>CM057449.1:532995000-542995000 GCA_016271365.2 Neoceratodus forsteri | reverse complement strand
TCATATGGGAGGGTATGGCAGTGGCATGGGCTAGTGGTAATGGGGCAAAAGGAAGTGGGTGGGTGGGGTCACCACGGGACAGAAGGAGAAAGGATAGCAGTGGGGTATGTGGAGGTGGGTGATATACCTGCTAACAGGGTAGGGTGGCACTATATCTTGTTATTTAGATGGTCTCTTGCCAGATCTATGTGGCATTACAATTTCATTAGCCAATCATGACAGTGGTTTTTCAATATCTCTTTTCTAATACTCTTTAATATTCAGAACACTGTGGTCAAATCCCTTCACAGTCTTCTCTTGGTTAGGCTGAATAATTTTGAGTTATCTCCAATCTCTCTTTGTAGCTCTTGCTCCTAAGCTCCTATTTGACTTGATGACCCAGTGCATACCCTCTCAATCTCATAGAAATATAGAAGATGATGGCAGAAAAAAGCAAATGGTCCATCCAGTCTGCCCATGGGTCCCTATATAACCAAGTGAATTGGTGTCAATCAATGTCCTTCAATGTCCTTTCTGCACTGCAGATTTAAAATATTGTTCATAGTGTGGATTTTTCCCATCTGCACTATTTCTGTGTTATTAAAGGTTTATTGTTGTTAATGTTGTATGATTCCAGGAACAGGGTCCTTAAAGCTTGGCTGGGGGTGCTGACAAATACATTTTCATGATCTCTCTCCTTAGCTTTGAATTCATTATGGTTTCTAGGAAATGTTGATGACTGAAAAATAATATAACTTAGTAAGAATTAGTTAGCATTTCAGATTTCATTTTCCTTACTAGTTTAATTGCAGTCATGGTATCAGCTTTTAGTCTGTAATGGAAGTGTCACACAGGTGAAACAAGGCACAAACTGGTTAATGACTGCCCTGGTTTTCTGCAATATTCTCATTATCAGTCAGGATCATTAGATTTAGTACTGATGGATAATGGAAACACTTTTTCTTTATGTTTGTTTTTTGAAAACAAATATCAGAGTCAGTGAGCAGCACAATTTTCTCTGTATGATCTGAGTGGTACAGAGGTGCTTGCCTTTAGGGTTTACTCAGTCATTTGCCTAATGTTTCCTGATATTTCATCCATTATATAACGTGGTTCTTCTCTGGAGCAAAAGTACAGATTTCTGCTGGGTAGCTGAGGACAAACTGCATCTTAAGGAGAGGCATATTTGTTTCAATTTTAAAAAAAAAACATACAGTAGGAAATGGAGAAAACAACTTACTTCAACTCTACTGCATTAAAAAAAGCTGTATGAACTGTGTGCTGCTGAAAGTAAGACCAGTCAGACTGATTTTAGGAGGCATCCAACTGGCAGTACTGTGGTTCTGCCATTGCCAGTTGCAGACAAATAAACGCTTCTACCTCATTGACACTTGTCACCTTCTTTATTTTCTCATTTTGAGTGCACTGTTACTTATATTTGGTTGTACTCGGGAAATGCACCGGGGAGTTCAGAACCTCTCCTGTTTTAATTGTTCTTAGAATGATTTTAAACTATTGCCATGAGATACAGATTGTTAATTTCTGCCTAATACGATAACTATGTAATGGTTAGAATCCAGCAACTTGATTGTCTGAGACATATTAACTCTTACAGTACTGTGGGAGTATACATACATCATGAATCTATATCCGTTCAAAAATACTCAGCACTCAGGAAGTTAATACTTGTGATTACATCCCAGCACAGAATCACAAGTAAGAAAAAGCCCCAACAACAGGTTTTGTTTACCTACTTTGAATACCTTCACCCCACAAGTCCAGCATGTCCTTCAGAACAGGACCACCTACTGGTCAAATCACAACAAAACAGAACTAATTATTTTAAAATGTATATATACATGTACAAAAAGACAATACAAATATTTATGAAACTTTGTATTTTACGTTTAATACATAAACACTGTATCCATTTCATAATAGCAATGATATACTCCAGGTTATGGTATGCAGTGTTATGTGATGCTATCACTTTTTGGGTGCATGAGACCCTCTGCCTTTGGTCCCATGCCTTACAATGCACCCAGAGCATGACAATATCCCATGACATATCACACCCTGCCATGTATTATTGCTTAACTGTGAAATGGTTAGAAAGACTCCATCTCAGCCATGATCAAATCCCACTACATCATCTAGAAAAATAAGAGTTTCACACAACAGCTTTTTTTTTATCAACCTGCATAGTAGTCTGTCTCTGTGCCCACAGACAACATGGCTGCTTCAGAATCCTTCACATATTTATACATAACCAACCCCTTCTGGCATCAACTGCCTCATGGTCTTATAACACAACCCTCACAACTTCAACATTATTTACATTACTACCACCAGCTGCACATTCACCTCTCCTGTGTCTGACATTACTGTTATTGTTCATACCTTTTTCCCCTCTCAGACTATTATAACTGCCGACTATCACAGCTTCATCTCAATGGCTGCAGGAATACATTCTCACCATTCACGTGTGCTGCCAACCAAGCTGTAACAAATTCACCCCTTACACCTCTGATCTTACCAGCAACCATAACCACTACAGATCTAACCACTGCAGTTGGAAGTGTGGCACTGAACAAAAAATACCTTTGAACTATTACTCAAAAACCTCCTCCCCCAATAATTTTAAATTAACACTAATGTTCCTGCTCCTAACACAGTATCCCTTTCTGTCAGTCAGAACGATTTCCAATGGGAGGAACAGCATTCATGACATGACCTCATATTAAACTCACATGGAATAATGCGCTCTTACTATGAGAGCACTGCTTACTGGACACAATCCAAACTGAGAAGTGTAAAACTTTTTATATTTGCATAGTGATATGATAATGGGTTTTGAGAGGTGTGTCACTGTTGGCCCAATGTAGGTCAGTCTGCAAGGGGCTTGACAGTGTCAGGCCAATCATAAGACAGACTCTCTTTTGGTCTTTTTGGTGGAAATGTGTTGTTCAAAGAAAACAGCTGCCTGAATCATAGGGTGGCTCTTTCCTTTAATCTGCATAAGCCACACAGCAAGCAGAGTTAAGCAGCATCATGATCAATCTGCTGTAGTCCTCCCTCCAATGTAAAAACAATCCCTCCCACACTCAGCCAACTATCCCTCCCACCTCCCCTTGTTTCCTCCTTCTTAATTTTCTAACACCGGGGTGCCCAATCCTCGGTACTAGCTAGTACCCCCAACTTGCCCCTTTTCACTGTGCAACACCGGGGAGCCCACCCCTAGTGCTGCCAAATATAACACCAACACTGGGGTGCCCAGTTCCCAGTGTTAGTACCTGAAATAAAGAAAACCAATGCTCAGTCATTTTTTTATTTTTATACACCCTGTAAAAAATAAAACCGTCCATCAATGTCTGTTGCCATTGCTGGCACACCACTTTTGTTTCTCTCCCCCCACCTGACTCTCCCATTCAGCATCCACAACACCAACCCCTAAGTTACCTACCAGTGGTCCAATGCAGTAATCCTCCCTGGACTGGAAACACATCTTCACTCTTCAATGCTGGACTGGGAACTTAGGAAATCAGGTATGCAGACCATGCGGTTCAATGTATTTCTATGAGTATTGAACTTGTCCTTATAACTTGGTAATTGTTTAATATTTTTTCTCTAAATTTTCAACATGACCTTTCTGGGGATCCCACCTCATGAACAAGGGTGGTGAAATTATGCAAATCTGTCTTGTAAGGTGATTTTGCAGTCACTGTATGAAGTCTCCTTTCAGGCAGGATTAGAACATGTACTCCACTCTTGTTCACGGGTTGGGGTCATAAGAAGGCTATGTTTAAAATTTGGGGTAAAAATATTAAAATAAAAAAACAATAAAGTTATGAGTGTACATTGACATTTTTCAGTGCATGCTTGTAACTTTGGTAATTTTCAGTATTTTGACCCCAAATTGTCAACATAGCCACTTTTTCACACCATCTTATGAATGTGACATCTGTCATTTGTCAAATCCTGGCCAAAATGTGTTTTCACACTTGTGGTGCAAAATCATCTTTTGGGCAGGATTTGAACATTTTCTATACATTTGTTCATGAGGTGGGGTCATAAGATGGCTATGTTGAAAATTTGCGGTAAAAATATTAAAAAAACAAAGTTGTGAGCATGCGTTGAAGTATTTTAATATACGCTCATAACTTTGGTAATTTTCAATATTTTGATCCCCATTTTGAAACATAGCCATGTTTTGACACAACCTCATGAACATGACAGCTGTCATTTGTCAAATCCTAGCCAAAACGTGTTTTCACTCTTTTGGAGCAAAATGACGTTATGGCCACTATTTTATAAATTACATCTGTCTGCAGTAGAAACAAAACAAAACAAAACAAAAAAGTGATATGGGCAGACTGGGTGGGTCCAGCGGCTCTTATCTGCGGTCACATTCTATGTTTCCATGTCATGTTCAGAAGGAATGGTCATAAAAAGACTGTTTTGAAAATGTGGGTCCCAAATGTGCAAAAACAGCTTACTGTAGTTATGAAGAAACATTGACTTGTTCCAGTGTTTACTCATAACTTTATTTTTGCAGGTTTTGGTCCTTAATGTTCAACATATCCCTTGTATTACCCTATGTCCTGAGCATGGTGTCATTTTTCAAATCCTCTTCAAAACATTTCACAGTCACACTGCGAAATCACCTTTCAGATGGGAATTTAAAAAATTCCACCTGTCTTGATCCTAACGTCAGGGCATAAAAAGACTGTTGGAAATTTGGGATCAAAATGAGGGAGCCCACTGAAAATTAGATATTGCCTCTCAGCGGTCCTATCCTGCGTAAATACAGTCTAAAAATGTGTAAAAGTGGGACACCGCTGAAAATGAGATACTGCATCTCATCTGGTTTATCCTGGGTAAATATACAGTAAAAATCTGTACAAGTCAGACACTGTACAACAGCAATTTTCAAGCTGTAAACATTTGGTATTGACAAATGCTTTTTTTCTCACGTACCCATTCACATTCAAAAAAATCATTCGAAATGTATTTTAACATGACATTTTAAAATGTTATTATTTAAACAGAAACAAAATCATTTCAGAACAGCATAATACACTCTAGGATGTGGTATATCATGAATATTGTCACTTGTTGTGTGCATGAGACACTTGGTGTGCAGCCTTATGCTTCACAATGCAACCGAGACGTGCCACTATACATAATAGATAACCCATGGTAGGGTGTGTGGTAGCGCTCTGATTACACATGCCTTGGTGTGCATTGTGATGCATGAGGCCACCGGCCAAGTGCATTCAACCACCCAAGGCATGAGTATTTTAGACCACAACTACACACCCTACAGTGGGTTATCTATCTTATAAAATGGCTAAAATAGTTTTGGGGAGTGAAAGTGCAGGTGAGCAGTCACGCTGTGATATACGCATGATCATGTGGTGTGTTTCAGCCAACCAGCAGAGAGTATTTCCCCTACCCATTTTATAAATGGACATATCAGACCCTGTCATGTATTATTGCTTAAATGTCTGTCATTTACATTTGAACTTATGATAGTGCAAGAGATATCTTTCATTTAAGATTTACTGTTTGTGGTGGAGCCAGCTGCCAATGGAGGGAGTTAACATTGGAATAATCCTGTTTTTTAATATTTTAATTTATTTCTTTTCTTTTCTTCTTCTAGGCTTTGCACTTCACATCCTCAGTTACTGGAACTAATCAGAAGTTGGTATGTACTCATAAAAAAGGAAAGTTTTGGTCAAGCTTGAGATATAATGCCAGAAGTCTAGCAGTAGTACCTTCTTGACCTGACACTTTGCATGATGTCTTAAAAATACAGCTATTACAGTGCTGACACCTGATACAGTGACTGTTTCCAGAGCACAGATCCTAGCAATATCTTTGAAGTTGCAATGCAGCACCATTTCCCTTGCTGTATAGTCTGAATTATGGATTGAAGCTGTGGCAATCACAGACATAGCTGTACCATGATTTGGCAAATCTAAATGTACTGGGTGTAAGTGATGTGCTATACATACTCTTCATGAGGGCTGCCTTCTTGTGAATGGTGCTTCTGCACTTGCTCACATAGTAAAATAGCTGTTCATGTGATCATATGGTCAGCTGTGGAGGTGGGTAGGTTGTGTTGGTTGCCCATTGTAGGACTCTTTTCTTAATGTCAAAATCGAGAGTGCTGGGGGGAGGAGGGTGGGAGTGGGCTCCTTGCAGAGGGTGGGGGGATGGGGGTTGCTTGTAATGAAATTTGGCTGACGAGGAGGGCAGGGGGCCATTTTTATCCCCCCTGCAGGTGCACGAATAACAAATAAGACTGCTGAATGTCTGAATATTTGGGGCCATGAATATGAATATTCAGCCAAATATTTGAAATAAGGTATTCTCTCTCCCCTATGTACCAGATTGAGGCAGTTCAGAGGAGGGCTACTAAGTGGATTCAGGGGGAGCAGGATATCCTCTATAAACAGAGGCTGGTAAATTTGAACATGTACTTACTGGAGGGGAGACAAGAGGGAGATGGAACACGATACATTAAAGGAATTAACACAGTTGACATAGTTGGTCTTTTTTTGCAAAAGTGAGAACAGTGCCTTTTCATTCACTTGTATACTGTTTTCTGTGTTCCATGTCTCCACTGGTCTAGCAGCAGGGGAGTGGTGTCCAAGGGGCACAAGGAGGACATCAGAGAGGTGCAACCACCATGCAGGTGCCCATGGCTGGTATCACCTGAAGGGAGGAGCAGCAGTAGCCACAGCTGGTATGAGCACACAGTCAACCAAGAAACTCAGCATCAGAGCCAGCAGGGTGCAAATGGTGCCCCAGGGATATCAGGGGGCTGGTTTCAGGCAGTGACCTACCACCACAGCCATGCAGGGTGGCTGATTTAAGGATGCCTCCAAGTGTGTGCATAATGCATCATCTTACACTGTATGCACCATATTGGTTTTTGTGTATATTCCACAAGCATGGACAATGCAGATTTCTGGGCCATGCATGTCTACTGCAACTGTGCAGCATTGTGCATTGTCTCCTCATGGGTTGTGCAGGGTTGTGTGGTTTGGTGGGGTGTGCCATATGTACATGTGGGCTGTACTGTGGCATCTGATGTAGCTCCGTGTATGACATGGCATGTCCACTGCACCATCTGCACTGTATCCCCAGAGGGGGGACAGTAACACTGGAATAAGTGTGTGGGAATTAGGTGTGTATTGCTGCCCCAGCACTTTCTCATGTGCTGCATACCCACCAATGCTGAGTACAGCATGGACAGCTCACCATATATCATGGCGGTGGTCAAATATGATGAGTACCCATGTAGCTGTGTCAACATTGGCACAGGTGTCCTGCAGTATGTGTGGCTGGCATCAGTGCCACTTAAGGGCAGCAGTGTTGTTACATGTGGTATCTCATCTTGCTAATACATGTTCCAATATGCACCTGTGAGGCTTATACCCATCACAGCAGATGCTGTGGCAGTTGTACCGGCACCATAGTGCCATTCACAGTACTGTCACATGTTGAATACACACATACAGGCCAGCATTGGCTGCAGAATTCCTGTGGTGTTTAGTCCCCTATGCACCCTTACCGCACAGTTGCATGGCCAAAACATGTGATGGCTGCTTCTGTTGGTCCCTGTTTTGCCACCATGAAACACAGGCCAATATCCCCAGCAACATGCACTATGGCTCACACATGCATGAAAGCAATACAGTGTGTGTGTTTGTGTGGGGGGGGGGAGTGCTCTTACATACTGCCCACTGTTGTGTACCCTATCACATTGGTGATACACATGCATTGGGTCTGAGTAGCATACAGGTGGAGGGAGTGCATGTTGGCCCAAGTGCTGGGCTTTATGTTGGCTCCAATGTCCAGCATCCAGCCCCACTGCTGTTTCTTTATACATGTTGTGTCCATGGCATTCCATCCAACATCAGCTGCTAATTACCATGTCTCACTGTCTGTCCTGCTCATCATGTGTGATGCACAACATACCGTATGAGGTGTGCATAATGTCATGTTTGCTTATGTGGCCATGTTGAAGGGTAGGGGGACACAGGGTGTCAATAAGGTTGTGGCACACATTACAGGTCAGCCCAGCTGAAACACCACGTAAGGGTGTGGGGGTGTGGTTGGGTGCTGCCTTCACCATGTTCCCCCTGCAACTGGTGCACCTGTGTGGTGGTGCACTGTGCCATTGCACACATTACACTGAAGTCTTATGTGTTCTGCCCATTGGATTGTAATCTGCTATGGTGTTCCGTGGATGTACTTTCTATTGTGCCCATGTGCCCTGCTCATATATACCATGTGCCACTGTCCCTGCCTGTAGTGGTGTCTGGTGTGCCCCTAGTGCTGTGTATGCCCTTGTGGTACATTCTGTGCTGCCTGTGTGCCCCTGTCATGTCCGCTGGTGGGTTTGCTGGTACACAGTATGTGTCCTGGGCATGTTGCTGTATAGTGGGGCATTCCAGTATGGCACCACTCCACCATACCCTCCAGCTGTTGCCCATGTACATGTCTGGATCTGGCATATTGTGGTTCACAGTACACAATGGTCACTACTCTGTGGAGCCTGTGCTTATGCAGCCACAGATTCAAATCCACAAAGGTAGCACATCAGTGGTACTGTACTAAATCATTTGGAAACAGTTGTATGTTATTTGACTTAACCTGATGATGGCTGTCTGTGGTTGCTTGTGTGGCCTTGTCCTTTTGCTGCTCTGGGAGGGGTTATGGTTGGAAACCCTAATGCAACATTTCCCTACTTTTGTGTCATTAAGCAGAACCCTAACTAGTGCATTAACACAGTTTTTTTTTTCTGCAAAGAATATATATGTTTATATACATATTGCAAAAAAAAATATTTTTTTATATGTATTGCAAAACACTGTTTTTTTATAGATACTTTATCCTCCTTCTGCCTCCGGCTGCCCCCTTCTGACAGACCTCCCCAGTCCCTTCACCTCAGTATCACAGAGACTTACCCCTGTCCGGTTGCCGGGTGTGGAGCCTGCAGGAGGTCAGTTGTCATCTTGCAGCCGGAGGTGTTTTTCCTCTTTTTCTCCCTTCCCCATTGCTGGGGCACATACACAGGACATGTGCATGTAGAGGGAAGTGCACATCCGCAGATGTCCTACAGCACCCTCCCTATGTCTGTCCTCTCTGACCCTCCCTTCCCTCCATCCTCCACCTGGGGGTAGTCATTCAGTGGGAGTGCCAGTCCTCCCTCCCCAGGAGATGAGAACAGTCCTCTGGATGTTCGATCCTCTCCCTCCCCTGCTGACCCCTGATGGCCTGTGCTCGTTCCAGCACCTCAACCCTCAGCGCCACCTAGCCAGCTCATAAATACTATGTTAATACAAACATTAAGGCTGACTAATGCAAAATGGACAAAGTAAGGGAATGAAAAACATTAGGGTAGTCTGGGGAGTCTTAGTAAATCAGTGGTGTGGGTGCTTTGGGGTTATCACCCCTAATGCCTTCCACCTCCTCTGAACAAACAAACTTATACATTCTCTCTTGCTTCACACAGGGCCCACTTTATACTATGTGACAAACGTTATGACAATTTCTCTTGGCCACATGTGGCAAGCCATACTTCTCAAACTCAAACAATATATGTGGCATGGGCTTAAACCTGTACCTTGTTCTTGGGCAGGAGGCTGGGGTGAGGGGTGGGAATTGGGATCAGAGTTTGTGTTCTTCATCCTTAATATCTGCATAAACATAGATTTTTTGCAATGAGTCTCCTTTCTTTTGTGATAGTGGAATTGTATCTTCATTCATGCAGGTCCTTTTAGGACCAGTGTGAACAGATGCAGAAGCACAGGGCCTTCTGGGTCCTGTGCCAAGAAAATGGCAAAAAAAAAAAGGCAACAGATGCATATGCACAGGGCCTTCAAGGGAAGACCCTGTCCATCTGTATGCTGCTATGGCTGCAGACTCTCAGGGCCCTAAGAAAAGAATCCATGGGCTGTCCTTAGGCCCTGCAGTTCTGTGTGACTACAGATGCCTGTGAATAGTGCCCTCTTGACTCTGTGTCAAGGGAAGAGTCCACCTGGATGTGGTGCAGCTAGAGATGCAGATATGCAGGGACCCAAGACAAGAATCCATCAGGATGTACATGGGGTTGTGGAACCTTCCAGTCCCTCGGGTCCTGTACTTCCCTATGACTACAGATGCAGACAAGCAGAGCAATCTGGACTGTGTACCAAGGGAAGAGTCCATCTGGCTGCAGAAGTGCAGGTTACTCTGGGCCCTGTGCTTCCTTGCAGCTATGGATACAGACATGCAGGAACCTCTTGGCCCTGTGTCAAGAGAAGAATCCTCTTAACTATATGGTTACTTGTTTGTTTTTTTGTGACCAACTTACTTTTCAGTAACATTATTTCACTACCAAATATTTCACTTTTGTATGCTTCACTACTGCATTAGAAAAGTGATTCTCATGAAATTGAGTCTCATGTTAGTGAAAATATTTATTAATGAAAATGTTCGAAAGCAATAAAACTTTTGTTTGACAGTGATTTATGAACGGTGAAAGTGATTTTTGTTCCACGATTCTTACTAATGCAAAAATTCATCTATCCTTAGAACATAAATTTTTTGATCAGTGCATGCTCAGAAAACGGGACAGTTTTTTACTGACATTTTAAAACCTATATAATTTAGAAACTTAAACTTAGCAAAAGCATGTACCTTAGCTGTCCATGGGACCTGCACTTCCATGTGACTACAGATGCAGATGAATAAATTCCTCAGAGCCCTATGCCAAGAGAAGAGTCCATCTGGCTATGGTACAGCTATGGATGCAGACATGCAAGACCACAAATTAAGAATCCACTGGGCTTTTTGTGGAGCTGCTGAAGCACAGGGCCCTCCAGGCCCTGCACCTCCATGTGACCATAGATGCAGACAAGCAGGATGATCTGAGCCCTGAGCCAAGGGAATAATCCATCTGGCTGTGGAAGTGCAGGGCCAACTGTGCCCTGCCCTTATGTGCAGCTATGGATGCAGATGTGCAGGGACCTCTGGGACTTGTGTCAAGAGAAGAGTCCTCTTCTCTATATGGTTACTTGTTTTTTCCCACTAACCTTCTTTTCAATAACATGACTTTCACTTTTGTATTTTTTTACTACTGAATTTTTCACTTTCGTGTGTTCTACAACCACATTAGGAAAGCAGTTCTCACGAAAGTGATTCTCACGTTACTAAAATGTTTGAAAGTGATTTTTGAATGAAGAAAGTGATTTTTGTTCTGTGGTTTTCACTAACAGAATCCAGCTGTCATTAGGACATTAATTTTTTGAACTGAGCATGCTTAGAAGACAGGACAATTTTTAACAGATATTTAAAAAAAACATATAATTTTGAAACTTCAAACTTGCAAAAGCATGTACCTTGGGTCAGTCTCTGTCAAACCTGTAAGTTTAGGGTTAAAAAAAAAAAATTAGTTACAGGAGAGCAAACAAAGTCTTAATTTGGGTGTAGTTTAGCATTTTTACACCTCTGTAACTTTGCTTCCTCTTACCCAATTGACACAAAGGTTTTAGCATCCAGAGACACTCATCCAGACTCTATGCCTACCAAATATCTGGCACTTTGGTTGAACAGGAGCAGAGTTATTAAGGTGCAAAAATCAGGGTTTAACATAGAATTGCTTTCTCAACCCTAATATACAGCTGCTACTGAACCTGTATAATAGATACTTTCTTATCCTAAATATTTCCAGTATTAGTGTTTTGCAAGCAAATTATCTTTACAAGAGGCTAACTTTGCAATCATTAGAGCTGGAAACTTATTTTTTTTATTAAAAGCATGGAGTTAGGGCATCCACATGGAAGAGCTACTGTATATCGATGCAGTTTTCATTTATTGTTAATTCATATGTTCAGTCATTTTAAACATTAATGGATAAGTATCTCTATCAATAACATTTCCAAAGTTAACTTTTTTTTCAAAGAAGTTTTCTTTAGACATGCCTTACTTCAAAATCACTGGGGCTAGGAACATTTTAAATAAAAGACGAGTCATGACAGCATCATAAACGATTAATATCTACAATTTTCATTTACTGATAATTAAAATTATTGATACTTTTTCATGATTTATTTATTGAAATTTCATAGAATACCTTTGAACACAAGTTCCATTTTACAAAGGTTCCACATCAGCAATAGAGGTTACAGGGTAACTTAACAAATTCAAAAAGAAAATTCCAGTGGTATATAATCAAACCAGTAAAAAATGTTCAAACAAGTACATAATAAACAGACTAGATCAGTTGCATACAATTTTAGAATATAGCAGATAAACATAAACAGTGTAAAACAAGCACAGAAATGGTACATAGACTTACAGCCAGAGTCTGACACAATTCAAAGTGTACACAGGGAGGGACGTAGTCAGGATGATTAGTGGTTACAGTTGCATTGAACTGTTAGGGTTGTCCACAGTGCTCTCTTAAGCTAGTCAAACTTAAATACATTTAGCAGGGTTTTAGGCAGTTCATTTAACCAGCCAGTGGGCCTAACAATAAATGAATGCTTGCCTAGCTGAGTATGATGAAAAGGCAGTTGTTCAAGGGCATTCTGAGCCATGCTCCTGGTGTTGTAAAGATTATTGACAGGGTGGAAGCAATGAGTTAGGGCAGAGGGGAAGTAGATCCAGAAGCACCTTCTTGAGTTGCAGACGTGTTTGGAACTAAATTCTGCTAGGTAAGGGTAGCCAGTTAGTTTGGGTGTAGAGGGTGCAGCTATAGGTGGGCTTGTCTACCCCAAGCACAAAATGACAAGCCTTATTACAGATCAGGTTTATTCTGATGAAAAGAGAGTCACAGGTAGTTGTGCACACAGGAAGGCCATAGTGAACTAGCAACAATATTGAGCTTGCCACTATGGGACATCTAGCATCTGCAGTGAACTTGAGCTGGTTACAGTACAAGACATCCATTCTTCTGTTTACCGTAGATACAAGGTGGTCAACGTGGGGAGCAAAACAAAAGCTATTGCCCACGATCACCCCCAAGGCATTTAAAGGTTTCCACCTGTCCAAGTGTATGTTCTAGGTCACTGTGGATGAGCATGATCTTAGTGTTTTTTTATTGTAACTTAGAACCAATTTGTTATGGGAGAACTATCTTTCAAGGGCCTCAATATTACCCTGGTGGACAGAGATGAGGCTGACAAGGGCAGGGTTCCTGGAACAGATGAGAGCATTGTCTGCACAGAGAAGTACATTTGTAGAGTGACATGCATCAGACAGAGGGTTTATGAATAGACCAAACAGTAGGGGTCCAGAAAGGAGCCCTGGGGAATGCCAGTGGATGCAGTCCTAATGTCTGACAAGAAGCCCTCTATCTTCACACTTTGAGTATGATTAGTGAGATAATTCTGGAACCAGATGATTCTGCCTAGTGACAACCTTAGGCCACAGAGTTTGCTGAGAAGGAGCTTATGACTGACCAAGTCAAAGTCTCTTGTCAGGTTGTTACAGATGGCACCACCCTTGCCTTCATTCTCAAGAGCCTCAAGGACAAAGTTGGAATACCTAATTAATGCCATATTGGTACTATGTTTTGTCTAAAATCCATTCTTTTGGGGTCATCGTATTATGTATTTTTCAAGGTATGAGACAAATGCTTTCAATGGGGGAGAGTATGGAAATTGGCACGTAATTGACAAGGTTGAATTGGTCTCCACTTTTAAAGACTGGTGTAACCAGAGTGGATTTCCACTTTTTGGGGAACTGGGAGTAGAGCTGAGAGAAGTTACAAATTTGGGAAATGAGGTACAGAGTACCTCAACAACCAGGGCAAATAACTTCATATCAACTGAATCACCCCCATTCTGGTTTTACTTAGCACCTTTCTTATATAACTAGAGATGTCCCTTACTGAGACAGGTATAAAATAGAATTTGGCATATCCTGGTTTGGGGTCCAATGGTTGGGTGTCAACAGGACCAGGACCAAAGTTGGAGGGTATGGGTGGTTTAACGGGAATGATGGAGCTAAGGTCAGTGAAGGCAACATTGAATTTGTTGGCAGTTTTGGTGGGATCAAGTAGCTCATGCCCATCAACCAGGAACATTTGTGGTGAGGTTTTGTCATCCTTACCAAGAAGATGTGAGACATTCTCCCAGAATCTTTTACCATTGCTTCAATATTGGGTTTGCTGGGCATTGCTGTAGCTGGATGTCAATCTGACCCTAGTAGTGCATTTATTCCTCTCTTCCTTGTATTTTTGCAGATGGACTGGAGACCCAGACTCCTTGGCCAGCACTAACAGATTATTTCTCTCTCTAATGAGGGCAAGGAGTTCCAGGGTGATCCATCCAGAGGGTGTACCTCTAACTTTGTACATTTTGAAGAGTGCAGCTTTATTGCAGCAATTATGAATTCCATGAGAAAGAATTCTAGGGCCAAATCAATATCAAGGATGGCATCAAGGAAGCACCAGTCTAGTTGGGCCATGTAGGATTTGCATTCTGGCACATTTATTTTTCTTATGACACATCTGTTTATGAACTTGGTGGCGGGGGGGCTGGGCTGTTTTACTTCCCTCAAGTATGTCACTGGGGGTGACAAGGCAGAACTTTGACATTTTAGATCCTGTCCAGGTGAATCACCAGTACCCAATAAAGTAATGTCATAGTGCTTGATTTATAATTAGTTCTGGTGTGCTCAGTGACCATTTGTGTAATAAATAGACTGGTGAGCTTACCTCTGTGCCTGTTACTGAACTTTGGAGTCCAGTTAATATTAAAGTCACCAGTTAATATGAATTCCTAATTCTAATTATATTGTTTAAGATAGTTAGAAATGGACTCCATACCCACTTATTGTTGACCTGGTGAGATAAAGACCATTAAGTGAACAAGAGATTTTTGACATCACCCCAGCAGCAGTTTAATGGCCAGGCATTCACAGTCTCTACACAGGTCTTTGATTTCAAATTTTGAGGCTTGCAGGTCAGATCTGTGGTAGTTTAGGTAGCTCCCACCTCGCTTGCCTTGTCTGTCCTCTCTGAAGATATTAAAACCTGCTAATGAAATGGTGCAGTCAGGTATTCTGGGGCTAAGCCAGGTTTCAGTAAGGGAAATAATATTCAGCTGCACTAACACCTCATTTGAACTGAGGAAGTTTAGGTTTCAGACTACCAATGTTTTGAGACGCTATGTTCAGTTTCCTTTGACTCCCAGAGCCATGCTGAAGACTATCTACAGGGCCTGGGTTGGGGTGGACATTGCCAGAAAACAGGAGTAGCATTAAAGTTAAGCCCCTGGAGGCTCTAAGAAGTGTTTCAGTCTCCAAGTTTTTCTCTTAGGGAGAAGGGACTTACTGGAGGTCCCGGAAACACAGCCATAGAATATGATCCAAACACTTTCCCCTAATGCCACCTATAATACATCAGATTTGTATTGGGCATAGCGCTATGGGGCTTTGGAATGGAGGGGCAGTTCAGAAGGATCATGTAGCTGTGGTTTTAACATGGAGTCCAGTAAGAAGACCACCTTAGTCACAGAGGGCCCAGGAAGTTCAGGGAACAATACAGTGGGTATGTTGGTCAACAGTAGTAGCATTGTGATAAACATGATAACAGTAGAAACTAGGTTCAAACAATTATTGAAATTAGATTCTTCTAGATAGTGGAAGGGAGGCAGAACCTTAGTATTGGTAGAGTAAGGGCAACAGGACATTCAGTCCACCAAGCTAGGGTGTTAGCAAACCTCAGCAAAAGCAATGCATCAAAGCAGGCAGGGAATGGTCAAATGGTTTTAAACTTCTTTATTCAGAATTCCACCATAAACATACCATTAACACAACTGGTATATATGCCAACCTCTTGTAAAGTGCAAATCCTGAGTAGAGAAAACCTCATAACAGTCCAGCAGTCCAACAGTGTAGAAAATGTACATTCTAAATCTGGGGTCAGTCCATTATACACCATTTGTTTATGATCTGAATAAAACAATAACATTTTACACTGTGTTGTTTGTGATTTTATCCCACAAACATCTGTAAAGCAGAAACTAATCAGAGAACTAGACATATGAGATTTAACCCTCTCCTTCTAAGATTCTTTCTGGAAAGCCCCATTCTATTCAGTTTTTAGGGGCCTTCAGCTCCTGTAGCTGCGATAATACTGATCTATTTTTCCACTTCTCAATAAGCAAGGAGGGGAGCCAGCATCATTGAAATTCGTCCCCTTGTAGTCTTAACTCTGCTGTAATTTTCTACATCTGATAAATTGATTTAAGAATGGACCCCCAGGAGCAGATCTTCATAGCCTCAAGATTGCTGCAATCCTCAAAGATATGGTGCATCGAGCTTGCAGCAGTCTAATGGACTTTCCATCCAGTGCAGCAATTGATGCAGATTAGACCATCTTTCTGTGGTCTAGCTTGCATCAGTCTCAGGACCGGTTTTACAGTGCTTGTGCCTGAGATTTGGTGCAAGCTGCAATAAATCAGGAAAACTATCACAACTGCATCTGACCTTTGAAAATTGGGCACACTTGCAGCAAAAGGGATTGGCATAGTGGCAGAAACAAAGTGTTGTGGTGCAGGTCTTGATGCAGGCCCTGGATCACCCTTTGAAAATTTGGCCCCCAGTCCGTAATTTGTGGGCAGTTCGGTGTCAGCCAATTTTTCATAATTTTTTTTTGTGCAGCAACTACCAAGATGCCCACTAATTTTTGTTCTTGTTGGACCTGATTTGGGAGACATCTGACCCAGTACCAAATGTTGAAAACTGGTCTCAAAACGAATGGCCTCCATTTCCTGGAACTTTGGTGTCACTGACTTCAACAATGGGAGAAGGACTGGGCAGTCCTGGAAAATGTGATTTTTATGTGATCTCTAAAAACAGTGACTTTAGAGAAAAAAAAAGGTTTTTAAATTTTTCAGGTGTTTGGTTTAATTTCAGACGTAATAATATTACATGGAAACATAGACTTTGACGGCAGATAAGGACGACTTGGCCAACCCAGTCTGCCCATTTCCCTACCTACTGGATAAGCTGCAGATCCTAGTTAACCAACAGCCTGCTTCCTGCCACCTCCCACTACAATTGCCTTATGTCTGTCCCATGCATGTTTGAATTCCCCCACTGTTTTAGACCCAACAACCTCCCCAGGAAGGCAGTTCCATGCATCCACCACTCTCTCCGTGAAAAAAAATTTCCTCACATTACCCCTGAGCTGCTCCCCCTCTGTCTTTAAATTGTGCCCCCTTGTTCTTACACATCTCTTTTTCTGAAAGATGCTACCCTCCTGGACTTTGTTGATTCCCTTGAGGTACTTGAAAGTTTCTATCATGTCCTCTCTGTCCCTCCTTTCATCAAGGGTATACATATTAAGCTATCTCAGTTTCTCTTCATATGATTTCTGATGCAGACCCTACACCATTTTAGTTGCCCGCCTCTGGACTGCTTCCATCCTGTCTATGTCCTTGTGTAGATGAGGTCTCCAAAACTGCACACAGTACTCCAGATGGGGTCTCACCAACTGTCTGTACAGAAGGATAACTACTTCCCTTTTTCTACTTGTAATGCCCCTTCCTATGCATCCCAGTATCCCCCGGCTCTCCTTACTGACTTCTCACATTGCTTACCAACCTTTAGATCATGTGATATGACTACCCCCAAGTCCCGACCCATTTTTGTTGTTGTTAGTACTTCCCCTGCTATTGTGTACTCTTCTCCTGGGTTTTTGTTTCTCAGGTGCATTACTTTGCACTTCTTTGCATTGAATCTTAGTTGCCATATGTCTGACCATTCCTCCAGCCTTGCCAAGTCCCTTCTCATCCTTTCTATCCCCCACTTGTGTATCAACTCTGTTACAGATCTTTGTATCATCTGCAAAGAGGCACACCTTTCCCTCCAGACCCTCTGTAATGCCACCTATAAAGATGTTAAAGAGGCCTGGACCCAGTACTGAGCCCTGAGGTACTCCACTAGTGACCCTCCTTTCTTCAGAATGTGTTCCACTCACTATTACCTTCTGTGTCCTGTTGTGCAGCCAGTTTGCTACTCAGGCTACCACCCTGGGACCCACTCCCAGGCTGGCTAACTTGATTATTAATCTTTTTTACAAGACTGTGTCAAATGCCTTGCTAAAGTCTAGGTAGGCCATATCCACAGCCCCTCACTGGTCTATTACTTTGGTCACCCAGTCAAAGAAATCCATTAGATTCATCTGACATGACCTTCCTGCTGTAAATCCATGCTGCTTTGGGTCCTGTGCCCCGCTGGCCTCTAGGTACTCAACAATTCTTTCTTTCAGAAGTGATTCCATCATTTTCCCTACCACTGAGGTCAAACTTACAGTTCTGTAGTTTCTTGCTTCTGTCTTGCTCCCACTTTTGTGAAGGGGAATCACATCTGCCCTCCTCCAGTCCTCGGGTACCACCCCATCCTCCCAGGATTTGTTAAAAAGTGTGATCAGTGGCATCACTAGGTCCTCTCTTAGTTCTTTTAGGATTCTGGGGTGAATCCCATCAGGCCCCATTGCTTTGTCCACCTTGAGTTTTAAGAGTTATTTCCGGACTCTTTCTTCTGTAAATGAACTGGTGTCAACCCCCCTACCCAGAGTGCTTCTATTATCTGGTTTAGGTAACTCCTCCTCATTTTCTTTTGTGAATACTGAACAAAAGTATTCATTCAGTATCTCTGCCTTTTCACTGTCTCCCTCTGCCCACCTCCCCTCTCCCTTATTAATCTTCACTATTCCTCCCATAACCTTTCAATGCTCCCTAATATACCTATAAAAGGTTTTATCCCCCTTCTTAACTGAATTGGCTATTTTTCCTCGGTTTGGGCTTTTGATATTTTGACTGCCTTCCCCACTTCTTTCTGCTTTAATTGATACAGTTCCCTGTCGTGCTCCTTCTGTGATGCCTTATACTTTTTGAATGCAGCCTTTTTCTCCTTAACCTTCCCTACCACCTCTTTTGAGAACCATAGTGGTTTTTTACTCTGCTTTGTTTTCTTTATCTGTTTCATACAAAGGCTTGTTGCCTCTATGATGGCAGTTTTGATTTTTCTCCATTGTTCTTCCACCCCTCCTTTTGGCCATTTGCTAGTGTATTCCTCAGGTATTCACCCATTTTGCCAAAGTCAGCCCTTCTAAAGTCCAGTATGCCTGTTTTTGTATGGCTTGTCTCCATGGTTGTGCTTGCTGTGAAGCACACTGTGTAGTGGTCGCTTGTTCCCACATGTCTACTGACTTCTAAATTTGTGATCCTCTCTCCATTTGAGAGTTCCAGGTCTAGTATTGCTCCCTCCTGAGTGGGTTCCAACACTAGCTGTCTAAGGCCTGCCCCCTGCAGGGCATCAAGAATGACCCTGCTCTTGGATGTGGCTGCAGTAGATCTCATCCAGTTAACATCTGGCTTATTCAGGTCCCCCATCAACAGTATCTCCCCTTTTTCAGCCATTTTGAGAATGTCCTCTATCATTTTCTTGTCCATTTCCTCCCCTTGAGATGAGAGTCTGTATACAACCCCTGTGCTGATTGTGATGCCATTCGCTATCTCCAAGGAGACCCAGAGTGCCACTTGTCCTCCCCCTTTACTTTTTAGTTCTGCAGCTTTGATCCCTTCCCTTGTGTATAGAGCTACTCCACCTCCTCTTTTCCTCTCCCTGTCCCTTCTGTAGACTGTTTACCCCGGTATGTTGACATCCCAGTCGTCTTGTTCAATTAAAGGGACACTGTCAACCTTTTTTGCATCATATTCTTTCTAGCTGAAAACCCACATTTTATGATTGATTACCTTTTCTACAATTCATTGATGTTGCTGGTTGCTTCATCTGCTTCCTTTCTTAGTAGAACCTAAATGCATGCTAATTGTGTAATTATTCACAACATTGCTTTGTTTGCAATTCTTAATCAACTCTTATGGCATACTTTCTGAACATTAGGAACACCCCAAAACAGTACAGCCACTCATGATGCAATAGTATCCTCACCTCCTGCTGAATCATGAGTGGCTAGACTGTGTGGGGTGTTCCCAGGTCCAAGAAAGATGCAGTGGGAGCTGATCATGGAATGTAAACAAACATTTTTTTGTGTGGTAACACCACTGCGTTTGGCAGTCTGTTTTTCACTTTTAAAAAGAAAGAAGAAATCTGAATCATACATCCAGATACACGAACCATTCATAACAGAATGTGACCAATCATAAAATGTATTTTTTAAACTAGGAACAATCTGAGGCCTAAGGGTGTTGAGAGTGTCCCTTTAATTAACAATCCCACTAGATTAAATTCTAGTAGCTCTAATTACTCATTATTGGATTGGATTCTTATAAATCAGGATCAAAGATTTCTATTGCGGGGCTGTTTGATGATTCAGTTAGTGACCATTTTGCCACATACTGTGTTTTATCTTCTAAGCCACTTAGAAATCCCCCTCAATTTGTCCAGTCATGCAACTTTAAAAATGTTGTCATCAGGGCTGACCCGGTGGTGTTGGAGGTTGAGGCACTGGACACTACACCTCATGTCATGCCGCTGACCTGGGTACGGGAATAAGCTGGGACTGCTGAGGGTCGGGATGGATGAGAGGATTGAGTCTCTGGAGAACTGCTCTCCTCTTTTGGGGGAGGGAGGATCTGCCATCTCGCTCACTGATTGCCCTGTAGCAGTGGATCTAGGGTGATACTGGTCAGGAGGGATATAGCCAGCGTGTCTGATGTCAGAGGGAAGGGAGGTCTGGAAGAAAAGTAAAAATGGAGCTGGCAGGCTCCATGATGGCCCCAGTTGTGACTGTGCTGTGCCCCCCAGAATTTGGATGCTGGCCTTCTGGGGGAGGGGAAAAAGTTGATGCTCCTCACTCCCAGCCCTGTCACAGGGGGGCAACCCATAGGGGATTTCACCGGGAGGTTTGGTGCAATGATGCTGGGGCTGGAGAGATGAGCTCCTCTGACGGAGGAGCCAAGCCACCTGTCAGCTTCCCCATAAAGTACATATGGGAAAAAAAAAGTTGCCTCTGATTTGGCATCTGAGTTATCTCTTATTGACTAGTCTTACCTTGACTTAATGCCTAACATTCATTTGGCTTTAGATTTTTTTCATAATCAACTTCTCCCCATTCAAGAACAATTTTTCCTATGCACACAAGAAGAGTCAGGGTTTCCCCTAATAAACGAATTTCTGAAAATATAAAGAAAATGATAAAACAAAGGAAATTGGCTTGGGCTGTTTTTAAGCGCTTTGCTTCTGCTCACATTTTGTCTCAGTATACACAAATTAGAAAAAGAGTTAAATTTATGATCAGATCTGCCAAAACTGAATACTACAAAAAGAAGTTGGAAATTGATTAGTCTGATTCTTGACAATTTTGGGATAATATCAGCTCCTTGATTAACACTAAAAACAAAGGAACAATTAAAATTCTGAAGGTTATGATAAGGAGATTACTGACCCATTTGAAATAGGCAATTCCCTTAATTCAAAATTTTTTGATTATAGTTTATTCACCCTTCTTGTCAACTCCTTGGACTCGATTCTCAAAGCTCCCAGCATGGTGCAAGGGTATTGCACCACAAAGAATGGCACAAGGTGCTCCTTGTGCCAAAAGATGTGCTGGGAGCAATTTTCAAGGGCAGTCTGTGTCAACCACAGGCTGCCTGCACCCAAGCGGGGCTTCACCACCTGTGTGCCACAAAATGGGTTGCGGCACGGCGCTAGGGGCTTGTGGTAGATGCAGGCTGCCAAATCCCCTAAATTGGCATTCTCATAACTCTCCCAGAGGGCAAATTTCTAAACACCCTTAGACCAGTCAGGGCTGGTCTAAGGGTACTTATAAATTTGCCCTCTGGGAGAGTTGAGCAATCTGTGACAATGTGCTGTGGTCCCCCCTCATCAGTCCCAACCCTCTGTTATTAAAATAAGTCCCTGGTGGTCTAGAGCCCCCCTAAGCCCTGATCCCCCATTATGAAATACTATATCCTCCCTGGTGATCTAGTGGATCCCCCTGCCTCAATATGCCTATATATTAAAATGTTATTTAATTCATTCCCTGGTGGTCTAGTGGTCCCCCCATCCTGATGTGCCCATAAATTAAAATGTCATTCAGTTCATTCCCTGGTGGTCTAGCAGTCCACCCTGCCCTGAGGGGTGGGAAGGGAAAGAGATAGACACTGACTAAGAAGGATCAAAGACCGCAAACAAGGATAGGCTTATGGGCTGACTAGATGGGCCTGGCAGTCTTTATCTTCCAACAATTTCTATGTTTCTATGATATACCCATAAATGAATAGAAACATAGAAAGGTGACAGCAGAAGGAGACCAAAGGTTCATCAAGTCTGCCCTTAAAATCCCAAGATCCTAGATAATCCTGAGTCTTAGCTGGTAGAGTCCCTTGTGGGTTTGATTCTATCATACTCCTTATCCCAACCCCTTTTGAATGCTGGTACAGTCCTAGCTCCTGTCATTTCTGCAGGTAGTTTGTTCCATGGCTCCACAATCCTTTCTGAGAAATAGTGCTTCTTAAGATCCCTCCTGAAACCCCCATACCTCAGTTTCCATCCATGCCCTCTCATGTTTGAATTGGGAGCCTTGGTGAATAGTTCAATTTAAGGTACTGAATTTAAACCCCTCATCTACTTAACGGTTTCTGTCATATCTCGCCTTTCTCTCCTAGACTCAAGTGAGTACATGTTTAACGACTCCAGCTGCTCTCATACGGCAGCCCCTAAAATGTTATTCATTTAATTCCCTGGTGGTCTAGTGGCCCCCTCCCGAATATGTCCATATATAACAATTTACTAAAAGTGTTGCAGGTGGTGCTGAGGGCTAAGGTGCTGTACACCTAACCTCAAGCCACACCAATGACCCGTGTTTGGGAACGAGCCCAGCCCATCGGAGGTCAGCTGGTGGGGAGGGTGCAGAGCTGGATGGAGCCTCTGAAAGGTAACTCTCCTCTCCGGGGAGGGAAGGTGGTATCCCTCAGCTCTTGACTGTCTCGTGGTGGAGGCCAGGGGGCCGCATAGGTCAGAGGGAGTGCCAGGTGCTAGGCCGATGGGTGGGAGGATAGGGCCATCACTGGGGCTGTAGTGTGCATGCATGCCTCCACACACATGTGTCTCAACTCCTGGTGCTCAGTGGTAAAATGGAAGGACCTCAGAAAAAGAGAAAAACATGGATCCGGCCACAGGATGATGTGCGACCCTCCATAATCTCTGCTCCTGGGCCAGGCTTAAGGTAAGCCCCAGTAATTCCTGGCTGTCGTGGCTGAGGGGAAGCTGGTCAGGCTGAAGGGGCAGCCAGTGCAGGAGATAAATAATTTAAAAAAAAACAGTGTTCCCTTGTGGTCTAGTGAATCCCAACCCCCACACCCCAGCAGGTAGGGCCCACCACCCCACTCCCCCCATCCTGAACCCTGAGCCGGTGACCGGCACAGCCCTCTCACCATCATTGCTGACCACTGGCTGAACTGTCACTGAGTGCGTACTGTATAATACAGTATGCACTCACTGATTGACAAAGGTGTCAATCAATGAGTGCATACTTGGACAGTTCAGTCGACAGCTGACTGTGGTGGTGAGAGGAGGGCTGTGCAAATTGCTGGCTTGGGGTTCAGGATGTAGGAAGTGGGGTGATGGGCACTACCTGCTGGGGTGGGAGATGGGGTCCAGTAGACCACGAGGAAAGACTTTTAGTAACACTGTCATACTGTATATGGGCATATTGGGGCGGGGGGACTGCTAGACCACTATGGATGTCTAAGACTGATACATAGCCACTCTGCAGCTTTCAGAAAACCCTCTGGATGGGATGTCTGTTTGGTGCATGGCCATTGTTGCCACAAGCCATGGGACTTTGCCACTGTGACTCTGCTTAAAATCAGGTGCAGAGTCCCAGGCACATTGAGCTTTGATGCAAGTTGCCTTTTGCCGCAGCTTGTGTCAGTCTTAGGGCCCTTTGAGAATCAAGCCCCTTCTGTTCTTCTGAGGCAAATGGTTCTCATAATTGACCTGATTTTTACTTTAGGTGAGTCACTACTAGTGAGGTCCTTAAATTACTTATTCCTGATGCTAGTCATGATTTTGGGGCTGGGTTTGACAGTCATTTTCTCAAATTACCTGTTCTTTATATTTCCTCTCCTTTGTGTATGATATTTAATTTATCATTAATATTTGCAGCAATTTCCTACTACTTGGAAGTGTACTAAGATTGTTCCTAGGAAATCCCATGCTATTCTTGTTGAAGAGTTTCGCTCTATTTCAGTCTTGAATCCTATTAGTAAACTTTTACAAAAAAACTGTAGCTGAACAAATTAATAACTATTTGGAAAAGTATAATATTTTTTGTCCACAGCAGCATGGATTTCTAAAGTATTCTGGTACAGGGACTGCCTTGGCCAGGGTTCATGAACTCAGTCCTGAGTGGTATGGTTAATTGCTTGGTTAGTGGGGCTGTATTTGTGTACCCGACCAAGGCCTTTGACCTTATTGATCACAAATTGCTTTGTCTAAAGTTAAAATCCTTAGGCTTTTCATCTAACATTGTCTCTTGGATTAAAGATAATTTACTGGAACATTCCCATGTTTTTGGAGTTTTCTCTATTTTCTAGTATTAGAAAAATTGATAAGGAGTACCTCAGGGATCAATCTTAGGGCCATTTAAGTTTATTCTGTTTGCTATTTCTCTTCCATTGGTAATTACAAATTGTCATTTGTTACTTTATGCTGATGATCTCATTCTCTTTTCTTCAGCTAAAGAATTCTCCAAGTTCACTAAAGATCTAATGACTGACTTTTCTTCTGTTCATAATTGGTTCTCTAATAATTTGCTCATTCTTAATTCAAAAAAGACTAAATCTATGATTTTTGGGTCACATTCTATGTTGAATAACTGCTTGACTCTTGAGCTTTGTGACAACAAGGTAATTTAATTGAGAATGGATCTCAATTTAAATATTTGTGAGTTATTTTAGATCCCTTGCTTACCCTTTCTGACCATATAAAGCATAGCCTTCATAATACTAATGAAAAAGTAGGTGCCCTGTGTAAGTTGAAAAGTTTCATTTCTTTTGAATCCCATAAAGCCATTGCCATTTGCTCTCTCCTACCTCATTTTGATTATGTATCAAGCCTTTTTTTTATTTGGGTGCTAAGGAGGTACACAATCTTTCTGTTGTCTATAACAACATTTGCCATTTTATTTTATTAGCTCCTCAACATACTCATCATTGTCTTTTATACTCTCAGCTTGGTTGTTATTCCCAGTGCAACGTATACAATATTTTTTCAGTTGTTTCATTTTTAAAAATGTTTTTTTATTCTACCTGTACACCACTCTCTGATCTTCTTTTAATTAGGCATATATTATCTAGTTTACAATCAGCCAGTGTGGCTGTTCTTAAAGTTAGATCCTGTAAAACTAGAGCTGGTCTATGAGCCTTGCTGTAGCCGGTCCTTGATTTTGGAATGGTTTACTTGAATTTTTACATATTGACTGTTCTTCCAAGTTTTTAAAAAGAGACTAAAACTGCATTTATTAGATTTATGTACTTGTAACCATAAATGAATGTTACTGTTGAATGTTGTATATTTTTGTAATGCATAATTTGCTTGGGTTGAGCCTGAGGAAAGTCTACTGGTAAAGTACCACAACTGTGTCACAAACGTTTCAAAAATCTTCATAATCAGTGATCCTTTAATCTCCTTCTTCATTGACACACTGGTACTTCAAAAGCTACTGAAGGTTATAATTCAGGGTCAGATTCTGAAATATATAATGGGTATGTGCATTTGTATTCTACAACACATATTAAGTGACATTTTTCATCATGTGCACTTTTATACAGCACGATTCAGAGACAGCAGTCTTACCTGGTGCATAGCAGTGAGCATATGCCTCCTTAATGAGTGCATTCCATATATACAGTACAGTAGTACACCCCTTTCTGATTCTGAGGATGCTCTTTGACATTATCATATATGGGCAATTGTATTATGCAACTCACTACCACTACATGTTACCGTAGCAGTGTCTTTGAATATACTGTAGTTGTGCATAATGTAACAGCAAAATGCAGTCTGATTTAGCTCTAGTTGTTTCCTACAAAGTTTGTTGTTTTGGTTCAGGTGGAGGTTTGACTCACTGATCAGGTGGATGTATCTATGCTAATAGCTAGAGTCTGCACCATTATCCTTTCCAACAGATATTTCTCTTAATGGGGTGTCTCTTTCCAGTTTCCTACACTATTGTAATAGGTAGGGGATCTCTGCTTCTAAGGAAAGTATTCTAGCAAATATATGATGTTCATTCATTGCAAAATAGTGTATTCTTTCCAATTTACAACAATCAAATAGTAGATTCAACCATTCTTCATGTGGGAGATGGTTTATGGCCCTTCCAATGAAGTAAACTATTTTTTCTTGCAATTGATAGTGATAGGAGGACGACATCTACTGGTTCTACTGTGCCTTCGAGTGGTCTACCTAGGAAGGCAATTCAGAGTCAGACAGAATGTCAATATCAATTTTTTTCCCAAAGTGGCGAATAAGTTGTAAGTGTGGGACCATCAACAAACATATGCCAGAATGAATCTCTGCCATCCAAGCATGTACTGTATGGCATCTATCCAGTATTGACTGGCTGAACTGATTCAGTCTTTTTTTTCTTTAAATCCTTTGTTTGTCCACCTTAGCTGCCCAGCTGCCTCCATATGACCAGCCCCTTCAGTCCCATCACCTGACTTCTCCAGTGCTTACCTCACTCTTTTTATCCTCTGTGTGAAGGTCTCCTCAGAGGTGCCTAGTTGCCAATGCCTGGAGGAATCTCCTCTAGAAATAGGGAAGTGATCCTTCCCTTGTACAGATCTCTGGTCAGGCTGCACCTGGAGTACTGTGTGCAGTACTGGTGCCCGTTCCTAAAGAAGGACATCAAATTGTTGGAGGGGGTGTAATGTAGGGTAACCACGATGATCCAGGGATTGGAGGGAAAGTCCTACTGGGATAGATTGGGTGAACTGAACATGCACTCCCTGGAGGAGAGGAGGGATGGGGGATATGATTAAAACCTTTAAATACCTTAAGGGGATAAATAAGGCTAATACTGAAGGGATTTTCCAGCTTAGAAGAGGGAGGGATATGAGAGGGCATCAGCTGAGATTGGAGGGGGGGAAGATTCAAGAGGGACATCAGAAGTCATTTTTTCACTGAACTGGTGGTGGACAGGTGGAATGCTGTGCCTGAGGAGGTGGTATCCTGTAGAACCATAGGCAGCTTTATGAGGGGTTGGGACAGGTAGGGCATGTTGTGATGAAGAGGGTAGGGAGGTGGGGCAGCTGTAAGTTGAGAGGCTAGCTGCACAACTGGAGCAGACTTGATAGACCGTAAGGCCTGCTTCTTCTGGCATTTTCATATGTTTGTATGTGGAGCCTGTGGGGAATTAGGTGTCATCCTGCAGCTGGGGATTGTTCTATGTTCCCACCCTAGGAACTGCCATGTGTGCCATAGCTGTGATGTGTGCACACCGCCTTTTCAGAAATGCCCCCCCAAATCCTGCATGCAGTCCCTCTCTCTGTGTGACTCTGCTGCACTGCCGCCTGAATTCCTCCAGGTGGCAGACAAGCAATGGGATACTGAGACTCCCCTCCACAAGGGGGAAAAAATGTCACTCAATCCTCCATCCCCTGTATTGCCCCAAATGACCTGTATCCATTTCTAAACCCAAATCATTGGCTTGGCAGGAGGTTAGGTGCCCAGTGTCTTAGTATCAATTAAAGCAGAAAGAAGTGGGGAAGGTAGTCAGAAAAGCAAAGGCCCAAACTGAGGAAAAGATAGCCAACTCAGTTAATAAGGGGGATAAAACCTTTTATAGGTACATTAGGGAGCACAGAAAGGTTAAGGAGGGATAGTGAAGATTAATAAAGGAGAGGGGAGGTGGGCAGAGGGAGACAGTGAAAAGGCATAGGTACTGAATGAATACTTTTGCTCAGTATTCACAAAAGAGGAAGAGGAGGAGTTACCTAAACCAAACAGTAGAAGCACTCTGGATAGTGGGGTTGATACCAGTCCATTTACAGAAGAAAGAGTACTGAAAGAACTCCTAAAACTCAAGGTGGACAAAGCAATGGGGCCTGACAGGATTCACCCTAGAATCCTAAAAGAGCTAAGGGAGGACCTAGTGACACCACTAACCACAGTTTTTAACAAATCATGGGAAGATGGGGTGGTACCTGAGGACTGAAGGAGGGCAGATGTGACTCCCCTTCACAAAAGTGGGAGCAAGGCAGAAGCAGGAAACTAAAGACCTGTTAGTTTAACCTCAGTGGTGGGGAAAATGATGGAATCACTTCTGAAAGAAAGAATTGTTGAGTACCTAGAGGCTAGTGGGGCACAGAACCCAAAACAGCATGGATTCACAGCGGGAAGGTCATGTCAGACAAATCTAATGGATTTCTTTGACTGGGTGACCAAAGTAATAGACCAGGGAGGGGCTGTGGAAATGGCCTACCTAGACTTTAGCAAGGCATTTGACATAGTCCCGCACAAAAGATTAATAATCAAGTTAGCCAGCCTGGGAGTGGGTCCCAGGGTGGTAGCCTGAGTAGCAAACTGGCTGCACAACAGGACACAGAAGGTAATAGTGAATGGAATACATTCTGAAGAAAGGGGGGTTACTAGTGGATTACTGCAGGGCTCAGTACTGGGTCCAGTCCTCTTTAAAGTCTTTATAGGTGACATTGCAGAGGGTCTGGAAGGAAAGGTATGCCTCTTTGCAGATGACACAATGATCTGTAACAGAGTTGATACAAAAGGGGGGGTAGAAAGGATGAGAAGGACTTGGCAAGGTTGGAGGAATGGTCAGACATATGGCAACTTAGATTCAATGCAAACAAGTGCAAAGTAATGCACCTGGGAAATAAAATCCAGGAGAAGAGTACACAATAGCAGGGAGGTACTAACGACAACAATAATGGAAAGGGATCTGGGTGTAGTCATATCAGATGACCTAAAGGTGGGTAAGCAATGTGAGAAGTCAGTAAGGAGAGCCAGGGGGATACTGGGATGCATAGGAAGGGGCATCACAAGTAGAAAAAGGGAAGTGGTTATCCCTCTATACAGACAGTTGGTGAAACCCCATCT
The DNA here is from genome assembly GCA_016271365.2 of Neoceratodus forsteri. Classification (NCBI taxonomy): domain Eukaryota; kingdom Metazoa; phylum Chordata; order Ceratodontiformes; family Ceratodontidae; genus Neoceratodus; species Neoceratodus forsteri. Next base: position 542,965,921 of record CM057449.1, on the reverse strand, counting down.
GGAGTACTGTGTGCAGTTTTGGAGACCTCATCTACTCAAGGACATAGACAGGATAGAAGCAGTCCAGAGGAGGGCAACTAAAATGGTGCAGGGTCTACATCAGAAACCATATGAAGAGAGACTGAGAGAGCTTAATATGTATACTCTTGATGAAAGGAGGGACGGGGGACATGATAGAAACTTTTAAGTACCTCAAGGGAATCAACAAAGTCCAGGAGGGTAGCATCTTTCAGAAAAAGAGATGTGTAAGAACAAGGGGGCACAATTTAAAGTTAGAGGGTGGACGGCTCAGGGGTAATGTGAGGAAATTCTTTTTCATGGAGAGAGTGGTGGACGCATGGAACCGCCTTACTGGAGAGGTTATGGGGTCTAAAACAGTGGGGAAATTCAAACATGCATGGGACAGACATAAGGCAATTATAGTGGGGGCTTGCAGGAAGTAGGCTGTTGGTTAACTAGAATCTGAAGCTTACGAATAGGTAGGGAAATGGGCAGACTGGGTGGGCCAAGTGGTCCTTATCTGCTGTCAAAGTCTATGTTTCTATGTTTCAGTCCTCCATGCCACTGGGCCGGTGCCCTTATTCCATCTTGATTGCATGTAATATGTCTGATGTGGGAGGTTAAACTATATTTGTTTCATTTTCATACTGTACTCTTTATCCTGGTGTCATGTACTTTAATTAAATGGCTCAATTTTTTCTCCATGAAGGGAAGTCCAAGGTCCTTCTCCCATGCTATTCTTTCAGTATCTAAGCTATGTATCTTTTTCTTGATGGAAAAAACAGTATATTTTGGATATTACACCCTTTTTCCCAAATTCTAAAATTAGTGGCTCTAACTGAAGGGTTTGGTTGGTCTTTTTTCTGCCATTTTTGCACATATAAAATCTATTACCTGAAAGTAATTCAGAATTGTCCCTCAGGATAGATCAAACCTTTGTTCTATGTCTCTATACTGTATATATTCCAGGTGTTCTCATAGAAAAAAATATTTAAATTGTTCAAGATATTTTGTGCACCAATGCTTAAAGGTCTCTTATGGAGAGTAGAAAATCTGGATTAGCATACATCGGGATAAAGGGGATAGCACATTGTTTTCTTTTAAAATCTTCTTTGCTACCTGCCATATTTTTACTGTTACCCTAGTGACTACAGCTGTACTTCTTGCAACTGGGGAGATGTTCCAGATTATGTTTAGAGCAGATTTTAAATCTGAGTATGGGAGGATTGCCGCTTCCAATTTCTCTGAGTTCAAGTTATTTCTGCTGTTGTGAAGCCACTCAGAATGCCCCTACATTTTGGCTGAGATGTGATAAAGTCAGATATCATGTACTCCCAAACCAGCAGTCTCTGGTAACTGATAGTTTTTCCATGGCAGCTCTCCTAAAAAAAAACCCACCCATAGTTAAATGTTATTTTGTGAATAACAATGGGAAGAGCAGAAAATGGAAAGAGTAATCTAGGGAGAACATTCAGTTTTAAAATGTTTGCTCTACCAATCAGCAAGAGGATCTCCCATCTCCCTAAACTGAAGCTAATTTTGTCTAGAAGAGGTGTATAGTCTATTTATTTATTAACTAATTTATTTATTTATGACTTTGATAACCAGGTAGGTGCACTGGTCCAGAGGACCATTCACAGGCATGACCTGGGCCACAAGGCACGAGGTACAAAACACTAAAACAGGGAGATTAACTAAGGTTACAACACAGAAGTCACATAGCAAAAAATTACAAGTTACAATTGTGAGTTCAGGTAGCAAAACATTACAGAAGTAAATAACAAAACATAAGTATGCATCAATGGTAGAACTTGAGAAAAATTGGGTGCATGGGTAATGAAATAGTGCAGATATACCACCAGCTGCACAACCCCCCTCCCTACAGAGAAATGTAGCCAGGCAGCACAGAATGCTATAGATGAAACAAGTAGCAGGTAGGAGACAGATGGGTGGGGGGGTGGAGGAAAGCTAGCGAGCAGGGCAGTTGCAGGTATAATTGTCTTGGAGACAAGATTTGAGGCTAAGTTTGAAATTTTGATGAGTGTTAGGGATCAGAGAGGGGCAGGAAGTCTATTCCACAGAGTGGGGGCAGCAACTGAGAGAGCTCTCACACCCATATTGGTGACAGATTTAGGTACCTCGAGGGGAGGAGCAGCAGAGGAGCTGAGGTGCCTAGTTGGGGACTTGAAGTTGAAGAGAGTAGAGAGAGGAGAAGTATTGCTGTATCTAAGAGTGGCATCCATAAAACAGCTAAGGGTATATTCAAAGCACCCTTGTAAAGAGAGACAGCCAAGGGAGCGGTAGAGGTCACAGTGGTGAGTAGAGTAGGGGGCCTATAGGACAAAGTGGCAGGCATTATTATAAGCTACTGAGAGTCTAGACTGAAGGGTAGTGGAGGCTCTAGAGTAGGTTGGGATGCAATAGTCAAAGATGGGGGGGAGACTGCCCGTGATGATAGCTAGGCAAGCCTCCTTGGTAAGGAAGGGTTTTAGGCAATAGGCAGCACCCAACTTCTGGTCAACACTGTGAATTATATGGTTTATGTGGCCATTGAAGGAGAGAGAGGGGTTAAGCAGTACTCATAGATACTTGAAAGAAGAGATGTTTTCAAGGACAGGGACATCAGGGAGTGGATTAGGAGAGAACAGCTGTCACTGAAGGTCTTGGATTAGTACGGTTTTGAACCAAATAACATAGCCTTGTTTTCATTGACCAGCAGCAGATTAGATGAGGATCAGTTATAGGCAGCACAGTAGTTATGGGTGAGGATGGAGAATAGAAAGGGAGGGGATTGTTGCTATGGAAAACAACAAGGTCATCTGCATAGAGTAGAGAGTTTCAAGTAAAGCTTGCTAAAATCCTTCAATATATTAACTCCTAAGTATTTAATAATGTTCTTCAAGGGAGTCAGTTCAGTATAAGTTTCAGAATATTTAGCCACTGAAGGATCTAGGGAAACAATAATTGTTGACAACATGCCAGTTCTAAATGTGAGTGAAGTCAGCGTTGAATTGGACATTAATTTGGGAGGGGTATAAGAGCTAAGGTAAAGAGCAATACCATTCACTTACATAATGTTAGAACATTTGGTGGTGACAGAGGGAAGGTTGTTAATGAAAACTGAGAAAAGAAATGGCCATGTAATAGAGCCCTGCAGAACACCTTGGATTATGGGCACTGAGCTGGAGGAGGCATCACCAAATCTGATGAATTTCTGCCTGTCTAGCAGATCATTAGTAAACCAGGCAGAGCTATAAGGGGAGATGTCAATTTTGGTAAATATTTGGGAAAGTAGGGCATGATCCAGGAGATCAAATGCCTTGGAAAAATCAATGAGGACTACTTCAGTAAGAGAACCTTTGTCCATTGCTGTCTTAATACCATCAGTTAACTGGACAATGGTGGAGGTGGCACTATGCTTCTTATGGAAGTCATGTTGACATGGTGTAAGGAGGTAGTGAGTTTGTCAGATTTTGGTTAACTAGAGGCTATTACCTTTTCAAGTAATTTTCTGAGAGCAGGTAGGAGGATGAAAGGGTGGGACTGTGTTGCAAGCTTAGGGTCACCCTTTTTGGGACATGTACTGTCCTGATGTTTGGGATTTACAATCCTTATAAGCTTAGGGTCACCATTTTTTGGGACATGGACTATCTTGGCTTTACCAAATTCAACATTGTTTTTCACAGTATCCCTGAACTCGGACTAGCCTGCAGGCAGTATTAAATTTCTTACCATAAATCATCAATAAATACCATATCTTTTAGCAACAGAGCATTGAACTGCCAAATTTTCTCAATCTTTTTCCTTGTATACATGTTAATCTGTATAGTTAGATTCTTATGATTGCTACTTCTGATGGGGCTGCACAATGTGCCCTGAATTCTATTTAAAATTGTTTCTGAGACTAATGCATAATCAGTTCTTGACTACAAGTTATGCCAGGCTGAGTAATATAAGTATCTGACCAGGTGGGGATATTTATCCCTAACCAGACTGATCCAGTTAAAGTCTGTAAGAAAGTCCTCCTGCAGTTCTACTGCTCTCAAGTTATGCTCCCTCTACCCTCTGCACTCTGGATCTGTCCAAAGGACCCACAGTTAGATTATAGTCACCCCCTAGTAAATAGGGTGATGACAATTGTATAATGTCCAAGAAGAATTTGGTAAAACAGCCAGCCCAGTGGCATGGAAGGGTGAGGTGTTGGGCACCTTACTTCCTGCCATGCTGGTGACCTGAGTTCAGGAATGAGATCAGGTTGGTGGAGGTTGGCCTGGGTTGGGAGAGGATTGGGGGTCTGATGGGCTGCTCTCCTCTCCCTGGGTGGGAAGGCCTGTTAGCTCAACCTTAGGCTGCCACCAGGTGGAACCCTGGTGGCAGTGCAGCTTTGGGCAGCATGAAGGAAGGGGTCACAAGTGCGTGATGTGTGTGCCTCCACATGCATCCACAAGTGTGGTGTAGCAGAGATGGGAGAAAAACAGAAAAACAATGTAGTGGGCTTAATGAAGCCCTGCCCACCTGTCCCCGATCCACACTACCACCCAGGATCCTGGTCTGACCCCAATTATGTGACTGGGGGGAAAAAGGCCTTCCCACCACCAGCCCTGCCATGGAGAGAAAGCTATGGGTAAACTCGACAGACCAAATTGGTCCTGTCTGTGGCAATCACCTGTCAGGGGAGGCAGGGACAGGGCTAAACAGCCACTCTTAACCATGGAAGAAATCCCTCTGTGGAAAAAAGAATTTGGTAAAGTAACTTAAATCCACCTCATTCAGGGCATAGATAGTGCCCAGAATAAATGAGAAATTTTCCAATTTGATAGCTGCTAAGGTATACTTTCCCTTTGGGTCAGGAACTGATGAAAGAAAAGTGGACTTTAGACAGTTCTTGATTATAATTGCTACACCTCTTGACTTTTGTAGACTAGGTTGCTTGTATTCCTTTCCCCATTCTTGGAAATGTGTCTTCTGTACAGGTAGACAGTGTTTGGTGTGTTGGTTTGCTATGTTATACATGATTATCTTGACCCTTTCCCTGGCACCCTTGCATTCTAACTCATTAGTTAAGGTTATTTGTTTTTTTCATCTTTAACCAAAGACCTTTCCTGGCCAAACTGATTATTGTACTGGAATATACTCCATTCCTTATGAGCATCTGAATCCAAGATGAGTTTTTTTTACCACTATTCCTTCTCTGTCTGTCTGTATATTGTGCCACCTTTCTGAGTCTTACCAGTGTCTGCAATTCCCTCTCCCTTCACTGTTCCCTTATTATCCCTTTTCATCTTGCTCATTCAGAAATACTATGAAGCAGAGTTGTCCCTCCCCTTTACCTTTTCAAAGACTGTTGGTGCACAAAATAGGTGATGTGTATACCTTTTATTGGACCAACAGAGATTTACAGAAATTCTTTAAGCTTTCAAACCTACAATGTCCTTCTTCAGAAAGAAAATGGCAGGTTTCTTAAAAAGAGCTAACTTTAAAGTATCAGAGCTTACACTTTTTACACACGAATGTGACAGATTAATGAGGTAATAGATAAGAAATACTGTACAACCAGAGATGAGAAAACATACTTCAAAACTTATATTCTATGTACTGTAGGTCAAATGCCACAGAATGGATGTTATTTAAAAGTAGGTCTACATGTTTTCTGATGTAATTTAAATGTCTTACCAATGAAAAACTGAAGACTGTGCCTGTGTGTTTGTGTTTGTGTGTGTGTGTGTGTGTGAGAGAGAGAAATAAAGACAGTGTATATGTGTGTGTGTGTGTGTGTATGTGCGCACTAAGTGCTTACATTAGTAGTTCTGCATATGTGAGTCTAAAGCCCCATGTAATCGCCACCTACTAGTTAAAAGCAAACCTATAAATGCAGAGGTGAAAATTAAGTTTTACAGCCACTAGCTGGTGGGGCTAAATGACTGGGAAAGTTCACTAGCCCCACAGACCTTTCTACTGGCCCAGCTGGAGTACTTCATGAAATGTTACCTTCTGCAGTATAAGCCCACAGGTCTACTTAACGGAAACTGTTAGTAGCCTTATACAAAATCTACCAGCATAAGGTTAGTGGGCCAGTGTCCCTTTTGGCCCCTGAAATATACAGTTATATAGGTTAAAGGAAATCATTAATACATAAGCATCTTGGAAGCATGTAAAACAAATATCTGACCATGTGTTGTACCTGAAACAAGAAACAGCTTTAAACTATGTAATGGGACATGAAACTAGTGTCTGCATTCATGCCATCCTGCACCATATTCAGAAGGAAGATAAGTCTGACTTCAAATGCTTGAAAGTAGAAAGTCAAAAGACTGTTGGTGTCAGGTGTCTATAAAGTTGAAAAAGAGTGCCTGGCAGTAGCAGGACTTTCCCTTTCCTAAGCTAGGCAAGGCAGATTTGTTTGTTATGTATCCATCCAGGGCTCTGAGTGCCATATAAGCAGAAATTTGAAATACAAATAGAAATAATATAAAAACAGGCCAGGAAACATGTGTTATCAATCAAAAGAAAAACATACCACCTACTTCTACTTGGCACTGGGTCAGAAGAGCACCAACAGTAAATGCACAGTCAAGAACCATGTGGCAATAATAGTGTCATTTTTTTTAGCCCTCCCGCACCCCCACTTTAGGATTCTGACTCTGAGGGGGAGCGGATCACGGGAAAAGTTAAAATTCATGAGGCCATGGAATACTGTTTCCACGGCCCACATAAAAAAAAAATACAAGTCCCAAAATGGAAGGAGACCAGGATTTGAACCCTGGTCTCCAAAGCTGCTGGCCAAGCTCAATGCCCCAGCCCTCCATGCCACAGGAGCAGCTCCACCAGCCTCCTAGATCCTGGTGCCCTTGTGTACCATAAGCACCATGGACAGTGACCAGGGGAGTGCTTACTGAAAGCACTGTATATCGCCTCTCACTGTCCATGCTAGTGCTACACAAACTAGTGCTCTGTAGACTGGCACAATTCATGTAGCACTATTTTAACTGGGTACCCTCCTATTCCCATTCCACTTTTCGGCTCAGTCATCCATCTTTCCCTAGAAAGAGTCATCCCCCCATTTCTTCCCCCTTCTTTATGTTACTGGTTAATTGGTTTACTTATTTGAGTACTGAGCCCTTCTGTTGTCCTGTAAATAGTTTAATATCCTCACTTCCCCATTTCTAACCTTTAGTTCTGACATTTTTTTTAAGGAGGGGGCACCCATCTTTACCGTTTCTGTTCCAGCTTGGCATAGAAAGGGGCAAATGATTTACAAAGAGGTGCTCTTTTATTTAGTTTTGTTCTCTATTCATCTGAGGATGTCTAGTTGTCTCCATCATCTGGGGAGATCCCTTTATACAAGGTTCTAGCCTTGGTACTCCATGAAGGTTGGAGTGGATCTGGCGAGATTGTGGCCTGCAATGCACTAACTGCACTTGTAAGGTAGGAATAGTGGTTACTAAAGCAGATGCACAATTAGAGCAGTCCTGATTTACAACATATGGGGTGGTTGTCACTGTGATTTCCAAAACGTCTAAGCTCCCTGTCCAGCTCAACTTTATTTTCTGGCTATTTTCTACCCAGAACCTTTGAGAGACCAAATATTGCCTCGGTGGTGTGCAGGTTACCAGGACATAGGAGAAGGATTTGGGAGTGATCATCATGTGTGACATGTGGCATCTCAGCAGACTGCAGGAAAGTAGCAGCTAAAGTGAATTGGATTCTGGTCTGCATAGCCAGGGATATAACCAGCAAGATGCCGGAGGTCATTATGTCATTGTACATAGCCCTAGTTTGGCCATACCTTGAATACAGTGTTCAGTATTTGTGCCCTTACCTAAAGAAGAACATCAACCTGCTGAAAATGGTCCAGAGAAGGGCAACCAAAACGGTCCAGGGACAGCAAGGCAAAACATATGAGGACAGACTCAAAGATCTCTAAATATACTCCCCTGGCAGAAAGAAGGGAGGGGGTGACATGATTGAAACTTTCAGATACCTCAGAGGTTTCAACATGATGAGCTCTGAAGTTCTCTTCAATCTTAGTGGGAATGGGATCACTAGGGAGCACTGCCTCAGCTGGTGGGGGGAAGATTCAGGAGAGAAATGAAAGGCACTTTTTCACAGAGAGGGTGGTAGCTAAGTGGAATGAGTTGCTGGAAGAAGTAATCTCTCTGAAGACAGTGGACATCTTCAAGAGAGGTTGGGGCAGAGTAAAGGGAAAGTTGCATGTAGGGGAGGGGGAGTGGAGGGGAGGGAAGACATTGGTAAGCAGGGAGAAATAGATAAAAGGGAGGGGGTGGATCTCTCTGTGTAGCCACTGAGGGGTCTGCGGACTTGAGCAGACATGATAGACTGCAGTGCATTTTTCTGCTGGCTGTCATAATATTCATATACATGTGTGTATGAGAGTGACTCCACAAAAAATGTTACAGGGTTATTTCCTTCTAACGCCTCTGGTCCATTTAGTAGCTTTGTAATACCTCTCCTGGAGTGCATTTCAAGGCCATCTAGTCTATTTTGTACTATAGTCAGTTGTACTGTAGTACCTTGCCTCTCTATTTTCTGCTGCATTTAAACTAGCTGGTCTTTGGCCTTGGAGATCCACTGTTCCATCTCAGCATTGTCTCCTGTCAGGGAATCCATTTTTAAGGCTATATAGCAGAGCTATGCTGATGCATTGTGATTATGTCAGTACTGAAGGAGGGCTCTAGAATATTCGGAATGCTTGCGAACACAGCACCACCTGTCTGTTTCCACAGGTGGACTTGAATCACATCTCTCTCTGCATCGTCTCCGTTCAATTCAGTGCAGTTACTTCCTCCTTCCCCCTGCTAGCCACATTATTTTCTTGCACCAGTCCTGCTGTCCATGAATGGCTCATGCAGACACACACTCACTCATAATTCAATGCCTTTGAAGCTGCCAACATGCCGACTCTGTTAACTACTGTTTGCTAGCAATAGTAATAGCTGTAACACTTACTTTGTTTGCTTGCAAATAGTAAGAAAACCAAGTCAGCAGCATTGGCAGCTTCAAAGGCATTGAATTAGCAGCCCTGCCCCCAGCTCAAGTTAAAAGTGAACTAGAAGCCTGCCTTGGTTCAGTGGAAGATTTAGAGCAACATTAGTGATGATGTGGCTGTGGAGACTGTAGACTGTGAAGCACAAGGAAAATAAGGTACCTTTTGTTTGTTTGGGGAAAAAAGTGACTGAAGAAATCAGCAGCAAACAAAACAAGCATTTGTCATTTGTGGGTGCAGTTGGTTGACCAGGTAAATTTTCAAAACATTTTTTATGGCAGGCAAATGACTGTCTGCAATCTCTATGGGATATCACAGCATTAATGACGCTTAAATTATGGTTTTGCCCCTGTAAATGGCAGGCAAGCAGTTTTTTGTTCCTTAAAAGCATTTAAAATGTTGCCACAATTACCAAATTGTATGTGCAGATGTTTTGTACAGTGAAGCTTGAGAGGATCAAGCCCAACACTGTAGAATTCTGCAGTAAAGTTACTGCAGGGAACAATGTAATTTCAATGGGGGTTAATCCCCTTTGTCATGCAGGGAAATTGACACTGCACTTGATCCTAGTGGGCTTCATTGTATGTGCAGATGACAATCCTCCTGATGATAATGGGCTGTTTTGTATCACATCTATGAAGGTGGCAAACACATTGGTCACCATAGACAATAGAGTACAATGCTACTTGTAAGGTGAATCCTCCACCTCTGATATCATCAATAGGAAATGGGGGATACAGAGTGTTACTTGAGCACCTTTTGCTATTATGTGGAGACGTGCCATATCGCATTCAGAGACATCTCTAAACCTACTCCCACCCCCACCACTGGTGAACCTGTTAAATAGAGAAACATATATAAGTGGTTGGATCCTCCAGAAAAGCAATGTATATGTGTGTGTGTGTGTGTCCCACATGCAGCAACACTGTGCTCTGATTCTTTGCAGAAAATGCATGAATTTAGAAATCCCTGTGCAAGATGTTACATCTGATAAATTCAGATGCTTTATTCTGCCTCTGGGAGCTAATTATGTGCCCCATCCAGGTTTCCATAATTGTGGACTTCATAGATTATTCATGGCATGCTTTGAGACCTGCATCTGCCAGTGTCTGCCCTGTGCTATGTGGATAGCACAAGGCACATGTGCTGTGTGGATTGACACTAAGCCTCACATGTGGATAAGGCTGTGTGTGCTGTTTAACACAGCCACAACTACATACTGAGGTATGTATATGTTGTAAAGTTAAGAAATAAACCATGAGAGGGTGTGGATTGTGGGGGGATTTACCACAGCTGGTGTGGTTGGGCCATGAGGCACAGCTGAGTGGTCAAATCCCCACCAGCTGTAGTAATTCCCCCCATAACCCACACCCTTGAGTGGGCAATTGTTATTATACCTTGGGTCACTTTTTTTTTTTAAACAGAAAAAAGTTTGTTGTTTTCATTTAAAATTGTTTTTGTTTGTTTATTGGTGCATGAGACAAAATAGTCCTGGGTTGCATTTCTGGTGCTGGGGGACTGAGGATCAGCTGCCAGAGCAGTGGGAGCAACAGATAAGGTTGTTTTGGTCGTTGCAACTGTTTGTGGCTCCCTTGACTCGAGCGAATGGAAAATCTTATCTAGTTCACTCGGGACGATTAATTGAAAACTGGATTCAGTGGCTGTTGTGAACTGTGGTGGCTAATGGATGTTTGAATGGAGAAAGATGCTTTTGCAGGGAAAAGAAGATGGTGGTAATAGCTTTCTGTTTTCAGGGGTTCCGTTGATTTTTCTTTCTGGTGCGGCTGACGGGCATCTTTGCTGTGGGTATATCATAGGATTTACCATGGCAGAAAGGTGCCAGCCCACCAAACACAGCACAGGATTTTGTATTCATTTTTATGTCTGTGGTATAATTTACATTAAGGAACAAGTATATGTGGGAAGTCTGATGACGGGCATAATGCAAAAACACCATATGTTATCTTATTTATAAATTATAGGATATAGGTCACTCCCTGTATGTCCCCATACAAAATAACAGTTATAATATATATATATATATATATATATATATATATATATATATATATATATACACACAAACACACATATACCTTTTTTTCTTCCATTACAGGAAAATACTCTAAATGACAAAGGCTTTATTTAATAGCTTAACATTTTTATGTTAACTTTGTGCCAGTATTGAGTACTTGGGTACATATGTATGGTCAGCATACTACAACCATGACTTGTAACGTTTTCCCAAGTGCCTTCATTCCCAGTTGTATCAACCCCATTGAATTCTCTCTTCCCTTATATTATTTAATTTCCCTGTATCTCATATATTGTTTGGTACCTAAGAGCAAGAGGTCTTGAATATGTGCAAACGTTCATGTATTTCCCTGTTTCCTATTAATGATATGTATGTTCTTCTGCTTTTGCTTCTACTGTTCCATTTTGGTGCCATCTTGATGGCTTGGGTCCTGCCTGAAAATGGTTCCTGGGACTAGTGCACTCACCTGTTTAACACATAACTAAATACATTTTCTCACTAAACTACAGTTTATGAGCCAGATACACATCATTTATTCTAACTGCAAATGTTTGATACATTCTTAACAAAAAATTAAAGCAGGGCATTTATATCTGAGGCAAGTAGATATCAACTAAGAGAGGGAATCGAACCCACCACATCACAGACTCAAGGCAAGGATTTTTGTTTTTTCATTTATTTACCCTGGACAGCCCAAAGGAGATGGGTGCTGTCTTTCTGAGTTGTAAACTTACCCAATGTTTCAGCTGGGAAGGAAGAATCTGGGATGTCAAGGGACTTGCTGTATCACACAGTGGGTAGTGATTGCAGTGGGAGCTGAACATGTGAACTCTCCATACTCAGATCGGTGCTCTAATAACCACACTGTCTTCTGGACACAAACTACTGCTGTCTTCCTGCACACCATTCTTATCCAATTGCCCCCCCCCAGCTGATGAAAATTGGGTGCCCCCCCAGCCCAGATAGATGATGCTAGTGGGAGGTCTGTTTAATATTGCCCCCTATGTTGTATCAGATCTCAGGGGGTGTGATCAGAGTGGTCGGCTTAGGTAACCCTTGAAAGGGGTAGAGAAAACAATTATTTTAAAAAACAGGGATTGATGGAACAGCTGATTCCAACTGCAGGTTAATGGCTCAAATAGCAAAAGCTATCAATATTTAAAGAGCTGTCACTGCTCGGCAAAGTAATATGAGCAATGCACTTTTGCACCAGGGCTGATAGCAATCCACTGATATTCTCACTTTGTTCCCCGAGCAAAGTGCATAGTAATCATCAACATTGACCAATGGTATGGAATGAACAAACAGAAGAAGGGAAAAATTGTTGTCCCCTTTAGTTAGGCCTCTTCTTGCTGTGTTTCCTATAAATATTTATTTTACAAAATTAATTATTTTCTTATGCAAAATGTAGCACACAACATCCCTGAGTTTTAAAGGTGGGAACCCCTGCTGTTTCCTGCTTAAGAAGTCTAATGTTCCTATAGCTAATCAAATGCATGGAACACTATTCTAGCCATGATAGAAGATATCAGGGTTGCTCGAATAAAAGATGTCTCTGTTGCCAGCATTCTGTTTACAATATAACTCATACTTATTGTTGTTTGCTCCATTTCTGTTCACATTGGGGATCACCATATATGATATTTAAGAGAAAAAGCAGTTTGAAATCATATTGTATACAGTTTGTTTATTTCCATGTAATTCAACAAGCTGGCAGCTTTTTGTCTGTCCGCTTGCCTTTCTGTCCGTCTAACATGATTTTACATATTTATTGTACAGTATTTACAAATTTTTGGCATGAAAGCACACTGAACCAATGCATGCTTCTAGGTGCATTGTGGGAGACAGAGGGAGATAAAATCAAATATTTGTTCAGTTTGCTCACTCTGGATATATGCACAGATGTAATGTTTTAAATCAATGTCTCTGAAAAACATTGTCAAGATACTGTATTTTGCTGAGTTTGAACTTTCACCCTCGTTGACTCTGAAAGAGATTAAAGATGTTAATATCATCAAACAACACAGGAGAACTGTATTCCCACAGAGCTTCTTTGGTCAGGCATCATAACATGCCTATACCTCAAAATGTAATCTTCATAGATAGGAAGTCTTTCAAAATATTTTGAATATGATTGCATATTTCAAATTAGGGACACTACAAGTAATGTATTTTATAAATTGCAAGTAGTATTACTATTTGATTGGTATTACCTTGTTTTAGCTTAACAAAGCCTTTCTTTGAATTGTAAACTCTATATCTAGCCCATTGTTTTCTGTGATTTAAATCTCAATTTTACATGGAAATAATATGTCCCGAGTAAAAATAAATTTGTATCCAAATCACCACTAGTGTTTGGTTTGTGTGTGCATAAGTGTGTGCATGTTCATGTGTGTGTATATATGTATATGTGTGTGTGTGTTGTGTGTGTGTGTCTAGTCCAGTTGTTGTTTTAATTAAACAGTTTTTTACTTTTTAGCAATCTTTTCATCTCCATTTTTGGATGACTTCACAGCACTGACACCAATTCAAACTAAATGAAGTTTGAATGTGCTAACTGTGTGTAGAAACTGGTTGCATCTTTTGGTTGAATGACTGTTTCTAATACCTCTGCAGTCTTTCCTTAATTACTTTTTTTCATGACAAAAAAAAAGACAGTTGTGAAAGAACAGGTTTGACAAGGGTTTACTTTCCCCTTCAGGGAATCTTCTCTTTCAACATCAGAGTTGTTAATCGGTTCATTTCAGTGACATGATTGTTTAGAAAGAATACTTAAACACCTGTGTCGAGTGAACGAGTATAGGAAACTCTCATAGCTGGCTTTAACAGAGGACTGGCATCAGATATGGAAAGGATAAAGATAGCATATTAGTTAGCAACACAGTAATATGACTGATAGAAGAGAAGGCTGAAAGGATAAAAGACTGGTAGAGATTAGCAGCGTGCAGCTAAGAAACAATAATTATCTAAGAAAGAAGGAATGAATGAAAGAGAGAGAGAATAATTATCTTGGTCTTATTTGACTTCTGTTTTACAAGTTATTTCCCTGCCCCATTGGAGATGCAACATCTAATTTTTTAGTAGGGTCCTGCTTCAAACAACATTTTGCTATTGGGCTGAAAAGCACCTGGTGGTTAAGTGTAGTCACATTGTTTTTATTTTACAAATTGTTTACTCCAGATAACCCAGCTGAGATACAACATCTAGTTTCCACTCAGAGGTTAAATGTGGCCACCTAGTTTTTTATTTTACAATTCATTTACCCAGGATAGCCTAGCTGAGGCACATCATCTTGTTTTCAATGGGTCCGTCATCTGCACATTTCCTCATTTGGGTGAACTGGAGCAGTAAATGAATTAATGGCTTGTCCAAGGTCACACAGTGAGTGTTTGGCTCCTGTGGGGTTTGAACCAGGGATCTCCCAGTTCCTAAGCCAATGCTCCACTGATAGGCCACACTGCCTCTGCCACAGCACAGAAATGCAGCATTTTTATAAGATTTGGACAAGGCTCTGCTGGTCCTTAATTCTGTTGTCATATAAAGCAAGAGCCCACTGTCCTTCTGTTATTTCTTTTAAAGAATCTATTTTTTTAGAGACAGGTAATCACAGTTTGCAATGATAACAAGCAGGGTTAAAAAATCATTTAAACACATTCCCTTACACATATAAAAAGGATGTCTGAGACAAACCTTATACCAGATATGCTGCATTTATTTTATTTATTTGCTTTTGTTTACCAGGTATGTCACACTAGACAGCCAAGTGCCTATTTTCAGGTGCAACCTGGGAGAGTTACAAACTTGAATATACAGGTACAGTGACGAATCAAATTTTACATACAATGAAATATCAGGTTATATAGAAGAATGACAACCAGTAAAAACACACAAGCCCGGGGGTTACAGATGACCCAGGAGAGTTAAGAGCTAGAGCATACACAAACAGTGAGTGAGTCAAATTTACATACAACGGGAGAGCGACAAAGCCACATTATTGGGACCAAAGATGGACAGTAGTGGTTAGATACATTTGCAGTTTAACTTTGTCACTACTTATTGTAGACAAAGTGGGAATATCAGAAATCTTATCGATAAGAACTGGTCAATTTTGTGGTTGGACTCGATAACAAGAAAGTATACACAGGATATTCCGAGAATTGTCTATAAATGTAAATCTAAATGTTGTAAATGAGCTTTCACTCAACTGGGCTATCCTTTTCTTGATCTTAAGAATAAATGATTACAATGAAAGGGGCAGGAATCTGGGTGCTAAATTAGAACATACAGTAGTTTTCAACCAGTACCGAATATCAATCAATCAAATCTTTATTTCACCAGGCAAAACACCATTGAGAAAAAAAACTCGCTTGCAAGGTGGACCTGGAAGGATCAAAGTGATCACAGAAGAAAGACATAATAGACAAGCAGTAGAACACATAATTACATATGAGCATTTACACATTTACATATGAGCATATTTACATGTGAGCACAATAGGATACATTGAGTCACTGTATATAGAAAACTTAGAATACTTTAGAGTTACAGTCATATAGAACTTTTTAGAGCAGAAACCAATAGTTATCTATCTATCTATCTGTCTGTCTGTCTGTCTATCTATATATCTATATAGATATATATATATATATATAGTGCTGTGATTCTTCTACCTGACTTCTCACCCTCCCAAAAGGTAATTTTCAGTGCAGAAGCTGCAAGTTTTGCCCTAACATTCTGAAATCTACTAATATTACAAGTGTCAGTGCTGGAAAAACATTTGATGTGAGATCTTTTATTAATTGTGATACTTGTAATGTTATGTATCTTGCCACATGTTCACGTGGAGCTTTTTATGTAGGAAAGACGTCCCACCTATTTTAAAATGCGTACAGGCCAACATATTTGTAGCATTGCTAAAAGGACATGGCATTGATTTGGCAAACCACATCAGTCCACAACTGGACTTCCATGGTTTCTGACCACTTCAGATTTTCTGGTATGGAATGAGTCAGGTTGGGCAAAAGAGGAGGCAACCTTAATGCACTGACCTCAGGAGAGAGGCAATATGGATTGTGCAGCTTGGAGCTTTACATGCTCCTGGTTTAAATGAGATAATTGATTATACAGTACATCTTTGATTAGGTATTCCAGATGATATATTGAGGCTATGTGTGGTGGCTGTTCTAGTCCTTATATTAACTTGTGTCTCTTTTTTCCTAATAGCATACTACTGATATCTGGATCTACTACCTGCATGTGGGATAGCTGGAAGTGCATATACTCTGCATACTGCTTAAGATCTGATATGGACTTTTTACCATGAACATTAATTTCTGCTAATACTGGCTTATCTTATACGTGCAGTATACTATTTGATATTGAAGTTTGCTGTGCTTTTATATCTATGTGTGGTGGCGGTTTTATTATGGATCCTAGTTATTCCAGTTTGTAATTTGTCTTGATAATGTTAATTCAGTGTGTCACTTTAAACTGGATCATATACAGTATATTGAGCACAGCAACAATTCACACCTCCCCCCATGAAGCCATAGGGCAAAACCTGTCAGGGGTTAGTACGCATTTGTTCCCATTTGCTGCTGCTGCTAGATCTGCACTATGTAAGTAGATTTTGTCTGATATTTTTAACAATTCTGCATTTAATTAAGCAATAATGCATGGCAGGGTGTGGTATAGAATGAGATATCATCATGCCTGGGATGGTGGGCATGAGACCACAGGCTGAGTACATCCAATTGCCTGAGAAGTGACGCTATCCAATGATATACCACACCCTGGAGTGCATTATTGCTATTATGAACCAGAATACAAGTTTTAGTAGTAAAAAAATAAAAAAAAAAAAACATTTTAATCTTTCTGAAAATGCCTTTTTTGAGGTGTTGGAGAAGTACCTTTTAATAAAATAGTTGCTGGAGAGCTGTGGACAGGAGGTGGCAGTGTTGTAAATGGAGTCCGTGCAGGAGGTGTACTGTGTGTGTGTGTCTCTCAGCAGCAAGAAGTGAACTGTGTTGTTGCCTTTGACTTGGTCCCATTGACTGAAGGAAGGATGTGTGTGTTTTTTTCCCCAGAAAACTTTATCTGTGGCTAGCATGAAGCAGTGATGTGAATGGGAACAATGGACAACATGTCACAGTAAGTCACCCAGAAATTTGGAACTGCTGGTTGGCTGTCTGTGAGTACTGTTTAAAAAAAATTGTGGGCTGGTTTTGAATTGTTTACTTTAAAAAAAAAAACTCATTCAAGGCGCAACTTGTGTGATTCTGTCCTGTAGACAGATATCATGCTCTCTGTGACTGCTGGCTGCTGCTTAATGTTTTTGTGGGGAATGCAAAGATAGGATGTGGAGAATGTTGTGGGCAACTCGACAGTGGTTCTTTTTCCAGCAGCTTGTATTGTGCATTCTGTCGTGGGTACAGTTGTGAGGAGTTTGTTTCTTTTTTTTTTAAATAGTGGCCGACTGGAGGTCTGACTCACTCTGCAGTGTATGACATGAAGAATGTTGTGCAGTCAGTGAGGAGGCTGCTGACCAGAGGCTTTTTGAAACCATGATGATATAGCCCAATATCATCACGGCTTCAAAGACCTCTCAGCCAATCAGTTTCCTCCAGTACGGCACCTAGTTTATAATAAACATTATTGCAGCTTATACTGATGCCAGTCTTTTGTAGTTTGCTGCTCTTGTTTTTTGACTTGGCACAGTTGTTGCTTGTTAAGCAGATTTGTTTTGAATTATTAAACTTGCTAGCCTATGCATAAGAGAAGGCTGTCCTCCATAACAGGACAACCGGGATAAACTAGCCAGTGCTCAGGTAATTATAAGGAAAAGAGGGAAGAGTGCGTGTGATGACAACTGCAAGGCCATTTGTCTGGATGGAAACATCAGTCAAAGTAGATGTTGGATAAAACCCTTTTTAAAACACCTTTAATGTGCTCTGTAACCTCACATTGACACCAACAATTACTGCTCATAGATCACACTTGAAGACACTGCTGTCATTGCAATTTGGCTAAGTGTAATATCCTGATACTGAATATGTGCTGGCATGCATGGTTTCCTCAAAGCTTTACTGGGTTTGTTTGGCATGACTCCACTCAGCTGGTTGCTTGTGTAATGTAAAAGAAATGAGTCAGCTGTTGTCTAATAAGAGTGACAGACTCCTTTCAAGTATGCAAAGTTTTCTGCCCAGCAAGCAGTGAGTAGTGTTATTACCAGGGTGCTTGGTCATTGGTCTACACTGCTGAGCTCCTTGCAGTTTAAGCTGTAATAGGCTCAGCAGTGATGCACCTCTGAAATGCCATTCATGTAACTAAATCCTTCTTGTGGAAGCACACGCAAATGCAACAAATTCTGGTCAGATCCACCACGGCTGCATAATGAAGTTAGTGAGATTGTGTGGAACTATTAAGGAGACATGGAGCAACAACACAATGATTTTTAATTAGTAAGATTTGTTTTATTTTGCATTCTAAAGAAGGCAGACACATTATTAGGAAAAGATATAGAGGTGTAGATTTCAATGGAAGGAATGGTAAGCAATATAAGTTTGACAGGTAGAATAGGTGGCAGTATATGAAAAAGTAATGGCTGGCATATGTTCAGTCTAGGGATTATTTACACAGTTATATAGAGAAAAACAGGGTGTTTGTCCATGCGATGATGTAAGTTATATGTAAGTAATGTGCTGATGTCAGGCAGTCAGGTGTAACGATGGACTTCATAGGAGAGAAAATGTGATAGTAACTTTTATAAGGGGTTGACCTGAAATCATCCAAGCAGGCCACTAAAGCAGTAGATAAAGCTAGGGGGATGTTGGGGAGTATTAGTAGGGGTACCACAAGTTGGATGAGGAAGGTAATAATCCCTCAAGAGACTGGTTAGGCCCCATCTGGAGTACTGCGTGCAGTACTGGAGGCCACACCTTCACAAGGACAATAACCAAATTGAGGCAGTCCAGAGAAGGACAACCATAATGGTGCAGGGACTGCATCAGAAAACATATGAGGACAGATTGATGGAGCTCAATATGTATACCTTACAGCAAAGGAGTGAGAGAGGTGATATGATCGAAACATTCAAACACCTTAAGGGCATTAACAAGGTGAAAGAGTTTAACATGTTTCAACATAAGAAAAGTAGCAGGACAAGAGGACACAGCATGAGATTAGAGGGAGGCCAATTAAGGGGTAATGTGAGGAAGTTCTTTTTCACAGAAAGGGTGGTGGATGCATGGAATTGCCTACCTCAGGAAGTGGTGGATATGAATACAGTGCAGGTCTTCAAACAGGCATGGGATAGGCATAAGGGAGCAATACAGATGAGTATGAATAGATAGGCCATTGACAGAGCAAAGGCCGATGGCACATCCATAAGGTAGAAAAAGAAATGGGCAGACTGAATGATCCTTGCGGTCCTTATCTGCCGTTATCTTCAATGTTTCTATGTTTTTATGTCGCTGTTGATAAGTTTAAGGTAGTTATGCCTGTGATAATGGGAATATCAGGACAGTATGAGGTCTATACAGAGAGTGGAGTACAAATATGCACTGTATTATAAGTATGTGTTCAGAGTGCAGGCAAATGCGATATGCAGGTTTATTTTACATATACAGTAGGTAAAAATAGGAATAGATGCAACTGATAGAAATATAGATAATTACATAGACATACAGACACACAGAGGGAGAAGTTATAGTCATGACAGTCTTTGGAGAGGCAACTTCCCCAGAGTCACAGTCATGTTCACTAATTTGGGTTAAAAACCTTTTCAAGCAGTAACTATTTTGCTGTCAGTAATCACCTATGGGTTTAAGCATGTATTGGAATGTCTTAAAACAATTATAGTACAGGAAAAACATTGAAAACAATTGTGCTACAGTTTAGTACTGAAACATACATGTAACATACATGTTGCCACCTTGCTCCAATGAGCACCCTCCCCCAAGCAGAGTGCCAGTCTTAAAGAGCATCTAACGCCTTCAGAATAAGTGAAAGAAAACTTAATATTTAGGCACAGATCAGTTTATATTTCACATTAGTTCCGTATTTTTCCCCCATTATTTTTAACTGAGGCCATTTGCATGAAAAGAGGACTGCTGCTCCTGCAGTGTTCATGTATTCCTTGTGCTTTCTCCCTACCTGAGGTCATAATGCATGGCTTGTGACATCACAGTTACTCCCATGACAGCAGACTGTGACATCACATCATAGCACTATGACTTGAAGTAAGGAGTAAGCTACAGAGGCAGAGGAACTCTAATAGATAAAGACCATATCTTCATCCAAATGTTCACTGTAATAAAAGATAGGCAGGAGAAATCTACAGAATATATTTAAAATGTAAGCAGAGTTGTACCAAGTTATTCATTTTTTTTCAAAGTTTTCACTGTGGCATCAGCAGCTCTGATTATAAAGAGGAGACCTTAAAAAACTGTGTCTCAAAGTAAGTGCAGAATAATTTTTCTTAAATCTGTTTCAAGATATTAGCACCTTTCTTCTGACCGAACTAATGTAAATTATGACAGTCAGTGGTTTGGGATGTGCTAACTGTTCCCAGGAGCAAGGTGTGCTCCTTCGCTGGCTAGACAGTAGGCTGTTGTAAAAAAAAAATGAAAAAAACACATATCAGTCATTCTACCAACGAGACATGTAGAGGTAGAACAATTGGGGGGAGGGGGGTTGGGACTGCAGCTTCCATTTTTGAAATGGAAAAACTTTCATGTTGACCTTGTCTCCTGTTCTAGCCTGAAAAAAAATATTTTAAATCCCTGTTTTACATGCATATAATGGACTTTTTTTTGCCATTTAGGAGCCAAAGAATGAATGTGTAACAAGTGACATTATGGTTACCTATCAATTGTATGCCAAAGCAATGTAGGCATGTAATTAAGAACTGGATCAATGGAAGACCATTGCTAGATTATTATATACACTGGCAGAACTTAAATTATAGCTAACAAATTGCTGCACAGTACTTTGAGGACACGCAAAGTGTAAAACATCAGTTGGGAATTGTAACAGCTGGACACGGAGCTGGTGTCTTAAACAAATATGAAAGAATTCTACATGGATATTATTTTTTCTAGCTGCTCTTTATCATCTTTTATTGAGATGCCTATATTTTCAATAAAGAGCTGTCTTAGCACTAGTATCACAAGATGTGCCAATGGTAATCACTGAACCCACATAAATGGAAAATGAAGGAGGTCTGCTTACTCCATTGAAATGAAATGTGTGCTGTTCCATTGTGTGTCACAGCAGCATTTCTAATTTTGAACTTGGCACCACCACAACAGGGAGTTCTCTATTTCTTCAACAACAAAAAAATAAAAAACACACGTTATCATCAAAGACTGTATTTACCAAGTACTGTGCCCAGGATTAAACTAATTTGAACCCTTCCCTCCAAAAATGTTTTCTAATACATGCTTCTCAAACCTAAAAGAAAAAACACACTTCATCATCAAAGTCTGTGTTTACCAAGTACTGTGCCCAGGATTAAAATAATTTGAACCCCCTTGCCCCAAAAATGTGCCCTGCCATGAAACTGCATGTTTAACTTAAAGACAATTAAAAAATGTATTTCAAAATACATTACTAAAACCCATGCATCATGATTAAAATAATTTGAACCCTCTCCCCCCATAAATGCGCCCTGACAAACTGCACTATGGGAAGATTGCCTGTGACAAGATGCAATAAAAAAAACCCTGACTAACAGGTTCCTGGGAGTAAATGTTAACATCCTATTTTGTGTCCCTGATAAAATGAAATAAAAAATACAGCTGAGATTTCTTTTTAATGTCAGCTTTGTTCAGAATAGCTTTTAAAATTACCAATTGGTTTCTTGTTAAATGTTTTCTAATACTAAACTTAAAAGAAAAAAACACACTTTATCATCAAAGACTGTGTTTACCAAGTACTGTGCCCAGGATTAAAATAATTTGACCGCCTCCCCCCAAAATGTGCCCTGACATGAAACTGCATGTTTAACTGTAAAGACAATTATGAAATGTATTTCTAAATGCATTACTAACACCAATGCTTTCAAAGTTTTGAAACTACTAAAAAGACAAATTATATATAAACTATATATTGAATATGGTAAACAAATATTGTTAATCCCAAAAGCTGAACTTTATGTTTTTAGTATATAAATGTTTAAGAAAAACATGTGGCTCTTACTGTAAATTAAAATGCTGTGTCTATGTTTTCCTTGGGAGATGTAGTTTCACTTGCTGTCTCCTTCTGAGGCCCCAGGTGGCTCTGATAATCATTTGTTCCAAAGGTTTTTTAAGTCAGCTTGAAGGCATTAAAAACTTCTGATCTTCTAGTCCTTAATAAATGCATTAAGTATCTTCTGTTCTCCTAGTCCCTAATAAAATGCAGGGGCTCCACAACTTCACAGACTTGTTCTGTTGCTTGATACAGGTCTCAAACTAGTGTGTCTTGTTACAGCATGATAGAGCCACCTCATACCCCTCCTACATGAATAAAAACAATGTTAAGGGTGGATCTTTAGGAGCTTCCCGGGAGGAGGGTGGTGGATCTTACTCCCCAAAAAAACAAACTAATGTTGCCTCCCACTACTCAGGTTCCGGTTCTTGTACCACCCATTTAAGAAAGAAAATAGTACTCTACAATCATTTGAAGGTGGAAAACATTGCTTGGAGGAGGGTAAGATGGAAGAGACTATTTACACCTTCAGTCTGTTCCACGGACAGAAAACATGACATCACTCCTTTTGTGCATGTAAAATGTATGCAGGCTCTGCCTACTGCAGCCGTAAAAAGAACCATACTGGGATAGAGTGCCCTCAACTACAGGCACCCATGGACATCGGCAGGCATACACAGCATAATTTACAAAGTACAGTAACAAACTGAGGGCAGCAATTTAATAAAATCTTGCCTTTTTGTCAAACTTGTGCTTATTTCTTGTGTTTCTTGTGCTTGCCGGGGTTTGGTAATATTGATATGCAATTTGACTGATCGGGGAGAGTGCTGCTAAGTTTGCCGAGTACATCAGCTGGACCCTGTGCTGTTTTTCTTTTGAAGTCTAAAGATCAAACAAGCACCTACATCTCCCTCATGTCACAGGCATGTACTGTCACTGTTTTTCTCATTACACTATTGTTTTCAGTTTTTAGAGAGTGTGTTAGAGGCAGAGCATCAGGCTGGCAGCATGTAGCTGTGTACCACTCAGTGGATTTATGTTACTCAAAAAAGAAAAAGTAAGCTGCGCATTGGCAAGTACTTCAAATATTAAACCTTGATAGGAGCCTCATGAATAATCCAATACATCCACGCAGCCTTCATTCATTTACAAAGAGCCACAATCCATGGAATAGTCTTTCAATAGGAAATATTTATTCTTGATGTTACCAAACAGCGTTTACAACAAACATACCTTGCCTCAGCACTTCGGGTTATACACCCTTCCTCAGGAGGCGTGACTTTGAGAGGACATTACCTTTTATACATAACACTCAGCACACCTGCTACATATCAAAATGTGCAACATACCTTGTGCCTTTTAATTACAAAAAAGTGTTGCTGTTAAAAACATCAAAGCACAGCTAATATAAAGAAAATAATTCCATATTCTCTGTTAGTTCATCTATTTATGACAATACAGAGCAAATTCATATGCTGTTTCATATGTATTTACATTCAAAATCCTCTATCTTTAGCGTCATGTAACATGCACCTCTCTTATTTGAAT
Source organism: Neoceratodus forsteri (assembly GCA_016271365.2). Lineage (NCBI taxonomy): Eukaryota > Metazoa > Chordata > Ceratodontiformes > Ceratodontidae > Neoceratodus > Neoceratodus forsteri. The sequence continues at coordinate 542,942,144 of CM057449.1, read as the reverse complement.
TCATTTCATCATGAACTTATTTTAGTTATTCTGATGCATTTGTTACAAATTTCAGGAGTAGGACTAGTCTCAGGAACAAGCGAATAAAAAAGGGGGTGGATATAAATACAGACTGACTGTAGCCAAAGCAAAGTCCACATTACCAAAGTGATAGAAGGAAAAATATTTAACAAATAAAGCACTGAAGGAAAAAACAGATAGGGAAAAGAAAAAAGGAAGGGTACAAAGAGCCGGGGTGGGGGGAGAAAATAACAGGCAGGAATGGGGAAAAGGAAAAAAGGACTAAAGAGAGAAAAAGAAAAAGATAAAGTAAAAGAGAAGAAAAAAGGAAGAAACAGGAAAAGAAAGGGAAAGGGAGGGGAGGAGGAAGGTGAAAGGAAGGGGGGGGTGGGGTAGGAGAAAAGGTGGATCAAAGCTTCATGGTAACTTTCATAAGTCAATCACACCAATAATTCAGAACCTTCTGGCCTCATGTAGCTGTCATTGTGCCCACTAACCTCCTCCAACATAATACATAGCATTAGGGCCCACCTGGCACTGCCTATGCCCATTCTGAGGCTGCCCTTGATAGTGAACTGCTGAGTCACCAGTCAAAGGTCCAGCTAGCTTAACTAAAAGATTTCAAGACCTATTTAAAAAACTTGACAATACCTCTCTGAGGTAGCAACTGTATCTAACTTTGTATCAATTTTGTAAATAGATCCCAGCTAAGCTGTATAGGCAATATACCCTTGTCTGAATTGTATGTACAATGACTGTCTATATAGAACAGCTCAGACTGCTTCTTTGAATTTTTGAATCATACTGATTGTACCACACATGTATGATATCCCAATGTACCCTGCTCCTAATTGTTTCCTGTGTCAATGTATTGAAAGTGTTGTGTTTTTCTTTGTGACGCAGAGCCTTTGAAAATGAGTCTATGACTCAAAGAGTTGTAATTCCTATGAACTTAACTAAATAAATAAATAAATTAGAACTTCTCTAACTGTGTGATTATCTAGAAAAAAGAAAAAAAAACAAATATTTGAGATTTTAAACATCTAACCACCAAGGTACTTACTCAATATTAAATTAAATTAATAAATCTGTAACTATATTAAAGATTCTCAGTGTCAGAGGGAAGTAGATATCTCTAATAATGCATATCCAATACCAGGAACCCAGGGAGGTCACCCTCCTTGCAAAAGGTCAGAATTTATTTACATAACACCCGATACCAAATAACTTTCCTTCACAGGTGTGATTTCAAAGGCCAGTAATAATTTAATCCTAGAGGTCTAACTGTCTTGAGGGTGTAGATCCAAAAACATTCTTTCTGTAACAGCATATCTTTTCAACTACCCCCATATTTCGAATGAAAAACATGTTCCAGTCCCACACACTTCATTTGTTTGGGGTCTGAATTATGTCTACTGGCAAAGTATGTACCTACAGGGGTATCTGACCTCCAATTTACAATGGCTCTAACATGCTCTTGTATTCTTTGTTTAAGCAGACGCACAGTGCATCCCCCATATGTGAGACCACATGTGCGCCACAGAGCATAGACACAGAAAGGGGTGTCACAGGTGACTAACTGTCTAATTTCAACATTAAAGTATTGTAACCTGGGATGCTTAAATTCTGTAGTTGTCTCCGAGTGTTTACAGACATTACATTTTGCACATTTAAAGAAACCTTTTGGTTTTGCTGGAAACCATCCTCTACCTGTTTCTTTTTGTTCTTGAAACCTACTGTGCACTAACATATCACATAGATTTTTAGCTTTCCTAAATGTTACTCTTGGTTTAGATCCTACTGCCAATGACGTGGTATGATCTGATTGCAGGATGGACCAATTCTTAAACAACACATTTCCAATTTTACCAGCAATGTTATTATTTTCTGTGGAAAATGTAATACAGTAACTCTATCCATCCCATTCGATTTATCCTTCTCTTTCCCTTTTACTAACATCTTCCTATCCTGTCTCATTGCTCTTTCTTTAGAATTCTGTAGCATGTTTTGATCATATCCTCTGTTTAGAAATCTACACGCTAACTCTTTAGACTGAAGCTCAAAATCCTGTATATTGCTGCAGTTCCTCCATAACCTTAAAAACTGGCCATAGTGTATAGATTTTTTTGGAGTTGTGGAATGAGCACTGTCATAATTAAGTAGCGTATTAGAAGCTGTTAATTTTCTGTGGCATTTTGTTTCCAACTTGTCTTCAGTTTGTGATACATAGATAGTTAAGTCCAGAAAATTAATCTCATCTGAACTGATCAAATAACTAAATGACAAGTTAAGCTCATTATTACGTAACCACTGAAAAAAATCCTCAAAAGCGTCCTTAGTCCCCTGCCAGATGCACAGTATGGCATCCACAAATCTATACCACCCTTTGATATTACTGAAAAATGGATTATAGTTAATGGCTTTCCCCTTTTGCCATTGACAGACCGTGGCATAATTTGCCGTTATAAAGGAGTGTTTATAACGGCAAACACGCGCACAGTTCTCCTCCCTCTGCGCATGCGCCTACACCAGCGTCTCGCTTTCTGGCTCGTGCTTCCTTCAACGGAGCCGCCGAAGAAACACGGCGGTGAGTAAATTAAAAAAAAATAAAAAGAGCACTACTTTTACAGATGGGGGACTTTCAGCATTGTTAAAAAAGAAGAAGTGAAGCCCCGGAAAATGAAAATGCAACAACCGGATGAAAAATAAAGTGGTGCATACTCGTAGCCACACCGAAACTGCTGATTTTATTTTATATAATTGCTGTGGCCAAAAAGGGGAGAGCCATCAATTATATAAAATAAAATATGGGGTAGTGTGTTTAAACTCGGTTACACACACCTTGGGGTTAGATGCTTTCTACAAACCTCGAGCTTCCGCCTCGGGTTATGAAGCATCTAACCCTCGGTGTAAAACCTTTAAACACACCACCCCGTACTTTATTCTCTATATTATTCACATTACTAATCCACACATGCTCCCAATAGCCCAAGAATAAGTTAGCATAACTAGGTGCCATGCTGGCACCCATAGCTGTTCCACATTTCTGAAGAAAAAAATTCTCATTCAATTCAAAAAAGTTATGAGTAAGAATAAATTCTAAGCTATTCAGTATGAATTCAATTGGCATTTGTTCTCTCTCCTTATGGTTCTACAAGTAATATCTGCAGGCCTGTGTTCCTTTTTCATGCATTATAGATGTGTATAGAGAATTCACATCTATTGATGCCAGCAAAAAAATCTTCCTACCATTTGATGTCTTTAATTTTCAACAAAACATCATTTGTATCTTTAAGAAATGATTCAACCTCTGGAATACATTTCTGCAGGTAAAAGTCTACATATTGTCCTAGCCTCTCTGTGAGAAAATGTATCCCTGAAACTATAGAGCTACCTGGGGGATTAATATGGTCCTTGTGGACTTTTGGCAGAGCATAGAAACTAGAAATCTTAGGATTTTCAGACCAAATAAATTTGAACTAATTTTCCATAATGTCCCCTCTTTTTGTAGCATCTTCTAACATTTTAAGCATTTCTTTTTATATTGCATACTCGGATTCATATTCAGCATTTCATAATTGGTCCTATCATTTAACAAATCCATCACCATCTTTTTACATTTCTCTTTTCCCATTACAACATTGCCGCCCTTATCTGCAGATTGAACTACTATTTCTTTCAGTTCAGTCAACTGTTTAAGTGCTTCATTCTCTTGTTTACTTAAATTATATTTTCTAACCTTTGTTTCCTGTTCTAATAGTTCATTAACATGTTGATTTACTGTTTTCTTGAAGGTGGCAATGTTGCTGTTATATAGATTAGGTGAGAATAGGGATTTACCTTTAAACAACACCATTCTCTGTTTCTTAATGAATTCTAATACATACAAAATAGGAGTAGAATCAATCACTCTATCCTGTAGACCACCATTTATACTTAAGTGCAAACAATTATCATCTCTAAAATCCACATTCTCTAAATAAAGTTTACGTTACTCTAACTCCAGGAGACAGGAGGACCCAGTGGCCCTTCTGAGTGTGAGTTGCATTGTCAGCATGCCGGTACATCTATGTGAGACTTGGGAGAGAGAGAGAGAGAGAGAGAGAGAGGGGAGGGAGGGAGAGGGGAGGGAGGAGAGAGAGAGAGAGAGAGAATGTTTTTGGCATGCAGCCAGTAGCAGCACCTACCAAGCAGGAAGCAGACATGGTTGCAGAGAAAGGGAGTGAGAGAGCAGCAGAAGTTGGCTACACTCCAGGTTGAACAAAAAAAAAAGATTTATTTTCAACAAAAAATGGGTCCCTCTGGTCTCAGGCACTGGTGCAGAGAGCAGAAGAGGAAGGGTTTGGGGCAATACCAGTGCATACTGCTAGCATCCTCAGCAACTCAAGTCGGCTGGGCAGGGAGGTCTGATCTGTAGGTCATGTATGTCTGTCTGATGGAGTTGTGAATGCCTTAGAGAACTCTATGCTCCAATGTGTGAGCAGCAGATATTAGTGATGCAAGCTTCAGACATTGGTTAGGCCTTAAATAAACTACCTTCTTAAAACAGGGAAAGTTGAACCTTCAGATTTTAAACTGGGCCTTATCAAAACAGTAACAAAACATATACTCTACTATGCCTTTAAACTGCTGTGCTGGATCACCTTAGGAAATGCAGTAGTCTAGCAGTCAGCACGATGAACTGAGAAGCATGAGATGACAGCTTTTTATTGTGCTACAACCAAATGCACTGTGTGATTTCAAGCTAGTCCTTTACCCTCCCTGTTCATCAGTGTATCCAGCTATAAAACTGTATAGCAACAGGACAACTCTGTAAATGAGGTGAGATACACTAGGTAAATAAATATTACAAAAATACCCAATAAAGCAGGCATTTATGCTGAAGAGTAAAAGCTACTGCCAGTGCTTCCTAGTTTACCTAAATCTTAACAAAATCCTCCTCCTAAGGGAGGGGAGACACTCACGCACAGAAATTGGCAGTTTTTTTAAAGACTTTCGAACAATTACAAACTGCTTCAGGAGTTCATGGTGCAAACAACAAAACAATCAGTAGGATGACAAGGTTGTAACCCCTCAGCAACATCCAGATTAAAACAATACATCATTCTGCTGCAACAAATTCTGAATCATGATATACAGAAAGTTAATCAGAAGCAAACTTGCTTTAAATTGTATTCAGACATTTGATCTGTGTACATTGGTCCTCCTAACAGTCCCATCATAACCGTTCTGACAATAACAGCACAGCAACAAATGTGCAAGCAACAGAATGTGGACTGAAATAAGGTTGGACAGAACACCGACTGAAACAGAAACAGCACGTCCATTGAAAATGATGGGGCTTTCTGTTTTTTACAAACTCCGGGGGTGGAGGGGGTCGGGGTGGACTTTAGGGTTAGGGAGAGACTTGGGAGGGGAAAAACCTGAAAAAAAAAAGACCGTAAAAAGTAGTAACACCAGGAGACCCAGGGGGAACTGAACCACGGTTCCAGGTCTCCAAACCTACCATGTGCTAGTTCCTTAGCCACTCCACCACAGGAGCAACTTGACCAGGCACCCAAGCACACAGCAGTTTATCCTTGCTTAGCTGAAGCATAGAGTGACAGGGGTAGCAGTAATTCCCTATCACCACTACAGTGACATCTGCACAGTGACCCCCCCCCCACAGCAAACCCCCCATTGTGCCTAAATCAGCAGCAATGGAGTTTTTGCTTCGAGACACTTTAGGGTGATGGTGGGTAAATATCTAACTCTACTGTCTGTGAGATGTGGAGTTAGATATATATAGTATGAGAGATGTGGGGCACAGCCCCCCACATTGTGCATTGTGATGTTGCTGGTCAGTTCATGGTCACGTCATGGTCAGGGGTGTCGATGTGTTCCTGGTGCTGTAGTGGATGTCACGGTTGGGGTTATCACACTGGTGTCATGGATCAAGTTCTACTATTCCGACTTGGATCCTACCAGATATCCTGCCAAAGACAGATGTAGGATCCAGGGTCAGATAGTGATGGATCCTAGTTAGGATACAGGTATCCTGGTTAGGATCCATGGATCCTAGGGCAGATAGTTAGGATATGGGGCCAGCTAGTGATGTATCCAGGTCATGATCCAGGTATCCTATTTAGGATCCATGGATCTTATGGCAGATAGGATCTGGGGGCCAGATAGTGATGGATCCTGGTTAGGATCCAGGTATCCTAACTGGTAGGATCCATGGTCAGATAGCACTGCTATCCTACCACAGTAACTATCTGGCCAAATTGGAGGTAACTGTTGGTATCCTGATTTCCAGGATACTATCTAAGCAAAACTAATTTTCACATTCACGGTGCAACGCAGTCATAAGGGTGGAAGGTTGCAAATTGCTCTCCAGCTTATGCAGCACCACGGTATTGCTGAAATAATGTCACACAGATCAGCAGTCAGCAAAACAAGGGACAAAAACAGGACACATAAGCAAAAACCAGGATAAAAGTGACATTTTGGAAAACTTGTGGGGACACCAGGACATGCTGCCTAAAATAGGGACAGTTGTCAGCTTCACATAATTAGTTTGCACCCCGGATGATTCCTCTCCCCTTGGGTTCTCCTTACTCTCTACTTCAGCCGGGGGGAGGCAGTTTCTGACTCCCTGATTCCTTCTGCACCCCCCCCCTTGGCTAGTTAAATGTTTATTGAAGTAACATTTAAACTGCCCGCTGAGGATGGTGGTTCCCCTCCCAGATGGATGCAGGCCATCACTCCTGTATAGACCATAATCCTCGCAGGTGGGTCCCCAGTCCCCAATATAGCTTAACCCTTCCTCTCTGCACCATTTCTTCAGCCATGAGTTGAAGCGCCTAGTGTGGAGTTCCCTCTCCTGTTCCCTATCATATACAGGCAGCACCTCAATGAAAGCCACTGAATGAGTTACCTAAGACCCCTCCCCAACTCCCTAAACTCCCTCTGCACTATTCAAGCCCCTCCCTAGATAGGTCATTAGTCCCCAGGTGGACAATGACATCCAGCTCTCCCTCCCATCCTGCTGCCCTAGTGATCCACAGTATTTGTTTTCCATCTCTCCAGGCCATGGCACCAGGTAGGTACCTAACCTGCCTCTTCACCCTTCCTATTCTTAACTCTATCCCTCTCACAATTGAGTCCCCCACCAGATGTTGCTTCCTCTTCCTCTGGGGTCCTCTACTACCCTCCTTGGGGTCTCCAAGGAGCTGAAAAAACTTTAAATCTGGACCTGAACATTGTAACAAAACAAGGAGACATTTTAAAGCTAGCCTCCTGCTACAAATATTTGGCAATGTGGCTGGATGGGAGACCCATATCCAAACCTTAGTGGGAAATATACACAAAAAATTGGATGCCATGTACCGGGTGAAACAGTATATGAACCAGGATACAAAACTGAAACTGGTTACTAGCACCATCATACCCTGAATAGATTATGTTAATGTCTTGTACTCCGGGGCCTCCAAGACGTGGCTGTGAAAAATTGATGTCCTATATACCAGATTGGCCCAGTTTATTTTGGACCCCCTTTACACAACATATCACTATCATCTCTATCTTAATCTGAATTGGCTTAACTTAAAATATTGGAGGGATTCACACATTACATTATTCATGCTAAAAATTTTACAAGATGATGCTTCCCAAATACATCAGTAGTCTGTTCAACACTAGGCCTGTTAATAAAGATCTGAGATCTTCTGCTGGCATTGAATTTACTGTCCCAAGACTAGAGTTAGAAAAAAGGAGATCTTCTATCAAGTACAAGAGTGCTGTGATCTGGAACTCAATTCCAATTAAAATAAGAGATCCAAACTTTTCCAGCAAGAAACATTATATTAAACAATGTTTTTTTGAGCAGAGTAACCTTCCATCACTATGCTGCCAGTATGTGTAGATCTGATCCCAACTAGTGTCCTGTTTTATTGGCATTTTGTATTTTGCTATGGAATGTATTTATGTTTATATCTGTGTTCCTTTTTTATTTTGTACATTTGTGTCAGATTGAATGAATGTTTGGAAACAGAATGATTGTATATAGAACCTCCTTTGAAATGAGCTTGCTCAATGGAGCGTTTCCTTTTCAAGGTTTTGAATAAAATATACTACTACTACTGCTAAAATATACTACTACTCCACTATGGAGGGCCCCTTCATTCCCCTTGGTCACTACTGTGGGTGCTTCCAACTGGCAGTTCCACCCACAAGTGTAGTGTAAGAATTTTGTAGTAGTATTGGTTGAGGAATGTGTCTCCCACCCACACCTTTCTGGAGTCAACAATAGTTCAACCATTCCTCCTCACTGACATCCTCTGAGGTAACAGTGGCAGACTTGGTGGCCTCTGAGTGGGGGGATAGGTCCCCTGAGTCCTAGCTAACTCAGCCAGGAGTCTAGCAACCTCCTCCCTCAACCTAAAAAGGTGTGTGCAGATGGGGCAGCACCGCAGTCTCCAGAAGGTCGCTTTAAAAACTGCTGCCCCACAGCCACTGCACTGCACCACTCCCAGCATTCTCAACCTCTATGCTCCCTGTGTTTCTTGGAGATACTTATATACCCTTAACCCTGATAGGGTGTTTCTAGTTTCCAATTTTTTGTTTATTTCAATTTGTGCTGCCCTGTGCCTTGTTTAAATCTTTATATACTCCTACCCTAAAGAGGGTGTTGCTGCTACTCCCAGTTTTGGCCTACCTTTGACCTTCCACCCTTCCCAGCAGTGAGTATTACACAGAAGTGAAGAGGTGCTTTGCCATAGTCAACCGTCAGAGTTCCCTGCTTCTCTTGTTCCTTCTGCAGGCACCTGTCAATGCCTAAGATGCCAGTCATCTGTTCCACTCCTTGTTGTTCCACTCCCTAGCTGGGACATGAATGTTATGAGTGAACATTGAAATATTTCAATGTTTACTCATAAATTAGTTGTTTTGCCATATTTTTATACTATATTTTCAACATAGTCTTCTTATGACCCCACCTCATGAGCCCAGTAGGTGAACATCTTCAAATTCCATCCGAAAGGTGACTTTGCACAGTGACCATGAAATCTCCTTTTGGGATGGAGTTGAATAATTTCACCTCCCTTGTTCATGAGGTTGGTTCTCAAAAGCTCCATGTTGAAAATTTAGTGTACAACTATTAAAAAGTGTCACAGTTATGACTAAAAGTTCAGACTTCATTGAAATACAGCAGACTCGACAATATTATTTTCTCATGTTGCAGTCACCGGTTCCAGCAGCAAGACGTGTCCTTGATCAGACAGTAGATATATGTCATTTGCACATGTTCAGGTGAGTGAGGGTGTGTGGGGATGTGGGGTTGTGGGTGCTGAGTAGGGGGTCAGGGTAGAGTTGGTGGGGGTCTGGGGGTCTGGGGATCAAATCACTGATGGATTGTTTTATTTTTTACAGGTTTTTTACACTTAGTGAAAAAAGATAATTGAGGGAAAGTTTTCTAATTTAACAGGTGGAGCTAGCCAGTACTGGAGATTGGGCACCCTAGTGGTGGGATCCTATATATATAGGCAGTGGGGTGGGGCACCATGGCATTGTCATCTATATATTTTTTGGGAGGTGGTAACCTGAAGAGGGATTAACAGCAAAAGCAGTGCCAGGGGTTGGCACTCCTGTCCACTTAATTATAGTTTTAAATAGTCAAACATTGGGAAGGGAATCTGGTGAGTTGGGGGGGGGTGAGTGAGCAAGCTGTAGTGGTGATGGCAGCCATGTCCATTTGAAGACTCAGGAAACAATGATGGAGGGCTAGCTGAGCTGGGAGTGGGAGGGAACAAAAAAAATTATAGATAGATGGGTAGATTGAAGAGACAGAGAGAAATCAGTGGCTGTCTAACTTATGATCCAGCTGAAGCTGGCAATGTAACTCCAGCTACAGATTTACAATTTAAGAAAGTCCCACCATTCTCATACAGAGAACATGGGTGATATATAAATACTTATAGATATATAAAATAAATTATGGCAAAGTGTGGTATATGAGGAAATAATACCATTGCAAGGTTGAAGAAGCCATAAAGCCACAAGCCAGAGATAAAATTATTTCATGAGTATGGTAGACTTTGCCATCTGTTATTTTAGGTAATACATAAGAATGGACAGATACTTGTATAGTTTGCAAGACTTTTATTTTGACACAGGCACATTCAGTTAAATATTCACTGAGCATGGCTCTTTAGTTAATTTCACTTTGATCAGTATAAATAGATTAGGAATTGTTAAGGTTCATAGCATAGGTTAGGGTTCATAGGGTAATCAATTCATTAGGCAGTTCATTGCACATTTGGTAGTGTGATTATTCAGAGTCTGTGGGATTTCTGTTTGTTTTACATTTGATTTTAAGTGACTCTGAGCTGTAAATGTTGATGACAGTGTTGCCTGTTATTCTGCAGTTTTTGGCACTGTTTCCAAGAAGGTAATGCAGGTTTGAACATTTTCAGTAAGATCCAGTGTTAGGGGATTGTGCACAGGTTGGAGTTGAGGCCGCTGGTGCTTGCAGGTGGCTGTGTGAGTGATTGTATATGCAGTCGGTCTCATTGTCATGGTTAACCGAGTTGGTAGTCTGGCGCTTTGCTGAACAGTGAGCGCCACCTGTGCTGTGCTGAGCATGTGAATGTTTTTGAACTGCATTTGTTGGCATAGTTTTTTCCAGGTTCTGTGGTGTTAATGCTGACATCAGCATGTGGGGTGGAGCCAGGCTATTTAGTGAGCATTCGTAGGTGGTTTGCATTCCTATGTTGGCATCCTCATGGAGTGCTGCAGGCTCGGTAACCATAGATGGAGCTGCCCTGTTCCAGGCAGTGATTGCTGGGGTTCTACCAACTGTAGCTTTGTTTATGTTGGTGGATGTTGGTGGATTAGACAGCTGGGATGGAGATGCTTTATCTAGTGCTGTTGGGTTGTGCCAGGTATGAGTTGCTGGGGGTTTACCTGACTACTGCAGCATTGTTCAGGTTGGCATCCTCATGGTGTTTTGAGGGAGTACACAGTGGGGGATAGAGCTTGTAAACCAGGAGCTGGTGCCATGTTCCAGGCAGGGTCTGTTGAGGGTTTACACACTGTTGCAGCATTTTGGGCACTGTATGTGGGATTTAGTGTCTGCTGCTTGATCATGTATTGTACTGTCTGTTTGCTGCAACTATGGCCACAAATGTTCCTGGCTGCTGTGTTTGATCCTGTATTGTATTGTCTGTTTGCTGCAACTGTGGCCACAAATGTTCCTGGCTGCTGTGTTTGATCCTGGCATGTGGCTTTGTGCATTAATGTTTTCCAGGGCTGTTTGCTGAGGTCTTTTTTTATCATTAAATATTTTATTGGTATATTTTTTTATAACACAAAGAACTTGTCAGCACGGTAACATCTATCAAAAGTACAGTTAACAGGAATATGACTGGATCATAATTGGTATATGACTAAAACATACTTTGGAACCTATGTATATCTATCTATACAATACTCTTATATTGGCTCACATGTTATTCAATTGTTAGAGTCTTGCAACATAGAGGTACAATATAGATGATTTCAATACTCTTTAGGAGCTTTGTATTACCCCATGGTGTTGTTGTATTTAAACTGGGGGGCCTCGGCTGGAATAGGAGCAGCAGAAAGATGAGAGCTGAGGTATCTGTTTCATTTTTTAAGGTACCATTTTCTGAGGTCTTTACATGTGGCTTGGTCTGCTGGCATTTTCCACAGTTGCTGCTGTATTTTCCATGATAGTGTCTGCCATGATTTGACCTGTTCCTTCCAGTCTGGGTTTAGACTGTTGGATGTTTTAATTTGTGATGTTCACAGTGTGCCACAGTAGTACAAGGTTTTGTTGCTGTTTTATTTCTGGTTGTTGTACTACTTTTTTTGAAAGGATGCTTGAAATTAGGTTTTATTTATCCTCTAACAGTGTTGAATAGTGGGTGGTGGATTGCAGTTTTCTGTGCTTGGATATTTGAGCTATTTCTGGGTGACACGGCAATTCACTCCATTAAATATGCTCTGTGCGACATCTCCCGCTGGGCTATTAGCTCCAGTGTCAGTTGGTTCCTTGCACAGTTTGCTTCCCCTGGAGTTTATTAAATTTATATGGTGTGTGAATTGTCAGGGAATTATTTGTTCGGGGGTGGGGTCATTGATGCTGGAGCTAATAGGAGGGCACTAGTTGGCACAGAGTATATTGACTGGAGCAAATTGTCATGTAGCCTTATTTGTGTGGGTGGTATATTTAAGTTCACCAGCATCTGTATGGAGGTTTTCCTTGTGCTATGGTTGGTTATGCACTTTTCCTGTGGTAGTCTGTCTGTCTGTTTTATAAGCTTTAGGATGTTTCTCATGTTGTTTTCTCTGATATTCATGTTCCTGAACTAAAGAGAATCTAGTTTGTGGTGTATGTTAGAGATGAGATAGAAAGGAGATTCCATATTCATCATTTGTTGTGGCCATTGTGTGGAGTATTTGTCAGATGTAGCTATAGTGTCTCAATCAGGATTTGTAGTGTTTGGTAGAGTTTTGGTTTTATTAGTCTGATGTCAATGGGGTTATACCTTTTCTGGTTTGATCTGTCATTCATTGTTCTGTAGATATTTTGTACCTTGTGAGTCTGTTGCTAGTGTAATATCTCCCCATTTTAGATTGTACTGTTCCATAGTTCTGAGTGCATAGTGAATTCCAGTATTAAGGAACGGCATATAGAGCAGTGCAGTGGGTTTATGCATTCCAATTATGTGCTTGTCAGAGAAGGTCTGTTTCAATAGATGTTCATGGTTCAGCTTGGTTAGGAGCCGCTGCCCTGACTTTTGTCAGGCTTTGTTTGACCTGAGGTGGGGTAGCCCATCAGGGGCATCATACTGCTTGTGCCAGTGTGATTTTTCCTTTTACTTAGTTCCCCTAGGAGGAGGATATGCTTTGAAGCCTGCACGTCTGGATGCATGCTTCTGTGCATCCTCAGAAAGCTTCCACCTACTCCAAACCGTAGCAAAAATGCTCCTGGTTGCAATGACCACCAGCCACCACCAGATGCCACTAGAGCACCAGGAAACACAGAAATCCCACACCTGGAGAGGAGAGCTTGCCAATGGCAGTTCAATCCTGCATCCTCCCTGTCCCCCCAGCTGACCCCCGGTGAGCCGAGTCTGTTCTAGAACCTGGGTCATCGGTGTGGCATCCAGTGCTTCAACCCTCAGCACCACTGAGCTGGCTGTATCCTATTTTTATGTATGAAAAGTAAGTCGGTTAAATGTTGGTCCAATTTTATTTATTTATTTAAGTTTTTGATTAGCGGGTAGGTGCACTGATCCAGAGGACTGTTTTCAGGCATGCCTCAGGCCAACAGTATGACACAGTAAAATACATACCAGAAAACAAACTTATACAGAATGCAAACAGAATAGTACAACAGTATAAACAGCACAGTGTACAAATTGTTGGATGAAATTAACACAACACACTACATTTTACAAAGAATTTGGGGAAAGAATGATAGTATGCAGTGTACAATTACATTCTGAACAAAGATTCAGAGACCAAGTCATTGAAATCACAAACAAAGGTAACAGGCAATGACAACCAGACTAGCAAAAAAAGAGGGCAGTCACAGAGTGCTATGTTAGGCAAGGCAACTATAAGAGCTGGGTTGGCTAAGGTAGGCGGGCTAGGTAGTAAGTTGAAGAAGCTTACCCTGGAGAGCACAGGCATTTTGCCTCTTTCAGTAGCCAGGCTTTGAAACAGTGTTTGATAGAGCGGAGTATCTGCAGACCGGAGTGGGGCAGGGAGTCTGTTCCAGAGAGAGGGGGAAACAACTGACATAGCTTTGCCACCTATAACTGTAGAGACTTTAAGGATTTCCATAGGGGGAGCCAATGATACATGCAGACTTCTAGGAGCAGCTCTAGCCTTAAGGAAGGATGTATAAGGTGAAACACTGCCATCTCTAAGGGTGTTGTCAATGATACAGTCCAGTGCATATTCAAAATGTCTGGAGAGAGGGAGCCACCCTAGCACCTGGTAAAGGCTACAGTGGTGCATAGAGTAGGGTGTCAAAAGTACAAATCAACATACATTATTGTAGGCAGTTTAGATGCACATGTTGGGTCAAAGATGCTGTGGAATATATGGACGAGCAGTAGTCAATGATAGGTAGCAGATTGCCTTTGGCAATTGATAAGTGGGCCTCGCTGACCAGGAAATGTTTGAGTCTATATGCAGCCCCAAGTTTTTGATTAACCTGATGTACAATGGAGTTTACGTGCTCCATGTAGGAGAGGAAGGGGTCATGAGTTATGCTCGGATATTTGAAATAGGAAACATTTTCTAACACTGGGCCATCGGGTGTAAGCACCAAGAGGGATGAATCAGACTTGGTGATACTGGCCAGGTAAGGTTTGGACCCAAAAAGCATCACCTTAATTTTTTTAGCATTGACTAGCAGCCTGTGTGACAGGAACCAGTTGTGTACCGAGCCATAGTTATAGGACAGGATAAAGGATATTTTTGCCAGTGACTTGTCGCTGTAAAAGAGTACTAAATCATCAATGTACAGAAGGGCTTTGCAGGAGAGGCAGTCAGAGGGAAGGGAGTTTATAAAGATGGAGAACAGTAGCAGGCCAGGGATGGAGCCCTGAGGGACACCCTTAGAGACAGGGAGAGCAGGGAAGATAGCAGGGCTAACACATACAGACTGGGATTGTCCAGAGAGATAGCTCCTAAACCACAGGTAGGTCTCTGGAGAGTAGCCAATTTGGTGGAGAGTGGAATATAATAGAGGGTGGTTGACCAAGTCAAAGGCTTAGATCAGGTCCACAAACACAGAACCTGTCACTTTCCTCATGTCCATGCAATTCTTTTGCAGGTATATCCAGTATGTCATGTTATTCTTTTACTGTAGCCAGGTAAGTCCTGATGATTTTGATGCTGTAGCTGATCTTTTTAGCTGTTTCTTGATGAACTGCTCTCTCTTCAGAATTGTATTCTCTTCTGCCATCTTGATTTCATGTGGTTTGTAATTTGATGTGGGGGTTTTCCTTCATAAGGGTTATTTGGCGTTGATAGTTGTTATTTGGCTGCATGTGTGTGATATATTTGTTATTCATGCGTATATTATATGTTGTAATAAGGTTTTATTTATGTGCTGATTGCATGTGCGAAGGGGTGTAATTATGTTTTTGCATGTCATACTGAGGTTTAATACTGTGCTTCTTACATATTGTAGTGTAGTAACATGTTAATAAGGTTATTAAAACATGTTCTATTTCTATGTTATTGAAGTAGTTACAACACTGCAATAGTAACATTGAAACATAGAAGCACAGAAGTTGATGGCAGATCAGGACCGCAAGGCCCATCCAGTCAGGCCATTTTTTTAACCTTATGAATGTGCCATAGGCCTTTACTCTGCCAGTGACCTATTTATTCATACTCATCTGTATTGCTCCCTTATGCCTATCCATTGCCTGTTTGAAGCCCTGCACTGTATTCATATCCAACACATCTTGAGGTAGGCCGTTCCATGCATCCACCACCCTTTCTGTGGAAAAGAACTTCCTCACATTACCCCTCAATCGGCCTCTCTCTAATCTCATGCTGTGTCCTCTTGTCCTTCTGTTTTTCTTATATTGAAACATGTTAGACTCTTTCACCTTGTTAATGCCCTTAAGATGTATGAATGTTTTGATCATATCACCTCTCTCCCTCCTTTGCTCTAGGGTATACATATTGAGCTCCATTAATCTGCCCTCATATGTTTTCTGATGCAGTTCCTGCACCATTTTGGTTGCCCTTCTCTGGACTGCCTCCATTTTGTTAATGTCCTTGTGAAGATGTGGCCTACAGTACTGCACACAGTACTCCAGCTGGGGCCTAACCAGTGTCTTGTAAAGAGGGATTATTACCTCCCTCTTACAACTTGTAATACCCCTACAAATACACCCCAACATCCCTCTAGCCTTACCTACTGCTTTAGTGGTCTGCTTGGATGATTTCAAATCATCTGTGATGATGATGCCCAAGTCTCTTTCTTCTCTTGTGATAGTCAGCAACTCCCCTCCCAACTTATAGGTAGCTTCAGGATTTCTCTTCCCTATGTGCATGATCTTGCACTTCTTTGCATTAAACCCCAGTTGCCACTCTTCAGACCATTTTGCCATTTTTCCAGATCTCTTCTCATTCTGTCCATCCCATTGGGATCATCTACTCTGTTGCAGATCTTGGTATCATCTGCAAATAGGCAAACTTTACCCTTCAGTCCATCTGCAATGTCACTGATGAAGATATTGAAGAAGACTGGCCCCAGGACTGATTCCTGAGATACTCCACTTGTGACTTGCATCTCTTCTGACTGTATACCATTTACCACCACTCTCTGTTTTCTGCCTGCCAACCAGTTTGCCACCCAGTTGACCAACTTCTGACCCACCCCGAGCCTACCCAGCTTATTAATCAATCTTCTATGTGGAACAGTATCGAAAGCTTTGCTGACGTCAAGGTAGGCAACATCAACTGCTCCCTCTTCGACCACCACTCTGGTTACCCAGTCAAAGAAATCTGTGATTAGTTTGACAGGACCTTCCTGTTGTAAACTTATGCTGTCTTGGATCCTGTGCTCCTATGAATTCCAGGTGTTGCACTATCCTTTCCTTAAGGAGTTCCTCCATAATCTTGCCCACTACTGAGGTAAGACTGACTGGTCTGTAGTTCTCTGCCTCCTCTCTGCTGCCACTCTTGTGGAGCGGGCTCACATGAGCCCTTCTCCAGTCTTCTGGGACCTCTTCTGTGCTCAGAGACTCACGAAACAGTTCTGCTAATGGCTCTGCTAGTTCAACCCTTAGCTCCTTCAGTGCCCTGGGATGTATGCCATCAGGTCATATTGTCTTGTCCACCCAGAGCTTAGCAAGCACTTGAAGAACCCTTTCTTTTGTGAAGGGACTTGTGCACACTTCCCTTCCCCCCTGTGTCCATGGTGCTAAGCTGTGGGCCCTGCCCTACCTTCTCGTTAGTAAATATTGAGCAGAAGTATCTATTTAGGATAGATGCTTTTCCTTGGTCCACCTCCACACACTGCCCCTTATCCTCTTTGATCTTAGCAATACCCCCTCTGGACTTTCTCCTTTCACTAATGAAAGATATAGAAAGTCTCATCCCCTTCTTTTACTGTTTGTGCTAGTGTTTCCTTGGTTTGGGCCTTTTCCTGCCTTCTCTGCTTCCCTTAAGGAAGTTTGGTATGCCTCCCTATCCTCATCCTGCTGCATTCCCATATATTTCCTGAAGGCCAACCTTTTGGGTCTGACCTTTTCTGCTACTGTTTTAGAGAACCAAAGTGGTTTCCTCCTTCTTTTTCTCTTACGTTTCTCCCTAACACAATGGGATGTTGCTTCAAGTATTGCATCCTTAATGCTTGCCCACTTTGCCTGCACCCTCTCACCTTTATTTCTTGTTGCCAAGGCTAGCTTATCGAAGTTAGCTCCTTTGAAGTCCCATATTTCTGCCTTGGAATGGGGTGATTTAGTTCTAGTGGCCAAATTGAACCTTACCATGTGATGGTCACTGGCACTCAAGTAACCTTCTACCTGGAGATCTGTGATCCTTTCCCGGTTAGTCAGTACTAGATCCAGGATAGACCTGTCTCTTGTGGGTTGTTGTACCAATTGTTTGAGGACCTCTCCCTGCAGGGAATCCACTATGTGTCTAGTTCTGGTGGAATTTCCTGCAGGTATTGACTAATCTGTATCTGACATGCTGAAGTCTCCCATTATCAGAACCTCCCCTTTAGCTGTCATGGTTTGTATGTCTTCTAACAATAATGTGTCTATGTTCTCCCACTGGTCTAGAGGCCTGTAAACAACCCCAGTTTGAATGGCTGTCCCATTTCCTGTTTCCAGGGTGAGCCACAGTTCTTCTGTCTCCTTATGTGTATTCTGAATTTCTGTAGCTTTGATATTTTCATTGATATAAAGGGCCACCCCCCCCCTTTGCACCTGGGTCTCTTCTGAACTGTACATAACTAGGTACTGAAGTCTCCCAAGTGTGGTTACTGGTGAATCATGTCTCGCTAATGACTACTATGCGCAGTTTAGCCTCTGTCATTGCTGCCTCCAGGTCTGGGATCTTGTTTCCAAGACTATGGGTATTTGTGTACATGATTTTCCATTGGCCAGATTTTGGTACGTTCATTATGGGGTGAGATCTGGCTTTTCCACTGCGTATTGTATGGGGAACCAGACCTTTTTCCTTACTTGGTGATGCAAACGAACTACAAACATTCTGAACTCCTGTTTGATCACTAGCTGAGGGGAGAGGGGTGCTCTTCCTTTTCAGTGTATCAGATGCTGCACCCCCTCCCCATTTGCTAGTTTAAATATTCTGCAAAGACATCCAATGTTTGCCCCAATGCACTGTCTCCCTCTTTAGTCAGATGCCGTCCATCAAATTTAAAGAACTTTCACTCCCAAAACTGTTGCCAGTTACCTATACATTTGTGTCCTTTTTCCTGGCACTAGTCCTTGAGCCACATGTTTAGCTCCCCTCTCTCCCCTTCTCTGACCTTCTGTCCATCTTCCCCCTCTCCCAGACTGGCAGGATCTTAGAGAAGGAGTTGCTGGATGAAATAAATGGCCGTTTGTCTCTCAGCCTGGTCAGGTGTTCCTTGGTCTCCACAACTGACCGGCTGGCAAGATTGTTAATTCCTATGTATACCAGTATGTCAATTTTTTCTCCTGCTTCCTGCACAATTTTAGCAATGCAGTCAGTGTCTCTCCACTCCGATGTACCTGGGAGACATCTGACCATTACTCCTGGCCGGAGGTAGGTATATGGTGTTTATGGTTAATTGGTTTTATATTTAGTAGCCTCAGACCAACTAGTCAAGTACCTGGAAAAATACAACATCCAGTGTCCTGAGCAACATGGTTTCTGAGAAGGGCACAGTACCACCACTGCACTATTAGAATTCACTGGCTTCATCCATACCACGCTTGATCAAGGAAACTGTGTAGGGGCAGTATTCATTGACCTTACAAAAGCCTTTGATACTGTGAACCACCCACTTCTACTCAAGCAATTATCAAACATTGGGCTGTCAAATGAAGCGCTGCTCTGGTTTTCAAGCTACCTTGGGGAGAGGGTCCAGCGGGTTAGGATTGCCGGTGTCACCTCGGAAAAAAAGCCAGTCCTTTCAGGGGTCCCACAGGGGTCCATCCTGGGGCCACTACTCTTCAGCCTCTTCCTCAACGACCTTCCCAGTGTCTGCCACCAGAAATTATTGCTCTACGCCGATGATGTAGTCATGTTCACCAACCACCAAAATGCAAAGTTCCTCGAGAAACAATTACAGCTTGAATTCATGCGCATTGAAGAGTGGTTCAAGTCACAAAAACTGGGCATGAACTACAGCAAAACAAAGGTTATGACCTTCTACAATGCCAGGAGCAAGTACAAATCCCGTGACCTCACCATCCTAAATGAAATAGGGACCTTGAACACATTCCTGATTTTAAATACCTAGGTGTCACATTGGACAGCTCACTCTCCTACCATCGGCACATAGATTCTGTTGCCAAAGCCACCACCATCTGTATAGGCCTGCTCTACAGGCACAAACATTGCATGACTCCTGACACTCTCCGGTTGGCTATTAACAGCTCTGTCATCTCCATCATCGATTATAGGCTAGCAATTTATGGCTCTGCCTCTGCCTCTGCCCTCTGCAGAATTACATTTGCACTCAACAAAGCATGCAGGCTGCTAACTGGGGCTGACAGACTTACACACACTTGTGACCTGTACACTGAGGCAGGATGGCTTCATCTCATCAGCCAGATACAGTATCAACCCTGCCTCTTAGCCAAAAACATCCTCCTCGGGGTCATGCCCCCAGGCATTGAAAAGCTCCTCATTGACCACCACAGCACCCAGCAAACTAGAAGTCCACAACAACTAACCTCCTTGGACCCCAGATGCTGGATCACTATGGGCCAGAGGGCCTTACCACAGGGCACCACAGTGGTACAATACCTCAACAAAGAAACTCTTACTGCTGCTGCTCTTGGCCCTTTAAGAGACAACTCTGACTTCATCTCATTTCAACTAGTCATGTGACTGCCTCACCTAATCAGGGGCCCACTGCTCACTGCCCTCCACTCAGTCTTGACAGCTACCTCTCCCACCTTGCCCCTTCTACCTGCCTCCCTCCTCCTCTCCCTTACTCACCCCCAGGCATTTTCTGACTTTATCCCTCCCTCCCCTTTAGAGCTCTTAACCTCACCCTCTACCCTCAAACAATGGCTTTCCTGCCTGCATACCCTTCCCTCTCACCTGCAGCACTTATTTCTAAGATTGCCCTTGGCTGGTATGTCAAGCTACCTAACATTTGGCACATTTTGAATTACTGGAATTTCCTAAGCCTCAGTCTCTTACTTCTTTTATTGTGTAACTATGTATTATTATGTTGACCTTTGTATGTATGTATACCCCCCATTCCTTCGATGTGGAACCTTTGTAAATGAGCAGTTCCTGCTCAAAGGTATTTGTAATCCTAGATTTCAATAAAATAAAAAATAAAATAAAAAAATATTGACATATATAGAGAGGTATATGATGGTATTTTCAATGGGATCAGGACTCATCCATGTGTGCATAAATATGTATTATAGGGCCACAGTAGCACCTTTATTGTTAGGGTTGAGCGGAGTGCTCAACATTCAACCCAATTTTTGCACCTTAATAACTTTGGTGCTGTTTGACAGAATAGCCTAAAACTGTGCATGCACAAATGTGACATAGTCTCAAGAAGTGAACAGTTTCATGCTACCATCTTTTGCGGTCTCCAAGACCTGGAATGCTGATTTTTTGGAAAAGTAAAGATTTGTTTTTACTATACTTAACATAGGTCTTATTTGCTGTCATGCACAGCCTAGATGGTACAAAAAAATTTTCATGGAACTCTAAGAGTAAAAATGGTCTGTGCTGCAGTAGTGCCTTTTGAGAGTTTTATGAAAAAAATAAATGGTTCCAGAGTCATGAGGATTTAAAGTTTGTATTTTAGATAACCCTCTGATATGAACAATAAAAAAAAACTGATCTTGTTTTTCTTAACTAAAATGGTATAATACCAAAGAACATGGTTGCCTTACTCCAGTGGTACTGTAAAAATGTTGCTGTAACCTACTAAATAGTAGATATCAAATGTATTTGCCTACCTGTTGGAACTAATGTGTAATGTCTTGCTACATAATTCAATAAAATATAAGTACAAAAAAAAAACACATGCAAATTATGTATTTTCAGAAAACAAGTACCCAAACCTAGGTAAGCAGGATCTGTTTAGCTGGATTCTGGTGTTACTGTTTTGAAAATATGCTTGTAAATATTGTTTCTGGGCACCCAAAAATCCTGGGTGCCCTGCTTAATGAGAGGAGCCGTTCGCCTGCATTCTCAGTATGAGAATGGTGGAACTGTCTTGTATTGTTAAGCTGCAGCTGGAGTCATGCTGCCGACTTCAGTTGGAGCAGTGAGCCACTGATCCCCTGATCCCTCTATCTATCTATCTATCTATCTATCTATCTATCTATCTATCTATCTGTTTTTTTATTCCTTCCCCCTCCCAGCTCAGCCAGCCTCCCTCATAAAAAGCACAGTGGTGTGCCCGCCCCTGCTACCACATGCCAACCTCTCCCATCCAGGTCACCCATTCACCCCCCCATCAGTAGGTGATGACACCAGGGTGCCCACCCTTGGTGCCACCATAGAGAAAAAGTTGACACTGTGGTGCCTAATCCCCAGTGTCTGATCCAGTAATAAAGCTGGAAAAAAAAAGAAAAGACCTGTAAAGAAGAAAATGGTCCATTGGTGATCTTACTACCGAGACCCACATCCACCCCACCCTGACTTCCCACTTAGCACCCACCACACCCACTCTCTCACCTGAACATATGTCATGGTGTAGATCCTGTATCCAATCAAAGTCATGTCTTGCTGCTGGAACCAATGACTGTGATATGAGAAAATAAGGTAAGTCAGGTTTAATGTATTTCAATGGGGTTTTAACGTTTACTTATAACTTTGTCAATTTTTTATATTCTTACAATAAATTTTCAACATGGCCATTTTGGGACCCCACCTCATGGACAAGGATGGTGAAAGTTTTCAAATTCAGCCCTAAAGGTGATTTTTTGTTGCTGCACTGAATCACATTTTGGGGGGATTTGAAAATTATCACCTACTGGGTTCATAAGGTGGCAACATTTATTTATTTATTTTTTTATTTATTTCAGTTTCAGAATTACAACCGTTGAGCCAAACTGGCTCTTTTACAAAGGTCCAAGTCAGCAGAAGAACAGACAAAACAGTACAATTTACACCATAAGTTGAGAACATATGATAGCCAAGTGACAAGGCTATTTTACAAGCAGTTTAACCTCAAATACAAATACTGTACTTTTATAACAGAAATATCTCTAGTCTATAGGTCTAATTACTAAGTGCAGGTTGCTTGTAGCTTGCAGCCAAAATTGGCTTTGTCAAGGAAAAGGGGATGAAGGAGGAGGTAAGGAGAGTATTGGCATGGGCACAGAGGAGGCATATTGTATAAAGTCATTAAGGGATAGGAGAAGGAGATATGGTAATGAGGGAGAACAAGCTGATAAGTGCTGTATGCATGGGACAGCCTAGGGGAAGTGTAAGCCAAGTGGAGGGAAGGGGGTGAGAAAGGCTATGTTGAAAACTGGGTGTAAAAATATGTTAAAATGACCAAGTTATGTATGAATATTGAAATATGCCAATGCACACTGCTCACTCATAACGTTGCTAATTTTTAACATTTTTCCACACATTTAACATGGTCTTTGTGGGACCCCACCTCATGAACAAGGCAGGTGAAATTTTTCAGATCTGTCCCAAAAGAAGAGTTGAAATCATATTTTGGGCAAGATTTGAAAATTTCCACCTACTGGGTTCTTGATGTGGGGCCATAAGAAGACTATGTCAAAGATTTGGTGTAAAAATATAGTAAAATTACCATGTTATGAGTGGATGTTTAAGTATTTCAATGTTCACTCATAATTTCACAAATTTTCGGTATTTTGACTCCAAACTTTCAGCATATCCATTTTTTCACACCACTTCATAAACATGACAGATGTCATTTTTCAAATCATGGCGAAAATGTGTTTGCATTTCTGGTGTGAAATGACATTCTGGCCAGTATTCTATAAATGCCACATTTCACGTTTATAAAGGTGAGCCATAAAATGACTATTTTAAATATTTGGGATCAAAATAAAAAAAAAATCATCATTATTAAGAAACGCTGTGTGTAGTGCAAGCCTTTACCTCAGCGGGTAGTGCTTTGTGGCACATGCTGGTGAGTTTAGTTCAGAGGTGAGCTCAGTGACCCAGCTGTTTGGGCTGAAGCTTGGGGGATGGCAATGTCATGTGACACCACCCCTAAGCTTTGGCAAAGAAGGTGCAGGGTTGTCTTCAGGGGCCCAAGTGCCATATAGTGAAGAGACCTCTTCTCATGGCATAGAGCTCTGGACCTTTGCACCCGTGGGAGTCAGAGGGACCTATGCTTTGCCTGCAAGTTACATTTTTTGCCCGGTGCATCTGTATCTGCAGCCGTATGGAACCCCAGGGCCCAGAGGGCCCTGCACTTCTGCAGCCCACCAGCTAGACCCTTGAATTCTTGACATCCATTGCTATACTTCCGATGGTGGGTGGAGTCTTCCCTTGGCACAGGGCCTAGCGGGCCCTGCACCTCATGAATGAGGATAGGATTTCACTGTCTCAAAAAGAAAGGAAATTATTTGCAAAAAAACTGAATTAATGGACTGGTTGGGGTTCAACCTGATGCCACAAGAGTAGGGAAATGTGGCATTAGGGTTTGAAACCTTAATTCCCCACCCTCACTTACCATGCAACAAAAGGAAAAAAAAATAGGGTTTTGGTCTTCAGAGCAGTATCTTGCTGAATCAGTGGTGTGGTCTCCCTTGGTGTTGTTAACCCTTATACCCACAGCATCCCCTGAGCAAACAAGGTAACACATAATGTCATTCTTCATGCAAGGCCTGTATGTCCTAGCATGAAGAAAGCTAAAGATTCCCTACAGGGGGCATGCCTTAGACAACTAGTATTGGAGCCCACTCAAGAGGGAACAATCTTAGACCTGGTTCTCTCAAATGGAGATGAAGAGAGGATCACAGATGTAGAAGTAGGTAGCCATCTGGGAACTAGCGACCATCGAACAGTATGGTTCTCAATAAACACAGCAATAGAGTCAAGCCATACAAAGACAAAGGTACTGGATTTTAGGAGGGCTGACTTTGTCAAAATGGGTGAGTGCCTAAGGAATGCACTAGCAAATGGGCAGGAAGGAGGTGGAAGAACAATGGGGAATAATAAAACTGCCATCACAGAGGTAACAAACCTTTGTGTAAAGCAAATAAACAAAATGAAATGAGTGAAAACCACTATGGTTCTCAAAGGAAGTGGCAGTGAAGGTTCAAGAGAAAAGAAAGCATTCAGGAAGTACAAGGAATCACAGAAGGAACAGGACAGAGAACTGTATCAGTTAAAAGCAAAAGGAAGCTGGGAAGGCAGTCAGAACAGCAAAGGCCCAAACCGAGGAAAAGATAGCCAACTCAGTTAAGAAGGGATAAAACCTTTTATAGGTACATCAGGAGGAAGTAAGACCAAGGAGAGGATAGTGAGGCTTAATAAAGGGAGGAGGGTGGGCAGAGGCGACTGTGAAAAGGCAGAGATACTAAACAAATATTTTGCTCAGTATTTACAAAGGAAGAGGGGAGATACCTAAAACAAACAGTAGAAACACTCTGGATACAGAAGTTGATACCAGCCCATTTACAGAAGAAAGGGTTCTGAAAGAACTCTTAAAACTGAAGGTGAACAAAGCAATGGGGCCTGATGGGATTCATCCCAGAATTCTAAAAGAACTAAGGGTAGAACTAGTGACACCACTGACTACTCTCTTTAACAAATCATGGAGGATGGGGTGGTACCGAGGACTGGAGGAGGGCAGATGTGATTCCCTTCACAAAAGTGGGAGCAAGGCAGAAGCAGAAACTACAGACCTGTTAGTTTAACCTCAGTGGTAGGGAAAATGATGGAATCACTTCTGAAGGAAAGACTTGTTGAGTATCTAGAGGCCAGAGGGCACAGGACCCAAGGCAGCATGGATTCACAGCGGAAGGTCATGCCAGACAAATCTGATAGATTTCTTTGACTGGGTGACCAAAGTAGTTGATCAGGAGGGACTGTGGACATGGCCTACCTAGACTTTAGCAAGGCATTTGACACAGTCCCACACAAAGATTAATATACAAGTTAGCCAGCCTGGGAGTGGGTCCCAAGATGACAGCCTGGGTAAAGAATTGGCTGGAGAATAGGACACAGAGAGTAATAGTAAATGGAGTCCACTCTGAAAAAAGGGGGGTTAGTAGTGGGGTACCGCAGGGTTCAGTATTAGGACTGGTCCTCTTCAATGTCTTTATAAGCGACATTGCAGAGGGACTGGAAGGAAAAGTATGTCTCTTTGCAGATGACACAAAGATGTGCAACAGAGTTGATGCACAAGGTGGAGTGGAAAGGATGAGCAGGGACTTGGCAAGGTTAGAGGAATGGTCAAATGTATGGCAGCTTAGATTCAATGCTAAGAAGTGCAAGGTAATGCTCCTGGGAAACAAAAACCCAGGGGAAGAGTACACAATGAGGGGTGAGATACTAACAACAACAAAAATGGAAAGGGACCTGGGGTAGCCATATCAGATGACCTAAAGGTGGGCAAGCAATGTGAGAGGGCAGCAAGGAGGGCTGTGGGGATACTGGGATGCATAGGAAGAGAGGCATCACCAGTAGAAAACGGAAGTTATTATCCCTCTGTACAGACAGCTAGTGAGACCCCATCTGGAGTACTGTGTGCAGTTCTGGAGACCCAATCTCCGCAAAGATATAGACAGGATGGAAGCTGTCCAGAGGAGGGCAACTAAAATGGTGCAGGGTCTGCACCGGAAGACATATGAAGAGACTTAAGGAGCTTAATATGTATAGCCTCGAGGAAAGGAGGGAGAGGGAGACATGATGAAACTTTCAAGTACCTCAAGGGAATCAACAAAGTCCAAGAGGTAGCATCTTTCAAAAAAAAGGTGTGCAAGAACAAGGGGCCAATTTGAAGATAGAAGGGCTCAGAGGTAATTTAAGGAAGTATTTTTCACAGAGAGGGTTGTGGATGTATGGAACAGCCTTCCAGAGGAGGTTGTGGAGTCAAAAACAGTGGTGGAATTCAAGCATGCATGGGACAGTCATAAGGCAATTCTAGGGGGTGGGGGTAGGAAGAAGTAGGCTGCTGGTTAACTAGAACCTGCAGCTTATCCATCAGGTAGGGAAATGGGCAGACTGGGTGGGCCAAGCGGTCCTTATCTGCCATCAAATTCTATGTTTCTATGTTACAGCAGATTCTGTTGGCAATGCATGGTGAGATGTACTTCTCTGCCCTTGAAGAGTGTATCACTATGAGGCACTGGCTTGGAGCTTCACCATGTGCTTCAGACAGGAGGATATGGGATGGGGTGTATGTGGATTAGGGTTGGAAACTGCAAGGAAGACCCCATCACTGATCTGCCAAGACTCCAGAGAACCAAAACCCAAATGTTGTTTTCCTTTTGCTGTTTGGCAGGTGGGGGGGGGTGCAGTGTTAAGGTTTCCCTACATTTGTGGCATTAAATTGAACCCTAACATGTGAGTTAACACAGTTTTTTGCAAAGAATATATATAGTATATTCTTTGCAAAAAACTGTGTTAATGCACCAGGTACGGTAACTTAACTCCACAAAAGTAGGGAAATGTTGCATTAGGTTTTCCAATCCTAACACCCCCCAAGTGGCAAAAGGAAAAAACATTAGGGTTTTGGGTCTCTGGAGTCTTGGTGAATCAGTGATGGGGTCTTCCCTGGGGCTGTCAGCCCTAATGCCCATTCCATGAGCAAACCACATCACACAGGATCTCCTTTCTTCACAAAGGGCCCACAGGGCCCTGTGAGAAGAAAGGTACAACACATTGGGTTGGCAACCTGTGGTGAGACATACTTTTGTACCTATGAAGAGTGTATCATTATGAGGCAGTGGCTTGGAGCGGTACCTTGTGCTTTGGATTGGAGGCTAGGGGCTGGGGAAGGGGTGAGCATTAGTGCTGATGACCTCCAAGGAAGATCCCACTACTGACTCGCCAAGACTCAGAGTCCCGAAACCCTTATATTTTTCCCTTTGCAGCTTGTGGGGGGGGGGGGGAAGCATTAGGGTTAGAAACCTTAATACCACATTTCACTACATTTGTGGCATTAAGTTACCCTAACTGGTGCATTAACACAGTATTTATTGCAAAGAATTTCCTTACTTTTTGAGATAGTATAATTGTATCCTCATTTGCTTGTGGGACTGCAAGGCCCAGATGACCCTGCACTCCCATCCCTCCATAGACATGTACTTGTATGTTGCTGTGGAAGTGCATACACTTGCATTTCTGCCAAAACAGCAACCAAATTGTCAGCAGAGTCTTCTTATTACCCCACCGCATGAACCCCCTACTGAGAATTTTCAAATCCCCATCGGAACGTCATTCCACAGCATTGAAATGTCATTCCATGCCACAGATGTGAAAACACACTTTGGCCAGGATTTGAAAAATGACAGCTATCACATTCATGAGATGGTGTAAAAATATATCTCTTTTTAACATTTGGGGTCAACATATTTAAAATTATTAAAGTCACAAGCAAGCATAGTAAAATTTCAACATATGTGCATAACTTTACCATTTTTACTTATTTTGACCCCAAAGTTGTAACATGTCCTACTTACTGTATGTCCCCACTCCATGAATAAGGGCAGTGAACATTTTTAAATCCTACCTGAAAGGTGATTTCTCCAAGCAATCAAAAAATCACTTTTTGGCCTGGATTTGTCTAATTCCACCATCACTGTTCATGAGGTGGGGTCCCAAAATGGCCATGCTGAAATCTGGGATAAAAATATGCAAAATGGCAGTGTTATGCATCATAGTTGAAAACCACACTTAAATGCATTGAACCACACTTACCTTAGTTCCTCATATTGCAGTCAGCAGTTCCAGCAGCAAGATGTGTCTTTGATTGGAGAGTAGATCTTCACCCTGTGACCTGTTCAGGTACATGAGGGCTTGTGGAGGTATCCTGGGGTGTGTGGGATGGTGGGTGCTGACTGGAAGGTGGGGTGGGGGTCAGATGGATGAGGGACTGTTTTCCTTTTTTTGCAGGTTTGTCAAAAAAACCCCCAAAAAAACATCGAGGGAAGTTTTTTTTCCATATAGGGATGGCAATCTCAGGGTGTGTGGGTGTGGAGCTAGACACCAAGAAAAAATAAATGATTTATGGGAATGGCAATTGAAGGATGGGGGCTATTACTAGATTCCAGGAAAAGATTAAATCTTTAAAGTGATAGTGATCTGAGGGTGGGGGTGTCACTAGACACCAGGGAATGATTAGTTCTTTATTGTGATGGTGATTGGGGGTGGGGCATGCCACTAGACACCAGGAAAACTTAATTTCTTCACAGGGACTGTGATTAGAGGGTGGGGGTGCTACTAGACACCAGAAAAACGTAAATTCTTGACAGAAATAGTGATCAGAAGGTGGGGGGGTACCACTAGACACAAGGGAAAGATTAAATCTTTAAGGGGATGTAATTGGAGTGTGGGGGTGATACTAGACACTAGGGAAATAGTATTTCTTTATGGGGATGGGGACCCGAGAATGGGAGATGCCACTAGATACCAGGGAAACATCAATTCTTGATGGGGACAGTGATTGGTGGGTGGGGGTGCCACTAGATATCAGGGAAAGATTATTTCTTTATGGGGACTGTGATCAGAGGGTAAGGATGCCACTAGACACTAGGGAAGCATAATTTCTTGATGGGATGAGGATGGCTATTGGAGTGTGGGAGGTATCAGTAGACACCAGGGAAACATAAATTCTTGATGGGGACAGTGATCAGATCGTTACGGGGTGTTGATACCATTGAAAGAGTAAATCTTTATGAGGATAGTGATCAGAGGGTGGGGGCACCACTAGGCACCAGGGAAATGGCATCTCACTGCTCTCACAGCAGCCCACAGCATGAGTTCCAGCTGCAGCTGCAGAAGTCAAGAAAGCCCTGGTGTTCTCATACAGAGAGCATGGGTGCATGGCCTCTCTCATGAAGTTGGATACCCTGGATTTTGGGTGCCCAGAAAACATATTTCTGGCAACACCAGAATCTAGATAAACAGGTCACATTTAGCTAGGTTCAGGTGTTTGTTTTAAAAAAAGTACATAATCTGATTGTGCTTTTACTTTTTGTAAGTTTAAAAAGAAAATCATAGAATCATATAATTGTGCTGGCAGAAAAGGACCTTACGGCCCATCGAGTCTGCCCCATAACCATCATCCCTGAGTGTTTTTTCCCCCACGGCAAGTATATCATGCAAATAACCACTCATGTTATTTTTTTTTACCTTTTGCAATCGTTATTTCTCTGCACACAAACAGTAACTCACTGCCTATTAACACTTGCGAACATTTTTTTTATCAATGAAACTTTTTTTATCGATCAAACTTGAACCTTATCTCAAAAATTATAATAATTCAAAAACTATACACTATTTTTTCACCAAATCATCCAAAGGCATATCCTTGGCACAGGCCCCATCATCCCAGAAAATTTCATGAAGAAATTCCATACCGTCTAGGCTGTAGGTGAGAGCAAAAATACACAATGTGAAGTATAGGGAAACAAAAGGTAGATTTTTTCATTTTTAAATGCTCCATATCTCAAAAACCATACAAGATGCAGTCACAAAACTGTTCACATCCTGAGACTCTGACAGTCTGGCTGTGCATGCCAAATTTTGTGCTAATTCATCAAACAATAACGTTATTAAGATGCAAAACATTGGGTTTAACATTGAACTGCTGATGTAACCCTACCTATGGGGGTACTACCACACCCCTATAATATATATATATAAATTGCAAAAACTCCATTAATGCATTAGTTAGGGTTAAAATGACAAACGTAGGGAAATGCAATGCTAGGGTTTCCAACACCTCTGCCCTGCACAGATGAAGAGGGATCGGGGGTGGCATTGGCATCTTCAGCCCTAATGATCATCCCATTCTCATAGTCTCAATCCTTTTTCATAAGATCAAATACTTTGTTGAAAAAAAGACAGCTATCCTAAAGATTGGAATGTTGAGAAAAGTCTCATAGGATATAATGGGAACTAAAAAACATAATAACTTTGCAACAGAGTAATATTATTGCACCATATTTTCACAGTCTGTTCTGCTACCAAAGTTATTTATACCTTACAAAAATCATGCAGAAATTCCATACCGGCTTGTCCCAAGGTGAACTGCAAAAAATATATTTTTTTTAATTTTTTTTCACTATTGTGATCTCAGAATCTGCACATCTGACTGGAACAAAACCTGCCACATCAAGGGCTCTACCCACAGGACAGTGCAAATTCATTGATTGGCTGCAAAGTTATTAAAGTGTAAAATTTGAGGTTTAACATAGAAACTGCTACTCAACCCAAACTACAGAGGCATGACTGCACCTCTATAATAAATTGCCAAATAAATTGTGTTAATGCACTAGTTAGGGATAAAGCCACAAAAGTAGGGAAATGTGGTATTAGGGTTTTAAAAACTAACACCCCACACCCACCCTGCACACACCAACAGGTATCAAGGTGTGCCTTGAGGTCTATGGCTCTAACACTCACCCCATTCTCCTATACTGCACCCGTCTCAGCTTATTTACTTATGGAATGGGATGAGTGTTAGGGCCGATGACAGATAAGACACTTTGGAAATTTGTTGGGTGTTGAGTAGTAAACTAAACATTTAGCACTTTAATAACTTCACAACCGTTCAATCAATTTGCATGAAATTATGCATGCTACACCAGGGACCAAAGATCTTGATGTGCCATGTTTTGTTCCAGTCAGATTCATGGTGCAGAAATACAGTGTATGAAAAAATGTGAAAATTAACATTTTTTTTTCATTTCTTTGTCACGTTGCAGCACAAAAATGGCTTGTGATTTTGTTCTGAAATTTTTTTAGGTAAGAAGGTCTTGGATCACAGATGTGCCTCTTGAAGGTTTGGTGAAAAAATATTATTCTGTTCCAAAGTTATTACATTTTTAAATTCCCATTATTTTCAATGGGAATTTCACTCTCCAGTTAGATATGAGCCTCAAAAAAGGATCCTTTGTTGCAAATGGGTAATCATTTTCGCAAACAGGTCATTCTGTGTCACAAATGGGAAATCTTTTTTCATGCCACTGCCTTCTTGTTTTCAGTTAGCCAGGGAAACAATATTAAATAATTGAACAAAAATTATGTTTTCACAAGTAACCAACAACACATGTGTTCTGCTACTTGGGACCCATTCTTTCAGATTCTGCTGTTAGTTTTCTAATAAATCACCTGGAAATGTGTTTTCTAGACATTCAGAAATCCTTTTACGCAAATTGTGAAAAAGAAGCATGAAATAGGATTCTATTTTACAATCTGCGAAAAATGATTTTTGTTATTCCTCAAATTGCGAAAAAGGAAATGTGAAAATGGATCCTGTTTTGCAATTTGCAAAAAAATAATTCTACCATACAGTAGCTGTTTCTTTGTCACTGAACACTGAAGAAGCAGTTTGGAATTCTGGACTGAAATTTTCTGGGTACAAAGGACTTGCCCCACAGATGTGCCTGTTGCTGCCTCAATGAAAATATATTACTTTGCTCTAAAGCTCTGCAGGTTTAAATTTTGCTTAGGTTCCCACAGGATAATATTGTAATGTGAGGTATACACAGTTGTTTCTTTGTCACTGTGCAGTGAAGATATGGTTTGCAATTTTGGTTTGAAATTTTCAGGGTACAAAGGGATTGCCCACAGATGTACCTTTTGCTGATTTGGTGAAAATATATTAATTTGGTGTGGAGGTTGTCATTGAGGCAGAGGTCAGGAAGCATAGGAAAACCATGAGCAGTTTCAAAATTCACAAATAGCATTTTATTTTTCTCAATAACAGCAAAATAAAAACTAAAAATTATTCAGTATAATTATTTACAAAGGCAGTGCAAACGGAGAAAACCAAGGTCCTTCTAATGAGTGTCTCTTCTCTTAATTCCAAGTCTTGGTCTCTCAGTCTCTTGCTCTCCTTGTCTCTCTACCAAAAGCATTGCTGCTCTTTTTATAAGTCTTTGTCTGGGAACTTGTCAAGAGAAACTGCTTCTCACAGACTGCTCTTGTAAGTTTACAGAATGTTCTTCTCAGTTGTGTTCCTTGCAGGTGAAGCAAAACAGTATATGGTGACCCAGAACTGACCTCTTGTTTATAACTCTGCAAAAGGCTTAAAAATGCATCTCAGGTTGACCCCTTGCATTCCAAATAGCTTTGCAATCATTTCAACTGTATAACTATCTATAGTTTTAAACAAAAGGATCCCAGTTTCACATACAGTTTTACACAGAGATTCACATATATTTTTTATATCCACAGATATGCAAAGGGGAAGAAAAGACAGCAATAGCAAGAGAAGGCAGAGATATAGCAAGAGGTGGAGAATTGTGAAACTATCAGAGTGATAATTTCCTAGGTCTTACAAGAAAACATAGTTGTGCAACTAGACAGAGAAGAGACAGAAAAGGAGAGGGTATAACAGATCCTTGCATTTAAACTCTTGCTGCATAACAAATGGGGCAGGGCCTTAGTCAACCCTATCACATACTGCCTCTTTAAGAGGGAACCTGTTTTTTTTTAAAAAATAGGTTACCAAACCTTTCTTTTAATTATCTTCTAGAAAAAGCTTATACTGTTTACAGTGCAGTTCATATGCAGCATAACAGAGACGTTTCAACTTAAATTTTCTTCAACCTTCGAAATTCTCAGTTCTTGATCCATATCTTGACAGAAAATCGGTATTGACATTCTCTTTCCAAGATTTGTGCATCACTTTAAATTTAAATGGCTGTCATGCCAGGTAAGACCATGTGATTCTAGAATTTTTATCCTTCATTTGGTTAAGCCAACAGAGAGGATTTAGATCTGTTACAAGTACAAAGTCAGCTCCTAGTAAATAAAACTTAAGGGACTCACTCCATGGCCTACCTTGCTGCAAGAGATGCCTGTTCAATGATGGAGTACCTTTTCTCTCTGTCTTGTAATTTCCTACTTGTGTATAGAATAGGATGTTCTGTCCCATATATATTTTGACTCAGGACTGCACCTAAGCCTACCCCTGATGCATCTGTCTGTAACAAAAACTGTTTCTTAGTCGTTGCTTTTTAAAACAGTGCTGAACATAATGCAGCCTTAATACCCCAAAAAGCCTCATCACACTCTGGGGTCCATTTCACATTATTCTGGAACAGTTTCCTTGTGAGTTCAGTGAGGGAAGTAGCTAACTTGGCAAAGCTGGGAAAAAATCTCTGATAATAACCAGCCAGCCCTAAAAATGACGTGACATGTTTTTTGGTTTTGGGGACAGGGTTGTTCGCTACAGCTTCTATTGTAGAAACCTCTGGTTTGACTTCTCCATTTCTCAAAATACAGCCTGAATATCTGGTTTCCTGCATGCCCAATGCACACTTGGTAGGATTCATTGTCAGACCTACCCTTTTTGATCAATTGGATAACTGCTCATAGGTGTTCCAGGTGCGTTTTCCAGTTCGGACTGTACACCACAACATCATCCAGGTATGAAGCACAATAATCAGAGTGAGGAGATAAAATTACATCCACATACTGCTGGAATGTAGCAGGTGTGCCATGTAAACCAAATAGCATGGTGGTGAGCTGACAGAATCATGTATGAGTGGCAAATGCAGTTTTGTCTCTGGATTCTTTAGCTAGGAGGATTTGCCAGTAACCCTTGGTGATATTTAGGGTACTGATAAACTTGGCACTCTCTAGTCTGTCCACCAAATCATCTATTCTGGGCATAGGATAACTGTCAAATTCTGACACTTGATTAAGTTTCCTAAAATCAAGGCAAATTCTTACACACCCTTCTTTTACATAGAAACATAGAATTTGATGGCAGATAAGAACCGCTTGGTCCACCTAGTCTGCCCATTTTCCTACCTAACAGATAAGCTGCAGATCCTAGTTAACTAACAGCTTACTTCCTCCTACCCCCCACTAGGACTGCCTTATGTCTGTCCCATGCATTCTTGAATTCCCCCACAGTTCTTGACTCCACAACCTCCTCAGAGAGGCTGTTCCATGCATCCACAACCCTCTCCATGAAAAAATACTTCCTCACATTACCTCTGAGCCGTCCCCCTCTATCTTCAAATTGTGCCCCCTTGTTCTTGCACATCTCTTTTTCTGAAAGATGCTACCCTCTTGGACTTTGTTGGTTCCCTTGAGGTACTTGAAAGTTTCTATCATGTCCCCTCTCTCCCTTCTTTCCTCAAGGGTATACATATTAAGGTCCTTTAGTCTTTCTTCATATGTCTTCTGGTGCAGACCCTGCACCATTTTGGTTGCCCTCCTCTGGACAGCCTCCATTCTGTCTATGTCTTTGCGAAGATGGGGTCTCCAGAACTGCACACAGTACTCCAGATGGGGTCTCACCAACTGTCTGTACAGAGGGATAACAACTTCCTGTTTTCTGCTATTGATGCCTCTTCCTATGCATCCCAGTTTCCCCCCAGCCTTCCTTACTGCCTTCTCACATTGCTTGCCCACCTTTAGGTCATCTGCTATAATTACCCCCAGGTCCCTTTCCATTTTTACTGTTGTCAGTATCTCACCCCATTGTGTACTCTTCCCCTGGGTTTTTGTTTCCCATGTGCATGATCTTGCACTTCTTTGCATTGAATCTGAGCTGCCATACATTTGACCATTCCTCCAACCTTGCCGAGTCCCTTCTCATTCTTTCCACTCCATCTTGTGTATCAACCCTGTTGCAGATCTTTGTGTTGTCTGCAAAGAGACATACTTTTCCTTCCAGTTCCTCTGCAATGTCACTTATAAAGACATTAAAAAGGACCGGTCCCAGTGCTGAACTCTGCGGTACCCCGCTAGTAACCCTTCTTTCTTCACTGTGTACTCCATTTACTACTAACCTTTGCGTCCTGTTGTCTAGCCAATTTTTTATCTAGGCTACCACCTTGGGACCTACTCCAAGGCTGGCTAACTTGTGTATTAATCTTTTGTGTGGGACTATATCAAATGCCTTGCTAAAATCTAGGTAGGCCATGTCCACAGCCCCTCCCTAGTCTACTACTTTGGTCACCCAGTCAAAGAAATGTATTAGATTCATCTGACACAGCCTTCCTATCATGAATCCATGCTGCCTTGGGTCCTATGCCCCACTGGCCTCTAGGTACTCAACAATTCTTTCCTTCAGAAGTGATTCCATCATTTTGCCTACCACTGAGGTCAAACTAACTGGTCCCAGTTTCCTGCCTCTGTCCTGCTCCCACTTTTGTGAAGAGGAATCACATCTGCCCTCCTCCAGTCCTCAGGTACCACCCCATCCTCCCATGATTTGTTAAAGAGAGTAGTCAGCGGTGTCACTAGTTCTACCCTTAGTTCTTTTAGAATTCTTGGGTGAATCCCATCAGGCCCCATTGCTTTGTCCACCTTCAATTTTATTAGTTCTTTCAGAACCCTTTCTTCTGTAAATGGACTGGTATCGACCACCGTCTTCAGAGTGTTTCTCTTGTTTGGTTTAGGTACCTCCCCCCTCCTCTTTCTTTGTGAATACTGAGCAGAAATATTCATTCAGTATCCCTGCTTTTTCACTGTCACCCTCTACCCACATTCCCTCCCCTTTATTAAGCCTCAGTATCCCTCCTTTGGTCTTTCTTCGCTCCCTAATGTACCTATAAAAGGTCTTAGCTCCCTTCTTAACAGAATTGGCTATCCTTTCCTCGGTTTGGACCTTTGCTATTCTGACTGCCTTCCCAGCCTCTTTCTGCTTTAACTGATAAAGTTCTCTGTCCTGCTCCTTCTGTGTTTCTTTATATTTCCTGAATGCTATCCTTTTCTCCTTAACCTTCCCCTGCTACCTCTTTTGAGAACCACAGCATTTTTTTCCTTCGTTGTGTTTTATTGATTTGCTTTACACAAAGGCTTGTTGCCTCTGTGATGGCTGTTTTGATTACTCCCCATTGTTCCTCCACCCCTCCTTCTTGCCTGTTTGCTAGTGCTTTGCTAAGGCACTCTCTCATTTTCCCAAAGTCAGCCCTCCTAAAGTCCAATACTCTTGCTTTTGTATGGCCTGATTGTATGGCTGTGTTTATTGTTTATAATCACCATTGGTAATGACATGCACTTTTTGACTCTTCTATGATACCCAATTCTTTCATTTTTTTGTATTTTCTTAATCATGTCAACTCCTAACTGTTCTGGTAATCTGTATGTCTTTTGTCTAATAGGGTGAGCATTCCTTGTCACTATTATGTGATCAATCCCTTTTGCTCGACTTGGTACTGTGGTAAAAGTACTGTTAAATGTCTTTAGCAAGTTACAAATTTCTGCAGTTTGTTCGGAGGTTAAGGAAACATTCACCTTTACAGCATCAGCAGTTACAGTTTGTTTCCAGTGTGTCATAAGCTACATCAATACCTTCTTTATCAGTTCCTGGTAAAACCAGCAAAACAGCGTTTGGTGTTTTATTCAACCTATTTCTTGAGGAGGTTGGCTTGGTATATCTTAATAGGATTTTTTCTATCGGGGGTCTCAATCTAATAGTTAACTGTGCCAGTAATACTTAACTGTGGCCCTTGCCACTTCATTAACAGTTTATTTTCTGTAGTGGGTAACAGTAGCAAGACCTTTTCACCTGGCTCAAAAACATTTTTTCTTCTACCCCATTGTCATAATACACCTTCTGCAGGTTTGGGGCCTCTTCCTGATTACTATGGGTGATTTCAACATATTTTGCCAGCTTCTTTCTCAGGACACACATATAAGATGTAATAGATTGTTTCTGTTGGAGGTTATCTTCCCATGTTTTTTATTACATCTGGTGGCCCTCTAGGTTGTCTACCATATAACATTTCAAATGGTGAACAACCTGTTGATGCCTGTGGCACGTCTCTGTAAGAAAAAAGCAGGTAAGGTAAGTATTGGTCCCAGTCTTTCCCTTCCCATTTTACAAACCTTTTTAACATGTGTTTTAGGGTTTGATTAAAATGCTCAACAACATCATCTGTCTGAGGGTGATAAGGGGAGGTTCTTCTGGCAGTGATGCCTAGTAGTCGGTACAGCTCCTTCCATAATGCGGCACCAAAATTACTGCCCTGATCAGTAATAATCTCTCTAGGTATGCCCACCCTGCTCAAAAGTTTGGCAAGCTCTGCTGCCACTTTTGGGGCTGTGAGAGTACGCTTTAGAACTTCCTCTGGGTATTGAGTAACATAGTCACATACTACCAAAATGAATCAAGTACCCTTTTTACTTTTGTCTAAGTGGCCAATCACATCCATTGCAATTCTCTCAAAATGCACATCTATCAAGGGTAGGGGCCCCGGGGAACCTTTTCTTTTTTAGTCACTGGGGGAACTTTCTGACATTCAGCACAAGAACTGCAATAGGTAGCAACATCTTCATGAATTCCAGGCTAGTAAAATCTGTACAGCAATTTGGAAAGGGTGCGATCTCTTCCGAGCAACCAGCCATAGAATTATCATGTGCTATCTGTAACAACTCAGATCTATACTTTTGTGGTATAACCAATTGTTCTGTCTGGTCCTGTGTCTGAGGTTTAACCCAAACTCTGTACAGTAGCCCATTACATTTTTTAAACATAGGTTCACCCTGTTTTGGTTTAAACACCAGCTGCTTACAATAACTCTGGAGAGAAACATTGTTAGCTTGTTCTGAAAGAAAATCGCAATCAGTGATCAGTTTAGTTTCATCATTTTCATATGTTAACCATGTATATCCATCAGTCTTTTGTTGCCACTGTTTCCTCAGGTGTTGTGTTTCTTTCCTGGACTTCCAGATCTTAGAGCTGTGCTCAAACAAGTCCAAGTCAAAATCAGCAAAAAGAAAATAGTCCTCACCATCTGAGATTTTCTTTGCCTGAGCTCTTTTCACCACAGCTGCTGAAACATCAGGATTTACTTCCTCTTTGATTAACTCAGTAAATCCTGGAAAGTCATTTCCCATAATCACAGGTACAGGTAACTTAGGTGCTACCCTCACTTTCATTTGGTGCAACACACCCTTAATATTCAGAGTCACTTGGCTGGTGGGATAGTATCATGTGTCCCCATGGATGCAAATGACACCAGTACCTGGTCCTTTTGTACATTGCTTTCCCAGCACTTCAATATGCACTAGGGTCTGTCTGCTTCCCGAATCTATAAGTCCCTTCACAGTCTTGTGTCCCACCTTCACATCTGTTAAGTACTTGCCCCAATTTGCTAAGGACAAATCTATTCCAGTGTCACTCTTCTTACTATGGCAATTTCTTGCAATATGACCTGGCTTATTAGAGTTATAGCAAATAAAGTATATGGGTGCAGATTTGTTACCCCCATCAGAGTTCTTACCAGACTTGGGGTTTAAATGGGAAAAACAGTGTCTTACCAGTGCTTGTCTATTACTTTGCTGCTGTGGCTTCTGTCTGGCAATTTGGAAATCTTCAGCCAAAGAAACACCCTTTTCCCCACTTTCTGATCTCTGAATGGAGGTGTGTGTTCTAATCCCACTTCTAGCACCATCTGTCATCAAGGCACAAGTCAGAAAGCATAGAAAAACCAGGAGTAGTTTCAAAATTCATAAATAGCATTTTATTTTTCTCAATAACAGCAAAATAAAAATTATTCAGTATAACTATTTACAATTGCAGTGCAAACAGAGAAATCAAAGTCCTTCTTCTGAGTAGTTCTTCTCTTAAGTCCAGGTCTTAGTCTCTCAGTGTCTCACTCTCCTTGTCTCTCTACCAAAAGCATTGCTACTCTTTTTATAAGTCTTTGTCTGGGAACTTGTTAAGAGAGCCTGATTCTCACAAAATGTTCTTGTCAGTTTTGTTCCTTGCAGGTGCAGCAAAACAGTACAGTTTATTTCAGAAAAATAAGAGCAAAGGAAGTTAAAGATGAAATTAAAAAACTTAACCTTAAAAAAATCTTATGGATTAGATGAAATAGAAATAAAGTTCCTGAAGGATGCAAAGGACATACTGTTGCCAGTTTTAACAGATTTGTTTAATCAAAGTTTAATGAAGAATACATTCCTAGAAATATGGAAGATCACAAAAAACTGCCCCAATCTTTAAAGGTGGTGATTTGAATGATCCCTCAAATTATAGGCTAATTGCAATCCTTTCCATTCTCTCAAAGCTGATGGAGCAGATGGTATACAACCAACTTTATGAATACTTGAAAAAATACTCCAAATTTACAAAATTCCAACATGGTTTTAGGGCAGGTCACTAGATGGGCACTGCACTTATGGACTTTGTAGACAAAGTGGCAGCTGCCTTGGACACAGGTAAGTCCATAGGTACAGTCTTCATCGACCTGTCCAACGCCTTTGATTTGGTGGACTACCACATCCTCTTCGGGAGACTGGAGAGAACTGGAATAGAGTCAAAAACAATACAATGGTTTAAATCATATCTAGGGGAAAGGAAACAGTGGTTAGAAACATATAATCATTTATCAGACTTGGGTAACTAATCAAGAGGTGTGCCCCAAGGGTCAGTCTTGGAGCCAATCGTATTTCTGATTTATGTGAATGAGCTACCAAATAATATCCATAATACATGTATAAGGCTCTATGCAGATGATACTGCACTGTTAGCTACAGCAAAAACCCAGGACAAAATGTTAACAAGACTTCAGTTGGACTTGTCTAACGTCTTGTCTTCTTCTCCCTCCCCCCTCATCCTTAGATCTTGAGTGTCTCTGGCCCAATTTGTCCATATCTTGGGGAAGGAGTCTGTCTGCCCCTACATGGGGAAACCTAGGATTCTTCATGCCATAGTAGCCCCGTTAGTTTAAATTTTGCGCTATGCCCTACTTGTGTGAACATGACAAATGCAAGCACTTTGTACGACTGTGTGCAGCATACATATTCTAATTTACTGTCCATACTATCTGTATTACTGTATGATGTATGTACTGTATGCACTGTAATTTACTGACAACACTATCTGTAATCTGTATAATTTTTGCTGTGTGTGTGTACATATTGCAATTTACTGTCTACATTATCCATAATCTGTATAACAGTATGCTGTATGTGCCATATGTTTTGTAATTTACTTTCTAAACTATCAGTAATCTGCATTTCTGTATGCTACATGCAGTATGACTGTATGCCACTGTATGTACCACATGTATTGTAATTTACTGTCTACACTATCTGTAATCTGCACAGCTGTGTGCTGTATGTATAAGAGCCATCTTCAGAAACTGATTGTGAACTGTGGTAGACAAGTAACCTCGGAAATGCACTGAATCTACAAAATGCACAGAGTCTGTCTTCAATTATACTGTTTAATGCAGGAAACTTCATCATAAACCTGTGAACTTCAGCTTCTGACATGGAGAACAAAAAAAGCAATATAAATGACATGGTTGTTTAAACCAGAGCAAAAGTTTGTTAAAACCATAGAAACAGTTGTTGTTTCTTTAAACAAAGTAAAAGTTGTTTTTTTCAACAATTTAAACCTGCAGTTCAAAATCAAGTATGTTAACAGTTCATAAAAATTCATCTTCATCAGGATACATGTTATTATGTTCAATTAAAAACATCACATAAAGCTGAATCTACTTTACTGAGAGGAATTATATCCAGTACATTTGTTCTATTTTGAGCATTAGAATCAGTTTTTATAATCATTTCATACATAGTATTAAAATCCATTTTATATGTGCAATGACCCTCTCCAAGGAACTGGTTTTTAGAGCATTAATGTACTTCCCGGCTGACTGAAGGCACTTGGCCTCTGGCCTTGTGACTCACATACACCTGGGGCATTAATTATTGTTTCATAAACCCATGCCCAGTCATGGATTATTACTTACTTACATTCTGAGAGCACATAAAGAAAATCATTAAAATAAATACATTCTCAGATTGTGCCCAAATGTTTTGTAATTAATTTCTGGTGGTTAAACATAAAACAAAAAAGATATATTTCATACCAGAGAGCTAAAGCACATAAACATATTAAAGTAATGCAGTTCATGGCACCAATGCTTATAAATTTCCATTTGGTAATGACAAATTACATAAGCTTTACTAAGCCTAAGAAAAACAAAAGCTCCATCACACTATGATTATCCAGTCAAGCAGTTACTAAAACTTGGACTAAATAGAATTGTTTTCGTTCTCAGTCAGTTTTAACTCATGGAAGGGAGTTGAGCTGTAACTGGCATGTTTTTATGACTAATAATCTGCATTTACAATAGAATGTTTTTCATACACATTATATCCCAGAGTGCTTTAGATGCAGTGAGGGAGACTGGTAACAAAGGAACTGTAAATGTGTAGTGGCATCCATTCTGCTCATCAACAATCTATACTCAGTCTCAGGTGTCATCCGTCATCAAGTCCTCATTTTACCATCTGAGGAATATCACCCGGATCACGCATCTGGTCCCACCTGATGATCTTCCAACATTGGTCTATGCCTTTGTGACCTCTCATTTTGACTACTGTAACTCCCTATACCTTGGGCTACCAGGGGCTGATATTCACCACTTGCAGTTAGTGCAGAATGTGGCAGCCAAGCTGTTGACTGGCTTACCTCAGTCTTGCCATGTCACGCCTGTGCTACATGGCTTGCACTGGCTGCCTATTCAGTGGCGTCTTACCTTCAAGGTTGGGTTACTGACCTATAAAGCCCTACATGGACAGGGACTGGGTTACCTGCAGGATCTTCTGCGCCCCAATCACGCCACTGTGCTCTGCCAATGAGGGACTGCTAGAGATTCTCAGGGTCTGTTTAAAGACCTTGCGTGCTCAGTCATTTATGTTTGTGGCCCGATCCTGTGTAATTCTCTACCTCATCAGATAAGGGAGTGCCTGACTGTGGAGAGCTATAAATCTTCATTAAAAGCACATCTTTTTAGCATTGTCTTTTCAGATTATGAATGAATCACTGGTCTGTTCTTTGATTGATTACTGTATTTTAATTATTGTCTTATTTATTGTTTTAATTATTGTACAAGCACTTGGATACATGGTGACTTGTGCATTTTGAAAAAATAAAATGAGTTGAGTTGAGTTGAGCCATGGGCAATTGCCTGAACTGAATTTATGGGAAGAGTAATGGCAGTCAGGACACTGGGGAAAATCCCAATCTCTTATGAAAAGAACCTTGTGCTAGGTGGATACCCACCAAGACAGTATTAGAGATGGGCACATAGGACCTCAGTTTAACAATTCATCTGAAGGACAGAACACTCCAACAGTACAGCACCCCCCCCCATGCTGCACTACAGTGCCAGCATTTAGGGTATGATTCCAGTTCCTGGTATGGGCCTAGAGCCCATTACCTTCTGGACAAGAGGTGGATGAACTGCCAATTGAACCATACTGGTACAACACATACAGTACTCCCTCTCTATAACAAACCTTGTTACAGTGAATCCTTGGCTATAGTGAACAGCTTGTATGGCTCCCAGCTGACAGACTGCTGATTGCTGTAGCTGATCAAGTGCTTTAAAAAGCCATCATTGACTGCCAGCTGCAGACACAACATAAAGCATTCTGGTTAGGCAGTGAAGATCAAGTGATTCTTGACAGGCTCAAGTCAGG
Organism: Neoceratodus forsteri; assembly: GCA_016271365.2. Classification (NCBI taxonomy): domain Eukaryota; kingdom Metazoa; phylum Chordata; order Ceratodontiformes; family Ceratodontidae; genus Neoceratodus; species Neoceratodus forsteri. The sequence goes on along the minus strand of CM057449.1, from coordinate 542,899,328 downwards.
GGAGACTCAGGCCAAGATTTCTTCAGAGACTGGCTACAGTATGTCCACATTATGCACCTGGAGGAAGCAGGAGGGTGCACTTCAGGACTTTATACAGGAGGCTTCAGAGATGGAGACTTTAAAGCTAAGAAACTGAGATGTGCCTATGAATCTGAAGTGGACAAAGCCACACAATTGTGGTTCACACAACAGTAGGCTAGTGAGGTCCCAGTTTCAGGATCAATAGTTCAAGAGGAAGCCACACAGTTTGCCAGAAAAATTCACAGTGAGGAGGTGAAGTTTTATTCACAGTCGGGTGGCTGTGGTGTTTCCAGTGATGGCATAGCATTCAGTGAGTCTCTATCATGGACGAACAACATTCATGCAATGATGCCACTGCTGTCGAGTTCTTTCCAAAATATAAGCAAAGTTTGGCTGATGGAGGTGTTGGGGTTGCATCGTTGTCATCAGGAAATTGATCTTATATGGATCATTTCGCGAAGACTGCTGATATCCTTTGCCAAAGATATGATTACTGAAAACAAAGAGAAGCAAACAAAAATGACAGACTTTTTCAGAAAACAAAACAACTGAATAAACGCAGAATTTTAACATAACGAAAAAATAAATAAAGTCTTCCACAAGAAAAATCTAGCTTTGTTAAAGCACATCCAAGCACATCCATCACTGAACTCTATCCCGAACCCACCCCCTGCACTGTAACAAGTCCCAAGTCAGCATACCTTGCTTTAGCGAATAACTTACTATAACCAACAGCAACCATGGCTCCAAAAGCATTTGTTGTAGTGAGGGAGTACTGTACTTAGAAACATAGAATCTGATGATAGAAAAATACCCAGTGGGAGGTCCAGTCTGTCCTCCCTATCTAGTTCACTTTTTCTGGCCCTAATAATCATCCTACACTCTCAACCTTTTTCCTCTTTCCCCCCTCAAAGCCATACCATGGCCTTGTGACTATCCCACCCTTGTTTGAATCCACCCACTATTTTGGCACATACCACTTCTTTTTGAAGTCCTTTCTCATTGTCCACCACTCCTTCTGTGAAAAAGTGCTTGCAGACATCCTTCCTGAATCTTCATTCAGCCAGCTTAAGTGAATTCCCGCTCATGCTTGTGTTTGTGCTTAAGGTGATCAGCTCTTTGGCTGCCATCTCATTCCTCCTCTGGAGGAATTTCTATCTTTTGATTATGTGCCCCTCCCTTTTAGTCTCCAGGGTATATATAGTATATTAAGGTCCCTTAACCTTTCCTCGTGTGCCCTGCCCTCCAATCCCTTGGATTATTTTAATCACCCTTACTGTATGACCTTCACATTTTTACAGTATTTTTGTAAGTGTGGGCTCTAGAATCTCTCATAGTACTCATGATATGGGCATACCAGGGGTATGTACAAGGAAAAGATTATATCTCTGCCTCATTGCCTCTGTGTTTGTATGTTTGCACAAATATGTAAAGTGCCTAAAGTGAAATGTGCATATTAAAAAACTTATAAGAAAGCTACTAAAAGGTTTATAAAAACTTGGGAGATCATGTTAAGTTTGTTATTTGTAACCCTATGCTACAGGAAGTACTGACAAAATAATTTTAAACTATGAGAATAGCAATACGATTACTATTGACCTCTTTATCACATGGTTAATGGGCCTCTGTCAAACACTGTAATAACCCCAAAACTAGATATTACAGTGTTCTCAAAACTTGAGTAGCAGTGTCTTTGAGGACAGGGACACTTTAACTCTGCTGTCAGTCAACATCATTCCACAACCTCATGACTCCTATTCTGTCAGTGGCAGAGTTGAATAGTTCTTCAAACATGATGGCTCCATTACCACTAAGTGATGAACTGCCACAGGAATACACAGTTTCCATTATTTTAAGTCTCTGTAAGTTTTTTTTTAATGTTACCTGGTTGAATCTGCCTTCTAAATTACTGAAATGTATCAGGTTGATCCTGCTGTGTGTCGGGCTCAGGAAACCACGAGTCTGACTCAGCGCAATCACCACTGACACTGTCCCAGCTATGCCACACTTCTAAACAATGAGTTAATTGTGATTCAAAAGTTTTATTTAAAAAAACAAACAATATAAAATAAACAAAAAACAATGTGGCTACTGGACAAGGTGTGTGTGTGTGTGTCTGTGTGAGAATTCTCTGCACCAGCATAAATTCTACAAGTCCCTCTGAGTGACATTTCAGGAGTTCAAGGAAAAAATTCCCTGCACCAGTAACTATAAAACACAATGGCCATGCAACTGTGTTGTTAAGGATTATTTTACACATCCTCAGTGTGTGATGACCCATAAACCTTGTGACTTCATAAACCTCTTGAGCTTTGCTCTCAAGGTTTATGAATCATCACACACCTCAGGTATCAAATCTATAACACACATTTGCATAGCCATTATTTTCTATACAATATTTAAACAGTGATATAAAATGGGCAAGTAAATCCCTGCATCCTGATTGGCTGAGACTTGGTTCTGACCATTGCCTTAAGAGAGCACTAGCAATGTCTAAAAATGAGTCCTTGCTAAGCAGGGTGCAGTGCATTCTATATTAGTGTGTCAGCTGTTTGAAATTTTCATATTTTAAGCAGCAGTTCAATGAAATTGAGCAAAAATTGCCCTTTCTTTCTTCGCTATACAAGATTATAGACATCTTCTCACTTTATTTAGTGGTAAAATGGTCTAGTTCCACCAAAACAGTCATATTTTATAAATGTTTTAATGTAATTTATTTGTCAGGATGTCTGCCACATTTGGCTTTGAAATAGTGTTGTAGAAATAGCAGGAGTTAGGATGAAGAAAAACAACAAAAACCTTGGTGCACATCATAGAAGCTCCCTAGAAATTAGATTTGAAAGGTATGCTAATATTTTTATTAACTGTAGCTAAAACTAGCTTTTAAAAAGAACATTTTTAATGCACTGCTGCTTTTTAAATAGCAACACTTTTTTCAGCAGCTCTAAACATTTTGCTGTCAAACATATCTACTGTGCAGTTTTGTTGATTTATTTCTTTTTAGCTGCTGTTTGATTGCCTTCCACTCTCTTGTTTGATCGTTGGTTCACATATTTTTTTTTAATCAGACTGATTGCTTGCCAACCCACCAGCTCTCTGTGCTCTTCACTGATTGTTCCCCCTGCAACTTGCTGCTACTATCTTCACTACTGCTCATTTGCTGGCTCACTTTACCACCTGAAGACATGAGACCACCTAGTCTTGTCTGTTTGATGATCTCACATTCTTACAATTTTGTTAAACAAACAAACAAACACAGCAGACCATTCAGCACTCCACTCTCCCCTGACTATGGCAACAACAGTGTCTTTCAGCAAGCACCTAGAAGTGACAGTGTCTCAACCAGCCCAGCCCCTCTCACACCTAAATCTTGAAATAATAACATAAAAACACACTGCAGAATAAAGAATGAAAACAAACGGACATCTTTTTTTTTTGTTAAATAATTCGAATCTTGTGTATATGAAGACACTAAGGACATGGCAGCACAGTTAACCAAGCAACAGAAGATCACATAATATCTCCTGCTGGCACAGGAACTACATTTCCTTAATTTTAAACACTCCAAAAATTATTTTCAGTTTCTGAAAAGTTTGAGTCATATATTGTTTTTTTAATTTCAGCAGAAATCCATTTCATATAGGGGGTTACTTCCAGAAAGTGAAGGGTACAGACGCATGTTGTGAGCTCCGCTGATTAGTTGCTTCTGTTGGCATTGAATGGCTCAAACTCATTTGAAACTGCATAAAGAAATTGTCGAGAGTAAGCTGGACATGATGGAGAAATTCTTATCTTCGAAAACTGGTAAGGCTATACCGACAAGAGGGACTGTAGTGGCTCTCAATGTTGCCAGTGAAATGGCTTCCCTTGTTACAGGATGCCAAGAACAAGGTGCCAAACTAAAGCAGTCTGGTAAACCAACACGTCAATCGATATAACATTTGTTAATTGAATATCAGGATGAGACGCGCTCTTCAATGAATAAACTTCATACCTCACTGGGAGAAATTGCTAATCATTGCCAGCAGATAGAGGGGAAAATGTTTTCTTTGGGAGAAAGGTTGGAGACTGCCGAGAAGGAAACTGGGAAATTGTCGACTCAAGTTCTGATGGTAGAGTGCAGTTAACGGTTCACTGCATGAGCAGCTCTCTATGATACCAAAGCTTGAAAGAATTGAAAACACTCTTTTGAATTTTGTTAACCGGGTAAGACCACTGAGACAAAAGAAGTCCCTTTTTCAGGATCGACCTGGAGGTCACATGTTACATAGCATTACAATAAATATCACAGAGTAGAACAGTACATTTCATATCAAAACAACAAGTATCACAGAGCAGTACAGTGTACATACAGTAAATGCAAGACATCTGTGGAGCATCATCAATTCCATGTATAATTGTTATATATACTTATATATTACATTGTATATATTACATTTCATAGTAGGACAACAGGTATCACAGAGCAGTACAGTGTACAGACAGTAAATGCAATTTATCTGTGAAGCATCATTAATTCAATGTACAATTGGTACATGAATATAAGGTAAATAGCCATATTGAGCTATACCCAGACATAGGTGCTACATAGCCTGGGCGCTATAACAAGTGGGAAGGAGCATAGTGCTATAAATGTATAAAGGGATAGGGTTAACTGGAAAGGAAGAGGAGTGGGATAGGGTAGCAGGGACTGTAGAGGTAGAGGTGCATCAGCGAGAACAGGAGCAGGAGGAGGGGGAGACAAGGCAGGCATATAGGTTGGACTTGAATAGAGGAAGAGAGGTACTGTTCAGGGCATGTGGAGGAAGAGAGTTCCAGCTAGAGATAGCAGCAAATGAGAAGGACCTCCTAGTGTAGGTTAGGTGCAGCTTAGGTATTTCCAGGAGGGGTAAGGATGCTGATTGAAGGGTACAGGGAGTTTGTTTTAAGCTTATTATGTCCCTTAGGCACGGGGGCGTGAAGTAATAGGCAAATTTATAAATAAGACACATGGAGAAGTACTTCAATTTAGATTCATAGGTTAACCAGCCCAGAGAGGAGAGGACTTTGCAGTGGTGCAAGAGGGAGTTGGCTCCCAGCGTGAAACTCCCAATCCTATGGTAGGCCTGGGAAAGGAGAGAGAAAGAGAGGGGAAGTTAGTAGTAAGCAGCAGAGGGGCTCCATAGATCAGGAGGGGAGATAGTGATGCAGAGGCAATTCTTAGGCTGGAGGCAGGGGTGAGAAATGGTCGGATTCGATAGAACAGCCCAAGTTTCTGGTTCACAGATCTGACAACATTGGAGACATGAAGACTGAAGGAGAGTGCAGTGTCCAGGGTGAAGCCCAGATATTTGAAGGACATGACTGTCTCCAGGGTGTCACCCTTGTTTGATACGATATTAAGAGGGGGTGGTTGGCCTTTTGTAGAAGGGTGTCAGGAGAACAGCAAGCATTTAGTTTTCTTAGTGTTGAGGACCAGCTGACGACAGCTGAACCAGTCCTCAAGGGAAGCAAAGTCGCTGGCAAGATCCCTATTAATTGTATCAGTGTTAGATGAGGAACAATAGATAATAGCAACATCCACATAAAAGTGCACTGAGGCACCACCACAAGAGTGGGGGAGGTTGTTGATGAAGAGGGAAAATAGAAGTGGACCTAAGATGGATCCCTGTGGTACTCCATGTGTTATGTGCTGGGGTTCAGAGAAGGAGCCATTCCATTTGACTCTGAGAGCGGCAGGATAGGTAGCTTTTTACCCAGTTCCAGGCATTATTATCCAGACATAGGGTCTGCAGCTCGTGGAGCAGGAGATCATGGTTTACCAGATCAAATGCTTTAGTAAGATCGACAAAAATGGCATCTGTAGCATGGCCCTCATCCATGGCATGATATATGTCTGTTGTTACTTTTATCAGAGGAGTTTGGGTGCTGTGATTCCTTCTGAATCCATGTTGATAGGGGGTTAGAAGGTTGTGTGATTCAAGGTAGCCTTGGAGGTGGTTGTAGACCATGCGCTCCTGTATCTTTGCTAGGTGGCAGAGGAGGGATATAGGTCTATAGTTGTTGATGACAGTATTGGAACCTCCCTTATGTATAGAAACTACCACTGCAATCTTCCACTTATCAGGTACTATGTTGGACAAGAAGGACCAGTTGAAGAGATCTCGGACCGGGCGAGCAAGTGCTGTTGCTCCCAGCTTGAGAAATTTTGCTTCTAGAGAATCATGTCCAGTTGATCTGTGAGGATTAAGGTTTAGGAGTAGCTTCTGGATCTCTTTGAGCATGGCAAGTTTCAGGTGGGACTCTGGGTGCTCATCAATGGCCATATTAAAAGGTGGGGCCTGGTTAGGGGTGGAGGAATTATGGAAAAGTGAGGTGTATTTGTCGAGATCTGTGAAGAAGTTATTAAATCCTGTTGCTATGGATGCAGAATCAGTGAGGGTAGAGCCATTGGTGAGGATTGAGTTGGGGTAGAGGCAGTTGTCCCTTTCAATAGGAAGTTAATTTGTCAGCAGAACTTCTTTGGGTGACAGAGATTCTCCGTTTGGAGAGATTTACAGTGTGAGTTCTTGGCTTTGTGAAGGAACTGTTTTCATTTGTTCCTGAGGTGTCGGTAGGCTTGCCAGTCAGAGGGTAGGTCACTCTTTTTGTAGGTTTTCCAGGCTTTGTCCCTAAGTGACATACGTATTCTAATTTCCCTAGTGAGCCATGGAGCCTTATTACCCTTTGATCTACATTTTTTCAGGGGTGCATTTTGGTTAATTATGTATGTAAAAGTTGTGATGAAGAAGTCTAGGGCATGATTCATGTCTGGAAGGGCATTAATGGGTGACCAGTCTGTCTTAGTGATGGAGATGACAAAGTGGCCTGCATCAAATTTGGACATGTCACGGACTAACGATATCTTGGGAGGGGGGTTAGGGTAGTTGTTTCTCCACACACAAAAGGTAGGTGAGTGATCACTTAGGCAGCCAGAGAGTACACCAACTGCTTCTATCCTCATTGGGCAGTTTGTAACTATTCAGTCTAGTAATGTATGTTTCCCTGATTTGGTGTTGATGCATTTGGGGGCTTGTATGAACTGGATTAGACATGAATCAGCCTGAGTTGCATGCAGTTTCATGGCATCTGGGTGCAGCCAGTCCTGGTTAAAATCTCCACAGGGCATGAGGTCATGGCCAGGGAGCATATCTAAGTACTCTAGGATGGAGGGCAGACTGGTGGAGGCTGTACAGGGGTGCATGTAGACACATCCAATAGTCAGTTTTTTGACATTTCCAAGTTTTAGAGAGGCAAAGAGTGAGTCAGCTATAGGCGTATCCCCACCAGGATTATGGAGTTCAGTGACATCCAGATTAGACCTGAAGTACAGTAGGACACCACTTCCCCATTTTCCTATCCTGTCTTTCTTTAGACAGCTGTAGCCATGTATGTCCACCTCATGCTGCTTTATGGCTGGCTTGAGCTAAGATTCAGATATACAAAGAACATCTGTAACCATCTGTGTGACCCAGGCATCCAGTTCAGCCATTTTTGGGTGAATACTGCGGTTTTTAATATGAGCAACTTTTAGGCCCTTGATCTGAGGTATGGACAGTGTAGTGTGTGGGGAAGGCATGAGACAGGCGGGTCCAGGGTTGGTTTCAATGTCACCTGCGCAAGCAAGCAGGAGGAGGATTGAGAAACGGAGCTCTAGTGAGACACATGCAGAGAGCATTCCTATTACTGATAAACATTGAGGTATGCGGAGGTGCTTATTAAGCCAGAGCCCCACTAAGGCAGTGTCCCATTTTGGGAGACAGGGGATGTAAAGGAGCACCAGAGAGGATTCTGGCCATATGAGGCATGGGGGGGAAGGGGAGTGGAGGGACTGTTCCAGGAGTTGTGATGTGTTACCTTAATACTATTTATGCAGTAGCTGAGGAGCATGATACAAGTTAATGATGAGATAGTATATAGATTTTTCATTATACTTTCCTATCCAGGCGTGGTAACCCAGAGGTAGGGAGCTAGACCAATGCCTGGGGGCATCTGTATTATGGTGCAGTTGCTAGGTAATACCAATTAGCGCTAGTTCTAGAGATTAATGTGTTAAGAGGAGAGGGGAGTCAAGGCAGGAGTTACGGTCAAAATACTCAGCTTTTAGGAGCTGAAGTAGGAGGTAAGATAGCTTTAGACTACCAATGAGCAGTGGAGGGGTGGGGCTTCATGCGTATTTAATAGAGGCCGGGGTCTGGGTGGGCACGATGGGAAGAAAATACAGACAGATTCCTAAATTGGAGCTATGCTTCAGAGAGTTTTGCTAAAGAACCTAAGGCTTATTGGACTGGCAGACAATATTCAGACAGCAAATTTAAAGAGCTATATTGAGGAGATGCTTACAAAAGTTCTGGTTCTTGAGAGTCCACTTGTTTTGGAATCTGTATTTTATCCACAGGAAAGAATAATTCCAGCGAATTCTTCCGGTCAGAGATTAGGGGTGAGATATGTTATTTGTACCTTTAGTTCAATAATCGAGAGAAATAAAATTCTACAGATGGTGAGATGAGATAAGAGATTTATGTATGAAGAAGTTAAACTTCACCTCTATCCTGACTTTTGTATGATTACACAAAGATGAAGGAAATGCTTTTTAGCAATTCAAAATACTGTAAATTTATTCAGGCTAGGTTCCCTGCGGTTCTTCAAGTTCCGGCTAAGATAAAGGTGACTTTTCAAGGCAAGTAAGTTATTTTTGTGGATATAGATGCAGTTTGTCTGTTTTATGAGAAGAATGTTGCATTGCCTACTAATTTGAGCTCTGAGATGGACAGTGGAGCTGAGACGGCAGAAGAAGTTAATAATACCCAATATCTCCCGATGACTTCATGAGGAAATAAATGGAAGTCTCTCAGTGAGCTGAATCTGTTAATTTAATTATTTTGGTTATATTTCATGGTTTTCTTTTTTTTTGTATTTAACTTAGAGTAATTCTAAGTACATGTTTTGGGGTATGTTCTTTTTTTATCTTTATTGGTCTTTATTCTCTTTTTAAATGGAGGAGTAAGCTTGGAGCTCACAATATGAAATGATTAATGTAATAAGCTAATCACTATATGATTATCTAAATGGAAAACTTTTTACCCCCCCAAAAAATATTTTAACTTCATGGATTTGAAATAATGTATGTCATTTTTAGAAAGATTTTATTTGGATTGCTTTCTTATGTATTAAAATTGTTATCTCTGAATCAAAAATAACATTTTAAAAAAAGAAATCCATTTTATATAGGCTCTAAGGCACTTTGGGACGATGGTTGTACTAGGTTTACAACATCTCCAGTGGTTGAAGGCACTCAGTCTGCAGCCTTATGACTTACTGCACTCATGGGTGTGTGTTAATCCTAGTACAACCAATGCTCCATCATGACTTACTGCTTAAAGCAACAATTGCCATAATGCAATTATATATGAAAAATATCTGTACAAACAAGAAACACAGGAATACATCCAACAAATAAGTTTGAAGTTTTAACAAATTATAGGATGTTTTTCAAATTTAACAGACAGAATACTGGGACAGAATGTGATCAAAAATTAAATGTGTGCATACAAATTGTGCAAAATTACTATACAAAGGGCAATTTATATACATGCAAACAGATGCATTCCTAAGAATAAAACCAAACACTAAGCAAAGAAAAGCAACCATTTATAGAATGGCTTAAAGTCCATTTCATCATTCAGACCAACTGGTATCATGACACCTAACTGCAATCAAATGTGATCCTTTTTGGAGCACAATTTTGGTACTGTTCCCTCCACATTCTAGAATTGCCACATGCCCCATAACTCTGAATCTGAAAGTTGTTGGGCTACATGAATGCTGCCAGCTGAGGCTTGCACTCAGAGCATTCTCCATACTGCCTGCCAAAATTGCCCTAATTTTGTTCTGGATGCAGCACTTCAGCTGACAAACAATGCACTTAACATAAATGTTTACACATGTATATCATACCACATAAACTGTGAATGACATCCACTAACTGATAAAGCAAAACTTCCTAACACTAAATGAATGAACAGATGTCTCACCCATATCTGCATATATACAGATGTTGCATAATTTACAGCTGTAACAGTAAAGTTTCAATAGTGTTCCTTCGTCCAGAGTACTCTGGTCACTACAATGATTCATGGTCAAATGGTTAGCCTGACTAGTACTCTTCCTAAATGTGACCTTTGGTCTATTTTCTACCTGCCAATGGGCTTATAGGTGAATCTATTAACAGGATGTTCCACTTGTTGGTCTCATTATTAATATTATGTTTTTAGAATCCCAGAAAGGATTGCAAGTGATCATATTATAAATTTAGCCCTCAGTATGAAAATTACATTTATTTCACTTAGGTTGTTGTTTATACTTGTCAGTTGATACAGTGTTTTAACATTAACTGAATCATGTTTACCTTTCTTAATTGCATTATTGCACACTAGCACTTTAGTACAGAAGGCCCCATTGTGCCCTTTTGTGGGTCATGTATAGTATAGCTTTAAGAACTCTGTAGAAATTGAAAGGAGACTTGTTGGGGGCACACCACCTGGTCCAAGGGTGTAAAATACATTAGATTACTGATGAGGTCTTCTTGATTCTGCTTGTTTGGTCTGCTTAATTGTTTTCACTTTATCAGTGTATTTGCACAGAATAAAGCCCTTTTGTGAGACTGTCATCAGGAAGTTAAATCTGACACAGCTCATCTAGGATCCTACTCAGCTCTCCACTAAGGGAGGGCATTTCATACTGCTTGATTGGATACTCTGAAATAGAATGCATAGCATCCTGCTGTCTGGAGTGCTGTTTGATTCATTTAGTGACTATTCCTCTGCGTACTGCCTTTGGACATCTTGTGTACCAAAAGTTCCACCCATGGTAATTACTCTGAGGGACTACTCTCAGCTAGAACCCACTTATCTCATAACTAAGCTTTCTTTTGACCACCGGTCCCCTGTCATCTTCTCCACAAATGTAACCTCAGCACTGCCCCTCCTCATGGCTCACATCTCCAAGCTACAGGATAATGTCTATCAGTGACCAAGAACATATTTGGGTAGTGCCATTAAGTGGCTTTATGGTGATATCCACACCATGCTGAAGGCCAAAGATAAGTGTTGGGCAGCCCACAGGGCTCCCAGCAGTGCAACTGCTTGGAATACCTGAAGAAGACTCAGAAACATCTGTAAAAGGACTACAAAGGATACCAATAGCTCTGTCTGCAGGGAGCAACAGCTAGCCTATGCTGCATACTCTTATCACCATTGGGGCACACAGCCAACACTTGAGGTACAAGAGTCAACTCAACTTGTGGCCAAAAGTGACCTGTAGATTGTGAACAACCTGCCTTGCCTGGAGTTTATCTCCCCTCAAACTGGGAAGATCCAGGCTCTCCAAAATGAAAGACCTCAGATGATATGATCCCACCAGCAAGAAATCTGTCTTTCTGGAATTAAGTTTCAGTCCATTGTGAGCCATCCATCCATCAATCAATCCATCCATCCACCCATCTCTGATAGAGCATTCTCAAGCATGGTCACTATGGAGTTCTGTCTAGGTTTAAATAAAAAAATATAGGTAGGCATCATACGCATAGCAAAGAAAACCCAAGCTGCTCATCCAGATCACATCTCCAAGTGAAAGCATAAACACTGCAGACAAAAAAAGGATACAAGCTGGCACCCTGAGGAACAACACAGGAATGCCACAGTCATCAACAGAAGAATAAGATCAAAATTTCCCCAGAATCACCAACCAATGGTGACCACTAAGGAAGGACTGGAACCAGTCAAAGACAGTCCCTACTACCCAATAAACCTCCCCATAAACTCCAACAGCTCCTAATGCTCAGCAGTGGCAAATGCAGATGACAAATCCAAAAGAACCAGAAAATAAACCTCTCCACGATCCCTCGCAAAGGGCAGATCATTTAAAACCTTTATTAGGACTGTTTCAGTGCTATGCTGAGAATGAAAACCTAGACTGGAAAGGCTGATAGATGGAACATTGCTCCATATATCCCTAAGCCACACCACCACCACTTTCTCAATAACTTTACTATAAAAAGGGTAAGTTAGAGATAGATCTAAAACTCACAAAGTCATCCAATTTAAAGTAGCTTTGTTAAGGAGTGGTCAAACTACTGACACTTTCAAGACACTAAGAGACAGACCCTTCCTCAGAGAAAAATTGACAGCTTCAATGAGGGCTGAACCAATTACTACCTCTCTGGTCTTAATTAGAGAGTCAGGAACAGGATCCAGCAGCATTGGCTGGGACGCAGCTCACAGAGCATCTGGCAAATCTCCATCAAATCAGTAGGGCAAAATAAATCCCAGATGTCCTGAGTTTCCACTGACCCCATTCTTGACCACTGCAGTTGTGTGAAGTCACAATGGAGGAAACCTTGGCTCAAATATCCACAATCTTGGCTGAAAAGAAATTTGCAAACCCATGACACCTCTCCTGAGAACTCGCTCCCAACTTTTGGCTGAGGGATTCTGGATAGAAGATACGATCAGTTACTATAAAGAGGGTGACTGGTCTGTTTCTCTCAGTTGTAATAATGTCCAGAAAGAAAGTCCTTCTATTGACAATCATTGCCTCCAGGTATTCTCTGTAACAAGCAACCAGATCAAGATTATGAGAATCCAGACCAGATTTCTTCCACTTGTAGTCTAACCTTTAACCCCTCACTCTAAGAGAATGGAGTGCATCATTAAACTACAATGCACTTCCTCATCCTACATGAGGGGTGGCAGCGAACTAGCACTAGAGCATCAACAGAAGACAGGATGTTGTTATAAAAAACCTCCAGTGCCACAGTGACACTTCTAGTAGATGCACAAAACAGGTGATTTAATACCTTTTATTGGACCAACAGAGATTTACAGAAAAACGTTAAGCTTTTGAACCTACAAGGTCCTTCTTCAGAAAGAAAATGGCAGGTTTCTTAAGAGCTCACTTTAAAATACCCACAGATTAAACATTTTACACATGAATGTGGCAAATTAATGAAGTAATTAGATTAGAACACAGTGAGAGAGGAGAAAACAGCCTTTAAAACTCTAGTTCTGTGTAGGTCAAATGTCACAGAAGGAATGTTATGTAGAAGGAGGTCCATAAATTATCTGATGTCTTATGTCTTATCAAAGTGAAACTGAAGACTTTGTGGGCCCAATTTTCAAAGCCACCTGTGTCAGATGCAACTTGTGGCAAAACAGTGGGCTGCATCCGAAGCAGCTGTGGGAAGGGCAAAAGTAGCTGTTTTAGAAGGTTTGCCACAATTTGTCACTTGTGGCAAACCTTGTGGATTAGCCACAACATGCTGCCCTGCTCTAAGTCCAGTGGTACATTGAGAGGTTGTGGTGCAGGGCCAGGATGCATCACCAGACTACTGCACAGGGGGCATCCCCGGTGCCCCACGGAGCAGCAACCCTGGAACTGGGGCACAGATGGTGGCAGCCAATGCCAGGCTGTGGAACAGGGTGGTTCCCTACTGTCCCATCCATACAGCACTGTCCCAGGAGGCTTGGGGCACTTGTGTGCCACTATAGTCTAATGCTTGCTGTGCAGGCTAGTGCAACCCCTCCCTTCCCATCCATGCAGTGGTGCTATAGTGCCCCCCCATCCCCGGTCCCCAATCTTCCAGTGAAATGAAAAACCACAACACATCTGGTAGTTGTCCATGTTGGTATAGTGGTTCCCACCCTTTCCTTCCTTTCTGGCATTGCCAAACACCACCCCACTCCCTCCCAATCCCTTTTATGATCCTTGATCCAGCCACCAGCACTCCTCTCAGCTCACCACCTCAGCCAGCTGCATAATGCTATCCAGGAGTGTGTGTACTGTACACACACTCCTGGATAGCATTATGTGGCTGGCCAAGGTGGGAACAGAGGGAATGCTGGTGGTGGATCAAGGATCAGGACGGGACCAGGGGGAGAGGGTGGTATTTGACAGTGCCAGACAGGAGGGAAGGTGGGAACCACTATACTCACCAGGGACAACTACTGGGTGTGTTGTGATTTTTCATTTCACCAGATGATTGGGGATCGGGGATGGGGGGTCTGACCTACTGGGGAACATAATCATGTTACGGTCGAGTGAATACTTAAATGAACTTGTCATGCTGAGGGACTGCCACTATGCCTCGACACCTCCCATGGCTCCTCCCCTGTCCTGTATGTATTGATACTTTTTAGTAACAAAGTTTACCCATTTGTTATCTGAAATTTCTCTGTCTAGTCCCCTTGTCCAATATTGAGTTTAGGATATTTGTCATTACATTACAGAATAAAGAGGTGTTATGTTTTTATTAGATAGTCTAGGCCAGTCATGAAAAAAATTTAGTTTTCCCTGAACAGGCTCAATAGTATGTGGAGAAGTAGTCTGTTCCATAAAATTAAATGTAACAGCATCTGTTCATTGTGTGACCTTATTTATTGTGTGTTACAGGTGATTCTGTCTCTAGTATGCCAAGTTACAGGGGAGTGTATTTGCTGACCTAATAAGGACAGTTTTTTATTGTCTTAAACCAAATTTTAGTATCATTTTCTATAATGTGTGTTCTCACTGTTTGGTTCCAATCATTTTCTTGAATACTTTTAACTGTCTCATTTCTCATCTTTAGTATAATTAGGTTTTCCCTCTGTTTATTCGTCCTCATTTTCCTGTTTTCAGCATGATGAAGTGTAACTGGGAGGGTTTAAACTTGTTCAGATTTTTAAAACTGTCACTGGGCTCCGGATGGTTGTTATTTTTCTTGTTGTTCTTTACAAGTCCAAGTGGTGAACCACATAGACCATCTCCTGGCTGGTCTAAGCGGTGCCCCCAGCTGCATCCATGGTGGGGCTTTGAAATTCCCAACTAATGGGATGTTGCAGCCCTGCCATGACTCAAGCCCCCCCTGCAACCTGGTGCACCTGGTTGTGTGGTGCATCCGGTGGTGCTGGGGGCTTTGCCACAGCTGCATCTACACTGGATGCGGGCTGCCTTCAAAAATCACATTTGATGCAAGTTGGGCTGCAAGTCACCACCTGCGTCAAACTCTTAGGATGCAAACCCCTTATGTCCCTCTAAGGTCTTTGAAAATTGGACCATGTGTGTGTGTGTGTGTGTGTGTGTGTGCATGCATGCCCACGTGCACTAAGTACTTATATTAGTAGTTCTGCATATGAGTCTAAAGCCCATGTAATCACCACTCACCAGTTAAATGCAAACCTATAATATACAATTATACTGTATGTGTTAAGGAGAATCATTTATATATAAGCATTTTAGAAACATGTAAAACAAATATCTGAGCATGTGTTGTACATGAGACAAGAGAGAGCAGGAGCACTTTAAATAATGTAATGGGACATGAAACTTGTGTCTGCATTCATGCCATCCTGCACCATATTCAGAAGGAAGATAAGTTTGATCTCAAATGCTCGTCTCTGTTGTGTATTTCTGAATTTCCCTCTGAGAACCTGAACAGAGAAGTCAGGGATGGAATGATTGGACTAAGAAATGTTGTCTCACTGGTTTTTAAGTCTTCTTTATTTTAATATCATGTCTGTGTGAGTTAATTTGTGTTTGAAGAGGTTGCCCACTCTGCTCCACATAATCTGTTTGTGCACATTTCTTGCATTGAATGTAATAAACAATGTTCCAAGATGCACAAGTTTAATTCTCCTATATGTTGAATTGTTTCTTTTGCGGAATGTTGATAAAATTTGAAGTGGAAATGTGCTCATGTGTCTTACATCTAGAAAGACTACTGAGTCTCGTGCCACCTAGTGTTCAGCTGTTTTGATCAGGTATAAGTTTGCTCCTGACAATCAGGTTAGATCATTGTTTAGATTTATTGTTTTATTCCTATTTCTGTAACTTGTATTGCATTTGTTTTCTGACGTGGACCCTTTGTAAAAGAGCCTGGCTCAAAGGTACTTCTAATCCTAGTTGTAATAAAATAAATTAAATAAATTAGTTAGATGGATGTTTGAAAGTCAGTAGAGGTTGTTCTTGGAACATACATTTCAAGGTGTCACCCTCACTGAATATTGGTTAAAGATCTTTAATAATTTTATAGTGTATGGTAGAATGTTGTTATGGATAGAAATCCATAACTAGAATAGAGGTGTTATGCTGCAGCAGTGATGTCATCACAGCTGTTATGCTGCAGTAGCTATGTCACTACTGCAGCATAACATCTTGGAATGCTGCCACATAGTTGCATTCCTCAATCCAGTTAAGCTGGAAGTTGCTGTTTTTTTTTTAACTTGAATTTGCAGAAACATCTGCAGCACACTGGGTTAGTTAAAAAAAGAAAATGTTAAAATTTATATTCTCTGTTGTCTTCTCCAGCTGGTTTTGTGTGATTTTCTATGCTGTGACTGCCCATACACTATAAAAGATTGTGTATGAGCAGTCATACACAAACAAGGAAATTCTTGTATCTTGAGGTTCCCTTGGTAACAGAGTACCCCTCGAGCTGTGATGTTGATGTCATCTGTTACCAAGGAAATTTCTCGATACAAGAATGTCCTTGTTATGTATGACTGCTCATACACACTCCTCTATATCTAGGGGTACCAAATTAGCATTATGTATGACAACCAAGGGTATTTGTTATTTTTTTATTTAAATATTTGGTAACTGGGAAAGGCAGGATGAACCGAGGCTCAATTCCAGGTGTGACCCGGGGAGGAGCAGTGGAAATACAGACAATAAATGCAGAGAATTAGTCAACAGAAAAATAGCAGCTATTACAATCAATATAATACAGCAGGGAGAACAAAAACATGACATGTGATGAATCTCTAGAGGTGAACTATACAATAGTAAGTGCTCTACATAATGAATCTTTAATAAGTGCTGGGGAGGAATTGTAGGAAGGTGAAGTAAGTAGAAGTTGTGGGTTTAGTTCAGTTGTGGCAGTGACATAAAGGTGGAGAAAGAAGATGTAGCTGTTGCTTGCAGCTAGAGTGAGAGAGTGAATTTCTGATATCGGGGTAAGTTTGTTCCACAAGTAAGGAAGCAGGTAGGAGAAAGCAGCTTTGTCTGCTGAAGAAGAAGGTCAGGGCAGGGTGATGGATCTATCATTTCTGTGCCTGTGCTCATAGGGGGATAGGGAGTCTGCGGATAGACAGTCCTCAAGATAGGAGGGGAGCAAGTTAAACCAGTACTTAGATATAAGGTTGAGGGCATGTATATAGCGCCTGTGAGATAAGGGGCTTAGTAAGAGGAGGGAGTAAAGATTGCAGTGGTGGGTGCGTGGGGGGGAGTTTGTGGCAAAGTGACAAAATGAGTTTAGAAGGGTATTCAGCCTGGGAAGGGTGGTTATGGGGTAGAGCTGTAAACCACATCTGCATAATCTAGTATGGGGAAGATCATTTTAGAGATAATTTCACATCTGACAGGTAACGGGAGAGAGTCCCTGTTCCGGTATAGCATGCCAAGTTTGGGGTGCAGCTTGGAGGTGATAGATTCAATGTGTGCTGAAAAAGATAGGTGGGGGTCCAGCCAAACACCCAGATACTTATATCTGGTGACTTGGTCAAGTGCAAGTACATGGGTATTTGGCTGGACACCACCTGTCTTTTCTGGTCAGTATATGGGGAAAAGCTCAGGCATAACAGAGATCTTTAATAATTTTAGGTAGGGGCACCTGATCAGGGTTGTATGTGACAAACCACTTACATATTTCCATTATATTCTGGTGGTGGTAGTCTTTTCTTTATATTGAAGTAGTTGCTCTCTTGGTGTCTGCATAGTAAATTCCATCAATCTGTTAATTTCTCTAGAGGAATGCCCCTACCCAATAAATGTGTTTTTTTTTTTCAGTGTGACCAGGTGTTTATCCCTGTCCTCTTCACTCAAACAGATACAGTGACATTGAAGCTCTTGACTGTACATTACAGATTTTTTTAGTGTGCTTAGTATGATTGCTGTTTCTATGTAAATACCTTTGTCTGTCTGTTGGTTTTCTGTAAATCAAAGTCTTCAAGGTTCCATATTTGATGGTAATGGTGGTGTCCAGGAAATTGACACTGGTGTCAGAGTACTCCAGGGAAAGTTTAATGGATGGGTGGAGGTTGTTAAGTTCCTGATGGAATTATTTGAGTGTGCAGGTCCCCTCTGTTCAAATTATAAATAAATCATCAATATAATGGAAATATGCAAGTGATTTGTCACATACAATCCTGATCAGGTGCCCCTACCTAAAATTATTAAAGATCTCTGTTATGCCTGGGTTTTATCCTATATATTGGCCCACATGCTTATACCATAAGTAATCTTATTTCTGCACTGTGATTTTGCTATATTGCACTAACATATAGACATAAGTATCTATCATACAAGCATGGGTACTAGTAATGTGCTTGCCATTGATATTTGCTGCTGTAAATCATGTTTACATCATGTTATGGTTTTATACATGTTTTATGTTTATTACACCTGATATGCATATCTTTTAATGTAATGTGCTTACCTATGTTATGTGTGTTCCTTCTATATATTTTCTGACCACAGTCACTGATAGAAGTCTTTTATGGTTCATCAGTGTTTGGTATATATTCTGATACAGTCATATAATCATATGTAATTTGTGTCTTATACTAAAGTATTATGCCATATGCATTTCTGTTTATGCTGCATTCTCTTTGTTCATAACATATAGCTGACAATACATGTTCTTTGTTCTGAGATTCTTACTTGCTTTGCAGCTTCATTTCCTATGTAATTGCCCAAGGGAGCCAACTTATTTACATGGCTTATTTAATGCTGTATGTTTAACATATCTGTAACTGCACTGTTATCTGTCATATATAATTATATGCACACCAGCTCCTCGGAGAGAAAGAGACAATACTTGAGGACTGGTGGGAAATCTGCTCCCTTGTGATTGCTTTGTCACATGCTTGGTATGAGTATTTGTAATAAAACTGCTTTTTGTTACATACTGCTTGTGGTATATTCTTTAGATAGCCAATCCAACATACAAGAATCTGATGGTAAGCTGGACTCTACCATAACAATTGGCGATCACAGTAAATGTTGTTTGGCTAACAAAGGTACACTCATTTCCAATTGGGAACTGAGTTTTGGGAAGTACTTTTCCCCTGAGACAAGTAGCCATGAGCTGCAGCTTGGGACTCTGGTTTAAAATCACGGACTGTAGTTCTCCATTTGCTAGAGCACTGGAACTAGGGACTCCGATGTACAACCTACTGTCACTCCCCTACTGAGTGGGTCTTAGGCAGCTTTGAACTTCTGTACAGGTGGACTGCCGCTCTGCATTTGGCTGAACCTTAAGCAGCTTTGGGACTCCGTGAAGCTGGGCTGCTTGCTTGTAGGTTGTGCGGTCCTTTTATAGGCACTCACATACGTCAGAGTTGTCTATGTGTCTTCAACTACTGTGGTTCGAAACACAGTTGCTGAACCACAAATGGGTAAAGATTTCCCTGCTTATTGACTTGTTTGAAATGTGTGCAGAGTTGAAGGTAGATGTCTCAACTTATCTCACTACCCCTGGCAGATGGGAAGACTTTGCTGCAGTAGCTAAAAATGATGAAAATCCTGTACAGGTGATTTTTTAACATTATGCTGATCTTAAACAGTGAACTAAAAAGCAGTCTTTAAAAGGCTTGCTAGTGGCAACTCTGGTTGCTGCATTAGAAGCTTCCATAAAGAAGCTGGGAGTTGTGGAGTCAGATGACACTGCTTTTAAGCAGAATGTGGGTGTGCAGACTGCTGAACATTCCAGACATGTAGCCAGGCTGGAGACTCAGCTCCAGCAGAATGATTCACTCCTGCAGGGCATGTCTCACAGTATTGATCAAGAAGTGCATGCTTTGAGAGAGGAATGTGAAAAGTCCAGGATTGATAGAAAGCAGGTCTTACATATGAATGATCTGTTGTCTGAAATGAATGATACTTTGAGTGAGGAAAATTAGGAGTTTGGGGGGAGTTAAACCAGGTAAGTGGTGAACTCAATAGGCAGTTGATGGATCACGCCGAGGTGAACGCCGCATACCCAGTGTTACAGAGAGATGTTATGAAAGGTGTGCATGTTACCAGTGTTAAGGTTAATCACATGAAATGTAGCGCTAAGATGGCAAAACTGTGTTATCAGTGAGAGGTACTTGCTGGACATATAAAGCCATGAATGGCTTTCAGTATATGCCCATTGACTTTACCTCTTCTTGTGAGGAGGACTCAGATTGTGAGGATTCTATGCATGCTATGGAGTGGGCAAGCCCAACGGCTAATCCTGCTCTGATCCATGCACAAAATGGTGGACTTGTATTTTCACAAAATAGTGGACATAGACGACATCATGTTATGACCAGTGCCTTGCACAAGATGGCTGCCCCCAGTCAGGCTTCCAAAATGGTGGCCATCATGCCATAATCTAAGATGGTGGCACCCATGCCATTACCCATGATGGCGGCCCCCATGCCATAATCCAAGATGGCTACCCTCAGTCAGACATCCAAGATGGCTGACAGCGGCATTTGCGAGGCAATTTATCCCTATCATGCCCTCCTGCTATTGCTGTCCTAAAGAAGGGTGATAAAGTGAAGATAGCTGGTATGATTGAAGAGGCTCTCAAGCATATTGCTGTCTCTGAGGAGCAGAAAACATCCTTTAGATGTACACTAGATGAAATGCTGAAAACTGCAAGTTCACAGCAGAATGTTATGAAGACAGTGGCTGATGCTGCAGCAGATGCAGCACTGAAATCAGCTAGCTTTCAGCTTGCCCCTCATCCAACAGCCTTACAGGGCAATGCCGTGCAGGTTGCTGATTCAGCCCAGGAGATTGCTGACAGTATCGGATGTTTGACATCAAATGACTACTTGAGCTGTCATTTTGAAAAAGTCTGTGCACACTGCAAAAATGCTCAGCCTTCCCATGGAAAGTCGTGGACAAGTATTACGCTTGACAAGTGACCCTGGCCTTTGGTCAAAGCTTCCAGAACAGGTTAGGGTTGGGACTAACCAAGAATTTGATGGTGTTTGTGCAGAGCTAATGGCTGTACACTATACAGGAGTGGTAGGTGTGTGAATAGCATATAATGTTAAGCAAGAAGCCAAGGAGTCTCCTGGAAACTACAATAGACGTCTTTGGATGGCTTACTGAACCGGTAAGGAACTAGCCAAAGAAGTATATGACACCAACCAGGTGGAATATAATGATCTTTTCCTCTACAACATGACATCAACCCTATGTGAATGGGTTGAGTGTGCTATTTATCCTGATATGGACACATTTTCTAAAATTCAGACGTTGGCAGAGAGGGCTTACCATATATACCTTCACTCTCTCAGCTCCAGTAACAGAAATAAGGTTGCTGCTATCCAGCAGCCTTCTGGAAGAGAGACCCTTTATGCGGTGGAAGGGTGGGGGGGCACAAGGTAGCCAAACTACTGCCCCTAACAACACACAGGGCAATAGAAATTAGAATGGTAAGAAGAAGAATAAAGGTAATCAGGAAAGTGGGAAAAAGTATGGTAACAAACAAGGTAGATTTTTTTCAGACTGGGCCACCATATAAACAGATTGCTGAGGAGAATGCAAACTTAAGATTGATGCTTGATCAAGTTAAATCTGCAGCTAGCCCTGATGCTGGACGCCTCATGGCTGTGATAAGTTCATCATCATAGGCCATGTTGGGGGGATATAGGTGCCATTTATGACACTTTTTTACAGGCATTGGCACCTTCTCCATCTCCTGCACTCCCAGTGGTGCCTCAAGCACCACCTATGATGCCAGTATCTCCTGCACCACTCCCATTTGTGGGACCTCCTCCACCAGTTGCACCTCATCCAGCTCATGCCTCTGTTGCTGCTGTTGCTGGTGCAAGTCAGAACCAGTCTGGGTTATTCCCAGCTCAAGTTGCGAACCAAGCCAGAGCAGGCCCCTCTGGCCAACGGGTGTAAGAACTCATTGCAAAATTTAATCAAGGGTCTGTAGTTCATCACAATGACAATTAGAGGCCCCATTCCACATTGTGTCCCCTCTATTGGTGGACACAAGTGGAAGGCCTCATGTAGAGGCCATGATCAGGGGCTGCCAACTTATAATGCTGCTTGACACTGGTACAACCATGTCAGTGTTACATGATGAGGATCCAGCTTCCTCACCCTGGTCCACCGGATGGGAGACCAGTGTTCAAGGTGTGAATGGTACCGCATTGCACACATATCAGTCCATCCCCATTCCAGTGGTGGTGGGAAACCTCATCACCAAGATTTCTTTTGGCCTCATGGTATTACGTCATCATCCCAGCATCTTAGGAACTGACTTCCTTGCATGGCATGGCTGTGTCAAGGATTTAGCCAATAGACTAATGATTCAGATCCCATGACAGTATCATACCATCATGAAATGTGATTCCCATGTGCTGGCTGTTATTACCCACAATGACACTGAATATGATGTCATACATATCTTTGAGGACCATGACTCATACAGTGAGCTGCAGCCTGTTCTTGTTAAACACACAGATGTGTTTGCAATTGACAAACATGATTGTGGCAGGATGAAAACAACTATTGAAGTCACATGCTCAGATCCTGTTAGACAAAGGCAATACCCTTTTCCTGCAGAAGCCCTGTCATCATTGAGAGAGACTATTGAGTCTGCTCCAGCAGGGTATGATCAGGCGACGTGTCTCGGCTGTCAACTACCCCATCTGGCCTGTGAAAAAGCCAAATGGGGCCTGAAGACTCACAATTGATTACAGAAAGCTTAATCAAGTACCCCAATATGTGCCTCAACAGTGGCATCAGCACCAGATGTGTTAAGGATGCTGACCCCTAACTGCAAATGGTTCACTGCATTGGACATCTCCAATGGATTTTGGTCCTTACCACTGACTCAGGATAGCCAGTACAAATTTGTTTTTACCTTTGAGGGTTGTCAGTTCACATGACCTGTCTCCCACAAGGGCTTCACAGCAGCCCCTCCCTCTTTCATTTACATATGAAAGATGCATTATAGGGTTTTTCAGCCCCTGAATGCCTTTTGCAGTACGTGGACAATTTGCTTTTGACCCCTGCCACTAAAACAGAATATTTGGTTCTGCTTGATGAATTACTAACCCTCTTACAGAGGGTAGGACTGAAGTGCAACCCTACAGAAGCACAACTGTGTCAAAAGGAGGTCAACTTCCTAGGACTCTGCATGACCGAGAAAGGAAGAAGCCCTACATTGAAAAAGATTCAGGGACTGCACGATCTGCCCCTACTAACTAGTGTGACAACACTCAGGTGTTTCCTCAGTATAGTAAATTATTCCAGGGACTTTATTTGTGATTTTGCACAGAAGGTCACACCCCTGTATGAGTTACTGAAGAAGGATGTTCCCTGGACCTGGGATCCAGTGCAAACAGCAGCTGTAACCAGTTTGAAACAATCACTGGTCTAAGCTCCAGTTTTGGTTACTCCAAATCCAGCTTTACCTTTCCATCTGGAAACTACTGCAACAGATGTGGCCATTTCATCAGTTCTGGCACAAAAGTCTAAAGGATGTACTAGACCCATTGCCTACGCATCACAGATGCTTTCTCCAGTGGAGAAAAAGTACAACCTTTGGGAAAGGAATCTTCTGGCCACCTATTGAGCTGTGAAACATTTCATGTACATCATTGGTTATGCTTCTATTATTCTGCATTCCAATCACATGCCCACTAATTTCCTGATGATAGACAGAGTCAAGGATGGCTCTGTCTCCAATAGCAGACTCACACACTGGTCTCTTCTCTTGCAGGATTGTAACATCACTGTACATCACAATTCCATCCTTGTTGGCCCATGGCCTACTGTATACAGGAGACACACATGATTGTTCACTCCAACCCATGACCTACCTGAACCAGGACCCTTCCTTCTTGCACCACAGGAAGTGTTAAATGACCCTACCTTGTGTCATGATTTTGCTGATGGCTCAGCCTCATATAACAATGGAGATCAGGTAGCAGGATTTGGAGTTCTCATTGTGCATCCAGGTGATGACGCAGTGCGCATTGCCTGGAAGTGTACCCTTATTTCTTTGCAGTATGCTGAACTAGCTGCTGTGGCCTGTGCACTGGAACTGATAAAACAAGGAACTTCAGACACAGTCCTTTTTACAGACACCAGTCGGGTCTGTTCCTCCCTGACTGAATTCCTACTGTTTTGGGAGAAAACAAACTTTGAATCCTCTTATGGTACTCCTGTAAAATACAGACTTGTTTGTGTACATCACAGCATTAACACAACAGTTTAAGCACAAAATGTATCTCCACAAGGTTCGTGCACACTCTACGAGTGAGTCTTACCATTCTTTGAATGACCGTGCTGACTCTCTGGCAAAAGCTGGTGCTTGAGGAGGGGAGAAATGGGAAATGAAAATCCCCTCTGCCCTAAATACTGTATGTGTTGCTGCTGTAAGAAACCAACTCCTTTTGTGCCTCTTGATCTAGCATCTGCACAAAAAAGCAACCCACATTTGATGGTGGTGTTCAGATTTCTTTACAAAGGTGCTGAGAAAGAACTTCCACCAAACAACCCCTAAAAAAGGTGAAAGATGACCTTCACCTATCCAGTGATAACCTACTCACATGATATCACAGCCCCAAAAATACTGAGAAATTGTAGGTAGTTACTGAACAACAAAGGTTGTATTTTATCCATCACATACATGACACTCCAACTGGAGGACACCAAGGAGTGTAAAATTCCCTGGACAGACTTAATGACATTTGGATGGTGGCCACACATGAAACATGATGTAAAACACTACATCAATAATTGTCTGATCTGCACACAGAACAACCCTACTCCAGCCAGGAAAAATGCCAAATTGTCACCCCAGAGGCACTCAGGCCCCTGGAACTGCATCTAAATTGATTGCATTGGTCCACTGCCAAACACTAGGATTAGCAACACGTTTGCTTTAGTGGTCACTGACCTTTTCTCTAAATGGGTTGAGGCATTTCCAACAAAGAACAGCTGCAAGAGTGATTGCAAAATTCCTGGTGGAACAACTGTTCACTAGGTGGGGTCTCCCTCTGAAGATAGACTCTGATCAGGGATCCAGCATCACAGCTGAACTAATGAAGGAAACTCTGACTATGTTAGGGGTCGATCAGAAGTTTCACATCCCTTACCACCCCCAGTCATCAGGGCAGGTGGAAAGAGCAAACAGGCAGATTAAGTTTATGCTATCCAAATTTGTTCAGAATAACCCCAAGGACTGGGATTCCTCTTTGTCTTTACTCCTTTTGGCAAGAAGGGCCATACCCTCAGAAAGTACACAGTGTACCCCTTTTGAGGTCATGACCAGAAGGTCCATGTCACTACCAGAACATCTACTTCTGGATTTGTGTACTCCCGCTGCTGACAGAGTATCCATAGACAAGTATGTCAAGAAACTCAAACAAGATATTTATCAGGTACACCTGTTTGCTGCACAACATTTGGGCAAAGCCCAACAACAGGCAAAAATACAATTTGACAAAACTGTACATGATGTAGATTGGCAGATTGGGGATCAGGTAATGGTTGTTAGGTTCCTACTCATTCATTTGCATCAGTCTACAAGTCAGACTACTTCACAACAAGAAACTCACTGATAAATGGCTACATGCCAATCAGATGAAACTGTATAAAGGAGACTGAATATTACTGAACTAATGATGTTGTTTCTCTTTCCTCTTTTCTTTTAGGTTCATGAGTGAGATGGTTGCTTTATGTATAATCTTCCTTTTAGGAGCCCTGGTCTTTTCACAAACCAAATATATCGACCTAAAGGGCAACCCATCCTACCCCTACAACACCGTGCTGAGGCAGATTACGTCACAGACAAATCGAATGTAAGAGGACCTTGTGGAGTCCAAATTGATGCTCCAAAATGGATGGTCACTGTTCAGGAGGGCAAAGAAGTCATACTGAATGCTATGGTCCTCACACTGGATCAATCAAGCCTTGAAATTGAGTGGCATACAGATCACAATGGAGAAGATAATTTTGGAAGAATTTATGCAAGATCTATTAAAAATAGACCAGAAGGGGAAAAGCAAACCACTTTCAACCAAGAACACAGATGCACCAACACAGGATTTGTTTAGTGAAAGCCTTGATGGAAAAAAGGAAATGTTTGACAGGACCATAAAACAGAAAGAGAGAAAGATAAACATAAATAAGGGAGAAAGTAACTCATTTATAAATAAGGATACAGCTGAGATAACACAAGATTTGATTCATGAGCCTTATAAAGGGAAAATGGACATGATTGTTAGGAATAGAAAAGAGAATGAGGGAAAGATAATAGATATAGGGAGTGAGGCCAAGTATGCCATGATGTCACTGAGGAAAGGAATCAAATCATCCAAGAACAAATTTGTTGATTAGGATGGTTTAAATATGGAATATTTATTTGAGATGTATGGAGTATTTAGATCGCATAAGAAAAAGGAGAAAAACTGAAGGAATGGATTCTCGAGGCTTTCCACCTCAATTCCTCTATTAAGGATGAACTTTATATGATGAGACCACCCAATAGTTCCTTTCAAGATTATGTATTGTTATGTACTAAAAAAGGACATATATTGGAGGATATTCGGAATCAAGAAAAAAATTTAAACGTATGGGACTACATATTATGCCAACACAAATTGTCCCATTTATGGAGTCTAAAAATAATTCAGAAACTAGGAAAGAGTTGGAAGAAGTTATAGAAGTTCAGATAGAAAGAAGTGATGAGATTAGTGAAATAAGAGAGGAAAATCATGACATAATCCAAGAGACTATTAAAAAATTTGAAGGAAGACAGGATGAGAAATGGGAAAATAAGACTCTGACCATACTTGGTTGGGAGACAACACAAAAGGTTACCACAGGACAAATGAAACAAGAAATTGCAAACTGTTTTTCTAGAGTTACCAAGGAGAATATAAGAAAAAATCTTATAGAATGTATTACACTACATAAAAGTAAACAACTAACATCACAAATAGATGTTACATTTAAGAAAGTAGAGGCAGTCCAACAGCTCCTAAACAAAGAACATCTGTTCAGGAAATTGGTATTCTATTTGGTCTCAAGAGATGAGTGGCCAAATGCAGTAAGAAGAAAAGGGCCGGGAGATGCTAAGCCAGAAATTTATAAAGGACTGGAAGAAAAGAATGATATTTGGAATCAATGTAAGAGATTTAATAGATTTCAGGCTTTGGAAAAAATTTAAAGACAAAGAAGACTGACAAAAATACAAAGGGATAATCAGGAGAGACTGCAAGATAATGATAAAGTAAGAATTAAAATGTTATCCTGGAACATTAAAGGCACTTACTTAAAAATCGCAGACCCAGAAATTGATCAGTTTATTGGAAACTTTGATCTTATCTCTTTCAAGAAACCTGGTGTAGTTCAGACAGTGCCCCCCAAATACCAGAATATGTGAATAATTCTAAATCTGCAATTAAAAGTAACAAATATGGGAGACATAAAGGGGGTGTTGCCATATACCTGACAACTAAAAATAACTATAAAATTTCCAGACAATACCCTTCCCCAGAAGATATGCTAATGGTGAGAATTGAAGAAGGAAATAGTAAAGGTGAAGGGAAAATTAAAATAATAGTTGCAAATATATACTTGTCCCCTATGATCAAAGACAAATCTAAAATATTGAGTAGAATTAAAGTAATATTCGATCAATTGGTGGATGAAGAGGTGAATATCCCTGTTTATATTATAGGAGATCTGAATACAAGGACTGGAAAAAATTCTGAGGGTCCAGAATTCCTGGAAATAATAGGAGATTTAAATCCTAAAATATCTTGGATAAGAGCTTCAAAAGATAAAAGGGATAATCTGAGAGGGGAAAACTATCAACCCCTACTTAATTGAGAAAAATGTGCTCCTACTTAATGGAAGAGTAGTGTGCGATAGAGAAGGAGAACTGACTTATATTAGACATAAGGGTTCTTCTATTATCGATCATGTTTGGAGTAATTTAGAGGGAATAAAAATGATTGAGGAAATGACTGTTATTGACACGCTGGAGTCCTCACATAATCCAATTAAACTTATGATTGAAACTAAGCAAATTATAAGTGGAAATAATGGTAAGAACAACTTAAATACAAATAAAGGCTTGGAAATAGTTAATCAAAAAAGGATTAGATGGGACTTAAATGTAATAAAACAATTTGATATTTTATTTCAAGGACCAATAAATGATATAAGAACAATGATTATTGAAAATACAAATTACTACCTGGTATTACCATACTGGGCTGATATAACCAGTCTGATGCATCCTTACTGCACTACTAGCAGAACTGGGATCCAAACAGCGACCAGATATGGTAAGGCCTGGTTTAACAGAAAATGCAGAGAAGCTAAAAAAGATATGAAGTAAAGAAAGCCATTAGAAAATATAAAAAAATCATAACAACTAAGAGTGACAAAGCTTATATAAATATTAATACAGAGAAGAAAAAGTATAGACAAATACTAGAAGCAGAAAAATATAAATATTCTAGAATGTTATGGGAAAAATTGTGGAAGACTGTGAAAGAAAAAGACAATAAAAAAATTTAGGGTAATGGTTAGTCAAGGCTTTGACAAATATACTAGGACAATAGATACATACACTCATCCTGACACTTGGGTATTTTATTTTACAGAACTATATTACTCACAAGATGAGGTTCTATTAAGAGAAATAGCAAAGACAGAAAACTTAACAGATTCACATGTTACATATCCAATTCCAATTTTAATAAACTTAGAAGAAGTACAATCAGCAATTGTCCAATTGAAATTTAATAAAGCCCCAGGCCCGGACAACATATTAGGAGATGTGTACAGATTTTATGTTAATTGGTGGGCTCCAGTCATGGAAAAATTATTTAATATCATTGTACAAGGTCACGATTATCCCATGAGTTGGAAGGGGAGTATTATATTTCCGATTTTTGAAAAAGGTGACCCAAGTGACCCCAAAATGTACCACCCAATAAGTTTAATAGACACCTCACAAAAAATATTTACTAAAATTATCTTAAAAAGATTAGAAGAATGGGTGGAAGGTGATAATATTTTTCATGAAACTCAAAATGGATTTTGGAGAAGCAGATCCACAATTCAACACTGTTATACACTCAAGCATTTAATTTAGAAATACACAAAAATCAAAAATACACCACTTTACTGCTGCTTTGTAGACTTTACATCTACGTTTGTTAGTATAAGTAGAGTTATTTTATGGAACAAGTTAAAGAAATTAGAGTTATATCCAGCGCTTCTTAATATACTTATAAGATTGCACTCAGATACTTGGGGTGCAATTGGATATGACCAATATGGGAATATTTCCAAGCTGTTCAAAATGACATGAGGGGTCAGGCAAGGATGCCTATTGGCACCTTTTTTGTTCAATATATACATAACTTACATTTTGAAGGAACTGGAAAACCCTTTATTTCATGCACCCAAAATAGAAAATATCTGGGTAGATTGTCTGGTGTATGCCGACAATTTGGTATTAATCTCTACCTCAATATTGGGATTACAGAGGAAGCTTGATTACTTCTCTAAGTTGTGCGATGATCACAAATTAAAAATAAACATGTCTAAAACCAAAATTCTGACATTTAGGAACAATAAGAAATATATTAACCTGTTGTGAATGAAATCAGGAAAAGTGGAAAGGGTAAACTATTATGATTATCTGGGTGTCAGATTTAACCAATCATTAAGATGAAAAGATCATATAGCTTAGATTTTAGCAAAAACAAAGAAAACATTTAATGCCTTTAGGATATTTAATTCAAAGATGGGACAAACATCGACTGAAGGAGTCTTAAGTGTATTTGAAGTTAAAATCAATTCTAGCATTCTTTACACAGCCAAAATATGGGGAACAGATGACCTGAAAAATCTAGAAACACTGTGTAATAAAATGAAAAGGTACATTTTGAAGGTACCACAATCAATGCCAGCTAACATAGTGAATTTAGAATTGGGACAATTTCGCATTTCCACATTAGTGACTGAAAGATTAATTCTTTCTTCTCTAAAGTTATTTTCATTAGATGAAACTAGATTACCCAGGATATGTCTCGAGGAAGAAATAAAATATACTTCAATGGGAAAAATTTTCCCAACCCTGGAAATCTTTAAACGTTTTATTTTTCCAAAAGGATTGGAAGATATCCTATGGAGAACGTTTGTACACCCTGGCAAATGATGATTGATGAGGTGAAAAATAGGTTAAGGGACCAGGAAAAAATTAAGGAGTTGTCAAAAATTAAACAATTTAAGCTATATAGAGGGTTCAAGCAGATTAAGTCAACACATGGCTTAGAACCTTACCTAGTTAAGCTAACTAACCCAAAGGAGAGAAAAACAATGTCTAAATTTAGGCTTGAAATACTGTATATAAAACCAATTATGTGTTTTATAAACAAAAAAGGGAAAATGTTTCTATTCTCTATTGTAAATGTGATAAGTCATCTAAGGATGATCTAAAACACATATTACTTTTATGCCCTTTATATAAAGGAATACGTCTGAAATGGCTTGGTGACATCATGGCGAATCTCGACCCCCCCCATGATATGGTAAAATATCTAATGAATAATGAGAACCTATGTATATTGGAGAAAGTGGTTGGCTTTTTTGAGGCTACGCATTTATAAGAATATCTGTAAGTTCTTGACAAATATATATAAAATCTCAGATATGCAATATTCTAAATTGCGTTGCTTTTTGAACATTTAATGAGTGTTATTTATACTTGTATGCTACTTTAATGCATGAATGAAGAGATTTAAAATAGGATTATTATCTGATCGGTAATACAATGTAATAATGGTTTATAACAAAAGTGAAAGCACTTTATTTACTGAAGCTTGTAAATTGATGTCAACTTGTGTGTTGTATTTTTATGTGTTCTTGTAATTTTAAATATGGTTATGTTGTAATGGTTTTTAGCTGATCAACAATAAAATAAACTTGAACTAAGGTGAAGTCACTAATTGTCCAAAACAAGAACCTGGTCCACCCAGTGGGTCTGATTGCCACTTCCTGTCCAGGTGCTTTAATTAACAACATGCAATTCATGCATGCCCCTGTTATTTTGAACCTTACCTATTGGGACATGAAAGTGTTTGGTTTGCATTCCAAGACTAACATTTTCAGCTGTTTCCAAAATTATACCGACAGACACGTACCAGTGACCCCTATACTGGGGCCCACAGTACTGAACAT
Source organism: Neoceratodus forsteri (assembly GCA_016271365.2). Taxonomy (NCBI): domain Eukaryota; kingdom Metazoa; phylum Chordata; order Ceratodontiformes; family Ceratodontidae; genus Neoceratodus; species Neoceratodus forsteri. The sequence goes on along the minus strand of CM057449.1, from coordinate 542,868,044 downwards.
AGAGGAGTCTTTAGACCAAGACATACAGTGCCTTCAGAAAGTATTCACCCCCCCTTGGATTTTGTCACATTTTGTTGTGTTACTACCAGAATTTTTAATGCTTTGAAATGATTCCCCCCCCTTGATTCACACAGCATACTCAACAATTTAATGGGGCAAAAATATTTTCATTGTGTAACAAACATTTATGAAACATTAAAAACTGAAATATCTTGTTTACTTAAGTATTCACCCCCCTGAGTCAATACTTTGTAAAAGCACCTTTGGCAGCAATTACAGCTTTGAGTCTTCTTGGGTATGTCTGTATCAGCTTTGCACATCTGGATTTGGGGATTTTCACCCATTCTTCCTTGCAGATTTGCTCAAGCTCTGTCAAGTTGGATGGGGAGCGTCAGTGAACCGCAGTATTTAAGGCTTTCCACAGATTCTCAATGGGATTCAAGTCTGGGCTTTGGCTGGGCCACTCAAGGACATTCACCTTCTTGTTCTGAAACCACTCCAGTGTTGCTTTGGCTGTATGCTTGGGGTCGTTGTCCTGTTGGAACATAAATCTTTGCCCCAGTCCAAGGTCTATTGCAGACTGATGCAGGTTCTCCTCAAGGATGTGTCTGTATTTGGCTCCATACATTGTTCCCTGTATCCCGACAAGTGTCCCAGTCCCTACTGCTGAAAAGCATCCCCATAACATGATGTGGCCACCACCATGCTTCATGGTAGGGATGGTGTTACACAGGTGATGAGCTGTGTTCGGTTTGCACCAGGCATAGCGCTTTGCATTCAGGCCAAAGAGTTCAATTTTTGTTTCATCAGACCAGAGAATCTTTTGCCACATGGTCTCAGAGTCTGCCACGTGCCTTCTTGCAAACTCCAGGCATGCTATTATGTGGCCTTTTCTCAGGAGTGGCTTCCGTCTAGCCACTCTCCCATAGAGGCTACATCTGTGAAGTGCTGCAGAGATTGTTGTCCTCTGGACAAGTTCTCCCATCTTAGCCATGGGACTCTGTAGTTCTGTCAGGGTGGTCTTTGGGTTCTTGGTCACTTCCCTGACCAAGGTCCTTCTTGCCCGGTTGCTCAGTTTGGGAGGATGGCCTGCTCTAGGAAGAGTATGGGTGGTTCCGTAATCTTTCCATTTCTGAATGATGGACTTGACTGTGCTCCTGGGAACTTTCAACACCCTAGAAATGTTTTTATACCCCTCCTCAGATCTATGCCTCCTCACAATTATATCACAGAGTTCTATGGACAGCTCCTTGGTCTTCATGGTAGAGTTTCTGCTCTGGCATGCACTGTCAACAGTGGGACCTTATATAGACAGGTGTATTTCCTCTGAAATCATGTCAAAAATTTGAACTGACCACAGGTGGACTCCATTCAAGTTTTAGAGTGATCTCACAAGGAGACTGGATGTACCTGAGCTCAGTTTGGAGTGTCATAACAAACGGGGTGAATACTTATCAGATCAAGACATTTCAGGATTTTATTTTAAATTACATGTATGAAAAATTCCAGAAGTTTCATTCCACTTTGACATTATAGAGTAATTTGTGTAGACACGTGATGAAAAAATCCCATATAAATGTATTTTAATTTGAGTTTGCAACATCACAAAATGTGACAAAATCCAAGGGGGGGGGTGAATACTTTCTGAAGGCACTGTAACCCTTACAAAAAAGCTGAAAATACTAAATGCACTAAGCATCAAGCTGCAGCAGCAGGCATTGTAACAGGCTTTTTTGGATCCGGTATGTCTATTTGACATAGGGCTGATATAGCCAGCATTAAATCCCAAATGTCAAAAGTTCATGAGAATATGAAATATAACATTATACCTCCCCTTTTACATGATGTAGATGGTCTTAGTAAGGAAGAATGCTTTACAGTGTATAACACGAAAGAAATTGCGAAGGGATTTGAGATGACAAGATTTAAGATTAATGGATTAATTTCTGAATAAAATAAGGAAGCAGACAAGCCTCACATAGCCAGGGAAGTTCTATGTACTTACATCTATAAATGCTCTCTTCCAGGATCTGGAATTAGGACATATTCCCAATCTCATACATGATAAATGTATGGGGAAATTGTATTGCCCACACTGTTCTTCTGCTACTTGTGTTACCATTTGTATGCCTCAGTCGGTTTATATTCCCCTGTCTACTGCAAGGAACCTTGATTATGTCACTGCACATCTAAACATTGATTCATGCTTTGCAGCCCATTCTTGCACCATCAGGGATGCTATGTTTGTATAATTTATAGTCTCTTTGCCACAGTTTGATCCCGCTATTGTGATTTTTGATTGTTTGGCTTCCATCCAATCTATTGGACATCTTGATGGGGACATTTATTGTGAGAGACTTGAGCTTCCTCCTTTGTTTGTGTTCCATGCCACCTTTGATGCATGGATGGCTCTTCCTATGAATTGCTGTATGTGGAAAGGTTATCATTTCATGTGCAAGTGTGATGTGTTTGATCTCATCAATCCTGTTTGTGAATATTCCCCAGACAGTTTGGATTGGGCATTTTCTTTGGACTTGGACTTGGACATTCTTGCCAATGGAACTTTACCTGGTTTTGGAACTGGAACTGCCTCTAATGTTGTACCTAATATCACTGGAATAAACCCTGGATTTAACCATTCTTTACCTGGGATTACAAATCCTAAACTTTCTGCTGCTACTAAGAGCTACCAAGAGGATGTGCGTCACTGCATTTCACTGATTGTGGACAATGATTTCATCTGTCCTGTTCAGTTACGTAAATGGAGGGTACCAACTGCTAATGTCATGTATGCATCTGATGGGGAGTTTTGTGTGGTGACAAATCATAATAAATTCATCTATGGTGCTAAAGTCTGAAAGTTCAATACCTCAATTTTTGTTTCACCCCTCACCAAAAAACTGTTATTGGGCATACCGTCATTACTCCTGTTCCCACCCCAGAACTAGATAACATTGATACTAGCCCTGACTATCTCAATGGTTTGTCTCAGTTTTCACCTATCTTTCATGTACACATAGATCCTCTTAACTTGTCTCTCAAATCTCTTCTAGATAGGATTGACGCTCATTTAATTTATATTAGTAACAACATTTCCAAAGCAACTGAATCTCTTAATGATCTGGTAAAAGATGATATTGGTCTAATTTTAGAGAATCCTATTGTCAAATTTATATTTAAAGTCTTTGTGGTAGCTCAGGCATTGTTGATCTTCTTTATGATGTTAACATTTTGCTGTCTGAGGTGTACTGTGAAACAACATTGTGAACAACTGAAATTCCTTTACAAGGCTCTTGCCTCAGGCTTGTAAATGATACGTAACCTAACATCTTCTTTTTGTTGTGTTGTCTCTTCTGCAAGGCAACAAGGAGAGGATTGTTATGCCTGGGTTTTACCCCATATACTGACCCACATGCTTATAGCATAAGTAATCTTGTTGCTGCACTGTGATATTGCTATATTGCACTAACATACATATGTAGGTATCCATTGTACAAGCATGGGTACTAGGACTGTGCTTGCCATTGATGTTTGCTGCTGTATGTCATGTTTGCATCATTTTATGGTTTTATATATGTTCTATGTTTATTATACCTGATATGCATATCTTTTATTGTAATGTGTTTACCTAGGTTATGTGTGTTCCTTTCATATGTTTTCTGACCACAATCACTAACAGAAGGCTTTTACGGTTCATTAGTGATTGGCATATATTCTGGTACAGTCATATAATAATATGTAATTTGTGTCTTATACTGAAGTATTATGCCATATGCATTTCTGTTTATGCTGCATTCTCTTTATTCATAACATATAGCTGACTATGCATTTTATTTGTTCTGAGATTCTTACTTACTTACTTAGCAATGTCATTTCCTATGTAATTGTCCAGTGCTGTATGTTTATCATATCTGTGACTGCACTGCTATCTGTCATATATAATTGTATGCGCACCAGCTCCTCGGAGAGAAAGAGACCATACTTGAGGACTGGTGAGAAATCTGCTTCCTTGTGATTGCTTTGTCACATGCATGGCATGAGTAGTTGTAATAAAACTGCTTTTTATTACATACTGCTTGTGGCATATTCTTTGAATAGCCAATCCAACATACAAGAATCTGATGGTAAGCTGGACTCTATCATAACATCTCCAACCAATATTCTGTGAGGATGACACCTTGAAATGTATCTTCCAAGAACTACCTCTACTGTCTTTCAAACAACCACCTAACCTATCTAATCTGATTGTCAGGAGCAATCTTATATCTGATCAAAACAAAGGAACACTAGGTGGCATGAGACCCTGAAATCATTCTAGATGTAAGACATGTGAGCACATTTCCACTTCAAATTTTATCAACATTCCCCAAAAGAAACAATTCAACATACAGGGGAATTATACATGTGCATCTTGGAACATTGTTTATTACATTCAATGCAAGAAATGTCCACAACCTGATTATGTGGGTGAGAGTGGGCAAACTCTTCAAACACAAATTAACTCACACAGACATGATATTAAAATAAAGAAGACTGAAAAACCAGTGAGACACATTTCTTAGTCCAATCACTCCATCCCTGACTTCTCTGTTCAGGTTCTCAGAGGGCAATTCAGAAATACACAACAGAGGCGAGCATTTGAGATCAAACTTATCTTCCTTCTGAATATGGTGCAGGATGGCATGAATGCAGACACAAGTTTCATGTCCCATTACATTATTTAAAGTGCTCCTGCTCTCTCTTGTTTCAGGTGCAACACATGGACAGATATTTGTTTTACATGTTTCTAAAATGCTTATTTATAAAATGGTCCTCTTTAACCTATATGTAAGCAATAAGACATGATGGGGTGTGCATGAAACAGATATTATCACATGCCCAGGGGCGTTCAGCCCCTGGAAGTGCGGTAATATCTGTTCCATGCATATCCCAGTGTGTTTTATTCTGCTTATAAAATGGGTACCTTTTTTTAATTTTTATTCTTTCTAAAAATAATGTTTATATGATGAAAAAAACTGATTAATTTATGCAACTTATGATAAAGTAATCCTTCTACCTAAAAGAAAATGATGTAATAAAACTTGCATCTGTAGCACTGTTAGCTTTTGCTATTAGGTAGTTTTACTGGCATCAGTAGTAGCTACGATATTATTTTATTTATTTATTTCACAATTTGGAAAGTACCTTTGAGTCGAAGACTCATTTACAAAGGTTCCACGTCACATTTAGTGGTACAGTACAACAGTGAACACACTACAAAGTAGTATTCAAACAGACTGGTTACAGTGAATATGGTAAATAGCTAACAATCTGATTTGGAGTTATTGTATAGTGAAAAAGCTAGTTAAATAGTTCCTGGACAGTAGCCGAGTAGGCCACATGGGGGGAAGAGGGGGAGAGCTGGCCAGAGGCCGTTGTCAGGGGAGGACAGGTAGATCAAGGACAGTCACATGGGGAGGAGGAGTGGAGGTGGTCTCTGAGAGTGACTTTGAAGGTGTCAATTCTGGTTTCATTGGTAAGAGCACTGGGCAGACAGTTCAACAAGGAAGGAGCCCTGTGAATGAAAGTTCTTTAGAATTGGGAGGTTCTACACCTGGGCATGAACAGGAGCATCTTGCTGGCAATATGGGTGTTTCTATGTATCGGGGCTGGTTGGATAATGGGGATGAGGCTGGCAGATGTGTGACCCAGGGCAATCTTTTTTGCCATGAGACATGTGTGGAACTGTATTCTATTGTCAAGGCTTAGCCAGTTTGTGGCAGTGTATAGTGAGCATGTGTGTGTGAGATGATCACAGACGAGGACTAGATGGCAGACTTTGTTCAGTGAGAGCCTGAGACAGCCTAGGGCTGAAGTGTTTGCAGCTCCATAGATAAGAATACCATAGTCAAGGAGGGAGAGAAGTGAGGAGGAAACAGCAAGCTGAAGGGCTTTAGGAGTGAGACAGTGTTTGAAGTGATAGAGGAGACCAAGCAGGATGTTAAGGGCATTAGACAGGTGATGAATATGCTGGTGGAAGTTGAGGGTTGGGTCTAGGGTTATGCCCAGGTATTTGAAAGTATCCACTTGCTCTAGAGGGGTAAGATTGGTGGTACGGATATGAGGGCAGAGCGCTTGCCTGGAGTTCAGGGGATGAGAGAAGTACATGACCTTGGTCTTCATATAGTTTAGTGTAAGACGCTGTGTGGAGAACCATTTTTTGGCATCAGAGAAGGAGGATTGGAAGGAGATAAGTAGTAGGGTGGGGTCTGCATTGGAAGAAAAGAAGACAGCATCATCAGCATATAGTATTAAATTGCCTGAGCAGGATGAGGGGAGGGAGTTAAGGAAAAGACTGAAGAGTAGAGGACCGAGGATGGACACCTGGGGCACACCTGTGTAGACTGGTAGTCTGCTAGATAGGGTGGTACCAATTTGGACCTGCTGGTACCGATCCAACAAGTAGTCTGTGAACCAGCTAAGGGCATCCAGGGAGAGACCGATGTTGGAGAGGATGTTGAGTAAAGGGAGTGGTTGACAGTGTCGAACGCCTTTGAGAGGTCGACAAATACAGTGCCTGCGATGTGACCTCAGTCTAAGGCAGAGTGGATGTGAGAGGTGAACTCCAAGAGGGCAGTCGTGGTGCTGTACTCTTTGTGAAAACCATGTTGCTGTTTACAGAGTAGGTCATATTTGTTAAGGTGTTCAGTGAGCTGATCGGCAACAATACGCTCAAGCGCTTTCGATGGGGGGGGAGGATAGAGATAGGGCAATAGTTGTTAATGGAAGTATGGTCCCTGCTTTTGACTATGGGAGTAATGGAGGAAGATTTCCACCAGGAGGGGACTTTCCCTTGACAGAGCGAGTGGTTTAGAATATGCATGAGTGGGTGGAGTACCTCATGGAGTGTGAGCCGGAGAAGCCTCATGTCCAAGGAGTCACTACTGTAATTGGCGTTGCTAAGGGCTTTCTCCAGGTAAGGTTTGGCTGATGCAGGGGTGACGCATCGAAGATGGAAAGGAGGGGAAGTTGGAGGGGACCTTGTGTAGTGGGTAGGAGGAGTCAAAGAAGTTGGGGGGAGGATATGGGTGAGATTTGTGAAGGAGTGATTAAAGGCTGAGGCAATATGGGTGGGGTCTGAGGATAGGCATCCATCGACATCAATCAGGTTAGTGTTGTGGAGTCACAGGAGAGAGAGAGAACTGTTTTTTTTTGTGCATGTGTGCTTTGAACCATAAAGAGTGGTGGCATGGCAATGCACAGGGAGAGGGTGGGGACTTGGAAAGGTGGTGGAGTAGTGTTAGTAGAAATGGTCATTAAGAGGTAAAATACTAAAATCTAAATTCTTGCTTTGCTTCACTGAGCATTTACTGACTGTTTCTACTAATTTACAAGTAAGTGGACAGCACTGCTATTTTGAGAGAGGGAGAGATGGTATGCGAGTTGTACCAAGATGCCTGCAGCAGTTACCAGAAGCCCGGGTTAGTGGCTCAAATACCTGGAGCAATTTCTAGTTTTTATTTGAAGGTTTGGAGAGTTTAAGTGTGGTTTTACTTTCTCTCTCTCTCTCTTTTTAAGAAAAAGACAAACACAGCTGCAGGACAGAGTGGACCCTCCCCTTCCTGTAATGGAGTGAACCTGTTGCTAAAGTGAGCGGAAGACGGAAGTGCTTGTTCCTCACCATCAGGTTCCATAGTTTCCAATTGGTAACATAAAAAAATACTTAAAGGCAACTGAAATTTGTTTAAAACTGCAGGTCAGAAGCTATACTAATAAGGGAGACAGCATGCGTCTTGACCACTACAAAAAGTCATATACTGAAAAATGTTCCCATTAGGTGAGACCCAGGGGTGAGACAAGACGAATTACTACTGTCACACAGACTGCATCTTGTTGAAAAGAGGTAAGCATGACAACATAAAAATGGTAACAAAAAAAATTACAGAAGCAATAGAAGGGACAAGAACTGCAGCAGGGTGGAAGTGTGATTGGCAGCAGTGGGAGCGGCATCGTGTTTGTTGTTTGATTCATCGGGACTAGTCAGTAATTTTTTTTTATCAGTTATAGGTGTTGTGCTACTGATAGGGGATGAGATGCCTTAGCTTAGGGAAGAAAAAAAAGAAAATGGAATGGAACCACCGTTTCTCTGATGGGGATGAGCTGCCTTAGTGAAAAAAAAAACAATGGCAGCATTTCAAATGCAAGCGTACTAACTGCACACTGATTTTTTTTTTGTGCTGTGCGGTCCTTCAATTGAGAGCTTGTTTTTACCTGTGCATTGAACGGATTTGATGCACAGGTAAATTCCAATCAAATCACAGGATTTTCTTCACCCATTTCATAAAACTGTATATTATATTTTTTTCTTAACTAGTGGGTGGTGATTGCATGGGCTTTAGAGAGAGAGACACACACACACACACACACATACACACACACACACACACACACAGTCTTCAGGTTCTCTTTGGTAAGACATTAAACATCAGATAATTTATGGACCTCCTACATGGTCCTCCTATGGTCCTTCTACATAACATTCTTTCTGTGACATTTGGCCTACACAGAACTAAAGTTTTAAAGGATGTTTTATCCTCTCTGGTTGTGTTCTTATCTAATAACTTCAATAATCTGTCACATTCATGTGTAAAATGTTTAATCTCTGGGTATTTTGAAGTGAGCTCTTAAGAAACCTGCCATTTCCTTTCTGAAGAAGGACCTTGTAGGTTCAAAAGCTTAACGTTTTTTGTAAATCTCCATTGGTCCAATACAAGGTATCAAATCACCTGTTTAGTGCATCTAGTTGAACAAAGACCAATACAGCAACTAACAATTTTTGGGCTTCTACTAGAAGCAGTAATAACACCAGAGGCATCCTCATGTTCCCCAAAAACTTCAGAATTGAGTCTTACCCAAGCTCTACTGTGGATCATCTCTGAAGTGGTAGAAAAACATCGAGGGGCCATCAACCTCAAAGATATGGTAAACTGATCATACCCGACCACAAGATCAGTCCAGGGACTATCAACCATTATCCCAGCAGCAAACACAAGGTAGAAAGTGTGGCAGCATGAATATGCTGAGTAAAACCCAACAGTTCCATCAATTGGAGGAGTTCAACAACAATCCCATCATCCCTGGCACCTGCCCAGCAGTTGAAGACCCACAGTACCAAGAATCTCGGGGAGTACAAAAGCTGAGTAGACACCAAGTCTGAGAACTCCTTCAAAAATTCCCTTCCCCCACCACCAGGCAAATTTTATAATTCAGGCCAACCACACATGTCATAGACACATACACAAAAGAATCCTGCTCTCCCACTGGAACTGCCACACTCTTCAGTTTGGATCTAAAAAACTATGGCCACTCCACAGCCTGACACTGAAACTAGGGTGGTGTCTGACCGAATAACCTGGCAGAACCAGTTCACCATATAAATACCAGCACTATCTTACAACCAGGTTTTGGTCACTCAAACCAGGTCAGAGCCAGAGGATAACATCACATCCCTCAAAATGTCAGTTTTATTTACAATTTACCTGGCATTTATTAACAACACCCTCATTGGAGTGGTGTTGCTACTTTGAATCCCAGCACCTAGTGGCCTCTGGAGGGGGATAGAAACCATGGCTGAAGCTCTCACCATAGTTCTTCTAGTTCAGTTCTCCTTTCTAGTCACCTCACCTTTACTTCCTTTTCCTTTGAGTCCCACTTCTGTAGGTTCTAAATTATCTACTTTTCCTACTGTAGCTACAGTACATTGTCAGGGAGCTCAGGAAGCCTGTCATGGAAGGGACACAATCACCTACTGTAAGCTCCACAGAGGAATAAGACTTAGAAGATCTCTAAATGTTGTCTGAGTAAAAAATAATCATCCCTGTCAACCAAATCCCAAATTAAACCCCCCCATCCACTCTAAACAACCTTTCACATCAACTTTCACTCAAATTCAGTAAAACCCTTCACTCACTCATACAAACCCCAATACACACTAAATTATAAAAGTGAAGCAAATACCAATAATAACAATAAATAAATAATAATAAAAGTCTTATAAATCCACTGGAAGTACTGTATATTAGGAAATATTCACTGTCTTTTTATTTTCACTATATTTGGTTCCAGACTCGAGTGAAAATAAAAAGACAGTGACTAGTAGGTAGAGTAGCACTAGTGTTCCACCAGTGAAAATAAGAGGAAGTAAACATGTGGAAGTGTGCTTGGTGTGCTAAATATGAAGGGCATGAATTTAAACTGCTATACAGTACCTCTGATATTATCTTACTAGAATCATTGTAATAAGTCCCATTTAACCAGCAACATAAATAGTCCCATGGCCCAATATTCAGAATTGCACTCTGCAATGGTGCAAGTGGTTGTGTAGCACAACTGAGTTGCACTGGCGCAACAAAGGGATATATTCAAAAGAGATGTGCCATGGCGCATCACTTCTCAATATAGTAAATAATGTGCATGGCACAAATACAATGTGCTGGTGCATCTCCCAGACAGGTCTGAATACCAGGAACGGGAACTGCACCAGTGTATCAGATATGTGCAGTGCTCAAAATCCTGATATTCAGACACCAATATGCAAATAGGGCCATGATACATACAAGGTGCAAATGGGGCTATTTGCATATCATTATGGCTCCATTTGCATTGCATTTGCATTTGCCCACAATGTGAACCAATGGGCTTGCAGCTGCTACTGTAAGCTGTCATTCGGTGGACAGCCATGGAGGAATGTAGGTGGGTTTGCTGTCTGCCCTATGATGGGGGCTAGGTGGGCTGGTGGTCCTGTGTGAGAGGGGGTGGGGAGTGCCACTGGACCATCAGGGATATGTTTTATTCAACTGTATGGATGATCAGGGTAACCGGTGGGGTGGGGGATAACACTAGACTACCAGGGAAATATTATTTGCATTTACAGGTGATTGGAGGTACAGGAGGGAAGGGGGGTACCACTAGGCTACCAAGGAATGTATTTTGTACAGTATGATGGTGATCAGGGTTACGGGATGGGGAGGGGGTATCACTAGACTACCAGGGAGTTATACTGGCCATTTATACGGCGATCTGGGAATCAGGTGGGTAGGGGGGAACCACTGGACCACCAGGGATTAGACAATGATATTTATACAGTGATTGGGGATACAGGCAAGGAGGGGGGGAACCACTGGACCACCAGGGACATTTGTGGGTGCTTGTGAATGGTGTTCTAGGGGGTAGCCACCCACAGCTGGTGACCGCTGTGTTGTGCATTGCAATACAGCAGCGTGACTGTGGGTGGTTAGCAGTCGAGCCTTTTTTACAAGCTCAGCTTTGTACCCAGGTACGCTGCACATCTCTGGGTTGTGCCAGCAGATGTTCCACACATCCTGGGCTGAATATGGGGATGTGCCACATATGCATGGGCACGCCTCCTGGAGATGTGCCACATACATTATCTTTGCACCCTGGTGCATCAGGAATTGAGCTGTGCATTTCTCTCTTTTGAATATTGCACTGGGGTGCATTTCTGGGGTTGTGATGGCACAACTCAGTTGCACCAGGTGCAACCCCTTTGAATATCTCAGCCCTAATGTCCATCTGCTGCCTTACCACTACATTCGCTACTCTGCTCTGGGATGAATTTCACCTTCAACTGGTCACTCCTATGGTGCAATTAATCAATAATGCACGACAGGGTGTGTGTTGTGCTGGGATAATACTATGCTTTGGGTGGTTGGGCACAAGTATGCAGGCCGAGTGCATCTAACACCTGAAAAGTGATGCTATCCCAGCACGACACACATTCCTGGAGTGCATTATTGCTATTATACAATAGCTCCTTTATAAAAAAAATTGTATGTGGAGGTGTATTTGGAAAGTAAAAGTTCTCTTGCTGTGGCCAGTAGGTGGTGCTGTTGGAAGATGAAGCTTGTGTCCTACACATTCCCCACCCTCTCTCCATTTCTGCTGATCCCTCCCCTTTTCCCCTAGTTGAGTGTTTTTTTCTTGTGTGCATTTGCGAGTGAGACTGGAATCTGAAGGACTACATTTAAAACTGTGGCAGTTATAAGCAGGACCATGAGTGAGAGAAAAGCTGTAGTGAATGTGCTGACTGGGAAGTGCCATGCTCGACACCTCACCCTCTCCTGTTTCAAGTAAATTACCCCTTTTAAACCAAGCTCTCTCCTTTTAGGAGGTAGCACTATACAGTAGTATAAAGTACTATACAAAGACTGCAAAGTGATTTCTTATTTTTCCTTTTTTTTTCCAAGTATGTGGAGAAGCTGTTGAATGATAACTGGCAGATGGTCTGTTGCTTCTGAAAAGCAGATACACAGTTTGGTGTTCAACAAAAGGAGTGGGTGATAAATGAAAGCTACTGTTTACATTTTTTTGTAAAACCCTGCTTACATTTCTACTAAATTAGCTGCTAATCTGGGGTTTTAGTAATCAGGGCCATGTGAAGCTAATAATGGTTTCTGCTTTGGGGAGGGAGTGATTTGATTTTTTTTTTTGGTGCAGTCATGTGTGCCAGATAGTGATACAGTAATATTGTACTGGGATAACATCACTGTTCAAGGTGGCCACTGACCAATCAGCTTCCTAGAAATCTTTTATGTGACTGCACAATTCACTTTAAACTTGTGTAGCCAAGCTCAAAACTATTTTTATTTTGATACCATAGTGGATGCCAAAACGTTTGAGAGCTGTGGCATTATAAAGTATATTCATTACTTGTGCTTTTGTTTTCTTTTGATTTAAACGTGTATATGAGTAGAAATCTTTTGCACTGTAGTTTTCTGAAAGGTAATCTAAATAGGCAGAAAGCAGATAGATAGCTATGCTATATATATACTGCATTCAAAGGATCTAGTCTCAAAAGATCTACATATTTTATCTTACATTTTTGTCTCACCCATGGTAGCCCAGTTGAGATGAAACATTTCATTTTCAGTGCAGGATCCCACTGCTACCCATTTTTTCTGATGGTGGCCCGTAACGCTGAAAAGTTGAGTGACTTGCCCAAGATGAGTGAGTATTGGCTCTACCAGGGCCTGAACCTGTTATCCCACTCAGTTCTGATGAAGGTGCTTCAACCAATAGATTACACTTCTGCTGTCAATCTGTCTGTCAGTTAACTGAAAACAATGTGTGAAAAATTGATTTGGCAAACAACACAACAACTAGCTATAGAAGAAATTAATACTGTTTTACAAGTTTCTTCTCTTTGGCAAAGATGCAGTGGGCCCGATTTTCAAACAGGGATGCGAGGCTTATGACCATGCCCAGCATCCCTGCAAAGTGTGCCACACCTGTGGCTAAGGGTTTGTTGCAACTTTCACTGAATATTCCAATCTTGAATCCAAGCTGCAACAGTGCCCAAATTTTACAGCTGCTTGTGCCAAAGCTGTGGCGCAAGCCCCCAAAACTGGTTCCTCCATCGATGCACAGGTATGCCAGGGGCAGCTGCAGCAACATTGCTATGCTGCCGCAAGCCTTGCAGCAGGGATTTAGTGGCACGCGGCATACAAAATTGTGCTCAGAGGCTTGCCAAGTTGTCACTTCATGCAAACCTCTGCTGGAAGACCCTTGTGGTGGATGTACTCAAGCTCAAAAATCAGGCCCAGTGTCTTTGGATTCCTGAGCTCTACTCCTGTTTTTATTCAGGGATTCTCCAAAACTTGAGATTTATATATTGAAGGCAAATTGAAAAGCTAGAGAAGATGATAAATAAATTCTTCAAGGTGTCAGAAAACTGCATGTTGACTAATGGCTCTGTAATGAAAGCATGCAGTTTAAGTCCTGACAGGTATCTGAGATAATTTCTTGTGGCCAGTGTCCTCAACTCAATCCAGCACTAGTTCCCAGTTTAGCCACTCAATTATGTGCAAAGCAGGTGCTCATGTTATTGTCTTATTATTATTGGCCTTTCAATAAATCTCTAGATGATAGACCAAATATGCAGTTATTTTATGAAACGTGTACTTTTATGTTGCATATTTATCATAATATTTGTTATGAATGAATGTGGACCCCATTGAAAATGAGTTTACACTCAAATGGGCTATCCTTTTCCTTGGTATGTTCTTAAGGAATAAACTTTTACAAACAAACAAACAAATATTTTGATTTACATTGGCAAGCATAGCTTCAGCAGCACACCCATGGACCTGACACATATCTTCTTAGATGTGGTCTGATGAGGTTGTCCCATGAAGGCATGGGCAGAATGCAAGATTTGATATTAAAGAGATGGGCTGCAGAATATAGTCAATGCACATCTAGTGCTTAATTATTCATATTGTGATCAAATACTGGTGGGGCTTGACCACACCCTGAAAGTGTTTAGAGGATTAACATAATACAGTATGAAGGGTCTGTGTATTTTCTCTTAATTTGGGTTGTTACTTTGAAGCCAAGGATGGAATAATTTCATCAGAATTCAAACTGGTACACAAATACCATTCTATAGATATGTCAGGACATTTTTTCAAGATGCTTTAATGAGAAAAATGATTGGGGTGACACTACATAATTTGAGATTGTCAGACAATCACATTCACCAGAGTGATTATTTTAAAATACTCACCTTTAAAATTGAATTGCATAACATGTCTGGCTGTTACATTCTGGTGTACTGGCTATTAAGATTATCAACAGTTATAATTATTTGAAACATCTGACTGCAAGAAGTTCATTTTGAATTCCTTATAAATTGTTTCTTGTTCTATCATCACACTCTCTGCCTTTCTATTCATATTGCATGTCTAATTTAATTGTATCTCATTTTCCAACTATGGCAGTACAAAAGGATAACAAAAATCACCCCTCACTGCAGAGAGTCTGGCATTTAAGGAGATTAAATTAGGCCTTTTTTAAGTTTTTCTGCTATAAACTATGTACAATATTATAAAAGAGTTACAGAAATGGCATCTGGTGACAGTGTAAACATATTTACTGTGAGAACATAGATTGCATTTCTGTCACTAAAATAAGTTTCACCTCAGATTCTCTACTACTTTTCATTCCGTTTAGTATAGTAGAGTGGCACTTGGAAGAATGGCACTGCAGAATTACGTGACTTTCACTTTCCAGATCCCCATTCAACAGCACTGAACTCTTCTATGCATGCAGTACTGCAACTCCTTAAAGCTAAAACCTAATTTTTCAATTGTAAATATCTTAAAAGTACAAAACTCCCTAACATCAAATACCCCAGAACATCCTTCCCTATGAATCTACATAACCATACACAATTTCACGATTTAAAGTTTTATGATTTTTCTTTAGATGAGAGCAAAAATTCAGAAAACAACATTGAAACTCAATAGGAAACTGGAAAAATATATATTTTTTTACACTTTGATATCTCAAAACATATTGAACCAGTTTACATGAATCTCTCAGGTTTCTAGATTCTGCCAAGGACAACATATCCTGAAAGTTTCATGTAAAGCTATGAAAACATACTTCTGCAAGCAGCAAACAAATAAATTGGGTTTAACACAGAAGTCACCAGTGACCCTAACTATAGGGGTGCGACTGCATGCCTAAAATAAAGAAATACATAAATAAACTCTCCTTGGAATTGTAATTACATGCTCTGATGTCATCCTGACTCATGCAGCAATTAAAAGAAAGACCATGGCTATGTGCCCTTGTGCCATCAGGTCTCTGGGTCAACAATTATAACTGCAGTGAGCTCTGCAGCTATTTTGGGATTGTTGAGAAAAGGAGCTGACTGGATACCATCTGCACTTTTTTTTTTGGTGTTCCAGTAGTGGAGGCAGACGTGTATCCATCACACTACTTTGTTCAGTGGCTGGAAAATGGCACTGCTCACTGCATCTAATATGGCCACTGGTGTTTACTGCACATGCGTAGATAACTCTAGTGGCAATCATGGGCATGGCAGACCAGAACACAGCACTGGCATGGCAGATAAAGGAAGGCAGTCAGAAAAGCAAAGGCCCAAACCGAGGAAAAGATAGCCAACTCAGTTAAAAAGGGGGATAAAACCTTTTATAGGTACATTAGGGAGAATAGAAAGGTTAAGGGAGGGATAGTGAAGATTAATAAAGGAGAGGGGAGGTGGGCAGAGGGAGACAGTGAAAAGGCAGAGATACTGAATGAATACTTTTGCTCAGTATTCACAAAAGAAGAAGAGGAGGAGTTACCTAAACCAAACAGTAGAAGTACTCTGGATAGTGGGGTTGATGCCAGTCCATTTACAGAAAAAAGAGTACTGAAAGAACTCCTAAGGTGGACAAAGCAATGGGGCCTGACAGGATTCACCCTAGAATCCTAAAAGAGCTAAGGGAGGACCTAGTGACACCACTAACCACACTTTTTAACAAATCATGGGAAGATGCAGTGGTACCTGAGGACTGGAGGAGGGCAGATGTGATTCCCCTTCACAAAAGTGGGAGCAAGGCAGAAGCAGGAAACTACAGACCTGTTAGTTGGACCTCAGTGGTGGGGAAAATGATGGAATCACTTCTGAAAGAAAGAACTGTTGAGTACCTAGAAGCCAGCAGGGCACAGGACCCAAAGCAGCATGGATTCACAGCAGGAAGGTCATGTCAGATGAATCTAATTGATTTCTTTGACTGGGTGACCAAAGTAGTAGACCAGGGAGGGGCTGTGGATATGGCCTACCTAGACTTTAGCAAGGCATTTGACACAGTCCTGCACAAAAGATTAATAATCAAGTTAGCCAGCCTGGGAGTGGGTCCCAGGGTGGTAGCCTGGGTAGCAAACTGGCTGCACAGCAAGACACAGAAGGTAATAGTGAATGGAACATATTCTGAAGAAAAGGGGGTTACTAGTGGAGTACCTCAGGGCTCAGTACTAGGTCCAGTCCTCTTTAGCGTCTTTATAAGTGACATTGCAGAGGGTCTGGAAGGAAAGGTATGCCTCTTTGCAGATGACACAAAGATCTGTAACACAGCTGATACATGGGGGGGTAGAAAGGATGAGAAGGGACTTGGCAAAGTTGGAGGAATGGTCAGACTTATGGCAACTTAGATTCAATGCAAAGAAGTGCAAAGTAACACACCGGGGAAATAAAAATCCAGGAGAAGAGTACACAATAGCAGGGGAGGTACTAATGTCAACAATAGTGGAAAGGGATCTGGGTATAGTCATATCAGATGATCTAAAGGTGAGTAAGCAATGTGAGAAGTCAGTAAGGAGAGCCAGGGGGATACTGGGATGCATAGGGAGGGGCATCACAAGTAGAAAAAGGGAAGTGGTTATCCCTCTATACAGACAGTTGGTGAGACCCCATCTGGAGTACTGCGTGCAGTTTTGGAGACCTCATGTACACAAGGACATAGACAGGATGGAAGAAGTCCAGAGGAGGGCAACTAAAATGGTGAAGGGTCTACATCAGAAATCATATGAAGAGAGACTGAGAGAGCTTAATATGTATGCCCTTGATGAAAGAAGGGACAGGGGGGACATGATAGAAACTTTTAAGTACCTCAAAGGAATCAACAAAGTCCAGGTGGGTAGCATCTTTCAGAAAAAGAGATGTATAAGAACAAGGGGGCGCAATTTAAAGTTGGAGGAGGGATGGCTCAGGGGTAATGTGAGGAAATTCTTTTTCATGGAGAGAGTGGTGGACGCATGGAACTGCCTTCCTGGAGATGTTGTGGGGTCTAAAACAGTGGGGGAATTCAAACATGCATGGGACAGACATAAGGCAATTATAGTGGGGGGTTGCAGGAAGTAGGCTGTTGGTTAACTAGAATCTGCAGCTTATCCAATAGGTAGGGAAATGGACAGACTGGGTGGGCCAAGTGGTCCTTATCTGCCATCAAAGTCTATGTTTCTATGTTCTATGGTGCTCTGGAGTGGCCAGATAGTGCCATGTTCTATCTACCCAGTCAGCGGCAGCCATGATGGCTCTGGCCAGAGTTTGTATATTACTGCAGTTGACAGTGCTCACATAACATTTACATTCCCACATGGAAGTATGTGCTCTACCCGATTAGGAGGTGCACACCAGACAATTTAATCCAGCATTCTGCCTTCAACTGGGGCATAGAAGCCAGACAGGAACTGATTTAAAAAAAATACCACAGAGCTTATTTACCTTACATTAACAGGAGAAACATGACTAGTGCTGGTATAGGTACCGGCTAAACAATGCATTGCTGATTCCATTTCCAAGTGAGAGAACAGGCAAAACAGCATATTGAAGTTGTGATAAACAAGCAACCTGGCACTCTGAGATATGTTATATGTTTTTTTCTACAATTGGTATGGTTAATGTTTTTTTTTAGCTCTTTTGTATTAAACTTCACTGTGTCACTTTAAACTTTCGAAATGTAGAGAATTGAGTACAGCTGAAGAAACTGTTATAAATGAGGCTATGCCCTGGAGGACACTATTTGTTTGAAAAAGCCAACCCGGTAAAACATTACAACTTCTACCTGCTTCCTGTTGTGTTGGGTTGTTTTGCTGAGTTTGATCTGCACAATAAAAAGAGGTATAAAAGGATAATGGTTTGGAGTACCTGTTTCTTAGAACTGAGTGGGGAGTGCCATGACTTTTTGTAGACAGCAACCTGCCACTTCATGATACAAATCACTTTTTCAGGGGCATCACTTAGCTGTTGGACACAAGATTTATAGGGTCCTGATTTGGAAAATGCCCCTATTGAAGTCAGTTATATTTCTAACCAGTGATAAGCCATCAAATCCATTTAATTAAGCAATAAACCAGAACAGAGTATGTGTTATGCTGGGATTTACCCATGGCTGGTGTGGTTTGGGCACGAGGCCACAAGCCGAGCGGTCATACCAGGTCAGCCATGCGTAAATCCCAGCATAACCCACACCCTGGAGTGGTTTATTGTGATTATACAATGTTCTGCAATACTTTTTATAAGAAAAAATAAAGAAAAGTCAGTTTTTGGGGGGCATTTTAAGTGATGTTTTTAAAATATATTCTTATGCCAGAACCAAATAGTCCATTTCTCCCACATCCCCATCCCTGATGTTAGAGGCCACATGGTTGTGAAGATCAATAATTGCAAAGTTTTTTGGCGGCTTTCCATTTGTGACGTGGGGGTTGGAGTGATTTAAAAAGGTGGCAACTAGATGTGGCTAACTAGTACCTTTTCCCATTCGTATATCACAGGATTTACCATGGGTAAAGGGTGCTAGTTAACCAATCAGGTTACAGAATTATGAGACCGCATTGTATAATAAATAATACATCAATATGCAGATAAACAAGTGAACCCTTATGTCTATGTGTAGCTTACTCTTTTCTGCTTGTTTTCCATCCCATTAACTTTCTCCTCAGTTGACCTTTTGCAATTCCTTTTTTAGATTTAATTAATTGTTCTCATATTCATTTTTTTTGCCAAGCTTCACATTATTTTTCAATGCAATTTAGCACTTGGATTGATAAATTAGTGAAGCTGATCATCTTTCTTTTCTGTTAAAGAATTTGACATCTGTCTGGAATTAACATTTAAATTCTTTGTTATTAAATGCCAAAATCCATATTAAATTGTTTGCCAATGTGTAATTAAAGAAGGTATGTATAAATGGTTTACTATCAGAAGAGAGTGCGGTAATAGGCATGGTGCCCTGAAGCTGGTAATAGGCAGGGTGCCCTAAAGCTCTGTGTTGGGACCTTTTTTATTGCAAATCTATATTTGCAACGTGCACAATTGTGTCAACAGCTGGTTGGAGAAGTATGCTGATGACACTAAGCTGGTCAGTATAGTAAATAGTAAATAACAAGTCAAGGGACTGCGGGAGGATCAAGACAAAAATCTTTGCATGGGCTAACACATGGGGCATGAACTGTAACATCCATAAATCTACAGTGATGCATTTTTGGCCAGAAAATATTGCAGAAGATTAATTCCTACAGGAGAACAGCAACACCAATCTGTGAGGAAAAGGATCTAGGAATCATTATCATCAAACGTCTTACTACATGCAGGTATTATGAGGAGACAGCATTTCAAGCAAGCAGGGTTCTTAACTGTATTAGACAGCACATAAAGGATCTTGTATGCGTACTCATACACAACAAGGTTATTTCCTGATCGAGTGATTTCCGTGGTGACAAGATAGAGAGAGAAACTCGAGAGGTCTCATCACCATGGAAACCACAAGATCAGAAAATAACCTTGTCTGTGTATGAGTGCTCATACACAATCTTTTATAGTGTATGGACACTCATTCCTGGCAAACAATATCCCCCAAATAATTAAAAAAATCCTTACTGTGGCACGTTGCTCCGGTGCTGGTAACTTCCATTTGGTATCTCACCACCGCTGCCCCTTTATTGCGCATGTGCGACTATGTTCAATGTTGTTATACTTCACTGTTGATGTACTCAGTGCAGCATAACAGCATCGAGACATAGTCAAGGCAACACAACAATGCTGTTCTGAGCATGGATTTCCATGCTCAACAGCATTCCACCATACACTATATACAGTATGTTCAGTAGCCAAACCAAAAGCATCTTTTATCCACTCTGTAGGTCCTATGTAAGGGAAGGGCAGCAAAACTGATTTGGGAGATGAAGGACAAGTCATATCACGAGAAACTTTTGAATCTAAATTCCGTAAGTCTACTGACAAGAAGATGGAGTGAAGACATGCAGTTATTATGCAGTATTATTATGGATATTGCCTTAACAGGAAATAGGACCATAAACTTTAAAGATGCATCACATCACAGTAGGGGACACAATAAACAGATAAAGACTATGAACTTCAGAGCAGAAAAAAAAAAGTACTTCTTCACACAGAAAGTGGTGGGATTGCGGAACAGATTGCCATAATTTATAATTAATAGCAACATGAAATATAATTTTAAAACAAATCTGGATAGACATATTCTGAGGGTGGGATATGTTGACTACTACCAGTCACAAGCATTTGTCAGTGCCGAACGTTCACTTGCAGGTATTTGCATTGGTGTTTGGCATTTATGCAGGCCCCTCCCAGTTGTATCCATGTCCCTTTAGCATCCATATCCCAATACAGTACCTCTCTGCAACTCCTCTTGCATCTGATCAACATGTCACCCTCATACTTCTTAAGTGTCTGTCCTAGGAACCCTAACACCCTGGGCGTGCTCAAGGGTACGAGCCTGTGTGGAAACTGCGCAACCCATGCTTATAATGCAGTCATTCAGTGGAATTATTTCACCAAATTTTTAACATAGACATTTTGTTACCTCTGGTCATGAACACTGTCACTATGATTTTCTTACCGTGTATTGAACACTGATTTCCCACAGTGACTACGCTATTATGTGCCGGAAGGGTGAAAACACATTTCAGCCAGGATGTGAAAAATGACAGCTGTACTGTTCATAAGGAGGTGTGGAAAATGCAAATGTTGAAAATCTGGAGTGAAAATATGACAAATTTGTGAAGTTATGAGTGCGCGTGGAAACTGTGCAACACACGCTCGTAAAACAGTTATTTTTTTGAATTTTTGCACCAAATTTTCAACATAGGTATTTTAGGATGTCTGCTCATGAACAGTGTCACTGTGATTTTCTTACTCTGCACCGAACATGATTTGCCACAGCGGCTGCGCTATTGTACGCCAGAAGTGTAAAAACACATTTTGGCCAGGATGTGAAAAATGACAGCTATAGTGGTCATAAGGAGATGTGGAAAAATGGCAATGTTGAAAATCTGGAGTGGAAATATTACAAATTCATAAACTTACGAGTGTGCGTAGAAGCTGTGCAATGCACGCTTGCAACATAACCATTTTATGGACTTTTGCCACCAAATTTTAAACATAGGCATTTTAGGACATCTGCTCATGAACAGTGTCATTGTGATTGTCTTAGTCTGTAGTGAACACCGATTTCCAACAGCGACAGTGCTATTTTGCGCTGGAAGCATGAAAACACATTTCATCCAGGATGTGAAAAATGACAACTGCACTGTTCATAAGCTGGTGTGGAAATATGCCTATGTTGAAAATCTGGAGTGAAAATATTACAAATTTACAAACTTATGAATGTGCGTGGAAACTGCACAATGCATGCTCCTAAAGCAGTCATTTTCCGGAATTTTTTCACCAAATTTGCAACATAGGCTTTTTGATAGCCCACCTCATTAGCACTGACACTGTCGTTTGGCTAATCAATCCCAAAAGGTGATTCCATGCAGTGACTGAGAAATCACCTTTTGGGACCAAATAACACCATGGCAATGACTGAATTCATGAGCAGGGGTGTCAAGAACCCCATGTTTAAAATTTGGTGCCAAAAGACAAAAAAATGGTTGAGATATCCACCTAAGTTGGAAAACCCCTATTTATGCCATTATATAGCTTACCGGCATTTCCTCAGTTCTTGGTTGGCTTTGAAGAGTGCAGCCATGTTCCCGGTCCACCGAAGATCATTGCGCTGGGCTCTGGAGGCAAGTATGGGGTGGGGGGAGTGGGGAGGTGGGTGCACAGAGGGTGGGTGTGGGTTGGCATGGGGGGCAGAGACTCATTGAGGGATCATTTCTTGTTTTACAGGAGTTAAAAAAACAAAATGGATGCTTTTGGTACGTGAGGGTGGGCTCCCAGCGTGCCATCTATGTGAGGGGGGAGGTGGGTACTCAGAGGGTGGGTGCAGGTTGGTGGGGGGGCAAGGGCAGTATTTAAAAACAAAACAATGAATGCTTTTGGTACAGGGGTGTTCTCCCAGCGTGACACCTATGTATTTGTTGGGGGGAGTAAAGCAGATGGATATTGGACACTCCCACTGGCCATACAGTGTGTGTGTGTGGGGTGGGCAGAAGCATGAGCACACTGTGGTGGACTCCCAGAGTGCCAACTCATTGTTTTTTTTTGGGGGGGGCTGCAGCCGATGGGGGATTGGGCAACCCCGTTGGCCACACAGTATGCTGTGGGGTACATGAGCTGAGGGGAGTTGGGCATCCCCCTCAGCACACAAGGTGGGAGCAAGGGAGAACAGTAAGGAGTGAGGGGGAGGACATTAGCAGTGGGAGGAAGTGGGAGGGATTTCATGCCGAGCTGTGCATGACAGCAGTTCGGTTGATGTCATATGCTAATTGCGTACACGCTACCACCGCTGATTGCAGCGGACCTTTTGTTAGAAGTGAAGTCCAACACAGCCAGACTGCTGTCATACACAGTTCGGCATGTATTGGCCTGGTAGGGTCGCGCCTGCTACACTGAGCACTGCATTGAGGAGGAGGGTCACATATCTCCAAAAGTCATACTGTTGCAAGACGTTCCTTGCACATGCACACAAGCGAACGTAAAAACTGGATGAGCAGTTTAATGGGCTTCATTTGCTTCTCCTGCTCTAAGTACCTTAGTATGAAAAGAACTACTATCAAGAGAAATTTAACTGTAGATGGCTCCCCTTTTACCATTACAGGAAAGAGACAGAAAACACCTCTGTAGTAGAACAGCTCTTAAGTTAAACATGCAGTAAGCTTTAGTGAGCAGAGATACATTTGAGATTAATTACCAGCCCTGAAGTAGACAATAAAATAAGCACCACAGTTCTGTTTGTTTCATTATTTTATTACTTTATGTCTTACTTGTTATTGTCAATTATCTCACACAGTGGTCTGGTCTTGCTCAACCTAGGTGCAGGAAGAATGGCTGATGCCTCCTGGACATTATTTATTTTATTTTTATTTATTTATTCTTGGATTACAATACCTCTGAGCACAGACAGCTCATTTACAAAGGTTGTACATCAGTGGGAAGTGGAGACAAAACATACAATGGGGTAAAAGTACAATGTTGCCAAAACAGTAAAATAAAATGAGCAAATATATATCTATATGCAGTTGTATCATTCTAATAGGAGGAAAGTGTAGATGTGAGGGGGAAGGATAGAGATGGGAGAAAGAAAGAAAGAAAGGTAGGAAGTGGCAGCCATAGGCCTTGTCAAGCTGGTGTGGGGGGGTAGGGGCAGGAGGTGAGGTGGACGGGGTAACCAGGGGCCATGTCAAAGTGTGAAAAGGGGGGTAGCCTTGGAATTATAGAGGTAACAGCAGAGATGCAGGGTTATCCAGTTGAGAGGAGAAGATTGAATGCTAGTAGATGGGAGTCTCAGATGAAGGAGTCACAAGAAGTGTTGGCCATGAGATGTTGGCGTAACTTCAGTTTGAATGGTCCCAGTTTAGATAGGATAGTTATATCACTATGAAGAGTATTAAACCAGTGAGGTGCTCTGTAGGCAAATGAGTGTTGCCCCTGGGCTGTCCAGCATCTAGGAACATGGAGATGATGGCTGTTCGAGCTTTGCGTATGCTGTGAACTACAATGGGGGCTTAGCAATTTTGCAGTGCTTGGTGGCAGGAGGCTGAGAAGTGTTTTTTTGGCTAAAAGACAGGTTTAGTATTAGATCCTCCCAGAGAGCTGTAGCCAACTAGTCTCAGTGTAAAGATCACAGGTGTGGGTGAAACGTGTGGACCCCGTGAGTAGTCTGCATGCCTTGTTCAGAGCAATGGATATCCTGCACAATGAAGACATGGGGGCTGCTCCATAGATTACAAGAACATAGTTTACAGTGATATGACAGAACTATATATAACAAGTCAGAGGGCTTCTGGAGTAAGGCAGTGGTTATATCTATGTAGGAGACCAATCTTAATGTTGACAACCCTGACTAAATTATTTATAAGTTTAGCATAGGATAGACAGCTGTCTAAGGTGACCCCCAGGTATTTGCACAGAACGGGTGGTGGACAAGTGCAAGACCCTGCCAGAGGAAGTGGTGGGGGCTGAAACAATCACGGGATTCAAGAATGCATGGGATAGACATAAAGGAATTCTAGAGGTCAGGGGTAAGGGGAAACAGACTTCTAGGAAAATAAACTGAACTTACAAGCTCAAATGGGCAGACTGCGTGGGCCATAGGCCCTTATCTGCCGACACTGTCTATGCATCTATGTATGTATCTATTTGAAATGTGGTATTTATTCAAGAGGGACTCCAAGACAGTTTCTTATGGTAAGTGTATGGGATCTGTGCTTGTTTCGGGTGCTGCTGAACATCATTATTTTGATTTTCTTGTAGTTGAGGATCAGTTTATGTTTAGAGAACCAGTCATCCACTTCTGCAAACCCACTCTGAAGGTGAAATTTCAGTTGCTTGGCGTCATGACTGCTGGAGTAGATGACCGCATAATCTGCATTGAGGAGGATCATTTGGTGGCAGAAACGAGGCAGGTCATTAAGGAAGATGCTGAAATGCGTGGCCCCAGGATTGAGCCCTGTGGCATGTCAGAGTGGACAGGCTGTCGGTCAGATATGATGTTGACTATTTTCACCTGTTGAGAGTGGTCTTCAAGATAGCTTTTGAACCAAAGTGTTGTGTCAGAGGAGAGGCCAGTAGTGGTCAGCTGTTGGAGGAGTAGTTAGTGATGGACAGTATTGAACAACTTAGTGAGGTCCATGAAGGCAGCTCCTTCAAGGTGCCCTGATCTAGAGGTTGATGAATAAAGCTAATGAATTCCATGAGGGCCGAGGTGGTGCTGTGCCCCTTCCAGAACCCGTGTTGCTGTGGGCATTTAATAGAGTATTTTTCAAGGTAGTCCACCAGTTGATCAGCAACAATGTGCTCAAGTGCCTTGGATATTGGTGGGAGGATACAGATGGGTCTGCAATTTGCATGATGGGTCCTGTCTCCACTCTTGTACACCAGGTGACTAGTGCTGCTTTCCAAACTTGAGGAAATTGCGAGAGTTGTAGCGATAGATTAATGATCTTAATGAGCGACATCAGCACTTCCTCAAGAGTGAGAGCTATGAGCTTAAGATCCAGTGAGTCACCGCCATGCTGTGATTTACCTAACACTTTAGTAAGATATTTCCTGGCCATTCATGCTGAGACCATTTTGAAGCAAAAAGGAGGTGATTCAGGTTATTAGCAGGACAGTAGGTACTGGGCAAGTCATTATCCATGAAGAAGTCTGAAGGGAAGACACTGGATAGGTGCTTGAATGCATTGTTGAATGTGTTTGCTATGGTTAGAGGGTCCAGGGTTGGAATTCTATTGATATTGAGCATGGAGGGTGAGACCTTAGAATCTTTCCCAATGACATATTTTATGTTGCTCCAAAGGTTTTTGCTGTTTCCCCAGGTATTGGCGAGTGTTTCCCTATGATGTTTGGATTCCATGGTACAGATGTCACATGTACATGTGTTCCTCGCCTTCTTGTATCCCTGAACATCTGCTTGTTTGCCTGATGCCCTGGCACAGTGCCAGAGGTGATCTCTGTGTTTCATGACAGCAATGAGTTCTGGTGTAATCCAAGGGTTTACAGTGCCATGAACCATTAAACCACGGACAGAATGGACTCATGTAATAACATGGCAAAGAGAACAGTGAGTATTATTTTAAGATCAGGGCAAGCCAAGGCTTTAGCAGGAACACAGTTAAACAGCTATAATTCTCACTGTTGACTGTTATAAATGTAAAACTACATCAGATACAATACTGTAAAAAGGGTGCTTGTACGTAATAAAAGTTGGAGTTATGTATGACGTATCAAGCAAGTTGTAACCTATGAATTTTTCAATAAAGTTACAAGTTTTTTTTAAAAATAGAAAAGGACTACAATAATTATTTCAGATTAGTGCTTACATAGAAACATAGAAACATAGAAGTTGACGGCAGATAAGGACCGCAAGGCCCATCCAGTCTGCCCATTTCTTTTTCTACCTTATAAATGTGCCATCGGCCTTTGCTATGTCAGTGACCTATCTATTCATAGTCATTTGTATGGCTCCCTTATGCCTATCCCATGCCTGTTTGAAGCCCTGCACTGTATTCATAGCCACTACTTCTTGTGGTAAGCCATTCCATGCATCTACCACCCTTTCTGTGAAAAAGAATTTCCTCACATTCCCTAATCGCCTCCTCTAATCTCATGCTGTGTCCTCTTGTCCTGCTATTTTTCTTATATTTAAACATGTTAGACTCTTTCACCTTGTTTATGCCCTTAAGGTGTTTAAATGTCTCGATCATATCACCTCTCTCCCTCCTTTGCTCAAGGGTATACATATTGAGCTCCGTTAATCTGTCCTCATATGTCTTCTGATGCAGTCCCTGCACCATTTTGGTTGCCCTTCTCTGGACTGCCTCAATTTGGTTAATGTCCTTGTGAAGGTGTGGCCTCCAATACTGCCGCAGTACTCCAGATGGGGCCTAACCATATCTTGTACAGAGGGATTATTACCTCCCTCTTTACGACTTGTGATACCCCTACTAATACACCCTAACACCCCCTAGCCTTACCTACTGCTTTAGAGGTCTGCTTGATGATTTCAGGTCATCAGTGATGATGATGCCCAAGTCTCTTTCTTCCTTTGTGACTGCTAGCAACTCCCTCCCAGCCTATAAGTGGCTTCAGGGGTTTCTCTTCCCTATGTGCATGATTTTGCACTTCTTTGCATTAAATCCCAGTTGCCACTCTTCTGACCATTCTGCTAGTTTATCCAGATCTCTTCTCATTCTGCCCACCCCATCTGGATCATCTACTCTGTTGCAGATCTTGGTGTCATCTGCAAACAGACAAGCCTTACCCTCTAGTCCATCTGCTGGGTCACTAATGAAGATGTTGAATAGGACTGGCCCCAGGACTGATCCCTGAGGTACCCCACTTGTGACTTGCATCTCTTCTGACTGTATACCATTTACCACCACTTGTTTTCTGCCAGTCAACCAGAAGTTTGCCACCCAGTTGACCAACTTCTGACCCACCCCGAGCCTACTCTAGCTTATTTATCAATCTTCATGTGAACAGTGTCAAAAGCTTTGGTTGAAGTCAAGGTAGGCGAGATCTAACTGCTCCCCTCGGTCCACCACTCTGGTTACCCAGTCAAAGAAATCTATGAGATTAGTTTGACAGGACCTTCCTTTGTAAACCCATGCTGTCTTGGATCCTGTGCCCTATGGATTCCAGGTGTTGCACTATCCTTTCCTTAAGGAGTGCTTCCATAATCTGCTCCACTACTGAGGTAAGACTGACCGGTCTGTAGTTCCCCGCCTCCTCCCCTGCTACCACTCTGTGGAGTGGGATCACATGAGCCTTCTCCAGTCTTCTGGGACCTCTCCTGTGCTCAGAGACTCACTAAACAATTCTGCTAATGGCTCTGCTAGTTCCTCCTTTAGCTCCTTAAGTACCCTGGGATGTATGCCATCAGGTCCCATTGCCTTATCCACCCTGAGCTTAGCAAGCTCTTGTAGGACCCTTTCTTTTGTGAAGGGAGTAGTGCTCACCTCCCTCCCCTCTGTGTCCATGATGCTGAGCTGTGGGCCCTGCCCTACCTTCTCTTCAGTGAATACTGAGCAAAAGTATCTATTTAGGATAGATGCTTTTACAGGGTCCTCCTCCTCACATGCTCCCTTTTCTCCATTAGCTTAGCAATACCCTCTGGACTTTCTCCTTTCACTAATGTATCTATAGAAAGTCTTGTCACCTTCTTTTACTGTTTGTGCTAGTGTTTCCTCAGTTTGGGACTTTTGCCTGCCTTACTGCCTTACCTGCTTCCCTTAGGGCAGTTTGGTATGCCCCCTATCTTCATCCCGCTGTGTTCCTTTGTATTTTTCTGAAGGCCAGCCTTTTGGTCTGACCTTTTCTGCTACTGTATTTGAGAACCAAAGTGGTTTCTCTTCTTTTGCACTTCCTTTTCTGTCTAACACAATGGGATGTTGCTTCAAGTATTGTATCCTTAATGCTTGCCCACTTTGCCTGTACCTCCTCACCTGTGTTTCTTTTGCCAGGGCTAGCTTAACTCTGTTGGCCATCTTATCAAAGTCAGCTCCTCTGAAGTCCCATATTTTTGCCTTGGAATGGGATGATTTAGATGTAGTAGCCAAATTGAACCATACCATGTGATGGTCACTGGCCCCCAGGTGACCTTCTACCTGGAGATCTGTGATCCCTTCTTTGTTAGTCAGTACTAGATCTAGGATAGCCCTGTCTCTTGTGGGTTGCTGTACCAGTTGTTTGAGGCCCTCCCCCTGCAGGGAATCTACTATGAGTCTAGTTCTGGCAGATGTTCCTGCTGGTATTGACCAATCTGTATCTGGCATGTTGAAGTCTCCCATTATCAGAACCTCCCCTTTAGCTTCACTTTGGAAGGATGCCAACTAAATACTATTCAGAAGCTTAACTGATAAAGTATTTGAATTTAAAGCACAGGAAACTGACACTGTTCAAGAGAACTGTGTTGTTGACCAACTAACATTTACCTTTTTGTAATTGCATTTGTTATGCACTATCTGGGCTTACTATATATTATTATTTATTACTATGAAGGGTTTACTGGTTTATCTATGCATTGATGTATTATTTATTAAATAGCTTTGATGGCTTATCATTTGTTAGAATGAGATTTAAGTATTTTGTCACTTAATGTAACTTGAAATTTCCTTTAAAAATTCAAACAAAATATAATTTCCTTAAACTGAGGCAAATTCCATTTAAGAGCTCTATACAATCTTGTTTCTGATGGTTAAATGATGCAGCAGAGTGATGCCCTTGATGAAGTAATTTATATCACAATTGGCGCCAGGTCACTTGGTCACCACTGTGTTAGTATGCTCCTTTGCCTGTATTCTCACTTGTAAATTCAAGCAGCAATGAATTATTCAGATGTACCAACACCAGCACCAGCTATGTTTCTACTGTGAATGTAAATTAAATAAATGTGACATTTTTCCAGAGCAGTTTCTGTCTCAGTTCTGCTCCCAGTTAAAGGAAAAGGCCAGTACTCACTACCAATCCTTGCTGTAGAAAGGGTGAAGTACCGAGCCCTTGTTTGTCACTAGCCTAGGTTCCAGTGTCATTCTACTGTGATGCATTTGTTGTGTTACTGTACTACCATAGACATTGCAAGTGCTGGTGGAGATCAGGTAAGGGTCTGCTATGTGTGTGTGTGAGTGTGTGTGTGTGTGTGTGTGTGTGTGTCCCTGCACAAATGCCTTTTCTGTACTGTAAGGACCAGGGTTCACATGGCCTGGGTGGCAACATAGTGCTCCTTTTTTCAAACAGTTTGTGCCCTGCAGGTTATTCTTATCTGATGGGATACATCACATCTGTATCTGATGTACACGATGTGTTGACATGGGTGTCCATCTGCTGTCGAGTATAGTGAAAGGAAACAATACAAAGCTGCAAGCACAGCAGAGAATGAGATGATGAGTAACCTACTGCAAACAAGCTTCAGCCTGACGGAGACAGAAAAGGCAGACAGACCTGTAGGAAACAGGTAGAAGTCATCCTGTTCATGGCACTTGAAAGGAGAGGCATGGCATGTGACATGAGCAGGCCAAGAGGTGGGAAGAATTGTGCCTTAAACAGAGTGAGTAATCGATGAGTGTACCTACACTGCAGCTGAAATGCAGTTACAGTGTACTTACACTATAACTACACTGTAGTTAACTGACAAAGTGTAACAATTGCAGTGTAGGCATCAGTGAAAATCATGATTCATTATCACTTAGTGGTGTCTCGGAATAGGGATGTGGTGGCGGGTGAAGAATCTGAAACAAGATTTCAGAGTGCTTTGCTGGTTAAACACATGGGAGGCAGGAATGTATGTCCAGTAATTGTAGTCAAAGCTCACTGATGGAACTTGAGATTGCACTTGCTGAAGACCTTGCATTAATAGTGAACAAGTGGGGTGGCACTAGGACAATGCTACCATCCACTGAAAAATGGTCTTGGTAGAATCTGTGCATTGGTCCTTATGCACTGGATGCAAGCAGGAAAAGCCTGCATGTTTCCTGTGTTCCAATAAAATTGCTGATCTTTGGTGTAAGGGTTCATTGTCAGTTTATTTGTTAAGGGGGTATTGCATCTTGGCATAGGTTATTCTTGACCCACTGGTGGATACTAATCGGTATTTATGTGTATTCATTTTGGCTTGTTGATAGCTACTAGGCTTATGTTGCATGGACTAATAGCTGCACTCTCCATGGACTCTGTGTGACCTCATACAGTATGGTGGAGATGCATCAGGAGCTGATGGCTGGTGCACAGCATGTTCCATAAATAACAATGCCCATGTAGGAACCTAATCACCTGTTGCTAGACACCAACAGTTCCGAAAATATACGCAGTGATGCTGTTAAACTTTCAGAATGTAGCCATTTGATACTAGAATAGACACAGTAGACAGAAAGTGGTTCAGAAAATATACAACACACTAAAGCAGCTAAAAGAGTAATCAATCAAAGCTTTTTCTAACTGATGCTATCTTTAATGAAAATTTGATAAGAATAGCAGGTCTGGAAAATTAGATTGAGCACAAACCGTACTGTATGGTGTTTAGGTTTCCCAGATGGATTGAAAGCAGGGATCTTAGGAAAGAGAACACTTCTGGGACATTTATTGGGTTTTCCTATTAGCTAAACTCTGAGATATGATTTTTGAAGGCTGCTAAAAAATTGAAACACAGTCAAATCTGATAAGAGTTGCTCCACATGACAGAGAAGAAATCATTTGAGTATACAAAACTGAGAGCTAAAACCTGGATATTTATTTCTGAATGCTTAGCATAGAAATGTTGAGAAAGACAAGACTGTGCAAGGCCAGTCTGCACAAGTGAAATCCCCTGATTTGTTTATGCAGTCTGGCTTGCTTGAGCAGCCAATGTTTGAATAAGTCACTTTGGCTCCTCTCCCTCTCCTACCCTATGGTGATCAACATGAGTTTCTTATGAGGGGTAAAAAGGGTGTGTGGCCACAAATATCACTCACATGGGATGTTTGCATGTCAGACATTTATCTCCTTCCCTACAACCACTGGTATGACAGGAAAGTATACAGTTTTAGGATACTGTTAAGAAATATTATGAGCAATATTATCCTGAGAAATATTATTTCTGTGGAGGACATGTGAGGATTAAAAGGATGGGGGAAAAGGAGGGAAGTAGGACAGGGACAGAACCATGGTGGGGGGGGGGAGTGCAAGCCAGGGAAGAAGAACAACAGACAGAGGGAAGGGGCAAGTGGGATTCATGGAGGGTGGTAAGCCTAAATGAAATAAGTCTGAATGACAAGTTAAGTGAGTTCCTGGCAGTGGTTGTGGTGGCAATGCTGGACCTGTTAGCTGTAATGCAAGCATGGGCCACAAACAACAACCTCACAGTCTCATGCTAGAACTTTACGGGGGACATAGATGGAGAGGCAAAGGTGGCACCTCCCCCCTTTTTGCCTTTTCACTGATGAAGACAGTGGCCATGCTGGGCCAGCCATTGGGAGCTGATTAGGTGCTTAGGAGCTACAATTGCTTACTTGTTTTATTTGAGTAGTTTTATTTTAATTTATTTTTTTTTTATCCATTTTTACAGCTGCAGTTTTGGAGTCACAGTTGTTTTCTCTCATTTATCGACCGTGGTATTCTCTGGATATAACCTGTTGTTATTTGCACTAGTATTAACTTACCAGCTGGCCTGTGCATCCTTGGGAGTTTTTCTTGGTATCGCTGATTTGTGCTACTGTGGAGCAAGGAGCAGACAGGTCTCCAGAGTAATCTTGCACCAGGAATTTGAGTGTTGGTGAGACTATCTGTTGGACTACCAGGGTGGCGTGCTTGGAGGCCCTGGGATTTGAAGTGGCAGCCTTTGGTGGGGTTGTGAGCTGAGAAGGATCTGTGCTGCTTGCTGTGGCAGACTGGGTGAGCCAAACCGGCATGACCGAGGTGGATCCTGGGTCTAGCTATTTCCTTCCCTGGGGTGATCTGGTAGTGCTGACTGGAGGATGGGCATCTATACAGGTCACCTGGGGCTGTAGGGGTTTGTCTGACTGGTGTTGGGCAGATTCCTGATGGCCTAAGTGAGGGGGGGATCTGTTGAACTCTGGGGCTGCTTAAGAGTTGGGTGGAGTCAGGCTAATTTGGATTTATTGTCTGGATTAGATTTTCTTGGGAAGTTGGCCTGTGTTTGACAATCCTCCTCTATCTCGCTAAGTGAAACTAAAACTGGATGTGAGCTCGTTCGTCGGATGCCTCAAGTATTATATGAACTGGCTGTTTTTTGATATTTTTGGATTTGTGCAACTTTATGATTAACTTTGGAGGTAGTAAGAGGGCCTCCTTTTTGGATTAAATTTACAAATTAAACTCCGATTATGTGGCAGTGAGAGGGCTAAGTTGACTGGTCAAAAATTTCTGATAAGAGAGTGGTAAGAGCTCTCCCTGTCTATTTCAAACTTTTTTGTGAAGTTGTGGCACACTCCTTTGATTATTAAAGACCTAACATGGATATAATGGACAGTGCTACTACATTTATACTAAACTGTGACCATTCAGCTTTATGTGACTGATTTTTAATGTTTTATTGCTATTTTATTTTGTTAATTAGGTAGTAATTTGTTTTGTTGATTTGAGGTTGGTATTTTGGGAGTTAGAGGGTGATAGCTATTTGTTAAAGTGTGGGTATTATTATGTTTAAGTTGCCCTACAATCTGTGAGAGAATCTGGTAGGGTTTATTATTATTATTTTTGTTTATTTGTTTTTTGGTTATTATTAGTATTTGTGATCTTATTACTCCTGGGTGTGTGTAGATAGATTTGTGTTTTAAGAATGTGTAGGGAGGGTCCAAAGATGATCGGGCAATTCTCCCCCACCAGACTCAGGGAGTTGCACCCCTTTGACTGCCCCTTTTTACCAACCGAGATGTATGAACATTGTCAATCCCTTGAGATTGCTAGGAGGCGTAGGAAGGGGGGCAGAGCTGGGCCTGGTGGGGAAATGGAAAGAGGGGGACGTATTGGGGTGGTGGGGACCAGACGATGCCCTGGGGTGAAATGGTGCCAGGACAGAGGTAATCCCTGTCTTGTTTCCATACCCAAGGGCCCAGAAACTGATGCTGGACAGGAGTCAAGGTCTTCCCCAGCATCTCATCCAACCCAGGTGGTGTTATGTAATGCTAGGTCCATCAAAAACAAGACAGCCATTATAGCTGGTCTTGTTGAAATGGTGGACCTGGTATGCATCACTGAGACCTGGCTGGATGAAAATGCAGGCCCAGTATTGGCCTCTACAGTTCCAGCTGGGTTCTCGGTGATTCACCGCCTGAGGTTGGATTGTAGGGGTGGGGGTGTAGCCATCTTTTTTAAGACTGAACTGGGCCTTGTGGATGTTCCAGTGGGACCCTAGATCCTTTGAGTATGTCATGGGTGAGGGTGTAGGCTGTAGTATACTCCTCATTTACTGTCCACCAGGCGATGGAGGTTTATTCCTGCAGGAGATTGCAGACTTCATCATTGACATAGTGTTGGAGTTCCCCAGATGGATAATTCTGAAGGACTTCAATGCCTGGGTTGAAGGATGAACTCATGCAGTTTGGTCAAATTCTCCTCCAGCTAATGACAATGCTGGTCCTTACACAGGTAGTTACCTCCTCTACCCACATAGGAGGTCACTCACTGGATCTGCTGTTCCTCCTGGGGATGGAGATCACTGACTTGGGGGTGGAACCAGTCAGTTGGTCTGACCATCACACCATAAGGTTCAGTTTTGGGGGCCCCCCCCCCCCGAATGGACCTACCCCATCAGAGATGGTCCGGTACTGCCCTTTGAGAGGAATTACCCCAGATGGTCTATCGGTGGTGCTGGACCTATCAGGATGGCTGGGTGAAAGCACAAGTCCAGGGGACCTCGTATTTGCCTATAATATGGCAGTGGGAGACACCCTGGACTTGATTGCTCCTGTTCGTGTTCGACCACTCACACTTTGCCCAAGGTCCCCTTGGTATGATGAGGCCTTGAAGGAGTTGAGGTGGATTGGTCGAAGGCTGGAGAGAGCATGGTGGAAGTCTGGCCTGGATGCTGATAGGCTTAGATTGATGGAACATTGTAAGGCCTATCAATCAGAAATCACCCGTGAGAAGGCAGAGTTCCTGTCCAGGGAGATTTCTGCTACACAGAACCAACCAGCTCAACTCTTTCAAACTGTTGACAGATTGTGCGATCCAGTCTGTCTCCAGTCCAGAAAAGCTTTTTCTCAAATTAAGTGTGATGAGCTAGCTCAGTTTTTTGTAGATAAGATTGCCAGCATCAGGTCTGGAATCGGCCCGTCTCTCTCCATGAGGGGTTGTGAAGGTCAGTGGGAGGTAGTGAGCACCCGGTCTGTCTGAACGGATTTCAGCCAACTGTAATTCATAGACATTGTGATGATTGTCCAGACTTTGCGCCCGACCTGCTGTAGTTTGGATCCAGGCCCTATCTCCCTTCCGGTGGTATGTGTAGATGTTATCCGCCCAATCCTAGCTGAAACTGTATAGAGATCCTTGGAGCAGGGAATCTTTCTGGACCCCTTAAAGGAGGCAGTCATTCAACCACTCCTTAAAAAACCCTCCTTGGATCCCTTTAATTCAGCTAACTACCAGCTTGTCTCTGACCTGCCCTTTGTGGGGAAGGTTATTGAGAAATTGGTTGTGTTGTAACTGGACAATCACCTGGTAACTCACAATGTCTATGAAGCCCTCCAGTCTGGTTTCAGGAAGAGGCATAGCACAGAGACTGCCCCTGTTTGGGTATTAAATGACCGCCTAATGGTGAGTGATCAAAAGACTTATACCATCTTAGTCCTTCTCGATCTCTCAGCAGCCTTTGACACTGTGGACCATGAGGTGCTTTTTGGAGACCCTGTGGTTCCTTTGTGGACTGTCTGGTACAGTCCTCAAATGGTTTTGATCTTTCCTCATAGGCAGGTCCCAGAGGGTGGTCACTGGAATTTAATCATCTGACACCTCTCCCTGTCCTGCGGGGTGCTGCAGGGCTCATATTGGTGCCCATGTTGTTTGCAGTGTATATGCTGTCATTGGGAGATATCATCAGGCGATACAGCTTAAGTTTTCACTGCTATGCAGATGATACTCAGCTGTATATGTCCTTTGTGCCTGGACAAGTTGATGCAATCTCTATGCTGAATAGCTGCCTCTCTGAGATCAAAGACTGGATGAGCTTGAGTTGGTTGAGACTGAATCCAGATAAGACTGAGGTGTTGGTGGTGGATCCGGGCCACCAGGGGGCGGGTTTTGGTGCTGGGCACATACCGGGTCTATGGCTTGATGGTGTCCAGCTCATTACTTCAGATCAGGTGCATAACCTGGGCATTATTTTTGATGATGCCTTGACACCGAAGTCTCAGGTGTCAGATGTGGTCAAATCAGCATTTTACCATCTGAGGAATATTGCCCAGGTGAAACACCTGATTTCACTGGGCTACCTTCCAACATTGGTCCACTCCTTCATTACTACCCGTCTTGACTACTGCAATGTCCTCTACCTAGGGCTGTGTAAGGTTGATATCTGCCACTTGCAGCTAGTGCAGAATGCTGTGGCCAGGCTGTTGACTGGTACCTCTAGGAGCAGTCACATTAAACCTGTGCTGTGCGAACTGCTCTGGCTGCCAGGTCAGTGGTGGACCACCTATAGGGTAGGTTTGCTTACCTTTAAAGCCCTACATGAACAGGGATTTGACTACCTGAAAGATCTCCTGACTCCCTACTCCCCCAATCACCCTCTCTGATCCGCCGATGAGGGATTGCTAGAGATTCCCAGGGTTCATCTTAAAACATCTGGAGCTCATGCTTTTTCATTTGCAGCACCGACCCTGTGGAATTCTCTACCTTGTTGGTTAAGAGAATGCCTGACCATCAGCAGTATGCTGACAATGTGTTTATTTTCTCTGGCCTTCCCTGATTAATTAATGGATTGATTTTAAATAATTATTATATTGTCTGTTTTTATACTGTAATTTATATTATGTACAGCGCCTTGATTTTAAAAGGTGCTATAAAAATTAAAGATTGCTTGCTTGCTTGGATGGCATTATATGTAAAGGAAGGTATCAGCCAAGGTGGAAGACTAGGTTTGCTGGCCAAGGCAGCTAGCTTCACCTGAGCTCTTTCCTTCTAGGTTGCTCGAAAGGACAGAAAAAATAAGCTTACCAGAGCAAGGGAAAGGCGTAATAATTCTTTTGACTTGGCAGATATACTGAGTGTTGTTATTTTTATTTTGTACTCACAGGGATTGTTGCTGTTTGTTGCTAACATTTTATTGCTTTATTTTTTTCTGATTCAAATTGTTGTTGCTGGGTATACCTTCTACTGCATTATTACAAGGTGTGCCTAACAGGTGTGTGCTAACAGATTACTGCTGTAATCTTCTGATTCGAATTGTCTTTTGCAAGGTATATCTTCTGTTATTGCTTTATTTTTCTTTGTAGCAAAATGTTTCTTACAGGGTATATCTTCTGTGAAATTATTACAGGTGGTGCTTTACTGGCTTTACAGCTTTATCTATCATTAGGATAAGCTTTCAGGGTCACTGCATTTGTTGCTGACTGATTGTTTCTGCTCTCACCTCATTTCTTTTGTCCGTGATTCTTCTTTTTCGGCAGGGGAAGGGCCCAGCCACCCAATCCCATCCCAACCACCCAACACTACACTCCTTTTTTAGGGTAGCACAGTTGTGACATTTCCTGTGGCAAAGCAGGTAGGGGCTGATCATGAGAGTATCCACACAGTGATCTCATTTACAGGGGAATTAGTAATTTAACGTGTTATAACAAGTTATACAAAAACAAACAAACAAAACATAAAATCAAGCTTTTACTTTCATTTTCTTCCTTCTAATTACTCTGACCAGGTTATAAACCTAGCAAATTATCAGGAATGGATATCATTAACTGCTGGTACTGCAGAACACTTTTCAGAAGGGCAGTTTTACAGGATTTAGGGCACTGTCCTACACGCTGGGCCATTGTATATCTTAGAGCCCAGCTCCAGGCAGCATGGACAGAGATTGTGCATCTCACATTTCATATTGAAGAGGACATATATTATAAGAACCACCCGCCATTTCCCCAACATCCAACAGAAGCACCTCGACCGCAGACGGTAGTTGGTCCAGGAGGTTGGCAGATGGTTAGGAGGAGCACATCAGGGGCTCCATCTCTCGGTGCTCTCCAACATATTACCTCCATAAACCATATAAAAACTACAAATAGGTATTTGCCTCTATCTCTGAAATCAAACAAAGTGGCAGAGGACACTGCAGAGCACGACACTGCAGCACAGGAGCTAGCACAACAAAACTCGCCCAAAACAGGAACCAAAACAAAAAAGCAAAAAGGAATCCAAAAAACTTCTGATTGTAGGAGACATCATGATTTGGGGAGTCAATACCTATCTCCAGCCTGGGGTAATGCTCAGATGTCTCCCAGGTACATCAGCATAGAGAGACACTGACTGCATTGCTAAAATTGCTCAGGAAGGAGGAGAAAACATTGACATTCTGGTACACATAGGGACTACTGATCTCACCAGCCAGTCAGTTGTGGAGACCAAGAAACACCTGACCAGGCTGGGTGACAAACTATCATCTATTTCATCCAGCATCTCCTTGTCTGAGATCCTGCCAGTCTGGGAAAGGGGGGCAGATGGACAGAAGGTCAGAGAAGGGGAGATAGGGGAGCTAAACATGTGGTTCAAGGGCTAGTGCCAGGAAAAAGGACACAAATTTGTAGGGAACTGGCAACAGTTTTGGGAGCGAAGGTTCTTTAAATTTGATGGACTGCATCTGACATCAGTGCATTGGGGCAGAATTTCGATGTCTTAGCAGAATATTTAAACTAGCAAATGGGGAGAGGGTTGCAGCACCCCATACGTCAAATGGGAGGAACACCCCTACCCCCTCAGCTAGTGGTCAAACAAAAGTTCAGCATGTTTGCCG
This sequence comes from Neoceratodus forsteri, assembly GCA_016271365.2. Classification (NCBI taxonomy): domain Eukaryota; kingdom Metazoa; phylum Chordata; order Ceratodontiformes; family Ceratodontidae; genus Neoceratodus; species Neoceratodus forsteri. Next base: position 542,829,339 of record CM057449.1, on the reverse strand, counting down.
TTCATTTGCATCACCAGGTAAGGAAAAGGTCCAGCTCCCAATACGATGCACAGGGGAAACACCAAACCTCACCCAACAACTAACACACTGAAATCTGGCCAATGGAAAGTCATGTACACAAATGCTCACAGTCTGGGAAACAAGATCCCAGACCTGCAGGCAATAATGACAGAGGCTAAACTGGACATAGTAGCAATTAACGAGACATGGTTTACCAGTAACCACACTTGGGAGACTTTAGTACCTGGCTATGTACTGTTCAGAAGAGACAGAGGTGCAAAAGGGGGGTGGAGTGGCCCTGTATGTCAATGAAAATATCAAAGCTACAGAAATTCAGAATACACATAAGGAGCCAGAAGAACTGTGGGTCACCTTGAAAACAGGAAATGGGACAGCCATAAGAACTGTGGTTGTCTACAGGCCCTCAGACCAGGGGGAGGGCATAGATACATTACTGTTAGAAGATATACAAAATATGACAACTAAAGGGGAGGTTCTCATAATGGGAGACTTCAACATGCCAGATACAGATTGGTCAATACCAGCAGAAATATCTGCCAGAACTAGACACATGGTGGATTCCCTGCAGGGGGAGGGCCTCAAACAACTAGCAAAACAATCCACAAGAGACAGGGCTATCCTAGATCTAGTACTGACTAAAAGATCACAGATCTCCAGATAGATGGTCACCTGGGGGCCAGTGACCATCACATGGTATGGTTCACTTTGGCCACTACAACTAAATCATCCCATTCCAAGGTAGAATATGGGACTCCAGAGGAGCAGACTTTGATAAGATGGCCAACAGAGTTAAGCTAACCCTGGCAAAAAGAAGTACAGGTGAGGGGGTACAGGCAAAGTGGGAAAGCATTAAGGATGCAATACTTGAAGCAACATCCAATTGTGTTAGAGAGAAAAGGAAGTGCAAAAGAAGAAGGAAACCACTTTGGTTCTCAAAAACAGTAGCAGAAAAGGTCAGAGTCAAAAGGCTGGCCTTCAGGAAATATAAGGGAACACAGCGGGATGAAGATAGGGAGGCATACCAAACTTCCCTAAGGGAAGCAGGGAAGGCAGTAAGGCAGGCAAAGGCCCAAACCAAGGAAACACTAGCACAAACAGTAAAAGAAGGTGACAAGACTTTCTATAGATACATTAGTGAAAGGAGAAAGTCCAGAGGGGGTATTGCTGAGATCAAAGGAGATAATGATGTGTGTGAGGAGGAAGACCATGTAAAAGTATCTATCCTAAATAGATACTTCAGCTCAGTATTTACTGAAGAGGAGGTAGGGTAGGGCACACAGCTCAGCACCATGGACACAGGGGGAGAGGGAGGTGAGCACTAGTCCCTTCCCAAAAGAAAGGGCCCTACAAGAGCTCTATAAGCTTAGGGTGGACAAGTCAATGGGACCTGATGGCATATATCCCAGGGTACTAAAGGAGCTAAGGGTGGAACTAGCAAAGTCATTATCAGAACTGTTTAATGAGTCTCTGAGGACAGGAGCGGTCCCAGAAGACTGCAGAAGGGCTCATGTGATCCCGTTACACAAGAGTGGTAGCAGGGAGGAGGCAGGGAACTACAGACCAGTCAGTCTTACCTTAGTAGTAGGCAAGAGTATGGAGGCACTCATTAAGGAAAGGATAGTGCAACACCTGGAATCCATAGGAGCACAGGATCCAAGACAGCTTGTGTTTACAAAAGGAAGGTCCTGTCAAACTAATCTCATAGATTTCTTTGACTGGGTAACCAGAATGGTGGACCAAGGGGGAGCAGTTGATGTCACCTACCTTGACTTCAGCAAAGCTTTCGATACTTTTCCACATAGAAGATTGATTAATAAGCTGGGTAGGCTCGGGGTGGGTCAGAAGTTGGTCAACTGGGTGGTAAACTGGTTGATGGGCAGAAAACAGAGAGTGGTGGTAAATGGTATACAGTCAAAAGAGATACAAGTCACAAGTGGGGTACCTCAGGGATCAGTCATGGGGCCAGTCCTCTTCAATATCTTTATCAGTGACATTGCAGATGGACTGGAAGGTAAGGTTTGTCTGTTTGCAGATGACACCAAGATCTGCAACAGAATACATGATTCAGATGGGATAGGCAGAATGAGAAGAGATCTGGATAAACTAGCAAAATAGTTGGAGGAGTGGCAGCTGGGGTTTAATGCAAAGAAGTGCAAAATCATGCACATAGGGAAGAGAAACCCTGAAGCCACCTATAGGCTGGGAGGGGAGTTGCTGGCAGTCACAAGGGAAGAAAGAGACTTGGACATCATCATCACCGATGACCTGTAATCATCCAAGCTGACCACTAAAGCAGTAAGTAAGGCTAGGGGGATGTTAGGGTGTATTAATAGGCGGTATCACAAGTCAGAAGAGGGAGATAATAATCCCTCTTTACAAGACACTAGTTAGATCCTATCTGAAGTACTGCCTGCAGTACTGGAGGCCACACATTCACAAGGACATTAACCAATTTGAGGCAGTCCAGAGAAGGGCAACCAAAATGGTGCAGGGACTGCATCAGAAAACATATGAGGACAGATTAATGGAGCTCAATATGTATACCCTAGAGCAAAGGAGGGAGAGAGATTATATGATCGAAACATTCAAACACCTTAAGGGCATTAACAAGGTGAAAGTCTAACATGTTTCAATGTAGGAAAAATAGCAGGACAAGAGGACACATCATGAGATTAGAGGGAGGCCGATTAAGGGGTAATGTGAGGAAGTTCTTTTTCACAGAAAGGGTGGTGGATGCATGGAACGGACTACCCCAGGAAGTAGTGGATATGAATACAGTGCAGGGCTTCAAACAGTCGTGGGATAGGCATAAGGGAGCAATACAAATGAGCATGAATAGACAGGCCATTGACAGAGCAAAGGCCGATGGCACATTTATAGGGTAGAAAAATAAATAGGCAGACTGGATGGGCCTTGTGGTCCTTATGTGCTATCAACTTCTATGTTTCTATGTTTCTATGAACAGTGGGGAGGTGGCACTGAATAGAAACAGTCTGGGTGCAACTGGCAACTGAGAAGCATAGAAACATAGAATCTGATGGTGGACAAGGACCACCAGGCCCATCTAGTCTGCCCATTTTCCTACCCAGCACTTAAACAGCATTCCCTACCTGACCTGCGGCTTCCCCTTTGTTCCCTATTGTTAGTGTTCCTTTGTGTTCGTCCCATGCATTTCTGAATTCCTTCACCACTTTAGTCCTGACTGCTTTGCTAGGAGGCTGTTCCAGGTATCCACCACCATTTCTGTGAAGAAATGCTTCTTCATGTTACCCTGGAGTCTACCCCCACTAGTCTCATATCATGTCCCCTTGCTCTTGAATCTCTTCTTCTCTGAAAAATGCTACCCTCTTGTACCTTATTGATACCCTTGAGGTACTTGAAAGTCTCTATCATATCACCCCTTTCTCTTCTCTTCTCTTCTCTTCTCTTCTCTTCTCTTCTCTTCTCTTCTCTTCTCTTCTCTTCTCTTCTCTCTCTCCTCCAGTGAATACATATTGAGGTCTTTCAGTCTCTGTTCATATGGTTTCTGATGCAACCCCTGCAGCATTTTAGTTGACCTTCTCTGTACTGCTTCCTTTTTGTCTATGTGTTTCCTGAGATGTGGTCTCCAGAACTGGACACAGTACTTCAGATGAAGTCTCACCAGTGAACTGTACATGGCATCACCACCTCCTTTTTTCTGCTAGTCATTTCTCCCCTATGCACCCCAGTATCCCACTGGCCTTCCTTACAGCATTCTCACCTTGTCTGGTCACCTTTAGGTCGGCAGATATAATCACTCCTGGGTCCCTTTCCTGTTTGGTGGCCATCAGAAACTTCCCTCCCATCTTGAATTCCTCCCCTGGTGTTCTGTGCCCCAAATGATTGATCTTGCATTTCTTTACATTGAATCTCAGCTGCCACACTCTTGACCACTCCTCCAGCTTTCTTAGATCCCTTTTCATTTTCTACACTCCCCTGGAGTGTCCACCCTGTTGCAGATGTTAGAGTCATCTTTAAAGTGGCACACCTTCCCTTCCAGCCCCTCTGCAATGTGGCTTATGAAGACATTAAAGAGGACTGGTCCCAATACTGATCCCTGTGGCACCCTGCTGGTCACCCCCCTCTCCTTCGACTGAGCTCCATTCACCAGCACCCTCTGTGTCTCTCCGCTCAACCAGTTTCTGACCTGTTTTACCACCCTGGTCCCCACTCCTATGCTACCCAACTTGTTTATTAGCTTCCTATGTGGGGCAGTGTCAAAAGCCTTGCTGAAATGCAGGTAGACCACATCCATTGCCCCTCCCTGTTCAACTTACCTGGTTACCCAGTCAAAGAAATCTATCAGATTTGTTTGACAAGACCTTCCCACTGTGAACCCATGCTGCCTCAGATCCTATATCCTGCAGTCCTCTAGACAGGTCACAATTCTTTCATTCAGTAATGATTCCATCAGTTTCCCCACTACTGAGGTCAGGCTGACTGGCCTGTAGTTGCCAGCCTCCTCCCTGCTCCCACTTTGTGGAGAGGGACTACATTTGCCTTCCTCCAGTCCTCTGGAACAACACCTGTTTCTATTGATTTGTTGAAAAGAGCTGTCAGAGCTGCTGCCAGCTCCCTTCTGAGTTTTTTTAGTTTTCTGGAGTGTATACTGTCTGGCCCCATTGCCTTGTTAACTTTCAGTTTGCTAGCTGCTTTAGGACCCTCCCTCTCTCTTCTGTTAATGGACTGGTGTCTACCTCCTTTCCCTTGGTGCTTCTATACCCTAGCTGTGGTCCCTCCACCTTTCCCTTCTTCTGTAAATTCTGAACAAAAGTATTTGTTCAGGATTTCTGCTTTTTCTGGGTCCCCTTCGGCATACCCCGTTCCCCTTTCAGTCTTACAATTCCTCCTCTGGACGTTTTTCTTTCACTGATATACTTAAAAAAGGTCTTATCCCCTTTCTTTGTTGCCTGTGCTATTCTTTCCTCTGTTTGTGCCTTTGCACCCCTGGCTGCGTTCCCTGCTTCTCTTAGTTTTTCCACATACAGTCCATTGTCTTCCTCCTTCTGTGTTTCCTTGTACCTCTTGAAAGCTAACCATTTTTCTCTCACCTTTCTGGCCACTTCTTTACAGAACCATAATGTTTCTTTTTTTCTTTCTCTTTGCTTTACTTTCTTGGCTAACACAAAGGCTTGTTGCTTCTGCTATGGCTCCTTTAAGATTTGCCCACTGTTCCTCTACACCTCCTCTTTCCTCCTTCCCTACCAGGGCTGTCCCGAGACATTCCCCCAACTTTGCTAAGTTGGCCTGTCTGAAATCCAGGACCCATGCTTTCATGTAGTTCGACTCCTCTGCTGTCCTCACGTTACATCACACTGTAATGTGATCACTGGACCTCAGGTCGCTACCCACTACTACATCTGTGACTCTGTCCCTGTTGGTGAGCACCAAATCGAATATCACTCCTTCACTTGTGGGCTCTACCATAAGTTGTCAGAGGCTTGCTCCCTGGAGGGCATCTAGGATACATAGATGCTGTCAGCAGATAAGGACCACTAGGCCCATCCAATCTGCCCATTTAAGTTGCCTAACGATGTGAACAGTGACCCTATTGGGTCATTGGCTTTAACTTTTTCTTCCTCTCTCTATTATTCCTTTGTTTGTGTTCCATGCATGTTTGAAGCCCTCCACTGTAAGGGCTGCCATCACCCCATGGGGCAGGCTGTTCCATGTGTCCACCACCCTTTCCATAAAAAATAACTTCCTGACATTTCCCCTTATTCATCCACCCCTCAGTCTCATGTTGTGTCCTCTTGTCCTGGCACTATTATTAATCTGGAATATTTTGTCCCCTTCCACCTTGTTAATGCCCTTGAGGTACTTGAATGTTTCTATCATGTCATCTCTGTCTCCCTCCTTTGTTCCAGTGTGTACATATTGAGGTCCCTCACTCTCTCCTCATAAGGCTTGTGATGTAATCCTTTCACTACTTTGGTCATCCTCCCCTGCACCATCTCTATGTTGTCAATGTCCTTTTGAAGATGTGGTCTCCAGAACTGTACACAGAATTCAGGGTGAGGTCTCACCAGGGTTTTGCACAGTGGAACTATTACCTTCATCCTTCAGCCTGTGATTCTCTTTCATTACACCCTGACATCCCACTGGCCTTTCCCGCCATATTTGCAATTTGCCTAGCAGCCTTCAAGTCATCTGTGATTATGACCCCCAAGTCTCTCTCATCCTTAATTAGTGCCAACAGCTCCTCCCAACCTGTAGCTTGCCCCAGGGTTCCTGCTCCCCACATGCATGATTTTGCACTTCTTTGTGTTAAACCTTACCTACCATGACCCCGACCATCTCTCCAGCAGTTCCAGATCTTTTCTCATCCTTTCCACCCCCTCTGGTGTATCCATCTTGTTGCAGATTTTGGTGTCATCTGCAAACAGGCAAACCTTTCCCTCCAGCCAATCTACACTATCACTGATGGAGACATTGAAGAGGACTGGACCCAGAACTGACCCTTGAGGTACCACACTGTTCACCTCCCTCTTGTATGATTGGGCTCCCTTCACCACTATCCTCTGTTTTCTGTCCCTTAAACAGTTTACAATCTAGTTCACCACCTTGCGTCCCAACCCCAGGCTGCTTAGCTTGTTGACCAGTCTCCTACATGGGACCATATCAAAGACTTTGCTGAAATTGGGGTAGGCAATATCTACTGACTCCCCCCCCCCCGGTCCACTGTCTTTGTCACCCAGTCAAAGAAATCTATCAGATTAATTTGTCAGGATCATCCTGCAGAGAACCCATGTTACCGGGGCTCCACCAGTCCATTTGCTTCCAGGTGTTCCACTATTCTTTCCTTAATGAGTGCCTCTATTATGTTTCCGACTATAGAGGTTAGACTAACTGGCCAGTAGTTCCCCTCTTCTTTATTACCGCTCTTGTGAAGAGGGACAATGTTTGTCCTTCTCCAGTGCTCTGGGACCACTCCAGTGTCTAAGGACTCACTGAATAGGGTTGCCAGAGGGTCTCCCAGTTCAGTTCTCAGTTCCTTTAGGACCCTGGGATGTATGCCATCTGGACCCATGGCTTTTTGCACCTTTATCTTTGACAGTTCTTCTATGACACTCTCCTCTGTGAATGGACTTATGTTTACCTCCTTAACCTTAGCTCATATGAAGCCCACCTGTAGGTCCTACCAATCCCCTTCCACAGTGAAGACTGAACAGAAATATTCATTCAGGATCACTGCTTTTTCCCCATCTCCCTCCACTGTCTCCCCGTGACCCCTTTAAGCTTTGCTACTCCTCCCTTTACCTTCCTTCTCTCACTAATGAACCTGAAGAATGTCATCTCCTTTTTTAAGTGATTGAGCTATTCTTGCCTCTGTTTGCACTTTAGCGCTCCTCACTGCCTTTCCCGCCTCTCTCAGACATTTCTGGTATATTTCCTTGTCCTCATTCATTTGTGTCTCCTTATACTTCCTAAAGGCTAGACTCTTGGCCCTTACTTTTTCTGCCAACCTCCCCCCAGAGAACCAAAGTGGTTTTCTTTTCCTTTTACTCTTGTCTATTGACCGAATGCATTGTTTTGTAACCTCCACTGTAGCCTCCTTGATGTGTGCCCATTTCTCCACAATGTCCCCGCCTATCCCCCTCTTTTCCAGGGTTTCTTTTAGCTGTTGTCCCATACTGATCAAGTCAGTTCTTCTAAAGTCTAAGACTCTTGCCTTCATATGGGTTGACTGGATCCCTGTGTCCACTTTGAACCACAAAATATTGTTGTAGCTGGACCCTAACTGACCTTCACCCTAAGATCTGCTACCCTGTCTCCATTGGTCAGCACCAGATCCAGGATTGCCAGATCCCTAGTAGGTTCCTGAACTAGTTGCCTAAGGCCAACCCCCTAAAGGGAGTCCACAAAGTCCTGTACACTAACTGAGGCCACTGCTGGGATAGACCAGTCTACCTTCGGCATGTTAAGGTCTATTAGCAGTACCTCCCCCGTTGCTGCCATTTCATGTATGTTTTCTAGCAACTGCTTATCAGTTTCCTTGGCCTGAGCCAGAGATCTGTAAATGACCCCTGTGCGAATGGCTGTTCCATTGTCTGACTCAAGGTTGACCCAAACTTCCTTTGTTTGCTCATGCCTGTTTTAAATTTCAGTTGCCTTTACACTCTTTTTGATGAAGAGGGCAACCCCCCCTTTCTACCCTCCCTATCTGTTCTGAACAGGGCATAACCTGGTACACTTATGTCCCAGCTGTGGTTGCTGGTATACCATGTTTTGGTTATCGCCACTATGTCCAGATCAGCCTCTGTCATTGTAGTCACTTGGTCTGTGATCTTGTTCCCCAGACTGCAGGCATTTGTATGCATGACTTTCCATGAAATTCAGCATCTTTCTGTTCCCTACTTGTGTTTTGTCCCTTGCTTCATCCTACTTTACCTGGAGTGTTATATGTGATACTTCCTTTTTATTCATGAAGTGGGTCCAGCCCAGCCAACCTTGGTATAACGAAATAAGTATATTTAATGGGAGTACCCAGTACCAATCATGGCACAATCAATATGATAAACATATTGGTAATTATTGAGCTGACTCACCAAGGGTATAATCAACCAAAATATCATTTATTTTCATGTGTTCTATTGAATACAGTGTCCTAATTCAAACATTTTGGACATTCATCCTTCCTCAGTGAAGCACACTGTATTTCATACTAAAAAATAGTCATTCAAAATCATATACTGTACTTGTTACAAGTTCTGAAAAATACTTTCAATTGCATTTGTACAATATTTCACCAGTTCTTATATGCAGCCCTTCAACAGCTTGTCCAGGAATCTAATTTTTAAAAATTGACATAAATACATTCATCATATATCTCAACTATCACCTACTATAAGTAAGAAATGTATTCACTAATTTGTTTACATTCAATCAAGTCTTTTCAATGATCCGATCATTTCATTAAACTGTTTATGTCTAAATAATAAAGAAATCAATGTTATACACCATGCGGTCCCCGTGTATCTACCCCGGTTGACACTCTGGTCTTGCTTGATTTGTACACTAACCTATAATCTGTTGTTTTCCAAAGCTGATGTCTCTGCTCCTCGCTGTGGTTGTAGCATGAGTGCTCCAATTGACATCAGGCAAATTGAAGTCTCCTACCAGCACTACTTCCCCTTTAGCTGTCATTCTGTGGATGGCTTCCACCAGGATTCTGTCCATCTCTTCCCCTTGTCTAGGTGGTCTGTAGATCATCACAGTACAAATGGCTGTGCCATTTCCCATGTCCAGGGTGACCCACAGTGGCTCTGCCCCTTCCTACATTCTTTGAACCTCAGTAGCCTGTATTCCATCCCTAACCAGCACTCCCCTCAGGATAGCACTATATGGTTGGGCAAGAGGGTGATGTGTAAAAGGGGAAACAAAGGGGAGACTGGTGGAAGGGATTGTCAGCATACACCAGCAGTTTAAGAAATAAGATGGTGGGCCTGGAGGCCATAATGAGGGATGAGAGATTAGATTTAGTCACAATAAGTGAGACCTGGTGGACAGAGCATCACACCTGGGTAACAACCATTCCAGGTTATAGAATGTTCAGAAGGGACAGGGAAGGCAAGAAGGGTGGAGGGGTTGCTGTATACGTCAGGTAAGGCATCAGTGTTACTGAAGGGCAGGAGGAGGAAGGGGAGACTGAGCTGCTGTGGGTAACATTAGGTAGGAAGATGGGTTGATCCCTGCAGCTGGGGGTGGTATACAGGCCACCTGAACAAGGAGAGGAAAACAATAGAAGGCTGACTCAGGCAATCACAAGGCTGGCACAGAACATATGAACATATGAAATTTGCCAGCAGATAAAGGCCTAGAGGTCTATCAAGTCTGCTTGAATGTGCAGCTAGCACCCCTTATTCTGCAGCTGCCCCACCCTTCCACCCTTCCCCTCCATTGACCCTCCCCCTTGTCCTGTCCCATCTGCTTTTGAAGCAGCCCACTGTTCTACTGGATACCACTTCTGCAGGTAACACATTCCACCCAGCCACCACCCTCTCTGTAAAAAAGAGTCTCCTCATCTCCCTCCTGAACCTTCTTCCCTCCAGTCTCATATCATGGCCCCTGGTGTCCATCCCTTCCCCTCCCTTACTTTGAACAGCCCCTCTGTACATGTCTTGTTTATTCCTTTCATGTACTTAAAGGTTTCAATCATGTCCCCCCATCCCTCCTCTCCTCCAGTGAGTACATGTTCAACTCCCTCAGCTTCCTTTTGTATGATAAGTCCCCCAGCCCCTTGATCATCTTTGTCACCCTGTGCTGCACCCCCACCAGTAACTTAATGTCCCTCTTCAGATACGGGCGCCAGTACAAATTGCAGTACTCCAGGTGCAGTCTAACTAATGACCTATACAGTGGCAGAATCACCTCCTCCCTCCTCAAGGATATACCCCAGAAAGGTGAACTGCTGCTGTTGGGTGATCTGAACCTCCCAGATATTGACTGGGAAATTCCAGATGCAGTGTCGGCAAGGAGAGGGAGGTATTAACCAAGGTGCAGGGAGTATTCCTTCAACAGCTGGTCAGGGAAACAATGAGGGGAAACAACTTGTTGGACATGGTTCTGACTAATGGGGAGAGTGTGGAGGGGGTTCAAGTTGGAGAAGCCTTGAATACCAGTGACCACAGCACAGTACAGTTCAGGATTAGGGCAGGGAGGGAGACAAGTAAGGCCAATATGACAATCATGGACTTCAGACACACAGACTTTAATAAGATGATAAAGATAGGGAAAAAATGTAGGGTTCGGAGAAGATAGCGGCTGTGGAGGAAGCTATCAGGGGAGGCTGTCAGGAAGCAACAGAAATGTGTATAAAAAAGGTCAGGAAGAGCAAGAGGTTGAGGAGACTGCTCTGGTTCACTAGGGAGGTGGTGGAGCAGTCAGGGAAAGGAGGAGGGCTTTCAGAAAGTTTAAGATGACACTTAAAGAGGAGGCTAGGGAGGGGTATAGGGAGAAGAGAAGTCAGGCAGGCAGGGAGATCAGAAGGGCAAATGCAGCCACTGAGGAGAAAATAGCCAAAAGTGCCAGGAGGAGGAATAAAACATGTTTTAGATATATGAGGGAGAGGAAAAGAGCAGGGCAGGGATTTGCTAGACGGGGGGGGGGAGGGGGGATAAACTTGGAGCAGAACTATGAAAAGGCAGAGGCACTAAATGAGTATTTTAGCTTGGTGTTCATGGAGGAGGTGGAGGGCAAGGATCTGATGCTAGTGCCTAAGGGGAAGGAAGGCAAATGAGTGGATCAGAATCCATTCACTGTGGATACAGTGAGGGCTGAGCTGGATAGACTAAGGGTGGACAAGGCAATGGGGCCTGATGGGTTACACCCCAGAATGATCAAGGAATTGATGGAGGAGCTGGCCGCAGCCTTGACAAGGCTCTTCAACCTGTTCCTGGATAGGGGGAGGATGCCAGAGGACTGGAGGAGGGCTGACATAGTGCCCTTGCACAGGGGAGGTAGCAGGGAGCTGAAGGAGAACTACCATCCAGTCAGCCTCACGTCTGTGGTGGGGAAAGTAATGGAGGCATTAATTAAGGAGAGGGTGGTGAATTACCTGGAGGAATGTGGCTTGCAGGACAGCAGACAGCATGGCTTCACCAATGGGAAATCATGCCATACCAACCTAATTGAGTTCTTTGATTGGGTGACTCAGGTAATCGACCAGGGAGGGGCAGTGGATGTGGCCTATCTAGACTTCAGTAAGGTCTTCAGCTTAGGAGGTTGGTGTACAAGATGGAAATCTTGGGGCTGGAAGGGAAAACAGCAGGCATGGTAGAGGCCTGGCTAGTAGGGAGAACTCAGAGGGTAGTGCTTAATGGGGTGCACTCTGAGATGGCAAGGGTGAGGAATGGAGTGTCACAAGGGTCAGTTTTGGGTCTGCTCTTCTTCAACATCTACATCAGTGATATTGTGGAGGGTTTGAGAGGGAGGGTGTGCCTATTTACCAATGATACAAAATCTGCAATAGGGTGGACACCCCGGAGGGGGTGGAAGACATGAGGAGGGACCTCAAGATGCTTGAGGAGTGGGCCAGGAAATGGCAGCTGAGGTTTAATGCCAAGAAGTGTGCTGTGATGCACCCAGGGAGGAAAAACACAAAAGTGGGGTACACACTTGGGGAGGAATCAAAGAATCAGAACAGGAAAGGGTTCTGGGCATCATATTCTCCTCCAACCTTAAAGGATACCTAAACTACATTTTGACAACAAACAATTTAAAAATCTGATTTCATAGGGGACTAAAGGAAAGGCTGCTGTATACATTAATGCTAAAACTACATTTATATAATTTACCTAAATGTGGTTATGAAGCATTTAAAAAATGTAAAATCAGCCTTTCAATTTAAAAAAAAACTGCCTAACCTGCCTCTTAAAAAGGCCGCCAAATGTTCAAGTTCAAGTTCAAGTTTATTGCAGGAAAACTCCATTGAGCAAGCTCATTCACAAGGAGGTCCTGAAGCATGTACAAACAAAGGGACATTACATAGAACAGCAAACATTGATTACAAGTATGTAAGGATGCACACATAGTTCAGGAGAGGTGTTGCATAGAGAAAAACATCATTGTAAAAAGTGCACAGTGGAAGAACATTTGGTACATAGTACGCCAGCACCTACAAGGTAGGGTATATAAACTTAACACTGGTAAATGCAATAAATAAGCATCATATAATGATCATAGGCAGGAGAGACAGAGTATAGAGGGTGGGTAGGGTTAGGGGGAAGAAGATGTCTAGCATAAATAACAAGGAGTAGATATATAGATAGGCAGTCACAGGGGGGAAAGGAAAAGGAGCAGGTAGGGAAAACTTGTAATGGTAATCACGGAATGCATTTTGCAAGTTCGGAGGTTTGAGTACAGATAGGACTAGTATCGGTGAAGATGATAAGCATGTTAAGTTATGACATCATTGGAGCCAGAGTCAGAGAGCGATATGGCTCTCTATAGTGCTAACTAGTTCTTTTTTCCATTTGTTTAGAATTGCTTCACCAAAATGGTCAAAACCATGTGCATTATTTTGATCAATACACATATTAAGCTATGGTTCTGTTCTTTTTGTTTACTTTAACATGCTGAAATTGTGTTTTAATCCAACTGACTTTCTCTTTGGCAAACCACAGTGCAGTACAAATCTTAAATAACCTGGTGGTCTAGTGATTATGGTAGATCCAGGATGTTACAATGGGGGGAGGGGTGCTGAGGTGGTGAGCAGCCAGCAATGAGAAATATTCAGAGTAGCAGGGCTGCATCTAAACTGTTACTTGAATTCAGTGTAGAGAGATTAACCTCAGGTGGGGGGATGTTGGCATTTGTTAGGGCAGTATCAAGAGAGCTGTGTATAGCTCATTCAAGATTCGGAAGGGTGGTAGCCAGTCAACTTGCATTGTGGAGTAGGCCACAGAAAAGTACTGGAGAAGAAATGCCAGGAACTGTCCTGTGGGGATCTGCAGATCATAGGTAAAGGAGTAGATTGACACTAGAAGTTGGGTGGATTCGCTCAAGGCATTAGTATGCCTCTCCTGCTAATAATGTTGTTATACATAGTAAGTGCAGCCCTTATGAGGGCATGAAGAGCAGTGTTTCTGGTGTGTCCTGATGCTTATTGCTTGGCCCTCCAGGAAGACCCAGTTGTTGATTAACGAGGTGGGAAAAAACACAACAAGGGGACTGTACTTACTGCATTTTTTTTTGAGTACTGAATTTATCTTTGATGTTTCTAAGAGTATCTGTATGTACTTTGTTTTATTGTGTACGCCGCCCAGATCCTCTGGGATTGGGTGCCTTAAAAACAAAATTTGCCTTGCCTTCACTGTGCAGAAGGGTGGTGATCCACTCGATGTTTACTGTGGGAGTTGATGTCAAAGATTGAGACAGTGGACTGGAAAATGATTCGGGAGGCATTTTTTAACAGTGCCAGCCGATGAAGTGTATAGGTATAGGTGTGCACAACTCTCTGAGGTACAAGATTACAATCTGAGGTGTGCTAATTCTCTTCATGAGACTGCAAGCTCATATGTGGCCCCAGGCAGCACTAAGGACAGAGTACGGATGGTGGGGGGGGGTTAACAGAAGGTCAGCTAGGTGCAGGGGGTTCATGTGGAAAATGACTAGAAGAGAAACTTACTTGTGGATTACCAAGAAAGTATGAGCTTTGGAATTGGACCAGACACGTTCTTTGCTACAGATTTCAGGGCATTACATAACCACTAGATCATCAGGCATTTGAAGTGTTGTCCTGTACTGCAGTTTGCCAAAGGGAAAGTCAGCTGGATTACAAACCATTTTCCGCAAGTTAAAGTAAACAAAAAGAACAAAACCATAGCCTAATGTGTACTGATCAAAATAATACATGTGTTAACACATGGTGGTGATCATTCTGGTGAAACAATTCAAAACAAAGGGGGAAGAAGAACTAGTTAGCACTATAGGGAGCCATGTGTGTCTCTGCCTCTGGCTCCAATGATGTCATCATGGCTCATCACCTAACACTCTTGGAAGACATTGTAGAGAGAAAGCAAGGCTGTTTTTGAGAGTGAAAGGCTGAAGCTTACATTTTTCAAAAGCTATTGCACTGTATTTATGTTATTTACATAAATGCAGTTTTAGCACAAATGTAATCAGCAGCCTTTACTTTACCTCACTATGAAGCCATATTTTGGTGTTTGCAGTTTTAAAAAACTGCTTGTTTAGATACCCTTTAAGGTAGATTTACAATGTAGTAGGGAAGTGAGGGAGGGCCAATGGAATGCTGGCATGCATAGGTAGGGGCATTACTAGCAGAAGAAGGGAGGTTATAATGACCCTCTACAAAGCCATGGTGAGGCCGCAGCTAGAGTATGGGGTTCAGTTCTGGAGACCACACCTCCACAAGGATATAAATGCACTGGAGAGGGTTCAGAGAAGGGCAAAAAAAGATGGTGTAGGGTATGCAGAGGAAGACATATGAGCAGAGGTGTAAGAAACTGAATTTGGACACACTGGAAACAAAGAGGGAAATGGGGACATGATTGAAACCTTTAAATATGTAAAGGGACTCAACAAAGTAGGTGAAGGGGTCAGCTGAGGAGGAAGGAGGGAGCCAGAACTAGAGGACACAGCCTCATATTGCAAGGAAATAGGTTCAGGGGCAGTGTGAGGGAGTGCTTCTTCACAGAGAGGGTGGTGGAGCCCTGGAACAGACTAGTGGATGGTGGAGGCATTTAATAGGGTATGAGACAGGCATATGGGACTGAGCATTGGGGAGGGTGGGGGCAGGCGGGGAGGGGGTATGTGAAAGGGGAGGGTTGGACAGACTAGATGGGCAGGAAGAGTCCTTTTCTGCCATCAGATTTCTATGATTCTAACATAGATAGCCACTCCTTCCTTCTCCCTACTTTCTCACCCTATCTTTTCGGAATATCTTATACCCTGGTATAGCCATGTCCCAGTCATGGTTTCCTATGCACCATGTCTGGGTGATAGTGACAATGTCTAAATCTGTCACTGCCATTAAGGCCACTATGTCTGGGATTTTATTTGCCAGGCTGTGGGCATTTGGGGGAAAAATATCAGTACTGTAGTAGTGAACAGAGCACTGAAACAGGAACAGCATGGAGAGAGGGAATCGGGAGGAGAAGAGAAAGGCATCCGCCAATGGTGAGGTGGTGCTGGTGGGTGACCCAATTATGCTAGATGTGGACTGAAAACTCCTGGCAGCCAGAAGCGCAAGAAGTCAAGAACTGGTAGATGTGATACAAGACTTTTTTGTGCAATTGGTCAAACAAAAGAGGAAGGGGGGCCACCTATGATCTGTTTTTTCCAAAACTGATACAGTTGGAGAACAAGGTGTGAAGTTAATGTCCAGTGGCTGCAATTCAGAGTGGTCCAACATAACATCCAACAAAAGAGATCCAGTCGAGTGCCCAGGCCTATAACCATAACAATTCCAGTGAGGGAGTGGACTGTTTCAATGTAGGTCAACCCAAGAACATCCACACAGATATTAGGAAAACCTAGCCCACTCACCGAGAGTATTAATTATATGTGAGATATGTGTTTATTTATAAACCAGAAACACTTGCTGGCCCACCAAGATTTTAGGGCTGAAGTGCCCCTTCCTCAGGGTAGGCAGGTGTCTTTGAAAACAAAATAATATACACACACACACACACAATCTCACACACACACACACACTATGATGACTCCACTTTATGAGAGACATACGAACATACGAAATTTGCCAGCAGATAAAGGCCTAGAGGTCTATCAAGTCTGCTCGAATGTGCAGCTAGCACCCCTTATTCTGCAGCTGCCCCTCTCTTCCACCCTTCCCCTTCATTCTTCATTAACCCTCCCCCTTGTCCTGTGCCATCCCCTTTTGAAGCAGTCCACTATTCTACTGCATACCACTTCTGCAGGTAACGCATTCCACCCAGCCACCACCCTCTTTGTAAAAAAGTGTCTCCTCATCTCCCTCCTGAACTTTTCTCCCTCCAGTCTCATATCATGGCCCCTGGTGGCCCTCCCCTCCCTTACTTTGAACAGCCCCTCTGTACCCATCTTGTTTATTCCTTTCATGTATTTAAAGGTTTCAATCATGCCAGCCCTGTCTCTCCTCTCCTCCAGTGAGTACATGTTCAACTCCTTCAACCTCCTCTCACATGATAAGTCCCCCAGCCACTTGATCATCTTTGTCACCCTGAGCTGTACCCCCTCCAGTAACTTAATGTCCATCTTCAGATACGGGCGCCAGTACTGCACGCAGTACTCCAGGTGTGGTCTAACTAATGACCAATACAGTGGCAGAATCACCTCCTCCCTCCTCGAGGATATACCCCTTACAATACAACCCAGCATTTTGTTGCCCTTTGCAGCTGCCTTCCTACATTGTGCTGAGTTGTTCATTGACCCTGTAATGAGCACACCCAGATCCTTCTCCTCCTCTGTCTGGGCTAGCTGCACTCCCCAGCTGGTAACTCCTCCTTGGGTTCTTCATCCCAAAATGTAGCACCTTGCACTTTTTGGCATTAAACCCTAGTTGCCAGGTGTCTGACCAGGTTTCAAGCTTTGCCAGATCATCCTGCAACCCCTGCCATCCCCTAGGTCATCCACCACCGCACCTACCTTGGTATCATCAGCAAACAGACTGATCTTGCTCTTGATGTCCCATGATATGTCTGCAATGAATATCCCAAACAACACTGGTCCCAACACCGAGCCCTGTGGAACACCGTCACTGCTCTTGGTGTGAGCTCCCCACCCACCACCACCCTCTGTTGCCTTCCCTGAAGCCAGTTCCCTACCCAGCTCACCAGCTTTGCACCCGCCCCTGTGCCTACTAACTTCCTTCCCAGCCTTCCATGTGGCACCGAGTCGAATGCCTTACTGAAGTCCAGATACAGGACATCCACTGCATGGCCCCTGTCCAGTTGCCTAGTTACCCAGTCATAGAACTCGACCAGGTTAGTTTGGCAGGATCTGCCACATATGAAGCCATGCTGTCTTCTGTCCTGTAGTCCTTTGGCCTCTAGGAGGGCCACCAGCCTCTCCTTCAGGATAGTCTCCATTAGCTTACCCATGATGGATGTGAGGCTCACTGGTCTATAGTTTCCCGGTTCATCCTTGGGGCCACTCTTGTGTAGGGGCACCACATGAGCCATTCTCCAGTCCTGAGGTACACACCGCAAATGTAGTGAGGCATTAAATAGGTCTGCCAAAGGTTCTGCAAGGACCTCTGCCAGCTCCTTCAGTACCCTGGGGTGGATGCCATCTGGGCCTGGTGCCTTGTCCACCCTCAGTGCCTTCAAACCCTCTCGAACTCTGCCCTCCATGATTTCCCTATCTGTCACCACTTCCCCCCTGCTTCTACCATTTCTCCCACCTTGGGTGTCACCCCCCTCTTCTCTTTAGTGAATACTGAGCAGAAGTACTCATTTAGTGCTTCCGCCTTATCGCACCCTGTTTCCCCAACCCCCCTCCTTCCTTATCCTTACTATGTGGTCCTTACAGCTCCTTTTCTCCCTGATGTACTTAAAGAAGTCCTTCTCCCCCTTCTTAATGCCTCGTGCCAGCCTGAGTTCCATAGATGTTTTGGCTCCCCTTACTGCCCTTGTCACCTCCTTCGATTCTGTCAAGTACTCCTCCCTGTCCCCTCCCTGTTTTCTTGTACTTCCTAAAGGCAGCTCTTTTCCTCCTTACCTTTTCCATGACCTCCTTGCTCAACCAGCTCGGTTTCTTAGCCCTAGCCTTCTTGCTCTGGGCTTTGCAACAGGTTTTGGTTGCCTCCACTATCCCAAGCTTTATGAGCTCCCACCTCTGGTTAGTGTCCATACTAGATTGAATTCTGACCAGGTACCCTTTTACCACTTCCCACATCCTCCCAAAGTTGGCCCTCCTGAAGTCCAGCACTCATGTGCCAGATTCCACTCCTTCCTTTCCCATATCCAATGTGAGCCATACTAAGTGGTGGTCACTCCCTGACAGCGGTTCCTCCACTGTAAGTTCTCTCACAAAGTCCCCATTTGCCAGCACAAGGTCAAGGGTATTACCTATCCTGGTTGGTTCACTGACCATTTGCAGCGGGAAACTGTCCTGGAAGGCATCCAGCAGTACCTGCTCCCTTCTGTTCCTGGTTGTTGTTGTGCTCCAGTCCACTCCTGGCATGTTGAAGTCCCCCACAATCACCACATTACCCTTCTCGCAGGTCCTGCTGATCTGTCCCGCTAGTTCCCTGTCTAACTCCTCCATCTGAGACGGTGGCCTGTACACCACTCTCATTCTAAGAATCCTATTCTTGGAATCCTGGACTTGCACCCAAAGTGACTCTGTACTACCCTCCTCCCCTTCCTCCCTTACACACTTCAGTCCTTCCTTCACATATAGTGCAACCCCCCCTCCTTTACCAATCACCCTGTCCCTACAAAATAACCTGTACCCTGGTACAGACAGGTCCCAGTCATTGTATTGGGTGGCCCATGTTTCTGTGATGGCTGCAATGTCCACCTCTCCCTCTGCCATGAGAACCTGTAACTCTGCAGTTTTCCTCCCAAGGCTCCTAGCATTAAGGGTAACCACCTTCCACCCTTTTCCCCTCCTCCCATCCTGCCCTCCTTTCCTAGCATCACCAATAGTACTTGCCATTTGTCCCTATCTCCTCCTTCCATTTGTCTTTTGTCTCCTGACCTGGTTTCCCGGCAATTGTTCTTTCTGGCCTGGGCCCCTTTGTCTCTGCTTCCCTTCTTCTGACCCTCTCCTCACCACTGTTGGCTTAAATCGCCCTCCCTCATCTCCCCTTCTTCCTCCCTCCAGTATTGGGCTAAACTCACCCCCAATCTGCCTTGCCTGTCTTAGTTCCTCCTGCAGACCCTCAATCTCCTTTCTAAGTTTCTCTATGTGGTTGCACACTAAACATCCTTCCACACTCCAGGCAATTTTTAAAAAGATTGGTGCACCGCAGTTGTTGCAGCCTACCACCCTACCCATTGCTGTCGTTGCCCACCAGTGACCCCCTACCCTTCCAGATGCAGGATGCCAAACACTCCCCAAAGTCTCCCCTCTCCCCCCTCTATCAATGCAAAACATTTTCTTTATTTCCCTTACCTCCTTTGTTGCATATGTTTAGATATATTGAGCAACTGCTTTTTATATTCCTATCCTTCCTATCCACACTCAAAGAGACTTTAAGTAGCTATTGCACAACCTTCTTCAAACTCCTACTTCTCCTTTCTCCACTGCAATATCAATGTGAATAAGTAATAATGAAAGCTCCTAGATTTGCATTTACTTCCCTTCCACTAAGATAGCAGTCACCTCTTCACTTGCTGTTGTTCCTTTCCTGGATGTCTGGTTCTGCTATGACAGGTGCATATCCTTTGCCTGTTTGAGGAAGTGATGTCAGAACCCCTGGTATAAAGGAAATAATGGACCAGGGGTGGGTGGGGTGAGGGTTTGGGTGGGTGGGACCAGCCCAAGTCTTCCAGAAACAATCAGGTAGCTGAGACCTCTGGTCAGACCACTGACACCCTTCCCCCACTTTGCACTAAAACTTTGCAGCTAGTGAAGCCAGCAACAATGAATCACAATGCTACTCAAAGCCCCCAAAATATGTTTGCTACCCAAAGAAACAGGACTCCAATTCAAACAGCTTCACCAACAACACATCAAAATAGGCTTGGAATTAGAAGATATAGGTCTCCAATTCAAAGAAACAGACCCAGTTAAATCACAATTATGTTTTAAAACAGAAGAAATAGGCCTCTACATATGCAGCCTGCCACACAGTGAATCAAACAAATGAGCCCACTTATAGCTACCAAAACAGGTTTCAAAATTCCAACAGCCCCAAACAATACCCTGCTAGCCCCTTAGTAGTAAGAAATAAAAGAAATAACCTTCTACCAAGTAGAATCCACAAAAAACAATGTAAAAAACAACAAGAAGCTACTGTACTGTAGGTCTGATCCTGTCCCCCTTCTAGTTCCTTCATACTAAAAGTGTTGAAATTATATTCCCACTGTGATATGCATTTACTCAGTGTTAACATCTCAAACATATTGTTAAATGCCGTATTATTATATGTACCCAAGTATATTGCCATGCATAACATGAGTCTGGGTTAAGTTTATTAAAAAAAACTCCTATTTGTATTCTGTCTTACATTTTTTTACAATTCCCTGTGTAACTGCATTTGTGTAAGTAAAAAAAAAATCTCTGTTTTATAGTCACTTGAAATATTATTAAAAGTAAAACCATATTAACTCAACATGACATGATACCCTGTACCCTAATAAAAGACACACATAGTTTTATGTTCTTTTTTCTGCATTGAAAATAAAAACATTGTAAACCATTTATTTTATTTGAAAAATACTTCATTTTACACAAAGTAAAAATTCAATAGAAATAAGGAAATCAAAATTAAAAAAAACCTACAGTAGAGATTACAGGTAAACATAATTACAGTATTGTCAGCCATTTTCATAAATGCATACCCATATATAAATAAATAATATAAACACTTTAAAGAGGAGGCTTACTTGTTATCAAACTAGTATTCATACCTGAGAACTGCTATTTCCCAGTAAGTAGGGTTTAGCAAATGGAGCCCAAATTTTCACCCAAATACGGTGACAATTCCAGATATAAAAATGGATTTTATCTATTTTAATTAACTTGATCATAAGGTTAATCCATTGCTTAGTTTCTGGAGGATTTGTTTTCTTCCAGTTCAATAATATGGTCTTTTTAGCTATTATAAGTGCTAGGTGAATACACTTTTGTTGAGACGTAGGGAGGAAACTGGTTATGTATTTACCAGATAAAATAAATTCAGTAGTTTATGTCTGATGGCCCCCGTGAGTTTGGAGATAATTGTAAACATTATATACCAGCACTCTTGTAATGCAGGGCATGTTATCAACATATGAATATGAGTAGTGGGAGACTTCTTACATCTTGAATAAAAATCTGCAATATCTGGTTTATTTTACTTAATTTAGCTGGTGTGTGATACTGTATGTATGATGAACAATATTATATTGGATCTCTTGTAATTTAGATGAAATTAATACTTTAAAAGGATATTCTAAAATCTCTTGCCATCTATCACCCGAGACAGAGGCATTTAATTCCTATTCCTTCTTAAACTTTGGATTCAGTAATGAGTTACAGGTAGAAATTAATAAAGTAGAATATATTCTAGATATTATTTTTGTTGTAGGGGCTCCTGAAATCAAGAGATTTAAAACAGGTGACTTGTCTAGTACCTTTAATCTGTTATTATTTTTAATCAGAAAGCACCTCAGTTGCCATAATCTAAAACAATGTTGTTTTGTAATATTAGATTTTGTCTGAATCCATGAAAAAGTCATGAATATGCCTGATCAAAGCACATTTCTAAATGAGTTAGACCATATGTCTTCCATAGACTGAAATCAACTGAGTTAATAGCCAGAGGGAAATTGCAGATACCTGCTATGGGGGAGTATAATTAATTTTTTTTGTATTCCATTTTATCAATTTATGACTTTTGCTCCAGATTTGAATTAAAGAAATGGTTGCTGGTAAGAAAGATATATTAATGCCCCTCAGATACGCACATACAAGGCATGTAGTAGAGCTGTATACAACATTTTATCATGTTCGGATTGACAACAAGCTACATCTGAATTCCTAAACTAGCATTGCAATTGGATTAATTGTCCAGTGCAGTAATATATTTTAAGGTTTGACAAACTTAAACCTCTCTTCGATTTAGGCAGTATCAACTTTTGTATTATAATTTTAGTTTTTTAGTTTTCCAGGGAAATTTTGAAATAGCTTTATCCAACAAATTAAACATCGATTTAGGTATTTTATTGGGGTTGATTGAAAGAGAAAAGAGTTTAGGTAGAATTACCATTTTGACTACCTTAACCCTCCCATTTAACATTCATGGGAGGGGAGTCCATTTTGTAAGGTCACTGATGTTATTTATCAAGGGAGTAAAACTGAGATAATAAATAACACCTAAATATTTAGTTTCATATGCAGTTTGAATAGTGTTGGAAAAATGAAGTGGGAGGTTTAGCAGAGGTCCAAATGACAATAATTCTGTTTTCTGCCAATTAATTTTATAGCCAGAAGCAGCACCAACGCTATTGATTATATCTTGAATCCTTAGCATGGATACTTCTGGATCAGAAATCATTAATAATATATCAGCAGTATAAAAGCTGATCTGTGTATTAGGTATTTGTCTAATAGCAATAGCTAAAGACTTGATTACTAGGGCAAAAATAAGAGGGGATAATGGGCAGCCTTGTCATGTGCCTCTGTGAAGATTCATTAATGGGGAAATATCATAATTTGTTTTTACATACTGTAAGCTTGGGGTGATTGATAAAGCATATGAATCCATTTTCTAAAGTTATGACTGCATCTCAATTTGTTTAGTAGGGCATGTACTGTATGTAGTCCCACACAACCCTACTGAATGCTTTTTCTGCATCCAGGGTTAGTAAAACAGAATTGGTATTACTCTCAGCATCACTGTAATCAATTATTCATCTAATGTTATTTCTTGATCATCTACATTTAATAAAACTGGTTTGATCTCTATGTATTTATTAAAAGAAGTAATATAGATTCTAATCTAGATGTCAATATTTCTGGAAAAATGTTATCGTCTGTTTTTAACAGAGATATTCGTCTACAGTATATGATGTACATAAATCTGGATTTTTACGTTTTTTGGAAATAAAAGAATATTAGTTTGTGAAAAAGAATCTGGCAGTTTTTCCAGACTTAAACACCTGAGTATATGTATTCAATAACTTTTCACTCATTAATTTTTTTTAACTTTTTATAAAAGTCAACTGGGATACCATCCGGCCGAGGATTTTTTCCAGAAGAAAGGCTGTTAACTGCTAATTGTATTTCCATACATGTGATATCCTTTTCTAAGTTGTCAATTAGTTCTACAGAAATCATAGGTAGAGTAATATTATTAAAAAAATCCTCAATAGCATTTTGCTGTCAACATTCTTCTGAGAAATACAATTCAGTATAATATTGAAAAACATATGATTAATCTCTTCTGGATGATATGTAGGATTCCCAGATGAGTTTATATATAGAATGAAGAATGGGGAACTGTGTGATATGATAATTTAGTGCACACCTGAGCTGTGGGATGCTACATAAACCCCAAGAGTGAAGCTCGTGGGGTTTATTAAAGCATCCTGTACCAAGGGTGTGCATTAAATTCAATGGTCACACACCTCCCCATCTTTTATTTTATATAACAACTGGTGAGAATTTTTTTTCAGCCTGATTCCTGTGACACACATACACACACACACACACACACACACACACACACAAAATCTCTCTCTCCCTCTCTGCATGTACTCAGTTACTTTTACACGTTCTTCAGGTTTTGATACTTTTCTCTTTAAAGAAGAATGGGTGGCAGCTGCTCTAGCATTCTCATAAATTTTCATTGAACTGCTTATTAAGGCTGATATCATTAGACAAGAAGAACTAAATGTAGAGATTGATTCAGCTAAAAAAGAAGTACTTGTTTTTAAAGAAACAGCAGCCTTTGAAGAGCTTGATTCTGACATGAGTGAAAGACTAAGAAAATATGAAATGAGCTGGTAGTCAAAAAAATAAAAGAAACTGATAAGGGACCAAGAGGATTTTGATAATGACAGAATTTTGATCCAGAAAAGAAAAGGAAATAACCACAGCAGAAGCAGAAGCAGAACTAGGATCCATTTTTCTGGAGAAGCTAGTGGGAACAACAAAGGAAGAGATGGGAGTCCTTTTTTAGAGAGAGAACAAACCACAATGAACAGAGAAAATGCAACAGATGAACCAGAAGGGGCTCAAGAGGAGGAGGAGAAGATGAGGAGGAGTTATAGTACCTAAACCAGACAATACAAGCACTCTGGGTAGGGGGGTTGACACCAGTCCATTTACAGAAGAAAGAGTCCTGAAAGAACTCCCAAAACTCAAGGTGGACAAAGCAATGGGGTCTGATGGGATTCACTCCAGAATCCTAAAAGAACTAAGGGAGGATCTAGTGACACCACTGATCACACTTTTTAACAAATCATGGGAGGATGGGATGGTACCTGAAGACTGGAGATGGGCAGATGTGATTCCCCTTCACAAAAGTGGGAGCAAGTCAGAAGCAGGAAACTACAGACCTGTAAGTTTGACCTCAGTGGTAGGGAAAATGATGGAATCACCTCTGAAAGAAAGAATTGTTGAGTACCTAGAGGCCAGCGGGGCACAGGACCCAAAGCAGCATAGATTTACAGCAGGAAGATCATGTCAGATGAATCTAATAGATTTCTTTGACTGGGTGACCAAAGTAATAGACCAGGGAGGGGCTGTGGATATGGCCTACCTAGACTTTAGCA
Source organism: Neoceratodus forsteri (assembly GCA_016271365.2). NCBI lineage: Eukaryota > Metazoa > Chordata > Ceratodontiformes > Ceratodontidae > Neoceratodus > Neoceratodus forsteri. Next base: position 542,804,407 of record CM057449.1, on the reverse strand, counting down.
GGGCATTTGACACAGTCTGGCACAAAAGATTAATAATCAAGTTAGCCAGCCTGGGAGTGGGTCCCAGGTGGTAGCCTGGGTTGCAAACTGGCTGCACAACAGGACACAGAAGGTAATAGTGAGTGGAACACATTCTGAAGAAAGGGGGGTCACTAGTGGAGTACCTCAGGGCTCAGTACTGGGTCCAGTCCTCTTTAACATCTTTATAGGTGACATTGCAGAGGGTCTGGAGGGAAAGGTATGCCTCTTTGCAGATGACACAAAGATCTACAACAGAGTTAATACACTAGGAGGGGTAGAAAGAATGAGAAGGGACTTGGCAAGGTTGGAGGAATGGTCAGACATATGGCAACTTAGATTCAATGCAAAGAAGTGCAAAGTAATGCACCTGGAAAACAAAAACCCAGGAGAAGAGTACACAATAGCAGGGGAGGTACTAACAACAACAAAAATGGAACGGGACTTGGGGATAGTCATATCAGATGATCTAAAGATTGGTAAGCAATGTGAGAAGTCAGTAAGGAGAGCAAGGGGGATACTGGGATGCATAGGAAGGGGCATCACAAGTAGAAAAAGGGAAGTGGTTATCCCTCTGTACAGACAATTGTTGAGACCCCATCTGGAGTACTGTGTGCAGTTTTGGAGACCTCATCTACACAAGGACATAGACAGGATGGAAGCAGTCCAGAGGAGGGCAACTAAAATGGTGTGGGGTCTGCATCAGAAATCATATGAAGAGGCACTGAGAGAGCTTAATATGTATACCCTTGATGAAAGGAAGGATGGGGGGACATGATAGAAATGTTCAAGTACCTCAAGGGAATCAGCAAAGTCTAGGAGGGTAGCATCTTTCAGAAAAAGAGATGTGTAAGAACAAGGGGACACAACTTAAAGATAGAGGGGGACAGCTCAGGGGTAATGTGAGGATTTTTTTTCACAGAGAGAGTGGTGGATGCGTGGAACTGCCTTCCTGGAGAGGTTGTTGGGGCTAAAACAGTGGGGGAATTCAAACATGCATGGGACAGACACAAGGCAATTGTAGCGGGGGGCGGTAGGAAGTAGGCTGTTGGTTAACTAGAATCTGCAGCTTATCCAGTAGGTAGGAAAATGGGCAGACTGGGTGGGCCAAGTGGTCCTTATCTGCCATCAAAGTTTATGTTTCTATGTTTCAAATGCATCCCAAGGCACACAGAAGACCATGGGATGAGGGAGAGGTCAGGACAAGAGCTCCAAATAATTAATATATCCAAGAAAGAACTGTCCAAAATACAAACAAAGGCATTGAAAAATGGACTGTCCTTTGTCCCAACCCTGCAGTTAAATACATTCAAAGTGCAGGTGGATTTATACAAGTTATTTCATAAACTAAAGCTAAAAGCATTTTTTGCAAATAAACAGAGGATAAGAAATTCCCAATTCACCATGGGATTTACTGACGCTACTTTTGGTCAAGAAGCTTGGAACTTTACAGAGCATCCCTTCAAACTGCAGGTTGAAATAATTGAACTGGATGAACAACCTGAGGACAATGATTATATTATCAATTAAATTGATAGACATCATCAGAAGTACTTGAGTAATAGCCCAGTAAATGTAAGTACACACTGTGACTTATTGCAACAGAGACGCTCCCTTTTTGTACATGTTTCAGAGTTCAGTCCTAATATCACTAATTCTGCCATATCTACATATGAGAGGGTTGTTTTAAAAGAGACAGAGGAAATAATTTCAGAGGCAGGGCAACCAAAGAGTAGAAATCTCACTAGGGCTGAAGAAAAAGCCTTACAAGAATTACAAAATGACCCAGAAATAATAATCAAACAGGCAGACAAGGGTCGAAATATAATTCTAGACAGAATGCACTACTGTCTTTTATAGTGTACCAGCAAAAGTAACGAGAAAACAATTTGTGCTTTCTTTGCGGTCGCTGCCAGATGTCGGAGAACCCCCCCCCGAACCGATTCGGTGACAACACTCATCTGCATTTTAAATTAAATAATTGGGATCTGCTGTGTGCCAACTAAAATATGAACAAAACGGCACTTACATTTACCTTAGGACATCCACCAGTGCCTATGCTGAAGTACACTGCCTATTTTTTTGTCGCTACGAACCGCGAATCGCACATGTGCAAACGTGGTAAAATCTGTTGTACCATTGATATGAAGTACTCATGATGGTACAACAACATCGTAATGTCACATCAATGGTACAACAAGACTAGGGAATGTTAGATTTTTAATGAATACAACATTCTAACATACACTATATTGAAATAGTCAATAGACTCCTCTGTGATGTATCAAATTATGAAAAACTGCTGCAAAATCCAATGGGTCAATTTAAGATTGAAATGTACCACCTACTCCAGGAAGCAGTGTCAAAAGGGGACATAAGTGAGAAAGAGTTTAAATTCATGTGGAATGAAAACTCCATAGTTCCATGTTTTATGTACTACCTAAAGTACATAAAGACTTAAGGGACCCCCCCAAGGAAGACCAATTATTTGAGCCATTGGATCAGTCACAGAAAAAATGGGAAACTTTGTGGATTTCTTTCTACAAAGAGAGGTGGTAAACCTTAAGTCATATACAAAAGACACCACGTATGTTATTAACAAATTGAAGGCTGTAAAATGGACCTAAGATATGTTGTGGGTAACCGTTGATGCTGAGTCTTTATACACATGTATCATGCATGAACAGGGGATTAATGCCTGCAAGTACTACTTAGAGAAGGAAGTAAACACATTTGATATCCCTATAGACTTCCTTCTGTCAGCTATTGAGTTCATTTTGACTCATAATCATTTTGAATTTCTAGGAGAACATTATAGACAACTCTGTGGTACAGCAATGGATACCTCTATAGAAACATAGAATTTGACGACAGGTAAGGACCGCTTGGCCCACCCAGTCTGCCCATTTCCCTACCTACTGGATAAGCTGCAGATCCTAGTTAACCAGCAGCCTACTTCTTCCTACCCCCACCCCCCAGAATTGCCTTATGACTATCCCATGCATGCTTGAATTCCATCACTGATTTTGACTCCACAACCTCCTCCGGAAGGCCATTCCATGCATCCACAACCCTCTCTGTGAAAAAATACTTCCTCAAATTACCTCTGAGCCGCCCCGCCCTCTATCTTCAAATTGTGCCCTCTTGTTCTTGCACACCTCTTTTTTTGAAAGATGCTACCCTCTTGGACCCAATCTCCGCAAAGACATAGACAGGATGGAAGCTGTCCAGAGGAGGGCAACTAAAATGGTGCAGGGTCTGCACCGGAGGACATATGAAGAGAGACTTAAGGAGCTTAATATGTATAGCCTCGAGGAAAGGAGGGAGAGGGGGACATGATAGAAACTTTCAAGTACCTCAAGGGAATCAACAAAGTCCAAGAGGGTAGCATCTTTCAAAAAAAGAGGTGTGCAAGAACAAGAGGGCACAATTTGAAGATAGAGGGGCGGCTCAGAGGTAATTTAAGGAAGTATTTTTTCACAGAGAGGGTTGTGGATGCATGGAATGGCCTTCTGGAGGAGGTTGTGGAGTCAAAATCAGTGGTGGAATTCAAGCATGCATGGGATAGTCATAAGGCAATTCTGGGGGTGGGGTAGGAAGAAGTAGGCTGCTGGTTAACTAGGATCTGCAGCTTATCCAGTAGGTAGGGAAATGGGCAGACTGGGTGGGCCAAGCGGTCCTTATCTGCCATCAAATTCTATGTTTCTATGTTTCTATTTGCCCTCCTCCAGTCCTCAGGTACCACCCCATCCTCCCATGATTTGTTAAAAAGGGTAGTCAGTGGTGTCACTAGTTCTACCCTTAGTTCTATATATGGCACCATCCTATGCCAACCTATTTCTCGGCAAGTGGGAAGAACTTATTGTCTTCCAGAATTCAAACCCATTTCTAGGTAAGATTGCCTTCTGGACCTGCTTTATTGATTACTTTCTTTGTATATGGGATGGTGCCACATCAGAGGTTGATGCATTTGTTGTTTGGCTTAATACTAATAACATCAACATGAGATTTACTCATGTCACAGAGCTGACCCAGACAGTATAGATTTTTTTTTGATCTTCTGTTAAAGAAACCTGTTGAAATAGGTGGTTGCATAACAACAAAAATGCTTTAGGAAACCCACAGCCACAAACTCCCTTCTGAAAGCCAATAGTGCCCATCCCAGGAATCTCAAAGAATCTATTCCTTACGGACAGTTCCTGCGCATGTGCAGGAACTGCACAAAAGATATGGATTTCTGGACACAGCCAGAGGAATTGAGAGGATGCTTCATAGCAAGAGGCTATAGATAGGGGTCACTGACACAGGCAATGCACAGGGCACATTTTAAAAATAGAGAAGATCTACTGAAATGAGATAAGGGGAGATCTGAGACATGATAACTATCCAGTCACTTTTGTGACAGAATTCAATAACTGGTTAGGACAGACTGGGAACATAGGGTGGGATATTCAGGAGGGTTGCACATGGCGCAACACAGTTGCACCATGCACAACCCACTGATGCACCACGGTGTGATATTCAAAGGGGGATTGAGCCTGGCACAAATCTTGATGTGCCAGAGTGCATCAGTAATGCATGTGGTGCAGTTGGGGGGGGCATGCCCATGCATACTCCGCACATCCCAGTATTCAGCCTGGGATGTGCTGAGCCCATGCATGCACAACCCCTACCTGCGCTGCACACAAGTGAGCCAAAAAAAAGGAGCAACAGTTGGCCACCCACAGGTGAGCTGCTGTATTGCAGGGTGCAACACGGCAGCTGCCACCTGTGGGTGGCCTCCCGAGCTCTGGCGGTACCTTTATGGTGGTGCCCCACCATGCACGATCACAGGCATATGTAGAAAATAACAGTCCTATACCCCTGGTGGTCCAGTGGACTGCTTGCAGCCCGATCACGGGCATATGTTATAAAGATTAGTCCAATATCCTTGGTGGTCCAGTGGACCATTTGCAGCCTGATCGCGGGCATCAGTAATATCTTATGGCAAACCAATCCAACCCTGGTGGTCCAGCAGTAACCCTTCCCCACCTGCTCACAGAGCCCCACTGCCCGCTCCCCCCAGTCAGCAGCGGGCAGCAGCTCCCCACCCACTTGCCGCCCTGCTGCCTGCTGACTGACTCCATATGGTAGGGCTGTACGCCCATTGGTCCACAGCATGAGCCAATGGGTGTGCAGCCCGTACCGTACTACACAGTCCAGAAATGTGAATGGATCACATTTCTGTACTGTGTAGTACGGTACAGGCTGCATGCCCATTGGCTCATGCTGTGGACCAATGGGCATACAGCCCTACCGTAAGGAGTCAGTCAGTGGGCGGCAGGGCGGCAAGTGGGTGGGGAGCTGCAGTCCACCACTGACCAGGAGGAGTGGGGCAGTGGGGCTCAGTGGGCAGGTGGAGAGGAGGGTACCGCTGGATCACCAGGGTTGGATTGGTTTGTCATAAGATATTACTGATGCCCGCGTTCAGGCTGCGAGTGGTCCACTGGACCACCAGGGATATAAGACTAATCTTCATAACATATGCCCATGATCGGGCAGTGGGGGCACTTTGTTGCTTGTGCAGGGAGCGTCGGTCCCTGATGGCTACAGCCTGGCAGGGCGCCAGGTGCAAGTCACCTGGGATCGGTGCACCTGCATGCAAATGGGGCCATAATGACATGCAAATGGCCTCATTTGTGCCTTGCATACATTATGACCCCATTTGCATGTGCACTTTTGAATATCGCGGTAGTTGCACCTATTGCAACGGCACTTGCGCTAGCGCATCTCCCTTCTCCACTCTGGCCACTTGCGCTGGTGCAATGCCACTGTGCCATGCACACTGTGGGTGGCCAGGGAGTGATATTTAACGATGCTGTGCCATGGCACAACTCCATTGAATATCACCCTGTCAACGCCCCTGCGCGCATCCAAGTTGTGCTGTACCCAGGCTTGCGCCACAGCCTGGCACAGTCTGAATATCCCACCCATAGAGTGCAGAAATTGACACATCTTACACTCAGACACAACACTAGACAATGTAGTAGGTGAAAAACACTGCATTACTTTCTCAAGAGAAAAAACATCAAGGAAAGACTTGTGAGTAGCAGACTCACACAAGCCTCAAAACGTATGTGGCTAGGAAATAAACCAAAAGGCACATTCAAATGTCAAAGGTGTAATGTGTGTAGCTACTGTAGCCCAGGTTCTGAAATTTTACACCCCAACACAAAGATGAAATATGAGATCAGGGAATTTTTCAATTGTGACACTACTTTTGTGATTTATACCCTATGGTGTAACTGCCAAATTATATACATTGGAGGGACCACAACAGCATTAAAACCGAGGGTACAGGAACATGTAAGAAACATCATTAATATTAAAATAAACACCCCTGTGGGCTTACACTTCTCTCTGTATCACAATTCTTACCCCACATGTTTGAAATTCATGGGACTCGACTGGCAATCATCACTCAAATATGATGGGGACAGAAAAAAAGAGCTTCTCAAAAGAGAAAGTAAATGGATTTATAGGCTTAGAACTGTAAAGCCTGATGGACTGAATGACCAATGGGATCTGAAACCATTTTTGAAAGATAAAAATAAATGAATATATTTGTGCTCCATGTTCAGTGTGTATAATTTGCCCTTATTTAGTTTAATATAATGTTGTCTCTTCTTTCTTTATTTCCAGGACCCAAGAAGAGATTGTGCTCCTGTAGATCCCCACCACAATGGAGGTGTATGACTACCATTCTAAGGATGGAAGCATATTCTAGGGTCATCAGATTAATACATCTATCTAGTCCACCCATCTTTCTTTTCTTTTCTCCCTTTTTTCTTCTGTCTTTTCTCTCTCCTTATTTTCCTTCTTCCTCCCATTTTCCTCCTTCCTCTTTGTTTTTCTTTTTCACTTCTCTCTCCTCCTTCCCTTTCCTCCCCCAATTTTGGGTCTCTATTGTTTTGCTTTGTTTGTCCCCAACCCCATTGCTCTCCTTAACTTTTCTTCTGATCCTGTAGGGTGCTTTTCCTTTTAATCTACCCTTGCTCTTTAAGTTCCTTCAAAGCCCATTATTTTTCTGTTAGGACTGATGTTATTGATACATGTTGGCTGTCTTCTTAAATGCAGAAATGAAATTGTAAATTTACACAGCCCTAACTTCTAGTCTTATGTTTTGATAATTCACATTGTATATATAAGTTTTTGTAAAAAGATCTCTGTAAAAAAGGCTTTTTATACATTACCTGAATTAATTATTGAATAGGTCGCACTTTTATGATGTAATCAATTGGTATATACTGAATAGCAGGTAATATTAGCTCTCCATTTATTTTAGCGATATTAGCTGAAACGGAAATACCGCTAATATATTTGGATCGCTAATATTATCTTCTCAATATGGCATTACTCTATGGTTGAGCGACATTGTTTTCTTAGCAGTTGTTCACACGCCCACTGTTGCTAAACAAAACAAAAATTCACACTGGTGAGTAAATTACTCCTTTTATTTGATCCTTTTTCCCTTCACTGCTCCTCTGTTTGTTATGTAGTCCTCTCTTGCTTATTGTTTGGGTTTGTCCTCAAAATCTGTCCCTCTGTCTGTTTTCATTCTCCAATGTTTTGTGTTCACCTTTCGTGATGGCATAGGTTGGGGTAAGGCAGATGAGGAGGTGTTTATTGAAGTTGGTGCTTATCATGGAGTTTGTTTTTGTGAAAGGAAAACAACTGTACATACTGCAATACTGTCTACAAAAACAGGTTTCTATGTGGTATGCTGTCCTTATAAATGCAATTTGTAAGGAACCATAAGGTTGGGTCTTGATGTGGTGAATGTCTTTTGGCAGTCTGGGATTTGTGGAGTTGTTCCTATTTGGCCATTATCCTTGAACAGTAAGTAATTCTCCTCAGCTTCCATTTTATACAGTAAGTCAGGTCCATAATGTTATGTGGTGCAAAGTGAAGTTATGCTCAGTGGTCATGAGCTTGTGTGGCTTTTTTTTGGGGGGGGTCATCATTATGTCTTTTGCTGAGGGGGCCTGACATGGTGGTGATGTGGGAAGAATGCAAGTGCACAGTTCTGTAAGAGATAATTTATTCTTTTGTGGAATGGGGGGCTTTTTCCTTGACCTGCTTCCCTGTGGAATTTGTTGGTGGGAGCCTCAAGTGTGGATTTCAGGAATGGTCCTGATATAACTACTGCAGTAATTGCGGGTGAACCATCCGCTAATTTAAACGGGTGCTAATACGCACCGCACATCAGACGCGCTAAATTAAACAGATGCCAATATAACCTGCTATACAGTATATTGCAGTGTTTGTTCACTTAGCCACACCTCCTGATGAAGGCTTGAATGCCAAAGCGCTGGGGTAGCTGACCCAACCTTTATGGAACCGCATTAAACACACACTATTGGTATTTACTTTATTAATGTGTCTTTCTTTCGTTTGGAGTGCTCACTTGTGTTTTGTTTGAACTGTCTAAGGTCAGCAACCTTCTGTCCAAGCACCCCCCTCACAAGTGTTTGTGCAGCTTGTCCTTTCCTTTGGTTTGTCCTCAGTTAGCATTTTGCCTTTTAGTTTTTACTTTACTTTTTTATGGTTGTAGTTTGAAATCTTGATCATGATTGCACTTACCTAGAACTGTAGACTCTTAGTCAGTCAGTCAGTTCCTGCTCGTAGCATCTATTACCTGAAGCAGATGAACAGCAGGATGAACCAGATAAAGATATTTTTTTAAATTTAAAAGTAGGATCAGCCAAATAGATAAAAATTACAATGGAAGAAGAGATGAAGCTTGTTTCTAGCGGCGCCTCACAAGCTGTTATATGGAGCCACCATGTTTGTGGAAACATTGAACCCATCCACACACAGAACGAGAGCCAGTGAGGGAGAGCTGTTTTGATAGACAGAGCACGTGAATGCCGTAATAACCTGTGGGTTATTATGGTGGAAAAGAACTCACTGGGCCCTAAGAATAAATTGCTCACCAGTTATAATACAATTAATACTTCCCCCTGCTGCCTCTTGTTTCAATTGCATGGCCATAAATTTGTCTGGTTTGCCACTCATGGAATATTGTTATTTTAGATTTAAGTATAATGTTTTTCACTTTTACTGTTAATAACAAGTCAGACTAATTAAGAATGATTATATTCATATCAGATGGTTGATGAATAATAGCAGATTCCAGATTTTTAATTGTCTTTCCTAAATTGCATATTTTTCTATTGACACCTTTGTATTTAGTAGCACAGTATGCATTGCATATACCTTGGAGATATGCTTTAAAACAATCCTGTGTAATTTGCACTGAAACTGACTTTTGTTTTGCAAGAAAGAAAGGGATTTCCTCACTTTTTGGAAAAGTTGTCATCAAAGTACTATGGCAATCTAAAAAAGGAAATTCATAGCAAAAACTATATTACTGCATCAATTAAGGTTTTTGAAACATCAGAAGTACAGAAAACTGACTCTAGGGATTTTTTCATACACTAACTCCCCCCATCCCAATGCATTACATCTGTCAACTTCACCAACTTGAATGCCAAAGCACAATCCAGATCCCAACCCTGAAGGACCTTTTGCAATGCAAGTTAAGACTTCGTTCTTTTTTCTTACAGGTTCATACAGGGCCTGAAGCAAGTTAAAAGTCAGGTCCTGTTCAGCATAATGTCCAAAGGCCCATGTATGTCCTGTTTCCCAAACTTGCATGATGCAAGTTAAGACTTAGAGCCTGTTTTGTGAAGGGCCTGAAGAGCTCTGCATGAAGCCCATTAGTAGCCAGCTCCCTTTCAGAAGTGGTCCTTCACATTTTCTGCTTTGAACATGGACTGAGGGGCCTTGAGTGAAGCAAGTTAGGATGCACCTTCAAACCAAGTTAGCAGTCAGGTCCTGTATCACGTAGAGCCTGAAGAGACTGAGGTGTAACAAATCAGAGGTCATCTCCTGCTTCACACAGAGCCCAAAATGCCCTGCAGAAAGCAATCAATGACTATCAAAATCTAAAGAAATCAAATTGGTTCATGCAGGGCCCTTTGGAATTGGGATCTGGACTGTGCATTGGCATTCAGGTTGATGGAGTTCACAGGGGTGGTACATGGGGTGGGTGGCGGGAGTTAGGGTTAAAAAAATCCCTAACATTAAATTTCTCTACTTTTGAGTTTCAAAATCCCTAACTGATACTGTACCCAAAAGGGCTTGGCAGAGTACATTACGTATAAGGGGCAGGCTTTTTAAACCAGATCCACCCACTCATTGTTTTAAAGAAGGCCAGTGTCTATTCTTTTAGACCATCTGTTAGATGGTGTGGAAGACTGAATGCAAATCCTAGAGCTTGCATCAGAAAACAAAATCTGACCAGAGCTGATAAGGTTGCAGATAATGAATTTGGGGTAAAACAATGGAAAATTTGTCTTTTTTAATATGTTTGCACCAAAAGTGCAACATAGTATTTTTAAGAAACTGCCTCATGAAGAAATGCAGAGGAAATATTCAATGTCTGTCCTCAATGTGATTTTGCACAGGGGACTGTGAAATAACCTTTCAGGATATAAAAACCCATTTTGGCCAGGATTTGAAAAATGACAGCTGTCACACACACATGCATATCAAAAAGGTTGTCATGTAATTACTAGACTGCCTTAAAAATAGATCCACTGAACTGGAGATCCATTCTCACAGGCAACAATGAAGCTAGCACAAGTACAACTACCCTATAGCATGCCAAACACTAAACCAGAGCAAGCTGAAACAAATTCAAAGGAAATACTGAAACAACTAACTGACACTGCCCCAAAAGTAGCACTTTTAGCAATATTCACTCCTTCAACATGACCATTATCCCAGGACAATTTCAGATAACAGCCAGGGCCAGATTATGGCAACTTGGGGCCCTAGGCCTAAGAGAAATCTGGGGCCCACCTCACTGTATCCATGCCCCTTCGCCATGACCCCGCTTCTTGGCTATTGCATATCATTACTGAAACATGAAAACAATGTTCTTATTGTCCCTAAAATGTAACATAAAATGCTTCAAAATAAATGAGACTGTCTGGCCCATGGCACTGAGGATTGATGCACTGGATACCACACCTCACACCATGCCGGTGATCTGGGTTCGATGAGGGACTCGGGTCACCGGGGGTCAGTCGGGTAGCCAGGGGTCAAGGATTGAGCACCCAATGGCTGCTCTGCTTCTCTGGGGAGGAATGGGATGCTGGTACTGCCCCTATATCGCCACCACCTGGGCAACTACAGGTAGTGCTGGTGCAGTTGGGAAAGCAGATAGACAGGGAGGGGCCGACATCAGCTGAGAACTGGAGCAGAGACACGTCTCAGTGTGTCTCCATCTCACTGGTCCTCCTCGAGTGCTGACATTGGCGGGGGTGGACCAGAACAAGGAAAAATGCCCTGCAGCTGATCTAGTAGAAGGGCTCCTGTACTGCTGTGACCATGGAGGAACCAGAAAGGAGCTTTGGTTGCACATTCCACTGAGGATCAGAGGAGGTAGGATGGACTTTTCTGCCCCACCTGGGGGGGTCAAACTGGGTCTCCACAGTTGTATAGGAGTGGGGCACCTATGACAGCATCCTCCCAGTCCTCATGTTACAGACTGGGGGCATTGGGATGCCTGGAGAGAGGGACCGGTCACAGTGCAAGGGGGAGTATAAAGAGATAGTAAAAAAATAAAAATTAATAATTAATGAAACTAATACTATCAGTATGGAAAAATATCAATAACCTGAGTTTTGATAATTTAGAGAAAATAATTATTAATAGGCCTGATAAAAATAATTTTTCGTATGTGAAATGTCATGATTTGCACTTCTCCAAAGCCCCCGCCCCCAAACACACATGTGTGAACTCGCAGTATGGGTGTTATCATACTGTATTGTCAGGTAGTATGAACTAGGATGTGGGAGTTTTGTTGGGTTGGGTAGGGACCAATCTCTAAAACAGGCTAGGTCCTGGGTGGTGTAGGAATTAAGTTTGTGGTTTACGGGGGAGGTTATGAACTTTAGAGATTATACTACAAAGCGAGTGATTATTGGAAGAATTTGAAATCATTCCCAGGATCAAACATTTCTGTTACTGGTAAGTAAGTCAAGATCCATAAATGGCAAGGTTTACTGATGGGAATCTTGAAATACATTCATTTGTTCACCCTGAAAACAGAGCTGTATCAAGGTCAGAACTTCAGTATGAGCGAGATGAGAGAATTAAAAAAAAAAAAAGTATGATTTTTTTATTGTATCACTGAAACTTATTGTAGATTTCTAAATTTTAGGAGTGAGATCAAATATTTATTTTTTATTTATTGAGATATCGGAATTACAAACCTTTGAGTCAGAGACACCTTTACAAAGGCTCCACATCATGGCAGTACAAAATGAGAAATGGATAATACAATGAAAGGTATTACAAATGCATGCAAAGGGTAAAACAACCCAGAGTAAAGTATGGCACAAAGGTAATGAGCAATGCATTGAAAGGTATTTCATCTGAATGCAGAGGGTGAAACAACCCAGTGTCAAGTATGATACAAAGGTTTCAAGCAAATTAAGCTATGCTTACATTCAAATTTCAAGGATGATGCAAGGTTTCCTAAGCCAATAAAACAGATACTTAAAATAAAATATAAAGCATACACACTGAATTGCACTGTTAATCTTTTATAGTTAAGAATAAGATTCTAAGCTGGGATTCTAAATGAGTGTGGGAGACAAAGCAAATAAAATGGGCATGTTCACACCTTAAAGGTCATCCTGGCTGGGGCCCCTGAAGCTGACAGCTGCACTTAACACCTAATCAGGAAGGTGACAGTCATGTCACAATTTAGCCCATAACTTACTCAGCAGCTGAGTCCTTTACAAAAGATATGCAGCTCAGGCAGAAAGAAAAGGATATATAGTAAATATATGTTGGTGATTGCTGGGGGCCCCCTGGCAGGTAGGGGCCCTAGGCCTGTGCCTATGTTGCCTATGCCTTAATCCGGCCCTGATAACAGCATTCAATATTCACAGACTTGTGCATTTTAATACCTATTATTAGCAACATTTTGCCCAATTGCTTTGTTTCGATGATTTTCAGGCTCTAATTTTTGCCTCCAAAGGTGTTTATGGTCACTCCTACATGTGGCACTTCTTATGCTAACTGCAACAACAACAACAATAAAAAAATTCCCAGCAAATGTCAGACTCGAGTGTTAATATAGTTCTCCTGCAGAAAATGTTTTTCACACTAAATCACACACAATAGCAGGCTTTTGGGGCAAATATATATATTTTAATATGGGTCCCTGATTTTTGGCCATCTGACCCTGATTTTTAAAGCTTTGTTCATGTTTTGCAAGGCCTGAGGATGAACATACTGAAATACAACAAAAAGAAAAATAAATACATTGATGTTTTGCTAGAAATGCATTACTCCATAAAAAAGTATATGCTCATGATTTTTTTCTGCTAAAATACTGCTACTTTAATCTTTCTGAAGTTAACCTACTTTAAAAACATATCTTTAGAATAGGTTAACTTTGGAACCATTATGGTCAGGAGGCCTTTTTTTAATGAATTCTTTGAGTCAGGTTGGCATAGACAAATCATTTTGATACAAACAGTTACCTAAATATTGGCCATCAGTTAAGCAATAATCCAGGACCAGGTGTGAGTTACACTGGCATTTACTTACACCCTTTTGTGGTCTGATCAGGAGGCCACATGTAGAGTGACCATATCTATACCTGAAATGGCTAAATACCAGCATAACCCACACTCTGGAGTTGATTACTGTGATTATAAAATATGAAAATTACATAAAATAGGGAATAAAAAACCAACCCCCCCAATTTTTTTTTTGTTTAATATTATCATAGAAATATTCTTCTGCTGTCTATTAATTTAGGAAACTGCAGACGTACTGTATAAAAATGTCCAGAATCTGTATACATTTAGACATACTCAGCACTCATAGTGCTTGGTTGCTGGATAGACTATGGTTGAAGAAGTGGTTCTACTATTGCATGGTGACATGTACTATGCTGACATCCCTGATAGTGACAGACACAATTCAGGGTGTCAGCATTGTATCTCAGGGATGTCGGCGTGTTTTCTTTGGGGGGCTATGACCCCTGAATCCCCTATGTGAGGGGCTCCACCCCCCACACCCGGTCTCTAATTATATAACTCTGAGTTGGAGTTGTCTCATGGAGGGGTCGAAACACCAGGAGATGCACTGCTGGTGTCAGCGGGGACCATCACAGAACACTTTCAGGTGAATTCTGTCACTGTGATGGTCTTCACTGTTGCAGTGTCACTCTCCAGTCAGTACACCAAAGAAGCTACACCTTGCGTCCAGTTGTTGTGATTTTTTTCCCCCCGAGGGTTGTTTTTTCATGTTTATTTGCTAGGTGACCCCACCCTTTTTTACTTTGTTTGAAGCAGTGAGAGAGAGAGAGAGAGAGAGAGAGAGAGAGAGAGAGAGCAGTGGTGTTGTTAGAGGAGCAGTTGTTTTGGGAGAGCGAGACTTGCAAGAAACAGAGGTAGTGTGAAAGAGTGATGAGTGCAGAGAGAGAGAACAGTGAAACAGGCTTTGGTTGGGTATCACAGCAGCTTGGTCAGGGGGAAAAATGAACTCTGTGAGTTTTGCAATCTGGCCGAATCAAAGGCCAACAGTGGCATAGTGACAAAATATAAAAAGCAAGAAAGAGGGACAAAATTAAGCAGATGTGCACAGGAACGTACAACGTATACACAGCCCTGGCTTATATACAGTCAAATTTTGAGATGTACTGCATATGAAATGACTCTGAGTGTCCCTGTGTAAATGCTTCTAGTGGAAACCAGTAGCCCAGTGCTTTAGTTGTAGTTGATTCTCATGGGATAGCCTAACTGATGTACAGCATTTTGTGTTCCCTGGGGTCTTGCTTTTACCCAGTTCCAAAGCTGGGAGAACTGAATTGCAGGAGGCCAATTGGCATGCTTAAGATCACTGAGAGAGCTAGTAGTTTGGTGGGATTCAAACATGGGATCTCTAGTTCTGTAGTTCCATGTTTCAACTACTGGACAACACCACAGCACCTGTGGATTACATTAGCTGTCTAGGTTATAACTTTAAAGGGTCACTAGGAGAGCTACTTACTGATATAAGAGTGTCACCTTGCACATTCTTAGGGCAAAAGAACTGCAAGCCAAAGGTGAGCTGTTCTGATGCCTGAAGGATGCAAGGGTCGACACTCTAATACTTATGAGGCCCTCCTAGTGTTAGATTGTGTGTGATTAGTTCATTTTAAAACATATATTGTTTATTTATTTAATTATGCCTTTCTTTTGCAGTATGAAGGAGCAGTTGTTTTGGGAGAGTGAGGCTTGCAAGAAACATAAGCAGTGTGGAAGAGTAATGGGTGCTGAGAGAGAGAGAGAGAGAGAGAGAGAGCAGTGAAACAGTCTTTGGTCAGGTATCATAGCAGCTTGGTCGGGGGAAAAAAAAAGAAATCTGTGGGGTTTGTGATCTGGCTGAATCAAAGACCAATAGTGTCAAAATATAAAAAGCAAGAAAGAGGGACAAAATTAAGCAGATGGTGCCCTGGTGGCAGTTATCTTGCCACCAGTCAACACCCCTGGTGTTGCCATGGGTGGCTGCAGTGTGGCGCTGGCCGATAGGGGTAACAGTGGTGGTGGGACAGCTGCACAGGTGCTTCCCAGCATGCAGCAGCTGGAGGGGCAGCAGCGGTAGTAGGACGGGGATGCTAGGAGGCCAGGTGCAGCTCCCACCGATGGTGCACCAGTGATTGAACAGCCCCAAGAGGGCCCTGCTGTGCAGCGCCCACCTGTGTGGGGGCTGGGCAGCGGGGCCAAATGCCACCCATGGGCTGGCACAATACCCAGCTGCCCCTGGGTGCCGACCCCTTGCCCAAGCACACCCTTCTGCTGCAGGCCTCCATGGAGCAACAGGTGTTGATCGTGGCAGGGGTGCGTGCACTCCACGCTGAGCTGTGCCAGGCTGCTGAGCAGTGCAACAGGGACTTTGCACAGCTTCTGGCAGCTAATAATCAGATGTGGATGGACATGACCGCAGCCCTGGATCGGCTTACCACTGCAGTCATGGCAGGCCTAGCAACAATGTCTGCATTGGTGCTTGGCCATCTGCCGCAGACCCTGCAGAGTGCATTCTCCACCCCTCAGTCACGATGTCAAGTGACCCCCTCAGTGTCAACGCTGGGATCAGCTGTGGGCATTCTGGGCACGCCTCGGGTGGGCATATTCAGGGGCCTACAGACCCCTGAAAGGATACCGTCTCAGACACCCCCTGTGGCCGTTGCACAGCATGAGTCTGCTGGGCAGTCTCAGTGGTGCTGCCCACGTGTACACAGTGGCTGTGTGTGACCGCGCAGCAGTCCTGAACCACCCACCACCCTGTCTGCTGCCACCCTGTGTGCACATTGGTGTGGCGTGTGCATTCCACAGCCATGGCATCCATGCAAGTTGCGCTACACCGGCCGTGTGCACACCCACCTGGCTGCTGGCCATTGCGGTGTGTGCAAGATGATGCCAGCACAGCACTGGGTTCAACTTTGTCCCGGTGCTCAGTGTCTGACACATGCCTGGTGCCAGCCTCTGGGCTCATGCCTGCAGGTGCCTGTGTGCATGTGCATAGGGGTGTGTGGGTGTGTGTGGGTGGGGTGTGCTGTGCTATATTGTGCAGTTCTGCAGCATCCTGACCCTCACCCATCCATGCTTCCCCCAGCCGCTCCTGTCATATGGCCCACCCAACCGAGTCTGTGCGTTGTGCCATTGTCACCTGTATGTGCATGGGGATATGTTCAACTACTTGCATGAAATATAGTGCTCCTCTGCAATTGTGCCCCTGTGTCGCTGTGCCATCCTGTGCAGCCGGGGTTCCCTTTGCCCGGGGGGGGGCTGCTCACCACCACATGGCCCAGCAGCTGCATCTTCCCCACTGCTGTTCCCCTTTTCAACCTCAACAGCTATCCCACAGTCAGTGGCCATGTTGTGTAGTATACAGCAGGCCAGGAATAGACTGCAGGCCTTTGAGGGGCTGTACTGTAGGGCACCACCAGACCTGTCCAGGCATTGGGACTTTGTCTTCAGCAGCCCAAACACATGCTTGGTGATGTTCTGTGTGCTGGCATGTGCCTCATTGAATCGCTCCTGCACTGGGGTTGCCAGTCACCGGTATGGGGTGAGCAGCCAGGGCTGGAGTGGGTAGCCACTGTCACCTGTGTGGCTAGATATATGGTTAGCATGGTGGTCTGTGTTGCTGCACCATACATCTCTCCTGGCCACACCCTGCGGTGACTCTACCCTGGCAGCCCCCCACACCTTTCCCTGATGTGCCAGGCTGCACGTGTTCACAGCATACTCACCTACTAGGTGGCCGGTGGGGATGTCCCCACTCTCAAACCTGTGGCACAGTGCTGAGCTGTGCCAGATGAAGGTACGTGCTCCCAGGGTGGTGTGGCAAAGATATTGATTATAAGCGCTTCGCGGAGGACGTACAACAACTGGCAGCTGACATTGGGTAGCTCTTTCTGTTGATATTGGCTACCCCTTCTGGGCCAGATGGTGTGCTGATGCTGACATGGGTGCAGTCAATGGCCCCTAGCATGCCAGGCATACATGCTACCCTGTGGAACTCATGCATGTTTGCTGTATGCTCTGCCTGTGTGCTGGGGAAGTGAATGTGGCAGCAGTGCATTGAGGAATTGTGTGAGGAGCCATGATGCAGCCAAATGGGTTATGCCTGTGGTGTCTCCTGTTGGTCTCTGGAAGGTTACCATGGTGAGCAGGCACATGACAGCCATGACCTTTGTCTCCACAGACATGGCGTGGCTCCGTCTGGTGGGTGCCTGCATCTCATCACTTCACAGCTCACAGAGCTGCCTCAGAACTGCATGGTTCAGGTGGTACCATCCCACAATCTCTGTATCACTGTATTGTTTGAAGGTGGTGTGTGCACCGTACCCACCACCTGGTCACTGAAATGGCTGTTGGGGGTATCACCAGCAGGAAATTCACCCAAGACCTAGAGATTTCAGTGTGAAGTGTGGTGCTGTGGGGACCCCCTAGAAGTAAGAAGCCTGACAGATTTAATAATTTCAACACTTTATTTTTTTAAGTGCAATACAGCTGAAATCATTGGCTGGATTTCATTCTGGCACAACTATGAATCAAGATC
This sequence comes from Neoceratodus forsteri, assembly GCA_016271365.2. NCBI lineage: Eukaryota > Metazoa > Chordata > Ceratodontiformes > Ceratodontidae > Neoceratodus > Neoceratodus forsteri. Next base: position 542,786,209 of record CM057449.1, on the reverse strand, counting down.
CTTACTCTTTGCATCACATTCCTTGGCAAGTCTTTGGTTTGACTATCCAGGGGGAAGGCACCCAGGAGGGAGGTGTCAGTCAGCAGCATGTGCCTAACATCAGCTGTCTTGATCTGGCCTTGTGTAAGGTGGCTTATGAATGCAGATTTGATTGGCAGTTACTGTTGTTCAGTAAAGGATTGTTGGCAAGGTGGGGAACTTATAGGTGGAGTGTGCGATCCCATGATCTCTTGGCTTCTGCGGATGTCCTGTGAGCTAAATCCCCTTCTTGTTCTTGTTGCAATACAGGTACCTGGTGAAAGAGATGGCCCTTTTCCTGGTTCATCCATGGTGATTGAACTGCTCTCCAGAGTCTGTGATGGAGCACCTGCTTGATGGTGGTGCATGGGGCCTTTGTGGTTAATTGGCATATTTGTTGGCTCACTCTGATGCTCTCCTCTTTGCTGCCCATCAGATGATAGTATGCATCTGCTGTTGTGGCTCGGTGGTCATGTGTGACGCAAGCTCATGTCTCCCCTCAAGGTGAATGATGTGAAACTGTGGAAAGAAAGAAAGAAAGTAAGATACATACTTTGGGCTCATGGGTAACAACTAAGCCAATGGAAGACTCCAACTTGGGGGGGCATCAGGGAGGTCAGTGCCATCACCCCTGTGAGTTTGGAACTGCTAGCCCACAGAGAAATGGCCAAAGCAGGCCCTGGAAGTTTTAGGGGAACATGCCAGCAGGTGTCCCCAGGCTTGGAAGCACCTTCCTTGGGTAAAACATATGCTTTGGTACCCTAGGTAAAAACTAAGCCTGTGGAAGTCCCTGCCCTGGCAGGGCATCAGGAAGGGGAGGGCCATGACCCCTGGATGTCTGGGAGTGTTAGACCCAAGGAAAGTGTTAGCAGGACTGTGACATTTTAGGGGGCTGGGGTACCAGGCCACCCCAGCCAGATAGCACCTTCCCTGTGTAAGAGATATGCTTTGGTACCCTTGGTAAAAACTAAGCCTGTGGAAGTCCCTACCCTGACAGGGCATCAGGGAGGTGTAGGCCATTACACCAGGGCATCTGCTAGACCCAAGGGAAGTGTTAACAGCAGGCCCTGGAAGTTTCAGGGTGCATGCCAGCAGGTGTCCCCAGGCTGAGAGCACTGAGTGCTGGGGAATCCTGGTGGGAGCTGAAGTCCCTGGGAGAAAGTGTGACCAGATATCCCTGAGTCCCAGTCAGATGAGATGTTCCTGAGAGATGGTATGACTAGATGGCCCTGATGGCTAGTGGGACCAGATAGTCCTGGGAGCAAGTGGGACCAGATAGCCCCACCTTTTTCAAGCTGGAATTTCTCTAAATAACTGTGACCAGGCTTAATAATTGCTCTAGGAGAGTTTCTAGAAGGCCTAGCCAGGCTTTGATGCAGGCTACTGGGCATGGCTTGATGCTGAGCCTGGCAGGCTGATTTTGAAAGTCACCAGGATACATGCCAGCAGTTCTCCACAGCCAGAGAGCACTGTCCCTGGGTAAGAGATATGCTTTGGTATCCTGGTTAACAACCAAGCCTGTGGAAGTACTTGACCTGGCAGGACATCAGAGAGGTGAGAGCCATTATCTGTGGGTGTCTGGGAGTGCTAGACCCAAGGGAAGTGTTGCCAGAAGGCCATGGAAGTTTTAGGGAGCATACCTGCTGGTGACCCCAGGCTTGGACGCACATTCCCTGGGGAAGGCATATGCTTTGGGACCCTGGGTAAAAACTAATCCTGTGGAAGTCCCTGCCCTGGCAGGGCATCAGGGAGGGGAGGACCATTACCCCTGGGTGTCTGGGAGTGTTAGACCCAAGGGAAGTGTTGACAGCAGGACCTTGAAGTTTTAGGGGGTTGGGGTACCAGGCCACCCCAGCCAGACAGCACCTTCCCTGGGTAAGACATATGCTTTCATACCCTGGGTAAAAACTAAGCCTGTGGAAGTCCCTGTCCTGGCAGGGCATCAGGGAGGTGAGGGCTATTACCCTTGGGAGTCTGGGTGTGCTAGGCCCAAGGGAAGTGTTAACAGCTGGCCCTGGACATTTTAGGGGGACATGCCTGCATGTGTCCCCAGGCTTGGAAGCACATTCCCTGGGGAAGGCATATGCTTTGGGACCCTGGGTAAAAACTAATCCTGTGGAAGTCTCTACCCTTGGAGGGCATCAGGGAGGTGTGGGCCATTACCCCTGGGAGTCTGGGAGTGCTTGACCCAAGGGGAGCATTAACAGCTGGCCCTGGAAGTTTTGAGGGGACATGCCAGCATGTGTCCCCAGGCTTGGAAGCACATTCCCTGGGTAAGGCATATGCTTTGAGACCCTTGGTAAAACCTAATATTTTAGAAGTTCCTATCCTGGGAGGGCATCATGGAGGTCATGGCCCTTAGCCTCATGAGTATTGACTCCTACCCCTTTGGAAAGTGGCAAAAGCAAGCCCTGGATATTTGAGGGGGTGAGGGTACCAGGTCTCCCCAGACTGAGTGCACTTTTCCTGGGTAAGATTATTGATTTGGGACCCTGGGGAATAACCAAGCCTGTGGAAGTATGTACCCTGGAAGAGCATCAGGGAAGTCAGGGCCATCACCCCTGTGAGTTTGGGACTTCTAGCCATGAGGGAAGTCATTGAATCTGGACCTGGAAGCTTTAGAGGGACAAGCTATCAATTCTACCCAGGCTGAGTGTGGAGTTTGGAGGCATACTTACATTTGTTACGGTACTCTTCCGCCACAGAGTCATGGAGAAGTATTTGATTCTGAGTATGGCTGTCTGTCTCTTAACTGCTTTTGTGATGGCAGAACATGTCAGGTTTGATCCGTCTGTCTCAATGAGCACAGGGGTATTAAGTCCAGTAGCTGATGGTCTCAGTTTGGGGAGCAGCCACCTTGTGTGGTGTGTGTAGAGCTGAAGTAACTTGAATAGCTCTCCTTGTAGCACCAGTCTTGCTGGTCCATATGTTGCAATGGTTTTGTGAAGAAAAATGGTAAAAACATAGCTGTATTCACTATCAATGACCAGTCTCTCTGCATTCTTCAAGTCACCCAGAGACATATTTTGGATGGCAGCAGAGCACTGGGCATTGTGGAGGGCCAAGCTGAAGATGAGATGATTTCTAGCCAGGCAGTGATCTTGGTTTCTAAGTATCTTGACTCTGGGTAAACTGTTAATTATCCTGACTGCCTCCTTCACAGCAGAGGAGTCCTTATACAGGGATGATGTCTCTGGTGGTATCCACATTTGTGAGTCCCTTAGCCAGATTTCGTGGTGCCTCTTCATGGCAGAGGTACTAAGGCCAGCTCTCCAGAAAGGAATTACCTTGATGAGCAAGTCAAGTTCAGCCTGATGGGTCCTGGCAAACCCATCCAAATCTAAGAATTTCAGCAAGTGATGAAGGCTGTTTATATAACACTTGATAGTGCCTGGCTTAAAACCTGAGGCTTTAGCCTCTGGAATTCAAGTATCTGTTACGAATGCCGTAGGACCCAGCAGGGATGTGAGTGAAAGGGTCAGGTCAATGGAGTTCCACAGGTGGGTCAGCATCTGCTGGTGAGTGGTTGCTGTTTCTTGGTCTTTTTTTCCTCCCTCCAAGGTCTGGAGCCAAGTTCTACAGAGACTCAGCAGTTGAGGACTCTCTATCTCTGACTCTGTAGGCTGGTTAGGCAGCTGAGTATGTGGAAAATCCAGAGATGGGGAATATTGAGTCTGGGTGTCTCTGATACTTGGTCGGGCTTTAAAGCTGGTCAGAGTGCATTTGTGTACCTTCCGAAAGTGCTGACTTAGATCTCTTACAATGGCAAAACAGTCTGGCTGCTCGCATTTGTAAAAGCATTTTCCTATAGGAGGTTGGGTCAGGAGTGACTGCCTCCCAAAGTATCGTGCCTTTCCCAGTGTCATGCGGTGTACTTCTTGGAGGTGCCTTGGTAGATGCTTAATTTTCTTACCACAGATTGTGCAGGTACACAAGGGTCTCACTGTCTTGCTTGGTATCACCAGAGACGCATCTGTAAAAGAGGGACACCATTTTAGTAGTGCTGAACATTAACCCTGGGAGTGTGGGACTCTTAGACCCAATATAAGTGTTAACAGCAGGTCCTGGAAGTTTAAGGGAGCATGCCTGCTGGTGTCCCCAGGCTTGAAAGCACATTTCCTGGGGAAGGCATGTGCTTTGGGACACTGGGCAAAAAATAACCCTTTGGAAGTCCCTAGCCTGGCAGGGCATCAGGGAGGTGTGGGCCATAACCCCTGGGAGTCTGGGAGTGCTAGGCTCAAGGGGAGTGTTACCAGCAGGCCTTGTAAGTTTTAGGATTCATGCCTGCAGGTGTCCCCATGCTGAGAGCATTGAGTCCTGGGCGAAAGTGTGAGCAGTTGTCCCTGAGTCCCGGTGGGATGAGATGTCCATGGGAGATGGTATGACTAGATGGCCCTGATGGCTAGTAGGATCAGATAGCCCTGGGAGCAAGTGGGGCCAGAGAGCCCACACCTGTTGCTGGCTGGGATTTCTCTAAATAACTGTGGTCGGGCTTAATAGTCACTGTAGGGGAGTTTGTTGAAGGCCTAGCCAGGCTGTGATGCCGGTAGCTGGGCATGGTATGATGCTGACCCTTGTAGGCTGCATCTGCAAAGTCTCCAGGGGCATGCCTGCTGGTGTCCCCAGGTTGGAAGCACAATCCCTGGGAAAGGCATATGCTTTGGGACACTGGGTAAAAACTAATTCTGCGGCAGTCCCTACTCTGGCAGGCCATCAGTGAGGTGAGGGCCATTACCCCTGGGTGTCTGAGAGTGCTAGACCCAAGGGAAGTGTTAACAGCAGGCCCTGGAAGTTTTAGGGAGCATGCCTGCTGGTGTCCCCAGGCTTGAAAGCACATTCCTTGGGGAAGGCTTATGCTTTGGGACCCTGGGTAAAAACTAATCCTGTGGAAGTCCCTAGCCTGGCAGGGCATCAGGGAGGTGAGGGCCATTACCCATGGGAGTCTGGGAGTGCTATACCCAAGGGGAGTGTTACCAGCAGGCCCTGGAAGTTTTAGGGGATGGTGGAACCAGGGCTGCCCAGCCAGAGAGCACTTTCACTGGGTAAGAGATATGCTTTGGTACCCTGGGTAACAACCACACCTGTGGAAGTCTCTGCCCTTTCAGGCCATCAGGGAAGTGAGGACCATTACCCCGGGTGTCTGGGAGTGATAGACCCACGGGAAGTGTGTAGTGTAGGACTTGGAAGTTTTAGGAAGTGGGGGTACCATGTCTGCCCAGCCAGAGAGCACTTTCACTGGGTAAGAGATATGCTTTGGGACCCTGGGCAACAAACAAGCCTGTAAAACTCCCTGCCCTGGTAGTTCATAAAGAAGGTGAGGGCCATTACCCCTGGGTGTCTGGGAGTGCTAGACCCAAGGGAAGTGTAAGGAGCAGGACCTGGAAGTTTTAGGAGGTGGGAGTACCATGCCTGCCCAGCCAGGGAGCACTTTCCCTGGGTAAGAGATATGCTTTGCTACCCTGGGTAACAACCAAGCCTGTGGAAGTCCCTGCCCTGGCAGGCCATCAGGGAGGTGAGGGCCATTAACCCTGGGTGTCTGGGAGTGCTAGACCCAAGGGAAGTGTAAGGAGCAGGTCCTGGAAGTTTCAGTGTGCATGCCAGCAGGTGTCCCTGGGCTGGGAGCACTGAGTCGTGGGGAATCCTATTGGGAGCTGAAGTCCCTGGGAGAAAGTGTGACCAGTTGTCCCTGAGTTCTAGTGGGACGAGATGTCCCTGAGAGATGGTATGACTAGATGGCCCTGATGGCTAGTGGGGCCAGATAGCCATGGGAGCTAGTGGGACCAGATAGCTCTGGGAACACGTGGGACCAGATGGCCCTGCCTGCTGCTGGCTGAGATTTCTCTAAATAACTGTGGCCAGGCTTAATAGTCACTGTAGGGGAGTTTCTAGAAGGACTAGCCAGGCTGTGACACAGGTTGCTGGGCATGGCTTGATGCTGAGCCTGGCAGGGTGATTCTGGAATTCACCAGGGTAGATGTCAGCAGTTCTCACCAGAGAGATAGCACCTTTCCAGGGTAAGAGATATGCATTGGTACCCTGGGTAACAACCAAGCCTGTGGAAGTCCCTGCCCTGACAGGCCATCAGGGAGGTGAGAGCCATTACCACAGGGTGTCTGGGAGTGCTAAACCCAAGGGAAGTGTAAAGTGTAGGACCTGGAAGTATTAGGGGTTGGGGGTACCATTCTTGCCCAGCCAGAGAACACTTTCCCTGGGTAAGAGATATGCTTTGGTACCCTGGGTAACAACCAAGCCTGTGGAAGTCCCTGCCCTGGAAGGCCATAAGGGAGGTGAGGGCCATTACCCCTGGGTGTCTGGGAGTGCTAGACCCAAGGGAAGTGTAAGGAGCAGGACCTGGAAGTTTTATGCGGTGGGGTACAATGTCTGCCCAGCCAGAGAGCAATTTCCTTGGGTAAGAGATATGCTTTGGGACCCTGGGTAACAACCAAGCCTGTGGAAGTCCCTGCCCTGACAGGCCATCAGGGAGGTGAGGGCCATTACCACAGGGTGTCTGGGAGTGCTAGACCCAAAGAAAGTGTAAAGAGTAGGACCTGGAAATTTTAAGGGTTGGGGGTACCATGCCTGCTGTTACACAAGGTCCCTGCACCCTTGTTGATACCCTCAGAGGTACACCATAGACAGCTAGTGCTTAGGCATGTGTTACACTAGCATATAGGGCTAAGGACATCTACCGTATAAGAGTTGATGTCAGGATATGTTCGCATATTGTTGTAATACACTTTGCTTGCTAATACATATATATTCTTCTATGTATTTTCGGTGTATTTCTTACTTATAAGATGTTAGGACACCTGTGTCCTTGGAATAATTATGATATATAAGTTGGCATTTCCACCTTTTGGTGATTTGTACTACTATACTGAGTTATGTAAGACTCTGTATAAGAAATCTTTTGTTTCACAAACTGATGACTACAACAAAATTGTATAATGTTATCTTGGACTGTGGCACCTCCTCTAATTTAGCCAATAGGGCTCATCTCTGTAACTAGAAATGTTTCTATCTTACAGTAACCATAGTAATTATCATAGGTATATAATGTGATACACTAAGTCTTGTACCTCGGAGATCCCAAGAGACACAAAGAAACCTCGTGGTACAGAGAACACTTAGTACTGGCTCCCAGTTTGTATTGGTAAGAACTGCTTAGGGCAACTGTGATTTTATCCTTCTGGTAGTAATAAACAAGTTTATTTCTCTTATCCAATGTGTCTGTGATTACTTGCATTCCCAATATTGCCAAGAACCTGAAAGTGAGGTTTAGACCTCCTGACAATTGGCGACCGCATGCAGGCGATATTTGGTGTTTGTAAGTTTTCACCAGTTGCTATAACTTTTCCCTTTCCCACGGGAACAGTAGGTGTACATTCCCGTATCACCTCTCCCATTTTAAAACCGGTTTGTAGCCACTTACAAAGTCTGGCTGTTTTCTTTTCGGGTGTGGTCGATGCCAACTTGACTCACTCCATAACAGCTTTCAATTGTAAGCTTACAAATCTTACAGTAGCCTGACTGTGTATAAAGTGCTCCTGCTGTGGATCGATACATAGCATGGCACCTTTTTCACAGTTTGATTTTTTGTTCCCTCTCACACAATGACCACTGTATCAAATATCTGTGCAGAACTGAGACTCCATGTCTCGAACTTCCTTGCCTCCCATGGAGGATGGTCTGACTTCGTGCAGGACACAAGTCAATCCGACAACCCTATACTGGGGATTTCAACCCAGTACACAGAGAAGAGACAATCAACCAATAAGCGTTAAGCTAAAGGGTTGATGGTCGCGACTCTCTTTGCTGCTCTGGAAGCCTCTGAAGCTAGGTTTCAAACCCTTGATCTGCAAATTTCACCTCTTAAGCAACAGATGGGTTTGCAGGAAATGGAATGTGTTAGACTGCAGCAGAATTTGGAGTCTGAACTTCAAACTCTGTGGAATGAAAAGGATTCACTTTTGCATCATTCGGCTCAAGCTGGAGAACAGGAACTTTGTATGTTGAAGCAGGGGTGTGAAAGTTTGAGACAGGATAAGGGACAGGCATTGCATATGAATGACTTGTTAAGTACTGCGAATGCACAGTTGGGTGAGGAGATGGGAGAGCTACAGGACAAGATAAACCAAGTGCTAATGACTTAGAAGTGGCTACTAGGGACAATCGTGAATTGAGCGCCGTGTATAGAGTGTTGCAGAAGCAAATGCAGGATGAGGTTGATATGGATGTTGCAACTGTGAGTCATGCTGAATGTAAAAGTAAGATGGCAAAACTGTGCCATCAGCGGGAGGCTCTGGCTGAACATGTTAAGGCGATGGGAGGTGTAGCCCCTGCCTTACACATGTCATCTGAAGGGGAGGTATCAGATGATGACATCTCTCAGTACAACACCTAGTCACACTCCTACTATGGCCCAGAAACCCCACCCAGCCATTCACAACATGGCGGGTTCCCACTCCACCCACACCATGTCATTCGTCGTTGACGTCGTGACGCCCATCATGGAAGATGCCAATATGGCAGCTCCCATGATGGGGGGGAGCAGGCCCAGACCTGATCCTGACGGCACCACCAATAGCCATTATTAATGTGGAAGACAGGCAAGAAATAGAAACGTTGATTGAAACTGCACTAGATAATGTACCTCTTCCTGAGAGGAGTAAATGGGCCATTAAAACCAAAATTAGGCAGTTTCTACAAGAGGCTGGAACTCAGGATGGTTTTGTTTGTATTGTGGCCATGACTACAGCTTGGGCCACCCTAGACGGTGCCTGAGACAATCTACCTCTGCCTGATTGACCCAATAATCCCCTACAAATGGCCTACTCTGTTCAGCAAATTGCTGACAGTATTGGTTGGATGAACCCATCTGACAATCTCAGCTGTCAGTTAGAAAAGGTGCATTCTAAATGTGAGATGCTTAGCCTTGCTGCAGAATATCAAGTCCAGATACTATGCCAAACCATCGATCTTAGTTTGTGGGCCAAACTCCCCGATGCCATCTGCCAGGATGGGAACGCCACCTTTGATGATGTTGCAGCTGAACTCCTTTCTGCTCACAGCCCAGGTGTAGTAAGAGTGATGCTTGCATACCCTGTAAAACAGAATGCAAAGGAAAGTCCAGCAACTTACCATCAGAGACTTTGGATGGCCTACCGAGCTGGAAAGCACCTGGCACAAGAAGCCTGCAGATGTAGATCTTATTGAGTATGAGACCCTGTTCCTTAGGAATATGATTCCTGCAGTACGAGAAAAGGTAGTGCCAACCACTTACCCCAACATGGACAGGTTTGCTGACATTCTTCAGAAAACTGAAAGAGTTTACCAACTCTACATCCGTAATCTGGGTTCCATTTCCAAGGAAGTAGCTGCCGTGGAGCCTATTTCAGAGGCCGCGACGCACTACACTGTGGAAGGGCAGGCCCAACACCAACAGGCCCTCCCAGCTGATAACCAACACCCCCAACAGGCCCAACACCAACAACAACAACAACAGCAACAGCAGCAATGGGGTGGGAACTGGAACTGGCATAAGAATAAAAAGCACAAGAATAAGGGTAAACAACAAAAACAAAGAACTGGCCCTTCATATAGGGAGATAGCTGAGAAAAATTGGAAATTCCGAGAGCTCCTGGGGCAAGTGCGCTCTGTGGTGGATGCTGTTCCCACTCAGGCCCTTGTGGCTATACAACTGGTGACCCAGACCCTAACGGGCCACGGTGACACTGGAAGTACAGGCCTTCAGGCCCATACAGGCCTGAACCCAGAAGCTCCTCCCTATATAGCATTGGAGCAGCATGGTGATGTGATTCAAAGAAGCCAGGCCCAACCTCTCCATGGTTCCAGCAGTACAGATTGACAATTACAGGTCCCAGTCTGGATTGTAAACAAGCTGGTCTTGGATACAAACGGAAGGTCCTGCACTGAGGCCAAGGTCGGGGGCCACCTACTTGTAGTCTTGCTAGATACAGGTGCGGCTGTGTCTGTATTACATGATGAACACCCAGACACATCTCCTTGGTCCACCAGATGGAGGACCAACATGTCAGGAGTAGATGGTACTAGGTTACCTGCATACCGGTCTCTACCCTTGCCGGTAGAGCTAGACCATTTAAAGGCCTCACACACCTTCCAACTGATGGTAATGCATGATCTTCCTAGTAGCATAGGAATTGATTTTATTGCACCACATGGCTATATGGTAGATCTAGCTAACATGCTATTGATACAGACTGAGGGTCAATACCACACCATTTTGATCCCCGATTCACATGTTGTGGCAACAATTTCTGCTAACAACAAAGAGTATGACGTCATAGATTTGTTCAAAGATCACAAGCTTTTTCTGAAGCTTCTCCCCATTTTGCAGTGACATTTGGAAGCATTTGCAATCAACAAACATGACTGTGGCAGAATGCACACTGTCATCGAAGTGCCAGGCCCAGCACATGAGAGGCAAAAGCAATACCCTTTTCCAACTGAGGTCTCGCCTTCTCTCAGAGAAACAATCAAGTCACTTCTCAAGCAAGGAGTAATCAGAACATGCATTTCTACTGCTGACTCCCCAGTGTGCCCCATGAAAAAACCCACAGGTGCCTGGAGACTTACTTTTGAATACAGGAAACTGAATCAGGTCACCCCCAGTTGTTCCCCAACTGTGGCATCAGCACCCAATGTACTATGACTTTTGACCCCTGACCTGAAATGGTTCAGTGCACTAGATATCTTCAATGGTTTTTGGTCATTACCATTGGCCCCCAAGAGTCAATATAAGTTTGCCTTTACCTTTGAAGGAAGACAGTACACGTGGACCTGCTTACCACAGGGATTCCATAACAGTCCGTCCCTGTTCCATCTGCATATGATGGATGCCCTTGAGGGTTTCTCTACTCCCCAATGTCTCTTGCAGTATGTGGATGGCCTGTTGCTGGCAACTGCCACACAGGAAAAACACCTGGATCTCTTGGACGAATTTACTGACTCTCATTCAGAGAGCAGGCCTGAAATGCAATCCAGCAAAAGCACAATTATATCAGAAAGAAGTACTTTTTCTGGGTCTAAAAATAACTGACCAAGGTCAAAGCCCTACCTGGAAGAAGATACAAGGATTGCAAGACTTTCCATTGCCTACCAGTGTGGCAACTCTCAGAAGGTTTCTAGGTATGGTAAATTATTTGAGCAATTTTATTTGTGATTTTGCCCAGAAAGCTGCTCCTCTGTCTGAGCTACTGAAAAAGGACATCCCATGGACTTGTGGCCCTATACATACCCAGGCTGTGGTGTCACTGAAGCAGGCCTTGGCCTCCGCTCCAGCTCTGGTCAGCCCCAATCCATCACTACCATTCCACCTGGAATGTTCCACCTCTGACATTGCCATGTCAGCAGTACTGGCCCAGAAGATTCATGGCACCCTGAGGCCTATTGCATATGCATCACAGTTCTTGACCCCAGTGGCAGAAGTGCAACCTTTGTGAAAGGAACCTTCTGGCCACCTACTGGGCTGTCAAGCATTTTCTGTATATCATTGGGTACTCTCCACTGATTATCAACAACAACCACACACCAACTACCTTTCTGCTCTCAGATAGAGTGAAGGATGGGTCAGTCTCCAATACCAGGCTGATACACTGGTCACTTCTTCTCCAGGATAGAGACATACAGGTGCACCCAACAAAAATTCTACCTATGCTGGCTGATGGACTCCTTTTCCAAGGAAAGCCCCATGACTGTACACTGCAGTCACCTGATCTTCCGGATCCAGTTCCTTTCCTCCCTGCTATGCCAGAAATACTTGACAACACCTCTTTGTGTCATATCTTTATTGATGGTTCAGCATCTTACTATCATAGATACATAGATACATAGACAGTGTCAGCAGATAAGGGCCTATGGCCCACCCAGTCTGCCCATTTGAGCTTGTAAGTTCAGTTTGTTTTCCTAGAAATCTGTTGCCCCTTACCCCTGACCTCCAGAATTCCTTTATGTCTATCCCATGCATTCTTAAATCCCGTGATTGTTTCAGCCCCCACCACTTTCTCTGGCAGGGTGTTCCACTTGTCCACCACCTGTTCTGTGAAGAAATTCTTTCTCATGTTTCCTCTGAATCGTCCTCCCTCCAACTTCATCCCATGCCTCTAGTCCTGGAACATCTTTTTGCTTAAAAATAGTGTTTTCCTGCACCCTGTTCCTCCCTGTAAGATACTTGTATGTCTCTATCATATCCTCTCCTCCTCTCCTCCAGGGAGTACATGTTCAGTTCCTTCAACCTGTCTTCATAGGACTTGTGATGCAATCCATGCACCATCTTTGTTGCCCTCCTCTGAACCTTCTCCACCCTGTCTATGTCCTTACGTAGGTATGGTCTCCAGAACTGTACACTGTACTCCAGGTGGGGCCTCACTAGTGACTTGTATAGCGGAATTATGACCTCCCTTTTCCTGCTGGTGATGCCCCTGCCTATACATCCCAGCATCCTATTTGCTTTACCTGCTGCCTTGTCACACTGTTTCCCTAGGAATCAGGGAGAACAAATTGCAGGGATGGGCATTCTAGTCATTTACCCTTATGGGAACACTGTTAAAATATCTAAGCATTGCAGTGTAGCATCATCACAGTATGCAGAGATGGCAGCAGTGGCCTGTGCCCTCGAGTTCATCCAGTATGGGACTGAGGATACCATAATTTTTACAGACTCTAATTGGGTTTGTTGTTCTCTTACAGAATTACTTCCTTTTTGGCAGAAGAACTCCTTCCTCTCCTCTGATGGCAGCCCAGTGAAGCACAAGGAACTGGTAATATACATACATTCACTGGCACAAAAATTTGCACACAAACTCTGTGTACACAAAGTCAAAGCTCATTCTCTCCATGATCTCTATCATGCATTCTATGATACAGTAGACATCCTTGCCAAGGAAGGGGCCCGAGGGGGGACACCTGGATGATGGACCATCCAGAGGCCAATGCGGCCATACATATTGCAGCACTCAGGAAAAAACCTGAACCCTTTTCCCCCTTGGACCTCTCAGCAGTCCAACATGTTGATACTGAACTCAAAGAAGTGTTCAGATTCCTTGACAAGAGTACAAAAGAGAAATTTCCCACACACACACTCCCTACCGGAGGCATGAAGGTAAGTTACACTTGTCACCAGATGACAAGCTCATCTGATATCAGCCAGATGATTCCATCACTAAGTTGTGGGTGGTCCCCAGACACCTCAGGTCTGAATTTTTGCACCAAGTACATGATACGCCCACTGGTGGGCACCGGGGAGTGGAAAACACCCTCCAAAGGCTTAAGACCACTGCCTGATGGCCTGGTGTCACCAAAGATGTTAAACAATACATAGACAACTATCTTGTTTGTGCACAAAACAACCCCATCCCTACCAAATGAAATGCCAAGCTCTTACCACAATGATACTCTGGCCCTTGGCATGCCATACAGATTGATTTTATTGGTCCTTTGACCAACACCAGCAGAAATAACAAGTATGCTGTTGTGGTAACTGACCTCTTCTCTAAGTGGGTTGAAGCTTTCCCTACTAAAACATGAACTGCTAAAACCACTGCCAAAATCCTGGTGGAACAGATTTTCTCCAGGTGGGGCCTACCTCTTAAGGTAGACTCCAACAAAGGAACCAGTTTTACAGGTTAGTTAATGAAAGAATCTCTTGAACTCCTTGGAGTTCAACAAATGTTCCACATACCCTACCACCCCCAATCTTCAGGTCAAGTAGAGAGAGCCAACAGATGGATTAAGTAAATGCTTTCCAAATTCATTGAGGACAATCCCAAAACCTGGGATTCCCTACTGCCATTACACCTTATGACAATTAGGGGTACACCCTCAGCCACCACCCAGCTCACACCCTTTGAAGTGATGACTGGAAGACAGATGAAATTACCTGAACACCTGTTGTTTGACCTGCACACTCCCACTGCAGACCATGTGTCCGTAGATCAATATGTGGAAAAACTCAGAAAAGACCTCATACATACACATTTGTATGCTGCCAACTGCATGGGCAAGGCCCAGCAACAATCCAAAATACAGTTTGACAAGCATGCACAAGAAGTGGATTGGCAGGTTGGAGATCAAGTAATGGTTCTCCAATTTGCACTTCCCACCCATTCCTTCTCTAATAATTGGGAAGGCCCATACCCGATTGTCAACAAGCTCAGTTCGGCAGTCTATCAAGATAGACTCCTGCACAACAATACTGACTGACAAATAGTTACATGCAAACCAACTGAAACTGTATAAAGGAGCTTAATTACTTTTCCTCACCCCATTGGGCGGAATAGTACTGACTTACTAATGTCTGATTTTTGATTTTCAGATACACTGACAAGATGGCTATCTTGTTCCATTATCTCATCTTAGGAATTATCCCCTGCATCCAAGGCACAGTACCAATCCTCCTACCACACCTTGATCATCCAGCATCTCCTTCAGAAGGAGTATCCATCAATATACCTGATAGTCTGATTATTGCCCAGGAAGGTTCTGATGCTTACCTTACTGCCTCCGTTGTTGCTCCTGATAAAGCTACCCTACAAGTTGAGTGGCAAACCATATCGCAAGGACAAATTCTCCCTGTGGTCAAACTCTCCAAAGGAACTTTCCAGGGTTGGCCCAGTGCTAAATTATCCCCAAATGGTTCTCTGTCCTTGCTACAAACTGCTACTAGACATTCTGGTTTGTACAACATTACTGCCTTAATTGATCCTTCATACTGTATTCTTTGTCTGAGGATTCTGCTAGAAAATTTTGTGCTGTACACCACATGGCTTCTGCTGCCATGTATCTCTCTGTGTTACCACCCACTGATACACAGCTTTTGGAATGTCCAAAGCACACCCCTGGTCCCCGCAGTGGTCTAACAGCCACTGCCCTCACTGGTTCATTGATTAATAACTTACAAATTTATGCATATACCTGTTTTGTTTAATCTTACTTACTGGAATATGAAATAATTTGGTATGTGTCACAATACTAATATGTCAGCATTTTATAATACGTTATTGCTTGATAGTTTAGCTGCATTTCAGATTCGTACTCAAGACCCTATTGCCGGGGTCCATACTACTGAACACAGAGGCAACTTCAGGAGAAAACCCAGTCCTGATGATCAAAGTCATAAACGTAATACACGTGAAGTTGACAGTTCTGATGTCATAGGTGCAACAGGAAATGTCACAGGCCTTTCTGGTACAGCTATGTCTATTTGGAATAAAGCAGATATTGCTGCTATCAAATCTCATACTGCCAAATTTTCGACTGGTTTGGTTAATAATATACTACCCCCATTATTGCATGGTGTGGAGGGCCTTAGTCAGGAAGAAAGATACACTGTATACAACATGCACGACATTGCTAAGGCATTTGCAGACTCTAAAGACAAGATTAATGCACTCATTGCACAAAAAAACAAAGAAGCAGATAAACGATACATTGCTAGAGAAATCTGCTGCTCTGCCTATCGCTCATACATTATCACTACCATCAACAATCTCTTCCATGATCTAGAATCTGGAAGAATCCCTGATATCATACATGATAGATGCATTTCCAAATGGTAATGTCCATGATGTAAAACCCCTAGCTGTATTGCTATGTGTATGCAACAATCTCTAACCATTCCTCTTTCCACAGCTAGAAACCTGGGGTTTGTGACCAGACACCCTAACACTGGTTCTTGTTTCACTGCTAAGAAATGTTCCATAAGAGATACAATGTTTGTTTTTTATACTCTCTCTTTACCATGCTTTGATCCCACTACAGGCTTGTTCGATAAGCTCGCACTAGTACATTCCATTGGGCGCCTGGATGAAGACATCTACAGAGAACGCCTGGATCTACTACCTCTACTGGTTTTCCATCCTTTCCTGGATGCCTGGGTGGCTCTGCACACGGACTGCTGTGCGTAGAAGCAATACATTTACTTGTGTTGATGTGATGTAATTTGATGTTATCCAACCTGTCTGTGGTTATTCTCCAGACAGCATTGATTGGACTTTTACCATGGATGATGATATCACTACTAATGACACAGATTTCTCAGATTCTACTTTGGCTCAGGATAAACTCTATCAATCATATCATTAGGAGGTTCATTGCCTGTCAACACAGATTTCGAAGATGACCTACATTTGCCCAGTACAGTTGCAAAAGTGGAGACTCCCTACTGTTCGCTCTCAGTACAATTCTGCTGGGGAGTACTGTGTAGTAACTAACTTTAAAAGCTATACTTATGGATCTATGACATGTGTTATTGAAGCCCCCAATTTCTGTTTTGTCCCACACCAGAAGACTGTTATTGGATATACCATTATAACTCCCGTCCCCCTTATGGATGAAGACATCATTGATGGTAACCCCGATTATCTTCTTACACTGTCTGAATACTTACCATAGTTTAATGTACACACAGACCCACTCACACTTACATTAAAATCACTTTTAGACAGGAAAGACACACTCCTCATCCACATCAGCAATGATATAACCAAGGCCAATGAAGCTATTCTTTCATTGATTAATGATGGTGATATGAATAATGCATTGACTAACACCTGGTTAGACATTGCTTTTAAAGGTTTTGTGACTATACAAGCATTTTTTAAAATTGTCTTGGTTATTATGCTATGCTGCCTACGGCACACACTGCATCAACACCGTGAGCAGCTCGAGTTCCTTTACAAAGCTTGTGCATTGGGTTTGTAAATGACCAGTGCTGCCTGACCTTTCCCTAGATTTGCCTGTGTTGCCCTTGGGCAACAATGCGGGGAATGTTACACGAGGTCCCTGCACCCTTGCTGGTACCCTCAGAGGTACACCATAGACAGCTAGTGCTTAGGCATATGTCATACTAACATAGGGCTAAGGGCATCTACCGTATAAGAGCAGATGTCAGGATATGTACACATATTGTTGTAATACACTTTGCTTGCTAATACATATATATTCTTCTAAGTGTTTTCTGTGTATTTCTTACTTATAAGATGTTAGGACACCTGTGTCCTTGGAATAATTATGATATATAAGTTGGGATTGCCACCTTTTGGTGATTTGTACTACTATACTGAGTTATGTAAGACTCTGTATAAGAACTCTTTTATTTCACAAACTGATGACTACTACAACATTGTATAATGTTATCTTGAACCATGGAGTCTCCTCTAATTTAGCCAATAGGGCTCATCTCTGTAACTAGAAATGTTTCTATCTCACAGTAACCATAGTAATTATCATAGGTATATAATGTGATACACTAAGTCTTGCACCTCGGAGATCCCAAGAGACACAAAGAAACCTTGAGGCATAGGGAATGCTTAGCACTGGCTCCCAGTTCATATTGGTAAGAACTGCTTAGGGCAACTGTGATTTTATCCTTTTGGTAGTAATAAACAAATTTATTACTCTCATGCAACGTGTCTGTGATTACTTGCATTCCCAATATTGGCAAGAACCTGAAAGTGAGGTTTAGACCTCCTGACACTGCTCAGCCAGACAGCACTTTTACTGGGTAAGAGATATGCTTTGGGACCCTGGGTAACAAAAAAGCCTGTGGAACTCTCTGCCCTGGCAGTTCATCAAGAAGGTGAGGGCCATTACCCCTAGGTGTCTGGGAATGCTAGACTCAATGGAAGTGTAAGGAGCAGGACCTGGAAGTTTTAGGGGTGGGGGCACCATGCCTGCCCAGCCACAGAGCACTTACTCTGGGTAAGACATATGCTTTGGTACCCTGGGTAACAACTAATCCTGTGGATGTCCCTGCCCTGGCAGGCAATCAGGGAGGTGAGAGCCATTACCACAGGGTGTCTGGGAGTGCTAGACCCAAGGGAAGTGTAAAGAGTAGGATCTGGAAGTGTTAGGGGGGCGGGGTTACCATTCCTGCCCAGCCAGAGAGCACTTTCCCTGGGTAAGATATATGCTTTGGTACCCAGGGTAACAACCAAGCCTGTGGAAATCCCTGCCTGGCAGGCCATCAGGGAAGTGAGGGCCATGACCCTTGGGTGCCTGGGAGTGCTAGACCCAAGGAAAGTGTAAGGAGCAAGACTTGGAAATTTAAGGGGGTTGGGGTACCATGCCTGACCAGCCAGACAGCACTTTCTCTGGTTAAGAGATATGCTTTGGTACCCTGGGTAACAACCATGCCTGTGGAAGTCCCTGCACTGGCAGGCCATTATAGAGGTGAGGGTCATTACCCTTGGGTGCCTGGGAGGGCTAGACCCAAGGAAAGTGTAAGGAGCATTACCTGGAAGTTTTAGGGGATGAGGGTACCATATCTGCACAGCCAGAGAGCACTTTTCCTGGGTAAGAGATATGCTTTAGGGCCTTGGATAACAACCAGGCCTGTGGAAGACCCTGCCCTGACAGGCCATCAGGGAGGTGAGGGGCATTAAACCTGAGACCGTGGAAATTTTAGTACCAAAGGAGGTTTAAGGAGCAGGACCTGGAAGTTTTAGGGGTTGGGGGTACCAAGCCTGCCCAGCCAGAGAGCACTTACCCTGTGTAAGAGAAATGCTTTTGGACCCTGGGTAACAACCAAGCCAGTGGAAGTCCCTGCCCTTGCAGGCCATCAGGTAGGTGAGAGCCATTAACCCTGGGACTGTGGGACTGTTAAACCCAAGGGCAGTGTAAGGAGCAGGACCTGGAAGATTTAGGGGGTAGGGGTACCATGCCTACCCAGCCAGAGAGCACTTTCACTGGGTAAGAGATATGCTTTGGGATCCTGGGTAACAACCAAGCCTGTGGAAGTCCCTACCCTGATAGACCATCAGAGAGGTGAGAGCCATTAACCCTTGGACTGTGGGACTGTTAGACCCAAGGAAAGTGTAAGGAGCAATACCTGTAAGTTTTAGGGGGGGGGGTACCATGCCTGCCCAGCCAGAGAGCACTTTCCCTGGGTAAGAGATATGCTTTGGTACCCAGGGTAACAACCAAGCCTGTGGAAATCCCTGCCTGGCAGGCCATCAGGGAAGTGAGGGCCATTACCCTTGGGTGCCTGGGAGTGCTAGACCCAAGGAAAGTGTAAGGAGCAAGACTTGGAAATTTAAGGGGGTTGGGGTACCATGCCTGACCAGCCAGACAGCACTTTCCCTGGTTAAGAGATATGCTTTGGTACCCTGGGTAACAACCATGCCTGTGGAAGTCCCTGCACTGGCAGGCCATCATAGAGGTGAGGGCCATTACCCTTGGGTGCCTGGGAGCACTAGACCAAAGGAAAGTGTAAGGAGCATTACCTGGAAGTTTTAGGGGATGAGGGTACCATATCTGCACAGCCAGAGAGCACTTTTCCTGGGTAAGAGATATGCTTTAGGGCCTTGGATAACAACCAGGCCTGTGGAAGTCCCTGCCCTGACAGGCCATCAGGGAGGTGAGGGGCATTAAACCTGAGACCGTGGAAATTTTAGTACCAAAGGAGGTTTAAGGAGCAGGACCTGGAAGTTTTAGGGGGTGGGGGTACCAAGCCTGCCCAGCCAGGGAGCACTTACCCTGTGTAAGAGAAATGCTTTTGGACCCTGGGTAACAACCAAGCCAGTGGAAGTCCCTGCCCTTGCAGGCCATCAGGTAGGTGAGGGCCATTAACCCTGGGACTGTGGGACTGTTAAACCCAAGGGCAGTGTAGGAGCAGGACCTGGAAGATTTAGGGGTAGGGTACCATGCCTACCCAGCCAGAGAGCACTTTCACTGGGTAAGAGATATGCTTTGGGACCCTGGGTAACAAACTAAGCCTGTGGAAGTCCCTACCCTGATAGACCATCAGAGAGGTGAGAGCCATTAACCCTTGGACTGTGGGACTGTTAGACCCAAGGAAAGTGTAAGGAGCAATACCTGTAAGTTTTAGGGGGTTGGGGGTACCATGCCTGCCCAGCCAGAGAGCACTTTCCCTGGGTAAGAGATACGCTTTGGGATCCTGGGTAGCAGCCAAGCCTGTGGAAGTCCCTGCCCTGGCAGGCCATCAGGGAGGTAAGGGCTAATAACCCTGGGTGTCTAAGAGTGCTAGATCAAAGGGAAGTGTAAGGAGTAGGACCTGGAATGTTAAGGGTGTGGGGGTACCATGCCTGCCCAGTCAGAGAGCACTTTTCCTAGGTAAGAGATACTGTATGCTTTTGGACCCTGGGTAACAACAAAGCCTGTGGAAGTCCCTGCCCTGGTAGGCCATCAGGGAGGTGAGGGTCAATAACCCTGGGGGTCTGGGAGTACTAGACCCAAGGGAAGTATAAGGAGCAGGACCTGGAAGTTTTAGGTGTGGAGGGACCATGCCTGCCCAGCAAGAGGGCACTTTTTCTGGGTAAGAGATATGCTTTGGGACCCTGTGTAACAACCAAGCCTGTGGAAGTCCCTGCTCTGGCAGGCCATCAGGGAGGTGAGGGCCATTAACCCTGGGAGTGTGGGACTGTTAGACCCAATGGAAGTGTAAAGAGCACGATCTGGACGTTTTGGGGGTGGGTGTACCAGGGCTGCCTGCCTGAGAGCACTTTTCCTGGGTAAGAGACATGCTTTGCTACCCTGGGTAACAAAAAAGCCTGTGGAAGTCCCTGCCCTGGCAGGCCATCAGGGAGGTGTGGGCCATTACTCCTGGGTGTCTGGAAGTGCTAGACCCAAGGGAGATGTTAACAGCAGGCCCTGGAAGTTTTAGTGGCATGCCAGCAGCTGTCCCCAGGCTGGGAGCACTGAGTCCTGGTGGAATCCTAGTGGGAGCTGAAGTCTCTGGGCGAAAGTGTGACTAGATGTCCCTGGGTCCTGGTGGGACCAGATGTTCCTAAGAGATGGTATGACTAGATGGCCCTAGGGGCTGATTAAACCAGATGGCCCTGATTACTGTTGGCTGGGATTTCTCTAAATAGTTGTGGTTGGGCATAATAGTCACTCTAGGGGAGTTTGTTGAAGGCCTAGCCAGGCTGTGATGGCACTTACTGGGCATGGCTTGATGCTGAGCCTGGCAGGCTGAATCTGGAAGTCACCAGGGTACATGCCAGCAGTTCTCCCCAGGCAGAGAGCACTTTCCCTGGGTTAGAGATACGCTTTGAGACCCTGAGTAACAACCAAGCCTGTGGAAGTCTGTGCCCTGGCAGGCCATCAGGGAGGTGAGGGCTATTAACCCTGGGAGTGTGTGACTGTTAGACCCAAGGGAAGTGTAAGGATCAGGACCTGGAAGTCTTAAAGGGTGGGGGTATCATTCCTCCCCAGCCAGAGAAAGCTGACTCCTGGTGGAATCCTAGTGGGAGGTGAAGTCCCTGGGAGAAAGTGTGACTAGATGTCCCTGGGTCCTGGTGGGACCAGATGTTCCTGAGAGATAGTATGACTAGATGGCCCTGGGTGCTGGTTAGACCAGATGTCCCTGGTTACCGTTGGCTAGGATTTCTCTAAATAGCTGTGGTTGGGCATAATAGTCACTCTAGGAGAGTTTGTTGAAGGCCTAGCCAGGCTTAGATAGCACTTGCTGGGCATGGCTTAATGCTGAGCCTGGCAGGCTGATTCTGGAAGTCACCAGGCTACATGCCAGCAGTTCTCCCCAGGCAGAGAGGACTTTCCCTGAGTAAGACATATGCTTTGGGACCCTGGGTAACAACTATGGAAGTCCCTGCCCTGGCAGGCCATCAGGGAGGTGAGGGCCATTAACCCTGGGACTGTGTGACTATTAGAACCAAGGGAAGTGTAAGGAGCAGGACCTGGAAGTCTTAAGGAGTGCGGGTATTATTCCTCCCCAGCCAGAGAGCACTTTCCCTGGGTATGAGATATGCTTTGGTACCCTGGGTAACAACCAAGCCTGTGGAAGGCTCTGCCCTGGCTGGCCATCAGGGAGGTGAAGGCCATTAACCCTGGGAGTGTGGGACTGTTAGACCCAAGGGAATTGTAAGAAGCAGGACCTGGAAGTCTTTTTTTTTTTAAATTTAATTAGCTTTATTGTTATTAAACTTGTACAGTCACATTGTAAATTACATAGCATGTAAAGACCAAACATCTTTAGAAATAGCTGCACAAGCAATACATAAATCCCCCCTCCCTTATTAACCCTTCCCTCCCCTAACATAGCAAGGCATAAAATAAAACTAAAATAAGTAAAAGAAAGAGAAATGAGGGGGTTCCATTTCATGGATATACAGTAAACTTAAAAGATCTATCCAAACGACTTTCATCCTTACAACGTCAGACTTAATATATCCCTAGTGTATATTATTATTTATTCAATTGTCCTTTAAAGGAGATGTTTACACCATTAACAAAGTCTCCAATTTGCCCCATCTCTTGTCATATCCTTGAGGACGGTCCCTAAGAGTGGCTATTGTTTTTTCAATCCTTAGGCTATACAGAATTTCCCTTAGCCATTTCGAATAAGAAATTTCTTCCTGATCTAGCCAGTGACGTAATACTAGTTTCTTTACCACTAAAGAGACTAAAGAGATATGGAACCTTCTTTCCCTCATCGGGATCTATGAAAGAGCCCCTACAATACATATTTCAGGGGAGAAAAGATCCACTAAGCCTAATAGGGGATTAATTGTTGCCTTGATTCTCTCCCATAGTGAGACTACTTTATTGCACTCCCATAAAATATGAAACAACGTACCATCTGCCGAAGCACATCTAGAGCATGTTGCTGTAGGAAGATTATCCATTCTAAGCAAATGCCTTGGGGTAAAATACATGTTATGGAGAATATAGAATTGGGTAAGGCATAACCTACCATTTGGGGAATATTGGTAAAGATCCAACCAAATGTGGTCCCATTCCTTAGGTAACATGGGTAGTGTCCTACTCCAGTACTGGGATTCCCCAGATATTGTTGGATACATATAAGGAAAGATAAAGGTCACTAAACAAGAGACTGAGTGGGGCAACGGGGCAAGAGATTGCATGTGGGAGAGAAACCCTCCTTGATCGATGTCCCATTTTAGTGTGCTGAACCAGTCCATCAGTATATGGTGAATCTGGTACACCATAAAAATTTGTGACTGTGGAAGCCCTAGCTCATAAAGTAATTTTGGGCTTTCAAGCATTCTTCCCTCCTGTATAAGGTCAGAAATACATTTCCCCGGTATATCTGGTATACAAATAAGTGCCCCCTGAAGTTTAAAATTAGGGTTTCCACATAATGGTTGGGAAATATCCCTTGTGTTCTCTTATTACATAGACTGACAAAGTTGAGTATGTACTTTAACTGATGTACCAATAACTGTGTATTTTAGTTGTGGTGGTAATCTATTTAATGATACAAAATACATAGCATCTAGAGATATTCCCATTGACGTAATCAAATATCTTTCAACTTGTAACCAAATGGGTGTATACATTAAGGGATTCACAGACCCCAGATCTTTAATCCATTAGGCATATTTTGAGATATGACTGGCTAAATAATGTAAGTAAAAGTTTGGTAACCTGAGTCCCCCCAAAGGTTTTGGAGAACCCAGTTTTATATAGGAACGACGTGGGCACTTCTTTTGCCAAATAAAGTGCGTGAAGTTTTTTAAACCATGCCATTGGGATAAAAAAGTTAAGCATATCAATAGGGTAAAAGATGCGGGGAAGGATATTAATTTTAATAACGTTGATTCTAGCTTGCATTGACACTGGGAGTGTGCCCCATCTATTTAAATCTCTTGCAGTGGTTACCGTCAAATTCTCCAGGTTCAACCTTCTCCTCAAAACAGCACTTTGTGTGAGAGTTATTCCCAAATATACAAGTTTAGATGACTCTTTCAGGCCTTATTGTGTATAATCTGTTGGACATAAGTAATTATTTAAGGGCATTAGGGTAGTTTTATCAAAATTTAGCATATAATTCGAGACCAATCCAAATTGAGAAATAATTTGAAGAGCGACTGGTAGTGAGATGGCAGGATGTGAAATGTGCAGTAAAAGATCATCAGCATAAGCTGAGATTTTATCTTCAAGAGGGCCCAGTACAATACCATGCACTTGTGGGGAGGAATTCTGGAGTCTGATTAAGGTCTCTAAATAAATATTAAACAAACATGGGGATAGAGGGCAACCCTGACGAGTCCCTGAGTAGAGAGAAAAGCCTCTCAACAGAATATCATTGCAGTATACTTTAGCATTCGGGCTGGCGTATAAGATCTTCACCCACTCAATAAACCTGGTAGGGAAACTGAATCTTTCCATTGTCAGAAAGAGAATGTTCCATTGTATCCTGTCGAAATCTTTCTCTGCATCCAGGGACACCAAAACCATTGGGTCCTGAAACTCCCTGGACACGGAGAAAATATGTTCTAGCTTCCACAGATGGTCCAAAGAGGATCTCCCCCTCATAAACCCTACCTGCTCAGGTTCTATAAGTCTTTCCCAAACTTGCATTACCCTAGCAGCCAAAATTTTTGCTAGGATTTTAATATCACAGTTCATAAGAGATATGGGCAGATAACTGGTAACTTTATCGGGAGGTTTGTTGGGTTTGGGTAAGACTATTATAAGGGCCTGCAGAAGTGAGGAATCAGATATACCCTTTTCACAAAGGAAGGAGAAGACTTGAGCAAGAATGGGAGTTAAATCGCTTGCCAGGACTTTGCATAAGTTAGCGGGAAATCCATCTGGGTCTGGAGATTTATCCGATGCCAAAGTCTGGATGGCAGTTAAAATTTTGGACTGTGATATAGGCCGCGTTAAGAGAATTTGTTGATCTTGGGATAATCGCGGGAGTGGAATCTTCTCTAAGTAATCCTGGACTTCCTTATTTGAAAGAACATTTAGGGGAGGAGAGTATAGCTGTGAATAAAACCTATCAAACTCTTGAGTAATCTCTACTGGGGAAGTTTTAAGGGTACCATCAATTTGAGAGGAAATAGCTTTTACCAAATGAGAAGCTTCTTGTTCTTTAAGTCGGATAGCCAACAGATGTCCTGCTTTATCTCCCTGGTCTGTATACATTGATCGTGTCTTTAGCAATACATATTCAGACTTTTCCCTTAATAAATCTGCATATTGATGTCTTAATTTGGTTAATTCAACTTGTTCTCGTTCAGAGGATTCCAGGGCTGGGCTATGTTCAAGTGCTTCTATCTGCAATAAAAGGGCTTGCAAGGAAGCCTCTCTTTTTTTCTTACAGGTCGAAGCAATCTGGATACATGCCCCCCAAAGGACACATTTTAACGCCCCCCATATTTTATCTACATTAGCAATAGAACCTAGGTTAGCTTGCCAAAAACTTTGGATAAGAGCTTGCAATTTCTCTATGACCCAAGGGTCTTTAAGAAGTTGCGTATTTAATTTCCATATTTTATCCCACCTAATATTGGGATTGGGATTATATAGGAGCCATACTGGAAAATGATTCAACAATACTCTAGGAGTTATACCACATCTGGGATATGGGGCAGGGCTTCAACGCTAACTAAAAAGTAATCAATCCGAGAAAAGGATTTATGTACTGGGGAATAAAAAGTATACTTTCGATTAGTTGGATAGAGGATTCTCCAAGGGTCACAGAGACCTCCCATGGTTATGAATTCCTGGAGAGCTTGCTGTGTCAAAGATGGTCTAGTGACCCGACTATTCGACTTGTCTAAATTAGAAGTCATGGTAACATTCCAGTCCCCTGCAAAAATTAAAGGGAGGTGTATAAATCTGGAGATCACTTTTAATAACCCAGTAAAAAAAATAGGGGGTGGGGTATTTGGACCATAAATACACCCCATAAGCATTTCTATATGATCCAGAGCTCCATGTGGAAAAATGTATTGCCCTTCCGGGTCCACAATGGTCATATTTAATTGGAAATTTAGTGCCCTTAGAAGGAGAATAGCCACTCTCCGCTGATAAGTGGAATCTCCCCGTGTATAACTGTGCCCCACCCATTGAAACATAGACTTTGACGGCAGATAAGGGCCGCTTAGCCCATCTAGTCTGCCCATTTCCCAACCTACAGGATAGGCCGCAGATCCTAGTTAACCAACAGCCTATTTCCTCCTACCCCCCACAAGAATTGCCTTATGTCTGTCCCATACATTCTTGAATTCTCCCACAGTTTTAGACCCCACAACCTCCTCAAGAAGGCTGTTCCATGCATCCACTACCCTCTCTGTGAAACAATACTTCCTCACATTGCCCCTGGACCTCCCCCCTTCTATCTTTAAATTGTGTCCCTTGTTCTTGCGCGTCTCTTTTTCTGAAAGATGCTACCCTCTTGGACTTTGTTGATTCCACTGAGGTACTTAAAAGTTTCTATCATGTCCTCCCTCACCCTTCTTTCCTCAAGGGTATACATATTAGGCTCCTTTAGTCTCTCCTCATACGGCTTCTCTTGCAGACCCTGCACCATTTTAGTTGCCCTCCTCTGGACTGTCTCTATCCTGTCTATGTCCTTGCGGAGATGGGGTCTCCAGAACTGGACGCAGTACTCAGATGGGGTCTCACCAACTGTCTGTACAGAGGATAATAACTTCCTGTTTTCTGCTGCTGATGCCTCTTCCTATACATCCCAGTATACCCTCAGCCTTCCTACTGCCTTCTCACATTGCTTACAACCTTAAGGTCATCTGATATGATTACCCCCAGGTTCCTTTCTCTTTTTGTTGTTGTTACTACCTCCCACCCATTGTGTATTCTTCCCTGGGTTCTTGTTTCCAGGTGCATTATTTTGCACTTCTTTGCATTGAATCCTAGCTGCCATACTTCTGACCATTCCTCCAACCTTGCCAAGTCCCTTTCATCCTTTCCATGCCTCCTTGTGTATCAACCCTGTTGCACATCTTTGTGTCATCTGCAAAAAGGCATACTTTTCCTTCCAGTCCCTCTGCAATGTCACTGATGAAGACATTAAAAAGGACTAGACCCAATACTGAACCCTGCAGTACCCCACTAGTAACCCCTCTTTCTTCAGAGTGGACTCCATTTACAATTACCTTCTGTGTCCTGTTGTGCAGCCAATGTCTTACCCAGGCTGCCACCCTGGGACCCAGTCCCAGGCTGGTTAATTTGACTATTAATCTTTTGTGTGGGACTGTGTCAAATGCCTTGCTAAAGTCTAGGTAGGCCATGTCCACAGCCCTTCCCTGGTCTACTGCTTTGGTCACCCAGTCAAAGAAATCTGTTAGATTCGTCTGACATGACCTTCCCACTGTGAACCCATGCTGCCTTGGGTCCTGTGTCCCACTGGCCTCTAAGTACGCAACTATTCTTTCCTTCAGAAGTGGTTCCATCACTTTCCCTACCACAGAGGTCAGACTGACAGGTCTGTAGTTTCCTGCCTCTGTCTTGGTCTCACTTTTGTGAAGTGGAATCACATCCGCCTTCCTCCAGTCCTCGGGTACCACACCATCCTCCCATGATTTATTAAAAAGAGTAGCCAGTGGTTTCACTAGTTCCTCCCTTAATTCTTTTAGAATTCTGGGTGAATTCCATCAGGACCCATTGCTTTGTCCACCTTCAGTTTTGGGAGTTCTTGCAGAACCTTTCTTCTGTGAAAGGACTGGGATCGATCCCCCCTATCAAGAGTGTTTCTGTTAATTGCATTAGGCACCTCCCCCTCCTCTTTTGTGAAGACTAAGCAGAAATATTTGTTTAGTATCCCTGCTTTTTCACTGTCCCCCTCTGCCCACCCACCGTTCATTCTATTCAGCCTCACTATCCCTCCCTTTGTCTTTCTACGCTCGCTGATGTACCTATAAAAGGTTTTATCTCCCTTATTAACTGAGTTGGCTATCTTTTCCTCAGTTTGGGCCTTTGCTATTCTGCCTTCCCTCCCTGCTTCCTTCTGCCTTAACTGGTACAGCTCTCTGTCCTGCTCCTTCTGTGTTTCCTTATACTTCCGGAATGCTATCTTTTTCTTCCTGACTTTCACAGCACCTCTTTTGAGAACCATAGTGGCTTTTTCTTTCATTTTGATTTGTTTATTTGCTTCACACAAAGGCTTGTTGCCTCTGTGATGGCAGTTTTGATGATTCCCCATTGTTGCTCCACACCTCCTTCTAGCCTGTTTGCTAGTGCTTTTCTGAGGCACTCTCCCATCTTGCCAAAATCAGCCCTCCTAAAGTCCAGTACCCTCACTTTTGCATGGCTTGTCTCTGTAGCTGAGTTTAACATGAACCACACTGTTTGATGGTCACTTGTTCCCAGATGGCAACCCATTTCTAGATCTGAGATCCTCTCACTGCCCCTGTTTGAGAGTATGAGGTCTAAGATTGCTCCCTCATGAGTGGGTTCTGAAACTAGCTGTCTGAGGCCTGCCACCTGTAGGGCATCAAGAATGGCCCTGCTCTTGGATGTGGCTGCAGCAAATGTGCTCCAGTTAACATCTGGCATATTCAGGTCTCCCGTCAACAGTATCTCCCCCTTTCTCTGCCATTCTAAGAATGCCTTCTATCATATCCTTGTCCATTCCCTCCCCCTGACATGGGGGTCTGTACACAACCCCTGTGCAGATTGTGGTGCCCTTTCCAGTCTCCAAGGTGACCCACAGTGCCTCCTCTCCTCCCCATTTACTCTTTTGTTCAGTTGCTTTTATCCCTTCCTTTACATAGAGAGCTACTCCTCCCCCCTCTTCTCCCCTGCCTGTCTCTCCTGTAGGTTATGTACCCTGGTATGTTAACATCCCAGTCATGGTTCTCTGTGTACCATGTTTCTGTGACTGCTACGATATCCAGGCATCCCTCTTCAACCAAGGCCACCAGCTCAGGGAGCTTGTTGCCCAGACTACGGGCATTGGTACTCATTACCCTCCATTTCCTGATGGTCTTACTCCCTTTTGCCCCATCTCTGTCCTTCTTGCCTTTGTCACTTTCTCCATTTACCCCTGCCCGTCTCCCTATCGACATCTCTATGTTGGTGTTTGCCACACTTACTACCATGATTTTTTTGGTGGGGCTAGGATTTCCCTGCTCCTTTCCAGTGCCTCCCCCTTTGGTTAGTTTAAATGCTTGCCAATGAAGCATTTAAACCTATCACCTAGGATCCTGGTTCCCCTCCTGGACAGATGCAGCCCATCATGCCAGTATAGGCTTGCATCACTCCAGGTGGACCCCCAGTCCCCAATGAAGCCAAATACCTGAGCTCCACACCAGCTTTTCAACCACTGATTGAATCTCATGGTGTGGAACACCCTAGCCTCTCCTATGCCATAGATGGGCAGCACCTCTGAGAAGGTTACCGTGCGTGCTACGTGACTAAGGCCCCTCCCCATTTCCACAAACTCTTCCTGCACTTCTAATCCTTTCTTGCTGGTGGTCATTTGTCCCTAGGTGGACAATTTTATCCAGCTCCTTCCCCTGTGCAGCTGCTCCAGAAATCCTGAGGATTCGCTCCCTGTCCCTCCAAGCCATGACCCCAGGCAGGCACCTTACCTCCCTCTCCCCTTCCTCTCCCAGTTTTACCTTCCTAACAATGGAGTCCCCCACCAGGAGTTGTTTCCTTCCCCTGCAGGGTCCACCGCCACCCTCCTGTGGGTCTCCTTTGTGGAGGTTCCCAGCATCCTCCTTGGTCTCCACTGCGGGTGCCTCTGTAGAGGAACCACACTTTGCCAGAATGGCATAGGAATTGTGGAGAGGTACAACTGGAGGGATGTGCCTCTGTTCCACCACCCTCACCCTCCCTGAGCCCACTGTGGTCCAACCGCTCCTCTTTCTTAGCAACCTCTAATGCAACGGCAGTGGCACTGGTGGTCCCTGGATGGAAGAGGAGGTCCCACAAATCCTGGCCAACTCAGCCTGGAGATGAGCAACCTCCTCCCTCAGCCCAGAGAGGTGCCTGCAGATGGGACAACACCATATCCTCCAGAACATCTCTCAGAAGACTGCTGCTCCACAGCCACTGCACTGCACCACTCCAATCATGTCTTATTTCTGGCCCCTTAACTGTTTGCAATCCTTACTTTTGCCTCTGTTTTTTTTTCTCCCTCTCCTTACTTTCTGCTTGTGTGTCCTTTAAGCTCCTGATTAACCTGTTCTGAGACAAGAATATCCTATATTTCTCAGTAGGCCCCTTACTTGCTCAGAGGCAGACCTCCAGCAGCTAGAGGGGGCCGGAGAGCTACTCTTGCCCTTCTAGGATGGTGTGTCTTTGGTGGTTCTATGATCACTCACTTCCTGCTCCCAAACAGGAAGTTTCTGTTGTCAGTCAAATCCTGTGCCTATAAAAATAGAACTAGCTTTGGGTGGGGAGGGGTGGAGGGGAGGGAAGGAGGGCAATATAATCCCAGCAGAGAAGTCCAGTCACGCAACAGTCCTTTCTCCTGGTGTCTTCTGCCAAGCTATTAGCAGAATCTTTCTAAGGCAGTCTTTAAATGTAGCTTCTTTCAAGCTAAGCCACTCCCCCTACTTACTAGATCTTTCTATAAGTAATTTAAACCTCACAGCTATTAAGTCCTTTTAATCACCTGAGATTTACATCTAGATAACTGTTCAGATAACCATTCAGTTCAGTTAACTCAGACAAACACACACCTTTTTTTTTTGTTTTGTTTGTTAGTTTTTTTTTTTTACCCTAAGTTAAAGGTCCAAGTACAAAAGTTCTTCTTCTTTAGTCCCAGCAGAGAAGTCCAGTCACACAGCAGTCCTTTCTCCTGGTGTCTTCTGCCAAGCTATTGATGTCTAAGAAAAAGGTTCTCTGAGGTCAAGAGATGGGTCTCTTGGAGAAATGCTATCTGACATTGTAGTGCCTGCAAGTGTCTTAGCACCTGGTACCTTTTAATACTAGTACATAACCCTTTTACATTCCATGAGACATATTTCATCTGGTATTTGCCCTTTGTAAAGTGTCCCCAGGACTTCCGAAACTAAAGAAACACATTTTACCCCCTGACTAGGTATCTTATCCTCTCTTATATCCCCCCCAAATGAAAAATCAAACCCCAACATAACCATAGATATAAACCCCTTCTCCCACAGTAAAATAAAAATAAAAATTTATTCTCTTTCCATTCTGGTTTACTCACCAGAGCGTTATTCAAATCTGGGTTGTGATGTATCCTTCCCCTAAACAACCCCATAAATCTCCCCTGCCCCACTCCACATCAACTGGTATAAAACAGAATTCTGATGCAAATTATTTATGTATTAACTCTCTACTATCCTTATGAGACACTACTGACTATTATTTATACCTTACAATCCATAACCAGGAAAGATTACTACTAAACTCCTTTGTCCCTGTACTATATCATGGCACTCGTTTAATGATTAATTTTGTATTACTTGCATATATTACCAAGTGCTCCCATCGATAATACAAAAAGAAACACGAACAAAAGAAAGGATTGAATTCTTAATTAGAGCCTGAATAGGCTATTCCCAAGTACTGCTAATAGGTAACTAATTCAAAAAGACCGGCAGCTCAAACATTAGAATTGCCCCTTTGAACCTATCAGGCTTTAAGTAGTGACTTTAGGGGTAAAAGTCAGTTTCAGGCAGATGTAGTAAACAATGCTCCTCTGTATACAGTATAACCGCCCTGGAAACATGCTGATCGCCGTAGAGCTACCTAAAAATGAATCCAGCATACCTGCTTTCAAAACAAAATAGCAGTTTAACACAAAACCATGAACTGTGAGCTGGGCCACCCCATCTTATTGGTCTCCTCCTAAGTGACCCCATGTCCTGGTACAACTTCTCTGGTACATTTTATCTCAAATCGTTAACATCCATGATCATCATAGTGCCGTCCAATAGTCATCCCGGTGCCCAAGGGTACTCTTCTACCTCGTACTCTCACTTAAACAAATCCGGGTATAGCTTCTTCAACTTTTCAGCAGCTTGAGCATGCGATTCAAAACTATGCCATTCCTCCATATGAAGCACTTGCAGTGTAGTGGGATATTTCATTTTAAAATGAATTCCAGCTGCAATAAGCCTCGTAACTGTCAGGTGGAACTCCTTCCTTTTTTGCCTCATAGACTTTGGCGTATCCTGGATCATCTGGATTCTTTTGCCCTCCCAGAGCAGCTCACTGATATCCTGAATTTTATTAAGGATGTGCTGCTTGTCCTAAAATTCAGCAATCTAAAAATTATGGGATGTGGAGGGGCCCCTGATGGAGGGACCGGCCTTAAGAACTGATGAGCTCACTCAATCACATAATCCAGGACATTAGGAGAGGGGCCTGCCAATTTACTACACAGCTTCTGAAGAAATTGTACAGGTGACGAGCCCTCTTCACCTCCGGGAAGCTCCAGAATTTAAAGATTGTTCCTTCTAGATCTTCCTTTCAGGTCTTCTATTTTAAGCTCAATGGCTTTTACTCAATGTCACAATTGGGACAGTTCTGGGTCTTCTCTCCCCCTCCATTCAACAAGAGAGGATATCCATGATTCATTATCTGATGTACGCTACGTTAGTGAAACCAGAGAGGAAGTAATGTTCTGAATTGATGCCGTTAGAGTCTCAAGGGATTCCTTCAGAGGGGAAATTCCCTCCCAGAATTTTTCCTCTGTGAGTGCAGCCTGGAGATTAGTGTCAGCCATTGCCCCTGCTGAAGCTACCTTCGAGCGCTTCACTGTCTTGTCCTGAGTCAGTGTTGTTGGTGGTGTATGGTGAGGTAAGTTTTCTCGCATATCTGCATCCATTTTAAAGAGAATTCACTGCCGCGATACTCCTTGTGGTTTTTTAAAAATAGAATAAGCCAGTTTTAGGTGAGAGAGTCCTTAAATTCAACTTAAAACTTATTTTATATAATCGTGGAGAGGGACCCAGGGAGAAAGCAACTGTTCAGGCAGCCATTATGTGAACCTTCATCCAGGACATGGAAGTCTTAAGGGGTGGGGGCATCATTCCTCCCCAGCCAGAGAGCACTTTCCCTGGGTAAGAAATATGCTTTGGTACCATGGGTAATAACCAAGCCTGTGGAAGTTCCTGCCCTGGCAGGCCATCAGAAAGGTGAGGACCATAAACCCCTGGGATGTGGGACTGTTAGACCCAAGGGACGTGTAAGGAGCAGGACCTGGAAGTTTTAGGATGTGTGGGTACCATGCCTGCCCTGCCAGAGAGCACTTTCACTGGCTAAGAGATATGCTTTGGGACCCTGGGTAACAGGTGGGCAAGCAATGTGAGAAGGCAGTAAGGAAGGCTGGGGGGATACTGGGATGCATAGGGAGAGGCATCAATAGTAGAAAGCAGGAAGTTGTTATCCCTCTGTACAGACAGTTGGTGAGACCCCATCTGGAGTACTGTGTGCAGTTCTGGAGACCCCATCTCCGCAAAGACATAGACAGAGTGGAGGCCGTCCAGAGGAGAGCAACCAAAATGGTGCAGGGTCTGCACCAGAAGGCATACGAAGAAAGACTAAAGGAGCTTAATATGTATACCCTTGAGGAAAGGAGGGAGAGAGGGGACATGATAGAAACTTTCAAGTACCTCAAGGTAATCAACAATGTCCAAGAGGGTGGCATCTTTCAGAAAAAGAGATGTGCAAGTACAAGGGGACACAATTTGAAGATAGAGAGGGGATGGCTCAGAGGTAATGTGAGGAAGTATTTTTTCACAGAGAGGGTTGTGGATGCATGGAACAGCCTCCCTGAGGAGGTTGTGGAGTCAAGAACAGTGGGGGAATTCAAGAATGCATGGGACAGACATAAGGCAGTCCTAGTGGGGGGTAGGAGGAAGTAAGCTGTTGCTTAACTAGGATCTGCAGCTTATCTGTTAGGTAGGAAAATGGGCAGACTAGGTGGGCCAAGCGGTCCTTATCTGTCATCAAATTCTATGTTTCTATGTAGGCACAGAGCACTTTCCCTGGGTAAGAGATATGCATTGGGACCCTGGGTAACAACCAATCCTGTGGAAGTCCCTGCCCTGGCAGGCCATCAGGGAGATGGGAGCCATTAACCCTGGGAGTGTGGGACTGTTAGACCGAAGGGAAGTGTAAGGAGCAGGACCTGGAAGTCTTAAGTGGTGGGAGTATCATTCCTCCCCAGCCAGAGAGCACTGAGTCCTGGTGGAATCCTAGTGGGAGCTGAAGTCACTGGGAGAAAGTGTGACCAGATGTCCCTGGGTCCTGGTGGGACCAGATGCTCCTGAGAGATAGTATGACTAGATCACCCTGGGGGCTGGTTAGACCAGATGGCCCTGGTTACTGTTGGCTGGGATTTCTCTAAATAGTTGTGGTTAGGCTTAATAGTCACTCTAGGGGAGTTTGTTGAAGGCCTAGCCAGGCTGTGATGGCACTTGCTGGGCATGGCTTCATGCTGAGCCTGGCAGGCTGATTCTGGAAGTCACCAGGATACATGCCAGCAGTTCTCCCCAGGCAGAGAGGACTTTCCCTGGGTAAGAGATATGCATTGGTACCCTGGGTAACAACCAACCCTGTGGAAGTTCCTGCCCTGGCAGGCCATCAGGGAGGTTAGGGCCATAAACCCTGGGACTGTGGGACTGTTAGACCCAAGGGAAGTGTAAGGAGCAGGACCTGGAAATTTTAGGGGGTGTGGGTACCATGTCTGCCCAGCCAGAGAGCACTTTCACTGGGTAAGAGATATGCTTTGGGACCCTGGGTAACAACCAAGCCTGTGGAAGTCCCTGGCCTGGCAGGCTATAAGAGAGGTAAGGGCCATTAACCCTGGTACTGTGGGACTGTTAGACCTAAGGGAAGTGTTAAGAGCAGGCCCTGAAGTTTTTGGGGGTGGGGGTACAAGGCCTGCCCAGCCAGAGAGCACTTTTGCTGGGTAAGAGATATGCTTTGGTACCCTGGGTAACAACCAAGCCTGTGGAAGTCCCTACCCTGGCAGGGCATCAGGAAGGTGTGGGTCATTACCCCTGGGAGTCTGGGAGTTCAAGACCCAAATGTAGTGTTAACAGCAGGCCCTAGGCATTTTAGGGGTAACTGTACCAGGTCTCCCCTGGCTGATAGCACTTTCTCTGGGTGTGGTTTATGCTTTGGGACCCTGGGTTATAACTAAGCCTGTGGAAGTCCCTACCCTGTGAGATCATCTTTGAGGTCAGAGCCATCACCCCTGTGATGTTGGAATTCCTAGCCCTTAGGGAAATTTTAAAAGCAGGCCATGGAAATTTTAAGGGATGTGGGTTACAGGTCTTCCCAGGCTCAGTGCATTTGGCCTGCATAAGGTATATGCTTTGGGACCCAGTGTAACTACTTAACCTGTGGAAATCTCTACCCTTTGATAGCATCATGCAAGTTAAAACTGCCTTACCTGTTGTGGCTTGCCATGCACATAGTATTTCATGTTCTGATTCCATGTCAACTGTGTAGCAAGTTGAGCGCTTGGTTCCCAGAAAAACCTCCAGCATCTGTGTTACTGTGCTGCTTTAATGCCGGTGCAGAGAATGTAAGCTGCTGTTCTGTGAGCCCCTAGTCTTGCAGCTGCTGAGTCTGTGACCATTTTATACCTGGTGGGGAGCGGAAAGGAAGGGGTGGTCCAGCATCTCTTCCCAGGCTCAGTGCACTGAGTGCTGGGTAATTAGTGAATGTCATCCCCCAAGGGAATTATCATTGAAGTCAGGGCTATCATCCCTGTGAGACTGTTAATACTAGCCCTCTAGGAAGTGGTTTAACACAGAGCCTAGAAGTCAGAGGGGCTCTGGACAAAATGGTTCCCGTAGAGGTGACCTAGATGGTGGATGTCAGTGTCTCTGAATCAGGTACCCAGAGAGGCCAGCCTTCTTGGGACCCCATGTTCTTGTATCATAGTCTATGCACCTGTGGCAAAGAACTTCTATCCAGTTTTTTCACTTTTAAAAGGAGCACCAAGCACTTTTTTTTGTGTCCAAGACCTTGAAGCCCCTGGCCACCTGTTCTGGGCATACCACCGACAGGCCCTTCCATGTCCACACCACTCTGCCTCCTGTCTCCTGCCTTCTCACACCTCTCATTACCGCCTCCATCTGGAAGATAGCACTGGCCATGGCCTCAGCTGTCCAGATCCCTCTGGGTGGCAGGCCCCTCGGATCCCCCTGGCTGCGTGCTGCTGCGTGTGTGGTTGTGCTAGGAGCACACCTGGTTTGTCAGTTCCCAGCTGGCAGTCTGTGGCCTGTAGCCTCTGCCTCCCACCTGTCTGGGCACCTGTGCCGCCCCTTCTGTGCCAGGTGTCATGGGTGCACACTCAGGCTGTGGCCTCCCTGACAGTCTGTCACGCACACACGCACACATGCACACACACACACACACACACACACACACACAGAGCCACACGGCCACTCTCACACTCCCTCTGTCTCCCTCACTGCCTCTGTCCCTGTCTTGCACCCCTCCTGCTGTTCAGCCTGACAACTGTGTCTCTGCCACACCTGCTCCCCTCTGGCGCAAGTGTCCTTCCACTACTTGCTCCCTCTTTTTATGGGCTCAAATGTGCTCCATGCATTTCTCATTTGCTCCCTGCTTGCACCATACATCGGGTGTTGAATATCGCACTGCGCCAGATATTCATGGCTACCCCCCCTGCACTTGCCCATGCATGCATTACCATTGCACATTGGCATATGGCGATTTGCGCTGCACAGTTGCTGCAGCTGAATATCGCTGTCCGGCACATTTTCGTGGTTATGCTGGCGCAGCCCTGTTGCTCATTGTGTGACTGCTTTGAATATCCCACCCTGTATGTATAAGGCAACCTGATTCATTTCATACTCGGCCAAGAGCAAATCTGAATCCTAGTTTACAGAACCTTGTATAAATCCTACAATGTTATGAGTTTCACTGGACAAGAACAGAATACATGAACCCATGCTATATCATTTAATAGAATGTTTATTTGTTTGGTTGTCATTTATTTGCTATGTATATAAAAAATATGTTTTTTAATTTTGTATTTTATACAAAACAATATTTCTGGCTGGGAAATGTAAGTAATCAATACATGCATTTGGGACTCACAGAACCTCATTTATCAAAGATACAAGAATCAGCCAACATATCTGATACCACACTGTGGGGATACAGTAAATGCTAAAAGATGTGTTCAAACATTTAGGAAGGCCATGGTGTCTGCTGATACAGCAGTCCATGATCTGCATGGAAAGGTTCAGCACAGTGAACATGAAAAGTTTCCATTCTTAGCCAGTGCCACCCTGGAGGAATAAGCCTGTCCATGCAGTAGTCCACAATCAAAGTCATATAAATAAAAATGGAAACAACTATAACATTAAATAACAAAGGAGAGACTATTTACAAAAGAGGGTCTCCACTTAAACTGTAGGTGAAAAAACTGGGATTTACAAACAAGAATTATTTCTATATCCTATTCAGTTCAGTTAAGTACAAACATACGCATAGATGATTGGCAAAAAACTGGCTGGGCTGCAGGACCCAGAGAATGGGGGTGGGGATGAGTTATCTCAGGGAGGTCATCAGTGGGGTCCCATGAGGCTTTGTGCTAGGACCAGTGTTGTTCAGTGTCTTCATCAATGATAATGGGGGTGGCATTGAGGGCAAAATGTGCCTATTCATGGATGACACCAACCTCTGTGGAAGGGTGGATACAACAGAAGAAATACAAGACCTAGGATCTAGAAAAACTAGAGAGGTTGTCCAGAATTCAGCAGCTTGGTTTCAATGCATAGAAATGCAAGATTATGCACATTGGAGCCAAGAACTTCAGGACTGAGTACAGCCTGGGAGGGGTCCGGGTATCGGCAACAGAGGAGGAGAAGGATGTGGAAGTGATGATCACTAGTGACCTGAAGCACTCCACACAGTGTAGGAAAGCAGTAGTAAAGGCAAATAAAATGTTGGGCTGCATTCCCAGGGGGATCAGCAGTAGGTGAAAGGAAGTTATACTGTATACTGTAGTGCAGCATGAGAGGGGTGCTGCACTTCTGAGGTGCCGTCTTTTGGATGAGACGTTAAACCGAGGTCCCATCTGCCTGGATTGGTGGTAGTTCAGGTGGATGTTAAAGATCCCATGGCACTTATCGAAAAAGAGTAGGGGAATTTGCCCGGTGTCCTGTCCAAATTTCCTTCATTCACTAAAAATACTACCAACAGCTTAATCTGGTTCAAGGTCAGTTGGCATTCATCTGTATCCCCCTCCCCCAGGTCGTGCCTGAAAATAGGCAGAATTTTCCTAGTGCACTTACCTGGTCAACAAAAACTAACTAAATAAATAAATAAATAAAATACTGCCATTGGACAGGTCATTGGTGAGGCTGCATCTAAAGTGTGGTGTACAGTATTAGTGCCCATACCTTAAGAAGGACATTAACCTGCTGAGACAGTCCAAAGGAGGGCAACAAAGATGATCATGGATTATGGGTCAGCAGGGTAAAACATATGAGGATAGGTTGTGAGCCCTGAACATGTACTCCTGGAAGAAAGGAGCAAGAAATGAGACATAATTGAGACCTTCAGGTACTTGGGAGAGATAAATAATGTGGATAAGGAGGTCTTTTTAAGCTAAGTGGCAATGAAAATATGAGGAGAACATGGTCTTAAGGTGAGGGGAGGTTAAGGAGGGAGGTTAGAAAGCATTTCTTAATGGAGAGGGTGGTGGCCTGTTGGAATGCGCTACCTGAAAAAAGATGGTCTCATTGAAGATGGCGGGCAGCTTCAAGACAGGCTGGGATAGAGTTAAGGGGAAATAAGGATCAAGGTAGGGGCTGATGGAAAGGACAGGAGGTTTGGGGAGGGAGCAGGGTCAATAACTTAAGCTGAAGACCTTGCAATAAGAGCAGGATAGATTAGAAACGCTTAGAAAGTATTGGATATGCAGTTACTACAAAAACACATACATTATCAGGACATTTAGTTTATTGCAATCATTGAGTGGATAAAAGACAGCATTAAAGTGCAATATGCATACAAGAGATAAAATAACACAGTTCTGCTACTACATCAATTCATTTATTCACTGATTTTGCTTTTTGGACATGGCAACTTTAATTTTGAAACATTTTAAATAAGCAGCCACCTTTATTATAGTTATTTTATCAGCTGAACAAAGAAGCATTGTCACCATTTCTTTAGATGGGATTCCTATAAATTGCAGAATTTCTATTCGATGTAACTGT
The DNA here is from genome assembly GCA_016271365.2 of Neoceratodus forsteri. Taxonomy (NCBI): domain Eukaryota; kingdom Metazoa; phylum Chordata; order Ceratodontiformes; family Ceratodontidae; genus Neoceratodus; species Neoceratodus forsteri. The sequence continues at coordinate 542,747,270 of CM057449.1, read as the reverse complement.
CATTGCTTATTGTACCAGTTACAGGTTAATAATACATATTTTATGTCCTCAATCTCACAGATACCACAGTTACATAATAATAAGATGTTTGGAGTCATTTCATCTCTGTATCTGTGCTCTAATATTTTGGATGGAAATTGACTGAAACAACGTTAAAAATACTTATTTGGTCTGGGACATGTATACCCTTGAAATATAGTTCAAGGATATGAATAATACATTTCTGGGTACACAATGACATTTTTGAAAGAAGTGTAGCTTCCATAGCTAGGCCAGCCTTGTATTTATTACCCAAGTTGCACAAAAACAGGATATCACTACCATGACATCCAACAGTATCATCTGTAGGTGCAGTCACAGAAAGTATGTCTAAATGGTGGGTGAATGCATTAAAAAAGCACAGTCCCTCAGATTACATCCCACGTGAAGGACACCAACCACATGGTGACTGTCTTGAATGATAGAGTGAATGACAATGACATTTTGTTGTATAGACATTGAAAGTCTGTACACAAATATACCCCATGAGAGTGGGCTTCATTTAACTGAAAACACTTTACAGCTATATGCTGAAAATGGGGTCCCCCTGCCACATTTCATAGTATAGCTTGTCAGATTTGTTCTTGATGCAAATTATTTTATTTTTGATCAAATATGTTATGTTCAGATAAAACTAAGGTACCTCTATGGGTACTACCTTCACCCTAAATCTGTCAAACTTGTTTATAGCAGATTGAAAGAAAGAATATGTACAGAACAGAACTAAATATATTTGCACCATACATAAAAGCATGCAAGCACAACCTGGATGACATCTTTCTGGTCTGGAATGAGAATGAAACTCAACTTGGGACTTTTTTTTGGAATATATAAACAGCACAAATAGCCTTCTAAAATTCACATGGAAAATGAGTCAACAATATGTTTTTTGGACCTCACAATAAGCAAGGATGGTATACATCTGAAAACTACAATCTACAGGAAACCGAGATCAAAGAATACCATTTTACGGGACTACAGTTGTGACCCTGAATCTCTTATAAGAAATATCTGAAAGGGACAATTTATTTGGCAGAGGAGGACATGCAGCACACAGGAGGATTTTGAGGAAGGCAGCAGAGATATGACAAACAAATTTTTGGGAAAGAAAATATAAAAAGGACTATATCATGAAAGCATATGAACATGCCAACAGTTAGGACTGCCAGGAAATAATAATGGGAAATCAACACAGAAATGACTATACAGACACTGGGGCCAAGATATTCAAAAGGGTTGTGCCATGCACAATAGGGCTGCTCCAGCGCAAGTCCGAAAATGCGCCATTCTGCGATATTCAGTGGGAAGCAAATGCGCCCCCCAAATCACGCTGAGCAATAGCGCAATAATAATGAATGTATGTGCAACTGAAGGGGGAGGAACCATGCATAAATGGCGCAGTGCGATATTCAACAACATGCACCATGTGCAATACGGGAGAGCAAGTGCAGGTTGCGCAATAGCGAGAATGAGCCAAAATAAAAAGGAACAAGGGAGAGGTGCAAGAATGCTACAGGGAAGGCATATGAGGCTGAACCATAGCTGCACAAAGAGGGCAGGAGGGACACACAGGGCAGGCAGGAAAAGGGCACCCTGAACAGATAGGCACAGGGAAGGTGTGGGGAGACACAGCCAGTGCAGAAGGGGGAAGTGCCACACAGCACAGAGGCCACCACATTTAGGTGTTCCCAGTGCAGGGGAAGTAGCAGCCAGGACAGCAGGGGGAACACAGAAACAGCTACCAGGGGGGTGAATACAAGCCAGGGACATGGCCAGTGCCACCATCCAGATGGAGGCAGTAATGAGGGGTGAGAAGGTGGGCAGCAGGGGGGCATGGCCATGGAAGGGCCCGTCAGCGGTATGCCCCCAACAGGTAGTACCGAGCCTGCACCAGCTTCGAGCTGTACAGTGATACTGAGATCATGTGCCAGTACCACCTGAATCGGGCAATTCTGAGGTGACTCTGTGAGCTGTGCAGTGATATGATGCAGGCACCCACATGACGGAGCCATGCTCTGTCAGTGGAGACTAAAGTGACAGCTTGCATGTGCTTGATCACCACGGGTACCTTCCAGAGACCAACAGGGGACACCACAGGCATAACCAAGTTGGCTGAGTCATGCCACCTCACCCAATTCCTCAGCACACTGCTGCCACATGCTGCGGAGTACATCCATTTCCCCAGCACACCAGCGGAGTGCACAGCAAACATACAGGAGTTCCACAGGGTAGCATGCATACCTGGCATGTTAGGGGCAATAGACTGCACCCATGTGGCCATCCGCACACCACCTGACCCCGAGGGGTCTGCATATATTAATCAGAAGGGCTATGCTAGCATCAACTGCCAGGTGGTGTGTGATGCCAGGGGGCACATAATAGTTGTCTGTGCCACACACCCTGGGGGAGCACACAATGCCTTCATCTGGCACCAGTTGGCACTGTGCCACAGATTTGAGAGTGGGGACATCCCCACTGGCCACTTAGTGGGTGAGTATGCAAACCACATGGGCAAACTTAGGGCTTGGGAGGGGGCATGGTCAGAAGTGACATGGGTAGTGGCCTACATGGCCTGGGGCAGGGCGATGCTGATCACCAAACTAACCTCCACCTTCTACACAGGTGACAGTGGATACTCACTCCATCCCTGGCTGCTCACACCATACCGGTGGCCTGCGACCCCATCGCAGCAATGCTACAATGAGGCACATGCCACCACATGTAATGTCATTGAGCAGGTGTTCGGTATGCTGAAGGCATGTTTCCATTGCCTGGACACCTCTGGCGGTGCACTACAGTACAGCCCCTCAAAGGCCTGCGGGCTATTCCTGGCCTGTTGCATCCTGCACAACATGGCCAACGAATGTGGGATAGCTGTACAGGTCGAAGAGGGGGACAGCAATGGGGAGGATGAGGACGCTGGTGACAATGGTGATGGGCAGCTCCTCCCCCTTGGGTGAAGGGATCCCTGACTGCTCCGGCTGGCATAGCTGCACCAGGACACCATCATGGAGGAGCACTTCAGCCAACCCAGGTAAGTCATGGGGCCATGTGCAACCACCAGTGGCAAAGGCACAACCCACAAACACACATGGACACACACCAGGAGTGCATGCTGTCAAGAGAAGTGGCCGGGCATGGAACCACACACACTGCCAGGGATGGGCAAAGTCTAACATGGCACCCAGTCAGACACACACACACACACACACACACACAACTCACCAGACATGCACAAAGGGTAGGAGACACGCCGACCCAGAACACCACCCTTAGCCACACACATGTCCACAGACCACCACGCCCATTGCCTGTCATTGTGCATGTGTCAGATGCTGGGCACCATTGTACAGTGGCATACAGCACAATGCAGGCATCATCATGCACACGCAACTGTGGACAGCAGCTGGGAGGGTGTACAGATGGACTGTGTGTGTGTGTGTGTGTGTGTGTGTGCAGGGCCGGGTACCCACCCATGCATTGCCCGCTGAATGACACAATGCACACAGGGCAGCATCAGACAGTAGCCATGCTGGGAGACAGGCCAGTCATGCGCCACAGTGCCGCGGCCACCACGGATGAGTGGGCGTCCCCGCAGAGACCCGCCAGGAGTGACAGGCTGACCACTGGCCTCATGGGGTGGCACCAACGGTCCCCGAGGGGTTTCACTGTGCGAACGTGACCGTGCTCGCGCAGGGGTCTACAGCACACCTAACATGCCTGCGCCAGGCATGCTCGGGATGCCCACAGCTGAACCCGGTGTTGACAAGGATGATGTCGCACGATGTGGGGAACGGGGTGACAGTGCACTGCATGGTGTCTGCAACGCATGGGCTTATAAATCATAAGTCCCTTGAATTCTGCGTCGCAGAATTTTAGAGCAGATCTTAGCAATTCATCAAGAGAACTTCTAAGGTGCGTAGAATTCACTCTTGTTGATTTCTTTATTAATATTTTTGTTTTTACATAGAATCTGGTTCCCTTCCTCTCTTTTTATATCCTAAACCCCCTATATGCTTAGAATGTGATGTTATCATTGCTATAACATCATACATTAGCTAATGAAATGGCTGAAATCTGCAACGGAAATGAACAGTCACTTATCTACCACAGCTCCCACTGCCAGAGATGGTGGCGCCAGCACATCAGGCATGGTGATATTTGCTCAACCTGCACTACAGCCTAATACAATTTTCAGTCTTTTGTTATTGCAATAGGGCCAGCTTAAACAAAACATTGTCAATAGCACAGACTTGTTAAGTCCATACCTCACTTTGTACAAACCTATTTGTGCCTTTAAGGTATAGAGATGCCATCTGAAATGAATAACTGGTAAAAATGAATTCAACTATCATTTTTAAGAAAAATAAAGTAATTATGCCCAGAAAAGTGGAATATAATAAGTGTAGACATGTTGAAAGAATAGACCTGTTAAATAAATAATTGCACTGTACTCATTTTTGCCAGGGTTATTGATTACATATTGTCATTGGTTGATAGAATCACCTAAAAGTTATGGAGAAATGTTGTGTGCAGGGACAGCTGTTGTGCCAGAGGGTAGCATGCTGTGTTTCCGTGCCAGCAACTCAGGTTCAGAGATTAGCTCTGGGAGCTGGCTGGACAGCACAAGGATTGGTGGAACACATCGTTGCTTGGAGCCTGGGAAGGTATGGTGCAGTGTTCTGTCACATGGTGGACACATTGTGGTGGTCTGGAGAGCTCTATCTCACAATCGGTTCACATGCATGTCATAGCCTGATGGTGTTACGCAGTGCATCAGGGAAAGCAGGTTGACATCAAAAATGAGTTTTGCAATAACTCCTCTATTCCATTTCTAATGGGACCTGTATGAACGAGGATGCAAGTTCATGGAAATTAAAATATATATATATACACACACACACACACATACAATATCTTTGTCTCTCTCACCACTCACACACGCACACATTTGTATGTACTGTATGTTACAGATTGCATATAAATATATAAGTGATACACAGTGGGAACCTCATGAGTGGTGTTGAAAGCACATACAAATATATAAGTGATAGACAGTGGAAACCTCATTAGTGGGATAGATAGCATGCATATAGAAATACCTTATTTATCACATAAGATCCCCTCTGCATATGTCATTTAACAGGCTAGGACCTTAAGGGAGAGACATTTGTTTTGCTTTTTTAGGCATAAAATTATTTTTATAATTCTGTTATTTTTTGAACTAGTGTTACTGTGCTTTCCACCATCCTGATTGCTAAAAAAACTGCCATGAAAGTGAAGTCAGGATGACAAGCTGTCATTGTGATGTGGTAGTTTGTTAGTGCCGCAGAACTTCCGCAGAAATTACAAACCACCGCCGCAGAAGTTCTGCGGCAAATGATAGTCTTGCCGTAGAACTTAGTCCCACTGTGCCGCAGAAAAGTAGGGGCCTTGCTTATAACTGTGTGCCCATTGTGGCCATGACAGCAGTGAATGCCTGTGTCTGCCTGTCAATGGCAGTGGTTACATCCTCCCACAACCGGTACATCCCTGCCAGGAGCAGAGCGGTGTCTCTGCTGTGACGCTCCTCTGCCTGGCGCAGAGCCACACTCAGTGCATCCACCACCGTCACGAGCCACATCTGCTGATTGACTGATGCTTGCAGTATGTGGGTATGCTCATCCAAGAGGTCATCTGCCTGATCGGCATGCTGTCCCTCAGGGTATTCATGGCTCTGATGCTCATTACCCCTTGAGGGTGGGTGCTGCACACCAAGGCCAGGCCTGGGCATGTCCACAGGTGGTGCACTGATGCCGCCCTCTGACATTGTACCCTCGTGCCCATTGGTCGACTGCTGATGCTGCCCCTCCGGCTGCCACTCCCCAGGGCTCAATGGTGCAGCTGCAGTGGCCGCAACAGTCTCACTGTCCTGTACACACACCAGTACTGCCCCACCGGTGCTGACAGGCACAGGCTGGGACTGTGATGACACGCAGACCTCCACAGCGGCACCACCCACATCCATGGCCGTGATGTAACCTGCTGTGTGGCCATCCTGTAGCACTCACATGTCACTGCCCATGACGTTAGTGACATCATCATCGGTGATGGATCCGGCACCAGCCTAAGTCTCAGCATGCTGGCATCTATGGACACTGGCATGCTGGGACACGGGCAGGGCCTCCTCTGCACCTGCACCACCATCAGTCTGGATGTCCTGGTGAGCCTACTGTCGCACTGACCCAAGTATTCCTGTGGAGGTGGATGGGCCCTCCTCCATCTCCATGTGACCAGCCTCAGTGGAGAAGCCCACCACCACTGACCCATGCAGATGCTCAGGAGCTGTAAGGGAAAACAAAGTTGCGTTACTGCACGTGACCTACCCTGTCCCCCCCAACAGACAGACCATGACCTACCATGCAGTGACGGGCTACCACCCATTTGGAATCCACCACTCAGAACACCCTCAATGACACAACGCTGCATGCTTCCAGCAACCCGCTCCTTCTGTGGGGTCAGGCGTAGCACCTCCGGCTGTCCCCCACCTGTCACAGACCGTGCTGCCCTGACGGCAGCCACCTTCTCCTTAATCCTCCATCTGTCTGTGCCCATCTTCTTCTTACACTCCTGCACATAGCGCTGGTGGCTGCCGTGCAGGTTTACAGCATGCGCCACCTCCTCCCATGCAGCAGCACGGGCCTGTGGTGTTCCCTGGCATCCACTGAGAAGTGGCTCCTGGTCTAGGTAGGCCTCGAACAGGGCATCTGTCTCGGTCTTAGTGAAATTTGGCCTCGTCTTCCTCCCACGACTCTATTCCTCTTCCTCCAAAACACGCTCGATCATGATTCAGCCTGTGATAATGACAGGTGTTACCTGTGACTGTGCAGTCCCATGCATGTCCCAAAATCCACAGTCCACAATCTCAAACAGCATGCAACTCCGCGCAATAGACTGCAGTAACTGACTATGGCCAGTGCAGCCCAGTGTCGCACAATTATAGCGCAACCCATGCAAATGAGGTGAAATGCATCTTTAAGTGGATGCAAATGCAGTGATTGCGCCATTGAATGGCTGATTAGCTGATCTGCAAATGCCGGCTGAATATCGCGCTGTTGTGCTTTGCGCAATTGTGTTGAATGTGCTGAGCCAAGGGCGCAGTTCTGTGACATGCACAGTACACACCTAACTGGGCATGCCTGGGTTGATGACGCAGGCACCTGCCACACTGCTGACATGCTGTGCATGGGAGGCAATGCAGAGCATGGCTACCATTGTGCCAGTGGCGCTACAGCGTTCTTCACCTATATGGTGCTGTGGCACTGGGGCGTCATAGGCGCACTGGGGCAACAGCACGGTAGGTCACTACAGGAGGTGGCACACAGGCACCCAATTGTGCTACATGCTTTGGGTTCCAATCGTGCTGTGGCTGTCCGTGCGCCAGAGACCCTTGACCCTGTGCCTGACCTTTGCCCCCTAGATGACATGCGTCAGGCATGGGTGCACCACTATCGTGCTGTTTGGTGACAGCACGATAGGGAATGGCAGCACTGTACCGTGCAGCATCTGCATGTGGTAGGACCGTGCTGCAGAGTGCCATTTTGACTGAACTGAGCAGCAGAGAAGGTGCAGAGGTGTGCTGTGCAGTGGAGCCAGGTGGAGCTGGCAAACCTTGTTGCCATTGTGGAGCCACATGTTGGGCCTTTATTTGGGGAGGCACCCCTGGACAGGGCCAGGAGTCAGGTGTGGCAGGAGGTGGCCAACGCCCTGGAGGAGGCCACCAGTATGGGGTGAATGGCAGAGCAGTGCCACCACCGATATGGGGACCAGCGGCAGAGGGACACAGACCTGTTTGCCCACCTGTGGGCATGTATCAGGATGGAAATGGTGCCATGGCCAGGTAGGTGCAACATCCATACACTTTTATCACCCATATGGGTATCATGGTTGCATGTGTCCGGCACATGGGTGGGTGTCCGGTGTTGGCAGTGGTGGTGTTATCGGGGTGTGAGGTGGGTGGGTCTGGCTGTATGGATTGCACACACATGGGGTCGGGGGGAAATTGCTACAGGATTGTACTGATGTTCCTCTCTCCATGTTTTGCACCTTAGGGCCCACAGCACACCAGCAGGCCAGAGACTGGAGGCATCGCTTGAAGGAGCAGCAAGCCAGTAGGGGTAATGGTGGTCAGTGACACATGGACCACCCTGATGATGGTGAGTGCCTTACATCCATGATTACTATTGCATGCTGTATAATTGGGTGGGCAGCAGGGCATGGCCACCATCCAGTAACACCACTGCAATGCACGCATCTTGTTATAGTCAGCACTGTCCAGTGGCACTGCATGTCTGGGAGTGTGTCAATGGTGGTCTGTGCGTGCACTGGGCACATGGCTGTGGCACTGCCTTCACACCACATAGCCAAGTCACTGTACGGCCATGGTGGTGCTGTGCAGGAGATGGGTGGTGGGTGTGTGCAGTGGTCCACATGGCTGTGGCTGCCTGGGTGGGCAGGTCTTGTGGACATGGTCACTATGGGTATTCACACACCATCACACAGGCATGTCACATGGCTGTATGCCATGCACACTGGGTGGGCTGCAGGGGGATGGACAGTCACACCTATTGACTCTGCTCCCTTTTCCTAAGTGGCTGGACTCTCTGGCAGATCCAGAGGGACATCCAGGAGCTGCTGCAGGTCAGGAGGGAGACTTTGGAGCTCCTGAAGCACATCCACCACCATGGGGTGAGGAGAAGGAGGCTGAGATCCCATCAGCACCAGGAGGAAGAGGACCAGGGTGGCCAGTGACATCCCCATGACCCAAATACCACCTTCCCCCTTTGATCCACCCTCACAACCCTTCTTCCCTCTCCCATATGTTCACCCCTGCCCCCTACCCGCTCCCACCTGTTATGTGGCCCTTCCCCCACTATTGTATATATTTTTGTATATGGTTTTACTGTACATAATTTTAATATATACATTTTGTTATAACAACTGTGGTGGTCTCTGATTTGCAGTGGGCTACAGGTGTTCAGCTGCAGTGGTGTGCATGGCATCAGGAGTGGGGCATGCATGGGCGTGTGTGTGTGTTGTGTGTGTGCAGAGGTGAACCACCTATGGTGTGGACAGGGGGATCAGTCACTGTCTGTGGTTTGTGTGTTGTACTCTGTGCACTGGATGCCTGTGTGCAGTGGTCCATGGGGCCTGCACTGTGTGCATGGCACCCCTGTCAGACTGTCCATGGCCTGTGCAGCTGACACCCTTGCATGTCTGTGATATGCATGGTCTGCTGGTGTGTCAGTGGTGGCTGTTCATGCTGGATAACAACTGTACCTGGCACAATGCCAGGTTGACTGCCATCACCAGTATGGTGCACGTCTGCCTCCGGTGGCACTGTGGCCTCCGCTGTTGTTGTCCCCCATCCATGCTGTCACTTGTGTCTGTTGCAGGGGATGTGCTCCAGTGTCTGTCACTTGTGCTCTGGCAGCTTGCTGGTGGCATACAGCTTCATGGTCATGCACAGGGTGGCTGGCACACCTGTGCAATGTAGGGGTGCTGGCCATGTGTACACATCAGCCGTGGCCACACGCCAGTGGCTTGGTTGACCTGCTACTGTGTCCCTGTGTTGCTGTACCCTTGGGTATGGGTGGGTGTTTGTCCATGCACTGTGTTGCATCCTGTGTGGTGCATGCCTCCATGCTGCACTGTGCGTGTCTGTGCTGGCTGTTGTGGCCAGTGCTGGGAAGGGATGTGTCCTTGGGAGGGTGTGCTGGATGCTGTACCACTGGAGGTGGGGTCCGGGGCATGCTCTGTCACATGTGGGGTACCTCATGTGCTGACACAAGGTCAGTCTGTCAGCTGTACCTCGGGGGGACATGCAGGGTGGCACTGTGTGCATCTGTTGCATCACTGTTCGCTGCCGCCCACTGCAGGGGTGTCCATGGTGGGGCTGCCTCATGGCTCCATGGCACAGGGTTGCATTGTCACAGTGGGGGTGGTGGCATGCATGGGGTGTCCTGCACTGTTGGGTGCTACTCCTGGGCAGGGTGTATGGGGATCATGGTGCAGGGTGTGCTCTGCATTGGTGGGATGGTGTGGTATGGGGTGGTCGGCCATCCTTGTGTGCCGGTCACAGCTTGCCAGGGGGTGTGATGGGGCACCATGGCCCGGCTGTGAGTTGGTTGCTGGTATCCATGGGCCAGGGGTTATTTCAGCTCTCCCCCAGTTGTGCAGTGATGGGGTGTTGGGGGATGATGTATGTTCTGCTGTGTGTTCCTCTGCCCATCTGTGGCATGGGTGGTGGGCTCCTACATCCCTGGTTGTGCTGTTCCATTGCTGCCCTGCTGCTGGAGGCATCCCTGGTTGCGCTATGGCACATCTGGACTGCTCAGCTGCACATCCCTTGTTGCACTTTGGTGCATCAGATATGCTCAGCTTCACCTCCCTAGTTGCGCTCTGATGCAGGTGGTGCTATATTCAGTCGTCAGTCGTAGGCGCATCTTGGCCTGCGCAATTTTTGAATATCACACTCCTTGCACATGGGCGCAGTGGACTTGTGCCTGCTCCTGCTGTTGAACACTTTCTGGGCACAGTTTGAATATCTTGGCCTGATTGTCAGCCAGCATTTGTCATCCAATTCAACCCTGAGGCAAAATGAATTGGGTGATCCATATAGAAACATTAGCATATTCTCAGCGTGGACTCTACTCTTACCTCTCTGGCACAAACCACTCCATGTGTTACTTTCCACCGTGGTAAAAATATATAAGAGACATGGTGGTCCATTCAGTTCTTCCAAATATTCCTAAAGAAACTTCCCCAAACATGGAACTAGAGATGTGGGTATTGTAGCTATTGCTCCAATATGTACAACTCTACCACATTCATGCACTCAAGAAGTGGCAACAGATTTCAAATAAATGAATTCATCAATTGCAACATGAGTGGAGTTGTAGACATCCTTAGATCCCCATGTGGATTACTATATGGAGTTCAAATGAAAAGATAACTAAAAGTCAGAGTAGGGGAACTCAAAGCAGTAATAAGAACAAAAAACAACAGTACACAATAGCAACATATTTTATGGAAGCTGGTCATAGTTTCACTGTATGTCTAAAGTTAATTGGGATTAAAAAGATTGATGTGGGTGCCAGGGAGAGGGGGACTTGGTAAAATGTATTTTGCAATGTGAAAAATATTCAATATCCACACTCAGTATTTTGTATCCCATGGTACTTAACACCAAACTGCCACTATATGCCTTCCCTTAAAGGGTTTATGGACTTTGGAATGAAATTGCTATTAAATTATTTGTAGTATCATTGTTTTCCTCCATCAATGTTATTTTCCCCCTCTAGGTTATATTTGAAGTCATTTGTTAGCATTAGAGCTATATTTAAGATGTTTGGTTATTGCACTAATTCTGTTTTCTTCCTTTTATTCAAAATATGCTGTTATATGTAATGATGAATTGTCACCTAGAATGTGTTACTGATTTTATAGCAACTTGTGGCTTTGAGTCTCTTTGAATAGCCCCCAACCCCTCAATTTAGGCTCACCTGGCTTTTAACCTTTTATTATGTGTTGATCATTGTCTTTTGCTGTTGCTTTGTCCTTGTATCTCTGTATAATAATTTGCACTTACACTAACCAAAGTTTTGCACGCTCTATCCAATAACAGTAATTATGACACAGTGAGAGCAGAGAGTGGCAAGAGAACAAAAAAAACTTTACACAGCACACGCCTGATAGTGAGCGAGAATAGGAGAAGGGTATATTGGTAGAAAACATAAGCATACAAAAATTAGCAAAGTAAATTAAAAAAACTAATGCGGAAAGTAAAAATAAAACTTGAACTAAGATTATCTACCAAAAAAGATACTAAAAGCTTCTATGCATACATAAATAATAATAAACTATCCACAAACACAATTACTACAATAATTAAAGATGATAAGTAAACGAATGATAATAAGGACATGGTTGAATGTTTCAGTCATTATTTCACTTCAGATTTAATAAAAAAGCATATATGGATATTCCAGTGTTCTGTATGGATGGTACTCCTGATTTTACAATAACTAAAGATGAAGTGTTTGCTGAAATCATTATTCTCAAAAAAACATCATTGCCTGGAACTGATAATATTAACTGTTTAGTTCTACAAAAACTTGCTAGGGTCTTGGCAAATCCACTCACTAAACTTCTTAATGTGTCCCTTCAGTCTGGACATATGCCTGTGGATTGGAGCATGGCTGCAGTGGTTTCAATTCACAGAAAGGGCAGCAAAACTAATGTACCCAATTACAGACCAATTAGTCCTACCTCTATTTGTGGTAAATTGATGGAAAGGGTGATCAAAACAATATTAGAAAATGAAATAAACAAACTCGGGCTTGAAGATACAACTCAACATGAATTTAAAAAAGGTCTATCATGTGTTACAAATCTTGTGTCCTTTTATAATTCAGTCACTGATTGTGTAGACAAAGGATTTCCTGTAGATGTTATCTTCCTCAATATTGAAAAGGCTTTCAATATGGTCCCCCATGATGTACTAATCAACAAAATTTCAGCCATGAGCATTAATAAATTCATTGTAAGATAGATCAATAGCTGGTTTACAGATCATAGGCAGAAAGTCAGGATTAATGGAGCATGGTCCAGCAAGAGTTCTGTGACAAGTGGAATGCCACAGGGCTCAGTGCTGTGTCCTGTTCCCTTTGGTCTCTACATCAGTGATATAGGGTATGGTCTGAATAGTAATGTATCGAAATTTGCCAATGATACAAAAATTGGGGGTGAAGTTGACACCATAGAAAAGTATCTTCTACTTTCTAAGGATCTTAAAAAGACTGAAGATTGGGGGAAAATAACAGCATGAAATTTAATGAATCTAAATGTACTGTCAGCCATTCTGGTCACAAAAACCCAGGATTCCAATATATTTTAAATGGTAAAAATCTAATCACATCTTACAAGGAAAAAGATCTTCGAATTTAGATTAATAGGAAGTTCTCTTCAATGGATCACTGTTGATATGTCGCCCAAGTCACTAATAGGTTGTTGTGCTCTATTAAAAAAACATTTCTCACAAGGGACAGTTAATGTATTCTGAAACTATACAAAACCCATATATTGGAGGAGAAACAGATTGGACAAATGGCCCACTCACCAAATGTAAAAAGTATATGAACATTTTTTATTCTCAGAATCACTTTTTAATGATCAGAAATTCAATCCTTACGTTTCAGGGTTCAAAAGTGACCCCTTCCTCAGGGAGCTGGTTATCTTACTAAAAAACATATATGGCAACAAAAATACTAAGAAAATTAATATGTCATTTTTCTTTTTTATCTCACAAAAATCCTTTATATTCAGAATCACTCACTTCATGCATCTATAATGTGCTTCTCTTTCAAATTTTCTTTTAAAACACTTTGCTCAGTTCAGTCATGCTAGAAAAAAATACATTTTAACATGGTTTACTTCTGCTCTAAAAAATTAGTGATATTCCTTTAAGCCACCAACTACAATATTTCAAACACTTTTCTTACTAACCAGGGACCTATATATTATCTCACCTTGATTACTGGTCATCAATTTGGAGCCCTTATTTATGGTGTGATATAAACTTACTGGAAAAAAACTCAGAGAAAACTAACTAAATCAATCAGAGGCCTTAAACACTTGGATTACAATAAAAGAACCAATGTGATAAAATTGTCTACACTTGATATCAGAAGGAAATAAGGGGACATACTATTGCTGTATAATATTGTTAAAAAACAAGGTTCTGATGGGGCAATGTGGTTTTCAATTCAACCCCATAAAAATTAATCTTAGATCTCATAATAGACAGCTAATAGTCCCTAAAGTAAATTCTGTTAAAAGACACAATTTCTATACAGTAAGAACATCTATGTCTTGGAATTCACTTCCAGGTGATCTAGTGCACACAATTGCATTTGAGTCTTTTAAAAAACAGCTAGATAAGTAGTTAGTTCTGATATAAAATAATAAGCCCACTATGAGTGGGAGACAATTTTATGGGCATTTTGCCTACTTAAACCAAGTAATACCAAACAAGTAATAAAAGCATAGACGAAATATAACAGGTGATAGAATAATCAAGTGCAGTAAGCAGGCAAATGGTGGCTAGGGGAACACTGTAAGCAGTGGTTAGGAGCAGAAGCATACTACATGTTGAAGCAAGTATGACTGCATGTACAGTATAATGAAGGAAAGCCAGTTTGAGAAGTAACACTTTACATAGGTATGCATTTTTCATTTAGACATAACACCAGTAATCTATTTTTCTCATAGTAATAATTCTAATCCAGTAGCTTCTATACTTCATGTACACACTTAAAAGCTAAAAATACACTGATTTACACATTTAATGACTGGGTATTTGGTGTTACTGAGTGTAGGAGGAGGATACAGATCACAACCATTAAGCTGCATAAGAATCTCCCCTGAAAATTAAAACTCCAATACTGTAGCCCAGGAAAAAAAAATACATTTTATATAAAATCCATACATACAGTCTGCACAGCCTAGGGAGATAATCTTAAAGTACCATACCTTCAAGATAGAATCCTAAATTATCTGTATTCTAATCATTAATTATGTTCAAGATGAAACTGTTTTGCATCCATTGTTCCATTTGCTTAACTACTTTGCCGGATGATATTTGCTGTTTTTGCTGTAGTTTAGTATTCAGATTTCATTTAGATTATATTTGGCTTTGTTCATTAATCATATATTCTCGGTTTGTTTTGCATCAGCTATTATTTAAGCAATAAGCCACAAGGGGGTGTGGGTTATCTGGGGATTTACCATGGCTGGAGTGGTTTGCCAATGAGGCGTAGCCGAGTGGGTAAATCCTTGCCAGCCATGGTAAATCCCCCGATAATACACACCCCCGAGTGGCTTATTGCGATTATACCTTGAGCTTGTTAAAAAAAATATATATCAATAACAAAAACAATTTTTTTTCTCCATTTTAAACTGTTTTTTATTTAGGTTCATGGTGCAGGATAGAAAATAGTCCTGGTCTGCTGCGACTGGTAAGGGTCTGTCATCTGTGAGTAAGCGTATGCTTCTGGTTTGAATTTACAGTCTATAGGAAGCAGTAGTGTGAGTAGAGGAATATCATTTTTTTTTCTGTTATTTTGCTTGCCATCATCATTTTTTTCTTGCACACAGAAAGAATGGGTAGTGGTGTGCTTCTATTGTTTAGGAGGTGTGAGCAAGGAGCCAGGAGACAGGAAATGTGCTTGTGTTGCAGCGAGTGTGATGGAATTCGGAAGGAGCAAGCGTTACAGGAAGGATTTTGAGAAGGTTTGGCATAATGTTTCTTAGGCTACAGTTAATTTTTTTGAGATATGCCAGGAGTGTGGAATTTGTATTTGATGTCTGTGAGGCAGTGCTTTCACAAATGTTCTGTGACCTGTGGGAGACGGCTGGGAGGGTGCCATTTACCGAGGAATTCAACATTGTGACTGTAGGTTTTTAAATTTGGGAGTCAGATCAATTTTGATGGTGATGCGGGTGACTGACTTCTTTGCTGTGGGTATATCGTAGGATTTACCATGGCAGAAAGGTGCCAACCACCCAATCAAAATACAGTATTTGTCACTTTGGAATTGTGGCATGGTATAATTTCACTTATCTGCTTTGTCTAACTGTTATTTGTAGTTCTTGCTGTTATTCTGCATTCTTGTTTTCCTTACATTGTAACCAACATTGTTCACTGTCAAATACTTGCATTTGTACTCTCCTGAGCTGTACCTGTAAATAGGCATTTAACTGTCTAGTGTACTTACCTAGTTAAAAAAAGCCAACTAGCTAACTACGTAACTGAATCAAGCGACTAGAAATGCTGCTCAAACTTGGGCAAACAGGAGTCTGTGAAACAATCCCTTCAATCCTACCTCATGATTCTTCCCCCATTTGTCTATGTCAGGAGTTCTCACACTTTGCCATAGTGAGCCTCCCCCAAGCCTTGGAAAAGATCTTGAGCCTCCCCCTAATATAGAAATAATTTTGGGCCTCCCCATAGTTAGCACAACATACTGTGCACATTACAGGAAGAATATAATGAAGTGCATGTGAGTAGTTGAGTTTATTCTCATTTTATTGAACTTATTATTCTCCCTCTCTATAACCACCCTCCCCAGGTCAGCCTACTCGCTCCACACTTCTGACTTTTGGACTCTATTTACCCCTCATTGCAATACCTCCATGAGTCAGATTGCTTTCTGTGTCAGTTTTACCCTGCTCTTAAACACCTTCTCCGGGACCATTTTGCTCCCTCCTGCTCTTGCTCCTAGTAGCTCTCTGCTTAGCCTTTGTATTTGTGCTTTTCTGCAGCCAGTATAATGGGTCAGTTGTTACCCTGTTCCTATTCATTTGCATTATTTTGAATTTTGTTTTGCACAGTTTCCTAGAATTCTATTTTCCCCAAGTCATACAAGGAAACAAATGTTTGTTGAGCGTATCTTTCCTGGTAACCATTTTGTACATAAATTCGCATTCCATTATTCGCTTTCACTTTGCTGCATCCTTTCACATGAAGCATCCAAAACTTGACATTAAAATACAGTACATTTAAGGCTTGCTTGAGCCTGCCCTGGAACAGGTTGGGGCCTCCCCTGGGAGGCTGTCCTCACCATTTGAGAAACCCTGGTCTATGTCCATTTTCTCTTGTTGTCAACAATGGCTTGATTCATTAGCATCTTGTCTGCCCATTTTCCAGCATCTATCAGATCATTAAAAACATACAGTATATATTCCCACTGTGAACAACACAGATATTGTCTGGTCGAATAATGATGTCAATCACCTGCACCTCAAGCAATGTGCCTCTGTGTTAAATTTCTTTTTTTTGTCTCATCACATAAGATATATCACAGAAGAAAAGCACTGTTTTTTTCATTAACCAGGATTGGAGCCTGTATTCCCACCACCATCAGAATCTGATCTCACATTCCAGTCATGGTAGATCCCTCCTCAATGACTGCTGTCATTGAGACACATGACATGCTTTTTGTAGTGCCAGAGTTTCACTTGAATTCTCAAGGTGCAGAGCTTCCACCAACCATTCCCACAACAACATTAGTGGATGGTCACCCTCCTTCCCTTCTGTCAGTCTCCAATATCCTGATTGTGGTGCTTCAGGCTGATTTCTGAGTGTCTCTAAGCATGTTCTCAGGTGTTGGTGTTCCTTAACAAGCTGCATTACTGTGTGCATAGCAGCTTTGTGCTTCTTCCCTACATCCAACATGTCTGATTTTAACACATTTTGACCTGATCAGCATTTCCATTGTATGTTCTTGTCCTGCCAGGCCACCCAATTTGCTGTTAATTTCTGAGATTATTGCATTAGCTGATGGAGCTTTGCTCCCAATATCTGAATGATTTCCTCTGGTTCTGAGATTTCAGCTGCACCAATCTGTCACAGGACTGAGCTAACAGGCAGGTCTGTACATTAATTGTAATCTTTTCCCATTACTGCTATATTGTAATTTCACTGGAGGACCACTGTGTGCAGTACACTTTCCTTGATCAAAATATGACTCTTTCATGTCTCTTGTGTTACTGTTTCCACTGATTAAATCCTATTTTGTTGAGCCTTAGTGCAGAGCTCTGCTACACTGCTTCCTTTCAGTGAGGGCTCCATAGTGCCTCTCAGATAAAGATGTTTTATTGGCAACAGCAACTAATTAAGCAACTGTTTCAAATACATTGGTACCAATATTCATTAGAAGTCTGTTACATTAGTGACAGTCAGTTTCCTTCTTTTGATTCTGTGGATGGTAGATAAAACAGTACATGGCATGTCAGCTGGTGGTTGCTGACCTGATGGTATCCTTGTATGGTGGAGGATGCTATGCCTCTGGTCACATTACCCTAGTGTTCAGATATCATAGTGATGACATCATAGGATGTTGAAAGACACCAAGGTAATGATGATTGGTACAGGGATGTCAACAGATTCCATATCACACATAACATTGATGATGGCATTGTCAGATATTTAAGGATACAATCACCACCATACCTACCTCTCTCTCTCTCTCTCTTTCTCTCCCCCGCACTCAAAGTGATCATTTTCTATACACTAAATGTTCATGGAGCAGCACTTTCCACCTGACATTGTTAGACAGAAAAATGTCATTGTAGAATTTTGTTTTCCTTTAAGCCATTCTATGTGATAATGATGTTTATAGCTGAACAGTCAAAAATACAGTTGAACTCTGTTTGAGTTCTTGATAAAACTAGCCCTGTAGTGTGTTTATGGTGAACCATTCACATACAGGTATTGCACTGCAATAAAACAATATATTAGGAGTTTCAGAGTCACATAATTGTGAACTAAAGAGGTTAAAATATTTCACATGGTGAGAATTAATACATTACAGAAAAATAATGCAACATTTTTTTCATAAACTGCTATGTTGCACACACTGGTTTCATAGCAAGACTGCTAGAGGGATTCATTTCTGAAAAACCTTTATTGGCCAACACTGACAACACAATGGATGATGAGTTTACCCATAAAGTCTCACTGATCAACATTCTTCCCCAAACAAAAGAATCTGGTACCTGCCATAATGGAATGAAATCCTAAGATAATGTTGCAGTTACAATTTGCTTAGCAGTACTAAACATCTCCACAGTCAATTCAGAGTATTTATTTATTTAAAAGAGATTTATCAGGGAAGACATACTGAGCCATAAAGCCAGTTTCCAGATGTGTTCTGGGGGAGGAGGGAGTGGATAAGTACATAATACAAGTAAAAAGTGCAGTAATATTATACAGCAGTAAGGCGCAGCGATGTACAGAATACATACAGTAGCAATGAATTGGCATAATTAGTTACAGTACAAATTGATTACATCAGAAGTGTAGAGTAACAGGAAATCGCAGGCTATAACATTAGGAACAGGACAGGAAGGAAGTGGTCATAAATCAGGAGGGCAACAGGGAGGAGTAACTGGAGTGGAAGATGAGAGAGGAAAGAGAAGAAGGAGGGTAGAGAGATAGGAGAGGGGAGAAGGGAAGAAAGGAGAGGAAGACAGAAGAAAAGGGGGAGATGGATAAGGGTTAGAAATAGCAAGCACAGGAGTATGGGGAGGGACAAAGTGAAGGGTGTAGGATAAGTGGAGGATGAGGAGAAAGGAAAAGGTAGCAGAGGAGGAGGAAGTGGATGTGGGAAGAGTGGGAATGGTATTGAGGTAGTAGGCGAGGGGAGTGAGGAGTAAGTAGGTAAGCAAGCATTTATTTTTAGGTGCCCAATCCTGGAGGCTCTAGGCTGTACATAAAATTCAGGGACAAGAAAATTAAAATGTGCAATAGAATTACAACAATCAATAACATCGAAAAATCAATAAAATAAGACAGTCAGCATTAAATTGTATTTTCAGGATATGCTAACTTGATAAGTGAGGAGTGGGTAGAGAGGGAGAAGGTGAGAGAGAGGGAGGGAGGGGAAGGATGGATGAGAAGAAAAGAAGGGGTTGTGATTGGGAAGAGGATGAGTGTAGAGCATGGAATTTTTTAGTACTGGGAAATGGGAGGTGCAGAGAGGTGTAAGAGCTTGGGGACAGGTAGTGGATAAGGAAAATGAAAAAGTGGAGGCAGGATACTAGGCTATGGGCACTTGCAGGAGGGAGCAGTGTGGGCTTGGAGTAGTAAGGAAAGAGAGCATTTGGAGGAGGCAGAGTGAATTGTTAGGGGAAGAGAGCTCCAGATATTAGGAAAGTGGAAAGAGAAGGAATTCTGGCCAGCAAGGGATTTATGTGAGGGGAGCAGTAGTGAGCGATAACCTGAGTTATGGAGAGAGTAAGCAGAGGGAGGCATTGGGGAGAGAAGAGAACTGAGATAAGAGGCAAGTGAAGTTAGCCAGAATTTAGAAATGAAGAAGGCACAGTGGCTTAAGTGGTGATCTACTGGGGGGGGGAGTGAGACAGCAGAGTATAGAAAACAGTGGTGAGTATGGGGAGGGCAGGGAAAGACAAAAATGGCAGAAGGAGTGGAAGAGGGGATCCAGTTTGGCCAAGGTGGACTTAGGTGCAGTACAGTAGACAATGACGCCATAATCAAAGATGGGAAGGATCATCTTAGAGATGATATCTCAGTGAGCAGGTAGAGTGCTGCAGCTTTTGTTCCTATAAAGGGAAGCAAGTATGGAGTGGAGTTTTTTGTGACTGTCATCTACATGTTGAGAAAAGCTAAGGTGCCTGTCACGCCAGACACCAAGATACCTGAATGAGGGTATGTCGTCAATTAAACCCCCATCTAGGGTATGGAATGTGGGGTGGAAGGGGAGTCTAGAAAGCCTTTACCTTCGTGCTGAAGCACATGGAGATCATTTTCTTAGCATGTAGGGATAATTGATTTGACCTGAACCATTTCTGGATAGAGTCAAAATCAATCTGAAGCCTGGATGTTAACTCTGAGGGAGAAGACCCAAATGCAAACAGAGCCATGTCATCTGCACACATATGGATGGAAGTAGAGGAGCAGGCTGAGAGGAGGTCATTGAGGAATATGGAGAAGAGCAATGGGCCAAGGACAGAGCCTTGGGGAAATCCAGTGTGGATGGGGAGAGTGGAAGGAAATCACCAGTTCTCTCAGATTGAGATCTGTCTTTCTGGTAAGAGCTGAACCAGTTGGTTGCTGAGCCTGTGAGACCCACAGACTTAAGTCTGCCAAGGAGAAGAGGGTGGGAGACAGTGTCAAAGGCTTTCACTAGATCAACAAAGATGGTGGCAGTGAGGTGGCCTTGGTCCATTCAAGTAGGGATGAAATCAACAAGCCTGAGGAGAGAGGAGGTGGTGGAGTGATGCATGTGAAAGCCAGACTGAAAGGGGGTGTAGAAAGTGGAGGAATTGAGGAAGGGGGAGAGTTAAGACAAAACTATGTGTCCTTGTAGTTTGGATAATGTTGGAAGGAGAGAAATTGGGTGGAAGTTGCCAGGAGAGGAGGAGTCTACACCTTTAAAGAGGCAACAGAACCCTGGCCCAGTGGCGCTGAGAGTTGAGGCATTGGATGCCATACCTCACTCCACTCTGGCGACCCGGGTTTGGGAACAGACTCGGGTTGCCAGGGGTCAGCAGGGGCAGAGAAGGATTGAGCATTCATGGACTGCTCTCCCTCTTTGGGGAGGGGGGGACACTAGTTGTCAGTGCATCAGTGACCTCTAGCAGAGGCTGGGGATCAGTGCGTTGACACTACATGAAAGGGGGTGGGCATGGGGCACGACGCCGGGAGGGAGTGAGTGCGGGCGTGCGCACGCCCCCTCCATTGGCATCACTGCATGCCCCAGGCTCATGCTAGGGGACAGGAAAAAGTGAACAAATGGCTCCAGTTGTGGCAGCATGATGGCCGTCTCAGGGGAGATCATCTGCTCTGAGTTGTGCGGCATATACTGGATCCTGGTTTGATGGAGGGACATGGGGGGCTCTCCACTGCCCCACCACGGGGGTCCAGTCATGGGGGTAGCGGCTGCAGGACTTGCATTGGAGATGGAATGATCTTTGGGACGGTGACCTGAAAGACCAAAAAAGGGGATGCCAGGATGTCAAGGTAGGCAGACTGGGGCCAGGGAGAAAAAGGACTAACTAAAAAAAAAAAAAATAATAGAGATGCAACAGAAGGAGGTCAGAAATAATGGGGGCCACCCACCTTGAGGACTGGAGAGGGGGCTGGGTAGAAGGGGAGAAGAGGGCATGGATGACTTTCCAGAATTTAGAGGGGTGATTTAGATTGTTCTGAAACCAGGAGGAAAAGAACTCAGCCTTGGCTAGCCTGGTGGCCCTAGTAGAAGTATTCCTGAAGGCATTGTACTTGTTAACATCTGCCAGAGTGCCAGAGGACTTGTAGGTCTTCCAAACCAGGTCAGATGCACAGAAGCAAGCCAGAAGTTCAGTTGAGAGCCAGGGGAGGTGTGAACCTCTGACCCTGGATTTCCAGATGGGGGCATGCTGATCCTAGATTAGTAGGAACTTAGTGCAGAAATATTGTAGGACATGGTTGATACTAATGACCACGGAGATAGAGGACCAGTCAGTGGAAAGCAGATCAGCATGTAACGAGGATAGGTCAATAGACCTGAAGGACCTGATTTGGATAATTTTTGGGTGGGCTCTGGGGTGGTGAATTTTGCGCAGACAGTAAACCATGTGGTGGTCACTGAGTGCATCAGGGAGGATACCAGAGTCAGTGCTGGAGTGAGAGTGAGTACCCAGTCCAATAGCAAATGGTTTTGGGGTAGAGAATTGTGGTGTGTAAGGACAGAGATGAGTTGCGTTAGGTGCAGGAACTTAAGATTTTGGCAGAGATTAGAGTGACAGTGAAAAAACAAGTTAATGCTGAAGTCTCCTAGAATGAGTATCTCACTGGAGGAAGCATGAGAAGAGATACTGAGTAATAATTCAGTGTCAGAAGCAGAAGATATCTGTGGGCAGCAGTAGACACCTGCCACAAAGATAGGGAGGGAGTGAGGGAAGGAGAATTTAAGTATGATGAGCTTGTAAGCAGCATGGGAGGTGACTGAAAGAGCTGGGATAGCTTGAATGGAGGAGGAAAGATATATGATGATACCACCACCTTTTTTAGCATGGTCCATACACTGTAGGAAGCGACAGCTTGGCTTTTGGCAGAAATAGAACAGAGTTGAATGAAGCATTTTGCATCATAAGTAAATCTGACCTTAATTTGGAACTGGACATTTTGTGACCCTATATGGCCCAGTACATTAAAGATAATGTGCAGAGGGTTTCATCTTTGGACAGATGGACCCGGACTCAGTGAATAAGTTTGAGTGTTTAATTAGCATGGTGACACCATCCAAGACATACTGTATGTATGTATGCAGTTTATTATACCATATTCAACTATAGTACAACAAAAATGTTTTGTCAGGATTGTCAGTGTCTCAGTAGGTAGCACACTTGCCTCTGAGGCTGGGAGATTAGAAGGCTGTGGGTTCTATCCCCACACCAGGCACTTGGGTTAATATCCAAATACTGACACTGCAGTGCAGCATGGGGGGGTGCTTCACTCCTGAGGTGCCATCTTTCAGAGGAGACATTAAACCGAGGTCCCATCTGCCTGGTAGTAGTTCAGGTGGATGTTAAAGATCCCATGTAACTTCTCGAAAAGAGTAGGGGAATTTATTATTCACAACTTCAATACAAATAATAAGTAGGCTCAAATATCAGACCTGCTTCCTTGCTAACAAAATAACAGCAGGGTTACTCCCACCTGCTGTCACCCCCCCAGGCATCATTGTCCACCAGCCTCACTCGGCAATCGGCGACAACCCAGTTCAGGGTACCTCGCTGCAAGACCACCTCGGGTCAAATAACTTTTAGGTACCTGGACCCTAGCTGGCTTAACTCACTCCCAAACTCCCTTCTCACAGAACCCAGACTTGGTCAGTTCAAGTCCCAGCTAAGAGACCTAATTTCTCATGTCTCAGCCTGTGACTGTCCTTGATTTCTAGCCCTACTCACCCCTCCCATGACTATGGACTTCACTCTGGTCCAGATGCCCCAGGGTGTGCCTATATTTGACAATGGACACCTCAGTCCAGCCTAGGCCTGCAAATAACCACCAGGGCATGGCTGGCGCCACCGCCCTGCAGTGTACAGTATGTTTCTGTTACTTGCTACTGTCTGTACTATGTACCTATGCTTGGCAACACTCTGTATCTCTGTATAACCAGCTGCTTTACTGTGTTATCTGTAACCATTTTGTAACCATTTCTGTAACTATTGTGTCTAATTGTTGCTATTGTCCCTGATGTCTCTGTTCTCAATGACGTGGAACCTTTGTAAAGACATCTTTGACTCAAAGGTATGTTATCTGATCTCTTCAATAAATAAATAAATAAATGTTAATTCACATCCAACAATATGTAAGTAAAGGAATAAAAATATTACAATTTTGTTATTCAGACTGAAGCAAAATTCACAAAATGTGTGGAAAATAAAAAGAACTAAATAACAAAAAAGTATTAATTCATACTTGTCCCCATTCATAATTCAGAAATGAGAAAAACAAATTAGTATTTCAATCATACACCTGTCAGATAATGTTCCAAATACATATTTAACATGATAAAAAAATTATGTAAATACCCAATACCCCCCGCCCCACAAAAGAGTAGGGGAATTGTTATTGAAACTTAAAACCAAAATACATACATGCCTGTAACTGTACTACTGCACACAAAATCATACTACAAATGAAAAAGAAATGAAAATAAGTATTTCATTATACAGAACTACAAATTAGCTTTTTATAGCCCCAAAACCTGTTTGTTAAAAGCTAAATACAGTCCACCTCCCCCCCAACACGAAAAGAGCAGAGTACTGTTTATTAGATTTCACAAGCACAATACTGAAAACGTATAACATCCCACTGAAGCAGTTCATCTTGCAATAACCCCAAAACTGAGTAATAATTACTGGAAAACAAACCCCTCCCACCACCCTAAAATAGCAGGGAAATAATTAATTAAAATATTAAAGCAAATTTCAGACAATACAAACAGAAAGTTAAATAACAGTAAACAGAGTCAGATCACATGGCGACATAGGGAAAGAAAGCAAAAACTTAGTATGAAGCATAGCTAACATACACTCCACAGGAACTTCTGTACAATAATCCCAACTTATAGAACTGATAGATAAAACCAGGGGAAAAACAAAACCTCCCTCTCCGCTACATAAGGAGCATGGTCAAAGGAGCTATACTAAGGCTTCATACATCCTCAATCCAACCCATATGTCTCCACCATAATTGATAGTGATTTGGAGATGCCTGCAATTTCTCCCTATGCTTAATGTCTATCAATGCATTATGTATCAACCAAAAATGCTGTTCAACATTGAGGTCTTTTTGATGAATCGAAAACTGGACCCTTACATTCCAACTGTAATATTTAAGGAGAAGCAAAACTAAGTGTATTGTACTGCTATCAAATTTAGACCAAGCTTTAGGCAAAAACCCTAAACATAAAATATCATTAGCGACTAGCTTAAAAGGTGATTTGGCCCACTTATGATACGAAGGAGACCAAAAGGGAAAGAATGTAGGGACATGCACAATACAAATGTTCCATGGTTTCTAGTGTATTGGTACAGTAGGTATTCCTAGGGCAAACTCATTCTGACATATCTTTGTATTTAAGATTATCTTTTACATTTAACCTATCATGAGAAACCAACCAAAGCACATCCCACATTTTGCCTCAAAGTCTATTATGCTGTAACATTTGACCTACTTGTTGGACAATACTGGGCCCTCCAGTCCAAAACCAAGGGTATTCAATAAAGAAATGTTGAAGGACATGGAAATAAAACTCTTTGCAAAAAAGTGGCATTAAGTAATGTTTGGGGATGGTCCATAATTTCAATTTTCCAAATATGTATACCATGTATTAAGGCAATCCAGTCAAAGATTTTTGTTTCAGGCTGGGAGATTTAATTCCCCAAGCAGTCACCCATGGTCCTATGTGATCCAAAATCCAAGGTTGACAAAGTCAACCACTATTCTGAAGCACTGGTTTTATGCTATGGTAAAGAAACATTGAGGAAAAAAACACCAAGGGCTGGATCATTTTCAGACCCCCTTGTGGAATAGATAAATATGTAACACCTCTCTTGACAGGGTTCAAATGACTCCCCCGATATATTGAAAAAAAAAACAACAACTATAAATTGTAGTTTCCAGTTGTTTGAGTGGAGGAAGTATAACATAAAGGTGTAAAAATAAGGGTAATAAAAAAGTCTTAACCATATAAACTAATTTTAAATAGGACATGTGCCACGTATTCCATTTCCGTACTTTTGTAAAGCCAATATTAAGCATCAGGGACCAGCTGTATGTGCACATGTCTCCAGAACCCAAAAAAACTTATCTTAACATATCTTAATGGGTCCCTGCTGAATGGGTATCTGAAAAAAGGCCATTTCCGAGTCCTCAATGGATCCTATAGAGTGACAACAACATTTATTGAAATTAATCTTAGAGTGAGTGAGGGTCAAAAAATACTGAACTTCAACCTCTGCTGCTCTGCATGATGTTGAGTCTACCAGCAACAGACACACATTATCTGAAAACAAAATTGACTTGTACAGAAAGAACTGTGATAGATTCACTCAGTTGTAATTTATATAATGAGGGATTGAATATTAAAATTTAGAGAGATGGGCTAAGTGGGCGCACCTGCCTCACACCCCTAGACACTGAACACCTTTTCCCAACCCAACCGTTCACATAGGGTCGAACAGCAGAATGGCGATAATGTAATTTAATCCGATTAATAAACTGGTAAGGAAAGCTGTATGCCTTTAAGCAGAGCCACAAATATTCATGGCTGACCTTGTGAAAGGCCTTGCCCTGATCTAAATAGATCAAAAATCCCCACAATTCCTCATTATCCCCCTTTTCCATGATTTCCCAGAGAAGTATAAGGGCATCATGTATTTTCCTTTTAGGTACTGCACAAAGCTGAAGGGGGACAATGATACTATCCAAGTTGGTAGCTAACCTATTACTCAGAAGTTTCCCAATGGTTTTACAGTCAACATTCAAGAGGGAAATAGGTCTCCAATTAGTCAAGAAACGTCTATCACCCATCTTATGTAAAAAAATAATCAAGCCTTCATACATACTGGATAGTAAAATGTTAGCCTGAAAAAAATAAGAAAAAACTTGGAGACAGTTCTGTATGTTTCGGGAATATTTTCTGATAGAATTCACAGGGGAATCCATCAGTTCCTGTTGCCGTCCCTGACCTAAGAGCCTGTATCACAGCAGTTAATTCAGGCTCCATCACTGCCTTGGTTAAAAGTACTAAAAAATAATCTGGGACCAGTGGTACCTGACAAGAAGTCAACCATTCCTCAACTGCTTTGGTCGATAGCAGAATGGACTGAAACATAATGTCCACATACAGTTCCAGAACCTTCAGAATAGCACCTTCTTGTAGACATTCCTTCCTTCAGGGTCTTTTAAAAAATGGATCACTTTACTCTGTTTCTGCTTATTGCAGGTATCAAAGGGGATGGCGCTACCCTGAACTCCACACTGACTGAACCTCTGTTCGACTTCAAGCATCTACATCCGGTTGTATTGAGGGTCAGTCATTTGATAGAAACATAGAAACATAGACTTTGATGGCAGATAAGGACCACTTGGCCCACCCAGTCTGCACATTTCCTTACCTACTGAATTAGCTGCAGATTCTAGTTAACCAACAGCCTACTTTCTGCCACCCCACTACAATTGCCTTATGTCTGTCCCATGCATGTTTGAATTCCCCTACTGTTTTAGACCCAACAACCTCCCCAGGAAGGCGGTTCCATGCATCTACCACTCTCTCCGTGAAAAAAATTTCCTCACATTACCCCTGAGCCATCTCCCCTCTATCTTTAAATTGTGCCCCCTTGTTCTTACACATCTCTTTTTCTGAAAGATACTACCCTCCTGGACTTTGTTGATTTCCTTGAGGTACTTGAACATTTCTATCATGTCCCCGTCCTCCTTTCATCAGAGTATACATATTAAGCTCTCTCAGTCTCTCTTCATATGATTTCTGATGCAGATCCTGCACCATTTAGTTGCCCTCCTCTGGACTGCTTCCATCCTGTCTATGTCCTTGCGTAGATGAGGTCTCCAAAACTGCACACAGTACTCCAGATGGGGTCTCACCAACAGTCTGTACAGAGGGATAACCACTTCCCTTTTTCTACTTGTGATGCCCCTTCCTATGCATCCCAGTATCCCCCTGGCTCTCCTTACTGACTTCTCACTTTGCTTACCAATCTTTAGATCATCTGGTATGACTACCCCCAGGTCCCGTTCCATTTTTGTTGTTTGTACCTCCCCTGCTATTGTGTACTCTTCTCCTGGGTTTTTGTTTCCCAGGTGCATTACTTTGTGCTTCTTTGCACTGAATCTAAGTTGCCATATGTCTGACCATTCCTCCAACCTTGCTAAGTCCCTTCTCATCCTTTCTACCCCCTTGTGTATCAACTCTGTTACAGATCTTTGTATCATCTGCAAAGAGGCATACCTTTCCCCTCCAGACCCTTTGCAATGTCACTTATAAAGATGTTAAAGAGGACTGGACCCAGTACTGAGCCCTGAGGTACTCCACTAGTAACCCCCCTTTTTTCGGAATGTGTTCCATTCACTATTACCTTCTGTGTCCTGTTGTGCAGCCAGTTTGCTACCCAGGCTATGACCCTGGGACCCACTCCCAGGCTGGCTAACTTGATTATTAATCTTTTGTGTGGGACTGTGTCAAATGCCTTGCTAAAGTCTCGGTAGGCCATATCCACAGCCCCTCCCTGGTCTATTACTTTGGTCACCCAGTCAGAGAAATCTATTAGATTCATCTGACATGACCTTCCTGCTGTAAATCCATGCTGCTTTGGGTCATGTGCCCTGCTGGCCTCTAGGTTCTCAACAATTCTTTCTTTCAGAAGTGATTCCATCATTTTCCCTACCACTGAGGTCAGACTTACAGGTCTGTAGTTTCCTGCTTCTGCCTTGCTCCCACATTTGTGAAGGGGAATCATATCTGCCCTCCTCCAGTCCTCAGATACCACCCCATCCTCCCATGATTTGTTAAAAAGTGTGGTCAGTGGTGTCACTAGGACCTCCCTTAGTTGTTTTTAGGATTCTGGGGTGAATCCCATCAGCCCCATTGTTTTGTCCACCTTGAGTTTTAGGAGTTCTTTCAGGACTCTTTCTTCTGTAAATGGACTGGTGTCAACCCCCCTACCCAGAGTGCTTCTATTGTCTGGTTTAGGTAACTCCTTCTCATCTTCTTTTGTGAATACTGAGCAAAATTATTCATTCATTATCTCTGCCTTTTCACTGTCTCCCTCTGCCCACCTCCCCTCTTCCTTGTTAATCTTCACTATTCTTCCCTTAACCTTTATATGTTCCCTAATGTACCTATAAAAGGTTTTATCCCCCTTCTGAAGTGAATTGGCTATTTTTTCCTTGGTTTGGGCTTTTGCTAGTCTGACTGCCTTCCCCACTTCTTTCTGCTTTAATTGATACAGTTCCCTGTCGTGCTCCTTCTGTGATGCCTTATACTTTTTGAATGCAGCCTTTTTCTCCTTAACCTTCCTGACACCTCTTTTGAGAACCATAGTGTTTTTTTTACTCCGCTTTGTTTTCTTTATCTGTTTCACACAAAGGCTTGTTGCCTCTATGATGGCAGTTTTGATTTTTCTCCATTGTTCTTCCACCCCTCCTTTTTGGCCATTTGCTATTGTATTCCTCAGGTATTCACCCATTTTGCCAAAGTCAGCCCTTCTAAAGTCCAGTATCCTTGTTTTTGTATGACTTGTCTCCATGGTTGTGCTTACTGTGAAGCCCACTGTGCAGTGGTCGCTTGTTCCCAGATGTCTATTGACTTCTAAACTGGTGATCCTCTCTTCATTTGAGAGTACCAGGTCTAGTATTGCTCCCTCCCGAGTGGGTTCCAACACTAGCTGTCTAAGGCCTGCCCCCTGCAGGGCATCGAGAATGACCCTGCTTTTGGATGGGCTGCAGTACATGTCATCCAGTTAACATCTGGCATATTCAGGTCCACCATCAACAGTATCTTCCCTTTTTCAGCCATTTTGGAATGTTCTCTATCATTTTCTTGTCCATTTCTTCTCCTTGAGATGGGGGTCTGTATACAACCCCTGTGCAGATTGTGATGCCATTCCCTGTCTCCAAGGTGACCCAGAGTGCCTCTTGTCCTCCCCCTTTACTTTTCAGTTCTGTAGCTGTTCTCTTCCTTATGTATAACATAGAAACATAGAAACATAGAATTTGACGTCAGATAAGGACCGCTTGGCCCACCCAGTCTGCCCATTTCCTACCTACTGGATAAGCTGCAGATCCTAGTTAACCAGCAGCCTACTTCTTCCTACCCCACCCCCAGAATTGCCTTATGACTATCCCATGCATGCTTGAATTCCACCACTGATTTTGACTCCACAACCTCCTCGGAAGGCCATTCCATGTATCCACAACCTCTCTGTGAAAAATACTCTTAAATTACCTCTGAGCCGCCTCTATCTTCAAATTGTGCCTCTTGTTCTTGCACACCTCTTTTGAAAGATGCTACCCTCTTGGACTTTGTTGATTCCCTTGAGGTACTTGAAAGTTTCTATCATGTCCCCCTCTCCCTCCTTTCCTCGAGGCTATACATATTAAGCTCCTAAGTCTCTCTTCATATGTCCTCCGTGCAGACCCTGCACCATTTTAGTTGCCCTCCTCGGACAGCTTCCATCCTGTCTATGTCTTTGCGAGTTGGGTCTCCAGAACTGCACACAGTACTCAGATGGGGTCTCACCAGCTGTCTGTACAGAGGGATAATAACTTCCTGTTTTCTACTGGTGATGCCTCTCTATGCATCCCAGTATCCCCAACCCTCCTTGCTGCCTTCTCACATTACTTGCCACCTTTGGGTCATCTGATATGACCTCCCCAGGTCCCTTTCCATTTTTGTTGTTGTTAGTATCTCACCCCCATTGTGTACTCTTCCCCTGG
This sequence comes from Neoceratodus forsteri, assembly GCA_016271365.2. Taxonomy (NCBI): domain Eukaryota; kingdom Metazoa; phylum Chordata; order Ceratodontiformes; family Ceratodontidae; genus Neoceratodus; species Neoceratodus forsteri. The sequence goes on along the minus strand of CM057449.1, from coordinate 542,716,660 downwards.
GTTTTTGTTTCCCAGGTGCATTACCTTGCACTTCTTAGCATTGAATCTAAGCTGCCATACATTTGACCATTCCTCTAACCTTGCCAAGTCCCTTCTCATCCTTTCCACCCCACCCTGTGCATCAACTCTGTTGCAGATCTTAGTGTCATCTGCAAAGAGACATACTTTTCCTTCCAGTCCTTCTGCAATGTCGCTTATAAAGACATTGAAGAGGACTGGTCCTAATACTGAACCCTGCGGTACCCTGCTAGTAACCCTCCTTTCTTCTGAGTGGACTCCATTTACTATTACTCTCTGTGTCCTATTCTCCAGCCAATTCTTTACCCAGGCTGTCATCTTGGGACCCACTCCCAGGCTGGCTAACTTATATATTAATCTTTTGTGTGGGACTGTGTCAAATGCCTTGCTAAAGTCTAGGTAGGCCATGTCCACAGCCCTCCCTGATCTACTACTTTGGTCACCCAGTCAAGAAATCTATCAGATTAGTCTGGCATGACCTTCCCGCTGTAATCCATGCTGCCTAGGGTCCCGTGCCTTCTGGCCTCTAGATACGCGACAATTCTTTCCTTTAGAAGTGATTCCATCATTTCCCTATCACTGAGGTTAAACTAACAGGTCTATAGTTTCCTGCTTCTGCCTTGCTCCCACTTTTGTGAAGGGGAATCACATCTGCCCTCCTCCAGTCCTCGGGTACCACCCCATCCTCCCATGATTTGTTAAAGAGGGTAGTCAGTGGTGTCACTAGTTCTACCCTTAGTTCTTTTAGAATTCTGGGATGAATCCCATCAGGCCCCATTGCTTTGTCCACCTTCAGTTTTAAGAGTTCTTTCAGAACCCTTTCTTCTGTAAATGGGCTGGTATCAATTTCTGTATCCAGAGTGTTACTACTGTTTGTTTTATGTACCTCCCCCTCTTCCTTTGTAAATACTGAGCAAAAATATTTGTTTAGTATCTCTGCCTTTTCACATTCTCCCTCTGCCCACCCTCCTCCCTTTATTAAGCCTCACTATCCTCCTTGGTCTTCCTTTGCTCCTGATGTACCTATAAAGGTTTATTCCCTTCTTAACTGAGTTGGCTGTCTTTTCCTCAGTTTGGGCCTTTGCTGTTCTGACTGCCTTCCCAGCCTCCTTTTGCTTTAACTGATACAGTTCTCTGTCCTGCTCCTGCTCGGATTCCTTGTACTTCCTGAATGCTTTCTTTTCTCTTGAACCTTCACTGTCACTTCCTTTGAGAACCATAGTGGTTTCTTACATCGTCTTGTTTTGTTTATTTGCTTCACACAAAGGCTCGTTACCTCTGTGATGGCAGTTTTTATTATTCCCATTGTTCTTCCACCCTCCTTCCGCCCATTTGCTAGTGCATTCCTTAGGCACTCACCCATTTTGGCAAAGTCAGCCCTCCTAAAGTCCAGTACTTTTGTCTTTGTATGGCTTGACTCTATTGCTGTGTTTATTGTGAACCATACTGTTCGATGGTCGCTAGTTCCCAGATGGCTACCCACTTCTACATCTGTGATCCTCTCTCCATCTCCATTTGAGAGTATCAAGTCTAATATTGCTCCCTCTCGAGTGGGCTCCAGTACTAGTTGTCTAAGGCATGCCCCCTGTAGGGCATCTAGAATAACTGCACTCTTCGAAGTGGCAGCTGCAACTGCGCCAGTTAACATCTGGCATATTCAGATCACCCATCAGCAATATCTCCCCTTTTTCTGCCATTCTAAGTATACTTTCTATCATTTCCTTGTCCACTTCCTCCCCCTGAGAAGGGGGTCTGTATACAACCCCTGTGCGGATTGTGGTGCCATTGCCTGTCTCCAAATTTACCCACAGTGCTTCTTCACCTCCCTGTTTGCCCTTTTGTTCTGTTGCTTTTATTCCTTCCCTTATGTAAAGAACTACTCCTCCCCTCTTTTACCTTCCCTGTCCCTCCTGTAGATAGTGTATCCTGGTATGTTTACGTCCCAGTCATGGTTTTGTGTGTACCATGTTTCTGTGACTGCCACGATATCCAGATGTTCCTCCTCCATCAAGGCCACTAATTCAGGAAGCTTGTTACCTGAACCACGGGCATTGGTACTCATTGCTCTCCATTTTTTGATGGCCTTACCTTCTGTTGCAGCATCCCCCACTGACCGTTCTACCTTGGTCTTTTTCTCATTTAGTACCCTGTTTTGTAGGGAGAGGCTGGGATTTTTTCTGCTGCTTGTCAGTGCCTCCCCCATTGACTAGTTTAAAAGCTTGCCAATGAAGCATATAAACCGATTGCTCAAAAGACTTGTTCCCTTCCTGGACAGATGCAGACCATCCTGCCAGTATAGGCTGGTGTCCCTCCAGGTGGAACCCAGTCCCCAATGAAGCCAAACCCCTGTGCTCCACACCATTTTTTCAACCATTCATTAAACTGCATGGTGCCATCACCTCGCCTCCCCATGCCTTTGACAGGCAGCACCTCTGAGAAGGATACTGTGTTTGCTACTTGTCTTAGGCCCCTCCCCAACTCTGCAATGTCCTCCTGCACTGCTCTAACCTCATGATGAGCCAAGTCATTTGTCCCTAGGTGGACAATTACGTCCAGCTCAGAATCCCTTGCAGCTGTTGTTGTGATCCTGAGGATGCGCTTCCTGTCCCTCCAAGCCATGGCACCAGGCAGGCACCTTACTTCAGATTTCCAGAGCTACTCCACCTCCTCTTTTCCCTTCCCTGTCCCTTCTGTAGACTGTGTACCCCGGTATGTTGACATCCCAGTCATGGTTCTCCATGTACCATGTTTCTGTGACTGCCACGATATCCAATTGTTCATCTTCCATCAAGGCTACTAGCTCAGGAAGCTTGTTTCCCAGACTACAGGCATTGGTACTCATTGTCCTCCAGTTAATGTTGGCTTTATCCTTTTTTCCCCCCATTCCTGTTCTTTTTGCCTTGTCTATTTTTCCATTTACCCCTGTCCTGTCTTCTGTTGAGCACTGTACCTCAGTGTTTACCTTACCACCCGTCATGTTTTGTGGTGGGAGGCTTGAAATTTCCTGCCTCTTATTAGCACCTCCCCCCATGGCTAGTTTAAAAGCTTGCCAAGGAAGCATTTAAACCTGTCACTTAGGATCTTGGTTCCCTTCATGGACAGATGCAGACCATCGTGCCAGTATAGACCTTCATCTCTCCAGGTGTACCCCCAGTCCCCAATGAAGCCAAAGCCCTGTGCTCTGCACCAGTTTTACAACCATTCATTAAACTGCATGGTGTGTAGTACCCTAGCCTCACCCCTGCCATGGACAGGCAGCACCTCTGAGAAGGTAACCGTGCTTGCTACCTGTCTGAGGCCCCTCCCCAACTCCACAATTTCATCCTGCACTGCACTGATCCCATGCTTGATCTTTAATTTCCCTAATTTGTGCCAGCAGGTCCTCCCCAGAGTCTTGTATTATCTGGTAAAGTGAAAACAATTGGCTCCTTAAGTCAAAATATTGGGCCTTTCTATATGTGCCACTTAATCTTCCCATAAGTTGGAAGTATTTCAAAAAATATTGTTTACAGTCCTCCCACCATAAGGCAGGAGAGTCATAGAGAAAAAAGACCGATTGTCTGGCCTCGCGTAAATACTGAAAACCCTGTGAAATATCTGGGTTCTCTAAAAGACCCAAATTGAGCCTCCAATACCCCCTATCCATAGACGTACCCACAAAATCTGATATTGTCACAGTGAGTAGACAATGGTCAGAAGTGGCGACCGGTATTGCATTTTTACATCTAATAGGTAAGGAACCAGAAATCAATTCTTGTAGCTAGAGAGCCTCTATAATAGGTGTGGGGAGCATGTCCCTCATTAGTTTCAAATATATCAACCAAACCATAGAGTGTAGCACATAATTTAAGTAAGAAGCATCACAGTATATTTTTTATGTCTTCAGGCCCTATCTTGAACTAAATGACTAATATTAAAATCACCTCCAAAAAGAATATTTTTAGAGATATACAAATACGGCAACATTTTTTTAACAAGTCTATTTTAGCAGACTTCTGTTGGGAAGCACATATATTAATAAGATGAAAGTATATCCCCTGAAATTTGACATCTAGCAGCAAGGTTCTCTCAGGATCTATGTCTACAAGATGAACTACATCTATATCGTAACTCATAAAACAAATTCCCATACCACTACATACATCCAGGCCACCTAACCAAAAACTGGAACCACACACTCACGCAGTAGTTGCAGAAATAATGTCAGCTGAAACAGACAGTCTCTTATACTAGAGGAAGACAACATCATAAACATAGTCAGAAAAGAGAGAGAAAGTATCCAACTTTTTCTTCTCGGACAATATACTATTGACGTTTAAGGAGGCTAATTTAATCTCATAATGACCCATTCAAATAAAGAAACTGTAGCAACAAACTTCATGGGACTTTCCTGGAGGAGGTGTTCATGCCCATCTGCCATTTCTTAGTTCTGGCTGAAATAGACTTAGCATGTTAGCATGGCCCCGACCCTGTGGAATTCTCTACCTCATCAGGTGCGAAATAGTCCGACTGTCCTGAGCTTTAAAGGAGCCTTGAAGACCCACCTTTTTAGTATAGCTTTTAATGATTTATAATAGTTTTAAACTCTGTCTATTTATTGTTTTATGATATTGTGCAGGCACTTTGGATTTGAGAAAAGCGCCTTTTTATAAACAAAAGTTGATTGATTGATTGATTGATTGATGTTCCTGCTTGTCTACATCAGAATGTGCATCAGCCTAAGAGGAGGCCCAAGATGCAGTGTCCGAATCCCTATCCTCTTCAGAAATACCATCTTGTAGAACAGAGAAGGAGTTAGTAAGAGGAACAACATCAGTAGAAGGGCAAAACATCACTCTGGGAGCTTTCCCCTTCCCTTTGCCTCTCACAGGCACAACTGTGTAATCAGGTGGTCTATCCCCGCCGTAGGTGGGAGGGGGAGGAGCCATCACCGCACACTCCGAGGTGAAAGGAACAAGGTCTGAAGACCTTGTTGTTGGAGGAGAAGTGGGTGTAGTGGGGTTAGGCCTAGTCATGGTAGTAGAATTGGAAGATGCACTATGTGGGGCTGGAGGCCTATCAGTTCCAGAGGCTCAGAACCCCACAGCTATTTTGGTTTTGTGAATGCAAAAATCTTGAATTTCATAATCTGCTTCCCTTGTATTATGAGAGGCCCAGGGATAGTCCATAAAGCAATGCCCTTCCTCATCACAGAGGTTACACCTTTGCATATTCTTACAGTGAATTCCAGAGTGCCCCACTTCCCCACACTGTGTGCATTTAAGAACCTCACAGTTAGGGCTAATATGCCTTGCCAATCCACACTTAAAACATCTGCGAGGCTGCCCTGGGTAAAAAATGAAACCCTTGTCTCTCCCAATATACATGCAGTTAGGGAGATGGAATAGGTCAGTTCCATTGTAGAGCAGCTTGACCTTTATCCACCAGTTCGTGTTCCAAAACCTCTCACTGTCTGTGATAGGATCTGGGGTACCTTGTATGGTACATTTTTTCTCCAACCAATAGAGAATATAAACAATATTCTCCCCTTCATTTTGAAATAAAACAGTAATAACACAAAAGGATTGTTTGGTAAGGGGTATTACCTGGAAGGGGGTCCAAGGAGGATTTGTTTTCAGTTAGACATATTTCCTCAGAATCTTTTGAGCAGGTGTGAGGTACAAAAGCTAACATCAAAAGTAGTTTCACCTGGGGCATGTATAAGACCATGAACATCCGCAGGGGAAAAACCCAAAGATATTTTCAGCAGTATTTTCCCCACATAAAAACAGTCTGGTGGAGATTCCATATCCCCCAAATACCTTAGGCAGGTCACATTACACCTGTTGGCAAGCTCAATAGGCTTCCTGAAAAGGCTAGCATATGAAGGAGCAATGTTAGGGCAAGGAGCATCCTCCAGAGGGATCTCCTCATTATCAGAGTGCATGCCAATATTAGTAGCAACAGCACTATGGCTAGAACTGGCTCTAGAAGGGTCAGTGACTGAAGCCTGGTAATTTTCAAGCCCCTCATGTGTCTGTGTGAGTGGAGGGTAATAAATTGTACCTGTGTCTGGTAATGAAGTTGCTGCAGCTGGCAGAGTTACCTCCAGTAGGCCATCGACTAGTTCCTTCTGTGGTGCCTCTGCATGAGAATTAGATTATGGTGGGTCAGGCAACCAAGCTCTGATTGTGGTTTGTGTCCATCTGGCTCCCTGTAGAGCTTTCTCTGGAGACCACCTGCCAGCTGCAGAAGATACTGCAGGATCAGATGCCTCTGCACGGGTGTCCCTCCCAGGAAGTTGCGGTCGGGTGGCATCCGAGAGAACCATTTTCATCACCGTTTCCACTGGAGATTCTGGAGAACATTCTTGCAATCTTTTGCATTTTTTTTTCTTCCTCAAGCAAGTGCTGATTAGCCCCTTCCCTAGCCATTTGTGTCTGAATCAAAACCAATCCGTGTTGCAATATTGCTTGCTTTTCAACAAGCGTCAATATGTCTGAGCCTGATGTGCTTCGTTCAGCCAATGCTGTACTGTCCTCCGGAGCCTCATCCCCCGAGGTCTTCTTAAGTAAATCCATGACTTCATCTTTCTGGTGAGCCATACAAACGTCTACAGCACCCTGAAGTTCCACAGAGACACAACCTGCTTTCTGCACACCAACTCCAGGACTGCAGTCTGCCATCACAGCGACACTTGTTCCCACTGCCAGTGAGTAGGGGAAGATTTTATTGGAGAATCAGACAAACCAAAACAAGAATAAAGAACTGTAAGGATACAAAGAAAATAAAGACAGAAAAACAAGAGTGGAGCAGTAACAGAAAAAATAAACCAAAAAGGTACTAACATTTTCATGTGATAGGTACATCTGTATCAGTAATCCAAGGCAGATTTTGCCAAAGTTGCAACAACCGAGACTTATCTAACATCTTCTTCTCAGAAAAAAAAAATCATTTGCAGTTCATGCAAAATCTTACCAAAGAGTTCTAAATGAGAAATGTGAAGTTGCTGCAGGGTAAAAGGGCAGCAAGATTTCCAAACATACCATTTGATAATTACAAAAAATAAGATTCAAAGTACTCCTATCTCATTTTAACCAGGATAGATGGTAATCCCCACACATTAGTCTAGAATAAATAATATGTTGGAAAACAGGCATCTTAGTCTTAGTATACAAAAAAGTCCAAAAAATCGAAATATATGAACAAGAAAAAACAGGTGTTCTAGAGTTTCAGGTTGAAGGACAAATAAGGGTCTTGGGCAATTTCGTTCCACCATCTGTTTATGTTTTTGATTAGCCTTCACATTGAGTCGTTCGTGACAGGTCAGCCAGTGGAAATCATTCATTTTAACTGGAATCCTAAAGTCTAAGAGAAAGCATTGTAAAACCATCCGAAGGTGCAGAGGACACTTAGGAAAAGGATCAGGCTCCCTGAAATGTATCAGAAGAACATGGAAATAAAGCTGTTTTTTAGTGTTATTCAACACCATCATAGAGGTAATGTGCCACTTCCGAAGCCAGACAAAAACATCCTGAAGATAAGCCAGGGGAGGGGCAGAACGTTGAAGCTGTCAGATTTGACCAGCCACCCAAGAACAGTACCACAGGGAAATGGAGTGAAGAAAACTCTCACTCAAATATCTAGTAGAAGGGAGTAACAAGGGACTCAAATTGACAGAAAGTTACAGTGAAAAAAAAAGACTAAGGTTCACCATATTCTGGCCCCCATCACATAAAGGCAAGTAAAGAACAATTCGACAGAGGGGATTGAGTTGACTGCCCCAAAAAGATTGAAAGAAAAGACTATAAACTGTGACTTTGCGGGATTTCGGTACCGGAAAAACAGCAATGAGAAAAAGGAAAATGGGCAAAAGAAAAATCTTAATAAGATAAACCGTTTTTCTAAAAGATATTTTCTGTTCGGACCAAGAGTGAACCAAAGCAGTCCCTAGCTGAATTTTAATATCCCAGTTCACTATATCCATGTGGGCATCGCCAAAAACAATTCCTAAAATGCGGAAAGCTTTGAGGGTGAGCGGAATGTCTCCCACAGTAGGAGTAGGGGAGGGGGTACCCCAAAAAGTCACCCCTTACTCTTAGTTAAATTAAGTCCCAGAAAGAGAACCAAAGTCTTGATAACATTGGATAGCCACCTCTGCCGAAACAACACCCTTAACTAAAATAATGAGATCATCTGCATAGGCGAGGGCCTTATAAGGGATAGATTGACTAGGCAAGGTGATAGGATAAATGTCCTGGGTCGAACTAAGAAGAAGCAAAAGAGTGCCAATATAGAAAATGTATAGTAAAGGGCTAAGGGGACACCCCTGGCAGACACCCTTCCGGATGGGGATATAGGGTCTTAAATAGCCGTTAATACAAGGTTTTACCGTAGTGCATTTATACAATAACTGTAGCCATGCAACAAAAGGTGGGGGAACACCATAGGAGCTAAAGTAGACCATAAAAAGGAATGATTGACATTATCAAATGCCTATCTCTGGCCCAAAGAAAGCAGTAACTCCTCTAGAGGTGAGACGTTATTACTATTAAGAACTTCACCTAATAAAAGTAACAGATCTGTTATTGACCCCCGGACAGTACAGGACTGGGCAGGGGAAATTAAATATGGGGCAACTGTCAAAAGGTGATTATTCAAAAGATTGGTTAACAGTTTAAAATCGGTATTCAGAAGACTAATCGGTCTCCAATTAGTAATATAGGATTTGTCCTCTTTCTTAAACAAAACAATGAGCACGCCTGTAGCCATATCCAGAGGAATATCATGGAATTGTAAAAGAAAATTGAAACCGCAGTAAGTTCCTTAGAAAGTTCTTGACCCAAAAGTACATATAATTCAGAGGGAAGACCATCAGAACCGTGTGATGTCTTAGTGGCCAATGATTTAATGGGAACTAAAAGTTCAGAAACAGACAAGGGGTCAGATAAAACCAAAAGAAGGTCTGAAGGGGCTACAGGGATCAGAAAAGCCTGAAAAAAGGATTCAAAGTCCAACCAGTTCGAATTTGGGGTGTCAAATAAAGAAACAGCATGAGCAGTGGCAAGCCAGAGAAGTTGAGGGTTAGTAGTATGGAGGGATCCCTCTGTGTCCCTGAGAGCTGACATCAATCTGTGGCCAAGATGTTTCTGATTATGCAGCAGCGGGAAGGCTTCAGGAAGAGTCCCAGATGTACAGTATCATCATTTAAAGTGCAGACCTGCATTTTGAGAGGAGTGAAAGGCTAACATTTTTTTCTTAGTAAGAGAAATCTGGTCTGAGAAGCCATGGACAGTGGAAGAAGAGAGGGAAATTAATTGCTGCAAATGCTTACGATCATTCAAATACTCCATATAGACAGATGACCGAACAGACTTCCCCATCCTCAAAAGCAGTATGCGGAGTTCGGCCTTGGTCTCCGTATACCAGTAAAGTGGATTCTCAAAAAGGTCAAAGGCCATTTTTTACAACGAAGAAAACAGATGTGTTTTTTTTTGCAGCTATCTATTTTCTCTCCTGAAGTCCTCTGCGTCCCTTCTGACGTCCCTCCCGCACCCAGCACCGGGTATGAGACCCCTTCCCCTAGACTTCATGACTTACCCTTCGTGGCAAGGGGCAGGGAGTGACTCGACCCACCGGACCTGATTTAGTGTTCAGGGAGGTGCCTTCCCTGGCCATCGCAAAGGGGACCATCTTCATCCTCACAGAGGACTCCCATTTTCCTCTTCCCTTCCCCGAGGTGTCGGTGTGCAACGGCACCAGCGGCCGCGTTGCACATGCTCCCATGTGCATCCTCACCAAGCACCTGCCGCAGACTCTCTCCCACAGATTCAGTGCTGGCGTACCACCTCCCAGCCTCCACTAGGTGGCAGGCAATCGCCGAGCACTGTGATCCCCCCTCCCCAGAGAAGGAGAGCAGTCCTGGGGATGCTCAATCCTTCTTCTCCCTGCCAACCCCCAGCACCCTTTGTCCGTTCCCAAACATGGGTCGGCAGCGTGTCGCGAGGTAAGGTGTCCAGTGCCTCAGCCCTCAGCACCACTGGGCTGGCCAAAAGCAGATACGTTGTTGAAGAAAGGGGGTATGTTCTAAAAGCATAGCATTCAGCATCCAATAACCAGGGCCAAGCAGAGCCTTAGGACTACCCAGATGTAAAGCTAGTGAACAGTGATCAGAATATTCCACTGGCAATACTGTAGCCCCATCAATCTGTAATGCTTTAGACATAAATAAAAAATCAATCCTAGTGGATAAGGATCCCTTATAAAAGTTCTATCCTGTTTACCAGTATGGGCCAAAAAAGCATCCTTCAACCTAGCTATACAGTAATAGAGTTATGAGCAGTCATATCCCCCAAAATTTTCTCAGTAGTCATGAGACACTCTATCCAGCTTACTGGTCCCACGATTAAAATCCCCTTCCCATTTGACATGATGAGCCACATGGAGATGAGGACTAATTAGGTAAAACAAGAGGCCTGTTCAGCCTTTGTTTGGGGGGAATAAATAGAAATAATCCTAAAGGAAACAGCATGGATATGGAAATCCAATAAGAGGGTACGTCCTGGTATTAAATCCAACAATTTCAGGACTGTGGGTTGAATATGGTGAAACAAAATGCCAATACCAGAGCATGTTTCCGTGTCCAAGGACCAATAGGAAACCCCAGAGGTCCATTCTCTAGTGGCTTGTGCAATAGCAGGAACGGTATGGAGCCTGGTATCCTGCAACCAGAAAATACCTGGGGGTTGAGAGCGGAGTAAATTATAAACCTCCCCATGTTTCCATATACTCTGAATACTGTTGACATTAGATGTCAAAAGAAACAGAAAGGGAAGTAAAGGCATAAAAGAGAGTCAGAAAAGGTGCATTTAACTTTTCTTTTTCTTCTTGACCCTACTTCTCTTAGGGGCAAGTTTTGGAGTGGAAGCCAAAGCATCAATAAGCACAGCCTCACTCACTATGTCTTGGGAGTGAGAGTCAACTGAGGAAGTGAGTGACTTAGCTTCAGAAATGGAGTCATCCTCCAGCACTTGATATCAGTTAGAAGAGACTATAGGGACAATCTTGGGCATCTTAGGTAATGGCTAGTATCCAGATTGATGTTTTCTGGTAGTCTTCCTCCTACTCAGTGAGTCCGCCACGAGTTGTGGAGGGGGCATAGCTTCCTGGAGAGACTCAGGCAACAAGTCCTGTGTGGTTCCTGAGACAGAGTGAAGAGCATTGGGAGCACCATCCAGAAGGGGTGGGCAAGGGGGCAGGAGCAATAAGAGTGGGGGAGAGGAGGGGCGACAGAGGTGTCCAGAACTGGACCATCAGAAAGAACATTGTCTCCCTTTGCCTGGGGAGTCTCAACAGCCTTTTGAGAGACAGAAGTATGTCGAGGGGGCGGACCAGGTGACTGAGCAGTGGAAAGAGTGGTAGCGTACACTTTTGTGCATTGGCTACCAAAAGCCTTTGTAACTCTGAATCAGCAGAAGCCCATTGATGGTGGGCAGCTTCAGGGCAGGAGGCATAAGCATGACCAGTGGTACCACAAAGGTTACACCGAACAAGGTTAGTACAATGAGCACTGGTATGACCAGAGGCATTACACAAGGAACATTTTTGGTGATCACATACACTACTAATATGTCCAACTTGCCCACACTTATAATAGGTCTTGGGCTGTCCGGGATAGAAGAGGACTCCCCTATCCCTACCTAAAAAAAAGCTGTTAGGCAAATGTTGGAAACCTGTATCATCAGATCTTAAAATAAGCTTGATACACCAACATCCCATCCAAATACCCTCCGAATCAAAAATGGCCTCAGAAGGACCAGTAACAGTGCAGCATTGTTTCAACCAGTAAAGGAGATCAGCAACACTAACCCCTTCACTGTGGAACAAGACCGTGATAGTTTTATGTGCTGGCCTGGTTAAGGGAACAACCTCAAAAGGGGACCAAAGGGGAGTGTTTTCCTTTTGGTGGTAACGGGCCCAAAACTTATCAAGCCCACTGCTCAGCTTAAAGCTGACGTCAAAGTTATTTTCCCCGGACACATGTATCAAAGCATATAATTCAGAGACAGTAAACTGTAAACATTCCTGCAAAAGAGATTTCCCAACATATACACGGTCAGGGAAGACCTCCAAACCCCCTCTATAAATAATGCAAACCGCATTGTGACTTTTAGCTGGATAAGCACGCTGTTGAAAAAAGGAAGCATAAGTCCTGGGGTTGCGAGAATTATTGGGTGTAGGTAAAGTCTCAGTCTGTATAGCAGGCCCATTCCTAAGCTCTGCAGGAATGTTTCTGGGGATATCAGAGAAGTCAGAAATGTCACTCATGCCATCCCCATGAACGTCCTGTGGAAGGTATGCAGGTTCTTCCATGAGTACAGTGTTAAGAACAGGATTCTGTGTTAAGTCCAAAGAGGGGGTTAAATGCAAAGGAAAAGGGACAACAACAGTAGCTGGAGTAGGAGAAGGATGAGTAGATGAAACAGAAGAAAAAGTATCATCTAGCTTGGACAATAAAACAGTACTCACAAAGGGAGGCACAGGAGCAGGAGCTAGAGAAACCCCTGGGATCTTGATAGGAGCAAAGCCTGAAATCCAGCTACTCATATTGGGGGAACGCACCCAGCCAGTTGCCACTAGGGATCTGTTAATAGACCAAGAGTCACCCTCAGGAACAGGAGTGTCAGCCCAACAGAATTTGCTAGGGAGTCCCTTCTTGACAACACGATCAGGGTGTTGGGTGTTTTTAGAGGCAGAGAAGGAGAAAACAGATGCCAAACTCTGGTCTTTGTCCATAGCAAACACAGTAGTTGGTACGGCATGCGCAGAATCGAGAACGTTATCCATAGCAATCCCGGCTCCTGCCGGTCCGGTGTCAGTATCAGGCCTTTCCTCATTCTGCTGAGTTTGGGGGTGAAATTTGCCCAAGAGCTCTTGCTTTCTACAGAGATGTTCCTTTTCCTCCAATAGTAGAAGTTGTTCCAAAGTTTGCTGTACCTCGTTCCACGTTCAGGATCCAGCCAAAGTCAGGTCAGAGGAATCTTGTTAGGGAACAATATTAATTCCAGACTCAGGCAACTTAAGGGCCATAGAGCCATCCTCAGGAGCAATTACTGCAGCATCATAAAATATTTCGGATTCAAACAGATCTGGCACCACGGAGGAGACAGACGCTCAACCTGCTGCCCCTCCATCTCCACGCCTGTCAGCACAGCAACTGAGTCAGCCATCATCAGATGGTCAAAGGGTCCCCCTACTGGAGAGAAGGGGAATTTCCCCAGTGCCCTGGTCAAATTTCCCCCCATTCACTAAAAATATCACCAACAGTTTAATCTGGTTCAAGGTCAGTTGGCATTTATCTGTATCCCCTTCCCCCCCAGGTCATGCCTGAAAATAGGCAGAATTTGTCTAGTGCACTTACCCAGTCAACAAAAGCTAAAATAAATAAATAAAAATAAAATTGTCTGAGGTTACTTCAGTACTCAGGTCTGATTTTAACACAATCTCCTTCTGTTTGTCAACAACCGCCTGATCCCTAATGCTATCAAAACTAGGTCTATGGTGTTTGGATCTCACGACTTGCAAACTCATTCAACTGATCCGCTCAAAATCATAACCTCATATGGTAACACTATTGAGCAGGCCAGCATATTCAAATATCTAGGAATATGGCTTGATGTATCATTTACATATAGTGGGTATGTTGATCATCTTTAACCGCCATAAAGCCAAAGCTCAGTTGTCTCTACAGGTCTTAATACTGCCTCAGTGCTGATGTAAGGAAGCAAGTTGTATCTCACTTCCTGTTCCCTTCCATGGACTATGAAGACATTATATACCACTGTACAACCTAAACTACTCTATTGCCCCTGGATCATGTTTACAGCACGTTGTGTGGGTCCGTCCTCTTCTGTGGCTGGTCTACCCATCACTGTCAGCTGAATGAACAGTTTAACTGCACAAGTCCCTTAAGCAGGTATGACTACCACCAGTTTTCTAGGTTATACAACTGTGCACAAGGAAAAAGCCTCGGATTATATCCTAGCCCTCCTCACACAGTCAAGCAGTGCCTACTCACTGTATTCAATAGCAGCACTTACCTTCTCAGTTCCCAGGATAAAGCATACATTTTGTAGAAATGCATTTGCATTTGCAGCGCCAGGCACTGAAAACAAATTCCTTCTATGCTTCTAGCTTGCAAGAATTCAAGTCCAGTCTTCCCAGCCACTTTATAACTCCCTGTATTTGTTTTGGTCCAGAATCCCCATCTACGTGATCAAGATCATGTTGCATAACAATACTCATGCTCTTCGTTTGCAGTGACCCTCTTTTTTTTTTAACATGAAACTATTTATTGAATTTTAACAGTTAAACAGTAGATTACTATTTGAATGTATTTACCTTTACAGTTTTTTTCTCCTTTGTATATTTTACCCTTCATATAACTATTCCTGCTGGACTAGTGCCCCCCCCCCCCATGCAGCTCTACTGCATGGAGGTGGGAGAGTCCTTTAGCTCTGTACCTGCAATTATGACCAAGCAATGTGTTCCAATTTCTGGGATCCCAGTGCACATGTGAGAAGTTTGGAAGTGCATTCTTATAACAGAGGGAATGAATTTGTGTTTAAAAGGTATGAATGTTTAAAATGTACACTGTTGCTTTAAGAAATGCTCAGCCTGCAGTGAATGTGTTTTTGCCTGCCACAGGGTGACTTAGTGCGACAGTGCTAGCAACATGCAAGTAAGGACTCTGCTGGCTGGATTCCATTCCTCAACCAGATGATAGTGCAGAGGAATTGCTATTAGACTATGCAAGTTTTATTTGTTAAAACTGTTCAGTTTATTTGCAAAGAGACTTCATTCCCTGGAACAGTGATCTATTGTTTACATGGATACCATCTTAAAAACCACTGACCCTGTGATGACCAATCGGGAATCATGGAGCTTCATGGACTGCACCTATAGCTCCTGGGTAGGGGGTGTGAACAATGTTCTTGGCGCCTTTTCGTTTTACCAATCATCTATCTAACTGGTTTCATGCATATTAATTTATGTGATGGACAGCTGTATTGTTCAGTGGGACCACGAGAAATTCTGCTGGGCAATTTGAGAGGAATCTGTTCACACAAGAGTTGAGAGAGAGTTCTGGCGGAGACTGCCTAGAAAGAGGCAGTTCTCCAAAAGTTGAGACAAGGTCTGTTAGGCCTGCTCTACTGATCTGGCTTGTAGCCAAGATATGTCTCCTGTGTTTGGAATGGTTAGTATATTCAGATAAGTCCTCCAGGATGAAGCACAGTGTCACAGGTTTAATGCATGACAAAAGGGATTAACTCCCATTGAAACTGCATTCTTTGCTGCAGTAATTCTATTGCAGAATCCTGCAGCACTGCGCTTCATTCTGGAGGGCTTCACTGTACCTAATTCTGGCAACACTTTGAAAAGGAGGGGCTATAATGAAATTGTAAATTGCACTTAAGTGTATGGGATCACTATTATCCAGTCTCTGCTGTGATCTAACTAAATGACTGAGGCTTGCAATTCATTGCCATGAAGATTTAACATGGTGAAGTTTATGTGGGGTGTATTTAAACCATGAAGTTATGTGTTGTATTAATTAACATGTGTCATCTCCTGATCTCATGTCTATCCCACCTTGGAGCACTGGTATAACTGTCACTTATACCTCCACCCATCTCACTAGTCCTACCCTACATGCCCCCCCCCCCCCCAATCTGGCTTATCAGCCTTTCCCATGCTGGTCCTGTGACTGGGTTGGAGTTTTACACCAAGATTGAGATTCTATCACTGTTTATAGTTTTCACTCTGACCTTATACCATGTTAGGTACTATTTGCCTTCTCACTTAGCTTGAATTGTCATGTATTTTGCCCTTTGTTACAGCCTGACTGTATTTTGTTCCTGCATTTTGTGATAATGTGGAACTTGCTGTAACCTTGTATTTTGTATCTTATCCATTCTGTTTATTCATGGTTATTTGTTTTCTGACTATCTGTACCATGTAACCTCCAGGGTCGGGCCCGAAAATAGTGTGTACAAGAACACATCCCTGGTGATCTAGTGTCCCCCACCCACCCACCCACGAAGCCCCACCACCCTGCTCCTCCCGCAGCCAGTGGGCGGCAGCATCCCACCGTCTGCTGCCTGCTGCCGCGACCCGACTGCCCAGTAGGGCTGCGCCCATTGGTGCAGAGCAAGAGCCAATGGCGAGCAGCCCAAACGTGCAATGACTGTGTCCAGATTTGTGAATGAATTCATTCATTCACAAATCTGGACTGTCTTGTATGGATAGGGTTGCACGCTCATTGGCTCTTGCTCTGCACCAATGGGCGGCAGCCCTACTGGGCAGTCAGTCGGCGGGTGGTGGGGCGGCAGGCGGAGTTTGATGCTGCCGTCACCGGCTGCAGGGTGTGGGGAGCGTGGTGGTGGGGCTTTGTGGGTGGGTGGAGTGGGGGGACACTAGATCATCAGGGATGTGTTCTTGGGGGGTGTTTAGACATTTCCAGTCTGCGATCAGACTTATCGGTCCACTGGACCACCAGGGATATGTTCAGGGGGTGTGTGTGCTTAAACATCTCCAGCCCGCGATCGGGCTTATCGGTCCACTGGACCACCAGGGATATGTTCGGGGGGTACACTTCTTCTGCCCACGACCGGGCTGGTGGGGATTTAAGCTATGCCGGCTATCGGGCCAGTCGGGGAGGGGGACTTTTCTGTTGTTGCCTGCTATCAGGCCAGTGGGGGTGGGGATGTTTTACACTTTGCCCGCGATCGGGCTGCAGGGGGCACAGGGAGTGGGTTGAGGGCCAGCCACAGGTGGCAGCTGCTGTGTTGCGCCCTGCAATGTGGCAGTTCACCTGTGGGTGGCCCTCGACTTGATCCTTTTTTTTAGGGCTCAAAGTTGTGCAGGCGCAGGTCGGGGGTTGCGCCTGCACAACTCTGCACAGCCCGGCTGAATATCGGGCTGTGCAGTTTATACATAGTTCCTCCCCCTCCAGTTCAGCATGCATTCATTTGCATTGCACTGTTGCTCAGCATGTTTTCAGTGGCGCAACTGCCCCCGGCTGAATATCGCAGAATGGAGCAATTTCGGACTTGCGCAGGCGCAACCCTATTGCACATGGGGCAACCGTTTTGAATATCTGGCCCTGTGTATTTAAGCATCTGTAACAAGAGGGATAATTATCACTGAAGAAGCTAGTTAGTGACCCTAGTGAACCGTAACTTGTCCATGTAGTTTTTTATGCCTTAAGCACTAATGCACTTTATGTGGAATAAAACTTGAATATCTGAAGATAGGGAAGAGTCACGGTTTGGGTGCTTTTTTTTTTTGCTAGTTAAGGTTTGAACTTTTAAATAGCACCAAACCCCTGTCCTGGTGCAGCTTTAACTTTGCTTTCTCGTGTCTGGGAGCACCAGAGACTAGGTGTTCTGAGCTGTTCATTGAGGGAATCCAGTGCTGCTGGAAGAGACATCCCTTCAGCCAGTTTGGGGTTGTGAAGCTGAATTTCAGTCGGTGTTCAACAACCTGCTAGAGACAAAAGCAGCCTCAGGGACAGCCAATTGGTTCCTGAAATCTGGGGAATTAAAGAGAGTAAAGATTACTCCTAGAGAGTGGAAACCTGCTGAGAGGCTGTTCAAACTGCCTGACGAAGTGTGCATCAAGTCTGCCACTTCAGTGAGTTTACTGTGCCCTGCAGAAAGTGATAGACTGTTTGAATCCCAGTTGGGGGAAGAGACTGTTTGCCAACCAGGACAGTCCGGGGAGCTGGCCCCAGCAGTGCTACTGCTCTGCATTGCTGATCATCTCCTTCAGAGGTGTGTGGGCCCTGCTCCCTGAGACTGGACAAATCCAGCACCCTGTGAAACCAGGACATGTTGTCCATTCTGAAAGTGACAAGCTGAAAGATCCTACAGCTACCTGATGGGGCAAGCTGCCAGATGTCAGTCTCAAACCCTGACTATTCCCTTTGCTGCCAATACAGAGTTCAGCTCAACCTCAACTACCTTCAGCCACTGTTCTTGTTCAGACACTGGACTATTAAACAGCAAAACTGTGAGTACGGGCAGGGCCTGCCCTGTCTGGGGAAATAGCCAGTTCTAAGCTGTACAAGTTTACAGAACAAATCCATTTCACAGGTCCCCAACATTGGCCAACCTGTGGTAACATTTCAGGCCTACACATGCCCTACTCTGGTTGCCTAGTCAGACTAATGGGAACATTGGTATCAGTGGGGAGGTGGGCTACTCTGTTGTTGCTGTTGGGGGTACTGTGTTAATGTTGCCTTGCAACTCCTATTTCCCTCTTCCTAAAAATAAATCATTTACTGCTGTTACTGTTACATCTGGCTGTGAGCATATTACTAGCGATAGTTATTAATTGTATGCATCATAGAGTGTTAAGCTGATATGTTTTTTTGTGCATTGGGTGACTGGAAGGGGAGGTGAGTAGGTACAGCATCCCATGGGGTTGTACCCTACAGTTATCTGGCCCACTATAATTACTCCAGGTGGAGGCACAGCACATCAATTTTTCTATTTTTTAATTTTCTATTTATTCAGTTGGAAATATACCTTTGAGCTCAAGTGCTCATTTACAAAGGTTCCTCATCGTAAATGGTAGTTACACAGGTTAAACAGGTAGAGTACAGAGGACAGATCCAATGGAGCTTTGTCACAGTGAGTTACAGGGAATATAACAGCAGACAAAACAGGACATAAGGTTACATCAATATTAGATGACGCTTATGTAGTCTATATTTAGTAGCAATGAGTAGGCATTCTGTTAGATCTGAGAGCAGTTGCATCTGAAGCCTGATGAGAGAACCTTTTTCAGCCACATCTTGAACAGGGCTATGTTAGGGAGGCCCAGCAGGGAGTCAGGCAGCTCACGTAACCAGATTGGTACTCTGTAGGCAAAGGAGTGTTGGGCCTGGCTAGTTTTAGGGAAAGGTAGAGATAACATATTCCTGGACATACTCCTAGTTGAGTATTTGTTTTTAACTGGGTGCAGGAGGTTTTGGATGGGGGAAGGGGTAGGAGAGGCTCAAGAGTGCCTTCATACCTAGCAGGCATACATGGTATTTGAGTTTATCTTGTAGTGGGAGCCTGTTAGGTTGGGAGCACAGGGTACAGGCATGTGTCAGCCTGTCAGTTCCTCGAACAAACTGACAGGCCTTATTTAACACCAGTCTGACCCTACTGAGGACAGTATCCATAGCCACACTGTACACTGTCAGGTTGCAGTCCAGCACTGGGCAGATAGAGCTGGATACTACAATTCACTTGGCTACAGGTGTGAGATAGTGGCTATGACTGTAAAGTGCCCCTAATTTTATGTGGGTTAGTCTTAAAAAGGTGTCAACATGGGGGACAAATGAGAGTGTCTCATCCAGGGTTATCCCTAGGTACTTAAAAGAGGTTACTTGTTCTAAAATATCACCTTTCACATTCATGATGGTGAAGGGAGGAGTTTTCCTTACTTAGGGACCAGCAGATAGCATGGTCTTTGTTCTCTTATGGTTCAGTAAAAGTTTATTCTGACTGAACCACCTTTCCAGTACCCCAAAACTTCATTGGAGTTCTTGTGTAAGGGTCACTTGGTTTGGGCTGCTGGCATAGATGACCGCATCACCTGCATAGAGGAGGACCTTTGAGGGGCAGGCTGCCAGGAGGGTATTCACAAATAGGCCAACTAACAGAGGATCCAGTATAGATCCTTGAGGCACACTAATGATAACACTTCTGATGTTGGATAGTGTTCACTGATCCTTACATGTTGGGATTGGTTGAAAAGGTAGCTATGAAACCAGGACATGTTGTCCATTGAGAGGCCAAGGGTGCAGAGTTTGGAAAGCAGGAGAGAGTGTCTGACTAGGTCAAAGGCTTTTGTTAAGTCAATGTAAATGGACCCAACCATGTGGCCACTGTCAAGGGCCTCATGCAGGAAGCTAGTGTACTCTATCAGGGCAGTGCTAGTAATGTGTAGCTTCCCGAACCCATGTTGTTGTGGGCATTGGATATTGTATGTCCTGAGATAATCAATGAGTTGATCAGATACAATTCTCTCCAATGCCTTGGATAAAGGGGAGAGGATAGATATCAGTCTATAGTTGGTCATTAGTGTGTGATCACCACTTCTGTGGACGGGGTGACTAGTGCTATTTTCCATATCCCTGGGAATTGTAAGTATCTGAGAGAGAAGTTGAATATTTTGGTTAGAGGGAGGGACAGTTCATTTAGAATGAGGGCTACCAGTTTCATGTCCACCATATCAGTACCCATCCTTGTTTTTCCCAGTACCCGTTTTATGTATTTTATGGTATCAGATTCAATGACTGGTATGAAATAGCACTGTGGGTTGCCATGGTTGCTTGAGCTGGGTGAAGTTTGAGATTCTCAGGTTGTCAGTGGAGTCTGCCCCATGGAATGCATTACTTATTTCTTATTTCTGTTTGGGATAGAACCCCCAGTCACTGACAAAACAGAGCCAAGGCCCTTCAAACTGTGTTGTGGTCATTGGGCAGGAGCAGTAGTTCGCTGGTACATGGTGCCCGGGTTACACTATGTTAACCTGTTGACTGCTGCTACCCTCCCTAGGACCTCCATGAGAATGAGATGCTGCTTCTGATTAGGTTACCCTGGTTTGAATAATTTCAAATAAATACAGTAAATAAAGATGATTCCTTTCTAGGTAGCCGAATGAGAGGCATTAACTTTTGAGAAAACTGACTGTAATGGTGGCACTCTGCCGGGGGGTGTTCCCATGGCATTTCCTCTAGAAAACCTATGGGCAGTGTGGGCTGGCTGGGTATGTATCATGCATGTGGTGGCTGGCAACACCTTCTGTTGCAAAACTATTACACTGTTTACTTTTATCTTTGGTGTATATTGGCAACACCCCAGCTAATATTCTGGTTTATACCTGCAGACACAAAAAGGGCATCGCACAATTAGTTCCAGTTAAGCAAGAACAAGTTATTTACTGTACATATTTTTTGCTATTCAAGTATTCATTTAATATGCATACTTGTTTATTTTTAGATAATTTCTGAAGGATGTTTCATGGTCAAAACCCTGTTTCAAACTTTATTATCTACTCTCAGCAAGCATTCAAGCATGTATTTATGATAACTCTTTTGTTATGTGCTGTGATTATGATATTATTGTATGACTCACAAACAAGTTAATGCACCAAAACATAGTATATGAGATTTTATAACAGAAGGTTAAATATTTTTCTATTAGACTAGGCCGATGCTGATAAAATCCCAGAAGAAAATGGGAACGTAAATATGGCTATATTGATCAAGTAATGTTTTGAACTTTTGGCTCAATAGTGCAGTTGACCTGTCAGTCAGTAGATTCTCATGAAAGAAGAAAATACCCTGATCTCTCAGACGTTATGGGTCAGAGTGGCTAAGAGCAGTTGGATGTATAAGCCGCTAGAAGCAGAGCCATAAGAAGCTTTCTAGTTTGAGCTGGGCTTCCCAGGAGTACAGATAGCAAATTCATCCTCCACTCTCATGTTTAAGTATAATAAATCCCAACTCCCTGACTACATCCTGAGAAAAATCTAATGAGCTATCCAGCCCACACTAATATGAAACTAGGTCCAGCTCAAGGGGTGTACTTCAGGCACCACAAATCAATACTGACTCAGGTAAAGCGGCCCTAAAGTATCATCGTACAATTCTGTGGAAATCTTTTAGCCCTTAAGGAAGCTACAACAGTTCAAACACAAACTAAAACCAATAATACCTATTGAATTGTGAGTACTGCATGAACTACTTTAACCCACTAAATGTCAACATGAGATGATCAGCATTAGCTCAGTATAGCTGAGGGCTAGAAAAATATTACTTTGCTTACAAACATGACACATATTTGGTTTATTACCATCTTTTTATTAAATTAATTTTTAATGGAGTCAGCATGTCTGTTATCATGTTGCTCTGTAGGAAGAATGATCCAAACTCCAGGAATGACTTCCAAGGACCATTAAGCTATTTTAAGTTAACAGTGTTTCAAGACTGGTTGTACAGGCTTTATCTTGGGTTCTTGCCATTTGTCTAACAATTATTTGTGCAGCTGATGCCTAAACCTACTGAGCACATAGCCCAGATGTCAATGCAATGAAAAAATGCCACTAGAAGCCCTGGAATTTCTTATTCTTTAAATGTGATTTTCATATGCACAGCATTTTAGACTGGTCACAGTGCCTAATACAAAATGCTGAATAAGTCCAAATAGCTGCCATGAGTAATTATTCTGTAGATGAGAAAACACTTTCTTTTGTTTTACTTTCTGCACATGCCTCTGTTTTTTATACTCACTGACTCCCTCCATACCTTAAGGTACTCCCATCCTGTGGTACTCTTACCTCACTGGGATGCCATCTCCACCAGTGAGCTTTGGATAGCTCCTCCAGGCTTGGACAGGGTGGGAGGATATCATATAACCCAGAACACACTATTTATTTATTTGGTTTTTGTTAACATATGCTAACTCAGGTAAAGCGGCCCTAAAGCCGTGTTTTGCTAACATTGTTTTGCTAACATTGTCTCAGGAGGTGTGATCCCCAAGGACAGAGCACTGCCATAGGAGTACTGGGGTATTTCATCTAGGGGAAGAACCAGACAATTTTTTGTCATGGTATTCTCCTCTGCCACTTGATGCACTGCACACTCAGATACCAAGGGGCTGTACCCATACTGAGTATAGTGACACTCCGATGTCAGCAGAGTTTCATCCTCCCCTCAGCCCTACAGCTGCACTACCACCTGTCATTACCTGTGGTTACTTAGGTGGCAGTACTGTGCTGGAAGACTGAACCCTCTCACCCTAGAGGAGAAGAGGATCATCCTGTGGGACACTAAGTCCTTCTGCCCCTGGCCAGCCTCAAAGACTTTGGCTCATTCCCCTACCTGGGTCATCAGTGCTGTGAGTGGCATTGCTACTGCTGTGCTGATGGTCTAGCTGGGGAAATGCTGTCTTGTGCTCACCAGATACCATAAGTCAGATTAAGTATTTTGAATAGTGACCCATGGGAACTATCCAATAGCTGGACACCAGATTGAATGGTAAATAGGTAGTCAGAATATCTCAGCCAGTCACTCTGAAATACATTTATTCATTTATTCATTCATATTTGTCATGCTTGAAGAGACATACCAAAAGTATGTTGTGGTGGAAGGATTGGAACTGAAGTCAGGGCAGATGCATCTGATGGGGACTACTGCTATTTAAGAAATGGGACAGGGGAACTTTATAGGGCTTAATTTGCTTTTACTGATTTTGAAAATTGTTTTAAAGTGTTTTTTTTTTTAAGTGCAGGACAAGTAAGCTAATTTCTAACATAAAAGTGATACACATATATAGGTGCATGTTTGATCCTGTATCCCCAAAGAGCACATGATGGGCTTGACTGGGGGCTTAGATCATTGCAAGCTGCAGCAAACAGCAGCTTGCACTGATGTCCAGTGTGCAGGGACCCTGCAGCAGATTCTGGTACAGGAGGGATCCTAGTGCCAAACTCCCCACACTTGTGGCAATCTCTCCTGTGCGACAAACACAACATGTGCTCACTGACTGACAGCTGGTCTACAACTGTCAATCAATGAGTGTGTATGGTATTATACAGTGCGTGCTCAGAGACAGATCAGTCGGCAGCTGGCCATGGTGGTGAGAGGAGGGTTGGATGGTTACTGGCTCAGGGTTTAGGATGGGGGGTGATTGAGGTGGTGGGCACAACCTGCAGGGGTGGGGATCCACTAGATCACCAGGGATGAGAGAATTTATTTTTTATGTCACCACGGATCAGGGATTGGGGCTGCTAGACTACTAGAGAGGGGATCATTTAATAAATAAATAAATATATATATATATATATTATTCATCACAAAAAACATTGCTACTGCATCAGTTAGGGTTGACAGCACAGTGACAAAAGCATGGAAATGTGATGTTAGGGTTACCCCATCACCCCCACCCTCTACACACCAACAGATGTTGGGGTGTGCTATGAAGTCATCAGGCCCAACCTCACCCCAGTTCATGTGTAAACAAACTGACATGCTACAGAATAGGAGAATGGGGTGAGAGTTAGGCCTGATGACCCCTTGGCACACTAGCATCTGCTGGTGTGTGGAGGGGTGGGGGATGGGAGTGAGGGTGGGGGTAACCCTAACATCACATTTCCATGTTTTGTCGATCAGCTATCAACCTAACTGATGCATTAACAAAGTTGGTTGCAATAAATTCTCTTCTTTTGAGAAAGTGTAATGTAACTGGTAATTGGTATGTTAGTAAGAGCGGTGAGCCCTCGCTCCTTTCTCATTACCCAGTGTTTGCATAATGGTATGCATATGTGGGAATGTGGGCCACACAGGCCTCATCACTTACACATAATTCTGGAGCCTTAACAGCCCCATCGATCGCAAAAGGAACCCTTGTAACACATATTTGCAAATATCTCAGTAACCGTAGCAACTATGAAAAAAATTCCACTGCAGTTGTAATCATGACTTCCAAACCTCCACTCTTGCTTAGTCCTCCTAGCCTCGGGAAGATAGTGCCCACCACCCTGCTCCTCCCCCATCTAAAGGTGGACTAAGCTACAAGTAGCGAAAAATCTGTATCTCAAATGGGACACCAAAAGGTGCGACAGGCTCCACAATGTTATCCTATGGGAAATTTCTTTTTTTTATATCTACTGTATTTTTCCGCCTGCTGCGGTATTTCCAGCATTGGGGCATGCAGCCACTGGCAGCCCACCCGGAGAGCTGGGTGGCTCTAACCATACCCAGGAGGGTCTGGGAAGGCCTTATTGCCATCCTGCTTGGAGGGCCCCTCTCAGCCAGGACAGTCTCGGGACCCTCCCTGACGGGACTCCTCTCAAGTCCTCTGGGCAGCGCAGAGCATGGCCATCAGGCTGCACGGTTGTGCCCAGATGATTTTTCCTCCACTATAGGCCCTTGGAACATGGAAGTACAGTGAATTTTAAAGAAGGTATTTCTAGGTTTCCTAGAAAAAACTGATGGCACCATTGTGTTCCTCAGGCCCCATTTAGGTAAACACAACTTCAGTGTTTACCTAGGGGCAATAGAATTTTAATTACAGACATTTTTCTTCACCACTAACTGAAGCAAGATGGCTGCAGCATGACAGTAAAAGGGCATTTGCAACAGTAAAATATACTGGCAGGAGCTTTTGTGAGACACACATTTTTTTTCCATTGACTATAAAGGGAAAATTAAAATTTGAGTAACTTTTAAATTGATTAATTTTTTTCCACCAAATCTTCAAAAGGCACATCAATGACCTAGACTGCATTTTCCCTGAAGATTTCAGACCAATCAGACAAATCATGTGAGCTGTAGCCAGGAGAAAAGAAACACTCAAAAACCCTGTTTGTGAGTTTTTTGGCACTCTGCAGCTCTGTAACTGTTTATCTGACTGTAACGCAACTTGCCATATTCAGAAATCTATGGTACCACACTGTGCATGCAAAACTGCAGGCATATCCATCATACAGTGGCAAAGTTATTAAAGTGCAAAATTTTGGGTTTAACATAGAAGTGGTCGGGCCAACCCTAACTATAGCTGCACTACTGTGCAGCTATGTATACAGATATATTACATCAGGGATTGGGGAGAGTGGACCACTAGACTACTGGGAAGGGGATCATTTAATATATATATTACATGGGCACATTGGGAATCAGGGAGGGAGGACCTGCTAGACTACTGGGGAGGGGATCATTTAAAATAGGCTGACAGTATAGCCTAGAGGTTGAGGAACGAGATGTGAATGAGCTTGATACATCCAGCAGACCAGACCTGAGTTTGATTCTCACAACCTCCACTTGTGTATTGTGTGACTCTGAGCAAGTCACTTAATTGCCCAGTGCCCCCCAAAACAAGCACTTGTGCCTAGCGGGCCTTACCTGGTTACCAAAGACTAAAAAAAAAAAGAAAAATTAAATATATATATATATATATATATATATATATTATACAGGCACATTAGGGATTGGGACAAGTGGACCATGAACTGCCACAAACAGGCAACTCTCCCCCAAGGAGAATTTTCTAATACCCTTAGACCAGCCCTGGCTGGTCTAAGGGTGCTTAGAAAATTCTCCTCTGGAGGAGTTGAGAGAATCCCATTTTATTTATTTATTTAGTTTTTGTTGACCGGGTAAGTACACTAGACAAATCCTGCCTATTTTCAGGCACAAACCGGGGAAGGGGGATACAGATGAATGCCAACTGACCTTGAACCAGATTAAGCTGTTGGTGGTATTTTTAGTGAATGAGGGAAATTTGGCCAGGACACCGGGGAAATTCCCCTACTCATCAGTGGGGGGACAGGCTGTCTGACTGCAAGATGGCCACCCGGGGTGAGACTCCAGTGAAGGAGGACTTCCATTTGGTGGGAGAGTTGGCCTTCTCTCCCACTGCTTTCATGCCTGAGGCTAATCAGGACGTGAGCCTGGATACTGATTTTGAATAAGAATTACAAGAGATATTTATATCGACTGAAGACTTAAGCAAAAGTATTGCAAATATTGCACCTGGAGTTATTCAGCAACATGATGATGATGGGGATTTATCCAATGACTCAAAAAAGCAACATGATCAAATAAAAATAATGGAAACTGCAGGAAATGAAGGGGATTCTACCTTTCAGTCTAAACAGAGAGCAGCTGTTTTACTTGTCAAAATCTCAGGCTGGCCTGCCAGCGTACCGGATGATGCAGTAACTTCAAAGGGCCTGCCAGCAGTGGGTGAGTCAATATCTGTTACTTTGCCTGTTCCTTCTCAGTTAAATCAGGATGATGTACTTACTAAGGCTGGCAGACATATCATTTTTAATAACGAGTGCTAAGAGCCTGTAATCTTCCTGGATAAGGACGAAGAGGAAAAATATCCCCAAGTACTGCAGTCCTGCACGAAGGACGCAAAACAGCGCTGTCACAATTAGCTTCTGGCTTTACATCTATGCTGAGTACATTGTTGTCAAAATTGACTGAATTTGTGTTTAAAACGCCAGCTGAATCTGAGAATACCACAGATAAATCTACATTAATAACATTTCAGACTAGCAAAATGTCACAAAATGGAGTGACTGATTTTCTGTTTTCATCTGCTGGTTCAAGAACTAATTCAAAACAAAACAAGCAGGAAGCTACTGAGGTAATGGCTCTGAAATCACCCATGGCGCAGAGTGCTCAGGCACCTTTTGAGAATGGAAACCCTCGGATTTCCTTGCCTGATTTATCTGCCGGCCTTGGTCTCCACAGACAGCACTAATGGTGGCAGGCTGGAAAAAAAACTTCATCAGGTATTTGGACTCCTGATCCTGCTTGGGATTCAGATATAAAGCTTTCTCAATCTACTCCTAATTGGAAACCGGTGGAAGCAAACAGAGTGGAGACTAAAACCCCAATAGGGAAAGTTTGTACCACGATACCAGTGATTGTCCCCAAAGAAGTAACGTTTCCTCAAGCAGAGGCGATTATTTCTTCTGATGACTCTTCTAACGGTATGACTGTTCCAAATTTACATACTGAAGTTCCCCCTCAAGATGCTGAGTTTCCTTCTCCATCAAACAAGAAACCCCTGTTGTCAGAACTATTTTCAAAAGCAAAAAGAGAAGCAGCCCCTAGAAGGAATGCAGTCCACATTCGTTATAAAGGGGGACTGGAAGACTGACCAGACAGATATTATGTTGGCAATTACTTATTGAAAGACTCATTACATTTCTCCCCTAAAGATTTTTTTGCTTTTATAAACATTAGAGGAAGACAATTTTGATGTAAACTTTAGAACACCATATGCTTTAGACCTTTTTTGGAAAAGGTACGGGCAGGTAAAGTTTTCTCCTACATGGACCCCCTTTTTGGTAATTCACCTTACTAAACCTTTGATAAAATATGTTACCATCATGTTCAGGAATGAGGAGTCCATGTAAAGGATATTACCTATTGGCTTTCACAAAAAAATGTAATGTTTTGAGTGCATCTGAACCCATCTTGGATTCAGAACAGTTTTGGACAGGTGGGTGGAAATATAAAGTGAAGTTGAGACAGACACAGGCATTGAGCATGTTCCCAATTCCTTTTTGTTGTGCAAAGATCGGGGGGGAGGAGTTGTTTTTATGTGGGTCAACCCAGGGCCTGCTATAAATGTGGCTCGAGAATCCACCTCTCTAGTGTTTGTGATAAGCCTAGATGTGACAACTGTGGGGAAATAGGGCATGTGACGATGCAATGTGCCAATCATACAAAGTGTGATCTTTGTGAGGAGTTTGATCATGTATTTTGTGAATGTCCTTGGGCTGTAAAGAATAAGGTTTCTTGCATAAGTCCTGATCTTCTGATTCAACAAGTCCAGGATGCAACTAACCCCCCACCTACTTCCTTCTGAGCCTGAGGTGATTCCTTCACAGCCTGCTGCCTTGGTTGACCTCCCCCTCCGCCCCTTTAAAGACAGCAACAATGATTATTGCAGCCATTTCTTTAAAGGAAGAAGTAATTTAGTTTGACTCTTCTGATCCCTTGTTTTTTTTTTTTTATTTTAGTCTTTGGTAACCGTGTAAGGCCCACTAGGCACAAGTGCCTGTTTTCAGGGGTGACCCGGGACTCCAGTATGCTATGTAGATCTGGTCATTCCTGACAAGGACTCATCTGTTTTGACACCCACCTCCCTGTTGCCCCCTAGAAGATCCTCCAGGAATCTAAAGCCCAAATCTCCTCCTCCCTCCACCTCATTTGAATAAAATAATTCTTGCACGGCCTTGTTTATCAGTTGGGGATATTCTGAAATGGATCATGGTGATTCAGATTCTCAGAAATCCATGCAGAATCCTTCTGCATTGCCCGCAGAGAATTATAAAGGGAAAAAAAAGAAAAAAGGAAAAAGTAAAATTAACATTGATGTTCCTACTTTTTTATATGACCTATGGTAGATCAGAAATGGGGATCATTAAACACACACAGTATATTGAATACTGTAAAGAGACAGGCATTATTTCAGTATGTTCATGACAAAAAGATTTCTGTTTGTTTTATTCAAGAGACATGGATGTACTCTATTGCGCAAGTAGCAACATTCAAACAGGATTGGCCCTGGGGCCCCTCTTTTTAGTCCTTTAGAACTGATAGTGCAGATGGAGTGGGAATACTGTTTAATTCATATGAGTTTACTCTTTATAAATTGATGGACCTGATTTCAGATCAAGCACTAATTATACATAGGTAATGGGAAAACAATGACTGTAGATTTATTAATATATACAGTCCTGAGACAAAGGCTGATAGAGTAGCCTGTATGAAAGCAATTCAGCCATGTTTAGTAACTTCATATACGATTTTCTGGGGAGGTGATTTTAACTACAGTTTATTGCACAAAGCACAGTTTAATCAAAACATATATTGCGATTCTAATGCATTGGAGGTTATAATCAAATTAGCTGGTCTTATCAATTGTCTTAAGTACTTAGTGAATGGGCCAAGTTTTACTTATATGAGAGGCAAATTACAGACTACTATAGACTATATGCTGGTATCTCCATTGGTACCGGTTGGAGCCCTCCATATCCTACCTGTCGAATTCTCAGATCATTCTATTTTGATTTGTTCTTTAAAGCCATTAGCTTTGAAATCTCAAATGCAGAAAAGATGGAAGCTGAACACTTCCATTCTTACTAACCCTCAAGCTAGTGATACAATTCAGGCCATTCTTAGGGCTTGTCTTTCAGTGGCATTTTTATACTTAGACTTAGGAGAATGGCGGACAGACACTAAATCTGACCTATGCATTTAGTTTAAAAAATATGGGGAATCTTTGAGGAACTATAAATTTTTCAAATATGTGTCACTCAGAAGCCAGTTGCAGAAGCTCATTTCTTTTTCATATACCTCTAGGTTTGATTTTTCTAAACAGATTGAGTGCATTAAAATGGAAATGAGAAAAGTTCAATACAATAAAGCTCAAACTATTCAGGTTATGCTTTATAACAGCACTCAGAAATCTCTGATAGGTGACCCATTTGAGGCCTATAAAGTACTAAAAAATACTATGAATATTGTTTTTTTAGTAACAGATGGTACCAGAGTGGATTCAGCAAATGATATAGGTGAAATAATTAGAAAACATTATGAATCTCTGGTTCCAAGTTTACCTGTTTCACAACTGAATATTGATAAATATTTAAATTCAATAAATCTTCTTTCATCACCACTTGAGGCAGCTAAAATGCTACTACCATTCTGTGTTCTTGAAATATAAAATGTAATTCAACATTTAAAGAATGAGGTTTCTCCAGGATTAGATGGACTTCTGAATCTGTTTTATAAATCTTTTAAGAAAGAATTAGCAGTTTGTTTACAACTGGTATTCCAATTACTTCTGAAAGCTGACTCCATGCCATCGTCTTTCATAGATGTATTAATTATTCATATAGTCAAATCAGGAGATAAACACAATATAAAGAATTGGAGGCCAATTACTCTTTTACATTCTGATTATAAAATTTTTGCTATGATATTAAATAATCAACTAAAAAATTATGCAGTACAGGTTATCTTACCCCATCAATTCTGTGGGCTTCCAGACAGACGAATACAAACGGCAATTGTGACTATAAGGGATGTGATAGAGCATTTATCACTAGCAGGCAAGAGTAGTTGTATCATATCAGCTGATTTTGAAAAAACTTTTGATAGAATTTATCTCCCATATTTATTTAACGTATTGGAAAGCTTTGGGATTCCCACTCAAATTCTACATCTCATATGGTTATTATACCAATCAACTCTGGTTTTCCCCTTTATTAAGGGAGTTAAAATAAAAGGTTTTCAGCTACAGACTGGGGTTCATCAAGGGTGTCCTCTAAGTCCCCTCATATATATTTTTCTTAGAACCCCTTTTATGTTCCCTTACTTATACACCTATGTGGAATGGTATTTTAGGCCCTGATCGCGGAAACAGTTATATTTGCAAGCATATGCTGATGATGTATGTCTGTTTTTTTCTGACTATGAACAGCTACATGGGTTTCTTACAGAATTTAAGACATTTTCTGCTGTATCCAATGCCAAATTAAACACGGAGAAAACTAGTGGCTTGTTTGTAGGAGCTGGTACCATACTGACATATGTCAGAATGCTATTCACATATCTAAGGAACCTCTTAAAATTTTAGGAATTCTTTTTGGTTCACAGAATCTTCCAGTAGAGATTGGGATACTGCAGTCATGAAAGTTGAAAAAAGGTCACAAGATCACAAGATGGAAGCAGTGGAAGTTTTCCAAGCTAAAATGTATTCATGCTTTAAAACAATTAATTGTGCCTTGTTTGCAATATGTTGCAATTATATTTCCTCTGCCACCCTTATTAGAGACTAGGCTTTACAGTAATTTTTTTTCCAGATGCTTTGGGGGAATAGATTAAATCCAGTTAAATGGTGTTTCACTTATTTGGAGAAAAAGAAGGGAGGGCTTGGAATGATAGACCCAACAGTGTTTTTTTCATGCTCTGTTTTTTACTCAACCATCAAAAGTGGACTGCTTTCTTCTGATGGTGGAGGAGGGGATTGGGTTAGGCTAGTGTTAGGATGCTATTTTAAGGTTTGGCATAACATGGCCCCTAAATTGAATTCATATACTTAAATTCCTACATATTTTCAACCAGCTGTACAGAAGTTATATAGATGGCAGATGAGGACTGTGAGGATTTTGCTCGGTTTTTGTTGGACAGGGTGTCTTAGATTCGGCGGGAGGTTTCTTCAGCCAGCAATATTATTGCTGTCGGTGGTTGCCAGTTATGTACTAAGTGCACTCCGCCTGACTGGGGTGAGTTTAGCCAGTGGAGGATCGTGAGGTAATTGAGGTGGCGGTCAATCTGAAGCATACCTTTGTGAACTGGACCCAGTGCCAACGCGTTTCTTAATGAGATGCACTGACTCTGTTGGCCGGTGTTTGCCCTGATTGTCCGGTGCTCCTTAAGTCAGGGTGTCTTTCTGGATGCCTTGAAGGAGGCTCTGGTTAGACCCCTTTTAAAGAAATCTTCTTTGGACCCGGAGGTCAGAGCAAACTACCGTCCTATCTCGAATCTCCCATTTTTGGGGAAGATCGTTGAGAAGGTGGTATCGCTTCAGTTGGAGGAACATCTCATGACTCATGAGTTGTACGATCCCTTCCAGTCAGCTTTTCGGGTGAGGTATAGCACTGAAACTGCGTTAGTTTGGGTGCAAAATTACCTCCTCAGGGCTAGAGACCGAGGAGACAAGACAATTCTTGTTCTCCTCGATCTCTCTTCAGCATTTGATACTGTGGATCACTGTGTGCTGCTTCTCTGCCTGAGGGAGTTATGTGGACTCACCGGTGTCATCATCAAGTGGTTTGAGTCCTTTCTCACAAATAGGAGACAGCGGGATGTGATGGGAAACTTCTCATCAACACCCAGTCTCCTTTTGTGTGGAGTCCCCCAGGGTTCGGTGTTGGCCCCAATGTTGTTCGTAGTATATATGCTGCCCTTGGGAGGGATCATTAGAAAGTATGGACTGAGTTGTCATTGCTATGCTGATGATACTCAGCTATACTTATCTTTTGCTCCAGGAACATCCAACGCAGTAGATGCCCTGAACATCTGCCTGGCTGAGATTAGTGACTGGATGGCCTCCAGCTGGCTTAGATTGAACCCTGATAAGACTGAGGTATTGGTAGTGGAGTCGAACAGAGTTCATGATGGGATGGCCTCTGATTCGACAGCGACCCTTGTGCTAGGGGCCGCGTCATTGATGGCCTCCCCTTGGGTGCGAAATCTTGGTGTGATGTTTGACAGGAATTTGACCATGGAGGTTCAGATCTCTTCCGTGGTTCATTCCTGTTTTTTCCATCTTTGTAACATCGCCAGGATTAAGTCCCTTGTTCCGCCTCTGGACCTCCCTACCTTGATATATGCCTTAGTCACTTCGAGGCTTGACTACTGTAATGCCCTCTATCTCGGGATTTCTGGGAGCTCTCTCTGCAGACTGTAGCTCATGCAGAATGCTGCTGCCCGGCTTTTAACTGGGCAGAGTAAATTTTGTCACATTACACCTGTACTACGCGAACTGCACTGGCTGCCTGTCAGGTGGAGAGTGCTCTTCAAGGTGGGGTTTCTCACCTATAAGGCCCTACACGGACAGGGCCCCAGTTACCTGTCAGATCTCCTGATACCATCCTCCTCTTCCCGTAATCTCCGTTCTTCTGGTGCCAGCCTCCTAACTGTTCCAAAAGCGAGGTTAAAATCTGCGGGCGACTGAGCTTTCAGTGTCGCCGCGCCCGCTTTTTGGAATTCATTGCCAGCCACAGTTAGGGAGGCCCCGAACCTTACTACTTCCAAGGTTTGCCTAAAGATTCACCTATTTTTACATGCTTTTGGGGTCTGATTATGATTATGTATATACGTTTCTTTTTGTTTTGTATTTACATGGAATGAAATGCTGTAAAAATTTCTTTACCTCCTTTTAATGTACGGCGCCCAGAGCCTTTGGGATTGGCGTCTTTTTAAATAAAAAATGACTTGACTTGACAGATCACTAAGGAAATGATTCAAATAAATAAAGTGCATGCATTATACAGTATTATTATGAATCATATTTACCCAACAGAACCTTGTTTCATGAATTGCCCTATAGCTCAGAACTCACATACTGTATATTAGCGCAACTCAATAACCCCAGAATTCCCCCTCATAAGTGGGAGACTCAATGGCTCATTATGTATGGAAGACTAAATGTCAGGGGTAATGCTAAATATAAGGCAAAAGAAGAGAGGAACTGCCCATATCCTGATTGCATCAATATGGAAGAAACCATGGAACATTTTTTCTTGCATTGCTCTTATGCTAAGGTATTGTGGGTCTGTTTGGCAAAAAAATGGAAACTTCATTGGTTTACTACAATTACTTATGAGATACTGATTTCAGGTATTTACCCCTTCCCCCAGTTTAGCTCTTTCTCATCATAGTACATGAGCTATTTTTTCTGCTGTATAATGTTTTATTTATGGCAGGTGAGATGTCAATGGGTTATCTATCAAAAAAAAAGTGTCATATGAGGGTTATAGTCAATTAGTGTCACAGGAATTAATGGAAATATATTTGAAAGAGAATCAAGTATTTAACTCAGATAAGGTTAAGAAATGGTGGAAATGTTTTTCTCTCTTTATTAAATATAAATGATAGCCTGTATATAACCAAGATTTAAGTATTTAACATACATTTTTTACAATTGTTTTGTTTTCCCTTCTTTACCTGTTAGCTTCTTTCTTTTTATGGTTTTGTTTGAATACTTTATTGAGAGTTGTATAATTTTTCCATGTTGTGAAGTTATTTATGTTTCTTATTTTAATAAAACTCCTCTACTCCTTTCGATAAGTGCCATGGGATCTTTAACATCCACCTGAACTACCACCAATACAGGCAGATGGGACCTCAGTTTAATGTCTCATCTGAAAAGTGGCACCTCAGAAGTGCAGCATCCCTCTCATAATGCACTACAGTGTCAGTACAGGTATATTAACCCAAGTGCCAGATGTGGGAACTGAACCCACAGTCTTCTGATTTCCCGACCTTAAAGGCGAGTGTGCTACCTACTGAGCCACTGAGACTGACAAAGCTTGCATCTGCCACATGTTCCCTAGCACCAGATCACAGACCATTATTGGGAGCATGGGAGGCACAAGCCCCATTTGAGGCAGGCAGTCTGTGGTTTACTCAGGCTGCTTTTGTGAATTGCTCAGGGGCAGTGTTTGATGTAAGGTGTCACTTGCACCATTTATGTTTGGTGCAGGCACCTTGCATCAATCACAGAGCTTTGAGAATTGAGACCAACTTATTTTGCATATGGAGCACTGGGTAAAATAATCAAAGTATTCACATGGTACCTTAATTATTTATATTATTTGATCAGCAACTTAGAGCATTTCCTTGTTTGTTTGGTATAGTACAATACTATATTCTCTTGATGAGACATAATGTAATATTTCTACTAAGACTGTGTATACATATTCTACCAGGGGTATTTGATGCAAAGATGCATTGGCTCATGTATAAAGTATATCAAAACAGGAAAATGGTTGCATTTACCTTGATAAAATAAATATTCTTCGGGGTAAGTGTAACCCTTACCCGGTATGCCGTTTCTATCTGAAAGCTCTACCAGGTGGGCTGGGTTCGGGGAGGAATATGCCACTTGGCACATTGGCTAGGTTTGGCTACTCTGCACTGGGGGCACCCAAGTAACTCTCAACACAGGAAGCAATAACTGTAATGTCCAATACCAGAAATGGGATTCCAAAGTGTGGCTTTTATTCACATCCAAACAGAATAAACAAAACATAGATGGATTCCCATGGGGCTACACTCCTGATAATGCAGATTAAAGAAGGCCAGAACACATCCTCATCACTTTAGCCCTAGATTTTGAAACACATTGGGCACACATCCTGAACTTGTACACTGCTCTGGGTTTTCCCTGGCTCAGCTCCCTTGCCAGCCACTTAGACACTTTCCATATTTCATGGAAACAGTTGCTGGTGGCTCCCTATACCACCTATGAGCACATCTGCTCCACAAGGGAATCTTCCTCATTAATCCTACATCTGGGTACTTTCTTCAGGCACTGGCCAAGTACCTGAGGGAAAGCAACAGGTGTCTCAGAGCAAATCCGTAGAGGTGAATTTGGCTACTACTGATGGGGGATCTCCCACGTCTTGCTCCCACAATTCATACCCAGCCATTTCTCTGGACTGTGACACCTCATCCTTTAGAACCTTTGCTGTGAAGATTCTTGTTAAATGTATTTCACATTCAGTCTACTGTCTTTTCTTCCCATTTGTGCTGGACTTGAACATACTTAAAATAAGTGGCACTGTCCATTACTCTAGACCCCCCACAGAGTTAAGCAGTCCAATCCCCACATCTTTCAACTGTACTTAGCTGTCTTTTCCTGACCCAACAGTAATAGTCCCTTTAGTTTCCTTCTGTTTCAGGTGAAAACAACATGGCTCTTCAGCAGGGCGAACTCACCCTTTGGTTGCAGGTGCCCCACAGGCATTTTCTCTTCAAGGAATCTCTTCTTGAGCTTCTGGTACCTCAGCACAACTTAAGAAGGCAGCTTCTTTCCTTAGCCGGACCAAGGGGGGGTTGCCCCTGGAAAATGGGCAGATACCTTCTCCCATCCCAGCAGGGATGGGGCCCTGAACCATTGAAAGCAGTCTCCACCACTTCAATAATCAGTTCCTGTGTTTCTCTTCAGGTGGAAACACACACCTAAAACAAAAGTAGCTCTGTAACAGAGCTTAAAGCTCTGAGGGCCTGCTCTCAGCAAAGCACTTCTGCTGCACTCTACAGACTCTCTCTCAGACTGAACCAGAATGGCTTCAAATTCCCCAATGTTCTATTCTAACCTCCAAATGCAACATTCCAGTGTGGCTTATGCAGCTGTGACAGTTCTAAAATGATGTCAACCCTCAGTCTCAGCTGAGACTGAGAACAGAATGAGACAGTGTGAAATCCATTTAACTGGAGTTTCACAAGCTGCCTTCCCTGCCTACTACTATGTCTTACTGAGATTCTAGTAACTCCAGGTAATGGGGGGGTTATACTCACCCTGGGCCAGGAAAATGACTGTCTGCAGTCATAGTCTCCCAGCTTAGGACATCTCACCCCATGTGTTGACTATGGGGAGGTAGCGCTACCTTCTCCCCTACCATGTGCTAGCACAGGCAGGCAACACTAAGGGGCCTAGAGGCCTTTGGCTGACATATCAGCCTCTACTCTACCTGCTAACAATGGGTACCTAGTGGCTCTGGTAGAACTGTCCAGAGCATAGCCCTAATAGATCAGTACTGCGGACCCTATGGCTGTTCAGGACCACAGCCTGTCTATCCCCGCTAGCCCTCTAGCAAAAACTTGTCTACCTCTAACTCAAATTTCACAAAACAAAACAAACAGGGGACCTCCCCGACCCTGGACACCATGCAACCATACACCAGGAGCTAATACCATACTCTATGCATTACTCCCACACTCCCTCACAACCATACCTGTGGAAGAAAAAGTTACACACAGTAACAACAACGACAACAACAACAGTACTTTAAACACTATACTCTAAAGTACTACTATCCTCTTCTTGTCTTCTCTTCTATCTTCTTCAGGAACACCTGCAAGAAAAAGAAAGACAACACACACTCCTAATCTGCATACACAGTATATCTAAACCCTTACCATCAAAACAGTGGAGAATCCCAAAAAGTCTTTTTTTTAGAAAAGTAGAAAAAACAGTATAAACATTACAAAACAGTAGAAAACAATGACATTATTTACAATACGCCATATTTGGGGGATGGAGTGCCCTAAAAGTCCCATCTAGTGACCACAGTGCCTGAAGGCAAGTCCATTAAAGAGTCTCTCCTGGGCCGGAGCCCAGTGAATCACAGTTCTAGCAGGCCAAAGTCCTGAAGGGGAGAGTCTTTGAGGACAGTTCAAACATCTGGAGTCTGCTAGTGTAGGATGTGTACTGCAATGTCATAAGAATAGAAAAGTCTGGACTTAGCAGTCCCTTGTAGAATGAAAGTGGCACCAAATCTGGTCCTCAGCCGAAGACTCTCCCTGGCAGCATTCTTCCAACACAGCTGGGTGGACATCTTCTGGTAACGACAGGAGGGCACATCTGGAAACTGCTCGGTTGATGTCATCTCTGGAGATGGAACCTTGGAACTGGAACAAAAAGGAAAACAGCTGGTCTGAAGTCATCTGATACCCATCCGATGAATCAGGATACAGCTGAGCTGGTGTCCTGTCTGGATCTGAAGTCATCTGGTGGGCCAGTATATGGATTCTGGAAAGTCAGTACACTGCAGGACTGATGAATGTGGGGCACCTGGGTCCTAGATGTCCAGACTGCTGGAACAACCTAGGTACTGCAACAGCTGGAGTGGCAGCACTGGCTACCACTGCTCAGCTTTCCATTTGGTAGGTATGGGCACATTTGCAGGAAGGTCTTTGCATTGTGGCCAATAGCACTATGGGTCAGGTGCTTGAATTATTACCCCACCTGGGTGCTCATAATTCACACTGTAAAAGGTTTGATGTCCCTCTCCATCCACAATTCAAACAGTGTCCATAACAGTGTCCTGCCTCTTTTCCACCGGCTGTATTTGTCGTGAAACATTCTGTTCTTGACATGCTTGTTTGCACCAGGATGCACACATTTCATTGCTTCTGCCCAAATCTAGGACTTCCTGCATTGTTCAATCTCCTCCCAGACTCTCTGAGGAAATGTAGGAAAGGACAGCCCATAGATTTCATTCGTCTTCCTACGGACCAGTCTTTCCTCTTTACTAGCTTTGGTTACCCTGAGACCTCTGGCTTGGCTTGGGGGTGGCCAGTCCTGGTTCTGCCAGCTACGTATTCTTAACGAGACAAAAATGGATCTCTGGCTTCTTCTTGCATAGCCAGGGCAGTGGAATCACTACTCTCTTCCATGCGTTCCTCTGAGGCAAGAGCTTGAGGCTGTGTACCAGTCCCTTTTTCACAAGGCCACATAGGTTCCCCCTCTTCTTCTTTCTCACTGAGAATCTGTGCCCAGGAGTGAACAGTCATCCTCACTCCTGAGACTATCCACTCTTCGCTGGGCATGGAGGTCGAAACCTCCCATTCAAAGGCCTCCCTCATCTTGTCTTCACCTATGAGACTTGGGCTAGGCCACTCTCTCCAAGGGTCTACTGATGCTCTTCCTGAGAGGTCTCTCTGCGACTCAGACTCTGAAATATCAGCACATTGTTCTGTCTGTAAATCTGCACTCTCTTGCTTTGTGCCACACTCTGAGGTGCCTTCTCCTACAGGCTCCGTCTGGAGCTGTGTGCTGCTTACTGCAGATTCTTGAACTTTTGTTCATGTGGGAGCCAAACGAATCTTGGGTGCTTTAAATAAACCATACTTCTCTAGGCACCCAGAACAGTGAGGTACCATGAAGACATCCCTTCCAGCATTTAAACACATTAAGCATGCTTGCACTGGATATCCAGGAATCGCCACATGAGGAGGCAGTCATCCTCCATAGTAACATCTCTCAATGTCCTTTAATTTGTTAACTTCTTCTACTGCTACCACAGCCCGGGCGGGCATGATCCGGGTAGTGGGCTGGTCCCGATGCCATGACTTCAGAGAAAAAACAAACAACGCTCACTGTTATTTCAAGTCCCACATCACTGAAAACATTCTCTATCTTTCAAAATGGCTACTCTGCTGCTGTGTTTACATTACTACCCCACCCTGTAATAGCGGCGGCAGCACTCCTACACTTCAACATTCTGTAATTGGGTCAAGCCACTGCGCATCTGATTTACACAATCTACTGATAACTTTGCTCAAACTGCATAAACTTGCACTGTTCTTTTTTCCTAGTACATTTACTGTATATGATTTACCACAGACTTTTCACTTGCTGAAGACATTGCTCTACCTTACAGTCTCTTAAAGCCTCAGTATTTCATAGCACAGGATTGCCTGTAATTCTTACTGCATATCTGATACAAGTCACAGTCTCTCTCATGGCTTTGAAACTTATATTGACGCTGAACCTATAATTATGCCCACAGTCGATGGCTTAAAATGCTTGCTTTTGCTGGTAAAACTTAACACAGTCCTTGTTTGCAAAACAATTACATTGCTACACTCAGATTCAGCTAGCTTTTGGCAAAATCCCTTAGTTTGAGCAATTATTTCTGTCGGTACTCACTGTTATCAGTAGCTGTTTGCTATGATGGAAAATGGCCTGCAGCCAGTCTTGGAGGCCTCTGAAAAGAAACGGGTTGGCAGTTCTGCCGATTGTTCCTCTGAGCACCACACTCACAGTCCAGTCAATCGAGATGCAGGTTGAGCCCGAATTCAGACAGAAAAGTCATTTTTTTTAACTTTTTACAGTGCTTTCAGTCACTGTGAAGCTCCTCCTTGTAAGCCTGTTCACACGCTCCACTCACTCTCCCTCTCGAATGCTTTGCAGTGGCTCTGCAGCTGGCTTGGGGGCGGGACTGATTGCAGTCTCACCAATCAGACTGAGAACAGAGTGAGACATTGAAATCCATTTAACTGGAGTTTCACAAACTGCCTTCCCTGCCTTCCACTAGGTCTTACTGGGATTCTAGTAACCCTGGGTAACAGGGGGGTTACATAAGCATTAATGACCCTTCAATCCACTTCAGTTTAATTTTGTTTAAACCAGGTATGACATTAATTACAAAATAATGCACATTGGTCAGAATCCAGACATCGATATCACGTTTCTTAATAATCTACACTAGCAGAGCTAGTTTTAGATAAATAGATATATCTAGATATATAGATGTTTATGGTCAGGAAAAGAGTCATATCCCATCTAGTCTGCCCATTTTCTGTCTAGACTCTCACCAGTCCTGAACTGGCTAGGCCATTAGTGGATTAATCACCCCTTAGAAAATGGGCTTCAGTTTACCCACGCTCTGATTGGCTGAGCCTCTTGGCAAGGTGGGCATCTATCGAACAACAGAGCCCAGGTTAAAAAGGTACCAGCCCAGCCTGCCTCAGTACCAATGCCAAACTGGTATCCTTGTGCCACTTTAGACTGACA
This sequence comes from Neoceratodus forsteri, assembly GCA_016271365.2. Lineage (NCBI taxonomy): Eukaryota > Metazoa > Chordata > Ceratodontiformes > Ceratodontidae > Neoceratodus > Neoceratodus forsteri. The sequence continues at coordinate 542,675,981 of CM057449.1, read as the reverse complement.
ACACAACAGCCGCCATTTTGTTTACTGTTTGCTTTTAGCGAGAGGAAAGAGCGAGTCAGCCCCACCACACACAGACAGGCACGCATGCACAACCCTCAGTTTTGGATCATCAGATGTCACAGTTTCCTCACACTTTTCCACAGTACCCCCCCAAAACATTTACTTTTTAAATAAATAGCGCTAGCACATCAAGTGCTCAACGTTACACAGGCACCAGTTTCCTAGACTTCTTCCCTGAGTCACCCAACCTCCTGATCCACTGCAGCAAAATATTTCTTTTAATTTTTTTAATAAAAATTAAGTTTTACTTGCCACTTGCTGTAATTTCCTCATCATTCTTCCCACCTCCTGACCACACTTCCTCGGCTGTGCATCCTGACCACGATCCTCCGGCTGCTGTGCTGCCCATTTCTTGTACTGCTGCAAGACGGAAGCACATCTCCATCTGTGGGAGCCAGAACTAGGAAACTACCACCCCTCTCATCCTTGCAGTAGTCTCATTCCTTCAATCAACAATGGATGGTAGCAAAACAAGAAGGAAGGGGGACAGATTAAAGAAGGGGACTGAAACAGGACAGAACTAAACATAACAGTGCCCTCTACTGCCAATGCTAGCAGTAGAGGGACTATGTTCCCCAAAAAAGACTACAAATTAAATTGTAGTCATTTTTTTTATAGCATTACTTTAAGTTTTTTGTAATCCTATAAAAAATTACACATGTAGCCCATTTTGTAAGTGCAGTAATACCTTCCAGGGTGGGTGGTATGGGCAACAATAGACCTTCCAGGGGCTATAAAGCCCTCTGCCTGCAGCATTAGGGCACATTACACCCCTGGGCGACCTGGTATTGCCAAACAACAACTGCTGTGTCAGGTATTATTGCCTACATAGTTCTGCTTGAACCAAACCCTTCCCCCATTTCCTCTAACCTCTCCCCATCAACCTTAACGCTCCCATATGTCTCTCCCACCCAGTCTTAAAGTTTGCAACAGTGTCAACATTGACCAGTTTCACTGGCAGATGGTTCCATTTTGCACCAACTTCTCCAACAGACAGTGTTTCCTCATGTCCCTACTAAAACCCCCCCAGCCAGCTTATAGATGAATGAAGCTTGGAGACAAAAGAGGGGTTTTCAGTACAGTGTCGGGACCTTGGGTTTAACTAAATATATATATGCCCCCCACAAAGTATTGTAGAGGCATTGAGCCCAATTCACAAAGCTCCCAGAATGGGGCAAGGGGCTTGTGCCACAAGGAATGGCACAAAGTGCACCTTGCACTAAAAGATGCACTGGAAACAATTCTCAAATGCAGTCCGTGTCAACTGCAGGCTGTGTACACCAAAGAGGGCTTGCACCATTCTTGCAGCATGAAATGGGCTGCGGCATTACACTATGGGGGCTTGCGGAAGTTTTGGGCTACAAAATCCCCTAATTCAGGATTCTCAAAACTCTCAGAGAGAGCGACGTTTTAAGTACCATTAGACCAGCCAGGGCTGATGTAAGGGTACTTAGAAATTTGTCTTCTGGGAGGGTTGAACAACTTATGCAATGTGCCACAGTCCCCCCTCCCCAGCCCTGATCCCCTTTTTATTAAAATATTAATTCCCTGGTGGTCTAGTGGACCCTCAACTGATGCCCTTATCATTAAAATATTAATTTCCTGGTGGTCTAATGGACCTTCCAGCCCAATCCTCTATCATTAAAATATTCTTTCCCTGGTGGTCCAGTGGACCCCCTCCACCCAAATCTGCCAGAATACTAATATATTCATTTCCTGGTGGTCTAGTGGACCCCTTCCCTATCCCCAGTTTGCCCATGTAATTATTTTTTCTCCAGGTGGTCTATGGGCCTCCCACATCAGCAGGCAGTACCCCATCACACAATTCCCCCATCCCATCTCATCCCATCCCTAAGCAGGTGTCTGGCACAGTCCTACTCTCCCCACCACAGCCAGCTGCTGACTGAATTGCAAGGAGCACGTGTGGCATATAGCATGCACTCATTGATTAACAGAGCTGCCAATCAATGAGTGTGTACTGTATACACTATGTGCTCCTTGATGATTCAGTCGGTGGTGGGCTGCAGTGGGTATAGGAGGGCTGTGCCAGTCACTTGTTCAGGAATGGGATTGGAGAGGTGAGTGGTGGGGCACTGCCTACTGGGTGGGGGGTCCATAGACCACCAGGGAAAAAATATATATAATTACATGGACCAATCAGGGATAGGGAGGAGTCCCCTAGACCACCAGGGAATGAATATATTAGTATTCGGGCAGATCATGATGGAGGGTCCACTAGACAACCAGGAATGAATATTTTAATGATAGGGGATTGGGCTGGGGGTCTACTAGACCTTCAGGGACATTTACTCATTATACTAAAAGGGGATCGGGGCTGAGGGGAGCTGCTGGACCACCAGGGAATGTTTAGTTACATTGTCGCATGGCCACTCAGCTTAAATCAACCTGTCCAGCTGCATCCTCTGTTTGGTGCATGGTTATGGTTGCTGCAAGCCATGGGACATTGTCACTGGGACTCTACCCAAAAGAGAATCAGGTGCAGGGTCACTGGTTCACTGGTAGTCAGTGCAAGTCACCTTTGGCGTGTCTTGCACTGAGTTTTGAGAATCAGGCCCATTGACTTCAATACTATTCTGAACCATCTTCTTGCCTCTGCTGGAGAAGTGGTCACTAGGACTGCAGTACTGATGCCCAATTTAAGTGACCACTGCCCCATCAGATGTAAGTAGCTCCTAATTATACAACAGTTGGAACAAATGTTTTGAATTCTAGAAGGGAGTATAACAGAGTGAGCCCTGTCTGGGTTGGATGCCCATGTGTGGGGTGTCCAGGGCCCCCCCATTCCTTTCACTCTTTGCTTCTGTGGGATGGCCGCTCATGCTGGGCATGAAAATGAAATACATTTGCTGTATGCTTGTCAATTTTAGGATGTTACATTTAACGATTTAATGGAAATAAAAAGAAAAAGATATGATGAGTTCCCAGGGTTGGCAGAAGAAGGAAGAAGAGGAGTGCACCCTTGTTCTCCCGTTCCCCTTGCAAAACCCAGTGGAACCCTCATGGACATACTATCTTATTAAAACTATGTTTTGTGATGAAACAAAATGGAAACATAAACCCCCCCTTAATCAAGAAAAGAGGTGTTGAGTCTAGGCTAGAAAAATTAACATTTATGAACATGTATGTCTTTACTGTTTGATGGGGAACTCCAGAGAATAAGAGGTTTATACTGGTTTTCACAAAAAGAGGTGGATCATCTGACGGTGATGTCATTCATGAAAGGTATAAAAACCCACCACCTGGAGTAACAAAGACAGATAGGAGAATTAGTTGAATACTGACTACCAAGTGAGAGGGACCTCAGAAGTGTGTGCTTGTTTCCATACTGTTCTATTTGAAAAGGCTGAAGCTAAGCCTCAGGAATTTTTGAAATTAGAAAGTTTGCTGGATACTGGACATTGAATAACCTTTTGCTTTCTGTGTGTTTATTATTTTTATTTTTTTATTTTCTGATTTGAATAAAATAATGCATGTTTGCATTTTTATGCACCTGACTTCTGGTTTGTTGTGTTTGTTTTATCCCACACCTTCACAGGGAGCTAATAAATTTAAGGATAATGCCTTTAGGGAAAGTCTAAAGAACTGTAATTGGGAGGGATGCTAACTCCTAATCTGAATGTGGCTGTAGAATATTTTACAACCACTTTTAGTGATGTATGCAATTAGCATGCTCCATGAAAACAAGTTGTTAAGAAAAGTCACCTATTATGGGTTGCTAAAAACATCCAGAAGATGTTCAATCTTACAAAAAAATAAGATATTAGAGGAAAACTAAGCATACTCTGAAAAAGAAAGATTTCATTTAATTTAACAAACAATGTACATGATCTGATAAACTGATTGCTATTAGTAAGGCTCGGTAATATAAAGCCAAATTGGAAATATCCCAAGAATACTAGAAATTAGTCAAGCAATTGAGCTATCCATTAAATTAGCAAATCCATTCATTTTAATGAAAATGGATTATACAGTATGTTGAGGATCCAAATAGAGTAGCCCTTTTTCTCATTAATATTTGTAGGTCTTCCAAATGTAACTATTATGCCCATTTAGGGCCTTGAATGTCTTCTGGAAGGTGATGCTGAGAACAGGATGGTGGAGAGTAGTGAGATTAGTCGTGTTAGTGCACATTGTTTTAGATTTACTTTTGGGGACGTTTTTAAAGTGTTAATGTGGAAATACGCTCTTTGAAGGAGGAGGGTCACTAAATTAGCAATAGTTATGCATTTGTTAAACTGGAGTCTGTGTGAGGATATTTTTCCTGCATCATGGAAGATCATTAAAGTTATTGCAATCCCTGAAAGGGGTAATATATTGGAACCCTCAAACCACCAACCAGTTTCACTGCTGTCTACTCTCACTATGGTTCTAGAGAGGTTAGTTCATGGATAACTTTGCAAATACTGCATATTGATGACAAAATGTTTATTGTATATCAACAAGGATTTCATGCTGGCAACTCCATGGACACTGTGCTGGTACATTTTAGGAATCTGATTACTGATTCTTTGGATCAGAATTTCAAAAGGGGCATTGTTTGTGGACCTGACCAAAGCCTGCTGGGCCACTCCTTGCTGTTAAACAAGCTATTGAAAATTGAAATACTTCATGAGGCTATGGGGTGATTCAGGACATATTTGATAGGGATGCAGCAACAAGTCCTGGTTAAGGACAAATTATTGACTACCAAGAACCTGTATTGATGGGACCACAAGGTTTTGGCCTGGGTTCCCTGTTAGTTTTGATTTTTGTTAATTACCTCCTTAGTGTCCTGAACAATGTGTGGATCAGGATATTCTGTAAGCCAAAGACAAAGTCCTTGTGGTGAGAAAAGTCTGGGGAGGTCTTTGGAGTTGTGTGGGAGTGGTTCACCAGTCAAGGGTAGCAACGAGCATCAAAAGGAGCTTGGGGATGAGATCGAGCCTGAAACAGGATGTTAATTTAGCTGGCAATGTTGATCTGGATATTAAGGATCTGAATGGACTCTACTTGAGCTGTATTGATGAATACAAGTATGTGGAAGTAATCTTGACTGTGGATCAAAATGTACCAGTCATAACTTGAGCCCCAGTCAAAGGGTCAATAAAAGAATAAGGGTACTAAGAGGAATCTCAAATTGCCTAACATAGGAGTCCATCTTAAAGCTGCTACTAAATTAAATTTACTTGGGATTGAATATGGAAGCAGCACTTATGCGAACATGAATTCAAGAGATCTGGCTAGGTTGGACAGATTAATCAAATAAAAAACTGGCATATTTTGTGGATAAATATGTGCTTAAATGTAAATGAGCAACTCACCATTGTGCCATATACACTAATCTGGACTGGTTCCCCTGGAGAACAGGAACATGATAAAATGTCTAGAAATGATTTATAAAAGTATGCATTCAAATAGAAATTACCCCCTTATCTCAATCTTTTTATTAAGCTCTGTAAGTGGGTTTTAACCACAATACATGATCTTCCAAGGCTAACAGGTTAAAAGCTCAAAAAACATTGAGATTTGGAGAGCTGAGCACAGTACATGTCATAGTGTTGCTAAACTTAGGAATAGGTTGAGTGATGTAACTAAAACAAGCTATCACTAATCCGCTTCTATGAAACTGTCATCCAGGAGCTGGACCATGTCTGTAATTGTTTTTTTATAAGTTAATAGGGTCTCTGAGTGGTGTCTCTTATGGTATGTGAGTGTTAGATTTGGCCTAGAAGACCTGTAAAGCAAAGCTGAGTGGCTCTACCTGCCCAAACCTCATGAGAGCTGTCTCTTACATTATATGAGACAGCCCTTGGAGGCCCTGTCATCTTGCTATAAATCACATGGGTGTAGTTTAAGTGATTTAGGAGAGGTGCAGAGCTTTTTATCACATTTATTTATTCCATTCTCCCCATCCCCATGCTGAAGTGGAACACTCTCCCACAACTGTTCCCCAGACAAGCACACTGTACAAAGGATAAGATGTGCACTGACTCTGTATGCTGATTGCCTGAAATCATATTAGTGATTTATAATTTCAATTATATGTTCTATTATACTGGTAGTGTTCTAATTATGTATGAATGCTAGTGAATATAAGTATGAAACAGGAAGACACTTGAAAAAGGCATATGCCCAAATGTGCATTTGCTGAATAAAAATAAAATGTATTATACCCATACATTTACACATACATACATATGTACGTACGTACATACGTACATATGTACATGTTGGGTAGACCATCACAGGAGAGGATGAATATGCATATCTTGTCCAAATCATTCAGGCACAGCAGAGTGGTTTTGTTTGCACGGTGGTGTATGATGTCTCGATAGTCGATGGAAGGGAGCAAGAAGTTGGAGACCACCTACTTCTTCACATCAGCACTGAGACAGCAATTACTGGGGCACAGTAGTGCCCCTATAGTTAAGGTTGCATCAGCAGTTCATTGTTAAATCCAGTTATTTTGCACCTTAATAACTTTGCCGTTGTTTGACAAATTAGCACAACATTTGGCATGCGCAGTCAGGCTGTCAGAATCTTAAGATGTGAACTGTTTTGTGGTGGCATCTTATATGGTTCTTGAGGAATGGAGGGTCAAGAAAGTGAAAAAAATCTACCTTATATTTAACATTATGTATTTTTTGCTCTCACCTACAGCCTAAACCGTAGGGAATTTCTTCATATAATTTTCAGGGATAATGGGGCCCGTGGCAAGGGTGTACCTTTGGATGGTTTGATGGAAAAACATGATACCATTTTTGAATTAAAAGGAGTTTTTGAGATAACATTCAAGTTCGACTGGTTAAAAAAGCTATCATGACTGCTCATTTACATGATTTATCTCTCATGTTGAAAAAAGAAAGATTGTGTCAGCCACCATTTTCTTCTCTCTCTTTCAACTCACAGAATTGAAAATGCATACAAATACTGTGTTTTAAAAAAAAACACCTGAACCTAGCTAAATGAGACCTATTCAGCTAGATTCTGCTATTTGCATCTTAAAAACCTTACCAGGAATACATTTTCTGGACACTCAAAATCCAGGGTGCCCAACTGAGCAAGAGGAGCCATTCACCCGTGTTTTCTGTATGAGAACAACAGGATTTTCTTAACTTCTGCAGTTGCAGCTGGAACTCATGGTGTAGGCTGCAGTGAGAGGAGTGTGCCACTGATCCAGTTCTCTATGCAGCAGGCTCTGTTTAATCTTATACTGTATGTTTCCCTAGTTTCTAGTGGACTCCTTTGATCCCCATTCCCAATAATGCTTTCCTGGCAGCTATTGGTACTCCCACCCTCTGATTGCCATTCCCATCATGTCTTTATCTTTTGCTGGTGTCTAGTGGCATCCCCCAACCTCCAATTACCATACCCATGTTGATTGTCTCTTTCCCTAGTGTCTAGTGGCATCCTTTACCCTCCAGTGGCTATCCCCCCAATAGTTTTCTGTTTCCTTGGTGTCTAGTGGCACCCCCACCCTCTGATCACCATCCCCCTAATAGTTTTCTGTTTCCTTGGTGTCTAGTGGCACCCTCCACCCTCTGGTCACTGTCCCCATAATAATTTTCATCTTCCCTAGTTTCTACTGGCACTCCTGACCCTCCAGTCACTGTCCCAATCTTAAATAAAGAAAACTGTCCCTCAATGTTCTTTTTTGTAAACCTGTAAAAAAGAAAATAGCCTCTCAATGATCTGACCCCCAACCCCCACCTCCCACTCAGCACCCACCACGCCACACCCCCAGTACACCCCCACATACCCTCACTCACCTGAACAGGACACAGGGTGAAGATCCACTCTCCAGTCGAAGACAAGTTTTACTGCTGGAACCGGCAACTGCAATATGAGAAACAAAGGTAAGTGCAGTTCAATGTATTTCAAAGGGGGTTTCAACTCTGATGCATTACTTAGCCATTTTTACATATTTTGACTCCAGATTTTTAACATGACCTTTTGGGGAACCCACCTCATGAACAAGGTTGAGAAATTCCACAAATTCTCCCTGAAAGGTAATTTCACAGTTGCTTGCAGAAGTCACCTTTTGGGTGGGATTAGACAATTTTCACCACCCTTGTTCATGAGGTGGGGTCATAAGAAGGTGATGTTGAAAATGTGGGGTCAAAATATGTAAAAATGGCAAAGTTATGTACATGTGTTGAAATTTTACTATGCTCGCTCATAACTTTGGTAATTTAAAATATTTTCACCTCATGTTTTCAACATGGACATTTTTTTGCATCACCTCATGAATGTGACAGCTGTCTTTTTTCAAATCCTGGCCAAAATGTGTTTTCTCACCTGTGGCGTGGAATGACATTGCGGTGGCATGGAATTACTTTTTGATGGGGATTTGAAAATTCTCAGCACTGCGTTCATGGTGGAACTCTAACAAAGCTACGCTGACAATTTGATTGCTGTTTTGACTGAAATGCAAGTGGGCCCTGTGCTTACACAGCAACAAAAAATGGTGTGGAGCACAGGGGTTTGGCTTCATTGGGGACTGGGGTTCCACCTGGAGGGACACCAGCCTATACTGGCAGGATGGTCTGCATCTGTCCAGGAAGGGAACAAGTCTTTTGAGCAATCGGTTTAAATGCTTCATTGGCAAGCTTTTAAACTAGTCAAGGGGGGAGGCACTGATAAGCAGCAGGAAAATCCCAGCCTCTCCCTACTAAACAGGGTACTAAATGAGAAAAATACCGAGGTCGAAAGGTCAGTGGGGGATGCTGCAAAAGAAGGTAAAGCCATCAAAAAATGGAGAGCAATGAGTACCAATGCCTGTAGTCTGAGTAACAAGCTTCCTGAATTAGTGACCTTGATGGAGGAGGAACATCTGGATATCATGGCAGTCACAGAAACATGGTACACACAAAACCATGACTGGGACGTAAACATACCAGGATACACTATCTACAGGAGGGACAGGGAGGGTAAAAGAGGAGGAGGAGTAGCTCTTTACATAAGGGAAGGAATCAAAGCAACAGAATAAAAGGGAAAACAGGGAGGAGAAGAAGCACTGTGGGTAAATTTGGAGACCGGGAATGGCACCACAATCCGCACAAGGGTTGTATACAGACCCCCTTCTCAGGGGGAGGAAATGGACAAGGAAATGATAGAAAGAATACTTAGAATGGCAGAAAAAGGGGAGATATTGCTGATGGGTGATCTGAATATGCCAGATGTTAACTGGAGTGCAGTTGCAGCAGCTACTTCAAAGAGTGCAGTTATTCTAGATGCCCTACAGGGGGCATGCCTTAGACAACTAGAATTGGAGCCAACTCAAGAGGGTGCAATCTTAGACCTGGTTCTCTCAAAAAGAGATGAAGAGAGGATCACAGATGTAGAAGTGGGTAGCCATCTGGGAACTAGCGACCATCGAACAGTATGGTTCACAATAAACACAGCAATAGAGTCAAGCCATACGAAGGCAAAAGTACTGGACTTTAGGAGGGCTGACTTTGCCAAAATGGGAGAGTGCCTAAGGAATGCACTAGCAAATGGGCAGGAAGAAGGGGTGGAAGAACAATGGGGAATAATAAAAACTGCCATCACAGAGGTAACAGGCCTTTGTGTGAAGCAAATAAACAAAATGAAATGATGTAAGAAACCACTATGGTTCTCAAAGGAAGTGGTAGTGAAGGTTCAAGAGAAAAAGAAAGCATTCAGGAAGTACAAGGAATCACAGAAGGAGCAGGACAGAGAACTGTATCAGTTAAAGCAAAAGGAAGCTGGGAAGGCAGTCAGAACATCAAAGTCCCAAACCGAGGAAAAGATAGCCAACTGAGTTAAGAAGGGGATAAAACCTTTTATAGGTACATCAGGGAGTGATGAAAGACCAAGGGAGGGTTAGTGAGGCTTAATAAAGGGGAGGAAGGGTGGGTAGAGGGAGACTGTGAAAAGGCAGAGATACTAAACAAATATTTTTGCTCAGTATTTACAAAGGAAGTGGGGGGGTACCTAAATCAAACAGTAGAAACACTCTGGATACAGAAGTTGATACCAGCCCATTTACAGAAGAAAGGGTTCTGAAAGAACTCTTAAAACTAAAGGTGGACAAAGCATTGGGGCCTGATGGGATTCATCCCAGAATTCTAAAAGAACTAAGGGTAGAACTAGTGACACCACTGACTACCCTCTTCAACAAATCATGGGAGGATGGGGTGGTACCCGAGGATTGGAGAAGGGCATATGTGATTCCCCTTCACAAAAGTGGGAGCAAGGCAGAAGCAGGAAACTACAGATCTGTTAGTTTAACATCAGTGGTAGGGAAAATGATGGAATCACTTCTGAAGGAAAGAATTGTTGAGTATCTAGAGGCCAGAGGGGCACAGGACCCAAGGCAGCATGGATTCACAGTGGGAAGGTCATGCCAGACAAATCTGATAGATTTCATTGACTGGGCGACCAAAGTAGTAGATCAGGGAGGGGGCTGTGGACATGGCCTACCTAGACTTCAGCAAGGCATTTGACACAGTCCCACACAAAAGATTAATATACAAGTTAGCCAGCCTGGGAGTGGGTCCTAAGATGACAGCCTGGGTAAAGAATTGGCTGGAGAATAGGACACAGAGAGTAATAGTAAATGGAGTCCACGCTGAAGAAAGGGGGGTTACTAGGGGGGTACCGCAGGGTTCAGTATTAGGACCGGTCCTCTTCAATGTCTTTATAAGCGACATAGCAGAGGGACTGGAAGGAAAAGTATGTCACTTTGCAGATGACACAAAGATCTGCAACAGAGTTGATGCACAAGGTGGGGTGGAAAGGATGAGAAGGGACTTGGCAAGGTTAGAGGAATGGTCAAATGTATGGCAGCTTAGATTCAATGCTAAGAAGTGCAAGGTAATGCACCTGGGAAACAAAAACCCAGGGGAAGAGTACACAATGGGGGGTGAGATACTAACAACAACAAAAATGGAAAGGGACCTGGGGGTAGTCATATCAGATGACCTAAAGGTGGGCAAGCAATGTGAGAGGGCAGCAAGGAGGGCTGTGGGGATACTGGGATGCATAGGGAGAGGCATCACCAGTAGAAAACTGGAAGTTATTATCCCTCTGTACAGACAGTTGGTGAGACCCCATCTGGAGTACTGCGTGCAGTTCTGGAGACCCAATCTCCGCAAAGACATAGACAGGATGGAAGCTGTCCAGAGGAGGGCAACTAAAATGGTGCAGGGTCTGCACTGGAAGACATATGAAGAGAGACTTAGGGAGCTAAATATGTATAGCCTCGAGGAAAGGAGGGAGAGGGGGGGGACATGATAGAAACTTTCAAGTACCTCAAGGGAATCAACAATGTCCAAGAGGGTAGCATCTTTCAAAAAAAGAGGTGTACAAGAACAAGGGGGCACAATTTGAAGATAAAAAGGGGGCGGCTCAGAGGTAATTTAATGGAGTATTTCTTCACAGAGAGGGCTGTGGATGCATGGAACGGCCTTCCGGAGGAGGTTATGGAGTCAAAACCAGTGGTGGAATTCAAGCATGCATGGGACAGTCATAAGGCAATTCTAGGGGGGTGGGGGTAGGAAGAAGTAGGCTGCTGGTTAACTAGGATCTGCAGCTTATGCATTAGGTAGGGAAATGGGCAGACTGGGTGGGCCAAGCAGTCCTTATCTGCCGTCAAAATCTATGTTTCTATGTTTCTATACATGTACGCATCTATGGAGGGATGAGAGGTCATGGCCCAGAGGGGCTTGCATAGGGAAAGAGAATACAATTATAATATCTTAAAAAGTGAGGAAATTCTTTGCAAAAAAACACATTAGTGCACCAGTTAGGGTATCTTAATTCCACAAAAGTAGGGAAATGTGGAATTAAGGTTTCTAACCCTAATGCCCCCCACACCCCTCAAGCAGCAAAAGGAAAAAACATTAGGGTTTTAGGTCTTCAGAGTCTTGGCAAATCAATGATGGGGTCTTTCTTGGGGGTTGTAACCCTAATGCTCCCCCTGCCCCCCTGTGGGCCCTGCATGAAGAAAGGAGATCATGGGTGACATTGTTTGTTCACGGAATGGGGTGGGCAAGGGCTGACAGCACCTAAGGAAGACCCCACCACTGATTCACCAAGACTCCTGAGATCCAAATCTCTAATATTTTTTCCTTTTACTGCTTGGAGGTGTGGGGACTGCCACATTTTCCTGCTTTTGTGGCATTAAGTTACCCTAACACAGGTTTTTGCAAAGAAGATATATGTATAGGGATACATGATGGGCATAATTGTGATATGCAACATATCTTCACTCCTTTAGAGTGACCTTTGGATATTTATACGTGGCAAAGCCATGAACGAGTATCCAGAGGTCACTCTAAAGGTGTGAAGCTATTTTCTGTATCGCACGAGTGCACATCATGTATCCATTTTATACAATGGGGCCCCTATTGTTGTAAAAGTTTCCATTTGCACGGGTTTTGCGCAGGTGTGATAACTGGTATTTTCTCCAGCTATCACACTGTGATGATGTCATCATATTGTGATAACTGGAGTGCAGTGAGAATACCTGTTTTTATCTAATGGGTTATCAGCTCACCCCTATTGTGTACATATATATATATATATGAATACTTTCACATTTTTTTATTACACTTTTTCTCCTACCTTTGTCCATGTCCAGGCAACCTCCAGAGATTCCGGCCACCATCTCGAGGAGCCCTCGGCTCACCCAGCAGCATACTCCTGTGGATTACCCCCACGGTGGGGAGATGGAGAGTCCCCTGACATTCCTCCACCCAGATGGGATCCAGTGCCATGTTCCTTGTCCGAGCAATCCCCCATGAAGGTGCCTATCATGCCACCACGACTGGTGCCCATTTTCCCTGTTCTTCCCTTGTGCATAGCATGAATGATGCAGACGGACAGGAGCGCGCACACTACCGCACATACTCCTCCCCAGTGTCGACCACAGCAGCTCCCTCCATTCATCTTGCCAGCATCCTGCAATGACCCCCAGCTGTTGCCAGAGGCTGCTAAGGCACCGAGGCATGACACCCCCCCTCCCTGGAGATGGACAGCAGTCCAACAGATGCTCAATCTGCCTCCTCCTCTGCCAACCCCCAATGACCCTGGCTCATACCCGAACCCAGGTCGCCAGCGTGGAGTGAGGTGTGGTGTCCAGTGCCTCAACCCTCTGTGCCACCAGGCCAATACTTTCACATTTTAATATTGGTTTCTGGCTTGCAGAATTAACAGGCTTGACAAGGGTACCTCCTTTGTTATAGGTGAGTGCTTACACTGTTTGCAGTTCATTTCCAGTGTTATCTGTTTTTCATTAATTCCTTTGGCAAGTCTGTTTTAGTTGGCTTGGTTCTGTAAAGAATTTACACAGCCTCGGAGAAGTAGAAGACGCACCATGGTCCATCCTTCCTTTCACCTGACTAGGTAGGGAACTGATTTACTGCACTTTGTTTTGGTTAGAACCTTGTCCATGTAGACAACTTATATGTGTTGGGTCATGACAGGATGCACTGTATAATCTGTATGGATCTACTTTCAAATACCTAGGGGCATTGTGTATACAAAAGTAACTGGAGAGTTGCTGCTGTCCTGAATGTTCATGTGCCCATGATTCTATACTGTTAACAGCCTTTGGGCTGTACCATTTCCACTAGTAGGGGTGCACATTACCCATTTGTGCTGAATACCCATTTACAATATTCAGCTTAACAGAAAAAGAAATTACTGTGAGAACTTTCTTCTTTTTTTTTGTCCATAGGAATACATTGGAGACACTGAGGAACATGGAGACATGCTATTGACCACAAATGTCATCATGAACATTAGACACATCTTTTAATACTTAGGATTCTGATTCTACATTTTCAGCTTTTTTATATTTGCTTGCATGCATATGCAAGAAATATAGTGCCACCATATGAATTTTCGTAGGTGTGCCACTCAGCTTCCAATGCCCTGCTCCCTTTTGCAGGTGATGTCTCACTGCACCAATACATGTCAGAGCTGTCTATGACAGCAGTTCAGAGGCAGTGGTGTACAGCTGAAAGTGAAAAACTGCTGCAATCAGCGGTGGTAATGTGCCGTTGGCAGTATGCAAATTGCCCACATGACAACACTGCATCTGAACTGTCATAGACAGTTCTCCCCCCACCCCAAAAACCTGTGTAGCATGCTGGGAGCCCACCCCAGCATGCTCATGCACTCCTCCCACCCACATACCGTATGGCCGATGGGGGTGCTCAATCCCCCATTAGCTCCGCTTCTCCCCAAATCAGATTTCCAGGTGCCACGCTGTGAACCTACCCCAGTGTGGTAAAAGTCTGTATGGTGATGGGGGTGCCCAATCCCTGGTCAGCTGCATTAAATCCCCCCTCAGCAAAAAAACCCTGACTTCCTGTTGCCATGCTGGGAGCCCACCCCAGTGTGGAAAACATCTGTATAGCCAACAGGGGTGCCCAATCCCCTGTCGGCTCCACTATCCCCCCAAAAAATAAACTTCCAGCTGCAATGCTGGGGGCCCACCCCAGCATGGCAGAAGTTCTGTGTCATCTTCTATTAAAAAAAAAAACACCTGTTAAAAAAAAATGGTCCCTCGATGACTGTCTTGCCCCCCTCCCCAACCCGTGCCCACCCTCTGCACACCCACCTCCCTACACACACCCATAATTACCTCCAGAGCCCAGCACGATGATCTTCAATGGATCGGAAACATGTCTGCACTCTCCAAAGACAACCATGAACTGAAGACATGCCAGTAAGCTATGTAATGGCATAAATGGGGGGTTTTCAACTTTGGTGCATATCTCATCGATTTTGGGGAACTTGTTCACCACATTTTCAACATGGGGTTCTTGGGGCCTCACCTCATGAACTCAGTCACTGTCAGTTTGTTATTTGGTCCTGAAAGGTGATTTCACGGTTACTGCACAGAACCACATTTTGGGACCTAGTAATGAAACAACAGTGTCACAGTTCATGAGATAGGCCCCCCAAAACCCTATGTTAAAAATTTGGTGACATAATTCCCAAAAATGACTGTTTTACGAGTGTGCGTTTCACAGTTCCTATGCACGCCTGTAACTTCGCAAACTTTTTTATATTTTCAATCCAGATTTTCAACATTACCATTTATCACACCTCCTTATGAGCAGTACAGCTGTCATTTTTCACATCTTGCCCAAAATGTGTTATTGCGCATGTAGTGCACAATGGCTCAGTTAGTGTGCAAAATCAATGTTTGGGACAGATTAAGGAAATCACAGTGACACTGTTCACGAGCAGAGACCTTAAAATGGCTATGTTGAAAATTTGGGGACAAATGTCCATAAAATGACTGTGTTACAAGTGTGCATTGCGCAGTTTCCATGCACCCTTGTAAGTTCACGAATTTGTAATATTTTCAGTCCAGATTTTCTAGAGTGGCATTTTTCCACACCTTCTTATGAACAATACAGCTGTCATTTTTCACACCCTGGCCAAATTGTGTTTTTGCACTTCCGGCACAGAAATGCATGGTCACTGTGGAAAATCAGTGTTCGGGACAGATTACGAAAATCACAGTGACACTGTTCATGCGTGGAGGTCCCAATATGCCTGTGTTGACAATCTGCTGTAAATAATCCCCAAACTAATTACAGTTTCTATGCACGCTTATGACGTCACCAGTTTTTTTATATTTTCACTCCAGATTTTCAACATTGCCATTTTTACACTTCCTCATGAACAGTACAGCTGCCATTTTTCACATCCTGTTAGAAATGTGTTTTCACACCTGTGGTGCCAAATGGCGTAGTCGCTGTGTAAAATCAGCTTTCAGCTAATGAACTGATATTGTCACTGTTCATGAGGTGGGGGTCACAAAAAACCCATGTTGAAAAATTGGAGTGAAAATACTAATGAACGCCTGTGGCATTAGGGTGTCCAGCCATAACACCCCACCCCGTAGAGACTGACAGGCCTCAGGGGTGTGACTTGAGATTGTTGCCTCTAATGCTTATACCATTCCACCCCCAACCACACCCTGCAGCCAGTGACAGGCATCAAGGTGTGCCTTGGACTTTTAGGCCCCGAAGTTCGCCCCATTCTCCTATACTGCACTCATCTCACCATATTTCCTTATGGAATGGGGTGAGCATAAGGCTCAAAGACCCCAAGGCACACCGTGACACTTGTCGCTGTCTGCAGGGTAGGGTGTGGTGAAATGGTATGACTGTTATGCCTGACACCCCAAAGGCACACCCCAATGCCTGTCAGTCTTTGCAGGGTGGTGGTGAGGTTGACTTCAGTTCAATACTTCACTGCCATTCATATTATGCAGCTGTGTAACTCCTACACTACAAATGCCAATGCCAGCAAGCAAACATTCGGCATTGACAAATGCTTGTTTTAGTTTGTTCTGGTCAACAGTCCTGATTTGCATTTGCTGCTGCTGCCATGTCCATCTATCACAGCCATGATAAGAATATTTACTTAGCAAGGCTTTTAGTGGTAAAATGAAATATCAGTTAGGATCGGGTTGCTTACTTTGTGTAGATCACTTAAAAAAGCCTCTCATGCTAGAGTGACCACAAACTCTCTATGCCTTACCAAAGCAGCTGACTGCACTGCTAGCAAGGTAATGAGGCTGTAGGTAAAAGATATTGAAAAAGGAAAAAATGCTTAAGATCCTTGGAATAAAAGCATCCTAAAATGAGGTAACAAATAAATTGGATAGTGATTTGTTCATTCCCTTTATAACTTTGCTTGGGAGGTGGTGGTGGTGTGTGTGTGTGTGTGTGCGGGGGGTGCTACTACTTTGGAATGGGAACAAAATGACCACTGCTTTTATACTTAGGAAATGGGCTGATGTGTGCATGAAAGATATATATATATATATATGTATTGGTTTCTCCCGAGACGCCCTCGGCTGGTTCACTGACTACCTCATGAACCATTCCCAGCAGGTCAAAATAGGTAACACATTGTCCAGTAGACTGCCCACTTTCTCCGGTGTCCCTCAGGGGTCCATCCTCGGGCCATTGCTGTTTTGTCTCTTCCTTAACTCCCTCCCCTCGTCCTGCACAAACAACCTGCTACTTTACGCAGATGATGCTGTCCTATACGCCACCAATGCGGACCCCTTTTAACTCCACCGCTCCCTTCAAACCTCCTTTAATGATGCTGAAAACTGGTTCTCCACACAGCGCCTCCTACTGAACTATAAGAAGATGAAAGTTATGATCTTCTCCCACCCCCAGAACTCCCAGAGAGAACACTGGCTCCCTCTACTAGCTATCAACTAGTCCCCTCTCGAACTAGTGGACTCTTTGAAATACCTGGGCATCACCTTAGACCCAGCACTAAACTTCCAGCAGCATATACACCTACTA
The DNA here is from genome assembly GCA_016271365.2 of Neoceratodus forsteri. NCBI lineage: Eukaryota > Metazoa > Chordata > Ceratodontiformes > Ceratodontidae > Neoceratodus > Neoceratodus forsteri. The sequence goes on along the minus strand of CM057449.1, from coordinate 542,658,606 downwards.
TCCACCACCCTCAACATTTGTCTTGGGATACTGCACCGCTTCAAACATTGTCTCAATCAAGATGCCCTTAGGCTCGCTGTCTCCTCTTCGATCCTCTCCCTACTTGACTATGGCTTACTTATCTATAGCGCAGCTAGCACCTCTGCCCTATCTAGACTACGCCTTGCCCTTAACAAAGCCTGCCACCTTACCCTAGGATGTGACCGTCTCACGCACATTTGCTCACTATACATTAGCACTAACTGGCTTAACCTCGAAAATAGAATCAGGTACCACGCCTGCCTCATGGCTAAAAAAGTTACCCTTGGCCTCGCCCCCCCCCGGGCTCACCCTGCTAATCCATTCAGCCCCAGCACTTAAACACACTCAGAGCTCTGTTAAACAACTCCTCACAATACCCCACTGCCAGAGAGACTGGAAGGAAAATATGTCTCTTTGCAGATGACACAAAGATCTGCAACAGAGTTGATGCACAAGGTGGGGTGGAAAGGATGAGAAGGGACTTGGCAAGGTTAGAGGAATGGTCAAATGTATGGCAGCTTAGACTCAATGCTAAGAAAAGCAAGGTAATGCACCTGGGAAACAAAAACCCAGGGGAAGAGTACACAATGGGGGGTGAGATACTAACAACAACAAAAATGGAAAGGAACCTGGGGCTAGTCATATCAGATGACTTAAAGGTGGGCAAGCAATGTGAGAGGGCAGCAAGGAGGGCTGTGGGGATACTGGGATGCATAGGGAGAGGCATCACCAGTAGAAAAAAGGACGTTATTATCCCTCTGTACAGACAGTTGTTGAGACCCCCATCTGGAGTACTGCGTGCAGTTCTGGAGACCCAATCTCCGCAAAGACGTAGACAGGATGGAAGCTGTCCAGAGGAGGGCAACTAAAATGGTGCAAGGTCTGCACCGGAAGACATATGAAGAGATACTTATGGAGCTAAATATGTATAGCCTCGAGGAAAGGAGGGAGAGGGGGGACATGATAGAAACTTTCAAGTACCTCAAGGGAATCAACAAAGTCCAAGAGGGTAGCATCTTTCAAAAAAAGAGGTGTGCAATAACAAGGGGGCACAATCTGAAGATAGAGGGGGCAGCTCAGAGGTAATTTAAGGAAGTATTTTTTCACAGAGAGGGTTGTGGATGCATGGAACGGCCTTCCGGAGGAGGTTGTGGAGTCAAAATCAGTGGTGGAATTCAAGCATGCATGGGATAGTCATAAGGCAATTCTGGGGGTTGGGGGTAGGAAGAAGTAGGCTGCTGGTTAACTAGGATCTGCAGCTTATCCATTAGGTAGGGAAATGGGCAGACTGGATGGGCCAAACGGTCCTTATCTGCCGTCAAAATCTATGTTTCTATGTTTCTGCAGCACCTCCCAGCTCCAAAGGTCATTTAGTTACAGAGCCCCCTCTTGGATGAATGGCCTACCCACCTCCCTTTCTAATGAAAGATGAATTGGCACCTTCAAAACTCGGCTTAAGAAACACCTCCAATCCTCTAACTACTGTGATTGCCACTGATTAACCTCCCTTCCCTGACTAAGGCCTCTGGCTGGCTTATTTCCAAATCCTGTTGAGTCTCCAGCCTAAATCTGTCAGTTTCAGCTGGACTGCTGAGTAGTATTAATGTTTTGTTTAATGAACTGTGCTTACTATTCTAAGTTTCTAACTGTTAGCCTTTTCCTGCTCTATGTGTATTGCTTACTCTGTGCCCTAGTTATGGTGAATTGCCTTGCAATGTCTGTTTTGTAACTGATTTCTGTGACGTGGAATCTTTGTAAAGGAGTCTGTGACTTAAAGGTACTTTTCCAAAACTTCAATAAACAAAATAAATAAATTATATATATATATATATATATATATATATATAGTATGTATATACATTTTTTAAGAAGCAGCTTAATAGAGTGTAAATGGTGCCCTCGAGATGTATCTTGGCTTATCAAGAGAGTCATATGAAAGACAGCTCTGCATTCTAGAACTGCTCAGCTTCGCTCCACAGTTATTAAACTCAAAGATGTCTGAAAATAACACTCTTGATTAGGCAAGAGACATCTTGAAGAAACCATTTAGCTGTATAATCCACAAACACTTTACTTAATGACATCCAAACATGTGAATAATGCATGCAGAACAAGTCCAAAAGGTCTGTCTTATTTGCTCATAATGTGGATCCCTCAGTGATTACTGAGGAGTCCCCCCCCCACCCCATTAGGAGTAACGTGGCATGGTTCCTCAGTGTGTTGACAGAATAAAACATTCAGTGAACTATGCGTACCTTATGGGTGAGTTTCACATGGCACAAACAGTACTCTTAAGTGATGTAAACACTGTTTTTGGATGAGTAAACATTTTTAACAAAAACATATACTTTTTTTATAGAATTTATCAACACATGAAAGAAAAGACTGCTTGCCTCATACTGTGACAAATCAAATGAGCTTGAAACATCTATTGAGGAACTAAAAGTGTCAATACAGAAAAGAGACCTGGGAGTTATCATCTCAGATTACCTGAAAGAGGTTAGGCAGTGTGACAAGGCAGTGGGGGAAGGCTTGTTGGATGCTTGGATATGAGGTATCACAAGTAGGAGGGAGGTAATTTTGCCTCTGTATAAGACGCTGGTGAGCCGCACCTGGAGTACTGCATCCAGTTCTGTAGGCCCATTCCGAGAAAGGACATAGACAGGGTGGAGGCAGTGCAGAGGAGGGCAACTAAAATGGTGCAGGGCCTACAGGAAAAGACCTATGAGGAAAGACTGAAAGAGTTAAATATGTATTCCCTGGAGGCAAGGAAAGGGGGGCATGATAGAGACATGCAAATACTTCACTGGTATAAACTGATTACAGGAAGGGAGTATCGTTCAAAGTAAGAGATGCTCCAAGACAAGGGGCACAGTATGAAGTTGGAGGGGAGACGACTCGGGTAACATGAGAAAATATTTTTTCATGGAGGGGGTGGTGGATGCTTAGAATGACCTCCCAGAGGAGGTAGTAGGGGCTAAAATGGTCACAGGCTTTAAGAAGGAATGGGACAGAAACAAAGGTATCCTGGAGGTAAGGGAGGTGCTCTGGACTTCAGTTTGGGCATCAGGCCTCATACTAGGTAAGGATAAATAGAGCAGACTGGGTGGGCCAAGAGGTCCTTAATCTGCCATCAACTCTATGAATCTATGTATCTATAATACTGGCACCCCCATGTTCATCAGTACATCGCCCAGATAAAGATGAGGCAATTGCCACCTTCATCAGCCGATATAGTAAGAATACCTAACCACAGTTAACAGTAGCAGTTTTATGCAAACTGAAATACTTTGTACATGTTGTTTTCATCAGAAAATGTGGAATGCATTCTATTTGCAGCACAGGATGGAAGAGAAACATGGTTATAGTGTATAGTAGAATGTTGTTCTGTATAGAATTCCATCCCTTTCAAAATGCTGTTCTACCACAGTTATAAAGGTCATGGAATGTGATTCTACCCTGATGTGGTAGAACAGCATTCTGTCTAGAACCTCAAGAAACTACATGAGTCAATTTCATTTTCAAAGCAAAAGAACTCATGCACACATATTTCACACAGCACTATACACCACAAAAAATACAGGATGAGCAACTCTATGCACAACCCCTGTGTTCTGCTACCTCGAGGTCCTGAGTCCCATGAACCTCTCGAGCTTCACTGTCGAGGACATAGGGAATCAGAACCCCTCTGTGGCAGAACACACTGGTTGAGCATGGTTTACCATCCTGTATTCTCTATGTAGCATCCCAACCAGCTGTAGCACCATCTAATCAGTCATCTGTAAACAATGTATTTGAATCACCTGTAAAAAAAAATGTAGAGGCTTTATTAATATTTGTCATAAATATTTTGACTCCTCTGTAGCATACTGAATAATTATAAAAATGATAAATGAAGTTAGTATTCATTTTAAAAAATGTCCATCATTCAAAAGTTTTGTTATACTATAGAAACATAGACTAGGCATAAAACCAAAGGTTTTTAAAAACAGTCTGACACATGTTACCACACAAAGTCAAGTGAGAGAGTAATGTTACTTAAACAAGAAATGCACATTGATCCGTGTTGCTGTCTATATCTGTCAAAACTGAGCAAACCAATGTAATATATTGGTGGCATTCGTATTATGTGTCAGTTTATTTCAGTGTTAAGGTATTGCTGAAATTACTATACTACATGAGCAATGACATAAACTGGCTGATTGGCATTGTCCCAAAATTGAAATAATACCAGAAAACTGGTAACAAATTACATTACCACACTAAGATGCTATGTCTGTTGTCTTGTATCAAGCTGTGTTCTAGTTAATAACCCAGTTTCTAAGGATTTTTAGAGATAAATAATGAGTAGTTTCAATGTTTAAAAAAGGTATGTGACTGCAACTAATATTATACTGTTTTCAATAGATGGTACCAAGTCAAGCATGGCATTTATATGTTGTAAATAAACAAGCATTTGTCAATGCCGAATGTTGTCTCACTGGCATTGGCATTGGTAGTGCCAGAGCTAGAGATGCATAATAGGAATGGCAGTAAAGTATTGAAGTGACGCCAACCTCACACCCACCCTGTAGAGAGTGACAGGCATTGGGGTGTGCCTTTGAGTCATCAGCTATAATGCTCATGCCATTGTACCTCACCCTACCCGGTAGACACTGACAAGTGTTGTGGAGTGCTTTGGGGTCTTTGGGCATTATACTTACCCCATTCCATAAGAAAATACTCTGACGTGGGTTCAATATAGGAGAATGGAGTGAATTTTGTGGCCGAGCAGTGCAAGGCACACCATGATGCCCATCAGTGGTTGCAGGGTAGGGGTGGGGGTGGAATGGTGCAAGCAATACATCCGATTATCCCAAATCACAGCCCTGCACTAGTCAGTCTGTACTGGGTGGGGTACTACAGTTGGAAACCCTAACACCGTAGGTGTGTGGTAGTATTTTCACTTCAAATTTTCAACATGGGCTGTTTGTGAGCCCACCTCATGAAAAGTGGCACAATCAGTTTGTTAGCTGAAAGGTGGTTTTGCACAGTGGTTATGCCATTTGGCGACACAGGGATGAAAACACATTTTGGGCAGGATGTGGAGAATGGCAACTGTATTGTTCATGAGGAGGCATAAAAAATAGCAACGTTGAAAATGTGGCATGAAAATATGAAAAATTGGTGAAGTCATGAGCATGCATAGAAAGTTCACAACACACATCCATAGCCCAATTATTTTTGGGGGTTTGCCATCCACCTTTTTAACATAGACATTTTGGGACCTCCCCTCATGAACAGTGGTGCTGTGATTTTGTTAATCTGTCTCAAAAGTTGATTTCCCACAGCAACCATGCCATTGTGTGCCACAGGTGCGGAAACACATTTTGGGCAGGGTGTGAAAAATGACAGCTATACTGTTCATAAGGAGGTGTGATAAAATGCCAGTGCTGAAAATCTGGCATGGAAATATTGCAAATTTGTGAAGTTACAGGGGTGCATGGAAAATGTGCAACGCACACTCGTAACACAGTAATTTTATGGACTTACATAGAAACATAGACTTTGACGGCAGACAAGGACCGCTTGGCCCATCTAGTCTACAGATCCTAGTTAACCAACAGCCTATTTCTTCCTACCTCCTACAAGAATTGCCTTATGTCTGTCCCATGCATTCTTGAATTCTCCCACAGTTTTAGACCCCATAACCTCCTCAGGAAGGCTGTTCCGTGCATCCACTTCCCTCTCTGTGAAATAATACTTCCTCACATTGCCCCTGAACTGCCCTCCTTCTATCTTTAAATTGTGTCCCCTTGTTTATGCAAGTCTCTTTTTCTGAAAGATGCTACCCTCTTGGACTTTGTTGATTCCACTGAGGTACTTAAAGTTTCTATCATGTCCCCTCTTCCTTCTTTCCTCAAGGGTATACATATTAAGCTCCTTTAGTCTCTCCTCATACGGCTTCTCTTGCAGACCCTGCACCATTTTAGTTGCCTCCTCTAGACTACCTCTATCCTGTCTATGTCCTTGTGGAGATGGGGTCTCCAGAACTGGACACAGTACTCCAGATGGGGTCTCACCAACTGTCTGTAAAGAGGATAACAACTTCCTGTTTCTGCTGCTGATGCCTCTCCCTATACATCCCAGTATACCCCCAGCCCTCCCTACTGCCTTCTCACATTGCTTGCTAACCTTAAGGTCATCTGATATGATTACCCGAAGGTCCCTTTCCTTTTTTGTTGTTGTTACTACCCATTGTGTATTCTTCCCCTGGGTTCTTGTTTCCCAGGTGCATTATTTTCACTTCTTTGCATTGAATCCTAGCTGCCATACTTCTGACCATTCCTCCAACCTTGCCAAGTCCCTTTTTATCCTTTCCATGCCTCCTTATGTATCAACCCTGTTGCAGATCTTTGTGTCACCTGCAGAAAGGCATACTTTTCCTTCCAGTCCCTCTGCAATGTCACTGATGAAGACATTAAAAAGGACTGGACCCAATACTGAACCCTGCAGTACCCCACTAGTAACCCTCTTTCTTCAGAGTGGACTCCATTTATAATTACCTTCTGTGTCCTGTTGTGCAGCCAATGTTTTACCAGGCTACCACCCTGGGACCCACTCCCAGGCTGGTTAATTTGACTATTAATCTTTGTGTGGACTGTGTCAAATGCCTTGCTAAAGTCTAGGTAAGCCATGTCCACAGCCCCTCCCTGGTCTACTACTTTGGTCACCCAGTCAAAGAAATCTATTAGATTTGTCTGACATGACCTTCCCGCTGTGAACCCATGCTGCCTTGGGTCATGTGCTCCACTGGCCTCTAGGTACACAACTATTCTTTCCTTCAGAAGTGACTCCATCACTTTCCCTACCACAGAGGTCAGACTGACAGGTCTGTAGTTTCCTGCCTCTGTCTTGGTCCCACTTTGTGAAGGGAATCACATCCACCTTCCTCCAGTCCTCGGGTACCACCATCCTCCCATGATTTATTAAAAGAGTAGCCAGTGGTTTCACTAGTTCCTCCTTAATTCTTTTAGGATTCTGGGGTGAATTCCATCAGGACCCATTGCTTTGTCCACCTTCAGTTTTAGGAGTTCTTGCAGAACCCTTTCTTCTGTGAAAGGACTGGATCAACCCCTATCAAGAGTGCTTCTGTTAATTGGATTAGAGCACTTCCCCTTCTCTTTTGTGAATACTGAGCAGAAATATTAGTTCAGTATACCTGCTTTTCACTGTCCCCTCTGCCCACCATCGTTCATTCTATTCAGCCTCACTATCCCTCCCTTTGTCTTTCTCATTCGCTGATGTACCTATAAAGGTTTTATCCCCCTTCTTAACTGAGTTGGCTATCTTTCCTCAGTTTGGGCCTTTGCTATTCTGACTTCCCTCCCTGCTTCCTTCTGCCTTAACTGGTACAGCTCTCTGTCCTGCTCCTTCTGTGTTTGGCATTTTCGGCACCAAATTTTCAAAATAGGCATTTTAGGACATCTGCTCATGTACAGTGTCACCGTCATTTCCTCAAACTGTCCCAAAAGTGATTTTACACAGCAACCATGCTATTCTGTGCCGGAAGTGTGAAAATACATTTTGGCCAGGATATGTAAAATGACAGCTGTACTGTTCATAAGGAGGTGTGGAAAAATGCCAAGTTTGAAAATCTGGAGTGAAAATATTACAAATTCATGAACTTATGAGCGTACATGCAAATTGCGCAATCTATGCCTCGTAACTCAGTCATTTTATGGAGTATAGTCATGAAATTTTCAACATAGGCATTTTAGGATCTCTACTCATGAACAGTGCCACTGTCATTTTCATCATCTGTCCCAAACACTGATTTCCCACAGTGACCGCACTATTCTGTGCCGGAAGTGCAAAATGCCAATGTTGAAAATCTGGTGTAAAAATATTGCAAATTCACAAATTTACAAGTGGGCATAGCAACTGCACAATGCACACTCATAAAGCAGCCATTTTTTGGACTTTTTCCACCAAATTTGCAACATAGGTTTTCTGAGAGCCCACTTCATGACCACTGGCACTATCATTTTGTTAGTCGGTCCTGAAAGGTGTTTCCACGCAGTGACCACAAAATCACCTTTTGGGGCAGAATAATACCATGACAGTGGTAGAATTCATGTGGAGGGGTCCCAAAAACACCATGTTGAAAATTTGGTGCAAAAATCAAAAAAAATGCCTGAGATATGCATCAAAGTTGAAAAATTCCTATTTATACTGTTATACAGCTTCACTCATTCAATCAATCAAAATCTTTATTTACACAATCAATCAATCAAAATCTTTATTTACCCAGGTGATCACCATTGAGCAAGCTCATTTACAAGGTGGACCTGCAGTTCGCAAGGTCGAGGGTACAGAATAGAGTACAAGTAAAATATACATAAATTAACAGTAGCAAGACGTATACAACAAAATATATACAGTGTAGAAATAAAGGTAAATAATATATACAGAGATGCCTTTATAATCCTATCCATCAATAACATGTTCATAGCCTGTAAAGGAGTCTCTGGGATATGGAAAACTGCACACATAGGAGGCAGGGACACTGGCAGAAAGATTCTGGGATACTAAGCAGGTAGTATTAGGGCATAAGAGTGGGCGATGGGGGATGTGTTGCAGTGAGTACATAGTACTGGTGGGACTAGAATGGACTGAGGGAGGGGGGAGTAATTTTGGTAAGGGAACACTTAGTTTGAATGGGAAGGACTTAGATTGAGCAGAAACATCAGCTGGACAACTAGGAATGGTGGAATCAGTTACAGTGCTCCACAAATGTTTTGGCATACAGGGTCTTGAACACAGCAAGACTAACAGGGGAGCTAAGTTTCAATGAGTTCTGTATCCTGGTCCAAAGCATGGGCAGGACAAAGCTTATGGCTGCTCTTCCAAAGGGGGTACCGACCCTAGGTACTTTCAGGGAAACCAGCGAGTGACTTCTCAAGACATAATTCCCAATCAGGCTTAGTGGGAGACAGTCAGCAATGTATTGTGGGAGTTTGTTGGTGATGGCTCGGAGTGTCCAGAGAGCTGCATTTCTATACCACCTGTGTTGAAGGGAGGGCCAACCCACAGCTGCATATAGTGAACAGTGTTGGGTGGAAAAGGGAAGGCCTGTTATAAATCTCAGAGCTCTATGATACAGTACGTCCAAATTTAGCAAGGTGTGAGGCTGGGCACTGGCCATATATGAAGTCAGCATAGTCAATCAGTGAGAGGAATGTGGATTGAATGAGCTGTCTTTTGGCATCTGCAGTCAGGAGGTGATTTATTCTGAAGAAGAGCCCAAGCCTCTGCCTCAGCTTTTTCAGCAGTTCTTCTATATGTTTCACAAAGGAGAGTTTATTGTCTATCCAGACACACAAATACTTGAATTTTGGTATGTATTCAAGATGCTCACCTAGTAAGGTGGAGATAGAAGGTAATGGACCAGCAGCAGCAGAATATGCCCCCTGCCCAGTTGGTGAGAATAGCATCGCCTTGGTTTTCTTGGCATTAAGTAGTAGTCTTTTACTGAGGAGCTAGTGCTGCAGGATGTTAAAGTCAGTTTGCAGGTCACCACAGGCAGCTTCAGGAGATTCATGGCTTATGTAGAGCACTGTGTCAACAGCAACAGGTGAATGCTTGCTTCCTTAATGCCTACATCCAGGCTGTTGATTTAGATAGCAAACAGTACTCATCCCAATATGGACCCCTGAGGGACACCTCTTTTTATCAGTTTAAGTGAAGAAAGCTCCCCTTCAGCCTTGATTTGTTGTTGCCTACCAGTGAGGTAGTCATGGAACCAACACAAAGAGGTTCAGTCTAGGCCTATTGTTTATAAAGTGGAGAGGAGCAAACAGTGGTCGCTGGTGTCGAAGGCCTGACTGAGATCCAGGAAAACTGCACAGATTAATTTTTTGTTTTCTAAGTCCCATTGCCAGTCATTAGTTACTTTTCCCAGGGCTGTAATGGTACTGTGCTTTGCTCTGAAGCCTGACTGCATAGGGTTTAGTCAGTTTGAGTTGTCTATGAAAGATCTCAGCTGGGTATCCACAATATTTTCTAGGAGCTTGGAGAGTATGGGGAGATTGGTCTATAGTTATTTAGGTCACAGGGATCTCCTGATTTAAACAGGGGGATGACGTGAGCAACTTTCCATAACTGAGGGAGGGAACCTTGCAATAGGGACAGGTTGAATAAGTGACAGATAGGTGCAGCAAAGATGTGATAAGCAATTTTCAAGTAATATGGGTCGAAGAAGTCAGCCCCAGCACTTTTTTAGTGTCCAATTTTAGGATAAGATCTTCAACTTCCTTTACAGAGGTGAGTAAGAAGGTTACAATATTGTTACTCGGTTCCGGGAGCTTAGTATTGATCTGTGGGTATAGTCTGCTTACCGGTGCGTTATTGAATGCTAGGCCTGCAGTGGCAAAATGATTGTTGAAGGCCTGCAGAATCTCGTTTCTGTCATTGATTATAGCATTCTCAGTGGTAATTTTGGAGGGAAGCACATTTCCTGGAGAATGACCAGTCAGTTCTTTTAGTGTGGACCAGAACTTGGTAGGGTATTTAAACACAGAATCTAGCTGAGATTGGTAAAAATTGGCTTTGGCCTCTCTGACCATCTTAGTGCAGGTGTTTCTAGCTGTCCTGAAGAGACACCAGTCTTCGTCTGTGTTTGATTTGTGAGCCTTTTTCCAGAGTTGATCTCTTTTTATTAAGGCAGCCTTGAGGTCCGCTGAGAACCAACTACATTTTCTAGCTTTTATACGTGCTTTTACCATAGGAGCTTGGTCATTTAGGGCACTGGTTATAATTTCATGGAAGATGTTGTAGGCATTACTCACCGATTTAGCAAGATAAAAACTGCCAGTTTTTTATTTCATTGAAGTATGCGAGAGGATTGAAGTTCTGTCTGAACCTTTTAGTGGAAAGTTTAGATATTGGTGAGGGTTTAGCATCAGTTCTTATGCCAGCAATAAAGCGGTGGTCAGTAGAATCAGCTGAAAAAATTCTAGCATGGGAAAAGGAATATGGTTTGCTTACAAGAAGGACATCCAATAGGGTGCTGTTCATTGGGTTTTTCTTGTTAATGTGAGCTGGCTCAGTAATAAGTTGAGTGAACCCCTGGGAGTCACAGAATTGTGTCAGGGGTAACGAGACCTTAGTCAACAAATCATAATTAAGGTCTCCTAGAATAACTGTTTTAATGGGGACAGAGCCCATAATAGATGACAGATGGGACAGGAACTGAGGCCCCGCGGCTGGTGGTCTGTAACAGCTATAACATGGAAAGCCATTGATGGGGAAAGTTCAACTTTAAGGGACAAACATTTGAATCCACCTGCAATAGAGGCAGAGTCTAGGATGGACACTGAAAATTTGTTTTTGACATAGATAACTACTCCGTCTCCCCTGGTCTGCCTATCAGCTCTAAATAGGAGGTAGCTAGGGATGTTAACCTTTCTATCTGGAGTGGATGCCTGAAGCCAGGATTCTGACAGCACAAGTATGTCTGGTGCGGTATGAGTAATCCATGCCTGGACTGATGTAAATTTCTTTAACAGACTGCACACATTTGCATGCATAAAGCTGACTCCTTTCAGTCTTGTAAGGTCAGATGGAGATGAGAGAGCTTTTGTGGGACCTTAGTTGAGTTCAACATTACCTGAACACAAAAGTAGTAGGAACACAATTTTCCTTAGGGCAGTGAGGAGTAGTTTGAAAGCACGAATCTTTCTGCATCTAGTATAAGTTTGAGTGCGGGGGTCCGGTGTCCAAAGTTTCCCCTTGTGCTGACCTAGGGACATGTAGCCTATGGTCCATCCAGTATAGCACCAAGATGATAGGTTTTGAGTGGGTTGGGTGAGGGGCCACATATTGGTAACAAGGTAGCGGTCCCACCTCAAGGAGATTCCACAAAGTGTGAAGGGTGCGGAGTCATGTGGTGGCAGCATACATTATACGGAATAATAATATAAAGGCAGTCTAGCAGTGGTAGGCATGACTGTATGTTGGGGTCAATTCTGCTCAACTAGTCTGTCATGTGGGGTACCATACATAAGCAGGTAAGTAATTGAAACCACACGAGGACTGCCATGATTGTCCAATGTGTTAACAGGGTGTGAGCTGCACCTAGACTCACTAGCTAGGTTCTATAAGGCTCAAGGATCACTGCTCTGTGTTAGACTAGCTAAAAGAGACAGGGATCAATGGTACACCAAGATACATGAAAACAGCCTAATGGCACAGATGTCTTAAGGATTTATCTTAAACAGGCAGAGGTATCCTACCGATTACGCTTCATGAAGAGTATCGGGGTAATTGCTTAGAGGAGACAAGTGAGCTCAAGAGAGGATCACCTCTTTAAGAAGTTACAGAAAGGAAAGTCCCTTTAAGCAGTTGCTGTAATTGACTAGTGTGAGGCCTCAGGGGGTGTGGATCACCGGGGAAGTGTACTTAATAAAGGATGGAGGAGGGGTGGGGTGGGCAAAAAAATGTCCAGAGAGCAGTACAGCAAGGCAGTGGCTGAGCTGTGTTTTGAAAAAGATGCCTTGTATGCTTCCTTTCTCAGTGGGGATCTGCAGCATCTGATCAGGAAGCAGCCACAGTCCCCAGGAGCCAGTCCAATTACGGAGATTGAAGCCTGACAGCTCTGAGCTAGGAGCTGACTAAATGTACCTGCTTTCCTTGGACGGGGGTGGCAGGCTGGAAGCAGAGATCCTACCACCCGAAGGTAGCAGTGCTAGGGACACTCAGCTGAAGTGAAGAGCTTTGTTTGGGCTTGTGTCTGCTTTCCTGGGTCAGGGGGTGGTGGACTGGATGCAGAGGTCCTGCTGCTAGCTTGCTGGCATTTTGTCAGTTCGCGGTCGGCTTTGAAGAGTGCAGACATGTTCCCAGTCCACCAAAGATCATTGCACTGGAATCTGGAGGTAAGTATGGGGTGTGGGGGGTGTGGGGAGGCAGAGTGCACAGAAGGTGGGTGCAGGTTGTGGGAGAGGGGCAGGGAGACAGCGAGGGACCATTTCTTTTTTACAGCTTTTACAAAAAACATTGTGGGACTTTTTTTTGCAGGGAATTTGGCACGCTGGGGTGGATTCCCAGCATGCCACCTAAGTCTTTTGGGGGGGATTCTGTAGCCGATGAAAGATTGGGCACCCCTGTTGGCACATACTGAGAGGGGAACACATGAGCCAAGGTGGATTGGGCGCCCCCCTCGGTAAGCAACTAAAGGGTGGGGGGGACACATTATGCTGATGGGGAGTGGGCTTCCCTGTTGGCAAAATAAAAAGGGACAGAGGGATAAACGCCGATGGGGATTGGGCCCCCTGTCGACAAAGGAAAACCGTTGGGGACACATAATGCCGAGGAGGATTGGCCACCCCCTCAGCATACACTGTACATGTGAGGAGGCCACATTATGTAATGGGGAGTGGGCTCCCCCATCGGCATTGTGACAGGCAGCAGCAGCAGTTACTGCTGTCATGTTGTCTGCACTTTAGGAGGCGTGTTGTGGTCACGCTGCATGAGAGCTTCACTCTCATTGCAGTGGACCTTTTTTTTGTTCTGGTGGCCACATTTGGTATGTGTGAGGTCAGGGCCTGCTGCTGGCTGATTGGGGAATGAGGGACACACCTTCTGATGTGTGCCCTGCATTTACCCAACACTGGCTGTGCCTCCAAATGTGCTACCACCGCAATATGCTGGCTGGTGCTCAAGCAAGCGAGCCAACATAAAAATGTGTCACAAGAAGTTTGTGTGTGTGTATGATATCACAGAGTTGTCATAATACAATGGAAAAGTAGTGGATGGGTCGTTAGTTGGTGTTGGATGTTATAGTGCATAATAAATGTGAAATAGGCTAAATAACATGTAACGTACTGAAACATAATTTACTTACTTGGATGGAAATTCAAATTCGGTTTCTCATCAGGGTAATGCAGTCTGTACTGATAATATGCTGTTTCCACTACCCACCTATTTAGGCAGAATATCAAATCCAAGATGATCTATTATACAGTGCACACATGGTCATCTTCACCTTAGTTACTGTGGTGATCAATCTCCAATCGAAACTTGTCTGATTCTCTGCAGCATATGCTGCTAATTCCCTCAAACACTGGGATGCAGTGACCACATGTGCAGCACAGAGAATAAAAAAAAGTATGAACTGTGGCTTTTCAATTAAACAATTATACTAACATAGTAAAACATCATACCCAAATCATATGCTCCTGCTTTATGAGCTGATTAGTAGGTCTCCAGTCAGACAATACAACATGAATTATCCGAGACTGCACATGGAGCTGTTGTCAACTGCCATATATTTATCAATGTAATTTTGAGACACACACATGCCCTACATTGGCATGGCTCATTGGAAAGTAGCACTGAGGCACTGAACAACTATTTGTGCTCACACCATTGAAATGTCTTTGGGAATGAGCACAGTTTGCTTGAGATTGTGCATAGGTGGGTGAGGGTACTGAGTGTACAAGTGAGTGCTCTCATCTCTTGGGGAGGGAGGGATGTTGGAACAGCCTCAGACTGCAACCATGTTGAAGAATTGTGGCAGTGCTGAGGGAACTTGAGAAAGGGAGAGCATTGGGGGTATGTCATGCACGTTCATCTGCATGCGTGGGTGTGCTTGACATCATGCGGAAGGAAGGGGCAGGAGGAAAAAAAGTGTCAGTCTGGTGATTACTAAAGACATTTGGTAAAGTTATGTGAAGTGCATTCTGAGTTTGTGAGAACCCAATACAATAAGTCAGCAGTTATGATACACTAATAATATAAGAGACTAGTCTTCTAACTGTAACAGTGTTCTAATTAGCATTATAAATATATCATTACTGTACATTAATCAATACTGTTATAATTAAAACAAGAAATCTGGAATGGGCAGATGCATAAAACTGGACAATAATCACTATGATAAAAAAAAAAGAAACATTTAATTTGCATTAAATCCATTATCAGTCAATGCTGCCAATTGTATCAGCACTGGCATCTTCAACTAGCACTTCACCATTGTTGTGGAGGCTGAGGCTGGTGGTTCAAACCAGTATGGTCTTTTAGCATTTGATGCCACAGGCTCTTCACCATGTGATGAAGGATCTGAGTCATCACTATCATGTTGAATATATTGTTCTTCTGCATCAGTTAATTGAATGCTGTCATCACTAGTCTGACTTTCTCCTTTGTTGAAGGAATCGTCATCAACAGAGGACATTTTCTTTACTTAGATGATAAAACACAAACAAATATATATTCTTATTGAAAATTCAAACTGTGAGAAATAAAATTATAAAACAGTGAATAAACAAGATATCTAAAGAATTACACCAGAAAAACATAACAAGCATTACAATAGCTACATTAATGGTTAGTTAATAGCACTCTTGTGTCAATTTTCACTTTAATATGACCAGTCCAACAGTATGATCACAGAGAATGATTAACTTACAATTAACATAAACATTCATATTACACCATTTAAGCAATGTGGCTGGAGGTTTGGGATGGTTGAATAACAACATGGATATAGTGAGTTGAATCATGGGCTGGTTAGTGTGCTTTCACTACCACCACATATTAGAGGTGGGCAAGCCACAGAATGCATGAGCCTGGCTCAAGCTTAGTGCCTGGCTTGACTCCGCTCAGCTCAACCTCCATAAACAATTGAGAGCCATGGTCAAACTGAGCCAGTTATGATCAATGTAAGCATTTTAGTCAGCCAAGCAATTGGTGTAGACTCAGAAATGTCCAATGTCTATGTAGTTCAAGTTCAAGCTAAGTTTATTTGTTCAACTACAAGTCATTACGAAACAGAAAAAAAAGTTGAAACATTAAACAATCACTCCCTAGGCGATAAAACGTACAGTGCCACATGCTATATGTGTCACATGCTAGTAACATTTGTAGGAGTATTATGCATTCATTTAAATTATTTATGCATTTCTTTAGGCTGTAGCCAACTGAATCAATTCCCTTATCCAAAAGCAGTAAACATCATTTCCATGTTTATCAGCATGGGGATCTTATTCAGCATAAAGGGTAAATCCAGAAGATGTAAAATCTCCAGGTAAAGAATCTTCATAAACCCACTAATTATTTCCAAAACACATATAACCTTTCAAATATTTCCTGGGGCAAATTCCACAATATAAAGTAATGACTTAGTAGGACTCTACCAACTCTGCATCACTGTATTTGCCTTTAATTTATTAAAACCTGTAAGACTCAAATTTGGCAAAATACAGGATACTAATGGAATTTGTCCCAACATCCATAACTGTGACCAAAAATTGTTTCTTTATTCCAGGCTTTCCCTACTAGGGAAATGTGAGGGAACACTCAGTATTGAAGAGAAGAAACTTCTGCCAAATTTCAATCAAAACTTTGGGACCCCCACCAATGAGACAAAATATACCCATGGGAAATAGCAAAGTGTTTTGACAAGAAAAAATTGTAAACAGCTGTTCAATTGACTTAAACAGCTTAAGGCATATTAAGCAAATGAGTTAGAACTGCTCTTAATATAATAAAATCTTTAAAGGCAAATTTCACCTGTGCCAGATGACAGAGAATTAAAATGGCATATTCTTGATTATAACAAACATTTAGCTAATTTTACTATCTAGTAATAGAAGTTTTCTTAAAGCTTTTTAAGATAAAAAACAATAACTGTAAAAGTTCATAATGGAACAAATAATTCAGTGAGTTCCATAAATTCCAAGTGGAATTCAAATATTAAACTCATAATTTTTGGACCCAAATCCCATCTGGGATTGGTATTATATAGATAGTCTATCATATTCCACAGGGTACTAGCTCTATCAAGTAGATGTAAGGGACTCCAGGTAAAATCAATTAAATAAATCCAAGTCAGTCGAGTTACTTGTGAGAGTGCAAATTCCCTTAATAGCTGCATTACTTATCAGCATTATGCTCTCAATGGTTAATTTGCACCTCAGAGTTTACAAGTACTGATGCAATCAGTTGAAGGAAAACTTTAAAACTGAATCTTGTACAGCATTTAAATAACTAAAATGTCTCCTTCTTATATAAAAGTATAGCTGCAGTAGTTTTCCAGACCTGCATGTGTAGTGCAGCCACAATTATCTTATTTCATACAAAAAGCAAGAAAAGTTAAATAAAACCTTCTGAGGGAGGAGTTGGGGAGGGTACCCCAGAGTCAGCTTCCACAAGTCACCAAATCAGCAGCTTTATGGGTTTTAAAAAGCCATGACTGCTGTAACTTTACCGAACTTAACTCCTTTCTCTTGGTTCAGGAGTTTGAAACATCAGTGGGTCCTCTACATGAGATTCACTATCACTGGTTTTGGCTCCAGTTTCACTCATGAACCCTCAAAACACTTCTACCAACCCTTCCACTGGCCCTTTTGAGTTAATGGCACCTATCTTGAAACAATCTGGGTCGGAATAAAAGGAAAAACGTACCTTGTGAGTTTATTTCAATACTAAGTGGTGCAGCGCCAGGCTCATACATATGGTCATTACTCACAAGAGGCTTCAAACATATTTTCAGGTCATTTTCTTCAACAAGGACTCTCAGCATTATATCAAATTACAAGCTGATTCCAATAAGTCTCTTCCAATGAGTACTCCAGGGCAGGAAACCTCCAGGGTGGTTTTCAGCATGTCAGACACAGTGGCCGAGCCAGGTTTGGGAGCATTTGGGAGCCGGGGGGGGCATTCAGTCAATCATGGGCTTCACAGTGGGCACTAAACAGTGAATAAAGATGTCAGTGGGGCACCACTACTCACACTGGGGCAGCCAGGAGGGGCAACGGCCCCCCCAGTCCCCCCTCTAGCTCCGCCACTGGTCAGACACACCTTCCAATCTTATTTTACCTGTAAAAACCAAACAAAGATGCTCCACTGAGTGCATCAACTTTGGGGACACCAAGGCAAACAAAAACTAGGAACTCAGCCCCCAGGCAATGTTAGGGTATCCTGTGATGATAGCGAGTGAATATGAGTGACCGTCAAAGCGGTGACTCATATTCAGTGCTATCATCATGGACTATCTGCAAGGGTAGCAACACTATGCTATAGCTAGGATAGAGGAGGGTGACCAGAAGGGGAGGACAGTGAGGGGAAGAGGAGAGATAGGGAAGAGGGTTTTCAGTGGGTAGTGTGACTGCTGCAACTGAGCTAGCCATGTGGTGTGGTGATGAGGGTGGCTAGTTCTGGCACAGTAGGTACTGGGTTCA
Organism: Neoceratodus forsteri; assembly: GCA_016271365.2. Classification (NCBI taxonomy): domain Eukaryota; kingdom Metazoa; phylum Chordata; order Ceratodontiformes; family Ceratodontidae; genus Neoceratodus; species Neoceratodus forsteri. The sequence goes on along the minus strand of CM057449.1, from coordinate 542,640,364 downwards.
GGGCTGGGGACCGGGGGAAATATTTTTGCCACTGGCTCCTGCTGCCACTTTTTTTATTACATCCGAAGTGTCACTCCCTCCTGACATGCACCTCCCGTGAGTTAGGAATCTTTTAATGGGGGGTATAGTGGCAAAGCCCCCTTGAGGGGGGGTGGCGCAGGGGAGCTGCACTAAGTCTAGTTGCCAGATGTTTAGTCACCTGCATGTGTATATCGATGATTTGCTTTTCAGTGATATACACTCACCATAATAGTGATCGCTGTTTTGCTTTCACTATTATGACATAGAACTCAATGTTAGCATACCTTTAATCAGGCAAAATAAGCCTGTCAATACCCAAAAGTACTATCAAAGTCCTGGCCATCCTCCTCTCTTCTTAGGGATCCAGAATCCATAATTAATGAATGAAAAAGACTTGCTCAGCTTACAAAAGTAGTTAATTCACTGTCCAGCTTCTTGAGTAAAGAATTGCCAGTACAAACTCCCAAGTCCCAATATTTTACCAGCTCCCATTATCAGAGCAAGATGCCAGATAAAATAAAATAAAACTAAGTAGCAGTCTTTAAGAATTTCCAGCAACTAGGAGGTTTTATAAATACAAAAACATAAAGCCCTATCCTTATCTAAAAAACCTCCTCATTTAAATCCAGTATCTACTGAAAAAAAGTAAAGCAAAGCTACGTGAAACAAAATAGGGTTCACTTCTCTGCCTTCAGTTCAGCAAGTACAAAATGCCAAATCAATGGACAGCCGACATGACTGTAAAGAGACAAGTTTCACTTTTAAAAGTACAAAAGGTAGCACATCCTGGAGCGGTAAATAAAATAACATACAGTAAGTTTCATTCATAGAAAACGTAGCTCAAGATTCTTAGCAATCGGGAGATGAGGAGCAAAATCTGTGTTGCAGAGAGCGGAGTGACACCACAGCCCACTTGCCGCCCCTCCACCTCACTATCCCTGGTCCCTCCTTCCCCAGCCATGAGTGGAAGCTCCTGGTGTAGAGATCCCTCTCTTCTCCTTGACATAGACAGGCAGCACCTCAGTGAAAGCCACTGAGCGTGCTACCTGTCTAACACCCCTCTCCAGCTCCCTAATCCCCCTGCACTGTACTATGTAGAGAACAGCCCTCAGTAGCCAGGGCTTGACTTGTGTTTTGACTCATAGAGTTGATCATGACCCCTGGCTTGGCTCTGGCTTGGCTCTAGGTGGAAAATTCCTGGCTTGCCCACCCCTGGCACATGTTCACCTGTGCTTGTTGCTTTTGGGTTTTTCTGGGTGTGATGGGTGTTTGGACTGATTACAGTAATAGATTTTAAATTCAATACAAGGACAAATGTAAAGGGGGACTGCAACAATGGAAAAATCAACTTGTAGTCAATGACATGACACAAAATGGCAATGAATGTACATGAAAAAAACTGCTTGAAGGTTAAAAGACCCACAAACAAAAAAGAGCAAAACATAATGTGTGGTATATTAAAAGATACTACTAGAGGCACACCACACAATAGCTAACACACTGTGACTTCATAAGTGATGTAGCTGGTTGAGCATGCTTCTCCTCACCAGAAATAGGGTTGTGGTGGTAGGAAAGTTCCAGCATATGTTAGGGCAAAATGGAGGACAGAGTGGAACTACTGTGGGGAATGCAAAACCATGATACAGGTTAAAAAAATAAAACATTTCCACAATGGTAGCATTACTGGTCACAATGCCAGTACCAGAGTTTGGGAATGAGCAAGGATCATCAGGGGCTGGCTGGGGGAAGGAGGACTGAGCAACCCAGAGGACACTCGCTTTATGCAACAATACTGCCACCTGTTTGACCACAGGTGGCAGTGCAGATGGAGGTGGATAGGAAAGTAGGGATGTTACAGATGTCAGCATGCATGAGTATGCCTTGAGGTCAATGCACATGACATCACAGGTGCAGGAAACCAGAGAAAAAGACCAGGAACCCAGCATCTCATCGATGATGGCACTGGGGTATATCTGAGTCCCCAACCCCCTCCTTGTATGGTGCCGCCTGAGGGAACAAGATGTCTGGGGGTGTACCAACCCTACACATACTGCACCTGGGAGGAAAGATAAGGCTCTGTGGAGGTAGGTGGCAGTGGCTGGGGGAGGCAGTGTGATCAGAAGGTGCTTGGAGGGCCTGAGATGCAGGAGAACTGGATATCAGGTGGCATAAACAGAAAGTTCCATAAAAGCAAAACAACAACTTGATGAACATTTGTTTCATCTGACTTTGATTTGTTCAGATTGACTCCATATAATCCATTAGATAACTTTGGACATCTCCAATACATGAAAATAACAGTGGCCTTACATGCATGCAAAAAATTAATACCCGCAATGTGAGACCTAAGCACACCTCATCCTCACAGATACTGAAAAATGACTCCAAAAAACAACCAACCAAAAACATAGCACAAAACAATAAGCTATAGGTGCTATGATTTATTGTAAAAACAAACAACAACAAAAAAACAATGTGAGAACCACTCCAGCACTTCAGGTACTCCTCAACTTCCTCAGGGAGCTTAAACCTTCTAGTAGCTTACATACCACCAAAGAAAGCTAGTGATAGTTTTGATTGCTTCATCAAAATTGTAGCAAATCTTAATATATACTATGAAAAAATCATGCTTGGGGACTGAAACATCAACTGGTTGGCAAGCAATAATGGTAATCTTAAAGATAAATTAGCTGATGTATTACTTACACAAATCATTAACTCACCTACCAGAACTACTTACAAAACTGAAACTGCAACCCTTCTTGATTGTATTCTTGTCAGCCACTCTGATCAGGTCCTATCAAATGCTGTCCTACCAGGTGCTCTCATCTAACACTCCCCAGTCAACTGCAAATGGTCCACCAAAGTGGTCAAAGGTGAACCCCATTACTACCAAGGCATGTGTTTTTCGTCCCCATAAGCCTCCTCTTCTCCAAACCCAGCTCAGTCAGGTGGACTAGTCCTTTGTATTGCAAACACAGGATGTGAACTTAGCTATTGATTACTTCATCCACCAATTTAACAGAGTTTGTGACATTGTTGTCCCCCTGAAACCCATACTTATAAAAGGAAACTCCCAACCATGGTACACCTCCAACATCAAATCCCTATCAAGGCAGAGAGACAGAGTTTGGGCCCTTTGTAAAAATCTGGGACTTGCCACATACTTGACCAAGTACAAGGGGTTGCACAACCATCACAGCAGTCAAGGCCACTTTCTACAAATCCAGCAACAGCACCTCCTAAAAGACCCTAAAAATTATGGCCAGCAATTAATGAATTTAGAAGGCAACCTAAACAAACACTACCCTACTCTGTCATTCAGGATGGTATTTCAATCACTGAGGACAAAGACATAGTGGACATCTTCAAGTATTCCTTTTGTGACCTCTCAGCATATACTGTACACCAGTCCAAAGGTTCCAGTATGAATTGCCAGAAGACACCCCAGTTCCCCTTGACAGATCCCCTTTTTATTTTAAAAGGTTAACTTGGTCTGACATTTATGGGTCTCTAAAAAGGCCGAAAATCAAAACGAGACTGGGCCCAAAGAACACTTACCTGAAACTGCTAAAGTCTGTAATAAGGAAGGTCACCTTCCTTTTACAGGCTATTTTTAATATGTCCCTATCAACTGGTATAGTTCCAGAAATCTAGAAGAAAACCCATGTGACCCATGCCTGACTACTAATTATCACCCCATATCAATCCTCTCTCTACTGTCTAAAACCCTGGAGTGGGTGGTTAATGATCAACCCTCTCTCAGTACTTTTCTGAATATACTGTAAGTTATTAGCCTGGGAGCAACACAGTTTTTGAAAAAATCAGAGTACCATGACTGCCCAGAGTTCCCATGATGTTCTGGCATTTGGAGGTGCTATGTATCCTTCACTGCTGTTTTGGAGGGTAAAGATTGTGATTATAGCCAACTCTTCTGTTTCAGGGTTGGTGGTAAAAATGATTTCCTTGCACGCATGTACTCCTTGAGGCTTAGAGACATGCTTGAGCTTCTAATTCTTTACATGATTCATGTGCATCTCTACTTGAATGGGAACACTGTGACCACTCTACTTGAATACACCGACTTAAGCCACAGTACCATAGACAGAGGAGAGATTACTGGTTCCATCTTCATTGACTTAACAAAGACCTTTGACCTGGTGAACCACACTCTCCTCTGCCACAAGCTCTTACATCTGGTCTCTCCTATGATTCCATATCCTGGTTCAAGAACTACCTATCAGGCAGAACCCAAGCAGCAAAGTGCTGAGGCGTCCTCTTTCAAGACTTGCCTGCCACAATTGGTGTTCCCCAGGGGTCAATCCTGGGGCCCCTTCTATTTAGCCTTTTTATAGATGATATCCCAGCTGCCTGTAGATCCACCAACATGTTACACTATGTGGATGTTGCAGTCTTATTCACAAATGACTCATGCCTGCCCACTCTTCAACACAAGCTGCAATCAAAATTTAATGTAATACAGACTTGGTCCACTGCTAACTCTCTAGTCATGAATAAGCAGACAACCACATGTATGCGCTTTTGCACTGGGAACAAGCTAAACAAGTTGCCAGCCCTCACCATTGTCACTGACCTGGGTTCCCAACTCGAGCAGGTACTGACCTTCAAGTAGAGATGGGTGAAGTGGCCCCAATTTGCTCTGCAAAGTTATTCATGGAGTGAAGGCGAATTTGCAAGTGCTCTGCAACGTAAAGCTGAGTACTTCGCTCTATAATGGGTACCGCGAAGTCCACTGAAAACAATGACTTCATGTTACTCCACCTTCCCAAACCACTACTCCACCAATTCTTAAGGCAAAGTACATTGAAAACAATGTACTTTGCCTCACTTTGCCTTGTTTTTAAACTCCAAAGGCGAATTTTGTAGTGATTCATGGGATTTCAGGTCACATGGGCTCTAGACTGTTCTGCACAGCCTCAGTTTGGGGTAGTGTGTGTAGGAAGCTGTAGGAGACAATCTGCTCTGAGAGCTCTCTGCGATTCAAATCTTCTAAAAGCTGTTAAAAAAGCCTTTTTGAGTCATTTTTTTTGCTGAAACCTTAGTTTATCGATTATAGGAAACCCTTCTGTGCTCATATCATCGAGCATTTGTTGTTCTTGTGTGGATTTTGAATGTTAATGTACAGCATTCAGTCTGTGTACTGAGAGACAGTGGAAGTGTGCTTTGGGGGAGGGGAGTATTTGTGGTGTAGGTAGATTAACTTGGAGAAAAAAACAGTGCTTTCTGTTTTGGTGATATTTTTCTTGTATAATTGTGTTAATGTACGCAGTAATATTTTCAATAATTCTTGCCATTTTTTTGCTGATTGTTGTGGTATAACAGTGCATAATTTTAGTTTGTTTAAAATATGTGGTTATATTACTGAAGGTTTCAATTTACTACACTTTACTTAGTGTGTGTGTGTGAGTATGTGTGTGATGCGTGTCATCAAATCAGACACCTTTTATTGTGCCACTGCTGTATGATTTTTGTACTTCTTTGTGGTATCTTTACTGGTACTAGTTCTAGTGACTGTTACTGCAGCAGTGCAGTACACTGTCCTCCCCTCCGTGGACCGCCCCAACCAGCAAAGGTATTCTTTTCCAGATTTGAATTTCTGATGGTGAGCACTGGTTAGGTGTTATGCCTTTACATCTGCATCTCTTCAGTGTGCAGCTCAGCCTTAATCTGTCTGTTCATTTGCATCTGTTTAGGGCCCGGTCTCCACCTGTAACTTAAGTCACAGTTGTTTCTTTGGCTTCCCTTCAGAGTACTGGACAGGTGTGGTGCATAATTCTGCATGAACATTGTATTCATTAATATGTGTTTTTAAGTCAGGACAATCATCATGAGTCACTCGTGATACAAATCACATTCTTCTTCATCATCATGGTCACAAATGTAGTCACAAATCACTATTCATGATCACGTCACAAATCACAACATTAATTTTTTTACTAGTTAGTTGGATGTATTGTAAGCCTGTTTTGTAGTATCTCTCTCCAGGCTTCACCACCCAAACATTATACTCATTAATGAGCATTTTTAAGTCAGGGAGTTTGTGCTACAGTTCATCGGGGAAGTACAGTCATAGGCATTTGCGTACCCAATACAGTTCCATATTGTTTATCTCACACTGTCGACACCAAATCATGTTCTTCATCATCATGGTCACAAATGCAGTCACAAATCATCATTCACGATCATGCCACGAATCACAACACTAATTTTTTGACTAGTTACTTGGATGAATTGTAAGCATGTTTTGTAGTTATCTCTCCAGGCTTCACCACTCCACCATTGTACTCATTGATAAGCATTTTTAAGTCTGGGAGTTTTGTGCTACAGCCCATCGGGGAAGCACAGCCATAGGCATTCGTGTTCCTTCCTGTACAGCATGTGAGTTACAGTACTGTAAGTAGTGGTGGCCGAAGTGGCCCCAATTTGCTCCGTGAAGTAATTCACTGAGTAACGTGGAATCCGTGGAGAACAACACAATGTGAAGTGGAGTACTTCACTTCATAATGAGGAATACGAAGTCCATTGAAACCAATGACTTTGTGTTATTCTACCTTCCCCAAACCACTTCTCCATCAATTTTAAGGCAAAGTACATTGAAATCAATGTAATTCACATCACTTCACCTTGTAATTGAGCTCCAAATGAAATTCTGTAGTGATTCATGGGATTGCAGGTCACATGGGCTCTAGATTGTTCTGCACAGCCTCAGTTCTGAGTTTTGGCCTCAGTAGAGTGTGTATAGTGGTGGCTGGAGACAGTTTGCTCTTAGAGCTCTGCGATTCAAAACCTCTAAAAGCTGTTTAAAATGCCCTTTTCAGTAATTTTTTTGCTCAAAAGTTAGTACATCGATTGTAGGAAACATCTGTGCTCATATCATCGAGTGTTTATTGTTGTGTGTGGATTTTGAATGTTAATTTAGAACAGTCTGTGTACTGTGAAGTGTGCTTTGGGGGTGGGGCGTATTTGTGGTGTAGGTAGATTAACTGGGAGAAAAGGGCAGTCTTTCTGTTTTGGTTATATTTTTCTTGTATAACTGTGTTAATGTACACACAGTAATATTTTCAGTAATTCTTAACATTTTTTTGTTGATTGTTGTGGTGCAGCAGTGTACTATTTGTCTGTTTAAAACATTTGGTTATATTACTAAAGGTTTTCAATTTACTACGCATTACTTGAGTGTGCATGCGAGTGTGTGTGCGATGTGTGCCCTTAAATCAGATACCTTTTATTGTGTTACAGAGTAATTGCAGCAGTGTGAACCTGCTATTCTCCACACCTGCATGAATTTTTCATTCTACTTTGTGGTATCTTTACTGCCAGTGGATTGTTACTGCCGTGTACTAATCCCCCAACTAGCAAAATGTGTTTCTTTCCAGATTTGGATTTGTGACTTGTGAGCACTGGTTAGGTGGTGTTGTACCTTTTCGTATGCATCCCTTGAGTGTGCAGTGCAATCTTAATCTGTCTGTGCATTTGCATGGCACCATTAATTCTGGAAGACTGCATTTCTTGTTATGCTGTCATTTCACTGTGTCAGCACTGAGGAATTTTCTGGACACAAGACAGTAGCATTTTGGGGATGCACATTAATTCTGGTGACTCTGTGTGTGACCTGACCACTGCACACATGACTGAGTGTGCCATTAATTCTGGGAGACTTTGCATTTCTTGTTATACTCTCATTTTGCTTCATCAGCACTGAGAAGTTTTCTGGACACAAGACAGTAGCACTTCGGGGATGCACATTCATTCTGGTGACTGTGTGGGTGAGATGCTACCAGTATTGTTATCACTCCACCTTACTTAGTGTTTAAGGCGGAATGACAGCGCAAAGTAATAACAACAAGGTGAAGTGAGCCTTTCCTATGGGGCACTCCACGTAGCAAAGTGCCAATGCAAAGTGGCCACTTTGCGTTCACTTCACCAGCAGATTTTAAATTCGCTGCATCTCTACCTTCAAGTACCTTTGAGTAACACTGGATAGCGCTATGTTGTACAGTATGCATATTGACCTATTAATAAAAATGGCTAATTGCAGGCTTGGTTTGCTATACAGGCACAGCCACAATTTCATCCCTGAAATCAGGAAGCAGCTTGTGCAGTGTCTCATAACTAGTCTATTTGATTATGGGATTGCTGTATATGGCTCTGTCTGCGACAATATTTTAGCTCGAGTCAGGACTCTTCTTAATAGGGCGTGCTGTTTTGCTTTGGGCCTTAAACTTGATACACATGTGTTTTCTATAGTTTATTTGACTGGCTTGATCTGGACCTTTGGTTGGACTACCACACACTCATCCTTGGTTACATGACTGTGCATGACCTACTGTCCCCTAGTCTAAAGTCAATGTTTACCATTGTAGGTAACAATTACTCCACATGAGAAGTGAAACAACATTCCCTGCTGCTTCCACAGAAAAAAAACACCCTAGGCCAATCTGGTTTCTCCTTAAGATTTGTTAGACAATGGAATGATCTTTCTGTCTCTTTAAAGACTTGCTCCTCAGCTGATCTCCTTAATATCAAACTGCTCTCCCCACTCTCCCCTTCTGAGACTTGCAACTGCTTTAAATGATAGGTCTCTATGCCACTCTTTTACTCTATGTTATGGCACTTCTTCTCTAAATGATTGAATATTAAGAAACTATTTGTATGATGCTGCACCTATTTAAAATTGCAGTGAGGTATAGTGGTAAGATTGTACTGTTTTCTGTCTCTCACTATACTGTTCTTTGTATCGTTACTGATCCTCTCACTGGAACTGTATTGCGCCAATCTCTGTAACACTTGTTTTTGCACTAACTTCTGTAACACGTTTTTGCACCATGCTCTGTAAACTTGTTTTTGTTGTCTCCCTGACATTAAATCATTTGATAATAGGATCTGCTTTTATGTTTTATGTGAAATAAAAATGAAATGAAATCGCTGGCGTGGTTCTCAAACTGATTTTTTTTTTGCCAATAAACCATACCACATATAGCTTATTGTTTTTGCTGTTTTTTTTGAATTTACCAGACCTTACGAAGCTGTATGCAAATAGCTGAAGCAATGTTTTTCTGTGCTGTGCATGCTTAAACATGACTCAGTGACACAGCAGTGTGGTAGCATTGGGTCCCCCCCCCCGTTTTGGATTGAGCAGAGGGTCTCTCTTACTTTAGTTTGTTACTCAACAGCACCTCTCCTATTTCATTCTTTAATTTCCCTTGTAGGATGGCCACCTACAGTCTTTAATCTTCTTTCCTATGTATTACTTTTCCTTTCTCTGTAGCTCTCTCTCTCTCTCCGAGTTCTCTGTGGGTACCTTTGCTGCCATACTACTAAAGTGCCAGGTCTCCACTGCTGTATTTGTGGGACATAATGTTATTAAGTACATCTTTATTTTTGCTAGCACTTGTTTAAATCCCCTTTGTGCAATGGCAGCTCCTGCTAGTGAACCTGCATGATCCTGTGCATGACCTTAGTAGTGCACTTTTGCAGCATTGCACAGCTGCTGTGTAAAGGTTTCTGTTTCAGTGAGGTTTCCCCTTAGACAGTACAGTCCATGTTTGCCCTAATTCGTATGCCCTGTCTTTTTCATTTAGTTTGCCTCATTTTGTTTTAAAGAGCAGAAAGAAAAATATTACCTAGTTTTACAAACAGCAGAAAAAAGCCAAGTGAGTTCGTAATTTCAGCCCCCAGCAACACTGCTGTTCTCCTTCAATTGTTAGACTTGCCTCCGCCTGTGAAGTGGAAGCTTCTGTGGACCAGCAGATTCAAGATCACATGTAAAACTGAATCTGTACTGAACGTTTGTTTATTGTCCCCTAGTAAAGCTGCACTGCTAGGCTCTTGTCTGCTTGGGTGTAGCCATGGGGAAGTACTCTCCCAATAAATAAAAAAAAATGCTTTAAAATTAGCTAAACAGAGAAAGCTTTTGTAATTGCTTCTAGCTAGTGTGTTTTGTTTTTTAAAACTGTTTAAAGTCTTGCTTTGTCAATTGTGAGGTGACTGCCCTGTGAGTGTTTTAGTTGGTGCCAAGAAACACTCCCAGAATTTGCAGAGACACATCACAAACAGCATAGAAGCATAAATAATGGAGATTTAAATGTTTTAGGGGATATTTGAATTATAAAATGCTCCCCCACATTCTAGCAACACTTGTTAACTTGCAAGCCATTACAGTTCAAGGTTACAAACACCATACAGCCAGTCAAAAGTGCTGAAATTGCATGCTATGAAAGCCACGTTTAGCATTTTTCCTTTGCACTAACTTTCTTCTGGTTCTCCAGCCTATTTCAAGTATTTTGTGTTTGTGTTTGTATTTGTATTTGGTGTTTTAGTGAGTGTCTCATTCCTGGTGCATAAGGAACTGAGACAAATGCTGAAACACTAACTTGCTCTGCTGTCTTGGTTGCCTCTATAGTGCCAGCGCCCCTCTGCACTGCTGGTTTAATACAAAGGGGGCTGTCACTCTGGGGAGGTGGGTGGGGTTACAAAACACAAACAGATAAATTAATATAATTATAGATATTTTTGGGTACCTAGGGATCTTAAAGCAAGTCTATATTGATTTCATATGTAACAAAAATGTTTCTTTGTGTTTTAAAGTTAGTTTAACTTTTTTTGTTAGATAAAGGGTGGAGTTTTCAGACATCATGTGATTTCTTCCTATAAAAAGGTGCGTCTCCTCAGCCTAAGAAGATCAGTTCAGCCTTGGAAAGGGCTGAGGAAGCACACAGGGCAGACCAAAGCTGGGGTTTGACTGCGTTTATTCTTTTGATTGATTTATGTTTATGTTAGAAGTTATGCTATTTACTTCTGTCTAATTTAATAAATCTGCACTTCTGAGTGAATTTATGCACCATACTCCCATTGTCTGTGTTTTACTCTGAGCACCCACCATCACAATTGGTGCCAGAAGTGGGATAATTGGTGGTCCAAGTAACCAGGGGATACCAATTCTAGTATCAGTCCTGATACGAGTAAACACAAGGAGTTGTACCATGGCAGAGAAGAACGCGAAGTTGGAGGAGGAAAGGCCTGAGGACTCCAGAGGCATGCAAACCAGGCAGATGGTGAGCCAGACTGGTGAGCAGCTTCTGCCTGGCTTGGGACCAGGTGGTCACCCTAAGAAGAAGGCAGAACCAGTGGTGATGGCGAGTCTCTTAGATCAGAGTGAGGAAGATCCTTTGGAGGACCCTGCTGCAGAAGAGCCTCCAACTGACATTGTGGACTTGTTACAGTGGTTGGCTATCTACCAACATGAGATGGAGAGGCAAAGGGAAATCAAGATGCAGTGTCAGGACCAGAGATGGGCTGAGACATTAAGGGCCATCCAGAACATTAGTTCAGGTAATAGAGACCAAGATACCAGCCCTAAAGATATTGCATTGACTAAAATGACTCCCATGGATGAGATAGAGGCATATCTCACAACCTTTGAATGAGTGGCAAGAGCTTGTGGGTGGCTCCAGACACAATGGGTTGTGACTCTTGCCCTTTACTTGACAGGAAAGGCCCAATTAGCCTACAGTAATAGGGTTCCAAGGAATGCAGAAAAGTATGAGTTGGTTAAAAAAGAAATTCTGAGGCATTATGACATTAATGCAGAAACATACAGGTAGCGGTTCCACACTCTGTGCTACCAGTCTTCATACAGGCCTAGAGAGACTTTCATCAGATTAAGGGAATTGTGTGTAAAATGGCTACAACCTGAAGAAAGAGCTTCATCTGAAATTGTAGAGACTTTGGTGGTAGAGCAGTTTCTGCAGATACTTTCCAATGAGTTCCAATTTTGGGTAAAAGAGCATAACCCTGAATCAGCAGAAGCAGCCATCACATTAGCCAAAGGTTATTTGTCAACTAGACCAACTCAGAAGAAAACTACTCCTGTAGGAAGGTCTACACCCACTACTTCCCCTCCCACCACAAGGTCAGGATTAACTCAGATTGATGTAAGAATTGGAAGAGGAGGGAGGGTGTACTCTTCAGAAGTGATTTGCCATAACTGCAGTAAGAAAGGGCATATTGCTAGATTTTGTCCCAAACGGAAAGCTCCAGCACATCTGGCTTTACTCACGAATTGGTATGCAGTGACTGAGGTGACAATTAATAAGAACCCCATGGTAAAACTTCTGGATACTAGCAGCAAGTACACTCTGGTACATCCAGAACTGCTGGAAAATAACTATGTCCCCAAAACACCTGTGGACAGTGTGTGTATCCATGGCGACACCCATCGGTACCCTACTGCAGAGGTTAACATTGCAGTGAATGAAACAACAAGCTTGGTGTGTACAGGTATTGTCCCTAACCTGCCTGTTTCTGTAGTCCTAGGATATGACTTTCCAGGGTTTGAAGCTCTACTTAAAAATAACCCACAACTTGCAGCTGCTACAACAAGGGCTCAAGCAAGACAAGAGCAGTTATTGGGGGAAGTTTTTCCATTTTCTGATGACCTCATAAGTATCTCTGGATGGGACAGGAAGTCCAAACAGATGAAAAGAACTTTGAAGGCCATGTAGAAGGATAAAGGACTTAAAGACTTACCTGAACCCTTAAATGTAGATAAAAATGCTATTGTTGTTGAACAAAGTACTGATTTCTCATTAACTCCTTTTTTTCAGCAGGTTGGTAAGATACCCAAAGAAGGTACCCCTGAGATTGTACAAAAGAACAAAATCCTGTATAAGAGGTGTGTGCATCCTAAAACTGGGGAAGTGGTGGATCAATTAATGGTCCCTACAAAATATAGGGAAAAACTACTACATCTGGCACATGATTTGTCTTGCTCAGGCCACGCTGGCAGAAATCGTACTCTGGCCCATTTATTACAATGGTTTTTCTGGCCAGCCATTCATGAACATGTGACTGTGTACTGTAAATCATGCCCAGAATGCCAGAAAGTTGTGCAAGTAGGAAAGCTTGATCTAGTTCCCTTGGAACCCTTACGCCTTGTGACAACACCTTTTGAGCATATGGCAATGGACATTATGGGTCCACTGGTGAAAATTTCAAAAGGGAACCGCATCATACTGGTGGTCTGTGACTATGCAACCCAGTACCCTGAAGCCATACCCCTACAATCTGTTACCACTGAAAGAATTGTCCAAGAGTTGGTAAAGGTTTTCAGTAAGCTGGGTATCCCAAAGGAGATACAGACAGGGGTAGTAGTTTTAATGCAGCATTATTGAAAGAGTTGTACCAACTGCTCGGAGTGGTTACAATTCGAACATCACCCTATCACCCCCAGGCAGATGGGTTGCTAGAGAGATTCAACCAGATGCTGAAAAGTATGCTCAGGAAATTTGTAGTAGATGAAGGGAAGAAATGGGATCAGTACCTTCCATTAGTACTCTTTGCATATCAAGAGGTGCCCCAAGTGTCCACCGAGTATTCCCCATTTGAATTGTTATATGGGCATAACCTGTGAGGACCCCTCGATGTGGTTAAAGAGTATTGAGAAGATGGGCAAGACGTAGGTTCCACCAGTATTTCTGATTATCTGTTACAGTTGAGGAAAAGACTAGTTAAATATACAGAGTTAGCACATGCTAATGCTAGTCATGCCCAACAGAAACAGAAATACTATTATGACAAAAAGGTGTCTGAGAAAAAGTTTCAAAAAGGGGATAAGGTGTTGCTTCTACTACCCCAGGTGCAGAACGAGCTCCTAATGAAATGGCAAGGTCCATATAAGATTCTTAGAAGGGTAGATAGCATCACCTATGAGGTGGAAACCCCTGATAAACATCCTAGTGTAAATATCTATCATGCCAATCTTTTAAAGAAGTGGTATGAACACTCTGGGCCCCCTGTTAGTCTTTTGATTATATCAGAAAAAGAGGAGTCCAAGATAGATATGGCATATAGCCACCTGGAAGTTAATGAGCAAAAGGGAGAAGAAGAGGTAGCCTTTAACCCAGCCCTTGAGGAACAGCAGAAGGAAGAACTACTTAATGTTATTAAACAGCATGCTGCAGTGTTTACTAAGGTACCTGGGAAAGTTAAAGGGGTGGAACATCAGATCTATACTTCTTCTCCCCCTATCAGACAAAAGTCTTACCAGCTCCCTGAGAGAGTTAGGTCAGATGCAGGAGATCCAGAAATTACAGGAATTAGGTATAATCATACCAAGAGTCCCTGGGCATCTCCTATTGTAGTTGTGCTGAAGAAGGAAGGAGGCATCCGGCTATGTCCGTAATTTAGGAAGTTAAACCAGGTGTCACAGTTTGACGGGTACCCCATGCCAAGGATCGATGATCTGATCAACCATATTGGGCATGCCACATACATAACAACATTGGACCTGACTAAGGGCTACTGGCAGATTCCTCTAGAGCAAACCTCCCAAGAGAAGACTGCATTCAGTACCCCTGTAGGATTATTCCATATTTGTGACCATGCCCTTTGGTTTGCATGGGGCCCCTGCCACCTTTCAGAGATTCTTGGATTATCTTTTAGTCCCTCATGTAGCCTATGTTGCTGCCTATCTTGATGATGTTTTCATCTTTAGTACAGATTGGCAGATGCATTTGAAACATGGTGGCTGTGCTTAAAACCATCAGTGGAGCAGAGCATACTATAAATCCCAGTAAGTGCGCTTTGGCCATTCATGAGACCAGATACCTAGGATTTATTCTAGGTAATGGCCAAGTGAAGTCTGAGATCACTGAGGTTGAAGCAGTGGCCAAATACCCTGTACCTCAAACTAAAAAGCAGGTATGATTGTTCCTAGGACTTGGCAGTTACTACCGGTGTTTCATGCCCAGTTTTTCCACTATTGCTGCCCCTCTCAACGATTTGACAAAGAAAAGATGTGGCAACATACTCAAATGGACTCCAGAATGCGAGGAAGCATTCCAGGCCATTAAAAGTGCTTTATGTTCTCCCCGGTCTTAAGAAGTCCTGACTTTGAGAAGCCATTTGAGGTCCATACAGATGCCTCCAATGCTGGGATTGGAGCAGTATTAAGCTAGAACATAGACAGAGAGGAACATCCTATACTTTACATCTCCAGAAAACTTCACAACTGTGAACAAAAATATGCCACTATAGAAAAGGAATGCTTAGCCAATAAGTGGGCTAAAAAGGCATTACGTTTTTACCTTTGGGGCACTGATTTTGTCTTGGTCACTGATCATAATCCACTGTTGGATAAATCAGATAAAGGACAAAAATACTAGAGTGCTCTGCTGGTAATTAGCCCTTCAGCCTTACAAGTTTGTGTAAAGCACTGACCTGGATTGCAACATTAAAATGCAGTCTTTATGTCTCGCTATGCAGCTGACATAGAAAAGGATCAGACTTAAATGTAAATATGTAAATAGTAGTAAAGTAAATAACAGCTAGAATTGTTGAGTATAGGTATAGCGTAAGGCATAGAAAGGTGAATAAGGAAACCGCATGACCTTTTGTTTTCATGTAAATACAGTTTTTCTAAACCCCAGGGCAAGTGTTTAGTCAGTAGTTAGTGCTACTCATGGATGGGTATCCTTGAGAAGGGATGGTGTTAACACACCGTTTGAATAAGGGTGCCCTGGGTGGGACTTCTAGTGAGGGTGGGCGGAAGTCCCAACAACCCCCCTGGGTTGATTCAGGGGAGGTACCCTAATTCAGGGTGTAGTTCTGAATATAAGAAACTAGTTATGGCTATCCACAGTTTCTATTTGGGCATGATGGCGTGTGGTAGCATTGGGCCCCCCCATTTGGAATTGAGCAGAGTATCTCTCTTACTTTAGTCTGTTGCGCAACTGCACCTCTCCTATTCCATTCTTTAATTTCCTATGTAGGATGGCCACCTACAGTCTTTAATTTTATTTCCTATATATTTCTTTTCCTTTCTCTGTAGCTCTCTCTCTCTCTCTCTCTCTCTCCATGCGTTCCCTGTGGGTACCTTTGCTGCCATACTACTAAAGTGCCAGGTCTCCATTGTATTTGTGGGACATAATTTTATTAAGTACATCTTTATTTTTGCTAACACTTGTTTAAATCCCCTTTGTGCAATGGCAGCTCCCGCTAGTGAACCTGCATGATCCTGTGCATGACCTTAGTAGTGCACTATTGCAGCATTGCACAGCTGCTGTGTAAAAGTTTCTGTTTGAGTGAGGTTTCCTCTTAGACAGTACAGTCCATGTTTGCCGTAATTCATATGCCCTGTCTTTTTCATTTAGTTTGCCTCATTTTGTTTTAAAGGGCAGAAAGAAAAATATTACCTTGTTTTACAAACAGCAGAAAAAAGCCAAGTGAGTTGGTAATTTCAGCCCCCAGCAACACTGCTGTTCTCCTTCAATTGTTAGACTTACCTCCACCTGTGAAGTGGAAGCTTTTGTGGACCAGCAGATTCAAGATCACAGGTAAAATGAATTTGTCCTGAAAGTTTGTTTATTGTTCCCTAATAAAGCTGCACTGCTAGGCTCTTGTCTGCCTGGGTGTAGCCATGGGGAAGTACTGTCCCAATAAGTAAACAAGCATTTGTCAATGCCGAATGTTGCTTGCTTGTATGTGTTGTTTAGGTATTTGGAAGTGACAGTTCCATGCCTTCCTCCCAAGACATCCACCGTGTCTTTCCATTCAGTATTCAGAGAAGATTGTGAGGGGCAAGGGCCACAGCAGTACAGCAGTTGCCAAGGGGGTGAACAGGTGGACAATAGTCCATTCAAAAGCAAAAGAGTCCTGCAGGAGCTCACTAAATTGAAGGTGGACAAAGCAATGGAACCAGATGGCATACGCCCAAGGATATTAACAGAACTGCGAATGGAGATAGTAGTACCTCTGCCAGCCATGTTCACTGAGTCATTCAACATGAGCAAATTGGAGGAAGGCACATGTGGTCCCTCTACACAAGTCCGGCAGCAGGGAGGAGTAGGGAAAAATAGGCCATTTGGCCTCACCTCAGTAGTGAGGAAGATCATGGAGACATTGCTTAAAGAAAGGATAGTGGGGCATCTAGATGCCATCGGAGCCCAGGACCATAGACAATATGGATTCACAGTGGGGACATCATGTCAGATAAATCTGGTTGATTTCTTTGACTGGGTGACAAAGGAAGTGAATCAGGGTGGGGCAGTGGACAACGCTTACCTTAATTTCAGCAAAGCCTTTGACACCATCCCATATAGGAGGCTGATAAACTAGCTGGGTAGGATAGGCATGGGGGAAAGGGTGCAAACTGGGTTAGAAACTGGCTAACAGACAGGAGGCAGAGAGTGGTGGTAAATGGTATGCAGTCTAGGGAGAGGGGCGACCAGTGGGGTGCTGCAGTGATCAGTCCTCGGGCCAGTTCTGATCAATGTCTTCATTAGCAATACTGCAGAACATCTGAAGGGAATTTTTTCACCAAATTTTCAACATAGCCATTTTAAGATCTCTGCTCATGAACAGTGACACTGTGATTTTCTTAATCTGTCCCAAACATTGATTGCACACACTGAATGCGCCATTGTGCACTACATGCACGGAAACACATTTTGGGCAACATATAAAAAATGACAGCTGTACTGCTCATAAGGAGATGTGGTAAATGGCAATGTTGGAAATCTGGAGTGCAAATATTAAAAATTTGCGAACTTACGAGAGTGCATAGGAACTGCACAACACACGCTTGTAAAACAGTCACTTTTAGGAATTATTTCACCAAATTTTCAACATAGCCATTTTAAGACCTCTGCTCATGAACAGTGTCACTGTGATTTTCTTACTGTGTCCCATACATTGATTTTGCACACCGACTGCGCTATTGTGCGCCACATGGGTGGAAACACGTTTTGGGTGAGATGTGAAAAATGACAGCTGTGCTGCTCATAAAGAGGTGTGGTAAAATGGCAATGTTGAAAATCTGGAGTGAAAATATTGAAAATTCATTTTTAGGAATTTCATCACCAAATTTTCAACATAGACTTTTTGAGAGCCCAACTTATGAACACTGGCAGTGTCATTTTGTTAATCAGTCCTGAAAGGTGATTTCACGCAGTGACTGCAAAATCACCCTTTGGGCCCAATTAACGCCATGACAGTGCAAGAACTCCTGAGGAGGGGTCACAAAAACCCCATGTTGAAAATTTGGACTCAAAATTCCCCAAAATGCCTAAGATATGCAACAAAGTTGAAAAAACCCTATCTATCCCATGATACAGCTTACCGGCATTTCCTCAGTTCGCAGTCGGCTTTGAAGAGTGCAGACGTGTTCCCGGTCCACCGAAGATTGTCGCGCTGAGCTCCCAAGGTAAGTATGGGGTGAGGAGGGGTGTGGGGAGGTAGGGTTTGCAGTGGTGGGTGCGGGTTGTGGGGGGGCAGGGAGAAGCGCTGAGGGACAGTTTTTGTATTTACAGGTTTGTTTGTTTTTTAATAAGACTACCAGGGACAAAAACAATGGGGGACATTAGCCACACTGGGGTGGGCTCCCAGTGTGGCAGCTGGAAGGCTGTTGGGGTGGCTGGAGCCGACGGGGGATTGGGCACCCCCGTCAGCCATAACATCATTCTGCCACACTGGGGTGGGCTCCCAGCGTGGCACCTGGATACTTGGGGGGGGCGTGCAGCCGATGGGGGATTGGGCACCCCCGTCAGCCATAAAACATTTTGCCACACTGGGGTGGGCTCTCAGCATGGCACCTGGATGCTTTGGGGGGGTGTGGACCCAACAGGGGATTGGGCACCTCCGTCGGCCATACAGTGCGGGGGGGGAGGAGGAAGGCACATGAGCACGCAGTGTGCGTGCGCATGTGTAGGGGGGAGCTCTGCTCAGTGAAGTGGAGCTCTCCCTTTCAACTGTACGACCACTGCATTTTCAACTGCAGTCATAGACAGCTGCAGCAGTGATTGGGGAACTGGGCCGTGCCTGCTAGCACACTGACTGCACTGGAAGATGGGTGCCACACCTCCGAAAACTCGGATGATGGCACTATGTTTCTTGCACATGTATGCAAGCAACATAAAAAACACTTTAAAATTAGCTAAACAGAGAAAGCTTTTGTAATTGCTTCTAGATAGTGTTTTGTTTTCTAATACTGTTTAAAGTATTGCTTTGTCCTTTGTGAGGTGACTGCCCTGTGAGTGTTTTAGTTGGCACCAAGAAACACTCCCAGAATTTGCAGAGGCCCTCACAAACAGCATAGAAGCATAAATAATGGAGATTTAAATGTTTTAAGGGGATATTTGAATTATAAAATGCTCCCCTACATTCTAGCAACACCTGTTAACTTGCGAGCCATTACAGTTCAAGGTCGCAAACACCATACAAACAGTCAAAAGTGCTGAAATTGCATACTATGAAAGTCATGTTTAGCATTTTTCCTTTGTGATTTCTTCTGATTCTCCAGTCTATTTCAAGTATTTTGTGTTTGTATTTGGTGTTTTAGTGAGTGTCTCATTCCTGGTGCATAAGGAACTGAGACAAATGCTGAAACACTAACCTGCTCTGTTGTCTAGTTGTCCTCTATAGGGCCAGTGCCTCTCTGCACTGCTGGCTAAATACAAAGGGGGCTGTCACTCTAGGGAGGTGGGTGGGGTTACAAAACACAAACAGATAAATTAACAGAATAATAAATATTTTTGGGAACCTAGGGATCTTAAAGCAAGTCTATGTTGATTTCGTATATAACAAAAATGTTTCTTTGTGTTTTAAAGTTAGTTTAACACTGTTTTGTTAGATAATGGGTAGTGTTTTCAGACATCATGTGATTTCTTCCTTTAAAAAGGTGCTTCTTCTCAGCCTAAGAAGATCAGTTCAGCCTTGGAGAGGGCTGAGGAAGCACAGACGGTAGATCAAAGCTGGGTCTTGACTGTGTTTATTCTTTTGATTTATTTATGTTTATTTTACAAGTTATGCTATTTACTTCTGCCTAATTTAATAAATCTGCACTTCTGAGTGACTTTATGCACCATACTCCTGTTGTCTGTGTTTAACTCTGAGCATCCATGATCATAAGCAGGTCGAGCCCCATATTCACCACCATGCAGAGGGTGGGTTTGGTGGATTATGGTGAGTGTGGTACTGGACCCAAGAGTCACATTACAGAAATGACATGCAGACAAACTCATCATGGCGAACAGCGCCATAACCAACAAAATGTCTCATAATATTGACAGTTGACATGTCCCTCCCTCCCAATGGAAAGCGGCAGTTTCCAGACAAACAATATTTAAAACAGCTATCCAAACATCCAACGATGAGTGACAGTGAAGGAAACATCCTCTTTTGCTAAACAACAGATAGCCATTACACTGTGAATTCGGGCAGGATGATAAAGCAATTCAGTGTTTGAGTTGCCCAGACTGATGGTTCTGGGTGACTTCAATGCCTGGGTCAATGCTGAACTCTCGCAGTTTGGTCA
The DNA here is from genome assembly GCA_016271365.2 of Neoceratodus forsteri. NCBI lineage: Eukaryota > Metazoa > Chordata > Ceratodontiformes > Ceratodontidae > Neoceratodus > Neoceratodus forsteri. The sequence goes on along the minus strand of CM057449.1, from coordinate 542,620,011 downwards.
GCACTTCCTCCAGCTGATGACTTCACTGGGCCTAACACAGGTAGTCACCACTGCTACTCACAAACATGGACACTCCCTTGACTTGGTCTTTTTCCTAGGGATTGAGACCTCCAACTTGGGGGCAGAACCAGTTGGGTGGTCCGATCATTACACCGTGGGGTTTAGTTTTAATAACCCCCTTCATAGTCCTATCCCTGTGGAGATGGATAAGTACAATCCTTTATGAGATGTTAACTCTCATAGCCTACTGACATTGCTTGACCTCTTGTCCCTTCTGTTAGCAAGCAGTGACCCAGAGACCCTCATGACAGCCTATAATTCATCCGTCTCGATGGCTGTGGATTTCATTGCTCCTGTCCAAGTTCATCCTCTCTCCCTTCACCCTCAATCCCCTTGGTTTGATGGGACTTTGAGGGAGATGCAGAGACTAGGACGAAGGTCAGAGCATTGTTGGTGCAAGTCTGCTCTGGATGCCAACCACTTTAGATTGATACAGCATTATCAAGCCTATTTATCTGCAATCTCCCGTAAGAAGTCAGAGTTCCTGTCCAGGGAGATAGCAGCTGCTTAAAATCAACTGGTTCAGCTTTTCTGCACTGTTGACAGACTGTGCAACCCAGCCAGTCTGTAGGTGTGGAAAACTTTTTCGCAATTAGAGTGCGATGAGCTCACTCGATTCTTTGCTAATAAGGTGGCTGACATCAGAGCAGTACTTCAACCGACAGGCTCTAAGGGCATTGCTTTGGATCAGTCTGAGGTCACTACACCTCGGTTTTCTTGGAATACCTTCAGCTGACTGGAATTCATGGACGTCATGCGGATTATCCAGATTGTGCGCCCTATGTACTGCAGTTTGGATCCTGGACCATCATTCCTAATTTTTGGTTGTATTGATATCATCGGCCCGGTCCTTGCGTGGATATTCTGGTGCTCCTTGGAATCCAGAGAATTTCCTAGCTCTCTGAAGGAAGTGGTGGTGACATCCCTCTTGAAGAAAGCTACCTTGGACCCAGACTGTCATGCTAACTACAGACCTATCTTGAACCTTCCCTTTTTGGGGAAGGTGATCGAGAAAGTAGTGGCAGCATAGCTGGAGGACCATTTGACCATCCATGACATCTATGAACTGCTCCAGACTAGTTTCCATAAGAGACATAGTACCAAGACAGCACTGGTTCAGATGTTCAATGATCTCCTGATGGTGAGAGATCAGAAGAGTCATTCTATCTTAGTCCTTCTAGATCTGTCATCAGCATTTGACACCGTGGACCGTGGGGTATTGCTAGAGCACCCGAAGTACATTTGTGGACTGTCAGGGATGGTCCTCAGGTGGTTTACTTCATTCCTTATGGGTAGAATACAGAGAGTGGTGTCAGGAATTTATTCTTCAGACCCCACTTCTCTGTCGTGTGGAGTTCCTCAGGACTCGGTGCTTCCCCCATGTTGTTTGCTGTGTACATGCTTCCCACCGGAGACATTGTCAGAAGGTATGGGCTGAGGTTTCACTGCTATGCTGATGATACCCAGCTCTACCTATCTTTTAGACCTGACCAGACTGGAGCTGTCTCAGTTTTTAACAACTGTCTGAAGGAAATCCAGGAGTGGATGAATGGCAGCTGGCTGAAGCTGAACTCAGGAAAGACTGAAGTGTTGGTAGTGGATCCGGGTCACCAGATGGGGGGGTCGGGGTCTGGTCTACCCTTGGGAAATTTTATCGATGGTATCTCACTCCTGGCTTCTGAACAGTTGCTTAATATGGGGGTAATTTTTGATGAGGGGCTGACCCTGCATTCGCATGTGTCGGCTGTTGTCAAATCTTCCTTTTACCATTTTAGGAATATCGCCAGAATTAGGCACTTGGTTCTGTCTGGGGATCTTCCCACTCTGATCCATGCCTTTGTGTCCTCGTGCTTGGATTATTGCAACTCCCTTTACCTAGGGTTGCCTGGGGTTGAAATCCACCACTTGCAGCTAGTGTAGAACACAGCAGCCCGGCTATTGACGGGGTCTCCTTGATCCTGTCATATTTCCCCTGTTCTGCGTGAACTGCACTGGCTGCCTATTCAGTGGCGGATCAACTTTAAAGTTGGTTTACTGACTTTCAAAGCCCTACATGGACAGGGCCCTGACTACCTGAAAGAACCCCTGGTTCTTCATCACCTCGGACGATCTCTCCGCTTGGCCATCGAGGGTTTTTTAGAGATTCCAAGGGTATGTCTGAAAACATCTAGGACAAGAGCTTTTGAGTATGGTGCCCCTACCCTTTGGAATTCTCTATCCCGCCGGCCTCGGGAGTGCACAACTGTGGAGGGATTTAAACAATCCTTAACAACTTATTTGTGGCTGCAGGCATTTGGAAATTGAATTCATTGATTTCATTAACTGATGTTTGATCGTTTAATCATTATTTTATTATTGTGTGCATTTTAAAGTGTGTGTATTTATGAATTGTACGGCACCTTGGTTTTTGATAAGGCACCTAATAAATACATTTTATTATTATTATTATTATTATATATATATATATATATATATATATATTTATAAAATGGTGTGGTAAAATCATAAAAATCCCAGTGATACAATTGGCCAAAACACATCACATGACCGTGCATTATTTCCAACGACCTGCACACCTTCCACTCGACTGCACGCCTGAACTACTTTCCACTCCTCAAAACCTCTTCACCAGCAGCAAGACCACTCCACACCTGGTGCAGCTAGACACCCACACTAACACACATGTGCAACTGACACCACACCCATAAATAAATATACCAGTAGTAGCACCACACTGTAGAAACAGATCTGTTCATCCTACCATTAATGTTTACTGAAAATTTAATTTAAAATCAAATCCTGCCTGCCATGTTTACAGTGTCACACTGTACAACCACTTTTATTACTGTAACCACTGTGACCACTCTGACTAACAGAAACCTAACTCTATATAAAAACTATAACATACATTCCTTTGTATTCTTCTCTTCATTTATTTAAAAAGATGCCTTTCCACTCACAATACGCGATCCTGCAGTACTTTTCACTTTCAATGAGGGAAATGTAAGCGTGACCCGGTGATTGCTCATTTTACAGAAAGTGAAGCTGTTGAAGTCAAAGTAAGGCGTGGTGTGTTTAAAATCAGAAAAGTGACTGCCTTTTATTATTTTTGTGCTGGTTTTCCTAATATTAGCTCCATATGCGATGAGGAAGCAGCGAGAGATAAATTGAGTGCAACACTGGCTCTCGCTTCCATCTCGTTTCTAAAATTACCGACTCACTCGATCTGTCATCGCTGCTTCGCATCGCATGAAACTAATATTACGGAGGAAGAAGCCGGCAGGCAAATGATAAAAGGCGATCACCTGATTTTAAACACCTGCATCACTGACTAACAGCTGCTCACTTCTAAAAATAACACCCTTCGATCACCCCATCCCATTGAACATAAAAAGAGGTAAACACTGCTTCTAGAAATACTTTTTTCACACCAAGAAATGACTACACAAAGTTAAAATCATTTACAAATACAGTTTTTCACACCAAAAGTGTCACCTCTGCCAACATATCATTTAATTACTAACTACACAGAAGGACTACTTCCCCAAAAAATCTACAGCCATTTTATAAGATAGATATACCACTCTGGGGTATGCGGTCACGCTCTGATATCATGCATGCGGTTGACTTGGCCTCTGACCTCGTGCGCTGGCGCTACCTCCAAGGCATGCGATATCAGAGCGCGACCGCACACCTCAGAGTGGTATATCTATTACGTATATATATGGTATACATTTACAAGATTGCAGCAGTCAGGGGACATGGCCAGCTGGCTTCTAAGATGGCCACTTAAATGAATGGCACTGCATCATCAAGGGAAAATTCTGTATCATCTGACATAAACCACTGATGTAACCTCTACTTTATCACTACTTTCCACTAAAGTGAAATCAGTGTTACCTCTGGATGCCATTTTTAATTTCCTAGATGTTGGGAAACCTGAGGTAAAACCAATGAACATTCCTTCTTATCTTGCACAAGACTGCAAACCGTGGCTTACCATAGCAACAGTCAACAGCTCCTTTCAGCGACTCCTCAGGCACTGCAACAGCTAGTCCAAACTGGTGTTCACTAAGTGCTTATTAGGATGGTGCAGCCCATGCCATATACTCCAAGGCTCCAAATGGCTTGGCCCATATCTCAGCAATCTTAATGCAAATTTTAAAGGATACAGCCAAGTTAAAAGTGACAACCACACAAATGAACCATGACCTCATGTGCTCTCAGGGGCAGGGTGATGGCTGTGGAACAGAAAGCACAGTGGATGGATGTCTCAGGGAACATGACCAGCATATAAAGTACCTTCTTCACAAGGTAGATGACCTGAAAAACTGGGCAAGAAGAAAACAAGACTAGTGGGCTTTCCTGAAGGGGCCAAGGGCAGAGATATGTTATCTATTTTACAACAAGGCAACCCTATGTTGCTGAATGCTCCAAACTGCCTGCCTTTCAAACTAGGATGAACACACCACTCCCTGGTCCCTAGGCTATGGCAGAGTGAATGGCTAAGGTAATTCTGTGCAAATTCATTCATTATTCTGTGATGGAGAATATCCTTTGGATGTCTTGGGAGTGGGGACAACTAAAGTGGGATGGCCATGCCATTCAGACATTTCAAGTCTTCTCTCCTGATTGTGGTAAAAGAAGGAGAGATTATGCAATGATCCATCAGAAGTTCAGACAGCTTTCAGTCCCACACTCCATGCACTACACTGCAATGCTCTGAGTCTAGTTCAATGGCACCTATTTTGTCTTCCAGTCTCTGGGAGAAGCAAAGCAGTTCATACAGAACCACTGGCAAAATCATAACCTTCAACATCTGCACTCTGCTGCAGCACAACCCATGGAGACAACACCTGATGAAACCGCTCAACCATCCACCACAGCCACTCCCAATCCTTCACAGCCTGACCATTGGCACCAGGTCAGCTGGGGAAAAGAACAAGAAAAGAAATCCCGCTTGTAACCCCCCTTACAAATGGGGGTTTCTAACAGCCATCTAGGAGCTGTCTAAGTGTCCCCCGGTGGTCGGTGTTCGGCGCTTAAAGTCATGTAAATGTCTCTGTGAGTGCTGGTAGAGCCTCCACGTACTGTCACTTTAAGAGCTGTCTACTTGCAGACATATTCATTGCTTATGAGGGGGGCTGTGTGTTCTCCTGCTCGAGTCCCACTCGAGCCGCTGACTAATTGCTCTGGTTTCGGCTGTCGCCGAAGGGGCAAAGTGAGCACTTTCCAGAAAGTGTAATTGTTTTCCCCTTAGTGTTTAGATGTGTTCGTGGGAGTGTAAATTGTTTAACCTGCCTTTCTTGCAGCTGGACTTTGTGTGCTGTGTCCCTCCATTTTGGACCAGGACTGTCTGAACAGTCCAATAGGGGCAAAAGGGTCTCTAAAATGGAGTAACTGGTGACCAACCAGGATTGGGACTCTCAATGGAGCCTGGTGACCAATGGGGATATAGCTGGAGGTTTTGGAAAGTAAAGTTCTGGACCATGGCACCTTTTTTGCACCAGTGAGGGGCGCACTTAGTGGCTGGCTTCAGCAGCTCCACCAATGGGATCAGGTGGTGCCCGAACTGAGAGGCTTGCCCCATACTGTCCAAGGAGCAGAGACATTGTGGCAGTGAGCGAGTAAGGAGCTCGGGGGCTCCTGTGTCATTTTGAGCGGTCATGCAGGAAGTGCATGTAAGGCCAGCATCAGGCGTTTGTAAACGCCAGTAATTTTGGACTAAATCTGCTGGGAAGCGGTCAGAGGAGGCCATGCAGGAGCATGGCTACCTACCAGGCTCACCCTGTAGAAGACTGGAGAATCTGCTTGAATCACGCTTGGTCTGTCAGGAACAGTTAAGCTGCGTCAGTTTTGCCCAGTGTATGGCAGGCCGGTGATCGAGAAGGACAGCAGCTGCCTGGTATGGTACCACTCTGCCTTGCATATAAATGTGTGGAGAAGTGCTTGAAGTACAGGCTCAGTCTTGTGATAGGTGCAAGAGCACTCTGTCTGCTGGAGTCATGAGTACTAAATCAGGGTAGCTCCCTGGCCAGTGGTCTTAGTGAGGGCAGGACGGTTTGGGTTCTGTACTGGTGACACTATCTGGGCCTGCTGGCTCCACTTAATCTTCGTAGGAATTAAATGCTCGTTTCTGTCAGGGCCCCAACCAGCTGCATTGAGGAACTAGCTTTTATGGCTTGGGTACCCATAGACAGTAACTTATAGGTTAGGCCTGTGCACAGAGCCCTAGGTAGATACTCATATATTGTAGTGGTAAGCTAATTAACCTGATTCCCCCTGGTCCTTGTATTTCCCCTTAAATAAATCAGATTGCTTGTTTTGCAAAGGTACACTGGCTAGTTTGTGTGTTAATGGTGAATCTCTGCACAGTGAATATTATGTAACTGCAACTTACTTTTCAGGGAGTCCCCAGAGCAAGCAGATTGGTTTGAGCTGGGGGGTAAGTGTATATAGTAAGGACACTGTAATTGAACTGTGTGGGCCACTAGTGGGAAGAAAGGGTGGTTGCAGCAACCAAGAGGGCTGTGACCAAGTCATACTCGACCGTTCTAACCCCGACCGCTGGGTGGAGGCACCCGCCAATGGATCTAGGCCCCTCACTCTGTTACAGTTAGAGCAGGCAGGGGTAGTAGCCCTTAGGATCATGCCCCTTGGGGGTTACATTGTGGAGGCACCGCTGGGATTAGCATCTTCTAGTGGCTAAGTAGACGAAGTACCTAACTATGGATAAACTGAAGGAAAAGCTGGAAGGGGATATCATGGCTAAAATCAAGCTGGACCCCATTAAGACCATGGTATATAAACTGATGGGTTGGGGTGAAGCTGAAGAGTTGGACTCTCAGAGACTTGTGTTACTGCTAGATGTACCTCTAGGGACAACAAAAATGCGACCTTATTTCCGTATTGGAGCGGGTTAAGTGTTTGAGTAAGGTAGAGGTGAGAGAGCGTATGACTGACCTACTAGATCGTACTTTGCAGGTGCTATTGTTATGTAGTGTAGCCATTGACCCGAGAGGGTACCCCCAGTGATTTACCTGGAAGGTGCCCAATGGGGGTGGAGGGTCATTAACATCCAGAGTGGGTCAGTCACCCTTGGGGGGGTCTCCCCAGACTAAAAGCTTCAAAGATAAACTGCTTAAATTGTTAGACGTGGAGGGGAGGACTACCCAAGAGTTACTGCAGGCTTTGGAGCTTTCCAGTGATCCCACACCCAGGCTTCCCCGGTACCTCTCCTGGGCCCCCACAAGAGTTCTATTTTGGCCCCACCACCCCTAGTAGTTCCTTCTATACAGCTAGATTCGTACCGTAGGTGAAAACTTTTTTCTGGCACAGTGCCAGTGACTGCAGGGGAGGATGACTTGGAGGCGTGGATGGACTATGCCACCCCCTTAGTCCAGGAGTGGCAATGCTCTGAAGGGGAGAAATGAAAGAGACTGATGGAGAGCCTGCAGGGTCCAGCTTTAGAAGCCATTCGGGTTTTGTGGGCTACTAGCCTGGAAGCTACCACAGCAGAGTACCTTTCTCCTTTAGAGGGGGTGTTTGGAAGCACAGAAACTGGGGAAGACTTATTATGGAAATTCAAGTCTGCTAAGCAGTGGAGAAATGAAAAGCTTTCTGCCTTTGTTATGAGGGTGGAAAGGGCCTTACAGAAGGCCTATCAAAAAGGGGGGATCACCACCCCAACCTTGAACCAGGTCAGGTTGGAACATGTTTTAAAATCTGCTAGATTTTCTAGTGTGATACTGTTAAAGCTTAAGTTACATGATCAGCAAGCTGCCCCACCTGAATACTGTCAATTGATGAGGGAGATTAGAGAAGTAGAGACTGATAAGAAGGGGTGGGAATCCTATGTGGGGATTGTGAATCTGTGCCAAACCTCTGAGTCTAGCGAACCCACTGAGACCCACCCTTCAGGGGGGCCGATGTATCCCCAGAGTTACAAGGAGGGGTGGGTGTGTGTGCCATTTCCTCTGATCCCCAAGTAGAAAGTGAGTTGAGGGCCGAGATCAGAAATTTACAACAATTGGTGAGGGACTTGAAGCAAACCACTACCCACCCTGTTAGGTTTGGGCAACCAGAGTTATCTAGAAACAAACACCCTAGCCAAGGGGAGTCCCCTCATCCTCCAGATGGCCCCCAGCAGATGAAGTATTCCCCTCCCAATAGAGACCCCCAGGACCCCAAGTTCTGTTACCATTGTGGGGAGGATGGACACTTTCAGATTGAGTGCCAGTTGCCGGAGAATTTAAGGAAGGTCAACAGCAGGTTGATCACCTGGCATCGCAGGACCTACGTCCGACCCCCTAGGAAGGGCTTTGTGACCCGGGCCAATGCCCAAGCAACTGTCAACGCTGTGTCCTCCGAATGGTCTGATGTGATAGGGCCCTCAATGGAGGCCCTGGTGCGAGTAAATGGGATTCCTACCCGGGCTGTATTGGATAGTGGCTCTCAGGTGACCATCATGTTCCAGGACTGGTATCAGACACATCTGCCTAAGGTGCCCCTCCAACCCCTGGATGGTTTACACGTATGGGGGCTGAGTGACAAGACTTATCTGTATTTGGGGTGTATCCAGATCTGGTTGTCATTTTCTACTTCTGTGGCTGGGGTGGATGAACAGGTGGAAACCTTGGCCTTAGTCTACCCCCCCACTGGACTGTATGATTGGGTACCAATGCTCACATGTTTGGTCGACTAGCACAATTGTGTTCTGAGAAGCAGGTGTCTGGGACTGGACAAGCTCTTAGGATACCCGCTTTGATCCAGAAGGCCTATGAGACTCAGAGAAAGGCTAGTCAGGAGGAGCCTGAAGGCCCCATGGGTGTCATCTGGAGGAAGGATCCAGAGCCGTTACTATTAGCCCCAAATGCCCAGTATGTTTTGCAAGGGGAGGTCCGGCTTAAAATGGATGTCAAGAATAAACTATTGATGCTGGATGCGCCTGGGGAAGGAAAGCTGCCTGGGAGACTGCTGGTTAAACCTAGTATCTCACCTGCTAGAGCCCATGCTTATGCCAGGAGGGTGATGGTTCAAGTCCATAATGTTTCTGACAAAGAGATTCAAGGGAAAAGAGGTTGCACCCTGGCTAGTGTGCATTGTGCAGACACTGCAGTGCTCCCCAATAGCAAGGGTTTGGGGAAGGATGACAGAGTCACGCCTGACTTGTTCGATTTCGGTGACTCCCCGTTGCCTGCTGAATGAAAAGTGAGGATCAGTGAAAAGCTTGCCCAAAGAGGCCAGGTATTTTCCCTAAAAGAATGGGACGTGGGATGTGTGCAGGGGGCCGAACACCATATCTGACTGCATTATGAAAGGCCTTTTCGAGAAAGGTCTCAGTGCCTGGCCCCTGCTGACATAGATGATGTGAGATAGCATCTGCAAGAGATGCTTGCTGCTGGTGTGATACAAGAATCCAGGAGCCCTTATGCTTCCCCCATTGTAGTAGTGAGAAAAAAGAATGGGGCCGTTCGGATGTGTGTGGACTACTGTACCCTAACCAGTACCATGCCACGCATGCAGGAAGCCCTAGACTGTCTAACAGCAGTAAGTGGTTCTCTGCGTTAGATCTCCGCAGTGGGTACTATCAGATCCCATTGGCTCCAGGGGATTGAAAGAAGACTGCGTTTATTTGCCCTCTAGGTTTCTATGAGTTTATCTGGATGCCTCAAGGGATTTCAGGTGCCCCAGCTACCTTTCAGTGCCCAATGGAACGTGCTGTGGGTGACATGAACTGGCTTGAGTGTTTGGTTTATTTAGATGATGTCATAGTGTTTGGCAGCTCGTTGGAAGAACATGAGAGTCGGTTGTTCAAGGTTCTGGACCGGCTGGAGGACTTTGGTCTTAAGTTATCTATAGATAAGTGTCAATTTATTTCAAACCTCTGTGAAATATGTGGGCCACATAGTATCCACTGAGGGCATAGAGACTGACCCCAGCAAAGTAGAGGCTTTAACCACTTGGCCCCAACCCAGAAATTTGAAGGAGTTACAGTGGTTCCTGGGGTTCTGTGGGTACCACCGATGATTCATTGGAGACTACTCTCGGGTGATTCGGCCCCTGCTTAACCTCACTCAAGGGTATGCCCTGACCCATAAGAAATATAAGAAGACTGCACAATCTGGGACTGAAAAGACTTATTTCTGCCCAAATGATGTGTTTGGTACTCACTGGACTGATGATTGCGAGGAAGCTTTCTATGACATTACATATCAACTTACTCACACCCCAGTGCTGGCCTGTGTTGACCCAGCTAAACCCAGTGTTCTTCGTACTGATGCCAGTCTGTAAGGATTGGGGGCCATATTGTATCAAGAGCACTCGAACGGCTGAGACCTGTAGCTTTTGCCAGCTGCAATTTGTCTCCTTCTGAAAAGAATTATCCAGTGCACAGACTAGAGTTCCTAGCCCTAAAGTGGGCTATTGTTGATCAATTCCATGACTATTTGTATGGGGCTAAGATACTGGTGAAAACTGATAATAATCCTTTGACATATGTTCAGATGTCAGCCAAGCTAGATGCCACTGGTCATAGGTGGCTCTCTGTGTTATCCACCTACAACTATGCTGTTGAATACAGAGCAGGCCTGAACCATATAGATGCTGACGCTCTCTCCCAAAGGCCTGTGTCCCGAGCTGATTGGAACAGGTTGTCTGAACCCGACATTAGAGCCCTTTGCCAAAAATTCGACAATGAGGAACAGGTGACTCCTGATACTGTGGACTGCATGGTGGATTGCTTGGGTCCATCTGAGAACTGTGTGCCTGCTGCTTACTGCCACTTTTCTGCATTAGACACTGGTATGCTGCCTCAGTTCAATAATGATAGCCTCCAGCAGGCTCAGTCTCGAGATCCCATGATACAACCCGTTTTAGAGGCGCTGCAAGCAGGGAGAGATGTGTCCCAACTGCGGTCTGCTGACTTGAGAACTGCCCTGTTATACAAAGAAAGCCCAAAGTTGAAGCTGAACAATAAACTGTTATATTGGGAGACCGTAGACAAAGAGGGGCAAATAGACAAACCACAGTTGGTGCTGCCCACCGCTTTTAGAGAACTGGTGTTGAGGTCCCTGCATGACCACATGGGGCATCTTGGCATAGACCGAACTCTTGACCTGGTGTGGGCCCGATTCTACTCGCCTAAAATGAGTGCAGACATACAGCAGTATGTTAAGATCTGTGGCTGCTGTTTGCAATGAAAAGCCCTACCTCAGAGAGCTGACCCTATGGTCAGTATCACTACCAGCACCCCTATGGAGTTGGTCTGCATTGATTTCCTGAGCTTAGAACCTGATCTGAAAAATATCAGCAACATATTGGTGGTCAATGATCATTTCACTCGATATGCCCAGGCTTTCCCCACCAAAATCAGAAGGCAACCACGGTGGCTAAAGTTCTTGTTGAAAATTTCTTTGTTCACTATGGGGCCCCCGGCGAATCCATTCCAATCAAGGGAGAGATTTTGAGAGCCATCTGATTAGAGAGATGCTATCCTTGTGGGGGGTGCCAAAGTCCAGAACCACCCCTTACCACCCCAAGGGGGACCCCCAGCCTGAACGTTTCAACCACACCTTGCTAGATATGCTAGGAACCCTCCACCCGAAAGACAAGCCTAGATGGAGCCAACAAATTAGCACCCTGGTACCTGCCTACAACTGCACCAAAAGTGATGCCACTGGGTTCTCCCTCTACGGCCTGATGTTTGGAAGAGAAGCTTGATTGCCAGTAGATGTGTGTTTCGGGGTCTCCCCTGATAGGGTTTGAACTGATGATTATTTACAGTATGTGCAAAAGTTAAAGGCCCAGCTAAACCATGCATACCAACTGGCTCAAACCATGGCTGCCAAAAGGAATTTGGCCAACAAAGAGAGGTATGATAAAAAGGTGAAGGCACTGGAACTCCAGGAGGGAGATCGGGTATTGCTAAGAAATTTGGGACTGCATGGCAAACACAAGATTGCTGACAGATGGCACCATCTCCCTCACATTGTGGTGGTCAAAGTAGATGATCTACCTGTGTACAAAGTAAGGCCTGAAGACAATTCAAAAGATGTAAAAACTTTAAACCGAAATCACCTGCTGCCAATTGGACAGATTTTGATAGAGACTGAGCTTCTTAATGCCCCTCCCTCCGGGCCTATAACTAGAGCTGCTGCCAAAAAGAGATTCAGAGGGGTTAAATCCTCAGAACTTAAACCCCGGGGGCCTTCTCCACTCCCCTTTGCTGAAACTGATCCCCCGTCTGTGGCTGAAGACAGTGAACATGATGTGGAGTATTACCCCTCTTATGAACTGAGTCAACTCTTTAAAGGCAACCCCCTAGCTCACTCTGGGATGAAGTTGGGTTTTTTGGACTGTCTGAGCCCCCAGCTTTGTCTTTGGAGCCAATGCTCCCTGAGGATGAAATTAGAGGCATCAAAGCCGAAGAAGTAGGGTCTTTGAGTCTGGATGAATTATCTGGGCTGGCTGAACTGTCTGACTTTTCATAAGAGGAAAGTGATGTGGAGGAATCTGTTTAGGAGCCGCCTGAGCAAGAAGACTTTGAGTGCCCTGATAGCATCCCAGTAGTGCCAGAAGTGCCCTTGACTGAACTAAGTAGTGTGGGTCCTGATATAGAGGGTCATGTCCCCGAAAGTACTATGGGCACGGGGTCCCCTTCTCCTGTAGAGGTTCCCTCTACTAATCTAAATGAGGCAGAAATGGAGTCAGAGCCTGTAGCAGATTTTAATGAGACCCCTAGACACACTGGCCGAGAAGTACGGGCTGTAATAAGGCTGAGTTATGAGTCTCTTGGTCAGCCAGTGGACCTGCCATTAAATGTAGTCCATAAAGGGGTCTATGTATCTCTGAGTTCATTGCCCAAGCTAGCTTTGGGGAATGAAGCACAACTATTAGTATTATCCTCTGAGTATAGTGTTACTGCCCCAGTTAGCCCTCAGGTAGCGGATAGGGAAGGGCCCCCTTTATCCAAGTGCCATAGCCAGGAAGTAATGACCTGATTTATAAAAGAAAGGGGTTGTGATATGTGTACTGTTGTATAGGTAAAAAGTAAACTTTGTGATGTGTGTAATCAAAAAGTCTAATGTGCTGTTAATTTAACCTGTTTCACCTTAAAGTGATTTAAGGGTAACTATTTGACGCGGACGCCAAGTTCTTTCCAGGCCAGGAAGAGTGTAACCCCCCTACAAATGGGGGTTTCTAACAGCCGTCTAGGAGCTGTCTAAGTGTCCCCCTGGTGGTCGATGTTCGGCGCTTAAAGCCATGTAAATGACTCTGTAAGTCCTTGTAGAGCCTCCACGTACTGTCTCTTTAAGAGCTGTCTGCTTGCAGACATATTCATTGCTTATGAGAGGGGCTGTGTGTTCTCCTGCTCGAGTCCCACTCAAGCCGCTGACTAATTACTCCGGTTTCAGCCGTCGCTGAAGGGGCAGAGTGAGCACTTTCCAGAAAGTGTAATTGTTTGCCCCGTAGCGTTTAGATGTGTTTGTGGGAGTGTAAATTGTTTAACCTGCCTTTCTTGCAGCTGGACTTTGTGTGCTGTGTCCCTCCATTTTGGACCAGGACTGTCTGAACAGTCCAATAGGGGCAAAAGGGTCTCTAAAATGGAGTAACTGGTGACCAACCAGGATTGGGACTCTCAATGGAGCCTGGTGACCAATGGGGATACAGCTGGAGGTTTTGGGAAGTGAAGTTCTGGACCATGGCATCTTTTTTGCACCAATGAGGGGCGCACTTAGTGGCTGGCTTCAGCAGCCCCACCAATGGGATCGGGTGGTGCCCGAACTGAGAGGCTTGCCCCATACTGTCCAAGGGGCAGAGACGTTGTGGCAGTGAGCGAGTAAGGAGCTCGGGTGCACCTGTGCCGTTTTGAGTGGTCGTGCGGGAAGCGCATGTAAGGCCAGCGTCGGGCATTTGTAAACGCCAGTAATTTTGGACTAAATCCTCTGGGAAGCAGTCAGAGGAGGCCATGCAGGAGTGCAACTACCTACCAGGCTCACCCTGTAGAAGACTGGAGAATCTGCTTGAATCGCGGTCGGTCTGTCAGGAACAGTGAAGCTGCGTTGTTTGGGCCCAGTGTATGGCGGGTCGGTGATCGAGAAGGACAGCAGTTGCCTGGTATGGTACCCCTCTGCCTTGCATATAAATGTGTGGAGAAATGATTGAAGTACAGGCTCAGTCTTGCGAGAGGTGCAACAGCACTCTGTCTGCTGCAGTCGTGAGTACTAAATCAGGGTAGCTCCCTGGCCAATGGTCCTAGTGAGGGCAGGACGGTTTGGGTTCTGTACTGGTGACACTATTTGGGCCTGCTGGCTCCACTTAATCTTCATAGGAATTAAATGCTCATTTGTGTCAGGGCCTCAACCAGCTGCATCGAGGAACTAGCCTTTAGGGCTTGGGTACCCATAGACAGTAACTTATAGGTTAGGCCTGTGCACAGAGCCCTAGGTAGATACTCATATATTGTGGTTATAAGCTAATTAACCTGATTCTCCCCGGTCTTTGTTATTTCCCCTTAAATAAATCAGATTGCTTGTTTTGCAAAGGTACACTGGCTAGTTTGTGTGTTAATGGTGAATCACTGCACAGTGAATATTGTGTAACTGCAACTTACTTTTCAGGGGGTCCTCGGAGCAAGCAGATTGGCTTGAGCTGGGGGTAAGTGTATATGGTAAGGACACTGTAATTCAACTGTGTGGGCCACTAGTGGGAAGAAAGGGGGGTTGCAGCAACCCAGAGGGCTGTGACCAAGTCATACTCGACTGTTCTAACCCCGACCTCTGGGTGGAGGCACCCGCCAACGGATCTAGGCCCCTCACCCTGTTACAGTTAGAGCAGGCAGGGGTAGTAGCCATTAGGATCGTGCCCCCTGGGAGTTACATACTGCAGCCCAGCCAAACACTCTTACCACCTTGACATTGGTCCAGAAGCAGGAAATGGAGCCTTCCATCATCGGCATCCAGTGGCAGCTGTCTAGCATATCCTCCCATAAAGACTCAACATCATTTTACTGCACTGCAGACCTCATCTCTGATTGACTGGAATGATGTTTCTGACCCACAGATGAATCCTCTGCCAGCAATGCAAAAGGCCCAAGAACTACCAGACCAACTATGAGCACATGCATCTTGGGTGGACAGTATCACAACTGTGACTGGTAAACTGGAGCAACCCTCTCCTAATCTGCTATCTCCTCCTCCCCATACACCTCCACAATGTCTGTTGATGTAAGATTTTCTCATGGGTCACAGTAAGTACATGGGGTGTTATTTTTTTCTCTGCTAAACTAGCATCTGTGATAAGCAGGTTGGCCAGTCCTAGTCTGACTCTTCCATCAGACCAAGTTCATGCATAACATTGGTGTGCCATAGACTAATTACATTGCCCATGCTCTCATCAACAATGAGGGAGTGCTTAAAGCTTTGGTCTTAGCACCTCAAACTATATTGCTCTAATGATTGAGTTCAGCCACAAAGGCCAGATGAGTATAGTACAATATAATTACTTTGTTTTTGTTTAATATGTTAAGGTTATTTCTCAGTGTCAAGTTTACATTGGCATATAAGGGAACCTCATGTTGTTCTGTCCTTGAGGTTGCTGTGGTTCACTGTGATGTATTGTAGCAGCATACCCCCCCACTGAAATTAGTTTATAGGATCCTACTTTATGCACACCAGCTGATGGCATTGCCCAGACCCACTTTTTCATCTGTGGTGGTCCTGAAGGTGCAGAACTAGCCTACATAGGGAGACTGCAGAGCCACATATGGATGGACCCTTAGAAACTCTGACCCTAGAATAATATCAGAGCAGAGTACTATGAACTGAGGCCTGTCTTGACTATGCTCCGTGGGATCAGAGTTCTGTTTTCTTAGGACAGCTGATACACTGGGCTCAGCTACATCATAGGTTTGAAGCTTAACCTGTGATCTACATTTTCCTGGGTTTATCTACAAATCTCATAGGCACCATTGGGCAGGAGCTGACTGCCAGAAGATTTCTTTTATTTAAAAACAATATTTGAAAGTGCTGGATGGTGCAGAGGCAAGTGGCTGAAGCAGCATGGGACGGGTAAGGCACCAGGTCTTGGGACCACCCTGATGGCCATGCTGTGGGCAAGAGGCCCTAAGCAAATCTTCTTAGCTCTCAGAGGGTGGAGCAATGGGTGGGGTAGCCCTATTAGGTAATCCAGATAATTTTTTTTTCTCTCAGCTATATTACTGAATTGCACCAAGCGGTACATAGCAAAGTGGTCGAGGCCACATAGATGGGTGGTTACTTCCTCCTCATGACCATCCACAGAAGTAGCCACAGCCTTTTCCTAGGCCATGGGATCAAGCTCAACAGGGCCCCTAGTGAGACTGCCAATAGAGTGGGATATACAGAACCTCTGTTAGCCAGTGCATTGGGGTTGGGCATCAGGATCATTTGCAAAATGAACTGTTAATCCTGTGTGGTGCTGGAAATTGCAAAACAAAGAGCAAATACTGTGTTTTGCCCTCAAAATGAGCTAATTCTGGGTTGTGCCTACTGCAAATGTACTGTTAAATGTATGCTGTGCCCTAGTTGCAATGTGAACTGTCAAACTTGTGGTGTACTCTAACTGCAGTGGAACTATTTAAACTTATACCTTTTGGAGCACAATGTGAGTGGCTATCTCAGCTAGAGTTAGGAGATAGTCAGGACAGGCCCTTTAGCTACTCATCTTTGCTGCATTCCTACAACATTAAGGAATTGAAGGAAATCTATGAGCTGTTCTGGCTCAATAGTTGAGGATTCTGACATGCAGAGGGGTGAATTTTTTCTTGTTGCAGTAGTGCAGAAAGTAGAAAGACTAGGAACGACGAAAGTGGCAAGACTGGGAATGATGACAACAGCAAGACTAGTAGCGATGAAAGTGGCAGTACTAGGAGCAACGATTGCGCAAGAAACCTGGATTACATTTCCTTGTATATACAGTATGGACCTGGTTAGTGGTCCGACATGACATCCCTACCAATGCCCAGAGGGTCTGGTGAAAAATAAAATCAATTATAACATGGGTTCACAGATGCAGAGAAACTGATTGGCTAGAGGGCAACAGGTGACTGTGGATTAAATTCTCTATTTAATTCACAGTTACTGTGCCTGATCTACTTAGCCCCAATGTGAGAGACCCCATCACATCGTGTAGGGGTCTCAGATTACAAAGCAGCCTCACAGTGCACCCCAGGCATGGATTAAATGCCTATAACCCCACACCCTGTTGTGGGTTATTACTTGTTTTTGACTGCACTCTGCCATGACCTTTCTATCAATACAGAAATCTTGGTGTGCATCCAGCCTGGCAGTCTGTTATGACTGGTGGTATTCATACCCATACATTTCCTAGGCATTTATATTCTTCAGTCCAGGGGGATGAGGAGCATCCTCTTGAGGTCCCCTCTTTTGAAAGTAAGGTTTTCCTGTTCCTTCTGGAGGCATTTTCTTCAATCCACTGTGATGCATTTGTCCACTGAAATCCCCTTATTTATTTATTTAGTTATTGAATCTTGCTGACTGGGTAAGCTCACTGAGACTAGAAGTTCTTTTTTCAGGGGCGACTCGGGGGTGGAGATACAGATGTTTGTAGAGTCCACCTC
Organism: Neoceratodus forsteri; assembly: GCA_016271365.2. Taxonomy (NCBI): domain Eukaryota; kingdom Metazoa; phylum Chordata; order Ceratodontiformes; family Ceratodontidae; genus Neoceratodus; species Neoceratodus forsteri. The sequence goes on along the minus strand of CM057449.1, from coordinate 542,602,331 downwards.
CAGGTCATCCTCTACAGCTGCAACAAAGGTAAACCAGACTATTATCTTGGATCACCTCTAGCCAGGGTTATAGAACTGTAGAATTGTTTGTAGTTGCCTTACAGAATTTTTGCCATTGTCATAAGAACATAAGAAAAATGCCAGCAGATAGGGACTGCATGATCCATTTAGTCTGCCCCAAAAGACTACCTCTCCACGTTGCCTGTAACCTAACCTGTCCGCAATGCCTATCCCATGCAAGTTAAAATCTCTAATCATCTTTGATGCTACCAGTTCATGGTGCAGGCTGTTCCATGGTTCCACCACTCTCCGTGAAGAAGTACTTTCTGAGATTGCTTTTGAACCTACCTCCCACCATCCTCAATTTATTTATTTAGTTTTTGATGACCGGGTGAGTGCACTAAACAAATTCTGCCTATTTTCAGGCACGACCTGGGGAAGGGGGATACAGATGAATGCCAACTAACCTTGAACTAGATTAAGCTGTTGGTGGTATTTTTAGTGAATGAGGGAAATTTGGTGAGGACACCGGGGAAATTTCCCTACTCTTTTCGATAAGTGCCATGGGATCTTTAACATCCACCTGAACTACCATCAGTCCAGGCAGATAGGACCTTGGTTTAACATCTCATCTGAAAGATGGCACCTCAGAAGTGCAACACCCCTCTCATGCTGCACTACAGTGTCAGTACTGGGATATTAACCCAAGTGCCAGATGTGGGAACTGAACCCACAGCCCTCTGATCTCCCGGCCTCCAAGGCGAGTGTGCTACCTACTGAGCCACTGACAGTGTCAGTGACACTGACACATTACGACCTCTTGTACGTGCTTTTGTGTTGTGCTGAAATAGATTACCTGCCAGAGTTGTGTTTAGCCCTTTCACATACTTAAATGTTTCAATCGTATCACCTGTTTTTTTTTTTTGCTTGAGGGAGTATAAATTTAACTCTCTGAGTCACACCTCATACGTTTTATTGTGTAGACCCTGCACCATTTTTGTAGCTCTTTTTTGCACCATCTTCAAATCGTCAATGTCCTTTTTGAGGTGAAGTCTTCAGAACTGATCGCAGTATTCCAAGTGTGGCCTTACTAAAAACCTGTAGAGAGGCATGATAACCTCCTGCTTCCTACTAGTAATGCCCCTACTAATATAGCCAAGGATGCCATTTGCTTTCTGTGCTGCCTTCTCACACTGTTTTCCTATCTTTAAGTTATCAGTGATCACTATGCTGAGATCTCGCTCAATCTGTGTTTCTTTGAATTGATGTCCTCTCAGTGTATATTTATTTTTTGTGCTCCTCCTACCCAGGTGCATTATCTTACATTTTTTGGCATTAAATTTTAACTGCCAAGCTTTGGACCATTCCTTCAACTTTTTACGGTCAGCTTTCATGTTGTCTACATAGAAACATAGAATTTGACAGCGGATAAGGACCGCTTGGCCCACCCAGTCTGTCCATTTCCCTACCTAATGGATAAGCTGCAGATCCTAGTTAACCAGCAGCCTACTTCTTTCTACCCCCACCCCCTAGAATTGCCTTATGGCTGTCTCATGCATGCTTGAATTCATTTACTGTTTTTGACTCCACAACCTCCTCCGGAAGGCTGTTCCATGCATCCACAACCCTCTCTGTGAAAAAATACTTCCTTACATTGCCTCTGAGCTGCCCCCCCTCTATCTTCAAATTGTGCCCCCTTGTTCTTACACACCTCTTTTTTTGAAAGATGCTACCCTCTTGGACTTTATTATAGATTTCCTTGAGGCACTTGAACATTTCTATCATGTCCCCCCTCCTTTCCTCGAGGCTATACATATTACACTCCTTTAGTCTCTCTTCATATGTCTTCCAGTGCAGACCCTGCACCATTTTAGTTGCCCTCCTCTGGACAGCTTCCATCTTGTCTATGTCCTTGCGGAGACTGGGTCTCCAGAACTGCACACAGTACTCCAGATGGGGTCTCACCAGCAGTCTGTACAGAGGGATAACAACTTCCTGTTTTCTACTGGTGATGCCTCTCCCTATGCATCCCAGTATCCCTCCAGCCCTCCTTACTGCCCTCTCACATTGCTTGCCGACCTTTAAGTCATCTGATATGACTACCCCCAGGTTCCTTTCCATTTTGTTGTTGTTGAGTATCTCACCCCACGTGTACTCTTCCCTGGGTTTTGTTTCCCAGGTGCATTACCTTACACTTCTTAGCATTAAATCTAAGCTGCCATACATTTGACCATTCCTATAACCTTGCCAAGTCCCTTCTCATCCTTTTCACCCCACCTTGTGCATCAACTCTGTTGCAGATCTTTGTGTTATCTGCAAAGAGACATACTTTTCCTTCCAGTCCCTCTGCAATGTCGCTTACAAAGACATTGAAGAGGACCGGTCCTAATACTGAACCCAGTGGCACCCCACTAGTAAACCCCCTTTCTTCAGAGTGGACTCAATTTACTATTACCCTCTGTGTCCTATTCTCCAGCCAGTTCTTTACCCAGGCTATCATCTTGGGACCCACTCCCAGTTTGGCTAACTTGTATATTAATCTTTTGTGTGGGACTGAGTCAAATGCCTTGCTAAAGTCTAGGTAGGCCATGTCCACAGCCCCTCCCTGATCTACTACTTTGGCCACCCAGTCAAAGAAATCTATTAGATTCGTCTGGCATGACCTTCCTGTGAATCCATGCTGCCTTGGGTCCTGTGCCCCTCTGGCCTCTAGGTACTCAACAATTCTTTCCTTCAGAAGTGATTCCATCATTTTCCCTATCACTGAGGTTAAACTAACTGGTCTGTAGTTTCCCGCTTCTGCCCTGCTCCCACTTTTGTGAAGGGGAATCAAATCGGTCCTCCTCCAGTCCTCGGGTACCACCCCATCCTCCCATGATTTGTTAAAGAGGGTAGTAAGTGGTGTCACTAGTTCTACCCTTAGTTCTTTTAGAATTCTGGAATGAATCCCATCAGGCCCCATTGCTTTGTCCACCTTCAGTTTTAAGAGTTCTTTCAGAACCCTTTCTTCTGTAAATGGGCTGGTATCAACTTCTGTATCCAGAGTGTTTCTACTGTTTGTTTAGGTACCTCCCCTCTTCATTTGTAAATACTGAGCAAAAATATTTGTTTAGTATCTCTGCCTTTCACAGTCACCCTCTGCCCACCCCTCCCTTTATTAATCCTCACTATCCCTCCTTAGTCTTACTTTGCTCCTGATGTACCTAAAAGGTTTATCCCCCTTCTTAACTGAGTTGGCTATCTTTTCCTCAGTTCGGGCCTTTGCTGTTCTGACTGCCTTCCCAGCTTCCTTTTGCTTTAACTGATACAGTTCTCTGTCCTGCCCCTTCCTGTGAGTCCACTCTGTTGCAGAGCTTAGTATCATCAGTGAACAGGCAAACTTTCCCTTTCAAATCATTTGCGAGGTCTCCTATAAGGATGTTGAAGAGAATAAGTCCCAGTACAGATCCCTGTGGGACGTCACTGGATACACTACCTTCCCTCGACAGAGATCCATTTACTAGCACTCTCTGTGTCCTATTGTTTAGCCAGTTGCTGACCCAGTTAACAACCTTTTGTCCAACTCCTGTATGTTCCAGCTTGTTTGTTAGCCTTCTGTGAGGGATGGTGTTGAAGGCCTTGCTGAAATCCAGGTACACATTGTCCACTGCCCTTCCCTGAGACACTATTTTGGTGACCCAGTGGAAGTCGATCATGTTGGTTTGACTAGATCATCCCGCTGTGAAGCCATGTTGCCTTGGGTCCATTTTTCAAGTATCTTTCAGGTATGCCACTATCCTCTCCTTTAGTAATGACTCCATAATTTTCCCTATGACTGAGGTCAAACCAACAGCGTGGTAACTTCCTGCCTCTTCTTTGCTCCCACTCTTGTGCAAGGGCACCACTGTTGCCCTTTTCCAGTCTTGAGGTATTTCCCCACTGTTAGTGATTTGTTGAAGAGCGCAGCCAGTGGTGTGGCTAGATCCTCTCGGAGTGCTTTTAAAACCCTAAGGTGTATGCCATTAGGTCTCATGGCCTTGTCCATCTTGAGTCTACTCAGCACTTCTAGTACCCTTTCCTTTGGGAAGGGGCTAGTGTCCACTCCCTGATCATCGTGCTATGTCTAACCTAATGTGGGACCTTTTCCACTGTCTGCTCTAGTGAAGACAGAGCAAAAGAACTTGTTTAGGGCTTCGTCCTTTTCCTTGTCACTCACTGCTATCTTGCCTTCTTGGTTGCTATTTGGACTATTCCTTTTCTTCATTATATATCTGCAGAAGGTTTTGTCTCCCTTCTTAGCACCCTGTGCTATTTTCTCTTCAGTCTGCGCTTTTACTGTTCAAACTGCCTTCCCTGCCTCTTTCATTTTTTTCTGTATTCTTCTCTGTCTGCTTCTTGCTTTGTTAGTTTAAATTTTGTAAAAAGCCCTTTGTTTCTATCTGATTTTGGTCGCTACTTCATTTGAGAACCAGAGAGGTCTCTTCCTTCCTCTGGACTTGCTAGTCAGCTTCGCTCATTTAGTTGTTACTGTGTGCAGAGCAGTCATAGAGCTTTAGAATTGTTACAGTTGCCTCCGAGCTTTAGAATCTTTGCAGTTTCATAGAGTTTTACAGTTTCACAAAAGCTATAGAGTCTGAGATCCTTGAAACTGTTTGAAATACAATAACATTATAGAATTTCAGAATTGTTTTAATTATTCATAAGTTTGGTTTCCTAATTACAGCAGGGGTGCCATTTAGGGGGGCTGGGGGGCAGTCACCCTCCCTGCATTGCAGATCATTGTTATTTTTTTTTGTTTTTCAGCCCCTGGATCTACCCCCACAGCTCCTTTGACCAGTTGTTGCCCCCCCATTGAAAGTCGAAATGGTCCCCCTGAATTACAGTCCTTCCAGTGGTCCTGTTTATCCATAGTCTGTCATGTCACTTGCACTTCTCATTACAATAAAATCTTATTGCATCTGAAGTCCTGCCTGCTTCTTCTTGCAAGTCAAACATCAGGTCTGAGTGAACAAGAACAAATTCATAGTCCCTTTGACAGTGGCAAAAAGTGTCTGCTCACTGGAAGCAGACAACAACTTGGCATGGTCATCAGGACTATTGAAAGTCAAGGAGCCCAAAGCGGTACATGCTTCTAACATGACGCCTTTTGGACTAGAAAGTGCAAGTGGTACTGCCAGAAGGATGGGAGGAGATCCTGGTACTCAGATGTCACCTCTCATGATGGATTATTATTTTGGCACCCCATAGTTTCCTAGATACACAGGCCAATTTACAGATCCCACTGCTAGCATCCTGGGAGAGTTCAGAACAAAGATGAAGGCCACATTTAGGCTATACAAAATGCTGGAACACCAAAAGGTTAAAATTCTTATCAGACAGCTGTGCGAAGCAGCACACAGAGAAGTGATCTCCATGACTTGAAGGAGAAAAGATCACTGCTGAACAAACCCTGATGAGATTGGGATGCTCCTTTGATAGCTGTATGGTATCAGAATTAAAAATTAGTTTCTTTGCCAGGTCTCAAAGAACTAAAGAGAGCTTTTGAGAGTATGCTCTGAGTTTGTAGAAGGCCTTGAGGGCTGTTGGTGAATGTCTGGCCCCTAGAGATGTGTAGGATCCTGGCAAGGTGCTAACCAATAAGTTTATCAAAGAAGTCTGCAGTGATATAGCTAAAAGAGAACTTAGGATGCTCCACCTTCAAGACCCAGATGAAACCTTTCTGGGTTTCAAAGAGAAGACAATAAAAGTCTTTGAAACTGGATGGAGAGGGATGCAGCTATTTGATAGCAGTGTGTGAGAACTCCACCCCTGATGTGGTCTGGCAATTCCATGTCCAAAGATGTCCTGCATTCAGATCAAAGTGCAGGGTTTGGAGTTGTACCTACTGGTTTTTCTTAGAGCCACAAACACTACAACCTGGGACAGGAACACATTCAAAATGAGTATGCTACCACAGTATGGCCCAGATATCAAAGTGATCCAACTGGAGAGACAAATCCTCTACCCCATGTGCAACTGAAGTAGTGTAGGAACAGCTAGCTGAGCTGACCAAAAAGATGACAAGACATATGCCATGAGGTGAGAACTCTGAAGGATGGTTGGAGGAGAGGACCAGATCCTGGACCAGAGAGGTGAGGGGAGAATCAGTTGTCCACTACAGTGGAGAGCTGGAACTATGGAAGATGGCTCAGTGACTATTATGATGCCCAAGGAACCCCCATATACAAGTAAAGATGATGTGGAGTCAGTGGATGTACTGAGCAGAAATGTGACCAGAGGCTGACCATTGCAAGTTTAAATAGGGAGGCAGAGGACTGATCCTTGGGCAGAACAGAATTAGGTCCAGCATGTCCTGGCTGACACAAGTTTGTGCGAAGATGTCCAATAGTCACTGTGAAAATAAATGGAATAGAATTTCAGGTGCTCTTGGACACCAGTTCACGAGTTACAACCATTAAAAGCAAGCATTTCTTCCAGCATTGGCCAAATACCTGAACTCTAGAAGCCACCACAGAACTAGATCAAAAAGCTGCAAGCAATGGTCTCATAATCCCTTACATACAGTAGGATACATGGAAGCTAGCATTCAGTTGGGAGACATCACCTACCAAGATCAAGGAATCATTGTCAGTGATGCCTCAACTGAAAAATTACTGCCAGTTGTGGGAAGGAATATCCTCCAATATTGTTACCAAGAACTTGTAACCACCCTGAAACAGCAAGAGACCCAAATGCCCAAGATATAGGGATGAGCATGGCAACAGACCATCAACCTGATCCAGAGCCATCAGCAGTTTGTGAATGAGGAAGGAGAGATTGGCAGGTGTGAAATGTGGACAGACAGGCAGTGTGATTGGACCCAGGAGCAAAGACAGTACTTTCATGCAAGGTGAAAGTGGGAATCTCAGGACAGGATTACACAGCACTGCTGGAACCATGCTTAAGTTCAGAAGACAGCCCAGTGATGGTAGCACAAAGTTTGTTATTGGCCAAAGAGAGACAAGTGCTAATGAGGGTGCTCAGTTGTGGAGCTACGGCAGTATGACTGTACAGACAACAGCCCATAGGACAGCTGCTGCAGGTGTAACCAGATGACATAGTAGAAGCAAGTCCTAGAGTCTAAACAGAAGCCTTAGATGCTAATTGTTCTGCCATAGACCTGAACATCTCTAGCAGTGACACTACAGAAGCATGGTTGAAAGTGAGTGATCTAGGCACAGACAACGCCACTGAGGCCCAGAAGCAAGAGTTATTGGAGCTGATCTGGAGACACCAGGGTACTTTCTGTCAACACCCTCTCAGCTTTGAATGTACTGAGACTGTGCAACGAGTTGCCCCCACCACTTACCAGCCAATAAAGGATATGCTCCAGGAGATATGCTCCAGGAGATGTTGGCTACCAAGGTCATCCAAGAAAGTCATAGCTCATGGGTAGTGCCCATTGTCTTGGTTAAAAAGAAAGATGGAAAGTGAGATTTTGTGTTGATTACAGAAAATAGAACCAGGTGACCCCCAAGGACACCTATCTACTCCCTAGGACTGAAGATTCATTTACTGCTTTGAAGTCAGCTGCATTTTAGTTTACATTTGATTTAACCAGCAGATACCGGCAAGTGTCAATTGCTCCAGCTGACCAGCAGAAGATTGTTTTCATAACACCCATGAGGTTATTCAAATTCACTAGAATGCCTTTTGACTATGTAATGCACCCAGCATATTTCAGAGACTTGTGCCTACCCAGAATACAATAAACCATTCAGAGTGCATACCGATGCTAGGAGCCAGGGATTGAGAGCTGTTCTAGCACATGAACAAGATGGAAAAGAGTGAGTGATAGCACATGCCACCAGAGGACTCAGTTGTTCTGAGTGAAACGATGAAAGGTACAGCTCTTTCAAGTTAGAATTCTTGGCATTCGTGTGGGTCATGACTGAGAAATTCAAAAATTGCTTAGCTACTAACTTTTTTTATTGCATACACTAACAACAACCCACTAGTTCATCTGAATGAAGTAAATAGGAAACATTGGAACAATGGTGGGCATCCCGAATTACAAAATATGACTTCATCTTCCATTATCATTCAGGCCAAGCAAAAACCAGTGCAGATGCACTGTCTCACCTACCTACTAAGAACTAACCAGAAGACAGAACTCAACAAGAGAAATCAGAGATGCTTCCATTCCTACAGATACTGGCTGAAGCCATACAGACCTGTTTTCAATGCCTATATCAGAGTGTGAAGGATGAAAAAAACATCTAAACCTACAGGACTTAAGTAACATAAAGACCTCTGGAAAAAAGTCTAAACTCAAAATCCAATCATTCAGCAAATGCAAGAACTAATGTTCACTGGCAAGGTTCTGATACTACCAGAGTGAGAGAAAGCACCCAAAGAACTAATCAAGTTACTTCTGCACTGAGAAAGATTCACTCTGCAGCAGAGAAGGCTGATCAGGAAAACCAGAGATCCCAAGACCCACAGAGAAATACTATACTACAAATAGCCCTACCTTGTCAAGCAGTGCCTATTGCTCTAGAAGTCTTTTATGACCTATCCGGACACTTTGGCTTTTAAAAGACTGACAGAAACTGAAGGAAACATTTATTCTGGATCAGCATGAGAGGACATTGTACAATGGTATGAAAATTGTGAAGTGTGCAGCTTGAAATGTAACCCCAACAATACACAGCATGCACCATTGGTACCCATAATAAGTGAAGCTCCTTTGGACCTAGTGGCATTGGATGATCTCAAATGGGCCATCAGCTGGAATGGATGTATGTACTGTAACTACTCATGATAACTGATCATTATGGCAAATTTCTAGTGGCAGTGCCAGTGTGAGACCTCACACCCCAAACCACAGCTTGAACTTTCTGGGGTCACTTTGTGAAACCGTAGGGGTATCCAACTCAAATCCTGACAGACCAAGGAATAATTTTCAAATCACACCTTTTCAAAGAACTGTCCATACTGTATGGAAGTCTTAAGGTGTGAACCACTGCCTACCATCCACAATTAAATGAACTCTGTGACCATGCCAACCACATGATCATCAATATGCTGAGAGCTCTACCAGAACAGCAATGCACAGAGTGGCCTAGTATCATTCCAGAACTGGTATACCTATACAATAACACTCTTTACTGTTCCACAAGGCACACTCCATATTATTTGATGTTTGGGGGCCATGGCTGACTAACAATGGACTTAGTTCTCAGAGTGCCTACAAAAGTATCTAAATTAGAATACATACAACAGCATCATGACTGACTATGGACGCCAGTGAAGCAGTGTCGAAGCAAATGGCCAAAGCGAGAGAGCAGCAGCAGACCCTGTATGATAAAAGAGCTAGAGCAGAACTGTTACTGACTGGAGTAAAAATATTGATTAGATGCACTTGAAGTTGCCAGAAACTGAAAACTAGGTGGTATCCAGACCCATACATCATCACTGACATTCCATATCCAGATGTGCCTGTCTACCAAATCCAGACTGAGTCCAGTGCCCCACTTCAAAAGATTGTACACAGCAATCTTCTTAAGTCATGTACTTTCAAAACCAGAGAGAAAAGGAAGGAACTGAATCAGGGAGCAAAGGACACAGCTTCAAGTGAGAGGCAGCACCACTTCAAAGGTGGTTTACCAGACCTTACCCCAGCAAGTTGTCCTATGGTGCCATGGATCCGTATTATTCCTGTTAGTTCCCAGAACTCAATGCCTGCAGAACCACTGATGACTGAGCTGTTGCCAGGATGATCTCAGCGATGGAACCTTGGGATACCCCCAAAATGACCTGTTATGGAGGCAACTCAAGCCACATGGTAGAACCTACTGTAACATAGCAAAACACTTCTCTTTTGTTTTTTTTTCCTCCAAGTACTAAAACATAGTGTCACATCAGCCACTGGATGATATGAATGATAACGTTTAGAAAGTTATTACATGATAATCATTTAGGTACATTTAGGAGTGATAGAGTCTAAGTTGTTGATGATATTATTAATACATGGGGACATGTATTTTTTCGTGGGCCCAAATCTGTAGTTCCACAGAGTTGGGACCCTACAGAGAATTAATTCAGAGACCCTAGAGGATGAGTGTGGGGACCCTAGGAAATAAAAACAAGTGTGTGGTTTAAGCACTCTGCCCACTTTAGTGTCTCCAGTATCCCAGTATGTCCTCTTCCAGTAATCCTACAGCCGGTGTCCCCTCCCCTGCAGAGATTTAGAACAGCAAGCGGTCTCTCACCCTGCCCAAGCCTGGGCTATGTTTAAAAAAACGTTTTTCTTTTCCCTTTTCTTTTGTTTCTTTAGTCCTCACTGCTGTTTTATCAACTCCCAGGCAGGCAGCATGAGGGGAAGCAAGACACGTGCTTGAACTACTGTCCCTAACCAGTGCATAGACTAGATTCAAATTTGGAGCAATTGTGGCTCCAACTTGGTGTTTCACCTTTAGAACCCCAGGTTTAAAACAGGGGAGAGATGGGCACAAGACCCGGGGAAGCAGGCTGAGGTACTAAAGGAGTACTTCACCTCAGTTTTCACCAAGGAAAATAGGGGTGCTGCATCATACATGGGAGGAGACAGTGATACTGAGGGGGGGGGACCCTTACCGATCGGCGGGTCTGGGGAGAGGGGGAGGCATCACTGGCAGGAGGGGGCGAAGGCTAAGCAGGGAGAAGAGGTAGTGGAAGTAGAAATCACAGCAGAGAGAGTGAGGGAAGCCCTCAGGTCTCCTAAGACAGAGAAAGCACTGGGGCCGGATAAATTACATCCCAGAGTGCTGAAGAAACTTGCGGATGTCGTGGCAAAACCCCTGGTGGAGCTTTTCACCATCTCTCTGAGGACAGGGTGGGTGCCCCAGGACTGGAAGGTGGTGCATATAGTGCCTATCCACAAGGGGGATCAAGCGAGGTGGCAGGGAACTACAGGCCTGTCAGCCTGACATCGATGGTGGGCAAGGTGATGGAGGGCAATGTCAAGGAGAGGCTGGGGGGGACCTGGAAAAGTCAGGGTGCCTGGACGATAGACAGCATGGATTCATCCCGGGGAAATCATGTCAGACAAACCTTGTGGAGTTCTATGACTGGGTGATGAGTGCCTTCGACCTGGGTAGACCAGTGGATGTCCTCTTTCTAGACTTCAGCAAGGCATTTGACTCTGTTCCTCATGAGGGCCTGTTGGATAAGCTGGGAGAAATGGGGGTGGGGAACCAGATGGATAGGCAATTCATTCCAGGACCAGACCCAGAGGGTCATAGTTGGCGGGATTGTCTCATCCCCAAGGAGGGTCATTAGTGGGATCCCACAGGGATCAGTCCTTGGACCCCTCCTGTTCAATTCCTATGTCTCTGACATAAGGACAGGTATCAGGAGTGAGAGGAGTCTCTTTGCAGATGACTCAAAACTGGGGGAGGTGGTGGATGGGGAAGAGGGAAGGGTGGCCCTACAGGGGGACCTGGAGGCTCTGGAAAGATGGTCTAGAAAGTGGAAGCTGAGGTTCAATGCAGGGAAATGCAAGGTACTGCACCTGGGGGCCAGAAACCAGGGCCAAGTGTACACCTTGGGGGGGGGGGAGGAATGCTATAAGTCTCGATGGCTGAGAGGGACCTGGGGTGGTGGTGGATGTCAAAATGAACAACTTGGAGACTTGAAGGAGGGCAGCAGCCAAGGCCAACAGGATGCTGGGATGCATCGCTAGGGGGATCACCTCCAGAAGGAGGGAAGTGATACTCCCTCTGTATAACTACTTGGTGAGGCCGCACTTTGAGTACTGTGTGCAGTTTTGCAGGCCACACTTAAAGAGGGACATTAAACTCCTGGAGAGGGTCCAGAGGAGGGCAACCAAAATGATTTGGGGCTTGGGGGACAGGACCTATGAGAAGAGGCTCGAAGAACTAAATATGTACACATTGGAAGAGAGAAGGAACCGGGGGGACATGATAGAGGTCTTCAGGTACATGAAGGGGTAAATAGGGGAAGAGCAGTCAGGGTGCTTCAAAGGAAGGAGGAGGGGCCACTAGAGGGCATGGATGGAAGCTGGAGGGGGAAGATTCAGGGGAGAAAGGAGGAGGTGCTACTTCACTGAGAGGGTGGTGGAGCCATGAAATGCAGCCTAGGGGGCTGGTGGAGGCAGAGGCGGTGGAGGGGTCCAAGAGGGTGGGACAGGTACAGGGGAAAGGTTCTGGAAGAAAAATCCAATGCAGCGAGAATATCTGGAACTGGGAAGGGAGAAGCCAGAGAAGGCGAAGGGGCAGCAAGGTCAGCTCCCACGGTGGGGGCTGACCAAACGATCAGACACGAAAGACCGTTAGGCCTATTCTGCTGGCATTTTAGTATATTAGTATTAGAAAAGATGCTTTTGCTGACTGTCAGTGTGTGCAGAAAGTGAGGGAGAAGTCACAGAGAATGATGGAGACCAGGGAAAGAGGCATACTTCTGGTTGACATGGGTCCCCTCAGCTCTGCCTGATACTTCCCCTCTGGTCCACTCCTTCGGTGACAGCGAATCATCAGATCAGTGAGGCGGTCCCTGAGTTGGCAGCAGTGAATGGTGGTCAATGAGGTGACAGCAGCAGGTCAAGAGCCATGGCATGGGCTTTGTGTAATCCGTTTTTTAAATTTAATTTTAAAGAAAAGGTGAAGTGGCCCTTCTTCAGCGGCTATGGAACGCTGCATTGGAGAACAGTCGAGGTGCAAAGGAGCATCGAGGGCAGAGATGGAGCATTGGGTAGGTGGAGTAACAAAAACCTCAGCATCAGGACTGCTCACCACCACCCCACTGTATTCAGCATGGCTAGCCTCCAGCTGACCCCTCCTCTGCAGAACTTCTTCCCCGGTCAGGGTGGTGAGCTGGCGGCAGTGCCATTGGGAAGATGCTGACTGACAGATTTCTTTTATTTAAAAACAATATTTGAAAGCTCTGGATGGCACAGGGGCAAGTGGCTGAGGCTGCAAGCGCAGGCAAGGCACCAGGTCTGGGGACTGCATAGAGGACGGAGCAGTGGATCAGATGCCCTCACCCCACAGGGCAGAGAAAAGGGTGGGGTAGCCTTGTCAGGCAATCCAGTTTTTTTTTTTTTTTGTTTTTCTCTCAGCTGTTTTAACTAATTGTGCCAAGTGGTACATACTGTTAGCTAAATGGCGGAGACCACATAGGTGGTTACTTCCCAACACAGGCCCGCTCATAGAGGTGGCCATAGCCTTTTCCCCAGCCATGGGTCAAACTCAGCAGGGCCCCAGAGAGACTGCCCATAGGGTGAGATGTATAGAACCCCTGGTAGCCAGTGCAATGGGGCTGGGCATTGGGATAATTTGCAGAATGAACTGTTCATCCTATGTGGTGCTCTGATTTGCAAAGCAAACTACCAGTACTTTGTTTTGCCCTCAAAATGAGCTGTTAATCCAGTTTGATTCCCTGAGTTGCAAAACAAACTGACAATAGTGTGTTTTGCCCTCAAACGAACTGGTAATCCTGGGTTGTGCCTACTGCAGCTGCATTGTTGAATCTGTGTTGTGCTCCAACTGCAAAGTGAACTGCCCAACTTGTGCTGCACTCTAACTGCAAAGGAACTGTTTAAACTTACACTTTTTGGACTACAGTGTGGGTGGCTAACTCAGCTAGAGTTAAGGGATAGTTACATATGTTTGCTGCATCCCTACCAGGCACTCTGACTCAGTTATTAAGGACTCTGATGTGCAGTGTGTGGGACTTTTCTTCTTGCAAGAGTAACAAAAGCAGAAAACTAGGAGCAAGAAGTGTAGCAAGACTATGAATGATGAAAGCAGTGAGACTAGGAACAAAGAATGTGGCAAGACTAGGAGCAATGAAAGCAGCAAGATGAGGAGTGACAAAAGTTGCAAGATTAGGAGTGATGAAAGCTCAAGAAATCTTTGTGTGTTCAGTGCAGCTGTGGTCAGTGGTCTGCCAAGACCACCCTACCAATGCCCAGAGTGTCTGGTGAAAAATAAATCAGTTGTTTTTCATCTATTGGCAGTCTGCCATAATTTTTCAACCAATACAGAAATCTTGGAATTCATATTGCCTGGTGGTCTGTTACCAGCTTTGCCAGGCATTTACATTCTTTCATCCAGTGGGATGAGGAGCATCCTTTTGTGGTCCCCTCCTTTGAGCGTAAAGTTTTCCTGTTCCTCCTAGAGGTGCTTTCTTCAGTCCACTCTGGTGCATTTGTCCCTGACATCCCTTCTTGCATACACCTCACTGCTTGTAGAGTCCACCTGCAGGTCATCGTTTACAGCTGCAACAAAGGTTAACCAGACAATTATCTTAGGTCATTGAGGGACAGGGTTATAGAGCTTTCAAATTATTTGCAATTGCCTTAGAGCTTTAGAATCTTTGTCATTATCATACAGCTTTAGAATCATTACAGTTGCTTTAGAATTTTTGCAATTTCATAGAATTTTAAAATTTCACAAAAGCCATAGAGTCTGATATCCTTGAAACCATTTAAAGTATATTATGAACCGGCGATCGTAATTCGAGCAATCTGATTGGCCGACAGCTCTCTAAAGCCGTGATGATATCGGGCTACATCATCACGGCTTTTGAAAAGCTCCGGCAACCAGCCTCCTCGCTGAAAAAATTCCTGCTGTTGCCAGCATTCTCCACATCCCTCACGACCCTCGCAAAACTCTCCCGACACAGAAACGTCCTACAATGGCATACAACGAGCCACATATTTAAAACAAAAAATAAATCCGTTACTAAGAAGGTCGGTCGGCGCTGCACAGAGATTATGGTCGGTAACTTCTGACTTGTTTCAAAGCAGCACCGCCGCGACCACAGTAACGGGTGATTTTCTCTTGTACCGTAAATAAAAACAATCGCTCTGTCATTAACACAACAGCTGCAACTACTCCATTTACTTACTCACCAATGTGCAGTATTTCAAGCTGACTCCCTGACTCAACAGAAACCTCTTCAAAATACCCACAAATCACATCCGCAGCAACGAGAGATGAGTTCAGAGACATAACAGTCCCACCACTGTCAACTACCAGTATCATAGCGCCACCTACTGTCTCTAGAACTATTTTACCAAAATGTCACCCTACACCACCCAAAAACTCGTTTTAAAACCTGTTTATTTTACTTTTTTTATTTTTTAAACATTAAAGCCAGTTCATAATAGCAATAAGGCACTCCAGGGTGTGATATATCGTGGGATATCGTCACTTCTCGGGTTGTTGGACGCACTCGGCCTGCGGCCTCGTGCCCAACCACCCGAGGCGTGACGATATCCCATGATATATCACACCCTGTCGTGCCTTACTGCTTAATTATAAAATGGGAAAAGAAAATCCTCTATCCTGATTAGTTGTTAGTCATGTGTTAGAAGTGTTAATGCATGGCTGAAAACAAGTGCTATCCAGCTAGACATAGGATTGGAAAAAAATCAAGGAGCCACTAGAATGTTAAAAAAACTTAAAGCTGC
This sequence comes from Neoceratodus forsteri, assembly GCA_016271365.2. Lineage (NCBI taxonomy): Eukaryota > Metazoa > Chordata > Ceratodontiformes > Ceratodontidae > Neoceratodus > Neoceratodus forsteri. Next base: position 542,586,895 of record CM057449.1, on the reverse strand, counting down.
CATTTCCCCCCTTGCTTAGCCCACATGATTCCCCATCTCCGACACTGGGCAAATGCTGTCTTTCTTGTTTGTGCTAAGGTTTCCCAAAAATCAAATGTTCATAAAAATTATGAGCAGGTCATTTAACTTTTTTTTTTTTTTAGCATCTGCAGTGATCTCACCCTACTCACCCCCCAGCCAAGTGGCAGCTCCTTGCTCACTTGCTCCCAACCACTGCTGTCATTTACAGTAACTACAAACTGGCTCTGAGAGCAAAGGTTTGCTTTTTTATGTTCACTTGCGTGCATGCGCAAGGAACGTTTTGGGACAGTAGCACACTTTGGAGGTGTGCCTCTCCCTTTCAATCCACTGCTCCGTTGAGCAGGTGTGGCGGTCCTGCACCAATGGGTGCGGGAGCTGTATGACAGCGGTCTTCACTTCAAAAACCACGCTGTCATACAGAGCACGCGTCACGCCACCCCGTGTCACGCTCCCGCCCAAAGCATGGTGCCCGCTGGAGCCCACCCAGCGTGGCAAGCGTCCGTGTTGTTTGCCGCGGTGCCCAATCCCCGCCGGCTCCATGGCCCCAGCCATCCTTCTACGCTGTGAGCTCCACCCCAGCGTGGCAAACATCCCATAGTCTTTTTGTTTTCACTTGTAAAGCAAAAGCAGGTCCCCTGGCGCTTCTCCCAGTCGCTCCCACAACCCGCACCCACCACTGGCACCAGCCTCCCCACCCCTCACCCCATACTTACCTTTGAGCTCGGCGCGACGGATCTTCAGTGGACCGGGAACACGTCTGCACTCTTCAAAGACGACCACGAATTGAGGAAATGCCGGTGAGCTGTATAATGGGCTAGATAGGGGTTTTTCAACTTTATTGCATATCTCAGGCATTTTTTGGAATTTTTGCACCAAATTTTCAACATGGGGTTTTTGGGACCCCTTCTCATGAATATGTCATTGTCATGACGTTACTCGGGCCCGAAGGGTGATTTCGCAGTCACTGCGCAGTCACTTAGCAAAAGCACCCTTTGGGCCTGAATAACGCCATGACAGTGACATCATTCATGAGAAGGGGTCCCAAAAATCCCATGTTGAAAATTTGGTGCAAAAATTCCAAAAAATGACTGTTTTATGAGAGTGCGTTGCGCAGTTCCTACGCAGGCTCATAAGTTCGCGAATTTTCAATATTTTCACTGCAGATTTTCAACATTGTCATTTTACCACACCTCCTTATGAGCAGTGCAGATGTCATTTTTCACATCCTGCCCAAAATGTGTTGCCGCCCATGTAGCGCACAATGGCGCAGTTGGTGTGTGAAATCAATGTATGGGATGCATTAAGAAAATCACAGTGACACTGTTCATTAGCAGTGGTCTTAAAATGGCAATGTTGAAAATTTGGTGAAAAAATTCTTAAAAATGACTGTTTTCTGAGCGTGCGTTGCACAGTTCCTACGCACGCTCGTAGGTTTACGAATTTTCAATATTTCCATTCCATATTTTCAACATTGCCATTTTACCATAGCTTCTTATGAGTAGTACAGCTATCAATTTTCACATCTCACCCAAAACGTGTTTCCGCCCATGTAGCACACACTGGCGCAGTCGGTGTGCGAAATCAATGTATGGGACACATTAAGAAAATCACAGTGACACTGTTCATGAGCAGAGGTCTTAAAATGGCTGTGTTGAAAATTTGGTGAAAAAATTCTTAAAAATGACTGTTTTACGAGCGTGCATTGCGCAGTTCCTACGTACGCTCGTAAGTTTGCGAATTTTCAATATTTTCATTCCAGATTTTCAACATTGCCATTACCACCACCTCCTTATGAGCAGTGCAGCTGTCATTTTTCACATCTTGCCCAAAGCGTGTTTCCACCATGTAGCGGATAATGGCACAGTCGCTGTGCGAACTCAGTGTATGGGACATTAAGAAAATGACAGTGTCACTGTTCATGAGCAGAGATCTTAAAATGGCTATGTTGAAAATTTGGTGAATAAATTCCTAAAAAATAACTTTTTATGAGTCGTTGTGCAGTTCAGCACACTTTCGTGAGTTGTGAATTTTCAATATTTTCACTCCAGATTTTCAACATTGCCATTTTACCACACCTCTTTATGAGCAGTACAGCTGTCATTTTTCACATTCTGCCCAAAACGTGTTTCCGCCCATGTAGTGCACAATAGCGCAGTTGGTGTGCAAAATCAATGTATGGGACACAGTAGGAAAATCACAGTGACACTGTTCATTAGCAGAGGTTTTAAAATGCCAATGTTGAAAATTTGGTGAAAATATTCCTAACAATGGCTGCTTTACGAGCGTGCGTTGCACAGTTCCCATGCACGCTCGTAGCTTTGCGAACTTTCAATATTTCCACTCCAGATTTTCAACATTGCCATTTTACCACACTTCCTTATGAGCAGTACAGCTGTCATTTTTCGCATCCTGCCCAAAACGTGTTTCTGCCTATGTAGCGCACAATGGGGGTAACAAAAAGGTCATGCTGAAACTTAATTGTGCAAATACCAGCAATCGCACAGGGCATTAGGGTAAAGCACCATACGTGCCAAACACCACTGCAAATACCTGCAAGCGAACGTTCAGCATTGACAAATGCTTGTTATGTTACTTTATTTTATAATAGCTACCACTTATCTGCAGTGTGCCTTATATCTGTACTATGGGCTGGCAGACTGCTTGTCCCCAGCTGCCGCCTGCTTGTTCAGTTATCGCTTAATGTATGAAACCCACTTAGCTTAAATCATGCTGAGCCTTTTCAGTTTGAAAGATCAAGTCCATGCTCCAACTCCTGATATGAGTGGCCATGGCCCCCATTACTTGCTTGCTCGCAAGCACCCTGTGCCAGAATACTCCACTTACTGTATACAGGAAACCACAAACAAGCATGCAGATATTCAGATTTTTAAAAAAAGCAACATTCAAGTTTAGAAGTGTGCACTAGCACTCCAGCTCCCCTTCCCCCATACTCACACTCCATAAAATGGTACTCCGGGCTTCCTCTGTTGATATCATTTCATCCTGTCCCACAAACTCTTCTTTTATTTCTTCAGCTGTTAAAAAAGGGTTTGGGTACATAAAAACAAAACAAAAAAAATCTCAAATCTATGGCACTGTATTTCTTTACTGAAGCCAGCAGTTTCAGTGCTGTACTTGGTACAATCTACATATACAGTTTGAACTACAACTACAGCCTAATCAGGATAAAAGTTCTAAAGAAAAAAAAATACCGTACAATCAGGCAGATGAACTATTTTATGGAAAAGTAAGCCAAATATTTAACTTTTTAAATATTTTTATCTCATAGATTTCATTTATTCCTTTCATGTAAAATACAGGGACTCATTTTATAAGCACAATAAGACACTCCGGGGATCTGCATTAGACAGTTCTATTGTACAGACAGGGACTAAAGACACTTGGCCTGTGGCCTTGTGCCTTACTACACCCCTGGCCAAGAACTGTCTAATGCACACCCCATCATATCTTATTGCTTACATACCTTGTAGATGTTCAGAATGCTTACCATTGCTCAGAAGTCATACGCTCATTTTCCTAATGACAGTTTTTCCAGTGGTCTCGTTTATGTGTATTCTGTCATGACACTTGCAACTTCTCATTACTATAAAATCTTCTTATTCCAGCTAAGTCCTTCCTGCCTCTCCTTGCAAGTCAGATGAACATCAGGTGTAAGTGAATGAGAACAAATCCATTGTCCTTCTGATGGTGGCAAAAAGTGACTGTCTATCACAGTAGCCTCTCATGCCAGTATGAAATGCATTTGACTGTCTACAACTGATTTCATAATACTTCCTTATATGATCATCGGGCCCTATGTACTATGGAGCCCAACATGTGCCTGAATGGGTGCATACCGAGCTGCACAACTGCATACTGCATACCTGGCCCCTGCCAAACATGCAGAGCTGGGATTTGTAGACCCAAGCTGGCCTGATGAGCATTCATGTAGTTTGGTGTATGGGATAGAGTCAGTTGGAGGGCCTGACCTAGGCCAGACTGTTGGAGCAGGGGATCATAGGATACAACAGGCAGTGTAGGGACTGCTGTGTCTCCCACTACATAAAATGTAATTTGTCCAATGACAGACATCTGCGCTCTGCAGTTATTATCTGCTCCCACCTTCTGTGACATGGAGGAAGGATGGGGTCTGTTGCTGCAAGATGGTGTTGGGATGCCAATCTGAGGTGCTGCACACCCCTTATAGCAGCCTTGAAGCTGTTTTAATGAACACTGGCATTGGCCTGGCAGAATGTAATTGGCAGCATGCATACCACATTCTGCCAGCTTAACACAGATGCGCCCACACCCTGCCCCCTGGCCAGGCCGTCCACCCACCCAGTACTGACATGGATGGCCCTAGGTGGGGATGGGCAGTGGGAGCAGGCCAGTCATGTATCAGTGGGTGTCCATATACCCGCCCTAAGTATTATGTATTGGGCACATAGTGCTGCAGTCCTTAGTGCAAAGGGCCCATTGTATGTACCATGGGAACAATTTGTGATGTCACAAGCAGCAGTTATGAGATCATTTGGAGACTAATGCTTTTTCAGAGACACAATGAAATAAGGGCAGCGTTATCTGAAATATTTTAAAGACCAATAATATGAGAAAGTCACATGACTGGGGCTATTTCTGTATGTTTGCTTCACATTTGTGTTGTCTCTGTTTGCATGTTTTCCAATTCACTGACTCTCTATAGGCAGGGCATGGACACTTCTTTTAGCTCTGCTGACTTTGTTCATTTTTCTATCATTACAATATCTGGTTTTCTTGCATTCTCTTTATTGACAGTTGGTATTGCAATGTCCCATAATATTACTACTGCTTTCTTTTCTGTAATTCTATTAGATTCATGGTTCAAGGGTTTTTCTACATCTTGGTTCTTACAATATTTACATAGTTTTCAGTGGATCAGTCTAGCCACATTTTTATTACTTTCTGTATACAGTGCAGGACTTTTGACATGATCACCTAACATCTGGATACCAGATGGAAAATTCTCTAAACTCAGTACCGTAGAAGCTATACTTGTCTGTTCTCCATTTTTTCCCTCTGGAATAAGGTAAAGATTGACACACAGGGTTCAGCTGTCAAACATGGCCATTCACTGGGCCACAGTATGAAAATGGCAATAATTTCTGTGCATCACTTTTGTTCCTCTGTCACACTGGTACTGTATACTATTTGAACTTACAAATCTACTTCTGATGCAGCAATGGAAGGCAGAGAGAGGGTGATGGGTGGGCCTGGGGATGGGACATCTACTGTAGCTTCTAACCAGGAGTACTGTAGATCAGCTAGCCAATGTAGATCATTTTATGATGGAAAGAAGAACACTCTGTGTCTGGTTCCCCCAGGGATTATTTGCCATATAGTTTAATTTCAAGAAGGGCTTGATATTGACAAACTAGAAAAAAAAATGACTTTATTCTTAAACATAACAACAACTAATATCTTCTGACAATTTCACCAAATTATTTTTTTATTGTATTTTATAATGCCTGAAATTATATTTTGAAAACTGTAACTTTTTAACTACTAGGCAGAGAAACTGTTTTTAAATGAAAGCTTGAAGTCTGATAAACATGTATAGATCAGAATAATAAATTCTCATGTGTTGTTGATATTCATTGCAAAATAACATTGTTAATGCACCAGTTAGGGCTGATGTGATGAAAGTAGGGAAATGTAGTATTAGGGTTCCCAACCCTAACACCCCACCCCATCCCCACCCTGCTGGCAGCAATAGGAAAAAACATTACAATTTCAGCTCTCCTGAGTCTTCACAAATCAGGCATAGTAGTAACAAAATGTATTTATTCAATGGTAAAAAGGTTTCACAAAATTAAAACATCCTTACATATACCATTAGATCAATATATGTCCTGTTTATATGACTAGCTTCATTATCTAAAAATAATTACACAATGATAAACATACGATGTACAGTATTAGACATATAGACAGCTTACTTCATTAGGATTGCAATTGCATACATACAGAATTAGTTATTCATCGGTTACAAGCACATCTAAATTGAAGTTCTTGCTTTATAACATCCTTAAATGCATTTGTGGGCATTTCTAGGGTTCTCATGTTTAAAGGAATCCTATTCCAAATAGAAGCAGCTTTAAAGGTTAATGCCATTTCCCCATATTTATTATGAACCTTTGGCATAAATAGTTCCCTGCACCCTGGCACCTTTTCTTCTTGACTGGTAAGTATGCATAGATTTTACTATTTTATCTGAGAATCAGATTGGTCTTTTATTTTTAAGTACAGTGTACAATAGTATTGCCCATTTCTTCCTGCCTTTTCCATTCTAAGGGTTTCCAATTAAGCTTTTCATCCAATAAACAATGATGGGTTCTAAAATTACATTTTAGCATAAATCTTGCAAATTTATGTTCAGAAGTTGATCTTATTTAAGTTTGTTAAGCTTGAATGCCTGTAGATGTGACTCCCATAATCAATAATTGGAATTATTAGTTGGTTTGCTATTGAAATTCTCATGTTTATTGTTAGGCAATTTGAAATCCTATGTAGAACTCCTATTTAACCAGATCACTCAAGTGATGCCCAAATGATAACCTATAGTCTTAGTTCACTCCAAGATATTTATACATGTTCACTTGTAACAAAACAGTTCCTTTTAAGGTTGTGATTTGAAGCGTTTCTGTACTTTGTGATTTTCTGGGTATGGATGGGGCAAGAAGCATCACCTGTTTCTTTTTTTTTTTTGTATTCATTAACAATTTTGAATTTATAAACCATTTTTGCAAAATGTCAAAATCAGTTTGTAATTTTGTTTAATTTCCCCTACATTTAATCCTTTGGCCACTAACACTGTGTTATTGGCATAAAGCCAAATATTAGTTTGCTTCATGTTGTATAGAAGATCATTTATGTATATTAAAAACAACATAGGGCCCAAGATGGATGCCTGTGGAATGCCCCTAGTTACTGGTAGTATTCCAGATTTTATCCCATTCATGGCCTGCAATTGAGTCATATTAGTCAGGTAGATTTCAAACCATTTACAAGGTTCATCAGCTAGGTCTATTGCCCTTGTTCTTTCTAGGAGAATTTCATGGTCCACAAGATCAAAGGCTTTAAATATGTCCACGAACATGCCCATGGACCTCACTTCACCCAGAAGAGTAGCCATTAGGTCGAAGAAGTCCATGAGTGTGGTGTCTGTGGACAGCCCCTTCCTGAACCCAGCCTGCCAGTTCTTTAACTTGTTATACTTCTCTAGAAATTCAGTCAGTTGATCGTGTACTAATCTTTCTAGTATCTTAGAGACTTGATAATAAAGAGATTGGTCAGTAATTTGTAGGCTGCATGTTTTCTCCACTCTTAAAAATATGAAAAATTTCTGCTAATTTCCACATCCTAGGAAAAGTACATTCAGTTAAACTCTGATTGAAAATGTCCGTTAGTACTGGGGCAAGTTCAAGTAATGAATCTTTTAGAAACCTTGGTTCAATGTTATCTGGGCCACTTGATTTATTAACTTTTAGCCTCTTTATTGCTTTGTTACTTCCAACTTTTGTATCTTCTTAAATCTAAACTTAGGGACATACACTTTTAGTATCCTTTTTTGATAATCAGTTTAACATTTCCCTCCCTTTTATATTTATTTAAGTCTTCTCAATCTGGGAGTTCAACAAAATATTTATTTAGTATGTCTACTGTTTTTTCTTTTGAGTATGAGCCTTCCCGTCTTCCACAATAACTATCTCTGGAGTACCTGTTTTAGAGTTTATTAAAGATTTAGCTAGCGACCAGTAATTTTTAAGGTCTGTAGTGAGATTTATTCATTGTTTATAATAATGCCCTTCTGCTTTTTTAACTTTCTGCGATATCTTATTTCTTATGTTTTTAAATTTGGGCAAAACCTCTTTATCCAGTATTTTGTTTGCTTCATTCTATAAATACATTTTTAATCATATTAGTTTTTTTTGTTTTTTTTTTCATTTACCCACGGTAGATGGTTCTTTTTCTGGGTTTGTATTTTTAAAGGAGCAATTTGATTACAGAGGTCTAGGAACATTTTCAAAAATTCTTCAGCTGCAAGGTTAAGATCAGGTATTAATGAAACCCTTGGGGTGTACCTTGGGGGTGTCAACCCTAATGCTCACCCCATTACTTCAGTAAATAAGGTGAGATGTGTAGCGTATATAAGAATGGGGTGAGCCTTATTAAAGAAAATGAATTATTGATGGTTGCAAAGGTAGCTAGAGAACCACTCTGAGGCAAAGGTGGAGCCTCTGAGGGCTGCCAATGTGTGTAGCAGGAGGGAGTGAATGACCAGGTGAAATGGTAAGGGAAGGCAAGGCAAGGCAAATTTTATTTTTATGGTACCCAATCCCAGAGGCTCTGGGCACCTAACAGAATAATTTATACAAGCAATACAATGTAAAACAACAAACAACATAAAACAAAGTTATTAAAAACAATATAATACAATTTCAGTAGTAACAATATGACCAATAGACTATATTGTTAAATTAAAGTCCCCAAAACAAAAGGTCGGTGTAAGTCAGTTACATAGCTGCATCAGGGAAGGCCTGCAAAAACAAGTAGGTCTTCAGACCTTTCTTAAAGGCCTCAACTGTCCAGGCTCCTCTGACATTAGTTGGGAACAAGTTCCACAGGTTAGATCCATCAACACTAAACATGCAGTTGCTGGAGGTTTTAAGCCTAACCCTGGGGATGTCGAGGAGCCCTATAGTTGAGAACCAGAGGGAGTGGATCAAGATAGCAGGTGAAAGGAGCTCAGAAAGACAATTAGGGCACAGTCCATATAGGGTCTTATAGGTGAGCCTTAGTAAGTTCAAGTGAAAATGGCCTCTTAGAGCATACCTTTGTCCATATTAGATTTTCTTCACTTGTGAACTGGGCAAAGACAGTGGAGGTGCTATGAGCAGGCCAAAGTCCATGCTGGGCAGAGGATAGCATGTTATATTTTTGTAGGTGGTCTGAGACTTGAGGGGAAACAAGTTTTTCCAGGAGTTTACAGAGGGTAGAAAAAATTGCTATAGGGTAGTACTTATTAATGGATTTGGCAACATCCTTTTTGAACATAGGCATTATCTTAGCCACCTTCCATTTTCAGGGGACAGTGAAGTGGTAAGAGAGAGGTTAAAGAGGCAGGTGACAGAGTACACAAGGAGAGGGGTAACCAACTTGAGTATTTTTGGTTCAATCCTATCTGGGACAACACTAATGAAGGGTGAGATGGAGTTTAGGAGATGCAGAACCTCTCTATGTGAGACTGTATAAAGGTACAGTCGGAGGATAGAGGGGTGAGAGGGGGAGAGCTCTGAGGGACAAGATATGTGAGACTCAAATGGACTGAGATCTGAAAAGTATGAGTTGAAAGCATTAGCGGTGGGGACAGGATTATTATAGTTGATATTAGCAATGACCGTATCAGAAGGGGTTTGGCCTCTGCAATTACTCAAGAATCACTTGATATGGGACCAGAAGCTCTTCGAGTCTCTGGACAATTTATTTATTGTTTATTGAAAATGTTTCACCAGGAAAGGCACACTGAGCAAAAAGATGCTCGTTTCACGGTGCGACCTGGGGGTTAAGCAGAGGAGACAGATATATATACAGTAGTTGAACTTACAGTAACACAATATGGATAATGCACATAGTTGGGAGGGATTACATTTGAATATGATACATAGGCAGAGCAGTACAGCACAGCAAGTACAGGTTGTACAAATCGTGGTTACCCGGCAGGTAAAGAGCAGTACAAACATGATCGTAAGGGCATAGTATACAAAGCAAGGGTACACATCGAGGAAAAACAAGAAATACATAAGTGCCAGTTTATAGAACAGAGGTAGTAGTAGCGGAACTTGAGAGCCAGTGGCGGAAGTTGAGCTACAGAGAGAAGTATGAAGTAGAAAGGAAGGATTTGGAGAGCAAGATGGGGGGTAGAGTAGGAGGGTGAAGAAGTGTAGATGTATAGGGGAGAGATTAGGTGAGGAGGAAGGGGACTGGAGAGCTTAGGTAGATTAGGAAAGGGGAGAGGGAGAAATTGAGAGTGGGAAGAGTAGGTAATAGAGAGGGAATAGTGCACATGGTAGTATATAAGCCAGACAATTAGGCGATGGCCGGGCCACTGGTCAGGTGCAGGGGGGGAGCAGGGGAGGAGGAGCTAACGGGAGGGTGGTCGGGGCAGAATCAATTAGGTGCAAGGAAGTTAGAGAGAGCATAGGAAAGGGGGAGTTTGGATGAAGCGTGATGGATCTGGGTGGGCAGGCCATTCCAGAGTTTAGGGAAGAGGTAAGAGAATGCGAATTGGCCAGTGGTGGTCCTACGGTGAGGGATGAATAGTAGTCTAGGGTCAGCAGACCTGAGGGCGTGTGAGGAGGTAGGTGGGGGATAGGGCAGATGCAGAGATAGGCGGGAGGGACTGAGCCAGAGTTGAAGTGATTTTGTGATATGAATTAGGTGGCGGTTACTCAGAGAAGATAGCGACAGGGAATGATAAAGCATGCAGTGATGTGATCGTGGGGGGGCATCGAGGGCAAAGCGGCAGAAAGCATTGAAGAGGCGGTCTAGTCTGGCTAGGGTGGTCTGTGCAGCGGAACTGTAAACTACATCACAGTAATCGAAGGAAGGTAGAATCATTTTCTGAACAATTTCACGTCTGACAGGAAGTGGGAGACTAGTGTGGTTTCTATAGAGGGCACCAAGTTTTGGGCGTAATTTTGAAATGATGGCATCGACATGAGTGGTAAAGGAGAGATGGTGGTCAAGCCAAACCCCGAGATACCTGAAGGAGGGTACTTCTTCGAGGACGGTGTTATTTAGGGTGTGGAATCTCAGAGGGAAGGAGAGTTTGGATAGGCGCTGTCTGGTGCCGAAAGTCATAGAGTTGGTTTTCTTAGCATTTAGGGAGAGTTGGTTGCTATTGAACCAGTGTTGGATTTTGCAGAAGTTGGTTTGAAGTTTGGAGGTGACTTCTTCGTGGGTCCGGCCGGAGGTGAAGAGGACTGTGTCATCTGCATACATGTGGATGGCGGAGGAGGAGCAGGAATTTGGAAGGTAATTTAGTAGGATGGAGAAGAGGATGGGCCGAGAACTGAGCTTTGGGGCACCAGTGGTGATGGGGAGATGGTCATTATTTTAGTTGATTGGGTTCTATTTAGCAGGTAGGCACTGAACCAGTTTACAGCGGATTCAGCTAAACCAGCTCAAGAAAGGCAGGATAGTAGGAGAGAATGGGATACGGTGTTGAATGCTTTTGCGAAGTCAATGAAAATAGCAGCAGTGATAAGCCCTTTGTCCATCCCAGTGAGGATGTGGTCTGTGAGTCTGAGCAGGGAGGAGGTAGTGGAGTGGTGTTTTCTGAACCCGGACTGGAAAGGGGTGAAAGTTAGTTTCTCAAGGAAATGGGAGAGCTAGATAGCACAAGGTGTTCCTGGAGTTTTGCGAGGGTGGGGAGGAGGAGATGGGGGCGGTAGTTGAATGTGGAGGTAGTGTCGCCGCCTTTAGGGAGGGGGTAGAACAGTGGCATGCTTCCGTTCGGAGGGGTGACTACTTGCACTGAAGGAAAGGTTTAGTAGGGCTGCGAGGGGGGTAGCGATGGCGGGAGCAGATAGGAAGAGGAGTTTGTTGTCAAGGCCATCAGGGGATATGCCTTTGAAGGGGTTTAGGGTGCAAAGGGCATCTAAGGTATCAGTGGGGGAAATATGTCTAAAGGAGAAGGTGTTAAAGCCGGATGGTTGGGAGTTAGGGGACTGAGGAGGTGGAGTGTTTGCAGGCAGAAGGACTTCAAGGAGGGCCTGGGCACAGGTAGTGAAATAGGAATTAAACTCGGAGGCGACTTCCAGGGGATCAGAAAGGAGAGTCCCATGGGCAAGGAGAAGAGGTGGAGGGTTAACTGTTTGGGGGGAGAAAAGGGAGTTAATGACTTTCCAGAAGTTGGAAGGTCTTCCAAAGTTTGCATTAAGTGTGTTATTAAAATATTCAGACTTAGCTAGGCGGGTGGCCTTAGTGCACCTGCTGCGGAGCATGCGATAGGAGGTATGGTCGCCTGGGAGGAGAGAGGATTTGTATATTTGCCAGGCCTTATTATGGGCTTGTTGGCAAGCAATCAGTTCAGGGGTGATCCAGGGTAGGTGAGAACCATGGACTCTAGCCCGGCGTAGGGGCTCATGTTTGTCCCAGGCAGAGAGGAAGGTGTTCTGAAAGTGCATAAGGGCCGAATCCATATTGGAGCGGTTTGCATTTGGGACCCAGTTAGAGTGGTGAAGATCGTCCAAGAGGGGGGAGAGGTTGAGGGATTTGTAAGAACACTGGAATAGAAATTTTGGGGGGGGGATTTAATTCTGTGGATTTTGCAGACTAAGTGGATTAGGTGGTGGTCGCTAATGGAATCTGGGAGAAGTCCTGAACTGACGACACGGTGTGGGTGGGAAGTAAGCACCCAGTCGAGGAGTGAGTGATTACCAGACTTAAGGTTAGACCGAGTGGGTTCAGTAATGGTTTGGCTGAGGTTAAGAGCAGTTAACTCAGTTTGGGTTTTGTTAAACGTGGGTGCTAGCCAATTATGGTTAAAATCACCCATAGCATATAGTTCACCCAAATGGGCAAGGGAAGAGAGCTGGCCCAGAAGGTCGGTGACTATTGTGGTTGGCGTGCCTGGGCAGCAGTAAATGTCAGCCACAAAGATGGGTAGTGAGGAGGGGAGGGACAGTTTTACCATCAGAAGCTGGTAAGCTTGGGGAACAGTTTTTGTAATGGAGATAGTGAAGTGAAGGGCAGATTTGATGTAGATAGCCACCCCACCGCCTCTGGAGGGTCAGTCTTGCCATATGATGTTGAAGCCTGGAATAGTGAAGTTATTATCAGGTAGGCTAGGTTTTAGCCAGGTCTCAGAAAGGATGATTATATCTGGGGTGTGGAGAGTGGCTAGGACCTAGAACTGATCAAGCTTTGGGGCTAGGCTAAGAATATTTAGGTGGAGAAGGCGCAGGCCCTGGGGGATTGAGTGAGGGTGGGAGATGGAGTTTGCTCTGGCTGAGGGGTTTGATATGGGGTGGGCAGGGCCTGGAGTAAGGGTTGGGCTGGGGTTAGGGTGTATATCCCCTGCCGCCAGAAGGAGTAGTGCAATGGTAAGGTGGCAGCGTAGCATGTGGAGGGGCCGGGATTTGGCCATGCAGCGGGAGGGGGCAGTAGTAGAAGGGGCTGGCTGAGAGGAGCAGTTGCAGGAGTGGAAGAGAAAGGCAACATAGAAACATAGAAGTTGACGGCAGATAAGGACCGCAAGGCCCATCCAGTCTGCCCATTTCTTTTTCTACCTTATAAATGTGCCATCGGCCTTTGCTCTGTCAGTGACCTATCTATTCATAGTCATTTGTATTGCTCCCTTATGCCTATCCCATGCCTGTTTGAAGCCCTGCACTGTATTCATAGCCACCACTTCTTGTGGTAAGCCATTCCATGCATCTACCACCCTTTCTGTGAAAAAGAATTTCCTCACATTCCCCTTAATCGGCCTCCCTCTAATCTCATGCTGTGTCCTCTTGTCCTGCTATTTTTCTTATATTTAAACATGTTAGACTCTTTCACCTTGTTTATGCCCTTAAGGTGTTTAAATGTCTCGATCATATCACCTCTCTCCGCCTTTGCTCAAGGGTATACATATTGAGCTCCATTAATCTGTCCTCATGTCTTCTGATGCAGTCCCTGCACCATTTTGGCTGCCCTTCTGGACTGCCTCAATTTGTTAATGTCCTTGTGAAGGTGTGGGCTCCAATACTGCACGCAGTACTCCAGATGGGGCCTAACCAATGTCTTGTACAGAGGATTATTACCTCCTCTTACCGACTTGTGGATACCCCTACTAATACACCCTAACACCCCCTAGCCTTACCTACTGCTTTAGAGGTCTGCTTGGATGATTTTAGGTCATCAGTGATGATGATGCCCAAGTCTCTTTCTTCCTTTGTGACTGCTAGCAACTCCTCCCAGCCTATAAGTGGCTTCAGGGTTTCTCTTCCCTATGTGCATGATTTTGCACTTCTTTGCATTAAATCCAGTTGCCACTCTTCTGACCATTCTGCTAGTTTATCCAGATCTCTTCTCATTCTGCCCACCCCATCTGGATCATCTACTCTGTTGCAGATCTTGGTGTCATCTGCAAACAGACAAGCCTTACCCTCTAGTCCATCTCGAGGTCACTAATGAAGATGTTGAATAGGACTGGCCCAGGACTGATCCCTGAGGTACCCCACTTGTGACTTGCATCTCTTCTGACTGTATACCATTTACCACCACTCTCTGTTTTCTGCCAGTCAACCAGTTTGCCACCCAGTTGACCAACTTCTGACCCACCCCAGCTCTACCTAGCTTATTTATCAATCTTCTATGTGGAACAGTGTCAAAAGCTTTGCTGAAGTCAAGGTAGGCGACATCAACTGCTCCCCTTGGTCCACCACTCTGGTTACCCAGTCAAAGAAATCTATGAGATTAGTTTTGACAGGACCTTCCTTTGTAAACCCATGCTGTCTTGGATCCTGTGCCCCTATGGATTCCAGGTGTTGCACTATCCTTTCCTTAAGGAGTGCCTCCATAATCTTGCCCACTACTGAGGTAAGACTGACCGGTCTGTAGTTCCCGCCTCCTCCCTGCTACCACTCTTGTGGTGGGATCACATGAGCCCTTCTCCAGTCTTCTGGGACCTCTCCTGTGCTCAGAGACTCACTAAACAATTCTGCTAATGGCTCTGCTAGTTCCTCCTTTAGCTCCTTAAGTACCCTGGGATGTATGCCATCAGGTCCCATTGCCTTATCCACCCTGAGCTTAGCAAGCTCTTGTAGGACCCTTTCTTTTGTGAAGGGAGTAAGCTCACCTCCCTCCCCTGTGTCCATGATGCTGAGCTGTGGGCCCTGCCCTACCTTCTCTTCAGTAAATACTGAGCAAAAGTATCTATTTAGGATAGATGCCTTTACAGGGTCCTCCTCCTCACATGCTCCCTTTTCTCCATTAAGCTTAGCAATACCCCTCTGGACTTTCTCCTTTCACTAATGTATCTATAGAAAGTCTTGTCACCTTCTTTACTGTTCGTGCTAGTGTTTCCTCAGTTTGGGACTTTGCCTGCCTTACTGCCTTACCTGCTTCCCTTAGGGCAGTTTGGTATGCCTCCTATCTTCATCCCGCTGTGTTCCCTTTATATTTTCTGAAGGCCAGCCTTTGGCTCTGACCTTTCTGCTACTGTATTTGAGAACCAAAGTGGTTTCTTCTTCTTTGCACTTCCTTTTCTTCTAACACAATGGGATGTTGCTTCAAGTATTGTATCCTTAATGCTTGCCCACTTTGCCTGTACCTCCTCACCTGTGTTTCTTTTTGCCAGGGCTAGCTTAACTCTGTTGGCAATCTTATCAAAGTCAGCTCCTCTGAAGTCCCATATTTTTGCTTTGAATGGGATGATTTAGATGTAGTAGCCAAATTGAACCATACCATGTGATGGTCACTGGCCCCAGGTGACCTTCTACCTGGAGATCTGTGATCCCTTCTTTGTTAGTCAGTACTAGATCTAGGATAGCCCTGTCTCTTGTGGGTTGCTGTACCAGTTGTTTGAGGCCCTCCCCCTGCAGGGAATCCACTATGAGTCTAGTTCTGGCAGATGTTCCTGCTGGTATTGACCAATCTGTATCTGGCATGTTGAAGTCTCCCATTATCAGAACCTCCCCTTTAGCTGTCATGTTTTGTATATCTTCTAACAGTAATGTCTATGTCCTCCCTCTGGTCTGGGGCCTGTAGACAACCCCAGTTCTTATGGCTGTCCCATTTCCTGTTTCCAGGGTGACCCACAGTTGTTCTGGCTCCTTATGTGTATTCTGAATTTCTGTAGCTTTGATATTTTCATTAACATACAGGGCCACCCTCCCCCTTTTGCACCTCGGTCTCTTCTGAACAATACATAGCCAGGTACTGAAGTCTCCCATGTGGTTACTGGTAAAACCACGTCTCACTAATTGCTACTATGTCCAGTTTAGCCTCTGACATAATTGCCTGCAGGTCTGGGATCTTATTTCCCAGGCTGTGAGCATTTGTGTACATGATTTCCATTGGCCAGATTTTGGTGTGTTAGTTGTTGGGTGAAGTTTGGCATTACCCCTGTGCATCGTATGGGGAGACAAACCTTTTTTCTTACCTGGTGATGCAAATGAACGGCAAACACGCTGAATTCCTGTTTGACCACTAGCTGAGGGGAGGGTGTTCTTCCCATTTGACGTATGGGGTGCTGCACCCCTCTCCCCATTTGCTAGTTTAAATATTCTGCAAAGACGTCAAACTTCTGCCCCAATGCACTGACTCCCTCTTTAGTCAGATGCAGTCCATCAAATTTAAAGAACTTTCGCTCCCAGAACTGTTGCCAGTTCCCTACAAATCTGTGTCCTTTTTCCTGGCACCAGTCCTTGAGCCACGTGTTTAGCTCCCCTATCTCCCCTTCTCTGACCTTCCGTCCATCTGCTCCCTTCTCCCAGACTGGCAGGATCTCAGAGAAGGAGATGCCGGACGAAATAGATGATAGTTTGTCACCCAGCCTAGTCAGGTGTTCCTTGGTCTCCATCAACTGGCCCGGCTGGCGAGATCTATTAGTCCCTATGTGTACTAGGACATCAATGTTTTCTCCTGCTTTGTGAACAATTTAGCAATGCGGTCAGTGTCTCTCCATGCTGATGTACCTGGGAGACATCTGACCATCACCCTGGCTGGAGATGGGTATCAACTCCCGAATCATGGAGTCTCCTATGATCAGAAGTTTTTGGATTTCCTTTGTGCTTGTTTAGTTTTGGTTCTGATTTGGGTGAGTATTGTTGTGCTAGCTCCTGTGCCACAGTGTCCTGCTCTGCAGTGTCTTCTGCCTCTTTATTTGATTTCAGAGATAGAGGCAGATACCTGTTTGTAGTGTTTATATGGTTTTGGAGGTAATGTGTTGGAGAGTAGAGATGATGGGGCACCTGATTTGCTCCTCCTAACCACCTGCCAACCTCCTGGACCAACTACCCTCTGCGGTCGAGGTTTTTCTGTTGGTTGCTGGGGAAATGGCGGGTGGTTCTTATAATGTATTCCTCTTCAATATGAAATTTGAAGCGTGCAATCTCTGCCCATGCTGCCTGGAGCTGAGACCTAAGATCTCCAAAGGCCCAGCATGTAGGACAGTGTCCTAAATCTTGTAAGACTGTCCTTCTGAAAATTGTTCCACAGTACCTGCAGTTAATGAAATCCATTCCAAATAAGTTGCTGGGTTTGTAACCTAGTCAGAGTAATTAGAAAAAAAAAAAAATGCAAGTAATGGTTTAATTGTGCTTTGTTTAACTTGTTATAACAAGTTAAATTACTAGTGCCCTGTAAATGAGATCACCTTGTGGGCCCCACTGATCCGCCTTCCTGCTCTGCCACAGGAAATGTCACAACTGTGGTACCCTATAAAGGAGTGTAGCGTGGGGTGGTTGGGGATGGGGTGGGTGGCTGGGCCTTCCCTGCCTAAAAGAAGAACCACGAACGAAAGAACAAGGAGGAAGAGCAGAAACAATCAGTCAACAACAAATGCAGTAACCCTGAAAGCTTATCCTAATGTTAGATAAAACTGTAAAACCTGTAAAGCACCACCTGTAATAATTTCAGAGAAGATATACCCTGTAAGAAACACTTTGCTCCAGAGAAAAATAAAGCAGTAACAGAAGATATACCTTGCAAAAGACAATTTGACTCAGAAGATTACAGCAGTAATCTGTTAGCACACACCTGTAGGCACACCTTGTAATAATGCAGAAGAAGGTATACCAGCAACAACAATTTGAATCAGAGAAAAATAAAGCAATGAAATGTTAGCAACAAACAGTAGCAATCCTGTGAGTAAAAATAAAAACACCACCACACAGTAAATCTGCTTAGCCAAACTAAGTCTTAATCCTTCTCCCTTGCTCTGGTAAGTTTCTCTACTCTGCCTTTCAAGCAGTCTTTAGAAGGAAAGCGCTCAGGTGAAGCTAGGTGCCTTGGCCAGCAAACCAAGTCTTCTACCTCCAAGATATCAACTAACCTGACTTTTAACCTTCTTTCTGTTGGAAATTACTGACAGTTTGCCAGCTCCACCCCACATACACACCTAATCCTTTGGAAGAGCTGTGGAGGAAAAGCAATTAGCTCCTTCAATGTGAGAAGGAGACTGAAACACCTCTGAGACAACAAACCTTTTCAACAAACAAGAATAAAATAAAACACAGTGTCAAACAGTAATTTTGCTTAGCCCAATGATAAAAAAGTCACAAAAATGTAAGCTCCACCTGTAATACAGTAATTTCAGAGAAGATATACCCTGTAAGAAACACTTTGCTCCAGAGAAAAATAAAGCAGTAACAGAAGATATACCTTGCAAAAGACAATTTGACTCAGAAGATTACAGCAGTAATCTGTTAGCACACACCTGTAGGCACACCTTGTAATAATGCAGAAGAAGGTATACCAGCAACAACAATTTGAATCAGAGAAAAAATAAAGCAATGAAATGTTAGCAACAAACAGTAGCAATCCCTGTGAGTAAAAAATAAAAACACCACCACACAGTAAATCTGCTTAGCCAAACTAAGTCTTAATCCTTCTCCCTTGCTCTGGTAAGTTTCTCTACTCTGCCTTTCAAGCAGTCTTAGAAGGAAAGAGCTCAGGTGAAGCTAGGTGCCTTGGCCAGCAAACCAAGTCAAGGAGGCAACCAAAGGAATAGGCCGAGGAGGAAGGGGAAGTGGGGTAATGGGACCAGGATATATCTGGGAGGGAAGCAGTGGACTTATAGGGGGCAAAAGAAGGGAGTGACAGGGTGATGGTGAGGGTGGTGGTGAAGGGTAGGAACATTGGGGGGGAGTAGATGTCAGGAGGGATAGTAAAATGGAGGAGAACAGTAATACCAGGGTTATAGAAGGTGACATTATGCCAGGTTTGAGGAAGAGGCGACCAAACAAAATTACCCTGTTAATGCAGGGTAGGGAGTTACAAGTGTCTTAAATGCCCTTCAGATAGCGTAGATACCACTTTGGAGTAGTGGTACTGTCAGGGACTCAGGTGGACAGGATGCAGGGTTCGAGACCCTGGTAGGGCAGTAGTGCTTGGGCCTAGCTAAGTGCGGAGATCCTGGTGCTAGGTGGCTTGCAGTGGGCTATGAGTGGGCCACAAAAAAGGGAATACAAAATCACACATGCCCCCACAATGCAAAGCATCATGGGTTGCATATGCAAATCACCACAGAATGTTATGCTGGTCCAACTTTAAGCAGAATTGCATGGTGCCGAAAGGCCTCTCACACAGTTTGCAAAGGGTGCTAACAGAAGACATAGACACGTGTTTCGTCCTACCAAGACTCATTAGTATGCCTCGAGGGTTGAAATAGTGACTCCTAGTGGTCACTGGGGTAAGTGGCAGGCTGTGAGAGGAGGCAGTCAATAGGACGAGGTGGTGTATAGAGTTAGCCAGATGGCTGGACAAGGGAGGGGTGTGGGCAGAGGCAGGGGATTAGTGAAGGGAGAGAAGTGGTCTAAGCAGGTAGAGAGGTAAACAGAAGTGGGGGGTAATACAGGTAGAGGGAGTATAGGTGGGAAGATCAGAGGGTCCCTCTAGTGGCAAGCAGGTATAACCTGCAAATGGAGAAATGGGGACTAAATGAGTGACAGGAAGTGATGTCACTAGAAAGGGCCTATAAAGGAAATGCCGAGCCAGGGTGGGTGGGGCAGTCGATGTGCGCAGCGCATCGATGGGCTATCCCCCTTCACAAGGGTGCTGCAATTGGGAGGTAGTTTATTACCTCCTAGCGCCTGCGTGATGCGTGATCCGCGCTCCGGGAGGGAGCTCTAGTAGAGTGAGAAGATTCCTGCAGTACTTGCTTTTAGCCTACCTAATTTATTTTTTACACATTTCTCAAGGCCTGATAGGTGAGCCAGTCAGAATGTAAGGAAGATGATTTAAATCTGACCCAACATTTGTCTTAGACTTGAGCATGGAGAGTTGGGGGCTGTGCAGCCATCTGGTAGGCTTCCCTCTAACCTGGTGCCTGGTAACAGGAATGTGCTTCTCTTCAAGGGAGGTGAGGGTGGAGGTGAAATAATTTATGGCTGTGTCAACATCACAAGTAGAGTACACAGGGGACCAGTTTATACAGCTGAGATCAACAATGAAGGCATCAGGATTGGGGGCTGAGAGGTCTCTCAGAATTAGCTCCTTAGGGGGCAGGAAGGTGACCTGGCATTCCACACACAAAAGACTGGGGAGTGATCACTAATCATGTCAATGAGGGTACCTGCTGAGGTGATTCTGTCCTTTCTGTTAGTTAGAACCCAATCAATGAGTGGTGAGCCCCTTGGTGGAGTATCAGGTAGGGTCAGTTATTAATTGGGAGAGGTGAGCCTTACAAAGAAGTGGCTCAGAGGCTTTCGAGTTTGCACTGAGCCAGTGTAAATTAAAACCACCCATGAGAATGATCTTTTTTTTTCCTATAGCAGGGGGCAGACAGTCAATAAGTTCAGCTGGTCCCGCTTTACCACTGCTGGGAGTATTGTAAGTGCAAACAATGTGAAGCTTCTTGATCCCACCTGGGAACAGTATGAAGTGTAAGACTTCACAAGAGATAAGGGTAGGGGCAGGTAGAAGAATAAGGTTAAGGTGAGTCTTGTAGCATAATACAAGGCCCCACCCCTTCTAGAAGAAGGGCAGTCAGCACAAAGAATGTGGTAGCCAGTAAGGGTACATACAGAATTTGGAATGGAGGGTTTTAACCAGGATTCTGAGATTCCAAGAATATCAGGGCCATGGTGAGAAACCCAGGCTCAGTTAGCCATAAGGCTTCTTATAGTATGTTAAGGTATGCTATCTTTAGATCCTTAGCATGCAGCCATGAATGGGGACTGTTTGTATTAAACTTAAACTGAGGGTCTGGGTTAGTTTCAACATCATCTGACAGAGATAAAGAGAGGGCTGTAA
This sequence comes from Neoceratodus forsteri, assembly GCA_016271365.2. NCBI lineage: Eukaryota > Metazoa > Chordata > Ceratodontiformes > Ceratodontidae > Neoceratodus > Neoceratodus forsteri. Next base: position 542,565,871 of record CM057449.1, on the reverse strand, counting down.
GCCACAGCATGGAGCTTTACAGGGTGGTGGTATTGTTTTAACTAAGTTAGGTACCTTACAATTATGCATATGTACTTGGGTCTAAGGCACTATCCCGGGGTAGGGGATGGAGCAGTCTCAACCAGCATACAGTATTAGAGAAGGTAAGGCTTTATGATTGATTACACTGAGACAAAGAGGAGGCAATCATATACCTACATTGTTGCAAGGAAAAAGCAAATGATATGATCAGACTGGTACAGTAATATGTCAACAGAGGGCCTAAATGATAAATTTCATTTAAAGCCTTTTGTATAAAACTGTGTAATAAGAATGTAATTGGTCAATATATGATTTATTCATTGTTTTTTACTTTTATCTCTTTCATGGTCCTCATTCTGTGTGATCATTGATTGTTTCTATGATGAGTTAGGCAAATGAATGTATACAATAATATATAAAGTTGGATCAATTTAGTTATTTAAACTTTGATAACTGTGAAAAGTGCTCTGAGCCAGGGCTCATTTCCAGGTGCGACCTGGGGGAACATGTGGGTAAAAGGAAATATATACAAATGAATAAACATGGCATTAGAAATAGGTACGACAAAATATAACCAGGGACCATATATAAAATATAACCAATAAAAGGATCAATCGCTTGGGCTAGCCAGTGATACATTAGTATCTGTCAATTTATGCAGTTAAATAATTTAGTAGTGCTGCAGCTTGAGACTTTGTAAAGTACTTTGATGTTCCTTTGTATTTTTTTAACCTTATTCTTCTTTGTTTTTGGCTACCTCTTTTTTTTTTTTTTTTTTTTTACTACTGCCTTCCTTTTTCTGTTTTCTTTACCATGAGCTGTACAGATCCTGGTATTCATATTATCCCCTTGGTTCTATAATAGCATCTTTCTATTGATTTTTCAGATTGCAGTTACAGAATGTGTAAATACCATTTGGAATCAGACATTAGGGGAATAAAGTACTTTGTAAAATTATGCTGCTGCATAAATTATTAAAATGTTTTTATTTTCATACTGAGTAGCTGTTATGCTATAAATTAACTAACCTATAATGATTTCCTAGGGATGTTACATTATTAGTACTTCATGTATTCTTTTTTGAATTCTAAAGCTTATAACTAATACAGATTTTTCCTTTTTTTCTCCTCTAGCATTGTGGCGATTTGTAAGAAATAAATAATAATATTCTGTGGTGATTTGCATATGTAGCCCATGAAGATTTGCATTGTGGGGGCATGTGTGATTTTGTAATTCTTTGAAACTTGGCTTCCAGACCAAATGCCCATTGGGGTAACGCTTGCCTCAGTGCTTGCACACATAGGTTTTTTGTCTTTTAAATTGTGTTTTTTTTTTGTTTTAATTGGGTTCACCACAACATAGCCCAGATAGATCATCTTAGAGTAGCTGGTTCATTCCACTGGGGTGTCAAACAGATGAGGCATACTGATGAGTCCTGGTAGGATGAAGCACGTGTCTATGTCTCCTGCTGGCACACTTTGCAAACTGTGTGAGAGGCCTTTCGGCACCATGCATTTTTTGTTTAAAGTTGAACCAGCATAATATTCTGTGGTGATTTGCATATGCAGCCCATGATGATTTGCATTGTGGGGGCAAGTGTGATTTTGTAATGTTTTTGAAATGGTTGGTGGCTGGTATTTCTTCTTTTAGGCATCACCTTTTTCAGACAGAAATGTTTTGCAAACCTGTAAGGTAAAGTCAAACTATATGTAATGAACTGAATGTCAAAGACCCATAATTAATTGCTGTTACATACAGTATGAAGAGGCATTGTCATTGATTGAGAAATAGAGTAATTAATAAGTCATGGATTTGACTGTCTTGTATACTGGTTAATTTGTGCTGTTCTGCTTTAATTATCAAATACTGAAGTGGATTTCTAAATATAGCCAATAGCATTAGTGTGTCTGTAATACAACAAAAGCTGCTTATATCAGATACCTAGATATGAAAGTATTTTGTCCTGTATAGGCAGTGTACACTATAATGTTTATGTACTGAGCAAGGCAGTACCTTAAGTACTTTCATGCTTCAACCACCTCCATCCAGTCCACCCTCTCACACATTTTGGTGTTATCTGCAAAATAACTCTCCTCACTGGTCACTACCCTTTCTTACTCCTCAACATATACCATTCAGACCACCTCTTGTGTCCTACCCTCCAACCAGCTCCCTATCCACCTACTTAGCCATTCTCTTAGCCCCACATCTTTGTACCAGTCTTCTCTCTGTGGTACAGAATCAAAGGCCTTACTAAAGTCCAGGATACCAACTGCCTGACCCTTTGTCTACCACCCTTGTCACTGTATCAAAGAAGTCTATTCAGTTTGTCTGCTATAACCTATCCATCATAAACCTATGCTGTCTTTAATCTTGCAGCCCCTGTGCCTTCAGGAATTCCATTATACCTTCTTTTAACTATGGCTTCTAGCAGCTTGCCTATGATGGAAGTCAGAAATTCTGATCTGTAGGTCCCTGGATTCTTGCTATCCCTACCACTGTGGAGAGCTATCACAACCTCAGATCTCCAGTCCAGTGGAACTTCACCTGTCTTTAGAGGTTTATCAAACAGGTTTGCTATGGGGAGCCACCAGAGTCAGTACTGCATTTCTCAGTACCCTTGGATGTTTATTTATTTATTTATTGAAATTGTTTCACCAGGAAAGGCACACTGAGCAAAAAGATGCTCGTCTCATGGTGCGACCTGGGGGGAAGGGTTACAGTGGAGGCAGATCAAATACAGACAAAAAAAATATATATTGTGCAATACAGATGATGTACATAGCAGGGAAGGATAAACATGAGCACATTATTTACAATAGATGGAACAATATAGGAGAACTATAGCACATTTAAACAATAGGTAAAACAGTACAGAGATCAGAGCATGAAGGACAGGGTATACATAACATGGAACACTTCCGGTTAATACATGTTTAAGTAAGTGCCAGTAGCAATGCATGAGTGGCGGTTGCATGACAAGAGTTGACGCGAGATGCACCAAGTTGACAGTAGGGGTAGGAGAGGAGAGTGGGGAGTGATAAGGGTGGGGGGGGAGAGGTGAGCAGTACTAGTGTGTGAGGTTGAGAAGCGTGGCTAACTGAGGAGAGAGGGAAGGAGAGGGGAGGGTAGGAAGAGATTAGGAGGGAAAAATTAGAGGGAGTGATAAAGTGCATAGGGCAGTGTATAAGCCAGGAAATTTGGCAAAGGCTGAGCCACTGGTCAGGCACAAGGGGGGATGGGAGAGAGAGCTGGCGGGGAGGAGGTCAGGGGCAGTTGCAATTTGGTGCAAGGAAGTTGGTGAGGGCCGAGTATAGGGAGTGTTTGGATGATGAGAGGCGGATCTGAGCTGGCAGGTAATTCCAGAGTTTAGGGAAAAGGTAAGAGAAGGCTGATTGGCCGGCGGTGGTCCTATGGTGAGGGATGACCAATAGTCTTGCATCAGAAGATCTGAGGGAGTGGGTGGGGGTTGGGAGTAGATAGGGAGGATGCGAGGTAGGAAGGGAGGGAGCTGAGCCAACAGTTGGAAGTAAATTTGGCACAGTGGATTAGGCACCGGTTGCTCAGGGAAGGTAGGGCCAGAGATTGATAGTTCGCAGTGATGAGAGCGGGGGGAGCATTGAGGGCGAAATGGCAGAAGGCATTAAAGAGGGGGTCAGGTTTGGTTTGGGTGGTCTTGGCAGCAGAGCTATAAATGGCATCACAGTAGTCAAAGGAGGGTAAAATAATTTTCTGGACTAATTCCCGTCTGACCGGTAGAGGAAGACAAGAGCGGTTGTGGTAGAGGGCACCAAGTTTCGGACGCAGTTTAGAAATGATGGCATCCACATGTGTGGAGAAGGTGAGGTGTCGATCCAGCCAAACCCCAAGATATCTGAAGGAGGGCACATCCTCGAGGATGGAGTTATTTAGGGTATGGAAGCTGAGGGGGCAGGTGAGTTTGGATATACTCTGTCTAGTGCCAAAAGTCATAGAGACAGTTTTTTTGGCATTTAGGGATTGCTGGTTGGTACTGAACCAGTGTTAGATTTTGTTGAAACCAGTTTGGAGTTTGGAGGAGACTTCTTCGTGGGTCCGACCGGAGGTAAAGAGGACTGTGTCGTCCACGTACATATGGATTGCAGTAGAGGAGCAAGAGTTAGGCAGGTCATTTAGAAGGATGGTGAAAAGGATGGGGCCAAGAACTGAACCTTGGAGGATGCCGGTGGTGATGGGGGGGATGGTATGGTCGGCAATTTTAGTGGATTGGGTTCTATTTATAAGGTAGGCCCTGAACCAGTTAGTGGCAGATTCTGTTAACCCAGCTCCAGATAGGTGGGATAGGAGGAGAGGGTGGGATACCATGTAGAAAGCTTTTGCTAGGTCAATGAAGATAGCAGCAGTGATTAGTCCATTATCCATCCCAGTGAGGATGGAATCCATGAGTCATAGCAGGGAGGAGGTGGTCGAGTGGTGTTTTCGGAAACCAGACTGGAAAGGGGTGAAGAAGTTAGTTTCAGAGAGAAAGTCAGAGAGTTGGGAAAGCACTAGGTGTTCCTGGAGTTTGGCGAGGGTGGGGAGGAGGGAGAAGGAGCAGTAGTTTGTAGTGGAGATAGGATCACCGCCTTTTGGGAGGGGTATGACAGTGGCGTGCTTCTATTTGGAGGAGAATTCCTTAGTGGAGAAAGAGAGATTTAGTAGGGCCACGAGGGGAGTAGCAATGGCGGGGGCAGAAAGGAAGAGGAGTTTGTTATCCAGACCATCAGGGGATTTACCTTTGGAGGGGTTCAGGGAGTGAAAAGCAGTGAGGGTTTCAGCAGGGGAGATAGGTCTGAAGGAAAAAGTGTTCCTACCAGTCGGAAGGTGGATAGGTGACTGGGGAGTGGGTGAGGTTGCTGGAGGAAGGGATTTTAGGAGGGCCTGTGCACAGGTAGTAAAATAGGTATTAAACTTGGAGGTGACCAACAGGGGGTCAGAGAGGAGAGTCCCATTGGAGAGGAAGAGAGGAGAGGGGCTTGTTGTTTGGAGAGTGAAGAGGGAGTTAATGACCTTCCAGAATTTAGAGGGGCACTCGAGGTTTTCCTTTAGGGTATTGTTGAAGTAATCAGCCTTAGCTAAATGGGCTGCCTTTGTGCATTTGTTGTGGAGCGTGCGGTAGGTAATGTAGTTATCTGGGAGGGATGTGGATTTGTACTTTCACCAGGTCTTATCACGGGCTTGTTGGCAAGCTAACAGCTCAGGGGAGATCCAGGGTAGGTGAGACCCCCGGACTCTAGTCTGGTGCAGGAGGGCGTGTTTGTCCCAGATGGCGAGGAAGGTGTTTCGAAAGTGAGAGAGGGCTGTATCCATGTTAGAGCAGGTAGGGCTTGGGACCCAATTTGAGTGGGCCAAATCAGCCAGGAGGAGGGAGAGGTTAAGGGATTTGTAAGATCGTTGGAATATGAATTTGGGAGGGGTTTTAGTTCTGTGGATCTTGCGGACCAAGTAGATTAGATGGTGGTCGCTGATGGAATCAGGGAGGAGGCCTGAACTGATGACACGGTGTGGGTGGGAAGTAAGCGCCCAGTCAAGGAGGGTGTGATTACCGGACTTATGATTAGAGCAAGTGGGCTCCAAGATGGTTTGACTAAGGTTTAGGGTGGTTATTTCAGTTTGGATTTTGTTAAAAGTGGGTGCTAGCCAGTTGTGGTTGAAATCTCCCAGAACATATAGTTCACCTGACTGTGTGAGAGATGAGAGCTGACCTAGGAGATTGGTGACTATAGTGGTTGAAGTGCCTGGGCAGCAATCGATTCCAGCCACATAGATAGGTAGAGAGGAGGGAGGGGACAATTTTACCATTAGTAGCTCGAAGGCTTTGGGTTCGCCTTTAGGGAAGGAGACAGTGAAGTGTAGGGTTGATTTGATGTACATAGCCACACCACCGCCTCTGTAGGGATGGTCTTGCCATGTGATGGTGTACCCTGGAATAGTGATGGTATTGTCTGGGAGGCTGGGGTTTAGCCAGGTCTCGGATAGGATGATTATGTCAGGGACATGGTGGGCGGATAGGACCCGAAGCTGATCGAGCTTAGGGGCTAGGCTACGAAGATAGCCAGAGCGAGAGTTGGTGGAGGTCCTGGCTTAGGGGTTCAGTGTGTGGTGGTTGGAGCTTGAGGACAGGGTAGGGCCTGGATTAGGGTGTATATCCCCTGCTGCCAAAAGAAGTAGGGCAATAGTTAGATGGTAGTGTAAAGCGTGGAGGGACCGGGGTTTAGCCCTACGCAGGTTGGCGGAGGTGCTCGGGTGGGCAGAGTGGAGGGAAGGGGAGCTGGAGAGGGAGAGAGAGAGGCCAGAAGGCAGCCAAAGGAATAGACAGAAGAGGAGGGTTGGGGAAGTGTGACCATGAGATGGCTGGGAGGGAAGCAGAGGACTTATAGGGGGCTTTTGTAGGATGGGTCAGAAAGGCAGGTGAAGGGGAGGGTGCTAGGTAGCCACTTGGGGGGGAGTTGACGTGGGAAGGGACAGTAAGATGGAGGAGAACAGTAGTACGAGGGTTGTTGATGGGAACAATATACCAATTGTGGGGAAAAGGTGCCTGGACATAGTGACAGGGTAAGGGGGTTGGTGAAGTATAAGTAGTTTGGTTGCCCCTCAGAGAGCGTAGATACCACTTTAGAGTAGTGGTACTGTCATGGACTCTGGTTGACAGGGTACAAGGTTCAAATCTCTAGCTGGGCAGTTGGGAGAAGGCCTGGCAGAGAGTGGGGAAACTAGGTACACAGGGACTTTCAGTGGCTGGAATTGGGCTAGAACAGGAGTGAGAATAGTGACTCCTATTGGTCACTGGGGGTAGTGGCTTGCTAAGTGAGGGTCAGAAGGATGGGCAGCTGGATGCAGGACGAGGGTAAGGTGTGGGCAGAGGCAGAGGTGGGATAGGGGACAGACGTACCTAGGCAGGTAAATAGGTTACAGGAAGTAGGAGTGGGGAGGCTGAGGTGATAGGGTTAGAGGGTCCATCTAGTGGGTGTCTGGTATAACCTGCAAATGGGGAAGTGGGGACTTAGTAAATCTGGGAACAGGAAATGACATCACTAGACAGCAACTATAAAGGAAATGCCGAGCCAGGGTGGGTGGGGCAGTCGACGCATACAGTGCGTTGACGGGCTATCCCCCCCACACAAGCGTGCTATCCCCCCCACAAGGGTGCTGTAGATGGAGATGTAACCCATCTTGCCAAGGGAACTTGTTTACATTAAGGTTTTGCAGCCTTAACTAATTATCAATTGCTATTACCCAAGCTTCTAGTCTTGTTCCATTTGACCTCCCCAGAACTTAATTCCACTGTTTGGTTAGAGCTTCAGGCCTCAACCATAAATGCAGAACTGAGATATTCATTCAACATATCTGCCTTTCCCATTTTATTCTTTACATTAACCCCATTCTTCCCCTTACTCATGGTGCATTCTCTCATTTACCTTTTGCCTGATATGCTTTAAAAAGGTCTTGTGAATATTCATCTCTCCCTCTGCTATCCTAAATTCTGTATTAGCTTTGGTTTCTCTGACTAGTTTGTTTTACAGTCTCTAATTTTACTTTGTACTCCTCCCTGTTTGCCTCATTCTGATTCCTCTCATACACCCTAATTAGCTGTTTTTTATACATCTCTTCAAACTATGCATGTACTCTGCAGCCTTAATCCCAATGTACTCAATGCACTGGAGTCATTGTCTCAGCTAGCTTCTAAGTCAACTCCTTCCAGCAACGGACATTTAGAACAATCATCTTGAACATATCAAAGAGGCAGTTTGCAGGACGAGTAGTACGTGGCATCCAAAAGAAGACTGCTAGGAGAGAAGAAACATCCAAATTGTTTGCTTCTTGTGTGTCTGTCCAAACCATGCACACACTCAAAGCCTCAAACACCATGCAAGGCATCATGGGTATGCAAATATGTGTGCAATTCAGGCTGACAGGGCTTCACCTTGTCCTGTATAGGCTAAGAATGGCAACATACAGAGACATGTTTTTGTCTTGTTGGGACTCCTCAGTGTACAGTAGTCATTGTCTCAACCAATTAAAAAGTCAAAACCACAAGGCAATTGACATTACTCTGCTCTACTCTGGTCAAACTCCAGGAACACCTTGCTTTCTCTTCCAACTCTCCCCTTTCCTTGAATCCTCCACTTTCTACCCCTGACCAGTCTGGTTTTAGGAAGTCCCATTCCACCTCCACCTTCCTCTTGCATGTCTCTGACTCCATTCTATCTGGTGTGAATCAGAATTTGGTCACCTCAGCCATGTTTTTTGATCTGGCTAAAGCCTTTGACATTGTTGCCCACACTATCCTTCTGGACAAGCTGAACACAGCAGGGCACTTTGCTTACTCAGTTGAGTAGTTCTGCTCCTACCTTGAGGGCAGGTCTCAAGCTGTCTGTAATGATGATGCTTTATCCCTTCCACTCCCTATCTGCTCTGGCATAACCCAAGAATTGCAGGGATCCAGGGGACTTAGTACTTGCCTATAATAAGGCAGTGACAGGGGCCCTGGATTCCATTGCACCTGTTCATGTACGTCCTCTCACTCTTCACCCTAGGTCTCCTTGGTTTGATGAGACTTTAAGGGAGTTGAGGAGAGTTGGATGAAGATTAGAGAGATGTTGGCGGAAGTCGGGCTTGGATCATGACAGACTTAGATTGATGGACCATTATGTGGTTTATCAATCAGCAATCTCTCGTAAGAAGGCAGAATTCCTGTCCAGAGAGATTGCTGCTGCTCAGAATAGACCAGCTCAGCTTTTCCGGACCATGGACAGATTGTGCAATCCAATCTGTCTTCTGCCCAGAAGAGCTTTTTCTCAAGAATGGTGTGAGGAGCTTGCTCAATTCTTTTCAGATAAGGTTGCCAAGATCAGGTCCGACGTCCGTCTGACGCTCTCTAGTGGGAGTAGTGGTGGTCGACAGGAGATGTCGGACACCAGTTTTGAGTGGTCCGACTTCAGCCTTCTCACAAGCAATGACATTGTGATGGTCATCCGATTACTGCGTCCGACCAACTGTGGTCTGGATCCGGGCCCTACACGTCTCCTAGTGAGTTGTGTAGATAAAATTGGTCCAGTTCTGGCTGAGATAGTCTGGAGGTCTTTGGAGAGGGGGATTTTTCCAAATCCCCTGAAGGAGGCTTTGGTGCAGCCCCTTCTTAAGAAGCCCTCCTTGGACCCAGACTGTCTGGCTAATTATAGACCTATCTCTAACCTACCCTTTGTGGGAAAGGTTATTGAGAAGGTGGTTACGATGCAGTTGGATTATCATTTAACCATCCACGATGTCTATGATTCTCTCCAGTCTGGATTTAGGAAGAGATATAGCACTGAGACAGCTCTGGTTCAGGTACTAAATGATCTCCTGATAGCGAGAGATCAAAGGAACTGTTCCATCTTGGTCCTTCTTGATCTCTCTGTGGCATTTGACACGGTGGACCATGGTGTGCTGTTGGAATGCCTGCGGCTTATCTGTGGACTGTCTGGTACAGTCCTCAGCCGGTTTCAATCTTTCCTCAAGGGTAGGACTCAGTGGGTGGTGTCTGGGAGTTTTTCCTCGACATCATTCCCCCTATCCTGTGGGGTACCACAGGGCTCCATTTTGGCATCCATGTTGTTTGCTGTGTACATACTGCCATTGGGATTGATCATTAGGCAGTACGGTTTGAGTTTTCACTGCTATGCAGATGATACTCAACTGTACATGTCCTTTGTACCTGGCCAAGATGCCGTTTTCTCAGTCTTTAATAACTGTCTTGCCAAAATCCAGGACTGGAAGAATGTGAGTTGGCTGCGGTTGAACCCAAGGAAAAACGGAGGTGTTGATCGTGGACCCAGGTCATCGGGAGGCGGGTTTGTTGTCTGGATCTCCCTCAGGCTTATGGCTTGGGGGTGTCCAGCTAACTACCTCAGATCAGGTGTGAAATCTGGGCGTTGTTTTTGACAACTGTTTGACACTTAAATCACAGGTGTTGGCAGTTGTCAAAGCCTCTTTTTACCATTTGAGGAACATTGCCTGGGTGAAGCACCTGATTCCTCCTGATGATCTATCTACTTTGGTCCACGCCTTCGTTACCTCCCGTCTTGACTACTTCAATTCCCTGTATCTTGGGCTACCGGGGGTTGATATTCGCCACTTGCAGCTAGTGCAGAATGCGGCAGCCAGGCTATTGGCAGGTTCTCCTAGGACCAGTCATATAACGCCTGTGCTCCACGGACTGCACTGGCTGCCAATATGCTGGTGTATCAACTTCAAGGTCGGTTTGCTGATCTATAAGGCCCTACATGATCAGGGACCTAGCTACCTGAAAGATCTCCTTCATCCCTACTGTCCCCCCCCCCCGCTCTCTGATCCACTGACCGGGGATTACTAGAGATTCCCTGAGTTCATTTGAAGACTTCAGGGGCTAGATCTTTTAGTTTTGTGACCCCGACCCTGTGGAATTCTCCACCTCGTCAGGTACGAGATTACCCGACCGTCGAAACTTTTAAGGGAGCACTTAAAACATATCTTTTTAAACAAGCATATAATGATTTTTAATATCTTATTGTGTGGTTAATTTATTGTTTTATTAATATTGTTTGATTATGTGGTGTACAAGCGCCTTGGTTTTTGGAAAGGCGCCTTTTTATAAATAAAGTATTGATTGATTGATTGATTGAATCTGTCCTGGGCTCTATTCTATTCTCCATATTCTTCATGCTCCATTTTCCCTCTGCCTGTTCCTCTGTGTTCATTCACATGTATGCAGATGACAAGGTCCACTATACATCTGGATCCTCTGCCTCTGACCTTACGACCTGGCTCAAGCTGGACTTCACCAACATCCATCAAGAGTTTTGGACTAGTCAGCTATCCCTCAATGCCAAAAAAATTATCTCCTTGATTTTTGGTACAGGGCAGAGACTAGCTAGGCTAACGTCACTCCCCTCTCTCTATACTCTTGATGGTATTGCAATTGAGGATGTTTCCTCCTTCAGATACCTCAGGGTCTGGCTGGATCATCTCCTTGATTTCACTCTTCATGTGGATGTCATTTACTAGAAGCATCACCCTGAAGTGGATGCACTTTATAGCTTCACAGGAATAAAGTGAGCATCCCACATCCTGCCTGTACAGAGAGAGAGACAGAGACAGAGAGAGAGAGAGAGAGATCGTCTTGAAGATTATTCTCCCTGTCTTTGACTACGGTGACATTGTTTACAGTGCCGCTCCCAAATCCACCCTAGACAGACTGGACCACTATTTTACTCCTTCTGCTGCTTTACCTTGACCCCCAGACCCACCCTGCTCCATTTACTCCTCCCTCCTTTCCCTCCCTTAGTGCTAGGCACCATGCTCATTTCACTACTTTCATATCCATATTATGGCTTGGGTCCCTCACCCCTTACCATTCCTCACTCCTCAATTTCCCCTCTTCTACCTCCTACTCATTTTGCAGCTCCTTGACCTCACTGTCTTGCGCTTCCCTCTATGAAATCCTCTGCTGGCAAAGCTGCCTTCTTCTTCCACAGACTATGGGGCTCTCTTCTCATTGCCATTCATATTGCTCCTTCCTCCCTCCCTCTCACTCAGATCTCTCCTCTGTGAATTCACTACTCACTCCTTCAGTTGTCTCTGATCCTGTGTTATATTTTACTATTTTACAGTTCTCTTCCTGTCACTGTCCCTGCTCCTGCCCTAATTCATTTCCCCTTACTCCCTAGTTTTCTCTATCCTTTCTTGCAGAATGAAGCACCAACAGTGCTTCATTCACCCTTCAAATAGTTGCCATTTGCACTTTAATATCGTACCCAGCAGGGCCTTGTTCATACTCCAATTGTGTTCCAATTTGCACTTATACTACTTGTTGTTCTTCAGATGCTCTGCTTAGCTCATCTTGTTTATTTTCTTGCCATGTAATTGTTTAACTCACATTTCTAATTTTTGTAACCAACTGTTGTAACTTATTACAGTAACCTCCTCATTTGCACCTCCCTCAGGATGAATCTGGAAATGAGCCACGTCAGCTCAGTTTATCTTTCCTGGTAAATATTTGGAAATAAATAATACATTTTGAAAACCCACACTGAGGTTGTCTGAAGGGAGAGTAGTATATGGGGTTTCTGAAAGGATGCTAGAATGGAAAAAAATATCCAAATAGACCTGCGATGTTTTCTTCATATCCCTAATTGCTGTCATCATCAGGTTGTTAAACCAGATGTATTTCCTGTGCTTTTTAATAGTTTTATACACTACTATGTTGCTTCTAGTATAGCACTCTGACTTTCACTATACTTATTTCCCACATACGTTAGTCCCTTAATGTTCTTCTCCCTATCCTTGAGTATACTCAGCATCCTTGTAAAGTCCACAGACCAAACGTTCAGGGCCATAGCACCTGATTTTATTCACTAAACTTGCAGAATAATTCTAAACTTCACAGTGCCATGTTCACTCGGACCTATTGGGTCCTCCACCCTAATTTCATGTATAATGTCCTGATTAGACACTCCAATGTCCAGAATTGCATCTCCCCTAGTTGCCTACCTTACCCATTGGTCCAGAAAGAAGTCCTGCAGTGTCTCTTCATCCTTTTAGCTTTTCTGGCTCTTGGCTATCCAAGTGTCCCAGTCTATATCTGTTAAACAGAAATATCCCATAAGCACTATTCTGCCCAAATTCTATGATGTCCTGATTTCTCCCTCTATTAGCTGATCCACTTCCAAGGATTAGTTGGGTGGTCTGCAGACACTGCCATACTTAGGCTTGAACCTCCAACCTCTATCACTTAAAATTATATAGATTGTTCTTCCCCTCCTTCTGTTAAGGTCAGTTGGCACCCATGTTGATATATTTCAGGACTCCTTAAAGAAAAGGATAGTGAAAGGGAACTAGAAAATATTTGATATAATCTGTGTATTCAAAAAGCTGGCAAGGTCAGACTAATGTGTTGGAAGACCTATAGTGATAACAAGAAATTTGTCCCACCATATTTGGAGGCCTGTATATCTGGATACTGTACATGGTATCACCCTTAACTTTAATTGGATTTCCTGTGATATATCCAGATATATCTAAAGATTTACTGGGCTATATCTCTTTCTACCATTGTATAAGCCTTATCTCAGTGCTTGGCAATGTGTTTGAGTCAATCATGAAAGAACATAGATGAAAATGAAATTTTTGTAGCACATAGTATGGTTTCACAAAAGGTGTATCTTGTCATTTAACCCTGATTGCTCTCTTTGCAGAAGTAGCTAGAAGGTGGATAGGGGGATGGTTGCTGAATGTAGTCTATCTGTACCCTTGACAATGTATCACATGGAAAACCCATGGAGAAAGTTGACCAATACGAAGTCCACAAACCGCACAAATGTTGGATAAGAAATAGGCTGACAGACAGGAAACAGAAAGTGGTGGTGGATTGTTACCATTCAGAGTGGAGGGATGTGCTGACAGGAGTACCCCTGGCATCAGTGCTGGTTCATTGCACTTTAGCATATTTATTATATGACAGATCTCTATTGTAAGCCAATCAGAACACAGGAAAAATATAATTTAATGCCATATGAATTATTACAATTACATTTTAGACACACCCTCAGTAGAGTATCCCCATTTTTACACAAGCCAACAGTAGGTTACCCATATTTCAGAAATACCTACAGTAGCTCATCCACCTTTCAAACATGCCCACATTAGTTTATCCATTTAATCCATAGGAAAGAAGGGGGAAGCATATTCCACTTTAACTATCACAGAACTTTCAAAATCCTGGATTCAAAATTCTTAGTCGTATAAGAGTAATAGCATTCAGTTAACCACAGTCTACTCAGAGTAACCAGTTTCTGTGGGTAAATAAAAGCCTTGGTCTTTCACCTTGGCATTTAATCACCCACATCAGCCAGGTATTCCTTCATATACTCCAGCTAACTAACTCACTTGAATAACCTGGAGGACGGGTTTAGCAGCAGGCTGCTGAAGTTTCCTGATTACACTAAATTGGAAAGAAATGTGAACACAGCCGAGTACGGGGACTACATTACAAGGTGACCTGCACACCTTAGGTGCATGGGCTAAGAAACAGGGGTGGGTAAGGGTAGACATAATGTGTTGAAATGCAAGGTACTACACCTAGGGATGAAGAATCTGGGTTGCCCATACACACAGTGTGGTACAACAGTGGATAATACAACTGTGGAAAAGGATTGAAGGGTAGCTGATAGCAAACTTAAGCCAAACGTGCTGTGTACTGTTGTAGTCATGAAAGCAAATGCAATGTTGGAATGTATTAGGCGCAGGTCAAGAAAGGGGAGCTTTCTCCTATAAAAGGCCTTGGTATGACCACACAAAGAGTACAGTGTCCAGTTCTGGTCATGGCAGTACAGAAAGGACATTGAAGAGATTGACAAGGTTCAGTACAGGGCCACCATACTGATTAGTCACAAAGAGAGCTCAGACATACTCAAATTATTTGTCCTAGAAAAAAACAGACGGCTTAATGGGGGCATGATCTGGGTTTCTAACATCTAAAGGGGATAGACATGGTGGAGTATACAGAGATATTTGAGCTGATGAGTGCAAGCAGAACTAAAGGGCATGTTTTCAAACTGAAAGGGAGTGGTCAGAATAAGTGGACACATTAGAAAGCATTACAGTATGTTATACATAGAATGGTAAACATGTGAAATAGCCTACCCAGTGATGTTATGAAGGCCAGCATTGCTCTTATTTTCAAAGCATATATACAGTAGACAGATTTCAGAGGGAGAATATCACTGAGGATTCAGAATGAATATGGGTAACATTCTGGCTCTTAAACATAGGTGGGAGTCCATACTCAAAATGGGTAGATTCACTGCCATGAGGCAAGAGGTGCAGACAAAATGGACCCTAGGTCCCTTCTGTCATCCTGATACAATTTTACTTTGTTATAGCTACAGATGGTGACAATTTGCAGTACAGTACAGTATATCTAGATATATTGCAAAATATTGCAATATATCACAGAAAAACCCATCAAAATTAATGGCATTTCCTGTGATACACTGAGATATATCACAATATTTCTTGATATACTGCAACTTTTCACTGGCTGCACCTGTACTATATAATGAGAGATATGTAAGTAAGGGCAAATATGAATTATAGTTATTTAGCTAGGCTGGGTTATTTAATACCTACAACATACAGTACAAGTATCAAGGGTTAAAAATGTACAGTTACCTAAGATGTAATAAGGAGATGCCTATCCATTTGATCATACTCTTTATGGGCATACACTGTATCAGCTGCACATCATGATTGTGAAAGCCATCCTCGGACATAAATGACAAATGACACTGCTTGCAAATCAGATATTAAAGGAAAGCACTAAGCCTTACAGTATAAGAGAGAGAATCAGTTTCAACAGGGACACAAGTGGAAGTATAAAATGGTTGAAGCCTGACCAGTCTGATCAAAAAATGTTTATTATATGCAAAAACAGCTAATTAGAAAAATGGTCAGCCATGCAAAGATATGATATCTAAAAGAGGAAAATCATTAAATCCACACATGGAGGGAGCTTATTTGCTATGGTTAGTTGGCTGGGGAGGGAGGTAGATGAGGTAGGCATTGTGGAGTATTGAGGGGCAGGAGGCAGACTCTGCTCAAGTTAGAGTCATTGTGTGTGGCTAGAGCACAAGAGTGCAAGCAGCCAAATGGGTGCTCACTGCAAGTACTTATTTCCAGCTGATCTAGGCAGCCCTGGAGGGTGTGGATACCTGAAGTGTGAGGACCATGGAGTAGGAGATGGCTTCTGTAGGGAGTCCTCAGACTTACAGGGGCTCTGACTGGGAAACCACAGGAATAAGCTAGAATATACCTTAGTCACACTCAATGAGGGTTCACTATTCTTCAATCTGTGCTCATAACATAACTGTAAGGAAGCTATGTCCCCATCTTGGGGATTACACAGGTAACAAGTCCTGTGACATGTGGCAGGATAACATAGGCCTATATTATCATGGTATCCCTTAGATATAATTCCCTGTCTGGGGTAGAGCTATATGGTACCCCCACACACTAGTCACAGTATCTAAAAGGTAGTCATGACTCCCAACCTGGGGTATGCTTATATAGTCAACAGTAACTCATATCAGTATCTGTAAGTTGGCTAAAACTCGGAGGTCACGTGATGCAGCAGACTGTGTAGCAGCACTTGGCTTAGGCTCCCACTACCAAAAGCCATTATTTCATTAAAACTTGCCTAAAAAAGAGGGCTCGTATTATTTTATACGCGGTTATTTGTGTCTGTACCACCATGAAGAGGGTGTTTGCTGAAAATGGGGGCCGAAATCAGATCTGTGCTGCCCTGACATAACCCACCCGTTTCCCCAGAGAAGTCTGGAAAACAATCCAAGGCCCAGCCGATGGGAAGCGGCAAGCACTCTACTACTTCAGTCTCTCAAGTGTCGGCTGTGGAAACTACTCCCCTTACTTTGGAACTACTTCGGGCAGAATTGCAGCCTTTTTGAGATGATCTTAAATCTATAACGACTGAGATCAAGCAAATGTCCATGGCGCTGGAGGACCTGTCTATCAGAGTCTTCGATTCGGAAACATGGATTGTTTCTTTGGAGAAAAAGACGGACCACATGGAGGATGCCATAGTGGAGAGCCAGCAACATATTAAGAAGCTTGAACAAAAAGTTGAGGACCTAGAAGGCAGAAGTCGTAGAAATAACATTGTGGTTCTGGGTATTCCAGAAAAAGAGGAGGGCAATAATGCTGTTTTGTTTGCCCAGAAGTTGTTCAAACGAATTGCTGGCCCCTCTCCTTTTGGACCCTTGTATACATTGGAAAGGGCTCATCGTGTGTTGCGCCCGACCCCCGGGCCCGGCCAGCAACCCCGGCCCCTGATAATCAAGCTTCTCAATTTTCAGGAGAAACAATTCTTACTATCGAAGCTTAAATAACTGGAACAAATTCTTTGGGAAGGCAAGAATATTCGGGTAACTCAGGATCTCCCGACCATGGTGCGCCAAAGAAGGGCACTTTCTCATCCCATCGTAACCAAGCTTATAGCGGCAGAAATAAAATTCCGTATGGGGTATCCTGCTCATTTTCAGGTGTTAATCTCAGAGGTACGGACATCCTTCGAGGGAGTCGAACCTGCTGTGAAAGAGCTACAGAAGGAGCATCCTGATCTTTTCAAGCCAAGTTGAAGTAACAGGAAAGCCGTTACAGTCTCAGGGAAAAGCATTCTGGATCGGAGAAGTTATAGCAAAGAGGAACATGAAGGACTCAATTTTTTGCTTTACCAAATTTGTTGCTGCTATCCTAATGCTTTGTTGCCTGGTTTTCTTCCTTTATAAGGATTCTTAGTTGAAGAGAACTGTTTATCGAGCTTGGAAGTTTCAGGGGGGAACTTTTCCAACTAGGATGGATACCGGGGATAATTCTGGACTTACTCCTCCGGGTGGGTGGTGGTTTCTTATTTGGGGCCATCATCTGGGCAGGGAAGTGCCTTTATTTTTGGATGCGGATTAGGGCTCGGGGAGGCTATGCTGTGAACCTGGGACTCATGTTACGTTAATGGTGGTACCCATTATATGGTTAGTGACAGATTATTATGGTAACACCAGAGGGTGTTCCTTAACTGTGTGGATATGTACAGAGGGTATAACCCATGAGGTGGGCAATCTGGACATTTCAGATTCTATCACGAAGTACTCATTCTATTATGCTATTCCAACAAAGTTAGACTGGGCAGAGAATAGGTTTCCCGGTTAAAGGGAAAGTAGCTTCATAGCGTAGCCCCCCCTTTTTTTTTTAGCATCCTAGAGACTTGGGAGTATTAGTGTTTGATTAATGCTGGGGGTAGCGCCTCCAGTTTTTCCTATGGGATTACGAATTCTCTTGGGGTCTTTACTTCATCTAACTGGGCACAACTGCCTCATCAGGCTTTGGGGTGGCGGGAGGGGAGAGGCCGGAGACTGTAGCAGGACTAGCTGTACTGCGTAACAATGATAGGAGGGAGACATAGCATGGAATTCCGGTACAAGTTGCTGGTTTATTGGTTGCATGGTGTTCTTATGGGGGAGGATGGGTGGGAGGGTGGGGATTTTTTCCACTAGGTCCTTATTACCAATGCTAAGATGGTACTGGGTTAAAGCATGTACCGCATTGGCGCGGATTATAGAAGGTAGAAGGTTTTTTGAATTGTTACAATGGCTAGCAGGGTGAATGTCATGATGTGGAACATCAGAGGGGGCAGAAATAAAAAGAAGCAATATCAGGTTTTACATCATTTAAAGCTAATACATGTAGATATTGCGTACGTCCTCGAAACACATCTGTTGGATACAGAGGCATCTCAGCTCCGGAAAGTACAATTTGGTCAATTTTTTAGCGCTGAAGGCTCCTTCAGTAGTAGTGGGGTAATGATCCTTATTAACAGGAAAATTCCCTTTAATACAATCAAGGTTGTTAAAGACCCAGGAGGCAGGTATATTCTCATGCACGGTTTACTTTATAATAAGGAAGGAATTCTTGGCAGTATCTACAGCCCTAACCAGGATAACCCTGAATTCTTCACTCAACTCGCGTTGGTCTTGCAGGCATTTATCTCGATTCCCATGATTATCGGGGGAGACTTCAATCTAGTACTCGATCGGGTTATGGACCGGTCTAGTCCTCAGAAAACTAGTTTCTCTCCAGCCCAGCGGGCTTTCAGGGAATTTCTCGATCAACTTGGATTGTGTGACATTTGGCAGGTGTTGCATCCCCAAGACAGGAAATATACTTTCATTTTCTTGGTACATTCCTCTTCTTCAAGGATTAGATTACTTGCGCTTGTCCCATTCCCTGCTTCCTACCACACTCGACTCCTTGATTCTGCCTGGAGTTCCCTCAGATCATGCCATAGTTTCCGGTTGGATAACAATGGTTTCTCTTCAAAACAGGACCCCCAGATGGAAGTTAAACGATTTACTGCTTAAAGATGCTTTTCTTATGAAGCAGGTACAAGATCAGATTGATATTTTTTATCATTCTAATAAAATTACCTCGAGCAGGCCCGACCTATTATGGGGTGCCTTCAAGGCGTATACCAGAGGAATCTTAACCAGCCTGGCCACATATAGGAAAAAGGCTTCAAACACTTAACTGTCCCAGTTGCTCACCCAAATAAAAACCTTAGAAGATGACCCTTCCCTTCCCAGTGCAGAGACTAATCGACAGGAGTTAATTAAATTGAAAGCCGCATATATGCAACTCATCCGGGAAAAGACAGATTATTGCATATTAAAAACTCAGACGTCATATACCGACCACGGGGAAAAGACAGGTCGGCTCTTAGCCCTCAGGGTAAAACAAATGGAAACTGCCCGCTATATTACCTCCATACAGTCTTTGCATGATAATTCCATTAAAATTCATCCCCTGGAAATTATAAAAGAATTTACTAATTATTATAAGGACTTGTATGGCCCCATGTCCACTCCCCTAACGGTCCAACAGATTCAGGGTTTTTTGCAGGACTCGCATTTACCTCGACTTTCTAGGGAGCAACAGGATGCTTTGGTGGCTCCAATAACTTCGGAGGAAATTTCCGTGGTCATTAAAGCCCTACCAATTAACAAAATGCCAGGTCCTGACGGATACTCAGCTTTATTTTATAAAAAGTTTCTAGCTTGATTAATGTCAATGCTCCTTCCCCTGTATGAGCACATTCTATCTGGGGTGGATACTGACTCCTCGTTATTTGAGGCTTTAATCGTACTGATCCCCAAACTGGGTAAACCGCTAGACTGTGTTTCTAACTACCACCCGATCTCGTTAATAAACCAGGACATCAAGATCCTGTCTAAACTTTTAGCAAACCATTTGGCAAAGGTACTGGATGGTCTGATAGGGTCAGAACAAATGGGGTTTTTGAAGGGGAGGTCCTTGGCGGATCACTTGAGAACTCTCTCGCATGTCTTCTCGGTGTCCAGGGATGCACTCTATCCTGCTGTTTTGATATCCCTGGGTGCCGAGAAGGCATTTGATAGGGTACACTGGGAATAACTCTTTCAGGTTTTAGAGAATTTTGATTTCCCTTCACTTTTTATTAATTGTATACGCGCATTATATAGATCCCCCTCTGCCCAGGTCTCAAGGGACGGTGTTATCTCGCAAAGTTTTACTCTCCACACAGGTACCAGGGGGATGCCCCCTGTCACCACTATTATTTAATTTGTATCTTGAACTGCTAATTAGAAGGCTGCAAAACTGTCCAAATATCCAGGGGATCCCTATTTTTCCCTGCAAAGTTAAGGTGTCCGCTTATGCAGACAATCTTCTCCTGCAGCTTTCCGATCCGGGAAGTTCTATTTGGCATATTCTGGATATTATTGACTCCTTTGGTAGTATTGCTAATTATAAGCTTAATATTAGTAAAACTATGGTATTCCCCCTAAACCATAAATCCTTTAAGTCCGAGATTGAGGTTCATGGGCTGAAGTGGCAACAAGGTTCTCTCCGATACTTGGGAGTAGATCTTGCCCGTAGTAGTAATCAAGTTATTAGGTTGAACTTAGACACTCTGGTGAATAAGGTGGCTCAAGATTTAAATAGGTGGGCTTCTCTTCCCATTTCACTGTGGGGGAAATAAACCTCATTAAGATGAACGTATTTCTCCGTTTATTATATCCCCTGTCCATGCTCAATGTTTGGCTCCCTATATCCTGGTTTAAGAAATTACGATCCCTGTTTATCAAATTCTTGTGGTCTAATAAATCCTCTCGAATAGCTTATCACACTCTAGTGGGCCCCTAAAGATGAAGGAGGCTTGAGATTGCCCAATGTACTTTTGTATTTTTGTGCTGCTCATATTAACAAGTATATGAGATCGGCATCTCAAGGAGTTCCAGGTAAGGCCCCAGCGTGGTTGCAGATCGAACTAGAACTCATACGTTCATTTGGTTTAAACCCCATGGGTTTGCTGCATGTTGGGGAGAGTCTGTTGCCAGTAAAGCTCAAAAACTCGGTAATTTACACTTCGCTCAAAATCCATACACAGGTTTGTAGATTCCTCAAACATAATCACTTCAAGGATCTTAGTCAACATATTGTAGGTAATCTCAATCTTAAAATTGGGGGCAAACCTATTGCTCCACACTGGCTCCTAATACCCTCGGATTGGGAAGTTTCCAGTCTTATAGATGATAACCATGGATGGATGTCTAATCAGGAAATTATAGACAAGCTGGGTATTTCCAACAGACACGTTTTTCAGGTTATTCAACTTAAGCATGTTTCAACAAGTTTCTTTGGTCATTCACCCTGCACAGACCAGCTTATACCCTTCCGTAAGGAACTCAGCATAATAAGTGGTGGCCCTAAGGTGGTAGCTAAGATTTACAACTTCTTGATTGGCTGGAAATCACCAGATCACTGTGGACCAACGGGTCTGTGGGGATCTTTTTTCCCCGAGAAGGCGATCGGCAGGTCGTCTATCTGGTATACCCCCCACAAATTTATTAAACAGGACAGGTTAAAGCTAATGCAATTTTTTATATTGCACAATGCTTATTACACACCCTGTAAATTGGTGAAGCGAGGACTCAAGGTTTCCAATATTTGTGTGAGGTGTCAGCAGGAGGAGGGTAATTTATTTCACATCTTCTGGGACTGTCAGAAGGTGGTCCCAATGTGGAGGAAGATTAAGCAATCTGCAGATCCCCTCTTAGGCCTGGAGGAACTATTTACCCCCCAAATTTGCCTCCTAGGTGACCTATCGGGAGTTAGAGTTAATAACCGGAAATATCATATTACCCTCATTGCGATGTCTGTCAAGAAGTTGGTGTTAAGACATTGGCTCGATCAGCAAGAAATTTCTTATGAAGAATGGTTGGTGGAAATTTTAGCTAACCTACGTACTGAGAAAACTATTGCTAATCTGAACAATACAATGTCTAACTTTAAAAAGATTTGGGACCCTCTGTATACTCTCTATTCACTGCAGAGTTAATTAAAGGGATACAGGTAAAACAGGATTAGATGAATAACAACGACACAATAGATCTTAGCAGGGTAAGAGGTTTTATGCACTTTTAACCTAGTGGATAAGGATATGGGGGGAGGTAGGAGGGAGAGGAGGGGAGGGGGTTTAATGGAAGGGGGGATGCAGATTCATGTATATGCAACAGTGTATAAAAGTGATTTGTCTGTTTGAATATCTGCCTGTGTAGTATTATGGGTAAAACGATTAATAAACTTTAAATTTTAAAAAAAAAAAGTTGGCTAAAACTCCTTATCTGGAGTAAACTTACATGACCCCCAGCAACCTGTAAAGTGCATAACTCTCCATCTGGGGCAAGTATGCCATTTGTTTGCACAGGTAGACGTAGGGGGGAGTAGTGAACTGTAAAAGATACAGCACAGCTATCTTCTAAAATGTGCTTGAGGAGATAGGAGGGTGCCAGATTTGCAGGAGATTGGTGTTTTTGGTGACATAATTAAATCACCTCAGGTATGAGCTGTCCACTGGGGACCATGTACAAGAGCACCCTCCTCCTACATCCTCCTATGACTTTTTAGGAAGGTTGTACATGGTGGGGAAGGAGGGGAGGTGGGTTGGGACAGGGAAGAACCCAGTCCCCAGAGCTGCAATGAGGAACTGCTATCAGCCTGTGGAGAAACATAGAAACATAGACTTTGATGGCAGATGAGAACCACTTGGCCCACCCAGTCTGCCCAATTCCCTACCTACTGGATAAGCTGCAGATCCTAGTTAACCAACAGCCTACTTCTTCCTACCCCCCACTAGAAGTGCCTAATGTCTATCCCATGCATTCTTGAATTCCCTCACTGTTTTTGACCCAATGACCTCCTCATGAAGGCAGTTCTATGCATCCACTGCCCTCTCTGTGGAAAAAATACTTCCTTACATTGCCATTGAGCCGTCCCCCCTCTATCTTCAAATTGTACCCTCTTGTTCTTGCACATCTCTTTTTCTGAAAGATGCTACCCTCCTGGACTTTATTGATTCCCTTGAGGTACTTGAAAGTTTCTATCATGTCCCCTCTTTCCCTCCTTTCCTTGAGGGTATACATATTAAGTTCCTTTAGTCTCTCTTCATATGGCTTCTGGTGCAAACCCTGCACCATTTTAGTTGCCCTCCTTTGGACTGCCTCCATTTTGTCTATGTCCTTGCAGAGATGGGGGTCTCCAGAACTGCAAGCAGTATTCCAGATGGGGTCTCACAACTGTTTGTACAGAGTGATAACATCTTCTTGTTTTCTACTGGTGATGCCTTTTCCTATACATCCCAGTATTCCCCTAGCCCTTCTTACTGCCTTCTCACATTGCTTGCTTACCTTTAGGTCATCTGATATGACTACCCCCAGGTCCCTTTCCATTTTTGTAGTTGTTAGTACCTCCCCCCCCAATTGTGTACTCTACCAATGGGTTTTTGTTTCCCAGGTGCATTACTTTGCACTTCTCTGCATTCAATCTAAGCTGTCATACTTTTGACCATTCCTCCAACCTTGCCAAGTCCCTTCTCATCCTTTCCACCTCCCTTCTGTATCAACCCTGTTGCAGATCTTTGTGTCGTCTGCAAAGAGACATACTTTTCCTTCCAATCCCTCTGCAATGTCACTTATAAAGACATTAAAAAGGACCAGACCCAGTACTGAACCCTGCAGTACCCCACTAGTGACCCCCCTTTCTTTGGAGTGGACTCCATTTACTATTATCCTCTGTGTCCTGTTGTCCAGCCAATTTTTTACCCTGGCTACCAGCCTGGGACCCACTCCCAGGCTATCTAATTTGTTTATTAATCTTTTGTGTGGGAATGTGTCAAATACCTTGCTAAAGTCTAGGTAGGCCATGTCCACAGCTCGTCCCTGGTCTACTACTTTTGGTCACCCAGTCAAAGAAATCTATTAGCTTCATCTGACATGACCTTCCTGCTATGAATCCATTCTTCCTTGGGTCCTGTACCCCACTGGCCTCTAGGTACTCAACAATTCTTTCTTTCAGAAGTGATTCCTTCATTTTCCCTACCACTGAGGTCAAACTAACAGGTCTGTAGTTTCCTGCCTCTGCTTTGCTCCCACATTTGTGAAGGGGAATCACACCCGCCGTCCTCCATTCCTTAGGTACCATATCATCCTCCCATGATTTGTTAAAAAAGGTAGTCAGTGGTGTCACTAGTTCTCCCCTTAGTTATTTTAGAATTCTAGGGTGAATCCCATCAAGGCCCATTGCTTTGTCCACCTTCAGTTTTAGGAGTTCTTTCAGAACCCTTTCTTCTGTGAATGGACAGGTATTGACCTCCTATCCAGAGTGCTTCTATTGATTGGATTAGATACCTCCCTCCTCTTCTTTTGTGAATACTGAGCGGAAGTATTCATTCAGTATCCCTGCTTTTTCATTGTCACCTCTGCCCACCCACCCTCCCCTTTATTAAGCCCTCGCTATCCTCCCTTGGTCTTTCTGTGCTCCCTAATGTACAGATAAAAGGTTTTATCCCCTTTTTAACTGAGTTGACTATCTTTTCCTCAGTTTGGGCCTTTGCTATTCTGACTGCTCTGTCTGTGTTTCCTTATGCTTCCTGAATGATGTTTTTCTCCCTAACCTTCCCCGCCACCTCTTTTGAGAACCATAGTGTTTTTTCCTTTGTTTTGATTTGTTTATTTGCATTACTAAAAGGCTTGTTGCCTCTGTGATGGCAGTTTTGATGTTTCCTCATTGTTCCTCCACCCTTTCTTCTTGCCCATTTGCTAGTGCTTTTCTGAGACACTCTCCCATTTTGACAAAGTCAGCCCTCCTGAAGTCCAGTACGCCCACTTTTGTATGGCTTGACTCTATTGCTATGTTTATCAAGAACCACACTGTTTGGTGGTCACTTATTTTCAGATGGCTACCCACTTCTAAATTTGAGATCCTCTCGCCATACCCATTTGAGAGTACCAGGTCTAAGATTACTCCCTCCCCAGTGGGTTTCTACACTAGCTGTCTGAGGCATGCCCCTTGTAGGGCATCGAGAATAACCCTGCTCTTGGATGTGGCTGGAGCAAAGGTGCCCCAGGTAACATTTGACATATTCAGGTCCCCTTGAGTATGTATGGGACTCAAGCTTTAGGGAGCGATACCACCCTGAGTCCACAGAGCTACAATGTTGAGGAAGCACCTATTTCTGGGAAGAAGGCACAACCCACACAACCCACAAGGAAGGAGCATGGTGGGAAGAAGGAAAGGTAGGTAGCAATGGTAGAAAGAGGGTTACTGTACTGGGGACTCAATGGTCAGAGGGATGTGGGGGGAGGGGCTGGTTGAGGTTCTTAAACCTGGCAGAAGGTTTGTAATGTGCAACATGGGTGAGCCAGCTAAAAAAGAAGATTTTGTCAGAGCCTCAGTCCTTAACCAGAGAGGAAGGAGGAAAGTCAGACCTCACAGTATACCTTGGAACCAATGATTTAGTGAATTGCGGCATGAAAGCAATGCAGGAGAGATTCAGGGTCTTGGGGAGGTCAGACTCAGGAGAGTCACAGATTCAGTAGCTTTTTAGAAGTGCTGCCAGTACCACATGCAGGTTCAGACAGGAAAGGCAAGATCTTGAAATTTCACATGTTGCTAAATGGGCAGTATGCTGAGTAGGGACTTGAGTATGTGGGGGACTGAGGAACCATCATAGGATATAATGGTCTGTTTACAAAGGGTGGCCTACCGCTGAGTGGAGGGAGAACAAGCACACTAGGTAAGAAATTAGATAGGATTATTAGACAGTAATTACATTAGAAAAGAGGAGAAACATAACATAGAAACATAGAATTAGATGGCAGATAAGGACTGCTTGGCTGACCCAGTCTGCCCATTTCCCTACCTAATGGATAAGCTGCAGATCCTAGTTAACCAGCAGCCTACTTCTTTCTACCCCACCCCCTAGAATTGCCTTATGACTGTCCCACGCATGCTTGAATTCAACCACTTTTTTTGACTCCACAACCTCCTCCAGAAGGCCGTTCCATGCATCCACAACCTTCTCTGTGAAAAATACTTTACATTACCTCTGAGCCACCCCCAATCTTCAAATTGTGCCCCCTTGTTCTTGCACACCTCTTTTTTTGAAAGATGCTACCCTCTTGGACTTTGTTGATTCCCTTGAGGTACTTGAAAGTTTCTATCATGTCCCCCCTCTCCCTCCTTTCCTCGAGGCTATACATATTACGCTCCTTTAGTCTCTCTTCATATGTCTTCCGGTGCAGACCCTGCACCATTTTAGTTGCCCTCCTCTGGACAGCTTCCATCCTGTCTATGTCCTTGCAGAGATTGGTTCTCCAGAACTGCACACAGTACTCCAGGAGGGCTGCATTTGGGCATAGGATCAGAGGCAGTATCAAAGAGGTAGCCAAATGGCCCTTTTCCAGAATGAGACAGAACTAGGAACCTCCAAGGGTGGGTAGGTGGTGGGATACAATGGGGAAAAACACAGGACTGCTGAAGGGATTCATGCATCCCGGCAGGCAGCGATAGGAAAAAATAAAATGCTGCAGGGCACAGAAACCAAACAAGAGGAAGAGTACTATGGTACACAAATGCAGAATGGAAAGGTAGAGCTCCTAGAAGGCCATATGACTAAAGGCCAGGAGTCTTGGAAACAAAATCTGTGATTTCTAGGTATCGGAGGCAGAAGCCCAGCTAGAGTTGGTGGGCATAACTAAAACATGGGCAGCACAGTACCACGACTGGGATCTAACAAGTTCTAGATATGCCATCTTCAGAAGGGATAGTAGTAAGGGTAGAGGGTGTGGGATGGCCCTGTATGTCAGGGAAGAAATTAAGGTGAATGAAGTCAGAGCCCTGGAGGAGGGCACTGAAACTAAATCAGTGTAGGTACAATTAGTGACAAGTAGAGCGAGGGCAGTAAAAATGGGGTTGTCTACAGTCCACCGCATCAAAAGGAGTAAATGAACAAAGAGCTAGAGGAAAAAATAAGAAGAGCATGTGACATGAGGGAACTTGTGTTAGTGTGGGACTTTAACATGCCAGACTTGGACTGGAGCATCTCAGTGGCAGCCAATAATAGAGGTAAAGCACTAGTAATAGCATTCCAAGATTATGTTGTACTTCAAAGGGTCAGGGGCCCAACTGGGGGGGGGGGGAGAAATTCTGGACCTGGTACTCATAAGCAGGGACTCTGCCAGGGAAATAAAGATATGGGAATCCTTAGGCAGCATCAACCATATGGTTTAATATTGTACCAGGATTGGAGTACACAAACTTCAGAACCAAGGTCCTGGACTTCAGGAGAGACAATTTTAGAAGGGTGATGAAGCTACTAAGGATCAAGTAGGAGGATGTTAGAGATTCAGAAGGAGTGGAAATAAAATGGTCTGTAATAAATAAAAGCCTGCAGAAAGTCACAAACTCCTGCCCGTGACAAGGGGGAAAGAATAGGAAGAGGAGAAAACCTATGTGGATTACAAGGAAGGTGGGGAGGTAGTCTGAGAAAAAAACGGCTGTGCTCAAGAGGTACAGAGCAAGTCAGGTGGATGGGAACAGGGATCTATACCTAGACATTAAAGAAGACCAATAGGATGATAAGGAAGACAAATTGTGGAACAGAACACAGAACTGCAGCAGGAGTCAGTGAGGGGTGATAAGACCTTTTTTCACTACATCAGGCAGAAGAGGAAAACAAGAGAAAGACTAGTCAAGCTAAAAAGGGTGAGAGGTGGGTGGAGGATGATAGGAGAAGGCTGACATACAGTACAAAATGAATACTTCTATTCAGTAATCACAGTGGAGCAAGAAGGGCCATACCAGATTTTGGCCTCTGCCCAGGGCTGGAAGTGGGACCAGGAAACAACATGTGGCCAATAACAGTTGAGAGGGTATGTAAGAGAGTAAGTCGTCTGATGGTTGATAAATCACTAAGGCTAGATGAGTTGCACCTCAGGGTGCTTAAGGAGGAGATGCAAGCACTTGAACAACCTCCCCTTACTGGAAAAAGGCAAGAACTTTGTAAGTATTTTGAATGGTACAGCATGCAAGGCTACACTGTATGCTGGCATATGCAAGCTACATGCAAGTTTTTATGTAAGAAATATGTATGGAATGTCTAAGGATACTGAAATTCATACTGAAGTTATTTAAGACAGTCAAGAAGGCAAATAGCCCAAGAAGGCTGTCCCCACAATTCAGTGAAGGTAACAGGTGTCACCAACTGCTAAATATTTGTCAAGCCTAACTTTGAAGATTATGACATTTTCCTGGCTTCATGCAAAAAAATTTCTTGCTGATATGAGATGCAAGAAAAATTGCGTGTGAGATTACTGCACAACAGTATTGGTTTTACATCCTGATATAGGGCCAGAACCTACAGCCATCAGTATGTGCAAGGTACTGAGCCACTGACCGTGTGCTGTTTGAATGTCTTGTAAAATGTGTATTTAGTAGTAGTAGTAGGTTTAGAAACATAGAAACATAGAATCTGACAGTTGATAAGGACTGCTTGGCCCACCTAGTCTGCCCATTTCCCTACTTAATGCATAGGCTACAGATCCTAGTTAACCAGCAGCCTACTTCCTTTTGCCTCCCACTAGAATTACCTTATGTCTGTCCCATGCATTCTTACATAGAAACATAGAATGTGACGGCAGATAAGGACCGCTTGGCCCACCTAGTCTGCCCATTTTCCTACCTAACAGATAAGCTGCAGATCCTAGTTAACCAACAGCTTACTTCCTCCTACCCGCCCCAGGACTGCCTTATGCCTGTCCCATGCATTTTTGAAGTCCCCCACTGTTCTTGACTCCACGACCTCCTCAGGGAGGCTGTTCCATGCATACACAACCCTCTCAGTGAAAAATACTTCCTCACATTACCCCTGGGCCATCCCCCTCTATCTTCAAATTGCCCCTTGTTCTTGCACATCTCTTTTCTGGAAGATGCTACCTCTTTGACTTTGTTAATTCCTTGAGGTACTTGAAAGTTTCTATCATGTCCCTCTCTCCTTCTTTCTGCAAGAGTATACATATTAAGCTCCTTTAGTCTTTCTTAGTATATGTCTTCTGGTGCAGACCCTGCACCATTTTAGTTGCCCCTCCTCTGGACAGCCTCCACTCTGTCTATGTCTTTGCGGAGATGGGGTCTCCAGAACTGCACACAGTACTCCAGATGGGGTCTCACCAACTGTCTGTACAGAGGGATAACAACTTCCTGTTTTCTACTATTGATGCCTCTTCCTATGCATCCCAGTATCCCTCCAGCCTTCTTTACTGCCTTGTCACATTGCTTGCCCACCTTTAGGTCATCTGATATAATTACCCCCAGGTACCTTTCTATTTTTACTGTTGTCAATATCTCACCCCCCACTGTGTACGCTTCCCCTGGGTTTTTGTTTCCCATGTGCATTATCTTGCACTTCTTTGCATTGAATCTGAGCTGCCATACATTTGACCATTCCTCCAACCTTGCCAAGTCCCTTCTCATCCTTTCCACTCCATCTTGTGTCTCAACCCTGTTGCAGATCTTTGTGTCATCTGCAAAGAGACATACTTTTCCTTCCAGTTCCTCTGCAATGTCACTTATAAAGACATTAAAAAGGACCGGTCCCAGTACTGAACCCTGCGGTACCCCACTAGTAACCCTCCTTTCTTCACTGTGTTCTCCATTTACTACTACCCTTTGCATCCTGTTGTCTAGCCAATTTTTTATCCAGGCTACCACCTTGGGACCCATTCCAAGGCTGGCTATCTTGTGTATTAATCTTTTGTGTGGGACTGTATCAAATGCCTTGCTAAAATCTAGGTAGGCCATGTCCACGCCCCTCCCTGATCTACTACTTTGGTCACCCAGTCAAAGAAATCTATTAGATTCGTCTGACAGGACCTTCCCATCGTGAATCCATGCTGCCTCAGGTCCTGTGCCCCACTGGCCTCTAGGTACTCAACAATTCTTTCCTTCAGAAGTGATTCCACCATTTTCCCTACGACTGAGGTCAAACTAACTGGTCTGTAGTTTTCTGCCTCTGTCCTGCTCCCACTTTTGTGAAGAGGAATTACATCTGCCCTCCTCCAGTCCTTGGGTACCACCCCATCCTCCCATGATTTGTTAAAGAGAATAGTCAGCGATGTCACTAGTTCTACCCTTAGTTCTTTTAGAATTCTTGGGTGAATCCCATCAGGCCCCGTTGCTTTGTCCACCTTCAATTTTATTAGTTCTTTCAGAACCCTTTCTTCTGTAAATGGACTGGTATCGACCCCCATCTTCAGAGTGTTTCTCTTGTTTTGTTTAGGTAACTCCCCCTCCTCTTCCTTTGTAAATACTGTGCACAAATATTTGTTCAGTAACCCTGCTTTTTCACTGTCACCCTCTACCCACATTCCCTCCCCTTTATTAAGCTTCAGTATCCCTTCTTTGGTCTTTCTTCGCTCCCTAATGTACCTATAAAAGGTCTTATCCCCCCTTCTTAACAGAATTGGCTATCCTTTCTTCGGTTTGGGCCTTTGCTATTCTGACTACCTTCCCAGCCTCTTTCTGCTTTAACTGATAAAGTTCTATGTCCTGCTCCTTCTGTGTTTCCTTATATTTCCTGAATGCTGCCCTTTTCTCCTTAACCTTCCCTGCCACCTCTTTTGTAAACCATAGCGGTTTTTTCCTTTGTTATTTTTTTTTTTTTTTACGTAAAGGCTTGTTGCCTCTGTGATGGCTGTTTTGATCCCTCCCCATTATTCCTCCACCCCTCCTTCTTGCCTGTTTGCTAGAGTTTTTCTGAGGTACTCTCTCATTTTCCCAAAGTCAACCATCTTAAAGTCTAGTACTCTTGCTTTTGTATGGCTTGATTGTATGGCTGTGTTTATCGTGAACCACACTGTTTGGTGGTCACTTGTTCCCAGATGGCTACCCACTTCTAAATCTGAGATTCTTTCTCCATCCCCATTTGAAAGTGCCAGGTCTAAGACTGCTCCCTCCCGAGTCGGTTCCAGTACTAGCTGTCTGAGACATGCCCCCTGTAGGGCATCAAGAATGACCCTGCTCTTGGATGTGCCTGTAGCAAAGGTGCTCCAGTTAACATCTGGCATATTCAGGTCCCCCATCAACAATATCTCCCCTTTTTCTTGAATTCATCTACTGTTTTTGGGTCCACTACCTCCTCAGAAAGGCTGGTCCATGTCTCCACAATCCTCTCTGTGAAAAAATACTTCCTCACATTACCTTTGAGCTGTCCCACCTCTATCTTCAAATTGTGCCTCCTTGTTCTTGCACATCTCTTTTTCTGAAAGATGCTACCATCTTGGACTCTGTTGATTTCCTTGATGTACTTGAAAGTTTCTATCATGTCCCCCCTTTCCCTCCTCTCCTCGAGCATATACATATTAAGCTTCTTCAATCTCTCTTCTTATGTCTTCTGGTGCAGACCCTGCACCATTTTAGCTGCCCTCCTCTGGACAGCCTCCATCCTGTCTATGTCCTTGCAGAGACAGGGTCTCCAGAACTGGATGCAGAACTCCAGATGGGGTCTCGCCAACTGTCTGTGCAAAGGGATAACAACTTCCTGTTTTCTATTGGTGATGCCTCTCCCTATGCATCCCAGTATCCCACCAGCTCTTCTTACTGCCTTCTCACATTGCTTGCCCACCTTAAGGTCACCTGATATGACTACCCCCTGGTCCCTTTCCATTTCTGTAGTTGTTATTATCTCACCCCCCAGTTGTGTACTCTTCTCCTGGATTTTTGTTTCCCAGGTGCATTACTTTGCACTTCTTTGCATTGAATCTAAGCTGCCATATATTTGACCATTCCTCCAACTTTGCCAAGTCCTTGCATCCTCCACCCCACCTTCTGTATCAACCCTGTTGCAGATCGTTGTGTCATCTGCAAAGAGACATACTTTTCCTTCCAGTCCTCTGCAATGTCACTTATAAAGACATTAAAGAGGACCGTTCAGGTACTGAACCCTGCAGTGCCCCACTAGTAACCCCCCTTTCTTCAGAGTAAACTCCGTTTACTATTACCCTCTGTATCCTGTTGTCCAGCCAGTTTTTACCCAGGCTACCACCTTGGGACCCACTCCAAGGCTGGCTATCTTGTGTATTAATCTTTTGTGTGGGACTGTATCAAATGCCTTGCTAAAATCTAGGTAGGCCATGTCCACAGCCCTTCCCTGATCTACTACTTTGGTCACCCAGTTGAAGAAATCTATTAGATTCGTCTGACAGGACCTTCCCATTGTGAATCCATGCTGCCTCGGGTCCTGTGCCCCACTGGCCTCTAGGTACTCTACAATTCTTTCCTTCAGAAGTGATTCCATTATTTTCCCTACCACTGAGGTCAAACTAACTGGTCTGTAGTTTTCTGCCTCTGTCCTGCTCCCACTTTTGTGAAGAGGAATTACATCTGCCCTCCTCCAGTCCTTGGGTACCACCCCATCCTCCCATGATTTGTTAAAGAGAGTAGTCAGCGATGTCACTAGTTCTACCCTTAGTTCTTTTAGAATTCTTGGGTGAATCCCATCAGGCCCCATTGCTTTGTCCACCTTCAATTTTATTAGTTCATTCAGAACCCTTTCTTCTGTAAATGGACTGGTATCGACCCCCATCTTCAGAGTGTTTCTCTTGTTTTGTTTAGGTAACTCCACCTCCTCTTCCTTTGTAAATACTGAGCAGAAATATTCGTTCAGTAACCCTGCTTTTTCAATGTCACCCTCTACCCACATTCCCTCCCCTTTATTAAGCTTCAGTATCCCTCCTTTGGTCTTTCTTCGCTCCCTAATGTACCTATAAAAGGTCTTATCCCCCCTTCTTAACAGAATTGGCTATCCTTTCTTCGGTTTGGGCCTTTGCTATTCTGACTACCTTCCCAGCCTCTTTCTGCTTTAACAGATAAAGTTCTCTGTCCTGCTCCTTCTGTGTTTCCTTATATTTCCTGAATGCTGCCCTTTTCTTCTTAACCTTCCCTGCCACCTCTTTTGTGAACCATAGCGGTTGTTTCCTTCGTTGCGTTTTATTGATTTTTTTTTTACGCAAAGGCTTGTTGCCTCTGTGATGGCTGTTTTGATCACTCCCCATTGTTCCTCCACCCCTCCTTCTTGCCTGTTTGCTAGAGGTTTTCTGAGGTACTCTCTCATTTTCCCAAAGTCAGCCATCCTAAAGTCTAGTACTCTTGCTTTTGTATGGCTTGATTGTATGGCTGTGTTTATCGTGAACCACACTGTTTGGTGGTCACTTGTTCCCAGATGGCTACCCACTTCTAAATCTGAGATTCTTTCTCCATCCCCATTTGAAAGTGCCAGGTCTAAGATTGCTCCCTCCTGAGTCAGTTCCAATACTAGCTGTCTGAGACATGCCCCCTGTAGGGCATCAATAATGACCCTGCTCTTGGATGTGCCTGTAGCAAAGGTGCTCCAGTTAACATCTGGCATATTCAGGTCCCCCATCAACAATATCTCCCCTTTTTCTTGAATTCATCTACTGTTTTTGGGTCCACTACCTCCTCAGGAAGGCTGGTCCATGTCTCCACAATCCTCTCTGTGAAAAAATACTTCCTCACATTACCTTTGAGTTGTCCCACCTCTATCTTCAAATTGTGCCTCCTTGTTCTTGCACATCTCTTTTTCTGAAAGATGTTACCATCTTGGACTCTGTTGATTTCCTTGATGTACTTGAAAGTTTCTATCATGTCCCCCCTTTCCCTCCTCTCCTCGAGCATATACATATTAAGCTTCTTCAATCTCTCTTCTTATGTCTTCTGGTGCAGACCCTGCAGCATTTTAGTTGCCCTCCTCTGGACAGCCTCCATCCTGTCTATGTCCTTGCAGAGTCAGGGTCTCCAGAACTGGATGCAGAACTCCAGATGGGGTCTCGCCAACTGTCTGTGCAAAGGGATAACAACTTCCTGTTTTCTATTGGTGATGCCTCTCCCTATGCATCCCAGTATCCCACCAGCTCTTCTTACTGCCTTCTCACATTGCTTGCCCACCTTAAGGTCACCTGATATGACTACCCCCTGGTCCCTTTCCATTTCTGTAGTTGTTATTATCTCACCCCCCAGTTGTGTACTCTTCTCCTGGATTTTTGTTTCCCAGGTGCATTACTTTGCACTTCTTTGCATTGAATCTAAGCTGCCACATATTTGACCATTCCTCCAACCTTGCCAAGTCCCTTTGCATCCTCTCCACCCCACCTTCTGTATCAACCCTGTTGCAGATCGTTGTGTCATCTGCAAAGAGACATACTTTTGCTTCCAGTCCCTCTGCAATGTCACTTATAAAGACATTAAAGAGGACCGTTCCAGGTACTGAACCCTGCAGTACCCCACTAGTAACCCCCCTTTCTTCAGAGTAAACTCCGTTTACTATTACCCTCTGTATCCAGTTGTCCAGCCAGTTTTTAATCCAGGCTACCACCTTGGGACCCACTCCAAGGCTGGCTAACTTGTATATTAATCTTTTGTGTGGGACTGTGTCAAATGCCTCGCTAAAGTCTAGGTAGACCATGTCCACTGCCCTTCCCTGGTCTACCACATTGGTCACCCAGTCAAAGAAATTTATTGGATTCGTCTGACATGACCTTCCCACTGTGAATCCATGCTGCCTTGGGTTCTGTGCCCCACTGGCCTCTATGAACTCAATGGTTCTTTCCTTTAGAAGTGATTCCATCATTTTCCCTATCACTGAGGTCAAACTAACAGGTCTGTAGTTTCCTGCCTCTGTCTTGCTCCCACTTTTGTGAAAGGGAATCACATCTGCCCTCCTCCAGTCCTCTAGTACTATACCATCCTCCCATGATTTGTTAAAAAGGGAGGTCAGTGGTGTCACTAATTCTACCTTTAGTTCTTTTAGAATTCTTGGGTGAATCCTGTCAGGCTCCATTGCTTTGTCCACCTTCAGTTTTAAGAGTTCTTTCAGGACCCTTTATTCTGTGAATGGACTGGTATCAACCTCCCTATCCAGAGTGCTTCTATTCTTTGATTTAGGTACCTCCCCCTTCTCTTTTTTTGTGATTACTGAGCAGAAGTATTCATTTAGTATCCCTGCTTTTTCACTGTCATTCTCTGCCCACCCTCCCTTCCCTTTAGTAAGCCTCACTATCCCTTCCTTCATCTTTCTTCATTTCCTAATGTACCTATAAAAGCTTTTATCCACCTTCTTAACTGAGTTAGCTATCATTTCCTCAGTTTGGGCTTTTGCTATTCTGACTGCCTTCCCCACTTCCTTCTGCTTTAACTGGTACAGTTCTCTGTCCTGCTCCTTCTGTGTTTCCTCATACTTCCTAAATGCTACCTTTTTCTCCTTAACCTTCCCCACCCCATTTTGAGAATCATAGTGTTTTTTTTTCCTTTGTTTTGCTTTGTTGATTTGCTTCACACAAAGGCTTGTTGCCTCTGTGATGGCTGTTTTGATTTTCCCCCATTGTTCCTCTACTCCTTCTTGCCAGTTTGCTAGTGCTTTTCTGAGGCACTCTCCCACTTTCCCAAAGTCAGCCCTCCTAAAGTCCAACACTCTTGCTTTTGTATGTCTCAACTCTATGGCTATGTTTACTGTGAACCACACTATTTTGTGGTCATGTATTCCCAGATGGATACAAACTTCTAGATATGAGATCCTTTCTCCATCCCCATTTGACAGTACCAGGTCTAAGACTGCTCCCTCCCTAGAGAGTTCCACCACTAGCTGTCTGAGGCATGCCCCCTGCAGGGCATCAAGAATAAACCTGCTTTTTGATGTGGTTGCAGCCAGGGTGCTCCAGCTAAGGTCTGGCATGTTCAGGTCCCCCATCAACAATAACTCAACTTTTTTCTGCCATTCTAAGGATGTCTTCTGTCATTTCCTTGTCCACTGCCTCCCTCTTAGATGGGGGTCCGTATACCAGCCTTGTGTGAATTGTGGTGCCATATCCTGTTTCCAGGGTAACCCACAGTGCCTCCTCTACTCCCTGTTTATCCTTTAGTTCTGTTGTTTTGATCCCTTCCCTTACATAGAGAGCTACTCCTCCTCCTATTTTACCCTCCCTGTCCCTTGTGTACATTGTGCATCCTGGTATGTTGACATCCCAGTCATGGTTCTCAGTGTACCATGTTTCTGTGATTGCCACAATATCCAGATGTCCCTCTTCTGTCAAGGCTACTAGTTCAGAGAGCTTGTTACACAGAGTACGGGCATTGGTACTCATCACCCTCCATTTGCTGATGGCCTTACCCCTTTTAACCCCATCCCTGTTCTTACTGCCTTTTTCTGTATTTACCCCTGTCCTGCTCCCCATTAACTTCTCTACCTTGGTGTTTACCTCTCTTACTACTGTGTTTTGTGGGGGGAGGCTGGTTTTTCCCTGCTCCTTTTCAGTGCCTCCCCCCTTGGCTAGTTTAACTGCTTGCCAATTATGCATTTAAACCTATCACCTAGGATTCTGGTTCCCCTCCTGGACAGATGTAGACCATCATGCCAGTATAGGCATGTATCCTTCCAGGTGGACCCCCAGTCCCCAATGAAGCCAAAACCCTGAGCTCTGTACCAGTTTTTCAACCATTAATTGAATCCCATGGTGTGGCATACTCTAGTATCACCCTTGCCATAGACAGGCAGCACCTCTGAGAAGGTTACTGTATGTGATACCTGTCTAAGGCCCCTCCCCAACTCTTCAAACTCCTCTTGTGCTGCTGTGATCCCATTCATAGCCAGGTCATTTGTCCCTAGGTGGACAATGATATCTAGCTCCCTCACTCATAAAGCTGCTCCCATGATCCTGAGGATTCACTCCCTGTCTTTTTATTTATAAAGTGCCAAAATCCCTGGGGCTCTGAGCACTGTACATGATTAATAAATCATAATATCATGATAAAACAAATTAAACTACAATTACATACAAATTAAAATAAGTTAATCAGAAATAGCATAAATAGCTAAAAAGCAGCCAATGTAGGCTAACTAAAGTCAACGGCCTGTCTAAACAGGTAGGTGTAAAGGTCCCTCCAGCCACCACAAGAGGGCCTCCCTCAGAGATCTGAGAAATGAGTTGTACAGGGCTGGGCTGGCCACTTCAAAAGTATGATCCCCAGGTGCCTTTAGCCTGGCCATAGGAACTACTAGAGCCTTACTTCAGAGGAGCAGAGGGGATTTACCACTTCACAGGCAGCCAGTACAGGTCTCACAGGATCGGGGTCACATGACAAGACCTCGGGAGACCTGTAGGTAACCTGGTCACTGCATTCTGCTCCAGCTGCAGGCATCGTAGACTCTCTACTAACCCCAAGATGTAAGGCATTGCAGAAGCCGAGTCTGGAAGTCATAAAGGCATGTACCATTGATAGAAGATAATCTGGTAGGATTATGGCTTTTATCCAGGTGATGTTTCTGTGGTAGTAATATCCACTCCTAACTATAGGCAACACCTGAGCCTCAAGGGTCAGTCTTTCATCCAGAATGATGCCCAGATTCTTAACCTTAGCAGAGTTTACAAGGCTGCTGGAACCAAGCATCAGGCCAGTCATCTCCACTTTAGATCCTGCACCTCACCATCGACCACACTCAACCTATGTGAGACCAGGAAGGGAAACACACTCCTAGGTGACAGGTTTAAAGGCTTCCTTTGCAAGCTTTTAAACTAGCCAAGTGGGGAGGTGCTGATAGGAAACAGGAAAGTTCAAGCCTCCCCCCACAAAACATGGCAGGTAGTAGGGTAAACACTGAGGTACAGAACTTGACAGAGGACAGGAAGGGGCAAATGGAAAAATGGACAAGGGCAAGAAGAGCAGGGATGGGGTAAAAAAGGATAAAGCCAATATTAAATGGAGGGCAATGAGTACCAGTGCCCATAGTCTTGGAAACAAGCTTCCAGAGCTAGTAGCCCTGATGGAAGAGGAACACTTGGATATTGTGGCAGTCACAGAAACATGGTACACGGAGAACCATGACTGGGATGTCAACATACCAGGGTACACAATCTACAGAAGGGACAAGGAGGGTAAAAGAGGAGGTGGAGTAGCTCTCTACATAAGGGAAGGGATCAAAGCTACAGAACTAAAAAGTAAAGGGGAGGACAAGAGAACTCTGGGTCACCTTGGAGACAGGGAATGGCATCACAATCCGCACAGGAGTTGTATACAGACCCCCGTCTCAAGGGGAGGAAATGGACAAGAAAATGATAGAGGGCATTTTCAAAATGGCTGAAAAAGAGGAGATACTGTTGATGCGGGACCTGAATATGCCAGATGTTAACTGGGTGACATGGACTTCAGCCACATCCAAGAGCAGGGTCTTTCTCGATGCCCTACAGGGAGCATGCCTTAGACAGCTAGTGGTGGAACCCACTCGGGAGGGAGCAATATTAGACCTGGTACTCTCAAACGGAGACAGGGTCACAAACTTAGAAGTCAGTAGACATCTGGGAACAAGCGACCACTGCACAGTGTGCTTCACAATAAACACAACCATGGAGACAAGCCATACAAAGACAAGGATACTGGACTTTAGAAGGGCTGACTTTGGCATAATGGGTGAATACCTGAGGAATGCATTAGCAAATGGCCAGAAAGGAGGGGTGGAAGAACAATGGGGAAAATCAAACTGCCATCATGGAGGCAACAAGCCTTTGTGTGAAACAAATAAAGAAAACAAAAGCGGAATAAAAAACACTATGGCTCTCAAAGAGGTGTCAGGAAGGTTCAGGAGAAAAGGCTGCATTCAAAAAGTATAAGGAATCACAGACGGAGCACAACAGGAACTGTATCAATTAAAGCAGAAAGAAGTGGGAAGACAGTCAGAAAAGCAAAAGGCCCAAACCGAGGAAAAGATAGCCAACTCAGTTAAGAAGGGAGATAAAACCTTTTATAGGTACATTAGGGAGCATAGAAAGGTTAAGGGAGGACAGTGAAGATTAATAAAGGAGAGGAGGTGAGCAGAGGAGACAGTGAAAGGCAGAGATACTGAATGAACTTTGTTCAGTATTCACAAAAGAAGAAGAGAAGGAGTTACCTAAACCAAACAGTAGAAGCACTCTGGATATGGGGTTGACACCAGTCCATTTACAGAAGAAAGAGTCCTGAAAGAACTCCTAAAACTCAAGGTGGACAAAGCAATGGGGCCTGATGGGATTCACCCTAGAATCCTAAAAGAGCTAAGGGAGGACCTAGTGACACCACTAACCACACTTTTTAACAAATCATGGGAAGATGGGGTGGTACCTGAGGACTGGAGGAGGGCAGATGTGATTCCCCTTCACAAAAGTAGGAGCAAGGCAGAAGCAGGAAACTACAGACCTGTTAGTTTGACCTCAGTGGTGGGGAAAATAATGGAATCACTTCTGAAAGAAAGAATTGTTGAGTACCTAGAGGCCAGCAGGGCACAGGACCCAAAGCAGCATGGATTCACAGCAGGAAGGTCATGTCAGACAAATCTAATCAATTTATTTGACTGGGTGACCAAAGTAATAGACCAGGGAGGGGCTGTGGATATGGCCTACCTAGACTTTAGCAAGACATTTGACACAGTCCCGCACAAAAGATTAATAATCAAGTTAGCCAGCCTGGGAGTGGGTCCCAGGGTGGTAGCCTGGGTAGCAAACTGGCTGCACAACAGGACACAGAAGGTAATAGTGAATGGAACACATTCTGAAGAAAGGGGGGTTACTAGTGGAGTACCTCAGGGTTCAGTACTGGGTCCAGTCCTCTTTAACGTCTTTATAGGTGACATTGCAGAGGGTCTGGAAGGAAAGGTATGCCTATTTGCGGATGACACAAAGATCTGTAACAGAGTTGGGGTGGGGTAGAATAGATGAGAAGGGGCTTGACAAGGTTGGAGGAATGGTCAGACATATGGCAACTTAGATTCAGTGCAAAGAAGTGCAAAGTAATGCACCTGGGAAATAAAAATCCAGGAGAAGAGTACACAATAGCAGGGGAGGTACTAACAACAACAATAATGGAAAGGGATCTGGGTGTAGTCATATCAGATGACCTAAAAGTGGGTAAGCAATGTGAGAAGTCAGTAAGGAGAGCCAGGGGGATACTGGGATGCATAGGGAGGGGCATCACAAGTAGAAAAAGGGAAGTGGTTATCCCTCTGTACAGACAGCTGGTGAGACTGCATATGTAGTACTGCATGCAGTTTTGGAGACCTCATCTACGCAAGGACACAGACAGGATGGAAGCAGTCCAGAGGAGGGGAACTAAAATGGTGCAGGGTCTACATAAGAAACCATATGAAGTGACATTGCGCAGGACCTAGAAGGCAGAATTTCACTGTTCGCTGATGACACAAAGCTCTGTAACAGAGTAGATACACCAGAGGGTGTAGACAGAATGATAAGGGACCTGCAGAAACTTGAAGAATGGTCAGGGGTTTGGCAGTTGAAATTCAATGCAAAGAAGTGGCAAGATAATGCATATGGGGCACAAAACCCAGGCACAATATATCAGCTGGGGGTGAGGATATAGCATGCACCAAGCAGGAAAGGGATCATGGGGTTGTCATCTCTGATGACCTCCAAGGTAGGGAAACAGTGTGACATGGCAGCAGGTAAAGCAAATAGGATGCTGGGATGTATAGGCAGGGGCATCACCAGCAGGAAAGGGAGGTCATAATTCCGCTATACAAGACACTAGTGAGGCCCCACCTGGAGTACAGTGTACAGTTCTGGAGACCATACCTACGTAAGGACATAGACAGGGTAGAGAAGGTTCAGAGGAGGGCAACAAAGATGGTGCATGGATTGCATCACAAGTCCTATGAAGACAGGTTGAAGGAACTGAACATGTACTCCCTGGAGGAGAGGAGGGAGAGAGGGGATATGATAGAGACAATTAAGTATCTTACAGGGAGGAACAGGGTGCAGGAAAACACTATTTTTAAGTGAAAAAGATGTTCCAGGACTAGAGGGCATGGGATGAAGTTGGAGGGAGGACGATTCAGAGGAAACATGAGAAAGAATTTCTTCACAGAACGGGTGGTGGACAAGTGGAACACCCTGGCAGAGGAAGTGGTGGGGGCTGAAACAATCACAGGATTTAAGAATGCATGGGATAGACATAAAGGAATTCTGGAGGTCAGGGGTAAGGGGCAACATACTTCTAGGAAAACAAACTGAACTTACAAGCTCAAATGGGCAGACTGGGTGGGCCATAGGCCCCTTATCTGCCGACACTGTCTATGTATCTATGTATCTATGTAAGAGAGACTGAGAGGAAGCTGTCACGTATACCCTCCCGATGAAAGGAGGGCCAGAGACATGATAAAACTTTTAAGTACCTCAAGGAATCAAAAGTCCAGGAGGTAGCATCTTTCAGAAAAGAGATGTGTAAGAACAAGGGGCACAATTTAAAGTTAGAGGGGGACGGCTCAGGGGATGTGAGGAAATTCTTTTTCATGGAGAGAGTGGTGGACGCATGGAACCGC
Organism: Neoceratodus forsteri; assembly: GCA_016271365.2. Lineage (NCBI taxonomy): Eukaryota > Metazoa > Chordata > Ceratodontiformes > Ceratodontidae > Neoceratodus > Neoceratodus forsteri. The sequence continues at coordinate 542,524,503 of CM057449.1, read as the reverse complement.
CTTCCTGGAGAGGTTGTAGGGTCTAAAACAGTGGGAGAATTCAAACATGCATGGGACAGACATAAGGCAATTATAGTGGGGGGTTGCAGGCAGTTGGCTGTTGGTTAACTAGAATCTGCAACTTATCCAATAGGTAGGGAAATGGGCAGACTGGGTGGGCCAAGTGGTCCTTATCTGCCGTCAAAGTCTATGTTAACCTCTAATTCCTCTGTCTTGTCTGGGTGGAGTTTTAGCCAGCTGGAGGACATCCAGCCCTGAATCTTGGCCAGACTTATATCATGTACATCAAATGTGCCAGGCATCCTTGGTGCAAATGACAGGTACAGCTGGCTGTCACCTGCATAGCAGTGAAAATCCAAGTCATAATATCTGTTGATCTCACCCAGCAGCAAATTGTACACAGCAAAAAACAAAGGGGAAAGGATCAAGCCTTGGGGATATGCCATAGAGCAGGAGCTTTGGGAGTGAGGAGAAATTCCCCATTAGCACCGTCTATGTCCAGTTTCTGTGGAAGGACTCAAACCAATTGATAATCATGCCAGTGAGTCCACAGTACTCCCTTAGATGATCCAACAACCCTTGGTCCACAGTGTCAGATGCTGAGGAGTGACTGAGTAGAATGAGAAATGACAGTTTCCCTCTATCCCTTGCCCTAAGGAGGCCATTATGCATGATGACCAATGTGATCTCGGTACTGTGCCTAGACCTAAAACCAGACGGGATATAAACAGATATGCAAGCAGTAATCTAAATAAATTCTTACATAGTTCTTGCATTTGAAAAGGAAATGTTTTCATCCTGCTCTCAGGTTAGAGGACAAAACTATGGACCAAGAGCTGTAGATTCAAATCTTTTGGGGGGAATTCAAATTAAATGTATTAAAGGAGGACAAACTGAAAGTAAAACTCTTTTAAAATTGTATCATGAAAGTTATAAACACAAAGGAGCAGAATGAAGACATTTTCTTTTAAAAGCAAAAAAAAATTGTAAGAATTTATCAAGATTATTGCTTGCATATGTTTCTACTAGTGGTGCTTGCGTAGTGTCCTAAAAAGTTGGATAGCATCAGATACCACCCTTTTGGCTGGATTTTGGATTTGGTTGGATAGCAGTGCTATCTGATCAATGATACAACTATCTCAGATCCAAGTCAGGGAACTGACTGGTTCAGATGGATCTGACTAACGGATACAGTAATCCCACCATCAGATTCATCTAGGATCCAACTATCTGACCTGGAAATGAACTCAGATGCCTGGATCTGACCTCAGATGTCTGACTCTGACCTCAAATACCGAACATTTGGACCCTGAATCTGAAATCTGACTTCGGTCGGAATTCTGGTGTATCCTACGTTGAATACCAGCACTATCCAATGGAGGAAAGTCTGATACATCAAAGCACTGTCCATCACCTCTAGTTTCTATACTTTGTTTGCAAGAAAGACACTTGAATAGCATGGTGTTAGTGGCTCAGTAGGTTGCACACCCTCCTGTAAAACCAGAAGGTTGTAGGTTATAACCACACATCAGGATGAAAAACCAATACTGTAGTGCAATAACCCCACACAAAATTTTTCTTGCATCTTATGATCTTAGCAAGGAGGTTTTCTTTCATGAATGTTTCATGCAATGAAAATGTCACAATCCTCACATTATTTCTTACATATAATTCGTAGATAAAAACGTACATGTAGCTTGCATATGCCAGCATATATTCTTACATGTTGTACATACTTACAAAGTCCTTTTGTCTTTTATTTAGTTTGGATTTTCACAGTTCTCTTCAACAGCTCTTTGAAGCTAGGTAATGTGCCAGTAAATGGTCTGGTGGAGAAACTGATGGGGTTAGGAGTAGGCCCTTTGATGGTCAGATGGATTGAAAACTGGATAGCTGGACGCACTCAGAGAGTAGTGGTCTGTGGGGAGCTCTCGAACCCTACAGAGGTTGGTAGTGGGGTACCACAGGGCTCGGTCCTGGGTCCAATCCTGTTTAATGCATACATATCAGACATCAGGGATGGTATAGGTGTGAAATGAGTCTCTTCATGGATGACTCCAAGATGGGAGCAGTAGTTGAGAGGAGAAGAGGGAGGTTGGCCCTGCAAAGGGACCTGGACACCCTGGAAAGCTGGGCTCACACATGGAAATTAAATTTCAATATCACCAAGTGCAAGGTGTTGCATCTTGGTCGGGAAACCCTAAACACAGGTACACCCTGGGAGGGAGGTGCTGGAAGCCTCAACAGGGAAAAAGACCTAGGGGTCATGGTGGATACATGTATGAATAACACTGAGCAGTGCAGGAGAGCAGCTAGCAAGGCAAACAGGATGTTGGGATGCATCATGAGGGATCACCTCTAGGAGCAAGAAGTGATTCTGCCACTGTACAATGGACTGGTTAGACCACACCTTGAGTACTGTGTACAGTACTGGAGACCACACTTGAAGAGGGACATACAGCTCCTGGAGAGGGTACAGAGGAGGCAACAAAGATGATACAGAGGGCTAGGGATTTGACTTACGAGGACAGACTTGAGGAGCTCTGCCTGTTTTCATTGGAGGAGAGGAGAGACAGGGGGACATGATTGAGGTCTTCAAGTACCTCAAGGGAATAAATAGGGTAAACATGGAGGATCTTTAGACTAAAGCAGGGAGGCATCACCAGAGGCATGGTTTGAAGTTGGAAGGTGGAAGGGTGAGGGGAAAGAGGAGGATTTTCACTGAGAGGGTGGTGGACCCTTGGAATGCTCTGCCTGGTGAGCTGGTTCAGAGATCCACAGTGGAGAGCTTTAAGAAAGGGTGGGACAGACACAGAAAGTGGATGTATCAGATGATGGCCTGTCCCGGGGGGGTGGGGATGGATGATAGGGGTTTCTGGAGCACAAGGGATGGGAGGGTCTCGGCACCCAACTAAGGATCTAGGTTCGAGCAGACTTGATAGACCATAAGGCCTAATCTGCTGGCAAATAGTATGTTAGTATGTTAGTATGTTAGTATGTTAGATTGGAAAGTGGCTGACATAATGCCCCTACACAAGAGTAGGGGAAAGGATGTGCCAGGAAACAATAGGCCTGTCAGTCAGACCTTAATTGCAGACAAACTGCTGGAATCTATCATTAAGAAAAGACTGACAGAGTTCCTTGAGACAAGATGCTTGCAAGATAACAGACAACCTGGGTTTGTGGCTCCAAGATTATGTCATAAACTTTTGACTGATTTCTTCAATGTAGTGATGAAGGCTGTTGATAAGAGACAGGTGGTAGACCGACTATTTCTAGACTTTAGCAACACATTAAATTCAGTCCCATAGAGGAGATTAGTTAAGAAACTGGGAGATTTAGGGTTGAGGATAAACTCACAAAGTGGATCAAAAACTATCTGGGAGGCAGGAAGCAGAGATTCATAATAATTGGTTAACACCTGGGAGTAAAAGAAGTAATGAGTAGGGTACCAAAGGGTTTTCTCCAGTTCCCCTGCTTGTCCTTTGTTTCCATCCTGTGAACTATGTCTGAGTGTCAGTGTGGGGTACCTTGCCACAGCCCTCTCCCCACCTAGTCTTACAGTAATGCCTATTTGAAAAAAAGTTTCTGTCTTCTGCTATAATGTACTGGTGTCCCTGTTGTTAGGATGCAAGGCATCTTTTTTGAACAGCCATATCCTTGCAGAAGGACCCCTAGTCCTGGACATGGGAGTCTTCCTACCTGCATCAGCCTTTTAGCTAAATGTTTAAAAGATCTTACTGTCTGCTCTCAGGATCACTTAGCACAAGTAGGATATGGAAAAGGTTACCGTTTTTGCAACCTACTGTAACTTCCTACTTAACAAATGAAAGCTGGGCTTGATCATATCTATGCTGTAGCTGCCAGATATGGGTCCCTATGTTTTCAACCTTATCTGGCCTCCAAGTACTCCCTTGGTAAGCTCACTTACCCTGGAAATTATCCTATCTGCTGTCGCTCCAAAGCAGCAGTACACTGTTCTCTCATCTGGGCAAGTGGCATAAACTACCCTCTCCTTTACTCTAACTACTGAATCCCCAATAAACACTATGCTTCTCCTACCACTCCGACCTTTAGTAACCTCCTGCCCCTTGGCTCAACCACACTGCTTAATGGTCTTATAATAGTGAAGTCTGCTACAGAATCCTTTTTTTGTTTGTTTTGTAATTAAAACTTTACTGATAGGATTAAAATAACTAGATACAATACATATAATTCATCTGTAACCTGCCCGGGGTGTCCCCCTTGGAGATACAACTCTAATTATGTAGTCAGAAAAAAAAAGAACAAAAAGAAACTTTAATATACTATAACACATCAGAAAAACCTAATGAAGACAAAGGAAAACTATTTGTCAGAGTGACGGGGGCAATGTAACAACTTGTGTGGGAGGAGTACTAGCAGTCACCAAACAGGAACGAGATCTGGGGGTTATCATTTCTGATGACCTGAAGGTAGCTAAACAGTTTGACAAGGCAGTGATAAAGGGTAGCAGAATGGTTGGATGTATAGGGAGTGGTATCACCAGCAGAAATAGGGAGGTAATAATGCCCCTGTGTAGATTGCTGGTGAGACCCCACCTTGAGTGCTGTGCACAGTTCTGGAGATCCCATCTCTGAAAGGATATAGATAAGGTGGAGGCGGTGCAAAAGAGGGCAACCAAAATGGCGCAGGGCCTACATCAGAAACCAGACAAAGAAAGGCTTAAGGATATAAATATGTACTCCCTAGAATACAGGAATGAAGGGGAGTATATGACAGACACATTCAAATACCTCACGGGAATAAACAAGGTACAGGAAGGGAGCATTTTCCAAAGAAAAAAGATGCTCAAGGACAAGGGGTCACAATATGAAGCTGGAGGGCTGGAAGGCTCAGAGGAAATGTGTGGAAGTACCTCTTCACTGAGAGGGTGGTTGATGCTTGGAACATCCTCTCAGCTGGACTGTAGGGGGCTAGAATGGTCGCAGGATTTAAGAATGCATGGAATATACACAAGGGAAACTTAGAAGCAAGAGGGGGTGTAAGTTAGAGTCTAAGTAGGGTCTCCAGTGGAACCATGGGTAGGGAATTTAGGGCAGACTATGTGGGCCAAGTGGTCCTTATCTGCCAACAACTTCTATGTTTCTATGTTAACCTTAGATATCCATATAAAAGATAATAATAAATGTTATTGGTGAGTGCAAAGGTGGTATGCTACCAGCATGCAGCCTGTTTGTGTTTATTTAGGAAATCTATGTTTTCGGGATTACACAGTATTGTGACGTGAGGTATTCACTCCAAATAGATCAGAACTGGTCCATCTTATTTATGTTATGAAAATGCACACATTCATCACATGCCATTTTTCCCTCTTCTAGTAACCATTCTTGTATTGTGAGTGAGTTTTCTTGTTTCCAGTGTCTCGTAATTACTCTCTTGGCTGTTATGAGTGCTCTTGTGAGCCACCTGGGATTACAGTGAAAATCCTGTTCTAAAGTGGGATCAAAGCCCAACATGAGCCAGGCGTCTCTGAGTTCAACCTGAGTGTAGAGTATAGTGCTACAGGTCTTTTGCATTTCTGTCCAGTAGTCTGAGCCTGGGGCAGCTTCACATAATATGAGTGATTGAGTTTGTAGTGTGACATCTTCAACACTCGTCTGAGGGTATCAGGCCCCACTTAGGCAATTTCTGGGGAGTCCTTTGACATTTGTGGAGGAGTTTGAACTGTGTAAACTGGTTCTTTGTGTCCTTTACATTCCTCTTAAGTAGGGACCAACAGTTGTGCCATTGTTGCATTGTTACACGCTTTGATACACTGTGAGTTGTGCTTTATTGATATTATTATTATTGGGATACAGAGCTACTCAGCTCACTTTGCCCTTGTTGCCTCATTGGGATACTAAGCAATGGCAAGTAGAAATGCATATATTTTACAGGAGGATGGTGGGATGTCTCATCCATTATCTAGAAGAGCATCTAAGGGGTTCTGGTGTTCCAGTTGATATGACTGCCCTAATTTTGGCTGTATTGCATGTCACAATTGCAGATAATGCCAATGTTGGTTGCTAGGTATGTCGAATTTGTTTTGTAGTTGGGCAAATTATTTGAAGACTCCTATTGTATTAACCAGGAGATCCACATGGGATGCCAGCCCTTTATTCACCCAAGATGGCCAATAAAGTTGTTTTGGCATCTATTTTGAGCCTATCATTATTCCATAGAGAGAGGTGTTTAGAGCACCATGCAGATCATCTTGTTTGTTTGGTCATCCACTTCCACACCTGTACAGTTTGTCAAATAGTAGGGTGCTGGCACAGTTGAGGCCGCTCTGTTGCAAACAGAGTACTTAGATATAATGAATTTTCTATCAAGTGAAATTCAAAATCTGCCCAATTAGATCTGTTAGAAGGGAGTGTTGGGGGGGTTGGTCAGACTAAGTTGCAGGAGTGTCTGTGCCTTATGCTTGAAATGAAATCTGGGAGGCTTAGGCTCTCCTTCTTCGGAGCTTGCTTAAGTTTCTGAAAGTTTTACCTTGTAGAATCTTTGGCCCAAAAGAAATTCAGCATTTGCTTTTGGATCTGCTTAAATAGTTCCTGTGTGAGGGCTATTGGGAGATTATCCAATATATATTGGACCTTAGGTGCGGCCATCAGTTTATAGGCTTGATCTCTATGTCATTGTGAGAGGTGGAAATGACTTCACCATGCTACAGAATCCTTTCATAGGGGACTGGCAAAATACTATATATATATATATATATATATATATATATATTGTATTAGGACTAGTTTTGCCCTGGCATTCTGTTTCCTTCATTACCTGTTCCTTCTTATGTAACAGTAGTTTCATCACCTACATTATCTTAGTTTTTATTATTTCCCATATCTGTTATACTGATTTGTCTTCAATTTTTTGTGTTGATTGTGTGTATGCACAAGAAACATGTTGCGTCAGCTTTCTCCACAAGCAGGTTGTGGAGGCGTGCCACTGTTGTGCCCAATGCCCCCACAGCCTGCAAAGGCTTGTCCCACTTCCCCCAATGCCATGGCATGCTGCTGCTGACACTAGTTCAGCCAGCGTGCCACAACCTTCTAAAAAATTAGCCGCTGCAATCAGGGTCCGCCTCGTCATTGCAGCATCAGCCATCCGCTGCAATGAGGGAGCGACCCGTCATTGCAGGGCGGGATGTGACACCCCTGATATTGTTTGTGAACATGGTGGTGGGTTACCGCTGTGTTCACAAACAATATAACCCCCTCCCCCCCACCGTGTTTACTTGCCGACCGGGGAGCCCACTCCCCGTCGGCATTCTGTAACCCCCCATATTGTTCCTGCCAACAGGGTGCCCAATCCCCATCAGCATAATGATACCCCCCATGTTGTTCCTACCGACGGGGTGCCCAATCCCCGTTGGCATAATGATACCCCACTCCTTTCTGTTTCTATAGCCGAGGGGGTGCCACATCCCCCTCGGCTCCTGCAGCTCCCCTCCCCCTTTCCTTGTTTGCTGACGGGGGTACCCAATTCCCCGTTGGCTAATGCATCCACCCACCCACACAGGTGGCACGCTGGAAGCCCACCCCAGCGTGCCAAAGCACCTGTTAAAGAGGAAAATGGTCCCCTGATGTCTTAATTTTTATATTCACCCAGTGGAGAAAAAAACGGTCCCTCGAAGCTCTCCCAGGTCCGACTCCCACAACCTGCACCCATCCACTGCACACCCTGCCTCCCCACACCCCCTCTCACCCCATACTTATCTCTGGAGTCTGGTGTGAAGATCTTTGGTGGACCGGGAACACGTCAGCACTCTTCAAAGCCGACCACGAACTGAGGAAATGCCGGTAAGTTGTATAATGTAATGAATAGGGTTTTTTCAACTTTAGTGCATATCTTGGACATTTTTGGGAATTTTTTCACCAAATTTTCAACATGGGGTTTTTGGAACCCCTCCTCATGAATTCTTGAACTGTCATGGCATTAATCGGCCCCAAAAGGTGGTTTCATGGTCATTGTGCAGAATCAACTTTTGGGGGCTGATTAATGAAACTACAGTGCCAGTGTTCATGAGGTGGGCCTCAAAAAGCCTATGTTGCAAATTTGGTGGAAAATCAAAAACATCTGTTTTACGCAGCATGTGCAGTTATGTTACATGCGACGCTCATAACTCGCGAACTTGTAATATTTTCACACCAGATTTTCCACATTGGCATTTTGTCACACCTCCTTGTGAGCAGTACAGCTGTCATTGTTCACATTGTGGCCAAAATGTGTTTTCGCACTTCGTAGAATAGCGTGGTCGCTGTGGGAAATCAGTGTTCAGGACAGATTAAGAAAATGACAGTGACACTGTTCATGAGTAGAGGTCCTAAAATGCCTATGTTGAAAATTTGGTAATGGTACTCCATCAAATGACTGTGTTACGAGTGTGCATTGCGCAGTTGGCATGCACGCTCATAACTTCGCGAATTTATAATATTTTCACTCCAGATTTTCAACATTGCCATTTTCCCAGACTATGTGTGAACAGTACAGCTGTCATTTTTCCCATCCTGGCTGAAATGTGTTTTTGCACTTCCATCACAGAATACAGCGGTCACTGTGGGAAATCACTGTTCGGGACAGATTAAGAAAATGACAGTGATGCTGTTCATGAGCAGAGGTCCAAAAATGCCTGTGTTGAAAATTTGGTGATGATAGCCCATCAATTGACAGTGTTACAAGTGTGTGTTGCACACTTTCCATGCACCCTTGTAACTTCGCAGATTTGTAATATGGCCACACCAGATTTTCAACAGTGGCATTTTTTCACACTTCCTCATAAGCAGTACAGCTGTCATTTTTCACATCCTGACCAAAATGAGTTTTCACAGTTCCAGCGCAGAATAACGTGGTCACTGTTGGCAATCAGTGTTCGGGACAGATTCAGAAAATGACAGTGACACTGTTCATGAGCAGAGGTCTTAAAATCCCTCTGTTGAAAATTTGGGGATGAAACTCCATAACATGACTGTGTTACAAGCGTGCGTTGAACTGTTTCCACTCACCCTTGTAACTTTCCATATTTGTAATATTGTCACACCACATGTTCAACAGTGGCATTTTTTTACAACTCATTATGAACACTACAGCTGTCATTTTTCACATCCTGGCTAAAATATGTTTTTGCACTCTTGCCGGAGAATAGCACGGTCACTCTGGGAAATCAGTGTTTGGGACAGATTAAGATCAACTGAGTGAGAGGGGCGAGTGACTGAGCTCAACTGAGCTCTGTCGGGACTGCTGCGGATTTGTCTGTGGGCAGACAAAGGCCCCAACACAAGAGCCCAGTACAAAAAGGCAGCCTGCAGCACTGGGAGAAACACAATGAGAGAGCGACTGAGGGAGGGGGAGTGAGCGAACTCACCAAAGTGCTGTCAGGACTGCTGCGGATTTCTTTGTGGGCAGAAAAAGGCATCAGTGCAGGCAGGAGCCCAGTACAAAAGGCCAGCCTGCAGCTGTGAGAGAAACAGTATGAGTGAGTGAGACAGGGGGACTTGGTGAGCTCAACAGAGCTCTATCAGGACTGCTGTGGATTTCTTTGTGGGCAGAAAAAGGCGCTAATGCAGGCAGGAGCCCCGTACAAAAGGGCAACTTGCAGCGCCAGGACAAACAGAATGAGCACATGAGAGAGGGAGACTGAGTGACCTCAAGGGAGCTCTGTCAGGACAGCTGCAGATTTCTTTGTGGACAAAGGTGCCAACACAGCCAGGAGCCCCAAACAAAAGTGCAGTCTGCAGCGCCAAGAGAAACAGAATGAGTGAGTGACAGTGGTAGTGAGCGAGCTCAACGGAGCTCTAATGTGACGGTTGTGGATTTCTTTCTGTGCAGAAAATGCGGCAATGCAGGCAAGAGCCCAGTACAAAAGGCCAGCTTGCAGTGTCGGCAGAAACAGAATGCGTGAGTAACAGAGGGGGAGTGAGCGAGCTCAGTGGAGCTGTGTCGGGACTCCTTCAGATTTCTTTCTGGTCAGAAAAAGCCGCCAATGCAGGCAGGAGCCCAGTACAAAAGGGCAGCCTGCAGCGCCAGGAGACACAGAACGAGCGAGTGAGGGAGGGGGAGTCAGTGAGCTCAACGGAGCTCTGCTGGGACTGCTGCAGATTTGTTTGTGGGCAGAAAAAGGCAGCAATGCACGCAGGGGCACAGTACAAAAGGGCACCCTGCACTGGCAGGAAAACCAGAATGAGTGAGTGAGCGAGCTCAGCAGACCTGTATTGTAACTGCTGTAAGTTTCTTTGTGGGCATAAGAAGGCAGCAACACAGGCAGGAGCCCAGTAGACAAGGGCAGCCTGCAGTGCCAGCAGAAACGGAATGAGTGAGTGAGAGAAGGGGAGTGAGCGAGCTCAACGGAACTTCGTCGGGAATGTTGCAGATTTCTTTGTGGGCAGAAAAAGGCACCAACAGAGGCAGGATACCAGTACAAAAGGGCAGTCTGCAGCGCCAGGAGAACCAGAAGGAATGAGTGAGACAGGGGGAGTGAGCAACCTCAACTAGCTCTGTCAAGACAGCTCTGGATTTCTTTGTGGGCAGAAAAAGCCACCAACACAGGCAGAAGCCCAGTACAAAATGGCAGCATGCAGTGCCAGGAGAAACAGAATGAGCGCGTGAGAGAGGGGGAGTGGGCCACCTCAATGGAGCTCTGTCAGGACAGCTGCAGGTTTCTTCCTCAGCAGAACAAGGTGCCAATGCAGGCAGCAGCCCCATACACCACAGCAGTCTGCAGCACAGGGACAAACAGACTGAGCTAGTGAAAGAGGGCCACTGAGCGAGCTCAGCAGACCAACAAAATCAACATTTGGCATTGACAAATGCTTGTTAATTATACTCCTTGATATATTGTATTTGCTGTATATGATTTTCCACATCCCCTACCCCAGGACATATCTAGAAATGAGCTGTTAGCAGTCCAGTATATCTTTCCTGGTGAAACTTTTGAAATAAATATATAAATATATGTCAGTCAAAGTCTCAAAGCAATTCCCAGTTTCTACATGCAAACTCTTCTCCACTCTGCCAGATCTAACTCTCTGCCTTCCTCCCTGCACACTTCATTCCACTCCTTGTTGCTGATCCTAGAAGTCTGCTGCAGGAGTGGGATGGGAGAAGCAGCTACCCTTCAATCAGAATAGCTCCTCAGTAGGCATATTTCAGCCCACACAAAAGTCAGTTATGAAGCCAAAGCCCCTAATCTCCTACAAAGCAGACAGTAGCCCTTCATGCATAGCACCCTTTGGAAAACAGTCACATCACAACCCCTACAGCTGACCAGCCCTCCTCTGTGTGTGTGTGTGTGTGTGTGTGTGTGTGTGTGTGTGTAAGCAGTGTTATGTGAGCAAATTGTACTACCCTGATTGATCTTTATTTAAGCAGTACCCACTAGTTTGTGCCTACACCCTGAGTTTATGTTTACCCCAATTGTTTATTTACAGACCTGTTAGAAAAACACGTACTTGCACAGCATCCCACAGTTCCTCCTTACCCTTCAACTGCTGTTATTGTACCACCTGTGGGGGATGTTTTACAGCCTACAGCCTTCTACAGCAGCTAACCTCTCATTATCACAAGCAGAGATTTGCAAGATCTAAGGAGGGTATAGTATACCATTAGTATGCCCTAGACCACATTAAGATGAATATTTCTACTTCAGGGTACTTAAGCCCACCTATGTGATGACACTTCAGGTTACCCCAAAAGGATTTAGTGTAATCTGTTCCAATGGCTAGACTACCTCACCTTGTGTCAATTATGGTTGTACAAAACTGCTGCCCTCTAAGGGTAACGACTAATGACTGTATAATCTGGCTCTCTGTCCTATATGGAACTTCTGTGTGTAATTAAAGCATTACCTGGTCGCCCCTGAAAAAGGGACCTTCAGGGCTCAGTGTGCCTACCCAGTCACCAAAATTTTATAAATAAATAAAATAAATAAATGTACCACCCCACACCTAGCTGCCGTCACTGTTGTATTCTGTAATGTAATGTACCTACTGCCCTCTTCCACAGAAACTGTTTCCTGTCTTTATAATCCTGTATGATATGTCCTGCACTGTACTGTTGTATTCTGTAATGTAATGTTATCTACTGCCCTCTTCCACAAAAACTGTATACTGTCTTTGCAATCCTGTATGATATGTCCTACACTGTATTACCTGCCTGTATGTACAAATTATATGTAACTAACTCCGGGTCGCTCCTGAAAAAGGGACCTTTGGGGCCCAGTGGGCTTACCCAGTTAACAAAATTTAATAAATAAATAAAAATCTCCTGCAGAAATACTTACTTTGACAGCAGCCCTGGAGCAGGGTTCTCTGCCCCTCTCTTGTTGGGTCCATCTTCTGTTACATCCGTATGGCACTAAATTATGGCACTTCAACAAGTACATCATATGCCGCTTACAGAGGACTATTTTGCTAACTTGCAAACTGTCCAGTATAGCAGGTGTCCATGATATAGAAATGTGCTTTAAACAAGAATAATAAATAGTCTTACTCTCACTGTTTACTGGCACACAGAACAGAGACAGGCTGAAATATTCTGGCACTCTCACTCACACTCCAAAGAAACCCGCCCCCCTTTAGGTGCAGTACAGTACCTTCAATGTTGCACACCATAAAGTCAGGCTGTTTTACTGACTGCATAGCATGAAAAATGCTGGCACTTTTACTTATGTTCCAGAGAAACCCATCTCATTCTAGGTCCAGTACCATATCTCAATTTTGTACACCACAAGTTCAGGCTGTTTACTCCACTCACTTACTCATGCTGTTTACTGTCCCACAGAAGCAAGCCACTTCTGAACATCTCTATTACAGGACTGAGAGAATGTACAATATGTGAGCACAGCAAGTGAGAAATTGAAAAGTCAGTTTACCACAAAAGCGAATGGCTGCAGTGGGAAACAGCTGAGTGAGCACGGCAAGTGGGAAATGTAAAAAGGGGGGAGGGGTAGAGTGACATGCCAAATTAATGAATGATTCACACATTGATTCACATCTGATTACATGGGATTAGTGGAGCTATTGCAAGCTTATAACTTGTACCTTTTTGTCTGTTAGTGAGTGCTTCACACCCGATTACAGCTGCTCCAGGAGATTAGTAGTGGCCGCTATAGACAGTGGCCGTAGTACAGCATAACTTTAGGTTTTAATATAGAGTCCTATTGAAAAGGTTTTTGCCCAGAGAAATCTGTTTGACATAAGTGGCCGTCCAGCATAAGCATGGACATCATAAATGGTGCATACCGTATCATGACTACACTAAATCCCAGCTTACTAATGCTCAGTGGAAGTGCCATTATATACTTTCTAGTTCCCTACAAACTTGAAGTTCTCAATCTTACTTCAATCAATCTATAAATGTAATTTTTATAGATATGCCAGCCCACCGGCGCAACGGTTGGATTTCCACTTGTGACGCTGATGACCCGGGTTAAGAAATGGACCTGGGAGTCAGAGGGCTGGCCTGGGGAGAAGGATTGAGTGTCCAGGGGACTGCTGTCCTATTCCAGGGGGAGGGAGGGGAAGAGTGTTTGGTGCTTTACGGACCTCTGGGGAGCCTGGGGTACCACTGCGAGCAGCACCATCGCATTGGGGGGGTGGGGTGGATGCTGGTCATCATTGCATGTCACCACCCCCAGGGAGCAAGCATTTGTGGTCTCAACCCAGGGGGTAAGCCGGAGCTTGCCAACAGTGTCCATTGGGAGAGGGAGTCCACTGGTGGCCCCACCCAGGGCGTAAGCCTGGGAATGGGGGCAGTGGGCGGGCAGGTCTGAGGATGGGGGGGTACCGGGGGAAAAAAACAATTTTATTTATATACTGGAGGGTATGTGAGCAAAAATGCCCATTTTCACAAATGTCCAGTTGTAGGAAATACAAAATATAGTGTAGATATGCAAAACAAGAGTACAACAGATGCAGCATCTTTACAAGAGTAACAATGCACAAAGATAATGTAGCTATACAAAACAGAGTCTAACAGTTGCAACATCTTTACAAGGGTAACAATGCACAGACAAAATGAGGCAGTCAGTTAAAATAATGTAAAAGGAGAGAAACAATAAGTAGCACTAATGTTTACATGTGAGACAAAAAAAGAAAGCAGATAAGGAGAAAGGCAAGATATAAATAGAGCAGAACCCTAAAATGCAAGAGGTGGGGTTAGTGCAAGTCTTGCGGGGTAGGTTACACTTGGGGAGTTGTTAGAAGATGCAGAACCAAGGCTAGGAGAAGTAGGAGGGGAGAGTGAATGGGCTAGGTTGAGACAGATGCGCTAGCTTGAGCGATGGAGGGTGGGCGGGAGGAGGATGAAAAAGAGAGGGGAGAGGGAAGAGGGACAAGGAATAGGCAGAGGAGCGAACAGCTGGGTTTAGCAGGGGGGCCGGCCGGATCAGCTGCTGATGGAAGAATTGAGAATGTGATCTTTAAGGGAGGAGTTGAAGGAGCAGATGGACCTACAGGCTTGGATATCGGGGGGGGGGCGGGGAAGGGCAGTTTGTTGTACAACTTAGTGCCCTTGAAGGTGATAAAGTTCAGAGCTTGCTTAGTCCGGTAAAAAGGGGTGTCAAAAACCAGACTTGAGGCTCCTACTTGCTGCCCTGAACACCTTTATAACACTCTTCTACCGGGCTTCTGTTTGGTCCATACTTCCTCCACTACAAGGGTGGCAACAACTAAAATGAAAAACACTGAAAAACCCTTACCTCTACATATCCACCCACACTGTCACTTTAAATATTAACCAAATTACCTTTTTGGTGTAGGCTAGGCGCTTTGTTCTCTCCTCAGTTTCAAGTCTCCTCTGACAATATTTTGTTTAAAATTGACAAAGTCTGGTACCACCATTTTAAAAATGAATGCTGGCATTGCGGTCGAGTTCTACCGGTATTTATACAAGTGGCAACTATGAGGTACCTTACCTCTGTCGAAACTCTTGGGAATTTGTGAAATGTTAGGAAAGTGATGGGGTTCTATGTCATGATAGTGATCGCAATACAACGATAGCTATCATAGTGAATGTGTATCACCGAAAAGCATTTCAGCAATATACAAACTCAATCAACCTGACTTCTGGCTATTTTAAGTGTTTTTGTGAGGGGCGGCTGCGCCAACCCATGCCACCCCTCATGGCGGGCTGTGCCCCCTGCACCCCCCTGGCTAAGGATTGTTAACTTTAGGGGGTGCATGTCAAGAAGGGGGAAAAACACGGATGGAAAAAAAAGAGAGCCACATGAAGTGGCAAAACAATCACCCCAAGCAGGTCCTTATCCCAGTGCCTGCTGCACAGTAGCCAGTCACCTTCACCACCACACCACAGGGCTGGCTCAGGTGCAGCAGGATCCCCTACCCATACAAAACCTCCCCCCTATCCCTCCCCTACATCTCTCTATCCCTCCCCTTCTGGTCGCTATCCTTGCCATAGCATCACTACCCTTGCAGGGTACCTGATGATGATAGCACTATAAATCGCTGTCATTACTGGTGACCCAGTGAGTGCAGGTTTGTATGTTTAAGGGTGTGCCTGTGCAGAAATTATGAACAAATGTCATTAGCATAAAGAAATGATTTTTTACGTTTTGATTCTTGTTCTAGTACTTTTTAAACCAGGAGGGTAGCCAGATGAAAAAGGATATTGCTTAAAGACATTCGTGTTTGTGCATGTTAAAGGCAAAACACAGTTCAAAATTCAAAGGTGACAATGTAACGTTAAATATCAAAGGAAACTGTTTTGGAATTGACTAATAAAAATAAATACGACGCATGAGTGCAACAAATCCTTCAAATGTACAGTACATAGAAAACTGGGAACCAACAGACCCATAAGTAACTTAACTGAGAAGTACAATAACAGCAAGATCTGAATTGGCAAACTAACAACTATTTAATTAAGAACAGAAAAATCTGTGTGATCCCAGACAACACATAAAGTAAAAGACTGGTCAGAAACCAGATTTTACATTAGATAAGTGTATACAGACATGTAAGACAGTTGAATGATTATATAACATGCTAAATAGCTGAGGACAGATTGAAAAATAAACATTAATATAAATAAGAAAGAGGGCAAGAGAAAGTCAAATGAGAAAATGGAAACTTGCACTAATGACTGTTGGAACAAAAGTAAAAGGAATGACAGCCTATAAAAACATACATGGCAAAAGACTGAGTTAGCTCATTAGGGTTGCTACTGCACAAAATGCAAAATGCAAACTGCACAAAGCTTGGAAATAAACTATTAGGGCTGTAAGAACAATGCCCACAAAGTTTTGAAATATGCTACAGTATTAGGATTCTTATGTTAAACACCCACCCACCCTGACACATTCCCAACTCCTATGACCCAAGGACAGTCAACAAGTACAGGGCCAAACATCAATGGTATGGTATCTCATACAGGGTTAACATATTAAAATCTGCATATAGCAACCCTAATCCCCACCCCTCCCCCCTCTCCTACCCTCATGACCTGTTGGGCAAAGTATATGTCTGCAGTCATGCCACACATGTATGGTGTTTCATATGCTTTGTAGAACTGAAATTAGAATAATGTTGGGGTGCATACCTGTGAAAGATTATGTACATTATATCATGTGCCTTACTTGGCAAATAATACTGTATACCCTCTTCAGAGCAGCAGAGTTGTCAAAAATTTGAAAGTACTATACACATTGCATAATTGTGAGTTGCTTTCTTTAAGACTCATAGTGTACTTAGAACACTCAAAGCAAGTTATGCAGTACATTTAGAAACATATATAGACTTTGACAGCAGAATAGGACTGCTTGGCCCACCTAGACTGCCCATTTTTCCTAACTACTGTTACACCGCAACCCTACTTGATCTCCGGCTTTACCCCCTTTTCCTCATCACTAAGGTTCCCTTATGCCTATCCCATGCATTCCTGAATCCTGTTACCATTTTTGCCCCCACGACCTGTTCCAGGCATCCACCACTCTTTCTGTGAAGAAGTAGTTCCTCACATCTCCCCTAAGTCTATCCCCAGCTTCTTAGCATGTCCCCTTGTTCTTGAGCATCTTTGTTTTCTGAAATATGCTTCCTTCTTGAACCACATTTATACCCGTGAGGTATTTGAACGTTTCTGTCATATCCCCCTCTCTCTCCTTTCCTCCAGGATTTACATATTGAGGTCATTTAGTCTCTCCTCATAGGGCTTTTGATGCAGTCCCTGCACCGTTTTAGTTGCCCTCTTCTGGACTGCTGCTACTCTGCCTATGTCCTTCTGGAGTTGTGGTCTCCAGAAATGGATACAGTGCTCTAGGTGAGGCCTCACCAGTGATCTATACAATGGTAACACCACATCTCTCTGCTGGTGACACCCCTCTCTATGCACCCTAGGATCCCACTAGCTCTTCCCACTGCTTTGTCACACTGTCTGGACACTTTTAGGCCATCAGATATGATAACCTCAAGGTCTCTTTCCTGTTTGGTGGTTGTTAATACTACACCCCCATTTCGTATTCCTCCCTTGGGTTTTCTCCCTTGGGTGCTTGATTTTGCACTTCTTTGCATAGAAACTTAGCTGCCACACTCTTGACCACTTCTCTAGCTTTCTTAAATCTCTAATCATTTTTTCAAGACACACACCCCACCCAGAATATCTACCCCATTGTAGATTTTAATGTCATCAGCTAAAAGACATACCTTCCCTTCTAGCCCCTCTACAATGTCATTAATATAGATACTAAAGAGGACCGGTCCTAGTATTGATCCTTTTGGCACCCCACTGGTCACCCTCCCTTTCTTGGAGAGAACTCTGGTTTACCACCACCCTCTGTCTCCTGTCCCCTAAGCAATTCCTTACACAGTTTTCCACCTTTGGACCCACTCCTAGGCTTCCCAGCTTGTTTATGAGTCTCCTATGTGGAATGGTGTTGAAGGCCTTATTGAAAACTAGGTAGGCCACATCCACCGCTCTACCCTGATCTAATTTGTTGGTCTCCCAGTCAAAGAACTCTATCAGATTTGTTTGACATGACCTCCCCCAGTGAATCTATGCTGCCTCAGATCTTGTAAGCCACTCGATTCAAGATATTCCACAATCTTTTCCTTCAGTAGTGATTCCATTAATTTCCCCATCACTGAAGTCAGGTTGACTGGGCTGTAATTGTGAGCCTCCTCCCTGCTACCACTTTTGTAAAGTGGGACTACATCTCCCTTCCTCCAGTCCTTCAGAATTATTCCCATCTCCAGTGAGTGGTTGAAGAGGGCCGTCAGAGGTGCAGCCAGTATCTCTCTTAGCTCCCTCAATATCCTTGGATGCACCCTGTCTGGCCCCATTGCCTTTTCCACTTTCAGATTTGTGAGTTCCTTCAGGACTCGCTTCTATGCAAATGGACTAGTGTCCACCTCCCTTTCTTCAATGCTCCTGGCACTTATTTGTGGTCCCTCACCTTACCCTGCCTCTGTGAACACTGACCAAAAGTATTTGTTCAGGATGTCCTCTTTTTCCTGTTCCCCCTCTGCACACTATCCCTTCCCTCCTAAGCCTTACTATCCCTCCTTAGGTCTTTCTCTTTTCACTTACATAACTGAAAAATGTCTGGCCCCCTTTCTTTACTGCCAGAGCTGTTTTCTCCTTCGTGTGTGCCTTTGCACTCCTAATTGATTTCCCTGTCTCCCTCTGTTTTTCCTGATACACTTCCCTTTCCTCCTGCCTCTGTGTCCTTTTATATCTCCTGCATGCTAACTTTTTTGACCTTACCTTTCCGGCCACCTCTTTTGAGTGCCATAGTGGTCTCTTTTTCCTCTTGCTTTTGCTTACTTGCCTGATGCAGAGGTATGTTGCCTTCACTATTCCCTGTTTTAGTTTTGCCTACTGTTCCTCCACTCCACCCAAGTTCTCCCCCCTACCAGGCATCCCTGAAGCATTCCCCCATCTTTTTAAAATTGTCCCTTCTAAAGACCAGGACCCCCATTTTTGTGTGGTTTGATTCTGCCACAGTGCTAATACTGAACCACACTGTACGGTGGCAGAAACATAGAATATAGAAACATAGACTTTGACAGCAGATAAGGACCGCTTGGCACACCCAGTCTGCCTATTTCCCCACCTATCGGATAAGCTGCAGATCCTGGTTTTACCAACAGCCTACTTCCTCCTACCTCCCACTAGAATTGCCTTATGTCTATCCCATGCATTCTAAAATTCCCCCACAGTTTTGACCCCACGATCTCCTCAGAAAGACCGTTCCATGTGTCTACCACCCTATCCATGAAAAAAATACTTCCTCACGTTGCCCCCGAGTCACCCCCTTCTATCTTCAAATTGTGTCCCCTTGTTCTTGAACATCTCTTTTTCTGAAAGATGCTAACCTCTTGGACATTGCTGATTCCCTTGAGGTACTTGAAAGTTTCTATCATGTCCCCTCTCTCCCTCCTTTCTTTGAGGGTATACATATTAAGCTCTTTTAGTCTCTCTTCATATGGCTTCTGGTGCAGACCCTGCACCATTTTAGTTGCCCTCCTCTGAACTGCCTCCATCCTGTCTATGTCCTTGCGGAGTAGGGGTCTCCAGAACTGCGTGCGGTATTCCAGATGGGGTCTCAATAGCTGTCTGTACAGAGAGATAACAACTTCCTATTTTCTACTGGTCATGTCTCTCCCTATGCATCCCAGTGTCCCCCCAACCCTCCTTACTGCCTTCCAACATTGCTTGCCTACCTTTAGATTGTCTGATATGACTATCACCAGGTTCCTTTCTATTTTTGTTGTCCTTAATACCTCCCTCCACTGCTTCCCAGATGGCCACCCACTGTGCTGTCTGCAACACTGTCCCCATTGGTGAGTACAAGGCTCAGTTTTGCCCCGTCAGGAGTGGACTTGATTACTAGTTGCCTGAGGAAAGCCCCCTGCAGGGAGACCAGGATGTCCCTACTCCTAGCTGAAGCTGAAACTGGGATGCTTCAGTCTACATCTGGCAGATTGTCCCCCACCAGCAGCACCTCCTCTTATTTTCTATCTTTTGGATAGCTTCCACCAGAACCATGTCCAAATCCCCCACCACCACACCAATGTAAATTACAGCTCTCTGTTTCTATGGTGACCCTCGGTACCTCCTTCTCTCCCTGTGTTCCTTGTCTCTCTGTTGCTTTTATGCTATCTCTCACATAAAGAGATACTCCTTCCCCTTTCTTTCCCACTCTTTCCTTCCTGAACAGAGTATAGCCTGGTATGGCTATATCTCAGTAATGGTTCTCATTGCACCATGCCTTAGTAATGGTGACAATGTCCTGGTCATCTTCTACCATAATGGCCTCTAGGTCTGGGATATTATTTCCCAGACTTCGAGCATTTGCACACATGTCCTTCAACCCTCATTTTCCTTTTTGTGTTCTCGCCTTACCCCCTCTACTCTCATTCTCAACTCTCTTCATTTCTACCATTTTTTTGTCAGGTACACTTGGAGATTGCTCTCTCTTAGGGTTCTCCCTACTGACTACTTCTGTTTGTGGGAAGGGGGACAGTCTATGTCTCCCTGCTTCCTTCCACCTGTGCCCTTGACTAGTTTAAATGCTCTCCAATGTAACATTTAAACTGTTCACTGAGGACTGTGGTTCCCTTCCTGGATGGATTCAAGCCATCTTCCCTGTATAGGCCCTTTTCCCTCCAGGTGGGATGCAAGTCCTCAATGTAGCTGAACCCCTCCTCTTTGCACCACTCCTTTAACCATGAGTTGAAGTTCCTTGTAGGGGTACACTATCCTTCCCTCTGTCATAGACAGGCAACACCTCAGAAAAGGCCACTGAGCATACTACCTGCCTAAGACCCCTCCCAACTCCCCTTACTCCTCCTGTACTATTCTAGCCTTGTCCCTAGCCAGGTCATTAGTCTCTAGGTGAACAATGACATCCAGCTCTCCCTCCTGTCCTGCAGCCCTAGCAGTCCTCAGGATCTGTTTCCCATCCCTCTGAGCTATGGTGCCAGGTAGGCACCTAACCTCCTTCTCCCCCTCCCTTCCTGTCCCCAAATCTACCCTCTCACAATGGAGTCCCCCACCAGGAATTGCTTCTTCCTTCTCCTCTGGGGTCCTCTTTCACCCTCTTTGGGGTCTTCACTACAGAGGACTGCCACATCCTCCTTGGTCACTACTATAGGTGCCTCCATTGGACAGTCCTGGCCTGCCAGAGCTGTGTAGGAATTGTGTAGTGGTATCATATAGGGAATGTGCCTCTGACCCACCACTCTCACCTTTCCCAAGCACACCAAAGTCCAGCCGCTCCTCCTCCTCCTTGGCATCCTTTGAGGTAGCTGTGGTGGACTTGGTGGTCCCTGGGTGGGGGAGGAGGCCCCCCGAATCCTAGTCAGCTTGACCTGGAGTCTAGCAACCTCCTCCCTTGATACCTGTATACTATTTTATGTAAGTTCTCATTGCAGCTGAATAAAAAAGAAACAGCACAGCCTTGTAGGATGGTTCTACACCAATAGCTTGGCCTGGTGTCACCACCACCATGGTGGGAGAAATCAGTTTCTGAGCTGGTGGTCATTTGCCCTAGCAGGTTTCAAAATGTGTAAGCCATGTCAATATTTTTGTGGCCATCATTTTTAGGGCTTAAATATCACTTCTTGGGCGGGTACAAAGTTGACTATTAAGTATCAAAATGTAGTAGCAAAATCAGCTGTTTTAGTAGCCAATGGCCATCTGGCTAACTGATTTGTCCCACTCTGATCACAGGGGAGAAGTGCTGGGGATTAAGGTTGTTATATACAAATTTTAATATGTTAACCCTGTATGAGGTACCATGCCATTGATGTATGGCCATGTTCCTGTAGACTATCTTTGGGTCAAAAGGGTAGGGGACATGTCAGGGTGAGTAGGAGTTAGACATAAGAACCTTAATACTGTAGCACATTTCCAGACTTTGGGGGCATTGCACTTACAACCCTAATTATTTATTTCCAACCTTTGTGCAGTTTGCATTAATGTAATTTCTAAAAATAAATTCCTTACTTTTTAAGAAATGTGTGTGGTGTATAAATATACATGTATACACATATGTATATACAGTATATATATTTCTTTGCAAAAAAATGCTTTAATGTAGCAGTAAGGGTTCAGCATAATGTCACAAAAGTAGGGAAATGTAGCATTTGGGTTTCCAACTGTAACTCCCTCCTCCCCCCCAAGCAGCAAAAGGACAAGATCACATAAGCAACCACAGACAGTCATCATCAGGTAAGACAAACAAAATACAAATGTTTCCAGATTACACAAATGCAGTAGCACTGATGTGCTATCTTAGAAACATAGAAACATAGACTTTGATGGCAGATAAGGACCACTTGGCCCACCCAGTCTTCCCATTTCCCTACCTACTGGATAAGCTGCAGATTCTAGTTAACCAACAGCCTACTTCCTGCAACCCCCCACTATAATTGCCTTGTGTCTGTCCCATGCATGTTTGAATTCCCCCACTGTTTTAGACTCAACGACCTCCTCAGGAAGGCTGTTCCATGTATCCACCACTCTCTCTGTGAAAACAAATTTCCTCACATTACCCCTGAGCTGTCCCCCCTCTATCTTTAAATTGTGCCCCCTTGTTCTTACACATCTCTTTTTCTGAAAGATGCTACCCTCCTGGACTTTGTTAATTACCTTTAGGTACTTGAACGTTTCTATCATGTCCCCCCTGTCCCTCCTTTCATCAAGAGTATACATATTAAGCTCTCTCAGTCTCTCTTCATATGGTTTCTGCTGCAGACCCTGCACCATTTTAGTTGCCCTCCTCTGGACTGCTTCCATCCTGTCTATGTCCTTGCGTAGATGAGGTCTGCAAAACTGCACACAGTACTCCAGATGGGGTCTCACCAACTGTCTGTACGGAGGGATAACCACTTCCATTTTTCTACTTGTGTTGCCCCTTCCTATGCATCCCAGTACCACCCTGGCTCTCCTTACCGACTTTTCACATTGCTTACCCACCTTTAGGTCATCTGATATGACTACCCCCAGGTCCCTTTCCATTTTTGTTGTTGTTAGTACCTCCCCTGCTATTGTGTACTCTTCTCCTGGGTTTTTGTTTCCCAGGTGCATTACTTTGCACTTCTTTGCATTGAATCTAAGTTGCCATATGTCTGACCATTCCTCCAAACTTGCCAAGTCCCTTCTCATCTTTTCTACCCACCCTTGTATATCAGCTCTGTTACAGATCTTTGTGTCATCTGCAAAGAGGCATACCTTTCCCTCCAGACCCTCTGCAATGTCACCTATAAAGATGTTAAAGAGGACTGGACCCAGTACTGAGCCCTGAGGTACTCCACTAGTAACCCCCCTTTCTTGAATGTGTTCCATTCACTATTACCTTCTGTGTCCTGTTGTGCAGCCAGTTTGCTACCCAGGCTACCATCCTGGGACCCACTCCCAGGCTGGCTAACTTGATTATTAATCTTTTGTGCTGGACTGTGTCAAATGCCTTGCTAAAGTCTAGGTAGGGCATAACCACAGCCCCTCCCTGGTCTATTACTTTGGTCACCCAGTCAAAGAAATCAATTAGATTCATCTGACATGACCTTCCTACTGTAAATCCATGCTGCTTTGGGTCCTGTGCCCTGCTGGCCTCTAGGTACTCAACAATTCTTTCTTTCAGAAGTGATTCCATCATTTTCCCTACCACTGAGGTCAAACTTACAGGTCTGTAGTTTCCTGCTTCTGCCTTGCTCCCACTTTTGTGAAGGGGAATCACATCTGCCCTCCTCCAGTCCTCAGGTACTGCCCCATCCTGCCATGATCTGTCAAAAAGCATGGTCAGTGGTGTTACTAGGTCCTCTCTTAATTCTTTTAGGATTCTGGGGTGAATTCTGTCAGGCCCCATTGCTTTGTCCACCTTGAGTTTTAGGAGTTCTTTCAGGACTTTTTCTTCTTTGAATGGACTGGTGTCAACCCCCCTACCCAGAGTGCTTCTACTGTCTGGTTTAGGTAACTCCTCCTCATCTTCTTTTGTGAATATTAGCCCATATAATGTAATATAATATAATGTTAGCCCAACAGCAAAGAAAGAATAGGGTAAATAAAGATCGGGGGGGGGGAGCACTACACACCAGGAAATGTAACATGAGGGATGGCAATGTGGGGGGGCACCAGTAGACACTAGGGAAATGGTGGCTCACTGCTTTCACTGCAGCCTGTGGCATGAGTTCCAGCTGCAGCTGCAGAAGTCAAGAAAGTCCAGCTGTTCTCATACAGAGAACAAGGGTGAGCAGATTCTCTCAATAAGCTGGGCACCCTGGATTTCGGGTGCCCAGAAAACATATTCCTGGCAAAGTTTTAAAAAAACAAATACCACAGTCTAGCTAAATGGATCCCGTTTAGCTAGGTTCAGGTGTTTTTTTTTTAAATACATCATTCCATTGTACTTTTTCATTTTTTTCTGTTTTAAAATAGTAAAAACAAATGGAGGCAATCTCAAGTGCCCCCCCCCCAGGTAAGTAATTCATGAAAATAACTACCTGCGATCATTTTTTTTACCTTTTCTGAGTGGGATTTCTCTATGCATGAACAGTAAACTATGACCTGTTAGCACTTGTGAATGCTTTTCCCCTGATTACAGAGTTTTTTTAATCAAACTTTGACCTTATCCCCAAAATTGTTATAATTCAAAAACTGTATGCTTTTTTTTCACAAAACCATCCAAAGACACACCCTTGGCACAAGTCCCATCAACCCTGAAGAATTCATGAAGAAATTCCATACCATCTGGGCTGCAGGTGAGAGCAAAAATACCCAATGTTAAGTATAGGAAAATAAATGTTTTTTTTTTTTCACTTTTTTGACCCTCCATATATCGAAAACCATACAATATGCCGTCACAATACTTTTCACATCTTGAGACTCTGACAGCCTGACCACGCATACCAATATTTTATGTTAATTCAAGAAATAATGACAAAGTTATTAAGGCGCAAAAAATGGGTTTAACATTAGACTGCCGACTCAACCCTAACTATAGGGGAACTACCACACCCTTATAATATATATTCTTTGCAAAAAACTATGTTAATGCATTAGTTAGGATTGAGGCAACAGCAACAAAGGTAGGGAAATATAATGTTAGGGTTTCCAACCCTAAAACCTCTGCCCCACCTCTGAAGCGAATGAGGGGCGGAGTCTTCCTTGGGATTATCAACCCTAATGTTCACCTCCTACGAACATACAAACATACAAAATTGCTGGCAGAAAAAGGCTCACAGGTCTATCAAGTCTGCCCGATTGTGCAGCTCTTGGTTTCATATCACTACAGCTGCCCCACCCCCATCCAAACCCTTCCCTTCCTCCTCTTTCCCAGTCCTTCCCCCTTTGTGTTCTTGTCTGTACTAACCCTGCCCTTTATTCGATCCCAACCCTGCTTAAAGCTATCCACTGTCTTTTGAGTGATTAACTCCTCTGGCAGTGTGTTCCAACCATCCACCACTCTCTCTGTGAGGTCGTGCCTCCTCATCTTCCTCCTAAATCTTCCTCCTTCCAACTTCAGACTATGCCCCCTTGTGACCCTTCCCCCCTTAAGGTGGAACACTCCTCCCTCCCTGACTTTGTTTATGCCTTTCAAGTACTTATAGGGCCCCATCATGTCCCCTCTTTCCCTTCTCTCTTCCAGCAAGTATATGTTGAGCTCCTTCAACCTTTCCTCTTATGGCAACTCCTCTAGTCCCATGACCATTTTTGTAGCCCAACACTGCACCCACTCCAGTAATCTCCCATCCTTTTTGAGATATGGGCACCAGTACTGTACACAGCACTCCATGTGTGACCTCACCAGTGATCTATACAATGGCAGGATGACCTCCCCCTTTCTAGAGGGGATCCCTCTGGCAATGCACCCCAGCATTCTATTTGCCCTTGCTGCCATCTTCCTACACTGTGCTGATACCTTCATGTCCCCTGTAACTATTACCCCCAGGTCTCTTTCCTCCTCTGAAACTATTACCTGCACTACCCCCTGCCAGTTGCTGTTCCTGAGATTTCTGGCTCTGAGATGCATGACCTTGCACTTCTTAATGTTAAACTCCCTTCCCCTCCCTCCCCTTTAGAGCTCTTACCCTCACCCTCTACCCTCCGACAATGGCCTTCCTGCCTGCATACTCCCTTCTCTCTCACCTGCAGTGCTTATTTCTAAGATTGCCCTTGGCTGGTATGTCATGCTACCTAATATTTGGCACATTTTGATTACTGGAATTTCCTAAGCCTCAGTCTCTAACTTCTTTTTTTTGTATAACTATGTATTATTATGTTGACCTTTGTATGTATGTATGTATACACCCCATTCCTTCAATGTGGAACCTTTGTAAATGAGCAGTTCCTGCTCAAAGGTATTTGTAATCCTAGATTTCAATAAAATAAAAAATTAAAAAATAAATAAAATAAATCCCCAACTGCCACTCCCTAGACCAGTGTTTGAGTTTTGCTAGATCCTCTCTAAGTGCCTGCCTCCCTTCCTCATTGTCCACCTTTGCACAAATCTTAGTGTCACCCACGAACAGGCTGATCTTACTCTTGACCCCCCTGCAATGTCTCAGATAAAGACATTGAACAAAACAGGGCCCAGCAATGAACCCTGCGGTACCCCACTCATTACTGGCCTTGGCTTGGATGTCCCCCCTTACAACTACCCTCTGTTGTCTGCCCTGCAGCCAGCTCTCCACCCACCCCACCAGTTTTTCCCCTGCCCCCATGTTCCTCAGCTTGCTCATTAACTTCCTGTGCGGCACTGAGTTGAAAGCTTTGCTGAAGTCCAGATACAGGATATCTACAGCATGACCTTTGTCAAATGCCCTAGTGATCCAGCCGTAGAAGTCTATCAGGTTAGTTTGGCATGATCTTCCCATGATGAACCTATGCTATACGTTGCTAACTGGGAATCTCCTCCTGCTGCTTCATTTCAGGTGTCTAGGTTACTCAAATGTATTATTTTAGCAATATACCATGACAGGGAGTGGGTATATTGGTGGATTTACCACACCTGATGTGGTTCAGTCACGAGAGCATAGCCGGTGACTTAACTACCAGAAGTGAAATGAAATCCACCCTTCTCACCAATCCCTGTCATGGTATATTGCTATTATACAATGTTCAACTTTTTTTTTGTTTTTATGGTAATATAAAACTTTAACAGTGGGTATACTGGAGGATTTACCACAGTCATGTGGTCTGTTTTGACCAATGAGGTTACAGGATTTTCATACCCCATTGTATAATTATCTATATTCTGTATTACATAGCAGTCTTATGTTTTGTGTTAACTGTCAAGTTTTTGTTATGTCTTTGCTGTTTTTCAACCTGACGTGGAACCTTTGTAAAAGAGTATATACTTAAAGGTTGTATTCGAATTACCAAATAAATAAATAAATAAACTAAGTGAGTGATGGGTGATATAACTCTCACCCCAAAAAGACATACATGCCATCAGAAGTTTTAAATAATAAATAGAATAATATACGCGGTGGTGTGTTTAACAAGATTTTACACCCCCCCAAGGTGTCAGATGCTACATAAACCCTGAGAGTGAAGCTCGAGGGGTTTATTTTAAGCATCCGACCCCGAGGGGGATGTAAAATCTTGAATTAAACACACCACCCCATGTTTTATTTTATATATTGCTGGGGAACCTTTTATCACCACAGCAATTTTATAAAATGAAATCATCATTGCAGTCCTGTCATCGGAATGAAGTACTCTCTGCAGCCTGTACCACCATCACTGAGCAGCTGCTGAAACCTTTTTTTTTTTATTTAAGTCTTACCAGTCCATGGTTCTCCCCAATTGTTGTTTTCCATGGATTGGTAAACTGAACTGCTGATGCTTTTTTTTTTAAAAAAAAAAAACAACCTTGGCTTACCATTGAGTGAGGGACTCAAGCGAGGTGGCCAGCTTTCCTGTGCTATGTAGGGGAATAGCAGTGGCAGGCACATGTGTGGAGTGAGGGAAACCTGGCGTATGTTCGCTGTTGTAACCTGCAGGTTATAACAGCAAATTATAACCAGGTTTCCCAATAGGAGAAAAGGCTTCCCAGTTATTACAATACAATAATGGAACTAAGCATGTGACTAAGACCTAAATACAGATCTTGACCATTCCTTACCAAGTAGCATTTCTTTAGAAATAAATTTATAAACAGAAAAAAAAACAAGATGGTGGAAAGCACAAACTATTTCTCTGAGCATGAACAGTAAATCCTTAATAATTAACAGTGTAAATGGTTTTCATTTACCTACCTGTCTTGCTGCTACCACAAAAACTGTTATAATTCACAAATGGTGAGATATCTTCTCACCACACTACCCAAAGGCATACCCTTGGCACAGACCACATCATCCCTGAAAATGTCAAGAAATTATTTCATTCCTTATGAGCTGTAGATGAGGGCAAAAAGACCCATGTTAACCCATGGGGAAAAAAATGGTAATATCTCAAAAACCCTAGAATATGCCCTCACGAAACTTTCCACATCTTCAGATACTGACAGAATGACCATGCATGACACATTTTGGGTATTTCATAAAAAAATGCCAAAGTTATTAAGGTATAAAGTGTTGAATTTAGCATACAGTAGAAGTGCCAGTACAACTCTAACTATAGGGGCACTACTCTCCCCTAAAGAACAAACCAGAACCTTGCGATCATCCATGAAACACCTACTGGACATCCCTCAGATGTGCTCCAACCAAGGCAAGCGCTCTTTCAAGTTTGCTGCCTTCCACCTATGGAACTCCCTTCCCACCAGTCTAACTGACTCTCTCTCTCCCTCAACCAGTTCAAGTCTGGACTCAAACTTTACCTACTCAATCTCAGTCTCTGTGGCTGCAACCGTTAGCCCCCAAGCCCTGGTCTCATGCCTGCCGAACTGCTCTGAACCTCTCTACATCCTGTCTTTCTACCTAGCATCATCTGGACTGGCTAACACACACTAACTGATAGGAGCCAGGTGTCTGAATGTGAAACTGATGTCTACTACTGTATGCTGTTTACTAATGTCTATCTATGAAATTAATGTCATAGCTGTAAATCATGACTGAAGTCTAGTTGGGTGCCTAACTGTACTATCCCTGTATGCTGTCATAGGGCTTATGTATGTACAATATGTAATTACTGTATATAGTGCCAATAAATGTCTCTTTATGTAACTAATTCCGGGTTGTCCCTGAAAAAGGGACCTCTGGTCTCAGTGGGCTTACCCAGTTACCAAAATCCAAATAAATAAATAAATACTGTGGCCCTATAATATCAATATAAAGTACACATGGTAGTTCTCGCATATTAGGGTTGCATTAAAAATGACAATTTTATGAGCCTTATATCTCAGCCTTCTTAAAACCTAGGTCTGCAAAATTTGGTATGCACCTTCTCAGTCCATTTGTTTCTTATTCCCTCTAGTATTTGGGATGATTGAATTTGTTGTTTTGTTTTCAGGTATTAAAGGCTAAAATTGCATATTTTGCCTGCTTTGCTACCCAATTTTTTCACTCAGCTCAAAAATTGGAAAGAGCTAAGGTATGAAACATACGGGTTTTGTAGGTTTCATATCAGAATACATCCTGTTGAGTTGTTTGTTAAAAAAATACAAATTAGTTTTTAAGTGAACTATAATTACTTGGTGACACATGTGCCTTGAAAAAAAATCACAGAAAAATAACTAGAACTACTTGATGATTTTTTTCTGTGTTAAAGTTCTACATTAACAAAAACTTTAAGCTAATGTAACTTTTCAAAATTTTACAACTATCGAGTAAGAGGTAAGTGTTTGTGAGGGAGGTGTACTAGGAGGTACACAATTTAGTTTGTTACTTAAATAAACAATTACTAATTTGTTACAATTAATTAAAAAAAAAAATGATCGCAAAGGAAAACCATAGGTTTGTTTTTAAGTCTACATAAAGTATGAATATTTCAAAGTATTGTAGTAGTGTGTTTTTTCTACTCTGCATGAATTTTCAAAAGTGTTTGTAAGGGATATCAAACCTGTAGTTTAGATCCTCATTTGGAGGTAAAAAAAAAAAGAACATTGCCTCAGCAAACCGTGAATGAAACTTATTATATTTTAATCAGAATAACCAAAGTCTAGTATAAATGTTATATTTTCAGTGTCTTAGTATGTTTCAACAGTTTGATAGAAAAGTTTGGCTCCCCCATCACTTGGGAATGACATGCTTTGGGCAACCTTGAAGTCAATGTGTTGCACTGGAAACACAGTACTAATAATTAAATTCTAGAATTTTGTTAGACTGATCACTGGGCACATTGTGTGGATACTGATATTGTGTATTGAACTCCTTATGGTTTCCCTTGTTAATATATTTTTAATTACTGTGGTAAATACATTTGTATATAATTTCCTGATGCTTGTATAAATATGATTATCGATCTTGTTTCTCTTGCATGTTTCATTTATAAAATATAAATGGAATAATAGATAGGTTCTGGTGTATTACAAGGTAATAATTCCATTGAGAGTTTCTGGGGACACAGAAAACCTCAAGAGCGAAGCTTGAAAGGTTTCATGTATTCCCCAGAACCTCAAGATGGAATTACTACCTTGTTATGCCAGAACCTATTTGTTATTTTTTTTAATATATGGATACTAGGTGAATTGACTCACCTCAGTTTGAACAGTGGAGTCAGTCGGTCCATGTGCATGTTGGCAGGGTTCCCCAGTGCTGTGTGGATGAGCGGGTGATGTGGGCTTTATTTAGCCCTGGCTTTTTTTAAAATTGTTTGTCAGTGGTGATGTCAGGTGAGCAGAGGAGCCACGGACAGAGTTGAATTGTTCGTAATGAAAAACATTTTTTCAACAGTAAAGAAAAACGGTTGCTGTTCCTGACCATTCACTCGCTAAGCGAGCAAGCAAACCGCCATGTTTTTGGACTCATTGTGCCTGCCCATAGAGCTAAAATGGCCAATCAGAAGGCATGCTTTCTAAGATGGCAGGGATAGACTGGTGCATGTGCTCTTCAACTTTCTTGATAATACTATCATTCGAGTGCCGAATGATACTATTACGGCACCCAAACGATAGTATTATCAGTTAGGGACAGTAGTATTATTGCTCCATTGAGCGATGGTATTACAAGATTTTTTTTTGTATGTTTTCAATCCTATTATTTCAACAATCCATATATTAAAATAAAATTATATATTATAATTAAAAGTAGCACTCAATGTAGCTTAACGCTACAACTCTCAATATAGCTTTTGGTCATTTTTTAGAATGAGAGTATTATTATATTGGATATAGGTAAAACTAAGCACTAGCATTTATATATACATATGGAAAATTGTGGTTGAAATAATGTATCCTGTGTTGCAGATCTTTGCAGATGACACAAATATATACAACAGGGTTGATACATGGGGGACGGGGGTGGAAAGGATGAGAAGGGACTTGGCAAGGTTGCAGGAATAGTCAAAAGTATGGCAGTTTAGATTCAATGCAAAGAAATGCAAAGTAATGCACCCGGGAAGCCAAAACCCAGGGGAAGAATACAGAATGGGAGGGTTACTAACAAGAACAAAAATGGAAAGAGACTTGGGGGTAGTGATATCAGACAACCTAAAGGTAGGCAAGCAATGTGAGAAGGCAGTAAGGAAGGCTGGGGGAATTCTGGGATGCATTGGGAGAGGCATCACCAGTAGGAAACAATAAGATGTTATCCCTCTGTCCAGACAGTTGCTGAGACCCTATGTGGAATACTGCGTGCAGTTCTGGAGACCCCATCTCCACAAGGACGCAGACAGGACGGAGGCAGTCTAGAGGGGGTCAATGAAAATGGTGCAGGGTCTGCACCAGAAGCCATATGAAGAGAGACTAAAGGAGCTTAATATGTATACCTTAGAGGAAAGGAAGGAAAAGGGGAGACATGATAGAAACTTTCAAGTACCTCAAGTGAATCAACAAAGTCCAAGAGGGTAGCATCTTTCATAAAAAGAGATGTATAAGAACAAGAGGGCACAATTGAAGATGGAGGGGGTGGCTCAGAGGCAATGTGAGAAAGTATTTTTTCAGAGAGAGGGTGGTGGATGCATGGAATGGTCTTCCTGAGAAGTTTTCAGGGTCAAAAACAGTGGGGGAATTCAAGAATGCATGGGACAGACATAACGCAATTCTAGTGGGGGATAGGAGGAAGTAGGCTGTTAGTTAACTAGGATCTGCAGCTTATCCAATAGGTAGGAAAATGGGCAGACTGTGTGGGCCAAGCGGTCCTTATCTGCCATCAAAGTCTATGTTTCTGTGTTTCTATGACACTATAATTTATCGAATAAAGGCAAAAACTATTGACTAACAATTAAATGTACAGGTGGAAAAAAACTGTGGTTGTTAGAATATTCTCCCAGAACAGTGAGGAGCGTATATGACAGGTATTGCAAACCACCAGTTAATGGAACATGGCTTCAATATGCACACTGCATAAATATGTAGCTTAAACAGAATTGCAACCATGGTGTATCCTGAAACAAGGGGCCACAGCATGGAAGATAAATTTTATGCTACTTGAGTGGGTGAGATGTAATGATACTGCAACAGTTTACTAGAGATTAGCTTATCTCACGAATACATGCTCACACCTATCAGGACAAGATCATGATCTACACAATTTAACCCAGCACCGGAAGGAGCATATATTGCAGTTAGTGTATATTACAAACATGGTAAAATCAAAGGATGCACACTTTCATGTGTATGCAATTTAAGAATGAGTGTGGTCACGATCCAGTGGGTAGCGACAGCTGTGCCACCATTCTAGACACCTCAGTAAGGTGGTGTTCTTTTCTTAAAAACATAATGTGAAGACACTGAATACATTTTAGAGTGTGGCATAAGTAGTTATACACTACAAACACCTAAAGGCACAAGGCGATAGTAAATATAAGTTATGTAAGCAATAATACCTGATACGGTGGTCATTATTGGAAAATACCGGACTGCCCAGGGGCATAATGAGGCTTGACACAGCAGGCGGAGGGCCTTATAGCCCCTGGAATGTCCGGTATTTCTCAATAATGCCCACCCTGGAGGGTATTATTGTACTTAGAAAATGTCCATGTAAGTACATTTTTGTGAAATGTAAAAATAAAAGAGGAAATTAGTGTCAAAAATGTTCAAAACACTGTTAAAAACAGTGTTCATTAACAAAGTAGTGCACCAGCTGTTCTAGGTGCTGTTACTCCTCCCTGCTGCTTACAGTGTCATTCTGGTTTCCTGAACCCCCCCCCCCGACACACACACTCACACACACACACACGCAGATTGAAGAACAAAAGAAGTGTGCCTTAAAAACAGAAGTGTGCCTTAAAAGAAATTGAATTAACAGTGTGTCGGCTGTTTATATTTCTTTTGAATTCTTAAACGTTGTTTTGTTTCATTTTGTTACGGTTGCAGGTCGGAACTCGGAAGGTGTCTGTTGAGTTCATGCCTTTTGACCTTACTGGAACTGAATGCTGCATTTTCTGGGAGACACGTGAATGCAGCTGGCTTTTTAGAGTAATTATTGTGCACACAGCTAGAGGTTGTTGCAGCAGCTTGTGCAAACTGAGGAGTGCTTAGCCATCCAGGAATGGAAAGGCAATGGAGAGTGGCAGCGGGACCAGCTTTGACCCAAGCGGTACTGTATGTCTTCTTTTTTTTTAAATGGCGCATGCAGGATGAAGCTGATGCGAATGTCGGCTTCGGGAGTACGGATTGCGAGAACACAGTCAGGAAACTGGTGTAATTTTTAAATGAGATGTGTCTTTTCAGTCTTCTGATTGCAAAATGACAGGATGGAGTGTTAGTTTTTATTTATTTATTGCCTGCTACTGAGGAAAAGTGGGGAGGTAGGGGGGATAGTTGTCTCTTGCTAAGCGAGAGAAAAACATGGTGGAGATTTTAAATTTATGAGCTGCCTTTAGCCAATGAGGAAGTAGGCTGGTCAGCAGGGTACATTGTGAAGTGGATTTTGGTGGCACTTGTTTTTAGCTGGGCATCTACTGAGAAATAAATGCCCAGCTTGGAGACAGTGTCAGCCAATCAGGAGTGAGAATTCTTTCTTGCCATTTTCTAAATAGCAATATGCAATACCTTAAATAATATAGGGTATATATCAATATGCAATACCTTAAATGCTTCCTCTAAGGTTAAAATATCACCACTTCAGTGTTCTGTGGAATGCCCTGTGATTGAATTTTGCATGGTAACATATGGATGGATGTGCATATGGGAAGTACTGTATATTTTTGTTAGGTTTATTTTTTTTGTTTATAATTTTTATGGCAGATCAAACAATACAAACATTTTGCAGTTCAGCAGTATACATGTAAGCAGTAAGAGTATAGTGGGTTTACTATTACCACTTCAGTGATAACAGTAACATTAACATTTATTTATTTATTGGATTGTGTTGACCGGGTAGGCCCACTGAGCCTAGAAATCCCTTTTTCAGGGGTGACTGGGGGGTTACAGGTGGGGACCAACTGAAACTGAACCAGATTAAGCATCTGGTTCAATTTCAGTTGGTTACCATTAATTGTTGTTGCATGCATCCAGGTTTCTCCCTGTCTTCAGAGAAAAAAGATGCTGAGTTATGTGTGTGCCCAGAACGGGGGAGTAAAGTAGAGTGACCAAAAACTATTGTACTGATGTATCTTCCCTTTGGCCAGGTGGGACATATGGGAGGGTATCACGTAATATGGGAGAAGCAAATTGAGCAACTCACATGAGTGGGTCAATGTGCTTGACCGACAGAGTAGTGACTGGGGGGGTATAGTGAGGGGAGGGAATAGTAAGGGTGGAGGGATAAAAGAGTGAGAGTGACTGACGGGGGGGTTGAATTGTGTTAGGATTTAAGTAGGGGAAGGCAGCCTGCTGCTACTGAGCTGGCCATCTGATATGGTGGTTACGGTCACTGCCTGGAGTGGTGATGATTCTAAGTTTGGGACTAGCTGCAGATGATTTTTTTATGTCATAGATGTGGTGTGTTTGTTAAGTAGAGGAATTTAAATTTGATGAAACGTACTCGCTATTATGTGAGTTGCCTCATTTTTTTCACGATTATTACATGGAATCATGCATTCATTTGCTGGATGGCCTTTTGCCACTCAAGGAAATGAAGGATGTCTGAAGTATGTCATGTTCACAGGAGGAGGCACTTTGCTTCTACTCTGGCTTGGATGCACCAATGTATCGAGTGGTCCATGAGGCAGCTTTAGGAGTGGGGGTACCTAGGAGCAGTAGCTGTGGGCTGAGTGTTATAGAGGGGCCTACCACTAGTTTACAGGTGGCTAAACTTTATTTCCCCAAAATCTAGATTTTTGGGCACACCCATAAAATGTGGTGAAGATTCCCCTGAGAGGAATTACACCTCCAGCAGCGGTCATGGTCTGGAAGACCTACTGAGTGCAGTTTAGTTGTGGTCATATATGCCCTGTGCATCACTTTGTTTTTGATGAGTAGGCTTCTGTTATCAGTACATGC
The DNA here is from genome assembly GCA_016271365.2 of Neoceratodus forsteri. Taxonomy (NCBI): domain Eukaryota; kingdom Metazoa; phylum Chordata; order Ceratodontiformes; family Ceratodontidae; genus Neoceratodus; species Neoceratodus forsteri. Next base: position 542,489,039 of record CM057449.1, on the reverse strand, counting down.
CCTATGAGCAGCTTTCCAGGTATTGTCCCACTCTAAGGTGGAGACATCTATGCTCAGGGATTTGGCCCAGTTGTCCTTTGATTTTGTTATTTGGTCAGGCATACCAGTTCAGAGCAATGTGTATAGTAAACTTGCCCTCTCTCTAGTTTTGGACAGCCAGCATTGTAAATCAAATGTCTGTTCCCCTTTCCCTACAGTATCAGTGAGCCTTGTTTTAAGAAGGAGGATAGGGAGCTTCAGAGTTGTAAGTATTTCCAAAAGTCCCTTTTTTGAGGGAGAATTGGGACTGTAGGTTTGTAATGGAATTCAGGGTTGTGGTACCAGAGATTAAAATGTCCTTAAGATGATTTATGCCCTTGTGACTTCAGGTAGCCCAATTTACTGTGTGACCATCTATAAGTATCGCAGGGTTGTCCCAAAGTGGGACCCAGCCCAAGGGCATTATGCAGAAGCTGATATGCTTGGACAGCCATCTCCATGCAAAGTTTGATCCCGCTATAGTCCCCAATTTTTGGAGATGTCGGGGAAGAGGGGAATACAAATAAGCTAGTGGAGGTGTGGGGGAACACAAGAGGTTTTTTATGGTATGCCATACTGGTGGCGGGTCTAAGGCAGGGGTGAACAACTGGCCTGTCTGTGCTCCCAAGAATGCTGTATGGTAACCTTGGAACTAAGGGAAATTCCACCCTCCCATGGACCAATGTGATTGGAGTTTGGCCCAGTTGAGGTGAGGTGTCTTGTCTTCCCAGAGAAAGGAGCCAAGTAGTGTGTCTGTCTTGGCGTACCAGCTTGGTGACGCTTTACTAGGGAGATGAGAAAGGCAATGACAAAGTTTTGAGGCTGCCATCATTTTGATTGCCCTGATCTGACCTGCTATGGAAAGACGCAGTTTTTCCCATCAGTCAAGGTCCACTGTGAGGGACTATAATAAAAGGATGAAGTTCAAATTAGGGAGTTTTGTGATGTCCCCAGATTTATGAATGCCAAGATATTTTATTGATAATGGAGACCATTTCAGACAGGCTTTTTCAAAAAGATCAGGAGTACATTCCTTATTTAGGGTGAGGATCTCAGTTTTTCCTTGATTTTGAGGCCAGAAATTAGAGAAAACTCTTGGAGAAGTGATAAAAGATGTGGTAATCCATCAGGGGCCTTGGAGAGGAAGACTAAGAGGACATCTGCATATAGGCTAGTTTGGAAGTCCTGGTCCTTAATAGGAATTCCTTACAGTTGTGGATGGGTATAGATGGCTATTACCAAAGGTTCTATAGCCAGAACAAATAACATCAGGGGTAATGGTCACCCTTGTCTCGTGCCCTTTTGAAGTTGGAATGACTTTGATAATGTGGAGTTGGTCAGGACTTTGGTTTTAGGAGCATGGTATAGTGTCCATATCCATGTGGCAAACTACAGTCCAAACCCCACATAATGTAGAACCTAAAAGATATCCCCATTCAATGGAATGAAGGAACTTTTCAAAATCGATGGTCATTGCTGCGGTGGGAACGGGCAGTTGGTTAAGTACTGATATAAGAGAGATTAGGGAGCAGAGATGGTCCGATGCTAGCCACCCATTAGTAAAACCTGTTTGGGCATGGTGGACAAATGCTGGAAGGATGGCTTTGGGACAGAGTGCCAAGGCTTTAGCAAGTATCTTAGCATCTGTGTTAACTAAAGATATGGGATGGAAGCTGGAGGGTACGGCTGGCTCCTTTTCTTCCTTTGATAGTACTGTAATCACAGCCTCTTCAAGTATTTGGGGTAGGATGTTAATTAAGTGGGCCTCTGAAAATATTTTGTGACGATAGGGGCTGACAATCTGGTCTAGATGGGCATAAAGATCCATTGGGATTCCATCTCTGCCAAGGGATTTATTTTTGTTCATGTAATGAATTGATGTACTGATTTCTTTGGGAGAGATCAGGGATTCTAGTATAGTTTTATTGTGAGCTGATAGCTGAGGAAGGGCTAGGGAGGAGAGAAAGTTATCTATTTTATTGTCCTGCAGGAGTACCTAAGGAGGTGTACAGCTTCTAGTAAAATTGGGGCATTATTCTGTTTATGTCTGCCAGCCTGTGGTGTGGTATCCCTTTCTCATTCTTTAACATAGGGATCATAGGAATGTGGCATGCAGCCTGTTGTTTTTTGAGTCGGTATGATAGGAGACACCTCATGGATAGCCTGCTTATTGAGCATATATGCCCACAGGTACTGGCAGGACTCGGTGTCTACTGATTACGCTAGAATTGATCTTAATTATAATAGGAACCCAAAATGCTTGCAAAGAGAATAAATAGAAATCCTTCTATCCATACAGACAGGCAGACTACTTTTGACTGGGAGTGTTAAGAAAAAAACAACAGAAATCTCAGAGAGAACAATCTGTTCGGTTAAAGCACTGTACAGTACATGTCTACAGCTCTACGGCTGACATTTCTGACATGTGCGAGTTTATTCTTTGCTGGTATGCCCTTCATTTAACGCATCATGAGCAGACTTTCAAGTGTATTAAGATTATCGGGGGTTATATTCTGGTACAGCACCAAGAGCTGTATTACTATCTACTTAGACCTAGGTTTGTAGTAAAAAGAACAAAGAAAACAGGTATCTCTGTTAAACAGATTGTGGTTATGCTGTTTCAGCTGTACCGCGTGGCATTTGTACTGTAAGATTATGTCTGCTTGTCAGATTAAGTGGAGACATGAGTGAGACTACACCTGGCATAGCCTGTACCTTTTGACAGTGCGGATAGCTTGGTATGTGCCATTTATTTTGTTTTTTATTAGGCCTATTTTGGCAGATATCAGTGAAGGCCGAAGAAATCGTCAACCTCTAGACCTCGTGGTGTCTGCAACTATCAATAAAGAGGTCTTTTAGCTAGGGTCTACTTATAGTTTAGCTCCTTGATTGCTGTACACTAGCTACCTACCCTTTAAAGGAGCCCCAGTTTTCCCATTATAGAAATTAATGAGATTATATCTATCTCATGCATATTCAAAAAAAATACATTCCTTAGCCAGCTTGCCTGACTTTGAACAACTGAACAAGTAGCAACTCAATTACACTACAGGGGAAACAAACAAAGAATTACCTTTCCCCAACAGTCCAGCACTGTTAGTCAGTTACAATCAGGCCTGTTCAGCAGTTGGGGCATTTTTTCTTTGGAGTGGATGGCTCCTGGGTGCCAGAGGATGTAAGCTCCGGTGGGGGGGGGGGCATATCTATTGGTGCTGACATGCTGTAAGATGTTGTGGGAGGCTTCAGGGGATCTGAAGCTCCTGTTCTGGTTGCAGGAATGATGGATGTCCCGTAAAAGGTCCCTTCTTGTTGCTTCCCTGAGTCTCTGTCTGCCTTGGTTCCTTTTCACTAGCTGCCAGGAGGAATCACTTCCCATTGGTGGTTTAGTTTTGGGCTCTGGCAGCTGGGGGTAAGAGCTGTGTTTTTGGTACTTGAGGTGCCACTTGAGTGTCCATCCGATTGTCTGGCAGTAACAGGCGGAGGCACTTTTTCATAAAATGCTCCAGATTCTCTGGCTTTGGAAAGGGGTACTGTACACCGTTTACTGTGACATTTAATGTAGCAGAGCATCACATGGAGTATTGTTAGCCCATCTGGGCTAGTTGTTTTCTAGTGGCTGTGAAGGCCTGCCGGCGGTTGGAAAGTTCAGCTGAAAAATCTTGAAATAGCTGAACTGTATAGCCCTGCTGTATCAGGGGGTCCCTTTCTTGGGTAAGTCTGAGAATATTATCTTTTACTGGATACCTGAGTAGCTTTGCTATGATTGGTCGTGGTGCTTGCCCAGGCCTGAGTTTCAGTGCAAGACTTCTGTGTGCCCTCTCAGTCTTTATAGGAGGGCAGTCTCGGGCATTAAGCAGGATTGGAATGGTCACCTGAAGAAATCTCACTGTATCTGGTAGTTCAGATCCTTTTGGGAAGGGCAAGGCAAAACAACTTTATTTCTAAGGCCCCAATCCCAGAGGTTCTGGATGCTGTACACAATAACAACAGAATACAAAATAGATGTGACATGTGTGCAGTAGCAACATATTTAAAACAGCATTCTTAAAAGCATAAATATAAAATATGCGATAGCTGAGGATAGGGTAGGGGGAGCTGCCTTAATCTCCAAAAGCCTGACAGAAAAGATGGGCCTTAAGCCTCTGCTTAAAGACACCAATCGAGGGGGCTCCCGGACTGCAGCTGGAAGCATGTTCCACAGGGTCGTCCCAGAGACACTAAATTCTCAGTCACCAGAGGTCTTGAGCCAGACCCTGGGAACATCCAGAAGGTCCCTTGAAGCAGAGCAGAGGAAACAGGCAGAGGCCGCAGGCATCAGGAGCTCAGACAGGTAGCTAGGACCCAGCCCATATAGGGCCTTATAGGTGAGCAAGCCCACCTTGAAAAGGACCCTCCATCTGACCGGCAGCCAGTGCAGAGCATGCAGGACCGGGGTCACATGGCATAACCGAGATAGTCCAGCCAGTAACTGGATCAGCATGTTCTGCACCAGCTGCAGCCTGCAGGGGGTCCCTCCTGTGACCCTGAAGTGAAGAGCATTACAGTTGTTGAGTCTGGAGGTCACAAAGGCATGTACTAGGGTTGGCAGATCTTTGGGCAGAACAAGGGGCTTGATCCTGGTGATGTTCTGTAAGTGGTAAAAATCACTCTTCACAACAGAGGACACCTGATCTTTGAAGATCAGCCTACTGTCCAGGATCACATCTAGATTTTGCAACCTCAGGTAACCAACCAATGGAGCAGGCCCTAGGAAAAGACCAGAGTCCACTCCAGATTGCAAACCATCATGCCCGTGACCTGGCTGGACCACCAGCACCTCTGTCTTATTTGGGTTGAGTCACAGCCAGCTGGAAGCCATCCAGTCATTGATTTTAGTTAGATAGGTGTTAAGCACATCAACCACACTGAATGTCTCGGGGCCAAATGACAGATACAGCTGGGTGTCATCTGCATAGCAGTGAAACTCCATATGGTACTGTTGAATGATCTCATCCAGTGTCAGCATATACACCATGAACAGCATCGGTGACAAGATTGAGTCCTGTGGAACTCCACAAGACAGAGGCATTGGAGAGGAGGAGAAATACCCCATCACTACCCATTGCACCCTGTCAGAGAGATAGGACTCAAACCATCTGATGGCAACACTGGCGAGTCCACAAAATTCTCAGAGCTGATCGAGAAGCACAATGTGGTCCACGGTGTCAAAAGCTGAAGAGAGACCGAGTAGCACAACAACTGACCTGTCTCCTCTATCTTTAGCTCTGAGTAAGTCATTATGCACTCTGACTAGTGCGGTTTCTGTGCTGTGTCTAGCCCTAAAACCTGACTGAAATGGCTCATAGATGTCGAAGAACATTAACCAATCCTTGAGCTGCTGTGCTACCAGTTTCTCAACAACCTTGCTCAAAAAAGGCAGGTTGGAGATAGGGCAGTAATTCACTAGGATGTCTGGGTCGAGGGAAGGTTTCTTTAGGATGGGTCTCACCAATGCATCTTTGAAAGGAGCTGGGAACACCCCCTCCACCATCGAACACTTGGGTATCCCAGTGAACTCTGGGCCAACAGCCTCAGCGCATCTCATCACAAAATGCGTTGGGGCTGGGCTCAGTTCACAAGATGTATGCTTCAGCTCTAAGATCACCTGAGTCACCTCAGATACCTCCACTGGCCTAAACTCTTCCCAGGCAGGTAGAGTTCCTCTGCTCCCAACAGACTGGCAACTATGAGGCAGAAACCTACCTGACAGAATCCCTGACTGGACAGCCGACACCCTGTCAGAGAAGAACAGAGCAAACTCCTCACACAAGGTGGATGAAAAGGTTTTCTGTAAATTGTTCCATCCTGAATTGTTTTCTAGATCATCAGTTTTCTCCAGTAAGTAGTTTATATTGTCTTGCTACTCCCGTAGTGGCACCTGGGTGTTGGCAGTGGCGTTTTCCACCTCTGTCAGCCGGGCCTCCACCTCCATTATGTTTGTGCCCATTAGTTGTACATCTTTTTTTGTATCTGTGGTTGTTTCCTTTAATTCTGCTGTGTCAGAGAGTACCTGAGCCAACAGAGTGGCAAGGTATTGTAAGTCACTTTCTTGCAGAGAATTGGCACTCATTTTGATGTTTGAGGCCACGAGGGTGATGGTGATCCAGCGAGGATGCCAGGCCCAGATGTGACTGATAGTTTCTCCTTTTTTTCTGGGTCGATTTCCACAAATCTGGTAAGTTTCAGGTGATAGATGTCTGCCTGGAATTAAGCTGCATAGTATATCTCCCAGTAGTGTTACCCTTCTGTATGATCAAGCAGGATTTCGTTGGGTTTTCAGAACAGGCAAATTAAGCTGTCATCTTGCTTCATAGTTGACAACACCCCCCTTTGTTAAGTTTATTGAACCGCAATTTTGAGCAAGCACCCAAAATGGCTGTTATACTGTAAGTATTTTAAATATGTCTGCGTAAGAACCATTTTGGTGGTTTTTAAGTAGAGATGAGCTAAAGGCTAGTTTAAGCTAACACACAGATATATCAGCTTTAGCTGTATAGCCAAATATGTATTAAGGTTACTTCCTGCATTATCATTACTAGTAGAGTTGATATAAGTAGGCATAACTAGCTGGACAAATTAATCTGCTTAGCATATCCATACAAATATCAGGAAATTAGTTTTTAAAGCTTTAAAGCATCTGAGTGTTAACAGAGGTAGCAGTACGTAACACGGTCAACTGCACAACTACACATTATTGAGAAATGGATAAATGCAATAGCCCATGTTGCATTTTTGTGTGTACAAGAGACAAGGAAAACATTGACAATGACATATATATTGTCTTTAATATTTTCAGTTTATGAGGGTGGAGGGCTTGTCACATTTAATGCACTTGAGGAGATCATTCACATATTTAACAAGATGCTTCCATATGCTCGGTATTGTGCTTGTGCTACCGCCATTAATATGGTGGGAATAGTTACTATGCCAACAAGACTAGTACATAAGCCAGGTCAATGGTGGACTGGTGCTACTCTGAAGAAAGCATGGTTTAGGTGAAGTGTCAGTGGTTAAGTCAGGCGTACACCAGTCACATACTCACATCACCCCTGTTCAACAGTCCCACAGAAGGACAAGATGTAAAGTAAAGCCACTTATTTTACACAGTCTAATAACAGAAGTAAGCATTGAAAAGTGTTGAAGGATTAGGCAATTGAGAGAAGGAGACACATTATGGTGCTTGAAGGACTGACATAGGATGCATCATTCCTTGAAGTAAGTACACTGTGTGATTGCATACTAAAGTTTAAAGTGATTTACCAACTTCCCCCGATGTCATGTTTGCAGATCACCTTTGCTTCATTAAGTGATGCAAAGCTCAGCTGCCCTGAGGTTAAGTATTAAATATATTCAGATGCTTAGTTTTTTAACATTTTTGTGCCACAGTTGTCTCTGCATGTTTTTTTTTCTTTGTTTGAAGTTCGCACATGAGCAGTGCATCCACAGGCATGAGTGACATCAGCACAGGGAAGGTGTTCCCACTGCACCTTTCTTACTGCTCGTTCATTCATCTTTCCTGGACCCAGCCTCAGTGAGTGCAGATCCAAAACTGAACTGGCAAAAATTACAGCACTGATGACTGAAAGTACTTGTTATATTGGCAGCTGTTATACTTGCTTTTGTGATTGCAGAAGTGATTTCTCCTGATTTTCAATTTTACTCATCTGACTAAGCTCTGTGTTCTAGGTCCATCGGTTCTAGGAACATCACAGTCTACATTGCTTGAGTACACTGTTACAGTTTTAATAAGTGCTGCAAGTACATAATTATAACAACAATTCTGTATAAAAAATACATTTTTTAACTGAGTGGAGCTGTAATCTGTAGCGTATTGGGACACAAAAGGACGACTTTTGAACTGGGCAGATCTATAAATTGAAGTAAGCTTTTCAGTATTGGTACAAAGAGGTCTGTGTTAAATGGATGACTTTTTCAATGGTTCAGAAGTGTAATGTGCAGCAAGAGTATAAGCACTGAGCTGCACAGTCCGATCCCAGGAGAACAGTGCAATAAACTGTGTATTTTTGGCAAGTGCTGCTTCCAGTGTGATTGCTTCAGTAAACTGCCTTTGCTATTGCATTTCTGATTGTCACCATCATTATAGGCAGTTTATATTTTTTCTTGTGCTCCTGTGTTTTCTTGGGCTCATTTGGTGTTCTCATGCAAGCACCATAACACCGATCACCAAAGTATGCTTAGGTGTGCATGAATAAAGGGACATGGTGCACTGAAATGTTTCTCCATCTTGCCAGCTCCTTGCTAAGTTTATAAATGAATGCAATAAAATCAGTTATATACTGTACATAGTTATACTGTACATAGTTTACAGTGTATCTCAAAATTAAAAACACTTAGTTATTTTAACATACAGTCTTTATTTATAATTAGGATTATAGCATCATTGTATGTGCTCCGGAGCATCAGCAAAAGAAGAGACTGCAGTTGCCATCCTCTCCCGACACTGTGGTACCAATGTACGGCTTCTATGGTGTTATATTGCAAAGTGTGCTAGTCAGTTCGGCATACTTAGGGAATAATGTCTGAACCAAAATATGGGCTACACAGCAATGAATGCATGGAGTCTACACAATGCACCATGACATCGGAAAGTCATGGGAGACAGTATAGTGCAGCATCTGTTGTATCTGCTGTACACTTTACGCATATGCATCAGAGATCCACTGTAATGTAAAAATTGGGAAAACACAAATGACTTGACACAGACTGAAGTGGTAATGAAGTATGGTGACATAAGTGAGGAAGGGTGTTTCTAATACAGTCTAACACTTGAGTACCTACCGCAATGATATGTCCCTTTTTGTAGTGGACCAATCAAATGGTACTTAGGCTATCTAAACATAAATGCCGTCTCTTTCTCCATGAGAAGGGTATTGGCAGTGTCATTTTTTAACCTTGGGGGTGGGGGACGATCACTGACTGTACTGTGTATTTTTTGCTCAATTCATAATGCACCTGGATGCACACATGCAGTGGCAACAAGCCAATGCCAGGATGGTATTACAGATGCTTATGCAGACATTAATGACAGCTGCAGTCTGTTTAGTTCCTGAGCGCTTAGAGAAAACACAAAGCTGGTGCAATAATTTGTAGTTTTAAATTTATAACATGCCATAAACAGGAGAACCAGTGACTTCAACACGTTACTCAATCACTGATACCTCTAAAGTGGAAAGTACAAGCAGGGCCTCCACCTCCAAACACACACATACACAGAGAAGAAAGCTATAATGTAGACCAGTTGGCACTAGGGCAAAGACAGACCCAAACAGTATAAATAATTTACAGATAATAAAAGTTCTATGCTGCAGCATTTTTCTAAGTGTATGTGTGCAGCTGGGAGGTTTGGAGTGGTTGGGGTACAAGGTGTCTGGTTGTAATTTCCACCCTGTGCTCCATCAGAGTGAGTGACTGATAAATCAGTTGGAGGGAGGTCACTACTAACTAGTACCAGGTGAGGAATTTGGACACATTGGATTTGGACAAATTGTGAGCCATTTATCCTGCTCAAGCAATGCCACCAGATCGAGCTGTGTTCTCAGTGTCAAGCTGCAGTGGCCAACAACTCATTAGCATAGGGAAAGCAACCCCTCCCAAAAAAAAAAGAAATATAAAAACCCAGGGTACTATCTCTAGCATTTGTGTGGGCACATCGATGCTGGGAGTAACACAACACATGCCATACCTCAATTTTGCACAGTAAAATGACAGCAATGACAGGAACCAAACCATAGCACTAAGTAGCAAAATATAATATTATCAGTCCATGTTGCTAAGTCTGCTCTCACTGCTGTACTGGAATGGATCGGGACTACTGCTGTGACTGCCTGAGCTACTGCCCACATCATTCTCACTGCTGTCATAGGGTCATCCCTATGGGGATCTACTATGTAGTGGCTGTCAAACTGTGGCACTATGTCAGTGTCCGAAAGATCACTGTAAGTGCAGGACAACATAATGCTTGTATCATCGGACCCTGAAAATGAACTGTTTGACATTGCTATTGCTGTGCTGCATGCTGTGACCAAGAGCTCTGTTATCAAGACAGAACTGCTGTGATTAAGAACTAATTTTAATTGCAGAGCACAGATCTCCCTGTGGTGACATTGAAAAGGTAATGAGTGTCAAATGTCACCAAATACAGTCTCCAATATACAAAATGACACTTCCTGGTTTGTGAGGGTGAAAACCTGATTTAATTTGCTTAAATAGGCTATGCATCTATCAAAATACATTGCGAATCAGTTCTATATGCAGTCACCTTGCGGTATATGCGTTCATACATCAAAACTTGGTAAATCGCTTTAAAGAAAACTCGGTAAGAACATTTATTATCTCCAGTTTTCATTTGAGTAGTGCTAATAGACTTTCCGCATCTGGAACCAGGTACATTATCTGGTGAAGTTTATGCCCACTCTGTACAACCAAAACCCAGTCTGTGGCAGTATTGCTCTGCTTCCCCCATCCCCAAGCAAGCATTTTTTTCTATGCTCAGCTGTCTCTGACCAGCCGTGTTCATTCTTATCCTGCCTGCTTATGTAGCCTCAGTACACCCTGGCCAGTATAGTATGCACTGTATGTACGGTAACTCCCCCACCCCTACACAAACCCATACAATCCTCCACTCTAGCAACAACAAAACCAAAAAACTACAAACTGGGAAAGATATCAGATGCAAAGATTAAAATTATAAGGCATGATTTTTATGGCTTCACAGCGTAGCTATACAATATATATATATATAATGAATTCAGTATAAAAATTTGAAGACTGAAGCAGAACCAATACTACTTTCAGCATCTACTTGAGTTCAAAACACCTCATTAGTATGCATCAAATTGATGTGTGGTCTCCCCCTTCCTTCCCACTTCATTTTAACTTGATGCATTAATGCAACTGATGTGGATCCTACTTGGAGTAATCTTCACTTGTGTGTTATGGGCAAAGGTTGAGGCGTTGCTTGTATTAGACTGCATGATGTGTGAGAAGCAAGCAGAGGAAGAAGGCACTGAGTGTGCAAAAGAGATTTGTTCTCTCCACCCGATAACACAGCCATTACCAAACAAGCATTTGTCAATGCTGAATGTTGCTTGCTTCTATGTGCTGTTTAGGTATTTGGAAGTCATTGGAGTGCAAATATTGAAAATTTGTGAACTTACGAGTGTGCATAGGAACTGCGCAATGCACGCTCATAAAACAGTCATTCTTGGGAAATTTTTCACCAAATTTTCAACATAGCCATTTTAAGACCTCTGCTCATGAACAGTGTCACTGTGATTTTGTTAATGTATCCTATACATTGAGTTTGCACACCGACTGCGCCATTGTGTGCTACATGGGCGGAAACACATTTTGGGCAGGATGTGAAACATGACAGTTGTACTGCTCATAAGGAGGTGTGGTAAAATGGCAATGTTGAAAATCTGGAGTGGAAATATTGAAAATTCGCAAACCTACGAACGTGCGTGGGAACTGTGCAATGCACACTCGTAAAACAGTCATTTTAAGGAATTCTTTCACCAAATTTTCAACATTGCCATTTTAAGATCTCTGCTCATGAACAGTGACACTGTGATTTTCTTAATGTGTCCCATACACTGAGTTGCTTTACCGACCTTGCCATTGTCGCTACATGGCGGAAACATGTTTTGGGCAGGATGTGAAAAATGACAGCTGTACTGCTCATGAGGAGGTGTGGTAAAATGGCAATGTTGAAAATCTGGAGTGAAAATATTGAAATTTCGTGAACTTACGAGCCTGCGGAGGAACTGCGCAATGCACGCTCGTAAAACAGTCATTTTTTGGAATTTTTTGACCAAATTTTCAACATGGAGTTTTTGGGACCCCTTCTAATGAATAGTGTCACTGTCATGGTGGTATTCAGGCCCAAAGGGTGATTTCACAGTCACAGTGCAGTCACTGCGCGAAATCACCCTTCGGTCCCGAATAACGCCATGACAGTGACATCATTAATGAGAAGGTGGTCCTAAAAACCCCATGTTGAAAATTTGGTGCACAAATTCCCAAAAATGCCTGAGATATGCAACAAAGTTGAAACCCCCCTATCTAGGCCATTATGCAGCTTACCGGCATTTCCTCAGTTCGCGGTCAGCTTTGAAGAGTGCAGACGTGTTCCCGGTCCACCGAAGATCATCATGCCAGAGTCTGGAGGTAAGTATGGGTGAGGCTGGGTGCGCGGTAAGGTGAGTGCGGGTGGGCCGCACCGCGGACCGTTTTGGTTTTACAGGTTTAAAAAAAAGATGCCATGGGACATTTGCCACGCTAGGGTGGGTTCCCAGCGTGGCACAAGGGTGAGGGCATTCAGCCAATGAAGTTGGGCACCCCGTCCGGCCAAGAACTGCTTGCCATGCTGGGGTAGGCTCCCAGCGTGGCACCAACTACCGGGGGCGACGCATCAGCCGGATGGGGATTGGGCATCCCGTCGGCTATACAGTGCGTGCAGGGGCGCGCATGCCTGCGTGTGGGGGGCTACGCTTCTTATCGCTGCTCACTGAAGCATAGCTCCCCCTTTCAACTGTATGCCACTGCATTTTGGAGCGTGTCATAGATAGCTCCAAAATGCATTGGCTTACAGGGGCCACGCCTGCCAGCTCACTGAATGAATTGGAGGAGGAGGTGACACACCTCTGAAATCTCCGATGATGGCACTATGTTTCTTGCACATGCATGCAAGCAACATAAAAAACCTCTGCGGCAATATTGTTCTACTCCTTTTCCCCTTTCAGAACAAGCATTTTTTTCTATACTTAACTTCCCTGACCACCCTTGTTCCTACCTATCCTGCCTGCTCATGTAGCTACAGTTCTCTCTGGTCAGTACAGCATGTGCTGCATGTATGATGCACTCACTGTGATGTCAGCAGGAACAGAAAGTGTATCTATTTAGTTGTCCTCACTGCAAAAGAATGTTAGGCTACACTGTGCTGAACTTTGTTACTTCCTTTGTGCTTTAAAGGGAAATGGAGAAAGATTACATCCTCAGTTGAAACGTGCTGCCATAACTTGTCAACAGTTGTCTGTATAAGGATTAAACCCTTACAGCGGGTGCTCTTTCTTTGCTGAGACTTTCATTTGGAAGAAGCATACCAGTGCATGTATAGACTGAGCTGTGCATCTGGACATAAATTATGGGCATAAATCTTTATTTCATTTCTGGAGAGGTGTTGGGACAGTTGATTAAGGTCTCGTGTATCACGTACAAATATCATTCCATTTTCTAAAGAATGACGGAGTGCTGCATTTGTCAGATTGAGTTATGCAAACATATTTATTATACTTAAGCACATGTAATAGACATTAGACTCTCAACTTCCCACTCGTGGCTGAACTCAAACCTCTGACCAGGAAAAATTAAATGTATTTGTAGTTGCATCTCTCATTTATGCTGCATAAGGAGTAGGATTCAAGTCCAGAGGTAATATTAAACAAACTTGCCATTTTAATGTTTGCATCTGATATCTTTACCGGTTTGTGTTTTCTTTTTTTGCTGTTGTTGCTGGGATGGACGTTTGTGTGGGTGTGTGTTTGTGGGGAGTTTGACATACAGTATCAGTATCCATACAATATGCCCAGTGATCAGTCTAACTAAATTCTGCAATTTAATCAATATGGCTGTATTCTGGTGCAACACACTGACTTCAAGGTAACCCAGAGCATGTCATTCCTGAGTGATGGGAGAGATGAACTTTTCTATCAAACTGTTGAAAAAGATTAAACACTGAAAATATGGCATTTATACTAGACTTGATTAAAAAATAATAAGCATCATTCACAGTTTGCCTACACGATGTTGTTCTTTTCTTTTAACTTTCAAATGAAGATCTAAACTGCCAGCAGTGCCTCACCAGAAGTTTTACTTTTGCTTGAAGCACAGTGCTGTTGACAACACAGCACAGACGTGTGCTTGTGGTTAGCCTGTTCTCAGCTGAGAGTTTAAATAAAAAAAAATAAAAAAACAGCCACTGTCATGTCGTGTCATGGCTAGTATAACATTTGAACAGTGTAGGAAACTTGTCAGAGCAGACAGTGGTACCTCGTTTAAGGGCTGACAGACAAAGCAAAAATAGGGGTTTAAATGAATATAAAGAGAAAACACAGACACAATTGTTTAAATCAGTTTATTTTAATTTTGTTTATGTAAAATGTGCCAACTTAAGCAGTCCCATGGTGGAAGTAAGATGAATGAAACTATATCCTCCTACGGTAGTAACACCTGATTGGCCAACATTCAGCCAGTCACATGGTGATTAATCAAAGGTATTACTGCTATAGGAGGATGTAATTTCATGCAAGATCCTGCCACATCCCTCAGGTCTTGCGTCCCACTATGAAGACCTGTGACTCAAGGTCTCACATGCTGCAGGGACTGCACCCCAGTTCACAATCTTGCAAGAACACACACTGTGCTATGGGGGCTGCAGTTGTGATGGCTTGGTGTAAGACAAGAAGGAAGAGGCTCTCCATACCTGTACATTGGGGGCCAAGTCTTGCAGCCCTGGGCCCTGCTCCAGCAGAGTCCCAAGTGTGCACACTGCTGAAACCATGGCATGCTATCCTGGCTCAAGAGCCACAAGTGATATTGCTGCTCCAAGGACTGCACCTGTGAGAAATGCATCCTGACCATTGAGTGACAGCAGTTCATGGCTATCCAGGTTGCCCTATGCCACCAGCAGATCAATGAGAGTCAGGAGACCCTGCTGTCTGACTTGCCTAGGATGCCCAGGGCCCTGCAACAGCCAACTCTGCCCCCAGGATCAGCCAGCCAGCTGCCTGTACAATGGTTGGCCACCGACCAGTAGCCTGGTCCAGTGCCCAAGCCAGGAGTGCAAGAAAAGCCTTTTAAAATATCTGTATCTGCAGCACTGTGCTTTAATGTATTCTATACTGAATCTGTTATAATATGGGTGGCCCTACTCACTGAGTTGCACAGCACAGCACAATGAGGAAAAACAGGTTCACATCCAGGGCCCTAGTTTTCAAGACATTTTATGTACACAACTGGTTTTAGGCATTGGTATAATAGCTTACACTACAATTTCAGGCATCTGTTTGTGATCTGGAAGATCATTATTGTGTTGGGACACTGCCATGTTTTGTAACCTTTGTAATATGTTGTCCTGCCAGACTTAGGAAAAAAGTGTTTGACATGTATTAACCCATGCCCAAATTAGTGCAGAATTCTGAAATCTATTTCAACAATCAATTGAGTCTCACATATCTATATCTATCATACACATTTCTTAAAAAGTAAGGATATCTATGGCAAACAAACTACGTTAGGGCTCATTAGGGTTACTACTGCACAAAACATGGATTGTGCAAAGGCTGAATAAACTATTGGGGTCCTAAGCACAATGCCCACATAGTCTGAAAATGTGCTATGGTATTAGGGTACTTAGGTCTAACTCCCACCCACCTTGACACATCCCCTACCCTTATGACTCAAGGACAGTCTTGAGGTACATGGCCATACATCAATGGCATAGTACCTCATACAGGGTTAACATATTAAAATTTGTATATAGCAACCCAACTCACCTGCAGGGTCCTGCATGAAGAAAGCTACAACACTTTGTATTGATAACATGTAGTGAAACATACTTCTCTACCTATGCAGAGTGTATCAGTGTGAAACACTGGCTTGGAGCTGTATCTTGTGCTTCAGACAAGAGGTTACAAGCTGGGGAGGCAGGGAACATTAGGGTTGACAAGACCCCACACTAATTCAACAAGACTCCAGACACCCCAAACCCTAACTTTTTTTCCTTTTGCTGCTTGGGAAGGGGGGTGGAAAGTTAGGGTTGGAAACCCTCATGCCACATTTCCATACTTTTGTGACATTAATTGGAACCCTAACTGGTGCAGTAACACCGTTTTTTTTGCAAAGAATATTAGGGATGGGTGGTTTGCCTGGACACAGTTCTGATTCCGACTTCAAAAAGGTTCTAATTTACTCTGATGAATTGTAGACCTATTTTAATCTATTTGAGTAAGAGAAATGCATCAGTATTATTCTTTTAGATCCCTGTTAAAAAAATATTTTTTTAATTCTTTTTATACAATTTTTCAAACGTAGTACACATAAACACAGGACATTTGTATAGTACATCAGTGCATGGAAAAAAGAACGTAGTTAAGATACCAAAAACCTTTTTAGCACCGAAAAGTCAGTAAACACAGATTAATTATACTATCACCATTCAAACATCAAATATCCTAAGTGCAAAAGCATTTAAAACACAATGCAACACTATTATAAAACCGTATAAATACAAAAGCCAAATACACAGACAAAAACTAAGATTAACACTAAACTGTCACACACACAGCAAAACTTAAAAAAGACAATACTACAGTGCCCTAATGTCAACATCAAATGCAGTACCCATTTTGTCCCAAAAGGTGAATGAGTTCAACAATCCCGCAAGCACCCAAAAAGAGAAGGGGAAGAAGGGGATAGAAAGGAGGAGGGAAGAAGAAGCAACATGGGACCACAGGTGTGGGTGAGGGAGGCCATGCCAGGGGAGACAAGAGGTGACAATGGTAGCCTGAACCCCCCAAATGTATAGGCTGTATTAGCCCAGAGGTATCACTGCCTGCTCCATGAGGGACAAAGGGGCCAAATACTGATCCCATTGCTTTTCAAATTTATCAGACCACCCCTTTAAATTGAAGTCAAATACTCCAGCTGGAGCATATTATGGACGGAGTCCTGCCACATCTGCTACGTGGGGGGAGGGCTGGGAAACCCAGATAATATGGATACAATGCTGAGCCATAATTAGCATCAACTGGGTGGAGCTGGAGTAGAAATTCCAGTACTCAGATGAATGGTCTGCCACCCCAAATAACAAACACCAAAAATTCACTGGGAGTCTGACTTGCATAATACGGGACATGGTCTGGGCAACTGCCATTGCAAAAACAATGTATGTACTTGCCCCTCTCCATACTGCATCTCCTGCGTAGAGGGGAAACCCCAGGGGTGAATCTACTTACCATCTCCAGGGGGAGATACAACCTGTGTAAAAACTTGAACTAAGCCTCCTTAAATTGGTTGCATTACATAACCTCATATGAGATTCGCAAAGCTCCTTCCAGGCCTCCACTGGTATCACCCCCTCCCCCCACAAATCCCACTCCCAAAGCCTCTTGGCCTTCAGAGAAGTAGCGGGGAGAAGCAATCTAAGTTATAATGATGACTGGCCAAAGCTCCCTTAGGAGCCACCCTGGCAGACAGCATCCCTTTCTCCAGGACAAAGAGAGAAGAGTTTTTTGGTTTGAGATGATCCAGGCATCACACCCAGTCTCGCACTTGCAGATATCTAAATAATTGAGAGGACCGCAGACACAAACACTCCACCAGTTCAGAGTAAGTTAAAAAACCTTGACTATTATAGAAGTTTCCAAGACACTTTATCCCAACAGAGTCCCACTTCTGAAAGGTCCAGTCCTCCAATCTTGGGAGGAACTCCAGATTGAAACAAATTGGAGCCAAAATCATACCCCTTGACATACCCCTTAGCAGCTTTCGAATGTGACCCCAGGCCTCCAAAAGCTGTTCCACCAACCAACTCCTGCGACCACTAGAATGATAGGCCAGCAGTCTCATCTGGCCTAGATAGGCTGTTATGCAGTGTTCTCTTCCCTCCTGGTCAATCGAGACCCATGCTGCTCCTAGTGGTCCCTTGACCCAATCCAAGAGCGATCTGGCTGCGCCGACAGGTGATAAATATGGAAATCAGGGTAATTTAGTCCTCCTTTAGAAGGAGTGTTTCTTAGTTGGATAAGACTTATCTGTGGCCTTTTTTGTATGCCAAACAAAATTGCTATAGGCCTTATCCAGAATCCGAATGTCCTTCTTATAAAGGCCAATTGGGAGCATCTGGACATGACACAGAATTATAGGCAGGATATTACACACACAGATCACACACAGATGTGTGATGGCAAAAAAGGACCACACTTGCCCATCTAGTCTGCCCTTTTATCCCTCCCCTGCCCCCTCCTCCCTTTGATCTACTATGGGTGTTCCATATGCATCTTGACCAAATTAATATGACCAAACCAGGACAGAGGAAGACCCTACCATGAATGAGGAAGCATATAGTCACAGTGACACTGAAATCGTGAATCCACTGCAGCGACACATGCAGACTGATTGCAAAGGGAGCACAAGGGAGAACAAACCAACACACCAAACTGAGTGCCAACAGGTGTGCCGACAGGTGCAGTACAAAGGGAGGACAGAAAGGTGTGCCTCGGCTCCCAGAATTCACACGCATGGAAGTATGCCACAGCAGTTCATGCAGAGTGTGAGGAGGAAGGAGCTACTAGTCGTTGGCAGCTATGTGTACCAGCGGGAGCAGAGCCATGGGAATGTGACCAATTGGAAATGCATGGAGTACAGTGCCGGCTGGTGTATGGGGTTAGTTCGGCTGGCTGGTGAGGATGATGCAACCCTGTTGGGCTGGCATAACCATGTGCCCGACATGGCTGGTGTGGGTGTCCGCTGGGTGTATGTGGCAGTAAAGAGGAGGGCACTGGAGACCAGTGAGAGCAGTCAGCAGTTGGTTGTGACATGCTGCTCTGGAGTGATAGACACCATCAGAGGAAGCCTTCTACCTATTGGACTACTGAAATGGGCCACACAATGGGTGAGGAGGGGTGCACAGAGGGTACCGGTGGACCCCCCCAACCTGTCCAAACTCAGCATACCCAAAGACTACTGTGTGACTCGGGCAGGTAAAACCTTTCTGCTGTATGATTCTGGGGGCACAGCCTGGAATACCTCACCTGAAGCTCCACCTGGTTTGTGGATGGGACCTTAAAATACTGTCCCCGGCTATTCCAGCAACTATGGCAGTCCAATGGACACAGAGGTGGAGCAAGTCGAAGCTGCAGGTGGAAGACTATGTGTGTGATTGCAAAGAGGTGTTGCACAACAATTGCAAAATTAAAAACAGGTCACACACTGCAGAACTGTGCTATGCTGATGTGAGGTTTGCCCACAGCTAACCCAACTGCACAGTGGTAACACATTAGCCTGGTGCAAACAGGTTAGCCCGGGGCAAATGTTTACTATATTCAAAGCTCATATGCAAATGAGCCTAGTTAGGTAATCCATGAGCAAACAGGCACATTTGCATCTCATTATGTGCTGATTAGCATACATGTCCATGCAGTTTGCCCGGTGCTACTGCATGGAGCACACAGTTCCACCCTGTGGTCGGAATGGAAGTACAGGCTGGAAACTGCAGGCCAAGGTGTGCTCACAGCAGACCCCTGTTGGTGGGAATGGAAGAATAAGCTGGTTGCTGCTGGATATGGGTATTGGCAGGCACAATCAGTGCATACAACACACCCATGCATCACTGATATCAGTAAATATATATATTATACATATATATATATATATATATATATATATATACAGATATATATATATATATATATATATATATATATATATATATATGCAGTATATATACACACACACACACACATATGTATATATATATACTGCATATGTGCCCTGGTAGACAGCCCCCTCCCAGACCCCCAACACCAACATAGGCACCCCATAGCAGATGTGGGTGACACAGCAGTGGGAGGGCTTCAGGAATGCATGGGACAGGCATTAGGCAATCCTGGTGGGTGGGGGGGGGATGTAGGCTGTAAGTTAACTAGGCTCTGCAGCATATCCATTATGTAGGGAACTGATCAGACTGGGTAGGCCAAGCAGTCCTTTCCTACCGTCAAGGTCTCTGTTCCTATGTGTGTGCATTACAGTCTCTAGTAGTCTAGTGCCCTGCCCAGCATTACCCCTGACTCCCATTTTGGTTAATAGATCTGCAAATCCCTGGTAGCCTAGTGGTCCCCCCACACCCCCAGCATGATCCCCAACTCCCATTCTGTGACAAATATATGTAAATCCCTAGTAGTCCCCCCCCAGCATGATCCCCGACCACAAATCACTGAATTCCCTGGTTGTCTAGTGGCCCCCCACCTGGCATTGACAACCCCCCACTCCCCAATCAACCTCTGAATGGAGCTGGTGACTGGCTCAGTCCTCCTCACTACCACGGCCAGTCAACCACTGAGTTACTAATGAGTGGTACTGTAATGAATGAGCGCATCCTCGCATGAGGCCACGCTCATTCATTACAGTACCACTCATTCATAACTCAGGCGGTGGCCGGGGGAGTCATCAATGCCAGGTGGGGGCCACTTGACAACCAGGGAATTAAGTGATATGGGGTCAGGGAATCATGCTGGGGTGGTGGGGGGGCCACTAGGAATTTACAAATATTTATCACAGAACGGGAGTCGGAGAAAGTGTTGAGGGGTGGAGGGATCATTAGACTACCAGGGATTTATAAGCATATATTGCAGAATGGGGGTTGGGGATCATGCTGTGGGGTGGAGGGATCATTAGACTACCAGGGAGTGATATAGCTGTACTTCAAAGTGTAGTGAAGTAACACTTTGAGTACTGAATCTGTCCCACCACCCCACTATTGCATGTTTCCTTTTTGTATGTATGTAGCGCCGGTACAGGTGGCTTAAAATCAGTTACACTTGATTATGCTGCGGTGCATTTATGGCCACTCCCCACCCTGAATACATTAACTTTTGGTGTCAGTGCTATCACACAGCACCAGTGCTATTAGGCCTTTTGAATATTGCAGCCTGGTGTAATTCCAGCACTATTCCAGTGCAACAGATTTGCACCAGGCACAAAGCATTGAATTTCTGGCCCCAGATGTTACAGTACAAAGAAAAACAAGATAAATTACAACAGGCATTTAATGAGCTACAAGTGTTCTTCGACCACAGAGAATTGGTACTTAACCCTAAAAAAACCACAAACAATGTTGTTTTCATGTAACAACAGAGGGACTGAGAAACAATCTCTAAATGTTGTTACCCTTTGGGGATCCCCAATATAACAGGCCCAACCTTATAAGTATTTGGGTTATGGCTAGACAGTTCCCTTAGGTGGGAAGTACATATAGATAATCTGTTGAAGAATGTAGGAAAGGGAATAAGGGCCCTATATAGGGCAAATTTATGCTCATCACAAGAGACAAAGAAGTGTATTGTCAATTCTATGATAATACCAATTTTTGACTATGGAGACATTTTGCATGCAGGTGGGACCAAAGGGGACCTGGGGAAGCTGGACATTTCTTACAGTAGACTCACCAGGTTCATCCTTGGTGCCCCCATTTGATGCACAGTTGTCAGTTATATGACAACTTGGGATGGCAAAAATTGAGCGAATGAAGGCAGGAACACTTAATTACATTTATACACATTAATACAGCTCTTAAATCTAGATTACGTTGCACAACTTTGTATAATGGCTGTATGTAACTGAAAAACATATGTTGTTGAATGATGCACTGTGTAACCTCTGTCTATTTATCTGATTAATTCTGCTTGTTGTATTTATATAGGTGTTCACATTGTATTAGCCAATATATTTATAATGTACTTGAAACAAGATAATTGAAATAGCTTTTTCTGTACTATGGACCTCATGGTAAATGAGCTTCTAGCTCAATCGGGTAAATCCTGATTCATAAAATTTTATGAATAAAACATAGAAACACAGACTTTGATGGCAGATAAGGACCGCTTGGCCCATCTAGTCTGCCCATTTCCCTACCTAGAGGATAAGCTGCAGATCCTATTTAACAAACAGCCTATTTCTTCCTACCCCCCACAAAAATTGCCTTATGTCTGTCCCATGCATTCTTGAATTCTCCCACAGTTTTAGACCCCACAACCTCCTCAGAAAGGCTGTTCCACGTATCCACCACCCTCTCTGTGAAAAAATACTTCCTCACATTGCCCCTGAGCCATCTCCCGTCTATCTTCAAATTGTGTCCCCTTGTTCTTGCACATCTCTTTTACTAAAAGATGCTACCCTCTTGGACTTTGTTGATTCCACTGAGGTACTTACAAGTTTCTATCATGTCCCCTCTCTCCCTCCTTTCCTCAAGGTTATACATATTAAGCTCCTTTAGTCTCTCCTCATATGGCTTCTCTTGCAGACCCTGCACCATTTTAGTTGCCCTCCTCTGAACTGCCTCCATCCTGTCTATGTCCTTGCGGAGATGGGGTCTCCAGAAATGGATGCAGAACTCCAGATGGGGTCTCACCAACTGTCTGTACAGGGGGATAACATCTTCCTGTTTTCTGCTGGTGATGCCTCTCCCTATACATCCCAGTATACCCCCAGCCCTCCCTACGGCCATGTAATATCTACGTTGGATTACGTTCATGCCAGAATATCTGCCAATCAGACATATTTCTGAGGTAAATAATTTCTTTGTACCCAGTAATGGATCCACCTTTTGCTTAATAGCTGACCATAATGAGGCAATGCTTGGGCATTCCCAAAGAATATAGAAGAGATTACCTTCTGCTCAATTACACCTTATACACAGTGGGGATGGCAATCTGCTCATTTTATGAAGTTTGACTGGCGTCAGATACATTTTCTTTAATACTGAAAACTGCATGATCATCAATCTATCTTGTGTGATGTAAGTGTGGCAACTCTTCCATATTCTATCCTAGTCTAAAACCTGATGAGGAAACTGAGAGGACCAATAACCAGAGGCACCATCTATGGAAGGGAAAGCCTTGTTGTAGAGAGTGGAGACTGAAGTAGATTGTGGAACTGCATGGGTCTGTAGAGCTAAGGTGGTAAGGGAATTTATTACTTCTCCACTCCCCATGTCTTCCATAGAAATCTTCCCATTGGTCACCAACAAGTGGCGGATTTGGTAGATGTTAAAATCTGGGCTCTTTTTATCTTATAAATTCTCATAATGTCTTCTGAAGTGTGACAGATCCTCCCAGTGAAAAAGTCATTAGGACTCGTATATGCTAGTTGTGGAAGCCGCTGTGCTTGTAATGTTTTGCCCCCAATCTTAAAGTTAGAATTCCTCATGAGTGGCTGACTGGGATCTACACTGTGATTGTATTTCAAAAATGAGCAAAGCTGGATGTGAATCCTCACCGACACAGTGACTGGGGAGTTATTCAGCTCTTTGGGAAGGTTCTTTGGCCTGATATGTAGTAGGGCACTCGGGGACCTCCCACTGATTTAATTAAATCTTGTTCTATTATGAGCCATATGGGTACATATGGCAATGCGTAAGATTCTTCGGGCACCCAAAACTAACATGAATATTTACTCGCCTGACTGGCCCAATAGTACAGTCTGAAATGTGACAACCTCAGCCCACCCCGTATTTTGGGAGCTGCCATCTTATGATACGCTCTTCTTGGAGGCATACTCCTCCAGACAAAATCTGTGATAATCAAAAGTATTTTTTTAAACCATTTAATGGGTAGCCACAGGTTAAGTAAACTGAGGGTTAAAAAATTCTTGGCAGAATGTTCATTTTAACCAAACTATTCTGGCCCCATAAAGATAGAGGGAATTCCTTCCACTGAGCCAAATCTTGTTGGACCACCTGCTGTAGGGAATCTAAGTTAAGCCACCTCATCCTAAGATCACTCCTAGCCAGCTTGATACACAGGTACTGGAGATTGTTCGGGGACCACTGTAAACCATCAACTGCTATCTCACTTTTGAGACTTCTAGTATTTAAGGGGAAACCTGGGTTTCATCAAAATTAATTTTATAATTAGAGAGCAGGCTATACTCTCTGATAGTCTCTAGTGTGACCAAAATAGAGGATTTTGGTTGAGACAGATGTAACAGGATGTCATCTGCATACACAGATAATTTCACTTCCTGGGTCCCTAACTTTATACCATGTATCTTTGGATTCCTTTTGAGCTTAAGAAGAAGGGTTCCAGGCATAAATTAAACAATGGTGATAGGAGACATCCCTTTCTTGTGCCAGAGTACATTGGAAAGGTGGAGGAGAAGACCTTGTTGAGGTATATTCTGGCCCACAGGCCCTTATACAGGGCACGTATCCATTGAATGTACTGAGGGAGAAACACAAACCTATGCAACATCCTAAATAGAAACTGCCAGTCGATTTGATCAAACATTTTCTCCGTGTCTAAGGACATCAACACAACTGAAGAAACTGAGTCCTTAGACATGGAGAAAATATGAGTCAGTTTATGTAGGTGATCTGAAGACATCCTTCCTGCCATAAAACCTACTTGTTCCACTCCAATTAAAGAGGGGAGTACCTTGCTGAGTCTGTTCACCAAAAGTTTGGCTAATATTTTAATATCATAGTTTAACAACAAAATCGATCTATAGCTAGTAACTCTGTCCTCAGCTTTCCCTGGTTTATGTAATACAACTTTCAAAGCTTCCAGCAATTGTTGATCAATGGGGTCAGTTGAAAGAATACAAGAGAATAGTCTGTTTAGCCAAGGCATTAAACTGGTCAACAAATAACTTATAAAAATTAGGGGAGAAACCAGCTAGGCATAAGGCTTTGTTTAAGGGCAATTTGTTAATAACCAACTGAATCCCTGCCTCTGTGATGGGAGTTATCAGGCTTTCTTTCTCGTTCCCATTTAAGGTTGGTAAAGGTTTGGTTCACATAGTCATCAATCGCTTGGGTGTTTGACAGATCGGTCATTGGGCTATACAGGTTATGACAGTAATACTCAAATTAAGATGCAATTTTTTTTGTGGTAGGTTTGAAGGACTCATCGATTGAAGGTTGGATGGTCTTGATAATTCTGGAAGCTTCCTGGTGTCTGAGCTTTAGGGCCAGTTGGTGCCCTGCCTTCTCCCCCAATCTATATAAGTCGATTGAGTTTCAGTATAGCAAATTCAGCTTTTTCATGTAAAAACTCACCATAACAATCTCAAAGTTTAATGAGTTTAAGCCTATCCTCTTCAGTAGTATTTGGTAAAAGATTAATTTCCAATTTTCTTATTTGGGATAAAGTTTCTGAGGCATTTTCATCTCTTTTGTGCTTCCTGGTGGATGCAAGGTAGATTAGTTCCCCTTCGACATAACATTTCAGAGCTCCTCACTCCATGTCAATTTTTCCAGTGGAATTTAGATTACGTGCGGTATACTGTTCTATTGATTTAGCTACTTGCTTGACTGCCCAGTCATCTTTTAGCAATTCATTATTTATTTTCCATATAGTTTCTTTTTGCTGATTAAGTGAGAAATAAATTTGAGACCATACTGGAGAGTGGTCTGAAATCACCCCTGATTCTATTCCACATCCTAGGACCCAGGCAATACAGCCTGGCTCACCAAGAAGTAATCAATTCTGGATGAGGTGCCATGCACCATAGAGCAAAATGTGTATTCTTTGGAATTGGAATATAGCATTCTCTAGGGATTGCACAACCTAAAGTGGTCAACAAGATCCCGTATTGCCCTCTGAGCTGGAGATAGCCCTTGTGCTCTCCTATGTGATTTATCTAAATCTGGTGTATATGGGAGGTTCCAACCCCCCCCCCAAAAAATTGGAAGTGCTAAGAAAAGGGTGAGAACAGATACCAAAGCCATAAAAAAGGAGGTAGAGTCAATATTGGGGCCATATATGCCCAAACCACTTCTTTCCTGTTCAACAAATCTCTAAGGAGGATGAACCATCCATTCAGATCACGAATGCATCAGGCACAGACAAAGGGGGTCCTACATGAGAGTAAGATGGCTATACCTCTACTCTGTGTGCTAAAACCTGCTGTAAATACCTGACCAATATACTGCCTATGAAACAGATTAGCTTTGGTTTCCAGCAGGTGCATTTCTTGCAAACAGGATATATCTCCTTTGAGGTGCTGAAGGTGCTTGATAATTTGAAACCTCTTAGTTTTATTGCAGACCCCACAGACATTCCATGAAATTACTTTTAGATGTGTAACCATTTGGCCAAGTAAAGTGCATTCCTCATATTGAAAACTAACACAGCTGAGTTCTGTTCTCCTATACTTGGTAAAATGTTAGATGCCAACCCCCACCCCACCTTTAGACCTAAATTAACCCCATAACAAACTCCCACTCTACCCTGATTATTGCCCACAAAAGTAGAAAACAATGAGGTATTACCAGAAACTGAAGTATAAATCCCCTTTCCCAAACCCCAGAATAGGTATATGAAAGATATGCAAATCACATGAAAATAACAATTTCTCCCCCTCCCATCAAAGCAGATGTATCTAGGCCCATGACGTACAGTCTCACCGACCAGTGCTCCTCCCCCTCCTGCCTTCCCTTGAAAAGTGATGCATGTCCTGATCTCGAGAAGCCCACCCTTAATACACTAAACTACTGAAGCCACCAGCCCCTCACAGAAATGCAGGTAGTCTGAGAGCCACAGCCGTGGTTCTCTGAAGAACCCAACCTGCCAGACTGCCACCTGCCACCTGCTTTCTTTACATGAGGACAGTTGTCTCTGGGTTTAAATCCAGAGTCGTTTACTGCTGTGGCCCACTGGCTGCAGTCAGCCCCAGGAGCACTCCGACTGGCTCCATATAACTCTGCACTGTTAATGTTTGATTATATTGTGCTAGATTATGTTTTCTGTTAAAACTGTCTTGTTTGTATTTTATCACTGAAGTTTTCTGATTTAATGTAAATGCCTGTATTGTGTTCCTCATAAGACCTGTACCGATCTCAGCTCAGGCCTTTGAAACCCCCCATTCACATTTTTATGCTAGTATTGTGTTTTAAATAGCCCTGTTATTGCTCATTCAGACTTGAAGACACCTTGCCTAACATCTTGGTCTGCAACCCCCCCCCCCCGTTTAAGCCAGTCTGCATTTCTTTTGAGCTCCACGAGCAGCCCCACCCCCTCTGACTTTTTTATTTAATTCTCATCTGCCTTCTCCTTCCAGGTAGTCTGAGAGCCACGGCCATGGTTCTCTGATGAACCCGACCTGCCAGACTGACACCCGCAGTCCAGGTTTGAAGCCACCAGCCCCTCACAGAAATGCAGGTATGGACTTGCCCTGAGGGACTGATTACCTCCAGGAAGGGAACCCTAGCTGCCAATTTTTTCACCCACCCACCCCTCTGCTCCTGATTAAATACACATACACCCGGCCCCAGCTTTCTAGCTCACTCCTCTCTAGCTCTCCCCCCATCCTTATTCCACTATGTGTGTCAAATCATGGATCCTGTTCTGGTCCTTCTTCTATCTCATATCGCATGCCCAATATATGCCACCTCAAGCCTTTATTACTGTGGATACTAATCTGATCTGCTTTGTAACTAGTTCCTGTCCCTATGTGGATATATGCATTTTCAACTCCCCAATTCTTCAACACTATTTTCATATTACCTTTAACGCTGGTACACAAAATGAATTACCACCCCAGCTTATGACTTCCACCAACATCATAGAGGTGTCACCTCTACAGATAGCAGTCAGAGTACTCGTCTCTACCACCCTTAGTGGGAAGGGCAAAAAATGTTGGGGTGCACCCCCCCCAGGATGATGACCCACAACGACATAAAGGGGTTACCAGTACAAAGATTACTATTGCCACTCTAAGAAAACTTTTACTCCTTCTTCTTCTGTGATCAGGAAATGTGGAGATCAATCTGAGGCCACCAACTGCAAGTCCATCGCCCTCTGACCTTGCCATACTGAAAGGCATGAGTTTCCTCCACATTAATGTATGCAGTCTGTTAAAAAAGTTCTCCATGATCCAGGCCTGGGTCCTCCATACTTGACCAGACATACTAGTGGTTTCAGAAACCTGGCTTAGACCAGCCACCTCCAACAGGGAAGTCAATATCCCTAACTATTTACTATTTAGAGCAGACAGACACTCTAGGTGTGGAGGGGTTGCCATCTATGTCAAGGATAGGTATATAGCATCCTGTCTGAGTGCTTTATCTGTTGAAATTGCTTATGAATGTCTGTCTCTTCAAGTCACTGTCTCGCACACTTCAACATTATTTATCATAGGGTGCTATAGACCTCCTTCTGCCGATCTACAATTGTTACCTCATCTGAATAATATCATCAAACAACAATCCTCAGAAATAATTATTCTTGGGGATTTTAATTTAGACTGGCAATCTAAAACTGCCGCTCCTCTCATAGCTTTCTGTGACACCCATGGATTATCACAACTCATTGTCGAACCAACACGAGTAAATAAAAAGAACATGGATAACAGCTCCCTGCTAGATGTTATCCTAGTGAATAAACCACATCTCTTCTCCTTTGCTGGCATCTTCTTCAGTGATATCAGTGATCACTCATTTATTGCTTGCATGAGATCAAGCAACAAACCTACTACTTCGCGGAAGTTTGCTGCCAAGAGATCTAGACGGAACTTTGATCTCACTGCCTACATAAACGATCTGAAACACTCCTTGTATTGGCAAGAGTTCTACTTGGCAAAAAACATGCAATCAGCATTAGACATATTCAGCAAAATTATCCTAGATGCCCTAAATAAATATGCCCATATAGTTAAGGTGCAAATAGCAAAAAATGCATGTAGACGGTTCACACCATTATTAAAATCTGCATTGACTGAAAGAGATAACCTATGGAGTAAAGCATGCAAAACCCAGGCTGCTGCGGACTGGTGCAAGTTCAAAAGGGCACGAAAATCATGTACTAGAATGGTTAGAGATACAAAAGCTGCTTACTACCATTCTGAGTTTCTCTCTGCCTCCAAAAATCTTACAAGATTTTGGAAAACCGTCAAGGACTTGTCTGGTCACACGTCTGGTGGCTTACTACCTGATTAAATCTCCTTAAACAATAACATCATTAGTGACAGACTGGAAGTTCTGGATGCCTTAAATAATCAACTTGCGACTGAAGGCTCAGCCTTCGGCAATTCCCCTGCAAACTTGATATGCTATCAGGTGGATAATATAGGTGCAGATCCTAGCGTCACCGATTCAGTCTTCTCCTTGCATCCTACTACTCTGAAAGAAGTTGAAGACCTATTGCTAAAACTGGATGTAAAAAAAAAAGTGCTGGTGCGGATACCCTCAACCCATATTTTTTGAAGGTGGCCATCCATGTGTTATCCATTCCTTCAATATGGAAAACAGCGCACATCATACCCCTGTTCAAGTCTGAAAATACCTATGATCTAAATAATTACAAACCAATTTCAATTCTCCCGGTCTCGTCAAAATTACTGGAAAAAGTCTTAAGTAACCAGCTGAGGCAGTATTTAGAAGCTAATAACCTGCTTAATCCAGTCCAATCAGGGTTTAGAGCTAAACATAGCACCATCACAGCACCTGCCAAAGTGACTAATGACTGGCAAAGAGAGCTAGACAACAGGAATTACACCTGCGCCGTATTCTTGGACCTGAACAAGACCTTTAATACTGTCGACCATTCTCTGCTAGTTTCTTCCCGGACCTCACTAGGTGCTGACCCATTATCTTTACAGTGGTTCAACAACTACCTCTCTGATCATTTCCAGCACATGAAAGCAGAAGGAGATCTCTCAACTCTCAAACCTCTTCTAAGAGGTGTTCCCCAGGGTTCTATCTTAGGACCAATCTTATTTGCAATATACAGCAACATTATTGATGAAAGCATAACTAAGGCCAGCATTCATCTGTTTGCAGATGACACAGTTCTTTACGTAAGCTGCCCATCATTACAATCTGCATGTAATGACCTTCAATCTGAGTTCAACCTGCTGCAACACCAACTCCTAAACAAAAAACTATTACTTAATGCCAAGAAAACAAAAGCAATGCTCTTTTCTCCCTCTGCCCAAATGGTAAATTCAGCCCTATCAGATCCTGTGCCACAGATTACTACAATTCTTGGCGAGAAGTTGGAATTTGTCCCTAAATTCAAATACCTGGGAGTATGGTTGGACCATAGGCTCTCCTTTATACAGCACATTGAAGAATTGCTCAAAAAATTATGACAGAGACTTGGCCTGTTCTTTAGGATAGCCTGCTTCCTAACTAGAGATGCCAAACTACAGCTGGTACAATCAACCTTTCTATCCTTGATAGATTATGCTGACATCCTCTGCAGTCACTGTCCCATTTCCTACCTCAGCAAACTTGACACATTATATCATAGAGCTTTGAGGTTCATCACAGGCCTGCCTTATTCCATTCACCACTGCTCCCTATATCAATCAGTGGGGTGGAGTTCTCTTCAATTCAGGCATGATAAAAATGCAGCCTTATGGACCCTGAGAGCCATCTCCAAAAAACTGCCCCATTACATTACAGACTGTCTTCCTATAAAACCAACAGGCAATTACGCCCTGAGAAGTTGCAAATCTCTCCTACTGATTGTTCCCAAAGTTAGCTCTCGCTTTGGCAGGGCTGCTATAAGCTTTACACTGTCCTCCTTGTGGGATAAATTGCAAAAAAAAAACTGAAACTGAGGTCACCCATTGGCATCTCATCTTTCAAGCTCTTACAGTATATTCACATCTCAGAAATGATCAGTGCAATTGTTTCCCATGACCATGAATTGTCATCATGCTAACCTGTACCATTTAACCATGAATTCATTACTTCTAGTGCTTGTCTCCTCCTTGGCCCTGGTCTGTCATCATGCTTTCATGTAACACCTTGATGCCTCTGTCCTCCCTTTGAGACTGGTCTATCTTCCCACTTTCTCCAGCCTTCTTTTCATATCTCTGTACTGCACTCATCCACAATCTACATGCAATCATATTGTAAAAGTCCTAACTCCCCTTTCTCTCTCCCCGTAGGCCCCCACCGCTGCATCAGTTCTACCAACCTATCCTTGGGATTCACTTCTCACAATGTTTATCCTTCACTAACATATTACATACCCCTCCTGGTACCCCATCTGCCATTAGTTGGTGGTTCTCCAAGCCATTTTCATGGCTAGTACTAGTGACTGCCCCTGGTAAATGAACTAACTGGTACTTCTATACAGAGAACATGGTTTATATAAAGTTGCATGGTTCAATGGTGGACCTGCCCTCTTGTATTTGATTCCTCCTCTGTTATGGCTTGCCTTCTCTTCCTTTTATCATTTGACTCCCCTATTACTGCACCATTGTGTTTGTGTTTATATACTTATTTACATGTATTTATATGTTTTTATGATGGATGTTACCCGACCCTGTTCTAACCAGGTCCATCTTGTAATAGAGCTCTGCTCAATGATGTTCGCCTGGATGAATACAAATTTTAATTGATTGATTGAGTGAAAAATCTTCTTAAAGGTGAGAAACCCTTGCACTTTCCCAGTGTTAAAAAACAAATTAACCTGATCCTAACATCTGCTATTCTAAATAGGTAACATTAAACAGACTAGGTCATTGGGCAATTACCCAAGTCTGAACATTCACCAGCAAGCAAATGTAAACAAGTATTAGTCCAACCAATAGTCCTGTGTTAAATTGAAAAGGAACAACTATAAGGCAGAGCCCTGACAAACATCTTTTTTTTTTTATCATAGAATAATTTTTATTTATTTATTGTATTCCATTAGCAGAAGAATACATACTCACTTTGATTAGTGTATGGCACACTTGAAACAAACAATCCAGCTAAAATATGTCTTAAGAGTTTTACAGAATGGCACATATATGTGTTAAGTGTGTTAAGTGTCAAACTTACAATCATACACAGTCCTAAAACCTTGTAGGACAAATATCATTTAAGCAGTGGAACCCCTCAACATGACCATGCATTCTGCAAGGTTTACTTGACCCTTTTCTATGAGGGATTGCTTGACACAGTGTTAGCCAGAAGGCCAGGTCCCAGATCAAAACAAAAACCTCCTTGTAGTAGTAATTAAGTGTAAAATAAAGTCCGTGTTCCTGATAGTTCACAGGCGTACAATAAATGGTCAGGAGTTCGGATCATTTCCAGACTCGGTAGGTCCATGTGCTATTACGTCACAGCTCTAAACAAAGACACACCGGCCACAAGGATAGTACTGTACCTCCGTGAAAACTAAACCAAGAAGCATTAATCTTAGACTGTTATCCTGCACAGCCCCTGGTGTAGACCAGTCGAACATAATCATTCTCCACACCATTCAAGTTGAACCCCTGAGATCCTGCATGTGGAGAAATAGGATGCTCCTCTTTCCAAACTTACAGACTGAATAAATAGTTAGAGAATGATAGGGGAGAGGGAGGGAAGCCGGGGGGCCTCCATCAGCCTGGTAAGATCTGCAGAGGAGCTCTACAATATTTATCACTTGAAAGTTTCTGTCCATGAATGAAAATGAATAGAGTATGAATGCTTGAACAGTACATTGACTGGCAGTAGACTGAACCAAATGTACAGATCATCTAACCCTTCAGCGATTTTTGAACAGGTTAAGCAGGGCT
Source organism: Neoceratodus forsteri (assembly GCA_016271365.2). Taxonomy (NCBI): domain Eukaryota; kingdom Metazoa; phylum Chordata; order Ceratodontiformes; family Ceratodontidae; genus Neoceratodus; species Neoceratodus forsteri. The sequence goes on along the minus strand of CM057449.1, from coordinate 542,456,687 downwards.
TCCACTAGAGCTGTTTTTGCTGCTTTAGGTTCCTCAAAACTGGCCCATGTACCATTAAGGAGTACTTGAAATCTTGCCAGGTACAACATCTTGAATCTGATACTAACTGGGATCAATTTGATGATGATGGGATGGAATATAGAACGCCGTTGCTGAACTGAGGCAGGTAAATCTCATGCCACCCTGATTTTAGCCTCCCCCTATTTGACTTCCTGTAATTCTTCAACTTTGTTTAAGAAATGCTGCTGCTCCAAATAGTTTAAAACACAGAAGACTAGCAGTCGAGATGGTGCTCCAACCGGGGGCATAGCGTGAAGTGCTCGGTGTGACCTCTTAAAGGAGTAGGCAGGCCGAAATGGTGGTGGTCATGCTAGTTTAAGCATCAATTTCTGGGTGAATAAGATCAGGTCAGAGCCCTCTTCTTTTTCTGGCAGACCTATTAGCACCACATTATTTCTTCTACTGTGGCCCTCCAAGTCCTTTGCTTCCAGTTGGGCCATTCTTTGCCTGGTGATTGCTATCTCTGGATCCACCTGCTCGATTTTCTTCTCCAGGGAGTTAATTCACACTTCACTGTCCCTGGTACATTTGAAGATCTCTACCAAAGCTGCCTGCTGTTATTTTAAACTCAGAAGTAAGTGATCTTTGCTCTTCTCTGAAGGGTTTAATTTCTTCTAAGAAGCGGTCCACAGTCAACAGGTTCTGCTCCGATGTAACATTAGTTGTGCGCCCACTCACAGAGGTCTGAGGCCTGGATTTCTTATTGGCCTTTTCAGGTGTTGGTGGTGGTGTATGTTTAGGTAATGGTGCTCACATTTCTACCTCCATAATTGTAGATCAGCTACTGGGTTTAGTGCATCCAGCAGTTTAGGCAGTCCTGCGATCGAAAAAATAGTAGAAGTTTTGCCAGTAAATCGGGAAAGTAGTAAAATATTTCTGAGTTAGCAGGAGCATTGTGGGACAGCTGCTACTTGCAAGGCTGCATTATGTGACTCCTAAGGAGAGGTGTATTTTAAAAACTTGGACAGAATACCATCCAATCTTATGGCCTTAACAATGTCTAGTTTTAATAACTCTTTCATAACTGTATCCACAGTTATGCTGCAAAGGGAGAACTGTCCTGTATACTTGTTTGTCCAGGATCTGTGAAGTATTGCTAGTTTAACCCACATTCCCCATGTTGCTAAAATAATCATTAAATTGATCTGCCACAATTTGGGATAATGGTAGCATTTGATTGTCTACATAAAATATGTTTGAAGTTTCACTACCATGACCCATTAATAAGTATTCATTGTTCTCCAAAATTCCTTAGGATTCTGGGAATGATTATTGTCTAATATTCATATATAATGCTTTTGTTTTGCTTTCTTTATCTCACTAACATATTGGTTGTGTAACTTTTTATATTTATCCCTGTCTTGTTGGGTACCACCTTTTTGCATTATACCACAATTTGTCCCTTGTCCCTGTTCTTAAGTTTCCTTAAACTATTTGTGTACCAAGGTGCATTATTTCATTTTAAAATTTCAGTTTGTATGGGGGCATGTTTATTGCATATACTCATAAACTCTCTTGCAAAATATGCCCATGCTTCCTTAATTGTTGGGAATAATGCAAGTCTATCCTAGTTAACATTACACGTCTAACATAAATTCTACATAGTCAAATGTTTTGTAGCTGCGCCATTTAATATTCTTATTTTCAAGTTCTTAACGTACCCCTAATACAATAAATGAACTGACGATCAGAAATAGAGTCTGGAAGGACCCCACTCCTTAAAATGTTATGTGGGGAGTTAGTAAAGATCAAATCCAGTGTAGTTGTGGCTGAAGGATCACTTGTGTTGATTCTAGTCAGTTCTTTAATTAGCTGGGTAAGTCCCAGGTTCACCTGAAGATCATTTAACGGGTGTACCTCATTTATGGTCTGCCAATTAATATTGAGATCACCCAAAATAACTATTTCATGAGTATTTTAATATTCTTGCAAAAGATCCTGCAGACAATCAAAGGCACTGGGTTTCAACTTAGGTGGTTGATAGACTCCTGACATTACATTTTTTTTTGTATGTGGCCATCTCAACTCCAGAAGTAAGACCTCTAATCTTTGTAAGTCTAGATTTACATCTAACTGTAACAATTAATTCTTCCTTCCTGTACACCAATACCTCACCCCCTCTTTTGCTCCTGTCCTTGTGCCACATGCAATAGCTGATGATATTCAGCAGTTTATCTTCTACTCTTTGGTTTAACCATGTTTCTGTAATCACCACCAAATCTGGATTATGATCACCTATCCCAGTATTAATTAGATCCATTTTATTAGCATACTCCTAGTGTTGAGATGCACCACACTGAATCCTTGACCCCCACAACATCTAGAATGTTCTAATTTAACCCAGTCTCAGAATTATTCACTGTTAGAAACACCTCCTCATTTTCCATAGTGCCACAGGAACCCTGGATGTTATCAAGTGGTCATGGGTTAGGATGAGTGTCTCCTCAGATGATTAAAAAAATGAGGAAAAGGTGTTGCAGCACTCCCAGGTACCTTAGAGGGCTACTTCTGTTTCCAGAAGCTCTTTGTATTAGTTTAAAAAACAATTTTACTTTATTAGTAAACAAGTGTAGTGTATAATTTGCTGATACAAATATAGAGAAAAAGTTTTTGGCAACCATTTTTAGGTCTAAAATGTAAACATACTTGGTTTGATAACATGTCCCCATCCATTTCCATATTTATAATATATATTAGTAATATGTTATTTGACCTTCTGGTCCAGCAGTATTTGCTCAGCCTAATCTCATTAACCATTAGCGGGGAGTTCAGTGCATCCTGCTTAGCATCCAACAGTCTCAGGAGACTCAGGTGGGTCAGAAACTGGTCTCCAGAAACATCCCAATCTCCCACCATCTTGCTAGTGTAGAGACTGAAATAATAGTCCACAAAGCATTGCTTGAATTTGAGCGACATCCTCGGTTGGTCTACCATCTCTCCCCCAAACAGCAGAGACCCAGGTAGGTCATATTTTCCCTTTCACAAGTCTCGCTAGTAATGGACTGGGTTTGTTACCCCATTCAAAACCCCTCTGATTAGCAGAACTTAGTGCCAGGTTTGCCAGTCTGAGGTTGTGAGGCGTTGAGTCCCAGGGGTTCTGAAAAGCCTCCGGGTGTTTGGCAGCATTCTCAAATTGCTGCAGTTTCTGTAACTTCTGTTTGTGTAGTGCAGCCATACAAGCAATCACCTCTCCCATCACAAAAGCCTTCACAGTCTCCCATAGAACAGAGTGGGATGGAGCCCAGGGGCCATTTGTAGCTAAATAAAACTCCAATTTCTTAAGAAGAAATTTCTTGGAATTTCTGATTAGTTCACATATAAGTAGGAAAGTGCCATCCCCTACCATTTCCTTATGGCCCATCCAAACTGAAAATGACCGAACTTGAGCATGGTCAGAGACTGAAAGTGGACTAATAGATACTGACTGCATCCTTCAATATCAGTCCATTAAGACCATAACATAATCTGCATGGGACCAGGTGTGATGGGGACAAGAATGGAATGTGAATTATTTGGCTCGCCAGGCATTCACTAAATTTAACTCAGCCAAGCCCAGGCCTCACCTCACCACTGCCAGATCTCACCAGAAATCAGTAAAAGATCTGTCTAAGTGGGGGTTAAAACCACACTTGAAATTTGCAAATAGGATCAGCCCCGGAGAACATTCTTTCTGTAAGAGGTCCAGCATTTGGTCATAAAAGACTGGTCTCTCTCCGCTGTTGTGTATATGTTTCCAAAAGTGATGAATTCCCCCTGTATTATTTTAGTGACAAAAATATATCTACCATTGGAAGGGTCTGTGACATAGAAACATAGAAACTGATGGCAGATAAAGACTGCAAGGCCCATCCAGTCTACCCATTTCTTTTTCTACCTTATGAATGTGCCATTGGCCTTTGCTCTGTCAATGGCCTATCTATTCATACTCATCTGTATTGCTCCCTTATGCCTATCTCATGCCAGTTTGAAGCCCTGCACTGTATTCATATCCACCACTTACTGAGTTAGGCCTTTTCATGCATCCACCACCCTTTTTGTGAAAAAGAACTTCCTCACATTACCCCTTAATTGGTCTCCCTCTAATCTCATGCTGTGTCCTCTTGTCCTGCTATTTTTCTTATATTGAAACATATTAGACTGTTTCACCTTATTAATGCCCTTAAGGTGTTTGAATGTTTCAATCATATCACCTCTCTCCCTCCTTTGCTCTAGGGTATACATATTGAGCTCTGTTACTCTGTCCTCATATGTTTTCTGATGCAGTCCCTGCACCAATTTGAAGAAACCACAAAGTTACCATGTGCTCACCAATGGAGTCAGGTGCAGTGAAGAGATTGCAGTCTCTAACAATTGTAATAAGCATCCAGTAAGCTCACTGCACTCCCAGTTGAAAATAGGACAAACACTGCTTGCTGAGTTCAAAGTTCAAAACTTTATTTTGGTAGAAAATTCTTAACAGGTTTTCCTTAAGGTTCAAACATGAAGTAACTCTCTAAACCAGTTAACCCAGTGCTTCGACTAAGGTATGGTCTTCCTCAGGGTTGGGGGTTTGAGTAAGTCAACCCTCCCTTAAACAGCCAACTTTATCCCAGTAGGGTTCCCCCACTGGATCAATCATTTAATCACTTTTACAGAAATAAGTGGCTCTGGGGGAAGAACAACCTCTGACTATTATTTAGTTCAATTAAAAAAATAAATGCACATCAAAAATTATTAAGACATACTCAGCAAAAGAGAACAAAAAGTATATAACTAGATCTGATTTGGTTCATCCAAACAAGCGTTTTTAGTACACAATACAGTCCTTACTAATATTAGGGATAGGCTATCAAAAAATGTTTCTTCTTTAATCATTATAATTTCATTGTATAGTGTTAGAAAAACTGCCAGTCCTATTATTTTCAGGAACTCCCTGGAGGAGAGGAGGGAGAGAGGGGATATGATACAGACATACAAGTATCTTACAGGGAGGAACAGGGTGCAGGAAAACACTATTTTTAAGTGAAAAAGATGTTTCAGGACTAGAGGGCATGGGATGAAGTTGGAGGGAGGACGATTCAGAGGAAACATAAGAAAGAATTTCTTCACAGAACGGGTGGTGGACAAGTGGAACACCCTGCCAGAGGAAGTGGTGGGGCTGAAACAATCACGGGATTTAAGAATGTATGGGATAGACATAAAGGAATTCTAGAGGGCAGGGGTAAGGGGAAACAGACTTCTAGGAAAACAAACTGAACTTACAAGCTCAAATGGGCAGACTAGGTGGGCCATAGGCCCTTATCTGCCGACACTGTCTATGTATCTATGTATCTATGTATAAAAATTATTCATCACAAGGGGAACCAAATACATCTTAAGAGATTATATACTCAAAAAATTCATTAGACATGAGATAAGGTAACATAATATTATTACTTCCATATCCATTTCTTGTTTTTTTTGTTTTTTATCTATTCAACATCTTAGACCTAAACAAAATATCTCTCTTAATTTCACTTTGAAATCTCAAAGTTGGATGCGGAAAGTCCATTATCTCAAATCTTGTTAATCAGCTTCCCCTACTGAATCAATCATTTAATCACTTTTACAGAAATAAGTGGCTCTGGAGGGATTAGAACCTCTGACTATTATTTAGTTCAATTTAAAAAATAAATGCACATCAAACATTATTAACACATGCTCAGCAAAAGAGAGCAAAAATAACATAACTAGATCTGATCTGGTTCATTCAAACAAGAGTTTTTAGTACACAATATAAAGAGGTGGAAAAACGGAAAGCAAGGAGGGGTGAAAAGGCAGGCGCAGACAGAGAATTACGGAGCAGCAGCAGCAAGAAGAATTAGCCATCATTAACCTTTCTCAGGTAACATTGAGTGACTTGCAGATTGACTTACTTCAAAAGGGTCTGAACTTCTCTCCATCGAGCAATATTGACAGATTTAAAACTCAGGTGGACTTGTTTAAACTGTTTAGAAAAACTCATTTAAAAGAACTTTTTGCCAAGAAAAAACTGTTAGAAATGGGTTTTGACATTGCTTCTGATATTTTACAGGGGGAAGGGGGAGATCCTAATGTTGATCAAGAAATGGTTGATTTACTGGCTAATCTGAGTAATGATGGGGAAGTGTCCGCATGTACTATTGCTGACAAAATTGAAATTGAAGATGCTGATCTTTTAAACCTAGAATCCCTCATGCAAGAATTCATTCAAGTGGGAGATTCAATGGGGTTAAGTGATACTAATGAATTAATTTGTGAGGAACTTAGATAAGAGAGAAACAAACTATTTAAAGCTATATCATTGTTTTGTCCTGCCACTAATAATCCCATCATTAAGAGTTTTAAAGCAGTAGTTTTAAAAGAAGTGGAACATGTGTCGAGTAAACAATTAAAAGGAAAAAGGAATAACTTAAACTACCAGGAGAGACAGGCTTTAAAATAATTCATGGCTTTGGATGTGGTGACAAAGCCATCGGATAAGGGGGGCAACATTGTAATAATGGATCCTGACAAATATGCAAGTAGTGTGATGGAATTATTAAATGATGAATTAAAATACCGTAAACGTTTAAAGAACCCCACTGATGACATTAAAAAAGAATTATTAGCAATACTTGGGACCAGTCTATCTGAAAGAACTTCTGGTTCCCTATTGCCCTAATCAATCACTCCACTCAGCTGATGAGGGGTTGCTAGAGGTTCCAAGGGCGAATTTGAAATCTTCGGGTGCTCGGGCTTTTGCATATGTGGCCCTCACCCTTTGTAATTCTCTACCCTGTTGGTTGCCGGAGTGCACTTCTGTGGAGGCCTTTAAGAGAGGTTTGAAGACTTCTTTATGGAAAACTGCGTTTTTAGAATATTGATTGTAAAAACTGTTTTGACAAAGTTGCATTTTTTAATGATTTGTATTTTTAATCTGTATTGATGTACGGCGCCTTTGCTATTGAAAGGCTCCTTATAAATAAAATTATTATTTTTATTATTACTTGAATGGGGTAAAAGTATGAATTACATAACTGAGGAAGCACTTAAGGGTTTATGGGAGGCTACACTAAATATTCCATGTTTATACATGCTTCCTAAAGTGCATAAGAATTTAGAACATCCCCCTGGGTGACCGATTGTGTCAGGAATTAAGTCCATAACTGACAAATTGAATCAATTTATCGATTTTTTCTTAAAGAAATGCCTTCCAGAGGTTAAATCTTATTTGAGGGACACAATGGATGTTCTAGATAGAGTAAAAGATTTACAATGGGATTCTAATTATGTGTGGTTATGCACTGACATAGAATCCCTGTATACAAGTATATGACAAAAAAATGGTAACAAAGCAAATGTACAGACACTTATGAGTCACCCATTACATTCAGATTTTCCAGTTAAATTTATTGAGGCAGCTTTGGACTTCAGTTTGTCACATCATCTTTTTGAATTTAATGGGGAATACTACCTGCAGCTACAAGGAATGGCGACGGGGGCAGCGATGGCACTGAGTTATGCTAATCTCTTCCAGGGGGCCTCGGAAAATGAAATGATACATTCAGAAATAAAAAATCCTTTCAGAAAAAATATTAAGCAATGGTATAGTTTCATTGATGAGATATTATGTGTCTGGGAGGGCCCCCAGGAAGAGATCGGTCAGTTTATGGATTGGTTAAACCAAACAAATAATTGAAATCTAAAATTCACATATAGTGCGAGTAAAGAAGAAATTCATTTTCTAGACCTTAGATTTCTAATAGACGAAGACATGAGAGTCAAACTAAGAACTATAGTAAAAAAAAAAACTGCTACCAATAGTGAACTCAGGGCAAATAGTTCCTATCCATCTGCACTTGTCAGATCGATTCCCTCTGTGCAGTTTCTTAGGATTAGGAGAAACTGCTCCAGAGATACAGATTTTGAGAAAGAAGCCCAGAATATGAACTCTAGATTTAAGGCTAGAGGTTATAATGATACATTATTGGAAACAGCATTAGAGAAAGCAAGAAAAGAAGATAGAACTAAACTGTTGAAATCTAAACAACAGAATCATGTGAATAAAGAAACACCAGTGAGTTATGTCACGCAATTTAGTAATCAAGCAGTTTCTGTAGGGGCAATTGTGAGAAAGTTGTGGCCAATACTGCTCAATGACCCTCTGCTAGCACAAGAAGTGGACTCAAGTCATAGAATTATGTATTTAAAAGCAGAAAACCTAAAAGACAAGCTAGTTCACAGTAGATTCAGTCCAAGAAAAATTAAGTTAGAACGTGGTTACCACCCTTGCCAGCTGGAATGCACAAAATGAGGTAGATGTAGCGTATGTGCCTTTTGCAACCAAGGAATGATGTTAAACCTTGAAGGATATGAATATAAAGTTAAAGTAAGGTCTTTCTTGTACTGCAACAGCACATATATTATAGATGGCATTTGGTGTCCATGCCATTTACTATATATAGGACCCACAATCAGGCCGCTTAAACAGAGAGTGCAGGAGCACATTAGGAATATAAAAACTGGCCTTATTAATAAACCTCTAGCACAACATTTTTTGGAGAAACACAATCAGAGTGTGGATAGCATAAGGTTCATGGCATTAGAGCAAGTACCAAACAACCCGAAAGGAGAAGACCATTTAAAAAAACTTCTCCAACAGGAAAGCTCTTGGATTTACACTTTGAACAGTTTGATTCCCAAGGGATTAAATACTGACTGGGACTTGAAACTATTATCTTGGAAAAAATTAAAAAATTGGAAATAGGAGCTGTATACTGTAAAAATCTAAAAATCTAATTAATTAAGCCTGAGTTTTGAAAGTTTTTCTCTATCGAATAAGCCTTATATTATATGGTATGTGTATTTTCTCCCCCCACTTCCTTTACAGCTGATTGACAACATTTGAGATAATGGACTATTCAGCAACCAACTTTGAGACTTCAAAGTGAAATTAAAAGAGATATTTTGTATAGGTCAAAGATGTTTAATATATAAAAAACAAAAAAACAAGAAATGGATATGGAAGTAATAATATTATGTTACCGTATCTCATGTCTAATGAATTTTTTGAGTGTATAATGTCTTAAGATGCATTTGGTTCCCCTTGTGATAAATAATTTTTATTCCTGAAAATAATAGGACTGGCAGTTTTTCTAACACTATACAATGTAAATATAATGCTTAAAGCAGAAAACATTTTTGATAGCCTATCCCTATTATTAGTAAGGACTGTATTGTGTACTAAAAACTCCTATTTGAATGAACCAAATCAGATCTAGTTATGCTCTTTTTGCTCTCTTTTGCTGAGTATGTGTTAATAATTTTTGATGTGCATTTATTTTGTTAATTGAACTAAATAATAGTCAGAGGTTCTCATCCCTCCAGAGCTACTTATTTCTGCAAAAGTGATTAAATGATTGATCCAGTTGGGGAATCCTACTGGGATAAAGTTGGCTATTTAAGAGAGGGATGATTAACTCAAACCCTGACCCCTGAGGAAGACCACACCTTGGTCGAAGTGCTGGGTTAACTGGTTTGGAGAGTTACTTCATGTTTGAACCTTAAGGAAAACCTGTTAAGAATTTTCTACCAAATTAAAGTTTTGGACCTTGAACTCCGCAAGCAGTGATTGTCCTATTTTCAACTGGGAATGCAGTGACTTTACTGGATGCCTGCACCATTTTGGTTGCCCTTCTCTGGACTGCCTCAGTTTGGTTAATGTCCTTGTGAAGGTATGGCATCCAGTACTGCATGCAGTACTCCAGATGGGGCGTAACCAGTGTCTTGTAAAGAGGGATTATTACCTCCCTCTTCTAACTTGTCATATCCCTACTAATACACCCCAACATCCCTCTAGCCTTACCTACTGCTTTAGTGGTCTGCTTGGATGATTTCAGGTCATCGGTGATGATGATGCCCAAGTCTCTTTCTTCCCTTGTGACTGCCAGCAACTCCCCCCACAGCCTAATAGGTGGCTTCAGGTTTTCTCTTCCCTATGTGCATGATCTTGCACTTCTTTGCGTTAAACCCCAGTTGCCACTCTTCTGACCATTTTGCTAGTTTATCCAGATCTCTTCTCATTCTGTCCACCCCATCTGGATCATCTACTCTGTTGCAGATCTTGGTGTCATCTACAAACAGACAAACCTTATCCTCCAGTCCATCTGCAATGTCACTGCTGATGAAGATGTTGAAGAGGACTGGCCCCAGGACTGATCCCTGAGGTACCCCACTTGTAACTTTCATCTCTTCTGACTGTATACCATTTATCACCACTCTCTGTTTTCTGCCCATCAACCAGTTTGCCACCCAATTGACCAACATCTCCCACCCCGAGTCTACTCAGTTTATTAATCAATCTTCTATGTGGAGCAGTATCAACAGCTTTGCTGAAGTCAAGGTAGGTGACATCAACTGCTCCCCCTTGGTCCACCACTCTGGTTACCCAGTCAAAGAAATCGATGAGATTAGTTTGACAGGACCTTCCTTTTGTAAACCCATGCTGTTTTGGATCCTGTGTTCCTATGGATTCCAGGTATTGCACTATCCTTTCCTTATGGAGTGTCTCCATAATCTTGCCCACCACTGAGGTAAGACTGACTGGTCAGTAGTTCCCTGCCTCCTCCTTACTGCCACTCTTGTGGAGTGGGATCACATGAGTCCTTCTCCAGTCTTCTTTTTGCTTTACAAAGGCCAGTCCCTTGTGAATTAAAATAGCCATCCCCCAGTCATGCCCATTAAAGGGGGAAGAATAACACTGACTGACCCATTCATGAACTAATTTTCTTATGCTTACACACCATAAGGTGTGTCTCTTGTAGCATGGCCACCATCACACCGCACCTTCTGAGCACCATGTAAATCGTGTTATGCTTAATAGGGGAAGAAATACCTCGAACATTCTGGAACAAACAGGCAATGTGGTCAAATTACAACTAATAGTAAACAAACTCTGGCCAGAACTGATAGGGTTGCAGCCAAGGAATTTGTGGTAAAAATATTGAAAATTTTTTTTTAAATATTTTTCCTCCAAATTTGCAACATAGCCATGTTATGACCCTTCCTCATGAAGAAGGGTAGAGAAAATGTTCAATTCCTAGTCTAAAGTTGATGTTGTGCAGGAACTGCAAAGTCAACTTTCTGGATGCAAAAACACATTTTGGGCAGGAGATGAAAATGGCAGCTGTCACATTCATGAGATACTGTAAAGAAATGGCTATGTTGTAAATAGGGAGTAAACATATTGAAAATTACTAAAGCTACAAGCCTGCATTCATAAAATTCAATGTAGGCTCGCAGCTTTATTGTTTTGTAATATTTTTACACCAAATTTTCAGCTTAGCCTTCTTATGGCCTCATCTCCATGAACAAGGGCAGAGAAAATGTTCAACTCCTGCTCAAAAGAAACATAGAAACATAGACTTTGACGGCAGATAAGGACCGCTTGGCCCATCTAGTCTGCCCATTTCCCTACCTACAGGATAGGCCGCAGATCCTAGTTAACCAACAGCCTATTTCTTCCTACCCCGCACAAGAAATGCCTTATGTCTGCCCCATGCATTCTTGAATTCTCCCACAGTTTTAGACCCCACAACCTCCACAGGAAGGCTGTTCCATGCATCCACTACCCTCTCTGTGAAATAATACTTCCTCACTTTGCCCTGGAACCGCCCCCTCTATGTTTAAATTGTGTCCCCTTGTTCTTGCACATCTCTTTTTCTGAAAGATGCTACCCTCTTGGACTTTGTTGATTCCACTGAGGTACTTAAAAGTTTCAATCATGTCCCCCTTCTCCCTTCTTTCCTCAAGGGTATACATATTAAGCTCCTTTAGTCTCTCCTCATATGGCTTCTCCTGCAGACCCTGCAACATTTTAATTGCCCTCCTCTGGAATGCCTCTATCCTGTCTATGTCCTTGCGGAGATGGGGTCTCCAGAACTGGATGCAGTACTCCAGATGGGGTCTCACCAACTGTCTGTACAGAGGGATAACAACTTCCTGTTTTTCTGCTGATGCCTCTCCCTATGCATCCCAGTATACCCCAAGCCCTCCTTACTACCTTCTCACATTGCTTGCTAACCTTAAGGTATCATCTGATATGATTATCCCCAGGTCCCTTTCTGTTTTGTTGTTGTTACTACCTCCCCACCATTGTGTATTTTCCCCCTGGGTTCTTGTTTCCCAGGTGCATTATTTTGCACTTCTTTGCATTGAATCCTAGCTGCCATACTTCTGACCATTCCTCCAACCTTGCCAAGTCCCTTCTCATCCTTTCCACACCTCCTTGCGTATCAACCTTGTTACAGATCTTTGTGTCATCTGCAAAGAGGCATACTTTTCCTTCTAGTCCCTCTGCAATGTCACTTATGAAGACATTAAAAAGGACTGGACCCAATACTAAACCCTGCGGTACCCCACTAATAACCTCTCTTTCTTCAGAGTGGACTCCATTTACAATTACTTTCTGTGTCCTGTTGTCCAGCCAATGTTTTACCCAGGCTACCACCCTGGGACCCACTCCCAGGCTGGTTAATTTGAGTATTAATCTTTTGTGTGGGACTGTGTCAAATGCCTTGCTAAAGTCTAGGTAGGCCATGTCCACAGCCCCTCCCTGGTCTACTACTTGGTCACCCAGTCAAAGAAATCTATTAGATTCATCTGACATGACCTTCCCACTGTGAACCGATGCTACCTTGGGTCCCATGCCCCACTGGCCTCTAGGTACTCAACTATTCTTTCCTTCAGAAGTGACTCCATCACTTTCCCTACCACGGAGGTCAGACTGACAGGTCTGTAGTTTCCTGCCTCTGTCTTGGTCTCACTTTTGTGAAGGGGAATCACATCTGCCTTCCTCCAGTCCTCGGTACCACACCATCCTCCCATGATTTATTAAAAAGAGTAGCCAGTGGTTCACTAGTTCCCCTTAATTTTTTAGAATTCTGGGTGAATTCCATTAGCCCCATTGCTTTGTCCACCTTTCGTGCTTAGGAGTTCTTGCAGGAACCCTTCTTCTGTGAAAGGACTGAGATCGACCCCCCTATCAAGAGTGCCTCTGTTAATTGGATTAGGCACTTCCCTCTCCTCTTTTGTGAATATTGAGCAGAAATATTCATTCAGTATCCCTGCTTTTTCACTGTCCCCCTCTACCCACCCACCGTTCATTCTATTCAGCCTCACTATCCCTTCCTTTGACTTTCTACGCTCACTGATGTACCTATAAAAGGTTTTATCCCCCTTATTAACTGAGTTGACTATCCTTTCCTCAGTTTGGGCCTTTGTTATTCTGACTTCCTTCCCTGCTTCCTTCTGCCTTAACTGGTACAGCTCTCTGTTCTGCTCCTTCTGTGTTTCCTTATACTTCCGGAATGCTATCTTTTTCTTCCTGACTTTCACAGCCACCTCTTTTGGGAACCATAGTGGTTTTTTCTTTCGTTTTGATTTGTTTATTTGCTTCACACAAAGGCTTGTTGCCTCTGTGATGGCAGTTTTGATGATTCCCCATTGCTGCTCCACACCTCCTTCTAGCCTGTTGACTAGTGCTTTTCTGAGGCACTCTCCCATCTTGCCAAAGTCAGCCCTACTGAAGTCCAGTACCCTCACTTTTGTATGGCTTGACTCTGTAGCTGAGTTTAATGTGAACCACGCTGATAGTCACTTGTTCCTAGATGGCAAGCCACTTCTAGATCTGAGATCCTCTCACTGCCCCCGTTTCAGAGTACGAGGTCTAAGATTGTTCCCTCATGAGTGGGTTCTGAAACTGAGGCCTGCCACCTGTAGGGCATCAAGAATGGCCCTGCTCTTGGATGTGGCTGCAGCAAATGTGCTCCAGTTAACATCTGGCATATTCAGGTCTCCCATCAACAGTATCTCCCCTTTCTCTGCCATTCTAAGAATGCCTTCTATCATATCCTTGTCGAAGAATATTTCACTCAGGGGCCATGAGATTATCTTTCAGGATGTAAAAACATTTTGGCCAAGATTTGAAAAATGACAACTGTCACATTCAGAAGGTGCTGTAAAGATATGGCTATCTTGTTAATTTGGGGTAAAAATATTAAAAATTATGTAAATTATGAGCCTCCACTAACAAAATTCAATATAGGCTCATAACGTTATTGGGTTTTATTTTTAATTTTTTTTAATTCAGCTATTTGGTTGCCTCCGGGCAGTTAGTGATGGGAACACATATGTATTTTTTTTGTTTTCTCCCCTACCCCCCCCCGAGGCCCCGGCACATGCCATGTGAGTATGTAGAAGCACGGTTTGCACCCCATGGCACCAGCTCAGCCCCTTCCACCTCCAGGTACTTTGCCGTCCCCTCTCCACCTACACTACCCACTGGATCTCCACCTGATGGGAGCTGAACTATGGGGGGTGCTAACCCACCCTTACCACCCTCAGGAGAGGAGAGCTGCCCACTGGCATGCTCAGTCCTACTCTGCCCTCTCCACACCAACACCACAATGACCCGAGGTCATTCCCAAACCCAGATTGTCAGCATAGTGCTAGGTAAGGCATCCAGTGCCTCAACCCTCTGTGCCACTGGGTCAGCTAACGTTATTGTTTTTTTTAATATTTTTACATCAAATTTTCAACATAGCCATATTATGACTCCACCTCATGAACAAGGGTAAATAAAATGTTCAACTCCTGCCCAAAAGGTGATTTCATGCAGGAGTCATGAAATCACCTTTTGGAATGTAAAAAAAAAAAAAAAAACGTTTGGCCATAAGTCCAAAAATGACAGCTGTTACATTCATGAGGTGCTGTAAAGATATGGCTATATTGTAAGTATGGGGTAGAAATATTGAACAGTATAAATTTTATAAGCCTGTGTTTGCAAAAGTCAAGGTAGGCTCGTAACTTTGTTGTTTTTTTAATATTTTTACAGCAAATGTTCAACAAAGTGTCCTTATGACCTCACTTCATGAAAAAAGGGCAGATAATAATTTTAATTCCTGCACAAAAGGTAATTTCGCTCAGGGACTGCAAAATCACCTTTCAGGATGTAAAGAAAATTTGGGTAGAATTTGAAAAATTACAGTTGTCACACTCATGAGGTGCTGTAAAGACCTTTCTGGCCATTAGGGTGCCAGCATTACATGCTGAGTTGACCACCTCCTCCCCAAGGTCTGAACCCCATAGTTAGTATCCTTACAAAGGGAGTGTGGGGCACCCCCCACATAGGGGGGCACGGGGGTGCAGCCCCCACAAAAAGAGAGGATGTTAACTTTCCCACTTGGCATCATAATGACCAGGCGCACTGCTGCCAACACTCTAAAGTGGTGGAACCCTGTAAAGAAATGGCTATGTTGTAAATTTGGGGTAAAATATTGGAAATTACAAAAGTTACAAGCCTGCATTCACAAAATTCAACATAGGCTTATAACTTTATTGTTTTGGGATATATTTTCAACAAATTTGCAACATAGCCTTTTTATGTCCCCACTTCATGAACAAGGGCAGAGAAAATTTTCAGCTCCTGCCCGAAAGGGGATTTCATGCAGGGGCCGAAAAATCACCTTTTAAGATGTTAAAAACATTTTGGCCAGTATTTGAAAAATGATGGCTGTCACATTCATGAGGTGCTGTAAAGATATGGCTATGTTGTTAATTTGAGGTAAAAATATTGAAAACGACCAACATTTTGAGCCTGCATTAGCAAAATTCAAGATAGGCTCATAACTTTATACTAACATATTAAAATGCCAGCCGAATAGGCCTAATGGTCTTTCATGTCTGCTCGTTTGGTCAGCCCCCCTCCCTGGATGCTGACCTTGATGCCCCCTAGCCCTGTCTTGCTTCTCCCTTCTCAGTCCTGGATATTCTTGCTGCTCAGGACTTTGCTTCCAGAACCCTTCCCCTGTACCTGTCCCACCCCCTCTTGAATCCCTCCACTGTCTATGCCTCCCCAGCCCCCTGGGCAGCACATTCCATGGCTGCACCATCCTCTCGGTGAAGTAGCACCTCCTCCTTTCTCCCCTGAATCCCCCCAGCTTCCACCCATGCCCTCTAGTTGCCCCCCTCCTTCCTTCAGAGCACCCTGCCTGCTCCTCCTCTATTTACCCTCTTCATGTACATGTTCCCCTGGTCTCTTCTCTCTTCCAATGTGTACATATTTTGCTCTTCAAGCCTCTCCCCATAGGTCCTGTCCCCCAAGCCCCAGATCATTTTGGTTGGCCTCCTCTGGACCCTCTCCAGGAGTATGATGTCACCTCTTTAGGTGTGGCCTCCAAAACTGCATGCAATACTCGAGGTGTGGCCTCACCAAGCAGTTATACAGAGGGAGTATCACTTCCCTCCTTCTGGAGGAGATCCCCCTAGCGATGCATCCCAGCATCCTGTTGACCTTGGCCACTGCCCTCCTACAAGTCTCAGAGTTGTTCATCTTGACATCCACCACCACCCCCAGGTCCCTCTCAGTCATGGAGACTTGTAGCATCATCCCCAGGGTGTACAACTGGCATGGGTTTCTGGCTCCCAGGTGCAGTGCCTTGCATTTCCCTGCATTGAACCTCAGCTTCCACTTTCTAGACCACCTTTCCAGAGCCTCCAGGTCCCCCTGTAGGGCCACCCTCCCCTCCTCCACATACACCACCTCCCCCAGTTTTGAGTTGTCTGCAAAGAGACTCATCTCACTCCTGATACCCTTCCTTAAGTCAGAGATGTAGGTGTTGAACAGGAGGGGCCCAAGGATCAATCCCTGACAGACCCCACTAATGATCCTCCTTGGGGATGAGACTATCCCGCCAAACACAACCCTCTGAATCCATTCTGGGAGCCAATTTCCTATCCATCTGATCTTCAGGTTCCCCAGCCCCATTTCTCCCAGCTTATTCAACAGGCCCCTGTGAGGAACAGAGTCAAATGCCTTGCTGAAGTCAAGAAAGAGGATGTCCTCCAGTCTACCCAGGTCCAAGGCACTCATCACCCAGTCACAGAACTCCACAAGGTTTGTCTGACATGATTTCCCCAGGATGAATCCATGCTGTCTATCATCCATTTTTAATATTTTTACACCAAACTTTCAACATAGCCTTATTATGACCTCATCTCATGAACAAAGGCAGAAAAAAATGTCAACTCCTGCCCAAAAGGATATTTCATGCAGGGGCCGTGAAAGCACCTTTCGGGATATGAAAAACATTTTGGCAAGGATTTGAAAAGTAACAGCTGTCACATTTATGAGGTGCTGTAAAGATATGGCAATGTTCTAAATTTAGGGTACAAATATTGAAAAGCACCAATGTTATGAGGCTGTGTTTGCAAAAGTCAATGTAGGCTCATAACTTTGCTGTTTTGTTATTTTTACACCAAATTTTCAACATAACCTTCTTATGAATGCAGCTCATGAATAAGGGCAGAGGACATTTTGAATTCCTGCCCAAAATGTAATTTCATGTAGGGACTGCAAAATCACCTTTCAGGATGTGAAAAAACATTTTAGCCAGGATTTGAAAAATGACAGCTGTGACACTCACGAGGTGCTGTAAAGATAACCAGTTATGAGCCTGCATTTGAAAAATTCAATGTAGGTTCATAACTTTGTTGTTTTTTAATATTTTTACACCAAATTTTCAACATAGCCTTCTTATGATCCCCACCTCATGAACAAGGGTAGCAAAAAGTTTCAACTCCTGCCCAAAAGGTGATTTTGTGCAGGGACAGCAAAATCACCCTTTGGAACAGATCTGCTCACTGACAGTGCCATTGTTCATGAGGTGTGGTCCCAAAGAAGGCATGTTGACAACATGTGGCAAAAATATGCAACAATAGTCAAGTTATGCCACTAAGTTCAAAACTGCATTGAAATACATTGAATTGCCTTCCTGTTTCCTCAGTTCACGGTTTGGCTTTGAAGAGTGAAGATGTGTCTCTAGTCCAGAGAGGATTATGGCATTGGGCCCCCAAGCAGTAAGTAAGTAAGGGCTTGGGGGACTGTGGGGATATTGGGCGCTGAGTGGGAAGGTCGGGTGGGGGCAGTTATGTCCACAAAATACATTAATGAATAGTTTTCTTTTTACAGGGTTTACAAAAACATATAAAAAACTCACCAGGTTCCTCACTGTGACACTGGGTGTTTGGGCACCCCCAGTGTCACAGTTATGTTTCTATTGGGGCTGGTGGGTGCTGGGAGGGAGGGTCAGGTGAGGGGGATATCTTTAATTTACAAAGTAAACAAAATCGCATGTGCAGTAGTGGGAGTCACTGAAAAAACCCACAGGAGTCCTCATCAAGATACAGGGGGACTGGGCACCCCCAGTGTCACTGTTAGGTTTCTGGGTGAGGTGGGTGCTGAGAAGGAGGGCTGGGTGGGGTTGGTGGGATATGTATAATTTAAACAAAAAGAAATTGACTGCTGACAGTGTGGAGTGTTCACAGATGAGGAGGTGACTGTGTTGGCACTTCAGTATGTTCGGTCACAAGGAATGCGGGAATCCTTTTCTGATAGCAAGAGGTCTGCAGGGTTATGCACTCTGCAGCCCTAAAAAGGAGCTAAGTGAAGCCCTAAACATAGAAACATAGAATTTGACAGCAGATAAGGACCGCTTGGCCCACCCAGTCTGCCCATTTCCCTACCTAATGGATAAGCTGCAGATCCTAGTTAACCAGCAGCTTACTTCTTTCTACCCCCACCCCCTAGAATTGCCTTATGGCTGTCCCATGCATGCTTGAATTCAACCACTGTTTCCCACCCCCTGAAATGGGAAAACCCTAACCTGGTACAGACCCATGGCCTGATATCTCAGACCAAAAATATTAAGATGATAAGCAGCTCTAGCCCCTACTATATATATATATATATATATATATAAAAGAAGTTGCAAGCATAGTGTGTGAGGAGCAACAGACAAGAAGCAATATAATCTGTATAACTGAAAAACATTACATATTAAGGTAACAACAAGAAACAGGAAAAACATTTATAACCAATGTAACATAGAAGTAATTTTAACTGAGAAACCAGAACATTTCACAGTAAAACATCACATTATATTGGTCAACACCCAGGATGGATCCCTGGAAAAAAGAAACAGTTCCTGTTACAAGTAGACTCAAATGGGAAAATTGTGAAAGTTGTACAAACTTACCCAACAACCACATCTCCCCTCTCCCCTGCCTCTTTACAAATCCAAAAAAGATTAGCCAACTATCAGTTAATTTAGCAGAACTAGGGAGCCAAGGCAACCAAAGGGCATCCTGACCATCTCCAGGAGAGAATCCACCCATGCCGAGACACAGTGGCCCCTCCCTGAACCCATTAGAACCTTCCCCCCGAGGCCCCCCATAAAAAAGGCTAAGACCTTTAAAAGATGAGGAAGGGGTCATGGGGAAAAGAACTGATTACTATGGCCAGGACGTGTCACTACCAAGGTCCATCCCAACCCCCATGTATGCCAGTGCCAGCAGGCCCCCCCAAGGCCATCCAAAGCCCTTTTTAATCACATTCCCCAAAAAGGAAAATACAAAAACAGATCTTAATAAAAAATAGAAGGAGGAAGGGACAAAGAAAAAGAACCTCCCAACCCACACCACCATCAAATTTATAGCCAACAAGGAACTCCTAATGACAGACCAGCCCTACTTTTAATCGATGAATCTGCAAGGGCACCCTGCAGCTCAATGATAGGTTTGTGCATAATGAGTGGAGGGAATGCTGACAAGGGCCCACTGGTCAATGAGAGGGTGGAGACTCACCACTGTATTTTCCAAAACTTACATAGAACTAAAATATTACTCCTTGGCAGTGAGGTCGAATATGGTAAGCCTGACCCAGTACATATTTCAGAGAAAGACAGCATTAACCCCGCTAGGGTACCAAACCTCTTGCATGAAAATAAATTAATTAGCCATATACAGTACATCAGCCTAAGTTAGTGCCTAGTGGGTGACCAAAGAGCAGTCAGAATGTTTTCCACCACTGAAAATGGGGTGGGCAAGTCCCCACAGACAAATAAATCATATAATCATAACGTACCCCCAACAAGAATCCTGCATACCATACCCCTCTTCCAAGCTAAAGCACCCAGTATACCAACAGATGCATTTGGGGGTCCCATTAGAGAAATATATACCAAACTACAATGAAATGCCCCCCCATACTATGTCACTCCCCTTCCTGGCCCTCAACTGTTCCCCGAGGTTCTGACTGGCGTGGGAGGGTAGAGAAGGCCACAACAGAGACCTATAGTGATGGGTTGCTGAAAGGTGAGCCCAAGGTACAACAAAAGGGAATTAGAGATGAGGGAGGCGAGAGTGAGTGAGAAGCAATCTTCCACATCTGGCAGCCCCCATCACCCCACTACCGCATCACAAAACACAAAGGCATCTCTATACATCTAAGGCTACCAACAGTTGGCACCCATCCAAGGTCAAGGCTGCAGTAGGGGCAGTTCTTCACAACAAGGGAAAGCCCTAAGCTGGAGTGCCCCATAATGTTTTATATTTCCCTTGTGTCCTCTCCTCTCCTCTCCCCAAACAACATATCAGCCCTAGGAAGTAGAAGGGAAGACTTGTACTCTGAAGAGAGATTGACACATTGCAATTGTGGCTGTTCTGTCACCATATCAATAGAGATATGCATTACCACCCCATCGATTACTTATCCAACTCCCGCTCCCCCAAGAGCAATAAAGCACAAGGAATACTTAAAGTTAGGAGAGTCCAAAAAAGTCCATTTCTGCACAAAGGGATTACAAGCATCCCAAAGAGAGATCAAGGGCAAGAGGCCTGTTCATCCAGCAACACATGCCAGTGAAGCAATCCAGAAGGCAGCCAAAAGTCATGACACGCCCCTGTCATCAACTCCCTTGACCGAATGGTAGATCCTCAATCTTCGACAGTTTCTGCAGCAACCTAGGAGGGAAGAGAAAGACAGACAGATATACACACACAAACATAAATGAAAAAATCACAGGGGAGCCTAAATGCAAGCACATGGCTCCTAACAAATAGGAGGACAGTCCAGTGGGCAAGCTGCCCCGGCTACATTCAGGGGAAACCTCAAATGTTCAACCAATTCCTAAGTCCAAATCTGGAAAGTACTAGGTGCCTGTTCTTGTGATCCCATTCATCCAGAAAATGTTGCACCTTGTAGACCTTATAAAAGGACATTGTGGCACCTTCTGACTTTACTTGAACCACCGCAGGATAAGAGAAAAAAGAAACTGATCTTCCGATCTTGGAGACCTTTCAGCACCAAGGCAAAAGCCCACCTTTTTTTTTTCAGTCATGGAGAGAAGTTCTGGGAAATAAAAAGATGGAGGCAATCATATACCAGCATCTATTTAGCATGGTAAGCATTATGAATAGCCTCTCTGTTGGGAAAATGGTGCGGATGAAATAAAATTTGCCAGGAAGTTTAGTCAGGCTGGGGTCAAGGTGCCAGGGCCTGGTGCGCATGCTTGAGCTGGAATCCCTTGGACCAAGAGTTTAGGGAGGATCTCTGAACAGAACTTGGACATTTTCTCCTTCTTTCCCCTTGGTAAAGCCATGGATGTGTAGATTTAGGCAGCAATGGTTATTCTCTTGTTACTCCAATTGTTCTAAGAGGGAAGCAGCCTCTTTCTCCAAGTAGCCAATTTTCCCTGGCAGGGCAGAGTGGTGGTCCTCCAGGTCTGAAATCTGCTGTTCAGCCTCATCTAACCATTGCACCTGACCAAATGCCTGTGAGGTAAGATCTGCAAGCTTCTCAGATAAGGCATCCAATTTAGGATTAAGTGCAGCCAAGACCTGCTCCATGACAGTCTGGCCCAGCTTGGCCATCTCGTCGGCAGATAACATTATAGTCTTGAGGCCTGCAGACAGCAACTTGCCCTGGTATTTCTACCTAGACTTTGAGGTATTCCACTGTGATTTAGAAGTTCCATGGACCAAATATTCATCCATTCCAGTGATAACAAACAAGATCTGGTGCTAATAGGTGTGGATGGCAAATTGGATAGTTGGATTAAAGTAGATTAAGCAGCTAAAAGGGACAGAGTTCAGGGAACACACATCTGCCCAGCTAGCTGCTCATGGGAGCCCCCCCAAATTAAAGTTTAAAAAAAAAATAAATACATTTTGTGTCTGTATTTTCATGTTGTTATTCAAGGTCAGCAAGCAGTCAACAGCAATAAAATAAACTGACTGTTGTTTTTTTTTATACTTGTTTATTGAATTGATTGACAAGATACAATCCAACATTTTTGTTAGACATGCTTATCTCATGCACATTTTTATCTATAACAATGTGAATACATTTGGCATTTATAAACTGCTAATTTTAAAAATTAACTCCACCATCCCATTTTATGTCTCCTATCATTATTGAAACTCTATTTTAACACTATTAATCATTTAAACCATTATAAATAAAATAAATTCAAGGTACACCCTTAGACATACAAAGATGTGTAAGCATCACCTTTCTCCCGTTCTGCTACCCTTGACTCTTTCGTAATAGTCCTCTCCTGAGTATAATACTGCTACCTTTTACATTATGTTACTGTCTTCACCTGTAACTAACTTTGCCACAATGTCTGCACTGTTTTTGTACTTGAATTTCTTCCTATTGTGCTGATATACTGTGTCTTGTCCATTATTGTACCCGTAGCCTTCTGTAACTAATTCTGGGTCAGCCCTGAAAAAGGGACCTTCGGGGCTCAGTGGGCCTACTGAGTTACCAAAATTTAACAAATAAACAAATAAATAAATTATTAAAAGCTTCAAATCATACTATTAACTGAAGTACAGGGATGGAGGGTAGGGGGACGCAAGGAAAGAGCCTATTTTATGTTTTCCTCATATAATTCCCACCTGTTCCACATATTCATGTATTGCTGTCTTTTATGATTCACAGCAAAAGTTAATCTCTCCATTATTTGTATTTTTCCAATTAATTCAACCCATTCCATCATAGTCGGCGGGGCTGTCTGCAACCACCTTTTAGAAATCACCTTCAAGGCTACTATGGTTAGAATAGCCCACAAATAATGCCCCTCCACTTCACCTTAATTTCGGATGGTGTAATTCCCAATATTAAGTTTTCTGGGCCTACCTTTGAAGTAGTTCCAAACAGCCCCACCAAATGGTGGTGTATTTTCTGCCAATAATTTTTAACTATGGGGCATTGCCACAATACTGTATGTGTGCTAGGTCAGCTTGCATATAATTACACCCCCTACAACATTTACTTTGTGCCAGCAACCCCATCTTAGCTTGCCTTGGTGGTATAAGGAAATATCTGATTTTAATTTTCCAGGCAAACTCTTGCCAGACTGGGGAGGATGTGGTCTTCCAACAGCCTAGATAAACCCTTTGCCATTTAGAATCATTCTAGCCTACTCCTAACTCCACCTCCCACTTATGTTGTGTTACTTGCAAATTGTGGGCTCCGTCCATCACCAAATTCCAATAAAACATGGTGATGGCCCCTTGCCGTGGAGAGAAGCCCATATAATTTCATAAACTGCAGGGAAATGCCCGGGATCCTCCAATAACGCCATATTTCTTAGTTTGTTGGTTATCATATCCCTAATTTGATAATAATAAATGAGGTCAGCTTGTGTCTACCCAAATCCCTCCCTGAGCCTTTTGAAAGGCATAATAGTGTTCCCCTGCATCAACTCCCCTGTCCACTTGTTTTTGAAACCAAGAATATTGAGTGGAGGGGGGGGACTCCCTATCTTTTATCCACCAGGTATATTTCCAATTGTACGTGGCGGTATATCCCTTTCTGTTTCCATTGTACCATCCAAGTAGTATGGCCTTGACAGACGATAACAGGCCCATGTTCTTATAATTTTGGCCCAGAGGGGAGAACACCATGGCTGCAAGTGTAGTGTCCTTGGAGTAATATGATTCTGTTTACTGCCAGTGTGCTCTGTATGTCCTATGTGCCCACAAAAGGGCTATTTTCATTTGAGAAGCTGTCCAATGGTCTTGGAGGTTAGGACGAGCCCTACCGTCTTCCCTTTTTGATAAAAAAAAAAAGCTTTTTGTGAGATTCTGGGTCTACCCCTTCCCCACAAAAAAGTCATCAGTAGACCTTGCCATTCTTTTATGTCCTTATTTAGGGTCACACAGGGCACACTTTGAAACAAATACATCAATATATTCACCACATTAGTCCTGATGGTTTGCAGCCTCAAATAAAATGGAAAGGATATGCAATCCCATCTAATCAAATCTTTTTTTATATTTCTAATAAGTGGTGGGTATCTATCAGCAAACAAGGTGGCTTTGGTCCCAACTACTTGACAGTGGCACATTCCCATTTCATTGGCCAATTTACTCTGAATGATTGTGGAACCTGCGAGTTCAAGGTCAATACCTCCATCTTTGCCCAGTTAAGGGTATAACCTTTAAGTATCATAGTATCATAGTAAAAGCCAGCAGAATAAGGCCCATGGTCTATTGTGTCTGCTCAGAAGCTAGCCCCCTACTGGGAGCTCACTCCTCCACCCCCCAGCCCCAGAGGTGGCCCACCATGGCCTCAGCTCCCCCTGTACCTGTCCCAACCCTTCTTGAATCCTTCAACTGTGGTCTCTTCCACCAGACTCCTGGGCAGTGCATTCCATGGTTCCACCACCCTCTCTGTGAAGAAGTGTCTCCTGCATGCCCCCTGTGTATTCCCCCCCCCAGCTTCCACTCGTACTCCCTGGTAGTTCCCCCTTTCTTAAGTCTGAACACTTCCCTGGCTCCCCCTTATTTATCTCCTTTACATACTTGAAAGTCTCTATCATGTCCCCTCTGTCCCTCCTCTCCTCCAATGCGTACAAATTGAGTTCATCCAGTCTCTCCTTATAGGTCCTACCCTCCATGCCCTGAATCATCCTGGTCGCCCTCCTCTGAACCCTCTCCAGCAGCTCTACGTCCCTGTTAAGATGGGGTCTCCAGAACTGCACACAGTACTCAAGATGTGGCCTAACCTGGCATTATACAGAGGGAGGATCACCTCTTGGAGGTAATCCCCCTGGTTATGCAGCCCAGTATCCTGTTTGCTTTTGCTGCAATTTTTCAAGTCTCAATCTAGGCAAATACTTCTAGTAAAGATATCTCTGGGTTGGTTAGATATAACATAACATAGTCAGCATACAGAGCCAACTTATGCTCTATATCCCCTATCCCCACCCCTGATATTCTGGAATTTAGCCAAATGCTTTGGGCCAAGAGTTCTATATAGATTGCAAACAACAAGGGTGATAACGAGCAACCCTGCCTGGTTCCCCTTGCTAGGTCAAAGACCTTTGAGATATGACCATTAGCTCTAATACAAGCCTTAAGGGAGGAATATAACTTAAAAATAAATTCTATAAATGGGGGGGGGGGACCAAAGCTGGCAGGAACTCCGCAAGAAAGACCAGGAGACCTGATCAAATGCCTTTTCGGCGTCTAGACTCATTAGATAAGCAGGGTGAGAACTTCTCTGTAGATGTTCTATAATGTCAACTGATCTTCTAATATTGTTCATTGTTTGTCTTCCTGGGACAAAGTCCATCTGGTCTTGGTGTATGAGCTTTGGTAGTATTTGCTCCAGCCGCCTGGCCAGAATACCAGCAAGGATCTTATAATCCATATTTAAGATGGAGATTGGGCAATATGAGGAACAGATTGCTGGGTCCCTGGCCGGCTTTAATAGGACAGAGATTATTGCCTGTGCCCAGGATGGAGCTGCCGCCCCCTCCTCAGTTCAAACACAGTAACATGCCCTAATCAGCAATGAGGCCACATCATTCCTAAATTGTTTGTAAAATTCGTTGGGAAGGCCATCAGTGCCTGGGCACTTGCCTGCCTTCATCCGTTTAATTTCTGTATGCAAGATCTCTCATGCACACCGGGGAGATTAGTGCCTTTGTTTCTTGTTCAGAAATTTAGGGCAAGACTCAAGGGTGTCAAGAATTCTTTTACTGTGTCCTCTGAAGGAGACATACCCTCTGAGTATAATTTCTCATAGAAAGATCTAAATGCGTCTGCTATCTCTTCAACCTTATATTTCCATGTCCTGTTTTTTTTCTGGATCTAGGATTTTTGGGATGCTAGCTCTAGCTCTGTTTTGGCGGACTCTAGCAGTGAGCAATCTTAATGCTCGTGGCCCTCCTTCATAAAATCTTTGTCTTAAGTATAGTAACTTTTGTTCCACTTGATAGTCTAAGGTTTCAACAAGCTCCTTTTTATATTTAGTCAGCTATTTTCCCAGTTCCCTGTCTAATTTTTGTTGTTGTTCTCGTTCTAATTCTGCTATTTACTTTTTTAATTGTTCTATTTTGTTCTCTCTCTGTTTCTTTGATCTAGCTGAGATTTTGATAAACTTGCCCTTAATTATGGCCTTTATTGCATCCCAGAGAACATCTGGCAAGATGTCCGGATTATTATTTTCCCGAGTTGCTTGCTCAATATAGTTTACTGAATTTCTTTGTTGTGTATCAGATATACATTCAGTCTCCAGAAGGTTGTACATTTAATAGGCCCAAGGGCCACTTTCAGAAAAATAGGTGCATGGTCTGACAATGTTATGTCTCCCATCCATGATGTACGACAAACTTGCAGTGAGTCTCCGGGCACCAAAATGTAATCCAGCCTAGAATAAGACTGGTGAGCCTGTGAAAAGAAAGTATACTGTCTACTCTCCTTATGCATGGCTCTCCATACATCAGTCAGGCACAGTTCATCCATTAATCCAGCCACCTTTCTTGCCACCCTATTTTCTTTCCTTATAACCTGAATGGATGAATTCTTAGTCAGGTTAAGCCGCAGGCTTAGGTCTCCCCCTATTATTAAATGCCCTTCTGCCCATTCTGTAATTCTAAGGAGAAATTCCTTATAAAACTAGTAATCCAAACCAGGGGGTGTGTACACAGACACCAGTCACAATGGCTCCATTAAATCTTCCTTTTAGCCTCACATGTCTTCCCTCCTTGTCCACCAATGAATCCTGATATTCAAAAGTTGTTTTGGTTGGTATTAAAATTGCAGTGCCCCTCCTTCTACCTTTTTTATAAGAGGGGTCTTGAACCACCTGATAACCACATTTTTTAAGATTGGCATGCTCTTCCCCATTCAAATGAGTCTCCTGTAGCATTAAAAATTTTGCCTCTCTATGACGCAAATAAGACATCATCCTACTTCTTTTACTAGGATGGGTCAATCCATTGTCATTATAGGAAATAATTGTGATGTCAGAGTTATCCATGACTATTATTTTTCACTTTACTTCTTTGTATCCTGTATTTTTCCTGCTTCCATAATATCCATAATACCCCCCCATCCCAACCAACCATTTGCCAACTCCCCTCATGTCCAAGTGGGTTAGCTTGTCAACAACAGCAACAGGCTGAGAAATCGTGAACTCAAACATTTTCTATTAACTGTAAAATAAACTTCCACTGTATGGAACTTCCCTGCTCTACCAGCAGGTAGTCCTTGCTCTAGCTCCACCTCAACTAGTTTGATGGGGGACTAGAATGAGGAGTTTGGCTTTTTACCACCTTAAAAGGTGATACCCCTTGACAGCGCTTAAAACTTACTATTTGGGCTTGAGATAGAATGCAGTAAAGCAGCTATTGAGATGTCACCTCTAAATTAGAATCAGATCAAAGGAGTGGATGGCAGAAGAAATCCTCCTAGTAAACTTGCAAAATACAAAATCGCCCCCCCCCCCAGCCTTGCAACACATAGGGTGAAAAGACTACTGCCATCTTCTTGGAGAAAATTATTTAAGCTTATTTGGTATGCGTGACTAAACCTAGAAATGAAATAAGAGTATCAGCAGATTCATTGATCTTATGTCCTACTGTGCAGACAACAAGTCTGTTCCAACTTAAAAATTCAACCTTTAGTTTTGCCCCAGTTCTGTCCCATTATTATATTCTCTTGTCCATTTGTAAGTTTCTTTACTCAAGTCAGCCAGGTAGATTAAGCTAGATCTTCGGGCAATCACACCTTCATAGAAACATAGAAACATAGAATTTGACGGCAGATAAGGACCGCTTGGCCCACCCAGTCTGCCCATTTCCCTACCTAATGGATAAGCTGCAGATCCTAGTTAACCAGCAGCCTACTTCTTTCTACCCCAACCCCCTAGAATTGCCTTATGACTGTCCCATGCATGCTTGAATTCAACCACTGTTTTTGACTCCACAACCTCCTCCGGAAGGGCATTCCATGCATCCACAACCCTCTCTGTGAAAAAATACTTCTTTACATTACCTCTGAGCCACCTCCACATCTTCAAATTGTACTTTATATTCTTGCACACCTCTTTTTTGAAGATGCGACCCTCTTGGACTTTGTTGATTCCTTGAGGTGCTTGAAAGTTTCTATCATGTCCCCCCCTTTCCTCAAGGCTATACACATTAAGCTCCTTTAGTCTCTCTTCATATGTCTTCTAGTGCAGACCCTGCACCATTTGGAGTGCCCTCCTCTGGATAGCTTCCATCTTGTCTATGTCCTTGCGGAGATTGGGTCTCCAGAACTGCACACAGTACTCCAGATGGGGTCTCACCAGCTGTCTGTACAGAGGGATAACAACTTCCTGTTTTCTACTGGTGATGCCTCTCCTATGCATCCCAGTAACCCCCAACCCTCCTTACAGCCCTCTCCGTTGCTTGCCCACCTTTAAGTCATCTGATGACTACGTCCAGCTCCTTTTCCATTTTGTTGTTGTTAGTATCTCACCCCCATTGTGTACTCTCTTCCCTGATTTTTGTTTCCATGTGCATTACCTTGCACTTCTTAGCATTGAATCTAAGCTGTCATACTTTTGACCATTCCTCTAACCTTACAAGTCCCTTCTCATCCTTTCCACCCCACCTTGTGCATCAACTCTGTTGCAGATCTTTGTGTCATCTGCAAAGAGACATACTTTCCTTCAGTCCCTCTGCAATGTAAGCTTATAAAGGCATTGAGAGGACCAGTCCTAATACTGAACCTGCAGTACCCACTAGTAACCCCTTTCTTCAGAGTGGACTCCATCTACTATTACCCTCTGTGTCCTATTCTCCAGCCAATTCTTTACCCAGGCTATCCTCTTGGGACCCACTCCCAGGCTGGCTAACTTGTATATTAATCTTTTGTGTGGGACTGAGTCAAATGCCTTGCTAAAGTCTAGGTAGGCCATGTCCACAGCCCCTCCCTGACCTACTACTTTGGTCACCCAGTCAAAGAAATCTATTAGATTTGTCTGGCATGACCTTTCCGCTGTGATTCCATGCTGCCTTGGGTCTTGTATCCCTCTGGCCTCTAGGTACTCAACAGTTCTTTCCTTCAGAAGTGATTCCATCATTTTCCCCATCACTGAGGTTAATCTAACAGGTCTGTAGGTTCCTGCTTCTGCCCTGCTCCCACTTTTGTGAAGGGGAATCACATCTGCCCTCCTCCAGTCCTCAGGTACCACCCCATCCTCTCATGATTTGTTAACGAGGGTAATCAGTGGTGTCACTAGTTCTACCCTTAGTTCTTTTAGAATTCTGGGATGAATCCCATCAGGCCCTATTGCTTTGTCCACCTTCAGTTTTAAGAGTTCTTTTAGAACCATTTCTTCTGTAAATGGTCTGGTATCAACTTCTGCATCCAGAGTGTTTCTAATGTTTGTTTTAGGTACCTCCCCCTCTTCATTTGTAAATACTGAGCAAAAATATTTGTTTACTATTTCTGCCTTTTCACAGTCACCCTCTGCCCACCCCTTCCCCTTTATTAAGTCTCATTATCCCTCCCTTAGTCTTCCTTTGCTCCCTGATGTACCTAAAAAAGGTTTTATCCCCCTTCTTAACTGAGTTGACTATCTTTTCCTCAGTTCGGACCTTTGCTGTTCTGACTGCCTTCCCAGCTTCCTTTTGCTTTAACTGATATAATTCTCTGTCCTGCTACTTCTGTGATTCCTTGTACTTTCTGAATGCTTTCTTTTTCTCTTGGACCTTCACTGCCACCTCCTTTGAGAACCATAGTGGTTTCTTACATCATTTTGTTTTATTTATTTGCTTCACACAAAGGCTTGTTACCTCTGTGATGGCAGTTTTTATTATTCCCCATTGTTCTTCCACCCCTTCTTCCTGCCCATTTGCTAGTGCATTCCTTAGGCACTCACCCATTCTGGCAAAGTCAGCCCTCCTGAAGTACAGTACTTTTGCCTTTGTATGGCTTGACTCTATTGCTGTGTTTATTGTGAACCATACTGTTCCCAGATGGCTACCCACTTCTACATCTGTGATCCTCTCTCCAGCTCCATTTGAGAGGACCAGGTCTAAGATTGCTCCCTCTTGAGTGGGTTCCAATACTAGTTGTCTAAGGCATGCCCCCTGTAGGGCATCTAGAATAACTCCACTCTTAGAAGTGGCTGCTGCAACTGCACTCCAGTTAACATCTGGCATGTTCAGATCACCCATCAGCAATATCTCCCCTTTATCTGCCATTCTAAGTATACTTTCTATCATTTCCTTGTCCATTTCCTCCCCCCTGAGAGGGGGGTCTGTTTACAACTGCTGTGCAGATTGTGGTGCCATTACCTGCCTCCAAATTGACCCACAGTGCTTCTTCTCCTCCTTGTTTACTCTTTTGTTCTGTTGCTTTGATTCCTTTTCTTATGTAGAGAGCTACTCCTCCTCCTCTTTTACCCTCCCTGTCCCTACTTTAGATAGTGTATCCTGGTATGATTACGTCCCAGTCATGGTTCTGTGTGTACCATGTTTCTGTGACTGCCACGATATCCAGATGTTCCTCCTCCATCAAGGCCACTAATTCAGGAAACTTGTTACCCAGACCATGGACATTGGTACTCATTGCTCTCCATTTTTTTAACATACAGGTGTAAACAATATGCTAAATATGTAAGCAATTGGTGTAAACAATATGCTAAATTAATAATAGTGGGCAACAATGTACTTGCTTTTTATTTCTGTGCCCTTGGGTCATCCATCATTATTTAAACTTGACCCGCAGTCCACAGAGCTCGCCCTGAAACAAAAAAACCTGTCCCAGGTGAGAAAAAAATGGCAAAGAAATGGGCACTGTAACATTTCAGTCCTGCGTATCCTTGTTTTGGTTCTTCTTACTGCCTTGGAGCTTTTGCATGAGCACTCATACTGCTTGTAGGGAAGCCATTGATGATATCAGTTCATCATGACCCCTTCTCCTCCTGTTAGTTGCTGTTACCCAATCAGAACTCCTCTCATTGGTCTTCTGGGAAATGGAGTTTCTTCCTGTCAGCTCCTGTGGATCCATTAGGCCTCTTTCCACTAAGGCCTGACATGCTTCTTCTGCTGACTCATAAATCATTGTTTCCTCCAGCCAGAACACCCACATTTTAGCTGGAAAAGGTGTGTGAAAGCAAACTTTTTTTTATTTCAGATTTTTGATTATGTCAGCATATTGTGATCTTTGTCAAAGGATCTGAGGGGAGAAGTCATGGTCAAAATATAGTTGGGAAGTGAGATACTTGACCTCTTTCATCTTCCTCGCCTTGGCCAATATCTCCTCCTTTACTCTGTAGCTATTACATTTTATAATAATTGATCGGGGTCTCTTTCATCAATCAGAAGGTTTTAGCTGAAGTGCCCTGTGTGCTCTTTTGATCCCCAGGGAGTAACCAGCCAGTAATTGCCACACATCTAAGAGTAGATCTGACATAAAATTGGTCATCAGCCAAGTTTCAGAGGCTTATGGTAATCCATACATTTGTAGATTGTCTCTATGAGACCAGCTCTCTAGGTCCACACATTTGTCATGCAGTCACTCCATGTGTTCTGCCAGCATCTTTGTTATTAGGCCCAACTAATATGCTCTGTCCTCCACCACCACCACCAGGTCTTCTGCCTTTTCTGTTCTGCTCTCCAAACCCGAAAGTTTTTGATTTAGCGATCAGAACTCCTATTTGTTCTCAGCCCTAATTTCTTTTGACTCATTGAAAAGCTGTTCAAATCAAGACCATGAAAGCTGCTCATTTTCATCGTCGGTGTTGGGCATGCAGGCTGGAGAGGGGCTCCTGCTTAGTGCTGGTACAGGTTGGGACAATCTCTCCACATCCCTTGGGTCTCGAGCCATTTTTTGATCATGTGCCCCTCTGTCTGTTCTTCTGTCATTCTGCGTTAGCCATTATGGATGTTTTTGGTGGCTTTTAATAAATATAAACTGTTTATTTAGGGCTATGGGGAGAACCCTTCTCTCAGTTTTCTGCCGTCAGCTCTGTGACGTCACCGGAAGTCAGCTGACTGTTGTTCTTGCCAATTCTGTGTGTCAGTCACCACATGATATTCGTATGAAATTAGGCTAGATTCAAACTCTTGAAAATCCCTCAGCTGTGGGAAAAACTCTGTACAAGTGAGTTGCCACTTGCAGAACCACAATTTCTCCCAGAGCTACGGTATTCTCAAAAGTGAAGCTGATTTATGACTGGCTCCATGATTTACATCAGCTTGCAGGTGGTATTGCTGTGGAAATCCCCACAGCTGTGGAAAAAAATTATGGCTGGCTGGTGGGACCAGCCATAACATTTTCCACAGCTGCTGTGGATGTGAGTAGCAATCCCTGCAGCTGTGAAGATTTTAGTAAGCAACTGGAGTTGCACTGTGGGACTTAGTCCCAAAAACATTTGTGAATCCAGCCTAGTGTATGCAGGTCATTTGGGGCTCTGCAGTGAAAGGAGGCAGTGTGTCAAACATTAGTTAGAAAGAGAGAGTGAGAGACCAATGAATTCCACAGCAGAAAAACAACAACAGAGTCCAGACCTTCACTGAGTCTGGCATGCTTTTTGGTGGGAGACGGGCAGCATGAGCAAGATATGTGATGGGGCCCCAGCCATACCTCCCACCCTTTTGACTTGAGATGTTATTTTTATTTTTTATAATTATTTTGCTTGCCTACTTGGTGTTTAAGCAAGCATCGTGGGCCCTAAACCATCCCACACACTCCTGCCTGATTGGTCAATTATTTTATCACTTGTATTTTGTAACTTATGTGGTTGACCTTGCCCCCCCCCACCTGGTATTGCAGTATTTCGATACATTCTACAAGCTTTCACAACCAATAATTGCAGTCAATTATTTTTTTTTTTTCATATTGTTGTTTGGCCCCTACCGCCACCTGCTCCTGCCATGAAGCCCAGCTGCCAATCCCCAGTCCCTTTGCCACTCCCCCATTGTCAAGTTGGGATCTGCATGGTGTGGGACTTGAGAACTGCCGGGGCTGGCACTCCCAGCACATACTGCAGGTATTTTTCCTTTGTGCTGCCCTCTTGGTCCTGCCCTCCACCCCAGAAGTCCAGCAGTTCACTGCCTGTGCTCAATTTGTCTTTTTAACTTGCTGAACAAACAAATCACACTCCGCCTGAGTTCCCAAATTGAATGTGAAAAACACGTACAGCAATAAGTATGATGTCATATATACCATGACATCAAAAGAAGGATTTTTTTTTACTTGCGCTTTCTGTTATGGTTGCTGACTTTTGTCCTCTGAATTCAAAGAAATAAATCAGTAAATTAAATAATATCATCACCATCATCTTCAAACTCCACTAAGGAAGCACCCTTATTAGAAGCCTCCTATTGCAGTAGTTCATCATCATCATGTTTACATTTCTGCCACTCTTGACTGATCTGGTAAGAGAATTTGTTGAGACTGACTTTTAGGAAGGTAAGGCACTGTACATCTTCAGGGGCAAGCTTTGTGTGGCCATCAGAGACAACATTTCCAGCTGTGCTAAATATACGCTCAGAGTAAACACTAGCGGGAGGGCAATTAAGAAGCTTAATATCAAAGGCAGATATTGTAGGTCAGATGTTTTTCTTTCCTAGCCAGTAATCAAAAGGGTCATCAGTAATATTAATGAGTAGTTCTCATAAATAGGCATCCACAGTATAGCTCCACCTCCTGGGTCAGTGTGGGTGGCTGTTTGTGTTTGTCTGTGTCTGTAGCTTAGCTTTTGTGGATTTACATGTTTTTCTGCTAGGAGTAACTGTGCCATTCTTGCTCACAACATCTGTGAAAGTCCCCTGGACTGAATTTCTGCAAATCACCACCAGGTATCTGCATTTTCATTTTAAAATCAAATTTTTGGAAGCCATCCCAAGTAAAAATATGTTAAGCAATGAAGTCTGACAAACTCAGTGATTCTGGGTCCTGCTCTGAATCCACATTTTCATCTGACCTGCTCCTAAAGGAACTGTATGTGGGCTATTCAACAACCTCTTTGAACAACAGAGGAAATATACAGACAAAAGGATTTCACATTTTGCATATGCACAGGCACAGTTCATCACCTTCAGGAATTTTAACACATTCTGTGACTCTGGACCTCAGCAGTTCACCATTTCTTCTAACTTTGACTAACCATCAGGTGTCAGCATTTTCAACTTTGAATGTACTTGTCTCTAATGGCTACCAACAACCATTTTAAAGAACAAAGGAGACATACAGACAAGGTTCTCACATCCTACATATGCCCAGGCTACAGTTTTTCACCTCAGACATTTAACACACTCTGTGACTCCGGACCTCAGCAGTTCACCATTTCCTCTGGATTTGACTTTTTTTTTCATTTAGTGAGTTCTCCTTGGGTAAGAGACAAGGAAGCTAAATTTGTCACATCAATGGTTGCAGCTTGTGAGTTATCAGTCTGCTTCATTTAATGCCTTCTCCTTGGGTAAGAGATAAGGAGATTTAATTTTCTTATTTTGCTGCAAATTGTTAGAATAAGGGGTAGAGGGTATTTTATTCTGTTCTGTGGTAGGATAGACTTAACCAATATTTTCATTCTGTTAATTTTTAATGTTGTCTGTATTTATTTTATACTAGAATGTCTTTACACTTTCTCAACCCCTTCTAAGCATGTTTACATTCTGCTGAAACATGTTGCCTCTTAAGCTCTGACTTAATCCTAAGAAAATGGGCTGTTCACATCCCATCCTCCAAATACTTCTCTTGGCAATCTTTAGCCACGATGCCATACAGGGCAACAAGCAACAACCTCATCCACAAATTGCTATTATTCACAACATTCATTATGACCCTTGCTTTATAACAGGCAACTTTATTACCTTAACCAATGGCTTATGGTCATATCACTGGCTCCTGGTACCACAGCCAGGATGGCTAACCTCTTGTGCCTATGTCTTCTACCACCTCCCGATATTTCCCATTAGCCTCACAGTACTGCACTCTAGCCTAATGAGGTGTTCCAGCCACAAACAGTCTCACAAATTGTATTACAAGCAATTGAAAGGATGCATATTCAGAATTATCCCAATGCTGCTGCTAATGTCAGGCAATGTTCACCCCAATCCTGGCCCAGCAAGATCTGCTTCCCCCAGTGGCCTAGCAAAGCCTGGATCTGTAGCATTGGCAACTGTCAACATCTGCAGCCTGTTAAGTAAACGGACAGCCTCCAAGTTAGGGTCACTGAGCAAAACTCTGATATCCTGTCAGTGGTAGAAACATGGATTTCCCTGAAGATTCCTGATATGTCAGTCACTATACCTGGATACACCATATTCCAGCAGGACAGGCTAACCAGCTTATGGTGATGGCTGTGCCATCTATCTTAAGGAGTTGTTTATGGGACATGCTTTACCTATGGCCAGCCTAGGTTGCTCCACCCAGGCACTAGTCATTAAAGTACTACTTGGGGCACATAATACGGCTCTTATGGTAATATCTGTTTATGTTCCACCTAAAGAACACACAACAGGCTTCCACTGCATTATGGATTATATTCATAACCTGAACCACAACTCTGAGACTATAGTTATTGGTGATCAATGTCAACTGGCTCTCCCCGACACAGGCTCCTTCAAGGATGCTATCTCTGCACTTCACTTTTCACAGCTCATTACCTCCCCAACCTGGATGATCTATAAGATGGGGACAAGTACTCTTTTTTTTTTTACCAATTATTTTACCAGGTGAGACACACTAAGCTGAAAGCTTGTTTGCAGGTGCAACCTGGGAGCACAAGGAAGTTAAGTGACTTGCTCAGGGTCACACAGTATGCACCTAGGGGGCTGTGGGATTCAAACCCAGGTCTCCAGATTTGCAGCTCAGAGCCTTAACCCATTGTGCCATACTGCCTCCCACTGCGCCATACTGCCTCTCACTGCACCATACTGCCTCCCACTGTGCCATACTGCCTCCCTGTACTCTACTTGACTGGATACTTTTTAGCCACCCTGATCATATCTCTAACATGACAGTGCACTCAGATTTCCAAAGTAACCACTCCCCCATTACCTGCAGTTGAGCTAATAAATTCCACAAGCCCCCTCCACAGACTATGTGCAGCAGGGTGTTAAAACATGGACACCTTGAGCCCCTAAAACAGCACCTTTGCAGTCTAAACTAGTCCCTGCTTGATACCACTGATAATGTCAACCTTGCCTTGGAACATTTTATTAAGCATTTCAATGCTGCCTGCGATATCCATGCACCCTTAAAAAAGAGAAAAGTCTGTGGCACCGTAAATCCCTGAATAACCTCCAAACTCATTAATAGGATGAAACTCAGAGATCACCTCTGGCACTGAACAAGAGCTATGGGCAAGCAAGTGGATATGCAAAAATATAAAAAGGCCAGGAACAAATGCATATGGGCAATCTGCCTTGAAAAAGCCAAATACCATAGGGAGGAGCTTGATAACACTTGGGGAGCCAGTAAGAACTTCTGGAATAACATAAAGGATGTTTCCGGTAAAGATCCAAAGGTTGCACCCCCCATGCTTAACATTGATGGAATCCCTACCCTGGACCCACTAACCACAGTAACTACTTTCAAAAGCACATTCACTGACCTGGGCAGTATCCTTCCACTGGACTTCTTTGAGGATACCACCTCAACTAGTGCCCACAGTCCTGAAGATAAGCTCAAAGCTCTTCCTTCTTTTTACTTTAAAAAGGTCCCACTGTCAATGGCTAGTAAAATACCTAAACAAAGTGCTAGGGAAATCAAAACATAGTGGAGATTTGTTGGACCTCAAACTTGTTCCCCCCACCATTGAAGAAATACTGGTACCCCTTACTAAGATTTTCAACCTCTCGGTAAGACTGGCACAATTTCCCCAAATATGGAAGTCAGCCCTAGTAACCTCTGTACATAAAAATGGGGATCAGGCCCTACACACAAATTATAGACCAATATCTATCCTCCCCCCATTATCCAAAGTGCTTGAGAACATAGTTGCTGATCAGCTGGTGGACTACCTTGAAAAATACTCAGTACAATGCCCACAGCAACATGGATTCAGAAAAGGGCATAGCACCACTACGGCCCTGTTGGAATTCACTGATTTCATTCATCAATCACTGGACCAAGGTAAATTAGTACTGTAGGTGTGACTTTCATAGTCCTAACAAAGGCCTTTGATACCATTCAGCACACATAACTTCTTTGGCAGCTGACTTCCTTTGGTCTATCCACTGACATGATGCACTGGTTCAAGAGCTATTTGGAAGATCACTCCCAATAAGTGAAAATAGCCAATGTAATCTCTGGCCGGCAGCTCATCTATTCTGGAGTGCCTCAGGGCTCTATATTGTGACCCCTTCTTTTTAGTATCTTTCTCAACAACCTCCTTCATTTCTGCCACCAACAGATCCTACTTTATGCTGATGATGCTGTCATCTTTACTATCAACCCTGACCCCATGCTACTGGAACACCACCTACAGCGTAGCATTGAGGAAGTGGAGGATTACTTCAATAAACACAAATTGATCCTGAACTACAAAAAACCAAAAGTCATGATGTTCAGCAACACTTGCAAAAGCACAAATCCCAAGCCCTAACCATCTGAAACTGCATAGGAGTCCCACTTGAACAAATCCAACACTTCAAATATTTGGGAGTAACCTTGGACAGCTCCCTATCTTATGCTCGGCAGATTGATAATGTCAGGGCTGTCAATATCAAGACTGGACTACTTCACAGACACAAGCACTGCCTGACACCTGAAGCCCTCAGACTTACAATACATACAGTAGTTGCCACAGACGTGGCCAGATATTTCAGATATTTTGCAAAATTTCTAAAGAGTTTCTCTCTGCTGCCCCTACTGTGGAAATGCAGAAAGCAGGAGATTTCTCTAGAAATATCACAGAAATTTCAGGAAATATCTGGCCATGTCTTTGGCTGTGACTGTAGTTCTGTCATATCTTTTGTCTACTACAGCCTGGTAATCTACGGTGCAGCCTCTACTTCATCTCTCCATAAGATATCCATGGCACTAAATAAGGCATGCAGATTTCACTGGTGCAGTATGCCTCACTCACACATGTGATCTGTGTGCTCAAACAGGTTGGCTTCAGCTAAGTGGTAGGATACAATATCAAACCTGTCTGCTAGCTAAAAAAGAACTTCTCAGCCTCTTTCCCCCTGGTACTGAAAACATTCTAAGCCCACACTGCAGTTCTCAGTGTACTCTAAGTTCAGCCAACCAACTTTTCCATGTTTCGAGATGCTGGACAACACAAGGACAATGCTCATTTGCCTACAGAGTACTTCTTTGGTTTAACGCACTCCACAGATATATTTCAACCTTACTAAAATTAGGTCCATTCAAACATATGCTCCATCAGCTTCTCATGGCTAACAGTTCATGTGACTGCTTCTACCTAAGATACCACCATCTATGGGTATGATCTACCTTTGTGCTCTCACTTCCTCACTATAATAGAAGGATCTTTCACATCCCTTGCTCAGCCCTCTAGCCCCGCCTATCCCCATCCCCTCCTTCCTCTGCACTTGCTACCCCTCTCTCCCCCAGCACCTCTTGTCCTCCTGTACTGCCAGTACACCACTCACACTACCTCTATTCACATTTGACAAGGCCTTTTGGTTGCCTCTTCCATTTTCTGGGTTCTCTTGATTACCTTCCTCTCTCTGCTACACTTTGTTCACCTTCCAATCTATAGTTCTACTTTTAGATACAAAGTATTTCATTATTGTTTGACTGTTTTTGTTAGAAACACTATATTTTTGCCTCCTTTGTATGTTTGCTACCCTTCCTCACTGACATGGAACCTTTGTAAAAGAGTTGCTATGTGCTCAGAGGTATTGTAATCCAAGATTGAATGAATAAATAAATAAATAAAATAAAATATAACAATATCAGACAAAGGCAAAGAAGGCAGCTCTAAGACAGACACATCTGAATTATCAGTTTCCATGAGTTTTGACCAAAAAGTGTGAGAGTCATCTGTGTGCTTTTCAGAATGACATGCCTTTTTCAAGGGCCATGAAAGAGAACTTTGTAAAGGACTACCTAATGTTGATGAAGGGGCACATAGTGGCACTAAGTGGAAATTATTGTTGTCACCACCAGTAGATGTTGCATCATCAGATGCAGCATCCACATCACATGATTCACTTGTATTGTCAAATATAGTTCCTTCCTTTTTGTGTGCAATTACTGAGATCAGCATATTTTTGTATTTGAGATAAGAGTCACCAAGAGCTGAAGGAGGCAGCTGTTGTAACTTAAACAGAGTGTCAAGAAAAGCAGAAAGAAGAAATTTTTTGTTTGTCGTAATACTGTGAAGGCTTCTGTAATTTTGGAATTGTTGTATCAGTCAGTCCGTAAGGGATACATTAGATTTGTCTCCTTTTTGTTCAAAACCTCTATGCAGCCTCCTGAGTTTCTTGTTCAATAAATTTATGATGGGAATAACCTGGCTTGGAGTAGCATTCTCTTTCTTAATCTGTTGAGTTACTGCCTCAAATGGAGTCAAGAGCAATGTAAGATGCTCCATGAGGCTCCACTGGAATGAATTTAGCACAGCATCTGGTACGTTGTGTTCCATGGTATAGTAAAACATTGAGTTCCATCTTGTCAGAACATCTTGTTTTAGCTGTATTGGCAAGCCATTTTTTTCTGGAGGTCAGCCAAGATACTACATGATTTTACAGAGTGACTAAAATGGCCACGATTTTCTTTGTATCTCCCACTAGTGTTACTATACTGTGGTCACTAGAAAGGAAAGCTCATACTAACAGATTTAATGAATGTGCAAAGCAAGGAATGTGAGTAAAAAACACCACATTTCAATGCATTAACAATATTGGCACCATTGTCTGAAATTACAAATTCAGTAGTGAGTCCCAGGGGCTCTAACCACTCAGAAATGTTGTCATGCAGCTCTTCCAAAATTATCAGTGATGCAATGCTTACCAAACAAGCTAATGCAGAGAGTTGCCATCCTTTGTCTTCCTTCCTATACACTGCTGCTTGTGTTGGTGTTTGAAGATTATCCTGACACCCAATGTGCTGTGATGCACATATAATCAGCAGTTTGAGAACTCATCCTCATGTCTGTGATCAGGTGCACAGAACCATGTTCACTATCTTGAAGAGCCAATTTTATTTAACTTTGCATACATTCATACATTTTGGGAACAGCCACAGTCACCAAATATTTATGGCTTGACATGTTGTAACATGGAGCAAAATATTTAAAAGAGATCTAAAACTGTCATTCTCCACCACAGAAAATGGTTGCAGGTCCTTGGCAATAAACTCAGCTATTAACTATTTAATTTTTGATGTGACTTGATGTGATCTACTGTAAGCAGTTTTTTATTCAAGCATCACAGTGATGGTCTGCTATTTAGTTTGTGCTGGGAAACCATGGGGCTGCAGTGGCAAGGCTGTAGCTTGTCCAAATGCTTTTTTCAGTGAAGTGAAACGTGTTTTTTTCTGCCCTGTCTCTCAGTCTCTACACAATCACTATTGTCTGTGGGATTATTTTCATCACAGATCTTAATCCCTTGCTCAGGACTGCTGCTCAGCTGAATGGTTGGATGTGTTCTTTGCAAATGCCTTTTTAGTGATGTTGTCCTGAACTGACCCCTCACTTTCCCCCAGCTAACTTCCTGATGACAAAAGGTGCAGACAGCAACACATTCATTTTTGGGACATACAGTACAGTATATGAAAAATAGTTCCACACAACTGAGGTGAAACGTTTTGTCATCGTACTAGGACATGCAGCAACTTTGGTGGCCAATGTTTCTGACCCTGATTCATGCACACTGTGGCTGTCCCCAGAAAAGCTACCATGATTATTGATTGTTTTTCCACTACTGGCTGTGGCTACTGGTGGTGCTTGCTATAAGTGTTTTTTTTTCTTTTTGGGTGTGAGAACCCAGGTGGCATACTCTACCACATCAGTATCACATTCTGATTTATCACCTTTGGAAGAGCATAACTGTGATACATCATGATTGTGCTCTTGTTCTTTTACATTTACAACCTGTTCTTCATCAGAGCCACTTCTTTTTGCTGAAGAAGCCCGATATGCATGAGTGGCATATCATGGAGTGCCATGTCTAGTGGTACTAGATAAAGCCTTTTCCTTAATCATTAACTTTCTAGGTTGAATTGTTTTGGCTACCTGTTCTTGTGTTTCACTTTTAGCTGATTTTTCTGGCAATGCTGGCAGTGCTGCATTACTTTGATCAGGGGATTCACCAACATGCTTTTCTTTTTCTGCTTTTGTTGCTTCATTTTCATCGATTGTATTGATGATATCTTCTGCAGTGAATTTCCCTTTTTTTTCTGAAATTGTTTTCAGGAAATATTTTTATTGTTACGTGTACCAATTTCAACCATACTGCTGGTGTTGGCCACATGTTCCATTTCCATAGCAGACTCTGATTCTTAATCCAGTTTTTTGGGGTCCAGCTTAATTGTTTACTTGGCTGTATTAGTTTGGATGCAGAAATGGGCAACACAAGTCTGAGACGTGACACACCCCTCTAAAAATACATGAGGCACTA
This sequence comes from Neoceratodus forsteri, assembly GCA_016271365.2. Lineage (NCBI taxonomy): Eukaryota > Metazoa > Chordata > Ceratodontiformes > Ceratodontidae > Neoceratodus > Neoceratodus forsteri. The sequence goes on along the minus strand of CM057449.1, from coordinate 542,414,913 downwards.
TGACCCAGCAGTAGTTCAGGCACAGAGAAGGGCAACATGCAGTCTGAGACATGACATCCCCCTCTCAAAATATGTGAGGCACTATATGACCTAGTAGTAGTTCAGGCACAGAGATGGGCAACACAGAGTTTATACTATGGCAGTATGAATTAGTAGTAGTTCAGGCACACAGATGGGCAACACAGAGTCGGAGATGTGACTCCTCCTTCACAGTCTGTTAGTAGTTCAGACACAGAGATGACAACACAGAGTCTATGCTTTAGCAATATGACCTAGTAGTAGTTCAGGCACAGAGATGGGCAACACAGAGTCTGCACTATGGCAATATGATCTAGTAGTAGTTCTGGCACAAAGATGGGCAGCACAGAGTCTGATAATTGACCCCTCTCCTTTGCAATCTGTATGGCACTTTGACCTAGTGGTAGTTCAGGCACAGTGATGGGCATCACAGAGTCAGGGCTACAGCAGTATAACCTATTAATAGTGCAGGCACAGAGATGGGCAACATAGAGGCTATGGCATTATGACCTTTCAGAGCAGCACAGATATGGGCAGCACAGAGTCTGAGATGTAGGTGACACCCTTTTCAAAATCTATGTGGCACTAAGCCCCCCACTCAAAATTACTGAGGCACTATGACCTTCAGAGTCCCCTTGTCCTGTCTGACTATACTGCTTCCCTTAATATTTTTTTTATTTTTTTTTCTGCACTCTACTGTTGTCTGCTGCTGACTTTGTTGGTTTCTCTCTCTCTCTCTCTCTCTCTCTGATTAACAACAAATAGATGTTTTTTCCTTTTTTACTGTGGAGTCAGCAACGTCTGCACTCTGCTATTGTTTACTCTCACTCTGTTGTTCAATTTGTTGGTCTCTCTCTGTACTCTCTCTTTCTAATGAAAATTAAAAAACTATTTTTTTACACAGTACTCTGCTGTAACTTTTGCTGTTGTCTACTGTTGAATTTTGTTGCTCTCTCTACTCTTCCTCTAACAAAATGAAAAATGGTTTGTTTAAAATCTCTTCTGCACACACACACACACACACACGTGGGTTCTATGTCATAACAGCGAACGCTGAACAGCAATCACTATTATGGCAAGTGCATATTGCAAAAAAGCAAATTGGTGATATACACTCATCATCAAACCAACACCTGGCAACCTGTTTTTTGTGGTGGGGGGCTGTGCCCCCCTGCACCGGCCCTTAATTAGGATTCCTAACTCCAGTAGGGTGCATGTCAGGGAGGGGGCACAAATTTGGGAAAAAGAAAAAATTAAGTCTGGGAGCCGCAGGCAGCAGCAAAATTTAGATCCTCCTGTCCCCAGACCCAAAAACAGTTCCTGCAGTGCCGAAGCCAGCCTCCATCACCACCATACAACACAGCTGGCTCAGCAGCAGCAGGCAGAGTCCCTCTTGATAATCCTCTTCCCCATCCCTCTCCTTCCCCTCACCAATCCCTTTTTCCTGTCACCTTCCCCTTCCCTTGTGGTAGAAGTAGCTACCCTTGAGGGTAGCCCATCCCAATAGCGCCAAATATGGAGTTGCTATTTTGATAGTCACCCATATTTGGTCACTGTTATCTGGATACCACACACACGTGACTGTCTCTTTGAATGTAAAGCAGCAAATGTGCTCGATACACTGTTTCCTAGGGATGTCCCATGGTGGCTTACACACACAGGATTGGCTAGAACATAAGTCAATCACAGAACAGAGACCCTCATTGACTAGCTCCATTCAGTGCCCCAGGATCACGACTGTTTGCCATTGTTGGTCATGTGACTGTCCAGGGACTCAGGAGTATTTGTCAGAGATTGGGGGGTAACTTTTTTATTTCTGCACCCTGCCCTGTCTTTTCCATGCAGTACTGGTGGTGAGAGTGTTATTCCTGAACCGGAACACACTTTCAACCTGGGTCAACTTGGCGATTCAGGTTGAGCTACGAAAGGCTCGGTTTTCCCAGTCAGAGCCGAGTTGACCTGATCGGGGGGGGGGGGGCGTTGCAAATGCAGCAGAGCCGGTTTGTCCATTGATTGTGAGCCTGTCTTTCCTCATTGTGCTTTTCAGTGCAGTGAATAGGACTAACTCTCTTATCACATATACAATACATAATATATTACAGCCCTCAGTGCTGCAGATTCAGACATTGTTAAAAGGCTTACCCTGCTCACCTGGTTTGGACAGTGGACCTGGCTGCTGCTCAGTGGCTCACCATTGTGCAGGCAGCTGGCTGGCAAATACTGGAAGTAAAGCTGGTTGCTGCAGGGCCCCTGGCTCCCTGCACAAGCCAGGCAACAGGCTCTCAAAACGCTCAGCCTACTGGTGGTTTAGGGTGACCCTGGGCTGCCATAAACCAGTGGTGCTCGATGAACAGGATGCATTTCTTGCAGGTGTGCAGTTCCTGCAGGATGTGAGTCCTTGGGTTGCTGGTCCTCATAGTGGGATACAAGACCTGGGGTGTGGTGTGGTGTGACTTTCCAAGGTGCATGTACTTGTAACAGGGTGCAGTTCCATCTAATGACTCCTTCTAGTGGTGTGCAGGTCTTACTGTTCTTCTGTAGGTGAGGATCGAGATAATGCAGAACAGAAAAGCTATTCTGGCTCAGCAGCATATAGCAGCAGTGGTGAGAAGATGCCCTTCTGAGCTGAACTGTGCATAAGATGCTGTGACAGTAGGCTGCACCCTGTAACTGGTACCTTATTACATGAAGTGTCTCTCGCCCTCTCTCAGACATCAGAGGAACTGACTCACAGCTAGCCAAACTCCAAGCTTCAGCAGCAGCCTCCTGAAAATTGATCATCTCTCTTTACTATATTAGTTAATGTCCCCCTCCCATAGACAACACCTGATCTGCCTGTCTGTCCACCTTTTGGTTGTGTTGGCCATGCAGGTTGCCTTGGAGTCCTTATTGGTTTGTTTGACTCAGGCTCCCCCTCTCCACAGTGGTGAAGGGTGCATGATCATGGCATTATTCTTGACAGCGGATTATCACTTGAATTTCAGGTGGCATCCATTGTCCATTCCAGTTTTTACCATCTGAGGAATATCACCAGGATTAAGACCCTAGTTCCACCACTGGATCTCCCCACCTTGGTACATGCCTTTGTGACATCCAGGCTTGACTACTACAGTGCGCTCTATCTCAGGTCTCTGGAGGTACCCTGCACCGACTGCAGCAGGTGCAGAATGCAGCAGCTAGGTTGCTGACGACAGTCTAAGTACTGTCATATCACTCCAGAGCTGCATCAACTGCACTGGCTGCCGGTTACGTGGAGGGTCCTCTTTAAGATGGGTTTGATCACCTTTAAGGCCCTACATGGTTTGGGCCCTGGTTATCTGTAGGACCTTCTCACACCTGCTGTCTCAGTCCACCTCCTCCGCTCCTCCTTTAGGGGCCTCCTTGCAATTCCCAGGATGAGGTTAAAAACAGCTGGCGACAGAGCATTCAGTGTTGCTGCCCCCATCCTGTGGAATTTGCTTTCTCCAGCTACTAGGGAGGCCCCGTCTGTTGAGGTTTTCGAGGCCTGCCTCAAGGCCATATGTAATCAGGCCTTCCCAGACTGTTTTTTACATCCTTAACTTGATTTCAGAATCTTATGTTTAAAATAATTTCTGGTTTCCCCTGCATCTATTGCTGCTGTTGAGGGTATTAATTTAATTTTAGTAATGTGTATTGATGTTTATAAGTGTGTTATTTATTTATTCGTAGTAATTTGTATGTATATGGAATTTTAACATGTGCAGTGCCCAGAGCCTCCAGAGAGGATGGGCATCTTTTAAATAAAATGTGCCTTGCCTTGCCACAGTGATGTCCCTGTAGATGCTATCTTGCAGCAACCACAGTATCTCCTCTCACCCATTTCCTGCAGGTCCAGCCCTCTCAATGATTCCCATTGCTACACCAGTTCCTCATGGCAGCCCATTAGTTTACCTGGAGTGGGAGAACCTTCACGTTTCAGTGCTTCAGATTTCTAGGCAGTAGGAAGGCTCTCCTTCACACAGCCCCACTGCAAGTGTGTTTGTTTATAATACACTGACTCTGCACATCCATTTCTCTTGTTCAGACTTTCACTGCCCCCTGGATGCCCATGGCATGCCTATTTCTGACTGTGCCAAGGAAGCTGCCACCTTTTTTTTTATCATGTCACTATTTTCACCATCAGCATACCCCATTCTGCCTGACTGGCCCCACCAGCTCTAACACCCAGAATTACCATGGCTTACCTTATGCCCAGCCTGGGTGTGGTGCCTGCACAGAGTCAGGTGTCATCCTGCCTGGCGGGTGTTTTTCTCCTCCATTTTTCTCCCCTTTACCCAGGGCCCCAGGAGTAGATACGCATGTGCGTGGAGGTGCGCATGCACTCTATAGCCCCAGCAACAGCCCCTTCTGCTCACCCATTGACCTAGTGTCATTGTACCTCTCTGGCTTGTGCTGCAGCTTGGCCTCCACCAGGAGGCAGACCATGGCCAAGGGATGCAACCCCCCCCCGGAGAGGAGAGCTGCCTTTCGGCTGCTCCTACCAGCTCCGCATCCTTCCCCCCTGCTGGCCTCTGGCGGCCTGTGCTTGTACCCGAACCCAGATCACTGGCATGGTGTGAGGTAAGGCGTCCAGTGCCTCAGCCCTCAGCACCGCCGGGCCAGGAAGCTGCCACCTTTTTACTGAGAGGCCAAGTCCCACTAACCCTGCAGGGCTGTCAGTAAGGAGTGGAGCTCACCTACTGTTACGGCTTCTGTGGCTTGGTGGGAGGGGATCGGTATAACCAACATTTGTCCCTGTTACTTCAGTTCAGCCAAATAAAACTACATCTCCAAGGCTCCTGAGCAGCTCCTAACATTTCTCCTATAAGAACTGACAATTATTTTCAACTATTTGGTGAGCAATTGAAGTTCACTGGTAAACATATTTTTTAAATATGTATCTCAGAAAAGTGCCATGTTTATGGTGTCACACTCATGGTGGACAACATGGATATGATGTCAAAACAATAAAGATGAATGAAAATTGTGTTTATAGCTTATACACAGTAAGGTCTTGCTCTGCTTCCTCAGAGGGAATATAGTGCCTATATGAAGGAAAGGGAAAACAAGTTTGTGTCGTGTGTGTGCACGCACACACACACATATACTCATGTACACACATGCACACACCCAGACCTGTTTAATGCAACCAGATGAAACAATCTGATTACTTTGCTTGCATTCTGCAAAGTTTAGCTTTAATCAAAGTAAGCAGTTCCATGGAGCAGCAGTGTGTGTTCTTCTTTATTCAGGTAAGATGACCAGCCAATCAGGTGTTACAGTTATAGGAGAATGTAATTTCATTCATCTTATCTAAATGAAGAAGAGCCAAGATGCTCTTCCATGGGACTGCTGGTACATTTTTACATAAATTGAATAAACTGATTTAAACAACTGTGTTTGTGCTTTTTCTTTATATTCACATACAATGCCTATTTTTACTATGTCAGTTCATACACAGCATGCCATTGCCTGTTCTGAGAAGCGTTTTTTTTTATTTTTTTTATTTAGTATGCTTTTTGCCACAGGGGGCACTGACATCCACTTTGGTCATGGACCTCCGACTCCCACCTCCCATCAATGACTCTGATGCTGTCCTCAGAACCCATGGCTTGCCCCCCAGAGGGTGGGGTCATGGCACCCACTCCTCGCAATGGGTACCGCAATTCCACTATCTAGTGGAGGAGCGAGCCTTGGGAGGCAAATCTGAAGCCAGAGGTAAGGCTTCATAGAGACGATCCCCTTGCAGAATTTTTTTCTTCCCCGTGTGTACCTGGGCGGGGGTGTGCAATGATGACCAGTGTCTGCCCTGCCCCTGAGGAGTATCCTGCGTCGGTGTGGTGTGGTAACCCCAGCCTCCATCAGGTGCTGCTGTTGCACCAATCACAAAGCTACCCTTCCCCAAAAGAAGGAGAGTTGTCCGAGGAATGCTCAGTCCTTCCCCTCCCTGGCTGGCCCTCCAGCGACCCGAGTCCATTCCCGAACCCGGGTCGCTGGCTTCGCAAGCGGAAATCCAACTGCTGCACCGGCAGGCTGGCCATCTGACGAGCTTTCTACACTGTTGACACTGGCTGTTTTTTAATTTTATGTTATTTAAATGCTCAACTAAGAACAGACTGACCATGAGTACATGACTGTGCTGTATTGTCAACAGCACTGTGCTTCAAGCACAGCAAAAGCAAAATTTCTGGTGAGGTAGTGCTGGCAATTTAGATCTTCATTTGTAAGTTAAAAGAAAAGAACAACATTGTGTAGGCAAACTGTGAATGATACTTATTATATTTTAATTAGATCAGTGAAATGAGTAATATTTTTCAACAGTTTGATAGAAAAGTTCATCTCTCCCATTACTCGGAAATGACATGCTTTGGATTACCTTGAAGTCAGTGTGTTGCACTGGAATACAGCAGTACTGATTAAATTGTAGAATTTAGTTAGACTGATAACTGGGCATATTGTGTAGATACTGATACTGTATATCAAACTTCTACAAACACCCACCCATGCAAATCTCCAACCCTGCAACAACAACAACAACACAACCCAGTAAAGATATCAGATGCAAAAATTAAAATGACATGTGTTTAATAACATCTCTAGATGTGAAGCCTACTCCTTATGCAGCATAGGCAAAATGTGTGACTAGAAATACATTCTATTTTTTCTTAGTTGGAGGTGTGGGTTTGGCCACGGGGGGGTTGGGGTGGTCAAGGGTCTAGGGTTTATCACATGTGCATACATATAATAAATATGCTTGCATAACTCAATCTGACCAATGCAGCATTACATAATTCTTTAGAAAATGGAATGATTCCTATGTGCATCATTTGATATTTATACATGATACATGAGAACTTCATCACCCATCCCAAAACTCTCCCTCGAAATGGCAGAAATAAAGATTTATCTGCATAATTTATGTCCTGATGCACTACACAGTTTGTATACACTCTGGCATGCTTCTTTCAAATAAAACAAAGAAAGGGCGCATGCTGTAAGGGCTTAATCATTTTACAGACAAGCGGTGACAAATTATTATGGCAGCACCTCTCTACTGAGGGCATAATATTTCTCCATTTCCCTTTATAGTGCAAGATCAAGGGAAGCAGCCAACTTCAGCGCAGTGTAACCTAACATCCTTTGCAGTGGGGACAATTAAATGGATATGTGTGTGTTTCCACCAGCATCACAGTGAGTACATCATACATGCAGCACTTACTGTACTGATCAGGGAGTACTGAGACTACATGATCAGGCAGGATAAGGACAACTGGAGTGGTCAGGGACAGTTAAGCATAGGAAAAAAATGGCTGCTCGGGGGGGGAGTGTGAGTGTGTGTGTGTGTGGGAGCAGAACAATATTGCCAAAGTGGGGTTTTTGGTAATGCAGTGTTGGCTGGTGGAGAGAACAATTTTAATTTGCACAGTCAGTGCCTTCCCCCTCCGTGTAGCTTCTCACCCTCATTCAATTCAACACAAGCAGTGGCTTAACCTTTGCCCCTAAGACAAAGGCAAAGAATACTCCAAGTGGCCACACATCAGTTGTGTTACTGCAGCAAGTTAAAGTGAACTGTGAAGGGCAGAGGGGAGACAGCATTTCAATTTGATGCATATTGATTAGATGTTTTGAACCCAAGCAGATGCCGTGAGTAATGTTGGTTCTGCTTCAGCTTTGTACGTTTTCATTTTAATCCCTGCAACTGATACCTTTCCCAGGTAGTATTTTTTTGTTATTGTTGCTAGGGTGGAGCTTTGAATGTGTGTGTGTGTGTGGGGGGGTGGTAGGAGTTACCATACATGCAGAGCATGCTGTACTGGCCAAGGAGCACTGAAGCTACAAGAGTGGGCAGGATAAGAAGGAACATGGGGGGTCAGAAACAGCTGAACATAGAAAGAAAAATGCCTGCTTGGTGGGGTGGGAGGGGAGGAGCAAAGCTGTATTGCCACAGAGTGGGATTTGGTAATATAGAGTGGACATAAACTTCAGCAAATACCTGGTTCTGGATATGGAGAGTCTATTAGCACTACTCATATAAATGAAAACTGGAGACAATGAATGTTCTATCCCATTCTTCTTCACTTAACCGTAAGTATACATCCACACATTGTGCTTACTCTAGTACAAAGAACAATGCATCCTATCGAGCAACATAAGGGGTGGGATATTCAGAAGGGTTACGCATGGCACAATGCAACCCACTGATGTGCCCTGGCATGATATTCAAAAGGGGAATGTGCATGGCACAAATCCCGATGCACCGGAGTGCATCAGTAATGTATGCGGCGCAAGTGGGGGGGGGGTGTGCCCATGCATACACCGCACATCCCGAAATTCAGCCTGGGATGTGCTGAGCAGATATAGTCACAACCCATACCTGTGCCACACAGAGCTGAGTGAAAAATAAAAGGAGCAACAGCTGGCCACCCACAGGTGAGCTGCAATATTGCAGGGCGCAACACGGCAGCTGCTATCTGTGGGTGGCCAACCGAGCTCCGGTGGCACCTTCATGGTAGCACCCCCCCATGCCCGTTTGCAGGCATTAGTAATGTATTAATGGTCCAATAACCCTGGTGGTCCAGTGGACTGCTTGCAGCCCGATCGCGGGCAGAAGTATAATTAAATATGCATCCTATATCCCTCGTGGTCCAGTGGACCACTCACAGCCTGATCACAGGCGTCAGTTATAAAATATTAAAAAACAATCCATCCCTGGTGGTTCAGTAGTAGCCCCCTCACCTGCTTCCACTATGCCCTCTACCACCCTGCTTCCCCCATGGTCAGCATACCACCCAGCATGCCGCCCGCTGCCGCTGACTGACTCGCATAGCAGAGGCTGTATGCCCATTGGTCCACAGCATGGGCCAATGGGCGTGCAGCCCATACAGTAGCTGCACAGTCCAGAAATGGAACCATCTCACAATTCTGGACTGTAGTAGTGAAGCTGTATGCCATTGGCTCCACGCTTGTGGACCAATGGGCGGCAGCCCCACTGTACTGGAGTCAGCCGGTGGGCGGCGGGCAGCATGCGGTAGGAGCTGCCACCGGGCTGACCGGGGGGAGTGAGGTGGAGGGGCTCAGTGGGCGGTGGGGAGAGGGGTACTGCTGGGCCACCAGGGATGGATTGGTTGTTAATATTTTATAACTGACGTCCGTGACTGGGCTTCGAGCGGTCCACTGGACCACCAGGGATATAGGAGGCAATTTAATTATACTTCTGCCCACAATCAGGCTGCGAGCGATCCACTGGACCACCAGGGATATAGGACATTTTACATCGAGTACATATGCCCACAATCGGGCAGTGGGGCACTTTGCCACTTGTGCAGGGGGCATCGGACCCTGACAGCTGCTGCCTGGCAGGGCACCAGTCAAGTCGCCAGGGAGGGGTGCACCTGCATGCAAATGGGGCCATAATGACATGCAAATGGCCCCATTTGTGCCTTGCCTGCATTATGGCCCTATTTGCACGTGCTCTATTGAATATAACGGGTGATGCACCTAGCGCAACGGCACTTGCGCTAGCGCATCCCTCTGCCCCTCTCTGGCCACTTGCGCTGGAGCAGTGCCACTGCACCATGCACATTGTGGGTGGCCACAGTGTGATAGTCAATGGTGCTGAGCCATGGTGCAGCACCGTTGAGTTTCACCCTGTCAGCGCCCTGGCACATCCCAGTTGTGCTGCGCCCAGGCTTCGGCCACAGCCTGGCGCAGTCTGAATATCCCACCCAAGGTGTCTTTCTGGCTCAATTGTCTAATTCTTTAACACTTCTTAGTGATTTCTTCTGTTATTAGATTAAAAAAAAAATACAGCTTTACTTTACATCTTGTCCCTCCATAGGACTGTTGAATAGGGAGACGTATGCATGCAAGTGATGCATGTGTGATGTAACACCTGATGTTTTGGCTAAACCATTCCTTCTTCAGAGCAGTGCAAGTCCATCACAGACCTGGTTTATATACTAGTCTTGCTGCTGTAGCAACTATTAACACCATATTAATGAAGACAGAGCAAACAAACACAGTACAGAGCATATGGAAGCCTCTTGTTACATGCGTGAATCATCACCGTAAGTGCATCAAAAGTGACAAACTCTCCACTCTCATAAAGTGAAAATATTAAAACAAAATGTCATCATCGTCTTTGTTTTTCTTGTCTCTTGTAAACATCAAAATGCTACATGGTTGTTTAATTTCTCCATTTCTCCATAGTATTACAGAACACTGAAGTGGGCAATTTAACCTTAGAGGAGGCATTTAAGGTATTACATATTGCTACATATCTTATATTTACTATCTTATTGTGCCTTCAAATATTTGTAGTGCATAATGGCTTATGCCACATTCTAAAATGTATTCTGTCTTCACATTATGCTTGTAAGAAAAAACACCACCTTACTGAGGTGTCTAGAATGGTAGCATAGATGTCGCTACCTACTGGACTGTGGTCACACTCCTTATACCTAAATAGCCTACAAATGACAGTGTGCATCCTTTGATTTTACCATGTTTGTAATATGCACTAACTGCTATGTATGCTCCTTCCTGCACTGGGTTAAATTGTGTAAATCATGATCTTATACTTATAGGTGTGAGCACTTGTTTGTGAGTTATGCTAATCTGTAATAAATTGTTGTAGTATCATTATTCCTCACACACACAAGTAGCATAAAAACTGTCTTCAATGTCGTGGCCCCTTGATTCAGGGTATGCCTTGGTTGGAATTCTGATTAAATAACATGTTTATGGCTTGTGCATACTGAAGCCATGTTCCATTAACTGGTGGTTTGCTGTACCTATCACATACATTCTTCACTGCTCAAGAGAATATTCTAACCACAATTTTTTCCACATATACATTTTATTGCTAGTCAATATTGTTTGCCTTTATCTGATGAGTTATAATGTCAATACAGTCTGGAAAATATTCTGTCAACCACAATTTTTCATATGTTTGTTTAAGGGCTAATGATTGGTTTTACCTATATACAATGTATCAATGCTCTCATTCTAAAAAAATGAAGAAAAGCTATACTGAGAGTTGCAGTGTTAAGTTTTGGGGTGTTTTATATCTATCTATAATCCATTCTGATGTTAAACTTCATAAATGAAAAATGCTAGCAAGACAAGGATAATAATCATATTCATATTCATACAGGTAGATGCACCAGAATATTATATAAAAATATATTGTCCACAATAATAAAAAATATATGTTAATAAGGGAAACCATAGGACAATATAGGGAGTTCAGAATGCAACATCAGTATCCACACAGTGTGCCTAGTGATCAGTCTAACTAAATTCTGCAATTTAATCAATACTACTGCATTCTGGTGCAACATAATGTCATTCTCGAGTAATAGGAGAGATGAAGTTTTCTTTCAAACTGTTAAAATATATTAGAAAGAGTGCAAATATGGCATTTATACTAGTGTTGTTTAATTAATCTGATTAAAATGCAATAAGTATCATTCAAGGTTTGCCTATACAATGTTGTTCTTTTATTTTAACTTTAAAACAAAAATCTAAACTACAAGTTCGGCATCCCTTGCAAACACTTCTGAAAAGTCATGCAAAGTAGGAAGATCACCCTACTATATATCATATTTAGAAATATTCATACTTTACATAGATTTAAAAACAAACATAAGGTATTCCTTTGAGAACATTTCTATTTTTAATTATATCTAATTAGATTGTTTAAGCAACAAACTAAATACTGGCCAGTTTGGTAACACATACCTCACAGGCTTACTCCTTGAGGTCTACAAATAGGTCACTACTGGCTGTCCCAAAATGTTCTAAGATGGGTGGACAGGCCTTCTCAGTATTTGTTCCCAAGCTATGGAACTCCTTCCCAGTGTCTCTACGATACTTGCAGTCTCACCAGGTTTTTAAGAAAGAACCTTATAAGTGCCTTCTGATAAGTGTATGTGTAATTGATCCACCATAGTCATACTTAACTTGGCCTATATTTCCACCATGTGGCAATTTTTGCCCTTACTGTATTACAGTTGTATTCCTAAATCTCTCTAAGCTGCTCATTGTTTCTTGATTTTTTTGTGTTTTACTAGCCCACGTTGATGTTGTTGTATTTGTGTATTAATTTTTGTACTATTGTGCTGTTTTATCTTAAGTCTGTAACTCTTAATTTTTTGTACTATTGAAATTACTGTCTCATTTTATGTCTGTAACTCTCCCTGGTCATGCCTGAAAATAGACAATGTATTTGTCTAGTGCACCTACCTAGTACCCCTCCCTCAGAACCACTTAATTTTTACCTTCCCATTTCAATATTTTAAAAAGTTACATTAGCTTAAACTTTTTGTTCATGTAGAACTTTAACATAGTAAAAAAAAAATCACAGACTAGTCCTAGTTATTTTTCTCAATTATTTTTTAAGGTGCGTGCATGACCGAATAATTACAATTTACTTTAAAACTAATTAATATTTTTTTTACAGACAACCAAAACAGACCTATTCTGATATGAAACCTACAAAACTTGTAAGTTCCATGCCTCAACTGTTTCCCATTTTTGAGCTATCTGAGTGCAACAATTGAGGCAGCAAATCAGGTGAAAATCTGTAATTGCGCCCTTAATATCTCAAACACTCTAAGTCCAATCTTCCTACAATTTGGAGGTCTAAGAGACTAGGGGACTGAGAAGATGTCTACCAAATGTTATACAAAATCACACATGCCTCCACAATACAAAGCATCATGTGCTGCATATGCAAATCACCACAGAATATTATGCTGGTTCAACTTTAAGCAGAAATGCATGGTGCCAAAAGACCTCTCATACAGTTTGCAAAGGGTGCCAACAGAAGACATAGACATGAGTTTTGTCCTACCAGGACTCATCAGTATGCCTTGTCTGTTTGACACCCCAGTGGCATGAACCAGCTACCCTAAGATGGTCTATCTGGGTTATGTTGTGGTGAACCCAATTAAAACAAAAAACAATTTAAAAGACAAAGAACGTCTGTGTGCAAGCACTGAGGCAATGGTTACCCCAAAGGGCATTTGGCTGGGAAGCCAAGTTTCAAAGAAATACAAAGTCACACATGCCCCCACAATACAAAGCATCATGGGCTGCATATGCAAATCATCACAGAATAGTATGCTGGTTCAAGACATAGGCATACTGATGAGTCCTGGTAGGATGAAGCACGTGTCTATGTCTTCTGTTGGCACCCTTTGCAAACTGTATGAGAGGCCTTTTGACACCGTGCATTTCTGCTTAAAGTTGAACCAGCATAATATTCTGTAGTGATTTGCATATGCAGCCCATGATGCTTTGTATTGTGGGGGCATGTGTGATTTTGTATTTCTTTGAAACTTAGTTTCTCGGCCAAATGCCCTTTGGGTTAACCATTGTCTCAGTGCTTGCACACAGAGGTTCTTTGTCTCTTACCAAATGTTGCAGTCTTAGTGTCTAAGACATCAGAGATATAAGAATCCAAAAATTGCCATTTTTAATGATACCCTAATGCAAGCTTAATATACAGGCACCACCACACCTGTATAATGTGATGGATGCCGAACATACTGTAGCTGGAGCATAAACTTAACCTACTTTTGGAAAATGCATGTAGGAAATGTAGCAAAAATAGCTACTTTGCAAATGGTTGCAAATCACAGAATTAACAATGACAAGTGCATACCGTAAATGACTATTTGAAAAATGTTATGTGGATGTAGTAACATAAAGCCAGACAAGTGAGGGGGAATGGATGCTGTTAATGGTTGTGTTTGTAATGAAAATCATACCATTTAACATAAGTGAAGCTGTGATTGGCTGAACCATACCATGTGGTAAGATTTGCTTTACCTCATGGCTAGTTGTCACTGGACACAGTGGTTATTTTTTAACTGTATAAGATATCTCTGTTCAAATATGTTCTGCCTAAATGAACCAGTTTATAAGAGCAATAACCTACTCTAAGGTGTGTGGTAAAACAGAGATTACTGAATTTTCTGGGTGGCTGAAGGAACTTAGCTCACAAAGCCACTGGTGTAAGTTCTGTCTAACCACACTGTATCATGTTATTGCTTACCTACAGTGTCAGAGGTGCTGAGGGGTGCATATGAACTAGAAATGTTATACCTGTTTCCTCTTGTGGTCCTGTTTTTACATCAGTGTTTACAATTTCAAAATGGTACATTCTGTGCACAGAAACATTTTTAAAATATCTTGATTTGTGGTTGCTGTGATTTTCAGGTTTTTTAATCTCTAAATATACAAATAGTTAACATTAAAACAATATAATTATACTTTGCTGCTTTGAGGACCAATTGAATGCTGGTACCTGCCCCATGAAGATCAGAAAACATTACCTGTTTGAAGTGAAGAGATAAAAAGGCTGTCAGACATAATGTTCTCCTCTGATTATAATAGAGCTGGTCCTTCCCAACATAAAACGTCTTACATGCTGGAGCGGCTGTTCTCATTTTATTGTTTTGTTCTATTGCAGCTATTCAGATATTTTTAGAAATGTGAGTTTATATTTAAGCAGTTGCTTAATCTTCTATGCTAGAGTGACTCTTAGCCAGTAATGTGTAGAGGGAATTACAATGCTGGTCACACACACTGGGCATGAACTGACCCCTTGTACAGTAGCTGTGGATGAGCTGTCAGGAATATGTAAAATGCATGTGGCTTGCAGTTAAGTATTGTAATAAGTCTGGGCACTAATGACAGAAAACCACATAAGATATTCTGAACTCCACCATAGGGTTTTGGTTTGTGGGTTGGGTTGGGGTGTCATTATAATACATTCATGTCAATCAGCATGCTAGCCCCCTGGCAGATGTTAGTCAGTCACATGCCAAAGGCCAACCATATATCTGGTAACCAGCAAACTATGTAAGGCAGCCTATTTATCTTCAGCTTCCATGAGGGAAAGCCAGAGAATAAGGAAATTATGGGCTGCAGATGACTGTTCTGACTATGCCTGGAGAATTGCATTTTACCTTTATGATGCATCAAGTATTGCTCCCTCTGAAATAGTTGTATTTAGAATTTGAAATACCATGGAGTCAGGGGGGCTTAGGCAATCCCCAGACTCTTGGACTATTTGTAATTTTCTACAAGTGTGACATGAACTACTTTTGTTACTCTATGCCACTGAATGCAAACTAGTGCTCAAGTAAACATTATTTGTTAGAAAAATTATAGAGCTTTGTACAATCCAGACCAAAGTTTTGTGAGATAAAGATAAAAGTGAAAAAGATATTCAGAAGTACACATACTGGTGAAAGTCAAGCATTATTACTTTCATTATCTATAAGAACACCACTTACAGCATTAACTATAAGAACACCACTTATACTGTAGAGTGACATTTATGATAGAGCCAAAGGATGGTCATACAAAGTTACGTTCATGTGTTTAGGGGTAACATAAATTTTGTAAGAAGAGTCTTAGGGCCTGATTCTTGAAACTCATTATTTAATTAAAGTCCCAAGAGCATCAGAGATATGCCACATAGGACATGTGGCAAAGAAACTTGATTTTCCATCCCTCCATCATTTTGTCCCCTGTTAAACCACATTTTCATGGTGTTGCATGTGTGCATCAATGCTCTGGACTCTTGCATGCCTCCTGTAGCAGCTGGGGGCCAATGATAGCTGCAAGCTGCTGTAAATCAGGTCCAAGTGCCATAAATGCATCTGATAAAGGAAAATCTAGTGCAGTTGTAATATTTTCGCATGGTGCACCCACAATTTCTGCATGTCTGTACTCTCCCGGGTCGTGCCTGAAAATAGTCATTTTATGTCTAGTGCACTTACCCGGTTAACAAAAGCTAAATAAAATAAATAAAAATAAATAAACTCCAAACAGGGAGGCTGAAGGGATTTGCTATAGACAGTGTCCTAGCATTCTAAAACTGGGCCCCTGGATTCTCAAAATGACTCTGAATAAAACACCTATTCCTCAACATCAGGATTTGTTTCAGAGATTTGGTTGTTTGTTATGTTTGTCTAGAATCAGAATAGTCAAGAAAGACAGGGAAGTATATGCTACATCTAGAAAAGTACTATATGCTGTTTGTGATATATATATATATATATATATATATATATATATATATATACACATATATATATCATCCGTCAGGGCTGATTTAACAGATTATATTTGAGGATTTGCCTCTGTGGGAGGACTTTGTATAACCATAAGAGGGTCTCATATGCAGCATTTGAAAAATAAGCATAATTTGAGGATTTCATAGGTTTCATAAGTTTATTTCAAGCCAGTGGAGCAGTTTTGCCCATTTAGGCTTGTCATTTCTCAATGGTAAAATCCTTGTAGTTTGTTCTTTTTGTAGTACAAGTCTAGCTTTGTTTTTAAATAAATCCATATTGCTGCTACCTACATCTTCTTGTAACTCATTCCACTTTGAGACAACCCTTTTTGTGATCCATTGTCCCCTCCTCTCAGTTTTGTACATTTCACCTTTCAGCTGAAAGTTATGCTTTCTGGTGTCATACTGAGATATTTTCATGTTAAGCCCTAAGTAGTTCCATAAACTGTGTTCCTTAAAGGCTCTCTATATTAGGCATAAGTTATCCCTAGCCCTCCTATACTCCAATGCATACAAATTTAGGTGATCTAGACTTTGTTCATTTGTAATGCTACTGACATCCTTTACCATCCTTGTTGCCCTTCTTTGCACATGCTAACTCTTCTTGTTGTCTGAGGTGACAAAAACTGGCCACGTTATTCCAGGTGTGGCCTAACCAATGCAGCATACAGTGGCATTAGGACCTTGCTGTTCCTGCTTGGTATTTTTCTGCTTATGTAGCCTATGCTGTATCGTTCACCATTTGAACAACTTAGACAGACTTCCTGGTTCTGCTGCTGCTTTATGTTCTTATCCAATCTCTGGTGGCTTAGCTGACATACTCCTGGTGGTCACTCCATTTCTTTCTTTTACTGGATCCATGTTGTTCCATAATGCTTCCCTGATTCTAGTTCTGGAACCCACAAACAAACTCTTGGCCTTAGAGAATGCGCGGCTTAAATCCAATAACTTCTGACACCAAATGTGGAGAGGCTTCTGGATGTGGTGTAGCTTCTGACATAGAATGACACCAGTTGTAACTAAACCAGATACCTCTGACACCAAATACATTACAGGCATAGGTCAGGAAGCATGAGCAGTCCAGGAGAAGTTGTAGAAAACCACTAGTGGTGATTGATTGTACACAAAAAAATTAACTAGCTGGAACACACCAGCATCTCTCATCTAGTCTCTCCAAATCAATTTCTCCAGCAGGAAATAAAGCAGCCTGTCTTGGCTCTGTTGAAAATCCCTCTCCAGCTTCTCACACATCTCAGTAAGACAGGCTCTTGTAGTTGCTGGAGCTAGGCATACAAATGTGACCCGTCCTGCAACTGTTTGTTGCTAGGCCTAACACTGTGATGAATCTTGTAGCTGGCTAGAGCATTGTGACAGATTACATCAGTCTGATGTTACACTCTCTCACAGCTGTCTGTCTCTGCTATCATTTTATTATCTCTATTTTATGCATCAGGGAACCCAGCAAGTTAGAAATTAGTACAGTAGAGGTAATGACTGCGCAGTCCAATAGAGAGGTAGAAAAGACAGAGATAGTAATAGAATCCTTGCTTCTGGTTCCCTCCTACATAACACACATGGGACAGGACCTATCTTAGCCCTGTCACATAGCCCAAGATGCTAGAACATTTTTAATTGTTGTTTTGCAGTGCCCTTTGAATTTTAAATAATTAGTTACTGTAATTCCATGGTCTTTCTCATTTTTAGTGCAAGCACTTTGTCCACCTGGCAAGCTCGTACCATCTGATGTACCAATGGAATGCCCATAGTCTGTTGTACTACTCATGCTACCTCTTACTTATACCCACCTGAGGGTATGGCTGACCATACATGTAGACTTCTGTTGACCATGCCTGTACTACGCTGTTATCTACCTCCTGGTGTAACCTATGTGCTTGATGTTCTAGAAAGTACCTTGATTGAACTGATGTTGATGTATTGTACCTTGTTAATCTCCAGGGTCGTCTGTAGACATCTGTCCCCCATTCCTGTACTATGCTGCTTTCTACCTCCTGATGTAATCTATGTGCCTGATTCTATTGTATGTTACCCTGTTTTTGCCTGATGTTCATGTTTGTACCATTGTAATTCTCCCGGGTCGCACCTGAAAATAGGCACTTGGCTCTCTAGTGTGCTTACCTGGTTAACAAAAGCAAATAAATAAATACATTTTTATCTCCTGCTATAAAAGTACACATTTTGCTTCCCAGTTTCTATTGCCTAAATGCATAATTGCATATTTCTCTATATTGAAATCTAATTTGTGTGTTATGGCCCATTTTTATAATTTTTTTGTTTCTTGGTGAAATTTGATTATGATTCTTTAGTGTCCACCACAGATCCCACTTTGGTGTCCTCCACAAACCTAGCTAGTCAAACCCCTCCATTGCATTTCATTGGTGTCACATAAATATTAAATAGTACTGGTCCTAGTACTGATCCCTGTGGAACACCACTGGTCACATTCCCCCAGTCGGATGTGTGTCCCCTTATAATTACTTTTTTGCTTTCTATCTTCTAACCACGATGTCTCCCAACTTACTATTCTTTTGTTGATACCCATATCTTTTAATTTATTGATTTAGTTCATAATGAGGTACACTATTGAAAGCCTTACAGCAATTCAGGAACAGTGCAATCATTGTGAGCCCTGAATCCAACGCCCTGCTACCCCTGTCAAAAAAAAATTAATTAATCAAGTTAGTCTGGCATAACCTTCCAGATCTAATCCTGTGTTGTGTTGTTCCAGAAACTGTTTTCATTAATATAGGTTTCTTAAAGAGCTAGTATACTGCTTGGAAACTGCAATTAATTGTAACTTTCAGATGCAGTCAGCTATCACTTCTTATATCTTAAGTATTTTTTCTTTTCTGTTTACTAATTAGAAGATTTTCCACCTGGTAGTACTGGGGTGATGTGTAGAGCAGCACTGTGTGTGTGTGTGTGGGGGGAGGGAGTCAGTTCTGTTCATCCCACCACATCAACTCTGAGACCACTCTGACTATGACATCACTAGTAACCAATGAGAACCATTTCTCACTGCAAGGTTTCACTTTCACATGAAGCAGCAGGGACTGGTTCTCCCTGGTTACTAGTGATGTCACAGTTTCCTGCATTTTGATTGCTAGCTTGTGAAAATCACTGCTTAGGCTGCAAAGTTTGTGGTGCCTCAAGGTGTTTGGTCTTGTTTCTGATGATGTAGTGAGAGGAACAGAACTGACTTTTTCCCCCTTCCAGACAGAGTGCTGCTCCACACATTACCCTAGTACTACTAGGTGGAAAATCTTCTAATTAGCAAACAGAAATTAAAAATATATTTCAGATATTGGAAGTAACTGCTGACTGCATTTGAAAATTACTATTTATTTATTTAGTTTTTGTTGACCGGGTAAGTGCACTAGACAAATCCTGCCTATTTTCAGGCATGACCCAGGGGAGGGGGATACAGATGGATGACAACTGACCTTGAACCAGATTAAGCTGTATTAATTTCAAGCAGTACTCTTTAACTGCTCTTCAGTGATTATTAAAATGCTTTCCCTGCTACTGAGGTCCAGTTAACTGGTCCATAGTTTTGTGGTTAGACTTTCCTCCCTTTTTGTAAACTGACACCATATTAACCTCCCACCATCCTTTGATCACTTCAACGTAGTCAAATGAGCACTGAATGATATCAGAAATTGGTCCTGAGAGCGCCTTTGCCAGTTCACAAATAATTCTTGGGTGCAGACCATGTGGTCCAAACAGCTTCTATGGATCTATGATTTTTAGCCTTTTTTGACATCTTCCCTGTTTATTAGTATTCTGGGGCTATTGATGTGGCATTCACTTCCTTTGTTTATATTTCGTTTACTCCCTGCAGGCTGCCTTTGTAGAAGATACAGCAAATTTACTTAACAAGTCTACCATTTCTTTTTCTGTGGATATTGTTTTTTCCTCCTCTATTAATGGGCGTATTTGTTAACGTACACCTTTTTGGTTATTTACATAGGTATATAATGATTTACAATACATTTTCAATATATACACAGCCTGGAATGTCTTATAGCTGTAGAAGCATTATCTGTGGCATCTTTAGGATGACCCACACCACTCACATTTGGATTGCAATTCTCTTACCCCAAGAACTCATGAGAAGGCACTGTTACAGCTGTGGGAGACACTTATGATCCCTGCAGGTGATACATGTTGATGTTACAATTAAATGATTAAAATAATGTCATTTTTGAAAAGGAATAGAAAATTAGATTACAACTTTGCTTGAAACATAGATACAGAAAAAAGCGATGGACAGAAAAGGACCTTAATAGTACATCTAGCCTGTCCCAAGATTCCCTACGCTGAAAAACTCTAGTCTCCATCCACCATCCCAGTGTCCCCTTCCTCATCCTTCTATCTGAGATCTCCTTAATATGCGTCCCATTCCCTCTTCACCTAGACTCAGCAGTCTTGACAGAAAGTCTGCTCCACTCATCCAATCCAATTTTATTTAGTACTCTTCCAGAAAGCTCTGAGCACTGCACAGCAGATAAGAAGTATAGCACAATTACTGTACACTACATTAAAAAAAATAATAATCCACAATTAATGTACACTACATTTAAAAACAATATAATAATTAATTCACCACCCATTCCATGAAGTAGGTTTTCCTAATGTCTTTCTTAAACCTTCCCCCTCCATTTTTAGCACATGACCCCTGGTGGACACACCATTTCATAATTCGAATATACCTACTGGGGCCACCCCATTGAGCCCTTTCATGAACTTCTCCATCATGTCCCCCAGTCTCCCTTGTGTCCTCCAGCAAATGCATGTTAAGACTTTCCAGTCTGCCGTCATAAGCCTTGCCCTGCTGGCCATGGATAATCGTTGTGGCCCTTCACTGCACTATCTCTAATTTACCCCTGTCCTTCCTTAAGTGACTCCTTCCTTGAGTCATCCTTCTTTTTCTTCATCCCTTTCCAGTCTGGTTTCCTTAATCCCAGTCCACTTCATTTTCCATCCTTTGGTTTACTGACTCCATTCTCTCAGGCATGGATCAGGGCCTTACCATAACCACAGTCTTTGTCAATTTGGCCAAAGCCTTCAGCACTGTAGCCCATACCCTTCTCCTAGGCAAACTTATAGCAGTGGGGCTTTCCCCATATGCTACTAACTGGTTTCAATCCTACCTTGGTGGTAGGCCTCAGTCAGTTAGAACTGGAGATTACTTATCTCCTCCACTTCCTATAATCACTGGTGTCCCTCAAGGTTCCATCCTTGGCCCAGTTCTCTTTTCAGTCTTCCTGAATGACATCTCCACTGCCTGCTGTTCTGCTTCCCTCCATGTGTAAGCAGACAATACAGTCATTTTTAACCCCCAAATCTGATGGCTAAGCTCCAGCTGAACTTTTGACAACATCCAGCACTGGTTCTGATCAAATCAGCTGTCCCTTATTGCCAAAAAGCTGGTCTCCATGACCTTTGGCACTAGACAGAAGCTCTCTAGGCTTACTGACCTCCTCCCTTTACACACTCTTGATGGGATCATGATTGATGATGTTCCCTCCTTTAAGTACCTTTGGGTTTGGCTTGATTGACATCTTGACTTTTCTGGCATGTGGATGCAATCCACAAAAAACAACACCCTACACTAAGTGCATTATATAGAAACCATGGTTGCATTCCCCTGGAGGCTGGTATAGCCATTGTCCAGAAAATGATTCTCCCCATTTTTGACTACATAGAAAACATTGAAACATAGACTTTGATGGCAGATAAGGACCATTTGGCCCACCTAGTCTGCCTATTTCCCTACCTATTGGATAAGCTGCAGATCCTAGTTAACCAACAGCCTACTTCTTCCTACCCCCTACCAGAATTGCCTCATGTCTGTCCCATGCATTCTTGAATTCCCCAACTGTTTTTTGACCCCACAACCTCCTCAGGAAGGCCATTCCATGCATCCACCACCCTCTCTGTGAAAAAATACTCTGCACTTTGCCCCTGAGCCACTCCTTCTCTACCTTTAAATTGTGTCCCCTTGTTCTTACACATCTCTTACACATCTCTTTTTCTGAAAAATGTTACCCTCTTGGACTTTGTTGATTCCCTTGGGGTACTCGAAAGTTTCTATCATGTCCTCCCTCTCCCTCCTTTCCTCAAGGGTATACATATTAAGCTCCTTTAGTCCCTGAACATGGGACATGCAATGTCATCCAGCCCATTACGTGTGCACTCCTGTCCACGCCCAGAAGATGGCTGCCCAACATTCCCCCTGTTACGTGGTCTCTGTGTCTGTAGTGCACCTGGACTCCACTGGGTGCCACTAACTGAGCGAGACATACCTCCCTCCCAGGAAAGGAGAGCAGTCCTACAGATGCTCCATCCTCTCCTCCCTTGCTGACCCCCAGTGTCCCTAGCTCGTTCCTGAACCCGGGTCACCAGGGTGGCGTGAGATGTGGCATCCAGCACCTCAATCCTCAGGGCCACTGGGTTGACCCCAATATTTACTCTATTATGTGATGAAAAACATGTCAGTGTAGTCTGTATTTGATATGGATTGGCTTCCTCTAGAAAAAAGGTGACCGCTACTATGGGCAGATCAGGTTTATAAGTTATTGAAACAAAGTAGTCCACAACATCTTGTAAATAAACCAATTAGAAATTACCATAAATATATTCTTTGGAAACATTTGTAAATACCAAAGACAAAGACACTGTATGATAAAATGAAAATTGCTTATAGCGTATCAAACACTTGGAACCATGTGGTCAAAATCTTAAAACTGCCAGCTGTGCATTATATCATTTACTGTACCTTTAGTGCAGCAATAAAGCATTAATTAGCACAGAAATGCAATTGTTTTAAATGAATGATTGGTCCTGTGACTAGACTGTCCTGAGTAAATGGTCAATGTTATGTATATTTGATGTAATAATGTAGTTTCTCATGTTAAGTATCTACTCACTTGTACGTTTTATGCATATGTCATTTTAAATACCACATTTTTTTTCAGTCAGTAGTTTTCTCCCCTCCAGCTGCCTGACAGCACCCACCCAGTGGTGGAACCAGGTGTGGGAGCATTTGGGAGCCGGGGAGGGCCATTCGGTCAATCACGAGTTCCACAATGGGCACTAAACATTGAATAAAGATGCTGGTGGGGCACTACTACTCACACTATGGCAGCCAGGAGGGGTGACTGCCCCCAAGCCCCCCCTCTAGCTCTGCCACTGCACCCACCTCCAATCCCTACACTGACTCTCTCATGGACTCACTGGCTACAGTATCTACCACTTGCACAGAATCTTGATGAGTTGGTGGCCCTGCTATGTCAGTCATGCAAGAGCCTACAGGGGGTGCTGACCGTAGACAGACCAATATCTGTTTCCTCCATTTTCTCCCTCTGGGCTGTAGCATTAGGACCTGTGAGCCAAGCATGTCACAGTACAGCCCTACCCCTTGTGCACTCCTGCAGTGCTGCCACCCGGTCTCTGCCAAGCAGCAGTCTCTGCAGTGGAACATTGTGTCCTGATGAAGAAGAGCTGCCACTGGGCACACAATCCTCTGACACCCGGCCTGCCCACTGAGCGGCCCTTGTCCATTCTCGAATATTGGTCACTGGCATGGGGACTGGACATCTTCTGTTCCTCCACTGGGCCAGCCAAATATAAAATTTTAATGTACAGTAACATGTAACTTATGTAACCATGCAGGACTACCTTGTAAATGGGGCTTATAATCCTAATGGTGTTATTCCTGTTGAAAAATAAACATTTTATGACATGTGCATCATCTTGCATGTTTTGGCTTTCAGTTTCAGCTGCCGTATACTAGACAACTTCTCCAGTCTTCTCACATCTGTCTCATAATGTTAACCCTTTCAACTGTCTCCCCCAGAGCTTGGTATCATATGTAAATACACTCACCTTGCCCTGGATACCTCTCCTATGTTGCAGATATACATAATATGCAGGAGTGGGTACAGGATTGACACTGCAATACTCGATTATTCACTGCCCTGTCCTCAAAGATTTTAACCATTAAGGACCACTCTGTGGGTTCAGTCCATCAGTCAATTTCTGATTTAACCAGTTATAGTTTTCCCTAACCCCAGATCACTCAGTTTCTTTACCAGTTTCCTATGTGGTGATGAGTCAAAGGTTTTGTTAAAATCCAGGTACAGTACATCCACTGCCTGCCCTTTGTGTCACTGCATTAAAGATGTCTGTTATGTTAGTCTGACATGACAGGCCCCTGGTGATTCCACACTGGTTCCCATTCATTAAGCCCTTTTACTCTATGAATGTGATTAGCCTCTCCTAATAATGGTCTTCAGAGGTTTTTCCACTATTGATGTCAGGCTCACTGTTTCCTGGATTTTCCTGTTTTGTGTAAGAGGACCACATTTCCCCAGTCAGGCTTCAGGAACTATTCCTGTTGTTACTGTTTCTCCATAGAAAACTACCAGCAGCTCCACTAGCACTGGCTTGCTTCCTTCAGCACCTTGGGGTGAATCCCATCTGTCGCTAGCAATGTACTTGTATTGAAGTTCTCCATTATCGTTAGTGTCGATTTCCTTGTGATCCTCCCCATCTCAAATCTACCCCCTGCATGACATATAAATTATCTCCTGTTGTTTGGGAGTGGGGCTGCCTCCTCAGCTGTGAACACAGAGCAATTATTCATTCAACAACAATTAATACATGTTTATTTAGTGTACCTGCCTTCTCCCCATTATCTTCTATACTCACCCCATTCTTAATTTTTTCTGTTTTCCCTTTTCTTCTTTTCCTGTATCTAAAGACAGCTTTGCTGTTCCCTTGACTCCTTCCTCTAGCCATAGCTCTGACTTTGCCATTGGCTCCCTGATAAACATTTTATTTTTACCCATTTTTTCCTTATACTATGCCTCTCTCTGTTGGCCTTGCTATGTTCTTTCCTAAATGCCCCCTTGTGATCCCAAAAGCTTGATTTACCTGCCTGTCTAATCTAGCCTATGTTTTTTGGACATTTTGAGGTACTGACATAGTCTTGGGTGACCTTTTCAATGTATTCCTTTAGCATTGCTCACTTTCCTTCCACCCTTGATCTTCTTGAAATTCCTAAGTCTTCTGTGTACATTCTCTCCAGCTTTTTTGAATCCACTTCCCTGAGGTCCAGTCCCCACGTGTCAGAGGCCACTTTTCATGACTCCAGCATCATGCTGGATTTCACAATGAAACTGTCACTCTGGGCAACTGGGGCTTCCACTTTAACACTTTAATAACTCTAATTTATTAATTATAGCGGTGCGATCGCACCCCTATAGTTAGGGTTCAACTGTCATTTCTATGTTAAATGCAAAAGTTTGCACTTTAATACTTTCACAGTCATTCAAGTGATTAGCATGACATTTTGCATGCACCATCAGGAATCAGAGATCTTTTGATGTAGGAAGATTCATTCCAGTTGGATGTGTGGGTGCAGAGATACTGAGTGTCAAAAAATGTAAAAATGACCATGTTTTGTCAAATTGTTTGTTACACCGCTGTACAGAAATGGTGTAGAATATTTTCCTAAAATTTTCAAAGTAAACAGGCCCTGGGTCACAGCTGTGCCTTTTGAAGATTTGGTAAAAAATATTAATCTGTTCAAAAGTAATTACATTTTAAAGTTTCCCATTATTTTCAGTGGGAGCAGTTAGAGGTCCTGTGCGAAAAAAGATCTTTTATCACAAAAGGGTAATTATTTGCTGCAAATGGGTAATCTATTATTGCAAATGGGAAGTCCTTTTTCATGTGGCTGCCATTTTGTCTTACAGTTAGGGAGGGAAAAAAATATAATAACTCCAAAAAAGTATGTCTTTATTTGAAACAGACACATGTAGCTTGTTAATCCAGACCCCCTCTGCTGGATTATACATTTAATTTATGAACAAATGGCTTTCAATGTTGTTGTTTTTTCACATAATAAATATTTTTTCATGATTCGTAATACTAAGAAAGATTCTTTTTCATACCATGAGTCACAAAAAATGATCCTTTTTCATTAATGTAAAATAATTTTCCTGGTGTCTAATAGCACCCCTCGTCCTCTGATTGTCATTGCCTTTGTGCCTTCTATTTTCCCTGGTATCTAATGGCAGCCCCCACTGTTTAACACAGAAACATAGAAGGTGATGGCAGAAGGAGACTGTTAGGTCCATCTAGTCTGCCCAGTGTTTTTGTCTTTTTCCTACCCTCCAGCTGTCCTTTGGTGTGAGGGCTCCTTTGTGTCTGTCCCATGCATTCTTGAATCCTAACACAGTGTTTGCCCCCTTCACCTCTGGGGGCAGGATATTCCAGGTGTCCACCACTCTTTGTGTGAAGAAAAACTTTCTGGCATTGGTAGTGAACCTCCCTCCTTGCAGCCTTCGATCACGTCCCCTGGTTCTACTGCCCTCCTTGAAGTGAAAAAATTCCTATGTCTGTACCTTGTTTACTCCTTTTATGTATTTGAATGTTTCGATCATGTTTTCCCTTGTACTTCTCTGTTCCAGGGAATACATGTTCAGTTCTCTCAGTCTTTCTTTGTAGGGTATTTTCTGCAATCCTAAATCTTTTTTGTCACCTTTCTCTGTACTGTTTCAACATGATTAATGTCCTTTTTAAGATGAGACCTCTAAAACTGGACACCATACTCCAGATGAGGGCAGACCAGTGATCTGTAGAGTGGCAGGACTATCCCTCTCTCCTCCTGCTCATGGTTCCACTTCCAGTGCATCTCAGCATTCCACTGACCTTCAATGCTGCCTTCTCACACTGTTTTCCCACTTTCAAGTTCTCTAAGATTATAATTCCCAGATTGCTATTCCCCTTTCAGTATATGGGGTCAGAAACTGTACATGACCTGTATATTATTTCCATAATATTTAGTGGCACCACCTGACCTTTCAATTTATGCCTCCCCTTTTGTTTCCTTTTTACCCTGTGGTCTATTGGCATCCCCTACCCACTGATGGGTTTCTCCACCTGTAAAAAAGAAAACAATCCTCGATGTGTTGTTTCCCCTTAAAACAAGAAAGCAGTCCCTCACCAATCAGACACCCACTACCACACCTCCCACTCAGTAACACCCACCCCACACCTCCCAGTACACCCCCACTCACCTGAACAGGTCCCAGGTTCGAGACATACTCTCCCGATCAAAGACATGTCTTGCTGCTAGAACCTGCATTTGAGAAACTAAGGTAAATGCAATTCTATGTATTTATTTATTTATTTATTAGCTTTTGGTAACCGGGTAAGTGCGCTAGGCAACAGACCTGCCTATTTTCAGGCACAACCCGGGAGAGCACAGGACATTGGTTACAATATGCAGAAATGCACAGACCTAATATAGGTGTACAGAAGCAAAACAAGATATACATTGGGTAGCACAGTAACTGTTACATAACGGTACATTTTAGGCATAGATCATAATAAGGATGTAAAATAAAGCAATTAGGGTAACCATAAGACAGCTGAGGACAGTAAAGACATCAAGGTTCATAGCCATCTAGACAAACGTATTGCATGGGAGAACATTAGTGTAGTACTCAGGGTCAGACCCGACAGCCTGCAGTGGGACAAAGCAAATTAAGAGCATTTGCATTGGCCAGAGGCTAGAAGGTGGGTGAACAGCGAGTTTCTGAATTCTCGATGGGAGGATGGCGTTTTCACCATAAGGGAGTGAGTTCCAGAATTTGGGAGCAAAATGGTCAAATGCCTGTTCACCCATTTTGTCATGCAAGGTCTAGTGGAGAGCATGGGACAGAGGAAGACCTGAGGGTGCGGGTGTGTGAGGAGGAGTCAGGAGGTTGGCAAGATAGACAGGGCAGGGAGGTCTAGACAGGGAGTCGATAAAGCAGCCCAGGGAGTAGGCTCAAATATCCTTGGTGACAGCCAATTTTAAGCCAGCATAAAGGAGACAATGATGGGTAAGACGTGGGGCAGTTAAGGCGAATCTACAGATGCTGTTGTAGACAGTGTCCCATTTGTGGAGTGTAATAGAGTTTGCAGCAAAGAGGAGGGGCAGAGCATATTGGAGCTGGGGTAAGAGCTTTGGGGATTTCAACTTTGATGTATATCTTGGCCATTTTTTCATATTTTGACACCAAATTCGCAACATGGACTTTTGGGTATCCCACCTCATGGACAGGTCAATGGAATTTTGGGAATCCATCCCAAAAGATGATTTCACAGTTGCTTGGTGAAATCATGTTTTGGGCATGATTTCAAAATTGTTACTGCCTTTGTTCATGAAGTGGGGTGATAAGAAGGTTATGTTGAAAATTTGGAGTCAATATATGCAAACATTGAAAAGTTATGCACATGTGTTTGCATTTAAGTATGCCTGTTCACAGCCACGGTAATTTTCTATATTTTCTCCCCAAATGTTCAACATAGTAATTTTTTTCCATCACCTAATAAATGTGGCAGCTGTCATTTTTCAAATCCTGGCCAAAATGTCTTTTCTCTCCTGTGGCATGGGTTGAAGTTGTGGTGGTGAGGAATGATGTTTTGGCGGGGATTTGAAAATTCTTAGGCCAGCGTTCATGAGGTGGGCTGATGACATGGCTATGATGACAATTTGGTTGCTGTTTTGGCTGCAGTGCATCCATGAAAACATACTTGTATACATCTATAGTGGGTGGCGCATGCAAATAAGGATATGATTATGGACTGATGGGAGCGCAGGGAGTGGAGGGCCCTAAGTTCCCACAGGGACATAAATATAAGATTACACTATCTCACAAATAATGGATTGATGGGGGCCCTGGGATCCCACTAGAAAATAAGAATGCAATTATACTATCTCAAAAAGTAAGCAAATTCTTGGCAAAACACTTCATTAATGCATCAGTTAGGGTTCCAGTGACAAAAGTTTGGAAACGTGCTGTTAGGGTTTCCAACCCTAACACCCCACCCCTACCATGCAGGCAGCAACAGACATGGGGTGGGTGCATTGGGGTTGTCAACCCTAACGTACAATAATATCCTATTTGGACATCACCAGGTCTAGCACAGACTCCCCTCTTTTAGACTGACTGACTGACTCTATCTCTCACTCACTCACTCACTCACTCACTCACTCACTCACTCAGTGTTTGAAGAAGCAGTCTTGAGTGACAACCACAAATCTTTGCCCCATCTGGCACCTCATCAGCAGTATGCCCCAGTCTAGGACAGAAAGGCTGAAGTCTCCCATTAACACTATTTCTTCTAGTCCTGCCACTTTCCTTATCTCCCGAGTCCCTCTCCAGTGCTTCATCCTTCTCCACCATTTGATCAGATGACATGTAAACTAACCCACTCTGTGCTTCAAACACCCGCATCACTCTAATTTTCTCCTTCACGTACACTGCCATCACTCCCCCTCTTGTCTTTACTGCCCTTTCCAGTGATCTTGTACTCTGGAACATTTAGGTCCTAGCAGTTGTTTGAGTTAGTCCAAGTTTCAGTAAGGGATGTTATTTATATATCATCTGCAGCCATCACCACCTGAACTTCATCAATCTTGTTGCTCAGACTTCTTGCATTTTCATACAACACCTTCCATTTTTCCTTCTCACCCTTCTAGGATTCTCTCTTTTTGGCCCCCCTGCTTTATTCCTTGCTTTTCTTCTGTTTCCTCACCCCTAGATGTCTCTGCTGTCCTGCTTTTTTTTTTTTTTTTGGGGGGCAAGTAGATTTCTACAATGATCCTTGAAGCCTGGAGACTTTATGCTTTTAAAACACTTCAGTCATTCCACCATAGAGGAAATCATTGCTCAGTTTGAAAATGCCAGATGTTTAGCAAACTAGTCTCATCCTCAAATGTCTAGCTGCTGAAATTCAATGAAGCAAGCTGCAAACTATGCCTCTCACTACACCTCATGGGAGGCATAGATTTTTAAGTTATCCTTTAGGGATAGCATCAGCTCCAGAAACATATCAGAAAACTGCAAACATTTGTAGAACAGAGTGATGGCATTGACATATCAATGAGTGACATAATTATGTGAAGAGCTTGTAAATGGCAACATAGTCATATACTTGGAAAAGTACTTCCAGAGACATCTCAAGGAACACTTTGGAAAGACACAGAGCCAGATTTTCAATTGTTCCAATGCAGATATGGGAGGATCATCAATCATATTTATGACCTAATCATAATTTCTACAGCACATATAGAGCAGATGAAATCTGGGGCATAGTGATTATGTTTTCATGTGAATATCTGCATTTACAAAGAAAAAAGGAAGCGAAATACTGAAAATAGAGTCACTAACAACTAAAATGTATCCACATATTATTTTTTTGCAAAGTGTCTCTTTAGATGGCAGGGTGTCTTTAAAGCTACAAGATAAAATAAACTATGCCTTAACAAGAACAAATGTATTAGGCTTCACTGACTTTATATTTATTGTTGACATGGTGAAGACATTCAACTGGCGTGTGGCAGGATTTTGGAACTTCAAGAAATTAAATCCCCACTATCCTAAAAGTAGAACTGTTAGTTGGTTGGTTCACAAGGCATAGCTATGCCAAACCTAACTACATAAACTACTCCTCTAGAGGCAAAAACTGAATTACTCTGGATTTCTGACCATGAAAATGGCTGATGTCTGTATTATTAAAATTAAGCTCTGCACAGATTGCCAAGGAGTTAAGGGGTTGGATTTTCAGAAGTCCTGCTGCAGGTATAAATCCTAGTTCTGGGCTGGACCTGTGGCAGGTAAATGAAGCAAAATATATGGTTGCTATTGACAAACATTTTGGCACATTTATATCACTTGCTGCTGATTTATGGCTCCTGTGGCATTATTGCCATAGGTCATTGAAGATGTGCACAAAATTCTGACTACCTTTTCTGTGGTCTAACATAACATTGCATGCACTGGGGATGTGACATGCCACAAGTTCCCAGCACACAGTTTAAAGTCCAGCCATAGGTACGATATGTATTAAGTGAGACACTTAAAGCAGTATGTTTACAGTGTAAAAGCAGACCAGCACTGTTTGCAGTTTGTTTATATAGTACGGTATTTCATCCCAAATCTTCTTTTTTGGCATGTGTTGCCAGACACAATACTTATTAAGGATGGTAGTATCTAGATGTATCCTAAATAGAATTAGTTCTAACTGAAACCCAGAAAGGTTCTAAATGGCTCTTTCTTTTGAGTCACTTCTTAAACCTAGAAATTTGCATATTGATTATTTGCTCATTACATGCTAATTAGTAGTTTACATTTTAAACTCCCCAAACTATTTATAAGGGAATGCTCTGTTTGGATATAAATTTTAGAAGCAATCAGATTCTGGGAGGTTCTTTTTAGATACATTTGCCTCAAGCAGGAACCAACTGGCTTTGCTTTCCCACACTGTAGACAGATTACTGTTTCCACCCTGTCTGCAGTCCTGAGGAGTGATTTCAGCAGGTAAATATAAGGAATCTTATTGATTCTTTTTGAACACAATGCTGTCTATTTGGCAGTGATCTCAATAGGTGGCCTGTTATGGTTCAGTTGGGTCAGTCTTTTGGTGTCTGTGCCCCTTCTTGACCCTGGAGTGAGTTGCACCAAGTGTTGGATGAGAATGTACTTGACATGATCTCCAGGCTGTGCCTGGCATTCTGTTCCTTTGACCCAGGCTCAACCTATCTGGTGATGAACTGTTGGGAGACCATTGATCCAATTTCTGCCAGCATTCTATAGTGTTCCCTAGTGCAATGTTAAAGGATATGTTGAGTGGGTTTGATTAAGCAGGGTGTTGGATACCATCAGTCTAGTCTCTATGCAGCCTTGACTGCCAGTAGAGCCTCAGCATTGCAAAATGTTCTCAAGTATGCATTTGATGCCACCCACATACCATGGGCCAGTTGTTCCAGTCTTAACGTTTCTATTCCTTCTGTGTGGGAGCTCTCTTATCCAGCCATAACTTAGGAAGTTGTTTCTTCACCACAGCAGCAATTAGGGTAATGGCATGTCTTTTGCTACACATGACTGGCTGTTGGATCACACTTCCTACAATACATTTGTCAGCAGAGAACAGGTACTCTAGGCTAAGCAATAGATTTTGAGGTATTTCATTTGAGTTCCAGAAAAGAATGATCAGGGGGAAACATCACATTAGAGGAAAACTATGCTGAACCTGTAAGGCTTTTCCCCTGTAGAAGCTGATTTTAAATACTGGTTCCAGTACTGATATTGTTCCATCTCTACATACATTTTAGTTATCCTAGTATTTGATACCGATTTGCACACAGGTAGTTAGTGCCATTTTAGAACTGTATGCTGTACAGTAGTTTATGTCCTTGCTCAGCTCTTCCATTGGTGGCACCATGCATCCATGTTCTACTACATAACTATGTGACTGAAAGGAATATAAACTACATCACAGAGTTATAAAGTGGTACTTAACACAATTTTGCAAGGGCAGCCATTTTGTATTGAGAACAAGCAATGGAAAGCTAAAACTTCAAAAAGCACTCCAAGTGGTAAAGAGGTATCCCAAGAGCATAAGTCAGAAACACCATAGAAACATAGAAAAATGACAGCAGAAGGGGACCTTATGATCCAACTATTCTGCTCATTTTAGAGTAACTAACCCCCTCCCCATATTATTGTTGAGTGCTATGATGCCTTTGTATTTATCCCATGCATGTTTGAAACCTCCGACTGTCCTGACCCCTACTACCTCCTGGGGGAGACTGTTTCATGTGTCCACCATGCTGTCTTTGAAAAAGAACTTCCTCAAGTTAGCCCGTATCTTCCCTCTCTCAATCTTCATATCATGCCCTCTGGTTTTTGTGTAACTCCGCCCAGGAATATTTATTTATTTATTTATTTATTTATCTACTGGATAATCGGATTTACAACCTTTGAGCCAGTGGCTTGTTTACAAAGGTACCTTGTCACAGAGAGGACACACATGGTTAACATAGTTTACAGAGTACAGTCAAGACAGAGTAACAGATTTTTACATGTTTACAGAATACAGACATACAGAGTCAACATAATAGTACATAGGTTGCATGAACAGAGATACACATTATTACATACAATTGCTTGAACATGTGTAGATAAATAAACATTTCAACTAGTACCAGCAGGTACTGGCAGAGAGAGAGGGCCCAGGGGCATTGGGGTGGGGTGGGGTGGGTGGTTGTTCAGCCCAGTGGGCCATGTCAATAGTGCCAGAGGAAACAGCAGAGTATCTTTAGTGACAGGTGCGGCAGCAGGTGTTGAACAGCAGGTCTCGTAAGGCAGCTTTGAAGGGGGCAATTTTGGCAGTGTTGGAAATGGCTGCGGGGAGTGAGTTGAACCAGGTAGGGGCTCTGTAGCTGAATGACCTCTGAGCCCAGGAGGTCCTAGTTCTGGGCACTAGTAGAGTGACCTTGTCTGATGTTTGGGTGGAGGCTCTGGGGTGTGTAAATTGGATGGAGGCAGATGCCCCGGGGGGAGAGCCCAAATAGGATCTTCTTGGTTAGCAGGCTGGTTTGGTAGCAGATGCGTCCGTCAAGGTTTAGGAGTTTGGCCATGTCATAGAGTTGACAGGTGTGGGTGAGTCTTGGGGCACTGGTCAGTAGCCTACAAGTCTATTTAGTGTGAGTCTAATCTTGCTGAGGGCAGTGGAGTCAGCAGCACCATATACTGGGAGACCGTAATCAATTAGGGACATTACTGCGGATGTGATGGCGAGCCTGAGGGCATCAGGAGGGAGGCAGTCCTTGTGCCGGTAGAGGATGCCAAGGTGCACATTTGCAGTGGAAGCAAGTGCAGTAATGTGGGCATGAAAGGTGAGGGCTGAGCCAAATGTGATTCCAAGGTATTTGTACGAGTAAACTTGTTTGAGTGGTTGACAAGTGCTTGGGAAGATTTGAAGGGGACTTTTGCTGCCTTTTTTCTGGGGGTGGGAAAAGATCATTGCTTAGTTTTTTGAGATTAATTACTAGTCTGCTCATCTTAAACCAATTCTCAGCATCATTGAAAGAGTGCTGGAGGGAGTCTTGGAGGGAGGTGAGATTTTTGTGAGCTGCATAAATCACGGCGTTGTTAGCATATAGCAGATTATTGCAGGAACAGGCACTAGGCAGGGTGTTTAGGTGCAGGCTAAAGAGTAGTGGGCCCAGGATAGAGCCCTGGGGAACCCCTGAGCAGATGGGACTGGTTTCTGAGAGCACCCCCATTGATTTTGACATACTGGGAGTGGGCTGATAGGTAGCTCACACACCAGGAGAGGGGGCTAGTGTAGAAACCTGTATGGTTGAGGGCATTTAGTAGGAGTGGGTGGGAGACAGTGTCGAAGGCCTTAGAGAGGCCAATGTACACTGCCCCAACTAGTGAGTCGTGGTATAGGGAGGCCTGTAGGAAGTTGGAGAACTCCATTAAAGCTGTGCTTGTACTGTGACCAGCGCGGAAGCCATGTTGTTCAGGACACAGGATGTTATATTTTGCAAGGTATTCTGTGAGTTGGGTGGCCACCACTTTTTCTAAGGCTTTGGGGGGGGGAGAATGGAAATTGGTTGATAGTTGCTGGGGGCGGACCGGTCATCACCTTTGTGGATAGGTGTGACTGTTGCAGTTTTCCATGCTGTGGGGGAATTGTCCCAGACAGAGGGATCAGTTCAGTAGTTCTGTAAGTGGGACCAGGACCTCATCTAGGACCAGCTGGAGTATTTTTGGGTCTAGGGGGTCACTGCTAGGACTGGTGCCTTTTAGTGCTTTAAGCAGGAGTGGTTTGGCTTCCCAAATGGATACCTTGCATAGGTAGAACTGAGGGTGCTGTGGATCTGAAGGTGGTGGGTTGTGAGTAGGGTCAAAAAAGTTACTCAGAAGGACAGGGCTAAGATCAGTAAAGGAGGAGTTAAGACAGTTGGCAATGTTGGTGGGGTCAGTGATGATGGTGCCATTGACTGTAAGGTGTGCTGGGGGGAGCTTGATTTCCCAGTTATTTCTTTTATATTGTCCCAGAAGTTCTGGGCACAGCCCCATGAGGAGGTGAGGATGGCCTGGTAGTGGTTTGCCTTGGCTTTGTGGATGGCCCATGTGCACCTGTTTTAGGCAGTGTTATATGCCTGTCTGTTGGCAGCCTGACCAGTCTCAGTGGCAATATGCCAAAGGTTATCCCTGCCCTTGAGTAGTTGGAGTAGGGCAGGGGTGACCCAGGATGCATTTGGTTTTTTGGAGTGGATCATGGTGAAGGGTGTATAAAGACCACAGGTCTTGGTAAAAGCCTGTGAGAATAGGTCAAGGGCAATGTCAACTCTCATTGCCTGGCAGATGGGAGACCAGTCAATGTGAGAGAGGAACTACCTGAGTTTTTGCAGTCCTCCTGGGTGAAGGCGCCTGCGGTGAGTGGTTTGGGCTATGGGTTTGGGGGTGAGGGTAGACCAGAGGAATAGGAGAGGGGAGTGGTCACTTAAAAAATCTGGGAGGACTTGAATATCTTGAACCTTTTGGGGTCGGTTTGAGATAATGATGTCTAGGAGGGTGCTTGTCCCGGCCTTTTGGTTACATCTGGTGGGTTGTGTGACAAGTTGGGTTAGGTTCAATGCAGTAAAAGTGTCTCTTATCGGTGAGGCAGTGAGACTGAGCTAGCTTACATTGAGGTCTCCTACTAGGACTTGTTGAGCCTTATGGGGGAGGGAGGAGAGATATTCAGTGAGAGATGATATTGCGGGGGTCTGGTTCCTTAGAGGGATATAGGAGACTGTGAGATAGAGGGGGCTCTTGGATGGGTCTGGGGTGAGTTTGAGAGTGATGGTCTGGGCACCATCTGCAAGCTTGGGAGCTGTGAGGGCGTGGCCTATGATGGTGTCATGAGCATAGAATGCAGAGCCGCCTCCATGTTTACCTACTCGATCCTTGCCAAATAGGGTGTAGCCTGGGAGGAAGACAAAGGAGTCCAGGGTGGACTTCATTAGTCAGGTTTCTACTAGGGCTAAGATGTCTGGTTGGTGTGATATAACCCAGCACTGAACGGCAGAAAATTTTTTAAGCAGGCTGCATACGTTCATGGAGGCAATCTGGAGTCTGTTGGACTTAGTTGGTAGATTGGTGGGGGCAGGGCCTGGGTTTGGGTAGATATTACCAGAGAGGAGTAATAGTATAAGGTCTCTATCATGTCCCCCATCCCTCCTCTGTCAGAGAGATACATGTTGAGTTCCCTTAATCTGTCTTCATATGGTGTTTCATGCAGCCCTTGTATCATTTTAGTTGCCCTGTGCTGAATCATCTCCAATCAATCCATGTCCTTTTTGAGATGTGGTTGCCAAAACTGTACACAGTACTGCAGGAGTGGCCTCATCAGAGATCTGTAGCGCAGGAGCACCACCTCCCTTTCCCTGCTGGAGATTTCCCTACTTACAGTAGCAGCCACAGACACTGCCAGATATTTCCCGAAATTTCTGTGATATTTCCAGAAATATGTCCTGCTTTCTGCATTTCCACAGTAGGGGCAGCAGAGAGAAACTCTTCAAGAATTTCATGAAATATCTGGAAATAGCTGGCAATGTCTCTGGCTAGCACTGCAATCCATCATCCTGTTTGCCCTAAGTGCTGCCTTTTCATACTGTTTGCTTGTTTTTAGGTCATCTGTAATAATAAACCCCAGGTCCCTCTCCTGCTTCATGGCCTCCAGTCTCACTCCTCCCATGAAGTATTCCTTCTCCGGGTTTCCTTTCCCCAAGTGCATGAGCTTGCAATTTTTCATGTTGAAATTCAGTTGCCAGGTCCCAGACCATTGTTCCTGTTTCTTTAGGTCAGACTTCATCCTTTGCATCCCCCCGGGAGTGTCTACTTTGTTACTGATCTTTGTGTTGTCTTCAACTGAGGTTACTTGCATGCTTCCACTGACTGAGTTTACTTGTATGCTCCTACAGATGGAAAAATAACAGATCTAGAACCAGTTCTGAAAAAAAACTTCTACTATGAAAAATTTTTTTCAGGCTAGGCACAGTTCTCCTTTAAGTACATAAGTTCTTCTTTGGGGTGTTCACATTTGTAGAACCGATGTAGATATGATTCTTATGCTATGAAGCTTGGTTGGTATTTAATATAGGGTATATAGAAGTTTGAAAAATTGGACTTTATAGTCCAATGGGGTGATGCACTTCGGGAGAATACCTACAAGTCTTCCCATTTCAAGATCTCTAAATTCATCCCTATGGCCTTTGGCCACTAAGTGGAGATCTCCTCTGCTTTCCCACGTATCTGTTTCACTATGAATCAATATCATCCTGATATGCTACATGCAGTTTTCAAATTGTGTAGTATCTCTTCCTCACAATATGAGGGTGTATATTTAACAGGGCTGTGTCTTCCTTTGGAATAAAGGACATGTTGAAGCTACATGTATTTGCAGTGATCAGTTCCTGGCAACTGATATGTGGTTGCAGGGAGACAAAAGTTTTGTACCCTTGTGAGGTTAATAGGTCTTGAATTCAATTGATACACTGTCCTCAATTTTCAAAGGGTGACACAGGGCTTGCATCGAGCCCTGCATCAAACCAATTTTTTGACATAGCTGCACCAAACACCTTTGATGCAATTGCACCTGATTTTAGTATGTTGGGCACAATTGTGACCATTGCCTCAATTTATGGCAGCTTGTACCAAACATATGGTGCAAGCCCTATAAAAAGGGTCCCCAAATGACGCAAGTTAGACCAGCAAAAAGCTGGTCTAACTTGTTGGATTTGGTCCTCAGGATTGAAAATCCCCATCGCCAACTGGGAGAATGCTGCAAGCTCTGTGAGCCAAATGATTGGTGCACCAGGGGCTTTGTGGCATTCATGGGGCTTTGAAAATTGAGTTCCCTATCTCCTCCATGGAGGCTAAATGAGTATTTGGCCACTGATGCAGATTTTTGAGTTGCTGCAGATTGGCTGTTGGGTTCTGATTTTTCCAATGATTTATTAAGGCATTTAACCATACCTGAGTGACTGTTACCCAGTGGTGGGTCTGTGAGTGAAGGGTGGAAAAGGACCAATGATGACTGCAGCTAACTTAAGACTCTGAGCTGTACATAGTTCCTTCTCCACAGACATCCATTCTGGGGAGCAGTCATGTGGGACTGTTTCTTCTTGCAGTGGCATCCATTTCAAAATGGCTTCTAGCTGAGCAGCCATAAAATAGAGAACCATATCTAGGATTTTTGAACTTCCCAGTTCTGGCAATCTGGCTAATCTATCCAGTGAGCACTGTGCCCTTTTACAGGCCCATATGAACTTGTTAGCATACCTCTGTACATCTTTGACCCAGCCTGTGGCAGAGTCAGTCTGAAGCATGGATGTTAGGAGTAAGACCCTTGATAATATGTTTATCTTAATAATGATGGTTCATTGCCACAGTGATGCTGGCAATGGGTTCTAGGTCTACGTGGATGCACTTGGATAAGGATTTGAAGTTGCTGGAGGTTGTGTCTGCAGAGAAGGGATATAGTGATTCCCCCCAGGTATTTTTGTGCTTCACTGCCCATTTCATCCCTGACCCTGCAATCATGTTTCTATGATAGAAATACTGAAATTTGCAGGCATTTTGTCAGTGTGAGGCTTGTTGAATTGTGAGATGGTGCTTAAGAGAGCTGGCAATGACTCCTTTGGATACTGCAGAGAAATAATTGTGTCATCTGCACATGCTGTTGTTTGCAGAGTACTCTGCTATGTTGCACTCCTTGAATTGTATCCTCCACCATAATCTTTCTCAAGAGTGGCTTAAGGACTAGATTGAATAAAGCTGATAATAATAAATGTCCCTGCCTGGTTCCTGGTTATAGTTCTAATCATTTGAGATGAGGCCATTGGGGCAGACAGTAGCTGTAGTGTGTTGTATAAATGCTGACTTATATGTGAGAAGACCAGAAGAATGCCACATCTCACCAGAAAATGGAATAGATATGATTGGTCCACCCAGTCAAATGCCTTCCTGGCATCAAGGGTAACTAGGGCCATGGGAATCTTTAAGCCTCCTTGCTTGTTGAAGGATGTGGGTGACCTTTCTCATATTGTCAACCATATGCTTCCCTTTATAAAGCCTGACTGTGAGTCACTGACAAGAGAGGGAGGACTTGGTACAGTATTCTGGTGGCCAAGATCTTGGCATCAATATAAAAATGTAATTGGCTTGTAGCTGGTGCCTGGAATCTTATTTTTGTCTGCTTTAAGATGATCATTATGAGGCCATCCATCATGGTGTCTGGCAACTTTCTTATCATAAGCTATTCTCTAAACATCTGCCCCAGTATTGGCACTAGGAATTCTTGGAAGGCAATGCAGAAATCTGGGTATAACCATCTGTTTACAGTGCTTTGACTTTTGCTAAGTTCTTTATTGCTCCCTTCACCACATCAGTTGATATTTCTCTCTCCAGTAGCACCTTTTGTTCTTCATTTACATTTGCAATGTTAAGCGTCCCAAACAACCAATCAATGCAAATTTACCTTGTTGTCCTAAATGCAACTCAAATTCTTATTATAGAATTTCTTGACATCACCCTGTGGTAGAGCTGTGGTCTACCAGTCCGAATGCCAGGATAGAGGGATGTCTTCCTTAGCCTCCTATTCTTCTTACTTAATAAATATGTTGCACAACAGTGTCTCACTTATCTCTTCTGTTCTATTTTCTCCCACTGATGTAGGCTGGCCACCTATGTCAGCCTTTTCTATGCTTTCTGAATCTTTTTCCAGCTTACTTTATTTTTCCCGTTCCTATATCCACCCCTCACCAAAACCTCCCAAGCTGTGTAAACAGTACATAAAGCACAAAGCCAGATATTTTAATTAAATATGTCCAGCATGCTAGCTGGTTATTGTTACATAAATAAAGTACTGAGGTGCTTATAAAGAATGAAATGAAAAGTGCAGGCATGTTTAAAAAGCCAGAAATAATTTGAAATGAAGTGCCAAGTGGTAATAATATATAATTCATGTGCTAACTAGATAAAAAGATATATTAGTAAATTAGTACCACTGTAGCAGTATTGCATTGTTTTTGCATTATGTTGCCCCAAAGAATATTTGTTTTCTTTAGATAGGTACTACAAAGATGGGGCACAGTTAAAAACAATGGCTTCACTGAAACATTCACTTTTTTGTAAGTTATTTCAGTGCCGTCGCTGATCTGGAGCATACAGTGGAAGACTCCTAGCTGGCTGGCTGGCTTAAATATATGTTTGAAAATAATGCCAGCCAGCCAATGTGTCCAATGGAGTGGCTGAATTTCATTTTGAGAGCCTCCCCGTAGTAGGAGAGCTCCATTCCTGAACTGGAGCTATGAAAAGCGTCACTGAGAGACTGAAAACTTACTCTTTCTTTACCATTGCCACTCCATGACTTAGTTCCCCATTGCCTAAATAATTATTCCAGAGAAAGACCCTGTGGGGTCAGACGCAAAGTAATAAAGGAGAGAAGAGAGCGCTTGTTTTGAAATAGGAATAGGAGCATGCACGCTCCTTACTCTCTCTCTCTCTCCCATTCTCTATGCTGAAAACTCAGAGCGGCTTTTACTTTCACTTTTCCAGCCACTGTGAGAGAAAAACAAATAACCAAATATCAGAAAGAGACCTTTGAGGCAATAGGAGGTAATGAATTAACATAAAGAAAGTTTAAAGAGAGGAGAGCAGAAAAGAATGTATAAAACAGGAGCACACACGCTCCTCTCTCTCTCTCTCTCTCTCTCTATCTCTCTCTCTCTCTCTCTCTACATAGGAAAATGCTGTGGCACAGATACAGCGGGATGGCTATTACTTTCACTTTTTATCCGAAAACTGCCCTGCTATTAAATAAGCAAATGAGCTCCCTATATAGTGAAAAAGGGTTAGAGACATCACTATCTCTGTATGTTCTGCTGCTCTCAGGGAAATTTAAAATAAATAAAATAGAGAGCTGAATAAGATAAAATGAACCCATTGCCCACAAATAAATGTAAAAGAAACACTGCCTGTCTCTATTTGAGTAGAACACTCTCAGCCCTTACCTTGAGTCTACAAGCATCCCTTTAAAGGTGACTATGGTGTAAAACAAACAGTACAAATAGTTTAAGAAATAAAACAAGGTTAAAATAAATGAACTGCCTGACCTGCAGGAAAGCTCCACCAGAATGGATGTTATAGGAGAACACCAGCTCCTAGTGGCCTATATTTATAAATAAATCTTTGGGGAAAGCATACTGGCCAGTGGGAGGAGTTTATTTGATAAGGTTCGTTAAGTCTGGGCTGACTAAGTAGGCCAAGCAGTCCTTATCTGCCGTCAAAGCCTATGTTTCTGTATAAGTCCTTTAAAACAATAAAACTGGCCAGAGTTATGATATGATGTGTTGCATTACTGAGGAGGTCTCTCTATAACCCAAGGCTTAGAAACAACCAATTTTCTTTGTGTGTAGGTATGGTTGTGAGCCTTAGAGACCAAAAAAATGTTTAATTGTGTTTCGTGGGTGGGATTATTGACAAGTGGGAGGGCCATAAAAACCTTCCAGAAACAGGCATAGTTAGATTAGCTGAGAGGTTAGTCTCACTTGTCTGAGGCTAAGGCAAAAGAAGGACATACAGTATGTGCTGAATAGGTTCCTGGAAGAGAAAACAGCAGGAAAGCTGATGACTATCTGGAAGACGGTACTGTCTGGTTATAGAATAGCATTGGGCTATTGTTCAGTTTTTGCTTTTGAGTTTATTATTTTTATTTTTTTTATATCTTTATAAAAAAAAAAATAAAACCACACTGCAGTATGTTGTACCATATTTACTGTGTCCCATGTTATCCTTACCCACGAATCTGCAACACACTCCATTCCTTTCAGTCTGTCTCCCTGCTGGTTTGGTTCAACATTTTTTCCTAGTTCTTCGACTTTCTGCAGCAGAGTTTCTCTTGGTTTTTTTTCTGTTTTATTGTGTATGTGCATAGTACAACTAGCTTCCTTCACAATGCACATTTAAGGGCTTTTGCAATGTCTTTATCCTGCAGAATAAAATTATTCATCTGCCATATTGGAATGCACAGTTCTTCAGTTTCCAGCTCCACTTCCAAACCTGCTGGGGAATGATCAGAAATTGACACTGGGAAGATTTTCATTCCTTCAGGCTTGATACAACCTCGGTGAAGAGTAGCCAGTAGTCAATCCGAGAAGATGATCTGTGACAGTGGGAGTGGAATGAAAAGTCCCTGTCATCCAGATGGAGGAGGAACCTCTAGGAGTCTAGTAAGCTGTTCTCCTTCAGAATACCATCAATGGCCTGTGAACTCCTCCATGGTGTTCTGGTTCTGTTGGAGCTGTCCATCAGGTGTTTGAGCCCTGTGTTGAAATCACTGCCCATTAGTGCAATATGATTAGAAATATCTAACAATTTTCTGTGTAGTGCAGTGATAAATTCTGGAATGTCTGAGTTTGTCATCTACGTATTAATTAGCTCCATCTTGTTGTTATGAGGCATGCCGATTACTATTAACATTCTTCCCTCTGGGTGTTGCCTGCATGTTCCATCTTAAACTGGTCATTCCTGTGGATTAAAATCATAACCCCCCTTTTCTATCACTAATACCTGGTCTAACTGTCTGCCCAACCCAATCTCTTCTCATCACTTATGACTCATAGGCTTTCTCCGAACAGTAGATAGGATCATTCCCCTGGAAGAGGGGTGAACACCCCAAGGGGCATAGAGTGGGGCCTGTGGGGCTCCCAGGAGTCAAGGCCGCCAACACCCTATATTTCCCACATGGCATGGAAGTGCACTATGTAGTTACTGTAAACTTTATGGCTTTGTTTATGGGTATAAGAAGTGTACAGGGAAATGGAAATCAGTGTTGCATAACTGCTGTTCAAGATGGGATGGGTGTGAGGCCATGGAGATGGCTAGGGAGATCTACATCGGACACATCGCAAGAGTGACAGAGGGGCCTCCCCACTGGCACAATGTAGGCTCATCACTTGGAAAGGCCAATGAGAAAGATCTAAAAGGGGACCTGGGACAGATGCAAAGCCCATATGGGGAGGGAGTAATACCCCCGCATAGCCCACAGTTACTACCCTGCACAGGCCCCCCTCACTTTGATGGTGTTCAATCCTTTGTACAAATATACAGAACGCATGCAGACATCTCTGCACCCCACTAGGTCCATCATCATTGATAATGGATGACCTGATATGTCACTCCTGGAATGTAAAAGGATTGAACACACCAATAAAGAGGAAAAAGTATCTAAAAAAACACAAAATCTCAGTTGGTCTTTCTGCAAGAGACAAAGTTGTCCAAAAGAGATCATGAGCTGCTAAAGAGGGACTGGGTGGGCCAGGTCTTCTACTCTTTAGCCCCCATATGAAAGGGGAGAGTGGCAATAATGCTCCACAAACAGCTGAAATGGGCCACCCATAAACATTAAGGCAAACCCACAGGGCAAGTGGGTTTATGTGATCCTAAACACCCTGCAGGGCTGCATACTCCTGGGGAATATTTATGTCCCCAATGAGGACGACCCGGAATTTTTCCACACAGCCATCCAAATCATGGAAACCATGTCTCATGAGGGGATCCCAATCATTATGGAGGTGATTTCAACTTAGTACTAGACATCACGATGGACAAGAACACTAATACAACAGACGCACATCCCAGGGACTGCATGGCACTGCAAGGCCTAATGAGAGATCTAGGCCTCTCTGAAATATGGAAAGTATTCAACCCCAGGGATAGGTACTATTCATTTTACTCTGTGGTTCATGGATCATTTAGCTGGATAGACCTCTGGTTGACCTCTCCACAAATCACCCAGGCAGCAATTGGTGCCAGAATCTTACCTATAATAATATCAGATCATGCCTCCATCCAACTGACAGTAATGTGGGGTCAACCTCCCCCATCTTCTCTCTCATGGTGATTAAACCCTATCCTAATTAAAGATGCAGAGTTCTGAACCTGGGCAGGACAAGAAGCTCATGCCTTCTTCCAAAAGAACCCCATTGCAGACACATCTACCAGGAATAAGTGGGAGGCATTTACAGCAACCATGAGGGGCAAAATTATTGGATATGCAGCAGCCCATAGGAGGAAAAGGGAAGGGAAGCTTAAACAACTAGAGCTGGCTCTGAAAGAGGATGAAGCCAAGTTTAAGGTCAAGAAGCACCTGGCAGTCCACAACCCCCTAGATAAGGAAATCTTAGGCATAAGGCTCGAGATAAATATGTTTCTATCCCAGAAAACAGAGATAGCCATTTTAAGACTCTGACACAAATATTGGGGAGGGCAAGGTCCTCTCTTACAGACTTAGATGGCAGCAAATGGCTTGGCACATAGCTGGCCTCAGAGACAAAGAGGGGGCAGTGCAGACATCACCAGACCTACTGAATGCAGCCATGAAAGCATACTACGAGAAGCTGAATGCATCCTCCAAGGAAGCAAACCCTAAAATAATTAAGGATTTTCTAGAAAGCGTTCACCTCCCCAATTTTATTCCACAACAAATGGAAGCTTTAAATGATCTGCTCACCGTAGAGGAAGTACAGCAGGCTCTTATGGCCCTAAGACTAGGCAAGACCCTCGGGGGAGATGGATTCCCGGAGGAGTTTTGGCAACTGCCAAAACTGTGATCCTGCTGCTGCGCAGAGGTGGCTGTCATTACAGTTCTACCCAAAAAATGGAAAGACCTCAGTTTGCCCAGCAGTTACAGGCCCATATTGCTCCTTCACATAGATGGGAAAGTTTACACTAAGGTGCTGTCCCATAGGCTGAACCCTCTCATACCCCTTCTGGTCCATCCTGCCCTGGTGGGTTTCATTCAGGAAAGATAGTTTTGACCATATTAGAACTTTGGTCAATTTAGCAAATGTTGCCAAGAGTCTCCTCAATGCTGCAGCAGCAGTAGCAATAGACAGTTGAGAAAGTGTTTGATTCCCTAGAATTTGACTATCTTCACACGGTGTTGC
This sequence comes from Neoceratodus forsteri, assembly GCA_016271365.2. Lineage (NCBI taxonomy): Eukaryota > Metazoa > Chordata > Ceratodontiformes > Ceratodontidae > Neoceratodus > Neoceratodus forsteri. The sequence goes on along the minus strand of CM057449.1, from coordinate 542,369,929 downwards.
AGCTTGTGGGGATAGGACCCCAGTTCAGAGCATGGGTCCAAGCCATTTATACCCTCCCAATAGCCACGATCCTAACAAACTCAACCTTATTTGCACCCCTTACCCTTGAGAGGGAAACCAGGCAAGGATGCCTACTGTACCCCATCTATTTGTCCTTGTTGTGGAACCACTGGCTGCACTCCTCAGACAGAACACAAATCCAGGGTATTGCAGTGGGGTCAGAGTAGTACACCATGCTTATGTATGCCAATAATTTGTTAGCCCTGGTCTCTGACATAAGTGTGGCCATGAACACATTGCTTGCTGCATTATAAAGGTTTTCTGGTTATTCCGGATTGCAGATAAACCAAACTAAGACTGAGGTGCTCCCTCTAAACCCCCAATGCAAGCCACAGAAACTAGGAAACACCAGGCTTAGACGGGCAGGAGAGGATATTACATACCTAGGAATAAAATTTACTGCGGAGTTGAACAAGCTGTGGGACCTCAACATGCAGCCCCAATTAGCCGATATTACCATGGACATGACCTGATGGAAAAAGCTCCAGCTCAAAATTGCTGGGAAGATAGCAGCTGTCAAAACAGTGATAGCCTCTAAAATCTTTTACCTGCTGTTCCACCTTCCAACAGACCTCCCTACATCCTGGGGAAGAAAATAGGCAAAATGAAAGGCAACTTTCTATGGGAAGGCAACCCCCCCCCCCACTATAGCTGGAACAAGCTAAGGGCACATTGGAAGGGGGAGGTTTGTGCTTGCAATGGATGGAGGGATACAGCTGGGCATCCCAAAGGGCACAAACTATCCAATGGCTGCAGCCCAAGAGGGAGGGTACTCCTCAATGAGTGGAAATAGAGCATGCACTGAGTCAAATGTAATCACTAGCTCTATTAATTTATAATATGCTCCCTACACCTCTGAAGACCCACCCCCACGAAAGGTCATTGGTTAAGGTTTGTGCTAAAATACAAAAGGGAGTTGGATTAGTGCCTGTTAAACTCACTGGGGTAATGTCGGGCTACAGATTGGTGGGCAACCTATTGTATGGCCTGGATGGATGTCTAAGGGTATGAAAACAATTCAAGACCTTTTGGTACAGGGATCAAGAGAGGTGGACACATTCCAAAACCTGCAAACCTGATGGAACCTACCCTCAGGAGAATTCTGGAGGTACCTGCAGTTATGCAGTGCAGTTCAGGCATTCCTCAAAAAGATGCCAAGTAAGGGTACACCCACCCCAGTGCTCTCCTGGATAGCCCAATCCAAACACATGGGCAGTAACATTTAGTCTGCAATCAGAGGCTGCACACCAAGCCAGTTAGATATAGCTAGAGGTAAATGGGAAAAGGCCCTCCGGGCAGCCCATAATAGAACAACAGTGGTCTGAATGCTGGCATTTTGCACAAATGGTGTTCAAAGACACTGGGCCCAGATATTCCAAGGAGATGCACCTGGCACAACTTAGTTGTGCCTGCACATCTCCAAAATGTACACCTGGGTCATATTCAAAAGGGGGTGATGCGCCGTGCAATTCCAGATGTGCTGCATAGCAAAGATAATGTATGCGGTGCATCCGGAGTGGGAGTTCCCCTGCATATGCGGCACATCTCTAGATTCAGCCGAGATGTGGGGTGCATCTGCCCACACATCTCAGAAATGTGCCACATAAAGTTAGGCATGGAAAAACCATGCCTAAGTCATAGCCACCCACAGGTGGACTGCTATGCTGCACAGCACAACACAGCAGCCGCCAGCCCCTGGGTGGCTACCCCCTTCCCCAGCCCAGCCCAGATCATAAAGCACACAGTAATTCCCAAAACATCCCTGGTAGTCTAGTGGCCCCCCACCCTTCCCCGTACCCCGATGATGTAAATAACATCAATCCCCAATTGTCCCTGTCAGTTTAATGGCCCCTCTTCCATCCCCGACCCTGTCCGTAATATAATCCTTGACCAAACTACCCTGGTAGTCTAGTGCCCCCCCCCAAGTCCAATCATGTATGTAACATATCTCAAAACACCACCCTGGTAGTCCAGTGGTAACCCCTCCTCCCATCCCCGACCCCAATGCAATAGAGGAATCCAGCCCGATACCCCTGGTAGTCTAGTGGTACCACCCCTCCCAGCCCCAATCGTATTACACAAAAATACCTCCCAAAACTTCCCTGGTGGTCCAGTGGACCCCCCACCCACCCACTAAGACATCCCACCCACACGCTCCACCCATCCTAGCATGACCAATGTAGCCAGCGGGCAGCAAAACCCACCCACACACCTCCACAGCTGCCCATCGACTGAGATGTCACAGAATGACATCTTACAGTATGGACTACAATACCATTGGTCGACACCGTCGATCAATGGGTTTGCAGTGTGTACTGTAAGTTTTCATTCACAAAGTTGTGACTGAAAGCTTATAGTTCCACTTTTTTATACACTAATTGTTGCCATCCAAAATGCGTGCTTGTGTTGGTGGAGATCCCCTACATCCAGTGTCATGGCATACCAGTGCTGCACATGTATGAAGGCCACATTCACTTGCATGTTCATGTAGGCACAAAGGCATTAACATTTTTTTTCCTAATGCAGTTTCAGTTGTATTTTTAAGTCTTTTCATATAACTCAGTTTTAGCATTAGTTACATTGCAAATGTTTTTTCGGGCTAAGGGTGTGTGTGTGTGTGTGTGTGTGTATATACTGCACTTACGTAGAAGTGCCACAGCCCTGGCAACCAAGAACTATATTTTTGGATGCAGCAATAAACTGAAGACAAATCATTAAAAATAAAATTAAAAACATTTTTCCTTATTTTTTGTAGCAAAAAATACAGGGGGGCATGGCATAATTGCAATAAACCACTCCAGGGTGTGGGTATGCTGGGATTTACAACAGCTGACCTGGATTTGACCACGAGGCCGCAAACCATGCCACCCATGGTAAATCCCAGCATAACCCACACCTTGTCATGGTTTATTGCTTATCTCTCCCGTATGTTCTAGTATTTGCTAATTTTTTAATTTATAAACTTCATGAGGATCTGAACAAGCTGTATGACTGGTCAGACTTCTAGGGTCTCTGCTTCTGTGTAGCCACAGAGCATGACAAGATGTCCACACGGGAAGCACTAAAAAGAGTAGCTGCTGCATAATTTAGTCTCCTACCTCTGCTTTTTATGGCTGCATTTTAATTTGTGACAGGCTAGAAGGATTGCCAGTCTTCACTTTAAGTGCTTTTATTTGTTTCTGGCTGTTACTAACATGGCAGAGGCAAGTGTCTGCCGTGTCAGCCAGGAGAAGCAAAAGTCATCAGGAAATGCTGATGATTTTTGCAAAAGGTACTGAGTGTTTTATCCTTTCAGTTTTAACATAAATATAGAAACATAGAATTTGATGGAAGATAAGGACTGCTTGGCCCACCCAGTCTACCCATTTCCCTATCTAATGGATAAGCTGCAGATCCTAGTTAACCAACAGCCTACTTCCTCCAACCCCCACTAGAATTGCCTTATGTCTGTCCCATGCATTCTTGAATTCCCCCACTGTTTTTGACTCCACTACTTCCTCAGGAAGTTCGTTTCATGTATCCACAACCCTCTCTGTGAAAAAATACTTCCTCACATTACCTCTGAGCCATCCCCCTCTATCTTCAAATTGTGCCCCCTTGTTCTTGCACATCTCTTTTTGTAAAAGATGCTAACCTCTTGGACTTTGCTGATTCCCTTGAGGTACTTGAAAGTTTCTATCATGTCCCCCTCTCCCTCCTTTGCTCAAGGGTATACATATTAAGCTCCTTTAATCTCTCCTCGCATGTCTTCTGGTGCAGATCCTGCACCATTTTAGTTGCCCTCCTCTGGAAAGCCTCCATCCTGCCTATGTCCTTGTGGAGATGTGGTCTCCAGAACTGTGTGCAGTACTCCAGATGGGGTCTCACCAACTGTCTGTACCAAAGGATAACAACTTCCTGTTTTCTACTGGTGATGTCTCTCCTTATGCATCCCAGTATCCCACCAGCCCTGCTTATTGCCTTCTCACATTGCTTGCCCACCTTTAGGTCATCTGATATGACTACACCCAGATACCTTTCCATTTTTGTTGTTGTTAGTATCTCACCGCCATTGTGTACTCTTCCCCTGGGTTTTTGTTTCCCAGGTGCATTACTTTTTACTTCTTTATGTTGAATCTATGCTGCCATACATTGGATCACTCCTCCAACCGTGCTAAGTCTTTTCTCATCCTTTCCACCCCACCTTCTGTATCTACCCTGTTGCAGATCTTTGTGTCATCTGCAAAGAGATATGCTTTTCCTTCCAGTCCCTCCTCAATGTCACTTATAAAGACATTAAAGAAGACCGATCCCAGTACTGAACCCTGCGGTACTCCGCTAATAACCCCCTTTCTTCAGAGTGGACTCCATTTACAATTACCCTCTGCATCCTGTTGTCTAGTCAATTGTTTATCCTGGCTACTACCTTGGGACCCACTCCAAAGGCTGGCTAACTTGTATATTAATTTTTTGTGTGGGACTGTGTTAAATGCCTTGCTAAAGTCTAGGTAGGCCATGTCCACAGCCCCTCCCTGGTCTGCTATTTTGGTCACCCAGTCAAAGAAATCTGTTAGATTCATCTGACAAGACCTTCCCACTATAAATCCACGCTGCCTTGGGTCCTGTGTCCCGCTGGCCTCTAGGTACTCAGCAATTCTTTCCTTCAGAAATGATTCCATCATTTTCCCTACCACTGAGGTCAAACTAACAGGTCTGTAGTTTCCTGCCTCTGCCTTGCTCCCACTTTTGTGAAGTGGAATCACATCTGCCCTCCTCCAGTCCTCAGGCACCACCCCATCCTCCCACGATTGGTTAAAGAGGGTAGTCAGTGGTGTCACTAGTTCTACCCTTAGTTCTTTTAGAATTCTGGGGTAAATCCCATCAGGCCCCATTGCTTTGTCCACCTTCAGTTTTAAGAGTTCATTCAGAAACCTTTCTTCTGTGAGTGGACTGGTATCAACCCACCTGTCCAGAGGGTTTCCATTATTTGGTTTATGTACCTCCCCCTCCTCTTCTTTTGTGAATACTGAGCAGATGCATTCATTCAGTATCCCCGCCCACATTCCCTCCCCTTTATTAAGCCTCAGTATCCCTCCCTTGGTCTTTCTTTGCTCCCTAATGTACCTAAAAAATGTTTTATCCCTCTTCTTAACATAGCTGGCTATCTTTTCCTCAGTATGTGCCTTTGCTATTCTGACTGCCTTCCCTGCCTCCTTCTGTTTTAACTGATATAGTTATCTGTCCTGCTCCTTCTGTGTTTCTTTATATTTCCTGAATGCTATCCTTTTCTTCTTTACCTTCCCTGCCACCTCTTTTGAGAACCATAGTGGCTTTTTCCTTCATTTTGTTTTGTTGATTTGATTTACACAAAGGCTTGTTGCCTCTGTGATGGCAATTTTGATATTTCCCCATTGTTCTTCCATGCCTCATTCTGCTTGTTTGCTAGTGCTTTTCTAAGGCATGCTCCCATTTTGCCAAAGTCAGTCCTCCTTAGGTCCGACACCCTTGCTTTTGTAAGGCTTGACTCTACAGCTATGTTTATTATGAACCACACTGTTTGGTGGTGCTTATTTCCAGATGCTTATCCACTTCTAAATCAGAGATCCTGTCTCCATCCCCATTTGAAAGTACCAGGTCAAAGATTGCTCCCTTCCGAGTGGGTTCCAACACTAGCTGTCTGAGGCATGCCCCTGTAGAGCATTTAGAATGACCCTGCTCTTGGATGTGGCTGCAGTAAATGTGCTCCCATTAACATATGGCATATTCAGGTCCCCCATCAACAATATCTCTCCTTTTTCTGCCATTCTAAGGATTCCTTCTATCATTTCCTTGTCCATTGCCTCCCCCTGAGATGGGGGTCTGTAAACAACCCCTGTGCAGATTATGCTGCCATTTTCTGTCTCCTGGGTGACCCACAGTGCCTCCTCCCCTCCCTGTTTACCCTTTAGTTCTGTTGCTTTGATTTCTTTCCTTATGTAGAGAGCCACTCCTCCTCTTTTACCCTCCTTGTCCCTCCTGTAGATTGTGTACCCTGTTATGTTGACATCCCAGTCATGGTTCTGTGTGTACCATGTTTCTGTGACTGCCACGATATCCTGACGTCCCTCTTCCATCAAGGCCACTAGTTCAGGGAGCTTGTTACCCAGACTATGGGCATTGGTGCTCATCACCCTCCATTTTTTGATGGTCTTACCCCTTTTAGGCCCATCCCAGTCCTTACTGCCTTTGCCTTTCTCTGGATTTACCCCTGTTCTGCTCCCTATTGACTTCTCTACTTTTGTGTCTACTTTGCTAACTACCCTGTTTTGTGGGGGGGAGCTGGGATTTCCCTGCTTCTCTTCAGTGCCTCCCCCCTTGACTAGTTTCAATGCTTGCCAATTAAGCATTTAAACCTATCCCCTAGGATCCTGGTTCCTCTCCCAGACAGATACAGACAATCACGCCATTATAGGCCTGTATCCCTCCAGGTGGACCTTCAGTCCCCAATGAAGCCAAATTCCTGAGCTCCGTACCAGTTTTTCAACCAGTCATTGAATCCCATGGTGTGGAGTACCCTAGCCTCACCCATGCCATAGGTAGGTAGCACATCCGAGAATGTTACCATGTGTGCCACTTGTCTAAGGCCCCTTCCAACTCCACAAACTCCTGCTACACTGCTCTGATCCCATTCCCAGCCAGATCATTTGTCCCTAGGTGGACAAATTGATAGAGTGAAAGAAGAACTTGAACTGCAGCCATTATAGATCAGGCTTTTTCAGGATTTCTGTGTTTTTCTAGTCCTAAACTGGGAGTGTTATCACCTTTGTATGTATAATTAAGCAATAATGCACAATAGCGGTGTGTGTCATGCTGGAATAAAGTCACACCTTAGGCGGTTGAAGCACAAGGCACAGGCTGAGTGCATTCAACACTCAAGAAGTGGTATTATCCCACATCATGCACACCCCTTAATTGCATTATTGCCATCATATAACGGCTCATTTCAGTATGTAAAAAAAGATTGAAACATTTTAAATAGATTTTAACTTAGTTTTTCAGTGTGTAGGTATACATATTAAAAAAATACGAGCCGTCCCAGTGACTTTGAGGGCTGAGGCACTGGACACCTTACCTAAAGCCATGCCAGTGACCCATGTTCAGGAATGAGCAAGCATCATTGGGGGTTGATGGGGAGGAGAAGGATTGAGCATCCGTTGGACTGCTCTCCTTCTCCGGGGTTGGGGGACACTAGCTGTTGGTGCTCCACTGGCCCCTAGCAGCTGCTGTAGGGCAGCTCACTGATGCTACAGCTGAAAGGGGGAAGACAGGCATAAGCTTGGTACGAGCACATGTGGTAGCATGTGCGCACTCTCCACAAGCGTCATTGCACATCCTGCCTCCTCACAAGGGGAGAAAAGCTGAAAATAGCTCCAGCTGGATGACGTAGTCCCTGCAGCACCACCACCTCTGAGAAGGCACCTCCCTGGCATGGATCCATTGGGGGTGGGTTGTGTCACTCCCCACCACCCTGCCATGAAGGGTAAGTCATGGGGTGCACAAGGAAGGGGGTCTAACCTTCGTGGGAGGGCTGTGCTGGGGGACAACTGAAGGCAGAAGCTGGGAGCTTGGAAGAAATAATACATAAAAAAATACTGCACAATATCTTATTCCTTTGCTAGGTGGTGCTGTTTCTACTAAATGCTGCCTGCTTCTGTGATGCTGTTATTCTGCTGCCTCTTTCCTCATAGCTGTCTCTGTCATTGACAATGTGTGTTCCTCCATTCACTCGCCCAGTTTCCTCTCAAGATTTTCCTCTGTCTTTCCCTCTGTCCTCCTGTTCTGTGTTGCCTTTGATTCGTTAAGGTTTTCATTCATCTGCCTACTCGCCCATTATGTGTTAGCTGCAGTTCACTGTGTACAGTTATTTTTCTCAATGTCACTGTTTTTCTCCTGGTACAGTGGGCTGTGCACTGGGAGAAGAAGATCATTGCTGCAGTCTGCCAGAGAAGAACGGAGCTGACATCTGGTGATTTCCGCGCAACATGCTTTTGAAAAGCACATGCACTGACAGTGTTCTGGGGGAAGAGTGAGTGGGTTAGCAATGACATTGACATGGAAGCCAATCAGGATGACAGCTTTATTTTAAATGAAATGATGTGTTTACTTACAGTACTATATACATTTGGGGAATGTGGAAGGGTGCTTGGTATGGATTTCAACTGAAATGGTACAATATTTTAGGCAGATGTGGGATATAGAATAACTCTTTAAAAATAAAAAAAAAGTCATGTGGTCCTACATGTGCCGGACCTGGTATAGTGATGTTGTGCTGGGATAACATCAATGTACAAGGTAGCCACAGACCAATCAGCTTCCAATAAAATTTCTTGCCATTGTGTAATTCCCTGCCTTCTCTATACGGTCCTGCTTTCCTTCATCATTTATTTACTCAAACATTTATGTATACGTATACTTTAGCACTACCTGGATTTTTAAGAGTTCTGGTTGACCCTTCCAACCATCAAGTGTATTAAGTCATTTGTCCCTTCATCCCCACCAGACCCTGAGGAGCACATTTACACACAGTTTACTACATTTACAAAGGTTTATTGTACACATTACTAAACAGAAAATAAACGAATAAGGTGGAGAAACTGATTATGTAATTTAACAAAGGTCAGAATTAGTTTGATTCATGCTACAGCTGCCTGAATGAGTAAAAAATATGCTTTCATAATAAATAATAATAAAAACTGCAGTTGCTTTGGGGGGAGGGCAATAACACAAATGATTAGGCCAGTGGGAATGGTATTGGAATCAATATTGGGGAGCACATCAGTTCAAGCTTAGCTCTTGCAGTTACTCTGTCATCTTATCAACCCCTTGATGGAAACACAGCCTTGTTGTGTATGGTTACCCATATATTATTCTACATGTCATGGCCAGGTAGGATGATATTAGATAGGACTATATTTATGCAAGGTTTTTCTAGTAAAACATTGGTAAAGCAAAATCTCTGACCTCAAATACAGGCTGGAGAGCCTTATGGAGATAAGAGAACAAGAGGGCTTTTAGACCACTCATGGGTAGAATTGAAAGATGCAGCCTACAACATGGTGAGGTCCAATATTATGATCAAGAAGGTGAGGGACAGGGTTAAAGAATGAGAACTCATGATGATGCGGTGGAGGATGAAGGGTGGTAGCTAGAGGAAAGTCAACACAAGTGAAAAAAGGGAGAATCACTGACCATCCCCTTGCCAAAACCCGAAATAGATTCAGTGCTCTGGAACATGATCTAAGGGTCCCATATCACTTGGTTGTCTTTAGCAATATCTGTGGGGGAACTGATATGAAACATTCCATAGTTTTAGGGCATTCCATATTGCATTTTACCAGCAGCATCATCTTTAGAGAACATAAGAGAGATCACATGGTATTCTGCCTACTCAGGGCAAAGGTCTTTGATATCACTGAAAAGCTAGATGACATCCCCAATGGTGCAGGAGATAATCTGTTAGTCACCTGACATGGGACATTTAAAAGGAAGAGCTGTAATGTTATCACATACTGTATAACATATTGCCAGTGCCTGGAACAGGAGAAGGAAGAACCAGGGCTCTTAAACTGATGAGTAACATCTGGATATCATGGCAGTCACAGAAACATGGTACACACAAAATCATGACTGGGATGTAAGCATACCAGGATACACTATCTACAGGAGGGACAGGGAGGGTAAAAGAGGAGGAGGAGTAGCTCTTTACATAAGGGAAGGAATCAAAGCAACAGAACAAAAGGGAAAACAGGGAGGAGAAGAAGCACTGTGGGTAAATTTGGAGACCGGCAATGGCACCACAATCCGCACAGGGGTTGTATACAGACCCCCTTCTCAAGGGGAGGAAATGGACAAGAAAATGATAGAAAGTATACTTAGAATGGCAGATAAAGGGGAGATATTGCTGATGGGTGATCTGAATATGCCAGATGTTAACTGGAATGCAGTTGCAGCAGTCACTTCTAAGAGTGGGGTTATTCTAGATGCCCTACAGGGGCATGCCTTAGACAACTAGTATTGGAACCCACTCGAGAGGGAGCAATCTTAGACCTGGTTCTCTCAAATGGAGATGAAGAGAGGATCACAGATGTAGAAGTGGTAGCCATCTGGGAACTAGCGATCATCCGAACAGTATGGTTCACAATAAACACAGCAATAGAGTTAAGCCATACAAAGGCAAAGTACTGGACTTTAGGAAGGCTGACTTTGCCAAAATGGGTGAGTGCCTAAGGAATGCACTAGCAAATGGGCAGGAAGGAAGGTGGAAGAACAATGGGAATAATAAAACTGCCATCACAGAGGTAACAAGCCTTTGTGTGAAGCAAATAAACAAAATGAAGCGATGAAGAAACCACTATGATTCTCAAGGAAGTGGCAGTGAAGGTTCAAGAAAAGAAAGCATTCAGGAAGTACAAGGAATCACAGAAGGAGCAGGACAGAGAACTGTATCAGTTAAAGCAAAGGAAGCTGGGAAGGCAGTCAGAACAGCAAAGGCCCAAACCGAGGAAAGATATCCAACTCAGTTAAGAAGGGGATAAAACCTTTATAGGTATATCAGGGGCGAAGGAAGACCAAGGAAGGGACAGTGAGACTTAATAAAGGGAGGGAGGGTGGGCAGAGGGTGACTGTGAAAAGGCAGAGATACTAAATAAATATTTTGCTCAGTATTTACAAAGGAAGAGGGGTACCTAAAACAAACAGTAGAAACACTCTGGATACAGAAGTTGATACCAGCCATTTACAGAAGAAAGGGTTCTGAAAGAACTCTTAAAACTGAAGATGGACAAAGCAATGCGGCCTGATGGGATTCATCCCAGAATTCTAAAAGAACTAAGGGTAGAACTAGTGACACCACTGACTACCCTCTTTAACAAATCATGGGAGGATGGGGTGGTACCCGAGGACTGAAGAAGGGCAGATGTGATTCCCCTTCACAAAAGTGGGAGCAAGGCAGAAACAGGAAACTACAGACCTGTTAGTTTAACCTCAGTGGTAGGGAAAATGATGGAATCACTTCTGAAGGAAAGAATTCTTGAGTATCTAAAGGCTAGAGGGGCACAGGACCCAAGGCAGCATGGATTCACAGCGTGAAGGTCATGCCAGACAAATCTGATAGATTTATTTGACTGGGTGACCAAAGTAGTAGACCAGGGAGGAGCTGTGGACATGGCCTACCTAGAGTTTAGCAAGGCATTTGACAAAGTCCCACACAAAGATTAATATACAAGTTAGCCAGCCTGGGAGTGGGTCCCAAGATGACAGCCTGGGTAAAAATTGGCTGGAGAATAGGACACAGAGTAATAGTAAATGGAGTCCACTCTGAAGAAAGGGGTTACTAGTGGGTACCGCAGGGTTCAAGACCAGTCCTCTTCAATGCCTTTTATGTTTACATTGCAGAGGGACTGGAAGGAAAAGTATGTCTCTTTGCAGATGACACAAAGATCTGCAACAGAGTTGATGCACAAGGTGGGGTGGAAAGGATGAGAAGGGACTTGGCAAGGTTAGAGGAATAGTCAAATATATGGCAGCTTAGATTCTATGCTAAGAAGTACAAGATAATGCACCTGGGAAGCAAAAACCCAGGGGAAGAGTACACAATGGGGGGTGAGATGCTAACAACAACAAAAATGGAAAGGGACCTGGGGGTAGTCATATCAGATGACCTAAAAGTGGGCAAGCAATGTGAGAGGGCAGCAAGGAGGGCTGGGGGGATACTGGGATGCATAGGGAGAGGCATCACCAGTAGAAAACAGGAAGTTATATACCTCTGTACAGACAGCTGGTCAGACCCATCTGAGTACTGCATGCAGTTCTGAAACCCAATCTCCCAAGAAGACATAGACAGGATGGAAGTTGTCAGAGGAGGGCAACTAAAATGGTGCAGGGTCTGCACTGGAAGACATATGAAGAGAGACTTAGGAGCTTAATATGTATAGCCTGAGGAAAGGAGGAGAGGGGACATGATGAAACTTTCAAGTACCTCAAGGAATCAACAAAGTCCAAGAGGGTAGATCTTTCAAAAAGAGGTGTGCAAGAACAAGAGGCACAATTTGAAGATGGGGGCAGCTCAGAGGTAATTTAAGGAAGTCTTTTTCACAGAGAGGGTTGTGGATGCATGGAACAGCCTTCCGGAGGAGGTTGTGGAGTCAAAAACAGTGGTGGAATTCAAGCATGCATGGGACAGTCATAAGGCAATTCTAGGGGGTGGGGGTAGGAAGAAGTAGGCTGCTGGTTAACTAGGATCTGCAGCTTATCCATTAGGTAGGGAAATGGGCAGACTGGGTGGGCCAAGCGGTCTTTATCTGCTGTCAAATTCTATGTTTCTATGTTTCTATGAGTACAGTGGAACCATCCAGGATGTAATGTAGTACCTTGCATTAAATGACCTGCCACAAAATACTGCACGTCAAAAGGGCTTAATTGCCACTGAACTACACTGTTCCCTACAGCATACTAAAGCACTCTGCAGTAATACTGCAAGGTTACTGCATTGCATCCTGACTGGCTTCATTGTACATGGTTGAGGAAATGGGCAAAAAGTGATGACTTTATATTTTTGAGAAACTGGGACTTTTTCCAGAAGAAATACAACCTCAACAGACCTGATGGACTCCTCCTAAATAAGAGAGGGTCTCAGGTACAGTATTGGGAGAAAGGTTTGCAAGAAGGATAGACCAGGCTTTAAACTGAATGAGATGCGGGCAGGAGAATAAATGACTTACCTCTTAATGGATTAGGTGACCATGATACCAACCATAAAAGTTGTTACGAGGGTACTAGTAGAACATGGAATAAAAGATCATTTCTACTAATTGCAGGGCTATAGAACCACTTGCCAATAGTGATCACAATATGGATAAAGGATGCCTAAACCATTTATTTTGCTCCAAATATTTACACAAAAATTGCTTCAGGGGATAATAAAAGAAAACTGTTTAACATAACACTAAAGCTGCATTTATTATACTTGTGCAGTAGTGCATGTATATTGGGGCTGAGCAGTGTTCAATGTTAAACCCCAGTCTTTGTACCTTAATAACTATGGCGGCATTTGACAAAATTGCATGAGATTTGTCATGCATGGTCAAGGTGGCAATTTTCACAAGATGGGGGAGGCTTAGTAATGGGCGTTTAACAAGATTCTGTGATCCTAAAATGTCCAAAATATATAAATCCACAATTTTTTGGCTGTTTCTTTTCCCTCAACTGCAGCCAAGAGATATGGAATTTTGTTCTTAAACTTCCAGGGCTGAGCAGACTTGTGCCAAGAGTGTGCCTTTTGAATGTTTCATGAAAAAATATTGATCCGTTCCAGAGTTAGAAGGTTTAGAATTAAGCTTTTAGCATGCTCAGTAGGGGTTTTGAGATAGACCTCCGATGCAAAAGAAGAATTTTACTTTTGTAAGACATTTTACTTTCACAAGAAACTGTTTACTCTTTAAGTTTGAGCTTAATAACTTTCATGGTCAGGGTGCCAGGCTTTTGGCACATTTTGTGAACATTGCTTGTACAGATTCCAAGACTCAGGGACTATAACAATAACACAACAACAAAAAACACTCGTTTTTGGTTATTTTTTTGCTCACGTCTAGAGCAAAAATGGTTTGTTCTGACATTTCAGGGTAGAAGTAGTTTGATCCAAGGAAGTGCTTCAAAGATCTTGTGAAGAAATATGTATCAGTTCTCGAGTTGTTAGACTTTAAAAATGTGGCTTTCGAGCATGTTTGAGTCAGCATTTTAATGCAAAACCCCAATTTGTACACCTTAATAACTTTGGCAGCGCTCTACAGAATTGTATGAAAATTTGCATGCATGATCAGGATGCCATGTTTTTAGGATTTGTTAAGTTTTGTGATGGCCGATTGTCTGGATTCTGAGATCCATGGAGTGTAATAACATTAAAAAATACACTTTTGTCCATTTAGTTGCTCGAGTTTAGAACAAAAATAGTTCGGAATTGTGTTTCAGAATTTTCAAGGTTGAGGTGACTCACCCATGGAGAAGCCTTTTGAAGAGTGTTTTAAAAAAATAATCAGTTCACGAGTCATAAGATTTAAAAAATGTGGCTTCTGAGCATGGGCTGAGTAAGCACTTTAATGTTAACCCCTGATTCTTGCACCTTAATAACTTTGCTACTGTTAAGCAAAATTGCATGAAATTTTGCATGTTTGGTCCATGTGCCAAATCTGTAAGACCTGGGAAGTTTTATGACCACCACTCATCTGGAGTTTGAAATCCAGAAATTAAGAAGCTTGTAAAATCTCTGTTTTGCCTCTTTTTGCTCACTTGTGGAACAAAAATGGTTAGGAATATTATACATGCATGGTAGTGCATGTATATTAGGGCTGAGCAGTGTGTCTGTAGTTAAACCCCAGTCCTTGCACTTTAATGACGATGGTGGTGTTCAGCAAAACTACACAAACTTTTGCATGTGTAGTCTAGGGGCTCTGTGATGCCACTTCAACAGCCCTTTGGTTGACTGGCATCTTGCTGACAGGAATCATGTCGACCACAAGTTATGGTTTACATGATTCCTGTGTGTCTCCCAGTCCATTTTTGTTATCCGGGGGGCTTCACCCCCCAAACCTGCTGACCCTCTGTCTTTCAGGGTGGGTGTGCAGGACCTGGAGACAGTGTGCCCCTGTCTCGGGCACACCAACATCGCGACCTGTCAGCAAAGTGTCGATTTTGCTGACAGGGTTGTAGTTTGCTGTGTTAGTGTTGCCGTACCTGGGGAATACCCAGTCTAGGTGGCAAGTTGCTGAGATGTGGAAAGTTTTGGGACAGGCTCTTAACTGGATTCTGAGATCCGGAAACATGATGAGTACATTAAAAGCACTGCTTTTTACCTTGTTTTGCACTCACCTACAGCCCAGATGGTATGGAATTTTGTTCCAATACTTTCAGGGCTGAAGGGCCTTGTGCTAAAAGTGTGCCTTTCAAAGGTTTGTGAAAAAATATTAATCAGTTTTAGAGTTCTAAGATTTTGAAATTTGGCTTCTGGCATGTTCAGTAGGATTTTTGAGATAACCCTCTGATATGATCCCAAAATTCTTCTTTTATAAGCATTTTTAGGTCACGACTAATTTGATGGCTGCCATCTTGTTTTTATTCTGGCAAAAAAAAAGTAAAAATACATAAAAATGAGTTATTTTAAAAACAAAACATGAATCTTGCTAAACGGGATTCATTTAGTTCCATTACGGTGTTTGTTTTTTAAAAAAAAGCAGACTAGAAATACCTTTTTTGGACTTTGTTAAGTTCTTTAGATTCTTGTTTCATGAGCCACAAATTCTTGCATTGCACATTTAAGTGCAATCCCAAAAAAATGTGTGTGCACCAAAAATGAAATTCTTAGGTTGCACTTTAATGTGTGACAAAGAATTCCATGTCTGGTGTGCATGGGAAATTATTCAGTCACATTTACATGTGTGTGACCCAAGAATTACTTTTTTGGTGTGCATGAAACTGTTTTTGTGTTTCTTACTCATAACTTGGCCGTTTTATGATATTTTAGTCCCAGATTTTGAATATACAGTTTACATGACTGTACTTCATAAATAAAGATGATGAGGATTTTCAAATACAGGTCAAAAGGTGATTTTGCAGTTGCTGTGCTAAACCACCTTTCAGGTGGGATTTAATACATTCTAATGACTAAGTTCATTACATCGGGTGAAAATAAAAAAAACAGTAATGAAGAAATGTTTCATAATGTATGGAGAGTGCCTATTGTGTACAGTTTTTAGCCAAGTTATAACCCAATAATTCCATTGATATGACCTGCATGCTGTAAACCTTTCATAAGCATGTTACATCAGTGGGATTACAGATCAGAATGCACCTGATGTAAAAATTCTGTCATTGGAACATTTCTCTGTCTCCCATGACATTCATTCAAACTGCTCACATTCTAAGTATTCAGCTGCAGACCCAACGCTGTATAGAGCACAATGACACAGCTAAACACTTCAGTCATTCCACAATCAAACCAGGAGGCATTTATAGCAGAGCAGGAGAACAAAAGAACAGTAAATAAAAACTGACCTGGACATCCATTTACTCTAATCTTACCTAGCAGATGTCCAGGAAATTCAAAACATTGCCGCCATTCCAGTAAGTGAGCTTGGTCTCCATCTTGCTGAATTTCTGTAAAAATTAAAAAGAATGATGGTTCAGAATATGAACCTGGAACATTAAGAGGCATTCTGGGCTGTGTAAATAGGCTTCTGTTGAAGCACAACTACAACCATTCTGTGTTCCTTCCATGGGAACACTGGAGACTTTAAAGAAACACTAAAGACACTGGCAGCAAAACAAAAATACTTAAAAAACCGGGAAGGGAGGAAAGCCAAACAGGGCAGATGCATTGACACCTGGTGATATAAATAAGCTGTATGAGACCCACACTCTTGGCCTTCATAGCCCCACAACTTCGATCCACATGCTTTTTTTTTAACAATGGGCTTTATTATGCCCTACGTACAGCTGAGCAGTATTGCATTAGGTGGTTCAACTTTAGCCTTTTACATGACAGTGATGGAAATGGATACTTAGAGTACACAGAGTGCCAGACAAGGACACATACTGGCGAGAATCCCAGGGATATAAGAGCAGTAAAACCTAGAATGTATGCCAATAAATCATTCCTTAAAAGGTGCCCCATTACAGCATATAAGCTATACCAATCACACAGACCAGCAGACATGTTCAAGCCACATTCTCCATTCTGCTTGACTCCCAACATAAACAGGACCTTTGGCAGACCTATTTAATGCCTCACTACATTCGAGGTGTGTACCTCAGGACTGGAGGATGGTTCATGTGGTGCCCCTCCACAAGAGTGGCCCCAAGTATGAACCAGGAAACTACAGACCAGTGAACTTCACATCCATCATGGGTAAGCTAATGGAGACTATCCTGAAGGGGAGGCTGGTGATTCTCCTAGAGGCCAAAGGACTACAGGACAGCAGACAGCATGGCTTCATACATGGCAGATCCTGCCAAACCAACCTGGTCGAGTTCTATGACTGGGTGACTAGGCAACTGGACAGGGGCCATGCAGTGGATGTCCTGTATCTGGACTTCAGTAAGGCATTCGACTCTGTGCCACATGGAAGGCTGGGAAGGAAGTTAGTAGGCACAGGGGCGGGTGAAAATCTGGTGAGATGGGTAGGAAACTGGCTGCAGGGAAGGCAACAGAGGGTGGTGGTGGGTGGGGAGCTCTCACACCCAAGGGCAGTGACGAGCAGTGTTCCACAGGGCTCGGTGTTGGGACCAGTGTTGTTTGGGATATTCATTGCAGACATATCATGGGACATCAAGAGCAAGATCAGTCTGTTTGCTGATGATACCAAGGTAGGCGCAGTGGTGGATGACCTAGGGGATGGCAGGGCTTGCAGGATGATCTGGCAAAGCTTGAAACCTGGTCAGACACCTGGCAACTGGGCTTTAATGCCAAAAGTGCAAGGTGCTGCATTTTGGGATGAAGAACCCAGGAGGTTACCAGCTAGGGGGGAGTGCAGCTAGCCCAGACAGAGGAGGAGAAGGATCTGGGTGTGCTTGTTACAGGTTCAATGAACAACTTGGCACAATGTGGGAAGGCAGCTGCAAAGGCCAACAAAATGCTGGGTTGTATTGCAAGGGGTATATCCTCGAGGAGGGAGGAGGTGATTCTGCCACTGTATAGGTCATTAGTTAGACCACACCTGGAGTACTGCATGCAGTACTGGCATCCGTATCTGAAGAGGGACATTAAGTTACTGGAGGGGGTGCAGCGCAGAGAGACAAAGATGATCAAGGGGCTGGGGGACTTATCATACGAGAGGAGGTTGAAGGAGTTGAACATGTACTCACTGGAGGAGAGGAGAGACAGGGGTGACATGATTGAAACCTTTAAATGCATGAAAGGAATAAACAAGACAGGTACAGAGGGGCTATTCAAAGTAAGGGAGGGGAGGGACACCAGGGGCCATGATATGAGACTGGAGTGAGGAAGGTTCAGGAGGGAGATGAAGAGACACTTTTTTACAGAGAGGGTGATGGCTGGGTGGAATGCATTACCTGCTGAAGTGGTATGCAGTAGAACAGTGGACTGCTTCAAACGAGGAGGGAACAGGACAAGTGGGAGGGTTAATGAAGGGGAAGGGTGGAAGGGAGGGGCAGCTGCAGAATAAAGGGTGCTAGCTGCACATTTGAGCAGACTTGATAGACCTCTAGGCCTTTATCTGCTGGCAAATTTTGTATGTTCGTATGTTCATAGTAAACCTGTGATGTGCCTCTGGTTCAGATGTATGCCACTTGGAGAGAATAAAATGAGGAACATCATACACATAATAAAAAACATCTGCTGGGCTCCCGAGAAAAACATCTATTCGTACCTTGTAGACAGTGACGTGCCCCCGACTGAAGTCCAACAAGTGTCGGGGAACTGTTCACTGCAGTACATTAATAATTACAGCCACCTAAGTGACTCCAAACAAAGGAGGAATTCTTCAATTTTTGGTGGATGGAACTGCATTGACAACATGCAGCCCTCCACCAGCAGCGCTGTACCCTGCCTTACCATCTCACAAGTTGAAAAAGCAGCAGCTCCAGCATCGACACCCCAAAGGAAGCCACTGAGTGAACTAGGGGTCAACTTCAACCTTTTTTGGTGAAGGAATCACAATTATTGTTAGCGACAACTACTGTAGGAAGGAGAAGAAGTGGAGAAGAGTCGCAGTTATCCATGACTCCTCATCTGATGAAGAGTAACTAGTAAGTCACTTGATCAGTCATTTTTCAAGCTGTATTGGGGAATGGTGCCAAATGCCTTTATTTATGTGTACCTCAAAATATTTTTTTACCTAATTCCGGGTTACCTATCAATTTTCATAACTCCTTCAAAGCATGTTGCTCTAGATGCTCCTCATCTGAAGGGTCGACCACGCTCCACACTGAGAAGATGCAAATGGAGTCACTTTGAATCATGTGACCAATACGGACCAATCAGAAACAGCTGCCTCCAGTTCATGAACTTATTATTACTCTTAGTTATTTAAAAAATGACTTTTCAAATCTAAAGCGTTTTTCACTCTGCGTTCAACAGCATCTCAATTAAAAATGTAATGAATGTAGGTTTTTTTTGGACTTGTGCTATTTATGACATGTAACTGTCACGAGTGGATGTACCACAATAAACATTATATTTTGGACTCTTTGTTCTCAGAAAGTTTCTGTACCAAATAAAACATAAACAAAGTATTTTGCATATAGGCAGGGTGACTCCATACACTATAAAACATCATCCCTGACATCCAAAGGTTAACCACAAATGTAATCACCTCTCGCAGTTGCCTGGACAACTGTAAACCTCTTGATTCAGGTGATTACACCATGGTTAACCTCCAGAAGTCAAGCATTGTCCTCTATGTGTAGGGTTGGCCTTTGGCCCAGTGGGTATTGTATTGTGATTCTGTGACAGTGAGCTGAGTTTGGGGGCATGCTCAGTGATCCAGCTGGCTAGGTTGAGGCAGGGAAGATGGTGCTGCTGTGTAGCACCACCCCCAGATTGGTAGAGATGCTGCAATGTTGGTAGCATGGCCAACATGTAACCATATAATGAAGTCTGCTCTTGGCATAGGACCCAGAGGGCCCTGCACTTCTGTATATGTAGCTGCGAGGAAGCACAAGCCCTCCACAGCCAGAAGGACTCTTCACCCTCCACATCTGTATCTTTAGCCACCCAAAGACCCTGCACTTCCAAGGCCCCCCAGACAACCCCACAAATTCTTTGAATCCATAGCCGCATGGAACTGTGGGCCTGGGAGTTCTGGTGAATCCACAGCCAGACAGACTCTTCCCTTGGCACAAGGCTAAAGGGCACTGCACATCTGCATCTGTAGCCACACAGAAGCACAGGGCCTAGATGGATCAACCCTTCTGCAGCCAGATGGACTCTTCCCTTGGCAGAGGACCCAGAGCGCCCTGTGCATCTGCATCTGTAGCCACATGGAAACTTTGCAGCTTCTGTAGATGATTCCCAATATCCTCAAAGAACATAACACCATCAATTTACCAAGACTCTTGAATCTCCAAACTCTAATGCTTTCATTTCTTTACTTTTTGCACTTTGACTTTTTGGGAACCTCAATCTTTGCATTAACATAGTTTTTTGCAATAAACAGACTGCAATTAACATAAAGGCAGATTTATAGCATTTGAAAAATTGAAACATTTCAAACATTCCCACTGAGTCTGCTCTATAAAATGGCCCCCAAACATGAAATGTAATGCTCTGAATGGACTGAGAGCTACATTGTGCTCTTTAGTATAAGACACATGTTTTGTATTCCCTTATTTTAAGTACAGGTTTACCACAATGGTCAAAATCATGGCATAACGTGTATTATTTTTACAAATATACATGGCAGGCCATGGGTTTGGTCATTTTGTGTACATACTGTATACTACAGAAATTAAGTAGCAAATTGCCCCCTCTGAGCCAAGCCACATTACATATTAGAGTTTTTATAAGTGCTAATGTTTTGATTGCTAGTTCACTGTTCTTCTGTGGCTAAGAACTGTCATAGAGAACTGTACATAGCCCTGGTGGAATGGGGGGGCTGGCAAACATCTGATCTGTGCTAATAAAATCTATAACATGCATTACAGCCTATTGAATCTTCTGCTGCTGGATTACTGCTCTGAAATTAGCTGCAGGGGATCCTGGGATTTCTGGTTACAGCAAATGTCAGCTTGGTAGTCAGCAGAACCAGCCTGATACAATCTACTATACTGCAGTAACCAGTAATTAACATTTCTTTTGTACACAAAGTGCAAATTGGGACCAGCCCCACAGTTAGGTGTGTGGCCATTAGTGCTCAGTGTTCCCCTTTAAATGCATTGCAACAATCCTTTCCACAGAAAGTGGCAAATTGAAGTGGCATGAATACTGAGAAATATTGATGGTGTGTTTGTTCATTGAGTTTAAGTGATAAAGGTAACAAATTAGTCACTGGCTTGAATCCAGCCAGGTTTGGTAGTGATCAATGAAGGTTATCATCTAATGGAAGATTAGTTGCCTACAGGATCCTATTTATTGTTTTATTTGTAGCACTAGGTGTTGCGTTAGTCTTGACCCTCTGTATCACTCTGCAAATTTAGGTGCTAACCTAAAAAAGGATTATCCTTGTGTGGAAGACCTATAAAAATAAAAATGAGTTCTGTGGTCCCAGTCCACTGGTCTATGTGAAATAAAATAACTTTGCTATGCAGAGCACTGTGCAAAGTGCTGCTGATTTGAGCAGCCCTTCACATATCACACTGTATAGTAAAGTGTCAACTTTGCCAGGCAAAGACTATGCAAAGTGGCACTTTGCCCACAAAGTACCATAGGGCTTCACCTGGTGAAAACTCTGTGATGTGGCACTTCATCTGCAAAGTGACACTTTGCAGCGTGCTTTCATGTCTTTTTAAAACAAAAGGTTGTCTTCTTCCAACCTCTGAAAACATCTCATTCCACCTTCTGCCCCATATTGGCATGTCTGGTATGTCCAATTTATGGAGCCCCTTCTCTGCAACTACTGTGGATTCCTTCACCTGCCACAGCAACCCCGATGTTCCCTTTGCACTTTTTCCCCTCCATCAGTGACCCTGATCCTCGCTTTCACCCTTTCCCAACCTCCTCTTGAATCCATCCACCATCTTCAGAAAAACAATCTCCTCTGGGGGTTTGTTCCAACCCCTCTCCACTGGGTCTGTGAAGTAGTGTCTCCTCATCTCCTTCTTGAACCTTCCACCTGCCAGCATATAGCACTGCCTCCTCGTGGTCTTGCTCCCCTGCATTCCACCTGTTGATACCTTTTAGGTACTTGCAAGCTTTGATCATGTCCTCCCTCTCCCTCCTCTCCTTGAGCGAGTAGATGTTGAGGTAATTTAGTCTGTCCTCATATGCCTTCCCCTTTTGTCCCTGGACCATTTTTTGTCAACCTCATCTAGACTGCCTTGAGCATGTTTATATCTTTTCTCAGGTAGGGTCCCCAGTATTGCACACCATACTCCAGGTGTGGCTGCACCAAGGATCTATATAGCAGCAATATGACCTCCTCCCACCTGCTCGTGATACCCCCTCTCAAAACACCCAAGCATTTTGTTTGCTTTGACTGCTGCCTTTCTGCACTGTGATGATTATTTCAGGTGTCTGGTTATGGCTACTCCCAAATCCTTTTCCTCTTCTGATTTGTTGACCTGGACCACCACTAGGTCATAATCAGTCCTTGGCTTCCCAATTACTATCTTCATGACTTTGCACTTCTTTGCATTGGACCTGAGTTGTCATATTCCAGACCACCTTTCTAGCCTGGCTAGATGTTCCTTAATGTTCTGTGTGTATCCCCTCAGCATTGTCCATACTTTCACAGAGCTTGATGTCATCTACAAAGAGGCCGATCTTGCTCTGTATGTTGACTCCAATGTTGCTTATGAACACATTAAATAACACCGAGCCAAACACTGAGCTCTGTGATACTCTGCTGGTGACTTCCCTCAAACCTGAGTGCTCTCTCCACCATCCTCTGTCCTTCCTCTCAACCAAGTTGCCAGCCACCTAGTTTATTTAATCCCTGCCCTTAGGTTCTCTGACTTCCTGATCATCCTTTTATGGGGCATTGAGTCAAAGGCCTTGCCAAAGTCCAAGTAACATATAAACAGAATTTGTTGGCAAAAGAGGACCGGTAGGCATATCTAATCTGCCCTGTTTTCCCTGTCTATAGCTACACACTGGACCTCATTTGGTCATAGGTGTCCCTCCCTCCTTCCTTTCCTCTACCTATTATGCCCAAGTGCTTATTCCATTCATACTTGAATCTATTAATTGTCTCCGCCCCATCATCTCTTCTAGCAGGTTGTTCTAGGCATCTGCCACCCTTTCTGTGAAGATGTAGTTCCTCACATCCCTTTTAAACCCCCCCCAAGATTCATTGCATGCACCCTTGCTCTGGTACTCCTCCTCCTTGGAAAGAGACTCTCCTACTGCACCCTGTTCACACCAGTGAGGTACTTATAGATCTGAATCGCATCCCTTCTCACTCTCCACTCATCCAGGGAGTATCTGTTGAGCTCTAACAGTCTCTCCTGATATGATGTCTCATGCAACCCCCACACCATTTGGTAGCCCTCCTCTGGACCACTTCCACCCTGTCAATGTCCTTGTGGATGTGCGGCCCCCAGAACTAGACACAGTACACTAAGTGTGGTCAACCACAATATGTCAACTGCTTGGCTCTTGTCTGCTTTACTTGTAACCCAGTCAAAGAAGTTGATCAGATTGGTTTGACAGGATCTTCCTGCCATGAACCCCTGTTGCCTCTCATCCTGGAGATCATTGGCCTACAGAAACCCAACCAGTCTTTCCTAAAGGATGTTCTCTATATGTTCTTCAACAATTGGGGTCAGACTGACCAGCCTGTAGTTGCCAAGGTCACCTCTGAACCCACATTTGTGGAATGGCACCACATGTGCAGTTCTCCACTCCTGCAGTTAGCACTGAATGTGAGTGGCATGCTTTTTTCCCCACCTTGCATGCATGCCTACTGTGTGATGCTTGTGGGAAAGGAAGTAGGATGCTGGTGGGTGAAGGAGCAGGTGTTCTAAATCAATAATTAGGTGATCAGTCCCTCCATCTCAGCAGCATTCACCCAAGACTTCCATGAGACTGGTTGTGAGAAATGTGCATGCAATATTACATGTTGTTTTACCTATTGTTTGTTTTATTCTGGGATGAGTGAGGTGAGGGCAACATGAGGATTTCACTAACTACTGTTGCCTGGGAATTGCTAAGGATGGAGGCCCTGAGCTCCCAAAATTGGCACTGCTGCTGGTGTTTTATCATTGGCTTCAACTTTTGTCAATGACTCTGCCTTCTCCTGCTGCTTGGAAGAGCTGGGACATCTTGACCAGATCAACAAGAACACAATGAAGGATGCCAAAGGCACAGGTAAGCTCATCCTTTTATTTTGGTTGGCTGGTCACTGCTCTTACTCATGTTGCCTTCGTTCTCTAAATTCTGGTCTCTATGTTTTGTCCGCACTCTCTGGTCACAGCTGTAGGCTCAACATGTGCCTGCTGGTTGAAATTTGTTTTTTTTTGGCAAGGATTGCTGGGCTGAATATACTGGCAAAATATAAATAGAATAAAAAAAAATGTGGACATTACTACTCATAGGAAAAATCCCAGTTAAATAGCAAGCAAATTAGGAAAGTGAGCATTGGATAAGAGTGTGAGAAAGCAGTTAAATGTTAGGTATAGTTGATGGGGAGAGTTATATAAATAAGGCAGTCTGTTTTTTTTTGTGCTGTGGGGGGTGTCAGGTAATCAGGCTAAAGAGAGTAAAGGATAGCAACATAGCATTCCTCATGAGTAGAAACCACTTCCTAAGCTCTTATTATGCAGTGTGTGTGTGTGTGTGTGTGTGTGTGTGTGTGTGGGCATCATAAGTACTCAAATGTGGCCCACCACTGATCTGTTGGAGGGGGGTCAACACTGTTGATGGAGCTCCTGATCCCAGATACCAGGTAATTAAGGTACATACTGCAGCATTTCTCTTCGCTGATGGTGGTGGCATTATGGGTACTATGAGAAAAAATTAGGTGCGGCCACCAGCACCTCTTGGTGGTTGCACTTTGCATCCAGAAACTTTTTAGGCTTGAGAACTACTGTGTTGGGGCACTCTTAAGTGATCTGGAGTTAGATGATACATGCTGTAGAGGTTAACCACCTATGTGTGGTTAGGCCCCCTCCATGACACCAGTAGATAGTTCAATTAAACTTAATTTTTATTTAAACAGGCTGTACATTGTTGAGCAAGCTCATTTACAAGATGTTCCTGGGAGATCAGTCATACAAATACAAAATGAAAAATACAGGGGATATCTTATTTTTTACTTACATGAAGTTATACACCTATATTAGAATATAGGGTAGAATTGGGGCAAGACACCATACAATTTCATACTTAAACAATATTTCAGTAAATAAGGCACACTAATGCTCCACAGAACAACAATTTTTACCAAAGGTTGAAGAAGAAATCCTACATGGCACACTAATACACTGTATACACATTTGACAAATATGAACTCAAAAACAAGGAAATGGTGTGATGTCTCAAAGGGACATCAAAGAGCTATTAGGTCCAGTGTGACAGAGTATGACCTGTCTACCATCTCTGTCAGACTTGGGATGTAGCAGGAGAGAGACAAGAGAGAGAGAAAGAGCGAGAGAGAAGGGGATAAGGGGGAGTGCTAATGGTAGGAGATATGAGCCAGATGCAAAGGGTTGCCATCTGTGATATTTGAGCAGCTATTGTTGGCATTGCCATCATTGTCCACCTAGGGACAAATGACTTAGCTCTTCATGAGATTAGAGCAGTGCAGAAGGACTTTGTAGAGTTGGGGAGGGGCTTAAGACAAGTAGCACACACCTTCTCAGTGGTGCTGCCTGTCAGTGGCATGGGTGAGGCGAGGGTACTTTGCACCATGCAGTTTAACAAATGGTTGAAAAAATGGTGTGGAGCACAGGGGTTTGGCTTCATTGGGGACTGGGGTTCCACCTGGAGGGACTCCAGCCTATACTGGCAGGATGGTCTGCATCTGTCCAGGAAGGGAACAAGTCTTTTGGGCAATCAGTTTAAATGCTTCATTGGCAAGCCTTTAAACTAGTCAAGGGAGGAGGCACTGATAAGCAGCAGGAAAATCCCAGCCTCCCCCTACAAAACAGGGTACTAAATGAGAAAAAGACCAAGGTACAAAGGTCAGTGGGGGATGCCGCTAAAGAAGGTAAAGCCATCAAAAAATGGAGAGCAATGAGTACCAATGCCCGTACTCTGGGTAACAAGCTTCCTGAATTAGTGGCCTTGATGGAGGAGGAAGATCTGGATATCTTGGCAGCCACAGAAACATAGTACACACAGAAGCATGACTGGGACGTAAACATACCAGGATACACTATCTACAGGGGGGACAGGGAGGGTAAAAAAGGAGGAGGAGTAGCTCTCTACATAAGAAAAGAAATCAAAGCAACAGAACAAAAGGGTAAACAGGGAGGAGAAGAAGCACTGTGGGTCAATTTGGGAGGCAGGAAATGGCACCACAATCCGCACAGGGGTTGTATACAGATCCCCCTCTCAGGGGGAGGAAATGGACAAGGAAATGATAGAAAGTATACTTAGAATGGCAGATAAAGGGGGAGATATTGCTGATGGGTGATCTGAATATGCCAGATGTTAACTGGAGTGCAGTTGCAGCAGCCACTTCTAAGAGTGGGGTTATTCTAGATGCCCTACAGAGGGCATGCCTTAGACAACTAGTATTGGAGCCCACTCAAGAGAGAGCAATCTTAGACCTGGTTCTCTCAAATGGAGATGAAGAGAGGATCACAGATGTAGAAGTGGGTAGCCATCTGGGAGCTAGCGACCATCGAACAGTATGGTTCACAATAAACACAGCAATAGAGTCAAGCCATACAAAGACAAAGGTACTGGATTTTAGGAGGGCTGACTTTGCCAAAATGGGTGAGTGCCTAAGGAATGCACTAGCAAATGGGCAGGAAGGAGGGGTGGAAGAACAATGGGGAATAATAAAAACTGCCATCACAGAGGTAACAAGCCTTTGTGTAAAGCAAATAAACAAAACGAAATGAGGTAAGAAACCACTATGGTTCTCAAAGGAAGTGGCAGTGAAGGTTCAAGAGAAAAAGAAAGCATTCAGGAAGTACAAGGAATCGCAGAAGGAACAGGACAGAGAACTGTATCAGTTAAAGCAAAAGGAAGCTGGAAAGGCAGTCAGAACAGCAAAGGCCCAAACCGAGGAAAAGATAGCCAACTCAGTTAAGAAGGGGGATAAAACCTTTTATAGGTACATCAGGGAGCGAAGGAAGACCAAGGGAGGGATAGTGAGGCTTAATAAAGGGGAGGGAGGGTGGGCAGAGGGTGACTGTGAAAAGGCAGAGATACTAAACAAATATTTTGCTCAGTATTTACAAAGGAAGAGGAGGTACCTAAAACAAACAGTAGAAACACTCTGGATACAGAAGTTGATACCAGCCC
This sequence comes from Neoceratodus forsteri, assembly GCA_016271365.2. Classification (NCBI taxonomy): domain Eukaryota; kingdom Metazoa; phylum Chordata; order Ceratodontiformes; family Ceratodontidae; genus Neoceratodus; species Neoceratodus forsteri. The sequence continues at coordinate 542,342,769 of CM057449.1, read as the reverse complement.
ATTTACAGAAGAAAGGGTTCTGAACGAGCTCTTAAAACTGAAGGTGGACAAAGCAATGGGGCCTGATGAGTTCATCCCAGAATTCTAAAAGAACTAAGGGTAGAACTAGTGACACCACTGACTACCCTCTTTAACAAATCATGGGAGGATGGGGTTGTACCTGAGGACTGTAGGAGGGCAGATGTGATTCCCCTTCACAAAAGTGGGAGCAAGGCAGAAGCAGGAAACTACAGACCTGTTAGTTTAACCTCAGTGGTAGGGAAAATGATGGAATCACTTCTGAAGGAAAGAACTGTTGAGTATCTAGAGGCCAGAGGGGCACAAGACCCAAGGCAGCATGGATTCACAGCGGGAAGGTCATGCCAGACAAATCTGATAGATTTCTTTGACTGGGTGACCAAAGTAGTTGATCAGGGAGGGGCAGTGGACATGGCCTACCTAGAGTTTAGCAAGGCTTTTGACACAGTCCCACACAAAAGATTAATATACAAGTTAGCCAGCCTGGGAGTGGGTCCCAAGATGACAGCCTGGGTAAAGAATTGGCTGGAGAATAGGACACAGAGAGTAATAGTAAATAGAGTCCACTCTGAAAAAAGGGGGGTTAGTAGTGGGGTCCCGCAGGGTTCAGTATTAGACTCGTCCTCTTCAATGGCTCAGGGGTTGCTACATTGCAGAGGGACTGGAAGGAAAGTATGTCTCTTTGCAGATGACACAAAGATCTGCAACAGAGTTGATGCACAAGGTGGGGTGGAAAGGATGAGAAGGAACTTGGCAAGGTTAGAGGAATGGTCAAATGTATGGCAGCTTAGATTCAATGCTAAGAAGTTAAGGTAATGCACCTGGGAAACAAAAACCCAGGGAAGAGTACACAATGGTGGGTGAGATACTAACAACAACAAAATGGAAAGGGACCTGGGGTAGTCATATCAGATGACCTAAAGGTAGGCAAGCAATGTGAGAAGGCAGCAAGGAGGGTTGGGGGATACTGGGATGCATAGGGAGAGGCATCACCAGTAGAAAACAGGAAGTTATTATACCTCTGTACAGACAGCTGGTCAGACCACATCTGAGTACTGTGTGCAGTTCTGAGACCCAATCCGCAAAGACATAGACAGGATGGAAGCTGTCCAGAGGAGGGCACTAAAATGGTGCAGGGTCTGCACCAGAAGACATATGAAGAGAGACTTAAGGAGCTTAATATGTATAGCCTTGAGGAAAGGAGGAGGGGGGAATGATAGAAACTTTCAAGTACCTCAAGGGAATCAACAAAGTCCAAGAGGGTAGCATCTTTCAAAAAAAGAGGTGTGCAAGAACAAGGGGGCACAATTTGAAGATAGAAGGGGGGCAGCTCAGAGGTAATTTAAGGAAGTATTTTTTCACAGAGAGGGTTGTGGATGTATGGAACGGCCTTCCAGAGGAGGTTGTGGAGTCAAAAACAGTGGTGGAATTCAAGCATGCATGGGACAGTCATAAGGCAAGTCTAGGGGATGGGGGTAGGAAGAAGTAGGCTGCTGGTTAACTAGGATCTGCAGCTAATCCATCAGGTAGGGAAATGGGCAGACTGGGTGGGCCAAGCGGTCCTTATCTGCCGTCAAATTCTATGTTTCTATGTTTCTAAGTGCATGTCTCCTTTAGAGCATATTTAAGCAAGGACTTAAATGTTGAAGGTCTCGGAATAACAGAAAGCTTAAGAGACTTCTGCAGGGTGTTCCAAAGAGTTGGGAGCACAAAACTAATAGCTGCAGCACCATAGTGGATTTTTATCTTAGGGACATTGAACATGACAAAAGAGTGCCACCTCAGGCAGTAGGACCCCTGGCTTCTTGCCAAAAGTTTGGTAATGTACAGAGGAAGCTTATTTGGGATAGCTCTGTATACCCAAAGAGAAGCGGTCTTCAACCTTCTAACTTTGAGGGAGGACCAGCCTAACATATCATAGTGCCAGCAGTGGTGAGTGCTTAGGGGAGCATTTTTGATGCATCTCAATGAACGGTGGTATAGGGTGTCAAGTTTGGATGGAGCATTTTTTGAACAAAGGCTATAAAGAATGTCAGCATAATCTAATAGATTGAGGAAAGTTGTTTGCACCAGTTTTACTTTAGCCTCATAAATGAGGAGGTGCCTAATGTGGTAAAAGGCACCCAGATGCTGCTGTAGTTCTTGGCTAGTTCATCCAGGTTGAAAACAAAGTTAAGTTTACTGTCTATCCAAAAACCCAAGTACTTAAACTTATCCACTAATTCTAACTGTTCACCAAGTAAGGTGTGGATCTTGTAGTTCTGTGCAGCTGATGATAGTGAATGTATCTGAGGGGAGATATGTATCATTTTCATTTTTTTAGTGTTGAGAAGCAGCTTTAAATGTACAAGGTTATGCTGGAGAATACCAAAGTCATGTTGCAACTCTACACAAGCAAGCTCGGGAGAGGAACTAACCATGTATAATACAGTGTCATCTTTAAATAGTTGCATACATGCAGTATTGAGTTTAGCATCCAGGTTATTGATATAAATTGCAAAGAAGATAGGTCCAAGAATAAAACCTTGAGGCACTCCTCTTGGCATGGTTTTGAGAGGAGAAAATTTGCTTTGTACTTTAACTTTGTTTTCTGACAACAAGATAACAATTGAACCACTTAATGGTAGTATTATCAAGACCAAGGTTGCACAGGGCTGCCAAGAGCAGGCTATGGTTGATGGTATTGAAGGCCTTGCTTAAGTCAAGAAAGAGTGCAAATATGTGCTTTCTTGTGTCTAGCATGTTTTGCCAGTCATTGGCCACTTTGGATAGGGCAGGCACCATGCTATGCTTAAATCTGAAACCCAATTGGACAGGATTTAATAAGTTTTCAGATTCCAGGAATTCCCTCAGCTGGATATTAACTAACTTTTCCAATAGCTTTGATAGGATGGGTAATAGGGAGATGGGCCGGTAGTTATTAAGGTCACATGTATCTCCAAATTTGAACAAGGGCATGATATGTGCAATTTTCCACGTGGATGGCTGTTCTCTTTGAGCTAAGGATAAGTTGAAGAAGTGCGTAATGGGGGAAGTCAAGTAATAATAATCTACCTTTAAGAAGAGGGGTTCTAGGAGAACAGCACCAGTGCTTTTCTTAATATCCAAGGTAGTTAAGAGGTCCTCAAACTGTTTAAAAGATATGGGTGGAACCTAAAGGAGTGCAGTTTCAGCTTGTACATATTGTCAGAGTGAAGGGTATCATTATTGTGGGACTGGGTGTGCATCCGATTAACTGCTGATGTGTCAAACTCTAGGTCTGCTATGGCAAAATGGTTATTAAGTTGGTTTTAGATGTCAGCCTTCTCAGTGTATGTGGAGTTTCCAACCATGATCTTGGTGGGCAATGGAGAAGAAGGTGTGTGGCCTTCAGTCTCCCTGAGAATATTCCAGAACTTGGCACTATTAGTTTTTGTTTCTTCAAGGGAGGTTTTAAAGTTCTGCACTATTTCACTTTTCATAAGTTTGGTGTAGAAGTTCCTACAGTAGCTGCATGGAAGGTCAGCCAGTCCATGTCTGATTTTGTTCTCCAGGCCTTTTACCACAACCTGTCCCTGTCTTTAAAAGCTGCTTTTAGTGCAGGTGAAAACCAAGGGCATGACCTCTTTCTAGTTTTGACTTTTACAAAGGGGGTGTGTTTGTCAACCACTCCCATGACGAGGTTTTGGAAAATGGAGTAAGCCTTTGAAAGTTTGGGAGCCAGGTAGAAATCCTACCATCTGATGCTGCTCAGGTCTGCTAAAAATGCTGGTAAGCTAAACTTTTTAAGGCATTTTTTTAATCTGTACGTAGAGGTCGAGGTAAGTTTGGGTGTGCATCTTATTCAGGCTATAGCATAGTGGTCACTTATGTCAGTGTAGAATACCCCTGAGTGGGAGATGTTGTATGGCTTATTGACAAGGATTAGGTCCAAGAGAGAGCTTCAGCTGGGATTTTTGAGATTGGGATGGGTGATGTCTGAGATAACTTGTGAAAGACTGTGGCTTTCACAGAGGTCTTTCAAGGGTTTGGAACAGTCATCGCTCCAATTAAGACTGATGTCCCCCATGATGATGCATTCTGAATTTGCCTGCTCTAGTATTTTGTGGAGATGGAACAGAATTCTGAGACTGTAAGTATTGCTAGAGTGGCAAGACATGGGGAGAGCTGGATGTCATTGTCCACCCAGGTATTAATGGCCGAGCTAGGGATGCAGCTGGGATTATTTAGGTGGAGTTTAGGGATCTGGGGAGGGGTCTAAAACAGGTAGCATGTATGGTGACCTTTACCAAAATGCTTACTGTATATGGATGAGGGGAGGACAGGGAACTCCGCATCAGGAGCTTCAACCCATGGTTGAAGGAGTGGTGCAGAGACGAGGGGTCTACCTATATTGGATACTGGGGACCAACCTGGGAGGATGTAGGCCTGTACAAAGGTGATGGCCTACATCCACACAGAAGAAGAACTACAGTCCTCAGTGAATGGTTTAAATGTTACCTTGACAAATATTTAAACAAGCTGAGGGAGGTGACAAAAAGACAGAGAGAGAAAGAGGCATATAGTGCCCCCCACGACAAAATGAAGCAGGAGAGAATGAGAATCAGTGGTGAGAACTCCCCCAGGGAATAGTTTCAAGGCAAAAGAAGGGTAACTGGAGACAAAGGGGCAAGGAGCAAACACAATGCTATGAGAGGGAAAAAATGAGGCAGGGCCAAAGGAAGGAAGGCAGGGGGGTTGCAAACAGGGTGGGAGAAGGATGTGGAAAGTCATGTGTGAAAATGCAAGAAAGCTTGGAAATACAATTACAGATCTTGAGGCTATCATGGTGGAGACAGACCTGGATATAGTGGCCATCACTGAGTGATGGTGCACAGGAAACCACTGTAACACAAGGCTTCCTGCACACACAAACTAATACTGGGACACCAAAAATAGCGGGAAAAAAAACTTACATTTAATTAAAACACAACCAACAGTAACCTATGCCTGACCTGTTTTGGACAGCACATCCTTTCTCAAAGACTACTACATCAAACTAGGGCTCACATTATTAAGACAGAACAGGAACATGTGATACTGATTACACCCTGTGACATAATACATTGTGAAAGGTTAAAAATCAGTTGAATATGCTAATGTCATAAGACTTTAATTAGAAAATCTCATTAGTGACTGTAAAACCATGTGGATATGTGAACAATAAACCCATGAACACTTATAAATATGCTGGAAACAAATAGATACAAAGTATGAAAAAACCTAACGGGGGAGATGTTAAGGAAGGGGTGGGGAGGGTGTAATAAGGACAAGAAATGACAACACCAGGACAACTCCTGAACACAAAGAGTATGAGCAAAGAGGTATGGGGGTGGGGGGTGGGAAATGAAGTGGGATAGGGGAAAGAGCAAAATAGAAATGTTAAACGGTATTACCGCTTATGGCATATGTTTCAATAATTATAAACGCTAAAACACAGAATCCTTTAAGATGTAACAACGATCATGAGATTTGCAATAAATCCCAAAACTATTAATTATTTTTAGGCTGCAAACACAAACCAAAAACACCAGGGAAAGGAAAATAGGGGGACAGAAGAAAGACATGCAGGAGAAAGTAATAGGCTTAAACATTTCAGTGGTGGGACTCTGGCCCACCATCCTCATTAGAAAACTAGCATTCAAAAACAATCTTATGCCTTATACGCTCCTTACTGATCAGAAAAGCAACTAGTTATTAATAGCACTAATGCAATAAATACTGTCACAGGCTGTATCATGAGTTACATTTTACTGTGGCTACATTTTACTGTGGCAGTGGTGGAGCCTCAACCCACACCCCTAGGGAACTAAAATTGAAGCTCAAAGTACATAGTATTGTATATTCCACTGGTGAGGGCTGCTAATAAACAAAAGTATTGTATAAACCAAAATGCAGTCAGTAACAGACTCTTGTAAAACATCCAGCTGAAAATTCTCCAAAGAGCAAGATCAGTTCAAGGGTCAGGGCCAAAGTCTTTACTGTTTTCTTCTTCTTTAAGAATGGCTTTAGATCCAGATGACAATTAAGTCCAGGCTTCTTTGTGGCTCCCAGTGTTATTATCCAAAAGTTCTCTCTTATCAAAAATCAGGTTCTCAAAATCACCACCCCTTGGGTTCCTGCAGACTTTATCGATAGCTCTAAAAGTGAAATTATGCTGATTAGGATCAGGGCTGGTCATGATATGTAGGGCTGTGGCATAAGTATCATCCTTTCTGATCATGGCTCTCAGATGTTCCCCAACCCTGATTTTAAAAGTCCTACTTGTTTTTCCTACATAAAACTATCCACGTGAGCAGGTAGCCAGATACATGAGTCCCTCAGTGTCACATGATATGCACTGATGTATTTGATAGCCCCTGTCCGAGTTGATGGTAGTGAAAGTTTTGTAAGAGGTAATACTGGTGAACATCTTACATCTTTTGCATTTAAAACAACCTGCTTGTTTGGTTAGCCATGTATTGTTTATTTTGTCAGTGAAGTAGCTTTGCACCAGTAAATCCATTAATACTAGTGCTTTCCTGTAGCACATTCTAAACGGAGCGCTTGAAATTTCCTTCAATGTTGGTTCTATGGCAAAAATGTGCCAATGTCTATTTAAAATAATCTCAAGTTCTTTAGCTTGCACTGAGAATTCAGTCATGAAGTTAAACCTAATGTCATTATTGACTCTGGTTTCTTTTTCAGGTAACAAAATTTGTCTGTCTATGCCCTTGGCTCTGTCTCTTGCCTCATGGATATACTCTTGTTTATATCCCTTTTGTAGCAACCTACTGGTCAGCTCCTTGGCCCTTCTTTCAAAAACTCTTTCAATTGAACAGTTGCATCTTGTTCTGAGGAACTCTCCAGTAGGAATGTTTTTTATCACGTGGTGGATGGCAGCTGTTGGCTCTCAGAAGGGTATTGCCATCTGTTGTTTTTCTAAAAATGTCACTTTCCAGTCCCCCTACATCATTTCTAGAGATTTTAAGATCAAAATAGGAGCTCTCATCTGGGCTACACGTATAGGTAAATTTAAGGTGCTGATTTGTCCCATGGAGAAATATTAAAAAGTTCTCGAAATTGCTTTGTGTGCCTTGCCAAACAATAAACACATCGTCAGTATATCTTTTCCAAACAATAAGTCTATTTGAATAAATACTGATGGTCTTATTTAATACCACGTCCTCCTCCCATTTTCCCACATATAGGTTGGCTACTGAAGGGGCAGAGGTGCACCCCATGGCTGTGCCTTTAATAATTAAAATTGCTTACCTCCTCTGGTGTCCCCATCTCTGTATGGCCGTTAGTTGATTCTGCCACTGTTCTGGTAGTAGTAATAATTCTCCCTGTATTCCTGGCATCCAAAACCTTCCTTGTTTCTGCCCATAGAGGATGGGGGTGCCAGAGGAATTAAGCGGTTTGAATTCTACTGAGCAAATTTTTAATTTGTCCAAACATCAACTTACTGAGGCTGAAAAATCATTGTTTAGTAAAGGCCTAGGTTTTGCCCCAACCAAGGTTATGGACAGGGTATGCGCATTGGTAGATATCTCCCTAAACTGCTGTAAGCTTAATTTACAAGCCTAGTTCCACAATAAAACATGTGGAAAAGAGGAAAGGAGACAGCTTGATAATGCTACTCCGTGGTTCTGCAACTCCTCTACTTTTTGTCCCCCACCTTGTGCAGGTGTGTCAGTCTTTAAGGAACTTGTTGAAAAGGATCTAGAAGATTTTTTTGGGACATCCCACTTCAAGTTTTTCAACAATTTAAGTAAGAGTGAGAGAGATGCTATTTCCTCCCTAAAAGCTGACACCATCCTAATTATAAAACAGGCAGAGAAAGGGGGTGCTGTGGTCCTACTAGATAAAAATGCCTACATTAAATAAATAGAAAGACAGTTGGGCAATAAAGAATTTTACAGAAAACTAACAACAGATCTGACCTATGATTTTAAGTATAGTATTGGTGAACTACTACAAACAGCGTTCTCTAATGGTGACATTGATAGCAAAACCAAAGAGTTTCTCACCATGGCACACCCTATGATGACAACCTTTTATGTTCTCCCCAAGGTACATAAAACACTCAAAAGACCCACCAGGACAGCAAACAGTGAGCAGAATAGGCTCCCTTATGGAGCCCTTGTCCCAGTATTGTGACACATTCTTGAAACCACTAGTTTGCAGGCCAACCATCATTTCTTAAAGATTCTAAAGAAGTACTGAAGCTTTTACCCACTGTGAGATTGGAAAAAGACATGCTCCTTGTAACTTGTGATATCGAGTCACGGTACACAAATGTGCCACATGAAGGGGCCATTGATGCTGTGGCACATTTTCTCAATAAATCTTCTACACAAGCCCCTTCTACAGAGTTGTTGCTAAAAAATGCTTGAGCATATGCTTAAAGATAATGTCTATCTAGCCAACAACAGTCTTTATCATCAAATTAAAGGCACAGCCATGGGGGCCACCTATGCCCTCTTAGTAGCCAACCTATATGTAGGAAAATGGGAGGAGGACGTGGTATTAAACAAGACGGTCAATATTTATTCAAATAGACTTACTGTTTGGTAAAGATATATTGATGATGTATTGGATGTCACGGTACTGGAGGCCGCACCTTCACAAGGACATTAACCAAATTAAGGCAGTCCTGAGAAGGACAACCAAAATGGTGCAGGGACTACATCAGAAAACATATGAGGACAGATTAGCAGAGCTCAATATGTATACCCTAGAGCAAAGGAAGGAGGGAAAGAGGTGTTTGATCCAAACATTCAAACACCTTAAGAACATTAACAAGGTGAGTCAAACATTTATTTATTTTTTTATTAGGTTTTTGTTGACCAGGTAAGTGCACTAGACAAATTCTGCCTATTTTCAGGCGTGACCTGGGGGAGGGGGATACAGATGAATGCCAACTGACCTGAACCAGATTAAGCTGTTGGTGGTATTTTAGTGAATGTTTCAATATAAGAAAAATAGCAGGACAAGAGGACACAGCATGAGATTAGAGGGAGACCTATTAAGGGGTAATGTGAGTAAGTTCTTTTTCACAGAAAGGGTGGTGGATGCATGAAACGGCCTACCTCAGGAAGTGGTGGATATGAATACAGTGCAGGGCTTCAAACAGGCATAAGGGAGCAATACAGATGAGTATGAATAGATAGGCCATTGACAGAGCAAAGGCTGAATGTACATTCATAAGGTAGAAAAAGAAATGGGCAGACTGGCTGGGCCTTGCAGTCGTTATCTGCCATCACTGTCTATGTCTCTATATGTTTCTATGTTCATTGTTTGGCAAGGCACACAAAGCAATTTTGAGGAATTTTTAATATTTCTCCATGGGACAAATCCACACCTTAAATTTATCTATACTTTTAGTCCTGATGAGATCTCCTATTTGGAGCTTAAAATCTCTAGAAATGAAGTAGGGGGACTGGAAAGTAACATTTTTAGAAAAACAACAAATGGCAATACCTTCCTGAGAACCAACAGCTGCCATCCACCACGTGTGGCAAAAAAACATTCCTACTGGACAGTTCCTCAGAACGAGATGCAACTGTTCAACTGAAAGAGCTTTTGAAAGAGGGGCAGAGGAGCTGACCAGTAGGCTGCTACAAAGGCATATAAACAAGAGTATATCCATGAGGCAAGAGACAGAGTCAAGGGCATAGGCAGACAAATGTTGTTACTTGACAAAGAAACCAGAGTCAATAATGATATTAGGTTTAACTTTGTGACTGAATTCTCAGTGCAAGCCAAAGAACTTAAGATTATTTTAAATAGACATTGGCACATTTTAGCCATAGACCAGGCCTGAAGGAAATTTCAAGTGCATCATTTAGAATGTGCTACAGGAAAATGCCAGTATTAAGGGATTTACTTTTGTACAGCCACTTCGCTGACAAAAAAATCAATACATGGCTAAGCAAACCAACAGGTTGTTTTAAATGCAAAAGATGCATGATGTGCACCAGTATTACTTCTTGCAAAACTTTCACTACCATCAACTCAGAGAGGGACTATCAACTACGTCAGTGCATAACCTGTGACACTGAGGGACTCATTTATCTGGCTACCTGTCTCATGTGGATAGTTTTATGTAGGAAAAACAAGTAGGACCTTTAAAATCAAGGTTGGGGAACATCTGAGAGCCATTATCAGAAAGAATGATACTTATGCCACAGCCCTTCATATCATGACCAGCCCTGATCCTAATCAGCATAATTTCACTTTTAGAGCTATTGATAAAGTCTGCAGGAACCCAAGTGGTGGTGATTTTGAGAACCTGATTTTGATGAGAGAACTTTTGGATAATAATACTGGGAGCCACAAAGAAGCCTGGACTTAATTGCCATCTGAATATAAAGCCACATTTAAAGAAGAAGAATAAAAAAATCAAGACTTTGACCCTGACCCTTGAACTGATCTTGCTCTTTTGGAGAATTTTCAGCTGAATGTTTTACAGGAGTCTGTTACTGACTGCACTTCGGTTCATACAATACTTTTGTTTATTAGCAGCCCACCTCAGTGGAATATATAATACTATATACTTTAAGCTTCAATGTTAGTTCCCTAGGGGCGTGGGTTCGGGCCCCACCACTGCCACAGTAAAATGTAGCCATAGTAAAATGTAACTCATGATACAGCCTGTGACAGTATTTATTGCATTAGTACTATTAATAACTAGTTGCTTTGCTGCTAAATAAGGAATGCATAAGGCATAAGATTGTTTTTGTATGCTAGTTTTCTAATGAGGATGGTGGGCTAGAGTCCCACCACTGAAATGTTTAAGCCTATTACTTTGTCCTGCATGTCTTTCTTCTGTCCCCCTATTTTACTTTCCCTAGTGTTTTTGGTTTGTGTTTGTGGCATATAAACAATTAATAGGTTTGGGATTTATTGCAACTCTCATGATCGTTGTTACATCTTAAAGGATTCTGTGTTTTAGCGTTTATAATTATTGGAGCATATGCCTTAAGTGGTAATACCTTTTAACATTTCTATTTTGCTCTTTTCCCCTATCCCACTTCTCCCCCCCTTACCTCTTTGCTATTCCTCTTTGTGTTCAGGTGTTGTCCTGGTGTTGTCTTGTCTTATCCTTATTAACCCCACCTTCCTTCCCATCTCCCCCGTTAGGTTTTTTCATACTTTGTAGCTGTTTGTTTCCAGCATATTTATAAGTGTTCATGGGTTTATTGTTCACACATCTACATGGTTTTACATTCACTAATGAGATTCTCTAATTAAAGTCATACGACATCAGCATATTCAATTGCTTTTTAACCTTTCACAATGTATTATGTCACAGGGTGTAATCAGTATCACATGTTCTTGTTCTGTCTTTATAATGTGAGTCTTAGTTTGATGTAGTAGCCTTTGAGAAAGGACATGCTGTCCGAAACATGTCAGGCATAGGTTATTGTTGGTTGTGTTATAATCAAATATAAGTTTTTTGCTACTATTTTTGGCATCCCAGTATTAGTTTGTGCATGCAGGAAACCTTTCGTTACAATGCTACTTGGTAAGTTTCCTTGCATCACTCCCTGTGTACACGCTATGGGATATTTACACAGGAAACCATGACTAGGACATAGCTATACCAGGATACATGCAATTCAGGAAGGATAGGATGGGGAGGAAAGGTGGGGGTTGTGCTGCAGGTCAGGGAAGATATCAAAGCAACAGAAATTCAAGGGGCTGAGGAGGGGCTGGGGGTACTGTGGGTCAGCCTGGAGACAGCAACTGGAGCCTTCCTTTGTGCTGGAGTGATTTACAGACCTCCAGCACTAAGGAGGATCTAGATGAGGAAAAAAGGGAAGCCATTAGCAAGATGGCAGATACGGGGGGAGGTACTGCGGAAGGGGGACTTTAATCTACCAGATATTGATTGGAGCCTCCCAGCTTCCACCTCAGCTAGAAGCAGGGTCATCCTAGACTCCCTGTAGGGGGGTGTTTTTGAGGCAGCTAGTCAAGGAACCAGTTCATGATGGAGCAATATTGGACCTGATGCTTACAAACAAGGACAGTGTTGAGGAGGTCAGGGTGGGATGCCACCTGGGGACCGATGATCACTGGACAGTGTGGTCTGACATTAGGATGGTGACAGAGGCAAACCACACAAGGATGTGGGTCTTGGACTTCAGGAGGACAGATATTAAAACATGGGTGAATGCCTCTGAGATGCTGTGGCAGAAAGGATTACCTTGATGGGATGGAAGGACAGTGGGCCACATTAAGGGATGAAACAGTAAAGGCAACAAACCTCTGTGCAAAAGAGGTGAGCAAAAGCAGGAGGAAAAAGAGACCAATAAGATTCTCAAAGGAAGTGGTTGCAAGGGTAAAGGCAAAAAGGGCAATGTTCAGAAGATAAAAGAAGACGCAGAGGGAGGAGGATAGAGAGGTGTACCGGCAAAACAGAGGGAAGCAGAGAAGGTGGTGGGAGCACTAAGGCACAAACTGAGAAAAGAATAAACTGGGGCCAACAAAGGATAACATAACCTTTTTTAGGTATATAACTTAAACAAGAAAGACAAGGGGCAAATTGTGAAGCTGAGGGGTGCGGAAGGAGACTGCAGAGGATGATCAAAAAAAGCAGATATCCTGAAAAAAAAAACTTCTTTTCTGTCTTCATTGTGGAAGGGGGAAGGCGGTGGGCCACATATAGGTTATAGAACCACTGGAGGAAGGAAAATAGACACAAGTCCATTTGAAGAGGAAAGAGTCCTGAAGGAACTTACAAATCTGAGAGTAGACAGGGCTATGGGGCTGGATGGGGTACATCAAGGGTACCAAAGTAGCTCAGGGTGGTACTGGCTGCACCTCTGACAACCCTATTCAATAATTCACTAGATACAGGAGTTGTCGAAGAGGACTGGAGAAGGGAAGGGAAGATGTAGTCCTGCTCCATAAGAGCAGCAGTAGGGAAGAGGCTGGCAAGTATAGGCCTGTCAGTCTAATATCAGTAGTGAGGAAGCTAATGGAGTCACTTGTAAAGACTGGTAGATTACCTTGCAGCTGGTGGGCAACAGGACCCAAGGATTCACAGGAGGAAGATCATGTCAAACAAACCAGATACATTTCATTGACTGGGTGATGAGAGAAATAGATTGGGAGAGTGGTGGATGTGGCTTACTTGGACTTCAGCAAGGCCTTCAACATTGTACAACATACATAAAAAAACTGGTAGGCTTGGCGATGAGAACTAATTTGGTCCATTGAGCATGTAACTGGCTGACGGCAAGGTGACAGAGGGTGGTGGTTAGTGGCACTCACTTGGGGGACGGGAGTGTGACCAGTGGGGTTCCTCAGGGCTCAATACTGGGTCATGTCCTCTTTAATGTCTTTATAAGTGGCCCAGTGGTGCTAAGGGATGAGGCGCTGGATGCCACACCTTGCGACATGCTGGCGACCCGGTTTCGGGGACAGACTCGGGGAGCTGGGGTCGTTGGGGGAGAGAGAGGATGGAGCATCTGGAGGACAGCTTTCCTCTTCCTGGGAGGGATCCAGGGGCTTCTCAGTGTCCTGGCAACCCCCGATGAAGATAGGTGGTTCTGCAGGATCACCAGCCAGAATGTATGGAGCGGGAGTGTGGCAGATGTCAGCAGGAAAGCGATGCATGGACATCATTGCACACCGCACTCCCAGGGGAAACCACTAAGCCGAAAATCCTCGTCCACAGAGATAGGCGATGGCACCACTATCCCCATAGCCACACTCTAGCAGCCGGTCATCCTCCTCTCCTGGAATGAGCCCAGCCTGACATACCAGACTGTAGATAGAGCGCCCTGGGTGGATAGGGTGGCCCTACCTTGGGGGACTCAGAGCTAGGGTGGTTTGCCTGGCTGGTGCCGGGAGAAGAAGATATCTCAGGCAAGGAGGTAGAGCTTGGGGCAATGGTGGCTGCCTGAAAGAGTTCCTTGTGGGACGGTGCAAAAATAGAATATACAAAAAAACAAACAAACAAAAAAAAACTGTCTTTATAAGTGACATTACAGAAGAAGTGGAAGGGACCTGTGTGCCTCTATGCAGATGATACCAAGATCTGCAATAGGGTGGACACTCCTGAAGGGGGTGGAGAGAATGAATAGAGACCTGAAAAAAGTTCAAGTAATGATCAAGGGTATGGCAGCTGGGTTTCAACACAAAAAAGTGGTGCAAAATCATGCACTTGAGTGTAGAAACCCAGAGGCAATGTATAGAATTCTGGGGGGAGGGGTAGTATTGATGGTCACTAAACAGGAAAGGGACTTAGTGGTAATCATAACAGTTGACCTAAAGGTAGCAAGGCAATGTGACAAAGCAACAGGGAAAGTCAGTGGGATGCTGGGGTGCATAGGGAGGGGTATTATGAGCCTGCAGAAAGAAGAAGGTGGTGTTGCCACTGTACTGGTCATTAGTGAGACCACACCTGGAGTACTGTGTCCAGTTCTGGAGATCACACCTTAGAAATTACATGAACAGTTACAGGCAGGCTATCCAAAGAAGGACAACAAAATAGTACTGGGGCTGCACCGAAGGTCTTATGAGCAGAGACTGAGAGATTTAAACATGCATGTCCTGGAAGAGAGGTTGGAGAAGGTGACATGACAGAGGCCTTTAAGAACCTTGTGCAGATTAGTGAAGTACAGAAAGGGAAAGCATTTTTCAGAAAACGAACTAGGAGGCATGCAATGAAGCTGGAAGTGGAAAGTTTAGGAAGGATGTGAGAAAGAATTTAATCACTGAGAGGGTAGTGAATGCCTGGAACAATAGTCCAGCAGGGGTGGTGGGGCAAAAACAGTGGTGGGCTTCAAGTATGCATGGTTCATAGGCTCATAGGTTCATAGATTGTACAAGTTTGAGGGACTTGCCCATATTGAACTCGTCGTCTTTTTAACCTAACGACGGTAGATTAATTTTTTATCTCCCATGTATTGATCTAGGTTTCTTTTGAACTGTTCAAGGTTTTCACTGGTTACTATCTCCACTGGTAGTGTATTCCATACATGAGGTACTCTCTGAGTTACAACATTTTTTTCTACGCTCAGTTTTACATATCTCTGAGTGCAATCTTAATTTGTATGATCTTGTGCAACCGAGTGGGATTTGTTTTGTCAAACAGTTTGATTCGAGGAATAACTTGTTCTTAGATGCCTTGCAGGCCCAACATAGTTCACCTCTAGTTATTCTATATTCTAGGGAAAAAAGTCCTACATTTCTAAGTCTTTTCCCATAGTTTAATAATTCTTGGATCTTGACATGTTTTGTTAGTTTATGTTGTATAGACTCGTGAATTACCTTATCTCTAATTAGTGTGGGGAAGCAGAAGGGGGCACAATATTCCAGGATAGATCTAATCAAACTGTTGTACAATGGAATTATGACCTCTGGCTCACGACTTTTTATATGGTTAAGAATACACTGTAATATACCATGACACTTCTTAGTTGTTTTATTTATATGAGTACTACATTTTAGGTTGTTAGTAATGTTAACACCAAGATCTCTTTTGGATGTAGTAATTTCAAGACTGATGTTATTAATGGTATGGTTAGCTTGTCTATTGTTCTTTTCCAAAGTGCATTACTTTGCACTTTGCGATATTAAATGCCATTTTGTTCTCACAGGCCCATATGTAAAGATTGTTCAAATTGTTCTGAAGAGATTTTATAGCTACATTACTATCTATTATGCATCCTAATTTACTGCCGTCTGCGTACTTTTGTATCCATACACCATTTTCTGTCTGCATGTTAGAGATCATTATTTTGAATAAATTAGGACCCAGCACCGATCCCTATGGCACTCCACTAGTCACCTTACCCCACTCGGATTCGTACCCTTTTAGTACAACTCTCTGCTTTCTACCATCCAGCCAAGAGGCAGTCCACTTTATAATTTGGGGATGCAAGTTAAGTTTTATAAGATGTTCTATTAGGATTCTGTGTGATACGGTGTGAAATGCACTTTGCACCTGCAAACAAGCTTTCAGCTTAGTGTGTCTCACCTGGTAAAATAATTGGTAAAAAAAAAAATGCTTTCTCATAGTCAAGGTATATTATATCTACAGAAAGTCCAAAGTCTAGTGCTTTGCTGACTGGTTCGGAAAAACTAATCAGATTACTTGTACAAGATTTCCCTTGAGTGAACCCGTGCTGAGACATATCGTGGTTCCCTGTAAATTTCAAATGGTTGGTTATTTGATGTTGTAATTCTCCATTATTTTTCCCTATGCATGATGTCAAACGTATAGGTCTGTAATTGGAGACATTATGTTTTGATCCCTTTTTATAAATGGATGTGACATTAACTGACCTCCATTCATCTATAACAACTCCTTTGTTAATGGAAATATTAAATAACAAAGTAAGGATACCTGATCATTCTTTTGAATGAATATAGAAGGGATTCCATTAGTTCCAGAAGATGTGTTTGATTTCAGTTTGTTAATAGCTGTTAATATCTCATTCGTAGAGAAGGAAATTGGTGAATCTGAAATATTTAAGTTGTTTATACTTAAATCTTCTTTTATTTTAAATATACCAGTGAAATATTTGTTGAATTCACTCGCCATGGTATTTTCATCAGAAATTAGGGTATCCTGTATAAGAAGTGGACCAACCCCAACATTGCTTCCTTTTAGAGACCCAATGTAATTATAGAACTTTTTTTATTATTTGTTGTGTCATTCACTAACTTTAGTTCTAAATCTTTTTTTGCTTGTCTTATCAGTTTTTCTGTTTTATTTGAGACCAGTTTGACTTTTTTCCATGCTTCATTAGAAGGGTATTTTTTATAATGATGAAACACTTTCTTTTTTCTTCTGATGTTTCTCTTAATCTTAATGTTCCACCATAGAGGTACTCTCTGTTTCTTACTGTCGTATTTTGTGTGTACTGGAACCCAGGTCTCTATACAATAGTTTATTTTATTTTGAATGGCTTCCCACATCGTTCTGATGTTGAGTCCGTTTAACTCGTGTTCCCAGTCCCAAGCTTTGAGAAATCTTTTAATCATTTTGTAATTTGCTTTGCTGAAGTTTTTAATTAATGTGGTACTAGAATTATTTATTTTTGAGTTAGTCAAGCTCCATGAGACCATAAAATGATTGATCTTGCAAGTGGTTCCAGAATTATAGGACTAGAGTCATAATCAGAGATGTTAGTTAATATTAGATCCAGTATGTTGTTATTTCTAGTAGGTTTATTAACTAATTGCTCTAAGTCATTCTGAATGGCATATTGGATCAGTCTGTTGTCCCAGTTTCCTTTTCCAGTTAAAGATGGCCAGCAAATGCTGGGCAAGTTAAAATCCCCCAACAGGACATAATAATCCTTTATCTTCATTTATCTCAGTGGCCCAGTCTCCATCCGAGAACTAGGTTTAGGTGACCCTGCAGATATCAATATTGTCCTTATTTAGTATGTATTGTAGTTCTCCTAATTTATTACTAAGACTTCTTGCATTAAGTAATAATATTTTGATTTTAGTGTTGTCAGTGTTATCACTGGTTTTATCTGTAGTTGGAAGTAGCATGTTAGTTATATTAATCCTGGAAGTAGTATAGATAATTAAGTCAGGGGCTAGTCCTGTATCTACCCCCCTTGGAACTAGTTTAAACACTGGTCTATGTATGAGTTAAAATGTCCCCCCTAAGAGTGATGTTCCTTTTTTTGTTGGGTGTACTCCATCCAGCAAGTTAGCTCTTTATGATCTGAAAATTCTTCCCAGTGCTTGATGCATTCAAAATTTTGTTTGAGGCTCCACTTTCTTAGCCAGCTATTTACATTTTTTATTTTATAGTTTAAGTAATTGTATGTACCAGTAACAGGGAGTATTTCAGAAAAAAACAAACTCACAATTCCTGTCCATTAAGGTATTGGCTAGTCCTACAAATTTCTCTTTTACTTGCTGGGCAGTTTGTTGCATTATGTTGTTAATACCAGCATGAAGGATGACTAATGGTTTCTGTCCCCCATTCTGAAGTATCTGTTTAGACATTCTTGTAATATCTCTAATCTTTGCCCTTGAAAGCATGACATTGTCCTGTTGGCTTTATCTGGGTCACATATCTTCCTATCTAGGTGTTTTGCTATAGAATCTCCTAATAGGTAAACTTGTCGTGGTTCTGGGGTTGTTTCTGGTTCTATGTTCATAAGATTTATATTCCCTTCTTTAGATGATTCAAGTGGTTGTGCACTGTTACTATTATCAGGTAAGGTATTGCACCTGGTGCCAGGGGATGAAGGAGAGGGTATTACATTTTCTATTTGATCACTCAATAAGTCAAAACGGTTGTGGGTAGAGATGGCAAAACCTTCAGCCCTTCTCCCCTTTTTTGATATCTTTGAACTCCTTATTTGGTACAATTCATCATTATTCTGGTCAGTGTCAACTTCATCTCTTGCCCTTTTCCTATTAGTATGTGCACTGTTTGTGATGTTATTACTGATCAGTACTTCTCTCAGACCCAGTTGATTTGCAGAGGTAGAGAGTGGTATAAGGGGCTCATGATATTCTGGACTTAATGCCAAAAAAGTTATGTGGTTCATGCTATTAGTTATATCAGTGCTGTCATTTCTTTCCCTTTGATATGAGTTATTCATTTGAGTTGCCATCTGTTTCTGACTTTCTTCTAAATGTATAAGTCTTTCATTAAATAAACTTATTTCCTGCATCATATCTTTGTTTTGGTTACATTTAGTGCATATGAATGTTATGTTGCTAGGTATTACTGTCTGAAAGCAGAATATAGTACAGGAGTTGCATTTAATCCCTACTCTGCTATCGTTTGTTGTTAGTATTTCATTCATTTTCTAAATATGTTATGGTAGGACTGATGTATTTAGAGTGCTTGGTGCAAACTTCACAGGTAATAAACCATACAGTTGTACTGTATAGGTTACTGGTTCAATAATATAGCAGTTGTACAAATAAAGTTCTTAGATGCGTATAAATCTTACTTGTACCAATTGACTAGGCCCACTGGTACCTTGTGTGGTTCTGACACCTCGTGACCCACTAAACATGCAAAATACATTCGGAGATGTGCGTGCCTTAGCACTTGTCTTTGCGTGTATCACCGCATGCTCACCCTACTCTGGCTCACCCTGCTTGCTAAGGGCTGTGAAATATAGTGTTCTCGTGACCCGGAAGTAGCTCCCAGGGGTCATGAACTAAAGTGCTGTTCCTGAGTGTTAAAACTTCAAAATTATAGTCCCCAAAGTTTTAAAGTGCAGTTAATAGCCTGGAATATACTTTAAAGTAAAAATAACTGTTGGATTCACTGAGTGGTAGTTTTCTCAATAGAGTAACAAACTACACACTCCTCTTCCTACTTCCTGTGTAAACAGGAATCAGAGCTCCAAGTTTT
The DNA here is from genome assembly GCA_016271365.2 of Neoceratodus forsteri. Classification (NCBI taxonomy): domain Eukaryota; kingdom Metazoa; phylum Chordata; order Ceratodontiformes; family Ceratodontidae; genus Neoceratodus; species Neoceratodus forsteri. The sequence continues at coordinate 542,323,391 of CM057449.1, read as the reverse complement.
AAAATACAAAAGCAGAGCTTACAGAGCTCTAAATGCACAGTAAAACACAATTCAAACAGTAAAATAGTATATTCTAAATGCTGTTGTTGAAAGCAGTGCAAGGCAGGCTTCCAAATTGAGAGTCCCTGGAACAAACACTCAGATATAGTGCTCTCGTGACCTGGAAGTAGCTCCCAGGGGTCATGAGCTAAAACGCTGTTCCCAAGTGTTTAAACTTCAAAATTAGAGTCCCCAAAATCTTTAAAGTGCAGTTAGTAGCCTGCAATATACTTTAAAGTAAAAGGAACTGCTGGATTCACTGAGTGATAGTTTCTCAATAGAGTGACAAATTACACACTCCTCTTCCTACGTCCTGTGTAAATAGGAATCAGGGCTCCAAGTTTTAAAATACAAAAGCAGAGCTTACAGAGCTCTAAATACACAGTAAAACACAGTTCAAACAGTAAAATAGTATATTCTAAACGCTGCTGTTGAAAGCAGTGCAAGTAGGCTTCCAAAGTAAGAGCCCCTGGAACAAACACTCACATTCAATGTGTAGGGCCTACAGGCAGACTGGATGGGCCTAGCAGTCATTATCTGCTGACAATTTCTATGTTTCTATGTTTCTGTATAGTACTCTCATGACCTGGAAGTAGTTCCCAGGGGTCACAAACTAAAGCACTGTTGCCGAGTGTTTAAACTTCAAAATTATAGTCCCCAAAAGCTTTAAAGTGCAGTTAGTAGCTGCAATATACTTTAAAGTAAAAAGAACTGTTGGATTCACTGAGTGGTAGTTTTCTCAATAGAGTAACAAACTACACACTCCTCTTCCTACTTCCTGTGTAAACAGGAATTGGGGTCCAAGTTTTAAAATAGAAAAGCAGAGCTCACAGAGCTCTAAATACACAGTGAAACACAGTTCAAACAATAAAATAGTATATTCTAAATGCTGCTGTTGAAAGCAGTGCAATGCAGGCTTCCAAAGTGGTATAAAGGAAAACTAGTATCAATGTGGGGGAAGAAGTCGGCTGGAGACCAGCTAGGGTCTGAAGTGACAGACTAGGCAGAGGAAAAAAGAGGCCGACTACTTGGCCAAGTGGTCCTTATCTGCCAACAAATGCTGTCTTTCTGTTTCTTTAGGGGATTGTGTGAGTTTCTGCATGAAAATGGTTAAGTCTAGCTTGCCAGGGACAGTTAATTGACTAGCTGAACAGCTATTCAATTGCTATTGATTATTCTACAGACATTGTAGTGAGCTACAGTAGTTAGGTACATGGAAAGTCAATTGTAATCACTTGCTTAGTACAGGTACAGTATATTACACACTTGAAACAGCAATGTCCAGTTGTAATTCCCTGTTCAGTTAGCTCAGAAATTCCATGTGGCTCATGGGATTTTGCAGTATACAACGGATGCATTACCAGTCTAAGGCTATGTTCTTGCAACATATTTTTTGCCCTTGAGAGGCCTGAGGGGAGGTATTATGGAGCGATGGGAGCTCAGCTGTAGCCAAGCTCTGAGTGACAGCTTGTGCTACAACAAATTAATCACTAAAGCACAACATGCCTTCGAGTGACATTCCCTTAAGATCAACATGGTTACATGTTTTCTTTGTTTCTAGCTGTTAGTGAGTCAGAATGGGACCATTTTATTTTTAGAAAAGGGTCACAGATTAGCCTCCCAAAGTATATAACAAGTTTTTCCATACATCTGGCTTGACATTTCCATCTCCCCATAGGTCATGGTACAGGATTAAATTAGCAGTAAGATGGCTTCAGTTTGTTAACAGTGGTAACAAGAGAGGTCTGACAAAAGACCATAATGTGGTATTCTTGGGGTTGACAGTCTTTTCCTTTCCTTTCTTGTAGACCCTCAGGTGGTAGATAGCCATTCTGACAAGTGGAAACCAGCTCCAGATGCTTTGTTAAAATGATTCTAGGCTGTAGCTATGAGAAAGGCTATTGGTAATTACAGAAATTCAGCTCTTCCAGGATTCACCTCCTAAATAATCCCCCACATTAACAAAGCAGGTTTGCAGTTTTGAACATACAGTACTATACTTTCTTGCAGTTTGGATGCTGTTAGCAAGTAGAAATGACTTGTTCACCTGCAAATCCAACCCCTCATACTTCAGGGTTCGATTTGAATGTTCTGCTAATCATTTCACCCATGTCATTTTCCTTTTGATTTTTTTGTTATGTCTTAACCATTTAGTTGTTACTTTGCTATTAAGTTCTTTATAAATTGCATTTCTCTGCATTGAAGTTCAACTGCCATCTCTCTGTCCCAGTGTTGGAATTATACTTCCAGGCCTGGGGGGGGGGGATCCTAAAATTTTGGAGCAGGGACAGAGGCATGCACAGGAGCAGTGAACAAGGGGGGGCCACAAATCCTGACAAAGCTGGGGGATGGGGAGTCAGGGGGCATGCACCCTAGGAAATGTTTAATACAATCACTGTAAGTGGTGCATTTTCCTGCATATTAGAGTCAGGCAAGATACATTATAGCCCACTATGATGAAGCACTATGTTATAAGGAAGTTACAGTTTCTTACATCAGGAGAGGAGACTTGTATCCCACCCCCCCTGAAAGCTAAGTATGTAGGCCGGGCAACCTGCCAGATGATAAGATGAACAATGTGTGTCCCAGCCCATGCCATCCATCCCTGTCACCTGACCCCCACCCAGTTGCAGGCAGGCAAAGAAGTTATTTTATTATTATTACAGCTGTGTCTGCTTGTATGCTCAAAAACAATTACAAGTATATTCTGTGGTGGCAGCATGGTGAGACGTGGGAGATGAGAGACCTGTATTTTTTCTTTGACACTGCCAATAGTCATCTTATGAGCAGTCGGAGCAGTAGCTGGTATCGTAAACTACAGCAGCTTGAGGGTGGAGTGGGAGCACAGATTGTCCTCATTTGGTCTGGGCAATACATCCATCTCTGAGTCCGTTCCCCCATCCCCATCCAGTTGCAATTGCAGGCAACAGACACAGACATGACAGGTTGCAGCACAGCAGCTTATAATGAGCAAGCTCCTGTCGCTGACCACACACATACACTCTGACTGCTGGCTGCAGCATTGTCCCAGCAGCCAGTAGCATGAGAAAATTTACTGCAGAAGAAGGAGTGGACTTGGATGGAGACAGTCTTTTCCCCTTCAGGTAAGACAGAGATTCGTCCCATGTGGTGAATGGATGGTACGATGGGGTGACATTACGATAGTGATGGTATTGAGCAAGACGGTGTCACTAAGCAGAATACACCTGAAAGGTACAAAATACATTCAAAAGATGGCACACTCAAGCATTGTCCAAAAATGTTTTCACTAACTACATTCTTTGAAAAATGTAATCAGTGCTTTGTCAAGCAAGTCCCATATAGAGTCAATATGCTTTATATGGGACTTGCCTAAAAATCCCGCTGATCTAATTTTGCATATAATAAAATAAGTTAAAACATTTTTTCAACAACTCTTGAGTCTGCAATATTTTGCATCTGTTCTCAACACTTATACCACCAGAGATCAACATCCTCATCTATTCATCTAAGTTAGTCTTAAACAAATATAGTGAGAGTGACTCTATTACCTCACTTGGAAGGCTATTACACTTGTTCACCATTCTTTGTGTGAAGCGATGCTTTGCTCTTCTTTGTATTTTATTTATTTTTTAAGTTTTTGCACCCAGGATTTCCCAGCGGAGATGTCACATCCTATTAACAGTGGGTAAGGACTACCAATTTGTCCAGCTGGGGAGGGACTGGAGCATGAAGGAGGTCATGTGACTTACACAATGAGCCAGCAATTCTGGCAGGATTTGAAACCAGGGAATTATCTGTTTTTTCAGATCTCTGTTCCAACCACTGGTCTGCACTGCTTCCCCTACTGAGTTAAGATTTGAGATTTCAGTAAAGCAGTAAGGCCCTGGAGGAATAAATTTCAGTCAGTTGATTCACACCAGACCCAGGGGAGACAGATAGTCAAGGTCCCCTGCTGGAGGAAGACTGCAACACATGAGTCAGCAAAATCAGACAGTTAGTGCAGTGTTTCTGGGGAGGGACAGAGAAGGAATCCTCACACCTGCCCAGCAATCTTCCACCTCTTAAAAATACAGCTCATTGCATTTTTGTTCTCTTTCTGACAGTTCTTCTGGCCTGAGCTAACTTTTCTTTAGCTTCGGCTAGGGGCCAGGCAAGCACTGGGCTTTTGCCACCCTTTTCTCAAGAGGAGGAGAACAGTCCTATGATAATACAGGGGCAACTGGGGAGCACTGGGGAGATTAAGTGACCTGGTCAGATTCACACAGTATGCAAGTGGAGATTGTGGGAATCAAACCCTGGCCTTCTGGATGTACAAAACTCATTCACAGCATGTTACTGTAACCTCTAGGATGTACTGTCAGCCTAACCATATATCAGGGCTCTCAGACTGATTTGGCATTTTACCTATGGATGCCAAATTGCTGTCTTCCCGTATAACAGTTGCAAGTCTATGGGAGCAATTTTCCTGTAAATGGCTCAATTTCAGTATAAGATGCAGGAATCCCTGTAGATCTGGGAGCCCTAATATATATCCAGCTGCTACTCCTCCCTCTCTTATCTATGCCCTGGCCATGTCACTCATATGGATCTTGTCTTTCTTGGCTGTCTAATAATTAAAAAAAAACTTTGTCCCCCTCCAGCCAGTGATGAGTCTAGTTATGGAGACCAGCCAGGTGAACATAGAGTGGGCAGTAGGGTAGCTCAGTGATTTGAGAGGATTGACCGAACATGGAGGACCAGAGGCCAAGGTGCTGTCAGCAAGGGACAGATGACTCAGTTAGTAGCGCTCTGAAGGACAAGGGACAAAAAGCAACAGGCTTCTCTTCTCTGTGTAAACTGAAACACCGGTCTAACACTATACAGATCTGTAAGGATGTGAAGGTTGGCTGTAAATCTCTAGCTGTACTCCTTACTGATTACAGCATAGAACTGCAATGTTAACAATGCAAGCCAGGAGTACATGTTTAACCCCTTCACACCTGAATTAAATAGAAGTCAATGTAAAGTGATTTTCAAATGACTCTTTCTTAGGTGTGAGGGGTTAACCTGAAGGAACAGCTACCGGGGTCATGGCCCTGGCCCTACTACATAGACTTATTTTTCATACCTACCTGGGTTCCTTGGATAGCTATCGGGGCTCAGCCCAGGCAAACCCCGACATAATTCCAACAGTGCTTTGTCCACTCCCACAGCTTGTTCAGGTCACTCTGCATCCTTTTTATCTCCTTCTGTGATATAACTACTGTTCTTATTTTGGCATTTGCAAACTACTGACCTCCTTGAATAACCACTGGTCACTTATTACCAGGCTGACTGATTGACATGAATTATAACTTTTTGCTTCTTATTTCCTGGTTTGACTTGGGTAGGAAAATGGAAAGACAAGATGGACTACGAATCTTTTTCTGCCAACACCATTCTGTGTTTCTATGTTTCTATCCCTCAACCAATTTCTAACCCACTGTATTACCTGACCAGCTATAACTAGGTTCAGTGTTGGAATTACACTTTATGAGCTTTGGAAGCTAAGGGTGCCCATAACAGCCCTCTCTTGAAATTGATTCCCCCTTCCCATCATAAGACAACAGCAGTGATGTGTGAGTAGAGATGCAGCGAATTTAAATTCCACCGGCGAAGTGAACGCAAAGTGGGCACTTTGTGTTACCACTCCACTATGAGGAGTGGACAATGCAAAGTACTCACTCTGTCTTGTCATTACCACTTCTCGTTAAGGCGGAATGGCAATGCGAAGTAAGGTGAAGTCATTGTTTTTAATGGACTTCGCGTTTCTCATTATGATTCTAAGTGATCCACTTGGTGTTTCAGATTTGGCAGCCCCCCCAACACATCACATGGCTTACAGTACTGTAAGTCACATGCTCTTTAGCTAGGCAGGAAGAAAGTGAGTCATACAAGCAGACACTTTTAATTTCTCCTGTGCAGACGGAGAGAGAGAGTAATGTGTTTTGTGACTGCTGATACTTTGAAATCAGAGCGAGGAGGAGATTTAAACTTTGATTTAGACCCAACAGCTTTTTTAAAAGCTACATTTTTTTGTCTTTTCTGGAGTGCAGCCATGCATTGTGGCTTCCCTAAGAAGAGGAGGGCCACAGCAGCACCTGCTGCTCCACCAGCACCCCCCCCCACCACCACCACCAGCAGGTCAGCCTGTAGAATGTGTGGACCCCAGAGAACTGTGTGTAACACAGGCTGACTTGCTAGTTCTCTGGAGTGCTGTCGAGGAGAACAACGAGACAGTGAGTGCTGTGGAGCAGCGACTGAATCACATAGAGGAACATCAGTTGCAAATTATGTCCATGCTGGAACTGCTGCTGGATCACCATGGGATCCCACATTAGTTTTTTTTTTCCTCACACCATGTGCCCCCCTACACCTTCCTTGCTGTGTTATAAAATGTATTCCTCCACCATTCCTGACCCTTGTATGTAATTATGCCCTTTTTTGTTGTCTTCCGTATGCGTGACACTTTGTATTCTAAACAGTGCAAGTACACTGTGCTAAACTGCATGTGTGCATTCAATCTTCTTTCCAGTCTGTGTATGTACTGCAGACACTGTCCAACTCCTTGACTTAAAAACAAACACTAAGGAGTACAATGGTGGGGTGGTGAAGCATGGAGAGATACTACAAAACAGGCTTACAATACATCCAAGTAACTATTAAAAAAAGATTAATGTTGTAATTCATGACGTGATTGTAAATCGTAATTTGTGACTGCATTTGTGACCATGATGATGAAGAAACATGAATCTCTATGGCTGTACTTCCCTGGGCCCAGATGAGGTGTGGCATAAAACTCCCCGACTTAAAAAACAAACATTAATGAGTACAATGGTGGGGTGGTGAAGCATGAAGAGATACTAAAAAACAGGCTTACAAAACATCCAAATAACCAGAAAAAAAATTAATGTTGTGATTCATAACATGAATGATCATGAATCATGATTTGTGACTGCATTTGTGACCGTGATAATGAAGAAAGTGATTCAGTGTCAACGGTGTGAGATAACCAGTATGAAACTGTATTGAGAATGCGAATGCCTACAGCTGTACTTCCCCGATGAGCTGTAGCTTAAAACTCCCAGACTTAAAAACACGTATCAGTGAGTACAATGGTGAGGTGGTGAAGCCTGGAGAGATACTACAAAACAGGCTTACAATACATCCAAGTAACTAGAAAAGAAATTAATGTTGTGATTCGTAACGTGAATGATCATGAATCGTGATTTGTGACTGCATTTGTGACCGTGATGATGAAGAATGTGATTTGTATCATGAGTGACTCATGATGATGGTCCTGACTTAAAAATGCATACTAATAAGTACAATGTTAATACAGAATTAAGTACCACACCTGTCCAGTACTCTGAAGGGAAGCCAAAGAAACAACTGTGACTTAAGTTACAGATAGAGATTGGGCCCTAAAGAGATGCAAATGCGCAGACAAATTAAGATTGTGCTGAGCACTGAAGAGATGCAGACACAAAGGCACAACACCTAACCAGTGCTCACCATCAGAAATTCAAATCTGGAAAAAAATACCTTTGCCAGGTGGGGCTAACCGCGGGGGGAGGGGGGAGGGCAGTAACAGTCACTAGTACTAGTACCAGTAAAGATACCACAAAGAAGTACAAAAATCACACAGCTGCAGTGGATAGCAGCATAACATTGCTGAAATTATTACGTGGCACAATAAAAGGTGTCTGATTTGATGACACACGTCACACACATACTCACACACACACTAAGTAATGCATGCAAATTGAAAACTTCAGTAATATAACCAAATATTTTGAACAAACTAAAATTATGCACTGCTGCACCACAACAATCAGCAAAAAAATGGCAAGAAATATTGAAAACATTACTATGTTTACATTAACACAGTTATACAGGAAAAATATCACCAAAACAGAAAGCACTGTCTTTTTCTCTAACTTAATCTACGTACACCACAGATACGCCCCTTCCCTGAAGCACACTTTCACTGTCTCTCAGTATACAGACTAGATGTTGTACATTAACATTCAAAATCCATACACAAACAATAAACGCTCGATGATATGAGCACAGGAGGGTTTCCAATAATCGATGAACTAAAGTTTCAGCAAAAAAAAATGACTCAAAAGGGCTTTTTTAACAGCTTTTTAAAGGTTTGAATCGCAGACAGCTTTCAGAGTAGATTGTCTCCTACAGCTTCCTACACACACTACCCCAAACTGAGGCTGTGCAGAACGATTTAGAGCCCATGTGACCTGAAATCCCATGAATCATTGCAAAATTCACCTTTGGAGCTTAAAAACAAGGCGAAGTGAGGCGAAGTGGAAGTCGGAGTAACGTGAAGTCATTGTTTTCAATGGACTTCACTTTACCCATTATAACACGAAGTACTCTGCTTCACGTTGCAGAGCACTCCGTGAATTTGCCTTCACTCGGCGAATCACTTCATGGAGTGAATTGGAGCCACTTCGCCCATCACTATGTGTGAGCTATCGGGGCTCACATCAGAGCTACGGGGCCAAGCTCTGCCACGATCCCCTGTAATTCTGACACCGACTAGGTTTTCTGTTTTGTGAACTAAACTCCTGTGTCAATAGTACGTAATGCTTTGATGAAAGCTAGATACACAACCCAAACTGATTTCCCTATACCAGGTTACATAGAAACATAGAATTTGACAGCAGATAAGGACCACTTGGCCCACCTTGTCTGCCCAGTTCCCTACCTAATGGATAAGCTGCAGATCTTAGTTAACTAACAGCCTACTTCCTCCTACCACCCACTAGAATTGCCTTATATATGTCCCATGCATTCTTGAATTCCCCCACTGTTTTGACTCTATGACCTCCTCAAGAAGGCTGTTCCATGCATCTACAACCCTCTCTGTGAAGAAATACTTCCTCACATTACCTCTGAGCCGCCCCCCTCTATCTTCAAATTGTGCCCCCTTGTTTTTGCACATCTATTTTTTTGAAAGATGCTACCCTCTTGGACTTTGTTGATTCCCTTGAGGTATTGGAAAGTTTCTATCATGTCCCCCTTCTCCCTCCTTTCCTCGAGGCTATACATCTTAAACTCCTTTAGTCTTGAGGGAGCACGAGATGCAGCACACTGGATAGCAGCTCTTTTTCACTGCTCCAGCCACCTGACTCTATTTACGCATCATTTTACTAATAAAATTGACCAGATGAACCTCAAACCATTTCCCTAAAGAAAACAGAGAGGGTGCTTAAAGCAAAAGTTTGTCAAAATTCGGCTCTATGGAGGTGGTAATGAGGAAAGCTCCACCAAAGCATACTCTTCCGGTCACTCCGGAGAAGGCCCCGAAAAAATCCAGGGCCTCTAGTAGTGTGGACGTGGCAGCATTGGAATCTACCTCTCTTGATCGGGAACCTCTCACCTTACAAAGATTCCTTCAAGAATTTAAGCCATTCAAAGAGGAATTGCACTCCATTATGTCTGAAATTAAGAGTTTGACTCAAGCGATGGAAGATTTGCACCAGCAAACCTCGTATAATGAAGCCTGTCTTTGTTCAGTGGAAAAACAGATTGATAAAGTGGACCCAGAACTAACTGCCACCCATCAGAAAATGGTCCGCTTAGAATCCAAAATTGAAGACCTAGAGGGCCGAAGCCACAGGAACAATGCGGTCCTCATAGGTTTCCCCGAAAAGGAAGAAGGCTTGGATGCTATCTAATTCATACAAAACTTATTGAAAAACTTGCTGGCCCTTCACCCTTTGGGCCACATTATGTCATTGATTGGGCACATCGATCTCTTCACCCGATGCCTCCAGCTGGGGCACCTCCTCACCTGCTGATTTTTCAGTTTCTGAACTTTTTAGAACATCAACACTTCATCTCTAAGGTGAAATAATTACAAGAAGTAAAATGGGAGGGCGCCACAGTTCGGGTGGCACAAGATCTGTCAGCTTCAGTAAGGCAAAAATGAGCCATCTTCCACCCCCTGGTCTCCAAGCTTATTGCCGCAGGAATTATGTTCAGGATGAATTATCATGCTAAACTCAGTGTCCTGATTGCTGGTAATTGGATGTCATATGAAGATCCTGATATGGCCTGTAAATGTCTTAAAAGTGCCCTGCCTGATCTCTTTAAAGATTCCTGACTTTGTGATCCACGGAACATGTTCTCTGCATAAAAGGGGAGAAGTCAAAGCAAAGTGAAGACCAGGTAACAACGTTTAAATACTTGAATATGGAAGGCTCAGTAAGATTGCACCAAGCAACCCACTTTAGAATGATTTTAAAGTGAGTACTTTGCAGAGTTAAGTCCCTATTGGAATTCCATTCCCTGTCTCTACAATTATTCATGGGGTTCAGAGCTGTGCTGTATTCCCTTATTAAGGGGGGACAAACTTCCTTTCAGTTCATGATCGGGCGCCTGAGACTCTAATTTGCACTCTACCCTAGCGATGGAATGCAGATGTGGTGTTTTAAATTGTAGGAAGATCGCAAGTCGCATAATTAAGGTGTCCAGGTTATCTCATCTAGTTCATTTCTCTTCTGGTGAGAGTCACCGAAAGTCATTTACAGCTCCCGACACTAGAGGGAGTACGGAGCTTAATTTTGTTGTGACAGCCTAAAGTGCTCCTTCGCTGGCAAAAGTAGTGTGTACAGAGAAGTAAAGGACTAAAATTCCCTAAGTAGAGGGATGGAGTTGACAATTTTTGACTTTCCTTCTGAACTTCCTCCTGCACCTCTGATTATGTATGTGATTTGAGCGCTTTTTGGGGGTAGTAACATGAACCTACAGTTGTTTTATTTTATAAAGCCTAATGTTTATCTGAGGCTAAGCTATCTTCATAATGTTATTAAAATCAGAATTATCTGATTAAAGTTCTTACTCAGAGATAGCTAATTTAATTTCACCAGTGTAAACACTGAATTCCAACAACAATTGTTTTGGTTAGCCAGATTCTATCTTAGTGAGGAATAAGACTTGAGCAGATTATTTTATCAAGCTTTCTTAAGATGGTACCTTTTGATTTATGGTAATGCAATTGTTATATGTTAAACTAATTAATAATTTTCCTTTCACTGATCTGATTTTAAGGGTGGGGAACTTGTGGTTAGGTAGAAAGATCAAAAAATATTGTTTTTACATAGTTCTTCCCCGACTTCTTTATTTAATAAGGTTACTGTTATAGGTAGACTGAGCCAAGTTGGGATGGCTGGAGGGTGGATGGATGGGGCAAGATGCACTCCTGACCGCAGTTCATAGCAATAAGGGAAGAAGGGAGGGTTGGGGGTCATCTTTATTGAAAGTTTTTTCACTTTAGATGCTTGTTGTGGGACTTTAGGATTGGGGGGAGGGAAAGGTGTAGGGAGAAGGAGGATTCTTGCATGGATAAGCTTGTTTTTACACTATCGAAGGCAGATTTTATTTGTATGATACTTAAGGGCTTGCACAGGCAATATTTTGGGTTTATGGTTAGGGACTTAACGTTTGCCCCTTGGAATATTAAAGGAGCTCGGCAGAAGCTGAAGCAATACAAAATACTGAAACATTTACAGCTATTAAAGATAGATATCACATTTATATAGGAATCTAATTTGTTGATTTCTAAAGCACTTCAATTGAGAAGGCAGCAAATAAGTCAAGTCTTTGCCGCCAAGGGTAGCACTCATAGTTGTGGGGTAATGATTTTAATAACATGAACTGCCCCATTTTCCCCAATCAATGTTATTAAGGATACTCAAGGTAGATTTATATTTGTCCATGGGAAATTACATGCCACAGAGATCTTGTTAGGTAGTATTTATGGGCCGAATAGTGACTCCCCTGGCTTCTTTATGCAACTGACTAATATTTTAAGTCTCTTTTTGTCCATGCCAATGATTCTAGGTGGGGACCTAAATTTAGTATTTGATCCAAATATTGACTGCACAGGTAACAAGTTTAAAGGTCTTTCTCCAGCCCAAAGGGTGTTAAGGGATATAATAGACTGGGTGGGTTTATGTGATGTTTGGTGAGTTCTCCAACTCTCTGATAGATGTTATACATTCACATCCCCAGTCCCTATGACCTTCTCCAGAATTTACTATATTATGACTTCACAAGGATTACTTGATGGGGTCCTAGACTCATCCATTCATCCTGGACCTCCATCTGATCATTCTCTTGTCAGTTGTCAACTCTCTTTCTCTTTCCTTCCAAAAAGTGGAGGGCATTGGAAAGTCAATAATCAATTCCTAAAAGATCCAGATGTAGAGAAACATATTTCAAATCATATTACTCAATTAATCAATTTACGTCTGTTAATTACAATTCTACGGGTAAACCTGACATAGAGTGGTGTGCCTTAAAGTGTTAATTGGCTTAGCTTCCAAATGAAAGAAAGCAAGAAAGCAGTGAATGACACATCTTCTTTCCCAGATTAGAATTATTGAAGCTAAATTATCCCCAAACACTTTGGAGCCAGTTAAACTAGAACTCACAAAATTAAGGGATATGTATTTAGAGCTTCTGAGGGAGAGGGCAGAATTTATGATTCTTAAAACTAATGCTGCATACACTGATCAGGGTGAAAAAGCAGGTCGTCTTTTAGTTCAAAGAGTTAAGCAACAAGAATTATGTGCTCCCATGTCTGAAGTGGAAATTTTTAAAATCATTAAGGATTTTCCTATGGATAAAACCCCGGGACCGGATGGCTTTTCACCTAATTTTTATAAAACTTCTGTAAAACAATTGGTTCTCCTACTTCTTCCCCTATATCAACAGATTATGTCTGGCAGTAATATAGATAAAACATTATTTGAAGCCTTGATTACTCTACTACCTAAACCTGGTAAAGCTCCCGAATTACTGACAAGTTACAAGCCAATTTCTTTGCTTAATCAAGATGAAAAAATCCTGAGTAAATTACTGGCTGTCCGTATTAGTACAGTTCTTTCTGACCTCAAAGGGTCAGAGCAGGTTGGTTTCATGAAGGGTAGGTCATCGATTGACCATTTATGTACTCTTGCCCAAGTCTTCTCAGTGTCCAGGGATGCAAAATGTCCTGCTGCCCTTATCTCCCTGGATGCTGAGAAGTCATTTGACAGAGTTGACTGGAATTTTCTTTTTCATACTTTACACGCTTTTGGTTTCCCTTTAGAGTTTCAAAAATGGGTTCAAGCAATTTATAAATTCCCATCAGCATGGGTATCAAGCAACAGAGTCGTTTCAGACTTATTCTCTTTGCACTCAGGAATGAGGCAAAGTTGTCCTTTATCCCCGCTGCTTTTCAATTTATATTTGGAGCCTCCTATCCGTAGATTAGCCAATTGTCCTAGAATTCAAGGCATTATCATACAAGATTATGAAATCAAAGTCTCAGCTTATGCTGATGATCTGCTGCTGCAACTATCCCATCCTGCTTTATCCATTCCTCCTATGCTGGAGATTATTAAGGAATACAGTATCCTTTCCAGTTATAAATTGTACATAGATAAAACTTCTGTACTTCCTCTCAATCAGAATGTATTAAAACAAGAAATTATGGCCTTGAGATTGTCTTGGGAAAAATAATCTTTAAGATATTTAGGAATTGTTCTTGCAGGAAGTTCATCTCTTCTTCAAAAGAAAAATTTAGATCCCCTATTACTTGCTATTACTCAAGATTTGAAAAGGTGGTCCCTCCTCCCTTTCTCTTTATGGGGCAAAATTTATCTTATTAAAATGAATATTTTTCCCTGTCTTTCCTACCCACTGAGTCTGTTGAATTTATAGCTTCCATTGTCATGGTTCAAGAAAGTGCATAATCTTATTACTGATTTTATTTGGGCTGGAAAAAGACCTCGACTTGCTTTTCATAAATTGGCTGCTCCCAAGATCAAAGGAGGCCTTCGTCTCCCACATGTCAGTCTTTATTATTGGGCTTGCCACGCTAGTAAATATCTTAGGTGGCTTACTTCGAAGACCCAGAGCAACCACCCCTCAATAGGCCCCTCTGGCTCAAAATAGAATTAGCTCAAATTCACCATCACAGTCTTTCCCCTTTAGCACTTTTACATACAAAACCAAAATGCCTCCCGGTGAAACTTCATTCTACACCTATAGCTCTTTCTATCAAAGTACACTCTCAGTTCTGTAGTTTTATAAAATACAGTCATCATATGGACCTGGCACAACCATTACTAGACAATCCCAATTTTAAAATAGATGGTAGGGTCCTTTCTTCTTCTAGGCTTCCACAAGCAAAGGAATGTAATCTTTTATACTTTTGGAACAAAACAAGTGAGGTCTGGTTCTCATCTCCTGAGATCCTAGCTAAGTTGGGTATCCTGAATTCCAATATTTTTAAAATTTTCCAATTATGTCACTTGTTATTGAAAACCATGGGGGTAACTCCCCCTCCTTCCCAGGGTCCTGCTTTCAGATCAGAATTGGCTGCTTTGGCTGGTTTTCCCCATGCTGTTTCCAAGATATTTAATGTTATTTACGATTGGCTCTACCCAGAATATTTTGGTCCCTCCACTTATTGAGCCTCTCTCCTTCCAGAGATAACTATCAGTTGGTCCAGTCTCTGGCAAGGATGTCACAAGTTTATCATGCAGGACAGACTCCGTCTTATGCAGTTTAAGATATTACACAACTTGTATTACGCGCTTCAAAAATTGGCCAAATTTGGAATTGCTTCTTCTTTGGTTTGTATAAGATGAGCACAGGATGAAGGTAATTTACTTCATATTTTTCAGATTTGCCCCAAGATAACTCCTTTATGGTCACTTATTCAACAAAGAGTGGATCCCCTCTTGGGTCTTAATGACCTGTTTTCAGTTTAAACTTTTCTTCTATGGGACTTCTCTGAAATCCCAGTAATTGCTAGCAAGTTCCATATGGCCTTAATATCTATGTCAGTTAAAAAATGAATACTTAGACATTGGAAAGACAGTGAGGCGATATCATATATTGAATGGTTAAAGGAGCTCCTGGCTAATCTTAGATCTGAAAGAATGATTGCAAGCTTATGGAATAACACGGTCAGATTCAATCGAATCTGGGGCCCATTATACGCTCTTTATTCTCTGCAATCTGCCTAAAATAAAGATTGCACTCTCAATATTATGTAGTTAAGAATATGTTTTAACCATGCAAGATGTGGAAAAGTGGGAAGGGAGAGTGGGGGAGGTGGGAGGGATATAATTTACAGCTAGTCAGGTTTGGATTTGTCTCATATCACTGGGTGGGGGAGGGAAGGGGAAGGAGGAAGGAGAGGAAGAGGGCACATTTCACATTTTACAGGTTGTCAGATTTGGAATTCTATTATATCACTTGTGATGTGTCATGTCCTGTAAGTTGAAAACATTAATAAACTTTGAATTGGAAAAAAAAAGCTCCTTTAGTCTTTCTTCATATGTCTTCTGGTGCAGACCCTGCGCCATTTTGGTTGCCCTCCTCTGGACAGCCTCCACCCTGTCTATGTCTTTGTGGAGATGGGGTCTCCAGAACTGTACACAGTACTCCAGATGTGGTCTTACCAACTGACTGTACAGAGGGCCAACAATTTCCTGTTTTCTACTGGAGAAGCCTCTCTCTATGCATCCCAGTATCCCCCCAGCCCTCCTTACTGCCATCTTACATTGCTGGCCCACCTATAGGTTGCCTGATATGACTACCTCCAGGTCCCTTTCCATTTTTGTTGTTGTCAGTATCTCACCCCCCATTTTGTACTCTTTGGTTACATTCCCAAAGACTGCAGGCAGATTAGTCTGGCTTGAGTTTTGTGAAATATGGAAACAGGAAACAGAGGTTTATGGCAGAAAAAGGCCTTGTGCCCCATCCAGTTTGCCCAGCACCTACCTATGGTTGGATATGAGGGACCAAATGGCAATTCACACCTGTTCCCCTTTGCCTGATGTCCTTTCCTGTCCCATGTGTCTGTTCCACCCATGTTTGAATCCCTCCACTAATTTCACACAGACAGTGTCCCTTGGCAGTTTTCTCTACCTATCTACCACTGTTTTTGTGAAGAAATATTTCCTGATGTGTTTCATAATTTTCAACACCAGCCAGCTTGTTTGAGTTCTCCCTGGTGCCTTTGTTTCCATTCAGTGGGAGCATCTCTCTCTGCTATCTGCCTTGATTATCATATGATGGTATTTGTACATCTCTGTCATATCTTCCCATCCCTTATTACATCCAGTGTGTACATACTGAGGTCCTCAAACATCTCCATATACTGTACAGTAGAACTTCCCTTGCTATCCCTGAATCATTTCAGTTACCCTTCTCTGTATTGCTACCCCCTCATCCAGCATTTTATTTTAAGGTTCCTGACCTCCTATGTGCATTACCTTATACTTCTTTGTCTTACATATCAATTGCCATACCCATGACCATTTCTAAAGTCTTTCCAGATCTTCCCTTAAATACTGTATTTTTTATGCTCGCCTCACAGTAAACTCTTCTGTATATCATCATGTCATCTGCTAAGAGGCAGATCTTTCCCTGGATCCCTTCCCCATTGTCACAAATGGTGATGTTAAACTGGAACAATTATAGGACCAATACCTTTGACACATCACTGGTGACTTCCCTGACCCCTGAGTGATCCCCACTGAAGACAACTGTCTGAGTTCCCACAATTAGCTAATTTCTTACCTATCATGTAATTCTATCTCCACCCAAGGTTGCTCAGCTTCTTGAACAACCATCCGTAGGGTAACCACTTTGCCAACTGACCAACCAACTAGTTGTTTTGCAGGATCAGTATCAAGCCATTGATTATATATTATTTTTCTGTAAGTGTTCAACAATTCTTTTTCTAGTGATTGTCTTCAGTAGCATCCATGGTATTGATGTACATTTTATTAGCTTATAATTCCATTTTAAGCCTTGGAGCTCTTTTTGAATAATGGCACCACACGTGCCACTCCTAAATCCTCAGGAACATAAGCAGATCCCAAACATAACTGTGCTAAAACATGCACTATGACTGTGAAGAAACACTTACAAAGCAAGCATCAGGAAGGGAAGTAGGCAAAAGCAAAGTGAGCAACAAGATCAGGTTCTTTTAAGTTCTTAATATTAGCATTTTGGGCCAGAAAAAGGCACACTGAGCATTTCCACATGTGTCCCCGGAGGACATGGAGGTTAAATGACTTGCTCAGGGTCATAACAGTTAATTACAAGTGGATGGTGTATAATTCAAACACAGGTCCACTTGGCCTCCTGGTTTAAAGCTCAGTTGCTGTAACATTTAGGTTATACTACCTCCCAACAGTGAGTAATGTTTGAGTAAGGTCCCCCAAATGGGCTTACCATAGAGCTTCGTGCTCTGTGCTTCCCCTTGGTGCTGGCTGTCCATGGCTGTTGTGCGGGTCACACAATACAGACCCGTGGTGCATCCTAGGGCCATTGCTACATGGGAACCTCATGGAAGGGGTGACTGTCGTAATGAAGAGGATGTCAAAAAGAACAGAGCACTGAGGTGAGGGGATTTGGTTTGAGCCTGGAGGAATGGATAGCTCCTGGTCCTAGATGTCCCATGACCTGACTGTTTAGTTCTGGGCTCTGTACCCAATAGGAGCCTGCTGTGAGGGTGGCTGTGCGGGTGGACAGTCACCCCTCCAGAGGTGTGTGCTCCAGGATTCAGTGAGAGTAAGAGCAGACAGTGGGGGTGTGTCGTAGTTGGGTTGGCCATCCCCTGGAGGTCTGTGCTCCTAAAGGAGTATCGAGAGTGTGGAAATGAGAACTGATGCTGCCTGCTGTTAAAGGCCTTATTTGGGCCATGAACAAGCTGCCTGTGTTTGGGCTGTGGGCTGCCTCAATCCTAGGTGGCTGCCTGGAATTTATGCTTAATGTGTCCCCCTTGGTCCAGAGTACTATTTAGCTTCTGATGTGATCTTTTTGGTCCAGAGTAATGTCCTAGCTTCTGATGTGATCCCTTGGTCCAGAGCAACTTTGTGTTTTACTGCACCATGGAGTGACTGTTCCAGTGTTATTAACTGTTCATTAAATGAGATCCCCTGTTTTCTGTAGTTGTAATGTTTGCCTCTTGTGTTTGGATGAACTGTTTTGCTACTAAAAAAAGTTTTCTTCCATAGCCCAGCTCTGATTGTGTTTCATTGTGGCATCCAGAGGAGTGGGTGCCAGAGAAACAATGGGGAAGACAGTGAGAGGCCTGCCTGTTGAAGGCAGTCTACAAATGCCCCTGTGGTGAAGTTGGCAAGGCCAGGCAGGTGAAGATCAGTGGCGTCATCCCTCCAGTGTACCAGCTCAGCACCCTGAAGGTCTGAGGGCACCCCAGTTCCATTAGATCTGGTAAGCCAGGCCGGCCACGTATGTGGACTCTCTTTTGTCTGAATGTACCCCCTTCCCCATGAAAGTGCCATCTTCAAATACGCCTAGACAGGGAAGATGAGGCTTACGATGTGGGGGGCTCATCCAGGATTTGATTTTTGGGTGCATGGGCCATTGCAGACTCAAAATTGGGATGTTGAGCATGGTGTGGAAGTTCCCATTTGCTGGACTAAATATAGCAAAAAAGAAATGGAATTCTTTCTCCATATTGTAAATGTGGGATTAAGACAATTGATGACATAAAACATGTTTTACTATTATGCCCACTTTATGAGACTAATAGAAAAATATAGTTAGTTGGGTTGCTATGTGGTCTCAGTCTCCCTCCTGTAAAATAATAGAGCATCTTTTTATGAATAAGGACAAACAAATACTAGAAGCAATAGCAAAATTTCTGTTGACTACTCACTTATAGAAATGCATTTATTATAAATTATCTTGGGGTAAGGTAATCTTCCCCAATTTACTGCACCATTATCTTAAACCTTTCTGATGCACTTTCTAGCACATAAATGTCTTATTGTCCTCTGATGCTGCTAACAAAACTATATTGTCGAAATGTGTATGTTTAAATGTCTTGTATGTTTTCTTTAAAAAAACCTTTTGTAGTATATTGTAATAGCTGAGATGGTGATCAATAAATTTGTACTTGACTTGACTTGGACTAATTATTGCACAACCAAAATGGTGTGTGGGACTGAGACATTTTGCACCTTTTCTATGAGAGCTGCAAGTGCCTTGTTGTTTGTCTGTGGCCAAGATTGGAGCAAGGAGGGACTTTGTGGGAGCAGAGACTGTACTGTGGACACTGCCTCTTGTACCTAGGGCCCAGGTATGGGGGTGGTTTGCCCAATGAGTATTCAGTGCTCCAAGGATTTGAACACTATAGCAGCTCTGTGCAGAGACTTGTGAACTGTTTTGTGGACAATGGGCATTTGGGGGGACATTTTGCCTTGAGTGAAAAAAAAAGAAAAAATGTGACTACATGTTTCGGTACTGTTGGTATAGTGTGTAATAATTGTTTAATAGTTGCACCTCTGAAATGCCAGATTAAGGATAAATTGCATGCTGTTTAAGGTGTATTTTACTGTTCAAGGGGATATTTAAAAAAATACTGAGTAAAAATGGTGCTAATCAGATAAAATGTATTTCACTAGCTTTAATGATTTCATACAGGATGTTAGAAAGTAAGCAAATGTTGCAGGAATGCTGTTATAATGTAGTTTGGTAACTATTGTTAAAATTTCTGCTTTTGTAAAAAATTTGTTTTTCTATTGAATTTCCAGGCAATGCAATATAGGCAGCTGGCAGCAGTAAAGGGGTTAAAATGGTATGCTTGTTTTAGAATATGGGAACTTGGGACACTGCCAGGTGAACTAAAAGCAATCCATCTGTAGGTTTAGTTGTGGATTGTTGGGGAAGGAGAACTTGGGATGCTGCCGTGTTGGGACTAAAGCAATCTGGCTGTAGGTCTAGTAGTGGGTGGCCAGGTAAGGATTAGTTAAGGGACTGGGGGTACCATTTGGTCAGGCTGAGATTAAGGGTTTTCGTAGGTCTGGTTGGTGGGTGGCCCAGTAGAAAAAGTGATCTCCGGTTGGTTTAGAGAGCTGGGTTAGTGTTAGGATAGGTAGTGTTAGTATAGGTCTAGAGTAAGGATAGCGTACATAGGTTTGATGGGTTTTAGCTTGCCAGGATGGTGAGCATTTCATGGGGGGGAGTGTGAAAGCCCCCAAAAGAGCTTACTGTAGAGCTTTGTGCTCCATGCCTCCCCTCTGTGCTGGCTGTCCTTTGGCTCTGGTGGGAGTTCTCACTACATGGACCCATGGTGCAGCTTGCAGCTCCTGCTGCTGAATTCCT
The DNA here is from genome assembly GCA_016271365.2 of Neoceratodus forsteri. Taxonomy (NCBI): domain Eukaryota; kingdom Metazoa; phylum Chordata; order Ceratodontiformes; family Ceratodontidae; genus Neoceratodus; species Neoceratodus forsteri. The sequence goes on along the minus strand of CM057449.1, from coordinate 542,303,186 downwards.
GCTGTCTTGGCCTGTGCAGTGTCAGGCAAAGAACTGGGGTGGTTCCTTGTCTCTGGGTGTGATGGTGGCTTCAGGTCCAGTGTTCAGGCTAGATGGACTTGGGACCATGTTTGAAGAATTAAATAAATAATTTAATTGTAAATAAAATGGCAGATCATGTGCACTGCACATGTGTGGCCACTGGCTGTACACAATTTAAAGGAGCAGCTGCTCCTTTTAGTAGCAGTAGTTTTGGTGCCAGCTGGCACTGCGGAGCACAATTGTAAAAGGTGAAAATGGGACTACCAGTCCCACAGGGCACTCAGGGAGCAAAGAATTCTGGTGCCTTTTTAGATGGTCTAGATTGGACCCTGGATTTTGGGTGCCAAGTGATCAGAGGGCATAAAAGAGAGAGTGAGGAGAGAAACTGGAAATTTGAGAGGAGCTAGAGGAGATATTGGTCAGAGTGGGGCATTTGCCCACCTTGCCATGTGGCTGTATTTGTTCTTTTTTTTTTGTGTGTTAGTGCAGCAGTCGGAGAAAGGAAGTGGCAGCTGCTGTTTTTGTGGAGCCTTGTGCTTCAGGGCTAGAAACCAGAATAATCCCTGTGAGGGACAGAGTGGAGCTGTGTCATCCTAGAGCCATTGTTATGTGGGAGCCTCATGGAAGGAGTTTATGTCTTGATGATGAGGATGTCAAAAAGGACAGAGCACTGAGGGGAGGGGGTCCAGTTTGGGGCCCATGGGAGTGGACAGCCTCTGATCCTAGCTGCCCCTACGACCTGACTGTTCAGTTCTGGGCTCTGCACCCAAAAGGAGCCTGCTGTAAGGATGGATGTGGGGGTGGACAATCACACCTCCAGAAGTGTGTGCTCGGGGATTCAGTGAGAGTAGGAGTGGACAGTGAAGGGGGTCATAGTTGGGTTGGCCATCCCCTGGAGGTCTATGATCCTAAAGGAATATTGAGAGAGTAGAAATGAAAACTGATGCTGCCTGCTGTTAAAGGCCTTATTTGAGCCATGAACAAGTTGCTTGTGTTTGGACTGTGGGCTGCCTCAGTCATAGGTGGCTGCCTGAAATTTATACTTAATGTGATCAAGATCCATTGTAATGATGAGAGATCACCAGTGGCTCAACACTTCAATGAGTATCATCATCAGGTTTTGACATTAAAGTTCATGGGCATAGAGAAAGTTAAAAAAACAAGCAGTGAGGAAGACTGGGAGACTTTGCTTTTAAGGAGAGAAGCCTGCTGGATCTTCACTTTAAGAACTTATAAGAGTAGATACAGACTGAATGAGAACTTGTTATGGACCACTTTTCAATAGTTTATTCATACCTGTCATAACTTCAATATTTTAAGTTGTTTGTAGATATTTTTTAAGAGACTATTATGATATGTGGATTTGTAATTTTTTCTCCTTCTATTCATTTTTCCCACTTTTCCTCCCACTAACACCCCCCACCCATTACTTGAATAGAAAAAATATAGTACTCATATAAAAAAGAAATAAAATATTAAAATGTAAGAAAATAAATAAGTAACTGATTTGGTCAAATAGAATAAATAGAGGATACATAAATAGAAAGAAGAGATAACATAAATTGCAATAAATATAAAAATTAAACAAATTAACATGTCACCATTTTTACTTTAACACTAGCACTTCATGTCTCATTGCCCTCACTCCCCTGTTTCCCCTTCCCCTTCACTGTAAATGTGCAAACAAGATAGTTACCCTTAAACAAGAAACAATTTATGTTCTTTAAAAATCAAGTACACATAAAATAACAACACCCCTCCACTCCTGATCCCATTCAAATAAGAGAAGTAACCCTGATACTACTGAAGTTTAAATGAATGATTATGTTTACAATAGGGTCCTGTGCAATCCTCCACCAATTTGATCCCTGGACTTCTGACAGCCTCCACTGTTATGCCCCAGAGAGGAAAAATAGAATCTAGTTACAGGAGTTTTTTTCTAAAATAACGAAAAAAGAGATTGTGAAAGGGGGACCACACACTACTACTGCCAGGATAGTACTCAGCACTGAGTCAGTGTGGTTTCCTAGTGACTGAGCCACAGGAGACATGTCACTCAGTGATGTAATCACGCTGGGATATCAGCGTGATAACCTGCAGCTCGGTCCCTTTCACCTCCACAGAAAAGCAACTGTTAGAAGGAGACAACGTAAAAAATTATGAAAAAAATTTTGACTTATAAAAGATTAAGAAGTAAAATACGATATGCACAATAGATTTTGTATTTTTAGATACACTTAAGTACGGAGAACCTGAAATGAATTAAAGCAGGTTCAAATTAATAAAGGTGTGTATGTTAAAGTATTTATTTATTTACTTGGATATAAATTAAAAATATAAGATCTGAACTAAAAAGATTATTCCACCCTTCTGTCCTCTCAACTAGTTCCAGACTTTCAGAGGAAAAAAAAAAAAAAAAGAAAAAATGCACTCAAGATAGGATTACACAATAGAAGCAGGTATGTTTCCCCTGCAACAATGTCATTTTATTGTATATTGTACTATATTAAGACAAGAGAAATCACAAGAAAACTAATTAAATAAGTATTTTAGATTTGTTTATTAGCCCAGAATGTTCTGAGGAAGGGAAAGGATGGTCCTGAAACATAAGCAAAGAAGATAATTTTATTCTGGGGGAAATAAAACTCAAGTATTTGAGAAGAAACAAATTGGGTAGAGGTCTTCCTTTCTTTTTTGCATTTTGTTTAAATTAAAATGTCACCATAAATCCTTGATCTTATTTCCATGCAACCTATCAGAAAGCCTTAAATCTTTAGCTTGGAATTTACTATTCCTCATGTCAATGGTTTGATTGGTTATCAAGCATTTTCCTTAAATAGACCCAAAATACTGGATTGAATTGCCATCAAGCATGAGACAAGTGACATGATGTTTTTCTGTCTTTACATACAGTAATTTAAACAACTGACTCAGTGGTAATTAAAAAGGGTTCTATGTGATTATAGTGATTCCCGAATGGCAAGTCTGGAATCACAAAGCAATTCTGGCAAAATCAGAAACAGCGACTTTTTTCTTTTTTTTCGGGGGTGGGGCTTTGCCCCTCGCACCCTCCCATTACTTAATTAACCAACTCCTAGGTCATAGCACCTCAGGAAGTGGGTGACACTTACATTGCCATTTCATCCTCACCAAAATTGACTTGCAGACTTGTGCCCTCACTGTTCTGGATTCGCTATAGTTATGTGCCACCTTACAAAGTAAGTTGTATTCTTTGCAAGATCTCTAATGTTTAAAATATTTCTTTTCATATGGTTTGTATTGTTGTTGCTATTTATTATGTAACTAACTGAAATATATTTATACAACATGATTATTTCATGAAAACTTTGTAAATGAACCTTGTTGTAATTGGTTGTGTGCCATCTTTTATCCCATCTTAAATAAAATACCTAAACTTCTTGAATACACAAGGTTGATTGCTAACTGGTTTTGGGGGCAGAAAGCAGAAGGTAGTGGTGGATGGGCATTATTATAGGTGGGGATGGGTACTAAGTGGCATTCATCATGGATCTGTGGTGGGGCCACTGCTGTTCAACATTTTTATTAGCAGTCAGGAAGAAGTGGTCTCCAGTAGGCTTCTTAAGTTGATGGATAATGCGAGACTGGCCAGGGTGGTGACACCCTTGAGGATAGGGACAACCTAAACCATCAAAATGATTGATTTTGCAGGAGAACATGAGTGACTGAACAATTGGTAAGACTCTTGGAGTCTTTTATTCAAGATAACCAAATACAAGATGCTACACTTGGGAAGAAAAAAAACAGAGGTAGCACCTACACAACTTGTTGGGCTCCCTTAGTTGTAGTAGAGGAGGAAGAGGACCTGAAAGCCATGACAGGCAAGGGGGGCTGAAGCTTGACAGATGATACATGAATACTGTCATGAGGGTATGCAAAATACTGGGATATGTTAAAAGGGGGTGACCAGCAGTACAGGGAGGTAATGCTGCCACTTTACGTGGCCTTTGTCAGAACCCCTCTGGATTACTGTGAGCAGTTCTGGGCTATTTCAATACAAAAATTATATTGAAAATAATTGGATAGGTGCTGTGCAGGGCCATCAGAATGATCAAGGATTTGGTGAAGAAGAACTATAAGGAGAGGCTGGTGGCTCTTAATGTGTTCTCCTTGGAGAAAAGGAGATTGAGAGGTGATGTGATCTCAGTTTTCTGCATAATTAAAAGTATCAGCAAGACTGAACATAGATGTTTAATCTAATTTTCTCCAGCAGTACGTGAAGATACACTCATGGGCAATAAATTCTGGAGTAATGTTAGCAGGCACTTCCTCTTTGAGAGGATGGTAAAGCCATGGAACAGCCTACCAGTGGAGACAGTGGACTTGGAGACAATGCAGGCCTTTGAGTCAAGCCTGGATACATTTCTACTTACTAAGTAAATCACAGGACACCCTGGGAAGAAGAGCAGGCAGGGAAATCCCTATAAAGTAGTGTAGGTCTGCATGTCCCCTCAGGTTCTCCTTACTCTCTAGCTTTAACTAGTTTTCTGTTTTTGGAAGGCTGACCTCACTCTGTCTGTTGAGGAGTAGCTGCAGTTGCAGGATTTGAGAACAGCACTTTTTACTTTTATAACAGGTATACCACCACTACCTATTTATTTTCTCTCAAATCTTTCCAGTTCAGCTTGTGCATCTTTCTTGGCATTGGTTCTGTTCTGGTGTTATCTGTTGCTCACAGTAGGAAGGTTGTCAAATGGTGGTGGCACTGGAGCTGTGGTGTATAGTTGGGATGGTCCTTGGGGTGGGCAGTTTGCATAGAATGGAACCAACAGTTATTACTACAAAAAATGATGAGAGGGTTTGGAGGAGTGAAGCTGAATTAGACTTCTGGTGCTGGTGCAAGGATGAACTTTTACTGCTCTTTATGTTTGCTGGTGTGTATTGTTATTAGACAGAATAGTAATTTTTGGATGGTATATTTCAGTCTATGTAATACGAGTAAAGAGTGCAGCACTAAGATTATAGAAAGATAGAAATCAGGATTGTTTTCCTATTTTATTCTGACTATAGTAGCGTACAACAGTTTAACTTCAAGGTTCTATCATCTAGAGACTTTATTTGGGCTTGTACCATCTAAACTGCTAGCATAATATTTTACTTATAATTCACAACATTCTGATTTTAATTTGCTTGACTTCAATTTGTCGATAACATATTTTTGGATCAAACAAGTAACTCAGGTGATGATAACAACAAGGAGTCAGGGAAGGATGGCTGATAATGGGATCATAATTTATAAAGGAAAATGGTCAAAATATTCAAAATAAAGGAAGGAAAAATAAAAGAAGAGGACTAGCAAGCTCTAAGGGTGCAGTCACTGATATTACAAAATTTATGGTTGTTAACATGCAGTCTGACAATTTTAGTCAGTAGAAATTTGAATCTAATAACACTTCAGCCCAATTGTCTACTTCCACTCTGATAGCCCAAGTATCAGGTCTTTTCATAGATAACATTTAAAGGGTTACTTCTATAAATGAACCTGGGATGCCTCAAATGCTAGATTTAAATGTAAGTAAGGAGCATGAATCTGGCTGTAAAACAACTTGGCTTTTCCAAGGGAACATCCTATTTCTTTGGAAATTAGTGACAATGCACTCTTAAGCAGTTTTGCTTCACTACCTCCTATTAGCATGCATGAGAGTATCAGCTCAAATATAACAGAAACTAGAAATATAGAGAGACATAGAAAACTGAATTTAAAGAGGTCTTATCTGAATTACCTTTTACAATTACTGGTTTAAAAGAATTAGATGAGCAAAGCAGGATAAAACTGAACTCTTTAAACATTAAGCAGGATGCTCCTGATCAGCCTTCTCCCCCAGCTTCTTCCACAGAAAATGTTAACAAGTTCCTAGAAGGCCTAAGTCAAGAGAGTGATAAATATCTTTTTAAGAAGTATGTTATGTACTGTCTGACTTATCTAGGTGAAGATATTATAGTTACTATGAAAAAACAATATGCGGCAAGCCTCATGTTAATGTAGCAGATGGTAACTATTCAAAATGATTTAGAAACTATAAGGGGGGATATAGTGATTAATGGAGCCCGAGTGGATGACGATCTTAGGATATTACATACTATACGTCCTTTTCCAGATTCTTTCTCTGTAGAATTGTCTGATCCTAAACAAAACCACAGTGCTAGCCCTATAATTAGACCTGATTTTTCGATATTGCAAATCCTAATCAGCAAAGGTAAAGAAGTAACCCCAAACAAAAGTAGGAATTAAAAAAAATGAACAAAAAAGAGAAAAAAGGGCAAGAGCCCAGAAAAATTAAATCCTCAAAGGAAAGATCTTATGATGGGTGACCTTCAACAACTTAAAATCAAGGAAGAATTAAGTACTTTTAAAGACCCTAGTAATCCTGAAACTGACAATGCTACAACTGAAGAATCTCTGGTTGTTAAAAAAAACACCTTAAAAACAATCTTATTGGTCATAAGAATTTAACTAATGAACCAATGTCCTTTAAAAAGGATGTTAATCAAATGTTTATGGACTCCCAAAACAACTGTAAGAGCAGCCATATGCAAGTTGCTAGTTCACAAGATATTAGAAAACAAAATCCAGAGTCTCATAAAACTAAGTTCTCCTAATGCTCTTAATATTCCCTTTTTTAATGATCTTTGGTATGGGAAAAATGGATAATGTGCCCCCCTTATCTTTAATAGATACTATACTGACCTTACTTAGGTCAGTCTTGGACTTGGATGTGAAAGATAATGATATTCAGAAGGCAATAAGACATAAAGTTAATGAGTATGCTTAAGGAGTAGACTTTTTTTGTTCTTCCTCTAGAGTTATTAATTACCTGTGGATAAATTATCAAAGGTTCAAGTCACTAGATTTAAACATTACACTATATAATCACATAAAGGAATTCTCAAATCCTAAAAAAAATGGTAGAGAAGATGGGAACCCGGTTATGCTTTCTCTTTTTTGGCTTTACCAAATTAGACCAGAAAAATAGTTCTAAATTAATGAAAGTATTGTGCAACATTTTTCATCACATCTTGCAAATTAGATTGGGTAGAAAGGGAGTGTTAGGAACTCAAAGGTCCAATGTCACTTCTGATTCTGGATAAATTTATATTTTGTTAAAATCGCAAATAGACTGTTAGAGAAAGCTATGCCAGGTATGCTGGACACATTGGGATATCACTTAGTCGATGATTTTCCCTGGTCACAGAATTATTTTGCACAGTTTCAAGGCAAAAGAACTCAAGCTGAGAGCATTACTATCCTAGCCAAGGAAAATTTAATGGTAAATGATGGTAATAATCAAATTCCTTTATCTAACAGGTTCTTTGTTTTGACAGGCTGTAATTGATTACAGTGGGAAGGTAATTTTAATAAGTCCATTCGTATCAACAATGTTAATGTTATCGCCTCTCCAAGTATTGCAAATTCTCATGACAGCCTTAATTCATTCTATCTTGTGCAGCCATTTTGGGTCAGGTTAAAGAAGGAGTCCAGTGAAAAGTACTACATTGCTGAATTCGAATCAGCCTACCCCCAATAAATCTCATACCAAAAATTAGATTTCTACATTACTTCATTTTAAAGTTATGAGCTATTTTGTAATCCTGATTTCACTCCCTATTCAAAAAAGCCAGTTTCAGTGAAAAGCCCCGATGATGTCACAACTAGAACTCACAGACTACTCCTCTTAGTGAGCAACCTTATAAGACCTATTTCTTCAAAGTTTTGGAAACTGTAGCTGTAATAATCATTAAAAAAAAAACAGACACAGGGTTGCCTGCAGTGCTTGCCTTCCAGAATGTTCAGATGCATGGTACTGTACTTCAAAATTCATCAGGAGTTGGATTTAGATTGCAGAGCTGAGCCACGGTATAGAATGTCAAAGTGGTGCACAATTTTAGAATGTTGGGTGGGCATGCAATCTTGGCATGTGGCAGAGATGCACCATCTTGCAGTGTTGTGGGACATTCAGTATCAGAATGTGGCAGGGACAAACATTGAGGAATTTAGCAGGAACTGACAATTCTGGAATATAGTAAGAATGTACACTGTTGAAATGTGACAGGACACAGTAATTTATTTTGAAACTGCTTGTCCTTGCTACTTTCAGAGCTGTATGCACCCACCACATTTCAATATTGTGCATCATATTCTCACCACAATCCGACATTGTGCATCCCAGCCATAGTCCAAAATTGCGCATCCCTGCCACATTCTAAAATTGAACATCCATATCATGTTCCAAAATTGTGTTTCAATGCCACATTCTGAAACCATCACCATCACATTCCAAAACTGTGTCATTGCTACATTCCAATATTGCATCACCACCACATTCTGAAACTATGTGTCACCACCACATTCCAAAACAGTGTGTCACCGGCACTTTTTGAAACTGTGCATCACTGCCACATTCCAAATTTGTGCATCACCACCACATTCCAAATTTGTGTGTCACCACCACATTCCAGAACTGTGTGTCACCACCACATTCCGAAACTGTGTGTCACCACCACATTCCAACACTGTGCATTAATGACACATTCTGAAACTGTGCATGAGCACCACATTCTGAAACTGTATATCATCGCCACATTCCAAAATTGTGTGTGACACCATATTCTGAAATTGTACGTCACAGCCACATTCTGAAGTTGTGCATCATCAATACCTTGCAAAGTTGTTCACCACCACCATATTCCAAAATTGTGCATCACTGCCACATTCCAAAATTATGCATAACTGCCACATTCTAAAATTGTGTGTCACCGCCTCATTCTTTTTTTTGCTGTTACACCTTTTATTATTATTTCCATTATTTTAACAAAAATAAAAGCACTTATTCTAGACATGAGTCTGATGATGAGTTGTTGGTTACAGATACAACTCCATATAGAGACAGAGAGGATAATGTTACTTTCGACCTGCAATTACCCCACCATATATGGTTCTGTATCGTAAAGTAACTAAAAGGCAAGGTTACCATGCTTCATAACTTCATAGTCCCATCCCAAAACAAATGAAAGGAGAGGAGGAAAAAAAAAAAGAGAAAGACTCTTGTATATTTCGGGTGTTATCCAAGCTTCTAACACCCCTAATAAAGGAAAACAAAAACATACACAGGAAAAAAAAAAAGAAAAAAAAGAAACACTAATCAATATAATGTTCCATATACAAGAGGGGGTACTATTGTACCTCCCATACATACAGTCCTAATTGGCCAGGTCTGACCGTTCTCTCCATGTAACCGTGATATCATTGCAGTAATCCTGGTTGTACAGCATCAGCCCACTCCAGTCTTAGGGACAGCATATTTAGCAAAGGGAGCCCAACATTTCTCATATTCTGCTAGAGAATTGCTTGCCAAGTGGGATAGTTTATCCATGATAGCTATGTGAACCATGGAGGTGAGGAGTTCCTGTGTGCCAGGTATCAGTGTGACCTCCATCTACACACAAGAAGCCTTTTCACCTGCATGGCCCACAGTGCCAGCCAGTGATATTCCAATTTCCTTAACTTGGGTGCCTCTGATTTCATACCCAGTAGAAGCAAGGCTGGGGACCTAGGAATAGACTTTTTTAACACTTTGGCACCCACTTCACATATATTATCCCACACTGGTTGTATCATTGGACAGGACCAAAGTATATGAGCCAAATCCCCTGGTTGAGAATTGCATCTCCAACATAGACTGGACTCTATTACCCCTGCCTTCTGTAGTACTACCGGTGTGCGGTACCAACAATACAGGATTTTATTCTGTATTAACTTACTTCTTGCATCTATAAAACATTTTTGAGCCCCTTTCCAGCATTATTTCCACTGCACATTGGTAATCTTCATTTGTAAGGCCCTCTCCCATTTCTGTTTAGACTTTTCAGTTTGGCTAGGTATTTTGTTTCGGAGTGTGTTGTAGACTGAACTGGCCATTTCTTTCCCCTTTGTTAACCAAGAAGGTGTACTCAGGCTATCTTCTTTTTTTGCTACCCGGGTCAGATAGTTTTGGACTACACTGCGTATTTGTAAGTACTTCCAAAAATCGGAAGACGGGATCGACCACCTGACCTGCAAGTTAGCAAACAAATCTACAGCCAGAGAAGCTGGGGCCAGTATGTCTTCCAACCTGGCAATACCCTTATCTGCCCAACTTCTCCAGTATACCACTTTTTGTCTATACATAGATTACTGTTACCCCATAGCGAGTTAATTGAATAGGTGTTAAATCTATCTTCAGCTTCCTTCTTACTGTTTCCCAGCATCGCAACGCTGCCCCTATCGTGGGATGATTTTTTAAATTTGTTGGGGGACTAATATAAAGAAGCAGTGACAGTGAGATTTTTTGACTTACAGCTTGCTCTATGTCCACCCATTGTGGTTGGAGGGAAGTACCCAGTCCCTACTAATGTGTCGACTGTGCCAGATGGAATGCCCATTTATATCCTGTGAACCATGGCAGACACCACCCCCCCACGCTCCAATGCACCCGGAGTCTATTCCTACTATATCTGGGGGGCTTCCCCTTCCACAGAAAACTCCCTATTGCCTTATCTATCTTTTGAGTCCAGCTTTGTGGTAATAAAAGGGGACTATGTGCCAAAAAATAAAAAAATTTGGGGACCAGGATCATCTTAATCGCGGCTATTTTACCCGCTAGAGTAAAATGAAGTTTGGTCCACCTGGATAGATCCTCCTGTAATTCCACCAAGAGAGGGCGGAAATTATATTCCCATAATTTCGAGATCTCGGCTGAGAAACGAATACCTAAATAAGTAATGTTTTCCTCGGCCCACTTCAAACCTGTGTCTCCTAGTACCTCTGTCTGACACCTGGAGTTAAGGGGGAGAACTTTGGTTTTTGTGGCATTTAATTGAAGTCCGGAAATTCCTTTGAATTGACACAAAGTAGTGAGTATAGAGGGCAGCTCCTCAGCTGCATCTGCAACTAGAACCAAAAGGTCATCTGCATATAAAAGGGTAGTATACTCTGTATTTCCAGCTACTATCCCCTTTATAGATCTACTATCCCAAAGGTACACTGCTAAGGGCTCTGCAGCCAACACAAATAAAAGGGGGGAAAGTGGGCAACCTTGCCTGGTACCACGTACTAACTCAAAAGGTGGGGACAGGGTAGAATTTGTCAATAATCTGGCCATTGGGGAAGTATACAGGGCTGTTACCCAGGATCGAAATCTAGGGCCTATTCCCAACTTACCCAACACCTCATGGAGGTAGTCCCACTCCAGGGAATTGAACACCTTTTCAAAATCTATAGCTACTGCCGCCGCTGGGGTATCTAATTGAGATGTGATAAGAGCTAAATTGGTTAAGGTCCTAAGATGATCTGCACTGAACCTACCAGGGACAAATCCTACTTGGGAGGGGTGTATTAACTGCGGTAGCAGGGGACCCAGCCTTAGAGCTAATGCTTTAGTAAATATTTTACTGTCTACATTTAAAAGCAAATCAGCCGGTAACTACCAGGGAGAGTAGGGTCTTTCCCTTTTTTAGGTAGTACGGTAATAACCGCTTCCCGGAATGTGGGTGGAAAAACCCCCTGCGCCTCTGCCTGAGCATAAACTTGTTGAAGTATTGGGGTAATAATATCTGCTAAGGCCTGCCAAAACTCCACTGAATAGCCGTCCCCCCCTGGAGCCTTCCCTGGTTGAAGAGAAAATAAGGCCTCTTTTATTTCTTCTATAGTTAATGGGGCATCCAAAAGCTCCGCCTGTTGTACAGTTATAGAGGGAAGTTCCAGTGTTTGTAGGAAACCTTCAATTCCTTGGGGATCCACCTGTCTGGTTGAGGCATACAAAGATTGATAATATTCCCTCATAACTGCATTTAACTTTTCACTGTTAGTATGCACCTGTCCTACAGTATCCTTCAGTCCAGCAATGTATCTGTCCATTTGCTGTTTTTTCAACCTATATGCTAATACCTTCCCCCCTTTCTCTCCCCTTTCCCAATATTTATGCTTCAACCTCATTATAGAGAGTTCCGCCTTACGTGATAGAAGAGAATTTATCTCCATTTCAAGACCTACTATCCTCCCACGGAGAAGATCATGCCTAGCTTTCCTCTTGTCCTTATGCTGTCTCTGCAATTCTTTAATCTCCTCTTCTAATTCCTTCAATTTTGATCCTCTCTCCTTCTTGCCCCAGCATATGTAATGATCTTACCCTCATGGTAGCTTTAAAGGCTTCCCATCTAACCCCAGCTGTAGTAGCTTGTGCTGGGTTTTCCAAAGAATCTCTCAGCCTCCACCTTAGCCCATTCCAGGAATTTTGCATCTTTTATTAACAAGGGTCTAACCTCCAAGAGGTCAATTTGGAGGTACAAGGGCCCCAGGCTATAGACAGACACACCGGGGCATGGTCCGATATCACAATAGGGAGTATAGTTGACTCCAAAGCTACCTGTGTAATCTGCGGGGATGTTAAAAAAAAATCAATACGGCTATTGGAATTATGTACCGGTGAAAAAAAGGAATAATCCTTCCCCCTAGGGTTTAATGCTCACCATATATCTGTCAACCCTTGATCACCCATCCAGTTTATCAGGGCTCTCCTGCCTCTCCCATGGCCAGTGTCTTCTTTTTTAGGGGTTTTGTCCATCATAGGGTCTGGCACTAAGTTGAAATCCCCACCAAAAATGGTGGGCATATTGTCCTTATTCATATCTAAAAGCACCTGGGAAATTTGGTGGAAAAAGGCTGCATCGTCCTCATTTGGCCCATAAATGTTCCCTAGTACTATAGGCCCCTTAGGAGTTTGAAATATCCCCATCACCCATCTGCCCTGTGGGTCCACCCTTGAGGCAATAAGAGACCAGTGTAATTGTTTATGTACTAATATTACTACTCCACATTTTTTTGTAGCCGCTGATGCATGGATCTCTATACCCACCCAACCCTTATTTAGAAGCCCATGGCCCTTTCCATCTAGTTTTGTCTCCTGCAAAAAAACCACTTGCGCCCTATTCTTTTGCAAATATGACATCACCTTCTTCCTCTTCACCGTGAGTTCATGCCCTCACATTCCAAGTGATACAGGATATTTCAACCATAGTCATAACCTTCAGAGTCAACGCCATGTGAAATGCTACCTCGAATCGGTGTGAGAGCGGAAGGTTTACCACCCACCAGGTCCCGTAGCCCTTCTAGATTGGAGTTCCAAACCTTGAGAAACTATTAGGCCCCTTTGCCCTGTACAACCAGTCCACCAATGTTTCTGTACAAACCCCTGACCTTCCTTGGCAGCCAGGTTACCTTTATACCGCAAGTACCACCCTAAAATCCTATAGATAACCCCCAAACAACCACACACTAAACCTATTTACATACTGCACTCCGCTTCGTTGGAGCCATCCTGCATACTGGTCCTTCACCTCTCAGAAAGAGGCCTAACCTGCAGAGCAGTTCCTGGGGCTGTGTCGGACTGGCCATGTCTCAACCCCTCCTTACCTTGTTTGTCCAAGGTCATAGCTATTAAGGGGGAGGAGCTGCGTGCCAAGACGTAACTCCAGGAGACAGACTACATCCTCCTAAATGTCTGCCCTGATCTAGCGGTCAGTTGGCCATTTCCAAACAAGGCTAGGGTTACCCACATATAGAGAAGTTCCATCTCTATATTCCATACTGTTCTGTTCCTTCCCATAAACAAGTACAGTTACCCCTTGACTAATAACTCGTCAGGCTTACTTCACGCCCCCCCCAATACCGTCCTTTATATCCCTCCTAGCCAAAATCTGCCCTTCAGGCCCAAAATGTGTTGCAGTTCCTCCTCCTTCAGATGTTCAGACCCATCTGCAGCCTACCCCCCACTGCACAACCGTCAGACGTTTTATAAAATGCTTCCCAACATCCATAATATACCCAGGGGTTCAGTTATGCCCATAACTTGTATTTTATTTAATTTCTGCCCCTGCCCCCAAATAAACCCCCACAGAAGATTTAACTCCAGCCCTGAGATCAAAATGCCCTGACGAGGCCAAAGTCTCAATGTCTCGTAATCTCCTGGGCCATGATTTTTTAACACGAAACCATCAACAGCTCCCCAGTCCTGGCAATATCCGCTATGCTCGGATACCATCCACTCCCCAAAATTTAACATGGATGTGGTACTTATCCAATTCGCATCCCAATCTGCTGTTCATTTCATGGGCTCAATTGCCACAATGTTGTTGCTTCATCGGCCTAGCTCCTCGCGCTGTCATCGACTGCTGCACCATTGGAATGTTGCTCCTTCTGCGGTTCCTTAACTGCGCTGCCTTCCGACACTACCACGCTTCTTGTACCACAACTAACCGGGGAGCCTGCTTCTGCCTTGGGGATATCTTCCTCGGAGTGCACATTGGGGGGTGAGGAGATCTCAAGCACCTCGTAAGGATTGCGGGTCATGTAACGCACTGGTTACTGCGGCTTCAAGATGCTGTACCTCTCTTCTCCGCTTATCTCAGTTTGAATGCCAGCTCTGATATGGGGTGATCCTTCCTCTGTGACTTTCTCGCTGTTTTTTCCTGCTTCATGAGGAAGGCCCGTGGATGCGCAGGCTGCTCTCCTGGGTCTGTCACCATCTCTTCTAGCTCCAAGGGGTCAGGGCATGTGGATAAGCTAGACGAATTCCCCGATTGTTTGTGCAAAAATTCCTCCAATGCTTCAGGAGTTTCAAAAAAGAGCGGGGTCCCATTTTGCACTATGCGCATTGTAGAGGGGTACCTTAATGAATACTGTATCCCCAATTTCTGCATCTTGTGGTGCAAGGGGGTATACTCTCTCTTCTTAAGCGATAACTCCCTGGAAAAATCCTGGTACACTGATATAGGATGCCCTTGCCAACAAAAGCGACCTACCTCCCTATTGCGTTGTAACAAGGTCTGTCATGTTTTAAATGACAGGAGCTTAAACAAAATAGCCCTTGGTTTACCCCCCTTTAATCGGCACTGGAACCGTGGCTCTATCGCCCTTTCAATGTCTAAATTAAAGTCTGCTTGCAGGCCCAGGATCTCAGGGAGAGCATGCTGAAGGAATAGGGCCGTATCTCTTTTTTCCACTCCTTCTGGGAACCCTATTACCCGCAAATCGTTTCTTCTACTCCGGTTTTCTAAATCATCAACTTTAGCCATTAGCATATTAATTTTCCCTTGCTGGTCCCGCTGTATTCCTTTAAAACTCTCAATCTCAGATTCCTGCGCCATCGTTTTTTTTTCAATTGATATTATTCGCCCTGTTAAATTTTGGATTGCTTCTGTAGCATGGTGCGACACGTCCGTTACTTCATCCATCCTGTGAAGTAGTCTCTCAAATAAACTATTGAAGTACGCCAAATCAAGCTCTGAGCTCAGCGCTTCCGCCATTTTGCAGGCTGCAATATTAAGACAGGCTTCCAAGCAAGTTTCTTATCAGTTATCTTAAAATTTCTTTCATGAGCTTGTACCGGAGTTCTATTTGATTTCTGTCTCAACCTTTCCGCTTAGTTTAAACCTCCATGGACATGAAAATGTCCGATATAAACGTCTGCATGCAGCTCCAGCAGATTAAGCTGCCATCTAGTTCAGCAGCTAAGCCACGCCCCCGTCACCACCACATTCTGAAATCGAGCATCGCCACCACATTCCAAACCTGTATGTCTCCTTTACATTCTAAAATTGTACCTGCCTGCCACATTTTGAAATTGTGTGTAAACTTCCACATTCAAAAATTGCATGACCAAGTTACATTCTATAATTATGCATCCCTGCCTCTTTCTGAAATTGCTTGTGACTACCACAGTCTGAAACTGTTTCACCACCACATTCTGAGATTTGTTGAGCATGCTGCATTCTGAAGTTGAATGTTGCCACCATAATCTGAAATCAAGCATACCAACCACATTTTGAAATTGTGCATCACCACCAAATTCCAAATTAATGCATCCAAGAGACATTACAAAATTACATATCCCTGCCACCTTCCACAAATATGTGTCTCCCACATTTCAAAACTGTGTATCTCTGCCACATTCCAAAACTATATGACACTGATACATTATGAATTCCAAGATTCTTTCTGAGATTGTGTCATTGATGCATTCCACAGTTGCAGTCTGGTGGCATTTTGAAATCTTATCCCTGCAATATTCTAAAAATTGCACACATTTTTGTCATTCTAAAGCTATGTTTGCCTCTGTATTTCAAACCCCATCACATTCTTAAGTACTATACCTGGGGCGGGGTTGTTTAACTAGGAAAGGCACATTACACCAAAGCTTGTTTCTGGGTGTGGCCTGGAAGCACAAGAAAGTTAAGTGGCTTGCTCAGAGTCACACAGTATGCAAGTAGGAGCTGATGGGATTCAAACCCAGGTCTCCTAGTTTGCAGCACAGCACCCTTATCCACTACACTACCTGCACATATGCTATCTGCATATGTGCATCTGCACTTTATGAAAATGCGTGCCCTGATTCACCCAGTGTCAGCTTTCTTTTTTTATATGTTTACTACAACTGCAGTTTTATCTAATGTGGGAGAAATAAGTCATAAGGTAGTTTAGCGCTCTGGGGGCCTCATGACACTTGTAAAATATGATCATTTTGATAGTTGTGAAGTATTAAGTAGTGAAGACTGTATCTTGGCCTTCAAGGTTAAAATGAATGGAAGAGTCTTAATTATATTTAAAGTTCATGCCCCTCCTAGTAATTCCAAGTTCTATTTTCTAAATTCTTGGGATAACTTGAACAAGGAAATATTAGATATCTAACTTGACTGCACAGAAGCTTTTATTCTATTAGTCAGGGATTTTAATTCTAGAATAGGCCATTTTGATGGCCTATTTGATGACACAATCATGACTTGGAAATTTCCCTTTGTTGTAAATTATTGTTGGACTTCAACTGGTATTAAATATAACCCTTGTGGCCTACATTTGATAAGTTTGATGAAGAATAAACACTTTTACCCTTTAAATGGTAGAACTGAAGGTGATCTGAAGGGTCTTCTCACTTATTTCTAAGGGCAAGGGTCTTCAGTTTGGTCCCATCTGATTGTATTGACTAGATCAGAGAGTAATTTTTGAATTATTCTAGTGCATAAGTTCCTTTCTACTGTTAGGAGATTCACTACTTCTTTAAATATTCCAGACCCTGTTATAACTTATTCTAAAAGAATTATGAGGACTATACAAATAGAGAACTTTGTAACTAACTCAGTACAAGAATTCTTGATGAAATGGCAGGTGTCCCCATATGAGAACACATCTTTGGATTCTATGATTCATTAACTTGAAATATTTTTTAACTGTCTAAAATATCTTTTATATGAAAACAGACCAACAAGTAATTGAAATGACCAGTACAAGGGCTGGTTCGATAAAGAATGCAAACTCACAAAAGTAGCCTGATGAAATTTATTAGAGCTTCAAAACAACATTCAAACGGTGCTGTATTAGATGTCAGGAACTCAAACAGGAGAGGAAAAAATACAAGAAATTTTTAGAAAAAAAAGAAAAAATATCACAAAACTCAATGGGATCTTATGTTGGGTGCTGTTATGGATAAGGATCAGCAGCTTTTCTGGTCCCTTGTGGCTAAGGGTCATGATGCCTTCAGAGATGGCCCCGATACCTATATTGCTGACCACATTTGGGGAAAGTATTTCAGTAACATTTTCTTTTACTCTTCTCTAGTGACATATTTGGATACCAATGGGCCAGCTTCAAACTTTGGTTCTTTCATACCATTTTCAGTACAGCAGGTCTCTTTTAGTAATACAAGATTTAAAGATGAACAAAGCTCCATGTCCAGATAAGATACCAAAAGAGGTTTATGTTTGCTTACCTGACCAATGGGATGCAGCACTGACCCCTTTCTTCAACAAATGCTTTCTAGAAAGAAATGTTCCTAGCTCCGGGAAGGGCTCTAAAATTCTCCCAATATTTAACAAATTCTGGTCAGATCCACCACGGCTGCATAATGAAGTTAGTGCAGTTGTGTGGAATTAAGGAGGCATGGAGAAACTGAGGAGGTGTAAAAAAATGGTAATGTTGAAAATCTGGAGTGAAAATTAAAAAAAAATTGATTAAGTCATGAGCTTGCATAAAACTGCGCAACACACACCCAGTAATGCAATTATTTTGGGGATTTGTTACACTAGATTTTTAACATAGACATTTTTGGACCTCTGCTCATGAACAGTGGCACAGTGATTTTCTTAATCTGACTCAAACATTGATTTCACACAGCGACTGTGCCCATTGTGCTCCAGATGTGCAAAACCTCATTTTGGGCAGGATGTGAAAAATGACAGCTGTACTGTTCATAAGGAGATGTGCAAAAATGGCAATGTTGAAAATCTGGAGTAAAAATATTATAAATTCTCGAAGTTATAAGTGTGTGGAAACTGCGCAACACATGTTCATAACATAGTCATTTTTTGGAATTTTGTCACCAAATTTTCAACATAGGCATTTTGGGACCTCCGCTCATGAATGGTGTCTCTGTGATTTTCTTACTCTGTCACAAACATTGATTTCCTACAACAGCCATGCCATTGTGTGCCAAATGTGTGAAAACACATTTCAGGCAGGATGTGAAAACTGACAGATGCACTGTTCATAAGGAGGTGTGAAAAAATGGCAATGATGCAAATCTGGAGTGAAAATATTAAAAATTCTTGACGTTATGAGCGAGGGTAGAAAGTGCGCAATGCACGCTGGTAACACAGTAATTTTTTTGGATTTTTTCACCAAATTTGCAACATAGGCTTTTTGGGAGCCCTCCTCATGAACAGTGACACCGTTGTTTTGTTAATCAGTCCCAAAAGGTGATTTCATGCAGTAAGTGCAAAATCACCTTTTGGGACTGAATAGTGACTTGACAGTGACTGAATTCATGAGGTGGGGTCCCAAAAACCCCATGCTGAAAATTTGGTGCCAAATGTCACAAAACTGACTGAGACATCCATCTAAGTTGAAAAAGAAACATTTACTGTATACCATTATATAGCTTACCAGCATTTCTTCAGTTTGTGGTTGGCTTTGAATAGTGCAGACACATTCTCGCTTCACTGAAGATCATTGCTCCAGATTCTGGAGGTAAGTATGGGGTGAGGGTGGATGGGGAGATAGGATGCGCAGAGGGTGGGTGCAGGTTGGGGAGGGGACACCGCAGACAATGAGGGACCATTTTGTTGTCCACAGGTTAAAAAAATAGAAAAACTGTTGTGAAAAGGTTTTCTTTTTTACAGGTACATCTGCCACGCTGGGGGTGGGCTTCCAGCATGCCACCTAGGTGTTTTTTGGGGGGGTGACTGCAGTCAACAGGGACTGGGCATCCCACTGGCAAAGAAGAAAGGGTCTTTGTTTGGGGGGGCACAATGCTGAGGGGGATTGGGCTCTCCCTCGGCAGACAAATTATTGGATGGGGGACCATTATGCTGATGGGGATTGGGATCCCCCATCAGCAAATGAACTGGGAAGGGGGCATGCCTACAAGGGGGACTGGGCACACCCAACCTTATCTTTCTGTGGACAAGAGGCAGACATCAACAGTGACAGCCACCACCCTGTTTATTGAAATGTTACACCAGGCAAGGCATGCCCTGCAATGAGGGGGTGCTCCCTCATTGGAGAGGCAAAATTCTTTCAGGTTGGTGGCACGCTTTTGCACTGCTGTCATAGACAGCATGCTCATTCATTGTTGCCACAGAGACAAGCCCCACAGAGCAGTGGGGGCATTGGCCACAACACAACAGCACATCCACAAACTGCTACTCCTGCAAGCTATCACATGTTTCTTGCACATGCACACAAGCAAACATAAAAAGCATGCCTAAAATACAACATGGCTTGATCAGTCTCGGCAGTCCTTTAACTGCCAGAGGTTGGCAGCTTTACTGAGAACTTTTTTTTGGGTCTGCTGCCAAGTGTGTAAAATTAATAACACTGCAGGAACCTGTGCATGTGTGTGTGTATGTGTGTATCTCAGGGAAGGAAGGACTCTGCAGGCAGCTGAGTTTTTCCAGTGCACAAATCTTTGACTGTGATGGTTAATTTCCCTGTTGCAGTATATGCTAGCACAACAGAAAACACAAGGGGAAACAAGCATTTGTCAATGCCGAATGTTTGTTTGTTGGTATTAGCATTGGAAATGCAGGAGTTAGACAGATGCAGAATAGGAATGGCAGTGAAGTATTGAACTTCACACCAACCCCACCTCCACCCTGCAGAGATGGACAGGCATTGGTCTATGCAATTGGGTCGTCGCCCATAACGTTCATGCCATTTCACCTCACCCTATCCTGCAGACACCAACAAGTGTTGAGGTGTGC
This sequence comes from Neoceratodus forsteri, assembly GCA_016271365.2. NCBI lineage: Eukaryota > Metazoa > Chordata > Ceratodontiformes > Ceratodontidae > Neoceratodus > Neoceratodus forsteri. Next base: position 542,282,840 of record CM057449.1, on the reverse strand, counting down.
CTTGGAGTGTTTGGCTTTGCAGTCACCCCATTCCATAAGGGCATACACTGAATTGGATGCAGTATAGGAGAATGCAGTGAACTCTGGGGCTGAAGAATCCAAGGCACATCTCGATGCCTGTCACTGGCTGCAGGGTGGGGGTGGAATGGCATGAGCATTACAGTCGGTAATCCAAAGGCACACCCCGGATGCCTGTCAGTCTGTACAGGGTGTGACGTTATGGTTAGAAACCCCTAATGCTCCTGGCATTTGTTGGTATTTTCACTACAGATGTTCAACATGGCCTATTTGTGACCCCACCTGATGAAAGCATTGGGGACCTCTTCTCATGAACAATGGCACTGTGATTTTGTTAATCTGTCCTGAATGTTGCTTCCCAACAGCAACCACGCCATTCTGTGCCAGATGTGCAAAACCACAGTTCAGGCAGGATGTGAAAAATGACAGCTGCACCATTCATAAGGAGTTGTGAAGAGATGGCAATGTTGGAAATCTGGAGTGAAAATATTAAAAATTTTCAATGTTATGAGTGTGCATGTAAACAGTGCAATGCATACTTGTAACACAGTTATTCTTTTAATTCTTTCACCACATTTTCAACATAGGCATTCTGGGACATCTGCTCATGAATAGTGTCACTATGATTTTCTTAATCTGTCCCGAACAGTTATTTCCCACAGCGAGTGCGCCATTGTGCGCCAGATGTGCAAAACCACATTTTGGGCAGGATGTGAAAAATAACATCTGCACTGTTCATAAGGAGGTGTGCAAAAATGGCAATGTTGAAAATCTGAAGTGAAAATATTTAAAATTCTCAAACCTACAAGTGTGCAAGGAAACTGCGCAATGCATGCTCGTAACATAGTTATTTTCTGGAATTATGTCACCAAATTTTCAACATAGTCATTTTCGGACATCCACTTATGAACAGTGCCACTGTGATTTTCCTAATCTGTCCCAAACATTGACTTCCCACAGCAGCCACGCAATTATGTGGCAGATGTGCGAAAATGCATTTTGGGCAAGATGTGGAAAATGACAGCTGTACTGTTCATAAGGAGGCATGAAAAAATGGCAATGTTTAAACTCTGGAGTAAAAATATTACAAATTTTCAAAGTTACGAGTGTACATAGAAACTGCACAATGCACACACGTAACACAGTCATTTTTTGGAATTTTTTCACCAAATTTGCAGCATGGGCTTTTTGGGAGCCCACCTCATGAACAGTAACATTGTTGTTTTGTTACTTGGTCCCGAACAGTGATTCCATGCAGTGACCACAAAATCACCTTTCGGTACTGAATAACAAAATGACAGTGACTGAATTCATGAGGAGGGGTCCCAAGAACCCCATGTTGAAAATGTGGTGCCAAAATTCTCAAAAATGGCTGAGATATGCACCAAAGTTGAAAAAACCCCATTTATGCCATTATATAGCTTACCGACATTTCTTCAGTTTGTGATCGGCTTTGAAGACTGCAGATGTATTCTCGGTTGATCAAGATCATCGCTGGGCCTCTGTAGGGAAGTATGGGGCTAGGGGTGTGGGGAGGTGTGGGTTGTGTAGAGGGTGGTTGCGTGTTGGGGAAGGGGGCAAGAGACTCAACGAGGGACCATTTTATTTTTTTACAGGTCTAAAAAAAAAAGACAATGCAGGACTTTTGTCATGCTGGGGTGGGCTCCCAGCATACCACTTGGAAATTTGTTGGGGGGGTCATGGAGCCAATGAGGATTGGGCATCCCTGTCAGCCATACATTGTGTGGGGAGGAGCACATGAGCATGCTGGGGTGGGTTCCCAGCATGCTACCTGGGTGCTTGTTGGGGGGGCTGGAGCTGAGAGGGATTAGGCACCCCTGTCGGCCATACAGTGTGCTTGGGGGCAGGGTGCATCAGGCGAGGGGGATTGGGCACCCCTCAGCACACAACAAATGGGGGAAGGGTGCATCATGTCAATGGGGATTACAATGAACTGGGAAGGGGGCATGCCAACAGGGGGATTGGGCACCCCTGATGTCACCTTTTCTGGGGACTGTAAGAGGTGGATGGTGACAACCACTGCCATGTTTATTGAAAGGAGACACCAGGCAAGGCATGCCCTGCAATGAGGGGTGCTACCCTCATTGCAGCAGCTAAATCATTTCAAGTTGGTGGCAAGCTTGCTGAACTAGTGTCAGCAGCAGCATGCCACCGCATTGGGGAAAGAGGGCCAAACTTCTAAATGCAGGGGGGGCACTGGCCACCTCAGTGCCGCACATCCAAAACCCCGCTTCTCTCCTAAGCTGTCACATAATGTTTTTTGTGCATTCACACAGGCAAACATAAAAAACAAGAGTACAGTAAGCAACCCAATACTCTATCCTGGAAATTATAATAATTCCTCCGTGGCCATATTTTATGCTTATATTGTCTGTTGTCTGCTTTCAATGCTTAGCAGTAATTGTGGCCATTGACACACAGAGGTCACTGATCTGTGCAAAAGGTTATACACCTTAGGTTGTACCATTACTGTAAACCTCCAGGTACTGTTTTATTTTTGTCACAGGGTAACCCCCCCCCCCGCTGAGTGCAGGTCTGTTTACTCATTAGTGTACAGATATGCTTTACTCACACTGAAGTTTAATAATAATGTTTGTAGTTTGTTTGTAGATTTAATTTCTGTAACCTACACAGTGTTCTCATATGCTCCCCTCACACAACAGAGCTTCCTTGCTACTACAGCATCCCCTTTAAGCTAATCACTTATCCTGTCTACCCTTCCCCCTTCCATGACCCTTTTCCTATTTTCTTATACTTAATGCATCATTTTACCTTTACAACTGTTCATTAATGTTCTCCTCCCATTTGTAATAACTGTACATTTACATTAATGGCTCTGTATTGTATGTATTAGTCTCTGTACTTAATTGTATGTTACTTTGTCCAGGACCATCTTGCAAATTAGCTTGCTCAAGGATGTTTCTTGCCTGGTTTAATAAAGTTTTTTGATTGATTGATATTTAATTTGGGTCATACTGCCAATTGCATTTTAGATTTCCTTTCTGTGACATAACCAGTGTTCAGATATGTGGAGACTTAAAGTCACAGATCAACCCTAGCTCAGGTTACTTATTAAATAAAGATCCACAATAATGTTTAATATTTTCTCCATTTAATGGTCAAAACAAACACTACATGCTCCACTTGTCCGGGGATAGATCATTGTGGACAACATTTCCTGTAATGTTTGCTGTGACCGCTACGTGGAGAAAATATCTGGTAAACATTAGTGTGGATTACTTTAAACCTCCAGGTACTGTTTTTTGTTACCAGGTACCCCCGAGTGCAGGTCTGTTTATTCATTAGTGTTCAGATACACTTCACTAACACTGAAGTTTAATAATGTTCATACTGTGTTTGTAGATTTAATTTCTGTGACCTTCAGTGTCCAGATATGCTTCACTCACACAACGGAGTAATAAATTATTTTGTATAAAGTTTCTTTTCCTACAGACTCCATCCTCTTCCTCTGCCCATGACATTATCACTCTCTATATATTAAACTTCAAAGCACCAAGCCTGTTCATATGTTAGCATCTCCAAGCCTTCAGTCACTACACACAATAATGGTAAATGTCAGGTGCCAGAATCTATGGGAAAACTGCCAGACTTTCTGTCTGAGGTGCAAATGACTTTAAATTCCTTTCTGAGTAATTCACATTGCATGAATCTTGCATGCCAGTGTCAAATCCACTTTCCATGCAAAGAATATCAACTTAAGCAAGGCCTTTGTTTTTATTGCCTATACAGTGTTACAGTGTTGGATGTATCACATCCAACATTTGCTTCTGAGGTTACTGGAGTAAAGCAATCTTAAATTACTGCTAAGAAACCAGACCCATAAAGTCTGGATCTCTGGACTGAAAGTGACTGGCTAATAGTTAACTAGCTCACTGCATTACTGCTACTGATATATCCTAACCAAAATATGTCCTTGTTACATGGATCGACTCAAAATAAGTGACTCTTCTGTGTATTTCCTACCAACCTCTTCACAAATCAGATTATTTCTATGCTGTCCTTTACAGGACTAACATTTCCATTTCAGTACCAACTTCAGTAAGTTTTTTTTTTCTTTTAGGAAAGATAGAAATAATGAGGTATCTCTCATGTTCTGGTGTGTGTGTGTGTGTGTAGTTTTTGGTTACTTTATTGATGTCTCCTATGGAGGGACTCAGAATGTGCAGGAGAGATTTTTTTTAGCAAATTCGGAGAAATCACAGATGCACCAGACTTGGACATTGGGTGGAGTTTTCCTTTAACTTCTCTCAAGCCAGAGGCAAGCCAAAAAAACGATGGAAGAGATTTCAATTTGCCAAAAAAGACTATTTAAAGAGATTCTTGCTAATGGCATAATCTTCCCATCAGTGTTAGTGCTAGACATACTGTAGCTAGCTTGCCTTGAGGAAGGGTGAACATTGTCAGGGCCCCTTAGCAATTGAGATGCATATGCAGCAAATAAGTCAAGATGGACTAACTTACCATAAAACTGTTGAGTCTCCCTATATTTCCTAACTGAAGTGATACAGGTATACTTTTTTCCTTTTGAATTTCATGCTGGCATTTGCAATTGCCCCTGCAAATTAATGATACTGCTTAGTAACTGTACTTTAACTGTTATTTGAGAAAACCATCACCCTTGATAGATTTTTTCATTTATTTCAGCATTTTTGTCCCCCCACCATTCATGTGGCATGGAGCACAGTGCTAATTTTACACACCAACTGTCCTGTACTGCACATATGGGATATGACATTGGTGAGAGTGAGATAGTAAAAATATCTCCACAAGCTGCCAGTGAACTCTTGATATCCCATGAGTGACGAAGCCATGAGTGGGATATCTAGAGTTCAGTAGCATTGAGTGGAGATATTTCTACTATCTCACTGCCACCCATGTCATATTTTATTTATTTATTAATTAAATTGTGTTAACCGGGTAAGCCCACTGGGCTCCAAAGGTCCCTTTTTCATGGGTGACCCAGAGTTAGTTACATGTAGTTTGCATATGCAGGCAGGTAATACAGTGTAGGACATATCATACAGGATAACAGTGACAATATACAGTTTTTATGGCAGAGGGTGGTAGGGTACATCACATTTACAGAATACAGCAGGGGTGGTAGATAGGGTTGTGACCCTAGATGCATTAAGTACATACAATGAATACAGCAAAAGGTAGGGTACAGGGTTATAAAGACAGTATACAGTTTCCCTAGAGGGGAGCAGCTATGTACAATACATTGACACACTTCAATAGTGACTACAATTTTTTCCATAGGCTGCAGGAGTGAGGTAAGTTAGCCATCAGAGCAGGAGCAGGGACTAATGTTAAGGAGGTGAGTGCACAGTCCCTTCTGAAATGTGGCTAGGGAGGGCACTTCCTGGAGGTGGTTATAGAGATTATTCCAGGATGTGGGGTCTAGATGGGGAAAGGATTTATAGCCGGCTACAGAGCAGGCCATGGGGATTTCCAGTAGTTTTTTGCCTGAGGAACAGAGTGGTCTACTGGTCTGTTTGGGCAAGTAGCCTGATTACCTCTGCAGGAGGTTGGGCGTTGAGGAGCTTGTATGTCCAGCTTAGCAGGGGGTACTGAAGCCTGTTGTTCAGGGAGGGCCAGTTGAGTGCAGTGAGGGCTTCACAGTGGTGGGTCCTCAGGTCGGATTTCATGGCAAAGCGTGTGATTTTGTGGTACAAAGTTTGTAGTCTGCAGTGGTCAGGTTTTGCGGTGCCGAGCAGGATAGAGGCTGCATAGGTTAGGATTGGGAGAAGGATACTCTGTGCAATCACCAATCTTGTCTCTGGTATCATATTATCACTTAGGTGGTAGAGGAGGCACCAGTTTTTGGTGAATGTTTTTTGTTACCAGATCCACATGCAGCCTCAGTGTTAGCCCCTGATCTAGTGTGAGGCCCAGGTATTTGAAGGATTGTACCACCTCAGTTTTGGAGCCAGACACAGTAGCAAGTGGGAGGAGATGGGCCCAGAAGGGACCCAGGGATTTTGGCCTGAACAGTAGCACTTTGGTCTTATTGGGGTTAAGAACCAAGAGATTCTCGACCAGCCAGGTTTTGGCCTTAGTGAAGTCTGACTGAAGCAGGGGTCCCAGGTCATCCAGATGTGGCTCAGTTCTATAAAGTACTGCATCATCAGTGTACTGTACCATGGAGCTGTTCCCACAGTGGCAGCAGAGGTCGTTTATGAATAGGGAGAACAAGAGTGGGCCCAGGATGGAGCCCTGTGGGACCCCCTCAGTTAAAGGTAGTGGTTCAGAGGTGGCCCCTCTCCACTTGAACTGCTGAGAGTGTCCCATCAGGTAATTGCAGAACCATTTCAGGGAGTGCAGGTCCAGTCCAAATTGGCTTAGCTTTATTAGCAGGAGTGGGTGATCTACCAGGTCAAAGGCCTTGGTAAGGTCGATGAACACAGCCCCTCTGGGGGTATCCTTATACAAGGCAGCTAGGACATCTGAGGTGAATCTAATGAAGGCAGTGTTGGTCCCATGTTTTTATCAAAAGTCGTGTTGTGAGGGGGCCAGGAGCTTGTTGGCTTCTAGGTAGTCCCTTCGTTGGCAATACATTAGCCGCTCCTGGATCTTTGCTAGGTGACATAGGATGGAGATGGGTCTCTAGTTGCCTATGGTGTCCCTAGCTCCACCCTTGTGGATTGGGACTACATGGGCCTGCTTCCATGAATTGGGTACTACTCCATCCTGCAGGGATCTGTTTAGCAGCAAGGCGATAGGTAGAGCTATGGCTGGGGTGGTGGCCTTAAGCAGCTTGGGGTCCAGTCCATCCAGTGCTGGAGATCCATTGGGTTTTAAGAATTGTAGGAGGGGTAGCACTTCTTTGGCCCACACAGTCCTTAGATGGAAGTGGGGAGTCAAGGGGTCCTGAGTTTCAGTGGCCGGGGGGCCCCTGTGGACTGTGTGGGGGGGCTGGTTCTGTATGCCCCCAGATCAGTGAAGAAGCAGTTGAAGGCTGCGTCAGCCTCCCCTATGTCAGTAAGGGTTTGTCCATTACAGGTTATGTTGCCCTGCTGAGGTATGTTTGTGTCTTTTAACAGGGAACTGATGCTAGACCAGAGGGACTTAGAGTCTGACAGAGATCTATAGGCAGCTGAATCTGCAGGGCTGGCAGAGCACCTGGCCTTTTTCCAGGCCTTGTCTCTGCCTTTAATTAGAGATTTTAGCTCATGGGAGAACCATTTGTGGCAATGGCCTTTAGCTCAACTCTTCCTTACCGGTGCATGGAGGTTGACCACTGCAGAGAAAGTGCACTGGAAGTACTGAGTGGCATCATCGGTACTGCCTATGAGTCTTATTGGTGTCCAGCCAACATTTCTCAAGGATCTCTGTAAGGCCTCAGTGGAGAATCCAGAGAAGTCCCTGGCCACTATGAGCCTGGGGGGAAACCTGGCAGGCCATTTTTTCCAGGTGCAGAATTTGGGGGAGTGGTCACTCAGGGCATCGGACATCATGCAAGCCACTTGTAAGTTAGCAGGGTTTGAGACCAGTATCCAGTCAAGGATGGACTGGTTTCCTGTTTTTTGGTTTTGCCTGGTGGCCTCAGTGATTACCTGGGTCAGCTTTGCTTTGAGGAGTGAGACCCAGTAGTTTTGCTCAGTAGTGGGTTCCCACCTCAGGTTGACGTCCCCTAGGACCAGCAACTCAGCGGGCGGGGCCCTGGCTAGGGAGTGAATTAAGTTCTGTAGTGCTGGGGTGCCACCTGTGGGAGGGTTGTAAATACAGCCTATAGTTAGGTGTTTTGTGCTGCCTAGAATGATTCTGACAAATATCAATTTGAGCCCTGTGGAGCTTGGCAGCTTGATAGGGGACAGGGAAGCCTCCAGGGAGGAGCTCACATAAATAAGGACACCCCCTCCTTTTTTCCCTTTTCCGTCCTTTTGGTAGGAGTCATAGTGGTCGAGTGCCACTTTGTGAGGGAGTATGTGGGGCTTCAACTATGATTTGGAGATTGCAAATCTGCATATATATATATATATATATATATATATATATATATATATATATATATATATATATATATATATACACACACATATATATCAACCCAGGTTTGTACCTCATGCATCTTGGGTCTTAGGCTACAGACATTCATATGTGCAACCCTCAGGCCTTGGTGTGGCACCATGTTGGATCACTAGGGGACCCCAGGATGGAGTTGGTGAGTAGTGGCCCAGGGTTGGGTTGCACATCACCTGAGCACATTATCAGTATTAGTAGAATGAGGTGGAGGACCCCTTGCCAGGTGAGGGATGATAGTTTCAATTGCTTGTGAGGCACACTACAGAAGATGAAGTAGTAGACTCCCTTACATGCTAGACCATGCGTTAGGACCAGTGTTTCCAGGGTTATAGATGCATGGCAGATTGTGAGGTGCGATAGGTGACAGTCCTGTGCACCCCTTAGCAAGTATGGGTCATGGCGGACACTCATTTATGTATCTACCCAGCTTAGTGTGGCAGCGTACAAGAGAATCATGACTGGTACCCTCTAAGTAGCAGGGCTTGGGTAGTGCCACGAGTACCAGCAGTAGCGGCATCTTGGCTGAGCTGCCTCGTTGTGGGGCTTGTTCCACTGAACATCCCTATCCAGGATGGAGGCAGGGTATTGTGAATGTCGAGGGTGCCGGGGTTCCTGCCCCTGAGCCATTAACTTGACAGGAGAGGTGCCGTCACCTTAGATACTTTGGGCTGGAGTGAGCCTGCTAAATGAGGGAAGGTCTTGCTCAGTGGGTACTAGCAGTGTTTTTTTTTTCCTTTACTGTCAGTCTGAGTAAGTTGTGGGAGGTAGTGAGACCCTCAGCCCCTTGCTCTAATTCAATCCCACACTGCGATAGAGGATGGGCAGTCCAAGCTGCTGTGCAGCACTACAACCCTGGAACCTAGTCTGAGGGGAGCGATTGAGCGTACCAGTAGTATTAGCAAGCCAAGCAGTCATGCTAAAGCAGCCTCTAGTGGCAGCAGTTGATAAGCTGCATATGGAGAAGTGAGCTGATAGGCTCAGATGTCCACGTGATCTCCACAATATAACTCTGAGTTGACTAAAGGTGGTGGTGGGGTTGGAGGGGATCCTCTGTGGCCATCAGAAAAATTCCATGGCCCAGACCACATGACATGTTCCGACTGTTCCATTTCTCCATGCCTGCAGCTCTGTGAGGGAGGGATCCTTGATGCTGGCCCTCTCAACCTTCCACCCGGGGGGAGCGTCTGCTGTCTGAGCTGAGTCTGCAGCTCTGTGAGGGCAGGTTCCATGATGCCGGCCCTCTCAACCTCCTGCCTGATGGGAGGGGGGATGTCTGCTGTCTGAGCCATGTCTGCAGCTCTGTGAGGGAGGGCTCTCTGATGCTGGCCCTCTCAACCTTCTGCCTGGTGGGGGGGTGCCTGCTGTCTGAGCCGAATCTGCAGCTCTGTGAGGGAGGGCTCCCTGATGCTGGCCCTCTTGACCTTCTGCCCAGCGGGGAGGTGCCTGCTGTCTCAGCTGAGTCTGCAGCTCTGTGAGGGAGGGCTCCCCGATGCTGGCCCTCTCAACCTTCTGCCTGGTGGGGGGGGGGATGTCTAATATTTGATTTATACAACAATAGTGGGTCTCTCTTTTTTTCAGTTTTAAAGTTATTTGCATTTGTTTGTTGCAAAAAGTGAAAAAAATGTGATTTTTTTTGCTGTTTTTTTGTCAATTATAATAAATTAAAATGTATCTGTAAATGAAACACCACTCATTTTGTAGATATTTTTGTGCTGAAGAAATGTGCTCACAGTACCATGCTATCATTTTTCATTTTAAAGTTACTTGCATTTGTGTGTTGAAAAAGTGAAAAGAAAATACATTTTCTGCTGTTTATTTGTTAATTATAAAAAAAAGGTAGCTATAAATGAAACACCACTCATTTTGTAGATCTTTTTGTGCTGAACAACTTCCGTGCTCACAGTACAATGCTATCATTTTTCATTTTAAAGAGGACAGGAAATCATTTCTAATTGGCAGCAGTTTATAAAGTTTTGATTCTCAGAAGTGATATGCATTACTCTAAATAATCTATATTTAACTATACCTAAATAAAAAGTGATATGAAAAATTGTATTTTGCATTGTTTTGTTTTTATGGGTAGCATTCTGTTACAGTTCTCTTCATGGAACCAGTAATTTGGAGTTTTAACTATGTCATGATTTGTACACGGAACTCTTAGCGTAGTTCTAATAGGCCAACAGCTCATAATTGGAATTCCGTGCACAAACCATGACATAGTAAAAACTCCAAATCACAGGTTCCACGAAGAGAATTGTAGCAGAATGCTGCCTATAAAATTAAAACAGTGCAAAATACAGTTTTTTGTATCACTTTTTATTCAGGTACAGTTAAATATGGATCATTCAGGGGAATGCATATAATTTCTGAGAATAAAAACTTTATAAACAGCTGTCAATTAGCACAAATTTCCTGTCCTCTTTAAAGTTATTTGCATTTGAATATGGTTAGTACTGTTACTGAGGCTGAACATTCTAAATGAGTTCCAAACCTTTTGTGACATACCCAACTGGCCAAGATATCCATTGTGACATACCCAACTGTGAAGATAAATAGAGAATAATGGATGGGTAGGTAGTTAAATCGAGGATTTTACACCCCCCCCCGAGGTGCGGGATGCCACATAAACCTTGAGAGCAAAGCTTGAGGAGTTTATTAAGGCATCCCACCCTGAGGGATTATGTAAAATCCAAGTTTTACACACCTACCCATCCTTTATTTTGTATAATTGCTGGGGCCATTTTTTCACCACAGCAATTATACAAAAGAACTCTATTTTTGTACGGAGTCAAGCTGCGGACCATTGGAGTTTTAACGTGGTCCATAGCGGCTGGCTCGTAAACTGAAGCGGCTTTTTTTTTCTCACTTGGGGCCGATTAGGTAGTTGTTTTTTTGTTGTTGTGCCCAGTAGTATTCTGCTAAAATAAAAAAAGAACTTACCGCCGACTTCTGTTGGGGAAGTTGAGAGCACTGAAGAGTAGGGACAGACCGCGCAGACAGCAGGAAGTTTGCAACAGTCACATGTGCTGAAGTAGGGAAACCGGGTGTGTGAATGTTGTTATAACCAGCTGGTTATAACACTAGAATTATAACCTGGTTTCCCAATGGGAAAAAAACTGTAACCAGTTATTATAAAGTGATATCTCACATGTGGTCAGTGAAATATCTTTTTATCTTCCTGAAAAGAGGCAAACACATTGTATAAATTGTTTTCAGTAGTTGACCACACTACAATATATGGCAAGATGCTAAAAATATTAATTTTGACATTGGATGCCTAACTGAAGTGAAAAAAATATTTTTTATTTATTTTTATAGTTACAGTTTTGGTCAACTGCATTTAAAATGCAGAGCAATTTGGTGCTGTCTCTTTTTATACTTTAAATACAGCATTTTTCTGTATTGTAAAGACACTGTTTTAGGATAAGAAGTTCAGAGAATACGAATATTCACAAGTGACAAAGTAAGTTGATAATTTAGTACATTATTATATAAAGGGGAACATTAAGCTGGTTACAGTGCACACCAGACTTATTTTTATATCACATTATGATGCAGGCAGATGCAAGATCTATTTTCTGTATCTTCTTTGTCAAAAATGTTGATGTTCACTATGAGGCTGTTCTTGCAACCTAGGAAAGGTAGAAATGATGAGGTGTCTCTCATGTTCTGCTCTGTATGTGTGTGTGTGTGTGTGTGTGTGTGTGTAGTATTTGGTTACTTTATTGATGTCTCCTATGGAGGGACTCAAAATGTGCAGAATAGCTTTTTTTTAGCAAATTCAGAGAAATCACAGACACACCAGACTTGGACATTGGTTGCAATTTTCCTTTAACTTCTCTCAAGCTAGAGGAACGCCAGATAAAACACAATGGAGGAGATTTCAATTTGCCAAAAAAGGCTATTTAAAGAGATTCTTGCTAATGGCATGATCTTCCCATCAGTGTTAGTGCTAGGCATACTGTAGCTAGCTTGGCTTGAGGAAGGGTGAACATGGTTAGGACCCCTTAGCGATTGAGATGCATGTGCAGCAAATAAGTCAAGATGGACTAACTTACCCTAAAACTGTTGAGTCTCCCTATATTTTCTAACCGAAGTGATACTGGTATACCTTTTTCCTTGTGCATTTCATGCTGGCATTTGCAATGGCCCCTGCAAACTGATGATACTGCCTGTGTCAGTAACTGTACTTTTACTGTTATTTGAGAAAACCATCACCCTTGATACATTTTTACATTCACTTGCGTGCATGTGCAAGGAACGTTTTGGGAGATTAGCACACTTGGAGGTGTGCCTCTCCCATCAAATGCACTGCTCCCTTGAGCAGGCATGATGTCCTGCACCAATGGTGCAGGAGCTCATATGACAGCGGTGTTCCTCTGCTTCAAAAGAAAACACCGCTGCACATACTGAGTATCGCTGCCGCCCTCCGCCACGCCGCCCCGTCACGCCACCCCCCAAAGTTTTCCTGCCACGCCTGGGAGCCACCCCAGCATTGCAAATGTTGTTTGTTTTTTCCGACGGGGTGCCCAATCCCCATCGGGCTCCATGGTCTCTGCCATCTTCTGCTGCCACGCTGGGAGCCCACCCCGCGGGCAAACGGTTTGTTTGAGTTTTGTCGACGGGGTGCCCAACTCGCTCGGCCTCGCCCCCGCCAGTTTGCCGGGACGGGGTGCCCAATCCCTGCTGGCTCCCGACCCCATACATCTTCTGCCACACTGGGAGCTCCACCCCAGCGTGGCAAACGTCCCACGTTGTCTTTTTTTGTTTTCCTGTAAACAAAACGTCCTGCGTGCTGCCTCCCAACCCCTCCCACAACCTGCACCCACCCACTGCGCACTCCAGCCTCCCCACCCCATACTTACCTCCGACTCGCACAATGATCTTCGTGGACCGGGAACACGTCTGCACTCTTCAAAGCCGACCGCGAACTGAGGAAATGCCGGTAAGCTGTATAATGGGCTACATGGGGGGTTTCAACTTTATTGCATATCTCAGTCATTTTTTGGAATTTTTGCACCAAATTTTCAACATGGGGTTTTTGGGACCCCTTCTCATGAATGATGTCACTGTCATGGCGTTATTCGGGCCCGAAGGGTGATTTCGCAGGCACTGCGCAGTCACTGCGTGAAATCACCCTTTGGCCTTGAATAACACCATGACAGTGACATAATTCATGAGAAGGGGTCCCAAAAACCTCATGTTGAAAATTTGGTGCAAAAATTCCAAAAAATGACTGTTTTACGAGTGTGCATTGCGCAGTTCCTACGTAGGCTCGTAAGTTCGCGAATTTTCAATATTTTCACTCCAGATTTTCAACATTGCCATTTTATCACACCTTCTTTTGAGTTGTACAGCTGTCATTTTTTGCATCTCACCCAAAACATGTTTTCACCCATGTAGTGCACAATGGCGCAGTCAGTGTGCGAAATCAATGTATGGAACACATTAAGAAAATCACAGTGACACTGTTCATGAGCAGAGGTCTTAAAATGGCTATGCTGAAAATTTGGTGAAAAATTCCTAAAATGACTGTGTTTGACGAAGCGTATGCTAAGTAGTTCCTACACACGCTGCATATTTGGCGAATTTTCAATATTCGCGACCCAGATTTTCAACATTGACATTTTACCACACCTCCTCATGAGCAGTACAGCTGTCATTTTCACATCCTGCCCAAAATGTGTTTCTGCCATATGAAGCATAATGGCGCAGTCGGTGTGCGTAACTCAATGTATGGGACACATTAAGAAAATCACAGTGACACTGATCATGAGCAGAGGTCTTAAAATGGCTGTGCTGAAAATTTGGTGAAAAATTCCTAAAAATTACTGTTTTATGAGTTCTGCTATGAAGTTCCCACGCACGCCAGTAAGTTTGCTAATTTCCAATATTTTCACCCAGATTTTCAACATTGCCATTTTACCATACCTCCTGTGCGCAGTACAGCTGTCATTTTCACATCCTGCTTAAAACGCCTTTTCCCCATGTAGTACAATGGCGCAGTCGGTGCGGAATCAATGTATGGGACACAGTAAGAAAATCACAGTGACACTGTTCATTAGCAGAGGTTTTAAAATGGCAATGTTGAAAATTTGGTGAAAAATTCCTAAAAATGACTGTTTTACAAGCGTGCATTGCACAGTTCCCACGCACGCTCGTAGGTTTGCGAATTTTCAATATTTCCACTCCACATTTTCAACATTGGCATTTTACCACACTTCCTTATGAGCAGTACAGCTGTCTTTTTTCACATCCTGCCCAAAACGTGTTTCCGCCTATGTAGCGCACAATGGGGGTAACAAAAACATCATGCTGACAATTTATTGTACAAATACCAGCAATCGCACAGGGCATTAGGGTAAAGCACCATACATGCCAAACACCACTGCAAATACCTGCAAGTGAACGTTCGGCATTGACAAATGCTTGTTTCATTTATTTCAGCATTTTTGTCCCATTACCATTCATGTGGCATGAAGCACCATGCTAATTTTGCACACAGACTGTCCTGAACTACATATTGTTTTCAGTAGTTGACCACACTACAATATATGGCAAGATGCTAAAAATATTTGTTTTGACATTGGATGCCTAACTGAAGTGACATTATGATGCAGGCACATGTAAGATCTACTTTCTGTATCTTCTTTGTCAAAAACCTCAATGTACCCTATGAAGCTGTTTTTACAACCTAGGAAAGGTAGAAATGACCAGGTATCTCCTCCCTATTCCTCTATGCAAGTTCCCTCTGCCTTGGGAACACCTACCTGCCCTTAGTGGGTGGCACCTGCTTGCCCTCCTCCCCCAGACCTGTCCATCTAGGTGTTCTGGTCATGCCGCTAGACAAAGTCCTGCCTCCTTTGATGTCTTGTGGGAAGGGAACATGAGCCAGAGGACAAATAGTGCTCTCTAAATCCCTTACACACACAGGCAGCGTAGTAATGAGGCTTCAGTGGAGGACACTATTTTTAACACTCTACCATGTTGTCTGGAAGGTAATTATGCAGGGAATCCTTTTCTCAAAGCAATATGTCTGCAGGCTATGCCTACTGCAGCCATAAAAAGGGCAATAAACATGAGGGGTTATTGGATTCGTTTTGTTTGGTTCTCTGATTTTGTAAATTCATGTAGTGAGTTGTGGTCACAATAAATAAGCATTTTGTTCACTGGACTTGGCTTTTTATCTTCTTGTGACTTGCTGCAGCTGCCTCAATCCAGCTCCTGAGTGCAGTTATATGTATCTGGTCAATGAACATGATTCCAGGATGTACAGACCAATAAGCTTGATAGATATTGTAGCGAAAATATATGTCACAATTCTCTTAGCTAGATTAAAACAAGACCTTATTAAAACTAGGGACATTTCAAATCTCCAAGCTGGCTTTAGGAAGGGCTATACAACTCTGGATAACTGCTATACCTTCTTACATCTATTTGAAAAATATGTAAGAGTCAGAGGCCAAAAGCTATATGTTGCTTTCATAGATTTTACAGCAGCGTTTGACTCTGTTAATAGAAATAGATTGTGGAACATAATGAAGGACTGGGGTTTAAGTCTTGCACATATAGGAGCCATTAGACACCTGTATTTTGGGACTTGGGCCCAGATCAGGCCGGATTCAGAGGTCTTCTTTCTGGAAAATATCAAACTAACAAAGGGGTTCAACAAGGTTATGTCCTGGCCCCTATCCTTTTTTCAGCTTATATAAATGAGTTGTTAATCACTCCTACTCCTGGTATAGATTCACTCCAGAGAGGCAATATTGTTTGCCCTGCACCTGCATACACCGATGATTTGATTCTTATTTCACTTTCCCCTAATTGTTTGCAAAGGAAATTGGAACTTTTAGACTCATCAACCAAATGTATAGCGTTTAAAATAAATTTTGAAAAAACTAAGATCATTGCCTTCAGCACACGTAGAAACAACTTTAGCTGATACTTGGGTTCTACCAGAACAGAGGTAGCTAAATTTTATTGCTTCCTAGGCATAACTTCTCTAGAAATCTTTCATAGAAAAACCATTGTGACAATATTTTGGCAAAGGCAGATCTGGCCATGCTGGGACTCAGAAGGTTTAATTATATCTATGGAGGATACACAATTAACCTCTCTTAAAAGCAATTAAGGTAAAATATTATAATCAGGTCCTATATGGGGCAAAAATGTGGGCCCTTTCCAAAGCTGATTGTCTGGAAAAGCCAGCCATACACATTTTGTGATCAGCCCTGAGGTTCAATAAATCTACACCAAGTTGTATGGTCCGGGCAGAACTAGGCCTAACTAATTTTCAGGCCTTCGCTGACAGTAGAATGATCAATTTTTGACAAAATTAAGCACCTTCCCCAAAGAAAGATTAATTAGAAAATGTTTAAGAGAGAAAGAGACCTGGTTAAAGACAGGAAGTAAGTCCTCCCCATGGCTTGCTCACATACTTTCCCTTCTTTGTAAATATGGATTGGAGGCTCTTCTAAAATTAACTGTAAAGAACATTATAATAAGTACTAAATACAAACCTAACTTCTACAAAAAAAATTGAGGGCTATTATATTTCTCAAGAAATTGTGAGGCAGTATAGTGCAGTGGATTAAGGCTCTGAGCTGCAGATCTGGAGACCTGGGTTTGAATCCCACAGTGGTCTAGATGAATACTGTGTGATCCTGAGCAGGTAACCTAACTTCCTTGTTGTCCCAGGTCGCATCTGGAAACAAGCTTTAACTTACTGTGCTACTCCTGGTTAAACAATGTTCCCTTTCCCTTCCAAGATCTTAAAGCAGTTTCTGAAGCAAAATTTGCCAGGTGGTATAGTGAATATAATTGTAAATTCAAATATAGATACTATCTGCATGTTTTGATCAATCTGTTTTATAAGAAAACCTATATCAAATTTAAAACTAGCATGTTTGAATTTAATGTTTTTAAAGTTAGATTTGGAAAGCCTCCAACCTGGAATTAGAATTATGCTTTTGTAATAACACTGATATGGAAGATTTATTGCACATTGTCTTACACTGTAGATGGTACAACAAGGCCAGGAAAAAAAACTGATTTTCAAATAGTGAAGCTATTACAATGTACAGATGAAATAATAATACTTATGATTTTATTTACTGCTGAAGATGACAAACTCATTACTAATGTAGCTAACTATTTAGTAACCATTCATATGGTCAGGAAAAGGATGATTTTAAATCTGAAGAACCCATAAGTTTCTCTCTTATCTTTTAACCTACTGTATATAAGTTGTTAATTTTTTCTCATATTATGTATTCAATTTATGTCCGCTCTTATTGTTTAATAAGTTTTTAGTGTTTATATGTGTTATTGCTTGTCCAATATTTATAGATTTTTGATATTTCATCTTAGTATTTACTCTTTGTAATGATCGTTGCTTTTAAATGACTGAAAAAAATAAATACTACCTATATATTTGCACTGTATAGTGTATGTATATATATATGTGTGTGTGTGTACATATATATATATATATATATATATATATATATATATATATTAGAGGCAAAAAACTCTGTTTAATGCATCAGTTAGGGTTGTTCCACAGTGACAAAAGTGAGGAAATTTGATGTGAGGGTTGAAACCCCCTTTGCACCCCACCAGCCCACCCCCCCAACTGGAAACGGGGTGCACCTGTTGGGGTCATCGGCCCTAAGTGTCACCCCATCACAAGTGGAAAGAAGCTGAGGAATAGGAGAATGGGGTGAGAGTTAGGACCAATGACCCCAATGCACACCCTGACTCCAGTTGGGGGGGTGGGCTGGTGGGGTGCAAAGGGGGTTTCAACCCTAACATCGAATTTCCTCCCTTTTGTCACTGTTGAACAACCCTAACTGATGCATTAAACAGAGATTTTGCCTCTAATTTCCCTTCTTTTTGAGAATGATAATGAGAAATAGTGAATGTAATGCAGTGGCGGGAGTGTGGGGCCCACCAGTACTGTAGACAGAAATGTTAAAAACAACACAAATGCAACTGCAAATGAAAACGCAAAGGGTAACGCACATGGTGGCGTAAACGTGAACGGTAAGTGAACCGGGTATGGAACCGCAAGCAGAAACGGTGATGGTAACAGTAATGTAAGTGCACAGGCTGGTTTCCCCAAAAGCTGTATAGAGAAAGACAGTGAGCAGAAAGAATGTATGCAAAATAATGACTCTCGGAACACAAAAATGAGGACTTGGAATAGTAAATTGCTTATATCTCAGTAACTGCATTTATGAGAAAAAAATTTAAAAGTCATATGTATTATCACTTTCCTTGTTGTTTTGCACTTAGCCCCATTGGGGACTAAGAATTTATGCTATAAAGTTCGATTCTCACCATTTTCGAGATACGGGCTTTGTAAGGCGCGGCAAACGCCGTAATGTTATCCTATGGGAAAAAACAGAAGTTCAGACTACCATAACTTTGCCTCCCTGTAATATTTTTTCACCAAACCACTGAAAGGCACATCTGTGGGATATTGGCTATATTCCCTGCAAATTTCAGCCAAAAAGACCAAACCATTATTTTGCAGCAGGGCGCCAAACGATTGCTGCAATACGTCGTACGCCATAATGTTATCCTATGGGAAAAAGTGTCAACTTTTGAGTACCGTAACTTTGTCACTGTGTAATATTTTTTCAGCGAAACATTGAAAGGCACATCTGTGAAATGTCGGCTGCGTTCTCTCCAAATTTCAGCCCAAAACTCCAAACCGTTCTTTTGTAGCGGGCTGCCAAAGAATTACTGTTATTTTGAAGATAGTGTTGCAAAGTAGTAAATGTGATTTTATGGAAGCTGCGAAAAATTTACACACTGTGAGTGCTACACTACTTTTTGCAAAAGTACTTTTTCCAGAAATCTGAAAACATATTTCTGGGTGTTTTACCCAAAATAAAGACATGGCTAGCATCCTCAGGGCCGACTAGGTGAATACAAAAAGAATTAGGTTGCTAGAGGGTCTCAATTTTAAATGCCAAGCATTTTTCTGATCACTAACTGAAAACAAAATGGTGGATTTGCTAGTAAAGGCCATTTACACAGTAAAAAGTGTATTTGTGAAAGTGTTGAACTTTTGTTAACTTTTCCCATTGACTTATAATGGAACTTGTTTTTTGAATAACTTTTGAACCGTTTAATATTTTTTCATGAAATCTTCAAAAGGCACATTGGGGACCCTGGTTGCGTTCCTGAGATTTTTGGACCAGTCATGCAAACCGTGTGACCTGTAGGAGCGACCGTAGAATTCCAAAAAAAGCGTAAACGCACGCGCAGATCTCACTTAATAACTCCGCAGCTGTACATCTGACTGGTACAAAACTTGGCAGATCCCAAGGTGTATAGGTCTTAATTCTGTATTCCAAATTTCAGGCAAATCTGTTGAACGGTTGCAAAGTTATTAAGGTGCAAAATTTTGGGTTTAACATGTAAATGGCTCCTCAACCCTAACTATGGTAGCACTACCGTGTACCATAATATATATATATATATATATATTATTTATTTATTGAAATCTTGGAGTTGTTTACCTTGAGCTAAAAGCTCGTTTACAAAGGTTCCGTGTAATACACTCAAAGACAAAAAAGAACACATGTACAGGTAGTGATTGATTAGTTATTACAATAAAAGTGTGAGTTCCAGAGCACATAGAAACATAGAAGTTGATGGCAGATAAGGACCGCAAGGCCCATCCAGTCTGCCATTTCTTTTTCTACCTTATAAATGTGCCATTGGCCTTTGCTCTGTCAATGGCCTATCTATTCATGCTCATCTGTATTTCTCCCTTATGCCTATCTCATGCCTGTTTGAAGCCCTGCACTGTATTCATATCCACCACTTCCTGAGGTAGGCCGTTCCATGCATCCACCACCCTTTCTGTGAAAAATAACTTCCTCACATTGCCCCTTAATCAGCCTCCCTCTAATCGCATGCTGTGTCCTCTTGTCCTGCTATTTTTCTTATATTGAAACATTTTAGATTCTTTCACCTTGTTAATGCCCTTAAGGTGTTTGAATTTTCAATCATATCACCTCTCTCCCTCCTTTGCTCTAGGGTATACATATTGATACATACATAGGGACAGTATAAGTGCATAGGAACAGTATAAGTGCAATGTTACAGAGTTCAACTTAATTTCATTCAATTAAGAGAAACATAGTGGTCAACAGAAGAGGAGACAGCCAGGAGATAGGCTTTGTCTGGAGTGGGGGGGGTGGAGAAAGGGGAGGGGGGTGAGGTAGTTGGGAGAAGGGTGAGGAGAGAGGTTTGTGGAGACATGAGAGGGTAAGGACAGGAAAGAGGTAGGAAGAGGGATATAGAGTGGGTGGAGTTGGTAGAAGCAGAGAGGTGGGAGGATATGCAAGGAGGGAAATGGATAAGGGGAGATGGAGAAGGCAGCATGGAGGCAGGCATTTATGGTTGGCAATCACAACTGCTCAGGGAGGGCAAGTGTTTATTCTTGCTTATGAAATGTATGTATGAATATATATATGTATGTATGTATGTGTGCATGTAATAAAATTTATTTTTATACAGACAAACAATACATTCAGGCCAGAGGCCTGTTTTCATGTGTATCCTTGTCAGTCATTCTCAAATGCAGTTGGGGTGGGGACACAATGGACCTAGAGTCAATTCCATCCTTAAAGAGCAGGAGCCAGATTTTCAAATGGCTGATGGACTAAGTCCTGTGCCAGTGTCGAAAAAAATATCTGTATCGGTGGATATTCCAGTTTTCAGCTGTGCTCTGCATGGATGGCAGGCGCAGCTGTGGAGGATGCTATGTCTGGTCCAACCAGGCCTAACATTCTGGTGCACCTGCACCAAAAAATGGCTGCTACCTGCTGTACATAATGGAGACAGCTGCAAAATGGCTCAATGTTAGAAAATCCAGTGCAGGTGGGAAAAACTGCCACTCCACAAGTGAAGACCCACTTGTGCAAGTTTTTTCTGCACCTGCACCAATTTTGTGAGTCTTTGAAAATCTGGCCTCAGGTGTTTACTTCTAATAATTAGACAACTGACTGAATTTGTTGTATTTTGGCATGCTAGTAATTGCTTCCTAAATGTTTGTTAGTACAGTGAAACAACTGGGGTTTCATCTTTGTTTTTTCACACTGCTAGTAAAAGAGAATTCAATAGAAATCTGGTATTGTGATGTCAGAAACTACCAGCTACTTAGGTGCACAATGTATTTTAGTGAGAAACTATATATAGTTTTCTTTTTCAAAAGAAATACATACTTCTTGCAGCAACAAACTTTTCCTTTTCAATGTTTGCACGATTGCACTATTTCAGTCCATCTGTATGATTTGACATTTTTTTTAAACAATAATTAGCTTCACTTTTATTCTTTCCAAGTAAAATCTGGTTATGAAGAAAATCTCACCTGCTAAATTATAACAAGAGACCACAAAAATCAAATATTTCAACTCCTGATGATGGGACATAAGCCACTCACCTGCAGCTTCCCTCAGGGAAATCATCACCTTGCACTTTGCAGATATCAATGCATTATCATGTACATCATACATGGTGCAAATAGTTTATTTAATAACTGGTGTTTCAATGAAAGATTGTTCCAGGAACCCATCACTTTTTCTGTGAAGAAATACTTTCTAACATCTCTCCTGAATCTACTCTCCAGCTGCATAGAATGTTCTCATGTTCTTGAGCACCTTTTGTTCAGAAAAATACTTCCCTCCTGTACCTTATTTACACTTGTGAGGTATTTAAAGGTCTCTATCATATTTCCCCTCTCTCTCCTCTATTACAGGGTGTATATATTGAGGTCCTTTAGTCTTTCCTCATAGGGTTTTTGATGCATACCCTGCACCATTTTAGTTGCCCTCCTCTGGACAGCTTCCACTCTGTTTATGTCCTTCAGGAGATGTGGTCTCCAGAACTGCACACACTACTCTAGGCGGGGTCTTACCAGAGATCTATAACAGAGATAACACCACCTCCCTCTTTCTGCTGGTGATATGCCTCCCTATACACCCCAGAATTCCACTAGATCTCCCAACTGCCTTGTTGCACTGTCTGGCCACCTTTACATCATCTGATATGATTAACCCAAGTCTCTTTCCTGCTTGGTGGTTGTCAGTACCACTCCACCCATTTTGTACTCTGTCCCTGAGTTTCTGTGCCCTACATGCATTATTTTTCACTTGTTTGCACTATTACATCATGAGTATTACATCACAGCCAAGCATAATAGGATCGGTGGTGTCACACCCATGAACAGTATAAGCACATTGCTCAGTGCCTGACAATTGATAAGATTCATATCTAGTCAGTTGTTATACAGAGGATAATGTATGGGCAACAGTGTAAAGATTTTGTTTTTCACACCTGAGGCATGTGATACCACAGGTTCCATCACTATGTTGTGACAGGAAAAAGGCCAACCGCATTTAGAGCGCCACAAAAATGCTGACAGTGCAGAGAGCGCTGAAGCAATAAGCCGAAAGTGGGGGGAGTGAAACACCACAGTATGACACCCAAACATAACCCCCCCACACACACATCAAACTGTACAAAGCAGCTGAAAATGTTTTGTGGGGAGCCATGCACCCTGCACTCCCGATGCAGGGGGGCTCCACCCACTGCACCCCCAGCAATAAATATAACATACTCTGAGACACACATCCAGTGGGAACCAGTGGAATAAATGGACAGTAGACAGTATATTTCTATGCAGTGAATTTTTGAAAACCTTGAAATGAGAGCAGCAAATCCCCTCTGGTACTGTCGACAAACTCCACCGACATACTGAAATGCTGACCTCCAACACAGACCAAGCCATGCTGCACAGTATCTCCTGCTACAAAACTGGACCCTTTCATAGCACACATCCTGGGCAAGAATTAACACCACCTGCCCACCCTCCAGAAACCCTATCAAAACCTGTGTACAGAGAACAATCACTCCAGCACACTCAACCGTCGCTTCAGCATCCCAGTCAGCAAAAGCACTCCATCACAGTGAACCATGCAGATGCAGCCATAAAATGCAGTGCTCCAGCATCCCATTCAGCAAGATCAGAGGTGCTCTAATGCCGGTGCTCATATCCTGGTGACATCAATCCATCACCCCTATAACGGTATACAGATATCACATAAACCACAAGATTTAAGGTGGGTTATAAAATGAGTCCTAACTGTTGCCAGTACTTTATTTTATGGAATTACTGGTTAACAGTGATAAAGCAGTGCATAAGGCAGTGGGATGTTACAGTGCATAGGGAGGGGTATATTCAGCATGAGGAGGGAGGTGGTGCTGCCATTGTATCATTTGCTGGTAAGACCCCACCAGGAGTACTGTGCTCAGTTTTTGAGGCTGCACCTAGAGTCAGTCCAGAGAAGGGCAACTACAATGGTGCTGGTGTTGTACAAGGAGCCCTATGAGGAAGGACTATGTGATCTCAACAGGTACACCCCAGAAAAGAGGAGAACAAGAGGTGACATTATAGAGAAAATGCCTCACAGCAGTGAACAGAATGCAGGAGGGAAGTCTCTTTCAAATGAGGATTGCCAGGACCACAGCCATGAGATAAAGGTTGAGAGGGAGATGTTTAAGAGATGTGATGAAATATTTTTTCACTGAAAAGGTATTAGATGCCTGGAATAGGCTGACAGCAGAAGAGATGAATGCAGAAACAGTGGGGTGCTTCAAGTATGTGTGAGATAGACAGGGGTGTATTAGATCACAGGCAGGAAGGAAGGAGAGTAGCCAGTGACCAGTTAGGATCTATGGAGACAGATTAGGAAGGGAACATGTGAGCAGACTGGATGGGCCAAGAGGTCATTTTCTGCCAACAAATTCTATTTCTATGTATCAGAACCACAGCAGGTAGGAGAGACACAAACTAAAAACCAAAGTAGATTTTGCCTGCAGCAGTTGTATCTCATGTTTGGTGCTGTACATTAAGGGAGGCAGTACAGTGTAGTGGTTAGGAGCACTGAGCTGCAAACATGGAGAAGAAGGTTTGAATCCCACATTCACCACTTGCTTACTGCATGGCCATGATTAACTCACTTAAGTTCCCTGTGCTTCTAGGACACACACACCTGCAAACAAGCCTTGGCTTAGTGTGTCTTTCCTGGCACAAAATAGTAGCAGAAAAAATAAAGTGTGTGAGAGTGAGGCAATTATGTGTAATATAATGGAGAATGGATGAATTAGACCTTAACCAGTAATTATATGTAGAATAAATCATGGGATAGTGTGTGTAATGAGAATTTTGCACAAACCAGAGGTGTTGGATGCTACATAAACCCTGAAAGCAAACTCGAGGGGTATATATAAACATCCAACACTGAAGGTGTATGTAAAATTTGAGTTTTACACACTACCCCATGGTTTGTTTAATATGATTGCTGTGGAGCATCTTTTTCCACAGAACTTATATAAATACAACATTTTTGTACAGCCATGGTGGGGTTGAAGTGCTATTAGTGGTTGGGTTAAAGTACTTGTCCATTTTCTTTTTTTTAAGTGGTTTTCCCTAGGTGCCATGAAAAGAACTTAAACATTAAAGTGTAGTATTGTAGAAATTAACTCCAACGTCTGACTGCCCAACTATAGGAGGTGATGAAGTGTCTTGCCTAATGCAGGGAAGACTGTAGCTGATGCATGTGTGTAGTGAGGGAAACTAAAACCCAGTGCATGTTTGCCATTGTAACCAGGTGGTTATAATTGCAAATTATAACTCAGTTTCCCTATGGGAAAAAATGGTCCCCGGTTATTATATATATAGAATTATACATGGGTGGAGTGCATAATGAGAATTTAATGCACACCTGAGGTGTGGGATGCTATATAAATGCACTCCTCCATGTGTTGTTTTATGTAATTGTTGGGTGCCATTTGTTTCTCCAAACAGATTT
Organism: Neoceratodus forsteri; assembly: GCA_016271365.2. Taxonomy (NCBI): domain Eukaryota; kingdom Metazoa; phylum Chordata; order Ceratodontiformes; family Ceratodontidae; genus Neoceratodus; species Neoceratodus forsteri. The sequence continues at coordinate 542,257,863 of CM057449.1, read as the reverse complement.
TATTAAATAAAAAAGTATCTGTGAAACAGTGTTGTGTGTTATTTTTATTCAGCAGAACAATGATAGTTGCTAAACTGGACATAGTAGCCATTAGCGAAACATGGTTCACTAGTAACCACACCTGGGAGACTTCAGTACCTGGCTATGTACTGTTCAGAAGAAAGTGAGGTTCAAAAAGGGAGGGGTGTGGAGTGGCCCTTTATGTCAATGAAAATATCAAAGCTACGGAAATTCAGAATACACATAAGGAGCCAGAAGAACTGTGGGTCACCCTGGAAACAGGAAATGGGACTACCATATGAACTGGGGTTGTCTACAGGCCTCCAGACCAGGGGGAGGACATAGACACATTACTGTCAGAATATATACAAAACATGACTGCTAAAGGGGAGGTTCTGATAATGGAAGACTTCAACATGCCAGATACAGACTGGTCAATACCAGTAGGAACTTCTGCCAGAACTAGACACATAGTGGATTCCCTGAAGGGGGAGGGCCTCAAACAACTGATAGAACAACCCAAAAGAGATAGGGCTATCCTAGATCTAGTACTGACTAACAGGGAAAGGATCACAGATCTCCAGGTAGAAGGTCACATGGGGGCAAGTGACCATCACATGGTATGGTTCAATTTGGCCACTAGAACTAAATCATCCCATTCCAAGGCAAAAATATGGGACTTCAGAGAAGCTGATTTTGATAAGCTGGCCAACAGAGTTAAGTTAGCCCTGGCAAGAAGAAATACAGGTGAGGGGGTACAGGCAAAGTGGTCAGGCATTAAGGATGTGATACTTGAAGCAACATCCCATTGTGTTAGAGAGGAAAGCAAGAGCAAAAGAAGAAGGAAACCACTTTGGTTCTCAAGAACAGTAGCAGAAAAGGTCAGAGCCAAAAGGTTGACCTTCAGGAAATTTAAAGAAACACAGCAGGATGAAGATAGGGGAGACATACCAAACTTCCCTAAGGGAACCAGGGAAGGCAGTAAGGCAGGCAATGGCCCAAACCAAGGAAACACTAGCATGAACAGTAAAAGAAGGTGACAAGACTTTCTATAGATACATTAGTGAAAGGAGAAAGTCCAGAGGGGGTATTGCTAAGCTTAATGGAGAAAAGGGAGCATGTGAGGAGGAGGACCCTGTAAAGGCATCTATCCTAAATAGATACTTTTGCTCAGTGTTCACTGAAGAGAAGGTAGGGCAGGGCCCACAGCTCAGCATCATGGACACAGGGGGGGAGGGAGGTGAGCACTACTCCCTTCACAAAAGAAAGGGTCCTACAAGAGCTTGCTAAGCTCAGGGTGGATAAGGCAATGGGACCTGATGGCATACATCCCAGGGTACTTAAGGAGCTAAAGGAGGAACTAGCAGAGCCATTAGCAGAATTGTTTAGTGAGTCTCTGAGCACAGGAGAGGTCCCAGAAGACTGGAGAAGGGCTCATGTGATCCCACTCCACAAGAGTGGTAGCAGGGAGGAGGCGGGAACTACAGACCGGTCAGTCTTACCTCAGTAGTGGGCAAGATTATGGAAGCACTCCTTAAGGAAAGGATAGTGCAACACCTGGAATCCATAGGGGCACAGGATCCAAGACAGCATGGGTTTACAAAGGAAGGTCCTGTCAAAACTAATCTCATAGATTTCTTGACTGGGTAACCAGAGTGGTGGACCAAGGGGAGCAGTTGATGTCGCCTACCTTGACTTCAGCAAAGCTTTTGACACTGTTTCACATAGAAGATTGATAAATAAGCTAGGTAGGCTCGGGTGGGTCAGAAGTTGGTCAACTGGGTGGCAAACTGGTTGACTGGCAGAAAACAGAGAGGTGGTAAATGGTATACAGTCAGAAGAGATGCAAGTCACAAGTGGGTACTCAGGGATCAGTCCTGGGCCAGTCCTATTCAACATCTTCATTAGTGACCTTGCAGATGGACTAGAGGTGGGCTTGTCTGTTTGCAGATGACACCAAGATCTGCAACAGAGTAGATGATCCAGATGGGGTGGGCAGAATGAGAAGAGATCTGGATAAACTAGCAGAATGGTCGAAGAGTGGCAACCGGATTTAATGCAAAGAAGTGCAAAATCATGCACATAGGGAAGAGAAACCCTGAAGCCACTTATAGGCTGGGAGGGGAGTTGCTACAGCACACAAAGGAAGAAAGAGACTTGGGCATCATCATCACTGATGACCTGAAATCATCCAAGCAGACCTCTAAAGCAGTAGGTAAGGCTAGGGGGTGTTAGGTGTATTAGTAGGGTATCACAAGTCGTAAGAGGGAGGTAATAATCCTCTGTACAAGACATTGGTTAGGCCTCCATCTGGAGTACTGCTGCAGTATTGGAGGCCACACCTTCACAAGGACATTAACCAAATTGAGGCAGTCCAGAGAAGGGCAACCAAAATGGTGCAGGGACTGCATCAGAAGACATATGAGGACAGATTAACGGAGCTCAATATGTATACCCTTGAGCAAAGGAGGGAGAGAGGTGATATGATCGAGACATTTAAACACCTTATGGCATAAACAAGGTGAAAGAGTCTAACATGTTTAAATATAAGAAAACTAGCAGGACAAGAGGACACAGCATGAGATTAGAGGGAGGCCGATTAAGGGGAATGTGAGGAAATTCTTTTTCACAGAAAAGGGTGGTAGATGCATGGAATGGCTTACCACAAGAAGTAGTGGCTATGAATACAGTGCAGGGCTTCAAACAGGCATGGGATAGGCATAAGGGAGCAATACAAATGACTATGAATAGATAGGTCACTGACATAGCAAAGGCCGATGGCACATTTATAAGGTAGAAAAAGAAATGGGCAGACTGGATGGGCCTTGCGGTCCTTATCTGCCGTCAACTTCTATGTTTCTATGTTTCTATGTAAAGACTTTCTATAGATACATTAGTGAAAGGAGAATGTCTAGAGTGGTTATTGCTAAGATCAAAGAGGATAAGGGGGAGTGTGAGGAGGAGGACCAAGGAAAAGCATTTGATTTGATTTGATTTGATTTTTATTTGTATACAGGTAAGCACACTGGGATACAATCCCTTTTACAGATATGACCCGTGGTCAATCAGATACACACAAAGACTACATCAGACTGATTATACTTACTACAAAACATAATTAAATAGGAATATAAATTCCATGTCTAAGTAAAATCACAGGTACATGCAAGTTTAAAAAACCCTCATACAATTTAAACTGTTATGCAAATCCATGTCACAAGGGCTGTGGCTCCATAGCTAATATATACATTCAGTAAGTATCAATCTAGAAAACAGCTACACTTAGACAAATTCATAAAGTGTGCTTTCAAGGCTGCTGTAAATGACCCATTTATCCTAAATAGATACTTTGGCTCAGTATTTACTGAAGAGAAGGTAGAGCAGGGCCCACAGCTCGGCACCACAGACATGGGGGAAGGGAGGGAGGTGTGCACTAGTCCCATCACAAAAGAAAGGGTCCTACAAGAGCTCACTATGCTCAGGGTGGACAAGGCAATGGGACCTGATGGCATACATCCCAGGGTACTAAAGGAGCTAAGAGTGGAACTAGCAGAGCCATTATCAGAACTGTTTAGTAAGTCTCTGAGCACAGTAGCGGTCCCAGAAGACTGGAGAAGGGCTCATGTGATCCTGCTTCACAAGAGTGGTAGCAGGAGGAGGCAGGGAATCACAGACCAGTCAGTCTTACCTCAGTAGTGGGCAAGATTATGGAGGCACTCCTTAAGGAAAGGATAGTGCAACACCTGGAATCCATAGGAGCACAGGATCCAAGACAATATGGGTTTACAACAGGAAGGTCCTGTCAAACCAATCTCATAAATTTCTTTGACTGGGTAACAAGAGTGGTGGACCAAGGGGGAGCAGTTGATGTCACCTACCTTGAATTCAGCAAAGCTTTCCATACTGTTCCACATAGAAGATTGATTAATAAGCTGGGTAGGCTCAGGGTGGGTCAGAAGTTGGGCAACTGGGTAGCAAATTGGTTGGTGGGCAGAAAACAGAGAGTGGTGGTAAACAGTATACAGTCAGAAGAGATGCAGCTCACAAGTGGGGTACCTCAGGGATCAGTCCTGGGGTCAGTCCTCTTCAATATCTTCATCGGTGACATTGCAGATGGGCTGGAGGGTAAGGTTTGTCTGTTTGCAGATGACACCAAGATCTGCAACAGAGTAGATGATCCAGATGGGGTGCACACATACCTCTCAACCTCCAAGGCCGCAAATCAGGGACACTACCCTTTAAAATCAGGGAGAAATACTCAAAATCAGGGACACCGTTTTTCGCGCCACATAAAGTGCTGCATCACAGGGTTTGCATCTTTAAAATGCGTGAAATTCAAAGTTATTGAATACTACATTAAGAATACAACATAGAGCATGATAGTTTTACTTTTAAAAACTTTATTTTGGGCTATTTATAGGTATTACATACATTTAATGACATATAACAAACAGATTAAATGAAAACCTACATACCTATATACAGTATTGTACATGCTATCCAGTCTATGCACTTAACTAAAATTGAAAACCTATCTACACACATTTTACTTATTTGTACCCTATACTAAAAAAAAAATGATACAATAGTTTACACTAAAAACAAACACGCAATATTTTATCTCATCTATACTACAAAAACACACACACACACACAATATTTTACATATCTACTCTATATCATATACATGCTATTGTATACTAAAAATGAAATCATGCTATCTACCGTACACTACAAATTTAAACCTATGTACCTATACACAAACAGTTGGTTTGAAGAGTCATTTGTCTTGCTAAGGTGCTCTCTCGGTTGTAAAGCACAGTTGTTTTCCTGCAGCCTCTAAGACTTCTCTTTGTATGAGTTCACCTCATAGCAGTGTCTTTTCTTCATTCATCTTTATAGCGATAATGGAGTTCAAAGTCTTTACATTTAATGACTGTCTTAGCTCATCTTCACTTTTCGCACATACTGAAGGCCCGCTTGGCTCTGCATTGGAGTGAGGAGGCATAAGACTGTCTCCATCAGACGCCTGAATAGGGGCAGATCGTCACCACTGGTGCATAGCTGGGAGAGCATCATGCCCCAATACTTTAGTGCAGAACTGTCATTTCAAAGGCTCTGGGCAGATCCAGTTTCTGCAAACTGGTATGTTCCAAACTCATCTAAAAGCTGGTCACAGTCAGAGGTGAATCTGCATACTCAAGTTCCTGGCAAGGTTCACCACAGAGCTTCCACTATGTGTAGTTTTGTGCTGGGTTCAGCAATGTGGAGACCTGCTTCAGGACACTGCATTTCAGTGGAGCTTTGTTAAAATTTTGCAGCACAGCACAGTAAAAGGATTTGGCCTTTTATAAATACTTAGTTCCACTGATGTCCCTACCATATCATCATTGCTTGTAATGAATTCTTGCACTTCAGGGCCAACACGTATATCTTTAGTGCAAGAAAGTTTGTCTCACTCTTTAGGTCCAAAGCACCTTCTTTGTACAAGGCAACTGCAGCCTGAGGTTGCAAAACCCTGCTGGCATACAACTGTATGACTTTGCTGATGTCACCCTGCAGAGTCATCAGCTGGCTCTCCCTGCTCTGCAGTTTCTTATTAAAATTGCACAGTGACTCAAGAGCATATTCTAGAAAAAGAAAGGTCATTTGAATTTCTTGGGTGCTCAGGCGGTCACATATTAGTTTGACTTTGGCACCTCTGGGTTCCACAGACCTAAAATAAGACAGCAGAGCGGGCCACATGTCAGTTATTCGTTTAATAACTTTACTCAAACTGAGCCATCTTGTGGGTGCATGCTTAATGATTTTAATGGGTCAATATCGACAAAGAGAGCAAACTCTTTCAGCTGCTGTTGCCATAATGAGCTGGAAGAGAAATGGCAATAAATGTCAGAAATTAGTTCCTCAACAGGTGAGGACAAGGCCTTGACCCCTGATTTGGAGCACAGGTCTAGCAGATGGCACAAGCATCCCATATTTATGAGGTTTGGGTTCACCTGCCTTAATCTGAAAACACAGAGTTGTGCTTTCCAATCATTGCTGCAGCATTGTCAGATGAAAATGCCACAAGATTTTTACAGGATGTCCAGCTGCTCCAGAGTTTTCATCATGCAGTCAAACACTGCTTGTCCAGTCCCTGAAGTGCATGCCGGCATGTCAAGAAACTGTATGACATTTTTTCCCTGTCGAATGTCATAGCAACCTGCAAGGATGACCAGAAGTTTCTCATCCCCCATGTCGGTGCTTTGGTCAACATAGAGGCAAAATGGCACTCGACGGCAAAGGGAAGCTGCAGTCTCCTGGTAGCTGGGACCAAACACATCTCTGGCAATGCAGGTGGATTTGGTTGCTCCACAGCTCATCTTCTTGACTACCTCTGGATCTGTGCAGTACTTCTTCATAAATTTTAGGAGGTGGTCTGTACAAGAAAATGACAAATTGTGCTCCGCCAACATGTTCACAAATGCCACCTCTGCCTCCAAAACTTTTGAGGTACTCTGTGCTTGGAAGAATTGGGTCAGCTTCTTCCTTCTGCATGCTTCCTACTCTGGAGATGCTTCATGAAGATTCGTCTCTGTATGTCATTTCGTCCTCCATGGCTGATGCTGATGTCACATCCACAGGACTTGCAGAATGCATACAGTGGCCCTTTTCTTGCTCTGTGCGATCCACTCAAAGGAAGTCTTCCAGGAACTTTGGAACACTGAATTCCTCTTCTTCTTGGTTGGTGTGAGACGGAGTTACCACTGGCACTGCAGTCAGCTCGCATTTGAAGCATCTGTTTGCAATCCATCTCCTATTGAGGACGGCAATCAAGAAAAATATGTAACACTGACTTCAGGCAAGATGGACAGGTAGTCCATAACATTTCTTTGGCAGAGGCAAAGAGGTAGAGCAGCATCAGTTCTAGATTGCTGGATAACACCTTCAGTGTCCACGGTCCACCTTTGAGATGCATTACCAAGTATACCTAAGCAGTAGTTAATGAGTCCAAATCAAGCTTAAGCTATCCCCATTTTTTTTTTACATATGTCCTCCAAATTCTACCAGGTGCACATAATGAGCCGCTTAATGTATCCTCATCTATATGCATGGCTCCAACACATTCTCTCAGGCACACATAAAGAGCTGCTAATGAGTCATTACTAGCTGAATTGCACTTCTGTAAAAATCTTCCTGCCAGATCTAGCTTAATGGTTTGGTTCATGAACCACACTTTTGTAAAAGTCCTCCTGCCAAGTCTGAAACAGTTTAAGCATGCTATTTTAAAAGTCCTCCCACCAGGTCTGAAACTCTAGACCTTGTCAACCACAGCAAGCATAAGGCAGACAAAACAAGCAATATACATTTGCATTTTAACCAGTGCCCACAGGGAGGGCTTTACGTGAGCGGCACTGCTTTTAACCAACGCCCCTACCCAGTTCACAATCACAGGACCTGGAGTGAGAGTTCTCTCCTACTCCAGGCCTGGCCAACATATTCAATTTGAAATGAGCTGCTGTACTGCAGAGTGAACAGGTGTGTCGTGTATAATGTATAATTATAATATATGTATATATATATATATATATATATACATATACATATACACACACACACACACACACACACACTCTCTCTCTCCCTTCTCCCCTTTCAGCCTGATGAGTCATAATATCCCTTTTCAGATGTAGTATGGGTTAAACATAAGAAAATCAAAGAGTCTATGTTTGTCTATTACTACTAGCTGGATGGTGTTGTGACAACTCCATCCAGACAGTAGCAAATAGCAATAGACAGAAATACAGACATTGTCCAAGTTTCAGTGACTCAGGTAGCACACTGGCCTCTGAGCCCAGGAGATTACAGGCTGTGGGTTCAGTTCCCACATCTACAGCATGAGGATAGGTGCTGCACTCCTGAGGTGCCGTCTTTCAGATGAGACATTAAACCAAGGTCCCAACTGGCTGGACTGGTGGAAGTTCAGGTGGATGTTAAAGAGTGTAGGGGAATTTCCCCAGTGCCCTGGCCAAATTTCCCTCATTCACTAAAAATACCACCTACAGCTTAATCTGGTTCAAGGTCAGTTGCTTATCATCTGTATCCCCCTTCCCCCCAGTTACCCCTGAAAAAGGGACTTCTAGGCCCAGTGGGCTTACTGGGTCAACAAAATTAAACAAATTCCAATTTATAGGCACGGCAGTAGAAGAAAAATAGGACAGTAGCACCACCGCTCTCTTTTGGTTCTCTGACTCAGTTACATGGAGGTTCTGCCTCCCATTTTAAGAAACAGAAGTTTAAACTATTTTTTAAATTTCACAGTACAAAATGAGCTACCGGAGCGGAGCAGGACAGAACCTACATATAAATGATTAAGACACTTGTTCCGAGTTCTGACTGTCCCACCCAGACAGAGTGTGACAGAAGAGAACACAGAACCAACTACATACAAAAACTTAAAGAAGACATTTCTGTATACTGTATTAATATTTTACAACATAGGCATTCATCAAATCACCACCTCAATGTGTCGTCATGCCATCTCTTTTGGTTCTCTTACTTAGTTACATGGAGGTTCTGCCCCCCATTTTAAGAAACAGAAGTTTTAAACTATTTTTAAATTTCACAGTGCAAAAATGAGCTTACCGGAGTGGAGCAGGACAGAACCTACATATAAATGACTAAGTGATGGCAGTGTAAGAATTTATCCACCATGCTATTCTCCTCTGGCAGACTGGCTGGCACTTTCACTTGAGCTCACCAATATTATTTCTTAAGCTCATCATAGCATTTAGGCAGACCCCCATCCACTCATCCTTCTGATCCCCCACTCCCCTGTTTACACACACAGTGATTGCCTGGTACTGCACTGGTCTGTTATCAGACCTGGCAGTACTAGTTGGCATTTTTTGGCATTAGTTGGCATTCATTTTGTTACACATCATGATCCCAACCGCCCCTGATATTGCCTCAAATTTTTCCCTTGCTTCATAAAATATGTGTTCTTGTGACGGAACAGTGAGGACTGGAAACACAAAATAATGTCAGATATTACAATTACAGACTACTTCTTCAGAAAATGCATCTTACACTAATCCTCTATTCTGTCAGCTTTCTGATTGAAAATTAACATTTTTTAGATCTGATATTACTTACCTTAAGCCAAGGCAGGCACTAGTGGTGTGGTGGACCTGGCTGGTAGTCTCTCTCTCTCTGTAGCAGTTTCAGACACTGGCTGGCACACAGGATCAATCTCAGGCTGTCGTTGTCCTCGAGGCTCGTCCTGCTGTGCTTGGCTGCTCCCTGCCTCCCTCTGTGTTGCTCTTGAAGTCGGTACCTGCTGCCGGTCAGCTGCTGCTTAGCTCTTTTATTTTATCTTTCTAGCACTGCACTACTAGATTTAGCAGCAGCAAGTAGCAGCTAGCACTTAGAATTCTGGTGAACTGTGGGTCCCACTAGGCAGCAGCAGCTCTCTTCCAGTTCCTCGCTTGTCGCTGACTTGTCCCGCCCGGTCTCCTCCTGTTGTCTCCTGCCTGAGCCCAGTACCAACTCCCACCTAGGCAAATCTCTCTCCAGCTGACTAATCCGATCATCGATCACGATTTACGGCTATTGCCAGTTGCTTCCTTTCTCCCGACTCTGGCGCTCTGGAACCTTCTCTTGGCTCAGTAGTGAGTTCAGATTCAGAGCGCCAGAGGACTCTGTCTCCTCCTTATATGCAGCTAAACGGATCTGAGGGGGGACACAAAATCAGGTCCGTGTGGGCGGGGGTGCTAAAACAGCAAAGGACAGCAGGAGCATTGCCATTGGCTGCAAGGGCAGGAAATGAGTGCTACATCACGGCTGCAGCTTGAATATGGGGACGGGGGGATTTTATTGCGAGCAGCGAGCAGCGAAGTTGGCGTGGGCCGCATGGCAGCAGAAAAATCGTGAAGATGGCCAGTCAGTTCGGGACGGCGGGACAAATGGCAGGAAAACGGGATGTCCCACAAAATCCAGGACAGTTGAGAGGTATGGGTGCACAGAATGAAAAGAGATCTGGATAAACTGGCAACATGGTCGGAAGAGTGGCAACTGGGGTGTAATGCAAATAAGTGCAAAATCATGCACATAGGGAAGAGAAATCCTGAAGCCACCTACAGGTTGGGAGGGGAGTTGCTGGCAATCACAAGGGAAGAAAAAGACTTAGGCATCATCATCACAGATGATCTGAAATCATCCAAGCAGACCACTAAAGCAGTAGGTGAGGCTAGAGGGATGTTGGAGTGTATTAGTAGGGGTATCACAAGTCGTAAGAGTGAGATAATAATCCCTCTTTACAAGACACTGGTTAGGCCCCATCTGGAGTACTGTGTGCAGCACTGGAGGCCACACCTGCACAAGAACATTAACAAAATAGAGGCAGTTCAGAGAAGGGCAACAAAATGGTGCAGGGACTGCATCAGAAAACATACGAGGACTGATTAACTGAGTTCAATATGTATACCCTAGAACAAAGGAGGGAGACAGGTGATATGATTGAAACATTCAAACATCTTAAGGGCATTAACAAGGTGAAAGAGTCTAACATGTTTCAATATAAGAAAAATAGCAGGACAAGAGGACACAGCATGAGATTAGAAGGAGGCCGATTAAAGAGTAATATGAGGAAGTTATTTTTCACAGAAAGGGTGGTGGATGCATGGAATGGCCTACCTCAGGAAGTGGTGGATACGAATATAGTGCAGGGCTTCAAACAGGCATGGGACAGACATAAGGGAGCCATAAAACTGAGTATGAATAGATAGGCCATTGACAGAGTACAGGCCTATGGCACATTCATAAGGTATAAAAAATAGGCAGACTGGATGGGCCTTGTGGTCCTTATCTGCTGTCAACGTCTATATTTCTGTGTTTCTATGACATAGTATTAAACAAGAAACTGGATACAGATTTAAAGTACAACATCTTCTTTATAGTTCTTGCTTTGACTCACATAGTCTGATAATGGCTGGTTGTGAAATGAGCAATTAAGAAAACAGTTATTTATTTATTTATTATACAATGGCAAGAACATTTCTTGCTCTCTGATTAGTCAGTGTGTACCTGGAACAGCAATATTATCGGAGTATAATATCACTGTATCAAGCTCAGGTGCACACATGACCTTCTCACATGTGCAGACATGACACATGTTGGCCCACGCAAGCTCCTATACTCAAACAAGTTCCACACTGATTGACACTTAGCACATTCTTTAACAAACTGCTACTGCATGCGGTTTCACTTTCTCCCTCTCGCACTTTACAGACTCGAGCAGTTGGCAGCCTCTTTATTTGAAATACACTTTGGGGTGAAACAGAATGCAGCAGCAAACTGTAGAAGAAAATGTTTTCACCTCAGCTTCGACTTCTGACACCACTTCTTCCTCAGCTGCCAAGGTAGTCAGGGGTACCGGCTGACTTCCCGGTCACACTGGACGTTTGCTTCACTGACTTGGCCCCTGTTCCAAAACAGCTACAGTGAAACCAAAATACTAAAATGGTAGAGTAAACTGTCAAATAAAAGTAAAATGAAGCCAACATGCCAACAGGCTTCTCAGTACCCTGGTCAGTACTGCAACCTATGAAAGAGCATGCACAGTCCAAAACAACACTTGCTCAACTGACCAGAAACAGATGCACTATTGCTACAGGCTAGAAAAAAAACATTAGCAGACACTTGGTCACCATGTAATGGGATGCACAAAAGATAAAAAAGCAAACAGCCAGCAGAGGGTGGTTGAAATGATGACAGAGGGAAACAGGGACATAATGACACTACCATCTATTGGCCAAGTAGTAACAATGGACTTTTTAAATAAATGTTCACCTACTCATTGAAACAAATGCTAAAAATACTTTTAAAACTGTACTGTTTTTATCTTTTTATTTATTTATTTTTTACAAAAGAGTCATTTTATAATAGCAATAATGCATGACAGAGTGTGTGTCATGATGGGATAATGTCACTCATTGGGTATTGGATGCACTCATGCCCAACCACCCCAGATGTGACATTATCCCAGTACAACACACACCTTGTTATGCATTATTGCTTAAATTATTTATTTAATTCATTAACCAAGTAAGAGCACTGGACAGAGGGTCCTTTTTCAGGCTTGACCCGGGCAAATTGTGCAGTACAAAAATATACAGCACTCAAATAATAACATTCCATTTATTATTATACGTGCCTAAATCAAACACATACAATTTCAGTCTGTTTTTAAAAACTTTAAAAGAACAGTCAGTACAAAAAAGTTCAGGTAAACTATTACAGAAACTGAGGAGCTGCTACAGCAAAAGCACACTGACCAGCTCTAGTTTTACAGGATCCAACTTTAAGAACAATCCCATTGGCTGACTGTAAACTAGGTAACATTTTCCTAATTGAAAGAAGATCCCAAAGTGGGGTAGGGTAGAAAAAACATTTTTGTAAAACTAAACAACCAAAAAATATTGTATACATTGCAGTGGGAATAACCAATCAAGCTGAGAGTATAAAAGACAATGATGAGTACATTGAAGCACTAGTAAAATAAAATGGGAAATGTTGTTATAAACAACTGAAAGATTCTGTACCTTCTTATTTATTTATTTAGTTTTTGTTGACCAGGTAAGTGCACTAGACAAATCCTGCCTATTTTCAGGCATGACCCGGGTGGAAGGGGGATACAGATGAATGCCAACTGACCTTGAACCAGATTAAGCTGTTGGTGGTATTATTAGTGAATGAGGGAAATTTGGCCAGGACACCGGGGAAATTCCCCTGCTCTTTTCGATAAGTGCCATGGGATCTTTAACATCCACCTGAACTACCACCAATCCAGGCAGATGGGACCTTGGTTTAACGTCTCATCCAAAAGACAGCACCTCAGAAATGCAGCACCCCTCTCATGCTGCACTACAGTGTCAATACTGGGATATTAACCCAAGTGCCAGATGTGGGAACTAAACCCACAGCCCTCTGATCTCCCGGCCTCAGAGGCGAGTGTGCTACCTACTGAGCCACTGACATCTTAGCACCCAACTAAAAAAAAAAAGGCTTGATACATAATCAAAATGAGGTAGGGGTTAACCAGTGGCAATGGCTTTGTGAGTCTCGAAAGAAAAAAAACTTTTCAACTTATACAGGGTGCCAATTTTTTGATTAATATTATGACAGGCAAGATTTATATGGTCAGATCCAAAATAACTCCCAAATATTTAAACGGATATACTTTTTCAGTTAAATTACCTTGATTGACATAAAACTCAAGAGCAGGGCATTTGTCCAATGTGGACCATGACCCAAAAATCACCAATTTGGTCTTCTGTGAATTAAGAATAAGCAGATTATTAGAGAACCAATTATGAAAAGTAAAAAAGTCAGTCATAAGGTCTAAAGTCAACTTGGAGAGTTCCTTAGCTGATGAAAAGAGAATGAGATCATTGGCATAAAGAATTGCAGTGAGTAATTACATATCACTTGAGAACACTTGCAGATGAAAGGAAACATGTAAAAACATGAACCTGAAGCAAGATTTATGCTTTTAATTTGAATTTAAATTGCTTTTAGTTGCTTCAGGTAATCATTGCCCAGGCGATAAGAGAGCGAGAGAGAGAGATTGTGAGTCTCAGAGCTAGGGACTGCCTGAAATGTGCAAGTAGTGTGATTTGGAATACGGTTTTCAAGAAAAATTTTAATGGCAATCTTGGACAGAAATAAAGAAAAGGTTAGTGAGGATCAGATTTACTTTGTGGGCTCTTTTGGGGTTTTGGAAATGGTTTTCTCAGTTGCTGAATGGTTCGCTGGGGTGTGTCTGTTACTGGCTACTGACAGCAGTTTTTACAGCACTGTGAATGAGCGAGATCCAAGCTGACGATAAGCTGGTGCATGTTCGTTGTTATAACCCTATGAAAAAAATGGCAACCAGTTATTACAGTCCCATTACCCAAGCATATGACATCACAATCATATATAACATGATTACTGATGTCATACCCATAAATAACAGCTATCAGTTTCTAAAAACTGGATAGAATGACATCTAACCAGTTATTAGTCAGATTATGGACTGTATGCATAAGGCAAGTTTTAATTATTATCTTCCAACGATTTGAAGGCAAAATCAAGGAAGAATTGACATTGCTAGAAGGGGGACTGAAATGTTTGATTAAAAAAGAATGGCTGCTCCAGACTCAGCCTGGAGCTGCTAATGGTCAAAAAAGTCATTGCAATGCATGGAAAAAACAACACTCACCTACCAACTAGAAAAAACGCCACTGCGCACAGATTATAATGCAAAAATAAAGTTACTATTTTATTGACTTACACATGTAAGATGGATACAAACGCCCAAGGAGTTAACAGCATAACAGTCCCTTTCATGAATATAGCGTTTTAGTAAGAGGTTTAAAAAGTGCTTCACAAACTTTTTTATAGTGCAGCTCATTACAAACCACATGCAATTCAGTGCAAACAATTACGAAAGCTGCTTGAAACAACCAGTCAGAATTTTGAGATATCACCGGTACACAAACTAAATGTGGTATAATAAAATGCAATATAGATAACATTGAGACAATAAAAAATTATGTACAATTAACAACAAATACACACAATCAACAAGTACAAATATTTTGTGCAGATAGTAAACACTTTCTCAAAACAGAAACTGATGGGGGTTTTGAATTTGCTGATATAAATTCAAATGGCAGTTTTTTCCAGAACATAGGTGCAAAATAACTAAAAAAGAACATCAACCTTTTTGTTTTGGAAGATGGGACCAATAACTCATGTGAACAAAAATTCCTTAAAGAAGGGTCAATACTCCTACAAATCAATCTTTCACTTAAAAATGTAGGAATTAAACCAGAACACTTTTTTATGCAAATATACTTTTATGTGCTTCCCTCCTGTTTGGTAAAGAAAGGAAACCCACATTCCAATATAGTTTGCAATGATGTACCTCCCTAGGGCATAGAAGTAGCAGCCTAGCAAGTAAGTTATAAAGAACATTCTGTTAATGTAATTTATCTTTTCAAGCACTATCATGCAATACATCAATCAGCATACTCAATCAAATATATAATCTCTATTTGGACTATCGTTTTTAATGTTTGTGAGTCTAAGAAATGTTGATTTTTATATAGCAAGCCAATTCTCTTACTCAACTGAGAAGTTAATTTATTAACGTGTATTCCCTAAACCTGATTGTTCCATCCAGAAACCCAAATATTTATATGATTTGACAAACTCCAGAACTTTTGGAGATGTCGTGAAGCTGTAAGCTGCCTCTTTGCATTGCTCTGACTGGGGATCTACAAAAAAATCAAAAATTGCTCCTACTCAACAAAAAACGCTTTAGTTTACTTTTAAGAGGGTTTCAACCAACAAAATACACTTTAGTTTATTTTCAAAAGGTTTGCTACTCAAGATATGATGTTCCAGTAGAGCACGTTCTCCTTTACAGTTGACCGATGGATCCCGATTCAACGTTGGTGTGTTGGAAAATGAGGGTTCACAGTCATCCCTGTCCACAAGGCAGTCTCATAAGGGGATCACCCCTTCCAGCAATACAGTCCTCCGGTGACAGATGGATACTATGATCAGTGAACTCCAGAAAACACATGAAGCTGACTACAGTGTCACTGCAAACAGATATCAGTAAGACCAAGCACATTCTGGCAGGCCAGGATGAACAATTAACCCAGCAAGACTTCTGCCTCAATACCACAGGAAGGGCCTTGCTTCAGCTTCATCAAGCCCTGCAAGTCAGAGTTGATGACACAGAATGCAGGGCCATAAGAAATATCCTGTGAAACTATAACCTCCCAGAGGGAGCAGAGGGGCAGGGCATTATGGCTTTTTTAACCACCATTCTATCTCTCCATCCTCCCTGTCCCACCAGTGTTCACCTTGGAATTTGAGCAGGCCTACCATGCTCTTGAGATGAAGACAATGGGGCCCAAGGCACAACTCCACTCAGTAGTATTGAAATTTCTCACTACACTGAGAAGGACAAATCCTGCAGATGACTAGTTAGAAAAAGACTGCACTATATAATGACACTAGACTTTTTATTGACAATGATTATTCCACCAACATTGTCAAAATGTTCTTATGCCCCATTGCTGAAGCCCCTAAAAAATGAAAGACCTTCGCTTCCACACACCCTATTCTGCCAAGCTCATCATCTATTTTTCTGAAATTCCCCTGACATTCGACTCAGCAGATATGGCTGCTAAAGAACTGCTCAAGCATGGTGTATCCTTACTATCCCAATCTCCATGTCAGCACCCCCAGCTGTCTGTGGCCGCCAGGCTCACCCAACAAATATGGAATAAATCACAGAGGCAGGACCAGAAAGCCTTGAGGAAGAAGCAGTTAGCGGATGCTATGCAGGACATCATTTACCACCTGTAGTCAATTACATCTAGCCTGAACAGCATAGCTGCTACCTGAGCTCACTACCTGAACCATTTCTCACACTCACAGGTAGGTTAGTGGTGCCTTATAGTGGTCTCCATTCTATTCCCTCTCCCCTGGGTCTTTGGTCTGCCTTACCTTGCTCCTTTCTCCATTGGCCAGTAATAGCAAAAAAAGTGCATATTTTGATTAATATTCTGACAACCTTCTGCCTGAACTTAATGCAATGCCTTGTGCCTGTTCTACCAATGGTCCCTACATGTATGCTGCATCCCTCATAGGCCCACTAACTGTTGATTTCCCCATAGCTGCTTATTTCCCCAGTGTAGTGCTGTGGGAGATGGGGGAAAGGCCTTTTTTGATGTTGATGCACTCGCCTGAGTCACCAGCTACACCCACAGGCCCAGGTGCAGAGCAGCTATGAGGCGACTGCAAGTACACAACTTGTTGTAGAGCCTTGCTGATTAGTTCAGTGACTGAGGGTGAGGCAGTCTTGTGTTCCTTCTCAGAAGTAGCCAGGACATAACTACATCTTCAAACAGGACCTGCATTGGAAGGGCATGAACATGTGAATGTGAGTCCTGGTAACTCATGACTGCTAACCAGCTTGGGATGTGGGGCTGGGTGGGAAGTCTGGAGCCATCCAGAAAACAGGTGTGTATGGGGAGTGCTAGCCCTCTGTGGGGATCTGGAGATACCAGCCCTGCTGGGTGAGTTTTCCCTGACTGCATTTCTTTTAATGTCAACAGCCAGGGAGACGTGGGAACTGCTCTCAGCCATTCTGTCCCCTGCGATTCTCCAAACCTTGTCCAAGTTTTCTCTGGTGGAACAACTTTATTTTGTTTTTGCACTTCTTTTCCCCTACTGGAGTATGGCTACCTAACTCTAGGGGTCAGTGCAGAACCACAAGTGGAGATCTTATTTCTAACTTGTTGACTACCAGACTTCACATTGTTTCTTATATTTTGTTGGCCTGTGTCATACACACTAGTTGCTCTGAGGCTTCTCTGCATTAGGAATAACTTCCTTGGCAGGTTTTGACTGCAATATTTAGCTGTCAGTGACTTAATACTTTTTCTTGAATAAACACTGGCAGCTATTACTACTGGGGTGGCAGTTTTGTTAGTTATCCACACAGGCCAGTTTTATTTGTACAGTAGTTTATTACCACTGTGTCAACTCATGCTATGGGACCTGTTTCAACTGTTTTATTTTTAGTTATGTATTATTAATATAGTTGGGGTGACTTGCTTTGAATTAATCCCTTCCCCTTCTCTCTCTGGGATGTTTGACTAACTGAGCTTAGCTGGACCTGCTCATGCATCCTTTGCCCCACAATCTGCAAGGCATCCCCAGTTAGGATGCTGTCTTACATCTCCCCTACCCTAGCCGATTCCAGCTTGTGGACCATCCTCATGAGCTACTCCTTCCAGGCAGGCCTCATCCTGCCTAGAGGACCTGAATGCAGGTCCCAACCTTGGAAACCCAGGTTGATAGCCCATTTGGCATGACTTCGTTCACTTTGCTAATTTGTTTGATGTTCATGTATGTTATCTCAGGGCCTTTAGCGCCTGCGCACTTTGATGCCGTTCCCCCTAGATTGAGGTGTTTCTTTCTGCTCATGGTCCCTAGTTGTAACTCCCTCCTTTCTTTATTACTCTTTGGTCTACTAGTGAATCTGGTATGTGTGGTTGCTGGGTTGGGAGAGCATGATGGTGGGGGGTGAGGAAGCACCCTTCTTTTTTGCTAACCTTTTCTTTCTGGAAGCACTAATGGGCAGTCCAGCTTTACATCTATATTTCCTTAAATATTAAGGGGCTCACTAATCTAAGCAAATGCTGAAAGGTACCGTTTTATCACAAATTAAAAGTGCCAGACCAGACCTTTTTTTTCTCCAGAAGACCCATTTAACAGACCCAGAGCATGCCAAATTGGTGAACTTTAGATATGCCAAGGTCTACTCCTCCTCCTACCCAGTGGGCTTGAGATGGGGAGTAGCCATATTAATTTCCCAGGACTCTCCATTCCAGGAGGGCATGATCTGGGCTGCTCCATATAGCTGCCTTATTATAGTACAGGGCACCCTGTATGGCCGAGAGCTCACCTTGGCTAACATATACCTGCCCCCTGGATCTCAAACCCCTACAGTGAAGCATCCATTAGATCGCATAGTCACTTCTACTAATGGTACCTTATTACTGGCAGGGGATTTCAATATTGCTCTGCAACCTAGCTGGAACACCTTCAATCCAACCAGCAGCCCCACCCCACCCCAACAGCAATTTGTGCATACATTTTTCCACAGATTTATTCTGTTAGATTCGCAGATCACTTTAGGTGCTATTTTCCTCTCTAACCATGCACCACTTAGATGCAGAAACTGTTATTTTGTCATATATTGCATTCTCTGTATGACTGTTTGTTTCTACCTGTACAAATTGTAATTTTTTTATGCTTGGACTACTGTATATGCCACCTCGATTTGTATGTTCCTTTGACTGTACTGCATGTACCAGCTAGATGGTCCAGATTGTACCTGAAAATGATCCTGTGGACCATGCTACCTACCTGGTTATCAAAAAAAAACAAAAAACAACCAAACAAACAAATCACTAAATAAAATTCAAGAGATTGGCTGGATTGATGTCTGGAGGGTCTTGCACCCAAGAACCCGAACATATTTTTTTAACTCTCATGTCTATGGAACTTATTCCCAAACTGACCAGGTGTCAGACACAGTCCCTCTCCTTGGTCTCGTCCTGCACTTTAGGTGAAATTTTCCTCTCTGACATGCACCACTTAACTGCAGGTAGCCTTGGGGTTTGGAGTGGAGGAACACCGGATGGCGACAAAATCCCTAATACCTCAAATCTCCTGCATTCTGAACCTTTTTACAGGAATAGATCCCAGAGATTCTAAATGACAACCCAGCTATGGACACCCCAGCCACTATTCAATGGGACACTGTAAAGGCAAGTCCTTGGGGGGCCTAATTACTCAACATACTGCACAGGATAAAAAAGCAGCTTGAATGCCAAACTAAATTGGAACAAACCGCAAGCTTGAGTAAACTTAATAGACCAGTTGGCCTTTTTCTGCTGCCAATTTTTGTATGTTCGTACGTATGTTGGTAAGAAACCCTGCATTTTCTACAACTTGCACATCAACAGGGGAACAACTGAGTTCTCCAACACCCTTGACTGGTTAAGGCAGAGCAGGATGCCCTCTGTTTACAAAAGAGTGAGATCTAGCTGAAGTTCCTCAGGTAGTGGTATTATGAGGTGCTTGGCTGCTCCTCTCGCCTGCTGGCATATCAACTGTGAAAACAGAGAAAGCAATCTACAATAGTGCCAGTGTAGCATTCCCAAACTGGAACCTGCCAATACAGATTCTGAAAAATTGGTAATACGTTCTGTGCCTACTATCAGACTTTATATACTCCAGAGGCAGATACCACACTGGAATCCATCGTCGGTTTCCTGGACTCTCTTACTCTTCTGTCCCTTCCCCAAGAACAAGGATAAGTCCTTGAGGCCCCAATTTCCATAGATGAGCTGGAGGCAGCAATTTGAAGAGCCAAAATGATGAAGGTCCCAGGGTCAGGTGGCTAAGGGGCAGAATTTTATAAACTAACCCATGAACTTGTCCAATCTTCGCTTGTACAGGCATTTAATGAGACCTTGTTGGAGTGGCCCTCACCTCCCTCTTGGTTGCAGGCAACAATATTGGTTATTTTAAAACTGGATAAAACCCCTCTTACCTGCCCCTCCTACTGCCCTCTCTTGGTACTGAATACCGATTACAAGCTATTTATGGCTATTCTTGCTGGCAGATTAAATAAAGTTCTCCCTACCCTGACAGAGTACAGATGGAATTTATGCATTGTAGAACCACAAATAATAACACCTGTAGAACCTTATCACTCCTTGCTCAAATGCAGAGATCCCACACGCATTCACCCCTGCTTAGTCAAGATGTTGACAAGGCATTTGACTGGGGACCAGGTGCTCTGGCTGTTCCTGTACCTGGTGCTGGGGCAACTAGGGCTCCCAATCACCTTCATTTAATTTCTCCAAACAATTTACACTGCTCCGTGTGCCTGGCACCTGTCAGGGATGTCAGTCATCCCCACTTTTGTTTGCAGCCTATATAGAACCACTAGCACAGGCCATACAAGCCATCTGAGTTGGGGGAGGGAGGGAGGGTTACCAAATTGCTTTGTATGTGGATGACATGCTCCTCTACCCTTCCAATCTGAAGGAAGCACTTCCTGAGGTGTTTGCCCTATTGAAGTCCCATGGAGATGTTTCTGCGTACCAGATCAAACAAGGTAAGACTGAAACCCTTAGCATTCATTATAGCCTGACTCCAGAGACTAAACAGTGATTTTTCCATTAGCTGGGAAATAAAGAAGTTAAAGTACTTGGGGGGGGGTCTATGTAGCTGACTTGAGCAACAGCATCTATCAAGATTACTTTCTACCCAACAGCTTATGCAGGACTTTGTTAGGTGGAACACACTACCTTTAAGCTTATGTCATAGGATGGAAGTCATGTGGATGGCAACACTGTCATGAGCATTATACTTGTTCCAGAATATTCCCCAATATCTCCCATTATCCTCATGGTGCCCCTTGAACAGAGAAATCTCCTGATTTGTCTGGGTGGAAAAAGCTTTGTGTCAAGATAAAGATTTTAATCCTTCCGAAAAGTACAGGAGGTCTGACCTTCCCTAATTAGCCTCTTAAGGATGGAAGTCACTCCCACCAGAGTGGTGCTGTATCTGGCTAGGTGGTGAAAAAAAGTAGTAGAAAAAGAGTTTTTTTAAGATTTGTTTTTAAGTTTTGTAAGCCTTATTTAAAGCTCTCGGTTCCAAGGGGTTGTAGTTTCTCACACACTGTGGAAGCAACTTACTGACTGGGTACTTCATTATGTCAGAGATGTCTGGCTGGGGCAACGGAGGTCCCAGTCAATTACATTATTCAATAGTTATTCATAAACTCAATATTTCACTACCTAGCCAGATACAGCACCGCTCTGGCAAGATTGCCTTCCTCTTTTAGAGGTGGTTTGATACAATTCTGTATCAGTAAAACTGGTAACTTTCAAAAAAGTATTAATGCATGATAGAGTGTGTGTCATACTGGGATAATGTCATGCCTAAGGTGGTTGGGCACAGGCCACAGGCCGAGTGTGTCTAACACCTGAGAAGTGACATTATCCCAGCATGAGACACACCCTGGAGTGCATTATTTCTATTATACAATGGCTTGGTTGCAAAGAAAAAAAGTTTATATGATTAAGATATGTTATTGCTTCAGTTTTTCTCTATGTAGGAACATGTTTAGGAAAAAAAGTCCACAGTTTCATTTTTGTGCACTAGATGGTGCTGCCCGTACATACTGTCTTATGTGTCTCTCTGCACAGGTTTAACTCTTCGCAGGTTTTTTTCTGTCCCCTCACACAGGTCTGTGTGTGTGTGCCTGTCTCTCTTAGCCTGTTTTTGATTTTTTATTGTGTAAGTCATTCAGCCATTTTATTATCTGGCCTGCGCAGCATGGCCACTGATCCAATCCCAAGGACCATGTGGGATGAGCCAATTGGTGAGAGTATCAATCATATCTCTGTTCTGCCATTAGAGGTATGGCTTCAGTTTACTTTTTTTTTAACAGGGCAGGTATGGAAGATGTCTGACAGCTGAAAGACAGAAAATACATTTTATTTTCATGCCGCCTTTTTTTCCCGTGAACTGAATGAAGAGGAACATTGTTTAACCAGGAGTAGCACACTAAGCCGAAGCTTGTTTCCAGATGTGACTGGGAGCATAAAGAACTTACAGTAAGTGACTTGCTCAGGATCACACAGAACGCACCTAGGCAGCTGTGGGATTCAAACCCAGGTCTGCAGATCTGCAGCTCAGAGCCTTAACCCACTGCACTATACTGTCTCCCTGTAAGAGGCTATGGGATACAGATGGACTCAGACACAGGTGATGTTCTCAAGTTGAATCTCAGCAGCTGCTTTATTGAAGAATTCCGAAATAAAAGTAATATATAACAAAATAAAAAGGCGGACTGTTTCGTCAAAATTAAACATAAAGCACGTTTAACAGGAGTAGCTTACAACATCATAGGTTCCTTTATACATCAAGCAGAATAGGTCAAGTGAGTCTTCTGTTGAAGAATAACTAGAGAGCACTAGTTAAGGGTGTATAGGCTCCAACACCCTCAGACACATCTGACTTCTCCCTGGAGAAGCTAACTATATATAGGCTAGAACAATCTCTGATTGGCTGGAATTCCTATCACTCAGTTAAAACAAATAAACTTTTTTACAAAATAATCATTTGTGTCATACAAAGCTTATAAACCAATCATTTCAGTAACCTTATGATCATATAGCATCTATAAAATCATGAATATTATTTTTAAGCTTCTAAACTTAGAGTTTGTAGAACAAGCCTCTCCCTTTTGTATCTCTTTTGTATAAAATGAACAACAATATGGCCGGCCGGCTCCTAGGGAGAGGATTCACCAGGGAGGACTCTTATAATATCCCCATATATTTCTTATTATGCCAGATAAATAAGTATCCCTTTAGTTTCTTGTCTTTTTCTCACTCTCTTGAATGATATGCTGTGTTTTGCAACCACAGGGCTGACTAAGTATTAAAACAAAAGAGAAACAAAACACTGTGTTGTTTGCTGAGCTGTGGCTGGCAGGAACACAGCTCAGCCACAGTCAGGAGAAAAGTAATTTGCACAAAGTGCAGGCAGGAAGCGCTTTAGTGCTGAAAAGAATAACGTTTTACATGAAGGGTGTTTTCAGCGTGAAGGAATACCATTTTGAGGATTCGCAGCGTTTATGAGCTGCACAATAGTGCGCATGTTCGTGCAGCTCATGTAAAACATTGCGAAGGAACGTTTTAAAGAAATGCTTGGTCTACAGCTACATTTAGCGTGTCCAACGCTGTTTTGGACAAGGGGGTTTACTTTTAAAGCCCTTTAGGGGCGAGACGAGCATTTTAAACAGTTCCTAATATTCGAGCCATTTTAAAGGGGCCACGACTACATTTGGGCTTGGCTCATAAATACATTCTAGCAGGTTCTACTTGTTGTATATTAATTCTTGGCTTGCCAATATGGAGAAAACAAAGACAAAAATAACTAACAGACAATATAATAAAATAAAAAATCGCATAGGTGGCCAGTCTATGCACCTAAAGACATTGCAATGACAAAGACATACAAATAGGGATGGACACACGGGGGGGGGCGGCAAGTCATGGCACAACAGTTGTAACCTGATAGATACATAACAGGGCTGTCCTGGCATTGTACCACCAGACCCTTTGACAGTCTCCTCCCCACTCAGGACAAAAGAAGACAGAATATTGGTGTTTTCTTTTATACAGTATCCCATACAGAAGTACAGATCTCTTATAAGTAACAGATGGAGCCAAAGCCCACCCACTCCTCAGGCTCCACTTCGGGGTCCCTAAACAAGATTCCCCTTTTTTATATGACAGTAAACATTATTCTCTGTTCACTGTCATTTAAAGGAAGAACCTCTTTCTTTTTTTTTTAATTTAAATTTATCAGTTTGCTTAACCATTTATTTTTTTCAATATACCCCAAGGTCTGTCGTATAAGATATGGTATTGTCATAGCCATATCTTGATAGAAAGTCTGTGTTTTTATGCTCAGTACCTTTTCGATGTTTTATTTTGAAGCAATACAGCTGTAATGTCAAGTACCATCGCATTATGTGAGGGTTCTGGTCCTTCATGACATTGAGCCAGCATAGAGGATTGTGGTCTGTCCATAGCTCAAACTCAACTCCCCACAGATAGAACTGCAATGCCTCAATGGCCCAGTGTATTGCCAAGCATTCTTTTTCAATGGTGGAATATCTGGTTTCCCTCTCATGCAGTTTCCTACTAATGTATATTATAGGATGTTCTTCACGGTCAATAATTTGTGACAACACAGCCCCTATGCAGGAATTTGAGGCATCTGTTTGTAAAATAAAGGGTAGTGTGAAGTCTGGTGTACGTAAGACTGGGGAAGAACATAGTATAGCTTTGATTGTGGAAAATGCTTCTTCACAGGCAGGGGTCCACGCCACCTTCTTGGGCTGACGTTTTTTTGTTAGTTCAGTGAGCGGATTAGCTATTATAGCAAAATTTGGTATGAACCGCCTATAGTAGCTGGTGAGTCCTAGAAAGGATCTTACATCTTTTTTAGTTACTGGCCGTGGACTACTAGCTACGGCTTCGATCTTGGACTTAACAGGTTTCACTACGCCACTATCTATCTGGAATCCTAAATATGCTGTCTCTTGCATGGCCAAGGAGCATTTGGCTGGATTAATAGTTAGGCCTGCAGTGGTTATGGTCTTTAACACCGTGGCTAGGTGGTGTAGATGTTCAGCCCACGTGTTACTGAAGATTACCACATCGTCCATATAGGCTGCGCTAAATGCAGTGTGTGGTAAAAGAAGTTTGTCCATAAACCGTTGAAAGGTTGCTGGGGTCCCATGGAGCCCAAATGGCATGACAGTAAATTGAAATAAGCCAATTGGGGTACTAAAGGCTGTTTTTTCTTTGTCATTAGGACTCAATGGAACTTGCCAGTATCCTTTGATCAGGTCAAGGGTGGTGATGTACTGAGCTTTTCCCAGGTGGTCAAGGATATCATCAATGCGTGGCATTGGATAGCTATCATATTTAGAGATGTCATTCAACTTTCTGAAATCTAAGCAGATTCGGACCCCACCCTCCTTTTTTCTTACAACAACAATAGGGAAATTCCACTCACTATGTGAGGGCTCAATGATATCCAATTGTTGCATCTTGTGGAGTTTCTTTTCTACTTCACACCATAATCACTCAGGAATTCTGTAAGGCTTTTGTCTTACAGGTTCTTTTTGGGTAGTGTTTATTTTATGTACTACATCTGCCACCCTCCCAGGCATCCCTGTAAAAAAACTAGCAACGGGTTGTACATTGTCCGAAGTTCAGCTACTTGTTGACTGGTTAGTTGGGGACTTATGTTTAGATCATTGATGCCCCCTTTTGCTTCTAACCGCTGGTATACTAGGTCCAACTCACTAGTAAGGGTTTCAGGGTGTATGTAGCCTACAAAAACATATTTTCTCTCCACCCATTTCTTCAGTAGATTAACATGGAATATGTTGTATTTTTTCTTTTTACCTAATAATTCTACTTGGTAGGTCACAGGACCTGTTCATTTAGTTACTGTATATAGCCCCTGCCATTTCATGTACAGTTTATTTTCTGAGGATGGTAACTGTAATAATACTTTATCTCCTTCTTGAAATTCTTTGGTTCCTCTCCCTTTGTCATAATGTAATTTTTGTACTCCCTGTTGTTTAGCATTAGTCTGGTGAGCAATTTCTATATATTTTGCTATCTTATCCCTAAGGTGGCAGATACAGTCATTTGGATCCTGGCCTTGAGATACTTGCCCATCTTCCCACTTTTCTTTCATAAGGTCTAATGGGCCCTGGGGGTTACGTCCATACAGCAGTTTAAATGGAGAAAACCCTGTGGAAGCTTGGGGTACCTCCCTGTATGCAAACATTAGGTAGGGTAGTAAAATATCCCATTTACGGCCTTCCTCCTGACAAAATCTTTGTATCATTTTTTTGAGCGTCTGGTTGAATCGTTCCACCAGACCGTCAGTTTGGGGATGGTAGGGGGTAGTATGTATGGCAATAATACCCAAGGTATTATATAGCCTTTTTAAGAAAGCAGAACAGAAATTGCTGCCCCTGTCAGTCAGGATTTCCTTTGGTATGCCTATCCTACTGAAACGTTTGCCAAGTTCCTCTGCTATTTTTGGGTCAGTGACATTACGCAAGGGTAAAGCCTCTGGATATTTAGTAGCATAGTCACACACCACTAATATATATTGATTCCCTTTTGTGCTTTTAGGAAGGGGACCTACCACATCCATGGCTATTCGCTCAAAGTGAGTTGTTATTAAAGGTAAGGGTAACAAGGGTACCTTATCCTTCTTTCCCAGTCTAGCTACCTTTTGACATTCTGCACAACTTTTACAGAATTCCGCTACCTGCTCGTGGATACCAGGACAGAAGAACCGGTACAGCAGGCGGCTTAATGTGCGATCTCTACCCAGGTGTCCAGCTAGGGGTATATTGTGGGATAGTTCTAGCAGTTGTTTTCTATACTCCTGAGGCACTACTAACTGTTCTACCACTTTCCCACTTTTTGGATTAACACATTTCCTGTACAATAAACCATTAATCACTTTATATTTATCTGACCCTTATTTAACATTAAACACCTGGGCAAAATAATCCTTTAAACTGGTGTCCTGTTGTTGTGCAGTTCTAAAGTCCCTTGTTGGAACAACAGAGTCTATATTTGCCTTGTATTCCCCTTTGTTGTTTTGAGTCCACTGCAATTTGTCTTTTCTTTTCTGTGCCCTTGACTTCTTATTCTTTTTGGATTCCCCAAAAATGTCATCAGAAAAGGGAAATACTTGTTCCAATTTTCCTTGGTCTGGGATCTAGTAACCATTGCAGCAACATTATTAGTTATTAGGGTCTGAAAATCAGGATAGTCATGCCCAATAAGTATTGGCACCGGTAGAATAGGAACAGCACCTACCCGTATACTGTGTGTATGTCCCTGTATAGTCATTTCCAAGTCATAGAGGGGATAATGATGAGTGTCTCCATGTATACAAGTTACCTCAGTTGTCTGCAGCTTGTGTTTGGATGTTGGATTCAACAAAGCAGTTTGTACTAGGGTCTGTCTGCTCCCGGAATCAAGGAGGCCATACACTGTATTGTTTCCAGTTTGGACTGGCAGCATATAGTGTCCCCAGTTAGCTAAGGCTAAATGTGGGCTCAGTCTTTCTTTGGGGCAAAACCTCCACATGACCCTTTCCTCCACACTCGAGGCAGATAATGTCTGGGTTATATCCCTTATGTGTCCTTGGAAACACTTTTGTTCCTGTTGGTGGATTCGTCGGAGTAGGAGATGGAACAATTTGTCTGGGAACAGGAGGTTGATGAACATGTAGCATTGTTCCCTTAGGTCGTGTAGGTCGAGCTGCTATATAGTCCTCTGCAAGACGAATTGCCATGTCTGAGGTCTCTGGTCGGTGCTCCTTCACCCAAAGTTGGACATCTTGGGGTAAAATCTTAATAAACTGCTCCAAAACTATGGTTTCCAATATCTGGTTGAGTGTCCGGGTGGTAGGTTGTAGCCACTTGAGGCACAAGTCCTTCAGACATATATTGGCATCCTGGGGGTTGTCTGCAGTCTGATACTTATAAGTGCGAAACCGCTGATGATAGGTCTCAGAATTTATGTTGTAGCATTTCAGAATTGCAGCTTTAACCTGGTCATAGTTGTTTGCATGTGCAACCTCCACATGGCTGTACACAAGCTGGGCTTTCCCGGTTAAATATGGTGCCAGATGAACTACCCACTGGTCTCTGGGCCATGCACATGCTGCAGCAACTCTTTCAAAAGTCATAATATAAGCTTCTATGTCGTCACTGTCTGTTAGCTTGACCAATTTGATGTCTTTATGACCTCCAGATGGTTGATCTGGTGGTCGATTGACGCCCAGAGCTTGTATGGCC
Source organism: Neoceratodus forsteri (assembly GCA_016271365.2). Classification (NCBI taxonomy): domain Eukaryota; kingdom Metazoa; phylum Chordata; order Ceratodontiformes; family Ceratodontidae; genus Neoceratodus; species Neoceratodus forsteri. The sequence goes on along the minus strand of CM057449.1, from coordinate 542,229,809 downwards.
CTAAGGGTATCAGTCCACCTGGCCTCATACTCCCTCTTGTCTCTTTCCCTCTGCTTCTCCATTTCTACCTGGTGCATACATAACTACCTCACCAGCTCATGGGTTTCAAGAGGGGTTACTTCCTCTCCTAGACCTCCTCCACTTGCTTGTGCTCCTGGTTCCCCTTCCATCTTAGAAACAGGTTTCCCTTCCTTTCTTCTCACAACAGGCTCCAGACCAGGCAGGGGGGTAGTTGATAGGCCGCTGAGACTGAGCGAGTAGCTACTCCAGGAAAGGTACCAGGATCCACCTTTTCTTCCTGCATATAGAGACCACCAGAGTCTCGGACAGACTCTCCCAGTTATGTGTAACCAGTATCCCACTTCTAACACCAGTGTAAGAGGCTATGGGATACAGATGGACTCAGACACAGGTGATGTTCTCAAGTTGAATCTCAGCAGCTGCTTTATTGAAGAATTCCGAAATCGAAGTAATATATAACAAAATAAAAAGGCGGACTGTTTCGTCAAAATTAAACAAAAAGCACGTTTAACAGGAGTAGCTTACAACATCATAGGTTCCTTTATACATCAAGCAGAATAGGTCAAGCGAGTCTTCTGTTGAAGAATAACTAGAGAGCACTAGTTAAGGGTGTATAGGCTCCAACACCCTCAGCCACATCTGACTTCTCCCTGGAGAAGCTAACCATATATAGGCTAGAACAATCTCTGATTGGCTGGAATTCCTATCATTCAGTTAAAACAAATAAACTTTTTTACAAAATAATCATTTGTGTCATATAAAGCTTATAAACCAATCATTTTAGTAACCTTATGATCATATAACATCTATAAAATCATGAATATTATTTTTAAGCTTCTAAACTTAGAGTTTGTAGAACAAGCCTCTCCCTTTTGTATCTCTTTTGTATAAAATGAACAACAATATGGCCGGCTGGCTCCTAGGGAGAGGATTCACCAGGGAGGACTCTTATAATATCTCCATATATTTCTTATTATGCCAGATAAATAAGTATCCCTTTAGTTCCTTGTCTTTCTCTCACTCTCTTGAATGATATGCTGTATTTTGCAGCCATAGGGCTGACTAAGTATTAAAACAAAAGAGAAACAAAACATTGTGTTGTTTGCTGAGCTGTGGCTGGCAGGAACACAGCTCAGCCACAGTCAGGAGAAAGGTAATTTGCACAAAGTGCAGGCAGGAAGCACTTTAGCACTGAAAAGAATAACATTTTACATCAAGGGTGTTTTCAGCGTGAAGGAATACCATTTCGAGGATTCGCGGCATTTATGAGCTGCATGATAATGCGCACATTCGTGCAGCTCGTTTAGAATGTCGCGAAGGAGCGTTTTAAAGAAACAGTTGGTCTACAGCACATTTAGCATGTCCAACACTGTTTTGGACAAGGGGGTTTAGTTTTAAAGCCCTTTAGGGGTGAAAGGAGCATTTTAAACAGTTCCTAATATTCGAGCCATTTAAAGGGGCCACGACTACATTTGGGCTTGGCTCATAAATACATTCTAGCAGGTTCTACTTGTTGTATATTAATTCTTGGCTGGCCAATATGGGAAAAACAAAGACAAAAATAACTAACAAACAATATAATAAAATAAAAAATTGCAGAGGTGGCCAGTCTATGCGCCTAAAGGCATTATAATGACAAAGACATACAAATAGGGATGGACACACGGGGGGGGGAGGTGGCAAGTCATGGCACGACAGTCATAACCTGATAGATACATAACAGGGCTGGCCTGGCATTATACCACCAGACCCATTGACACTCCCAAGTGGTGTCAGTGAAGTGCACAAGTGGCAGTCACAATCTCTGTGGTTCACTGAAGCTGCTGGGTGTGAGGGTAAAAAATGGAAATGGAAATTAAATTTGTTCTATATACTCTGCATGTCTACTTTTTAAATGGATGGTTGTTAATCAGTATCCAACTACTGGCAAGAGGACTGCCGTGAAGCGGGTGACATGAAGTAGTGGGGGAGCCAGGTGGAGAGTGGAGGATGTGTAGGTGGGATGTTTAGAAGCCGCTTTCTGTGGTGGTTTGTTTTTTACTCATTTGATGTTTTCTTCTGGTGCTGGGACTAGATCCGTGATGTTATGCTGGGACAACATCACGGGTCCAGCCCCAGACGAACCAATCAGAGGCCAGCATTCTTTTTCACCATTGTATAATAGATTTTAAAGTAATAGTGCAAAGGATTTGTAATACTAAGAAATTGTACTTAAGTTGTGACACAACAGAATAAATATGAAACTTAAATATCTTTGTATCTTTTTCAAATACAGAAACTCTTTCCCTAGACAAAGCCAAAAGTAACTGATGAAAATGTTTGGAATGTAGAAATACAATGGTCATGTAGAAAACCATGATGAAATAAAACAAGAGACTACTGTGAAAATAAGCCCACTGGTGGATGAAATCACATAATTTCTTTCTGAGAGTATTTTTATCTTGTTGTACTCTCCTGTTGGGTAGACCTGCTTGGAATGCTTATCCCATGTTTTTGCAATTGAATTTCATCTGCCATGCTTTAGATCATCTTTCTACCTTTTGTAAGTCACTCTGCATTTCCCTGATTCCCTAATTACTATCCACCCTCCAACAGACCTTAGTGTCAACTGCAAGAGACACAACCTGCCATAGATACCCTTTTCAATGCCGCTGATGAATAAATTAAAGAAGACAGGGCCCAGGACAGATCCCTGTGGCACGCTGCTTATGACCTTCCTCTCCTCTGATTTGACACCATTGACCACAAAACCCTCTGATGCCTACTGTTTAGCCAGGTTCCTACCCAGTTAACTATGTCTTTAGGTGCAGCCAGATCCTTCATCTTCTTCAGCAAGCATCTGTGGGGCACCAAGTCGAAAGCCTTGCTGAAGTTGAAATAGAGCAAATCCATGATATGGCTCCTATCCAATTCTCTCATCACCCAAATTAGAGACAATTATCAGGCTCACTTGACAGGACTTCCCTGCCATGAACCCATGCTGTTTATTATCCTGGAGACCACTGCTCTCCAGGTAGTACAAAGGTCTTCTTTGAACAGTGGCTCCATCAGCTTCCCTATGATAGAGGTTAGATTAACAGGTCTATAGTTCCCTGCTTGTTTCGTGTCCCCTCCATGGAGCAGAATGACATCTGTCACCCTCCAGTCCTTCTGAACCACCCCCGTCCATAGGGAGGTGTTGAACAGTCATAGCAGGGTCTCAGCCAGCTTTGCTGCCAGTTCCTTGAGTATCCTTGGATGCAGCCCATCTGGGCCCAGGACCTTATCTATGTTTAGAGCCGCCAGCCCTTTCTGGACCCTGTTGCTTGTAAATATTGGCTGCCTTATTTCTGGGACCCCTTTATTTCTGCTTCAATACCACTTCTAAGCAAGGGCCTACCTTTGTCCCTGGTGAAATCTGAACAATAATAGTCATTAAGGACAGCGGCTTTTTTCTCTTCCTCCTCTATCAACGTGTCATCCCTCCATTAGCCTAATGATTCCCCTTCCCTTTTTCTCTGCCATTGACACCTTCTACAATATGCAGCTCTGTGTCTGTTTTTGCCTCCCTAACCACCTCTTTGCCTCATTATTTTTCAGTAAATATTCTCCCTATTCTTCCTTGCCCCGTTTTATTTTGTACTTGCAGAAGGCCTTTTTTGTTGCCCCCACCAATTCCCTTGCTTACTGTATAAGAGGAAATAGTCACTGCCCTTTTATTTTCACTATATTTGCTGGTTCCGTGTAATAGCAGCATTGTTGTTCCACCAGGAAAATAAGATGGTGTGAACATGTCTGGTGTGCTTGGAGTGCTAAATATAATGGGCATGAATTTAAGGTGCTACACAATATTTCTGCAAATATGTTTGTATTAAAACATTTTAAACAACTTCACAATGCAGTGAAATACAGTAATACAGTCTTCATGGTGCATTGAGACAAGAAATTCAACAGAGAATGACATTAAATACAGCAAAATGGTATATCTTCAGGGGTTTGCCTTCTCCATTGCAGCAATGTGGTGGCTACTTCTCTGCTGTTATTGCTCCAGTATTATGTCCCTGTCTATAGCCAAAAGACACTCTTGTGGTGGTTACATGAAATACAGTGTAGAAGAAACAGCCACAATGAATCATGCCCTCCAGTCTCTCTCTTTTGACTTATCTTAGCCTCACCCATCCTACTCCTGGCTCCAACTCCCATGATTAGGATATAAGGTGGGGATGTGTTGCATAACATAAGATCCATTTTGTCCACGAGACGTAAATTGTTCTGCCTTACATTTAAATAAAAGGTAATTCAATCCATGGTATATATGCTGTTCACTATATCCCACCACTTTTGGTGGGTGGGTACTTGTGGTGTGAGCCATCTCATAGTTATACACTTCAGTGCAACTGCTATCATAATGCCCAGGAGGTATTTTGTCTGCCATCTCTTAACTGTCTAGGGTACTGAAACAACACATCTGCCTCTTCCTGCTATCTCTCCCTCTCACTTCCTCTCTCTTCACTAACTTGCCTGCTCCCAGTCCCCTTGCAGGGTTCTCATCATCACATCATCCTGAAAGGGAATAGGTTTTGGCTGCCTATTTCCATCCTCTACACTTCTCCTCCACTGTGTTACCACATTAAAATATAGCACGTGCCCACCTCCCCCCTCCCCTTGCACTTAATTGATTTGTCTCTGAGCCATTAGCACTTGTAATTTTATATATATATATATATATATATATATATATATATATATATATATAAATTTATGTCTTTGACAACCAGGTAAGTGCACTGATCCAAAGGACCATTTTCAGTCACAATTTTATTGCACTCTGTTGTACTGTGCCTCATTGTCCTGTATGTACTACTTGTATTAGGTCCTGGTACTGTTAGCTGGTGTACTGTATCTTATTTCATTAACTGGATGCCTGTTATCCTTGTCCCTTTGTTCCCTTCCCCCTGCACTCCTACTGTATAACTGTGCTATCTACCTCCTAACTTAATCTGTTTACCAAATGCAACAGTTGTTTCCTGTAAAATTGTATGTATCTCTGTTTACCACTGCTTAATATTTGTATACCAAATGTAACTGTTGTTTTCTACTAAATTGTATGAATCTCTGGTTTTCCATCCTCATTGTACCCCCTTCCCCCGGGTCACACCATGAGATGAGCAACTTTTTGTTCAATGTGCCTTCCTGGTAAAACATTTCAATCAATCAATAAATAAATAAATAAATAACAACAGACAAAGCTCATAACTCATTCTGATAATTGTCCCTAAAACCTTTGTGATGGCTGCCTCCAGGTCATTGTAAAAGGCTGATAGGAGGGGGCAGCTTTAAAGCACATAAATGTGAGTCATTTTGTTTTCCTAACAAAGCTGCCAGAAGGCTGCATTAGAGCCCTGCCTAAATTTGGCTGTGATCACTGGAGTCCTAAAGTACTGCACTAAATGCTTTCATCCATATTCCTTCCAAACATTCCTTACTCCACCCACCTTCTTTGCCTTCTCTCTATACAGACAGTTGGTGAGACCCCATCTGGAGTACTGCGTCCAGTTCTGGAGATCCCATTTCCGCAAGGACATAGACAGGATAGAGGCAGTCCAGAGGAGGGCAACTAAAATGGTGCAGGGTCTGCAAGAGAAGCCTTATGAGGAGAATCTAAAGGAGCTTAATATGTATACCCTTGAGGAAAGAAGGGAGAGTGGGGACATGATGGAAACTTTTAAGTACCTCAGTGGAATCAACAAAGTCCAAGAGGGTAGCATCTTTCAGAAAAAGAGACGTGCAAGAACAAGGGGACACAATTTAAAGATAGACGGGAGGCGGTTCAGGGGCAATGTGAGGAAGTATTTTTTCACAGAGAGGGTAGTGGATGCATGGAACAGCCTTCCCGAGGAGGTTGTGGGGTCTAAAACTGTGGGAGAATTCAAGAATGCATGGGACAGACATAAGGCAATTCTTGTTGGAGGTAGGAAGAAATAGGCTGTTGGTTAACTAGGATCTGCGGCCTATCCTGTAGGTAGGGAAATAGGCAGACTAGATTGGCCAAGTGGTCCTTATCTGCCATCAAAGTCTATGTTTCTATGTTTCATGCAGCCCGTATCTCATGCTTGAGATGCAAGTCCCACCCAAATTCTGTGCCGCTTTTAGTAGCTAGATAGTATGTGGAGTGTAATTGGGTTCTCTGAACGGCCTTATAAATAAGAGCAATAAGATGTCTATTAATCTGTGAGACAGATTGGGCCTCAAAGAGGGAATCCAAGGGAAGGAGATTTAATCGATCTCTCTCTCTTAGCAGTGGGCCTGAGGTCCAGATAATAGCGAACCTGTAAATAGTAAAAAAGTCCCCGCACTCCAGCCCACACTGGGTCTGAAGTTCCTGAAAAGACTTTGTTCATAGGCTGTCACAGAACTGAGTCAAGTAAATTAAATTCCTTCTTCACCGCTGTCTGAAGGTAAGGTTCTGAACTTCTGGGGTAAAGCTGTCCAGGAGAGCAACTGGGCGAAGCCAAATCAACACCAGAGAGAATTTCATTGTAGTGATTGTTTCTCTACACAGCCTCCCACTTCTATCAGTCATGGATTCCAGGTGTATAATTCAGAATCCCTCAGATGTATCCCAAAAGGAACCAGGACCTGTCTTGGAAGACTATGGTGTCCCGTTCCAGATACTGCCATTGTGGACATGATTCTAAGAAGATACAAACATAAGAAAGTTGCCAGCAGAAAAAGGCTTTAGTGGTCTATCAAGTCTGCTTGATTGTGCAGATCAATCTATTTTACTGGAGCTGCATCACCCTTCTCTTGCCTCCAAGAGTGGTCCTCCCCCTCCTTCCTCCTTTCCCCTCCTCCCTCCCATTGCCACTCTCATTTTTACCCTGTTCCACCCCCCTTAAAACTTCCCACTGTTTCCAAAGATACCACCTCCTCAGGCAGTTCATTCCACTTTGACACTACCCTTCCCGTGAAAAAGTGCCTCCTCATTTCTTTTTAAATCTACCCCCACAAGTTTCAGACTGTGGCCCCTAGTAGTCCCCTCCATTTTAAATTGAAAATGCCCTCCCCTCCAACCCTGTTTATACCCTTTAGATATTTGAAGGTTTCTATCATATACCCCCTTTCCCATCTGTCCACCAAGGAATTCATATAAAGCTCCCTTAGCCTCTCATCATATGGTTTGTCTCCCATGCCCTGGATCATCTTAGTCACCCTACGTTGGACCCCCTCAAGTAGCTTTATGTCCTTCTTCAAATAAGGGTACCAGAACTACTGTACACACAGCACTACAAGTGTGGTCTAACCAATGACCTGTACAAGGGCAGAATGACTTCCTTTCTCATGGAAGTGATTCCCCTGGAGATGCATCCCAGCATTTTATTTGCTTTGGCTGCCACTTTACAACACTGCACAAAGTGTTTCATGTCACCCCTGACTGTCACACCTAGATCCTTTTCCTCCTTTGAGCTGGACACCTGTATGTCCCCCCCCCCGGCAGTAGCTGGCCCCTTGGTTCCTAGTTCTCAGATGCATGACCTTGCACTTCTTGGCGTTAAACCCCAACTGCCAGATTCCAGACCATTTCTCAAGTCTGGCCAGATCCTGCATGAGTTTCTGTCTCCCTTCATCTATGTCCACGCTCCCATAGATTTTAGTATCATTTGTGAAAAGACAGACCTTACTTTTGACCCTTACTGCTATGTCACCAATAAAGATGTTGAATAACACTGGACCAAGCACTGATCCCTGTGGTACCCCGCTGGTTACAGGTCGAGGCTTGGATAGTTCACCCCCTACCATCACTCTCTGTTTCCTTTCTTGCAGCCAGCTCCTGACCCACCCCAGCAGCTTAACCCCAACTCCCAGGCTACTTAGTTTGCTAAGCAACCTGCCTTGAAGCATGGAGTAGAAGGCCTTACTGAAGTCCAGGTATAGTACATCCACTGCCTGGCCTTTGTCTAATGACCTTGTGACCCAGTCAAAAAAATTCTGTCATGTTTGTTTGGCAGGATCTCCCTATGACAAACCCATGCTTCCTATTGTCCTGGAGACCAATAACATCCAGAAAGTTTACCAACCTATCTTTTAGAATTGCCTCCATTAATTTACCAATAATGAATGTTAGACTGACCGGTCCGTAGCTGCCAGGCTCATCTCTGGGACCACTCTTGTAGAGTGGCACCACATGAGCCATTCTCCAGTCCTGAGGCACAAACCCTGTCTTTAGCAAGGTGTTAAACAGATCTGCCATGGTGGATGCCAACACCACTGCTAGTTCTCTCAGGACCCTTGGGTGTATGCCTTCTGGGCCAGGTGCCTTGTCCACCCAAAGGACCTGAGACCTTCCAAAACCCTATTTATCTTAATGTCCCTATCTGTTTCAAACTGTCCCAATTTCTACCCCAATAATCTTCTGTGGCATAGATCCATCCTTTTCCCTAGTGAATACAGAGCTGAAGTACTCATTCAGTGTCTCATCCTGTTCTTCACTGTTTTCCACCCATCCCCCCTCCTTCTTGATCCTAGCAATCCCTTCTTTACTACTTCTTCTCTCCCTTATATATCTGAAGAAGTGATTTTCCCCCTCCCTGATCCCCTGTGCTAGCCTTAGTTCCTTTTCAGCTTTTGCCACCTGGACTACTCTTCCTGCCTCTCAAGATTTCCCTGAAAAAATCTCTCTGTCATCCTCACTCATAGTACGCCTATACTTCTGAAAGACTGCCCTCTTCTCCCTTACCTTCACTGCCACTTTCTTGTTGAGTCAGCTTGGTTTCTTGGTCCTGGATTTCTTACTCTGGGTCTTCATGCAGTCTTTTGTGGCCTCTTTCAGACCCAACTTAATGATGGACCATTTCTGCTCTGCTTCCATCCCCAGTATGATTTCTGCAAGATGTCCTACAAGTATACCTCCATTCTTTTAAAGCTTGCTCTCTTGAAGTCTACTACCCTCATCTTGGTCTTAGCTGGTTCTTTACCCATATTGAGGTAAAACCACACTATATAGTGGTGGCTACCAGCAAGGGGTTCCTCCATGGCTATCTCTTGGACATGCTCTGTGTCTGAAAGCACCAGATCCAATATGCACCATCTCTGGTCAGCTGTGTGACCCCCTGCATCAGGAAACAGTCCTGGAAAGCTTCCAGTAAAACATTTTCCGCTGGCAGAGAAGGTAGCTGGGGTACTCCAGTCAATACCAGGCAGGTTGAAATCACCTGTTATGACAAGGTTTCCTCTACCTCCCATATTTCTGATCTGATTCCCCATCTTCCTGACAATTTCTACATCCTGTGAGGGTGGTCTGCACACCACCCCCAATTGAAGCCTGCTCCCTTTATTGTTCTGGAGTGTTACCCATAAGTCTTCTATTCTGCCTTCCTCCTCCTCCTCCTCTTCCCCGGTGCATATTATTCCTTCCCTTATGAATAAGGCTACACCACCCCCCCTCCCCCTCTCCCTCTCCCTGTCTTTCCGGTACAATTTGTGCCTAGGGATCACAAGGTCCCAATCATGGTTTTGGGATGTCCATGTCTCTGTAATGGCTGCTACGTCCACCCCTCCTTCTGCCATTAGTGCTTGAAGATCTGCTGTTTTATATGTCAGACTCCTTTAATTCAAGGGCACCACCTTCTATCTTGACCCCTGTACCCATTTATTCCCTATCAACCCTTTATGACCCCTCCCCTCCTGGGGTTCTACCCTCTTCCCACTATGGTTACCCTTCCCCTCCAATTGATGATGTAATGGGGGGTAGGTCTAATGGTCTCCCTTTCCTGGTGTCTATGAGTGAAGCACACCTTTGTCCCTCCTCAACTTTAGTTTAAATTCAGAGTAACTGCTAAACAGTAGGGATAGGAGGACCTCAAAAGGTTCTGAGGTTCTAAAAGGTTCTGATAAGCTAAAAAGGCTTGCATGTTTATTATCTGAACCTTTTATAACCTTTATTTTATGCTGACTGTATGTTAAAAAAATGAACAGTTTTTAATCAACATATCTATAGAAAAAAACAATTAAGCCACTGTTCAGTAGTACTAAAATGCATGAGTAGTGAAATGAGATGAGGAGTGTATAATGTGACTGTGGATGTGCCTACTGGAGGATGATGATGATATGGTCCAAAGGCAGGCAAGTCCCAGATCTCTATTTTTTTTTTAAACCAGTCTCCTGAGTCTAACTTTTTGTAGAAGGGGACATGTGTTTGTAATGTATGTCTCTAATTATGTTCAGCAACAGCTCTTAGTATGGAACACAACAGGCAGGGCATCCTGTAGAATGTGAACAGTAGCAGAAGCATCATACTGGACCAAGACTCGTGAGTTCCATGACATGATAACTGGGTGTCCTGATTCATGATGAAACCAAAGATTAAAAAAAAAAAAAATACAAGGTCGCACCAAAAAAAGTTGAAGTGGTGTGATTTGTGATGACCATGAAAGAAATTCATCGTAACGTGATGTGAGTCATGTTGGCACTGGCAGTTCTTCTCAGAGCACCAGAAACTGGATGGAAATGAGCTTCACAATAGTAGCCACTGAAAAAAAATTGAAGTACCTTTACGGCTGTACTTCCCTGAACTGTCTGACTGAGAAACACACATGCTACAAACAATGTTCACTCCAAGATTATAGCTACTGGATTTATTTATTTTATTTCTTTAGTTTTTGTTAACTGGGTAGGTGCCCTAGCCAAAAAATGAAAATGTTCAGGCATGACCTGGGAGGTTACAGGGATTATAAGGATACAAGGATTACAGGGATACAACAATTACAAGGATACAGTTCAAGTTCAAGTTTATTGCAGGAAAGACTCCGTTGAGCAAGCTAATTCACAAGGAGGTACTGAGGCACATACACATACAGTTCGCAATTACATAGACAGGAGATATAAAATGTAGAACAACAAAGAAAAAATATATAATACAAGAGGTATACTCAATAGAAGTCCTTATGCTATATATGCAGTACATTCCAGCTTTAACCTTGCCTTAAATTATGCAACACGTTTCAGCTTAATAAGTAGAGGGCCAGTTGGTACCTAGGAAGTTGACTTGGCGTTTGGGGCCTAGTAGCACCTACATATGTTTTTTAATTTAGAGATAGCAAGTGTTTTGTAGGAGTTAATTGATACGATACTGGTTAGCTTCAGCATGGCTTGTAGTTGGTTCCAAATATTTGGGAGGTGTATGAGACAGCTCTTTGGCCAGCTGTGGTATGTGTCTTGAGAACATCTAGTAGGATAAGGTTGGATTTCCTTAGGGAGTAGGCGCTATGCGAGATGTGTATGAGAGATGTTAAATAGACAGGTAGTTTGTGGAGTAGTAATTTGAGGGTCCAAATGCCAGCATGCAGGATGCGTCTGGTGGCAAGAGAGGTCCACCCAACTGCTGCATAAAGATCACAGTGGTGGATCCTGTATGCAGAGTTAGTAATGAAGTGAAGAGCACACTGATAGAGTATGTCCAGTTTAGATAGGCTCAAGGTTGGGGAGGAGATAAAGATAATGTCTCCATAGTCAGGCAAGGGAAGGAATGTTGCTTGGACAAGTCTTTTTCGGGTCACGAGAGAAAAGAGGATCCTATTTCTAAAGAAGAAACCCAAGCGTGCTTTAAGCCTCTTTGATAGATCCTCAATGTGGTCGTTGAAGGAAAGCTTGTTATCTATCCACATACCTAGATATTTAAATTTAGGTACGACTTCCAAGGGTTCACCTAGGGAGGTAACCATGAAGTTTTTAGGTGGGGTAGGTAGGGCACCAGACAAGGCAAGTCTTGAGAAAATCATTGTCTTGGTTTTTTTGGCATTTAAGAGAAGCTTGGCATTGATAAGGTTGCTTTCTAACTGGATAAAGTCAGCTTGGAGTGCTTCCCTGACCTCAGTTAAGTACGAACCTGATGCGTACAAAACCGTATTGTCTGCAAAGAAATGTATGCTAGAGTTCTTTATGTGGGAGTCAAGGTTGTTGTTGTACAGGGAAAAAAGGATTGGCCCTAGGATGGAGCCTTGAGGGACTCCTCTGGCAATTGGAAGGGGAGCAGATAGTAGGCCATCAGCTTTGACTTTTTGTATCCTTCCTGTGAGATAACTGTTAAACCACTGTAAGGTAAGTAGAGTGGCACCTATGTAGGCAAGACAGGTGATTAGGAGGTGATGGTCTACAGTGTCAAAGGCCTTACTAAGGTCTAGAAAGACTGCACCAGTAACCTTCTTGGTGTCCATAGCATGGATCCAGTCATTAGAGACTTTAGCCAAGGCTGAGATGGTACTGTGCTTCAACCTGAAGCCAGATTGGGCCGGGTTTAGGAGTGAGTGTGCTGCAAGGTGATTTTTTAGTTGGTTGTATATAAGTTTTTCCAACACTTTGGAGAGAACGTGTAAGACAGAGATAGAACGGTAGTTGTTTAAGTCACAAGGATCTCCTGATTTGAAGAGAGGAAGAACATGGGCAGATTTCCAGCAGGATGGAACAGTGGCTATGGTAATAGAAAGGTTGAAGATGTGAAGGATGGGGCTGTGAGCTGGGCATAGCCTAGCCACAAGAAAAATGATTCAAGGCCATTGTCCCCTGCACTTTTCTTGGTGTCAAGGCTAAGAATTATGTCTTCGACTTCTTTGTAGCTAAACAGGCACAACTGGAAGGGATGAGGTGGAGTAGCATGTGTAGAATCTGGGCTAGTGTTGCTATTCACTCAGCTAGCGTATGGGAGAGTCGAGCCCCACCCGGCAGTGGCAAAGTGAAGGTTAAGTTCTTCGAAGATTCGCAGTTTATTTTCAACCATCCCGTCCTTGGCCAGAATCTTGGTGGGAAGGGAGGAAGCAGCAGGATGGCCTTCAAAGGATCTCGGTGTCTTCCAGATTTTTTGGGAGTTCCCTTTGGCCTGCTCTAGAGTGGAGATGTAGAAGTTTGCTTTAGTGGCACGTACACTTTTAACACAGGCATTTCTGGCAGTTCTAAACACCTGCCAATCTGCCGGGTTCTTTGTGTGCCTGGCTCTAGCCCATAGCTTGTCTCTATTGGTAAGTGCAGATTTGAGCTCTTGGGTGAACCACAGATGCGAGATTTTCCGCACCCTCATTTTAACAAGAGGAGCATGCTTGTTAATTAGGGTGGTGAGGTTGTCATTTAGGACAGAGACGGCAGCATCAGCAGATTTGGCAAGATATAGGTCTTGCCACCTGATTGTAGCTAGATCAGTTAGGAAGTTTACTGAGTTGAATTTATGGAATGAGCGTTTGATTCTGAATTTAGGGTGCTGCTGGGTTTTAGATTGGAATCTTGTACATACAACGATACTATGGTCACTCATGTCATTATGGAAAACTGCAGAATGTGAGATTTTATGGGGATGCGAAGTTAAGGTGACATCTAAGAGTTAGCTGTTGGCAGAGTTAGAATCATTGATTCTTGTGGGTTCAGTTACTATCTGTGTAAGACCCAGCTCATCACAGATGGCTTTTAGGGAGTGGGATTTAGCAGTGAGCCAATCCATATTGAAGTCCCCTAAGATTATTGTTTCCGTGTTAGCAGCCAAAGTTATGGATTTCAACACGTTAAGAATTTCTGGGCCTCCTGACGGGGGTCTATAGCCACCAATGATTGTGATGCACTCTGAGGATGGAAGGTGAAGTTTAAGTGAGACAATCTCATATTCCTTGGGCTTAGTTTTACAGGAAATGCTGGTAACATTAAATTTTGATTTGGCGTATACAACCACCACCCCCGCCGAATCCCTATCAGCCTTAAAGAGCGAGAAGCCTGGTATAGTAATTTGAGGATCAGTGTTGGTCTTTTTTAGTCATGACTCAGTAATTATAATCAGATCTGGGCCAGTGTGGGCTGCCCAAACTTGAAGATGATCATGTTTTTTGAGCAGGCTTAGAATATTGACCATCATCAGTTTCATCCCAGGAGCAGCTGCAAACTCTGACGGAGAAGTGATTTGAGTTGGGGGACCTGGATTTAGTTCGACATTGCCTGAACAGAAAAGGAGAATTAGAAACATTTTCTTGAGGGCATTTATCAGGTAGAAGTGGGCTCTTTCAGTGGGTTCTTGTGTGGCGTTCAGTCATTGAGGTACGCCTAGCCAGGGCATAGGAGATGCTGACATGGCCGTTCAAGGCTAGCAGGGGAAGTGCATGGAAAGACATTGGCGAAGGGAGGAGGGCCAGAGGAGAGGGATGAGAATTAAAATGAAAACCCAACAGATTAAGAGTAGGGAAGCAATATGAAGATGCAGCAGGAACTATGATTGTGGATTCCCAGGCTGGGATGACTTCTGACTTAGCATGGATCAGTGCTTTATGAGTCATACTTTTTGCCAGGATTAGAAGTAGAATGATAACGCAGGCCATATTCCCCACGATTGAGTACAGTGATTTGAGTAGAAAGACCAAGAATTCCTCTAGTGGCAGGTCTGTATAACCTGCTAATGGAAAACTAGCCATTTAAAAAAAAAAAAAACTTCTATTACACACTTGAAATGTGCTTGGTTCTATGTAAAATCTATTTGTAAAACGTGCCAGGTGGCAGAAGCAGGGGAAAAGTCCTGGCCAATCAAAGCAGGTTTGCTTGAAGTGCCTGTGTTCCAATTGGCTGTGCTGTCCCGTACCTTCAAAGGAGCTGCAGGCGGGTGTCCTGGTCTCGGTCGGTGGCTGGCTGGATGCTGAAGCAGCCCCGTTCAAGGGCAGGCAGCTGGAGAGAAGAAAAAAGAGCAGGTCTTAAATAGCATAGAGGTTAGGATGGGTTTAGATTTGAGCAATTTAGCAAGACAAAAGGGAGTTAGACTTTTCGGCGCCAAGGCAGAGTGCTTGGATGGGGGGGGGTGCAGGAGGAGTACTTAAAACAGAAGAGGTGTAAACACTTTAAAACACTAGTGGAAATTATAATCCAGCTAATACAGTTGAAAAACTTCTATTACACACTTGAAATGTGCTTAGTTCTATGTAAAATCTATTTGTAAAAAGTGCCAGGTGGCAGAAGCAGGGGAAAAGTCCTGGCCAATCAGAGCGGATACAGAATACACAACAAATCCATGTTACAGTATGTGTAGAGTAGATATCATAGAAACATAGGTGATCAAGTACAAACAAGTCAAGGTCAAAGAAACAATAACAAGGTTCACAATGTAGATAATAAAGCATAAGCAAGATAAGGATTAAGTACAGATGGCTCGTGACTACAAAGATTCGAGTCCATTTGCTAGTAGGGCATCATGCAGAACATGAACACTAACAGAAGCATCGTACTGGACCAAGGCTTGTGAGTGACGTGACATGAAAACTGGATGTCCTCATCCATGATAAAACTAAAGATTAAAAATAAAACAAAACAAAACAGGGTTGCAGCAAAAAAAAGTTGTTTCTTCTGTAATCATGAACTGTGGAACAGGTACTGTAGGTGTATTTTTGTGGGATTTCTATGTTAGTACAATCAGAGGTAAACTTTATTATGCAGCCTTTAGATATTTTCTTAGTAATGTCTCTTTTATGAGAACATAACAAAACATAGTATGTGTTTAAAGAATGGATAGTTTCTTTGTAATGTCCCAAATGGGACAACAAAATCTCAAGAGCTGTAATGATGCATGTTTTCTCTTTCTGTAGAAGACAAAATGTAGGTGTTTTGTATCTCAGAGCCAAGGATACTGGCCATACTGGAAGGGTTTGCTACTGCTGTGCTAGTGTACTAAAACAAGCTCCCAGAAATAGTTGGCAAATGTGAACATCATGACTGTGATTGACTGTGAATGTGAACGTGTTTGTGACCGTGATGACTGTGAACGTGATTTGTGGCGAGGATGAGGAATTCCGTAACAGTGGCAGTGCTTCCCTGAGCTTCAGATACCAGATGGAACTCAGCTTCTTCATTGCCATGATGACTATGAATGTGAACATGATTCGTCATGAGGATGAGGGGTCATGTTACAGTGACACAGCTTCCCGGAGCTTCAGATACTAGATGGAACAAGGCTTCCAGAAATAGTTGCCAAACGTGAAATTCGTGATTGTGATGACTGAGAACATAATTTTATTTCATTTTTTTTAATTTATTCCATGTGATGCAATGTAATGCCCTGCTGCTAAGCCGAAGTGTACACCCCACTGAGTGAGCACAGGGAGGAAGATGACAGATGACTGACTTCTTGGAGGGGGGTCACACAGACAGTATGCAAGAAGTGGCACTGGTGCACGGATGGCTGGCTGGCAGATTTTATTTCACACCAGAATTTATTTCACACACCACCTACACTAAGAGCAATGCTGCAGGCACTGCTGCTAGTGTACCTGCAGAGATTCTGGGGGACCCTGCCTGGCCTAACCGTCTCTGACACAGTACTTTTTCCCTTCAAGGAATCTTTTTTTTATTTATTATTCCACATAATGTGATGGAATGCCCTGCCCACTGAGTCAAAGTTTATACCCCACTGAGTGAGCACAGGGAGGAAGATGACCAATGACTGACCTCTTGGGCGGGTGGGGCGGGTACACAGACAGTATGCAAGAAGTGGCACTGGTGCACTGATGACTGGCTGGCAGATTTTATTTCACACACAGAATTTATTTCATACACCACTTATGCTAAGGGTGATGCTGCAGGCACTGCTGCTAGTATACCGTCAGAGATTCTGGGGGATCCTGTCTGGCCTAAGGGGGAGGTTGTGCAATCTACACTAGGGACACAATTACTGGACAAGCACTCCCTACCCCTGCCCTTGTAAATGGGACCCAGGCCCTTACCCTCAAACTCACTCCTGACCCCTCTAGGGGCCCTCTCTATCTCACCACTGCCTACATTCCCCCCAAAAAACAGAACCCAGCTCTGGTATCACTAACTGACTATCTGGCCACCCTTCACCATACGGCGGAGCAAATCCTAGTTGGTGACCTTAACATAAACTGGATCAGCTCCTCCTCTTCCTCAATCTGAGACACATTTGCCACCCAAGACCTGACGCAACTCGTCACCCAGCCCACTAGAATAAACTCAAAAAGAGGAACCAGTGCCCTATTGGATGTAATCATCACCAACCAACCCCAAAAAATCCAAAACATCCAGGTCCTACCAGATTCCCTAAGGGACCACTCCCCTATCCTATTTCTCTGGGCAGTCCTCAATCCCAAACCCAAAGCACAGACCGCCCTCCGCAGGCACCTCCGCCCTGGTGGGCTGAAAAAACTTAGACAGTTTCTCACCCTGATAAACTGGTCCCCCATTCAGCGTTCACCCAACATTGACACTGCCCTCGCTTTCTTCTCCCAAACCTTCAACAAGGCCTGTGATCTCTTTGCACCCTACACAAAAATTCGATCCAAAAAACAGAATGCACCCTGGGTCAGCCCTGCCCTCCTACAATTGCTTAGAAATTGAGATAACCTCTGGCACCTTGCCACTGAAATAGGCCGGCTGTCTGATAGACAAGCATACAATGTAGCCCAGAATAAGTGCTCTTGGGCGGTCCGAAAAGCCAAGGCCGACCATTACCAGGCCACCCTTACCTCCTCCTGGGGATTGGCCGGGAATTTCTGGGATAATATTAAACAGTTAAATGGTAAGTCACATTCCCCTCCCCATCTCAGCTCACTAGTGATGGTACTACCTCCACCGATCCTGCCTTCATAGCAAACTGCCTCAACACCACTTTCACCGACCTTAGCTCAGTCCTCCCCAGTAATTTCTTTGATCCTCCCCCAAACCATCCTCCCCCTGTCCGCCACCACCCCAGCTTCCACCTACGCAAGGTATCTGCCCGGGAGACCAGACCCATCCTAATCAAAGCATTAAAGGACAACAGTCCTGGCAGCGACTCACAGGACCCCAGTATCCTCAGGCGGGTGCTAGATGAAGTCCTTGCCCCGCTCACCAGCCTACTAAACTGATCGCTCTGCCTGGGACAATTTCCCACTGTTTGGAAAACAGCCATAATCACACCCATTCATAAAGGAGGTGACAGGTCCTCGACCAACAACTACCGACCAATCTCCATCCTCCTCCCCCTCTCAAAAGCTCTGGAAAAAGTGGTGGCCATTCAAATCACTGAATATCTGTCCAAGCATAACATCTTATGCCCAGAACAGCATGGCTTCCATGCTGGCCACAGTACCAGCACTGCACTAATTGAATTCTCCAATTTCCTTCACTCCTCCCTGGACACCAGCTCCCTAGCTGGTGCAGTGTTCATCGACCTATCGAAGGCTTTCGACACTGTCTCCCACCCTGCCTGCTGAACGCCCTCTGCCACACTGGCCTCTCAGTTGGCCCTCTAGCATGGTGCTTGAGCTACCTAGATGCTCGGTCACAGTGTGTTAAAATCAATGGGACACTGTTGGATACCCATCCCATACACTCAGTGGTTCCCCAGGGTTCCATCCTGGGCCCCCTTCTCTTCTCATTCTATCTGAACACCCTGCCCAGTGCTTGCTCTGGCAAAATGCTTCTGTATGCTGACGATGCTGTCATTTTTGCCACCCACCGCAATCCCAACTCCCTTCAGGAATCCCCTACAACAGTCCTTCAATGAGGCAGATGCCTGGTTTGAGGAGCACAGACTCATCATTAATCTTAAAAAAACCAAAGCTATGCTTTTTGCCCATCCCCAAAACAAAGCTAGCAACCACCCACTCCATATCCTTCCTAGTACCAAACAACCTCTGGAACAAGTCTGCTCCTACAAATACCTCAGGATTACCTTTGACTCAGCCCTCACATTCCACGACCACATTGATGCACTTGCATCCACGACCAACATATGGCTTGGCATCCTCTTCTGCCATAGAAACTGCCTCCCCCCAAATGCTCTCCAGCTCGCTGTTATGTCCTCAGTACTGTCCCTTGTAGACTATGGCTTACCAGTCTATGGTGCTGCTAACACGACTGCCCTCAAAAAAATCCACATAACCCTAAGTAAGGCTTGCAGACTGATTACTGGTGCCCCCAGGCTCACACACACCTGTCAACTGTATGACGATGCTAAACTTCTGACCCTTGATGAATGGCTTCGCTATCATACCTGCCTCCTCACTAAAAAGACCCTACTCGGGCTCTCCCCTCCAGGGGTGACTGCATCCATCCACCGGATCCCACCTACAATTGCAACACGGTCCTCCAACAAGACTGCTCTACTGGTCCCCAGGTCAAGAACCACTCATGGTCAGAGGTTCTTCTGCTACAGAGCCCCTTCTGGTTTAACTCTCTCCCTGCCCCCATCACCAATGCCACCACTATCTCCAAATTCAAAACCACCCTTCGAAGCCAACTCCTCAACACTTGCAGCTGCTCCTGTCTCTGAATGAGGCCCACCTCGACCTCTCCACACGTGACAATGCCGGCCGGGTGGCTCTCCACCTAGCCCACCCCTCCACCCCTTCCATACCTAAGTATAACCTGGTCAGTGCCTGCTGTCTTATGGTAATGCCAGTAGACTGCTCAACATATGTAACCAACTTGTATAAGAACTATCTCAAATACCTGTACCCTGTAACTCAAATGTATTTTTGTTTGACCACAGTGTGACGTGGCGCCTCTGATGAACGCCTATTTGAGAAAAACCTGTACTGTGTAATCTAAAATGCTATGTATGTCCTCAATGTGACGAGGTACCTTTGGAAATGAGCCCCTGGCTCAAAGGTTGTAAACTGATTTCTCACAAAATAAAATAAATAAAAATAAAAAACAGACAGTATGCAAGAGTGGCACTAGTGCACTGATGAATTGCTGGCAAATTTTTTAGACACAGCACTCTAGTTCTCAAAAGTTGCCCTTAGTCTCTCTCTCCAAGTTCCATCCTGGCTCAACATTCAATGTTCATGTTCATGAAGATCCCCTGTCCACATCTCCTCTCCCATACATTGTACTCCCCAGTCCCCAGTCCAGTCCCCACCCCATTCCCCAACTCCCTCCTGAGTCCCACACCCAGTCCTTGCTGACAATCCCCTCCCAAGTCCCCAATTCCCAGTCCCCAACTCCCCACCTCCAACTTCCCCAAGTTCCCAATCCCGTCCTCCCTTAAGTTCTTCTTTTAGTTTTAAAAATTGTGCTTTTTTTTTAGGAGTGGCAGACTGGCAGTGGACTCCTTCGCTTGCCCAAGGGCCAAAAAAACCACAAGCAGCACAAACACAGAAGAAAACAATCGATTCAGTGATCCACAATGCAAGGAGCTGCCAAGATAAGCTGCTGCTCCTTCTCCATCCTCCTGATTCCTCTGCTAGCTCTAAGATGGACCACGTGGGTTGCTAGAGCAGCAAGCCAATCAAGTGCCACCTTAGAGAGATGGAGAGCTCAGCCATCTAATGAGGCACCAGAGTCTTGTCTCTGGTCCCTCCTGTGGGTTCCTCCTGCTCTGGCACTTCTTGCACTGTAATTCCTGCCATAGGAGCCATCCAAACTGATCTAAACAGCCAAAAGTGTTCGGAAGCCATTCGGTTCTGAACACTTCAGCATGTTCGGGTTGGTTCATATTTTCAACGAACCGGTTTGCCCATCCCTACTAAATATTTCTCTAACTCAATCTTCAGGATCTTTGAGTTCTCTTTACTTAAATCCAGCCTGTCCAGTGAATACAGGTTCTTATTTTCCCATGTCCTCCCCCACTCACCCACCAGCCCATACCCACTAGACTCACACCACCACCTCAATCGTGATTTGAACTCCTAAATCCTTTACTTCCTAACAGTGCTTGCCCTAGAGACTGGAAGAACTTCTGAGAATAAAACCGATATTCCTGCCTCCTTACATATCTTCCCTACCACCTTAAACCTATCCTGAACCTAATGCAAAGTGTGACTGTTGCATAATACCTCCGTAGATCCAGCATCAATGTTGGGAGCATCAGAGTATAAAACTGTATTCTGGGGTGTTTTCCCACCCAGACAAATATTAAGACACCAGCTGCCACTTCCTCCGGTCTCACTCAGGAATTATTACTGGGATGCTCTGGAAAATGTAAAGACAGTATGGGGGAATCACCATCCTCACCATGTCTACAGTATGTGGCAGATGAAACTTAAAGGAAGATTATGCCATTTCTGAAGATCTGCCACCAATTGTGTGGACAGGGGTCACATAGTCACATCATACAGTTTATCTAAGTGAAGCAGGGGTCTGATATCAAGATATTTAATCTCCTGCAAATCCCATTTAAAAGAATATTTCAGTTTCTGAAAAGCAGCCGAGGACCAATAAAGAGGGAGGACCTCAGTTTTGGTCATGTTAAGCAAGTAATCCGATATCACACCAAAGGCTGTCAAGATGTGGACTAGTTCATTCACAGTACTGTCTGGGTCCTATAGTTATATAGCAGAACTTCATCTGCCTATAATATGAGTTGATGTTCCCTGCCCACCCAATGTTACCCCCAACGTCTCCCCCTTCTCTATAGAACTTTCACTGATTGCCTGTGTTAGGAGTTCTATGTATAAAGTGAAACAATGGGTGACAGGGGACATCCCAGATGGGTGCCCCTGCCCAATCTAAAAGATGATGAAGGATGGCCATTGACCTTGACTAAGGCCTGTGGTGAGTCATATATCCACTCAAGGAGGGAGACAAAACCAGTGGTGAAGCCAAACATCTGGAGAGTGGCAAAGATAGGACCAGGACACCTTATCAAATGCATTTTTGGCACCTTAACTAGCCAGTATGAAGGGAGTAGATGTAGTATGTATCTGGTGGAGGGCATGGAGTGTACATCTGGCACTGTCTCTTGTCTGGTGGACCCTGCTGAACCCCATTTGAGCTGGCCATACTAATGATAATCTACATTCAGGATCGCAGTTGGTCAATAGGAGGGGCATTCCATGGGGATGTTCACAGATTTTGGAATAACCAAAATGGTGGCATATTGCTGGGTATCTGAAATGTCCCCACCTCATTACAAACTCTCATCTGCAGGGGGAGGACCAGATATTCCAGCGTCTTATAAAATTCTACACTATAACCAATTGGGACAGGGAGCCTTCTGGGTGTGGGCCCTACAGAGAGCTGCATCTATATCTGACATCTGTACAGAGATGGTCAATTGTTCCAGCTGTTCCCAGGTGAGCTCTGGGAGGGTCAGTGGTATCAGAAAGGCTTTTGTAGCCTCTGCATCATGAGGCACTTCCGGGGTATATAAATGGGTGTAATAATGATGAAAGGCATCAGTCATTTGTCTTGTTTTTCGGAGGTGCTGTCTGGCTGCAGGGTGTTACAGCTGAGTTACTGTGGCCCTGACCTTCTGGCACCTAACTTGGTGACCAAGATACGCGTGACCCTCAGGCCCAGCTCATAATACTGTATGTATGGCAAAGAAACAGGAGTGCCAATTTCATTTTTTCTAGGAGCAATTTATCTATCTCCTCCTTGCATGTGGTCCCGATAGAGGAAGTGAAGGATGTCCTGTAAGTTTAGTAGGCATTTATTTCATTCTCTGGTGTTCCTAGTGCAGTACTCAATTATATGGCCCCACAGTAACGTTTTAAGAGTATCCCACAGGACCACCACCTTAGGCCCTCACTCTCCTTCGATTTTGCTTCAGTACTTCAGGGATCTTATCATGGGGGAACTTACGAAATTCCTCCAATCTAAGATGAAAGCCATTTCAGCGCCAATGCATTTGGATGAATTCTCTATCTAAAGGCTGAGAGATGTCAGAACAGGTATGTGATCAGTGAGCAGAATGTCCCCTGTGCTACAGTTTACAACATATATAAGAGATTTTGAGTATAACTATAATCTACTCGGGTGTAGACAGAATGGACCAAAGAGTAATGTGTTTAGTGTTGGTCATGAGGATGAAAGTTCCTCAATATATCCACCCTCTTATGGGCTTTCAAACAATTTGTGTACCTCTTTACTGGCAGAGGATAACCACGGGGGATGGGTGTTTGTAGTGTCTAATGCATTGGACTGAATCATGTTAAAGTCCCCAGCCAACAAGAGAACTCCCTTTGTATGTTCCATGTCTAAGTCCATAAGACTTCTCACCTCTTTAATGGTGGATCGGGGGGGGGTATAGATATTAGCCAGTGTGACTTCTAACTCATATAACTGATTTAAAACACCCTGAACTAAAATAAGCCAGCCCTCCTTGTCCTTTACTACAGTAAATTCCTTACTCAGAGCTGCAAAAAAATGTGTTGTAGGTGCCGTATTGGTCCTTTTAAGAACAGATCCAGAAACAAATGATTTGATACCTTTTATTGGACCAACATGGATGTTACAGAAAAGAACAAAGTGCTCTAGCTTTCGAACCAACCAGGTCCTTCTTCAGAAGCTTTGTGGCAGTTATTTCAAATATCCCATACTATTAACACCAGATTATATTGAAAAAACAGAAATAATTCTCATTGGTTTAACATATACATTTAAAACATAACAGAAGATTACGTCAGAGAAGCTAATTAACCCCAGTATGCCTTTAACTGAGGAGCCTCAGAAGGGCAAAGGTTATCAAGAATTCTCTACAGCCAGAGAGTTCTTGTCACATAAATTTTAAAATATCTCAGTATGCCAAGGAAGCATCCTAGTGATAAAAAAACCTTGGGGTGGCATTCTCTCTAATACATGTAAGATGAGCTTACAACTTACATTCCAATTGTCCTGGTATATTAAAGAACAGATAATGAGAGACAAAATCCTGAAATTAGGTATAACTGCAAGTTGAAAACAAACCTCAAATTAACATACACATATATACATGATGCATGATAGTATCACTTGTAAGTGCAAGTGCCAAATAAAAAAATACTTGTCAAGGACCCCCAAGAAAATGAGACCATGAGCCTGATAAGTGCACATTTCAACACAGAGTCTGTGTATAATAAAAATGCACAGAATCAGTCTAAGGAATCTAAATGAAAACCCAAAGGAATTACACCTTTTATGAACCCCCAAGTAAATAAGATATGCATCTTAATATGAGCAGATTTAAAAAGTGACAGTGTAATCCAACCACTGACAACTAGTAGAAGGAAGTAAATGTACACTATATGTGAAAACTAAGTGTCCTAGCCACATAACAATTGCCCCATGCCATGCTCCCTCCACACATATGTGTGTACATACACCACACCACACACACACACACACACACACACACACACACCCTGCACACCCCACACAACCACAACACACAACAAATATAACAAACACAATCCACACACACCATGCACAACAAATAGAACACACACACACCATACCCACAACACACAAAAACACAACACATACCAAACACACACAAAACACACACATACATCAGTACACACACACTCAAATGCACTCATCACAGTGTTAAGGTGAGAAGTCAACACGTAGATAACCATAAACTTACAAAATCAAAGGCCCGCTGAAGAACTAAAGTATTTATGTCCATCTTTTAAAATAAAGGTCTGTGTAAGTTTAAGTGGAATAATGTGTCATATAACCAACATCAATGCTCAGTCCATCCGCTACCATATTGAGAAGTAAAATAAGTCTAATTTCAAGCCCGTCTCTGTTGTGTACTGTTGAAATGTCTTTTAAGACCATCACAGACATATCTGAGATTGAGTGGTCATCCTGGGAGAAGTGCTGGCTACTGTTTTCTCAATCTTCTTGTGATTAATAGAATGTCTGTGTGAATTCATTCTAGTGCGGAGTTGTTGGCATCTCCCCACATAACCTGTCACGAGGACATTTCTTGCACTGGATAAAATAGACCGCATTACTTGATGTACATGTATAATTCCCCTGTATCCTGAATAGTCTGTTTTGTGATGTAACCACACAGTCTGAAGTGGAAATGAGGTTACATGTCTTACATGTGCTTTGATGACAGGCTCGTGTACCATATGATGTCATGGTATTCTGTTCCGGTTCAAGTTGACTACTAATAATCAGGTTGGCAAAATAAGGTGGTTGTTTAAAAGATAGTAGTGGTAGTTCTTGAAAAATACAGTTAAGGGTTTCATCCTCACTAATTATTGGATGGAGATCCTTAATAATCTTAAGTAGGAGTTCAAGGTCAGGATGGTATGTGACTACTAAGGGTATTCTGTTGGTAGTCATCCATTCCTTATATTGTAGTAGCCGTTCTCTTGGGACCTGTGTTGCACGTTCCACTGCTCTGTCAATTTCTATGGATGAGTGTCCCTGCACAATAAAGGTGTTTTTCAACATCACCAGATGTGTGTCTCTGTCTTCCTCATTTGAACAGAGGTGGTGGTACCGAAGTGCTTGACTATATATGACCGATTTCTTTGTGTGGCTTGGGTGATTACTTTTCTTGTGTAAGTATCTCTGTCTGTCTGTTGGTTTCCTGTAAAGACAGGGATGTAGGGTTCCATCCTTAATAGTGACAGTGGTATCCAGAAAATGTACACTGGTGGCAGAATATTCCAGGGAAAGCTTTATAGTTGGGTGGAGGTTATTAAGTTCCCGATGAAAATCTTTAAGTGTGTCAGTGCCCTCTGTCCAAATTATAAACAAATCATCAATGTAACGGAAATAAGCGAGTGGTTTATGTGTACAATGCCTTAGAAAATCCTCCTCCAAATTCGCCATAAAAAGATTATCATACTGTGGAGCCATCCTGGTTCCCTTTGCTGTTCCCATAGTTTGAACATAATGTTTACCATTGAAGCTGAAGTTGTTATGTGTCAGAATGAATTCAGTGAGTTTATCACAACTCCAGGGTCAATGTTGGGGTCCAATTCTTTGTCATGCAGGTAGTTGTGTTTGTTATATTTGTTGTGTGTTGTGGTTGTGTGGGGTGTGCAGGAGTGTGTGTGTGTGTGTGTGTGGTGTGGTGTATGTACACACATATGTGTGGGGGAGTGTGGCATGGGGCAATTGTTATGTGGCTAGGACACTTAGTTTTCACATATAGTGTACATTTACTTCCTTCTACTAGTTGTCAGTGGTTGGATTACACACTGTCACTTTTTTAAATCTGCTCATATTAAGATGCATATCTTATTTACTTGGGGGTTCATAAAAGGTGTAATTCCTTTGGGTTTTCATTTAGATTCCTTAGACTGATTCTGTGCATTTTTATTATACACGGACTCTGCGTTGAAATGTGCACTTATCAGGCTCATGGTCTCATTTTCTTGGGGGTCCTTGACAAGTATTTTTTTATTTGGCACTTACACTTACAAGTGATACTACCATGCATCATGTGTGTATGTGCATGCTAATTTGAGGCTTGTTTTCAACTTGCAGTTATACCTAATTTCAGGATTTTGTCTCTCATTATCTGTTCTTTAATATACCAGGACAATTGAAATGTAAGTTGTAAGCTCATCTTACATGTATTAGAGAGAATGCCACCCCAAGGTTTTTTTATCACTAGGATGCTTCCTTGGCATACTGAGATATTTTAAAATTTATGTGACAAGAACTCTCTGGCTGTAGAGAATTCTTGATAACCTTTGCCCTTCTGAGGCTCCTCAGTTAAAGGCATACTGGTGTTAATTAGCTTCTCTGATGTACTCTTCTGTTATGTTTTAAATGTATATGTTAAACCAATGAGAATTATTTCTGTTTTTTCAATATAATCTGGTGTTAATAGTATGAGATATTTGAAATAACTGCCACAAAGTTTCTGAAGAAGGACCTGGTTGGTTCGAAAGCTAGAGCACTTTGTTCTTTTCTGTAACATCCATGTTGGTCCAATAAAAGGTATCAAATCATTTGTTTCTGGCTCTTACTCAGAGCTGTAAACCTCCCAGTACGCGAACTTCCACAGCTTTTCATGCTCCCCTGAATCAAAACATGTCACCTACAAAAATAACACCCTAGGTCAGTCTTTATTGTAGAAAGAACATTTGCCTGCTGCACCAGATTAGTCAATCTATCCACATTTAAGGAATACCATAATACCTCCTTACCCATTTGCACATTTCAAATCAACACCCTATCATGCCCCCTCACTATTGTTTTACAGTTTCAATGTATTTTGTGATAGAAAAATTAAAAAAAGATGCAGTGTGGGAAAGGGTCTGAAGGGTTGGGGTAACTGTGGTGCCACCTTGTCTCCCACACAAACTAGGAATCAAATGGATATCATGTAGTCAAACTGGCCTGTCTACCAACTGGGTAGGCAGAACCTGGCAGTGGAGAAATGAAACCAAAAACCAAAACAAGTATGAAGTGATGCACTAACCATGTACATTGGGCCAAACAATGGCAGGTATGAGCTTGTAAAGGAGGGCTCAAAGCAAGCCCTGTGCCATCCATATGAGTCTACAGTGCGGTGCTATCTCACCCAGTCAGTGGGGCACCCAAAGTTCTCAGAAGCTATGCGTGATCAGAAAACTGGGGTCTGACATCACAAGGAAGGCAGAAGTTGGCCATTAGCCCCACCAAAACCCCATGTAGTAGCATAATGCCCCTCACACAGGCAATTTTTAGAAACATCACACTCATGTTTAGTTTCAGTGATGCAGACTACTGCCAGGACATGTAGGAAGATGCATCTGGCTAATTGTAAATAATAACTAGCAGGAGGTTACAGAACCCTCCCCCAACATGCACAGTTCAGAAAAAGTTGAGATGTCCAATATGTCTAGTCGGAAGTCTGACAGGTACCAAAAGTGAATATTAGGGGAACTGTGGATGGTAAGGGTCATCCAGGGCAATATAAATACCTCATCTCCCATTAACAAGCGAAATAACAATGTCAATTCAGAGCTTTAGAGCTGCAGTGTTACTGCTATGCACCATCAAGAGTCACTGAGGAAGAAAAATCCAGTTTCATAAAGGCCCTCACCCCCATCCAAAAGGTGAAGATCTGCTTCATTTCATATCCGGAAGCAGAAATTTTTTCGGAGTGTCCATAAAAAGCCTGAGGAACCCAGGTATGATGAAGTCCACAAGGCTGCAGGACCATGTGGGGAACTGTTATAGGATAGAACCATGCCATCTTGCACCACTGTGCCTGGCTGCAGTAAGGATCCCAGGGATAAGAACCCAGCCTGCCTTTCCCTCAAACGATCCCCACCAAAGCCCCCCCCCACCATCTCCACCAAAGCTCCCCACTGTCCCCACTGAAGCCTCCTCACTTGACCCCCACTCCCCAAGTCTGTGCCCCCCTTTAGGAGCTAACAACAGCTAAGTGAAATGAAGCGACATGGGCCCCCCTCACCTGCAACTTCATTGCTCCCCCAAGCTGGGGGACAAGGCCACCAAATCATTGCAATTACCATTGATCTGTGAATTTGGCAACATATACTGGTACTAGGGGAGATAGGAGGGCCTGTTCCCCCCACAATACTTGAGGGTGCAGACAAAAGGACCCCTCCACCAGACTGTGCACAATGAAGATTAAGGAGGGGCAGGGCACTGACACACTGATGACTTGTAGACCACAGGATCCCAGGTCCCACTTCTGCTGAGCAGCCAGCGGAACACCCCTAAACTTCCCAAAATGTGATCTAGAACAGCCGGTCCATAGTTTAGTAGCAGGGAGAGGGTTCTAATGACTACAATGCTTTCATCCTCTTTAGGATTGGACATCTCAGTGCATGGCATTAGCCTTCCCTGTAGGGGGGACAGAGTACACAGAAAATGTGACTCCAGGAGGAAGAACTCACAGTAGTGGAAAAAGCAGCAGAGGGATGAGAAGGTAAGGGCTAATCTGGAGAACTCAGCAGTCAACAAAATCCTGAAAGGCAGTGGTGAGATCCCTGGTGCTGGAACTTCCTTGTGTGCTACTGTCCCCTCCCAGCCACTGTATAATGTCTTTCACGGTAGCTGCCAACTGTGGGCATCATCCATTTCTTGTTTTCCAGGCCTGTCTCATGATTTTGGATACCAGAGTCTGTGGTGGTGGTGAAGTAGCTGACGGTAATGCAACTGAGATGCCCCTGGTGTGGATGTCTGCAGCTGCCTGTTCTGCAGTGGTGTAAGTCACCTAGCTATTCTGATAGTGTACCACAAGTTTGGCAGGGTAGGATGTATAAAATTTAAGATTAACTGCCTTGAGCACCTTCAGAAGTGGGACATACACCCTCCACTTACTAGCCCACATGGAGTGAGGGTAGTCATTATCTAGGTGCTGTATATGCAGGCATCTTCTTACCTGATTTCTTTTGTCCACTATGGTCTTGAAAGGATGTCCTGTTTTTCATTCCACCTAAAAAATCTTGCAATGATGGAGTGGGACTGGGCATCTGAAGCCATTTGATTAGGTCCCAGTACTCAGTAAACACACTCAGTCTCCAGGGCCTTGTCTGCAGGCAGTTGTAGAGTCATCCAGAAAAAGTTTTTCAGGAAAATTACAAGCTCCTGATCCTTCACATCCTCCAGGAAGCCATTAAATCTTAAATTATTTAATCAATTATGGCTTTCCTTGTCCTCCATCTTGTTGTCCAGAGCAGTAACAGTTGAGTGCAGTTGCAGGATGGCTTCCTCCACTTGGCCACATGGTGATCTGTACTATGAAGTTGGGCCTCATGGTTGTCTGTTCATTTTTCTATGTTGGTTATGTCCATCCTGCTGTTTGATTCCGAATCTTTTCAAGAATCTCTCATCTCCATTATTATAAAGTTCATTTTTATGTAGTTACTCTGCTGGAAGAGATTTCACCTTATTTTTCTTTTGGTTTGTTCTCTTTCACCTTGAGTGGGAGGAGGCAGCTGAGGCCTGAGAGTACTTGCTATCGGAGCCGGCCGCTCCGCATCCCTCACCTTCCTCCCTCTTGGATCTGGAGTTTTCAGGTCTGTGATGCTCCATGCTGTGTTGAATGTTTCCCTGAAAGAGTAGATATCAAATTGCCTGCTAAATCAAGTTGGAAGAGCAGGGTTTGGTGAAGATGATGGCACTGCCTTGTTCCTCAAGCTGCCATCTTGAGGATGACATCACAGGAGTCTACTTCTCTGATGTTTGCTGAAAACTTAGATGCTTCAAGAATGGCCCCCTTTATAACCCTCCATTTGTCTTCCACTTCACTTAAATTGTCTATCCCATCAAACTTTTCCCTGACCAGCTCCTTCAGCCTACCGAAGTCTGCCCTACTAAAATCAAGGACTTCAGTTCTCAATTAAGGGCACACTCCATCTGCCTAGTGGGTTCCATAACTAGCTGTATGAAAAAACAGTCTTGAAGTGCATCCAGTAAGACTTGACCTCTGGTACTCCTGGCCAGCAGAACATCCGAACTGATGTCTGGCAGGTTCAGATCACCAACTATCACTACTTCTCCCTTTGCTACTCCCATCCAGGTTCTTCCATGATCTCACTATGTCTCTCTTCCCCTTGCCCCAGAGGTCTGTAGACCACCTCCAAGTGTAGTTTCTTGCCCGAGGCTGCCGTGAGTTGCACCCATTGCGACTCTGACTCCCTGTAATTACCTCTGATGTACCCATCTTCCACTATCTCACTGCCATCCCTGACATAGTGGGCTACTCCTCCCCCTCTACCTTTTTCTTTATCCCTCCTGAACAATATGTACCCCAAAACTGTTAGGTCTCAGTCATTGTTCTCTGCAACCCATGCTTCTGTGATGGCCACACGGTCTACCTCAGTCTGTGCCATTAGCACTTGCAGCTCACTCATTTTATTACCCAGGCCCCTGGCATTACACTATAACCCCTTCCATCTGATCCTTTACCCACTTTGCTATTTCCCCTGTCTATGACCCTTGTGTTTTCCATGTTCTCTTTGCCTGTTGTTTTTTCTTGGTGTTTGTACACCACCTCTCTAATGTTCCACTCACATGGCCCAGATTGTTCCTCATCCCTCTTCATACCAGCTGAGCGGCAACTAGCTCCAAGATTTGGGGGAGTATTAGCTAGTATCCCCTTCTTCTCACCTGTCACCAGTGTGCTGTCAACATACAAGTTGACAGCAGATAAGAACCACAAGGCCCTTCCAGCCTGCCCATTTTTTCTACCTTAGCAAAGGCATATGGTATATTCATAAGGTAGAGAAAATGGGCAGACTGGATGGGCCTTGCAGTCCTTATCTGCTGTCAACTTCTATGTTTCTATGTTTCCCCTAGCCCCAGTCTCCCCTACAGTCAATTTAAACATGCAATATAGATGTCAATCTTCTATTCCAGCTGGCAGACCCCTTTTCTTGTCAGGTAGAGTACAGTACATCACCTTTGAAGAGCCTCCTGTTCCAAAATATCCTCCCAGTCCCCCAAAAAGTGGTACCCCCTCTACTGACACTATCCCTTAAACCACTCATTAAACTCTTCTATCCTTCTGAATTCTCTCCTTCTTCCTCTTTGTGACTAACCCTGCCTCCTTTCACCACCCACCTCCCTGCAACTCTCCACCCCAGGCCAGAGGGCCTCTGGGGAAGTGGAAGGGGTTGGGTGGTCTCCAGTTGTGCTGATGATGCTGTTGAGATATTTCTACCCTGGCTACCACCAGCTGAACATGGAGCTCCACCATGATCCTGAAGATGGGGTAGTGCCCCTCCTCCAGGGCAGATCCCTAGTGAAGAGCACTTCACAGCCACCACAACTGACTGTCTCCCCTCCATGCTCCATACCTATAAACAGCTTCATTACTGAAACAGATGCCTAAATGAATGTGTAATGCTCTCCCAGTTAGGGTGTAGCAATAAGCTTCTACTTAACACAGACTTCTAATTTAAAGTGGATATAGCCATACTAGCAGCAAGTGTCACTACATGACAGCCTGCTAATTTCACTATAAGTGCTCACCCAGATGGGGTGTGGCAACAAGCTTCAACTTTAGCACAGACTACTAAAGTAAATCAGAAGAATCAGAAGTGTCAGTTAGTGCCCCTACAAAGCAGACTACTAATTTATGTATTAGTGCACACCCAGATAGGGCAAAGTCAGTAAATGCCAATTTTAGCACATATTTTTACATTAACTGTCACTATTAGTAGTAGCAATAAGCAGCACTGAAGCACAAGAGGTTGCTAAATTGATTTGTAGTGCACACCCATGTAGGGTGCTGCTAAGATCTAGCTTTAGTAGAGTCAAGAAAACAAGGTACTTATCTGACAGTATATGTAGCTTTACCAGTTTTATCACATATAGAGTTCCTGGCTGCTGGCTGTCTCTTCTGGCTAACTCCCTGGCAGACACCTAGTGATGTCCCTTGCACTCAGCCCTTAGCATGAAGGACCACTAGAGAGGACTGAGGATTTAAGCGGAGTCCACTGAAAGAGTCATGTATGCAGCCTTATTCAATTGTTCCATTTTGGGTGAGGAGGCGTGGCTTGGCACAGCTGAGCAGGAAGTTGGTCCCCCCTGCTGTAGTTGTAAAAGCTTTTATTTTTACACAGGTAGATATTACAAAACATCATTGGGTCAAACACCCATTTTCAAAATGAACCTGTTACAAACCGTGTTTAAAAGACATATAAACTATTACTTAAATTATATTTAAATATGCTACGAGTTATACAAACAGTTCTCACTCCAGTTTTGATATCATTCATACATTACAATAGTACCTCACTCACTCTTTATTCCTACACCTAACTTGTAAATGTTTTCTTTTGCGAATATATCAAATCACTTTCCCTTTAATCAGTCAAGTAGATACAAACATCTCAGTCATTACATGTACATTTCCTTTTTAAATCATATCTAGTGGCTTTCATAAACTGATTAGGCTGTTGAATTTGTTTTATCTTATAATCTACTGGTTCCCTATTTGGGCTATTTTTGCACCGAAGGTCATTCCTCCAAATCTATTGTGTAATTTAGGTGCTACAAATGTATTACCCCCATTGTCCCTAAGATTATATTCATATCTATGTTCCACTGGTATCACTTTTGCCACAAGATAACTAGGTTTATGGTTATGTACCACCCCATTTATTTGCTTTAGCCATTTTTGTTCTCTTTTTTGTTCCAGGGATGGCCACTGCAATATTGTTTGCATATTGCAATGGTGGGTGTGATATTCACATTTTAGGATAAATCTAGCCAAGTTGTTGTGTAAAACTAGAATTAACTTAAGATTTGTTTTACTAGCCATGTTATATACATGGTTTCCATAGTCTATGCATGGTATTATCAATTTGTTTACTATAGCCTGTTTCATATTCTGATTTGTACAATACCTAGATCTCCAATAAGCTCCTAATTTGTTTTTTTTTCACTAGTTCTTTTATGTGAATATCAAACTTTAGGTTTTACATAAAAACATAGATTTGATGGCAGATAAGGACCGCTTGGCCCACCTAGTCTGCCCCTTTCCCTACAGGATAAGCTGCAGATCCTAGTTAACCAACAGCCCATTTCATCTATACTTATTCCCAAGTACTTATAAGTTTCCACCTGGTTTAATATTTCATTATTTACAGTTTTTATATGAATTCTATTTTGGGGGCTAATGTTATTCTGTTTACTACAAAAAAACATAGATTTTGTTTTTTTACTATTTAGTTTTGACTGGTGGAACCATTTCTCCATTTTGCTGAAATCTTTTTGAAGATAATTCTCCATTTCCTGATTGTTTTCCCGTCGGCCAATATGACTATATCATCTGCACACATTCTTAATGCCGTGTGATCTACCACTTTAGGCAAGTCGTTTATATATATTGTAAATAATAATGGTCCTACTATCAAGCCTTGTGGGACTCCTCTTATAATAACAGTTGGGTTTGATAAGACTTCCCCACTTGTACTTGCTGCACTCTTCCAGTGAGATATGACTCAGGAGGGCATGGAATTCAGTCAGAGAAAATGAGCGGGAGCACTGGTGATGGCTTTACACTAGAGAGGCTTTTGTTTTGGGGGACAGAATCTCATGAATTACAGCAGTGGTGAGATTCTCTCACCACCAGTGTAGCTCTGCAGGTCGGGGGCTTTTTATTTATTTAGTTTTTTGTTTACCAGGTAAGTGCACTAGAGAAAGACTTTGCCTATTTTCAGATACGACCCAGGAGAGTTACATACAGAGGAAATAGCAATTCAAGAGACAATACTTTACATGGAATTGTGCAAGAATAGCAAACTAGAAGACTGTAATTAGGCATTTCAGCAGCCCCGGGGGAGAGCAATTACAGACAGGGGAAAACAGAAAATTTAGTGGGAGAAATCATTACAATACATATTTTAGTGCAGGGATTAGTGGCATCGAGGCATGTAGTAGAGCTATCTTGTGTTTCAGCAGCTGAGTCCACTGAAAGAGCCCTGTAGCCAGCCGGACTTGATTGGTCCATTTCAGGTGAGATGACATGGCTTGGCACAGCTTTGCAGGTGACTGGTTCCCCCTTCTTGACCTCAGGAGGGTATGGAAATTCAGTCTGAGGAATGGAGCTGGAAAGCTGGCAGTGGCTTTACACTGAAGGAGCTTTGGTTTTAGTGGGAGAGAATCTTGAGAATTACAGCAGTAGTGAGATTCTGTCACCTCCCTGGATGACTCTGTAGGTTGTTGGCTTCTGGCTGTGTTGAGCAGGCTGCAGATCTGTTTATGTTCCAGTCACTGGGTCCAATGAAAAGAGCACTGTAAGCAGTCTTACTTGATTGGTTCATTTTGGGAGAGGAGGCGTGGCTTGGCACAGTTGAGCAGGCGATTCTTCTGCCCTGCTAGACCTCAGGAGGGCATGTAATTTGGTCTGATGAAAGGAGCTGGAATGCTGGCAGCAACTTCACAGTGGAGTGGCTTCAGTTTCAGGGGGAGAGAATCTTATGAATTACAACAGTAGTGAGATTCTTTCACCCTTCCTGAATGGTTCTGCAGGTTGGTGGCTTCTGGCCAACACACTTGAAACAAATGTGTAAGTCCCTGCCAGGGTTTGAACTGCTGATCCTTTGCCTGCTAAGCAGACACACATTCAGTGTGCCAGTGGGCTACAGGTCTTGAGTGCTTCAGAATAGAATGGCACCTTGAGGTTAACATGGAGCAATATATAGCACTACAAACTACACGACAGTTTGACCATGCTCATTAAGGCTTATGATGATGCCTCAAAGTGCAGTATATGGTGCAAACTAAACATATGGGCAATGTGCACCAACTCACTCTCCCATTAGTTCTTGCCACAATCTAACAGCACTCATAAATATAAAAGGCAGGAAACAGTTTAGATTCTTATCTGACCTTATGTTTACTTGAAAATCAACCACTGTTTCGATATTCGTATCCAAATCAGACTACAGTAGTTCGTAGTAGAGATTTCCTTTGTAGTGGCTCAGTTGCTTACATCCATAATAAACGCCAAGTCAAATGTTTTCCTAGTGCATTTTTAGACATAAACTCCCCCATCCATGGATTTTTGCAACAAGGATAATTTCCGTGAGCATGCACGTACGCACGTACACGTGCTCACATCACAGCTAATGTTTCAGAGAAATAAGCTCGGCCTTTGTTAGAGCCTCTGAAAAATGGAAAAAAGTTTAACTTAGCATTTATTATAGATATAGGCAACTGAGCCACTATAAAGGAAATCTCTGCTAAGAATGCTTGGCTCAGTTATTAGCACATCCGCCTCTGGACCAGAAGGTCGTGGGTTTTTGTCCCACACCGGGATTGGACTTGCACCTAAAAATTGCTGGCATCCGAGTGCAGTATTGGGGGTGCTGTACTGCTGGGGTGTGCCGTCCTTTGGATGAGATGATAAACCGAGGTCCCTTCTGCCCATCCTGGTGTTGTCCTTGTGAGTGTCCAGGTGGAAGTAAAAGAACCCAGGGCAGTCTTTGCAAAGAGCAGAGAGCATTCCCGGTGTGCTAGCCAACATTCCCCTTCCCATAAACCGGTTCATGCAATTATCCAGGCTGTGTGTGGGTGATGATGTGCAATATGGCCACCACCACACCTTCAGTCACTTCACTACCAGTCTAGCATTGCTTGTAAAGTGCTTTGGGATACTGTGTATGAAAAGCGCTATATAAATGCTGATTCTTCTTCTTCTACTCTGACTTGGATATGAATATTGGCACAATGGTTGATTTTCAAGTAAAAACAAGGTTGGGTAAACCTAAACTGTCCACTGCCTTTTTTATTTATGAGTGCTGATGGACAGTAGCATGAACTCATGGTAGAGTGAGTTAATGCACATCGCCAATATATGTGGTGCTGTATCAATGTTTAATTATGTATACTTGTTTTATTGTCTCAGTGTGTTATCTACTATATAATGCACTTTATTATATGACATATCTGTTGGGGATAAGCTCTTTAAATTCTGGTCAGCTGTTTTAAGTAGCATTCTTAATTGTTTGCACTAAATTGCACATGTTTTCTAATGAGTTGCACAATAACAAATTTTGTTTGTGAAGCATTTTTTTTTGCAGCATGACTGAAGTAAGAGGCTCTTTCATTGTTAACTATATGCCCCCCTTAATCTCTTTTCATTGCCCATATTCCTTTGGTGATATGGCACTTCTTATTACTAATATATGTATGAATTTCTAGCCTGTTAGGTGGAAGCTTGAAATTGTACCATTTCACTACCTGTATTGTTTAGATTTGCTAAAGAGTCATAGGCTATGGTCTTTGCTAGAGTTTAGAAAAACACTTCTCAGTCATAACTGCCTCCCGGCGGCTGCTGCTTGGCACTTTTCCCTCTGCTCTAACCTCTGACTGCTTCTAAGCCTCTATCGCTCACCCTGCCTGATCCTGTGCTCACTCTCACCCATCTCAACTGATCAGGCCTCTGCCTCTCGGAAAGCAGCGCTGATTTGCATCCAGCCCTTTTCACAACCCCTCCCTGCTCTCTGTAACTGACCTCACACTCTCATTTGCCTAATCCCTCTATTGTCTTTCTGGACCCAGTCCCCTGCTGATTGACTGCTGCCACCAGGCCCTGCTCAGCTGCTTGACTCCTACTACTATCTAGAATACTCTGCCCTGAACTAACCCATTCTGACTCCACAGCTGTTACAACTATGTCCACTTGACACTTGGGACTGTAGGGGGCATCTTCCTACTTGCCCTAATTTCACTCGCAGGCCCATTCGGTGGACCATTCCCACAATCTGCATAACCCAACTTTGAGACGACAGTGCTAAACGTACATGGCACCATCACATTATGTAACAAATGTGCCTTCACCGTGCACAGGGATTATATACCAGGGATCCAAGGACCCCTCCCTGATGGCCTTTTTCCCAGGTTTTGTGATGCACTTTAGCACCATGAAAGCGCCAGTACCCAGCAGAGAAAAAGGGGTCAGAATAACAACTTCTTATTAAACCACCTCACCTGCCTGGTGCTGCTCCTTCTCCTGCTTTCAGGAAATGTGCACCTGAACCCAGGCCCACCACCACACAGTATAAACCATTCCCACAACACAGCGGGATTCACTCTTGCCTCCATAAGTATCTGCATTTTACTCCTCCCAGTGATGGACAGCTTGAAAATATGGGTCACTTGGCATAACCCAGATGTACTCTCTATAGTAGCGTCTTGGCTCTCCCCCAAGGTACCGGACTGTGCTGTCACACTGCCTGGATACACTCTGTTCAGACAGGACTGACTCTCAAAAAGAGGTGTGGGCTGTGTCCTATACAATTCTCTCTGTCTACATCCCATCTAAACTAACCATGGCTGGCATCAGTGACCTGATGGACCATGTGGGCACCCTGAGCCGAAACACAGAAATTGTGATGCTGGGAGATTTCAATATCAATTGGCTGTTCCCCTCTGTTGCATCAATCAAGGATGCCTTATCTGCAGTCCACTTCTCTCAAATGGTCTAGACAGCAACCAGAGTTAACTACAAAACAGGGACTAGCACCCTCCTGGACTGGGTTCTCACCAATCGACCTGCCCACATCACCAATACTGCTCTTCTCCCTGATACACTGAGCGGCCACTCCCCTGTAACCTGAACGTGATCCTACAACTACTGCAAGCCACCTCCCAGAATGATTACAAACTGTATTCTACTAAAAGGTCACCTTGCACCGCTAAAAGCAGAGCTTCAGGGCATTGACTGGACTGACTTCAATGAGGCCAATGACATAGACACGGCCCTTGACCACTTCATAAAGACATTTAACACCATCTGTGACAAGTATGCCCCGGTAAAGACAAGGAAAATAAAAGTGCATTGCAATCCCTGGATCACCCCGAACCTATTGGATCAACTCAATGCCAGAGATCCCCTCAGGCAGATTGCAAGAGTGCACAGTACCACCTCTAACACCCAAAGGTACAAACAAGCCCGAAATAGGTGCACAAAAGCCATCTGACATGCCAAAAGCGCATTCTACAAGGAAGCCCTCTCCAGCTCCTGGAACAACAGCAAGTCGTTCTGGGATAATCTCAATGACATAAGCATCAAAGAACCCAAAAATGCCCCATCAGTGCTCATGGTTGACAGTGCACTATCCTTGGACCAACAGTGACTTGCCAATGCATTTCATGATGCATCCATGGATCTCAGCAGTGTACTACTAGCAGACTACTTTAATCCCTTAATCCCGGCTGACCCTAGCACAGTCCAGCAACCACCCTCCAACAGGCTGCTCTTCCATTTCAAGGTAATCTCTGAATCTGAAGCAAGAAAGTACCTCATGTGAGCTCTGGGAAAATCAAGACACAGCAGAAATACCCTGGACCTTAAGTTCGTCAGCACGGTAAAAGTACATGGAGAATGTCCTCGGCCCTCTCACTAAGATTATCAACCTCTCCCTCTGCCACCCCAAGTTCCCCCTGCAATGAAAATCAGCATCAGTAACCCCTGTGTACAAAGGAGATGATCAGACTCTACACAACAACTACAGACCTATCTTCATACTCCTCCCTTCTCCAAAGCTCTAGAGCGGATTGTAGCAGATCAGCTTGTCGAGTATCTGACCCAGTACTAACTTCTCTGTCCTGAACAACATGGCTTTTGATCATGTCTCAGTACCATCACAGCATTACTGGAATTCACAGGTTACATCCACCACTCCCTAGACCAAGGCCTTCTGGTGGGAGCAACATTTAGTGACCTATCAGAAGCTTTTGATATGGTCCACCAAGAGCTCCTTCTGAATCAGTTGTTTGCTATTGGGCTCTCTCCAGAATCCATTTCA
The DNA here is from genome assembly GCA_016271365.2 of Neoceratodus forsteri. Classification (NCBI taxonomy): domain Eukaryota; kingdom Metazoa; phylum Chordata; order Ceratodontiformes; family Ceratodontidae; genus Neoceratodus; species Neoceratodus forsteri. The sequence continues at coordinate 542,190,897 of CM057449.1, read as the reverse complement.
TGGTTCAACAGCTACCTTCACAACCGATTGCAAAAGGTCAGTCTAGGAGACACCACCTCTGTTAGCAAACCTGTCCTCTCCGGGGTCCCACAGGGGTCAATTCTGGGGCCTCTACTATTTAATCTTTTCCTAAACCAACTGCTGGCCTCCTGCAAGACTCATGCACACCTGTGACCTCTACTCAGGGGCAGGTTGGCTCCAACTAAAGAAAAGAATAAGATACCAAGCTTGCCTCCTTGCCAAGAAATGCTCTCTCAGTCTACTACCAGCAGGGGTCCAGAAATACCTAACCATGCACTCAAGCACCCATTTCACTAGGAACTCCACCACCCAGATCTACAAAATTCCTAGACTCCGCACTGCCTTGGCACTACACACATTCTGTTACCGTGCTCCTCACTGGACCAATGTCTTACCACCTCACATTTCCAGTGTTGCAACTATTGGTGTTTTCAGATACAAACTATGACAGCACCTTATCTCACCCAGCAGCTGTGGCTGCCTCAACTAACACTCCTCCTGTGCCTCACGGGCACCCTAGCACTCTTATCTCACATTTAACCTGGTCGTCTGATGTGACCTATCATTAGCACTTCAGGTCACCACCCTACCTCACAACCTTTGCCACCTCTACCCCATTCATTCTGCATACTCCCCCCACTCCCTATGCACCCTCTTGCACCCTTACCACTATCCTTCTACTATCATCTCCTCTCATGCAGCCCAGTAGGGTGCCCTAACTTTGACTCAGGCAAATTACTTGTTGCCTATGATCTTAAATTTGGTGTGTTTACTATAGGAACTCTGTCTAAAAATGTACTACTGTATTACTGTATCTTACTGTTACCCTGCCTAAAACATGTACTACTGTTTTGATGTACCTTTGTCCTTGTAACTGACGTGGGACTCATAAATGAGCAACTGCTCACGGGTGTAATCCAATAACTCAATAAATAAATAAAAAACATTTTTTTTTAATTTCTTGATAAAGCACTATATATGTGAAACATCCAGTGTTATGCTGCTGCTGCCTCGGGCCTCTGTATCTATTTTACACATGTAACTCAATAAAATAGTCGTCACTTTATTTTGCCCTATATCTTTGTGCTGTGACTTTTTTCTAGTTGGTGAGTGAGACTGAAATGTTGGCAACCTGATTATCTACACTGTTTCTAATTAAATAATGCGTAGTACTACTAAAACTCAGAAACAGTTGAAACATCTGTTATTAAAAATACTGATACAAACAAATGGGATAACTTTTGAACTGTTAGTGCTAGAAACTTCATTTTGTTTTAATGAAAGCTTGGTGTCAGCTAAGTTAATGTATTGATACAGTGTTGCTTCAGTTTTCATATATTTATATACAAGAACATAACATGGTTCACTAAATTTTTAAAGTCCTGATATTTTAAACAACATATTTTACAGATATGTGTATGTATTACAGAGACATGTAGAGACAAAGGAGAATTGTTTTTTAGAATCTATATGAGTGATTGGACTCCAAACTTTCCTTTAAAAAAAAAAAAAAACTTACATTTTTACAAATAACAGTCAAATGTTACTGCTTTCAAAATATAATTTTAAGCATTAAAAATATCATAACAGTTTATTTTTGGAAATGGTCGGGAGATAATGTGTGTTCTCTCTTAGAATAAACTCATTCTTTTCTAATTTGTTTAGTGAGATAGCATACTTAGCCACAGAGGGAATTTTTTCATCTTTCCGGTCATTTCCTCAGCTCACTGATGAACATAAGTGAAATGGCGCTATAAGGAACCGTAAGCAGAAGTACAGAAACTCTTCATTTCTTATTTCTATGCTGCTTTTGAGCAGGCTCAAAAAATGTGCAATTTCATCAGATACTACAGTATGTATTTGATCCAATGAAATTATTTGCCAAAATCAGATAAAATTCATAATATTTGAAGTTCTTTATCTGCAGGATATGAATCTCTTTACAATGTTATCTTTTTTTTTAATTCAATGTTCTATTGCAAAGTTTTAAAAAGAGTTACATGACATTATTTATAACAATTACAGACATAGGGCCAGATATTCAAAACTTTCCCCCGGGGCTAAATTAACACTGCCCGTTGGGCAAACTTAGCTTGGAGCACAAAGCAAGCTATATTCAAAAGGAATAGCCCAGAGCAAACAGCTTCTGAATACAGCATGGGAATGAGGCCGGGCAAACTGGGATGGGAGTGCAGGGCAAACTTAGCCCTGGAATAAGACAGCTCTGAATATAGCAACCAGGAAGTGCAAACCACAACAGCAACACAGTGAACAGCGATGTGAAGTTAAGTAGAGGTGAACTATGTGGCCAATGTGTGTGCCAGCAAATGTATGGACCCAGTACAGTTGCAGCGCATGTGAAAGTACAGTGTTCAAAACTGTATAATATTCCCCGAACTGTTTGCGCAGTGCTAACATGTTTGCATGGGTTTAGCGCAGGGCTAAACCATTAGCCCGGTGCAAACATGTTTGCCCAGCGCTAAACTTTGCCATATTCAAAAGTGACATGCAAATGAGAATACTTAGGTAGTTTCTGGGCAAACACCGACATTAGTATTTCATAAAGCCCTGATTTGCATGCAGTTTGCTCATCATTACTGCAGGGTCCCACAGCTCCATCTGTAGGTCAGTCTGGAAGTACAGGGGCTGGCCAGGTCTGACCGCAGCTCCACCTGTAGGTGAGTCTGGCAGTGCATGATTATAGCTGTAGGCTACATGTAAACAGTACAGCATAGCATAGAATATTGTACCCCAGGGGACAACACAGCATAGGCACAGATGGTGGAGGTTCTGCATGCAACTGTCACACCGTAGGTCATGCTACAGTACACAGCAGACACTACAGTAGCAAGGGGGCCAGTAGTGTGTGGACACAGCACCGTCTATGATGTGTAGGGCAGTGCTGATGACTGCACTGTACACAGTGATAGGCCCAACATGCAGGTGTTTACTGACAGTGGACATTACTGTTACGCTGTTGTGTGAACCACAGATGCTGCACCTCTGGCATGGGATGCTTACAGTGACATATATATGTCCGGCTTTGTGTGCTGTGACAGTTGTACAGCTGTGTGGTATGTGGCTGGGGAGGCATATATTATCAGAAAGTCACACTAATGTTGGGGTATTCCCAATACTGGCCCATGTGCACTGCGTGATGTGTCCCAGCCTTGTGGTCACACCTGGTCTGTGGCACAGCTTGGCCACCCATACATGCTCCCCTCAACATCCTCCTGCCCACAGTGCTGCATGTGTGTGCTGGCATCTGTTGGTGTCCACAGAAGAGTGGTCTGCAGGTGTGTGCTGTATGGCCACACTGCCATGCTGTCCACTGGCGGCAGGGTCACCACTTACTGCCTGGCATGGCTGGGACTGGTGGCAGATGATGGCATCATTGTGATGGCATCAGTGAGCATCATGTTTCCTCTATGTCTGGCTTTGTCTATGTGTCATATTTATTTGTTAGGGTCGCACAAAGCCACACAAAATCCACACAGACACTGCACAGAGCCAAAATGTTGTGCAAAGCTGATTGCCCAGGGTTAAGACTACCTTTTCCTGGGCGGTAATGTGCACTGCGCTAAGTGTTGCGCTAAGTCATGCAAAACCACTTTGCACTGCGCTAGCTGCTGAATATAGCATTGCGCCTGTATTCATGTACACACACACCCTCAGTTTGCCCCTTGCATACATTATAATTTTGCCCGGCTCTAATGCAGTTTGCACGTGCTATTTGGCCTTTTGAATATAGCAAACCTGTGCTAATCCCATGCTAAACCTGTGCAAACTGTTTTTGCTTGGTGCAAAGTTTTGAATATCTGGCCCATAGAGTGCAAGCTGTTTATATTTAAAAGGCAACTAACTATTACTGCATCAAATATTAACTGAGAGCACATTCTTACAATTAGAGCTGGGTCATAGTTATACTTCCTCTAGAAATGGCATTATACTGACCAGTATTCTTAGAATACTGTGCCTTGATGCACTTGTTGGTCCAGTATAGTTCTTAATGTGGGCACAGTCCCCTAAATGGATGGCATCTGTAACCACCTAGTCAATTGACCTGGTCCTTTTGTTGCACCACTTTTTTAGTAGTCATATTAAAATGCGTACTCTATGACATATTTGATTAATATTAAACTAGCATATGTTCCTACAAAAGGTGAGATACCAGTGAAATAGAACAAGAGTTGGGAGAGAAAAAGAGAGATAGGTAGGCAAAGGAGAGATCATGTTCCATCACGTACAAAACTACAAAGATCAAGGAAATTGACTTAAAAGTGGTTCAGGTCTAGCTTTAAGGCACGAAGTCCGAGTAATTATCTAACTGATACAGTAACCATTTGCACCTTCTAGTCTCAAATGCAGAGGTACTGTTACTGTACATAATCTGGCTGAAATTCGTTCCAAGGAATAGAGTTCCAGTGTAAGAGCCCTCCAGGTATCCCACGTAGGTATTCTAGCGGTATGTCATAATTTGGTAATTGGCTTCTTCACAACTAACTGGAGCTGGTAAATCTGTTCATGAGTACTCATGTTTAGTGTTAATTCATCCATTGGGGGTGACTATAAGTTCAGGGAAGCCTGCCAGGATGAAATGCAGTATCACAGGTTTCCTGCATGACAAAAGGAATTAACTCCCATTGAAACTGCATTGTTTGCTGCAATAACTGTACTGCAGAATTCTGCAGATTTGGGCTTCATCCAGGTGGGCTTCACTGTATGTATGGGGGAGTTAGGAGGTCCTGGCAGTCGAACATATTCTCCAAATCCTTTGTGACATCCTGCAAATATGTACGCAGCAAGGGGCAGTACCACATAATATGGAAATGATCTGCAGGTGCATGACCACAGCCACGCCAACATTAACCCGCCTGTGAGCCGTGGTATTTGGTTACCACTGCTGGAGTGCAAAGAATCTGGATCTGCACTTCCAGAAGAATTTCTTCCAGTATGAAATAGATGAGATTTTATATGCAGGAAGAGCATATTTGTTCTAGAAAGTAAGTGTTATTTCCATGGTGATTTCTAGATTCCATCTACTATGTATTGTGTCTGTGGACTCATTTGATATAGCCTGTAGGGCTTTATATAATGTGCTGATGAGATGGCTGTGTGTAGCTTCATGAAGGTATGACTGGATTATGTGAACCATAGGGGAAGGTTTCTCAGCTATATGTGCTAAAGCCTCCTCATGTGGCTGTAGGTATGATCATAGTTGTATGAATCAATAAAATTCAGTTTGCGGGAGATGATAGGACATCTGTAGCATCACAAATGGGAGTAAACCTGCAGGACCTACTAATTGAAATGTGTGTATAATACCATATTGAAGCCATTTTGGAGGACTACATCTAATTTATTAGGAAGGTATATGGCATCATAGGCTAACACTTGCAAGTGGAGATATTCTGCATAGGTGAGGTACTGTCTCTGGACCTGTAACCACTGATGAAAGGACTCTGTCATATATTTGGGGAATTTAGGAAAGGGGAAATTGCTTAGCCAGGAAAGGCACACTAAGCCAGAGCTTGTTTCCAGGTGTAACCTGGGAGCACAAGGAAGTTAAGTGACTTGCTCAGGGTCACAAAGTATGCAAGTGGGAGCTGATGGGATTCAAACCCTGGTCTCCAGGTTTGCAGCTCAGTGCTCTTAACCACTAAGCTATACAGTGCTCTTAACCACTAAGCTATACTAATTTACCACACGGAGCACAAGTACATGGATTACCAAAAAAGATATGGGGTCAGATCATGAAGGTCACTTAAAGTCGTGTCAATAGTTTTCCAGTGCATCCGGTAGGCAGGTTCCAGCCAATTAAGGATAGTTCTCAACAGGGTTGCCTGGGCATACCGATGGAGGTTCAGGAGGTTTACCCCTCCTCTGTCTCTTGGGTGCTGAAGGATGGAGTATCTAATTCAGGGCAGTTTGCTCTGCCAGATAAAACTGGAAATAAGTTTATCCCAAACTTGAAAGTGAAACCTGCTAAGCATGATTGGGAGAGTTTGGAGAAAAAACTAAATCTGGGGCAAAATATTCTGCTGAATGACCACCATTCTATTAAAGAACCCTAACGTCAGCTGTGACCAATGAGAGAGATCTGTTATCTGCTGAGAAAGAGGCTCATAGTTCAATAATTTTAACTGAAGTAAGGTTTTGGATAATTTGATACCAAGACAATGAATGACTGTCTTATGCCATTTAAAGGGAAAGCAAGATTTTGTGGCTGGCGTGGGAACATAGTGATATAACAATACCTTGGTCTTCGGGTCATTCAGTTTATATCCCACCAGTACCCCAAAGCCTTTGATTAATCCCTAGACCACAGGAATGGATTCTTCTGGAGATGTCAGTATAAGAAGAATGTCATAGGCAAACAGCGAGATTTTATGCTGATGCCCAACCCCCCAGCTTGAGGCCTTCAATGCTTGGGTGATTTCAGATCGAAGCTGCCAGGGGTTCTAGACATAGAGCTAAAAATAGCAAGGGTTGTGGAAATCCCCGCTGAATGCTCCTGGTTAGCTGGAATGGTGCAGAAAATGAGCCATCTACCATCACATAAGCTTGGTGGAGTAATAAATATTCTGTAAGGACAATATGAATGTATCAGTAATCCAAATCGGCGCAGGGTGGACCACAGAAAGGGCCAAGCCACCCTATCAAATGTGTCGAGGCACAGCATAATCTATAAGCAAAAGGGCACGTTTAACACTGGCATGAGCCTGGTGTCGTCAAATAAAGCCAGCCTGGTCCGGATCAATAAGATAGGGGAGAAGGGGCTCCAGTCTATGGGCCATAATGGGCACGTATAATTTATAATCGTAATTTAACACTGACATGGGGCAGTAGGAGGCTGGATCTTTTACAATGTTATCTGATGCCTTCCATGGATTACCCAAGCACCTTTAGCAAAAGGCCAGATGAATTTACTTTCTCCTAAAAACACAATACCATTTACATGACTGGCAGGGCTGACTGTGCCTTAATACAGTTTAAACATGTGCTTTTTTTTCTAACTTACTGAAATTTAAAGTTAACAATCTGTGGTAACCCTGACAAGATGCACTCTCCTCAATGTTCAGCAATCGAGTGCGACAGCAGTAGAACTGATGCCAGAGAAAATTGATAAAATGTGGGGGGTGAAGGAGTGTGAAAGCTAGTAAGTCTTAATTTAATTTTTTTTTTAACTTACTTTTTTAATTTCTTTATATACTGCAATCCAGTATTTCTGAGTGCATTCAAGAGCCACCTTTGACCACACATATGTCCTTTTACTATACAGGATAACCCCTGTTGTCATCCAGAGGGCCCACACCTCCTCATCTTAGATTTATGGGCTTGTTTCCACCTCCTCTGCAATGAGGCCTGGCCAGACTGTGCCTGCCAGCCAGGTTTGGTATCTGGTGAAGGAACAGCTCTCCCATGGAGAGTGTAGAAAGATCCCAGAGGATGTGGGATGCAAGAGGACATCATCTGCTTACACATCCTGTTTTTCTTCCAGATGCCCTCTATGCTCCATTCACATGGATGTAGCATTGGTGTTGGTACAGCTGCTATACCACTGATCTTCATCAGGGATATATTTTTCAGCAGGTCACACCTATGGAACTTAGCCATCAGGCACTAGGATCCCACGGAAGCCTTTTTCTGTAGCAGTCTACTAGGGGCCACCCAGGCCGAGCTCATCACACCCTGCTCTGGTGGGGTCATCAATAGCTGGGTATCCCCCAGCTTCATCACCTTCAGGCCCTCAGGGACCATTGTCGGCAGGTGGCTCCTCTCCGCTGATGATTCTGGTCAAAGCGATCATCCAGCAACCTGTCGTCAACCCGAATTCCTTGCTTACTTCCATTATCATGTCATTGGTTTGGTAGTTAACCCCAGCACTTGTCAGGCAGTTGACTCCCGCAGCTTTGACTTTGGGGTCTGTTCACCTTGCTCCCTCTTAGGCATCATTGGCATCTGCTACATGAACCCATGGCTCTGACCTGGTCAAAGCTGAGGAGGAGCATCACCCTGACCTGCTCCTCCCTGAAGAAGAGGAAGAAAAGGAGGTGTTGGAGGAAGATGCTAGTCCACTGACAGGTCCACAGCCTCCTCCAGAAGTGGGGACTCAGAAGGCATTACTCTTAGTCCCCCCCCCAAGGACCCCAGTTTTTATGGCAGACTGAGGGGGATGATGCCACCAGAAGGAACATGCTGGACTTCCTGGAGATTCCTGATTCTCCACCCAAAGTCTTTTCTCCCTTGCTGCCAGCCTCAAAGGATGTGGCACAGGCAGTTTGGTGATGACCCCACTCTGTGCCAGCTATGCCCAGGAGGGTGTATTGCCTCTGTCATGCCCCCTTGGGCAAGCCCTTTTATTCTGCCCAGTCAGAAATGGACTCTTCAGTTATAAAAGCTGCCCACAACCTTTCCAAGGTGCTGAGCACCTTAGCACTCTCCCTCTGGAAAAGGAATCCAGGAGGTTAGATCTGTGGGGCAAGAGGACCTTTGCCTCTGCCACCTTGGGGCTCAGAATCTCCAGTTACTTTTCCCATATGGTCAAGTACCAGAATACCCTCTAGAGGAAGGGCAAGACAGCTGCTCAGGCCCTTCAAGATGGGGCACAGAAGCAGAAACTTCTCAAAGTTGTGCAGGGAGCTGATGATGTTAGTAAGCACCTCTCTAGGGCTCTGTTTCACACGTCTGATACTACTACTGCCTAGGCAGCTGCCTCGGGCATTTGCCTCTGCAGATATTCTTGGCTCCAGGTTTCTGAATGTGCAGCTGATGTGCAGTAGAAGGTCTTGGATACTCCTTTTGTGGGTACCAAGCTTTTTGGCCCAGATGTTCAGGACATAATTAATGAACTGCGGGCCTCAGTGAGGGCCATTAAGCTGGTCCACTCTCTTCATAGTACCCAGCCCAGGAGCTGTCTGTGGTCTTCCTTTCAGAAAGTCCCTCAAAAGTCTGTTCAAGGGTCCTGACCTCAGGCCAAATGCTGGGCTAGTGCTTCCCTTCCCATTCCCAGTACTGCAAAATCCTCCAAAGGCAGAGCAGCCACTCAGCCTGCCTCCACATGACTCCTTCCCTGGCTCACTTCCTCCAGTTCCAAGCCCGGGGGAAGCGGTCGGGGATCGTATTTTCCTCCACCCACAAAATTGGAGGGAAATCACCTCAGATGCTTGGATTCTGCAGCTTGTTCACAAGGGCCACACATCAGACCTCCTGGAGTGGCCACCCACCATTCCGGCAGGGTCTGACTCTTGTCCTTTAGGCCAACTTCTGGTGCTAAGGGAAGAGATCCAGTCTGTCTTGTACAAAAGTGCCACAGAGCCCATCCCTCATGCTCAGCAGAACAAGGGGTTTTACTCCAGGTTTTTTCTGGTCCCCAAAAAGACAGGGGATCTTCACCCCATCTTGAATCTCAAGGGGCTTAACCAGTTCATTCAGTACAAGAAGTTCTGTATGATCACCCTCCATTGTCTATTGCTTCTCATCAAGCAGGGAGACTGACTTCATTCTCTGGACATGCAGGATGCATATCTCCACATCCTGATACATCCCAGCCACCGGAAGTACCTCAGGTTCTCGTTCCAGGGAAGCCTTTTTTTTAATTCAGTGCCTTGCCTTTTGGCTTGTCCTCTGTGCTGCATGTCTTTACCAAGTGCTTAGCAGCGGTGGCTATGGCCCTGTGATGGGAAGGCTGTTATGTGTTCCCTTATCTGGACAATTGACCTTTGAAAGCCCCCATCCAGGGAACTCTTACTGGCCACATTGCACAGGACTCTGTAGCTGTTCCACTCACTGGGCATTATTGTGAATCTACCCAAGTTGGTTCTCATGCTTTCCCAGTGACTTTAGTATATTGGCGCCATTCTGGATACCTCTCAGGGCAGAGCCTTTCTACCCCGAGACAAGGCAGATTTTCTGATGGCACAAGCCTCCTTTTTGGATGGTATGTTCCATCCAGGTCTTTTCTGTGTCTGCTGGGGCTGATGGCAGCCACCATAGCCACTGTTCAACTAGACAGGGTCCACATGTGGATCCCCCAATGGACCCTCCAGGTCCAATGGGATCAGTGCCACGATGACCTGGATCAGTTAGTCCTGGTCTACTCCCCTGTTCACAGGGTCCTTCAGTGGTGGCAAAATCCAAGCCATCATTTGCGGTGGAGTTCCTTCCTTATCCCCTCTCCCAGGCAAGTCCTCACAATGGACATCTTTTGCTCAGGTTGGGGAGCCAACCTAGGTCCTTTCCAGACACAGGGATCCTGGTCCACAACAGAGACAGCTCTCCACATCAATGTGCTCAAGATGAGAGTGGCCCTCTATGTCCTTCAGGCATTTCAGAACCACCTGTCCGTAGGTCATCTGCTTGTCCAGTCATACAATGTCAGTGTGGTACACTATCTCAACAGGCAAGCAGGGACTCACTCGTACCCTCTCTGTCGGGAGGTGATGAGGGTCTGGTACTGGGCACTAGACCACAACCTTGAGCTGACAGCCATCCATATTGCAGGGGACCAAAACATCTTGGCAGACCGGCTAAGCTGGTCGCAGTCTTGCCAGCACGAGTGGGTACTGCTGCTCTCCATGGCCAAAAGCCTCTTTTGAAGGTGGGGGTGACCAAAGTTGGACCTTTTTGCATCCCCACACAATGCAAAACTGTTTTTCTGCTCACTAGATCCTTGGACCTGAGTTTTCTGGCAAGACATTTTGTCCCTGTCCTGGAAGGAGAGGTTTCTTTATGCCCCCCCTTCCCTCTGATTCAGTGGATCCATCTCAAGTTGCAGGACCTCCGTCATTCTGGTGGTACCATTTTGGCCATGGCAAATCTGGTTTCCATTGTTGCAACAACTGGCAGTGGAACCTCTAGTCCCTTTCCACTTTGCCAAGACCTGCTAACTCAGGACCAAAAGACTCTGGTCCATGTGGATCTCAACTCCCTGTGGCTGCATGCCTGGATTCTGAGGACATAGTCATAGCCTGCTTTGGCATTTCCTGGAGAGTAGCTGATATGTTGGTGGCAGCTAGGAAGCCTACCACCAGGACCGTCTAGTCCATGAGGTGGAAACATTTTCCCATTTGGGCATCTGCCCATCACTTGGACCCTTTCACCTGTCCAGTGAACCAGGTCCTGGAGTACCTTCTGTCCCTTTCTGACTCAGGCCTTAAATATTCTTCCGTCTGCCATCTCTTCTTTCCATGTGCCAGTGGACGGTCATCCGGTAGCCCAATTAGAGGTGGCCCATACTTTTTTGTGGGGCATTCCTCACTTGAGGCCCCCTCTGCATAACCCTGTCCTGGCTTGGCACCTAAATCTTGTTTTGGAGAAACTGACCCTGCCTCCTTTTGAGCTGGCCACATCTTGCAAGATACGTTTTCTCTCTTGGAAAATGTTGTTTTTAGTTGGTATTACTTCTGCTAGGAGGATTTCTGAGTTTCAGGCTCTCATGTGTGAGAAGCCTTATTTAATTTTTCACAAAGACAGGAGACAGGGTCTCTTTGCATACCAATCCAAGCTTTCTACCTAAGGTGGTGTCTGAATTTACACTTAATCACTCCATCCACCTTCCTCTTTATTACCTGGAGCATGCCAATTCAGGGGAAGCCTTGCTCCATACCTTGAATGTGCATAGGATTTTACATTACTATACACATTGTACCAAGGACTGCAGAAAGTCCAAACAATTGTTTATTTATTTTGCCCCTGAGAAAGAGGGTTCCTCAGTTTCTAAACAGTGCTTGTCCAAATGGTTGGCCAACTGTGTTACCTTTTGTTAAAGGAAGTATAGTAAGGAACTTCCTGGGGATGTCAAGGACCATTGCACCAGGCCCATGGCCGCTTCAGTTGCTTGTATCAGGAATGTGTCTGCTGCTGATATTTGTGCAGCAGACACTTGGAGTTCTGTCCACTCTTTTACCAAGCATTACAGTTTGGACATTGCCTCTCACAGGTGGGAAAGTTTTGGCCTAGTCATGCTGCTGGGTCTCCTCTCATGAGGTCTTTTTATCCTGCCTCTCTTTTTTGGTCTTTTCTGATGTCACTGCTTGGAACTCATTCCATAGGTGTAGCTTGCTGAAAGAGATATCCCTGGTGAAGATAGTACAGTTATATAACAACTTACCATAACAGTAGATCTCTGAGGGAATCTCTTTCAGCAGGTCATGCTGTCCCTACTACCTTCCCCCTTTGGGGTTCCTTCTGTTCTAGAGTGGTTACATTTTCTTTCTTTGGTGCTCCTACCTTATAAAGGCCTAGGCACCCTTTCTCTCCCCTGGGTTCCCCCAAGGTAGGCCAGGCACGGACGGTCTCCGGCAGGAACAAACTGAGGAGGGAGCGGAGCCACCTACACTTTTATATGGTATATGATGTCGGCACGCTGACATCGGCGTGGATGGCCCCTAGTAGACCACTACAGAAAAAGGCTTCCATGGGGTTCTAGTGTCTGATGCTAAGTTCCATAGGTGTGACCTGCTGAAAGAGAGTCTCTCAAAAATCTACTTTTATGATAAGTTCTTATGTAACTGTACTTCCTATTCTCAACTGCCCAGCAAGCAGGCACTCCTAAGCTACTGTACACTACCACCTCTGACCACACAGGAGATGGTGACACAGCAGAAATAATTCCTTTCCCACCCTAGATGAGGTTATTATTCTCTAGGATACTCAGTCCTTTTCATGTGGGTCCACAGCTATGTCCTGGGCTCAGAGCATGGATATGGGATGCCAGCTTCCACAGCAGCCCAACTACCCCTATCCTATCGAAACATTGACTGATGCGTATTTTGTGGATGAGTGAACTCTGCAGATTACAAGTCCGGTGTTTCAAATTGGTGAGACTGGTTCTTCAGATCTGAGTCAGATCGAACAGGACTTGCAAAACAGCCCCCAATAATTCAATTCTGGCTGAATACTGTTGAACTCCCAAAATTCAAGGGATTTTGATTTTTAAGTGAGCCATTAATTTTAGCTTTTTTTAAGCATACTCTCAATACTACTGTATGTAATGTAATGTTTACTGCAGTTAGTGCTAAACTGCAGTTGTTCCCTGGATTGCTTAACTTAACACACTACTGCAAAAATGAGATGTGGGGTACTCACAGTCCCTCAGTATGGAGCCACACTTGAAATATTAATGCACAAATTGTTTACTAAAAAAAACATATTTAAAAATCAGGCAGTGTTACACCAGCCATCCAGGCAGAGGTCAAGCAGTTAAAGCAGAAGGGATCAAAAATGTATTACCTAAGGGAGGTGAAAAGTAAGCCAAGTGCTAACATCAGAACTGTAGCAAGACTAACATTTAACAGTTTGCCGGGTCCAAAAGATGTTATCTGAAGAAAGAATTAGTTTTTGCTTCTGAAATCCTAGATGTTGATTATTAACCATGGGCAATCCCACTGTCATTTTTATTGCTGAGAAAAATGCAGATTGAATCAAAGGAAGTTAGGGATCTTGGAGAGGAGCAGAATCTTCATACTACTTCACCCTCCCATATCATTGAAATCTTAGCAGGCATTGGCAGGGCACCTCAATGGAGATGTTTTTAGGACTGTCACAGCTCCACCCCAACCAAAGGAATATGCCATAAGCTTCGGTACAAAGAGTCCTGGGTGAGGAAGAGTGTTCATAAAAGGAGAAACAGATATACGGTAACATGGTACTTGTTCTCTGCTATGAAAGGTAAGTTGTAATGATTGCACTTTTGTGGGAGGAGACTAGAAACAGAAAATGTTGACAGAGAAAGGATTATTGGCCCATCTAGTCTGGCCAGGATTGTATTTAATGGTGTGTGTGTGTGTGTGTGTGTGTATATGTGTGTGTGTGTGTGTGTAGTGGGTGGAGGTAACATAGCATTCTTAACAGTGGACCAGAATCACACACATGATTAAATTTATTTTTTAAGGAAAACCTTGGATGGCACTACCAACTCTTTTATTTTTGCTTAGCAGTGGCACTAGGTGGAATATAAGCAGTGGTATTAATTTCAGTGGTGTGGCTAAAATACCAGTAAGATGTTTTTCGTTTCTCTTCTCTAACATGAGGACACAAACTATTTGTAAAGAAGCATGCTCAAAGTGTTATTCTGTATCAGGTAAACACACATGTTCCTTCATGCAGACTAGCAAGAGGGTTGTTTACCTCTCTGCTGGTTCAGCTGCATACTTGAGTGAACAAGATAATATGAAATGAGGGCTGAATGCTGGGTCAGACATACTAAGCATAGCTCATGGGCACTTAGAGCATCCAGTTGATAAAGATTCTGTCAGCTGGTCAGGAGCCAAGGTCACTGTTACAAATTGGTCAACTGACACTGTGTAGCACTGACAGCTACATAGGTTTAGAGCTATATAATTGAACATAGAGTCACTCACACTGCTTGCACTTTGAACTCTAAGTTAACCCTATGAACTGCAGTGATAGCCCTTTGTTGACTGCACTCTTATTGTATGGGGATTCTCTGTCAGAGACATAGTCAGAATCTATCTCCTTTTACTTACAGAAACAAGCAACTTGATACCATGTCCCATCCCCAGGCACAAGATATTACCCCGACATAAGCACTCTTGACAGGGTCAGTGATTTCTTTATTTACATGTGAACCTGGAAACAAAAGTGCAGTATTACTGCTTCTTTTTTCTTCCATATTTTACTCTCTCTCCTTCTTTAAGAATAGCTGCTATAAATATACTCATTATCATGCACTGGCGAGAGTAGGGCAGAGATACTGTTATGAGCTGTCTTGCAGGAAGGATTCCAATAACATGACTGTGGGCTCAAGCTAGAGATGTCAACACAGTAAACATGTCTAAGTAATGCTGTTTGGGCTGGTGGAGTTATGTCAAGTGCTTTCTGAGGCACAAAAGAGAAAGAAGTTTAGTGCTCATGAAGGGAGAGAACAAGAAAGCAGCCAACTGCTGCCAAGGTAGTGCTGATGCAATTACTAGGTGTACTAGACATAATTACACCCCAAGCTACAGCAACACCTACTTTAAAGAAAATATAGACTGAACCTGTAAATAATTTTTCCTGTAGAAGCTGTTTTTAGGCACCAAACACAGTTCGGAGCCTATTATCAACAGTGTAACTATTTTCTTTTCCAGATTTATGAACTGGGGCGTGTAGGCAACTATTTCCCATTCACACCCAGCAGAAAACTGGTCATGTGATTTACCCCAGGTTTGCTCCATTCACTTTACATGAAGCTGTGTCAGCACAGGGACATGTTTGGTCTGGACTGGTTTTATTGTTCATTGCATGCACCACCAGAGACTTTCGTAACACTCAGCTCTGTTTGGAGACCTCTAGCCAGTAGGTGAGGGAATGTTGTATGCATGCTGGAGACCACTCTGGCAGACTATATAAGAATACTTGAAGCCTGGGGACAGGACCAGCTATCGGGCAGACAGGTGGGCAGATCATAGCTGGCTGCTGATCTTTAAAGACCAATGACAAATAGGTTTCTCTTGTTTATTAGTAATACTTTTGCAACTTGTTTGGTGCATTCTTACCTCAGGGTTCTGTGCTGGGACCAGTCTTGTTTAATGTCAAGGGAAGACAAACGAGATGGTTAAAGAAGGACCTCCTTTCCAAACTTAAAAAGACAGACATGAGTTGGAAACATTTTAAACTCTCAGGTCTTCCTGCTGACTATGACCTCTATAGGGCACAGAGTAAAGAATGTAAAAAGCATATACATCTTGCCAAAAGCAAATATTGCAAAACTCTTCTCACTGATGCAGCAGGAGAGCCTAGAAAAGTCTGGACATACGTTAGGTCCTTCCTGGGGTCTACCCAGTCCCCTACTCCAAATAACATAATCTCAAACGGTATCCACTGTAATGATCCGCGGACAATTGCAAATTTCTTTAACAATCAATATTCTGACTTGACCAAATACACCTCAGCCTTCCCCACTACGCAAACCTTAGGCATACACACTGAGCCTCACACGGATACTTTAAAACAATCCTTTCACTTCAAAGCCATCTCTAAGTCAAAGGTACTAAAACTCCTAAACTCTATGTCAGACAACACTAGTACTGGCTCTGATGGTATTGAAATGAGACTCTTGAAGATAGCAGCCCCATTTATAGCTTCTCCTCTTGCACATATATTTACCTTATCCCTCTGTCAGAGTCATGTTCCTGATATCTGGAAAACTGCCAAAATCACTCCAGTTTTTAAGAAAGGTGAGTCTAAAGACCCTTCCAACTATAGACCCATTGCAATATTATCTGTATTAAGCAACATTCTTGAGAAGCTCGTTGCTACTCAAACCACTGCTTTTCTTCACAAAAACAATCTTCTCTCCCCTGCCCAACATGGTTTCCATAAGGGCCATAGCACCACCACAGCCCTGCTCAAATTCACCACTGACACCCAATCTGCCATGGACACAGGCTCTCTCACAGGGGCAGTTTTTATAGATATGACCAAAGCATTTGATCTTGTTGATCACCCTATTCTCCTCACAACATTAAAGTCTATGGGTTTCTCGATGGGTGTTGTGGCCTGGTTTAGTAGTTATCTGTCAAACCATGCCCAATTTGTGAAATACGCTTCCACCCTCTCGGACCAGGCCATTATAAACATTGCGGTACCCCAGGGTTCAGTTTTAGGGCCCCTTCTCTTCTCTATCTTCATCAACAGCATCACCCTTGATCTCACCTCCTGTTCATCCCTCTTGTATGTGGATGATATTGTTCTATATGCTAGCTCCAAAAACGTGTCCAACATAAACTCGTCCCTCTCTTCTGACCTCCAGAAAACCCAAAACTGGCTATCCGACCACAAACTGGTCCTCAATGTAATGAAAACCCAAGTGATGCTGTTTGGGTCTGCTACCAAATGAAATTACTTCAATAATAGCATCTCGATCTCCTGTCCTGGCTCCCCTCCCATAAATACAGTTACCTCGTTCAAATGTCTTGGGGTTGTCCTCGATCAGTCTCTTAGCTTTGATCCCCATGTCAAATCCACTTGCAAATCAGTGAACTCAAAGCTAGGCATTGCCTGTAGAGCTAGCTATACACTTACTCAATCAGCCAGGCTGGCTGTTGCCCACAGCATCCTTCTACCAGCCCTGACCTATGGAGTCATCACATATGCGGCCATACCTAAGTCATCACTGTGTGCTTGGGACACCACCTACAATAATATTTGCCGTTATACCACCTCATCCCCTAGGCTTGAACACCACTGCAAACTCTATTCAGGTCTTAAATGGCTGTCACCTGCTGCACTGAGACTCTACTCAGTTGGCTCCCTAGTGGACAATGTTATTAGGGCACAATCTCCTGATAGTCTTGCAAGGCTACTGTCCCCTCACACACCTGCCTATGATCTATGCTCTGCTGATAAGTCCCTGTTGCATGTGCAATGGTGTAAAACTGCAAAAGGCTCCCAAGCTTTCTCCCACTATGCCTCACTGAAATGGAACGCCCTACCATTAGCACTTCGCCAAGCGCCGTCCCATGTACTCTTTAAAAAATAGCTCCATGCCAGCCTATTTGCTTCAAACTCCTGCTCCTGTTTTCAACCCCAACGATCTCTCTCTCTGCCTACCTCCTATGCCTGTCTCTTTATTTTTCTCCTCCCCCCAACACACTTGGTTGTTTTTCGTTCATACCCCCATCACTCCCTATTGCTCCATCCAGTGAATTGCCTCTTCCTTTTTCTTACAGGATGGTGGTGTTTCTGCCACAATGTGCCTCATAAAAATGACTGCTTTTCCTGCCTCATGTCTAATATAAAATGAACTGTATTAGCTTAATCTTTGCACTTACTATGTACTCACTAGCTTACTGTAACCATTGCCTAGCTCTCCCTATATGCTAGACAGCTGATCATGGTTTCATATGCATACTCTGCCCTACATGTTCTCTTATCTTCACCATGTATACTTTCTCAGCCAATTTGTAATTTTTGTTTTCATGTATTTCTCTGATGTTGTCCATACAGTATTTGTAATGTTGTTATGTTTTTTTCTTTCTCATGTTGTAATCCTCTTGGCTCATGACTGAAAATAGTCATTTTATGGCTAGCTCACCTACCCAGTAAACAAAAACCAAATAAATAAAATAAAATGTCTTTATTATTGACATAGCAGAGGAGCTGGAAGGGAATGTCTGCCTCTTTGCAGATGACACCAATATCTGTCACAGGGTGGACACTCGGGGAGGGGAGGTTTGGAAAGGATGGGCAGAGATCTAAAAAAAACTGGAGGAGTGGTCAAGGGTATGGCAGCTGGGGTTTAATGTAAAAAAGTGCAAAATACTGCACTTGGGCAATAGAAATCCAGGGGCAGAGTACAAAATGGGTGGAGGGATACTGACAATGACCAAGCAGGAAAGAGACTTGGGGTAATCATATTGGATGACCTAAAGGTGGCCAGGCAGTGAAACAAGGAATCCAGGAGGGCTAGTGGGATGCTGGGGTGCATAGAATGGCACATTAATAGCAGAAAAGGAGAAGGTTGTGTTGCCCCATATAGATCTCTGGCAAGAGCCCACCTTGAGTACTGTGACCAGTTATGGAGACCACATCTTAGGAAGGACATACACAGAGTGGAGGTGGTAAGGTGGAGGGCTACCAAAATGGTGCAGGGTGTGTATCAAAAGCCCTATAAGGACAGGCTAAAGGAGCTCAATATGTACACCCTGGAGGGGAGGGGTGGGATATGATAGACCTTTAAATACCTCATGATGTTAATAAGGTACAGGAGGGAAGTATTTTTCAGGAAAAAAGGTGTTCTAGAACAAGGGGACATGCTATGAAGCTGGAGGAGGTGGATTCAGAGAAATGTGGGAAAGTGCTTCTTCACAGAAAGAGTGGTGGATTCCTGAAACAGCTTTCCAGTGGAGGTAGTGGGGGTGAAAATAGTGGTGGGGTTCAAAAGCACCTGGGATAAACACAAGGGAATCATCAGGAAAGAAGTTGGAGGAAGAGACAGCACCGTAGAGCAAGTGGACCTGCAGCAAAAATAAAGGTAGAAAAAAATGGGCAGACTGTGTGGGCCAAGCAGTCCTTATCTGCTGTTAGATTCTGTGTATCTTTCATAGTCTCATAGTCTCATAGTCTTGTACAGGTTCTTAAGGCCGAGGCCCATAATGAACCCGCCACCACAGTTTTGTGATGGTAGTGAAATTTATGGTTTTCCATATAATGATCCAGGTTTAATTTAAACTGCTCAGCTGTTTCACTCATAACAACACTACTAGGTAGTGTGTTCCATATAGCTGGAGCTCTCTGCATAAAGAAGTTATTCCGCCTGGTTGTCTTATTTGTAGTAGTTTTTAGTTACAGTGTATGTGACCTAGTGTTATTTTGAATTGATTATTTCTCTAGGCAAATAGTAATGAGTAGTGATTCATCTTGAAAGGCTTTAAAGAGATATATCAAATCACCTCTTAGGGATCTGTATTCCATAGAGTATAAGTTCAAGGATCTTAGCCTGTCACTGTAATCCTTGTTCTTAACTGTATTTGTTCTTTTTGTAACCCTGCGTTGGACTCTCTCTATGATGTTTTTGCCACCTATAGTAGTAGAGGAACAAAAGGGGGCACAGTACTCCAAGTGTGGCCAAATCAGGCTAGTATATAGGGGAAGTATTACCTCTGGTTTTCTGCTTTTAATAATTTTCTGTATACATCCGAATATGCCGTAACATTTTTTAACTGTTTTATTTATATGAGTATCAAATTTAAGATTGTTTGTTATTATGACACCTAGATCTTTTTCTTCCGTAGTCTTTATGAGTTGGACTTTGTTCATGACATAGTGTGCCATAGTATTGTTTTTCCCCATGTGCATCACCTTACATTTTTGTTCATTAAAGCTCATTTTATTAATTTTAGCCCAGTCACATAAATAATTTATCCTGTAAATTATTAATTGATTCCTCATTGTTGACAATACATCCAAGTTTGCAGTCATCTGCATATTTGCTAATCCAGACACTGCTGTTAGTCTGCCTACTTGAGACAAGTATATTGAACAATAATGGGCCCAACACCGAGCCCTGTGGAACCCTGCTTTTGATATGTGTCCAGTTTGATTCATGGCCTCTGATGACTACTTTCTGTTGTCTGTTTGTTAACCATGAGCCTATCCATTTTATGATTCTTGTATCTAGATTCATTTTAACTAATTGCTCTATTAAAGTTCCATGAGACACTGTATCAAAAGTCTTGGTGTAATCTAAAAAAATTACGTCAACAGGCATTCCATTTTCTAAGCCCTCATTGACCAGATCAAAAAAATGTATAAGGTTAGTTAAACATGACAGACCAGCAGTGAATCCATGTTGTGAAATATCAGTACAACCACTTATTTTGATGTGATCAAATATTTTATTCTGTATTAGACATTCCATCAATTTACTCATTATTGATGTAAGACCAATTGGTCTATAATTACATGGATTTTGCCTATTACCTGTTTTGAATATGGGTGTAATATTGACTCTACCCCATGATTTAAGA
The DNA here is from genome assembly GCA_016271365.2 of Neoceratodus forsteri. NCBI lineage: Eukaryota > Metazoa > Chordata > Ceratodontiformes > Ceratodontidae > Neoceratodus > Neoceratodus forsteri. The sequence goes on along the minus strand of CM057449.1, from coordinate 542,170,402 downwards.
GTTTTTTCTTCCTTAATGGATATGTTAAATAAGAAAGTCAGTGGGCTGACTAGCTCTTTACTCAATGTTTTAATGAAAACAGGACTTATACCATCAGGTCCTGGAGATGAATCTGATTTTATCTGTCCAATGGCATTTAATAAGTTCTTCTCAGTAAAAATGATTGTGGAGTCACACTCAATTAGTTTACTTATGTCAAAACTGTTAGCCTCTTTAAAGACACTTCCAAAGTAGGAATTAAGTTGTTCTGCTATGGTGACATCTTCGTTCAATAGTTTATTATTAGACATTAGAGGTCCAACGTCTTTTTGACTTCCTTTAAGTGTCCCAACATAGTAATAAAACTGCTTTCTGTTGTCTTTTGTTTTCCTGAGTAAATTCAGTTCTAATTTTTGTTTTGCTAGTTGAATATTTTTTTTGTTTTTTTTGGCTAACATTCTAAATTTTTCCTTATCATTATTACTGTTAGATTTTTTTGCATCTGCAATATGCTCTATTTTTTATTGATTAAATTCCTTACTTTTCTGTTCCACCAAGGAGGGACTCTTTGTTTTTTGTTATTATATTTAGTTCTCCACGGCACCCATTTTTTAATACAGTAATTAATCTCTCTATCACTATGCTCCCAGATTTGTTCTAAATTGCAATTTTTTAACATATCCTTCCAGTTCTTATTGTTAAGGTAAGTTTTGATATTTACATAATCGGCTTTGGAATAATTTTCTAAATTGTGTTAGTCCATTGATTTTATTTAGTGCTTTTAATTAAATTAAACTGAACCATATTATGGTCACTGTCACTAAGGGGGGACAGGATTTGAGGAGTTGTGCAGAGGTTTTTTATATTTGTTAATATTAAGTCCAATATATTAGTACTCCTGGTTGGGAGTTTTACAAGTTGTTCTAGGTAATGAAGAAAACTTATTTCCATAAATCTTTTTTCAAGCTGTCCCTTAGCTGCATAATTAACCCAATTTATACTTGGAAGATTAAAGTTTCCCATTAGGATGAAGTCATTTTTTATATCTAAGCTTTCAATTTCATCAAGGAAAAGTTGATTTTCAACTGGTCCAAGGATGGCGGAGAGGTAGGCTAGACCAATTGTCATGTTGTTATTGTCTTGAGTTAACTTGACCCATATTATTTCAGTGCTGGAGTGATAAGGGAATATCTGAAATCCCTTAAGATGTTCTGCAACATACAAAGCTACCCCACCTTCTTTTTTGTCTGACCTGTTTTTTAAAAAGGCAGTATAACCTGGTGCATGAGTATTCCAGTCAGTATCTGAGAACCAGGACTCTGTTACACTACAAATGTCTATCTCTAATTTAACTGCAGTAGGATTCTGTATGTGTTTTGCACCATACACCTTTGACCCTGGGACTCTCCCAGCTGAAGGTAACATGGTACTGTTAAACTTCTCTGACATCATCATCTGTATTTTTTAAATGAATATTTTAAACCAATGGGGATTTGTTCTGCTTTTTTCCTGCATGATCTAGTGGTTAAAAGTATTGTTTTTTTTCTAAATAACTGCCATTATGCTTCTGAAAAAGGACTGGTTGGTCCGAAAGCTAGAGTACTTTGTTCTTGCTGTTACATCTACGTTGGTCCATTAAAATATATCAAATCATTTGATTCTGGATCTATCTCTAATTTAGTAAGGATATATCTTAATTCATCCATTTTGTTGGACAAACTTCTAGCATTTAACAATAAAATCTTTATTTCTGTATTGTGTTGCTTTTTGTTGACAATAATATTATCAGTTTTCCTTGACATCCTGTGGTTATTTAAAGATGTATTATTATTATTCATTACTGAGTAATCCTTGGATAGTGGGATAGGATGACTCTGTTGACCATTTTTTATAAGACTGTTTTTTTGTACCACTCCTGGACTCGGCCCCCTCACTTCTAGTTTAAATGTTTAGTGATGCAGTTTGTTAGTTTATCTCCCAGAGCTGACTGCCCTGCTTACTCAGATGTAGTCCATCTCTACAATAGAGGTAATTTCTGTTAGAAAATTCTTCCCAATGTGTTAAACATCCGAGAGATTGTTTTTTACACCATAGTCTGAGCCAGTTATTAATGTGTTTTACTTTACACATTTGTTGATAAGATGCCCTAGGAACAGGAAGAATTTCTGAAAATGTGAGTTCACATTCCAGGTCCATCAATTTATTAGTTATGTTGATGAATTCCTGCTTAACCTGTTGTGTACTTTGATGTAAAATATTATTGACACCAGCATGAATAATCACAAATATTTTCTCATTAGGACGATTCAGTATATCTGTAGCCGTTTTCATAATAAGTGAGAGTTTTGCTCCTTTGAAACAAGACATGGTTCTGTTATATTTATCTGGGTCACAAATGCCCCTATCCAATCCCTTTAAAATTGAATCTCCTAGTACATAAACCTGTTTTACAGTACTAGTTCAATTATTAATTTCCATATGTTCCTCTTTATGCTGTTGTACTGGTGTTGCATCAGGATTTTGTTCATTTGTAGGTATTGTGGCTGGTTCAAATGTTATTAAATGTCCATTTGATGTTCCTGATAGATTTCTGTCTGATTCTGGGTTCAGTAAGTTAGTTTCAGTTAATTCTGCCGGTCCAAAACTATCACCTTGTATTTCTTCATTTATAAGTGGGTCAAATCTATTCTGTAATGAGAGTGTAAACTGATCTGCATTTTTACCTTTCTTTTTTGGTATTTTTGAACTTTGAACCTGGTGCCAGTTATCCTCAGAGTTATCAAGTGTCATCCTCTCTATTTCTTTTTTTATTGGGGATGTGATCTGTTGTATGGGATAGAGGAGCAAAATCACTGACTACAGTGTTTATTAATAGGAGGTTAGGGAGGGGACCACTGGGGGCTGTATTCAATACTAGGGTGCTTGGTGTACTTTGGAGCTGTAATTTGTTTAATTTAACATATCTTTTTGACCTTTTTCAAATTCTGTCAGTCTACTACTGAATTGAGATATCTCATGCATTATATCACTGTTTTCCACACATTTAGAACAAGTGTAACTTTGACTGTATGAAGTATCGAGTGAGAAATTATACATTGAGCAGGACCTACATTTAATACCTAGTCACCCATCTTGGGTCATTAGTTTATCTTCCATTCTACTGTCCAGAAATCAATACCTTGAGTAGAGAAAGAACAACAAGCTTTGAAGGTTCACAGCTCGTGAAGTATCAGGATCCCCTTATTTAACTTATTTATATAGCTGTTTGTAACAATACTCACTGGCTTTGTAGGCCTCACCTCATGTACTGGTAGATATCTTTTTTGGTAGGTTTCCTTACCTCGCTATCCTCACTAAACATGCAAAACATGCAGACATGCGTGTCTTTTGCACGCTCTTGGCGATGCGCGCATTGACGTCAGCTCACCTGCTTGCTGCAGGGCTTTGATTTTATAGCAGTCACCCAGGAAGTGACTCAGGGGTCACAGAGAGCTTAGTGCACAGTTTACAAGAAATAACAGTTTAAAATGTTAAGATAACAACTTAAAAGTGGCTTAACACACTAGTACATACAGTCACATGGTATAGAAAATAAAAAGTCCCCTTTCTTGCTGAGTTGTAGTTCCTGAGTAAACCCAGGGAACTATAGCTCCTCTTCCTAGTTCCTGTGTGGAGTCTAGGGCTTGCAGTACCTCACGATAGTGAGTAGACACAGATTGAGCACTTTCACACAAATGTTGCATAAACACAGTACTTCTATCTAACAGCTAGCACTTTGTTTCTATGTCATGAGCTATATGGTATGCCAGAGTACCCCTGCAAGGGGTGGTGCCCTTGCAGATTAAAGGTCAGGTGCAGTAGCAGATGTGTCATACAGTTCCAGTTTACTGTGATAACCACGAGGATGGAATCATGCTGCACAAAACTGTGCAGAGGCAATAGCATTGGTGACATCTGTTAGAAAAAGTAATTTTCACCCCCTACACACCCCCCTCCTATAATATAATCACCTCTGGGGGGGCCACAAGTGAGAGAATGGGCATAATCCTGGTAGGTGGGCAGAGTCACTGGAGGAACTCTAAGGGGCAGAACAGCTTGGGGAAGGGGGATATAGTCCACCACATGTGGGAGGGAAGACAAGAGGGGGTGGCCACATGGCAACTGAGGAAACAAAAAAAACCACAAGTGTGGTGAGATGGGAGCAAAACTGGGACAACCATAGGCACCCCTGCCATCCACAGCCTATTGCTCTATCCACATAGCCATGGTGAGAGCATGCTTCCAAGCTGTCATTTGGAAGGTGAAAACAACCACAACAGTAGCACTGTTATGTCTGAATTTATACATTCCCTGTGGCAGTTTTCACAGCCGCTATTTTCACCATATGGTTTTGTGCCTCATGATAAAATCCACACTGTCTTCACCAGATACATATAGTTCCATACAGAGGGCAGCTCGGTATGTGATTACACTATCTCCCATATATGTTACTATATTCCACATATAGGGCACCTGGAAAGAGCTTTTCTTTATGACTAGAGCTGCCTTAATTGAAAGTCAGTTGAAATTAACTTGACTGGTTCCATGATCCGGTGACTCTGCAATTACAGCACTGGTTCTCCGAGTGCTGTATCCATGGGGTTTGGAGAAAAAAAAAAAAAGAAAATTGATTGTTCATGTCCTGATTTTAGAAAGGTGTTTCCAACACAGAAGAGTCAGAAGCAAGTTACTATGAAGTGTGACATGCCACGAGAAATAATGAATTGTATATAACAAATAGTAGCAAATAAATTCAAATAAAGGAATGGGACGGGGTCCACTAGACTGCCAGGGATAGCAAAAACATATATCATGTTTTAGGTAATATGTGGCTATGGTAATGATGGTGCCAGAGGGGGAATCAATGTTTTTGATCATTATAAGGTTCAAATATAGGGCTGGATTGAGAAGAAAACCATGAGTGTTTGTACAGTATTTGTGTGTGTGTGTGTGTTTTCAGTTTTTTACAACAGTATGTATTCCTTGTTGAAGTGTCTGACACTGTATATGTTTGGTGCCCTTTAGTACCATTGGTACTTTGACTTTAATATTGGTTCCATTTCTGTTATTGTTCCATCTTTAGCATCTATCACTAAAATTAGAGTGTTTCTGATTATGTCACGTGTGTTAGAGGACGGGCAGATGTTGATGGTATTGAAATTACCCAGAACTAAAAGATCAGTTCCCCAGAGGAGGCACGGGAGCGGATATTATGAAGGATGTCCAGCTTGATGTCTGAGCAGCAGTAGGTGCCTGTAACAAAAACATAAAGTAAGGAGGCAAGGAAGAGTTTGCCTAGAAGAAGCTTATGGGAGAAGGGGTTGCATGATTTCTAAACAGTGTTTGTAAGAAATGTACTATATATATATATATGTATGTATATATATAGCCACCATACAACCCCTTTTGCCATGGGCCTTTCTGTGGAGAAAATAAAATGGCCATATCATTGATCCTAGAAGACAGCCAAGATTCGGTAACAATAACCGCATCAGGCTTGTGCAGGTCCCACAGCCTACTGTATTTTTGATGACTTTACTGTCAGTAAAAGGGGGAAGACATTATGGTAAATGATTCTTAGATCCCTGTAAAAGGAAGAGAATTGTGACAGAGGGATCAGGGGCTAAGGTTTAGCTCAGCATCACCTGAAAACAAATGAGAATGCTTATAAGGAACCCAAGATAGTTCTTTGTGCAACTAGGGGAAAGAGAGAGGGGTAGAAGAAGAGCACTCTTCTTGCAGCTGGGAGGGAGAGAGAGAGAGAGAGAGAGAGGGTGTAAACACAGCAAAAGGAAGTTAAGGGATTGGAGAGGAATCTCCTGAAGACAGAAAGCAGACAGCAACAAAATGGGCAGGGATTGAATTATGGGGATGTGGAAGGGAGGGAAGGGGAAGGGGAGGAGTAGCTAGTAGGAAGAGGAGACAAAAAGGAAGAGACAGGAGAGGGACAGCAGAATATAAGTATTGGATTGACTGCCATTATAGTTGTACAGATGGGCAAAGTTGACAGCTCTATCATAGCTGCAATGAATGTTTGATCAGGGACTGAGGAGAGGTGAGTGACAGATGGTTATTAGGATGGTTAGAAGAGGGGATGAAGATTCTAAATTAAATCTAAATTAATAGGAGAATTGCATGTTTTTGGTAGAGCACATGGACAGGGCCATGCAGGTTGGTAAGACATAGGCCAAGGGCAGATCACAGTATGAAATATAATGAATTGTACATTATGTTACTTGTGTTTATTGAAAAGTGCCTGTAACATAGATGTAGATGTGTTATGTGTAACTGTAACATAGCCATAGATTTGTAGCATGAATATGGGACCAAGCTGGGGAATATTGACAGACACCAGGTGGTCAGAAAGGGTTAACAGGTCTCATGCAAAAACAAAGAAAACAAACTATGTGAGCTCATAGGAAGGTCACAAGAATGGCCTGTATCCAAGATGTGAGGTGGCAAAATGAGATCATACGAAGGTCATAGGAAAGGGCCTGTCTTCAAGGAGTGACCAGTTGTGAAGTGTGAAAACCTTATCAGATAGTTGAAGCAGAGGGGTTTGTTCGAACACATGGTGGAGGCAGTCATGCAACAATAAGTGTACAGCATAAATGTGATGATGCCCTACCATGGTACAGAAGAAATGGTCCTGATTGTGAGTAGCCACCCAGAGGTGGAAAGTAATGTGGCTCCTTTAATGGATCTTCTTGCTGAAGTTAAGGGAGAATGCCATCACCCAGTAACACATCAAAAGGGTGACTGAATAATGGTGACCCATCAAAAGGCTAAAGGAACAATGGAGCTGACACATTTGGGCAACCCGGGTTTTCCCTCATCCTCTAGTTGTGTCCCCCCCCAGAGTGGGAATTTACAGTAAGAGGGGTGTTGGGGGCAAAGCCCCCCACAAGAAGGGGTGCAGGGATGAAGCCCTGCACATGAAAACACTATCTCAAATGTTGTCACCTTGGGGGTTTGGCACTCTTCTGATGGGTCACCACTATTTGTTCACCCTTATGACATGGAACCCCATCACTCTCTCAGAGTGGCTGACACCAGCACAGGCAATATAAACAGGTGGGGTGCTACAACAATTTGGAGGTATGTTTATAGGGAAACCCAGGTACACCGCACAGGCCAAGCACCACTTGGACACAGACACCCAAGCTCCAGTAAGGCAGCCACCTACTGGATTCCATAGGGAGTTAAGCAAACAAGTGAGGGGGAGCTTAAGGAAATGCTGACTCTTGGAGTGATCCAAGAGTCCAGTAGCCCCAGAGCCTCTCCTGTGTTTCTGATCCCCAAAAAAGATGGGACCACAAGATCCTGAATTGACTGCTGCAAGCTTAACAGCTGTACAGAGTCAGACACCTACTCCATGACCAGAACAGATGAGATCCTAGAACAGGTGGAGGGAGTCAAGTATCTGACTACCACAGATCTAACAAAAGGCTACTAGCAGGTACCTCTGACTCCTGAAGCAAGAAAAGATCAGTCTTCTTCACCCCATTTGGTTTGTTCAAATTCCTAGTAATACCATTTGGGATGAAGAATGTACTGGACACCTTTCAGAGGCACATGGACTGCACACTATCTGGGGCTGGTAAGTTTGTGCTGGCATATGTGGACAACATTACCATCTACAGCCAGACATGGGAGGATCACATCAGGCTCATAAGGGAGGTGTTATGCAGACTACAGGCCATAAGACTGATGGTTAAGGCAGAGAAATATCAGATGGGGATGGTAGTGGTGTCATAACTTGGACACCCGGTAGGCAGCGGGAACATCTGGCCTGAGTCAGCATACATTGAGGCCAGCAAGGGATGGGCCATGACCACCACTAAAACACAGGTGAGGCATTTCTGGGAACAGCAGGATGCTACCAAAGGTTTGTCCTAAAAATTAGTAGCATAGCTAAACCCTTGACAGACCTCATTAAGAAGGGAATTCCTAAACGATTTTAATGGACAGAAGGTTGTGAGGTGGCATTCTGCTAACTCAAAGAAGTGTTATGTCAGGCACATGTGCTTGTTAGCGCCTATTATTCATTAAAATTTGCTGTGCATGTGAGAACTTCTGACGAAGGGCTAGGAGCTGTTCTGAGCCAAGTCATGGCCACAGGGGAAAAACAATCTGTTGTGCACCTGAGTTGGAAGCTGCTACCCAGTGAGGAGGCCTATTCCATTATTAAAAAGAGAATAATGTGAGCACTGTAAAAGCTTCAGCCATATTTGAAAGGTAGGGTATACACTGGTCACAGACCACAACCCTTTAATTTAGTTCCACAGGACAAGTGGCCAGAATGTCAAGTTACTAAGATGGGGTCTGGGGCTACAGCAATACAATATGAACATCCAACACTATAGTGGTTCCCAGCATGCCAATTTAGAGGAACTATCTAGCCAACAGTGGTATGCAGTGACTTGTTTAGCAAGGCATGCAACTATAAATTATATGAGGCCATGGGTCTTGGGTCCACCTGGGCCCACCAGAAAACTATAGGATTTTTCATGCTTGTGGTGCAGTTGGGGTGTGTGTGTGTGACAGGGTGCATACCTAACATTGTAGTAAATATATTAAGTTGCAACCTCTCTCTCTCTATATTCTTATCTAATAAAGCTATCCCTTTCTTTCTGTCTGGAGGCAGACCACCTCCAGACAAAACTCTGTGCTTCTCTTTAACTTTATTTTCTCTTCCCTCCATGGCTCCGTATGTATGGAGGTCAACTTCCAGCAACCTCAAGCTCCCAGACAGAATGGGACAATAAAATAGAATGGTTATAGCTATAGCTCTATAGAATGGCTGGCTATTGTAGCTAGAATGTAAAATAGGTCTTGTACACAGTAAAGCACTCTAATCAAAAAAGGAATACAGTGGCTATTTAGTGTGTAGGCAGAGAAAGATCTACATGACTAGCCTGTACAATAGTACCTATTGCAAAGCAGCAAAATCCTTTCCCTTTTTATTTTCTGTAACCCTGTAACTACTATGGAAATGTTAGAACCTGTACTGAATGCTGCATTTTATCTATTGAATACATTGTACTGCATAATAAAGATTACAACATGGAAAAATTAATGTTATGAAAGAACCTAGCATAAACATAGCTAGTGAAGACAGAAAAGGCTAGAATACTGAAAGGGGGTAAAGGAAAACACAAACCTCCTTTGGGCCACATAAAATGCTGTAACAAACATACTTCTTGAAGGAGAAGGAATACATTAAGTCTGTTCTTACCTGAAACAGGGGAAAGAATGAAATACAGTACTGTCTATAGGGGAACAGCTGCCCCTTGTGGCCCCTTTTTATAGTAAGCTGTCTGTTACTCAAGTCCCAGTGGAACGTTTTCCACCTTTAAAACAGGGAAAATCCTTCTAGGAAAGTCCCTTAAATTATCTAAAATTGCTCCTCATTATAGAAGGGTAACTAAGTCATTTTAGCCTGTTATCTAATTAAATGAAGGGCCATGATAATGCTTGGTCACCTGACCCAGGTGGGCAGGGTATAAATAGTACTGCCTGAGCAAACAGATGTTAGATAGGCTCAGTGTCTTCTGACTGAGTGTAGGTGAAGGATGAGGAGAGTCCTGTGCTGCACTAAGGAGAAAATTGTGAAAAGTATTTACAAGTCTTTTCTTTTGAATTATTTTGATTTTTTTTATTTTATATGGTGCAACGCTGTTGTTTATGTTCACAAAATAAACATCTCACTTAGAAAAAGTAGATTGCACCAAAAATCTTGTGTTTGTGTCCATCTGTATTTCCCACACTTTTACAGGGGGTTGTGGGTATTTTGATATATTTTAGAATATGTATGTCACCACCACCACCACTACTCCACTGCAGAGGATGCAATGATGCTCTTGGGGGCTCTTTGATGCCTGGCCATGTGATAAGACCCATAGGAGAGTGCTCTGGAGGAATCTTTGATGCCCCCAGGTGTTGCAAACATGCCCAGAATATGGATTTTAGGTTACTGTACCACCACTCCACAAGGTGCAAGAGTGCCCTGGAGGACTCTTTTTTTGCATATGATTAAATGTAAAAAACTGGAAGAAAATCATTTATGAATGAATTTGACAGCTTAAAATTGAAAAGTTTGTGTTGGCTTTATGTCATTAAAATGGCAAATATTCATGATAATGTAGTAAATATTTTCATCTCATTGACCTAATATTACTAAAGCAAGTCATTTTTGATGGATTGTTCATCTACATAAAGAACTTCAGAGCTTTATTCTAATTGTCCAGGAAATATGCAGTAATTTGAGAAATAGTAACTGCTGACTGCACACGTCAAAGATCCTGAAAGAAAAATAAATAAATACAGTAACAGCAGCAATAATCATGAAGTTTGTCATCTTTTGATCAGCTCAGAACACATCCCTGAGGTATAGCCAGATTGGCTTTTCCTCTCACAGGTCAGGGAGACAAAGAGGAGCACTGGCCCCCATCCCCAGGGAATCTCATTTTAGTTAGAATATCAAATCTAGGATTCAGAGGAGTGCTGTGTCATTATGGTGGACTATATATGGGTAGGAAAGGCAAATTTATTTCCAAGGTGCCCAATCCTGGAGGCTCTGGGCACTGTACACGATAAAAATAGAATAAAATACAAAAATAACACTTACACAATGGCAAAAATATTAAACCTGATTGCACTTGCCAATGTTTATTTTCCTCCAGGGATGGATGCACCAGTCATTAAAAGGTTTTTTTAACAAATTGATGGAAGTTATGAAGGGACAGCTAATTATGGGGGGATTGGAATTTGACCCTCCAACCAGATCATGATGCAGCTGCCCATAGGCAGTTCTGCCCGTCACAAGCCCAGAGATACATGAAGGCAACTCTGGCTCATCTTAGGGTGGTGGACACGTGGAAGAACCTCAGCACACAACAAAAAAGATAAAATTCACATTATTCTGCCCAGCACCACAGTTATGTCAGATTACATTATCTGTTTGTCATGATAGAAGACCTAGACACACTGGCAGAAATATCTCATAGGTCCCTCTACTTGTCCGACTACTCCCCACAAATCTCTGGCTTCAACATGGACCATCTGAGGAGGTCCTCCTTTTGGAGGCTACATGTGGGCTACCCATGGGATGAAGCCTTCCCGTGCCTTCTTGAATAATGAATTTCTCAGACTTTAGAGTGATAATAGAACTCAGGGAAGTGGACCCAGGCACACTACAGGATACAAATTTTGGCTTATACCTCTTCACAGGAAAGGGAGCAATAATGAAGACTTAAATAGCTCTATGCCACATTATCACCACTGTGGCAGTTTCATATACAGGAGGATCAGTCCATACACCCTCAAATTCTGCAGGCCACATTACAGGTAATACTTGATAAGGAGAGGAGAGGAGAGGAGCAAGTCTTGATTTAACCCTGTCATAAGTACTATGAAGGTGGAGCCAGAGGTGCTCGTAACTTAGCTTGGAGGCTTAAGGCCTCTAAAAGGAAAACTTGTATCCTTCAGTTAAGAGATCCCAAGACAGGCTGCCCTGAGTACCACACCCATAAAATATAAGATATCCTGCTGGATTACTACCCTCAAACTCTATAAGGAAAAGAAAACTGTCATGGTATCTCAGATTGCCTCATACCTCCTGGACATACCTTTGCCAGAACTACAAGACCAACAATCTGAGAATCTACTTTCTCCTAGTACATAGGAGGAGGTCCTTCCACTATAGTTAACTCCTCAACAAGGAAATGCCCAGGACCAGACACGTTCCCCTTGGAGTTCCATAAGCATTGTGCCCTCCATGTAGCAATCCTCCTCACTCTGATGGTGACCCCATTATAGGATGAGGAATCCCCCTTGTGCAACTACGTTACCCTGTCAGCAATCCTGAAACCCCAGAAACACCCATATCAACCCCAGTCTTGTTGACCCATTTCCATTTTAAATTACAATTACAATCTCTACATGTCAGTCTGGGTTAATGAACTTGAGGGCCTTCTCCTGTTGCTGCTGGACATGGACCAAGCATGCTTTGATAGGAAGTGTCAAGCTCATGACAGTGTCAGATGCACACTACTGCTTCGTGAACACATTAAAAGATGCTCCATCCCCATGATCCTGGCTGGTCTCGATGCAGAGAAGGTGCTTGATAATGTTCCTTGGCCTTTCCTTTGGCTTATCATAAAAACATTGGCTTTCCTCCAGCTTTTACCACCATGCTTAGAGACCTATATGGTATCCCACAGGCTTATATATGAGAAAATGGCTTTTTTTCCTCCATCTTCCTGCAGCATGCAACTTAATAGGGCTGCCCTTTACAAAAATTGATCTCCTTGACACTAAAATTTGAATGAGAAAACACTTCCATGGGCCCCACGAGGAGGGGGTTACTGAATACAAAATTGAAGTTGTTGAACAAGGTGTCCTGCTCATCCTCACCACCCGTGGTTCCTTTCTTTTTGTGTTCAGAGATGTGATGGAAGAATTTGACCACCTCTCTGGCTACTGTTTTAACTGCACTAAAACAGAAGTACTGGCCTTTCACTATACCCTGAGTCTGGCAGTCAGGGCACTGCTAAATATTAGGTATAGTATTAGGTGGACAAGGGAATCCCTAAAATACCTTGGAATTGTCATCATGAAAAAAATGGAACACCTTGAGCTCAACTATGTGCCATTAACTGTTACAATAACAGCTGCCCTCCAGAGATGAAAACACCTGAACTTGGGTTTCTACCACAAGCAATAAACTATTTGCCAACATATGTTCCCCAGAGTCCTCTATTTCCTGTAGACCCTTATCATAGTTAATATTTCTCTGGGTTCTGTACCAAAGTATTTTGCCATGTATAGAAAGTGGGAGGGACTTGTATGAGAATAATCAAATAGCTATTAGGTAAGGGAAATATCTGATTTTGGGATGCCAATTCTAATTATCAGCTGAAAGTTCAAATGTTCTTGTTAGTTTCTAGAAAAATTAATCTTTATTATGAAAAAATGCTATGTAGTATCAAAGTAAAATGAGTTGCTGATTGATAACAGTAGATAACCTAAACAGCTTATGAAGACATACAAACAATTGCATGTCATAATCACTCTGAACAACCACATAATAACATGCTGAATGTGTAGTTTGGGCGTTTAAATAATAGCAAATGTTTAAAGAAGGTGTGGCAATTACATGGGTTACTGCCTATTAAAAAAATAACAACAACAAAAAAAACACCAGGGTATTGTTTTTGAGGAGTCTCTTGCAATGGAGACTATTTTTTGAAAATCAAGTGTACATACCTTTGAACTTGTGTAAATCAATTCCTGTTTATTTAACAGCTTTAAAATAAGATGGTCAGAATTGTATGTATGGCAATACGCAACTAATGTAGCCTTGCATGATACAGTGATTGCATGCCACTGCTGAGATAATACTTATTTTTATTTATAATTTATTGAATTTTGTTGACCGGGTAAGCCCACTAAGACTATAAGTCCCTTTTTCAGGGGCAACCAGGAAGGGTGGGGATTCAGATAGTAACCAACTGAAACTGAACCAGATTAAGCTGTTGGTGGTATTCCTAGTGAATGGAGGAAATTTGTCCAGGACACTGGGAAAATATCCCCTAATCTTTTTGAGAAGTGCCATGGGATCTTTAATGTCCTCCTGAACAACTACCAGAACAGGCAGATGGGACCACGATTTAACATCTCATCTGAAAGATGGTACATCAGGAGTGCAGTACCTCCTTCATGCTGCACTACAGTGTCAGTATTGGGACATTAACCCAAGTGCCTGGTGTGAGAATAGAACCCACAGCCTTCTGATCTCCCAGCCTCAGAGGTGAGTGTGCTACCTGCTGAGCCACTGACACTGTCCAGTATTGTGTTAACCAGAAGTTAGAGGAATATATTAGGTGGATTTCTGATTAGTGTCCCAGATGTATGCTTTTTATTAAATAAATCAAATCAAATGCAGCCCAATCTAATAGATTTTCTCCTCGCACTGCCTCCCATCCCCATTGCTCACTGGCCCCTCTTACCTTACAAAGTGCACTGTGCAGCTCCTGCTCCTCGATCGTGGTCCCACATTTCCCAGTCTCACTCTCTTTATCATCTTTACCAAGTACATAGGAATGACACTGCTGCCCGCCACCACCGCCACTGCTCCACCAGGACCAAAACTTTTGGCTCACTGAGTCACTGCTCCTTCAGTCAGCTGCTCCACGGTCAGAACAGTGACCAAGCACTTGTGGAAGTCATGCCTCTGGTGGTGTATGACCGGAAGTGATGTTATCTCTCTGGCCATGTTGATTCTGGCCCAATTCAATGCTTGACTCGCATGCCTTGGCCACTTTATCCAAGGCAATGTTGGTTGGAGGGTCAGCAGCTGCCCAACATCACCATAGGCATCGCTTAGGCAACCAGTTGAAACTTGGATGTTGTATGTCACTGCCAGCATGACAGAGGATGTCAGAACACCCCTGTTGCTCCCGGTCCCCACTGATGTGACAAAATTGGAAAAAAAAGTTATCACACTAAAAGTAACTTTTTAAATAAATTTTCTGGGGCATGCATTGCATGCTTTGCACACAGTGAATGCACACCACTGCTAGCAGTAATCTGCAGACCAAGGAGTGGGGGCAAGCCATGGAGAAGATGGCAATCGGTAATATGCCTGCTTCAGATGAAGAGGTAGTTAATGGTATTGCTATAGTGGTGCCACTTCATATTCTTTGGGGAGATACAACATAGATATAGATTTGGAACTGTACCAGAGACATGGATTTGTAGCATGAATATGGAACCTACAGATGTGTCAGCCATGATGAAACACAGTAACTTACACTAATGAAATGTCACAAAATCCTGCATGACAAAAGGGCTTAATTGCCATTGACTTACAATGGCCCCTGCAGTAAATTTCAGTATTCAGTGATATTCTGCAGAATTTCTGTGCTTCATCCTGGCTTGACACATCTGCAGTTGGGTAATATTGCATAATATGGACAGGTACCAGCTGGTCAGAAAGGGTAAACTGGTCTCATGGAAATAAAAAGTATTTGAGCTCATAGGAAGGTCATAAGAAGTGCCTGAGTCTAAGGTGTGAGGTGGGATTTGCATTCCTTGGAAGATCACAGAAAAGGCGTGCTTTCAAGGAGTGACCACTCGTGAGGTGTGAAAACATTATCAGATTATTAAAGCAGCTGGGTTGGCTCAAAGACATGAAAAAAATGTAGGCAAAAATAAATAAATAAACAGAGGAGAAAGTAAGCATACAAAGCAACAGGAGAAGGGCCACAAATAAGACATGATGGGAGTGGTGCAGTGCAGTAGTTGTGGGGCGGCAGTCTTCCAGGAGATAGAGGATGTGGTGCTGTCCCATCTGCAGACACCTCTCTGGGCTGAGGGAGGAGGTTGCTCATTTCTACGCTGAGTTGGCCAGGATTCGGGGACTTTGTTCTTCTTTTAGGGACCACTGAGTCTGCCCCCACTTCCTCAAAGGTTGCCTGGCTGGAGGAGTGGCTGGACTATAGTGGGCTCAGGAAGGGTGAGGGTGGTGGGGCAGAGGCACATTCCTCCTATGGTTAAACTCCACAGCTCCTATGCTGTACTGGCAGGGTGGAACTGTCCTAAGGAGGCAACTGCAGTGGAGACCAAGGAGGATGTGGGCGTCCTCAATGGTGGAGACCTTGGGGGGGAGGCAAAGGATCCCAGAGGAGGAGGAAGCAACTCCTGGTGGGGGATTCTATTGTTAGGGGAGTAGACTTGGAGGTGGATGGAGTGGGAAAGAGGGAGATTAAGTGCCTACCAAGTGCCATTGCTTAGAGGGATGAAAAGCAAATCCAGAGGATCGCAGGGGCAGCAGAACAGAAGGGAGAGCTAGACATCTTTGTCCACCTGGGGACAAATGATCTGGCTAATGATGAGGTTAGGGTAGTGCAGGAGGACTTCAGGGAGCTAGGGAGGGGGTCTTAGACATGTGGCACACACTGTAACCTTTTCAGAGGTGCTACAGTTAATGAAAATTGGGAAGGCAGGGCACTCCACATCACGAGATTCAATGCATGGTTGACAGACTGGTGCAGAGCAGAGGGCTTCAGTTTCATTGGGGACTGGTGTCCCACCTGGAGGGATGCAGACCTATACAAGTGGAATAGACTGCATCTATCCAGGGGGGAACCAAGATCCTTAGTGAGAGGTCTAATGCTTTATTGGCAAGCATTTAAACTAGCCAAGGGGGAAGGTGATAGTAGACAGGAATAAGCTAATTGCTCTGTCCCCTCACAGGATAAAGCAGTCAGTAGGGAGGACCCTAGGGTTGGGAAGTTGACACTAAAACCTAAAACTGAGATAGGTAGAATGGCAGAGATAAGGAAGAATGGGAGTAAAAACAGGAGAGGAAGGGAGGGAAGACATGGGGATAGGAAGGGAGCTACTATAAGGGGAGGTTGCAAAACTTGAAAGGCCATGTGCACGAATGTCCACAGCCTGGGAAATAAAATTCCAGATCTAGTGATCTTGATGGCAGAGGCAGACCTAGACATTGTCGCTGTTACTGAGACATGGTACATGGTGAACCATGAATAGGATATAGCCATAACAGATTACATTCTATTTAGAAAAGACAGGGTAGGATAAAAGGGTGGAGGGGTGGCTATCTACGTCAGGGAGGGAATTAAGGGAATGCAGGATTGTGCAGAAGCACTGTGGGTCACCCTTGAGACAGGAAATGGCACTGCCATTCACACAGGCATGATCTACAGACCTCCAGCACAAGGGGAAGTGGTGGACAGGGTACTAGTGGAAGCCATCCACAAAATGACAGCCAAAGGTGAAGTGCTGCTGGTTGGAGACTTCAATTTGCCTGATGTAGATTGGAGCATCCAGGCTACAGCCATAGCCAGGAGCAGAGGCATTATGGATGGGGGTATGCCTCAAGCAGCTTGTGGCAGAACCCACCAAAGAAGGAGCTGCCACTCACCAGAGGGGACTGAGTCACCGATGTAATGGTGGGTAGCCACCTGGGGTCCAGTGATCATCGTATGGTGTGGTTCAATATGAGAACAGTGGAGGATTCAAACCACACAAAAGCAAGGGTTCTGGATTTCAGATGGGTTGACTTTGACAAAAGGGAGGAATGTCTCAAGGAAGCCCTGGCATGGGAAGAAGAAGGGGGGATGTAGAGAAACAATAGGCTAATCTTAAGGGAGTCATAGCAGAGGCAACACGTCTTTGTGTTAGTCAAGTAAGCAAAACAAAAATGATAAAAAGCACTATGGTTCTCAAACGACATGGCTGGGAAGATATGATAGAAAATCCTAGCTTTCAGGAGGTACAAGGAAACACAGAGGGGGGAAGACAAGGAATTGAATATGGAAAAGCGGAGGTGGGGAAAGCAGTCAGGAGTGCAAAGGCACAAACTGAGAAAAAATAGCCAGGCAATTAAGAAAGGAGACATGACTTTTTTCAGGTACATTAGCGATGGCAAGAAGACCAAGGCTGGGATGTGACGTTAAAAAGGAAGGAAGGGGGTGTGCAGAGGGAAATCTAGAAAAAGCAACAATCGGGAACAAATATTTTTGTTCAGTATTCACAGAAGAAGGGGAAGGAAAAGGACCACTACTGGGGGATAGCAGCACCAGTGGGAGAGAGGCGAACACAGGAAAGAGTCCTAAAAGAACTTGACAATCTGAAAGGGGACAATGATATGGGGCCAGATGGGATACATCCCAGAATATTAAAAGAACTTGGAGAGGTGCTGGCAGCACCACTAACTGGCCTATTCAACAAATCGATAGAGACAGGGGTGGTTCCAGGGGACTGGAGGAGGACAAATGTAGTCCCTCGCCACAAAAGTGGGAACAGAGAGGAGGCTGGCAACTACAGGCCAGTCAGCCTGACCTCAGTGATGGGGAAATTAATGGAGCCACTGCTAAAGGAAATGATTGTGAGCACAGGATCCAAGGCAGCATGGATTCACAGCAGGAAGGTCTTTTCAAACAAAAATCTGATAGATGTCTTGATTGGGTGACCAGGGAGGGAGATACAGGAGGGGCAGTGGATGTAGCCTACCTAGACTTCAGCAAGGTCTTTGACACCGTCCAGCATAGGAGGTTGATAAATAAGTATGGCAGCCTGGGAGTGGGCCCCAAGGTGGTAAACTGGATCAGAAACTGGTTAAGTTTCAGGACACAGAGGGCATGATAAATGGCGTTCAATCTGAGGGGGGGGGGTGGTGACCAGCTGGGTGCCACAGGGATTCATGCTGGGGCCAGGCCTCTTTAATGTCTTCATAAGCGACATTGCAGAGGGGATGGAGGGGAATGTATGTCTCCTTGCAGATGACCCTAAGATCTGCAACAGGGTTGACATCCGGGGAGGCGGGGGTGGAAAAAATGAGAAGGTACCTCAACATGCTTGAGGAGTGGTTGAGAGTGTGGTAGCTAAGATTCAATGCAAAGAAGTGCAAAACCATGCACTTGGGGCACAGAAATCCAAGGGTGGAGTACAAGAATGGAGGGGGGAGGTACTGATGGCCACCAGTCAAGAAAGGGACCTGAGGGGGTAATCATATCTGAAGACCTAAAGGTAACTAAACAATGTAAGAAGGCTGTGGGGAGAGCCAGTGGGATGCTAGGGTGCATAAATTAGTAATGTAAATGTTAACTATTTGTATATTTAATATTGTCAGTGCTTAAAGGGATATGTAACAAACTACTTCTATTCAGCACACTGGGGTTCTGCTACCAAAGAGCACGAATACTAACTATAAGTAACCGATGTTTGATACAGGGGAGGTAAGGAGTTCCTGGAGGGCACTGGAGGGTTGGTTCTGTGTCCAAAGTACAAAGTAAGGCCTTGCACTGCATGAACAGTGGCCAGTGGTGGGACTAGAACCAGATCAAGATACCCTAGCAGTCAGGCAGATTATGGCAGCATTGAAATATAAGGAGCCATCTGGTTGTCTGGTCGCTCGTGTGTGTGTGTGTGTATGAGAGACAGACTTATGCTAGCAGGGCAGAAGTCTGTCAGTCACTCCTTAAATATCTGTCTGCCTGTCTGTCTATCTGTCTGTCTGTCTGTCTATCTATCTATCTATCTATCTATCTATCTATCTATCTATCTATCTATCTGTTTGTCTCACTGTCTTGAATAACAGAGTTGTAGTTAAGGCAATATAGTGTTTGGTTAGTCTTTGTTCTGAATAAAAATAAGCCTGCCCAAAATCCTTGTTGTGCACATTCTAAACCATTGTGCTCATTCCAAAGTGTTGTTGTACGCATTCTGAGCAGTTATTCAGCACAGTTCCAAGGTCATAACATCTTAAATTCCTCATTCACCTTGATCCAGCTGCTTACCAACCACCCAGTGCCCAAATTTCACCTATTGCCTTCTAAAAGTCTTTAAATTTAATTTCAATTATACAATGGCAAGAAAGAATCCCGGGCTCTGATTGGTCAGCCTGGGATTAGACTTTTGCTTTTATCCCAGCACAACATTAAGATCTAGTCCAAGCAACATGAAAGCCTCATCTCAAACACGTCAAAACAGGAAAAAAAATCACTATGCTGATCCTGTCTGACTGAACACACAGTGAAAATTCATGAATTCTGTACCAGATGTAAACTTTACGTTATTCAGCATGTCATCCGTAATTGCCTGATTTGGTCCTGATGATCAGATGGCTCCTCCAAAACAAACTGTAAGTCAAGGGAAAAAAATGTAAAAAGACAGCATTTACAGCTTTTGTTAGTTGACCTTGATCATTTTGAGTACGACAAGAATGAGTAGACAACAAAACAGCAAACCGATTGAGCTGTGAAAGTTTTTCTAGATTGCATCACAGAAAGTAATGCCCAAATAGACTTAAAAACTGTCAGTGCTGAAGGACTGAATACTGTTCTATGAATGTTTTATGAGACTGTGAGAAGCACCTCTGGTCAGCTTTATGGAATTAGTAGCTATGTGAGACTGAGAGTGGGGATTAACAGATATTTGAATGAGCCACCCCTAAAAAGAAATATCAACACACTGTCTGACTCAGTATTCAGTTCAGCTAATAACATTTTCACTGCAAACATAAAGAATCTGCAGAGACAAGGTTGTGACAAAATTCATCACCACTCTGTACTTTCCTTTGAAGAACTGCAGCACCTATAGCAATCTGAAGCCCTAAACCGCTACACCGCTGAAGGTCTGCTCTGCTGTGTGTGGCTAGAACTGCAGCTACACTTTGGTAGACACAGCTGCGAAGGACAGATGGTTCTTAAGACAGATTCCTTTAAATTTGAGGTGAAGGCAAATGGACACCAATCTGCATATAGCTTATATACAGTATATAACTATCCTTCAATGAGAAAACAAAAAATCTCAGCTGCAGGAAAAAGACCATGACCAGTACAGGGACTGCATGTTCAAAGTCGCAGGTCACGGGGAGTTCACGTGATGTGGCAGTCGGCATAACTGCACCATTGTGTTGCACCGTTGTGCCTCTCAGCAATATTCTATATATAGAATAGTGGATGGGTGAACATCCACAACAAGGCTGTGTTTCCATCGAGGGAGCTGATGACATCATAGAGACCTCGAGAGCGAAGCTCAAGAGGTCTCGCTGATATCATCAACTGCCAGATGAGCTGAACAGATTAGTGGATGCTCACCCATCCACTGTTTATATAGTATATGGGTTTTTATTTGTTTTACTAAGTTTTTTCTCTTACTTGTTGTAGTCACACTGCTCCCGTTCCTGCTCCTGCTCATTCCCGTTCCCACTTGTGCCACTTGTGCTCTGTACGGCTTCTCACTTTCTCCTTTGCACATCGTTTATTTTTTAAATAACGAGGAAAAAAAAGAAACAGTTTTTCAAAAAGGGAGCCATGTATGGCTCTCCGTGTTCTGACTCCCGACTTGAAAGTCGGTGGCTTCACTGCCTGGGCTTGCTAAATCGTGCCACCATGTTTTTTTTATTTTCTAGACACAGCCTCCTGTGAGCCAATCGGGCGGCAGGTCAAGAGTAAAATGCTGTCGATGTGACATCAGAATGATAGTACAACTTTTCTGACTTTTGAACTGTACTACAACAAGATTTCAGCAATTGCTGAAATATGTCCACAATATACAGCACCCATATACTATATAATTTTTATTATAGCCTCTTTTAGCTTACCTGCCAGGTTGCTTCATATTGCTAAGAATCCTGCCTAACTGTTTCTAGCATCCGGACCTTCCGAGATGGAGGCAGAGATGAGGAATGTCCTCCCGAATCATATGCCACCCTCCATGCCAGAAAAGTCGAGCAAATAATCCAGGGCCCAGGCCTCTACTGACCCTGGAGCAATTTCTCCAAGAATTTAACCCTTTTTGGGAGGAGCTCAGGTCAATTATGACTGAAGGCAAATCCATTGCTGGAAAGTTAGAAGACCTCTCTAGGAGAATGGGGGATATTGAAGCACACAACTTCTCTATGGAATGGAAGGCCGACTGCCTGGACCCCGCGCTAGCTGGGATCGGACAGAAGATGGCCAAATCAGAGCAAAAGCTCGAGGACTTGGAGGGGAGGTCGAGAAGAAACAATGTTCGAGTATTTGGCCTCCTCGAGAAAGAGGAAGCACCTGATCCCATTCTGTTCACTCACAAACTCCTGCAGAAGCTGGCTGGCCCTTCCCTGTTCGGTCCCATGTACACTATTGAACAAGCACACTGGGCGCTTCACCCCCTTCCAGCACCCGGCTCCAGCCCAAGGCCATTTATCTTCAAGTTTTTAAATTATCAAGAAAAACAGTTTGTCTTAATTAAACTGCGTGATATACAGGAGGTGATATGGGTGGATGCCAAACTCAGGATTACCCAGGACCTGCTAAATTCGGTTTGCTTAAAAAGGAGAGCATTTCATCCAATTGTTAAGAAGCTTATCGCAGCAAGGCTTAGTTTCAGAATGCTATACCCAGTGAAGCTCCAAGTCTCAGTAGCAGGCTCTTGGCAGAGTTTTGATGAGGCTGAAGCAGCCAGGGAAGCCCTGAAGAAAACCTTTATGGATCTTTTTTACAATAAGTGAAGGAAGGCTCCAGCAAGGTGACCCTGATTGGATTAAGCTCTTACAGTGTAAAGGGTTGGTTTGATGGAGTGTGGGCATTCACAAACACTGTATTGTGGTTTAATTGTTTACCCCCTAACTTCCCAGTGTTTTTTCTGCTATTCCTATGATGTTCCTCTCTCTCTCTCTCTCTCCCCTGTCCCCATGGAGATGTGAGCTACTGATCTTCTGCACAGACTTTCTACAGAGTTTACGCAGGTACTGTTTTCGGAACATCTTTTTTGATAAGCAGGCACTTGTAAGCTCTGTTTCAGACATTTAGGGGTCTGGCAATCAGCATTTGTTCTCCATTCAGATGGACATTTTATTTAAGGCTTTGTCTTCATTTTGTTGATATCCTACATTCCGGTTACCTTGGCATGTCGGAAGGGACTTCTGCAGTTGGACTTGATCCGGGGGATTGGACAGATAGAGGGACGACTGAGAGGGATGGGCCTTTAAAAGGGGGATACTACTGTTAATTTTATGGGTCTTCTTGTTAAGGTTTTAAAAGGGAAAGCCCATGTGTGACACTGTGGAGGGGACGGGCCTCTTGAGATCTGATTGGGGCATTTGTAACTAACATTGTGAGGGGTCGATGGAGCTGATGGAGCAGTGGCGAGATGGCTGGTAATCATGGAGCAAATAGTTTATGATTTGGAGGGAGGGAACAGTACAGAGTGTAAAAGTCTCACTTGTTTACTTTTTCTGTTTGATTTTGGTGGGTGGTGGGTACCTGTGGTTAATTGTTCAGTTTTCCTGTTTACTGTTTAGTTCTTTGGCATGCTTTGTTGGGGTTGGGTGTGGGGGGAGGTGGGGCCATGGTATCAGTGGGGTTACATGTTTATCTGGTTATATAGGTATGTTTACAATACTTTGTTTTGCTAATCTGGATGGGTAAGACTATAAACATGATATCGTGGAATGTCAAAGGAATGTGGAATAAAAAGAAGAGGTATAAGATATTTAAGCACTTGCAGGCAGTAAAAGGTCAAATTTCATTTCTGCAAGAGACACATCTCCTGGAGGCAGAGGAAGCTTTACTTAGGAGACTGAATGCAGGCTAGGTATATGTAGCTGGAGACAGTACGCAGAGCAGGGGGTTGGTGATTCTAATCTCTAGATCCCTCTCATTTTCCGGCACCCAATATATCAGGGATCCACAGCGGAGGTTTGTATTGGTGATAGGTATCTTAGAAAAGTCAGAGCTAGTCCTAGGCTGTATATATGGTCCCAATGGTGACACTCCCTCTTTCTTCATTGATTTATTAAATGTATTGGCCCCATTCCTCAAGCTTCCAATAATTCTAGGGGGCGACTGGAATATCCCATTTTCACCAGACATTGACAGATCTGGGATATCTCACAAAAGGCTATCTCCAGCTCAGAGAGCCATTAGAGACCTCAAAGACCATTTTGGGCTATGTGACCCTTGGAGTGTGCTGCACCCAGACTTAAGGGAGTACACATTCCATTCTCCCGTGCATGGCACCTTATCCCAAATTGATTATTTCCTTTTGAGTAAGGGGCTCATGGCGGGGATCATGGAATGCCAAATTCATCTGGTTGAGATTTCAGACCTCTCCTTGGCTCACTGTATACTTTCCTTAGCCCATAGTCATCAGAGTGAGACCATCTGGAAGCTAAACAATCATCTCCTGGAGGATAAATGGGTTATTGATACTATTAATCAAAGTACTGAACACTTTGCTAATGAGAACAGGGATACCACTGGGTGGATAGATATGGAGTTGGGGGCTCTCAAATGTTTCTTATGGGGAGAATTTGTACAGATTGCCTCCATGAGGAGGCGCAAGAGGTACAATCAGGTTTCTGAGTTGCTAGGTAAAATAAGGGAGCTGGGGCGGACTCTCTCCCCTTCCTCCACAGATGCTACTCGACAAGAGCTCATTAAATTATAGGCAAGTATAATGATCTGCTTGGAGACAAGGCTGAGTATGTGATTCTGAGGACTAGAGCGGTGTATGTGGATCAGGGAGAGAGGGCTGGCTGGTTACTTGCCATGTGAGTTAAACAGCAGGAAGCCTCTAGGATTATTAACGTAATCCAGTCCTCACATGATGTCTCCCTAAAAACTGAGCCTAAAGCTATTGCCCAAGAATTCAAAACTTTCTACTAAACCCTATAAAGTGCTACGACTAACCCTCCATCAATAGATCAGCTAGATGATTACCTGGCTAGGATACCATTGCCCTCTCTTTCTCCAGAGTAACAAACCTGGCTGACCTCTCCATTTTCAGAGGAGGACATTAGGTTGGCAATAAGAGCCCTCCCCAGTGATAAGACTCCAGGCCCGGATGGTTTTTCACCCAATTTTTACAAAAAGTTCATGGACCCAGTCATCCCCTGGCTACACCATCTGTTCAACTCCATTCTCTCTCTACAGAAGAACAAGACCCCTGGCTATTTGAAGCTTTGATTGTCATTCTACATAAGACGGGGAGAGATCCAACCCAAGTCTCTAATTACAGGCTGATCTCACTCTTAAATTATGATATCAAACTGCTAGCCAAGCTTTTAGCTGAGAGAGTGAACCAGGTACTTTCTTATCTGGTTAGTCCAGAACAAGTGGGATTTATGGTGGGTTGATCTTCGACGGACCACTTGCATAAATTAGCTCATATTTTTTTGGTTTCCAGGGACACGCACCACCCCATGGTCCTGGTGTCCCTGGATGCTGAGAAAGCTTTTGATCATGTAGACTGGAACTTTCTGTTTCAAACCTTACTCAGATTTGGATTTTCCCCTCAGTTTATTCTGAGTCAAGTCATTGTACAGTACACCAAGTGCACGCATTTACTGTAACCAGGTTTTCTTCACCAGTTTTCCCTTATTTTCTGGCTCAAGGCAAGGTTGTCCTTTGCCCCCCCTGCTATTTAATTTGTACTTGAACCATTGCTGGTTCAGATTAAAATGCACCCGGAGATTCAAGGGGTTACAGTAGGTGATCATGAACTTAAACTGTCTGCTTATGCAGATGACATACTTCTACACCTTTCAAACCCCTGAGCATCCACGTCAGTGGTATTGGATCTCAATCAAGAGTTTGGTCAACACTCAAACTACAAATTAAACCTAGATAAAACAACGGATTTCCCCCTTAACTTCATAGCTAACAGGAGGGAGATGGAATCCTTAGGCTTGAAATGGGAGCCCAAGTGTTTAAAGTATTTAGGTATATATTTGATGAAGAAAGTTAGCTCCTTAAAGAAACTTAACCTAGATAACCTGGTAAATGTGATATGACAAGCTCTAGCCAGATGGAAGGGCCTTCTGATATCGTTATGGGGGAAAATTAGTTTAATTAGAATGAATTTCCTGGCCTGTCTTCTTTATCCCATCAATATACTAAATCTATGGCTCCCCCAGGCCTGGTTCAAGAAATTACATTCCCTCCTGTTTTATTTCATCTGGCAAAGCAAGTTGACATGTAGGGCTTACCATAAATTAGCAGCCCCTAAGAATAAGGGTAGCTTACATATTCCCCATTTCAACCTATACCACTGAGCGAGCCACTTGAATAAATATCTTAGGTGGTCACTAGAGGATAAAGCTGCTGAGTTATACCTTTACAAGCCCCTATGGCTCACTATAGAACAGGAACTAATTGCTTCATGTGGTCTCTCCCCCAAAGCGCTGATGTATGTGACACCCAGATCTCTTCCGGCAGGGCTGCGTCATTCCCCACTGTGGACCTCAGTTAGAGTGCATTCCCAGCTACGTGCTTTCCTGTCCTATAAGCATGTTCTGGACCCTACTCAACCCATTATGTGTAATCATAACCTTAAATTGCAGGCAAAATGCATTCCAGAAAGTTGGCTCCCACAATTAACCAGTGCCTCGGTAGAGGACTTTATACATAACAGGCAGTATTTGTCCATGGGCAGTATTATTGAGAAGTTCCAGCTGGATGTCAGATTGGGGTTCAAGATATACCAAATTAGACACAAGCTGGCCAATTCCCACATTTCTAAAGAAACTGATGAAAGGGGTGGTTTCCTGCAGCTACTCAGGGTTTTATTAATGGGACTGCATGCAGTTTCTACACCATATTTTAATCTTTTTGAGAGGGCATTTTCCAAGGTGGATGGAGTCTCTGCTTATTGGTCTGCTCAGTTCCCCCCTTAGGTCACTGAATTGGGAGAAAATATGGGAAGGCAATTATAGATACACTTCTCAGGACAGACTGAGACTTATGCAATTCCAAATTCTTAATAACATGTACTTTACCCCAGTCCATCTGTTCAAAATGGGAAAGATCCCCTCACCAAATTGTTGCAGATGTCTACAAGCAGAAGAAACCCTGTATCATATCTTTTGGGAATGTTCCAAAGTGGCCCCTATGGGCCATGATCAAACACAGGGTAGACCCCTTATTAGGAGTGGAAGAATTTCTTGGACCTGAGACTTGCCTGATTGGGGACTACTCTGATACTTGTTAAAGAATGGAAATACTATATTGCAATAATGACAATGTCAGTGAAAACACTGGTGCTCCATCACTGGTGGGACATGGAGCTTCTCACATATGCCTAGTGTTTGCAGGAACTTCTTTCCAACCAGATTATGGAGACGGTCATTGCCACTGTCCATGACTGATTTGTGAAATATGACCGCACCTGGAGTAGACTTCACACATTATATAATATGTCACTCCAGGTAAGCTTCTCCATCAGTTGCGCATTTAATAAGGGTTAAGAATCTGATACCATAGTTGGGGGAATTGGGGGTGAGGAGGGAGGGTTTGTTCTTTTGTTAGTTCAGTGGTGATTGTGTTATGTTGTTTCATATATTTTGAATGGCCAATTCAGGGGCCAGCTTTGTAAAACTTAAATTTTAATAAAGTTGACTAAATTTCAAAGTTGCAGGTCACCCTGTCTTCCCAGTAGTTGCGTTAAAGAAGTACTGATCCAAGCTACCACCTAATTGTTCCAGCTCTACATGCATCCATGCAGCAAGATAAAAGTGGCTAACAGGTGCTAGTATGTATCAGTAAAACACAAACTCATAGTTTGGTTTGTAGTTGAATACATTTTTATTCCATAAAAACTCACAACACTCACCCTACCGGCATCTGGCAACATTTCACCCACCTGACTGTGGCCTTTGTCAAGGCAAAGGGTGAGTGTTGTGTGAGTTTTTATGGAATAAAAATGTTTTTAAATACAAATCAAGCTATGGGTTTGTGTTTTACTGATACACACTAGTGCCTGTTAGCCACTTTTTTTATTGTTGTATGTTGTCATTGTGAGTGTTCTCCAGGCATGGACTCCCTTAGCCACCCCATACGTTTCACAATGCATCCACACAAAAACCCATGGCAACCCTGGGCAGAAGATATTTGGTACACCCACAAATCTCTTGAAATTAATTACTTAGCCACCATGTTACCAAAAATATGCAGAGGTG
Organism: Neoceratodus forsteri; assembly: GCA_016271365.2. Taxonomy (NCBI): domain Eukaryota; kingdom Metazoa; phylum Chordata; order Ceratodontiformes; family Ceratodontidae; genus Neoceratodus; species Neoceratodus forsteri. The sequence goes on along the minus strand of CM057449.1, from coordinate 542,142,909 downwards.
CTTCACTGCCACAACCCTACACTAACCACAGTCTGCATGCCACAACAACTCAAATTTTAAGCAATGTAGGACTTGAGGCTCAGAAAATTATGGCAGTTACTGGCCATAAAGTAGATGCTTCTCTCTGATGTTATTGAGGATCAACCCTTACTGATCACAACAATTGGAGCTTGATCCTTTCTGGAAGTACCAACAGTGCCATGCTGCTGGCTTGAATCCCGCTACTTCCTACTATCCACATAAGAGCTGCTAGCTCTCTGACCTCTACATCACATCCTGTAGCTCTGTAAAGTGACACCAAAAACCCAGCTATGAAAAGCCACACCAAAGATTAATCAAAACAGCAAACTGGTAACATTGCCAGTGAAGATTAACAACCCACCACCTCATCTGGCAGGGGCAAGTACAACATACAGACACAATTATTCAAGGAAATGCCATGTGTTTTTCATATTTATAAAAATTAATGTGACAGTTCCCACTCCACAGTTCAACAGGATCTGTAATGTTTGAGCTTGTTAAACAGCAATAAATAAATAAATAAAAAGAAATACAAATATTAAAAAGTAGCATTTCAAAACTACAGGCTTGTTCTTGATATTTAAAATATTTATTCATGTGACTTATTTACCTTTTGTATTTTTTTAGCAAAACCATTTTAAAATGTTCTATGTATGTTGTAATGCCACTATTAAATTAGTTAATTTAAAACAGTTAAAAAGTTTAAAACCATTTTAAAAAAGGTGCTACTTTCTGTGGTATAATGTTATCTGTTTTGTTGTTATTAGTATAATTTTAAAGACTTTAAACATCTGTTTCTCATCATTTTTTTACAACAAGCCATTGTATAGTTGGAATAATGCATTCCAGGATGTGTTCCGTGCCCATCCACCTGAGACGTGTCATTATCCCAACACAACACACTCTGTCATGCATTATTCCTTGGTCGTAGAGCAGAACAAAGTAATAGCTTCTGTGACTCCTGTGTAGAAAAAAAACATTTTAGTCTAGCATCCAATTTTCTACATATTCATCCTGTTGCAGCCCCCTGTTAGATAAAGTTTGATGGGTGCATAAGATAGCTCTACCCATCAGCTTTCAGAAAAGGTATGTTGTGGTTTTCATCACATGGTCAATAATATTGAATTTTGAGGAGGAAATCTGGGCAATATAGTTGCAAAAAGATGAAGATGAATAAATCCTGAATATCAAAGAAATTGTAAAACTGTTATTTTTAACATCATACTTGTAGAGTTTGGGTATTAGTTTCCAATTTTTGGAACTTGTTGAAATGAATTTGAATAAAGTGAACCTAATGTTTTCAGTGTGGCTTCAAGGTCTTGAAATGCATCAACAAAGCTCTTGTCTGTTTTCCTCATTTATTTCACCCTCTGTTGTTGTTACAGTCATTAGTTGTTGGACATTTTTACACTTCAGCTCAATTTGATCTATGTCCCCTGATTGTATTTTCTTCTTCTGCACTCCCCAGGCAAAGAATGCTTTCCACTGTAGGTGGTACATTGCTTCAGACATCAGCTTGTGGGCTAATGTACAACATTTGTAGTTTTGTCCCTACATGATCACAGCTACAGCATTTGTTCCAAATAACTCTGCCTCAACTAGCAAATCTTCAACTCCGCTGTCTGCATAGTGTATGCCAAGTATCTGCCAGTAGAGCTCCATGACCTGGGCTTCACTGTGCACCTGGTGGGAATTACAGGGTCCTTCAAATATGTAGACATGTGTGGGGGTCTGGGTGCAGGCTGCAGGATTCTCCTGATTTCTCATGCAGCTGGGACAGCAGGAGAATTCCTGCAGGAGGTGGAGGATCTCACTGGCAGTGAAGTGTTGGAGGCCCTCAGATGTTTAGTGCTGGGGGACGTCAACGCTTTGGCCGATGATGAATCCTCCAGGCTTGGTTCCTACCTCCTCCAGATGATGTCATCTCTGGGCCTGTAACAAGAGGTTACTTCTGTGACCCATCACTGTGGCCACATGTTGGACCTAATGTTCTCTCTGGGGCTTGAGGTTGGTGACATCAAGACTGATCAGGTCAGTTGGTCTGATCATTGCATGGTGAGGTTCTTGTTTGGGGCTCCCCTCGAGAGCCTTCCCCTTGAGGAGATGGTCAGCTACTGTTCTTTGAACGGATTATCCCCGGAGGGATTTTTGACAGTGGCTGATCTATCTAGTGTTGGCGCTGCATGTGTGAAGGGTGCGAGTGATGCAATTGCCACCTATAATAGGGCAATTTCCGATGCACTCAATGCCCTCGCACTGGTCTATGTATGACCCAAATCCTCACACTTGAGGTCTCCTTGATTTGATGGGGAGCTCAAGGTGATAAAGATTAAGGGTCAGAAGTTAGGCACTACTGACAGAAGACCAGGCTAGTGGAGGACAAACTGGCCCTGCATACTCACTATGGTGAGTATCAGGGGGCAATCACCTGTAAGAAGGCAGAGTTCCTGTCCAGGGAGATTGCTACAGGGAGGAACTGACCTGCTGTACTATTTCAGACTGTAGACAGGCTATTACACCCAGTCTATCTACAGCCCAAAAAAGCCTTTTTTGATTCTTTGTGTGAGGAGTTTGCTCGTTTCTTTTCTGACCGGGTGTCCTTCACCCAGCAGGGAATTCCATCAGTGAGCCAGACTATGGCCTGCAGTGATCGCTGTGGGCATTGCAGAGGAACTTTCCCTGTTTGGGGTGAGTTTAAACAGGTAGAGGTGGCTGAGGTCATTGAGGTTGTTTCCGGGCTGAAGCACACATGTTGTGAACTGTACCTGGTACCGATGCATTTCTTGATGGGATGTGTCAGTTCTGTTAGCCAGGTGTTTGCTATGATTGTCCAGTGCTCTTTGTCAGAGGGGTCTTCCTGGATTCCTTGAAAGAGGCATTGGTGAGATTCTTTCTGAAAAAATACATCCTTAGACCCTGACATTTTGGCAAATTATTGACCTATCCCCAACCTCTCTTTTCTGGGTATGGTTGTTGAGAATATTGTGGCACTACAGCTTGAGGAGCACCTTGTAGAATTTGACATCTATGAGCCTCTCCAGTCTGGATTTTGTGCGAGGCATAGCACTGAAACAGCATTAGTTTGGGAGCACAATGACCTCCTTAGGGCGAGAGATAGAGGAGAGAGATCAGTTCTCATTCTCCTCAATCTCTACTCAGCATTTGACACAGTGCACCATGTTGTGTTACTTGACCATCTCACGGAGTACTGTGGGCTTGCCGGCATTGTCATCTGCTGGTTTAAGTCCTACCTCGTGAACAGGAGGCAATGAGTAGTGATGGGTAATTTCTCCTCCTCCTCAAGCTTCCTGTACTGTGGAGTACCTCAGGGTTTGGTCTTGTCACCAATGTTATTTTCCGGGTACATGCTGCCTCTGGGTGAGCACATTAGGAAGTACAATGAGGGTTTTCATTGCTATGCAGATGATATCCAGTTGTGTCTTTCCTTTGCTCCTGGGACATCTAATGCTGTACAAGGGCTTTATAACCACCTAGCTGAGATTAATGACTGGATGTCCTCCAGCTGGTTGCGACTGAACCCTGATAAGATGGAGGCATTGGTTGTGGAGTCAAATCAAAGGCATGATAGGACTGCCTCTGGCATGGCAACTGGTCCTTTTCTGGGCCCTATGCCATTGATGGCTTCCTCTAGGGTGCACAGTCTGGGTGTGTTCCTCAATGACAGGCTGACATTTGAACTCCAGTTGTTGTCCGTTGTCCAAAGTAGTTTTTATCATCTGAGAAATATTGCCAGGATCAAACCCCTAGTTCTGCCTGAGGACCTTCCTACCTTGGTACATGTCTTTGTGATGTCCAGGCTTGATTACTGTAATAAGCTCTACTTTGGGGTCTCAGGAGGTGCCCTTCACCAGCTGCAGTTATTGCAGAATGCCACCACCAGGTTGCTGACAGGTCTTTCTAAGTTCAGTCATGTAACCCCGGTATTGCGCAAACTGCGCAGGCTGCTGTGGTGGGTTCTCTTCAAGGTGGGCTTGCTCACCTTTAAGTCTCTACATGGACTAGGCCCTAGCTATCTGTCTGACCTCCTTACATCTACTGCTCCTGTCCGCTCCCTCTGTTCCTCCTCTAGGGGCCTCCTCGCAATTCTCAGGATGAGGTGAAAAACTGCTGATGACATGGCGCTCAGTGTCACTGGCCCTGTCCTGTGGAATTCACTGCCACCTGCTGTCAGGGAGGCCCCTTCAGTTGAGGTTTTCAAGGGCTACCTAAAGACCTATTTGTTTGCTCCAGCATTCCCAGATACAGATGCATGGAACGGCCTTCCGGAGGAGGTTGTGGAGTCAAAATCAGTGGGAGAATTCAAGCATGCATGGGATAGTCATAAGGCAATTCTGGGGGTTGGGGGTAGGAAGAAGTAGGCTGCTGGTTAACTAGGATCTGCAGCTTATCCAGTAGGTAGGGAAATGGGCAGACTGGGTGGGTCAAGCGGTCCTTATCTGCCGTCAAAGTCTATGTTTCTATGTTTCTATGTTTCTATAGAGTTGTACAGAACTGTTACTTGCTGTATCTGTAATGCTCGCCTTTAGCACTCAGTTTCCTGATTTATTATATTTATATTTTGAGCTGTTTATGTACTGTCCTATCTTATTGATTGTTTTTATTTGTAAGGTGTCCAGATCCCCCGAGATTCAGCTCCTCCCAGTTGCAGAAATGGGCTTTTTGGGGAATGATGTATAACTGAAGGTTCTAACTTATCACTGGGGTTTCCTGGCCCAGTGTCTGCATCTGTTTCTTGATTGTTTTTAGTCCTATGTATATAGTATCCTTTTGGGTGGGAATGCTTCATACTACAGGATTGTAAACAACTGTGGTCTTAAATCTTTCCTCTTTGAAGCTGTGGTGAAGGATTGCATGAAACCTGCCCCAGCTTGGTACATATTGATCCTCTGGTTGTAGGGGCTCAAACTCAAGAGTGAAGATCTTTGTGGGGCATAAATGAGGAAATACCCAGTCTCTGTTGAGCATTAAAAATGTGGATTGGTTTGTTAAAACCCAAGACTTCACATCAATTTCACCAGACAGGTGACTGAGTGGGCCATTTCTCTTGAACTGGTTGTTGTTGTTGTTTATTTGTTGTTAAAACTTTATTTTTATACAGGATACATATTGTTGGAGTTAACACCCCATTTTCAAAAATGTCCTGTGATGAGTATTATAAAAAAAAAAATACAATATATATAGATCTTATAAACAACATACAAATTCCTACATATCCATTCATAATCAAGATTCTATTCACACTAACAATTATTCAAATAATCATTCATTTTTAAATTACACAGACTACTTTCAGATAGAGCATTTACATACTTTCCCTTACCCAAAACAATTACATTCAATGTGTATATAATCTTTCAGGAGTTTTTTATACAATGTGTGTCACTGGATCTGTCTGATTTCTATTGGTATACTATTCCAATGTATTGCTAGATTGTTTTTGTAGATTAGTGTCACCAAGTCTAATTGTATATTTAGTTCTTGGAATAAGAGTCTTTTTAAGCCTAAAAGAGGTCTTCGTAGTACATATTGGGGTTAAGATAACCATGTGGCTTAAAGCATGAGATTTTATGCTGTAAATTAATTTGTGGCACCATGTTAGCCACAAAAATACTCTCTATAAACGATGCAATGATGAGTACCATATTTGGCACCTACTGCAAATCTACCTAACCTGTAACATGCTTGATCTATCTTATTTGGTTAGGACACTCTAGAACACCAAGACATGTAAGTTTGCTCACAGCTTTTCCGTTAATGTCAGCTACTTTAGGTCTCGGTCCAACAAACACACTGGACCCCACATTTTTGCTGACACGGCAAACTGCCTAGAACATGTGTTGTTCCTTGACCACTTTGAGTTTTTTCCTTGTTATCCATTGTGGCATATGCAAATATTCTAGGCATTATGTTTGTTGGAAGAAATGTTCCACCTTGTTGTGTAATTAATGCCATGATGGCACTTGCTGTGGCTGTCTCAACTCTGTAAACATCATCATAACTCAGGGAATGCCCTTGACTATGTAGCATATCCAACAATTAGTGACTCCTAGCCAAATGGTGGACTGATATGTCTAGTCCAATATGCTTTGGTGTTTTACAGTGAAAATTTGAAGCACTGTAGATTATGTCTTGAGCTACTGCTAAGACCTTTCTGTGTGCATCAAGAGTGTTTCAGGTATGTTTTGCTGGTTTACCCATCATGAGCAGACTCAGAAACTGGTAAAGATCAGCAAGCACTAGGGACTCTTATCTTTCAAAACAAATCTCTCTACAGTCAATGCATGGGTTGGTGGAAATCTCCAATGCTTTTCTGGCAGATGCACAAAGTGTTGTTGCTGTATGAAAAATACTGAGATTATCATACTCATTATCAGAAAACTCTAGATCTGCCTCAATTGCTTCTTCCTGGACCTTTCTTTGAAGCTCAGCAATCTTATTGCTTGCTTCTTTCAAATTTATTTTGCTACTATACACCAGCAATGATTTGCTTGCTCATCTCGTGACAGGGGTTGCATCATGCCATTGTATATAGCATACGTTAGGCCCCATTTGGACTATTGTTCTCCTCTCTGGAGTCTGTATCTAAGGAGAGACATTGTTAGATTGGAGGGGGTCCAAAGACGAGCAACCAAAATGGTCACTAATATGCAGGCCAAGAGTTATGAAACTAGGCTTCAGGAGCTGGATATGTATCCATTGGAATTAAGAAGGAAAAGAGGTGACCTCTTACTAATGCATAACATTCATACAGATATTGAATTACTACAGCAGCTAAATATGAACAATAATAACAGGGATCACACGCTAAGAAGCCATCCCTACCAACTCGCACTCACTCTCCCTGGAACAATGAAAAGAAGGGCTTATTACACTCCAAGAATCATACCGCTATGGAATTCTATTTCAAATTCCTTATTACAAACTAATAATAAGGGTACACTTGAACATAAACTTGATCATTATCTTTTGTAAATCAATGGTTCCTGTACCAGCTGTGCTGGAGACATACACTTATAGGCACTAGCCTTCTGTATGCCTACCTCTTCCTAGTATGAAATACTAGTATGAGAGTAATGGATTGTAACTGAACCTTCAAAGTGTCTAACAAGACGTTTCTTCAACTTTTCAGCATGGTATGTCCCTGACTCAGCATAATCACATGTGTCCAAATATCCTCTGCATTTTATCAATAGGAATGTCATATCAAATGCCCTGCCACATGTTAAGTCATCCTGAATGTGGTTTACAAGCTTGGCAAATACTTTTGTGAAGACATCAATGTTCTCCTCTGTCTGTTCAGAGCTAGTTTCACTGGTTCGTCTGGCTCTTACCAGTAGCTGAGCTAGAAAATATTTGTGGTACTTAGCCTCCAAGGCTATGAGATCTTGGCTTTGTACCTTAGTCAATAGATCTGTATTACTAAGAGATGTGGCTGCTGACAGAATGTTCCTTTGCATTTGAAATGTTCTCACTTGGAATATATGTGAATCACCATGTTTCTTTGCACAGTTGCTGATGATGCATTTCTTAGATGCAGATGTTGTGGATGTATGTTTTGTTATCATAGCTGGCTCCTGGTTGCTTGTTCCAGGCTTTTCTGAGTTTAGATGACCTGCTTGTTGATTCTGTTTGTGTAAAAGGTTTTCTTTGCTGGTGTAATTCTGATGGCACTCATGATGATAACTAATGACAACAGTGAATCCTATCTCATCCAGCACCCCTGATGTTTTCGTGCTTCTGTATGATTCGTCATCTGCTTCTCTCTTACATCTTGACCTTTGGCTTTGGCTGCAGCAAGATTTTGTGAATCATCTCTGTCTTGGCAAATAATACAAATAGTTGCATAGACTTGGTGTGATCTATGAAACTTTTTTGCTGGAGATGGTACAAGTCCAATACCTTGTTTATTTGCCATTTCCCGTAATTAAACAGAAAATGTTTCTTTTAAACATGCAATAAACTGAAAAAGGGAAAGACATTATTAAGTTTTCACCACCAAACAACACATAGCTTTAACACTTTTTGATATAGATCCCTGAGTGCCACTTAAGCCTCACTCACTGGCAGTACCAGATGTCACTTTCATAGGGTAGGGGCTCAACAAAGATAGGCTTGTATCTCAGCACTTGCCATTGACCTAACATCACAACATGCTTTTCCTGAAAGCTCAAGGTCATACCTAACTCATGAACATGACAAACCTTCTATAGCAGAGGGATGCAACAAAAGCCTAAAATAAGGCCCTTTTGAAAATTGGCAGCTAGACTATGTTCTATACTATAAAATATGGGCAAATACACATACCTCAGCATGTGTTTTGATCTAGGGCTTGAGATGCAAGCATGGACCTCTTGGTCAAAATGTGGGGTGAAAATATTCAAAAATGACAAAGTTATGATTGTACGTTGAAATTTTCTATGCCCAGTCATAACTTTGGTAATTTTAAATATTTTGACTCCAAATTCTCAACATAGCCATTTTTTTTCACATCACCTCATGAATGTGACAGCTGTCATTTTCCAAATCCCAGCAAAAATGTGTTTTCACACCTGTGGCATGGAATGATGTTTTGGTGGCATGGAATGATGTTTTGGCAGTGATTTGAAACATTTCACCCACTGGGTTCAGGAGGTGGGGTAATAAGAACGCTATGCTGAAAATTTGGTGTACAAATATGATACAATGCACAGGTTATGAGTGAACATTGCAGTATTTCAACATTCACTCATGACTTCGGTAGTTTTCAGTATTTTGACTCCAAACTTTTAACATAGCCATTTTTCCACACCACCTCCTAAACTTGACAGATGTCATTTTTCAAATTGTAGACAAGATGTGTTTTGCACTTTTAGTGCAAAATGATGTTTCGGCCAATATATGTCATGTTTATAAGGGGTGTCATAAATCAACTATCTTGAGAATTTGGGGTCTTTATGAGCTTGTTCAACCCCAAGATGGTATTTCCTCACTTAGGACTTTGCCATCTTTTATCTTACATAATGCATAAGGATGGACAGAAATTAGTCAGATTGTAGTTCTTGCAGAATGTATCTCTAACTGGTATTAACTGGAACAAGTAACTGTTACATTGTAGTAGCAGTGATAATACAGTAATTTGTATCATTTGTAACTCATAATAGTTCAATTGTCATTAATTATAACTTATAATAGAATGTTTGGCTGCTACTTGTATAATATATAAGTTCTTGTTTGTAAATTAAATGGTAGTTATAACATAAATGAATGCTGATAGCATTCAGGAAATATAAGGAAACACAGAAGGAGCAGGACAAAGAACTTTATCAGTTAAAGCAGAAAGAGGCAAGGAAGGCAGCCAGAATAGCAAAGGCCCAAACTGAGGAAAGGATAGCCAACTCTGTCAAGAAGGGGGATAAGACCTTTTATAGGTACATTACGGAGCGAAGAAAGGCCAAAGGAGGGATACTGAGGCTTAACAAAGGGGAGGGAATGTGGGCAGAGGGTGACAGTGAAACAGTAGGGATACTGTATGAATATTTCTGCTCAGTATTCACAAAGGAAGAGGAGGGGGAGATACCTAAACCAAACAAGAGAAACACTCTGAGGATGGGGTCGATACCAGTCCATTTACAGAAGAAAGGATTCTGAAAGTACTAATAAAATTGAAGGTGGACAAAGCAATGGGGCCTGATGGGATTCACCCAAGAATTCTAAAAGAACTAAGGGTATAACTAGTGACACCGCTGACTACTCTCTTTAACAAATCATGGGAGGGTGGGGTGGTACCTAAGGACTGGAGGAGGGTGGATGTGATTCCTCTTCACAAAAGTGGGAGCAAGACAGAGGCAGAAACTACAGACCAGTTAGTTTGACCTCCGTGGTAGGAAAATGAGGAATCACTTCTGAAGGAAAGAATTGTTGAGTACCTAGAGGCCAGTGGAGGCACAGGACCCAAGGCAGCATGGATTCATGATGGAAGGTCGTGTCAGATGAATCTAATAGATTTCTTTGACTGGGTGACCAAAGTAGTAGACCAGGGAGGGCTGTGTACATGGCCTACCTAGATTTTAGCAAGGCATTTGATACAGTCCCACACAAAAGATTAATACACAAGTTAGCCAGCTTTGGAGTGGGTCCCAAGGTGGTAGCCTGGATAAAAAGTAGGCTAGACAACAGGATGCAAAGGGTAGTAGTAAACGGAGTCCACAGTGAAGAAAGGAGGGTTACTAACGGGGTACTGCAGGGTTCAGTACTGGGACCAGTCCTTTTTAATATATAGATACATAAATACATAGATACTGTCAGCAGATAAGGGCCTATGGCCCACCCAGTCTGCCCATTTGAGCTTGTAAGTTCAGTTTGTTTTCCTAGAAGTCTGTTGCCCCTTACCCCTGACCTCCAGAATTCCTTTATGTCTATCCCATGCATTCTTAAATCCCGTGATTGTTTCAGCCCCCACCACTTCCTCTGGCAGGGTGTTCTACTTGTCCACCACCCGTTCTGTGAAGAAATTCTTTCTCATGTTTCCTCTGAATCGTCCTCCCTCCAACTTCATCCCATGCCCTTGGACTAATATCTTTATAAGTGACATTGCAGAGGAACTGGAAGGAAAAGTATGTTTCTTTGTAGATGACACAAAGATCTGCAACAGGGTTGACTCACAAGATGGAGTGGAAAGGATGAGAAGGGACTTGGCAAGGTTGGAGAAATGGTCAAATATATGGCAGCTCAGATTCAATGCAAAGAAGTGCAAGGTAATGCACCTGGGAAACAAAAACCAAGGGGAAGAGTACACAATGGGAGGTGAGATACTGACAACAGTAAAAATGGAAAGGGACCTTGGGGTAATTATATCAGATGACCTAAAGGTGGGCAGGAAATGTGAGAAGGCAGTAAAGAAGGCTGGGGGGATACTGGGATGCATAGGGAGAGGCATCAATAGTAGAAAACAGGAAGTTGTTATCCCTCTGTACAGACAGTTGGTGAGACCCCATCTGGAGTACTGTGTGCAGTTCTGGAGACCCCATCTCTGCAAAGACATAGACAGAGTGGAGGCTGTCCAGAGAGGGCACCAAAATGGTGCAGGTCTGCACCAGAAGACATCATGAAGAAAGACTAAAGTAGCTTAATATGTATACCCTTGAGGAAAGAAGGAGAAGAGAGGACATGATAGAAACTTTCAAGTACCTCAAAGGAATCAACAAAGTCCAAGAGGGTAGCATCTTTCAGAAAAAGAGATGTGCAAGAACAGGGGGGCACAATTTGAAGATAGAGGGGGACTGCTCAGAGGAAGTATTTCTTCACAGAGAGGGTTGTGAATACATGGAACAGCCTCCCTGAGTAGGTTGTGGAGTCAAGAACAGTGGAGGAATTCAAGAATGCATGGGGCAGACATAAGGCAGTTCTAGTGGGGGGTAGGAGGAAGTAAGCTGTTGGTTAAGTAGGGTCTGCAGCTTATCTGTTAGGTAGGGAAATGGGCAGACTAGGTGGGCCAAGTGGTCCTTATCTGTCATCTAATTCTATGTCTCTATGTGTCTTTTCATGTCTGCAAGCTGCTAGATAACCAAATATCATTGCTGGGTTTGACAGGACTCAGGGTGACAGCAGATGTATTTAAATACACAAAGTCTAGAAGTCCAGATCTGACCAGTTTCCCTGGGAGTGATGTCATAGAACATGTGTGCTGAGGGTGAAGGGAAACTGATTTTTGGGAAAACTTGTTAACCTGAGTTTAATGAAAGTAAGCGAGTCAGGTTGGGGCTCAAAAGTTAACATCCGAGGTTTGAATCTGCCCAAATTTAGCAAGGTATCCTGTGTGAGTAAGCTTTCTACTTTTGGAAAAATAGAAACTACAGTAAGCTTTTTTTCTGTGTGTTTCTTACTGCTGTGTACAGAACATATTTTTTTATTTCTGTAGAATTACTGTTTCCCATAGTCTTTATGTAGTATCCTGTATTATATGTGTAAATATCTTTAAGTATTAAAATATTATTTTTTGTATGCTTCATGCTTCTGTAACTGAGTCCTTTGAGATACAGATAGCCAATCTGTATCTGATGAAAACTGTATTTCCACCTCTGAAGAGAAGGATACAGTTATCATATTTTGTTTCTATTGTAAGGCGGTTTCAGCTGTGACAGAGAGGGGTGGGTCATTTGCCCTTGATCAAGGAGTGCTGTACTGTGTGAGCAGCAGCTCTGGAGGGCTTTAAACCTAGAGATACCCCAAGAGAGTGTCTATGCTGAGTGGTGGTAACTACTGAGTACCCTTGCAGGCATCTGAAGGGTTTGATGAAGCTGCTAACAGTCACAGGCTGAGTCTGGGAGAGACCAGTTTGCCACAGGTGTATACATACAGACATCAAGGCAGCCTTGAACTCGATAAATAGGAGACTGTTTTGGGAAATTCTTAGAGCTGAAGATATAGATGGTAGGTTGCTAGAAATTTTTAGGTTGTGATATTCACAATCTAGGGTATGAATAAGCCAAGCTAGCCACCTTGCCAGGGAAATAGGGTTTAAATCTGGGGTGAAAAAGGGATGTATTTGTGTCCTATTATTATATAATACCTACATGAATAATAGTAATTCCTGAATTAAAAAGTGTGGAAATGGATGCATCTAGATTAGGGACAGGTAAATTCCCAACTTTATCATATGCTGATGATGCAGTGTTAATTTCTTTAACTCTTGGGAAACTACAAAAGGGACTTGCCAATTTGGCAGCTAGTGTTAAGGCTCCTGGGGCCCGATATTCAAAAGTTTGTGTTGATGCTAATGGATCTTTGGCCATGCAAACTGTGACTTGTGCTGGGTCCCCATATTCAAAGGGGCTGTTGCACAGGCAAAGAGGGCTAGCACACACTCAAAAAATAATGGATGCTTGTGGGCCAGGAGAGAGGTATGGCCATGAATAGCCATGCTACCCCATATTCAGTGGCTTTGTGCTGCACAAATATTGCTAAACAAAATCCTGACTTTACTCCAGGCAACCCTAGCAACTGCTGGAGGTAATACAGCTACCTAGCCAGTTGGCTGCTGAGGGAAGCACAAATGCCTCCATGATCCCTTGCACCCCCCACCAATTCCTGGCCTCTTCTGTAATAAACTATATCCCTGGTGCTAGTGGCCCCCCCCGGCTGATCACTGGCCCCTTCTGTAAAATAAAATATCCCTGGTGCAAGTGATCCCCCCAATCATTGGCCTGTTCTGTAAAATTATATATCCCTGGTGCTAGTGGTCCCCCCTTTGATCGCTGGCCCCTTCTGTAAAACATATGTCTCTGGTGGTAGTGGTCCCCCCTCTAATCACTGGCCCCTTCTGTAAAATAATATATCCTTGGTGCTAGTGGTCCCACCTCCAATCACTGACCCCTTCTGTAAAACAATATATTCTTGGTGCTAGTGGTCCCCCTACCAATCACCTGCTCCTTCTATAACATAATATATCCCTGGTAGTAGTGATCCCCCCCTCACTGATCACTGGCCTCTTCTGTAAAATAATGCATCCCTGGTGCTAGTGGTCTCCCCTCTGATTGCCAGCTCCTTCAGTAAAATATTATATCCCTGGTGGTTGTGATTTCCCCCACTGATTGCTGGCTCTTACTGTGATAACATGATATCCATGACATCTAGTGGTCCCCCTCACTGTGGCACTGAAAACCACCCCCCTCAGTCACCTTCCAAGTCCTCTTGGTGCTGCTGGTGCATTTGGTGACTGTGCAGCCCTCCTCACACCTCCTTGGCTGGCTGCCATATGTCCAGGCATGGAGCGCATCCCTTATTTATAGGACAGAGCATGTCACCCTATCCTATAAATAAGTGTTGCGTTCCCTGCCCGGACATATGGCAGCCAGCTGAGGAGGTGTAAGAAGGGCTGCACTGATCATCGTATGTATCTGCAACTCCAAGGGGACTGGGAGGGTGACTGGGGGGGGGTTGGTGCTGTTGTTGGGGAGGGTCACTAGACACCAGGGATATCATGTTATCACAGTATGGGCTGGCAATCAGAGGGGGACCACTAGCACCTGGGATATATTATTTTACAGAAGAGGCCAGTGATCAACAGGGGGGCCACTAGCACCAGGGATATATTATTTTACAGAAATGGACAGCAATCGGGGGGACCACTAGCACCAGATATAATAATTTTGTACAGAATGGGCCAGCAATCGGTGAGGGGGGACCACTACTACCGGGGATATCTACATGTCTGGGACCAGGTAATTGTGGGGTGATGCCATGCTAACATGCCTCACTACACATGCAAATTAGCCCATAATGGTCATGCAAATGGCTCCTCAGCACCTTGCATGCCTAATGGCTCTTTTGCACGTGTCTTTTTGAATATTGCAAATAGTGCTCTGGTGCTATCCATTCTGGCAGTGTACTTCGGGCGGCCTGTCAGGGCAGCACTAAGTGGCTTAGTTCTGGACCAACATGGCCCTATATTCAGTTGAATAGCACTGGTGTGCTATTTGACTGAATATAGCATCTTCTGGCACCTAGGCAATCACAAGGCACAGTGCACAGTGCAAATGTTTGCACTCCTCTTTGTGCAAATTTGAATATTGGGCCCCTGATCCTGAACTGATTGTCTGCAAGAACAAAATTATTATTTTTAGAAACAAGAAATCCAGACCCTCAAATTGGACAATTGATAAATAATTAATTGAGGTTGTGGGTGAATACTAATATTTGGGCTTGCATTTTAGCCAAAATGGCTCTTGGTCTTATAGTTAAAGGACTCAAATAGATTAGAGATAAATTTGTGAATGACTCCTTTACATTACAGTACATCTCTTAAAAAAGCATATAATGCCAAAATAAGAACCCAACTACTGTATGTTGGGTAGTATGGAGCACTGAAAGGCAGAAAGAATTAGAAGTTAATCAGAATTTCTGTATGAGACTGCTTCTGGGGTTACCACAAAATGTACTATCAACACAAAGTCTGAGCATTCAATTTCCCCACCACAGGAGTCAAAACAACATATAAGTGCAAAAAAGTCAATTTATTCATTATATACAGCATAAAAACTGTGATGGTACTTACAAGCAGCAGCAACACACTATGCAATTGTTTTGCGCTAAGTGCTTTGTCAAGGCAAGACCACAAAATGTACCTGATGCAGTGCTTAGGGCAGAGTGCTTCCCTATAAAATGCCTAATTCTATTTAGGGCACTAGTATATTTTGAAAGTTATTCTCAATGACTGAATTTAGATATCCAAAGCTCTGGTGGTAGGAGTATCAGCAACACCCTAGAAGAGCATATGGTTTGTAACACCTAACAAGAAACCAAGGTGATGGGTTTTCAGAGTTTATTTGTCCTAAGGATCTTAGAAGAGGAGAAACAATATGTAAATGAAGCAAGACAGATGCTGATTCAGCAATTCAATCAGGTCTAACTAAAATTAGAACTGTGTCTTGGTGCCCTCTGTACAAAGACATAAAAAAAACATCTTTTGGTACATATCCATATTTAAAATTGATCATAATTTATGAAAAGATGACAGCTGTTCCACAGTTATGCCTTCAGATTTTCAAACCATTCATGGAAAACAATAAAGGTTGGTTCTGTGGCCCTAAGCATATACTTTTCATAATTGTTCTTGTGTTATCAAAAACTAAAATGATACAGAAATCATATGTAATTGCACAATTTGTGCTATAGTAAGAGAAAAATGGATAACACCACTATTATGCAAATTAAAGGGAACACTGGACTGGCTAAACTATCTTTATATTGAAATCCATCTGACACTTGTACTGCCTTTGGATTAGGAATTTTTGCTTTGCAATCAAAAAGAGAGAGGTGGTGGAAAAAATGTATTATTAGCCAAATCTATTGATCAAAGGTACTATGTTGTTAACACTGCCTAATGCTGCTGCTCTTACTTACTCATAATAAAGACTATTTTTACTATCAGCCATATGTCTTAACATGTTTTTTAAATTGTAATGTCTTTTGTTGTTATGATTTTCTATACAATAAACTAAAACAGAACAATGCTTGTGCATATCAGCTTCACAGCCGCCAGCGTCGCTCATACTAGGGGAGTCCTGGAGCCAAAAGGCAGCCCAGGATCCTCCTTCAAGCCCACAGCAACAGCCAGGCCAGCCACACTAGGGGAGTCCTGGAGCCAGTAAAGGCACTTATACCCTGCTGCACCATCTCTGAGGGGGTTTCTGTGCATTTACAGACTTAAGGGTGTTATTTGGGACCTCCGACCATGCCTGATAGTCTCTGGCAGTTGTGTTTGTGGACACACATGCCGGTCTCCTACAATATTTCTAGTGGAGCTCCTAACTTATAGCTTCCCCCGGGTCACATGACAGGTCACGTGACATAGGTTTATTTCCTCATTAGTCCCTTATACTGACTGTCCACTAGGAGTCAGTGTTTCACCCTACACTGGATTAGCTTTACCTTACCTTCCTCTCTAGCTTCCCCAGACTTCTTGCTTCCTCTCCTCCAACCTCTCCCCTTTTCCCCACCTTCCTCCCTCCATTCTTTATCTCCCAGACCCAGTATCGAACCTTGAGCCTTCTACTCCCCAGGCGATGTTGCAACCACTGTGTTACTGCAGCACCTCTACAGATTTTCTGCTCTTTCCGTGTCTTAACTATTTCCCTTTCTCGCTACAGCTGCCCTCCACCCAGGATGGCCAGTCTCACCCCCTCTCCCCTGTCTTTCTCTTCATCTTCCTCCCCACCCTTGTCCTTGCCTCTGTACTGGCACCCAATTATTCCCATGGTACCCCATCCCCCACCATGGCTGTCCTCTCTCCACCTACATGTTGCACTCCTGTGCCCCCACATGATGCCCCATCCCCCAGTCCCCGCTCCCCTAGTACACCCTCAGTTTTTCCATGTCCGTTGCCTTACACATATCCTCCCTCCCCATACCAGTTGTTGTTACTAAGCTCTCCTGCCACCCTTTTCTTGGTCGCAATCCCATAAGGCAAAGCGAGCATTTGCTGCACAGACCCCTGCTTCTTCTCCTTATATTGATGTTTGGGAATGTATATTCCAACCCTGGACCAGCCACCCCATCCAACTCCCACCCTATGCAGCTGAAGGCCTGCACATCGCCTCCATCAACATTTGCAACTTGTTGAGAAAATTCAACTTCCTCCAGGGCTGGATTTCCCAACATCAACCATACATACTCTCCCTGGTTGAAACTTGGCTCCTACAAAATACACCTGACTCATCAATTGCCATCCCTGGTTACTGTGTCTTCAGAGCTGACAGAATTTGCAAATGAGGCGGGGGCTGCGCCATCTACCTTCACAACTCCCTTCACTGCCAAGCTCTCCTACCTGCCTTATTAGAGCATGGAGCTCAAGCCCTCTCCCTGAAAATTACTACCAATAATGCCACCACTCCCCTTTTTGCCACCTCCATCTATATCCCACCCTGTAATCAAAAACCTGCCTTTCTCTCTGTACTTAACCACCTCTCCCTCCTGCCCCCTAAGTCTCAATGCCTGGCCCTTGGTGACTTCAATGTTAACTGGCTCTCCCCCTCCTCCACCCCCCTCAAAGATGCAACTGCTGCACTGGCTTTCACTCAAGTTGTCCCCTTCCCTACTAGGCATAACGTCAAAACTGGCACAGCCACCCTTCTGGATCTGATTCTAACCAACTGCCCCTCTAGAATCATGAATGTCAGTGTGCTCCCCAATGCCTTGAGTGACCACTCCCCTGTGTCCTGCTTTTGGTCCTGTAACAGAGTTAAACTGCAGACCAAAATCATCCTCCACCGCTGCCTTAAACCTGGGAAGCTTCAGCTTCCCAAACACTACCTCAACTCTTGGATTTGGTCACCCATGTACAGGGCCTCCAACATCAACTTGGCCCCAGACTACTTCATCTCCTTGTTCAACACTGCCTGCGACATATTTGCCCCCTACCAGAGGTGTGCTGTTAAGGAACCCTCCACCCTGTGGTTCTACCAGTCCTTCCTCAACCTATTGCACCGATGTGATTCACTCTGGCATATTACCCTGGCTTCAGGTAAGCTAGGTGATAGGCAACAATACCAGGCCTTCAGAAACAAATGCACATGGGAGATTCACAGAGCTAAGGCTAAGCATTTCAAGGCTTCCCTCACCTCCACCTGGGCCTTGAGCAGGAAATTCTGGGATAATCTCAAGGAGCTAAATGGGAAATCCCATCCCCTTCCCCGGTCATCAACAATAATGGCAACACCACCTCCGACCCCAAACTCATTGCTGACATCCTTAACTCATCCTTCTCAGACCTCCGTAGCATACTCCCCCCCAATTCTTTCACACCCTAGCCTCCCAGGCCACCCTCCCCCCCTTTCTGCCTTCGTATTCTCTCCACCCCAGAAGCCAAGCCCTACCTCTCAAAGGCCTTAGGGCACTCGCTTGTTACTGGGGACTCCCTGGACCTGAAACTTCTGTGCCTCACCCTTGATGAAGTCCTTAACCTTTCCCCCTGTCTTGGCAAGTTACCCACCAAATGGGAAACAGCTGTCATCACCCCTCTCTATAAAGGTACTGACCGCACTTCTACAGGGAACTACCATCCCATCTCTATTCTACCCCCTCTCCAAAGCCTAGGAAAGAAATATATCTGACCAACTCACTGACCACCTCATGAAGTATAACCCCCTGTGTCAGGAGCAACATGGCTTCTGCCAGGGTTATAGCACCACTTCGGCACTGCTACAATTCACTTCCTATCTTCACTCTGCCCTTGACAAAGGCCAGCTAGTTGGGGCCATCTTCATGGACCTGTCAAAGTCCTTCGACACTGTCAACCACCCCCTTCCTCTCTCCACCCTCACCCACTCTGGTCTCTTGCCTGAAGCCATGAGCTCATTTGCTGATTATCTGGCAAACAGATCACAGAAAGTTAAGATTGGTAATGTCCGCTCCTTATACCTTCCTGTCAAGTCAGGCATCCCGCAAGGCTCCATCCTTGGACCCCTGCTATTCAGCCCTTTCCTGAACACTCTCCCTAAAGCCTGCCCTGGTCAGATGCTACTATATGCCGATGATGTGGTCTTGTTCTCCACCCACTCTGACCCCCTTATGCTCCAACACTCCCTCAAACATCCTTCTCAGATGCTGAGACCTGGTTTACTAAACACTTTTTGTTCCTAAATTATACAAAATAACAAGATCATGCTATTCGCCAGCCACCAGAATAGGCACAAGAGTTTTACCCTCCAAATTCTCAATTCCCTGTCACAGCCCCTTGACCAGGTTACCTCCTTCAAATACCTCGGGATCACCCTTGATCCAGCACTTACCTTCCATGGCCATATTCATCACCTTTGCACTGCTATCAACACCAGAGATGGTCTGCTCCATCAGATTAAGAACT
The DNA here is from genome assembly GCA_016271365.2 of Neoceratodus forsteri. Taxonomy (NCBI): domain Eukaryota; kingdom Metazoa; phylum Chordata; order Ceratodontiformes; family Ceratodontidae; genus Neoceratodus; species Neoceratodus forsteri. Next base: position 542,123,528 of record CM057449.1, on the reverse strand, counting down.
GTCTCACCCCTGATGCCCTTTGCCTTGCCATCTCTTCCTCCCTCCTTGCCCTTATTGATTATGGAATCCTAATCTATGGAGCCACCAATACAACTTCCTTCCAAAGAGTTAGGGTAATACTCAGTAAAGCCTGTCACCTTGTCCTTGGCTGCAACCACACCATGCACACCTGCACACTATACCGTTCAACCAACTGGCTTAACTTCAACAGTAGGCTCAAGTACCAAACCTGCCTTCTGGCAAAAAAATCTCCACTGGGCTAACCTCCTCGGGGCTCTCCTCCCTGCTTCAACCAGCTCCCTGTTCTATTGCCACCTGGGCCTCAACTAAATCCCCTTTCATTATTCCCCATTTCAGGACCTCTCTCAGTCAAAGATCCTTCAACTACCAAGCCCTGCACTGGATGAACTCAATCCCTACCTCCATCACCTCTGAACATAGGCTCGGTTGCATTAAAATCTTCCTCAAGGGCCACCTTCAGACTGACAATGCCTGTGATTGTTTTTAGGTGCTCCTGCCCCCCCTCTTTTCCTCTCACTGATGAAGGATCTCCTCCTGCTTCCTCCCTCCCTTCCCCCCTTGACAAAGGATCTCCTTCTGCTGCCCTCCTTCCCCCGCTATCTGCTATTGCTGGCTCTTCGCCCTAACCCTCTACCCCCTACTGTATTGCTTTGCTCTTCTTTATTTTACCTGTAACAACTTATATTGTACCTGCACCCTGCTGTATGCCTATTGTTATTCATTGTGTACCTCTTGTTATAATCTACTGCCTTTTACTGCTGTATTTCTTCCTGGTAACTGTTTTATAGTGTACCTGGTTACCCAATGTATGCCTATTGTTATTTGATCGTGTGATTATTGTTATAATCTATGCAATGTTTCTTATCCTCTAACATGGAGTCTTCATAAATGAGTCTCTGACTCAAAGGTTGCAATTTCTGAAATGTTCAATAAATAAATAAATAAATGACATAGTGTGCATGTTTTTTTAACTCATACACAAATAGGGAAAACAGATGTGAAAATTCCAACATGAACAATATTTTTAAAGTAGAAAAATCATTGTGAAAAATGTACTAAGTTAAAGAACAAAATGTGTAAAGCTGAGAAACATGAACAACAGTTGTGAAAATGATTATAAAAACATTTAGACCAATTTGTAGAACTCCAAAGAATGCTACAAGCCATGGGTACATTGAAAATATGGCACAGGGGTATTGCAGTATTCTTCAACCAGTGATCAGGACTCTCAATCCCATGTGCCAATTGCTGTAAGTTAGACCAGCTTTTTCTGGTGTAGCTCGCAGCAATCTTGGGTACCCTTTTTACAGGGCTTGTGCCAAATATTTGGCGTAGGCATCTGTTAAGTGGGAAAAGTGCTGCAACTGTGCCCGATCTTCTTAAATGGGATGCAGTTGTGGGAAAGAAAGATTCTGGTGCAGCTGTACTGACCACCTGGTTTGATGCAGGGTTTGGTGCAAGCCCTGCATCACCCTTTGTAAATCCAGGCCATTGTGTAAATGTTGTGTACACTCAAGTGCATCTGAAGAGCTCTGCAGGAAGCAAGTTAGAACCCCCTTTCTGTTTTGCATTTCTTGCTTTTAGTAGTGCCCAAAGCACCCTGCAGAAAGTAAGTGGAATTCATTAAGTTATGACTCTGTAGTCTCAGAAAGTAAGAAAATTCATTAAAAAAACTATATTCATGCATCATTAGAGTTTAAAAGCCACAAAAGAAAGGAAAGTGTATTAGGGTCTTCCAAACCTAATGCCCTTCCTTTCCTATTCCTTACTCTCATATCCAAAGGCCAAATACAGGTCTTTATTATGCCCAACAGATCTGCTACTTCATGCTAAAGGTCTGGGACCTTGTGTGAAGAACATGATGAGTGATCTCCTACTTTGTGCAGGGCCTACTGAACCCTGCATGAAGAAAGTTGTGACTGATACTGTTTACCCTATGTGAAGCAGCTGGCTTGTGAAGCATTGCTCTTGATCTGTAACTTGAAGCAGCAGACCTGTGGGGCATGAATTTGGATCTGTTGCATGGTCGTGAGTCACAAGGCTGGGTGCTAAGAAGGTGGCTGGCCATTAGGGTTGAGAAAACCATAACTCCACATAACCAGGATTTTGTTGATTTGGAACCCTATATTCTTTGCAAAAGCTATGTGAATGTACCAGTTATGGTTCAATTTAACACCACAAAAGTAGGGGAAATGTGGCAGTAGGATTTCCAACCCTGAATTTCCACTCTTTCCAAGTAGCAAAATGAAAAGACCACAAAAGCAGCTGCAGACAGCCATGATCAGGCAAGATAAACAAAATGCAGCTGCTTCCAGATGATACAAATGCAGTATCACTGATTGTGCTACCTTTGTGGATTTGCATCTGTGGTCCACAAATGCAAAGCTATACACACTTATTTCTGTCTGCAGATAGAAATCCATGATATTAAAATCACAAGACTGATTCTGTGTGCTGATGGAGAGGTGCCTGGAACCACAGATACAAATCCAAGACACCAAATCACAAGAGTTCTTTTATCTGCAGAAGTGCAGACCCCTATGGGGCCTGTGCTTCTGTAGCCACAGGTACTTATCAGCACTGTGGGGACATACAAACATATTTGTCTGCAGAAGCTCAGGCCTCAGTTCTGCAATCACAGGTGTAAGACATACACATCAACCTGTGGTTGCAGAAGTGCAGGCACCATGAAATCCACAATATCAAAACTGCAACAGTACTTCTCTCTGAAGAAGTTCAGGCCCTTATGGGGCCTTTCAGCCACAGGTGTAAGAAGTACACATCAACCTCTGGCTGCACTTATGCAGCTGCATATAGAAAACCATGATACCCATATTGCAACAGTACTTCTGTCTGCACAAGCACAGGCCCCAAGGGGTTCTGTGCTTCCATAGCAACATGGACTTATGAGGCCAGATTTTCAAAGCCCTGAGAATGCTGCAGGCCCCTGGTGTGCTGATCATTGGGCGCGCACAGTGTGCAGCATTCTCCTGGCTAGCGAACAGAATTTTCTACCCTGTGCACTGATAGCTTCAAGTTAGACCAGCCTTTTGCTGGTCTTGCCCTTTATCAGTCCTGGTACCTTTCCATGGAGCATGTCAAATATTTGGTACAAACTGCCATAAAGTGGAAAAACAGTCATAACTGCACCTGATGGACTAAAATTGGGCACAGTTGGAGCAAAGATGTATGATGCAGCTGCACCAAAAAATGGGGTTGACACAGGGCTTAATGCAAGCCCTGCATCACCCTTTGAAAATCCAGCCCATGCACGCAGTAAGACATACACACATAGTTGTGGCTGCAGACACACAGGCCCCTGTGGGGCCTGAGCTTCTTCAGCTGCAGATTCAAATGCATGAAGGAAGCATATCAATGCTACTGCCTCTGTGTCACCTGGAAACTGTTGTATGTTGTTTGTTTTACATAATGATGTCTGTCTGTGATTGTCTGTGTGGTCCTGTCATTTTGCTGGTGGGGGGGGGTTAGGTACATAAACCCTAATGCCAAATTTTCCTACTCTTGTGGTGGTAAATTCAACCCTAACAGAAACATTAACACTTTTTTTGCAAAGAATTTCCTTTCTTTTTGAGATAGTGAAATTAGATCCTCATTCACACAAGTCCCTTCAGGATCTAGGTAAACAAGTGCAGGCATGCAGAGCCTTCTACGCCCTACACCAAGAGAAGAGTCCATCAGGATGTCAACAATTTGTGGGGCTGTCTGGCAGGCTGTGGAAGAGGGCCCTGCCCTTCCATGTGGCAAAAGATACAGAAATGCAGGGCAAAGAGTTCATCTGTCAACCAAAGCACAGGGCTGTCTGGCAGCCATGGGTGCAGAAGTGCAAGGCCTTATCCCATGAGAAAGGTTCTCTTCACTATATGGTACTTGGCTCCATATGGACAACCCTGCAATTTCCCTTCCCAGCTGGGGGGATGGTGTCACATGACAACATGGTCCCCCCAGCCTTGGCCCATCCAGCTGGCTCACTGAGCTTGCCTCTGAATTCAGCTCACTGACATGAATTCACAACACACTACCCAGTGAGTGAAAGGCTGGCACTGCACACAATATTTGTTAATAATTTTTAAATAATTTTGACCCCAAATTTTCAGTATAGTCATTTTATAATTCCTCCATATAAGCATCTATAGAATACTAGGTGAAATGTAATTTCACTTCACAAGTGTGAAAACATGTTTTGACCAGGTTTTGAAAACTGTCACCTGTTGCATTCATTAGGTGGTGTGAAAAAATGGCTATGCTGAAATTTGGACTGAAAATATTGAAAATTACCAAAGTTATGAGCAAGCAAAAAAAATATTTCAACATACATTCACAACTTTTTGGTTTTTTTATATTTTGACCATAAATTTTGAAAATAGTATTCTTATGATCCTGTGTCATGAACCCAGTAGGTGAAAATGTCTAAATCCCAGTCAAAATGTGGTTTTGTGGAGCAACTGTGACATCTTCTTTTGGCCAAGATCTGAAGAATTTTACCTGCCTTGTTCATGAGGCAGGGTCCCAAAAAGGCCATGTTAACATTTAGTGGAAAAATATTGAAAGTTAGCAAATTCATCAAATGACTTTGAAATGTTTCAATGTTCACTTATAATTTGATAATTTTACCATAGTTTTCCACCAAATGTTTGAAATAGTCACCTTATGACACCGCCTCATGAACCTGGTAAGTGAAAATGTTCATATTCTACCCAAAAGGTGATTTCGCAGTGTGACTGTGAAATCAGCTACTGGGCCATGTTTGAAACATTTCACCTACATTGTTCAAGAGCTGGGGTCCCAAAAAGACCATGGTGAAAATATGGTGGAAAACATTTAAAAATGATGAAGTTTGAGCAAAGGTTCAAAATGCATTGAAATACATGGATCTATGATATGGCATCATCTTTAGGTGAGTGAAGGTGTGTGGGGGAGGTGTGGGGTGGTCATTGCTGAGTGGGGTGTTGGGGTAGGGTAGGTCTGGGGGGTGGGGCAGAGATTGAAAAGGAATCATTTTCTTTTTTCTCAGGTTAAAAATGTTTAAAAAAGGTCAGCAAGGGTCAGTTTTCTTTCTTTTACAGTGGGATCAGAGTAGACACTGTGGACTGAGTACTCCAGTGTTGCCATTTACTATTTGGCAGCATCAGAGGTGGGCACCCTGGTGTCACCAACTATGTTTTGGGGGGTTAGGTAGTCTAGAGGGGAGGGTGGTGGTGAAGCAGTACTAGGGGTGGGCACCCTGGTTCGCTGATACATCAATAATAAAAATAATTTGGGAAGGATGAGGAAGGGCTTGCTGACCTGGGAGGGGGATGGACTATTTAATAAAATAAATAAAACAAAACTGACAAGGACAAGGGAGGTCCAGTTGACCTGGGAGGGGGAAGGAGCATATAAATGTCACTTGTCTGTGTGTGAGCAAAAAAAAAACAAAACAAATTTACCTGTTGCACCACTTTGTGTGCAACAGGGGAATTCTTGAGTCACAACATGAAAAACATCCACTTTCTCTAATCTGGATACCATGGATTTTTAGGTGCCCAGAAAACATATTTCTAGGCCTAACTGAAAAAAAATAACACCAGAATCTAACTAAATGGGTGCTGCTGAACTAGGTTCGGGTGGGTTTTTTTTTTAACTTTCTCATTTTTAGGTATTTTCCATGTTTTTAGTTAAAAAAGCAAGGTGGTGGCCTTTGCTACTGAAAGTATTTTTCTCAGAACTCAAAAACCGCTAAGTGGTTGAAACCAAAAAACTCATGACACAACAATGTTTGTGTCGAATCACAGAGTTATCATAAAACCCTACTGGGCATGCTCAGGGAAAACAACTTAAAATCCTAATAACACTGGAACTTAAGATTTTTTTATAAAACCTTCAAAAGGCACTATTTTGGAAAAAGCCACTTCCACCTAAAAGTTTGGGGAAAATAATTCCCAACTGTCTAGGCTGTAGGTTAGAGCAAAAAAAAATGTAATAAGTATAGGAACATTTTCAAAAATAATGTAAAAATGACATATTCTGAACTCAGAAACCACACAAGCTGCCATCACAAAACTTCCCACATCTTGAGAACTTGTCCCTTGGACAATGCATGCCAACCTCAGGGCAATGCTGTTGAACACTTCCTAAGTTATGAACGTACAAATTTAGAGGTTTAACACTGAGGACTGTACTCAACCCTAACTATACTGGTGATTTTGCACCAGTATAATATCTGTATCTGTATCTGTATGTATATGTATATGTATATGTATATGTATATGTATATGTATATGTACATGTATGTGTATATGTATATCTATATGTTGACTGCAAAAAAATCTATGTTAATGCATTATTAGGGTTCCATGATAAGAAAAAAAGCCGCACCTAAAAGCCCTGTGATACATTCACAAAAGAAAATATAAACCAGGCAGAGTAATGCGTCCACAGCAAAAACGGAGACAAACAATAATGATTAAAACTGTATGGTTTACTTTTTATTATATGGGCTCCATTACACCAAAATAGACAGAAAAAAACAGTTGCAGTGTACATGGAATCATACAGGAAATTATGTCAACTGACATCACAAGATGCCTTATGCTTCACTTGGACATTGCCTAGCTTCATCAGAGCCTATGTTCCCATAAACAACAGCATCATTTTATAGCAAACCCCTTACTAGAATAAATAGGTGCGCCAAGACGGAGTTACTGTTCAGGTTAAAAAACATATTGTTATGGTTAGCTGGAACAGAGAATAAGTATTGTAAAAATCAAGGTGCCTATCAAGTCTTCGTAAGAATTCATTCTTCTCCCTGAGTAACATTCATATATATTTGTTCTTCCATATTACAGCAACTGCAATCATAAAGCATATAGTAGTTAGGGCACAATGAATATGTTGGTATCACATCAAAAGAGCAAATGAAAATGAGTGACTTATAAATGAGCACATTCTTTTGGTAGCCTTCAGGTTCGGTGACTGTGGAGGGATAGAGAAGGAGGGAATAGTGACGGAGGACAGGAAAAAACAGCCAGGTGAGGGAATAGTGATAGGATGGAAAGAAGTGAGAGGAAGAAGGATGAGCTAACTAGAGGTGTGGAGCATGATCCCACAGAGCTACCCATGTAGCACAGCGGGTAGGGACATCGGCTGCAGTGGTGGTGGTCCTGGGCTCGGGACTATGAACAGGTATTTTATTTTTTTTTCAGCAGGTGGTGTTTTTTTTTTTTATGTTTTTGCTGTCCTCAGTCCCTCATGTTTCCTCCAGCGTCTGCCCCGCTCAGAGATGATTATAATAGTTTGGGAGGTGCAGGGGGCTTGCCCCCCACAAAGGGGTGTGTGTGGGGTGCAGCCCCCCCACATTAAACATATATTTAGATATGCACCGATTTAGTATTTAGTGAGTATGGTTGTGTGCTGTATTTATGTGGGCCAGGATGTACTCACTGTTGTGTGAGTCACTAATTTTGCTTTGCTCTTATGATATGGAACAAATACATTCAGTATTACATTTTTATTTTAAGCCCCATGTATTGTATGACTTTATGATTATGTACCCATCAAGGGATCCAAAATGAAGTAGTTTGCACTCATGAAGTAATTGCATATAAAACAAAATTCTAATTTATTGAATCCCTCCCCCATTGTACTGGAGCATAATCCAAGATTATCTAAAGAATGCAGCCAGATTTATTTTATTGTTTAAGACCCAGCCCTTCCTTGGCACCCAATTTATAGATTCAAAAGCTTTTTCAGGGGCCTACATGCTGCCCCAGTCACCATTCTGTAACAGTTGTGGAACACCTGTTCCAGAAGTAGCTTAAAATATGTACCTTAGTGAAGAGTAGGTCACCTAAAAGTGGGCTCAAGACTAGGTTCTGTCAGCTGAGAGAGAGGGTGGACCGTGTAGAAATAAATCAGAAAAGCAGCAGTGAGCATATTATTAGTGTAAGGGTAATCAGTAAGCAAAGAAGGGGAGAGAAACAGAGTTATTGACTCCTTAAATGCACACATGTACATGCATACATTTAGTTTATAGTAATAAGCCAAAGGCTAATAAGTAGTTGCCTTGGCTAGTAATTATCAATCCTGGTGGTCCAGTGGTAAAACAGGACCATCATAGTTATAATTCACATAAGAGAGTTAAACAACCATGCTGATGGTATACGTCTTGTACCCATAGGAAGTCACATGACAGTGTTGCTATGCTGTTACGCATCATTATGTAGATGATGGCGGATAGTGGACCACAACAGCCAGGTACCCGTAGGGAAGCCACAGTTGCAGGGCAACAGCATCACTATGGTGATGCATGATGGCGTAGCAATGATGTCTCATGGCTTCCTACGGGTACAAAAGGGTGGTGAAGTTGGCATACCAGTTGCTGCCCAAGCTGATTGCAACAGCTCACAGGAGAAGAGGAGAGCTAAAACTCAAAGTAAGTTGTAAGCCACTATCTTATCGAATAATGCGACCCAGTGCATACATAGGAAAATGATGGTTTACACCATGGGAAGCGATCAGTATACCACTAGTGGGGTTGTTTACATCCTAAGCAGTAGTTTTGAAAGAAAGAAAGAAATGAGTACATTCCTAACACAGTAAGAGGTCTGCCTATAAAGTTTGAATTTAATCATGCAGGAAGCATGAGCTAAGAAGTAAAAGTACATCATTTTTAAAAGTAAAATGTGACTGTGAATGCTGAGGAGTAAAAAGGCTTTGCAGTAAAAGGATTAGTGCACAGTATAGAAGCATGTTTATGCTAGAAGTGGTTATTAGATTAACGCTCTTACATTGCATTATAGCCATTAAAAGGAAAATGAGGTAGATGTGTTTAATGAGTAACCACAGAAAAGGGAAAACATTGTGATAGTCACTTTTGTGCTAAGAGTTATAAAATAAGTTTTTATTCCTGTTAGAAATAACAAGATAACATGGTGATTGCAAGGACCTCATTGCACATTGAAAGGTACATCTTGAGTACATTTAGATAGTAACATGAAGGTAGATATAAAAACAAGTAACAATGCAAATGTGAGGTCTCATTTGTTGTATAAGAATGGTTGGTTTTTACTTTATTTTTTAGATTGTAGATGTGACAGACTTGAAGTGAAATTATCAGTATTTGCTCATAAAACATATAAAGGTAAATAGCTAGAGATCAATTTATTTAGACCTTTTTATCATAATCAGGAGAAATAAATCTGATTTTTTCCTTTTAACTATATAGGAAGCTTTATACAGTGTCAAAAGGCAATGGAAGTCACAGGAGCCGATAAGCCAGAATAAAAGACAGGTAGTATCAGTTTGACAAAACATGTAAATAAAGGTGGCTGGGTGATATTAACACATGTGGAAATAATTGTTGTCTTAAAATGAGAGCAATTTAAGTAATTACCTTTTTTCATGAGGTGAAAATCCTTTTTTGTTTGGTCGCCGTCTTGTCTGGTTTTTCTTAGGGAAAATTTAAATGTCAAAAGCTACAAAAATAGCACTCTGGAGAGTGACCAACACACATATCTTGCTTACTGGGACCCCCAAGCTTTATTCTGCACTTAACTGTTGGAGAAATGCCCTTATTATTTTAACATTAGAAATTTTTTTTCATGATTCATGAGATGAAAAAACAATCTTTTTTCGTTTGACTTCATCCTTTTTTGTGAGGGTAAAATCCTTTTTCATGTGAAGCTTCAATGTATTTCAATGGGGGTTTCAGCTTTGTAGCATAGGCATAACTTTGCCATCTTCACATACTTTGAGCTCAAATTCTCAACATGGCCTTTTTGGGACCCCACCTCAGGAACACTTTTGGTGGGATTATGCAAGTCCATCTGGAAAGGTGATTTCATGATTGCATGGCAAATTCACCTTTTAGATGGGATTTGTAAATTTTCACCACCCTTGTTCATCAGGTGGGATCATAAGAAGGATACATTGAAATTTTGGGGTCAAATATGTAAAAATGCCAAAGTTATGCACATACATTGAAATTTGGCTATGCTCCCTTGTAGCTTTGGCAATTTTAACATCTTGACTTGAAACTTTCCAGATAAACATCTTTTTACATCACCATATGGACGTGAAAGCTGTCATTTTCCAAACCCTGGTCAAACTGTGTTTTTGTACTTGTGGCACACTAAGGCGTTGCAGTGGTGTGGAATCATATTTTGCATTTTGCCGGGGATTTAAAAATTTTCATTACCGGGCTCATGAGGTGTGGTAATAAGAAGGCTTGGCTGACAATTTCATTCCTGTTTTACTGCAAATGCAAGTGCAGGGCCCTCCACAGCAACACATATATATATATATATATATATATTATACATACACCCCGTATAAAAGATTGATGAGACACAGGGCAAGCAGTGCCCTGTGCTCCCACAGACAAATGAGAATATAGTTATACTGTCTCAGAAAGTAAGGGAATTATTTGCAGAAACTTCACTAATGCAATAGTTAGGTTTGAAGTGACAAAAGTAGGGAAATGTGACATTAGGGTTTCTGAACCTAACACACCACCCCCATCCTGCAGGCAGCAACAGGCATGGTGTGTGCCTTGGGGTTGTCATCCTTAATGCTCACCCCATTCCATTTGTAAATAAGCTGAGATGGGTGCAGTATATGAGAATGGGGTAAGTGTTAGGGTTGACAACCCCAAGGAACACCCCATGCCTGTTGCTGCCTGCAGGGTGGGGGTGGGGTTTTAGAGTCAGAAACCCTAATGTCACATTTTCCTACTTTTGTCATTTCAGTCCTAACTAGTGCATTAATGAAGTTCTTGCGAATAATTAAATATAATTTATTTGTCTTCTATGCTCCCCCAGAAGAAGTCTACATAGGCAAAATGTTGGGGCTTGTTACAAATGGATGACTAAATAAAAGATTTGCAAGAAAAAGATTTCAGTTGTGTATTGGTTAGCATTATCTTGAGCAACCAGGCACTTTTCTGACTTCCTGTTTGGGACTTCCTAAATCAAGGCTAACCTGTGCTCTCACCATCAGTCTATTCTCTGTACCCCAATAGCACTGTGACCCTACCCATCAGTCACTGCACACTTTTTGTACTATTACACATTTTGTTCACCTACACTATCTTTGCACAAATCCAAGCTCTTGTTAACTTACTTGTTTCACCACATTTGATCACATATGTGTCAATTGCCTATGTACAGGATATGCATGTCTGACGTTTTGTAACTTTATTTTGTCTGTAATCCCTTTCTCTCCTCCCCTGAATCACACCTAGAAACAAGCCCTGGCTCAGTGTGCATTTCACAGTTACCAATTTTTAAATAAATAAAATAAAAATGTATTACAAAGCTGTGGTTTAGTTTTCACAGCTCAATAGTTCTAATGCCTGCTAATTACTCCAAAGCCATGATTTTTACTCCCACAGTTAACATAGAAACATAGAGGTTGACGGCAGATAAGGACCGCAAGGCCCATCCAGTCTGCCCATTTTTTCTACCTTATGAATGTGCCACACACCTTTACACTGTCAATGACCTATCTGTCCACATTCATCTGTATTGCTCCCTTATGCCTATCCCATGCCTGTTTGAAGCCCTTCACTGTAGTCATAGCCACCACTTCCTGAGGTAGGCTGTTTCATGCATCCACCACTCTTTCTGTGAAAAAGAATTTCCTCACATTCCCCCTTAATCGGCATCCCTCTATTCTCATGCTGTGTCCTCTTGTCCTGCTATTTTTCTTATATTTAAACATGTTAGACTCTTTCACATTGTTAATGCCCTTAAGGTGTTTAAATGTTTTGATCATATCACCTCTCTCCCTCCTTTGCTCAAGGGTATACATATTGAGATCCATTAATCTGTCCTCATATGTCTTCTGATGTAGTCCCTGCACCATTTTGGTTGCCCTTCTATGGACTGCCTCAATTTGGTTAATGTCCCTGTGAAGGTGTGGCTCCAGTACTGCACGTAGTACTCCAGATGGGCCCTAACCAGTGTCTTGTAAAGAGGGATTATTACCTCCCTCTTACGACTTGTGATACCCCTACTAATACACCCTAACATCCCCCTGGCCTTACCTACTGCTTTAGAGGTCTGCTTGGATGATTTCAGGTCATTGGTGATGATGATGCCCATGTCTCTTTCTTCCTTTGTGACTGCCAGCAACTCCCTTGCAGTGGATCTAGCACCTGCTTATTATCTAAGGCCATATTTCTAATGCAACAAGACTAGCGGTTCTAACACCCACCATGTGAGTCTAGCCATGGTTCTAACACCCTCCTCTGCAGCAGTTCTAATATCTGCTATTTATATCTTACAAAGGCAGAAGAGCTGGAGGGGGGTCAGAGGAGTCAGCTGACCCCTCACTTTCAAAAGTAAGGGTTGGAATGTACATTTTGACCACTCATTTCTGATACAGGATTTACTAGCCTGTTATCCTAAGTCGGCATGTTGTATTAAGCCTGCTGCACACAGCGTATTCACTGGAAGTCAGGGAGAACTAAAATTAGATGAGTTCACTGAATTGTACTGATTAATTGCTATGTACCCTTCTCCTACTGGCACACACAAATAAATGTTTTTTTCCAGATACATTTGCTTTTTTTCTCACCTCCCTTCCATCTGGCATTTCACCTCACTCACTTAACTTAAAGGACAGGAACCACCAGCCTTGTTTTCGTATCCTGCCCTCCCTGAAATGCCTGGTAGAGCTATTCGTTTCTGCTGTCCTGTCACCCTACACACATAAAATACTGCAACTTTGAAGCCTAGCTTACCCTAAGTATTTCCCTCTCCCTTCACTCATTTTTGGTGATGTGCTTCTGGAATTTGGTCATTCCTGTTCAACAGCTTCTAGCCTCTTACTTTTATATTACCCTTCCTCCTTCATACCAGCAGTGAGTACCACAGGGTGTCACTGTCTGTAACTAGTCAACTGTAGTTCTTCTAGTAGACTGGACCTGTCTGGTGGACTACCATCCACTCAACTGGGTAACTGCTGCTCTGAATGCAGAGCTGACTTCCCTCTCCATCTGATTTTCTTCTCTGGACAGACAAGTAAGACAGCAGCCACTGGCCACTATAGTCAGTTTGGAAAGTATGTTTATAAACTCTGTTTTGTGGATTGGGTCAGGAGGGTGGCCACACAGAGAATGTGATGCAAATATAGACTGAAATGCATAAATTCAAACATGAACTTCACATAAGTTAGTTTGCATCTCTTCACGAGTTACAGTTGATATCCACCCTTGTGCATATTTATTTATTTTTATTTAGCTTTTGTTAACCGGATAAGTGCACTAGCCATAAAATGACTATTTTCAGGCACAACCCGGGAGAGTACAGACATGCAGAAACTTAACAGGATAACAAATTATAAGTGCTTTACATACAATGAGTTAAAGAGGATACAATATATCAGAACATACAAAGTAAAGCGCTTTACATACAATGAGTTAAAGTGGATACAATATATCAGAGACATACAGAGTAGACCATTCATAAGTTCATAGGTGCCTACCTATGCAATGAGTAGAGAGGACATATCATATGAACAGAACAAGGTACACAAAAACAAAAACAGGTAATACAAAAGGAAGAAATAACCATTGAGAGCAGAGGGTGTCATTAAGGAAAAGGTCGGTAAGTGAGGAAGAGGGGATCAAGCCATGAAATTAGATTATATGAGTGTATGTAAGTGTAAGGGAGACGCTTGCAGTGCAAGATTGTATATGGGCAGGGAAAGGGAGCCGGGACAGGCTGAGGTAGTAAGAGGGTTATATAGAGGTGAGGAAATACTACTGTATGGCCAGAGACATCAGTCATTAGGTAGGGTGAAAGCAGAAACAGGTATCAGCAATCAGCAGATTCGAGCGCAGTTTTCTCTTAAAACATGTGTGGGAGCTAGAAAGTCTAATGTTGAGGGGAAGAGAATTCCACAGCTGTGGATCCGCATGCTCAAATGCAACAGTTCCTTTCCTAGTGTGGCACCTCAGCAAATTCCGAAAGGATTTATCAGCTGATCGTAGACCATGGAGTGTGTCCTGAGGAACAAGCATGACTCCTAGGGTTTGATTTCAAATTATCAAATCAACAAGAGAGCCAAGGTAGTATTTCTTACTAGCTAATGGAGACAGCCAACCAAGATCATTATAAAGCTGACAGTGGTGTTTAAGCCGAGGAGCAGAAGAGGCATAGTGACATATGTTGTCATATGTAACATCCCATCTAAATAGGTCAGTTTTATTAGCAGCCCCAAATAAAAGAGCCCCATTGGTTAGGGTGGGGAGCAGAATCCCCCTCAAAATGGCCATTTTAGCCGATGGCATGAGCATATAACTAGTCTTATATGCAACACCCAGTTTGGAGTTGACAGCTCTGCAAACAGACTGTACATGAAGATTGAGATCAAGAGATTGATCCAGCAGGATGCCCAAGTACTTGAAAGAGGTCACACATTCCAGTAATTGACCTTCTAAGTCCTGCACCAGCAGTACTGTTGTGCAAGCCCGGAGCTTTGGGGCCAATCCAAGCAGCATGGCTTTAGTTTTGCTAGTGTTGACAGCCAGTTTGTGGTCATATAGCCAGTTTTGGATATTGTTAAAGTCAGAGCAAAGGGTTGTGTTGATAGTGTCTATAGTAGTAGAACTTGTATAGATGACAAGATCATCATCATATAGAATAGCAGATCAGGATTTTAGAGCAGCTCCAATGTTATTTATATAAAGAGAGAATAGGAGGGGCCCTAGGATGGAGCCCTGAGGTACACCAATGTTAATAGTGGTACTGTTCGATAGACAGGAATTAAATTGCACCACTTGAGTTCTATTTGTCAGGTAGCTTTCATACCAGTCAACAACAGAGGAGGAGAAATGCAGGTGTCGAAAGTGAGGAGAGAAGCAAAGTGATCAACAAGGTCAAAAGCCTTTGTGAGGTCAATAAAAGACAGTCCCAGTCAGATTGCCAGTATCCATTTTTGAAAGAGTGTCTGTGGTGAATTTAAGGAGTGCAGTTGTTGTGCTATGTCCTTTCCAGAAGCCATGTTGGGTATCCGAGAGCAGGCTGTCCTTAAGTAGATGGTCAGTTGTCTGAGTTGCGACAATTTTCTCCAGGATTTTGCTCAGTACTGAAAGTATGGCAATTGGTCTGTAGTTCATGACAACCTTAGGATCCCTTTTTAAGTACAGGTGTGATCCGAGCAGCTTTCCAGAGGTCAGGGACCAGTCCACCTGAAAGTGATAAAGTATAAATTTTGGGCAGCAGTAATGCAATAAGGGGAGCTGTAAGTTTCAAGAGGTGGGGTTCAAGGGAGTCTGAGCCAGAGCTGGTATGATCAGAGATGGACCTCAGAAGCTTCAGGACTTCCTTTCTAGACACAGCCTTAAAATAGAATGGAGGAGTATAAGGAGGCACAGGGGACAACACTTCCAACTTATCCAGACAGGTTCCTGATGAGGAGTGGGAGGACACTGCAGTGGGATCGAAGGAAGAGGTATATTGGGAAAGATCAGAGAAATGCAGGTTAAAAGAATTAGCTATGGTTTGTGAGTCATTGCAATGCACATCATTTATCAGCATATCACCAGGGGTAGTTGACTGTGAGGATCCTAAGAAGGATTTGATATGTGACCATAATTTTCTGGGATCATTGGCTGAGTTAATCAGTAAGTCTTTACAGTACTTGCTCTTAGCAGCTCTGACTTGTCTTTTACATGAATTCCATAGCGTACGGTAAGCGTTGAAATCTGTTTGCTGGCCTGATGTTTTGTAGCGCTTCCAGAGTTTATCTCTAAGGCGCAAACTTTTGAGCAAGTCTTTGTTTAGCCATCTTGTTTGTTTATCCCTCACTCTCCGGGTGATCTTTGGGGCATGTTTACATTGGACCATAAGGAATTTAGTGATGAAGAGGTTAAAAGCATCCTGAGAACAGTGTGATAGATAGATCTCCGACCAATCAATTCTGGACACGTCATACAGAAACACCTCTTGGTCTAGGTGAGCAAAGTTTGTGAGAATGATGAGACATGGTGGAGGAGATGGAGGTGCCCACAAGGACAGGATGCAGAAAGTAGGAGAGTGGTCAGTTAAGGCATCAGCAAGAGTACCAGCGGCTGAGATGTGTTTGATCTGGTTTACCAGCACCCAATCCAATAGTGTGCCTAGTGGTGATGAAGACAGACTTCTAGTTGGCACTGTTACCATCTGATGTAGGTTGTAGCTATGAGTCAGAGATTGAAGAGAACTGAGAGCTGCCCCAAGTCAGTTTAAGCTTAGGTACCCTAAGATGACAACCTCATTATGATTAAAATTCTGAGAGGTATTTTCCAACAGGTACTCTAGACCCACAATCCTTCCCACTGGGGGGTTATACGGACAGATAACATGCAGTTTCTTGGCTCCCAACTCAAGGGTAGCATGCAAGTATTCACATACCGATTGAGCATCTGGGATAGTGAGAAGAGAGACAGTCAGATTATTTTTGTAATACACAGCAACTCCACCGCCACATTTGTTCGATATCCTATCCCTTCGAATAATAGAGTAATTTGGCAGGGAGCAGAGGGAGTCAGTAACCGATGGTTTTAGCCAAGTCTCAGTGAGACAGAGGATATCATGATTGTACAGTTTGACCCATGACTCCAGTTTCACGAAGTGACACATCAAACTTCTTATGTTCAAGTGTGCAATTAACAGCCCATGTTTGGACATACTATGTATGTCATCTGCTGAGAAATAAGCATGTAGTGACCCAGGATTTGTCTCTTTATCCCCAGATAGCAGAATGGCAATGATGACAAGGAACCACAGCCCCATGTTTAGAAAAGGATAGGATAATGCAGACTTGCTCCGTAGTTTCCTAAACATATAGAAAGAAATGTAGGGACAGCCCTTTTGGTAGAAAAGAAGATTAGTTTGCAGTATCCTTGTATTATAAACAATAAGGTTGGAGAAAGTAAAATCATAGTGCTCAGTCCTAGATTTATTTGAGCCATCCTCATTCCAGAAGGATAGTGTAATTCTGTCAAGGCAAAGTGGGACAAGAAAAGTTACGAGGGCAACCCCCAGACAGCTGTTGAACATGGTGTGACTGTTAGTACCACATTGGTTCAACTCATGACAGAGGTCATCCAGGTACAGCTAGGCAGGGATTGACAAGAGGCTTTAGCTATGCAAGACCTTACAGGCATGCACTCCCCAGCCCCATTACATTGATAGCCTGGGGCACACCTACTCAAGTACAAGTGCAGGATGTGAAATCCTTTTGTCCTTGTGCTTCCTTTGTTATTTAAAGAGGTTGTTTAAAAGCCCACAAACAGATCCCTTGGGAGCAAGCCAGACAAAAATGTGGATTCGAGCAGGACCCAGAGTCTCATGAGTTTAACATGAGACTGAGTACATGAGCAGTTGTGTAGGTGAAGTAATGATCACAATTAGTAGTATCATTTCTCGTTTGTGTAAAGGCTAAGAGGGGCTATTACAATCATTAAAACCTGAACCTCTGCATGTCGGATAGGAGAAGGGCATGGAATTGGCACAGTGAAAGTCTGTCTGCCTGGGGGTTGGGGATAGGGGAAAGGAAAATGAAGTGGTCCTGGATCAGGAGAAAAATAAGGAGTATACTTTAAAATATTGTGGGTTGGGTTTGAAAAATTACCAAGCTGGAACTAAAAAAGAAGTTGACACTATATTAAAGGTGTATTGAAAATATGGAGGGTTGTTTAACTGAGCTGGGCATGCAGCTAGGAAGGAAATAGATAATAAGCCTAAAATTTAGACTGGGTGGGCCAAGTGACCCTTAATTTGCTGTCAGAGTCTGTGTTTCTGTGTAAAGTGTTGAATGAAGTTTCAATCACAGGAGTGTGGTGTGCATATTTATAGAACACATACAAACAGAAGAGAGAAAGAAGTAAATGCTTCCACTGGGACTGGAACCCAGGCCACCCAAAGTACCATTCCAGTTGCACTATGAGCTGTGCCAACAAGGCAACTGGAACCTGGCCTGTCCTTGAGCAAATTTCTCTTTCTCTAATGCACAACCTGGTGTTGCATAGATAATTACATTTTCAATCACAGGACTATGGTGTACGTATTTATGGAACACATACAAACAGAAGGGAGAAAGAAGTAAGTGCCTCAGTTAGGACTTGAACACAGGTAACCTGGAGTACTGTTCTGGTTGTGCAACCAGCTGTGCCAGCAAGGCAACTAGAACCTGGCCTGTGCCTCGAGCACATTACTCTTTGTGCTACCAGGTGCTTTTCTTTCCCTCTTCTGTTTGTATGTGTTCCATAAATATGCACACTGAACTCCTGTAATCGAAAATGTAATTATCTTTGCAGCTCCAGGTTGTGCATTAGAGAAATAGTAACGTGTTTGTGGACAGGCCAGGTTCCTGTTGGCTTGGTGGTGCAGCCAGTAACACTACCAGAACAGTACTCTGGGTGGCCTGGGTTTAAGTTCCAGCTGAGACATTTACTTCTTTTTATACGTGTTGTTCCATAAATATGCACACCACATGCCTGTGACTGAAAAAGTAATTATCTGTGCATCAACAGGTTGTGCATTAGAGGAAGAGTAATGTGCTCAGGGACAAACCATGTTCCAGTTGCCTTGGTAGCACAACCAGAACAGTACTCCAGATGGCCTGAGTTCAAGTTCCAGCTGAGGCACTTACTTCTTTCTCTCTTCTGTTTGTATGTATTCCATAACTATGCACACCGTACTCCTGTGATTGAATTTGCTTGGGGACAGGCCAGGTTCCAGTTGCCTTGGTGGCAGAGCTGATAATGCAACCAGAACAGTACTCTGGGTGGCCTGGGTTCAAGTCCTAGCTGAAGCACTTACTTCTTTCTCTCTTCTGTTGTATGTGTTCCATAAACATGTACACCGCACTCTTGTGACTGAAAATATAATTACCTGTGCAGCACCAGGTTGTGCATTGGTGAAAGAGTAATGTGTTACGGGATGTCCCAATTTCCAGTTGCCTTGATGGTGTAGCTGGTAGTGCAACAAGAACAGTATTCTGGGCAGCCTGGGTTCAAGTCCCAACTGAAGCACTTACTTTTTTCTCTCTTCTGTTTGTATGTGCTTCATAAATATGCACACTGCAGTTCTGTGATTGAAAATGTAATTAACTGTGCAGCACCTGATTATGCATTAGAGAAAGAGTAATGTGCTCAGGGACTGGCCAACTTCCAGTTGCCTTGGTGGTACAGTTTGTAGTGCAACCAGAACAGTACTCCGGGCAGCCTGGTTTCAAGTCCCAGCTGGGGCACTTACTTCTTTCTCTCTTCTGTTTCTATGTGTTCCATAAATATGCACGCTGCACTCCTGTGATTGAAAGTGTATTTATCTGTTTTGGGCATTTGTTTGGGAACTTTGGGACAGTAATGGCAGGCAGAGTGTTTCAGGATCAACCAGATAAAGTCCATGATTTGAACAGTGCAAGGTATTTAAAAAATGTACTACTGGTGTGTTTTTCTACTTGGGGCCTGTAGGTCCTGTGTTTTTACCTGCAGATTGCTGAGAGTTTCTCGTTAAGCTGTCACTTGCCAAATCGCATTTTACTATTTATTTCTGGATTTTGCTATGTTTTCTGGGCTTGGCAACTTTGTTTATATTGAACTAAATTGAATATTTGGGTTTGACCACAGACTTATGAATTGTACTACAAAATTTCAGTAGTTACTTGCCAAAAAAAAACTACGAGTTTTAAATTTCCAGATTATACCCTGTGTGCGGCACACTGCTCCCTCAATTCATGGGACTTTGGGTGTTTAAATACTGCTGAGACCACCTTTTAATTTTGAAACCTAAACAAAATGCTGAAAGTGCATTTGTAAAGCAGAATAAGGTACAGAATCACAATGTTCACCACAGTGAGCTTCGCGACATGCTGCTTTACAAAACTTGTTGAGGGTAGGATCACATAGTGACAGTGCAGATATGAAAGTCAAACCTGCACACAAGCACTTGTTCTCTTTCTCACCCAGCACTCCAGCTGCCTCCTTCAAGGGCCTTCTTGCTCTTAACCCCCACAAAGGTGCAAGCCATGACGGTTTTGACTCCAAACTCCTTCACCAGCCATTTCTATACCCATTACCCATCTCCTCAACCTCTCCTTCTTCTCTACTACTTTCCCCAATGCCTGGAGGGAAAAATTAGGTGCAGCATTTTCTTGAAACTCAAGGGTGGTGACTATTACTATGACAAGGAATAATTGTGAATTAATATCTACAGCAGTTGTGTTTCTTTTTTTTTTCTCTCTTCCAGAGCTCCGGCT
This sequence comes from Neoceratodus forsteri, assembly GCA_016271365.2. Lineage (NCBI taxonomy): Eukaryota > Metazoa > Chordata > Ceratodontiformes > Ceratodontidae > Neoceratodus > Neoceratodus forsteri. Next base: position 542,103,260 of record CM057449.1, on the reverse strand, counting down.
GCAAGCCTGCTATCTGTTGTCCCCCCAGCGCCAGTCCCCGAAGATCAGACCCCCTCGCTTATGCACCCTGCAACTTACCCTTTGTGGCAGGGTGGCGGTGATTGACTCGACCCACCCCAATGGATCCATGCCAGGGAGGTGCCTTCTCGGGGATGGCACTGCAGGGCACAACTTCATTCTGCCGGGCTCTTTTTCTGCTTTTCTCCCTGCGGGCCATGGTGTGCAATGACACCACAGACTGGGTGCGCATACACTCCTGTGCATGCCCCAATCAAGCATCTTCCACATCCTGCCCCCATGGCTTTCGGCTATGTGCCACTGACCCTCATCCTCCGCTAGGGGTCAGGCAAGCACCGGCCACCAGAACCCCTCCTCCCTGGAGATGAAGAGCAGCCCATTGGATGCTCAATCCATCTCCTCCCTACCAACCCACAGCAACCTGTTCCCATTCCCCGAACACGGGTCACCGGCGTGTCACAAGGTGTGGCATCCAGCGCCTCAACCCTCAGCGCCACCAGGCCAGTGCAGTTGTGTTTCTGCTAGTTTGTTGTTTCTGTTTTTGTCTGGTAATGTGGTGGGAATTGTGTGTATATATATATATATATACACACACACACAGTATGTTGTTCTCAAAAGGAGTGTTTGTGAATTAATAATCTTAATCCAGCAGTTGCGCAGTCTACCTATTGTTTTTTTCCCAAAAGGAATCTTTGTTTTTCTGTCTCTGAAAACTTACTTGCAGTGGTGGTGGCTCTACTTATATTTCTTAAGTGTACAGTAACTGTGAATCCATATTGCCCGATTCAAATTATCTTTTTTTTTAAGTAACTGCACATCACTGCCTGGTAATTTGTTGTGGCTGTGTCATTTTGTGTGTGATGGAGTATTTCTGGATTAATGTCATGAACTTGGCTGTTTTGAACAATGGTGATTTATTTTACTGAAATAAATGTGGTTTGGCCTTTGGAGTAACTAAAATGTGTGTTTTTTTTAAGACAACTGGAATCTAGTTTTGAAAGTAGAAACAAACAATTTGTCAGTGCTGAATGTTGTCTTGTTGCCATTGGCAGTGCAGGAGTTAGAGAGATGCAGCATAGGAGTGGCAGTCAAGTATTGAACTGATGCCAACCCACCCCCACCCTGCAGAGAGTGAGAGGCATTAGGGTGTCCCTGTGGGTGTTTGTTAGTGCAGTGCGGGAAAACATGCTGGGCAGGATGTGAAAAATGACAGCTGCACAGTTCATAAGGAGGTGTAATAAAATGCCAGTGCTGAAATGTGGCATACAAATATACAGAATTTGCAGTTGCAAGGGTGTGTGGGAAATATGCAAAACGCTGCAGTACTGCCAGTTTGGCGGCTGTAGGGCACCAAATTTCACATAGGCATTTTAGCACCTCTGCTCACGTAAAGTGTCATTATCATTTCAAAGTGTCCCAAGAAGTGATTTTCACATGACCACGCTTATTCTGCCCGAAGTGCGGAAACACATTTTGGGCAGGATATGTGAAGTGACAGCTGTACTGTTCATCAAGAGGTGTGTAAAATGGCAATGGTGAAAATTCAGGAGTGAAAATATCACAAATGCACATGTACGAGCATGCGTGAAATCTGCCAATGCACGCTCGTAACGCAGTCATTTTATGGAGTATCAGCCCAAATTTTCAACATAGGCATTCTAGGAGCTCTGCTCATGAACTGTGTCACTGTCATTTTCATAATCTGGCCCAAACACTGATTTCCCACAGCAACTATGCAATTGTGCGCCAGAAGTGCGGAAACACATTTCGGGCAGGATGTGGAAAATGGCAGCTGTACTGTTCACAAGGAGGTGCACAAAAATGCCAATGCTGAAAATCCGGTGTTAAAATATTGAGAATGCGTGAAGTTATGAGCCTGCGTAGCAACTGCACAGCGGACGCTCGTAAAACAGGCATTTGTTGGATTTTTTCCACCAAATTTGGAACATAGACTTTTTGAAGGCCATCTCATGAACACTGGCACTGTCATTTTGTTAATGGGTCCCGAAAGGTGATTTCGCGCAGTGACTGCAAAATCACCTTTCCAGGCCGATTAACGCCATGACAGTGATAGAATTCATGAGGAGGGGCCCCAAAAACCCCATGTTGACAATTTGGTGCCAAAAATTCAAGAAATGCCTGAGATATGCAGCAAAGTTGAAAAACCCTATTCATTGCATTATACAGCTTACCGGCATTTCCTCAGTTAAGTGGTCGGCTTTGAAGAGTGCAGACATGTTCCCGTCCACGGAAGATCGTCGCTGGAGTCGGAGTAAGTATAGGGTGAGGAGGTGAGGGAGGCAGGGTGCGCAGTGGGTGGTGCAGGTGGGAGGGGGCATCTAGGCTACGAGGGACGTTTTCGCTTTTGCAGGTAAAAAAGGAAAACCATCACGTGACAGCTTTCACCTACAGCATTTGACACACTGGGGTGGGCTCCCAGCATTCCACCTAGTGGGTTTTGCGGGGTGTCAGTAACCGATGGGGAATTGGGCACCCTCATCGCAACAAAGAAGGGAGCATGAACCGAGGGGATTGGGCACCCCTTGGCATTCAACAGTTGGAGGGTGATGCCAATGGGGTGGGCTCCCCATCGGTGGAAGCAAGAATGGGGAGGTTGCCAACAGGGGGATTGGGCACCCCCGATGTGGGGAAGCATGAGGCAGCCGCCCGCTTGCCAACCATGGTCATAATGGTGGCGAGCACGGCAAGCAAAGGACCGCTGCGTATGACGAGCTTTGCTCAGATTGCAGTGGACCTTTGCTTTGATGTGCTCACCCCATTATGAATGCATGGTGTGGCGGTGGCATGCAGGCTGATTGGGGAATGAGGGACGCACCTACTGATGCGTGCCTGCATTCACCGAACAGCAGCCACACCCCCAAGACCCGCACTATCGCAAGATGTTGCTTGCGCATGTGCGCATGCCAACATAAAAAGCAGGGGACCTTTGTGCTCACAATACTTTCAACGAAAGGCAGCAAAGGCATCAGAGGCAGCAAAAACATCAGAGGTGACAAAACTATTGGAGGTGGCAAAGGCATCAGAGACAGCAAAGACATCACAGGTAACTAGGGCATCTGAGGCAGCTAGGGTATCTGAGGCTGCTGGGACATCTGAGACAGCTAGGGTGTCTGATGCAGCTAGGATGTCTGAAGCAACCAGGGAATCTGAGGCAGCTAGGGCATCTAAGGCAGCTAGGGTGTCTGAGGTTGCTAGGGCATCTGAGATGGCTAGGGTGTCTGATGCAGCAAGGATGTCTGAAGTGGCCAGCGCATCTGAGGCGGCGTGGGTGTCTGAGGTGGCTAGGACATCCAACGTGACTAGGGCATATGAGGTGACAAAACCCACAGCAATCCCAGAGGCACAGATGACTACAGAGGTTTCATGTAATACTACTGGCCTTCAACATTCCACTGTTATGCTTAAACCTTACCAGCCTTGAGATATGAAGTTTCCAACAATAAAAATTTGCAAAACAGATAGAAGCTTCAAGGCCGTTTGATTTGATAAATGGCAGTGGCTGCACTGGAATAAAGATAACAACAGTAGTGTGCTGTGTCATATTTGTTCAATGGCAAATATGCTAAAGCTCATGTCCTTTTCAAAATAAAAGCTGTGATCCTGCATTCATAGCAATATGGTTCTCCAAACTGGAAAAAAGCATCTGCAAAAATTAAAAAGCATGAAGGCTCCAGTGCTCACCATGAGGCAGTCAAAAACTGGAACAATTATGTAAGGGGAGCTAACATAAAGGCTGACTTTCACAGGGACTTACTAAAAGAACAAGAAGAATCCCGAGAGGCTCTGATGGCAATCCTCACAATGCTACAGTATTAGGGTTAGCCAGGGCTAGCTATTAGGGGTCATGAAGAGGATTCAGGAAACTTCATGACACTACTTGGTGTCAGAAGCTTGGATGTGCCTCTGCTGGAAAGATGGATCAAAATAAAGCAGAACAGACTTTCTCATGATATACAAAATTAATTGCTGCAACTAATGGCTCATAGAATTGTAAAAGACATTGTGGGAGAAATAAAACAAGCAAAATGGTTTACCATAATGGTGGACGAAACCACAGACTCCTCTACTAATGAGCAAGTATCTGTATGTTTGCGGTACTGCAATAAGGCAACCTTGTAATACATGAAGTATTCATAGAATTCCATAATACATCATTAACAGATGCCAAAATACTTAAAAAGATAATTTTTGATGTTTTAGTAAGACTGGATATGGACATCAAAAACTGTAGGGGTCAGTGCTACGATGGGGCAGGTAATATGGCTGGGAAAATTAATGGTGTGCAAGCAAAGATTCCATCAGCTGTGCCCTTATGCATTATATGTCCAATGCTGTGCTCACAGTTTAAACCCGGCCTTATAAGACTCCTCATGGTGTGTGCCATTGGTGATAGATTCTTTGGAGCCTGTAAGAGAGATCAACAACATTTTAAAAGGTTCTGCAAAAAAACTTGGCATCTTTGAGAAAATTAAAGATAACTTTAGTAGAAGCAATAAAGGTTTGCGTCAGTATGTCCAACCAGATGGACTGTCAGAACATCTGCTTTTGAAACATGTCTTGCCAACTGCAATTTTATCATTGACACTAGAAGAAATTGCTGCAGAAGACAGCAGTGAAGCTGGAAGTAAGGCAAATGGACTAGCTTGACTTCTTCAGCAGTTTCCAGCATTTTTTTGGTTTCAAGATGGCTGCACTGGTGTTTGTACTATGTGAAGAGACCAGCAAAGTTTTGCAACTAAAAGATCTAACTGCAGTTTGCACTAAAATTGTATCAGGACATTTGACTTCATGCATGCAGGGACTACGAACTGAGAAAAGTTTTGCTGACTTGTGGCAACAAAGCACAGAAGAAGCAAGGAAATTGGAAATTTCTGATCCAGTAGTCCTGTGTTCCAAAAGGCCACCTAGATGCTTACACAATGGGTCAACGCCTTCTTTTTTTAAAGATTCACATGACTGTTTTTGTCCAATTTACATGGAGTTTCTGGATACCTTAACAACATCTGTCAAATCCAGATTTGAGTGGCGGTGTTTTGAAATTTTCATGAAAACTGAAGACCTCCTCCTGAAACAGGCAAATGGTGAACCAGTAGAGCTGGATAATGTTGAACAACTTGTCCAGCATCATTCACTGGACATTGGCACACACAGATTCAGAGTGCAGCTACCAATGCTGGCAGAAATAAACCAGGGAAAAGAAAAACTTTCCACAGTTGAAGAAGTTTCTCAAAGTATGCTACAGTTTGGTGATGCCAAATATCTGTACTCTGGTGTCCTGAAGCTTATTCAAATTCAGAGAACAATGTCATCCTCAACAGCAACAGCTGAAAGATCCTTTTCAGCTCTTTGGTGACTGAAATAGAGAATAATAGATAGACAACTGTGTGCTCGAGGTTTATGGGTCATCACACACCGAGGGTTTGTAAAAAAAAATCCATAAAACACACAGTTGCCTATTTTTTATTTTTTATAATTACTGATGCAGAGTTTGCTCAGTGTGTTCCCTATTTACAGACACTCACACTGTCACACACACACACATATATACACACACACATACACTACCTCACAGACACTTTCTCTCTCTCACACACACACACACACACACACACACTTACACTTTCCCTTTCTCCTGCTCTGCTTACATTTCATTTTTTTTTTCTGTTAGGTGTTGGCCATGGCTCGTGCTAGGTAGGGTCCATCCTGGATTTCAATTGGAGTTGGCGCGTCTGCCGATTCGGGGGCATGGCGGGATCAACCAGATATTTATTTTGTGCTTGAAAGGCAGGATCAACCAGATGATGATAAAAATGAATAGAGAGACAGAAATAAACAAAAGCAGCTCCTTGGTAAACGGAAAACCGTGCTGCCATTTTTTCAATACTGCTCGGCCTGCCCACAAGCACAGCGGGAGCCAATGAAGTGGCTTGATATTCTTGAATGACAGACAATGGACACTAGCAGTGAAAGTTTAGAAAATGCCGTAATAACTCAATTTTGGGTTGTTACGGCATTTGTACTGTGCCTGAATTCAGATTATTAAAGGGGGTCACCAGTAATTATAATATATTTGAAATCCACCATGACTGCAAGCAGACTAAATAGTATTGCTGTCCTTCACATCCATAGGACAAGGACTGTGAATTTAGATTTGACTGACATTGCCAGGGAATTTGTGATACGTGTCAACTCTAGGCTAGATACTTTTGCAAAGTTGTAAACTGCACATTTGTATTAGTTGAGTGCTGACAACAGGGGAGGTACTAGTGCAAAAAAGTTTACTGACATCACAGTTTTAAAATTCATTGCCACTTTATTTTGAAACGAACAATATACACACAGTCACTTTAGTTTGCACATTGCACAAACCGTCCCTTTAATTTTCATATTGCACACACAGTTCCTTTAGTTTGCACATTGCACACACAGTCCCTTTAGTTGGTACATTGCACGCATAGTCCCTTTACTTTGCACATTGCACACATAGTCACTTTAGTAAGTTTAGTTACACACATAGTCACTTAAGTCTGAACATTGCGCAGATAGTCACTCTGGTGGCATAATAACATGCACATTGCATATATATGTTGAAGTCTCTACATACAAATGAAACAATTGAAAAGTAAGATTTAATGATAGCATCTTGTATGACTTAGTTATTGGCCAAAATAAAGACTTGGGCCTAATTCCAAGACACATGGTACAAGTCACCGGCACTTTCAAGTTGCGCCATCTACCGATATGCCAGGGACCCTGTGCCCGAGTCCAGAACAGCCAGGGTCCCCAGCAGCTATGTCTGTGACTTGCAGCACCCTAGCAGTGCACCAACAGAAGGGCACACCTGAACAGGGTGCCTCAAGCTGCAGTAAATGCCCACTGACAGGGTGCAAGCCCCCCAATCCTTGATCCCCACAGAAGCCACCATGATGCCCCACAGGGCTATCAGAACTACCCCCCAGGCCCCGATCCCCAAGAATCACCAAACAGGGCAGATCATGTCTTCCCCTGTACCCAAGAATTGCCCTGCAAGGGCAGATCATGTCTCCTCCCATACCCAAGTAGAGCCCAGCAGGTCAGATCATGTCCTCCCCACCCCGAGTAGTGCCCTGCAGGGCTGATCATGTCCCCCTGATCCCCAAACCCCAATCCTTAAATGTCAGCTCACCGGTAATTGTACATTGTGGCATTCCGGTAGCCCTGGCAATCTAGTAGCCCTCACCCCCTACCTGGCAGTGCCAGTCCACCCCCACCACCCTACACCCGGCCCCAGTTGGCGACTGGCAAAACCCATCTCTCACCTCCATGGCCAGTCACTGACTGAGCCCCCTCTGAGTGTGTACTACTGTATATAGTATGCGCTCAATCAGTCATTGAGTGAGTACTGTATACAGTAGTACGTGCTCGGAGGGAGCTCAGTCGGTGGCTGGCCATGGATGCGAGAGGTGGGTTTTGCCAGTCACTGATTGGAGCCGTGTTTGGGGGGGTGGACTGGCACTGCCAGCTGGTGGGCTACTAGACTACCAGGGATCGCGGGAGGTCTGTGTTGTGCAGTGTACTGACTATGCACAGTACGGCACGGGAATGGGATCGGGCTTGTTTTTGTGGGGTTCACTATCCCTCCGGGGAATATTGCCAGGCATTTTCAGGGGTTTGGGGCATGGGGGATCTGTTGCCCTTTGGGGAAGTTGGTGTATTGGGGCAATGGGGGGGAATAGCCCTGCGGGGCATTAACTGTATCTCTGGGGGATTGGGGCTTGGGGTGACAGCAGCCCACAAAGGGCTTCTATAACACAATGGGGGATGGTGGAGGACTTCTGTGGGTTTGTGGGGGAGGGCTGTAGGTTGGCCTTGGCACAGTCAAACAACCCCTGGTGGATGCAACATACACTTAGACAAGCTAATAGCTGGTCTAACTGTATGTAGACCAATGTCCTCTGGGAGTTGTCTTGCAATTGCAAATGTGCTGTTCCGGCAGCCACCCTCTCAGAATAGGGCACAACTGCTGGCATAAACCCACTTGCGCCATGTCACAGGGGGTTTATGGCGTACCTGGTGGCATAGGACCACTTCGTCACAGGCAGCCTGTGACATTTTGCAGGCTGCCATTTGGAATACTGAATGTCATTACTCATGGTGCAAAGTGCTACTTGCACCATTTGTTTTGGCACAAGTCACTTTGCGACATGCATAACCATTCTGGAATTGGGCCAAAAGATTGCTGGCAATACAATTGATTTTTATTTGTTGTTTTTTTATGAAGTCATGCAGTCTATAGCAAAGTCTATAACAGTATAGTACTGTAATTGTGTTACATGGTCACAAATGAGATGCACATTTGATAACTGAATAGGGATTGTTGGAGTATGATTATGATAGTAAGGTGGCAGTCCCATGCAATTCCATGGTTATCATATAACAGTAATACAACAATAGCCATTTTTGTACAGAGTTTTTTTAAATTGTTCTGTCAGGGAGAGTTGGCACAGATGGAAAAAAAGTTCAGAATTAATTAAAAGACCTGGAAACAGTGGTATACCATGAACCCACTGATGGTATCAGAAACTGCCCACAGCATTGATACCATGACTTCCGATACTGGGAAACTGTCATACTGTGACAACCTTCATTCTGACCTCCCAGTTTTAGAAGCACTCCTCTGCCTATTACCATACCATTGTTTTAATGCCTACAACTTCAGCAGTTGTAATGTTGGCTAAATCACTCAATGTGATAGTTCTCACTCCCACTGCATCAGTGGTTCTAACTTCCACTACATCGTGCTAAGCAGTGATCTAACTTTTCAGTGACTATATTGTTCCTGTTGCCATATTCCAGGTCTGCCATAGCCCATCTCATTTTTATCAACTCAGTACCCAGTACCTGGTTTCTCAGATTCATCTGAATCTTCTGAATGTCTCATTTGGCCAGCAAAAAGAACCCCTAAATCAGCCTCTCCTGGGTACAAAGAATAGAAACAGAAAGATAGACAATGTTGGCAGAAAGCTCCATTGGTCCATCCAGCTTGCCAGTTTTACCCTTCTGTACCCAGTGACCTATTGTTCCGATAGAGTTTTCACCCTCATCTCCCCTCCTCACTCCTTGTCTTACTGCTACCCCTCTGAGAAACTATTAAGCCCTTTACTCTGCCCTCACCATGCTTAAACCCATTAATGGTTTCTGAGCCCACCACCTCTGGTGGTAAGCTGTTTCACAGCTCAGCTACTCTTTCAGTAAAGTAAAACTCTCTAACATCCATCCTGAATCCGCCCCCCCCACCAGCTTACATTCCCATCCCTTGTTCTTGACCCACCATTCCTGCTAAATAGTTCCTAAAATTTACCTTGTTTATTCCTTTTAGGATCTTGAAGGTCTCTATCATGCCCCCCTCCTTCTGGCCTCCAGTGAGTACCTGTTCAGTGCCCTAAGCTGATCCCCATAGGATCTTCCATTGACTGTGAATCATTTTGGTTACTCTTTCATGCACGATCTCTAGCCTGTCTCTGACTTTCCTCAAGTGAGGACTCCAGATGGTGTCTCAATAGTGATCTATAGAGAGGTAGCATTACCTCTTTCCTCCTGCTACTGAATCCCCTTCCAGTACACCTCAGCATTCTGGCTATCTTGCTGTAGGTCTTGTTACATTAGCTAGTTTGTTTTTGATGGTCACGTATGATGACCCCTAGGTCACTTCCTCTGAAGCAATGTCCAGCTTAACCCCTCCTGACTGACCAGTCAAACTCTGACCCCATTGCCATGTTGATCCTGGGCAGAGAAGATGAAAATGGTTGCCAAATTTGTAGTTCACAGGCAGTCATTCCCAGTCTTCTTCACACAATCCCTGCTCGCAAACATTATTTCACGTCCCAAACGAGTCCTGAGCAGATGCATGTGTCTGGTTCGGTCAGGTCAACAATATGGGTATTCTAGAGTCAGTTGGGAGCACTAATATACTTGCTCCATTGGTGACAGCTTGCACTTTGATGTGGGAATGCAGGGACCTTAAAAGATAAGCCCCCATGGGGGTGCTACATATAACATAAGCTGTTTTTTTTGTTTTACTTTCAGACCTCATGGTCTATATTTCTTTCTTATACCAGATTTATCTTTACCCAGTTATGGCTGTTTTGACACATAGCCAAAATACACTTTTACCTAAATCAACTTTGGTATACAGCATCTGTTTCTACAGATATAATGAATTAATTTACAAGGTACAACTAAAGCAATTCGGCAAGGACTTTAACTCTGTGTCCACAGAAAGCTGATAATGAAATGGGGGAACTTACAGTAGGTATTGTGGAGAAAGTCACTAGATAGGTGAAGAATTGGGTAGAGGGAGAACACATGACTCATACTAAATGAAATGGTACATATAGCACTCTGAGGGCAGGGTGGTTATGAGCAGATTCCCTCAGGGGTTGGTCTTGGGCCTGGTGATCTTCAATGCATTTATTTGCGACACTGGAGAGGGGATCCAGGACATAATGTATTTATTTACAGATGATATTAAAATATGTGTCAGGGTGGGTAGTGAGACAGATAGAAGAGAACTGAAAAGAGCTCATGAGATACTGGATATTGGATCCAGGATTTGGCAACTGAAATTAAATGACAAAATGTACAAGGTTATGCACTTGGAGAGGGGGAATTATATGATGTAATATCATGTAGAGGTGGCTCAACTGGCATATACATCAGAAGAGAAGGATCTGGGGGTTATATTTAATAACATTCTCAAAATCTTAAACCAGTGTAACAAGGTATATGGGAAATCTAGCAGAAGGCTAGGATGCATATGCAGGTCCTTTTTAAGCATGTAGAGGGAACTGCTCTTGGTCCATGGTAAGGTCCCATTTGGAACACTGTGCACAGTTACCTGATAAAGACAAGGACACCCTGGAGTGGATCCAAAGGAGGTTAACTAAAATGATTTGTGTCCAGCAGGGGAGGAGTTATGAGGAAAAACTGGTTGACCTTGATATGTATTCTCGGTAGGCCAGTAGTAAAAGGGGAAGCAGGATCAAAACCTCAAGTACTTGAAGGATATAAACAGTGTGGACAGCCAGCAATAGTTTAAGCTTAGTGAGGGGTCACTCACAAGGGGCCAGAACTATAAGTGGTAGAGGGAAAATTTAGGAGGGATGTGAGGAAATGGTTCTTTATGGAGCAGGGTGGGTAACCAGCTAGAACAGCACAAGGAAAGACAGTGCTACTCTGAACAGTGCTGCCACAGACAGCGAGAGGGAGTTTGCAGCGCTTGCAGTATGTGCTTCCCAGGTTGTTGTCTGTGGTTCTGCAACAGGACAAAGGGAGGTGAATTCAGAAGGCTGGCCGAGCTGCTCCTGTGGTGTGGAGGGCTGAGGCATTGAGCAGCTCGGTGGGGTGGCAGTGGAGAGCAGGGTTCTAATCCTGGTCTCACTTTTGCCAATTGGGACTTCTGTTTCTTTTACAAGGGGCTGTGGAAATGAGTATTCTACCATGGCATCACAAATTCTTTCTTTCCCAGTGATCCACTTCCCACGCAGTTGGGATCTTTTAGTACGGGGGAGCGGGGGGGCAGAGCATTTTTGCAGGCATGATTGTTGCATGCACTGTTCTTGCTGGCACTGTTCTGACCTAGTGCCAGAGGTTGGTGGAGAAGTGGCATCATCTGCCAGAGAATCTGGACAGTGTAAAGATGGTGACCAGTTTCAGGAGGGGGCAGGATAGACTCACAGGACAGGTAAAAATGACCAAGAGAGTGGTGGAGTTAATGGGGAGGGAGGGCTAGTAAAAGCAGGACTAAGAGACAATTGATCCACTAGTGGCCTAATCAGTGCTAGTATGGTGGGGGCCTAGATAGAAAGTGAGCAGGCTAGATGGACCATGAGTCATTTTCTGTCTATAAAAATAGAAACACAGACAATTTTGACAGAAAAACCCATTGGACTATACAGTCTGCCTTGTTTAACCCTATCCTACGCCATGACCTATTGCCTAGATGGAGGCTTCACCCTCGTCTCCCACCAATGTTCCCTGCTCTACTGTTCCCCCTGATTAATTATTAATCCCTTTACTCTGTCCAAGCTGTGCTTGAACCCACTAATGGTTTCTGCACCCACCACCTCTTATGGTAGGCTGTTTCATGGCTCAGCCACTCTCTCTGTAAAGTGAAACTTTCACAACCTTACTGAATCCCCCCCACCAGCTTTCACTTATATCCCCTCATTTTTTACACACCATTCCTGAGGAATAGTTCTTTGCAGTTTATCTTGTTTATTCCTTTCAGGAACTTGAAGGTCTCTTTCATGTCTCCCCTCTCCCTTCTGGTCTCCAGTGAGCACATGGTCAGTGCTCTAATCTGATCCTCATAGGATCTGTCTTGTTGGCCTTGAATCCTTTTTGGTTACTCTACACTGTACCATCTCCAGTCTGTCTCTGTCCTTCCTCAGCTGGGGACACCAAAACTGAGCAAAGTATTCTACATAGGGTCTCAACAGTAATCTACAGAGAGGTAGTATTACCTCTTTTCTTCTGCTGTTAACCCCCCCTCCCAGTACAGTCCAGCTTTTGGGTTGCCTTACTATAGGCCTTGTTGGATTGGCTAGTTATGGCTGTGGGCAGACCCACAGCCATCTTGCTATAGCTTGAAAAATGGGATTATCCTGGAACACATTTTTTAGTAGTTTTCATTGTATCCTTCCATAAATGCAAATCCTTATGGCAGTTAAAAAAAATACTCCCTTCTTTCTTTTTAGAATGATGGACACATAACTCCAACCTGCTTTTCTCTGAGAGCAAATGTGCACACATTTCAAACAAATCTAACTATCTTTAAAACTATTCAAGGTGCACAAAAACAACCAGTGTAAAAGTTGTTCAGGACAAACATATCTTTCACATGAGCGTAGTCACTAATCTGAATTCTTTACATTTTGTAAAATATGGTCTTTCAAACAACCCCATTTTTTTCTGTCTGAGTGAACACAGTAGGAGTCATGCCAAACAAATGTAAATAACTCAGAAAGTATAAAAGTTACCAATATACAACCAACATAATATCAAAATCAAATCAAAATCAATCAAAAATGTATTTATAAAGCGCGTTTCAAAAAACCAAAGAGCTAATACAAAACAGAGATAAGACATCAACGCTAATAAATATAGACATAAAACAATAAAATATCCATAAAATAAACTAACCAAATGCCAGCAGAAATAAATAACTTTTCAGGGATCTCTTAAATGCTTCCACAGACAGGCACTCTCTAACCTGACGAGGTAGAGAATTCCACAGGGTCGGGGCCATAAAGGAAAAAGCCCTAGCCCCAGATGATTTATAACAGACCCTGGGAATCTCTAGCAATCCCTCACCAGTGGAGCGGAGTGGGTGGAGAGGACGATAGGGACAAAGGAGATCTTGCAGGTAGCCTGGTCCCTGGCCATGTAGGGTCTTATAGGTCAGCAATGCGACCTTGAGGGTGATTCTCCATTGCACTGGCAGCCAGTGCAGTTCGCGCAGCACAGGTGTGACATGACAAGTTCTTGGTAGCCCTGTCAACAACCTAGCTGCCGCGTTCTGCACCAGCTGCAGGCGATGGAGATCTACCCCCGGCAACCCTAGATATAAAGCATTACAGTAATCAAGATGGGAAGAAACAAAAGCGTGAACCAACACAGGAAGGTCATCATGTGGAACAAGGTGTTTTATCTGGCGATATTCCTCAGATGGTAAAAGGAAGATCTGACAGTGGCCGACACCTGCATCTTTAGTGTCAGCACACTGTCAAAAATAACGCCCAGATTTTGCACCTGTTCAAAAGGTCTCAACTGGGTATCCCCTAATAAAAGATCAGGGGAGACCCCAGGAGTCAACTTCTTTACATAATGACCTGGGTCAACGACTAAAACCTCAGTCTTATCCGGATTTAGCCTCAGCCAGTTTGCACTCATCCAATCCTGAATCTCAGCGAGACAGTTGTTAAAAACCGAGACAGCATCATTTTGTTCGGGTGCAAAGGACATATAGAGCTGAGTGTCATCTGCGTAGCAGTGAAAACTCAGCCCATAACACCTTATAATGTCTCCCAACGGTAGCATGTACACCATGAACAACATGGGAGAAAGCACAGAGCCTTGCGGCACCCCACAAGACAGAGCAAAGGGGGCAGAGAAAAAAATCCCTGAAACCACCCTTTGACTTCTGCCTGTGAGGAAAGAGTGGAACCATCTGAGAACTGTCCCTGACAGTCCACAAAGTAGCCACACTTGATCCAGCAACATCCCATGGTCCACGGTGTCAAATGCTGCAGAGAGATCAAGAAGAACCAAGATTGAACGGCTCTTCTGATCTCTTGTTATTAGGAGATCATTAAGTACCCGAACTAATGCAGTCTCGGTACTATGTCTCTTCCTGAAACCGGACTGGAGAGGATCATAGACTTCATGGGTGGTAAGAAAGTCATCAAGCTGTAACGCGACTACTTTCTCAATAACCTTGCCCAAAAAGGGCAGGTTAGAGATCGGTCTGTAGTTAGCAAGGCAGTCGGGGTCAAGGGAAGGTTTCTTCAAAAGGGGTGTCACAACAGCCTCTTTCAGAGACTCTGGAAACACCCCTTGATCCAAAGAACCCTAAACTATCCTCGCAAGGATTGGTCCAATCGCATCCATGCACCCCACAAGGAGGCGCATAGGACCAGGATCCAAACTACAGCAAGTCGGTCACAGACCTTGGACAATCTTCATGATATCCATGATTGCTGGCTGCTCGAAGTCCATCCAGACAGACCACGGACATGTAACCCCATGTTGGTCACTGCAATGCTCGTTTGAATGCATGTCGTGGATCTCCAGTCTGATTGACGACACCTTATCATCAAAGAACCGAGCAAACTCATCACACTGTATTTGTGAAAAAGCTCTCCAATTTCACAAACGGGCTGGATTGCACAGTCTGTCAACGGTCCGGAAGAGCTGAGCAGGTCGGTTTCTTGATGCAGTTATCTCCCTGGACAGGAATTCTGCCTTCTTATGGGAGATTACTGATTGATAGTCCACATAATGGGCCATCAATCTAAGTTTGTCATCTTCTAGGCCTGATTTCCGCCAACAGCGTTCCAATCTTTGCCCCTTCCTCCTCAACTCCCTCAAAGTCCCATCAAACCAAAGGGATCAGGGGTGGAGGGGGAGGGGGAGAACATGGACAGGCGCAATGGAATCCAGTGCCCTCAACACCATATTATTATAGTGCACTACTAAGGCATCTGGTTCCCTGCACTCCATCGGCCAACTCGATAGGTCCAGCACTGCCATCAGACCTTCTGGGGTAACTCCCCTCAAAGGACGGTACTGGACCATCTCCAAAGGGGTGGGTCTCATAATGGGGGTCGCGAAATTGAACCTTACAGAGTGATGGTCAGACCACCCAACTGGTTCCACCACCAGTCCCATGATCTCCATACCCAAGGTGAACACTAAATCCAGAGAATGACCATGAATATGGGTAGCAGTGGTAACCACCTGTGTGAAGCCCAACTAACTCATTAGTTGAAGAAAGTCTTGACCAAACTGCGAGAGTTCATCGTCGACCCAGGCATTAAAGTCCCCCAGAACCAACCACCTGGAGGGCTCCAATACCAGATCGACAATGAAGTCCGCGACTTCTTGCAGAAAAACTTTCTCACCACCGGGTGGACGGTAAATGAGCAGAATTCTACAGCCCACACCTGCTCCCATGATACACTCAAAGGATCCAGGGGACACCATTGGAACCTCTACAAGGCCCAATTCCGATTTAAAACAAATAGCAACCCCCACCCCATGAATCAACCTCGGCGATGTATTATTTAGCACCGGCTGGAACAGTTGACTCTAAATGGGGCCTGCATTGGCCCAGCCAGGTCTCGTAGTGCATGTCAGGTCAGATGATTCAACAAAATCAGCAATAATTGCCGTCTTGTTTTTTATTGACCTGGCATTACATAATAATGCCCAGGTTGGATGAGAGGCCCTGGAGGAGCAGGCTACATGCCCACTATTCGTGGAACCCTTGGGTATGGGAACCAGGCAATGCACTCCCATATCCTGGACCCATTTCACCCCAAGGCATCTCCTCAATCTCACCATCTCAATTCGCCCACTCCGCTCACCCCCCATAGCCGAGGGGCCCCCCTCCCTCTTCGCCTCCTCCGCACAATCCCCAAGACACGGCAACGCCTATAAACTTCGGGCTGTAACGGGGGGAAATCAAAAGGGTGCAGGTCCCTCAGCCTAGAGGGAGAGTAGTGCCTGTCCATGGATATTCGATCCCAACACATGACTATATAGATTTTCAAAAAGCTCTTAAAACTACTTTAATATAAACGTTGTCACTACCAGCAACAAATCCAAAATAATAAAAACAATAATACACTTTTTCATTTAATCAATTCCACAAATAAAACAAATCTGGACAAATTTTTCACAAATTCTACTAAAGAGAAGTTTATAGCAGTTCAAAGCAAAATCACAGTGCTTCTAATCCATGCTTTTACTAGAACAGTAAAAAATCCCACAGAGCTCTCACCCCTGGGGAAACTATCCCATGGCCTATCTCTCACATAGGCCAAACGGAAATATTTTAAAGTTCTACCATATACTCCTGGAGTAGAAGTCAATCTGCAAAAAGAATTTAAGTCCGGCTATTTGGGGATATAATCTATCAGTCAATGGAAGGAAAACTCTCCCTATGGTCATCTCCCAAATATATCCTCCAGGGAGAACAGCCTATAATTGGACTTGTATGAGCAGGTTCTCCAATCTACTCCAACAATAATCCATAGACCACAGGTGCCCCAGGCCCATCCTCCGATAGTGCTCCACGAGCTCCTATGGCAGCTGTTCACCCTGGAAAACAAGCTGGGTTCAGACCGATGTTTTAATAAACAGAGGGAGTCCCCCTGATCGTCCCCCAAGGTGCCGCTGGAGAGATTGATTAGTATCTGAAATTCACACTAGCAGGCTCTCCAGCCTGCCAGCTATGAAACAGAGAGCACAGATACCCTGGGGCTGTCCTCCGACAGCACCCCCTAATCTGCCCAACCACCCCAACGGACTACCTTGGGTTAAGATCAAAAGAAAGACTGACAGACTCACCCACTTCTCAAAAATCCATAAATCACAGATGCAGAAACAAAGCCAAATTTTCTTATTCCAAAAAGGTAAGCCCAGTCTCCAGTTTCAGGCACACCAAGGCATAAGCAGATCCAGGGAGATAATAAATAGCAGGATCAAGTTAGCTCCAAAACAAATTCCTCACTGAAATGCCTCCGCTGAGGAGATTCAACATACAAAAATCAATATCTCTCGCAAACTCCGAAGAGAGAATTTTAAACCATCTCCCTTTCCAACTTGCAGGCCCAGGTCTCCCATAAAATGACAGGATGCCAAGAAATACAAAAACCCAAAAATCTGGGTCAGAAGGCAGTCCCAGGCCACAAACAGCCGTCCACTAACACCAACACAATCCCAAAAAACAGTTAAAGGTGCAGGTTCCTCAACAAAGGCACTTGCGGTCCAGAAGAGAATCCAATGAATTCAAAGCCCAAAAATAGATCCTCGGACAGTCCCTCCCTTAGTCCGAATCAGAGTCTGAGCTTATCACTGTAGGATATCTTCTTTTACCGCAGAGAAAACATACGGGGGCTTCAGGAAAAGCGACAGTCATGAATTAAACATCCCCGAAGTCGCTATCCAACAGGCGATCTATCGGCAACCACAATACTTCCCGTAGGATCCCAAACAGGAGAGCCACATGGACCAAGACACTGAGCACGGTACAAACAGCAGCCTGATTCCCACAAGATGCAAATAAACAAAATAAAATATAAACGGACCAAACGAACTGAAAAACAGACAAAACGAACTGAAAAACAAACAAAAAATAAAACAAACAAATAACCGAATTAAAAACGCTACTGAATTACTACAACAGCTACCGAATTGCTGCAACAGCCAACAGCACGCCCAGCTTGGTGGCCATCTTAATAGTTGTTCAAGACAAACTGACCTTTTAAATGAAGGTAGTCACTAATCTGAATTCATTAGATTTTTTAAATATAGCCATACAAAAGGTGGAAATTGTGAAGAAAAATGAAAATTCAGGTAATCAGATGGCCATAGTTTAAAAAGTATAATTAGTGCAGCTTAATAAATAAGCTCATGTGAAAGGTTGTTTTGTCCTGAACAACTTTCATACTGATGGTTTATGCATAACTTATATACTTTTAGAGATATTTACATTTGTTTGGCATAACTCCTATCACACTTTAAACAGCTTAATTTCTCCAAAGCACCATGCCACTTAAGTAAAATTTGTTTGTTTGTTTGTTTGTTTATTCGCTTAACGGGTAAGCACACTGGAAACAAGTTCCTTTTACAGGTGCGACCCACATATATTGCATACAGACAATACATAATCAAACATACATATACAATGCAGCAAATTGCAGACAAAAATGTCTTTGTTACGTATAAAATTCATTAAAAAAAATTCATAAAAAACAGTTACAATTAAATTGAGATTCGAAATACATCCTTAATGCATCTGTAAACTTTTTGACAGAACACAACCACCTAATATCTTGAGGAATTTCGCTCCAAATGAATGGAGCAATATAAGCAAAGGATCTCTGTCCACTTTTAGATTTCATAAAAGGAATCTTGAGAAACCTACTGTCTGACCTATGTCTAGAATAATGACCATCAATATATGGTCTCAAAAACTTTGAAATACTATGTGGAATTCCAGAGTCCATGACTTTATATATGAACTTGGCCACACAGTATTGGAAATTTAATGAAACCGTAACCAGCCCATTTCTTTCAGAATCACACAATGATGAGATGACTTAGAACAATTTAAAGCAAACTTAGCTATCAAGTGAAGTAAAGTGGATTTCTTTGAAATCACTGTGCAGAAGCAGTGTCAGTAATCATAGCTGCATAGTTCACAATAGGAAGTAAGCAGCAATTTGAAATAACCAGCCTAGACTCAGGAATAAGAAATGAACGGATTCTGTACAAAGAACCTAGTCTACAATGTATTCTTGAGGTAACCCTCAAAAAATGAGATTCATAACTTAGATGAGAATCTAGTAATACCCCAAGATATTGAAATGTATCAACATAGTCAAACAGTAATCCATCAAGAGATTTAACTTCCAAAGTACCAACCTCAGATCTCAGTCTAGGTGGGGTACAAAAACCATCACCTTTGTCTTAGATTTGTTTAAGAGTAATTTACAGGCCATAAGTGAAGACTGAAAATTGCACATTTCCTCTGTTAAAGAAACACCTAGATCTCCAAATGACAAACCCTGCGTATAAATTACTGCATCATCAGCGTAAAGTGTTAGAGAAGCATTATTAATTACACTTACTAGTTGATCAAAAAACAAAGAAAACAAAAGTGGCCCCAAAATAGAACCTTGTGGAACCCCACACTTAACCATTACAGAGTCTGATACAGCACCCCTATATTTAACCCTTTGAAACCTATTTGTTAAATAATCCCTCGTCCAGTCCAAGAAAGACTCACCAACTCCCAATGACTCAAGTCTAGAAATCAACAATTGGTGATCAACTGAATCGAATGCCTTGGTCAAGTCCACGAACACGGCACCCGTCAGACACCCTTTATCCATGCCATTAAGTACCGCGTTCGTGAACTCGACCAAGGCAGTCTCAGTACTCCTTCCCTTTCTAAAACCATGTTGGTTCTGAGACAATAATCCAAAGCGATCCACATACCCAATCAACTGATTATAAACTATTCTCTCCTGAACTTTAGCTAAAGCAGACAAGATAGAAATAGGTCTGTAGTTACAAAACTCATGTTGTGAACCAGAAAATAAGAGACCAGACCATCTTGTCATGTCTAATTTAACAGCAGATCCTAATGTTATTCTAGCAATGTACCTACTAGTACTTCAATGAAATTCTTTAGTGCTTAACATGAAGAAAAAAACAAGCATTTGTCAATGCCGAATGTTTGCTTGCTGGCATTGGTATTGGTGGGGTGTGCCTTTGGGTCGTCAGGCATAACGACCATGCCATTTCACCACACCCTATCCTGCAGACACCGACAAGTGTCAAGGTGTTCCTTGGGTGTTTGGCCCTTATGCTCACCCCATTCCATTAGGAAATATGGTGAGATAGGTGCAGTATAGGAGAATGGGGTGAACTTTGGGGCCAAAGAGTCCAAGGCACACCTTGATGCCTCTCACTGGCTGCAGGGTGTGCGTGGGGGTGGAATGGTATGAACATTACAGGCGACAATCCCAAGTCACACACCTGATGCCTGTCAGTCTCTACAGGGTGGGGCATTATGGTTGGAAACCCTAACGCCTCAGGTGTTCGTTGGTATTTTCACTCCAAATTTTCAACATGGGTTTTTTTGTGACCCCTACCTTATGAACAGTGGCAATATCAGTTCGTTAGCTGAAAGCTGATTTTGCAAAGTGACTACGGCATTTGGCACCACAGGTGCAAAAACACATTTTGAACAGGATGTGAAAAATGACAGCTGTACTGTTCATGGGGAGGTGTAAAAAATGGCAATGTTGAAAATCTGCAGTGAAAATAGTAAAAATACTGGTGAAGACACGAGCGTGCGTAGAAACTGTGCAATGCACATCCTTAATATAATTAGTTTGGGGATTTTTTACAGCAGATAGTCAACACAGGCATTTTGGGACCTCTGCTCATGAACAGTGTTACTGTGATTTTCTTAATCTGTCCCGAACAGTGATTTCCCACAGCAACCACGCATTTCTGCGCAGAAAATGTGAAAACACATTTTGGCCATGTTGTGAAAAATTACAGCTGTACTGTTCATAAGGAAATGTGGAAAAATGCCAGAGGTGAAAATCTGGACTGAAAATATTACAAATTCATGAACTTATGAGGGTATGTGGAAACAGCGCAG
Organism: Neoceratodus forsteri; assembly: GCA_016271365.2. Taxonomy (NCBI): domain Eukaryota; kingdom Metazoa; phylum Chordata; order Ceratodontiformes; family Ceratodontidae; genus Neoceratodus; species Neoceratodus forsteri. Next base: position 542,082,277 of record CM057449.1, on the reverse strand, counting down.
TGCTCGCTCGTAATACAGTCATTTTAAGGACTTTTGTCACCAAATTTTCAGCATAGCTATTTTTAGACCTTTGCTCATGAACAGTGTCACTGTGATTTTCTTAATCTGTCCCAAACATTGATTTCACACACCAACTGCGCCATTGTGTGCTACATGCACGGAAACACATTTTGGGGGAGATGTGAAAAATGATAGCTGTACTGCTTATAAGGGGGTGTGGTAAAATGGCAATGTTGAAAATCTGAAGTGCAAATATTAAAAATTTGTGAACTTACGAGTGTGCGTAGGAACGCAATGCACACTTGTAAAACAATCATTTTTGGGGAATTTTTTCCCCAAATTTTCAGCACAGGATTTTTGGGGGCCTACCTCATGAGCTGTGATACTGTCATTTCGTATATCAGTTCCGAAAGATGGTTTCATGCAGTGACCACGAAATCACCTTTTGGGATTGAATAACAAAATGACAGTGCAAGCATTCACGAGGTGGGGTCCCAAAAACCCCATGTTGAAAATTTGGTGAAATAATCCAAAAAAAAATGCCTGAGCTATGCATCAAAGTTGAAAAAACCCTATTTATTCTTTTATACAGCTTACCGGCATTTCCTCAGTTCGCGGTCGGCTTTGAAGAGTGCAGACGTGTTCCTGGTCCACCGAAGATCATTGCGCTGGACTCTGGAGGTAAGTATGGGGCGAGGGGAGGGAGGATGTGCAGTGGGTGGGCACGGGTGGGAGAGGGGGTTCAAGACAGTCAGTGTGGGACCATTCTTTCTTTCTAGGTTTCTTTTTTCTTGTAGGAAGATGACGTGGATATTTGCCAGTCTGGGGTGGGCTCCCAGCGTGGCAGCTGGAAGTTTTTTTTTTGGTGGGCCACCAAACAGACGTTTGCCATGCTGTGGTGGGCTCCCAGCATGGTACCTTGAAGGCTGTTTTGGGAGGGGGGCACTGGAGCCGATGGGGGATTGGGCACCCCCATCGGCCATACTGTGTGTGTGTGTGTGGGGGGCACATGAGCACACTGGGTTGGGGCCCAGCGTGCTACTTGTTGGGGGGAGAGGAGCTGTCTATGACAGCTCTTGTACTACAGTGCTGACATGGAGGCACTTTGCATATTGCCGACGGTGGCAGTATGCAAATTGCCTACAGCTGCGGCTCATTCTTTCACCTGTATGCTGCTGCATTTGCAAATGCTGTCATAGACAGCTCTTACATTCATTGGTGCGGTGGGGCCATGCCTGCAAAAGGCAGCAGGGCATTGGAAGTAGGGAGGCACACCTACGAATTCTTGTATGGTGGCACTATGTTTCTTGCACATGCATGCAGCAAACATAAAAACAGCTTGAAACAAAACAGTCTGCTTATTGTGGTCACATTTGATCTTTTCAGAATGGGATCATGTTAAATATTTTCAGACAAAAAGCAGCAGATTAATTTTAGCATTTATTAGCCAACAATATTATCCTCTTTGGCAACTTCTATTATTAAAATGCATTAAATGTATAGCTCACTAAATCTTGACCTTGGAATAACTCTTGAATGACTTCTAAATATGTTTTAAGACATTCCCTTTATGGGAGGTCAAGACCCATGCAAAAGGTCAGGTGTTATTTTTTCAATGTTTTATTTACAAATTTCCAAAGTAAAAGTGTGGAGAAATAGAAAAGTATGTACAACTACTGTCGTATGCATTTTCAACTCAGAGAGGAAGTTAATATTTGTGCAAAATCAAACCCAAAGTTTATACAGTTTTGTTCTAAAGTTATTTTATTCTAAATCTTATTGGACTGTTGGTATATCGACTGCACAGTGTCAGGAATACTATGAAGACCATCACAGCGACATTTTTGACAGTTCTCTGTGATGGTCTCCAAGTTCCTGACACTGTTGCCGGTGAGGTGTTTGCCCCTATCCCCGAACTAACTCTGACTGGAGTTAGGAATCTAAAGTTCAAGGGGTGCAGGGGTCAGAGCCTCCCCATGGGGGGTGTGGGGGGTGAAGCCCCCACAGAAAACATTTGGTCCCAAGCGACAGAAAAACACCAGTTGGTGGTGTTGTGCTGTCACTGTGCCGTCGGTCGACAAATTTCTTGTCACCGTGGCATAGTGGAACTTGGACTGTTGAGTGTTATGTTTTCATATTTTTTTTTACAAATTTCTGAACTAAAAGTGTGGAGAAATACAAAAGTATGTATGACTAATCTCCTATGCATTTCTACTCAGAGAGAAGTTAACATTTGTGCAAACTCAAACCCAAAGTTTATACATTTTTTTGTTCTAAAGTAGTTACATTCAAAATCTTATTGGACTATTGATAAACTGAGCAAAGTAATGTTTAGATAAAACAAATCGATGACTCCAGGTTTGGGAGGTAATTAAAAATTGCAAAAGGTCAAATTATGAAACCTTAAATGAACTCATTAAGACCGTTCTTCTTAGTGTGTAATTATAATGAATTAAAGACATTTGAATTTAGACCTACAATTATACAACCATCGTGATACATATTTTTAGGATCAGAGGAATGGTGCAAGGCTGTCGAAATCATGGTGCTCTCATTGCTTCAGCACTTCAGTGAGCATGGTCAAACCACAAAGAGCCAAAATAAAAGCTTCTATCTTCTCAAAAAAAAATAATATTTTATCATATTTGATTTAATGTGAAAATACAAAATAGCAATAAGGAAGTAAAACAATCAAGATGAGATTTCAACGTTCTCCAACCATCATTGAAGCTGAGCCATAATAAAGGCTTATATCTGCTTCAAAGCAATTATATTTTATTTTGATACATTTAATATTCTGTATCTACAGTAAGTGGACACTAGAAAAAAAGTTTATTGGGTGTTCGGAAACAGGCAAATGCAACCAGACACAGAAGGAAGTCAAAAGAAAGTATCAGTTGCAGGGGCTAGTAACAAGTCAGGGAGCTCACTTGATCACTCCAACAGGGGCCACCCACCGACACTACTGACCATTGGTGGGCACTGGTAGCTGAGGAGGAGCTGGGCAAGTACTGTAAGCAGTCAATGTAGGAGGAGGAGGTGGAGGTGGATTGCAGGTTGCCTGCCATAGTCCAGCTCTTATTTTAAATCCCTGTGGTGCCTGAGTGGCTGTAGCAAACATCTGTGCAGCAGCTGTCCATCTGTAGGGATTAAGGGGGGCTCAGTTTAGCTGTCCTGTTGTATTCAGGCAGGTTCAAGCTTCATTACAGCAGCAGGTCTGACTGGAGCCCCAGACCCCCAACTCTGCTACTTGTAAAGGACTTATCGCTTGAGAGCGAGTGATCCTTGCTGCTTGTAAAGGAAGTGGCAGGGATCACGGTTGGTGTTCATTTGTATGCCGGGGCACGCAGGAGGGCTGGCTGGGCTGGGAGGAGTGCCTTTAAGTCTAAGCACTGCATGTGTCTGAACTGTTGTGGATTGCATGGGCATAGTCAGGATGGTGTTCAGGGTGTTCAAACCCCCCCCCCCACAAATTACCTCAGAAAATTTCAAATTCCCATATTTTATTTTTGGGTTGTCTCAGGCTCAGTTGCTAAAAAAACTCAGTATCTCAGCAGTCTCCATAGCAGCTGGAGCTAACCACAACACAATGTGCATGCACAGAACAATTGATGGCCAGGGGAGATGGAAACATCATCTACCGAGAAAGCAGGAGAAGCCTGGTGAGACAGACCTGTGAGCATGCTGCTGTGCTGCATCATTTGTACAGCACCGAGCAAGTTGTGGTGTCCTGTCAACTGTCATGGTGGTAGAGCTGGAGAGCAGAGAAAGAACTGAACCATCTGGGGCTGAGCTCCGAGTAATGCGTGACACATCTTCCTGACTGTGCTGGATGCTGACTGGACTGGTGGTGTGGCCCGGAGAGAAGACAGGAGAGGTCAAAGAAAAATCTTCCCTGGTCTAGTGGCCTGTAGTCCTGTCTTGGGAGGGGAGCGACTGGTAAGGCAAGCAAACAGTAGAGTAATCAGCAGAAAAGTGGTGAGTGGAGAAAAGATTAAAGATTGATTCGAGGGAAGGGTTCTTTCATTCAGAGAGGTGGTGAGGGGTATTGGCACCATATTCCAGGGCAAACCACTCATTACATCTCAACCTCACCAATGTTCTGCCCACCTTGGAGTTTATCATGTGGAGTGGGAATAGGTGTGGAAAGGCAGAGGCCTGACTGACATCTTTGTCTCTGGTAGTTGCAGAGTGCTCCCATGTGCAAAGGTGGAATAGAAACATAGAAACATAGAGGTTGACAGCAGATAAGGACCGCAAGGCCCATCCAATCTGCCCATTTCTTTTTATACCTTATAAATGTGCCATTGGCCTTTGCTCTGTCAGTGGCCTATCTATTCATACTCATTTGTATTGCTCCCTTATGCCTATCCCATGCCTGTTTGAAGCCCTGCACTGTATTCATAGCCACCACCTCCTGAGGTAGGCCGTTCCATGCATCCACCACTCTTTCTGTGAAAAAGAATTTCCTCACATCCCCCCTTAATTGGCCTCCCTCTAATCGCATGCTGTGTCCTCTTGTCCTGCTATTTTTCTTATATTTAAACATGTTAGACTCTTTCACTTTGTTAATGCCCTTAAGTGTTTGAATGTTTCGATCATATCACCTCTGTCCCTCCTTTGCTCAAGGGTATACATATTGAGCTCCATTAATCTGTCCTCATATGTCTTCTGATGCAGTCCCTGCACCATTTTGGTTGCCCTTCTCTGGACTGCCTCAATTTGGTTAATGTCCTTGTGAAGGTGTGGCCTCCAGTACTGCACGTAGTACTCCAGATGGGGCTGAACCAGTGTCTTGTAAAGAGGGATTATTACCTCCCTCTTATGACTTGTGATACCCCTACTAATACACCCTAACATCCCCCTAGCCTTATCTATTGCTTTAAAGGTCTGCTTGGATGATTTCAGGTCATCGGTGATGATGATGCCCAAGTCTCTTTCTTCCATTGTGACTGCCAGCAACTCCCCTCCCAGCCTATAGGTGGCTTTAGGGTTTCTCTTCCCTATGTGCATGATCTTGCACTTCTTTGCATTAAATCCCAGTTGCCACTCTTCTGACCATTTTGCTAGTTTATCCAGATCTCTTCTCATTCTGCCCACCCCATCTGGATCATCTACTCTGTTGCAGACCTTGGTGTCATCTGCAAACAGACAAGCCTTACCTTCTAGTCCATCTGCAATGAAGATATTGAAGAGGACTGGCCCTAGGACTGATCCCTGAGGTACCCCACTTGTGACTTGCATCTCTTCTGACTGTATACCATTTACCACCACTCTCTGTTTTCTGCCCGTCAACCAGTTTGCCACCCAGTTGACCAACTTCTGACCCACCCCAACCCTACCCAGCTTATTTATCAATCTTCTATGTGGAACAGTGTCGAAAGCTTTGCTGAAGTCATGGTAGGCGACATCAACTGCTCCCACTTGGTCCACCACTCTGGTTACCCAGTCAAAGAAATCTATGAGATTTGTTTGACAGGACCTTCCTTTTGTAAACCCATGCTGTCTTGGATCCTGTGCCCCTATGGATTCCAGGTGTTGCACTATCCTTTCCTTATGGAATGCCTCCATAATCTTGACAACTACTGAGGTATGACTGACTGGTCTGTAGTTCCCTGCCTCCTCCCTGCTACCACACTTGTGGAGTGGGATCACATGAGCCCTTCTCCAGTCTTCTGGAACCTCTCCTGTGCTCAGAGACTCACTAAACAGTTCTGCTAATGGCTCTGCTAGTTCCACCCATAGCTCCTTAAGTACCCTGGGATGTATGCCATCAGGTCCCATTGTCTTGTCCACCCTGAGCTTAGTGAGCTCTTGTAGGACCCTTTCTTTTTTGAAGGGAGTAGTGCTCACCTCCTTCCCCGCTGTGTCCATGGTGCTGGGCTGTGGGCCCTGCCCTACCTTTTCTTCAGTAAATACTGAGCAAAAGTATCTATTTAGGATAGATGCTTTTACAGGGTCCTCCTCCTCACATGCCCCCATTTCTCCTTTGAGTTTAGCAATACCCCCTCTGGACTTTCTGGGGTTAGGAGTACTGTCTATATGCAGAGGTGGGATGGTGGTAGAGGAGGAGTGATGCAAATGTATGGAGGAGTCCCCATGTGTAGGAGTGGGATAGATGGGGAGCATTGCTCCCCATGTTGGGGCAATGGGATGAAGGGGTGGAATGCTCCCCATGTACAGAGCTGATATGAAGTGGGAAGAAAGCTCCCCATGTGTGGAGGCTGAATGGAGGGAGAGGAGTGCTCCCTATGTGCAGGAGGTGGGATGCAGTGGATGAATTGCTCTCCATGTGAGGGAGGTGAAATGTAGTGGGAGAAGCACTAGAGGGGTTAGGGGATGAGTGCTCACAATGTATGGAAGTGGGGTTGAGGTGGAGCAATGATACCTATGTGTGGAGATGGAATGCAGGGAAGAGTGCTCTCCATGTTCAAGTTCAAATTTATTGTGAAGGAATAACATTCATTGAGCAAGCTCATTTTCAAGGAGGTCCCTTGACAAGCAATGATAAAGATAATACAAGGTGTGAGATACAAAAAGTAAGGACACATACTACAAATTAAAATAAAACAATTTTCTTTACATTAGTATATACAATATATACAATGTTGCATTCAACAAGGATTGAGACCAAATATGATTACATAAGACACTATGTCCACCATGTGGAAGAGGGCAGGAGAAGGATAATTGCTCCCCATATGCAAAGGAAGCATAAGGGGGAAGAGTGTTCTCTATGTGAAAATGTGTAAAGGGGGAGAGTGCTCCCCCTGTGTGGAGGTGAGATGGGGGGGGAAACAGTCACTTAGGGGCCACCATCCTAGACCCCACTCCAGCCTGTGTGTGAAACTTACTGGAATAGGTACAGTTTATGATGGGGCAGATGTGCAACCCACATCTCTTCTCTGGCTGCTGTAAAGTATTGGTTTGATAGGTAGGGGTGCAAGAGGGGGCACCAGTCATGTAGGAGCACCCACTGTATCCTGCCTTTCACCCACCCAGCAGAGTGAGAACAGTTGTGGAGGGGCAGATACAAGATCCACATTTTTGTATCTCAGTACCTCAGAGTGCTCTCTATGGGCAGAGCACATTAGGTGGGAGAGCCTCTGGCTGAAGCATAGTGTTCTGCAAGTGTAGAGGTATGGCATAGGGTGAGGAAGTGCCAGTCACCCAAAGTCCACTCCAGCCTTCATGTTAGCCCTGGTGGAGCAGGGACGGGTATGATGGGGCAGATGTGCAACGTGCATCTCTATCACTGGCTGCTGCAGGGTGCTACCCTTATGTGGAATGGGATGGTGCATTATTCTCTCCATGCCACCTGCCTGGAGCCCACCCAATACCAGTGCCAGCTTTCATGGAACTCAGATGGGTGAAGATGAACAGATGTGTGAACCACATCTGTCATTGACTCCTGCAGAGTGCTTCTCAAGTGCAGGAGGTGGAATGGAAGGAGAAAATGCTTCACATGTGCAGAGATGTGGAATGGTGTGTTGGGTGCCAATGGCCTCGGGCCACCCACTGGATCTGAACCGCAACCCCATTTCCACCCACCTGGAGCCCACCAGGCTAGATAGAAACAGGTGTGGTGAGGCAAATGTGCAACTCACATTTCTGTCTCTGGCTGGTTCAGCCAATGTGCAGTGGTTGGATGGTTGTGGAGGGGGGCCAATCACCAGCTTCTGCCAGGCCACAGTCCACTATTTGCCTCGGGCTTCCCACCTGGCAGTCACCTTGTCACTGTGCCAACCTGTGTAGAGTGAGATGGGTGTGGAGGGGAAGATGAGTAACCTACATCAGTCTCTGGCTACTGCAGATTGTTCCATATAGAATCATAGGATCAATATCTGGTCAATTAGCATTAGCCATGTCAGACCAGCACCAATTCATACTTCAAACTGGTAACATAAAGCACCATAATGTTTATCTAATGTATCTTTAAACTGTCTCATGTTACTGCAGGACACTACATCAGATGGCTGTGCAGGGCATTAAGGGTGGACAAAGCACCATGACCTGATGGCATTCACCCTAGGGTACTACGGGTGTTGGCAGAGGTCCTGGTGGGGCCACTGGCTGACCTGTTCAATACCTCCTTGGACACAGGATGTGTACCACAGGACTGGAGAATGGCCCATGTGGTGCCCATCCACAAAAGTGGCCCAAAGGATGAACCAGAAAACTACAGACCAGTGAGCCTCACATCGATTGTGGGAAAGCTCATGGAGACCATACTGAAAGAGAGGCTAGTGAGCTTCTTGAAAGAAAACACTCTCCAGGATGGTCAACAGCACGGATTTACAGTAGGCAGATCCTGCCAGATAAACCTTGTAGAGTACTATGACTGGGTGACACGGGAACTGGATAAGAGCCATACAGTGGATGTCCTGTATTTGGACTTCAGCAAGGCCTTTGATTCAGTGCTGCATGAGAGGTTGGGGGAGGAACTGGAATATGTGGGGGCGGGACCAAAAATGGTGAAATGGATCACAAACTGGCTAAAGGGAAGGCAGGAAAGGGTGGTGGTGGTGGGGGGGGACCTCTCATCACTGAGAGCGGTGACGAGCAGAGTACCACAGGGATCGGTACTAGGACTGGTGCTGTTTGGGATTTTTATTGCAGATATCTCACATGGGATCTGGAACAAGATCAATCTGTTTGCAGATGATACCAAGATGGGAGCTGTGGTTGATGATGCAGAGGGGTGGAAGGGGTTGCAGGAGGACCTGACTAAGCTGCAGGAGTGAGCGGAAACATGCCAGTTGGGGTTCAACACCAAGAAGTGCAAGATTCTGCACTTTGGAGCTAGGAACCAGGGAAGGGATTATCACTTGATTGGGGGTACAGTTGGGGAGCTCCACAGAGGAGAAGCACCTAGGAGTGATCATTATGGGGAGCATGAACAACTCTGCTTAGTGTAGGAAGGTGGCAGCAAAAGCCAACAAAATGCTGTGGTGTATTGTGAGAGGGATTTCCTCAAGAAGGAGGGAGGTTATCTTACCCCTGTATTGATCATTGGTCAGGCCCCACCTGGAGTACTGCATGCAGTACTGGTGCTCATTCCTGAAGAAGGACATAAGATTGTTGGAGGGGGTGCAGTGAAGAGCCACAAAGATGATCCAGAGATTGGAGAGCAAGTCCTATGAGAACAGGCTGAGAGAGCGGAACATGTATTCACTGGAGGAGAGGAGGGATGGGGGAATATGATCGAGGCCTTTGAGTATCTGAAGGAGATAAACAAGACCAACACAGAAGGGATTTTTCAGATGAGAAGGGGAAGGGACACGAGATGGCATGGACTGAGTTTGGAGGGGGAAGAGTCAAGAGGGAGATGAGGAGACATTTTTTCATGGAAAGAGTGGTGGACAAATGGAACACCTTACCAGATGAGATAGTGTCCTTAAAGACAGTGGGCAGGTTCAAGAGGGGTTGGGACAGGGGAAGGGGAAGGGATGCTAGGAAGGAGGGGGGCCGGAGGGGCAGCTGCAAGATGAGGGGCTAGCTGCCCACTCAAGCAGACTCGATAGACCATGAGGCCTGTTTCTGCTGGCAATTTCATATGTTCGTATTCCATTTCATCACCACTGTCTGCGCCCCCTCCAATCTCCTCAAATCCCCCTTCAAATGTGGTGAGAAGAACTGCCCACAGTACTCCAAGTGAGGATGAACCAGTGATACATACAGTGGGAGTAACACCTCTTTAGTCCTACTTCTAATATTTTTCCTGATACAAGCACGAATTCCATACCCCTTTTTAGCCACCTGAGCACAGTGTTCAGAAAAAATAAATGTACTAGAAATCTGCAATTTGTAACTTGGTCCCATTGATGTAATAGGGGAATCTCAAATTCTTTTTCCCTAGGTGCATAATCTTGCATTTATTAAGGATGAGTTTGAATTATGTGCTGATGTGAGCTGGAGGTGTATGGGGCAGCAACTACACAGGGGGTGCCCAACCAGTGCCTACCTTACACTATGCTAGTCAATGTGAAGGGACAGATATGTGACCCACATATTTGTCTCTGGCTTTGTCTGGGCACTTCTCTTGTGCAGTGGTGGAATAGATGCACCAAGTTTGTTTTACACTGGGTCTCTCCTGGTCTCTCTCTCTCTCTCTCTCTCTCTCTCTCTGATGTCCGCTCCTCCACGGAGAAAGAAAAACTCTGCAGCACTGCTCTCCATTCTGGTCACAGCACTCATGCTGCCACTTTCTTTGCCTCTCTGTATGTGCTGTCCACTTCCAAGAGGCTTCAGAAAGACAAATAGAGAGTCAGACCGACAACAAGGTGCCGGAAGAGCAAGTGGCAATAAAACGGATGGCAACTGAGCTCGGGCTCACACTGTGCTCCACTTCTCTGTTTGGGGGGGGGTTGACACCATCTCGACTGGAACAGATTGGACCTGCACATACTGTATATGCCTCACTGGAAGCGGCTCTCGCTGTTGCTGTGTCTATCTCAGGGGGTAGGGATGGGGTTGGGGGGGAGGAGTAGACACTACTAGGGGATGGACCACCCATTGAAATGAACGTTTGTTAAGGCGCAGGTCTGGGAGCCACCAGTCATCATGGTTATGGTCACTATATTGCACTGCTCCTAAATTCACACTGCCAAGGTGGTGCTGCAATAGTGACAGCCTTTCATTTGGTGATCATTCTCATTCTGCTTACTCGACACATCCCAGCATGTTGCTGTCAATGTTTGGGGGCCCTGTCTCTGCTCTGTCCCTGACACTGGTGACACGTACCACCTCTTTCAATCCTGAGCTCTCTTTTGGGGCTGGGGGTGTTGTTGCCTCTCCTTGTTGGTGTCTGTTCCTGCAGCTCGTGTCTCTCTCTCCCTGCCATCCATGGTTAAGCTACATCTCTGCAGGCAATGCTGCCTCACTTCTCAGCACTCTTGCTCCTTGTATTGTGCGGTGGGTTGGGGGGCACATTGAAGCAGCATAGATACTAGGAGACATGCGGGGCAGGTCAGTAGGTACCATCACAGAGAGCAATGCTCAGGCTGGGCATTGTGGCACACATGAAGCACCAGAAAGAGAAGAGCTCAGGGACAAGAACACACACTGTCATTCACACAGAGACACAAACAAGTTCAACACGGATGTCTGTCGGGGGAAGGATAAATAATATTTATTTGTTCTTTTCTGCTAGGACTGTTTACTGCTTTTGGCACAGAGAGTTGAGGATGCAGTGTATGGCTCGGTACCTAGACATCTACAGGGTGGGTGGGGAGACAAACAGTAAGATCAGTAAGGGCACGAATGAAAGGAATGAAGCGCTTTCATTGGAGTGGTTTATTTCTTTTAACTAGAGAACAGCTTCCAGCTGTGAAACTCTGATTAGTGTCACAGTTTGGTTGCATGCTCATTGGTCTGTCAGGGCCAAGCCCACTGTAGATTGATGTGCATTAGACTTGTCCCTGGCACACCTTTGAAATGTTGTTCTACCACAAGATGTTTATTGTGCACGCTCAAGGAAACATAAAAAACTATAAAGAATTTAGATTAGTGACTACCCTCATTTAAAAGGCCTTTTTGTCCCAAACACAAAAATAATGCACTTGGGGCAGAGAAGTCCAGGGGCAGAGTACAAATGTGTGGAGTGGTATTGACAACATTAAGAAAGCACACATTCAAAAAAAAGAGCTTTCATATGCAGTTGATCACTGTTTAACAATATTATGCATCTAAGGCTGCCACTGTACATCTGATGCAAACCCATAATCATGTTCCTCTCTTGAATCGAAAAGGGGGGGGGAGGCCATAACTGACTCCTTGTTTTTGCGTTAAAGGGGTCAGTTTCTTTACAGCAAAAACAAGGAAAGGCATCCTTTCTAAAATGTGCAGACGGGCATGGGGACCCCTTTTTTTTCCAGAGCATCCTACCAATGGCAGCTTTCACTTCATGACTGCTACTACCCCTGTCTAATACAGTCAGGGGAAAACCAGAAGTAGTCTACCAGCACTAAGAGCAATATGGTTAAGGTATATTTGCCTGAAATTACTGCTTAGAAAAGAATGAGAAAGTGACTGTGATGACGAACAAATCCCAGATCAGATCTCTAGTTTGCTAATAGACTCCTCCTGAGTCTGATTTGTATGGTAATGTGGGCCGAGCTACATGGATGTTATGCCATCATCAGATTTGTATAAGAGCACTGTGGAAGCACGTAACCGGACCGCTGTGTGATGTGCTGCCACAGTGCTCCGATAAAGTTTCCAGTAATTCTGTTTATGCAGCCCTTCCCCTCCACAGGCTGCAAAAACATACCCACTTCCTGGCACACTACTTTTCCATTCCGCAATTGCAGTAGTGACGGCTGCCATGTGCAATGTGGCGATGTTGACTTAAACTGCACATACATGAGTATCGTGCATACAGTTATGTCAGCACCACCATATTGCGCAGGGATGACTACAGGGCAAACTGCACATGTGCTAGTATCGCGTATACGCCGTACTGTAATCACTGCAGTATTAGTTATGGTTAACTCCAGTGCAGAAAAAGCACTACATATTCTTTTCCATGCTCTTGCCACTCCTAAAAGCTCTCCCCAGCCTTATTGGCTCTGATCAGAGTTTGTTTTTGTATGGAGTCACTTTCCTCTAAAGTAGTGCCCAAAATAATCCCCAGTATTCCATTCTTGTTCCCTATGTGCATTGCTTTGCACTTTTTGGTGTTGAATTTCAACTGCCAAACTTCAGTATGTACTCACTTTATGTGTCCCCAATACCGTAAATAATATTCTTTTGAAAGAGTGTGCCACAGTATACAGCAGCTGCTCCCATTACATATCTCTCTGTGTCTCTCTCACTGTCAGTCTGTCTGTGTCTCTCTCTCTCATGTTTAAAGCTATCCCTCAGTTGGAAAAGATAATCCATGATTCCCCTTCACAAGGTGTGTTTGCATCCCCTATTGACAGGGCCCCTACTTTTCTGCGGCACAGTGGGACCAAGTTCTGCGGCAAGACTACCATTTGCCACAGAACTTCTGCGGCGGTGGTTTGTAATTTCTGCGGAAGTTCTGCGGCACTAACAAACTACCACATCACAGTGACAGCTTGCCATCCTGACTTCACTTTCATGGCAGTTTTTATAGCAATCAGGATGGTGGAAAGCACAGTAACACTAGTTCAAAAAATAACAGAATCATAAAAATAATTTTATGCCTAAAAAATCAAAACAAATTTCTCTCCCTTAAGGTCCTAGCCTGTTAAATAAATGATGACTGCAGAGGGGATCTTATGTGATAAATAAGGTATTTCTGTATGCATGCTATCTATTCCACTAAGTAGGTTTCCACTGTCTATCACTTATATATTTGTATGTGCTTTCTACACCTCTCATGAGGTTCCCACTGTGTATCACTTATGTATTTATATGCACTCTGTAACATACATACAAATGTGTGTGTGTGTGTGTGTGTGTGTGTGTGTGTGTGTGTATATATATATATATATATTTTTTTTTAATTTCCATGAACTTGCATCCTCATTCATACAGGTCCCATTAGAAATGGAATAGAGGAGTTATTGCAAAACTCATTTTTGATGTCAACCTGATTTCTCTGACACACTGCATAACACCATCAGGCCATGACATGCATGTGAACCAATTGTGTGAGAGAGCTCTCCAGCCCAGCACAACGTGTCCACCATGTGACAGAACACTGCACCATACCTTCTCAGGCTCCGAGCAATTATGTGTTCCACCAATTATTGGGCTGCCTAGCCAGTTCCCAGAGCTAATCTCTGAACCTGAGTTGCCGGCACAGAAACACAGCATGCTACCCTATGGCCCAACAGCTGTCCCTGCACACAGAATTTCTCCATAACTTTTAGGTGATTCTATCAACCAATGACAATATGTAATCAATAACTCTGGCAAAATTGCGTACAGTGCAATTATTTATTTAACAGGTCTATTCTTTCAACAGGTCTACACATTATTAGATTCCACTTTTCTGGGCATAATTACTTTATTTTTCTTAAAAATGACAGTTAAATTCATTTTACCAGTTATTCATTTCAGATAGCATCTCTATACCTTAAAGGCACAAATAGGTTTGTACAAAGTGAGGTATGGACTTAACAGGTCAGTGCTATTGACAAGGTTTTGTGTAAGTTGGCCCTAGTGCAATAATGTAAGACTGAAAATTGTATTAGGCTATACTGCAGGTTGAGCAAATATCACCATGCCTGATGTGCTATGCCACCTTCTCTGGCAGTGGGAGCTGTGGTAGATAAGTGACTGTTAATTTCTGTTGCAGATTGCAGTCATTTCATTAGCTAATGTATGATGTTATAGCAATAATAACATCACATTCTGAGCATATAGGGGGTTTAGGATATAAAAAGAGGGGAAAGGAACCAGATTCTATGGAAAAACAGAAATATTAATAAAAAATCAACAAGAAGAGTGAATTCTGCTGCACCACAGAAGTTCTGCGGTAGATTGCAAGTTCTGCGCAAAATTCTGCGGCCACAGAATTCTAGGGGCCTTGCCTATTGGTAACTATCACCCAATTTTCTCACTTCCTGTTATCTCCAAACTTCTGGAGAGGGCTGTGCATGGTTAGGCTACAAATTATCTGTCAAAGCATAACATTTTCTCTCTGCTCCAGTCTGGTTTTCATCCTTGTCATTCCACTCTTAAGACTTTAGCTGACTTTCATGATGTTTCTCAGGCCTTGGACAGGAGCCATTGTTTTGGGGTCCATCTTTATTGACCAGTCCAATGCCTTTGATCTCATCAATCAACAATTCTTCTTTCTCATATACTGTAGGTTTTTATAGGTTTTCATGCAATGTGACTTCATAGTTAGCTTCTGACTTTCACAATGTGTTTCTTGTAATTGGGTTCTTCTCTCCCTATATCACTGGGTGTTCCCTAAGGTTCAATTCTAGGTCCTATTTCTTTTCTCTTTTTATTAATCATCTTCCTTTTTGTCTTTCTTCCTGCTCAATGAAACATTATGCTGATCAGACTGTTAAGTTTTAATCACACTTGGTTGTATAGTCATTCACCGCTCCACTACAGGAGGCATTTGATAGGGTTATTATTTGGTTTGCCAAACAAGAGTGAGTCTATGCTTTTAGTGTCCTCATCTTTTCCTGCTTGCCTCACTGTACTGCCCCATTTCTAATCACATCACATGGTGTTTCCTTTCATCTGTGTCTTCCTGTAAGTATCAAGGCTTTACCCTGGATCCTTCTCTCTTTTACGACTTGTGTAAATGGAATTACCAAAAAAGCGTGTTCCTGCATTTGCATCACTGATTGAACAATGATTGTGTTTCAGACTTATTTGCCCATTACAGACTTTGGTGGCATGGGTTATCACCATGCCTTTCTTTCTACTCTGTCTCTGCTGAAGACTCTTTACAATAACTTGATGGATTGTATCTTAAAGCAGCAGTGCAATGAAAAATGTTTTTTTCCCAAAAGCTAGTTTTAGCTACTGTCAAATGTACTTGTCTAGGTACCTCCTATGCAGCACACCATGAGCTTTTTTTTATTTTTTTAAGCCAAACCCTTACCAGGTCTACAATGATATTTCTAAGCCAAATGTGGTGGCTATACTGCATGTCTTTCTTGAGAGAAAATTAAATTAAAACATTTATAGCATACTTACATTTTGGTGAAACTAGAAATTTTTACCACCAAATAAAACTAAAACATGCCTGGAATCTTTCATAGTGAAAAAAAAGGTAGGGTTAAAGGTTATGCCCATTTTTGTTGCACTTCTGCTTTAAATTGTGACTTTAGTGTGCATCATTGTAATTGTAATATGCTTTCTCAGCCCAATTGGCCTTCCTTGCAAAGAAGAAGGAAAGATTGTATCTGGAACAAATTTATTTTTAAGGTTGTGAATAACTTAAGTGTCCCATTTCTTTTCAGTAAATTCTGTGCACTGCCTTCTAAATGCAAACTGAGAGATATTCAAAACAGGTATTTTTGTCTCCCAAGAGTGAACTCTAATAATGAGCAGCATTCTTTTTCCTTTGCAGTGCCCCACTGTTGGCATTCTTTTCCTCCTATTTTAAGAAGTTGTAATAAACTGAATCATTTAAGAAACTAAGATTTTTTTTGCCAGTGTCTGCACTTGCTTTTGTTAATTGTTATTGTTATAGATATTGCTACGGATAGTTTGTGTTTCTGTACAGTTATTTGCAGTTAATTGTTGTATTTTATATGTATTTGTAACCTGGGTGCCATGTATCAGTGGACTACTACCCCTGCCTTGCAGGCATAACAAGGTTAACAGGCCTGGGCTCTTGTTCTGGTGGAAAAGGGGGGTTCTTTCCCAAGATATAAAACAAATACTGCAGTGCCTTAACCCAGAGTAAATATAGAGGGCCAGTTGCTTTTCTGGTAAAACCCCTGGGATGCTGCACCTCCCCATCTCCCCATACAGTCACTGCATACATGGATTACCATAAACCAAAACCATATTTCAATGTAGTTGCAATTATTGACCTAAGCTAATAATATGCTCATGAGACAGTTGTAAAAAGGTTAACCAACAATTTATTTACATGGGGAAGGACTAGGGAGAATGAAAAGGAAGCAGAGGTTAACATTATTTTAGCATTTTGAAAACACTAAGTTATCACTTTATCTGTAACTCCAGAACATTTCCAGTGCCTGCCTCCTTCCAGCATATACGTGTTAGCCCACTTGGTCTTACATTACTAACCCCCAGCTGGTACCAGTTTAAGCCCTAAGAGTCCTATCTGGGTTCTCAGGGTCGAGCTGCAGGCCTGTATGGTGCAACTGGTTGGCCGGCATTGGTGTACTTTATTAATAAATTAAAATCAAACCCTTTTTGATTGTGTCAATAGCTGGTTATTGAAACATGCAACAACTGGTGGCAACTATGTACAGCTCCTCAGATGCAGGGCAAGCCC
Source organism: Neoceratodus forsteri (assembly GCA_016271365.2). Lineage (NCBI taxonomy): Eukaryota > Metazoa > Chordata > Ceratodontiformes > Ceratodontidae > Neoceratodus > Neoceratodus forsteri. Next base: position 542,065,368 of record CM057449.1, on the reverse strand, counting down.
TGAATTACTCACAGTTTGAAGAACAGTCTCTTGGCCTATTAGGCTGGTGACTTTCAGACTGTAGGTCTGGGGTATTTGGGTCAGTAGAACTTTGTTGACTCAGGTTGCTGAGGTGAGCAGCAGGCATATTGCAGCTTGGGGCCATCTTTGCATCTTTTTTGCAACTTTAGCAGGCAGGACATCTCTCTGCTTCTCTGGCAGCTTGTTAACATCTTGTCAGTGGCGTTACAAGTCTGGACAGACCAGTGCTGGGGACCAAGGCCACATGCCTTAACCCCCACATCCTAGTATAAACCCCCAGTGGGAGACAAAAGGTAATGCCTAGGGGTGACACCACTTAGCTGATTCCCCAGACTGACCTAAGATGGCAGTCACTCTCTCTCTGGAACTTCAGGAACATCCAGCTGTAAATAGCTTCAGACATACTGCCAGCTGGCAGTGGTGTCTCTCTCTCTCTCTCTCCCCCGACTGGATCATAGTCTTTGGGTCTCCCAGTAATTCTTAACAGGAAACAGTCTCTCAATTGAGCTTCCCACTTGGACTTCAGCTCTCTTAGACAAGGGGAGATTATGGCAAGTCTCCCAAAGTGGACAAAAATGAATCTTCTCACTCCTTCCTCCAGCCACTGGAAACATCTCAGGCTCAGAAAAGACACAAGGAGATCATGGTGAGTCTCCCAAAGTGGACAGAAGCAAATCCTCTCACTTTAACTTCCCATCTACTGGAAACATTGGACAAACTTCCCTTGGTTAACGTGGCTCGAAGGGCCCCCAAGCGGGCCTCCATCCTTCTCTCAGACATCACGGGCAAGTTTCCTTTGCCTCTGGAAACTCCCAAACAATTTCCTTGACTATGGCCATCAAATGACACTTTAATTCTGTTGACAAGCTCCTTCCAGCCAATGGAAGGCAACACAGGGCAACGTAAAGCACCTCCAGGGCTGGAGGCTCACAAGCTCCCAGGCAGGTCATTTTATTCCCTTAAAGATCACAGAAAGGCTTCCACTGTCTTACGAACCTCTCAGACACTTTCTTGCTTCTGGGCAGCAAATCTACACTTTAATTCTAAAGCAGTTCCTTCCAGGTGTTAGAAGGCAACACAGTGCACCTCCTGGGCTGATGGCTGTGCAACCCTTTAGGCAGACCTTTTCCATCTCTTCTTGAGCAACATCATGGAGCCCCCCTCCCTCAGGAGGAGGCACCACTGAACTGAACTAAACTGAATCTGTTTCAGCAGGTCGGGGCAGAATCCCATTCATCAATACAGCTGTCCACTTGGAAAATTAATAAGCATTAGGCTCATTCAATGCCCTATTGGCTGACTGTTCTGGTGCCAAAGCATTGTTCTTGCCTCCTTTCATAAGTCCCTCTGTTATGTCCTGCAGTGCTCCTGGCTTTCTGATTGGCCAGTTGTCAGGTCAAAGGTGGCAAATATGGCTGCTATTAAACAGTTCATACAAAGTACCAGCTTTTACTGCCATTTTTCTGGCAAACAGCAAAGTTTTAACTTTTGTTGTCTCCAGCAGTTGATAACAGCCCCTCTGCCCTGGTGTCCAGTGGCAGAAAAAGACAAAACAGGGTCTCCCTCTGCCTGTGGCCACCTCCGTAATGCTGACACCCCTGAGCCAGCTGGCAGAGTTCATGAATATTCATATTTATAGCAGCCAGGCTGCTTACTTAAAGTTACAATGCTGCCTTTAAGCAATAGCACCTAAGAGCACTTTCTTTAACATTTTATTCCCCCCCCCCCCAAGTGCCTCCGGACCACATTTTACTATTTTTATGCCCACAGGGGCTGAAGCACACACAGACAGAGCCAGAGGAACCACCGAAGTGGCTTTCACATGAAGCACTGCAGCTGTCACTGGGAGAGTGAGCCAGCTGCCACAGCTTGCACAATCAAGCGGCATCCTGCTCAAACAGCCACACACTGCGCCGAGTGGTATACACCAAACCATCAAGTGGATGGCTTACTTGCACACTCTCCTTCTGTCTCCTCACACAGGATTACTACCAAGGGGCAGCAGGAGCAAGACAGCAGCATTACAGGACCAGGACTAAGTGGTCTGGGGAGCTGAGCATTGCCCAGGGGATGACACGATAAGGGTTACATATTATTTCATGTATTCTTGTATTGTTTGTGCTCAACATTCTCATAAACAAGATTTTGCTCTTAATGAACCTTCCTGCATTTTGAAACTTTAATAAATATGTTTCTATGTAAATAAAATATAGGTATAACAGCTAGCATAGAGAAAAATGACATGTTGACTCATTGCAATTTCACACAGTGAGACAGAGGATACTAACTCTACATATAGAATGAAAACTGTCTTTCCATATTGAGGACAGGAAGCAGTTTCAGTCCACTTCTTGAAACTCTATATGACCCAGGTAAAATCATTTTCCCAATAACTCCATATTCTTGTTAAAAAAAAGGATTAACTGAGTCAATGCAGAATATCTGTTCCCATTGTATGATGTCATTTCTGAAGATAGAAAAGTTGAGATGAGCTTGACTCTGGCTTAGATAGTACTTTGATCATCAGGCTGAGCCAGATAATTGATTTCATTGTGGCTCAGTTCTTTATGGATTTTCCCAGTGCTGTATAGATTTGTGAGTGCCACTGGTAGTAACTGCAGTCTTTGTAAAAAAGCTACAGTTAATGTAAGGATTTTGGATTTTATCGGATAAGACACATTGAGGAGATGGTTCAATCCATTTAAAACTGAAATATAAAATCTTAAATGAACCCCTTTAAACATTAAAGACTTTCCCTTTCTTGTTCTTGGGGTTAGGTTGCAGACATGGGTGACATTACAAGTGACAATATACCGATAGTTAAAGAATCACAAAAGATGAGGGTATTTTAGGGTCTTATGTTAAAATAATATGATCAAAACATATGTTTTTAGCCTTAAAGTAGCTTGAAGATACAAATCTTTATGTGTGAGCAAATTGTTAGCTCTCAGAATTTTAGGATTTTTTGTATGTTTTTATAATCCAAAGATTAATCTCTATTTCTTCACTATGGCTGTACATGCAGTAAACACAGAATACAGTATCATCTGAAAATGTCTATGTGAAATGTATCCACAATGGAAAGAAAGAGTGGAGAAAATACAGTATACTGTATGACTTTTGCACAATGCCTTACATTAAAATTGTGATGGGGGTCAGCACAATTTTAACTGAAGGAGAGCTTTAAAATCTGCACGTTATATAATTACAGCTTTGATTTCTTTTCTTTTACTTTTAGAGAGTGATACTTTCCTTTTCTGACTATTATTTTGGTTGAATTTGGACATGTCTGTTTTGTGGTATAAAGATATAGAACCTTATGCACCAAGGGGCATGATACGCACCGACAAAGGGTCATTATGTTGCGGATGAAACTGTGCAAAACAACAGTGCCGCAGACATTATGGCGTGTGGCAAAATAAGGCCAGCAGAAAATGCCGATCACAAAACAAAAGTGCACACCAGTGGGACACATGACAAAATCTTGTTTTTTTGTGGGGGGCCCCACACCCCACACCCGCAATGTGTGGGGCTTCGCGTCCCCCCAACTAAATGAACTAACTCCAAGGGGAGTGTGGACCGAGGAAAAGAAGGGAAACTCAGAGTGGGGAACTTAGTTTTTTGTGTGGGGGGAAACATGCTGGGAGACGGGAATCAAACTCTGATCCCTAGGCCTCCACCGCACCAGGTGCTTGTGCCTTAGCCACTCTACCATGGCAGTGGTTTGACCAGGCACAGCATCTGTGGCATCTTCAGCCCTTCCTCCAGTTCCTAGTCAGTGACAGGGGTCATGGTACTGTACTACCGCTATTATATCCTTGTCGCTGTATTTCATTATGTGCTTTATGCCACATGGTTTTCCTTGTGCGGTTTTGTCCACAAAATATTGACCCAGTATCATATGCACCAAGAAAAGTGCACAGTGGTTATGTTGTTGTGAACTGCACATCTGTCCCCACAGCAATGCATGGTGCAGGCATTTACTACCCCCTTGCAGCCCCTCCCCTTAACCACAGAGCTGCACTGACAGGAAGGAGTTGCCTGGAGATCAGAGTTGGCCTGAACACTGAAAATCTAGTTAGTAGCCTGATCTGGCCCTGCAGTGAATCTCTATCTCTGCTGGAGTAGAGGATTACAGGATTTAGAAATCTGCAGACATGTCTGCCGTATTCTTTTACAGGCACTAAAATCTTTTTTTTTTAATTTATTGTTTCTCTTGCCTGGCGAACCCCACTCAGTCAGGCCTATCCCTATCCCTATCCCTCATCTTATCTAGTATTTACCTCCAGGATTTGAACCCCATTGGTTCACTCCCCCTGTGGCAGGACCAGCTATACTGGGTCCAACCTCCTGTCTCCTCCAGGGTATGAGGGTGGGCGTTCCCTGGGTTCCTAAGGTGGCCAGTAGCTGGAGTCAGGGTCAGGGTGTGCTGGTATCATACTATACAGAGCACGAATTTTTTCACTTTTCTGGTCCGCTCCCTAGGATGCTGGTGCATGAGGAAGTCCATTAGGAAGCATGCAAGTGTGCCACATGCAGAAATCACTGGTCGCCTCCTCCCACATGTGCACGTACTGCTCTACCACCTGTGATCACCCAGGTGGCAGTATAGCAGTGGCAGTGATGGCCCACCCTCCCAGGAGGAAGGGAGAGTCCTCTGGGATACTTGATCTTCCTTCTCCCTGGCTGACCCCAAGCCCAAGCTGGCTTGCTTCCAAACTCAGGTTGCTGGCAGAATGAGCAGTAGCACTACCACTGCACTGAAAGGATGGCCCTTTTATTTAAAAAAAAAAGAAAATAATAAAGATCTTCTGTCCAAAACTCACAATCCTCCATGGCAGGAAGGGGGGTCTGGCCAGCATCAAGAGTCATGCGGTTACCCTGGTATCCTGATGAAATGCTAGAGGATATGCAACAATTACAGCAGTATTCCACTGGTTATTTGGGCAATCTGGTATGCAGATAAAGTTTGTTGTAATGGGCTTCATGCATCTGCACACCAGAGTACACTCAATGACCATGACTCCATACTGTTGCATTGGATTCAGACTGGTTAGGGACTTTTGGACTTGTGCTGCAGTGGACACTGGTTAGTGAATCAGTGAGTGTGCATATAACACATGGGATGCGCATGTCTTGGCACTATGCACTACATATTAGAAACACAGAAACATAGAATTTGACAGCAGAAAATGGACTACTTAGCCCACCTAGCCTGCCCAGGTTTTCCCTACCTATTCTGCCTTTGCAGACCTTATTTGGTCTGATAACCCTGCCACTTCCCTGCATCCGATATAGTGTACCTCTGTCCATCCCATGCATGCTTAAAGACCCCACTATTCTAGACTCCACCACCTCTGCTGACAATCTATTCCAAATATCCACTACCCTTTCAGTAAATAAATATTTCCTGACATCACTCTTGAATTTCCCCCTCCAGCTTCATTGCATGCCCCCTGATCCTGGTGTTTTTTCTCATTTGAAAGAGATCCCCACTTATACTCTATTCACCCCTTTGAGGTACTTGTAAGTTTCTACCATAGCCCCTCTCTCTCTCTTCTTCCTTTTCGGTGTACATGTTGAGATCCCACAATCTTTCTTTTTTTTTTGAACTTGCATAATTTTTATTAGGAGTTTAAAAGAACTTCCATGAATTCAGTGTACAATGTACATTCCATTGAAGGATTACTATACATCCAGTGGTCATTATTTAAAAAGCACTTCAAACTCTCTGCAAGTGTATGACTTTCAGTATGACTTCAAGAAGTATTTCCCCCTTTGTCACTACCATAAATAAAGGTACAACTATCTCAGTAGCACTCAAACAGTACCATGGGGAAATACATTCCCATTACCCCTGCTCTTTCAATCATTCTTTGTATAAACTGTTTTAAACTGTATAACAGTTACATAAGCTCTACTTGATTAACCATATTTATAATGATCCAATCTTAATTATTTGATTTCTCCATAAGTGCTCTAATCACATTCTGACAGAAACAATAAAGCCAAAACCAAAATAGAAAGAGCAAAGGAAGAAAAAAGAAAAGAAAAAAAAAAAAGATTTTTTAAACTTTCTGGTCGACATGGGTGCAAAGTGTCTCAAGGTAGCAGATATTGAGCTAGTATGGGAGTGCCCTCCAGATTCTCAATGTATTCATAAAATGGAAGCCATCTAACATTGAATTGATCTGTTTGTATTCTTAACCGGGCCGTTATGGCTTCCATCTCTTTAATTCTGTTAATATTGTCCCTCCACATTGAGACAGATAACTGGTCTGAACTTAACCAGTGTTGGGTAATCACTTATAGTGCAGCTGCCACTAATATGTAGTATAAATATATCTAGTTTTTGGTCCTCCCCTCACTAGGTAGAAGACCCAGGATTAAATGGGAGCTAGTTAGCACACAACTCCATTGAAAGATGCTCTGTAATGCCTGTGCCACCTGTTTCCAGTAATTATTTATCTGAGGGCAGTCCCAAAATATGTGGGCATAAGAACCGACTCCTCCGCATCTCCTCCAACATTCCTGGGATTTACCCTTTGAATAATGTGCTGAGACCACTGGGGAAATAAAGTACCTGGTAGCCACTCTCCACCTAAAATCCCCCCAATTTGGAGAGCTAGAAGTGCTGGGAATCCCTGCCCAAACTCTTGCCCATTCCTCTTTTGCAAGATGCAAACCTAGCTTGTCCTCCCATTTTTGTTCAATTTGTTGAGTCAGTACTTTACCCACCTCATCCTGAAGTGACTTATAAATAAAGGATATATAGCCCCTTGAGTCTGTCCCCTTGCTTTTGAAGAAGGTGGTTCTCACTGGGACTGGAGTGTCTGCAAGAATCTCCCCCACTCCCACGTTTGTTAAGATGTAGTGCCGGCATTGTAGGTATCTATAAAAATCCTGTCTTGGAAGGTTATATTCACCCTGCATTTCCAAAAAGGATTTCAGTGTGTCCCTTTGAAAGAACTGGGTAAGGAACAACAATCCTTTTTCCTGCCACCTCCTGAAACAAGGGTCCCCTGAGGAGGCCGGAAATCCCGGCAGAAAGCAAAGGGGAATATACCTCCAGATCGGGGTCCCCACCCCCCAGTGTAACCGTACCTCCAGCCATATTTTAAGGGTATGTTTAGCCCATTCGTTATTGATTAGTTTAAGATCCGAGTGTGTGGCAACCCAGGGTAGCAACCTCAATGGTATGTTTTGATGTGCCCCTTGCTACATCAGAGACCAACCCACCTTCTGACCTGGATTTAATATGCTTAGGATAGGCACCACTTGAGCAGCTTTATAATAACTATTTAAATCGGGGACTCCCCTGCCCCCCTTGTCTTTATCTCTGTGAGGAGATCCCACCGCTTTCTAGGTTTCCTTCCCGCCCAAATGAATCTTGAAATTTTCTATTTTAAATCTTTCCATTCCCTTCTAGAGAAAGCCTGGGATAAGTTAGTGAACAAAAAAGGTATCTCGGGAGCACGTTCATCTTCACTGTATCTATCCTGTGAGTAAAAGTAAGAGGTAGAGAGTGCATCTGTTTATGACTGCAAAAACAGCTTTCTGGAGTGCACCATAATTAACTTGATATAGTCTTGATAATTTAATCGGAATCTGAATCCCCAACTACCTTACCTTGTCTCTGACCTAGTTAAATGGAATCAGCTCACGCAAACTCTGTGTAATTCTTCCCTTTATTGGTAGAATCTCAGATTTATCCCTAGTGATTTTAAAGCCCGAGATCTTCCCAAACTGGTCCAAAAGGGCCATCAATGGTGGGATCGACTTCCCAGGATCCTGCATATATATCACTGTGTCATCTGCATAAAGTGACACTTTATTCTGGGCCTGAGCTATATTAATGCCCTGTATTTTGCTTTCCTCCCTTATGGCCTGGGCAAGGGGTTCCATGGCTAATGCAAAAAGCAAGGGTGGCAGGGGGCATCCCTGCCTAGTGCCCCTCCTAATCAGAAAGGCCTCTGACAAAGTCCCATTAACCCTGACCCTAGCCGAAGGGTTCTGATAGGCCAAAGTGTCCCACTGTAAAAAGGCACCTTCAAACCCCATCCTTGTGAGAACTGCTTTTAGGTATAACCAGTTTAGCCTGTCAAAGGCCTTTTCCACATCCAAAAAAATAGCAATCTGGATGTTCTGGGAGGCATTCTTGTGGTCCAAGATATTTAGTAAAAGCCTGATGTTATCAGACATATGTCTGTTTGGTATGAATCCGGTTTGATCCGGATGTATCAGATTTTCAATATGCTTTTGTAGTTGGTTAGCTAGGATTTTTGTAAGGATTTTATAATCTTGGTTTAACAGGGAGATGGGCCTGTATGATTCACAAAGCTCCGGGGGATTTCCCCTATTTTGGAATGACCATGATCATAGCCTCACTCCAAGAACCTTGGGGTTCATTATTCTCTAGGATAGCATTCAGCACCATTGCCAGTTTGGGTGCTAGTGTTTTTTTAAATTTTTTATAGAACTCTGCCGGGTAGCCGTCAGGACCCGGGCACTTACCTGAGGGAAGCTTATCTATAACTGCTGCTATCTCCTTCTCTGTGATGTGGGCAGACAGCTCCTGCTGCATTCCTGGGGACAGCTTGGGCAGATTCAGGGTCCGCAGAAAGGATTCTGCATTCTTTTGTAGCTCTTCTGGATCTCTCCCTTCACTATATAGCTCCCTTTAATAATTTTTAAAAGCCTTGGCTATTTCTCTAGGTTTCTATATCCGGGATGTATTCTCGTTTCCACCTTGGAGGGATGAGACATATCTGCCTGCTTGTTCCTTTCTCAATCTCACGCAAGGAGCTTTAAAGCCCTACCCCCACCCTCATAATATTTCTGATTTGTGTAGCACAGCATCCACTCCGCCTTGTCCACTTCTAACTTATTGAGTTCTTTCCTGCTTTCCATTAAGTTCCTCCAGATTTTTCTCCTTACCTTTTGGATTACTTTTATGTTCCCGTTCTAACCCTCTTATCTTAGTTTGCAGTTCTTCTATCTTTTTGCTCCTCAGTTTCTTCCTGGCTGAAGCTAGACTAATTAATTGTCCCCTTAGAACGGCCTTCATTGTGTCCCACCACACCACTGGGGTACTGTCCGAGATAGGGGAATCTGTCACAAGATTTTTTATATCCTCTGTGATTTGTCGTATGATATTTTTATCATTAAGTAATGAGATATTCAATCTCCAATTCGTTGTCTTGGTTCCCTTTCCCAAACAAAATCTACTGAGATTGGGGCATGGTTGGAGACAGTCATTGGGTAGATTACAGAATTGGAGAATAGGTGGACATCTGTGGTATATGTTATAAAAAAATCTATACGAGAGTAAGATTTCTGGGTGACTGAGTAGAACGTATAATCCCTTTCTTTTTTGTGATGTATCTCCAAATGTCCCCAAACCCCCCTTCTGCATTAATGTATTCAGACACTTCGTGGCCTGTCTAGAAGTCTCCAATTTTCCAGAGGATCAGTCTAAAACTGGGCACAATGTGGTACTGAAGTCACCTCCAAGTGTTAACTGACCCCTGGGAAGTGAGACCACCCTCTGAAAGACCTCCTGATAGAAGGTAGCTGCCCCACTATTGGGGGCGTAAAGATTTACCACATGGATTAGGTTACCCTGAATTAACCCTGAGACTCTAATGCACCTACCCTGGAGTATAACCTCTACCTCCTGAATACAGAATGGGGAATTTTTTTTAATTAATATCTCCACTCCGGCCTTTTTTGTCTCTTTGCCTGAAGTAAATAGCACTCTGCACACCCACTGCCATCTTAGATTCATGTACTCCACCTCAGAGAGGTGGGTTTCCTGGAAGAGCACTATGTCACAGCCCCTCCTATTAAGTTCCGTTAGGATTTTGGTTCTTGTAATGGGCGAATTAAACCCAGTAACATTATAAGAAATAATCCTTAGGTTCATGGCCATAATCTATCCCTGTAAGTTATCTTCTCATTCATACTGTTCCCCAAGAATACCCATCCTGACCCCATAGGCTCATCAAAACCAATCCAGATCCCTCTTTCCCCTTTGAACCCACGTTGACTTACTATAACCAGAAACATTTAAAACTGATAAACTAGTAACACCAATCAATTGACTGAAAAAATCTGATCCAACCTGGATCCACAACAAGAAACTTTTTTTTTTTCCTGAATCAAAGCAAATGTCTGTTAGATTGACTTCCTAGAAAAAGTAACTCTGGTAGTCAAAAGCCACCCAAAGTTGCCACACATGTGACACAATCACTGCCCCTTTGATGTTTAGGGGTGTGTCGCCTTGGCCAGCTAAGTGACTTCCCGGGCTGACAACGGTTAGTCTAATAGATGTCACTCTGCATATATAGAAAGAGCCACCCAAACCCCAACCAACCCACCACCCCCACCCTCTTATGCTTTACTATGTCCTCCAATAAAGATCCCTCTGTAACTCACCAGTCATTTCCTCCCACCCCCCGCCCCCCATAAAAAAGGGGGGGAGAGGAGCAAGAAAAAAGGAAAGGGGGAGAGTAGAAAGAGAGAGGTCCCCCCCAAAGCCACCTCCATAGGGTGAAGTTGCTGCCCAAATCAGAGCCCCCATCAAACATTTATATTCTGTATGGCCCTTTACCGCCCTTTAGTGGCTCCAACATATCATTATCTATTCAGTGCCAGTACCGAATAGGGCTAACTATGCAAAAAAAAATATAGAGGGAAACCCCCCCTCCAAGCCCAGTGTCCCCATGAGAGAAGGATGTATTCATGGACCAAGGACAAATAGTCTGTATGAAACCACTGTCCTTAGATCTCCTCGATCACTCCATATTAATGATCAACTTGTGGAACCACTGGTACATTCGCACAGACATCCACCGATTCCCCCCTTCAAACGCCAACATTCATTCTGCAGAACACTCTCCGTATGCTAGTAAACTCAGTCTTTTGAGGATGGTGAGGTCATTCTCTCATCATTCTGGGTCCTGTTTCTCTTTTCAGTGCGAAGCAGCAGTTTAGCAATGTCCCCCACACTTGCCATCGCGATGGATCCTGGCAGGCCTCGTTTCCTCATCTGGTTGCGAGATACTATGTTCCAGGCTCCCCCTCATAGTTTTTCTCTAAGATCTCCTGTTCCAAATCTGGCACTGCAACTTGAAGCTCTTTTAAGGTGGCACTCGCCTTGACCAGGGATGGAAAGGTCTTAATTCCTGATTCCAGGTGAATTCTCAGCCTCGCAGGGAAAAGCAACTGTGCCTTTATTTCTTTCTGCAGCCTAAGCTCCCTTATAACCCCTCTTACTTTTTGCCTTTCGGCTTGCAGGGGCCGAGGAAAAGTCCTAGTCAAAGAAAATTGTTGCTTCTTGATATTTTAAGTCTTTAAGCCTCCAGGCCTCACGAATGATCCATTCTTTAGTTTGAAAGTGTAACATTCGAACTATCAGGAAGCGGGGCCTTGCATTGGGATCCGTTGGTTTCAGGATTAGCGATCTATGGGTCCGGTCAACTTCTAAACTCAGGTAGGGAGGTGGGGAGAGCACTGCCCGCAGCACTTGCTGCATGAAGTCTGCTGTCATTGGAAAGCCTTCCTCAGCCCCCTTGGGGATGCCATGAATTCTGAAGTTGTTCCTACGGAACGTTTTTCTAAATCTTCTAATTTAGCTTGGGTTTCTCGGTCTCTCTGAAGTAAGAATAGCAGCAATCGCTCTGCAGTTTCCTGTGCCTCAGACAGGTCTCCGATTCTGGCTTCCGATGTCGAAACTTTCCTAGCTAGAGCTTTCACATCTTGTCTCAGGTCAGCCAGTGCTGAATCAATTTTGTTTACTGTAGCTAGGATCTTTTTCAAGGTTTGATTACTTTCCGATGGTTCTGTATCATCCTGATCCCAGTCTGCTGACGATTCTGAGGGGTATCTTCTACGTTGTGGTAACGCCGTTAGGCTCTCCTGCGGCCTGCTCAAGGTTGTTTGCTTCATTTTACTTGTTGGGGACGAAGGTAATTAGTTTCCTTTTGCCTTCTGTGACTTCCCTGCCATGTATAGTATCAGCCTCACTGTTAAAAAAGTTGTATTGGAGTGTTTTCCATGCTGAATTCTCAGGATTAGGGTGAGGTGGCCGGGGAGCCCTTAGAGTTAGCTACCCACCATGTCCGTGATGTCACTGGAAGTCCCCACAATCTTTCTTTGTAGGGCTTCTCATGCAAACCATGCAGCATTTTATTTTACCTCCTCTGGACTGCCTCTACTCTACCTATGTCCTTTCTGAGGTGTGGTCTCCAAATCTGAACACAGCTCTTTAGATGTGGTTGCAGTAGTGCGTGATATAATGGCAACACCACCTCCCTCCTTCTGCTGGTGATACCCCTTCCTATGCAACCTAGCATCCCACCAAGCTTACCCAGTGCCTTGTCACACTGCTGTGCCACCTTGAGGTCCTCAGATATGATAACCTGAGGTCCCTTTCCTGCCTAGTTTCTGTTAGTACTTCCTCTCCATCACATACTCAGTGCCAGGGTTTCTATGTCCTAAGTGCATTATTTTGCAACTTTTGGCATTAAACCCTAACTGCCTAAACTGCCTCTCACAACTGCATTAAAAACATAGAAACATAGATTTTGATGGCAGATAAGGACAGCTTGGCCCACCTAGTCTGCCCATTTCCCTATCTAACAGATAACCTGCAGACCCTAGTTAACCAACAGCCTACTTCCTCCTATCCCCCATTAATTTAGGCATCTGCCAAAGCTCATCAGGGAGTTGCATTATGGTGCACAGGGTCATATTACAGCTTCTCTGTACAGTTCAAATACTTCACTAGTCCCACAGGAAGCTGAAGGGAAATTGTACTGCAGCACTTCACATTCAACTGTATAATGCCTAACAGTATTAAATGGAAAGCATGGTTTACTGTATGAGAAGTCAAAATTAGAATTGTTGCCGATTACAGATCTTCACATTGTAATACACATTGCTGTTGCATGGCACATATTTTCTATCCTCCTGAAAATGACTGTCTCCTCCCCAAGTTTTCTGATCACTTAGTAAGTTTTAAGGTTGGCGGATGATGAGTTCCTGCAGTGAGTAAAATGAAATGCCAACCATTTTCAGACTCTAGGAGTATTTTAATGAGAGGAGATGGATGCAGTTATTAATGCTTTCCATGTGTTCTATAAAACTGGAACTTCAAAGACCACAGCTTTACTTGTGAGTTATCAAGCAGATCAGCATCTGTCTGAATAGAATGTTTTGCCTTTAATGAACTGGTTAGCTTTTCAGATTATTTTCTGTTAGGCCGCATGAGTAGAACTGCAGTTTGTCATTTGTGAATGTAGGATATCTCCACCTGCATTTACCAGCTTAGGCACATAGACAGTTTCAAATATAGATAAAATATGGTTTAGCACCTCAATCATTTTAAATCTTTAGACAAGAAAACAAATTTAATGTGCAAAGCCCAGTAGCTTTACCTGATTACATTTCTGCATAGAAAATGCTTGTTATTTTGTGAAATGTTAAATCATTGCTGCAGAACAGAGCTGACAATCAGATTGTTGGCCCAACTTGTGGTTTGCTTAAAAAAAACGTATCTACGGATGCCAACATGTAGTGTAAAATGTTAATTACAGTATCAATATAGCTGGACCTTAAAGGTTTTAAAAAAATAGCACCATGCAAACCTACAGGCTGCATACTGAATGTTTTAAAACTGCGCAAATCGTCCACGAATATTGTGATAATGCTGTTTTGAAAGGGAAGGGACAAAAAAATCTAGAGGCAGAACTCTTTTCAAAACTGTTATTTGATACAAGTTTATCATTATTCTAAAGCAGATTTTACCATACCCCACAAATAAAGACTAGACCCTGGGTGAAACCTTAACATTGTGTTATATTTTAGGAAAATTCCTGACGGCTCAGTTTATAGATTTCAACAGACTTTGCTGAGCAACATTTAAAACTGCACTTACTCTGTGGGTTAGAGTTTCAAACATTGTTAGTTGTGAACAAAGGTTCTAAATACTGAGGGCTAGAGCTTTCAAAAGGGCCAGAGGCAGATACAAATGCAAATGCATCCTACATCTGTGTCTGCATCTAGCTCCTTTTTTTCTTTCTTTCTAAGTCATTCCTTTTTATTTCTAACTCAATTCAGTTCTCTGGCTGCATGTTGGGTACTTACAAATTCCGTCCACTCGCCCATCTCTCCGGCATCCCCCACTTAGATGCCCAGGTCAGAGGTCCCATAGCTTACTCCCTACAGTGGGTCTCCTGAAGGAGAGACCAAAATCCACCAGTGACCTGCCCAAGACTTACACATTGCGGCATCATTTGAAGAAGTCAAGGACCATTATGTTGCACTGCCACATGGGGTTTTACAAGCATGCAATGATATCAGAGTGCAGGCATGTGTGCCGCACCCCATGCATGCCCCACAGGTGTGTGCTGCTGCCGTCACTCTGATTTGTGTGGTCCTGGCCAGGTGTACACCCAGCCTCTGCTGGGTGTCACCGCAGTGCTGGGCAGCACAACCCCCCCCCGTGAAGAGTGACCCCTGAGATACTCATTCAGCCTTCCCTCAGCTAGCTCTCTAACAGCACAGAACCTGAGTCGGCAGTGTCACAAGTGGTAACTCTATCGCTGCACTGGTGGGCCAGTTAGCATCCACCTCCTTGCATCTGACCTGCCTCAGTTCTAGTAAACCCCAGTTGAGAGCTATGGATAATCAACAGGGAAGGTCCTATGAAGTCTGCCTCCAGATAGCAAACATGTACTCGCTGGAGACCAGAAGGGGAAGGGGAGATATGATAGGGACCTTCAGGTTCCTAAATGGAATTAATAAGGTGAACTGTGGGGAAATACTTAACTTGAATATGCAAACACCATTCGCTGAGTACTCTGTTGCAGAGTTTCTTTTGCCTATTTGCATAAATCTGCACTTTATTAATTTGATTAAATTAAATTAATATGAGCTTCCATAGAAAAAAACTGGGAAAATAGAGTCACTCACCACTAATTAAAATATTTACCATATAAATTTGCTACTGTTAATTCTTGAACAACACGATGAGATAAACTGGGTACCACTGATGTTTTGGGGTAATGTAGCCTTTCCTCAGGCTGGACAGGACCTGACAGTGTGCAGGAGTCCACTTAGTGTAAGAGACAAACTCATTCACAAACCTTTTCATTTATTTATTTTTACATATCGGAATTGCAATCCTTTGAGTCATGGACTCATTTCCAAAGGCTCCTCATCTGAGAATACAGAGACAATCACAGGGTTACATAGTTCCATGGACAAAGACAGTTACATAATTTCATAGAATACATCGTTACATAATTACAGTGCAAAAGATTTGTGCAGACAGGTTGTACAGTAATGACAGTGTACTTTTACATGAGTTAATGTCATTGGCCTATTCAAGGTGGTAGCTAGGCAATTAGTGCGAGAAATGTAAGTGGAGAACTGGAGTGATGTAGAAATCACTGTAGCAGTCCCAGGGACATTGTCAAGTAGGTTGTGGACTAGCAGTTGTGCCCACATTTTTTAATGTCTGCTGGATCTATACCTTATGGCAGCTGTGCTCTAGTTTTAGTCCCCTCAAACATGGCTTCTCACTCCAGGACCCTAACCCCTTGGCCAATACTGCCAACAGGTGCTACTGGTGACAAAGTAATAGCATCACCAAATGAAGACCATCCTGCTCTCCCTGCTGGCAGCCCTTCTAACAGACTTTCTGGTGGGTACTGATTTCTGTGCAAGAGTGCTAGCCCTCAATCAGGAAAACCTATCCCACTTCACTCACCTTCACAGGCCTGTTATGCCTCCCCTGGTGAATGATCAATGGGAACTAAACCCCATGGGCCCCATCCTACTCGCTTTTCTCTCAAACTGTGACTGCCACCTCCTCAGATTCTTTCTTTACTGCCTCACACTATCATCCTCCCCACTGATCTATGCATATGCCCTGTCATCTACCTGCTGCTTTTGGCAGGTGATGCGGAAAGCAATCTTGGCCCACCAAGCATCAGTATCACTCATTCCAACTCTGTGTGGGCAAGCTCCATCAGGTCAATAATCAAAACCTTAATCAAACTAAAGCTATTACTTAGTGGTGACATAGAAATGAACCCAGGCCCCCAATATATTAATGTCCATATTACCTCCTCCAACAAATAAAACTGGACAAGTACAAAAGGATTAAAAATAACCCATATGAATATAAATAGCCTAAGGCCCAAGTTTCCGAAACTGTAAACCTGGGTGAGCCTATACTCCCCGGATGTAATTGCTATATCAGAAACCTAGCTTAAACCTCACATGCTAGGACACAAGGTCGAGATGATAGGTTTCAAGACCTTTAGGCAGGACAGACCTGGGAAAAAGGGAGGAGTTCTGATCTATGTCACGTCTTCTCTTAATGTCTCCCTGGTGCCAATACCTGCTCTAGACAATTCTGATTGTGAGGCTGTATTCAAAAAACTGGTTCTGGGTGGAACTAAGCCCCCAGTGCTAGGGTGTGTATACAACCCCCCCAAGGCAGCAGCCAGAGCTCTAACATCTCTCACAACCACAGCATCCCAGCTTCCCAAGGGGGAGAAGGTGCTATTAGGTACTTCAGCATACGCTGGGGGCCCCATACCGATGGTGAAATAAGGACCATTCTACAGGGGGTGGATCTAACTCAGATAATCCATGAACCTACCAGATTAAATATGAAAACTGGCAACCATACCACACTGGATTTGATCCTGGCTTTGAAACCTGATAGGTTTAAACTGGTAGGAACCTTTCCAGACTCCTTAAGGGACCACTCTTCCATATTTGAAATATGGAAAAATGACTTCCAACCCCCCGACCCCCCCAAGAATATTCTGGGCCTGGGACTACTCAAACTTTGACACAGGCTCCTTTCTCAAAACACTAGCTGAAACAAACTGCTTACAAATTAAACACGCTCCAAACTTGGATATTGCCCTAGACTTCTTTATAAACAATTTTTTGGCTGCTGCAAATAAACATGCCACACTGAAACAACTCAAGGTGAAAGGACAGGAAGCCAGGTGGTTATCCCAAGACCTGAAAAAACTTATGAGGGCTAGAGACAGGGCTTGGGGGATATTCAAATCCACTAGTCAGTCCAAGGACAGGCAGCATTTTAGAGAATTGAGAAATAAATGCAAGAAGGAACTGAAAGCTGCTAAAAAATGATACCTCAGGGACCTCCAGAAAAAAAATCTCTCTGGCCCCAAAAAGATTTGGTCATAATTCAACATCCTAATAAAGGGTCATCTTACTCAGGATGAATGTGACATAACAGCAAATGAGGTTCTGCACAAGAACCCAGAGAATACTGCCAAGGCAATAAACACTTTCTTCATGGATTGAGACAAGTACAAGACGCACCACCCAGGGACACCCCAGCCTGCACAAGATAACACAAACTCAAACCCCCCCCTTGCCAAATGTTCACTTTAAGCTAATAACAAAAAAGAAGTCCTAAAATTATTTAGAAAAATCAAAACCCCCGGATCAGCTGGGTATGACAAACTGGAGCCCAGATTACTCAAACTTGTAGCCCTAGCTATAGCTGCCCCAAGCAATCTTAGACCACTCAGTATCATTTCAACCTGCAAATAAGCTTCAAAACTTGTCACATTCCAATAGATTCTTCTGAGTTGTAGTGCCAGCTTCTCAAGATTCCTGAATGCATCAAGTAATGATTTTGCTTCTGGTAAGCCAGCATTGGATTCTGCTCCATCCAGCAGGAATGGGTTAACTGATCCTTCAGTAGCAATTAAATTATCCACATATTCAAATGCATTTATTGAAACAGTGCTACTTGAATCTGTGTTAAACAAAAGATTTGTTGTGGCTTCTAAAGACATAACTACTGGGTCTATTACTTACTGCCATTTCTTCTGTTCACTTTTAATACAGCTTTCACATGGTGGGGTTCCAAACCTCAACCTGTGCATAGCACTTAAAAGTCCAAAATCACAATCACAGAAAAAGTGCGCACTAGGATGATGGTGCATAAATCAGGCCATCCAATACATCAAACACAGAAAAGATAAGCACAACATCAGCATTCTTCATATATGGACTCCACGGCTTTCCACGTTTAAAGCAAGAACTTTTATTACAAGTCATGTGGTTATTTAACAGATCCGTCCTATAAGGGATAGTCCTAGCATTCTGCAAAGTGGCTCTGGTAACACCTATACACAAAGGCCGGTCACAGGAGCAAGTAGGAAATTATCGACCCATACCGTTCCTCTCCATTTTGAGTAAAGTACTAGAAAGAGTAGTGTATAGTCAGGTGATAGACTATATTGAGCAACACAAAATATGCACAACTTGGCAGCATGGTTTCAGAAAAAAACAGTACAAACACTGCCCTAGTTAGCTTCACCACTGACATATTCAGCCCTAGACAATGGCCTACTAACTGGTGTTGTCTTTATTGATCTCACCAAAGCCTTTGAACAGGTAGACCATCAACTGCTCCTCATGAAACTAAAACTCATAGGCCTAGACTGTCAGACCATGAAATGGTTCTCTGATTACCTTCAGGGAAGGTTCCAATTGGTCAGATGGCAGGGAGCCCTATCTGACAAATGTCAAATCCATGATGGGGTTCCACAGGGGTCTATCCTGGGTCCACTATTATTCTCCTTATTCATAAATGATATGCCAAAATACTGCAGTTAGACGACCCTTACCCTATATGCTGACGTTGCAGTGTTGTATATGACAGCTAATGACACCACCTCACTGAATGAGTCACTGATGAAAGACCTGTTATGCCTCAGGGGCTGGTTAGAAAACAACAAATTAGTATTAAATGGCAAATAAAACCAAGGCCATATTATTTGGCCCAAAAAGCCTGGGACCCAACAGGTCACTTCATTTAATACCCACTCTCTTAAATGGCTCAAGAGTCGAGGTAGTGGATTCCATAAAGTACCCAGGAATCACTCTAGATCATAAATGTTCCTTCAAGGCACATACTGATCTGCTGACCAAATCTTTGAATCAGAAGCTTGGTCTATTATATCGTCTTAGTCCCTTCCTCATTCAGAACTGCTGCCCAAAGGTGGCAAATGGCACCCTACTACCTACCCTGTTCTATGGCTCCCCGATCTTACATTCTGTTAAAAATTCAGAGATGCAAAAGCTTCAAACATTATACCACAGGGTAAGCAGGTTTGTGGCGGGTGCCCCATCCTGGGAACATCACTTCCAGGTGCTTCAAACCCTATCCTGGTCATCGTTAGAAGGAAGATTAAGCTACCCATCACTATGCCTAGCCTACAAACATAGGTTGGAAAATGCCCCTCCAAGCCTGGCACACATGTTATTAACTAAAAACAACAGCAGAACTCTCAGATCATCCAACCGGCAGCTCCTTAAAGTGTTCAAAGTCAGGTCTTCCCAAGGGCTGAGGTTGTTCTCTGCCTATATCCCACTGCTCTGAAATGCACTTCCAGAAAGTATACAGGATAGCAATTCTCTTGGAGGATTTAAAAAGGGACTCAAAGATCATCTGTTGGGATTTAATCACTGCACTTGTCACTGATGACACTACAAATTAGTACTTACCATATTAATTGTGTACATTAAGACTGAATGTAATCCAGAAATGTCTACACTAAGTATGTATGTAATCAGAAATGTCTAGAATGGACTAACAAATGTGAACACTGCTGGCCACTGTAAATTGTGCAATACCTATATGTGGATGTTTGTAATTGTATATGTTTCATTATCTGTAATTAATTCTTGGTCGCTCCTGAAAAAGGGACTGTTGTGATCTCAGTGGACCCACTCAGTTACCAAAATTAAATAAATAGTCTTCTGCCCAAAGGAAGCCTTTGGATTTGTTTGCGCATTACACTGAGTGGATTCCTGCACACTGTCTGGCCCTGTCCACCTTGAGAAAGGGCTACATTACCCTAAAATGTTGATGATATGCAGGTTACTTCATGTTCTTGTGCAGGAATCAACAGTAATACATTTATCTAGTGAATATTTTAAGCAGGGCTAAGTGAGTCTATTTTTCCAGTTCTTTCTCTGTGGATGTTTTTTTTTCTTCTTTACTGGAACAGACAACTTCCTCAAAATAGCTCTGCTTTATTTTGCTCCAGCAGGGGCCAGTGGTGGATCCAGCCATTTATTCAATATAAACGTAAGTTACCAGACCTTTGACCCTTTTTCTAACTTTTCATGTCCCTCTTCATGTCCACAATTCTTTCTTCACTGCCAACCCTCCCACAGATTTAATTGTCTTCTGCAAAGAGATATATTTTACCTGGATCCCTACCTCTATGACACATATGAACAAGTTAAAAATTACCAGCTCCAGAACTGACTCCTGGGGCTCCCCGTTTATCACTTCCCTGAGTACCAGCCATTTAATACCACCCTTTGGATCCTCCCCCAATAAGTTGTCTATCCTCCTACCATATGACCAACTCCCACCCATGGCCTCTGGTTTCTTCACTAGCCTTCTATGTAGCACTGACTGCCAACTCTTCATAGAAACTCAGAAACTGGGGTACCCCACTTACATCAGGGCACCACAATGCAAGCCCATAATCGGGATGTAATAGTATTAATATCAGATGATGGAGAAATGAGAAAATATAGAAGGATAGCAGGCAAAAACAAATATAAGCAACAAAGGGATAATGGCATTACTAATGTAGGTACAACAAATAAGCAAATAAACTAAAAACAGGATAAGACTATCAGTGAAACAATTCACTATAAAGAGCTAGATACTGAAGTTAAGGAGAAATTAATTGAGGATGGGGTTTACCAGCACTGTACTTTGGAGGAATTCCAAGATCTAACTATGAGAAGTGTTCAACTCTGAAAGTCCAGATGTACAATCTATGTAATTGAGTAATAGGGCATACATTCCGATGGAATGATATCTGTTCAACTTATAGATATAGGGCAAAAGGCTGAAAAGGTTGGATATGCTTAGTAACTCACAGTACTGACGCCAGGAAGAGAGTGCTTGCTATGGTCAAAGACTAATAAAATGGGAATCTCATTTTATACATCAGTTCCATCTAACCAGGACTTGATTCGGGTGGGGAAAGAGGAGACAGAATATGGGGAGAACCCTGCAGTCCAACCAGAGCAAAGAAGTCACTTAAAGGGAAAAGCCTTAAATAAACAGAAGCAAAATGCTGAACAATTAGAATAGAATGAGAAACTATTTGCTGCCAGTGGAAATTAACCCACATCCTAATACCAGATGATCATGTTTTTCTAGAAAACAGATGATCACTAGAGGAAGATTATAGAGATATTGCAGTAGGTAGGGAAAATGGTCAGACTCGGTGGGCCAAGTGGTCCTTATCTGCCTCAATTTTATGTGTTTCTATGTTTAGAAGAGGACCCAGGTTAACAATAGCATAGTAGTGGAGGAAGTTGCTAATCAAGTAAAAGGAGAGCAGGATGAAGGTGAAGATAATATTAGACAACAAACTTCCGAGCCAGAGGTCTTTGTGATGCTAAGTGCTGAAAATAGATTCAGTGAGTAGCACCAACAGAAGGATGATTGACGAAATGAAAACACATCCTACTTATCACAAAATGTTGAGAATCAAAACACAAATGTGGAAGTCTTTATATGGAGTGTGGCTAGCCTGGGGGGAAGTTTATAGAAGCTAGCTGTTTCCAATACATAAAGAGATTTAGTATTGTAGTGTTGCAAGAAATATGGATACAAAACAAAAACTAGGGAACCTTAGAGGGATTTAAATGCTAGCTGCTTAAAGTGTGGAGGCTTGGTAACTTATGTTATTAATAATAGGGTTTACAGGTTAAATAGTCATTTTCAACAAATGGAAACTGTTTTCTATTTGTACTCCTCAATAGACATAAAATCCCTTATTGAATGTTAATGTTTCTATTCTACTTCAGTACAAAAAGTCTTGTGATGAGGAAATTGTTTCTGACTTGATCGACACAATTTCTAATATTTATCAAATGTACTGTGCCCTGGTCTTCCTCTATGAATTGGTGGAGACTTCAACCCATGAAATGGTTCAGCTCCTGAAAATCTCTGTAATTCCTAGTGTATAGATGATACATTTCAGTTACATATACATAACTCTAATGATAGAATAATTAATACTTGGAAAATATTATTAAAAGCACTGAAAATAAATAATTTGTATTTGTTGAATGGCAGATTTTCTGGGGACAAAGATGGTACTATTATGAACATACGAACATACAAAAATGCCAGCAGAAACAGGTCTAATGGTCTATCAGGTCTGCTCAATTGTGCAGCTAGCCCTTCAACTTGCAGCTTCTCCACCCTCCCTCCCACTCCTCTTAATCACTCCTCCCCTCACTCTGTCCCACCCCTCTTAAAACCCCTCACTACAGGCTACCACCTCCTCATGTATCCACCACCCGTTCAGTGAAAAAGTGTCTCCTGAATTCCCTCCTGAATCTTCCCTGCACCAATCTCAATTTATGCTCTCTATTGTCCCTCCCTCTTCTAACCTGGAGGATCCTCTCTTTGTCAGTTTTGTTACTCCCTTTTGAGTATTTAAAATGTTCAATCATATCCCCCCATCCCTCCTCTCCTCCAGTGAATATATGTTCAGCTCACCCCCAGATTATCCTCGTAGGACATACCCTCCAGACCCTGGATCATCTTTGTCACCCTGCACTATATCCCTTCTAGTAATCTGATGTCTTTCTTCAGGAATGGGCGCCAGTACTGCATGCAGTATTCCAGATGTGGTCTGATCAGTGACCTGTACAGGGAAGGATCACCTCCCTATTCCTGGAAGAGAAACCTCTCACTGTAAACACCAGCATCTTGTTGGCTTTTGCTGCCACCTTCCTACACTGTGCTGAGTTGTTCATATTCTCCATTATAATCACCCCAAGACCTTTCTCCTCTCTGGTGCTTTCCAACTGAATCCCTCTGAGCTGATAGCGCCTCCCCTGGTTCCTAGTTCCAAAGTGCAGTACTTTGCACTTCTTGGTGTTGAACCCCAGCTGCCATATTTCTGACCATTCTTGTAGTTTGGTCAGGTCGTCCTGCAGCCCTTTCCACCCATCTACATCATCTACCACAGCTCTCATTTCAGTATCATCTGTGAACAGACTGATCTTACTGTGGATTCTGTATGAGATATCTGCTGTGAATATTCCAAACAGCACCTGTCCCAGTACCGATCCCTGTGGCATTCCACTCATCACATCTATTGGTAATGAGAGCTCCCCCCCCACTAGCACCCTCTGCTGCTTTCCTTTCAGCCAATTGGTGATCCATTTGACCATTTTTGTTCCCATCCCAGTATCCTCCAGGTTCCACCCCAGCCTCTCATGTGGCACTAAATCAAAGGCCTTGCTGAAATCCAAATACAGCACATTCACTGCATGGCCTTTGTCCAGTTCCCTGGTCACCCAGTCATAGTACTCAACTAGGTTTGTCTGGCACAATCTTCCTGAGACAAGCCCATGTTGCTGAACATCCTGGAGTCCATTGTCCTCCGAAAATGCCACCAGCCTCTCCTTCAGGATTGTCTCCATGAGCTTTCCCACAATCGATGTGAGGCTGACTGGTCTGTAGTTCCCTGGCTCATCTCTAGGGCCACTTTTGTGAATGGGCACCACATGGGCTATCCTCAAGTCTTTTGGTACACATCCTATGTCTAGGGAGGTACTGAACAGGTCAGCCAGTGGTCCCACCAGGATCACTGCCAGTTCTATTACTTTCCAATGTTTGCATTGTGGAAGTGTAATTGACTATTGCATCCTTAATATCTCTTCTCTTTTCTCTTGGTCAAACAAGAATATTGTTATATTGGAACAGTGACTATTTACCCCTGAGGACTCTTCTGTCTTTAGAACTTGATTACAATAGGGGCAGGAGGTGCTGACTACACACGCATGTATTTGTGAAAGAGATGCAAAGCTGCAGGACTGTACAGTGAGTTTTATACCTTTAAAAGGTATTCCACCTACTACCTGAGAGTACAGCCTTACCAGAATATCTTACTGTTGTACCTTCTACTGGTTCAGCCTTTTTTCCCATCCCTCTCTTTCAGCTCTGTAAGAAACGCTGTGGAAGGTGGGCCACTGGGGCTGGACCAGGACAGGAGAGAGAAAACCATTCAGACAGATGGGACACAGAATTTGACTATTGGTTTGCTTTGGAGTCAGCCCGAGTAAAAGCTGAATCAGGCCATTTTGAATGGGACAGCGCTCTGGTGAAAGCCAGTTAAAATAGATTGAACTGGAGAACTCTGAAGAACTGGAGTACCAAGCAGCTGAACAGGAGAAGAACCGAGATACAAACTGATAGAGCTACAAAATTTTCTTCTCCCTTAGGACAAACACAGTTGGTGTTTGCAGCTGTCGATTGATCACTCGCATTTAAAATTCGAAGGAAGTATTTTCTATTGTTGGGTTTCCTTTATTTAACTAAATATCTGAACCCTCCTTGTTAATCATACTTACTGGCATATTTTGTGTAAGAGAACTCGGTGTATAACTGCTCACAGACTCTTTGTGACGATATGAAGGTGAAAGAGCAGTGAGGAAGTGAGGAATAATTACTTGGTGAAAAAAAATTGGAAAGTATTACTAGAAGTATTACTAGAATTCCCCATTGGTTAAAGGATTTGTTATATGCTTTTTAAAGTTTTTTAGTTTTATTTTTTGCGCCACTCATACTCGGTGGTCACGTGAACTAGAGGTACATATAGCGGATGTGCCAGCATGGATGTTCAGATTCAGATCCGGTGTGATAGCCCGTCACACTGCTGCTCTGCTCTAATCCCCACAGCTTATTGTTAAAATGGAAACTCTAGGCATTTAAGCTGAAAATGTAAGTATTTGAACAGTGTTAGTACTAGAATGAGTGGCTGTTCTTTTTGCATATATATTTCACTTCACTCATCGAGTTCGCAGAAATAGAATGGTGCTTTCTTGCAGCGAATAAATTTAAAATCAAGCAGAAGCAGAAGCAGCGCTCACACTAACATAGAAGCTACACAAAACACGCTTTTCACAAGTAAGTACTTTTAAAAACAGTCTTTTTAAAAGTTGTTTCAGCAGTTCTGGAAAGTGTCTCCTTTTAGAGCTTGCAACTAAATAAGGATTTTGTATTTAAACTCTATAATTGCTTATTTAGCATTTTAATAGTATTCTTTGGGTTTTATATATGAAGTGGTTATAGACCTTTGCAAATTGTTTTTTTCTGTTTTTTTTCTTTTGTATAAATAATAGTGTTGGAAGCTTGGACTAAACCAGAAAAAAGCTAGATTACTGGTTTTAGACTTCAGAACTTCATTCCCAGAAGCTTTTATCGCTGTGCAAGCTGCTGACAGCATAATTGAAACACCTTCGCTGTGGTGGCAAATTAAAGGTGAAGAACTAACGAGACAGCATCAACACAAGCTTCTGTGAATTACCGGTATCTACACAAATGAACTATTAATTCCACTTTTTGTGATTTTTAACAATCTTGTGCAATATTGCTTCAATCAAGTGTGCTCAAAAGAAAGAGAATGAAGTTTTTTCTTCTCCTTTTTGCTAAGACATTATTTATTTATATTGCAATTAAGGATTATTAGGGTTGTTATTGTTGCTCTGCCTTTTTTTTTTTTTGGAAACTAGTATCTCTGCTTGAATAATGGTGCATACTAGAAAACAGACTGCTGATACAGAAAAAGGAATTTGCATCTTGAAACCATATGGTCTTGGTTTAAGCTATGATAAAATAACTACACAGAGTACACAAAAAGACTGTATTGTGATTTCTGATACAGCTATTAACACCCAATATGGGAAAATTAATGAGCTTAATGATTTAGAATGAATTAATCAATCCTAAACAGGAACAGGTGATAATTTGAAATATAAGAGAGGGAAAATTTATCCATAATTAAAAAGAAAGCCAAAGGAAAAAAGGGGAAAAACAGAAAAAGTTTAAACAAACTAGGATCAGTGATTTATTTAAAAGACACTCCCCTATCAACAGATCCAATGATGGCTCTGATTTGATTAAGATGGATGACCCTTCAGAAATACCCAATAAGGAGAACCAGCTAGAGAGAGCACAACCCTGTCACGATTCTTCTAGACTCTCATCAACTCCCAAAATCTGTGGGGAAGGAAATCTTTCCTTGAACTCTGAAGTACATAGTAAATTTTCAACCACTTCTGCAGAACTAGTTAAAAAGAACAACAAGGATGTTAATGCTGATTTGGCTGATAGGGTTGTTAGCATACAGGATCTAACCACCCCTCTTAAAGAGATATCTATGGATGTATTATGATTTCTATTCTGAGTGCTCTTACACAAACTCCCTGGATTTTTGCCCTGAGCCTCTAGATGCTCCAAATAAACCTAACTGGAATATCAACCTATGAGATATAACAAAGGGCATACAAGAGACTATAAAAGGCACAAAAACCCTTGAAACAAAAGAAAATAATCATAAAACTCTCTCCAGCCCACATATCAGTCAGTGAACTTGTATTAAGGGGAACAGAGATTTTGTTTCCTCTTATCCATTCAGTTTAGATAAATAATTGAAGAAATCAATGAAAGATCCTCATGTAGCTCATTTAATGATATTTGATCAGATGATTGGTGTTTATAATGAACTAGAGTCTTTAAAATGTAATTTAGCAATTAATGGCTCAAGATTGGATGAAGCTCTGGGGAAGCTGAATAAATTAATTCCAGCAAATGCCTCTCCATTTATATCTCTGGAAGAAGCTTCACAACTTAGACCAGATTTTTCCATTATACACATTCCTGATTCTCCAAAAAATAATAAAAGAACAAAAAAAAAAAAACAAAATAGAAAGAAAAAGAACAAAAAAGCAGATAATAGCTTCATCACTTCAGTTAAAAAATTACCAAATAATTAGGAATGTGCTGAGCCTAAAACAAAGTGCCCTATGTCAGTAATTATAGAGCCCTTAGAAATGAGTCATAATAACAGGGAGGCTGAAAACCCTGCTTATCAGAAGAACCATCTACTTAACTCAGAGATGCTGATTGAACAAAAATCGAATGACATTGTAGATGTTCAGACTCCCACAGTTCTTTTGACCCATATCAATCAACAGCTGACCTTATTTAAGGAAGATCTGGAGGCTTTTAGAAAAGATTGGCATATTTGGTGAAATGAGTCCTCAAGCCATATGTTCCCCTTGGCAGCTAGTCTAGATGGTAAGGAGGGAACCCCCCCCCATGTTTTGGGTGATGATAGGAAACTAGTTGACATCTTAGACTGTGCTATCATATGTCTTTATGGTTATACTTGGAATCAAACAATGTCTGTTTACCAGAATAAAGTAAAGATTGTGCACCTCCTAAGGACAATCACTAATGCTGATATTAATGAAGGTGGCATTGTATAAATCTGGAAAAGTAGAGACTGCAGTTTCCATAGTTGTGTGTATATTTTCTGTTCCAATGCTAGGATTGCAAATCAAATATGGTTAGACAACAATTCATTTAGAGCTTGTGGATACTCAATAGAATTCATTAATAGGAAACAATTGAATCAGAAGTATTTGATAGATACTGATAGTTGTATAAGTATATTTGAACTAAAGACTGTTCCAAATGAAAATCCAGGCAAATTGAAAAATGTAGTGACTAATCATCTTACACACACACTGAAAATCGCAGCCTCAGAAATTGAAATTACTAGAATTTATAGACACAAAAGTCCTAATAGCACAGGACAAGTTGATATTACCTTGAGTAAAAGGGAAGTCATAGATGAAATTTTGTCAAGAGCTCCCTTACTAGATCTTGTCGGGATACATATTGTAGATAATAACATCCTAGGTATTTCCATCCCTGTTAAAGATTGTTCCTGTAAGGCAGTAATAGAACCTCTAGTTTCCAGAACCCTATTTTTGTCTGGGCTTAGTAGAGAGGATAACAAAAATGATAAGAAACTTAAATTATTATTGATAGACCTGCTGGAGCAACTGTTGAACATTTCAATTGAGGATCAAGGTGCCGTGAACATACATAGGTGTAAGACAGACTTGGAAACTGATCAGGTACAGATTACAGTAAATTATGATAGTTTGGATAACAAAATCATGGATAACCTGACAATGTTAGATGCAATGGGGTTATACGTGGTACCAGTAACTTTTATTGATAATCATGGATCTAGTGGCAGTTTAAAGGAGGGTGCTGCTGTTCATGATGTGAATGGAAGGGAACAAGCAAGAAGCTCCAAACTATCATTTAATGTTTCTGTATCAAATCAGTTTGAAACTCTGAGCCCACAAGAAAATTGACTCACAAATGCTGGTACATTGGATAAGTCAAGTGATTTGGGACAGAATACAAATGTTCTAATTTTATCCTGGAATCTAGCTGGTTTAATTGCAAAATTTGCTGATCAAGAATTCATAGAGTTTATGAATAAGGCTACAACAGTATGTTTACAAGAAACTTGGCATTCAGCAGATAATGATGTCACACTTAATGGATATTGTACTTTTCAAACTCTGGGCAAAAATCAACTTAAATTAGGTAGATTATCTGGTGGATTAATCACATGGGTCAAGATTATGAAGGAGATCAGATCTGAACATTTATTCACAAATTCTTTTTCTCAAACAATATATATTAAAATCAGTTCTTTAGAATTTTGTCTTATTAATGTTTACATCCCTCCTTATAGCTCAAAGTACTATTACCCAGAGATTTGGGCAGAGCTTGAAGAAACCATTCAGACAGCATGGGCAACAACTGCATGTGAGAATATACTGCTATGCGGTGATTTTAATGCAAGATTGGGCAAATATGATGGTTTCTCTGATAATGAGATACAGAACTGGAAATTTGATAATGCCTATAAAATGGTCAGGGTCTCACAAGGCATTAAAATTAACAAACAAGGTAAAAAACTAATTGACATTTTAGAATCATATGATTTAGTTCCACTTAATGGCAGAATCATAGGAGATACTGAGGGTAATTATACACACTATAGCTCTTTTGGCACCTTAGTGGTTGACTACTTATTCTGGAATAGTTCTATGGATATTTGGGACTTGTGTAAAATATTACCAAGATGTGACAGTGACCATTTTCCATTGATCCTGAGATATAAATCCTTAGATCTGAAACAGCCTGAACTACAATACCATAATCTTGAGATACGGAATAATGTAAAAATTAAATGGAAATATGATCACAGTGACAATATTTTGACTTTGATTAACACACTGTTTCCTAGTTATGATTGTGTCATGAGCAATGCGCATTTTTTGACCAATCAGTTAGCCTCCTGTTTTGAAAATATTAGAGAAATTCTTAAAACTACTTACCGGTCATCTAATAATTGTAGTACTTGGTTTGATAATGAATGTTCTCATGCAAAAAAAGAATGAAATCAACTAATCAGATATACAGGTAAAAATAAACAAAAAACACAGTATAGGGCTTTAAAACAAGTAAGAGAAGCATATAAAAATTGCTTAAGTACAAACAAATAGAATTTCAACAGATGCAATGGAAAAGGATGTTAACAACTATTAGAAAAAATGATCATTGTGCTTACTGGCAAACGATGGCCAGAGGTACTTGTAACCTAAGAAGTAACACAGATTCCTTTATATCTCTGGAAACATGGGTTGAATATTACTCAGAAATATTTTTTGATCCAAGTGAACAGAACAGTTCACCTAGGGTAGATCTGGATCTGTCATCTATTATTTTTTGCTCATAAGCTGAAGTATTCTTTGCAATATCATCTATGAAAAAGTATAAAGCCCTGGTCCAGATTTAATACCTGCAGAAGTATTTTTGATTTCTCCCTCTCTTTGGACAACAATTCTTACACCTGTTTTCAATTATGTAACAAAGTTGATTTTCCAATGTCATGTAAAGGAGCTGTTTTAATTTCTATTTACTAAAAGGGCGATAAGTCAAATCCCTGTATGTACAGACCAGTCTAACTCTTGGATAACTGTGGTAAAATATTTTCATAAATAATTCTGAAAAAAACTACAGGAACAGATCAAAGAACTAGGTGACCTATTGGAATACCAAGCAGGTTTTCACTTAGGTTATAGTACTACAGACAATTGTTTCATTCTTTTCCATCTCTATGAAAAATATGTTTGGATGCAGAAACTGAAACTATATATAGCCTTCATAGACTTCAGCTCTGCTTTTGATATGGTTTCACATAATCTACTATGGTCAATTATGGGAGAATGGGGCATAAATTCAAATATTGTTGCCATCATCAGAGAATTATACTCAGACACATGAGATCAGATCAGACTGGGTACCCTTGGTCAACTTTCAACATCATCCACAACAAATAGAGGGGTTAGACAAGGGTGTGTTTTAGCACCCACATTATTCTACATCTATATTAATAAACTTTTACTGGCCCTTGAATGTTCAATAACTGATTCTCCAAAAATCCTACATAAGCCCTGTGCTGCTTTAGCTTATGCGGATGATCTTGCACTATTTTCATTATCACAGAAGGGCCTGCAAGATAAACTAAATATTTTACATGAATATGCTAATAAACATAAGCAAATAAAAAATGAGGCAAAAAGTCAAATTATGATTTTTGGATCAAACAAAACAAACGTTATATGGAATGTTGGCCCTAAAAAACTTAGAACTGTAAAATCTTATACTTATTTGGGCTTACATTTCTCCTGTGATGGTAGATGGTTCAAACACATTAACTAGCTAATGCCCAAATTAAAACAGACTGCCAGTTCATTAAATATTTATTATCTCAGGTTTGGTGGGAATTCCATTAAATCACTGATAGAAGCAGTTAAGGCTAAGTACTGTGCTCAACTATTATATCAAACAGAAATCTGGGAATATGATCAATTTTAATTCACTTGAAATTCCTTTGAATAAATTACTTAGAACTAGTCTGGGCCTAAATAATTCAGTTCCTGCTGCATTGGTACGAGCAGAACTTGGTTTTGTCAGTCCTATGACATTTTTAAATTCAAAAAAGGTAAATTATTGGATTAAGGTACTATCCCTGGATCATAATAGATTACCTGCTCTTGTGCTTAAAGAGAAATATCTCTGGGAAAGCCTGGGGTATCAGAGGTCTAAATGGTTATTTACAATTCACAACATTCTAGAAAATACAGGCTTAGTATTTCTGAGAAGGTTTCTGGATACGAAAATAACTATCAGTATCAAGTATAAATCATACATTACAAACACAATCATAAATTATTATGTTTGGTCTGACTTAGAGTCCATTACTAAACTTAAAATAGCCCCTTGGTTGTGTAAAAATGATGTCTCATTTTTCTTCAGAGATTACTTGGATTAATTAACAGATCTAAAACAGAGATGATTATATACAACATTTAGATTCAAACTGTTTCCAAGCAATGTTTTTCTATTAAGGTACAAAACAGTTACAGGTGATGCATCCTCCAACTGTTCATGCACAAATGAACATCTGGAGGATTTGTTTCATGTGATGATGGTTTGTTCTCTGTATGAAAATCTTAGAAAGCTTTCGCTGGTTCCAATTTTGGGATAGAATTGAAACTACTGATAAAATGACTTTGTTAAGCATTTTATTTACAACAAAACAACAAATTAATAATAGAAAATATGTTAAACATGAATCAATTGCAGAGCAAGCATGAGGGTACAAACTGACTACTAAATGAGAAATATAGTATGAGGAATGTACTTTTGTATAACTCTAAAATTCTAGCACAAGTTTTGCAGAGGCATTTTGTGGGTAAACAATGGTGAAATAATGAAAATAAATGATGAATTAAGATTAAATTGTTATCCTAACCTTCGTTTATACCCTAGAAGCTTTAGCTTGAAATGTTCAGTATGCTGGATTTTTTGCAATATTGAATGTCTTAGCAAATATTAGCACTTTCTTATGAAAAGATTGAAGTATATCTGTTTTCAAGGAAATATTATTTTGTATTTATAATTATTGTGTCTTATTTATGCTGTGTTATGTACTAATAATTTTTGAAATTGTAAAGGTCTTTGACCGATCAATAAACTTTACTTACTTACTGATTACAATATAGAAAACAAGTATGATAAAAAATGAGGCGGACAAAAACATGGTGCTCTATAACAAAAAGAAAATAAAATGGTCTCCATATGTTCAGGACAAAATTACTGACCAATTAAAATCTGATTTTATACTAAAATGCAAATCTAAATGCATACAGATAGCACTTGAGACTACCATATATCACAATACTGATCAAAATATATTTGAGATTTATGAACATAGTTGTAACCATCTCCTCGAGCTTCTGTTCAGAAAGAAGATACGATGTAAACCACACTCCATTATTACTGTAAATGGCAAAGCCTCTTGGTATGACAGTGGATGTGTACATATGAAAAAAAGCTGTTGAATAAATGATGACAAACTGCAAAATAATCAATTTGGTATGAATGTAGGCTAGTCTTTCATAATCTGAGAAGGGAGTACTCAAACATATTAGGAAAAATACACATAGTAACAACTTATGGTCTTCACTTCAAGAAGTCATTCATGGAAAAGATAGCAAAACATTTTGGAATTTAGTAGCCTTCAGACTAGAAAACTATAGAAATAACACAGAGGTTATTATTAACCCAATGGAGTGGGCAAAACACTTCAGAGAGATATTTTTTTCTGACAAAGCGATCAGTGAACAAGAATGAAAGATGTGTTGGTCAATAAACCCTTCACAATAAACAATATTGAAGGCTGGATAGATTTTATTATATCTGAAGTGGTTGATGCGATAAAACTGCAAAAGAAAAATGAGATACTGGGTGTTGATAGGTTTTCCAATGAACTTTATCAGGCTGATCCTGCCTCATGATCTGAATTAATATTGCCCCATTTAATACCAAAATTACCATCAAACAAATCCCGAATTGAGCCTAATTGTTTCAATTCATAAAAAAGTCCTAAAGCTATTATATAGAATATTATACAATGGCAAGAAAGAATCCTGGCTCCTGATTGGTTAGTTGGCCATCACAGCAGGGATGTTATCCTGGCATAACATCCCTGCTGATGATCTGACTGACCAGCACACTGATTGTTTGCATCTTTTCTTAAAAAAATATTTTTAAACACTAAATATAATTCTTTAAAATTCTTTTTTTTTCTGTATAAAACAATGAGCCATTGTATAATAGGAATAATGCCCTCCAGGGTGGGTGTTATGCTGGGATAACATCTCTTCTCTAGTGTTGGATGCCCTCGGCCAACCACCCGAGGTGGGATGTTATCCCAGCATAACACCCACCCTGTCAGGCATTAGTCCTTTAACATACCTATTACTGTTATGCCTATCACATTTAAAATCTTCTCTAGACTTATTTTGAATCATGTATAGAAGTAGATAGACGTATGTGATAGCTTGCCAATGAACCAATGTGGCTTTAGAAAAAAACATTAGGGACTTTGGACCCAATATTTACTCTAAACTATCTTGCTGATAAATATGTAAAAAAAAAAGAGACTTGTTGCTGCATTTATCGATGTCTGAGCTGCCTTTGACACAGTTAGAAGACCAATCATTTTGGAGATTTTAGAATCCCTAAATATTAACGAAACTTTGCTGGAAATTATACAACTACTACATAAGGATACCAAAGCCTGTATATGAGTAAGAAAAGATGGTGGTGTATCTGAAGCCTTTACTGTAAATCAAGGTGTAAAAAGGGGTGTATTCTGGCCCCTACACTTTTTAATATTTATATAGACAGGACACTTCTGGAGTTAAAAAAGACCAAGACATTTGCTTCATGAATAGATGAAGGATCATTGCTATCACTTTTTTCTATTCTCATCAGGAGGTGGTGAGAGACAGCAACTACACACCGAGTTCTGATGGAGGTTCAGATTCAGCAGGGGTTTGAAGGAGGGTGCTTTTAATTATTAAAATAGTGGCTAACTTTCCAATGCATGAAGCAGTGGCTGTTTTAAGAACCGAAGCTCCCCTACTTTGAAAGAGGAGGAAGCAGGCTGTACAAGTTGGGAGAGTTCAATCACTGAGTGATATAGTGACTTGATACAGCAAAGAGAGAGGATTCAGCACATGAAGAGAACTCACCAGTTGGGTTGAAGAAGGGTAGAAGCAATGCCTGTTTTAAGAAGAAGTGGCAGGTTGAAAGAACCTGAGGCCTGAGTTTATTTTACCACAGGCAACTGCAGTGCTGAACTGATCTGAACCACTATTATCTGATTATTATTTTAACTATTTGGTCATCCTTAGTGCAATAAACTTTCTACAAAGCTAAAAGAGAAGGTGATAGTAGAAAGTATATGATATCTGCCTTAATAGTTTTAACTGCACTGTATTCTATCTACTATCATAAATCACATATAAAAGTATTAATATTTTTATAATCAGAGATTTTTAAAGTTCTTGCTATTATTAATACTACAGTATTACTAAACATCCAGTTTAGTATTTAATGCAATGGGTGGATATGGAGTACAAGGTGGGTGTTTTTTTTTTAAACTTAAGCTTAAAATGATCACTAAACATAGAGGGACTGAATTTGATTCAGCATCTGCCAATATGTGTGATAAAATCATTGCTCCTTCATGACTAATTGATGTATCTAACACAAGACATTGATAGTACTTAGTACTTGTGTATGGTGTTCGGTGTTTAAAGTGCTTAAAGTGCTACATATTGGTCCTTTGATTAGGACTGGAACTAAAACCAGGGTGTTTTATGTAATAGGTACCTTTGCTCACTTATAGTCAGGAGCATTGCATAATATACCAGGTTAACTTGTTAATTTGTTAACCTCTAATTAAATTACTTGAACTATTTCCATTAAACCATATTTAGCACTTTACTTGTACAAGTTAAAATTAACTAAAATTAACTAAGGGCTTGACCGATTATCTCTGTATAATCCATCACTTGTTGTATAATGTATATTGCTACTTTTAGATTTACTTTTCTTGTGTGGATAGTAATGGTGACCACTAGGAGCCAGCTAGGAACCCATTAACGAGTGATCACTGAAATACCTAAGAATGTAAAAATAGGGAAAGGAAAGAAAGAAAAAAGGGAAAGGAAACACAGATACTTGCATTGATGCCAGCCAATCAAAATCAACCAACATGTTAATAAATATAAACAAGTTCTGGCCAGCTGAGGGCTGAAGCTAAGGAATTTGGGGTACAAATATTGTAAATTACCAAAGTTAGAAGTGTGCATTTGCAAAATGTAACATATGCTCATAAATGTGTTGGTTTGTAATATTTTGACACCAAATTTCCATCATAGCTTTGTTATGACCTTGCCTCATGAAGATGAGCAGACAAAATGTTCAACTCCTGGCTTAAAGGTGTTTTTACACAGGGACTGCAAAATCAACTTTCGGGATGCAAAAACACATTTGGGCAGGAGCTGAAAAATGACAGCTGTTACATTCAGGAGGTACTGTAAAGAAATGGCTATGTTGAAAATTTGGGGTAAAATATTGAATATTACTGAACTTATGAGCCTGCATTCACAAAAATCAACATAGGCTCATAATGTTTTTGTTTTTTAATGTTTTTACATCAAATTTTTAACATAGCCTTCTTATGATCCACCTCATGAACAAGGGCAGAGACAATTCTCATCTCCTGCTTGAAAGGTGATTTTTGTGCAGGGACCATGAAATCACCTTTTGGGACAGATCTGCCTAATGACATTGACATTGTTCATGAGGTGGGGTCCCAAAGAAGGCATATTGAAAATTTGGGCCAAAAATATGTAAAATGCCCAATTTATGGCACTAAGTTCAAAACCACCATTGAAATACATTAAACAGCATACCTGTGACTTCAGTTTGTGGTCCAGCTTTGAAGAGTGAAGATGTGTCTGTTGTCCAGAGAGGATTATAGCATTGGACCCCGATGGGTAAGTAAGGGCTTGGGGTGGGGTGGGGTGGGGTGGTGGATGCTGAGTGGGAGGGTCAGGTGGGGGTAATGAATGGCCGCAAAAGACATCGATGGACTTTTTTTTTTTCAGGTGAAAAAAAAAAAGAGACCGACAATCCCAGATCATGACACTGGGGGACTGGGCACCTCCAGTGTCACAGTGATGTGGGGGAACACATTGGTGGACCATTTTTTTTGTTACAGATGAAAAAAACACACAAAAAGACAGATGATCTCAGATCACGACACTAGGGGATTGGGAACCCCTAGTGTCAGAAAAAAGACCAACGATCCCCGATTGTGACACTGGGGGATTGGGCACCCCCAGTGTCACAGCTATGTTTCGGGGGTTTGGGTGGTGGGTGCTAAGAGGAAGGGTTGGGTGGAGGGAATTTCTATAATAAGTATAAATAAAATAAATAAATACAATAGGCGGTCATGGCAGAACACTGCCCACTCTGCCATGACCAGGATGGCCACTGCATGCTGCTGCCCATGTGCAACTACTAGCACATGCACAGTAGAGTGCAGAGTCCATCTTGGACATGATGGAGTGTGCCATGTTCCTCCATGACCGCTGACACTCCAAAATAGTGCAGTACTGTACCAATAGGGACAACATAGGCAGATTGCTTCACAGACGTGGAGGCGACTGTGATGCTAGTCCAGCATGTTGTTCATTTGGAAAGAGTGCGGAGTCCTTTTTCTCAAAGCAAAAGGTCTGCAGGGCTTTGCCTACTGCAGCCCTAAAAAGGAGGCATTAGAAGCTGAACCTTTTACGCTGACCTCTGCCCCATGTTCACATGAGAATATAATAGCTCATATGGAAACTTCATTTAATAAAAAAGTAAAAGATAGAGAGGATAAAGAAGGGATAGAGGATGTTTATGAATCTATTTTAAGAATTCCATCTAGTAAACCGGACATGAAGGATTTAATCAGCAAATCCCAGAGAAATGTTAATACATCACAAGTGGAATTTTTCTCTGAGGAGTCCTTCATACCCTAATCTCACCCCACTCTTTTGAGGCTTATGAGGAAGGATTTTTATTATCTTCTCTCACAAAAGAAGTTATTACCAATACCAATACCATAAAACTAAATAGTTTGTCCAAAGAAATGGCAGACCTGTATTTATTTATTTATTTATTTTATTTAGTTTTTGTTGACCGGGTAAGTGCACTAGACAAATCCTGCCTATTTTCAGGCATGACCCGGGGGAGGGGGATACAGATGAATGCCAACTGACCTTGAACCAGATCAAGCTGTTGGTATTTTTAGTGTATAACACAAGTCAGGGGCTCAGAGAACTAGATTATCACCAAAACAAGGGTAAACTGAGGGACGGGCAGAATATATAAATTTTGTTTTTTCCCATGCCCCTCCCTCTTGGTGTAACTCTTCACAAGTGTTTCTCTCCTACCTTGCTGCTTGTGTACCACTACTCCATGCCTCTTGTGTACACTAACTAGGTATCTCCACCTACCTGCCCAGTTGCTAGTTGATGTTATTTCTTGTCTGCTCCTTGTTGATTGCCATGCTTGACTCTGTATTGTTTAACCTGTACCTGCCTGTCCCATGTTGATTGCTGTGCCTTGACTCTGTACTGTTATTGCCTGTACCTTTGTAATTCTCTTGGGTCATACTTGAAAATAAGCACCTGACTGTCTAGTGTGCTTACCTGGTTAAAAAAAGCTAAATAAATAAATATTAGTTAGGATTTGAACTCTAGCATAAACCCCTATATCAAAAAGAAAATTACCTTACTAATGATTCAGCCAAATAAAGTAATTCAAATATATTTAATGAATCATTTACCTAGTTTCTATCTTATTTAAGTGCTGATATCATAAGGGTAATGAAAAATCAATATGCAGCCTCATTAATGTTAATAGAGCAATTGATAATTTTAAGAAATTACATGGAAACACTATGGGAGGACATGGCAACCAATGGAACCAGACTAGAGGATGCTCTTGTAATTTTATGGAGACAGTGTCCGCTGGACAGCTGTACTGTGATAGAGCAAGTCCTGATAGAGAGTGAATTAAAAAACCTTTGCCCTGATTTTTCAAGCATAATAATTCCAAAATACCCCAAACCAGGCAAAAACAAAAATATAATGGAAGAGATGTGGATTATAAAGAAAAAAAAGGGAATTATGGCTCAGCAGAAACTTATAAAAACACCAGGAATAAAGTTTAAAAAAAAGGAGAAAGGGGGATGAAAAAATCTAAAAACACTAAGGGAAAAAAACAGCACCCCCAAACAAGAGAGAACTATCACAGAGAGCTATGAAAGATTCATACAGAATCCAACACTTATTAATCAGTCAGGGATGGCAACAATTATAGAGGGGTCATATAATAATACAGAAAGCAGTATAAGGGATGCTGAACCCTTTCTGACGGTGAGAAGAAAACCTAACAAGAACAAAAGAAATTCTCAACCCTTAAAGGGATCAGAGGGGACCAGTATGGATAGAAGTGGGAAAAAACGCTGGACCCAAACATTATTATAAGGCAAGTCAAGACGGTACAGAATAAAAGCACCATAATTAATAGTATAAAGAGTCATAATCTCCATAACTCACAAAAATGTTTTCCACAGCATAAGGGGAATGAAGCATGCTTAAGGATACCGGGCATCTATCTCAAGCAGCATGAGAGTGAGAAATTCCTCCTAAAGCTGATCACATATTTGATTAAAGCTGAACTTGGGTTAAAGGATGAGGGGAAGCAATCTTAGGCGTATTCAGAGATTATAATGACGTCAGGATACCTGTATATGTTCTGATGAAGGAGATGAACAGTGCAAGTAAAATTTGGGCAAAAATGCCCACCTTACAAAAATTAAGATTAGAAACTGATGCTCTGACCAAATGGAGTACAGTGCTGTTCTTCTCACAAAGGGATCAAATAAACAAAATTGTGGTTACTTGGGAAGAAGTAAACAGCATAATTTTGGATCTCAAATGGATTTTAATCAACCAAAAGAAAATGTTCTAGAAAAAATAATATCAGTGTTCAGCATTGAGACTTTAATATATAGCGCAGTGGTCTAAGGCTCTGAGCTGCAAATCTGGTGACATCCAGCAGACCAGACCTGGGTTTGAATCCCACAGCTTCCACTTGCATACTGTGTGGCCCTGAGCAAGTCACTTAACCTCCCTGTGCTCCCAGGTTGCTCCTGTAAAAAAGCTTCCAGCTTAGTGTGCTATACCTGGTTAAACAACTAAATAAATAAATAAATAAAATTGAGACTTTAAAAAATGAAATAATAGAACATTAAAGGCAGCTATTTGTTTCTTAACATATAACACCCTAAGAATACCAGAGGACCATGGGACAATAGGAATAGTTCAAAGAGTAAGTAAACAAATGTCGCAGATTAATATTCACATTAAGAGAGAAAAATTAATTGATGCTATAACAAGGAAAGCTGCTGCTTTGGATGATTTGGGGATCTACGTGGTTGACTGGGAGAATGTAAATAAACCAGCAGCAAATGACAGCGACACTGTAACACAAATACCACACTGTCTTACACCAGATTGACATGGGAATAATACAACAGAATTTGCTTCCAATAGGCCCTCAGATAATGATGTCTCTATATCATCATGGAATATTGCAGGGTTGACCACTAAAATACTGTAGAATTGATTTATTTCACTGTAAAAAAAAGTCTTGCTATGGTCACTGTAGAAAGAGACCCGCAAAATTAATTGAACAACTAAGTTAGTTATCTATGTCAGTCTCATTATACAGAAGTACAGGACAGTGAATTTTAACTGCAGCTGACAAGTCACATAGCCTCCGACTGCTAAATTAAATGAACACGTGACTTTTCACTTCAACAGTACTAGATGCAGGTTGGCTTAGCTTTATGGAACCGCACAATTTTCTTTGCTTTGAGGAAACCTGGGCTCATGATGATTATAACCTAAATGGTAATCAACATATTAGTGCACCAGCTCTAAAAGATAAAAAAATATGGAAGAGCCATAGGGGGGCTCACGATCTATATTAAAATATCACCGGACATTGAAATAGTTGAGATCATACACAAAAATGAAGATATGATATTAGTATTGCTAAAATCAACTCCACTTCTATTTTTATAGGATCAGCATACATTCCCCCCAAGGACTCTCAATATTACAAGGAGTGGCTATGGGATTGCTTATCCAAGAATGTAGGGGATAGCTTGATTGCATATCTTTGAGCAAACCTGATGCTAACTGGTGACTTTAATGCATGGAAAGGCTCATATGATAATATGAATAATTTCTGTGACATGCCCCAATTATCAGGCTAGGAGGACCACATATTTAATTCAAAATAAAAATTGGAAAAGGTTTATTCAGGTCACCATGGCCCTTAACTTATTAGTACTAAACAGAACAATTGGGAGATCCTGAAGGTCAGCCAACATACAGTGCCATGGCCCACATGGAAGGAGTGTAATTGATTATGTTTTAATAACTCTGGAAAATGATGAGAAAATTGATAAGCTCAGTATAAAGATGAGACCAGAAAGTGATGATGCCCCCATGATAACAAGCTTGAAAGTTTATAGAAATAATAGAAATACTGATCCAGATATTGACACAGTTGAACTAAAGCATAATAAGAAACACATTCAATTAAGGAATGTTGGGGACCAAGCTAATATTGTTTTAAGGGAGGACATCCTCTGAAGTTTGTCATATATAATGAAACAGGATTCCCCTCAGGAAGATTATATAGACCTGACAAAAATATTAATAGAAATTAACAAGGTTTTATATAAAGACACCAGAGCTATGCCTAAGAAGGACATGACATTGTTTAACAAAAAATGCTGTCAGGCTAAAAATAAATTAAACGCTCTAGTCAGATGGACTAAAAGAAACCCCACTAGGCAGAACTTTGAGTTTCTTAACAAACATAGAAAACAGTACACACATCTATTGCAGGAAGAAAGGAAACAATTTCAGGAGGAACAGTGGAGCAAAATGCTGGATGTGTTGAAAACAGGGTTTGGAGCACAATTTTGGAGATTGGTATCCAGAGGCACACTTGTACATTCACAAGACATTTTAAAATTAATCTCACAAGAAACCTGGATTATGCATTTCTAAAAACTTTTTTTCGAGGATCAAGCTGGGGACTCGAACAGCTGGGGGATTGAAAACCTGGACTGGTCAAATATGCCCCTAAGGATAACACTCGGGGAGGTGGAAGAAGTTGTAATTAAATGTGAACTGAAAAAAGTCCCAGGCCCTGATGGGACCCCAGTGGGCCAGATTCTAGAAAGGAAATTATGCCAGATGCCACTAACACAGTTGCAGAACTTACGCAACAGCAACTGCGACATGCGAGTTACGGACTATTCTAGATCCTGCGAGAATATGCCGAATACAACTGCATAAGTTGTGACACGTAAGATACACCATAGAAAAGTGTGCAACACACAGTTGTGGCCCAACATACACCTGCAGATATGCCACAGCTAACAAACATAGAAACATAGAATTTGATGGCAGATAAGGACCGCTTGGCCCACCCAGTCTGCCCATTTCCCTACCCCTAGAATCGCCTTATGACTGTCCCATGCATGCTGGAATTCAGCCAGTGTTTTTGACTCCACAACCTCTTCCGGAAGGCCGTTCCATGCATCCACAACCCTCTCTGTGAAAAAATACTTCCTTACATTACCTCTGAGCTGCCCCCCCATCTTCAAATTGTGCCCCCTTGTTCTTGCACACCTCTTTTTTTGAAAGATGCCACCCTCTTGGACTTTGTTGATTCCCTTGAGGTACTTGAAAGTTTCTATCATTTCCCCTCTCTCCTTTCCTCGAGGCTATACATATTAAGCTCCTTAGTCTCTCTTCATATGTCTTCTGGTGCACACCCTGCACCATTTTAGTTGCCCTCCTCTGACAGCTTCCATCTTGTCTATGTCCTTGTGGAGATTGGTCTCCAGAACTGCACAGTAATCCAGATGGGGTCTCACCAGCTGTCTGTACAGAGGGATAACAACTTCCTGTTTCTTCTGGTGATGCCTCTCCCATGCATCCCAGTATCCCCTAGCCCTCCTTACTGCCCTCTCACATTGCTTGCCCACCTTTAAGTCATCTGATATGACTACCCCCAGGTCCTTTTCCATTTTTGTTGTTGTTAGTATCTCACCCCCCATTGTGTACTTTTCCCCTGGGTTTTTATTTCCCAGGTGCATTACCTTGCACTTCATAGCATTGAATCTAAGCTGCCATACATTTGACCATTCCTCTAACTTTGTAAAGTCCCTTCTTATCCTTTCCACCCCACCTTGTGCATCAACTCTGTTGTAGATCTTTGTGTCATCTGCAAAGAGACATACTTTTTCCTTCCAGTCCCTCTGCAATGTCGCTTATAAAGACATTGAAGAGGACCGTCCTAATACTGAACCTCAGGTGGCATCCCATTAGTAACCCCTCTTTCTTCAGAGTGGACTCCATTTACTATTACCCTCTGTGTCCTATTCTTCAGCCAATTCTTTACCCAGGCTATCATCTTGGGACCCACTCCCAGGCTGGCTAACTTGTATATTAATCTTTGTGTGGGACTGAGTCAAATGCCTTGCTAAAGTCTAGGTAGGCCATGTCCACAGCCCTCCCTGATCTACTACTTTGGTCATCCAGTCAAAGAAATCTATTAGATTTGTCTGGCATGACCTTCCCACTGTGAATCCATGCTGCCTTGGGTCCTGTGCCCCTCTGGCCTCTAGGTACTCGACAATTCTTTCCTTCAGAAATGATTCCATCATTTTCCCTATCACCGAGGTTAAACTAACAGGTCTGTAGTTTCCTGCTTCTGCCCTGCTCACACTTTTGTGAAGTGGAATCACATCTGCCCTCCTCCAGTCCTCAGGTACCACCCCATCCTCCCATGATTTGTTAAAGAGGGTAGTCAGTGGTGTCACTAGTTCTACCCTTAGTTGTTTTAGAATTCTGGGATGAATCCCATCAGGCCCCATTGCTTTGTCCACCTTCAGTTTTAAGAGTTCTTTCAGAACCCTTTCTTCTGTAAATGGGCTGGTATCAACTTCTGTATCCAGAGTGTTTCTACTGTTTGTTTTAGGTACCTCCCTCTTCCTTTGTAAATACTGAGCAGAAAATATTTGTTTAGTATCTCTGCCTTTTCACAGTCACCCTCTGCCCACCCCCTCCCCTTTATTAAGCCTCACTATCCCTCCCTTGGTCTTCCTTCGCTCCCTGATGTACCTATAAAAGATTTTATCCCCCTTCTTAACTGAGTTGGCTATCTTTTCCTCAGTTCGGGCCTTTGCTGTTCTGACTGCCTTCCCAGCTTCCTTTTGCTTTAACTGATAC
The DNA here is from genome assembly GCA_016271365.2 of Neoceratodus forsteri. NCBI lineage: Eukaryota > Metazoa > Chordata > Ceratodontiformes > Ceratodontidae > Neoceratodus > Neoceratodus forsteri. The sequence goes on along the minus strand of CM057449.1, from coordinate 542,022,051 downwards.
AATTCTCTGTCCTGCTCCTTCTGTGATTCCTTGTACTTTCTGAATGCTTTCTTTTTCTCTTGAACCTTCACTGCCACCTCCTTTGAGAACCATAGTGGTTTCTTACGTCATTTGGTTTTGTTTATTTGCTTCACACAAAGGCTTGTTACCTCTGTGATGGCAGTTTTTATTATTCCCCATTGTTCTTCCACCCCTCCTTCCTGCCCATTTGCTAGTGCATTCCTTAGGCACTCACCCATTCTGGCAAAGTCAGTCCTCCTAAAGTCCAGTACTTTTGCCTTTGTATGGCTTGACTCTATTGCTGTGTTTATTATGAACCATACTGTTCGATGGTCACTAGTTCCCAGATGGCTACCCACTTCTACATCTGTGATCCTCTCTCCATCTCCATTTGAGAGGACCAGGTCTAAGACTGCTCCCTCTCAAGTGCTCCCTCTCTAAGGCAGAAGCTGCAGCCAAAAGACAGAGGAGGAAGAGGATATTCGGCCATGAGGAGGTTAACACCTGGTGGAGCAAATGGACCACCACCATGCACTCCTCATGAGTTGCGGAGGGGATGCCAAGAGGAGGGAAAAACACAAGAGGGCATGGGACAGGGTGACATGCAGAATCAATGCCATTGCTGCACAGCGCAGGACAGTCCGAGATATGGAAAAGAAGTGGAATGACTTCAAGCGCCCGGTGAAGCGCAAGGTGGCGCACAACAGGCACAGTGCACAGGGCACAGGGGGCAGACCCACCCAGCAGAAGCCACTCAGCAGCATCAAGAGGAGGATAGCGGCTCATCTCAGCCAGCAGAGCATCACTGGAGTAACACAGCTGGACACGTACAGACAGCAGACAGCCACAGGTAGGGACAAACAACCAGCAATGTATGTGACAGGCCAGACAGGGCAACATCACTGAAGCCAATGGCAAAGATGGGGTGGGTGGGGTGACAATGTGTAGGCAGATGTAATGGTGGGGAGGCATGCCACATGAATGCCATTTGGCCACAGCCAGCCACAGAGTGGGCCAAGGGAATCAGCCAATGGTGAGGGGCAGGCCAGGGACAGGCATGTGTGCTGCTGACATGTGCAGCAGTGCAAAGGAATGACCCATGGCTAACCGTGGAGGGGCTGGCACGGGCACAAGAAACTGGAGGGGGGCTGTGCAGAAGAATGGGCCAGGGCGCGCTGGGGAATGCTGTGTCCTGCACTGTGTACTGTTGGGGGGCATGCTGATGTATAGCCTGGGCTGCACTGGGGATGCTGTGTCCTGCACTGTGTACTGCTGGGGGGCATGCTGAGGTAAGGTCTGGGCTGTACTGAGGGATGCTGTGACATGCACTGTGTGCTGGGGGAGGGCCATGCACAAGCATGGGCTGGGCAGTAGGGAGGGTGCATGGGTCACTGTCCCAGTGCCTGCAGAGTGTGGGCGAGGGCCACAGGGGTCGTGCATGGCTGGCAGGGACAATATAGTCACCCAGAGGTGCAGGCCACTGCAGCGCAGTGTTGCCCCATGGGCGTGGTCATGCACAGTGCCACTGTGCAGTGGGGATTCATACGGGGTGGCTGTGTGACAGCTGGAGTTGCTGTACCAGGATGGATGGCACAGCAAGGGCAGCAATGGTGGGGGTCCATGCTATTGGTGCAGGACGCATGTACAGTGGTGGCATACATCAGGTAGGACAGCACAGAATTGTGATGGGTGCAATGCCAGAGTGCAACACCGAAGCAGACCTGTGAGGGTAATACTGATCAGGCAGGTGAGGGCACACAGTGATGTGGGGACATACTAACACGTTTCCCATCCAACAGGTGCAGTGGCAACTGGTGCAGATGGCCCCATTGGAGCAAGAAGGCAGGAGCAGCAGCAGTAGCAGGGCCAGGATGGTGCTGGCATGGCCCAGGCCACTGGCATGGTGTTGGATGATGGCGGCAGCCTAATGGACGCTGGTGGCAGCCCTGCCACCAGTACACCTGTGACAGAAACACTGGAGCCAATGTTGGAGCCTGAGGGGATGGTGATGGTGACAGACCCATGGTAGAGGAGGTGGTGGACTGCAGTGAGGAGAATGCAGCCGGACCACCACGGGAGCAGCATGGGACCACCAAGGACACCACCAGCAGTGACACCACATCTGTGGAGGCAGTGCGGATGCCCGTGTTCAAGCGGGAGGCATCGGACCAAGACCAGCCAGTGGCTGAGAACACTGCCATAGGGTTGCTCAGCCCACTGAGTGCCCGTGGACTGGAGGACCAGTTGGATGAGGCCGTCTGGGTGCTGCAGAACCAACCGTCTTCAACGGCCTACATTGGGGACTTCTGCCAGTCAGTGATGGACGGCCAGGGGGATTGCAGGCAGGAGTTGGGGAACATACAGCAGGGCATACAGAAGCACCACACCTGCATGGAGCTGCAGCTATCCAGCATTGCCAGCAGTTTGCAGGCATTCCCCAGGGACTCATCGGCATGCATGGCTGGCCTGGGAGATGCCATAGAGGGCATCCAGCACTGTGCCGAATGCAAGACGGTCATCATGGACCACCTCAGCACAGGCCTGGAGAACATGCTGGCACACCAGCAGCACCAGGATACAGCCATGGCCATGGCCATGCAGGCTGTAGTGTGTGCACTGCAGCTGCTGCACCACCTGCAAGGCCTGGCCCAGTGAATGGCACCTCCGGCCACCGCTCATTCCAGCACTCAGACACAGCCACTGGAGCCAGTGGAACCCACCCACCCCCGGCCCAGGCATCAGTATCTACCCACCTGCCAGTCATGTTGCCAGAGCCACCGCCTAGCCAGGCACCACCCACACTAATCCGGCACAGGACAGCGCCAAGATGTGACCACAGTGGTGCACACAGGCATGCCGGCAACACAGGTGCAGGCCAGGCCAAGCCCCTCACACAGTCCCACAGGAACAGGGTCAGGCACAGGGTACACACAGGGGGGTGGACACACCGAGGAGGGTGCTCTGCAGGCTGCACAGGGCCCAAGGTGCTCAGCACATGATTAGGGAACACACCGTGCAGTCCTGGCATGGCTGCTGCCACACATGGCACAGAGGCAAGCAGACTTGCATGGGCAGAGGCACAGCAGCCCACCTGTGGAGGTACACACAGGCCCACAGGGTGCAATGCCAGGGGTGGTCCACCAGGGCACCGCACAGCCCGCCAGACCAGCAGGATCCCCCACAGCCCAGCACCCAGCACTGGAGGGGTCAGTGTGAGGATGGTGTGCGCGTGGCAGATGGCTGTGAGACGCCCAGGTGACCTGTGCAGTAGGGGAATTGTTGGATGGGTCTGCAATGGGGGTGTGGGGTCATATGCATGGCAGGGGGCACATGTCTATGGGGGGCACCGTGCATCCACATGGGTGTGTGTGTGTGTGTGTGTGTATATGCAAGACTGTGTGCATGGGTGAGTGTGGGGTCACGAGTGATGGGTTGAACTGGGGAGCACTCTGCATTGGGCACCTGATGTGTGTATAGAGCACTGTGTCAATAAACCTCTTTGCACCTCATCCCTACAGTGTGTTGTTCTTTTGTCATCATTGCACTGGTAGGGCCTTACTGGATACATGTTGGGTAGGGTGTATCCCCCAGTCACAACAATTTCCTGCATGGGCCACTGCCAGTGGGCATCTGCCTGCCACTGACCTCCCCAGGACATGTTCATGCACACACACACACACACACACACACACACACACACACACACACACACACAGAGCCCTGCAGGCACAGGTAAAACACATGCAGGGGCACCCACACCCATTCCGCAACTGTGTTGTGTCCGCAGGGAGCACATGCAAATGCATGAAAGCAGGCAGGCTGCATCCCCACATTGCAGATGCCATGCCACACATTGCTATCGCAAACTGTAATTGCTACCACGCATGCTGCACATGCGCATATGCAATGTGCGACATGCGATGCATATGCGAATTGCACGTGTGGCATGTGCGGTTGTGAGTCACTAGGCCCAGGCACAGTGTAGTGGTACAGGGGCTGCAGACCTGGGTGTAGGAGAGAGCTGGACTAGAACAGTGCCATCCAGACCAGGACAGGGACAGACATTCAGCAGACTGGTGAATACTGGGCCACAGCAGGCCCCCCCTTACATACCCCTACTCCCCTACTCCATCTGTTACTGCCCTGAGGGACAGGGACAGGCATGCATACCTCTCAGCCCTTTGTTCCCCACTTGTGGTACAGTGCCTGTCACAATGTAGGACACATGGCTGGCATGTGGAACACTTCAGCAAACAATACCTAGAAGCTCAGAACACTGTTGAACTGTTGCAGTTTTATTCAAGATGTCTGTTAATAAATGACTGATATAGTGACATGCATCATGTACAATGGTGTGTGGCTCACAAATGTTGTCTATGAATGTGGAACAGGTACTCACAATGTGGAACAGGGAGCCTCTGTGAGGCACAATGAGGTACGTTCCTCTTACTGTGGTATGGGTGAGAGGTATGCAGGCATGACCCTCCAAAAGGTAAGCAGTCAGGGGATCTGATACGATATATGCAATGGCTTTGGTCAGTACCAGGGTCTGTGCTGTGGGAGGGTGCCCAGGGATATAAGAGGTCATGGTATGGCCACAAATCACTGTGTGGCAGGCGGTGTACTGGACATACCACATGTGTGTGGTAACATGTTACCTGTGTGGTCCATCACTCACCCATGCAGTTAGGCCAGGCCAAACTGACCCCATGCCTGCAGTGGGAGCAGACATCCTATGGATATGTCCTCACCCGGATGGCACCAACAGCCCCCTCCCACTTGTGGGGACTATGTAGGACAGAGACCCTCAGGATGGGGGTCGCTGCCCCACACAGTGGGGCACATGGTCATACTGCTGTGGCCCCCATGGTGGCGAGACATATGCTGTGAACTGTGGTGTTGGGTGTGTTGTGTATGTGGCATCTGGCCTGTGGCCTGCAGGCCCTGCACAGTGGCTGTGTGAGTGGCACACTGCCCATGTGGGGTAGCCATGGACCAGGGCTCTGGGCCGGGGCATGGGGTGTGAAGGCCCCCGTGCTGAGGGGTGCCTGAGGGGTATGACCCATACCTCTGAGCCTCTCAGCGGTACTGCCCATGGCACAGGCCCACATACCTGCTTGGTCCAGGCCCAGGCCACACCCCTCAATGGTCCCTGCAGTACAGGGCTGTGCCTGCTGCAGTCATGGCCACCCAAGTGGCCCACATGTGGTATGCACAGCTGCCACAGCTGGGTGGGGTTGGGACCCACACTGCCATGCAAGCATTGGGTGTGGCCGTGTAGGCCACAACACAGTACTGCAGTGCACACCCAGTGGCATGGTGTATTCAGGCCCTGGCACAGTTGACACCGGTCTGGCAGCTGGGACCCTGGTGTTGGCTGCCCTGGATCTGGGATGTGCTGTGGGAGGGTGAGGGATTTGGGCCGGTCTGTGTGGCATGACCCCACTGTGTGCGGTACACAGTCCACCATGGGGGCATCCCTCACTGTGGGTGCTCAGGGAGGGTTGTGCCTGCACAGGTCAGTATTGTGTTGGCGATGGGCACCATTGACTGCCATGGTGGGTGGCATGCAGGTGTACCGTCATGCCTCTGGTGTGTGGGCACAGGATGCAGGCAGGGTGCGTCATCCGCTGGAGGTGTATGTGCCCAGCACCACACCGCCCCTTTGGTAGTCATTGTTGCCACACTGTGTGGCATGCTGTACTACAGGGTCATATAGGCATGTCATGGACTGTATGGTATGTGTGGTACACTAGTCCTGTTGTAGGCATAGATGCACTGACAGTGTGCCAGCAGGCACACCATGGGTGCACAGTGCGGCTGCGACTGGTCACGGGATGCCATGCTGGGTTGCCAACACGGTGCCCATACTGGACTGCACAGGTGATGCCATGGCCCTGTCACTCTGTCACTGTGCTGCTGTGACAGGGATGCATGTCTGTGTGGTGGGGGTGTGTCACTGCAGTGGTGGGCTGGCCCACATGCTGGCCTGTGTGCCATATCCAGTCATGCTGCTATGTCCAACCTTGTAGTGCCATCCATGCCTGTGTGCGGCACGTGGCATCCCATGTCAGGGCTGTCCCACGTGGAACAGGTTGGGTGCTGCCAGACATCGCCTCAGACTGTGCGAGGGGGGCCCTACACAGGTCATTAAGGAGACAGTATAGCACAGTGGTTTAAAGCTCTGAACTGCAAACCAGGAGACCTGGGTTTGAATCCCACAGCCCCACGTGCATACTGTGTGACCCTGAGCAAGTCACTTAACTTCCTTGTGCTCCCAGGTCACACCTGTAAACAAGCTTTCAGCTTAGTGTGTCTCTCCTGGTAAAACAAAGGTAAAAAAAAAAAAATTGCCTGTGCCGAACACACAGGTGCACAGCCACCTACCCAGCTGGCTGCATACCACTGCCCCTGTACCATGCCCTACAGTTATGCCCATCGGGTACGCACCTGACCACATCCACCCTGTGCAGGTTCGGTCACAGCAGGGTATCCTGGGGGCCATCCTGGGCCACGTGCGGATATATGCCTGTGGGATGGAGCCAGTGGGGGGGTGCAGCACCCACAGGCAGCTGGCCACAGGGGCACTTACGGCTGTGTACTAACCCATGTCCATTCCTTCCCTAACTCCACAGCGGACACATACAAGTCTTTGTCGAGTATATGACATTGCTCAACGTGCACATTCCCAATGCTTGTACAGCACTGTGTACTTGACATTGTTGCTCTCTGTCCCCTGTGTAGGAATCAGTGCCACTGCACAGGTCCAGGTAGGTACACACTGCCACACCGCAGCTGCTCTGGGGATCACCGACTGTGCCACAGGCTTATGTTGCCCTGCTCTTTCTCCATCCAGGTGTGCTCCAGAACCATCAGCGTCACCCACTCCAGACACCACGGTGCACAATACAGGTAAGGAACTGTCATTCCCCATGCCAGCGCCCACGGTTGGCATTGTGTCTGCCCCTTGGGCACCTGGTGGTTGTGGCTTCATGCAGCTCCATGTGGGAGTGGTGGTACGGACGTGTGGCAGGGCTACATGCAGCGCTCCATGCCCACCCCATGCAGGGTTGGGCCGCGACATGCCTCTGCAGGGGATGGGCGCCATGTCGGTGCACTGTGGTCACTGTGTGCAGCACTGTGTGCCTTGCCCATGCGTGGCACAGCTTGGCCTTTACACACCTCATGCTGTGCATGGCATTGGCATGGGGGAACAATCTAGGGTGGTGGGCCACAGTTGCAGACCTGTGGCCCAGCACTGACCCATGTCCCACTGCTGGTGTCCAGTGTTGTGCATGGTGGGTGGGGCTGGTCTGCACAGCTACGGTGACATTCTGTTGTGATGCATGTGCCATTCCTTCCCCTGTCACAGGTGCCACACAGACGACCAGCCATTATGTCTTCTGGGTTATACCTGAGCCTAACTGGGTGTGCCCCTAACTTTACCCTGCATGAGACATCACTGCTGGTGAACTGCTGCCACCTGGGAGCCAGAGGAGCAGTGCTGCAGAGCGGGAGTGGGTGTGGACAGCCATCTGCATGCGCATGGCCGAGATGACAGGGACACGCCAGACCGTCCGCCAGCTGACCCACTGCTGGGAGGACCTGTCGAGGAGGGAGGCTGGGATCCTGCAGTGGATGCTCAGCATGGCCCACCGCAGGGACGCGGACATGCAGTCTGGGCAGGACCCCAGTGTTGGTATGTATACCTATGGCTGTTCATCTGTTGCAGCAGTGCTAGCATGGTGGCCATGGCGCATGGTGCCTCCAACACACTCACCTGTCCCTTCATCCCATAGGTTCCACTGGCGTGACCCACAGCATGCAGCAGGGCCACATCACCGGCCACAGGCAGAAGGCTCTTCGCTGGAGGTCAGGTAAGTAGATACCTTGGTCCCCTTGTGCTGTGGCCATGACTGGCGGCCACAATGTGGCTCATGCTGCACCCTCACATAGCTTGCCTATGTGTCTGTGCCCCCCTGTCTAGGCCCGGCACTGACTGCATCATTTACATCCCTACAGGTGTCCATAGCAGGCTGTCACATCAGCAGAGGGCCCTGCTCAGGGCTATGGCAGACGTCAAGGCCGGCGATGCAGCTGAGTACTGACTGCACACCCGGCGCAGGCAGTGGAGGGCCAGGGTGCTGCCACCAACCTCCTCCTCCTCCACCTCCTCCTCCATAGTGGCAGCATCTGAAGGGGACCAAGCCACGTTGGACACACAGCCAGACCAGGGGGACCCCACTGATGCTGGGCAACAGGGGCTGGAACAACCACAGCCATAAATCCTGGACACAGAGTGCACAGTCACAGCTGATGGGGATGGGGCAATGGCTGCACCACCTACTGGACCCACTGTTGTGGACTTCGCAGCAAGGGCAGGCAAGGATGCCCCACTGCCGGATATGGTGCCATGTGCTGCTGTCCCTGCAGCAGGGGACACTGGACCACGGCAAGAGGCGGCCATGCTGGTGTTGCAGCAGGGTGAGGCATTGCCTGTTGCAGCTGAGGGACCCACCGCTGAACCTGTGCAGGGTGGGGTCCTGGACCGGGAGCGCCTTGTGGTACTGGTGATGGCCATCCTGCAGGACATTGGGTGCCTCCATGGGTTGGTGGGCACCCTCCTCAGTGAACTCCGGTAGACCTAAGTCCCATGTGTCTGCTACTGCTGGACGTGGGTGGGGCTCTCTGTGTGGGTGGGCTTGTATATAGCGGTGGTTGGTATTGGTGGGTCTGTACATATGGGTGTTGTGGGTGGTCATTGGGTGGGTGGGTCTGCTTTTTGCTGTTTGTTTTGTGGGTGGGATTGTCATTTGGTTGTTGGGCCTGTGTTGGGTTGTATGTGGGTGCGGGTTGGTGTTCGGGGTTGTTGTAGGTGGCTGTTTGGGTTTGGGTTTACTGTTGTTACTGTTTGTTGCTGTTGCCTGTTTTTCATTCCCATCCCCCTTCCATTGTTACCCTGTATCCCTGTCCCATTTTGTACATTAAACCGTTAGCCATACACACTGTGTCTCTGTCTGTTCCTGGTATGCTTGGCTGTGTGCGTGTGTGTCTGTCGCTATGCACAGGGGTGCACACTGGTGTTGGTGCCTCCTGTCCCTAGTGTTTCCTCCCTGTGCATCAGGTTGGTGTGCCATTTGTGCTGCTCACAGCACAGGCCACTGTCCCCAGGCCACATCTGCGTGGTGTTCTGTGTGCTGCAGGTCACCATGCATGCTATGGTGTCCATGCCACCTCAATATGCTTTATTCCAATACAGTACAACCAAAGGTATCTTATAATAACAAAGAAGCCAGTATATAAAAACAACATCAAAATAAGCAGGGTTAGAGCTTCATTCTACATAAACAATAGATCAGTGTCATTACAATTCTACAAAGCTACAATATTATGATAAACTTACACTGTAGCACCCCTAATCTACTGTATCCTTCCCATTCAAGCCACCCACTAAAATCTAACCCCGTGCCAAGTTCTATAAAGTATAAGTAGGCTAAAAATTGTCCAAATATCTATGGCAGACAAAGATAATATATGGTTTCCATACTATGAGTGAAGCTTCCAGCAGGCCCCATCTATCTAAGTAATTCTGATTTCTGTTAGATAATGAGGCAATGTGCTTTTCCAATTGGAGTGCCAGTACCATTTCTTTGTGCCATTCTATTGTTACAGGGATATCTTTATCTATCCAATGCCTCATAATAATTAACTTAGCCACAGCTGAAATCAAGGCAATATGTGCCTTTTGATGCTTGATAGTTCCTGGAGGAAAATTGTTAAGAAGACAAACTTCGGGGCTAAATAGTGTCTGTAGCCCAAGAAATGGGTCCAACGAGTTCCTGATATTATGCCAAAAAGTTGATACTTTAACACAAGACCAAAGCATATGATAAAGGTCACCTGGGTATTCATTACATCTGTGGCATAAGGGAGATGGAAGCTTTCCCATTTTATGTAGTTGTTCAGGGGAGAAATATAGATTGTGCATTATACTGCACTAATCGAAGTCTATCTTATTTGATAAACTGATACAGATTACCCCAAAGACCCTTCCAATACGGGATTTCTGTAGGCAATGATAGTTTATTCACCCAATAATAACATACCCCTTTGGGCAGACATTGATCTCTAGTTTGTAATTCTTTATTTAGCTTAGATATTGAAGGGGACTGGTTTGCTATTAAGAGTATTGAATGTGGACCAGCCACAGAAGGGGGGAGATTTGCTGTTTTTCGAGTATAGGACAAAAGTATCTGCTGAATTTGCCAGAATTTAAAAGGATTTGGGTTTGCAATACTGTAGGTCTGGCAAAATTGTGTAAGGATATATGGTGTATTTCCACTCACCAAATCACCAAATGTCAGGTTCTGCAGCGGGGGCCAGAAGTGGGTGGAGATGGGGTTGTGGTCAATTTGGAAATTTGGGTTCCCAATTAGAGGTTGGTCTAAAGAATTGTACCAACTGAACTTCCAGTGTTTTTGTATTTGAAATAAAGCTTTTAAGGACCAACTAATTGGGGTACTTTTCAGAGTTTTAGGTAAGGACCAAGGGGGAGAATAAAGTAACGTGGGTAAAGAGCAATGACAAGAATCAGCTAACACAATCTCTGTGTCTAGCCACAAAGGCTTAAAGGAACCTGGTGGTCATTGTATTGGAGTCAAGATCCACTGGACTAATTTAGTTATATCATAGCACAATAATATGTAAAAAAGGCAGGGAGAGCAAGGCCACCAGAAAGTTTAGGTGTTGTAAGTTTAAAGTATGCTCATCTGACCTTCTTGCCCTTCCATAGGTAGTGATTGATTAAGCTTTGCAATTTAGTAAACCATACTTTTGGAAGGAAAATACCCAGCTTGTTTAGAAGGTAAAGAATACGGGGTAAAACATTCATTTTAATAGTGGCAATTCTGCCCCAAAGTAAAATTGGAAGGTAACCCCATCTTGTCAAATCTGCCTTGAGAACTGCAATTAAATCCAAAATGTTTTCTTTTATTATCTGCGAGGTATTCCTAAAAATCTTCAACCCTGGGTATCTTATAGATTTTGGTTCCCAAATCAAGTTAAGTCCAGCTATATCATCTGGAAAGGTTTTTCCATTCATAGGAAATACTTCATTTTAGAGGGATTCAATTTATAATATCATACCTTTGAGAACATATCTATCTCCCTGAGTAAAGTGGGTACACCCTGCGCCAGATTTTCTAAGTGTAATAACAAATCATCTGCTTAATCAGCACTAAGATGACGAGTGGTTCCAATCTGTATGCCTTGTAGATTAGGGGTACAGAGCAATTTTTTAATAAGGGGTTCTAAATTGAGATTAAAGAGCAGAGGGGAAAGGGTACAGCCTTGCCTTGCCTTGTGCCTCTACACAAAGGGAAGGAATCAGATAGGTGACCATTGCACCAAACTCTGGTTGTAGGTATAGTATATAGAAGCTGAATCCAGCTAACAAAGTTACTTAGAAAACTGAATCTATGTAATACTGTAAACAGGAAATCCCAGGAAACACGGTCAAATGCTTTCTCTGCATCAATTGAGACCAAAACAGTTGGAGTGATTGAGTATTGTGACTGGGATAACAAGTGAAGTAAGCGACAGATATGGTCACTGGAATTTCTGCCAGCCATAAACCCTAATTGTTCAGGACCAATCAAGTGATTCATAAGGGGACCTAATCTACTGTATTTGCTAGTACCTTTGCTAATATTTTAATATCGGTATTTAAAAGTGATATGAGACAGTAATTCTCCAGGTTTAGAGGATCCCTATCAGGTTTGGGTATAAGGGTAATCAGTGCTTCCTGAAAATGTTGTTCCAAAAAGCCCTCAGAAAACCAAAAATGATATACTACTAAGTTTCATACTACTAAGAGTGTTAGATATACAGAAGGCTTTTTAAACCCATATAAGTACATCTCCAGTACCTGGATATCCTTATACCTTATTTAATAAAAATTTGTCAAGGTTACATTTAAAAGTTTCCACATTATCTGTTTCCAACAAATGTCTTGGTAATTTATTCCTTGTTGATATAATTCTTTGTGTGAAAAAAGAATGTCTAGTGTTTACTTTGGGATAAGTTAGTGTTAATTGGAACTCATGACTCCTGAGATTACATTCTCTCGTATTGAGGGACATTCCTAATTGTATCATTAAATCATTATCTCTAACGATGTTAAACATCAAGAGGAGATCACCCCTAGTTCTTCTCATTTCCAAAGAATACAAGTCCAATTCCTTCATTCTAGCTTGATAATCTTTATTTTGTAAGCCATCAATCATCTTGGTAACCCTTCACTGAACCCCCTCCAATACATTGAAGTCATGTCTAAGATTTGGGCTCCACAATGTGAACAATAGTCCAAATGTGGTTGCACATAGGCTCTATAGAGTGGGAGTATACATGTCCTGTTTCTAGTAACAAACAATCTTTTTATGCACCCTATTATTTGATTTGCTTTTTTTATATGATTACAATGTGATGTAAATGTGAATTCTGCATTTATAATAACACCAAGATCTTTCTCCTCTTTTACTGATACCAGTGTAGAACCATTTAACATAAACTGTACATTTGGATTGTTATCTCCTAGATTCATAATGACGGTTTTATTGACGTTAAAATCCATATTGTTTTGTTTGGCCCAAATTTCTAGGAGTTGAAGGTCTTTGACAGCATCTGTTATTTCATCCAATGATCCCACTTTAGTATACTTCAGTCAAAAAGGGGGCGAGGTCTGCCAGGCAGAATTTAAACAAATTACTGTAAGTCCATCGGGGCCTGGTGATTTATCTAGGGGTAAATGACATATTGCAAATCCCACTTCCATCGTATTAATTGGAGTTCCCAGAGAAGCTGCAATGTCTGAAGGCAATTTGGGAGGAATAATACCATCCAAATAATTATCTATTTCCTTCTGGCAAGCAACTTTCTCAATAGGAACTGAGTATAAGGTCTGGAAGTGAAATTTGAAAATGTCCACAATTTTTTGTGGGTGGGTAATCACAGGTCCTTCATTATCTGGTCTTAAGCTAGGAATACAATGACTCAAGTCAGCCTGTTTAAGATGGATCGCAAGGAGTTTGTCTGCCCGTTCTCCAGACTCCAGGTACTTTAATCTAGTTCTATGTATTGCAAGTTCCACTTGTTGTGCCATAAGAGCATAACATTGAGCTTGCAAAGTATGGAGTTTGACCCACTCTTCATCTGAAGAGTGATGGCTAATATTCCTTTCAATCATCTGAATATCACTCAAGAGCGTACATTTTTTAGTTTTAAACTGCCAGAATCTAGTGGTAGCAAGGCGAATACACTCACCACATAGTGCACATTTAAAGGCTGCCCATATGATGTCTGGTCTAGTCAACGAGCCCATGTTTACTTGTAAAAACTGCTAGACAAATTCTTTGATGCATAGTGCAGTGGGTTGTGACTTAAGTAAAAAGTTATTCATATGCCAAAGATAATCTCTGTATATACCAGGTCCAAGCAGACAGAGGACAGAGACCGGTGAATGGTCTGAGATCACTCGGGCATGTATCTGAGTGGTAATTATAGCTGGCAGGAGGAACATGCTCAATAAAATATAATCAATCCTTGAGAAAGTGTGATGGGGTGACAAAAAAAGGTATATGACTTTTCAGTGGGATGTAGTATTCGCCATATATCCACCAATCCTGCCCCATTTATAAGGTCTCGCAATACTCTTTGAGCAGGTGAAAGTCCAGTTCTACTATTGTCCGATCTATCTAAATGGATATCTGGGGTTATGTTCCAATCACCTTCCCAAAAAATGAGGTGTGGGCAAAAGGGGCAATCAGGCTAAGGAGATGTGTGAAAAATAAAGGTGAATGTACATTAGGGCCATATATGGATCCTATCAAAACTGGTTTCGTTTGCAATTCTCCTATAAGCAGGATATATCTGCCTTTCATGTCCCATATTTCTTGTATCAGCTTAAATGGTATGTTCTTAGCAATTAAAACAGCCACCTCACAACGGTTAGTAGAGGTTCCAGCTCCATATGCTTGACCCACCCAGTGTCTACGCAGAAGAAGGGTATCTTCTCTTTTTAAGTGTATTTCCTGCAAGCATGCGATTCCAATTTGGAGATAAGATAAGTGCCTGAGGACAATTTGTCACTTGCATCTATCTCTGACCCCTCGTATGTTCCATGTGGTAAAATTATATGGACCACCCATTATAACACTGGAAGTGCAGATTGGAGTTTAGTGAACATCAATCAATCAATCAATATCTTTATTTATCCAGGTGGGCACCATTGAGCAAGCTCATTTACAAGGTGAACCTGCGGTCCTACAGTAATAATACAGAAAGACAAGTTACAATAGTACACACAGTAAAAATAGCTGCTATTATAGTAACAATGCACATTTACAGGTAATATACATTGAACATAGAACTACAAGGAGTCATGGATAATGAACTTGTGCTGGATCCAAGACCAAAAACTGTGCATTTTGTAGTGGGAAATGTTAGGGAGATGGTAGGCATACCAGATAGAAGATATCAAGCGCATAATGTAGGAAGTGGTGGGGAATAGGGGTGCAAGTGAAAAGGACCCAATTGTTAGAGCAGAGTGAGGGTTTGGGAGGGTGGAGGACCATACGAAAGGTGATGAAGAGATTTTTGCCCCAAAACGCGGTGACATATGGAGGAGAAAAGCTGCCGTTGTACTAAGTGCAAGAGAAGGAATATAGTAGCAGGGGCATAACTGGGAGGGTCCTGGAGGTTGGGGCAGAGGGAGATGTTGGATGGATGAGGGACCGAATATTTTTGGGGGCGAAAGACGATAATTATCCCCAAGTGCGGTAGCATGTGCTAGAATCTGGCTGCAGCTGGTCAGAGCATCAAAGAATAAGATATGCCCGTTAGGCAATAAATCCTGTGGATCTGTTGGTGGGCATGCTAGAGTCAGAGGCACCCATTTCAGCTAGAGGGGCCACCATTTGAGGAAGGGAGGTTAGTTAGTGTCTAGAAAATGCTAGAAAAATTCTCCCTCGTTTTTGATCCTCCACTACCTAATAATAAGAACCATGGCACATTCCCCCCTTCAAATCTGCAAGTTTCCCCAACATTATCTATAACTACCTCCAATTATAATAAACTCTCCCCAGTTCTATCAACCTCACTGACCAAATATACTGTCAAGTGATGTTAATTATGCACACGTACAAGAACACATTCTCCACTCCCCCACCCCGATGAACTCCCTCCCCTCTGCTATCATACTAAAGACTTTAAACATTAATAAATCCTACTGGAAATAAATTGTCAACTCTGTTGGGTTATAATCCACCTATTTCAGGACAGTTAATAAACATAAAACTAAATAAAGTGTCCTTTATTTTGGTTATCTGTTAGAGAGACAAAGGCAGATAAAAAGAAGGTCCAACCATGTTAAGTAATAATCACACAAATTTGTTCAACGTAGCTGTGTTGTTGCTGAAAAAAAAAAGGATTGCTGTCCTACTGGAAATATCTAATTTCCAAAGATTGTAATGAGTTAGTATCGTGAAACGAAGAGATCATGTGGAGATTAATCTGGGTTAACATCTTCTCTGCTACTTCATGGGGATTCTAGCCGACAAAACACCAAACTAAAGGCAGGATTCACACATCAGGATCTTGTCATATGCTGATGCCTGAAGGATCCACACAATGATCCAATTTCCAGCCTAGAGCATGACCCCAGGGTTCCAAAAAAGCATCTTTCCGACTGAGTGACTCAAATCCTCTAATTTAAACAGATCTGGCAACAATCGTGTAAGCTCCATTTGTGCCTGCTCTAATGTATCAAAGGTATGCCATTGGTCTGCCAGTTTTACTTGTAGTATGGCTGGGTATCGGACTCTAAATTGTTTACCAGCCACAATCAATTTGGATATGGTGGGATGCAGTTCTTGTCTTTTGGTCCTAACTGATTGTGGCAAGTCCTGAGTAATCCGTATTCTTTTTCCCTCCCACTGGACTTCCTGAAGACCTTTAACTTGTGCCAATATGTACTGTTTGTCCAAAAAGTTTAAAAGCTTGAAAATTAATGGTCTTGGAGGTGATCCTGGAGGTGGTAGCAGGTGAAGAGCCCTATGCACTCTTTCAATAGTATAAGTAGATCCATTGAGTGAGGGACCAGCTATTTTTTCACACAACTTTTGGATGAGCAGGATTGGTGCAGCGTTCTCTTCTTTCTCGGGGATCCTGAGAATCAGCAGATTGTTTCGGTGGCTTCTGCCCTCTAGATCCTCTAGCTTTTCTTCCATATTTCTTATTCTTTTCCCCACAATGCTTCACTCTATCTCAAATTTGTCACTCCTTTTTTCCAAAGAAGCGAGGTGTGATTCTGAATCTGAAACATGGGTGTTTAAGGAGTCTAGCAAGGAGTATACCTGATGTAGTTCCTCTGAGATGGCAGTGATCGAGTTCTGCAGTGGCTGCATGATCTCAAGAAATCGGTCTTCTGTAAGCGCAGTTGATCCCAATGCAGATTTACTGCCAACAGTGGGCTGTTGTTTGGGCCTCTTAGGGACCTTGTCTTTTTTTGGTGTGGGCAGAGGCGAATGGGGCGGCGGCGCCTTCCACATGAAAACCTCCATTCTGAACTAAAGAATCCTGTTCAGGGAGTTGAGAAGGTAAGGTAGAACTTGTTCTCAAAAAAAGAAAGTAATGTTAATGGTAGGATTACAGCAGTATAATCAGGAGGGAGGCGGAGTGAATGGAGCTAGCTGCTTCTCATGCGAGTGCCATCACGTGACTGCCACCTCACATTGTACTTCCCAGCTGTGTGGTGGCATGGTGCTTGTGCTGAACCCTTGCGCCTTGGGGTGCCATTGTTCCCTGCAGGTGGCACCACTGGCATGGACGTTGGTGTGTCTCACCACCATTTGTCCACTGGTCTGTGCCACCCGGTGCTGTGTCCCTGTCATGGTGTGGTAGTGTGGGTCCCAATAAACAGATCATACAACCAGAGAGGATGCATAAAAAATGCATATGTCTGCATTTATCATTTTATTCAAAAAGAAGAAAAAAAAAATACTAAATTTAATATATACAGAAAGGAAAAATAAATGGTGTTAATCAGTCACCTCTTCAAACATCAGGAGATAATTCTTGCAAAATAAAACAAGTACAGAATTCCTGAGTTCTTTCCCTTCTCTCAAACAATGTGGAAACTTGCACAATTTCTTCTTAGAACCTTCTCTCTCCTTGGCCAGAACCTTACTGACCACCTATCTCTCTTGGTTCTCCTAGAGGAACCTTTTATAATGCCACAGGGTGACCTCATCAATCATGTGATACCTTAATTAAGATGAACAATGGCATTTTCAAGCTTATATATATAAATATATATATATATTAAACCAACTAGTATCATTCTAGCACTTCGAGGGTTTACCTCAAAAAACATTTATTTCCTCACAAGGTCCTAAAACAAAAATATAGACTTAATTATAGAACTATGATGTCAGAGCATTAGCTTAGCTCCTCCCCTTTCTGACATCACTCCTCCTTGAGACCATATAAGCTGCCATTTCATGAGTTGCCTGCTCTATAGAAGGACCTCTGCAACTAACATGGGCACTCAGGTAACAGTTTATTTTAGTACGATACCTTTTATTTGTTCCAGTTCCCTTAGTTTTACAGCCACTGGTTCTTAACACTAGCTGAAGTTGCAGCAGACACTTGCTTCTCAACTCAGCCCTCTGCTGTTTAGAGGCTCTTTGTTTACAAATGAAACAGCTCCTTCTTAACATTTGTTTTGGGACACTGAGCTTGTTGGACTGCTTCTTCCAGTAGCCACTGAAGGTTTGCTGAGCATAGCTTTTTCAGTATATATATACATATATTATTTTTTAACAAGATGCAATTAAGTACTGACAGAAAAGGAAAAAAAAAGGACAGTAAAGGATAGATAGAAGATTGTCAGGTTGGCCACCCTGACAAGAAAGTATAGGATAGATATTGAAATATAATAGAGGATAGGATAGAGTGAAAAGAAATAATGGGTGGGGGGTTATTGCATCTTTAAGTGATTGGTTATACTTCACAACAGGACCCCCTGTTACACTCCTCCCACCACAAGAAGGCAACATAATGTTTGTTGTGTTGACTGAAACCCCTCACCCTGTGAAGGGTTGGAACTTCCACCCACCCACTCCAGAATTTCCCCCCAGGGACCCTTAAAGATAAACAGTATTCAAAACACTACTCCAAATCAGACAATACTGTTTACAAGTCATACTTTTCCCTGGGGTTGTGCCATCGTGGCACTTTGTGATACACATACAACTCCATTATCTATATCTGGAACAGAGTTACTAGCTGGATCAGCACCAAAGCGTGATAAAAAATCAGCGTTCTGATGCTGAGAATCAGCTCTATGTCATACAGTGAACTTATAAGGTTGTAATGATAAATACCACCTTAAAATGCGGCCATTTTTATCTTTCATCAAATTTAGCCAGCATAAGGGATTATGATCTGTTATAATTGTAAACTGATTTCCCCAAAGATAATATCTCAGGGCTTCTACTGCCCACTTGATGGCCAGACATTCTTTCTCCACTGTGGAATATCTTCTCTCTCTTTCATGTAATTTCCTGCTGAGGTATAAGATGGGGTGTTCCTCTCCTGGCGATGCTAGGTCAATACTGCCCTATGCCTGTGTCAGAGGCATCCGTCTGTAATTCAAATGGTTTAGTGAAATCAGGGCTACATAACACCAGAGCTGAGCATAGGATGGCCTTGATTTTGTTAAATGCCTCATCACAGGCGGACTCCACTTTACTTTATTGGGAAAATGTTTTTGGTCAGATCTGTGAGAGGAGTAGCAATGGTGGAAAATCCGGGATGAAGCGTCTATAATAACTTGCCAGACCAAGGAAAGACCTGACATGGCGCTTTGTCATGGGTAGGAGACTGTTAGCACAGCTTCATTTTATCTACTTCACAACCTTAATCCTCCCATGTCCAATAATGAACCCCAGATAGCGTGTTTCTGTCTTAGCTATCGCACATTTTAGACAGGTTAATGGTCATTCCAGCATCCTGGATGCTTTGATCACAACACTAAGCTGTAATAAATGAATCTCCCAGTAGGGCTAAGATGACCACATCATCCAAATAAAGCACTACTAGCCCTTGTGAGGTCTCAAGACATGATCCATGTACCGTTGAAAGGTAGCCGGGGCTCCATGTAGGCCGAACGACATCGTAGTGAACTGATATAGACCAAGAGGGGTACAGAAGGCAGTTAATTCTTGGGTTTTTGGGGCCAATGGAATCTGCCAATGCCCTTTTGTTAAATCTAAGGTGCTTATGTATCTTGCAGACCCAATCTGATCTAGGAGATCATCGATGCGTGGCATTGGATAGCCATCAAACTCAGATACTTCATTAATTTTCCTAAAATCTAAGCATAACCTGATGCCCCCTTCCTTTTTATGCACGACCACTAATGGAGAGGACCAAGGACTGCGTGAAGGAACTATCACTCCTGCTTGTTCCATTTGTTTTATCTCAGCCACTACTTCTGGCCTGATCTTTTCTGGTAATCTATATGGCTTCTGATGAATTGGTTTGGTTTGGGTAACTCTGATCTCATGGACTACGCCTTTGGCTCTCCCTGGATTCTTTGTAAATGTACTTGCGAAATACTCCAAGAGATGTTCAATCTCTAATCTCTGTGCAGGGTTTAAGTCAGGATTGATATGCACTTTAGTGTCAGTAACAGATTTATCAATCCTGTCATATACTATATCTAGCTCTGCTCTATCAGGATCGGTCTGGATATACAACACTGGGGTTTCTGTTTTTTCTACCCATTTTCTCAGCAGGTTGGCATGGTAAATTCTTTTTACCGGTCTATGCCCTGGCATCTCAATGGCATAGTTTACCTTGCCTACCTGGTGTAAGATCACATATGGTCCTTGCCAACGCATGAGCAATTTATTTTCAGTGGAGGGTAACAATAGCAACACTTTTCCCCAGGTTCAAATGCTTTATGCTTTAAGCCCATATCATAATGTTCTTTCTGTTTGAGTTGTTTCTGGTCAACATTTTGATGGGCTATAGTCACATATTTCACTAGCCTTTTCCTCAATGCAGTCATGTATTCAAGTATATTTTTGCATGCTACATTAGACCCCCTGTTCCCAATGCTCCTTTACCACATCTAACAGACCCCTAGGGTTACGCCCATATAACATGGTAAAGGGGGATAACCCTGTAGTAGCCTGAGGCACCTCTCTATAGGCAAACAGCAAATAGGGCAAAAACTTATCCCAGTCCCCGGCCTTCCTCCTGCACATACTTCTGAAGCATACATTTCATTGTCTTGTTAAATCTTTCCACTAACCCATCAGTTTGGGGATGGTATGGGGATGTTCTAACAGCAGATACCCCTAGCAATTTGTATAGTTCTTGCAGCATGATGGAGTTAAAATTACTACCACGGTCTGTCAGGATAACCTTGGGTATTCCCATCCTGCTGAAGACTTTTGCCAGTTCTTCTGCAATACGAGGGGCAGTAACCGTCCTCATTGGTATTGCTTCTGGGTACCTGGTTGTGTAATCACAAATGACTAAAATATACTGATTCCCCTTAGAACTTTTTAATAAGGGTCCCACCACATCCATTGCCACCCTGTCAAATGGAGTAGTTACATATGGTATAGGTTGTAGGGGCACCATATCTTTCTTCCCTCCTTGGCAACCAATTGGCACTGGGGACAGGACCTACAATAGGCTGCAACATCCTGGTGGACCCCTGGCCAACTGAATTGAGATAGAATATGTTGTACTGTCCGCGGTCTCTACCTTCATGACCAGCCATGGGAATATCATGTGCCAAGTGCATTATTTTTTCCCTATATTTACTGGGTACCACTAGCTGTTCAAGTTCCTCATTTGTACCAGGCTCTACAACAACTCTATACAGGATATTGTTTTTGATAATAAATCGAGATTGTCCAGGATGTCCAACCTTGTCCACCTGTAAAAATAAAGATGTTAAAGATTCATCGCATTTTTGGTCCTGTACAATATCTTGCACTAGAGTCTCTGGGATATTAAGTTGACCTTTAGCCTGATGATTTTCATTCCAAGTCTTTTTTTTCTCTTCGCCTAGTCTTCTTGGACTTTTTGTCCTTACTGACAGTCTCAAAATAACCATTATCAAAAGGAAAGACTTCCTGTAAGTCTTGTGTTTTGGCCTGGGACCTAGTAACCACATTAACAGTTCCTGTAGAAGTCTTCTGCTGCTGCATTAAAAGGTCAAAATGAGGAAAGTCCTGCCCAACAATGACAGGTACTGGGAGTCGTGGAATAAGGCCTACCAACATGTCATGGCTTTCTTGATTTACAGTTATATTAAGACATGCTGTAGGGTATCAGTGTATGTCTCCACGTACACACCGCACAGTAGTATTTTAATCACTTCGGGCATATTCAGTGCTAGATCAGCCTGATCAAAGTTTGTATACTGCCTGAGTCCAGCAAACCCAAAGTCTGTTGTTCTCCAATACCTACAGAGGTCACATACCCAAAATTTGCTAGGGCAAGATGTGTTAAATCAGATATTTTATTTGGGCAGTTCCTTACAATATGCCCTTTCCAAGACAACCATGGCATATTATTTCTGCATATGGAACTCCCACCTCTCTCCCTTCGATAGAACTGTGTCTGGTTAGTAGAAGCATTAAAAGGTGGTCTTACCAGCACATTAGATGGTCCTGGATTGCCCTGGTTACCTCTGGCTTGGGTGCTTCTTGCTGCTAGGTAATCTTCAGCCAACTTAATGGTGTCTTCGGCTGTCTCGGGTTTATATTCTTTTATCCATAATTGCACTTCCACAGGTAATATCTGGATGAATTGTTCAATTATTATCAGTTCCATGATTTGGTCTACAGTTTTGGTGGTGGGTTGTAGCCATTTTCACAATAGTCCTTCAAGCGGGCATAGGTTTCTCTTGGGGTATCCAAGCTTGCCATTTCTGAGACCGAAATTGTTGCCTGTATGTCTCCATGCTGATATTATATCTGAAGAATTTCTTCTTTAACTCTCATAATTTGAGCTATCAGCTCCACTTAGCTGGCTGTAGACTAGTTGTGCCCATCCGAGGTATGGGACCAAGCGAATCACCCATTGGTCTCTGGGCCAGTTGTGAGTTTGGGCCACCCTCTCGAAAGTTGTCAAATAGGCCTCAATATCATCCACCTCTGTCAACTTAGTTAATTTAATGTCTCTAGGAACAGATCTCCCCATCTGCCCCTGGGTCATGTCCTGAATAGCTTTTAAGGTTGCCGTCCATTTTTCATCTTGTCTCCGTCTCTCTTCAGCCTGTATCCTCCGGTCTTCATCCCTCTGTCTCTGGTCTTCTTCTCTCTGGTGCTCCATCTAAAGTTGGCATAAACAAAGCCATTTCAGTAGTTCACTTGGATCCTCCGGTGCTGGGGTCATCCAGCTTTCCTCCTTCTTTGGATTACCAGCTGAAGCTGTGGCTCATTCTTCCATCTTTCTTTGTCTGGTAGCAGGTTCTATCCCTGGCAACAACTGGACACCAGTCTTCAATCTGACAGACCTGGTCAGATGTAATGCATCCCAACTCCACTTGTTCTGGTTGTTGCATCTGCTAGGGTATTTTCAGTGCAACACCCCCTCTGGAGTACCTTCTGACACCCCAGAGGTTGGAATCCCACTCCTGACACCAGTTGTGGTAGTGTGAGTCCCAATAAACAGATCATACAACCAGAGAGGATGCATAAAAAATGCATATGTCTGCATTTATCATTTTATTCAAAAAGAAGAAGAAAAAAAAAATAAAATACTAAATTTAATATATACAGAAAGAAAAAATAAATGGTGTTAATCCGTCACACCTCTTCAAACATCAGGAGATAATTCTTGCAAAATAAAACAATTACAGAATTCCTGAGTTCTTTCCCCCTTCTCTCAAACAATGTGGAAACTTGCACAATTTCTTCTTAGAACCTTCTCTCTCCTTGGCCAGAACCTTACTGACCACCTATCTCTCTTGGTTCTCCTAGAGGAACCTTTTATAATGCCACAGGGTGACCTCATCAATCATGTGATACCTTAATTAAGATGAACAATGGCATTTTCAAGCTTATATATATAAATATATATATATATTAAACCAACTAGTATCATTCTAGCACTTCGAGGGGTTTACCCAAAAAAACATTTATTTCCTCACAAGGTCCTAAAACAAAAATATAGACTTAATTATAGAACTATGATGTCAGAGCATTAGCTTAGCTCCTCCCCCTTTCCGACATCACTCCTCCTTGAGACCATATAAGCTGCCATTTCATGAGTTGCCTGCTCTATAGAAGGACCTCTGCAACTAACATGGGCACTCAGGTAACAGTTTATTTTAGTACAATACCTTTTATTTGTTCCAGTTTCCCTTAGTTTTACAGCCACTGGTTCTTAACTTACTAGCTGAAGTTGCAGCAGACACTTGCTTCTCAACTCAGCCCTCTGCTGTTTAGAGGCTCTTTTGTTTACAAATGAAACAGCTCCTTCTTAACATTTGTTTTGGGACACTGAGCTTGTTGGACTGCTTCTTCCAGTAGCCACTGAAGGTTTGCTGAGCATAGCTTTTTCAGTATATATACATATAATATTTTTTTAACAAGATGCAATTAAGTACTGACAGAAAAAGAAAAAAAAAAGGACAGTAAAGGATAGATAGAAGATTGTCAGGTTGGCCACCCTGACAAGAAAGTATAGGATAGATATTGAACTATAATAGAGGATAGGATAGAGTGAAAAGAAATAATGGGGGGGGGTTATTGCATCTTTAAGTGATTGGTTATAGTTCACAACAGGACCCCCGTTACACATGGTTACACTGTTTACATGTATCAGTGGCCATGGCAGGGGCACCGTGCCTGGTGGCACCATCATCTCTGCATTGTGCCTGTGGCCTCTGTGCACCCTTTGTATCCTGTGCCACACTGCCCCTGTGTGCCTGCCTTCCTCAGACACTCTCTGTCTTATCTCACATGGTGTGTTGCTGTGTGTCCAGCCTGTCTGTCCCTGCTCCTTTCTATGCTGTGTATGTTACACCTGCTCCCACCTGGTTAATGCTGCATTGGCTGGTCTTGGTGTAAGTTGTGGCACTGCTGCTTCTAGAATCCTGCCCTGGCATTTCTCTTCTGTTTTCTTGGCGTATGTTCAGTTCGCATTTAAATACCACAGTTTATGCGCAACTGAGGCGTAAGTCGCCATTGGTGTACTGTGTTGTGTCAATGTGCATCTCACAATGTAGAATTGCATTTGGTGTATTTGCTGGACATATTTGTGACTTGCACCATTGCCATTGGCGCATCTGCATTGCACATTGGCGTATGCTTTCTAGAATCGGGTCCACTATCTTTATCTGGGTCTGGGGTACAAAGTAAGCTGAACAAAGTGGAAAGTTTATGCACCAGATTAAAACTTAATATAAACGTATGCAAAACAAAATTAGTAGTTTTCAGGTCTAGAAAAACTTATAATTGTCATTTGCACAAGAAACAAATTGAGCAAGTCAAACAATACATATATCTTGGGGTTACTTTCTATTACACAGGAAACTAGGCACCCCATATCAATAATCAACAAAAGAAAGTAAGTCTCAAAGCCAGAGGGCTACTTAAATTTTATTCAAACTATGGAGGATGGTCAGTCATTCTGGCATTGTGGGCCGCTGAGATAAAATGAAATCCTATTAGTTTGTATGGTGCCAATGTTTGGGGATACCTAGCATCAGAAACTATAGATATCCCATACAATTGTTATTGTAATCTCTATTGAAAGTCCTTAATTCAACTTCAAACTGCACAGTTTGCACAGAACTAGGAAGGATCCCCATTAGAGCAATGGTGTCCCTTAGACTAATAGTATACTGGCTGAGATTAACAACAAAATTGCCTTGCCAACAAAATGGGCTTTACTGGAAAAAGTAAACTGGCAACAAAAAGGACTGACCTCCCCATGGAACCAACATCTTATTAAGACATTGCAAGAAATTCGGTATGAAGACCTATGGCTTGTGTATTTGGATAACATTGTAATTTCTTTATCTTACCAAAAAAGGTTCAAACAGAGAACGTTTAAAAAAAGGGTTGAAGATCAAATGATTAAGATAACAAAACTTAAATTTGCCCAGTGGTATGCAGTAAATATAAAACAACACAATCACCAAGAATGAAATCAAGATACTTTCAATGCAAAATTAGATTTCTTGCAGATGGAGGTTAAAACTACAAAAGACATTGTTATGGAAAATGTTAAAAAAAACTGAGTGAAATACAAAGAAGATAAGTAAACAAAAAATAAACTCACTGCTTTAGAAGCTACTAATGCAGCACACATTAAAGAAACCTATAATATGCTGAGAAAGGTGGAGCTTCTGGAAAACCAGATTAGGTATAAAGCCTGAAAATTGTTGGGTTTCCTAATAGCTTGGATTCTGATTTTGAAAATTTCCGAGAGTTTGTAAAAGATATTTTTGTTAAGGTTTTTGACTTACTTGTGGAGAACCTGCCTTTCATCACAAAAGCTTATAGAATTTATAAAAATCAAAGAAAAACTGAAGCTTCTGAAATGGTTAAAACTGATACTAAAACAACTATCCTGATTAGCTTTGCTTTCAACTCTGATAGAGACTCACTGATTACACTATCACTTTGAAAGGGGTGCTACTTTATAAAGTAAACAGATTTTTATATACCTGTATTTTCTCTATCAAACCCATAAGACACAAAGAAAGTTTTTAAACTACAGGCAAGAGGTTTTGGGATTAGGAGGAACCTTCCAAGTGCTTGCGCCTGCCAAAATGCAAATTCATTACAAGAGCAAGACTTTTTTTCAAGGTGGACCAACTTGTGGCATTCATAAGGGCTCAGTGTGAATTGAACTCATCCAGGGAAGAGGAATCCCCAGTATCTTTACTTAAAGAACTTTCAGTCATTGCCCAAGAGATCTTGGATGGAATGGATTGAAGAAAAAGGAAAAAAAAAAACTTTTAAATGCAAGAGAGGAAGATTTTATTTCTGAAATCTGATATGGAATTTAATTTAGCAACTAATTTAGCAATTTATTACATATAATTGGGCAGTTGTCACCGATATTTAAATAAACTACATTTATTAGTATTAATTGAGAGGGAGGAACTAGTCAACATAGAATGGATAATATATGATAGGCCTGAATCAGAAAAAAATAAGTGCATGCTACTTAAGAATAAGTACATCCTCTTTGTTTTCTATTTTTATCAGTATTGTCTCTCCAAGAGTTTTACTGGAGGTCATCTAACATGCACAATTTGAAATGTATGTGATTATAAAAAAATCCAATAAATAAAAAGTGTAAAAAAAAAACACAATCTAGAAAAGTATCTCACTTTACCCATTTCACCAGAATATAAATGATTCTGCCAAGATGAGCTCTTACCTACTAATTGGAGTGAGTTTAGGCTTAAAAGAAAGGAGGAAAACACCTTGGATAGCATCTGCCCATGTATGAATGGACATGTAGAAACTCTACAGCATATCACATGTAATTGCCCTATCTACACAAAATGGAGGAAAAAGTTCATAGAAAAATATATTCTTACATATGCATACAATCTGGATGATGCACTATGCATGCTGTTGCACCCTCTTGATGCAAGCCAAGCCATATAAGTGGCACAATTTTTTTATTGAAGATATCGGATAACATACCTTTGAATCAAAGACTCCTTTTCGAAGGTCCCATGTCATTGAGAACAGAGACATCAACTTTTTTACAAGGAGATGATAAGATATAGGAAAACCATTAAAAGTACATGAAATGGGACATAATATTTTATGAAATGAATATATTGCTATCTGAAAGTCCACAAACCAACTCAGAAGGCAGCCCCGAGATCTCCTTAAAAACAATATTTTACTAACACTGTAATAACTTATTTTGTCTAGAATACTAAGGTAAAGTACCTTATGATAAGGATGTTCACTGTAAACCTCATTTGGAAAGTGTAATAGTGAAACTCTGGTGTAATCTCTGTTTGTATTTGGAGTCTCTAGACATGCTGGTTATTCAAGAATTGTAAACATAAAGATGGTCTGCATCGAACAAGAAAGCATTTATTGTGTACACCTGTAGATCCCATATATATTTGCTACTCAAATATAATAAATAGAAAACTGGTTGTCATCAGATTTTAATGTATAGAAATCTATTTTTAATTATGTGAAATAAAGTATTGTTTTTTAACTTTGTAATGACATTATCATGTCTAACAAAAAAACAAAACAAAAAAAAACATTGAAACTGAAACTGAATTAGTGACCTGCCAATACAGATATTGTTGCACATGCACAACACAGTGGACCTGTCTGAATGCCCTGCTGTTCTTGGAAGGACCATTGTTTTTATTATGGCTACCCTAGAAACACTACATTTAGAATTAAACATCAGTTAAATCAATATTAGGGTATTTTGGTGATAAAAGATTTAAAGCAGATGGATGGAAACTTAATAATCATGTATTTGAAGAAGTTCATTTAGTCTGTTACCTAGGAGTCTGGTTCAAGAAAAATCTAAATTGGTCCACTAATAATAAACAAAAACTAAAGAGGCAGCCTTAAATTCTTCTCTAGCCATTAATCAATTTGTTAATACATACAATATGCAAATAATTCATTTGTAGGACTTAAGTCCTGCTTTGAAGCAAAAGTAAATTCACAGATATTGTACGGATATGAAGTTTGGGGGCTAGTAGGCAAAAAACAGTTGAAAGAATTGGATACTGTACAAAATACATTCTTTATGATAGTTTTGGGTTGTCCTAGATTAACCTTTTGTGCAGTAATCTGTTTAGAAGCAGGGGTTTGGCTATAGAAACTAGAATGCTTAAAAAAGCTGTAACTTTTTGGCTCAAGCCTGCACAAATGAATAAAATCTAAGTTACCTCATAAATACTGAACAGATATTTTAAAAACCAATAACTCAAATAATTGGATTACCAAACTGGATTTTTGTTTATCCAAAATGGGACTTGAAAACAGATTTGTTATTCTGAAAAGAGACATGTTGACGCAGGATAATTTTCTCTAATTAGCTGAACAGTGTATTCTGGATAACACAATGAAAGCAGATTTTAATTGTATGCATGACCTGTGTATGCACACATTATATAAGATACGGAAAAAAAAGTTTGGACCAGACTATTACTTAAAATTCTGTGAATTAAGTTCACACAGAAAAGCAATTACTAGACTCAGGCTTGAATTATTGGGTGGCAATAATTAGCAACTTTTCATGTGTGGACAAAATTTGAATTCACTTGTCTCTTGTAAACGTAATCAGAATGTCAGACTCACTGGCTCTCATGTATTGTTTGAATATTTACATTTAGACTGGGCTAGAGGAAAATGGCTATACCCATTTTTGAGAAGAATGGAGGGTCAGGATCATAAGGAAATTGCTCAAAAAGTATTATTGATTGGCACAGCTGCAGAACCTGGGTGTGGCAGCCAATACCACATGCTGCTTCCAGGACTACCTGACTCATAGAAGCCAATGTGTCAAAGTTGGTCAAACAGTGTCTCGCTCTAGAGAAGTATCATTAGGGGTCCCCCAGGGGATCAATACTGGGGCCTCTACTTTCAGCCTTGTTTTTAAACAATATTACTAAAGCATGTGATACTAAACTTATCCTATACATCGACAATTCAGTACTTCTCAACAGCAATACATCCCATGACATCCTCCAATCCAAACTACAGAACTCTTTCAACAAATTAGAAGACTGGTTCTGCAGGCATAAACTTCTACTAAATTATAAAAATAACCAAGGCCATGCTTATATCTAGTCCCCGCACAAAAAGAGGCTCCCCTCCCTCGTCATCTCCAACACAGTCAGCAAACCGTTTGAACAAGTGCACTTGTTCAAGTACCTGGGGGTCACCCTAGATGACACCATCACCTTCACCCAACACATCGACTCAGTGGTGAAGGCAGTAAACACCTAGTTAGGCATCCTCTATAGGCACAGGAAATATCTCATCTCTGAGGCCCTCCGCCTGTCAGTCTCCAGCTCCATTCTATCAACCATTGATTATGGCCTGCTGGTCTATGGAGCTGCAATGGATATGGCACTAAAGAGGGTTCATATTGCTCTCAATAACGCCTGCAGGATCACCCTGGCTGTGGATCATCAAATGCACACTTGCTCTCTGTATGAACAAACTAATTGGCTGCCTCTAAATAACAGGATCAAGTTCCAAACCAGCATCCTGGGTAAGAAGGTGTTATTGGGCAACCCCCCCCCGTGTATCCAACATCCTCTCATCAATTGCTACCCTCTATGACACCAGAGATAGGATGAGGGGGCCCTATAATCACCTTTCCATTGTACTGTGCCTGGACAATGTGCCTTTGCATATAGGGCCCCCCAGTGGCTTAACAAAATCCCTGTGCCCATTCAAATCTCCAAATGCCTATCACACTTCAAAACTGGACTAAGGCAACACCATAAATCAATCACAGAGTGTGACTGCTTCTGAAAGCTAGTCCTTCCACTCCTTAGCCTCCCTAGTTGCTCGTATGGCAGCCCTGATGCACCATGCTCCTCTGTACAGCTAGTGTCTGCTCTCCATAGTAGCCACTCTTCTCCTCATTTGGTACTGTCCTCCATTAACCTACACCATGCCCCTGAACTGACACTAGGCATCCACTCTGTTTCCCCCCGTTGGTCCCCTCCTGCCCTGCCACCTCTTCTGACATGCCTAGGACCTACCCCACCCCATGTGGCTTTCAGCATGCCACCCCTGCTGTTCTCCCTGAATACCTCTCTTCATCATAACTCCATCCCCGCACCACTTCCCTCCCCATTTCCCCTGTATGACCATTTAGTCAAGCACTTTTCTCCTCTGGTGCCACCTTCCCCTTCCTCCCCCCTTCTACCTGGCACCCCCCCTAGCCATTATTTCACCTTCCTATTTTTGACAAAGCCCCACCACGAGGCTGTTTACCATTCCTAAGTCTACCATCAACTCGAAAGGGGGTCCTCCCCTGCTTTCCCCATGTAGCTCACCACTGCTTTTCTATATCCTTTACTGACGCTGTACTAATTCCATGGTACTAGTGATAACATTGTAATATTGTAACCTATGTAGGTTCTATACTTGCTCAATGTAATATGTCTATTGTCTGTCAACCTGACATGGAACCTCTGTAAAAGATCTTGTGCTCAAAAGTCTTCTCCGAATCCTTAAATAAATAAAAAAATAAAACTTTGTTCTGGGGTCTTTCACTGTTAAGGTGAGGGATGGATTGAAAAGCTAATATATTGTATATCTTTGTCTGTACATTGTATTATCTTCCATGGGTCTTATGTTTTGTAAAGATTTCTACTTGTCTAATGCAATTGCTTATTTAGATGTTTTTAATCTTTTGTGATATTTAACTTTGTTTTCTGTATGCTATTGTGTTTTTATTAATGTGACAATGGCATGACCTACCCTTCACAAAGCAAGCAACAATACCCGACAGAGTGGGCGGTATTGGGGAGTACCGGACCACCTGGGGGCATAATGAGGCCTGACGCTGCAGATGGAGGGCCTTATAGCCCCTGGAAGGTCCAATATTTCCCAATACTGCCCACCCTGGAAGGTATTATTGCACTTAGAAAATGGACCCTACAGAGTATTTCTTAGAAAAAAATTTAAATGATTTAAAAGATAAAAAAATGCTGAAAATGATTTAAATCAGGATTTTACTGCAAAGTAGTCCCACTAACCAATAGAGGGCACTTATGCTTTTGAGTTTCAGATTTGCTGCTGTCCTTTACCCCAGCTCCAACTCATGTAGCAGTGCTTTTGGGAATTTGTGAACTTTGTATGTTGATGGCTGTCTGTGCAGTTGTGGAAAATGCATTTTTTTTGTTTGTTTTTAATTGCAATCGGAATGAGTTGCTGGACAGATCTGAGGTATGTTACAAATTAGCACGAGCCCTGCAGTGCTATTAACATAAGGTAAGTGCTGACACTTCTGGTAGTAGATGTCCTAAGAGTTTTTCCCCCTATAGTAAGATGTGGAAAGAAAGAAAAAGCTGTGGGCGAGAATGTACTGTGCCTGCCTAGAAGTGGCAACAACAGTCAGTGAAGGTGTGACTGGATGGGAGGCAGTTATCTATAGTCCACATGGCAAGACCCCATGGAGCTTTTATCCACTCACTTTTTTTTGCAGATGATGTGAGGTGTGAGTACTGTAGATGGCAAATCGGTGTGTGTGTGAGGAGTGTCATTCTATTCAGTGTGGCTAGTACTGCCTTCTGAATATTTGAGTTGGGGGAGTGTCATTCACTAAAAAAAAAAAAAAAAAAAAGTGAAAGAATTTTTGTACTCATGCCCATATGTTGGGGAGGGGGGAAGAAAGCTCTCTGTTTCTAATCGAAATTAATTGCTGCGGGTGGCTGGAGGGAAAGAGGAGGCAGCCTGAATGATGAGCTGGTGACCTGACCAGAGGATCTTGCTGAATAAACTTACATTTTTTATTTGAAAACTTCAAGGATGGAGTGTAAAGAGGAACGTGGGGGGGGGGTAAGTGGGACTTGGTATGGAGTTTCGGCTTGGCAGGCACTGTCACAGTAGCGCTTAGCACACAACGTACCACTTAGTACTCAACAGACTAGCTCTAATAGTGTAAAGTGAAAACCCATATTGTTTGCAAAGGAAAAAAAAAATTGAACAGAGTGTGAGCTGGGCTGGGTGGGGGCAGGCTTTGGTGGCTTCTGTCTTTGAAAATTCAGGGTGTTCATGAATACCCTCAGTAATGGGCAGCCCAAATCGGCCCTTGTTTTGAAGTGGGCATCTATTGAAAGTTAATGTACCCCCCTGCAGTGGCTCTCAGCCAATGGGAGAACTCCAAGAATCTTGTCCATTTTCTAACGCATAATGTTGCCTATGTAGGATTCAGTTTTGCTTCAAGGAAGTCTAAAGTACTGTACCCCTTGATGATGGTCTCCAGCACTTTTCCTACAGTGAGGTAAGACTAACCAGTTTGTAATTCCCGGAATCACCTCTGTCCTCACTTTGGTGAAGAGGCATCACATAAGCCAATCTCCAATCAACTGGGATCATTCTGGTCTCCAGGGAGCAATTGAACAAATCTGCCAGAGCTGCAGCCAGTGCTTGCCCCCATGTCACACAACTGTTCCCAATTTTTCAGGGACATCCATGATTTTGACTGAAACATTTCCTTGGCTCCTTCTAAATCTGCCATTTTTGTCACAAAAGAGTACATATTTGACTCCTAAAAGTATATCAGACAGTAGTTCTCTGTTAGGAATGCTTTTATCATTGAGCTACACATTGTAACAGCTACTTGAACTGCAATAACCATATTGCAAGATGTGGTCCTAACGTTTGTGCTTTGTCCCTGGTATTTTTAACTCTTGTTCAATGTTTGTGTGGCATAAGGTTTAGAAATATACTTGCCCCACATTCCTCAGTACCCTAGGATAAAAATTGTCTTGCCCAGAGACTTGTTGATCTATAACCTTCTCAGTCCCATGACTGCCCCCATCTCCATCTTCTAAGTAAGCACCCCAAAGGGTTTTACACTATATTGCAGAAGTAGCCCACCCTCCTCTGCTGTGAATACCAAACTGAAGTTTTCACTCAGGATGTTCCCCATCCTCCTTGTGTACACACATTCTTATCCTTTCTTCAGTCTTTCTATTCCTTCCTTAGTAATCATGAAAAAAAATAGAACAGCATTGATCGAATAATTGTTTTTCAAACTAAACAGAGACTCTATCTTTTGTCTTGAATTTTGTTTATTACAGTTTCAGATTATTTCCAAACATTACAACAGAATCGCAAAGCTTATCATCTCTTGCTGTTCAAGTAATAGCTAACTAATGTTATCTCAAAGAATATTCTGCAAAATGTTATAGCTGTTATACATTTATCTCCTGTGTTTATTAATATATGCATTACTTGTTACATTATCTCATGAACTGTTTGAATTATATTTTTATTACATGAACTTTGAAAATTGTATTTGCCGAAGGCATATCTGGATAAACAATTAAAGGTTTTTGAAAGTGATGCTGTTCCTTTTTTTCCTTTTCCCTACCAGTCTCAGGCAGGATTTTGACACCTCTAACACCACCCTCTTAATGGCCTCCCATTTGCTTTCTGCGCCCTCTAACTGTCCTAGACCCCTTAGTTTGTTCCTAAGTATTCCCTCCATCATCCCAAAATCTGCATTCATGAAGTCTGGTACCAGTATCACTGGTTGGTGATGTTGGGCTTTTAGGGCAATGTGAACCACACTGAATTATGTGTCACTCATCTCCAGGGGTTCCTCCCTAATAATATTCTGGTTTGAGAGTACCAGGTCCAGGATAGCCCTCTTCTTGGTCAACTCCTTCACCCACTGCTCTAGGAAGCAGTCTCAAAACAGATCATAAAGAACTTGACTCTTGACACTCTTTGTCCATGTACATTCCAATCTACAGCTAGCAGGTTAGAAAGCTAGTAATAACAATAGGAGCAGAAAGAAAATGTTAATAATTTTTAAAAGTATCCTGTTATCATTTATTATTTCTGAAGTATCTTTACCCTTTTTGTCAGTTTTCCAGGTTTTACATCTCATAATGTAAGGTGGGGTGTGTAGAGCAGTACTTTACTTGGCAGTTGCCATATCCAATGGGCAGTCCCATCACCTGGCAACACAATCCCCCCCCCAGTCCTGAAGATTCTCAGAATCCTCACTCAACCCCTTAGGGGGTGGTGCTCGTGTATCTCCGCTGCACCAACAGGATCCTCCACAGTGGGCCAAGATAACCCTGTAAAAGAGGACAAGGGGAATGCCATGAGTGGTCTGCAGATGTTGGGCAATGCTGTGCACAGATTGCACACATATTCAACACTGACACCTGCAGTATATACCATGAAGGGGTTCTTAAATTGCCCACAGCTTCCCAACTTCATCCTTATAAAATGTGTCCATGGAATGCACACACCAGGAATGGTGGAATGGCAGGCAAAGGGGCACATGCCTCCACCTGGCCACCACCACTGAAGCCACCCTATCTGGTTGCTGGACGTGCTCCAGTACAAAGCTTTCCGGACATCCACAGTAGTCCTGTGGAGACACAAGGAGAGGGTACCACATCACCTACAGAGCACAACACCAAGGAGACATACAGGTAAATCAACAGGTGGTGCACCAAATTGGACAAAGGAGTACCCTGAGTGGAAGGGGACACACTGCCACCAATATAGGGTGAGCACCATGGTACAGGTGTACACATCCCATTTACTACATATGGCAAGGAACTGTGACACATGGACAGGACTATAGCAGAAAGGCTTATGTATTGCCACTTACCTCAGTTGGCTCTGCCATCTGTCACATTTGTCCTCCATCTGTGTGATCTGGATACCATGGTATGACATGTCTACTGTATTATGTGTGATAGATTGTATCCATGTGGCAATTCTAACACTGAGAATAGACAAGGAGACGTACATGAATAGAAAGGTTTTCCACAGCATCAACTGTCTGTTTGTCTGTGATGTGGATGACATCATCACTAATGTGTGTGTAAGGTACCCTAGGCTGTGTCATGATGACTACATATTTGATGGATCTAGGGTATGTACCTGCCTCTTGGCATGTGGTGGTGGTGGTGATGGATGGCTTCTGGGTGAGTATGGATATGTAGCATATGTGTCACATATGGGCACACTGCTGCAGTGCACTAACATGTCTGTTCTGTACCCTCTGCTAAGGTGGCAGCACATAACCTCTAGGTCCATACCCTATGGTATCATCCCTTGCAACAAACAGCATGGAAGGGGAGGCATGCAACGAGGCACACAGGAAGATCTGCACCATTATCGAGTAGACCAATAGGGTGCTGAAGAAGAAGTTCCATTGCCTGAATCACACCAGTGGCATGATGATCCTGGCCTCGAGGAAGACCAGCAGAGTGATCACTGTATGTGCCATGCTGCATAACATAGCCATGCACAAAGGGGCTACCCATGCCACAATGTCAGGATGATGGTCCATAGGGCAAGGAGGAAGGGGAGGACCCACAGCATCATGGACCTGAGACACTGTGTGGGCATGTGACATGCCATGCCGTTTTGCATGGCGCATTCCAGAGAGAAAGGGTATGGCATCATGGCACAGTGATGAGTCCAGTATGTCCTGAGAGCCCATGGGAGGGGCTGTGTGTCCATTCCCATTGCTGTATGTCTGTGAGTGGGGGTGGTTGTGGGGGGGTGGTAGTTGCCTTTTGTGTGCTACTTTGACTGTGCACAGGTGTGTACTGCCAAGGGTCATACTGTAGTAATGGGGGGACCCACCTGGTGTGTTGCCACCTGGGCTACCATGGTTGCTCATGAGGGAATGGGCCAGGGTGACACACTCATACTCAGTGGTATACATCAGCATGATACACTGGCTGTGGGTTGTCATCACATGCTGTGTGACTGGGCACATTTACATAGTTCCTGCTTGTACACCACTGGTGTCCCAGAGCATAGATGTCAGCTTGGGAATGCATGGAGAGGTACCACATGGACAATGTAAGGTGCCTTGTTGGGCCAGCCAGGGTCCATGTGTACTGTGTTGTCATGTGTGCACCATCCTGTCACTGCCATGGCATAACTCTTACTACCCCTCTGTGTACTGAGCCATGCCAACAACCGTGTGGTCACGTTTCACCTTTGTGGTTGCCTTGCCTCCCTGAACAGCCATGTATTGGGACTTGCATCCATTATTTGTTGGGGCCCCCCCAGGACACCACTGGGACCACTGTGGTGGTGGATGTGGTGTGAATGCCATCATCTGTCTGTGTCAAATGGGTGGGGGTGCCAGTGGGGGCTGTTGGGGGATGACCATGTTTGGCACAGGGTTGCTGTGACTGGTGGCATTGTTGTGGCCTGTGACATCCATCTGTGGTGTGTGTCTAGGGGGGCTATTGCCACTGATGGTATGGGTGCATCTATCCATGACATGTGGAATGGGTTGGGCCAGAGTGATGGGCATGGCTAGCAGGTGGTCGGCCAACTGCTCTATGATGTCTCAAGTGCAGTCACTGCCACAACGCACACTCTGCACTTCTACAGTCAGGTCCTTTGGGTCATCTGTGTTCTCCCACTGGGCCTGTAGGCAATGACATTCCACCTGGCACACCTCAGAGTAGCATGTATGTAGCATGCCCCATGTGAACACCCTTCATGTCCTGCAGGGCAGACATTGTGCAGGACCTTCATCCCCCCACTGTTGCATAGCCTTTGTGTGGTGGAATGGGTCCCAACTGTGGCCTTCACTGTGGGCATGTGCCTGCAGGGCATCCTGCCTGGCCAGGCATGTGGGGCTGTGTTGTGGGGATTGCTGTGCCTGTCCACCACCAATAGGCGGCTGGTTGTGCTGTGCTTGTGGAAGTGGTGCAGGGCAGGGAATGGCCATGTGATGGCTCCCTGTGGGTGTTGTGATAACATCTTGTGCATCCTCCACTGTGTCCACCATGGTCTCTGAGTCTGTGTCCTAGGTCCCTCCATGGTACCTGTGGGTGAGAGTAGCATCATCGTTACCTGCAGATGCATCATCATGTGTTGTCTTGTGTTGTGCTTGACATGGTGTGGTACACTTACCTACACTCTCAGTGTCAGTGTCACCCTGCATGTCCACCTCATGAGTGCTGGCCACCATCAGAGGCTTGGCAGGGTGCAGTACAGGGTGTTAGTATCCCATTGGTGTCCTGAACATCCCACCCCATGTCCCTCCACTGTATCATATACCTGACAGTGTGTCCACATCCTCCCCACGCAGGCTTACATCAGTTAGTGTGTTTGCCATCTTCATCTTGATGGGTGTCAGGATTGGCACCTGTGTGGCAGGGGCACTACCTGTAGCTCCCTATTACTGTTTTATGGTGGCCTGCTTGCATTTCACAGCTGACCAGAGCACATGCCATTTGTGTTTTGTTACTGTCAGTGTCCATGCTTCTGGATTGGATGTGTTGATGGTGGCCTGGATCTCTACCCACAGGCATGCTTTGGTCATCACAGGTGCATTCAGGGACTCAGATCCATACATCATGGAATAATGTTCCCATTTATTCACCACCATAACTGCCACATGCCCACAAAATTCATGGACCATGACCAGGCGCCACTGTGCACTCAGTGACCTCTATGGCTCTTCAGACCTCCATGTCCCATCCCCTTTAGATTTCTCATGCCCGACTGGATGCTTCTCTCTGTGGTGCAGCTGTAATTATGCAGCTGCAACCTGCCTGCTCACTGGCCCCAGCTGTAGAAAAGATTTCTCCCACCCAGCTGGGCATTCCCCTCTGTGGTGCAGCTGAAACTTTGCAGCTGCCACCTGCCTGCTCACTGGCCCCAGCCATAGAAAAGATTTCTCCTACCTGACCAGGCACGCCACTCTGCAGTGCAGCTATAACTTTGCAGCTGCCACCCACCAGCTTGCTGACTCCAGCCCTAGAAAAGGTACACCTGTACCTGTTCCCAATTTTAATTCTAGCGCCTTCTCCAGCTTGCAGTGGATTGGCTCCTTCTTTCACTGTTTTTCCCCCTCATAGCTCTGTCTGACTTTTAGCTTGAATTTTAGCTCAAATGTTCAAGGAAACGTTTATTTAGTCTGCTTGCAATCACCTGCACCTGTTAGTTAAAATTTAATTAATTGTAGTCTGTTTCGAAGTTACTGCAATTTTACATTATTTTATTTCTGAATATTTGTCGTCTGCCTTAGTGCCTACATACTGCAACTTGTCTTTTCTCTGCCTTAGCCCTCAATCTATTCTATCCTGTCTCCCCAGTTGACCCCTTTTTCTCCACCACTCATTTATTTGTTACTTCTCCACTAATATCCTTTTGGCCAAAATCCACTCTGATCCCCCTCCAGCTTCTCAGGACTCCCCCCACATCTTTCAGTCTCTCTCTCTCTCCCTCCTTCCCTCCTCTCCTTCTCTCCAACTGCCCTTGTTAGGCACTCCCACCAATTAGCTTGTATTCCACTGTCTCATAGTCCCCTACTGTCCGTTTGTCTCCCTGTGCCCATCCCTCCCTGTGGCAACCAACCCCCCAACTTGTTCCTTCATCAATTAACTAGTGCTTTCTCTTTTCTTCCCCTTTAGATTTCTCCCATCCAACTAGGTACTCCTGTCTGTGGTGTGGCTGTAATGTTGCAGCTGCCACCTGCCTGCTCACTGGCCTCAGCCCTAGAAAAGGTATACCTGTAGCTGCTCCCATTTGAATTCTAGCACCTTCTCAGGGGATCACACAGCTGCATGCTACACAGCTGAGGAGGAACTGTGGAAGCAGAGTCAGTGACATGCTAGATTCTTGCTAGGAACAGGTATGCCACCATTGCCTGAGAGGCTGTAAACCACAGATCTACAGAGAGTGAAATCCAGCAAGAGAGAGCTGGTGGTAGTAGTTTTTTAAGACACTGAAATTACCAGATTGACTTGTGCTGCTGTATATAAATGGTCTAGTCTCTTGTTCCGTTAACCTGCCTCTGAGCTGGCCCAGTGGCACTGAGGGTTAAGGCACTGGAGACCACACCTAATGCCATGCTGGTGACCTGAGTTTGAGATCGAGCTCGGGAGCTGGGGGTCAGCAGATACGGGTAAGGATTGAGCGACTGTCAGACAGCTCTCCTCCTGGGAAGGGAAGGTGAGGGATAGCCCAGTACCCCAGTTGCTCCAGGTGGAGATCAGGAGTGCTGCAGTGCATTGGGCTATGCATAGCCAACGTGGCTGATGCAGACAGGGTTGTTGTGCACCATCACATCAGGGCAAGGGGGTAAGGTCTCGCAGAACAAGGAAAAACACTGGCGCCGTGGATCAGGTAATGGCACCTGCCCTCCATGCCATACGCCGGGTCCCCTCAACTCTTCTTTCAGTTCCCCCATGGCCCCTCATCCACAGCCAGAGACTGCCTTACAAAGAGCACCCAAAGAGGAGGGGCTACCCACCCCAGATGGGTCAAACCAGGGGTGCTGGCTGTGGAGAAGGGGGAGAGAGGAGGCACAGCTCAAGGATCCTCAGGTGGGCAGGACAAGGACAGGATGCCTGAGAGAGGACCCACAGGGCCATGATGGGAGTGAAATAAAGTCAAAAAAACAACAAAAAACAAAACAAAAATCTGCCTCTAGTATAGGAGTTTGGACGGTGGTTGAGCCTGCAGCATAGTCATTTGAATTGGGGTGGCCCTGTGGAAGGCTGGTCGCAGAGAGTGAAGACTGTCAATGAAGTTTACACTCACTGAAGAGAGAGTGTCTTTATTTATTTATTTATTAAATTTTGATAACCGGGTAATCCCGCTGGGCCCCGAAGGTCCCTTTTTCAGGGGCAACCCGGGGAATTACAAGGAATAATACATGGGGTAGCATACAGCATAGGTACATTACACTAGACAGCGAGGAACATAATACATAGTAGTTTTTCAGCAGTTACATTTAAGAGGTAAGACATAGTAGCTTTTTAGCAGTTAACATTTCCTGGGTGAGCTCTACAGATGGGGTGCAGTGCTATATAGATGGGATGCAGTGATAGTCACTATTTCCATATGAGGGAGAGGGGTGGGCTTCCACTTTTTTGTAATTCTACCCTGGATTTTTATTGGGAAGTCCATTTATTGCATTGTTGTATCTGAGTACATTCACACGTCAGAAAAATTTGTATTTTTATTTTATGCACGTTGTAGTTGAACAAAGTTGAATCTGTGTTCTGAGAGTATATTTTTTTATATTTTGCTATATCTACTTCAAACCATAGTCAAGAAAGAAAAGGAAGCACAAAAAGCTTTAAAAGCTTAAAATATTTTAAGTAATAATTTTCTTTTTAGCTTCAGGAGCATGTGGGTGCAATTGTATAACTGAATTGGAGGCTCAGGTGTATGAACTGACTCAATTGAACAATTAACTAATTGCCAGAATATGGCACACAGTATTCATTTGAAGGTCAGAACCAAATAATCTGCAAATTAGGATACGCACAAATGAGATAACTGCTAATTGATAATTGCAGATGGCTGAGCTGACCATTTAGCTGATTGTCCCATTGGAAGTTCAGTCACTTGAATTATTTGCATCAGGCCTGCAACCACGGGGTATTGATTGCGGCAACAGTCCTCTCCTTCTCCTATGTTAAATCCTTTTTGGGGCTATAGCTAGCTGCATTTTAGCAATATACAGCTTAGCACTTTACATGTTTGCTCAACTATAATCTCTGGTGTTTCTGCCTTAGTATGCCAAATGCGACACTGATAAAGAAGCTTTTTGGTTTCTCTAAAAACAAAGAAACACGCAAGATATCCACCCCCAAATTACTGCTGTGGACACTTGAATATTGCACAGACACATAGCCGATTTCTGAGACAAGAAGTGTGCTGAAAAAGTGAAGGATCAGTAAAGTTTAATCACAGAGACTGTGGGCTGTATTAAGTTAATCTTAAAAAAGAAAACCACAAGTAAGTGAGTAACAGAATCATTTGTCTAAACTGCTATATTTATAGCAGTATTAGATAGCAGCTTCTAGGCAAAAGCTGGGAGTGAATTAGTTTTGTAAATTCTATTTGTATTTGCTTGTATTTGTTCTTTTTTTTCTGCATACAAGTTTTTGTACCTTTTGATGTACTTTTTGATGCTATCCAAAGTTTTTGTCATTTAACCATAGTGGCAAGAACGAATCAGCATCTGAGAGGATACCCCAGCATCCTGAATAAAATTGACCATACCAGAAAAGTGCCAGTGCCAGAACTCCCTGCTATTATCGG
Source organism: Neoceratodus forsteri (assembly GCA_016271365.2). NCBI lineage: Eukaryota > Metazoa > Chordata > Ceratodontiformes > Ceratodontidae > Neoceratodus > Neoceratodus forsteri. Next base: position 541,981,201 of record CM057449.1, on the reverse strand, counting down.
GACAACAGAACAATATCCAAATTCCTGAAGTGAGATTGCACCAAAGGGACTAAAGGGAAGTTACATTCTCTTTTACAAGTTACAAGTTACTAGTTACAAGGAAATTGAAGGGAGAATTGTGTTTATGGACTTACAAAACACTGTGAGGGCCGGGGACTTTTGTTAGACAAAAAGTGCAATAAGAAGGGCTCTAGATCTTGTGGCTTTTTCAGTAAGCCTGCATTGCCCTTTGCTTCTACTTTAGATAGGGGTTTTATTTGATCACCTGTTACCATTTTTTCCTCTCTGTTAAATACTATCTTATGGGTATCATTTTTTGCAAATAGTGTTTTTACTACTATCATTGTTATTTTTGCTGTTTGATGTTACTGATGTTGATGTTATTGATGCTATTTATATTTGATATAACCAACTGCAAATTGCAAATATATTATAATTCAGCATACTATTTCTGACAGGGTTATACCTTTTAGATTTTGAGATTCTGAGATATATTGAATTTCAGGCATGTGGTGTATGGTGTATGGTGAGTTTATAACCAAACAACGAATCACTGAACAAGACCATTATAAATAACAAAACCTGGTATAGCGGATATAGCCGGCTATTTTATAATTAGTTTTGAGTTTAATAGATGTTCTTTGGAAATAATGTCCACAGTTACCAGAAGTGGTAAAATTGGGGGGTCTGATCTTAGTACTAATACTGAAAGAAATAGAACAAAGAAAAGTGTTTTTTCACAAAATCCACTGGCTAAGAGGGCTCTAAATAAAAATAAAAGTAATGACAAAATGCTAAAAGGGAAACCTAAGCATAACATAACTGACAATGCAGTTGATAAAAAAATAATAAGAACAGTAAACACATCAACACCAAATGGTGATAAATTGAACTATCTGATCAAAACCCCTCAAATAAAAAAAAAGATGCAGGGGTAACATTATCAGGCATCAATCATGTTCAAAAACTGAGAGAAAAAGACTCTAATGAACAAATAGATAGCAAAATGCATATTCAAGATATAAAGGAACTACCTATAATGTATTTCTCCTCAGTTTTTCACAATTTGTCAGTGCTGGATAATAAAGTTAGGAGCCTGAGAGAAACAACAAAGAAAATGGAGGATATAATTTCAACAGAAGTGGACAAAGAAGAATGTCTGCACCAACAGTCAATAAAACCAAATGTATCCTATGATGCCAGCTCATGGACTATGAGCCCAGAGAAGTATGACCCCTCAGAATATTCTCCAGATATCTTTGGCATAACAAGGGAAGTATTAAATACATTAAGGGACCAGTTTAAAGCAACAATCTTGATGTATCAACAACTAGTAGAGATAAAACAAGATTTAGCATTTCTTAATGGATTAGGTATCGACAACAAAATAAAGATAAAAGAACTAGAGAGAAGTACAAAGAAAAACAATAATGGAAACTATGGGACATACAACCAAGAAGTAAGTGGAAATCAGACACTTAAATTGCTGCATAGGAATAGGGTTCCCTCTATAGGAGTGCCTACCAATGACACTATGGATAACACTGAAGAAGTCATCCCAAATGAAACAGACCTTACTAATACAACAGCTAGCACTATTAACACAAGCAGTGAAGATCTTGAAAGTGTTATGTTGCCACATGTAGATATAAGGCAGGATAGTATCTGTAGAGAATGGGAGGAGAAATTTGGGGGCTTATGGGGTAAGGGTATAAAACAGGAGCACAAACACATAAAATTACAAAATAAAACTGCAAGTCAAGAAAAAGAAAAAGGGAAGAAACAAAAGAACAAAAAGCTTCTAGAAAAGGCAGAATTAAACAAAAAGGCAATATTCAAAGGGTCAGGTAATCTCAGTAATAAGGTGATACAGAAACCTGAGAGTGAAATCAATATCAAACTTAAAAAAATAAATGAAAAGGGCATCAAACAGGGATTAATAGTACAGGATGAGGAAAAGATCATAGAGGCAAAAAATGATAATTCTACTGATGAAAATATAGGGAAGAAGGACACCAAAATAGATGAGTTTACAGTAAAAATAAAGAAGGGAATTACTGGCAACAATAAAGGGAAAAACCAACATAAAAACAAATAAAAAGGTAAAAGGAAAAGGGAAGGGTAAAAAGAAACAGTGTGCAATGAAAAAGGAAGTAGATAATATTAACTTCTCTAGCAAAAAAGAAGGAAAATGAAATAGGGAATCAGCGGGAGATATCCCAAAATGAAAAGAGTTGGAGGAACAGCATGATAAAATAGATAATAACAAGGAAAATAAAAAATAAAAATAGACAGGAAAGAGCAGAAGAATATGGGAAGGAGTTTAGGATATTTTTACAAAAAACAAAAAGTACAGACTATACATTACCATTGTATAGAGGTACATGTATCCCTAATGAAACAGTTGAAAGTCTGACTGACATGGTTAGAAGATTATTTACGTCTATTGCGACTGGATGCACACATGAGGTTGATCATATTAGTATTATTAGACCCATGATAAACTCTGACCTGGTTATGTTGGTGACAGACCAATTCTTTTTAATAAAAGCAATAGCTAACAAGAAAAAGGAGACAGAAGGGTTAGGAATTGAAGTAGGTGAAGTCACCACTCTTGACATTTTATTTCTAGAGTTTTACAAAACAAAAAGCCCTAGAATGGTCCACCATGAAGTAATAGTGTCAAATTATGGACTTATACAGAAAAATAGAGAAAATAAAAAAAATATCAAGGAAATTTTATCAGATACCTTAAACACCATTCTAAATACACATGTGTGCAATCAGGAAATTAAAAGGGTTATCAGATGGGAAGATGAGGAGAAAATAACCATGTGGGTGAAAAAGGGGAGACTATAAGAATTTTTAGAAATTAAACAAAGAATACTGAAAGAACTGGGTATATTTGTTTATGTTGAGGATGTTTAGGCAGAAAAGAATGAAAAGTATAACCCAGAGAAAGAAAAAAGTTCACAATGGGAATATATAGTTGGAACTTCAAATAAATATGTAGTGCTGGCAGATGATGATCTGTGACCATCAAAACTTGGAACAACAGGAGGGAGACCACAGAGACCTAATGATCAACAGAGCTCCATTAATAGGAAAGGTAAAATGAGACAAAAAATACTAATACTCATGATTCTGCTTTTCTTTTGTCTTAGAATGCCTCAGGTTTGTGTAATAATCTAGGAGACCCAAAATGGGTCAATATTTGAAAAAGTTCAATTATATTTGCATCCAAGAAACATGGATGACAGGTGGTATTTATTTAAATGGCTATAAAACATATTGGAAAAGTTCCAGGAAAGGTAAAAAATATGGCAGAAATATAGGAGGACTGGCAACATTATGCAAATTGAATAATAACTTTAAAACAGAAGAACTTGATATTAATAGTAAAAGTATATTGATAATCAAAATTACTAAGGGCAACAAAGATAACTTATTAGTGGTAAATATCTATGCTCAACCAGAAAAGAGCACCTATGGAGATAAGGATTGGTTAGAACACATAGAATCTATAATAGAATCATTACAACAGGATTACCCCACAGGTAAATTATTTGTGGTGGGAGACATGAACATCAAGATTGGCAAACTCCAAGGGGTATCAGAAGATATCATTCCCCTTATCTCCCAGGTAGATAATGAATCTATCTTCTGCAATTGCAGAACAAAAGATCTCAAAGTGAACAACAAGGGCCTAGAAGTGCACAACTCATTTGTGGATAACAATGTCATATTGTTAAATGGCAGGATAAAGGGTGATGCAGAAGGCAATTTCACCTTTATGGGAGGAAATGGTTCTTCAGTAATTGATTATATTTGGGCACATTTACAAATGATTCAACATTGCCAGAGTCTGGAAATAAAACTCAGACCAGAAAGTCAACATTTGGCATTAGAACTGAAGATAGGATTAATGGGGAAATGTAATACAGCTGCACATACAATTCCACTAGAGATACAAATAAAGGAACTGCATAGGATGGGGAATACAGAAGGAAATACATTTTCTAAAATACTGGACAGCATGGGGATTTTAGAGGAACTACAAAATCTTGTTGAAAAAAAATGCAGACAATACCTTATTATCAACTTTTGGCTCAATAATAGGGGCAAAATCTGGTATAATAATAAAGGAAATAAATGTCAACAACAGAGAGGGTTATATATGGCATAATGACTAGAAAAGCACTAAATAACCAACTCCGAGTGCTAAAAAATAACCCTAATATAAACAATAACAAAATAATGAACACCTTAAGGAATGAATACAGAACAATTTTGAAAGAAAACAAACACAAATTTATCTGGAAACTATGGACAGATGTAGAAGTAGCAGTGAGAACAAAGGACCACCTTCTGGTATAGAATATACAAACATATTATTACAGGACATTACCCACATGACAGAAAAAGGCAACACTTTGATCCTGGGAAACTTTAATATGCCCTCTATAAATTGGCATACTGTTATTGGCACTACAGCTGCGAAAAAAAAACCTTTCATTTCAACAGTAAATGTACTGGGACTCGAACAAATTGTCAGAGAATGCACTAGAGGGTGCAATATTTTGGATCTAGTGATAACCAATATTGAGGACAAGGTTTTGAATCTTTCAATATCAGATCCACTAGGGAATAGTGATGACTATACCATTATTTTTGATCTAGAGTATGAATCTAGTAAAACAGTTAAAAATATACAGGTGTATAACTATAATAAAGCTAACTCTGAGGCAATAAACAACTGCCTAAGAAATACCCCATGGGGAACAATCTTATCTCCCTTAACTCTGGAGGAATCCTGGGCATTCATCAAAGAAGAAATACTGGATCTAGAAAATACTTGTATTCCAACATGCACAAAATACAACAATAAAGGTAAAATTCCATCATGGCTAAAGAATACTATTCGTAAACAGATCAAACATAAGGATAAACTATTTACTTGTTTAAAAAAGTGTACAGCAAATAAAAAAGAACTTATACCTGGGTAAGCCCACTCAAAGGATAGTCATAAATCCCTATTTTCTTATCTTAACAGTGAAAAAGGCAGCAATAGACAGATTAGCCCATTGACCAATGACACAAATATAATCACATATGATAGAGAGACAGCTGATACATTCAACACCTATTTTTATCAGTATTTTCAAAACAAACAGTTAAATCTAATACTAATACAATCATATCAGGTTCTACTGATAAAAACAACATCATAACTACTTCTGATATAGTTTCCCTTCTAAAACATGTAAAACCAAATTCCAGCTGCGGACCAGATTCAATTAATACCATATTCCTGATTGAAACAGCAGAAGACATAGCCATACCACTTTCCATCATTTTTAATAAATCCTTAGGGGAAAAGTCTGTCCCAACTGACTGGGTAACTGCCACAGCTTTGCCAATACTTAAAAAGGGTAATCATTCCCTAGTGGGCAATTACCGCCTCATTAGCCTTACCTCCATTCCATGCAAAGTAATGGAAAAAATTATCAATGGCATACTAGATGAAGAAATGCAATCACTGGGCATTTTTGATCACTCCCAGCATGGGTTTAAGCAAGGACATTCTTGCATCACTAACTTAATAGCTTTCTACAATGTTATCAACCAAGAACTAGATAACAAACTTCCCATGGATGTCATCCTTCTAGATTATAGCAAAGTGTTTGATAAGGTAGCTCATGACATTCTCTTAGCTAAGCTACTGTATTTAGGTTTTTCTTGCAATATAATTAAATGGATTGATTGCTGGTTAACCAATCAAACTCAGCATGTTAGGATCAATATTGCTTATTCCAGTAGTATGGGTGTGACTAGTGGTGCGCTGCACAGATCAGTCTTGGGCCCTGTACTGTTTAACATCTTTATTTCAGACATGCAGATTAGCTACAGGAACATACTTTCAAAATTTGCAGATGACACCAAATCAGGTGATAGGGTGGATTCTGACAATGATATGATCATATTAATAAATGACCTCTCAGTATTAGAGCACTGGGCACAGAAAAACGAAATGACGTTTAACACAGACAAATGTTCTATCCTCCACTTAGGTTATAACAATCCTAAACAAACTTATAAACTTAACAATATTATAATTAAATCTTCCACATGTGAAAGAGATCTGGGTATCCTGATAAATGGTATATTATCTCCCACTAACCACTGTAACTACATAGCTAAAACTGCTAACTCACTTCTTAGATGCATCAGCCTTACATTTGTATCAAAGGCAGAAGAATGCATTATCCCACTGTTTAAAGCACACATCAGCCCATATACAGACTACGGGTCACCAGTATGGAGCCCACATCTGGTCAGGGACATTAAAGTGGTTAAACAAATTCAGAGAAGGGCAACAACAATGGTTCCCCATTTAGCATCATTATCATGTCCTGAGAGGCTTAAAAAAACAGGCCTTCACTCACTGGAATTTAGGCACTCCAGAGGAGAGCTTTTGTTCCTATACAAAATTCTCAAATAACAAATGTGGCATTGTTAAATCTCAAAGAAAAGTAGTACCCATACTTCATAACTAGCAATTAATGGTGAGCTAAGCAAAAATGAACGCGAGATTATATTTCTTCTCTGTCAGAACTCCAAGGCTTTGGAACAAACTCCCACAGGAGCTAGTCAATAGTAATACCTTTGTATCTTTAAGAAGGGTGTAGACACTTGGCTCTCCAAAAATTACAACAAAGTCTAATATCTCACATATGTGGGGACAATCAAGATGGGCATCAAAGCCTCCTTTTGTCCTTACTTACCTAGTAGACCTAGTAAACCTAGTAAAAAAGTTCTGGAGTCTAGTAAATAAAGGCATGAGTAACAATAAAACTGGATCAGAAGTCCAAATAGAACCAGAAATATAGATAGAGCATTTTTAAAAACTCTTTTACAAGGAAGATGATCAATATCTTGAATCATTGCCCAACCCTCTGAATGAAATCTGGATTAAACCAGAGAAACAAATAATTGTGGAAGTTGAACAAGCATTAGACTCCTTTCATAAACATAAAGCCGGGACCCGATGGGGTGCCTATAGATGTAATTTGGAGGACTAGGACACTATGGATACCTGCTTTATATAAACTTTTTAATTATATCTGGGATAGTGGGGTAATACCAAATAGCTGGTGCTTAAACACAATAGTACCAATATTTAAAAAAGGAGACATAAATAACCCTGATTTCTGCAGACCAGTTAGTCTGATTGATAGCACAGCTAAAATATTTACAAACATTCTTAACAACAGAATAACAGACTGGGCAAATAGGTAGGGTATACTAGATGAAGCCCAAGCTGGCTTTAGAACAGAACATGTAACAACTGATCAATGTTTTTCTTCGCTACATCTGGTGTACAAATACAAAGCAGTTAAGAAGCAAACATTTTACTGCACCTTTTTCAACATAAAATCAGCATTTGATAGAGCGAAAGAGGATTATTGTGGGACATTGGGGAAAAAAGGGTTGGAGACCCCATTACTGAACATGATTAAAATATTATATCACAATAATTATACAAGTGTTAGGTACATTAATAAGGGAGAAATCAGAAAGTGGTTTGAATCAGATATTGGGGGTAAACAAGGGTGCACACTTTCTCCTCTGTTTTACATCTTCTTTGATACTGTCCTATGAACACTATATGAACCAGAATACCATATGCCCAAGATTGGGGCGAGATCATGCCAATAGTTAGCATATGCAGATGATGTTGCTTTATTATCAACTAGTTTTTGGGAATGAAGAGAATGTTAGGGAAGTTTTAACATGAATGTGACCTAGCAGAACTTCAAATTAATTATAATAAAACTAAAATACTTGTATTTGGAGGGAACAACATCAATTATAAATATATACTAAACAAGAATAGGCTTGAAGTGGTAAGGGAATTTTGTTATTTAGGAATAATCTTTTCGCAGGAAAGGACATGAAGAAATCATATTCAAAAAATAGATAACAGCATGAAATTGTTTATTCCATTAATGAACGTATTTTCATATAGATATGGGGGTCAGTCGGCAAAGGGGAATAGATATGTAATAAATGCCAAAATAAGAAATCAAATACTATATGAAACAGAGGTTTGGGGCAGTCATACCAGAACAAATATTTACTCATGCCTCAACAAATTCCATAAGAAAGTCCTAGGACTCCCAGGAAGCGCCCCTTTAGCCTTTGGTAGGGCAGAATTAGGACAAGTACCTATAGAATGCCAAATCGCATAAAGGTCAATAATTTATTGGCTCAAAGTATTTTGCATGGAAAATCATAAACTACCAAGATTATGTCTGGTGGACACTACAACATATATTGAGAAAAAAATTATATTCTCTAGTGTCCAGATGGTTGAGAAATTCATCAGGCCTCATGGGCTTAATGTCATACATTACAGACAGTTTTAGATACCCTCCTGGAGCAAATGAACATAGAAATAAAATCCAGAATAAGGGATGTCTATATCCAGCAAGATCTAGAAAGATGCAAACTATATAAGGTCTGTAACTGGTTGAAGAACAATTAAAGAAATCATAAAAGGGAAGAATATTTATAGACACTAACCAATCCTAGTCTTAGACAGATTTTCACATGATTAAGATTTGAATTCTTCACTAGCCAGTGGAAAATTAACCCATATAACAAAGTGAACCCAGAAATAGAAATATAATGCAAATGTGGCTATGGATAAGGTGACTTAGTACATTTGATCATTTTGTATCCCCATATAATAAATATAGGGAGAACTATCTGGGAAATATCTTGGGAACCCTAGAATACGAACTTAGATGTTTAGTTACACATCTGATCTGCTAAAAGACAGAATAGAGAGCATATTGGTCCCTGTGGCCTCCCTCCTGAAAATAACAGATAGGAAAAAAACTACATCTCTATAGTAGTATGATCCCATCTGATACCTGAACTGTTTGTTTTGTATATACATAGCACTATGCGGTCAAGAAATAATGGAGTTTTCCTATCCATATATAATAATTGTTATATGTTTTAGATAGCCATATCATTAGAATATTTTTATGGACTTAAGCTTATTGCACTGCAGTGGAAATATGAATGGACCATTGTTATTCATTATTTTAAATTTTGTAACATAATGGATTTGTGCATAAACTGTATGTGTGTTTTAATGTGTGCTTTGTAATGACTTACTGTAAGTTGAAAAATAACATTTTTGATTGATAGCACCTTCTCCAGCTTGCAGCGGAGTGGCTTCTTCTTTAACTGTTTTGCTCCCTCATAGCTGTGTCTGACTTTTAGCTTGAATTTTAGCTCAAATGTTCAAGTAAAAGTTTATCTAGTCTGCCTGTAATCATCTGAAATTGTTAGATAAATTTAATTAACTGTAGTCTGCCTCGAAGTTACTGCAATTTTATACTATTTTATTTCTGAATATTTGTTGTTTGCCTTAGTTCCTACACACTGCAACTTGTCTTTTCTCTGTTAGTTAAAATTTAATCAATTGTAGCCTGCCTCAAATTTACTGCAGTTTTTTTTACCATTTTATTTCTGAATATTTGTTCTCTGCCTTTGGTTCCTACATACCTCAACTTGTCTTTTCTCTGCCTTAGCCCTGAACCTATTCTACCCTGTCCCCCCAGTTGACCTCTTTCTCTCTACCACTCATTTATTTGCTTCTTCTCCACTAATATCCTTTTGGCCACAAAATCCCCCCTCTGATCCCCCCCTCCAGTGTTTCTCTGGGACTCCCCTCCCCCCACATCTCTCAGTATCTGTCCTCCCTCTCTCCAAGTGCCCTTGTTAATCCCTCCCACTGATTCGCTTGCATTCCACTGTCTCCTGCTCCCCTGCTGTCCATCTGTCTCCCTGTGCCCATCTCCCACTATGGCAACCAACCCTCCAATTTATTCCTTCATAAATTAACTAGTGTTCTCTCTTTTCTTCCACTTTAGATGTCTTCTGCCTGATCGGGAGCTCCTGTCTGTGGTGCAGCTGTAATGTTGCAGCTGCCACCTGCCTGCTCGCTGGCCCCAGCCCTAGAAAAAGTACACCTTTAGTTGCTCCTTGTTTGAATTCTAGTGCCTTCTCCAGCTTGCAGTGGATTGGCTCTTTCTTTCACTGTTTTGCTCCCTCATAGCTCTGTCTGACTTTTAGCTCAAATTTTCTCCCCCCAACCCCCGTCTCTTTTAATATGGGATTTCCACCCAAACAGTGCTGCCTCTCCTAACCCACCCTTCCAACTGGATTAACAGCTATCTGCCTGCCCTCCTTAAAGAGCCTACACCACTAATTGTTTCTAAAGTTTTACTGTATCCTTAAACCTTTTTCTCTTTTTTTCTTCTTCCCCAATTCACTCATTTTTCCCTCTTGTCCAGTACCCCTTACACTCACCCCCTGCTCACTTTCTCTCTTGCTGCCTGGCTAAACCCTCAATTCACCACAACAAGTTTAAAGCAGCAGTACTGCCACCCTAATCCACACTCCTTATTTCCCTCACCTTATAGATATGCAGCCCTACATAATGACATTCCAGTCTGCCATACTACTAACTCTTTTTATTCCATTGGGCCCTATAAGGAGTAACTTATTCCATTCCTCACTACCTTTCTGCCCAAACCTCCCTATCACTCCTCTCCCTCTGCCTTTCCCCCACCCCACTTCTACCCTCCTTTGCTCTCCATACCCCCAGCACACTCAGTCTCCTCCCCTTCCCACTCTAATTTCTACTCCCAGACCCTCTACTCAGTTTTTGCAATCCAAGCTACCACCTCCCCCTCCCAGAGTTTCCTCTCAAACAAACTGTGTCTCTTTCAAGAATGCTCCCCCTCCTACTACTCCACTTCACTCATAAAATGACACCTTACAAGGCTCAGATCCCATAAGCCATCCATCTTAGCATATAACAGACACAGGAGGCTTCTCCTTCTCCTCCTACTCATTTCCAGGTCCATCTACCCAAACACTGCCCACCCACTGCAGTCAATAATGACCATCCCACACTCTCCAGGCATGTCAGACAGCTCAAAATTATGCATCTTAACATCCCAAAGTTTGTTAGCTAAAAAAACAATAATTGAATCCTGGTTATCAGCCAACACCTTTGACATTATTGCCCTCACTGAAATGTGGCTCACCTATAAGATCCCTTCCAAAGAAATAAACCTTGATGGTTACTCCCTCTTCAGGAAGGACAGACTCAGTAAAAGAGGGGGTGGTTGCCTCTTTTGGATAGCAAATCACCTCTCTGCCACTGAACTTGAAACACCCCTTGTAACCCCTAACCTTGAATTCCTTTCAATCATTCTTCTTCTTGGCAACAACAAGATAATAACCATCAGCATTATCTATCTTCCCCCTGGCACCCCCCCCAAAAAGAACTTGATGATTTTCTTGATATCAAGAACTCACTTCCCTTTGGAAGGGGAATGGATAATCCTGGGTGATATTAATCTGAACTGGCAGTCCACAGTTCCAGCACTGCCAAGGAATCCATTTTCATCCTAGGTCTCCACCAGCTCATCACCTCCCCTACTCGGTCTAACTACAGGACTGGGCAGGAATCCTTACTGGACTGGATCCTTGTTTCACACCCTTCTCACATCACCTCCTCAGGGGTCCTATCCAATGCTATTAGCAACCACTGCACGGTTTTCTGCTGCTGGCCAGCAAAATGCCCTCACTGGGAGCACAGATACATCCATACCAGACAGTTAAAAAAACTCAATCCATTAGAGTTTTCCAACGCTGCCCTAGCCACTGATTGGTCATTCACAGAATCCATTAAGGACACTGACACCACCCTCAAAGAGTTCAGCAACATATTCCATGCCTTGTGCAACTTCCTCATCCTCCTGAAAAAAATCAGGGTTGAATGTAACAGTCATGAATGGATTTCCTCAAACTCATAAGGGAAAGAGACTGGTCATGGTCCAAAAATAGGAGACTGAAGCTACCCCACCTTCTTCAACAGTATAAAACTCCTAGAAACAGATGTAAATCTGCTGTACAGTCTGCCAAAATCACCTTCCTGATGGAGAAACAACAAAGTTCCAAGGTAACCCCAAGCATAGATGGAACATCTTTAATGACCTCATCAGTAGAGGGCAGAACAATGAGCAAATCAGCCTCTCCTCAGGTAGACTTGCCTTCTCTGATCCTCTGGAAGTATTTGCTCTTTTTAATCACTGCTTTGGTGATCTGGACAAGTACAAGCCAAACCATCCTCCTCCTCCTCCTCCCCTCCCCTCCCCTCCCCAACCCACACCCCTGCTTCTATTTTTGTTGCCTCTTCCCCTCTCAAGTGGTCAAACTTATTAAAGCTGATGACCCCAAGCCCTACATTGGTCTTGACAACATTCACAGAGTCACTCAAGACAGGTGTGGTTCCAGAGGACTGGAGGAGGGTGCATGTAGTTGCACTGCACAAAAGTGTTATGACACATCTGCGTGCATTTTCTGTGCTTTCATGCATAGGCCCCAATGTCTTGATAATTAGACTTTTGCCATTTTGGGTTGGCAAACAGGATATTACCATTCATCAAGAAACTTATCAGGAGATGACAAAGAAAGTAAAAATATTTATCTAGATAATACATGGATATTATTTTTTTTCATAATGCAGTTTAATGAGTTCAGTAATTCAGAAATGTTGTACACATGACAAAGTAAGTTCAAGTACCAGTACATTAACCTGACTTTCAGTTCTCTCAGTTAGTGGATACAGGATCTGTAAACAGAATAAGATTCATTATCTCTGCTGATATGAAATGTTAAGAGCACATAATAAAAAGTTGTAAAGCCAGAACATAATTATTTACAGGACGAAAGAAAACCCAGTAGCAGCATCGTTAAATTAATGTCCAATATAAAACTGTTGTAACCTCATGCCAGTTTGTCCTGTTTTGTTATTTTATGTCCAAACAGACAGTCATTCTTTTGGTGGTCTGTCAAAACATATAATCAAAAGGATGACATTCGGTCACAAATGTGGGGTAGTCAAGCACCTGTAGGGAGCAGAAGCCTGAGTTTTGGCCCCCTCACTTCCAGAGTAAGGGTGCAGTTCTCAATATAAGTGTCTCAAGGTTTCTGGAAGTCAAGGAAGACTTCTTGTCTGAGCTGTAAATTCAGTTAGCCACTCGATATCCTGGATGTCATTCACCTTCTGGGTCCAAGTACCTGTCACTTAAGAGACATTACCAAGCCAACCAAGGGGGTTGTGTCTTTGGCAGCTGCAGCATTTGAAATATGAAATAACCAGCTTAAGTGTTTATTTTTGGGTGGCTTAGGCAGGATATCAAGAACCAATGACTGAAAGGATAGGGGAATCACCTTACTCATTACCTTCTGTATGGCTTATCAATGGTCTCCAAGTAAACCCGTAGTCTGGGAAATTCCCAAACAATATGGTAGTGCATCCCCATACCCCAACAGTGTCTACAACAGCTCTCATCTTTAAGAGCTCCAAAATGCTTTGTTATTGTGGGGCTATGGAAATATCTCACCAGTACTTTCCACTGAAACTCCCTCCAGGTGGGAGAGGAGGTAACCTTCAAGTGGAGAGATTTTGCCCTCTGTGCTGGAGGGATCACTTGTTCCCCCTCCAGTTCCCACTTGAGTCTGACCTTTAGTGGGAGGGGGGATCAGTTCCCTACAAAACTCAATACAATCCTGAGAGATAGTGAAAGCATGTTGAGAGAGTGACCTACCAACTAAAAAAATTCCTCTAATGGAGTGTTGGGTCTGGTGATTTGAACCACGTGGTGCCCAGTGGTGATGAAGTGCCTCACTTACATGTTCCTAAAGAATTCTGTCTGGAAAGGGAAAATTGCTGATCCAGTTCACAAAATCCCTTCACCTTCCCTTGAGATATGTATTGAGAAAAATGGGTGAGACCCCCCCTCCCAAATAACGTAGCCTATGTCTGATTCTGGGGGTTTGAAGGACGCAGTGTAATGGATTAGAGATAGAAGGACTAGAGTATTACTAGGTGGACTTTTTACTGATTTACCTAAGAAGTCCAGTAGTATGGGAAACCCAGGGTATTGTGGAGTAGGTCTGCGGTATACACAGGTCACAGGGGGATGGCATAGCAAATAGGGACATCCATATTTGCTTGATATTTTCCATCTCATACCATGCGGAGGAAGATCGTCACTTTGCCCAGATCATCAGGGTCATTGCCTGTGCTTTGTGAATGCAACCCACCCCCACACTAAGAAGACTTAACCCCCCACCCCAACCTATTGCAGCTTTACCACACCCTCTAATTCTGTATATCAGACAAATACTATAAATTAAGAATCTTTACTGAGGATAGAAGAAACAATTTTCAAGGCCTTGCATCCTTTTGATTTTTGTAGACACAAGTGACAGTGTGCTATACAGCTGCTCCCTCAGGGAGAGTACAAGGCAGGTTCTCCTGCAGCTGATTCACCCCATCACTGCAGTACTACCTGCATTGCCTCGCTGCGTTGCTGGGCAACAGTGTGATCTCAGAGGGAAAGGGTGGTGCTGACGTGATGACATCTTTGACGTTGCATGTTGAATGCCATCCATGTGACCATAACTGCCATTATACCAGCACTATATAAATTAGCTAGTCCAGACACTCTTAGTTCTAATAAATTCCTGACAAATGCTTCCAGGGAGGAGATAGCAGTGGTTCTGGTGAATAACAGTGGCTAGCCATAGAAGTGGTTAACATTTTGAACATGAAAACTTGAATGACTAAAGTGCTGTTTTGATTTTGTAAACTAGCAAGGAGGTTCAGAGACACTTTAGAAGAAAAACTACCCTACAGTCATTAGGTGTAATAAATGACACTTGAACTCATTACTGGCTCTAAAAAGTAAACAACACCTCTTGAATATATTGAACGCTATACAAAGAAATGTTTGCCGGTCACAGGTAAAAAATCCTGTCTCACGTACACCAGTAATGAACTGATCTGGTAAGACAGTGTGTATATTACATGTATCTCTAAAGAACTGAAACTAAGGTGAAGCATTTGGTGATAGAAAAATGTGTAAGGGATGCATATTGCAAGCATCAGGCCTTAAGGTGGCTCATGATCTAAAGGAACCTAATAGCTGTTCTGACCAGACCCACACACGTACAAGTACTATATAAACTAGCTATAAACTATCTAGTTCAGATGCTCAGAGTACTTGGGAATGCATGAGAAATGCTCCCAGGGAGTAGATGGCAGCAGTTCTAGTGTGCAGCAGAGGCTATCCCTAGAGGTGTTTAAAACTTTGAACATGAAAAATTGAATGACTAAGGTCCTTTTTTTTTGTAAACTTGTGAGGAGGATTAGAGGCACTTCAGAAAAAAGATTGCTTTACAGCAACTAGATATGATAAATACCACTTGAAATCACTATTGGCTCTTAAAAGCAAACCAGAACACCTTTTGAATATATTTGACGCTATACAAAAAATGTTTTTGCCTACAGGTAAAAAATCCTGGCTTACATAAAACAGTAATGAATTGATCTGGTAAGACTATGCATGTTTCTCATATTGCTAAAGCACTGAAACTAAGAAGAAGCATCTGATGTTTAGAAAAATGTGTAAGGGAATGCATGTTGGAAGCATTATGCCTTAAGGTGGCTTGCGATTTTAAGGAGGCTAATAACTGTTGGAGAATGTTGCACTGCCACTTGAGTGTAATAAGGACATGAGTATTTGGACATATCTTGAAGCTATATGTAACTGTATCTCTGTGAACTTGCAGATGCTGATTTAAAATGCACATGCTTAAGTGCTCTTTGAAGAGACCTTAAAAAACAGCAGTGAATAGAAACAAATAGGGAGAGAAATGTTTATATGTAACTGACTGTTTAAAATTCTGAAATTAGGTGAACTGATTTACCAATATGTATGAGTTAGTTAGTAACTATATTTATTTGTATCTTTTAAGAAACCACCATTTCCCTGGGGAAGCCATTACAGGCAAAACATTGGGCTAGTGGATAGCGGAGTTGGCTATTGAATAAAAGAAATTATATGAGAAAAGATTTGATTTGGTGTGGCTGTTATCTCATTTGGTGGACACTGCCACTGCAGCCAAGTACTAACTATTAAAGTCAGTCATTGCTAGGCCACCATTCCCTCTAGGTGCTGTTAATACTGTCTTTACTGATGCAGGGTCTCTTGCATCCCCAGATAAAGGAGGAAATGTCCTTGAGGGTTTTGGTCCAGTATGACACTGGTATGTGTACTGGCAGAGTCTGAAAAAGGAATACAATCTGGGGAGGAGGTTCATTTTGAATGTGCTAATACTCTCTACAAGAGACAATGGCAATACCTTCCACTGGGCCAGATCACTTTCTAGGGCTTAAAATAGTCAATGGAAAATAATTTGGATAGGTCTGAGGTAACATGCACACTTAAGCAGCAAATCTGATTTCACTGCCCCAGGCACACAGAGACTTCTGCTTGGAGTACAATGAGCATATTTCACTGATCACAATTGCTTCAGGCTTAGTGTAATTCAGTTTATAGCCTGATAGCCATCCACATTCCCCCAGCAACCTATGTAATTCTGGGACTGAGGTTTCAATATATGAGGTAAAGAAAGAGCCATCCGCATACAATGAGGTTTTGTGAACCTCCTGTTCCAGTTATATACCTTGGTAATAGGGTCTGACGCACTGCTATGGTCAGTGGTTCGAGACTAATTGAAAACAGGAGGGTGCTTGATGTCCCTTTCTAGGGCAAATCTCTTTGAGTTTATCTCATTTACTTTGACCATGGCACTGGACTGCTTATAAAGTGTGGCCACAGTATGCAAACATTTGGGAGCACATTGGAAGGATCATAAGAGAGTAATGTAGAAAATGGGAATTAACCCTGTTGAAAGCTTTCTCTGTGTCCATTGATATTGCCAGCTGTGGGGTGCTGGCTTGTCTCTGAGATGAGAAGATGTTCAGGAGCCTGTGAGTATTATCCTGCAGGAACCTCCCCCTAATAAAGCCGGTTTGATCTGAATATATAATGGTGTAGATGTGGAATTGGAGGCAATTTGATAGGATGCCTGTCAGGATGTTTATGTCCATGTAGAGCAGAGAGATGGGCTTGCATGATCCGCACAGAAGTGGGTCCTTATCTGCTTTATGCAGTTCTGTTATTTGGGCCTGTTGTCAGAAGACTGGATACTCCCCTCCATCAAGAACCTTCCTAAAGGCTTAGGTTAGTAGGTCTGGCTCCACCTCTTGTACCATTCAGCAGGCAGTCCATCTGGGTCCCGAGATTTCATATGTTTTAATAGTTTGATTTGACCCTGTACGTCTTCCCTAGTTATTGGCCAGTCAATCTCAGCCTTAGCTTCATCTGATAGTGCAGGAGGCAGGAGTCCTCTAAAAAAAGTTGAGAGCGTTAGGAGCCCCATCTAATCTATAGAATGTGGAGTAAAATTTAGCTAACTCCTGCAAAATAATTTTGGGATCCCCAACCCTGCCAGTTTCCTGATTACAAAGCTGCAAAACTTGCAGGTGACAAGCTTGATTGCCACTTTCGCAATGTTGTTGTCTTGTATACTTGCGCAGTTTCTCGGCTTATGCATTAAGTAGATCATTCAAGATTGCTTTCTTCTCCTCCAACTATCTTTTTAGCATTTCATTCAGGGTGATTTGGTGTTCTACCTGTAAGTCAAATATAGCACTTTCTAGATACATAAGCTTCTGCTTCCTTGCATGTCTAAGTTGTGAAGTGTAACTTAATTATGTCACCTCTGATCCTAGCCTTTAGGCCCTCTCAACATGATTGAACCAGCATCTCAGATTTGGTATTCTTCACTGAGAAGGTCAAAACTGTGTCCTCAATGACTATTTTGTAGGTTGGATCATTTAAAACTTACACTGACAAGCCAGAGGGAGGTACAATTGATAGGGATGGTTTCAAGTACCAGAGTAATAAGGGTATGGTCAGAAATAGTGAAATGTGTAATGTCACAAGCCTGTTCGATATACAGCCAAATTGTAGATATTGAGAGATGGTTGATTCTAGAATAGGTCTTGTTGACACACCAAGTAAAATGTACAGCATTTGTCACAGGGATACAAAAAGTGATAGACGTATGAGAGATAAAGTTCATGAATTAATCTAGAGAACACCCTTCCTGCTGTAAGGTCTCCTCTTTTCCCTGGACCCCTTCAGTCTGAAGCTGCTGAAATAAAAAAAAGTTAAAGTCCCTGCCAATTACATATAACTGTTCTGAAGATATCACTATCCATTAGCACATTTTTTTTAAAAGGTAGTGTGGTCAGCTAGAAGGGTAGGAGCATACATATTCAGTAATGTGCATGGAATATCCCACTAAATGTATTGGACCTGAGAGAACCAGCCTTCTGGGTCCATCTCAGAGTGTAATACTTTCAGGGGGAAGTTCTTTCTTATATGGATAACTGTGGCCCTAAGGTGTGGATGCTCCTCCCAAGTTGAAGCATAGATCTCACCCCAGGACCTACACAGCATTACATGTTCTTGCTGTGTAAGGTGTGATACTTGCAAAAAAGCTACTGCCACACCTTCCCAATTTAGAGCTTACAAAATCCGAGTACATTTAATGGAGTTATTTATCCACCATAAATTGTAAGAAACTAACTTAAAATCCCCATGGTAAATTAATGATAAGCTCACAGAACCAATCTATCTTCCAAAGCCCAGACCACACAGTCTGTGCCAGAGCATAGACATGATAATACCTGGTGGTTAATTGCTGTGGGCTGGAATACAGTGTATGGGGGAAAAAAAAAACACTCCAAAACTGGTAGGGCCAAGCCAGTAACACAGTAAGACTAACACCAACAACATAGTTCCCAAAACATAGGAAACTAAAACCTTATACCTGGTGTCACGTTTACAATGAGCAGCCCTCTCTTCCAAAGAAAAGCCTCGAGGATTGGTGCCTTAGTCAGTGATGGTCTGGGGGCCCAATGAAATCAGTGTATGGGGACGATCAGGCAAGGCAACATAAGACAGCTCTGGAAAAATACTCTTCCTCAGGACATGCAAGATTCCTCTTCCTTACATATCTTGGTTGGCCTTCATGTCTCACCCCTACCTACTGAGGGAGAGGAATTAAAAAAGGTGGCCAAGAAAAAACAGTGCCCCGGGGAGCTGTTAAACACATAGCAGGTCAGAACCATGGTGTGGGTTAAGGCAAACCATTCCCATTATGAAAGCTGGAACCACCTCCCCTCACTCTCCAAGCATTCCAGAACAGGAAGTTTTGCATCATAGAACACAGAAACACAGAAACATTGAAGCTGTCAGCAGATAAGGGCCACATGGCCCATCCAGTCTGCCTTTTTTGTTGCATTGCTTATGCTGTAGACCCTTCCAGATCTACAATACTTCCTCTACCCCCCTTTACCTATTCCTGCACCAGAGCTGGAGCAGAAAGATGTTCAGCATTCTGGCTGCTGTGGCTAAGTTCCAGCAAAACCAACAAACTCTGGCCAGAGCTGATAGGGCTGGAGGCAAGGATTGTGGGTTATAAATATTTAAATTTTTTTTTAATATATTTTTATACCAAGGCGGGATATTCAAAAGGGTTGTGCATGGTGCAACAGAGTTGCACCATCATAATATACTAATACATCGACACGATATCTAAGAAGTTATCGCTGCACATCCGATCGCGGGCGCATCAGCAATGTATGTGGCACAAGTGAGGGGCGTGCCCATGCATACTCTGCACATCCCAATATTCAGCCCAGGATGTGCTGAGCATACTACGAGTGCAACCCCTACTTGGCTGCACAGTTGAGCCCCCCAAAAAAGGAGCAACAGCTGGTCACCCACAGGTGAGCTGCTGTATTGCAGGGTGCAACACGGCAGCCACCAGCTGTGGGTGACCACCCGAGCTCCATCGTCACCGTCTGTCAGTGTCGCACCCCCCATGCCCAATTGTGGGCTTTGTATATGTGTAGTATCCCTGGTGGTCCAGTGGACCCTATCCCCAGCCCGATCGCGGGCTTTCAAAAATAATAAAAATAACCCTGGTAGTCCAGTGGACCATATCCCCAGCCCGATCGCGGGCTTTCAATATTATAACCCTGGTGGTCCAGCGTTACACTCCTCCCAACCCGTCCACTCAGTCCCACCACCCTGCTCCCCCCCAGTCAGTGGCGGGTGGTAGCACGTGCCCGCAAGCCTCCCAGCCGCCCGCCGACAGACAGCGTACAGTACGGCTGTATGCCCATTTGTCTACAGCATGGGCCAATGGGCATGCAGACTGTACTGTACTACACAGTCCCGATATGTGAATGGATCCACCAGAGTTATTAATATTGAATGCCCACGATCAGGGTGGGGATAGGGTCCACTGGACCAGAAGGGTTATTTTTATTATTATTGAAAGCCCACGATCAGGCTGGGGATAGGGTCCACTGTACCACCAGGGTTATTATTATTATTAATAGCCCATGATTGGGCATTGGGGCATGTTGCTGCAGAGGGACAGGGGGGCATTGGTCCCAGATGGCTTCTGCATGGCAGGGAGCCAGGCGCAAGTCACCAGGAATCGGCGCACCTGCATGCAAATGGGGCTATAATGACATACAAATGGCCCTGTTTGCACCTTGCACGCATTATGGACCCATTTGCATATCCACAACACTGAATATCATGGTTGCTGTGCCTAGTGCAACGGCACTTGCTCTGGCGCTTCCCCCTGCTCCTCTCTGGCCACTTGCATTGGTGAGGTGCCACTGCACCATGCACAATGTGGGTGGCCACAGTGCCATATTCAACAGTGCTGAGCCATGGCGCAGCACAGTTGAATGTTACTCTGTCAACACCTTGGCGCATCCCAGTTGTGCTGCACCCAGGCTTGTGCCACAGCCTGGCGGCGTAGTCTGAATATACCGGCCCAAATTTTCAACATAGCCTTGTTATGCCTCATTTATTTATTTATTTAAGAGATTTACCAGATAAGCATACTGAGCGGGGTCCGCTCATTTCCAGATGCGACCTGGGGGTTACATACAGTAGGTCCAAATGTATAGGAGACAATACTGCAGTAGTTTGACAGCGGTTTCGGTAAAACAGCACAATACAGTGGTATACAAGAGCATGAGAGTGGATAAAAAACAGCACAACACAGTGGTATACAAGAGCATGAGAGTGGATACATACAGAGAGGGATACAACAGGTACGGAGAACTGGGTTGGACAAATTTGCCAGTTGTGAAGTATGAACCACAGGTCAAAAGTGCATTGTTTGTAGTGATGGGTTAGTCCTGTGTTAGCGGGTGAGACAGTAAAACAGTAGATATGCGACACGGGAGGAGTAATAGGCTTGTTGCTTAGTATTGTGATTTAGGACCTGTTTAGATGCCCCTATTGGCAGGTCTCGGCTGTAGGTTGCAGTTGCATACAACTGAGAAGTGGGCTTTTAGGAGCGGATTGAGAAGCCTAGGGGAGGTGGAGAGCCTAATGTCTGCCGGTAAGTCATTCCAGAGTTTGGGCAGCCGATGTTTGAAAGCCGATTGGCCCTTCGTAGTGCGCATGAAAGGGACTTGGAACTGTTTTGAGTCTGAGCCTCTGAGGGAATATGCCAGAGGGGGATGCGTTGTCAGTTCACAGTTGAGATGGGGGGGAGGGTGCTAGCCCAGTACTTGGCTATGACATTAGCACAATGTAGTTGACGCTGAGACTCCAGAGATGGCAAGGCAAGGGTGCTGTACAGGTCGCAGTGATGGGTGGAGGGTGGGCAGTCTAGGATGAAGCAGCAGAAAGAGTGAAAGAGGGGATCCAAGCTGGCCAAGGTGGATGGGGGGGGCTGTGCTGTAGACCACATCACCGTAGTCGAAAATGGGGAGGATCATTTTGAGTACTAATTCTCTCTTGACTGAGGTTGGAAGGTTCCCTTTATTGTGGTAAAGTGCACCTAATTTAGGATGCAGATTTTTTTGTAACGAGTCAATGTGGGCATGGAAGTCTAGGTGTTGATCGAGCCATACCCCCAGATACCGAAAGGAGGTGCAGGATTCAGGGTGGATCCATCCAGAGTGTGGTAGATGGGGGGCTACAAACGAGGAGAGTCTTGGCTGCGTGCGAAGGTTAGGGAGGTGGTTTTCTTCGTTCAACACAAGTTGGTTGGACCTGAGCCAAATTTGAACGGCATCAAAATCCCGTTGGAGAGATGAGTTTGTATCCCCGATGGAGGGGCTAGAGGCGTAAAGTACAGTATCATCTGCGTGCATTTGTATGGCTGAGCTGGAGCAGACCAGAGGAAGATCATTTAGAAATATAGAGAATAGTAGGGGACCCAGGACCAATCCTTGGGGGACCCCCATGTTGACTGGTAGTGAGTTGGATACATGAGGGCCAATTTTTACTGCCTGCTTCCTGCCTGTCAGGTAGGCTTGGAACCAGCTGGTGGCAAGATTAAAGAGGCCTGCATCTTGCAATTTTGCAATTAGTTTTGGGTGGGAGACCGTATCAAAAGCTTTGGCCAAGTCAATGAATATAGCCGAGGTGATATGGCTCTTGTTCATTCCCGAGGAAATATCATTAGTGAGCCTTAGTAGTGCTGTGATGGTGGAGTGAGTTTTATAAAAACCGGACTGAAATGGGGTGAAGAAGGAGGTGGAGTTGAGGAAATGTATAAGTTGGGAGAGGGCTAGGTGTTCTTGTAGTTTAGCCAGAATTGGTAGGAGGGAGATTGGGCGGTAGTTATCGGGCACCGATGGATCACCGCCCTTAGGTAGCAGGATGATTATTGCTTCCTTCCAGGCTGCAGGAATCGCTACCGTGGAGAAAGATTGGTTTAAGAGGTCGGCAAGGGGGGTGGCTATTGCAGGGGCTGATAAGAAAAGGAGTTTGGAGTCCAGTCCTAAAGGGCACTTGCCTTTGTTGGGGTCGAGGGAGCGTAGGGCACCTAGAACCTCAGCTGACGAGACAGGGCAAAAAGAGAAATTGGTTGCATGGAGGTTAGGCTGGGGTATTCTGAGAAGGTTGTTTGTGGGTGTGGGGAATTGTTGGCTGTCTAGGAGAGTTTTGGCACAACTGGTAAAGAAGGAGTTGAAAGCTGAGGCAACTTCACTGGGGGCTGATATATTTTTACCCTGTATGTTTAGGGTAGGGGTGGGTGGCTGGGCAGGGGGAGAGAGTAGGGATTTTACGGTTGTCCAGAATTTGGAGGGGTGGCTTAGATTAGTGGAGAGGGCCACCTGGAAGTAGTTTTTTTTTGCCTGTCTTATGGCATTAGTGCAGTTATTCCGGAGGGTTCGGTAATGTTGAAGAGAGGTGGGGGAGTCAGTTTGTCTATATTTTTTCCAGGCCTGGTCTCTAGCCCGACAGCAGCTGATAATGTCTGCAGAGACCCAAGGAAGATGAGCTTCCCTGACCCTTCTGTTCCTTAATGGGGCGTGATAGTCCCAGACGGCAAGAAATTGAGTTCTAAGCATTTGAAAAGCATGGTCTATAGTGGGGGCCAAATGTGTAAATTATCAGTCGACGAGAGAGAGAGGTCATTTAAAAGCGAGTGGAGGCGGAGGGATTTGTAAGCTCGTGTACGGATTGTCCTTGGAGGGAGGTGGTTAGTGGGTCTGTGTACCCACCTGGTCATGTAGATCATATGGTGATCACTCAAGGAATCAGGTAGAAGGCCAGGTTTAATTATCCTATGAGGGTGAGTAGTGAGAGCCCAGTCCAGGAGGGAGTGATTCTGTGTTATGGGGTTTAGACGCGTGGGTTGTTCTAATAGTTGGGAGAGATTAAGGGAGTGAACCCTGCTGCGTAATTTGGAACAGTCAGATGCTAGCCAGTTGTGGTTTAGGTCGCCGAGGATGTGTAGTTCTCCGGCGGCAGCCGTAGTTTTAAGATAGGCTAGATGTTCAATGACGGAGTTACCCGGTGTAGCAGAGGTGCAATAAATCCCGGCCACATATATCAGGGAGGTGTGTAGCAGTACTATTTAACCATCTTAGTTTCTATTTGAGGATTCTGGCATGGGACATAGACAGGGGTGAAATGGAGCCCATTAGATATATACATGGCTATGCCGCCACCTTTCTTAGTTCCTTTGCGGTCCTGCCTAATTACAGTGTAACCTGGGATGGCTATTTCTGCGTCTGCATGGTGAGGTTTCAACCAGATTTCAGATATGATGCAAATATCAGGTTGGAGAGTATGAGCAGTGACCTGCAGCTCCGGTATTTTATTTAGTAAGCTGCGGATGTTGAGGTGGATTAGGTTTATACCCTTAGGAAGGGTTTGGGGGTTAAGATTTGATGACAGGCCAGGGTTTGTTTCGATGTCACCAGCCAGGAGAAGCAGCAAGGTGAGATAGCGCATAGCAGTGTGCCATGTGTATCTTGGCTTGTACCTGGGACGGGAGATATGTGGGTTGCAGAGAGAGACCAAATCCACTAGAGTACGTAGGGCAGATAGGTGCACGGGGAAAGAGGAGGGGATGACTGAGGAGCTGATGAGCCAAGTTTGGGTGGTTGTGTGAAACTGGTACACTGTGGGAGTAGGTGGGGGTGAAGGGGGAGGAGAGATTGAGATGCTGTTGGGGAGGTCTGGATTATTAAAGGGCCTGTTAGATGGAGGTAGTGATATGAGAGGCATGGCAATGGCAAGGACAGCAATTTGGTAGAGGATCATACTTGTATAAATGATGTGATACAGGAAAAGAAAAAAACACACTGCAATTTAGTAATAGCGGCCACTACTGGGGGGATCTAAGTGGGGGGATCTGATAACCTGCAAACCTAAAAGTGGGCTGATAGGTTTTGGCACAGTCACCTGACCTGCAGATCCTAATAAATTAGAGTGCCGACCAAGGGGGGGGTGGTGGTGGGAGGGACAAGACAGCCGTAAGGGCCCAAATTGTGGCAGGGCTGTACTGCACAATGTGCTGGGTTCACACAGCTGAAATTCAAACTGGAGGAAAGCGCCAAAAATAAACAAAGGTGCCTAGTCCTGCCTTCAGAAAACGATCTCGCCTCATTGCCTTTTATGTGGCCTGGGGGTTCGAACGATCCTTGCCCCAGGGAGAGCTCCAAGCAGCCCTTGCAACCTCGTGGGGGTTTTCAGGGGGAGGGCAGCAGTCCCCTACCCTACCCTCATGAAGCAATATGTGCAAAGCCATGTATGAAAATGGGTACACAAAGAAGAAAGGCACCAAGTGTTGTAGTCTGAACATGCATCTGATACAGTACAGGTATATGTAAATGTTAATAGGCAATCTGTTCAGATTGTCTGCATGGACTCACACCTAGTAATACAGGCATAACCAGCAGTAATGAAGAACGTATTGACAAGTCCCTCCAATATGGTGGTGTTTTTCTTATTTTTGTTTGTATAGTCTGCTTATCCTGGGTAGAGTATCTTGTCTTAGTGGTCTCGACTTCTTCATTTTTCAACTGGAAGGAACCCATAAAGTACAAGATTTTGTGGAGCAAGACATTATTACATACAGAAGATGAATTGCTGTTTTTCATTTGCAAAAGGAATTGCACATAGTGATATGAATCAGCTCCTGGACCGTAGCAATACATCAGTGCAGCAACTACTGGTTCAACTAATATAAATAAACATTGTGAGAATGTGCTAGCAAAAATAAACATTGTAAGAGTTGGTGGTTGTGCTTCAGATGTCATTTGCTCAACACAGTAACAAAATCTGCATTTTTTAATTTTTGCATCTTAGATTTTGTCATCATATACCCTGGCCCATGATAATCTAACCATAGCATCCATACTGTCTAATTTGCAAGAGGTGATGCACATTTCATGTCATTCACATTTGGTAAAATAAACAACAGAAACTCACATCCAGCTTCCTGAACTGTACAATTGCCTGTGCTGTGCTTCCCATTAAGGCTAACAATTAAGAAGCTGCCACCAACAGAATAAAAGCTTTGTATTACCTACAGTCTTAAATCCTTAATATATGTAGCCTTGGTATTTGTTACCAGATGCATATTGAAGGAACAGCTCTGTGTCACTATCTTGGAATATTTAATTGAGTCCTGATTTTGTGGAGCAAGACTCTTATTACATACAGAAGTATTGCTAATAATAACACACTCTGGTCAGGACCAATACAGCTCCTCAGAGTGATGCAAGTGTGGCAAGAGTGAGCAAAAGAATACTCAGAGCTCTTTGCCTTGCTCTTGCTGCATTAGAGTCTGTCGGACATGTGTGGAAATAAATGCAGAAGTACCGCATTAAAGTAGTATAGCTCATGCTGACTATATAAGGGAGCACACCAATGGTCACAATTGTACTGTTATATTGTTATTAGGCAATCTATGTAAAGGACAGGATAAAGTGCATGAGGGAGGAAGGGGAGGAGGGGAGGACAGAAGCAGTATGGATGTATTTCCGGGATGCTAAGAATAGGACACTGAGGATAGGGTGGTATACAGGCCACCATCTCAGGAGAGCGGCCTGGATAAGGAATTAGCAGATCAAATTAGGAGGGTCTGCAGGAAGGGGAGCACATTGGTGGTGGAGGACTTCAACCTACCGGGGTTGGAGTGGGACACCCCAATCACCGCAAGTGCAAGGGAGAGGGTTCTTTTAGATGTACTCCAGGACAGCTTCCTAATGCAGCTAGTCTGGGAGCTGACTTATGTAGGAAACACTCTGCACTTGTCCTGGATAATGGGGAAGCAGTAAGGAATCTGAAAGTGGAGGAATCACTGGCTGAGAATGATCACTATTTGGTATGGTTCACACTCAGTATGGAGAAAGAAGCAGTGGGCATGGGTATGAGGGTGATAGAGTTTAAGGGAGCAGAATTTAGGAAAATGGAGGAGATATTGGGCAGGCATCTAGCATGTATACAACCACACATGGATGCTGCCAGAAATGAGGCATTATAAAGGAAGGGGTGGCGGAGGTCATGGAATAGGGCACCAGGAAAATAAGCAAGAAGGGAAGGGTAAAGAATCCCAGATGGCTAACACAGGACGTTATGGAGGTGGTGAGGGCAAAGAGAGTAGCATTTTGTCAGTTCAGGAAATTGTGTAGTAGGGAAGGTAAGGATAAGTACACAAAGGAGTCCAGGGAGGTTTCCAGGCTAGTAAGGGTGGCCAAGGCAGTCAGAGAGCTAAGGCTGGTGAAGGGAATCACAAATGGGGAGAAGGACTTCTTCCACTACATCAGAGAGAGAAGGCGGAGCAAGGATCAGCTGTTGAGTATTAAGAAAGACAGAGGGTGGGAGGAGAAAGGGACAGAGCAGGCATAGGCACTGAACTAATACTTCTGTTCAGTATTCAAACAGGAGAAAGAGGGCTGATTCCCCAGGTGAGGGGTTGGGAAGGGTAGAGGAAATGACAGATATAGGGATTACAGAGAGCAGGGTACTAGATGGGCTGAGGGCATTAAGGTTGGATAAAGCTCCTGGACCTGATGGCAGTCACCCTTGGGTACTAAGGGAATTTTCTCCTTACCAGTACAGATTTGCCCCAGAATAAGATTAATTTCTTATTAGGGTTAACAGAAATTGTATTGAAGAACAATGTGTTCATGTTTGAGGGTAGAAATGATATACAACTGAATGAGACAGAGATAGGAGCCACATTGGCCCCAGGTTATGCCAATCTGTACATGGGTAAGTGGGAAAATCAGTACATTTATGATGGGAGAAAAATCCATATTTTGACAAGTTTGATTTCTTTAAGAGATTCATTGACGATTTAATATTCATATGGAAAGGAACAACTGGAATTAGTCAAGTTTGTCAAGTACTTGGAGGCAACAAATGAACATCTTCAATTCAAAGTAAATGCTCAGAGAACTTGTATAAATTTTTTGGACATCATGATATACAAAGATGATAGTGGAACTTTATACATGGATTTATATAGGAAGCCCACTAACAGAAATGGCATACTTTTAGCATCCAGTTGCCACCCCATACATGTAACACATAATTTGCCAAAGGGACAATACATAAGAGTGAGGAGAAATTGTGGCACAGAAGAACTGTACAAAGGCAGGGCAGAAGAAATGACTGCTAGATTGGGGGTGAGGGGCTACAACATGAACAATCTTTCAGAAGTAGCAGAACAAACACAAAAAATCAAGAGAGAAACTTTGTTTCATCCAAACCATATAAGAAGAAAAGGGGAGAGGAGGGGGTGTGACCAGTTAAACTTTGTCACCACATATGGAGGGGGAAGTAAAGAAATCGTGGAGATAGTAAAGAAAAATCTTTTGATTTTTAGAGGCACACCTAAACTCAAAAAACTATTACAGAAACCCCTAAGAGTGACCTTTAGGAGAGGTAGAAATATTGAAGATTCAGTGGCAAAGAGTTACCAGCTGAAGTGGTTTCCCATACAACAACAAACTCCACAGTGGAGTATGAAGCCCTGTGGCACCTGTAGGATGTGTAAGCACATCATTAGATGTAAACAGTTTAGGAACCCAAGAACAGGAGAGATGATAAACATTAAGGGCAATATTAATTGTGATACAGAATTTGTCATTTATCTATTACCGAGTAGCTGTGGGTGCTATTATGTTGGCCAAACAAAGAGAAAATTAAGACAATGTCTCAATGAGCATGTTTTGGCGAGCAAAAATAAAAAACAAAAATATGCACTAGCAGCACATGTGAATGCACAAACAGATAAATTAAACCACAAAATGACAGCCATAGGGATAGAGGCAATCACCATGGATATAAGAGGTGGTGATATAAATAATGTTTTGGATAAAAAAGAACAGAAATGGTTTATGTCCTGGGGGCTTTTAAACCACCAGGTTTAAATAGAAAATTTGAGCTGAAACCATTTCTAAGAACAAATAAATGAAATGGGTAACCAGATAGGTACTCCTATATCTCCCAACCCCCACACTCTAATATATATATATATATACATAGTGTTTATAATTTATATTCTGAACTATCTGCCCTTTTCCTGTGTAAAGTATGCAACCCTTTTTGTAATATCTCCTAATTACAAACGACTGATATTTATATCAAATTTATTTATTTATTTATTTTTTTATTTAGTTTTTGTTGACCGGGTAAGTGCACTAGACAGATCCTGCCTATTTTCAGGCACGACCCGGGGGAGGGGGAATGAATGCCAACTGACCTTAAACCAGATTAAGCTGTTGGTGGCATTTTTAGTGAATGAGGGAAATTTGGCCAGGACACCGGGGAAATACCCAAACTCTTTTTTCAAAAAGTGCCATGGGATTTTTAACATCCACCTGAACTACCACCAATCCAGGCAGATGGGACCTCGGTTTAACGTCTCATCCAAAGGACGGCACCTCAGAAATTCAGCACCCCTCTCATGCTGCACTACAGTGTCAGTACTGGGATATTAACCCAAGTGCCAGATGTGGGAACTGAACCCACAGCCCTCTGATCTCCTGGCCTCAGAGGCGAGTGTGCTACCTACTGAGCCACTGACACTGACAAATGCCACGTGTGTGTGTGTGTGTGTGTGTGTGTATATATATATATATATATATATATATATATATATATATATATATATATATATATATATATAAAGAAAGGTTTTATGAGACGCAGAAGCAACTTAACTGAGTTAATATTATTATTTCTGAAAGTTAAAACCTATATTTTCTGATTTTTTCAGATGAGGAAATGGAAGGCATTCATTCCTGAAAAAAATATGTACTCACTGAAAAAACTTATAAGTAAAGATTAGTGTTTTGTGGAACTGTTTTTCATTTTGATGCTAAGGGGGTATATATATTTCAGTGTTGGTGAAATATGTAGTGCTTGGTGATACTGTGATTTGTAAGTATTTTAATGTTGAATTACAATGTGACTTTTCTCTATTCCCACCCTTGGTAGATGATCTGGGTAGCTGTAGGGAATAGAAGCCCTACCCAAGGGTGGACAGAGTGCCGGGGAGAAAAGGAGGTTGATGGGGAGGATAGAGGCGGTTTCAGATTCAAGTGCAGTGCTGCAGAGGTGTGCTGAAGGAAGTGGAGGGAGCTATTCCCCCACATTGAACCTTGGGCTTAAAGCCCTCCCATTCAATGTTGGTGAAATATGCAGTGCTTGGTGATACTGTGATTTGTAAGTATTTTGATGTTGAATTATAACGTGGCTTTTCTCTATTCCCACCCTTGGTAAATGTGCTGGGTAGCTGCAGGGAATAGAGGCCCCAAAAGAATGACCTCCTCCAACTCTGGAGAATATGATCAGGAGCATTCAGGAGAGGAAAAAAAAACCTTTGGAGAAAACCTCTGAGGATCCATGGCTACTGACCTGCTCGTCCTCAAGCAAACTAAGAGGAAATAATAGAAAAACCTTTTTTGAGTTCGGAAGTTGGATTGGGGATATATACTGTGAATGCAGATGATTTCCATTCTTCTGAGTCTTTTGATAATGTGAACGGGAATATTATGATGTGGCACTGAGGTGGCTGCTCCTATTCAGAATGAATGACCTGAATAGGAAAATGGATCTAGTCCAAGTCTCTGAATGAGGGTTCTTGTTCGGCCAATAAACCATTTTGATGTCACGGGTATGTTGGCATCGGAAGTTAATAGAGGAGAAGAGGGATTGGAACTGGCATGAAACTTCAAGAGTTTTGATAGTATTACAACTAGACACCAGTTGTTTGATGTAGAATAATATTTATTTATTTAGTTTTTACTGGCCAGGTAAATGCACTAGACAAATCCTGCCTATTTTCAGGCATGACCCGGGGGATGGTGATATAGATGAATGCCAACTGATCTTGAACCAGATTAAGCTGTTGGTGGTATTTTAATGAATGAGGGAAATTTGGCCAGGACACTGGGGAAATTCCCCTACTCTTTTTGATAAGTGCCATGGGATCTTTAACATCCACTTGAACTACCCCCAGTCCAGGCAGATGAGACCTCAGTTTAATGTCTCATCCGAAAGACAGCACCTCAGAAGTGCAGTACCCCTCTCATGCTGCACTACAGTGTCAGTACTGGGATATTAACCCAAGTGCCAACTGTGGGAACTGAACCCACAGCCCTCTGATCTCCCAGCCTCAGAGGCGAGCGTGCTACCTACTGAGCCACTGACACTGACTTAATAATAAGTTATGGAAGTCCCAGATTGAAGTCTGTCAGTTTTTGATGATGGTAGATTTAGAATGAAACTGTCATTATGCTTTTCCAGGTTAGATATTCTGAGAAAAGCAGATGAGCGAGCTGATGCTATAGTGAATTCTCCAGGATGAAGAAATCCATAGAATGCAAGCATGATTGCTGAGGACATCATGATATTTGAATGATGCTCGAATGGATTTGAATCCAGTAAGTCTAGTAGATTTCAGAATAGCAGTCCTTGATTTGGAAGGTGATGAGGAGAACCTGAAATGGATCATCGTTGAAAGCCCAATAAGAGTAGCTTGATTGATTGATTAGAGAATAAGGATGGTGAAGACTGAGAATATTGAAAGAGAAAGAACTGGATGCTGGCTAGATACAATTTGATGGTACCATGTGCAAGATGTAAGGCCTGATGGCAGAATGTCAGGAATGCCAGAACTCAATCAACCGAAATGACGGTTGGTTGGGATGATGATGAAGCGCAGAATGATATGTATTTGTTCCATGTTGTTGCATATGCGGCTCAGGTAGAAGAGACCAATGTTGACCACATGAGGAGAGATGCTTGCTGTCGATAGTAACTTATGTCATTATTAGGTCATAGTACGATAGTGGAGGAGTCATGATGGGATCTGCTGAAGGATGGAGGTGGAAGAATTCCTGAAAGTGAAACTGAGAAAGAGCATCAGCTGCTTGGTTTTTTAGCACCAGGAATGTAATAGCAAGTAATAGTGAAATCATGAATGAGTAAAAGCCAGGTTAACCTCTGCATGAACAACATGATGGAAGGTGAGGATGATTGACCTTTGTTAACTATGGCTACTGTAGACTGATTATTGGAGTATACTGAAACTGATTGGTGGGACCATAGGTGCTCCCATAGATCTGAGGCTGCTACAATGGGATATATTTCAAATAGCAGTGAAGTAGAAGTGAAATCTGTCAATGATAAGATGGAGGCCAAGGGGGCTGCTATCCATGACTGAGAGAATATGGCTGCATATCGGTTGGTAAAAGATGCATCTGTGAATATGCAAGGGTGAGTCTGAGGTGACAGATCTTTACAAAACATAGAGCATCCATTCCATCTTGCAAGAAAAAGGGACCATATGGCTAGGTCAGATTTTACAGATGCTGTGATACGGACATGATGGTGGAGCTCTAGAACAGATGATGCTTGAATGAAGAGGTAAGATACGAAACAGCGACCTTGAAGAATGATTCTCATTGTGAAATTTAGGTACCCTAAAAGAGATAGCAGGTCATGAATGGTGCAGTCTGCTAGGTAGAGAATGAAGATACCAGCCCCTGAATCCTAGATAGTTTATCCAGCGGATGGTGAGCTTCCATCCGGTCAGAATCCAAGATGATGGCCAGAAATTCAAAGGATGTGGAAGGTCTGGATGTTTTCTCAGCCACTATGGGAACTGAAAGGTCTTTGAAGAGGTGGATAAACATGGAAATGCTAACCTCAGTGGTGGAGTGAGACAGATTGATGAGGAGGAAATCATCTAGCAGATGGAGCATGGCAGGCCAGCGGCAGATATTGAGCAGGGCTCAGCACAGAAATTCAGCAAAGATGTCAAATAGCTTAAGGCTGCTATGGCAGCCAAAGGCAAGGCAGACAGCAAAATAGACAACAGAATCCTAAGAAACATTGTATAGGTGCCAGAGAATAGGAGGGATGGGGAGTAGCTTGAAGGCATCCGATATGTCAGCTTTGGACAGCCAGGAGCCATGGCAGGATTGCTTAATGATGATGATGGCATCATCATTGCAGGCATAGGCTAAAGAAAAGTCATCAGCCGGAATGAAGGAATTGATACTCAGTGTGGAAGAATGACGAGGAGCAGAGTGATTAATAACAAGTCACTTTTTACCAGAGAACTTCCGAGTGGCAATGCCAATGGGATTGATCCTGTAAATAGGGAAAGGAGGGTGCAGGAAAGGTCTCAAAATGAAGCCTTTGGCAATTTCTGCTTGAAGGAGGGAGTGAACCATGTTGGATTCCTGGACAGCGGACTGCAGGTTAGCACAGATGAAGGAGCAGGTAGGGAGAATGAAGACACCTGTGTGGAAACCATAAGCAAAACCTGAGAGGAGAGAGCACATGGAGTCTTGGTCAGGATGGTCAGTCAGCAGGCGAGCCAGGCAAGTAGGTTCACAGGTGTAGAAGGATGGACTTGGTGTCATCTGGACTGTCTTGGAGCCTTGGGGCAAATATAGCGAGCATGCACATCACCGCAAATGCAGCACAGGTGCAGGATTTGACATCTGGGAGTAGAACAACCACAGTAATTAAAGTTGTTGCAGATGGACTTGCTTCCAACGATATGTATGGGATGACTGTGCTGGTCGAGGCGAGCATGCTGGTCGGAGACAGGGTGAGCCAGGCCTGAATGAGAAGAGGACTCAGAAGGGTGAGAAGGCCTGGGGATGGGCAAGGAGGAGGGTTGAGAAGGAGACAGCCAGTGGGCAAAGGGGATCGAAATGGTTGAATGAACCACACAGGGAACAAGAGCAGGCACGTTGGCCAGTGAAGTGGCGACAAAAGAGTTTGTTGTCCAAAATAGCCCAGCTTAGCTTGATATTGTAGTGGGTTAATGCAGAGGCCACCTTGATGGAAAATGAGTGATGGTAGTGGTAGAAATGCGTCCCACCATACCGGACGCTGAGGTCGATAAGGAGAAAAAGCTAGGTGTCTAGTTCTTCACGGCAGTCCGGGAAGGCTGAACAAATGATGTCCTGATAAAAGCTGAAGGTGAGCACAAATTCATTCATGGTAATTTTGCGAAGGAGATGAGAATCCTTGGACTTTAAGAGAACCGATATGTCCCAGCAGGACACTATGCAATTATCCAAGATGTAGTGGGAAGAGATGATCAGCAAGACCAAATTGATATCCTTACCATCCAGGATGTCCTTGCAGAGGTGAGCCGGCACCAGATGGATAGGAGAGATGAATGGAGGTTGATGAGACAGCAATGAACCTAAAGGAACTGCAGGAGGTATGGATGGAGAAGAGATCACAACCAGAAGGAGACTTGAGTCTGGTGGGAGAGGAGGCTCATGGAGGGCATGCCAGTGGGCAGGGCGGAGGAGCTTCAAGCAAGGAAAGGTGAGTCTGGATGACCGAGATAGAAGAGGTCATCTGAGCTATGAAGTCCTGAACATCTGAAAGAGGAGCAGAGTCAGGCTGAGAAGGAGGCTGACTGGGGCCAGGGGTAGGTCCAGGCTGGGATGTAGATGCCATGAGGAGGTCATAGAGTGCCTGCTTTAGAGCAGAAGTAGAGTAGGATTTGCCCTTTCTGGATAACTCTGACATGATCAGAGGCATGGTCCAGTCCTGGATGGAATGACGGGACTTGGATGTGCGTTAGCGACTGACGGGAGTGGAAAAAGGCGGTGGAGTCATTGAAGGATCTTCGATGGGAGGGATCATTGATGGATGACACAGTCAGGAAGGAGACCTGGGGATGAGAAAGAAAAGAGAGAAAGCAATGGGAATTGACCAGAGAAGATGAGGATAAGGGGAAGGTAAGGATGGACAAGAACAGGGAACTACTGAAAAGCATGGAAGGAATGGGAAAAAAAATCAGATGGGAGGGACTGTAACTTACACCGAAGGCAGGATCCTGGCATGAATAATGCAGGACAAGGAAGCTGCAGGGAAAGGACACTGGCCGATTATGACAGTGGATTCAGAGATGTACCACGGACCTGAAAAATAAAATAAGCAAGGTTTGAAGGATCAAGAAAGCGAAAAGGGGGTGATGAAGATGAAAAAGTGTTTTATTTCTTTTTTTTTTTAAACTGAAGTAGCAAAGGAATGCTGCCAAAAGCGAGGATACTTCTCAACCAGGCCACCCTGAGGAATGAAATGAAATAATAATAATGAGCAGGAGACTGAAGACTGCAATATAAAACAGATTTGCTTTGCAGAATTAGAATGTATGCATAAATAAATACATATGCGGTATTGAGGGAAGGGCTGGATAGTGGTGGCTTAACAGATTAATTGTCCCACCGCCATCAACTTGCTGAATGACCAGGAGCAAATGTGTTGACCTCCCGAACCTGTCCCTATTCACTCCCTAAAAGAAAAAAAAAATACTGTACCAGTCGTAGTTGTTATTAGTATAATAAAACAACGTGGGTATCGACCGAAGAAAAGAAAACCAAGTTCCACGAACAATGCAAAATGTGAGCAGCCAGGTCGTAGCCAGGATTGGAATGGGTTCCCACTCTGTTTGCAGCTGAGATTTAAATCAAAGCAGTACGGGAGCTGGGGGCTGGTCTCGCATACCATGTGCGTCCCTACATCACCGACATGGTGGAATCCCCTCACCAAACCCTGCTGGTAGCAGGCAGGCAGACAGACAGGAATTTAGGAAACCGACTGCTGGGAGAAGGGGCAAGCTGTTTCCTCAAGGTGTAACACTACAGCAGAAGGAGGTAAAGGAGTCTCCAAAGCAATCAAAGCAAATGCCAGAAGGGAGTGTTTTGTCCCGTTAAGTACCGTAGCTGCAACAAGTGGAAAAAGGTGCACTACTATGGACACCGGGGCAGTGCTGCATGCATCAGAAGGGTGAGCCAGGGGCATCCGATGGGGCGGCAGAGGGTTGCAAGGCAAAGGAGAAAGCAAGCTAGCAGCAGGAACTAGATGAGCACAGGGAGCGGTGGAGTTCAAGTCTGGGAAAGGACAAGAGAACATAAAAGAAAGGCAGGCAGGGGAAAAAAATGGGCTTACCAGAGGAACAGAAGCTGGAAGGCAGAAGCAGGCTGGCGAGAGCCAACTGGCTGAGCGGGGGGGGGGGCGAACAGCTGCCCAACGAACACCAGAAAGTAAGTAAGTAAGTAAATTTTTATTTCTTTAAGGTGCCCTTCCAAAGCTCAGGGCGCCTTTACAATATCAGTCATACAAATCGAAACCACAACTATAAACAACATCAAATTCAAAAACAATCCAGTATAATTTAAATCACTAAAAAAATACTTGGTTAAAAAGGAAGGTCTTTAAAGCTTTTTAAGCTCTCCACAGTCAGGCAATTGCGTATCTGGCAAGGTAGAGAATTCCACAGAGTAGGGGCCATAAAGGCAAATGTTCTTCCACCAGATGTTTTAAGGTTACCTGGGAATCTCCAGCAATCCCTCACCAGAGGATCAGAGGGAGCGGGAGGGACAGTAAGAAGTCAGGAGTTCTTTCAGGTAGCGAGGTCCCAAACCGTGTAGGGCTTTATAGGTCATCAACATGACCTTGAAAGTGATCCGTCACTGTACAGGTAGCCAGTGCAATTACATGAAAGCACAGGTGTTATATGGTTGGACCTCGGGCTTCCAGTCAACAACCTAGCTGCCGCGTTTTTCACCAGCTGTAAGCGACGGATATCCACTCCCGGCAGCTCTAAATAAAGGGCGTTGCAATAATCAAGACGATTGGACACAAAGGCGTGGACCAGGGTAAGAAGATCCTCTGATGGAATCAAGTGTTTCACCCGTGCTATATTCCTTAGGTGAAAAAAGGATGATTTGACTACGGCTGACACCTGTGCCCTCAGGGTCAAGCCCTCGTCAAATATAACACCAAGGTTACACACCTGACCAGATGCCATGAGTGGGGTTTCTCCCAGAAATAAACCTGAGAGTTTTCCCGCCCATGGACTTGATATCCTTACCCCCGGTTCCACCACCAATACCTCTGTTTTCCCCGGGTTCAACCTCAGCCAATTAGCACTCATCCAGTTCTGTATCTCCTGGAGGCAGTTGTTAAACAATGTACTTGACTCAGACTCCTGCTCGGGCACAAAAGTCATATAGAGTTGAGAATCATCGGCATAGCAATGGAAACTCAAACCAAAATGTCTTATAATGTCCCTAATGGAAGCATATACACACATACAAATAACATGGGGACAACACTGAACCTGTGGCAATCCACAGTGATAGACAGCAGGGTCAAGGAATAAATCCCGACACTACCTCTCTGAGTCCTACCCTGCAGAAAGATTTAAACCAACTGTGGACCACCCCTTAGTCCACAGAGAGACCACAGGCGTTCAAGCAGCACCCCATGATCCACAGTGTCAAATGCAGCTGAAAGATCAAGGAGAACCAAGATAGAATGAGTTCTCCGATCTCTTGCCATCAGGAGATCATTCAATACCCGAACAAGAGCCGTCTCAGTACTGTGCTGTTTCCTGAAGCCAGACTGGAGAGGGTCATAGATATTGTGGATGTTTAAATAATCTTCCAGCTGCAAAGCGACCACCTTCTCAATAATCTTCCCCAAAAAGGGAAGATTCGAGATTGGTCTGTAGTTTCCTGGACAGTCGGGATCAAGGGAGGGCTTTTTCAGAAGGGGACATACTATTGCCTCCTTCAAAGGATCAGGAAAGATCCCTCTCTCCAATGATGCCAGTACTATCCCAGTAAGGATCGGGCCTATAACCTCTACACATCCCACAAATAGGCGTGTAGGGCCCGGATGCTGCCCACAGAAAGTTGGGCGCAGAGTCTGGACGATTCTCACTATATCCATAACTACCCGGTTGACTGAACGTGGACCAGGTCAAATGGGTACTTGTGTCCCTCGATTGGTCACTGCAAGATCCAATGGGGAGGCCCTGGCTGATCTCATCTCTGATAGCAGACACCTTATCAGCAAAGAACGTCGCAAACTCCTCACACTGTAACTGTGATAATGCTTGACCGGCATGAAGACAGACTGGATTGCATAGTCTGTCCACAGTCCGGAAGAGCTGGGCCAGTCTATTCCTTGCTGTAGCAATCTCCCTGGACAGGAACGCTGCCTTCTTATGGGAGATTGCTAACTGGTAGATTTTATAATGATCTAGCAGTCTAAGCCTGTCAACTTCCAGGTGAGTCTTCCGCCAGTGTCTCTCCAATCTTCGGCGCTGTCTCTTCAACCCACGGATCTCCACGGTGAACCACGGGGACTTGGGGTGAAGAGTACAGGCGCGAACACGGAAAGGAGCAATGACATCCAGGGCCCCCACAACTGCCCTATTATAGGCCAGCACTAAAGACCCTGGATCCATGCTATCCATTGGAAAACCCGAGAAGTCCAGCTCCGTCATTAGGCCTTCTGAGGTAACTCCTCTCAAAGGATGGAACTGTACTATCTCCTTAGCAGAAAGCCTGAACACAACTCAGGAGGCAATGAGATTCCAATAAAGAAGCAAACAAAAACAAAGCACAAGTGGAGAACAAGAATCCAGATGCTGATGCAGGAGCTCAGGGGAAACTAGACAAGTCGAGTTTCATATTCCAAGCATTAAATGCTGCAAGAGGTGTGCTTTTAAAGGGGAAGTGGGAGGAGCTATTCCCCCACATTGAACCTCGTGCTTAAAGCCCTCCAATTGTTTGCACATACTAATTAATGATTAAATGTTAAGGCACATGATTGGTGCATCAATTTAATGAGTTTGTATAAATCAGGTAACAACCTGGAGTACTGTTATTCTCTGATGAAGCCTTAGGGCGATACATAAGATCTTCTAGCTACCCTGGCTGCTCGCACAAGATGACTGCATAAAAAGTTATTTATGGACTAAATATTCATTTCTGTCCTTTTTGCTGGGGTGAGTGCAGCACTGAAGAATTTTCTACTAAGGGAATTGGCAAGGATCCTGGCGGGGCCACTGACCGACCTGTTTAATACCTCTCTGGACACGAGATGTGTACCACAGGACTGAAGATCGACCCATGTGGTGCCCATCCATAACAGTGGACCAAAGGATGAACCTAAAAATTATAGGCCAGTGAGACTCATGTTGGTCATGAGAAAGCTCATGGAGACCATCCTAAAAGAGAGGTTAGTGGGCTTCTTGGAGGATAACAATCTCCAGGATTGTCAACAGCATGGGTTTGTAGTGGGCAAATCATGCCAGACAAACCTCACAGAGTACTATGACTGGGTGATGAGGGAACTGGACAAGGGCCATGCAGTGAATGACTTGTACCTAGACTTCAGCAAGGCCTTTGACTCAGTGCCACATGGGAGGTTGGGGGTGAAACTGGAAAATGTTAGGGTAGGACCCAAAATAGTGACATGGATCACTAACTGGCTAAGGGGAAGGCAGCAAAAGCTGGTGGTGGGGGATCTATCATCACCGAGAGCAGTGACAAGCAGGGTACCTCAGGGAATGGTGCTAGGACCAGTACTGTTTAGGATCTTTATTGCAGATATCTCCCATGGGATCCGGAGCAAGATCAGTCTGTTCACAGACGATACCAAGATGGGAGCCATGGTTGATGATGAGGAGGGGTGGAAGAGGTTACAGGAGGACCTGACCAAGCTGCAGGACTGGGCAGAGATGGGGCAGCTGGGGTTCAACACCAAGAAGTGCAAGGTCCTGCACTTCAGAGCCAGGAACCAGGAGAGGGAGCACCACTTGAACAGGGTACAGTTGGGGAGCTCCATGGAGGAGAAGGTCCTAGGGGTGATCATTATGGAGAGTATGAACATCTCTGCTCAGTGTAGGAGGGTGGCGGCAAAAGCCAACAAAATGCTGGGGTGTATTGCAAGAGGGATCTCCACCAGGAGAAGGGAGGTTATCTTGCCCTTGTATAGGTCTTTGGTTAGGCCCCACCTTGAGTACTGCATGCAGTTCTGGCACCCAGTCCTGATGAAGAACATCAGATTGTTAGAAGAGGTGCAGCGATGAGCCACAAAGATGATCCAGGGATTGGAGAACAGGCCTTACGAGGACAGGCTGGGGGGATATGATCGAGACCTTTAAGTATCTAATGGAGATACACAAGACTGACACAGAAAGGGCTCTTCCAGATGAGAAAGGGGAGGGACACAAGAGGGAATGGGCTGAGATTGGAAGGGGGAAGATTCAGAAGGGAGATGAGGAGGCACTTTTTCACTGAAAGAGTGGTAGACAAATGGAACATCTTGCCGGATGAGATAGTGTCCTGCAAGACAATGGGCAACTTCAAGAGGGGGTGGGACAGGGTGAGGGGCAGGGATACTGGAAGGGGGGCTGGAGTAACAGCTGCAAGATGTGTTGCTAGCTGCACAATCGAGCAGACTAAATAGACTGAATGGCCTGTTTCTGCTGCCATTTTAGTATACTCGTATATTTGTAGAATGTATTAAAAACTAACATTAGCCATTTAGTTAATTATGGAACTAAAAAGAATATGCATATCTGATGTTGAATTATTAATAAGAAAATAATCTAAAAAGTATTATTAGAAAGAAATATTGGAAACTTTTTAAAATAAATGACTATGTTGACTAGCTCAAGAAGTATAAATATATTGGCATGGTGTTTTACTCCCTATCAACTGCCATGGAAAGAAATGTGTAGGAGCACAACCTTGTTATATTAAGACCACGGGAGTAGGCTACAGCTACCTCTGATGCTACAATTAAGGTGGCTTTCTGCCTGCAACAAATGTGCATTTGCTTTGCTAGAGAAAAGGGACCATATTGATCTTTCCACCTACTGTAGGCCTGTAAATATGTGTTGCAGGCTCCCCAATATGAACAACAGCTACCAGTTCATCCCTCTATCCCCACCAGCAATTTGAAGTGAGATCCACAGCCCTAGTACTTGGCAGGCAACAAAACAAACAGTTCTCTGGATAATGACTGAACATCTTCCAGTCTGTAAATCTAAAACCGGAGTCCCATATCATTAAAACCTGTTACTAGCCTGCGCTAGACTTAGGCATCCCAGTGTGGAATCCATGTCTCTTGGTGCATGACTACCTGGTTACCAAATTTTTTCCTCTGCCTGTCTTTGCCAGGCTCTGGCACTGGTGCAAATCTGTTGGGGTGGGTGAAAGAAAGAGAAAAAAAGAAGCAGGGTATGAAAGGAAAATATAGTCTAAGTGCTTTAGCTTATAGCTTATGTAGTTCTTAAAAGCACATGTATTGGAATCAGGTAGACATGAACCTGTTTTGGAGAAATAAAAATCAACTTCTGTGACACAATCTACTTTCAGCTGCACAAAACAATTGAATTAAAGACTATTTTATTAACTGGTGGATTCATCACATCACTATGTACTGATTAATAAAAACATTTATTAATTTAGTGTTTTAGTGTTTTTCACAACTGGGTCCATTTTATTATCACAATAATGCACTGCATGGCAAGGATTGTTGTGAGATTTACTAATTTCCTATGTGACACACACACACACACACACACATATACAAACACACACACACACACTCACACACACACACACACACACACACACACACACTCTTAATGCCTTCAGAGCATGGAACAGCTGACTCTCTGTGTCTGTCTGGAAGCTGTTTCCATGTTGGGGCACCATCTAAATCTCAATGGCCAAGGAGATAATGAGTTAACCCCTAGGCTGCTGAAAGAACTAGAATGAATCTATTTGAGCTGGACAGACTGCAGCTTTCAACATTTTTTTTTGTTTGTTTATATCTTGAGTTTGTTTATATCCCCTCCCTTCAGATGCCTTTAAGACAGAGAAGCAAACAGCAAAAATCAGACGGGGAATGCACTATTTTGCAGTGGAGGATGGATACACCCAAAAGTCCAAAAAGGAAGTTCCACGATAAGCCATTTTTTAAGAGTGAATGCAAGAGAGCTGCAGGCTGTTACTTGCAGCCCTAAAAATGGGCCAACTTGGAAAGACTTCAGTAATATACAGCTCCGGGGGTAGGCCATCTTGGAAAGACTCCAGTAATTTATTTATTTATTTATTTAAAAGTTGATAACTGGGAAAGGCATCATGAACAGGATCTCATTTCCAGGTGCGACCCGGGGAAGGGGGATACAGAGTAGCAGCAAATACATTTGACATACAGAGTGCAGTAAAATATAGTAATATACAGCTACAGGGCAATCCCCTTTGTGGTTAGGCACAGGTCTTTTAGACAGCCCCCTCTATGCATCAGGATGAAGCCCCTTATAACTGTGGTTAGAACTGCATACACTTTTTAAATGGAACAGCGAAGACCCAACAAGGACACCAGTTTATAGGAGGTTTCCTGGAGGTTTCTGCCACTGCATAAATCTCAGTTTTTGGAGAACAGGCAGGAGTCACTCCAGGTATACTCTTAGAACTCCTCCCTGCCACCACCACACACCACTATGGCCCTGGCTCCACTGTTCTGAACTGGAGGAGAAAGAATATAAAAATGAAATCACCAAGTGGAAACACCTCTTTTAGTCAGTCACACCTCAGGTCATAAAGGGTAGGAGGTTGCTCCCAGTAATTTATGTCCTTACACCAAGACTGGCAAAAAGAGCCACAGAGGCCAAATCAAGGGAGCAATCAGATAGGGTCTCAGTGACTCCCCCGCTCCTCCACCATCCACTACTTTAGGAGTTTCAGGGGTTTTATTGTTATAGTGAGCCTATTATGAAAGAGAAAAAAAAAGAAATCCAAATCCCAGGTACATGTCTTACTGTGACCAAGTCCCAGAACATACCTCATCTAGAAATGCAGATTGAAAGTGGAACTCTTGCAACCATGTTTGAAAAAAAAATCTGCAGTTATAAACAGTGGGATTAGTGAGATGAAAAGGATATACTAATGCCAAGAGTCACAGTTCGAATATCCTGGGTTGGAGTAGGCTTCTAAGTAGGTTCTTTGTCTACTTTGGAAGGGAGAAAGGAGGCTTGTCAATGGCTGTTTGTCAGTTGTGTCCAAAGTGATTTTTTAGGACCGTGGATGGAGCGCTACAGCCATTTTGTGAGAGCTCTGTAGCTCTGAAAATGGCCGATCACAGAACCCCTTCCATTGGACTTTTGGAAGTATCCTTCCGAAAGTCCAATGGAGCTTAAACCCCTCTGCCACGATCAGCCTACAGAATAATAGCCGCACTATTACAGCTGTTACTTCCGCAATCTGATGCGTGAACTGCGCATGCGCATGACTCATGCTCATGCACAGAGTCGTGCGCATGCACAGTTTTGTGGGTGCTACCATGTTGCAAATGACAAAATGCCATTCAGTATTTTCTGTGCCCCCCTCCCCACATCATGCCTGACATCTCGTGAGCTCCCAGTGTGTAGATTTTTTTTCCTGTAAATTAGAAAACGGTCCCTCATCACATTTTTTTCCCCTGGTGCCCCTCTGCCCAAGTCATGCCTGGCATCGGGGTGCCATATCCCCAAGTCAGCATTCATGTGGCACACTGGGAGCCACCCAGTGGGCCAAAATGTTTTCTTTGCTGAAAATTAGAAAATGGTCCTTCGTCGTCGGGTTTTTTCCCTGTGAAACTGAAAATGGTCCCTCATCATCGCTGTAGTCACCCTCCCCTCCCACCCTCCCATTGAGCACCCACTTCCCACACTGTCCCTTACCCCATCGTACCTCTGGAGGTAGGTGCTGTCATCTTCTCTGGACCAGGACACGTCTGCACTCTTCAAAGCCCAACCGCGAACTGAAGAATTAAAGGTAAGCATGCTATACAGCCATTCAATGGGGTTTTCAACTTATGTTGATATCTCAGCCATTTTGTGTAATTTTTGCCCTGAATTTTCA
Organism: Neoceratodus forsteri; assembly: GCA_016271365.2. Lineage (NCBI taxonomy): Eukaryota > Metazoa > Chordata > Ceratodontiformes > Ceratodontidae > Neoceratodus > Neoceratodus forsteri. The sequence goes on along the minus strand of CM057449.1, from coordinate 541,937,637 downwards.
ACATAGGGTTCTTGGGACCCCACCTCATGAAAGCAGTCACTGTCATTTTGTTACTTGGTTCCAAAAGGTGATTTTGCGGTCACTGCATCTAATCACCTTTCAGGACAGATTCTTGAAAGGACAGTGCCACTGTTCATGAGGTTGGGTCCCAAAAAGCCCATGTTGCAAATCTGGTGAATATATTCCAAAAGATGACTGCGTTACAAGCATGTGTTGTGCAGTTTCTATGCACGCTCCTAACGTCACCAATTTTTAATATTTTCACTCCACATTTTTAACTATGCCATTTTGGCACACCTCCTTTAAAACAGTACAGTTGTGATTTTCCACAATCTGCCCAAAATGTGTTTTCTCACCTGTGGTGCAGAATAGTGCATTTGCTCTGCGCAATCAACTTTCAGAACAATTGAACAAAATGGCACTGGGACTGTTCATGAGGAGGGGTCCAAAAAAGGCCATGTTGAAAATTTGTTGCAACAACTCCAAAAAATGGCCAAGTTACACCTGGGCGTTGAATAATTTCTATGCACATGTGTAGCTTTCATCACTGGGTAGCTCTTCACAGCCCTATTGGCTGTGGCTAGAGTTTGTTTAGTGGTGAAGAAATTTGCTACTTTGCAGGAACCAGTTTTCTGCTGCCATTTCAGTGCTCAGTGTTCTGGAGATTGAGACAGCACTGTATCTCTTTAATGTGTAAATTCTGCTTGGTAAGATGAGGATCTGCTTCCAGCAGTAATTCGTAGTGTTTGGATCCAAACTTGAAGAACATCCAACGATGTGACAGGTATTCCAGGCAGTCCTTGATACATTTGGACCATAATTCTTACAGGACTGCCAGGACTCTCTAATATTGAATCAATACTGACTGTGCAAAATCATGTTTAAAATAAAGCTGAACATCTCCAAACATGAGGGAGATTGGCAGGTGGTTAGGAGGGGCAAATCCACAAACCATATAAAAACTGCCAACAGGTATCTGCCTATATCTCTGAAATCAAACAAAGGGGCAGAGGACACTGCAGAGCAAAACACTGTAGTACAGGAGCTAGCACTACAGAACTTGCTCAAAACAGGGACCAAAACAAAAAAAAAAGCAAAAAGAAAATCCAAAACACTTCTGATCATAGGAGACTCCATGATTCGGGGAGTTCATGCCTACCTCTGGCAGGGGGTAATGGTTAGATGTCTCCCAGGTAGATCAGCATGAAGAGACACTGACTGCATTGCTAAAATCATGCAGGAAGCAGGAGAAAACATCGACATCCTGGTACACATAGGGACTAATGATCTTGCCAGCTGGTCAGTTGTGGAGACCAAGCAACACCTGACCAGGCTGGAAGACAAATTGTCACCCATTTCATCCAGCACCTCCTTCTCTGAGATCAACAGTTTTGGGAGCAAAAGTGCTTTAAATTTGATGGACTGCATGTGACTAAGGAGGGAGTAAGTGCATTGGGACAGAAGTTTGACGTCTTTACAGAATAGTTAAACTAGCAAATGGGGAGAGGGGTGCAGCACCCGACACATCAAATGGGAAGAATACTCCACCCCCCTCAGCTACTAATCAAACAGGAGTTCCACATGTTTGTAGGTCATTTGCATCACCAGGTAAGAAAAAAGGTCTGGCCCCCCATAAAACACACAGGGGAAACCCCAGACCTCGCCCAACAATTAACGCACCTAAATCTGGCTAATGGAAAATCATGTACATAAATGTCCACAATCTGGGAAACAAGATGCCAGACCTGAGACAATGTGATGCAAGCTACCGGATAGGCACTCTTCCATATAGCTCCAGCCTCCCATCTCCTTAAAAGCATTTTTTGGACTGCTTATTCTGCCTTAAACCCTACTAGCTCAAGTTATTCTGCTTCCCTATTACTTGGTGCTCTTGCTGGGCAATTTTGAGTGAGAATGGAGGTGTATATGAAGAAGCAGCAGCAAAAACACACCCCGCAAGTTACCCTGGAGAAGGCCCCGAAGAAATCCCGGGCCTCGAGTGGAGCTGAGAAAGCAGAGATTTTGAATCAGGGCGTGGACCAGGAGCCACTCACATTATGCAGATTCCTAGAAGAGTTCAAACCATTTCGGGAAGAGATAAAAGAAATGGCATCAGAGATTAAATCGCTTACGAGAAAGCTGGAAGAGGTTACACTCTCTACCACAGAAAACACGGCCAGGATCTCCTCTCTAGAGAAACAAGTTGAAAGGTTCGATCCTGGGATGGCAGCTATGCGCCAGAGAATGGCAAGGTTTGAAGCTAAACTTGAAGACCTTGAAGGTCGTAGCCAGAGAAATAATGTGGTGATCCTTGGGCTTCTGGAGGGAGAAGAGGGTCACAATGCTATTGCATTTATTCAGAAGCTGGTGGAGAAGATTGCTTGCCCCTTTCCCTTTGGGGCTAAATATATAATCAAGAGAGCCCACAGATCTCTAAGGCCAAAGCCCCCTCCTGGAGCAAGACCCCATCCTATAATATACCGATTTTTAAATTTCTTGGAGTGGCAACACTTTTTGTACAAAGTAAGAGAACTCCAGGAAGTCCGATGGGAGCAAGTCAAGCTCAGAATAGTGCAAGATATAACGGGTTCGGTCCACCTGAAATGCTCTGCATTTCACCCAGTAGTTTCCAAGATCATTGCTGCTGATCTTAAATTTCATATGGGATACCCTGCCAGGCTACAGGTACAGGTGGCCAGTTCCTGGGCCACTTATGAGGATCCTGAGGTGGCTCTTGCTGGCTTAAAAATGTCCCTGCCTGATCTTTTTAGGGATACATGAGAGGCCTTTGGAATACCTGAAAGGAAGAGCTCCAGTTCGAAATGTGCTGGCTGTCACTTGAAGGAATCTCTGGGGATGAGCACTGTTAAATGAACGTTGGACTCTTATCTAAGCCCGATTAGAGGGCAGAAGGGACTCCACTTTTTTAGAGTTATCCAAACTGTGAATGGATGCATATGTTTGTTTTGTCTGGGACTATTGTTTCATTTAAACAAGCCGTTTAATTTTTAGGTCTCCGGTCTTGGGGAGAGTAATTCCAGCAACAGCCCTTCCTAATACCACCCCCCAGCGGGCATGCAATGGGGAAGGGCTTGGTACTGGCCTAAGGTTATACCTCGCAGGGTATTAACACCTATAAGTTGGGGGATACTAATGTAGGTGCATTGATGTCCTCCTCTCACAATGCATTGGCGTGCATTTCTATGCCGGTAACACTGGAGGGAGTACGAGTTTTATGTAATAGGGGCTAGCGGTTTTAATGACCTGAGATGGGGGGTTTGTCTGTCGCAAGGGCTTCATAATTAAAGGAGGAGTGGCGTGACCTGCCTCTCTGGGGCAAACGAGTCCTATTGAGAGTGCGGTCCGCATGGTAGACCGGACACTTCACTTTGGCCTGGTCTCACGATCACCCTCCGTGCAGTGCCTCCTTTTAATAAGCAAGGCGCGAGAGTTAGGAAACTCCAGATGTTTCTAGTGTTTATGCCTTCCTAGCATAGGGTCACTCCCAATGGTTTTAAGGGGTGGATCAGCTGGTGATATTATGGACCGTTACAGCAATATAGGTTACTCTTCACCCTTTTGTTATTAAATAGGGGGCTTATAAAAACCTTACCTGGGTTTAGGAATGGATGGTCGGGAGGCTGGGGGGGGAGTAGGAAACGGTGACTTGCTGAGCGTCGTTAGCAACAATGGGGGTTAGGGAGGTGGGTTTAAGAGTAATTTTCTGGGTTTATTAATGGCATGTCTTGTTTAGGTGTTACTTGGGGAGGGAAATAGTTTTGATACAGATGGGAGGGTTGGGGGTGGGAGAATGGCACAGCAGTCTCAGAGACACAGGGTTATCTGGACTACAGTTGTAGTAACTGCCTTATGTTTTTTCTGGATTTATATTTGTCTTTACAGATGGCTAACAATATTAATCTTGCTACGTGGAATGTGAAGGGGATTAGAAAAAAAATCCAAGCAATATCAGGTACTTAAGCACCTGAGCTTGCTGCATGCCCAGATATCATTTTTACAAGAATCTCACTTGCTAGATTCTAAGGCACTACAACTCAGGAGGCAACAGATGGGACAGGTCTTCAATGCCTCAGGGGCTACCAACAGTTGTGGGGTCATGATACTGGTTAATAGAGATATTCCATTTATTCCATCCCAGGTTTTCAAGGATGCTGAAGGCAGGTACGTCTTAGCTCAGGGTACTATTTGGGCCATGCCATTATTGCTTGGCAGCATTTATGGACCAAACATGGATGATCCCACTTTTTTATGTAGCTGATCACCACAATTCTTCCCATACTCCCTACTCCCATTATCCTGGGGGGGGGGACTTTAATTTAGTTTCGGACCCTAACATTGACAGGTCGGGCAATGGGTCGAGGGGACTGTCCCCTGGGCAAAGGACCTTTAAGGAATTGATGGACCAATGCGGGCTGTGTGACGTCTGGTGAGTCCTACATCTCAACTCCAGGGAATATACTTTCAGTTTGCCAGTTCACGGCACGCAGTCTAGCATTGATTATCTTTTAGTCTCTCACGTGCTCTTGCCGGGAGTACTATCTGCCTCGATCCAACCGGATCCCATATCGGATCACTCTGGTGTTGTGTAACCTGGCTTTCCTTAATATTCCCAAGAAAGAGACCAGGTGGAAATTAAATGAACAATTATTAAAAGATAAGAAGTATCGTGGATTGGTGAAGGACCAGATTGACTTCTTTTTTTCTACCAATCCAATAGAAAGCACAAAACTGTACATTTTGTGGGGAGCCTTTAAGGCCTATATAAGGGGCATTCTCATTAGCTTAGCTACAAAGAGGAAGAGGGCGCAGGAAGCGGAGTTACTGTCATTACTGTCTCAAATACAGGAATTAGAAACTAAACAGCCAAATAAAATTTCTCAGGAGGAGAGACAGAAATTATTAGTAATAAAGGATAGATATTGGGGATTGTTAAGGGAGAAAGCAGAGTTGGCTATCATTCGCACTAAAGCCAGTTTCACGGATCAGGGAGAAAAAGTGGGGCGCTTACTGGCTTTACGCCTAAAGCAACAAGAGTCGGCAAGATTTATACCCCCAATTAGGGCACAGGCTGATGGGACCCTGAGGGTATCCCCCTCAGTGATAGTACAGGAATTTGCTATATTTTATGAGCAATTATATAGGGACATGGATAGTCCTCCTTCTATAGAAGAGTTAGAGGTGTACCTCAGGAATGCTTATCTTCCTTCCTTGTCAAACTCCCCAAAAATTTTCACATGCTCCCCTTTATCGCAGGAAGAAATTTCAGCTGTTATAATGGATCTGCCTTCAGATAAAGTCCCAGGACTGGATTGATTTTCCACTTTATTTTGTAAAGTTTTCAGAGAACAATTACTACCAGTGTTGTGTCGTCTTTACCTCCACATTCTTTCCGGGGAGGTTGTATATGCTCACTTGTTTGAAACCCTGATAGTTCTATTACCCAAACCGGATAAGGATCCAGAATTGGTTCAGAGCTATAGGCCAATATCTCTATTGAATCAAGACGTCAAAATTCTTTCGAAGACATTGGCGGATAGACTAACCATGGTCCTCCCAGACCTGATTGGTATGTCACAGGTCGGGTTTATGAGGGGGTGTTCGTCCTCAGATCACCTGCGTACCCTCTCACACATCTTCTCGGAGTCCAGGGATGCTACCTTTCCCACGGGACTGGTCTCCCTGGATGCCGAGAAGGCATTTGATCGGGTAAATTGGAATTTTTTATTTCAAGCTCTTAAGGCATTTGGATTCCCTTCCATGTTCATAGATTGGATCAGGGCCATATATCGGTCTCCCTCTGCGAGGATCTCAGGTAATGGGGCCTTTTCCAAATCCTTCATATTGCAGTCAGGCACGAGACAGGGATGCACCCTTTCTCCCTTACTTTTTAATCTTTATTTGGAACCCCTTATTCAATACATTCTCAACAACACGGGAATACAAGGTATTCCCATCAGGAACAAAGTAGTGAAAATAACAGCATATGCTGACAATCTCCTCCTACATTTGGCCAACCCGGTAACATCTATTCCGAACACATTAAGGGAGGTCACTAAATTTAGTCGTTTTCCGAATTATAAGCTAAATCCCAATAAGACATCCTTTTTTCCTCTTAATCATAAGGTTTTCAAGATAGACATTACCCCTGTGGGATTGTGCTGGTCACCCCGGGTTATTAAATATCTAGGCATAAAGTTAACGCCTAACACTTCCCTATGGTTTAAAGAAAATTTAGAGCCTCTTTCTCAAGCGATTACACAGGACCTAGAGAGATGGGACAAGCTTCCGATATCACTATGGAGCCGTATTAATATAATTAAGATGAATGTATTCCCCCAATTATTCTATCCCCTGTCACATCGCAACTCATTTGTCCCTCTATCCTGGTTTCAGAAAATGCATAAACTCTTTACCAAGTTCATTTGGTCTAATAGGAACTCCAGGTTGGCGTACCATAAGTTAGCTGCCCCTAAAAATGAGGAAGGACTGCGGATTCCTCATTTGGCAATTTATTACTGGGCTAGTCACCTGGTTAAGTACCTGAAATGGGTAAGGCCGGGTCCTGAAAACTTGAGACCGATTTGACTTAACATCGAACTAGACTTTATCCAAGCTATGAACATGGACCCCTCGACCATGCTCTTTGTTAAAGTCTCTCATTTGCAGAATGTTAATAAATGTCCCACTATCATGACCTCAGCAAGAGTTCATTCGCAACTGTGCTCCTTCCTGAGATACAATCAGAGTAAAGACCTTTTTCAATCTATCTGGAATTCCCCGGCCTTTACCATAAATAAGCAAAAAATTTCCCGTACATGGTTGCCTCAGTTAGGAGAAGGGATAGTCTCCTCATTCTTGGATGAGACTGGGGCTTGGCTCCCATTCACTGAGTTTATCAATAAGTTTAATATTCTGGTTTCTCAGGTCTTCAGGGTTATTCAACTGAAGCACTTGTTAACTACGGTTTTTGTTACCGTTCCTCCCCGCTCAGCGGCTTTTGCACTGGTATCTGAGCTTTCCTCTCTTCTTGACTCCTCAGGTGTTATCTCTAAGATATATCAAGTATTGTACCAATGGCGATTCGGGAGTGGTAATGGCCCTACTAGCTTTTGGAATTCATTTTTTCCCCAATACACCTTTAACTGGCCGGCTCTCTGGATGTACTGTCATAAATATGTGTCCCAAGATAGATTACACCTTATGCAATTTCACATTTTGCATAATTTGTATTATACTCCAGTCAAACTGGTGAAATAGGGCCTTCTCGATACAGACAGGTGCACTAGGTGTTCCCAGGAAGTGGGATCGCTCTTTCACATATTCTGGTTGTGTCCCAGAATAGCTTTGTTATGGGAGCTAATTAAAGTTAACCTGGATCCTTTATTGGGATTACAGGACTGTTTCACACCTGACATCTGCCTCCTGGGAGACTTGTCTTCCATCAAGGTCAGAATTCGGAGATTTCATATATCTATGGTGGCACTTTCAGTTAAAAAAATTATTCTTAGGCATTGGAAAGAAGGGACTTGTCCAACATACCAGGAGTGGACCCACGAGATCCTATCAAATCTTCACACAGAGAAGGCTATTGCAAGCCTCCATAATAGGTTACACAGATATAAGCATATTTGGGATCCCCTTCACACTTTAATTATTTTGGCTAGGGAATAACGTGTAATTGATTATTTGTTACCTTAACTTATCCTCGGTTAACACGGATAGCTTGTTACTACAGTATATGAATGAACTGCTGTGCGGGGGTGGGGGTGGGGTTTGGGGCAGTATTGGATTGGATTGTAAACCTGCTGTTCAAACTTATATTACTGCCTCCTGTATTGTGGAAAATGTGGTGAATAAAGTTTGAATTGAAAAAAAACAAAACAAGATGCCAGACCTGCTGGCAACAATGACAGAGGCTAAACTAGACATAGTAGCCATTAGCAAGACATGGTTCACCAGTAACCACACCTGGGAGAATTCAGTACCTGGCTATGTACTGTTCCGAAGAGACTGAGGTGAAAAAAGGGGGGGAGTGGCCCTTTATATCAATGAAAATATCAAAGCTACAGAAATTCAGAATACACATAAGGAGTCAGAAGAACTGTGGGTCACCCTGGATACAGGAAATGGGACAGCCATATGAACTGGAGTTGTCTACAGGCCTCCAGACCAGGGGGAGGACATAGACACATTACTGTTAGAATATATACACAACATGACAGCTAAAGGGGAGGTTCTTTTTTTTTTTTTGTTGGATCCTCTGGCCAAGTATCCACCCTGGTCACGGCCCCCCGAGGTCTCTCCATGTCGGCCAAGTCCTCCGGTCACCCCTGGCTTACCTCCCAGAGGATGGAGCCACGGAGCTGGCACCCCATATTCCAGCCCGCAGTCCTAGTAACTGGTTGGAGGATTGGCGACACGGAAGAGACTCCCGGGGAGGGCTTCATAGAGGCTTAGTCCCATTATTTTGTATATATATAGTATGCCCCTGGAGGGCCGGACGTGCAATGATGTCCACGCACTTACGTGCAGACATCTGCCGGCTTCTCCCCCCTGTCAGATGTGCTCGCTGTTAGACATCCAGCCTCCGCTGGGTATCACTGCAGCGCTGCATACACCCCTCACCCACCCCGAAGGAAGGAGAGCTGTCACAGGGCGCTGATCCTTCCTTCCCCTGCCAGCTCCCCCTCATGCCCGAGTTGCTCCCGAACCCAGGCTGCTGGCGCATGCCAAGGTGTGGTGTCCTGTGCCTCAACCCTCAGCACCACCGGGCCGGCTCAAAGGGGAGGTTCTGATGATGGGAAACTTCAACATGCCAGATACAGATTGATCAGTACCAGCAGGAACATCTGCCAGAACTAGACACATAGTGGATTCCCTGTAGGGGGAGGGCTTGAAACAACTGGTACAACAACCCACAAGAGACAGGTCTATCCTAGATCTAGTACTGACTAACGGGGAAAGCATCACAGATCTCCAGGTAGAAGGTCACCTGGGTGCTAGTGACCATCACATGGTACAATTCAGTTTGGCCACTTGAATGAAATCATAGAAACATGGAAGTTGACGGCAGATAAGGACTGCAAGGCCCATCCAGTCTGCCCATTTCTTTTTCTGCCTTATCGAATCTGCCTTTGCCAATAGGGCTGCCAAGATAAAAATATAGGACTTTAGAGGAGCCAACTTTGATAAGATGGCCAACAGAGTTAAGTTAGTCCTGGCAAGAAGAAATACAGGTAAGGGGGTACAGGCAAACTGGGCAAGCATTAAGGATGCAATACTTGAAGCAACATATCATTGTGTTAGGGAGGAAAAACAAGAACAAAAGAAGGAGGAAATCACTTTGGCTCTCAAAAACAGTAGCAGAAAAGATCAGAGCCAAATGGTTGGCCTTTAGGAAATATAAGAGATTGCAGCGGGACGAAGACAGGGAGACATACCAAACTTTCCCAAGGGAAGCAGGGTAGGCAGTAATGCAAGCAAAGGCCCAAACCGAGGAAACACTAGCACAAACAGTAAAAGAAGAGGACAAGACTTTCAATAGATACATTAGTGAAAGGAGAAAGTCCAGAGTGGGGTATTGCTAAGATCAAAGGGGATAAGGGGGAGTGTGTAGATAAGGACCAAGGAAAATAATCTTTCCTAAACAGATACTTCTGCTCAGTATTTACTGAGGAGAAGGTAGGGCAGGGCCCACATTTCAGCACCATGGACATAGGAGGGAGGGAAGTATGCACAAATCTCTTCACAAAATAAAGGGTCCTACAAAAGCTCACTAAGCTCAGGGGGACAAGGCAACAGGACCTGATGGCATACATCCTAGGATACTAAAGAAGCTAAGGATAGAACTAGCAGAACCATTATCAGAACTGTTTAGTGAGTCTCTGAGCATAGGAGAGGTCCCAGAAGACTGGAGACGGGCTCATGTAATCCCGTTTCACAAGAGTGGTAGCAGGGAGGAGGCAGGGAACTACAGACCAGTCAGTCTTACCTCAGTACTGGGCGAGATTATGGAAGCACTCCTTAAGGAAAAGATAGTGCAACACCTGGAATCCATAGGAACACAGTATTCAAGACAGCATGGGTTTACAACAGGAAGGCCCTGTCAAATGAATCTCATAGATTTCTTTGACTGGGTAATCAGAGTGGTGGGCCAAGGGGGTGCAGTTGATGTCCCCTACCTTGACTTCAGCAAAGCTTTTGATATTGTTCCACACAGAAGATTGATTAATAAGCTGGGTAGGCTCGGGGTGGGTCAGAGGTTGATCAACTGGGTGGCAAACTGGTTGGCAGGCAGAAAACAGAGAGTGCTGGTAAACGGTAAACAGTCAGAAGAGCTGCAAGTCACAAGTGGAGAACCTCAGGGATCAGTCCTGGGGCAAGTCCTCTTCAATATCTTCATCAGTGACATTGCAGATGGACTAGAGAGTAAAGTTTGTCTGTTTGCAGATGACGCCAAGATCTGCAACAGAGTAGATGATCCAGATATGGTGGGCAGAATGAGAAGAGATCTGGATAAACTGGCAAAATGGTCAGAAGAGTCGCAACTGGGGTTTAACACAAAGAAGTGCAAGATCATGCACATAGGGAAGAGAAACTCTGAAGCCACATATAGGCCACATATAGACTGTGAGGGGAGTTGCTGGCAGTCACAAGGGAAGAAAGAGACTTGGGCATCATCGTCACAGATCATCTGAAATCATCTAAGCAGACCACGAAAGCAGTAGGTAAGGCTAGAGGGATGTTGGGGTGTATTACTAGGGGTATCACAAGTCATAAGAGGGAGGTAATAATCCCTCTTTACAAGATGCTGGTTAGGCCCCATCTGGAGTACTGTGTGCAGCACTGGAGGCTGCAACTGCACAAGGACATTAACAAAATGGAGGCAGTCCAGAGAAGGGCAACCAAAATGGCGCAGGAACTGCATCAGAAAACATATGAGGACAGATTAACAGAGCTCAATATGTATGTCCTAGAGCAAAGGAGAGAGAGAGGTGATATGATTGAAACATTTAAACATCTTAAAGGCATTAACAAGGTGAAAGAGTCTAACATGTTTCAATATAAGAAAAATAGCAGGACAAGAGGACACAGCATGAGATTAGAGGGAGGCCGATTAAGAGGTAATGTGAGGAAGTTCTTTTTCACAAAAAGGGTGGTGGATGCATGGAATGTCCTACCTCAGGAAGTGGTGGATATGAATACAGTGCATGGCTTCAAATAGGCATGGGATAGGCATAAGGGAGCAATACAGATGAGTATGAATAGATAGGCCATTGAGTACAGACCTATGGCACATTCATAAGGTAGAAAAATGGGCAGACTGGATGGGCCTTGTGGTCCTTATTTGCTTTCAACTTCTATGTTTCTATGATTTCCTTTTTTCCCCAAGCACGTCTCAGTAACTTCATTGTCATGCAATAATCCAATAAATCCAGAATAAAAGAATGTGGGCTTGCTCGGGGGGCTTTTGGTTGTGCAGCCATGGCTCAATGGGCTCTAATAATATTCAGGTTGTAGGCCTCTTCAAACTCCAGCAGTTCCTTAATCAGCACCTCTACATACTGTACTGTGTCCCCAGTTCTTGTTTTTCCTGGGAACTCATGAATGCAGATGTTATTCTTGCTATGCCAGTTTTCCAGATCTTCGTGCTTTTTGTATCTCTAGTTTTCATCCATGCAGACTAGGAAGTGCCTCTGTGCAGGTCTGTTGTTGTTGTGTATTTGGTCATGCAGGTTTCCAGAGCTGAGGTATGCTTCTCTATGATTCTGAGGTCTCCGCAACCATCAGCAACAGTTAACTCAAGCCTCCAGAGAGATTCTATGATGCCTTTTAATTTGGCACAAAGCCTTTCTAAGGTAATGGTAAAAGTTCTTTTGTGTCTTCTCCGTCATTGTCTTGTGGGATAGGGTGGGAGACTTCAAGGAGGAATGACTCTAGCTACAACTAAGCTCAGTGTAGGTCTAGTTTGTGGATTTACAAGCAAATCTTTGATTTTCTGATGAGCTGCTATAAGAATCGTGTCAGTATTCCTCTTTTTGGACAATTCAGTGGGTTTTCAGATGAGGATTACAGTGGATCGTGTGTCAGGCAAGACTTGGCTGCCAGTTTAGCCAGCCATCATAGTCTCGATGTCACTGGAAGCCTACATGGATATTATTATGTATAGAAACAGTATCTCCAGTTTTAACCTTTTTAAATTTTATTTTAACTTATATTTCCCTTTATCGTCCAAAAGGAAAAAAAAATGAAATAACACATGGATACATGCATGCCCACATGTACACCTTAAAGAATAAACAAGCACATCCCAAACAAAATAAAAACTAGGGATGGGCGGACCAACCAGCCGACAATCAGAACCCCCCCCCCCCCAGGATCCAATGCAGTCCAATGGACTCTGATCAATAAGGGTTTACTTCTTAATTGTACCAGGTCCGGTCCATCAGCCGCAAGTAGCTATTTCATAAAAAAGAGCACAGAATGAAACCATGTGGGTAGCTATCCTCATTCAAGTGAAATGGCATTATCATCATAAAAGTGTAGCGCAGTTAAAGCAAGTCAAGAAAGTAGACTTACAAGAAATTAAACAGCAAAGCAGGGGATGTAAAAGAACCAACTGGCATGAGGATGAGAGGACTGAATTTATTTTGTGTGTGTATAGCCCAAGCTGACTCATCAGGTTGCTTACCGACGGGTGTCAATCAACAAGCTTTCAGTTTCCAAGGTACTTTATCCTTTCAAAAAGTAGCCACATATTTACACAAGGCAGCGACCAGTTCGAAGAGATCCAGGGAGCAGCTGTAACCTCGCTCTTTGTAGCAGTGTATTTAATCATTTGCATTTGCATCAGACAGGCATGCACTAGCAGGGGGTTTAAATGTGTTTAATTAAATTTGAGTACTTATTTTTTTACACCCATTTTGTTTTCTCCAGCACTGCACACAGAACATGGGATGACGGTTTAGCATCTGTGAGCAGATGAAAAAAAAAGCTGGAGTTACTGTGAAAAATGCAGCAGACATGAGTTTTGCTGAAGACCCATCTGGGAGCTTATCTGTGCAGCCAAGGGTCCATGTTTTATTCCCCCTTCTCACTCATCCAGTGTAAGTCGACTAGAGTTTTTTTCACACACATTTGCCAGGTTCACATTTGCAGCTGGTCCTCCTAATTGTGCTTGCGCCACACACTGACACACATGATGGTGACACACCTCTGCCACCTGACTAGCTGTATGTCAGTCAGGTGGCACTTAGGTATATAAGGCTGCATGTGGCAGGCATTGCTCAGTGCGTGGCTGAGAGAGATGCAGATGAGATAGAGCTAGTGAACTGTGCTTATCGCGTACGTATATCAGTCACACTTTAAATACCTTCGCCAAAAGCATCCAGCGAGTGATTGACTTTTACTTAACAAGAAATGTTAACTAGTGAAATAAACAAATACAGTGAAAAATGGGGAAATAAAGGAATTAATAAAAAGATCAACCTGCTTGGGGATCATGTGATGCAGGGTACCGGGTAGAAGCTCCTCTGCATAGCTCCAGCCTCCTAACTGCAAAATATCGCTATTTTGGCCATTATTTCTCCTTAAAAACCAGAAAGAATGCTGATTACCACCTTCTTAATACCCTGTGCGCCTGCTGGCATGTTCTCGTCAATTATGGAGGTCTACATGAAGAAGCCTCCGCAGAAGCACACACTGCCGGTCACTCCCGAGAAGGCCCCCAAAAAATCAAGGGCCTCGAGTGCAGTGGATAAGCCAGAGCTTCAAATCCTGATCGCTGAGCAAGAACCCCTAACTTTGAACAGATTTCTGGAAGAGTTTAAATCCTTTGGGAAGAAGTTAAAGAAATTTCAGCTGAAATCAAATCCCTTTCTAAAAAACTCAAAGAGGTCTCGATGAAAACTTCAGACAATGCAGCTCGAATCTCCTCTCTTGAGAAGCAAGTGGAAAAAATCGATCTCAGTCTCATGGCTATGCGGCAAAGGATTTCTAGTCTGGAAGCCAAGCTGAAAGATTTAGAGGGCCACAGCTGAAGAAATAATATAGTTATCTTGGGCCTCCCAGAAGGAGAGGAAGGCCAGAATATACTCGCTTTTGTGCAGAAGCTGATGGAAAAGATCGCTGGTCCCTCGCCTTTTGGGGCCAAGTACACCATTGAAAGGGCGCATAGGTCCCTGTGACCCTAGCCATCTCCAGGAGCAATGCCTCGTCCCATTATCTGTTGCTTTTTAAATTACCTGGAGTGACAACATTTTTTGGCAAAAGTGAGAGAACTGCAAGAAGTGAAATGGGAAAATGCCAGGCTTAGAATTGCCCAAGATTTACCGGGGTCGGTTAGAGCGAAGCGCACCGCATTTCACCATATTGTATCGAAAGTCATAGCAGCAGGCCTTCACTTTAAAATGGATTACCCAGCTAGATTACAGGTACTAGTGGCTGGTACCTGGTCAACATATGAGAAGCTTGAAGCTGCTCTTATGGGACTTAAGGCTGCTTTGCCTGATCTGTTTCGGGACACTTGACCTGTTTGTTTGGTCTCATCCTATCCTGCGATGGAAGAGAGAAGTTTTTTCTCGTACTACTATTCAAAATGAGGAATGAATAACTGTCTGGTCTTGAAGGTTCCTGAATGCTACGGCAGAGGGGACTACTCTCATCGGATTCCTGCTCTCTTTCACTTCCCATCAAAGAGCTCAGTGTTTTGAGGCAACTCCATATCCCAGGAGTTTGTTTCTAGGGGGTTGTGTCTCGTCTGGGAGGAAGATCCCTTTCTCTATGTGGATCACATTTTCCTGTCTTTTTTTTTTTTTTACAAGGACACCAATTTACCTCTTATGATGTAGTTATTATAATGAAAGCCCTCAGACTTGATGTTTTTGATTGCTAAGGCACTAGTCAAGAGAGCGACCTCCTGGTTTCAGCTTTAGCTGGGCATGCATTTTTGAGATAATTCCATCAGAGGGTGCTCTTTCAGTATATTTGGTGGAACAACCCCATTACTTTTCTCGGGAATCTATTTTCCCCGGTTGAATATAAAAGTGGGAGCTTGGGAACATGTGGAGATCCGCTACTTGGGAGCATTTAGTTCTTTTGCTAACAAACGCCATTGGGAAAATTTTCAATCTTGCTAGTGGCAGTAGTTATGATAGCGTATTCTACTATCACATTTTATATTGCCCTTTTCTTTCTCAGGTATTTGGGTTCCCTGGACTGCTCCCAAGTGGGGGATGCTCTCTCTTCTCTTTCTCATTCTCGCTCTCTGTTTTTTGGATATCAGGAGTCCAGTAGTTGTCTATTATCACTTATATTATCTCTACCTTCGTTTAGATATCATTGATCATTGTTTGTATAAGAAGGTTTGCATATTAGGGCAGGGTTTTTGGGCACATATTTGGGAGGTTGGAGGGGGAGGAAGGAAAACGGTATTGTGCTGGACGTTGCTCGTGACAGTAGGGGTGGGGAGGGGATGATATTTTGTTCATGGTTTTCATTTTATTTGTTCGTTGGGTGGGTTTGGAATATTTTGGGGGTGGGGGGATAGTGGGAGGAAGTTGATGTTGGGCTGGGAGGAGATACAGCAGCAAACATGGCTCTGGTCACTTAATTCCGATTGTTGTAATCCTTAGATGTTACATAAGAGACTCTTTTTTTTTTTTACTTAGATGGCCAGTAGTATAAATCTGGCTACATGGAATGTGAAGGGGATAAGGAAAAGAGTTAAACAATACCAAGTGTTAAAAAATTTAAGCTTATTGTCTTCTCAGATCACATTCTTGCAAGAATCTCATTTACTGGAAAGTGAATCTCTGCAACTTAGGAGGCAACAAATTGGACAGATATTTACTGCCTCGGGGTCCACTAACAGTTGTGGGATTATGATTCTGGTCAATAGAGGCATACCCTTTATCTCTAAACAAGTTCTCAGGGACCCGGACGGTAGATATGTCCTGGTCCAGGGGACTCTCTGGTCTATGCCAGTTTTACTTGATAGCATATATGGGCCAAACACAGACGATCCGGGCTTTTTTATGAAGCTTATCTCCTTACTCCTTCCCATGCTTCCCATTGGTATAATTATGGGTGGGGACTTTAATCTGGTTCTTGATCCTGAAGTGGATAGGTCTGGTAGTGGGTCGAGGAGTTTGTCGCACGGGCAGAGGGCCCTCAAGGACTTTCTGGATTGGTGTGGACTGTGCGATGTGTGGAGTGTACTACACCCTAAGGACAGAGAGTATACTTTCAACTCGCCGGTGCACAGAACCCAGTCTCGCATCGACTATCTTTTCATCTTTCAGGTCCTCTTACCAGGGGTCTTGACTGCCTCGATCCAGCCAGGTCGTGTCAGATCACTCTCTGGTGACTTCTAATCTGGCTTTCCTTAACATTCCCCATAAAAAAACCCGATGGAAAGTAAATGGGCAACTGCTGAAAGATATCAAATATTGTATTGCAAAATCAGTGGTTAGAGGGGACAAAACCTTTTACAGGTACATAAGTGAAAAAAGAAAGGCAAAGGGAGGGATAGTGAGACTGAAGGGGGAGGATGGGGGCCACGTGAAGGATGACAACAGTAAAGTTGACATATTGAACAGGTATTTCTGCTCAGTCTTTACTGAGGAAGAGGAGGGTAATGGGTCTGAAGGGGAGTACAAGGGGTGAGAATGGTGCAAAAATGGACACAAGTCTCTTTACACAAGAAAGCAATGCGGCCAGATGGAGTGCACCCCAGGGTCCTTAAAGAACCAAGAGGAGTGGTGGCTGAACCTCTGGCTATCCTGTTTAGCCAATCACTAGAAACAGGGGAGGTACCCAAAGACTGGAGGACAGCAGATGTAGTCCCCTTATACAAAAGTGGGAACAATGAGGAATCAGGGAACTACAGACCAGTCAGCCTCACCTCAGTAGTGGGGAAAATCATGGAAGCACTACTGAAGGAGAGATTGGTGGAACATCTGGTTGTCAATGGACTACAGGACCCAAGGCAGCATGGTTTCACCAGGGGGGAGGTCATGTCAGACCAACCTCATTGAATTTTTTTGACTGGGTGACTAGGGAGGTGGATCAGGGGAGGGCAGTGGACATGGCCTATCTGGACTTCAGCAAGGCCTTTGACACTGTGCCACATAGAAGACTATTACACAAACTGGGGAATATGGGTGTGGGCAGGACAGTAGTGTGGTGGGTAGGTAACTGGCTGGGTGGCAGGACACAGAGGGTGGTGGTAAATGGCTATCACTCCACGGAGGGAAGAGTGACCAGTGGGGTACCACAGGGATCAGTGCTGGGACTGGTCCTATTCAACATCTTCATCAGTGACATTGCGCAGGACTTAGAAGGCAGAATTTCACTGTTCGCTGATGACACAAAGCTCTGTAACAGAGTAGATACACCAGAGGGTGTAGACAGAATGAGAAGGGACCTGCAGAAACTTGAGGAATGGTCAGGGGTTTGGCAGTTGAAATTCAATGCAAAGAAGTGCAAGATAATGCATATGGGGCACAAAAACCCTGGCACAATATATCAGTTGGGGGTGAGGATATAGCATGCACCAAGCAGGAAAGGGATCTTGGGGTTATCATCTCTGATGACCTCAAGGTAGGGAAACAGTGTGACAAGGCAGCAGGTAAAGCAAATAGGATGCTGGGATGCATAGGCAGGGGCATCACCAGCAGGAAAAGGGAGGTCATAATTCCACTATACAAGACACTAGTGAGGCCCCACCTGGAGTACAGTGTACAGTTCTGGAGACCATACCTATGTAAGGACATAGACAGGGTAGAGAAGGTTCAGAGGATGGCAGCAAAGATGGTGCATGGATTGCATCACAAGTCCTATGAAGACAGGTTGAAGGAACTGAACATGTACTCCCTGAAGGAGAGGAGGGAGAAAGTGGATATTATAGAGACATACAGGTATCTTACAGGGAGGAACAGGGTGCAGGAATACACTATTTTTAAGCGAAAAAGATGTTCCAGGACTAGAGGGCATGGGATGAAGTTGGAGGGAGGACGATTCAGAGGAAACGTAAGGAAGAATTTCTTCACAGAATGGGTGGTGGACAAGTGGAACACCCTGACAGAGGAAGTGGTGGGGGCTGAAACAATCACAGGATTTAAGAATGCATGGGATAGACATAAAGGAATTCTGGAGGTCAGGGGGAAAGGGGCAACAGACTTCTAGGAAAACATAAACTGAACTTACAAGCTCAAATGGGCAGACTGGGTGGGCCATAGGCCCTTATCTGCCGACATGGTCTATGTATCTATGTATCTATGCATTTGCTCCTCTCTTCCTCTCACATCTTTTATGACACTCATATCCTGATCCACCTTTCCAGCCCTTTCTTGCTCCTTGTTACCCTCCATTTTCTTTGTATTATTTATGCACTAATCCATCTCTGTAGTTGGGGAGTGCTATTCAGTCATCCATTGGTTGATGTAGTGCCTGTGTATATCTTCGTACTAGCCTTCCCCATCTAATTTAAAATCCCTGATATAAATACATTGAACCTCTGCCCCAGTGAACTGTCCCCCCTCCACCATGGGATGTTCTGTAGGCTGTTTCTCCTAAAAAGCAGTTTACCACTCCATAATGGCTCCTTGTCACCCACAAAATGGAACCTTCCCCCCTGCACCACTCTTTCAGACAAGTATTAAACTGATACATTTTTAATTGCCTGGCCTCCATTTGCATGATGCAGACAGAATCTCCAAGAATGCCACTGCAGACTCTGATAACTTAAGCTCACTGCCTAACACCCTAAAACTGTCCTGGACATCACCCAACATATAGTTGTTAAGACTGTATGTCCCTATGTGAGCAGTCACTTCTGTCCCCCCAATTCTCCTAACAATTCCCTCCATCTGAGGCATAACCTTATCTTTTGTCCCACTAGGAATGCAACAAACTGCCCTATCTTCCTTGCTAGTTGCACAGACTATTCCCTCAATCCTCCTCACTTTAGAGTCTCCCATAACCACATTTCTTGCTGACCTCCTGTGATTGTGACTTTCTTCTCTCTCAGGCATAGCTGATATGGATGCCTTTGGAAACCCAGATACAACAGAAGTTGCTACTGTTTGAGGAGTATCAGGGTGAACTGCTTCACTCAGGCATGGGAAAAGGTTATTTGCATCAATTTCAGGGCACCCTCTGCCCTCAGGTGGTCCCTCTCTTCCCTTCTTCCCCTGCTTACTACCACCACCCCACTTCAGACCCCAGGTGGTCACAGGTGGAGATTAGCAGCAACAGGCACCTTTAGTTCCTACTCTGATTTGTTACTAACATACTAAAATGCCAGCAGAATAGGCCTAACGGTCTTTCGTGTCTGCTCATTTGGTCAGCCCCCACCCTGGGTGCTGACCTTGCAGCCCCCCTCACCTTCTCTGGCTTCTCCCTTCCCAGTTCCGGATATTCTTGCTGCATTGGATTTTGCTTCCAGAACCCTTCCCCTGTACCTGTCCCACCCCCTCTTGAATCCCTCCACTGTCTCTGCCTCCACCAGCCCCCTAGGCAGTGCATTCCATGGCTCCACCACCCTCTCAGTGAAGTAGCACCTCCTTCATTCTCCCCTGAATCTTCCCCCCTCCAGCTTCCACCCATGCCCTCTAGTGGCCCCCTCCTCCTTCCTTCAAAGCACCCTGACTGTTCCTCACCCTATTTACCCTCTTCATGTACCTGAAGACCTCTATCATGTCCCCCCGGTCCCTTCTCTCTTCCAATGTGTACATATTTAGCTCTTTGAGCCTCTCCTCATAGGTCCTGTCCCCCAAGCCCCAATCATTTTGGTTGCCCTCCTCTGGACCCTCTCCAGGAGGTTAATGTCCTTCTTTAAGTGTGGCCTCCAAAACTGCACGCAGTACTCAAGGTGTGGCCTCACCAAGCAGTTATACAGAGGGAGTATCACTTCCCTCCTTCTGGAGGTGATCCCCCTAGCGATGCATCCCAGCATCCTGTTGGCCTTGCTGCTGCCCTCCTACAAGTCTCAGAGTTGTTAAACTTGACATCCATCACCACCCCAGGTCCCTCTCCAGCCATCGAGACTTGTAGCATTCCCCCCAGGGTGTACACTGGCCCGGTTTCTGGCCCCCAGGTGGAGTACCTGCATTTCCCTGCATTGAACCTCAGCTTCCACTTCTAGACCATCTTCCAGAGCCTCCAGGTCCCCTGTGGGGCCACCCTCCCTCCTCCCCATCCACCACCGCCCCCAGTTTTGAGTCATCCGCAAAGAGACTCATCTCACTCCTGATTCCTGTCCTTATGTCAGAGACATAGGCGTTGAACAGAAGGGGCCCAAGGACTGATCCCTGTGGGACCCCACTAATGACCCTCCTTGGGGATGAGACTATCCCACCAACTACGACCCTCTGGGTCCAGTCCTGGAGCCAATTGCCTATCCATCTGATCATCTGGTTCCCCACACCCATTTCTCCCAGCTTATCCAACAGGCCCATGTGAGGAACAGAGTCAAATGCCTTGCTGAAGTCTAGAAAGAGGACGTCCACTGGTCTACCCAGGTCCAAGGCACTCGTCACCCAGTCATAGAACTCACCAGGTTTGTCTGACACGATTTCCCGGGATGAATCCATGCTGTCTATCGTCCAGGTACCCTGACTTATCCAGGTCCCCCCTAGCCTCTCCTTGACAATGCCCTCCATCACCTTGCCCCACCGATGTCAGGCTGACAGGCCTGTAGTTCCTCCCCCCTCCTTGATCCCCCCTTGTGATGGGCACTATATGCCACCTTCCAGTCCTGGGGCACCCACCCTGTCCTCAGAGAGATGGTGAAAAGCTCCGTCAGGGATTTCGCCAGGACATCCGCAAGTTCCTTCAGCACTCTGGGATGTAATTTATCCGGTCCCGGTGCTTTCTCCGCCTTAAGGGAGCTGAGGGCTTCCCTCACTCTCTCTGCTGTGATTTCCACTTCTGGTAGCTCTTCTTCCTGCTTAGCCCTCCCCCCTCCTGCCAGTGATGCCTCCCCCTCTCCCCAGACCTGCAGATCGGTAAGGGTCCCCCCTCCTCAGTATCTCTGTCTCCTCCCATGTAAGATGCAGCACCCCCATTTTCCTTGGTGAAAACTGAGGTGAAGTACTCATTTAGTACCTCAGCCTGCTCCCCTGGGTCTTGTGCCCATCTCTCCCCTGATTTAATCCTGCTAATCTGCCCCTTCACCCTTCGTTTTTCCCCAATGTATCTAAAGAACCCCTTGTTCCCTCTCCTAATTTCCCTGGCCAGGTTCTGCTCCTTCCTTGCCTTAGCCGCCCTCCCACCCTAGTGGCCCTTCTAGCCATCAGCTTTCGTACTCCCCTCAATCCCTTTCACTCTCCGAGCACTTGAATTGCTTATAGGCTGCCTTCTTTCCCCCTTCCACCTCCCTGGACCTCCCTGGTCCACCAGCAGGGTTTTGGGCCCCATTCCATTTCGTCTTACTCTTGCACAGGTGCTGGTAGCATCCTGCACCCTCTTCTGATGATTTCCCACCTACTATCAGTGTCCATGTCTGACCCAATCCCATCCAAATGCTCCTTAAGGATCCTTCCCATTTCCTTAAATCTGCCCCCTGAGTCAGTTACTTCCATCTTTGTGCAGCCTTCTACCCTCCTAGGTTCAGGCAGAACCAGACAGTAGCATGGTCACTCCCTGCCAATGGGTCCCTTACCTCCAGGCCCCCAATCTGGTCACTGTCTGCCAGGACCACATCCAGTACCGCCTCCTGGTGGTTCCCTCACCTGCTGAGTTAGGAACGCATCTTGAAAGACATCCAACAACCTCTGTTCCCTGGTCACAGAGGATGTCATAGTCTCCCAGTCTGTTCCTGGCATGTTTAAGTCCCCAACACCACCACCATTCCTCTGCCCAGTCTGCAGTGTCTCCCAACATCTGCCACCAGACTGTCCTTCAGCTCCTCCGCCAG
Source organism: Neoceratodus forsteri (assembly GCA_016271365.2). Classification (NCBI taxonomy): domain Eukaryota; kingdom Metazoa; phylum Chordata; order Ceratodontiformes; family Ceratodontidae; genus Neoceratodus; species Neoceratodus forsteri. The sequence continues at coordinate 541,915,697 of CM057449.1, read as the reverse complement.
GGCAGGGGGTCTATACACCACTCCTATTTTTACTCTCTTGCCCCCCCTTGTTATCAAGGTGACCCAAATCGCCTCCACGGTTCCCTCTGCCTCCTCTACTCCCCCTATGCCAATGCAGTTTTTGGCTATCATTGCTACCCCTCCTCCCCTTCCCCCCCCTGTCCTTCCTGAACATAGTGTAACCCTCCAGGTTCAGGTCCCAGTCGTGTCCTGCAGTGGCCCAAGTCTCAGTGACGCTGCCACATCCACTGCCCCTCAGTTAGCATCGCCTGGAGCTCAGGCATTTTATTGCCCAAGCTCCTGGCATTTAGCAGGACTACCTTCCACCCTTTCCCTATAGTTCCATTTCCCTGCTCGTGTTCCCATGGGATTCTGTTTTCCCCTGGTCTGCACTTTGCCAGTCGGCCTTTTCCCTCAATCCTCCAGCTCCCCAGTGGGGTGGAGACAGAGTCCCTCCTTTATCGGCACCCCCTTGACAGCCTTTTCTCCCATCCCTCCCCCCTTCACAAGTTTAAACCCCACTTTTCACCAATGAACCCCTCTATTTTCAACTATTTACATAGTAAGTGTATTTCCACCCATGCCACAGTCAGTTCTAAAGTGCATCCTGCTAGTCTCCTGAACACAAGGCTGATGCCTTGCCTTCAGAGCACCCCATGGAAGATGACCACTCCACAGTCACTACAACTTTGGGCCTGTATTCTATATGACCTACATTTTTACCTTACTGTACTGCCCCTTGAATGACTGTTCTGTTTCCACAGCCCTGACTGTGTAAGATGTTGTGCTAACTTTCAAAACTTTTAAAATGTCTTCATCAGGTATACAGTACAAGCAAAGCTGAAACTCCATTTATAGAGGCTAGATGAAAATAAATACATAACACAACTCTAAAATTCCAAGTCGTAATTTTTCTGAGTTTGCTAGTTGCTCCTGTAGTTGACCATTGCAGAAAGCACCAGGGACATTCTGTGCCCCTTGTGGCTAATAGCAGTGATTTCATCCCCTAGGATTGCTATTTCTAGTGCTATGGAGCATTCATGACTTTAAAATGTAATATGAATGATCTGATCTGGAAGAGGGGATGTAACAGTCTAACAGTCTCTCAGGAAAATTGTGTATTACAGTATATCTATATTTTAACCTCCAGAGTGTAATTCTGGTATGCGAGTTACTTTTTCATTTTTATAGGTGAATAGTACCTTTTTTAGAAAAGATTTTCTCAGTATGTATTGAATATGAACATATGATTATTGCCAGCAGAAGAATGCCTATGTATCCATCATGTTTGCTCATGTTGTAGAGCCCTCAGTGACTAATAAGGGCTCCACCCCCCCTCCCGGACTACTTCCTTCCCCTTCTTGCCTCCCTCCTTGACCCTGATCTTTTCCTGACCCTATCCAATTCCCTTTTGAATCTGTTCACCATCTCCTGGGAGACCACTTCCTCAGAGAGTTCACTCCACTCTGTAAACACTCTCCCTGTGAAGAAATGCCTTCTGATCTCTCTCCTGAACCTTCCCCCCACCAGTTTAAGGCAATGCCTCCTCATGGTTTTACTTCCACTAAGGCTGAAGAGGCTCTCAGTATTCTCCTTACTGATGCCTTCAGATACTTAAAGGTCTCAATCATGTTCCCCCCCTTTCCCTTCTCTCTCTTCCAGGGAGTACATGTTGAGGTCCCTCAGCCTCTGCTCATATGCCCTTCCCTACTGACCTTGAACCATTGTTGTCACCTGTCTCTGGACCACCTCTAGGAGGTTGATGTCATTTTTCAGGTAGGTTAAAGGTTTAGCAAGCTCTTCCCTGGCTAATACACAAAGATTTTATCACATGCCCTATACATTTTTCTTAAAGTTTTGCATGGGTGCTCCTGGTGTGTGGCCAAACTCAGAATCAAATGGGTGCAGCAATGTTCAGGAGTGTTTTCTGAATGCTGAGGTGCTTCCCCATTTGTAGGCACCTCTCTAGGCTGCAAACAGAGGTTGACAGACTCCAGGCCAACTGGCAGAAGTGCTGGAGATCTTAGTTCACCCCCAGGGGACACAGTATCCCCAGCCACTGCCACAGTGGATTCCAAGGCACAGACATGGGTGGACTACAGTGGGCTCAGGGAGAACAAGAAGAGTGCCTCATGAGTACATTCCCCAACTGGTCCTGCTGGAGCACAAATTTGCTGTTCCCATGGAATGAGATACCCCTGAAGGGGGGCCCAGGGCTGAGACCAGGGAAGAGGTACGGGGCCACCAGAGGGAGGACAAAGGCCTGGGAGCCAGAGGACTCCAGAGGAGTAGGAGAAGGAAGCTTCTCCTGGTGGGGACTCAAATGTTAAGGAGATGGTGTTGGGGATAGATGGGGATATAGAAAGGGAAGTAAAATGTCTGCCAGGGGCCACTGCTCAGAGGGACACAATGCAAATCCACAGAATCACCAAGGCAGTGGCAAGGAGGGGGGAAGTACATGTCATTGTCCACCTTGGGACTAACAACTTGGACAAGGAAGTGGTTCATGTACAGACAGTACAGGATGACTTCAGGGTCCTGGGTAGTTAGCTTTAGGGGGTCATGAAATTGGTGATTTTCTTTGAAGTCCTACCAGTCACGGAGAAGGGGGATGCAAAGAATCAACACATTAGCCAATTCAATGAACGGTTGAAGGGATGGTGCAAGGATAAGGGCTTTGGCTACACTGGGGACTGGGGATTCACCTGGGCAGATGCATGGCTGTATAGGGATGATCTGCATCTGTCCAGGCAGGGGACAGCAGTCCTCAGTGAAATGTTTGGGTACTTCCTTGCTGGGCATTTAAACTAGCTGGGGGGCTATCAGAGGCAATGGAAACAATAAAGTCTAGCTCCTCATGTTGGTAATGTCAATGCTGGGAAAAGGAAGAACAAGAGTTTAGCAAATACAGATAGAAAACAGGGACAGGGTAAGGAGCACAATGAGAAACAGATGGAAGGAGTAGTAACAGATACAGGTCAGGAACAATGGAACAAGAACAAAAATAATGTCAGTGGGATAAGGAACAAGATTTGGAATGTAATGCATAGGAAAGCCAGAAGTCTGGGAAACAAACTCCCTGATTTAGTGGCTTTAATGGGGGAAGCTGACTTAGACATAGCGGCCATAACAGAGATGTGGTACACTAATAACCACTTATGGGACACAACTATACCAGGATATGCCTTGTACAGGAGAGATAGGGAGGGAAGGAAGGGGGGAGGGGTGGCACTTTACATCAAAGAGGCAATCAAGACAACAGAAATCCAGGCCAAAAATGAGGAGACAGTGGAGTTGTGGGTCACCCTTGAGCCATATAATGGAATGTCTGTTAGAACAGGAGTGATCTACAGGCCACCAGTTCAGGGGAAGGGGGCGGACAAGTTAATGCTGGAGTTAATATACAACATGATAGATAAGGGGGAGGTTCTGCTTATGGGTGATTTCAATATGCCTGATTCAGACTGGTCTGTCCCAACAGGGGCCTTGAGCAGGACCAGGGACATTATGGAGGCCCTACAGGGAGCAGGCCTTAGACAATTGGTACAGGAGCCCACCAGGGACAGGAATATCCAGGATCTAGTGCTCACCATTGGAGACAGGATCACAGATCTCCAGGTGGAGGGGGACCTGGGGTCCAATGACCATCACATGGTTTGGTTCAAGTTGGATACAGGAACATAGGCCACACATAGAAAAGCTAAAATCCCAGATTTTGGAGTCACATGATGCAGGTAACCTAGTAGCAGCAGGGTTACAGAGCACCTAACCCCTACCTCACATCATCGACTTTTACAACTCGATTTCACCTGGAATCTTGTCAAAAATACAAAATACGAAGAGACAGCAACTCCAGCATCAGATATCACTGTACCTTTCGTCGCTATTGGGAGAATTTCTTCTGTGATGGATGCAGATATGAAGATGGCCCAGCTTAAACATGCCTCCTCCCTCACCTGAAAAGTTACCCAAAAAAGCCAGACCTCAAGGGGAGCCTCCAACTCCAAAAGCCTAACATCTATACAGCCAGTTCCACTTACTGAAGATCGGTTTCTACAGGAACGGTTGCCTTTCAAAGAAACATTGCTTGAAATCTCTATGTAGCTCAAGTCTATTAGAAATGACATGACAGACTTAAATAAAAGAATAGGGGACACTGAAGCCAGATCCTCCTCACTGGAAAACTGGAGGGATAAAGTAGATCCAGAAGTAACTCAGCTTCAGCAGCAAATACACAAACTACAGTTAAAAACTGAAGACTTAGAAGGTAGGAGCAGGAGGAATAACATTCTGATAATGGGTGTCCCCGAGATCGAAGAGAACCCCAACATCATAGCTCTTGTCCAGAAGCTTTTACTGAAGATAGTGGGCCCTTCTTCACTGGGGAGTAATTACCAAATCGAGAGAGCTTATTGCTCACTACAGCCTCATCCCCAAACTTGATCTCTCCCAAGACCCCTAATTTTAAAATTCCTGAGCTACTTGGAGTAACAACATGTGCTGAACAAAGCAAAAGAACTCCAAGCAATATTGTGGGAAGGCACCAAGATCCATATTACACAGGATCTACCATATAAAATGCACCAGAAGCGAGCAGCCTTCCATGCCATTCTAACCAAAATCATTGCAGTAAGCATTCCTTTTAAAATGCTATATCCTGCCAAACTACAAGTTTCGGTATCTGGATCCCAGATATCCTATGACTCTCCCTCACAAGCGATTGCTGACCTAAAGATCAAGCTCCCAGAAGTGTTTAAGAATGACTGAATTCTTTACCTGCAATAAGTTCTGTATGAGATTTACTGGGAGATGGGGACTCACCTAACCATCTCCAACTTTTCAGAAATCCAGGCCTGGGATTAATTTGTGGATGGGTCTGATCTCACCGATTGCAGTGCCAGCTTTCCAACGCAGAGGGCAGATCTCTGCATGGCTTAATATTTTTTTTGAGGAAGGAACTGGTTAATCTGAGTGAGGGTAGGGGGGATTGTTTTTCACCTGGGACCAAAAATGGTCAGGCTACTTTTAGTTATCCCCCTATTGCTTTCTTACCTCATTAGTATGGACAGCACAGGACTCCAACAATGAAGTATTGTACCAGTTTTAATTCCTTTATTGTTTTCTAGCAGTCGGTTGCAGCAGGTCACGATGATTTATTTTTCTTTAGTTGCAATACGAAGTTTCTAAAATCGGGGGGGGGGCAGGGGATCTCATCTCCTCTTCACACGTAACCCCATAACATGGGAGTTGAAGCCTGAATCAAGGGATATTGATTTGATAGGCCTCCAGATGCTACCAGGAGAGAGGAAACCTTGTGTAATGGGGAAGGGGCATATGTTTGGATTACAAGGAACAGGTTCTAATTTACCTAAATGCGTAATGAACCTCCAGAATATATAAATTGTTCTGTGTATATTGGTGCCTAATCATAACAAAATAATAAGGTGTTAACAAGACTTATAACTCAAAAGATGATGTGGGGGGTGGGGGGTGGTTTGGCTCGAGCAAGCTCGAGGTTAACTGCATAACAAGCTAGTTTATGGGGGGGTTCACTCCTACACATTCCCTACAAAAGGATATGGGTGGTTCTGGTTTCTTTGGCTGCATTTTGTTTTGTTTAATACAAAACTGCCAGATCATTCCAGTTGTATGTCTCCTATTTTTTTGGGATTTATGGCTAGGAGTGGTATGGGATAGTCTTCCTTGCTGGGACTTGTTTGTTAGGTGTTCTAACCATTCCTTTTTTTCAAGGGTGACTACTGTATATAGTTGCTGGGGTTATGGGGGGAGGGATAGAGGGATGACTGTTTTATATTCTCTTTGGTTTCCTTTGTTTGGATTAGTCCTGAACTTTGAAAACAACATCATTTTAGAGCATGGAAACCATATTTTCAGGGCAATTGGGGGTGGGGGATGGTGCAAATGTACTGCTTCTCTTGCTATACTTTGAAATGGTTTCCCCTTCACTTTAATCATCTCTATTTTTATAAACTTGTAAGCCTAATATTGTTGTTGAGCTCAGAGATGGGGGGGTGAGCATGAGTTGGAGTGTGCCATATGATTATTTCTAGTTTCATAATGATTCTTCCTCTAGAGAAATTATGGGGTTTATTATTTGGTATGGCTATTAATACATTCAAAATACTGACCTGGAATGTCAGAGGAGTCAGGGGACCTATAAAGAGATATCAAGTAATAAAACATTGTGCCCTACTTAGTGCAGACATAATCCTGCTATAGGAAATGCATCTATTGACTAGAGAGGCCATTTGGTTACAAAGAATGGGGATTTCCCAAGTCTTCACTGCGGGGATTTCCTCATCAAGTAAAGGGGTAGTCATTTTAATTAAAAACACGATCCCATTCCAGGCTGACTCCACAGTAACTGATCCCCATGCAGATATATTCTTGTAAAAGGTACCCTCTTGGGCACTATGATAGCTTTAGGCTCTGTATATGGGCCACTGGGTGGCGAGCCATCATTTTTTATGGAACTTGTTAGCAAAATTGCACCATTTGTTCCCATCTCTTTAGTCCTAGGGGGAGATTGGAATGTCTCCCCCCACACAGGATATAGATAGGACCCATCGACCCTTAAGACCTCCTACTGCTTCACAAACAGCCCTACAGAACTTGATGGATACACTAGGGCTCTGTGATCCATGGTGTTTACTCAAACCATCACATCAAATGTTTTCTTTTTATTCTAATGTACACCAATCCTGGTCCAGATTAGATTATATCTTAATCAGTATCCCCTTGTTAACCAGTTTACATCAAACAGGCATCGAGCCTATAGTAATCTTCAAAATCTCACTGGTATGGGTGACCCTATCTCCTTCCCTTGACAGTCCCAAAGATAGATCATGGAGGCTGAACACTCAACTTTTAAAAGACAAGTCTATAATTTCTAAAATTCAAACCTCCATTCAAACCTTCCTAGCTACTAATATAGGTATGACTCAAAGAAATGATTTATTATGGTGTACCCTTAAATGCTATATTCGTGGGGATTTCATTAAATTAGCCACCAGAAGAAAGAAAATGAGAGAAAAAGAAACCTTATATTTATTAACCCAAGTAAGAGCGGCTGAGCTTTCTCTCTAGTCCTCAACAAACCCTGATGCCACAACTGAGCTTTTAGACCTCAGAATAAATATGCAGACCTCTTTAAAGAAAAAGCAGAGTATGCAATCTTAAAAACTAAATCCACTTATATAGATCAGGGAGAAAAGGCGGGTAAACTCCTAGCTCTTCGGCTCCACAAACTGGAAAGCTCTAGACTTATACCTTCTCTGCAGGCTCCAGATGGGTCTATTAAAACCAACCCCAGAGACATTGCTCAGATATTTGAGAACTTTTATCATTCCCTATATGGGAAAGATCCACACCCATTCCTACTCAAAAGATATAATCTTATTTGGACTTTTTAAATCTCTCCTCCTTACCTGAACACCTCCAACTCTCCTTGACTTCTCCTGTCACTCTAGAAGAAGTGAAAGCAACAATTAAAAACTTAACTCTTGACAAAGCCCCAGGTCCAGATGGCTTCCCCACTAATATTTACAAATCCTTTGTAAAGGAACTGGCTCCACATTTTATCAAACTATATCAACATATGCTCATAACTAAACCCTTGGATCCTACTTTACTAGAAGCTACCATATCTCTTCTATTAAAACCTGACAAGTCCCACCTGCTCCCGGAGAGCTATCATCCGATCTCCCTCTTAAATTGTGATATCAAGACCTTAACTAAAATCTTAGCTTTACATATTCAAAAAGTATGGTCTCAACTCCTAAGTCCAGAGCAGGTGGGATGTGTCCCTGGTAGATCCTCCACAGACCACCTTTGGAAACTTTCCCGTATTTTCAATGCAGCAAGATTATTTCAAACCCCGATGGCCCTAATCTCATTGGATGCCGAGAAGGACTTCAGTAGAGTGGACTGGGACTTCCTCTGGCTGACTTTAAGTAAGATGGGTTTCCCTCCTCTCTTTATCCAGTGGATTCAGGCCATATACTCTTCCCCTCCTGCAAAGATCCATTGCAATGGAATATCCTCTTCTCCATTGCCCCTTAACTCAGGTACAAGGCAGGGTTGCCCCTTCTCACCTTTCCTATTTAATCTGTTTTTAGAACCTTTGATTCATCATATCAAACAGTCTTCCCAAATACAAGGGATTCCAATACTCAATCACAATCTCACCCTCTCTGCATATGCAGATGATATCCTCCTCCATTTAGAGAACCCTACTAAATCCCTGAAACAAGTATTAGAAGTAATATCCCACTTTAGCTCCTTATTCAGTTATAAACTTAATTGGAACAAATCAGAAATCTTGCCTCTAAACCATTTCACTCACAAAGCTGATTTCAGTGGTTTTGATCTCAAACGGACTCTTCATTCACTTAAGTATCTGGGCATTCACCTAACCACAGATCCTTTTCTGACCAGGAAACTCGATCTGGATGACCTAGTGGCAATCCTTCAACTAGATCTTCAAAGATGGGAATCTTTTCCATTATCTCTTTGGGGACGCATAAACAGAGTTAAAATGAATGTTCTTCCTAGACTCTATTATCCACTGCATGTGCTGAACATATGGCTCCCACTATCTTTCTTCCAGAAGGTACACTCCCTCATCTTGGCCTTTATATGGTTACATAAACAACTCAGAAAATCCTTTATCAAACTGAGTCTCCCTGAAGTATCAGGGGGTCTCCGTCTCCCTAATTTTCTTCTTTACTATTGGGCGAGCCACTTCTCTAGGATTGGGAAATGGCTTACAGATTCCTTAGATGAAGCCTGTCCTATTTGGCTACAATTAGAAACCCAGATCTTATGACAACACCACTTGTTTGCACCTGACATTTACTATATTACCCTGAAGAAATTGCTGGATGCAATCGGCCACTCAGTAATAGGGATCTCCCTGAAAGCTTTGTCTCAATTTTGCTCCTCTTACAAACTTTTGCCATGTCAAGACTTCACACAGCCTTTAATCTTTAACCCCAATATTAAAATAGGTGGCACTTTTCTCATGCACACCTGGTTACCTCCACTACAAAATGCTAGAGTAACAGATCTCTACTTCCCCACGTCTCTTCTCTCCTTTTCCAAAATCAGACATAAATTTGGCCTAAATGCTTCTCATACCCTTAAGATCTTTCAGTTAAGACACTTAATAGCACAAGTATTTGGTACTGCTTCCATAGAATCTGAGCTTCAACCTATATTGGAAAGCTTCCATGATCTGTCTTCCAAACCGCACTGCTTATCCCTCTTATACAACTTTATCCTCTCCATTGGATACACTGATCCAGTACCCAGTTCAAAAATGTGGTCCTCTCTCCTACCAGGAACAACCATTGAATGGCCAAAAGTCTGGCAAGATTTATATACATACAACTCTCAAGATAGACTGCGACTTACCCAATACCATATACTACATAACCTATATTACACACCAGTAAAATTAGTCAAAATTGGTCACCTACCCAGCTCTAATTGCTCCAGATGCGGTATACATGAAGGGAATTTAGTACACATATTCTGGGTTTGTACTAAAATTTGCCCCTTGTGGCAATTGATTCAATCTAAATTGGACCCAATGCTTGATTTAGGGGACCTCTTCACTGTGGAGATCTGTATCCTAGGGATTTATACCACTATCTGGATTAAAGAACGGAAATATCACATATCACTAATTTCCATGGTGGTAAAGAAATTAGTGTTTAAACATTGGTTGGACCAAGTACCTGTCTCCTATAATGAATGGCTAAATGACCTCATAGCCTACTTCAGGATAGAGCACTTGATTGCTGTCTCCTGTAATAATCTTGTGTCATTTGATAAAAAATGGGGCAAATTGTACTCCTTATATCTGCACTGAAGCTATTAACATTTAATTGTTCCAGGTCCATCTTCAGATGTCTTCATATACCAAATATCTCTTTCAAGAATTGTACTATATGCATTGGCATACTCCAGGGGATGTTTGGGAGGAAGGGAGTTTGGGGTGGGGAAGGGGTTTCCTTTTTCTTTTTGATTATCTTTCTATTGTATACTTTAAGGGGATGATTGCATCTATGAACCATACCTGTTATGACTACTATGATGTGTATAACTTAAAACCAATAAAGAAGTTGAATTAAAAAAAAATCCCAGATTTCAAAGTAGTTGACTTCGCAGACATGAGAAGGAGGGTTAAAGAGAAGTTGGCTAAGAGGGGGACAGGAGGGTGTGTGGAGGGGCAATAGGCATGCATGCATTAATGAGTCCATTGTTAGGGTAACCAACCAATGTGTGAGGGTGAAGAATAAGGGCAAGAGAAGGAGCAAGCCACTCTGGTTTTCTAAGGTGGTGGCTGATAAAATCAGGGCCAAGGGGATAGCCTTCTGAAAATACAAGGAGACACAAGAGGCTGGGGTCAGAGAAGAGTACCAAAAATGTCAATGAGAGCCAGGTGCATCGCTGAAAAGTGCTAAAGCACAGACAGAAGAAAGACTAGCACAATTAGTGAGGAAAGGGTACAAGACATTCTTTAGGTACATCAGTGAGAGGAGGAAGTCCAGAGGGGGTATAGTCAAACTCAAAGGAGACAATGAAGAGAGGGTAGAAGGGGACCTAGAGAAGGCCACAGTCCTTAACAGGAACAGGAGGGGGAAGAACTGAGCTTCACAACATTTGCAGAACAGAGGGTCCTAGAGAAACTTACAAAACTAAAGGTGGACAAAGCAATGGGGCCAGATGGAGTACATTCAAGATCCTAAAGGAACTGAAGATGGAGCTGGCAGCATTTTTGGAAGCGCTGTTCAGTGAGTCACTGAACATGAGGGGGGACCCGCAGGACTGGAAAAGGGCAAATGTGATCCCTCTTCACAAGAGTGGTAGCAAGGAGGATGCAGGGAACTACAGGCCAGTGAGTCTCACTTGAATAGTGGGGAACATCATGGAGACACTGCTTAAACAACATATTGTGGATCACCTGGTATCCATTGGAATGCAGGATCCAAGACAGCATGGGTTCATGGCAGGAAGGTCCTGATAAAAAATTTGATAGATTCCTTTGACTGGGTGACCAAGGTGGTAGAACAGGGAGGGGTGGTGGATATTGCCTACCTTGATTTCAACAATGCCTTTGACACAGTCCTGCATTGAAGGCTGGTAAACAAGTTGAGGAGTCTAGAGGTGGGACACAGGGTGATGAACTGGGTCAGAAATTGGTTAGTGGACAGAAGGCAGAGGGTGGTGGTAAATAGCACACAGTAGGAAGAAATGGAAGTCACCAGTGGTGTGCCACAGGGGTCAGCCCTGGGAGAAGTCCTCTTCAATGTCTTCGTAGCAGAAGGGATAGAGGGAAAAGTATGCTTGTTTGCAGATGATACCAAGATCTGCAAAAGAGTAGATACTTCAGGGGGTGTAGAGAGAATGAAAAGAGACCTGGAAAAGCTGGAGAAATGGTCTGAGATATGGCAATTAAGGTTTAACATGAAGAAGTGCAAGATCATGCCAGCGGGAAACAGAAATCCTGGGGGGAGCTACATGATGGGGAGTGACCTGTTGATGGTCACCAGGGAGGAGAGGTATTTGGAGGTCATTATATCAGATGACCTGAAATCTACCAAACAGACTGCAAAAACAGTTGGGAGGGCTAGTGGGATGTTAGGGTGTATAGGAAGGGGTATTACAAGCCATAGGAGGGAGGTGGTGATCACACTGTACAAGACACTGGGTAGGCCTCAATTAGAGTACTGTGTGCAGTTCTGAAGGCTGCTCCTGCATAAGGATATTGACAGGGTGGAAACAGTGCAGAGGAGGGCAAATAAGATGGTGCAGGGTCTGCATGACAAGGCATATGGGGATAGACTTAGGGACCTCAATATGTACACATTGGAACAGATATGGGTGAGGGGGGGGACATGATTGAGACTTTCAAATATCTTAAGGGCATAAATAAGGTGGAAGGGGATAACATCTTCCAGTATAAATAGTATAATAGAACTAGAGGGCATGACATGAAATTGGAGGGGGTCACATAAGGGGTAAAGTGAGAAAGTTATTTTTTACAGAGAGGGTAGTGGATGCATGGAATGCCCTGCCTCAGGAGGTGGTGGGAGCATGTACAGTGGAGGGATTCAAGAGGGCATGGAATAGGCACAAGGGAATCATACATATATGGGGGGCATAGCTGAGGCCACTGACCTAGTAGAGGCAGTGGAAGCAAATTGGTAAAAATGGGCAGACTGGATGGGCCTTGCGGTACTTTTCTGTCATCAATGTCTATGTTTCTGTGTTATGTTTCTATAGTACCAGTGCTCCTCCCAAAGCTGCTTGAAAGCTTGCAATTCATTTAAGTTAATTCAGTTGCCTTACTTTGTCTTCATTCAACTATTTTAACATTTTAAAGGGGTTCTTGGTCTCATCATTCATCCGAATCATGATTAGCCTAACCATTGCCAACAAGGTGACCCCCTCTACACTTTTTTTCATATAGCTATTTGCCCACCTGTTGCCACCTTCTCCTGCCATCAGGCCCTCAGGGGGCTACCCTTGGAGCTATCACATATAGCAATGGGGGTACATAGTGTTTTCTCCCCTTACATCCCCCGGGTCCCGGCAGACATAGTTGTACATTTGTGTGGAGGCACACATGCACCAGAACTGGTAATGACCCCATTCCACCCAACTGGCCTAGCACCTGCCCCCCATTTCCCTGACACTACCACTGAGCCTCAACACAGTGGCAGTCATAGGCCAGGAAGGCTAACCTCCCCAGTCATGGAGAGGAGAGCTGCATTATGGCTGCTCAATCCTCTCTCAGTCCCCCCCGGCTGACCCACAGCAGCCCAAGCACGTTCCAGAACTCAGGTCACTGATGTGGGAAAGGTGAAGCACTCCTTGGCACCTCTGCCCTCTATGCCACTGTGCTGCATGTCACCCTTCTACACTTAAATTTTTCCATTTTTTTCCTGTGTATTTTATGAGTTTTTCCCATTTTTCTGTGTCCCAGACCTGGGACCCTGGCAGACACATATGCGTGCGTGCGTGGAGGGGCACACATGCAAGCCGGGTACTGGCTCAGCCCCTTCTGCCACATCCCTGTCATTTGCTGCCACTTCCCCTCACCTACGATTCCCACCACACCTCCACCCAGTGGGAGTGGAATTATGGGGGAGCGGAAAACCACACTCAAGAGAGGAGAGCTGCCTACTGCAGCTCAATCCTGCTCCTATCCTCCCCCCACCTTGCTGGCTCCCTGGTGACCCGAGGTCATTCCTGAACCCTGGTCACCAGGGTAGTGCAAGGTAAGGTATCCAGCACCTCAGCCCTAAGCACCAGCAGGCCGACTCCTACACTTTAAATTTTAACATGCCAATATGAGCTGGGGTCCCACTGCTTTCTCTCTTTCTTGTGTGGAATTCACTATCTGGTTTTTCTTGGTCTTGGCCAAATGATGAGTTCCAGAACACTTTTAATATGTTGCAATGATGGAATGAAGACAAGGTAAGAAAACTAAATTAATTTAAATGAATTGCAGGCTTTCAAGCAGCTTTGGTGGGCACTGGCACTATAATTATTTGATTTTGGCACACACCAGGAGCACCCGAGCAAAAATTTAAGAAAAATGTATAAGCAATGTGATAAAATCTCAATGTATTAGCAGGGATTAAGCTTGTTAAACTTTTACAATTGCGTTTAAAACAGGAGAGGTATAGCCTTCTCCTAATGAGTGAGCTTTCCTATGGTTGCCTGTGATCCCGTTATGGGCCAGAGCACACTAGATTAAAGATGAAGCTAGAGAGTGGTTTCCACTCAAGAAAAATAGAAAGCAGTGGGACCTCAGCACATACTGGCATGTAAAAAATTAAAGTGTAGATACCTGACTGATGAGGGGAGCTTCATCTTTTCAGTAGTGGTCAGGTTAATCATGATTTAGCCAAATAATGAGACCAAGAAACACTTTAAATTTAAAAATGATGGAATGAAGACAAAGTAAGAAAACTAAATTACTATAAATGAATTGCAGACTTTCAAGCAGCTTTGTGGGGTGCACTGGTACTATAACTATTTGTTTCTTTTTCACATAGGACCACCAGTACTGTACTCTATGTTCCAAGTGCAGCCACACCAGTGATCCGTATAGTGACAATATGACCCCCTCCTGTCTGCTAGTGATTAGAGCTGGGTGGACTGTTCTTTTGGAAATCAGAGCCCCCTGATTCAGCACTTGCCCATGGACATGGATAAATATAGACACAATCAAAGGAGTCTGGTTCTGAGTCGTGGGTAAGGCAAGGAACACAAGTGTGAGGTGGGAAGAAGCAGAGAAGAGATGCAGTGAACAGAGGAGAGATGCAGAGAGCAGAAGATGGGACTGGGAGAGTAAGGACAATGTGGGGAGGAGAAGGGACATGGTGCTTGGTACCTCATAGCTGGGGGGAGGGGGGAGAAGCCAAGAAGGGGACAAGTGAGTGAGTCTGCTGCCTTGTGGTTGTAGTTGGGTTGAGGGGACTAGGAGGTTCAGAGCAGTGTGGTGAGGATGGGAAGAGAGAAGAAGGGACATGGTGCCATAATTTAACATCAGTGAGTGGGGAGTAAAGGAGGGGACTGTGAGATGTTGGCAGAGGACTGGCTGACACAACAGACCATCAACAGCACACCTGCAGTAGCCATAGCCATGGCCAATAGCAGTAGCTAGCATACAAAACAGTTATATGACACTGCTCAGCAGTATAAATACTTATGAACTGCACATCAGACTCAGACAGGAGAGTGAGATTGGCAGTGTGGGCAGAGTGACAGAAAAGAGAGAGTGACATATAGAGAGGGAAGGAGAGAGGATGGAGAGGGAGTGGGAAAGGGGTAAGGCTACAAGAGAAACAGGAACCCTACTAAAAAATAGTAAAAATAAAATAACAACAGGAATTCTGCATGGCTGCTGAGACGATGGAGTAGAAGAGAAAGAGACAGACAGAAAAAGGTTACAGCACCATGGGCCGGAGGGCCAGGTTGAAAAAAAAACCAAAAAAAACAAGAAAGACTACTTAGTTGCAATTTAAATTTGGTCTTCTTCTAGCTGGCCCGGTGGTGCAGAGAGCTTAGGCATCTCAGTCTTACCTCAGGCCACTCCAGAAATCCGGGTTCAGGAACAATCTTGGGTCATCTGGGAGCGGGGGAGGGTGGGAGCAGGACTGGAGCTGCCTAGAGGTAGCTCTCCTCTCCCGGTGAGGGGAGTCACCCTCCCATAGTGCCGCCACCACTGGGTGGAGGTCCGGTAGTGGCACAGGCAGATAATGGGTGACCAGTAGGTTGGGGCATCCAGCAGTGCATGGCGCATGCATGCCTCCACACATACGTGCTTCACCAAGGACATGGGTGCGGGAGGGAGAAAAAACAGAAAAAATGGATAAAAAAATAATAATAAAATGCGGCTTCTTCTAGTTGCTGAGGAGCACAGAGTTAGAGAGGGACAGAGGAGAAGATTGTACTGGGTGATAGGACCAAGGTAGCCGAAAGCATGTAAATAAAACTTACTGATTATATTACAAAATACCCCTTAACACAAGAAAAAGAAAATTTACCATTTTACAAGAAAACAAATACCCCTTATCATAAGAACAAGAAAATGTACCATTTTACAAGCAAAGTACCCCTTATCATAAGAACAAGAACATTTACCATTTTACCAGAAAACAAATACCCCTCATCATAAGAACAAGAAAATGTATGCTTTTCAAGAAAAAAATTCCCCTTAACAAAACAAAGTTGACATTAAAAAAAATCCCCGAGCTTCTGGCTGCTGTGGAAGGACAGAGTTGGAGACAAAGAGAGATGGAGGAGATTGTGCTGGGGGTTACAAAAAATAAATAAATAAAATACCCTATCCCCAAGACTTCATTACAAATGTGACTTCTGGCTGCCAAGGGAGAATAGAGTTGGAGAGAGAGATGGAGGAGATTGTACTGGGGGATTCAAAAAAATAAAATATCCCATCCCCAAGGCCCCAACATAAAAGTGGCTGTAAAAAAGAAGGAAATGAGAGAGAAAGAGAGAGAGAGAGAGAGAGATCAGCGAGTTAACATACTCATTCTGTCCTGACCTGACTTGAAGCAGATTATTATTTTTTTAAATTTTTTGTTAAAGCAAAGAAGGAAGAAACAACAAGTCTGGTGTTATTGGCATTAGTTAATGTATTGAGTTAAGAGTGGACTTCTGCAGCTGTAGACAACACTAGTGCCTGCCTGCCTGCTTAAGTGTAAAGAAGTGTCAACATAATTCATCATCCCGATTCCCTGTTCTCCTTATTTTTGTAATCACCACCATACTGGTGTGCCCCACGTAAAATCGTAAATTAAACATCTACATCATCAATTTAAATTCCAAGGCCATTAGTAACATTATCCTATTGATATTCTGAATACAGTCATTGAACAGTAACACCAAGAATCCCTCCTCTATGTCTTCTGTGGAAGGAAGTGGTGGTAGTCATCAATATTTCTGTGTGGGTGACTGTTCTCTGTACAAATTGGAACCTGTAGGGACAGGAGTGGGACTCAAGATGCTAGGAACTGGGGAGAGATATTTTTATAAAATAAATAATAAAAATAAATGAATAAATAAAACAATGGATTAAGTGTTCAGAGTCAGACTAGTTCTGAGTCTCAGGTAGACACTGCATCTTCAGGCAACAAAAAAGGGAGTATGAATGACCAGGCTAAGCAATCATCCTACTGCATCAGTCAAAGAAAATCAAACCCAAACAAGTGATTCTGGTAACTCAAAAGCATCATCTTCTAAGTGAGTGCTTGAATGTAATAAAGGTGCATCTGTCAGTTCAGTCCCGCTCAAAAAAAGGTTCTTTAGTTAAAACAAAAGGATTTTTGGGTATCACCCGTAGAGGCACACACAGGGATGTAACAGTTGCATACTATGCTAATGTTAGTCTCCCACAGACTGTATCCAATTCCTCTGAAACTGAGGCCAACGTGGTTAAAGACAGTCGTCGGACACAAGGTGTACCAGCAAGGATAAGTGGATGGAAATTGCAAATGAGGAAGAAGTGGAAGCAAATGTTTCTATGGGGAGATGAAGAGGAGGGGTTAGAGAAAGGGAATAAAGCACAATAGGAACAGGTTTAAGAAACATCCAGTAAAACAAACAAACAAACAAACAAAAAAAGCTCCTGAACTACAGTGCCTACCAGGAAAAAGACTAAAAAAATATTTTGTTTGGTCATACTTTCAACATGCTCTATTTGTAAAGGGGTAATGAGCAAGGGTAAAAATAAAGCAGCATTGGTAACTTCACCACTGAAAAGGCACTTAGACAGGTATCATAACACTAATGAGAAATCGATTTTTGAGAACAGAAGAGAAAGTGACTGTGACAGTGATGATACTAGATCACTACACTCAGGGGTATCTCCAATAGATGCTAATAATGGCAGCCTCCACAGCAATACTGAAGCACCTCCAGCACTTCTTTCCATTCGAATGATGCCTAGTGTTATAAATACTGATAGCAACTATGTGTTAAAAAGCCCCACTTCTTCACAGGAACTGTTTAACACCGCTGAAATATATGAACGTAAGACCAAATATCCCTTAACTGACCCTGTTGCTGTTACAATACAATAACAAAGGCAATTTCAGAGATGATAGCCACTGACTTGCTGCCATATAAGGTAGTAGAACATGTAGGATTCAGGTAGCTGCTAGAGTGCTTTGAACCTCAGTGTAATATACCATTGAGGACAGATTTCTCTAGCAGGGATTACAGATCTATATGATGTGGAATGTAAAACACTCAGACGAGTTTTGGCCAATGCTGTTGGGATTCTGGTGCATCTGGACAAGTTGTCAGCCTGAACCCTTCATGTCTGTCATTGCACACTGGGCATCTTTTGCTGATAATTCTGATGGGGCAGTGAAATGCAGTTTGCTGTTATAAGAATGTTTTATTTTCCATCTGAACATGACTCATACAACATCAGTGAGGAGCTCAAACAACCAGTATGAGAACGGCTTAAATTCCTGATGACACTGTAAGTGAAACTGGTTGGAGTTTTGTGGGGTCTCACTGGAGTCTCACTGGTGTCTCTCTGCTTTGGTAAGAGGTCTTGCATACTTTATGAATTAAACTGCGATTATTTCACCATATTCTTGTGTCTGGTTTTGGTGTTCTGGCGGGGCATGGTACTTGAGTTTATTGCATTGGTTACATTTAGTTCTTTTTAGCACACCCAGCTGAGGGGTGGCCTTGGTTGCTGTCAGATCCCCCCTGAGCTTTGGGTCTTATTTAATAAGGGACAGAACTTCAGTGAGTTCTTTCAGTCTTACTAGGATTCCCCTGGCAATTCAGCTTAGCATTCTAGTGGCATAAATCTCCTCATTAGCTATGGAGCTGGACTGTGGAAGTTAGGTATTTGAGCCTTTTATCTTTAAATGAATAGATAAGATTGTTACATAATGCATGCATGAAATTATTTGCCAAAAATGTCATTCATGCCCCTGTTAGGGTTCAGATTAAAGTGACAAAAGTAGGGAAAAGTAAAGAAACTGAGATGTGCAGACTATACGAGAATGGGGTGAGTGTTACGGTTGACAACCCCAAGAACCATCCCAGGCCTGATTTGTGAAGACTCAGGAGAGGTGAAACCATACTGGTTTTTCCTGTTACTGCCTGCAGGGTGTGTGTGTGTGTGGGGGTGTGGGTGTTAAGGTTGGGAACTCTAACACAGCTCCCTACATGTGTTGCTTTAATCTAAACCCTAACTGATACATTAACAACATTTTTAGCAAATAATTGCCTTATTTTTTGGGAAAGTGTAATCATATTTGCATTCATGCAGGTCCATTTGGGACCTGTGTGAACATATTCATTTGCCTCTGGGCCCTGCGCTTCCATCCCTCCATAGATGCATATATCCATGTTGGTGTGGAAGCAAAAGGCCTGGAACTTCCAATATTATCCAATGGGAACTGTGATGTTTTAATTTTTTGTTTTTCTATATGACCCCTAATTTTTATTTTTATTTTGGGGGGAGGTATTATGTGTTATTATTGTAGTACTCATTAAGATCATTGTTTTGATATATTGATTGTCCCCTACGTGCAAATATTAAGGGAATTGTCTTGTTGAAATTGAATTGGGAGGAAAAAAACTAAGTCCAAACTCTTTTTTCATATCATAGAATCATAGAATCCCACCAGCAGAAAAGGACCGAATGGCCTATTTAGTCTGCCCGAAAAATGGCCCACCCCCTCCCACACTCCTACCATTTACTTCTCTGTCCTATGGAAAAATATATATGAAAAAAAAGATTCCTTCATACGAATAAAGAATTTGGACTTAGATTTTGTCCCCTGATTCTTTTTTCATATGTAGAAATCCTTTTTGATATTTTTTTTGTTCATATGAAAAAGGATGCCTTCTTATGAAGAAAGAATCAGAAAAAATCAAAGTCACAGTTTTTTTTTGTATGAAGGGATCCTTTTTCATATGGCCATGTGAAAAAAGGAAATCGAGAAATGAAAAAGATTTTAAAATGCATACAAAACACATTTCTGTGTCATTTTTCTAAAACATAATTGCAAAATCCACCTAACGGGGTCCCGATTAATAAGATACATGTTTTGGTCTCTCTCCTGGATGTCATTTTAGGGGTTTTCAAACATTTAAAAAAAACAGAAACAAGATTGCAGCCATACGAAAAATGAATTTTTCCTCATGACAAAGGATTACCCCATATGAAAAAGGATCCTTTTTCATATGGACCAAATTATTTTTTCATTCCAAGCAGCTATCCAAAAGATCATACTGAGCATGCTCAGAATCAGGATTTTAAAATCTTATAACTTTGGAATGGATTTATATATTTTTTTCACCAAACCAGTGAAAGGCACCACTGTGGGACATGCCCTTTGTATGCTGAAAATTTTAGAGCAAAATTCAAAACCATCTGGGCACTAGGTGATGAAAAAAAAAACAGCCCCCCTAATTTTTTTTACTGTACAGTATCTTTGAATCTGCACATCTGACTTGAAGGAAACTGGGCACATCAAGAGAACTTGCCTCTGAGACTGCACATGCAAACTTTCATACAAATCTGTTGAACGGTTGCAAAGCTATTAAAGTACAAAGTTTGAGGTTTAGCATGAAACTCCCCTGCAAAACCCTTAGTGATGCTACTGTGCCACTATAATATATCTACAGATGCAACCTCCTGAAACATCACTTATTTTTCAAACACTAAAAACAAAGTATAAAGAGGTAGATGTCATCTTACCAAGTTCAAGAAACTTAATTTGGAACTTTGCTGCATACCACTGTGCTGCCCCTACACTTTCTTACTCTGCAGTGCCATGTGGTGACTTTTTTAGCAAGGCGTGCAATGTGTGCTCAGGGCAATTATAAAAGGCCGGGGGGTCTGGGGGCCACCTAGGTTCCCAGACACTACAGGATTTTTCATGCTTT
This sequence comes from Neoceratodus forsteri, assembly GCA_016271365.2. Taxonomy (NCBI): domain Eukaryota; kingdom Metazoa; phylum Chordata; order Ceratodontiformes; family Ceratodontidae; genus Neoceratodus; species Neoceratodus forsteri. The sequence continues at coordinate 541,895,216 of CM057449.1, read as the reverse complement.
GTGGTGCATTTGGGGGGGGGGGGGGTGACACTATATGGCTGCTTTTAAAGCCTTCTTTGACTTATTACAAACAACCACTATCACCATCAAAATAACTAGCTTTTTTATTTTCAGAGTCACACAGTATGCAAGTGGAGCTGATCAATTATCACTGTGTCAATATCTACTGTTACAACTTTTTTTTTCTTATTGCCAGCTGAAAACACACACTTCTGTGGCATTACACATAGCCCTAAAACTCCCAGCCAGGACAAATGTAAATCATTATGTAATTGTTAGGACTGTTTCTTCCTTTAAATATCAACCTTTTAAATAACAGAGTATGAGAAATAGTCTTTTGTTAAGACATACATGATAAGCTAGTGCACACTATTCTCTCATGTCCATTAATCATAACCACTGTTCAATTCCTGAGTCTCAAAATAATTCAATCGTTTTTTAAATATGGAGCAGGACAGTTCATCACACAACTATATCTTGGTCACTGTTCAATTCCTGAGTCTCAAAAAAATACTGGCAATTCTTTAAATGTACTGCAGTTTTATTTTATGGAAAGACAGTTCCTCACACAGCTATATCTTTATAACATTTCAGACTGTCATTAATCTTGCAATAAATAGTTATCAAACAGCTATCAGCAGCCAAATGTTTGCCATTTCATTTTTTGGAAAGACAGTTTATCACACAACTATATCTTGTATTAGATTTCAGATTGTGGTAAGTCCTGCAATAAATAGTTATCACGCAGCCAGCCACCAATAACTACATTTCAAAAAGAGTTTTTTTTTAAAGTGTTCATATTGTAAACAGTGCCAAATATCCCAATAAACAGAGTTGTGAAAAACAAAGTCCAACTGTTAATAACTGCTTGTTTGCATATTTTCTTCAATTAGTGCAAAAATAGCATGATGCTGATGTACAAAATTAGGAAAAATGCTGAGTGCAAATTAATGTTGCAAGAACACCATTTGGGAACGTGGCAGCATATGATTTTCACTTAGTGGAGAGCTAACTTAAGATCTGCTGCCATAAAATAATTTTTTTAACTATACAGTTCCGACAACAACACACACTGGAGATAATCAGAAGGAAAAAATATTTTTTGGTCCCCCAGAAACTTCCCAGTATCTAATACTTTTCTCCAAATCACGATACACCCACCTTTTCCCCAATGCATGGTACAACCACCATTCACAAAGCTCCAGACATAACAGACTTCACTTTAATAATATCTTAGCATGGCTCAAGACCTGTTTGTCTTCATGCCGTAATAAAAAGGAGAGGAGGGAAAAACTACTCCCATAGACTGGCCAAACAACTAGTAGCACAGTAAACAGTATTGAAGCTCTTTCCTTTTGCTGTGTGTCACTGTGCTAAAACAGCAGATAAAAGTCCAACTGTTCACTCAAAAGTTTGGGAGCAATTCAAATTCAAACATTTTCCAAACTCCACTATTAAACAGCCAATCAGAAAAAAAAAACAGCCTGCAGGGAGTTTCATTCAGTTCCCATTGATTGTGACCATGTCTCAGTGACAGACTATCTTTTTATCCTGCCTTATGAGAGATGTGGGGAGTGAGAGGATTCACATACAGTGGTACCAATAGAGTGAACTAGGACAAACCATGCAGGACTTAGTAGAGCTGAATTTCAATATCACCATTTCTCAGGCATCTGGTATCTACAATTGCTTTGTGCCCACTCAGGAGCCACCCACTTAGAGTAACAGCCATTTCCCCACTATCCACATTGTCACAGAGGGGGATGAGGCCAAGTATTATTTCATCATTTGGTTCTGGGTCAACCCATACTTTATCCAAGGAAATGGGATGCGGCTCCATGTGATGAGTGTAGCAAAAATTGTAAAAATTGAACAGCAAGTGACAAGAGGTAGTTCAAAATGATGGGAGGTCTAGCAGCAGTATGTGTTAGCCAGCAAATCATTTTATTATATAGTTTTTTTTTTTTTTGCAGAAAATTTATTTCTGACATACTTGTACTATTACTCAGTGAATGTTTAGTTTCTGATGATAAACAGCACAGCACTGTACCAAGATACTCAATTCTTTTCATGGGGGAAAAGCACCAGAGTGGGAACTTTAAAAAAAAACTAGAAACTCATGTATCTTGGTTCAGGAATGAAATAAAATGAGGAAAATGACTATCTTGATATTTTTGCTAGAAAACATTATTGCTGGAAAAACTTATATGGTGACTAATGAATACTGCTGCTTTAACCAGATGTATGCTATGTCAGCCTGTTATGCAGTTTACATCGCAACTTTTGTAAACATCATGGCTTCATTCATAATTTTTTGTTGTAAGCAATACCACTTATATGAACATGCTGTTCATCCCCATGAAGTGAAAACTCAAAAGCAGAAAACTGCATCCATGTCTGGTTTGGGCCATGCCAGTAGCATACTCATTCAGCATGCACACAAACAACACAATTTAGGGGGGACAAGGCCCCTACCTTAACTTCTCGAGGGGGCCTTTAGCCCCTCAGCCCCCCCCTGTAGTCAGGGCCTATTGTTGGGAGAAGGAGGTTGGCATTGCACCTATTGTACTGTGCAGTGGGGGAGGGGGATTGCCCAGATCTTTATGTACAGGGTAGGCAGCTCGTCTCTTGGGCTGCATGGGGAGGGAGGAGGGGGAGGAGGAGGAGACTGAGGAAGAGGAGACACAGATTCAATTCATAGTTGCATGCCTTGGACACTTTTTCCAAGGCAATGCCAGTCAGAGTTTCAGCTGCCTGAGGTCGCTGTCACCTAGGCAACTGGATGCAACTTGGAGTGTTCCATGCCATTGCCAGCAAGACAGCTGACATCAGAACACTGCTGGCACTCCCAATCCCTACTGATGTGACAAAACAAAAGGGAGCCACACTCACTACTGATTGTAGTTTGTACTGAAAACAGAAAAAAAAGTTAACACACTTATTCTGGGGCATGCAATGCATGCCTTGCATACAGTGAATGCACGCCATTGTTGCTCTGTAATAGAAAAGAAACCTAATGGAAACAAGCTGCTGCTTCTTTGAAAGTAGGCCTTCCTTCACATCTACCAGCTGACTGCTAACTCACTGGCACTTTGATCCCTTTCTGTGTCTCTGTTATGGCTTTATGAAAATATTACTCTTTTCCCATCTATTTTGTCACATATTGAAACACAGAATTTGTTAATAGAAAATAACCACTTGTCTCACCCAGTCTGCCTAGATGTTCTCTGCCTAATCTGTCTCTGCAGACCCAATGTGGTTTCAGGTAACCTTTCCACCTCCTGCCTCTTTTCTAATATGCCCCTATGTCTATCCCATGCATGCTTGAAGCCTGCCCCCCTACAGTTTTTGCCTCCACATGTCCTCTGTCTGTTCCAAGCACCTACCACCCTTTCAGTGAAGAAATATTTCCTCACATCTCTCCTGAACTCTCTTCCTGCTGCTTTATTGTATGCCAGCTAAGAGGGGAAAAGGGACACACAAAAGTGGCAGTGGTGCCCAGATAATTGAGAGTCCAGGTAAAAGGAAAAATGGCACCATTCACCAGCATAACAGAAGTAAATGCAAGGCTTTTATATTAGGTAAGAAGCTTCATTATTCAGGATAAACATAAAAAAAACAGTAGGAGAGGCGTGCAAGCATGCAATCTCAATATTTTCCATACATGCATTTTTCAAGAGACCAATGTGCGCTGCCCTTGGCTCCTTTTTAAGTTACACAGTTAAAGGTATAGACACCAAAAAGCAGTACTTGGGAAAAATACAATGTGCAACACAAAGTGCAAAAAATTCATTAATAGAGTACTACTGCAATAAATATGAAATGTGCAAAACCACATGCAGACAAAACACAAACAGCAATTACAGTTGGATATACAATATTGTTGTGGGTCAAAAGAGGCTTTAATATTATCATCCCAGTTGCACCAGGGTAGCTTAATAAGAACTGTGAAGTACATGCAATCTGAACTGGACATGGAATTTATTCTGTTTGTACTAGGGAAGAAAAGATTGACCATCCAGTACAGAAATCCATTATACGTCCATGCAACATCTAACATACTGCACACAGAGGTGTGCTATAGATGACAGAATTCAAAAAGGACCCCTCATTCACAATCCATAAGTCAGGTAAGCCCTGGTCACAAACAATGTGAAGAGGTTTCACAAAAAACTATCCTATGGCCATGGATTAACATGAGATTTCATGCTCTGTAAAAGGAAACCATGCAGTCAATTTTAAAGAAAAGACACAATTTCTAATCTCTCATTTAGACCAGGACAAAGGGATGCTTGCATTTCAAAAATCCAGTATGACTCTCTTTTGCATAGCAATGCTTCTTCATCACCACCCCTTGTGTTCATAAACACATTTTCTAGATCCACAAATGACCAGTTGTGTTTCAGATTCTGTCCAGATTGTACAACATGAGTTGACAAGGATGAGTCCAGGCTTTTGTGCTGAATGCACCACATGCATTCCCCTTTCAGAATACAAGGCGGGAGTGAGCAGATGCATGCCGTGTCATTGTGGAGAAATGGCAAAAGCAGTGGCTTGTCTGATGTGCCTTTTTTACTTTTGATATTTTCACAGAAATAAGGCTAAGGAAAAAAATAATTTGGGACCATCAATTAGAAACACATACTGTATAAGCCAAATTATAGAAAACTCTCTCTCTCTCTCTCTCTCTCAGCTGAGTGGGATAACTTTATTGCGGACAAGGCTGAGACACTCTGGACATATATTGCAACAATATACAAGAAAAGTTCTTATAAGTTCTTTATAGATTACACCCTGACTAGGAAAAAAGGAAAAATAATGACTAAAGGCTGGTTTGATAAAGACTGTAAAAAATATAAAAATATCTTAAAAAGATTAATTAAGAAAGCATAAGTAGGTAAGTATAGGGCTGCCTTCAAACAAATAAATTTAGAAAGGAAAAACTACAACAAATTGTTTAAGTCCAAAAAAAAATCATTACTATATGGCTCTGTTGAATAAGATGCATAATGCTGTCTGGGAAAATGACTCAAAGAATTTTGGACACTCATGGCCAAAGGTACTAACAATTATAAAGGTATTTGGACACTCACATAATAGCAAGCAATTGGATTCAATATAATACTAATTTATTCTATAATACAGATCTTCAAGTTAATCACATATCTGGTACAGAAAGTTTAAATAAAACACCTTATTTGATTTCTATCAAAGATGTTTATTTAGCCATACAATCTATGAAATTAAAAAAGCTGCTGGGCCTGATGGTATCCCAGCACACATTTACAGGTTTACACGGTGCTTTGGTATAAACCATTGATGGTGCTATACAATAAATGCATACTGGAGGATTTGACACCACACTCTTGGCTAGGATCTATTATTGTTCCAATTTATACAAAAGGGGATGTTTAACATCCCATAAGCCTCCTTGACATTAACTTAAAAATATTTTCAAAATAATGTTAGATAGGCCACAAACACAGATTTATATTACAGGAGGACTGAGTGAACTGCATGCTGGTTTCAGAGGGAGATATTCTAAAACTGACCATTGTTTTGTATTAGCTCATTTAGTGGAAAAACATGTACATTTAAGGAAGCAAAGTCTGATCGCAATGTTCATGGATTACTTGGCTGCATTTGACTCAGTTTCTAGATCCACCTTGTAGAATTTGCTCCTGCAAAGAGGTATTGATCCAGCTGTAGTTAGAATTAGTTTCAGTCTCTATTCATAGACATGGGCAAAAGTTAATTTTGGTCTAAATGGACAAATGACAAAAGCATTCCCTACTAACAAGGGTGTTAGGCAGGGATGCATTTTAACACCCACATTATTCTGTTTATATGTGGATCAATTACTCAGAAAGCTGGAATTTTTAGATTCAGATTCACCAAGAATAGGCACCCACATATGCCTTGCTTTGGGATATGCACATGACCTGCTTCTTTTGGCATTGTCAAAGGGAGACTGCAGAAGAAAATTGACCTGTTGGAAGCTAAATCTAAAAAAACTCAGTCAATCCATTATCTTTAGTGAAACCCAAATAATGATTTTTGGACAGAAAAGGGAGAACGAAACCTGGACTTTGGGAAATCAAAAGCTAACTTTGACCACTAGCTACATCTACCTTGGTGTAGTGTTTGCGGCAAATGGAAAATGGATAAAACATGCTAATAACATAGTAGCAAATGCTAAAAAAGCATTAGAAGGGCTAAAAAAATCTAATATTGCATATAGAGGTTTTACATGGAAACCTCTCATTAATGTCCTTAAAGCTAAGACAATAGCTCAGTTGACATATGGGACAGAAGTAAGAGACATTCAGAGAAGAGATAGTCTTATAGTGCCTGTATTCAAATTACTGAGAGGGTGTTTGGATTTAGGACACTTGTGTCCATCTAGCTATATCAGATCGAAACTAGGATTGGACAATATCAATGCTGTCATAGATATTCGTAAATATAATTACTGGCTGAAACTAACTAGAATGAAAAAGATAGGTTACCCTACATTTGCCTAGAGGAGAAGAGGTGCTAGTCTAGTATGGGATGTAAAGAGTCTAACTGGTACAGAACGTTTTTAAATAATGGAAAAAATATGGGTTAACCTGCTTAAACAGATATCACAAGAATAAAATTACCCTCAGCCTTAAATATAAGGTATACATAAAGAAGAACATTTGCAACTACTGGGTTAAAGAAGACTTAATTTTTTTGATATTAAATCAACTTTATTGTTTAAGAATAAACATCCACAGCAAACATAATTCAGAACAATGAACAAGGAAGCCACCCCCCCTCCTCCCACCCACCTCAGTGCCCTACCCCCCCCCACGGAGTGAACAAACCCTTCCAACAGTTGTAAATACTCGGCATAAATACTAAGGAAGCTTGTGTTATATCATTCTGGGATGAGGAACCAGAGAAAATCCAAAGGCACTAGTTTAGTTAAAGGATGTAAAGTCTGCCCCTTTTCTTGTTAAAAAGGGGGCGGCTGTGTTGGAAACTGGCAATCAGGTGCTCTGTCCAAAGAAAGAAGGATAGCTCATGCAATCACTCACGATATGAAAGAGATGACTGATCCAGCCAATGCTTGATAACCAGTTTTTTTATCAGTCAGAGAAATGAGTGCTATATGGTATCTCCTCTCCTTAACTGGAATTTGTGAATAATCCCCAATGATGCATACCTCAGGAGAAAAAAGACTCTCTAGCCCCAGAAGGGGATCAATGTATCTTGAATGCTTGCCCATAGTAAAGATTCCATGTCACAGGACTAAAAAATATGTAGCAAGGACCCATCTTCCTTACCACAACTGGTGCAAGTGGGGGAGGGGACCCATCTTCGCCAACTTGACCGGGGTATGATACAAGTTATTTAATATGTGATATTGAGTGAGCCTTAGTTGGTCCTAAGTTAAGTAAGTATAAAGATCTTTCCAAAGATGTGGCCAGTTAAAGGTATACTCAGGCATTAACAATTCCCATACTTTGGAACCAGCTGGGGAGGAGGCCTGGGAGGTGGTGAGGAGGAATAGATATAGGCTAGAGAGTCCATGAGGTATAGATGTGAAATCTTTAATTCAATTAAGAAGGTCATTAAGTATTGAGGGCTTAAAAGCCGGATTAAACTGCTTCAGTACCAAATGACGGAGTTGGTAAATTCTAAAGATGCTGTTTGGGCCTAGTTGGAGTTTAGTCAGTATTTCTGAAGATATGAGTAGACATTGTCTGGGAGTAGAGATTTGCTACTTTGAGTCCTGTTTGATAGGAAGCCACCCAACTGGTACTGAACAGCCTCCTATTTTAATGTTTAAGTTAGAGAAAATAGGTTGTGAGAGTTCCTTACTAGGAGGCACTTTCAGGAAGGTGCATATTTGTGAAAACATTCTGATAGAAACTCTGATTGGGGAAGAGCTCAGAGAAGCCAGAAGCGATTTCCATGGAAAGAAAAGAATAGCAGCTGGAGAGATATTGTGAGCTGCAATCAGGTGGCATTCTATCCATAACCAGATAGGGGTATAGGTATCCTCAGGTGGATCATGAGAAATAGAGAACCACTTGCCACACTTATAGAGATGACTGGCCCAGTAGTAGAATAGGAAATTGGGTAACCTAAGACCACCTGACTCTTTAGGGAGCCCTAGTTTAAGACAAGAGCACCTAGGAGATTTTCCGAGCCAAATAAAGGAGGTGATAAGTGAGTGAATATGTTTAAAAAAGGATAAAGGAAACCAGAGATTGAGCATATTTAAGGGATAGAAAAGTCTGGGAAGAATAATGATCTTAATGATATTTATTCTACCCAACAGTGAGACTGGAAGATTTTTCCATCGTGCCAAATCTTGTTGTATGACAACCAGGAGATCTTCTAGATTCAGCTTCTGCAATAAGGAAGGATATGTAGTGAGAGCAATCCCAAGGTATTTAATAGAGCTAGGGGACCATCTCATACCAAAGAAGTTGAGGTCCTGCCTACACACCAAGTGGTTGAGAGGATATATTTCAGTTTTATTAAGATTCAATTTGCAATTAGAGTAATGACTGTTTTGGTCAATCACTTTCAGTGCCTCAGTGAGAGAAGAAACAGGGTCAGAGAGATGCAGTAAGATGTTGTCCGTGTATACCGAAAGGGATGGGGATAAGTTCCCAACAGGGATACCTCGTATGTTATTAGATGATTTAGGAAATCTAATAAGTGATTCTAAGTATAAGTTTAAATAGAAAGAGGGAAAGGGGGCAACCTTGACATGTACCCGTGTGAAGAGGGAACAAAGAAGAGAAAACACCATTGCAATAGATTTTGGCAGATGGGGAAGAATATATTACTGGAAGCCATTGTAGAAATGAGGAAGGAAAGCCCATCTTCTGTAATGTTAGCCATAGAAAAGACGAGTCAACTCTGTCGAATGCCTTTTCGGCATCAAGCGATTCAAGGCTATAGATATAGGAGACTCATTGGCTGGTTGGAAAAGGTGGCCTATCTTATGAAGATGATCAGCAGAAGTTCTCCCCAGGACAAAGCCAACCTGCTCGGGACTGAGTAAGCACATCCAGACCTTTCTTATTCTGGTGGCTAAAATTTTGGTTATGATTTTAATATCACAGATAAGTAAGGAAATGGGTCCATAACTTGCAGGCTGTGAGGGAGGTTTATCCGGTTTAAGCAATAGTACAAAAGTGGCTTGTAAAAGCGAGGGATCTAGGGAGTCAGCAGAAAAAATAAATTGGTAAAGGCAAAGCAGAAGGGGGGAAGATCCTTTAGAAAAAGTTTATAGAAGTTCAATGGGAAGCAATCTGGGCCAGGGGCCTTGTCTAGGGTCAAACTGTTGATGGCAGCCTCCACTTCCGCCAGAGAAATGGGAGTGGGAGAGGAATGCAGTGATGATCTAAGAGATGAGGTAGGGGAGCAGACTCTAGATAGGAAGATATCTTTTCTGTGGTTGGCAGATTTGGGTGCCTGCCATACAGATTAGAGTAAAATTATTCAAAGACTGAGGCAATTTCTCTAGAAAGTGTTTTCAGGGATCCATAAGGGGCCGAGATGGAAGATATAAGTCTTGAGGCTTCGAGCTTTCTTAAATGGAGAGCAAGCAGCTGTCCTGCTTTTTCTCCCTGTTCTATATATTTGTACTGCATCTTCAAAATAGTGTATTCGGCCATTTCCTGCAAATGGGTGACATATTTGTCCCAGTGAGAAAGAAGTGTCTGTAAAGAATCTGAAGAAGGGTTGGAAGAAAGGGATTGTTCCGGGGAATAGATTAGTCTAAGTAATGAGAGAGAGTTTCAGATTCCCTATGATGTTTCTGGGTGTAAGTCAGATGAATGAATTCTCCCTGCAAAAAAACATTTTAAAGCACACCATTCGTGATCGGCTTTCGGCACTGTTTTTATTAGAAAGAGTAAAGGATTGAATGCAAGTGGATATCTTAGATATAACATGGTCTTCTTTGAGAAGCTGAGTTTTAAATCTCCACGAGGTATCCCTCTGCAAATTAACTTCAGGGGTAAGTGAAATCCAGGTGACCGCATGGTCAGAGAGCACAATAGGTTCTAAACCTGCACTGCATAACGTAGGCCTGGGAGAAGTGAGAAGCTGGCAAGGATATAATCAAGTCTAGAGGAGGAGTGATGTACCATACAGTAAAAGGAATATGAGTGGGATTGTGGGTTTAGGATCCGCCAGGGGTCACAAAGACCCATTAGGTCCATGAACTCCTGGAGGGCTGATTGTGCTAGTGAGAGAGGCGTGAGGGTATAGTTGGATCTATCCAGATCCTGAGTGGGAGGCAGGTTCCAGTCACCACCGATAATCAAAGGTATAGAAAGATATGGAACTAGTTTATCAGCTACTTCCATAAAGAAGGCTGGGTCACCTCCTACTGGCCCATAAACACTGCCCAGAATCAATTCCCTATGATCAAGTAGGCCCTTGATAAAAATGTATCATCTCAGTGGGTCAGAGATGATGTGGTCTACCTGTAGGGGTATGGTACAGTTTACTAGTACTGCAACCCCTTTCCTTGAGGATGAATCACCAGCAGCAAATACCTGGCCAATACCCTGCCAGCATAGCTTGTTCGCCTCATGAGGGAGAAGGTGTTTCTCCTAAAGAAACGTGATGTGGCCATGTACTAGAGAGATATGGTTGAGAATTTGGTACCTTTTGAACTGTTCTCTGATTCCTCTGACATTCCACATTCAGAATTTAATTAATTTACTAACCATAGTCAGAGCACCAAAATAAACATATCACAGCATTGATATCAACAAGGCCCACTCCATCCCTCCTGCCAATCCCCCTTCCCCCCACAACAACATTATCATCCAATGTAGGAAGGAAATAGATATAAACTGCAAACTATAAGAGCTAGGCAGACTGACTTTGTTACCCCCTTCTATATCCCTATGAAGTGGTAGTTGACCCAACCCCTCTTCCCCTGCCCCCCCACCATTAACTAACTTGATGTAAAAAAGTGTAGATACTCCGGTAGGATCCCTACCCCATAAACATTCCTCTCTCCACCCAAAAACTATATTTATTTATTTAGTTTTTATTGACTGGGTAAGTGCACCAGACAAATCCTGCCTATTTTCAGTCACGACCCCGGGGAGGGGGTTACAGATGAATGCCAACTGACCTTGAACCAGATTAAGCTGTTGGTGGTATGTTTAATGAATGATGGAAATTTGGCCAGGACACCGGGGAAATTACCCTACTCTTTTTGAGAAGTGCCACGGGATCTTTAACATCCACCTGAACTACCACCAATCCAGGCAGATGGGACCTCGGTTTAATGTCTCATCCAATAGACGGCACCTCAGAAGTGTAGCACCCCTCTCATGCTGCACTACAGTGTCAGTACTGGGATATTAACCCAAATGCCATATGTGGGAACTGAACCCACAGCCCTCTGCTCTCCCGGCCTCAGAGGCAAGTGTGCTACCTACTGAGCCACTGACACTATATATACATATATATATATACATAAATATACATTGGTCCTTTTAGCTAATAAAGTTTCCCCAGAAAGGACAAATAATGTGGAGCTTAAGGACCACTCCCTTAAGACCCTGCTTACACTTACTACCCTACCCGGGGTTCCAGGTTACAAACTAGGTAAAGGGTCCTGGGCGGGGGTACAATGATCATAACAAGCCCACATGAATGCAAAGTATATGCCCCTTTCCCAACTAATTGCATTATGCCCCAGCCCCCTATCCAAAGAAATACTATATATGAGTAGTAGAGTGATCAGGGTTAACCCCTCCCCCCATGAATCAGGACATGAGGCTCTTCATCCATAGGGCTTTCCCTCCTTCCACCCCCCAACCCTTGCCATTCACCCAACAACAACCACATTGAATTTGTTCAGTTAATTTCCCATTCAGATTGAAACAAAAACATCAAGGAAAAAAGAAATAGAATCTGACCTGATCATTGCACAGTGAGTACCCTTCTTAGGGGAGCTGGAGTCCACTGAAGAGATACGAGCCAGATAGAGGACAGTATAAACATTGTGTTGAGTTATACAGTGCAGCCAACCGAAGGAAAAGAGTTGAGAGAGGAAATAGTACAAAATATCCCAGGGACAAGCCAAGGGGGGAGTTGAGAGTAGAACCCAGAAATAGATAAAGCTTCAGCTATAGATAGAAAGCAGATCAGTGGACCCAGCGAACCCCACTACAGGCAACGATCAAGAAAAACCACAATAAGCTTTTAAATTATTAGCCAGCTGTATCGAGGTTTTAAATCCCTTTGGGAAAAGATTACCCCTTTAATATACAATAAGGTGGTATAGCCCAGCAGGGGCCCAAAATACCGCCGGACCAGTTCGTCAGGAAATCAGACCTCCGCGAAAGGGGAACTCAAATAAACAGTTCCCTACCCCCCTTCAACAGCCAGAAAGATCCATTCCAGTCTTAAAGGAACCAGCAAAAGGGGGTCTTTGTTGAAGGGATTAAACTTCTTCCCAATGGACTGGATAGGCTAGGCATCCAAGGGACCAGAAAGACTAAGAAGGCAAACTCTGCACATCAAACAGGCCAGGCCAGTTCTGATCATCAGGCTCAGGAACAATCACATTGAGGTAAGATCTAAGATGTCAGCTAAAGTTCAAACACTTATTCCAGGAGCAAAAGGTTTGCCCGTAGATATCCATTCAGGGAGCTTTAAACAGAGCTGGTAATCTAGTGGCTTAGTCTGAAAGGGCCTGAGTAGGGGAGTCGTAGGAGTGCCAGGAGCCATCTATGTGAGTTTTCAGGTGAACGGGTTAGGCAATTTTGAACCTCAGGCCTGCAGCTATAAGTTTGCTCACAACTGGGTGGAATGCTGCCCTTTTCTGTTGGGTCTCTAACGGAAGGTCTTGGGTAAAATGTAGGCACTTCCCTTCCCACAGAATAGATTGCAGCTTTCTAGTTTGGAACAAGACATGCTGTTTCTCTAAGTAATTTAAAAGCTTTAAGATTATGGGCCTAGGAGGAGCCAAATTCGGGTGGTTGGGGCCGGAGGGATTGATGGGCTCTTTCAATAAGGTAGGACGGATTGTGAGGTGATGGGCCCGCTACTTTGACCAAAAGCTTCTATATGAAGGCTATTATTGAAGAGCCTTCCTCAGCCTTCGGTAAACTGAAGATTAAGATGTTATTACTTTGGCTGCGTCCTTTCAAGATCCTCAGACTTGAGCTGTAGTTTTGAGAGTTGCTGTCTTAGTTTGTGTATTTCAGGCTTGGTTTTGTCCCGCCAGGACTCTAGGGAGGTAGTACATGTCTGAGAGTCAGTGATCCTGTGACACAGATCTCCCATATCTCCATAGACAGATTTTAGTTTGGCTGCAGTGTCCACAAGAGATTCTTTAAAGGGCAGTAGCTCTTGGAGAAATCCTTACTCTGTGAGCAGAACAGCCATAGTAGAGGATCCGAGCTGTTTTGCAGGCTGCTGGGGCTGCATCTTTGACTTCTTGGCCTGCTTCTTGGGAGATACTGTTGGAGTATGCCTCAGCAGGCCCTGCTTCATTTCTGCCTCCATCGTGGCTTAAATCGCTGATCGCGATGTTCCAAACTGGATATTGAGATGCAGTAGGCAACAGGTATCTATCCCGATTGTACTTATATTAATGAAATAGTCACACATTAAAGTGGATAGGTGAGAAAGGTGGTGGGAGACGGCAGAAGAAGCTGCTGTGGAGCTGAGTGCATCACGTGATTTCCTTAAAGAAAACTTCATGAGAATTTTAAACTCCCGATACTCAAAATAGTTTGGAGCAAATAATTCAGATTTTGGGGATAAATTTTATCTGGAAGCATTTTCCGACCCAAAGCTTAGGAAAATGTTTATTAATTACAAGTTTGAAACATTTGAGAGTAATGTACTCTCTGCTAGACATGACAAATCTGCACAGATTATTCCTAAATGCTTTTGTCTAGGTGGGGAGCAAGATGATCCTATACATATTTTGTGGAATTGCCCTTGGTTTGTTAGAGCAAGAAAATTCCTTATGGCACCTTATCTAGAATTGGAAGCTGTTATGGACAGATCAGCACTAACGCGCATCCCTATATTTACTGGGGATAAGCCAACAATAGGGAGGCTTGCAAGATATTTCACTATGGTTAAAAATATAATGAAACGAATGATAGATTTACTTTAAGATGAAATTAATTCTTGAAAATGTACACTGATAAAGTTCTTGTTCTATAAAATGTTTACTATGAATACCACCAGCTGAATCAGACTCAAGGCTGATGGTTATAAATAGCTATATACAACAAACGAATAGCATTTAGATTCAAATTTGTTGTACTTTATTTATTTAAATTTCTCAGATTACAACAACCTTTGTGCTAGTAGCCCACTCGGAGGAGCTGTGAGAGCTGCTTTGCTGGCAAAAGGGAAGTTCAGAGACTGCAGTCGGTGGTCCGGGAGGGTCCAGGGCCACGCTGGTGGCAGAAGCTGTATTTGGGAGCTGCATTGGTGGCAGAGGAAAAGGTCGGAGACCACAGTCAGTGGTCAGGATTTTCCTTCAGAGCAGAACTGGCCAATTGGCGCAAAGGTGCCAACTTTTGAACTGGGGCTGGGCTACTTAAGGGACGTAGCCCAGCCGCAAAGGATCTCACTCACAGGAACTGTGAGAGCTGCTTTTTGTCCCATCAGACACCCAGGCCCCAACCTCTCTTAAATGGTCTGGGGAGGTGGGGCCTAGGAGGAGGACAACTAAGGACTGGGGGACAGTGAGCTCAAGTGACTATTGGGCCTAAAGTGGTCATTGGCAGGGGTTGGTAGGAAATTTATTTTTGCTGGCTGGAGCTAAAATTGGGAACATAACTAATTATGGGGGGGGTCTGAGGCAAGAGGGCATACAAAGGGTAGCAGGAAGGGTAGGGTGACAAGGGGATCTCTGATAAGGGGGTGGAAGAACTCCCAGTGGAGGGAGACATTGGATCAATGGGGGGGAGGGGCGTGAGCACAAAATGGAGGAAATCAAAAGGAAGAAGGGGTTGTTAAGGTTCTTCTGCTGGGGGATTCCATGATTAGGGGGATACACTAGGAGGGACGGGTTGGGAACACCCCAGCTGGGTTAAGGTAGTGGCTATCTCTGGACTGATGGTGCACAGGGCAAAGTTTCTGGTGTATGAGCTGGCACGGGATGGAGGGAAACCAGATTTCCTGGTGCATCTGTGGACAAATGATATAGAGGGAAATAGCGTACTGGTTCCGAGAACCAGACAGAGTGTGTCGGGATAATGGATGCAACATTTCCTTCTTGGAAATGTTGACAGAACCAAGGGCCTCTGTGGAGAACAAGTCGAAGATAGCAGAGGTGAATGACTGGCTTAGAAAGTGGGGTAAAGAAAGGGGGTCAGGAGTATTGGGGACTGGGGGTTGGGAGGATAAGGGACTGTAAGCCAGGATGGGCTTCACCTTAACCCGATAAGGAAGGAGTTCCTTAAGAAGGGGTAGGCGGACTATATTTAAGCGAAGTGCAGTTTAAACTTGTGAGGAGGGGTTAAGGAAGGGGCAGACCAGAAGTCCCTACCTCTTGATGAGGGGCCTAGTCTTCATCCCTAGTGGGGGGCGGTCAACAGAAGAGCAGAGAGGCAATACAGTGGGGGCTAAAAGAGGTCAGAAGCATATGGTATCTGGGCGAAGCATGGCTAAGGGGAGCAGGGACAAGGATTGGGGGGTGGTGCTAATAAATGCGAGGAGTTTGGGAAATAAGAGGCTGGAGTTCCAGGCGATGTTGTTCAAAGGAGGAGTAGATGTGGTGGCGGTAACGAAAACTTGGGCCAACACAAACCACAATTGGGACTTAAATGTAAAGGGGTACACTATGCTTAGGAAGGATAGAAAGGAGGGCAGAGGGGGAGGAATGGCTATGTTCATCAGGGATAGCACAGAAATTTCCAGGGTTGAAGAGGCAGAGGGAAATGTAAAGGCCTTATGGGTCACTTTGTGAACCCCAGTAGAAGGAAAGGTCAAATTGGGAATGGTCTATAGTCCCCCAAAGATGAGGATGTTCTGGAGGATTGTCTGCTGGATAACTTTATAGTCCAGTGTGGCCCAAAGGGGGAAGGAGTGGTGTTTATGGGGTCCTTAATATGCCAGCTACAAACTGGGAAATTATAACTTCTAAGGTGGCTAAGGAGCAGAGACTGCTGGACGGCTTTCAGGATGTGTTATTCACTCAACATGTGTTGGAGCCTATGAGAGATGGGCATGTCCTAGACGTGGTCCTGGCAGAAGGGGAACTGGTGAATGATCTGACAGTAGAGGGTCCCCTGGCTGGGAGTGACCATGACACTGTGGTTTTGAATAAACCTGGGGGGGGGGGAGTTCTAGGACTTTGGCTGTGGATTTCAGGAGGGTGGATTTTAGGGGTATGGGAAAGATATTCAAAGATCATTTGAAGAGGATTGCAACTAGGATGGATTTTGAAGGGAGATGGGAGGTCATTATGTGGGGACTGCAGGAGGCAGTTAGGATCTGTGCAAAGGTGAAACGTAAAGGAGGCAAGGTCACATAAACCATGCTGGTGGTCCAGGGAGGTTCAGGAGGCAGTCAGGAAAAAGAAGTCTGCCTACAGAGATTATAAAAAAACGAGAGGTGAAAGGGAAAAGGAAGGTTACCATATTGCAGCCAGACAAGCTCCCCAGATGGTAAGGGGGGGGCCAAGTCCAGTAAGGAGCAACAGCTGGCACAGGAGATACAGGAAGGGGAAAAGGGGTTCTTTAAGCATATTGGGGAGTGGAGAAAGGCCAAAGGCCAGATTGGTAGATTGAGAACAGAAGAAGGGTGAGTGGAAGAGGCGAGGGACCAGGCAGAGGTCCTAAATGACTACTTTGCCTCCGTGTTTACTAGGGAGGGGGATGGGAAACTGACAGAGCAGGATCAGTTGGAGTTAGAAGGAACAGGGGGCAGAAACGGAGAAACAACAGACAAGAAAAGCCAGGAGGGATGGGTACCCCAGGGGTTCCACATCGGGATAAATTGGCCAGTGGGGAGGTGTCAGATGATGAAATCCCCACTGAATGGGTGTGGAAGGCCCTTAAGGCCCTAAAAAAGGAAAAATCTCTGGGGCCAGATGGCATACATCTGACAGTTCTATGGGAATTGGCAGATGTACTAGCTGCACCCCTGGTGGAGCTCTACAACAGGTCACTTGAGACAGGGATAGTGCCTAGGGTTGGAGGGAGGCAAATGTGGTGCCAATCCATAAAGAGAGGTCGATGGAAGTGATGAGTAACTATAGACCTGTCAGTCTGACATCAGTGGTGGGTAAAATAATGGAGAGTATACTGAAGGAACATTTGAGGGGGTTCTTGGAGGAGATAGGATGTCAGGATAGCCGCCAACATGGGTTTGTGCTGGGTAGATCGTGTCAAGCTAACCTTGTGGAGTTCTATGAATGGGTAAGATCAGAACTGAACAGGGGTAAGCTTGTGAATGTGCTATTCTTAGACTTCAGCAAGGCGTTTGGCTCAGTCCCTCATGAAGGCCTACTGGAGAAACTGAGGAGGATGGGAGTAGGTCCATTGATGGTCAAATGGATAGGAAACTGGCTGGCTGAGCACACCCAGAAGGTAGTGGTCGGTGGGGAGATCTCAGCCCCTAGAGGGGTCATTTGTGGGGTACCACAAGGCTCAGTCCTGGGACCAATCTTGTTTAATGCATACATCTCAGACATCAAAGAGGGTATAGGGTGGGAAATGAGTCTCTTCACTTATGCCTCCAAGCTGGGGGCAATGGTTGAGGGTGAGGAGGGGAGGGTGGCCCTGCAAGTGGACCTGGAGACCCTGGATAGATGGGCTCGCACCTGGAAATTAAATTTTAACTCCTCCAAGTGCAAGGTGTTACACCTTGGGAGGGGGAACCCCAAACACAAGTACACCCTGGGTGGGGAGGTGTTGGAGGCCATGTTAGGAGAAAAAGACCTAGGGGTCCTGGTGGATGCAAGTATGAATAATTCTGAGCAGTGCAGGAGGGCGGCAGTCAAGGCAAACAGGATGTTTCACTGCATCGCAAGGAGGATCACCTCAAGGTGGAGAGAAGTGATTCTGCCTCTGTACAATGGCCTGGTTAGACCACACCTTGAGTATTGTGTGCAGTTCTGGAGACCACACTTGAGGAGGGGCATACAGCTCCTGGAAAGGACTCAGAGGAGAGCAACTAAGATGATAGGGGGTCTGGGGGATTTGACGTATGAGAAAAGACTGGAGGAGTTCAGCCTGTTCTCATTGGAGGGAGGAGGGACCAATGGGACATGATTGAGGTCTTCAAGTACCTCAAGTGGATAAATAGGGTAAACAAGGAGGGAATTTTTAGATTTAAGGGGGGGGTATCACCACAGGGCTTGGTTTGAAGTTGGAAGGAGGAAGGATGAGGGGGGAAAAGAGGAGGAGGTATTTCACTGAGAGGCTGGTGGAACCTTGGAATGCACTGCCTGGCGAGCTGGTTCAGGCTTCTACGGTAGAGGGGTTCAAGACAGGGTGGAACAGGTATAGAATGGGGATGAAGCAGTGGTAGGTCTGGCCCGGCGGGACGTCAGGAAAAACAGAAATGCGATGGGGGGAAGGTCTCAGTACCCAACGGGGTCCTGAGGCACAAGAAGACTCGACAGACATTAAGTCCTAGTCTGCTGGCAATTAGTATGTTAGTATTCACAAAGGTTCCAAGGTACTATTTGCTTTACATACTGTATATCTATAGGTTGGGTAATAGTATCATTTATTGTACCTATTGGACCTTGACAGGACTGGCGGTGGTAGACCTCTATCTTGCGCATCTTAGCTGGGTTGTGGCTATAACTGTTTTTCTTTGTTCTTAATACTCTATCTGGTATATAGAATACATATATATATATGTTTATGTGTCTATATTATATATGTCTATCTGGTATATATTACACTCTGTCAGAAAGCAACTGAAGATAGATTGAATACATCACGATTCTCACTTACTACTGAATGTATTAATATTGTAAACTGTAGTTATTTTTTAACTTATTTTTATATATGTATGTATGTATTTATGCAATTTGACATGTTTATTTTGTAAAGACTATTTGTTGAACAATAAACAAAGTTGTATTTGTACTACTTTTGAACAGGTATGCCACCGTTTCCCGAACATTCACATTTTTCGTTTCCTAGCTCTTTCCGGACTGGCTTGTGCTGCTCAGATATCGTCTGTGTGATAGTTTCATTGTTCTGCAGTCCAACAGGGAACGCAAGGAGTCTCTATAGTGGAGGAGCTTGCTCCTGGTTTCAGTCTGGCAGAGAAGCTCTGCGTAGGGCTGGTTACGTAGAAATCTGCACAGAGCCTGTAACAAATCGATTAGCAATGGATATTGCTGACCTTGTGCTCGTTCTGAAGCATGTGCCAACTATTTTTCTTCTTTAGCAATTTTGCTTTTGTTCTTACAAATGCATGGAGGGATATTTTTAGTGTTTTTTAGTGTTTTGTGTTTAGATCTGGCAGAATAAACAGGCTAGGCTGGTAGAACTGATAGAATTGTTTATGCATTCCCTAAAGCACCTGTTTTTAGAAACACTGGTGACGATTAGCTTGTCTAGCAGAGCCCATATCCAGATTCCATATTCAACCCACATTTAACATTTTATTATATTTAATCACTTGCTACCTCCATGCTGTTTTTATTTTTTACTTTTATGATGGTTAATATGATAGCTTACATAGCGAAAGGGATTTGATTTGGCATTGAATTTTTGTGGTGCCTTTTCTATAGTACCCTGTTGTTTTTACTTTATAGTGGTTTGAAGGGTTTATTAACATGGTTTTCTCTACTTTGTTTTCTGTTTTTTAATAATTATAGTCTTCTAACTGACATAAGAGTTGTAAATTTAGATTTAAATTTGGTGCCACAGGAATCAAGTGATGCCTGCACATAAAAGTCCATGTGCTAGCGCCCTAAATCAGATGTGTTACTATTCTTGCTGAGTTTACTTGATGCCAAGAGGAGCATAGGTTTTATAACCCTATCAGCCTTTATCGTCCTTGTGGAGGACATAAAGGCTCTTGGCTTTTTTTCATTACTGTCAGTTGTATCAGCATTGCAAGTATAAAGCCATTTTTTTAGAAGACTAGGGGCCAGATATTCAAAACTTTGCGCTGAGTGCAAACCGTTTGAGCAGGTTTAGCACGGGATTAGTGTGGGTTTGCTATATTCAAAAGGCCAAATAGCATGCGCAAACTGCAATAGCACCAGGCAAAATCAGAATGTATGCAAGGGACAAACTGTGTGTGTACATGAATACAGGCACAATGCTATATTCAGTGACTAGCGCCATGCAAAGTGGTTTTGCGCGACTTAGCACGACACTTAGCGTGGTGCACATTACCGCCCAGGAAAAGGTAGTCTTAACCCTGGGCAATCAGCTTTGCATGAAGTTTTGGCTTTGCGCAGTGATTGCACGGCTCTTGCGCGGCTTTGAGTGAGCTTAACTAATAAATATAACACATAGACAAAGCCAGACATAGAGGAAACATGCCGCTCACTGATGGCATCACAATGATGCCATCATCTGCCACCAGTCCCAGCCAAGCCAGGCAGTAAATGGTGACCCTGCTGCCAGTGGACAGCACGGCAGTGTGGCCATACAGCACACACCTGTGGACCACTCTTCGGGGACACCAACAGATGCCAGCACACACATGCAGCACTGTGGGCATGGAGGATTTTGAGGGGGAGAGTATACAGATGACCAGGCTGTGCCACAGACCAGGTGGGGCCACAAGGCTGGGACACATCACACAGTGCACATGGACCAGTATTGGGAATACCCCAATACCAGTATGCCTTTCTGATAATATATGCCCCCCCGGCCACATACTGCACAGCTGTACAACTGTAACAACACACAAAGTCGGACAGGTATATGTCACTGTGAGCATCCCATGCCAGAGGTGCAGCATCTGTGGGTCACACAACAGCGTAACATTAATGTCCACTGTCAGTAAACACCTGCATGTTGGGCCTGTCACTGTGTATAGTGCAGTCATCAGCACTGCCCTACACACCATAGCAGTGCTGTGTCCACACACTACTGGCACCCTTGCTACTGTAGTGTCTGCTGTGTACTGTAGCATGACCTACAGTGTGACGGTTGCATGCAGCACCACCACCATCATCTGTGCCTATGCTGTATTGTCCCCTGGGGTACAATATTCTATGCTATGCTGTACTGTTTACATGTAGCCTACAGCTATCATCATGCACTGCCAGACTGACTTACAGGTGGAGCTGTGGTCGGACCTAGCCAGCCCCTGTACTTCTAGACTGACCTACAGATGGAGCTGTGGGACCCTGCAGTAACTCTGGGCAAACTGCATGCAAATCAAGGCATAATGAGTTGCTAATCTGGATGTTTACCCAGAAACTACCTAAGTAGGCTCATTTGCATGTCACTTTTGAATATGGCAAAGTTTAGCGCTGGGCAAACGTGTTTGCACCAGACTAACGGTTTAGCCCTGTGATAAACCCACACAAACATGTTAGCGCTGTGCAAACAGTTTGGGGAATATTATACAGTTTTGAACACTGTACTTTCACATGCACTGCTGCCTGCAGCTGTCCTGGGTCCACACATTTGCTGGCACACACATTAGCCACATAGTTCACCTCTACCTACCTTCACATCACTGTGCACTGTGTTGCTGTTGTGGTTTGCACTTCCTGGTTGCTATATTCAGAGCTGTCTTATTCCAGAGCTAAGTTTGCCCTGCACTCCCAGCCCAGTTTGTCCGGCTTCATTCCCATGCCACATGCAGAAGCTGTTTGCCCCGGGCTATTCCTTATGAATATAGCTTGCTTTGTGCTCTGGGCTAAGTTTGCCCACTGGGCAGTGTTAATTTAGCCCCGGGGCAAAGTTTTGAATATCTGGCCCTGGGAGCATAGAATATATCATCTCACCTGACTTATTTTGAATATGTTGTTTTCTGTGGATGTACAACAATTTAAACTCATCTGGTTCATAGGTATCGGTAGTTCTTGAGTTTTATAAGGTGATACTCCCAGGGGGACATATTCAATGCATAAATCCTAGCCATTTATTAACATTCAATATCTAAACATATATTGGGGGCTCACTTTTAATGCATTTTAGACATTATTCATTTATACTCCGTTTCACCCAAACATGATTGTTTGAGAGATTATTTAATTTATTTTTCGGCTCTGAGAATTTTAAGCTTTAATCAGTAAGTAAATGGATAGCTGGAGCAAAGAGATTTCATTTTCTACAGTTTTAACTTATCTGGTTACTTTCCATTTTTACCTGTTCAGATTTTTTTTTTTTTATTTATTTTTATTTAGTTTTTGTTGACCGGGTAAGTGCACTAGGCAAATCCTGCCTATTTTCAGGCACAACCTGGGGAAGGGGGATACAGATGAATGCCAACTGACCTTGAACCAGATTAAGTTGTTGGTGGTATTTTTAGTGAATGAGGGAAATTTGGCCAGGGCACCGGGGAAATTCCCCTACTCTGACGTGGGGGAAGTGTTGGCTGTCTGCCAAGATGGCCACTTCACGCTGCACCTCGGAGTGCATGGATGTGCAGGAGGCAGGGGAACGGGTCTCCTCCCCTACTCCGGCTTGTCTAGAGACCACAGATTTGCAGGAGATATCCTTTTCTCCTATGGATGTGGATTTCTCAGAATGAACAACTGGTTTAATGGATAATGACTTGAAGGAACCTGTAGTGGACTTGTCTGGTACAATAGAACAGGCTACTCGAGTGATTTCGGCTGAAGAAAAAGCCGTACGAGTGGTGCCTTCTAATACGGAGCAATTGCCTACCAAACATGGGTCAGAGAACTCAATCTCTGTTATTACTACTGAGAGTGTTCCTGTGTCTGCAGGAATGCACAGCGGAGCTGTGCAGCTGCAGCAAGTAGCTGCCATGCCCAGTTCATCAGGATTACCTGCGGAATCAACAGCAATCTCACCACTGGTGAGTGAAACAGGATTGCCTTTACAGGAGAAAGCACCACGAAGGACGCTAGGCATACAATTACCTCGAAGAGGATCTGTGTGGAGCCTTGGCAATGCATTACAAGCTGCAGGGTGGATACCTGTAGATGATGGCTCTTGGAGACCTGATTCAGTGGATCCTGTTGTGGCTCAATATGAAGAAGTAAAAATTACATCTACAGGTAAACTTTTACAGTCTCCAAAAAAAAGCTGTATTTCACGATGGGAAACAAGGCTGCAATGAGAATTCTGTACAGGCTCAGATTTACTCTTGTAATATCCCTAAAAGTAAAGATTTACCATCGAAATGTTTAAATCCTTCTGCTGCAGATGTTAGAACAAATACAGTTAAGGATTCACAGCAACCTAGTACATCTAGTTTTGAACAGATTAGAAATGAGGAGTCTTTACCAGCAGGGCTTGGGGTGCACAACCTGCAAGATACAAATAAACAGAACTTTTTAAACCTTTACTTTGAATGGCTGACATTTAAAAATAAAGGAGAACCTGCACCTCGTAGAAATGCTATTAGGCTGTTGTATAAAGGAGGCATGGAAGCCCCGCCTGATGGAGTGTATGTAGGCCATTCTCTACTAAAGAATTCAATGAAATGTTATGCTTCTGAGATATTTGCCCTTATACATACAGATGAGCATAACTATGATATTAGCTTTAAGACTGTGGAAGCTTTGGACAGATTCTGGGTCAAATACAATGAAATGAAGAACTCTCCTGTTTGGACTATACCTATTACAAAACCAGCAGTTTGAACCATTATGATTATTTTTAAGAATGAAATAGTAAATATATCAGATATCTTATGTTGGCTTAAAAAACAATGTGAAGTCTTGGAATAACCTGTCCCCGTTATTGACTCGGAGCAGATTTGGACAGGAGGATGGAGAGTTAAATGTAAACTGTTTATGCTGAACACAGGCATTGCACATCTTCCTGGTTGTTTTTTCCTGGGGAAGGACAGAGGGTCACTGTTTTATCCTGGTCAGCCAAAATCTTGTCATCATTGTGGTTCTCGGTTACACCTCAGTAACGCATGTGATACTCACAAGTGTACCCATTGCCTAGAACTTGGTCATCTTGCTGTGTCATGTATAAACACATTTCGTTGCAATTTGTGTGAGGAAAAGGTCACTCTTATGTGAGATGTCCTTGGGCTTCTCACAATGGAGAGGACATATCCACACATGATGCCTTGATTACTCAAGTGCAGAAAAAAGGTTGTGCTGTGGCCTCAGCACATAGGATGCAGGAACTCCAGAAACAGAAGGAGATTGCTAAGGACAAAGATAGTGTGGTTTTATCAACCCCAGATACTGCTAATAAACAAGGAAAATGAGAAATACCAATGCCTTGTGATAACACACAACAGCACAGTATTGAAGCTACAGTTCAGGATCATTCAGTGTTATCTCAGAGTGACAAAATAGAGGTTTCTGCTGAATGGGAAACGGACACAGTGGTTGATACTGATTTGGTGGCTTTACAAACAGAAACAAATCCTTCTGTCATGCCAGGGTCAATGCCCCCATTTCCAGCAAATGTTGACATCCCGTTCAAAACTGTAACATATAAAAAAAGGCCTCGAGCCAAGACTGATAATACAGTTAGATCTTGAGGAAAGGCGCAAAAAACCTCCCAAGGC
The DNA here is from genome assembly GCA_016271365.2 of Neoceratodus forsteri. Lineage (NCBI taxonomy): Eukaryota > Metazoa > Chordata > Ceratodontiformes > Ceratodontidae > Neoceratodus > Neoceratodus forsteri. The sequence goes on along the minus strand of CM057449.1, from coordinate 541,870,565 downwards.
ACACCTACATGGACTGCAATAAACCAGTATAAAGCCCTGGCTACTGATGACTCAGAGGATATAGATTCAGATTCCTCCTCTGTTTCTTCTTTTACAAAAGGTCATCCCTCGGGGCAGATGATAATAGCTCCACAGATACTGTATGGAAAAAATGGTCAACAAGGTCCCAATCATAACTGTTCTAGTTGTTCTGAGCAGCACTTCATTTTTTCATGGCAACTCTTTGTATTTTTTCTCTGAATGTTAATAGTATAAAAAATACGAAAAGACTAACTGTTTTGACAACTCTTTTACATCAGAAGGCTGATATTATATGTTTACAGGACACTAGACTTAAAACATTATATGAGATTGCACAATCCACTAAATTATGGACTCAGGGAGTGTCCTTTTGGTCGCAAGGATTAGATCTATGTGATGGATTGGGAATTTTGTTTAATAATTCTGCTTTAAAAGTTATCAAGTTGTTAGAAATTGAATTTGGTTGTGTTTTACTTCTAGATATTTCATATGGAAGCACCAGAATAAGTGTAATAAACACATATGCACCTCAAGGTAAAACAAATCGGATTGATTTATTCAAAAAAATTCAACCTTACCTATACACTGCCAGGTTACTTATTTGGGGAGGTGATTTTAATTGCAGTATAGCAAAAGAAGATAGGGGGCTCTTAACTAACAAAATCTTTTGCGATATTAATGTTTTGACTGGGATCCTTTCTACCTCTAATTTACAGGATTTATATAGAGTAATACAGAAGAAAGGGGGATTTACTTATATTAGAGGGACCCACTCAACTAGAGTCAATTTTATCTTTACTTCTAATTTTTTAGAGGTAATTCAAGGGAAGGTATGGGATATGGCCTTTTCAGATCACAGAGCAGTTGAAGTAACGATTGCTTGGGGAAATAATCCACCTTGTGGGAAATCCCCTTGGAGATTAAACGCAGCTCTATTAGAGGTAGATTATATAAATAAAAAATGGGAGAAATTATGGGTGGCAAGACAATTTGTTCTTTCATTATATGACACTTATGCAGCTTGGTGGGAAGATACCAAAATTAACTTTAGAACTTTTTTTCAGCAAATTGCTGGGAGACATAATACACAACTATATTTAGATTATTTAAATCTTAGGAAGCAGCTTCACGCTTTAATTTCTAAAACAGAAAAACTGAAAATAGATTATACAAAACAAATTTCAGTTATAAAAAAAGAAATGTATCGAATTCAATACAATAGAGCCAAAACCTTACAACATGAGCTGAGGTTTGGTACAGAAGGAAACAAAGAAACTTTTGACCCTTATAAGGACAATAAAAAAAGAATAGGAAACAAAAAAATGGTACAACTAAAAGATAATTTAGGGAATATGCATAATTCTAAGCCTGGTATCTTGGATATGATTCATAAATATATTTATGATACTATGGAAACAGCCCCTGAAGTGATGAATATAGAAGAATATTTATCACAGATTCCATTTCCAAAACTATCAGATCAGGACAAACAAACTTTGATAGGCCCAGTCTCACAATTGGAAGCAAGGTCTGTCATCTCTTCCTTGGCTAATGGTACTTCCCCAGGAGTTGATGGTCTGACTTCAGAATTTTATAAACATTTTTTTAATTCATTAATACCAGAACCGACTCAATTGTTTAATGAATTATTACAATCAGAGCAGATTTCAGATAACCTATCGCTTGCTGAGTTGATTTTTCTTTATGAAAAAGGGATAAGGATTTATTACAGAATTGGAGACCTATTTGTATTTTGAATACAGATTTTAAAATCTTAGGGAAAATCCTGGCCGAACGACTAGGCCAGGTCTCTGGTATCTTAATTTCTCTGGCCCAAACTTGCTCCATAGAAAACCGTAGTATTACAGATAATTTGATTAGTTTAAGAGAACTTTTTCAAAAAACTCAAGTAGCCACCGTGGAAGGATTTTTGTTAAGTCTAGACCAACAAAAAGCTTTTGATTCAGTAGCTCATAGCTATTTGTTCAAAACTTTAGAATTTTTTGGTTTACTGATACAGTTTATAAAATGGATTGAAGGGCTCTATAAGTCAGCACATGTTATTCCATGAGTAAATGGGTGGACAGGGAAAAAGGTACAAATTCATCGAGGGGTAAAACAAGGGTGTCCCCTGAGCCCTCTGCTTTATATGTTCTGTATTGATCCATTATTACGCACCATACACATGAGTAACAAGATAGAGGGTGTCAAGTTAACTGTAGATACGGCCCCTATATCGGTCATGGCATATGCAGATGATATTATTTTGGTTCTTAAAAAATCTACTGAAGAAAAAGAAATCATACATTTGTTAGATAAATATTCAGAGGCCTCAGTGTCTCATATTAATACTGACAAAAGTATAGGTTTACAATTGGGTGGACTGGAGCTGTCCCAAACTCTATATGCAGGAATAACTTTAACACAGGACCCTATTACTATTTTAGGGATATTATTTAGGTCAGGAGATCTCTACCTTTTTAATTGGGAAAGGAAAATGGATATGGCAGACAATTTGTCCAAATCCTGGGCTAATCGGCAAATTTCAAAATGAAAAAGAATATTATTGATTAAAACACTATTAATACCTATATTCCTGTATATTAGTATCATATTTCTGACTCCCATACAGTTAGAGACTAGACTATATAGTATTTTTTTAGAGCCTTTTGGGGGAGTCGTTTGAACCCCATTAAAAGAGAGGTTACGTATATGCCAATTAAAGAGGGTGGGATAGGGATGGTGAATCCCATTGCATTCTTTTAGTTTATTTTTATATGCCAATATAACAAGCTGGTAGGGTCAGAACACTAAGGTATGGCAGGAGAGTATAAGTGAATGGATGAACATTTGTACAAATGCATGGCAGTAGGGGAAGGGTAGATTACTCTCCAGAGTGCATATTATACCAAGTTATGTGAAACCACTGTTTCAGAAATTAATCAAATGGAAGGTGCCATGTAATCAGGTCATGGTGGCCTCTAAACATAGAATATATGAAATACTCATACAGGCAATTTGCCAAGCAGCCATGGTTTTACTGAATTGTCCAGTAGCAGAACAAAATACTGCAATTTCACAGTTAACGAACAAAAAAATACCTGATTTTGCATGAGATCTACTTTGATTGATGATACATGGAAGATTAAATGTAAAAAATAACAACAAACATGAATCCAGAGAGGAAAGATTTTGTCCTAGAACCTCGTGCCAAGATATTCTAGAAACACAAGAGCATCTTTTCCTGGAATGTTCCTATGTTAAAATATTATGGGATGAAGTAATCCGTACTTGGAAAATACCATGGCTTCTATCATTAACCTATATGGAACTTAATTTCTCAATATATTCGTCATGTTGGGCCTCCTGTTCATCAGATACTTTACTAGTTATTTTTGCTGTTCTTAAGTATTTTATCTGGCAATCCAGATGCAAATGGGTATTACAGCAAATTCATGTACCAGCAGATATATTTTGGAAAAATGTTCAGATTTCTTTAAAACAAGTTTATGAAACAGATGGAAACAAGTTTTCAAAAAAAAAAAAGATGGATGCACTATGGTTTGCCTGCATTAATCTCTTGTGAAAAAAAAGGGGGGGGGAAGTAAAGAAGAGTATGAATGTGGTTCTTGTATAGGAAGAACATTTTGTGTTATTATAAAGAATGACGGAAGCTGCATTTTTTGCTGTCAAGAATATCCTGGAGCTTTATTGACTGTTACAGTACTGACTGAATAGTTATTGAATGTTGATTTCCCTACTTCCCCCCAAAATTCCCCTACTCTTTTAGATAAGTGCCATGGGATCTTTAATATCCACCTGAACTACCACCAATCCAGGCAGATGGGACCTCGGTTTACCGTCTCACCCGAAAGACGGCACCACAGAAGTGCAGCACCCCTCTCATGCTGCACTGCAATATCAGTATTGGGATATTAACCCAAGCGCCAGATGTGGGAGCTGAACCCACAGCCCTCTGACCTCCTGGCCTCAGAGGCGAGTGTGCTACCTACTGAGCCACCGACACTGATTCAAGCACAATAAGGCATCAGAAGCAGCAGAGGATTTGTCCCCAAAGTGCAGAAAGTACAGAAAGCTCAGAAAGTTCAGAAAGCTCAGGGAAGTAACACAGTTCAATTCAGTTCTTCCTAGCTCTACTTCAAGCTGCTCAAGGTATCTGTCAAGCTCAGTAATCAAGTTCTACACAGATCCCTGCTGTCTGACTCAAGATTACATTTTTTTCAGAACACTGAGAAGCAGTACAGTGACAATGAGTAGTTTATGTGACTTTTTTCACGTGTTCATACACTGAAATCAAGCTTGCAGGCTTCAGCTAAGACACTTAAGCCTTTTGAGTGAGTGTCTCCTACACTTTACTGAGCAGTGTGCTTGATAATTTGTTTTTCCCTTTTGCACAGCATTACTCATTGTAGACTCATAATTGTATTTACCTCATTTTAATTATCTAATCTAGCTATTCTTGATTAGCCTGTGGTATAGGAATGCATACTAAAAGTGGTTGCCAATTGATTGACTTTGAACAGCTTTAAAAAAAATCATTTGGATAAAAATAATACTCAATTACATAAGACATCTACTCGAGTTTGTAAGACACCTCAAACAATGAATAATCATCAGGCTATGATAGAAGCAGCTTCCTCCAAAAATATGGAAGATATGTTTGTCCATACGGGCCCTGAAAAGGTGACTCTTGAGGAACTGACTTTTTTTCAGGTGACTCAGTCACCAGTGATGATTCTGTTGATACATTTAATGGAGTAATTAATTCAAACCATGAAGAACTGAGGAAGGGGGTTGATATGATTAGGAGCTTGGAAAATATTAAGCATTCTACCCCAAGCACAAATAAAAAAGAATTAAAGAGTCAAAAATGGGATCCCTTAGAAGAGTCCATTACCACATTCCTAGACAGGAAGTCAAGTAAGCATGTGGCAGTTAATGGATTAATTACAATTCAGGCTGAAATACATGCAGGGAATCTTGACAAAATAAATGATTTAATTGAACTAATGTCACCTGTATCAGTTATTAACACTATTGGCTCTACCCATAACATAAAAATAGACTGGATTTCTTTAGAAACATAGAAACACAGAAGTTGATGGCAGATAAGGACCACAAGACCCATCCAGTTTACCCATTTATTTTTCTACCTTATAATTCTGCCATTGGCCTTTGCTCTGTCAATGGCCTATCTATTCATACTTATCTGCATTGCTCCATTATGCCTATCCCATGCCTGTTTGAAGCCCTGCACTATAGTCATATCCACCACTTCCTGAGGTAGGCCAGTCCATGCATCCACCACCCTTTCTGTGAAAAAGAACTTCCTCACATTACCCCCTAATTTCCCTCCCTCTAATCTCATGCTGTGTCCTCTTGTCCCGCTATTTTTCTTATATTGAAACATGTTAGACTCTTTCACCTTGTTAATGCCCCTAAGGTGTTTGAATGTTTCGATCATATCACCTCTCTCTCTCCTTTGTGCTAGGATATACATATTGAGCTCCGTTATTCTGTCCTCATATGTTTTCTGATGCAGTTCCTGTACCATTTTGGTTGCCCTTCTCTGGACTGCCTCAATTTGGTTAATGTCCTTGTGAATGTGAGGCCTCCAGTACTGCACACAGTACTCCAGATGGGGCCAAACCAGTGTCTTGTAAAGAGGGATTATTACTGCCCTCTTCTGACTTGTGATACCCTTACTAATGCACCCTAACATCCCCCTAGCCTTACCTACTGCTTTAGTGGTCTGCTTGGATGATTTCAGGTCATCGGTGATGATGATGCCCAAGTCTCTTTCTTCTCTTGTGACTGCCAGCAACTCCTTTCCCAGCCTATAGGTGGCTTCAGGGTTTCTGTTCCCTATGTGCATGGTCTTGCACTTCTTTGCATTAAACCCCAGTTACCACTCTTCTGACTATTTTGCTAGTTTATCCAGATCTCTTCTCATTCTGCCCACCCCAGCTGGATCATCTACTCTGTTGCAGATCTTGGTGTCATCTGCAAACAGACAAACCTTACCCTCCAGTCCATCTGCAATGTCACTGATGAAGATATTGAAGAGGACTGGCCCCAGGACTGATCCCTGAGGTACCCCACTTGTGACTTGCATCTCTTCTGACTGTATACCATTTACCACCACTTTCTGTTTTCTGCCCGCCAACCAGTTTGCCACCCAAATGACCAACTTCTACACCACCCTGAGCCTACCCAGCTTATTAATCAATCTTCTATGTGAAACAGTATCAAAAGCTTTGCTGGAGTTAAGGTAGGCTACATCAACTGTTCCCCCTTGGTCCACCACTCTGGTTACCCAGTCAAAGGAATCTATGAGATTAGTTTGACAGGACCTTCCATTTGTAAACTCATGCTGTCTTGGATACTGTGCTCCTATGGATTCCAGGTGTTGCACTATCCTTTCCTTAAGGAGTGTCTCCATAATCTTGTCCACTACTGAGGTAAGACTAACTGGTCTGTACAGTAGTTCCCTGCTTCCCCCGCTACTACACTCTTGTGGAGCGGGATCACATGAGCCCTTCTCCAGTTGTCTGGGACCTCTTCTGTACTCAGAGACTCACTAAACAGTTCTGATAATGGCTCTGCTAGTTCCACTCTTAGCTCCTTTAGTACCCTGGGATGTATGCCATCAGATCCCATTGCCTTGTCCACCCTGAGCTTATCGAGCTCTTGTAGGACCCTTTTTTTTGTGAAGAGACTAGTGCTCACCACCCTCCCCCCCACCGTGTCCATGGTGCTGAGCTGTGGGCACTGCCCTACCTTCTCTTCAGTAAATACTGAGCAAACGTATCTATTTAGGATAGATGCTTTTACATGGTCCTCCTCCTCAGAAGTCCTCTTATCTCCTTTGTTCTTAGCAATACCCCCCTCTGGATTTTCTCCTTTCACAAATGTATCTATAGAAAGTATTGTCACCTTCTTTTACTGTTTGTGCTAGTGTTTCCTCAGTTTGGACCTTTGTCTGCCTTACTGCCTTCCCTGCTTCCCTTAGGGAAGTTTGGTATGCCTCCCTATCTTCATCCCGTTGTGTTCCCTTATATTTCCTGAAGGCCAGCCTTTTGGCACTGACCTTTTCTGCTACTGCTTTTGAGAACCAAAGTAGTTTTCTTCTTCTTTTGCACTTCCTTTTCTCTCTAACACAATGGGATGTTTCTTCAAGTATTGCATCCTTAATGCTTGCCTACTTTGCCTGTATCCCCTCACCTGTATTTCTTCTTGCCAGGGCTAATTTACCTCTGTTGGCCATCTTATCAAAGTCAGCTCCTCTGAAGTCCCATATTTTTGCCTTGGAATGGGATGATTTAGTTGTAGTGGTCAAATTGAACCATAACATGTGATGGTCACTGGCCCCAGGTGACCTTCTACCAGGAGATCTGTGATCCTTTCCCTGTTAGTCAGTACTAGATCTAGGATAGCCCTGTCTCTTGAGGGTTGTTGTACCAGTTGTTTGAGGCCTTCCCCCTGCAGGAAATCCACCATGTGTCTAGTTCTGGCAGATGTTCCTGCTGGTATTGACCAATCTGTATCTGGCATGTTAAAGTCTCCCATTATCAGAACCTCCCCTTTAGCTGTTACGTTTTGTATATCTTCTAACAGTAATGTGTCTATGTCCTCCCCCTGGTCTGGGGGCCTGTAAATAACCCCAGTTCTTATGGCTGTCCCATTTCCTGTTTCCAGGGTGACCCACAGTTCTTCTGGCTCTTTATGTGTATTCTGAATTTCTCTAGCTTTGATATTTTCATTGACATACAGGGTCACTCCACCCCCCACTTTTTGCACCTCGGTCTCTTCTGAACAGTACATAGCCAGGTACTGAAGTCTCCCAAGTGTGGTTACTGGTAAACCATGTCTCGCTAATTGCTACTATGTCCAGGTTAGCCTCTGTCATTATTGCCTGCAGGTCTGGGATCTTGTTTCCCAGACTGTGAGCATTTGTGTACATGATTTTCCATTGGCCATATTTCAGTGTGTTAGTTGTTGGGTGAGGTGCGTTGTATGGGGTGCTGGACCTTTTTCCTTACCTGGTGGTGCAAATGAACTGCAAACATGCTAAACTCCTGTCTGACCACTAGTTGAGGGGAAGGGGTGTTATTCCCATTCTACGTATGGGGTGCTGCACCCCTCTCCCCATTTCCTAGTTTAAGTATTCTGCAAATATGTCAAACTTCTGCCCCAATGCACTGACTCCCTCCTTAGTCAGATGCAGTCCATCAAATTTAAAGAACTTTCACTCCCAAAACTGTTGCCAGTTCACTAACAAATTTGTGTCCTTTTTCCTGGCACCAGTCCTTGAGCCACATGTTTAGCTCCCCTACCTCCCCTTTTTCTGACATTCCGTCCATCTGCCCCCTCTCTCAGACTGGTAGGATCTCAGAGAAGGAGATGCTGGATGAAATGGATGATGGTTTGTCACCCAGCCTGATCAGGTGTTCCTTGGTCTCCACAACTGACCAGCTAGTGAGATTGTTAGTCCCTATGTGTACCAGGATGTCAACATTTTCTTCTGCTTCCTGAACAATTTTATCAATGCGGTCAGTGTCTTTCCATGCTGATGTACCTGGGAGACATCTGACCATTACTCCTGGCTGGAGATAGGTATCAACTCCTTGAATCATGGAGTCTCCTATGATCGGAATTCTTTGATTTCCTTTTTTGCTTTTTTGTTTTGGTTCCTGTTTGGGGTGAGTTTTGTTGTGCTAGCTCCTGTGCTGCAGTGTCCTGCTCTGCAGTGTCCTCTGCCCTTTTGTTTGATTTCAGAGATAGAGGCAGATATCTGTTTGTAGTTTTTATATGGTTTGTGGAGGTAATGTGTTGGAGAGCTCTCCTAACCACCTGTCAACCTCCTGGACCAACTACCCTCTGCAGTTGAGGTGCTTCTGTTGGATGTTGGGGAAATGGATGGTTCTTATGATATATTTCCTCTTGAATATGAAATTTGAGGTGTGCAATTTCTGCCCATGCTGCCTGGAGCTGAGCCCTAAGATCTCCCAGTGGCCCAGCATGTAGGACAGTGTCCTAAATCCTGTAAAACTGCCCTTTTGAAAAGTGTTCCGCAGTACCTGCAGTTAATTATATCCATTCCAGATAAGTTGCTTGGTTTATAACCTGGCCAGAGTAATTAGAAGGAAGAAAATGAAAGCAAAAGTTTGATTTTGTGTTTTGTTTGTTTGTTTTTGTATAACTTGTTATAACAAGTTAAATTACTAATGCCCCTGTAAATGAGGTCACCGTGTGGATACACCACTGATCCGCCCCTTCCTGCTTTGCCAAAGGTAATGTCATGACTGTGCTACCCTACCCTATAAAAGGAGTGTAGTGTGGGGTGGTTGGGGATGGGGGTGGGTGGCTGGGCCCTTCCCTTGCTGAAAAAGAAGAACCACAGATGAAAGAAACAAGGAGGTAAGAGCAGAAATAATCAGATAGCAACAAATGCAGTAACCCTGAAAGCTTATCCTAATGATAGATAAAATTGTAAAACCTGTAAAGTACCACCTGTAATAATTTCACAGAAGTTATACCCTGTAAGAAACACTTTGCTACAGAGAATCCCCTGGAAGAGCTGTGGGAGGAAAGCAATTAGCTCCTTCAATGTGAGAAGGAGACTGCAACACCTCTGAGACAAAAAACATTTTCAGCAAAATAAAACAAAATAAAATAGTGGCGAACAGTAATTTTGCTTAGCCTAATGATAAAAAGTCACAAAAATGTAAGCACCACCTGTTATACTTTCACAGAAGATATACACTGTAAGAAACACTTTGCTACAGAGAAAAATAAAGCAATAACAGAAGATATGCCTTGCAAAAGAAAATTTGAATCAGAAGATTACAACAGTAATCTGTTAGCACACACCTGTAGGCACACGTTGTAATAATGCAGCAGAAGGTATACCCAGCAGCAACAATTTGAATCAGAGAAAAATAAAGCAATAAAATGTTAGCAACAAACAGTAACAATCCCTGCGAGTACCAAATTAAAAATAACAACACACAGTAAATCTGCCTAGCCAAAAGAAGTCTTAATCCTTTCCCTTGCTCTGATAAGGTTCTTTGCTCTGTCCTTCCAAGCAACCTAGAAGGAAAGAGCTCAGGTGAAGCTAGGTGCCTTGCCAGCAAACCTAGTCTTCCACCTCCAAGATGTCAACTAACCTGACCTTTTAACCCTTCTTTCTGTTATAAGTTACTGACAGTTTGCCAGCTCCACCCCCCAGATGCACCTAATCTCTTAGTATTGACTCAGACCTTGATACAGCGCTAAACCAGTCTGAGAAAAGATTGGTAGCTACAAGGCAATCTCAGTCCAGAGATTAGTTAAGTAACTCTGGACCAGACCTCTTTAGATTTTTTAACATGTCTATAGAAAGTGAGCTAAGTAGTAATATCAATAGTTATAGTATTTCAAAAAGTTTACATCTGGCTGCAAATGGTATTAACTCTTCAATAGATCTTATTATATGCAATGAAAATGCTAAGGACCATCATAATCCTAGCATTTCTCAACTATTTATGATCTTAAAAACTGAGATTTCTGAAATTAAAAATCATCTTGATCAACGGACTGCACTTTGAAATTCGGTTTTACATAAACAGCAATATTCAGGGAGTCCTAATAGACCATTTTCAGAGACAATAGTACCTGATACTCTGGTAAAACAAACAAGGCAAAAAATAAACAAAAGAAGAAAAAAAAAGAAGTCAAAGAAGATAAACACGGAAGTAAGAAATAACAAGGAGTTAATTTGTGATGATGCCCAAGATATTAAGACTGCAAAGATGCAAGGAGAGTCACAAACACGTTGCAGCCTACTGAAGATTCCATATGTAGGAAAACAGAAAGTAAAACACATATTAAGGATCCAAATCAACCACCTATTATTAAACCTCTTTTTCAGATTAGTTCTAAGGCCCTGCACTGTGATCTGGCATCCACTAATCTACAGAGGAATACTGATTCAGAGGATAAGAACACATTATTGTTAAATGGCAAGGAAATGATATGTAAATTCATTGGAATCAATAGGGAAGATAATGAAGATCTTGAATACTTACTTGACCTTATAAATCATTTGGTGATTGCAGAGCTGGTATCCATTGCTCGAAAAAAGATACTGTATCTTGTTTGCCTGGAGAGATACAAACTCTCTAGAGACTCCAGTTTATGCTAATATTAATAAATTGGAGGTTACCAAATATGGCTGGGAGAACTTGATGAAGTTCTGACCCTTATTAAATAAGAACCGGAACATGATGGAGTTCTGATTTGTTCTGATTAGTTCTGATTTTTTTTTTTATAAATATTTGAAAAAATACAATAAAATGCATAAAAGTGGCCAAAGTCAGTCATATTCAACACAGAGACCAAAAGGAAATAATTTAATGCATTATTTGTATAAACATGAGAGTAAAACTGCTAACTATAAGCAATAAAATTAATTACTACTAGCTGCTTCATGGTTGGCCTGTACTGGTAGCAATAGTATCCTGCATATCCTGCTCGGGCCCGTGACATGAGTGTGCTGGGAGACAGAGAAAGAGAGACAGAGAGAGAGAGAGACAGAGAGAGAGAGAGAGAGAGACAGAGACAGAGACAGACACAGACATGCAATTGTACCACAAAGAAATACCAAGCACTGCAGGCAGCTAAGATTACTTTTATTAATGCTGATGCTGTGTGGGTATTATTTTGATGGATTTTCCAGTCAGAGCAAACTACGGAGAGAAATTAACAATCAAATGAGCAGCAGAAGAGCCCACCACCCTACCCATGTGACTGATGCAACTGCATCACATGTCCCAGTGTACTGTGGTATGGTACACTACCTATGAACATATGAACATAACAAAGATGTCAACAGAAGAAGGCCATTTGGTCTATCTAGTCCTCTCATATTGCAGGGTACACAGCTGAGCTACTGTCCCTGCCCTCCTCCCACACCTCCCATCCTCCCTACCCATGATCTGTACCTTCCCCCATGCCTATCCCAGCTCTCTTAAAGCTTCCCACTGTCTTTAATGAGATCATCTCTTCTGGCAGTGCATTCCAAGTGTTCTCCACCCTCTCTGTGAAGAAGTGCTTCCTGACCTCCCTCCTAAACCTCCCACCCTCCAGCTTAAGACTGTGCCCCGTCGTGTTATGGTTGCCACTCAGCTTAAAGAAACTCTCCTTATCCACCTTATTTATCCCTTTCAAGTACTTGAATGTCCCAATCATGCCCCTCTCTCTCTCTCTCTCTCCTGTCTTTCAGGGAATACATGTTCAGTGCCCTCAACCTCTCCTCATATGACTTACCCTGCTGACCTGCTGTCATCTTTGTAGCCCTCCTCTGGACCTTCTCCAGCAGGTTAATGTCCTTTTTGAGGTGTGGTCCAACAGGTGATAATGTTATCTACGACTACTTCTACTACTGTTCAATGTGCAATACATCTATTAACCAAGAAATAAAAGACATAAACTGATCACAACCCAGGCAGCCAGTCAGTCACATCACATTGATCAAGTGTGGTGCAGTCAGAAAAATAAAGGTTGCTATTGCCACCTGAAGACAGAAGACCTGATGACACACAGTTACATTCTTTTTAGTTCCACAATTGCTGCTGTGCCAACCAGTGCCAAATAATTTAAGTATGTAAAAATTATGGGGGGAGGGGGGTCTGTTGTTGTTTATTTGTAACTACAGTTCAAGATTATAGTACCTGATATTTTGTTCCTGAGTACTCCGTATGCTCTATCTTTTTGACTGTTACCTTGTTAGCTGATATCAACTTTTGTTGTGACTATTACTGTTTTATTTTATGGTATTCTGTTTTTTCCTGTAAATTCAATAAAGCATATTCAGTTTGAAAAAAAAAGTATGTAAAAATTAAAATATAATAATCTCAGCCCAGTTACTGTAAGAGAGATGTAGTGTTGTTACAGCCAGGCTTGCATACCACACACACACACACACACACACACACAAATGAATTTACATTTTTCTCTGTAATAGCAGCCAAATATTGGGGATGGGAGAAATATATTATACAAAGAGCATTCAGTGTCAGTGTTCAGACTTCTGCTAAGCCATCCACTGTACAAAAATGAAAACCATAATACGACAGTACAGTCAGATCAGTGGTAGAATCATTTTTAATCAGTTGCTGAGGACAAAAAGTGACAAGTAGTACATGGCGTTATGTGAGGACATAAAGTGACAAGTAGCAGTAGTAGTAGTAGACAGCAGTACCCTACCTTTCAAATCAGAGTGGTATACCTAGTACCACCAAGTAAGTGTGACATGAAATGCAGTTGCTTGCTGTATTTGGACCCTGAGCCACTGATGGTATTATTTTTCATGTCTGTGTGCTCATTGTGATCATTAAAATAGTTCTGATCTGGCCTAGTAATCCATCCTCCTGAGTCCTGACCTGACTTGTCACAATTAACTGCTTTCTCATGTAGTAGACACTACTAACAAAATATTTTCACCACAGGCACAAAATAAATTCTTATAAGTATTTTGTGGATAGGGCCTGCTCATGCAGACTATACATTTCATTTAAATATCATATCTGAAATTAAAGTGAGGAACACTGACTTTTAGAAATGTCAGGTGTTCAGCATTTTCTGGTGTCAAACAGGATTGTGTGAGTAATGATGTTACCAGCTGAGCTAAACAATCATTCTGAACACATGCTAGTCGGAGGGCATTTCATGTACTTCATTGCTATGTTTACCAAAGCAGGCCACATACTTTGTTTGGATTCACAGTATTTTAAAGGATCAGCATTCCAGCTGATATTGGGCTCTGCCAGGTACATTTCAACAATGGTCTGTGCTGAGGCTGTGTTACAAGTGACAGATGAAGAAGATGTTACAATCACATCTTCTAAGTGACTCCAGAGACATGAAGCTGAACCAAGTGACTGTGGGACAGTGTTATGTTTGGATGGTGGTGAAGAAGAAGATTTAGTTGCAGTAACTGAGGAAAAAGGAGAAAATGCTGCAACAGTAGAGGATGGGCCACGTAATGCTGTGCTGTGTCGTGAAGAAGATTCTGAATTTGGTGCTGCTGTCATACTCTGTTCCATGACAGCATGCACCTTATCAGTTATTATTTCTTGTTTGTTTATCTTGAAAGAAGTGTCATCATCATCACTCAATAGTTGCTTCGATTTGTATCATGGGTCCAAGACTGTTGCTTTAATGTAGTACTGAGAATGAAGTATTTTACATAGTCTGTCATCTTCATCAACTTTCATTAGATCATGTTGTATTCTGGGGGACAACCTGTAAGTATGAGCAGCACCATTGGCAGCCTGTGTGATCATGGAACTGTCTTGGTTCTCTAACATTTCCCTATTCAGATTCAACCTGAATTTAACATTTTTTATTAGGGGTATCACCTGGCTCAGAGTTGCTGTGTTTGCACTAACCTCTCTGGTGATTTCCTCAAATGGCTGGAAGAGGAAAATTAGAAACTCTAGCATGGCCCACTGTGATGGAGTATTATAAATGTGTGCATCCCCAGTTTTTTTTCCAAGGTGTATTCTGACAGCTTTCTTTTGCTCCCTTTTGAACATATAAAAGGTCTAATTCTATCCAGTAGAAATGTCTTGGATAAGTCTGTGCAAAGGGAAACTGTGCTCCTGCGGTATTTTTTCAAACAAGTGACAGGCTTTGCTTGAGTGACTGAAATGAGTGCATATTCTTTTAGCAGTGCTAACAAGAGCCTTAATGTCCTGTCATCATTGAGAAAACTGTGAACTATTAAATTTATGGAATGTGCAAAGCACCGGATGTGAACAAAGCCCCCCTCCTCCAAGGCCTTCCTCGTGTTGGACCCATTATCTGCAACTATAAAGCCAACTGACAGTCCCTGTGAAGTAATCCAATGCTGTATTGTTTTTTGCAGTGCTTCACTGATGTTGTATGAGGTATGTTCAGGTGGAAAACAAAACATTCTTAGAACAGCAAACTGCGACACTTCACTGTCCCCATGTGAATTAAAGAAACATGCCCAATGTGCCATGACAGACATGAAGGGTTCAGGCTGACAGCTTGTCCAGATATATGTTGTGAGATGCACCACCCTCCCAACAGCACTACACAAGATGCGTCTTAATTTTTTTACATACAACATCATAAAGATCTGAAATCCCTGTTGTTGAGAAGAATTTCCATGATGGTATACTATATCAAGGTTTGAGGTACTCAAGCAGTCACCTGAATCCTACATGTTCAGCCACGTTATATGGTAGGAAATCAACAGCTATCATTTCTGAAATTTATTTGGTTATTGTAACAGCAACAGGGTGAGTTGAGCCATATTTGGCTTTATGCTCATATGTTTCTGAGAAGGTAAGCTATCTCCTTGAAAGAGAAGGTCTTTTTGAACACATGGTCACTTTCAGTAACAGTAGGAATCCTTTGAATGGGAAAAAGTGGTGGTGGAGGTGTTTCTGTAGTGCTGCGGGGGCTGCCACTGCTTTCATCTGTCGGAGTTACCCCTGAGAGTAGTGCGCTATCACTGTCGCTTTCTCTTTGACACTCACAACAGCTGAAGTTCTCAGTAATGTTATGACATCTGTCTAGGTGTCTTTTCAGTGCTGACATTCCCAATCCTCCTTTCTTTTTACCCCTGCTGATTGGTCATTTACAAATGGCTCATGTTACCACCAACTCATTAGAAGCATTAATGGAGAAGTATGACCAAACAAAAGATGATAATTTTTTTCCCCAGGAAGGCACTGCACCTCGGTCCCATTTTCAGGTTTTTTTATCCCCATGATTTTTCTCAGACCTGTTCCTCTTGTGGTTTATTCCCATTGCCCTCCTCCTCAACCAAAAC
Source organism: Neoceratodus forsteri (assembly GCA_016271365.2). Taxonomy (NCBI): domain Eukaryota; kingdom Metazoa; phylum Chordata; order Ceratodontiformes; family Ceratodontidae; genus Neoceratodus; species Neoceratodus forsteri. The sequence goes on along the minus strand of CM057449.1, from coordinate 541,854,676 downwards.
ATTTCTGCCTGTTTCTTCCTCATCTGCAATTTCATCCCCTTCTATTGTAAACCTTCTGCTGCTTGATCATTCTCTTCATCTTTATTATTAGTACCCTCATTGGATTCAACCTCAGAAGAATCAGATGATGTCCGTGGGGGACTGGCAGTAGCACAGTATGAAATTGTTCCATATCTTTGGGTGCCTCTGTGGGTGGTACCCACCAACCCTTTGGTTTTAACTACATTATTTTTTTTTACTTGTGTCTGATCCGACAGATGCACCTTTTTTGGGGTTCAAGAATTCGCTTGGAAGACAAAACTTTAGATGTGAACAATTCACTTTTTTGGGGTTTTATTTTGCTTTTCCTTTGTAGGCTGACTGCTGTCTTTTGCAGTGGTACTGGCTGCACTGCCTTCCTGAGAAGAATGTGCCTCATCAACACTTTGATCCATTTTTTATTTCTTATTCTAAGTAAAAAAAAAGATCTCTTTACCTAATGTCCTGTGATGACTCCTACCCACACCCACAGGCCAGAGATGGATTTACAGTTGTGAGTCATGAACGTGAATCATGATTGTAGTAGTGCACAGCACACCACAGTCCACCACCACTTCCATCCAAGCTTAGCTGACTGACTCTTACTACAGTTACTGTTCAGTGACCTACTCAACAGTGTGCCTCAGAATTTAAATTGGTGATGCAGACATCTGGCACATAGCCACATGCACAGTCCCATGTGGCTTGGTTAATGCTTATATGTAATGATAAACTAAGAAGGATAAAGAGGAGGAATAATGGATGAAATGTGTGATGATGATTGATGATGACACTTGTGTGTGTACTTTTATTACTTGTATTGTAGTGTACACAGACTGCTATAGGTCACAAATTCAGAATATCCCCTGGGCCCCCCACAGCCAGCAGCACAGGCACTGTAACTTGTCTGTTTGTCAGACACATATTTTTTTATTTGTAATACATGAAATCATGAATGAACGTTAATGAGTGATCATGATTAGGTGGTACAAGTCAAATATTTATTTTGCCAGCCTGACCTTGCCCTGTACACACAGCCACACTGAGGCCAGGAAAGGGAAAACAAACTTTTATTTGAGATTTCTGGGACTGTAAAATTTTATGTGCCCCCCCCCGTAGTCTTTCTCACTGTCACTGTCTCTCTCTCACTGTCTCTCTCTCCCTCCTCTGGATATGGGTGGCACAAGTCAAAGACTTATTTTGCCAGTCTGCCCTTGCCCTGTACTACACACAGCCACATTGAGGCCAAGAAAAAAAAAAATTCTTTGGGATTTCTTGGACTGTAAAATTTCTCTTGGGCCCCCAGTAGTCTGTCTCTCTCTCTCTCTCTCTCTCTCTCGCCCCATGGATCTGGATTGCACAAGTCAAAGATTTATTTTGCCACCCTGCCCTTGCCAGGTACTACACACAGCCACATTGAGGCCAACAAAAGAAAAAGTTCTCTTGGACCCCAGCAGTCTCTCCCTCTCTTCTCTGGATCTGGAATGGCACAAGTCAATGATTTTGCCAGCCTGCCCTTGCTCAGTGTACACACAGCCACACTGTCTGAGGTCAAGAAAAAAAAACTTTCATTTGTGACTTTCTGTAACTGTAAAATTTCTCTAGGGCACGCAGTACTCTCTCTCTCTCTCTCTCTCTCTCTCTCTCTCTCTCATCTGGAGGATGTTCTTGATTCAATTTCTGGATGGCACAAGTCAAAGAATTATTTTTCCTGCCTGCCCTTGCCCTGTAGTACATTGCCAGCCACACTGCTTTTTTTGCCTTGCTTGCCTCCCCTCCAGCAACCACCCACTATCTCTCTCCCTCCTTGAATTGTTCTCCTCTCCCTCCCTTGATGATGACTGTGTCTCCCCCCTCATCCCAGTAAGTCTTTTTTTCTTCTCTCTCCTCTCTCCTCTCTTTCTTTTCTCCCCTCTGGCTCTGCTCAACAAATAGATTTTTTTTAAATTTATATTTAATTTCTCTCTGCATTGTGCAACTGTACTGTCTGGCTCTGTTCTGCAGCAGCAAGCTCCCCTAACCATCCATAAAATCATCTGGGCCTGAGCTGCACACTCACCACGGTTATATACTGTGAGTGCATCATGTGACTGACTATCCCGCTCTGTTGCCTGATTGGATGCTGCTGGCTGCCTGTACATGGTGGGAGCATACCGATGGCATCCCCATTGCAACAGTACACTGAATGGCACTCCATGGACCCAGAACCAGACTTCTGTGGTGAAGTCTGTATTTATCTGTGTCTGTGAATTACGGGTTCAGTCTGTGGGTTTGGATCTTGGGTAGAACAGTCCACCCAGCCCTATTTCCAAAGTCATGTAAGCTTCACTGAAGAGATTTTCAGAATTCGATCTGAATATTGGTACTTTGATTTCATTTTAGTCCCTAAGGAAGGTAGTTATGAAGGAAAATTTCCCAAGCTCAGTGGTGTATGACAAGAATAGTATTCCAGATTTAATTGGTTCTCTTGATTGGAATCCTTGGAGGTCTCCTGAGAAGATTAATGAAGAAGGAGGAGATTCCCAAAATATAATACTGGGGCTATTTTGTCTAGAGCCTTCACCCTTAGAAAATGATTTATCCCTACAGCATACAGTGCACATACTTCTTATTGTTGGGAAAATAATATTGGTCTTAACAGAGTAGTGAAAATTCAAAGACCAAGTAGGAAAGAAGGAGGGTCACAAATCAACATCTGGGTTAGTAATGATTCCCTTGCAAAAAAATATTCTTAGTCAATGTGAAAGTCTTGATCAATTTGGTTTACATCTACTGTAATTGATTTAGGCCAGATTTTGTATGAGACAGAGACTCCAAATACTCATATCTGCCCAGGAGGTCCCTAAGGTCATTTGATAAGTCTACATCATACTATTTTGAGCAATGCTTACAGAAGTCATTTCTTTCAGAAATTATTCAAAACATTAGTCACAGACCAGCACACTATTGGTACAAATTCATCTCTTCGCTTTATAAATTTCCAAGTACTCGCGTGGAACATAGTGGGCCTAGCCCAAAAGCTTTCAGATCCTGATTGGTTAGAGTTTATAAATAATTTTCACATTATTGGTTTACAGGAAACTTGATCGAAGGGGAGACCAGTGGGGGGGGGGTTGGCTGGCATGCTGTTACTATGGCGACAATTTTACCACAACCAACAGTACAGTGATGACAGTAACAGGTCACTGTAGTGTCTGTGCAGGACACCAGCACTGCTTTCAGGGGGTCTTGCACCCCCTCCCCAAATCAACTCTGGCTTGAAGTTGATTATTTTAGTTATGGGAGGTGTGGGGGCAGAGCCCCCCCGCTTGGGGGTTTTGGGGGCAAAGCCCCCCAAAGAAAACACAGTTTCAAGTGATATGCTTTATGCTGACTGCAATTGGGGTCGACATAAAGGTGCTGCTGTAACATCAGTCGACAATGAATTTGTTGACTGACTGTCATGGATCCGGTTTGGCTTTGCTTGTAAAAATCTCACCAAAGATAAACAAGGTTAAGCTAATAAAACTAAATGCTAATTTTCAGTTAATGAATGTTGTATTTGAGGATGTAAATATTCTGATACTGAATCAGCAGGACAAACTTGATACAAGAAAGCAGGAAGGAGGTACAAGGAAGGATAGGAAGAATACACAGAACAACAGGAGGATTCTGGTCATAGGAGACTCTATGTTGTGAGAAGTGGAAGCACTGTCCATCAGTGTGAAGGGGGTTGAAACTGGGGTGAAATGTATGCCAGGAGCATCTGCAAGGAGCGATAAGCATAGAATAGGATGGATGGTGAAAAAAGATCAGGATTTTGTGGGGAACATTGTCCACCTTGGGACAAATGACATAGCAAATAGGACTGGGGAAGAAGCTAAGGCAGACATGAAGACCCTTGGGGAGAGCCTAAAGGAGTACACAACACATCTGGCCTTCCCGGAGGTGTTCTCAGTTTGGAGGAAGGGCAGAAGTGGGGACAAAATCAGGAACGAAGAGATCAGGGAATTCAACTGGTGGCTCCAAGGTTGGTGTGCAGACAACAGGATGCACTACATTGGAGACTGGGGGACCTTCTGAGGCAGGAAGCTCTTTAAGCATGATGGTCTACATCTCACCAGAGAAGGAGCAAGAGCACTGAGGCAGAGGTTGGAGGTCTTCTTGGAGGATTTAATCTGGGAGGTCTCCAGCACAGAGAAGAAGACCTAAATGACACAGCAGAAAGATACAAAGGTAATGGGATTGGTGAATGGAAGAGGACCCTCCAAAAATCAGACTAAAGGAAACAGGTATGGCCATGAACAAGGAGTGGCCATAGGTAAAAAAGGAGGGACCTCATGTAAAGTACAGGAGGGGCAGACACAGAAGAGGGGGGATGGTACTGAGGTTATAGCAGAGGGGGGAGGCCATGATTGGAAGGCTATGGTGACAGCTCACACCACCACCATCAGTGGGCTTGTCACCACTCCCCATAAATCCAAGGGAGCACATACACACCAAGAAAGATAAATGCAGAACCTGGGCATCTCAAGCACAGAGGTCTCAATTAGCATTCTGTAACAAGATGGCAACCTCAAAAATCACTTGGGCTCAAACAGCAAGTTGGCACTGTCCAAAAAGAGGGTGTAACCCCATACCACAAGGGGTGCACATTCCTGGAAGGTGATGGTTGCAAACACTAGAAGCCTTGCAACCAAACTACCAGAACTCACAGCCATCATGGTAGTATAAAGACTGGACTGGGTCACTGTGACAGAAACATGGTTCACAGAAAACCATGGATGGGACACTGCTATACCCGTATATGATCTGTTCAGAAAGGATAGGCAGGGGAAAAGAGGGGAAGGAGTAGCCATTTACATTCAAGACAACATAAAAGCCACAGAGGTGCAAAGTCACCCTGGGGACACTGAGTCACTGTGGCTTATTGTAGATACAGGAAATGGAAAAACCTTCAGGATCGGCATCATTTACAGACCTCCAAATCAAGGACAGAAAGGTGACAAAGGCCTGAAAGAAGAAATACACAAAATGACTCAGACAGCAGAGGTGATACTGGTGTGGGATAGAAACTGCAGTAAACTAACAACAACAACAAGAAGAAGCAGGGATTTCTTATTGGCACTACAGGGAGCAGAACTAAGTCAACTGATCAAAACACCAACAAGAGGAGATGCCATACTTGACCTGGTCCTCACAAACCCTGAGAGGGTCAAGGAACTCAATGTGGGTTGCCATATGGGTAACAGTGACCATTCATTGGTTAGCTTCAAGGTGAACATAACTAAGGACACGTGTCACTCAGAAATAAAAGTACTAGATTTTAAAAAGGCAGACTTCAACCAAATGAGGACCAACATAAGAAATGACTTAATTGATCTACAAGTGGATGAAGTCAGTGTCATGTGGGGAAACCTAAGAAAGCAATCCAGACAGTCACAGACCAGTGTGCCAGAAGGGTTACCAGAGTGAAAAGAAAATGAAATCCCTTATGGTTTTCAAAGGAAGTGGCTAAAACAGTGAAAGAAAAACAGAAGGCATTCAAGCTATACTAGGGAACAAACAAGGAAGAAGACTGAAGAAGCCAGCAAAAAAATAAGGCAGGCAAAAGTGCAGACAGAAGCAAGATAGCAGAGAGGGCAAAGAGAGGAGACAAATACTTCTTTAGATACATCTGGGAAAGAAGGAAGGCAAAAGGGGGTTTAATCAAGATTACAACTCAGGAAGGGAAAACAACAGAAGACGACCCTGAAAAATCAGAAATCCTGAACAAGTACTTCTGCTCAGTATTTACTGAGGAGGACACAGGTGATGGCCCAGAAATGGCAAAATTCAACAGCCCTGAACAGGGGGTTGATACTAGCCCCTTCACAGAGACTGAAGTACTGGAGGCACTAAATAAACTGCAAGTTGACAAAGCCATGAGGCCAGATGAAATGCACCCCAGGATCCTAAAAGAACTGAGATTAGAGTTGGCTGACCCACTAGCTAAACTATTTACCAAATCTCTAAAGAGTGGGGAGGTATCCAAAGATTGGAAAAGGGCAATCATGGACCTGATCCACAGATCGGGCAGCAGGGAGGACTCTGGAAATTACAGACCCGTAAGCCTCACATCCATAGTGGGGAAGTTAATGGAGACACTACTCAAACAGAGGATCATGGCATTCCTGGAGGCTAGCAGCCAGCAGGACTCCAAGCAGCATGGTTTTACAGTGGGTAGGCCATGCCAGACAAACCTGATTGAGTTTTTTGATTGTGTTACAAAGGCTATAGATGACAGCAAGCTGGTAGATGTGGTCAACTTAGAGTTTAGCAAGGCCTTCGACTCAGTTCCACACAGGTGGCTGGTAAAGAAGCTAGACCACACAGGAGTTGGATTAAAAGTAGTTAGATGGTTTAAAAACTGGTTACAGGGTGGAACCCAGAAAGTGCAGGTAAATGGAGCACTGCCATCAGAAGGTAGGGTAACCAGCGATGTGCCCCAGGGTTCAATACTGGAGCCCCTACTCTTCAATATTTTCATATTGGACACAGCTAACAGACTACAGGGAAAGGGGTGTCTGTTCACATATGACACCAAAATATGTAGCAGGATCAACACCCAGCAGGGAGTGGACAAGATGGAAGCTGACCTCAAGAAACTGGAAGAATGGTCTGGATCATGGCAGCTGAGATTAAATGCCAAAAAGTGCAAAGTCCTGCACATAGGAAAAAATAAATCCAAATAAGGCATATTGCCTTGGAGGGGAAAGGCTAGCTGCCTCCACCCAAGACAGCAATTTGGGAATCATTATCTCATACAACTTGAAGGTAGGTAAACAGTGCGAGAAGGCAGCATTAAAGGACAGTGGCATGCTGGGATGCATTGGAGGGGAATCACATGCAGGAAGTAGGAAGTGACCCTGCCACTGTACAGATTCCTGGTTAGGCCTCACCTGGAGTACAGCATCCAGTTCTTGAGGCCCCACTGGAAAAAGGACATTGACCTAATGGAGACAGTGCAAAGAAGGGCAATAAAAATGATCCAGGGACCGCACGAGATGTCCTACAAGGATAGACTGAAAGAACTGAGCATGTATTCCCTGGAATGGAGAAGAGAGAGGGGTGACATGATTGAAACATTCAAGTTCATAAAAGGCATAAACCAGGTGCAGATAGATGATCTTTTCCAATTTAAGAAGGGCAGCAGAACCAGGGAACATGATCTAAGGCTGCAAGAAGGGCAGTTCTCCACCACCAGGGCGTTTTTCTTCACAGAAAGAGTGGTGGATGCCTGGAACAACCTGCCTGCAGAGGTGGTGTGGGCAAGCACAGTGGTAGGTTTCAAGAATACTTGGGACTGATACAAGGGAGCCCTCAAACCCAAGGGCAGTTAGAAGGCTAGGCTAAAAGACAATGGGCAGACTAGATGGACATGATGGTCTCCTTCTGCAATCAATGTCTATGTTTCTATGTTTCTATGAATACATACATACCACCTATAAATTCTAAACATTTTAAGGCCAATATTTGGGATGCCATGGAGGAGTATATACTTCTAGCTTTTGAAAATAATCCTGGAGCAAAACAACTGATTGTGGGAGATTTTAATGCACATATTGCTGAATTCAGTGATATTGAAAACATTTCACTATCCTTGTTACATGTGAAGCTATATAAGAAATGTAATACTGAATGAGAGTGGACAGAGATTAATTACAATCCTGAAAGACCATAATCTGGTAGTAGTAAATGGGAGAACTGAGTTGGATTCTGAGGGGGGATATACTTCTTTAACTGGTACTGGTAAAAGCACCATAGATTTAATCATTACACATACGAGTATTATGGATATGAATATTATTTAAAAAAATCTTTAAATAGTACCACGATCTGAAAGTTACCATTCACCTGTTGTTTTAACATTGGATGTTCCAACTATTTCTAAATTAGTACAGAATTCTATTATAAATATGCAATCCAATAGTTTCAGAACTCAAAGATTACCCTTACATCTCTTAGTTCATCAGAACTTGGAAGCTCTGTTGTTTCTCCCAGAAAATCTGGAACTATTAGAAAGCATAAAAAGAAATCCATCAGCTCAGTCAGCTTCTGAGCTGGTAGCTAAGTTGTATAGGAATGTAATAACTGTTCTCTATAAAAGCAAAACTATAAATTGACACGGGTTTAAGTCACAGTTTTCTAAAAATTGCAAGAAAGCAAAATGACAACTTAAAAAATTAGTCAAACGCACACACACAAAAAAAACCTCCTCTAAACAAAATCGCATGTCTCTGAATAAAGCTAGGAAAAATGTAAGGAAAATTGTCTAAGGAAAAGGAATGATTCCAGGCAAATGCATGGGACCCGATGTTTAATATATATAAAAAATAAGGATAATAAAGCTTTCTGGTGCATAGTTACCAAGGGCAACAACATTGTACAATCTAATCCGGTAGTCACCATCTCTGCAAATAACTGGATAAGTTAATTTAAATGTATTTTTACAATCCTTCTGTCCTTACTGATTTTCACTCCTTGGAGAATCTTTCACAGTATTCTATAGTCCCTTTATCATTCTTCTTTGAAGATGTGGAAGAAGCCATTGTAAAGTCTAAATCTAGCAAAGTTTCTGATCTCAATAGACTTTGATTGGATATATTTAAACCACATCTTAACATATGGGTCCCTTTACTAAAAAACATTTTAAATAAATGCCTAAAGAATTTCTTTATTCCTTATAGCAGGAAATATAATATAATTATTCCTCTGTTCAAAATAGGGTTCCCCAAAATCCCCCATAATTTCAGACCAATAAGTCTGATTGATGCAACAGCTAAAATTTTCTTTAAAAATGTTGTTAAACAAAACACAAAATTGGATGGTTGGCAAGGAAATTTTGTCTCCTATACAGGCTGGCTTTGGAAACGACATGTCCACTATTGGTCATGTATGTACTTTTGCTCATCTGATTGAAAAATATGTACATAAACAGGGAGTAACACTTTATGTCACTTGTATTGATTTTACCTCTGCTTTTGATTCCATAGATAGAGGATTACTCTGGGAAAATTACAGGCATTGGATATGCCACTGAACCTTTTCCTTCCAATAGTGCAGTTGTACTCCCATAAGAAAACATATGTAAGATTAGACAGTCAGGGGAACCTTACAGAACCTTTGCGTTTAACATGGGGATAAAACAGGGTTGTTTATTACCCCCCATGCTATTTATTATCTATTTAAATGACATCTTACAAAATATTGACCACCCTCAATTCCATTCTTCTAACATTTATGGCACCACATGCCCAGCTCTCACATATGCACATGGTATGGTTCCAGTTTTCCTGTCACAGATTGGTTTACAGTGGAAATTGAACCATTTTTCCCAATTGTGTGCCAATCACAAGCTACTGATAAATTGCTCTGAATCTAAAATTATGATTTTCAGAAACAGGAAACGTATAGATTTCTACATTAACAATCAAAATTTGGAAATTGTCAAGGAATATTGTTATCTGGGTGTACATTCGTGTCTAATGGTCAGTGGTCCATACATATGAAGAATCAAATAAAAAAATGAAACAAAGCCTCCAGGCCATTAAAAGGTTTAATCATGTATGTGGAGGTATGACTGTTATTCCAGCACTGAAGGCAGCTGAGGCTAAGAGCATCCCCTCTCCACTCTATGGATTGGAGGTATAGGGTTATTCTCTGTTGTCATCCTCTGAAGTTCCATTTTCTCTATTTTATCCTAATATTCTTAGAACTAGTAAGTCTTGTCCCGAACAGTTGGTTAGAGCTGAACTTGGTTGTGTTCCTTTAAGGAACTTAGCAAACTGGAGAATGCTGGGTTACTAGTGGCATATTCTGAACAGCTCCAATAATCCTTGCTTAATCTTTGCTTAGAAGAAAAAATATATTGAGCACAACCACAGAAAGGATCAGTATGGCTGTATAATTTATAGGAAGCCTTAAAACTAACAAATATGTGGCATCTTTGGCAAGACTCACTTAAGGGAATAACAATTTCCTATACTTACAAAAATCTAATGAAAACTAGACTTTTTGAAATTGCATATGATTCAGATAGAAACAATCTTGCTAACCTAAAAACTGCACACTGGTTTCTCCAATTTAAATATTTTCATGGGTGTGAATTATACTTAACATTTCCCCTCGATGCCAAATACTGCAGGATTCTAACTCCATGTAGATTTAATACAATTCCTTTGAAAAAGTTGGAAATTAGGTATAAACAATGTAACAGATTAGACACTCAGGCCTGGATATTCAAAGCAGTTGCGCATGGCACAACATGGTTTCACATGTGCAACTGCGGAGATGTGCCATAGAGCGTTATTCAGCAGGAGCAACTGCACAGCACAGGTGGCAGTGCACCAATGCACAATAGAAATGTATGCATGTGCAAGGGCAGGAGGTGGACCCATGAATATGTGGCACAGTGTTATATTCAACCCCCAACCAATGGCACAAGCAAGGAGCAACTGTCAGTTGCGCGGAGCAGACTTGAGCCTATAAAAACAGGGAGCAAGTCAGAGGAGAGCACTTGCACCAGAGGGGAGCAGGACAGTGGGAGACAGACAGGCCATCTGAGAGAGGAAGAGGGAGACAGGGAGAGAAAGACAAAGACAAAGAGAAAGAGTGAGAGAGAGAGAGAGAGAGAGAGAGAGAGAGAGAGAGAGAGAGAGAGAGGGTGAGAGGAGTGTGACACACAGGGAGGCCCACTGAGGGAGAGAGAGAAAGAGTTGGTGCCAAACAGAGCCACCAGACCCAAGGGGAGTGACACAGGCACCCACAGGGGTGGGTGACAGAGCCAGCAGGCAAAACCCAGCCAGGGCAGGGTATGCAGGAGGGGGCCCTGCTAAGTGACAGGTACTGCCCCACAGAGCCTGGGGAGCCAGTGGAGCCAGATGCCCAGGGGATGACAGGACAACAGGGGCCATGACCAGTGCAGTATTCCAGATGGAGGCCATAATGAGGGGTGTGAGGAGGCAGGAGGCAGAGCAACATGGCCATGGAAGGACTCGTCAGTGGTACAACCCGAACATGCGGTACCAGTCCATCATCAGCTTCGAGAGCCATGCTGACACCAAGATTGTGGGCTTGTACCACCTGAACTGGGCAAGTCTGAGGCAGCTCTGTGAGCTGTGCAGTGAGGAGATGCAGACACCCACCAGACGGAGCCACGCCCTGACAGTGGAGACAAAGGTAAGAGCTGTCATGTGCCTGCTCACCACGGGCACCTTCCAGAGACCAAAAGGGGACACCACAGGCATAACACAGTCAGCCACATCACAGCTCCTCACACAATTCCTCAATGCCCTGCTGCCACATGCTCAGAACACATCCACTTCCCCAGCACACAGGTGGAGCATACAGCAACCATGCAGGAGTTCCACAGGGTAGCACGTATGCCTGGCATGCTAGGAGCCATCGACTGCACCCATGTGGGCATCTACATGCCACCTGTCATGGAGGGGGTAGCCTACATCAAAAGAAAGGGCTACCCCAGCATCAAATTCCAGGTGGCGTGCAATGCCAGGGGGTGCATAACCGTCTGTGCCACACACCCTGGGGGAGCACATGATGCCTTCATCTGGCACAGCTCGGCACTGTGCCACAGGTTCAAGAGTGGGGACATCCCCACAGGTCACCTAGTGGGTGAGTATGGTGAGACCATGGGCAGCTGGGTACAGCAGAGCATGGAAGGGGGGTGGCCAGTGCAGGGAGACCACCGTGTGCACCTGGGAAGGGCATGGGGCACAGTGACAGGGGTCACCAGGCTAACCATCTCTCTCTCTTTTCCCACACAGGTGACAGTGGCTACCCACTCAGGTCCTGGCTGCTCACCCCTACCGGTGTCCATCGTCCCCAGCGGAAGAGCAGTACAATGAGACACATGCCAGCATGCGGCACATTATTAAGTGTGTGTTTGGGATGCTGTAGGCATGGTTCTGTTGCCTGGACAGGTCCGGTGGTGCCCTATAATACAGCCCCTTGAAGGCCTGTGGCCTATTCCTGCCCTGCTGCATGCCACACAACATGGCCATTGACCATGGGATAGCTATCGAGGCTGATGAGGGGAACAGCAGTGGGGATGACAAGGGCGATGGGCCGGGTGGTGGGCAGCCCTCCCTGGTGGAGGGATCCTCAGCTTATGTGGCTGGCACACCACCATCATGACATAAGAGCACAGGAGCACTATGGTGCATGCAGGTAGGTGGACAAACACCCATGCACAGAACCGATATAGTGTTAGGGCACACACCATGTGTGGGCATGGCCATGGCCATGCACACACAGGTGTGGGGCAGTGCCACATGCAACATCACACAGCATCACACACACACACGTGCACACACACACACACACACACACACACACACTCCCACACAGTGGCACCTGCAGGCACATGACCGGGTGCTAGCACATGGCATGGATCAGATGCAGGGCACTGGTACACATGCACAACTAGTGTTGTGAAGGCATCATCACAGACATGCCACATGGGCCAGCAGCTGAACAGCATGTGGTGCAACACACGGCTGCCATGACCGTGCCATGCACACACACACACACACACACATGCACACACACACACAACACCCAAGTGCACACAGGATGGTGGCTGCAGACAGCAGACAGGGTGGCGTGCACATCAGGTACAGCGCGCAGACACATGGTCAGGGCCCCTACTTTTCTGCGGCACAGTGGGACCAAGTTCTGCGGCAAGACTACCATTTGCCACAGAACTTCTGCGGCGGTGGTTTGTAATTTCTGTGGAAGTTCTGCGGCACTAACAAACTACCACATCTCAGTGACAGCTTGCCATCCTGACTTCACTTTCATGGCAGTTTTTATAGCAATCAGGATGGTGGAAAGCACAGTAACACTAGTTCAAAAAATAACAGAATCATAAAAATAATTTTATGCCTAAAAAATCAAAACAAATTTCTCTCCCTTAAGGTCCTAGCCTGTTAAATAAATGATGAATGCAGAGGGGATCTTATGTGATAAATAAGGTATTTCTGTATGCATGCTATCTATTCCACTAAGTAGGTTTCCACTGTCTATCACTTATATATTTGTATGTGCTTTCTACACCTCTCATGAGGTTTCCACTGTGTATCACTTATATATTTATATGCACTCTGTAACATACATACAAATGTGTGTGTGTGTGTGTGTGTGTGTGTGTATATATATATATATATATATTTTTTAATTTCCATGAACTTGCATCCTCATTCATACAGGTCCCATTAGAAATGGAATAGAGGAGTTATTGCAAAACTCATTTTTGATGTCAACCTGATTTCTCTGACACACTGCGTAACACCATCAGGCCATGGCATGCATGTGAACCGATTGTGAGAGACAGCTCTCCAGACCAGCACAACGTGTCCACCATGTGACAGGACACTGCACCATACCTTCCCAGACTCCGAGCAATTATGTGTTCCACCAATTCTTGGGCTGCCTAGCCAGTTCCCAGAGCTAATCTCTGAACCTGAGTTGCCAGCACAGAAACACAGCATGCTACCCTATGGCCCAACAGCTGTCCCTACACATAGCATTTCTCCATAACTTTTAGGTGATTCTATCAACCAATGACAATATGTAATCAATTACTCTGGCAAAATTGCGTACAGTGCAATTATTTATTTAACAGGTCTATTCTTTCAACAGGTCTACACATTATTATATTCCACTTTTCTGGGCATAATTACTTTATTTTTCTTAAAAATGACAGTTAAATTCATTTTACCAGTTATTCATTTCAGATAGCATCTCTATACCTTAAAGGCACAAATAGGTTTGTACAAAGTGAGGTATGGACTTAACAGGTCAGTGCTATTGACAAGGTTTTGTAAGTTGGCCCTAGTGCAATAATGTAAGACTGAAAATTGTATTAGCTATAGTGCAGGTTGAGCAAATATCACCATGCCTGATGTGCTATGCCACCTTCTCTGGCAGTGGGAGCTGTGGTAGATAAGTGACTGTTAATTTCTGTTGCAGATTGCAGCCATTTCATTAGCTAATGTATGATGTTATAGCAATATTAACATCACATTCTGAGCATATAGGGGGTTTAGGATATAAAAAGAGGGGAAGGGAACCAGATTCTATGGAAAAACAGAAATATTAATAAAAAATCAACAAGAAGAGTGAATTCTGCTGCACCACAGAAGTTCTGCGGCAGATTGCAAGTTCTGCGCAAAATTCTGCAGCCGCAGAATTCTAGGGGCCTTGCACATGGTCGCCATGTACATGGGAATGGCCACACCGCGTCGCCAGCAGACTCAGGCTATGCAATGGCCATGGGGGTGTCTGCGACTGCCCCACAGGGGTGGGACTGCAGGACCACGACTGGGTCCTCGCAGGGGTCTGCAGGCTCCCAAACAGGCCCGCACCAGGTGTGCCTGGGATGCCCACAGTGGAGTGCGGTGTCGACACAGATGTGGTCTCCTGACGCTGGGACCATGGGGTGGACATTGCACTCTGTGGTGTCTGTGGCAGTTGGCCACACACTGTGGCAGCCAGTGGGGCAAGGCCAAGCAAGCTCACATTGGCAATGCGGTCCAGGACTGCGGTCATGTCCTCCCTCAGGTGTTGAATGGCCTCCAGGACCTGCGTGGTGCCCCTCTCACACTGCTCAGCTGCTTGGCACACCTCTGCGCAGAGTGCCCGCACCCCAGCCATGAGCAGCACCTGTTGCTCCATGGTGGCCCACAGCAATTGGGTGTGCTCGGCCAAGGGTTCAGTGCTCTGGGGTGCATGGGCATGGTGCTGACCCACCTGTGTTGTATGACTGCACTGCATGCCCTCCCCCTGCTCAGGTGGGTGCTGCACAGCGGGGTCCTCATGGAGTAGGGCAATGACAGGTGCTCCAGCAGCAGACGTGGCTCCTGGCCTTCCAACGTCTCCAGCCATCTGCTGCTGCTGCCCCTCTGGCCCCTGTGTGCTGGCCAGTACCTGTGTGGGTGCTCTGCCACCCTGCACCACTGTGTCTGCACACACATTGGTACCAGGGGCAGTGGTAGGCAGCTGTTCCACTGCCAACAGGCCACCAGCTGTGCTGCCAGTGCTGGTGGTTGATATGGGTGTCTCCCCCCCCAACATGACCCCTGCAGTTCAGGACTATGGTCAGATCGTCATCAATGTTGGACCCTGCCCCAATCTGTGTCTCCACACAGAGCACGCCATGGCTGGTGTCTCACTGGAACACAGCCAGGGCCTCATCTGCCACCATGTCCGGGACATCCAGCAGGATGGCAGTGGCATGCCGCAGCTTATTGGGCCCCCAGATGCCCGTGAAGGTGGATGGCTGGTCCTCTGGGGCTGGGCGGGCTCCCATGACAGCTGCAGGTGCCCCTGTCACTGCATGCTGGTGAGCCAGTGCTGTAAGGGAACACAGATGTGTTAGAGCTGCTGACTCGACAGGCCCCTACCCCCCGCCTGCCCGCCTGCCATACCTACCATGCAGTGATGTGCTCCCTCCAATTTGGAAGCCACCGCCCGGCACACACTCGGCTGCACTACGCTGCATGGTGGCGACCACCAGCTCCTCCTGTGCCATGAGCTGTGTCATGGTGGTCTGGCCCCCACCTATGGCTGCCACCTTTTCCTTGATCCAATGCTTGTTGGTGCCCACCTTTTTCTTGCACTCCTGTGCAGACCACTGATGGCTGCCCTGCTGGTTCACGGCCTCCACTACCTCCTCCCAGGCTGCAGCCCTGGCCTGGGGTGTGCCAATGGCACCACTCAGCA
Source organism: Neoceratodus forsteri (assembly GCA_016271365.2). Classification (NCBI taxonomy): domain Eukaryota; kingdom Metazoa; phylum Chordata; order Ceratodontiformes; family Ceratodontidae; genus Neoceratodus; species Neoceratodus forsteri. The sequence continues at coordinate 541,838,896 of CM057449.1, read as the reverse complement.
AAGACTCCCTGTCGAGGCACACCTCGAACAGGGCATCTGCCTCTTCTCTCATAAAGTTGGGCCTGCGCTTCTGTGCAGGTCCACACTCCTCAACCTCCTCATGCTCAGACATGATGCTACCTGCGGACATGGACATGTGGTTAGTGGCTGCAGTGGCCCACTGGAGCCATCCAGCCCACTGTGCTTACCATCCCCTCGGCAGGTACAACTTACCTCTGATGGTTGCAATACCAGTCCAAGGCCTGTGCTGTTGTGCGGCTCCTTTATAGCGCATCACATGCAAATGGGCTGATGTGCAACTGTAATGACATGCAAATGTCCACATTGTGCCATGGATAGGCTGATGAGCTAATCTGCATATGGCAGATGAATATCATGCTCTTGCGCATTGTGCAATGGACTTGCTCCGGCGCATGTCTTTGTGCAATGCCGTGACATGCACAGTGTGCCCTCACCAACATGCATGCACCACGGCATATGCTATTGCCTATTGTGCAGCATGCACTAGGTGCTCTATGGGGGCCATTTGACCCTATGTGCCATGGACTCTATGGTGCTTGGGCACTATAGGGCCTATGGTGCTCAGGCACTATAGGGTTTATGCCGCTTAGGTGCTATGGGGCCTATGGTGCTCAGATGCTATAGATCCTATGGCACTCAGGCTCTATTGGGCCTATGGCACCCTGGCTCTATTGGGCCCATGGGGCATGGTGTCTTCATGGCCCTATTGTGAAACATGCATCATGGGCTCAACAGTCCTCATGCACACATTGAGTGTGCTGACCCCTGACCCCAGCCCTGCCTTATGCCCTCCTGGGACCCCTGCCCCACATACCGGTGTGGCCACACCTATGCCGCGGATCCTCGGAAATGCATGATTGCCGCAGGCAGCGCATCTCCATGTGAGGCACACATCCCGAGCACGTTGTGCATGTGCTCTACTGGGTGCCATTTTGTCATGCATCTTTTGTAATTTTTTGCCCTGTGGCTTGGCATTGCCAGTCACTGGATGCACTGCGCCACTGCCCTGCAGCATTGCCAGGCGGGGTGCACTCTGTGCTTGGGGGGGTGGGGGCAGTGGGCTCATGCTGTGGCTGTGTTCTGATGTGTGCCTGTCTGTGTTCCCATCCTAGGACATGAAGACCGGAGGACAGCCAGGGTGGCAGAGGCACCTGGCGGGCCACAGCATTCCCATTGGCTGCTGGTGGAGGTCCGGGCAGTCGTGCAGTGCCAGGACCAGTGTGTGGAGCAGCATGGTGAGCAGGTAGGCACTGTGCATTCCTACATTGTTGTGCAGGGTGGGGGTACGGCCTTGGTCTCCTGTGCCTTGTGTCATGACACCTGTGTTCGGCACATGGTGCAGTGTGCGTGGTGCTGCGGGGTGGCCATTGCATGTGTGTGGCAGTTGTTGGTGGGCTGGGTGTGTGTCTGGCTACCACTAGTGCCACTGTGGTTAAACTGCAGCATCATGCCACCTGCCTGCTGCTGTGCTGTTGGGTGGCCCTTGGGCAGTGGTTTCCAGTGCTGTGCACTGACGTGGCTTGGTGGGTTGGCAGCAGGTGTAGGCCCACCCACTATGGGTGGCCTGGGTGCCACTCCAGGGGTGTGTGTTCCCTCTGTCTGCTGCACATGGGGGGGCTAGGGTGCTATGGACATGTACTGACCATCTGTCCCTTCCTCTGCCATAGGTGTCTGGAGGGGTTCCAGACTCCCGTTGTACTGCTGTCTGCTGTGGCAGATTATTCTCATCACCTCACACACAATGGAGATAGCAGACCAGACTAAGTGGAGCCTGCTCAGGGGGAGATGCCAGGTGATAGCAGGATGTGGCCGGCCATGATGTTCCCCAGCCCCCTTCCCACCTCTGTCCTCCCTTCCCCTCCCCCATCCACCTGTACAGGCCCTGTCCCCTGACCCCCTGACCCCCTCCCACCTACACCTACCCTCCCCTTTGTTCATGGATCTTTGTACAGCTATTTATCTCTTGCTCTATTACATTTTTTACTTGTTTACCCTTCTGTGTCCATGTCTGCTTTGCAGCTGGTGAGGGGGTCCATGCTGCATTGGTGTGGTGGGTGGCCATGTGGTGCGCCTGTGTCATTGAGTGGTATGTGCATGGTGGTGGCATGCCCCTTAGTCAGTGGCTGTGCCTTGGATTAGCCATGGGCTGGCAGTTCAGGATGTGTGGTTCATGTGTGGTGGGTGCCATGTGTCAGCATGTAGTTTGCTGTTGTCCAGTTGGCCATGTGCTTTCCGGTGGGTGGTGGACTAGGGTGCTCACCCCTGGACATCAGTGCCTCCTGTGCCCCGCATCCTCCACTGGGGGGTTGGCTGAATGCCTGCACTCCATGTGCAGTGGTCACCTGTGTGCTGGCTGTGTGTCCCTGCCAGTGTTCCTAGCCTGGTGCCCCCACCTTCCCGCACTGTCTCCCCCTTTCCCCTTGCCTGACACCCTGCTGTGCCTGTGTCTGTTTCTGCTGTGCCTTGGCACATCTTCCTCTGCCACTTGTGCATCCCTGGTTGTGCTATAATGCATTTCTGGTTGCTTCCTTGCATAACCCTCACTGCGCCATGGCTCAGCAGCTGCGATATTCAGCCGTGTTGTGCTGGCGCATGTTGCGGTGCACAAACATTGAATATTGCAGTCACTGTACCATTGCGCAGTTGACTTGTGCTGCGCCGGGGTTGCTTAAGCCTTTGGTGCATTTCTGAATATCCCACCCTCAACATTTCTGCAGTACTGGTCCAGAGGAAGACTTATTTCATATAATTTTCAATTGCTCTCTTTATTCCAAATGGAGAAAAAATATGTGGATGTTTTTATAAACCCAAATAATTCTGCCTTACAAGATTGTCTAGAAATATTATTAAATCCCACCAATGTAAAAGATGCCAAAATGCTGATTAATATCATGAAATCTGCTCCAAGGCACAGAACCAAGATGACTGCTATTCATTAATCTCTTTTATTCTTTAGTTTTGTAATGCCGTGCAGTTGTATTGTTGTATATATTTTTATATTTAATATTCATGCTGTTTTGTATGTTTGTACCAGACTTGTAATAGCCCTAGGCCAAACAAAATAGACAATGAATACTGAAAACAATGAATACTGCATTCCTGTATTATTTCCATAAATTTACACTTGGTGCATCCCACATAGAACACACCACAAGTACATGAGGCCACGTAACCACAAATGTGGTGTCACAGTTTTGAATTTCTTGATTGTGATAAGTTCCCCAGTGTTGAGGTTATGAACTGTGGAGGTTGGAGTAACTACGTCACAGTACTTTTACTTCTCACACCTCTGGGATGAAGCGGCAGCAGCCAAGTTATTTTAGGCACAGATGGCTGCATACCATGTGCGACCAAGTCATCAATGTTTTCAGCTCTCTGATACACCATATGTGGTGTCTGTGTGACATGACCCATTAGTTAGAGTTGTGTTTGGAGGATGCCCCAGTGCCTCCTCAAGATAGTCTTCGCTTGTGATGCCCTTTTGCTAAAGGTTGTTACAAAATTCTGTCTACTTACTACCACTGGCATCCATTTTTTTAGTCGTGGTGTAAACAGATTGTCCCTGTCAGTACTCTTAGCTCTTTGGTAAGCCCTTTCAACATCAATGGAGTTATCCCCCTGTCAATAAATCTTTCTTGGGGTTCTTGCACTCTGGTTTCAAAGGAAGAATCTGTACAGCAAGTGCACCGTACATGTAAAAATGTACTTGTGGGTATATTTCTGATGGTGTGGCAGGGATGACATGAGCTAGTCAATAGCATGTCAGTAGGTTTATGTAGCAAATCTGTGTCATTATATTCCTTGTGATTTTTAATGATCCTGATGTCAAAAAATTAAATGGCCCCTCTACAGTGGGCAACTGCAAGCCTGAGGTTCTTGTTTGTACTCTCAAAGTAAGCTACAAAGGATTGAAGGTTAATTTTGTCACCCTACCACACCATCAGAATGTTGTCAATAAATGGATGCCACAGCACTATATGGGTCCTATGTCATAACAGCGATGTAAAAACAGCGATCACTATCATGGTGAGTGTATATCGCCAAAAAGCAAATCGGCGATATACACATGCCGATGACTAAACATCCGGCAACTACACTTAGTGTTTATGCGAGGGGCTGTGCCCCCCCCCACACACCCCTGCTAAAGGATTACTAACTCCAGGGGTGTGAATGTTGGGGAGGGGATGACACTTCTCATTTAAAAAAAAAAAAAAGGCAGCAGCAGCCAGCAGCAAAAGTTTTCCCTCAGTCCCCAGACCTGAACCCAGTACCTGCTGCACCATAGCAAGCCACATTCACCACCTCACCACATGGCTAGCTCAGCTGCAGCAGGCACACTACCCCCTGAAAACTCTCTTTCCTATCCCTCCCCTTCCCCTTGGTATCCACCCCTTCTGGTTGCCCCCTCCCCATCATCGCCGTAGCATAGTGTCGCTACCCTTGCGGGTAGCCCATTAGGTATAGTGCTGTATATGAGTCACTGTTTTGATGGTCGCTCATATTCAGTTGTTGTCCTCACAGGATACCCACTAGGTGTTGCAGAAAGATACTGTTCTTAGCACAGTACACAGTTTTCCTCCCAATGACTGAGGTACAGATTTGTGTAGGTAGAGGTGATAGTCATCCCCATCACAGTACCACTTGTTAGGAGGAGGTATGCACCAAGGAAAAAAATGTTTTACACTCCAATACAAACTATGATAGTCTAATCAAAACTTTGGTAGGTGGATTAAGTACTGATCTATGATTTAGGTAGTGCCCACTTGACTCCAGGCCTTCCCTAGGAGGGATGTTTGTGTAGAGGGAATCCACAGTGAGTGTAAGCAAAAGATAAGATTCCTTGATGTGGATGTCCCTTATAGGGGCCAATGCTTCCATGGAGTCCCTTAGGTATGACATTGGACTCCTGACAAAGGGATTGATATAAAAATCTGCATATTGGCACAATGGTTCTGTCAAAGAATTGATCCGAGATATTACTAGGCAGCCAGGTGGGGATTCTGGATTTCTGTGTACCTTGGGGAAAATATAGATTGTAGGATATGTGGGATGGTCTGTGGTAAGAAATGCTAGAGAATCCCTAATAATGATCACACTGAGCATGCTCCCTCATGATACACATCAATCTGTTATTTGAAAGTGGGGGTGGAGTTGGTGGACAAGAGCTTGTAGAATATTTTTATTTGCTAGTTGGCATTTAACCTCAGCTGTGTAATTCTCAGTGTCTTGCTCTAATACACTGCCCCCCTTGTCTGCGGGTTTATCTGTTATAGCAGTATTAGCCTGTAGATTTCAAGTGCCCAAAACTAATTCCCAGACATTTTCACAAAATGAAGTTCAAAATCCTGACTGACAAGCTACTTAAAATCCTGTTCATGTGCTCTGAGAAATATACTAATAATCATTTTTACTGGTCAAATAAAGTGGAGACCCCCTAAAATTTCTGTTAGCATAGTCCATCAGGGTGCTGTCACCTAATTATGCCTCCTTTTGCACAGATGTATCCAGCTGGACAGAGTTCAAAGTCTCTTGCTGTATTTCTCTCCCCATATTTGAGAAGAAGCATTTCAGATTCAGTAGGCATGCAAACTGATGAAGATAGACTGTAGTGTCAAAATAGTTCAGGTTAGAAATGGGAACACATCTGAGCCCCCTGTTTGATACTGCTAGTTCAGTTTCTGAAAGTTCATAACTAGATAAATTTATTACATTTGTACCTTGAGTTACCAGTGATTCCTCTATCAGTTGGTCACATTGAATAATCACAAGACTGGTCACGTCTATAAATCAGCTCTTCCCTCTCCCCTTTTCTGCTCCCCACATCTGTCCTTTCTACGTTCCTTTGACCCTGGCTCCAGCCCTAAATTTTCTATACCAGATCACTATATACCTTTTTATATTATGTTCTATTTATGATTGGTGTATCCTCTGACGTATATTTTTTTTACATATATGCAAAAATTCTGTCCTATCCAAAACCCACTGTATCTTCTGATCCAGACATATACTACTGTCAATGCTACCTGCTGATATTTTTGTATATGCTGTATTCTAGTGTATCATATTTTATTTTTTTATTTTTGTGTCGCATCCCATGTATAATGTTCCTTGTTGAGACACCCAGGTCCACCTTGAAAATGAGCTTGCTCAACGATGATTTTGATTGCTTGATTAATTGGTTGTTACCTCAATTGTTTCTGTATCTCTGCTTCTGTCTGTTGCCTTGCTTCTTTCCTGATGGTCACTGGTTTCCTCCTGTCCCTGTGGTCCCTCCTTTTCTTCCTTCTTACTGGAAGGTGATCCTCAAACTCCTGCATGTGGTGGGGGCAGGCTTTCCTTGGATGATAGAGAGTTCTCTAAAGAAACCGAGGATGCCCCTTTAGATTCACTGTCAACAGGAACTTGTGTATGGGAGTTGCTACAAGATGGTTTAAGGATTGCTTTTTGTTGGTCTCCTTTCTGGTTCTTGTTTTTGTGCCAATTAAACACACAGCTATTCTTAAACTCACACTCATTCTTGAGGAATTTTCTTTTCTTATAGGCTTGAGTTCTAAAGTCCAATTGTTTCAGTGTGTTCTCAAGTTTTGTTTTCAAGAATTTAAACTCTGCTGAATAAGAAAATTGTTGAAGTGTCTCCTCTTATTATTTCACTTCCCTGTTCAATTCTGTAGAACAGGCTATATTTGATGTAAAATAATTATAGCTATATTCGCTTACGTGATAATTGCACTAAAATAAAATGGTGCTAATTGGTCAAAATTTCATATTTTCAATGGAAACAAATTACGAGCTAATTGCAGAGCATAAAATTAAATTTGCACAATTGTGACCGATTAGTGCCATGTGCTAAATTTAAGTTGCGCAATAATAAACAGTTCTACAGTATCTCTTCTTGTTTAACATATTTACATAATACTAACTGTATGAGTTAAATGGAGAAGGAATGAAATTCCTCCTTCCATGGATTGAAAAAAATCTGGTCAGTCCTGCATGAATGAGGGAAACTTTAGCAATCTGATTCCTTTTAGAACCCTGCTATCCTCCACATACCTTTCAAGCATTACTTGCTTCCAGATAAGCCTTCTTAGTCTGCATGCTGCTCTCTCATATTGCAGGAAGGCTTCCTTGATGTTGAGAGGTTGAGACTTCCTGTTTGTTTTGGCTGCTATTGGGAGGGCTGATGCAGTAGGGATAGGAACTCTGGCTTAATCAGAAAACTGTCTGCAATGCTCATTCCAATGCCTGCTGTCTCTGTACTGGTAGTAGCTTCACAAACAGTTGTCATGCTGTATATGATATAAGAATAACTTCCCCCGAGCTGAACAAGGAGAACTGTAGGGACGTCCACTCCCCAAACAGCAGAACTAGGAAGGGAAAAGGGCCTTACAAAAGTAGCAGTAGGGCAGCCAGTTAATTGAGAGTCCAGGCAAAAAGAAAAATGGTGCCGCTCACCAGCATAATGGTAATAAATCCAAGGCTTTTTAGCAGATACAAAGCTTCTTTATTCAGCATAAAATCCAATAAGAGAAGCATGCAGGCAAATGGACTCAATGTTTCGGCTCACATGCGCTTTTTCAGGGGACTAACATGCACTGCCCTTGGCTCCTTTTTAAGTTGCATAATTAAAGGCATAGACACCAAAGGGCAGTACTTGGAAAAAGTGCAATGTGCAGCACGAAGTGCAAACAATTCATTAATAGCAGTGCTAGTGCAATAATTATGAAATGTGCAAAACCACATGCAGACAAAACACAAACAACAATTACAGACAAATACACAATATTGTCATGGGTCAAAAGAGGCTTTAAAGTTCTCAGGTTGGTGAAATGTTTGCACTGGATTAGCTTAGTAAGATCAGCAAAGCCCATGCAATCAGAACTGGACATGGACTTTATTCTCATTGTACTAGGGAACAAAAGATTATCCTTTATCACCAGTTGCACCATCAGAAATATATCCAGAGGTCAATTTTTACATATACAAAACACATGAAGTGCAGCTTCTTCCTTTTAAATCAAAGTACAAGAATTCAAGAAAGATATATTGACAGGGGTATAACCACTGATGCTGAGAGGGCTTACCAGAGAGCCGAGAGTACTAACAGGGACACTCTCCTTACACTACAACCAATAAATGATGATGCCAGTGGTTGTAGAAGGAATTTTATAACCATCTTTAGCACTAGGGCATCACAAGTATCATGCTATCTTGCTGGAAGGTACTAAAAGGTTAAAGCAAACAGTGAACTATCTCCCCTGAAAACTCTTCAGATGGGAGTACCGCAGGGATCTGTTTTGGGGCCTCTTCTATTTGCACTTTACATTAATAGCATTGAGGCATGTATCATATCTGCTAATATCCATCTATTTATGGACAACACAGTCCTGTATATTGATATATCTACCCCTGAACTGGCCTGTAAAGAACTCCAATTTGAATTTAATTGACTACAACCAACTCTGCTGAATCAAAAGCTGTTATTCCATAGCGGACCCCTGTACAGGTCCCTGGTGAGACTGCACCTAGAGTACTGCGTGCAATTCTGGTGAAAAGGGACATCAAACTACTGGAGGGGCTACAGCACAGGGCAACAAAAATGATACTGGGGTTGGGGGACTGACCATATGAGGAAAGACTTGAGACAGCTCAATATGTATACCTTGGAGGAAAGAAGGGAGTGAGAGGATATGATTGAAACCTTCAAGTACCTGAAGGGTTTGAACAGAGTAGACACCAGGTGTATGTTCAGTCTTAAGGGCAGAAGGGAGACCAGGGGAGGCTCAATGAAGTTGGAAGGGGGCAGGTTCAATAGGGAACTGAGAAGGCATTATTTCACAGAAAGGGTGGTGGCAGGACAGAATGCTCTGCCAGAGGAAGTTGCAACGCTGCAGAATGTTGGGGGCTTCAAGAGGTGGTGGGACAGATTTAAGGGGAGGGTACAAATTGGGAGTGGGCGGGAGATGAGGGGGTATGTGAAGGGGGGTCAGCTGCAGTCTAATGGACTGAAGTGCTGCACACATGAGCAGACTAAATAAACCGAATGGCCTGTATCTGCTGGCAAGTTTGTATGTTTGTATTAAATATCCAAAAAACTAAGGCTATGGTTTTCTCCCCATTTTCTAATGCACATAATCACTCCACCCTAGGATATGTTCCACAGATCACTACTCTTCTCAGTGAATCCCGAGAATTCGTGCCAAAATTTTAATATCTAGGGTTTTCGATTGATCACAGACTTTCCTTCACTGACCACATAGAAGAACTATCTAAAAAACTCAAACAGAGATTAGGTCTCTTTTTGAGAATTAAGCACCTTCTCACTCAGGAGACTAAAACCAGACTAGTTCAAACCACGTTTATGCCACTTTTGGATTACGTAAATTTCATTTATGGACATGGCCCAAACACTCTGTTGACCAAACTTGACACCCTCTATCACTGGGTAATAAGGTTTATTACTGGTGTGCCTTAATCCACTCATCATTGCTTCCTTTAGGCATTGGTAGGTTTGACATCCCTAAAGTTCAGAAGGCAAAAAAAAATGCTGTGTTCTGGACCTCTAGAGCTGTTACGGGGTATCTACCGGACTACCGCAATATATTGCAGAATGTCTGCCTAGGTGTACACCAGGTAGTTACTCCCTGAGAAGCCATTCTTACACCTCCCACTACATCCCAAAAGCCAATTCACGTTTTGGTCTGGCATCTATATGCCATGCGCTTCCAGCACTATGGAATAAACTTAAAAAAAATCTGAAATTAGTATTTCCTGTAAAGCTGCCTACCTTTAAACTGCTATATGCATGCTCTTTTAAGGAGTTATGTGACTGCTTCCGCTGATCTATGGTAACCAGGGGCATGTGGTACCACTAATGTGAACATAGTCACCTGTCCCTCTGCACTATACTTACTGTATGTACTGACTCTACTTCCCTTTAACTCCTCTGACTCCTTCTGCAGGATAACTGTAAAACTTGCACATGTTGTTATGTTTTTATTGTACATTCAGAAATGTTTTATTGTGGACTCTGTATATAACAATCTTGTTTCTTCATATACGGATTGTCATTATTATGTATTTGAAAAAACACTATGCTATGTATTTGACCTGATGGATTGCTTTTTTCCCTTTCTTGTGATACTGTACTGTTTTATGCCCAGGTCCACCGTGCAAATGAGTTTACCTCAATGGTGTTTCACCTGGTTAAATAAAGATTGATTGATTGATTGATTGATTGACAAGTGGAGGCTGTCTTGAAGAGGCACTGAGCCATCCTCCAAACACAATCCGAACTTATGGGTCATGTCCCACAGCCACCACGTATGGTGTATCGGAGACCTGAAAACATTGGTGACATGATCACACATAGTATGCAGCCATCTGAACCTAAAGAACTTGGCTACTACCACTCCCTTCAGGTACCCACAGGTATGGAAAGTGCAAGTACCGTGAGGTGAGTACTCCAACCTCCACAGTTCATAACCCTAGCACTGGGGAACTTATCACAGTCAAGAAATTCATTAACTGTGACACCACATTTGTGGTTTACTTGACCTCAGGTACCTGTGGTGCATTCTATGTGGGATGCACCAAGCGTAAATTTATCCAGCACAAAAGCCTGGACTCTGCCTTGTTGACTCATGTTGTACAATCTGGACAGTATTTGAAACATGATTGGTCATTTGTGGATCCAGGAAAAGTGTTAATGAACATGACAGGTAGAGCTCAGGCGGAGACATTGCTATGCAAAAGAGAGTTGTACTGGATTTTGAAAATGCAAGCATCCCTTTATCCTGGTTTAAATGAGAGATTTGAAATTGTGTCTTTTCTCTGAAACTGACTGTATGTTTTTCTATTTTACAGAACTTGAAATCTCATGTTAATCTGTGGCCATAGAATATATTTTTTTGTGAAAACTCCTAACATCATTTGTGACCAGAGCTTAACTGCCTTATGGATTGGAAATGTGGCAGTCTTTTTGAATTCTGCCATCTACAGCACACCTCTGTATACAGGATGTTGGATGTTGCATGGACTTATGATGCCTCTCTTTAGTGGAAGGACAATCTTTTATTCCCTAGTGCAAAGATAATAAATTCCATGTCCAGTTCAGATTGCATGGGCTTCATAGATCTTACTAAGCTATCCCGTTACAACAGTTTTACTGGCCTGATAACTTTAAAGCCTGTTTTGACCCATGACAATATTGCATATCCATCTGTAATTGCTGTTTGCATTTTGTCTAGATGTGGTTTTGCACATTTCATATTTATTGCACTAGCACTACTGTTAATAAAATGTTTCCACTTTGCACTGCTCATTGCAGTACTGCCTTTTGGTGTGTGTATCTTTAACTGTGTAACTTAAAAAGAATCCAAAGGCACTGCACGTTAGTCTTTGGAAAAAGTGCAAGTGCATGAAGCTTTGAGACCGCACGCCTACATGCGTCTCCTACTGGTTTTTATGTTTATGTTGAATAAAGAAGCTTTGTACCTGCTAAAAAATCTTGGATTTACTATCATTATTCTGGTAAGTGGTGCCATTTTTCTTTTTGCATGACCTTCATTGCATGCCTCCTGGTTATGGCATTCTTTTGCATTGAAAAAAAAACTCCCTCCTGTATCCTGTTAACCTCTGTGAGGTACTTGTAGGTCTCTGCCATGTCATGTCCCTCCTTTCTTCCGGGGTGTACATGTTATGATCCCCCAGTCTCTCCTCATAGTCCTTCTCATGCAACTCATGCACCATTTTATGTTCCCTTTTCTGGACTGCCTCCACCCTGTCTATATCCTTTCTGAGATGTTGTCTCCAAAACTGGACACAGTACTAGAGGTGGGTTCTCTCTAGCAAGCAATATAATGGCAGCACCACCTCTTCTTCTCCTGGAGATCCCGCTTCTTATGCACCCCAACAGCCCACTAGCCATACCTACTGCTTTGTCACACTGCCCTGTACTTTGAGGTCCTCAGATATGATAACTCCAAGGTTCCTTTCCTGTTTAGTGACTGTCAGTACCTGCCCACATCCTATACTCAGATCCTAAATTCCTGTGCCCAAGGTGCATGATTTAGCACTTTTTTGAATTGAACGCCAACTGCCATGCTTTTGACCACTGCTCAAGAGTCCCAAGATCCCTGTACATTCTTTCCATCCCCTACTAAATGTCCACTGCATTGTAAATTTTAGTATCATCTGCAAAGAGGCATAACTTCCCTTCCAGTTCTTCTGCAATGCCCACTAAGAAGACATTAAAGATGATTTGTCCTGGTACTGAGCTCTGTAGTACTGTACCTTGCTGGTCCCTCTCCCATCTTCAGAGTGAGTGCTGTTAACCACTACCCTCTGTCTCCCATCCATTAACCAGTTTGTAACCCAGTTTACCTCTTTGGTTCCCATGACAAGGCTACTTAATTTCTTTCTCAGCCAGCGTTGAAGGCCTTATCAACACATTACCTCTCATTTATTGTCCCTCCATCCTTTATGTAATTAAGTCAGCAGAGTACCAGAACTGATCTTGCCTTAAGCTTGTTGTTTACAAAAACTTCCATATTCTAAAACTCTGATATCTGATGTTTCCTTTCTACAGCCAGTGATGAGCTTTTTGCTTTATAGATCAATGTAGCATCGCCATCCATAAATCTCCCACTCTTACTGTTTTGATTCATGTGTCTGCCTTGACAGTGCATAACAGAGTTTGTATATGATGAAACACAAAATTTAAATTTTTCATTTGCCATTTTTGTTAATTTTTTTTAGCATGGTTACGCTTTAAGACATTTGCCTCAAGTCTGTAGAATAGCAGGATCTGACTAAATCAAAGATTATTTCTGAAGTCTGTGTAATGAATAGCACTTTCTTTGTCTGATGTTTTTGTTACATGTAATATGAGCTGCTCCTTGGTAATATACTTGGAACAACTTTATTGATTTCTTGACAGAATGGGTGAGATGTTCCACCAACAGCAAATTCATAACTCCTTTCCATGAGTGCTCCTTGTAGATAACTGTTACCCACTGAGAATTAATTGAGCCATTAAGGTTTGTGGGTTAGTCAGTAAAGTATTCATCCCAGGAAGTCAGCAGAATGATTAATAGCCTTTGCTTCTGATTGCTGAGATCTCAATTAATTATAGCAGATCTGTGACTTGCTGGCTTGTGCCTTTAATCTCCTACATGTTCACAAAAGATGTGCATTCCTCAGAGTTTTTCCAGAGAAGAGCATTGTTCACTTATGGAATATTTCATGTGAGAACTTCAGAATGAAAAGCCAAAAATACAACATAAAACAGAGCAAGAATTGACTTAAATGCTTTGAGGGGAGCTAAGTGAACAGAATAAAGAAACAAACAATTGATGAAGAGTCAAATGTTTAAAAATGAGCCACACTGTATGGTAATAGTAATTAAAATACTATATGTGGGAGGCAACATAGCTGTGTGGTTGAAGTGAAGAGCTGTGAACCAAGAGGTCCAAGGTTCAAATACAGACACTTCCTCATTGTGTAACTTTCTGCAAGTCACTCAGTGTGCCTGTTTTATTCTGTCCAGCTAATTGGCTAGAAGCAGGACTCAAGTGAGAATGAGGTGTTACATCTTAGCTGGGCTCTTTGGGATAACATCTGTAAAAACATAAAATATTAGGAAGACCTTAAAAGGACTATGGTACAATTCGCAAAATGTTTCAGCTGTGTTTTTTCCACTACTTGTCTTATTCTTGCAAAAGGTCCATTGCCAGGAGCATTTCATGGGTACACATTATATACAGTGAAAAAAATGGTGCTTTACAGAATAAAAGGATAAAGAAAGGCAACCTTGCAACCATGACAACACTGTTCTTAGTTCAATGCAGTTTGCCTGGGAGGAAAGAGAAGGACTTTGGGCTTGTTGTGACGGTGGTCAGCATCTGGCATTCTTTTAACTTGTGTTTCTGTTTTTTGCTACAAGGTATTTTGTACTTTGCATTGAACTGTATTAACAATAAATTTACTGCCAATTGGTTTTTCCCATATATTTGGGCTGTTCAGAGTACTTTCTTATTGTCTTTTTTCCCTGTATATTTTGGTGAACACACAGTTTTGCAGAAGTGTGTCCACCTTTGTTTTAAATATTTTTGACTAGCCTGATGCCAACAGCTAACTCTGCCAATTGGAGTCACTGATATAAACTTGACCGGTGTCTCCTGGCTCAGTTTCAGTGGTCACTTGCTTCCTAGGACTCTGTGTCTACTCTCCCTGGGATAGATACAGTAGCATTGCCTTTAGCATTACTTTCCTCCCTGGCACATAGAGTGTGGATGTCTGAGCTTGTAAAATGAACCCAAGTTTCTCACTTGTAAGGACAATTCACCTCATCTGGAACCTCTGGCAGTCATAAACAACTAAGTATAATGATGCCATTTGCCAGGTTTGCCTTGCACAAAGACTACCATCTCAATGTTCTTTGTTGTTAAAACGTTGTGGAGCAAATGAAGTAAAACAATTCATTGAATACAAGTACTAAATATCCAAAACCAAGGTTGACTGAACTTCTCTGACTTCCCAGTTTATTCAGGGATACAGGGTCAGTTTGCAGTTTGGGATTTAGCTGAGCATTTCCAGGAAAGAAATATAAGTACATACATTATTCATTAGATAAAAACAAGAATAGGTTAGGATACACAGGGACACCACTTCCCTTCTGCTGTCTGTGGCTCTTTGCTCAATAAATTCCAACAGTGTTGTGCTACTCTTGCTCTTAATTCTCTTCACACAGTGTATGTGCAACATCCTATTCCCTTTGTGGTTCACACAATTTCTGGTACTGCCAGTATAGTGGCATTGGCAGGCAGAAAAAATACATTTAAACTACACTCTTTACTGCTCACTCATGGAGACAGCAGTTACAACTGGGGTTAAGGCCCTGGAGCACTTAGTGAGCTGGGAAGGTAGTTTACTTAAAAATAAAACAAGGAGTTTTCAGTCCAGAAGGGTTTGGTGAACTGGGAGTCAGAAGGTGCTTTAGTTAAAAAAACAAGGAAACTCTCAAAAAGGTGGAAGTGTACATAAATGTCAGCTTTAGATTAATCTGATAATAAAGTAGTTGGGGTACTGCTTATGTGGTGGTGATGTGGATTTGCATCTGGACAAGAGTCACTGCTGTGTGTCAGCAGAGGTCTATAGTAGTGGCCACCTAGACACTTTCAGTTTCTGCATGCAGGTGGTGGCTCATTACAGTATACAGTATTGCTGCCTTATTGTAACCTAATGCATAAAGCACTTGTGATACCTTACTAGTGGTTGGATGGGTGAGGATACTGGCTTGTCCCACATTGGCACATCTCTGCATGTGAATGCTTTAGGGTCTTTGGCATCAGCATCTTTAGGGAAGGGAAGGGAAGAGAAGGGAAGGGAAATAGAATAATGGAAAACTAATTGAGACCCTCAGGTTAATAACCCATCCCTCCTTGGTCCCATGCCTCTCCTCGCAGTGCACTATGTATTTGACTTCATGTGTGGGGGGTGACCTCCTGCCCTGGTAGCCCCACCACAAGGGGCAAGCTGTAGGTGTGAAGGGGTTGTGGGATAACAGATGGAGGACACACAGAACATCAGGTTCAATACACACTCTTTGTGTGATGTTTATTTAAAACACAGGGGATAACCTTACACAATGGCATATCCCTTCTTCAATATATTGCTTTGCAGCAACAGATTATGCATGTCCTTCATCTGCACTTAGTCAGCATCTACTGACTCACTGATCTACTGATGTACCTCTTTAGTGGAACCCAATTCAATCCCTATGTTTGTTTTGTGTGTTTGGGTTATGGGGACCTCAGAAAAAAGAAAAACTCCAAAAACAAGCTAAAGACAAAGAACCTCAGTGCAGAAGCACTGAAGCAAGTGTTACCCCAAAGGGCATTGGCAATAAAGTCAAGTTTCAAAGAAGAACAACATCACACATACCCCAAAATGCAAAGCATTATGGGATGTATATGCAAATCATCATGACATTTTAGGCTGGTTCAGCTTAAAGCAAGAATGCATGGTGCTAAAGGGCCTCTCAAAAAATCTGTAATTTACATGCATTTAAATAACATAATGGGGGTTTTCTGATATCTCTACCCCGGTAACTTAATTTTTATAATATAGTCACCTAGTAAATTTTTACCTTTATAAAAACCTCTAGTGCCATGGTATTTTAAACATTTACAGGTTTAATACACATAAGGCATATACATCAAGGTATTTTATGACAGTGCTATTGCATACTAAATCCAACAATGAGAAACACAGTCTGTTGTTTTACATCAGCTTGGAAGTCACCACAATAACCTTCCTGTATGAGGACCTGAGAGAGAAAAGAAAAATTAAAGAGGATACTATAGCATAGTCAAGAAAGGGGAGGGGGCCCATAGGTGGCCAACCTTATGGACTAGAAATTGTAAAAGACAGATTAGGCTAAGAAATAGAAGAACTGTTGCAACAGATTTAAGAAAAGGTCGGTCCTCAAGAGTGGCAGGATCTCCCTGTTACAGTGGGCATAGCAGTTACAGAGATTAGGAGTTGCTGGGGCTGGTGGGGGTTGTCTAGAGGCCCTGTGGAGGAGTCCTGCATGTGGGAGCACAAAGAACATGTTACAAAATAAAAAACATTGTTGGCTTTGTCATACAAGTCACTTGTGAGAATGCACAACCACCACACCTCTGTCCACAATGAACTACATGGCAAAGCTAGAAATGTTGTAGAGATACATCTCAGCCAAAATTTACCAATTCTGATTTAGAAAATCTTAAACTCTACTTTTTAGATTTATTAAAGAACATCTTATTACCCAGTAAAAGAGATAAACAACCAGCTTGTGTCTCTCATTATCTGGGTCTGACTGGCCATCTGCTACACTGACCCCTGGATCCACATGTTGCTGGGTTCCTGACACAACTTTACATCCCCCTTACTGCCTGCATGCAGATGTGTTACATGTGAGGGGAGATCCAGAAACAAATGATTTGATACCTTTTATTGGACCAACATGGATGTTACAGAAAAGAACAAAGTGCTCTAGCTTTCGAACCTACCCGGTCCTTCTTTAGAAGCTTTAACAAAGAAGAACCGGGTAGATTTGAAAGCTAGAGCACTTTGTTCTTTTCTGTAACATCCATGTTGGTCTAATAAAAGGTATCAAATCATTTGTTTCTGGATCTGTTCTTAAAAGGACCAATACGGCACCTACAACATTTTTTTGCTACATGTGAGGGGACACACATAACTGCAACAAAATTGGTGAGGACCAGTAGTGTTTCTGTTTGACCTGTGGGCTATTTGCACAGTGGCCCTGTCCCCTTTCTGGCACAGTGAGAATGTGTCTGGCAAAGCTGCAGAGAAGTGCTGCAATTCCTTTTGTGTAGTAGGCAAATAGGTACTTACCCCCAAAACACTCCTCTGTACACTGCACTGCAAGAACAGAAGTCTACATCAAAAGCCAGGTGAAGAAATCTTTATTATTTGTGCAGAAATGTGAAAAAATGCAGGAACAGCAGACTCCCAAACTAACCCTCACCACAGAGTCCTTGATGTGTAAAAGCAGTACACCAAGAAAGAGTCCACACATTTTGACACTGGTTCTAGAAATGAGCTAGTATTATTAATTATGGGATGCCAGGTAGATTGGTAAGTGACTTATGCATTTTTAGGAGGAAATAAGCAACTGGTTTTACTGGTTACTTAACTGTTAATTTTTTTAAATATCCAGATTGATGAACCCATTCTGATCAACTAAATGTAGTTACACATCCACGACTTTTTTTAAATCTTCTTGTAGCATGCTTTACTGTTCAGGATAAATCAGTCATTATAAAGTGACTGTCTCTTTTAGAAGGGGATTTAAATGGAGCACATAGAGTCCTGAAAGTTGCCTTTGACAAAGCACAGTACAGGTGAAATGCACATGAGGCTGACAGGTTAGTGTGGGGGGTCTGCCACTGTTGAGAGTTGCACACTTCACAATTAACAAAGAAAGTTTTCTGCACTTCACCATTTATGTGGACTTCTATTTTTGCAGTGCAGTGTACAGAGGATTGTTTGGGGGGTAAGTTTTCATTTTTTTCTTTTCTAAGCTGCACCTTTTATATTTACAATACCATGAGCACCACTGTTTTTCATTGCAAACCTTCATTGTGTTTTTGTTAATTCCCATTATCCATAGCACAACAGGGTCTCTGATGATGAAAATGCATTAACAAGCACTATGGGAAGAATTTCCTAAGAAGTTCTACTTGCTCACTTATCAATGTGGACTTATATTCACACTGTTAGACCAGCAATTTGCTGATTTACGAGCACACAACTAGTGTCTAACTGTCTGAGCCATTTTTTCCCTCAACTGCAGCAACAAATGACATAAGAAGCAACAGAGCCCTATTTTCAGCATTTCTTAATGCAAGGTACTGCAGATTGTGGTCAACTGTCATAAAACATCCAGGGCTCAATTCAGAAAGCTCCAAAGTTGATGCAAAGTGCCTGCATCAAACAGAATTGACTCAAGGGGCACTTTGCACCACAACTTGTGGATTTCCTGATTCAGGAAGACAATCTGCACCACACTGGGGATCCTGTACAACATACCGGACCTGTGCCGGGTATGTGCCAAGTGTGTGGGTGCGCCAGCTGCTAGGAGGCTTGTGGCAGATGCAAGCTGCATATTCCCAACAGGTGGATTCAGGAAACCCTCCCAGAGGGCTCAGAGTCTGGGACAGTTAGACCAGACAGATGCTAGTCTAACAATCCATGTACCAGCCCCAGAGCCCTCCCTGGGCAGAAGGGAACATGTGTCACTGCTCACCTGTGGTCTCTGGTATAGTATTTGTCTAGTGCACCACTCTGTAGCCAAAAACTACATAAAAACATATATAGGGAGCCTATTGGGGTGCGGTGCCTGCAGCAGCCCCTCCATGGTGCCCAGCATGTGGGCACCTTCCAACACACTGGCTCAACAGTGAACCTCATACAACAGCATCATGGTGCTGGTGCCACCTTTCCCATCACCCATCTCTGTCCCACCAGCCCTCCCCATACACTGCCCCATCCCCCATGACCCCAGCAGCCTCCGAGTAAGTCTCTGTACCTGGGTGCAGATGCCATCCTACTAGCCCGCAGCTTGTAGCAAACCTCTCTGGTGTGCTTGCTTTTTGCCACTTGGTCACATTTGTCACAAGCTGCAGGACTTTGGTGCTAGGACCCCACCCATTTGTGAATCAAGGTGCAGAGTCTCTGGCACACTGGCAATTGCTGCCAGCTGCCATTTGCCACATGTTGGGCCAATCTTTCTGCATCAAGCCCCTAGAGTTTTTAAAAACAGTTCAAGTTCAAGTTTATTTGCAGGAATTTGTGGCAGGAAGCTGTAGTCAGCACAGGCACATGCTCTCTGATACAGATACAGGTGGATCTCAGCCCTGCCTCTGCATCGGGTGCTTTGAAAAATCCATCCCTAAATGTGCATAGTTCTGTTTATAAGTTATTCATCTACAGTTTATTTTAGGCATTTCTTCATTTTTCCATTGCATCCAATTTACTGGACAATATTCATGACCTTTGAAAGAACAGATAGCACACTGCATAAAACCCCTTTAAGTTTTAATAGTGAATCACAAGTCTCCTGAGAAAATATCTGCAGTATTCATTTTCAGTTCAATATACTATTGTTTTGACAAACTACTCAACTGCAGGTACAAGCAATTTCAATTGGTCAAGTAAACACCAGCATTCTGAATATGGTGGCAGTAATTCTTTTACAAGTATTCTGAATAATACAGCTGTAAAAATAAACTAGTATTCCAAATACTTGTGGAATACTAGGCCATGTAACCACAGCAAGTTCAATATTTAGAATAAACATAAAAAAAAACTCCTGCAATTAACTAAACAGTGTAGCGCACAAGCCCCAAGTCAAGTTTATTCAGAATACTTACAGTACTGTAGTTACGCGTAATAGCTAAATGCTAACTGTAATACATATTTCAGTTTTTGTACATACAATAATTGAAATACTTATTCAAAGTCTCCTAGATTTCTTTGGAATACTGCAGTATTTAGAATATTATGGGCATGTAATCACACTGGCATCTTGAAGAAGAATACCCATGTAGGCAGATTAAAATTAATTTAAGGGGTTGCCCTCAATTTGCACAATAAGTGCCATTCTGCAAATTTTAATGATATGCCAATTGTTATATGCTCCTACTGTATATTTGGTTAATTCTGTTATTCCTTCCCCTATCATGAAGTAAACAAAACTGACATGTGGAATCTTTGCTCAGAATGGATGATGTCATCAAAGGTAATTAGCTGCAAAATATTTAACTATAATTACTGAGAGATCCTGATATCAACCCAAGACTGGGAATCTTAATTCTCCATAATACATGTTTGTGACATAGCAAATGTGTTTTACGGAAACACTGCAAGAGTCACTCAGCTGTGTTTTTAAAGCCCGCAGCAGAAGCCACTATACTGACAAACTCCTATCAGACACAGCTGAGCAAGCTGCGGTTGTCTCCTTCGCATCAGGTTGTCTCTCACAAATCATAAAAAGAACATTTTTATCTTGGCAGTGATAACTTTGTTTGAAGATATTTTCCTGTTACTCTTGTTATACTGCCATTTCCTTGTCCAACTGCACAGTGGGTTCAAACTTCTTTTAGAATCTGCAAATTGGCTCCAGTCTTTCTTTTTTGGGTCGATAGCGGGGTGCTGTCAGTAAATTATACAAAACAATGGATGTGGGTCAGTGTGAAACTTGATTTTTTACACCACCTTGGAGTGTGCTACTTTAATAAACTACTTGAGCTTCACGCTCATTGTTAATTTAGTAGAACGTACCTTGGGGGTGTACAAAAATCTTGCATCACACTGACCCCCATCCATTATCCCATAAATATTACATGTGTCTTGGAGCTGCCAAATGCTCCAACATGTAAGCTGTCACTCCAACACTACTCCTGAGGCAAATTACAGTTAACACAACGTGCACTTAGGTTTTGATGTAATGCAAGACCAGAAAACCACATGCTAGAACATTGGGCAGCTCCAAGATGCCTACACTGCAAATGAAGTTCACTTGCCATAGTGTATCCTGATCATAGAAGTCAGCTAAGGGGGATTCTTTGATGCCACACTAGCAGCTTTCATTTACTTCATGGGATAAAAAAGGATTACAGGACCAACAAGATATAAGGACCCATAAAATCACATGCTGGTAAAAATGTTAAATTGGTACTTACTGTGCAAATCAGGGGCTGGTCCACAAATTAGTTGAATGGATACTGACATGGCTATTCCCCTTTAATAATCATGAGACAAAACATGCATGGTTCAAACAAGAGCATGGACGGGGCTCAAACTGAAAACCTTAAGCAGTGTGTGGGCATGAAACCAAAATGACACAGTATCACATATGATGATATATAGAGGGGTTGAAGTAAGCAATACTAGTGAAAAGAACATTCTTCAAGCAACCTTATGTTCAACCACAAGATAAAATCAGAACAAACCAGCAGAGCTCTGCTTTATCCAGGAGTCTTCACTGTATTCAATTCACAATCTGATGACTAATTCAGTTTGAAAAAAGAAATGCAGTATCAAACTAAAATGGTTATAGTCAGATATTCCAGCTACTGGTTGGAGTAGACAGATTCATACAGTACGTTAGCATTACCCAGATAATATGATGATGGAGACTATGTTATATGACAGAAAACTTCTTTAGCCCAACAAACATATGTTATCTAAGCATTAACAGATGGCAAAGTGTAATCAGGCTGGAACAACTGCACAGCTTAGGTGTGGTTTGAAGCATGAGGGAGCAGCTGAGAGAACTTCATCCATTTGAGAAGTGGCATTATATCAGCATAATGCACACCTTGGAGTGCCTTGCTGTGTTCATTGCATGACCCACATTTTTTAGGTAAATTAAAAAAGTTAGTATTTTTTTAAGAATTTAAAGCTTATTTCGAAGTTGTCTAATCACCTAAGAAAAGAGTTCCTCCTAGAGTCCCCCATGGAGGACATTATTGAAAAAAAAAATTAAATACATAAAATATGTAGGTTGAAAAAATTATTAAAATATTAGCCTAGCTTTATGTTACAGCAGAAGCCTTTGTGTTATTCTACTTAAGTCTGAGCAACTAGTGAAACCAATATTTCTTTAGAATGGGGACCCACTAGGTGGAAAGAATTTTGTTTCCCGTGTTGGAGCCTCTGGTACCAGTAGTGGGTGACCTTATATGCAAAGGACTGCAGCAACTAATATCTTTCTGGTAGCCCAATCAGTGCATTGAAGGAGAACTATCATCGCAATTCTGAAAAAAAAAAATATGTTGCACAGAGTGTTTTGATTTTAATGCATAGTTCTTGCATGTCCTTTCCTTTACCAGTAGGATTTTTTTCTAAATTTGCCTATTTAGTTTATGACCCCCTGGGGATCTCCTTGATAGTATCTTTTATTGCCTTAGACACTCCATTCAACAGTGAAGTGCTGGGAGTTTTCCAGTTTGCATCACCACCTCGATCGGTACTTTTATTTACCAAGTTGCTTAAGTTATGAGTTTTGCAAGTCACTTCTCTGTTAATGAACTGCAGTATTGAAAGTCCCAATGTAAAGCCATTTCAACAAGTGTGCTGAGAACAACATTGGTTACCTGTCATGGTTAAGCTACTGAAATTGAGAACCAATATAAGTCACAGTACTGCCTTCAATATGTTATTGACTCTCAAGCTAAGCAAGTAAAAGTTAAACATAACTGTGCCTCATGAGTCTTTATGTGTTGTCTAAAACTAGGAGATTTGGAGTTATAGCTGTATCCTACATTGCCTTGCCTTTTCCTACAGTGTTTCTTGTTCTATGTGACAGTGATGTGTCCAAACATGGAGATCCCCAGGGTCCATTAAACTAGAGGAACATTTAGAAAAAAAATCCTATCAGAAACCAAGGAAAGGACATGCTAGGACTACACCCACATACCAAAACACACTGCACAGCATAGTTCCTGTAAAGTTTGACTGTATTTCTCATTTAATGGCAAAGGGTTGGAAGAGATGTGTCAATTAGTTGGCCTAGTTTGGGCCCCTATTGTAGGATGAGAGGAGGTGAGAATGAAGTGCTGTCAGTGAGTGCACGTGTGTGTGTGTGGGTGGGGGGTGGGGGGTAACGAAAGACCAACAGTAACTGCAGAGAGAAACAGAACAATGTAACTGGGTAGGGTAAGACAGGGGGAGCACCCATTGCTGGACAGGTGAACGTAAGGGATTTTGATTTATGATGTAGGCTGCTTCAGCCACTAGTTGAGCTGGGTGGTTGCCAAGCTGAAAAGTTTTACAAAAACTGGTACTGCCAGCATTTGGATGTGTGTGTGTGTGTGTGTGTGTGTGGGTGTGTGTGTGTGTGACATTAGAAGTGCTACTGTATGGCAAAGTTTTACAAGAACCAGCACTGCCAGGTATTTTTGTAAAGGTGAAGACATTAGAAGTGCTGCCATGAGGCAAAGTTTTACAAGAAACACCACTGCTGGTATTTGGTGCAACAGGTAGATTTTAGGAGTGCCACCAAAAAGTGAAGTTTTACAGGAACAGGTGCTGCAAGTATTTGGGTTTTGGGGTGACATTAGAAATGCCATGTTGGGTGGCAAAGTTGCAAAACCACTGTTGCTGGTTTGTCAGTATGGTAGCAGTGGGTTGGTACAAGAGCCAAAAACCTGAAAGGTACTGCTGTGGAAAAAAGTTGTACTGCCAGGGAAAGGAAGCCATGGTGAGAGATACAGTACAACCCATTTATAATGGACAAGACTGTGTAAACATGGTTTGCCGATTATAAGCGGGTGTCAGGTGTAGCAGAACAATGTTATGTGTGGAAGGAAGATAGTACAGCCTTGGTTTTAAACCCCAATACAAGTTCTGTTTTTTTCAGTTTAATCATATACACCTTTATTGCTTAAACAATAGATTAAAATACTATTGTAGTTATAAATTGTAGTTAGTAAATTCACCATAAATAAAAATAAAGGAGAAACTGTACTGTAACTGTACTCTACTTTATAAAGTCCTTTATTCTTGACTGTCAGGTTGTTTGCCTAGTGTATTTGGCCCACAGTATTTCAATGTTTCTGATCAGAGACCAGATATTCTCCTGATGTTTCATGGGACTACATTGTGTGTCTAGTGCTGCTAGAACATTAGCTGGTGTGACAGGTGCTACTTTAGAATTTTCCCTTCCCCCCTCCATGTTCAAATTAGGTTCCTCCTTAGTGTCCAAGGTTGGGGGTGCACCATAGGCTGTGACAACCTCCTTGATGTTGGCGACCTCTATCTCTTCCTCCATTCGATCTTCAGGATGGTATAAAGGAACTCAAGTCCACAATCAGTGCAATCAATGAATATTATTAGACACCAGAAGCTTGCAGCTTGACACCACTTACCAGTTGAGTATCAGCGAATGAGCTGTCAAGCAGATGTCAGTCAGATTTCTGATTGCTCTGTGGCATCCATGACATGAGGTTGGGTAAGTTTGTTATGACTGGAAATTTTATAATGGACCTGTATGGCACAAGTCTTTGCTTATGATTTTTGGCTATTAAAAGTGACCGTCCACTGCAGTATAAGCACAAGTGCTATAACTGGGGCTGACTGTACCAGCAATACGAGGACACATTCCCACACTGACTAGCTAATCTCTTAGTGCAGAACAGCTACACTAGAAGCAGCAACAAAAGGAGCTGCCATTCCTTTAGCAGACATAGAGCATTAAAAATTGCAATTACCTTGCAACTTCTGCAAGGCAGAGAAAACGATCGCTCATCAGCACCATTGAAGTGGTATAAAATGCACAAAAAACTTTCCAAGTAGCCAATGTTGGAATTACACTTTATGATCTTTGGGAGCTGGGTAGACCATAAGTGTTATATCTTTAAACTGAGCCCACCTTCCCATTATAAGTCAATAGCAGTGATGTGTGAGCTATTGCGTTTATTTCAGAGCTGAGGGGGCTGAGCCCTGGCAAGTCCCCACTAGTAGGAACATTAAAGTAAACCATGAACACAGAGGTTTCCTCTTTGCATTTTCCAGCACTGTGACTGGCTGTCTTAGAAAGGTTTTGCTTGCTGACTTTGTGCAAATGTTTCCCACCTCCTGACATTGTCAGTCACCAAACTCTGCAGCCTAACTTCCCTAGCTACAAAAGTTGAGTGTGGCAGCTGAGATTTAATGCCAATAAGTGCAAGGTCATGCACATAGGGAAGAAAAATCCAAGAAAGGAGTATTACCTAGGAGGTGAAAGACTGGCAGACTCAAACCAGGAACAAGATCTGGGAATCATAATCTCAGACAATTTAAAGGTTGGTAAGCAGTGTGAGAAGGCAACATTGAAGGCCAACAGAATGCTGGGCTGCATTTGGAGGGAAATCATGAGCAGGAGGAGAGAGGTGGTACTACCACTATATAGATCTCTGGTCAGGCCTCACCTGGAATACAGAGTCCAATTCTGGAGGCCTCACCTCAGGAAGGACATTGACCAGGTGGAAACAGTACAGAGAAAGGTGACAAAAATGTGTCAGGGTCTGCAGTACATGTCCTATGAGGAAAGACTTAGGGAGCTGAATATGTACTCCCTGGAGCAGAGAAGAGAGAGAGAGGGGACATGATTGAAACATTCAAGTACATAAGAGGCATTAACAAGTTACAGGCACAAGAACTTTTTTACTTCAAGAAGAGCTCCAGGACCAGGGGACATGACATCAGGCAGCAACGAGAGAGGTTCTCTACCAACACCAGGAAGTTTTTCTTCACAGAAAGAGTGGTGGACACCTGGAACAGCCTGACCCAAAAGGTTGTGGCAGTCAACACTGTGGGGGGATTCAAGAATGCATGGAATAGACACAAGGGAGCCCTGACTACAAAGGGCAACTACCGTGTCAAAATAGGTTTAAAACAAATAGGCAGACTAGATGGACCTAGCAGTCTCCTTCTTCCATCCACTTCTATGTTTCTATGTTTCTATGTTAAAGACCTCATTAGTAAAGTAAGGCCCTTCAACAACTGATCCATGATTAGGAACCATACAAGGCATATTTTCTGGCCACATAGTAGCCCACTCTGTAATCCACAGTGTACTGTGCCACTTTCTAGGTGAGCAGTCAGCTGCTTGGGGAACACATGGCCTTCTGTATTTGAGTAACTGGGTAACCTATACAGCATGTTCTACAGCAGGAAATTTATGTACATCAGCCTCTGAACAAAATCAGCGAAAACACTACGTGTCAGAAACTACTAGACATTCAAACGTTCTGGATATAATTCAAGGCACTACTAATGTAAATACAAATTACTGCAAGACTGGCCCACCACTTGCAACAAGAGATCACTGTCTGGTTAAATTTGACATAGATTTTACATATGTTAAGCACAACGGGGTATCTGAATTCTTTTTGTATAAAGAAGCTTATTCAGGTCAAATCAATAGAATCTTATCGACAATAAATTAGGACACACTATTTCATGTTTGTGATATGGAGGCTATGTGAAATAAAATTAAGGACATCATACTTAGCCTAAGTAACAAATATATTCCTAAATTCAAGAAAGCAAAATATAACAAACTAAGGACTAAATGGATGAATACAAAAATCTTTTGACTTATTAATAAAAAAACATAAATAACATAAATTATTCAGATCATCACAAATGCCAATTTTTTGGCAAAAGTACAAAATGATACAAAAGAAATGCAAAAATGAAATTAAGAAGGCAAAATGAAGTATGGATCTTAGACTTGCTGAGAATGCAGCAGAACAGAATAGTAAGGTATTTTTCAATTATATAAACTCTTTGAAGAACCACAATGTAAAGTAGGGAACTTAATTAACAATAATATTACTATCAGAAAGGTTAAGGAGATAGTGAATATTTTTAAAAATTTTAACAAACATTTTTGTGAGGTCTATGCCAAAAAAAGTCAAAACATTTGATCCTATGGGTACTAGTTTTTGTAACTGTATAGAGACTTCTGAGGAGGAAATAGATAATAACATTAAAAACATTAAAGTAAACTCTTTCCCAGGACGTGACATGATAACAGACAGCATGATTAAGCTCATGTCTAGTCATCTACTCTATCCCTTCACACAGCTATACAAGAACAGTATAAACAGGGTGACATTCCCAGAGACTGGAAAAGGTGAATGTGGTCCCACTTTTTAAAAAGGAGGAAGACCACAGTGTAGGTAATTACAGACCCATTAGCCTGACCCCTATTTTATGCAACATTTTTGAAGGCATCATAAAAGACAAAATATCAGCATCCCTATGTAATATAGATTCTGACCAACATGGATTCACAAAGGGTAGATCATGCACCACAAATCTTCAGTGCTTCTATAAAAACATAAGCCATAGCCTTGATAATACTCCTTGTGATGTTATTTTCCTAGATTTCAGCAAGGCATTTGACCTTGTGCCACACTGGGCAGTATTAGAGAAGCTAAAAGGTGTGGGCATAGGTCTTAAATTTGTTAAATGGATTTTGAAGTGGCTTAATGAATGATCACAGAGAGTCATGACTGATGGATTACTAACACAGAAGGGAGATGTGTCTAGCAGTATACCACATGGGTATGTACTGGGACCACTTGTTATTCATACATATTTTTATATCAGACCTTACTAACAACCTTAGCAGCTGGTCCTCTATATACACAGACAACTCCATAATTTTGAGCCCCTGCGCCACCATTGATGAGGTCTCCAGGATACAAGAGGATCTAAATTTAATCTCTAATTGGGCTAACACATGGAAGATGCTCTTTTACCACTGTAAATGCAAAGCTCTGCATCTAGGGACTAACAACAGGAAACACTCTTACTTCTTGTGTGGTAAGCAATTGACTGAAACTACAGCTGGAAAGGATCTAGAGATTGTAGTCTCAAATGACTTAAGAAGTAGTAGACATGTTAATGAAGCAATATGTAAAGCTAACAAAATTTCATGGGCTGTACATAGAAATATCAAATCTAGAGACCCTACAGTACTTGCACCACTTCATAGATTCTACGTTCACCCCCAACTAGATTATTGCTCCCAATGTTGGTGTACCTTTAAGAAAAAAGATAGCCAGGTTAAAATACTTCAAAGGAGAATGGTGAAGCATATGCTTGGACTATGGGATTTGCCATACCAAGAATGATTAGAACATCTAAATCTTATGTCTCTTGAGACAAGATAGTTTAGGGTTGATTTCCTACTAGTGTGGGACATTATCAAGGACCCTGATCTAATGAAGGAGATGGGGCTTGAATTTAAACAAGGCACTGCAGGCACAAGGGGGCACCCCTTATAAATAAGTAAAAAACTCAACAGCTCCAGAAGAAAATGTTATTTTTCCCAGAGGGTGGTAAACCCCTGAAATGCTCTCCCCCTTGACGTTATTGTTAACAATAGTAAACCTATTTTTATGAACAATCTGGATAACTTGACTTTGACAAATGCCAGTATGCAGTATTATGGGTTATGAGATTGGAGCTTCTATGGACACTGCCTGCTGCTCCTGATTTCACCTCAGTGTGAACCTCAGTATGAGTAACATGACAGACTGAACAAACAGTCTGCTTAGCATCATTCAGTAACACTATGTAGATGGAGCTTCTCCCGGTGCATTGAAGACTGTCAGTTGACAACCCATTTACTGTCAAAGCATGCTGTAGGTTAGAGAGTTGGGCCACTGAGCAGCTGGAAAACTTACTTCTTATAGTGTATCGTTGAATGCTGTTGCTAATGGAAATCCATTTCAGGAGTTTCCTTGTTGTGCTGCAGTAGCTACATCATCAGGCTGTTGTGCTGCACTAGTGATGTCACTACTGTATCAAAACATCGAATGTCCTGCTTGGCTAACTTTGGCTCTGATCACTGATTCTGAAAGAAGCAAACATCAGCAGTGATCATGACAGCTATGTGTTTTTTTTTAAGTATAAAATCAACTTACCCACTCCTTCACCTACCGTCCAGATGTATTTCATTCCCAGCTTGAATTTTCAGTGGTGCCAGGGCAAATCAAGCACTGCTGTGAGTGAAGTAGTTAAAATGCATAGACTAATCAGCAGGCAGCAGTAAGATTTTCCCTTTCTTAAAACTGAAACCTCTCTTACTTGCAACTGTATATGGGTAAGGAAAACCATACACTATAAAAGATTGTGTATGGTTCTCTATATGTAAACAAGGTTGAATCTGAATCTTAAGGTTACTGTGGCAACCAGGGGACATTTTGAGCTGTGCTCTTGAGGTCTCTGGTTGCCAAGGCACCCTGTCAGTCTCTGACACAGCCTTGCTGAGTATGCAGAACCACACACAATACTCTATGTTGTACTTATGCAATTATGGATTGGGGAGGGGTCAAAGGACTGTACTTTACTAATGTGGCCTTTTGGGGTCCAGTGGAGAGTACAGCTAAGGCAATGGGATTATTGTTCAAGGTTTTGTGAGGCAAGGAGTAGCTGGCAGAATTATTTATTTATTTGTTTATTTATGTCTACAGTTTGTCCTGGAGAGAACATACTGAGCTGTAAATAGTTCATTTCAAGATGTGCCCTGAATGCCATCAGGTAGAACCTTTCTAAGATAGTATGGGAGAATGGAGTGGGGGGGGGGGGCATGGGAAATGACTGAGGATCAGGTGATATTGGACTAGCCTGGCCACCTGGTGAAGGGCAGAGTTTTTGTTGTTACTTTTTCCATATTTTAGGACAAATATTAGATAGGAATAATGAATGGGTGTTTCCTTTTAATGCACTCTGCATGCAATACATAATTACAAATTAGGCAGTATAGCCTAGAGGTTAGAGTAATGAACTGCAAGTGAGCTTGGTACTTTCAGCAGACCTGGGTTTGATTCCCACAAATCCAATTGCATACTGTGTGACTGTGGGCTAGAGGTGGGCAAAAGTTGCAAATTCCGCTTTCACAGAACTTCCTCAACAATTTGGAAATTTTGTGGAATTTTCCAAACTTCCGCCATTAGTGAGATCAGAATCTTTTGCATGTGTTTTGTAGATTTTCCTCCTGTTCCATGGAATTTTGTGACCGAACTGCAGAATAATGCACTTGAACTATGGAATAATAGTTCTGAGGAATTTGTTTTCCGCAGTTAATGAATTAGTCCTCAGTACATGTAATTATTCCACAGTTCAGTGATCGGTTCTGTGGACTTTTTTCTCCGTAGTTTAAAACAATGATCTACAATTTATACATTTATTCTGCTGTTCTTTGTCAGAAAATCCCTGACAGTTATAAATTTGATTTTCATACTTTTAAGGAAGCGAAAATCTGACTTTCATGAAAATTCCACCTGAGAAAGTTTTTTTTGTGCCCACCTCTACTCTGGGCATGTCACTTAAACTCCCAAGTGCTCCCTGGTTGCCCTGACAGTGGTCACTTGTGCCTAATGGGCCTTACCTGATTACCAAAAAATAATAAAAAAAAATACTCCATTTAGGAACCTTTTAAGGTTGAATCATAAAACCTCAGAGTTAAAGATATGCTATGTTTCGGTAAAAATGAAGACCACTGAGCCTTGATGAATCTATGGCAGGGTGCTTTTCAGAGTTTGAATAATAATGCACTGCAACATTGGCATTACCCTAACTTTGGCACTACCAAGCACAGAAATACACTCACACATCAGTGCTTGGAAAGAGGGTTCCAAGGGTAACACCAATACAGCACAATCATTCTACCCTGTGAAACATCACTCTAAAGATTTATACAAACATACAAAATTGTCATCAGAAACAGGCCTTAAGGTCTATTGAGTCTGTTTGATTGTGTACCTAGCCTTCATCTTGTAGCTGCCCCACCCTTCCCCCTACCTGTATTTACCCCCTTCACTCTGTCCCATCCCCTCTTGAAACTGCCCACTGTTCTACTGGACACTACCTCCTCAGGAAAAGCAATCCTGTTGTCCACCACCTGTTCCATGAAAAAATGTCTCCTGATCTTCTCCTGAATCTCCCCCCCCACAATCTCAGCTGATGCCCTCTCATGTCCCTCCCCCTCCAAATATTGAAAATTCCCTCTGTATTAGTCTGGTTTGTCCCCTTTAGGTATTTAAAGGTTTCAATCATATCTCCCCTATCCATCCTCTGTTCCAGGGAAAACATGTTCGGTTCACCCAGCCTATCCCTCTAGGATTTTCCCTACAATCCCTGGATCATCTTTGTCACTCTATACTGCACCCCCTGCAACAACCTGATGTCCCTCTTATTTATTTATTTGTTTAAGCATTTCACCAGGAAGGCATACTGAGCAGAGATACCGCTCGATTCCAGATGTGTCCTGGGGGAAGAGGGAAGAGGAGCAGAATACAGACAATAAATAATAATATTGCAGTGTACAGAATTGTGCATGGGGCATACAAGATTATAGGATTGTCTCAGGGACATAGATCATATGACAGTAGATTAACAGGGCTCCCAGGAATGAGAGCCCCAGGTAAACTTAACAAGTAATTAGAAGTAACAACGGTTATAAAGTAGACAATGTGGTATTGCTGAGGCACCTATGATAAATGAACCCTAAATGCTGCTCAGGATGACTATATAACTGTGGTGAGGCCAACAGCGGGAGGGTTTGGTGGCGATCCTGGTGGGACCACTGGCTGATTTGTTCAATACCTCACTGGTGGGACCACTGGCTCAGGAATAGGTGCCAGTACTGCATGTAGTATTCCAGGTGTGGCCTGACAAATGATCTGTACAGGGGAAGGATCACCACCCTATTCCTGGAGGAGATACCCCTCACTATACACCCCAGCATATTGTTGGCTCTTGCTGCCACCTTCCTGCACTGCACTGAGTTGCTCATGTTCCCCGCTATAACCACCCCAAGATCGGTTTCCTCCTTGGAACTTTCCAACTGTACCCCTCCTAGCTGATAGCTCCTCCCCTGGTTCCTGGCTCCAAAGTGCAGTACCTTGCACTTCTTGGCATTTAACCCCAACTTCCATGTTTCTGACCACTCCTGCAGTTTGGTTAGGTCTACCTGTAACCCCTTCCACCCTTCAATGTCATGAACCACAGCTCCCATCTTTGTATTGTCTGCGAGCAGACTGATCTTGCTCTGGATCCCTTGTGAGACATCAGTCATGAATATCCCAAACAGCACCAGTCCCAATAACGATCCCTGTGGCACCCTGCTGGTCACATCTCTTGGTGCTGAGAGCTACCCCCCAGTACCACCCTCTACTACCTTCCCTTCGGCCAGTTGGTGATCCATTTCATCATCTTTGTTCCAACCCCTATATATTCCAGCTTTCCCCCAGACTCCCATGTGTCACGGAATCAAAGGCCTTGCTGAAATCTAAATACAGGACATCCACTGCATGGCCCTTGTCCATTTTCCTGGTCACCCAGTCATAGTACTCCACTAGGTTTGTCTGGCAGGATCTTACCTAGACAAACCCCTGCTGCTGACCTTCCTGGAGTCCATTGTCTCCAAAAATGTCACCAGCTGCTCTTTAAGGATTGTCTCAGTGAGCTTTCCCACAATTGATGTGAGGCTCACTGGTCTGTAGTTGCCCAATTCATCCTTAGGGCCACTTCTGTGAACTGGCACCACATGGGCCATCCTCCAGTCTTGTGGGACACATCCTGTGTCCAGTGAGGTATTGAACAAATCAGCCAGTGGTCCCACCAGGATCTCCACCAGATCCTTAAGTACCTTAGGGTGAATGCCATCTGATCCCGGTACCTTGTCCGCCCTCAATGCTCTTACTCCCTCCAGAATCTGTCCTCTAAGATCCCTGTATCAGTCACCCCTCCCCTCTCTGCCCACCCTACCCCTCCTGTGGTATCTGCCCTCCTATCCCCTTCAGGAACACAGAACAGAAGTACTCATTAAGTATCTCTGACTGGTCCCCCTTCTCTACCACCCACCATCCTTCCAGATCCTCACAATCTGGTCTTTGTTCTTCCGTCTCTTGCTAATGTATCTGAAGAAGTCCTTTTCTCTGTCCTTAATGCTCTGTGCCAGCCTCAGCTCTCTGAAAGCTTTGGCAGCTCTGACTAGCCTGGTAACCTCTCTGGACTTCTTCGTGTACTCATCTTTGTCACACACACCCATTTCCTGAGTCTCTGAAATACTTTTCTCTTGGCCCTCACCCCTTCCATGACCACCTGAGTCAACCAACTGGGCTTCTTTGCCCTATCCTTCTTACTTTGTTTTCTTGTACATGTCTCAGTAACCTATGTTAGCCCTGTTTTAATAATATCCCACTTTTGACAAGCATCCATGTTTGGTTGTATTCCCTCCAGATGCCTACCTCAAATTTCCCACATATTTTTAAAGTATGCCCCCGTAATTCGACCACCCTTGTACTGGCACCACCTTTTTCATAGGTTCATAGGTACTTATGAGCTTGGGAGGCAGTTATGCCTTTAATAAGCTCACCACCAAATATTGAGCATGAACCACACCATGTGGTGGTCACTCCCAGCCAGAGGGTCCTCCATCCCCAAATCCCTTACAGCCTCTCCATTTGATAACACCAGGCCCAGAGTCCTTCCTTCCCTAGTCATCTCTCAGACTAACTGCACCAGGAAGCTGTCCAGAAATGCCTCTAATATGACCTGATCCTTTGCACTTGTGGTGTTTGGGGTGCTCCAATCCACCCCAGGTAGGTTGAAGTCCCGCACCACCATTGTGTTCCCCCTCCTGCAGACCCTTCTAATCTGTTCAACTAACTCTCTATCCAGGTCTTCCCCTTGCACTGGTGGTCTGTACACTACCCCCATCCTCAGTGTCCTATTTCTTGGGTCCTAAAACTGCATCTATAGGGCCTCTGTCCTGCCTTCCTCCTCGTTCTCC
Organism: Neoceratodus forsteri; assembly: GCA_016271365.2. Lineage (NCBI taxonomy): Eukaryota > Metazoa > Chordata > Ceratodontiformes > Ceratodontidae > Neoceratodus > Neoceratodus forsteri. The sequence continues at coordinate 541,805,004 of CM057449.1, read as the reverse complement.
CTTATGCACCTTATCCCCTCCCACACATAGATTGCCAAGCCCCCCCCCCTTAGCCCTATACTTCCTGATTATCGTATACCATAGGATCATCAAATCCCAGTCCTGGTACTTGATGGCCTACATTTCTGTGATGGCAGCAATATCCACACTCCCCACTGCCAAGAGAGCCTTTAACTCATCTGATTTGTTACCTAAGCTTCTTGCATTCAGTGAGACCACCCTTCAACCTGTTCCTTTCCCTTCCCCTCCTTGAGTCTCCCCCTCTTATTGCCCCCGTGCCACTTCCCCAATTCCTTCCCCAATACCATGGGGGGGGGGTAAGCTCATTTGGCTCCACTCTCTGGGATCCCTGCCTACCAGATGTCCACTGGCCACCCCCTACCTAGTTTAAATCCACCTTCATTGCTATGTACCCCTCTAATTTCTGCTTTAATACCCCCTTCCCCTCCCCATTCAAGTGTAGCCTATTCCCTGCATATAGATCATTATTGTCCCAGGTCCTGCTTCAGCCTCTCACTACCCCGTACCCCTTGGACTGGTACCATTCTCCCAGTCATATGTTGAACTCCCTAATCCTTCCTTTCCTCACCGTACTCACGCAGGGTACTGGTAGCATTTGGGGGGCCTCTGAGAAGGCCACTGATTACCCGATCTCCTTGCATAGCCTTTCCATTTCCTTAGACCTCTCTCTCACTAATGCTACCATCTCCCCTGCTAGATCATTTGTACCCTCATGCACCACTACATGTGGTGTCAAGGCTCAAATGACTTTGTTAACCGTGGTATTGAATTTCCTTACTTTTGAGGCTCTGTGCTAACTGATGCCCAAACACATTATTTGCAATTAATTACCTTTTAGTTAAAAGTATATTTACAGCAATAACACATGCATGCAACTCTGTATTGGAAATGTTGACAAACAGTACCTGTAGTACAGTGGCACACACACCTCATCCAGACCTTGTGCCAAACAGTCCCATGTGTTTAGTGGCAAGCCTCCCTCATTGACCCATCCCTAATTTAAGCAGTCCTTGGCATCCAAAAGGTCAGCATGCCTACACACTCCACCATCCAGTCATTCCCTGTAACCCAGTGGCCCCCCTCACACCTTCCCACAGTCTAAGCATCTGTGGCATCTAATGGCATTCCCTCCTACACCCTGCCCATTCCAAGAATCCCTGACTTCCAGTGGCACCCTCTGTCATACTCATCCCCAAGCAAATCAATTTCTGATGTCCAGTGTTTTTTTTCCCAACCTCATTGAGCCCCACACTAACCTGCCTTGCTGTCCAGTGGAATTTTTCCCTCACCCTCCAGAGACACACAGTTCCTAGCATCCAGTGGTATCCTGTAACGCATGCCATGACAAATCACACATCTAGATGGCAGCTGACAAAAAAAAAAAAACCTTCCACTCTCACCTTGGCCGGCCATCCTCTGAATAAATCACAAGTATGTTTTATTCAGTTGGTATGCACTTCCTATACTTTCATGAATGCCAGATTGTGATATTTATCACAATCTGGGATTTAGGAAATTATTCAGTGTAAATTTATTTCATAAATTGCACTTCAGATTTATTCAACAGTGACCAGTCGAGGAGGTGTGTGGGCAGTTTATTGCTGGTTGCTGTCTGGGAGATCATTGGTGGCACTAATGATTCACTCCCAGTGCCATCCAATTCACATTGTGGGAGGGGTGCAGATATTTGTGCCACTGGGAATGGGCTCCTGGTGGCTGCATTCTTCTTTCTGTTTTTTCTAAAAAGACATGTCTGACACCAGGTAGGTGTTTTTGGTGTCAGAGGTGGGTTGGAGTTATGGAAGACAAACATGCCACTTGGGATGAGCTTCCAGTGGCTGCATTCTTTATTTGGTCTTATTTTTAAAACATGTATGGCACCAGGGATAGGGTCCCAACATTTGAGGCTGACTGTGGGAATGGGAGACAAGCATACCACTGGATATGTGCTCCAGGTGGCTGCATCCATTTTTTTAAATTCTGACACTGGGAATGGGCTCCTGGTATTGAAGGCAGATTAGAGGAGCACCAGCACACCACTGGTGTAAGCCCCTGGTGGCTGCATCTTATGCAAGCAATAATACCTGATAGGGTGGGTGGTATTGGGCTATTTGAGACCACCTAACGGCATAATCAGGCTAGATGCTGCATGTGGAAGGCCTTATATCCTCTGAAAGGTCTGGTATAGCCCATACTGCCCATCTGGAGGACATTATTGTGCTTTGAAAATGGGTTACAGGTGGCAATGTTGTAAAATATATTAATATTGGTAGCACTCCTGTCAGTGGTTGAGCAGCTATCTTGTAGGGCATAAGCAGGCAGTCAAGTGGGGTCATGCCTCTCCTCCCATCTTTATATCTCTGATGGGGTCCCCCAAGGCTCTATTCTGGGGCTTATACAGTGCTCACATTCATCAAGCAAACTCCCTTCCAACTGTGGGGATGTTGAAGTGCTGCTATATTGCAGATGACACGGTCCTTTACAGAACTAGTGCAGACCTGAATGATATCACAGTTGAACATAATAAGGACTTCAAAGAACTCAAAGCATGGTTTCTCTCAAATTGGCTTGTACTCAATGGGAAAAAAATCTAAGGCTATGCTGTTTGGGTCCAGAAAGTTGGGTCCAGACCGAAGTAAGCTTCAACAGATCTCAATCTCCATGGGTGCCCAATTGGAAGTAGTAGACACAATAAAGGTTCTTGGTGTCTGGCTTGACCAAGAGCTCACTTTCACGACCCACACTGAGAGTGTTACCAAGCTTCTTTCCCAAAAGCTGGGGTTGCTCTATCGGGTAAAATCCAATCTTACTAATAAAGCCTGTAAGTTTGTAGTCAACAGTGTCCTCCTCCCTACACAACTGTATGGGACCCCAGTTCTCTCCTGTCTGAAAGGTGCAGAGTTTTCTATGTTTAAAGCTATGTATCACAGAATTGGAAGGTTTGTATTTGGCACAGGAAACTGAGAAAACCATTGCAATGTCCTTACCTCTCTACACTGGCCTCTTGAACAGCTTCTCTACTACCCTACTCTCTGGTTTATAAAGCATTAACAAATTGTCTTCCCAGTCTCAGAGACATACTGGCTTGGAAACCCTTTAGAAAGGCATGTCCATTTTTCCTCCTTCCCGATGGTTCCAAGGACCAGAACAACATTTGGTCAACAGTCCTTTTTACATAAAGCACCCTTACTCTGTAATGAACTTCTAGTCATTATCCAGGTCTATCAGGCCTTCAAGGGGCTGCTCAAGGGATGTTCAACTTCAAAACTTAACTGTTCTTGCTTCTGCTGAGTCTACTCCTGCCTCTGCTGTGCCAAATGACAGTTAAGGTGTTTACTTCCCTCTGTGCACCATGAATAACCTCTTGAACTTGATTTGATGAAAGTTTACTGTAATATTGTACATTGCACTTTGTATTATTGATGTGTATAGAGAATTTTCTGTGAAATTTGTTGGTCATCACACTGTTGTACCTGTTGTTACTACCATTGTCACTACAGTACATCCTCAATGTTATTTAATTGTACATGATACTGTACCAATGTGAAAACAAATCATATACTGCATGCAACGTATGCCAGATTGCTCCTGAAGAAAGGACACCCATCTTATTATCCCTCTGTACAGACAGCTGGTCAGACCCCATCTGGAGTATTGCGTGCAGTTCTGGAGACCCAATCTCCACAAAGACATAGACAGGATGGAAGCTGTCCAGAGGAGGGCAACTAAAATGGTGTAGGGTCTGCACCGGAAGACATATGAAGAGAGACTTAAGGAGCTTAATATGTATAGCCTAGAGGAAAGGAGGGAGAGGGGGGACATGATAGAAACTTTCAAGTACCTCAAGGAATCAACAAAGTCCAAGAGGGTAGCATCTTTCAAAACAAGAGGTGTGCAAGAACAAGGGGCACAATTTGAAGATAGAGGTCGGCTCAGAGGTAATTAAGAGTATTTTTTCACAGAGAGGGTTGTGGATGCATGGAACGGCCTTCCAGAGGAGGTTGTGGAGTCAAAAACAGTGGTGGAATTCAAGCATGCATGGGACAGTCATAAGGCAATTCTAGGGGGTGGGAGCAGAAAGAAGTAGGCTGCTGGTTAACTAGGATCTGCAGCTTATCCATTAGGTAGGGAAATGGGCAGACTGGGTGAGCCATGCGGTCCTTATCTGCCGTCAAATTCTATGTTTCTATGTTTCTGTCTTTCTCAGTGAGCCAACCTGGTTAACAAAATCCAATAAATAAATAAAATAAACAAATGAAACACAAAAAAATTAAATAAAGAGAAACCAATTAAAAGTTACCATTCTTGTAAAGTAGACCCTCTACTGGTAGAGTTACTAGTAGAGGGTACTGTTGTTTTTGTTAAAGTTTTTCATTTTATGACTATCCTTACCCCTCTGTTCAGTTATTTTTTGTGGTTTGTTTTAAACCTCCAACCCCTGTATGTTTATTTATTTGTTTACAAGTTTAACCAGGAAAGACATACTGAGCTGAGAACAGCTCATTTCCAGATATATCCTGCGGGAAAGGGGAGAAGGAAGTAGCTAAATAATAAACTGATGACAATATGTCAATTACAGTAATATAATATATAGTACAGATACAGAGAGTACTTTTTTATTTTGTTTTCATAATGTGGCTGTTATTATAGTCAACACAGTCAGCGTGTGACTCAGGAAGCATGATCAGTGACAGTGGAATCTTAAGTTAAACTATTAGCACCAGGACTACAGACTGGTTGTGAGTTTAACTTTGGAGGAAAGAGGCAGCTGTAGCTCTAAGGTTTATTGTGTGTGTGTGTGTGTGTGTTTGTGTGTGTAATTTTAATGATTTCTTTGTGGGTGTGAAGCATGGCTGATCAGTTCAGAGCACAGTGGGGTGGGTTGTTGGTAAGTGTATCACTCTCTGCCTGTAGTGATAGGTTTTCAAAAAAAAACTGTGGCTGTCTAAACAGGCATTTGTTAATGCCGAATGTTTGCTTGCTGGCATTGGCAGTGGTAGTGTAGAAGTTACAGAGCTGCGTAATAGGAATGGCAGTGAAGTATTGAACTGAAGCCAACCCCACCACCACCCTGCAGAGAGTGACAGGCATTGGGGTGTGCCTTTGGGTCGTCAGGCATAACGGCCATGCCATTTCACCACATACCACCCTGCAGACACTGACAAGTGTCACGGTGTGCCTTGGGGTCTTTGGCCCTTATGCGCACCCCATTCCATCAGGAAATATGGTGAGATGGGTGCGGTATAGGAGAAGGTGAATTTTGGGGCCGAAGAGTCTAAGGCATACCTCGATGCCTCTCACTGGCTGCAGGGTGTGGAATGGTATGAGCATTACAGGCAAAATCCCAAGTCACACCCCTGATGCCTGTCATGCTCTACAGGGTTGGGCGTTATGGTTGGAAACCCTAATACCTCAGGCATTCGTTGGCATTTTCACTCCAAATTTTCAACATGGCTTTTTTGTGACCCCACCTCATGAACAGTGGCAATATCAGTTTGTTAGCCGAAAGCTGCTTATGCACAGCGACTACGGCACTCAGCATCACAGGTGCAAAAACATTCCGAACAGGATGTAAAAAATACAGCTGTACTGTTCATGGGGAGGTGTAAAAAATGGCAATGTTGCAAATCTGCAGTAAAAATATTAAAAAAACTGGTGAAGTCACGAGCATGCATAGAAACTGTGCAATGTACACCCGTAATGTAATTAGTTTGGGGATTTTTTACAGCAGATTGTCAACACAGGCATTTTGGGACCTCCGATCATAAACAGTGTCACTGTGATTTTCTTTATCTGTCCTGAACAATGATTTCCCACAGCGACCACGCATCTCTGTGCTGAAAATGTGAAAACACATTTCGGCCATGTTGTGAAAAATGACAGCTTTACTGTTCATAAGGAAGTGTGGAAAAATGACACTGGTGAAAATTTGGACTGAAAGTATTACAAAGTCATGAACTTAAGAGGGTGCATGGAAACTGCGCAATGCTCACTCGTAACATAGTCATTTTATGGACTTTTGAAATTTTCAACATAGCCATTTTAAGACCTCTGCTCATGAACAGTGTAACTGTGATTTTCTTAATCTGTCCCAAACATTGCTTTCGCACACCGACTGCACCATTGTGCGCTACATGTGCGAAAACACATTTTGGGCGACATGTGAAAAATGGCAGCTGTACTGTTCATAAGGAAGTGTAATAAAATGGCAATGTTGAAAATCTGGAGTGGAAATATTGAAAATTTGTAAACTTACGAGCGTGCGTAGGAACTGCGCAATGCATGCTCGTAAAACAGTCATTTTTAGGAATTTTCAACACAGCCATTTTAAGACATCTGCTCTTGAACAGTGTCACTGTGATTTTCTTAATGTGTCCCATACATTGATTTCGCACACCGACTGCGCTATTGTGCGCTACATGGGCGGAAACATGTTTTGGGCAAGATGTGACAAATGACAGCTGTACTGCTCATAAGAAAGTGTAATAAAATGGCAATGTTAAAAATCTGGATTGAAAATATTGAAAATTCGCAAACTTATGAGAGTGCGTAGGAATTGAGCAATGCGCGCTTTTAAAACAGTCATTTTTAGGGATTTTTTCACCAAATCTTCAACATAGCCATTTTAAGACCTCTGCTCATGAACAGTGTCATTATGATTTTCTTAATGTGTCCCATACATTGATTTCGAACACCGACTGTGCCTTTGTGCGCTACATGGAGCGGAAGCACATTTTGGGCAAGATGTGAAAAATGACAGCTGTACTGCTCATAAGGAGGTGTGGTAAAATGGCAATGTTGAAAATCTGGAGTGAAAATAATGAAAATTTTTGAATTTACAAGCGTCTTAACAACTGTCATGACTGCGTAAACCAAATGATCATTTTAGAATTTTTTCACCAAATTTTCAACATAGCCATTTTAAGACCTCTACTCATGAACAGTGTCACTGTGATTTTCTTAATTTGTCCGTACATTGATTTTGCACACGGCTGCGCCATTATAAGCTACATGGGCGGAAACACGTTTTGGGTGAGATGTGAAAAATGACAGCTGTACTACTCATAAGAAGGTGTGGTAAAATGGCAATGTTGAAAATCTGGGTGAAAATATTGAAAATTTGCGAACTACGGCGTGCATAGGAACTACGCCAATGCAACATAAAACAGAATCATTACGGAATTTTTCACAAATTTTCAAAATAGGCTTCTTGAGCCCACCTTATGAACACTGGCAGTGTCATTTCATTAATTGATCCCGAAAGGTGATTTCACGCAGTGACTGCGAAATCACCCTTCGGGCCCGAATAACGCCATGACAGTGACAGCATTCATGAGAAGGGGTTCCCAAAACCCCATGTTGAAAATTTGGTGCAAAAATTCCAAAAAATGCCTGAGATATGCAGCAAAGTTGAAAAAACCCTATCTATCCCATTATACAGCTTACCGGCATTTCCTCAGTTCGCGGTCGGCTTTGAAGAGTGCAGATGTGTTCCCGGTCCACAGATTGTCGCTGAGGTCAGAGGTAAGTATGGGAATTGAGGGGTGTGGGAGGCAGGGTGCGCGGAGGTGGGAGGTGCGGATTGTGGGAGGGCAGGAGAAGCACCGAGGACAGTTTTTATTTGCAGGTTTGTTTTAAATGACAACGCAGAACCTTTGCCACGCTGGGGTGGGCTCCCAGCATGGCACTAGGACAACTGATTGGGGGCGTGGAGCAGACGGGGAGTTGGGCACCCGTCGTACCATAGCATTTGTTGCCCGCGCTGGGGTGGGCTCCAGCAGCACCCTCTACTCTGGGGGAGGACAGGTGGGCCGACGGGATTGGGTGCCCCATCGGCTGCTCTACGATGAGTTGCCACGCTGGGTGGGCACCAGCGTGGCATGTGAAAACTTTGAGGGGCTCAGCACAGCCAAGGGGATTGGACACCACCGGCTATACAGTGTGTGCGTGGGGGGGCAGCATGCAGTATGCATGTGTGTGTGTGTGTGTGTGTGTAGGGGGAGCATGCATGAGCAGGCGATATCTTATCGTTGCTCACTGAAGCGTAGCTCCCCCTTTCAACTGTACACTACATTTTGGAGCTGTCATAGACAGCTCGAGCAGGTATTGGAGAACTGCGGCCGCACCTGCAAACACACTGCCTGAATTGGAAGAGGGCTGCCACACCTCCAAAAACTCGGATGATGGCACTATGTTTCTTGCACATGCGTGCAAGCAAACATAACAAGCATACAAAACAGTTTGAAGTATTTTGTGGATGTTTTGGCTGTAATTCATTGAGATTCAAGGAAGTGAGTGGGGCTCATTTTGTACTGATTGGAGTTGGAGGGTCACTTACTAAGCAAGGGAAAGTAGCAGATGATAACTTTTGAAAATCCAAAGTGGCATGGTGATACCACTTTGCTACTGAGGCAGGGCAGGCTGGAACTTATCATTTCCTGGTCTTTGTTGGTAGTTAATGTATTCTGTTGACATGAATATCAGCCAACCAGAGACCAGAATATCTTCTACCCATTTTCTAAAAAAAAAACAAAAAAAACATAACCATGTCCAATAGGATTGAGCTTCCTTTAACAGAATCGGGGGGGGTAGCATGCCACTGGGGCGGGCTCTTGTAGATAAATTAAATAATTTGTATTTACATGTACTGTATGTCTGACACAGGGGTTATGTCGTACATTGGATCCTCAGCAACTGTCTTTGTAAATTAAAACATACATTAAATAAGCCGTGAAAATAGTTTTTACTTTATGGTTTCCATCTGCAAAAACAGTTTTACAGTAGCGTGGGACTACATCTGGGTGGAATGGAATTCTGTAATTGGAATTTATGCAGAATGATAATTCCATTTACAAAATGCTTTTGAGAATTTCTTTTCTGATTCTGCCAAATTCTGAAAAGCATCTCTATGTAAACCTCAAAATAATATGCCCCAGATTACATAATCTGTGACATATATTCCATTGTTAATGTCAATTTTGGATTACTAATCTGCAGTTAAAAAACACTTTTGACATTTTGGAATTCCACTTTCAATAAAGTTCCATGAAATTAGATGGAATTTTGACAATTCTAGTGACATGCACCACAAGCAAAATTTAAAAATTCCATGCAGCTACATGCAAGACCTTTGGCTTCAGTATTAGGGGTGCCACATGAACTGGCTATTATAAACATTGAGCACTATGCATTTTAAATGTGAATTTTTCTAGCATTCATGTAAAAACAAAGCAAAATGTAAATCATAAAATTATCAGTCTTTTGACCTGTCATCATCCCTTTCCTTGAGGACAGTGGTGGATTTAACCATTCTGTGAAACCTGTGGAAGCAGGACCCTTTTAGACTGACCACAGAAAAAAAATTAACATGTACTGCTGCAGTAATTTAACCCCTCAGACATAAGAAAGAGTGATTTTAAACTCACTTTGCCTTGACTCTGTTTAATTCAGATGTGAAGGGGTTAATTGGACAAAAAAAGTACAGCCTACTTGCACAATTAATCAGCAAGGAATCTGTTCTGTGACAGCAGTGGGGGCTGATTTCCATTCAGATTTACAGCCTGCCTTGACAGGAACCTGTAGCTGCTTAAAAGAGCTTGCAAGTCCTATAAAGCTTTTGCTTTCTTCCTCACTTTTTTCTGATTTCTAATTGGGTTTCTTGATATCAGATTTCAGTTGAGATTGTTAAAGGGGATGCAGCTCAGCTCTATTGTTTAGGCTATTATATAGTATAAGGCTGTGCAGCTGTAGGGTGCATTTTTCTCAGTTTGTAACTGCATTTTCTTTGTTTTATCTTGGTATAATTTATCATGTCAGAAGCTTATTGTATTGACAAACCTTGCTTTGCTTTATATTCAGCTTTGCTTTATTTTGCTTTATATTGCTTTACATCCAGTGAGAATTCACAGAAGACACAGAGAAAACTATTGATATACTAATTGTTCACTATGCCTTACAGCCACACAGAATGAAACTGATTTTGTGATTTTTAGATGATTGTGGTGTGGTTGTGCAAGGAAGTGATAGACAAGAAAAAGGTAAATATGAAAAGTAGTGGCAACGTTTATATGTATTTGACTATTCCTTATGTATTTAAATCTTTTTACAATTGAAATGTTTTAAAAATATGTTGCATACTATATAAGCAAATAAACTGGCTAATGTGCTTTGGTGTTTATGTTGGTATTGTGTACATACTGTATATATGTGGATGTACTGATGACAAGACATGGTGCCAAGGTATTTTGCTTGCATATAATCCCCGTGACTGCTAAATTGTATTTGGGATACTCTGTCATGAGGAAAAAAAGGCTTTTGCCAGATCATCTGGAAAGAACACCTGTTTTGTTATATGTTTATGTATGTTAAACCTCATGTGATAGTAGCTGCATAAAATCTATGGTTGCATGAAGGTGTATTGTGTAACCAAGCGAAATTACAGTGTTAATAAACCACTGAATAAATGAAGCGTTCACATGAATGTTACTGTAATTTCATTTTCATCAAGTACAAAAAATGTGTGTATTACAGAAGAATCATTCATTTGATGTTACACTAAGCAGCATTAGTGTTTTAACTCTGTATGTATAAAATAGCTAAAATTAACTTCCTTGTGGTCCATCACAGACATTGCATTGAGTGCACAGTAATGAATCCATAAGCATTATTTCATCCAATAGCCACGTCCCTGTGGCTCTGCCCTTGTATTTGGCACCACCCATTTATTTCTGCCACAGGACCCTTCTAAAATCCTGGATCTGCCCCAACATGAGGATATGCAGTTCTTGGTTGATAGTCACAGGGAATTACGAGGGTAAAACAGATTAGATAGCACCATACAATGGACTGTACCATTTTGTCCCATTGTTATAATTCAGGAGCATACCAAAAAATAAATAAAAATTGTCACCCTAGTAACTGAAACTTTTTACAATATGTAAAGCAATACAATGAAATTAAAGACATACATAGTAGATCAAGACCATTGGATGGATTTTCAGAAGTCTTGAAACAGCCTTAATTCAGGATTGTGGGCTATGCTCACATCAACATAAAAGGAAACAAAGTGATTTATTGCTATTTTGAAATATTTGCCTTTGTGATAGTTTACCTACTTTTCAGTGAAAAAAAAAAAAAAGATCCATGGTGTATTCTTAGACAAATTCTTAGGCAAATTTATCATTTTCTGAGTGCAAATTGCTGCAATTGCACCAGAAGTTTAGATCACCTTTTGAGACAGTGTATCTTTTTTTTATGAAATTTGTAGGATTGCACCAGAATTGTGATGCAAATTCTAGAACAGCTTTTGAAAATTTGGGCCCTTAATTTTGCCCTGTTCTGCTGAAAATGATCATTTATATATAAACAATACCTACAACTCATTAAAGTACTGGTTAAAAGAGGTTCATGAAACAAAAAAGGTTTCATGCTGTATGGAAAGTGTAGCTAAAATAAATTTTTTTTATTTTGTTTATTAAATTCTCGGATTACAAATACCTTTGAGCAGAAACTGCTCATTTACAAAGGTTCCTCGTCACCATGTTGACCTATGGTGTGGTAAAATGAATATTTCTGAAACAAAATCTGAGACTAAAATGACTTTGAGTTGAACACATTTGGAAATTCACATGATAGTAAACCCAAAAGTCCTGTTGTGGGAAAACTGTGACTATTTATTTGAGAATTTAAAACTTGATTTGAAATGGTGGAATGTGTTGCCATTAGGGATTTCTAACAGAGCAGGATCTACTTAAATGAATGTATGGTATACCCTCATGCAGGCATTAGTGCAATATCCTCAGAAGTTGATTAGAAATTGGGAAAAGTGTTATAAAGATTTGTAATAGGAGATAAAAGGCACAACATAATTTCTTTTGCAGTAACTGGAAAGGTAGTATGTTCCCTACCAGACTTATAAAATTGTCAGCCTCTCAGTTCTTATAATGTATTAAGCTGCATCTAAAAGTAAGAAAATCCCATGGTAGAAAATGCAGATATTGGAATTTCATAAATGCCAATTACATTACACAATTTCTGTAAAGAAGCAATAAGACAAAAGAGGCTAGCATTACATTCTGGGATTCACAAGATATCAAAATTTATAGAAAAGTAAAGTGACATTTTCAGCTGAGAGATATAGTAGTTGATCGCCAACCTATAGGTTGAGATAGTAATTCTGTTCTCAAAAAGATTGAATTTACCAAAAATGAGAAAGAAATGATCTGTGTACTGTTTAGAGCTTGCAAATGTAGAACATACAGAACATTAGGAAAATGCTGCAAAGGATGTTAAGGGTTTTCCTGTAGTTAGGAATCACAGGACACAGGACTTTTCTGCCTAATACAGTACACACACACACACACATATATATATGTGTGTGTGTGTGTCTATATATATATTTATAAAATGAGTAAGGAAAATCAGTGAAAATCCACTGTCCTGATTGGCTGAAACATGTCACATGACCGTGCATTATTCCTCAATGACTGCACTCCTTCCAATATGACTGCACACCCACACCTGAACTACTTTCCAGTCCTCGAAACCTTCTCACCAGCAGTGAGATCATTCCACACCTGGTGCAGCTAGGCAGCCACACACACATACATGCAACTGGCACCCACAGGCATAACTAAATATACCAGTAGTAGTCCCACACTGTATAAGTTGATGTGCTTGATCATGCCATTAATTTTTAAATAAAATGTAATATAAAAATCAAATCCTACCTGCCATTTTCATAGTCTCTTAGTGTAGGGCCACTTTAACTTTTATTACTGTAAGCAGTGTGACCGATCAGTCTCAATCCTACTAAAAAATATGGTGGCAGGTGTTTAAGAGAAACCTAGCTGTGTATAAAAAAGCAAGAGAATGTACATTTTGTTTAGTTTTCTGCTCTTAATTTCTCTGAAAAAAACTCTGTTTGGAAGGAGAGTAGAGCAATCATGGAGCACTTCCACTTTTATTGCCGAAATGTAGCGTGATCGAGCGATGCGCGTTGTAGAAAGAGACAACCTGTTAAGACTTCAAAGTAAGCCCCTCTCTGTTTAAAAAATAAGAAAAGTAGGGCCGGCCCAGTGGCACTGAGGGCTGAGGCACTGGAAGCCACACCTTGTGCTACACCAGCGACCCGGCTTTGGGAATGAGCTTGGGTTTTCGGGGGTCGGCAGGGGAGGAGTGGGATTGAGCATCGAGAGACAGTTTTCCTAGTCCTGGGGTGGGCTGGGAAAAAACTATACCACACTGCAGTGACCCCGGGGACACCCGGAGATACCGCAGGTGACAGTGTAACTGGAGGGGGGACCATGGTGGACATCTGCACGTATGTGCATGGACGTCATTGCACATCCATGATCCCAATATGGAGAAACAGGTGGAAAAAATGGCAGCACAAGTCTGCAGCAGCTTTATGGCTGCAGTTTCACCAGCAGATGATGCCTGGAGGAATGGTTCCTCACCGGGCATGGGGGCTACAGAGGGGGCCCCTTTCGCAGGTGAAGATGCATCTGTCAGCTGGGCATGTGAGCTTCAGGGTCTGAGGTGGAGCAGAGAAGCGGTGGCTGGATGTGGAGCAGGACTGTGGCTGCAAGGCAGAAAGTGTTAAATGATAAAAAAAAATTAAGAAAAGTGTGTCCCTCCTGTTAGCTTGTCTTAGCTTTCAGTAATAGAAGTTGCTGACGGTATCCAGAAGGGAGCGAGGACAGACCGAGCGAGTCAGCAGCTTTAGGAAGGTAGACGGAAGCCAGGGTGAGTGTTGCTATATAAACAGGGGTTTCATGATGGCCATTTTCAAGACCACTGAACAGATACCCTCCCTCAGTGAAGAGTTGCTAATCCCTACTATGGCAGGCTTGCTCAACCATCACAGCTTTAGTCAGCTGGAACAGATCTTGATTCTGCCTAGAGGTGGTACAGCAACCATTTAGATGGTTCCCTCTACATTAAACTGACTGCAATTACTGCAAGTAATTGAGCCTCTATAATCCCCACCCATCAACCTCTCTTACATATAGACTGAGCAGTGGACCACATCTGGTTTTTGATGCTAGCAATCTGGGCTTTAAGAAACAGATTTACCAATCAGACTTCTTCATAGAGACTTTCTTCTTCCTCAGCAGACAAGCTTCAAGTACAACAAAGTACAAAGATTTTTATTGATTCAACAAAGTCTTTACAATTTTAAAACAGTCATGAACAGATAAAATTCTCTGCTCTAGATTTCATAAAAATTAAAATCATTTTAATACAATGTTGTGTAATATACCACAAATACAGGATAAGATACAATTTATCTGGGAGAGTCAATCTAGACTTTAGACACCATTCAAGCCATTTCTATACAATTGTTAAGACTCTACCTAATAGGTTCATCAGTGTAATGACAACAATTAAATTTTACAAATGCAAGGTTTCTTAAATAATCAATTAATCTGTGTAAGACTCCACCATCTGAGGCTGAGAATAAAGCTATCACTAGCTGATCAATAGACAGACTAAAAGTCCTCAGAATTTCTCCCAACCATTTCCTTCTTTTTTTCCCCACATATCTTGGACATAACAGGGTAACATGTTTTAAATCATCTTCACACTGTAAAATTACATTGACAATAAGGGGCTGAAATGCCTTCTCTGGACTGCTGAAAAAGAATATAATTCACAGCTTATATTTAAATTGAAATCTAGTTATCAGTCATGTTGACTCTGGATTGATAAGGAGTATCAAATATGGTTCTAAACCATGTATTAGTTTGATTTTCTAATGCCATCTGTAGTGTTTAAGTGTGGTCAGTCTGTTGAAATCATTAGTTATAGCCATATCCATGATTCTCCTTTTAATCTGTATTTTCACATCTTCCATGGGATGAATATAAATTTTGCACAAGTTCCCCAATCCATATGGAAAAAGTTTCTTTTTTGCTGCCGACATTAATGGAAAAGAAAATCCTCTGTGAGAATACATTATTTGTTCTTCCAAACACCATCTAGGGATATGAACATCTGGCATTAGAAAAAGCTGGAGAAGAAATTGTAATTGCCTCTCCAATGCCAGAGTTACAATGAAAAATTGACCCAGTTCTAATCTCAAAATTTCTGCCGGTACCGATTGGGGGACCATCAATAGATAGCAATAGATTTTGTTCATTATAGCCTCTAAGGAATTTATACTAGATGCTGCCCAAATTTCAGCCTCATAAAGAATGCTAGTTTCTATTTTTGTATTTATTACTCTTAGAGGGCCCGTTATTGATCCCTTTCCTAATTTCGCATTAAACATCCTAAAGGCATTAAATGCATTTTAAGCCTCCTTTGAAGAAGACTTAAATGGTTATTCCATGATCAATTTTGCGCAAATCATATACCAAAATAGTCATAACTTTTCTCATTATCTTTTCATGATTACTATAAAGACATAATCATCTTCTAGATCGATTACCAAAAACATCAATTTTTGTCTTCTGTAAATTAATGGACAATTTGTTCATATTAAAAAGTTCTGTAAATAAGTTCGTCTTCCTCTGAAGGCCCAACAGAGACGTTAATAGCAGCACCAAGTCATCCACATAGGCCAAACATGATATCCTTTTATCCATAATTTTTGGAGAATGAAAATGTGTATGTTCTACTTGTACTATTATTGTATCTATGTAAAGATTAAACAAAGTGGGGGCCAAGAGACAACCCTGCCTAACCCCTCTATTAGTAAAACAAGTAAGAGGTAAGGCTCTTTTACAATTAAACTGTACTTGAGTCCAAATGTCTTGATGTAATCTTACCAAGACATCCAATTATATGGGGTAATATTGTACTGCTTTAATTTATACTACAGAAGATTTCTACTTATGCTACCGAAAGCTGCAGATAAATCTACAAACAGCAAAATAGTTTAGCTTTCTTAACCCTGACATACCTATGTTGGGTAGTGGACCGACCATGTCTAAATCCATTTTGAAATTCAATTTTCTCATTGATCCATTTCTGCAATTTCAGCAATATTACTATGGAAAAGAGTATCTGAGCTGGATCTATAAGTCTGATTGATCTATACATCTTCGGATCTAAGGGATCACCCTTTTTGAATATAAGGGATATTATGCTCCCTTTCCAACTATTTGGGAAATCAAGACCTTGTACAAAACTATTAAAGAGTTTTTTAAAGATAGTTAACCACCAACTGGAACATGTCTTGAAGATATCCATGATTATAAAACTTGGGCCTGGAGCTTTATTAGAAGAAATCATTAATCATGCTTGCAATATTTCCTCTTCCGTTATATATATGAATGAGGGGAAAAAGGAGACTTTACCAAGGAATTTCTGTAATAAAGGCATATTAGCCTCTCATCTTTCATCTTCTGAATAATATAGTGATGTAAAATGCCTTTCCCAACTATTTGGAGGATAGAAACATTGAGTCCTTTTGAGTATTGTTTATATCCTTTACTTACCAACAATCAAAATGCTTTTACATTATTTTGCAAAATAGTTTTCCTTAGTTTCTCCCACATTTGTTTATTATAATTTCCCCTTTCTTATATTAATATTATTTTATGTTTACTTGCCCTATTACGTTTTTTGATCTCTTCCTGATTGTTAACTTTCCTGCAGTGGCAAACCAACCTGTTGAGATTCCCTTTAGCTAATCTGCATTTTTTTTGTTAAACTGTGTAGGCTTAGTCATTTTTGGATACTTACTGTATGACAGAAAGGTTTAATGTGTTCTACCATATGTGTCCAGCCATCATAAATAGTATGCCAATCTGCTTCAATAAGGAAATCGTTACGTAATTTATCCAAGATATCCTAATAAAGTATCTCTTTAAAAATGTGAATATTTTCTGTTTCCCATCTTATCCTTTTTTGATTAACTATTTCCAAACACTCTTAATTTTGCAGTATGCTCCTTTCCTCCTGTATAGGTTCTCCCACAAGAAAAATAATGCTACGTGGACAATGTGCTATATCTGAATGGTCAGGTATTTCAAGGACATAAATGAGTTTTGCAGATTCTGAACTAACTGAGGCCAAATCAGTTATGGACCAACCCATTGGTCTCATATAAGTATAATCTCCATCAGTATCTCTAGGGAGACGTCCATTGATAAGATGTATGTTATTATCTGCTGATGCTTTTAATAACTCTTTACCTCTTAAATTTTTTATCCTTAGATTGCCCACAATATTTTATTCTAGGAGCGATTATAAATAGCCCTGAAAAGGAATCTCTGTGACTTTCTCCCACTCTAGTTCCTACATATACGCTTGCATTGAAATTTCTCACCAACATAATTGGTAGAGAATCATAATTAGGTACTATTTCACTAATATTTGTCCCCTATTTGATCCACTTTACCTGTTTTATATGGAAGATAAACATTACATACAATTAAGTTTAAAGAGATATTAACCAATTTTAAAATAAGAACTGAGTCTAATGAGCAATCTATTTGTGCAACATCTAAGTTCAGTTCTGTCCATATATATATATATATATATATATATATATATGTATATATATATATATATATATATATATATATATATATATATATATATATATATATATGAGCCTGCCTTATAGAGGCCATATTTCTTATTTTATGGGCTGATATAGCATATCATGTATAATCTGGGATCAGAGGTGGAGATATATCTGGGTAACACGTTTCCTGTAAGCATATTCTATCAAAAGCCTGAAAGAAATCTATGGTACTAGGATATGTTCATTTTAATACTAAACCTTCTATTTTCCATGATAACAACTTGATCTTCTCAGAATGCAAGCTTATCTCCAAATCAGCACTTTCAGGAGTTTGTCAGCTTGAGTTTTCTGACTGTAGCAATGTGTATTTATTACTATCTGATACTTTTTCAGTCTTACTTCCTGATTCTTTACTTCTATAGGTAACTTTTTCTTGGCTACTATGCAATTGAACTTCTACATATCTGCCTGAGTCTGTCCTATGCCAACATTGATTATCCAGAATCTGTATCTCTATTCCATCCAAGATATGTGAATCATTCAAAATGTTAGTGGCCATTGAATAATTTTTAAAAGTCAATTTGTGGAGAATCAGAACATCCCCAATGAATCTTAAGCCATGTTATAGAACTACAAGCTTTAGTGAATTGTAAGGACTGTGTTAAAAAGTTTGCTATATCATTTTTGATGGTAGTGTATGATTTAGATGTATGTAACTTTCAACCAAAGATTGATAGAGTCTTACATTCCCAGTTTCTGCCTTTCTCATACCCCAAAATTACCTACATAAAGTCTCTTTATTTATCCCTTCTTTTCTCAGGCTTTGATGACTGAGAACAATTTACCCGATCTTGATCCTCAGGGGCAGGATCTCTCACTGGAGGGTACATATAGATCCCATCCAATTCTGGGATCCCCAAATTTCATCCTTTAAGACACTGGATTTACAGTAAATTAGAACGCAGTCCAGAAAATTTTTATTAGGGAGCCTTGTTATAAAAATTTAATTTCTTGAAATTTTCAAATGTAATGAAATATTGCATTAGATAATTTTTCTCGGGGGTTCCTCCTGTAATGTATTCACTCCATATGTCTTAAGCAGGTATTCACTCACAGTATCTCTCTGATCCTTATATGTTTCAAACTGTGTATATTCAAAACTACCTTCATTATGTATGTTTTTTTCTGCCCTTTAAGCTGGGGTCCTTCCATCTTGTTAGATTTTCCACCGGAGTCACCTTTTGGATTAGCTTCCCTAGGAAATCCAACTTCCCCCTCTATTTCTTAACCAATTGTTTGTGATATCATTTCTCCTTGGTTCTCATTTTCCTGAACTTGTTTATTTTTATTTTTAATTTCTTTTAATGAAGGATGCCCTTCTTCTGTAACTGTGACCTTATCTCATTCTTGTTCCAATCTTATTTCCTTCCCTGTGGCTTTAACTCTCATGTTTTCTTGGGCATTTTTAATGCTGGGGTCTGAGATTTTTCTAGTTTGTTTATTGTCTCTTTTCTGTTTGGGCTTTGTTTCTTGTTTTCTTTGTATATTTGACTTATCTATGCAGAATGGAAAGGGCATTTTAACCTGGATAGCCTTGTTACATCTGGGAGTTACCATTTTAGGCTGGCATACTAATGAAGAGCCATCCATACTTGGTAAAGTGACAGTTTTGATCTGATATGAAATACGTCCATTCTCAAATTGGCAATTTCCCCCTTTATTGCCCATAGATTTTCTATCAATATGATATTTTCATAATATGAATTTTTAATTATTTCCAACATTTGTTTGGATAATAATGAACATGACATAACAAAGCAGACAAGACTTTCTATAGATACATTAGTGAAAGGAGAAAGTCCAGAGGGGGTATTACTAAGATCAAAGGAGATAACAAGGCGTGTGAGGAGGAGGACCATGTAAAAGCATCTATCCTAAATAGATACTTCTGCTCAGTATTTACTGAAGAGAAGGTGGGGCAGGGCCCACAGCTCAGCACCATGGCCACAAGGGGAAGGGAGGTAAGCACTAGTCCCTTCACAAAAGAAAGGGTTCTACAAGAGCTTGATAAGCTCAGGGTGGACAAGGCAATGGGACCTGATGGCATACATCCCAGGGTACTAAAGAAGCTAAGGGTGGAACTAACAGAGCCATTATCAAAACTGTTTAGTGAATCTCTGAGTACAGGAGGGGTCCCAGAAGACTGGAGAAGGGCTCATGTGATCCCGCCTCACAAGAGTGGTAGCAGGGAGGAGGCAGGGAACTACAGACCAGTCAGTCTTACCTTAGTAGTGGACAAGACTATGGAGGCACTCCTTAAGAAAAGGATAGTGCAACACCTGGAATTCAAAGGGAAGAGAAACCCTGAAGCCCTATAGGCTGGGAGGGGAGTTGCTGGCAGTCCCAAGAGAAGAAAGAGACTTGGGCATCATCATCACCGATGACCAGAAATCATCCACGCAGACCACTATAGCAGTAGGTAAGGTAAGACTGACTGGTCTGTAGTTGCCTGCTCACACAAAAGGAAGGTCCTGTCAAACTAATCTTATAGATTTCTTTGACTGGGTAACCAGAGTGGTGGACCAAGGGGGAGCAGTTGATGTCGCCTACCTTGACTTCAGCAAAGCTTTCGATACTATTACACATAAAAGACTGATTAATAAGCTGTGTAGGCTCAGGGTGGGTCAGAAGTTGGTCAACTGGGTGGTAAACTGGTTGATGGGCAAAAAACAGAGAGTGGTGGTAAATGGTATACAGTCAGAAGAGATGCAAGTCACAAGTGGGGTACCTCAGGGATCAGTTCTGGGGCCAGCCCTCTTCAATATCTTCATCAGTGACATTGAAGATGGACTGGAGGGTAAGGTTTGTCTGTTTGCAAATGACACCAAGATCTGCAACAGAGTAGATGATCCCGATGGGGTGGGCAGAATGAGAAGAGATCAGGATAAACTAGCAAAATGGTCAGAAAAGTGGCAACTGGGGTTTAATGCCAAGAAGTGCAAGATCATGCACATAGGGAAGAGAAACCCTGAAGCCCTATAGGCTGGGAGGGGAGTTGTTGGCAGTCACAAGGGAAGAAAAAGACTTGGGCATCATCATCACCGATGACCGGAAATTATCCATGCAGACCACTAAAGCAGTAGGTAGCAGTAGGTAGCATGGCTTCAAAAAGGCATAGGATAGGCATAAGGGAGTAATACAGATGAGTATGAATAGATAGGCCATTGACAGAGCAAAGGCCATTGGCACATTTTTAAGGTAGAAAAGGAAATGGGCAGACTGGATGAGCCTAGCGGTCCTTATCTGCCATCATCTTCTGCTTTTGTAGCCTGTTATGAAGGGGATCATTTGTCAACTAGGGCATCCTTGTAATGTATATGTTGGGTTGAGAAAAGGAGTGCCTAGCACTACAAGAGAGACTGACTAGTGGCGTGCCTCAAGCGGTGTGTTTTTATTACCACTGCACGAGATATTGAACATTGTGCTGCTCATAGAGTATCTGTTTTGTCTCAAACTTTAAAAAGTTAAAAACAAAAGACAGAAATGGCTGTCTTGGAATAAGTGGCAAATATCTAGGAAGAAACATTGACAATTCTGACAACCCAGGTGGATTACACTAAAGGTGCAGATAGGTGTCTTTTTTGCCTATGAAAGGTATGCTAATGTTGCCTGAGGCTAGGGGCTCTATATTAGTCTTAACTCTCTTAGAGTGGAAACGCCGTACTTAGTGGATGTTTTTTTTCCCTTTACTTTCTTGCAGGTAAAATGACCTGCAGGTTCCCCAGGGAAGAAAGAGTCAGGTGATATCAGAGGCCAGAGAAACTGAAATCTTTGATGGAAGGATGTCGTTGGAAGATGAGCCAAAAGGTTTTCGAAGCCAGAATTATAGACTCCTATTTTATGAACAAGAAGCTGTCTTTTAATTATTTGAGAAGTTTTGATTTGTCCCTAGCTCACTTTAGGTTTGAATGAAATGGGATGAAGTAACCTGAGGAAAGGGGCCTCATCTACATTAAAAAAAATCCTTAGTTCACTTCCAAAATCTGGTATGCATATACTAGAGGGGGATATCCACCCACCACCCCCACCCACCACCACCATGAAAGTAACACTTTTATTATCTATAAAATTTAACATAACACCAGAAGAGAGACACAGAGAGAGACAGGACTTCATTAATATCAACATTAACTCTGGCTCACTAACTGACTTTTTGAAAAGATTTTGAACTTGTATTGCCCTCTGGAGATCTGTTACAAACTTATTTGTGCATTTATGCAATTTAAGAGACTCCTATAGAAAGGTAACATTTTACTTCCCATTAGTTAAAATAGCAAGAAATTTCTAAAATGGGTCCTTTTATTCTGGCATAACTCCAGACTGCAAAATGAACTTGAATAAATGGTTATTAGCAGTCCTGACATTTTGCCAGTATTGAGCAGAACTATTATGCTTCTCTTTAACTGTAGAACCCTATTCTTATTTATTTCATACCATAGCTATGGAAGTCCTCATTTTAGAAAATATTTGGACATCAACTTGATGCTTAGAATTTATGGTCAACTATGGACATGTGTTTATTGTTTTAGCTGGCTTTTAAAAGGTGTTGAACTTGTTATAAGTACTGAATAATGGTATTTTTACAACTTTATATTTTATTTTCTTATGCAATTTAGAAATTCTTTATCATAGGTGAAGGCTATCGGATATTTATGAAATGCAAATATTCAATGTGACTTAACAACTAATGTAGATTTAAAATTATTAGCCTGTATTGGGGTAATTTTTAGGACCTATCTGAAGTGTACTGGTTCAGTCAGCAAAATGTAATGAGCTATAAGATATTTTAGGACATTAGGAATTGATGTTGGACTCAGTTCTTAATTCCCTACCCTCCTAAAGTGTTTAGTATGTGGTTGTAGCTTTTCTGGATAAGAGCCAGAATTAGGAGCATGCTCTCTGAATATTCTCCAAAGCCCTGGGGATAGATTACTTAGTATGACAAATATTGGAGAAGATTTCTGGCCTGACATGCCAAAACACAAAATAAGGCAGGACCAAATTCTTCCTAGCACCTGGACAGTAGACATGAACTGATTTTGATTCCCTTCTGTGTAGGTGTTCAGGGACTGTTAAAGACCCAATTGGCCTATCTGGCCTACAAGGAAAGCTTACCCAGTTTAGGGTAAGACAGTACAAGGGTCTGCTTCAGTCTAATTTCACCAGATAGGTGTTAGGAGACATATTTGGAGTGCTAACTGACCTACAGCTGGCGGTAATGTTTGGTGGAGCCCTTATGTAGTGCAAGACAATTGCATGATTAGTATCACCCCAAATGGGTATCAGAAAAGTCTTTGCCTCCTGGCAAAAGTGAATGTTCCTGGGAATTCCCTTTGAAAAGATGGCTTTACCATTTTTACTTAATACCTTGGGAAACACCTATACTTGGGGAAGGGATGATGAAAGAGTAAACCTCCAATCTCTGAATAACTTTAGGCATGTATGATCCATACAGGTCAGTTTTTTATTTATGTCCAATTATATTTATTTATTTATTGAAATGTTTCACCAGGAAAGGCACACTGAGCAAAAAGATGCTTGTCTCATGGTGCGACCTGGGAGGGGGGTTACAGAGGAGAGCAACTGTATACATTTGTACAAGGAAACGAAATTACACAAATGAAATTACATGAGGGTACATAAGTATAACATACCTTATAATGTACCTTATAATATGGTAGACCTGTGGAACATATCAGTATCCTGAACAAAAAGAATAAATACTTTAAAGTAGATGTATTGCTTGGTTTAAATACAGGGTTTTGACATTTTACTTTATGTATGTATTATTCATTTCAAAGGTATATTGTTCTGCTAGTTGAGATAGCATTGAAGTGATATATCATTTGAAATATGAACTAAATGTCTGAGGATTTCCCCTTTTCTAAGTCTAGATATATCTATCTGTTTTATTTATTTAAAGGGGTGATCTATTTTCTGGACTGTCAATTGTGTTTCCATGGTGTATTGTATAGTCATTGAGTTGCTGAATCCCTTTTGTAATGTATGTCTATGACTTCTTTTATTCTTTGTAACAATTGTAATGACCTAAGGTCAAACAATAAACCTTGAAACACTCTGAATACTTATTTTCTACCTCATTCAGAGCCTTGCTTGCATATGCAATAACTATGTTATCCCGGTCATACTATTGATAAAGAATGGCTCTAAGACACTGGTCAGTATGATCTGTCTTAAAGTAAAACGTCTTACCTCTCTGGGGATTAGCAAGGCAAGGTGCTTTCCCCAGCCTTGTCCATAGCTCCTTCATGGCAGTATCTTGGTCTGAGCCACATAATCAGAGTTGCTGTTTCTTCATGAGTTTGATTAAGGGCTGGGAAGCCTGTGCATAGTTGTTTATAAAGTGCCATGAATAGTTGTAGATACCCAGCAGGCTGTTCAACTCAGTCAAGTTAGAAGATGTTTTTAGATTCCTGAATGCCTGAATTTGTCCTGCTTGAGGGTGGATACCCTCTTGACCTATTTTGAGGCCTAAGTAGTTCACCCCCTCCTGGCATCACTAACCTTTCATCATGGCTAACTTTACACCTGCTAACTCATACTGTAGTGCTTCTTTATGCTCTGCCCATGTATGAGACGCAACTAGTATGCCATTGACATCTGTGATAATGCCCTTCTGGTCCGCCTCAGGAATTGCCTTATGCAGAAAGGTATTAAACTCTGTAGTTGAAATAATGTAGCCAAATGGGTAACTATACCAGGTATACCGGTGCCTCCTAAAAGAGAAGGCCATCTTGTGTTGATTCCTGGGAGCTACCTTCATAGTCCAGAAGCTGTATGAATCATCAAGGGCTTTGAAATACTTAGCTCTTGTCAGCTTGGCCACACTCTGATTGATGCAGGCCAAGGGCCATCTGGATGGAGGAACCTGTTTTTTCAACTTCCTGTCAGTGGTGCCAAATTTTGAAAAATGTTGTGGGTGCTCAGTGCTGTTAAAGAAAGGCCATGGGTCTGGGGGTCACCTAGGCCACCGAAGCTACTGACTTTTCCATTCTTTGTGATGCATTTTGAGAGGGCTTTGAGGCATTTTAGAATATGCGTTCCACCACCACCAGTACTCCACTGCAGAGGATGCAAGGGTGTCTTTGAGGGCTCTTTGCTGCTGCCAGATACTGCAGTCATGCACTGAATATGGAATTTCCTTTTTTAATAATCCTCTAATCCTACTGAATTTCTGTAGGTTTTATTTATTTATATTTTAGTTGGGGTGGACAAGAGGGCCACCAAGACAGCCCTTCCTGTTGGGTATTGATATTATATCACAAGACGGCCTTGGAATTATTTGGATTTATTTGTAAAGGTTTATTTTGAGTAAAGCTGCTGGCTCTGGCCTAACATCTGCCCCTTCCCCCCCCACACACATACATTTGTACAAGTCAAAAATACAGCAGGAAAAGCCAACTGTAACCATAGCAGTAAACTGATGGTCAACATATCTGGCAACTGTCACTGATTACAAGGGGCATCCCTCATTTTACCCTCAAAATTGCTATCCCTCATCATGGAAAATGTGCTTTCCATACAGAGAATGTGCTGTTCAGACATTAAAACAAAAATTCATAATATTCTATGATGCCGAATCAAAAATAAAGTTTGTATTACTAAACGCAGTGGTTTCACAGTATTCTGGTCTTGATCTCGATGTCTGAGGATGTGTTCCTTATCTTTGATAAAAGGTTGAGAGATATGATGGTCAGGAAAGATTAGACTAGGGCACAGAGGCTTTTGGTATTAGCACACCCCAAAGGGATCTACTCTCTCAAGATTCTGAATACGAATCATTGCTATCTGCTAGCATCACCATTAACAGCAAATTATAGCTTTTGCAGTCAGTTCCACACTTATTATTTTACTCACCCCAATCACACACAAGTGTGTTTTCTTTCTATCCCCCCCAAACACAAAGAGCTACAAATTAACTGTCTTTGGGAAACTGCAGCCTCTTTGTGCTTTAAGTTTGCCCTGCCTGGCCCAGTTAACCCCCCCCCATCCACACACAGCTCACAAAAATACCTGTAAACTTGCTTAGCTGTGTACAGTACAGTAGCAGCAAAATATAAACTTTTGACAGTTCCACAAGATTTGCATCCTTTTCACTTTTGGGATGCAGTTTTATGTAATGAGTAAATATGAGTTTCATGGGAGCTTGTCTCTGAACTAGATGAAAAAAACTGCAGTCTGTACAAGATGAGTGTGGCATCCATGACTTACTAGGTTTACTAGGTTTTATTGGAAAAAAGAAGGCCGTAGCCCATCGTGATTTTCCCCCACACAGTGTGGGCTTATTAAGGCAGAGGTAACCCTGTAAGTCAACTATCAAGACCTCTTTTAAAAATATTGACACTATCTGAATCAACCAGTGCTTGGCGTAATTGGTTCCAAAGTCTGGGTGCCCTAACCAAGAAAAAATGTTTTCTAAGATTAATATTAGCAAATTGAACAAATAATTGTTTATTATGGCTTCTTGTCACTATATGGCGATTTGTAAAATGGAGGCCACACTTTTTCATAAGTTCAGTGTTTTTCATAAATTTATAGATTAATATTTGATCTCCCCTAATTCGTCTGTTATGCAGGGTATGCAATCCTGTCAATTTTAGTCTATCTGGGTAAGAGTATTTAGACAGTCATGCAACCATCTTTGTAGCTCGTTGCTGGATCTTCTCTAACCGCTTTATGTCACCTTTCAGATGGGGCTCCAAAAAGGAGACCCATAATCGATTTGGGGATGAATACGTGCCCTGTAAAGAGGTATTAAACACTGTTCATTTCTTGTGACAAAGGAATGCCAAATTTGTCTGAATATGCCATTTGTGGTATTGGCTATTTTTAAACAATGGTCCGAAAAGGTTAATGAAGAATTTGCCAAAATACCTAGATCACTTTCTGTATTGGTTGATTTAATCAAGTTGTTGTTTATATAGTGACTATATTCTGAGTTTCGGGCACCATAATGTAAGACCATGCATTTGTCTGCATTAAAGTCCATTTTGTTAATAATTGCCCAATTTTCAATTTTTAATAAGTTGGGTTTGAGTGAATTATGGTCATAATCATTATCGACCGTGCTCCCACGTTTGGAATCATCAGCAAACTTACATAACCAATTTTTATTACTTATTTCCATGTCACTGATGCATAAATTGAACAGTATGGGGCCAAGCACCAAGCCCTGCGGTACCCCACTGGAGACTGCGGCTAAGTTTGAAACACAGTCGTTTATAGAGACCCTTTGCATTCTGTTCGATAGCCAAGTGTTTATCCAGTTTACTAACCCTTCAGAAAATCCCAATGATTTTAGTTTTCTAATTAAATTACCATGGGGCACTTTGTCAAATGCCTTGCTGATATCCAACAGTATGACATCCATATTTTGTTTATTTTCTAGGCCCATGCTAATGTTATTATAAAAAGATAATAAATTAGTAGTGCAGGAGTGACCGGCTTTAAAGCCATGTTGGGTGGAGTCTACTATATTCATTTCCTCCATTTCCTTCTCTAAGTAGGTTTTTATTATTTTTTCCATGGTTTTACAGATAATTGAGGTTAGACTAATGGGCCGGAAACTTTGAACAGAAGGTCTGTTTCCCTTCTTATGAATAGGGGTTATGATTGCTGATAACCAATCTACTGGGATTTCAGCTGAATGTAAAAATGTGTTAAATAGAATAGATAGGGGGAATTGAAATTGCCTCTCCTGTATCTATAAGGAACCTAGGACTAACTCGGTCAGATCCTGGGCTGGTGGATTTCTTTAAGGTTTTAAGAAAAGGGAGAATGTCTGCAGCCGTAATGTTATAATTTCTTGTGAGATTTTGACCTACTTTCGCATCACTGCTGGGCATGTAATAATCTTTGTTAGAGTAGACAGCAGAAATAGGAATTAAAATAATTTGCTATTTCAATGTCTGAATGAATTCTTTTATTATCTAGTGTTGAAGGCCCTATTTTTCTAGAGTTACCCTTTTTATTGTTTAAGTATGAAAATAATGCTCTATAGCCATCTTTGGTATGGGCTAATTTGAATTCTATTTTCATTTTTGCCTTTAATCATATGTTTTAAAACTTGTGTTGCCTTTTTATATTTACTGTAGGTTTCATTGAGTCTTTTGCCTGTTTTTAGTTTTGTAAATAACTTTTTTTTTCTTTTGATCTGAGTCATAATGGATTTATTTAGCCAAATTGGAATTCTGCCTTTTTTGTTATATTTATTTTTTGTTAGCACATGTTTCCTTTCTAGTGCAAAAATCACATCCTTTAGTTTTAAGCAGGCCTCATTTACCGTGAGGCCAAAGAAAAGTTGTGACCATTTAACACTATTTAATTTATCTGTAATCACTCCAAAGTTAGCATTATCATAGTTCCTAAAGACAGTTTTTTTGTTCAATCTACGGTGTAAGCCCGTTAATTCAAACATAATAGAGTGATGATCACTATTGCCTAAGGGATCAGATGCTAAAATATTGGTGAGCTTGTGACTTATGTTAGAGATGAGGAGATCAAGAATGTTCCCTCCTCTGGTGGGAAAATTTACTAATTGTGTTAGACCATTCTCAGTTAACATGTTCAAAAAATCAACATCTTGTTTGTTATTGCTGGAGTGAGTGGATCAGTTTATATGGGGTATGTTAAAGTAGCCCATGATTACCATATCTTTATAATCAGAGAATGTATCAATGTCCATAAGTAAAGCCTCCCTATAACTATGATCAGAAGAAGGGGGGGTTATAACAATTTCCCACAACAATTTGTGGGGTGACCTTGGATCAGAATAGACACCCATATAGATTCTATGTTAGACGTTGACTGTAATTCATAAGATGTAATATCTTCTCTAACATAGAGTCCCACTCCCCCACCTTTTTTATTATTTCTGTTTTTATGATAAAGTTTGTAACTTGGAATTTTCTGATTCCAAACAGAATTTGAGTCCCACCAGGTTTCAGTTATCCCTATTATATCTAAATTTAATAATTTACTTTTAACCTCTAGTTCTGCTAGTTAAGTGATATTCAACGATCTAGCGTTTTGAGACAATAATTTGTAACCCCTAAGGGACTGGTTTACCCAATGATTTAGGGATAGTGGAAATACCCCTTTCTCCCCCTTCTGCTTGAAGATGCTCTGTAGTTAATGTTAACTTTTTAAAAGAATGAAAGAGTCATATGTATGCAGATTATGGCTTTTCTGCCATACACAGAATTCTATAGTATAGCAGCCCTCTACATCAAGATCTACCAACACCCAAGTGCTGTACCAGTAGGAAGAATAACAGCATTTTGACATTGGCCAGAAATATACTTTAGTAAGGGAAGATGCTTGCTTAATGAAAGAAAGCTGTGTCATGTGCATTTCAATGAACTGGAGCCTCACATCATTGAAGTCAAATGCTACAAATCTACAAAAGCTGGGCATTTTGTAGAAGCAGCAGCCTGCTCCTGCTTTTAAACATTTGGCCTTCCTGACCCAATTAACCAGCTCTAGTGGCACCCTTGCCCCATCACAAGTTACAAAAATACTACCGTGGCCCACCCGAGTCCCCACACTGTCTGGACCAGCCATGGCATGGATCATCAAAAGTGCTGACAAAAATACCTGTCCTGTATGCTTTTTTTTAAGCAGTTCCAAAGGTATCTCTGCTGTTCGGTATTCCATGGAAGCAGGAAGAACTGACGAGGGATGACCGATGCATGATGACTGATAGGTTGAGTCGACTCAGAGTTGAGATCACTGATGACATCATGACCAGTGACAGCATGGTGGCAGGCACCAAGCACAGCTTCAATAAGGGTGTGTCAGCCTGCTGGGTCTGGGTGGGGCCAGAGCAGTGGAGACAGAGCACAGAGGAGCCTGTGATTGTTGCAGGAGGTGGAGCTTCACAATCAGAGTCGACCTGCTGGGTGGGGCCAGTGGTGAGAGATGGAGATAGAGCGAGGAGCCTGTCTGTACCTGTATGACTGTATGTAAACACTTTTTTACTGACCAAGGTTTTTTGTAGGTGCCCAAATTAACTATGTGGGTGCTGGGACACCTGAGTACCCCCACTGTTGGCACCCCTGCTACCTGTAGTCCATGGTCAACCTCCAAGCATCTGTAGGTTTAAAGACAGGCCAAATGGGAGAGTTATAGTTGAAGTTACACTTTCTGTTTCTTCCTCTCTCCATAAGGCAGTCCTGGTTTCCTGTACTGACTCATGAGCAGCCAAGAAAATATGGTATTGGCACATGTAGACTGGCTTTGAATCAGTGTAGGTGTTAACCTTAACCTCATGAATACCTGTTTCACCACATTCCAGTCTGTGTTTGGAAAACATATTGGAATATTTTTTTTAAATCTCAGCCAGTTCCCCCTGCTGTCCAACTTGGAGTACTCCAGCTAATCTGGTTTGTAATTCTACCTGAGTTTGACTCTCAGGATACGGTTCTGTCCCACTTATTTCCACCCTTTCCTCTATGGTGTCTGACACATCTCTTTGGTCCATCAAGGAGACCTCCAAGACCTGTGTTGGATATTGAGGGAGACTTTTGTGCTTGCCTTCCAGCTGACCACCACGACATATCAACCCCATTGGACTCAGACCAAATCAAAAGCATGTGAATTGACAAGGTAGTGAACACTCCTGGCTGCCTGCCACTTTTGGAAGGTTTACAGATAGTGGACTCACCACTGGTATGGTGGAGGCAAACCCAGAAAAGGTGGTATCTGACACTACTCCTCTTGTGCTAGGGTTATCCATCAGAATGGAGGAGGTTGCTCCTTTAAACATCAGTGGATTACACTCATTTCCATGACTAATAATCATTTCCAACATAAGAAAGACCTGGTGGGATGAAAGAAGGCCTCGGAGCCATGCTGAATATTTATTCTTTTCACATGGATCCTTTGTGGAAAATCCACAGCTTTACCTGGGATTTTAACAGCATAGTCACTAACCACCTGGTATACCTTGGGTAATGTCACTTCTGCCCTCGTCTGATCCCAACTACACATTAGGGGAGGTGGATCACCATTCAGGTCTGTGTAGAGACCCCCCAAGTGGAGGCATTCAGCCTCACCAGATTGTCAGTACTAAAGACAGAGAGGGTTCTTCAGTCCCTCAACAATGTATGCATAGTGCATCATCCTTTTGCTGCCAATGGCAAACTCCAGAACTGCACTACCTCTTGCTTCCAGGGGTAACATTTGCTGCAAGCACCCCCTTGAGGAGTATTTTTTGTAGGCATTATTTTTTTTATTTATTTAGTTTTTGTTGACCGGGTAAGTGCACTAGACAAATCCTGTCTATTTTTAGGCACAACCTGGGGAAGGGGGATATATATATTACAATGTATGGGTTTTGACTTTTTAACTTCCAGTACAATTGTCCACTTACCAAAGTTTTTTTATAACCTATCACCAGATGTACTTCTGGAAATGTATTGCCCTGCACCTGTGCAGGGATATATTTCAACCCATCTTTATTTACCACCAGTCATTGTGTAGCAGGACCTATAGGATTGATCCCTTTCTTGCCTGGAGCAGAGTTGTGTAACTTACTTTTAAAAAGTAGTCAGTTACAGTACCAGTTGGTCTCAAAGAAAAGCAGTCAATTCCAGTTACTTACTACTCTGTCATAAAAATAATAGTAACATGCGGTAGCAAAAGTAAAGTTTTAACTGGCTGAACAACAGCACCTGACTGTTCATTAATCTCTGTTAAGGCCCTTGCAGCACGTCGATGTCTGTGCACAACACGGACTTCCTCACTGTCTAACCACAGCAAAAGTCTGTGGCTGCCATTTAATTCCCCTCCTAACAGTGAGTAGAGAGAGTGACAATGTGCTACTTTGCTACCCCATGTTATAACACAAATAAAGTCACAGCAATACATGAGTTCCCACCCACCTGCCCCACTGATCTCGTACTGTTCCCCGCACAGGCATTCAATTGCCCCACTCAGACCAACAGCGACATGGCAAAGCGGGTAACAGTTTTAGAAAGCAAGAGAGCAGTGCAGCACAGAGTGAAATTACTTTATAGCAGTTTAAATTGATGCCCATTATATTTAGAGCTCCAAGCACAACTTCACATGTTCACTTTCTCTTATTTTCACTGGTGGAACACTAATGCTGCTATGTATCATGATTCACCAAATATTCGCTGTCTTTTTATTTTCACTCTAATATGGGACTAGCAAAAACAGCGAAAATAAAAAGACAGTGAATATTTCCTGTTATACAGTATACTGAAGGGTTTGTTATAAATGCTACAGTGTGGCAAGTGACAAAGAGAGAAAGTCCTGTCCTCTCCCCTCTCATCTCACAGCATTTGTAGCCACCATGCCCCAGCCTGGTTATTGTTTGTCCTCCTCTCCCCTGCTGAAGCATTTGTGCGTAGTTGTACCGCGCTGCCCATAATCATGGCACAGTATGACAAGGGAGAGAACCCACTGTTGTTGGCAATGGTCGGTGATGGACTCCCCTGATTGAATTTCCCGTGTGCACTTATCATGCAAGTCAGCAGCAGGTATAAGTTACACCAGGAAGATGTATTGCAGAGTACCGGCATTCAAGCCACACACTTGAACACACAGCCACATCGTCAATTTGAGCAGCACATGTCAGGATAGATCGCAGTTCAGAAGGGAGACAGAGATTGGCTATGGCAGAGTCACCCTTGGCATGCATAGTAGGGCAGTGCACTGTTGTTTGTGGCAGCAAGAGTGTGCTTGTGTTGTTTACATGGAACTTAGTCACAGCTGTTCCCTGTCTTGCAGCACTCATACATACCTACACAGTTACCCCGCATGTTGCCGACTTATCCCAATACTCCCTCTGCAGTAGTCTTCTATGAGTCACACTGTGAAGGTGTATTGCGGAGTACCGGCATTTGAGCCACACACTTGAGCACTGAGGCGCACCGTCAAGTTGAGCCACACAGATCAGGACAGATCAGGCGCAGCACAGTTCAAAAGGAAGACAGAGACTGGTTACGGCAGACTCACCCTTACCATGCATAGTAAGGTATTGCACTGTTGTCTGTGGCAGTGAGAATGTGCTTCTGTTGTTTGTATGGACCTTAGTCACAGCTGTCCCCTGCCTTGCAGCACTCATATGTGCTTGCATTTGTCCCCCGGATGTTGCCCATTATCCTGACACCCCCTCATCAGAACTCACTGTTGTGCAACGTGCACATTTTGCCAGAGGTCAATTCCTGCCCCATGGATCTTCGCCCTCCCATGGCTTTTCTGTCCCACCACCTGCCCTGTGGATCTCTGTACTCCCATGCCTTG
Source organism: Neoceratodus forsteri (assembly GCA_016271365.2). Taxonomy (NCBI): domain Eukaryota; kingdom Metazoa; phylum Chordata; order Ceratodontiformes; family Ceratodontidae; genus Neoceratodus; species Neoceratodus forsteri. The sequence continues at coordinate 541,772,153 of CM057449.1, read as the reverse complement.
TCTTTCCCACCCACCCTCCCAGTGGAACTCCACCTTCCTGTGGCTCCCCAGTCACTCCTGTCTGTCACACAGGGCTCCCGGTGTGTGTAATTCAACCACCCACCCACCCTGCGCATCTCCACCCTCAAGTGCCTTCTCTGTCAGTTTGGTCTGTGTGTCAGTAGCACTGCAGATGTTACCAAGTCACCACAGTACCATGCAGCTCACTTCAGATGCCTGCTACTCACAACAGTACCTTGCGGCTCACAGCAGATGTAACCGCAGCGAGCTAGTGAGACACAAGAATACTGCACGTCTAAGTGCAGATGTCAACTCAGCACGGTCGTGAGTTGGACCAGTACTGTGCAGCTCATTGCACATGTTAACTCACCCTGAAGTACAGATATTCCCAACCCACAGGTATGTGCACCCCGTTACTGAGAAACAGGCTGACAGGCACCCTGACTTAATGACCGACTGCCATCTGCTACACATCAAGCTACATATGTCTCTTGTCCAGTGTGAGACACATTCTCATTTCCCCTCTTCCACTCGTGGAGATGTTCCATCTTTCCCCAGAGCAGCTCAGTATAACATCTTCCTGTATGTTTACTTTCATGAGTGTGTGGCAGTGTGACTACACCGATTTACCACATAGGTATGGTGGGATTGAGATGGGGCCAGCATTACCCTGTGCAAGTAGTGATGTCCTCAGTACTGTGCAAGTGGTAAAGGGGGGCACACACAATACAGGTGTTAGGCAGTGTAGCACAGAGTAGTATGCAGCAGCACTGTCACATATCCTGTCAATAGTGTATGTGGTAAATTTGTGTATACTTAACAGCAGTGCAGGACGCATTATTTCCTAGGGACTGTTTTACAGGGTGGCAGGATACAGCACCTTTCTTGATGTTTAAACAGCAAAAAAACACCTTTCTTGATATTATTTTGTTGTTTAAACATAACTCATATTATAAGCGCAATACCCCACTTCAGGGCTTGCTGTTATTGGGGATTAATGCATACCCGAGTACTGTGAGGGTACTCAGCCTGTGGCCTCGTGCCTCACAACGCACCTGGGTGTGTGTTAATCCCCAATAAAAGCACACGCCGTTGTGGGTTATTGCTTGCTTAGAAACTGTGATTGTAACTTATATTACGTTTGAGAAAATAGTTATGTTTACTCATTAAACATTTACGAGCTCAGAAAACTCCATAGATTCGTAAAAAGAACTAGATTCCACAGTCAATAAATGAGTTTAAATGTTACTTTATTTCATGTTTTCTAAATAAAATATGAAAACAATCATATCACTTTAATGTCTTTGCACATAATGTGCGATATTAAGCATGGATATTCACATCATAGGCTGTCATTTACCAGCAAAATCCACATCATGAGTGTTATAAAGTTTTCTTTTTCATTTTTATTGCCATTTTTATTGTTTACAAAGTTAAAGCAAATATAATAAAAAACAAGTACTGTACCAGTATCACAGTAAGTGCTTTCTTTGTGTGTGTGAATTGATACCAATCTATAATTTAAATAGTTGTAACAAAAAAAAACAAAACATGTAGAACAAGACACTTTTCTGCAAATACTTTAAAAGAATGCCACCACACATAACACTATGCAAATTCAAGTGGCCATACATTTCTGGTGCAGTGTGTGAATAATGCACTTTTTTGGTTAGACAGTTCATCTCTACCTGGTGAAATGGTCAGGTAGTTCACCAGGTGGAGAGCAGGCTATCATATCACTCCAGTGAAGGTGTGACACCACCATGATACTACCACAGTACTACACATTGTACGTGTGGCATTTAAGATGAACAATCAGCACTTAGACCAAGAGAGACACACATCCAAATGTGGGTTCATTCTCAGTTTGCACTTCACTGTGTGCGCTGCCAAAAATGTTTTTTTTTTCATGTACTGTCTACTGCAACAGCATAGTAGATTGCATAACACTGACTCTGCTAGCTTGCAAGCTGACATTTTCTTTCACTACAAATCTACAAATCCTTTGCAATTGTGTGACATGAAAAGATAGCTGCAGCAGTGGGAGATTCAATACCCTACAGATATTGCATGGTAAGAATTGTTATAACCTCTGATCTTTTGCTTGCTGCTCTTACTGTGTCCTCACTGGGCTAAGCTCAGTCACAGAAAAGAACTGTACTCATTCCAGGCCACCGGGGAAAAGAGTAGGACTGACAAACACCTATTATCATAGGTGCTTATAACAGCTCTAAAACATGCACTGCAGGCTATTGTCTTTTGGATGAGACGTTAAACCGAGGTCCCATCTGCCTGGATTGGTGGTAGTTCAGGTGGATGTTAAAGATCCCATGGCACTTATCGAAAAGAGTAGGGGAAGTTTTTATTGAAAAGAACATAACATCACCAGTTAAACAGATTTACACAACAATACAAAAATTGTACACAGAAATATATATGTCAAACAAAAGATTTCCAAAAGAAGCAAATTTAACAGCAGAACATTTTGCTTATCTTTGACTTTAACAGAGGATAAACCAGTCTCCACTTGTGACAAAATTATAGAAATAGGAACTAATTGTTGCTGAAAAATAAATTGACATCTGGCCTGCCAAAGATAAAATTGAATAAAGGCAAAAAAAACATTCAAGGTGCTGGGATGATAAGACTGCCATATACCTGTATAATCCCCTAAGACCAAAGCATTATATGTTATCTGCTGCAGCATTGGAACCCCCCAATGATCAGATGCCTTACACCAAAATTCTTTTGCGAACTGACAATCAATAAGAAAGTGAGATAAACTTTCTTCAATAGAGTTACAAGAAGACCTTAAACAGTATCTTTCAGTTGTCGGTTTGTATTTAAGATTCCCCCGCACCCCCAATTTCCCATGTAAAGATATCCACACAATGTCCCATATAGAAGATGGTATTCTATAGTCAGTTAATTTACGTAAAGCAAAGGACATTTTGGTTGGCACACAGTCTGGAAAAAGCAAAATGGAGCCTTGTACAGTAAAAACAATATAGTTATAGAAAGATTTCCTAGTATGTGAAATAAGGTCATTAAATAATAAATTCCACTGCCTACATTTTTTAAGAAGGCATTCCATACAGGGGCAAATGATTTTGTTTAACAATTTAGGAAGTCGTTGTCCATTTCTGGAATAAGGACTCCATAGAAAATAAGACCACGAATGCCAAAGGAACCGGTGTGATTCAAAAGGAAACTAAAAGAATTAAACAAAAAAATGGAATGAAAAAAACAATTGGATTTATCATGGACAATCCACCTTTCTTAACTGGTAAGTAAAGGAAATCCCTCACGAACTGGATTTAAACGATTCCCAAATCATCTGAAAAAAGGCCGCTGTGTCAATCGTGTTTCTAATGAAACAGGTGGGGTATAAATAACTAAGGTATAAAAATATGGGAATCAAAAATTGCTTAACAATAGAAACCCTTTTCCGTTTCCCAAATTTCCATTGTTCCAGGCGTTCACTTTAGATTCCCTATTTTAACTGCTTTTCCCAGTTAAAGTAGCCATATCACTAACCCAAACCAAATTCCTAGAATTTTATTAGGTTGTGATGAGAATGGAATACCCCCAGTATCAAAGAGAGTATCCTGTTCAGGATGTAAAGAAAAATAAAACTTTTGAAACGTTAAGTTCAGATCCAGAGATTTTTCCCCAAATCTGAAAACAATGAAAGGCTTTCTGAAGGAAGGCCTATCCTGAACAAGTAAAGTGTAATATCATCTGCATAAGCGGTTATTTTAACCCTTAGCAAGAGATACATCAGAGTCAAACCCATAATCTCGAATGCCCCTGAATATATCGAATAATAGGGTCCAAAACAAACACATACAAAGAGGCTCAGGGACAACCCTGCCGAACTCCCCTAACTACAGGAACACGAGCCCCATTCTTCCATTCACTAAAGGATGTATCACTGCTTCCGAATATAAAATAAAATCCAGTATACAAAGTTTAGGAATTTTGTAGGTTAATAGTATATTAAATAAGTAAGAGTGACACACTTTTAAGAAGGCCTTAACCTGATCCAAAGCAATAATAAAACCGACCCTTTTCCCCTATCACTGTTGTCAAATAAGTCTCTTAACAAATATAAACTATGTTGTATCTTCCTATGTGGTACTGCACAGGATTGAGCGGATGAATAAGGGACTCAGAAATTAAGGACAATCTATTTGTGAGGATTTTGTAAGATCTTATAGTCACTATAAGGATACTTATCGGCCTCAGTTAGTAAGTAAGGAGGAATCCCTTTTTAAAATAAATTTCAATAAGGCCACATTAAATTCTGGAAACCTGGAGGTGGAGGTTAAGATAAAATTGAACACAAGAGGAAGAAAAGACACATGTACTGAAATGAAGGTTTTATAAAATTCATTTGGAATGCCATCAAACCAGGGGATGTTTTAAGTTTAGGGATAGGATAACTTTTCCACTTCCAATGGAGAAATGGGTTTCAATAATTGAGCTTGAAATGTGGTGTCCATCACTGGAAGATAAGGCAAAAAGTCCTCAGGCAAATTCCCACTAAGCTGGGTTCTCCCCAAAGGTATCCGAAACAAATTGCTGCTACAACAAGACATATATCTTTCGGAGGTTACTATTTTACCTTTGAGAGAGGTTAATTTAGACATTACAGTCCGTCAAGATTCCTTACACGCCCAAATAGGGATCTGAAGTTGGTTGGGCTCTGTACCCCAAATCTAAATTCCATGTCTAGTGATATAGCTCTACTGTACTGATATTCAACCATCTGTTTCTTTAATTCTGAGATTTGAGACAACAAAGGGAGTTTGTCACTTCGATGGTAGTGACATCAGTTTGTAAAATTGATCCAATAATGTAGGTATTGAAGATATAAGTGAATTGGCCTTGTGTTTCCCCTTAGAACTTAAAAGGATTTAATCTCTATTTTAGTGTCTCACCAGAAAAAAAAGGTTCTCATAACAACAAAAGTGTAGAATAACGAGCAAAAATAGATTTTGTAATTCGAATACAATCACTGTCCTCAAGAAGGACACATTTAGGCGCCATCTGGGGCTAGCTGAATATAGTTTAGGGGAATATCTGCTAGACTAAAAACCCCAATTAAAAGGTGATGGTCTGAGAACTCAGTTGGTGTAATATATGTAAGGAAGGTTTTAGAAACTTAGAGACAAAAGATAGTCAATACGTGAAGAAAATATGTTCCTGTGATATGAAGAACCACCTGTACTATGTAATGACCTATAAACGTCCAATAGTCCAGCATTTTAATAATCTGTTTTAAAGCTAAAGAATCACAATATATTTTTTCTGGACTTCCCTTTAAATTTAGTATCTATATCACAGTTAAAATCCTCCCAGATAACGTGTCTTTGAGTATATAGAAAGGGCTTAACATTCTCAAATAATTTAATACGTGCAGTTTTAACTTGAGGGCATAAATGTTTAACAATCTATAATCAAAGTCATGCCAGGAAAAATCTAGGAGCAGGGCACGTCCTGGACAGATGTCGACCAGTTTAGGAACTCTAAAGGCAGAAGTAAGAGAACCCCAATCCCATCAGCTGCGTCAGGCCCAAAAGTCCAAAAGGAAGGCCCCCATACCCATCTTTTCTGTGTTTGCTTGATTTCAGCCAGGGAGGATAACCTAGTTTCCTGTAAAAGAATAATGTCTACATTTAAAGTACAAAGAAAGGAAAGGACAGCAAGTCTTTTCTTAAAGTTCTTTATACTGCAGACATTATAGGAGGCAATTTTCAGGGTCGCCATGTTGCAGAGATAGTACCATTAAGTTCCAGACTTCTGGGAATGGCTAGTTTTTCTCTTCTTCCCTTTCTTTCCTTTTTTCTTTTGCTAAGTCTGTGGCTTTGCTATCTTCCTCTTCCGAAATCAATTCCGATAGGTGGGAGTATCAGATTCTAAATCTGAGTCCCTACCTTCCAGTTGCAAAGGAAAAAGTTTTCTAGAGTGGGAGTAGTAGAGAAGCTTTATTAGAAGCTCTAATAAACCTACGGGGTTTCACTATCTCAAGGGGGGCATGGAAGAAGAGGCCTGTTGAGAGTCAGAGATATCAGGTGGAGAAGATGAAATAGATACATCTGCAACCAAAGGAGTCACCTCCGTCTCTGAGGAGGAAGGCTTGTCCACCAAGAGGGGTGAAGGATCAGCCTGACTACCTGATGTGTGAAGGGATCCCGGATCAATCACTGTTTTCCCCTGAGCCTTGTTAATTAGGGCATCAGAATCCCAGCCCCCAGCTTTGTTATGAGAGGCCCGTGGGCATTGGTGAAAGGCATGGCCATTATCACCACAAAGATTACACTGAAAGATGTTTTGACATCTTTCTGCTACATGCCCAAACCCTCCACACAATGGACATTTTAAAAGGTCACAGGAGCTACTTAAATGAGTACGGGCTCCACATTTATAACAGGCCTGAGGCTGACACTATAAAACAGACCTCTATCTTTCCCTAGAAAGAAGCTGTTCGTAAATGGATAATTTCACCATTTATTTGGGGTAACTTCACTTTAAATTTCCAGCTCCCTGTCCAAATACCTTCTAGGTCCAAGATAGCTTCAGGGGTCCCATCACCTCACATTTATTTGCAACCATTGGTAAATATTACTTACCTGACACCTTCATTCCTAAACATGATTGTAATGTAACGAAACACTGGTTTAGTAAGGGGATAGCATAAAATGGAACCCACAAAGGTATTTTTCAAAATGGAGTATCTATCCCAAAATTTCTAAGCCCTTAAAGGATTTAAAACTAATATCATAAGAATCCTCACCTGAGATGTGAATTAATGCAAAAATATCAACAGGAAGAAATTCATGGAACCTTTCAAAGCGAGTTAGCAATATAATATCTATCCGGTGGGTTTGAAGGCCACCCCTATAACATCAAACGGACAGCGTTTCTTCTAGGTGCCTGTTCTAATTTGTTTTTAAACAAGTCAGACATTACTGCTCTGGGTTTTTGCAAGCCAGCCTGTGCCCCTGTCTGAGCTAAATCCTGTACAAGTCCTATACCCCCCGAACTCGGCCCAGGTATGGCCGAAGGGACGGGTTTCAAACCTCTGATTATCATTAATAGTTTCCACCCCAAGTCTGAATGTCCATACCTGAGCTCAGGTTTGTAGAAACGTTGGCATGTATGGTGGAAGACTGAGAACTGTCCGTCCATGTAGGGTCTGGGATCCATATGCCTGTTTGTGATTTTGTCCATCCAGCATCTTGTAAAACCTCCTCCATGACCAGTCCATAGTAGGGTAGGATGATTTTCTATTATGCAAGCCAAATTGTTGCTTTAGAATCTGTGAGGCCGTAGGTGTGAAACAAGGGTCCAGCGGTGGTATTCCCAGGTCCAATGCAGCTTCCAATGTCTGATGCGCTTCAAATGAGTCCCTTCCTGTATTTCCTGCGGTCGCGTCTGCAAAAAGGGCCAGGCGGAATCAGTCACCTGGCCGGCTGACATCGCGATTTCCACAGGTACAGAAAACTTGGATATTGAAAATAAATTAGTTGCAGCTCCGATTCAGACGCGATTCAGTCTGAGGCTTCTCCTGGATATTAAGCACTTCTCCGGTTCTCGAGGTAAGGATTTTGCTCTGGTCTCCGTTCCGTAGTAGGCTCCACTGAGCCAGACAACACAGCATCCGATTCCATGCCTGACCAAGAGCCTACTGAGCAACCCCTCCGGATTACCCAGCAGCACTCTCTCCACACAGAGTAGGGGAATTTCCCCGGTGTCCTGGCCAAATTTCCCTCATTCACTAAAAATACCACCAACAGCTTAATCTGGTTCAAGGTCAGTTGGCATAGAAACATAGAAACATAGACTTTGACGGCAGATAAGGACCGCTAGGCCCATCTAGTCTGCCCATTTCCCTACCTACAGGATAGGCCGCAGATCCTATTTAACCAACAGCCTATATCTTCCTGCCCCCCACAAGAATTGCCTTATGTCTGTCCCATGCTTTCTTAAATTCTCCCACAGTTTTAGACTCCACAACTTCCTCAGGAAGGCTGTTCCATGCATCCACTACCCTCTCTGTGAAATAATACTTCCTCAATTGCCCCTGAACCGCCCTCCTTCTATCTTTAAATTGTGTCCCCTTGTTCTTGCAAGTCTCTTTTTCTGAAAGATGCTACCCTCTTGGACTTTGTTGATTCCCTTGAGGTACTTGAAAGTTTCTATCATGTCCCCCTCTCCTTCTTTCCTCAAGGGTATACATATTAAGCTCCTTTAGTCTCTCCTCATACGGCTTCTCTTGCAGACCCTGCACCATTTTAGTTGCCCTTCTCTGGACTGCCTCTATCCTGTCTATGTCCTTGCGGAGATGGGGTCTCCAGAACTGGACACAGTATTCCAGATGGTGTCTCACCAACTGTCTGTACAGAGGGATAACAACTTCCTGTTTTCTGCTGCTGATGCCTCTCCCTATACATCCCAGTATACCCCCGGCCCTCCCTACTGCCTTCTCACATTGCTTGCTAACCTTAAGGTCATCTGATATGATTACCCCCAGGTCCCTTTCCTGTTTTGTTGTTGTTACTACCTCCCCACCCATTGTGTATTCTTCCCCTGGGTTCTTGTTTCCCAGGTGCATTATTTTGCACTTTTTTAATGCACCTGGGAAACAAGAAGCATTCATCTGTATCCCCTTCCCCCGGGTCATGCCTGAAAATAGGCAGGATTTGTCTAGTGCACTTACCCGGTCAACAAAAGCTAAATAAATAAATAAAATTGTTAACTTCCATTGCTGCAACACTCTTCTGACATTATCTGTAGGGAGATTTAAAAGATTGTTGTGGTTACAGAAAATGTCAACATGCAAGGCAGCAGAATCAGTATGATACAATTGATGCACAGCTTCAGAAAATGGTAAGTGAAACTAATGTTTTTGCATTGCATACAAATAACACAGATTTAGATCAACCGCACACTTGGGTGTGGGTCTCTATTAGTACTGCTCACTGTTCCCCTTTCAATGTGTAGTGTACAGTGTGAGTGACCTTAGGTAGCATTTGCAGAACATGATTCCCTCCTAAATTTCTGTTAATTAAAAAAAAATGAAATAAATATATATACATAAATAAAAAGATTCCGTCATCACGTCTCATTCATCTAAACCATTCCCCTAAGACTGTACAACAGCTATCAGCAATCATCGCTGACTCATTCACATTAAATTGTCAATGACAAGCTCCTGATAACAAGCTCAGCTGAGGCAGCTGGCTAATGATCCCACAGTAACTGGACTGGTATTACTGCTAGTGTGATGTAATGATGTCATGTCAGAGCAACTTGTCAGTCATAGTTATAAATATAATTGCAAGTGAATAATTAATGAGGTGGTTTCCACTGGATGATGATGATAACATTATCACCAGACAGTAATTTGGTATTTCACTAGAAACTGACTATACCAAAGTGGTAGGGTGGCTTAGCTGGTTTCTGAATGTCAGGTAGCAGACAGGCAGCTTTGGCTAAAGGTAATTAGTAGTCAGCAAGTTTGCATTTTTTTTGTGCAAAAGAAAATACATTTTCAGTGACTGTTTTACTGTCTGCTATGAAAATCTAAAATTGTGAGGCTGAGCATTTAGGTAAGCAAGGGAGGTCCTGGTTAATCCCGAATAGTGTTCATACCAGTCCACATCCACCACACCAGAAACACCATATATAAGGAGCCTGGTTCTTACACAGATCATCACAGAAGAAGACTAAAATGCACTTGACTCAAGTTACTTCAAGTAGCAGTTTTGTTAGTCAGTCTCCAGTTTTTTCCCAGCACTAACTCATGTTAATTAGTTCAGTTTTTCTGTCAAGAAAATCACTACTCATTTTTACATTTAGTGGTGGCATACCTGCCACTGCCAATAAATAAATAAATGAAATATCTGTGTTATTGGTAAATATTATGTACCATCATCATATGAGAAACATGAAGTAGCACCATGACCAGACCATTGCTGACTGGTGACAACCAATAATACCTTCTCCCCCAAAAAAGCAAGTATGAATAAAGGGTATTACATTGCAACAGCAATGGGAATACAGCAAAGACCATCACAGCGACATATTTGGCAGTTTGGTGTGATGGTCTGCTGGGTCCTGACACTGTTGCCTCCTGGGTATTCACCCCCTCCCCGAACCATCTCCGACTTGGAGTTGGTTAATTTAAGTACGGGGGGTGAAGCCCCCACAGAAAACACAAATTCCCCCAGTGAAGGCACAACACCAGTTGGCAGTGTTGTGCGATTGCTGTGCTGACAGTCGACAAATTCCATGTCGTTACAGCATGGTGGAACCTGAATAAAGAATGTTGTTTACTTACTTGGTTGCATCATTATGTTGACCTACATACATGCATACATATGTACATATATACATACATACATCATGATGACAGTGTTTTTTCAAGTATGCCCAATCAGCCACAAGATTTTTAAACCCAGCCATGGAAGTCAACGTTAACTTAAGCGACTCACACAGACGGTATGTGTAAATTTGCAATGTCACAACTCTCTGAATGTTGTGAATGACTAAATAATTTTGAGGTGAAATGCTGGATGCCTTGGGCTACTGGTCCACTAATAATGTTGACCCCTGATATTGTCTGGTGACTAACAATAACAGATACTGCTTCTTGAATTGTTGTCATCATTGACTTGAGTAGATAATAGGTTTGTCATGATGATCTGTACTTGTATAAGATGAACAGAAGGCATTGGTCCATGATGCCCATCTTCCACACAAGCAGATCATCTGATATCATATATGGCTAAGAAGTGTTTATCCATCCTGTATTTTAATACCCAGAAGAAATCTGCTTCAGCCACCTCTCTTGGTAGGTTATTCCACAGTAGTATTATTCTCTGGCTATAAAAGTTTCTTCTAATATTCCTCTTTGGGTATGTTAACTTTAACTGGTAACTATGGCTTCTAAGGGCATTATCCTTTATGTTAATTAGCAGTTCCAGGTTTCTCAATGGATTACTATCCCTCGATATGTGGTACATTTAAAGGCAGCAACCCCTAGTACGTCTGATCTCCAACAGCTATGTTTGTCATTCCTGTAACCTGTCAACATAAGTCTTATTTCTCAGCCCATCCACCAATTTGGCTACCCTTCTCTATACCCTCTCAAGGCCATTGATATCTCTCCTCAGGTGCGGACTCCACAGTGGGGTGCCATAATCTAAGTGGGGTATAAAAAATGCACTGTACAGTGGTATGATACATGCTCTAATTCTGCTTGTAAAAGCCTTTTTTATGCATCCTATAATTTTATTGGTCTTTTTAATCATCTCACTACATTGTCTACTGAAGTTTAAGTCTTTGGTGATTAGTACACCAAGGTCTCTTTCACAATCTACTACCTTAAGGCTGGGTCCCATTTCATGTATAGCTATTTTCTTCATTTACATCACCCAGATGCATGACAGTACACGTCTCTATATTAAATGACATGCCATTTTTGACTGCCCATTCCTCCATAATTTTTACATAATTTTTCAAGGAGTTTAGTTGTTGTTCCATTCCTACCTCAACTCCTATTTTGGTGTCATCTGCAAATTTTATACAGAAGTTATTGGTTTTCACTGTCATGTCTGCAATAAAAAGGGAGAATAGTGCAGGTCCCAGTACTGAGCTTTGTGGTACCCCACTTGTCACCGACCCCCTTTCTGACAGATGGCCTCTGACACGCACTTATTGTGTCCTCTGCATTAGCCAAGACTCCACCTACTTCACTAGTGTATTATTTATCCCCATGTTGTACATTTTATGTATCAGTAGTGAGTGAGGTACTTTGCTGAATGCTTTTCTAAAATCTAAGTACACCTCATTGACTCAACATCTTTTATCCAATATATCACTCACTCTTTCATAAAACACCAGGCTGTTTGTCAGGCATGATCTATGTTTTTTAAAACCATGCTGTGTTTCATCCTTCTGTTTATTTATATTGATTTTTTGCTCAATTCTATCTTTGATTAGGGATTCCAATATCTTGCCCAAGATTGAAGTCAGACTTATGGGTCTATAATTACCCACATCTCCCCTACCTCCATTCTTGAAGATTGGTACAACCACAGTTGACCTCTAATCTTGTGGGACCTCTCCCTTATCTAGTGACATACCTGTACAATTTGTACATGGGGTCCACAAGCCACAGACTTAATGTTTTTAAAAGTCTGGGGAGCAGTTCATCTGGCCCTGCTGATTTGGATGTATTAATTTATTTTAGTTTACCTAACATTTCTTCTTTAGTAATTCTGATAGCAGTATCTGGTTACCTTAAATTATTTGTGGCCTTGTCTGGTTATTCTTCCCAATTTCCCCTTATCATATAGTGCCGAAATTTTTGTTCTTGACTCTGTAGCCATTTTACTGTGTTGTCAATTGTAATGTTTAAAGTGTTTTTTTGCTAGCCTGAAACATGGAATTTTGCATTGACTGTGCCTGCTTTCACTGTACTGCTCTCTTCTCCCCTGTACCCCTCCCGCCACTTCCCGCTCTCTCTTTTACTCTACTTTCCCTGCATCTCTCCTTTGTTCTCTGCAGCTTTTTTGTCCTGCGCCACACCTCTCCTGCCCTGGCACCAGAACAAGCATCATTTCTTTTTTGTCTCTGGCTGTGCCCCCCCTTGCTTCTGCTGATATTTCTCTTTCAGTCTGCCATCTCCAGCTGTCTACCCCCCTCCCCTCCAATTTAGCTACTGTGTCACACTCCTTTGTTTTCTCCCAGTCTTAGCTAACCTATCTCCTTTAATCTTCCTCTCTTAGATTCTGCCCTTTACTGGGCTGTCCTTGTCCTCCACTGGTGCGGCCATGGCTTGAAAAGCCTGCCGCACAAGCCAGCTCTCAGAATCTATCACAGAGCTCTAGAAAGCTGGGTAAGACTCATCCCTAGCTGAGGAAGCCCTGAGCAGCTGCTATTGGTCCTTCACTCTGTGTCTAGCTCCCTGAATGGACTCCTGCTCACAGCTTGCTTGCTAATTGGCCTGCCAGTCTCTCTGACTACTCTGGGCTTCTGCGCCCATTGAAATTCATAGTGAAGTGCTGAATTTTTATGCCCACCCCCCACCTCTGGGCCTAATTAAATAGACCTTAGCCCTGCCCTCCTGCAAGAGACACCTCCCTGCCTGAAGCCCATTGGTTTCTCTTGTTTGGTTGCTGCTTAATCCCTTCCAGAGCCTTTTTCTTGTCCTCCACTACTGCCTTAGCTATTATGACCCTCTCTACCTTGCTTCCGCAGTTCTTCTTCCTTTCTTCCCTATTTCCCCTTTTCTGCCTCCCTACAGCCTGCTACCCCTCTCCCCTTCCTACCACCCAGTTAGACATTTCCTACCTCCACCCAGGCACCCTCCATTATGAGCCCTGCCCCCCGCAGGTGCACCCATCTATTATTGGCAGGACACTCACAAGCTATCCGGCAAAAGGGCTGTGGGCCCACTTACCTACTCTCTCACTCACCACATCACTCTGGCACTAGTACCAGCAACCCTGCCTATGCTCCTGCATGAAACAGACTCGCAAAGTAACTCTCAGGGAACTACAACTGTGCACTCTGAAGCTCCTGCTCCTCCTGCTGCTGCTGTCAGGCAATGTCCACCCTAACCCTGGCCTAAACACCCCTTCCTCAACCAACCATGCAAAACCTCTCTGGGCACTATCCATTGCTACCCTAAACATTTGTAGCTTACTCCCAAAGCTTGATGCCCTGCAAGTTTTTGCAACCCAATACAACTCTGACATTCTTGCGGTTGTCAAAACTTGGCTAATACCCAAGGTCCCTGATCTGGCTACTGCCCTACCAGATTATAACATTTTCAGGCTGGACCAGATGTCTAAACATGGTGGGGGAGTGCTATTTACCTCAAAGACACTCTCCTGGGTCACCCCATTACCACCACCATCCTGTACTCAGCTATGCAGATCCTCCCCATCAGAATCCTTCTACGGGTCCATAACAAAGCCCTTACAGTAGTCTCTATGTACATCCCATCTAAGGAACAAGGGAAAGGTCTCAATGCCATCTTGGATTTCATCAGTACCCATCCTTCAGGCTCAGAACTTATCCTGCTAGGTGATTTCAGCATAAACTGGCTGGCACTGGAGACAGAGGGACTGAAAGATGCCATCTCCTCAGCAAACTTAACTTAGTTGGTTGACTCCCTATAAAACAGGCACTGGGACTCTTCTGGACTGGGTTCTTGCTAGCCAGCCAACTTGCATCTCCAACATCTCTATCCTCCGTGACTCTCTCAGTGATCATTCCCCCGTTACATGTGTTTGGTCAAACAAATTTTGTAACCCCCCCAAAGGTCATCACCAGCAGAGTCCTTCCTCATCAGCAGTTGTCTCACCTTAAATCCAGACTCAGTAAGCATGACTAGACTCCATTATACAAAGCAACTGATGTCAACTCTGCCTTTGACTACTTCATCAATACTTTCAACGAGGCCTGTGATTCATATGCCCCTTTTAAGAAGCACAAAGTCAATACCCTTTGCAACCCATGGCTGTCTGCTGAGCTCATTACACAGCTAAGATCAAGGGATCACCTCTGGATGCTGACACAGGTTTCTGGTGTGCAAACCAACACACAGAACTATAAGCGGGCCCATAATGAATGCACAAAATCAATCCGCCAAAAGAAAAGTGCCTATTACAAGGATGCCCTCACTAACACCTGGGGAAATGGATGAGCCTTCTGGAACAATATTAAAGAAGTTACTGGGAAGCAGCCCAAAACCTCCACTACCATGCTAAATGTTGATGGGACCATTACTCTTGACCCAACTCTCATTGCGAACACCTTCAGTGTTGCTTTTACTGACCTCAGCAATGTTCTCCACCTTGACTTTTTCCTGGATAATGATACCCCTACTCCCCACCAAAGCTATCCTGCTCCATCTAAACACCAGCATTTCTACTTCAAATCAGTCAATATACATGAGGCCCATCAATATATTACCAAGACAATCTCTAAATCTAGATATAGTGGTGACACACTTGACCTCAAAATATTGTCTCTCACCCTTGAAGAAGTGCTAAGGCTCTTGACAAGGCTCTTCAACCTCTCTCAGCACCTCAACCAATTCCCTGACAAATGGAAAGCAGCTACTGTTATGCTAGTCCATAAATGTGGTGTCAGGGCCCTCCATGGGAACTATAGACTGATCTCCATATTACCTCCCCTCTCCAAGGCCCTTGAGCGCATTGTTGCTGATCAACTCACTGACTTCCTGGACAAACACAATATTCTGTGCGCACAACAACATGGCTTCAGAAAAGGACATAGCACTCCACCTGCCCACCTAGAATTCACTGGAGCCTTACACAGTTCTCTGGACAGTGGTCAACTCACTGGGTCCATCTTCATCGATTTAACAAAGGCGTTTGATACCATCCACCATGGCCTACTATTTGAACAACTTCTGAAGACTGGGCTCTCACCTGATTCCACAGCCTGGTTTCAAAGTTACTTGGAAAATTGGTCGCAAAGGGTAAACATTGCTGATGTCCTCTCTGATGCAAGATTTGTCCACTCGATTGTCCCACAGTGATCTATACTGGGACACTTACTATTCAGCCTTTTCCTGAACACCCTCCTGCAATCTTGCCCTGAGCAAATCATTTTATATGCAGATGATGCTGTAATTCTTGCTTCCCATAATGACCCATTACCCCATAAAAAAAACTACAGCTTGGTTTTGTCTCTGTTGAAAACTGGTTTAGTAAGCACAAGTTGATTCTCAATTACAAAAAAAACAGAGTCAATGCTTTTCAGTAGCTCCCAAAACCGGCACAGGCTCCATCCACTATCCATCGCAAATTGCCTAGGAGCTACCCTTGAGCAAGTGCAATCCTTTAAATACCTCAGTACAATGCTGGACCCCAATCTATTCTATGGCACTCACATCGATAGTGTTGCCAAAACAGCAAATACTCGCCTTGGCCTACTTTACAGGCACAGGCAACGTCTCTCCCCTGAAGCCTTGATGATCACTGTCCAGAGTTCTGTTGTCTCCATCATTGACTATGGGCTGATGATCATTTACGGCTCTGCCTCAGCTACTGCTCTCAAACACATATCTACTTGCCTCAACAAAGCCTGTTGGCTCCTCACTGGTTTACACAGTCTTACACATACGTGTGATCTTTATGCTCAAACTAGATGGCTTCAATTCTCACACCGCATAAAGTATCTAACCTGCATTATGACAAAGAAAATCACCATGGGCCTTGCACTCCCAAGTGTCCAGTCTATACTACACCTGAGCAATAACCCTCACCTCACCAGGGGGGTCAGCAAATCAGCTTCTACAGGTCTCCCACTGTCATACCGTACTGGGCCAAAAATCTTTTGCATATAGGGCCCCAAGCTGGATAAATGGTCTCAGTTGTGATATCTCCTCCATTCCCAAAGTGGACATATTTAAATCCAGGCTCTGCCTTCTCCTTACTGCCTGCAGTTCCTGTGATTGCTTCAGTTAATGAGCCCAATGAACCTCCACCCTAGTCCTATCTGCTCCCACTTCCTAGCACTTATATTTCTCAGTCTTCCCCTTCCCCACCCCAACCCCCTCTCTTCCCTTCCCTCACCCCCTATACACCAGCACTTCTATCTGTTTTGATGTCGACAATGCCCTTGGCTGCTCCAGTCTCTCCTTTGTTCCCCTCTCCCATCCTCTTTCCCCTCCATCTTCATTTAAGGTCCTCTGTCTTTTGTTTTCCTAAAATCACGAGTGAATCAATCTCAATTAACTGATTGTTGCTCTTGTATATGAACACTGTTCTTGTACTGTGTTTTTTTTTCCTTATTAACTGTATTGTACTGTAATCTGATGTGGAACCTTTGTAAAAGTGCCTTGGCTCAAAGGTAATTGTAATCCTACACCTAAATAAATAAATAAAAAATAAATAAATATGTAGAGCAGAAATACTCATTGAATTTATGTGTCATTGCTGCTGGTTCTATTATATCAAGTATCCCTGTCCACTGCCTTGTTATTTACATAGGCATAAAAGGATTTTCCACTATCTTTAATATGGGCTAGTTTGAATTAGAGTTTCCTTTTCTCATTTTTAATGCTCTTCTTGCATTCCCTTAGTATCTGTTTATATCTGTTTTTGTTATAGTCATTATTATCTTTTTTTAATGCTCTGTATGCCCTTCTTTTATTGTTTAATTGTTTTTTTTAACCTTGGCTGTATACCACATTGGAACCTTGCTTGTTTTGTTGTATAACACTTTATTTGGTATATATCTATCTTCCAGCTCAAGCAGTTTGTTTTTGAGTTTTGTCCATAACTGTTCGGTTGATGTTATTCTCTCATCCCAGTTCCATTCCTTCAGTTCCTGTCTAATTTAATTAAAATCAGCCCAGTTTTTGTCATTGTTCTACCAATTATTCTCCTCGGATTGGTATTCATTTTAAAAATTACTGCATTATGGTCACAGTTTATGAGAGGCTCATGGACCCTTATTGTTTTATTGCCTCTGGTTTGTCTGTTAGTACTAGGTCCAAGATGTTTGTGTTCCTTGTAGGTTCAATCACCATTTGTTGTAGGCCTTGTTTGGTACACATATCCAGCATTATTTTTTCTTGTCTTGTTATCACTGTACCCATATTACAATTAATTCCAGGGACATTAAAGTTGCCTAGCTGTAATTCCTCCTTGTCTGTGATATTGTCAGCAATGCTGTTAATCAAATTGCTGTGGTCATTTATATCCAAATCAGGTGCTCTATATCATATTCCCACTCTAAGATTTATTTTACTTCCTTTTAGTATTTCTACTCACATGAGTTCATTATTTGTGGTTGTTCCTTCCTCACTGATATGTCAACACTGTATGCTATCCATAAAATACAATGCAATTCCTCCTTTCTTCTAATCCTGTCCTTATAAAACACTTTATATCCTGGGATGTTATTGCTCCAACTTGTAGTCTCTGACCACCATGTTTCGCTAATTGCCGCAACATTAATTTGTTTCTCATGTAGTATTAGTTCTAGTTCATCTTCTTTGATAACATTTAGGCTTCTAGCATTAGTTAGTAACACAGTTAGGTGTTGTGCATTTCTGCAACTTGAACTCTTGTATCCTGCTGCCTCTGGACCTTTTCTTTCTTTTTCCCCTATACACCCCCTCTGAATTAGTTTTTTGGCTTATATGTGATTCCATTGAGCACATTGTAAAACATGTTTCCCAGCAATCTTGATCCTCTTTTGTTCAAATGTAAGCCATCAGTGCTGTATAGATCCTGTACAAACAGAGGTAAGAAAGAAGTAAATGCCTCAACTGGGACTTGAACCCAGGCCACCCAGAATACTGTTCCAATTGCGTTAACCAGCTGTGCCACTGAGGCAGCTGGAGCCTTGATTGTCCCTGAGCTCATTACTCTTTCTCAAATGCACAACCCAATGGCAACACAAATATTTACTTGTAACAATCACACAGGAGTGTGGTGTGCATATTTATGGAACACATACAAACAGAGGTGAGAAAGAAGTAAGTGCCTCAGCTGGGACTTGAACTCAGGCCACTCGGAATACTGTTCTGAGTGCATTAACCAGCTGTGCCACTGAGGCAACTGGAACCTGGGTTGTCCCTGAGCTCATTACTCTTTCTCAAATGCACAACCCAATGGCAACACAAATATTTACTCCTTCCTACCAGTCCTCCGAGCCACCTGCCCCTTGCCTCCCCCAGGGCATACCTTCTCCCATAGTCATCTATGGCTAGCCCTCCATGGCAGGGTGGCAAGGAGTCTCTTGACCCACCAGCACAGAATCTAGATTCAGGTCAGGACCTGCAGAGGCTGGTAGTTATCTTGCATGATTGAGGGTTTTCCCTGTTCATCCCCTGTGGGAGGCGTGGCATGCAGTGATGTTGTGGTGCATGTGCTGACATCTGCCACACCTCTGCAACCTTTTCAGCTCAGGGTGCCTCTCCCTTAGCTTCTGCCAGCAGCCAGTGGAGCACTGGGTTCTTCTTCACTCCCCCCCAGAGGAAGAGAGCAGTCCAGTAGATACCTGATCCTTTTCCCCCAGCCAGTCTTCCAGTTCCTAGGGCTTGCATCTGAACCCAGGTCATTGGAGTTGCAAGTTGTAATGCTACTGCTGTGCCAGCAGGCTGGCCAGATTGTGCATTCATCTACTGGTTAAAGTCACTTTTGCTGTCTCACTCCTGAGTCCTGGCATTGAACTTTATCTTGTTGTCTTACTCAGTTTAAATGACTCCCTTTTCTTTCTTCTGTCTCTCTATGTCTCTCTTTCTCTTATGTTAGAAGGAACTTTTAGACATATAACAGAAATGCTGGTGCATGCTGGCTCAGGAACCCACTGCACCGCATCTGCTCTATCAACTATTAAAATAATAACAATATGACAAAAACAGAAGAGATTTCAGGCATGATTACTAGTCAGCTTTAAGCCATCCAATGCCTGTATCAGACAGACAATAATCATTAATATTAACAGTTTAACCCCTCCAAAATATATAATTTTGCTTGTTATTTAATATTTAAAAGCATTTTCTTTGATGACACATGCAATAACACTAGTCTAGGGTATGTGTGTAGTAATTAATGACATAAATAATTGACAGTATAGCACTTCTTAGTAGTTAAAGGGCAAGGTACTTGGCTACCACATCTCATTGTGCCTCAACTTTTAAACACAACCACTGGCCTGTGAACCCACTTCAACCAACCTTGGCTCATCTGTGCCATTGTTTCAGACCCTACAACTCTCCACAGTCTGTGGAGTATTGCTGCAATCACACATATCATGACTGGATGTGTTAATGAATTTGCTTAGTTGTGAAAATTTGCTCAATCATCACATAAAAGACAATCATAAGTAAATTATGCCCTCAAATATTCATTGAGAGTAGGGGCTACACAGCTGCACTCGGCACAGTGCCACCACACAGTTATGAGCAACAGCACTGTGCAGCATATTCAGACCAAGACCATAATAGGCACACACATGAACCATTGAACATGTTTATTGCCATGTGTGCTTTATTAGCATCACATGACAGGGCAGAATATGTCTAGTAGGAGTACTGGCAGGTGACACTACACCATTTGAGAGCAGTATTTCCAACATCCTGCTGTGATTTGAGAGGAAGGATGTTGTGTATTAAAGGGACTTATCTGAATCAAAGCACACTGGCTATATCAAATAATGCAACAAACATCACATGAGATGCAGATCAGTTGATAATGATGCATAATAGAACTTTCATTAGTCAAGTGGTCCATGCACTCAGTAAGGAACACCAACTGGGTAGTAACTATACTCCTTTTAATGACTTTAAATATGGCTGATAAACTTCAACGTTTGACCTGGAACATAAATGGCCTCACAAATGTTGTGAAATGTAAAGGGGTGCTGAATTGGGTCTGGAAACTCAAAAGTGATACATTATTAATGCAGAAAATGCACATGACTAAAAAGAAGATGAGCAGAACAGCTGCGAGATGGGGAGAAAATGGCACAGCTCTTGCTTTAGTGCAAAATCCAGGGATAACACAGCCTGGCTAAAACCCAAGTTCCCAGATGAGGTACAGTGTATCAAAACAGATCCAGGTGGCCAGTATACACTAGAACACATTGTAATGCTGATGGAAGTTCTCTATCGGTTGACTCAGTATATGGCCCAAATATAGATGACCCCCTCCGTTTTCCAAAAACTAGCTGTGGAAATTGCAGAGTTCCCCAGTCCATGGGTCCTATGAGGGGACTTCAACTGTGTAATGGATACCATTTTAGACAGGTTTAACACTGCCCCAGTTGCTCTGTCTCAGAGTGATTAAATGAGGACCCAAAGCTTCACCAACAGCTGGAGACATGAGAAACCCTCAGGAAGAGTATATAGTCTTTTTCCCCATGCACACTCATTGTATGCTTGGATTGATCAGCTCCTTGTGTCTACATCTCTCCTGGGGGCAGTGGAGCACACCGAGTATGAACCCCTTTTGATCACTGACCATGCTCTGCTATGCATATTGCTATCCATGGGGGGCCTGCTACCTCCAAGTGTGTGGTAACTTGACCCATTGCTATTGCAGCAATCTGAATACATGGCTACACTGAAAAAGGGAATAGCAAAGTATCTGACTAACAACAGGGAAGTGGACACCTCCCATGCCATGTTATGGGAGGCCTTGAATGCAGTGGTACAGGGCCTTACAATACCTTTTGCTAGTCACCAGCATAAAGTAATGGAAGATAATCTGGGGTTGTTGGAGGCTAAGCTACAACTAATGGAAAGAAACCATATGCTGAACCCATCAGGGGCTCTATATCAAATATTGCACAGACTAAAATTGCAATTTAACAGCATGGCCAGTAAGAAAATGGAAGGAGCCATCATACTTGCTCAGGCAGGCCAATACTTTGACAATAATAAGGGAATAGAAACTGTTGGCATGGCAACTGAAGAATAGGGAGGAGCCAGAAATACTATACACTTTAAAAAAAATGATGACACTCTTACAACTGGAAGGAGGTGTATAGTAGAAACATTTTGCCACATTATAAAACCTAGTATACCCAGGAAGTCCCAAAAATCCATATTGGATTTTGCGAACCATGCAATGTTTGGGTGTGGTAACATTATGCATGCAGGAATATGTCACAACACTGCATGATGGGCAATCTTGTCGGTGGTGGACAGTTTTCTACAGGGCTAATCACATGCAGTATATGTGGCCTACATTCATGGTCAGGAGTTCATGGATTTATTGCCAAGCTAAGATTTCTTCTGTTTGTCAGTAAACATCACTGTTCTTTGTATTGCATACCGCTAGCTTAAAAATGTGAATATGCCTGTGCTCTGGTAGTCATGAGGGTGCACACTTACTTTCATAGGTGCATGAGAATTTTAGTTAGTGGGTGCTGCCTTGTTTCAGTTGCATTCTGGGGTCCATAGAATATAGACCAGCCCTGTGTGCTGATGAAAACCAGGATTTTTTCTTGTGCTAAGGGGGAGCAGTTGATGTTGCCTACCTTGACTTCAGCAAAGCTTTCAATACTGTTCCATACAGAAGATTGATTAATAAGCTGGGTAGGCTCAGGGTGGGTCAGAAGTTGGTCAACTGGGTGGCAAACTGATTGGTGGGCAGAAAACAGAAAGTGGTGGTAAACAGTATACAGTCAGAAGAGATGCAAGTCACAAGTGGGGTACCTCAGGGATCAGTCCTGGGGCCAGTCCTCTACAATATCTTCATCAGTGACATTGCAGATGGACTGGAGGGTAAGATTTGTTTGTCTGTGGATGAAACCAAGATCTGAAACAGAGTAGATGATCCAGATGGGGTGGGAAAAATCAGAAGACAGCTGGAAAAACTGGCAAAATGGTCAGAAGAGTGGCTGTTTGTGGAGTACAAATACTGTGTCTAGGTGGAATGAGACCAGTATCTCAGGGCAAAACATTCTCTTGGGAGTGCAGTGCGATTAAAACCGCAATTTTGTTGCCTGGTATGGCCTCTGAAGAGATAGGAGTGTGGACTGCTGCCTAGCATCCAGGAATGAACACGGCTATAGCTGTGTGAGTTACCAGAGTGGGGCTGCATATTCTTGACTGCATTGCACATCAGGACAGACCCATCTTGTTTTAAAGCCTATCTGTAAACCCACCACATGAGGTGGTAAATTGTATTTTTACTGACTTTTGTGGCTAAATACTGGTGCAGGGAGTGAGGGAGACAGGAAGTGACTCTCAAACAATTCCTGCTCTCTCCACATAAAACCAAATGTCCTGAGTGAGTGGAATCTGTTCGGGGAGTACAAATACTGGGTCTAGGTGGAGTGAGACCAGTATCTCAGGGCAAAACATTCTCTTGGGAGTGCAGTGTGATTAAAACCACAATTTTGTTGCCTGACACAGCCTCTGGAGAGAGGGAAGTGTGGACTGTTGACTAGCAACCAGTAATGAACACGGCTATAGCTGTGTGAGTTACTAAAGTGGGGCTACATATTCTTGACTGTGGTGCATGTCAGGGGAGACCCATCTTGTTTTAAAGCCTATCTGTAAACCTACCGCATGAGGTGGTAAATTGTATTTTTATTGACTTTTGTGGCTAAATACTAGTGCAGGGAGTGAGACAGACAGGAAGTGACACTCAGACACTTCCTGCTTTCTCCACATAAACCTGAATGCACCAAGTGAGCGGGGGAGGGTGCACAGTAGCCACGCACAGAGACGCGCGCAGAGACAAGCACATCTGCACATGTCTGCTGTATCTGCTAGAACCACTAGGGAACTGGAAAACACTTTAGACTAGTAAGTACTAAAACCATATGAACTAAGCTAAAAGCTGTATCAAAATAATTAAACATGGCAAAGCCAAAATCAAAGAAAAAGAACCACAAACCCTGTACACAGTGTAAATGTATACAGACGACATAGTAACAGATGAATTCACATGTGAAAAGTGTCTATTAATAGGAACCATGCAATTAGAATTTGAGCAATTTCTGAAGAGGGTAGAACTACATAGAGAACCAGGGGAACTGGAACTTCACAAATAAAAATAGGGGAACTAGAAGCAAAATTTATTGATTCATTTTTAGTAGACAAAGAGCAAACACAAAACAAGAAACATATCGTGCAAACATTAAATGAGACGGGGAACACTGATGAGGAACAAGGAAATAAATAGTAAACAATACAGAAGCAAAGTGGTAAAAAAAAAGGCTATGAAACTGAACCCAAATGAATACATGGATCTAGAAAATAGATACACTGCATTAGACCCTGATATCGAGGATCTACAAGAACACCTAAGAAGGAATGTAAAAGATGATGTAAAGGGGCAGGATCATTTACAAAAAAACAGACAAAAATAATGACACATACATGAAGAATGGAGTTAAAAAAAAATTCAAAAAAAAAGAGATGCATTAGCAAACGATGCAACAAAATGGTTTCAGCAGAGAGAGGAAAACTGACAATTGATTTTAGATCCCAATGTAGGAAATAGGAAGGGGGGAAAACAAAGGAAATAAAGACATTCTGATTATAGGAGAATCTATCACCAAAGGCATTGACTTACTGGTATGCCAGGGAAGAAAGATGTATACAACCGTATGTTCACCACTAGGGGTAAAAATAGCAGATATAGCATTTTTACTGGATGGATTAATGGAAGGATTACAGAATCCACTGGTCATACTCCATGTAGGTATAAATGATGTGGGAAATTGCAATATAGAAACCATTAAATAAGACTACCAATATACAATAAATAAAATTTGAGAAAAAGGGAGAGATATCATAATATCAGGCTTACTCCCAGCACATGGAAAATATGAGTTTAAAAATCCAACAGTAGAAAAGCTTAACACATGGCTACACTTCTTTTGCAGACAACAAAATATTGGCTTTATGATAACTCATATACTTTCCAAAAAAATACTTTTTTAAATGGGATGGATTACATACTGGATAAAGGGAGGAGGAAAATGCATAAGCTAGTATCAAATACCAGTGATCTACTGGAAGGGTGGAGTGGGGTATTGATAAATGCAAGAAGTTTGGTAAGTAAGTTTGATGAACTACAGCGCTTATTTTATATGAAAAACATACAAATTGTACTTATAACAGAAACCTGGTGGACAAGGAAGGATGAATGGGATAAAAGCATACAAGGATATAATTTATTCTATTTCTCAAGAGATCATAGGAGGGGAGGAGGTGTCACTATTTATACTGATGAATCAATACAGTGTGAGGAAATTAGTAGGGACAAGGATGAACTAGAGCTGTTATGGGTAAAATTAATACCAAAGGGAACACCTAACATCAAATTGGGGCTACTGTATAGACCACCCTTGATTACACCTGACAACGATTTAGTATTATTAAATAATATCCAAAATCTAGATCCAGCAGACAGAATCATACTTGTGGGGGGCTTCAACTTGCCAGAAATTGATTGGGAAAAGCAACAAGGCAAAAATACAACAGATACACGGTTTTTAGATGCAATCAATCAGGCAGGACTTGAACAAATGGTCTTAGGAAAAACCAGGGAACAAAATACTCTTGATTTAATTCTAACAAATTTAGGAACCTTAGTAAATGAGGAACAAACTGAAAGTCCACTAGGAAATAGTGACCACCACATAGTCCTTTTTCGAATTAAGGAAGTAGGAAAGGCTGCCATGACAGGTACGACTGCAGTGCTAAATTTTGTTAAAGCAGACTTTCCCGCTATGAGAAAGGTTATGGAACAGTGGGACTGGAAAAATGAATTTAGAAAAAATCTGTAAATGGAATGTGGGAGTCATTAGTGGAAAAACTAAAAACGACAATGCATAAAGGCATACCAAAAATTGAGAAGTATGCAAACAAAAAGGGTACTCCCAAATGGTTAAACCCCAAAATAAAAAATTCATACGCAAAAAAAAAAAAAACAGAATGTATCATAAAACAAAAAACAGCCAAAACATCCAAGCTATAACAAAATACAGAAATTTAGTAAAAAAAGTAAAACAGCACATCAAAAAGGCGAAGAGGGAATATGAATTCAAACTGGAAGCACAAGTAAAAGACAAATATAAGACTTTTTATTCATATATAAATAATAATAAGAAAAGTAACAATAGTATAGGACCTTTTAGAAACAAACAAGGAGCTATTTGAATAAAAAAAGAGGCTGCACAAATCCAAAATGCTTTCTTCTGTTCAGTCTTTAATACAGCCACCTCACTCAAGACAGGGGATAAAATTAATTCTACACCTGGATTTATACAAATTGTAAAAAAAGTCGTACTTGATAAACTAAAATAAATACACACCAAAAAATCACAAGGATATGATGAAATTCATCCATGGGTAATATATGAACTAGCTGAACAATTAGCTGCACCTTTGACCTTTAGTTTTCAAGGCTCTCTGGACAATGGGGAGGTTCCAAAGGGATGGAGGGAAGCATTAGTGATCCCTATATTTAAAAAGGGTACAAAATCGGACCCTCAAAATTACAGACCAGTGAGCCTAACATCTATCATGGGTAAAAAACTGGAATCCATATTAAAAGATAAGATAGTGATTTGGACCAAACAAATTTACACAATCCGGTACAGCATGGATTTAGGAAAGCTAGATCATACCAGACTAACCTTTTGTTTTTTTACGAGAGGGTTGGTACGGCACTGGATGAGGGGAATAATGTGGATGTGGTCTTCCTAGATTTTTCAAAAGCTTTCAATAAGTTTCCACACCAAGAACTAATAAATACACTCAAAGAAAGTAGATTTGATACTAATATAATAAACTGGATAGAAGTCTGGGTGAGCGCTAGAAGACAGAGAGTGGTGGTACATGGTGAGATGTCTGACTGGGCAAGAGTGACCAGTGGGGCACCTCAAGGCTCAGTGTTGGGCCTTTGTCTTTTTAATATTTATATAACATCATTAAAAATACTAACTAAACAAGGACATCTGGGTGACCAAATCCGTGGACGACTGCAAGATTGGATCCATTGCAAATACACAAAAAAATATCACTGACCTACAAAACGCACTTGATACTATAAAGAGCAAACTGGAATTAATCAGTGCTAAATGCACTGTTATGCACATGGGCAAAAAAAATATTAAATCATCATACAGAATAGGGAATACAGTATTAAGAGTAACGTCTGAAGAGAAAGATTTAGGGGTCGCAATCAGTGTGGACCTGAAGTTCAGTTCACATTGCAACAAACTAGTAAAAAGAAACAACCAGATACTAAATTGCATATTGAGACACATAGCTAGTAGGGATAGGAAGGTGATTATGTCCCTGTACAATGCCTTGGTGAGGCCTAACCTGGAATACTGTGCCCAGGTGTGGGCTCCATATAAGAAGGAAGATATCCAACAACTGGAGGGAATACAATGCAGGGCAAACAAGGCTGTGAAGGAAATGGAAGGCATGTCCTATCCAGAGAGAAATATCGGGAGCTGGATCTTTATACCATGGAGTACAGAAGGATTAGGGGGGACAACTGTATGCTATTCAAGATTATGCAGGACAACAAACTTAGTGAAGACATAGGGTTGACCTTTAAAAAATTCAAATATGAACCCAGGGGGCATCCCTTTCAACTAGCATCTCAAAGATGGCAAACATTACCATGTAAACACTGGTTCAGTCAGAGAGTGGTTGCTGGGTGGAACTCACAGCCAACAGAGGTGGTAACAAGCATGAGTATGGACTCATTTAAACATAGACTGGATAACTTTTTAATAGAGAGAAATAAAGAAACAAAGTAAAATAAAAAAAAATGTTGAATGGGAAACAAGAGTAGATGACAATATATATAACTTAGAGGCAAGCATTAAGGACACTCGTCCAGTTAGCTTAAACTTACCTATGAAACCTATGAAACTGGGGTTTAATACAAAGAAGTGCAAGATCATGCACATAGGGAAGAGAAACCTTGAAACCACCTATAGGTTGGGTGGGGAGTTGCTGGCAATCACAAGGGAAGAAAGAGACTTGGGCATCATCATCACAGATGACCTGAAATCATCCAAGCAGACCACTAAAGCAGTAGTAAGGCTAGAGGGATTTTGGGGTGTATTAGTAGGGATATTGCAAGTCATAAGAAGGAGGTAATAATCCTTCTTTACAGGACACTGGTTAGGACCCATCTGGAGTACTGCATGCAATACTGGAGGCCACACCTGCACAAGGACATTGACGAAATGGAGGAAGTCCAGAGAAAGGCAACCAACATGGTGCAAGGACTGCATCAGAAAACATATGAGGACAGATTAAAGGAGCTCAATATGTATACCCTAGAGCAAAGGAGGGAGAGAGATGAGATGATATGATCAAAACATTCAAACATCTTAAGGGCATTAACCAGGTGAAAGAGTCTAACATGTTTCAATATAAGAAAAATAGCAAGACAAGAGGGCACAGCATGAGATTAGAGGGAGGCCGATTAAGGAGTAATGTGAGGAAGTTCTTTTTCACAGAAAGGGTGGTGGATGCATGGAACAGCCTACCTCAGGAAGTAGTGGGTATGAATACAGTGCAGGGCTTCAAATAGGCATGGGATAGCCATAAGGGAGCAATGCAGATGAGTATGAATAGATAGGCCATTGACAGAGTACCGGCCTATGGCACATTCATAAGGTAGAAAAAATGGGCAGACTGGATGAGCCTTGTGGTCCTCATCTGCCGACAACTTCTATGTTTCTTTGTTTCTAATCTCAGATGTGGTTGCGTAATATTTTGTAAATGTTTAGCATCACCCTATGCAAAGTATATAACCTAACACACTGTTGATATGTAATATATGGAAAATGTATTTTTAATGTATATTATGATGTTGTTGTACTACAGTGATCATATTGTGTAATTTTAAACTTGACAGCTATGGTCAATTGGTTCCAGTATGTAACTAGTACCTTTAAAGTGCAACACAGCCTGCAAATTCAATGTCATCATTTTTGCAGCTTTCAATACTATTCTGACATGTCATTAATCATATTTTTGTAGTATCAATGTTTTCACTGATGACTTTATATATTGTTGTAATAAATGTTTATATGTAGTGTTAATGTTTAACTTAGTGTTATACAAGTGCATTCTACAGTTACTGTATATGGGTGACAGAACTGCAAAGCAAAGCTGATTAGTTCTTCCACACTAAGGACTTGAGAAAAAATCATAACAGTAATATATGCAGTAACTGCATATAAACATATTATAAATTATGTTGAAAATTGCTGTTTTGGCTATTATCAATGTCATTAGTTTGAATTTTCAATACTACATTACCATATACCTACTTAATTGCAATGTCAGTATTCATTTACCCTGTATAAATCTTTGAGTTATCTTTTTCCTAACTGTTATTAATGAAACAACTCCCCAAAAAAGACAATATACAATAATGTTACAGATTAATATGAATTGTTCCTGAATGCAAAAGACATCATTGCAATTGAATGTCATACTTGTAGAACAGTATAGAAATAAATAACCATGTTCTCACCATTCATCACATGAAAAAGAAAGCTATATAACATTATGTAAATAACTAGTTATGTATTCACTATTCACAAAAGCACACACTGCTATTTTTGACTTTGCAGGTATAATGATTGGTCCAAAAGCAGTATGTAAAGAGGTACAATGCAACTTAATTGGAAGTAATCTCTGTGATTTGTTATGCATTAAAAAGGTTACTCTTTTGATCAATGACACAGCTGCACAATCGGGTGACGACACCTCCATTGAGTCTGATATGGGCGAGCACATGGATGTTGATGATGACGATTACATTCCCATTGAAGACAATGAAATAGATGTAGACATTAATGAAATTAATTCTACAGAAATGCATCTATTCAGATGTTAACATAACCAAACAAGTTCTGGACAATGTTGGTTGCTGTAAGAATCATATTGGGCGTGTTTGGATCAATAAAAGTGTATATATATATAGTAATCTGCTATTTGGCAAAAATTTATTTGAATGAGTCATATTTTTCTGATATGTCTGTGTAAATTAAACAGTTACCATTCAGATCACTGACATCTTTGTTTGAAATGTTTTTAGTACTATGTTATAACTGAAGTGTCATCATCTATAATTGTACTCCATGGATTACGTTTGAGCCAAGAGGCCCAACCAAGTGTCTCAAAGTCCATCCATGTTGTGAAATTGTATGCAACCAAGATGGACACATATCATGATCACTAGCTACATTTTTGAAAATTATAGTACATGTAAGAGTAGGGCACTCACCCCCTCATATCAAATAAATTACTGTACATGTAAGAGTAGGGCACTTACCACCTCATATCAAATAAGCACCAGTCTCCTTGGATGTTTTAGGACAATTCAGTCCTTTTTTATAACAACAAAAAACAATAAAACAGGCTGTGCTCATCTGATGTGTTTTGGATGTAAAATATCCTTTTTCAAAGATTAGGCAAAGGATAGTTCATATTTGAAAAGTGTCAGGCGAGCACAGTCTATTTTATTTGTTTTTTTTTCATAAAAATGGACAGAATTGTCCTACAAAATCTAAGGAGACTGGTGCTTATTTGATATGGGGTGGTAAGTGCCTTACTCTTACATGTACTGTATCCTGATTTACTAGGAACACCACCATCGCAGTGTGAAATCTGATGCCTGCCTTACATTTTTACAAATTATTACAGCTCTGTGGGCACCTTAGTGCCACTGACCATGAAAGAAGAGTAGCCCAGTGGTTCCCCACAACAAATGATCACTCAAGATAGGATTATTTGAGAACTTCCCTATGACCATTGGTTCACTCCAGTAACTGATTCCACAAATATACATTTATCGAACAAATCACTGGTGTCCAATGGTTCCACCCACTCCAACCATGTTTCTGTGTTTCTGCACTGCCACAGCAACAACACAGTGACTCCACCAACATGACATGTCCACTCACTTCCCACTTCAGAGATCCCTCCCTTTCATCCTGGTGTGCATGTCTAACTGTGGGGTATGTTGTGCAGCACAGCCCTCCTGTCACCTAAATGGTCTGCCGCTGTATGAGTGGTCAGTGAGTGCTCTTAGCTTACAAACATACATTTGTACTTTATGTGCACCTACTTACAGCTCACATGTCGGTTGGCCTTGTAAGTTGCATGAAGGTTGTGACTCATCACATACTCCAGTGTTAGACATGCACACCATGGTGGAGAAGATTGGTCATGGTGGCTGGATGTCAGCATGTGCATCGTTTTGGGGGTGTCACTGTGTTGGTGATGTGGCGGTGGATAAACACTGAACCAAAAGTGATTTCTGTAAAACAAATATACTTGATGATGGTGCAGTGGTGGTAGCCTCTGGACACCAGGGATTTCTTACATACTGAAACACTGAAGTACTGAGCCAGATCACAACTGCAGTGTGTGTCATACAGATGAGTTTAGTGATGTGTTCATGTGATCGGCAAAATTTAAAATTGTATAAAAAGGCTCAAATATGCCATGTTCTGAGTTGCTGTTTAGCGCTAACAAATATATTTAACCATTCTTATTATTATCTTTTGTGTTGATACAAGGCCTCCTGAAGATGAAGATAAATATATTGGGCCCAATTTTCAGAGGGGTTAGAATGATGCAAGGGACTTGTGTCAAAATATTCTGATGCAAGAGACGAGTTGCATCACAACTTGGGCAACTGCAATTTTCAAATGCAGCCTGGGTCAAATTCTGATGCAGCTGCACCAAAGCCCCCTTGGATCAAGGTTGTGTCAAACAATCTGGTGCACCAGGTTATAAGGAGCCTTGCACCATGGCGGGGCTACAACATCCCCTTTTTTGTGATTTTGCAAGCCCCACAGTGAACGCATCAGAGGGCTCAAGTTAGACCAATCAGAAGGTGGTCTAAGTGCTCTGAACCAATGCAGGATGCTGTTGGAAGTAGAGGGTACCTGCCAGGAGGGGGCCAGGGGCAGACAAAGCATGGGGGGGTGCCCTGACTTTCATCTCTAAGGCACCTGACATTTGTATGATCAAACTACCATGGTATCACTTGTGAAGAGGTTAATAAGGCCATTAAAGCATTAAAAACTGATAACATAAATACATACTTTATCAAAGAAACTGCAGATCATCTGACTCTATACCTAACTATCCTCTTTAATAAATCATACAGTGAAGGTATGGTGCCAAAATATTGGAGACATACAACGGTGGTTCCGATCCATAAAAAAGGCAGCAAAACTAGTGCAGGAAACTTTAGACCTATTAGCCTAAAATTGATGTATGCAAAATAATGGAGACACTATTAAAAAATAGGCTGGACACAAAAATAGCAGAAAAAGGACTTAAAGATCAAACACAGCATGGATGCATGGCAGGTCACTCATGTACAACAAACTTGATCTCTTTTTATGAGAAAGTAAGCAGCAGCATAGATAGGGGAGTTCCAGTGGACGTTGTTGTTTTGGACTTCAGAAAGACATTCAATGTGGTTCCACACACACACTATTGATAGACAACATGATTAAGATTGGATTCAATAACTATACAATGAGATGCATAGAAGAATGGCTTTTTGACAGGCCCCAACAAGTCAAAATAACTGATACATTGTCCAGGGAGATGGAGGTTACTAGCGGGGTTCCACAGGGCTCTGTTCTGGGTCCATCACTCTTTGGAATCTTTATTTGCAGATGATACCAAGATAAACTCAGAGGTAGGCACCACTACCAAAATAGATATATTAGCCAAAGAATTGCACTTGTCTGCACTAATATGGCAGAATTTCAGCCACCCAACCCTCTCCCTTTCACCCCACCTTTTTATCTCATCAACCCCCCCATCCCCGAACGAGGACCACTCGGCTGACAAACCACTTCCACCACGACAATGCCATCCCTGGCTGACCCCCATCCCCCTTAGGCTAGACTGACCAACTAAATAGTGAACTACAAGGCTGAACCCTATTTACCCTATCCTTTTCAGCCTTTAGTTGGATATATAAGATTTCTTTGGTATTTGAATGTTTGCGTAACTGTTTTCTGTTCTCTGTAAACACTGTTATATTTGTAATGTTTGTTCAACAATGACCTGGAACCTTTGAAAATGAGTCCCGGACTCAAAGGTATTAATCCTAAACTGAAATAAATAAATTAATTTTCAATATATTGAGAGTTGGGCCCTTTTAAACGAAATGGCCTTTAATGTTGAAAAGTGCTCAGTTATTCATCTGAGGAAAAGAAACCCACTAATTTAATATACACTGAATGGAATCAAGATAAAACTTGTCATGACAGAAACTGACCAGAGTACTGTATCATAGTTAATGACATGCTAACCCCTGGGGAACACTGCAGAAAAGCAGAACTAACAACAAACAGACTTCTGGGATCAGTTTGGAGGGCATTTATAACTAGATGCGAAACATGAATAATTCCATTATATAAATCCTACATAAGGCCCCACCTGGATTATGTGGCATCCTTCTGGGCCCCACATTTAACTAATGACAGAAATATATTGGATAATATCCAAGGAAGGACAACTAAACGAATCCCTTCGCTGTCAAGGTCAGAGGGAATCAGAATCTCTCTGTGGCAGAACACACTGGTTCTGCATAGTTGCCCATCCAGTATTCTCTATATTTAACATCCTGTAGGACACAGATCTTGTTAAAGAGTGCAATATAATTAGGCTTGGCAGTTTGCGATTTAAATAGTTTTCCAGTGATTAACATCGAGATTCACAACTTTGTCAATTTCGACAGATATGTTTAAACGTTGATTTACATAGTAGTGAGTTTACAACATGCCATTGTATCACTCTAATCACAGTCATTCAGCATTTGTCTATTTTGCTCTCTCTTACTACTGCTTGTGACCACTGAGTCTATTAACACCTAATTTGCAAGTGCTGCATACCTGTGTGCTTTCCCATGCTAGCTTCTGAGCTGTTAATGGAATCATTAATCCTTAAATTAGAAGCGTAGTATCAACCACACAACCAGCCACACAATTACACAGCATGGGTTGAAAAAGGAAATGTGCATATGCCCCCAAGATCTTTGAAATATTCTGGGGATGATCTTTGGAAGCAATTGGCCATTCAAATGTCAGATGATTTAGAGATGAATGACAGGTCACCCCCATGCTTCATCTGCCTCTGGCCCCCTTCTGGCATGCACTGTCATCCCCCTAACCCTTGTGGCCACTCTACTGTTGTGCTGTGTTTGGGAGGTGAGCCTATCCCTGTGGCAATTCCTGCAGGTGTGCCTTATGTTTGGTGCTAGCCTGCGGCTGTGGCAACTCCTGGGATTTTGGTGCAGGGAGCCCCCATTTGTGAAATTGGGTACAGGGTCCCTGATGCACCCTGAGTTTGCTGCAGCCCAAGAGTGACACAACTTGCATCTCTCTAAAGGCTCTTTCAAAATCGAGCTCATTGTCTTTAGTGTTCAGATACTGCAGTTATTTAACATGTGTGAGCACTGTCTGCACCAACTCCAGGAATGGTAAAGAAAATGTATGGTTCTGCCATAGATGTTGAGCAACATTGTGTGGAATGTGGCCATGACTGTTATTGGTGTAGTCAGTTGTACATTGGACAGCTACACAATGGTAATTTGTTTATTTCTGCAGCAATTTTATTTTCCAGTCAATTACCATTGAACATTTTGAAAATGTTCATGTTTCTGAATATTATATGCATTTCCAAAACCACATACTTTAAATGCCAACATGCCTATCTGGAGCCTACAGTTCAAAGTGTATGGAGTGAATATCAGAGATGGATGATTTTGGAGTTGAAATCAATGAATGGTGGCATGGTTCTGTCAGGGGTGGGCAATCCGATAGCCCCAGACACTGCAAAATATGGTGCATTTACTGTGTCTGAACAGAGGTTAAACAAAGTTTTGATGCCAGACTTGTTCAGGTATGCTCTGATCACATACCTTACAGAACATTTATGATGTGTTAGTATGTACTGCACGTATGATAAATGTACTACAACCACATTAACATTGTAGTCATTATTGCTAAATAAGCTTCTACTATGGGACTTATCATGTTTTTTAAATACTTTAGAATTACCACAGAGACACCATTATTAATTATATCAAGTTTCTCAGTCTTAGATTCATATTTATGCAGGACAGATCTTGTCTTCTATATTGTGTCTGGTTATATAATGTGGAAATCATCCACCACACTTCAAATAGTACACATTTTTGGGTCATAAAATGACTTGTATGCTGATTTTGGATGTACTCAAGTATGCATCCTACATGTCTGAAATGTTTATGACACTATATATTGTGTGTACCAATCATATGCAGAACTAGTAATCATTTGATGGCCTGCAGTTTCAGTGTAATAACCATTCAATTGATAATGCTACTGTCATAGCCCATTGTGCGTGTCATCCCATTTTTTGGCCAGTACTAATGAGTGAATGCATCACATTATCAACCAGATGCAATGCGTATCAGCACTGCATGAATGATGACAATGTTTTGGTAATGTGTACACTGTCATGATGTGTACAAGGTAATCATCAAATGACTGTTGTACAATTCTTGTCTTTAGAGCAATGAAGTTAAGAACAGTACGTAGTGTGAGCTTGAAGTGCTTAAGGAGTACTAACATTTCTTCATGATGAGCAGAAATTTACCGCAGATGTAATTATTATTGACAGACATTGCCAGATTGTGAAAAGGATCTGAGAAACCCTTCTGAATACCACGCACAACTTTGATATATGGCATGTAGCTAAAGGGATGTATGGTACCAGTACTTATTGGTGTAAAAAATCTAAGTCTGGACATCTAGCATGAGACTCATATGTCCAGGCAATCTGTATGTACAACTTGTCCCGACTGCCAAAATAAAGCACCATACATAAGTTATGCAGTATTACATTGAACTGTTGATAAAATGGTTGACCATAAAAATGCAAGTATATGATTGTCAATGACTAACTAATAATGTATATGTTAAAGCAATGATTGATATATAAGAAAAATCCCAAGTGACGTCATTGGTGCCCTATGACATAACACTTGGCTTTCATGTTACTAAATGTGGCTGTAACATATACATCAACATTGTGCATAGGACAGTCATACAGTTCAGTTTTGCTGTCAAGACACTACAGTATGTGCCACTTTAGATGTCACACATCATATGTGATGTTACTGGATGATGCTCGCTGACTGCAATATGCAATGAAATGTTTGTGCTTGCCTTTCTCCTAATGTCAGAAGGTACCAGGTCATAATAGTGCACCAAGGAGAGCGCTTTGACAACCGAGCTGTGGAAAGCATGAAAGGCTTTAGAGCAACAGTGGAATAACAGTGATAGGGAATTACTGCACCCCTGTCATGCTATGCTTCAGCAGCAAGGGATCAAGTTGCTGTGTGCTGTGGTGTCTGGCTGAGCCGCTCCTGGGGTGGAGTGGCTAGGACACCAGCACACATTGAGGCAGAAGACCTTGGACCATTGTTTGAATCCAGCTAAGTCTCCTGTTGAAACATTTTTTTTTGTGTGCAAAGTAACTTTTCCCCTCTCCCAATTTTCTCCCCATCCCCAAAGTCCATGACCCCCTGGAGTTGGTTATTTCAAGTCTGGAGGATGTGGGTGACAAAGCCCCCCATGAATGGGGGTGCTGGGGTGCAGCACCCTGAAAAAACAAAGCAATCCCATAGTTGCACACTTGTTGTTGGGGTGCCGTAGTACACAATGCTGCAGTTCAAGCCACTGTTTACCTTGTGGCATATATTGCCATGCGGTTTTCCCTTGAGCGATTATGACCCTGTGCCTGTCAGAAAACCTATAGAAAGAAAGTTCTTTCTATAGGTTTTCCTACATTAGTATAAATACATACACAGTGGACAGCATACTCTTGGACGCATGTCTTACCTCCCCCAGCTGGCTCTCTGATGACTTGGGCTCATTCACATACCCGAGTCATCAGCATCATGTGCAGAAGCACTAGTGCTGCACCTGTGAGCCACCCTGTGCCATCACATTTTATGCTGCTGCTCTGTAATGATCACTTGTATTGAGAAGCATACAATTAAGAATGGTTATGGAGCACTGCAACATCACAAGCCAATGTGCAGCACCATCCATACTGGTTCTAGTATATATGCAAGCAATAATGCCCAACAGGGTGGGCTGTATATTAGGCAATACCAGACTGCCCAGGGGTGTAATGAAGCCCGAGGCTGCAGGCGGAGGGCCTTATAACCCCTGGGCGGTCCGGTATTGCTCATACCGCCCACCCTGGAGGGCATTATTGCACTTAGAAAATGGGGTTGTTTAGAAAATAAATAGACCGAGTCAGGGTTTGCAGTGTGAACAATAAATACTTTTTATTTTTTTTAATTTAATGAGTAAAACTGTGTTAAAGAAAAAAATAGTCCCTTTTTGGGACACTTCAAATAAACATAAACGGTGCCAAACCACGTTTTTTTTAAACTTTGAACTTTAGGGTGTGGAGAAAACAAGAAATTGGTGAGGCTTTAATTCATTTTTGGTAGGTGATGAACTGGATTGGGCTGTTAAACGTGCAGTTGGAGGGCTGGAAAACGTTGTTTGTTCCTAGCACTGAACCGTCTGTAGGTGGCAGGCTGCTGCAACTGGTCTGGTTTGGCTGGTGATTACTCTCCTGTTCTGGTGCTTCGGTTGAAGAGTCTTGCTTATGATTTCCATTTGCTGCGCTTAAGATAGAGCTCCACGCTTTACGTTCAGATGTGGATGGTGCCCAGTACATTGCAAGACTTTGCTCAGATCGGTGGCCAGTAACTGCGACAATTTCCTTCGTACTGAGTTCTGCTTGTGAGAGGAGCTGCACTGCCGTGGCGCATATACTATGGTTAGTATACTGCTGAGATAGGTTTGCTTCTTTGCTTAATTTAAGCATCAAGGATCCCGAGTAATTTTTGCCCATTGCTTCTTTGCTTTATCAATACATCAGATGGTTCAGCTTTTCTTGTGGTAGGCATTTCAGGTGGAAGTAGAAACTTGTGGCATCAGGTGGGCACTTTTCAAGGTATTTTAGGAACGAGGTGACAGGACAGAGTGGGTTGTTTCTCTGCTCAAAGATGAAACCTCTGGTGTTTTCCTTATTGATTTCCTGAGGGTTTTTATGATTCTTGGTTTCCTGATTGTGGCTTAAACTGATGTAACGATTGCCTGCTTCATCTTGTTTTAGTACAAAACTGTCTCTGGTTAACTCTCTCAGTCCTTCCCTGCTGCGCCTGGCCATGTGTAGTTGTACGTCAAACCACACTTTTTTTACTAGCCCAGGCGAGGTTTCGGGATCTAGTGCTGGACTGGTACGTAACTTTTGGAGGTTGGGTTCTGTTATTGCAGGGTAGTGTGTGGAGGTATCTTTGTGCTGTTTCCGTAACCGTTTTAATATAGCTTGCAGGATGTTGTTGGATGATTTAAACACTGGGTCTCCGATGATGTTTACGGGGCTTCTAACATCAGTGGTGCCTAAGTGGCAGTTTATGCCTGCTCAGAGAGCACAGTAGCCGGCCACAGAGTCCTCACAGCCGCTTGTGGTACGGACCTCGGCGTAGAAGCGCCTGAGGTATTTGTTGAGGGTTTCAAAATTAATAGTTTGCCAGTCGATTGTTATTTTGTTATGGTTTGCCCACTCTTCAAAAACTGATATAGCCCACTTTGTATTTTTTACTGTATTTTGCTCTTGCCATTCATTTTCTATGCTGTCTAGCTGTTTGTCACTTAGCGCTAAGAAACGGTCACTTACTTTCGTTTTTCTTTTCTCAGGTTGGCTTATTTTGGGCTTCGTTTCACATTCCTCATCCTCGGTGAGTACCCTGTTTCTTTTTAGGATGTTTAGGAGGTCAAAATTGACTGGATACTGATTGGACATTTTTGACGTGACAGATGATTTTCCCTCGCCTCACCAGGTTTAAATTAAGTGACGGTGCAGCACTTTGATGTCACAGCTGGTGTTTTGGTCAGGTGGCCAGGAGTTTTTCCTTGCTGGTCATCTATTGGAAGTTAATGTACCCCTTTCTGAGGGGTGCTGGCAAATCAGATGACAGCAAGGAAAAAAAACATTTTCTAAACAAATATAATGGTGTTCTTTTCCTTGAAGTAAACCTTTCATTTACTTGACATGCATACCCACCAAAGCCTTACATTCCCATTATACTTTTCTCAATAAAAAAATTGGCCCTATTTTTTTGCAAACTCTGCAGGCGACATGGATGGTGTTGTGCATTGCCTTGTAACATTACAGTGCTCTGCAGCCATGCTCGATTGTATGCTTCTGAATACAAATGATCATTACAGAGCAGCACCATAAAATGCGATGGCACCAGATGGCCCACAGGTATATTGGTAGCATTTCCACTCATGACGCAGATGACTTGGACTTGTGAGCAAGCTCAAGTCATCAAAGACCCAGCTGGGGGAGGTGAGGCAAGCCTTCAAGAGTATGCGCTCCACTGCTGGGAGGGTGGGAGTTCATACTCTGTTGCACTACCTCCTCCTGTGTGACCACAGGTGGTGGTGTAAACATAGCTGAGGATCAGGGAGGGATGATGTTTAGGTGCTGT
Organism: Neoceratodus forsteri; assembly: GCA_016271365.2. Classification (NCBI taxonomy): domain Eukaryota; kingdom Metazoa; phylum Chordata; order Ceratodontiformes; family Ceratodontidae; genus Neoceratodus; species Neoceratodus forsteri. Next base: position 541,733,046 of record CM057449.1, on the reverse strand, counting down.
GATATGCATCACATGCTGATGCATGCACAGTTGTTAAGATCAGCATCAATACATTGAGTGACTGGAAATGAGTGCTGGAACAGAGTGTAGTGAGTTGTTATGAATGAAGTGAGTGTGGCAGGCTTCCTCATATTCAGGTTAGTACTACTGACACTCTGTAGGGGCTATTTATTTATTTATTTGTTGACCTGGTAATTGCACTGATTCAAATGATTATTTTCAGGCAAGACCCGGGCCTTGAAGGTGGCACATATGAATACAGACAAATCCAGAATTGTGTAACATAGAATGGTGCCAGTGAAATGCACGAGCACGTGATTACATTGACAAAGCTTAGATTACAGGCATAGGAAAAGGTACAGAATACAACAGATAAAGCTGGATACACAAATTGTTATACAAATACCATATATGTACATGAAATGTAGTTACATAACACAAGTGCAAGCACAACCAAGCTGTTGTCTTCTGCCTCACCAGTGCCCATGTCAATGTCCTATGGATGCTGATTGCTTCTTTCTCAGAGACTGTGGGCCTGGTTCAGGGAGGGACTTAGAGCGATGCAAGCTATCAGTGCAGCAACTGGAATTCACAAAGCATGCCAGCCATAACCTCCGATGCAAGTCCCTTGAATCAGCCACACCAGGTTAGACCAGCTTCCCTCTGGTCTAACTGTGCATCAGTGGGGGAGCCAGTTTATGAGGCTTGCACCAAAGCTTTAGCACAAGCTGCTATAAAATGAAGAAATTGTCGCAACTGCACCAAATGTTGCTGAATTGGGTGCGGTTGCGGAAGATGCACTTGGTGCAGTTGCGCTAAAGATCAGGGTTGACACAGGGCTTGACGCAAGCCCTGTGTCATCCTTCTTGAATCAGGCCATGTGTACGCCCATGTTCGGTGTAGATCAATTAATCCCCCCCACACACAGAGGTTCCCCCGTCATCACTACCCCAACTCCAAACCCAACCCGCTGCCCCTGTAGCAACATTGGTGGCCAGTGGCCAGTGATGCCCCCCAACCCCCATGGCACAGACAACCCCCCCAGGTCCCCGTAGCCACTGTTGGTGCTGCGGTTCAGGACAGCCAGTGGCACAGCCCTTGGCACACTTCCTGAGCCACCAGCTATCCAACTGAGGCTGGGAGCACACTTCTATATATAGGCGTCATGCTCCCTACATTATTTGGATAGCTGTCAGCCATGAAGGTGTGCAGAGGACTGTGCTGCTGGCCATCCTGAGCTACGGCACCAACGGCAGGTACAGGGATGGTGGGGTGTTGTCAGTGCCACAGAGGGGTGGTAGGGGGCACCACTGGCCACCAATATTGCAACTGGGATACCTGGTTAGGTTCAGGGTAGTGATGACTGGGAACCTCAGTGTGTCTGTGTGTGTGTGTGGGGGGGGATTACTTGATCTACACCGAGCATGGGCATACATGTGTCAGAGGAGGGTATGTTTGTGCAAATGGGGATGGGTATACATTTATTGGGGTTGGGGGTATGTTTGTGCAAACAGAGATGAGCATATATGTGTCAGGGGTGGGGGTATGTTTGTGCAAATGGGATTGGGCATACATGTATCAGGGTGGGGAGTATGTTTTGTACAAATGAGAATGGGGCAGACATATGGTGGGGGTTGCATTTGGGCATGGGGTGGTGGTGCTATTGGGGGGGACATCAGTGTGGTGGGTGCCACCGCAGAGGTGGTTATTGGGCAGGGTGGTCCACTGGACATAGCGGCATGGTGGTGCAGGTCCAGGTGTCTATGGGAGCTATTCATGCACCTGGACCTGTGCCTTTCCATGCAATCAATCCACTCTGGGACCCAGGAGGGGCATCCCATTGGATGCATGCCTTGGTCTGCAACTCCACCACAGGCTGCCCTGTGGAGTCCTGTGCACCCTGGGGGGGGTGAAGCCATGGACAGGTGGTGGCCGTTAGTGCATACCAGCCTGTGCGCAGAACTGCATGGGTGGGGTACACATCTCTGGCACATACTTTCCACCCATTCGTACATAGCCCATATTGTGAGTAATTTCTGGTTCCATGCATCCCCACCCCAGTCCAGTCACTCATTTTATTAATTGTGTTAACATTGATCCCAATTGTCCTGGTATGGATTCTGTTTCTTTTTAAAAATAGTCCACTTTAATATTCAGAGCTTATTAGGTAAATGGGATCATTTTGAAGCCTGAGTTAAAACCAAACATTTTGATGTAATAGCATATCTGAAACCTGTCTTAATAGTAAAATTGGAAATAATGAACTTGCTTTGGAATTCTATTCTATTTTCAGGCAAGATAGGGTAGAGAAGTGGGGGGCACTGATTTATGTTGCCTGTAGCTGACAGGTTCAGGAGGTACCCTTTCAGCATAGTGATAATGGTTGTGATTTTATCACTATTGCAATAACCCTTGGCCATGCTAAACTATTATTTCTAAGTGCCATCTATATTCCACTTTGGTTGAGTGAACTAGGACTTAATATTATTTATAGATTTAAGTGTAACATTCTGACTAATCGTGAATGGATCCTGGTAGGTGATTTTAATGTTTATTGGGGTCAGGATTTTTCAGGTGTAGCAAGAAACCTTTTTGGAGCTGAGGGTGCAGTGACTATTTCAGGATGTTACCAGGCCCAACTTTAAAACAGGATCTGGTGCTTTCTTAGATTGAACAGTGGTCACTCATCCATCTAAGGCAGTCACATTTTGTGTCCTTCCTGCTTTGATGAGTGACAACTGTCCAATCTATTGTGAATGGTCTGCTAGAAAGCGTGGTAGTCCCCTGGTTTATGTTCAAGCCAGAAAGTTAAAGCCTGCTAATACTGAGCAACTAAAAAGGATATTTATCATGACTGGTATTTTAAAAATGTATTTCTGATATTGATATTGCTCTGGATAAGTTTAGTTGCTTAGTCAATAAATTGGTGTGACCAGGCTATTCCCAAAAGGAAACTGACAATTAGAGACAATAAGAAAGAATGGGTCACTCCTGATTAGTTGAAACTAATGCAACGTAGAGATAAAAAATAGAAAAGGTATAGGATCTCTTGGAACACTTTGTCTCTTCAAGAATTTTGTCAGTTCAGAAACAAGTGTAAATCAGCAGTTAGGGCTGCTAAAATTTCACACCTTAGATATAAGCATCTTAACCCCCTTGGTAATTTCAGGAATACCTTGGGACATTTTGAATAACTTAGTAAGAGAGCAATATTCTATTTCCTTCTGTATTCAGGGTGACTCTGGCTTGGAAACAGACCCAGGTAAGGTCACTGAGATTTTTAATAGCTATTTTGGAAATTTAGAAAGTTATATTATTAAGCTCAATGCTTCAGTGCCCACACCTCCTTCACCAGAGGAGTTGGTTGATGAAACCTACCCAAATTTTATTTTATTTTAGGAGTGTATCCCTGAGGGTGGTCACAGATTATATAATAAAGTATGACCCCAAACCCCTTGTTGCCATTGATAACTTGGATTATAGGATTCTTAAACTTTTGATTGCTCAGTTAGCTGATCCAATAGCTTCTATTTTTAATTATTCCCTTTGTAAAGGTGTCTTCCCTAGTAAATGGAAAATTGCTCTTATTAAGCCAATCCACAAATCACATAGTAGGGAGGAGGTTTTTAATTTTCAACCAATATCCTTACTAACTCCCCTCGCAAAAATGTTACAGAGCATTGTGCCTGATCAAATTACATAATTTCTAGATGATCACAGTATGTTAACCCCACCCAACATGAATTCTGAGCTACATATCATACATTGACAGATTTGGTTAGGTTCATGGGTGGTGTGCAATGTGCCTTTGATAAGGGGCACCATGTAGCAGCTGCCTTTGTGGATCTCACCAAGGCTTTCAATTTAGAAGATCATGATTTACTGATCAAATCTTTGTTAAATTTTTATTTTTCTTATATGGTTTTATATTGGTTTTATAATTATCTTTTTGGGAGATATCATAAAGTGTGAATTTCGGGTTTTAGGTCCGATTCACTTCCCATTAAATGTTGGGTTCCCCAGAATTCCATCCTTGGGTCCCTTCTTTTTTTATTATTTTGGACTTCCATTTCCCAAACTTGCAAATTATCTGAGGTATTACTTTATGCAGATGATGTAATTTTTTAGTTCTGATCCATTTTTTTTTAATTTATTGAATTCTTGGATTACACCTGTGAGTGGATGCTCGTTGAGAGGTTCCACGTCAGTTACATTAAAACAACAAGGCACAAAACTGAGGACAATATACATATAATATACATAGATGGTACAGTATGCAGATAATGTGAATGATATACATAATGGGTACATAAATCCAACAATGAACAGGTAAGCAGAGGCATTGTACAAAGTATGCCTGTGTCAAGAGGAAGAGGAAGAGAAAAGAAGGCAGATTAAGGGAAAGGGAGGGGAGGGCAGAGTAAGGGGGACAGTTAGTTAAAAAGGTAGGGATAGGGACCAGGATAGTGGCCCAGGGGGTGGAGGGGGTGGTGGACAAAGTGCTATGGTTTGACTACCCTGTAAGGATAGAGGCAGGGAGGTGCTGGAGGTAGTCTGTAGTTGTGTGGTTAGACTTAGCGGGGACATCTGCAGGTACTCATATCAATGAAATGCTGGCACAGTCTATGTTTGAAGGAACCAAGAGTCGTAGCACTAGAGATGTCAGGTGATAGTGCATTTGTCCAGTATGGTGCATGGTGTGAGAATGCATGCTGCGCCATGATTGTGCGGCATCTGGGCACATGGAAAATTTGTGTGGAGGAGCTCCTGGTTTGTCTAGTGTTTAGCGGTAGAGGCAGCAGGTTCAGCACCCCAGGAGAAAGCAGGTTTATAGCAACGTTTTGATAAGGCAGGTATGATATCGGATTGTGTCATTAAGTTGGAGCCAACCAGCATGGGTATAGAGTTTGCAGGTGTGAGTGGGTTTTGATACATTTGCGAGCAAGCGTCAGGCTTTGTTTAGGGCAACTGAGATACGTTGGAGTGCTGTGTTGGTTGCAGATCCATATATAACCAGTCCATAGTCTATAAGGGATAGAATCAAGCTGTTAATTGCCAGGTTCAGTGCTTCATGTGTGAGACAGTGCCTGTGTCAATAGAAGATCCCAATTCTGGTGTTAATGGCTTTAGCAGTGATGTCAATATGCTGTGAGAAGGACAGGGAGGAGTCGATTGTAACCCCCAAATATTTGAAATGTGGGATGAGTTCCAGGGTGCTGCCACTGTCATTCTGTATTGTCAAGGGGTAGCTTTTTAGTTTGTTTTGAGCTGTGGAGTAGAGCATCGTCTTAGTCTTTTTATAGCTCAAGACCAGCTTTTGCTCTTTAAATCATTTTTTGACTGTTGCAAAGCTGCTTTGGAGATCTGTTTCAAGGAGTTTAGGGCGCAGGTTACTGGCAAAGATTATTGTTTCATCAGTGTATAGGAGCATGTGGCATTGGTGAGAGGCGGTAGGTTGTTTAAGAAAACACTGAATAGCAGCGGTCCCAGTATAGACCCTTGCAGTGCTTCTGATCTGACAGGTCAGCTTTCAAATAGGACTTCCCCAATCCTGACTTGTTGGGAGACAAGGCTCAGGTAACTGTTAAACCAGTTCACAGAGTCTGTTGTGAGTCTGATATCAGAAAGCTGCTCTAAGAGGAAGGCATGATGAACCATATCAAATGCCTTTGATAGGTCAATGATGGCTGTCCCTACTAGGTGACCTTGATCTAAGGTGTTATGGATGAATCTGATAGATTCAAGTAGGGCTGTGATGGTACTGTGGCCACCCCGGAACCCATGTTGCTCTGGACAAAGCAGCTGGTGCTGATTAAAATACTCCACCATCTGGTCAGCCACAATCAGCTCAAGTGGCTTGGAGAGTGGCAGGAGTATGGAAATTGGTCTGTAATTGTTATGTATTGATCAGTCCCCACTTTTGTGTACAGGGGTTACTGTAGCAGGCTTCCATCTTTGAGGGAATTGAGAGTGGCAGAGGGAGAGGTTAATTATTTTTGTTAGCTGTCCAAGTATTTCATCCAGTGCCAAGTAAATAAATTTGAGGTCCAGGGGATCCCCACTGTGCCTTGACTTTCCTAGATTCTTTTCTAAGTATTTACTTGCATCTGCTTCAGATACTATTTTGAATCAGAAAGGTGGTTGATTCGGTGGTAGTGTAGACTCCCTAGCAGTGTTCCTTGGGCTAGGGACATCGAAGAAGTCTGCTGGAAGAACACTACTGAGGTCAGTAAATGCATAATTCAGTGAGTTGGCAATAAGCAGTGGGTCTAAGGTAGGGACACCCTCAACAATGAGCATAGCAGGGGGAGTTTTGGGGTCTTTCCCTGTGATGTCATGTAGGTTTGCCCAGAAGGACTTCTTTTTGTTCCATGAGTTGGTGAGGGCTTCTTTGTAAAATGTACTTTTTGCCTGTTTGATTGCTTTTGTACAGTCGTTGCTAGCCTTTTTATAATGCTGAATGTTTGCTACAGAGCCCTGCACTTGTGTTTTAGCCAGTTTTGATCTCTTAAGGCTAGCTATGCCAGGAGTTCAGGGGTAATCCAGTGGTTAAGAGGCCCTTTAGCTTTTCTTGCTTTGACAGGTGCATGTCTGTCACAGGCAGCATTACATTTTTATATAAAGAGGTCAAGTGCTGTGTTCACATCACTGGATTCATTGAGGTCTGACCAGTCGAGGATGTTTTAGATCAGCCTTTAGTTGAGGAAGATGACGGTTGCTAGTGAAGCAGTTGAATTAGTGCAAAAGGATTTTGATCAATTACAGTATTGGCTCCTCTCATATAAAATGGTATTGCATTCTAAGAAAACCAAACTTATGTTTTGTAGTGTTCATGAAATGGAAAGGGAATCAAATTTTTTTGTTATTGATTTTAATAATAATTTTATTGAATATGTTGATCGTTTTAAGTATCTTGGTTTAACTCTGAATTGCTCCTGACTGTGGGTTATCAATTTACACTGCAGCATATTCCATTAATATGACCAAGGTCCAGACTGTATATAACAGCATTTGTAGGTTTATTACTAATCTCCCCTAGAACAACTCATCTTTGTTCCTTGTATTTGTCTGCTTTTTGCCTCTCTTTAGAGGGCCGTTGCAAACTTTGCTTTGTGTTACTAATGCAGAAGGAGGTTTTGCTCCTTCTTCCTGAATTGGTTTCTGGTTTGTTATGCTTATTAGAGAATTACCATGGTTCTAGTATTAGGAAATCAGGTCATTTATGGCTCCTTGCTTTAAAAAAATCTTCTGCTCAGAGGTCATTATTGTATATGACCCACCAATTTTATAAAGCTCGTTCAGCTGAACTTGTTAACTGCTGTAGTATAACAGTGTTTAAAGAGCCCCTGACACCATTGTGACAACTCTGAGAAAATGTAATGTTTAGCACAAGTCAGCTTATTTTTGAATATTGTTTCTGTATTTTTCATTCTTCTCTGTTATTAAGGACATTTGCACATAAACAGGATCACTGCCCTATCTGTTCTGGCTGCTTGCCTACATCTGATATCACAGTTATGTTTATGACATCACAGCCTGTTGCTGTGGGGATAATTACAATGCCATAAACAGAGGATAATTTATTTTATTTATTTAAAAGTTGGTAAACGGGAAAAGCACCATGAACAGAAGCTCATTGGTGCAACCCGGAAATTATGATGCCATATGTAAGATAGCAGAAAGAGAGATAAAGTTTAAGGGACAATAAGCCTCTTTCATACAGCTGTCCTCAGTAATAAAGAAAAAAGGTAAAAATTATAGAAAATACATGAAATGTAATCTGAACTGGCTAAATCTCACAATTTTTCCAAGTTTTTCTAACTGTGTCAGGGGCTCTTTAAAGTTAATTCAAAATCTTGGCTAATTCATTGCAGTGTTTGTAAATGTGCAAGATAATTATATTTTATATTTATTATTGTATGTAATTTTTGTATTGTTTGTATTTTTTGTATTGTATGTTTAATTGTATTGCTAATAAAAACAGGTAGTAATGCTCATTAGCTTACAAGTATAAAAAAGTAAAAAATTGAAATGAAATCATAGGCTGTGTGTAGAAAAATGGAAAATGCAGCTGTACTGGAGGACATTTTCCTCTCACCACAGGCTCCACACTGTTGGCCGTGGAGCTCTCTTCCTGAGCTCTAATAACTTCTCTATGGGGAGCTTAGAAAATGGGTAAAAGTATTTCAGCCTTCTGATTAGCTGAGATACTTCTGTAGACAGATGCCTGGCTATTAAAAGTACCTGCCAGGCAATGCCATCACCCCAATCCTGCTGCCCAGCCTGGTCTGTTATTGGCTAAAATCCACTAATTTCATTTTCAAATGTCTGCCATTTTTTTCCCTCACTTAGGGAGAGACTTAGCGAGCCCCCCCACCATTCATTTAGTCCTTATTCAGTTTTTCCAGTAATGTAAAACTTCTCCCAGCCTGTTAAATAACCAAAAAAAAAAAAAACAACAATAAACCGGCCACTTTTTTTTCCTTCAAAGAAAAAGTGGCTTTCTTTTGTTCAGACTTGTAGAGCTAGCATATCGCATGCTCAGCACTACTGGCAAAACAACTTCCCCAGTTCACCTTGAATGTAGCCACATTCGACCCAATGGCAAAACGGTAATTTTCTTTCTTATACAACACCCCGAGAACCGAATTGGGGAGCTGGCGTAAAGCCTTTAATCTTCCGGCAGGCAAGATGCAGGAGGGGAGTCTCCCTATCGAGAAATGTGCCACTAATTTTTAAAAACAAAACTGTAATTTTTACACTGCATCTTGAGAACTGAAATAGAGACCCAACATAAATCTTTTCATCTGTGGGCAGTCGCGATGTGGCAGGGGGATCCCCCTAACAAGAATGTGTCACTGTACAGTAATAAAAAAAAAAAACAGATTGTAAAACAGCACAAAAAAAAAATAGCTCTGGGTATAAAATAGTATAGTGTACTCTACTGGAAAACATACCAGTAGAGGGACTACTTTTCCAGTAAAATAAATTTATATTTATTACATCAATTACTTATAGCTTCCTTATGTTTTTTGTTTTTTTTTTGCTTTATAAAATTAGCACATAGAGCCCATTTTCTAAGCACAATAATATCCTCCAGCGTGGGTGGTATAGGCTATACCCACCCTTCCAGGGGCTATAAGGCCCTTCACCAGTGGCGTCAGGCCTCATTACACCCCTGGGCAGGTGGGTATAGCCCAATACCACCCACCCTGTCAGGTATTATTGCTTGCATAGCCACCTCCTTATGTCCCTGCCATGGGGGGCAACCCAAGGTGTATAAGGAAGAGAGGTAAGTCCCGGGGAAGGATGATGATGGGGCTGGGTGACTGTGGTTAGAATCGCTTGTGCCCAGTTTGATGAGGGGCTAAAGCACATTAGATAAAATGAGGTCTCATTTTGAGGAACCTGCCTCTTTGGCTTCTTCCTGAGTTTACAAAAAGATAATAAAGTACTTTTCCACAAAAACTTATCTTTTGAGTGTTGTCAACAGCCTAACAGGGCAGTAAGTGTTGGAGTGCTGTGGAGCTTCAGGAAATTACAGCTTGTTTGCAGTTTTTATTACACTGTTTTGATACAGTACATGTGTCCAATTTATAACATATCTTACTTTATTATTTGCTAGCTGTGGGAAAGAAAATCAAAACCTTTGGCCAATTACAGTATGTAGATGTGAAGATAATAGACTGTGGCATCAGACAATTATGAACCACTTGTATTGGTCAGCCATTTTGACACAACATGGTAATGGGGAACTAATAGAGCAGAATGAATCATGTTACCAGTGTTTACAGTGGGCAAAGAAATTCACTTTTTACTGCCTGTAGTGTAATAAATTGCAAGGTGAAAACCATAATAAGCAGTGGCTTAAAGAGCAACTGACATCATCTGGCCAAAAGAGCTACATTGCAGAATTAGAATAAGCATACCCCCAGTAAATCATATATCAAAAACTAGATTTCTACATAAATTCATTTTAAAGTTATGAGCCATTTTGTAACCCTGATTTCACTACCTGTTCAAAACAGCCTGTATCAGTGAAGAGCTGCTGCTGATGTCATCTCAGGACATCACAGTCTAGTATTCCCTGTCAGCGAGCTTATAGGACCTGTTTCTCCAAAATTATAAAGATCATGTGCAATGGTTTTCACAAGTAAAACAGACAGCACAGCACCAGTCAGTAAACTTTGCTTTAAAAATGGTGTGTGTTTCAGGTTTTGTAACAAAGCTGATGATATTTTGTTTATGTGCCTTTTTGTTGTGATCCTTTTTTCCTGGGTTGCTAGATGTTGGGTCATATCACACTGTTGTGAGGTTTGCACACTGATTAAGTTGCTGATGTGGTGAAAGGCTGAGATCATTCACACCTATCATTCAAGTGAAGTGATTTCTAAGAAAGGCACTTTAAAACAATTATTCCATCTCCTTGTCAATGGGAATGGGAGAGGTAATGCTGTTTTGAAAACTTACTAGGAGTTTTTAATTTAGCCAGCACAATGTGTTTTCCTGTTAGGCTGTTTTGATGTACATGCAGGCTCATCTATGTTCTGCTTTAAATTAAAAGATCATTTTACCAGATCCAACACTTCCACCCCCAGTAGAAATTAACACATATAAGGAAGGCCCCAATTAAAACATATTGTAAAGCAGACACTGACAAACAGCAGTGAAGTTACCAACATTACAGTACTAGCAGTACAGTAACTCCTCGCTATAAGGAACTTAAAGGGAGCCATAATCTGTATTCATTATAGCTCCCTATTCATTACAACAAGGAATGCTACTATGCACTACTGCCGGCTGGAGCATATGTCACCCGCATGCATCAAACACTTCCCATATGCCTTATAAACTGCACTATCAGCAAAATAAAGCTAAAATCAAAAAATACCCACATCTTAACTGCTAGCTGAAACTCCAAGGTAAAGACAGTACCTGTAACAGGAAGGGCAAAACAGAGCTTCCACTCCCATTACAAACACCTCTCCCCCCAATTCACAGACTCATCGCTCCAGATATCTGTTCACAGACTAGTTCACTGGGCAATAGTAAAAGCAAAAAAGAAACAGATTGACAAAAAGAAAAACCCAACAACAACAACAACAAAACACTTCTCTCCAAATTATAGATCTTTTTTGATGCTCTTCCTGCTTTCATAATCACTCCCATCCAACTTACAGATCATAGCTCCAGCTCCACCACATCTGACTTCCTCAGTATGATTCAGAACTTGCTGTGTGTAAAATAAATTCATTACTGGATGACATAAATTTACTAAGTAAAGATGAGAGTCAGGTAGGGGGTGAAGGGGGAGTGTGTTTAAAAAGCACAGGGAATCTCTGAGCCGCCATCTATGTTACAGGTGCTGTCTTTAACTCCAAGTCTCGGCTAGTAGTTAAGATGTGGATATTTTTTCACTTTCGTTTTTAACTTTGTTTTCCTGACAGTACAGTGAATAAGGCACATGGACAGTGTTTGATGTGTGCGTGTGATGTGTGGTGGCTGATTGCCAGTGCAGATAGGAATTCTGAAGAATAAAGATACTTAAATATCGAGAGCCACATGAGGCATTCGTTATAGCTGAGTTTTTGTTATAGTGGTGTTAGCTATAGCGAGGGGTTACTGTACAGCTTTCTAACAGGCACAGTGGAGTAGCACTCCAAATTGCTTCAGCAGCCTGGTGGCATGCTGACTCAGTGAGAAATGGACCACACCAAAAGGCATTATAAAATACAATTTTGTCAACCTTGTTACAAAACCTGAAACACATATAGTTCTTATAGCAATGTTTTTTGAATGGTGCTACCTGTTGTACTTTTAAAGCAGGGTTTTAAATAATTGCAAACACTGATTCGCACTTTCATTGTAATCAATTGCAAAAAAGTAGTTATGTGCATTTTCTAGCAGTTTAGGTTGCTAAACAAATTGAGACATGGCTATGCATTATCCCAAATGATTAGCAGCTTTACTCATGAAAATGCTGTTTAGACAACTATTGCACATGATCTTCAGTTCAGTTCAGTTTATTGATTGACAAGACAGAATTGTCATTACAAAATATTGCACAATACATTTTAGCATACATACTGTAAATATACACATAACATTCTACATTGTTGAAAGCCATAAAGGTACAATTACCAATAAATATACTGGGAAACTGAGTAGTACAATTAAATTGGTATTTCTACAAGTAAACTCATTCAGATCTTTATAATTAAACTATTGCATGTGTCTCTACATCTAACATTTAGTAACACATATAAGTGTCACCCTTATAGTAACCTAGTCCTTATTTATAATATGCAATTTCTTATATTCTATGTTTTTACAGAACAATGCAACACTTCTTAATATCTCAGTATTTTTGGATTTCAATAATGCATTCACTTGATAGTTAAGTTCCATCTCTAAAGTTGATAATACACTACCCAAGTACAGATTTCTTTCTTGAATATAAAGAGGACATAAAATTAATACATGTAATAGGTTGTCTTCCCCAAGTTGGCACTTGCAAATTTGTGTAATATTTTTTATCATAGAACCCTCTTTCATGATCTTTAAAACGTTGGAGAAACAGGTCTTATAAGCTTGCTGGCAGGGAATACTAGACTGTGAGGTCCTGAGACTACATCAGCAGCAGCTCTTCACTGGCACAGGCTGTTTTGAACAGGTAATGCAATCAGAGTTACAAAATAGCTCATAACTTTAAAATGAAGTAACACAGAAATCTAGTTTTTTGATATGAAATTTATTGGGGATATTCTTATTCAGATTCTGCAATGTTGCACATTTCGCATCAGAGGCTCTTTAAAGTTAGTAAATGTTACCGATTTGGATTTTAGAATGAAATGTCACATTCGTATATATTTTGTGTACGTATTTGATTTAGCAGACGTAACTGTCCAAGACCAATTGTATACCATGGTAGTGAAGCCATTTTGCTAAAAAATACTATAATAAATGTTCTTGACAATGTGTGCATATGTAAATGGCGATTACAATCTTTGTTTTCTGAATCACAGCTCAGAAAGGTACAATGACACTTGAGGGTATTGGGTGTTTACTCACCTGGTAAAGGTGATTGTGTTGGTTGACATCCATGGCACTCCAGACATTACCTCATGGGTTTTAGCCCACCTGATAGGCTAGTGATGCACATGACTCATGGATCAAATTTCTAGTATATCCAGGTCCCAGAAACCCCTGCTCTCCAGTTCGAATCTTCCATAGCTGAAATCAAGGTTAGTAAAGTGCAAACACAAGTGCAAGAGAAAACAAATCAAACATTATATATAATGATGCAAAGTAAAATGTAAGCTGGTGTGGCCAACAGGCCCGATTTTATTTTCCCTATTATTTACACTCTAATCTCGACCCCTAATAGGTCGACTGTCAAAATCTCAATGTATCATACCCCCTCCTGAGCTTTGTTTGGAATAGACTTCCAGTCCTGGTCACTCTGAGTACTCTGTTGGGAGGTCTGAGTGCCATGGATGTCAACCAACACAATCACCTTTACCAGGTGGGTAAACACCCATTGTGATTGGTTGACCATCCATGGCACTCCAGACATTACCTCATGGGTAGATAAGTAGCAGTGTAGTACCCAAGGGAGGGAAACAGAGTGGTCTATGAGTGAGAGGTGGATGTTGCTGCTAGGAGGATCTGTGTGGCAAAAGTGGGCTGTATGTCGTACAGGTGCTCAAGCCTATAGTGTCTGGTGAACGTATGGATGGAAGTCGATGTTGCAGCTTTGCATATGTCTTCTGAAGTCACATTTTCCCTTTCTGCCCAGGATGTGGCTACTGATCTAGTGGAATGGGCCTTGATACCCTGGGGTGGTGTCATTTGCCAGGTAAGCTTCCTGGATGGTCCTTTTGAGCCATCCTGCGATCATGGACTTGGAGGCTGCCTTGCCTTGTCTTTGTCCCCTTGTGATGATAAATAATCTTTCTGTCTTATGAAGGGGCAGCATCCTAACTATGTAGATGGAGAGGGTGATGCCAACATCCAGGTGATGTTGAATTGGCCAGACACCTTGTTGTGTGTCTCCAGAGAAGGTGGGCAGCTCGATGGGCTGTTCCCTATGGAATGCTGTGGATAACTTTGGTTGGAAGGCTGGGACCATCCGTAAGCTGACTCCCTGAGGGGTGAACACGGTATAGGGTTCTTTGCAAGATAGTGCCCCAGCTCTCCGATCCATCTAGCTGAGCAGATGGCAACAAGGAAGCAAGCCTTGAGGCTGACCCAGAATAGGTCTACCTCGTGGAGTGGTTCAAAAGGAGCTGAACTGAGGGAGTTGAGCACCAGTGGGAGATCCCATGGCACGATGGTCAGTCTGGTTCTGGGTTGGAGTACCTCTACTGCTTTTAGGAAGTGTAGGGCATTGGGGTGTGCTCCCAGGCTGTATCCCCCGATGGGACCCGTGGCTGCCCCAATTGCTGAGAGTTGTACTCTGAGGGATGAGTGGGCCGGGCCCTTGTCTACTCCCTGTTGGAGAAATAACAAAATGGTTAAAATGTCCATTTGTTCAGGGTCCTTACCCTGTTCTCAACACCACTTCATGAATATAGACCATTGTCTACCATAGGTGGAAGTGGTGGATGCCCGTCTAGATTGTAATATCGTCGATATGATGGAGTCATGGTAGCCTGCCCTCATTAGTCTCCTTCTTTCAGGAGCCAGGCCATAAGTTTCAGTGTTTGTGGGACTGGGTGGATCACTGGGCCCTGTGAGAGCATATCCACTCATTAAGGCAATCAGAGGCTGGCTAAAGTCATTTCGAGTACCGTGGCAAACTATGTCCTCCATGGCCAGTAGGGGGCCACTATGATGATGGCACAGCGAGATGCTCGGATCTTGCTTAGTACCTGGGGAATTAGGGGAAGGGGTGGGAACATGTACGCATGTTCCTGAGACCATGGTTGTGACAGGGCATTGGTTCCCTGGGAATGACCTTCCCTGAACCGTGAATAGAATGCCTGGATGTGTGTGTTTTCCATTGTTGCCATGAGGTCCATGGGCACTGGTCCCCATGCTTCCTGAATCATCTGGAAGAGGTCGGGGTGTAGCCGCCATTCCCCTGGGTGAACCTGTTGCCAGCTGAGCCAATCCACGCGCATGTTGCCGGTGAGGTGCACTACACCGAGATGGCTGAGGTTGGTCTGAGCCCAATTGAGAACTGAAGTTGCCTCCCTCAGCATGGCTCTGCTCCTGGTGCTGCCCTGTTTTGCGATGTAGGCCACCGTTACCTGATTGTCAGAGCGTATCAGAACCAACTGGCCGTAGATGAAGGATCTGAAAGCCTCGAGGGCGTGGGATACGGCCCTCATTTCCAGGATGTTGATGGATAATTTGGCTTCCATTGGTGACCATAGGCCTTGAGCTGTCAAGTCACCCAGGCACACTCCCCAGCTGGATAGACTCGCATCATCTCTATTGTGGCCGTGTAAGATGCCTCTAGAGGTACCCCTCTGGTGAGGTTGGACTTCGCTGTCCACCATGTTAGGGAATGTCTCACCGATGGTGGTAGCGGGATGATGACCTGTAGATTGTACTAGTTTGGGGAACCCCATGTAAGAATGTATGTCTGGAGCAGTCGCATGTGCCATCTGGCCCAGGGTATGAGGTCTATGCAAGATGCCATGCACCCTAGCAACTGGGCTATGTGTCCCATGGTTGTCTGATGGTGGGATCTCATGTGACGGGCCAGGGCTATCAGATTGAGCACACTTGTCTGAGAGGGTTTTGCCCATCCCTGGGATGTGTTGATTAGTGCCCCCAGATGTTCGATCTGCAGGGTGGGTACCAGATGGCTTTTTGCCCGGGTCACGACCCAGCCGTGTTCCTCGAGTGCCTGTAGGGTGGTCAAAGTGTCTTGGAGCGCCCGCTCCTTGGAACATGCTTGAATGAGCCAGTCATCCAAGTAGGGTATGATATCCAGCCCCTGCTTCCTGAGTTTGGCTACGAGGACAATGGACACCTTGGTGAACACTCTTGGTGTTGAGATGAGGCCGAAAGGCAAGGCCTGGTACTGGTAGTGGTGGCCCAAGATGTGGAATCTGAGGAATTGTCGGTGTCTTGGTATGATTGGGTCATGGAGGTATGCATCCTTCAAGTCTATGGATGTGAGGTAGTCGCCTACCATGATGCTGCGTACAGTTGATCGTACGGTCTCCATTTTGAACCTGTGGCACACCACATGTTCGTTGAGGTGTTTCAGATCCAGAATGGGGCGTAGTTCTCCCGACTTTTTGGGCATGAGAAAGAAAATGGAGTACACCCCTAGCTTCTGCTTGTGCGTGGGGACGGGCTGGATGGCTCTGTTTTGCAGTAGTACCAACAGGATGTGTTGGACCTGATGCAGTGTTGTCTTTCTTTTGGTGATTGGGGAGGTTAAAAACCTGTGAGTGACAGGGGCGTGGGACAGCTCTATGGAGTACCCCCTCGATACCACCTCTAGGACCCACCTGTCTGAGGTTGTGTTGAACCACTGGTGTTTGAACAGTGACAGTCTTTGCCCCACAGGAGGGTACGATCCCTGACTCTGAATGGTTCTGGGTACATAGTCATTGCTGTTTTCCCCTGTAGCCTCTACCTCTTCCCCAAAATTTTTGGCCATGGGCTCTAGAGGAGGACGGTTGTTAAGCTTGGGAATAGGGACTATGGTAACTGTGGGATGCTCCTCTGCCTCAAAAGGAACTGTTCTGTGAGTGTGTGTCCCAGCGGGGTTGGTATAGTCTGTTCCCCTCCCGAAACCTCCGCCTTGTGGAAGGGAGGTAGGTGTACTTGGCCTTGTTCTTAAGGAGGTCTCTTCCCTCCTCTTTTTGTTTTAGAAAGTCCTGTAGTCCCTCCCCACAAACATGTTTTCCCTTCATGGGTAAATTTTGCAATAGTGTCTTTGATTCGTTGTCGGCATTGCACAACTTCAGCCGCAACGCTCTCCTGGCATGATTGGTGATAGCTGTGGCCCTGGTGTGCAGTCACAGGGTGTCCACTGCCATGTCCACCAGGTATTTTGCCACATCGAGAGTGCACTCTAAAAGTTCTGCCTCTCTGGACTTTGGGTTTGCTTGCTCTTGGAGCTCTTTGAGCAAGTGGATTTGTGCCCGAGCTGTGTAAATGGCCGTTGTGGCAGCTTTGTCGGCGGTTCCCTCAACCTCGAATGCCCTTTTTAGCATGTCCTCTACCTTCTTATCCATTGGATCTTTTAGAGCTACTGTGCCACATGGTAAGATTGTTTTCTTACTGAGCGCTGCCACTTGGGGGTCAATAGTGAGGGCTTTGCACCAGATATCGGTCTTGTCCTCTTGAACCGGATACATCCTGTCCAGGTTTTTCCTATTTGACATTCTGCCTGGTTCTATGGATTGCCACTCTTTGTTGAAGACATCCTCGATAGCTGGGCACACGGGGAAAGTCTCAGAGGTGGTCGTCTTCTGATGGATCATGGGGTCAAGTTTGGACTCGGGTTTACTCTCCTCGACGTCGACCCCCATAGTGGCCTTGATGATTTTCATGAGGCCTGGTACCATGTCGAATGAACACAATTTTGAAGTAAGGGACAGTACAGCTTGAGGTTCCATGTCCTCTTCTTCGGTGTCCATTCCATCCTCTTCCTCTTGGATATCCTTATCTTCTCCGGAGTCCGGCCGAGGATTGTCTGGTATAGTATTTTCATGGTCTAGATATTCCTCCGAGGGCCCCCCTGCCTTGTCTGGTTCCGGAAGTGGCGCTGTTGTTTTATACTGTGTAAGGGATTCAAGTTTCTCCATTATCTTCAGCATGAAATTCTGCTAGCTCTCCATCATCACGACTGTGGCCCGTTGGTTTTGAATCAGGAGGGAACCAGGGTCCATCCAGGTGGTACCGCTGGGCCCCAGATTGTTGGGACCCATGGCCGGAGTTTGCTCCATTGATAACTCACCATTGTCAAGTAGACAGGTGGAGCAAAGAGGACCCGGAGCTTGGGGCAAAAGGGTAGCGTTGCAAGAGGAACACTTCTTGGCCTTGACCATCTGGTGAAAAAGAAGAAGGAAAGCGTATGATTAGGGCTAGTGCATTGTGCTGTGGGGAACTCTCTGTCCCCTAGTAATCAGCATTATTTGTATGGTCTGGCACCTCGTTTTTGGGGGGGTGCCTGCGCTATTCCCTGGGTGGGCTGACAGCCTGTGGGGTCACTGTGGGAGGGACCCCTCATGCATAGAAAGACTAGTCTGGTTGTCGCTATAGGGAGGGACTTCCAGTATAGTGGTGAGCACCGGGGTCGCTGTAGGGAGGGACCCATGCCGAGACTGAAATTATAGGCCATATAATTGTAGGCCATAACACAAAGGTCACTAAGAGAAGGACCTGTGTGTAGGGTGTGGAAGGATGTAGCTGGTGATCGATATATGGAGGTCGCTATATGAGGGACCCCATATAGAAATTCTTAAAAAACCTTGGCTTGTGCGGTATTGGTAACTCTTCCACCCCTGTTGATAACCCCCCCTTGTATTGTGGTTGTAGCGAGATGGAGGGAGTCTAAACTTCCATGTCCAGATTGGAGGGGTGTCCACCCCTTCTAGCAAGGCCTTGCAGGTCTCGAATGTCCTCCATGGGCTTCCTCTAAAGGTTTTAGATCACCCCCAGTCCTCATATATGGGGATCCTCGACCACGAGGTCGTGGTGAAGGCGTCTGTATATGCGCCTGCAGAAGCCACAAGGCATGGCCGCTATATGAAGGGCTTCTCTAGGCCACCGCCCCATGGATAGATGGGCCCAGCCACCCCCACCCAGCCCTGTGGCAGAACGAGAGTGAGGCCTGGATGTAGGCCGCGAACCTGAAGGAGGCTGAGAGGCTGCTGAGACCCGAAAGGGATGTCTTGAGCTTGCAGATAGGTGGAGGGAAGCACTTCAGTGCAGTAGGGATGTGGAGAGCAGCCCTGAGAATGGGGCTGTTCGGGAGCATCCGGCGCCGACTGCACAGTACAGGGAGGGCGTGGCACTGCTGGGAATTGTAGGCCAGAGGCCTGAGGAAATGCATACAGCACAGTTGTGAGGGCGTGCTCCTGAAGGAGAAATGGAGTACTGGGCATGGAGAGCGCTCCTGCAGCAAGGATCGACTCACCGAGCAAGCAGAGGACCTCGGAGGAGGCGGAAGGGGGAGCCCCAGGCGGGCGTGCTGCGCCAAGGACTACCTCATGAGCAGCGATGGGGCCAGGAGGTATACCATGCGAGTGGCATGGCACGAAAAAACAACATTTATGGTTTAAAACTTGGTAAGCCATACAGAGTCTCCCTTTCTTACTTTAAACTGTTATTTGTACTGCAATGTAGTTGAAACAGTAGAGCTAGCATATAGTCTGTAAGTCCTGCGACAGACTCATAAGCAGTGAGCTAAACAGATTGACAAAGCTTGAAACTCACAATGCAGGGAAAAAAAACAGGCATAAGCCTGACTAAAAATGCTAGGAACACAATAGAATCCTTCTGGAATGCTGGCCCTGCAGATCTATAGTCCCTGAAGTGAAGCTTAAATAATCTGAGATAACTGAGAACAGTTTGAGCCACATAGCTGGCTTTGCTAACCTAGCTGTGGGCTGCTTTCTTTTACTCTCTTTTGGAACACCATTTTACAAATATCCATATATTCCTTATAGTTCAGAGGCCTACCTTTCTGATGTGGAGCAGACAGGGATCCTGGTGTGCTTGTTGCCTGATCAGATGCATGATTTGAACTGGAGAGCAGGGGTTTCTGGGACCTGGATATACTAGAAATTTGATCCTAGAGTCATGTGCATCACTAGCCTATCAGGTGGGCTAAAACCCATGAGGTAATGTCTGGAGTACCGTGGATGGTCAACCAATCACAACGTTACTTTGAGGATCTTAGTTAATGACATTAAGAAGCTGTCCACCACTCATCAGACATCTAGCCTGGAGGCCTTCCACAGCCTGATGCTGTACTATGTGCCAAAACATACCTAATTTTAAAATACGGGCATGCACACAAATTTCAAAATTTAAGGTTCCTTTGTAATATACCTCTTGTATCACTGGTCTTTCATTACCTTAAAGCAACAGTGTAACGAAAATGGTTTAAAATTTGACCCCAACTTTTTTCTTTCTAATTGATGCCAGATGTCTTCCCATTTAGTTTGGTGGTGATATTTTCAGTTTTCGTTATCATTTAAGAATTTTATGAAAGTTTTAAAATAATTATTTCTCAAGAAAAAAAGATGGCCACCTCATTTTTACATAGAATTAATAGTGAGGACCCAAGGAGGGTAAGAGTCCAGACAAAAATGCAAATGTACAGTGCACAGCATAGGAAGTATTCAGAAAACCCAAATCAACAGTTCTGCCAATATTTTTTATAACCACAGTTGAAAATTAGTTTTTGGAATAACTTTTTTCATTGTACTGCTGCTTTAACATTACATTTTCTTCTGATCTTTTCTTTAAAGATTAATTACTGTGGCCATGCATTACAACAAAAACAGTAACCATGTGCAGGTCAAGACATATTTTGATAAATTCAGATACTCTGTGTGATTTTCAAAGTACAATAAAGGTGGTTATTAATTGTGCAAGGAACTCACTAAACGAACATATAGTAATAATAATCAAGATAGTATTGATTTAAATATTTATTAACAATGTGAAATATTTATTATAAAGAAACAGTCAGTGGCAATGGCATATCACTAACGTGTGTGGCTAGTCCAATTTTGTACTTTGTGTTCACAAACTTTTTTGTTTATTTATGGTTGAACGTATTATACTATATTGTATAAGACTAATTTTGTTCACTTTGATGCTGACATCTCGTGCTGGTACAAACCCCTGAATACCCTGAAGATTAAATCAGAGGAGGGCTGAAGCAGTGGGAGAGTAAATAGCCTGCAGTTCATATTATTTTTCATATAACCTCTGATATTTTGTTTGTTGGTCCTGCTGTCCTCCCTGGTTAAGTACAGTCAAAGAGGACTTCACTTAGACTCTGTGGAAAAGCAGAACTTCAAAACACCTGCTCAGACTTTATACACTGTGAGCCATTTATTGTCTCACTGCTGCATACTGCAATGATGACAGCTGCAGTGGATTCTGGGATTTGTACTCCTGGAAGATGTCATCCTATAAGTAAACAAATTAGTCAAATTCCATCTAATATACTAAGATAAACAGTAAGTAGAGCAATATTGGTTGGCACACTAAGTGTACATTGTAGCCAGTCCCATACTTGAGTGTGCAATACTTTGTGCATACTGTTACCCTTTAAAAGAGAGTTTTTTTTAAAGTATTTATATTTATTTGTTTACATGTTGGCTACTGGGAAAGGCACACTGAGCCAGAGCTCATTTCCAGGTGTGACCCGAGGGAGGGGGAAGGGTAACATATTATAAGTGCAGCACATGTATCAATCAAGTTTACTTGTTTGACTTTAAAAGACATTACAATTTTCAGATAAAAAATATTACAGACACAATAATATATACATTTCAAAAAATAAGAACATTGTGTACCATAGACATTACAGCAAAAAGAGAATATATGATGTATCAATATATGGTTCATCTGGACTCATTAATAATGTTAATAAATTCATACTCTGTTTGGCCTTCAAAAATTACTGTTGCGAAAAGGCATAGTATATTAAATTGTAGTGGACAAAATATATCAGTGGCTGCTAGGGAATCAGCTAAAAGTTAGTACTCCAAAATGTGACTTGGGGAAATAGACAGCAAACGTGCCTCACCATGTACCAGAAACAGTCTTCAATGAAGGGCAGGCCAAATTCCAGACAAACAGGCCAAACAGATGAGAAAAGGATCACTACATCAAATTACTCCGACCCAATTAGATTTGGCAGACCATTCTCACTGGAATCAACAAGAATCAGCCTATAGTACTAGTTAGAACATGCTATTTTAAAGAGGCCTATTATAAGCACCCTGTTTTTTTACATATACCATACTGTACTCTCCTAAAGTCCCTCAGGAACTGTTCCAGACTAGAATACTTACTGTTAATCTAATACAGGTACCCACACAAGGTTTACACTGCTATTGGGTCATTTCATCCCATTTTAACCCTTAGCTCAGTGGCAACCTGAGTCATAGTTTAAGATCCCCATCCCAACATTGGACTGCCGGGTCCACGGTCTTGTGGGTATTATAAATCTATATCACCATTAACATCCCAAGATCCTTCTTATGAATATCTAAAGCCATACCTTGCTGTCCACTGTATTAGATTTTTGGCAATGAAATACAAAATGTAACATTTTATTTATAATTCTAAGTCACTGGTACTGATCTCATAAGCAGTTTTAAAGAGAGCCATAGTCGTTTTAAACCCCTGTGTCAATTTCTAAAAACTGAATGCATTCAAAACAACAGATATTTCCATATGACATGTTCCAAACAGAAATCTTCTGTAAGTATACTATTACTACAATATTTCATACAAATCTTAAAATAGCTTTTGTTATTAACACAAAAATAATAAAAATAAATCCAAGCAGGTGTTAGAAGCTCCAAATAAATGCAAAAGTGCATCAGATTATATAACAATATTTTATACATTTTTATGAGTCTGTGCTCTATAAATACTGTTACCATATTTTACTTCTTTTTCAATTTCAAGATTCTTTGGACTAGAATACGAACTTGGAGAATAGTCGAGAATAAGAACTGCTTTGCAATCTGACTGTCAGTAAGACTTCCTTTTATTAAATTACAGACCATGGTCAGCAATTTTTAAATTAAGTGGAAATAATTTTAAACAATATCTCAGAATCTGAAGTCGCTTCAAGGTATTTTAGTAGCCTCAAGAAAATTAGTTCTCAATGAAGAGTGCAAGGGTTTTCAACCCACAATCTTACTGCAGTAATTTTTTTTAAGGCATTAGGCTATGGTTTGGAATGTTGGCCCATTCAAAAAGTCAAGTAGGTGCCAACAGCCTCTTAAATAGAACCTTGCATGACAGTACAAAACAAAACACAAAAAAAAAAAACAGTACCTCTTAAATATCCTCTGGTCAGCAAATTTGTATCATTGTAAAATTAAGAAAGAGCAGTGATAGCCACAGTTTGATCCATGCTATCATTATGGGAATCCATACCTTTCCCCTTCAATTTTAAGCTGTTTTCTGGCTGGAGATTTATGTACTTCTCTTCTTAGGGGGTGTCTCTGTCTCTTGTATTTCCAGAGTCTAATCAGCATACATAACCTGTACCACCTGGGTTCCTCTGAGTCAAAGGTAATCAGGTAAATCTGCAGAACAAAACAAAAATATTGCATGGTTAAGCAGAGTATGTTTAGTATGTCAACAGATAACAAAGGCCCTTTCCCCTCCCCGGGCAATGCTGGCATATGTTTTTGAAAGGTGGGAAAGACATATCAGCATACATAATGCAGCTTCCATCTTCACCAAAGCTGTCTTCTCCATGGGTTGAAAAATGTGGTTTAAGTGGTTCAAGTTCCATTGAGCCCTATAATTTATAAATGTACTAAAGCTGCTACTCCTCATTTACAAGTGGTGTTTCAGTTCAAACCGTGTCATTTGAAGTTTCAACATTCTCACAGAGTGAAGCCTTAGGAGTAAAACTCTTGGAAGGGCTACAAACTCTTAAAAAGAACCACAAATGGGCTACATATTACAAACTCTATTGCGGATAAAACACTTCATTAGAAATTGTTTAAAAAGCTTTTAAAAGTTAAGAGAAAACAAAATCCAAATGAGCACAGAGCAGCAGCAGGGAGGGGAGTGCAACAGCGCTTCCGCCATCTTGTTCCAGTACAATGTGACAAAGACTGTCAATAAAGCAAGGCCGTTCTGTATTATTCAGTATACTCAATAGTGAAGACCATTCCACATCATTCTGTACTCATCAGCATGTACTTCTTGAATGAGTGCAAAAAAGCAGTCCAGTGCAGCACAGAGAAACAGATGTCCATGTGTCTGGAGATTTAGGGCCATATAAAACAACGACAAGTCTGCCTTTTCACAACACTTGCTTTTGTGCTTTGCCCGCTATGGAGATAGTCAGATGGATAGCATGCAAATGAGACCATTGGGCATGCAAGGCACTAAGAGACCATTTGCATTCCCGTTGTTGACTTAATTGCATGTTGCAAGACATCCCTTAATGACCCTGTCAATAGTAAAATCATTATATGGCGGTCCAGTGGTTCCCACCATTATTCAAAAATGCAGTGTATGTTGGTCAAGCACTTGATGGTTGCCCAGTGTCTACCCCCTAACCCTGAACAAACTCAATCACCCCACCAGAAACACCTGTTGACATACCACATCCATGCACCCACCACCACCTTCATCAAGGGGTCTGGTATACGTCACATCAAAAGTGCAATAACCAGCAAAGCCTTCTGCTGACCTCTGTGGCTGTCAGTGATCATGCATGCTATAGAAACTGCAGTAATTGCACTATGTGCACTCATTGACAGCTCATATAGTGGCTGACAACAGAGAAAAGAGGATGATTATGCTGGCTGATGTGCTTAGCTGTGATGGTCACCAGACACTGTGGTGAGGGGTGTGGGAGTGGAGGTTGTATCTTAACTGGTGGGTTGAGTGGGGATCATACAAACATATGAACATACAAAATTGCCAGCAGAAACAGGCCTCACAGTCTGTCAAGTCTGCTCGAGTGTGCAGCTAGCACCTCATCTCACAGCTGCCCCTCCCGTCCTTCTCTTCCCAGTATCCATTCCCCCTTACCCTGTCCCAGCCCCTCTTGAAACTGCCCACTGTCTTACAGGACACTATCTTGTCTGGTAAAGTTTTCCATTTGTCCACCACTCTCAGTGAAAAATGTCTCCTCATCTCCCTCCTGAATCTTTCCCCTCCCAATCTTAGTCCCTCTCCTTTCTCATCTGGAAAATCCCTTCTGTGTTGGTCTTGTTTATCCCCTTTAGATACTTAAAGGTCTCAATCATATCCCTCCTCTCATCCAGTGAATACATATTTAGCTGTCCCAGCCTGTCCTCATAGGGATTGCTCTCTGATCTCTGGATCATTGTTATGGCTCTTCACTGCAACCCCTCCAGCAATCTGATGTCCTTCTTCAGGAATGGGCACCAGTACTGCGTGCAGTACTCCAGGTGGGGTCTGACCAATGGCCTATACAGGGGCAGGATAACATCCCTCCTTTTGGAGGAGATCCCTCTTGCAATACACCCCAGCATTTTGTTGGCTTTTGCTGCTGCCTTCCTGCATTGAACAGAGTTGTTCATGCTCCCTGTAATGATCACTCCTAGGATCTTCTCCTCCGTGGAGCTCCCCAACTATACCCCATTCAAGTGATAATCTCTCCCCTGGTTCCTGGCTCTGAAGTGCAGAACCCTGCACTTCTTGGCATTGAACCCCAACTGCCATGTTTCTGCCCACTCCTGCAGCTTAGTCAGGTCCTCCTGCAACCCTTTCCACCACTCCACATCATCAACCACAGCTTCCATCTTGGTATCATCTGTGAACAGACTGATCTTGGTCTGGATCCCGTGTGAGATATCTGCAACAAAAATCCAAAACAGCACTGGTCCCAGTACCAATTTCTGTGGTACCCTGCTTGTCACTGCTCTTAGTGACTAGAGGTCCCCACCACCACCAACCTTTGCTGCCTTCCCTTTAGCCAGTTTGTGATCCATTTCACCATTTTTGGTCCTGCCCCCCACATGTTCCAGTTTCCCACCCAACCTGCCATGTGGCACTGAATCAAAGGCCTTGCTGGAGTCTAAATAGAGGACATCCACTGCATGGCTCTTGTCCAGTTGCTGTGTCACCCAGTCATAGTACTGTACAAGGTTTGTCTGGCAGGATCTGCCAGCTACAAACCCATACTGTTGACCATCCTGGAGACCTTTTTCCTAAAAGAAGCTCACTAGCCTCTCTTTTAGGATGGTCTCCATGAGTTTTCCCATGATCAATGTGAGGCTCACTTGCCTATATTTTCCTGGTTCATCCTTTGGGCCACTTTTGTGGATGGGCACTACATGGACCATTCTCCAGTCCTGTGATACACATCCCATGTCGAGGGAGGTATTGAACAGGTTGGCCAGTGGCCTCACCAGGACCTCTGCCAGCTCCCTTAGTACCCTAGGGTGAATGCCATCAGATCCAGGTGCTTTGTCCACCTTTACTGCCCTCAACCCATATAGTACCCTTCTCTGTAATCCCTACATCTGCCATCTCCTCCCCCCACCCTTCTCACCTGGGGTATCTGCCCCCACTTCTCCTGCATGAATACTGAGCAGAAGTATTCTTTCAGTACCTCTTCCTGCTCTGCCCTTTTCTCCACCCACCCACAGGCCTTCTTAATTCTCACCAGCTGATCCTTGCTCCTTCTTCTCTCTCCGATGGAGTGAAATAAGTCTTTTTCTCCACTTTTGAGTCCCTGTGCCAGTCTCAGCTCCTTGGATGCCTTGGCCACCCTGACCAGTCTGGTAACCTTCCTGGACTTCTCCATGTATGTATCCTTATCTTCACTCCCACCTGATTTCCTGTACTTTCGCAATGATTCCCTCTTGGCCCTCATCCCTTCCATAACCTCCTGTGTCTGCCAGCTGGGTTTCTTTGCCCTACCCTTCTTGCTTTTCTTTCTAGTGCAAGACTCTGTAGCCTCTGCCAGCTCTTCATTTATGATGTCCCATTTCTGGTCTGCATCCATGTGAGGTTGCATACCTGATAGGTGCCTGCCCCAAATTTTCCCTATCTTCTTAAAGTCCGCCCCCCTAAACTCAATCACCCTTGTACCATGCCCCCTGTTTCCCTCGCCATGCTGAGCATGAACCACACTGAATAGTGGTCACTCCCAGCCAGTGGTTCCTCCACTACCAGATTCCTTACAGAGTCCCTGTTATCCAGTACAAGGTCCAGAGTCCTTTCTAACTGAGTTGGCCCCTGGACCAGCAGTGTCATGAGTGTATGGAAGGGGTTAGGCTGGTAATCACTTGACCACCTTGTAGTAATCAACCAACATATACTGGAGGATCATGGAGTGTGGGGATCCAATGGACTACATGGAGATGGGGAGGAGGGGTATTAACTAGTTGACCACCATGGATGTTTATGAACTGTATATTGTTTTCCTAGGTGGAACAGTGTTGATTGCTTATTCTGGTTGTCTTCTGTAGTATTTTTATTTCAGAAATATCTTTGTCAGTCTCATTTGTCTATTATTTGTAAGTGATATAACACCATATATTAGTGTTGTTCCTTTTTAGGTTTTGCGCGATGCCTGATGAAAAAACCCCGGCTGGCATATGAACATGGTCCAAAAGATGACAATGCAGTCCTCGTTGCCTCACATCCTAATCCCACCTCCCTTCAATTATCCCTCCAGCAAGCTTACAACCATGCCAAAAGGTGGTTCGGAGACCACAGACTGGTCATTAACCTAAAGAAAACCAAATCAATGCTCTTCTCCCACCACCAAAATAAAGCTAAAAATACCCCCTCTTGATTATCCCCAGCACTCTGCACCCGCTAGAACAAGTGACTACATACAAGTACCTAGGCATCATGTTCGATACTGCCCTCTCCTTCCACACCCACATTAATGCCCTGTCAGCCACCATTAACTCTCGGATTGGCCTGATATACTGACACAGGGACTGCCTGCCTCAGGTTGCCCGAAGGCTGTTCATCGCCTCCTCCATCTTGTCCCTCGTGGACTATGGCTTGCCCATTTACGCAGCAGCTGACAACTCTGCCCTCTCCAAAATCCAACTCTCCATCAATAAGGTCTGTAGGCTCCTGACTGGTGCCCCCAGCCAAATTCACACCTGCCTTTGTTATATTACCACCAATCTTCTCAACTTTGAGGAGTGACTGCTCTACCAGACCTGCCTTCTTGCTAAGAAATCTCTGCTAGGACTCTCCTCCCTTGGGGGTTTCCACCTCCCTACAGCAGCCATCTTCATCCATCACCACCCATAGCTCTGTTAAGGCCACTTTCAAGGTGCCCAGAACCAAGACCTCTCTTGCCCAGAGATCCTTCCTCTACCGAGCCCCCACCTCATTCAACTCCCTCCCTAGCTGCATCTCCAACTTGCCAAAAATTGGCTCCTTCAAAACAGCCCTTCAGAACCATATCTTTAATACCCACTGTTGTAGGTGCAACTAACCCCCTGTTGTAACCTGTGGTTCCTGCTCACCTGGCCCCCTGGCTTGACAATGTCCACTAGACAGCCTTTCCCTCCCACAGACCTACCCCTTCCCTACTAGGTCCAAACAGTGATGTAACCCACAGTCTTCTCTGAGGAGCTACTACAGTATATCCATGAGTGTAACTCACAATTTTGTAGCATTATGTAACCTAAGTAACATATAAACTGCCACATTATGTAACCTAAGTGTATCTATGTTAAATGTTCCTTTTACTGCACTTGTAATGTTATCCTCTGTTTAATCTGCACTGTAATAACTGTCTTGATGTCTGCCCCCCCAAGACAAGGTGCCTTTGTAAATGAGTCTCTGACTCAAAGGTTGTAAACCCGATTTGTAATGAATAAATGAATTGGAATCATCCATTGCCAAAGTGTAAGGGACTGTACTAGCTGCTTTATGTGCAAAGTTGACTCATTCCAGTAAAGATGAGATAGTTTCTCAATTTGTGAGCTGGTTCAAAACTGTTGAACATGTTCAAGCTGCACAATTCTGCAGGACACTAACTATATGATTATGACTAC
Source organism: Neoceratodus forsteri (assembly GCA_016271365.2). Taxonomy (NCBI): domain Eukaryota; kingdom Metazoa; phylum Chordata; order Ceratodontiformes; family Ceratodontidae; genus Neoceratodus; species Neoceratodus forsteri. Next base: position 541,704,349 of record CM057449.1, on the reverse strand, counting down.
TACATTGCCAATGTTCGTGATCAATGAAGTACCTATGTTGATTGAAACTGCTGCCTAATATGTCAGCAAATATTTTCAGAGTCAAAGTAAGTGGACTTAATTGAATGGGAGTAAAGTGCTTTAAGGGCTGCTATATCACATATATCCTATATGTTGGTGTGATCTAACCTAGTTTTCTTACTGTTAGCCTCACAATCTGCTACTGTAACAACCTGACTATGTACTTATGTACTGCTATTCTGTAACAGCCTGACTATGTACTGATGTACTGCTACATATCCTGTATGTCTCTGTATCTAAAGTATGTGAGGTGGAACCTTTGTAAAGGAGTCTCTGACTCAAAGGTAATTTCCGAACATTCAATAAATAAAATAAATACATGAAATATTTGTCTAACACTGAGTTGTATATGTAGATTACTTGTTTGACAGTTACATAAATTGTCAAAATTCAACAAATATTATTATATTGTCAGTGTCAGTGGCTCAGTAGAGGCCGGGAGATCAGAGGGCCGTCGGTTCAGTTCCCACATCTGGCACTTGGGTTAATATCCCAGTACTGACACTGTAGTGCAGCATGAGAGGGGTGCTGCACTTCTGAGGTGCTGTCTTTCGGATGAGACGTTAAACCAAGGTCCCATCTGCCTGGATTGGGGGTAGTTCAGGTGGATATTAAAGATCCCATGGCACTTATCGAAAAGAGTAGGGGTGTTTTTATTTACAATTAGTGCATAAATGACAGAATACAATGAACAAAACATGAGTAACATATATACAATATTTGAAAGAAAAAACAGGAAACAAAAAGAACAAAGAATTTTACATCAGAAAATTCTTTACCCTTAGGGGTAACTCATTATTCTTACTTAACAATCTATTTATATTTAATGATATGAGAAAACCCCTTCCACCATATTTTAACTTTATCTACATTATAAATTTGATTATATTTCAGGTACACTTTCTGTAATTCATTCCTTACATAGAGGTAAAACCCCCATACATGCTTCTCTTTTGGTAAATAACCCATTGACATCTCATTTGCCATAAACAAAACCGTAAGCATGCAAAAAAAAATCATTAAGGTTCTATTGTCATAAACTTTTAAACTAGGTGGAATAATACCAATTACTAAGATGTCATAAGTGATATTTGATAACCATTTCAAGTTCCACTTGTTTGCAGCATAAAGCCATAAGGATTTAGAAAAAGAACAGTAAAGAAAGAAATGTTCCATTGTTTCCTCCTGATTTATACATTCTGGGTATGGACAATTTCTTTATTCTTTTGCTTTATTCTTAGCTGTATCTCTAATGTTTAGCCTGCCATACATGATAAGCCACTGTGATTCCCACATGTACTCTGGAAGTCTAGGATTATTGAGTTGATCTAGAATCTTATTACTCATAACTGTAGGGCAATTCTTAAAACTGGGGTTAGCAGGATAGACCTGAATCATTATGGATTTGTAAAGAGTTTTCGTGGAGTTGGTAGTAATTTGAAGTTTTGTAACCTGCCATTTGTACAGCTTTTGTGCTGCTGGTTTGAAATATGGTGGTGTGTGAATATGGGGGCTAATTTTTTGGAGCACTAATAAGCCATGCTTTCATATATCGCTCTAAAACATTTTTAATCCATAATCCATCTTGACTTTCTGGATACAGTAGGCACCTTTTTATGGTATGAGTGAAAAAGAGAGCATGACAAAAAATGATAGGATCAATCATTCCTAACCCCCCATCTCTTTTGCTAAATAAGTGTAACATCTATTAACAGGGTTCAATCTATTACCCCACAGCATTTGGAATCAACAACTATATAACCTGGTCTCATATTGGGAGGGTAAAGGGAAAATCAATGCCACATATTGTAGGCAAGGTATTATAAACTGAGGACTTGAATTCTTTTTTGTTTTGAGAATTTAAACTGTTTCCATCTAGCTGTTTTTGTTTCCACATTTTTTAACACCCTGTCCCAATTAACTTCTGGAAGATTCTGAGGTCCAAACTGTATACCTAAGATAGAGAGGGATTCTTCTGATATCCTGATGCTATTGTAATTAATAGCTGTTTGGTTATTAATCCCCATCATTAATACTCTGGATTTTGTTTTATTTAATTTAGCATTGGATATGAATGAAAAGAGTTCAAATTGTTTAAAAAATTCTTCCATATGCTCCTGTTTCTTAAAAAAGAGACAAACATCATCTGCAAAAGCCTGTACAATCAGTTGTGTATTAGACAGTGGCATTTGAGTGAAAAGATATACAACAAGGGGCTAAGGGGACAGCCTTGACAGACCCCTGTTCTAATTTCCAGATGTTTTGTTATTAAACCTTTTATTACTGGGTAAACTTTGGCTGAGTTATATAGTGATTTTATAATTTTTATGATTGAACAGGGAATCCCAAAAAATTCCAAAACTAGAAACAAATACGAGTGAGTTACCCTGTCAAATGCTTTCTCTAAATCTATTGAAAGCAATTACCTGGCTCTGCCTTCTAATTATAAGAATTCTATTAAGTCTCTAATAATTGTTGAAGCCGATTGTATCTGTCTATCAGGTAGGCCACACAATTGAAAAGGTGAAATTACCTTATTCGCGATGTATTTTAATCTATTATTTAATAAAGTAGTAAAGATTTTATACTCTGAGTTTAAGATTGTAATAGGTCTCCAATTCTTAATGTCACCCCGTCTCTTGATTTAAAAATATGTATCATAAGGCCTTCTGTGAGTGCTTCCGGGATCAATTTGGCGGACATGAAAAACTGAAATACTAAGTTTAAACAAGAAAAAATTTCATAATGAAAGGTTTTATAAAATAAATTGGAAAGGCCATCTAAACCTGGAATAATATTGTCTTTTAAATTATTTCTATTTCTTTCCTAGAGAAAGGTACAATCGTGCTTTCAATATTCTGGGAGTCCAAAAGAAAGGGAGGGGGGGGGCCTAAATATTTTTTCATTTCTATGGAAGATGGATAGTTTTTTGGTTGTAGATTAAAAAAATGAGTTTCAGTAATAGAATTGATGGCAGTTTCATCCTCCACTTTAGTTTTATTACACTCTAGATATTCCAAAGCTATAGATTCTTTTATTTTTTTACATAGCTCAAATGGGTCTCCTGCCACAGTTTTCTTTGAATGATTAGTTAAAATTGCCTGGAGAGTTTTGGTTCTATGATACTGGAAAACTTTCATTTGATTTTTAATTTTTTCAATTTGAGTGGTATAATCTAATGTGGAAGAATTAGCTATTGAAACGACATACTGTAATTGGTTTCTCAGTCTTAGATAAGAAAGAAAATCTGAATTCCTTCTTTGAATTCCATATTTTTTAAACCACTTACAGCAGTCATTTTTAGTCTCCATCCACCAAGTTCCTAAATCCGGATATAAAAAGGCCCCTGACAATCTAGCTTTCAGGATAAGCAGAATTTAATTTTTTACTAATGCTTCTTTAAGAATGGAAGTATTCAGTTTCCATCAAGGTTTTTTGTAAAGAATAGAGGGTGAAACCCCAATTTCAATCTGTACCAGTAGGTGATCAGAAAATTCAACTGGAATTGTTTTAAACTTACCTACAGTAATTGTTTTTGATGTAAATAGGAAGTCGATAGTTGAACCTACCGTCCCTTTAAAAAAAGTACAATTCAAACCATTATTTTCAAATCTGTTACAATTTAATAAATCTCCTATATTTATGATGGATTCTAAACAGTTTGAATCACAATATATTTTTTATTCAACCTACCCTTTATGTTTAGACTGCAATTAAAGTTTCCACCCCAAAAAATGTTGAATGAGGATATTAAATAGGGTTGAATTGTTTTCATATACTCTGTTCTAAGAACTTTGGTCTGTGGATTGTATATGTTAATAAATCTACAATTCAGGGAGTACCATATTCCATCTATTATTAAAACTCTACCTGGTATTAACTCTATTAATTTGTTTAAACTAAAATGAAAGGAATTGAATAAAATTCCAATCCCGTCCGCACAATCTATACCAAATGACCAGTATGATGGCCCCCATGGCCAATCCCTTTGGAACTAAGCTATTTGCTCTTGGGAAAACATCCATGTTTCTTGCACAAAGCTAACTGCTATGTTATTATCCTGGAGTAACTGGAAAACAGCTTGCCTTTTCACTGAATTTAATATACTGTGAGTGTTCAGTGTACCCCATATGCAAACTGTCATTCCAGTTAATGCTTGAGAAATTTATGTTATTTTTTCCTCCTTTTTTTTCTTTTCTTTATATTCTTCTATTGGAGCCCCAATGTTTTCTTGAACAGATTTTTGGGAATCTGAATCTCCAATATCCATTTCTTAGTCTCCCCAAGAGGTAAACAAGGCAGAATAAGAATCTGAAGATTCTATTTGCTCAGTCTGAGGTGCAGTAGGTGTTTTGAGGTGCCTACTAGATCTTCTCGGAGGTAAAGGAGACATAAAAGAGCTCTCTAGTCCAACGCTCTCTGCATTCTCAGGGTTTTTATAACACACAGGCTCCAAATGTTCTATGACCACTTTTTCAGTTTTAACTAAACCTACAGGTTCCACTTTTCCAGGAGGGGGGTGGGGATCTGGAGAGAGGATTACCATATCTAAATTCTGAGGAGGGGAAGGTCTAGCCTTATCTACTTCAGTGTTTCCTTTTTTTCCTAGCGCATCTTGGGCTTGCTGAATTATTAAGTCAGTGCTCCCACATGAGGCTTTATTCTTTGCTGTCCAAGGACATTCTCTAAAGGCATGCCCAAATTCATCACAAAAGTCACACTTGGTGTGGTTAGCACACTGCATGGTTACATGACCCACCTCCCCACAGTTATCACAACTGGGCTGGTCACAAACACTAGAGAGATGTGTTTTTGACCCGCACTTATAGCAAGCTCTAGGATGACCACTATAAAAACATACCCCCCTGTCTCTACCCAGTAGGAAAGCGTTAGGGATATGTTTGATCCCTGTGTCAGTTTGTTTGAGCTTAACTCTATACTTCCAATCCCCTGTCCAAAATTGTTCTGAATCCAAAATGGGTTCAGGATCACTTTAAATTTCACACTTCTGGGATAACCAATATGTTATGTCTTCTACATGGACCCCCTCATTCCTAAACATAACAGTGACATTTTTTATTAAAGGTTAAGTGAGTGGTATTACCAAAAAGGGGGTCCATGTAGGAGAGCATTTAACTTGCCCATATCTCTTCCAGAAAAGGTCTAACAGATAGGCTGACCGAAAACTTATGTCAAAGTTATCTTCTCCAGAAATATTGATGAAAGCAAACACATCTCTAGGAGAAAATTGCAGAAACTCTTTTATAAGGCATTTCCCTACATAATGTCTATCAGGTCTTTCTTCTAGACCTCCCTTGTAGTGAATGTGCACAGTATTTCACCCAGGTGCTGCTTCACGTCTTGCATGGGAAAACAGCTCAGATAATAAAGGCTGGTTCTGATTTACTGAAGAGTGAAAGTACCCTCTGTTTGTACTGTCCTGTAAAGCAGGGACAGGTTTTGTTCCCACTACTGCTTATCCTCTAATTGGTTGTACAGATGTGCTTGCAACCTGTAGTGTTTTCTTCTCAGTTGAGGTAGGCCCTCTCTAGTTTTCCCCATTGACTGGTACTGAGGAAGTCCTGGTTGCCATTCAGGGGAGGCTGATGAGAAATTAAGAGAAGAATCCCATGTTGAGTCAGGAGTCCAAATCCCTGAAGCAGATTTTTTCCAACCTGCTTCTTGAAGCGCCTTCTGAGGCATCCAGTTCTCATCATGTCCACTTGTACTATCAAGGGCCTGTTCAGTAATCTTAGAAACTCCTTGAGCAATTGCAGCCTTTTTGTTCATGACATTGCGCTCTAGCACTGGAGTTTTAATAGTGCTCATGCTTGTAGGTAGCGTTTGAGGAACCAAGGGCTTCTGAAAGCTAAATTCTGTTACCCCCCCTTGCACATTTGCTTTAGTTTGATATTTGATGTGGGAGAACCCAACTGATTCAGAACTTTCTTTCACCAGAGGATAAAACACAAACCCTGTTTCTTTAGACAGGTTTGTGTGTCCCATAAAGGGTAAACCTTGCAAATGACATTTAGGAGCTAGGTTGTCATTTCTACGAACTGGTGGGGGAGCACCTTTCTTTTCATTACTTTTGTTTCAATTCAGAGATATTATAGGCTTTTGGCACTCGCTAGGCTTAGCGAAAGAACTGCCAGCCAAAATACAGTCACAATTAGAAACAGGAGCATTGTTTGGTAAAGCACACTCACCCTCAGGTGGGAGCAATTTTGTTTTTCTTACTTCCTCATTCTTGCAATCAGTTCACTCGCTTGGCCTGTCAGGCAGATCAGCTGCAGCTTCAATTAACTCGGCACTCTGAATTGAGTTTGTCACGTCTTCCATCGATGAAAGAACCTCTGCTTGAACATCAGCATTAAAGGTACACATTCCATCCATAGCTTTGGCAGGCAATGTAGCAAAAATATTTTCAGTTGACAGGAAAATATCAGGCATAGAACTAGCCTCGTGGAATATATCGTCTCCCTCGGTTTCCTGGAAAATACTTAGATTATCCATAGTTTGTTGCTCAGCAAGCAGTGAGGCCTCCCCCACCACTAAACCAGCGTATTTCTTCTCCAGCATCTCTCCCACAGTGGCCATCTCTCAGCAGATGGCCCGTCCACCTACAGGAGAGTAGGGGAATTTCCCCGGTGTCCTGGTCAAATTTTCCTCATTCACTAAAAATACCACCAACAGCTTAATCTGGTTCAAGGTCAGTTGGCATTCATCTATATCCCCTTCCCCTGGGTCATGCCTGAAAATAGGCAGGATTTGTCTAGTGCACTTACCCAGTCAACAACAAAAACTAAATAAAATGAATGCCGATTATGGCCGTCTTTTCTGGTTATTATTAAAAAAGCCAAATTTTTTGTGACAAGGATTCATTCTTTTTGACATTTATTTTTAAAATAAACTGTGAGTTATAATCATTTTCTCAAACATGTACACATATTTAATTTTGAAATAGTCATCAGGTAAACAAACATAGAAATAGCACCATTGTGTGTGTAACGCAGATGCCTTGATGCATGCAGAAATTGAAATACTTGTTCAACAGTGACTTCCATGGAGCTGCTAAAGATAAAGAGGACTCGGCCTTACTCCATGTGGTTGCACCAAACTGGTCAATAGTAAATTTGTCGAACAGCATTACAGCGACAGCACAATGCTGACAGTCGGCATTGCGCCATCAGTAAAACAAAATGTTTTTTGTGGGGGGCTTTGACTTCTGCACCCTCCTGCATTTTAAAATAATCAACTCCGAGTCAGATTTGTGTCAGGGAGGGGACAAAATCACTGGAGACAGCAGTGTCAGTGTACCGCAGACCAATACAGTGAACTGCTAATTTTGTCACTGTAATGATCTTCACAGTATTTGCATCGCTGTTCAAACGATATACCCCTGCACATTGGCAGTTTTACAATGTTTAGTAATATCATCACAAACAAAATGGATCATCATTGAGGTGGGGGGAGGTGGAGAGAGGTTTGTTAATAAAGTGATACAGTCATATTCAGCTTCATTATTGACTACTGTGTGCCTAAATACTTACATTTACTGAGGCAAGTATTGTTACACTGAGTATGCATGCCCTTGGAAGTCTATAGAGCATCATTTTAAAAAAGGTCTTTTCAGACATTGTGCTGAACATTTGGTTAAATCAGATGCACTGTTTGTTACAACACTGTTAAACAACTAGCAAAGTCTCACACATTACACTTGCATGTACTGAATTGTGGCTACATCAATACACATAGGAGCACTGGTGTGAACATGGCCTCAATGAAACTGAAAGTGATTGTGCAGATTGCCACTCATGGTGAAATTACTTTCTGTCCCTTTCCTTGGTGGATATAATATAAATTATTAAACAGGTCAGAAAGGAACTTACACGGAAGTAAAGGAGACTTTTATGTTCTGGGAATTTCAAGCTGATTGCAAATTTTATCTGTACCTTTTTTATGGTATGGTATTCTGATATTATCAATCAATTAAAAATAAGAAACAAAGTTGACTGTCACTAATCTTCATATATGGGCCTGATTTTCAAAGGCTGATGCAGGGCTTGTGTTAAGCCCTGTGTTAACCCTGTTGTTTGGTGTAACTACACCAAACTCCTTTGATGCAACTGCACCCAATTTTAGTACATTAGGTGTAGTTGCAACAGTTTCCACAATTTATGGCAGTTTGTGCCAAATGTTTGGCACACGCCCTGTAAAAAGGGCCCCCCAAAGGGTGCAAGTTCGACCAAGGTGGAGCTGGTCTAACTTGTGTCATTTGGTACACAGGACAGAAAATAATGATCTGCACAGAGTGAATCCCGCAAGCCTCCTGTGCCATATTTTTGACACACCAGGGACTTGCAGCATTTGCAAGTCTTTTGAAAATCAGGGCCACAGTGTCAAAGTGTTGGTTTGGTGATAAGCAGATATACAGTGTAAACACTGTTTAACTAAAATTATGCTGAGGGTTGTGTTGGTTTTATGGAGGTTCATTTTCTCCATTGACCAAGAACACCAAATTATATAGATTACATTTTGTGGAATTCAGTTTATTTATTTATTTAGTTTTGTTTACCGGGTAGGGTGCACTAGACATTCATTTGCCTTTTTTCAGGCACAACCCAGGAGGGTGCAAACCATTAAACAGTGCAAATACAGGAGCAGTCCTACAGCATTAGAGTACATGACAAACTTAATACAAACAAACCCAGTACATGACAATAAATTAAGCATCTGCATGATCAAATGAAACAGAGTAAACCAAACTGTACAAGTTACGTAAGAAGCAAAGAGGAGAGGTTATTGGCAAAGCTCTGAAGTACAGAAAAATTAACAGATATGCAAAGTGACAAGTGTAGGGGTATTAAGTACCAGTGGCTAGCCATAGTGAGGGACAGGGCTAGGGACAGGAGCATGCTGCAATTTGGAGCAGATGTGAATGGTTTTGGCTCTGGAAAGCATGGGTAACTGTACATTGTATTATGTTAGTAGGTATGCTATTCTACAATTTAGGGGCAGCAACAGTGAAGGCTGTTTCCTTGAGTTTGATCCTGGTCCTGAGTATACATAGGAGTTCAAGGTCTGAGCATCTGAGAGGATAGAAATTTTTGTATGGTAACAGTAGGGAGGCAAGAGACAGGGGTGCACAGTTCTGGATTACACTGTGAGTGATACCACCCAGGGAGACATCACGTTGGGCAGCAATATTTAGCCACAATTAGCAAGAACAATGGCAACGTACGCAATGTTCTGTACTTGCAGCATTTGAAAACAAGAATCTGTTTGCCTTGAACTGTGAAATTTTTTCATTATGTACATGCTTTGAACTGGGATTCTTGTTTCTAATTGACAGCATCACATATGGTGGTAAGGAGATTGGTAGTGCCTTTTCCCAACTATCCATAGCTCCATCTCACAATTTGATGATACAATCTGTGTCTGTATCTTCTATAAACATAAAATAGAAATCGGTAAAAGTAAAAATATCTACACATTTCAATCACAGGCTAATTTGTTTTGACAATTCATTTTTATACTCTTCACTTTTAGAAACAATTTGTTACTTCTGCAGGACAAATGGCATCAAACAGATAAATGCGTTTTATCAGATAACTTGTTGTGTTTGAAGGAATGGGAGAGGTTGGTCTGACAGCCATAATCATTAACGATACTTACTCACTGGCATTCTCACGGGGCACTGCTTTTTGTGGTAATAAGTCTGTTGACTGTAACTGTGGTGACAGGCAACGTACTGTAGTTAACAATGAAGTTTATTGTCAGACAAAAGCAAAAATGACAAGGTAGACAAGCAGGATGTAAACTCACAGACACAGCAATGACAATAGGGAAGACCACTACTATTCACATCACTGATGAGGGTGAAATCCCTAGGAGTGAATGCAGAGGATGTAAACTGGGTAAGAAATTGGCTGATGGATAAGAGACAGAGGGTGCTGGTAAATAACATTCACTCTGAGGAAGGGAGGGTGACCAGGGGGTGCCTCAGATATCAGTGCTGGGACCAGTCCTCTATGTCTTTACAAGTGAGATTGCAGAGCGGCTGGAAGGGAAGGTCTGCCTCTTTGTTGATGACACCAAAATCTGCAATAGTGTGGACAATTGGAGGGTGGTAGAAAGGATGAGTAGAGACCTGAGAAAATGTGAAGAATGGGTAAAGGTATAGCAGCTAGGTTTCGATAAGAATAAAGTGCAAAATCATGCATTTAGGGCACAGAAACCCAGGAGCTCAGAACAAAATGGGTGAAGTGGTACTGATGACCACCAAGCAGAAAAGAAACCTGAGGGTAATCATATCTGATGACAGTCCCAGATGAGGACGGGGATGGACAGGGGAAGCAGGTACAAGGCTTACTAGCCATCCATGGATGATGGTGGGCTAAAAACCTCTATGGGGAAAAAAGTAAACAGACATGGAAACAATTGTTCACACAGGGTTAAAAAACACAATATTAGCCACCATGCTGTATGCAGTACCATTGACACAATGACAATCAACCAAGGCATTCAGTCAATTACAGCTGTGTTTTTAAAAACAGATACTTTTGCACTCCCCCAAACATCAGCTGGTCAAGTGTTCCATGTCTACAACTCCATTTGCATAAATTGAAATGTTCAATTGACCATCAGAACACTAACCCTCATAACTGTACAATAGTAACACAGAGCTCTTCAACCACTATATATCATAAATAGTTCATAGTACAGTATATGGTAATCCCTTCTTGTGTTCAGAACGTGATACACAGAATATTCTTGATGAAGTACAGTTCAGTAGTCACAAAAAAGTTGTTGAAGTATCTTTATGATGTTGCAATGATACTACTACAAGTTTTGGGTGACCCTTAAACCACCTGTGATATTCACCAGTGCTTGAAAAAGTATATTTATTAGTGAGATACAGATTGTTTTAAGGTGCAGAAGGTCCACTGGTCCCCACCCTGACAGCCTCCCAGTATGGTTCTGGGCTGCTGCACCCCCCTGCCAATGCTAGGGTTTGGTAGGTGCTGGGTACCAAGTTGCCTCCCTTCCTGGAGAAGGTGAGCAATTTCTGGGATGTTCAACCTCCTTCTCCTGGCTGACCCTCCAATGAATGAGGTCCACTCCCAAACCCTGGTTGTTGATGTGCAGACAGAAGCACTTCCACTGCACCGGTGGACCGGCAGCTAATCCCATTTTGAAAAACATCAAAATCACTGCAAACATTTCACTGCATTTTAATATCCTTTGCTGCAGAGACTATAACAACATCATTTGCATACAACAAAGCAGACAACTTTGTACAAATTCCTGGCAAGCCATTGATAAATATGCTGAACAGAGCAGGTCCAGTATTGAACCCTGTGGGACTCTGATGTTGGTCAACCTATAACCAGAATATACATCCCCCACCTTTGTCCTATATTGTATACTTTCCAGGTAGCTATCAAACCATTTTAAGATGGGTTCCGACAACCCTGAAGCACCTAACTTATAAAAAAGTAACATGATAAACTAAATCAAATACCTATGAAAAATCAACAACAACAGATGCAACAGAAAAACCTGATACAAGAGTCATATGTAAATAATTAGTGAAAGTTAATAATACTGTATTCAAGCTGGGGTGTTACCTGAATCCATGAAGCTATAATGTTAAATTTTGCACCTGTTCAAATGAGAATATAATTGGTAATGTACTACCCTTTCCAATAGCTTTGATAAGGGGGAAAGAAGGGGAATTGGTCAAAAATTTTCAGCTGCTTTCCTTGAACCCTGCTTGTGGACTGGAATGATGTCAGCTCCCTTCTAGATGGCTGGTATTGATCCAGTGCACAACAAAAGCTTAATTACTTTTGTCAAAGGAATTGCAATTTCTTCTTTTGCCAGCTTCACAGTTCCCATATAAGATATTTTATAGTTGAACTTATAGGAGATTTATTTTAAATAAAACTAAGGGTTAGTCTGACAAGAGCCCCCAATAACATTCAATTTTAAAGGCCCTAGGTCCCACAAGTCCCTAGTCAAATGTTCATGATTGCCAAAATAGTTATTAAAACTCTCAGTTATCTCCGCTTTTCAGTCACTACTGTTGTACCCATAACCAAAGCCTTAGGGATAAATTCAGCATCAGCATTTGTTAAGTCTCCAGTTCATTTTCAAAACTGAGATGCACCTTTTTTCAAAGTGTATTGCTTTTCTCGAAAACAATTAGATTTTACTGATTTCACTGTTTGTTTACACTTATTAAGTGTGACCTTATAACTAATCAATAGTTTTCCATCTCCAGTATCTCACTAGGCTTTCCTGTCTTTGGACTTGTCTTTCAGTAAAGCTAATAATTGATTAGTAATCCATACATTCTGTTTAGTTTTTAATCTCAGTTTATGACTTGGTGCCAGTTTATCACTAATTACATTTAATTTGCTAATAAAATAATCCAATGAGTTATCAACATCTGTTATAATGTCAAGACAAGACCAATCTGAATTGTGTATACAAGCTTTTAGTTGGTTGACACCCAGATTTTTTTAAACTCCCAAAAGAGTGAAGTTCAGCTTGTTGCTAACCCACCTTATTTGTTCATCTGCAATAAATCTGGGAGTGGTCACCCAAGATATCTGGCAGGGTACCTAAGAAGGTCACCCAACCCAGAAAATGAACCAGAATTAAGTCAACTAAATGTTGGACTTTGTTTTATAGTAGGTTCTGGTTGGGAAACAAGTAATCTGGTTTAAGTAACATGAATTTTGGAAGCAGCATGGAACAGGAACAGCCTTGGTTGGGTTCAAGGAGACCATCCTATGAGGTTTTGATAGTGTCAGACCAGAAATAAAGGTGCGTTTCAGCAGTATCCTAGGTGCTATCACAAAAAAGGGAAAGCAAGCCCCAAAAATTCGAAGTTTGCAAAGCTTGTGGCACTTGTGGTCTCACAAAGAGATAAAGGATGAAATAATGCAGACAAAACAGCAGCTTTCTGGGTTCAAACTGCAGTTTAATGACTGGAGAACAAACTGCTGCATTAGTGCCTTGGCCCTACAATCGGGCCTTCGATTAGGGGTGACCCTAAGCTGCTGTTTTGTCTGCATTATTTCATCCTTCATCTCTTTGTGAGACCATGAGTGCCACAAGCTTTGCAAACTTCGAGGTTTTGATAGTGGTAGGATGATCGGGGCAGTGTTCGTGGGCCAAACCAAGACTTTTGATTTGATAGATCATGACTTAACTTACCTCAAGTTACATGATCTTGGGTTTTTGGGGGCAGCTGTTTCTTGATTATGTGATTATTTATCAAACAGAAGCCAATTTGTTCAAATTGGCATGGCTGCCTCTGAAATAAAGTTTACAGTCTGCGGTGTTTCCCAGGGATCCATTTTGGGACCTCTACTGTTTTTCATTTTTGCAAACCAGTTACCTAGGGTTTGTGAACTGGGAAATTCACTGCTTCATGCAGATGATTTAATAATTTATGCCCTGTCAAATTCTGTATCTGAACTTTGTCATTCCCTCGAAAGGGATTTTGGAAATGTTTGCTGTTGGTTAGCAAGTAATAGGATGGTTTTGAATTCAGCCAAATCTAAAGCAATGCTTTTTGGAACCCAATGCATGTTGCAGGATTCTCCTCAGCTTGTGATACCTGAGCCACAAGGTGATGTGTTGGAGCAGGTATCGCTGTTTAAATATCTTGGAATGCTTCTTGTTTGACCTTTTCTCCACTGGTAGCAGCAATGGTAAAAAAGGTAAATTAAAAGATTGGGGTACTATTTAAATTTAAATCTTATTTTTTCTCAAGATACAAGGCTGGCTATTGCCACTGGGTCCCTTCTCCCTCATTACGATTATGTATCTAGTTTATATTATAATATTGAAGTTAAGGATATGCAAGCTGTATCTGTTGTGTATAATAATATTTGCAGGTTCCTAACAGAACCCATCGGTGTGATCTCTATTCTCCTCTGGGTTGGTTTTCCCCCAGTTGTCATTTAGAATTTTCAGCTGGATGTTTGATGTTTAAAAGCCATCATTTTGGTGCTAGTTTTCCTCTTTCTCTAGCCTAGTTAAAAAAAAAATTACTTCCTAGCCTGAGAGCAGCTGATGGTCCCATGTATCACATTCCCTGGTTTTCTTTGAAGGCTTGTACTAGGTCCTTCTCAGTTGCAGCATCAACTTATTAAAATACACTTTCTATATCAATCAGGCTTGCCCCCTCTCTCCAAACTCTTAAATCTTGGTTGAAGTCTTATCTGTTACTGAAATCTGTATGTAATTGTGATTTGTAAATTGTGTTCCTGTTTTTTTTTTTTTTTACAAATGTTGTCCATTAATGTTGTTTGTCCAGGTCAGGCCTGAAAACAGACCTTTGGTCTAGTGCCTTTACCTAGTTACCAAAGAATAAAATGAAATAAAATAAGTTCAACTTGGACACCCTGACTTGCACCTATTTTTTTTATATCATCCACCCAATGTACAGTATATGAAAATCATGAAGTACTACAAAATCCCTGGCTCTGTTGTAAAGTACATAGTCTAGCTTAGGAACAGATCCAAAGGTGGCAAACTGGATAAGAAACTGGTTATGGGATAGGTGGCAGAGGGTGGTAGTAAATGGAGTTCACTCCAAGGAAGGGAGGGTGACAAATGGAGTATTTCAGGGATCAGTACTGTGACCAGTCCTCTTTAATGTCTGTATTAGTAACATTTCAGAGGAGCGGGAAGGGAAGGTCTGTCTCTTTGTGGATGACACCAAACTCTGGAATAGAGTTGATATGCTGGGGGTGTTTGTGTGGAAAGTGTGAGCAAAGACCTGAGAGAACTCGAGGAGTGGGCAAGGGTATGGCAGCTGGGGTTCAACACCAAAAATTGCAAAATAATGTGCTTGGGGTACAGAAACCTAGAGAGAGAGCACAAAACGGGAGAAGTGGTGCTGACAAATATTAAGCAGGAAAAAGACCTGGGAGTGATCATAATAGATGACCTAATGGTGGCCAAGCAGTGTAACAAGGCAGTTGGGAGGGCTGGAGGGATACTGGGGTGCATAGGTAGGGGTATCACCAGCACAAAGAGGAAGGTGGTATTGCCTCTGTATAGATCACCAATAAGCCCCACCAAGAGTACTGTGTCTAGTTCTGGAGACCATATCTCCGGAAGGACATAGACAGAGTGGAGGAAGTCCAGAGGAGGGCAATTAAAATGGTGTTGGGTCACCGGCCTGGTGGTGCTGAGGGTTGAGGTGCTGGATGCCACACCTTGCACCACACTGGCCACCCTGGTTTGGGAGCAGACTCGGGTCATCAGAGGTTAGCAGGGGAGGAAAGGATTGAGCATCTGGAGGACAGCTCTCCTTTCCTGGACGGGGGTTCAGTTCTCACTGTTTAGCGACTCCTAGTGAAGACTAGGGGCCATACAGCAGTTAGGAACCAGGCGTAAGCCATGAGAGTGGCTACTGCAGTGCTTCTGTGGGCATTAGCAGGCGCGTTGATGTGCTGCCCTGGAGCGCATTGCATTGCTGAGCCAATGGGGGGTGCAGCAACAAGAAATTCCCCCTTCCCATTGGTAGGCAAAGGTGGGTCTAGGGGCTCTGGCACCACATCCAATTCTGGGCCTAGATGTCCTCTCGATCTCCTCTAACCCTCCGCACCAGATACTATAGATAGAACGCAGGATGGAGTGGTGGTCTTTGCTCCCGGGGGACTCAGATCTGGGGGGGGGGTTCGGGTGATGTGGTGAAAAGCAGAAACACACCAAGAGAGAGATGCCATGCTTCAGGAGGATGGGATAAGCCGGTAAGCCGAGTGACCTAGTTGGAGAGAGTCTAATGGGAAGGGCGCAGAAAGAAAGTTGAAAAAAAATGGTATTGGGTCTGCATCAGAAGCCCTATAATGAAAGATTTAAGTATCTAAATATGTACACTATGGAAAAGAGGAGAGAAAGGAAGGATATGATAGATACCTTTAAATACCTCACAGTGGTAACTAAGGTACAGGAGGGAAATATTTTTCAGAAAATAAGTTGCTCAAGGACAAGGGAGCATGATAAGAAGCTGGAGGGAGTAGATTCAGGAGAGATTTAAGGAAGTACTTCTTCACAGAAAGAGTGGTGGTTTCCTGGAACAGCCTTCCAGCAGAGGTGGTGGGGGTAAAAACAGGTGGGATTCAAGAATGCATGGGCTAGGCATAAGGGAATCATAGGGAATGTGAAGGGTTGGGGGTGAATGGGCCAGAGATCAAGTAGGATCCATGATGATGCTATAGGCAGGGCCCCATGTTTACTGTGGCAAAGCGGACCTACATTCTGTGGCAGGACCTCATTCTTTCTGCGGCAGAACAACTGCTGACTCTGTGGCTATTCTGTGGAGGATAAATTGTAGCTAAACAGCAGACCATCAAAGGGATTAAGTCTTAGTTAACCCTTTGACTGCCTTCGTGCAACCACTCTGCTACACTGAAAGTGGAACAGCAGGTCATTTAACAGTATGTAGTCTTCTTATCACAAATATTAAACAGCAGTAACCCAAACCTGGCATAGCCATGGGCATCAGTGTTCTCTTTTAATGAATTTTCCTTCCCACCCCGAATTTGAAGACTCATCTGTTCTCCTGGAAATTGGTGGCCTTTGCTGTTCTCATAGGTTATAATCAAAAGAGGACATACACACTTAGCTAAAACTACACAGAAGGCAAAACCTGTTTGGGTTTCTTCTGGTTTATATTTATAGATAGCAGATATAAAGAGAGACTCCAACTTGAAGGCCATTTGTTTTCTGATTTTGATCAATGTTCTTTCATATTATTATTTTTGCAATCTAGGAATACTCCAACTGCCTTGCAACAAACATGTTGAGTGCAGTGTACAAATAAGTGTTTTTTTTTGGGGGGGGCGGGGTTGTCTTCCTATAATAGTGAAGGAGGGTGTAACTTGGAGTGTCTGCAGGATTTGTTGACTCCTGATTTTTCTTTTGGGGGACACGCTAAAAAAATGCAAGCAAGTCATTCTTATGAAGCTGGAGTAACCTTGGTTACCATGTTCTCTTCTCCTCACAACTCAGGGGGTGGTGGTGTTCTTCAGTCAGTGACCCTCATTTCACTTACTGTATGTATAGCAGCAATCAAACTTTTCATTCAAATTTTTTTCTACACCTGTTTGCTCCATTTCTAGTGTACCCTGGTCCCCAACTCTGCTGTAACTGGGCAACGTGACTCTCCCTAAGAATTGAGCTTGATGCCGCCACTTAGGCTGCAGGTTCAGATTTGCCAAGAAATTACTCTCACACTTGCAGGTACAGTACTGCAGCCCACAAATCAAAACTGTGATGGATGTCCACCAGTGGGGACCAAGTCCTCTGCCCAGTTTGCTGCCAGCTCTATGTTTCTGCAATTGGCTCCTCCTCCAATACCTGTCACCACACTGAGATCAGTTTCACCTCTATGGGCACCACTGAATCTTCTCACTTCTTGTCTACAGCTTGCCTTTCAATTCTTCCTTCCAAATTCATCTTCCAAGGATTCAGCATGCACCATGAGCAGCCTCACAATGAAAAATTAACATGGCTGAGCTACCCACACCTACACAGTAGCAAATCATAACTGCGGTGGACCTAATCAAGCTCTGCTACTATTGTGTCAGTGGCCCCCCCCCCACACACAATACTGGCAGGAAGGAGTCATGTAACAAGAGCCAACACGAGTCAAAATGCCATGCAGCCACTTGCTTTTTGGCTTTGTAGTGGACAGCATCAGTTTGCTGCCCCTTCTAATGAGCATGTGTGCCATGGCATACTTAACACGTCAATAGTATGGCCTTGCCTTGTCTGATTGCATAGCATGGCTAGCATTTCTGTGGCTGAGTGGCTGATTTTCCTGATTTCTGTGGCAAGCACGGATTTCTGCTGTCAGCCCTGATTTCTATGGCCACTGCTGCAACCACAGAATTGCAGAAAACATGGGGCCCTGGCAATAGTTAGGGAAAAAAAGGCAGACTAGGTGAGTCAAGGGGTCCTTATCTGTCAGCAAATTCTGTTTCTATGTTTCTTGATAGTCGTCAATACCACTCCACCCATTTTGTACTCTGTAACTGGGTTTCTGTGCCTGGGTACATTATTTTTTGCCTTTTCACATTGAATCCCAGCTGCCATACCCTGACCACTCCTCTAGTTTCCTCAGGACTCTGCTCATCCTTTTTCACCACCTCTGGAGTATTCAACCGATTGCAGAATTTGGTGTCATCTACAAATAGACAGACTTTCCCTTCTAACACCTCTGAATTGTCACTTATAAAAACATTAAAGAGGCCCGGTCCCAACACTGATCCCCTCAGCACCCCGATGGTCACTCTCCCTTCCTTGGAGTGAACTCCATTTACTACCACCCTCTGTCACCTATTCCCTAAGCAATTTCTTATCCAGTTTACCACCTTTGGACCCACTCTTAAGCTACCCAACTTGCTTATTAATCTCCTATGTGAAGCTATGTTGAAACCTGTACTGAAATCTTAGGAAGCCATGACCATCTATGTACCCTGATCTAAACTCCATCTCATCTAAATCTTTTGTAATCCTGTCAAAGAAATCTATGATATTCATTTGACATTACCTCCCCCCTGTGAACACATGCTACCCTGGGTCTTGTAACCCACTGGATTACAAATATTTCACAACCCTTTCCTGGGAGCAAAAAAGAGATGACACACACTCTACCCTTACTAGCATAAGGACTGATATACTCAAATTTTAGTGACAAAGCTAGAGTGCATCTTTATTATTAAAACCCCCCAAAAAATGAGATAAAAACATACTGTATATGCACAGTGTATATAGAAAAATGAGGCATACAGTATCTGCAGCAGGATAAGCATACAAGTCAGGACATACAGCAGAGAAAGCAGTACATGCAGGCTAGATGTGAGGCACCACGGCTGCAGCACCATCACTGACATTTCGCTCACAGCTTGGTGTGGCTTCTTCAGCGTAGCTCATCAATTCTCTAAGCACTCCTTATATATGCTTACAGTTACCATGGAAACATATAAATTAATGATTTTTTTTAACCAGGAGCGACACACTGAGCTGAAAACTTGTTTACAGGTGCAACCTGGGAGCACAAGGAAGTTAAGTGACTTTCCCAGGGTCACACAGTATGCAAGTGGGGGCTGTGGGATTCAAACCCAGGTCTCCAGGATTGCAGCTCAGATCCTTAAACCACTGTGCTATACTGCCTCCTAATTAAAATAGGTTGGCCTGCTGGCACAGAGGCAGGATGCCCATCTGCAATGCCAATGATACAGGTTTGGGAACAGACCTGGAACATCAGAGGGCCAGCCAGGGAGAGAAGGATTGAGCATCCCAGGGACTGCTTTCCTTCTACAGGAGGGAGGGAGGTGGTTAGTGTGTCCAGCATAATGAGGACCCCTGGTGGAGGCTGGGGGTACCTCCATGCCAGTGCCATCACTTGTACAGGGTAAGCATACATGGGATATAATTGCATGTCCCTGTCTCAAGGGGAAAAAAAAATCACTTTGAAAAATAGTGGCTGCCATCCATGACACCTACTGAACCTGGCTGCGATCGCACACCAAAGTGCTCTTATGTCCCGACCTATCATGTTGTCCACTATGGCAGGTCGATTCCGTGCCCGCCTTGGGGTGAAAGCCAAGGAGGCAATGCCAGTGGCCACTGGCATCCTTTTCTCGTTGCCACAGAGATCAAGCTGGTGCGGTGGCCCCACCCCGGGGGGCAATCCAGGGGGTATTGGGCCAAGAAGAAGGTAAGTCCCTGGGGGTGGTGCGAAGAAGGATACCGTGGATCAGCAGGGGCAGAGGTACAAAGGTGGTTTGCTAAAATAAATAAATAAATAACAATTCATTAAAATTTCCAAATGGAAAATGACGTTACAAAAGTGCCTAAATAACTCGCTATTATGCAAGATAAAACCTTAAGTATATATACTGTATATCTACAAAATACATATACAAAATCTAAATTAGAAATTTATATGGTTAACAAATACCCATGCATTAGTGCACATTTATTGTTATGTATTTCAGAGGTACATTAAATAAAACCTGCTGTGGTATTCCTTTTTTCATACACGTTGTTGTCTGTTACCATGCCAATATAAAATACCAAGAAAACCAGACACTGAATTGGCAAGACTCACTCTCTGGGTTGCTAGACATCTTACATAAACATTATAGATATTTTGAATATTCTAGAAGAGATCGTGTATACAATACATCTTGTGTGTAATACAGAAGACTCTCAGTCTCATTCTTATCTTTATCTTCTTCTCCTGTGATGTTGAGAAATAACTTTGATATGAGATCCAGGAACTTTTTGCTCCAAGAAGAAAGAGGCTCAAATCTGACATTCAGAAACATAGGGTGCACATCATAGTCAAGACCCCTGGAATTCTGCAATTCTGCAGTTGCGGGATTTTCTGCAGAATTTGCATCATGCCTCAGAATTTATATAGTGCCCCAGAATTTATTGTTTGTGGTGAATTTTCATTCAAATATACAGTTTTTCTGTAGTGCCAGGCTCCCATACCCATCTTGTTTATCCTGAAGCTCCTCCTCTGCGCTTGGTAGGTGATGTCGTCAATGATATCACTTCATATTTTAGCCAATGGCAGGGTTGCATTCTGCTACAGAAATGAATAAATCATGCCACAGAAATCAGAAAATGCTGCCGCAGAAATCTAGGAGCCCTGCTGCAGAAATCAGAAAATTCTGCAGGAGAGCACTAGGGGCCCTGATCATAGTAAAACTGACATGTTACAGAATATCCATAAAGGGACACAAAACAACATGGATGTGTGCCTGGTTATGTACAAATTTCATGTGTTATAATGAAAAACCCACAACAAGGTATTATACTGTATATCTATCTATCTATCTATCCATATATATATATATATATATATATATATAGGAGATACATGATGGGCATGAGTGTGGTATGGCAAATATTGTCACTCCCAAGAGTGAACTCTGGATTTCTCCGGTACTGAGCACGAAAGAGCTATCCAGAGCTCACGATGCAGGAGTGACAATATTTGCCATAGCACCCGATCTGCCCATCATGTATTCGAGATATACAATATGGCCAAGAGTTTTAGAAGTTTTGTTACACTGTCTTGTGTTCTGTTCCTGTTTATGTATTTGCTCATTCTGTGTGTGAGCTTTTCTGAATGGTCTGGCAGTGTTATAAACTCTGGGTGACACATGAGTGTGTTTTGCAATGCTAAATGAGTTAGTTTTAGGTAGGAGTGAGAAACATACTTTTGTGAGGCTGTATTGTTTAGAAGTCTGGCTGCAGTGAAGATGAGAGCATCACAGTAATTGTAATGAGCTGAGAGGCAGAGTGTCAGAACAGCTGATACTGATTTCAGTGGTAATTAAGTTAGCTGCAGGCAGAGTGCAGAGTGTTCTGTGAAATTGTGCTCTTTAGGATTCTGGCTGCAGTCAAGCTGAAAGCATCACAGTAATTGTAACGGGTGAGAATCAGAGTTTGAGGAACAAGTGAGCGTGTGTTTCAGTGGTAGTTGAGTTAGCTACATGCAGTAGTTTAGACTGTTCTGTGAAGCTGTGCTGTTTAGAATTATGGCTGTAGTCAAACTAACAGTATCACAGTAATGAGCTGGAAGTTGGGGGGGCATAGGTGTGTTTTGTAATGCTCACTGAGTTAGCTGTAGGCAGCAGTGATACCTCTGAAGTAGTTCTGCCTTTGTTTCTATGGTAACAGCACAGGTGTTTCTTGCATGTTGAGGGGAAAGCTGCCTAGAGTGATGACCTTCTGTGACCCATGTGTGTAAATGGTTGATATAATTACAGTAGAGCAGAGGGTAAAAATATCACACTGCAGTGGATGATACACTGTTTTATCTCACTCATTTTCCACTCACCCCTATTGTGTGTATATATATATATATTTATATATGTGTGTATATATATTTATATATATATATATATATATAATGGTAGCCCTACCGAGCTACCATAATTAGGGTTGAGTAGCACTTTTAAGGTTAAAGGGTGAAACTTTGCACCTTAATAACTTTGCCACCATTCAATGGATTTGCCTGAAATTTGGTGTGCATGGTTGGGCTTGGTAGATCTTGGGATCTGCCAACTTGCATACCAGTTGGATTTACAGATGCAGAGTTATTAGGCAACATCCGTGTGCGCAATTATGCTTTTTTGCACACTCTTTGTTCTCACCTACAGGTCGCAGAGATTGAGCGACCAGTCCTAAAGCTTCAGGGAACGTGTGGCCGGGGTCCCCAATGTGCCTTTTGAAGATTTTGTGAAAAAATATTGAACAGTTCAAAAGTTATTCAAAAAACAACTTCCCTTTATAAGTCAATGGGAAACGTTAACAAAAAGTTCAACACATTCGCAAATGCACTTTTTAGTGTCGCAAATGGCCCCAGTAGTGTCGCAAATTCACCATTTTTTTTCAGTTACTGATCAGAAAAATGCTTGCCATTTAAAATTGGGACCCTCTAGGAACACAATTCTTTTTGTGCTCACCTAGTTGGACCCTCATGTCTTTATTTTGGGGTTAAATACCCCAGAAATATGTTTTTCAAATTTCTGGAAAAAGTAGTGTTACAAAGTAGTGTCACACCTGCAACACTTTCACAAAATTTTGTGAAAGCTTTTGCAAACTGCGACACTACTTTTCCAGGCTATGGCCAAAATGACAGGAGTTCTTTGCCACCCTGCTGCAAAAGAACGGTTTGGTCTTTTGAGCTGAAATTTGAAGGGAAGGCAGCCAACATCTCTCAGATGTGCCTTTTGGTGGTTTGGTGACAAAATATTGCACAAATACCAAGTTATGGTACTCCAAATTTGACTTTTCTTCCCATAGACTAACATGGTGATGTTCACCGTGCATTTCGGGACTCGTATCTCGAAAATGATGTGAGATACAGAATTTTTCATCACAACAATGCATAGCATAGACAATTCAGTGAAAACCTAGCCAGGAAACTCATGAATCATGTGAAATTAAATTTTTTTTCTACGTCATACGGTTCCTGAGATATAAGCAATTTAGCAGTCCAACAGCTCATTTTCTGCTCCGAGACCCACTATTATGCATACCTTCTTTGTACACACTGTGTTTCTCCATGCAGCTGTTGGGCAAAAACAGGGTGTGCACTTCTGTTACTGTTACAGTTAACGTTTCCACTTGTGTTTCCGTACCCATTTTCATTATCGTTCCCATGTACGCCATTGTGTGCGTTACCTTTATGCTTCTGCTTGTGTACACACTTGCATTTCTGTTTCCTTTGGCATTATTTCTGCTGTTAACATTACCATTTGTGTTTCCGATTGTGGTACCGTGACCGTGCACATCACGGTTTACGTTCCCTTATGTGCTTTCATCTCCTTTTGCGTCACTGTTCACTTTGGCATCACTTTGTGCTTGCATTTCTAGTAACGTTTGCTTTTCCATTTACATTTCAGTCATGATGTGCGCAACCATTAGTGGTTGCATCTCCTTTGCACTTACCATTACTATGTCACAAAAAATCACGTGGTGGTCACACCACCACATTCCATTCACTATTTCTACTGCACATTCTCAAAAAGAAGGGAAATTAGAGGCAAAAAACTCCATTTAATGCATCAGTTAGGGTTGTTCCACAGCAACAAAAGCGAGGAAATTCGGTGTTAGGGTTGAAAGCCCCCCTTCCACCCCCATCCCACCACCCCAACTGCCAATGGGGTGTGCATTGGGGTCATCGGTCCTAACTCTCACCCCATTCTCCTACACCTCAGCTTATTTACCCATGTGATGGGGTGAGAGTTAGTGCTGATGACCCCAATGCACACCCCATTGGCTGTTGGGGTGGTGGGCTGGGGTGGAAGGGGGCTTTCAAACCCTAATGCCAAATTTCCTTGCTTTTTGTCACTGTGGAACAAACTTAACTGATGCATTAAATGGAGATTTTGCATATATATATATATATATATATATATATATATATATAATGGTAGCATGGTAGAGCTACCATAGTTAGGGTTGAGTAGCACTTTTAAGGTTAAAGGGTGAAACTTTGCACCTTAATAATGTTGCCACAGTTCAATGGGATCTGCCAACTTTTGTACCAGTCAGATATACGGCTACAGAGTTATTAAGCGACAACCGAAAGCACAATTATGTTTTTTTTGCGAATTCTTTGCTCTCGCCTACAGGTCACACGGTTTGCTGGCTGGTCCGAAAACTTTAGGGAATGTGCGGCCGGGATCCCCAATGTGCCTTTTGAAGATTTCGTGAACAAATATTAAACGGTTCAAAAGTTATTCAAAAAATAAGTTCCCATTATAAGTCAATGGGAAAAGTTAAAAAGTTTGAAAGTGTCGCAAATGTACTTTTTAGTGACACAAATGGCCCTAGTAGTGTTGCAAATCCACCATTTTGTTTTCAGTAAGAGATCAGAAAAATGCTTGGCATTTAAAATTGAGACCCTCTAGGGATATAATTATTTCTGTCTTCACCTAGTTGGACCCTCAGGATGCTAGCCATGTCTTTATTTTGAGGTGAAGCACCCCAGAAATATGTTTTTCAAATTTTTGGAAACAGTAGTGTCACAAAGTAGTGTCGTACCTGCGACACTTTTGCAAATTTATGTGAAAAGTGTGCAAACTGTGACACTACTTTTCCAGACTATGGCCAAAATGACAGGAGTTCTTTGCCACCCTGCTGCAAAATAACCGTTTGGTCTTTTGAGCTGAAATTTGGAGTGAAGGCAGCCAACATCTCTCAGATGTGCCATTTGGTAGTTTGGTGAAAAAATATTGCATGGCTACCGAGTTATAGTACTCTGAAATTAAAATTTTTCCCATAGAATAACATGGTGGTGCCACCATGCATTTTGGGGCTCATATCTCGAAAACAGTGCGAGATTCAGAATTTTCATCATGACAATGCGTATCCTTGGCTATGCATTGAGTGAAAACGTAGCCAGGAAAATCATGAATCATGTGAAAAAAAAAATTTTTCTACGCTGTACAGTTATTGAGATATAATCAATGTAGTATTCCAACACCTCGTTTTCGGCTCCGACGCCCAATATTATGCATACATTCTTTGTACACAGTGTGTTTCTTTAGGCAGCTGTTGGGGAGAAATAGGGTATGCACTTCTGTTAATGTTACAGTTATTGTTTCCACTTGCATTTATGTAATTCCCGTGTACGCCACCATGTGCGTTACCCTTTGTGTTCTCGTTTGCGCTTGCATTTGCATTACTGTTACTGTTACCATTTGTATTTCCACTACTGTTTGTGTTTCAGTTTGCATCACCGTGTGCATTGCCATATGTGTTTATGGCAGCCCTTTCGTTTGCATTTGTCTTTCATTTTGTGTCTTCGTTGCTGTTACTGTTACCATTTGTGCTTCCAATTGCATTACTGTGCCCGTGCACATTACGGTTTGCGTTTACATATGTAATTCCATTTGCTTTTGCATTTCTGTTTCCTTTGGCATTATTGTTGCTGTTACCATTATCATTTTCATTTACAACTGCGGTAATGTGACCATGCGCATTACGGTTTGCGTTTCCATACTCGCTTCCATTCCTGTTTCCATTTCTGTTTCCTTTGGCATTATTGTTCATATTAACTTTACCATTTGTATTTACAATCATGGTACCATAACTGTCTTATTCTGGTTTAGTTTCGTGTGCGCTTGCATTAATTCCATTTTCGGTTCCTGTGGTTATTTATGCTGTTAACATTACCATTTGCATTTCCAATTGCCGTACCGTGACTGTGCATGTCAAGGTTTACGTTTCCTTATGCAGTTGCATCTCCCTTTTGCATCACTGTTCAGTTTGGCATCACTTTGTGCTTCTGTTTCTATTAAAGTTTGCTTTACCATTTACGTTTCTGTCACCATGTGCACAACCGTTAGCGCTTTTATTTCCCTTGCACTTACTGTTATTATGTCAGAAACATCACATTCCATTCACTACTTCTACTGCACATTCTCAAAAAGAAGGGAAATTAGAGGCAAAAAACTCAGTTTAATGCATCAGTTAGGGTTATTCCACAGTGACAAAAGTGAGGAAATTCGATGTTAGGGTTGAAACCCCCTCCTTGACCCACCCCCACCCTGCCCCCCAGCTGGCATCAGGGTGTGCGTTGGGAGTCATCGGTCCTATAGTTCACCACCCAGCTTCTTTACACATGTGATGGGGTGAGAGTTAGGGTCAATGACCCCAACGCACACCCCAATGCCGGCTGGGGGCAGGGTGGGGTTGGGTGCAAGGGGGGTTTCAACCCTAACCTCTAATTTCCTCACTTTTGTCGATGTGGAACAACCCTAACTGATGCATTAAATGGAGTTTTTTGCCTCTAATATATTATATACAAATACATTTTTTGTATACTAATTTGCACCGCTATTACAATACAAATGAGACTAGTTAGGGATACAGCAAATAGACAACATTTTTAAATGAGGAAGTTTACTGTACTAATCCAACAGAATCATTGAGGCCAGGTGGATTACAAGCCCATGTCCTGAAAATCTAAAGACTTTCTATTCTACTCACTTTTACATCCCAGTCATCCTGTATGCTATTCTTTGCAGCCTCCTGAATGTCAAATAATTCTATTACATGGTCCTCTAATCTTTTGTTTTTGTCATGTTGTCCAGTAGCATATTTATCATTTTCTTCCCTGCTGGCTTGTACATGTTTACCGATTTGCACCCTCAAACAGCAAATAGTTCTCCCTGTGTAAAATGCATTGCATTTGCACCTCATCATGTAAATTATACCTTCACCAGAGCACTTAATGAAATTGTTACAGAATATAAACTCATCTTTTTTGGATGTGATACTTTTCCTCCTTATAGCAAACATACAGCACCCACATCTTTTATTTATTGTAGGTATTTGCCAAGGAGTCTGTATAATAATCTGAGGTTTGTTTAGACTTTGTACCACATGGATTCCTGTATGTAATAGTAGGGGCCTGTGGCAAAATATATTTCAATTTAAGTTCCATACTCAATATATCCCAATGCTTTTTGGGGGGTTCTGGGGTTAGCTCCTTCAATGAAGTTGCTGCACCCCATTCTCAAATCATTACAAAAAGCCACTTCAAAGATCTTGTCTGCACCTTCCTTAGCTGCAGCTACAGACAAAAAAGATTGAACAAAAAAGTATCAGGTGGACAGATGGGGAGGAGGGTGTGGATATCTGGATACCTACCATGATCATCAAGGAGTAGTCCAGATGGTTGCCTGTGAGAGGGCTCAGATACTGTTCTCTGCACAGCCCCCTGAAAAGGACTCCAGAAAATTGGATATCATGACCAAGAAAGTTTACACATCTGCTTTACTACTTATTACGTAGGTAGCTTACTTGGCCCATATTGCTCAGTACTAGAAGGCACTGTGGAACATAGTGTTAGCACTGGCTGACAAGGCTAATAGTAAATTGGCACAGAACCTGATTGCCACAGCAATGTCAGCACTGGATGCCACTAAATACCACTTCCACATTACTGTGGACACTACTGACACTGCCTCAAGAGTCTCTTTGAGGCAATTTATCCTGGCTAAGGGCAACCATCCTTTCCCAGGACACTCTGACAAAGGCCCTGGATTTCCATTTTGAAGGAAATTCTCTTTTTTGTGACAGTGATGAGGCACACATTTTTTCTAATTAAGACTTTATTACAAAATGTAATCAGCATACAAAGATAAAACACAATAAAATAAATAACCATCTGTCCAGAGACCTTGCAACAAGAAAATGTAATACCCCCTTATCAAACATATTGAGAAAATGAACAAGCTTTAGGAAGCTCAGAAATGAAACAAAAGACAGATACCAAATTAAAGTCCTTGAGTCCATCAAACTAAAGTCTCTAGTTATCCTTTGGGGTAGTCCATAAGGGCTTATAGCAATAACCAGTCATTAATGAAGGAAATATTAATTCCAGCCCTTACATCTGATACATAAGCAAAAGCATAAAAACAAACTGATCCACTTCACTGTAAGCAGTCATCTGGCCTAGGACTAAGTACCACTAATATGTACAAATTCGATAAACCTAAGCACAGGAATCATAAACAATAAATCAGGTAACAAATCAACTCATGAATTGCAAGACAAACCCTAAACAAACAGTCCAAGTGGAACAACTCTGGGCAACAAGAGGGTGGAGATGAGGTACAGAACCAAAAGCACACCCCATGCCCACCAAGCAAGAAGAGAGCAGTAGTGGTTCCAGTAGGGAACTCAGCCTATGCAGCTCAGACCTCAACAGAGGGGGAAGGACTATGTCTTAAATAAGGTTCCTAAACCTGCTCAAATAAGGCAGCCTTCCCCACTGCCCTATAGAAAAGGTGCTCTAAGCTAGCTAATTTATGAAGACTGTCCTCCCAGTCTGCTAGGGTAGGTATCGACTCTGAGCGCTAATTCCTAGGAATAAGACACATTTTTCCAGCAGCACGCCCAGTCCTCTTCTGATAAAGATGAACCAAGCAGTTTTTCCCAACATAGCTTTAGGTTGAGTGTTTGGGGGAGTATACACCTGCAGGAGCCCTTTATCAATATGACCCAGCTAAGGAGGCCTAGAAGCAGGTTTACCCTCACTACTGAAAGCTAAACCCAAGATATCATCACAAATCCCAGACATAGGGAGCCAAAGCTGAGAGCGCGTGTAGGAGGAGATCAAGTGATGGATTTTAAAAAATATTTCCACAAGTGAGACTGTGACAAGGATGCCTGAGCCCTAATATCCACAAAATCTTTAAACTGACCCTTCTTGGAGTCAAATAAATCTGCAACCCTTAACAATCCTCCAGCAGCCCACTAAGTGCCATCAATCTGGAACTTAGGGTTGTTCCATAGTGGCCAGCAAGAAAAGGGAACCTGCCACTGTGAGGACACCAATTTAGACACCCCTTTCCATAGTCCCAAAACATACATATGTAATGGGTAATCCTTTTGAATTTTAGAGGAGTTCCATAAAATCAATTCAGGCACTGCCCCTAAATAACTGTTCCTCCAAAGTTAACCACTAGGAAGAATCCTGGCACTGCTCAGCAAAGAGCCACATCCAAATCTGATGAAGGCCAGAGGCCAAATAGTATCCCTTGAACCAGGGTACCTGAAAGCCACCCTTGCCCAAGGGAGTGATCAGTCGAGATAAAGAAATTTGAGGTTTCCCACCCTCCCCAAGGAAGTGTCTAATACATTTGCCCGACTTCCAAAGGGAGTCTGGAACCAGTAGGGCTAGATACCTGAGAAGATATACTAGCTGGGGAAGGACCATCACCTGGAGAATTTGGGCTTTCCCCCAAAACGATAAATGAAGGCGTGTCCATCTATTCAGTTCTTCTTGTAAGGATTTCAACAATGGGGAGAAGTTTAAGTGGACCCATTCTTTCCATTAGGAGAACTCATAATAACCAAATACTTAATCGGCGCTCTGCCCACTCAAGGCCCAGCCCCTGCAAGGAGACAGACGAACAGTGCACATTTAATGGCAAGACCTCTGTTTTTCCCCAGTTATTTCTAAGCCCAGAGAGCTTCACAAATTGATCTACTGTAATAATTCAATCATAGCTACAAAACACTGAGCCGGGTTGTGAAGTGTGAGAAGGATGTCATCGGCAAATAGCATAGGTTTAAACACCTCTTCACCAAACTTTATCCTGGTGATGTTAAGACTCTCACAAAGCTTCTGCACTAGGGGTTTTAATAGCTAAGATGAAAAGTGTTGGGGAGAGGGGTCACCCTTGCCTAAGTGCCCTGTCCCAGTGGAAACATAGCCGAAGCAGCACCGTTCATTGACACAGAAGCTGTCGGGGCTGAATAAAAGGTCTTCACCCATTGAACAAACTCCTCCCAAATCCCAAACACTTGAAGAGTACAGAATAGATATTGCCATTCAAGCAAATCAAAATCCTTCTCTGTATCCAGTGCCACCACCACCACTGGCTCTGGAGAAGACTCTGCAACCTTAAGTAAGTTGACCGGGTCTCCTTATGTGATCCATCCCATCTCTCCCTGCCACAAAGCCAAACTGATCTGCATGCACTATGGAAGGTAATATTGCCTGTAATCTCTTGTCCAAAACCTTCACTAAGATTTTATTCAACATTCAACAGGGAGATGGGGTGTAACTGGCACATAAGTAGGGGTCCTTTCCTTTCTTCATAAGTACTTAGATACATGTCTCTGTCATCAAATCAGATAATAAAAGCAGATCCCTGGCTTCCTGAAAAATGGCAATCAACATTGGGCATAAAAGGACTTAGAAATGTTTATAAAATTCACTAGGCAGGACATCAGGACCTGGGGCTTTGCCACTGGAAATCTGCTAAATATCAGCGGACACCTCATGGGCTGTAATAGGGGCATCTCAACTCCTTGTTTGTTCCTCCGACAGTCGAGGTAGCATACTCAACTGCAGGAAGGAGGCAATAGCTTCATCCATCTTGTATCCTGGAGCAGGTTTAGATTACTAAAGTCTCTGATAATATTTAGAAAATGCATCATTAATTGCCCCTGGAGCTGTGGAAATAGAAGCCCCTTCCCTAATATCAGGAATCTTGGATTCCTCTTACAGCTTTTTCAACCAGTATTGCAAAAGGTGACCTGCTTTCTCAGCCTCTCCCAAAAAGCATGAAGCATTTGACACAGAGCAAACTCAGCCTATTTCAATTTCAAAACGTTCAGCTGGTATTGAACCTGTCTCATAGAGTGCAATAGCTCTGAAGATCAGTCTTCTGCCTTATGCCTCTGTTGAAGGTCAGCCAATTATTTTTCAAGGGCCTGGAAGTCATTCAGCTTGGCCTTTTCCTGCACAGAGGTGTAGGCAATAACCCGTCCATGAACAAAGGCCTTCAGTGCCTCCCAAGACCAGTAAATGGCAGTCTCACCTGGGAAATTAAGCTCCAGATATGTGTCAATCTCCTGCCTCAGCCACTGCACAAACCTAGTGTCATTGCAAAGGCTAACATTAAACTGCCACTTCTTGGCTGACTGCTCAGGGGTTCTAGGGTCAAAACTGTAAGTCACTAGGGAGTGATCAGAAATAAGGATTGGCTCTGTAGTGGACCTTACAGCTCCCTGAGCAGCAAACCCCAAGGCATGGGCCATATCTATCCTACTGTAAGACTGGTGAGGGGCAGAGTAAAATGTATAATCCAGGCCAGAGGGATGCTCCAGCCACCACATATCAAGCGGACCATGTTCCTGCATCAAAAGCTTTAAAGCATTGCCACCCACAGAAGACAAGGAGTCAGGGGACCCACTCCTGTTACGTAAGGGGCCTAAGACTTGATTCATGTCACCGAGCAGAATGATAGGGGCAGGGTCCAAGTCAAGCAATGCCTGGAAGATAGTATGAAAAAAGTGTGGGTTGTCAACATTAGATCCATAGAGGGAACCTAAAATCAGTGGATTCCCATCTAATCTACCCCTGATTAATAACCAGTGGCCTTCCTTATCTTTCTGAACCTTGTCCACCACCCAGTTGACAGTCTTGTGGCAAACAATGGCCACCCTTTGTTTTTTCGATATAAACGAAGACTCATAAACTGGCCCTTCCAAATGTCACCTCATTCTCTCAGCCTCTGTCTTTACAAAGTGGGTTTCCTGCAGGAAATTAATTTTCCCTCCCAGCAGCCTTAGGTGAGTAATAACCCTCTTCCTCCTCTTGACAGGGCTATTTAATCCCCGAACATTCCAAGTTATGGATTTATAATTCATTGTATGGGAGTTAGTATGCACTGTCTTGCTGTTCATCCCCAGCCCAGAGAGTAATTCAACATCTTAAATGTCTGTCTTGCCACATCATACCATATGTAACTATGTACAACGATTGAATAAAAGAATAACAATAAATATAACCACATACTAAACAAACTATATACAGCATTTATGCAGACAAGCCCTCCCAAATTAGGCAAAAGACATCATGGTGGCCACTGAGTCTTTTCCTATAAAGGCAACCCTGAAGAAAAGTACCCCCCTGCCCCAAGTACTGCGTTACGGATCTATGAGATAACGGCAATCGCCAAAAAAAATATTTTGGCAATGTACTCCCCGGCGCACAGTAAAATAGCACCGGGGAGTTGGGATTTTATGTTTTATTAGGTAGGCTGCACCCCTGTACCCCCCTACTAGAGGATTCTCAACTTCAGGGGGGTGCATATCAGGGCATGCAAACGCTGTAAAAATAAAATTTCAGGCCACTGCAACAAAAAGTACCTGCACCTGGACCTGAACCCCACACCATTCTTGCCATAGCCCTGAACCCACCCACCACACCACAGAAGCAGCTCACTGTGGCACCACCTCCACAACCCCTCCGTCTCCTCCCACCCCATGCTCAGTGTGCTCATTTCCCCCACATGTACCTCCCCATCCAGTTGCCCACCTTCCCCAGTTGTCCCAATGACAGGCACTGCGATTGAGTCACCCTTTCGGTATGCTCCCAATCGCGGTCGCCAAAGTCACGGGATACCCCGTGTGTTACATATTGTACAACCCGAAACAGATATCTGGTCAGAATAGATAAGGCCCTTCCACAAAAGAACCCTCCATAAATAAAAAGGATCTCAAATCAATAAACACAGGATGAATCAGGAGGGACTTGGCCTAGGTATCTGGGAGGGCTTAGTAAGATATTAAACTAAACCCTCCTGAACCCTCCCCCGGCAGGAACCTGCCCAATGCACTCCAGTGCCCAGGTATATCAACCAAATGGGCCATTAACAAACTTTGCCCTACAGGACT
Source organism: Neoceratodus forsteri (assembly GCA_016271365.2). NCBI lineage: Eukaryota > Metazoa > Chordata > Ceratodontiformes > Ceratodontidae > Neoceratodus > Neoceratodus forsteri. The sequence goes on along the minus strand of CM057449.1, from coordinate 541,671,520 downwards.
TGGGCCCAGAAGGGGAGAAAACTACCCCCAAAACCTTATGTAGTCACCCCCCATAACAATTCACATCAGTGCTGCCCCCAGAAACCAAAAAAGGAACAGATAAAAACTGAAATGAGGGCAAATAACACTGAGTCTTAGCAGAATTAGAGAGGAGCAATAAACTTGCCATGTCCCCAAAATATGTCCAACTCCTTAGGGCATTCTGACCGGGAGAAAATGCATAAATTGAACAAGGCAGAACCCTCATCCCCCCCCCAGCACACCACACTTTAGAACTACATATTCTATAAGAAGATATGAAATAAAACAGTTATACAATGGTACCCCAAAGAGGTAGGTAAACCCCTTACACTGAACACCTCCCCAGGAGAAGCCCAAAATCAACAACAGCAATTAACTGCTCTCTTCCCCAGAACAGCCCCAAGTGTGATCCACTCATAAGAAAAATCACAATAATAACATCACCATCGAGGAAGTCTCCACCGACATCAAGTCAGTAGAAAATGTAAAAAACACCAGATATACTCTAAGCAAAAGGATACAGTCAAGAAGGAGCAACCGCTATTTCCATGTCATCCAATTTCACGAAGCCTATAAGCAGTTCAGACCCTTCAACATTAGCTTTAGCTGCTTCACATGAAGTGGTCTCCAATGGAGCAGGTGGGGATCCCCATGGAGAAGACATTCGGTGCTGTGAGACTCGCTGGAGCATAGGAACCTGGTGCAATGCAGCATTCTTGACCAATCCAGAATATTTATTCAAAGCAACAATCTTGTTCGACACAGGACTCAGATCCACCATAGATTGCTTAACCAAGGAATAATTCTTTTATAATTCAATAAGTTTTATTTATTTTTTCTTATTATTATTGATGTAATAAAACCAATGGTACAGACATGGGTAGTAGTTAGGCAAACGGGAGGAATACGCCTATACAGTGTACACATCAATCCAGAGTTACAATAATAAAATAAAATACAATTCAAAGGTAAACCCCCCTTCCCTCCCTCCCATCCTCCCTCTTTAACCCTCTAAAAACCTCCCTAACCCACCCCTCATCAAGCGAGCTTGTACTCAGTCAGCAAAGTATACTTACGTAAAACTTGATATAAAATGATCTAGTATGGTTTCCATACAGTAAGTAGAGCATCTAGAGAACCCCGTCTGACCTGATAGACATGCGGTCGATTATTCATAGTTAGGATGTGCTTCTCTAATTGGAGGGCAAATAAAAATTCTTTATGCCATTCCAAAACTGACAGGTCTGCATTATCTGTCCAGTGCCTCATGATAATTAATTTGGCTATTGCCGAAGTCAAAGCCAAGTGTGCCTTTCTAAGGCTGGGAGTACCCTATGGGAAGAGATATAATAAGCAAGCCTCTGGAGTAAAATAAGAATCGAGACCCAAAAAGGGTCAAGTATTTGTCTAATGGATTGCCAAAAGATCTGGACCACCGTACAGGCCCATAACATATGGTGTAAGGTTCCAGTAGAATTGGCACATCGAGAGCAATCACGGGAAGACAGATGACTCAGTCTGTAGAGTTTAAGTGGTGTAAAATATAAGTTGTGCATGATATTGAAATGTATCAAATGAAGTCTCTCTTGCTTAACAAATTTGCATTGAGATTGCCATAAATTGGGAGGGGGTGGAGCTAGCCAGCCAAGATGGAAGGTGTGTAACTAGTCTGCTGCAGTTCCAACTTTATCCATCCTATTTCATCCGGAATCTCAGAACCTATCTCCTAAGGATATTTTTCTGGATTTGCATTCTACACATTGAGCTGAAGCTGTACATCTTTAAAGTGGACATATCGGACAAGGGATTGCAAATATATTGGACTTTGAAGTTTCCACCTCATTGCGATTTAAGGCCTGTTTGACACTCACAGACCTCTGGGCTCTAGCTGATAGCATCCCTGCCAACTGAGGATGGCTCACTCCCTCGATCCGCAGATCTCCCTTACCCAAACAGTGGAGCAATAACTGGGCAACATTAGTTCCATGCTAAATAAAGTACTGATTGATACGGCTGCACTTATTTGTACTACGTCTACCACCAAAAAGGATATAGAAAAACTAACTTCCAGAGTGGGGGACACTGAACTACAAATTAAATGACAAGATCAAATTCTACATGACCAATTCCTACAAGTTCGGGACTACCATAGCCAAATACAGTACCTACTGGCTAAGGTCGATGACCTTGAAAATCAAGGGAGAAGAAAAAATAGTCAGATTTTGGGACTGCCAGAAGGGGATGATGGCTCTGATATGATTTCATTTTTACAAACATCTCTCCCACTTATGCTCAAGTTGGACCATCTTTCTCCCCTGGAGCTGGAAAGGGCTCATAGGTCACTAGCCCCAAAACCCCAGCCTGGAGATCGACCCTGTCCAATACTGTGCAAATTCTTAAGGTACCCGGTTAATGAACAATGCCTGAGGGCTGCACGGGACCTTAGAACACTGTGATGGGATGGGGCTCCTGTTCAGATTTTCCAGGACTACTTATACGATCTGTCCCGAAGACGGAGAGCCTATGGACTGGTAAAACAGACCCTCTATAAATTAAACCTGCCCACTTCTGTAAGATATCCCTCACAGCTCTGGGTACTGCACAGATGAAAATACCTTACCTTTAACTCTCCTGCTAAGGTGGAACTTTTCCTAGAGGATATTGGAGGTGATTCTAGGCCGCACCAAGACCATGCTCCTCAACCTCGTGGTGAAACTATACTGCCATACCCCCCCCGGATCAAGTGGAAGTGGTGACCGACTGGGCTTCCATCGATAAGGACTGGTCAGTTGTACCGCGGAGCCCCCGAGAAGGTAAAAGTGCCATGAACCTGCCAACAACCTCTCAAGAAGGGTGAAGGATCCAGGGCTAATCATCATCAGGGACTGCTGAAGTAAGTGGTGTGGTTGAAAACTCTGGGTCTTTTCTGCATAAACTGTTCTGGCCTAGGTATTTTTAGTTATTGCTGTTAGTGTGCGAGGTGCCCCCTCTCCAACTGAAAGGCCCATCGGCCACTGGGGTGTATGAATACTGGGCTTTCCTGTCTTAATCTTGGGGCTGAGTTTTCCCCCGTCTCCTCAGCATGCCGCAGCCACACTGCAGCGCTTGCTTTCTGATGCTTAGCTTTACAGATCAGGACCTGAAGAATTTGTGCTGGTTTGTTTCTCCGGGCTGATCAGTTTTGTCAATTGTTTCAATGTATTTTAATTCCCCTCCATTGAGGGGCTGATATACTTGATAATGCCAGACAAGAACTTTTAATATTGCAGAATTTACTTGCTTGTCCCTGATGTTAGGATTTTGCACCCAGACACCATGTGTCTTTACATGTGTGGACGAGGGGTTTTCTCCCAGCTGCTAGATCTATCAGCCCCTATTACAATACTCTGTCCCTGTTGGTTTGCTAGTCCCTGAGGTCATGTATACAATTTGGGGCTGCTGCCTTGGACATACAAGGTGTCTGGGTAGCTAAGGCATAGCTCCTATGGTTAGCATTGAAATAGGATCGGTCACGTGATGGCAGCTAACTAAGCAGCAGCTGGATTCGTGTGCTCTCCCCTACAGCCGCCTTATCTGCGTTCCTGCAGCAATATTGGGACAACGCAATTCAAGATTTCGTCACAGCTTATTAAATAAAGGTATATACAACCTTTAAATGCCGTTTGGAGCGGACAAGTGCCTTTACTACCCCAGGATGGAAGTGGATGGGAAGCAGGCCCAAGTCAGGCACACACCTCCTGCCTCTCCTGAAAAAGCTGCCAAAAAGCAACGTAATCAGGTCAACGCTAAATCAGACCGAATCGGAGAAAAAACACAACAAACTATCCCTCTCACCGAGGATAGATTCCTGCAAGAGCTCACCCCACTAAAAGATATATTGAAAGAAATGTCTGGGGAGCTTAGGTCCTTGCGCTCGGACTTATCCTCCGTCTCCCTTAAAGTTTCCGATGTGGAGGCCCGAGTATTTTCCACAGAGCAATGGCAAATTAAAGCCGATAATGAGATCACAGCTCTTAAGCACCAAATAAAAAAATTACAGCTCAAGTCAGAGGACCTAGAAGGACGTAATCGCCGGAACAACCTGGTCATTCTGGGCCTACCTGAATTAGAGGAAGGTCCGGATATGCTGGCTTTTATGCAAAAATTTCTTTGCAAGGTAGTTGGACCGTCTCCGATTAGCCCTTCATATCACATTGAGAGGGCCCACCGATCGTTGAGACCAAGACCTACATCAGGATTACCCCCACGCCCAATTATTGTGAAATTTTTGAGCTACATTGAGAGGCAGCACGTTTATAATAGGTCTCGAGAACTCAAAAATATACTGTGGGACAATACCAGAATCAGAGTGGCGCAGGATTTACCTAAAGAAACACGTGAAAAAAGGGCTGCCTACCATCAAGTGGTCCAGAAGCTTATCGCAGCCTCCATACCATTCCGAATTATATACCCGGCTACTTTGAAGGTCACTATCGGGGGCATAGCTAGCACCTTCGCGTCTCCTGAGATGGCTCTCACTGAACTTAAGAGCAGACTGCCTGATCTGTTTAAACCTTCCGTTGAAATGACTGCATATCGTGCTGTGGTTGAGGGCTTTCCCTCCTTGGTTAAATATAACTGCCTTTATGCTGGTTTTCTGTTTGATCACTGTGCTTAATTATGACATCTGATGGCCTACACTGTTACTGGGGGTTTAAGTCCGTCCTTACCTTGTTAGCCTTTGGTTGGTTCTGCTGGTTTTTCGGTCTGTCTCCCTCTCCCCTTCCCTTTTGGATCTATTCTTGGTGGGGCTGGGTTCTCTGCCTCTCTGCTTCTTTGCGCGCGTTTGGGCTGGGTTGGCTGGCGATGGGGGTTTGATCTCCCGTGGTCTGGGCCTCTGGTGTGGAACTTCCTGTACAGGATTTTGTTTCCTGGGGGAACTTCCTGGGGAACGGACCTGGTTCGGTGCGCCGAGTTAGCCCTCCCCTGGAAACACGGGTTATGGGGTTTTCTTGCTGTAGTCCTGTGATTGCTGTCTTTTCTATGGTGTTCCCGTCCCTGTGGCTAGAGGCTCATCCAGTAAGTCAATTGTTTGTTTCACTACCAATTCCCATGGGCATGGACGCTCACGGATGGCTGGGGATTAAGGTTCTATTTTTATTTGTTCATCCGGCCTCTGATTAACTTGCTGGGGTTTGTTGGAGCTCTAGGGCTGACTTCCATAATATAGCGGACTCAGCTCTTTGATTGGGGCTATGGTTGGTTTGAGTCTTAAACGCAGATGCCCTGAAGGGTAATTTTGTATATGCGGGGCTTAGATCTGCATAATATCCATCTGAGTATAAATATATTTTGGGATCTATGAATATCTCCCTGAGGGCTCCTTCTAAGTTTTCCCTGGTATTCAGCTCCTGTGATCTCTCCCAGCGGCTGATTTAAGGCAGACTGGGCAGTAGGGAAATACTGGGGCTGATGCCTATGGGAGGTTATTTTTGGCATGCTTCAGAACAGTTCTGATTCGATTTATCATTACTTTGGGGCAGGGATGCAAGGTGGGTGGCTTCGGGGGGGGGGCTGAGTCTAGATATGACTGCCTGTTGGTGTGGAATCACAGAAGTCAGATAGGGGTTTGCCAACCTCTCCTAGGCTTGGTGTATTAAGCAGAAAATTACTTATGGGTTTATTACAGCTGGTTACCGAGCTTTCAGTAATACACTATGATTTTTGGTCTCTATGCACCAGGCTGGGGTTTCAGAGGTTCGCTTTTGGGATGGGTGGGTCATGGTTTCTGGACTCTAGTTTCTACTATCCCAATTATGTTACCTGGCTACCCATTGTATATAGTTCCTTTTGGGTTAGGGTGGATTACTCACTCAACTGTTTGATATTTGGAGTTACAGCCTATAAGTATGATGGTTGGGTGGGTGTGGGTTTTGGGGTAAGTGGGTTGGTGATGGGTTTTCTTATGATTTGGTGGGCAGTACTTTTCGGGTATGGGGGTTCTTTCTGGGGGGGGGATGGGGTTGGATAAGGGCAATCCTTTAATTGTTGTCAATGGAGTGCATCCTGTTTCCCTAGATTTTGTGTATTATGTCTGGATAGTTAAATGTTGTGATTCTACTTTAGGATGGCTGGATCCACAATTAAGATAGCATCCTGAAATGTTAGAGGGCTGAGGGACCGGTCTAAACGCTTGCAGATTTTTAAACACTGTTCCCTACTTAATATTGATATTCTTTTCCTACAGGAGACACACCTGTATCAGGACGAAGCTAAGCTCTTATCACGGTCTGGTTTTTCCCAGTTCTATGTAGCCGGGAACTCTAGTTTTAGTAAAGGGGTTGCGATCCTTCTTAAGAGACATGTGTCATTTATTAAAGACCTGGTTCTCTCCAACCCAGAAGGGAGATTCGTATTAGTTAGGGGTACTTTAAACGGAACAATCACTGTTCTTGGTTCGGTTTATGGCCCTGTTGGAGGTAAGCCTGAGTTTTTTTCGGTATTATTGGATAAAATGGCCAGTTTTTAAGCCGCTCATTTTGTACTTGGTGGGGATTGGAATGTGCCTTTCTCCTCGAAGTTAGATAAAGAACCTTATGACAGTCGTATGCCCAGCTCGGCTCAGAAAGCCCTAGCTGAAATGGCTTCACTGCTAGGTTTAGGTGACCCATGGCGGCTAGCTAATCCTACTGCTCGAGCATACACTTTCCAATCCCAATCACATGGTTCCAAATCAAGATTAGATATGATTCTAGTCAGCCTCCCTCTTCTCTCACAAATTTTTTTAACCGGTATGGAACCAATCATCTTATCTGACCATGCTATGGTCTGGATACACTTATCCCTTAATCCTGACTATTCTCGTGATTCTAGCTGGCGGTTAAATACTCAACTATTAAAGGACTCTCAATTTGTTTCCGATATCAGATCTAAGATATCTCTTTTCCTGGATGACAACATTAATTCTACCCCTAAGGTAGACATGGTATGGGGAGCCTTAAAATGCTGTCTCAGAGGTAACTTTATCAAAATGGCTTCCCTTAGGCGGAGAACACGGTTAGCCAGGTCATTAGAATTGATTGGCAGGATAAGGGAACTCGACAGTCAATATTCATCCTCCTCATCGCTCGCAGATCTTAAAGAGCTTCTCCTGGCCAAGAATGAATACTCGGAGCTTTTGAAAGACAAAACAGAATACTGCCTTACGAAAACTCGAGCCAGATATCTGGATTTTGGTGAGAAATCTAGTAAATTACTAGCTCTGAGCTTGTGTGCTCTTGAGAGTTCAAGAATTATTCCCTCTCTGGTTTCCCCATCCGGAAATATTGTCTCTTCGCCTAGAGATATTGCCCAGGTCTTTCAGGAGTATTATTCGAATCTTTACAGCCACTCCTCAATATTCCCGCCGACAGAAACTACTAGAGATTATGTTAAAGAAAGTAAGGTTTCACACATATTGGAATCTCAGGTGGCGAGTCTACTAACCCCTATCTCAGTTGAGGAAATTAAAAATGCCATAACCTCACTAGTTCCGGATAAGTCGCCTGGCCCAGATGGATTCCCAGCCAATTTTTATAAAGTTTTTGCTAACGAACTTACGCCTATTCTTCTGGATTTATATAACTACTTTTTGATTTCACCTGATCTTGACCCCGTTCTATTCGAAGCCACTATAGTTTTAATTCCTAAGGCAGATAAAGACCCCTCGGACCCGGCTAGTTACCGCCCAATCTCCCTCCAGAATTATGATATCAAAATCTTGGCTAAAATACTCGCTGAAAGGATTAAATCGATCTGGATGGGTCTTTTGAGTCCTGAACAGGCTGGTTTTGTTCCTGGAAGGTCAGCAGCTGATCATCTAAGGACCTTATCCCATATCTCATATTATGCTCAGACCATCCCCGATCCAGCTGTTCTGGTATCTCTTGACGCTGAGAAAGCGTTCGATCAGGTTGATTGGTCTTTTTTATGGACTGTACTGGAGGAAATGGGCTTTCCAACTCCTTTTCTGAATTTGATAAAGACACTCTACAAAATTCCATCAGCCAAAATTTACTGTAATGGGGTTCTGTCCTCCTCTTTCCGTCTTTTCGCCGGTACTAGGCAGGGTTGTCCTTTATCTCCCTTGCTTTTCAACTTATATTTGGAACCGTTACTAAATAATCTTAAATCTTCTTCTCAAGTGAAGGGCATTCGGCTTCATGATAAGGACTTAACCTTGTCAGTATATGCAGATGATATCTTGTTGCACTTAGTAGATCCGCTACGCCCTGCATGCAGCTTTGGCTATTATCAAGAGGTTTGGTTTCTTTCTGGTTATAAACTAAATATCTCTAAATGCGAAATTTTTCCTTAAACAGCTATACGCTTAACAGACTTTCCATGCTTTGGATGAAATGGGCTTCCAGCTCAATCAAGTATTTGGGGATTCATTTCTCAGATATCTCTTCTCAAAAAGCTCAACCTTACTAGGATTAAGGATTCGATCAGTCAGGATCTGCAACGTTGGACAGCCCTTCCTATCTCCTTATGGGGTAGGATAAATATTATAAAATGAATGTCCTGCCCGAATCTTCTATCCGTTGAACCTCACTAATCTCTGGCTCCCCTTTCTTTTTCAGAAGCTCCATAGTTTGATTCTGCTTTTATATGGCGGTAAAGGAGTATCGGTGTTCTTATAGGAAGTTATCACTTCCTAAAGAGAGAGGGGTCTGAAACTTCCTAACTTTCTTTTATACTATTGGCTGCCCATTTGTCTAAATTAGGCAGATGGTTTTCCACAAACAATGACTGTTTTCAGCCAATCTGGCTTCAGCTAGAAAAGACCTCCTTTCTGAACTTAAATTTGATATATTGTCTTTACCTTATCTAACCCGAAATCACTTCTCATTTAATTTTGATGATGCAACGGTAGTTTCCTTAAAGCGTTGGCCAATGTCTCAAGTATTTTCGGATTGCTACCCATACCGACTTAGGGCAGCCAATATTACTCAATCCTAATATCAAATTAGGAAACTCCTTGATTGGTCCGAACTGGCTCCCACATCTCCACAACCTTAGGATTGAGCATTTGTTTGATCAAACCCGGCTTCGCGACTCTGGGGAAATTTTAACCAGGCTTGACATATCAGGTAAACATATTTTCAAGGTATTCCAACTACGACATCTGGTGAATAGTATTTTCGGTAGTTCCTTCAAACAGTCATTAGTACAATCTTTTTTTTCGACTATTACCAATTTGGCGTCCCAAGCACACTCAATATCACGGATATACTCCTATCTCTTAACTTTTAATCTTGACGAAGAGGCTGGGGGCCCTCTATTCTGGACACATCTCCTCCCTGAGGCTGTTCCATGTTGGAATACCTTCTGGATTAATTTACACAAATATACACAGGATAGATTTCATTTAGTACAATATAACATTGTTAACAACCTTTATTATACTCCTCTCAAACTTTTCAAACGTAATTTAATTTCCACTTCAGACTGTTTCAGATGTCTGCGAGAGAAGGGTAACCTAGTTCATATATTTTGGGAGTGCCCCAAAGTTGCTCCTCTGTGGTCTTTGATTCATGATAGTCTGGATTCCCTTCTGGGTTTGAGAGAATTTTTCTGTCCGGCAATTTGTGTTTATGGGGATCTTTCTCTAATCGATAGTGGGGAATGTAGATATTATATGGCTCTGATATCTATGGTAGTCAAGAATTTGGTCCCAAGACATTGGCAAGATCAATTGACCCTAACATACACGGATTGGTTAAAAGAGATGATGTCATATTTTCAATCTGAGAGCTTGATTGCCAGTTACAAAAATCGCCCAGACCTATTTTGTAAAAGATGGGGTAAGCTCCATGCTTTCTGCTTACCCTAACTGGTGACCTGATTACCGGATCCCTTGGCCCTCATGCTCCATGTTACATTACATTGCCTTATTACATGCCAGGTGCTATCTATTAATCTTAGGTCATACATCCCAGAAGCCCTATTATTCTCTCTCCATACTTGTTCTGTTATCAGTTAGGCAACGGGTGGATTTGTGGTGGGATGATACTTTCCAGACTCTGTTCATTTTGCCAACATGTTATCGGGGTGCACTCTGAAACTCAGGGACTAGGATGGGGGAGGGGGGTTATTTTCCTGTATTATCTGGTTGGGACCATATTAAGTGTTTTTGATCGCTGTTATGTTTTGCAGTCCCCAAATACCTTATGTATCTATGGGGGTTGGGAGGTTGGGGGACGGGGTGGTTTACTGTTCAATATATTAATGGTTTGTCACGAATGTACTCTATCCATTTTTCTTTGGATTTAATATACTTAAATTTTGAGTACTCTGATGGGGGGGAGGGTGAATTGTGGTGGATGTTTTGGGGAATGAGAGGGTTGGAGGGGATTGGGTTTATGTTGTACCTGGTAATTTATTGGTTTGTTATTATAGTCAAGTTGCATGGTTGTTTTTTTTTGTTGTTGAAAATCAATAAAATCATAAATTTCAAAAAAAAGCATTGAAATAGGATCCAAGGTGGAAGAATTGCAGGCAGATTCCTAATTTAGGGGACAAGCTCCTTTGTTATTAAGCTAAGGTTTAATTGGGTTTTATAAGGTCTTGGTATGTTACCCTTTTTGTTACAAAGGCTAATGTAGATACACTGTGTATATGCACATTTATTGTTGTCTGGGTCCACTTGCAGTGCCCCTAGCATCTGATGTCAAGAGAGTTTGTGCATGCTTCCAGACTCACCTAGGGGCACTGGCTTCATGGGGTTAACGCTAAGAGTTTGTTACAGGAACAATGTGCAAATATAGGCGACCCCTAGTTCCATTCCAGGTACAGGTACAAACCTATATGGTATAGGGCAGGAATTTTACCACAATCCACTTACTTCCAATTGCACTCTGGCCTTACTTTTCCCAGTATAACCACAGGCATAGGCCACTCTACAGTGAATATGGGTGCCTTTATTTAGGATATGGATAGCTGGTAACTTCCATACAATCTTCTTGATGGTCACTGTTGCATGAGGTATGCCAACCAGGATGTGGGGCTTGGAATCCACACTTTATTCACAACCCCCACATCACTGGGGAGAGTCTTGGGCTGTTGGGAGGTGCTGGATTATTTCCCTCCTCCCTGACTGATAATAGACTACAACCCCCACAAGATATCCAGTGAGACCTCTCACCACTCTCTTGGAGTAGTCCAAATATTTATTCTACTGACCTGCCTTTCAGTTGAGGTTTCCCTCTCCACCTTTCCTATCTTAACCCCTTGGAATGTGATTGCATTCTGGATACATCTGGCCCACTCCAGAGTGTTATATCAGCTTGTTCCTTTGATATCCTATTAGAGATAATAACAGCTGCAAAAATGATTTCAGGAGTTGCTAGGATTTGTGTTTGGGCACTTTGTGGCCATGTTTAGAGTTGCTGCATTACTTAATCTAGGGTGGGGACTCTTAGTTATATACTGGAGTATCTATGTTAAAACACCACTGTCACCTAGGATGGTTTCAGTGTTTGCCTATAGCTGTTGGCACGCAGAATGGAATCATCCTGATAATGGCTAATCTCTCGAATATCACAACCACTACTTGGAATGTCAGGGGTTTAAATTCTCCCATAAAGAGGAAATCGGTTCTGGCTCGGCTGAAAAAGCTGAAAACCCAAGTCGCCTTTTTGCAGGAGACTAAATTAAGTTCCAAAGATGCCTTGAAACTGGTGAGGGACTGGGTGGGTACCGAAGTTCACTGTATGGCCAAATCAGCTAAATGGGGTGTCTCCATTTTGTTGCATAAATTACTGCAATGGCAACCTAAAGAGGTTTATAGAGGGGGTGATGGTAGGTGGATCATCATGAAGATTTCTTCCCGCTTAGGTCCCCTTATCTTGGCAAATATATATGGCCCCAATGAGGACTCTCCAGAATTTTTCCATGTCATTTCTCAAAAACTTATGGATATTTCCTACGATGATCCTGATTTGCTAATAGGAGGGGACTTTAATCTGGTTTTGGATAGCCTCCTGGACAGATACAATGCCAGACCGGAGCCACACTGCAGAGCCTTGCAGGCATTGAAGGACCTTATGTCTTTACACCAGCTGTCTGACATGTGGCGGGTTCTGAATCCCTCAGTAAAGGACTTTACCTTTTTCTGCTCCATGCCAAATGCTCAGTAGGCTAGATGTCTAGCTCACCTCTCCTAACCTGTCTGACTACCTCTGGGGCTGAGATTTCTCAAGTCTATATTTCCGATCATGCTCCTGTCTCCTTACCTCTTACCTGCTATTAGTACCTCAAATCATTATTGTGGAGCTCTGATAACTCCCTGTCTGGCAAGGGACTTTGCTCAGTGGCTTCGAACAGCCATAGAGGAATTCTTTCAACACAATCCTCCTTCTTCTGCAGCAAGTATATGGGAGGCCTATAAGGCCACCATTAAGGGAGGAATCATTAGCTTCGCTTCACACAGATGGAAGACCAGGAACTCGGTCAGTTAGAGAACACTCTAAAAAGTATGGAGGCTGAATACAAAGTGAAGCCCTCATTGCTTCAGACACCATCAGTTATATCCGCCCTATCTGCCATACAAATAAAAGTTAACATGCTGGTAAGTAGGAAGGCTGAGCTCCATATTCATGGAGTCCAACACTGATACCAGGCTGAGGGTGAAAAGGCTAGCAAGTTGCTGGCTTATCGACTAAAACAAAGACAAGCTGAAAGAACTATCATCAGTCTCAGGGATGGGTCAGGGAAGCTCTCCCTAAACCCAATCTCAATTAACACTATTATGACCAAGTTCTATAAAACACTCTACTCCTTCCACGTGTGTTGGAATGAAAATTCTTATGCTCAATTTGTTGAGACCTTACTCCTCACCAAACTTTCTGACTTGCAGAAAGATACATTGGACAAACCCATCACAGAGGACGAAATCCCACACAGCCATTACTAGGATGGCGCCTCATAAAGCCCCTGGGGGGGTGGTTTTTCGGTGGACTTTTACAAACTGATTCATCCCTTGATTATAACCCCCCTGGCGAATATGCTGAATGAAGTGTACTTGTGTGGGCAACATCCTCCTACTCTATCTGAGGCCCTAATTACCGTTCTTCCGAAAGAGGGTAAAGATCTCTCTCTCCCTGCTAGCTACAGGCCCATTTCGCTAATTAACACAAATACCAAAATTTTGGCCGAAGTCCTAGCTACCAGATTGGAGGAATTTCTTCCAGAGATCATTCATCCATCACAGGTGGGGTTTGTTAAGGGCAGAATCAGTTCAGACCACATTCGGGCCCTAGTATCCCTAATGCAGGTAGCGGCTTCACTCCCCACCCCAGCGGGCAGAAGTTACAATTGATTTTGAGAAGGTGTTTGATTTGGTCAGCTGGGATTATTTACATGCAGTTCTGAACACTTTTAACATCGGCCCTTATTTTTCTACATGGATAAAAATACTCTATGCCTGTCCTTCCGCCAGGGTTCTTACTAACAATGTCATGTTTGATCCATTTCTCCTGAAAAGGGGCAACAGACAAGGCTGTCCACTGTCCCCCTTACTTTTTGTGTTAGCTATCGAACCTCTTGCGGCTGCCTTAAGGAACCATCCACACATCCATGGTATTCAGGTCAACAATAAATCCTACACCACCAAGTTATATGCCGATGATTGCCTGATCCTAACCCGAGACCTTCCACACAGCCTTCCATACATTCTGTCCACATTACAAACATTCAGAGAACTCTCTGGCTTACACATTAATGTGGCAAAGTCAGAAATTCTTCCTCTTAATGTCCTCACTTCATCGGTTGGTATGAGAACTCAGCGATTAGCCTGGGCTAAATTGGACATAAAGTACTTGGGTATCCGGCTTACAGCCAAACTTTCAACCCTAATGGAAATTAATTTAAAACCCCTACTGGCCCAACTTCAAACTGCTATGAACAGATGGGCACATCTGCATCTTTCCATGGCAGGCAAGGTCACCGCGATTAAAATGCTGCTGGCTCCCAGAGTATATCACTTACTATCACATACTCCCTTCATCTTATCCAATATATGGAACCAAAAGCTGAACATGCTGATTAGTTCCTTTCTCTGGGGCTCTACCAGGCCCAGATACAGTAGGGCCAAACTCAGAGTTCAAAACCTAAGAGGAGGTGGAACTTGCCGTATTTCTGTCAGTACTCCATTGCATTTAACATAGCTAAGACACTAAAAGGTGAAGGTTTCCAACACCTCTACCACCATCCAGCCTGGATCCAAATAGAAAAAAACCTTATGAAGGGCCCCTTGGTGTCAGCTCTTGCGCCATATCCCCTACCCAAACACCACAAAGGTTGGCTTTCCATTCAACAGGCTCATTTGGCATGGCAAAAACTGTGGCTTAAAACCTCCCACTGTCTAGGTTTGGGAAGTTACACTCCACTTTGGAAGAATCCCTACCTCTGTATTAACAACTCCCTCATGAACTGGATGGGATGGGCTTCTAATGGGATAATGAGTATTAGGGATCTGGAACACCCGGGACACTCCGATATGGGCTCATTCCAAGGTTTACAAGTCAGGTACGACTTGCCCCATATTGACTTTTGGAAATGCCTTCAAACGAGAAGCCTCTACCAATCTTGGGTTAGAAGAAGATGTACCTGTGTTTCTTGTAAAAAATGCAAAACTGCTCATTCTCCTCCACTTCCTCTTAAAGAATGGTTAACACATACTAAAGGTAGGGCTGGTCTTATACAGAGGTTCTTCAGAGACTGTGCTCCCAGTCCCTCTTTGCTGGCCAAGGACAAGTGGGCCACTGCACTAGAGACTTCCATTACAGACTCACAATGGTGACAGTGCTGGTTGGGAACTCACCAGGCCTGCTGCATCTCCCAGAGCCTCCTTCTACAAAACAAAATACTACACCTCTGGTATCACACTCCATCCCAAATAAAAAGGATGGGTCTTCTTTCCACTGACTACTGCTGGACATGTGATGCCCCAGAGGAAGATCTGCTCCACATCCTGTGGTCATGTACACCCCTGAAGGCATATTGGGAAGCAGTAATGCAGCACTGCTCTGCCATCCTAAAATCGAACCTCCCAGCAGATTCAGGTCTATGGATATTGGGCCTAACACCTGACACTCTTTCCCTGCCCAAAGCTTCTATTTTATGGCTCATACAGGCCTTGGTAGAATGTAAACAACTTATTATACATCGCTGGAGAACTATAGAGGGCCCTCTCTTCTCAGAATGGCTTGTAGCTTTGGAAAGGATTGTCACTTTGACTAGGATATTTCATGGTATAGGAACCAGTGTCTTCACAAGTTTGCTGAGATAGGGGCCCCCTACATGCTATATGTTGACTCTAATAAGCGAATGTTGTCTCCCAGATATTTGAAGGATAAATTGAAACTACCCTGACTCCCTAGTAGAAATGGTTGTATGTTATTAAACACTGTTATTGCTCCTCTCTATATAGCCATCATGTGTGCTCCATTTCCGGATGATTAATTTCTGGTTTCCCCCACTACTGGTTTCTCACCTTCTGTGAAGAAGCTCAACCACTCTGGTTACCACCTATTTGTACAGTGAGTATGTAACTTGTCTTTGGGTTGTCTCTTAATATTTCCTTAACACGATCAACCAGGTTTATAGTTAACCTTTAAAAGATGTTTGAATAATCAGTGGTAATGCTTGCAGATATGCCCATCCTGTACTGTAGACCTGGTGTTTTTTCAGCTGTGTGTATTAAGTGGTACTGTAAACCACTTTGTCAGCTATTTGGCCTAATGGTTAAAGCTATGTAATAAGTCTGAAATCTTCCAATAAAAAGACTAATTGCAAAAAAAGAGATTGCCATAAATTACTCCAGAGGTCAGGTTCAGTATTAAGGGAGAGCACTTGCGACGAGTTGTAACAAACCCCTTGAGGTAAGCCAGAATCAACAGATTGAATTACCTTATAAATTGCAGACAATGCATGGGGTTCCCTAGCCACCTGCAGAAGTCTATTAAAAATATCAGTGGACTCTAAATGCATCCCTCTTTGACCCAAATGGGCAACAATAGTGTCCTTAAGCTGTTTATACTTAAAAAAAGCAGCTACAGGCACTTTAAATCTATGCCTAAAAAGGGCGAAGGGAATTATTTTACCATCAGCATATACGTCAGAAACCTTCATATTGATCAAAGGAGGCCAAAAGGTCAGATGAATGGGTTTATGTCCAATTTTAAAGTGGTGATTTCCCATAACAGGTTGTTCCTGCTAAAAAATGCCAGTATGCGAGAGATGTATTTGCAGCTGGTGTAAAGCCCTAACTGACCAACCTAATGGAGTATTCCGAAGAGGTTTGGGAATCACTTTGGCCATACCATATAAGAGGGCAGGGAGGGTAAAGTGATACTGAGCAGCTAGATATATTTTAATATCTAACCACAGGGGCGAGTATGCCTGCAATTCATTACCTGATGTCTCCCTTGACCAATACAACAGCCTACTGAGATGGTGGGCACAGTAATACAAAAAAAAGGAGGGTGCAGATAATCCCCCCTGCCTTTTTGGTGCAGAGAGTTTCAAGTAAGAGCATCTAACACTCTTACCCTTCCAAAAGAAGACAGCATTTGTTAGAGTTTAGAGAACCATTTTTTTGGGAGAAACAAACCCAACATCCCATGGGGATACAGTACACGACGCAAGACATTCATCTTGACAGTATTTATTCTTCCCCATAGTGAGAAAGGAAGGCCTCCCTATCTGTCTAAGTCAGCTTTAATTGTACTCAGCAAGTCTGTCAGATGTAATTTAAGCATTGTAGGAATCTCTCTGGTAACTTGAATTCCAAGATAGGTAAGGGATTTAGGTTCCCACAAAAAGTTGGTGTTGTCAAGCACTGACTGAGGTGTTTTATTATTCAGGGGAAAACTTAGACACATTAAACTTATAGTGGAAAACTGCAGAAAAACTGTCAATCTCAGCAATGAGAGCTGGGATACCTGTTATGGGGTGTTGGAGATGTAAAAGAAGGTCATCTGCATATGCAGAGAGGGTATAATGTTGGTCCCCTAGTCTAATTCCCAGGAATTTTGGGGAGGTTATCAATCTCCAGATCAGAGGTTCTAAATAAAGGTTAAACAATAGTGGGGAAAGAGGGCAACCTTGTCTGGTCCCTCTCTGGAGCAGAAAGGGATCGAACAATATTCCATTGCACCAAATCTGGGCTGATGGGGAGGAATATAGCAATCTAACACATCTGAGGAAACTCAAAGGGAGGCCTACATGAGCTACAGTTACAAAATGAAAATCCAAAGAAACCCTATCAAAGCTTTCTTGGCATCCAAGGATACCAGCACAGTGGGGAGATCTGAGTCCCTAGATGCCGAGAGAATGTACAGTAGTTTACGCATATGATCCACTGATGACCTACCTTTCATGAAACCAATTTGCTCCCTACCTATAAGATTGGGAAGCAGGGGACACAGCCTCGTGGCAAGGATCTTGGCTAGGATTTTAACATCAGTATTAATCAATGAGATAGGTCTGTAATGTTCCAGATATGTAGGATCCATGCCAGGTTTGGGAATAAGAGTAATTAATGCATTAAGAAAATTTGGTTCCAACATGCCCTCAGCAAACCAATAATTATATACCTCCGTTAGAAGAGGAGCAAGCTCATGTAGACAGCTCTTATACAGATTATTAGAGAGACCGTCTGGACCAGGGGATTTATCAAGTGAAAGCTGTTCAACTGCTACCATGACTTCCTGCATACTGATCAAGTTTTCAAGCGAAGCAACCTGATAAGTTGCTAATTTAGGGAGATCAGTAGAATTAAGATAACTGGAAATATCTGTGGCTGCAGGCCTATCCCCTTGGGCTTCAGAATAGAGATTTTGGTAGTAAGATCTTAAAACCTTGGCCACATCTCTAGGGGATGTAACAAGGTGGTCATCCGTACCCGATTTAATACATGGGATAACTTGGGAAGCCATAGCTTGCCAAAGCTGAATTGCTAATAGCTTGCTTGACCAAGGAAGAATTCTTGATCGTTGCAGCATTCTTAATCGAGGCAGAATTCAATTGCTGAGTAGATGAACCAGGAGAAATGTCCACTTGTTGAATAAAATGACAGGCATCTACCAGAGAAGTGAAAGACTCTGACGAGTTGCCCTCAAACACTCGAAAGGTAGCTGGAGGGCTAAGAAAGCATTTTAGCTCCCATTGTTTCACCAAGTCCTGTACCACATCAAAGGTCTTTTGGCAGTCGATCACCCACTTACAGTAGCCGGGTGTAATACTTAGTCTGGAGCATTGTCACACTAGATCCTTTCATTGCGTAGCCTTCAAAAGAATGAGCTCCCAGTCTTGATAGTGGAGCAAACAAAATATGAGCAGGCATAGCTCATAGGCATATGGATAGCTGCAATGGAAAGGGAGGTGGGCCAGACAGGACCTTGTGCACCTAGTTGATCTTGAACAGTGAATCCCAATAATGATCTAAAAATTTCAGCAACATTCTTTGCAAAAAGTCAATAGCATTAGTGCCTGCACTTGTCTCTGTGATGCCAGGGAGCCACAAATTATTCTGGCAGCTCCTGGTCACTTGGTCATCCAGTTTGTCCCACAGCAACAACATTTTTAGATCATTATTGGGATGTGCTGATCACGATCAACTAGGCACACAGGGTCCTGTCTGGCCCACCTCCCTTTCCATTGCAACTATCCAGTGGTCCATAGGATGGGCCCAGTCCTCCAAATGGCAGACCCGCTCTTCAACTTCAGCAATGCGGGAGCCTAAACAGTCTACTGCCCTTTAAACACTTCCAGAGCAATATTCATTCTGGATAAATGGACCATAATATTGCTGCTAAATTATTTGATCTCTGTTAGTTCCTGAAGTACCAGCTGAGAAGTCAATTCAGAAGGAATGGCCACAATGTTACCCTTGGAGTTTCCAGAACACTCCAAATGCTACTCCATTTTAGGTTTCTTTGGGAGGGTTGGATCCTCTAAAATGTTGGAATCTAGCTTCCTGACCTTCAAGGGAGGGAGGAAGATAGTAAGATATATTCAACTTGCCAAGCAGAAAATGAAGAGGATTACCACTGATTCAAAACTTCTAGGCAGAGCCCGACAGCCAAGCTCATCTCAGCTCAGCTGCATCACATGCACCCCCAACTGAAGAATACTGTACATAAAAAAATAGATGAGTACAAAACCACTTACAAGAGCAATACTGAGAAAGAAAAAGTGTTCACTTTCACAGGTCTTATGGTAGGGGAGGCAAGGGCAGGGGCTATTTCCCAAGAGCTTATGCACCATGTGCCCCTTATGAGTATCAACCCTAAAGAGGTTACTATGGGGCAGAGACAGAAGGGGCTCAAAGTGTACTGCTGCAGCAGCAGCTCCCAAGCTTCCATTAAAACAAAACCCTTGACAATTCTGCCCATTTGGCCCAACCATTGTCAGTAGGGGAAAGACTGGCCCACCACTTTCAGGAATGGGTAAACATTATTATGGACAAGTGGGTCATGGATGTAGTGGGCCCGGGGTTGTCCCTGCAGTTCTTAATAATTCCCAAACTGCAGAAACACAAAAGCATTTCAGCTCACTCTCCCACAGAAAGAATTTGGCAGTGGAAAAGGTCCCTGCCTCTCAAAGGGGCAAGGGTCTGTTTTCAGTGTACTTCCTGACCCACAAGAGACATGGGGAATGGTGAACCATTTTAGACCTCAGATATCTGAACAAACACATAACAAAGAGAGGTTCAAGATGGTCACATTGGGTACAGTAATACCATCACCACAGTCAAGACATTGGCTAGAGTCACTGGCTCTGAAAGATGCTTATTTTCACATCCAAGTCCGACATACTCACAGAAAATACCTTAGATTATGGCCAGAAAACTGCCAGTACCAGTCTGTGATGCTTCTCTTTGGTCTCACGTCAGCATCAAGGGTCCTCACAAAGCATTTAGCTGTGGTGGCAGCACACTTGAGAAGGCAAGGTGTGGTGGTGTCTCCCTACCTGAATGACTGGCTAATCTCAGGCAAAACAGAACAAGAGACAAGGTGCTTTATCCAGAAATTACAGAGCACAGTACAAAAACTAGGATTCTGTCTAGAATCTGTTTAAGTGTTGGACTTCACAGGCATAGACCTGGATGCCCTGCATGGGAAAACCTTCCTCCCTCAGGAGAAGGTAACAACTCTGATTGCCACAGCAAAATCACTCACTGTGGGTCAACCAAGACCTGTAAGGTATTTTCTGCAGTTACTGGGCCACATGGCCACTTCCACAGGGGTGGTCTCATGGGCCAGGTTTCAGATGAGGGACATCCAGTACCACCTAAGACACTACTGGTCTCCAGGATGAAGCTCTCTTTCAAAACTGGTGCCAGTATCAAAAACATTTGTCAGGGCAGCAGAGTGGTGGCAGGAAGAAAGCAATCTCCAAGAGGGCATTCCTTTCCTTTAGCAATCCCCAATAAGCATCCTCACAACAGATGCTTCACTCCTAGGGTGGGGTGCCGAGCTGGAGGACCTCACAGTAAATGGCATCTGGTGTCCACAGGAGACCCAGAAACACATCATCTCCTGGAACTCAGGGCAGTATTTCTGGCAGTGCAAGCCTTCTCCTCCCAGTTGCAAGGTCGGTCTGTCCAGATCAGAACAAACACCACCACAACAATGTATTACATAAACAAACAGGGAGGTACTGTACAAGATCCTCAAGACTGTGCACAGAGGCAATGAGTATCTGGGACCTGGCTGACTCCCAAGATGCAAAGATCTCTGCAGTACACTTGCCAGGCAAAGACATTGTCCTGGCAGATACCCTAAGCAAACCAACAAATGGATTCTGAACCATTGTTTTCAGAAGATGGGGCACTTCAGAAATAGACCTGTTTGCATCCTGGGTGAACAATCAGCTCTCAAAGTTTTGTTGCAGGCCACCAGCCAAAAGGACAGTCCCAGAGGATGCATTAACCCTGAGGTGAATGTAGGAGGTTGCTGTATGCCTTCCCACCATTGCCACTCATACAGAGAGTGCTCCTGAAGCTCAGGAGAAAGCTTGCAAAAATTATCTTACTAGCATCTGACTGGGTCAGACAGGCCTGGTACTTATTGCTCTTGGCCCTGTCTGGCAAGAATCTAATCAATCTGCCACTGAGATACAACCTGCTGATCCTATTACAGGGCAGGATAACATTACCAGGCCCCAGGACGTCATGCCGATGGTATTGTTCTTGAAGAGCTAGAATATACTGGATTGAATCTGTCAAAGGAGTTCCTGATGGTGTTTAAAGTTTCCAGGAAACCAGGAACCAGGAAAGCATACTCCTCTAAGTGGAAGATTTTCTTTTAGTGATGTACTCCCAGAAAGATAATTCCAATGCAGGCAGGGTTGCTTACAGTCCTGGACTACCTAGTGCACTTGAAGTCATTAGGCTTGAGGCCATCAACATTAAAGGTGCATCTAGCATCAGTGCTGGCCCACACATTGGCAGGCAAGGGCAAGTCATTGGCCTCTTAACCTATTTTTAAACTTTTTTTAAGGGTCTTAGCCACCTATACCCACCTGTAAAGGACCCTGTCCCTCCATGGGACCCAAATATCTGCCTTGCCCAGCTGATGGAGGCTCTATTTGAGCTTATGGCTATTGTTGACTTAACATATTTCACAAGGAAAACCATTTTCCTGATTACCATGACATCTACTAGGAGGGTAAGCAAGCTGCAAGCCATCTGCCCAGAACCTACATAATCTTCTTCATGGACAAGGTAGTCCTTATAACCAGTAGAAAGTTCTTACCTAAGGTGGCATCAGAATTTCACTTCAACCAGTCAGTTGCCCTTCCTGTGCTCTGTCCTGAGTTTTCTAGCTCAGATGAGCAGAAATTGCACAGCCTAGATCTGAAGCAAATACTGTGCATCTACCTGGACCAGCCAAAGAATGGCAGGTCTCAGTTCACTTAGCTTTTTGTTTCCTTTGGTGAGGTGGGCAAAGGTAAACTAGCAACCAAGAGAACAGTCTCTCACCTGATAGTCACTTGAATACAGTTATGCTAGGAAAACGGTGGGAAAATACCCCCAGAGCCCTAAGGGCATATTCCACAAGTGGTACCTCTGCCTCTGTGACATACATAAGGGGCAGCTCCCTAATGGATATTTGCAAAGCATCTACCTGGAAAACAGTACACACCTTCACGAAGCACTATTGTTAGGACATGCGGTCTAGAAGGGATGCCAGGTTGGAACTACTGTCCTGCAGAACCTTTTTCCGAAGTAGGTTCTGGACCCATCCTCCTAAAGTACTGTTGTAGAATCTAAGTGTAAACAGTAAGTGAGGGATTCCTGGGATTAGAAGAAAAAATACTTACTGTAGTAATGTAGTTTCTTCTCAGGGATCCCACACTATGGTTACACTCCCTCGCCCTTCTTCTCCTCCCAGAACCTGAAAATAGGTTCTCACAAGAATCCATTATTTCCATTAAGGTTGCTTGTTCATTACTAGTGCAGTTTCTTGACAACTGTAAAATGTGGTCAGTTAAATATTTTTGAATATTTCTTCTACAGGATGTCTGCATTAAAATTGTTTGGTATTTTTCAATATTGTTTTTCAAAGTCTGGGAATTTTTGGTAGCCTCATAGCTACTTTTAGTGGTCACAGCTCAATAGCTTAAGAAACAAATCTACCCTTGGAGAGCTGGGTGCATGTGACCACACTGCAGAGTTTGAACTCCTTTTCTAAGTTCCATTATTAGCATAAAGTTTGATCTCTGGGGCACCACTCTCAAGCTGGATGCTGCTGCTAAGTGTAAAATAGTGAGGGGTACCTGAGAAGAAACAACATTACTATGTTGCATACTTTTTTTCTTTCAGCTCCACATCATGATGAATCACCACTCACATGAGTTTCCATCTTATCAAAGAACACACAAAAAAGATTAATTTCACACCAGGATTTCAACTGATGATTCTCTGCTTGTAAGTGAACACATTCTGTGTGATACAGAGCTGCTAGTAAGTGAGTTGCAGTTCCTATGATGTAGCAGTCATGTCACATCCTGCAAAACAGAGGACTGGGGATCTAATCCCAGCAGGCAATTTACCTTCACAAATTGTTGTTCTTAGTTAAACTTACTTCTCATATAATTTACTATTCCAACTCCACACCACCATAAATCACCACTCAAGTGAGTTTCCATCTTGCAAAAAAAAATGAGACAAATGTATAAGTCTCTGGCAAGATTTGAAACACTGATCATTTGTCTGATGAGGAATGGTGTGTAACTGAGTTGCATTTCCTATGATATTCAGGTTATGTTCAGGTTATGCCACAACCTGCAAAACAGGTGAGTGGGGATCTTATACCAGCAATTTACCTTCACACATAATTGTTTTTAGCTAAATTTGCTTTATTTATTTATTTGGATTTTGTTAACTGGGTAGACACATTGAGACTAAAAGTCCCTTTTTCAGGAGTGACATGGAATTAATTACATTCAATTGTCATACCCAATTTCAGACATGGTAATACAATTCAAACAGTAACAGGGAGTAAATTATGATTCAGAATAAGTTACAATTAATACCACATTGAGGCACATAGTACAAACACTGAATAGAGAATATATTACAAAAGTTACAAGGTCAGGGCACACAAACAGGCTTAAGCTATACAGACAAAAAACAATAACTTAAGCAGATTCAGCCGGAGCAATATTGAGCTATAAGAATACACCGGGGACACCAGGATCACAGGGGGACTCAGCTGAGACAAGTACAGTACATTGGTAGCATGCAAGCAGTATGCTTCTGAGGGAGGATTTGAACGAATTGTGATTAATGCATGCCTTGATGTCAGCAGGAAGGTCATTCCATAGTCTAGGAACCACAGAGGCAAATGACCTTTTGCCGACACCAGTTACAGTTCTAGGGATGGTGATGAGTAATTGGTAGGAGGACTGGAAGACTGGAGGACTCTCCTGTGCAGTTTTGGTTTCAATACTGAGGCAAGGTTAGGGAGAGGGGTGTGTACTATTTTGTGCACCAGCTGGAGTGTGGAGTAATGAATTCTACTTTCCATGTGGAGGCCAATTTAGCATGGTAAGTGTCTCGAAGTGGTATTCCCTATTTCTGGCGCCAGCAGCAAATCTGGACACTCAGTGATATAAGATTTTGAGCTTATTGAGCTCAGTATTTTTGAGTGAAGATAGAATGGGGGCACCATACTGGATAGTAGGCAGTAAGATACCATTAGATGTGGATACCCTGACTTCAGCAGTACGATAGGGGTTTAACAGATACAGGAGCCCTATCTTTTGGTTCAACTATTTGGTCACCTGGTCAAGATAAAGTTTGAATGAGATGTCCCAATCCAATATGACACCCTGGTACTTGAGGGAGGCCACAGTCTCAATGGGGTGCCCATTCAGTCGTGTCTAAGACGGCGATGGCCAAAGAGGATGGATTTGCTTTTCTTTTCATTTAATAGTAGCTTGTTTGTCCTGAATAATTTGGCCAGCTGATGAAATTCAGCTATGAAGCCTGACTCAACTGAGATATAAACTGAGTGGCTTCTATATAGCACCGCATCATCTTCATAGAGCAGTGCTTTGGCACTCCCACAGTGCTTTGGTAGAGCATTAATAAACAGGGAAAACAACAGTAGCTCAAGGATAGAACCCTGTGGAACCCATCTGTAATACCTCTCAGATTAGAGTGGCTGCTGCTCCACTTCACCAGCTGTTTATGGTTAGGTGTTGCTGGGGAAACCATTGGATGCCAGGTGGTTGTTTTAGTTCCTGGCTAGTGATCGGGGGGGCATTCCTACCACCAAGACTTGTATATGTGACTATGGGGCTGGTAATCAATGGGTGGGGGGAATGACTAGCACCAGGGATTGAATAAGTCACATCGGGGCTGGTGCTTGGAGGGTAGCGGGAACCACTAGCACCAGGGGCTTATACTTTTACAACAGGGCTGGTGATTGGAGGGAGGGAAGTGACCACTTGCACCAGGTATGTTAATTTTGACTATGGGGCTGGGGATCGGGGGGGGGACAATAGCACCAGGGATAGCTCAGCTAGCATGGACTGTGGGAGGAGTGGTGCCACACTACCTGCCTCCACTACCCAAGCAAATGGGCCCATAATGGGCATGCAAATGCCCCCTTAGTGTCTTGCATGCCCAAATGGCCTCATTTGCATGGGTACCTTTGAAAATTGCTTATAGCGCTCTGGTACTATCAACTTCTAAGCTCAACTTTGGGAACCATGTTTGGACAGTGCTACCTGACTTAGCACTGCACCGACATGGCCCTATATTCATTCAGGCTTATAGCATCCTGAGACCCCTGGGCAACTGCATAGTGCAGCACAAACATTTGTGCTGTGCTTTGGGCCTGTCTGAATATTGGTCCCCAGGTGTTAGCTATTTTGAGCATAAGCCCTTGATGCTTCTTTGAATTAAAGGAGTGTGCCTATTAACTATGATGAGTAGACTGTTTACTAGAAAATCAAGAGCAGTATTTATGGTTTCGTGCCCCCCAACCTTGTCCCAGTTGACAGTACTTAGGTCTTCCAAGAAGGTACCTTCATTAAGCCAAGAATAGTCATGGACTGTTACAGTTCTTGAAGGTGGCTTAACAAAGCCATTTACTCCAGGTACAAGATATTGGGGATTGATCACTGAGAGAATCGGTTAGTATTCCACATGTTCTAATTCGATCAGTTCTGTTGACCGGGAGGCATTCCAGGAGTGAGTGATTATGCGACATGGTATTGTGGTGGGTAGGTTCAGTAATGATTTGGCTGAGATGCTGGTCATGCAGTGGTGCCTTAAAGCTACAGGGCCATCACTGATTCAATTGAGGTGGAAATCTCCTAAGATTATTATCTCATCAAGAGAGAGAGACCCCATGCAAGTAACAAAGTCATCAAAGGCTGGTCTAGCCACAGAGGAAGAGTTGTATACACAGCTAGTATGTAAGAGCTTAGTGTCCCCTAACACAAGTTTCACTATTAGACAATTGTAGTAAGACTGAATCAACGCAGGCAGAGGAATTTCTGTCACCCAAATGGTATTCCTTACATAAAGGAGGACCCCACTTCCTTCATTCCCACTCTGATTCTTCTGAAAGATAGGATAGCCAGAAAAAGCTAATTCATTGGGGAGAATGAAGGGTTTTAGCCAAGTTTCAGACACTGCTAGGACATCAGGTTGATATAGTGCCAGCCATGGTTTTGGTGTCAGCGTGGCTCAGTTGGTAGCACATCCGCCTCTGGACCAGAAGATCGTGGGTTCTCGTCCTACACTGGGATTGGACTTGCACCTAAAAATAGCTGGCATCCGAGTGTAGTATTGGACGGTGCTGTACTGCTGGGGTGTGCCATCCTTCGGATGAGACATTAAACCGAAGTCCCTTCTGCCCATCCTGGTGTTGTCCTGGTGGGTGTCCAGGTGGAAGTAAAAGAACCCAGGGCACTCTTCTCAAAGAGTAGGGAATATTCCCGGTGTCCTGGCCAACATTCCCCTTCCCATAAACTGGCTCATGCAATTATCCAGGCTGTGTGTGGGTGATGATGTGCGATATGGCAGCCACCACACATTCAGTCACTTCACTACCAGTCTAGCATTTCTTGTAAAGCACTTTGGATGTATGAAAAGCGCTATATAAATGCTGATTCTTCTTCTTCTTCTTCTTTTAAGATCAGATAGCCTGAATCAGAGGCTGTTAATATTTAGATGCCCCAGTTTTAGTCCCCTGGTACCAGACCAAAAAGGGTCAGTATGTGAGATACTAGGGGGGGTCCTGGGTTAGGTTTGATATCACTGGCACACAGTAGGTGTGGCAGAATCAGGCCCCCAGAAGACCAGTAGCTAATAGGTAGATTACCGGACCATAGGGGTCTAAGTTGGGAGTAACAGAGTAGGTAAATGTGCCCATTGCAATAAATCCCATACATAGCCAGCAAAAGGCTGCTAAATATGCAGCTAGGTTAGGGGTATGTACATAATTACCCTTTGGAGGGTATTAAGGGGGTGTCCAGTGCATGATCAGGGAGTCAACCCAGACAAATAACAGTATATAAGCCATAGTTAATAACATGCCTTTAGCCCCCATCCTTGTGGATCAATAGATTAGTTAACCCAGAAATCAGTAGAGCAACTAGCTAGGACCTTGAGGTCAAGGAATGACACCAGTTACCCTTAGCAGCATCACATCAACAGTAATACTTTGCAGGATCACCCCAACAGAATTTCATAGGATTGACTTAACATATGTAGCACATTAGTGAGTTAACAAGAAGGCAGATACAGAGGATAATGGATGGGCAACAGTGAACAACAATGCTGTTCACTTTGAGAGGTTGTCACGATACCCTAGTGAACCTCAAGAGCGAAGCTTGAGAGGTTTACTATTGTCATGACAACCTCAACAAGTGAATGCAGCATTGGTGTTCACTGTTGCTCATTCATTGTCTTTTGCAGTGTATGGGCAAAAGTGGTCAACAAGGGGTCATTTCTCGAGGCTTACGTGGGTCCTGATTGCTTTCATTATGTGCCCCAACTATGGTGTGGCTGAGCGAAGAGAGGATCACATGCACCGTGCAGTGGCAGAGACAAGGGGAAAGCTGCAATGGTTCAGAAGGAGCTTAAGGTATACACACACACACACACACACACACGCACACACATAAATTCCTGACCATGTTCTTACTGTATATTTTTTCATTTGAAGTGCTGATCTTGTCTGTGTCCAGCTCTCACCACTGCAGCTGTTAATGAGGAGTGAGATTTGTGGGGTTCGCATGCGTGACGACATTCACAGTTGTTGTACCATTGTAGTGACATACTCAAGAGGGTACAACAACTTCTTGATGTCACTATGATGGTACAACAACATTAGAATTTGTTTGAAATCCATACATAATGCCTACCCCTACACTATATATTTGTATTTATTTACAGTATTTTACCAGGAAAAGCTCCATTGAGCAGTGCTCATTTACAAGGAGGTCCTGTGTAGGACAGATAACATACAATGAGTTACAGTGCAGTTTCGTAGAATACAGAGACTTATAAAAATTCGAAGTTACTTAAGCACTAGTTAACAGGTATAATCTAATATAAAGATAAGAACAGCAGAAAGTCTTGATAGAAGAGACTTGTGGCAAAATGATGTATACAGAGTACTACTACAAATACAGAAATTACAATATCTAGTAAAATACTTAATTTACACATTTTATCTTTCAACGGCATACACATTTGTCAACATAGTATTGACCAAGATGACCCTTAAAATGAGAGGGGCTAGCAAGTAAGCACATTTTGAACAAGTCTTGTAGGACATTTCAAAAAGTATGTGCCATCCAACTAAAAGTCATTTTACCAAATTTTGAATGATGTCTTGGGACATCCAACAAGGCAATATTGTGCTTTCTTAGATTATATGATCCTGTAGCTTTTTGAAGTACATTTGACAAATGACATAGCAATAAGTTCCACCTTGTCTTTAGGGACCACATACTGTATGTAGGTTTCTTAGCCTTCAGTTAGTAAGCAAGGTCCAACCCACTACTGTGTGGAAATCACAATGATGTGTACTAGCATGAAAGCCAGAAATAAAATGAAGTGTTCCATGGTACAGTACACTAGTTTAGATAGGTGGGAAGCTGAGGCACTCCTGTATATGAAATCTCCATAATCTAACAGTGGAAGGAAGGAAGGAAGGTAGGTCAACTGAACAAGCCTTTTTATGCTCTCTGGGCTAAAACAGACCTTGTTCCGATAATAAGACCCAAGTCTCTGATGCAACATTTTACAGAGGCTGTCAATATGTGTGCTAAAGGATAGCCTGCTATCTAGCCACATACCTACAGGTAGGTATTTGAAACAGAGTATACTTTCAGGAATACAGTGTAGGGGGATGGCTCCTAATAACCCTCTGTAATTAGCATGATTCATACACCAAGGGGCCATTTAGAGTGGGTGTATCTAGGTACAGAGACATTAACTGGCACAGTATAAGAGTTGATACATGATTATTTTTATTTTATTTTTTTAGTTTTTGTTAACTGGATAAGGCCTACTAGGCACAAGTGTCTGTTTTCAGAGGCGACCCAGGAGCTTTGGGCTGGTTAAGTGACTTGCTTAGAGTTACACAGTATGCAAGTGGAGGTTGTGGGAATCAGACCCATGTCTGCAGGTACCAAGCTCATTCCCAGCTCATTACTCTAACCTCTATGCTATACTGCCAGCCGAACTCCACACGTAGCACTGCACTAGAGGGCTGTTCTGATTATGCACTTGTTAAGGTATGTAGAAATAGCTAGAGAAAACCAGTGACTTGGCTGCAGCACCTACCAGATACAGACTGTACATTTGGATGTAGCAAAACCGAGAAGGGGCACACTACGTCTCAGAACATTCTTCAAGGCCAAGAGTATCACATCCCTATAGCAACATTACAGTGCAGCTACATTTGGCATAGCAGTACTTACAGACAGATGGGACAAGGCACTGATGGGTACAGTGTCCAGCCAACAGCTGCCTCCATGGCTGCCTGCCAGGCAGACTACCAATGTCCTTTGCACTTGTCCTTCACGTGAGGATACTGCTCAAAAGGACCATTTGGGGGACAGATGGTAAATATCAGTAGATGCCTTCCAATTGGAAAATATTGGAAGGAGGAGGTGCAGCAGAGCAGAGCCCATACTGGAGCTAGTCCTGGTAGTCCCATGACAATCGATGGGGGGGGGTGTGGGCAGGTAGTGTAGAGCCCCCTCACAACTGCTGCTCACTTGTTGGCTGGCAGCATCTACCGTATGGATCAGAACTGTGGGGTTTCTGAAAGACTGAGCCCTTTGGTAAGGGCTTCCTGGTTTGCCTTTGCCACCCTCCAACTGAACAATATCAGAATGAGGAGGTGCAGCAGAGCAGAGCTCCAAGCAGAGCTAGTACTGGTGGTCCTGAAGCAATCGATGGGGGGAGGAGGAAGGCAGGCACTGTAGAGCCCCCTCACAAACCCTGCTGCTTGCTTGCTAGCTGGCAGCATCTGCCGCATGGCTCAAAATTGTGGGGTCTCTGAAAGATTGAGGCCTTTGGTAAGGGCTTCCTGGTTTGTCTTTGCTGCCCTCTGATTGGACAATATCAGAAGAAGGAGGAGGAGGTGCAGCAGCACAGAGCTCCAAATGGAGCTAGTCCTTTTTTTGGGGTGAGGGTCCAACCAGACCTCCATCAGTCATCTTCCCCCACCCCACCGCTGACCGCCAAGCTCCCCAAACAGCTCCTCCTCCACCCAAGCACCCCGACTTCCCTCTGGGGTGGGGCTGCCAGCCTTTCGGCAGAACTGCTGCTATGGTACTGGGTGGAGGGATAGGTTCCTGACACCCTGACATACCTCCCAGGGTGGGGCCACCGGCTTCCCTGTGGTACTTAAGTGGTTCTGATGGCAAAGACTGAGGGGTGCACGTCAAGGTCCAGGGCCAACATCATTTAGTCTGTGGACCATTTTTTGGATGCTCTGCTTCCTAAGGAGGAGGGACATGCAATGACATCACCGGCAATGCTGACGTCTGTCCCAGCCCCAAGATTTGTGATGGTGCCAGCTGCAGCTGATCTCCTGGACTATTCCAGAGGACAGCAAAGCACTGGTCTCTCTACCCCGAGAAGGAGAGCTTTCCTTAGGATGCTCAATCCTTCTCCCCCCAGCTGGCCAAAAAAAATTTGCTGGAGGGAGATCTCATTAAAGTCTGGTGCCGGAGAAAAAAATGACATATATCAGAAACAAATACTCCGCACTCCAGGCACAGTAAGAATTAAAACCACTGAATTTTACTGATTCAAAAGTATTTTAAACACTGTAACTTGTGCAATATTACAAACTGAAATCCATATACCTAAAATACATGACTACCCAGCGCTTTGAGGCCTCCAAGGACCTCTTGGTCAGGGGTGTGGCTATTAGTGTTTAACAACCTTATATAGCAATCATTTCATGTGCAAATCATTAAACAGTGCTAATTCATATATTAAAGTGCTGATGCAGTTTCACACACATAGACAATTGACAGAGTGTGTGGGTGGGGGGGACTCCTGTCCAATTGGCTGAAAACACCACAAATGCACACTACTTAATTTAAAGTATTTATTTCCCAATTAGGTGCCCTTAATGGTTGCCAAATTGGCTAGAGTTAGCCCCACTGAGCCAAATACATACATTTTTCAAGTGTTGCTCA
Organism: Neoceratodus forsteri; assembly: GCA_016271365.2. Lineage (NCBI taxonomy): Eukaryota > Metazoa > Chordata > Ceratodontiformes > Ceratodontidae > Neoceratodus > Neoceratodus forsteri. The sequence goes on along the minus strand of CM057449.1, from coordinate 541,640,281 downwards.
TTAAAACATTATGGACTAATGGTTGAACTTAAAACATATCAATAACTTTGAATTTATTTTGAACTTTAACACTTGTTATCATTCCACTACAAACTCTGCTTGGACATATATTCTAAATATCTATTGATTCATAAACATGTAAAATGATTCAATCTAACCATCATACAACCAAATACCCCTGCTTGGGGAAAAGGGGGATGTCCTTATAATACATTGCATTCTACAACAGACACATACAATCCTCTTTTCTTTGCTTTTTATTCATATAATACTATTTTGCTGAATTATAGACTTTTAAACCAAAAAAAGGGACTACTGAAAAGTTGTACATATTGGCTCAGATATTCAAAAGGGTTGTGCATGGCGCAACAGTGTTGCACCATGCGCAACCCACTGATGCGCCCCGGTGCGATATTAAAAAGGGAAAAGTGCGCGGCACAAATCCTGATGCGCCAGAGCGCATCAGTAATATATGCAGGTGCAGGTGGGGGGGGGGCGTGCCCATGCCTACCCTGCACAGCCTAATATTCAGCCTGGGATGTGCAGAGCCATGCATGCACAATCCCTACCTGCGCCAGCACAAAGTTGATCCCAAAAAAAAAGGAACAACAGATGGCCACCCACAGGTGAGCTGCCGCATTGCAGGGCACAACACAGCAGCTGCCACCTGTGGGTGGCCACCCAAGCCCGATCATGGGCGTTAGTAATGAATAATATCATCAAACTCCCTGGTGGTCTAGTGGACCGCTATCTGCCCGATCGCGGGCACAAGTAATGAATAAAATCCCCAAACTCCCTGTGGTCCAGTGGACCACTATCTGCCCGATCACGGGTATTAGTAATGAATAATATTCCCAAACTCCCTGGTGGTCCAGTGGACCGCTGTGTGCCCGATCATGGGCATTAGTAATGAATAAATAAAAATATGTCCAAACTCCCTGGTGGTCCAGTGGACCGCTGTGTGCCCAATCGCGGGCATTAGTAATGCAAAATAAAAATATGTCCAAACTCCATGGTGGTCAAGTGGACCGCTGTGTGCCCGATCGCGGGCATTAGTAATAAAAAATAAAAATATGTCCAATATCCCTGGTGGTCTAGTGGTACCCCCACCGCCCTGAGCCCCACTGCCCTGCTCCCCCCATCAGCAGCGGGGCAGCACCCAACCGCCTGCGCCCACCGCCTGCCGACTGACACTGTCGATGGGGCTGTATGCCGATGGTCCACAGCTTGAGCCAATGGACGTGCAGCCATACCATCACATTCCAGATGATATGAATGGATATGGTGCTGCCCATTGGCTCACGCCGGACCACTGGCATACAGCCCACCGACGGGCTGTCAGTTCAGCGGTGGCGGACGGCAGACAGTTGGGGTGGTTGCCGCCCACCGCCGATGGGGAGCAGGGCGGTGGCTCATTGGGGTGGGGAGGGGGTACCACTAGACCACCAGGATATTGGACATATTTTTATTTTGTATTACTAATGCCTGCAATCAGGCACACAGTGGTCCACTGGACCACCAGGGAGTTTGGACATATTTTTATTTATTTATTACTAATGCCAGTGATCGGGCACACAGCGGTCCACTGGACCACCAGGGAGTTTGGACATATTTTTATTTTGTATTACTAATGCCCGCAATCGGGCACACAGTGGTCCACTGGACCACCAGGGAGTTTGGGGATTTTATTCATTACCAATGCCTGCAATCAGGCAGATAGCAGTCCACTGGACCACCAGGGAGTTTGGGGATTTTATTCATTACTAATGTCCGCGATCGGGCAGATAGCAGTCTACTGGACCACCAGGGAGTTTGGGGATATTATTCATTACTAATGCCTGCGATCGGGCAGATAGCAGTCCACTGGACCACCAGAGATATTGGAGTGTACTATATTTTACTTCAGCCCACGATCGGGCTGAGGAGCACATTGCCTGCTGCAGGGGGCGTTGGTCCCTGATGGCTGCTGCCTGGCAGGGCGCCAGGCGCAAGTCGTCGGAGATCGGCGCACCTGCATGCAAATGAGGCCATAATGACATGCAAATGGCCCCATTTGCACCTTGCATACATTATGGCCCCATTTGCATGTCAAGTTTTGAATATCATGGTTGCTGGGCATAGCGCAATGGAACTTGAGCTAGTGCATTCCCATGCTCCACTCTGGCCACTTGTGCAGGCGCAGTGCCACTGCGCCATGCACACTGCGGGTGACCAGGGTGCGATATTCAACGCTGCTGAGCCATGGTGCAGCTCCGTTGAATATCGCCCTGTCCACACCCCTGCGCAGCCAAGTTGAGCTGCGCCCAAGCTTGCGTCACAGCCTGGTGCAGTTTGAATATCTGGGCCACTATGTTATTCTCTTTTTAACACTTAAATCACAGTATTTTATTTAGATTAGATATTATTTGGTTATCCTTTATTATTTATTCTTGTTTTTATTTTTATTATATTATGCAAAATAAAACTACTTGCACACTTACAATCAAAAATCACTATACTAATCTAATGATAAAAGTGGCCTCTCCCCCCCCCCCCGTGAACTTCCAAGGAGGCTTTTTTTAAAGATACAGTCATATGTTGCACTGAAATAATGTAATGTAGTCACTAAGAATACTTCACTGCTGTACATACATGTAAGAATGTAGCATGCCAATAACTTATATATGTTCTACTGCTTACCAAGTCTTGTATTGTAACTCCCTGGTCGTCCCTGAAAAAGGGACCTCTGGAGCCCAGTGGACCTACCCGGTCATCAAAATTCAATAAATAAATAATACAATCTATATACAGTTGCCCTTATCCATTTCTTTCTATCATAGGAAGGCTTTCCACTCCATCATATCGTCAAAGCCTAATGACTTTAGTGTTCTAAACAAAAATATATCTAGCCTCTTTTTGGTCAAAAATTGTATTTCGATCTCCTCCTCTAGGATTTACTGGAACGTGATCTATTGCCATATATTTTACTTGATGCACATCCTCTACCAATGAATTCAGATTGTGTGCAACGGGATGTAGCAAATCTTTATTTTTAATTGCTCTAAAGTGCTCCTTCACTCTTTCTTTTAACTTTCTAGTGGTCTGACTGATCTATACTGTCCCACAGCAACACGATACTGCATAAATCACACGAGTAGTCAAACAGAAAATAAATTGATCTATATGTATAGATCTTAAACCTTTCTAACTGGGATTTACAAATACTGCACCCTGTGATGCATGCTGACATGTCGCGCAGTTTTTGCAAGAAAAAAACCTTTTGGTTTCACAGGGAGCCACATATTGCTTTGAATTTCTTTTTTAAACTCGCTGTGGACTAATAGGTCTTTGTTGTTTTTGCCATATTTAAAAGATATTACTGGGCCATTTGCCTCAATTTATTTTAGGTCCTGATCCATACCTAATAGATGCCAGTTATTTAAAACAATGCTCTGTAAATCCATAGATAATGGGCCATAAGTGGACACAAAATGAATCTGTTCCTTTGGAGATGTTTTTTCTCTATATTTCAAGAAGAAGAAGAAGAAGAAGAAGAAGAAGAATCAGCATTTATATAGTGCTTTTCATACATCCCAAAGTGCTTTACAAGCAATGCTAGACTGGTAGTGAAGTGACTGAATGTGTGGTGGCGGCCATATCGCACATCATCACCCACACACAGCCTGGATAATTGCATGAACCGGTTTATGGGAAGGGGAATGTTGGCCAGGACACCGAATGTTCCTTTACTTCATAAGAGCCATGGGTTCTTTTACTTCCACCTGGACACCCACCAGGACAACACCAGGATGGGCAGAAGGGACCTCGGTTTAACGTCTCATTCAAAGGACAGCACACCCCAGCAGTACAGCACCCTCCAATACTGCACTCGGATGCCAGCGATTTTTAGGTGCAAGTCCAATCCCGGTGTGGGACGAGAACCCACAACCTTCTGGTCCAGAGGCAGATGTGCTACCAACTGCTCCTTTCTACCGCTAAAACTCGATTTAATGCTTCACTCAACACTGACTCAGAATAAGCACTACTTCTTAATCTAGTGAATAGTTCATCTTTTGCTGTCAAAAAATCTGATTGTGTTGTGCAAATTCTTTTTAACCTGACAAGCTGGTTGTGAGGTAAGCTTGAGATTAAATGTTTTGGATGCAAACTTCGCACATGTGAAAAAGTGTTGCCAGCTGTTAGTTTGTGGTAACTTTTTGTCTGCACCTTCTCATTATGCTGACCCTTTAAAATAATATCCAAAAACTCAATGCCATCAGAATTAGTTTTAAATGTAAACTGGAGACCAGCTGCCTTATTATTGATATGCATCATAAATTGTTGCAGCTCTATTTCTGTGCCTTCCCATACTTCAAGTATATCGTCTATAAAATGAAAATATTTAACAACATTGCAAAAGAAAGGGTTGGATGCTGGATCTGATATTGCACCTCCTCCCACCACCCCATAAATAGGTTCGCAAAGGAAGGTGCAACTGGAGATCCCATTGCAGTACCATGCTTTTGAAAAAAAAATTGGCCCTCAAACAAAAAAATATTGTTTTATAGAATCAGATCCAAAGCAAGTAATATAAAGGTTACTGGATACTCATCAGATGAAGTTTCCAAAATGTACTTAACAGCATCTATGCCTTTCTGATGCTCACTTGAGGTATACAAAGATACCACATCCACCACTACCCACTTATAGGTATTTTTCCATACAAAATTATTTAGTGAATTAAGCACAGCCATTGTATCCTTCACATACGACATCAATGTCATCACTTCTTGTTATAAATATTCATCCAGATATTCAGACAAAGGCACAAATAGTGAGCCCCTGCCTGAAATAATTGGACAGCCTGGTGGGGGTTCTGAATCTTTGTGTAATCTGGGCATGTGGTAAAATACTGGGATGGTTGGTTTTCCACTAACAAGGATGTACTTTCACTATACCAAATCCAATTTTCTTCTACTGTTGTATCCAGGAATTCTTTCAACTTCCCTATATACAAAGTGGTGGGATTTGAAGTTAACCTCTGATACATGTCAGGATTTAATAATTGCCTGTATGCCTCATTTCTATAGTCATTGTGATCTAATACTACAACATTGCCTCCCGTATCTGATGGCTTAATTACTAAATTAGTCAATTGCTGAAGTTCACCCAAGGCATTTCTTTCTTCTACTGGCAAATTATCCCAGTGCTTTTTATTCCACTGTTTGTTAATCATTTGTTCAACATCTCTGAGCATAACTTCTTGAAATACCTTTATGCTTTCACTACACACCTTTTGTGAAAATTTAGAGCGTGTTTTTACCAATGGTTTTGTTGCATTTTCTTTTTTTTTTTTTTACTTTCTCTTTATTCCCCGGCCTGCAGCACTCCACCTTCAGGAGTCACCATGCCTGTACATCCCTGCTGTCTTGCTTTTACCTTCTGAGTGATCCATCCCCCATGGAGCCTTGTATCTACCCCCCAAGCTGGGTCGAGGTGGGGCCCTTACACCCCATACTTTCTTGTTGCGTCAGGATGCTGGTTCGGAGGCAGGCAGGAGGTGCTGGGGATTGGGGCGGGCGCTCCATCTACCAGAGGTGCTGCCAGCCATTTTTCCACTTTTCTTGCCCATGGTGTGCACCCTAATGTCATGGCGCAAAGTGCCGATGTCCACCACATGGCCCTCTCTACTACTGGCTGGGCTTGCCATACCTCGGGTCTCCACCCAGGGTCAGCCAAGCACCAAGCCTAGGTCCCCTCCCTGGAGAAGACAAGCAGTCCCTGGGATGCTCAAGTCTTCCCACCGCCGGCCCTCCAGCTTCCCTGGCTCGCTCCTGAACCTGTGTTGCTGGCATCATGAGTGGTAGTGCTACCCCTGTGCCAGCAGGCCGGCCATGGCAAAACATTTTTTAAGATTCTATTTTCTAAATAGCTTATACAGATCACAATATAGCTCAAACTCATTTTGTCTGTTTACAGTAACAAAAGATAAACCATGACTCAATACAAACACGTGTGCATTTTTAAGCACTAATTTAGAGATGTAACTACATTCAATCCCAAATTGGAATCAATCAAAAGTTCTGAGTCATTTGTTCTACTTGATAAACATTTTCTTCCTCGTCTTCCTCTTCTTGTAATTTTTTTCCTTTTTTTTTTTAATTTGTATTGGGGGTTCCCTGCTCTTTGTTTTTTGAATCTTCACTCGATACACACACACTTCTAGATGATGATGTGGAAAATGAAACTGAACTTGACCCATGTTTTTTATTACTACAACCTCGTGACTTTGGTCGACCTCTTGATTGGGACCTTGATTGATTTTCCCACTTATGCACTTTGTTGTTTAAATAGTCCTTTTCATCTCTAATCAGCTTTGACTTTTTCTTTTTCACTAATTCCTTTTCCCATTTCTTTGCTTTAGCTGTTAATTTAGCATCAAGGTCCTTAATATACATAGTATCAGAGAAAGTGGATAATTGTTGATGCAGTTCATTAATTTCTTTTAACAACAATTCTCAATGATATTCATCCTCTGCTGTTTGGATCTTTGCTAACTCTTCTGAACCCTCTTTTAAAACCTTTTCCCACTTATCATGATAATACATGTTATCTAACCCACATGCCGGCATGTTTGTGAGTCTCAGACCTCTAGGGAGCCATGTTTTCTCCAAATATTTCTTTAATGACAAGCTATTATAGTGCAATGCAATTTCTTTCATTACTGCCTTCTCCAATTTGTTAAAGGCTATGCACATACTCACCTTTTCCGTATTATTTGCTATTGTTGATGTGGATGCTGATGCAGACAGTGCCGTGGATTCAAAATCCAGTTCAGCTATAGTTCTGGTAGTAGCCAACTTCATGCTGTCTACAGCAATGCCATAATTCTTCCTGAATTAATTTTTAGAGCACAGCTATTGCAATTGCTCCTGGCGTTGATCTCACATAGGTAGCGGATTCAAATTTCAGTGTGGTTCCTGATATAATGCTTATGACATCAGGAATCCTGTTCGGTTCACACCTCCAAAATATACATGAATCCAAATAAAAGTTTTCTGGAGGGAGATCTCATTAAAGTCTTGTGCTGGAGACAAAATGACACATATCAGAAAAAAATACTCCGCACTCCATGCATAGTGAGAATTAAAACCACTGAATTTTATTGTTTCAAAAGTATTTTAAACACCATAACTTGTGCAATATTACAAATTGAAATCCACGCACCTAAAATACATGACTACCCAGCACTTTGAGGCCTCCAAGGACCTCTTGGTCAGGGGTTTGGCTATTAGTGTTTAACAATCTTATATAGCAATCATTTCATGTGGAAATCATTGAACAGTGCTAATTCATATATTAAAGTGCTGATGCAGTTTCACACACATAGACAATTGACAGAGTGTGTGGGGTTGGGGGACTCCTGTCCAATTGGCTGAAAACACCACAAATGCACACTACTTAATTTAAAGTATTTATTTCCCAATTAGTTGCCCTTAATAGCTGCCAAAATGTCTAGAGTTAGCCCCACTGAACCAAATACATACATTTTTCAAGTGTTGCTCATTAAAACATTATGGACTAATGGCTGAGCTGAAAACACATCAATAACCTGAATTTATTTTGAACTTTAACACTTGATATAATTCCACTACAAGTTCTGCTCAGGCATATATTCTAAATGTCTATTGATTCATAAACACTTATAATGTGGGGGAGGAGGTAGGCAGGCACTGTACAGCCCCCTCACAAACCCTGCTGCTTGCTTGCTGGCTGGTAGCATCTTCCGCATGGCTCAGAACTGTGGGGTCTCTGAAAGATTGAGGCCTTTGGTAAGGGCTTCCTGGTTTGTCTTTGCTGCCTTCTGATTGGACAATACTGGAAGGAGGAGATGCAGCAGCACAGAGCTCCAAATGGAGCTAGTCCTTTTTTGGGGGTAGGGTTCCAACCAGATCTCCATTAGTCATCTTCCCCCACCCAATCACTGTACTGCCAAGCTGTCCCACCAGCTCCACCTCTGCCCGAGCACCCCAGCTTCCCCACCAGGGTGGGGCTGCCAGCTTTCCGGCAGAACTGCTGCTATGGTACAGGGTGGAGGGATTGGATTCCAACACCATGGCTTACCCCCCGGGGAGGGGCCACCGGCTTCCCAGTGGTACTTAAGTGGTTCTGGTGGCAAAGACTGAGGAGTGCTCATCAAGGTTCAGGGCCAACATCATTTAGTCTGTGGACCATTTTTTTGGATGCTCTGCTCCCTAAGGAGGAGGGACATGCAATGACACTACAGGCAATGCCAACATCTGTCCTAACCCCCTGAATTGTGATGGTGCTGGCTGCAACTGATCTCCTGAACTCTGCCAAAGGTCAGCAAAGCACCAGTCTCACTATCCCACCCTCCACCCGAGAAGGAGAGCTGTCCTTAGGATGCTCAATCCTTCTCCTCCAGCTGACCCTCTGACTTCCTAAATCCATTCCAGACTCCAAGTTGTCAATGTCACAGATGGAGGGCCTGCCTATGCACTGGTGGTCTGGCAAATGGAGCTAGTCCTGGTGGTCCCACAGTGATTGATGAGGGTAGAGGGTAGGCAGGCACTGTAGAGCCCCATCATGATCCCTGCTGCTCACTTGCTGACTGGGGGCATCTGCTACATGGCTCAAAACTGCAGGGTTTCTGAAACATTGAGCCCTTCAGTGAAGGCTTCCTGGTTTGTCTTTGTTGCCCTCTGAATGGACAATATCAGAAGGAGGATGTGCAGTAGAGCAGAGCCCAACTGAAGCTAGTCCTGGTGGTCCTACAGTTATTGGTGGGGGTAGGGGGTAGGCAGGCTCTGTAGAACCCCCTCATGAACCCTGCTACTTTCTTGCTGGCTGGTGGCATCTGCCTCATGGCTCAAAACTGCAGGGTCTCTGAAAGATTGAGCCCTTCAGTGAGGGCTTCCTGGTTTGTCTTTGTCACCCTCCATTTGGGCTATATCGGAAGGAGGAGGTGCAGCAAAGCAGAGCTCCAAATGAAGTTAGTCCTGGTGGTTTCACAGTGATCAATGGAGCATAGAGGGCAGACAGGCACTGCAGAGTCCCCTCATGACCCCTGCTGCTCCCTTGTTGGCTGGTGGCATCTATCGCATGACTCAAAACTGTGGGGTCTCTGAAAGATTGAGCACTTCAGTAAGGGTTTGCTGGTTTGTCTTTGCTGCCTTCCAGTTGGACAATATCTGAAGGAAGAGGTGCAGCAGAGCTCCAAACGGAGCTAGTTCTGGTGGTCCCATGATGATTGATGGGGGAAGGGGTAGGCAGGCACTGTAGAGCCCCCTCATGACCCCTGCTTCTCCCTTGCTGGTTGATGGTGTCTGCCACTTGGCTCAAAACTTCTCATATAATTTACTATTCCAACTCCACACGACTATGAATCACCACTGAAGTGAGTTTCCATCTTACAAAACAAAAATATCTAAGTCCTTCAGGATTTGGTCCACTGATCCTTTGCCTGTTAAGCAAACACACATTCAATGTGCCACTGAGCTACAGGTAGGTGAGTTGTAGTTCCCATGGTGAAGAGGTTATGTCACAACCTGCAAAATATGTGACACAAATTGTATTCAAACCTAGACATGTCCATCTGAGACTAATTCATTGACTACAAAATACTGTAGAACTAAGTTCAGTTAACTGAAAGTCTGCTATTTAGCGCTACTGAAACTCTTCACTACCACAGCAATGACATCTAACAGTTTCTCTCATACAACAAAAATGGTAGTGAGAAAGAAAAAAAAATGTGAAGTACAGGAAATTGTGTAGGTCTGAAACCTTATGCCAAACTCTTAAAGCCCTATCGCTGACATCATCAATGACATCATGCAGGTGAATCACTCACACTGAATGTAACTTTAAACATGACAAAATGCACAAAGAGAGTATGCATGACCACAATACAGTAGGTTGGCACCTAAAAAGGGTATATTGATATTTATGTTAGAAAAGCATTATTTCTAAAAAACAGTATATGACGACTAACAAATACTGCTGCTTTAAGATCTTAATTTGTGGCCTGCTGAAGACAAGTTCAAATCTGTTTCCGCTGTTTATTAGGGAGTCATTTATTAAAATCTTATTATCTTTTCAGCTGGACTGCTCTCTCTTCATGTTTGAATAACTCTTATAGCGGAACCCACTTATAATGGACACACTTATAGAGGACACTTGCTTATAATGGACAAATCTGCCTTGTCAAAAACCAAAAGCTATGCCAGTAATGTTAAAAATCTCATTTATATCATACTCTGAACCCACTGTATAGCAGCCACTGTGAGCTCCTCTGTACCCCTGCTGCAAATTGCCTGCTAATTTCACCTGATTATTCAGCTGGTTTGTCTGGCACTATAAAGACATCACTCACCTCGCTTGATGCCTGCTACCTGCTACCTTATTTCAGGGGATTACTGCTGTATCCTCCTGATCCCCCAATCAGCACAGATTCTGTACAGCAAAATCTTTACAATCTTGTTTACTGCTCAGTTCCCAATCAGCTACAAATAACAGTTCCCCATACCTCTAATTGGCAGAAGAGGGAACATATTCTCATTTTAACTGCTATGTTTGAGCTGTGGTGGAGGAGATTCATATTTTAAGATTTTAGGATATAGTGGACACCCCTTATAATGGAAAAAAACCTTCTTGCACCAACATGTCTGTTATAAGAGGGTTCCACTCTATATAAATTATAAGGATTAGATACCTTACAGATTTCCCTTGCATCATTTTTATGACTGGGTTTACAAAACAGCCATTGATTTCTTTTTCTGCTCAATGTTGATATGTTATTAAAGAATATCTATTTGGAATTATCTGTGTATGCCTCTCCAGCATAAATCCAGCATACATTTAAAAACGTTATTTTACCATATTTTTTTGGTTTTTACGTTCCTTGTTTTTACTACCTGAAAGAAGTATACAAGTCCTTATCTTTCCCAATTTTGGAAGAATGTATTAGTTTTGTTCATGTGGCTGCTGCTACTTAGGTGTCTAATAGTCTGACAACCAGGTTATGCTCTAATCTTCTAAAATGTCATGATTGTTCATTAGACCTGGGACTGGGTGGGCCAAACAGTTCTTATCTGCCATCAAATTCTGTTTCTATGTCTATGTTTCTATAACAATAACCACTATTAATTGGTACTGGAATAGATCAAAAAAGCCCAGCACATGTGAAAATGATTTGGGAGCAAATTTGTAATGTGTGGCCACAAAAGGCACACTAAACTGTGACAGCTTGTTTCCAGGTGTGTCCTGGGTGGTGTGTTACATGGACCTGTTTTATTATTTGGGGAATGTGACACCAGGGAAAGTCCCTTACTCTTTGTTGATAAGTGCCAAGGGATATTTTTCTTCCCCTGGACAGTGACCAGAGATGGGCAGAAGGGACCTCAGTTTAACATAGCTTCCTAAGTGCGGCACCTCAACAATGCAATACCTCCCCCCCCATACTGCACTGCAGTGTCAGTCATAGGTATTACCCAAGGTACATGGTGTGGTGATAGAAACCAAGAACTTTGATCTTCCAGCCCCAGAGGCAAGCAGGCTACCTACTGAGCCACTGACACTGACATATGTCTTCATGTGTATAGATGTCTGCATTTAGTGAGATAGAGCAGATACTAAAAGAGCCCCCTGCTCCCCCTCAAAGACCAACTTACCACTCGTCTTTGCTACTGAAGAGCAATCAGTAGAGGCTATGGGTTCTATTTACAAAAGCCATAACATAAATTTACTGTATTGTTTTTTTTTTTTTGTTACTGATCAGGGGCATCATGCAAAGAACATTTTTAGAAAGGCACAACTTCCAAACCTATCTAGGGGTGTCCGGGAGCATGCTTCCCGGGAAACTTTTGAAACATTGAAACCAAATGGTGCAGTCTGGTGGCTTTTAACAAGCTATGAGGCAGTTCAACAGCCGACTAAAACATAACCGAATGCTGAGGCACACATACAGCAATGATCGCATTGTATAGCGAAGTACTAATAGTATGTCACACATCTTTTGTGCCAAAGAAAATTCTGAAAAATTCAATCACAATGGTGCATTCCAATGGTTTTTAGCAGGCTGTAAACCTACTGCTAAAAGGCAGCAGAATGCTGAGTCAGCGGTACATTTTGATGGCTTTGTACAGATTGTGAAGAAGTTCCGCAACCTCCTAAAAGACAAAATTCTGAGGCCCAGTGTTAAAAAATGTTTATACAAACTTGCAGCTGGAACACTGTACCTACTGGATATTCAATAAGTCCCCCAACCCACCACTGCACAGAAAAATAAATCTGTAAAAAATCTTGAGGCTGGAACATTTTACTCATAGCAGCTATAGGCTGGGCCCTGGACATATTTTTTACTACTGTCTCTGTAAATAAATGGTAATACAATTTCGTTATGATTTTTCTCATTTTCTACCTTTCTGTGGACTTTCTTTGCTTGCATGTCTGTTCTGTTTTCATCACTGTCCTTTCTTTCTTTCATCTCTGTGCTCTAGTCTCTCTTTTCTGTACTCATTTACATTCTTTCTCCCTGTTGGTTTTGTCTGATTACTTGTGGGGTATTATGCTTCTCTCCCTTACTCTTTCTTTCAAGTCTGTGACAGTGCCATAAACTTGATGTGATGTCATCTCTTCAATTTTTTTCTTTTGTGTCCTTGCTCTTTCTAAGGCCACCCTGGCTGATCCTCGAAGTAAATATACTTCTCACTCCCTCACTCTTTTGTTGTACTCTGTCACTTTCTGTTTCTGACTCTACACAGCTTCTTCACTTGCTTCCCTGTATGTTTATCAATTCTGTTTGAATTCTTGTTTCATTTATTCTTTGTCTGTTATTTTTTCATGTCAGTTTACACTAAGCCACATTTTTTCTTCCTCTTGATCCAAGTACACACTCTCAGTTTCTGCTCCTTCTCCATCCTTTTACCAGTTTACCTACCCACATCCAACCTAAAATCATGTAGAGTCAAGGGACACTCACCAGCAGTAGCAGAGAGTCATGGACTGGTCTGCCACCCACTAGAAGAAATTGATGAATCTGGCCTGCCCTTCCTGACTTAAAGCACTATCACCATCCAACCCATTCACCAGCACAACATTCATTTGGGGTACCGAGCCTACAAATAACGGATATACAGTATAATTGTATGGGATCAGGGAATATCACAATCATTAGCTCTCCTCCATAGCTCTGCTCAATTGTCTGTTCTCCAAGGTACACCATATGGAAATTGTTTTCATTTTGGGGGTTGGGCAAGACAGCAGGGGGCCCTCGTCGGGTGCTCTGGGACGATCACTAGAGCAATATCATTTTTATTTAAGAAAGAAACATAGTGCTGATGTCTGGCAAATTCTGAGGGGGCACATGTCACCTGTGCCCTATGAGCATGATGTACTGTAATTGTTACTGATTAAGTACTGTTTTAATGGATACTGTTATTCATTAATGTTAAATAATGTCATACATTATCATTTCCAGTTAGATACTAGGTTACAGTAAATCCATAAATGAAAATGACTTAATGTAGAGCTACTTTCCACTATGTTTATATTGACCAGGGAACAGATAAAATGTTTCCTGCAAGCAGCCATAAAGGGTAAAAAGGAACAATTTGCTGCACAGTCTGGTTGATGTCATTGTGCCATAGTTTACTATATTATAAATGTGCATTGCACCCATTTATGCTATCCCGTTCATAGTCTACAGCAATGACATGATTCAATATGGTCTCAAAAAACATATTGAAATGTAATCATAATGGGACTATCATACTAAAATGACATCTACTGATGATACCTGTTACAACATGAAAAAGAAAAAATCTTCAAAGGAATTTTGGAAGTGCTATAGTTTTGTAATTAGGACTACATCCATGCAATTCGAAGGTGAATGAGTAGGAGTATAGGGGTACAGGGGTAACAACTTAGTGGCACCAAAGCTGATTTTACTGAGTGTCTTAAGAGATGGAAACATTTTCTAAGTGGGTTTGGTGCATATTTCCAATGGAAAATGTTGAACGTTTTGGAACATAGTTATGTGATTTAATGAGATTCCAAGTATATTTCCTATGCTTTTAGTTCTATCAAACTTCAGCTGTTTGCAGTCAGAGGACTCCCCTTCATTTAATCTTTGGTCTGAAATGGGTTCAACTTTTATATTTATTTTAAATGCAAACTTTAATTAGATGGTTTAGTGATAAATTCAAACTTTCCTCATTTATGGACCACTTCCATACATCATAGACCAATCATGTGTCATATTTATGTTCAGATGTCAAGCTACATTTGATTGTACTGTAGTGAGACATCCAGGAATGAGGAAGAGTATCAGTCAGTCATCAAGTTATTTGGAGGGCGGGGGTTGTCCCTAAATGGCTTTAAATAGTAAGTCAGATTTGTTTTCAAATTCAATGCATTTTTATAGACAGTAAATGCAATTAATATTTTAGAAAAAACTACATTTTTAATTATCAACTGCAGCCTTCCATTCCCTCCCAGTGCCTATACCTGCTGCAGCTATAAAACCTTTCACACACCATATCATTTTATTTCAAAAAAATCAATTTTGAGTATCTTTTTCATGTTTAGTTTGAATGCTGTTTTCAGTATCCGTCTGTGTACTTGCCTGCAGCTTTCTCTGATCAGGCTGTGGGGACACTGAGTATGTACATAACATTCATGTTGCAGGCTGCCTGAAACTTTCTGTGACGAAATTTGATCATTTTACCCCAGAACAGTTTTCCATTCATCCAAGCATCTTGGAGAGTATTGGATTTAAGCCCGGACAAAGATGTCTGAAGGCTGATGCTGTTCCTGCTCTCTTATTATTTGTGAAACCTGTAACAGAAAGAAAAGTACAGTTTTTGTCAAAAGGTGTAGTTTTGAGACATGAGCACTGCTTGTTATCTATCAGCGTCCCTCTTTATAACGTGTATATTTCAAAAGTCTTGTACATGTATTATTTGTCACTTTTTCTTTAGTTATATAGTTTTTATTTTCATAGGTTCATACCGATATTGGTATTAATCTACATATTGAAAGTCAATCAGAACATATGGAATGTGTTGATCTGAGAAGAAACAGATGAGCCTAATTGTATTGGTAATCAGACTGATAATGTAATCAGAAAACGTTACTGCCTGTTGGCCTGGTGGCGCAGAGGGCTACAGTGCTGGTGCTTTACCGAACACCACACCGGCGACCCAGGTTCGGGAACGGACTCGGGTACCAGAGGGTCAGCAGGAGAACGAGTAGGATTGAGCATCAGACTGCTCTCCTTATCTGGGGTGGGTTGGGGATCAGCGTCAGTCTGTAGTGGCCCCCGGTGGAGACCAGAGGAAGCTCAGAGGCAGCCTGACTAGGGGAAATTGGAGGAAAAACTGAAAATGGCATCTCCTCCTACCAGATGATGGCCTCCCAGACCAGTGCCCCCTCAAGGTCCACGACAGCCGACCCAGCTGCAGAAGCACCCAGGACCAATGCCTAGGCTGATAGGCTGTTTCTCCTCAGAAGAGGAGGACCCACATGATGCAAGGGTTACGTCGGGTTACTCTGAGGTGGCTGCAATGCGGGGTAGGGGTCAACGGCAGAGACGAGTGAGAGGTGAGTGTCCTTGGCAATTGGCCTGAAGGAGAGGTAGGGGAGTCACAGGGGAGATAAATAAATAACACACACACAAAAAAAAAGAAAATGTTACTGTAACCTTAGCCATGATGGTCATCAATACTGTGAGGGTTAGCAATGCACTAACATGATTACTGGCACGCTAACAGGACATAGCTTGTCAGAACAGGTGCTGCTCCATATTGAAAATTCAGTGTGGTGAATAGTGGATATTGGTATTTTCATAAATACATAAATTGGCACATGAAAATGAGTGTGTGGACTTGCACATTTTGCATATTGGTATATTTACAGTATGTTGGAAGCAATAAAAGTCTACTTAGAGAGCAACTGACATAAATTGCAGTCTTGGGCAGGCAACTCATATTAAGGAGCTACTTGCCCGAGGTGCTAATTTAGCCAACATTAGAATTTATTTGGAGCAGTCATAATAGTTGTAATTGAATGTCTGGCTCATAGTTTCTGAGTACAAACTGAGTGGCCAGTGGCCAGAGAATGTTGCATCCCTGCCCCTTAAAATAGCACTTTAATGATGTGAAGTAGGGGATGGGGCTGCAGGCACACTATATATATAGCCAGTTTTAGGCACCATTGTAGGGGGGTTCTGGTCACATGACTACAGCCGGCCAATCATGCTGCTGCACTCTAAGGTCTAAATACAGCAGCAAGTGTTTTTTACTTGCAGTAGGAGCTGATGGAGCAGCAGATGAGCTGCACGGATCTAGCATGTGAGGGGTGGCTGCACAAATTAATTAATTGGGGCTTTGGGGCTGCAAAGTTTGCTTTTGTATGGGGTGATTTGATGAGGGGATTGCATCTGTAAAATCCAAAAACTATGGAAAAAATGTCTGACTGGTGAAAGGGGAGGAGAATCAAGGGAGGTGAAGCATTGTGGGAGGAAGGGGAGGTATTGTTTGGCTGCTGGTTTTCAGCGCCATTATTGGGAGGGTTCTGATCTTGTGCCTGTAGCCAGCCAATCACATGACTACATTCTAAGGTCTAACTATAGCATCAAAAAGTGTTTTTCCCTGCAGTAGGAGCCGATGCAGCATCAGACAAGCTGCATGGACCTAGCATGAGGAGAGAGGCTACACAAGTTAAGTGATTAAGGATTTGGGATGACAAAGTTCATTTTTGTGTGGGGTGATTTGATGAGGGGATTGTATTTATAAAATCTAAAAACTAAGGAAAAAATGGCTGACTGGTGAAAGGGTAGGGGGAAGGAGGGGGGAAGCATTGTGGGAGGAAGGGCAGGTATTGTTTGGCTGCTGGTTTTTGGTGTCATTGTTTGGGGAGTTTTGGTCACATGACTGCAGCTGGCCATTTGCGTGGCTGCAGTCTCGTATAAATTCCCAGAAGTCCAAGTGACCTCAAAGCATGATCAACCCCACAGCATGAGTGCCACAAAGCAGGAGTGTTGCATCTGAATCAGTGACATCTGGGGTGTCTTAAGGGTGTCCGCAGGGAGAACCTTAGCCGCAGGCCACTCTGGTCATGGGAGTTAAGATAAATATAAAGAGAAGGCAGAAGTACACTGTAGGGGGTTGGAAGAGTATTGCAGCTGCTCCATATCTAGGGTCAGCTTACATTTGTACTAAGTACAGTATCAGGGAAGCAGGAGGGGGAAGGTGAATCAAGGGAATTTGGGGATTGCTGTAAACATCCCTAACTCAGTCATATACTGAGATAGATGTCTAGGGATTAAGAGAAGCTGAGGCTGGGAGGATATGGGGGAATAGGAGCATGTATAGCCAACAGGTTAGTGGGAGGATGGTGGTGTGCTGTATTAGCTGTGGAGCAGCAGTCCTGCTGGGGAAGATATCGAGTACAGGGGTCTGTCCAGTGTGTAAGGGCCTAGAGCAGCTAAAGGCAGAAGTAAGGCAGCTCAGATGGAAGAGAGGAACAGGGCGTGGAGGGAAAAAAAAAAAAGGGGAGGTGCCCAGGTGAGCCGGGATCTCAGACAGGGGAAGGGAGCAGGGAGGATCTCCCAGCGTCTGGCCTCATCTTCCTCAGAAGGCCAGGGAGGTCACAGAGGGGAATGGCAAATAGTAGGGAGAAGGGGTGGGACTGCAGGGAATGCAACAGGAGTGGGAACTACTGAAGGGGTGTCTTTAATGAATAGATTTGACCCGTTGTCTGCAATGGGGGAGGCAACAGGAGATGGGGTAGGAGGTCGGGTTAAGACAATAAGGTCGGGTGTAGAGGAAAAGGCGAGGGGGTGGGACTCTACAGGGTAGTCAAGGTGAGCACAGAAGCAGGTGAAGTGGAGCAGGGGGGAGAGGAGAGAGGGAGGATGGGGTAGGAAGAAGAGAGGGGAAAGTGGAGCTAAGCATAGCTAGCCAGAAAGGGAAAGGTGTAGAGAGGAATGGTGACATAGTTGGAGGGAAAAGTAGAGGCTGCAGTGGGATGTTAACCAGGGTGGAGGGGGTGTGATTAGGTGGGGGAGCAGCTTGTACAGTGTCAAGGAAGGAAGAGAGACATGAATGGAGGGGATGGAAGAGCTGTAATCCTAGGAATCTCCATAATTAAGGGTATACACTGAGGAAGGAAGGACGACCCAAATGCAAGATGGAAGGTGGTCTGCATGCCAGGGATGACAGCAGTGAAGGTGTGCTCAAGAATCTGGGAATGGTAAGAGTGATTGGGGGAACCAAATGTAATTATACACCTAGGTATGAACAACCTAACTGGGGAGGAGGTGGAGGAAGTACAAAGTAGATTCAGGGTGTTAGGGAGAACCTGCATGGAGGTAGCAAGATCTCTGGCATTCTCAGAGGTGTTACCAGTGCTAAGGGTCAGAACAGTCAGAAAGAAAAGAGTAGAGGAGTTCAATGTCTGGCTAAGGGGATGGTGCAAGAAAGAGGTGTCTGCCTGTATTGGTGACTGGGTGAGAGCCGGTCAAATAAAACACTTTGTAAACCATACATACTACACCTCAGTAAGGAGGGCTTGAGGGTACTCCGGGACAAACTAGGGGGTACGTAACCCGTAAACGTAAACTACTGAGGGGCAGGTGGTTCTACAGGCCCAATGCCTCCAGTAGGAAGAGATCAACAGACCTCTACCCCATATCCCATAGAAGGGGTCCGGTGGTAGGAGAAGGAGCAAAGCAGTCATCAATGTGGGGGTGGGGGAGCATACAGATGGGATTAAGAAGAAGAAGAAAAGAAGTTGGCGAAGGGAAGGCAGCTCACATTTGTAGGTGGAAAGTGATGTTCCTGAACATGCAAAGTCTCAGTAACAAGATGGATGACCTGCAGGGTTTATAACAGAAGTGGAGGTGGACATTGTGGCAGCCACTGAGACTTGGGCCACACAAAACAATGACTGGGACCTCTCGATGCCTGGGTACAAATTATACAGGAGGAACAGAGTAATAGGGAAAGGTGGGATGGCAGTTTGCATCAGGGAGGGTATAACAAGTACGAGACAGGAGTCAGAGGAGGGGAGGGCAGAAGCAATGTGGGTTCAGTTACTGTCCAATAGGTAGGGGAAGGTGAGGTTGAGGGTGGTTTACAGACCACCAAAGCAGAAAGAGAAAGGGACAGGGAATTGAACTCACAAATATTGAATGCTGTATGGAAGGGGGAGGTGGTAATAGTGGAGGACTTTCACCTGCCCAAGGTAGACCGGAGCATATCGACCACAATATTGCCAGGAGTCAGAAAATCCTGGACTATGATGCAGAATGGGTTCCTGACTTAGAGAATCACAGAACCCATCCAGGAAAGAGGCAATCCTTGATCTAGTGCTCATGAACGGGGAGCAAGTGCAAGATATAATGGTCATGGAGCCCCTGGGTAGGAGTGATCATCGCACACTGTAGTTCTGGTTGGATATGGGAAGGGAAAATGTCCCCAGTAAGACCAAGATAAAGGGCAGACTTTAGGAAGATGGGCAAAATGCTAAGAAAACACCCTGTGGACATCTGGGCACATACAAGGGTGGACCAAAGGTGGTTCACCATGAAGGATGGAATAATGGCTGCAATGGAGGAGTGTTTTAGGCTGGGGGGAAGAACTGAAAGGCCAAAACACCTAGCTGGTTTATTAATGACATTGCCCAGGCAGTAAGGCACAATAGATTAGCCTATAGGAAATTCAGAAAAACCAAGAGAGAGGAGGACAGGGAGAATAACCTAAAGATGGCTAGTGAGGCAAGTAAGGTAGTCTAGCAGGCTAAGGCTCAGAAGTAACTGCAATTAATGGAGGGAATTAAAAATGAGGAGAAGGCCTTTTTTCACTATATGAACAAGAAAAGGGATAAGAAGGACAGGCATGTTAGGTTTCAAAAGGGGGAGAGGTTGGTAGAGAAGAATGGGTGAAAAACAGAGGTACTGAATAAGTACTTCTGCTTCATCTTCCCCATGGAGAAAGAGGGAACAGTACCAACAGGGGTGAGAAGAGGAGCAGGGAGGAGGGGTGAACCAAGGTGGTGGTAGCGGGGAATAGAGTGAGGAAACATGGGCCACCCAATACAATGACTGGGACTTGTCTGTACCAGGGTACAGGTTATTTCATAGGGACAGGGTGATTGGGAAAGGAGGGGGCGTGGCACTATATGTGATGGAAGGACTGAAGTAAGTAAGGGAGGAAGGGGAGGAGGGTAGTACGGAGTCACTTTGGATGCAAATCCAGGATTCCAAGAATGGGATTCTTAGTATGGGAGTGGTGTACAGGGCACCATCTCAGACAGAGGAGTTAGGCAGGAAACTAGTGGGACAGATCAGGAGAACCTGCGAGAAAAGTAGTGTGGTGATTGTGGGGGACTTCAACATGCCAGGAGTGGACTGGAGTACCCCAACAACCAGGAACAGAAGGGAGCAGGTACTGCTGGATGCCTTCCAGGACAGCTTCCTGCTGCAAATGGTCAGTGAACCAACCAGGTTAGGGAATACCCTTGACCTTGTGCTGGCAAATGGGGACTTTGTAACAGAACTTACAGTGGAGGAACCACTTTCAGGGAGTGACCACCACTCAGAATGGCTCACATTGGATATGGGCAAGAAAGGAGTGGAATCTGGCACAAGAGTACTGGGCTTCAGGAGAGCCGACTTTGGGAGGATGGGGGAAGTGGTAAAAGGGTACCTGGCCAGAATTCAGTCTAGTATGGACACTAACCAGAGGTGGGAGCTCATAAAGTTGGGGGTGGTGGAGGCAACCAAAACCTGTTGTAAGGCCTACAGCAAGAAGGCTAGGGCTAAGAAACCGAGCTGGTTGAGCAAGAAGGTCATGGAAAAGGTAAGGAGGAAAAGATCTGCCTTTAGGAAGTACAAGAAAACTGGGAGGGGGAGGACAGGGAGGAGTACTTGACAGAATCGAAGGAGGTGATAAGGGCATTAAGGGGAGCCAAGGCATCTACGGAACTCAGGCTGGCACAGGGCATTAAGAAGGGGGAGAAGGACTTCTTTAGGTACATCATGGAGAAAAAGAGCTGTAAGGACCACATAGTAAGGATTAGGAAGGAGGGGGGTTGGGTGGAAGCAGGGTGCGATAAGGCAGAAGCACTAAATGAGTACTTCTGCTCAGTATTTTACTAAAGGGAAGAGGGGGTGACACAAGGGGGAGAAATGGCAGAAATGGGGGAAGGGGTGACAGATGGGAAATCATGGAGGGCAGAGTTCGGGAGGGTTTGAAGGGACTGAGGGTGGACAAGGCGCCAGGCCCAGATGGCATCCACCCCACGGTACTGAAGGAGCTGGTAGTCGTCCTTGTAGGACCCTTGGCAGGCCTATTTAATGCCTCACTACATTTGGGGTGTGTACCTCAGGACTGGAGGATGGCTCATGTGATGCCCCTCCACAAGAGTGGCCCCAAGGATGAACTGGGGAACTACAGACTGGTGAGCCTCACATCCATCATGGGTAAGCTGATGGAGACTATGCTGAAGGAGAGGCTGGTGGCCCTCCTACAGGCCAAGGGACTACAGGAGAGCAGACATCATGGCTTCATACATGGCAGATCCTGCCAAACCAACCAGGTGGAGTTCTATGACTGGGTAACTGGGCAACTTGGCAGGGGCCATGCAGTGGATGTCCTGTATCTGGACTTCAGTAAGGCAATCGACTCGGTGATGCATGGGAGGCTGGGAAGTAAGTTAGAAGGCATAGAGGTGGGTGCAAAGCCGGTGAGATGGGTAGGGAACTGGCTTCAGGGGGAGGCATCAGAGGGTGGTGGTGGGTGGGGAGCTCTCACACCCAAGGGTAGTGATGAGCGGTGTTCTGCAGGGCTCGATGTTAGGACCAGTGTTGTTTGGGATATTCATTGCAGACATATCATTGGACATCAAGAGCAAGATCAGTCTGTTTTCTGATGATGCCAAGATGGGAGTGGTGGTGGATGAACTAGGGGGATGGCAGGGGTTGCAGAATGATCTGGCAAAGCCTGAAACTTGGTCAGACACCTGGCAACTGGGGTTTAATGCCAAAAAGTACAAGGTGCTGCATTTTGGGATGAAGAACCCAAGGAAGAGTTACCAGCTGGCGGGGGGGGGGGAGTGAAGCTAGCCCAGACAGAGGAGGAGAAGGATATGGGGGTGCTCATTACAGGGTCCATGAACAACTCGGCACAATGTAGGAAGGCAGCTGCAAAAGGCCAACAAAATGCTGGGTTGTATTGCAAGGGGTATATTCTCGAGGAGGGAGGCGGTGATTCTGCCACTGTATAGGTCATTAGTTAAACCGTACCTGGAGTACTGCATGCAGTACTGGTGCCTGTAACTGAAGAGGGACATTAAGTTACTGGAAGGGGTGCACGCAGGGTGACAAAGATGATCAAGGGGCTGGGGGACTTATCATACGAGAGAAGGCTGAGGGAGTTGAACATGTACTCACTGGAGGAGAGGAGGGACGGGGGGACATGATTGAAACCTTTAAATATGAAAGGAATAAACAAGACAGGTACAGAGGGGCTGTTCAAAGTAAGGGAGGGGAGGGACACCAGGGGCCATGATATGAGACTGGAGGGAGGAAGGTTCAGGAGGGAGATAAGGAGACACTTTTTTACAGAGAGGGTGGTGGCTGGATGGAATGCATTACCTGTAGAAGTGGTATCCAGTAGAACAGTGGACTGCTTCAAAAGGGGATGGGACAGGACAAGGGGGAGGGTTAATGAAGGGGAAGGGTGGAAGGGAGGGGCAGCTGCAGAATAAGGGGTGCTAGCTGTACATTCGAGCAGACTTGATAGATCTCTAGGTCTTTATCTGCTAGCAAATTTCACATGTTCATATATTCATATGAAACAGCTGCTAGCATTGAAGGTGGATAGATCACCAGGTATGGATGGAGTATGCTCAAAGGTGTTGAGGGAACTGGCAGAAGAGCTTGTAGAGCCACTAGCAGGCCTGTTCATTAGTTCACTGGAGTCAGGCATGGTTCCACAGGACTGGAAACTGCACATATAGTGCTGCTCCATTACAGTGGTCCCAGAGATGATCCAGGGATTTACAGACTGATCAGTCTAACTTCAATCATGTGCAAGCCCATGGAGACCATAATTAAGGAAGTTTGCTGGAATACCTGGAGCAGCATGGTCTCAGGATGTAAGGCCATTTGGGTTTATTGGAGGGAGGTTGTGTCAAATTAATCTGATTGACTCTTTGACTGGGTCACCAAAACAGTAGAAGGGGGCCAGGGGGATCAGCAGTAGGTGAGAGGAGGTTATAATGCCCTTGTACAGGTCACTGGTGAGGCTACGTCTAAAGTATGGAGTTCGCTATCCATTTAAGATATTGAAACTGATTTGCCCGATGCTCAGAATCCCGATGCTGGGTGCGAAACATGGTTACCTGACGCTGAGTTTTGCTTAGGAAAGTTGGTATCTATAAGTACAAGGGGCAGAGCCCCCACATTGTGGGGTGTGAAGCCTTCAGAAACATTAAAAAAATATTTGCTGTGGGCAAAATCCTGATGTCGAGCACCTGTGTTTTGGGCACCCGGCTTCGGGATTCTGAGCGTCAGGCAAGCCAGTTTCAGGAAGTCATAGGTAGTCCTGGAGTACAGTACTGGTGCCCACTCCTTAAAAAGGACATTAGCCTGCTGGAGATAGTCCAGAGGAGGGCAACAAAGATGATCATGAGTCAACAGGGTAAAGTATAAGAGAAGAGGTTGGGTTTCCTGAACATGTGCTCTCTGGTGGAGAGGAGGGAGTAAAGGGACATGACTGAGACCTTCAAGTACTTGAGAGGGATAAATAGGGTGGAAGAGAAGAGTCTCTAAAATAAGTGGTAAGCAAAACATGAGGGAATAGAGTCTTAAGTTGAAGAGGGGAGGTTTATGAGGGAGGTTTGGGAGCACTTTTTCGTGGATACAGTGGTGACCAGTTGAAATGCACTGCTGGAAGAGGTGGTCTCATTGAAGACAGTGGGCAGCTTCAACAGAGGCTGGGATAGATATAAGTGGAAAGTAATAGTCATGGGAGGGTTGAATTGAAAGGATGGGAGGATTGGGTGTGGGGCAGGGTTAATAGCTTAAGCTGTGGACCCTGCAATATGAGCAGACTGGACAGACCAAATGGCTTTATTCTGCTGGCTTCTTTGTATGTAAAATAAAATCAGGGTAGGGTCTCTCTAAATATGCATAGTTTCTTTGCTTCTAGTTATACATGTTTGGAACTAATTATAGGGGTGCAGACACGTCCCCACAGCTAGGGTTGAGTAGGGACATTAATGTTAAACTCAAAAGTTTGCACTTTAATACCTTCGCAACTGTTCAGCAGATTTGTATGAGATTTTGTACTAGTGGTTTCGTGTGGTAGGTCTGTCAATGTGCTAAGTTTTGTTTTGGTTGTATGTGTGGATTCTGAGTTCTGAATAGTGCAAAAAGTGCATTTTCACCATTTGGTTTTGCTGTTTTTTTTCCAAGGAACTTTCCTACAGCCCAGATGGTTTGGAATTTTGGTCTGAAATTTTCAGAGTTGAAAGGGGCTGACCCACAGATGTGCCTTTTGCTTGTTTGGTGAAAAAAATATTAATAATTTCCAAAGTTATTTAATTTTGAAAATTTGGTTCTGAACATGCTCAGTAAGCACTTCAGGATAGCTGTATGAAATGCAAAAGGAATCCTTTGTCATACTGGAATAATCCTTTTTTGTTTACCACCATCTTGTTTCTCTTTTTTTCTAAAAAAAAAAAAAAATTCAAAAGCCACAACAATGACATCCTGGAGATAGACCAACACATCTACCTGGCTCATCAGGACCCACTTAGGTGGACTCTGCACTTAAATATTGGAAAATTACCCCCGCAAATATGTTTTTTGTTAAATTTCAAAACCTTTTTCGTGGCTCACTTTTCAGTAAGAAACAAAAAAGGAATCCTTTTTCATTTGGGGCCAGTCCTTTTTTGTAATGGGAAATACCCTATATTTTGTCTCTGGTGTCTAGTGGTACCCCCACCCACCGATCG
Source organism: Neoceratodus forsteri (assembly GCA_016271365.2). NCBI lineage: Eukaryota > Metazoa > Chordata > Ceratodontiformes > Ceratodontidae > Neoceratodus > Neoceratodus forsteri. Next base: position 541,615,258 of record CM057449.1, on the reverse strand, counting down.
CCATTCACTTAATTAAAATGTTATATTTCCTTGGTCTCTAGTGGCACCCCCAGCACCCACCCATGCACAGTAGATAATCTGTGCAAATCCATCAGCATGAAGGACAAAAAATTTGACACAATCACTGACTGGCTCACCTCAGTGGAACAACAGATGTCAGAGATTAAAACTGAAATTAGCACTGCTTCAAAGACAGCCAGTTGGGTGCCTGCAGCCCACGTGGCAGTGTAGGCAAAAATAAACTTCTCCTTTTGTGGCTTCAGAATGCAGAAAACTGGCTTCAGAATAAGCACTAGTGCAGAGCAAGGATATGGAGCACACCGCTGCACTTTGAGCAATGTGATCTGCCATGAGGAAGGAGATGTGTGCTGGGATTACGAACCTAAATGCCCAGATCGAGCATGTTCTGGGCATAGTTGAGATGCTAAGCAAAGCATCAGTGAGCCATACCACACAGCTCACAGAAACTGAAACCTGAGCTAGCCCCAAACAGGACCAGCTGGTGGAGTGGATGAGAGAAAGACAGCAGCTACAAGAGATGGTGCAGCAGCTACAACATAAGGTGGATGACCATGTAAACAGGATGAGGATGTGCAACATCAGAGTCACAGGGTTACTGGAGGAATTAGAAGAGAGGAACATGGAGACATTTATTATTAAATGGATGCTGAAGCACGTGGAGCTGGTGGTGGCAGGCTGTATATGTGAGGTGCAGAGTCTACCATACACCAGGAGGGAGATCAAGACCAGGAGAGCACCCCCAGCACTTCCTACAGTAGCTAAATTCCACCACTGCCAGAACAAGGAAGTGATTCTTTAAGCAGCAAGAGTGAAGGGTCTGATAGTGCTTAACAATGTGAGGATCCTCCTCTTCACAGCTACAATTGCAAGCTGCAAAGGAAGTGCCAAATGTTTGAGAAAGTAAAAGCCAAGCTGAGGCAGCTTGGATGGCAGTATTAGAATCTCTATCCATCTAAGCTTTGGGTACCACAGCCAGGAAAGCCTTGCAAGGTGTTTACAGCTGTGGAAGAGACCGAGAAGGTCCTGAACTGTTTGGAGGAGACAGTGGAGGGAAGATCAGCAGCAAGAGCAACTGCACCAGCTAAGTGACGGGAAGCTCAACATCACCAAAAAGGTATTATTTATGTCCAGCTTTGCTAACCTCCTAGAGCCCCTTCTACCCCTTCTTCAACCCCAAGTGCTCAGCTGTTAATGCTGCACTAAAAGGCTGGGTTTGCACAGCATGGAGATTAAAAACTCTGTCTGGATCAACAGAATACAAGTCACGCAAGGGTCTTCATCTTCCTGGACTACAGTTGTAAGCTGCAAATTAAGCACCAAAAGTTCAGAGAAGTGAAAGCCAAGCTCAGACGGCTTCACTGGCAGCATCAGCATCTCTACCCATTAAATCTTCAGGTATCAGAGCCAGAAAAGCTGGCCAGGGTGTTCACAATGGTGAAGCAGGCTAAAAAGTTCCTGAATTGGATGCAGGAAATTTGGCAGCACAAGCGACTGCGCCAGCTAAGTGACAAGATGCTCAGCATATCCAAAAAGGTCCTGTTAAAGTCCAGCTTTGCTAACCCCCTAGGAACTCTTTCACCCCCTCTTCACCCCCAGGGTTGACTGGTAATGCTCTTATATGTCATGGTCTAAGCAGGCTGTGAGTCTCCATGCAAACATATGACTCAAAGGAGGGCAGGAATACCAACAGCCATGCAGCTGCACTAAAAGGCTGTGTTTGTGCAGCATGGAGATTAAAATATCTGCCTGGATCAAAAGAATGTGCATGTTTTAACCCAGCATAACACAGCAAAAAATGTAACATGATAGCTCATGTCCCAGATCGAAAGCTGACAGGAGTGAGGAGTAGCTTGCCAATGGGAAGGGGGGGGGGGTCTGGCAGTAGAAGTCAATGAGTGGATTTTATCACACAAAGCAATTGCTGCAAAAAAGGAGGACGGGGCTGTTTAAAATAAAACTTGTTCTAAATTCTCATTATTGCATTCGATTTCAGAAGTGAAGGGATTACTACATACTACGAACTGCAAATTACTTTCTGAGACTACATATTTGTCCAGCAATGTTAAGATTTTGAACACTGGGTATGAGGCTTATAAGGGCAGTAGATACTTAAGGGCACATTGACTGATAATACTAATGTGGGCAGGGTCGTTTAGACCTTGGTAAGATGGTACTGGATTGGGAAAAACAGGGAATTGATCCTGTTCCTGCAGGAACTATGACAGTGTACAGGGGGACTTGGGTACTATTTAAATTCTAGAATGCAGGAGCCTCATGGCCAGGGGGAAAATGGATTAATTGGTGGGTGGAATGGGCTGCATCCTGGTACCAAGTTTCTGATGTCTCTAAATGAGTCAGCGCAGTGGGGGAGGAGGACCTGATAGGTATGGTTCCCTGATTTGGGGACAAAGGACCCATCCTGTGTACTGGGTGTGGGACAGTGCTCCAGTGTTAGGTTTAACAGATGCAATGGGTTGGGGGGGGCACCTGACACCACCACAACAGATACAAAATCCACCATAGTTGTGGGAACCCTAGCAGTCCAGTTGGGGATGAGACCTTGGCAGAGGGAAAGTAGGCATAAGGAGGGGAATAAGGGGTGCCACTGTTGGGGGGAAGGCACACACTAGTTATGCGGGAGTATGCTTTCTGGTGCAAAAGACCTTGCATATCTCACCTTGTAAGTTCACTAGATGAAGAGCTTTGGAACAAGTGCCGGTGGAGAGCGAGGATATGGAGCACACCTCTTCACTTTGGGCAATGCCATTTACCATGAGGTAGAAAATGTATGCTGGGATTACAAACCTAAATGCCCAGATGGAACATATTCAGGCATAGTTGAGATGCTAAGTGAAGCATCAGTGGGCCATACCACACAGCTCACAGAAGTTGAAACCTGATTGAACACCCCACAGAATCAACTGGTGCAGTAGGTGAGAGAAAGGCAGCAGCTACAAGAGATGGTGCAGCAGCTACAAAATAAAGTGGATGACCATGCAAACAGAGTGAGGAAGTGCATCATCAGATTCTTAGGGTTATTGGAGGAATTAGAAGAGAGGAACATGGAGGCAATTATCACTAAATGGATGCTGGAGTACCTGGAGCTGGTGATGGTAGGGTGTACACGTGAGGTGCAGAGAATCCACAATACGCTGGGAGGGAGATCAAGACAAGGAGAGCACTCCTCGCACTTCCTAACCAGATTCCACCACTGCCAGGAAAAGGAAGTGTCTCTTTGTGCAGCAAGAGTGAATGGGCTGATAGTGCTTAACAATGTGAAGATCCTTCTCTTCCCGTAATACAATCGCAAGTTGCAAAGGAAGTACCAAATATTTGGGAAAGTAAAAGCCAAGCTGAGGTGGCTTAGATGGCAGCATCAGTATCTCTACCTATCTAAGCTTTGGGTATCATAGCCAGGAAAGCCATGCAGGGTGTTCACAACAGGGGAGGAGACTGAGAAGTTCTTGTATCTGTTGGAGGCAGCAATGGAAGGAAGGTTGGCAGCATGAGCAAGTGCACCAGCTAAAAAAGGGGAAGCTTAGCATCACCAAAAAGGTACTGTTTATGTCAAGCTTTGCTAACCCCCTAGGGCTCCTACTACCCCCTCTTTACCCCCGCAGTGATTGACTGTTAATGCCACACTAAAAGGCTTGGTTTACACAGCACAGAGATTAAAAACTCTGCCTGGATCAACAGAATATGAGTCATGCGAGGGTCTTCATCTTCTTGGACTATAGTCATAAGCTGCAAATGGAGTGCCAAAAGTTCAGGGATGTGAAAACCAAGCTCAGGCGGCGTCACTGGCAGCATCAGCATCAGCATCTCTACCCATCAAAGCTTTGGGTAAAGCAGGGGTACTGAATGAATACTTCTGCTCAGTATTCACAAAGGAAGAAGGGGAAGTACCTAATCCAGTCAATATAAGCACTCTGACTAGGGGGTCAATATCAGTCCTTTCACAGAAGAAAGGGTTCTGAAAGAACTCCTAAAACTGAAGGTGGACAAAGCAATGGGGCCTGATGGGATTCACCCCAGAATTCTGAAAGAACTAAGGGGATAACTAGTATCACAGTTGACTACCCTTTTTAACAAATCATGGGAGGATGGTGTGGTACCTAAGAACTGGAGGAGGGTGGATGTGATTCACCTTCACAAAAGTGGGAGCAAGGCAGAGGCAGGAAACTACAGACCTGTCAGTTTGACCTCAGTGGTAGGGAAAATTATGGAATCACTTATGAAGGAAAGAATTGTAGAGTTCCTAGAGGCCAGTGGGGCACAGGACCCAAGGCAGCATGGATTCACAGGGGGACAGTCATGTCAGATGAATCTAATCGATTTCTTTCACTGGGTGGCCAAAGTAGTAGACCAGGGAGGGGCTGTGGACATGGCCTACCTAGACTTTAGCAAGGCATTTGACACGGTCCCGCACAAAAGATTAATAAATAAATTAGCCAGCCTGGGAGTGGGTCCCGGGGTGGTAGCATGGGTAAAAATTTGGCTGGACAACAGGACACAGAGGGTAATAGTAAACAGAGTCCACAGTGAAGAACGGGAGGTTACTAGTGTGATATCGCAGGGTTCAGTACTGAGTTCGGTCCTTTTTAATGTTTCTTTAAGTGACATTGCAGAGGGACTGGAAGGAAAAGTATGTCACTTTGCAGATGACACAAAGATCTGCAACAGGGTTGATACACAAGGTGGGGTGGAAAGGATGAGAAGGGATTTGGCAAGGTTGGAGGAATGGTCAAATGTATGGCAGCTTAGATTCAATGCAAAGAAGTGCAAAGTAATGCACCTGGGAAACAAAAACCCAGGGGAAGAGTACACAATGGGGGTGAGATACTGACAACAACAAAATGGAAAGGGACCTGGGAGTAGTTATATCAGATGACCTAGAAAACAGGAAGTTGTCATCCCTTTGTACAGAAGGTTGGTGAGACTCCATCTGGAATACTGCATGCAGTTCTGGAGACCCCATCTCTGCAAAGACATAGACAGGGTGGAGGCTGTCAAGAGGAGGACAACCAAAATGGTGCAGGGTCTGCACCAGAAGACATATGAAGAGAGACTAAAGGAGCTTAATATGTATACCCTCGAGGAAAGGAAGGAGAGAGGCGACATAATAGAAACTTTCAAGTGCCTCAAGGAAATCAACCAAGTTCAAGAGGGTAGCATATTTCAGAAAAAGAGATGTGCAAGAACAAGAGGGCACAATTTGAAAATGGAAGGGGGAAGGCTCAGAGGTAATGTGAGGAAGTATTTTTTCACAGAGAGGGTTGTAGATGCATGGAACAGCCTTCCTGAGGAGGTTGTTGAGTCAAAAACAGTGGGGAAATTCAAGAATGCATGGGATGGACATAAGGCAATTCTAGTGGGGGGTAGAAGGAAGTAGGCTGTTGGTTAACTAGGATCTGCAGCGTATCCATTAGGTAAGGAAATGGGCAGACCAGGTGGGCCAAGTGGTCCTTATCTGCCATCAAATTCTATGTTTCTATATTTGTTATCACAGCCAGGAACGTCAATCAGGGTGTTCACAATGGTGGAGCAGGCTAAGAAGTTCCTGAATCAGGTGGAGGCAGTTGTGGAGGGAAGATTGGCCGCACAAGTAACTGCACCAGGTAAGTGACGGGAAGCTCAGCATCACCAAAAAGGTGCTGTTTACATCCAGCTTTGCTAACCTCTTAGGGACCCTTCCACCTCCTCTTTACCCCCAGGGATGACTGGGAATGTTTTTTATATATTATGGTCTAAGCAGGTTGCGAGTCTCCATGCAGACACAAGACTCAAAGGAGGGCGGGAAAACCAACAGCCATGTGGCTGCACTGAAAGGCTGAGTTTGTGCAGCACAGAGATGAAAAACTTTGCCTGGATCAAAAGAATGTGAGTGATTTAACGCAGCATAACACAGCAAAAATGTAACATGTGACAGCTCATGTCCCAGATCGAGAGCCGATGGGAGTGTGGAGTAGCTTGCCATGGGGGGTGTCTGGTGGTAACAGTCAATGAGTGGATTTTATCACACAAAGCAATTGCTACAAAAAGGAAGATGTGGCTGTTTAAAATAGAAGTTGCTGCAAACTCTCTTTATTGCATTTTATTTGAAAAGTGAAGGGATTACTACATACTACGAATTGCAAATTGTTTTTTGGGACTAGATGTTTGTCCAGCAATGTTAAAATTTTGAACACTGGGTATAAGGCTTATAAGGGCTGTAGATACCTAAGGGCACATTGACTTATAAAACTAATGTGGGCAGGGTTGTGTAGACCCTGGTAGGCTGGTACTGAATTGGGAACAACAGGGAAGTGGTCCTGTTCTTTTAGGGACTATGGCAGTGTACAGGAGGCCTTGGGTACCATTTAAATTCTAAGCTGCAGGAGCCTCATGACCAGGGGAAAAACTGATTAATTGGTGGTGGTGGTGGAGGGGGATGGGCTGCATCCTGGTGCCATGTTTCTGATCACTCAAAGTGAGTTGGTGAGTGGGGGGGGGGACCTGATGGATATGTTTCTCTGATTTGGGACAAAGGTCTGACCCTGTGCACTGGGTGTGGGAGAGGGCCCCAATATTAGGTTTAATGGATGCAGTGGGTTGGGGGGGGGCACCTGACACCACAACAAATACAAAATCCACCACAGTTGTGGGAATCCTAGAGGTCCAGTTGGGGATGAGATCCTGGGGGGAGGAGAGCAGGGATAAGGAGGGGAATAAGGGGTGTTGCAGTTGGGAATAGCACACTAGTTATGTGGGAATATGCTTTCTGGTGCACAGGACCTTGCATGTCTCACCTTCTAAGTTCACTAGATGGACAAGCTCTCCTCAAAGGTTAAAAGAAAATATTGGTCTACTAATGCCTTCTCCACCTTTCCAATCTTCTCCATCCCTCCCTTCTTCTCCCCCACATTCAAAGAAGTGAAAGTCCCATTCAGTTCTCTGTTTCATTCTCCTAATTGCTGGTGATGTTGAACCCCACCATGTCCCACTCTTCCCCTCCTCTCCCTATTCTCTCCCCTAAGGCCTCAGCATTTTCCACCTGAATGCTAGGAGCATCTTCCCTAAGCTTGAACCCCCCCCAAGGTCTGCATCTCTCACCACTTTCCTGACCTCTTGTGCATCTCTGAATCTTGTCTGTCCTCTAGGGTACCTGACTCCAGTTTGGCTCTCCCTGACTACCAGCTTTTCTGACAGGACCATGGCAAGCATGGTGGTGGTGTTGCCTTGTATGCCCGTCAGAGCCAATCCTGCTCCATCACACTCAGAGAATCAATCCCTTCCTCTCACAAGCTCCTTCTTGCAAAACTATCTTTCCCTTCCACTCTCCCCATATTTGTTGTTTTCTATGCCTCTCCTAAAATCTCTCCCTCCTCCTTGGTCAACTCCCTCTCATCCCTCATTTCCTTTGCTGCCACCGGTGAGCTCATCCTCCTTGAGGACTTCAACATAAATTGGCTCTCCCCTGCTTCCAGGCCCACCCTCCACAGGATTGAGTCTCTGAACCTTTCTCAACCAATCACCAAATCCATCCAGCTCAATCCTCATTCCCCTAACCACTCCCTCTTAGACAGGGTGTGCTCCTCCCATTCCCACCATATCATTGCAGCAGGCACTGTAGCGGATGCCTTCAGTGATCACTGTATGACCTACTGTGTCAGGAAAGTGAGGTCCACTAAACCCAGCCCTAAATACATTTGATCCAGGTCACTAAGTTCACTTCACATTAATGACCTTCTAAATGACCTTGCTACTTCGGATTGCTCCCTCGTCTATTCTGCCACAGACATGGACACAACCATCTCCCTCTTCCATGCCATATTTAACCACACCTGGCACACTCATGCCCCCACCAAGAATATCCATGGTTAAAAGTGCCCATCACTCCTGGATAACACCTGACCTTATTGATTTACATAGATACATAAATACAGTTGGCAGATATGGGCTACCAGGCCCATCCAGTCTGCCCATTTATGCTACCTGATGAAGTGGCCAGTGACCCTATATGGTACAATTCCTGGTTCTAAGCTTGGGCATGTTACAAATCCTCTCAATCCCTGTCTGACCTCTTATCCTACAGGTCACTTGGTAACTCCATCACGAAGACTATTCACATTGCTAAGGCCCACTAATTCAAATTAAACCTCCAGTCTAACCTTAGCTCCCCCTCACAATTCTGGAAGGTTATCCACTCCCTCTCTGATCTCCCAGCCAGTCTTCTTCTGTTGTCCTCCTTGTGGATGACTCACCAGTCTCCAATCCTCCCTTGGTTGCTGCTCATTTTAACAAATTCTTCACCACCTGTGCTCTTCATGCTCCTGCTTCTCCTGGTCACTCTCTTCCTGACTCTTCTGCTGCCTCTGTCCCATCCTACTCACCAGAGGGTTTTCAATTCCTTCTTGTTTCCCCACAGGAAGTATTTCTTGCCCTTCTTTCACTTAATCCTTCTAAGTCCACCTGTGGCGGGCTGGACCTCAGACTTCTATGCATCATGTCTCAGGCAATTGCCTTTCCATTCTCTCACTTTCAGAACCTCTCCTTTTCCCTCAGTGCTATCACTGAGGCCTGGAAGGTTGTGAAGGCTCTGCCTCTTCACAAAGAGGGCAACCCCTCCTCTTCCCCCAGCAACTACTGGCCAACCTCACTCCTCCCCTCTCTTGCAAAGCTTCAGGAGTCTATCAACTACTCTAAGCTTGCTGACTTCCTTTCGTCCTCTGATTTCCTCTCCCCTTTCCAGTCTGGTTTTAGGAAGCACTACTCCACCATTGCCTCCTTGCTGTAAGTAACTGATGCTATCCTCACTGGGATGGATCAGAGACATATCACCACAACTACATTCATCGATCTGGCCAAAGCCTTTGACTTGGTGTCCCACCCATGCCTCCTGGACCACTTGAGTTCTGCTGGTCTTTCACCTCCCACTTTTGAATGGTCCCATTCATACCTCATGGGCTGTTACCAGTCAGTTCAGGTGGGAGGTGTCCCTTCCACTCCCCAGCTTAGCAGGAGTTCCACAGGGCTCTATCCCGGGACCTATCCTGTTCATAATTTTCCTAAATGACCTTACCTCTGCTTGTGCCTCTTTGTATATCCATATATATGTGGATGACATGGTCACTTATACCTCTAGTTCATCGGCTTCGGCAGTGGAAGGTCCTCTCCAGCATGACTTCCACAATGTACTGTACTGGTTCCACACCAACCAACTCAGGGTCAACACCAAAAAGATACTGTCTTTGAGCTTTGGAACCAGCCATAAATTAGCCATGTGGGAATATGACAATTTGGTATAACTGAGAAGCTGGTTGCGTTGCAGCTTGAGACTCACATTGAGACCTTCAGTATCTATGAACCTCTCCAGTTAGGGTTTCAACCAAGATTCAGCACTTAAACTGCCCTGTCCAGGTGCAAAATTATCTGCTCATGGTGAGGGATAGAGGAGAGAGATTAATTCTCATACTGCTAGATCTCTCATCTGCATTTGACACCATTGACCATGGGCTGCTTTTGGACTATCTCAGGGAATATGTGGGACTCACCAACAATATTTAGCTCTGGTTTGAGTCCTTCCTTCAGGGTAGGTCTCAATGAGTAGTGACGGGTAACTTCTTATCTCACCCAAGGGACTTGCACTGTGTGGTTCCCCAGGGATCAGTCTTTTCACCCATGTTGTTTTTGATGTACAGTCTATCCTTGGGCAAGATCATTAGGCAGTATGGAGTTGGGTTTCACTGCTATGCAGATGATACTCAACTATACCAGTCTTTTTGCTCCTCATGACCGTCGGGTAGGCTGGACATGCTGAAATTTTTGACTGAAATCCAGGGCTGGATGTCCTCGAACTGGTTAAGGCTCAATTCCAAAAAACTGAAGTACTGGTGTTTGACCCAGATCAGAAAGGGGGATGGATAGTATCTGAGGGGTTACTGAACCTTTGTCTTGGTACCGCTTGTCTTGACAAGGTCCATCAGGTGAAGAATCTAGGCTTCATTCTGGACAAAGGGCTAAGTGGTTTCTATTATCTCAAAAATATCAGCCAGATTCATTCCCTTATTACCCCGAGGACCTGCCTTCACTAGTTCATGCCTTCATGAGGTTGTGCCTTGACTACTGCAACACCTTCTACCTTGGGGTCAGTGGAGGTGCACCATGACACCTGCAGCTGGTGCAGAATGCAGCTATGAGATTGTTAACAGGTCTTTCTATATCAGGTCATATCACTCCTGTGCTGTGGGATCTGCACTGGCTGCCGGTAAAGTGGTGCATCTCTTATAAGATCAGGTTATTATTCTGCAAGGCCCTGCATGGCCTAGATCCATGCTACCTGCATGATCTCTTGCACCTGTATTGCCCTGCTTGCCCCCTCCACTCTTCTGATGAGGGCCTCCTGATAACCCCCAAAACTATTAAAAACATCTGAGGACAGAGCCTTCGGTGTGGCTGGTCAACCATTCTGGAACTCGTTACTGAGGGCTAGATCTATCGGCAATCGCCGTTAGGGCAATGGCACATCACCGAAAAAATATTTTGGCAATGTACTCCCTGGCACACAGCAAAATGGTGCCAGGGAGTTGGATTTTTTGTTTTATGCTGGGGCTGTGCCTCTGCACCCCCCTACTTAAAGATTCTCAACTCCAGGGGGGTGCATGTTGTGGGGGTGCCAATGCGGAACAAATAAAAATTCGGGTTAGGTGCAACAAAAAGTACCTGCACCCAGACCCGAACCCAGCACCGTTCCCCCGGCAGCCCTGTACCCACCCACCACACTACGGAAGCAGCTCAGCAGCTTGCCATGGTTCCACCCCCTACAACCCCCCATCCCCTCCCACCCTACTCTTGGCATGCTCGCCTCCCCCCCATGAGTAAGCATGTAGTGACAGGAAGTTGCTATATCACACGCTCCCCCATCCGGTCACCCACCTTCCCCAGTTGCTCTGATGACAGGCACTGTGATTGAGTCGCCCTTTCGGTAGGCTCCAAATCATGGTCGCCAAAGTCACAGGATACCCTGAGGGCTCTGAGATAGGCTCCATCAGTTGAAATATTTAAAAAGAACTTTAAAACCTAACTATTTGCCCAAGCCTTTGACTCTATTATGCACTTTTGATTTTATTAATTAATTAACTTGCAAATTGCTGTGAATTTTATGTATGATGTTCATATTGGGTTTTATTGTAAATCTTCAACGATTTTAGTTAGGTAACTGTTTGTGGTTTGAACTTTATTTTTATTTTATGTAGTAGGTGAATGCTGATGTACATTATTTTTTGTAATGGCACACTGGACCTCCAGGGAAGGGTGCCAGAAATAAATAAAACTACTACAGTACTGCTGCCACTGAAAGATCCACACTACTGATGTGCACGTGTGGGTTACTACTTTCCTGTACACAGAGGAGCGCCTGTTCAGGGTAGACTTTCTCATTAAAAATTGATATGTGCTGTACTATGCCTCTTATGTTAATAAGGTCGCATCTTCCAAGTATGAGTAAATAAAACTCAGGAGTGGTAACAGCTATTAACTTTGCCCTCCGTCCTGATCTGTTTATTGATAAGCAATAGCATGCAATGTTTACAGATCAGACCACTTGGTCTGCATCTTTACGATTTGCTCTAGCTGCAGTATAGAAACATAGATTTTGACAGCAGATAAGGACCGCTTGGCCCACCCAGTCTGCCCATTTCCCTACCTAATGGATAAGCTGCAGATCCTAGTTAACCAGCAGCCTACTTCTTCCTACCCCCAACCCCTAGAATTGCCTTCTGACTTTCCATGCATGCTTGAATTCCACCACTGTTCTTGACTCCACAATCTCCTCCGGAAGGCCGTTCCATGCATCCACAACCTTCTTTGTGAAAAAATACTTCCTTAAACTACCTCTGAGCCGCCCCCCCATCTTAAAATTGTGCCCCCTTGTTCTTGCACACCTCTTTTTTTGAAAGATGATACCCTCTTGGACTTTGTTGATTCCCTTGAGGTACTTGAAAGTTTCTATCATGTGCCCCCTCTCCCTCCTTTCCTCGAGGCTATACATATTAAGCTCCTTAAGTCTCTCTTCATATGTCTTCCAGTGCAGACCCTGCACCATATAGTTGCCTTTAGTTGCCCTCCAGTATGGACATTTTGCTTCCGAATGGGAGCTTTGATGGCAGGAACAGCTAGAACATGGTCCCTCAGTGTTTTGTTTCTTCTTTTAAACCTGTAAAACACTGTCTGTTTGTGATATGCCTTCCCACTCCAACCTCATACTCAGCACTCACCACCCGAACCCCCTAACACCCCTCCCCACACCCTCTCTCACCTGAACAAGTCCCAGGGTGAAGATCCACTCTCTGATCCAAGACATGTCTTGCTGCTGGAAACGTTGATTGCTAAATGAGTAACTAAGGTACTGTAAGTGGAGTTCAAATTTTTTCAATGGTGTTTTAAACTTTGGTGCATAACTCTGCCATTTTTGCATATTCTGTCACCAAATTTTCAGCATGGCCTTTTGGGGATGCCACTTCATGAACAATGTTAGTGGAATTATGCAAATCTGTCCAGAAAGGTGATTTTTTTGTTGCATTGTGACATCAGCCTTTCCCTACAAAACAGGGTACTAAATGAGAAAAAGACTGAGGTAGAATGGTCAGTGGGGGATGCTGCAACAGAAGGTAAAGCCATCAAAAAATGGAGAGCAATGAGTACTAATGCCCGTAGTCTGGGTAACAAGCTTCCTGAATTAGTGGCCTTGATGGAGGAGGAACATCTGGATATCGTGGCAGTCACAGAAACATGGTACACAAAACCATGACTGGGACATAAACATACCAGGATACACTGTCTACAGGAGGGACAGGGAGGGTAAAGAGGAGGAGGAGTAGTTCTTTACATAAGAGAAGGAATAAAAGCAACAGAACAAAAGGGTAAACAGGGAGGAGAAGAAGAACTGTGGGTAAATTGGAGACAGGCAATGGCACCACAATCACACAGGGTTGTATACAGACCCTCTTCTCAGGGGAGGAAATGGACAGGAAATGATAGAAAGTATACTTAGAATGGCAGAAAAAGGGAGATATTGCTGATGGGTGATCTGAACATGCCAGATGTTAACTGGAGTGCAGTTGCAGCTGCCACTTGAAGAGTGCAGTTATCTAGATGCCCTACAGGGGGCATGCCTTAGACAACTAGTACTGGAGCCCACTCGAGAGGGAGCAATATTAGACTTGATTCTCTCAAATGGAGATGGAGAGAGGATTACAGATGTAGAAGTGGGTAGCCATCTGGGAATTAGCGACCATCGAACAGTATGGTTCACAATAAACACAGCAATAGAGTCAAGCCATACAAAGACAAAAGTACTGGACTTTAGGAGGGCTGACTTTGCCAAAATGGGTGAGTGCCTAAGGAATGCACTAGCAAATGGGCAGGAAGGAGGGGTGGAAGAACAATGGGGAATAATAAAAACTGCCATCACAGAGGTAACGAGCCTTTGTGTGAAGTAAATAAACAAAACAAGACGATGTAAGAAACCACTATGGTTCTCAAAGGAAGTGGCAGTGAAGGTTCAAGAGAAAAAGAAAGCATTCAGGAAGTACAAGGAATCATGAAAGAAGCAGGACAGAGAACTGTATCAGTTAAAGCAAAAGGAGGCTGGGAAGGCAGTCAGAACAGCAAAGGCACAAACCGAGGAAAAGATAGCCAACTCAGTTAAGAAGGGGATAAAACCTTTTATAGGTACATCAGGAGCAAAGGAAGACCAAGGGAGGGATAGTGAGGCTTAATAAAGGGAGGGAGGGTGGGCAGAGGGAGACTGTGAAAAGGCAGAGATACTAAACAAATATTTTGCTCAGTATTTACAAATGAAGAGAGAGAGTACATAAAACAAACAGTAGTAACACTCTGGATACAGAAGTTGATACCAGCCCATTTACAGAAGAAAGGGTTCTGAAAGAACTCTTAAAACTGAAGGTGGACAAAGCAATGGTGCCTGATGGGATTCATCCCAGAATTCTACAAGAACTAAGGGCAGAACTAGTGACACCACTGACTACCCTTTTTAACAAATCATGGGAGGATGGGGTGGTACCCGAGGACTGGAGGAGGGCAGATGTGATTCCCCTTCACAAAAGTGGGAGCAAGGCAGAAGCAGGAAACTACAGACCTGTTAGTTTAACCTCAGTGATAGGGTAAATGATGGAATCACTTCTGAAGGAAAGAATTGTCCAGTATCTAGAGGCCAGAGAGGTACAGGACCCTAGGCAGCATGGATTCTGCCAGGAAGGTCATGCCAGACAAATCTGATAGATTTCTTTGACTGGGTGACCAAAGTAGTAGATCAGGGAGGGGCTGTGGACATGGCCTACCTAGACTTTGCAAGCCATTTGACACAGTCCCACACAAAAGATTAATATACAAGTTAGCCAGCCTGGGAGTGGGTCCCAAGATGACAGCCTGGGTAAAGAATTGGCTGGAGAATAGGACACAGAGGTAATAGTAAATGGAGTCCACTCAGAAGAAAGGAGGGTTACTAGTGGGGTACATGGGGTTCAGTATTAGGACTGGTCCTCTTCAATGTCTTTATAAGTGACATTGCGGAAGGACTGGAAGAAAAAGTATGTCTCTTTGCAGATGACACTAAGATCTGCAACAGAGTTGATGCACAGGGTGGGGTGGAAAGGATGATAAGGGACTTGGCAAGGTTAGAGGAATGGTCAAATGTGTGCAGCTTAGATTCAATGCTAAGAAGTGCAAGGTAATGCACCTGGAAACAAAACCCAGGGAAGAGTACACAATGGGGGTGAGATACTAACAACAACAAAAATGGAAAGGGACCTGGGGGTAGTCATATCAGATGACCTAAAGGTGGGCAAGCAATGTGAGAGGGCAGCAAGGAGGGCTGGGGGGTTACTGGGATGCATAGGGAGAGGCATCACCAGTAGAAAACAAGAAGTTATTATCCCTCTGTACAGACAGCTGGTGAGACCCCATCTGGAGTACTGTGTGCAGTTCTGGAGACCCAATCTCCGCAATGACATAGACAGGATGGAAGCTGTCCAGAGGAGGGCAACTAAAATGGTGCAGGGTCTGCACAGGAAGACATATGAAGAGAGACTTAAGGAGCTTAATATGTATAGCCTCGAGGAAAGGAGGGAGAGAGGGGACATGATAGAAACTTTCAAGTACCTCAAGGGAATCAACAAAGTCCAAGAGGGTAGCATCTTTCAAAAAAAGAGGTGTGCAAGAACAAGGGGCACAATTTGAAGATAGAGGAGGGCGGCTCAGAGGTAATTTAAGGAAGTATTTTTTCACAGAGAGGGTTGTGGATGCATGAAACGGCCTTCCGGAGGAGGTTGTGGAGTCAAAATCAGTGGTGGAATTCAAGCATGCATGGGACAGTCATAAGGCAATTCTAGGGTGTGGGGGTAAGAAGAAGTAGGCTGCTGGTTAACTAGGATCTGCAGCTTATCCAGTAGGTAGGGAAATGGGCAGACTGGGTGGGCCAAGCGGTCCTTATCTGCCGTCAAATTCTATGTTTCTATGTTATCACCTTTTAGGTGGGATTTCAAAATTTTCACCGTCCTTGTTCATGAGGTGAGGTCATAAGAAGGCTATATTGAAACTTTTGGGTTAAAATATGAAACAATGGAAAAGTTCTGTGCATACATTGAAATTTTCATATGCTCACTTGTAACTTCAGGAATTGAAAACATTTTTGCCCCAAATTTTCCACATAGCAATTTTTTACACCACCTCATGAACATAACAGCTGTCATTTTTCAAATTCTGCCTAAACTGTGTTTTCTCACCTGTAGCATGGATGTTCCGGTGGTGAAGAATAATGTTTCAGTGAGGATTTGAAAATTTTCAGTACAGGGTTCATGACCTGCATGCAGTCATCTATGTGGCACAGAAGCACAGGACCCTTCATTCCCTGCACTTCCATGGCAGCATAGGTGCTTTCAGCACCTGAATGAAGACATCCCACTTCCGAGGTGGTCGATGGCACTTGGCTGCACGTCATGTCTCACAATCCACCTCACAACCCACCTGGGGCATGTGGTAATTTATCATTATCACACACTTTGTCATGTTATTGCTTACTTACAATTTACAATGTGATCCTATGAGAATTTGAAATCACACTTTCCAGGTGGTTGAAGGCACTCAGCTGCACCTTGTGCCTCACAACCCACCTGGGGCATGCAGCAATTTAGCACTGCCACACACCCTGCCATGTGGTATTGCACATTTAACATTTATAATGTAATCTTATATGAATTATGTACCACACTTCTCAGGTGGTTGAAGGCACCCAGCTGCCCCTCGTGCCTCACAACCCTTCTGGGGTATGCAGCAATTTAGCATTGCTACACACTCTGCTGTGTGTTATTGCTCACTTATAGTTTACAATGTGATCCTGATCGATGTCTCTTGTGTCATGTGGAAAGAGTTGTATGTTGTTTTTCTTACCTGATGGGTGTCGGTGGCTGCTTGTGTTGCCTTGTCCCCTTTGGCTGCTTGGAGGTTAATGCGGAGTTTGGGTTGAAAACCCTAACATCACATTGCTATACTTTTGTCGCTTTTAATAGCAACCCTAACAGATGCATTAATGGAGTTTTTTTGCAAAGAATATATGATATATATTACAGCCCCATATATGTGTAACTGCAAGCAAAGAAACTGTATGCCTGTTTAGGGGGCCCCCTCTCTGATTTCATTGTACTATATACAGTGAGCCTGTAACATCATTCCCTATTTCACATCATCAAAGTGATATTTTTAGGGCAGGGCTACAGTGCTTGGCAGCCACTTGGCTTGTATTCAGAAGTTATGAACAAGGCATACAAATATAAGTTTACTTTTATTACTGCACCAAAACAATTCTAATGTTGTCTAAATAGCTCCTCGGACAGGCACCTCCTTAGTATGAGTTGCCTGCCTCGAATGTGACAGTTTCTCTTTAGACAGTTTATTTACCACTTCCAAAATGCTATTGTTATCAATGTGCACAGTGGTGTCTGACATTAGGACCATGATACCTGTTACATAAATTCTACCTGGCTAATCAATGGTACACCCCTTCGGCCCCTATCACCGTTATTTAGTGTTGTCCCTCAAAACATGCGAAATATGAAGAATCCAGCAGAATAAGGCCATTTGGTCTATCTAGTCTGCTTGTATTGCAGGATCCACAGCTTAAGCTACTGACCCTACCCCCCAATCCTCCTATCCTTTCCATCTGCCCCTCCCATGACCCTTATTTTCCTCTTATGTCTACCCCAGCCTCCCTTGAAGCTGTCCATCATCTGCAACATAACCACCTCGTCCAGTAGTGCAGTCCAACTGGCCACCACCCTCTCCATGAAGAAATACTTCCTAACATCTCTCCTAAACCTCCCCCCATCTTAAGATAGTACCAACTCATGTTTCAGCTGCCATTTAGCTTAAAGAGACCCTTCTTATCTATCCCATTTATCCCTTTCAAGTACTTGAAGGTCTCCATCATGTTCCCACCTCCCTCTTCTCCAGGGCATACATGTTCAGGGCAACAAACATCTCCTCCTATGCTTTACCCTGCTGACCCGTGATCATCTTTGTTGCCCTCCTTTGGACCATCTCCAGCAGGTTAATGTCCTTTTTAAGGTGTGGGCACCAGTGCTGTACTCCATACTCTAGATGTGGCCTCACCAGTGACCTCTACATGGGCAGTATAACCTCCTCTTGCCTACTGCTGATCCCCTTGGCTATGCACCCCAACATCTTATTTGCCCTTCCTGTTGCTTTTCTGCACTGTGTGGAGTGCTTCAGATCACTCGTAATCATCACTCCCAGATTCTTCTCCTTCTTTGTTGCAGATACCTAGATCCCTCCCAGGTAGTACTCTATCTTGAGATTCTTGGCTCCAATGTGCATCACTTTGCATTTCTTGGCATTGAAGTCAAGCTGCTAAATCCCAGATCACCTTTCAAGTTTTTTCAGATCCTTCTTTAGGTCGTGTATCCCTTCGATCATGTCCATCCTCCCACAGAACTTGATGTTGTCCTGGAAAAGGCACATTTTGTCCTTAATGCCATCCCCAATATTATTAATGAAGATATTGAACAACACCAACCCTAGCACCAAGCCCTGTGGGACCCTACTGGTGACCTCCCTGATGCCAGATAACTATCCCCTACCACCACCTTCTGGTTCCTGTTCCCCAGACAGTTTTCCTCCTATCTGGTCATCTTCTTCCCTACCCTGAGATCCACCGACTTCCTAATAAATCTCTTGTGGGATACAGAGTCAAAGGCCTTGTTAAAATCCAGTTAGAGGATGTCCACTGCTTGACCCCCCTCTACAGTTTCGGTGACCCCATCAAAGAAGTCAATCAGATTCATTTGACATGATCTCATTCCCATAAACCTGTGCTGCCTTGCATCCTGAAGACTATGCTCCTCTAGATGCTCTACCAACCTTTCCTTAAGTATGGTTTCCATGAGCCTGCACACAATTAAAGTCAGACTGGCTGTTCTGTAATTCCCTGGGTCATCTTTGGGACTGTTCTTACAGAGAGTCACCACATGTGCATTCTACAGTTCTGTGGTACCATGCTTGACTCTAGTGAACTACTGAATAGGCCTGCAATGGCTTCGAAAGCTCCTCTGCCAGTTCCCTCAGCACCTTTGGGTGTACTCCATCCAAGCTAGGTGATTTGTCTACCTTCAATGCTAGCTGCCATTTCTCACTCTGTCCCCTTCTACCACCACATCTGTGCCCCCCTCCTCCCTGCTCCTCTTCTCCCCCACATCAGCACCAGTCCATCTTTTTACGTGATGAAGACAGAAGTACTCATTCAAAACCTCTGCTTTTTCTCCATTCTCCTCCACCTACCTATCCCCTTTCTGAAGCCTAACAATCCCATCCTTCTTGTCCTTTTTCTATCTTAAATAGTGTAAAAAGACCTTTCTTACCCTTCTTAATTCTCTCTGCTAATTGCAGCTCCTTCTGAGTCTTAGCCCACCGGACTACCTTAATTGCCTCACTAGCCATCTTTAGGTAATACTCCCTGTCCTACTCTCTCTTGCTTTTCCTGAATTTCCTATAAGCTAACCTATTGTCCCTTACTGCCTGGGCAACTTCAGTATTAAACCAGCAGGGTGCTTTGGCCCATGAGTTCTTCCTCCTGAGCCTAATGTACTCCTCTGTTGCAGCCGTTATTGTCTCCTTAATGATGGACGACTTTTGATCCACCCCCATATCTGCCCTGTTGCCCACCAGGTCCTTCCTTAACAATTCACCCAACTTCCTAAAGTCTGCCTTCCTAAAGTCTAGGATTTTGGTCCTAGTGGGGACATTTTCCATGCCCACATCCAACCAAAACCACACTGTGGATGATCACCTACACCCAGGGACTCCTTGACTATTATATCTTGTACTGTACGTGCTTGTGCTTCTTGAGCACCAGATTAAGGATTATCCCCTCCTGGGTGGGTTCTGTGACTCCCTGAGTCAGGAGCCCATTCTGCAACACATCTAGGATTACCTGACTCCTGGCACTATTACCACCTCTCCCTTCCCTGCAACATTTCGTATTTGCAAGTTCAATTCCCTGTCCCTTTCCTCTTCCTGGTAGGGTGGTCTGTATACCACCCCCATCCTCATCTTCCTCCTATTATTGGACAGTAACTGAATGAAGATTGCTTCCACCCTCCACCCGTCTGACTCCTTCCTTCTACATGTTATACCCTCCCTGATGTAAATCACCACCACCTCCTTTTCCATATTGTCCTACCCCTTCTGTGTAATTTGTACTCAGGGATTGAGAGGTCCCAGTCATGGTTTGGAGTGGCCTGAGTCTCAGTGACTGTTGTGATGTCCCCAGACCCTTCTGTTAGTAGCGCCAGCACGTCTTCCATCTTGTTACCAAGATGTTGTGCATTCAGGGACACCACACTCCACCTAGAATCTGAACCTCCTTCCCTTCCCCCACTTCTTTCCTTCCTCTTTCTCCGTTCTGTGTGCTCCTCCACTCCCTGTTGCTGACTGCTGCACTCCCTCCCCACCCTCCAGACCCCTTCTACTGGTATGGGGGAGGTCTGTTGAATACCTTCTCCTGGAGTCATTGGGCCTCTAAGCCTGTCTGCCCTCCTCAGTAGTTTAAATTAAGTTTATGGGTTATGTACCCCCTAGTTTGTCCCAGAGTACCCTTGAGCCCTACCTACTGAGTTGTAGTCTGTCTGGTGCATAAAGTGTTTTAGTTGACCAGGTCTCCCCTCAGTCCCCAATACAGATGAACCCTTACTCCTTACACCATCCCCTCAGGCAAACATTGAAATCATCTACCCTTTTCTTCCTGACTGTGCTGACCCTTGGCACTGGAAGCACCTCTGAGAATGCCAATAATCTTATTACCTCCCTGCAGGTCCTCCCTAATGCCCTGAATCTACTTTGTACTACTTTCACCTCCTCCCCTGTTAGGTCATTGGTACCTAGGTGTATAACTACATTTGTTTCCCCCCAATGTCCCTTACCATTTCCCTGACTCTTGGGCACACCTTCCCTGCTGTCATCCCTGACATACAAAGCACCTTGCTTCTTGCATTTGGGTCCCTCCGAGTTGTGATAAGCCTCTGTTTTTGCCAAGCATGAGTTGATTAAGCAAGGCTTGATTAAAGCTGATCACTCCCATAATTTGTGTCATCTGTGCCCTTGCAGAATAAGTGAATCACTTGCCTGATTGCTTTAGCTATTTGTAGGTCCTTTGTGAGTGTCAGCATGTTGAAGATATATCTAATCCCACTTCGCAAAACTACAGGATAGTAAACAGCATAGATTTGTAGCAGGAAGGTCTTGTCAGACTAACCTGATAGTTTTCTTTGACTGGGTGACAAAGAAAGTAGACAAGGACCACACTGTGGTTCTGCTGTACTTTGACTTCAGCAAGGTTTTTTATTTGGTACGGCACAAAAGATTGCTCAAGAAGATGGAAGACCTGGGTGTGGCTAAAACCATTGTGAACTGAGTGAGTAATTGGCTAGAAGGGAGGCAACAGAGGGTGTTGGTCAATGAGGTTAAATCAGAGTTTATGAGTGGGGTTCCATGGGGATCTACCCTAGGTCCAGTCCTCTTCAGCATATTCATTTGTGACATTGGCTAAGGAATCCGGAGCAGGTTGTGTCTCTTCACAGATGACACAAAACTGTGTGGGAGGGTGGGTAGTGAAGAGGGAATAAGGGTTATGCAGAGAGACCTACAAAAGTCAGAGGGGTGGTCAAAGGTATGTGAGTTAAAATTCAGTACCAAAGAGTGCAAGGTATTGCACCCAGGGAAAAAGAATTCCAAGATGGAATACTGGATGGGTGGGGAGAGACTCAGCACTACAGATGAGGAACAGAATCTAGCAGTTATCATCAGTAACTCCCTTAAACAAATGAACCACTGCAACAAGGCCTATATCAAGGCTAACAGGATGCTGGGATGTATCAGGAGGGGTACTGATAGCAGAAGAAAAGGGGTAATACGTCCCCTCTACAGATCCCTAGAGAGTCCTTACATGGAGTACAGCACCCAGTTCTGGCGCTTTCACCTCAGAAAAGTACAAGAATAGGTTGGAGACAGTGCAGCACAGAGTAACAAAAATGATTCAAGGCCAGCAGTTCAGAGCTTATGAGGAGCACCTGAAGGCACTAAATGTATACTCACTGGAGACCAGAAGGGAGAGGTGAGATAGGATAGAGACCTTCAATTTAACAAAGTGAACTATGGGGAGTTATTTAGCTTAATACCAACGTGCAGTCCTGAAAACTTGAATGGAATTTAATGGAAGGGAGGTTCAGGAGGAATGTGAGGAAGTACTTCTTTACAGAAAGTGTGGTAGAACCTTCAAACAGTCTGTCAGCTGAGGTGGTGGCTGTGAACACAGTCAAGGGATTCAAGAAAGCCTGGGATAAAATTAAGGGAACAGTGGTTGCCCAGGGTGACTGGACTAGGGTGGAGAATGGGGAGAGGATGGGTAGGATTACTATCCATGAGGAACAATAGGTTCCTGGGAAGGTTCCAGGGATTATAGGGAACTTGGGCAGACTGGATGGACCTCTGTTTTTTTCTGCCATGATTGTCTGTGTTTCTATGTTTGTGTGCTTGACATTGATTTGTCTACCACATCTGTTATGTACATGCCTGATGTCTATCTGTTCCAGTTCCTTTAATGGGGCATTGCTCACTATATATCTTGTTCCCTAACTGCTACTGAGGTGGGACCCTCATATCTCAAATCGCCTTTGGTCATATGACTGCAACTTGGTGACACCCAACAAGGCTTAGACTTCATACAGCTTGCAGGTTAGGCATACCTACATAGCAGAGTCCAGCTCCTCACAGGAAGCTAATCATCCTTATTATGGTAGCCTGGCCTCCTTTGTACAAGGGGGACATTTCTCATATGGTCATTTAAGTCGTGTGGTAACAGCTTCATGACACCTTCAAGGATGATCATCCCATTAGATGGATGGAATGAGTACATCAATCCTCCAAAATTTGCCGCTTCCCTTCCCTTTTTTGATTGTACTATGTGAGTTCTTCAGTTTTCTTCATCTTCTTCACATACCACTTAAACAGCTTTTCATAACTCCAATTGCTGAAGTAGCTACTGTTCTTTCAGGTTTCATGTATGCCAAGAATTAAAATACAGGCATGTGGCCTAGAGGGATGAAAACTGAAGTCTTGGATCTTCAGATATTTCTTCCACATGATTTTTCCCTCTCCTCATAAGTCATAAAAGTATATAATTAGCTCATGTTAGTTAGCTTCATTCAATGCTTGAGATGGGACTCAGATATTAACTTCTTGACTTAAATCAGCAGTGGCCTTCCCTTGATCCTTAATGGAAATTATCTCCTGATGATTTTCTATGCCTTCAGCTCTGAGTTTTGGTCATCTTCCCTAGGGCACAATAACTTCAGCCAGGAGACCTTGCTTCTGCAGCAGCCCTATGGCTGGAACCCTCCTCAAGAGGGATCCATGCCATTGATATCTTGGAAAGATGGCAGTTTTCTTCAGAATAGAGTGTGAAAGACCAAGCACATATCCAAGCATTTACCTACTACCAACCACAGTACTGGGCTACCGACATAGTAACATCATCAAATCCAGTAGAATATGCACTACCATGTTGCATAAGCATCTTACACAGTTAATTGTCCACTGGACCAGAGAATCATTGACTGGGGAAAATGTGTTTCTTGCTCTGATAGAAATTCAGCATGGAACTGCTTTTTAATTAATTTTATCAAAATATGTGACTTGCATCCTTCTTTTTTGGTTAAACACATCTAGTAGAGACATGTTCCCTGGGTGCCCTCCTTGAATACTAAGCAGCCTAAACAGAGGGATAAGCTTTATGCTGAAGTAAAAAAGTTTACTCCCCCGAGGCCTGTGCCTCTTTTTTTTAAAGACTGCAATTATTATGCTTGTTAATAAGCAATCAATGACCCAATATTTCAAATCATTTTCAAAATAATCCTAAGAAATATTGGCAAGAGATTGATTCAGTATGGAAGAAACATGTGCAGTAACACTCTCCATTTTATCTTATAAAGGGTCTATGGTCTATTCTAGAGAAGGTTGGTTCTTTATTAAACAAGGCAAGAAACAGTGGGCTAGCACCAGGAAAATGCCATGGTGCTCCATAACAATACAACAAGTGAAACAAAAATTTACAAAGCACCCAACAGCAAGGACTGAAGGCAAAAAAAGTAATATAAAGGTTTTTTCTTACCGTTTATTGATATGTCACCATAGTGCAACAAACGATTACCACATAGCCAAGAGGGATAGCAATAACTGTGCAGGCCCTGACTGATAATATGCAAGCCTAATGTTTTGCTTGGGTGCCTCCAAGCTTCATCAGAGTGATAGTGTTAATCTTCACCGTGCAATATATGGTGTGAGGTCACCATAGCAACAGTCCGCTACTTTTATCTCAAACATCTTCAGTGATACATAGTGCTAAAAATCAAAACTAATTACAATACAAACATGTTCAGAAAATCCTGGACAGACATTATACCTAAATGATTATCAATTAATGCGGTTTGGCAGATATTAATACAAGAGACAGAAGGTTAGCCACATTATTGCTATGAATCAGTTCAACCAAAATGCCATGTACATTATATATAATACATAAGTATCACCATAACCATTTCATTAACATCTGTCACTTGAAGTCTTCCATGCACCCAGGATGAAGGGTCTTAAAAAATACAAACATTGCATATAAATACTTTGGATCATAAACAATCAAAGCAATAAAATGGCTGCATGAAATAATAATCATTACCCACAGATTTCATCCAATATTTTCACAAACAATCAATATTCTGTATATTATATTGTGGATGACTCATAAGGAAAACTGTGGTCAAGTCAAAACACTATTATATGTAAAAATAAATCATCCACAATTACAGAAATGCAGCCAGATCAATAGATTTAATGAGTCTCATCCCCATCTTTGCATCCCAAAGAATAAATTCAGAATGATTCTCTATGTCCTATCTTTTGTTCCCAATTGCTGCCATGAGGGCCTGAATCACCTTTTCTATACCTATAAAATTCTTACCTTGGGTTCCCTATGAGGATCTCTGCAAGTGTTTTACAATAGCGTAAGAATCATCTCCCTCTGAATTGCCCAAACATGTCCAGCAGTTCTCAGCTTGAATTGGTGTATAGGTCGCCCAATATAAAAGGCACCACATGAGCAAAACAAAATGCAAACCACAACAAATCTTACAATTAATAAAATCCTTCACATGTATTATCATACCAATGATTTTTACATATCATTAAATGGATTATTAAAACACTGACCCTGTTTGATGTAGCTTCCATACATGCAGCGCCCACACCTGTATGTGCCAATGGGGAGAGGGAGGCGGTAACCATTCAATGGATGTACTCTTTTGACTGATGTATAGGCTAAATACCACCTTATATTTGATTGTTGGTGCTTTACCATATATAATCAAAAGCATGGTGAAAGAACCCCTTTAAATTGCTTAAGAAATTACCACAGTAAAAAAGTAATAATGTGCTATATTATATTGCATTAAACTATCATCTCATTTTTTTAAACTCTGTTGTTTTAAAAACCAACTAAATGATTTGCTATTTATATTTCATTTTAGTGACTAAGTTCAAAAAGTGTTTCACCTCTTTCACATTTGCACTATGATGTGATGCTGTGGCAAAAAAACGTACAAAAGGAGATTGTTTATGAACTGGCAGTATAGTGCAGTGGTTTAAGGCTCTGAACTGCAAATCTGATAACATCCAACAGATCAGACCTGGGTTTGAATCTTACAGCTTCTGCTTACATACTGTTTGACCCTAAGCAAGTCACTTAACTTCCTTGTACTCCCAGGCTGCACCTGTAAAAAAAGCTTTCAGCTTAGTGTGCTACTCCTGGTTAAACAACTTAAAAAAAAAAAACATTTTCTGGAAAGCAGTGAATGCTAGTTCTTCAATGACACAAGTTTGGATCAAGTTTACCTATAGACTCAGAATGCTCTGTTCTGGTGTTCCTCATGAGCTGTATTCACCATTGTAGATCAGTGTTCTGCCTTCTCTGAACTCTCTTTTGGAGAGGAGTACTCTGGACAGTGTTTGGCACAAACAATGGGATGACAGCATCTGCTCCTTGCTTTACAAGAGTAATGAGCTACACTGCCCAGACTGGTCTCAGAAAGCCCCTATCTGACTGCAAAATCAGTCTATCTGCACCAAGTGCAGAATAGTGTCTCAGTACTAATAGCATTTTCTCCTGCTGAAACAAAATTAAATATGGACTGATTTTAATTATACCCTTCGTTACACTGTGTCCACCCAACATTTTACTCGGTTTGACCACCTCACTGTACTCGAGGATCACTGTAAAAATACCATGAATTTGCTATGTTTAGTAGCACACTAAACCAACAAAAGGTGTCTAAACAGATAAAGGATCTGCCCTAATATGTATATTGGGAAACCAAAAGGGCAGGAGAAAAAAAAAGGGTCGGGGAATTAAATCTTGCATCTCCTGACCATTTCCTAAAATTTGTCAAAAAGAGAGGGGGGGGGGGATTAATGATTACATGAAACCCATCCAATTGATTTCTTCATTCAGTCCATGCCTAGGACTTAAACTGTTTAGATGACCAATCTAACAACCCTCCCTCCTTAGCAGAGCTCGCTAATCACCACCTCTAATGGGTTTCTTAACCCTCTCACATGCCATAAACTTTAATGAACTAATGTTATGTTTTTCTGATATAAAATATCTTGCTACTGCAGATTTCATATCTTGAGATCTGATAGCACCTTTTATGTTCAGTAATTCTTGTTTTTAAAGCCCTCATAGTTTTGATCATTTTCTCCCCAAGGCCCACAGCAAGTACAGTGACTCATTGTGCATACTCCACCTAGTTTAGTTTTATTTTGTTATCCAGGTAAATGCACTGGTGCCAAAACATCTGTTTCAGGCTCAGCCCAGTGTACCCTTAAGAACAAACCATTAGTAACAAACAATTACATATAACTGAAAACATAAACAGATATAAAGAAATCATGTGCAATGCGCAATTGGAAATTTAGTGTTCCATGGAGATGCCGTCAGCATCCTGCAGGTGGAATTCCATTTCCTTGCCTCCCACTGTGCTGCCACATAGATTCCTCTAGGTGGCTAGCATGATGCATGTCCCTTTTCCTGAGAGAGGAAAGTAGTCCTAGGGATGCTCAGTCATCCTTCTCCATCCAGCCCCCAAGTGACCCATGTCAGTTCCTGAACCCAGGTTGCCAGTGGGCCAGTCAAGTGCCTCAGCTCACCATGCCACTGGGCTGGTTCTTACACTGTTTTGATTTGGATTAACTTCTTAGTTTTCTAACTGCACTCAGTCTGTTGCCTGGGATGGTTCTTTTTCTGCCCCTTCTCAAACCTCACAAGGAGTACCTCAGGGGGCTGTCCTTGGGCCCTAAATGTTTTCCTTATTTAAAAATCCTTTGCCTCCAAATGTTTTCAGTATGGCTATATGCTAATGATACTGTCTCATTTTTGGACCACACATCTTCGGACATTCTGCAAATTCAGTTCCAAAATGATATGGACATATTGAATGACTGATTCTCTGATAACTGATTTTTTATTTAGTTGTTTTAATGAGGAGTAGCAAACTAAGCTTTTTTTACAGGTGCAACCTGGGAGCACAGGGAAGATAAGTGACTTGCTCAGAATCATACAGTATACAAGTGGAAGCTGTGGGATTCAAACCCAGGTCTGATCTGCTGGATATCACCAGATTTTCAGCTCAGAGCCTTAAACCACTGCGCTATACTGCCTCCCAAACTAATTGTCAGTGCATGCTTTCAGGTCTCAGACTGCACTGCACTGAATGGTATGGTTTACCCTTTGTCTCAATTCTTGGATTGTTCTCCTGTAGAATTTGTTTCAAGTTATAAATATCCTGGCATTGTGTTAGATTGTACTCTGTCTTTCAGACCTCATATTCATTTAGTTACATCTAGGGTGAGGACTTGACTGGGAAGACTGTTCTGAGCCAAACAATGCCTGTCCCAATGGAAAAGGCAGCACATCATACACTAAGCCGTATCACCATTAATTGATTGTGGTGGCTGTGTATACAGGTCTGCCAATAGTTCTACAGTACATGGGGGCCTTTAACAATATTGTATCATAAACCTGTTATCGATCATTGTCACATGCTGGAGCAGTTGAATTAGCTGTCTGTGGAGTCCAAAACAAAGTTAAACTGGATAAAATTGGTTTAAAAGGCTGTACATAATCTTACTGCTCATCATCTGCATAGCAAATGTCTTGCCTTTCCCACAAATAGAGTTTGTGAAATACATAGAATTTGGAACATAGAATTTGATGGCAGATAAAGACCGCTTGGCCCACCTAGTCTACCCATTTCCTTACCTAATGGATAAGCTGCAGATCCTAGTTAACCAACAGCCTACTTCCTCCTACCTCCCACTAGAATTGCCTTATGTCTGTCCCATCCATTCTTGAATCCCCCCACTGTTTTTGACTCTACAACCTCCTCAGGAAGGCCGTTCCATGCATCTACAACCCCTCTGTAAAGAATACTTCTCACATTACCTCTGAGCCATCCCCCCTCTATCTTCAAATTGTGCCCCCTCATTCTTGCACATCTCTTTTTCGGAAAGATGCTACCCTCTTGGACTTTGTTAATTCCTTTGAGATATTTGAAAGTTTCTATCATGTCCCCCCTCTCCCTCCTTTCCTCGAGGCTATACATCTTATGCTCCTTCAGTCTTTCTTCATATGTCTTCTGGTGCAGACCCTGCACCATTTTGGTTACCCTCCTCTGGGCAGCCTCCACCCTGTCTATGTCTTTGCGGAGATGGGGTCTCCAGAACTGTACACAGTACTCCAGATGTGGTCTTACCAACTGTCTGTACAGCAGGCCAACAACTTGTTTTCTACTGGTGATGCCTCTCTCTATGCATCCAAGTATCCACCCAGCCCTCCTTACTGTGTTTTTATCTCCTAAAATGTTTGTCTGAGATTGGCAGAACTGCTTTTACTTATGTACCCCCAGTCTCCTGAAATGCTTTGAATCAACATAACTATGCCAGTGGGCTGGATTTTGAAAGACCCAAGAATGCTGCAAGCCCCTGGTGCGCTGATCACATGGTGCATGGGACTTGCAGCATTGTCCTGCCCCGAGATCGGGACTTTCACTCTCATGCACCAAGTGCTACAAGGTAGACCAGCATCTCCCTCATCTAGCTTGCAGCAGGATGCAGGATGATGCTATCTCCACTGAAAGGGTGTGGTTAGCCCTCAAGGCCCTAAAGAAAGATAAATCTCCTGGGCTGGATGGCATTCATCTGAGAGTACTATGGGAATTGGTGGACATACTGGCTGCACCCCTGGCAGAGCTCTTCAACAGGTTGCTTGAGACAGGGAGGGTACCTAGGGATTGGCGAGAGGCACATGTGTTGCCAATCCATAAAGGGGGGTCGAGGGAAGTACCAGGTAACTATAGACCCATCAGTTTGAACTTGGTGGTGGGAAAATTAATGGAGAGTATACTAAAGGAATGATTGGGGGTGTACTTGGAGGAGGTGGGAGGTCTGGATAGTTGGCAACATGGGTTTGTGCCAGGTAGATCATGTCAAACCAATCTTGTGGAGTTCTACGAATGGGTAACATCAGAACTGGACAGGGGAAGCCTGAGGATGTATTATTCTTGGACTTCAGCAAGGCATTTGACTCTGTCCCCCACAATGGTCTGGTGGAGAAACTGACGGGGTTGGGAGTAGGCCCTTTGATGGTCAGATGGATTGAAAACTGGCTAGCTGGATGCACCCAGAAAGCAGTGGTCGGTGGGGAGCTCTCGAACCCTAGAGAGGTCGGTAGTGGGGTACTGCAGGGCTTGGTCCTGGGTCCAATCCTGTTTAATGCATACATATCGGACATCAGGGAGGGTATAGGGTGTGAAACGAGTCTCTTCGCTGATGACTCCAAGATGGGAGCAGTTGTTGAGGGGGAAGTGGGGAGGTTTGCCCTGCAAGGGGACCTGGACACCCTGGAAAGCTGGGCTCACACATGGAAATTAAATTTCAATATCACCAAGTGCAAGGTGTTACATCTTGGGTGGGGAAACCCTAAACACAGGTACACCCTGGGAGGGGAGGCGCTGGAGGACTCAACAGGGGAAAAAGACCTAGGGGTCATGGTGGATGCATGTATGAATAACTCTAAGCAGTGCAGGAGAGTGGCTAGCAAGGCAAATGGGATGTTGTGATGCATCGTAAGGGGGATCACCTATAGGAGCAGGGAAGTGATTCTGCCGCTGTACAATGGACTGGTTAGACCACACCTTGAGTACTGTGTACAGTACTGGAGGCCACACTTGAAGAGGGACATACAGCTCCTGGAGAGGATACAGAGGAGGGCAACTAAGATGATACGAGGACTAGGGGATTTGACGTATGAGGACAGACTTGAGGAGCTCTGCCTGTTTTCATTGGAGGAGAGGAGAGACGGGGGGACATGACTGAGGTCTTCAAGCACCTCAAGGGAATAAATAGGGTAAACATGGAGGATCTTTAGACTAAAGCAGGGAGGTATCACCAGAGGGCATGGTTTGAAGTTGGAAGGTGGAAGGGTGAGGGGGGGGAAGAGGAGGAGGTTTTTCAGTGAGAGGGTGGTGGACCCTTGGAATGCGCTGCCTGGCGAGCTGGTTCAGAGATCCACAGTGGAGGGCTTCAAGAGAGGGTGGGACAGACACAGAAGGCGGATGTATCAGATGATGGCCTGGCCCAGGGGGGTGGGGATGGATGATAGGGGTTTCTGGAACACAAGGGGGGGAGGGCCTCGGCACCCAACTAGGGATCTGAGGTTCGATCAGACTCGATAGACTGTAAGGCCTAATCTGCTGGCAATTAATATTCAGGGGACCCCTTTTATGGGGTTTGCACCAAATATTTGGCTGAAGCTGCAACAAAGTGAGGAAACTGTCACAACTGTATCCAAGAATAGAAAATAGGGCGCAGTTGTGGCAATGGAGTTTGGCACAGCTGAGCCAAAAAATGGGTCTGACATAAGGCTTGACACAAGCCCTGCACCACCTTTTGAAAATCTTGCCCAGTGTGTCTGACTTCTGCTCTATTTCTAATGGCCTTCAAAACATTAATATTTTTATATAACACTTCTAAGTTTGTTTTAAAATGTGTTGTTTGTATCATTCCAGGATATTCAGTTTCTATTAAAGGATACATATATCTCATGGGATTCATCCTTTCAGTATATTCAAATGTTAAATAAATAGTATTATAAAATGTGTATCTTCCAGCATGTTCCGTTCTCTGCTTCTACAGACATATGTAACAGTCTGGAAGATCTTTGCAATGTATCCGACTGTTTTAATGTTTGTATCATCTTAATAAGTCAAATCAATAAAACTTGTTGGCCACAAATAAAATGTGTATCTTAAATCACTAAACATGATTAGCTACTACATTTTCTGAGCCATGGCCTTATCAGAAGATATTGTAGCCAACCGACACTACCCTCTGCTTCAGAATACATAACTATACTGAATCAGTGAGCTATGCCAACCATAAACAAAAGCACTGACTGGCACAGCTCACTGAACCGCTAGCGGGAAAATGCATTCACCATCATGGCAACTGTCAAACACAGGCACGACAAATGCGGTAACAATAAAGCCACAGAAACAGTTCAAAAACCTCATAGCACCATTAAACAAGTTACCGTCACAACCCATAAATGTGTTTTGGCTTGAATCCATTACTCTTTTTTTACTCACCGCCTGTTTCATCCTCGTAGGTCCATGCTCTCAATTCTGCTCCTTTCTCCCATCTTAACAATCCAACCCCACTTCATCCTCTCCTATAAATACCAGCGCAAGAATCCTGATTTAAAAACTACACCACGTGACTATACTGGAGTGTCAGCTGTGTAGTAAAGTAGTATTTCTACCACAACCATTGTGGTTTCAGAACCAAAACCAGAAAACAATTTTATATGGTGGCCGCTGTGGGACTCATTCACTCCCAGTCAAGCCAGCAGTTTAAAAGAGAAAGGTTTTAAAAAAATAAAAGCACACACAAAAAAAGGCTTTGCATATGTTTGGAGGGGAGAGGGGCCAAGAAACATCATAAACATATAAGACTCGACTGCTCCCCATTTCTCTAACTGAAACTGGATGAGTTGGGGGACACGCTTACTGCCTGTTGCCGTAAGTGAAACTAGATGATCAAGCTAAGAAATATAAAACAAAACAAAAAAAACATGCCTTTTAAGTGTTTGTGTCTGTGGGTGGCTGGGGAGTAGAGACAGAGACACCAGCATCCTCTAGTCACCTTTAATTAAAAAGCTCCACTGGAACAAAATTACATGGACTACTTTTTGTGTTTTTCTGTTGGATCATATTTTTTACTCTTCTTTTTAATGTACACTTTGTATGTGCACTTTTGTAAATTAACTTCTTTAGTGGGGGGCCCATTTTATAAGTGTAATAACACACGACGAGGTGTGGGTTATCTCCTGATAAGAGCACACCCTGGTGCAGAATGCACTCGGCACAAGTGCTTCATGCCTTATAACGCACCTGGGCATGCTCTTATCAGGAGATAACCCACACCTCGTTGTGTATTATTGCTTGCATACTAAGAATCTGAAGAATAATGAGCAGTGAATGTGGCTGCTATCAACAAAGCCAGCAGAATGCTGGAGTACATCAAAAGGGAGTATCCAGTTAAACAGGGGAAGTAATCCTGACATTTTATCAGGCCCTGATCTGGCTCCCACCTGGAGTACTGTGTGCAGTTCTGAGCTTTTTACTACAAAAAGGACAATAAAGCAGTTGAGGGACTGCAACGCAGGACAAACAAAATGATCAAGGTTACTGGGGATAAAAGCAATGAGGAAAAGCTAGAGACCTTTCACATGTCTATCCTGGAGAAAAGGAAACCAAGTGGGGACATGAATTCAGTCTTCTGTATAACTGAGGGCATTAGCAATATTGAACCAACAGAAATGTTTGATCTGATGTCCTCCAACAGAATGTAAGGACACACTGTATAGTGCAGACATGGAGTATTCAAGGTTTAGCATTAAGAGGCACTTTTTCTCCCAGAAGGTAGTAAAACTGTGTCTCAGTTTACCAGCGGAGGCAGTAGATATGAGCACAGTACATTCCTTCAAGGTAAACCTGGAAAAACTTCTGCTTAGCAAGGCAATCAAAAGGGATCTTATACAGTAGACAAAGAACCTTAGTGCACAAGCACTGAGGCAAGGGTTACCCCAAAGGGCATTGGCCAGGTAGCCAAGTTTCAAAGAACTACAAAATCACACATACGCCCATAATGCAAAGCATCACACTGGGGTGTCATACCGATGAGGCACACTGATAAGACCTGGTAGGATCAAACACGTATTTGTGTCTTCTGTTGGCGCCCTTTGCAGACTGTGTGAGAGGCCTTTCGGCACCATGCATTTTGCTTAAAGTTGAACCACCATAATATTTTGTGGTGATTTGCATATACAGCCCATGATGCTTTGCATTATGGGGGTATGTGTGATTTTTTAGATCATATATAGTAGTTGATTGAAATGGTAATGGAATCCCTATGAATTAATATATATTTTCAGAGAATACTTTTTTCCATCCCTGCTGATGAGGGGATGGATATGTTAAATGACTATGTTATGTTACTACGTTACATTCTTACCAAAGTAAATATAGTTTTAAAAGTGGATCTGGTATTTGTCTTTATGAATAAAACCCATGGTGAAGAATATGCAACTCTTTCAAATTCAGAGACCCCCAGACATTAAAAATATCCTTGATTATTTCCTGCTGAAATGTTTTGCATAACCAAAACTGAGATGGAAGTCACCATATTGAAAGCTCAGTTGTAACCCCCTTGGTACACTAAAAAAACATCCATTATTAATGAATTGTCCTGTTAGCAAAAGCACATTTTGATTAATTACACAAGATATGTTTTCATAAATGTTCTCTTTTCATGCCTTTCGTCTGAAGGTGCGGTGCATTTCTAAGATGCAAGCAAACTACTTGGGCAGTGTTCTAGTCTCAGGGGGAGAGCATGTGGTTGGTTTCTTTTTAGCATTTATTAAAAACATACTGTATAATACATGTATTGTCCTGCCAAGTGTTAGAAGGTTGGTTGGTTGGAGGCCCTGTCAGACATCTTCAGTTCATCATGCACAGAAGCTTTATCTTTTGGCTCTGTCATTCCTAGTTTGGCTTCCTAAATTTATATCCCTTTTTATACTACACTTGTAGTGACTTCCTTGTCTGCTTCCTCCAGATGTATAACACTGTTGTGGTTTGGTAACATACTGTATGGGTTATAAGTATTGTCTCTAATACTGTATATCAGGAGAAAGGCACATGATGTACTCTGTATCAATGTTTGATTTGCAGTGCTGATAAGCAGCTGTTGGGGTGCAGTGCAGACATAGGATATACTGTATATTTTTTTTATACCACACTAGTATGGAAAAAAAGGTCACCAGATAAATGATGTCATTTTTGTAGATGACATGTCAAACTTGGATAAATGTGTTCAGCAGGACATGGACCTACTCCAGGACTAGTTTGGAAAGCACAGGTTAGTTCTCAATACAAAAAAACTAAATCCATGGTATTCATGGGGTGTGTGCAAAAAAACTATGATTACCCCCTTCCAACTATTCGATTTGGATGGTACTGAGGTGGAGCATGTCTCAGAGTTTAAATACCTAGGTCTGTACTTGGGCAGCTCCCTAAAGTTTGAGACCCATGCCAACATTCTGGTAAAATATGTTCATGTGAGACTGGACTAACTTTACAAAATTAAAAGGTTCCTAGTTCTAGAAACAAAAAGACTGCTTGTTCATAGTCTCTTGTTCCCTTTACTTGACTACAGTTCTCTGGTTTATGTGGCTGTCTTGCCAGGGTCCTCTCTGAGGTATGCATTGTCTACAGAGGTGTTTGTCACTTCCTTACTAGCATGCCATTTTGTACCTGCCACTGCCATCTGTAGTCTGCAGCTTCCTGCCAAGCCCTGGAGGATCCCTTAGCTCATAGGCTGGTGATGTTCCTCCACAAAGGGGCACTCAGGAAAGTCCCTTCTTGTATTTCTGATCTCGTCCAGCATTTATTCAACTCGCTGAGGACACATTCCCAGTCCAGATATACATTCAAGTTTCCCCTTCAAGAAAACTACTGATGGACAGAGGCTTTGACCTTCAGAGCTATTGGCCATTATAGTCTTCTGCCCCCTCTCTGCACAGATTTGGGTTACATTCCTTCCTCCAGCTCCAAGCTCCACCAACTTGTGACTGACAATTCACACTGCAGTTGTTTCTAATTGCATTAACCCTGACTTTCCTACATGTTTCTTTGTTTATTTTGAACTCTGTATTTATTTTGCAATGTGTCACTCTGTACCTTGTACTTTTATGTAGTACTGGTTGCTTGTGTAAAAGTGCTATGTAGCTCATCCTGCTCTCCTGTACAAAAACTATAAATAAAATACATTTTTGTTTTAAAAGTTTCACCAGGAAAGGCATACTGAGCTAAAATAGCTCATTTCCAGCTGCATCCGGGGAGGTGATGAGGCTTAGTACATATTAGAACAATACAATAGATTAAACAGTAACACAAAACATTGTACAGAGATTTAAGTTACAGTGCAAAGCTTTGTATAGGAAATAAATATCAATATTACAAGTTCAGGGTGGCCCCTTGGAGCAGGGAAATGAACCTATAATGGTGAGGGCAGTAGAGGATAGAGGATAGAGAGTAGAGGAAGGAGCACAGGGAGAGGAACAAGGGAAGTAGAGAACTAGTGTAGAAGGAAATAGGAGAGGGAGGATAGGTAGAGGAACAGGAACGGGAGGAGGCAGAAGAGAGGTTGAGAGAGAGAGAGGAAAGGAGAAGGATAGGAGTGGGGAAAGGAAAGAAGTGGAGCACTGCTAAGTTTTGATTAGGGACATTTACAGAAGGGAGTGGTGTGGACATGGAGTAAAGAGGAGAGTGAGTGCTTGGAAGATATGGAGTGAATGGTTAGGGGGAGAGAATTTCATAATTTGGGGAAGAGGAAAGAGAGGGCAGCCTGACCAGCAAGGGATTTATGAAAGGGAAGTGCAAGGGAATGATAGCTATGAACATACAAACATATGAATGTGCCAGCAGAAACAGACCACCTGGTCTATCTAAGTCTGCTTGAGTGTGCAGCTAGCACCCCTAGTTTGCAGCTGCCCCATCCCCTCTTCCCTTTGCTTGAGTTATGGAGGGAGTAGGAGAAGAGGGGTAAAGGGGAAAGTAAAGAGCAGAGGTGGGGGGTTGAGAGATGCCAGCCAGAATTTAGAAATGAAAGAGGCACAGTGGGTTAGGTGGCGATCTTCCAGGGAAGGGAAGGAGAGGGCAGAGTACAAAAAACAGTGATAAGTGTGGGGGGGGCAGTCCAAAGCAAAGTGGTAGAAGGAGTGAAAGAGGGGGTGCAGTCTAGCTAGAGTGGATTTAGGAGCAGCAGCATAGACAATATTGCCATAATCAATAATGGGGATGATCATTTTAGTGATGATTTCTCTGCAGGCAGGTAATGGAATGCAGTTTTTGTTTCTATATAAGGTGCCAAGCTTGAGGTGGAGTTTTTATGAATGGTGTCTATGTGCTGAGAAAAGTCTAGGTGTCAGTCAAGCCAGATCCCAAGGTACTTAAATAAGGGCATGTGGAAGGAAGGAAGGGAGGGATGGGAGCCTGGAAAGTCTCTGCCTAGTACCAAAAGACATAGAGACTATTTTTTTTTTGCATTTAATGATAGTTAATTTGACCTGAACCAATGCTGGACAGCATCAAAATCAGTCTAGAACCTGGATGTTAGCTCAGCTTGAGATGATCCAGAGGCAAACAGGACCGTGTCATCTATGTACACGTGGATGGACACAGATGAGCAGCCAGAGAGAAGGTCATTGAGGAAGATGGAGAAAAGAAGTGGGCCAAGGATAGATCTTTGGGGGACACTGGTGCTACTAGATAAGAGCTGAGCCATCTAGTTGCAGAGTCTGAGAGACCTGATTCATCAAAATGGAATGAAATATCTACTGTACTACCAAGATAAAAAGTTATGTTAATAGTATATATTTCACAAACAAGATAACATACTGTAGGTGAAATATGTCATAATGCTGCACTTAACAATCAGAGAGCAGCTGAAACAATGTGTGCTCACACTGCTGTGGAGCTGTGGAGCATTCTAACCAGAGTAGTGAGGTGACACAAACATTTACAGGTAAAAAAGCCAATTTACAAATGTATATAATAGACCAGACACACAATGGCCTGATTCAGAATATGCCCTGTACAGTGTCTTCATTTGTGAATGGGTACAATTTTCATAGCTTATTCTTGGTTTGACACTCGTGAGTTATGGTCTTGCTGTTTACTCAGGAAGATGTAGTGGTGCATACTGTTAGGTTCCATCATGTCTGTTCATGACAATCAGCATGCTGAGTGAAGAATCATTAAAAATACTCAAGGCTAAATTGTTGCAGTAGCCTGTCTTCCTGCAATTTTCCAGCTGACCACTTGAACCCAGAGGCCAAAGGGTTTGTAGCTGCATTGTTTCTGTACAATGTCACCTGCTGATTCTTTTGCAACCCTGCAGATGACAATGTATTCTACTGGCACAGTAGCTCCACTGCAGTTAGGGTTGGGCAGATTATGTACAAATCCATCTCTGGGAGGGGTATGTGGCTTGGTGTCTGAGAATATGGCAGCCTAATTCCATAAGCTGTCCTTTCTCCCTAACTCATCCTTAAACATCCGAGCATTTAATAACAGAATTTAATCAAGTACACATGATATCTCTTTGCTTGGACCTTCTGCCTCCATAATCTGCTGCCCTTAGTCTGAATGTCACAGTATTTTTATAGCTTTGCCATGCCAGTTGTATGGTCTGGGCAAGATGGTGCTTCCCACCACAGCAACTACAGAGTCTCGATCACAGCCAGATGACCCACAAGAAATATGTTCAGCCAACGTCTCTCCAAAATCAGAGAACTTAAAACCTCAGACATTAAAACAGGAGAGGATATTGTCTCACTCTATCAATGGCTGACCAGACCAGAACTGAACAGAAAATCAACACTCAAAACCTTGCCTTGAGCCTTTGGGGAAGGGCGCCCAAAATAAATAAAATCTTGAGTCACGTGATGTGCTCAGCTTGAATGGTAGCAAACCTCAGAGCTCTGCAGTCCTTAGCTTTAAAATGCAGCTATTTTTAAATTTGTTCACCACCAAACTGCTCTAGAAGACCAAAACTCAATTAAGCAAGCTATACCAAAGTGAAGTAAAAATCAAGAGTCTAAAATGGACCTGCTAGGACAGCAACAAATGGAAATATCTGCATCTCTGTCCACTCAGCTCAGCGGTCTGCCATCCATATGGCAGAAACAGGAATCACCTCTAGAATCACCGTCGGTCACCTCTGCTACAGATCTATTCAGCAAAAAACTAGATCTTTTATTCAGAGAACTGGCAGCAATGAAGTTATCAATGAGCAACCTAGTCACTGAATTTTGGACATTCAAACCTGGAATGGCAGAACTCTTCAAGAGGGTCTCCGATGTGGAGACCCATGTTAGCTTAATAGAGGACCACCAACAAAAGGACAACAAGGAGGCAGACGAATCATGGAAGAAAATAGACAAATTGGAGGATTGGACTGAGGAACAGGAGAACAAACTTAGAAGAAATGTCATTGTCATTGTGTGGCTCCCAGAACATGCAGAGGGTCCAACCTACTAGCCTTCTTCCAAAAACTACTTTTAAAGGTCGCCGGCACCCCGGAGTGTGGGTCAAACTACCCACTAGACTGCATGCATAGATCACTCCGATCACCAACCCAAAACAGTGACAAGCCAAGGGTGATCATTGCCCACTGCCAAAGCCTGCAAGACAAATCCTTCATACAGTTGCAGGCTAGAAAAAAAGGCTCCCTACAGTAGAACAGTCACTGAATCCACATTTATAGTGATGTTACATCAGAAGTGAGGGACAGACAGAGAAAATACAAAGAAATCAAAAAATCACTACAACAGGCATGCATCCTGACAGAATGCTGCACCCTGCCAAGCTAATTGTCACAATATCATCAGGAGACAAGGAATTCCGAAATGCAACCATCACCTGCAAGGAATTAAGCAAGCTTCTGCCCGACATCTTCCGCACACCACAGGACCATCTCGGGCAACAGCAGGCAGATCATAACAAAGTCAAAGATGTCTGGCGGGGTGAGTACACTAATATTAACTTATACCCAATACCCTTTACTGTATGGCTACGTGCACACCAGCACTCACCCCTGCCAGATAAAAAGCATTAAAAACCACTAGATCCTGAATTGCAACCTCTGGCAACCTGGGGAAGCAGCCTAAATTCACTGGAGGGGAGTGAGGTGAGGGGGGGAGAGAGGAGAGAAGGGAGCATAGTGTGTAAAAATACAAAACTGCATACCAAACAACAGTTTACAGTCTCAGAGGGTGGACACATTTCCTTAGTGAGAAGCTGTCAGCAAACATGGGAAAGCTTTGCAGCACCCCCCACCCCCCGTTCTGCTTTGCTTACCAGCAATGGACAACTAATGGCAGACAGGCAACTCCCTTTTTGTTTCTGTCCTTTTTATGGCTCTTCAACAAACTGGTCCACATTCCCACCACAAGATACACTGCTCTTTGGTGAACAGCAATGAGTTCATCCACACATTTGACAGCATCACCAGAAGGTATGAAAAGCACCCTCCCCTTGGGGAGCAACACTGTCAACCAGATGGCCATTGATTTGGACACTCCCACAGGAACCCCTAACACTGCCCTCCTCCGATTCAGACTCTCACATCATGCTTACCTGAACAACAGACCCAAACACTAGGACTCTTCCGCTGGAGTGAGGTCCTGGTGAACAAAGATACATAGCCTGATCATTTCTTCTAGCTGCCCACCCATCAATCTTATGTATCCTCACACGAGAGTTGACTTTACGGAGTCAACTGATAGAGGCTCACGAAACACACAATTACAGTCTCAGAGGGACAAAAAGAAAGTTTGTCAAACATTTCAGCCAATAGCTACAGAGCCTGAGTGTCGTTATTGACCCTGGACACTAGTTGCTACTATAAGAACTTGCAACACTCGACAGTAGCACTCAAACTGCAAATGAAAATGTTCCACATACTGAGCCTTTCCCTACATGCTAATGGAACACAGCTGTTAGTTCTCTAAACACCATTAAATAGCAGCAACCCTCATGCACATATACACAGCGGTAAATGATGACTGAGAAATGCAGTCTCTCCCATGATAGAGAATGAAGTTGGCCACTACAGTGCTGATCCATGCACAACCAGCCCTCCCTGAGCTCACCAGCCTCCAGCAAGGCTAGCAACAAGCACATGACAAGACACTTCACATGCACTACTCAGGAATTTATTTTTCAAGAAACATAGCAGCACAACCACTATGGAGCAGAGATACTGGCAATTATTGGCAAGGTATATCACTGAACACACAAGACCAAAGTCCACAATCGTGGAGATGGACAGTCGACCAGCTGGGAATGGAGGTCAACTGCACCCACTTTAATAACAGAACCCCCATGTCAGCTTAGCCATCCATCAGCAGATACAGAGCTGGGCACAGTCCAAACCTAGCCCACCCCAGGTAACAACTGCAACAATACAACCAAATGACTTTAAAAACTTATGGCTGCCTGCAAAGACTACAAGAACACTGACTGAACTCTAGCTTAAACCATTGCTCAAGGGAATGGGCAGGAACCCCTATGTCACGCAGGTGTGTACAGCTTGTTAAATAACCTCCATATAACAGTATCCATTTTTTGCTATGATATCTCTTACACAGAGCACTGATTTTCCATATCTTGCTGAACAGTGCTGTGCCAGTGTTAATTCCAGTCTAGGACATAGACTTA
Organism: Neoceratodus forsteri; assembly: GCA_016271365.2. Taxonomy (NCBI): domain Eukaryota; kingdom Metazoa; phylum Chordata; order Ceratodontiformes; family Ceratodontidae; genus Neoceratodus; species Neoceratodus forsteri. Next base: position 541,574,720 of record CM057449.1, on the reverse strand, counting down.
TGAACAGCTCTTTTTATTTTTTTTTTAGTTGCTTAACCAGGAGTAGCACACTAAGCTGAAAGCTTTTTTACAAGTGCAACCTGGGAGCACAGGGAAGTTAAGTGACTTGCTCAGGGTCACACAGTATGCAAGTAGAAGCTGTGGGATTCAAACCCAGGTCTGGTCTGCTGGATGTCACCAGATTTGCAGCTCAGAGCCTTAAACCACTGCACTATACTGCCTCCTTGAGCTCTCTCAGTCTTTAGACTAGACAAAGGCCAACAAACTGTCTTGCACTAGCCAGGTGCTCAGTAACTGGAAATAATTGGAGCATTCTCCCATGGGGGGACTCTTCATCTAGTCTGGGTTGTGGCTGGGCTGAATAGTGCACCCAGTGGAAATCACTGGTTACACCAGTGCCACAGCACAAGACCAAACCAGGACCCCCCTCCCCCACACACAACTACTTACACTGGGAGCTCCCTGCTCTTTTCAACCCCTGAACTCCCTAAGATGAGAACCATGAACAAAGGGCACATCAGCCACGCAGGACTGGGTCAGGGAAGAGTACTGTAAGACCAAATTGGGAGACACACACAATAGCAGCACAGGCTGGATGTCCCTCTCCCGCACCGACCCGACCCTTTGCCACACTTTCATCCACTGAGCTGCACCCTATGGGTCCCACCTGCAATGAGGGTGGAACATAATCCTCATACTTCATAAAGCCTGGCCAACTGGGGGCAGGTGAGGATGCAGGCACCGAGTGGAGGCCTGGTCTGCACCCTTGTCACCCTCAGACGGAACAACTGCAGAGTAGATCCCTACTTAACCTAAGGCAACAGGTTGCCCCTGTGATGAAAGAGATGGATGGTCAAGTGAGATCTCACTTCCCCGCTCCCTCAACTCCTACCCCCACCCATCCTACCCTCCACCCCCACAACCTAGAGAGAACACAAGCTGAAGCTTGGCCCCTTGCCATATTTTATTATCAATCACATTATTGTTTTTCATTCGACTATCTTGGAATAGTGTCCATACCTCTCATTGGCTAAGGATGCTGCATAGTGCTATGACTCTCTCCTGAAATTTACTCCTGCCCCACATTGGTCTAACGAGGTTCTTAATAATCTTAGAGCTGTTTTTCAGGGCACTCACATTGTTAAATCTTGGAACTAAGTTGATGAAACATTTATCTCTAACTATGTGGAGCCCACTAGTTATAGACATGCCATTGAGTAAAATAAGAAACTGCAACACACTCAGGCCATTGGCTATGATTTCTGAGGGTGCTATGTTTTTTCAACACAAAGTGATTAAGAGGTATGATCGTGTCATCCAATGGCATATTAGGCGGACATAAGAACCCAATGGAACCATGGACAGAGGAGCTCAGTTCATGCAAGCCCCTCATGGACCAAGATCTAAGGGTCCCCACTCCCACATGCAAACACCCTGGATCCCTAAGGCCTGGGTAGCAGGCACCAGCGGGGTACCCCCATGAACCCTTTGGTACTCACTCTACACTGACTGTACATTTTTTCTTTTATATATTTTTCATTTATGTATGTTTGTGTTAGTTTTAGTGGATATTGCTTGCATTAGCATTACAGTTTTGCCTCCTGTACAGGCACCCTGGAGCCTCGCGATGCTGAGTGGCCCCAGGCCGGCAGAGCTCACCGTTGATCAGGGATTTTATCAGACCCAAGCAATGGGGATCATCTGTACTCCACTGCAATCCTATAGAACCCACCCTAGGAGGGAAAGCTACCTTACTATATTCCCTCACCTGGGGTAAATCTAATAGCAAACAGACTTGCATTAGATGGCTAATATCTATAGGTGCATTACCTGGAACATCAAGAGTGCACAAACCAAACAAAAAAGGTATCAAATCCTAAGGCATCTTAAAATGCTAGGTGCTCAGATAGCCTTTTTACAAGGGACACACACAACATCTGCCCAAGCACTCCTATGGAGGAGGGGATGAGTGGGCCAGGTGTTTGCAGCAGGGGAAAGCAACAACATAGCTGGAGTAGCTATTCTGATACATAGACACCTCCAATTCCAGGCCCTAGAACAACGCACAGACCCAAAAGCAGATATATCATATTAAGAAGCAGGATCAGACAGATGGAACTACTCCTGGCTTCGATACATGGCCCTGGCACAGAGGACTCCAATTTTTCACATACCTACTGCCCTTAATATTCACCAAACCGAACCTCCCCACCCTGCTGGCTGGGGACTGGAACTTGGTGCCTGCCAACATAGTGGACTGATCCAAACCCAAGAAAATAGACCTCTCATCCTCCCAAAGATCACTCAGGGAAATGCAAGACTCCATACGTCAAGTTGACATATGGCTGGTCTTGCACCCAACTATAATAATAATAATAATAACATTTATTTATATAGCGCAATTCAACAAGTATTAAAGCTCTGTACAGAGATTTAAACATGGATAAACATTAAAATAACTAGAAAATCAATAAAATGCAGTATTACAGCTTCAACAATCCCCAAAGGTGTGGCTAAATAAGTATGTTTTTAAAGCCGTCTTAAAGTTCTCCATGGTCAGGCACTCTCTAATCTTGTGAGGTAGAGAATTCCACAGGGTCGGGGTTGCATACATAAATGCTCTCACACCAGAAGTTTTCCTGGGGAACCTTGGGAACCTCTAGCAATCCCTCGTCGACTGAACAGAGGGGTCGGAGCAGGCAGTAAGAAACCAGGAGCTCTTGCAGGTAGCCGGGACCCAGTCCGTGCAGGGCCTTAAAGGTCAGTAAACTGACCTTGAAGGTGAGTCACCACTGAAGAGGCAGCCAGTGCAGTTCGAGCAGCACAATGGTGATGTGACTAAACTGGAAAACCCCAGTTAGTAACCTGGCCGTAGCATTCTGCACCAGCTGTAAGTGGCAAATAACAACCCCCAGAAGCCCTAGGTATAGGGAGTTGCAGTAGTCAAGGCATGGATCAACATTGGAAGGTCGCGAGTCTGAACAAGGTGCTTAATCCGGGCGATATTCCTCAGATGGAAGAAAGAAGATTTGACTACAGCCAACACCTGCAAACAAAGTGTCAGCCCTTCATCAAATATAATGCCCAGATTCTGCAACTGAACAGAGGACACAAGCTGGCGATCCCTGAGCCAAAGCCTGGATTCAAGCCATGCTCCTGTCCTCTCTATCCCATGACCTGGATCCACCACCAACACCTCAGTCTTATCAGGGTTCAACCTTAGCCAGCTGGCTCACATTCAGTCCTGGAGCTCTGCAAGGCAGCTATTAAAGACAGAGACTGCACTACCCTGGTCAGGGGCCAAAGACAAATAGAGCTGGGTATCATCTGCATAACAGTGAAACCGCAGCCCATACCATCTTACAATGTCTCCCAAATAGCAGCAAATACACCATGAACAACATAGGGGACAGCACAGAGCCCTGAGGAACCCCACATGGCAGTGAGAATGGATCCGAGGAATAAATCCCTGACATCACTCTCTGAGTTCTGCCAGTGAGAAAGATCTAAACCAACTCAGGACTGCACCTGGCAGGCCACAGATGTCTCTCAGGCACTCAAGCAGCCCCCCTGGTCCACAGTGTCAAAGGCTGAAGAGAGATCGAGAAGGACCAAGATTGAACAACACTTCTGATCTCTAGCAATCAGGAGATCACCGAGCACCCGAACCAGAGTGGTCTCAGTACCGTGCCTTTTCCAAAAACCAGCCTGGAGAGAATCATAGATGTCATGTATGGTCAAATGGTTATCAAACTGAAGGGCAACTACTTTCTCTATCAAATTTCCAATAAAGGGAAGGTTAGAGATTGGCCTGTAGTTGGCAGGGCAGTTTGTATCAAGAGAAGATTTTTTTAAGGAGTGGTGTAACTACTGCCTCCTTTAGGGAGTTCAGAAACTCACCAAACTCTAAAGAACACCAAACTATCTCTGCCAGGGCCAACGACATCTACACACCCCAAGATGAGGCGTGTAGGGCCCTGGTCAAGACTACAGCAAGTAGGCCGCATACTTTGGACAATCCGCATAACATCATAGATTGCCAGCCGGTTAAAGTGATCCCAATAAGACCGGGGTGTAGTAATCCTACACTGACCACCACAACCCCCCATAGAACATGCCGAATGGATCTCAGCCCTGATGTCAGCCACTTTATTGGCAAAGAATTGAGCGAACTCATCACACTTATCTTGTGAAAATGCTCCTTTGACCTGAAGACAGGTTGGATTGCACACTCTGTCCATGGTTCGGAAGAGCTGAGCTGGTCAATTCTGAGCCACAGCAATCTCCCTGGACAGGTACTCTGCCTTCTTATGGGAGGCTGTTGATTGATTGACTCGCTAATGTTCCATCAATCTAAGGTGGTTGGCATCCAGGGTGGATCTCCACCAGCAATGATCTAGCCTTCACCCCGCACACTTCAACTCCCTCAAGGCTCCATCAAACCAAGGGGACTGAGGGCGGAGCGTGAGGGGGCGAACACGAACAGAAGCGATGGAATCCAGGGTGCCCCCCACAGCCTTAATATAGGCCTGGACTAGGTGCTCCATACCCTCACTGGCATCACAACTATGAGGGATTACACCTTCTGAACTGTACCCTATGACACACTCATGGCTAGACCGCTTCTTAATAAGCCAACATATACTTACGTTCACCCTAAGCTGCGAAATTGAGTCCAGAGTCATATCAGACCACTCTCCAGTAACACTACACTTCCTATCACCAGACATGGCCCAAGACTCTGGAGGCTTAGCAACAATTTACTCAAGGACCAAGAATGCCTCTCTACGATACGAGAAAGCACCCAATCCTTCTTCGACCTAAATTCCAACTCAGTCGATTCCCCCAATACCCTCTGGGGAGCCTTCAAATGCACCATAAGAGGGGAATTAATCTGATTAGTTTTCACATGGAAAAGGAAAAGGGAAGCAGCCTGCGTAGACAAGCTGCGTACCATCAAAGCTTTGGATAGGCAAATCTCCAGAGCTGCCTCCTCCTCCCCACAGCTGATACTTAACACAGCCAGGGCAAAATATGGTGAACTCATGAGAGAGTAGACAGAGTTTGCCATCTTCAGGGCAAAAACAAGATATGTAGACCAGGGAGAAAAGGCAGAGAAACTATTGGCACTCAGATTTAAGCAGCAGGAAGTGTGTAGGTCGATCCCCCTAATCCGCACCAACAATGGATGACTTCTTTCACATTTCAAAAACATAGCAACAGCATTCTAGGGCTTTTTTGCCAAATTGTATTCAAGTGAGACTCCAGTACCCCAGGAACACATTATGCAATTCTTCCACAAGGCCAAACTTACAAACGTTGACCATTCTCTTCTCGACAGCTTGGGAGCACTCGTAACTGAAGAGGAGGTGAGGAAAGCCATTTCTGCCTCAGCCATTGATAAGGCCCCAGGCCCTGACGGCTTCTCCACCAACCTCTATAAAAGCCTGGTGCTGAACCTAGTGGGACCCCTTACTCTTCTCTTCAATGAAGCAAAAAGAGCTCAGATCTTGATCTTACATTGCAAGAGGTCCTCATCACCCTCCTCCTGAAACCTAACAGGGACCCATCCATAACAGGAAACTACAGACCAATATCCTTCCTCAATACAGACATAAAGCTGCTAGCCAGAATCCTAGCTTTCAGCTTAAATGGTGCATGTGGGGCCCTGGTGGGACCCCAACAAGTGAGCTTCATGCAAGGAAAGCTAGCAACAGACCACATGTGCAAGCTGGCACATATCCTGACAGCAACCAGCAACTCACATGCCTCAGTGGTCCTACTCGCCCTAGATGCGGAGAAGACCTTTGGCAGGGTGGCATGGCCCTTCTTGTTTGAGACACTGAAGTAATTTGGCTTCCCTACTACCTTCATTGAGTGGGTAAAACTTTTGTACTCCCATCCCCAGTCAGAGTTCTCTGCAACAGCGTCCCCCCCTTCCCACTTTACAAAGACACTAGACAAGGCTGCCCTCTTTTCCCACTGTTATTCAGCTTGTACCTAGAACCCCTAACAAGGAAGATCAAAAAGGATCACCGCATTCTCAGAATCAAGGTGGGAAATGCCAGATACAAAATATCCACGTATGCAGATGACATCCTCCTGCACTTAAAAAAGCTAACGCAGTCCATACTCCCCACACTAGAAGTATTGCAGGAGTTTGAGCATGTTGCCAGCTACAAGCTTAACCTTAGCAAGACATGTATAATGCCTCTCAATCGGCACACTTTCAAGTTGACAGCAACCCAATGGGGCGGCACCTGGAGAAAGATTCTGTTAAGTATCTAGGCATCCACGTCTCCCAGTCTAAAAACACTATGCTGACAAAAGACCTCCAGTACTTCTGAACCCAAATCCAGCAGGACCTGAATCGCTGGTTCTCGCTCCCCGAATCCCTATGGGCATGCATCAACACCATCAAATCTCTGCTGATAATCAGCATAAGGCACTTACCATCCTTTTGTTGGAGAGGCGATCTTGTCATATCAGTACCTGCCTCTTTTTCTGCATTGTTTTTTCTCATTCTCTCTCATTTTAGGTGCTCATGTCATGAAATTACATACTTGTATGTTCAATAATTTGGATGTTATTCTCTTTCATGTTGTTATTTGATGTTATTCTACCTCTCAATGCTGTTATGTAACTTGTTGATAGACTGCTTACCTGACCATATTAAAGCCTGTTGTTCCATAAGCTGCACCACCCACTTGTCGGAGCCTGTGGCTCCTGTATGTTACCTCGACTCTGTATTATGTTTCCCGTTTACTCTGTATCTCTCCCGCGGGTCGCACCTGAAAATAGGCACTTGGTTGTCTAGAGTGCTTACCTGGTTAACAAAAGCAAATACAAATAAATAAATAAGATGAACATTCTTCCCAGACTACTCTACCCTATCAGCATGACAGACTGATTTCTTCCAAATACCTGGTTCCAAAAGCTACAGTCCATCCCTCAAACTTTCTCTGGGCTGGCAAACCACCCCATAGGGCATACTACAAACTCACAGCACAAAATGATCAATGGGGACTACAGCTACCAGATGTTAGACTACATTACCTAGCAGCACATGCCACACACTTCCTCTGGTGGAGACAAAATATACCTCCACAATGTCCACAACTCTACTTCCCACAATGGAAATTGATAGAGATAGATTTGTGTGAAGAGGCTGAAATCATCATGCAGGCTCTCACCTAGATACCCCTCCACTCCCTCCCAGCAGTCTTGAAAAACACACCAATAGGCACATCACTCTGGGTCTGTAAACAATTACACAACCTACTAGGCACTCACCCTAAGCATGACCCAGCTCAACCGCTCTCAAAGAACCCTAACTTCAAAATCCAAAATAAGAAGCTACACAGCAAATGGCTAGATACCCTCCGGTTTGAGTCGATCAGCTCCCTGCTGCACAACAACTGCTTTGCCCCCTGCCACCAACTCCAGCAAAAAGAAGCCCCCGCTAAACTCCCAATTTTCCCCCTTCTCCTATTGCAACACCTGCTAGCAGCAACACTGGGCTCAAAACCCTGGGCAACAAATAAATTTATGCTTTGGGATGAGCTTTGCACCTTAGCATTGCAATGACACATCATCTCCTTCCTGTACAAAAAGCTATCTCACACTACACCCACCACCAATGCCACATGTGCATATTGACTCAAAGAATTCGCTGACCTGGACTCCCTTGACTCCACTGCAGTTATCTGGAAGGGGGCGCATAAGTACTTCAGGTTTGATGGACTGAAATTAATGCAGTTCAAAATCCACCACAATCTCTACTGCACGCCATTCAAACTCTTTAAGATGGGGAGACTTACCAGTGATCTACGCTCCAGATGTAAACTATTCAGGGGCACACTAAAATACATCCTCTGGGACTGTCACAAGGCAAGACCCATCTGTGAAGAGGGGAATCCTGCATGGATCCACTCCTGGGCCTAGAGAATGCCTTCACCCCTAAAACCTGCTTACTAGGTGTAGACTTTGGCACAATCTTGGGCCTGAGAAATTACCACATATCACTCATCTCAGCCATAATCAAGAAGCTGATTCTCTAACATTGGATGGATGAGATAGTTGTGACTTACACGGAATGGCACAATATGATGCTGGAAGCACTATGCATTGAAAAAACACAATGTCACATGTGACACATCCCCACCCTATATCACAGGAGATGGGGAGCACTCAGAGCTCTCCTATTAGATGCTTAAATCACCACCGAACACCCAGAGTGCTCTGTACGGGGACTAGGATACCAGACCAGGGCCACTCTCAAAGACTTACCTTTTCCTTTAAAAAAAAACAACAAACATAAGCATGCCATTGTTTCAGAAAACTAAACCATGCCCCCAAATGTTGATTGGGCAGGAACAGGTTTTGTATCATAGAAACATAGAAACATAGAATTTGATGGCAGATAAGGACCGCTTGGCCCACCCAGTCTGCCCATTTCCCTACCTGATGGATAAGCTGCAGATCCTAGTTAACCAGCAGCCTACTTCTTCCTACCTCCGCCTCCTAGAATTGCCTTATGACTGTCCCATGCATGCTTGAATTCCACCACTGTTTTTGACTGCACAACCTCCTCTGGAAGGCTGTTCCATACATCCACAACCCTCTCTGTGAAAAAATACTTCCTTAAATTACCTCTGAGCCGCCCCCTTCTATCTTCAAATTGTGCCCCCTTGTTCTTGCACACCTCTTTTTTTGAAAGATGCTACCTCTTGGACTTTTGTTGGTTCCTTGAGGTACTTGAAAGTTTCTATCATGTCCCCCCTCTCCTCCTTTCCTCGAGGCTATACATATTAAGCTCCTTAAGTCTCTCTTCATATGTCTTCCGGTGCAGACCCTGCACCATTTTAGTTCCTCCTCTGGACAGCTTCCATCCTGTCTTGTCTTTCTTGGATTGGGTCTCCAGAACTGCACGCATACTCAGATGTGGTCTCACCAGCTGTCTGTACAGAGGATAATAACTTCTTGTTTTCTACTGGTGATGCCTCCCTATGCATCCCAGTATCCCCCAACCCTCCTTGCTGCCCTCACATTGCTTGCCCACCTTAGGTCATCTGATATGATCACCCCCAGGTCCCTTTCCATTTTTGTTGTTGTTAGTATCTCACCCCCCATTGTGTACTCTTCCCCTGGGTTTTTGTTTCCCAGGTGCATTACCTTGCACTTCTTAGCATTGAATCTAAGCTGCCATACATTTGACCATTCCTCTAACCTTGCCAAATTCCTTCTCATCCTTTCCACCCCACCTTGTGCATCAACTCTGTTGCAGTCACAGTGTGACAGACAAGATGAATCAATATCCTTTGTATGTTATTTGTAATATTCTCTTTTAATAAAGTCTGCTATTTGCAATAAATAAAATCTACTGCTACTGCTACAACCTATCATTCTCTGGCACCGCTGGTCCAGACCCTTGGAGAAAGAGTGCTCTCTCCACTCCTTAGCCCCCCTACTTCAGCCTGGCCAGTGACCACGTCCTATCTTGGTGAAATTGTTGAGATTCTGTTAAAAAACAGATTATGGGACTAGCACAAGTGAGAGGCCCTCTCACCTGGCAAGATCACAAAATCCAGATCTACCCAAACTTTTACCCCACGCTCATGAAGTGCCGCTGAGGATATACAAGGGCCAGGCATGCCCTCATTGACCTCAAAGTTCCCTACAGCCTAAGTTATCCAGCCACCCTTAGAATCACCCATAATGGAGTCTTGCTTTCCTTCTTCACTACTGAGATGGCCAAGGACTTTATCAGGCAATTGTGGCCTGCAGCAAACCTGCCTGACTCACAGGAGCCCCAGGACATGGCCACTGCACTGGCTATCTCACCATAGAACTCCAGGGCTTAGACAGGCCCTCCTCCAACATATGATGACCCTCCCAATGATGATCCATGGCTCCCAACTTTCCAGAGGAGAGGTAGAGGCACCAACAAGAAAAAAAAATGAGTTTAACAAAAAGATCATCTCTTCTCTGCATTGCCTTAGGAGCAGGAGCCAAAATAAGGAGTACAATGTCCCATTCAACAACTCTGAGGGGGATGCTGCTGATAGTGGGTCTGCTCCTCTGCCAAACCATCCCACCTTGGCTGGACAGGACTTTAAAGCACATCAGAAAAAAGCAACCTTGGACTCAATCATCAAAGCCTCACTGCCAGCATAACCCCCAGAACCTACCCTACTACCCTTGAACACAACTCGAAGTTCTGAGGAGCAACACCTCTGATCCTATGCAGATGCAGCAGTGATCGTGCCATCAAATTCACCTGTGGTGAAAGACTCAGGCTGACACAGTAGAAATACAGAGACAAAATATCTGCTTTTATACTGGTTTTGCCTCATCGTTTCATCCATCTGAGTTTCTTCTCCTCTCCTGCTTGGCCACTCCAGCAATCAGGGAATCTCTTCATTTACAGACACTCGAAGTCTTAAAGGAGCTATGCTCAGCAACTGCATCAATATCCTTTTCATATGGACACATCAAAACTAATTACTCATCTCCCTTTTAAGGGAGTAACTTAAGGCCTTAAATGTGTCCTGCTGTACTTTGAACATTTTTCTGCTGCCTAGTTCAGACAATTTTGTCCTTGGGCCCAATTCTCAAAGCTTCGAATTTGACACAAGGTGCCTGCATCACACAGCAGTGGCGCAAGGGGCACCTTGTGTCAAAACTTGCAGATTTTGGGATTCTCAAAGGCCCCCTGCACCAAACCAGGACCCAGTGTGCCAGACTGGCCCTGCGCCAGGTCTGTGCCAAGCTGCTGTGTGTGCCAGGATGCAAAGGGGCTTGCTGTAGATGCATACTGCCATATCACATAAGTTGGGATTCTTGAAACCCTCCCAGCCAGGGCTGTTCTAATGGTACTTAGAAGTGTGCCCTCTGGGAGCGTTTAGAGAACTTGAGCCATCTGCGGTAGGGAACATATGCCACAGTACCCCCTCCCTAATCCTAATCCTAATCCTAATCCTTTGTAGCATTAAATAAAACAGTACCCTGGTGGCTAGTGGTCCCCTGCCATGATCCCTGATGTCCTCTGTATGCATAAATAACAGAACTCCCCGGTGTCCAGTGGTCTCCCCTTCACGATCCCTATACATGGTAAAATATACATCCCCTCCCTGGCGTCTAGTGGTTCTCCTCTCTATAGATGATCCCTGGTACAATGCAAAATATAAAGCATTCTTTGGTGGCTAGCGGTCCCCCCTATTCCCGATCCCTTGTATAGCAAACTTGCAACATTGCCCTGGTGTCCAGTGTTCCCCTCCATCCCTGAGTGCCCCGTCAAACAATACCCAACAGTCCCTGGTATCTGGGGCCCCCCCCACCCCCGGCAGGTAGTGCCCCATCACCCCGCTCCCCATCCCATCCTGGAGCCATTGACTAGCTCTCCACCATGGCTGGCTGCCAACTGAGCTGTCAAGGAGTGCATACTGTAACAGCTGATTATACAGTATGAACTCCTTGACAACTCAGTCAGTGGCTGGATGTGGTAGAGAGCAGAGGGCTGTGCCAGTCGCTGGCTCCAGGATGGGATGGTGGAGCAGGGTGATGGGGCACTACCTGCTGGGGTGGGGGAGCCGGGTCCCCTAGAGTCCAGGTACTCTTGAGTATTGTTGGATGGGGTGCATGGGGATGGGAAGGAAGGGGAACACTGGACACCAGGGCAGTGTTTTGCAAGTTTTCTATACATGGAATCGGGGATAGAGAGGGGGGACTGCTAGCCACTGGGGAATGCTTTACATTTTACATTGTACCAGGGAACGTCGATAGGAAGGAGGGACTGCTAGACATCAGGGAGGGGAAGCATATTTTACTGTGTAGAGGGATCAGTGGAAGGACCACTGGACACCAGGGAGTTCTGTTATTTAAGCATACAAGGGACATCAGCAATTGGGGGAGGGGGACTGCTAACCATCAGGGAACTTTTATATTTTATGCAACAAAGGATTGGGGTTGGGGGGCATGGTGCCACTCGACCGCTCTGCAGCTTGCAACAAATCTCTCAGGTGCGCCATCTCTTTGGTGCACTATCACATGTCAGAAAACAATGTTTTACAAACTACTAACTTTCTTCAGTTCTATTTCTACATTAATACCTTGGGCGGGGAATTTGTTATATAATTTTAAGTGTGTTGTTAAGAATCATTTATTGTCTAATAGTGAGTGTAAATGTTTTACTTGATTAAGTCTTGATGTTTCTTACATTGTATGTATAGTTTCTTTACTGTATTGTTTTGTTTTTCTATTACATGTATTTAATTTGTTGTATTATTTATCTGTTCTGTTCACCCATGAAAATGGGCCTTTGCCCCATGGACTTTTCCAGAGTAGAAATAAACAAACAAAATAGACATTTGCTGCAAGCTGTGGGACTCTGGCGCCAGAACCTTACTCTATAGAGAATTGGACGCAATGTCTCTGGCATACTAGCAATTAGCACAAGCTGACATTAGTGCAGCTTGCGCCACCCTTTGAGAATCGGGCCCTCTTAGTTACACTGTGATGCAAGGGGGGGGGTAGAAGATCTGTAGGCTGTAAACAGATGAGGCTCCATTCCTCACTTTGAGGGTAAGATAAGTGCATCCATGCTCACTGCTGGCCTGTATCTCACTACTTAACTTTATTGCTGCCATGCCCATAGCAGAACCAATGTGAGGGACTAAATGATTTTATACAGGGCTCTTCTCCATGTGCTCCAACCCCCACATTTAGCGCCACCCTGAGTCCTTTTACTGGCAACTCACCACAGGCCTTTATAGTTCACTGTCCAAGCTGTGGAGAGGGACCCCTGCCAGTAATAACTGCCCCAACTAAGGATGTCTCCCACATGGGTCCTTCATTAACAAGAGCTGACAATCCCTCTGGGTCCAATATTAGGACATGGACTATAACATCCCTTCCTCATGGAGTTGAAGGGCAAGGTTCACGTTCAGATTTGCTGTGACCTTCCCTCTCACACTTCCCAGAAGGCACCATCACCTTTAATATGTTTCTTATCCTCCACTCAGAGGTTCTGATTTCACCGACGCAATTGACTGGTTTGGCTCACTGTTTCTACTGCTTATATGTACACTAGGTTGATTTATTCTTTTTGTTTTTTTTCTATCAATGTTGAAATGTGCTTTTGTGTGTCAAGGTTGTTAGATGTTAATGATTTGTCAATTTTTTGGAGGTGTCATGTTTCAGACCTCATCCTGCTGCTTAGATGAATAATATGCTCATCTGCAGCTATAGCCATTATGGTCCCAAATGGTAGAATGACATGGAGCATTATGGTCCCTTTACATTTCTCTTCTTTTTCATGCATAATGTTCTGTTAACCCCTGTTGGGTAACTGTTTAAGTCTCAGGTTGCTGTTATTATGTTGCAGTATAATTTCTTTTTTTATAGCAAATAGTTACTAAAATGTGGTCTCTTTATATTCTCAGCAACTTCCTCTACTAACATTCCTCTGTCTCTCTCTCTCTCTCTCTCTCTCAGATGGACGTCTGTAGTTCTGCTAGGCCCTTAGAATATTTATCAATTCTCCCTCTGAAATCCCTGCTTCTCCAAGGGATAACGTAAGATGGCTGACCTTAAGTTATCTCATGGAACATTACAGGGCTCAACTCCACAGTTATAAAAAGGTTAACTGACTAAAAAAAACTTCAGGCATAGGTGGCCTTTCTACAACAGACCAAACTAACCATCCCTGAAGCCTTGAAGCTTAAAAGAGAAAGGGTAGGGTTGGAGGTGCAACATACTTTTACCTTCTCTAAAAAAGGGGTCTCAGTTTGGATTCATAAATCACTAAAATGGCAGTGTACTGCCACTCGAACTGACACTAAGGATAGATGGTTGATGGCATGAATGGTTACCACTGAGGGACCACAAACATAACATACATTCACCAAACTCTGATACCCCATAATTCTTTGCCAAGGTGAGTGAAGAGGTAACCTAGTTTAACAGCCCTCATGCTCCAATCATAGTAGGAGGGGGCTTTAAGCTCAGCCTTTACCCTCTCCTTGACAGATCCCACATCAACCGGGAGCCTAATGAGAAGGCTACTTCCATGCTTAAAGACTTGGCAAAGGAGTACATCCTCACTAACATATACTATAGCTTCTATTCTACCAAGATGCTAAGGACTACACCTTTTACTTGCCTGTGTACCAGTTATTAAGTTGAATAGATTTTTGGCTCACATCCCCCCAACTGAGACAGACCACCATAATGGCAGTTATTCACCCTATCATGATCCCCCTCTTCTCTGCAATCCTCATCCTGGAGAGTAGACCCTCTCCTACTTAAAGACCTGAATTTTTCCCTGGGTCAGACAAGAGAGCCAATACTTTCTTCAGACTAATGATAATGGGGCAGTCTGGGATGATATTCTGTGGGACACTCTCAATGTATACCTCAGGGCTCATATAATTGCTTATACTGCTCATAGGCACAAGATAAGGACCTGGAGGTTAAACATAAAAACCTGGAAGCACAATATAAAGCCAACCTCAAAGAGGACCCCTCAGAGATGATTCAAATGCATATAGCATGTAGTTCCCTCTATACAAGGAAAACAGAACTGGCCCTCATCTGTACCAGTCAGAAATACTTGGAAGGAGGGGAAAGAGCAGCAGGCAGACTGCCACATTGTGGGACTGCATAATATTGCTGGCAAAATTTGTACAGACCCCCCCCCCCCAGATTAAGAGCATCATGAGGGAATTCTATACCCATCTTAATTCATCACAGGTCCAACCATCCCCTAAACATATAGCTGCCTTTCTAGACCCACTGCCCCAGCCACATCTCCCTCCCCTCAAAGCCAACAACTAGATAACCCTACCTCACAACTGGAGATCACAAATGCCATTCTTGCTCTCAACAAAAATAAATCTGCAAGAGGGGATGGCTTTCCTATAGACTTTTTTCTGTCCTTCCATTATATCTTTTCACCCCTACTTCTCAGAGGGCTCACTTAGTCTCTGTCCACCCAATCTCACCCTCCCTCATCTAGGGAGGCCACAATCACCATACTTCCAAAACAGAAGGACCCATTATCTCCAGTGAGCTACAGGCCTATTTTCCTCATTAACACAGATGCCAAAATATTGGCCAATGTTTTGGCCACTTGGCTAGGACACATTCTCCCCTCTCTTATACACCCCTACCAAATTGGCTTTGTTAAGGGTGACTCAGTTCAGACCGTCAGCATACCTTTATCAACCTCTACCACCTAGAAAAATACCTCCCCACTCAAGCAGCCACTCTTACCATCTACTTCAAAAAGGCCATTGACTCTGTTGTGTGGCCATTCCTGTTCAAAGTCTTGCACCAAGTGGGTGTTGGTACTTATTTCCTATTAGCAGTACAAACCCTATACAATGGCTCTTCTGCTTGAAGTCTTATGAATATCCAGTTGTCCCCCCTTCCCACTGTATAGGGGGACACACCAAGGCTGTCCTCTCTCCCCATTACTCTTTCTATTGGCTATCAAACCATTATCCATTGCCCTCAGGTCTAATCCCCAAATTGTAGGCTTTCACACCTCTACCACTGAATATAAATCCTTGTCATACTGTATATGGACAACTTTCTCATCCTTCTACCCAATGCCCGTACTGCCATAACTCCACTGCAGCAACTTTTGTCTACATATTCTGTGATTTCAGGCCTTAAGGTCAACCTCTCAAAATCAGAAATCATCCCTCTTAATCCCCAAAGCCACAACATGGAAATTGGCAGGCAAAGGCATGACATACCTAGGCATACACAGTACCTCCTCTCTTAAAGATACTTGCCAGGCCAATTTTGTTCCCTTACTAGACTCTCCTAGCACTGATACAGAATGATGGAAATCTCACCAGCTTTCTTTTACTTGGTTACTTGGTTTTTAAGACAAAAAGAGGTAGGCCCATCAGGATTGTCTCCCACTCTGAGTGGGTGTATTATTTGTCCATTGAGTACAAGAAGAAGTCAAGTCCACATTTAAAGCTACAGAATGAGGTTTTGTCAACTAAATCATGGGGTAATGAATTCCACAGTCATGCTGCATGTATTGTAAAAAAAAATATTCCTTTTATTTGTGTTTACCTTTGGAAAAAATAATTGTTTATTATGGGACCTTAGATGTACTATCCTGTTGTTAAATTTAAGGCTGCATTGTGTCATAAGGTCAGGTGTTTTTTAATATATTAAACAATAACAAAATGTCCCCCCTTTTTCTCCTCTCTCTAGGCTAAAAAGGTCAAGATGAGTTAAGTCTCTCATTATAGCTCATTGTTCCCATCCCATACATCAGTTTAGTAATTTGCCTTTGGGTCCTTTCTATTAACTTAATATCCCACTTCAGATGGGGATTCCAGAATGGATAACTGTAGCCCAAGTGTGTGATACTGTAGGTTCTATATACTGTAATTGGGTTATACACTGTTTGTCATTTGAAACGAATGCTGGATGGAACGTATTAAATAATTTGTATGCTTAGAAACTTGGCTGCAGTGGTCAAAGGATGATAAGTCATTAAAAATGATGCCTAAGTCCCTCTCCTTTTTCCACAGAATGAAGCAATACATTATTCAAATAGTATAGGTATTTAGGGTTATTTCTTCTAAAGTGCAACACTGTGCATTTTCCTGGGATAAAATACATATTATTTTGTGTTGCCTAATCCTGGATTAATTTCAGGTCCTGAGTCAAGGACTGATATTTATCAACAGTATCCATTCTCCTCTCAGCACTGTATCATCAGCGAATTTAGTTAACAGATTTTTTACATTCGTGTTCATATCTCTTATGAAAAGTCTGAAAAGGACAAGCCCAGCACAGACCCCTGTGGAACCCCACTACCTAGCAGTCCCTCTGTACCAGTTGTGTATGATCTAATAGCCAATTTCCTATCCACCTCTCAATATCCAGACTAATTCCCATATTATACAGTTGGTGACTAGAAGATGATGGGGCACTATTTCAAAAGCATTCCCTAGATCTAACATAATTACGTCAAACTGTTTATCATTGTCTAAACATGTACTAACTGTGTCATAGAAGGCAATCAGATTTTTGGTACAAGACAACCCTCTTTTAAACCCATGCTGGGAATTATCGTCCGGTCCTAAGGATTTTATTTCTAGATCTAAGATCTGCTTTAAAAGTCTCTCTAATGATTTGTTACACAAGGATGTAAGACTCATGGGTCTACAGTTGGATATGTTGTTTTTGTTCCTTTTCTTGGGGATAGGCACTACCAGGGCTTTTCTCCAATCCATCAGGACTACCCCAGGCACAAGAGACTTGCTGAATAGGATCATCAAGGGAAAAGTTAAGGAATTGGCCTGGTTCTTCAGAAACATGGGGTGAATAATATCTAGTCCAAGGGAGGTGTTTTCTTTGATATTTTTCAAGACCATCAAAACATCTTCCTCTGTAAAATGCTGGCTAATATTGGTGGTAATTTCAATGTTATTCCTAGTCTGTGGTTTCTTACTGTAAATGGAACAGAAGCATGTATTAGAAAGGAGTGCCATCTCAGTGGGGTTAGATATTTTTATTTTATTTTATTTTATTTAGATTTTGGTGACTGGGTAAACCCACTGAGACCAAAGGTCCCTTTTTCAGAGGCGACCTGGGGTTAGGTACATAACAGCACTTTTACATACAGTAGACAGAAGTTACATACAATAGGTGCAATACAGCAATTACTGTATACATACAGTAAACAGAAGTACAAGGTTAGAGTATCGACTGGAGAGACAATGATTACAGGTAGAGAATCCAGTGCATGCAGTTCTAACCTTACAGAGATTATAGGGATCACAATTATTATTACAAGATATAATATTATCATCTTGTAAAAGTGGACCAGTTGTGTTAGTCATTGTTTCATTGTTATTTATATAAGCATAAAATGCTTTATTATTGTCTTTTTTTTTCTTTTTACTTATTATTTACACTCCCTACACACCACAGCAACCCCTTATTTTGGGGTCCCTAATGCACCCAGTACTGGAGGGGCTGAGAGGCACAAGCCCCTCATGAGTGCCCTGCTCTTCATATTTATCTAAAGCTTCTGGTTTGCCCCCCGGTTGGGTGGAGGATTCTGCCTTCCCCTCCATATCTCAGGGGACAGCATGCACCAGGAGCTGCCTCTAAACCTCCGGCTGGCTTAGGGACCATCTACATTCGCCGCCGTGGGGATTTTTCCATTTTCTGGTCTTGCGCCTGCAGACGTCGGCACACTATGAAGGCCAATGAGATGAGATGAAGGCATGCAGAGACGTGCCTTCACTCAGGTCCTCGTCCAATGTCTGCCCCTCCCTGTACAGCTCCCTTGTCTGCAGCACCTCCTGTGGTCACCCAGCTGGCAGTATAGCAGCGAGGTCTGCAGCCCTCCCCTCCCAGAGAAGGATAGCAGCCCAGTGGGCACTTGATCCTTCTCCACCAGCTGGCCCTCCAGCAACCCAGGCTCGCTACCAAACCCAGGTCACTGGTGTCGCAAGCCATAGCACTACCACTGCACTGGTGGGCCAGCTTATTATTGTCTTTGTATGTAACAATCTTAATTAACATTTTTATTTTTCCTTTTTTTACTGGGAAAAATGCTGCATAGGAAATTATGTTGGCCCCCATGGTCCTCCATGTACTTACCCACCTCCCAATAGCAATCCCAGACAAATGGTTTGTCCAACTCAACTGCCTTATAGTAACTTCCTCTTACTTCCATACTGGGACTCCACCCACTCCCTCTTACTCATGCTCCTATATGGAAAATCCTATGATTCGTATAAGCCACACTAAAGTACACTTGCCATACTGGGAATGGGTCAGGATATGAGAAGTTTATCATCCATGCTACACAGACCATCTATACCTGGCAGCCTTTGAGGACATCAGGACTGGAGTTGCTCTTCCCCAAAAAGACTTTTGGAGATACCTCCAATTATGCTCAACACGGGCTTCTCAACTTAAAATGTATTCAGTCCTAACAGTTTCACTATACAAAAGTGGCTTGACCACCCAATAGGTAAAGTGGGAATGGTCTACAAGCTGGTTACAGTTAAGGATTTGAATCCCACTTATAATAGCAGACAGAAGTGGTTGACTGAACTCAACATCCTCATTTCTGAGCATATCTTGGATCTGTGTTGTCATGGGGCACATGTATCATGCAGGGACATTAGAGCCCAGTTAATACAGTTAAACAATCCTACGCTTTTGGTATACAACTCCCCAGTTATTGCATTTGAAAGGTCTCATACTTCACAACAGGTTCTGGTGATGTGACCAGCAAGAAGGTATTATTTCCCATCTCCATCTGTTATGGTCTTGTCTCCTTATTTGCCCTTTCTGGGACTAGATACCAGGTTTTTTCAGAGCTGTTTCACCCAACCATATCCAGTTGGATGTCTCCTTAATACATCTGGACATGCACACTTCAGAACTTCCTAAATCTGACCCACAAATCAATTGGCTCATTACAGTTACTATCAATGCAAAAAGGTTTATTCTTCAGATATGGAGGTGTACAGACATCCCTACTCTGAATGTATGGTACCTGGCAATGGGTCAACTTGCTTCTTTGGAATGTATGTCCCATCAGGTGCTCATCAAACTGCAGTCCTGGAAGTCCTGGAACCCATACTTGGACTTCATCACTACCTCTACCAATACCCTACCCATCTAAGGAGGATATTACTATGTATAACAGTATTGGTTTTCTTTGTAACATATAACTCATTAGAAAATACCTGGGTCTATCTTTGTTTGTACATACTTTGTATTGAATGTTTACAGATGCTCAGTTGTATCAATGTTTTATAGCATATCCTTAGTATACACGACTTGAGACTAAGTTGTCATAATGAATGCATGTACCTTTGCTCTGTTTGATTTTATTGATTGTTATGACTTGTTTTGTCTTTTTCTTCAAAAAAAAAGTAATGTTAAACTGGTTAGCAAGAAGCTGGCATACTCCATTTCTCATATTTTAGCTATTCACTTTGCACTGATTCCTCCCCCAAATTGTGGAACATAGCCACCATGATCCCTATCCACAAATTTGGGTCAAAACACCCTATCTCCTGCTACCATCCCATCTCACATCTTGCCCTGCTTTCAAAACTCTTTGAAAGGAATGCCTTTGACTAGACAACTGCCTACATCCAGAAGTATGGCTTACTGACGTGCCTAACACAGATTCTGCCCTATGCACAATACTGAGATTGCCTTGGTGAGACTCACTGATTATGTGCATTGAGCCTTAGACTCCGGGATATATGTTGTCACAGTATTTGTGAACCTCACCAAAGCCTTCGACCTTCTGGACTATGATTTGTTGCTTTACACCCTTTCCTCATGTAATTTCTCCCCCAATGCCACCTTTTGGTTCAGTAACTACCTGTCTTGCAGGGTGCACAGGACTACAATTGAAAATGTCCTCCCAGACTTTCATCCCATGAAATGTGGGATCCCACAGGGCTCTATCCTCAGTTCCCTGTTTTATATGCTTTTCCTCAACTCACTTCCCAACATCTGTGCATCCACTGAAACCTTGATGTATGCCAATGACGCTGTCATTTTCAGCTTGGGAAGGGACCTGGCAACTTAAACAAGATCATATAACAGGACTTCAACATTATCCAGTCCTTGTTCTTAGATAACAAGATGATCTTCAACATAAAAAAAAAAATCATACAAATCTATGGTTTTTTGGGGATCCATAAGAAAGCGTCCTGCTCCCCCCTTTCTCATTCATGACCTAGAAGGCACTGTGGTAGAGCTCATCTCACAGTTTAAATACTTAGGTATTTCTTTTGACAGCGTACTATCCTTCGACACCCACATCAGTCACCAGATGAAAACTGTGCACCAGAGAACTGGAGCCCTACACAGGGCCAAAAGTTTCTTGACCCAGGATACAAATAGATTAGTCACACTCAGCCTATTTTTCCCAATTATTGACTCTGGACCCCTAGTGTATTCTGCTACTAATGTTGAGGCCCTCACCAAGGTGCACACTGTTTACAACAGCATATTTTGTTTCCTGATTGGCCTGCCTAATAGAAACGACTACTGCCAACTGTATAAATCCACTTCCTGCCTCTTCCTGGAGACTCTCCTTGCCCATAGGGTTGGCAGTGTTTCTACACAAGGTTGCCCTAGGTAAAGTTCCCTCCTGAATTTTACCACTCTTTCCCTACTTCACCAATAAACTGGGGTCTTATTCTCAGTCCAGATTCACTTTCCAACTCCCACTTAGAAACATGGCTGCAGGAGAAAGAGCTCTGTGTTTCAGGGCAATTGGACCCTACATCCTTCTGCCTTCCAATTTCACCTCATGAGTCAGTATACCTTCATTCAGTGCTAGTCTCCATCAAAATCAATGTTACTGTACATAATTCTTATTTCTTCTACTTATACCATGCATTATCTGCTTATATTTGTATTACTTTGCCTATTCCTGTGTTGTACCTTTAATCTTTTCCTCAACTGGTCACTTATGAAAACAGACTATTTTAGCTCATCCTGTTATCCAGTATAATAAATAAAAATGCAATGAAGAAAATGTACTTTAATGTTAAAATGCAGTTTTCTGTTGTTTATAGCTCATCTGTTTCATCACAGATTTCCACAAAATCTTGAAAAGTATGATCTGTGGATCTGAATCTCCTCACATAGAAAGCTTGGTTAAAGTTGGTTGAGTGATCCTTTTGACTAGAGACCAGCAAAAGGACTTTAAACTTGCATGCCACTTAATTATCACTGTCACAGTGCATGTACACGCATTGCGAATACATTTTTACACCATTCGTTGTCAAAGTATATCTGTGACAGGAGTGTTTTGCTGTAGTCTCTTTTACATCAGCCATGGGCACTCAAGAATATTTGCTCAAAAGAAGACTCCATTGGCACCAACCAAGTAATTTCTGTTAATGTATTGCATGCACAAAAGCAGCATCTTTAGATAGTGCAAAGTGAGGTACAATTAAAAAGCCCTGATGTAGTACAAAAAGGTAACCTGGCACTTTGCCTCTAACACTGAGGCTTTATCAGGGAGTAGTTACCAGACAACATAGTACATCTCTTAAATACATTTCTAAGCATGAGAATTACATGCACTTCAATTATTTAATTTCACTGACATTAACTATATCAATCAATAAGAATTTAGAGATGCAAGGAGCTTCCAACAGAGCTAATACATAAGTGCTTACATGTTAAGTGAATTAAAAACAAGTATCTATTGATGAGAGCAGGAAGAATTCTTCACATGATGCAATTAATAGCAAGACTAATTTATTTGTCTAGAGCACTTACTCTGTAATCAAAACTAAATAAATTATGCAGTTATGTAAGATAGCAGTAATATTAATTAACACATTTTTTTAATTGTTACTCCAAACGGTAATAAGAAAATTAAGTCTTCATTGTACAGTGTTAAGTCTTACGGATCATTTAACATAGAAACATAAAGACTGACGGCAGATAAGGGCCGCTTGGCCCACCTCCTGTAGCCTGCCCATTTTCCCTACCTACTATAACATTGCAGACCCTACTTGATCTCCAGCTTCTCCCCCCCTTTCTTTACTATTAAGGTTTCCTTATGCCTATCCCATGCCTTTTTGAATACTGTTACAGTTTTGGCCCCCACCACCTCTATTGGGAGGCTGTTCCAGGCTTCCACCACTCTTTCTGTGAAGAAGTACTTTCTCACATTTCTCCTGAGTCTACCTCCCTCCAACATCATAGCATGATCCCCTGTTCTGGAGCATATTTTTCTCTTAAATAGGCTTCCGTCTTGAACCTTATTTATACTTGTGAGGTGGTGTACATATTGAGGTCCTTCAGTCTCTCCTCATATGGCTTATGCAGACCCTGCACCATTTTAGTTGTCCTCTTCTGGATGGCCTCTACTCTGTCTATGTTCTTCCAGAGATGTGGTTTCCAGAACCAGACACAGTACTCTAGGTGAGGTCTTACCAGTGATTTATACAGCGGTATCACCACCTCCCTCTTTCTGCTGGTGACACCGCTCCCTATATGCACCCTAGCATCTCAATGGCTTTCCCCACTGCCTTTTCACACTGTTTGGTTACCTTTAGTTCATCAAATATGATTCCCCGCAGTCCCTTTCCTGTTTGGTGGTTGCCAGTACCACCTCCCCCATTTTGTACTCTGCCCCTGGGTTTCTGCGCCCCAAGTGCATGACTGCATTTCTTCACATTGCAACTTAGTTGCCACACTCTTGACCACTCCTCTAGTTTCCTTAGATTCCTGTTCATCCTTTTCACCCCCGGGGGTGTCCACCCTATTGCAGATCTTAGTGTCATCTGCAGAAAGGCATACCTTTCCTTCTCCTCCCTCTGCAATGTTGCTAATAATGATATTAAAGAGGACCAGTCCCAGTACATATCCCTGTGGCATCCCACTGGTCACCTTTCCTTTCTCATAGTGGACTCCATTTACCACCAATGGTTCCACCTGTTCAGAGCACTGGTGGCAGTGCGCTTGGTCACTGGGGCACCAAGTGGATATGTTAACCCCCACCCCCCCTTTCTAATGATACTAACTCTGAGGGGAGTGGACATCAGAGAGGGGGCGGTGAATCTAGCATTTGGTGCTGTAATGATCTAGCACTGTAATGCCTGCACTCTGAGTGCCGTAAGGGACCACCACCCTCTGTTGCCTATCCCCCAACTATTTTCTTACCCAGGTCACCACCTTTGGTCCTACCTCTAAGCTGCCCAGCTTGTTTATGAGTCTCCTATGTGGAACAGAATCAAAGGCCTTATTGAAATCTAGGCAGACACACCCACCGCTCCACCCTGATCTAATTCTCTGGTCATCCAGTCAAAGAAATCTATCAGATTAGTTTGACATGACCCCCCCCCCCAGTGAATCCATGCTTTCTCAGATTCTGCAAGACATTGGATTTAGTATATTCCACAATCCTTTCCTTCAGTAGTGATTCCATTACTTTCCCCACCACAGAAGTCAGGCAGTAGCCTGTAATTGCCAGCCTCTTTCCTGCTCCCACTTTTGTGAAGTAGTACTGTATACATCCTTCTCCAGTCCTCTGGAACTACTCCCGTCTCTAGTGAGTGGTTGAACAGGGCTGTCAGAAGTGCAGTCAGCACCTCTCTGAGCTCCCTCAATAACCTTGGATGTATTCCATCTGGACCCATTGCCTTGTCCACTTTCAGAATAGCAAGTGCCTTCAGGACTCTGTCCTCTGTAAATGGACTAGTGTCTAACTCCCATCCTTCGATGCCCCTGACACTTATCTGTGGTCCCTCTCCTTCCCTTTCCTCCATGAACATTGAACAAAAGTATTTGTTCAGGATGTCTGCGTTTTCCTTGTCTACTTCCACACACTCCCCCCCTTTCCTCCTAAGCCTTACAATCCCTTCCTTGACCTTCCTCTTTTCACTTACATACCTGAAAAATGTCTTGTCCTCTTTTTTCACTGCCTTGGCTATTTTCTCCTCCATTTGTGCCTCTGCACTCCTGACTGCTTTCCTTGCCTCCCTCTGCTTCATATGACACCACCACCCTATTCTTCTCCCTCTGTGTCTCCTTATACTTCCTGAATGCTACCTTTTTTGCTCTTACCTTCCCAACCACCTTCTTTGAGAACCATAGCATTCTCTTTTATCTCTTGCTTTTGCTTTCCTGCCTAACATAGGGGTTTGTTGCTTTTACTATACCCACTTTTTGTTGTGCCCATTGTTCCTCCACCTCACCCAAGTTCCCCTTCTCTGCCAGGGCATACCTGAGGCATTCCCCTAACTTTGAAAACTTAGCCCTCCTAAAGTCTGGGACCCTCATCTTTGTGTGGCTCACTTCTGCTACAGTTCTTATATTAAATCACACCATATGGTGATCACTGGTTCCCAGGTGGCCACCCACTGTGACATCTGTTCAGTTACTTGATTTTGTGGAGAATATATAATCCACAAAAAATACTCTATTGGTAGGAGATTTCAATCTCCCTGGTATTGGTTGGAAGAACTTGGTTACTTCATCCTCTGCTGAAAATAAATATTTGCAGTAATTTTTGTTATCAAATTTAGAACAAATAGTCAATACCAGCACAAGGGGAAATAATATTTTGGACTTAGTATTGCATAATATGTCAAATCAAATTTCTAATTGTTCAGTCCTCCATCCCTTGGGGTCCAGTGATCATTCTATTGTTCATTTTATCCTAAAGGGCCAATTAGGGCAGGACCCAGGCAATACTATGCTTTACAATTTTAAAAAAGCAGATTTTTTAGGAATGATATCCGAAAGCGCATCTTGGTATTGGCAACACTCCTTCTTAGATCATTCACTTCCTGATATGTGGCAAATGTTGATTAGTAAACTAACTTCCTTGACTAATAAATATATTCTGGTTATTAACAAAAAGGACAAAACTAACTTGAAAAGACCATGGCTGAATAAATCAGTCAAAAAACATTAAACACAAAAATAGGGCCTATAAAAGAGCTAAGTCCTGTGGGTCTAAGATGAGTTGGGATATTTATAAATCCCAGTTAAGGGTGACCAAACATAGTATTAAAAGGGCTAAAAAGGATTTTGAAGAACGACTGGCCAGAAATGTGGGAGATAATCATAAATCCTTTTATAAATATATTAACAATAAAAGGGGTGGTACTCCGACTATTGGCCCGTTGAAAAACAATACTGGGGAATTAGTAGTAGATGTGACACATATGGCTATTATGTGTAACAACCAGTTTTCATCAGTATTCAATCCAAAAATTGAATCTACTAGGAAACATAATGATCACATTACCAATGGGTTCTTTACAATAACTGCTAATTCCGTATATAAATTACTTCAAAGTTTGGACCCTTTTAAGTCTCCAGGGCCAGATGGTCTTCACCCTCGGATCCTTAAAGAATTAGCACTTCCCTTAGCAGGACCTATAACTGCTCTGTTTAATAAATCCATTCAGGAAGGGCAAGTTATGGATGCCTGGAGGCTGGCAACTGTGGTCTCAATTTATAAAAAAGGTTCTAGGCAGGAGGTTTCTAATTATAGACCTGTTAGTTTGACATCCATTCTGGGAAAACTATTGGAAAGACCTATAAAGAAACATCTATATACCCTGATAGAACCTGATCCTACCTAGCATGGGTTTGTTAAGGCTAGATCATGCCAGACAAATTTGTTAAACTTTTATAATGGTGTGAGCATGGCATTGGATAGGGGTGAAGCAGTGGATGTTGTGTTTTTGGATTTTTCCAAGGCTTTCGACAAGGTTCCTCATGGTTATATTATTGAGGATATGATAAACCTTGGTATAGGAGGGAATTTAACAAGATGGGTGGAATCATGGTTAAAAGGACGCTCTCAGAGAGTGGGCATCAAGGGCTCCTATTCAGACTGGGACAATGTGACTAGTGGGGTGCCCCAGGGTTCAGTTCTGGGGCTGTGTTTGTTCAACCTATACATAGCCTCATTAAAAACTAATACAGATATTTGGATAACAAAATTTGCAGATGACACGCGTATAGGCTACCCAATTACTGATATTAAGGATAGTAATACCCTTCAGCTGGCCCTAAATGAGTTGTATGAGTGGGCTATTCTGAAAAAAATTGCCCTTTAACTTGGACAAATCTGTGGTAATGCATTTTGGAACTAAAAATATACAATCCAAATATCACCTGGGTGGATTGACCCTTAAAGCTGTTAGTAATGAGCGCGATTTGGGTATTAGAATTTCTAATGACCTCAGCCCCAAACTCCATTGCCAGACTGTCATCAGAAAGGCAGCCAGAATACTACATTGTATTAACAAACATATTACCAGCAGGAGTTGTGATGTTATACTTCCACTGTACTCATCTTTGGTGAGGCCTCATTTGGAGTACTGTGCCCAGTTTTGGGCACCTGGGGATAAGGGTACCAAAAAATCCATGGAGAAAATCCAACATAGAGCAACAAAAAATATCCACGAAGTTAGAAATCTTGACTACTACGCAAGACTAGAACATTTGGGTTTGTTTACCTTGGAATACCATAGATTGAGGGATGATTTGTGTCTGGTTTTCAAAGCTATGCACGATAAAGACCTGGGTAAATTACTAGGGTTAGAATTAAGGAGCAAAATATATGCAACCAGGGCACATCCATTACAACTAAAAATAGAACAGTGTAAATCAACAAAAAGAAGTAATTGGTTTACAATAAGAGTTTGTAAGATCTGAAATAGTTTACCTGGGGATATAGTGTCATGCGTAAGTGTTAATACCTTCAAAAGACTTTTAGAAATTTATTTAAAACAAAATCATATAGTAGGATATAATTAATATCAGGCGAGCATTATGGACTTCAGTCTTCTAGCTCTGTATGACCTATGATACCTATGATCTGCAACACTGTCCCCATTGATGAATACAAGCTCCAAAATTGCTCTCGCATGAGTGGGCTTCTTTACTAGTTGCATGAAGAACACCCCCTGCAAGGAGTCTAGGATGCAGAAGGAAGTAGGGAAGGCAGTCAGAATAGCAAAGGCCCAAACCGAGGAAAAGATAGCCAACTCTGTTAAGAAGGTGGATAAAACCTTTTACAGGTACATTAGATAGCATAGAAAGACTAGGGGAGGTATAGTGAGGCTTAATAAAGGGGAGGGGGTGGGCAGAGGGTGACAGTGAAAAAGCAGAGATACTGAATGAATACTCCTGCTCGGTATCGCATTAGGTGGGCATATGAGGAAGGGCACTGTCCGTAATGGCAACTCCTTCCTGGCACAGTCCCTCATGGTGATGGTAGGGTAAGGCGACTGGATGAGGGGGTGGGTGAACTGGGTGACAGAATGTGGATATGTGTATGCGCAAGCAGGGGAGAGCAAGCATGGCAAGAGTGGGCTGGGAGGGAGCAGAGGGGCTGTAGGGGGTGGTGCTGTGGTGGATGGCTGAACTGTGTCATGGCATCAGGGGTGGTCTAGTTGTTGGGGTGGGTGAGGTACCGGGTTCAGGTCCGGGCGCTGGTGCGATTTTAGTGCTCCCAGCCCGAACCTTTATTTTTTTAATGCTTTCACCCCCGACATGCACCCCCCCCTGGAGTTGAGAATCCTTAAGTAGGGGGTGCAGGGGGCATAGCCCCCAGTGAGAGGGGCGTGGGGAGTGAGGCCCCTTCACAGAAAGTATTAAAAACTCTCCTGGCACCCTTGTCCTGTGCGCCGGGGTTGTCAGAGTGGCAAAAATCTTTTCGGCACTCTGACTGTGCGATAACGGTGATTGCCTTTAGGCATTTGCCATTGTCACATAGACCCCTTCTGCTCAGTATTCTCAAAAGAAGAGGAAGGAGAGGTACCTAAACCAAACAGTAGAAGCAGTCTGAATAGGGGGGTTGATACCAGTCCATTTACAAAAGAAAGGGTCCTGAAAGAACTCCAAAAACTGAGGGTGGACAAAGCAATGGGGACTGATGGGACTCACTCCAGAATTTTAAAAGAACTAAGAAGAAAACTAGTGACACCACTGACTACCCTTTTTAACAAATCATGGGAGAATGGTGTGGTACCTGAGTACTGGAGGAGGGCAGATGTGATTCCTCTTCACAAAAGTGGGAGCAAGGCAGAGGCAGGGAACTACAGACCTGTTAGTTTGACTACAGTGGCAGGGAAAATGATGGAATCACTTCTGAAAGAAAGAATTGTTGAGTACCTAGACTAGAGGCCAGTGGGGCACAGGACCCAAGGCTGTATGGATTCACAGTGAGAAGGTCATGTCAGATGAATCTAATAGATTTCTTTGACTGGGTGACCAAAGTAGTAGACCAGGGAGGGGCTATGGATGTGGCCTACCTAGATTTTAGCAAGTCTTTTGACACAGTCTCACACAAAGGATTAATAAACAAGTTAGCCATCCTGGGAGAGGGTCCCAGGGTGGTATCCAGGGTAAAAACTTGGATGGACAACAGGACGCAGAGGGTAATAGTAAAAGGAGTCCACTCTGAAGAAAGAGGGGTTACTAGTGGGGTACTGCAGGGTTCAGTACTAGGACCAGTCCTTTTTGATGTCTTTATAGTTGACATTGCAGAGGTATTGGAAGGAAATGTATGCCTCTTTGCAGATGACACAGAGATCTGCAACAGGGTTTATACACAAGAGGGGTTGGAAAGGATGAGAAGAGACTTGGCAAGGTTGGAGGAATGGTCAAAAGTATGGCAGCTTAGATTCAATGCAAAGAAGTGCAAAGTAATGCACCTGGGAAACAAAAACCCAGGGGAAGAGTACACAATGGGGAGGGGGCACTAACAACAAAAAAAATGGAAAGGAACCTGGGGGTTGTCATGTCAGATGACCTTAAGGTAGGCAAGCAATGTGAGAAGGCAGTGAGGAGTGCTGAGGGGATACTGGGATCCACAGGGAGAGGCATCACCAGTAGAAAACAGGAAGTTGTTATCTCTCTGTACAGACAGTTGGTGAGACCCCATCTGAAGTAGTGCATGCAGTTTTGGAAACCCCATCTCCACAAGGACATAGACAGAATGGAAGCAGTCCAGAGGAGGGCAACTAAAATGGTGCATGATCTGCACCAGAAGCCATATGAAGAGAGACTAAAGGAGCTTAATATATATACCATTGAGGAATGGAAGGAGATGGGGCACATGATAGAAACTTTCAATTCATCAAGGGAATCAACAAAGTCCAAGAGGGTAGCATGTTTCAGAAAAAGAGATATGTAAGAACAAGGGATCACAATTTGAAGACAGAGGGGAGATGGCTTGGGGCAACAAGAGGAAGTTTTTTTTCACAGAGAGGGTGGTGGATGCATGGAACAGCCTTCCTGAGGAGGTCAGCAGTGGGGGAATGCATGGGAGAGACATAAGGCAATTCTACTGAGGGGTAGGCAGAAGTTGGCTGTTGGTTAACTATGATCTGCAGCTTATCCAATAGGTAGGGAAATGGCCTAATGGCAGACTGAGAGGGCCAAGCAGTCCTTATCTGTCATCAAAGTCTATGTTTCTATGTTTCTCTGTTTTTATGTCCTTGCTGTTAGATGAAGCTGCAGCTGGGATACTCCAATCTATATCCGGCAGATTGAAGTCGCCTCACCAGCAGCAC
Organism: Neoceratodus forsteri; assembly: GCA_016271365.2. Classification (NCBI taxonomy): domain Eukaryota; kingdom Metazoa; phylum Chordata; order Ceratodontiformes; family Ceratodontidae; genus Neoceratodus; species Neoceratodus forsteri. Next base: position 541,544,637 of record CM057449.1, on the reverse strand, counting down.
CTCCACCTTATCAGCCATCTTTTGGATGGCTTCCATCTAAACCTTATCCATCTCCTTTCCCTGTGCTGGAGGTCTGTAGATCACTCCAGTGTGAACAGCGGCTCCCTTCCCGATCTCTAGGGTGACCCACAGTACCTCCACCCATCCCTCTGTTCTCTGTAACTCCGTTGCTCTTATGCTATCCTTCATGTAAAGAGCTACTCCTCCCCGTTTATTGCCTACACTGTCCTTTCTGAACAAAGTATATCATGGTCTTGGCTAAGTCTCAGTTATGGTTCTCATTGCACCATAACTTGGTTATGGCGACAATGTCCAGGTCAGCCTCTGCCATAAGGGCCACTAGGTCTGGGAGTTTATTTCCCAGACTTCAAGCATTTGTACACATGACCTTCCAAATCCCACTGCCACCCTGAGTTTCAACTTCCCCTTTTCCCTTTTGCCTTTTCTTCTTACCTCTTGTTCCGTCAGTCTCATCCCACTTAATTTCTACCATTTTGTTTCTTATGTTGCCAGGTACTCTTGAAGTTTTCTCTCCCTCAGGGTTCTGTCTCTACTGACTACTTCTGCTTTTGGGAGTGGCAGGGCAGTTTAATTCTTCATGCTTCTTTCTGACACTCCCCAGGCTAGTTTAAATGCTTACTAATGTAGCATTTAAACAGCTCACAGAGAACTAGCAGTTTTAGACTAGCAGATCCAAACTAGGGACAGTGAGTATTATTTTACAAAAAAATACATTTAATTTATAACACTTTAATGTCTCTGCAATCATAAGACAGGCATTAGATTAAATAAAACATGTAAGTCCTTCAGCATGTGTTTTCCTATTGACTCTCTTTGTTATTATTAATATAATGTACTTCATCTGTCATTGAAGATGCACGTGACCCGTTTTCAAATTTAACATTCAGCTTCAAAAAGACAGCTGCTGCAGTCTTGCTTAAACTTTAGGAAACAAAATAAGACAGAGGCAGTTAACATAAATAACTACAAAGACTATGAAAGATTTTGACAAGCAATGGCATTGACCAGGGTATATTTCCTGACTTAACTTTATCAGACAAGAGACAGAATTTCTTACAAATATGTCTTCAAATCTTGAATCTTGGTTATTTATAGAGTGAAATTGCAAATACTTGTTTTTATAAACAAAATACAAACCTGCAGTCAAATGCCATAGAACTATTTAGTTAATGCACTACTGCAAGCATTTCCATATACTACATTCATTTGGAGGTGAAACATCAATGGTAGATCTGTAGAGTAGATTTACATAAGAAGAAAGGTTAGTATCCCTATTATGTAAAATTATCTTATGTAATGAAAAACTGGATCTTAGCAGAGCAAAAAAAAATCCTCATACAGCAATCAAGGCATCAAGTTTGTTTGAGTAAAAAAATCTCTAAACAAAACATACATGAAAAAGAGAGAAAAAGAAAAAATGGGAAAAAGGGGATGCTGATGGAAAGGAGACAGGCTTGATATTAGTAAGATGACACTAATTGATCCTGAATATTCATAATGTCTATATATATATATATATATATATATATATATAATTAGAGCCAAAAACTCCATTTAATGCATCAGTTAGGGTTGTTCACAGCAACAAAAAGTGAGGGAATTCGGTGTTAGGGTTGAAAACCCCTTTGGACCCCAGCCACTCCCACCGGCATTGGGGTGCGCCGTTGTCGGCCCAACTCTCACCCCATCACATGTGTAAAGAAGCAGAGGAATAGGAGAATGGGGTGAGAGTTAGGACCGAAGACTCCAATGCGCACCCCAATGCCGGTTGGGGGGTGGGCATTGGGGTCCAAGGGGGGTTTTCAACCCTAACACTGGATTTCCTCACTTTTGTTGCTGTGGAACAACCCTAACTGATGCATTAAATGGAGTTTTTTGCCTCTAATTTCCCTTCTTTTTGAGAATGATATAGAGAAATAGTGAATGTAATGCGGCAGCAGGAACATGGGACCCTCCAGGCCCTGCGCTCCCGCCACGTCATGCGGCAGTGGGAGGGCCCCGCGTTCACACCACGTGATGTCTTGTGACATAGTAACAGGAACAGCAATGCAAACAGAAGCGCTAACAGTGGCACACATAGTAACGCAAGCACGAATGAGAAGAGAAAGGGTAACGCACACGGTGGCATAGATGGGAACGGTCCGCCATGTGATGTCTTGTCACAGAGTAACATGGTGCCCACAAACGTAAATGGTAATGGGCATGGTGATGCAAAGCAAAACAGAAAGAGAAACAGTACTCTAGACAGAAATGGTAAAAAATAACAGAAACGCAAGCACAAATGAAAACGCAAAGGATAACACACACGGTGGTGTAGACGTGAATGGTAAGTGAAACGGATATGGAACCGCAAGCGGAAAGGGCAACGGTAACAGTTGTGGAAGCGCACAGGCTGGTTTTCCCCAAAAGCTTCATAGAGAAAGACAGTGAGTACAAAGAATGTATGTATAATAATGGGTCTCGGAGCAGAAAATGAGGAGTTGGAATACTAAATTGCTTATATCTCAGGAACCGTATGACGTAGAAAAAAATTTAAAAGTCGTATGATTTATGACTTTCCTGGCTAGTTTTGTACTTAGGTCCCAGTAGGGGGCTAAACATTTTTCCAATGAAAAGTCCATATCTGACACCGTTTCCGAGATACGGGCCCTGAAAGGCGCAGTGAATGCCGTAATGTTATCTTATGGGAAAAAAAGAGAAGTTTGGAGTGCCATAACTTTGGCTCCCTGTAATATTTTTTTTACCAAACTACTAAAAGGCACATCTGTGGGATGTTGGCTGTCTTCCCTCCAAATTTCAGTCCAAAAGACCAAACTGTTATTTTGCAGCAGGGCGCCAAAGGATTGCTGCAATGCGTTGGACGCCGTAATGTTATCCTACTGGAAAAAGCATCAACTTTGGAGTGCCAAAACTTTGCTGCCATGTAATATTTTTTCAACAGAACACTGAAAGACACATCTGTGAGGTGTCAGCTGCGTTCCCTCCAAATTTCAGCCCAAAACACCAAACCATTCTTTTGCAGCAGGGTGCCAAAGAATTGCTGTAATTTTCCTACAGCCTAGAAAAGTACTGTCACAATTTGTGAAAGCTTTCACAAATTCATTCGACAGTGTCACAAGAGCGAAAGTACTTTGCGAAAGTACTTTTTCCACAGATGTGAAAAACATGTTTCTGGGGTGCTTTACCCCAAAATAAAGACATGGCTAGCGTCCTCAGGGTACGACTAGGTGAATACAAAAAGAATTAGGTTGCTAGAGGGTCCCAAATTTAAATGGCAAGCATTTTTCTGATCACCAACTGAAAACAAAATGGTGGATTTGCGACAGTAAAAGGGCCATTTGTGAAAGTAAAAACTGCATTTGTGACACTGTCAAACTTTTTGTTAACTTTTCCTGTTCACTTATAATGGGAACTTGTTTTTTGAATAACTTTTGAACTGTTTAATATTTTTCACGAAATCTTCGAAAGGCACATTGGGGACCCCGGCCACATGTTCCCTGAAGATTTCAAACTGGTCACGCAAAACATGAGACCTGTAGGCACGACCGTAGAATTCCAAAAAAGCATAAATGCATGCGAAGATCAAGCTTAATAACTCCACAGCCATATATCCAACCAGAACGAAACTTGGCAGATCCCAAGGTCTACGGATCTTGACCATGTAGTCCAAATTTCAGGCAAATCTGTCAAACAGTTGCAAAGTTATTAAGGTGCAAAATTATGGGTTTAACATGTAAATGCCTCCTCTATCATAATATATATATATATATATTTATCCTAGTTTTATGACATTGTAGATAAAATTATTGTAATAAGTGTCCCAGAAAAGATTTCAGAAAAACTGAAAAATCAGTCTGTTCATTTAGACCTTTTGGAGATACAGGGCTAAATTTTCAAAGCTCACATAGATTGTCACAAGTTGTAGTGATCTAGGGCTAAGGCAAACTCCAGGTGCATCAGGGACCCTCTGCCCGATTCTGTAAAAACAGGAGTCCCTTAGCCAAAAATCTGGCACTTGCCACACCCCCAGGCATGCGTCAAACAAATGGCACACTTGTGGGACCTGCCACAGGGATCCATCCCCCTGCTAGTGCAATACCAGAGGGGCTGGGATGGTTGGGGGAGGTGAAACAACCTGCCACGAGGGGGCAGGGGGAATAAAGGGCATGGGAGGAGGCATGGAGGAGTCAGGGGTGTGTGACAGCTGGGACAGACTATTAGTGAAGTGATATCCAGTGGGGTGCATTTACATCTGTATAAATATTGTACATGCCAGCATGTACTCATACTGGACTGCAATATACAGTAACTAGCACCCATACTGTACATTCAGAACCAGCCCTACACAACCACAATGGAGGAGGGACAAGTGATGTATCTGCAGAATATGGCATCATATTGAATTGTAGCATAGCAGACCTCACAACTGTACAGTGATACAGACATCACTGTACAGTTGTGAGATCTGCTGTACTACAATTCAGTGTGATGCCATTATTCTACAGATGTGTCACTTTTCCCTCCTTTGTTGTGGCTGTGTAGGGCTGGTCCTGATTGTACAGAATGGGTGCTAGTTACTGTATGTTGTAGTCCTGTATGAATACATGCTGGTATGTACAATATTTATACAGATGTAAAGGCACCCCGCTGGATGCCTTTCACTAACAGTCTGTCCCAGCTGTCCCCCCCTAACTCCCCTATACCTCCTCCCATGACCTTTATGCCCTTGGCTGCCCATTGTCCACCCCATCCCACTGGTGCAAGCTACGTAGACCACCTCCTGGCTGGTCTAAGTGATACCCCTTGCTGCATTAATGGTGGGACTTGCAAACTTCCAAATAAGGGGATGTTGCAGCCCCACTGTGGCACAAGCCCCCTTTACTATCAGGTGCACCACCATACTGGGTGCAAGGGTGGTTCAGGGACACTTCAGAGTAAGGGGTCCCAGGTGGGTCAATGCCACTGGTAGAAAATCAAGAATGGCACAAAATGTGATGTAAGGAGTCACTTGCATCAATTCTGATTGATGCAAGCTCCTTGCATCACTCTGAGAGCTTTCAAGATCAAGTCCACAGCGTCTTGCATATGAATCCAGTAACACTCACATTTTGCCAGTATGTTTTCTTGGTCACCTCCCATTTGGTGGGCTGGTATATGATCGAGGGCCATGAATTGGAGGGAAGCTAAGTTACCATTGTACACCGTATTATATGATTTGCAACCGAGCTATCATTTCTGGTATTGTGAACTGTTCAATAGTGCTCTTGTATGCGTAGTTTAACCATCCATAGTTAGCAACAGTAAAATTAATGAGATTTGATTGACTATACATGCATGGTCATGGTGATTGTGTTGTCGAAATTGTGGAAAAAAAGGCTGTAAAATAAAGAATTTTGATTAAAAACAGATTTATGCTGTTGTTCATGTACAAATCACATTAGCTCATGCATCAAACAAAAAAAAACCTGTTGTGCTTTTACAGATGGACTAGGTATTTTTTGTCTACAAAAAACATCTATCAGTTTTCACAGAGAGATTTCATTTTTAGGTGCCAACAAGTGTAGCTTGTTACATGTCCTGAAATCTTGCACACTCTTGTACATTTACTAAAGATTAGTGTTACATTTACTCTGAGTGACTCAGTTACTGATGTCAGTGATAGGGCTTGGTGTAGGTTTGCAGACCTGCAGATAGTCAATGCAAATTAGTTTCAGCTGAGGCTTGTGTGTAGGTTTGAATGCAACTTAACAGGAACCAACTGCAGAAAATTATGAAACTATTCCAGCTGTGTATGTGTTGGGGGTGGGAGATCTGCACAAAATTAGAATTTCATAGACTGATACACAATAAAGACAAAAGCCTTAATGTTTGCTTGAATATTGTACATTATTGTTTCTCCTTCCTCACTCCAGTTTGTGATTCGATTGCAAAGCAGTGGTTAATACTGCACCAAACATCTAATTGTCCTCTTTGTTGTTCCTTATTCAGGATATGCAATAGCAGAGAAAGGAAATGTGTCCATAAACCCATGTCTAACCATGTGAGTCTACAGCACAGGGTAGAGTACTAGAATGGCATTCTGGGGACCTGGGTTCCATTCCCAGAAGGTCATATTATTTCTTCCTCACTACAGTTTATGTTGTGTAAGAAATTCATATATACAATGCCAGTAGGTATAAAAATAGAAATAAATTCAGTTACTTTCATATGCAGGGGAGCTGGAGTGAGAATAAATCATTTATTTCCACCTCAGCTCAAATAATAATGAATATTTCCACTCCAGCTACCTAATGTTCTGATTGTAGATTGCAGGAGTGTCCCAAACCCAATCACTGCATGTCCTTCAGTTGTGTATTAGGTACTGTTATTGCCATGAGAGTATCTCACATGCTGAGCCAGTGTAATTGGCTTCTCGCTGACTGCTCGTGCTGTCAGCATTTTAAATAAAAAAAGGGATTTTTAGCTATCTACAAATTTAATTTCATGGGTCCATTTGTAGGGCATCATATGGATGTGAGTGTTGCCTCTTGCATCTTTAGGACCATAGAACTGCCCACCTTCAGTTTACAGTCCTCTGGTTCTAAGTACATGTGAGGTGACACTCTTATGTCCATAAGAGTCCCTCCAACTAGACACATACACTTATTGCAGAATCATCCATTGTACTTAACATTCTGTGCAGGCCTGCTAGCATTACATTAGAACCTACCCCATGCTAATTTACTTGGCATTGTATAAATGGCACATGCAATGGGCTGCATTAAAATAATTTTATTTTGAATGTCTGGGAATGGTATGACCTCCATAGACCTCACTCATAGCTTTGCCACTCATGAGGTCAATAGAGGTCAAAAAAAGCCATTCAAAGTAAATCATTTATTTTCATGAAGCCCATGGCATATCCCTAATAGTCTTAGTAAGTGTAGGAGGGTAACTCACGAAAGAAGTTTTTTAATTTTTTTACACTTTATTTACTATGGAAAACACAGATAAGATGCAATGTCTTGATTCCAGTGGGGTCCTGCTTTTACTCATGTTACAATATATTTAAACAGAATTGTCCTGCTTAGATGCAACATCTAATTTTCAGTATCTCGCTCATGGTCACACAGTATTTGTCTGAGCAGGGTTTAAACCTCTGATCAGGGGAACAGGATAGGGCCTGCATTCTGAGGTGCAGGGTGTGGGTGCTGCTGCCAGGGTCAGTAAACCCCAACCCATGAAAGCAAACACAAGAAGGCAATGCACACCAGGAGGTTATGTAGCACTATGCAGATGGCCAAGCTACATGCAGTGATAAGGTTTATTTGGTATAATACCTCTGCAAGACACTGCTACACATATATGCAGGTATAGACAGCAAAAAAACAACAAATGACTAGGTGTTCGGGTGTTTCACTCTGACAGAATTTCATTAGGGAGCCTCTAATGAAACCCTACCATAACAAGGCACCAGAGCACACAGCTAGTTGTTGGTTTTTGCTGTCGGTATCTGGGTATATGTGTAGCAGTATCTTGTAGCGGTATCATACTGAATAAACCTTATCACTGCATCTAGCCTAGCCATTTACATACTGCTACATAACCCTCTCTGGTGTACCCTGCATTCCTGCATTTGCTGAAAACTTCGGAATCCTGATTCGCAACAGTGCTCCCACCACTTAACCTTAATGCCTGAATGTGCATCTGGCAATACATGTCTTACAAAGTATTTACCCAGGATAGCACAACTGAGCTGTAGCATCTCGTTTCCAGTGGGGACCTGCTTTTATCTAGAATATTCAAACTGAGTTGACATTTTTCATTTTCATTGGGGTACTGCTATTATCCATTTTTACAAAGTATTTACCTAGGATAGCCCAGCTAAGATGCCACATCTCATTTCTCGTGGGGCCGTTTTCAACCATTTCCATATTCAGTTAGAATGAAGCACTGGGAGTTTAATTGAGTTGCTCAGGATCACAGTGTGCATTTAGTAATGACGATCTACCAAATGATATCTAGCAGCTGTTGTGTAGTAACTGCAGATCTTTAATGTTCCTTAAATGTGCAATTTTACATAATTTCATTATTCACTAGTACAAGAGATGTTAAAATGTTGATAGAAAAGGAAACTTTAAACATAATACAATATCACACAAACTGATAGTCAAAACAGAAATACAGTGTATGTAAATGAAAATCCCAGGGGAAAATGAAACATTGTTATGTACACTCTAATCATCTTCAGGCATTAAGGGTTCTATGTCAGATGTAATGTACATAACATTTCATATTTTTGACATACACAAGCTTAATTTGCATACAAATGTGCAGTGAATGGGGATATCTTAGGTATTATTAATGTTTGTCAAGTATAATTCCAGTTGATTACAAAAGAAGATCATGTTTATACATGTAATATAATTACTGCAGAAATATCAGCAAGCCAGCCTTTTTTTCTTAGTATAAAAAAATAGCAACTTAATTAAATAAATTTAATTAGAAATATTAAATTATTGTTTTCTAGTGGAAGGATTTTCCATCAAATACTAGAAATGTATTTCTCTAGTTTGATTCTCTATTGAGGAATACCATTAATATCTTCTGATACAGTGGCCAAAATCATAACACATACTATCTCAATAGTGCTGTCGGACAACTTTTTTTAAAACATTTTTTATAACTTTTTTTAAACTCCTGTGGCTGTACAGATTGGGCCTCCGTTGGCTTCAGCCAGTGCCATATAATTGATCTCCAAAGCTCCTCCTGGCTTAGATCCTCCAGGGCCCTAGAGCGGTATCACGTTATTATAGTGACTCAAATTGAGTGACTTGATTTTGAGCGACTCAGTTTGAGAGCCTGTGGTTTGAGCTAGCCTGAAAGGGTAGCGAGCACGGTTAGAGTGACTAGGTAGGGGGAGAAAGTGATGAAGGAGTAGGAAGAAAAAGGACAGGAAGAGGAGGGTCCATGCAGGAAGCAGGGTCCAGGCAGGAAGCAGAGGTATGTGGGCTGTGGTTTGGGGCTGTGCTGCAGAGCTGGCGTTCTGGTTTGGTGGAGAGGGTGGCTACCTGTAGTGAGGGGGTCCAGGGTTCGGGGCTTGGTAAGGGTAATCCTTTTACTTGTTTTCCATGTGTGAGGGGCACAGCCCCCCCCACATAGATGTGTGTTTTTTTTCCCCTGGTCGCTGTTGTGGAGTTCGCTGGGGAGTGTACATCGCTGTTTTGCTTTTTGGTGATGTACACTTGCTGTAATAGTGATCGCTCTTTTGTGATCACTATTATGACATGGACCCCCTTGAGCGTACATGACACACTGCTGCATTTCCTCCCTCCACCCCCCTGTTTGACCACAAAGGCAGCATCCTGCCAGCTGCTCTATACTAGAGAATCCTTCAGTTCAGCTGCCCATAGTAGATGTCCTCCCAGGGTCATTCTGAAGGCAGAGAGGAAGAAGCCCAATGCAACTCTAGAAGGCAGACAGAGCTTCATATGCCTGACTGGTGCCATTTGTCTCACTTGTCACCCAGCCACTGAGAGTGTGCAGTGTCTCCGGGTGCCTGGAAGCCTGAAGCACAGATTCACATGCTCTCTGGTTCTCCTGCACTCTGCAGGCACCAGAACTACACCACCAGCTGTGGTCACCCAGGTGGCAATAAAACAGTGGGCTGCACAACCCTCCTTCTCCAGAGGAAGGAACAATCCTCCAGGTTGCTCTGTCCTCCCCGGCCAGCCCTCTATTGACTGGGCTTGTAACCAAACCTGTGTAACTAGTATTATGAGTAGCAGCCATGTAGCTGCCCTGATGGGATGGCCTTGATACATTTTCAATGGTGAGGCCTCTTTTTAAACTGCCTTCACAAACTACCAGCTACCCCTTTTTAAGGCATCAAAAGATGATAATGCAATACATCAATACTGACATCACTAATTTTGAGGACAACAACTCTAGAAATCTAAGTATAAACATATTATACTGTGCTGCAAGCTGTAGGTCATAGTTCCTTGTTCAAATATTGGTTACATTATTGTACTGATGTATTTGATTAGCTTAGTAATGTAATGGGAACATCACTGTACTTTATACTGTATATCAATGTATCTTTTTACATTGATATATACTTCACTATAAATATCAGAAAACATACCATATACTGTTGGAAAGGTTAGAGTCAGACTTTCTATTATTTTTATTTTAAAAATGACTGATGAGGTTCAGAAAGTTAAGTTTTTCTGACCTGTGATGTTGTGCTGGAGTAACACACAGTCATGTGATCATATCTGACTAATCTCAGGTCTTGGTTTCTCTGACCCAATTTCTAAACAATAATAGCACAATTTATAAATACAGTAAAAGTAACTCTCTAATATTAGAAATACTACAGAAACTATCTGGTGGCCTGACGACTTCTCATCTCTTTTTATTTCAAGACATTTGATAAAGAATTATTTCCAGAATTATGAAAGATGTATTCTATCTTTATTTTAATACCTTCATTTTGTGTGAAGAAATATCTGTCATGTAGAATACTGGAAGAGCAACCCAATCGGGCAACACATTAATCACAGTGGTGGCATTTGAGGGGGCTGCTTTCCAAAAACAAGCCATGGGGACCTTCACCCTACCCTTCATTTTACCAGCCCTACTACTCTCACTGTTTGGATCTAAACCAACTGTTTTTTCACTGCATAGTTAGCAGAACATAAAAAAACCTTTTTGTCATTAACAGTAAAGAAAATCTTCAACAACCACTGGGCAAGAACCCTAATTTCTGGGACAGTAGGAAACCTTTGTATTTCTCTACATGGTAGGAAAAGCGATACAGGTCTACAATTAGGCCATTTTCTTTCCTTAAACAGTCTGGAAAAATGTTTCCTACTTTAAAATATGCTAAAGATTGTCAAAGAAAGAGGCCTTTCAATACCTGCAAGTTGCCTACTCTTCTACTCAAACTCTGGACAAATCCCCTGACCAATATCTCAATCAGACCAAACAGAGCAAATACAAACTCTTGCAAGAGACAGGCATTTTGTCTGAAAGTTATATAATAATTATCTTCTGCTGTAGTGTAGACTAAACCTCCTCCAACAGGACTTTAGAGATTATGAGCAGTCCACCTTCAGAAGCCCAAAGGAGATCTTGATTGAGAAGAAATACATAAAGTTCTATTTCAGTAGATCATATTTGAGCATTATTGTGCTTTGCCATTTAAAATGTTCAAGAATTTGTATTACACACTAATCAAACTGCATGAATGGGAAGTCTCAATACTAGTGTCTGTTTCAGGACTAAAAGAGTGAAGGATCCCTACTGCACATACTGGTAGAGTCATTATGGATCCAGGGAGTGCTCTCAAACAATCAGAGCATATGTGACACACTCTTATTCTATGAAGAATGTCTCACATGCAGCTGCAGTGGAAACAGGAATGTTCTAGGGAAGTTTTCAAAATTTGTAATATATTATTTATTGACCTCAACACATCTGTGGAGACCACCCTTATGGTTGTAATAATGGTCTCACGTATAGTCTTAAGGTGCCAGAATTACTCATCTTCTGTTTGTGTTTTTCACACCCTAAGACTGCACATAAGACCACTCTTACAATTGTAGGCATGGTCTCCACAAATATGTTAACATATTTTATAGGGCCAAAGTGGTATTTTCACAGCCCTTTTCAGTAACCTGGGAGAGAGTTTTAAAATGTGGTACTGTAGGACAACCAGGACATCTCATGGCTCTAGTTTCTGTGGTATATAAAAAGGTAATACTGAGACCTTGGATGACTTCAGAGACCCAAACCTATAATAAAAGAAATGAGGAAATACTATTTTTAGAATTAGTAATGGAGAAAACCAAGGAATTGCTTGACTAGTTTTAACAAGAGATGCTAGGGAGAGCTCCAAACTTATTAATTATGTTGGTCATACTATACTGTATATCTGTCTATCACTTTTTAAATTTATTTTTGTTAATCAGCACGATAATATGCAAAACAATTCATTTTACTTATTTTTTTTTACACATTAACATTGATTTTTCTTTCAAAAAGAATCACTTCTGATATTGGAGAAACAAATATTTGTTAATTGGCAAGACAAAGGGCAGGATTCTTAGAAGCATCTGTCTGAGATCTGCCAGCCACTATTTTCAAAAGGAAAAATCCATCCAAACTGTTAGACCAGCTATTAGGTGGATTAACTATGTCTGAATTTTGCATCCAAAAAAAGATTGAATTGCAAAAAAAAAAAAAAAAAAGAAAATCACATTTGCACCAATTTTTAACACAAATTGCCTTTTTGTTGCAAACAGATGTGTTTTTGTAAAATAGCAGCAAAGCTACTTAGATGCAATCAGGGAACACAGACAAAGGCATAGTATATATTTTTTCTACAGTATGTGTTGTCCTTTTGAAAATCCTGCCTCAGGTCTCCACATTCTTTTGACTCACACTATTGTTCTATAGGAGCAATGTTCTTCATTTTGCTTATAGTATGTACTAAAAAAAAATTGAATATTGTTATGTAGGGCTTTTAATTATTAAATGTTTAGATGTATTGTCCTTTTTTCTTATATATCATCTGAAAATCCATAAATACAAAGTTAAAACAAATCTTATACATATTGCAACATTATCATTAAATATTATTGACATTTCTTCTACTCACTAAATTGCTAGACAGACTCATCAAAATGAAACAAACAAAAAATTATTTTATTTATTTATTTATTGAAAACTGGTCACTGGGATAGACAAACTGAGCCAAGGTTTGTTTGCAGGTTAAGCCATGGGAAAGAGAATAAGTAGACAAAATGTTATTTATCTATTAGAATTTTGATGACCGGGTGGGCCTAACTGAGACAAACAAGGCCCTTTTTCAGGGGCAACCCGGGGAACAGTACATTCCATACAGATCTTCAGCAGGCAATATAATACATGGTGATACAATTTACAGAAAACAAATTACAGGAAGTACAGTTTAAACTGTATACAAAGTTAGACACAACAATAGTAGTAAGAAGCATATTTTTATAATAGATTACATTGTAGAAAGGTACAAGTGCAAGGTCAGGTTAACAGTCATGGCATACGTTCTTGTTCCTATAGGACTGAAGGTGAAGTCATGAGAGAATAAGAAACAGTAAGGATAGGCATAGTGAAGATGAGGGATTGGGAGACAGGTTCAAAAGGGAAGGAAGAAAGGGGGGGAGTCAGGATGGACTGCAGCAGTTGGGTTAGGGGGAAATGAGAAGACAGAAGAAGTTTTAGTGGTGCTTTCTATTGCAGATGGGTGGCAAGAAGAAAGCTTCCTTATACCATTGTTTGAGTAAGGGGAGAGACGTACACATAGTGGAAAATTGCAAAATATGCACAACATACAAAATGGTAAGGTGCAATAAAAAACATACAATAAAAAATATATGCATACTTACAGCCATGTGATGGCTTTTAAATTATGTTGGGGTAGTGGGATAAACAAATAAATAAAATATTACTATGCATTACACTACTGCTATTATTAAAACAACAGTCTACTGTACATTTCACAATAGAATGCAAAAGCAACTCAGTGCCACATGGAAGGCTGGGAAAGAAGTTAGTAGGCAGAGGGGTGGGTGCAAAGCTGGTGAGATGGGTAGGAAACTGGCTGCAGGGAAGGCAACAGAGGGTGGTGGTGGGTGGGGAGCTCTCACACCCAAGGACAGTGATGAGCGGTGTTCCACAGGGCTCAGTGTTGGGACCAGTGTTGTTTGGGATATTCATCGCAGACATATCATGGGACATCAAGAGCAAGATCAGTCTGTTTGCTGATGATACCAAGGTAGGTGCGGTGGTGGATGACCTAGGGGGATGCAGGGGTTGCAGGATGATCTGGCAAAGCTTGAAACTTGGTCAGACACCTGGCAACTGGGCTTTAATGCCAAAAGGTGCAAGGTGCTGCATTTTGGGATGAAGAACCCAAGGAGGAGTTACCAGCTAGGGGGAGTGCAGCTAGCCCAGACAGAGGAGGAGAAGGATCTGGGTGTGCTCATTACAGGGTCAATGAACAACTCGGTACAATGTAGGAAGGCAACTGCAAAGGCCAACAAAATTCTGGGTTGTATTGCAAGGGGTACATCCTCAAGGAGGGAGGAGGTGATTCTGCCACTGTATAGGTCATTTAGTTAGACCACACCTGGAGTACTGCATGCAGTACTGGCGTCCGTATCTGAAGAGGGACATTAAGTTACTGGAGGGGGTGCAGCGCAGAGTGACAAAGATGATCAAGGGGCTGGGGGACTTATCATACGAGAGGAGGTTGAAGGAGTTGAACATGTACTCACTGGAGGAGAGGAGAGACAGGGGTGACATGATTGAAACCTTTAAATACATGAGAGGAATAAACAAGACGGGTACAGAGGGGCTGTTCAAAGTAAGGGAGGGGAGGGCCACCAGGGCCATGATATGAAACTGGAGCGAGGAAGGTTCTGGAGGGAGATAAGGAGACACTTTTTTACAGAGAGGGTGGTGGCTGGGTGGAATGCTTTACCTGCTGAAGTGGTATGCAGTAGAACAGTGGACTGCTTCAAACGAGGATGGGACAGGACAAGGGGGAGGGTTAATGAAGGGGAAGGGTGGAAGGGAGGGGCAGCTGCAGAATAAGGAGTGCTAGCTGCACATTCGAGCAGACGTGATAGACCTCTAGGCCTTTATCTGCTGGCAAATTTCGTATGTTCGTATGTTGGCTATAGCCAACTGTTATTTTACTTGTGGTTCATTTCTACATGTAGTCATATAAGCTTTGCCACCTCTCAGTTCCATTGGTACTGAGATTCTTCCTGCCCTCACAGCTCCCACTTCTGCTGCAATGGTGCAGTCTTCACAGCATCCCTGTGGAGGGGGCTGAGTTCTTTGCCTGCTACAGGGTTTGTTGCAGTAGCAGAATGCAGTGCCACCCTCCCCCAGTCAGGGAGTGCTACCCCAATAGCACTTCCCTAGACATGGGCTGCCCCACCTTGGAGAGCCTGTACTTGCTACTGATCCCTGGTTATCTGCATGGTAGCATGATGGGCATTTAAAGTGACCACACTGGTTGGTATGTTTATAGATTAGATACCATATTAAATTAATACATAAATCTAATTATAAATCATGACATAATTTTCAGCCAACCAGGTAACATGAAACTCCAGCAGACACCTACCTCATGTCCTGTTTGCAGTTGGTATATCATGCTCAAGTATGTTTTTTGCCCTGAATGTGGACCTCTGGGCCATGCTGCCCCTGGGGCAGCACCCTGTAGCTCTTCCTCCCTGCTGGTAGCCTGTGATGTGGGCGACTGAATGTCCGTGACCGGTCATAAAGGCTACTGCACAATGGCGCCGACAATGTGGGTGACCTTGGATTTTACCTCTTTCCCTGAGTTGTGCCCCCCCGGAGTAAGAATCTTAATTAAGGGTGGTGTGGGGGGGCGAAGCCCCCCATGAGGGGGGTGCAGGGATCGAAGCCCCCTGCATTAAATAACATACTGTTTGTCAGTCACCCTTGTGGTTGTGTGCCCTTATGACCAGTCACTGACATTCAGTCACCCTTGTCACATAGAACACCTAATGCCTATGCCTATTGGTGCATTTCATCCCTTGCCCCAGAGGGAGCATGCGTTAGCTCCTTCTACCCATGCATCCTATTGGTGCAAGTCCACACAATGCTATTGGCTATCAGGACACTGCCCTAGGGGCAGCACCACTAACCAACCATTAGGACACTGCCCCGGGGCAGACAACTGGAACCAGCTACTCAAGCACTGCCCTTGGGGCAGCCCACTGGAACCAACTACCCAGAGACTGCCCTGGGGCAGTCCATGGGAACAAACCATCCAGGCATTACTCAGGGGCAGCCCCAGGAACCAACTATCCAGGCACTGCCCCAGTGGCAGCCCACAGTCAACAACTACCCAAACACTGCCCCAGGGGCAGCCCACAGTCAACAACTACCCAAGCACTGCCCAGGGGCAGTCAACAGGAACCGACCATCATGGCACTGCCCCAGGGGCAGCACCAGTAACCAACCATCGTGGCACTGCTCCAGGGGCAGCAAACAGGAACCAACTATCTAGGTACTGCCCCAGGGGCAGCCAAAATGAGCCAACTATACAGGCACTGCCTCAGGGGCAGCTCATGGAAACCAATTATCCAGGCACTGCCCCATGAGCAGCCCACAGGAATAAACCCTCCAGGCACTGACCCAGGGCAGCCGCCCACTGCCCCAGGGGCAGACAACAGGAACCAGCTACCCAAGCACTGCCTCATGGGCAGTCCACATGAAATAACTACCCAAGCAATAACTACCTCATGGGCAGCTCACAGGAAACAACTACCCAAGCACTGCCCCATGGGCAGCCAACAGGAACCAACCATCATGGCACTGCCCCAGGGGCAGCCCATGGGAACCAGTTACCCAGGCACTGCCCTGGAAGCAGCCCATGATGGGAATAAACCCTCAAGGCACTGCCCCAGAGGCAGCACCCTCTTCTCCAGGGGAAGACAACAAGAACCAACTACGCAAGCACTGCCCCAGGGGCAGCCCAAAGGAAATCACTACCCAAACACTGCCTCAGGGGCAGCCAACAGGAAACAACCATTATAGCACTGCCCCGGGGCAGCAAATTGGAACCAAATACCCAGGCACTGCCCTAGGGGCAGCCAACAGGAACCAACCATCATGGCACTGCCCCAGGGGCAGTCAAATGAAACCAATTACACAGGCAGTGCCACAGAGGCAGCCCATGGGAACCAATTACCCAGGCACTTCCCCAGGAACAGCCCACAGGAATAAACCCCCCAGGCACTGTCCCATGGGCAGCCCCCCTGCCCCAGTGGCAGGCAACAGGAACCAACTACCCCAGCACTGCCTCAGGGCAGCCAGAAGGAACCAACCTTCATGGCACTGCCCCAGGGCCATGCCAGTAATCAACCATCATAGCACTGCCTCAGGGGCAGCAAACCGGAACCAACTACCTAGACACTGGCCCAGGGGCAGCCAACAGGAACTAACCATCATGGCACTGCCCCAGGGGCAGCCAAAAGTCAAAGTCATTTTTATTTATAAAAAGCACTTTTCAAAATATGAAAGCACTTGCACACAAGAATAACAGACTAAGATAATGATAAAAGCAATAATCAGATAAAATCAACAACATTCCAATTAAAAAGCATCTGAGGCCCGGTGGCACTGAGGGTTGAGGCGCTGGATGCTACACCTTGTGCCACACCAGTGACCCGGGTTCGGGAACAAGCCTGGAGTCGCCGGGGGTCAGTGGGGGGGAAGAGAGCGAGCATCCAGAGGACTGCTCTCTCTTCCCAGGGGAGTGGATGGTATATGCTCACTCATGGAGCAACCTCTGGCGGTGGCTGGGGTTCACCGACTGAGCAGCACGGTGCATGCCAGGGGGAGGATGGAGCTACAGCTCTATGTTGCTGTGCTAGCTGAGCTCCGAAGTGGTGGGAACAAAAAGAAGAGAAATGCCTCCTAAGCACCAGTGAGATGACGGTGGCCCTGGTGGACCCTACCACATCCCAGATACCGGCCCAGACATGCCTATGAACTCCCTTCGGAGGACCTGATGATGTAGAGGTAGGCCTCTCACACTTAGGAGTAGCTGCTGAGGGAGGAGCGGAATCAGCCCCAGAGATGGTACCGGGGGTCGAGTCTGCCTGTGGTCGATCGGGGGAGGGAGTCGGGGAGACGAGAAGGGTTCAGGTTGGGAGTATGGTGGAGATCCGTGTGGGCACTCCTAAAGGATGCCCAGGGTGTAGGAAGAATAAATAAAGAAAAAAAAAGCATCTGAGAAGGCTGAATCAAATAAATATGTTTTTAGAGCAACCTTAAAGGTCTCGATGGACAGGCATGCTTTAATCTGATGAGGGAGAGAGTTCCACAGGGTCAGGGCCATAAATGTGAAAGATCTCACTCCTGAGGTCTTTAAACGGACCCTGGGAACCTCTAGCAATCCCTCATCAGTGGAACAGAGTGGGCAGAGGGTGTAGTAGGGATGCAGGAGGTCTTGGAGATAATGCGGTCCCTGTCTGTGTAAGGCCTTGAAGGTTAGCAAACTGACCTTGAAGGTGATCTTCCACCACACTGGCAGCCAGTGCAGTTTGTTGAGCACAGGCTTAATATGGCTAGATTGAGATAAACCTGTCAGCAGCCTGGCTGTTGCATTCTGCACTAGCTGCAGGTGGTGGATGTCCACTCCCAGAAGCCCTAGGTAGAGAGCATTGCAGTAGTCAAGGCGGGAGGTCACAAAGGCATGGACCAGAGTAAGAAGGTCATCAGGCAGAATGAGGTATTTTTTCTGGACAATATTCCTCAGATGGTAAAGCGAGGACTTGATGATGGTTGACCTGTGATTTAAGTGTCAGCTCACCATCAAAAATAATGCCCAGAGTCTGCACCTGTTCAGAGGACCTTGGCTGCTTGAACCCCAGAACAAGCCCAGAGGGCTGAGCAGCCAAGGACCCCTCTACCCGATGACCAGTGTCCACAGCCAACACCTCATTCTTATCTGGGTTCAACCTTAACCAGCTGGCACTCATTCAGTCCTGAATTTTGGCGTGGCAGTTGTTAAAGACTGAGACAGCATCATTCTGCTCGGGCACAAAGGACATGTATAGGTGAGTATCATCTGCGTAGCAGTGAAAACTTAACCCATACCACCTTATAATGTCTCCCAATGGCAGCATATACACCATGAACAACATGGGAGATAATATGGAGCCCTGCAGCACCCCACAAGACAGGGGGAAGGGGCCGAGGAAATAATCCCCAGCACCACTCTCTGTATCCTGCCTTTGAGAAAAGAATGGAACCATCTGAGGACCAAACCAGACAGTCCACAGATCAACTGCAGGCACTCCAGAAATACCTCATGATCCATAGTGTTAAATGCTGTGGAGAGATCAAGGAGAACCAAGACTTGAATGGCTCTTCCAATCTCTCGCCATCAGGAGATCATTAAGTACCCGAAAAAGTGCTGTCTTGGTACTATGCCCTTTTCCTAAATCCAGACTGGAGAGGATCATAGACCTCGTAGGTGGTAAGATGATCCTTAGAGCTACAACACGACTATATTCTCAATAACCTTTCCCACAAAAGGCAGGTTAGAGACAGGTCTGTAGTTTGTGAGACAATCTGGGTCGACTGAAGATTTCTTCAAAAGGGGCAGTCACGACTGCTTCTTTCAAGAGGTCAGAGAACACCCCCTTCTCCAACGAACTCCAGACTTGTCTCAGCAAGGACAGGTCTGATGACTTCCACACACTCCACCAGAAGGCGGGTTGGACCAGGATCCAAAGTACAGCAAGTCGGTCGCATACCCTGGACAATCTTCATGATATCAGTGATCCCCAACCGGTCAAAGTCAGACCAGACAATCTGGGCACTAGCGACTTCCCACCGACTGCCGCACCACTCATTGCAACATACTGAATGGATCTCCGACCTGCTGGTGGCAACCTTATCTGTAAATAATTGAGCAAACTCCTCAATGCTTAAGCTGTGAAAAGCTCTCCAATTCTGAAGGCAGGTAGGATTGCACAACCTGTTGACAGTTTTGAAGAGCTGAGCCGGTTGATTCCTGGCAGTGGCAATCTCTCTGGACAGGAACTCTGCCTTCTGTTGGGAGACGGCAGGTTGATAGTCCCTATAATGGGCCATCAATCTAAGTTTGTCAACCTTCAGGCCAGATTTCCACCAGCAATGATGCAGCCTTCGGCCTACTCACCTCAACTCTTTCAAGGTCCCATCAAATCAAGGGGGCCAAGGACGAAGAGTGAGTGAACAAACTCAGACAGGAGCAATGGAGTCCAGAGCCCCAGATAACGCACTGTAATAGTGCAGCAGCAGGTCACAGGGCACCATGCATCCCATTGGCCTACTTGATATGTCCAGTACTGCCATTAGACCAGCGGAGGACACACTCCTTAATGGGCAGCACTGAACCATCTCCACTGGGGCAGGTCTATTGAGGGGAGCCATGAAACTAAACCCTATAGTCTGATGGTCAGACCAGCTGACTGGTTCCACCACCAAATTGGAGATCTCCATCCCCAGGAGGAACACCAGGTCCAGAGAGTGACCACAATTATGGGTGGCAGAGGTAACTACCTGTGTGAAGCCCAATGGGATCATCAGTTGGAGGAAGTCTTGATCAAGTTTGTTGTTGACCCAGGCATTGAAGTCTCCCAGGACCAACCACCTGGAGGACTCCAACACCATGTCAATGACGCAGTCTGCGACTTTCTGCAGAAATTCTTTCCCATCATTGGGGGATGGTAAACAAGAAGAATTCTGCAACCCACACCTGCACTCATGATACACTCAAAGGATGTGGTGATCACCACAGGTACATCTATAAGGTTCAGTTCTGTCTTGAAAGAGATGGCTACACCCCTACCCCTGCAATCCAATCTCAAGTGGTGTATCACTGAGTACCTGGCTGGTGAAGCTGTCTCCAACACAGGACCAGCATTCTCATCCAGCCAGGTCTTGGTGATGCAAACAAGGTCGGATGTTCCAACAAGATCAGCAATGACTGCTTTCATGTTCTTAATCGACCCGGTGTTGTACGATACTGCTCGAGTCAGATGAGTGGCCATGGGAGAGTGCATAGTTTTCCCACTCAGTGCAGAGCCCTTGGGAATGGGAACCAGGCAGGGAGGACCCCTTTCCTGGACCCATTTCTCCCCAGGGCACCTCCTGATACCCACAACCGCAATCCGTCCACCCCGCTCAACCACTCTCATCCAGGGGCCTGCACCCCCGACCCCTCCGAGCTATCCGCAAGGCCCGACAACGTCAATACACCTCAGAAACAAACAATTTGATCAAGTACTGAGCTGCCAGGAACTTGAGGAAAATTATGTCATTCGTGCTTGAATGGAATCAGCACTCACCCAAGGTTCCGGTAGCTGGTCAAAAAATGTCTGAGAGATTTTCAGTGAAACCATCAAATAGAAGAGCATTAAAATAGTATCTGAGCATGACAAATGGCAATTTCTTCATTTCACATGTAATAAATAAGGTCTGGTTGTCCTTATGTTAGGGAAAAGGTATAAAGTTTGTAATATGTTTATAATATAGTTGCAGTTGATATTTAATGTATCAGAAGAAGTCATTTTCTCCTTCCTTAATCCCCTGTGCCAGTCTAAGTTCTTTCTCTGTCTTGATTGCTCAGACCTCTTTCCCTGCCTCCCTAGCTTTCACAATGAGACATAAAATTAGTTTTGTTGCCGTACTGGTCCTTGTGACAAAAGATCCAGAAAAAAAGAGATGATTCGATACCTTTTATTGGACCAACGTAGACATTACAAAAGAAAAAACGTGCTTTAGCGTTGGACTACATAGAGTCCTTTTTAATTTTATTTATGTATTTATTTCATTTTTTGGAAGCAAACCTCTGAGCAAAATGCTCTTTTCCAAAGGTTCCAGATCAAAGAAAAATACATGATCAATACAATAGTACAGTACAAAATTTTGTGAATAACAATTACATAAGCACGAATAGGTACAAAGTGTTGAACATTCCAGGATACAAAAACAGGATAAAATATGGCAGGCATTGTCTAATACGGGGGATAGGTAGGGGGAAATGGGGAAGGAGGATGAAGAACTTGGGGGGGATGAGGAGAAAACTGGAGGGGTTAGGGGAGAATCACTGAATACTCTTCAGGACCAACCCACAGAAGAGTGCGAGGATAGCGGTAAGTGCAAGTGCAGAAAAAGGAAAAGAACTCCAAGCAACCTCAATTAGCTGGCATACCAGGTGATAAGTACTGCAAGGTGGGCAATGGGCCCATGGGGGACAGGTCAGTTACAGGCAGGCACAGGCACTAGAAACCAGAAGGCATTGCTTCATTGCTGATTTAAATGACGATAGGCTGTTCAGATGAAAAACATCAGCAGGGATCTCATTTAGCCAAAGAGGATCCCTGTAAGCAATAGACCATTGTCAAAGCGTGGTTTTCCTGAAAGGGACAGTCAGCAAAGACCATGTCATGCCCCTGGTCTGGTAGCCAGAGTGGCTTGTAGAAAACAGCTCATTGAAGCAAGGCAGAGTTTTTCCGAGTAGGGATTTCTTACCCAGAAGGCACATCTGATATTTAATCCTGCTGTTAAGGTTAAGCCATTTAGTTTGATCGTACAGGTAACAAGAGTGGGTGCAGTTGTCAGCTCCAAGAGTAAGTCTACAGGCCTTGAGAGGGCCATAGATACCCTTTGGAGCACAGTGTCAGATGCAGCCCATAAACTACTAAACTATAGTCGATGACTGATAGAATGGAGGTGAAAACAGCTAGTCTAAGGGCAGAGGGGGTGATGTATTGTCTATGACTGTGTAGGACACTGAGTTTGGTATTAACCACTTTTACAACCTGATCAAGGTGAGGTGCAAAGGAGAGGGTGTCATCAATGAGAACACCTAGACATTTAAATGTATGAACCTGCTTGGGGGGGCAGCCTTGTTGTTTGTGATGGCCAGTACCGGGTGCAATTTCTTAAGCTGTGGGCTGGATATCAGCATTGCCTTTGTTTTTTTATAGTTAAGTAGCAGTTTCTGTGAGCTGAACCAAGTCTCCAGGTGGGAGAATGTAGTCTGAAGTTCCTTCTGCAGACTCCCAAGCTGGGCGCTGCTATTCAGGATAACTGTATAGTCCGCGTACAGGATAATTTTGCTCCTACAAGCTTCTGGGAGCCTGTTCATGAACAAACTGAAAAGGAGAAGGCCCAAGATGGATCCCTGATGAACTCCAAGTGCAATTTCCCTGGCTGTAGAGGTTGATGTTCCTATTTTTACACTCTGGGTTCTCTGAGATAGGTAGTCTTGAAACCAGTGGACAACTCATGTGGCCAGTCCCAGGTGAAGCAGTTGGTCAAGCAGTATTGGGTGGTTGATGGTGTCACATGCTTTTGTGAGATCAATAAAAATTGATCCTACTAGTTTACCACCATCCATTGCCATGTGCACATAGTTGGAGAATTCCACTAAAGCAGTAGCTGTGCTATGGCACTTACAAAATCCATACTGCTGCGGGCACTGGAGATCGTATTTGTGGAGGTACTCCGAGATCTGGTCAGCCACTACCCTCTCAAGTGTTTTTGATAGGGGAGTGGTGAGAGAGAATCTAGATAGCCCTCTAATTGGTGATGCTAGAGCGATCTGCACTTTTCAGCACAGGGGTAACCAATGTGAGCGTCCATACAGCAAGGAATTTCAACAAGGAGGGCGATTTGTTGAAGAGCTTTGTAATAGGGACCGCGAGCTCATCATGTGCAACTGCCACCAACTTCATGTCTATGTTGTCACTACCGAGCCTAGTTTTACTAAGTACTCTTCGGATGTAGGTTCTGGCTTCCTTGATGGTGATACGTCTAAAGTGAAAGTTAGGGTGGCTAGGGTTGTCCCTAGTTAATGGTGGGGCAGGTTCAGGGGAATTGAGTAGTCAGGGGGAAGAACTGAGCTGAGGTCCGTAAAGGCTGAGTTAAAGTTAAAGGAGGCAGTGTAGCGCAGTGGTATAAGACTCTGAGCTGCAAACCAGGAGACCTGGGTTTGAATCCCGCAGCCCCCACTTGCATACTGTGTGACCCTGAGTAAGTCATTTAACTTCCGTGTGCTCCCAGGTCACACCTGTAAACAAGCTTTCAGCTTAGTGTGTGTCTCCTGGTTAAAAAAAAATTAAATAAAAAATAAAGGATTCTGCAATTGACGTGGGATCAAGAGTGGGAGTACCACTGACAGTAATCATAGTTGGGTGCCTCCTGTCCTCTTTACCAAGTAAGTCTTTGATATTGGCCCAGAATCTTTTGCCATTGCTCCAGTTATTTTCTAGCTGTTCCTTGTAGTAATTTGCTTTGGCTTGTCTAGTAAGATAAGTACATCTATTTCTAGCATTTCAATACTTTTGGTAATCCGCTGGATTGCCTGTCATTCTTACCAGGCTTCAGAGATTGTCATGTTCCCTCATCTGATTTAGGAGACCATGAGTAATCCAGCCATTAGTGGATCCTCTGATCTTTCATTTCCTCAGAGGGGCAAAGATATCACATATACCACTGAACGTATCAGAGAAGTATTCAAGGGCCTGGTCAATATCCTGAAATCGGTCAAGTGGGGACCAATCAACATGTCGTATAGCTGTTTTGAAGATGAGCATGGAGCTGTGCTTGAGAAAACGGCTAAGAATGGTGATGGGTGTCCTTTTTTTCCTTAATCACCCATTTGCAAGCAACAGGTGAGTGATCACTGAGACAGTCTGAAAGCACAGCAATGTTCTTGATCCTGGAGGGGCAGTTAGAGAGAAGCCAGTCTAGCAACGTGCCTTTGCCAGTCTTATGATTCAGTCTAGTATCCTCAGATACATACTGTGTGAGGTACATACTGGCAACCAGGTCTTTCAAGAAAATAAGAACATAAGAAAGCATCGACAGATGGGGACCGTGCAATCCATCTAGTCTGCCTTAGAAACTACCCTCCTCCCTATGCAGCCTTCATCCTAACTTGTCAAGTCAAGTCAAAATTTATTTATATTGTGCTTTTCAAAAATCAAAGTGCAGGTACATAACAGAAACAATCAACAACATAAATATAAATATAAGCCTAAAAACAGTTAAAACAAAAGGATAAACTATCCACTAAAAGCCTGTTCAAATAAGTGGGTTTTCAAAGCTGCCTTGAATGACTTTGTGGACAGACACTCTCAAATACAACGAGGTAGAGAATTCCACAGGGTCAGGGCCACAAAAGAAAAAGCTCTGGCCCCCAGTGACTGAAGACGGACCCTTGGAATCCCTAGCAATCCTTCGTCGGTGGAGCAGAGTGAGTGGGAAGGGCAGTAGGGTCGAAGGAGATCTTGCAAGTTGCCCGGTCCCTGGTCCTTTATGTCTGTCCCATGTGAGTTTGAAATCCCTGATTGTCTTTGATGCTACCACCTCCTGGGGCAGGCTGTTTCACGGATCTATCACTGTCTCTGTGAAGAAGTACTTCCTGAGGTTGCTTTGAACCTTCCTCCTACCAGTCTCATACCATGCCCTCTCGTGTGTGCTGCCGTGTCCTGTTACTGGATTTACTGGATCATGTAGGACAAAAGTAGGCACAAGGCCTATTGAGATTGTCCTCCCACAACACTGGAACATTACTGTAATTAAGTCAATGTAGTTTTAGCCAAGTATCAAGCTTGGACTTAAAGGAATCTAAACTGGTTGAATCTATGATCTCCTGTGGTACAGCATTCCAATATTTTGCTACTTTTATATTGAAAATGGTGTCATGTTGAAATAGATTGTTTGTCTGAGCTGTGTTAAATTCCCGAATGTATTTAAATGTTTCAGTCATGTCCCCTCTGTTTCTTCGTTGCTCAAGGGAGTATAGGTTCATCTCCCTGAGTCTTGCTTCATATGACCTGTGATGCAGTCCATGCACCATCTTAATAGCCCTTCTCTGCACAGTTTCCAAATGGTCAATGTCCATCTTGAGGTGAGGTCTCCAGAACTGAACGCAGTACTGCAAGTGTGACCTCAACAAGGACCTGTAAAGGGGCATGATATCCTCCCTCTTTGTACTAGAAATACCTCTACTTATACATCCGAGGATGCCACTCACTTTCTGTGCTGCTCTTTCACACCGTTTTCCTATCTTTAATTTGTCAGTGATGATTATGCCAAGATCTCGCTCCGTTTGTGTCTCCTCAAGTTGATGTCCTCCCAGTGTGTACTTTTTTCCAGGGTTCCTCTTTCCTAAGTGCATTACCTTACACATTTTGGTGTTAAATTGTAACTGCCAGTCCCTGGACCAATCCTCTAGCCTTCTAAGGTCAACTTCCATGTTGTCTGCTCCTTCCCTTGTGTCCACTCTGTTGCAGAGTTTTGTATCATCTGCGAACAGGCAAACCTTCCCTGTTAGTCCATTTGCTATGTCTGCTATAAATATATTAAATAGGATCGGTCCCAGTACCAATCCCTGTGGGATGCCACTGGTCACCCTACCCTCCCTTGACAATGATCCATTGACCAGCACTCTCTGGGTCCTATCGTTTGGCCAGTTACTGATCCAGCTGACCATCTTCTGGCCAATTTCTGTATGTTCCAGCTTGTTGGTTAGCCTTCTGTGAGGGATGGTGTCAAAGGCCTTGCTGAAATCTAATTATACAGCATACACCGCCCCCTCTGACCAAATGTTCTGGTGACTCAGTCAAAGAAGTGGATCAAGTTGGTTTGCCAAGAGCATCCTGCTGTGAAGCCATGTTGCTTTAGGTCCATTTTTCCAGTATCTTTTAGGTGGTCCAATTCCTTGCTAAGCCAATTTATGTTGAAATCTCCAGTAATAATGAACTCAGAGTTCCTTTTTATGTTGATTGCGCGCATGTACAAGAAATATATTGCAGCAGCTTGCCAGAAGCAGGTTGTGGAGGCGCAGCACTGTTGTGGCCAGTGACCCCACAGCCTTTAAAGGCTTGACCCACTTTCCCCAATGGGTTGGCACGCTGCTGCTGACACTAGTTCAGCCAGTGTGCCACCACCTTGAAATGTTTCAGCCGCTGCAATCAGGGGCCACCTCGTCATTGCAGCATCAGCCATTCCACTGCAATGAGGGAATGACCTGTCATTGCTGGGTGGAATGTTGGTACTGTAATATTGTTTGTAAACATGGCAGCGGCTTGCTGCTATGTTCACAAACAATATTAGTGAGGCCCCAGTGCCGAGGAGGTGCCCAATCCCCCTCGGCAGCATGTGCCCCCCCACAACAGTGTGTGCTTGCTGACGGGGGCCCAATCCCCATCAGCTGCAGTCCCCGCACGAGTTGAGGTTGCCGATGGGGGAGCCCACTCCCAGTTGACATAATGGTCCCCACCAGCCAAAACAATGGTTTATGCCGAGGGGGTGCCCAATCCCCCTCGGCTCTAGTCCCCCCAGCATTGAATATGTGCCGACGGGGGAGCCCAATCCCCTGCCAGTTACAGCTCGCCCCAAACATTGAGGTGGCATGCTGGGAGCCCACCCCAGTGTGCCCAATGCCCCTTGTGCTGATGGGGGTGCCCAATCCCCCATCAGCTACAGTGCTCCCTCAAACATTCAGGTGGCATGCTGGGAGCCCACCCCAGCATGCCCAATGCCCCTGTAAATAAAAAAACATCCCGCTATTTTTTTTTTCTTGTTTAAATCTGTAAAAAAGAAAATGGTCCCTCACGGTCTCCCTAGCCCCTCCCACAACCCACGCTCACCCACTGCGCACCCTGTCTCCCCTCACCTCATACTTACCTCCAGAGTCCAGTGCAATGATCTTTGGTAGACCGGGAACACGTCTGCACTCTTCAAAGCCAACTGCGAACTGAGGAAATGCCAGTGAGCTATATAATGGCATAAATAGGGCTTTTTCAACTTTTTTGCATATCTCAGCCATTTTTTGGAATTTTGGTACCAAATTTTCAAGATGGGGTTATTGGGCCCCCTCCTTATGAATTCAGCCACTGTCATGGTGTTAATCTGTCCCAAAAGGTGATTTCATGGTCACTGTGCGGAATCTCCTTTTGGGACTGATTAACAAAATGGCAGTGCCTGTGTTCATGAAGTGGGATCTCAAAAAGTATATGTTGAAAATTTGGTGGCAAAAATAAAAAAAAGACTGCTTTACGAGCATGTGTTGTGCAGTTACTATGCACGCTCGTAACTTCTCCAATTTGCAATATTTTCACTCCAGATTTTCAACATTGCCATTTTTACACACCTCCTTATGAACAGTACAGCTGTCATTTTTCACATCCTGTCTGAAATGTGTTTTCACAGTTCCAGTGCAGAATAACTTGGTCACTGTGGGAAATCAGTGTTCAGGTCATATTAAGAAAATCACAGTGACACTGTTCATGAACAGAGGTCCTAAAATGCCTATGTTGAAAATTTTGTGATGAAAGTCCATAAAATGAGTGTGTTACAAGCGTGCATTGTACAGGTTCCATGCACGCTCGTAACTTCACAACTTTGTTATATTTTCACTCCAGATTTTCCACATTGCCATTTTTCTGCACCTCCTTATGAACAGTGCAGCTGTCATTTTTCACATCCTGGCCGAAATGTGTTTTCGCTCTTCTGGTGCAGAATAGCACGGTCACTGTGGGAAATCAGCGTTTGGGACACATTAAGAAAATCACAGTGACACTGTTCATGAGCAGAGGTCCTAAAATGCCTATGTTAAAAATTTTGTGATGAACCTCCATAAAATGACTGTGTTACAAGCGTGCATTGTGCAGTTTCCACGCACCCTTGTAACTTTACAAACTAGTAATAGTTTCACGCCAGATTTTTAACACTGCCATTTTTTCACATCTCCTTATGAACAGTACAGCTGTCATTTTTCACATCCTGGCTGAAATGTGTTTTCCCGCTTCCAGTGCAGAATACCACAGCTGATGTCTGGAATCAGTGTTTGGGACAGATTAAGATCGAGTGAGTGAGAGTGACCGAGCTCAACTGAGCTCTGTCAGGACTGCTGCGGATTTGTTTGTGGGCAGGAAAAGGTACCAACGTAGGCATGAGCCCAGTACAAAAGGGCAGCTTGCAGCGCCAGGAGACATAGAATGAGTGAGTGAGGGAGGGGGAGTGCGTGAGCTCAAGTGGAGCTCTGTTTGGACTGCTGCAAATTTTTTTGTGGGCAGAAAAAGGCATCAATGCATGCAGGGGCTCAGTACAAAAGGGCAGCCTGCAGCAGTGGGAGAAAAAGAATGACTGAGTGAGATAGGGGGAGTGAGCGAGCTCAATGGAGCTCTATCATGACTGCTGCGGATTTCTTTGTGGGCAGAAAAAGGCGGCAATGCAGGCAGGAGCCCAGTACAAAAAGGCAGCCTGCAGCGCCAGGAGAAACAGAATGAGCGAGTGAGACAGGGGGAGTGAGCGACCTCAATGGAGCTCTGTCAGGACAGCTGCAGATTTCTTTGTGGGCAGAAAAAGGTGCCAACACAGGTAGGAGCCCAGTAAAAAAGGGCAGCCTGCAGTGCCGGGAGACACAGAATGAGCGAGTGAGGGCAGGGGAGTGAGCAAGCTCAACGGAACTCTATCATGACTGCTGCAGATTTCTTTGTGGGTAGAAAAAGCCGGCAATGCAGGCAGGAGCCCAGTACAAAAGGGCAGCCTGCAGCACCAGCAGAAACGGAATAAGCGAGTGAGAGAGGTGGAGTGAGTGAGCTCAACGGAGCTCTGTCAGGACTGCTGCAGATTTCTTTGTGGGCAGAAAAAGCCACCAACAGAGGCAGGAGCCCAGTATAAAAGGGAAGCCTGCAGCGCCAGAATAAACAGAATGAGCGAGTGAGACGGGGGAAGTGCGCGACCTCAATGGAGCTCTGCCGTGACAGCTGCAGATTTCTTTGTGGGCAGAAAAAGGTGCCAACACAGGCAGGAGCCCAGTACACAAGGGCAGCCTGGAGCGCCGTGAGAAACACAATGAGCGAGTGAGAGAGGGGGAGTAAGCGAGCTCAACAGAGCTCTATCATGACTGCTGCAGATTCCTTTTGTGGGCAGAAAAAGGTGGCAATGCAGGCAGGAGCCCCATACAAAAGGCCAGACTGCAGTGCCAGCAGAAATGGAACGAGCCAGTGAGAGAGGGAGTGAGCGAGCTTACTAGAGCTGTGTCAGGACTGTTGCAGATTTCTTTGTGGGAAGAAAAAGCTGCCAACAGAGGCAGGAGCCCAGTACAAAAGGGCAGCCTGCAGCACCAAGAGAAACAGAAAGAGCGAGTGAGGGGGGGGGGTGTGAGTCACCTCAACGGTGCTCTGTCGGGACAGCTGCAGATTTCTTTGTGGGCAGAAAAAGGTGTCAACAGAGGCAGGAGCCCAGTACCAAAGGGCAGCCTGCAGCACTGGGAGAAACAGAACGAGTGAGTGACAGAGGGGCAGTGAGCGAGCTCAATGGACCAAAGCAATCAACATTTGGCATTGACAAATGCTTGTTATTTTTGAGATTGCTTCTATGACAGGGCCAAGACCCAGCTTTGCCTTAGTGTGTGGCAAATAGACCAAAGCAATGGTAAGAGCCTTCTTTTGTCTCCCAAGCAGGAGTTTCACAGCTAGAAGTGATTGAGAGCATGCTCCCCTCTACATTTTCCCTCACATAGATAAGGCGACCCCCACCTCTTTTCCCAGGCCTATCAAGCCATAAATATAACATACCCTTGCAGAGCAATGGTGTTATCCTTAGTTTTTTGCATGAGCAAAGTCTCAGTGAGACAAGAGGCAGTATAGCGCAGTGGGTTAAGGCTCTGAGCTGCAGATCTGGAAATCTGGGTTTGAATCCCATAGCCGCCTAGGTGCATACTGTGTGATCTTGAGCAAGTCACTTAACTTCCTTGTGCTCCCAGCTCACATCTGGAAACAAACTTCAGTTTAGTGTGCTACTCCTGGTTAAATAATGTTCCCTTTCCCTTTTCCTTTCCCTTCCCCTTTCCCAAATGATGTCAGGGTTGTGTAGTTAAGTCCATGCTTGAAGCTGGGCCATCTTGAGGAGCAAGCTGCAGATGTTCATGGCAGCTATTCTCAACTTGCCACCCAGTGTATTTGTGGTATTTGGTCCCGGATTAGGATGCATATCCCCAGAGAGTAATAGCAGTAGTGAAAGAGTAATTCTGGCCAAAGAGTAGAAAAGCAGCTTGGACTCAGCCCTTTTACTTTTGTATCTACGGTAATTGGCATGCCACATTTGACCACCCTGTTGTGTAGCAAACTTGGCCAGGATGATGATACTACTACTAATACAAAACAGAGTTACTTGTGCAGGGGGTGGCTTCAAAGGAGTGCCCAGAAAGGAGTAGATACTAGTGCCAAATTGTAGTCTGCAGGGGTTTAGGGTGGATGGAGTGTACCCAGGGGCAGAAGGTGGGGCCATTAAGAGGTACTGTCTCACCAGAGGAAAGAGGGCAAGGAGAATTATGCAGTAACTGTTCAGGACCCTAGCCAACATAGTTCCTGGCATTTAATCTTAAACTAACTTAGACTGAGGAGGGAACGCCAAAGGTCAGATTGCAGCAAAGAGTTGAAGAGATGCTAGAAGCAGCCATTAAAGAGACACAGATATGCAGTTCCTGTGCTGGTAACAGGTATCTGGAGTCACTGGCTATGAGTGGGTTAAAAAAGGAGGAGGGCATGGGCAAAAGAAGTGGATAATTTTCAGGGATGACAGGCAATTGCATTGAGGAGCAGCCTACAACCTTAGTAAATCACTAGCGTTTTAGGGCCAAGGCAAACTGCCTATCAGAGGCAATGCCTGTCATGCAGGCAGCACTTATGGGGATTCAATTGAGGCTGGGAGGGGTGGGTGGAAGAACATTTTGAACTGAGCTTGAACCGAGCAAAATAGTCCAGTAAGCACTGTCCACAGAAGCTGGCTTGGGGGGCTGCAAAGAAAGCCGCTGGCAGCCAAGAACTTCAGAGGAAGTGCTTGACCAGTAAGCTGAGAGCCAGCCCTCGGCTCACCAATGGCAGGCTGAGCCTAGAAGGGCAAGCAACCAATTGTAGAGGCAGTCCCCAAAATCGTACCTTGGGGCTTGCTTCAGCTGGCAGGGAGAGGTTTGTGGATGGCCATGCAGCTCAGCCGAGAACCACAACCTGGAGCTGGGAAATCATCAGCAGGAACCCTGATTAGGGGCTAGGTTCTGCTGAGGAATGGAAAAAAATAATTAGTCCCTGGATACTAAATGTCCAGGTGCAGCAGATTATCACAAGCGGTGAGTGGGAATCACTTAATTAACAAAAGGAATAAGGTGAGTGGCAGTAAAGGGAGGGAGAGCAAAAATTGGGCAGGTGTGGCTAGCTTTCTGCGCCACTGCCAATTTCACAGGACAAAGAGTAAGGATGGGAGTAGGCAGCTGGGGACAGAGAGAAGGGGAATTGGAAGGCAGGGCAGGGGGGTCAAGGCTAAGATAAGCAGGCTAAAGGTTTGGGAGGGAGTAAGTCAAAAGTGAAATAAACAGAACAAAAAAAGAAAAACAAAATAAAATTAAGTAGGCAATCTAACCCCAGAGGTCTGTCTGGTCTGTCAGGGCAGAGATCCAGAACTAGAGATTTTCAGGGTCAAATTCTACCACAAGTAGCTAAGTAAATGTAAGGAGGGGAAGGCAGGAAAGACTGGGGAGAAAGAGAAGGGACAGCTGAGGTTAGGATCAGTCTAAACTTTGCTCAGCAGAAATTAACAGACTAAGCATCACTATGGCAGTCCAATTCAAGCAGTCTGATAAGGCAGCTTTAGTTCAATTCATGCACAGCAAAATATGACAGAAAAACAAAACACAGTAAATTTTAGGCCAGTTTAATTACAAGCAAAGACATGAACTACCTTGAGCTTTTATAATAAATTTAAAATTTTGAACCAAGCAAAACAGTCCAGCAAGCACTGTCCACAGAAGCTGGCTTAGGGGCACTGCAAAGAAAGATGCTGGTAGCTGAGAACTTCGGAAGAAGTGCTTGACCAGTAAGCTGAGAGCAGGCCCTCGGCTCATCAACGGCAGGTCGAGCCAAGAAGGGCAAGCGACCAATTGTAGAGGCAGTCCCTGATATCGTACCTTGTGGATTGCTTCAGCTGGCAGGGAGTGGATTGCAGACGGCCTTGTAGCTCTGCCGAGAACTGCAACGAGAAACCAGGAGTTGGCAACAGGAGCCCTGATTAGGGGCTAGGATCTGGGGAGGAAAGGAAAAAACAATTAGTCCCTGGATACTAAATATCTAGGTGCAGCAGTTTATCTCAAGCAGTGGGCAGGAATCACTTAATTAACAAAAGGAGTATGGTGCATGGCAGCAAAGGAGGGGAGAGTGAAAACTGGGCTGGGGCGTCTAGCATTCAGCACCACTGCCAATTGCACAGGACAAAGAGAAAGGGCGGGAGTAGGCAGCTGGGAACAGAGGGGGGTTGGAAGACAGGGCAGGGGGTCAAGGCTAAGGTAAGCAGGCTAAGGGTTTGGGAGGGAATAAGTCAAAAGTCAAATAAACAGAACAAAAAAGGAAAACAAATTAAACTAAGTAGGCAATCTAACCGAAGGGGTCTTGTGGAGGGGTTGTGGGATAACAGATGGACCAGACACCGAACTTCAACACACAATCTCTGTGTGATGTGTACTCAAAATACAGGTAATAAGCTTCAGCAATGGCATATTCCTTCTTCAGTACATCAGTTTGCAGCAACAGACTATGTATGTCCTTTCTCTGCACTTAGCCAGCACCTACTGACACTGATCTCTGATTTAAATTACCAGTCGAAATTCAACCTCCACCCCTATGCAGGCCTTGTTTGTTAGGGTGGTGGGCAGGGACACTGGTTTACCGCATACGCGGTGATGGCCCTGCGAAAGCGAATTCTGATTGGCCCATGGAAAGCAGGCGCCAAGCGAAACACCTTTGTTCTCAGGGCGCCGTGAATACAGTGCTATAAAATGTGAAGTAGCGTTGTTGTCTCCCGCTGCTCTGTGGACTGTTTGCTGACCCGTTTCTGCTACACTGATCTGTTCCTGCTCAGAAGGCCCCTCTGAAACCCGGACATCCATTAAAAAAGCAGAACAAGTAAGTTGGCTTTTCTGTTACTCTGCTGTGGCTAAGTTTTTTAAGAAAGTGCACTGTGGAGGGTCTGTTCTTCTGCAATGTATGGCTTTCCTGAAGCTCTGGGGGCTGGAAGCAGTGGCGGGGGTGGGGGACTGAATAGAAGACCGAAGAATACTTTATCTGCTCCCGTTTTTTTTTGTTTTGTTTTTTATTATTTTTTTGTTGCCCGATCTCATGGAGAAACTAGATAGTTATTAAGTAAGGTGGGGCCTGAATGTTGGATAATGATCTGCACCACTGGCTGGAAACTGAAAGGTTTTTAAACATTTTATTAAGTGATCAATACAGTCCCGAAGCTTCATTATGTTTATATGAAATAATATTTTAAAGAAAGTACACTGTTAGTCTATACAGTCTACGAGGACACGCCGTTCACGAGACTGACTGAAGACTTTATCTGTTCCCATTTCTTTTTTATTTGATGCCCTTGTAAATTCTGATGTGCAGTGATGTGTGCCCTTGTGCAGTTCCATGGGGAAGGGGGAGCCGGAGACCCGGAGTGATTAAAAAATTAATCTGCTCTCGAGTAATTTTTTTTTTCTTTTTCTTCATTGCCCAATATGATAAACTGCGACTGTGATGTGATCAAATGTCTACCCTTAATGAGAAAGAAAGACTAAAGTCTATCCATCATGGAGTGTTTGCATTGGAGCCTCCCAATTGGGTGCCCATACTACTTCCTACAGTCCCGAAGCTCGGTGGTGTACCCAGCACTTGATCTCTAAGTGATCTGCTCTTGTTTTATTTTTATAGTTGCCCTGAGAAAGTCCTTGCTTGCAGTCTGAGCTGGACAAATGTGTGTCCTAAATAGAAAGGAGGATTGCATTTATTGTTATTGTCTGGTGCTGGGTTGGGGAGAGTGGGCATGCTGGTGTGGGGAGAGTGGGCACGCTGGTGTGGTGGAGAGTGGGCACGCTGGTGTGGTGGAGAGTGGGCACGCTGGTGTGGTGGAGAGTGGGCACGCTGGTGTGGTGGGGTGGACAGAGTGGCCATGCTGGTCTGTCAGGTTGGGGAGAGTGGCAGTGCTGGTTTGTTGGAGTGCCATGCCAGTGTGTCGGGGTTGGGAGAGCAGCCGTGTTAGTCCATTGGGATGAGGAGAGTGGCCATGCTTGGTGTGGGGACTGATGACCATTCGTGTTGGTGAGGTGGGGGGATGGGATGGCCATCCATGCTGTCCTGTGGTGTGGAAGGACTGGTCATGTTTTCTTGGGTGAGATGAGGGAACTATCCATGTGGGTGTGGTAGGCTGACAGTAATTCCTGGGACTGTCCATTAAAATAGGGGTTCTCTGTGTTGGAGATGTGGTTTATGAGTTGCCAGGCTTGCTTGGGTAAGGCGGCCTGGCAGTGTTTCATAAAGGGCTGTATATTAACACAGGGTCAGCCTTTGTTGTGGCTGCAGGCAGGGAAGCTAAACATATTTGACTGGGAGGGATGGGAGGAGCTGGCAGTGTTGCAGCAAGGTTCATCTGTACTGCACTTCAGGGGTCTAAATCAGATTTTACAACCTCTAGCCAGCAAGGCTAGTCACTGACTGAGAAAGTCGCCAACCCCACAGACTTTTCCTCTGGTCCAGCTATTGTACTTATGTTTGCTTTCTCCAACACAAGCCTGCAGGGCAAGTTAAAGGAACATTTTACTAGCCCAATACAAAATCTGCCGGCATTTGGCTAGTGAGCCACTGCCAATGTTTACCTCTGTGCTAGGGAAGGGACACTCACTGTTATATTCAGGGAAGCTGGCCTTGTGGACTGGGATAAAAGTGCTTTAAAGGGACACTGTCAACTCTGGTATCTTTTTATGGTGTGGGCAATGAGTGTGCCTCAAGCAGGAACTAGCGATATAAAATCCATAAACAGTACCAGATTTCTACAATAGTGCAAGATTAGAGACTCATTATGTAAAAATATATTTCAGGAACCGAACCGAAATGTCAAGCCCTCGTCCACGAGCTGGAATGATACTGGCAGCACGATGCCACCAGCATCAGTTGGACAGAGGGGCAACTAAGGAAGGTGTGCAGAGGATGTGCTCACACGTGCATTGCTGTAGCACTGACTTGCAGGTACAGGGATCAAGTGGTGGTGATGGATAGCCACGGGAGGGGTGGTCACTGGCCACAAATGAAAGTCGGAGTGGCACAGTGACTTGTGGCCAGTGGACAGAGCAGTGTTGTGGGGGGGGGTGTTCACTGCTAGGAATGAGTCAGGGCACTGTGTGTGTGTGTGTGTGTGTGTGTGTGTGTGTGTGTGTGTGTGGCTGTCTCAGTACCAGGACTTGGAATGGGGCACTGGGGTGTGTATGTGGAGGGGATGGCAGCCTGTTGCCGGGACTGGGCAGGGGTTTTTGTGTGCACAGCTCATATGGCATTTGTGGCAGGGTCCCCCCCCCCGCTGCATTCGGTGCTCTCCTACAGCCCCCTGTACACAGCACTATGTGTACCATTGTGAATGGTGTGTAGTGTGGGCATGCCCTCTTCCCCAGACCACCCTAGTGCATAGCTGGCTGTGCAGATGGGGAATTGGAGTACACCTGGCAAGAGCACATTTGGTGAATGCCACCAGGGATCCACAAGACCCCAGATGTGTGGCATTCGTGGTGTATGCCTACTCAGCCAGTTTACGCTGCAGGATGGCATAGTGCATAGGGTCCATAATAAGTATCTTGCGCTACTGTGCAAGTCTGGTACCATTTATGCATTTTAAATTGCAAGTGCCTTCTCTAGGCACACTCAATGCATACACCATAAAAAGACACAAAAGCTGATGGTGTCTCCTTAAAAAGCACAGTACCACTGCTGCACATGACAATAATTTATCATTTTTTTTCAAATTGCCTTTGTTCATCCTTTACATTGTATAAGTAAGGTATAGAATAAAAGTCATTTTTTTCTGTATTATTTTAATTTTGGGCTGATGCCCGTATGCTGAAGAATCATTGTCCTGTTCTCCTGCTGTCTCTAGCTACAACTGCTTTCATAAGGAATTGATCACATAATATGTTGTGTAAGCCAAGCTCAAGTCAAGTACTTAGATATTTTTGTTTTAGGAACATTTGTATGCAGTGTAATGTTGGTGGGGTGTTTACTGCCATCTGTCAGGGGTTGCTGGCTGTGTATCTGGGGTAGGGTTGCTGGCTGTGTGTCTGGGGTGATGGAGTAGCTGGCTGTGTGTGTTTTGGGTGGTGGGTTTGCTGGCCATGGGGTTTTAGGAGTGGGGGTTGCTGGCAGTGTGTTTGGGGTTGGGGATGTTGCTGGCCATTTTGGTGGGGCAGGGGATGACAATGAGTTCTTAAAGGAGAACTACTGGCAGAGGTGAAGCTCTAGCCGCTGTACTGATCGTGGCTACTGGTCCCCCTGCAGGCATTATATTAAATAAATCATCTTTGTACCTGATCACACAAACTGGTAAATCCTCCTGGCATTTTAATTTTGGCACTTGTGAACATCCACGGTCTAGCTTATGAACTGTTGATGCTGCCTTGCCCCTGACTCAATAGTGCCCTTATGCATGGAGATTGAAGTTGATATCCCCAGTGCCCTTTATAAATCCCATGGGTGTGCTCTGCACTACTGCCCTGCCTATAGAGGAAGAGGCATGGCAGCATCATCAGCTTGCAGTGTTATGAGCAAGAGCATGTCATGTTCAAGGCACCATAATTAAAATGCCAGGCCCACTGGGGATGTCCACTTTGTACTAGTGAGCAGGCACAAAGATGAATTTATTTATGTTGACTGTAGGAGGTAGAGGAGATGAAACCCAATCTGTACCATGTTCATGGCTTCACCTCTGCCAGTAGAACTCCTTTCATGAGTTTGAGCTCCGACATGAAAACTAAGAGGCTCCATTTGCATGAAGACCAAGTCAGAAAGTACCCAATTTACTGTGGGTGTAATTCTGGATTGGTTTATTACTTGGAAAAGATTGTATAGGTCTCTATTAGCATCCTCATTAATCACATGTGGATTTATTTAATTGGATGCACTTTGTTTACAAATAAACCGATTCAGGCAGCTAAATTTCAGATAGGGACTGAACCGATGGAGTCCACCTTGGCGTCTGGTGGTTCAGCTTAATTCACGTCTGAGCTCTGACAAGCAAGCTTGGGTACATGGCATTGGGTGAGTACTGTTGTGATTCCACTGCAGTCGTCACACCTGAGGAGTGTGGGCTTCAGTGCTGCATCACTTGCTGTCACACCTGAGGGGTGGGGGCTTCAGAGTTGCACTGCCTGCCATCATACCTGAGGGATGGGAACTTCAGTGTTGCACAGCCTGCCATCACAACTGAGGGGTGGGGGCTGCAGTGATGCAGCTACTGCCATCACACCTAAGGGATAGGGAACGTAGTACTGCTGCCATCACACCTGAGGGATGGGGAATGTAGTACTGCTGCCATCACACTTGAGGGATTGGGGTGCAGTGCTGCTGCTTCTATCACACCCGGTGGGAGGCGCATAGTGCTGTTACTGCTGCCTTCACACCTGAGGTGATAGGGGCCGCACTGTTGTTGCTACTGCAATTGCACCTGAGGATGGGGACCACAGTGTTACTTCCATCACACCTTGGGGATGGGGGCCATAGTGCTGCTGCTGCCTTCACATCTTGTACCTAAAACAACTTTTAATTGGTACAAGGATGGATGGATGTACAGTAGTGGAGGTCAAAATTGCTAAAATGCATGTTCACAGAGTTAAAAATTGTTAAATAAAGTACACAAAGCCAAACACCGGTAAAAACGGATTTTGGCTTAGGAGACACCGGTGACAATACCAGTTTTTACAATGTGCAAAACAGAATTTGCCCTTTCTCAATCCCGGTAAACCAGTGTCCCTGGTGGTGGGAGTTCAAATAAAAAAAACTGAATACAACAAGCTAAAAACAAAGAACCTCAGTGCAAAAGCACTGAAAAAGGGTTACCCCAAAGGGCATTGGCAACAAGTCAAGTTTCAAAGAAGTACAACATCATACATACTTCCATAATGCAAAGCATCATGGGATATATGCAAATCACCATGACATTTCAGACTTGTTCAGTTTATAGCAATTTACATGCATTTTAAATAGCACAACTAACCTAATTTCTATAATAGTCACCTAGTACTTTTTACCATTATCAAAAACACCTAGTGCCATAGTATTTTCAACATTTTTAGGTTTCATAAACATAAGGTATATACATCAAGGTATTTATGACGTAGTGCTATTACATACTAAATCCAACAATGATAAACATAACCTGTTTTACATAGGCTTGGAAGTTACCACGAAAACCTCCCTGTATGAGGACCTGAGAGGGAAAAGGAAAATTTAAGAGAACACTATAGCATAGTCAAGAAAGGGGAGGGGGGTGCCCATAGGTGGCCAATCTTGTGGATTAGATATTGTAAAGGATAGATTAGGCTAAGAAATAGAAGAACTGTTGCAACAGATTAAAGAAAAGGTTGGTCCTCAAGAGTGGTAGGAGCTCCCTGTCACATACACCCCCCTTAAGAGGGAAGCAGTTATTGCAGACTGCTTACCACCTTCCTGTCCCAGGAAGGGATGAAGCTTCCACCCATCCATCTTCAGAAGCTCTGTCTCAGGGTCACTATTAATGATAAATATTTTATCATAAACATAATGGATATCATCATTCTTTACCCTGAGGCATTAACACATTTCTCAACAGAGACTAATGGTACCTTCCCTGAACTATCTCCTTTTAGGGAAAGTACATCATATTTCACTTGCTACAGATACAGACACCTGAGGGTAGACACTCTTTTGGTGTTACCCCAACACGGGTTCCACCCACCTCCGGCTTTGTAGGTTTTGCATCAAAAAATAAAACACATGTACCACCTCCTTGATTTTAACATATTGTAACATTTTGGCAATATTAGCATCTTTAGCCTGTAGTATACCCCATTCACTACTCTTAATATATTTAGCTGCATTAATACAAGAAAAAGTCCCTGCAGCCTCATAGGCTTCTTCTTGCTTGCTTGGAGTCTTCAATCCAGAAGTGTTCGGTATCTTCCAGGATTTGCTATTAAGGGTAATCAATAAACATGCTCCCCTAAATAAGGTCAAATCCAGAAAATGGACACCGTACTGGTTCAGCCATCCCTGAAGAGGGCCCTGCGGTCCAGAGATATTTTATGGAAAAGTGCAAGAAAGTCGCAGTAAGAAACAGACTAGCTTGCTTTCCGGGTAGCCAGAAACAGCTGCACAAAGATGGTAAGGACAGAAAAATTGCAGTTCTTTCAATCCACCCTAGAGGAAAACAAAAATTGCTCTGCCAAGTTTTGGCAAATCTTGAGAGAGATCAAAGGTCACTCCACTGCCACACCAATTCTGGCTAAAATTGTGGTGAACAACAACTCTTACTCAGACAGGTCTGAGATACTTGATCAGCTCAATAATCACTTTGCAATGGCAGGCCTCGCATTCAATGTCTCTCCACTTAGTAGTTTGAAAGCCCCAAGTGCCGCCAGTGCAGGTATTAGCCCCGCTCCTGTTCCCAAGACTGACCGACACCCCTTTGAATTCCAGCTAGTCTCATACAAACAGGTGGAGGACCTTCTTCTTTCACTGGACACAAAACAGAGTGCCAGTGCAGACTTGCTAGAACCCATCTTCTTAAAAGCTGGATACCATTATCTGACTGCACCAATCGTTCATCTATTTAATAGCTCACTTACTCAAGGGGAACTACCACCCAGCTGGAAAATCACACATATTATCCCCTTGTTCAAATCTAGGGACCCCATGGACCTGAATAACTACAGGCCTATCTCGTTTCTTACAGTACTGTCTAAGTTACTTGAGAAAATCATCAACTCACAGCTCAAGCACTACTTGGATTGTGAAAATATCTTCAGTCCAGCCCAATCAGGGTTCAGGCCAAAGCACAGTACTGTGTCGGCTGTAGCAAAAGTGTCACACGATTGGTTAACTTCTCTGGACAGGAAACAGCATATCTATGCACTTTTCCTAGATCTTAGCAAAGCCTTTGACATGATTGACCACTCCATGCTTCTTGATTAGCTGGGTTGCATTGGCCTAAACTGTGCCGCAGTCAAATGGTTCCATTGTTACCTTACAAATCGAAGGCAACAAATCAAAGCTCAGGGGGAACTGTCCCCACTTAAAGTCTTGCCTTGAGGTGTACCGCAAGGATCTGTCTTGGGGCCTATCCTCTTCGCTATCTACATTAATAGTATGGCCTTCTTGCTGGAAATGTACAACTCTTCACAGATGATACAGTCCTATACACAACCAACCCCTCTCTAGATCTTGCACACAAGGAGTTACAGCAGGACTTTCTCATGCTCCAGCATAACCTACTGAGCCTTAAGCTCCTGCTCAATGCCAAAAAAACAAAAGCCATGATCATCTCCCTGCATCCCCCACTCAATCTGGGGACACCTGGCATCCCTCAGATTATCACCCTCCTTGGTGAATCTCTGGAAATAGTGGATACATTCAAATACCTGGGAGTCTGGCTGGATAACAAGCTTAGTTTTATCATCCATTTAAGTGAACTTTCAAAAAAAATTAAGACAGCGTCTTGGTATGTTTTACCACATAAGACGTCTTCTCACCTTCAAAGCTAGGAAACGACTGGTCCGAACAACCTTTCTGCCTCTGCCCGACTACGCTGACTTTCTATACAGTCACAGCCCCCAGTATGCACTCCAAAAGCTTGATACACTCTACCATTGTGCCTTGAGGTTCATACTTGATATGCCCTTGCAGACTCATCACTGCCAGCTTTATCAGGCATTGGACTGGCCATCCCTCTCCTTGAGGAGGCAAAGAAATGCCCTCATTTGGCTCTTTAGGGTGCTCTCAGACAATCTCCCACCCTACATTGGTAACCTGTTTGAACGATCTTTTGGTTCCAATGGCCTACAGAACTCAACTCTCATCCTCTTCAACAAACCAAGGATGAGGACATGCCTTGGCTCAACTGCCATCAACTCTTTCCTCTCATCACTCTGGAATAACATTCAGAAAGTATTCAAATGCTCCCAGCTAATCAGCACCCATGTATTCAGACAGTTGCTTTACCAGTGTCTGAAGACCGTGTGTGATTATTTCAGGTAACTTTGGATGTTTTAGTTGGAAGTCACCCTGCTCATGAACCACATTGGCCACCTACTTCCTCTGCAGCCGGCCTCTTCTTAGCATAACTTCCCTCCTCCCTGGCTCCCTTTTTTTTTTCCCCCTGTGGAAACCTTCCAGGGTTTCTATCACATAGCAGGGTTCCCATACCCACGCTGTGTCTGCCACTTTACTGTCTATACCGACTCCTTGACTTTTTCTCCCTTCTCCCTCCTGCATCATCCTCACCTTTCCTCCTCACAGTAGCCCCCAAACCTACCGTAAAGGGCCTGTCTGTGCACATACACAGCCAGTAATCAACAATGCTAGATATTACTTGCAACTGTAACTCATTGAATCTGAACGTTATCTGTATGTTATGTTATTTTATGACGATATTTATTGTAATGAATTTCTATTGCGTGTCCAGGACCATCTTACAAATGAGCTTGCTCAACAATGTAAATGCCTGGTTAAATAAAGTTTGATTGATTGATTGATTGATTGAATCCCAGCACAATATCACTAGACTCAGTCTTACCTGGGGTCTCACATTCAAGTTCCATACTTTCATCTCCGACCTCCAACAGGCAACATCCTGGGAACACAGGAAACAAAGAAATATTCTGCTCAGTCAGGGAGTCCTCCTCAAACTGTGCCCATGAAAAATCCTCCTCCGACTCTTTATCCAAACTCTCCTGCAGGAACCTCTCAAGCTCCTGGCACCAGTGTTACGCCTCTCTGGGTAGTCAGTCTGCCTCAACCTGCATCTCTTCACCATCTTCAGGCCTGGACTTCCTCTGAGCTCCCAGGTCCAGTCCAGGCAGCAGCTTCTCTCCGTCTGTCAGCCATGGTTCTGGTCAGAACTCCACAGACTTTCTTCTCCTGGTTCTCCTCTGGCACTTCCTGGTGCATCAGCCCACCTGGGATATCTGGGCGATATCAACCAGAAAATGTCCCTCTTCAGCCAGTCCAGATGCTTCCAGCAAGTTATCCCACTTCTGACATCAAGTTTGTGGAGGGGTTGTGGGACAGCAGTTGTACTAGACACTGAACTTCAGATTCAACACCCAATCTCTGTGTGATGTTTACTCAGACTACAGCTAATAAGCTTCTGCAATGGCATATTCCTTCTTTAGTACATCAGTTTGCAGCAACAAACTATGTATGTCCTTTCTCTGCACTTAGCCAGCACCTACTGACACTGATCTCTGATCTAAATTACCAGTTGAGATTCAACTTCCACCCCTATGCGGGCCTTGTTTGCTTGGGTGGTGGGGGCTCAAATAAAAAAAAAAAATAAACAAGCTAAAAACAAAGAAACTTAGTGCAGAAGCACTGAAAAAAAGGGTTACCCCAAAGAGCACTGGCAACAAGTCAAGTTTCAAAGAAATACGACATCATACATACTTCCATAATGCAAAGCATCATGGGCTATATGCAAATCATCATGCAATTTCAAACTTGTTCAGTTCACAGCAATCTACATGCATTTTAAATAGCACAACTGACTTAATTTCTATAATAGTCACCTATTACTTTTTACCATTATCAAAAACACCTAGTGCCATGGTATTTTCAGCATTTACAGGTTTCATAAACCTAAGGTATATACATCAAGGTATTTTATGACACAGTGCTATTACATTCTAAATCCAACAATGATAAACACAATCTGTTTTACATACACCTGGAGGTCACCACAATAACCTCCCTGAACGAGGACCTGAGAGGGAAAACGAAAATTAAAGAGGACACAATAGCATATTCAAGAAAGGGGAGGGGGTGCCCATAGGTGGCCAGCCTTATGGACTAGAAATTGTAAAGGATAGATTAGGCTAAGAAATAGAAGAACAAATTTAAGAAAAGGTCGGTCTTC
Organism: Neoceratodus forsteri; assembly: GCA_016271365.2. Classification (NCBI taxonomy): domain Eukaryota; kingdom Metazoa; phylum Chordata; order Ceratodontiformes; family Ceratodontidae; genus Neoceratodus; species Neoceratodus forsteri. Next base: position 541,501,071 of record CM057449.1, on the reverse strand, counting down.
AAGAGTGGCAGGAGCTCTCTGTCACAGGTCTGTCTGGGCAGAGATCCAGAACAAGAGGTTTACAGGGTCAAACCATACCACAAGTAACTAAGTAAATGTAAGGAGGGGAAGGCAGGAAAGACTTGGGGGAAAGACAAAGGACAGCTGAGGTTAGGATCAGTCTAAACTATGTTCAGCAGACATTAACAGACTAAACATCACTAAAGCAGTCCAATTTAGCAGTCTGATAAGGCACCTTTAGTTCAATTTATGCAAAGCAAAATATGACAAAAGCTGGCTTAGGGAAGCCACAAAGAAAGCCGCTGGCAGCTGAGAATCTCAGAGGAAGCACTTGACCAGTAAGCTGAGAGCAGGCCCTCGGCTCACTAATGGCAGGTTGAGCCAAGAAGGGCAAGAGGCCAATCATAGAGGCGGTCCCTGAAACTGTATCTTGGGGCTTACTTCAGCTGGCAGGAAGCAGGTTGCAGATGGCCTTGTAGCTTGGCCAAGAACTGCAACCTGAAGCCAGGAGTCAGCAGCAGGAGCCCTGATTAGAGGCTAGGATCTTGAGGCTTGCTTCAGCTAGCAGGGGATGGGTTGTTGATGGCCTTGCAGCTCAGCTGAAAACCACAACCTGAAGCCAGGAGTCAGCAGCAAGATCCCGGATTAGGGGCTAGAATCTTGGGGCTTGCTTTATCAGAAACTTTTGTAACATCTATGTTGGTCCAATAAAAGGTATCAAATTATCTCTTTTTTCTAGCTTTCACAATGTAAGTCTCTCTGTCTTCCTCCCTCGAGATACTCTTGTACTTCAGGAAGGCTACCCACTTCTCCTTTATCTTTTCAGCCACTTTTCCTCCAAACCAGCTAGGCTTCTTGGTTCTGGAATGCTTTTTTTGATTCCTTGTACAAGTGTTGGCAGTCGCTATTATCCCCATGCTGCCCCTTGGGCAGAGACTGGGTAGTTGTTTCCTGTGGGCTGCCCCTGGGGAAGTGCTTGGCTGGTTGGTTCCTGTTGCATGCCCCTGGGCCAGTGCCTGGGTAGTTGGTTCCTGGGGCAGTGCCTGGAAGTTTTATTCCCATGGGCTGCTCCTGGGGCAGTGCCTGGGTAATTGGTTCTTATAGGCTGCCCCAGGGACCGTGCCATGATGGTTGGTCCCTGTTGGCTGCCCCTGGGGCAGTGCCTGGGTATTTGGTTCCTGTTTACTGCCCCTGGAGCAGTGCCATGATGGTTGGTTACTGGCATTGCCCCTGGGGTAGTGCTATGATGATTGGTTCCTGTTGACTGCCCCAGGGAAGTGATGGTGTAGTTGTTTCCTGTGGGCTGCACGTAGGGCAGTGCTTGAGTAGTTAGTCCTGTGGGCTGCCACTGGGACAGTGCCTGGGTAGTTGATTCCTGTGGGCTGCCCTGGGGCAGAGCTTGGGTAACTGGTTCCAGTTGTTTGCCCTGGGGCAGTGTCCTGATGGTTGGTTACTGGCACTGCCCCTGGGGCAGTGTCCTATAGCCAATAGCATTGTGTAGGCTTGCACCAATAGGATTTGCAGGTAGGAGAAGCTACAGGATTCTGCCCTGCAGGCAGGGAATGAAATGCACCAATAGGCATAGGCAGTAGGAGTTACAGGGTGCTGCCCTGAGGTCCGCGTTCAGGGAGAAAAGCTTACTCAAGCATATATCATGCTGTATCTCTTTGCAAACTTTCAGCTGACTCAGTAAGTCATTCCTTTCTGCTTCTCCACTCAACTGCCAGCTCCTGCTCCCAAACCACGTAATTCCTTACACTTTTTAAAACTTTAACACCATTTAACACATCTAAATATTTGTCACAGAAAGATTTTTACAAATTAAAAAAGTAACTTTCCCATGTATATATTTATTTAGTTTTTGATAACCGGGTAAGTGCACTAGACACAAAAGTGACTATTTTCAGGCATGACCCGGGAGGTTACAACATCAACAGGAAAATACAGTGGTGATACAGTGCAATATAGGAGTATAACACATTAGGGATACAGTTAAAATGGATAACAATTTGAGCAATTTGAGCTAAATGGAGAAACATTCCGATGTACTTCATATCAGAAGTGAAAGTGAGAGCATATTATACTATAGCATTTAAGAATATAGTAAAAATGGATAACAGTTTGAGCAATTGATGTAACCAGGAGACAATACAGAGATTTCACATATCAAAGCACAACAAAGGCTAGTGCACATATAACAGTTGATTATGAATCTAGGCGTCAACTTTATTCTACAAAACTGGCTATAACATAAAGAATATGGCACCAAAGAGGGAGCAAGTAGGTAGGAAGGACTGAGGTAGTAGGACATTGCGGGGAGAAAGTGGGGGTGGGGAAGAGATGTGTAAGAGGTGGGATAGGAAAGGGGTGGTAAGACAAATAGAAACTATGAGGTATAAGTACCCTAGGAGAACACCAAGACAGTAATAACTTAGGGATTCAGGAATCTAGGGTGGTTTAAAACAATTGCACTGTGTACTCTCAATAAGCAGAGAGTGATGCCTCTTTTTAAACAAGGCATGGCTAGGTGACTTGCGTATTTCAAAGGGCAGTGAGTTCCAGTAACTGGGGGCCACATAGGGAAAACCTGTTTTCCCTTTGGAAGTGCTACATCCGGGAATGTGGAGTAAGGAAAGATCAGCAGAACAGAGAGCATAGAAGCAAGTCTGTGGGATGAGAGCAGTGGCATGTATTGTCACTATAACTTGAACTCATCCACACAATCAAAAAGTATTGTGTTGGACTTCTGGTAATGTCATGCTGCCATAAATAGCCTGATTACAGCATTCCAACTGACTCTGCCTAAATATCATCTCAAAATGACTCTAAATTGCAAAATACTCACTGTGAAGAAAGAACAGCGGTTAACTGTCCTGATGGGGAAACCGAAATGAGCAACATCCCAGACTGATTCCACAGGTGGCAACCTGCCAATCATCCCCAGATTGACAGATGATGGGGTGTGTCATTGGGGTTGTGAGGCCTAAATGTCACCCCATTCTTTTTCGCTGTCCCCTTCTCAATATGATTACACATGGAATGGGGTGACGCTTAGGTCTCACAACCCCAATGACACACCCTGTCATCTGTCAATCTGGGGATGATTGGTGGTGGGGGTGGGGCAACCCTAAAGATTTTTCGTTTCCAGACTTTTTTGTTTTAACCCTAAATGATGCATCAACGCAGTTTTTTGCATAGAATATATACACATACATACATACATATATAAATATATAAAACTCTGCAGTCTAAAGTCTTAGACAATTTAATTAGATCAGAACTTTTCTTGGGGATCAGAAAATTCCAGACCAAAAAATGGTCACAAGTATAGAATAATAATAATGTTGTATGATGTCATAAACCATTCACTGTTCCCTAAGCACTAGCAGATAAGTAACAACAGAAAAACATGTGTGAATTAATGTAAATCTGACATGCACGATATCTAAACAAGCATTTGTCAATGTCGAATGTTGTCTTGCTGACATTGACATCAGTAGCGCAGGAGTTGAACAGATGCATAATAGGAATGGCAGTGAAATATGGAAGTGATGTCAACCCCACATCAGCCTACAGAGACTGACAGGCACCAAAGTGTGCCTTTGGGGATCGGCCATAATGTTCATGGCATTTCAGCTCATCCTACCCTGCAGTGTGACAAATATTGCCTTGTGCCTTGGGGTCATCGGACCTTGTGCTCACCCCAATCAGCCATAATGCTCATGGTATTTTACCTCACCCTATCCTGCAGACACCGACAAGTGCTGAGGTGTGCCTTGGGGTGTTCAGCTTTACAGTCACCCCATTTCATAAGGACATATGCTGAGATGGGTGCAGCATAGGAGAATGGGGTGAACTGTGGGGCCAAAGAGTCCAAGGCACACCTCAATGTCTTTCAGTGGCTTGAGGGTGGGGGGGGATGGTATGGCGTGAGCATCATAGCCTGCAATGCAAAGGCACACCCCTGACACCTGTCTGTCTTTACAGGGTGGGATGTTATGGTTAGAAACCCTAATGCCCCAGCCGTTTGTTGGTATTTGCACTACAAATTTGCAACATGGCATTTTTGTGACCTCCCAACTCAAGAAAGTGTTTTGGGACCTCTGCCCATGAATAGTGGCACTGTGATTTTGTTCATCTGTCCCGAACGTTGATTTCTCACAGCGATCGCACCATTCTGTGCCAGATGTGGGAAAACACCATTTGGGCAGGATGTGAAAAATGACAGCTGTACCACTCATAGGAAGGTGTGAAGAGATGGCAGTGTTGAAAATCTTGAGTGAAAATATTAAAAATGCTCTAATTTATGAGCATACGTAGAAACTGCGCAATGCACACACATAACACAGTCATTTAGTGGAATTATTTTACCAACTTTTCAACATAGGCATTTTGGGACCCCTGCTCATGAACACTGTCACTATGATTTTCTTCATCTGTCCTGATCATCGATTTCCCACAGTGACCGCTCCATTGTGAGACAGTTGTGTGAAAACACATTTCAGGTAGGATGTGAAAAATGACAGCTGTACTGTTCATAAGGAGGTGTGCAAAACTGACAACTTTGAAAATGTTGAGTGAAAATATTACAAAATCTCAAAGTTACAAGTGCATGTGGAAACTGCACAACGCACACTTGTAGCATACTCATTTTGTGGACTTTTGTCAGCAAATGTTCAACATAGGCATTTTAGGACCTCTACTCATGAACACTGTCACTGTGATTTTCTTCATCTGTCCCAAACACTGATTTCCCACAGCGACCACGGTATTCTGTGCCAGTAGTGCGAAAACACATTTCAGACAGGATGTGAAAAATGACAGCTGTACTTCTCATAAGGAGGTGTGGAAAAATGCCAATGTTTAAAATCTAGAGTGAAACTATTACAGATTTGCAAAGTTACGAGCGTGCATGGAAACTGTGTAACGCACGCTTGTAAAACAGTCATTTTTTTATTTTTTCCACCAAATTTGCAACATAGGCTTTTTGAGAGCCCACCTCATGAACAGTAGCACTGTCGTTTTGTTAATCGGTCCTGAAAGGTGATTTCACACAGCGACTATGGAATCACGTTTTGGGACTGAATAACAACATGACAGTGACTGAATTCATGAGGAGGGGACCTAATAACCCCATGTTGAAAATTTGGTGCCAAAATTCTGAAAAATGCCCGAGATATACACCAAAGTTGGAAAAACTCTATTTATGCCATTATACAGCTTACCGGAATTTCTTCAGTTCGCGGTCGGCTTTGAAGAGTGCAGACGTATTCCTGGTCAACCAAAGATCATCACGCCGGGCTCCGGCGGTAAGTATGGGGTGAGGGTGTGTGTGGGGAGGTGGGGTACGCAGTGGGTGGGTGCGGATTGGGGGAGGGGGCTGCAGATAGTGAGGGACTGTTTTCTACTTTACAGGGTAAAAAAAAAGTAATAGACATCGCGGTAAGGTTTTTTTCTTTTAACAGGTACTTTTGGCATGCTGGGGTGGGCTCCCAGCATGCTACCTGCATGTTTTGGTGTGGAGGGACTGGAGCTCACGGGGATTGGGCACCCCCGTTGGGACATACAGAGTGGTAGGGAGTCACATGAGCTGAGGTGGATTGGGCACCCCCTCAGCACACAAGAAATGAGTGGGACATTATGCTGAAGGGGATTGCACACCCCAGTCGGCAAGTTAACTTAAGAGGGGGCATGCCGTCTGGGGGACTGGGCACCCCCATCAGCTTTTTGAGAGACTGTGAGAGGCAACGATTGTCCCTTGGCTTCAGTCAGAATTGTGAAAAGCTGACGGGGAAGCCGCCGCCATGTTGCTTGACAGGGGACACCAGACGAGGCAAGCAGTAATTGACTGCTGCAATCAGGGACCGCCCCATGGTGCTCCCTGATTGCAGTGGCTAATTTCTCTCAAGGTGGTGGCACATTTCTGAAAGTGCTGTCATAGACAGCGTGCTATGCCATTGGTGCCACAGAGCCTGGCCACAAAAAGCATGGTGCCATTGGCTGCAGCAGGACTGCACCTCCGAAACCCGAGTCTCCACTGAAGTAACCACAATATGTTGTCTGAGCTGCATGAGCAAGACAACATAAAAATTAATAGGAATGTATAATCCCAAACAGCAAATAAATCCATAAAGCTGCATTTTAAACTTAGGAAATAATCTTTATCATGAACCCTGTAAGTTGTTTTTGAACACGTGTAAATCCAAACATATGTCCAAATGCACACACAGATATCAACACACATATAGGTAAATCTGGTTTTAGTATAAAACAACATATCAAAAATCAAAATGTTGTTAGGCACTAACAGCATCCACAAAAAACACTGAGATGACTCTAGTAATACAGCAATAGCACATGTAAACTCATTCGTGCAAATCCACAGTAAGGTCAATACCGTCATTTAGACCTGGTGTCCTAAGTGCACCTGGGGTGTAAATCCAAAAGGATTCCTTCTCTGACTGAATGGCAGTGACATTACCACCCCATGTCTCCATGAATGCACGATCAATTCCTGTGAAGGAAGATTCATGATGCTGGCCACTTCCCACCTCTTGTAAGTACAAACTAAGGGCGCTCTTACCATCTGTGAGTCTCACTGAACTCAGTTGTTCACAAATTCTGGTTTTCAATGGGCTACTGGTTATTCCAACATAAAATGCCCCACATAAACAGGTGGCCAGGTATACGACAGTACTTGTGCTGCAGTTAATAAAATGTCTGATGTCAAAAATCTGGGAAATGTTAACAGAGGAAAAGGTTTTGGTTTTGAGGACAACTTTACATTGTACACACCAGCCACATTGGAAACATCCCTTAGGTGCCTTGGGGATCCAGCCCATAGAACTTGGATTTTTATGTGGCAAGAAACTATTGACTAAGGTGCCCCTCAGGTTTTTCCTTTTTTTATACAGCATCTGAAGTTTTTCATGCACCACCCCATTTAAAGCTGGTTCAGTTGCCAAAATGTGCCAATGTTTCTGCAGGATCTTTCTAACACCCTCATGGTCTGTGCCATACTTAGTAATGAACAAAACCTTATCCTGTACTGTGTTTTGCTTATCCCTATATTGTAACAACTCTTGTCTGGAAACCTGGTCTACCTGCTGTTGAACCCTATCCAAATGTGTAATGCTTTACCCCCTGACAATGAATCTCTTGCATAACTCTGTACATCTCACCTCACATGTTTTTGGATCAGAACAATTTCATTTGACCCTGTAGAACTGTGATTTGGGAATGTTGTGGATGGTGTGGTGGGGGTGGCACCTGCTAGATAGCAAATGACGATTTTGATCAGTTTCTTTATTATACAAATCTGCAACTATTTCCCCATTTGGACCATTCCGTATGTCCAGATCCAAAAAGTGTATCCTTTCAAAAGACTGATTTACAGTAAACCTGAGATTTTTATTGGACTGCTCCCGATAACTCACAAAATCTTCCAGCTGTTTCAAACTCCCCCACCACACCATCAACACATCATCAATAAAACATTGCCAAAGATCTATAAGATCACAGAATGGATTCATTGTCTGATTATAAATAGTGTCCTGCTCCCACAGGCCTAAATATGAATTGGCATATGTGGGGCAAAAGTGGCCCCCATCGCAGTACCCTTTGTTTATAAAAAATATTGGCCCTGAAATAGGAAACTATTCTTGGTAAGTGTAAACTCAGACAAATCTACCAGAAAATTACAGAATGCTGGGTCATATGTGGTACTATTTTCTAATCAAAACCTTAGTGCATTGAGACCTAGAACATGAGGAATATTGGCGTATAAGGACTCCACGTCCAAAGTAACCAGCAACCATGAGGATTCCAGTTCTAAATCTCCCAAGATGCCCAAGATCTGGGTGGTATCCCTGATGTAAGATCTAAGTGTGGGCACAAGATGCTTTATGTGCCAGTCTACAAATTTGGATAATGGTTCTGTCAGGGAACCTATCCCAGATACAATTGGGTGCCCTGGAGGATCAATGAGGGATGTATAAACTTTGGGCAAAACATAAATAGTTTGCTTAACTGAGAAACTGATTGAAACAGCCTTTTGCTATCTAGCAGCTGCCACCCCCACCACACCATCACCCAAATCACAGTTCTACAGCATCAAATGAAACTGTTCTGATCTAGAAACATGTGCTGTGAGATGTACAGAGTTATGCTGGAGATTCATTCACAGGGGGTACAGTATTACATATTTGGATAGGGTTCAACAGCAGGTAGACCAGGTTTCCAGACAGGAGTTGTTACAATATAGGGATAAGCAAAATACAGTACAGGATAAGGTTTTGGTCATTACTAAGTAGGCACAGACAGTGAGGATGTTAGAAAGATCCTGCAGAAACATTGGCACACTTTGGCAACTGAACCTGCTTTAAAGGAGGTGGTGAATGAAAAACTTCAGATGGTACATAAAAAAGGGAAAAACCTGAGGGACACCTTAGTCCACAGTTTCTTGCCACATAAAAATCCTAGTTCTATGGGCTGGATCCCCAAGGCACCTAAGGGATGTTTCCATTGTGGCCGGTATGTACAATGTAAAGTTGTACTCAAAACACAAACCTTTTCCTCTGTTAACAATTCCCAGATCTTTGACAGCAGACATTTTGCAGCACAAATAATGTCATATACTTGGTCACCTGCTTATGTAGGGCATTTTATGTTGGGATGACAAGTCGCCCATTGAAAACCAGAATTTGTGAACACCTGAGTTCAGTGAGACTCAAAGATGGTAAGAGTGCTCTTAGTCTGCACTTACAGGAGGTGAGGAGTGGCAAGCATCATGAATTGTTTTTCACAGGAATTGATCATGCATTCGTGGAGACACGGGGTGGTAATGTCACTGCCATTCTGTCAGAGAAGGCATCTTTTTTGATTTACACCCTAGGTGAATTTAGGACACCAGGCCTAAATAAGGGTATTGACCTTACTGTGCATTTGCACAAATGAGTTTACATGTGCTATTGTTGTACTGCCAGATTTATCTCAGCGTTTTTTGTGGATGCTGTTAGTGCACAACAACATTTTGATTTTTGCATGTTGTTTTATACTAAAACTAGATTTACCTATATGTGTGTTGATAGCTGTGTGTGCATTTGGACATATGTTTGGATTTATATGTGTTCAAAAACATCTTACAGAGATCATGGTAAACATTATTTCCCTAGGTTTAAAATACAGCTTTATAGATTTATTTGCTGTTTAGGATTATATATTCCTATTAATTTTTTAGATATTATGCATGTCAGATTTATATTAATTCACATGTTTTTCTTTTGTTACTTATCTGCTGGTGCTTAGGGAACAGTGAATGTTTTATGACATCATACATCATTATTATTTTTATTCTATACTCGTGACCATTTCTTGGTCGGGAATTTTCTAATCCCCAAGAAGTTTCTGAGCATTTAATCTAATTAAACTGTCTAAGACTTTAGACAGCAAGATTGTGTGTGTATGTGTTTATATATATATATATATATATATATATATATATATATATATATATATAAAATATAATACTTAACTCAATATCTGCTCAGATCCCCAGTATTCTGTGTGAGGGCTGTAAGTCCCTGTCATTATTATTATTATTAATACATTTTTCATGGCGTAATGTTGTTTATCTAATTTTTTTTTTTTTACTGATTGGTATACATTTTTTGGTTTTATTTATCATGAGCTCCTAGTGAGCAGGGTTTATTGGGTATATGACAACATGTATGGGGCTGTTTTTCAAACTTAAGATAACACTGTATTAATGTATTCTTGCATTGATGGCATCATTGAGCAATCAACATTTTACACTGCCCCTTTAAGACTGTGCTTTAAATTGATTACCACTACACCTGTGGGACACTTCGTGAAGAGGCTACTATAAAACTGGTAGAAGTCAGTGGGGTCCTGCCTTGCCCTCCCGACCTGTGCAATCAGCATTTATGAGGTTTGCACCATTTGTTCATACTTGCAATGTCATCTATCTTGACTTCAGTAAAGCTTTTGATGTCTTGCCACATGGGGGACTAACAGCTAAATTCACAAATTTGAATATCAACAGACATATTACAAATTGGATAGGTAATTGGCTGACTGGTAAATCACAGAGAGTCTTGATAAATGGATATTTATCAGACTCAAATTTGGTCACCAGTGAGGTCCCACAGGGGTCTGTTCTAGGCCCCTGTTTGTTTCAAGTATTTGCTTCTGATAAGACCAAAAATTGTCTATCTACTACAACAAAATACCCAGATGATGTAAAAATTGGTGGCCTTTGTGATAACTTAAGCCAGTCTGCAACTATACAAGAAGATTTAAATAAAATTTTTGCATGGGTGAACACATGGGGCATGAAATTAAACAACTCCAAATGTAAAGTAATGCACCTGGGCCCCTTCAATCCAATTACTCACTATACTTTGATAGATATAACACTTATTTATTTCTTTTCTTTTATTTATTTGAATCTAGGATTACAAAATACCTTTGAACCGAGGCTGTTTTACAAAGGTTCCATGTCAGTAAGTACAGACATAAAGGTTATACAGGTTTCATGATACAGTAAAGCAATCAGTAACACAATCAGCATAACATGTTATTTCAAGAACCATACATAAAACACTAGGAGATGAAAGCAACAAAGGAAATGGGGGTGTGAGGAGGAGGAGGAGAGGGCAAGGGGGTGGATGGGACTGAGTAATACAGCCAAAGAGGCTTTGTCATGACAAAACAGGGGTAAGAGCAATAGTTGGGCATAGGAAAGATGAAGTGCTAGGTGAGAGGACAACAGCTGACAACAGGGACTATGGGCAGTAGCGAGGAGAATATTGCACTAACCAGGGCAGTCACAGGTGCTTGATCCTAGTAGGGAGAGGCACAGCTTAGCCAGGAGGTGTTAATTCTACTACTAACTTAATTCTACTGCTGATAAAAAAGATTTATGGATAATCATTTCAAATGATTTGGGTAATTCAAAACACATACAGGAATCAGTTAAAAAAGGTAATAGAGTAATTTGGTCAATCAAGCGCAATATTAAATCTAATGATAGTAGGGTTCTTCTGCCCTTATTCAGAGCTTACTTTAGGCTGCACGTCAAGTATGCCTCTCAGCTGTGGTGTCCGTTCAAAAAAATAGAATTTACCATACTCGAAAAGGTCCAACGGAAATACATCAAGCATATTGCTGGCTTAAGAAATGAATCATATGAGAATAGACTGAATATTTTGAACCTGATGACACTGGAGACTAGAAAGTTAAGGGGGCATTTGCTATTTTTCTTTGATATCATCCAGGACCCATATTTGATGGTGGGACTCGACCTAGAATTTAAAAACACTTTACACTACACCAGAGGCCATCCACTTCAGTTATATGGGAAGAAGTTTAATAATCTCACCAGAAAGTTCTTATTTACTTTAAGAATTGTAAATCCTTGGAATAAATTACCTTTACACATTATTATTAGTAAAATAAAAAATATATATATTTAAATACTGACTTGACAAATTTCTGTTAACGTCATAATTTGGCATATTATTTAGTCTGTGATTTACAGGAGAGTTTGTTGGCTTTATCAGCCTTCTTGCTCTTTTTCATCCTTAGTACGATCCTGTATCATTAAACTGCATACCTTTTTGGTATATATTTTGTGTTGTGGCCTTGTTTGGTGGTGGGCAGTGCTTGATTATGAGATATATGTACTGAGCATTCTTGGAGCACACCCAGCTGTGGGGCGACTGCTTGCAGAGAGCTATTTTCTTTATTTCTTGCCATGTCAAACCACTTCCAAAGTTGTTAGTTCATTCCAGTGGTGGGAATACACCTGGAAGCAACTGATTAGATATTTCTGTACCTCAGTTATAGCAGCCCATTACCTTCTATACCAAGATGCCTTCTTCTGGCACAACTGTGGAGAAACCAGTGCCACACTCACAAACACACAGGCAAGGACTTTAGCAAGGCCTTCAGCACTGTGCTGCATAGGAGACTGATTAAGAAACTGAGCAGCTTGGGAGGGATCCACAGTGGTGAATTGGGTTAGATACTGCTAATGGATAGGCATCAGAGGGTGGTGATTAACAGCACTCATGCTAATGATGAAAGAGTGACCAGTGGGCTGCCACAGAGCTCAGTTCTGGGACCAGTACTCTTCAACATCTTCATAAATGACCTTGCAGAAGAACAGGAAAAGAAGGTATGCCTCTTTGCAGATGATACCAAAATCTGGAATATGATAGACACTTAGAAGGGCGTGGAGAGAATACACTAGGATTTGGGGAATCTCGAGGAGTGGTGAAGAGCATAGCAGTTGGGCTCAATGCCAAATAAGTTAAATCATGCACCTAGGGCATAGGAACCCAGGAGGTGAGTACATAGTTGGGGGGGGATACTGACTGTCACTAAGCAGGAAATGGACCATGGGTTACAATAACTGATGACCTCAAAGTGGCAGGACAGGGTGACAAGGCAGTGGGTAGGGCTAGTGGGATGTTGGGGTGCATATGGAGGTATATTTTCAGCAGCAGGAGAAGGGAGGTGGTCTTGCCACTTTATCACTTGCTGACGACAGCCCACCTGGAGTATCGTGTGAAGTTATGGAGGCCACACCTTAAAAGGAACATAGACAGGGAGGAGGCAGTCCAGAGGAGGCAAGTAAAATGTTACAGGGGTTGGACCAAAAGCCCTATGATGAGACACACCCTGGAAGAGGGGTGAGTGAGAAGGGAAATAACTGAGATCTACAAGCACCTCACAGGGGTGAACAGCATGCAAAAGGGGAGTCTCTTTGAAATAAGAAAGAGCACCTGGATGAGGTGACATGTAATAAAGCTTGAGAAGGGGGAGTTTAAGAGAGACATGAGGAAGCACTACTTCATTTCATGGGTGGTAGATGCCTGAAACAGACTACCAGTAGAAGTGGTGGAGGCAAAAACAGTGGGGGGCTTTAAACATGTGTAGAACAGACATAGGGGAATATTAGTAAATAGGCAGGGAGGAGGGAGGGAGGGTTGCCGATGAGCAGGTAAGGTCTGCAGAGACGGACTAAGCAGGGAGCATCTGGGCATATTGGGTGCACCAAATGGTACTTTTCTGCTGACAAACTCTGTGTTTCTATGTTATGTGGGACTGTCCGGTCATGCTGCCTTTATTTCGGATGCTCGAAGTCAGTCTGAAGAACGTATATGGCAAGCCAATACCTTTAGCCTCTGAATTTTATTTATCCTACAATATCCAAAAGGCCTGTGAGACCACAATTATAAATACCTCCTGGACATTTTAATTACCACTGTAAAAAGTCCATTACCAGACTCAGGCTCATTCTAAAGTTCCAGATATAAAGTCCTGGCATGGCACTGTGAATTAGATTTATAAGATGGAGAGAATAACATCTTCTCTGAATGCCTGAACAGAAAGTTGCTCATCTCGGTGGATGGGCTTGCTCATGCTTGTAATGAATCAGGATCCAGACTTTGTGCCGTAAGATATTAGAGAGATCTAAGACCTTAGTATCCCTTCCTTACTGGCATGGGGAGCTTAAAATTTCTCCTGCACTACAATTGAGAGGTTTCCAGGGTGATAACAATGGGCTTTTCTTTGCCCCTCTTCCCCATCTCACTGTCTGGGGTTACAGGACTGAATCGTATGCATGTGATATAGTCAGATACCTAATTACTGTCAGTCTATCAATCAGTGGTACCCTCCTCTTGTGCTTTACCTTAGAGTGGGGGTGCGGCTGTCAAAACGTGTTATCATTTACCACCCTGTGACAATGTATTGAATGAAATTATGACTCAACACCACTTTGTACTGTTCCAATATGTTTAATGTCTTCATTCCTGTACTGTACAGACCTTGCAATAAAAATGTTACTTACAAAAATAAAAGCATTGTGTTGGACCATGTTATTTCAAATAAAAGTGATTGGGGAGGTTAGAACTTACCTGATAAATCAAAATGTTTAAATAAAATAGAACAGTGTTTGTACATTACGTTATATTACATTTAGTTATTTATATACAGTATAAATGATAGGCAACTGTGAATTAAAAGGTTATGACCACATAAAGGGAATCTGTTGGTATTGTAAACTAAGAGAGTGAATCTTGAGTGGTTTGTAAATGTCACTAGAATCCAAAGGTGGAACTTTTTTTGTATTTTTTTAATATTTGTTGACCAGAAAAAAGGTGCTTTAAGCCAAAGTTCACTTCCAGATGCAATCAGGGTGGGCAGTGGGATATAATTGGGAGAAAAAATGGAGGTAAAAGGGATATATTGTAAGAAAATATGCACAAATCATATAAAATATAGGTTGAAATAGTGCAAATAAAATTACAGTGGTTACTGTAACATAAAAATTATATATTCAGTATTATTACCTTTGATGATAATTGTAATAGAACTAGGCTAGTAAATGGCCAGACTGGACAAACCTCTGAGTCTTTTTCTGCTGAAACAATCTACAATATGTTTCTGTGCTTCTATGTTTTTTTTTTAAAGCAGGAGTACTAGTTTTATTTATTTATTTATTTTGAAGAGTTTCAACAGGAAAGACATAAATAGCTAGTTTCCAGATAAGTCCTGAGGGAAGGGGAGGAGGGAATACAGAAGTAAAAAACACATAACACAGTTAAAATATAAACAACGATGGTACAGTAATTCACAGGTAGTAGCGCTCATATACACTATTGGAACACTTAAGTAGACCCAGACTGCCAGAGTGAAGGAATAGGGGGAAACTAAGGGGGAGGAGGTGAAGAAGCATAATTGGAAGGAAGGGGATGAATAGTGGGAGTTAGAAGCAGTTGCAGAAGGGAGAGGTTTGGCGCAAAAATGTTTGGCTGCTTGAGGGCAGGGACATGGTTCATCTATGTACCTGGTGTTCTGTTGTGCAATAAAAGTTATTTTATGTGAATTATCCTACGAATGATCTGCATTTTTTTGGCCAACAGTGATGTGTAGCCATGCTGCCATCTGCTCTGAGGATTGGAGATAGCACTATCAGAGATTTTGGGTACAGTCAGGATTCAGATATAATTAGCACATCAGGCTCTAAATCAACCATGATTGGTTGTAAGAAGTTAACTTTAGGGAGTAGACGCCTGATGTTTAGGTGGGCAATTACAAGGCCTTTGGTGAGGGAGATTGATGAGGGACCAGGCTTTGGTTCTATATTGCCAACCATCAGTAAGAGTAGGGGGATAAGGATCTGAACAGCAGCTGAGAGATATTTCTGAGGTAGGTAAGAACAAGACTGAGAGGTGTTGTGAGGGGAGGAGGGGTGCCTAGATAGGAGGGATGCCAGATGGATGCAAGAGAATGAGAGGAGTGATGGGCTAGGTAGGCACAGGAAGGGGGGATAGAATAGGGAAGCAGGCAGGAGTAAGGGTGGGGGAGATAGATGGAGTGATATGGATCATGGGTGAACAGGAAGGGAAGGAGGGAGAGAGTGACAAAGAGCATGATTGAGTAGAAGAGGGAAACTTCAGAGGAATGGGAGTAGCAAAAGGGACAGTTAGGGTAGGATAGCTAGGGAAGGCCAAACTAAAGTGAATTACTAGTGCTTTAGGAGCTGTGCAGGGTACAGAATTAGGAGAAAGAAATAGGTGGCTGAAAGCGGCTGGGGGGGAGAACCTAAGAAACCTGTAAAAGGAAAAATAGCAGTAAATGAGCAGCAGTAAAGCATTGAATGAACATAATAACATAGCAGTAAATCAAGGAGCAACCAATGCATGGAATTAACTAATTTCATAGCAGAGATCAAGCAGCTGCTAAATGCATGGAATGAGCTAATTACATAGCAGTAATCAAGCAGCAACTAGATACGTGGAATGAACAAATTACTAGTTAACCAGGAAGTGTTCGCCACTTCCCAGATTTTTGCACTGCCCGGTAGTTTAAAATTTCAGATTTAACTTTTGCTGTTTACTACTGTTTTCTGATAATTGGTTCCCTTGCTTTTCAATACATTTATAATTTTGTGTGAAGGCACATGAAATATGGCAGCCCCCATACCATTTCCTGTTTGTCACCCTTTGTTTACATTGCTTGACCTGTAGACCACAGAGTTCAATATATAGAGAGGCTAGAGTGTGGACTCCAATGCCTCAGTTGAAGCCGCACATCCACCATGTATGGGGAGGATTGAGGTGCCAGCAGATAGCAGGAACCCGTCTTGAAACTTAGATAGTGGCACCAGCACACTGTTCTGACAGCACTCTGCCAATCCAGTTGGTTAAAGAGCACCATTGAGAATAGGGAAATGATAAAGCAGATGCACATTGTGGTGACAGAAACAAGGTATGTTCATTTGTCCTTTGCTTGTATAAGCCGTGTGTTACTTGATTGCTGTCAGAACAGCATGCTGATGTGCTATCTACAGTACATTTCAAGAAGGGTTCCTGCTATCTGCTGGCAACTCAATCCTCCCCTAATACGGTGGACGCGTGGCTTCAACTGAGCCATTGGAGTCTGCACTCTAGCCTATATATATATATATATATATATATATATATATATATAACTCCATGCTGTAGACACTTAGCAGTTAAAGGAAGAGGTGGTGCATTCCAGTTATGTTAGAGAAAATAACCAAAGAGAGGATGGCACCACCCCATTTCCCTCAGAATCCAATATGGCACTTCCGGCAAGCTTCTGTGCTAAACTGTCACAAAGAATAGAGAATAATTAGAAAACAAAAATTAAAAGCAACAGATTCAAGTTTTGTCAGTTGTATGGCTTGTTTGAAATAACTATTGTAAAAAGAACATTTTTACGAATTAATACTGCTGCTTTAACCAGGAAAGGCACATAGAATGCGCTTTGTTTCTCTATGCAAAATATATGTAATGTGTGTGTGTGTGTGTGTGTGTGTGTGTGTTTGTGCAGGGAAGGGTTTATAAGAGGTTTCTGGAAATATAGCTAACAGAGGAATAATAATTTAAGGTCATACATACATTGTAACTTCATATGGAGAAATTCAGGTTAAAAGGGCAACAGTTAACTTGCAATCTGTATAGAAGAATATGGCCATTGGGTGATGAGGTTCAAGTAACAAGGCAGGGAGGACTTGGGATAGGTAGGAGGGGAGAACAGGCACAGGAGGTGATGAAGTAGTAGCTAAGTAATGAACAGGCACAAGAGCTGGTGAAGTAGTAGCTAAGTAACTACTACAAGCCTAGTACAGTTGGACTATGTTTTTATTTTGTATATGGTCATACACTTGTAAGCCCTCTGCAGAAGTGGGGCTTATATTCCCATGTTTTAGGCATCCCTTTCCCTCTCCTACCCCTCCCCCATGAGAGCTAGGAAATGGGTTTAGTGCTTTGGGAGTATTGTTCAAGGACACCTCAAGGTGGCAGCAGAAGGTAGAAATAGGGTATATAAGGGAGCTGTCAGGAAGTAGTGGGGCCTTTTCCAGCCTGGGCATTAGGCCTGGTGCTGGATGGGGAGGCTGGAGAGTAAAACCAGGACCAGGATAGGTGGGCAAGTGAGGCAGCTTGGTGGTCCAGGAGGGCCAGTGGGGAAACCCCACAAGTAGAGTGCAGACAGGAGGTTTTAAAGCGCTGCAGTCAATGAGGAGTGGGGGTGTGGAGCTCCAGTGAGGACACAGGTAGCCAGGTTCTGTGTCGAGGGGACTAGGGGGTTAGGGAGGCTTTAGCAAGCCCAACTGATAGATGTAGGAGACCTTTAGGAAGCCCATTGGTGTTTTCCCTGTTTGCCAGGGCTGGGAGGGCTGTGGCGGGGCCCTCTCAGGAGGGGAACCGGTGGCAGAGGTTCTCCTCATACCCGGTGTGGCAGGGCAGCCTGGGAGGTCAAGGGAGCTGGGGAGCCTTTCACCCATTAAAGGGGCCTGTTTGGAGGGACAGGGACAGGTCCTGGGGCACCAGTCCAATTTAAATGTCAGACGAGCTGCAGACCCAAAGGATTGGTAGGCCTTGGAGGGTGGTTCCCGTGCTGGTGCTTAATGCAAGCCCAGGAATCATTGAAAGTGATGTGGGCCTGGAAGGGATTCCCCATAGGAAGGAGGTGGTGACAGCAGAACAACCTCGGAGTGAATTGGGGGCCATGGAGAACTGAGGCAGAGGAAAGCAATCAGGGTAGCAGGGGCCTCAGTTTGATTCAGAGCCAGCCATTTGGAAGGTGGGTCAGGGCCTGGTTCATCAGGAAAAATCCTGAATGCCCTTTGGTTTAGGCCATTTTGCACAGGGGTCCAGGTGGGAAGGCCGCTTGCTTTCCCACACCAGAAAAAGGGGAGATGACCAGTGCCACAGAGGAAAAGGGACCCATAGGTAAATGAAAGAGGAAGGCTTGGCTTACTGGATTCTTATATGCCAGGAGATTGCAGGGATCTGGGTTTCACGGTCTTGGGTAGCCCACCCGAGTAGAAGAAGGGTAGGAAACGAGAATCCTTCTGGTGACTGCTGAAATATGGTTCTGCTGTTTGATATGTATAGCCAATGTGCAAAACATTTGTAGCCCCATGGAGCTGATTAATAATTTTTTTAAGAAGAAATGATGACCCCTGCATAGCTGGAATCATTTGCCATGTAGGTGAAAATATAGTCAGTTGTGGAGAAACAGTGGTTTGTGCTTTATTTGAGTGTAGAGGGGAGATCCGATGAAATTAAATATTTTTTCTTCCCCCTCCCATTTGCAGTCTGATTAATTTTGTCACAAGTTAAATTGAGGGGGAAAGATCCAGCCTCTGGGGGCTGCAGGGTCTCTGCAGGACCTTCTGAGAAAGAAGAGAGAGATCCAAGTCTGGTGGTCAGTTCGGGGAGTGGATCCATTGTTGAAAAAGAGAAGGTAATCCAGCATCTTGAAGACAGCAGCAGGTAGGGATCAACAATTTTCCCATGTCCAGCGTCTGCAATGTCTCGTATGTTAACGCTTTGGAGTGCTCCTTTCTTCCTTCCCGGACCACCTGCAATGTTTTAAGTATGCCCCTAGATGGGGCAGGAAGGGAGGGGAGGGGTGACACACTGTTTATAGGGTTTAAAGCTATCACAGATGAAAGCATTTGCTTCTTTATCAGCAGCATGTGAATGAGGCGGGCACTGTTTGCCCTAGATTACAACAAGGGTTTAAGAAACCAAGAGGTGTGATTGGTCAGATGTGATCTCGTTACTGTGTGCACTACATGAAGGTTAGAAATGCTTAAGTTTCTGATTCTCATGACTCAGTTCTTGAAGTAAAAATCAGGGGAGCCATTTTACTATCACAGTAAGGCACTCAGTTGTGTGCATAACTGAAAGATAATGGCTCCTCGGGCACACAAGGCTATTGACAATGCCTTCTTCCCCAATTCCCGAGCGTGCCATCATCCCATAATAAAGCACACCCTGACACACCTTCTTGCTTAATTAGTAGGGCCTCTGAAAGAGCTCTAATTGTATGTCAGTCATCTCAATCATGTTGGACTCCCAGAGTCACTCAGCTTCACTTTCTATCCTTTTGCACAAACTTCAGTAGATGACTCTTATAAAGTAAGAAGTCAAAGGGTCCTAATAACCGAAAAAGCACATTCCTATGCTCTAGTTCATAAAATATTATATTGAAAGATTTCCCACAAATATAATATAATTCATCAAAAACAATTTCCAGATTCTACATCAGTTTAGAACTTGGGTGGTTGCACTGAAACATGTTTTCACTTTAACTTACTGTAATTTAAAAACAGGCAAAATAAGCTACAGTTTGGTGGTAGGGTGCAGTACGATTGGCATCCAGCAATGATGTCACTCGGAGCTCTTTCTAAACCACAACTTAATGCTTTTTTTCTGTAGTGGTTAATCTTCACTTTTGCTTCACCCCTGCTCCACCCATGATTTTTGTCTGATATGCTCCTTTAACACTTTCCTGACCTTAAAACCAGAAGCAAAATATTTACTGAGACAGAAGGTAATTAGAAATGGATTCAAAGCAAAAATATGGTTATCAGTGTATTCTGACTTGAAGGCAACTAACCAGACCACAGATGCATAGCTTATGATAATCCTTTAACTGTATTCATCTCAAAATGACAAGGAAATAATATAGTCTCACAAGAAATATGAATATGAACAAAAAAGAAAGACCTACTGTAGAAGAAAGAAGAACAGTAATTTAGGAAGACTTATGATTCTTATTTGCTAGACAGAAAAATTGAAAATCTTACAAGCCAATTTTGTAAAACACTTATGATCATTTGCTTGTTCCAATAGTTACATTATGGGCCCAGTTTTAATATATGTGTATAAATGTCTGTTGTGGAATAAACAGGGTATGTCAAAACAAATATAACAATTCCAGACAGACACCAGTGGGTCCCTAGTAATCTTCACCCTAAGTTCCAGAACTGTAACGTATTTAGGTTAGAAGTTATAACCCTGTGCACAACTCAGTTGCAAGGACCTGTCAGAAGATTGTGCAAACTCATTTTGTGATAGTCCTATGTTTACATCCCACTCAAGCTATGGGCATCATGGGGTTGGGAGCTTCTATGCCAGTGCTCATTATTGTTGGCTGGTTTGGAAAGGGGGTAGTGTTGACATGTAATGCCTTTCAGAGCACCAACTATCATTGTTGCACCCAGCACAGCAGTTTTGCCATTTTCTTTCTGGTGGTAGGGTGTCAGACAGCTACACTGGTTGCAAATAGCTCTCAAGGACATAGGTTAGTGAGGAACTGGATCACTGTGGTACACAAATTGAGTACACAGAGCTACAGTGGGGGGAGCCACTACACTAGCAGGGATAATTATGATGCTCAGAAAAATGTTTGGGGTCCCACTAGACTACCAGGGAAGATGCTGAGGAAATATTTGGAGGACTGACACATTGGTCATAAATGGCCCTAAAGTAGGGGTCAGAGGTCAGGGGATGTCTTTAAATATAGCCTTCCATACCCATGTATGAGCATGGCACTGCATCATGGGCATACCTGTATGTGCTAGTATTTGGTGGACTACTATGTGCAAAATATGCTTGAACACAGAAATATCTGGCCACTTCTATTTAAATATTATGAGCTGCACCTGGTTGTCTCTGCCCCCTCCCCCTTAGTGAAGATCTATAGCTCTCAGTATAGAAACTGCTTGGGTCACAGTAGTGCACACATTGTACACCTTTATCAGTTTAAAAAATTAAGACTGAGAGTTGTGCCCAATGTGTTTAACATTAGCAGCACTTCTTGTATAAAAAGCTGGCCTCAGACACTGAGGAGCTGCAGTTGATGTCATACAGTGTCATCTCTGGAACTGTTAGCTAACTACAGTTTATTTCAGTACTATTTTACTCTGTAAGTACAGAAGCAAATATGCATGCACATTCTTTTCTATTTTTTCTTGCAACCATGTTGGGATAGTACTGGAAGTCTGTATGTGTGTCAGGGTGGTAGTCCATGAGGGATATAGAAACAACCTTTTCCACATTCCCAGTAAGTGGTTCTTCGTGTATATGTGTGTGTGTGTTTGTAGATTCATTTGTATGCATCTTACCTATTGATACAGCTGTAGCCTATTGCACCATGGGCCACCAGCCTCTTCCTGTTCATGCTGATTGTTTGTTGGTGGTGTCACTGGTCAAGTTAATACAATAGCAACAGGAAATATTACCATATGAGCATCTCAGCCTTCCAGCATTCCTGATCAGCATCAGCTCTAAGCACTACTGTGTGTTTGTCTGCCAGACATATTGAGCTGTGCTAAATAAACTAATTGCCCTCCGATCTATTCATTTCATTTGAATAATACTCAGTTCATGACTACATGAACTTAAAGAGACACTATCAGCTTGATCTGCAACTTCTGGTCACCTGTGACTAGTTTCTGTTTAGGCACAGACTTGGCCAACTAAGTCTATAGAATGCCCCAACATATAAAATAAATCAGCATTTGTACCTTTCTAGATTTTTTCTTCTTATGTTTGGTCCAAAAAATCCATGCAAATTCAGCCGCCATCCAGAAGCATATACCACCACAAACGTGTGTCACTAATGGCACTGTCACTGAGCCACTATTCCTAAGTAAAACATAAAATTATTTTCCAGGTGAATAGATAGCAAATTATGGTATTTAATAGGGTTTTTAATTCTAAAAATGTGTTGCTCCCTAAGGAAAAAAGAACACTGACAATGATAATATTTATTTTGCAAAATGGAGCCAATATCCATGGGAGTAACCAGCCTTTAAAAAAGTGTATGCACAAGTTAAAAACCATAACTAATAGGCCGGGGGTCTGGGGGCCACCTAGACCCCCACAAAATGTTAGCATTTTTGATGCATTCTGGTGCATTTTGGGGTCAATTGTGGGAGTATTCAGTGCCCTGGTACCACAGAGACTTGTGAATTTTGGGCAGGGTATATAACATGGGACAAATTAGGGAGTCTGTCTTGAGAAATTTACATTCATCCCCATCAGTGTAACTGTTTGCAGAAGCCCTAGCAATCATTTTATCCAGCATGATCTTTGAGGCAAATGTGAGATTAAACATCAACATTTTTATAACAATTATTTTATTTTTTTATTTTTGGTAACCAGGTAGGGCCCACCAGGCATAAATGCCTGTTTTCAGGGGCAACCCAGGAGCGCTGCTGAGGTTAAATAACTTGCTCAGAGTCACACAGTATGCAAGCAGAGGTTGTGGGAATCAAACCCAGGTCTGCTGGATGTACCAAGCTCATTCTCAGCTGGTTACTCTGACCTCTAGGCTATACTGTAGCCCCAACGAACAATGTCTGACAGTTGTCATTTACTCTTCCCAATATAATTATCAGCGTCTTGTAGCACAACCTTTCTACTCTAATCCTCCTACTTAACTATAATATGGTGCATGGCTTGCAGTTCTCTCAAAGCTGTCCATTCACCAGTGGATTAGTTATGGAATTGACTAGCATTATGTGTATTTAAAAGCACTTCAGTATCATTCTGAACCAATCACTCAAAGTCTCTGATAGTAGGATGTCTGGGGAGATTAGAGCTGAATGTGGTCTTGGATTTCAGATCAATTTGAGCTTTCTGTGTCATATGACAGCCAGGCCCAGAAAACAACAGTACTCCCAGAATATGATCAGTATATACAGAAAACACAAATGCCCCATTATAAAAATACAAGATCACCTTACTAGTATTAAACTATGGACTTTCTCAAAAGAAAACACAATAAAACTAGAAACCCCAATTAAGGTGCAATAGGTGGAGAACTTTATTAGTAAATTGCTAGAATGGAAAACACCTGGCCCAGACAGTGTACCCAATGAGCTTTACAAGCTCCTAAATTCTTCTATTAGCCAACATCTATCCCACAGTTTTGTAGAGTCTTATGAGAACACCAAACTCCCACACCAATTACAGAAGCTCACATTACTGTTATTCATAAAAAAGGAAATGACACCCAAGTCATTGCACCAGTTACTGTCCTTTATTGTTACTTAACACCAACTGTAAGATTCTGGCAAAGATCATGTCACATAGACTCCAGACAGTAATACAAGCAGTTATTGGAAAGGAACAGGTGGGTTTCCTGCAAAAGAGATGGGGTCCACAGCTGGCCTGGTGGTGCTGAGGGTTGAGGCGCTGGATGCCTTACCTCGTGCTATGCCAGCAACCCGGGTTCAGGATCGACTTCAGGTTGTCAGGGTGCCAGCATGGTGGGGGGGAGGAACAGGATCAAGTGGAGCCAGTAGGCTGCTCTCCTCTCTTGAGGGTGGTGGGGGTGGGTTGTTGCCGTCCCATAGTTCTGCTCCCACTGGGTGGAGGTCCAGTGGTAAAGCATAGGCAGAGGGGGCGGTAAGGACAGAAGGGCAGAAGGGGGCTGAGCTGGTGCCACGGTGTGTGTGCATACCTCCACATGCATGCACAGTCGTGTGCTGGGGTCTCGGGTGGGTATGTAACAAACGGATGAAAAACACCATAAACATAATAATTAAAAAAAAAAGAGAGAGATGGGCTGCAGACAATGTCTGTAGGTTAATTTCTGTCATATGACCAGACAAATGGATAATGGAATACAATCCAGCTCGAGTGCTACAACCCAGCTTGAGTCCTTGGGAATTCACTGTTTGGCTCACTTCTGCTTGGGAGGGGGGAAGGGCTCTGATATACCGTGACCCAAATCAGCCAGCCAGGCCCAGAACAAAACAGTGAACAACTAGTCCCTGACCTGTCCCACTCCAAGTCCCATCCCATCCCATTCCCAGATGATTGGAACCCAAGCAGGCTGAGGCAGCCGCAGCAGGCATTGAGTGGCAGTGGGCTAAGACAAGTAATTTAAATTAGTTTAGCTGCTTGTCTTAGCCCACTGCCACTTAACAACAGTCTCCTCTTGACCTGGCCTCCGACGACCTTACAAAATAATTTCGATACCTGTGCTGTACTGTCTGCTGTCTTCTTCTTGACTCTCTTGAGTTGTTCTTTTCTGCTGCTCTGTAGTAGCGGGCCTCTGCTCAGTGGTGGCATGGTGGTGACTCTCACTGGCAGCTAGGCCTGCTAAGTGGGTGGGGGTGGCTCAGTAAAACAGGGACGGGGGAAGCAAGGCAGGCAGCATCTCCGATTCTTCCCATCCTCACCAAACACTCAACTCTCGAGTCAGTCTTCACTCTCTTACTAGACAGTCCTCCTACTCGCTGAACAGTAACAATCAGTACTGTACATGTGTCAGCACTCAACACTGTTTTGCAAGGCTCTTGCAAAACTGACCAACTCACACATGGGAGGAAGACACCGGTAACCCGTGAGTGAGTGGTAGTGGGATACCAGGAAAATCTGAGTGACTGGTTGGCAGAGCCTGCAAACATGTGGACAGTAGCTGCCCAATCTGCACTAAGCTGCTTCATGGTGCCTGCATGTCTGGGAGCTGGAGGAGAAGTAAGAGAACCCCCCCTTCCATTACTCAGCAGCCAGCAGCCTGTCAGCCAGACTGACATAGATTCCTGTTTTTTTTTTACTCAAAATAAAAAATATATCACTAGTGATATTTTTCTGTACACATGTGCATGCGGGAAGTATGCATGATTATGCCACTGCCAAGATCTTGCACATGTACATCAGTGTGCAAGGTGATGTGCATGTGATTTTGCCACCGTAAAACAGCCTGGTTAGACCACATCTTGAGTACTATGTGCAGTTCTGGAGGCCGCACCTAAGGGAGGACATCAAACTCCTGGAGAGGATTCATAGGAGAGCAATCAGAATGATCCAGGGCCTGGGGCATATGACATATGAGGAATGACTAGGAGAGCTCAACCTGTTCTCACTGGAGGAGAAGAGGGACTGGGGGGACATGATTGAGGTCTTCAGGTACCTCATGGAATTAAATAAGGTAAGCCAAGATAGGATCTTTAGACTGAAGGAGGGTGGCATCACCAGAGGACACAGCTGGAAGATTGAGGGTGGTAGGATTGGGGGGGAGGAGGAGGAGGTACTTCACCCAGAGAGTGGTGGAACTATGGAATGCGCTGTCTGGGGAGCTGGTACAGGCAGCTATGGTGGAGGGATTCAAGAGAAGGTGGGACAGGTATAGACAAGGGATGAAGCAGAGGCTGGTTTGCCTGGGAGGGGCAGGACTGGGGGATGGAGTCACAGTAAAAGGAGACAGATAGAGGGCTACGGTACCCAATCAGGGTGCTGAAGCGTGAGCAGACTTAATAGACCAATAGGCCTACTCTGCTGGTGTCCAGTATGTTCAGGATCTCAGCTCCATTTTTCAAAATTAAATATTATCACTGTCAGTATTCATTTTTCTTAGGGAAAGCACACTCTTATTCAGAATTTAAAAAACTTTGTTAAATACCATAATTTATTAGACACGTACCTGGAAAATAATTTTATGCTTTATACAGGAGCTTTGTCTCAATGACGGTGATATTAGAGATGCACATTTGTGGTGGTGGTGGTGGTATGTTTCTAGGTGGTGGCTGAATTTGCATGGACTGCTCATACTGAACATAAGAAGAAAACAATGCTAGAAAGGTACAAATGCTGATTTATTTTGTACGTTTGGGCATTCTATAGACTTAGTTGACAAAGTCTGTGCCTAAACGGAAACTGGTCACAAATGACCAGAAATTGCTCACCAAAGCTGACAGTGCCCCTTTGATAATGTTATCCTGATACTAGATTTCACTTCCTCAGTCTGTTAATTGCACTAAAATGAAATGAAAATTGGATTCTCTATTGTAAAGATTACCTTCTCTCTCACTTCATGTGTCTTAAATGTAAAGAAAAACCAAAGTGTGGTTTACAGCTCTTCACTTTTAACATAAAATGCAGATGTTCTTACTCATTAAGACACATACATCAACAGTATTTGCAAAGTGTTAGCTCAGACAGTATTCTAAATAATCAGTCAATCAATCAATCAGATCTTTATCCAGGTGATACATCATTAAGAATAACTCATTTA
Source organism: Neoceratodus forsteri (assembly GCA_016271365.2). Lineage (NCBI taxonomy): Eukaryota > Metazoa > Chordata > Ceratodontiformes > Ceratodontidae > Neoceratodus > Neoceratodus forsteri. Next base: position 541,474,686 of record CM057449.1, on the reverse strand, counting down.
CAAGATGGACCTACACGTGTAAAAAAAGTAACAATGACAACAATAGGACAACTAGGGGACAGGTCTAATTATATACAATGCATCTTTTTACATTGTATATAAGAACATAAAGCAAAATATGACAATAAAACAATCTTAACATGACTAAGAGTAATGGAAGAAAAGATATGAATTGTAGTAAAACAAGGAGTAATAAGTGCAAGAGGAGAGAGAAGGCGAGCAGTAGGTTTGTACTGGAAGGAGTGCCAGGAGAAGACAAATGGCAAGGCGCTACATGCAAGACCTCAGGTCTTACAGTTGCAGGGTTCAGAAAAGGCTTGGGAGAAAAAAGTCTTGAAGGTGAATAGTTTAATCAGCAGTTATTCTAAAGGTTTTCTGCAACTTTTTCCACAAGGATGGTAGGGAGTGACTGAAGGCCAATTTTCCAAAGCGAGTTCTGACTTTCAGAATAACAAGAGATATGTATGCAAGACTTCTCAAAGCTTAGCCTCTGGGAGAACATATGTGGAGGCAATCAGAGATGTATGGGGGGAAGCTTCTTGATGACGGCTCAGAAGGTCCAGAGGGCTGCATTTTTCAGCCGTCTGTAGTTGAGGGTTGTCCAACCTACTAATCTGTATAAATTACAATGATGAGTGGAATAAGGAGCCCCTGTAATGAATCTTAGAGACCAGTGGTATAAGGTGTCAAGTTTATTTAGTGCTGTGCTAGTGCCTTGTCCATATAGAAGGTCTACATATTCCAATAGGGAGAGAAATGTAGTTTGAACGAGTCTAGTCTTTGCTTCCACAGTGAGTAAGTGCTTGATCTGAAAGAATATGCAGAGTCTCTGCTTGGTTTTTTTTGCTAGTTCATCTATATGATTGGAGAATGACAGTTTACTGTCAATCAAGATCCCCAAGTATTTAAATTTTGACACAACTTCTAGGGATTCACCAAGGAAGGTGGAGATCTGAGGTACAGGATTCAGGATGGTGGCAAATGAGTTCTTAGAATATGGTACAAAAAGCATTACTTTAGTTAATGTGGTTGTATAACTTTTTTGGTCCTTGTGACATAGGCCACATCTGTGAACATTTAACATTTGTCACTTTCAGGCCCAAGATCTCTCAATCAACCAATACATTTATAAAGGTAATTGATGCAAAATGCAGAACAATAAAGCATGAGTACAAATCAGAAGTGAAAATCCCAAAAGCCCCCTGCTGCAGGAATATTTTTTATTTAATTTATTTCAATCTAGGATTACAATACCTTTGAGCCGAGGCTCTTTTACAAAGGTTCCACGTCAGCATGTGCAACAGTCATCATTTTAGTTACAAACATATAGTCATTGACTTACAGGCGTAATAACCAGTACAAAGACTTGAACTATGAGCAAGACAAGGGAAGGGTGGGTGGTGGGGAAGTGAGGGTAGGAGATCGGGGAAGGAGGTGCAGGGGTGAAGTGGGAGTACGGGAGGTGGTTGAGGCAGGGGCAGGAGTGGAGATGGGGGGAGGTGGGCGAGGGTGGGAGACAGTGCAGCCAGGGGGACTTGTCAAGGGAATATGACAGGTAAGGTGCTAGGGGTGCAAAGACTGATTGTAAGTACTGGGTGCTGGGGCATTTGCAGCTGGAATGGTGAAAATGTTAAGATGGACAATCGCAGGATACAAGCAGTGAGAGGCGCAGCTTGGACTTGAAGAGGCCGAGTGTTGGAGCGGTCACTATGTCGCTGCCAAGAGAGTTGAGCCAGTTGGATGCCCGATAGGCGAATGATCTTTGTCCTTGGGCCGTGCAACATCGTGGGATATGTAGTAGATGGGAACTGGATCTCCTTGTAGTGACATTCCTATGTCTAGGCTTAAGGAGGGCACAGACACCAGGTGGGGCCAGATCCATTATAATTTTCTTGGCCGTGATGCAGGTTTGGTATTTTATGCGTTTGTCCAGTTGAAGCCATCCGGATTGGGAATAAAGGTCACATGTGTGGGTACGGCGATGTGAGCCAATGATGAGATGACAGGCCTTATTCAGGGAGATTGCGATACGTTTGAGAGCAGAGGTAGTTGCAGACCCATATATGATAAGACCATAGTCTATGATGCTGACGATGGAGCTTTGGACGGCCACTGCCAGTGCTTCTGGGGTTAGGTGTTTCCTGTGCCGGAATAATATGCCTAACCTCGCATTGGCAGACTTTGCAACATTGCTGATATGGACAGTGTATGAGAGGTGGAGATCAAGGGTGATGCCGAGGTACTTGAACGATTGTGTTTGCTTTAGGATGACTCCTCGTTTGGTTGCAATGGAGAGGTGGAGTTGTTTGTTTTTGTTGTGGGGGCTGCAGAAGACCATAGACTTGTTTTTTTTCTGATTGAGAAGCAGTTTATGATTTAGAAACCAGGATTCGATGGAGGAGAAGGCCTGCTGAATTTTCTTTTGTAATTGGATTGGATCAGGGTCCGAGGTGAGGATCACAGCATCATCAGCGTAGAGAATTATTTGTTCTGGGCAGCTGTCTGGTAGTGAGTTTAAGAATAGGCTGAAGAGGAGGAGTCCCAGAATGGAGCCCTGGGGGACTCCCGAGCGGACCGGTCTAGGGTCTGAAAGGGTATCAGCAATTCTTACTGTTTGGGACCATTCTTCAAGGTAGCTTTTAAACCAGCCAATGGAATTGGTTGACAGCCCAGTGTTCTGAAGCTGGACAAGCAGGAGGCGGTGATTGACGGTGTCGAAGGCTTTAGTTAAGTCAATATAGATTGAGCCTAGTAGTTCACCGGAGTCAAGTGCATTGTGGATTGCGCTGGTGAATTCAAATAGGGCTGTGGAGGTGCTGTGACCTTTGCGGAATATGGCATCCTTGTCATCTATTTGAACATTCAGACATCCTGTAAAAAATACATATATAAATTAGAACCCATCATACTTTGGATGAATGAACTCCCCGGGCACCTCTTGGCCACCAATTGTCTGGCCCAATTGTTTGAATTGTCTGGCCCAATTCAAAACTGACCTCAAATAGCACCTAATAACACTCTCTAAGTGCACCTGCCCCTAAATCCAGCCACATCCACTCTCTCTGCCCCCCCAGTAAACACTAGGCAGGCCTCAGGTACTCCCTCCCTCTGTCCCTTCTCATGACTTGCCTCAGCAATCAGTTCACGTCATGCTCCTTTGGCATCCATCACCCCGCCTTCCCCCCTTCCCCAACTCCCAGTCCCCGGAGTTTCCCTAACAGTAACTACTAATGCAAGCCACCTGACCATGCCCCCTCGCACCCCACTATTTACTCTAGCTCGTCTTCTCTGCTCAGCCTCCCCTCAACCCCTTATTTTTCCCTATACCTTATTGCCCTTCTTCCCCCACCCTTCACCTAAACCACAGTACCTACCTCTTTCTCGTACCTCCTTTCTTTACCCCACTGCCTGCTTTCCCTGTCCCTCTGAACTACTGAAAAGGCACTTTGTCGCTGCTTATTCCCCCCACCTCCACCCTCAGAAAGTGTTTTTCTTGTTATATCACCGTGTACCTATGTTTTGAGCTAGAAACATAGAAACATAGAATTTGATGGCAGATAAGGATCACTTGGCCCACCTAGTCTGCCCATTTCCCTACCTAATGGATAAGCTGCAGATCCTAGTTAACCAACAGCCTACTTCCTCCTACCCCCACTAGAATTGCCTTATGTCTGTCCCATGCATTCTTGAATTCCCCCACTCTTTTTGACTCTACGACCTCCTCAGGAAGGCAGTTCCATGTATCCACAACCCTCTCTGTGAAGAAATACTTCCTCACATTACCTCTGAGCCTTCCCCCTTCCATTTTCAAATTGTGCCCTCTTGTTCTTGCACATCTCTTTTTCTGAAAGATGCTACCGTCTTGGACTTTGTTGATTCCCTTGAAGTATTTGAAAGTTTCTATCATGTCCCCCCCTTTCCTCGAGGCTATACATCTTTAGTTCCTTTAGTGTTTTTTCATATGTCTTCTGATGCAGACCCTGCATCATTTTGGTTGCCCTCCTCTGGACAGCTTCCATCCTGTCTATGTCTTTGCGGAGATGTGGTCTCCAGAACTGTACACAGTACTCCAGATGTGGTCTTACCAACTGTCTATATAGAGGGCCAACAACTTCCTGTTTTCTACTGGTCATGCCTCTCCCTATGCATCCCAGTATCCCCCCAGCCCTTCTTACTGCCTTCTCACATTGCTGGCCCACCTTTAGGTCATCTGATATGACTACCCCCAGGTCCCTTTCCATTTTTGTTGTTGTCAGTATCTCACCCCCCATTGTGTGCTCTTCCCCTAGGTTTTTGTTTCCCAGGAGCATTACTTTGCACTTTTTTGCATTGAATCTAAGCTGCCATACATTGACCATTCCTCCAACCTTGCCAAGTCCCTTTTCATCCTTTCTCCACCCACCTTGTGTATTAACGTGTTACAGATCTTTGTGTCATCTGCAAGAGACATACTTTCCCTTCCAGTCCCTCTGCAAATGTTACTTATAAAAACATTAAAAAGGACCGGCCCGAGTACTGAACCCTGCAGTACCCCACTAGTAACCCTCCTTTCTTCACTGTGGACTCCATTTACTATTACCCACTGTGTCCTGTTGTCCAACCAGTGTTTTACCCAAGCTACCACACTAGGACTCACTCCCAGGCTGGCCAATTTGTTTATTAATCTTTTGTGCAGGACTGTGTCAAATGCCTTGCTAAAGTCTAGGTAGGCCATGTCCACAGCCCCTCCCTGGTCTATTGCTTTGGTCACCCAGTCAAAGAAATCAATTATATTTGTCTGACACGACCTTCCCACTGTGAATCCATGCTGCCTTGGGTCCTGTGCCCCACTGGCCTCTAGGTACTCAACAATTCTTTCCTTCAGAAGTGATTCCATCATTTTTCCTACCACTGAGGTCAAACTGACAGGTCTGTAGTTTCCTGCCTCTGTCTTGCTCCCACTTTTGTGAAGGGGAATCACATCTGACCTCCTCCAGTCCTCAGGTACCACCCCATCCTCCCAGGATTTATTAAAAAGGGTAGTCAGTGGTGTTTCTAGTTCTTCTCTTAGTTCTTTTAAAATTCTGGGGTGAATCCCATCAGGCCCCATTGCTTTATCCACCTTCAGTTTTAAGAGTTCTTTCAGAACCCTTTCTTCTGTGAAAGAACTAATATCAACCCCCTTATCCAGAGTGCTTCTATTGACTGGATTAGGTATTTCTACCTGCTTTTCCATTGTGAATACTGAGCAGAAGTATTCGTTCAGTATCCCTGCTTTTTCACTGTCGCTCTCTGCCCAACCACCTTCCTCTTTGTTCAGCCTCAGTATCCCTGCCTTAGTCTTTCTTTGCTCCCTAATGTACCTATAAAAGGTTTTATCCCCCTCCTTAACCGAGTTGGTTATCTTTTCCTTGGTTTGGGCCTTTGCTATTCTGACTGCCTTACCTGCTTTCTTCTGCTTTAACTGGTACAGTTCTCTGTCCTGCTCCTTCTGTGTTTCTTTATTTCCTGAATGCTATCTTTTTTCCCCTTACCTTCCCGCTACTTCTTTTGAGAACCATAGTGGTTTTTTTCTTTCATTTTGATTTGTTTATTTGCTTCACACAAAGACTTGTTGCCTCTGTGATGGCAGTTTTGATGTTTCCCCATTGTTGCTCCACCCCACCTTCTTGCCTGTTTGCTAGAGCTTTTCTGAGGCACTCTCCCATTTTGACAAAATCATCCCTCCTGAAGTCCAGTACCTTCACTTTTGTGTGGCTTGACTCTACGGCTAAGTTTATCATGAATTACACTGTTTGGTGGTCGCTTGTTCCCAGATGGCTACCCACTTCAAGATCAGAGATCCTCTCTCCATCCCCATTTGAGAGTACCAGGTCTAAGATTGCTCTCTCCTGAGTGGGTTTCAAAACTATCTGTCTAAGGCATGCCCCCTGTAGGGCATCGAGAATGGCCCTGCTCTTGGATGTGGCTGCAGCAAAGGTGCTCCAGTCAATATCTGGCATATTCAGGTCCCCCATCAACAATATCTCCCCTTTTGCTGCCATCTTAAGGATGCCTTCTATCATTTCCTTGTCCATTTCCTCCCCCTGAGATGAGGGTCTGTATACAACCCCTGTGCGGATTGTGGAGCCATTTACAGTCTCCAGGGTGACCCACAGTGCCTCCTCTCCTCCCTGTTTACCCTTTAGTTCTGTTGCTTTTATCCCTTCCCTTACATAGAGAAGTACTCCTCCTCTTCTTCTTCCCTCCCTGTCCCTCCTGTAGATTGTGTACCCTGGTATGTTGACATCCCAGTCATGGTTCTCTGTATACCATGTTTCTGTGACTGCCACAATATCCAGGCATCCCACTTCCATCAAGGCCACCATTTCAGGGAGCTTTTTACCTAGACTACGGGCATTGGTACTCATTACTCTCCATTTTTTTATGGCTTTATTTCTTTTTGCCCCATCCCTGTCCCTACTGCCTTTGTCTTTTTCTCCATTTACCCCTGCCCTTCTCCCTATCGACTGCTCTATTTTGATGTTTACCTCACTAATTACCCTGATTTTGAGAGGGGGCTAGGATTTCCCTTTTCCTCTTCAGTGCCTCCCCCCCTTGGCTAGTTTAAATGCTTGCCACTGAAGCATTTAAACCTATCACCTAGGATCCTGGTTCCCCTCCAGGATAGCTGCAGACCATCACACCTGTATAGGCCTGCATCCCTACAGGTGAAGCCCCAGTCCCCAATGAAGCCAAATCCCTGAGCTCTGCACCAGCTTTTCAACCAGTCATTGAATCCCATGGTGTGGAGTTCCCTAGCCTCATCCATGCCATAGACAGGTAGCTCTTCTGAGAAAGTTACTGTGTGTGCTACTTGTCTAAGGCCCCTCCCCAATTCCACAAACTCCTGTTGCACTGCTCTGATCCCATTCTCAGCCAGGTCATTCGTCCCTAGGTGGATAACGACATCCAGCTCCCTCCCCCCTTGCTGCTGCTCCCATGATCCTGATGATTCATTTCCTGTCCCTCCAAGCCTTGGCACTGGGCAGGCACCTTACCTCCCTTTCCCCTGCCTCCCCCAGTTCTACCCCCTAACAATTGAGTCCCTCACCAGGAGTTGTTTCCTTCCCCTGTGGGATCCTGGGCCACCCTTTTGTGGGTCTCCATTGTGGAGGTTCCCAGCATCCTCCTTGGTCTCCACTGCCGGTGCCTCCATAGAAGAACCATGCTTCACCAGAGTGGCAAATGAATTGTGGAGAGGCACAACTGGAGGGATGCACCTCTGTTCCACCACCATCACCCTCCTTGAGACCACCATGGTCCAACCACTACTCTTTCTTGGCAACCTCTGAGGTAGTGGCAGTGGCCTGGGTGGTTCCTAGGTGAAGGAGCAGGTTTCCCAAATCCTTGCCATTTCAGCATGGGGATGAACAGCCTCCTTCCTCAGACCAGAGAGGTGCCTGCAAATAGGGCAGCAATGAAGTTTGCAGAATGTCTCTCCAGAAGACTGCTGCTCCAGAGCCAGTGCATTGCACCACTCCCCACGTGTCTGTGTCCCTTTCTGTTACAGATGCTTTTTTGTTTTTTGTTCTTGTTTTAGTGTGTGCAAGCTTGTGAGTGTTTCTACCCCTATTCAGTGTGCTGTGCCTTTAGGGATATGAACAGGTGTATGTTGTTAGCAGTTTTGAGGAAGTGATGTCAGAGACCCTGCTATAAAGAAAGTTATCTTGCTTAGGGTGGGTGGGGTGAGGGGAAGGGTGGGTCGGAGTAAACCTTTGCTGTCCAGAAACAATCACCTACAACTCTTATCCTCCACCCTGGGGAGTGCCTTCCTTCTTTTCATACACCTGTTTCACAAAGGCTAAGTAACAGGTCTAGTCACAATTGACTGCAAATATCTCCCAGCTACAGTTCCTCCCAGGCAAATTAAAGTTAAAACTAAGAAAAGTCCACCCCAAAAACAGAATCAATACTAGTTACTTACACAGGTCCAAACAGTAATAATTCAGTTCAGTGTAGTCTAGAAAATAACCTCCTTGATTTAAGGAAGCTGTGGCGGCTTTCTCACTCTCCCTGTCTTCAATGTGAGAAGGAGACTGCAACACATCTGAAACAAAAAAAAACCTTTTCAGCAAAAAAAGAAATAAATAAAATAGGGGCAAACAGTAATTTTGTTTAGCCTAATGATAAAAAGTCACAAAAATTTAAGCACCACCTATAATAATTTCACAGAAGATATACCCTGTAAGAAACACTTTGCTACAGAGGAAAAAAAAAAGCAGTAACAGAAGATATACCTTGCAAAAGACAATTTCAATCAGAAGATTACAGCAGTAATCTGTTAGCACACACCTATAGGCACATCTTGTAATAATTCAGCAGAAGGTATACCCAGCAACAGCAATTTGAATCTGAGAAAAATAAAGCAATAAAATGTTAGCAACAAACAGTAACAATCCCCGTGAGTACAAAATAAAAACAACAACACACAGTAAATCTGCCTGGCCAAAAGTCTTAATCCTTTCCCTTACTCTGGTAAGGTTCTTAGTTCTGTCCTTTCAAGCAAGCTAGAAAGAAAGAGCTCGGGTGAAGCTAGGTGCCTTGGCCAGCAAACCTAGCCTTCCATTCTGTAAGTTCTGAATCTAAGCTGTATCATTCATTGTGATGTACCTTTGCTTTCTCTTATTGTACTTTGTTTTGCATCTATGACGTGGAACCTTTTTAAAAGAGCTTGAGCTCAAAGGTCTTTTCCAAATCACTAAATATAATAAATAAATACTTTAGCACCTAACACATTTAAAAATTTACTTGGGCCTGCTGGACCTTTGCAGTAAGTTGCTTGAGCCATCTGGATATGATGGCAGCACAGATTTAGTATGATCAGAGCCGAAGGCTGTCTTGGCAGTCACTGATGTTTTGAGAGGTCCAGCCTCAGCTGTTACACTTACCATCTATGGCTCTTGAAGTAGCAGGGTTTCTTCTGTGTATCTCCAATGTTTTTCCCTGAGACTACCTTAGATCAAAACCTTGGACCCTATGCCAGTTTTCCATATCTTGTCAACATTGTACCCAGTAAAAGTTAAACCTCACAAAAAGAAGAGGACATACTCATGTATGAACTACAGCGATTTTTTGTTTTTCAATTTCATAAACACATTGTCATGTTATTTAAAAATCAGAATATTACACATCATCACCTACCTGTACATTGATATATTTCAAACCCAGAAGTTACCCATCTTAAATGTAGCTGTACATTTTAGAACGCCCCATGCTAAGTTTAATAGAACAGTGACCTGCCTACCAGAAACAAGAAGTAAAGACATAACAGCAAATAATGACAAATTGTTTAAAGGGTGCAAAGGGGCAGGGTCTCAGATACTTATACACATAGGAGTAAATTATATTAGGAAAAAAGTGAACAACATATTAAACAAGACCAGGGACCCTGGTTTTCCATTTTTACAGGTAACACCGGTAACAATCACGGAATCCTGCTTGGTCTGCGGATTTTGAATTCTTGTACCGGTGCCTCATGGAAATTGCATGTCACTGCACAGAATCTCTAAGATTTCAGCATCTTTTTAATTTTTTTTTTATTTTCTCTTTCTATGTCCCCTTCTCACAGCATCAGTCTCCACTTTTCAGAGATCCCTAGGCTGGGTATCCCTTAGCTTCACCCAGAGCTAATGCTCAGGAGCTCCTGTGGTCCTCCCTATATCCTGCCTGGATTGTACCCCCCCAAGTGGGAAGGGAGGGGACCCCAGGTCACCCCTTCACACTCCCTAGTGTGTGTCGGGCAGCTCAGTTGGTCCCTCACGGAGCCTGCTTATGAAGTCTGGGGCACTTGGGTCCCTTCTTCCAGTGGCCAATGTGGGGTGATTCTTCCTGGTTTTCTGGTCTTTGTCCCTGAGAGCACTGGCACTACAGGAGATTCAAGGAGGTAGGTCACATAGAAACATGCCACTGCTTCAGATCCTGGCTAGCGTCCTCCCCTCCTGATCACTCTGCAGCACCATTGCATCACCACCCGCGATCACACAGGTGGTGGTAAAGCAGCAGGACCTGCAGCCCACCCTCCCTGGAGGAGGAGGGCAGTCTCCTAGGTGCTCGATCCTACTCCCCTAGCCAGACCTCCAGCAACTCAAGTTTGCTTCTGACCCTGGGTCACTGGCATTGCAAGCAATAGTGCTACCCCAGTGCCAGCAGACCGGCCCAGATTTCAGCATCTAAATGAATGCTTATTTATTTATTTATTGAAGTGCTGTGCTTTGCATTCTTTCTGCTTTGCGATATAGAGTCAGTAAGGAAATCACCATACTGCTTTGTTGTAATCAGCTATCCAGTTTAACCACTCATGCCTAGTGGTTAGAGTAACAAACAGTGAATGAACTGTACATCCAGCAGACCTGGGTTTGATTCCCACAACCGCTGCTTGCATACAGTGTGACTCCAAGTAAGTCACTTAACCTCCCCAGTGCTTCTAGGTCACTCCTGAAAACAGACAGTTCTGCCTAGTGGGCCTTACCTGCTTTACAAAGAATATAAAAAAAATACCAATATATGTTTACTACATCATAGAATAGTAGTCAGGGTACCATGTAATTTAGTTGAGTTTTACTTGGGCTGCAATGATTTTGTAGAAGTAAAGATAAATGTTCAGATACATTTTGTGTGTTTTATAAGCTTGCTTTTAGATTTTTAGTCAGGTTTTTATTGTATTCTTTGCATATAAGCATCTATGTTGTAGATTACTAAATGCAGGATCACTGTTACCAACTAGCTTATTCAAGTTTATAATCAGAAGGGCCATCCAAAATCCTCAGTTGTTTGAATGAAAACTAGTCTGAATGAAAGTATGTTCACAAAGAAGAAACTGCCTTACTACTTATGAAAAGGCTTCACAGTTAGCACCCCATTTAGGTGAATTGGATAATTTGCACCTTTTCTCCCACCTGCTGTTTCAGTCTCTGTGACAACAAAAAGTTTTTTGATAGACTGCTTCAACAAAAGCAAATGTTAAGTATTTAAGTGTACTTATGTTTGGCCAGTGGATTTTGAAAGCACAGTCAATGACATACAGAAGATAAGACCCCAGGGGCTGTATGATGCTGGTGGGCAGAGTGGTGCTCAATTCACATCTGAACAAAGACATGAAAACTGGGAGACACCCTTTTCATAGACACCAAGTAAAAAAAAAAAGCATCCGCATGTCTGGGAGATGCATAAATCCATTTGAATGTCCTCCACTAATCACTTATGGATTTTTTAGGTGAAGACACTGTATTTCAAAGAAGCAAATTCAAGCAGTTTTTTTTTGCTCCGCCTACCCCCTGGCCATTCACTCCTTCAGGCCTGCCAAGGCCCCCTACCACCACTGCTGAGTCCCAACCACCATCCACTGCCACTTACTGCTGTGCTACCAGGTAACCCAAAGTAACCCTTCATTGAGTGGGCCCCTACCCCTGTGGGAGGCTACATGGGGAGGAGAATTGCCCTAATGAGCTTCCTGTATATCATGGGCATGGCAGGGGTCAGAACAGACACATGTCTGGGTCTTTCGGCTTATGGGAGGACCAACAGCTGCCCTTCGGTTGGTCAGCAGGTGTTTTCTCATTTTCTTGGGAGTGTGACAGGCCACATGATGTCAAGGCACAAGCTAACGTCCATCACGCTCCCTCCTGCAGTGAGGGCTGACATGTTGTCATGCCTCTGGCCTCCATCAGGGGCCAGCAAATGCTGAGCTGTGAACCCACCTCCCTCCCAGGAGAAGGTGAGTGGTCCTTGGACACTCAAGCCTTCACCCACCAGCTGGCCCTCCAATATCCAAGTCTGTTCCCTAAACCTGGTCAGTGGTGTCATGGGCAGAAATCCAATTCAGGCAGTTAAATTATAGATAGGAAAAAACAAAGGTAGTCCACCTAGTGGTGATGGTTCCAATTAATTCACATCCAAGTTCTACAAGCAAAGAGACCAAGTCATTTGTAACTTGTGCATGTCGGGTGTGGGTGTTGAAGAAAGGGGATCATGGTGCTGTCACTAATGCCATCACCCCAGAGGGATGTGGACTGCATTGTTGCTACTGCCATTACACCAAAGGGGTGGGGGCTGTAGTGCTTCTGCCATCACCACTGATGGATGGGGTATGTAGTACTGCTGCCATCACACCTAAGGGATGGGAGCCACAGTGCTGCTGTTTCTGTCACACCTGAGGGAGGGAGGTCATAGTGCTGTTGCTGCTGCCATCGCACCAGAGGGATGGGGACCATAGTGCTGCTGGTGCTGCCATCGCACCTGAGGGATGAGGTCGTAATGCTGCTTCCATCACACTTTAGGGATTGTGGCTGTAGTGTTGCTGCTGCCATCATATTTTTAGCCTAAAATAACTTTGAATTGGTACAAGGATGGAAGAATGTATAATAGTGGAGGTCAAAATTGCTAAAATGCATGTCAGCAGAGTTAAAAATTGTTAAATAAAGTACACAAAACCAAACACCGGGAAAAACGGATTTTGGCTTAACAGACACCGATGACAATACCATTTTTTACAATGTGCAAAATGGAATATGCCCTTTCTCAATCCCGGTAAACCAGTGTCCCTGAACAAGACTACATGCAGAGGAAAAAGTGAGATGGAATGGGTTGACACACACAGTTTCAGAGATACTACCAGTTCCTAGACCATCAAGGAAAAAGAAACTCAGGATATTATAAGATTTAATAGATGGTTAGATGGCTGGACATTTAAGGAGGATTATATGCTGTTCAAAAGCTGCAAACTATTTCTCAACCATAAAATCCTGTATACCAGAGAAGGATTGCACCTGAATTCTAGAGGAGCAAGTACACTGAGGGAGAGATTCACCAATTGTCTGGGAAAACATTTAAAATACTAAAATGGGATGAGGGGACATAAAACCTTAAGCTATGAACCTCCCTTCCCCAAAGCACCCCCCTTACCTCCCTTCCTTATCCCCTGGCTGCTGCCTGCCCTCTGCCACTGCCTCCTGGCTCCTTATATACCTCCTCCTGACTCTATCCTTCTGCCATAGGTCATCTGTAGCAGCTACTGTACATAGGTTTGTTGTCTCTTATTATGTGTTTTATTATTCCTAATAATATGTGTATTCCCTTATTGAATATCCTTGCATTGACTGTGTTACTGTATGTATTCCTATTATTTCTGTAGCACTGTATATATTTCTGCCTTGTATTCCTATATGTGGCTGTTCAGGTACATCTTGTAAATGAGTTCTTCTCAATGATGTTTCACCTGGATAAATAAAGATTGATTGATTGATTGATTGAAAATCTACCTGATAATGGAACAAGAAGAAGTAGTAGTAATTAAACAAAGCACAAAGTAAAATAGAAGTATTAACCATAAATGCTGAAAGTCTTAAATAAAGATAAACCTGACACAGCAGTGATGTCAAAAACTTGTTGGGACCCAGAGGACATCTTAGAAATAAACATAGAGGATAAGACCTTGTCCATAACGATAGAAAGGTCGAAGTGGTTGAGGCACAGCCATTTATATAAGTTATAAACTGACATTCATAAATATGACATCTGATAGAAAGCTAGAATCAGTCTGGATAACCCTGGAAAATATAAAACCAGAAAGGTTAATCATTGGTAACTGTTTAATTCACCTAAGCATAAATAAGGAAATCTACTTAAAACATCTAGTTGAAATTAAAGAATACACCAAAAACAGGACAAATACTGATGGTGGTGTGGACTTTAATCAACCAGAAATATGCTGGGGGAAAAAATGGAAGCCTCAGGGGAGAAAAGGAAGTAAGCTACTGGACATGTTTAGCAAATGCAGTTTAGATCAGTTAGTAAAAACCCCAATGAGGGGAAACAACATTCTTGACCTCAAAATAACTGATATAGCCAGTGAGGTTCTGTGTCATAATGGTGATCACAGAAAGGCGATCGCCATTATGGCAAGTGTACATTGGCAAAAATCAATTTCTGCAATGTACACCCCAGGCACACAGCAAAAGGTGTTGAGGACTTAGGATTTCTTGTTTATGTGGGGTCTGCACTTCACACTTCTCCCTTAGGGGCTTTGCCCCCACCCCTACCAAAGGATTCTCAACTCCAGGGGGTGCATGTCGGGGTGCAAATGGGGAAACTTTTGGGGCTGGGCGTGAATAAAATGTATGCACGCCTGCATCTACACCCGCACCCTAGCAACCTTAGCCTGCCACCCACCCACCAAGCCATGGGGCTAGCTTGGCCACCACTGCCACACCACGCCTCACAAACCCTCCCTCCCTCCCCTTCCGCCTGTCGCTTGGTGTGCTCCCCTCCCCCACACGTGTGTGCATATAGCGACATCCTGTCGCTGTATTCACAGAACCCCCCATCCGGTCACCCTCCCTCCTCAGTAGCCCTGTCAACAGGCACTGCGATTGAGTCACCCCTTTTAAAGTGCCCAATTGTGGTCACCAATGTCACGGGATACCAAGCAGTGAATATTATTTCTTTATTGATTTAGTTTTTGTTGACCAGAAAAGAAGGACTAGGCAATTCTACTTATTTTCAGCCTTGTCCCAGGAAGGGGCAGGATACAGATGGAAACCAACTGACATTAAAGGAGTAGTCCACACAAAACTTGCAAAAAATATGTGTTGTGCTGAGTGTTTTAATTTGTATGTGAAGTTCTAGTGTTTCCTTCCCTCTGACTGCTATTAGGAGTTTTTCCTTAATTAGCCTGCTAGCTTTATATTAGTTTTATGACCCCTTGGGATCGTTATCTGAGACAGGTTAATTGTATTCCTTGTTCCCACAGTGCATCTTGTCTCATGTGACAGTGATGTAGCAGAGACCCAACATTCAGCACACACATGCCAAACAAACTAAATATCTTGAAAGCTTTACAAGCTGCACAAACATTACCGGCAGCAAAGTTCTTCAGGACAGTAACACCTTTACGATGAGGGTAGTCACTAAGCTGAATTCTATAGATTTTAAAATATAGCCATATCTACTGTTGTGAATGGATTGTAAAGCAGTGCTTTCTGCTGGATTTATGGTCTCACTGTCACATGAGACAAGGTGCAATCTAGGACAAAGGAATACAAGTAAGCTGTCTCAGATGGAGATCTCCAGGGGGTTATAAAACTACCCTAAAGCTAGCAGGCTAATTTAGGAAAAGTTCTTAATAACAGACAGAGGGAAGGACACACAACAACTTAACATACAAATCAAAACACTCTGCACAACATATGTTTTTTGCAAGTTTTGGGTGGACTACTCCTTTAAGCCAGATTAAGCTGTTGCTGGTATTTTTAGTGAATGGCGGCAATTTGGCCAGGGCACTGGGTAAAGTCCCCTACTTGTCTGTAGGGGGAGACTCGGTCCCCCTGATGGTCAACCAAGATGGTGGCAATGACTGCTGGTGAGAGGATGGAGAACATGGAGGTTGTTGAGATGACTTCTTCCCCCTCCCTTGATTCCACAACCACAGGATGATATTTCACAAGAAAATGGAAATGTAAGACCTTTGGTGAGACCACCAGTAGAGAAGGGCAAGACATGCAGTTCATCGGAAAGTGATCTGGACAATGAGGAGTTATTAAATCCAGAGACAGATAATTTGCAAGTTTGCCCGGAGGAACGCTTCCTTAGAGCAAAACTGGATGACAAGGAAAGAAAATTCTTTCTAGCACAGATGAAACAGAACTGGCAGTTGAAACAACTACAGGCTGACAAGACGAGGAGAGCTGTCAATGGGACACAGCTGGGAAGTGATGACGTACTAGCATCAAAGAGACTGAGTACCAGCTCGGTGGCTGAAGTGGAAGCAGAATTCGAACGACAGGACGCCAACCAGATGAACCCTAGGAATGCAACCTCCGAATCAGGTACTGAATCCACTAATATACAACTAGGAAACAAGTTTTTACTAACGGTCTGCCTGAAAACCAGCCTGATATCCTGATAAAATAAAAGCATATACCTGTAGACACAGTGGGGCCTTGCCCAAGACATCCTGAAAAGACGCTGTCTCATAAAAGAGATAATTCAGCTATAGATAAAGCACTACTAGAGGCAGGGTGGGAAAGAGATGAAACTACGGTACTTTGGAAATCGGGACCAACTCCGATTACAGTGCCTACCCCTATACAAGTTGATGCCGTGACACTAAGGCCTGATGTTTTAACCTTGCCTCCTGAATTAAACTTGACTCAGAATCCTGAACTACATCTTCCAAAACCCAGGCCTAAATAACAACCCTACTTGTACTATTCCAAATAATCCTTCCTTGAATCGACTAGACTCTAATGCCCCTTAGCCTATGGATGGAGCCCGTGGGCACAGCAAAAAAACCAGTTTGCTTCATTGTTTAAGCTTCCGATTGAACCTGCAAAATGACCTAATGCAGTATGCCTTTCATATGTGAGGGGGTTACCTGAACAACCAGACAGAACTTTTATTGCTCATATGCTTCGGAAAGACTCTATGAAGTTTTCTGCCACAGACATTTATGCGCTTATACATACCTCAGGAGAAAACATGTTCAATGTGAGCTTTAAAACTACACAGGGTCTGGACAGGTTTTGGACAAAATATGCTGCTCTTAAAAATTCCCCTGTATGGACTGCCTTTATTTTTATTGTAATCCCTCTAACTAAATCTGTACAAAAGCTTGTCACTGTTCTATTCAGAAATGAGGGTGTGAGCAGACATGATTTATTACACTGGCTAAAGCAAAGATGCACAGTTCTAAAGGACCCAGAAGCGATTATAGACTCGGAAGATATTTGGACTGGTGGATGGAAGGTTATGGTTTTGTTAAAAACATCTCCATCAGGGATTATACATCTACCAAACTCTTTCTTTTTGGGAAGGGACAGGGGAGTACTTTTTTACCCAGGTCAACCTAAGGCCTGTTATCGTTGTGGTTCCACCTCTCATTTAAGTAGTGTTTGTGATACTAACAAATGTAATTTATGTGGGGAACTGGGTCACACAGAAAATCAATGTGTAAATGAGTTTAGATGCAATTTATGTGATGAGCTTGGACATACATTCCAAAATTGCACTTGGGCAGCTCATAATGCACCAGAAAAAGCAGATGGGGAAGAGCAGAGAAGATATGTGTAAGTAGCACAACAAAATAAATTATAGGCTAGAGAACGATTGAGGACTGAGAATCAAATGCAAAGCAGTGAAAGGGAATGCAGACTGGCCCCCCACTTGGTAGTACCCCAACCTGTTCAGAAAACACAGACAGGGGCTGTACCTTCACAATCTGTAGCTGAGGGCAAATTTATCCCTGAGGACCCAATCTCAACTGATACTACAGCCATTGATAGGCAGCCCAACCCAGTGCAAATGGACACCATGCCCCGCTACCTGTAGACTCAGAGAAAAGAACAACCAGAATGAGAAATAAACTGGCACCATCTCTAGCACGAGTGCCTGTGTCAAACAAATTTGAACAATTACAGGACAATCCAGATGGCTCCGGGGATGAGTTGGATTCCTCCTCTCTGGCTGCATCATCGGTGACAGAGGTGGTGTCTGACACAGACCGTACCCCAGTGAAAGGTGGAGGAAAGAAAAGGAAAGCAATTAGTAAAGGGAAAAAGACAACACTAGGTTTGAGGAGAGGCAAATACAAGTGAAGAAATGATGGTCGCTCTCCAGATTTATACTAGTAATGTAAACAGTATTAAAAGGATTGAAAAATGTAAAGCAGTATTTTCTTTTTTTACACATTTAAAGAATGGTGTCATATTTCTACAAGACATGTGATTTCACATGGTTTCAGAAGTTAATAGAGCACAATGAGTGGTATTTAGGCTTCTGTTTCTTGTCAATAGGACAGGAAAGATGTTCAAGGGTGGGAGTATTGTTCGAGATATCTGGTATTAAAGCTTTAAAATTAAATAACTTAATTCTTGGATGGGTCTTTATCTTAGATGTCCTGTTTCAAAATATTGTGCATAGACTGATAAACATTTATGTACCCCAATCAAAGGTTGTAAGGACTGATATTTTGAAACAAGTTAGGCCCTTCCTCTTTACTTCATATGTGGTTATATTTGCTGGTGATTTTAACTGCACTCTATCACTACAGAAGTAAACAGCCAAGAACAGAGAAATTATATTGTGATTCTAATTTCTTAATACAGATTCTTAAAGAGTTTCATTTAGTATATTCATATTTGCATCTCACACTACAGCATACTCTGACTTTCCATAAAGGCACACTTTCCACTAGAATAGATTACATTTTTACATCTTCATACTTACCCTTGAAATGGCTAAAGTTATTTCAGTGGAATTTAAAGACCATTCTTTACTAACAGTGACAATGAGGAATTCATAATCACATAAAATTGGTCCAGGATATTGGAAATTAAACATCTCATTACTAAAAAATGCAATAGTTCATAGAACTATTGAGGACTTATTAAAAGCGAGACAATCAGTCTTTATTTTGTTTGACAACCCTGTGCAGTGGTGGGAAGACCAAAAAAGAGTTGCAAAAATCACTTATATACCTGAGTAAGTCTCTTAGTACAAAGAGTTATTTAAGCTAGCTACAGAATAGGCGTCACTTTCAATGTCTATTGTCAATCTCACATGAACAACAAATAGACCTCACCAGCCAAATTAGTGTCATAAAGTGGTAAATAATGTCTTATCATATTCGTAAGGCAGAAACATTATATTTCCAACAGAGATTTGGTACAGAGGGCACATCAGAGGTTATATGCCATTTTGAGAATTATCATAGGAAAATTTCAGAAACAGAAATGGCAGGAGTTTTAGATGAACAGGATAATATCTGTACCTCTCGAGAAAAAATTATGGAGACAGAAGCAAAATATTCCAGAAAAATGTATCAAGCGTTTCCTAAGCAGGACAAAGCTATAAGAGATTGTTTACTATGTATACTTTTGCCAACAGTAGACCCAGAAATTGTTTCCAGCTTGGAAAAAGAGATAAGTATGCAAGAAGTAGCCGAGTCAATTATGTCGCTGAATACTGGGAAAACCCCAGGTTTGGATGGCCTACCAAATGAAACATATGAAATGATGGTTGATGGATATCTTCCTGAACTTACCAAAGTGTACAATCATATTCTAACTACAGGGTAGGTTCCCTTATTTATGAACATGGGGGCTCTAATATTCCTATATAAAAAAGGAGACAAACACAATCTAGATAACTAGAGATTTATTAGTCGATTAAAGTCAGACATTAAAATCCTAACAAAAATTTTGGCTAAACGATTACTTCGCCTTACCCAACATATTATCTCAGAAGCACAAACTTGCTTGGTCCCAGATAGATGTATACAGGATAACCTCCTTTTGATCAGGGAGATTGTAGAAAAAGGGAAAAACTGATCTTTGGATGGTTTCCTGGTGTCGCTCAACCAAAAAAAGGCATACGACTATCAGCCATGATTTTTTTATGGAACTGTCTTCAATATTATTGTATTCCCACTACAGTTATAACTTGGATAACTAACCTCTATAAAACAGCTACAGTGGTACCACTCATAAATGGTTGGAAGGGACCAATAATACCAGTCCTCAGGGGAGTAAGACAAGGATGCCCTTTAAGTCTGATTCTTTACATCTTTTTATAGACCTATTACTCAGATCCATAAATAATTCTACTGAAATTTCATCATTAACAAATGAGTTGGGAAGTTTACCCTTTACTATTATGGCATATGCAGATGATATGACCCTTATGGTTAAAGATGAGTCTTCCATTAACAAAACAGTGGAGTTATGTTCAAAATTTGGGATGGTTTCTGGAACATGTCTGAACCTAGAGAAATGTATTGGCCAAAGATTGAATTATACATTGGACTATACCACCACAATTGAAAAAATTCAAAATCTGTCCAGCACCACTGACTATATTAGGGGTACCGTTTGGAAATGAGGACATGGCAATCATAAACTGGTCAGGAAAATTGAATATTGGACAGCAGAAGGTGGCTTATTGGAATAGATGGAAGCTTGGAAAAAAATAATTAATTTAATAAAAACATATCTTCTTCCAGTTTTTCTGTATATTAGTTATATATTCCCACCACCAAAACAAATTGGAAACTTCTTTATTTAGTATTTTTTTTCAAGCTGTATGGGGTAGCAGATTGAACCCCATTAAGAGAAATATACTTTATTTGTCTTTAAAAAAAGGAGGTTTAAATATGATAAACCCGATTATTTTTTATAATGGTATATTTTTTTCTACCAATTATAAGCCATTATTAGGGACACAAAATAAGGAATGGCAATGGTGGTTCTTCCACTCCTGTCAGGTATGGTTTACCTGCTGGAATGAAAATAGGTTAAAAAATTTAAAAAAGACTTTGCTAATTCGTGAATATATAAGGGAGTCATTTTGAAGGTTAAAATAATGGCAGATAACTAGTCAAATGATTCAGACAATGCACAGAAAACTGCTTTATACAGCTATTTTTAAATTCGTTGTGTCATGTCGCAGTAGTATTTGACAAGTGCTCAGCTTCACTTCTTCCCTCTTTATAGAACCGGTTAAACAATAAGAGAATTCCACTTGAAATGCGGGAAATACATTGGTTGAGCTGCCATGAGAAATTAAATGTAAAGGCAAATCATAAGCATAAACAGTTCTCAGATACGTATTGTACAAGACCACAATGTATACAGCAAGTGGAAACCATTGATCTTTTTTTTCAGTGTTCATTTATACATTCTTTCTGGGCATATCTGGCTAAGCAATGGAAAGAACCACATTGGGATCTTATGAATTATGCCATTTTAATTCATGGAGAATTTCTATCATTATGGAGAAAATGGCATGTAGGTACTATACAGGTGATTCTAACAATTATAAAATGGCACATCTGGATGTCTAGATGTTTTCTTATGTTACAACAGAAAGAAAGCTCACATGTTCAAATTGTTAAAAAGGTAACACATGATATTATCAAATTGTAAAAACAGGAACAAGCAATACTTTCACATGATGTATTAGTAAACTATTGGTAGACCATGCCTTACGGATAATGATTTTCCTGTGACTTAAATATCTCAAATGTGTTCTGTACATATGGTTTGATTTATTGTATGGTTTGTTTTGCTATATTTTGATTCAATAAAATTTTCCCCTACTCTACCAGCAGGGTGTTTTACTTCCTGTTGGTGGAATGGAGGACTCCAGTCCAGGACGAACTTTGGAAGTGGCAGAAAGTGTTCCTGCAGTACTGCTTGGGGAATCAGTAGTTATGCATGATCAAAATGAGGATTTGGACAGAGAAGATGAGATGATTTCAGCAGAAGATCTTGAACATACAGGGGACTTGGCTGCCGAGGATATGACACTTGGTTTGGAGACAGATGAGTCTATGTCTGTCTATGAGGTGGATGAATGTCGGCTAAAATTGGATTTGGATAAAAAGAAACAGCAGTTGTTGAACATGATGGTCGAGGCAGAAAAGGAGTTTGATACTCAGAAAAAAATGTTGTATGAGGAGAAGAAACACAAACGTTCAGCCATGAGCCTGCAGGATATCAAGAAAATGGCTTATTTCACCAATGGATGTTTTGACCCCTGGTATAGGGGCTACTGATACAATTGTGGCACCAAAGGATGTTTCTTCAGGAATTTCTCTGGATGATCTCCCATCTCCAGATGAGTGGGCTCCTGGTACAATGCTCCAGCAGGTGGGCTGGATTTTTCAGGATGGCCAGTGGATTTCTGACCCTGTGACTCCTCTCCTGGGATTGCCTAATTGGCGATGAAATATGATAAGTCAAAATGGGGGTAAGATCTTGACTCCAGAATGCTATGCAACTGCGGATGTGAGTAAAACAGCTGTGGATGCTGTTTTGGAACCTAGTGCAGTCCTGACTGTTACAAATGCACCAGATGCTAGTACCGGTAGCGAGTCACGACTGAGATCTGAGGTGGAGGCTACCCCCTCTACCTGTCCACCTATAGATTCTGAGAAGATTTGGATGGCCCTTCTGCACTACACTCTGAATAGGTACCACATGTTTCTTTACCTGCAACATTGAGAGACTTGAAGGGCAGAATTGCACTCAGCTCCCTGATTGGGATACTTTGCAAGATGATTCTTCAAATGGGCATACTAAACAAATGCCTAGTTATGCAAGCCTTTTTCATAAACCTGCTGAAGCAGCAAAGTGGAGCTTTGCTGTCAGGGTTTATTTTAAAGGGGGCAGTAAAGTTCCAGACAGACTGTTTGTGGGCAAAACCCTAATAATTGACTCTATGTATTTTACCCCTGAGGAGGTATATGCATTCATTCATGCATGCACCTGGGGACATCAGCTATGATGTGAGTTTTGTTCAGCGATGCTCTTGGACACATTTTGTAAACTTTATTATGTGGTTAAGGACACTACTGAGTGGGAAGGGTTTTATGCTATCCCATTGTGAAAAGCCTCTGTTAAGACAGTTACTATGTTATTTCGTAATGAGGGAGTCTGGGTAAATTACATTATTTTCTGGCTGGAAAAATGGGCAGACATACAAGGTAACCTGAATCCTATCATGGATGACAATGGGTTCTGGACTGGGGGTTGGACATTTAGGATACAACTTCAGCACACTGATGAAGGCATTAGACATTTTCCAATGTCCTTCTTTTTGGGAAGAGACAGGGGCATCCTGTTTTATCAGGGGCAGCCAAAGAGCTGTTACAAATGTGGGTCTCTTTCACACCTTAATTCAGACTGCACCCAGATTAGATGTTTTTCAGTGGGGGGAACTGGGACACCCTGTGCATCTGTACACTGTCCCGCCTGTTTGCAATCTTTTTGGGGATGATGAACATTCATTCCGATCCTGTCCATGGGCTGTCCACAATTTGGAGGATTCATTGGAACAGGAATTTTATTTACATAGAGCTAAAAGAGGGTTTCATGCAGATTAGTTTCCCTCCCCCCCCCGCATAGAGCAAACACTCTGGATACAGGACATACTGCGAGACCTTCCGCTGATCCAGACATTCCATCTCCTGTAGTGGAAACTCTTAAGGAGGTGATACCTCCAGTTGATGTTGATGTCCCTAGGCAGGAGAACAGTATGCCCCCACCGCCACCCCCTCCTGAGCTCCCATCATCTTCCCAAGCCTCTAGCACTCTGGCTGAGCCTGTGGAGGAATATCAGGTTGTGACTAAGGGCCGAAAGGTTCTTGATGAAGGGAGTCCCCCTGGTTAATGCAAGTACTGTGCCAGTGCTGGTTCACAATACCTACAATGTTTTGCAGAGCTGGAGTGATCAAATGGAGGAGGCAGATTCTGATACCTCCTTGCTCTCTTCAGACTTGCCTAAAGAGGGTCCATGCCCGTCTGTCTTACAACAGCCTGCGGGGAAGCCTACTAGAGTCACTAAGGGAAGTGTGAAGAAAAAAAGGACTTCTTTAAACTTCATATTGGGTCACTCCTTAGGCTTGTGAGCCTGAATGTGAACAGTGTCAAGTCTGACTTTAAAAGGGATACTACTTTTACTGTTTTGCAGCAGTTAAAGTATGAAATTTGTTTCTTGCAGACTACCAGGTAGTGGTCTGTTGGGGAAATTGGGAAAGCCAAAGATGCCTGGAATTTTGGAGAGTCTTACTGGTCTGTAGGAGAGGATCTTTGTAGTGGATTGGGGATTTGTTTTTCTAACTCAGGGATTACAGTATATAAAATGGTGGATGTCTCCCCTCGGAGAGCCCCACTTTTAGACATAGGATTTGAGGGGCTTACTTATTGGGTAATTAATATCTATCCCCTGCAGACAAAGGCACTCAGGGTGGAACTACTGAAGTTGGTACAGTCCTTTTTGTGTGCCACTAAACAAGTACTGTTTGGTGGGGATTTTAATACCAGACTTCTGGATTCTGATACTAGAGCACGCAAGGTTAAGACATCTAGTGATGCTGCTTTTTTTGTGGAATTTAATGAAACAACATAATTTAAAGGATGCACAGGCTGTCTTGTTCCCTGAACCTAAACATACTTTTGTTAAAGGGACCCTTTCATCCCGTGTTAATTATTGGCTAGTTTCGACTATTACCCCTATTTCCCTTTCTGTTACAACTCCTGTGGAAATGTCCGACCATGCTCTTATTGGTATTCACGTATCAACTATTGCCTCTAGGGTTGCAGGTAGGATGGCCTGGAGTATGAATATTAGTTTATTGGATGATTCTACTGTAGTTCAGGGGTTATTGATGTTACTGAAGGATAGGAGTAGTGTTGATTTTTTGTATAGCTCCCCTTTGGATTGATGGGCTGATACTAAACTACTGATTATTTCCTATTTACAAACTGTAGCCATTAAATGGAGCATTGCTCAAAAAGAGTGACATTTACAGTTACAATGCACCTTTCATTCATTACTGTCTGAGCAGCTGGACTGTGGGATAGATAATAGTGACCGGATTGCTGCTGTCAAACAAGAGATAATTATTTTTCAGTACAATAGGCAGAAGTCCTTGGAGATGGAAAAGCGGTTTGGAACCCAGGGCTCCAAACAACAAACTGCACCTTTAGAGGACTGTTATACTAGTGTGCACAAACAACATTTGGCAGGACTGTGGGATGGGGTAGCTAACCTCTTAATGGGAAATGAGGAAATAGCGCTAGAAACAGAACGTCATATTGTCACACAACAGACACAGGATGTTACTAGTTCTTTTTCTTTTCAACATATTTTACAGGCTGTGGGGTTACCACAACTGACTTTGGATCAGTCTGATACACTCTCAGTTCCTTTAACTTTGATGGAAATTACTACAATTAATAGATCCTTTAAAGAAGGGACAGCTCCTGGGTTAGATGGACTTTCAAGCAAATGTTATTTTCTGTTATTACAGCTAATTCCACAGGAGTTGCTTGCCATTTTTCAGGCATTCTTGTCTGAAACGAGATTGAATGAGCAAATGTTTGACAGCTTGCTCTTTTTTGTATAAAAAAGAAGACAAGATGGATTTTCATGATTGGTGGCAAATTACATTATTGAATGTAGATTTTAAAATATTTGATAAAATTCTGAGCATTAGATTATTGAAAATTGTACATGCCTTGAGTCATCCCTCACAGTTTGTGTGGTTCCTGGATGGAGTATTACTGATGCCCTGTTTGTACTACGAGCTATTATGGAACAAGGGGCCTTGGGTCATGCTACTGGGTTTGTGATTAATGTAGCTCAGTCTAAGGCTATTAATAATGTGCTTCACATCTTTTTTGTGGGAATGCTTACGTATGTATGGGTTTTCTGCAGATTTTATTGCATGGATTTGGCTTTGTTACCAGCTGCCCTTGTGCAACCATGTGAGAATAGACGGGTGGGAAGATCATGTAAAATCAGTCAAGGGGTTCATCATGGATGCCCCCTGAGCCCACTACTTTATGTTTTAACCATTGACCCGCTGGCTGGAATATTGTTTTCCTCCCCATACATTTGTGGGGTGCAATTTACCTTGGGTTCCTCTATCTCATGTATTGCTTATGCTGATGACCTTATTTTGACAGTGGTAGATGCAGAGTCAGGAAGACGGGTCTACAATTTAGTGAGGTCCTTATCTGCTCTTTCAGGGGGGGAATTAATGTAACCAAGAGTCAATATATTCCCATTAGTTTAGTTTCAGGAACCCCAGTATCAGTGGGAGGAGTACAGGTGACCCTGGAACCTTGTAAACTTTTAGGTATCTTTTTTTTGGTTGGGGGATATGCCTTGGTTCAATTGGGCATACCACGCTGGTAAAGGATAGCAGATGGTTTCCATATGGAATAGATGGCATATGAACAAGATGAAGAGGATTTATCTTATTAAAACCTTTTTGGCTCCCCTATTTCTTTTTGATAGTTATGTGTTCCCAGTACCTACACTACTGGAAACTAGATTTTATTATTGTTTTTTTTTTCTGCTTGTGGGGAAGTCGTTTGAACCCCATTAAAAGGGGAATAACGTACCTGGATTGACAGGAAGGAGGAGTAGGTATGGTAAACCCTGTAGTTTTTTTTATGGGAGCATTTTTTTCTCCACTAATTTGATACCCTTGGTGCACAATAGTGGAGCCCTGTGTATGGTTTGGGGATCACCTTTTCTACAGGAGGTAATGGCAGATTGGAGTCTTATGACTTTTCACCATAAAAATAAGAGAATGGTGAAGATGAGTCCTCCTTGGATGGACTGCTTTGACCTTTTCAAAAATGGAATATAGCACAGTCCTTGTTACTGACTACTTCTCAGAAGCTTCTTTATAGATTGTTGATGGGTAACTTTTATTTGGAATAGCCCTTCCTACCGCATGCCATAGTAGAACAAAAAGCTATATGGGATCTTTTGAGGAACCCCAGGATACCTAACAAAATGTGGGATGTTGTCTGGTTGGGGTTTCATGACCAGATTGATGTGAGGGGCAACCATAAACACAAGGAGCTGACAGAACGTTACTTCCCAAGGGAGTATTGTTTATCTGAAGTAGAAACTATGGAACATCTTTATGTTTTATGCCCTTATATTACTGAATTTTGGCAGTTACTTCTGTTAGTTGAGGTTCTGACATGTGGTTGTATTTTATCTTTTTTATTTATGTCTTTGGTGATCGGGTAGGTGCACTGATCCAGAGGACCATTTTCAGTCACTACCCGGGCCACTATAGTGGCAGGGAAACAGCATGTGTACAAATAGTCCATACAATACATAGTACAAAAATGCACACCTTGTTAGGGTGGCAGAAACAAAGGTATACAAGAGGTTATGGACAGTATAAAAACATTAGTGATAAGCACACAATAAAAGCAGTTGGTACAGATTACATATAATAACAGTATAAAATACAGTGGAATAACAGTATAAAATACAGTGGTACAGGGACCTCTCAGATAGTGTAGCTATACAAGTAACACACAAGATGATATTTATTTACAGGGGTTTATGAATCGATATAGTAATGGTAACAATCCATTGCAATATCAGACAGTACGACGACACCTGCAAAGGAGACATTTGTTGTAGGAAGGGAGAAAGAGAGAAAAAAACAAAACCAGAGGCAGGGACCATGGTTTTTGAGTTTTACCGGTAACACCGGTAAAAATCACGTAATCCTGCTTGGTTTGCTGATTTTTAATTCTTGTACCGGTGCCTCACAGAAATTGCATGTCACTTCACAGATTACCTTAGATTTCAGAATCTTTTTAATTTTTTTTTTTATTTTCTCTTTCTATGCCACCTTCTCACAGTATCAGTCTCTACTTTTCAGAGATCTCTAGGCTGGGTATCCCCTAGCTTCTCCCCAGGTAATGCTTTAGGAGTTCCTGTGGGCCTGCCATATCCTGCCTGGTTTGCAACCCCCAGGTGGGAAGGGAGGGGACCCCAGGTCACCCCTCCAAAGTCCCTTAGTGTGTGTTGGGCAGCCAAGTGGGTCCCTCATGGAGCCTGGTTATGAAGTCTGGTGTAGCTGGCTCCCTTCTACCAGTGGCCAATGTGGGGTGATTGTTCCTGGTTTTCTGGTCTCTGTCCCTGAGGGCACCAGCACTCAAGAGGATCCAAAGAGGTAGGGCACATAGAGACATGCCACTGCTCCAGATCCCAGCTAGTGTCCACCCCTCCCAGTCACTCTGCAGCCACATTGCATCACCACCCATGGTCACCCAAGTGGTGGTAAAACAGTGGCACCTGCAGCCTACTCTCCCCGGAGGAGAGCAGTCCCCCAGGTTCTCAATCCTACTCCCCTAGCCAGATCTCCAGCAACCCGAGTTTGCTTCTGACCCCAGGTCTCTGGCATTGCAAGCAGTAGCGCTACCACAGCGCCGGCAGGTCGGCCCAGATTTCAGCATCTTAAAATGAATGCTGCTGTACTTCCCATTCTTTCTGCTTTTATTCATATAGAATCAGTAAGGAAACCACCCACACTGCTTTATTGTAAACAGCCATTCAGTTTAACCACCCATGCTTCCCACCAACCTCTTCATCAGCTGAGGACTGCTTTCCTTCCTGAAACCACAGTTTTCATTTAGTATGTGCCTAAACATCTTTTACTATTTATATTACACTGGATTATACAAAAAAATACACGTATCAGCATACATGGGCAGAGCCACTGGAAAATTGCAGGAAAAGTAACCTGAAATTGCAGAGATTTTTTGCAAAACTAGTTGGGAAATTGCAGGAGTTCTACTATAGACTTCACAATAAATCCTTTACTGTTTTCTGCAGCATATATTAATCAGCATAAACTACCAAACAAATACACTGACACTTGAATATGTTTTAGATATGAAGAAAAATGTATGTTCCTAACATGAATCCAAAATGGGCAAGATATGTTGCCTCTCTTCCAAAATGTAAAAAATCTACTCATACAGTGCTAAACAGATTCTATTTAGTGACCCATAGTCAATCAATATTAAATAAATCCAGAATAAACACAGTTTATCTGTTTCTGGATGCAGAATAAGGAAGCCTGATCAAAAGCTATGTACAGGTTTGTCAACTATTCACCCACTTTAGTGTAAGGAAAAAATAAGCAGATGGAGTGGCAAATAATTCAGTTTTAGTAAAATGTTGTAAAGTGTTAAATGTTCATAATTTGCACTGTAGGTACTGTGTACTATTACTGAAATCATATATTAAAACATTATATATGGGTGTTATTATGGTTGGCAGCATAGCCCAGTGGTTAGAGTAACAAACAATGATTAAACTGGGTATATCCAGCAGACTTTTTTTTTTCTAATTCTATTTTTGCGCCCTCTCCTGGTATCCCCCAAACTCTTTCCAGTGACCACTCTACCTCCTTGCATGGCCCTGACTTCTCCTCTTCTCCCAACACCAGTCATCCCCCAGGTCTACCCTCTGGGAAGGGTCACCCCCATCCAGGGTGCTCTATCTATAGGGTTGAGCACCGGGCTAGGGAGGAGACAGGACGAGGAGAGCCGTGCCCGATTATGGGAGTGTGGTTCATGGGTGGGAGGCGCTTTCACCTATCAGTGGAAGGAGGGGGGGTTCTACTTTGTTATGTCTCTGTGGAGCCCAGCTGTCAAAGCAACATACTACCACAGCTTCACCCCCTGGCATACACCATGACGCTGCTGTTGGCAACCTCCAGCCATCACCAGAGGTCGCTCCTCAAGTGATTGTCTTCCCCAACCCTCCCCAGGGAAGAGAGAGCAGTCCTCCGGATGCTCAATCTCTTCCCCCACCAACCCGGGCTCTTTCCAGAAACTGGGCCACTGATGTGGCGTGAAGTGTATCGTCCAGCACCTCAACCCTCAATGCCACTGGGCCGGCATATCCAGCAGACTTGAGTTTGATTCCCACAGCATCCACTTGCAAACTGTGTGACTATGAGCAAGTCACTTAACCTCCCCAGTGCTCCTGGGTCACCCCTGAAAACTGGCAGTTTTGCCTAGTGGGCCTTACCTGGTTTATAAAGAATATAAATAAATACCAATATATGTTTACTACATCATACAGTAGTCAGGGTACCATGTAATTTACCTGAGTTTTACTTAGGCTGCAATGATCTTGTATAGGTAAAGATAAATGTTCAGATACATTTTATGTGTTTTATAAGCTTGTTTTTAGACTTTTGTCAGGTTTTTATTGTATTCTTTGCATGTGAGCATCTAGGTTGTAGATTGCTAAATGCAGGATCACTGTTACCAACTAGCTTATTCAAGTTTATTATCAGCAGGGCCATCCAAAATCCTCAGCTATTTGAATGATAACTAGTCTGAATGAAAGTACGTTCACAAGGAAGAAACTGCCTTACTACTTACAAAAAGACTTTACAGTTATTATCCTATTTAGGTGAATGGGATCATTTGCACCTTTTCTCCCACCTGCTGTTTTAGTCTCTGTGACAACAAAAGGTTTTCTGATAGACTGCTTCAATAAAAAGCAAATGTTAAGTGTTTAAGTGTACTTATGCTTGGCCGGTGGATTTTGAAAGTACATTCAATGACACACAGAAGGTAAGACAGCGGTCTTGGCACAGAGGTCTTTTTGCTACAGAGCTCCTTCATGGTTTAACACTCTTCCCCCTAACATCACATCTGAACATAGGATTGGTCCATTTAAAACAGCCCTCCGAGCCCACCTCTTTGCCACCCATAACTGTAATTGCACCTAATTCTTCCAACCTTGCTTGCTGGTCATACCTAGTGTATACCCTCTCCAAGTGACACTAGCTCTAGATGACCACTACCACCCACATTATTATGTCTGTAATTACTGCACTGCT
Organism: Neoceratodus forsteri; assembly: GCA_016271365.2. NCBI lineage: Eukaryota > Metazoa > Chordata > Ceratodontiformes > Ceratodontidae > Neoceratodus > Neoceratodus forsteri. Next base: position 541,444,484 of record CM057449.1, on the reverse strand, counting down.
TGTAAGGCATGAAATTGCTTAACTACACTGATGTATAGGTTTCTCTCACTGATCAATCCGCATTGCATATACTGTAGTTCATGTGAATCCACTGCACTGTGCTGTAACCTCCCAGTGCACTTCCATTGTTATTGGGTCATACCCCCAAACTGTAAATAGTAAATTAATCTCTGTATGTCATCACTTATGGTATTAACTCTACACTGTATCTTGATTTCTCAGTCTCTGTCTCTATTATGTCCTGTTCTTCGTATGACAAGGAGCCTTTGGAAATCAGTCCCTGACTCAAAGGATTGTAATTCTGATAAAGAAATAAATAAATAAACAAATAAATAAAGACCCCAAGGGCTGTTTGATGCTGGTGGGCAGAGTGGTGCTCAATTCACATTTGAGTTCAGATGGAAAAACTGAGAGACACCCTTTTCATGGAGACCAAATAAAAAAAAAGCATCCACATGTTTGGGACATGAGTGATTTTCCATTTGATCACTTCACTAATCACTTGTGGATTTTTTTGGGTGATGACACTTTATTTCAAAGAAGCAAATTAAGGCAGTTTTTTCTTCTCATACCCTCTTGGCCATTCACTCCTTCAGGTCTGCCAAGGCCCCCTACCACTCCCCCTTATTGCTGTGCTAACAAGTAACCCAAAGTAACCCTTCCTCGGGTGGGCCCCTACCCCTGTGGGAGGTTACCAAGGGAGTAGAATCACCCCAAAGAGCTTCCAGTGTATCTCAGGTATGGCAGGGGTCAGAATGGACACATGTGTCTGGGGCTTTGGGCTTATGAAGGGACCATCAGTCATCCTTTGATTGGCCAGTGGGTGTTTTCTCATATTCTTGGGAGTGTGACAGGCCACATGATGTCAAGGCACAAGCTGATGTCCATCACTCTCCCTCCCACAGTGAGGGCCAATGTACTGCCATGCTTATGGCCTCCACCAGGGGTCAGCAAACAGTGAGCCATGAACCCACCCTCACTCCCAGGAGAAGGTGAGTAGTCATTGGACACTCAAGCCATCCCCCCAGCCGGCCCTCTAACACCCAAGTCTGTTCCTGAACCCTGGTCAGTGGTGTCACAGGCAGAAATCCAATTCAGGCAGTTAAATGATAGATAGGAAAAAACAAAGGTAGTCCACCTTAGTGGTGGTGGTTCAGATTAATTCACATTTGAGTTCTAACAAGCAAAGAGACCATGTAATTTGTAACTTGTGCATGTGGGGTGTGAGTGTTCCAGAAAAGAGATCATAGTGCTTTCACTACTGCCATCACCCCTGAGGAATGTGGACTGCATTGTTGCTATTGCCATCACATCTGAGGGGTGGTGGCCATAGTGCTTCTGCCATCACCACTGGTGGATGGGGAATGTACTACTGCTGCATCCCACCTGAGGGATGGGGCCCATAGTTCTGATACTGCCATCATACCTGAGGAATGGGGAATGCAGCACTGCTGCCATCACATCTGAGGGATGGGACCATAGTGCTGATACTGCCATCACACCACAGGAATTGGGAACGTGGTACTGCTGCCATCACACCTAATGGATGGGAGCTGCAGTGCCGCTGCTTCCATCACACCAGAGGGATAGGGGCCATAGTGCTGTTGGTGATGCCATCGCACCTGAGGGATGGGGTCCATAGTGCTGCTTCCATCACACCTTAGGGATGGGGGCTGTAGTGCTGCTGCTGACATCACATCTTGTACCTAAAATAACTTAAAATTGGTACAAGGATAGAAGGATGAGAAATAGTGGAGGTCAAAATTGCTAGAATGCATGTTAGCAGACTTAAAAATTGTCAAGTGCAAGGATGATAAAGCCTACTACCAGCTATGCCCTTCAAAACTAGTAGCACTTACCTCCTCTCCATATGCCTGTCCATCCTTCATCACCCCCTCCTTCCCTCTCACCTCTTTTTCAAGGACCCCCTGAAAAAGGGACCTCCGGGGCCCAGTGGGCCTACCCGGTCATCAAAATTCAATAAATAAATAAATAATAAATAAAGTACACAAAACCAAATATCGGTAAAAACAGATTTTGGTTTAGCAGACACTGGTGACAATACCAATTTTTACAATGTGCAAAATGGAATTTGCCCCTTCGCAATCCCCATAAGCCAGTGTCCCTGACAAGGGGGGTAGACAGGGCTAGTCAAGAGGGATGGTGGGGGATATGGTGGGCAGGAAGGACAATACGTAAAGTAACTACAGGTAGATCAACACATTTATTGCGCAATTTGAAAAATTTGGGGGAGAAGGGTATAGCTAGAGTGTCATAAAAGGAGAGGGGGCAGGGTGTAGGGGGAATCATTTGAGCTGAGATGGAAGGACGGGGTGAGGAAGGATGGGCAGGCATATGAAGAGGAGGTAAGTGCTACTAGTTTTGAAGGGCATAGCTGGTAGTAAGCTTTATCATCCTTGCACGGGGCAGGGACAGGTTGCAGCCATGAGAAGCCAGGTTTTCAGGTTTTGTTTAAAAGCATGGTGGGTGGCAGATGAGCGAATGGACAGAGAGAGCTTGTTCCACAGGGAGGGGGCTGCGATCGAGAAAGCTCAAGTTCCCATGGTAGCGGTGATGCAGGGTACTTCAAGCAGGGGGATTGATGAAGCCCTGAGATTCCTTGAGACCACTCTATCTGTCAGAAAGGGTGAATATAGGGACAGATGCTGGTTATGGAGTGAGTTGTCCACCAGACAGCCCATGGTATAGTCAAAGCAACCCTGTAGAGGGAGCCATCCTAGGGTCTGGTAGACAGAGAGCAGTGATGGGAGCAGAAAGGAGCAAGGAGGACAAAACGACATATAGAATTGTATGTTGTGTTTAGCTGAGAGAGCAGGGTAGAAGATAGGCGTGAATAGACTGGGGAGCAGTAGTCGAGGAGGGGCAGTAGATTTCCACAAGCGATGGCAAGGCGTGCTTCATCAGATAGGTAGTGTTTATGTTGATAGGCATATATATATATATATATATATATATATATATATATATATATATATATATATATATATATATATATATACACATATATGTCTCTAACAATATTATTTAAGGGTGTGTTCCCTTGGGGTGATGGATGTTTGACCCCCATTCTTTAAGGGTTATTATGGCCTGTCTGGTTTATTGGATTTTCCAAATCCGATGCAGACCAGTATTACAGTAGTAACATATTGCACAGGTGGAACTGACTCAGAGTGTTCAACAGGAAATATAGGCGCTTAAACTGTCAGAAGCAGTTCAGATGGATAGATATTGGTGGCATACATGCTGGGATGCTTTTAAATGGCTTCAATAGGCCCTCTTATGGTGTATCGGTATATGTTCTTGAGCTACACTTTTTTCTTTCCTAAGTGGGGATGCATGTCTGTATTTACCTGGTTTGCAGTTTATGGCTTGTGTTACATTTGTACAGTTAGTTTTTGTTTTGAGGAAAACAAATTTGTGTTCTCTACTTTCAGGGGTGGGGGGAGGGGTGTATGCCCTGTATGCATTAATAAGTATTTTTCTTTAATGTATTTCTGTTTTATGTTAATACCTGGATTATGATTTAATATTTCTAGATGGGGTTGTATGCATGAATACTTATTCATTTTGAAGTTTACATTTTGAGGTTTGTTTCTACTGTATTATGCTTTTTTTGCAGTACTGAATACAAATTTCCCCTACTCTTAGGGGTGGGGGGGGTGGTTCTAGGAACTGTATGATTTAATACGTAGTTTTCTTTGTTCCAGAGTTTCTGTTTTATGTTAATGTCTGGAATATGATTTCATATTTCTAGAAGGGGATGTGTGCATGAATATTTATTTGTTTTACAGGTTATGTTTTGAGTTATGTTTATACTGTAATATGGTTTTTTTAAAGTTTTGAATTAAAGAATTCCCCTACTCTTTGGTAAGGGGTGCTGCTGTCTGTTACAGATGGCAGTCTCTGACATGGAGTGTGAGGAGGAGGTCATGTTGCAGCAGATGGAGTCCAGTTCCTGACACCCGGTAAGGTTGGTTTATGGGATGAAGATATGGACTGTGAACAGAATCTGACAGAAAAGACTATGTGCATCTATGAAGATAGAGGTAGAAATATCTCAATGGCAGACAACGACATCTGAAAATACAGAAAAAAGGTTACAGATGGAGAAGAGAGCTCAGCACAGCAGGGCTCGATACACACTACCAGGACAGAAGAAACTAAGACATTTACAGAGAAGGTGGCTGCATTCCCGCTAGAGAGCATGGCAGAAGAGACTTACCTGCTGGAAGAACTTCAGAAGAGGACGCCAGAGTCCATCACTGTGCCAGATACTCCTGCAACAAATTCAGATACAGTGTTTTTGAAATGCTCCCAGCAGAATAAGGAAACTGAGCATAGTGGTGCACCACGGGCTGTGCAAGAGCACATTGTGGCTGCTTTTGGTGTTCCGTCTGCAGTAGTCTCCCAGGACACACAGGAGTGGAGTTCGGATAAGGCATTACTTGATGAAGGATGGAGTAAGACATCCGAAGGCAAGTGGATCCCAGATCCAAACTGGTAATCTTTTTCACAAAATAGTACTCTCTTACAGGGGGCCCTTAAGAAATTTTTAGGCAAAGTGATGCCTTCAACAAGTGGGCAGCTGGGAGCAGTTCCCAAGAGACCTGCTCCAGAGGCATTTTCTCATAAACATTCCACTCAGAGTAATCTGTCTGTGCTTGACAACACTACTTTGGAAGGATAGGATGGGGAAATGCATGAAAACTCTGACCCTGACTCTGAATGCAATCCCCCACCGGGGGCACATGGACAGAGTCAGCATACAAACAATACAAGGCCAACATTTTCTGAGCTGTTCCGTGATAAACTCGTGCAGGCTCCTAGGAGAAATGTAGTATGACTCAGAAACAGAGGGGGTCTTGCTGAACACGCAGATAGGGTATATGTTGCAAAAGCATTGTTAAAACAGTCTATGAATTTTCAGGCAGTGGATGAATATGTGTTAATTCAGGATGGGAGGAAGATCCTGGTGATCGCCGGGAAGGCAAGATGGATGGGTGAGCTGGATGTCATTATCCACCTAGGTACTAATGACCTGGCAAATGGAGAGCCTAAGGAAGTTCAGGCAGAGTTTAGGAAACTGGGGCGGGGTCTCAAGCAAGTAGCTACTTCTGTCAGCTTCTCGAAAGTACTACCTGTGAGAGGCATGGGAGAGTGTAGGGGCGCATGCACCAGGAACTTTAACTCATGGTGGAAGAACCAGTGCTGTGAGGAAGGGTTTGGATTCATTGGTGACTGGGGACCCACCTGGAGGGATGGAGGCTTGTTCAAACCTGATGGCCTGCATCCATCCTGGAGGGAAATCAAAGCACTCAATGATAAGTTTAAATGCTACATGGACAAGCATTCAAACTAGCCAAGGGGGTGGCAGACCAGCAAGGAGGGTACCTAACTGCCAACTCCCCACAGCTAGCAGTGGAACCAGTGAACAGGAGGAGTGGATATCTCTACAAAGCAGTGTACAAAAGGTGGAGATAAGCACCCAAGAGTTGGATAAGCAGAAAGGGGGCAACATTCAACAGCAGGACAGACAGCAGGGAGAACCAGGGATAAAGGGCAACCAGGGAGGGGACTGGAGTAGAACAGCTAAATAGTCCAGGGAGTTGTGGCCATCACAGAGACATGGTGTAATGATAACCACAACTAGGAGATGGCCATACCTGGCTACAACATATTCAGAAGAGACAGGGCAGGTAGGAAGGGAGAAGGAGTGGCACTTTATGTAAAAGATGGCATAAAGGCCACAGAGATCCAGGAGGAACAACATGGGGGAGAGATACTGTAGGTTAAACTGGAAAGGAAAATGGGGCCAGACATCTGCACAGGTGTGGTCTATAACCCACCAGTCCAGGAGGAAGAAACAGATAGGGAGCTAATGCTAGCCATCCAAAGGATGGCAGACAAGGGAGAGGTGGTGCTGGTTGGAGACCTCAATATTCCAGACGTGGACTGGAGCCTCCCAGCAGCAGCATCAACCAGGAGCAGATTTATCCTGGACTCCCTTCAAGGTGCCTTCCTCTAGCAACTGGTCATGGAACCAACTCAGCAGATGGCAATACTGGACCTTGTGCTCACAAACGGGGACAGTGAGATGGGGGTAACAGTAGGGGAGCACCTGGGGAACAGTGACCACCAGTCACTGTGGTTTGAAATCACAGAAGGAACAGAACCAAACTGCACGAAAACACATATCCTGGATTTTAGGGGGGCAGTCTTTGGGAAAATGGGGAGATGCTTGAAAGAGGTTTTAATGGGAATGGGGCAGGAATCATGGGTTGAGGAACAGTGGGCAATATTTAAAATGGGGATTACAAGAGCAACAGAATTATGCATTAAGCAGGTTAGCAAGGGGAAAAGAAAGAGGAGGTCATTATAGTTTTCCAAGGAGGTAGTGGAGAAAGTGGAAGCCAAAAAGATTGCATTCGGGCAATACAAAAAGGTGCAGGAGGAAGGGGATAGGGAGAAGTACTAGAAGAAGCAAAGGGAGGCAGGGAGATCAGTAAGGGAAGCAAATGCTCAGACAGAAGAGCACATTGCAAAATCAGTTGGTAGAGGGGACAAAACCTTTTACAGGTACATAAGTGAAAAAAGAAAGGCAAAGGGAGGGATAGTGAGACTGCAGCAGGAGGATGGGGGCCGCATGGAGGATGACAACAGTAAAGCTGACATATTGAATAGGTGTTTCTGCTCAGTCTTTACTGAGGAAGAGGAGGGTAATGGACCTGAGGGGAGTATAAGGGGTGGGAATGGTGCAGAAATGGACACAAGTCCCTTTACACAAGAAAGGGTCCTGAAGGAAATGGAAGGAATAAGAGTTGATAAAGCAATGGGGCCAGATGGCGTGCACCCCCAAGTCCTAAAAGAACTAAGAGAGGTGGTGGCTGAACCTCTGGAAATCCTGTTTAGCGTATCACTGGAAACAGGGGAGGTACCCAAAGACTGGAGGACAGCAGATATAGTCCCCTTATACAAAAGTGGGAACAAGGAGGAAGCGGGGAACTACAGACCAGTCAGTCTCACCTCGGTAGTGGGGAAGATCATGGAAGCACTACTGAATGAGAGATTGGTGGAATATCTGGTTGCCAATGGACTACAGGACCCAAGACAGCATGGTTTCACCAGGGGGAGGTCATGTCAGACCAGTCTCATTGAATTTTTTGACTGGGTGACAAGGGAGGCGGATCAGGGGAGGGCAGTGGATGTGGCCTATCTGGACTTCAGCAAGGCCTTTGACACTGTGCCACATAGGAGGCTATTAAACAAACTGGGGCATATGGGAGTGGGCAGGACAGTAGTGCGGTGGGTAGGTAACTGGCTGAGTGGCAGGACACAGAGGGTGGTGGTAAATGGCTGTCGCTCCACAGAGGGAAGAGTGACCAGTGGGGTACCACAGGGATCAATGCTGAGACCGGTCCTATTCAACGTCTTCATCAGTGACATTGCGCAGGACCTAGAAGGCAGAATTTCACTGTTCGTTGATGACACAAAGCTCTGTAACAGAGCAGACACACCAGAGGGTGTAGACAGAATGAGCAGGGACCTGCAGAAAGTTGAAGAATGGTCAGGGGTTTGGCAGTTGAAATTCTATGCAAAGAAGTGCAAGATCACGCATATGGGGCACAAAAACCCTGGAACAACATATCAGTTGGGGGGTGAGGATATAGCATGTACCAAGCAGGAAATGGATCTTGGGGTTATCATCTCTGATGACCTCAATGTAGAGAAACAGTGTGACAAGCCAGGAGGTAAAGCAAATAAGAAGCTGGGATGCATAGGCAGGGGCATCACCTGCAGGAAAAGGGAAGTAATAATTCCACTATACAAGACACTAGTGAGGCCCAACCTGGAGTACAGTGTACAGTTCTGGAGACCTTGCCTACATAAGGACATAGACAGTGTAGAGAAGGTACAGAGGAGGTCAACAAAGGTGGTACATGGATTGCATCACAAGTCCTATGAGGACAGGTTGAAGCACTTGAATATGTACTCCCTGGAGGAGATGAGGGAGAGAAGGGATATTATCAAGGCCACTGATTTACAGTGATTAAAATAATGAAATTCTGTTTTCAAGACTTCAGATTCTGGAATTACACCGGTGATTGTTACTCTAATTTCCGGATTTTACCAGGATTCTGCTATCATTCTTTTAGTATGTGCATAAGTAATCAGAATTAAAGAAGGCTTAATATACAGAGCATTAAATAGAGCAAATTGAAAATAGTACAGTAAGGAATTAAAAGAAAAACACAAGTTTTGTAGATCTACTGATCTGATATAAAATGCCAGATTCCATGAAATCTTTGTTTTTACAGGTCTTCAGGCCGCCCTAATTCCAGAATTTTACCGGATTTTCCAGTAAAAACTGAAAAACAGTGGCCTTGGATATGATCGAGACATACAAGTAACTTACAGGGAGGAACAGAGTGCAGGAATACACTATTTTTCAGTGAAAAAGATGTTCTAGGACTAGAGGGCATGGGATGAAGTTGGAGGGAGGGCGATTCAGAGGAAATGTGCAAAATAATTTCTTCACAGAAAGGGTGGCAGACAAGTGGAACACCCTGCCAGAGGAAGTAGTGGGGGCTGAAACAATCACAGGATTTAATAATGCATGGGATAGACATAAGGAAATTTTGGAAGGCAGGGGTAAGGGGCATCAGACTTCTAGGAAAACATAAAGTGAACTTACAAGCTCAAATGGGCAGATTGGGTGGGCCATAGGCCCTTGTCTGTCAACAGTGTCTATGTAATTCATGTTTCAGGGGAAGACATATTTGATGTTAGCTTTAAAACATTCTCACTTCTGGAAAGGTTTTGGCAAAAATATGAAACTATGAGGTCTTCCCATTGTGGATACACTTTATGGCTATCCCTCTAACTAAGTCATTATTTAAATCAGTAATTATTATGTTTAGAAATGAGAGATTTAATGTGCAGTATGTTCAGTTTTGGTTAGAGAAACAATATAATGTTTTAAGACCACTGGTTGTGATAACTGACACAGAAGGCATCTGGACAGGGTTTGGAGGTTTAAAGTGAAATTGTTGCAGAAGGAGAATGAAGTGCAACATATCCCTAGCAGTTTTTTTCTAGGCAGGGACAGAGCGGTGCATTTCTGACCTGGTCAACCAATGGCCTTCTACAAGTGTGGATGCAGAACTCATTTGAGCAGTGTCTGTGATAGGATGAGATGCACCCTTTGTGGTGATTTCAGGCATGTTAGCATGATCTGTCATAATGTGTTTAGGTGTAATCTGCGTGAAGATCTGGGGCACACATATCACCAATGTCTGAGGGCAGGTCAGAACAGAAATACCAATGTGAATCAAGAAAATATTGTTACCCAGATTCAAGAGCAATTTAGGGGACACACACAAGGCACAGAAGAACCTCCAGGTGGGTTTGAAACTGAAACAGGGAAAGAACCTGAAAGTGGGGTAAACACAGAGACAAATCAGAACCAAAGGGCTGATGGAGTTATGGCCCCATCTCCCCCGGGTTCCCTCTCCTCCCCCTCAAGCAAAGAGGAGGAAAACAGCACTACTCTGACACAGGAACCTGGGCAAAATCTGTCAGATCAAACTACCTCACAAGGTCTTATGCCCCCCCCCCCACTGAATTTCAAATGCCTAGTTCTAGGAGACTTATAAGGGCTGCCACAAAGCATGTCTCACAAACTATTCCCTTACAGAATCTGCATCAAATATTACAGGATATGAAAGATGATGGGGCTTTTGAATCAGAATGAAACATTTCTTTAAATTCAGGGGTTAACTCGAAAATGGAGGTAGAAGAAGAACATTCTGGTTCTCTTGAGACAAAAAAGAAAAAGGGGAAAAAAGGAAAAGAAAGGGCTGGTATGAAGTTAAATCATTAGCCAGTTTCATCTTACATGACCTCTCTACATCTTGCCACATTAAATGTCTGCAGTATGTACAGGTAGGCCTACAAAAAAGGATTTCAGTATTTTCATATTTTAAACACACTGCTCATGACATAATACTCCTACAAGAAACCAGGTTTAACTCTATCTGGGTTGTTAACGCAGGAAAAAAAAAGCTGGTTCAATGGACTCTCATTTTGGTCTTTCTGGCAGGATGTAGCAGATGGGGTAGGTATTTTATTTAGGGGCACAAGCCTTTCAATCAAAAGATTAGTGGACATAGAACCTGGCAGGGCCTTAATGTTGGACTGTATTTATCAGGGATTTTCATTAAGAATCATAAATACATATGCACCTCAGACAAAAAAGTCAAGACTAGAGCTTTTTGATAAACTTAAACCTTTTCTGTTTACCTCTCGACACATTTTATGAGGGGGTGGGATATGAATTGTACTTTGGACTTAAAAATAAGAGGCAGCATGCAAGCAAAAATGTACTGCGACTCTAATGCTTTAAAAATATTCTATTTACAGCAAATTTAAAAGATATCTATAGGGGTGTTCAATATCAAGAGTACACAATGGGTGGGGAGGTAGTAACAACAACAAAACAGGAAAGGGACCTGGGGGTAATCATATCAGATGACCTTAAGGTTAGCAAGCAATGTGAGAAGGCAGTAGGGAGGGCCGGGGGTATACTGGGATGTATAGGGAGAGGCATCAGCAGCAGAAAACAGGAAGTTGTTATCCCTCTGTACAGACAGTTGGTGAGACCCCATCTGGAATACTGTGTCCAGTTCTGGAGACCCCATCTCTGCAAGGACATAGACAGGATAGAGGCAGTCCAGAGGAGGGCAACTAAAATGGTGCAGGGTCTGCAAGAGAAGCCGTATGAGGAGAGACTAAAGGAGCTTAATATGTATACCCTTGAGGAAAGAAGGGAGAGGGGGGACATGATAGAAACTTTCAAGTACCTCAAGGGAATCAACAAAGTCCAAGAGGGTAGCATCTTTCAGAAAAGAGACTTGCAAGAACAAGGGGACACAATTTAAAAGATAGAAGGGGCGGTTCAGGGGCAATGTGAGAAGTATTATTTCACAGAGAGGGTAGTGGATGCATGGAACAGCCTTCCTGAGGAAGTTGTGGAGTCTAAAACTGTGCGAGAATTCAAGAATGCATGGGACAGACATAAGGCAATTCTTGTGGGGGGCAGGAAGATATAGGCTGTTGGTTAAATAGGATCTGCGGCCTATCCTGTAGGTAGGGAAATGGGCAGACTAGATGGGTCTAGCGGTCCTTATCTGCCGTCAAAGTCTATGCTTCTATGTTTCTATGTGTGTGTAAGGAAGCAGGTTACACTTATCATAGACACACTCCACTAGGATTTATTTTGTCTTTCAGTCTAAATTTTTAACCCCTAGCAAGATCAGGGTCACACCCTTTGAATGTTCAAATCATTCTTTGTTAGCATGCACTTATAGTTTGCACAATATCACCCAACAATTTCCATCCATGGCCAGGAGGTGGAAATTGAATTCTTCTATACTTGGAGAGGTAGAGATTAAGCAGGTTATAACACAATTATTACAAGACAGGGAATCAGTTTCATGTATATATGACAACAAATGGTTGTGGTGGAAAGATACAAAAACTGCAATAAAATAATTTGTTGCTATATATGGGAAAACAAAATCAAATCAGGATTACCTTCAATATCAAGAGTACAGACATCAGTTCTATAAATTTATGTCTTTGGCTTCATAAGAAAGGACTAATTTATAAATCACACATTTACATAATTAAGAAAAAAAAATGCTCCAGTTTCAGTATAACTGTGCTCACACTGTAGAAGCAGAAATTAACTTTGGATTAATAAAAACACCTTACTCTGACCCATTTCAAGTATGTAAACAAAAATTAGATACCAAACATATGAGAGTTCTCTATGCGGAAAATGGTCAATTGAAGAACACTGATGTGTAAATGTTGAAAATAATCCAAAATTCCTTAGTGGTTATCTGTACGAGTTATGACCATAACTACCCTTTAGAGGAGCTGCTACAGTTTTCTATTCCAGTGCCTTCAAGAGAGGAGATTAGAAATACCTATTACCCTAGAAGAAGTTTTAGCTGTATTGGAACAGCTAAAATGATTTTTATTCCCCAGGGAACAACGGTCTCACTAATGAATTTTATAAAACCTTCTCTAAAGAATTAGGTGAATCACTAGTGTCTATATTTAATGACATGATGAATGACCAGCAACACTTTCTGGAATTTTCTAATGCCATGGTCATCTTCTTATTTAAAAAGGGGGAAAAACAACTTCCGAAGTAGAGATTTATTAGTCATCTAAATTCTGTTTATAAGATTTTATCCACAATCTTTTATAAGTGGCAGGAATATTATGCAAGATTTAAAATGGTTAAGGGATATCTTTGAATTTACTAATCAAGGCAAATTGGAAGGATTTGTCTTAGCATTAGATCAAGCCATGGCCTTCGACAAAGTCTCACATCATTATATGTTTCCAGTTCCTCAGATTTATGGTATGTCAACTAAATTCACCTCTTGGATTAAGAATACTGTATTTATAATAATGCTTCATTTATACCTACATTTAATGGTATGTTAGGACAGGAATTTCCTCTTAAATGTGGGGTTCGAAAACTGTGCCAATTGAGTCCCTTATTATATACTTTTATGTTAGATCCAGTTATCAGAGATATTCTAGAGGACAGGAACATTAAGGGGATTATTCCACATATCAATTTACCAGCACAAAAAATAGCTGACTACATGGATGATATTTGTCTGTTTGTTTCGGACCAGAGGTTAGGGGTTGTGGCATTGAACGTTTTTAAGGAATTCTCAAAATATAAACATGGATAAGAGTATGGGGGTATCCTTGAGTAAAGGGAAGAATAGCATAACATAATTCACACAGATAGCTCTTTTTAATGAGATAATTAAAATAATAGGACTACTTTTTGGACAGGGTAACTTGGCACAGTTAAATTGGGAGGCTAAGTTAACAAATGGTGACAGAAAGGTTCAGGTATGGAAGTCTTGGAAATTCTCCAAAAAGAAAAGAGTATCTATTATAAAAAATATTTATTTTGTCTGTTTTCACATATATGTGTCATATCTACCATTGGCCAATCAATCTAGTCACCAGGCTCTTTAGTATTTGTTTTCAAATGTTGTGGGGAAGTAGATTAAACCCATTAAAAAGGGAATTTACTTATCTTTCAGAAAAGGGGGGGGTAAATATGATAAATCCATCTGTATTTTCTCATACCTTTTTGATTCAGTCCACACTTAAAATAGGATGGGTAAAGATCATTGATCCGTGGCAACAGTGGACAGTACAACTGTTAGAACCTTTGATGGAAAAAATGGATAACTCTCCCACCTAAAATAACTAATGCTTTACAAATACTAGAATTTGCTGTGTCTTCTATATGGAAAAGTAGACAATAGAATTTGGATAAAAGTGACTTACTTGGATTAGAAAGGAAACAATTATATGTAGGGATTATGGACAAACATTCAGCAAGCAAAACAGATTTCCCTATGTGCCCCCCCAAAAAATTGCAAACAGCATTAGCAACCTTGAATGACAATAGAATTCTGCCAACATTTTGGGACATCGTTTGACTAAGTTGCTATGGAAAACTAGGCATGAAAGGGAATTTAAAGCATACGGCTTTGGAAGAAAGAAATTGTTTTTGAGCTAGTTGTGAATGAATAAAAGAAACACAAGCAAATTTTTATATGAATTGTCCTTTTGCCATACAATTCTGAAAGTTTTTAGCACAAAGATGGAACTGGCCTTTTCTGATTAACATTACATATGAAGTTCTATATTAGGAATATATTCTGGTAGACTCAAAACCTCTCATCCAAGTACACTAAATGTAATTTCTGCATGTATCAAGTTTTATTGGTAGCAGGCGAGATGCTGCTTTTTGCTACAACAATTACATACCACTGATTTGACCATAGTGCCGCATATTGGATCAGTTATAGTACAAGTGAAATTTCAAAATTCAAAGAAATTAGCTAACAAAAAGGCAGAAATGCTGTGGAAACACATATACTCGATTACTTAACCTAATGCTTTATACTGGGAATATCTGGCAGACCTTCCCAGACAATCATTGTATAACATCTCATCTAATTAAATATGATGTGGGGTATTATATTTTTTGTTTAAGTGTATAACTTGAATTTAATTCATTGTACCTTTTGATTGTCTGTTGTATTTTTTCAAATTTTCTAATGTATGTATGTGTGAATTTTTCTTTTTCTGGAATGATTTTCTTAAATAAAAAATTCCCCTACTATTCCTGCAGGTGGCCTCAGTGATCCTTGTCGAGAGAGTCATGGTGGGTAATGGTGGAGAGGAGTGTATGTCTGATACCCTGTTGAAGGAGCCTGTCTCCCCTTCCACCTGCAGTAATGAGGAGACACTGTTGATGGAATCCTTGATGAGGGTTATGTAAGCTAGCAGCCAAGCCACTGTCAAAGATGTATGGACATTGTCAACCCCAAACCCAGCCATTAAGGTTGATGCAGATGCTAATGCAAATGAAATAGATACCTGCCTGGAATCAAGCCCAGGCTTTTAAAACAGGGTAGATTATCATCTTGCACAGGACCTTCAATATCAATGTCTTCACTTAATTTGATTGCTTGAAGCCATGGATGAACAGTATGCAGCTGTTTTGCAATGCCACAACCTGAAACTGGATACTTTGCCTATGATCAGAGCTGTGAATCAGCTGCTGATAAAGGTTCATTTTGTTTCTACCCTGGATCAAAGAATATCACCAGCTCAGTGTGCAGCGAAAAAAAGTGAAATTGACTAATGGTCTACAACCTTCAGTGGTGCTGATGGATCAGTTCTCCACAGATTCTCCTCACCCAGGTCACTCCTATGCGGGTACTGCTGTTTGCTTTTCTTTTGGTGACACGACAAGCAGCTTTGAAGGGGTGGAGAATCCTGCCACATGCACTGCACAATCTGGAGCTTTCTGGCTTGCTAACAATAAAACTATTCACAAGCGCAATACTTCAGACCCTGTTTGGTCTGCAGAAAAAGCCCTCCTCACTGCAGGATGGGTTAAATGTGTTGATGGAATGGGGTGGGATGCTAACCTCTCTCCATACTCTGTTTGCAGGACAATGTAATGCCCCTTGTACTACTCTTCCTTCTGCTCATGGGGAAGATGGTCCTGCCTCTCAAAATACTTATGCAGATGTTCTCCATGGTGTCTATTCATGAAGGCAGGTGGAGGTATGCATGAAAGGCAAGTATCCCACTTGTGCAGCCCCACACCCTTGGGAGAGCAACCCGAACACCAGCCAACACACAGCTCCCATATGTGGCCCTGCCCCCTGGTGTGTAAGTTCATGGGGGGTGGTTGGGTGCAGAGCAGCAGACCCAGGCAGGCAGCCAATCAGCTGCCTGACCCGGGTCCCTCCGTGGATTACTTGTGCCCATGGGGGGCCATGTTGGCAGCCAGCACACATCACGCTGACAGCAACATGGGGGGTTTCACCACATGTCAACCACAGCCCTCCCAGACTGCCCTTATGGCTGGGGCAGCTGAAGTGGGGGGTTCGATGATCCCCACCATCCCCACCACAACATGTGCCAGCAACCCAGGAATGCATAACTGTTACAGCTGCCCTCAGATGGCATAGCCATTGCTCCCCACGCATCACATTTGCAGCTTAGTGAAAGGTATGAGGTGCAGCCATGCCTCCCATGCCGGATCCCGAACAGCCCCCACATGAAGCTGCACATTCAGCTGGAGTTTCAGTTGCATGGGGAGGGTGTATTGGGACTGTGCCAACCATGCAGGGTGAGCAGTGGGTGAAGGCAGGTGTGGAGTGGGCTACTTGCTGAAGTTACGTGGCATGTAGCCATTCTGTACCTTTGTGAATAGGGCCCAATATGATTAAACAGTTGTAAGAGGAAGGTAGTGTTGCCTCTCCTGCATCTGCTACTCTATCTTCAGATACTCAGTGTTCCTCTTCTGACCCTGTGTCTCAGAACCTAACTCAGTCCCAAAGGCATGATGACCAGGTCTCCGCAGCCTCCAGTGATGTGGTTATGAATACTGTAGACATTGCTTCTGAGCCTTCTGACAGTTTGCAGTTTGCAGAGGATAATGCAGATATCTCTATACCTGACTCTATTCCCCAAACAACACCCTCTGGCCCAGGCGCTGCAGATCATGTAGTCACACTGCAGACTGCCTGGGGCACTCAGCCTACCAGTCTCTTTTATGATTTTTTTCCAAAATGCCCCAGAACCTGCTAAATGAAAAAATGCTGTTCAGCTGAAACATCATGGTGGACTTCCTGATAGACTGTATGTTGCCAGGACCTTGCTTATGGACAGTATGCATTATATTTCATAAAAAATTTTGCCCTGATACATACTGCAGGTGACACAATCTTTGATGTAAGTTTTAAAATGCCAGTTGGCCTTGAACGTTTCTTGAAAAAATACCATGATTTCAAAGACCATCCACTGTGTATTCCTCTTGTGGTGCTCTCCCTCATGAAACCTAGTTTCAAGAAAATTATGGTTCTCTTCAAAAATGAGGGTGTGAATGTCACTGATAGTGTGTACTGGTTTAAACAAAGATGTACCATCACAGGCCAGCCTGCACCTATTTTTGACTCTGAACATATTTGGGCTGGGGTTTGGAACTTTAAAGTTATGTTCTGCCACTTGGCTGGAGGCTGAGTTCATTTACTAAACTGTTTCTTCCTGGGAGGTGATTAGGGAGTCTTATTCTATGCTGGGTAGCCAAAAGCCTGCAATAGATGTTGCTCTTGGTCCCATTTAAACAATGCGTGTGACAAACTAGTGTTCCCTTTGTTCAGAATTGGGACATACCAGACAACAATGTCAGAATCCGATGAAGGTTAACTTGTGTGATGACACAGGACATGCATATAAAATGTATCCCTGGGAGTGTCATTATAGTTCTGATGTGGTGAACCAAGCTGAACACACGTACATCATTACCATGGCTCAAAAGGAACAACAGATGGAGGAACAACTGCATGCATGCACTGCTAAGAATACCCTTCATCTCGTCCACAAATATCTTCTACCAGGAACAGCACCAGGCAAGAGGAGACCACCCTTGGGTCTGTTTTACAACCAGATCTGTGTACTGACCCACCCCTGCCCAGACTCCTGTTGCAAAGACTTCTACAGATCAGTCTATTGCTTTCCCTATTGCTGTGGAAAGGCTCCCTATGGAACACTCAACGGCTGAACCCCTTTTGGATGACCAACCCCCAGCTGACCAGGCCTCCATTGACCTCATAGTGGCTTCTCCATCAACCAGTGTACCGCCACCTGATGCCGCTGTCATAAACTTGGTTCTGGAAGATTCTTTAGTGCAACAGTTGGAGGATGAGGAAGGCTCCAGTATTACAGCAACAATGTTGCCTTCCTTTACCTCTACTATGGATTCTTTGCATATGATTACTTGAGCTAAGTGAAAAGGCCCTCCCTTATTGAAGCAGACTAGACAGGACACTCTTTCTTTGGCCAATTGTTTTGAGCCCTTGCAAGGTGCTAAGGATTGGGCTGATACTGAGGAAGATTCTGATGCTTCCTCCATTTTGTCTGCACATCTGGATCCCTCCTCTGATGCTGAGGAGAAAACACTGGATGCACAGTCTTCCAAAAAAATGGAAGGTGATGGGCTCTGGTAGGAATAAATGATGATTGTTGGGACTTTTTCTCTATTTTTTTATGATGGCAGGACTGAAGTTATTGTCTGCTAATGTAAATAGTATTAAGTCTCAGAAGAGGGGTTTTGCCACTTTTCTGATCTTGCAACATTTAAAAATGGATGCTTTATTTTTACAGGATGGGGATTCTTTTTTCATGTAGTGATATTACAGTTACTAGATTGGTGGAAATCTCTGTAGGTCACATTTTACTCTTAGCCATTCAACTTAAGGGATTGTCTTTCTTTTTCATTAATATCTATGCCTCACAAACTGAGGCCAGTCAAATAGACCTCTTTAAATTAATTCAGCCTTATTTATATACCTCCAAAGGGGTGTGTCTTGGCAGATATTTCAATTGTGGATTATCCCACACTGATTGGGGTAGAAAAACTATGAACATTTTTTTGTGATTCAAATTTCCTTAAAACCATGTGGATCAAAGCTAATTTGATTGATACCTGTGAGTTGACTGGACAGCCTACGGAACATACAGAATGTTCTTTAAGGGGTCTTTGTCAATCCATTCTGTATATACTTCTGGTTTTATTGTTCTAGCCTACAACTCTTAAATGTAGCATCGGCCCCATTAGAGATGTCAAATCATAGAATGGTCTCTGTGACCTTGGGAAGTATTCATGAACAACGTCCAGGGCCAAGTTACTGGAGAATGAATCTGGCTTGTTTGGAAAATACTGAGACTGTTAAAGATATGAAGGATCTGATACTGGCTAGACAAACTATCTTATGTATGTATGGTGATTTGACTAGCTGGAGGGAAGATACTAACACTGATATCCAGCATCTCCTACAAAAATGTCTGCATCAGCAGAACAACAAAAGTATCTTATCTTTCCTTCAGGGCTCAACTTAATAAATTATTGTCTATTGAACAGAAATCCCATATTGGTCTTTCTGACCAGATAGAAATATAGAAATTGATGCAAGATAAGGACCAATAGGTCCATCTAGTCTGCCTTTTAGCCCTACCAACTGCAAAAGCCATTGATCCCTCTTGATCCCTGCTTTACCTTCTCGTTCCTATCGCTAGGGTTCCCCTACGCCTGACCCATGCATTTTTGAATTATGCCACTGTGTTGGCCATCACCACCTCCTGTGGGAGTCTATTACATGCATCCACCACCCTTTCCATGAAGAAATACTTCCTCACATTACCCCTTAGTCTACCCCTTCCAACCTCGTGTCATGACCCCTCGTTCCCTGAACATCTCCTTTTCTGAAAGATGCTATCCTCCAGTACCCTATTAATGCCCTTTTGATATTTGTAGGTTTGTATTATATCTCCCCTGTCTCTCCTGTCCTCCAGGGTATACATATTGAGGTCTTCCAGTCTCTCCTCATATAACGTTTGGTGCAGGCCATGCACCATCTTTGTTGCCCTTCTTTGAACTGCCTCCACCCTGTCTATGTCCTTATGGAGATGTGGCCTCCAGAACTGGACACAGTACTCCAAATGAGGCCTCACCAATGATCTGTACAGTGGCATCACCACCTCTTTCTTCTGCTGGTAATACCTCTCCTTATGTATTCCAGCAGATCTGTAATGTTAAACAGCGCATGTGTGGCCGGCCCGGTGGTACTGAGGGTTGAGGTGCTGGATGCCACACCTCGCGCCATGCCACCATTGACCCTAGGATCCCACACAAAATGGGGAACACTGTGTGGTTATGCAGTCATGAAAAGCTGAATGTTAAAAACAACCATAAATATAAAGCTTTGTCAGAACTCTTTTATTGAGACAGTCCTGTACAGTATACCTTGAAATGATGGCAGATGTGTTTTTTGAGTGTTCCTTTATAACTCACTTCTGGCCTTTAATGACGGAATGGTGGACAGTAACTGATTTTATATTTATAGGCTTTGACGTCTTAGTCTTAGGGAATTTAACTCCTGTATGGCATTAATGGAATTCTAGTACTGTTTATGTTATCTTTGCATGTTTTAAGTTGGATTATTTGGCACAGCAGATGTCAATGGGTCTTACAACAAACTGTTATTTCTCCTGTGGAAGTTTTTGCTTTAAAGTTCATTATGAATTGCTGAATATTTATTAAAAAGAATTAATTTCTCTAACAAAAGCCCAGTTTGATCATTTCTGATATGGTATTGATTGGCTGAATGGTTAATTACTTAACAGTATGTCTTATCAGTTTTCTCTCTCTCTCGTCTTTTTGTTCCATATTGGGGTGTTAGGTACTTGTTGTATTAATTATATACCTTTGTGGTCTGTTTTATCTTTGTTTTGTATCTTAATAAATAATACCCCTACTCTTCAGTAGGGGGCACTGTTTGCTTCCTGCTGAGGTGTCATGGCATCAGGAAAGGAGAAGGTGCTGGAAGCTGGGATGGAGGAGCCTGTCTTCTCCTTCTTTCAGAGAAAAGAGGAGACAGCTACAGTTTTAAAGCATGAGGAAGCACCCTTTTTTATTGAGAATTCTGAAATGAAGACTAAAACTGAAACTAGAAATTAAGGTTTGTCTACTGATACAGAAAATGTAGTTCAAGACTGTGACATGGCATTTCAAAAAAAGAACGCTTTCCTTCTTCAGTTAATAGCAAAAGAGGAAGCTAAAGTATCTAATGAAAAAACCCTTCTGTAAGTGGAAAGCTGCAACCTGACAGCATAAATGTCAGAAATGACAACCTGGAGCAGCAGCTGAAAAGAACAGCTGACTGTGAACAGCTGAGTGGTGAAATGGAACCAGCTGTAAGCCATTTGGTTAACAACAGCATTACACAGCAAAATGTAACTGACAACAGAGCTAAAACAACTATGCAGTGCTCCTGTAATCTAAGACTAGTGCAAGCCACTGATTTGGAGTCGAGAAAGATTTTAACAGAAACCTCCATAAATATACCATGCGAAAACCAGATTGCTGACTTCAGACAAAGTCAGAAGAAGTACAAAGTTCATCTGATTGGATCAATGAAGCCCTAGCAGCAGCAGGCTGGAGGAGAATGGAGGATGGGAAGGGCTCAGACTCTAACTACACAGAGGATGGTATCTTTGTGGGTCAGTGTCATTTGTCTACAGAAGCAGAGAAGGAGGGGGAATTTCAGCAGCAAAAGACTTGTTCACAAAGCTCTGTGTTAATGGCCATAAAAGAAGCAGAAGGGGGGCACTGCAGCCATACACAGTAATGTGAATTTACAATAACCAGCTGGGACTGATAACATTAAAATGGCAAAGGGGAACTTAATTTCTGGTGAGGAGTATATTTCTGTGCATAGCAATGATGGGGAAGAAGAAATGGATGTAAATCATACAGGAAAACACAATCCTTTCTTAAGCTTCACCAACACAAACAGAAGGTGAGGATAGACAAAATGAGTAAGAATCTATGCTTAACTGTAATGAAAAGAACTGTAGTGGAGGTTGATAAAATCAACCATGTGAGGAACATAAAGAAGCTAACAGGAAAGAAGCACACAGATCAAAACCAAAAAGGGATATTCCCCTGCAGGGTAACCCAATTACTGTACTTTGGCTACAGAAGGATCATGGGGTCCATGGTCAGGACCTCACCTTTGGTCTGATTTTTTGAACAAGCTCCAGAACCTGCAAAACAATGCAATGCAGGGATGCTAAAATACTATGGTGTGCTCTTGGAACCACCAGACAGAGTTTTTGTAGCACTTCATTTGTTAAAAGAAAGTGTGCAGTTGTATGCCTATGAAATGTATGCACTAATCCACAGCAAAGTTTATGCCATCTTCAATATACTGCAAGCTTTAAACATCCAGCTTGCTTAGAACATTTTTGGAAAAAGTATAATAAACCATGGGTTCATCCTGTTTGGGTGCCTTCTGTGACAATTCCGCTTACAAAACCAAGCTTTTGAGAAATCACAGTTCTTTTTAAAAATGAAAAAGTGAATAATGTAGTGGACATCATTTGTTGGCTGAAGCAACACTGTACTATAACTGGACAACCAGCTCCCATCCTAGATTCTGAACAAATCTGATCGGGGGGGGGGGCATGTTAAGGTTACCTTAAGACAAACAAAAAAGGGTCTTTCTCATCTTCCAAACTGTTTTTACTTCTGGGAAGGGATCAAGGTCTGATGTTTTTATGCAGGCCAACCTAAGGCATGCTACCATTGTGGGGCCAAAATCATCTAAGCAATGCCTATTATCAACTTCATGTGATGTGTGTGATAGGGTTGGCCACTCCAGCCTGCAATGTAGAGACAGAATGAAGTGTAATCTTTGTGAAGATATAGGACACACCTATTGAAGCTGCCCATGGGTATCTTATAATCAAGACCACTGATTTTCATTTTTTACTGGAAAAGCCGGTAAAATTCCAGAATTAGAGCTGCCTGAACACCGGTAAAAACAAAGATTTCATGGAATCTGGCATTTTATATCAGATCAGTAAATCTACAAAACTTGTATTTTTCTTATAATTGCTTCCTGTACTATTTTCAGTTTGCTTTATTTAATGCTCTGTATATTAAGCCTTCTTTTATTCTGATTATTTATGCACATACTAAAAGAATGACAGCAGAATCCCGGTAAATTCCAGAAATTAGAGTAACAATCACCAGTGCAATTCCGGAATCTGATGTCTTGAAAATGGAATTTCATTGTTTTAATCACCGTAAATCAGTGGCCTTGCCTATGATAGCCCAGATCCACTGAACAAGCAATACATGAACATTAAGTTTTCTTAGCTCAGAAAGCAAAGAGAGGACCAGGGGTGGAATGCTGGAAACAATATACCAGAGGCAATCCCTGGTACTTCTCAGTTAGCAAATTCAGACCCGACAGAAGCAGAATAGCAAAAGCAGACTATCCCAAACATTACAACTATATCAGTGGATGACTCATCAGTGAATAATGCTACTGCTTCTCTGGAACAGCAGCCTCTTCCTCTTCCTCCTCCTCCTCCTGAGGAGCAGCCTCATCAACCATCTGGTGAAGAGGGGTTAAACCCATGTGATCAACTAAAATTAAAATGGATTCTCAGTTACTTATGACATCTATCCAAGGACAACAGGACCACATGCCTCCCCCTTTCACTCCAGTTCCAGAGCCTTTTTGTATAGTTACATGATCAAAGAGATCTAGTGGGCAAACTAAATTAAAACAGATCAGGAAGGACAGTGTACCTCTTGAGAACTGTTTCCAGGCCCTCTAAGGCAAAGACTAGGCAGACACAAAAGAAGAATCTGATGCTTCCTTGGTTGTATCACAGCCAGATCCATCGTCAGAGAATGAAAGGACCTTTACTGAGCCATCAATAATGAAAAAAAGGAAAAACAGGTGTGAAAATGGGTATTTAGGGAGGCAAAAGTGTGTTCTGGTTGAAAGGTGCTCTTTTTCTCTTTCTTGCTTTGGGAATGGCAGAAAATATCTCTTTAAGCACCAGTAATGTTAATAAAATATGAAATAGGAAAGAACAATTAACTACATTTTCAGTTTTGCAGTATCTTCAATGAACTGTAAATGTTTTGCAGGATACTAGATTATATACCTTGGGGAAAATTAATGTGTCTACAAAAGAGTGGAGACTAGGGCCCTCCTTTTGGCCTTTATGGGAAGGCTTTGCACCATATACAGTAAATATTTATGCCCCACAATCCAAAGCAAGCAGAATAGAAAGTTTTTCAATTAATACAGCCATATCTGCATCACTCTAAAAGAGCCTGTTTTGGCAATGATTTTAACTGTGGCCTTTCATCTAAAGATTGGGGTAGGAAAGCAGAGAAGATTTTTGTGATATAAACTTTTTGAAATTTATGTATCAGAAAACTGGGCTGCTAGATGTTTATGCAATGGTTAAATAGAAACACCTGAACATATCTTTTATAAGGGTTCAGTTTCTTCTAGGATAGATTTTTGGTTTGTCTCCTCTTTTTTGAAAATATAGAATGTGGATATGATTCCTCTAGAAATATCTGACTATAAGTTGGTACACATTGCCTTAGGTACTCAATTAGGTGACTACATAGGGAGCTGGCTGGGGTTCAAACCTGACCCCCAGCTTTCCTTGTTAGGTTTACTCCGTGTACATGGGATGGCCTTTTGACCTCATGAGACCTTCAGGAGCAACAACCCTATTCAGAAATTTTACTTGAATGGGGAAGTCTAACTGGGTGTGCATGATAGCATGCACTTGGCTGCATGTTCAGTTGAAACCACCCTACCTAAGTCATGGTCTAGTCCATTTGTCTGATTACAATCACCTTATTCTAAACCTTTATAGTTGTTTTACTTTTAATATTCTGGTACAACTTATATATACCAATAGTCACAATTAAGCTTTACCCCTGTATTGTAAGTCAACAACTTTATAAGTAAAAATATTTAACTGAAAAGAAATACCAAAAAATGTCATATTGTCTTAATTCTTTACTTAAAACTGGTATACAGAATTATCCTTTGGATCAGCAGTGCAAGCAAACAATATATCTTTAACTGGAGAGGAATTCTCTCCTACTTTTAGATACAATCATATAAAAAAAGTAAAAATAAAATAAACATAAAATGCAAGTATCATTCCTCTCTGCTCATAATCAGAAATAACCACAAATTATAAACACACAGTGCCATACCTTGATGTCTCAAATGAAGTCCTAGGCAGAAGGACACAGCTCCTTCCACTTTTCTGCCCTCCTTTAGCTTAAATTTGTCTAAATTTATATGTTTTTTGGATGTATCTCGTGTTATACTTCTGGCAGAAGTATGCCCCATGACACACTTCTGCAGAAGTATGCCCCGTGACATACTTCTGGTAGAAATATGCCCTGTGACCATGACACATGTCTTGTAGAAGTGTGTTAATCATGCAAGGTGGCAACAAAAATATCTTATTTTAAAAGTGGAATGTCATCTCAGATTCTTGTTTTATTAAAACATTGTTTTGTAAGCTCTGTTTTTGCTACTGAGGAAACTGTGGTTTAGCTAGCATTCTGTCTAGCACTTCCTCAAATAAAATCTCCTCATTTTATAGTTAATTTCAAACAAGACATGCAGATATATTTTTCTTTTAAAACTGTAAACTGTTAATATCACAACAAAGCTATAATCATTCTTATTTTAAATGTGTCTTCAAACTGTTTATAAAGCACACTCAATAATAATAATGTTTGCAACTTAAAAATGCTAATGATATAACTTATGTGCAATAGAGGAAGCTTGTTTAGCCTGCTGCTTTCTTGAAGTGTTCTTTTTCACTTCCTCAAATTCATTTTCCCTATTCTACAGCTAGTTTTAAAACAATACATTTTCTTTAACCTGCAACATGTTAATGTTACAACCAAATATTGCAAAGCTGTTATCATTTTTGATTTAAATATATCTTTAAACTATTTTACAGTAAGACACACTCAGTTTATTGGCTAAACAGAATTATGCTTGGCAATAAGGATGTATTTAATTCAGTTCAGAAAAAGCAGAAGTAAAGCATTTTTTCAATTGTCATTATTTAATTTGGAAAAAAGTCAATAAGTCAGATCTATTTGTTGATTTGTCTCTGGGAAATAGCAGGTTCTTGCTCCATCGTGTCCTCTAGTTCTAGAAAAAGCTGCTTCTTTGGAATATTTGGATCAGGCAGTCCAAATAGGGACTCAAGAGGATTGCAGATTCTGCAGTAGGTCCAGGATTATGGAGAACGAACCTCCTCTTTAACAGATAAAAACAAATTCAGAGTGTAGAGTTTATATGATGACCCAACAGAATGGTGGGAGGATACAAAAAATATATATAAAAATTTGACTAAATCTTTCACAAAAAAAAGTCTGAGAACTTTAACTATGTTGCTTATTTAAGCATTGGAGCCCAGTTGTTAAAATTCCCATCAACTGTAAAGAGTTCTGATATTGACCTCTCAGAACAAATTAATCACTTAAAAGGAAAAATATGTCAGTTTCAGTACGACTGTGCAAAAACAATGTTTATAGAACAAAAATATGGAACACAGGGCAGTACAGTCCAGAGATTAGAGTAACAAGCTTTGAATGAGCTTGGTACATCCAGCAGAAAGACTTGTATTTGAGTCCCATAACCTTCACTTGCATACTGTGTGACTCTGAGCAAGTCACTTAACCTCCACAGTGCTCCCTGGTTGCCCTTGAAAACAGGCACCTTTGCCTACTGGGCCTTACCTGGTTACTAAAGAATAGAATTAATCAAATAATTAATTAATTAATTAATCATTTAAGTAATTAATTAAAAAAATACATGTTTATCCTTATGATGACTGTGCTCATAGGGTTAAACATCAAGTTTTGTTCTGAAATAAAAGATGTGGATGGTAAAATACACTCAGCCAAAAAAGGGATGTTAAACACAGTTTCTTCATATATACATCTGACCATCAGTAAAAACTCTTCAAGAAGAAAATTGGACATGGGCTTTTCTGAACTCTTTGGACCTGCCACAGGTCTGTGACCCAGACAAGCATTTTTTGACTGCAAATATTAGGGAAACAGAAGTCCAAGAAGCCATTAATTCTCTGTCAGCTAATACTGCCCCTGGTCCAGATGACATATCAAGTAAATTTTATAAGCAGTTTTCTGATTATATTTCACCTATGCTTACAGGTTTTTTTTTTGTGTATTAGTTTATCTCCCCTACGACTCCCCTACCTCTCCTTCAGGCCAACTGCCAAGGACATTCACCTTTCACTCTTTTCCACTGCCAACCCCGACCCCACATTGCAGCCACCTTGGCGTAACCTGATGTAACCCTTGTGTCAGGTGGGTCCTCCTCTTCCGAGAAGAATTGGCCTATCGGCCCAGTCATTGGTCCTGGGTACTGCTGTAGTTGGGTCAGCTGCCACGGGGCTTGAGGGGACACTGGTCTGGGAGGCTGTCATCCGACAGGAGGAGATGCCATTTTTCAGTTTTTCCTCCGAATTTCCCTAATCGTGCTGCCTCTGAGCTTCCCCTGGTCTCCCCTGGGGGTCACTACAGAGTGACACCGATCCACAACCCATCACAGGAGAGGAGAGGAGTCCTCTGGATGCTCAATCCAACTCCTTCCCCTGCCGACACTCCGGCGCGCGAATCCGTTCCCGCACCCAGGTCGCCAGTGTGGTGTGAGGTAAGGCAGCAGTGCTTCAGCCCTCTGCACCACTGGGCCATCTCTACAGTTTTTTTTAATGCTATAATACAGTTGGGCCATCATACAGTCATACTACGTATCAGGGGATTATGTTTTTTTTCATTATAAAAATGATGATAAACTGATCTTAGAAATTGCAGGCCTTTCAGAATCCTAAATTTTGACTTTAAAATATTGGTGAAAATTCTTTGCAAAAGACTGGTAAGGATAGTACAGTACCTGATAACTTCCAAAGCAAGCTTGTTCCGTACCTGGAAGGAATATCCAGGAAAACCAATTGTGTGTTCTAGAGGTCATAGAAAGAGGGGTCTATATGAAACCAGGTGGTATTGTAGTTGCACTGGAGAAAGTATTTGGCTCTGAGAGGCATATTTATCTTTGAGAAGTTCTTAAGGCATATGGGTTACCTGAATCTTTTCTTTGAATGATACAGTTTTTATACCATAGTACAAAAATAATACTTTAGTTAATGGGTAGATGGGAGCCTCCTGTATTTTAAGGCAGGGAGTTCATCAGGGCTGTCCTTTCAGTCCACTGCTATATGTTTTTAGTTTGGATCCTGTTCTAAGATTACTTGAACAGTCAACAGAAACTAATCAAATGGTTTTAGCTATGGGTCAAACCACACTAAAGGCATCTGCCTATGCAGATGATATGGCTTTGATCATTAAGAACAAACTTACTGGAGAAAAAGCTACTTCTTTGATTAAATCTCTGACACTAGTAACAGGTATTAGAGTTAATAAATGAAAAAATAAAGCTCTGGCTTTGGGGAATGCTACTGTGTTTAATATGGAAGGCATTTATATAACCAGGGATGATACTGAAATATTAAGGATCATTTTTGGATATGGAGATATGGATATAAAATACTCAGAATTAAATCTGGATAATGCTGAGCAGAAAATTCTTAGATGGAAATCATGGCGGATGACTAAAAGGAAAAGGATCTATTTAATCAAAACCTTTATTATACCTATTCTTTTATATGTTTCCTATATTTTCCACTTCCTTTCAGTTTGCAAACAAGAATTCTTGGACTTTCATGGGGCAGTTGATTAAATCTTTCCTGCCATTCTGAAGGTGTCCGATGCTCTTTCTGATTTCAAACATATTACACATGGTGTCCAACAAGGCTCTATTTTGGGCCCACTGTTGTTCCATCTATTTATAAATGATCTTCCTAGGCACTGTGGAGGGGCCTCTGTACGTCTCTATGTGGACAATGCCATTATTTATCGTCCCTCTCCTGATGTCTTCTTGATTAACAAGGAACTTGCCTCTAACTTCAAGGACCTTGAAGACTGGTTCCAGTGTAACCAGCTTGTCCTCAATACTAAATAAAATAAATGTATGCTCTTTTCTCACCATCCTCCCAACTCTTTGCCCCCTCACCGCTAAGTATCTTCTCCCGTAATGGTAACATTCTTGAGTCTGTCCCCACATTTAAGTATTTGGGTGTCACCCTTGACACCTCTTTATCCCTCTCTGCCCATGTTTCTACCCAGTCAAAACACTTTATCAGAAGTTGGGACTCCATTACCGTATCCACCCCCTTCCTCTGCTCTTCCTCTTGCATCAAGATTGCCTCTGTGTCTCTTCTTCCTTTACTTACTTACAGTGCACCATTATTGCTGTCATCTGGCATGTCTAACATGTCACTGCTTGCCCTTGCTTGTCATAGGGTGGGTAGGTTTACACTTGGGGTCAATGGCTGCCACCACCACTGTGACATCCTCTCTCTCCTTGGCTAGCTCCCTTATGAATCAGAACTAAGGTACTCAACCTTGAGCTTTGTGTATAAGCTTGTTCACAAATATACACCTCCCTGCCTTAGAGAGATTATTCACCTTAGGATACCGGCACGTGCCCTCCGTTCCTCTGCTCTACCTCTCCTTGAATGGCCTAATCTGAGGCTTGCAGTCACCCTTAAATCCTTCTCCTTTTCCTTCACATCAATAATTGATTGGAACTCCCTGCCTTCTCCCGTCCTTTCCTGCACATCCCTGTCCAAGTTCTAAGCCACTTTATTTGCCTTCCTTTCCTCGTCTGCTAACTGCACCTGTTTCCAGTGATTTTCTCGCTCCTCATTTCCCTCATCTTTACTCTATCCCCTAGTCCTCTTCCCCCTCTACCCTCCTGTCTATCTCCCTTCCTTGGTCTGTACCCCCATCTCTTCTTTGTCCATTGTCTTTCCTGGTTCTACTCCTCCCTCATGTCTACTCCCTACTTTCACTCTGTCTCTACAGAGATCAGTCCATACTTGTGTTCCCTCACTCCTTCTCCCTGAATCGTTTCTGGGTTTTTACCCTGATACCATGGAACCTTAGGAATTAACCTGATTGTATATACCAATTTTACTTATTTTATTTGATGTCTATGTATACAAACATTGCTTCCTACCAGAAGGCATTGTACTCTCTGTATAATTATGTATATAATCAATGTACTCTATTGTTTTTACTCATCTTGTATTGTATATATTTTTTTAAATCTTTTTTATGTTTTGCACTCTATTCTACATGTGTTTCAGCCCTTTTGTACTCATCCGTTTTACAATATTGTTCATACACAATGGCTCTTCGAGCATTGGCTATTACTGTATCCTCTGGTGAATTGTCATGCTCTAAGTAGACTCCTAGTTGCTGTCAATTCCCAAGTGCATGTGATTGTCTTTTGTATCTCATAAGGTGTCTCTGTATTGTTCTTTTTATTGCTGTTCTCTCCCGGGTCACCCCTGAAAAAGGGATTGTAATTGTCTCAGTGGACTTACCAGGTTACCAAAATTCAAATAGGTAAATAAATAAATCTGGTAAAATGATGTCATACATATATACCTATTAAAGAAGGTGGTCTGGTGATGGTTAATCCCATGTTTTTTTTTTCTATTGCATCTTTTTTGTCACTAATATCACTCCTATTCTTATAGGTAGTCCTTTGCCATGGGTTACTCTATTTAAAGAATGGTGTGAGCTGTTACTCCCCCTATAGAGAAAAGGGAAAATAAAATGTTCCCATTTCCCATTAAAAAAGAAGATTTAACATATGCAACAGCATTTCATGTTAGAAATCAAATATATAAAAATCAACACTTATTTAGTTTTCAGGCCATAGAGAAAGTCAAACGTGATGTTAGAAGGGGAGATTATAAGATCCTGATTCTAAAACGAGAAGGCTTTTGGATATATACTTTAGGAGCATATAAATCTCCTGGTTTAAATGAAAGAATTAGCCTAATTCCATATATAAAATATAAATAGAAAGTAAGAATGTATACTTTATAACCCCAAACCTTCTGTAATTATGATTGAAATGTGTTTTGGTTTGTTATAAATGACATAAGAATGAATATATTTATATGTGTATATATACTAAGAATATTATAGTTTATATATTTATAAAGATGATATTAAAATAATCTTAATATATGTGTAACTTTAGCATTTATTAATGGCTTTATATGTTCAGATGATTTAAAAGTGTTTTGTACAAAATAATTTATTTAAAAAACATATAGTCACTTTATACAGTTATTGGTACACTCTACACTTGTTGTTTTAGGGATATTGATTGGTGATGTCATGACTCTGTGCCTATTTAAAGGTGGTGTTTTAATTATGCAGTATGTATTTTGATAAAGAATGGTGGTTTGAAACTAGTCAAGATGTGCTATTCACTGGGACTCTAATAAACTTTGCCCTTTATGAAACTTCAGCTAGCAGCGTTTTTTTGATTACTGTTGGAAACCCTAATGCCCCAGATGTTTTCTGGTACTTTTGTTCCAAATTTTCAACATGGGAATTTTGAGACCCCACCTCATGAACAGTGACAGTATCATTTCATTACTCAACCCCAAAAGGTGATCTCACACAGAAAGTGTGCCATTCAGAGCCACAGGTGCGAAAACACATTTCAGGCAAAATGTGAAATATGACAGCTGTGCTGCTCATGAGGAGGTGTGAAGAAATGGCAATGTTGAAAATCTGAGGTGAAAATATGAAAAAGTGGCAAAGTTACGAGTGTGCGTAGAAACTGTGCAATGCACGCTCGTAATGCAGTCATTTTTTTTAATGTTTTCACCAAATTTTCAATATGGCTTTTTTGGGACCTCCCCTCTTGAACAGCAGTGCTGGAATTTTGTTAATGTGTCCCAAAAGTTGATTTCACACAGCAACAATGCCATTCTGTGCCACAAGTACAAAACACATTTTGGGAAGGATGCAAAAAATTACAGCTGTATAAGGGGGTGTAAAAAAAAATTGCAATGTTGGAAATTTGGAGTGAAAATCTTAAAAATTGATGACGTTACGAATGTGCATAGAAACTGCATAATGCATGCTCATAATGCAGTCATTTTTGGAATTTTTTTCACCAAATTTACAACAAGGGCATTTTGGGTCCCCATCTCATGAACAGTGGCACTGTTGTTTCTTTAATTCGTCCTTAAAGGTGATTCCATGCAGTGACTGCGAAATCATCTTTCAAAACTAAGAAATGAAATGGCAGTAACTGTGTTCATGAGGAGGGATCCCAAGAACCCCATCTTGAAATTTGGGACCAAAACTCCAAAAAGTGGCTGAGATACCAACATAAGTTGAAACCTCCCACTGATTACCATTATAGGGCTTATCATGATATTCTTCAGTTTGTGGTCAACTTTAGAAGACTGCAGACATGTTCCCGGTCCACAGAAGATCACTGCTCCTGACCTCTGGAGATAAGTATGGGTGAGGGGGGTGCAGGGAGGTGGGGTGCACAGAGGGAGGGTGTGGGTTGGGGGAGGGGGGCCGGCGGGAACAACGAGGGATCATTTTCTTTTTTTTCAGGTTTAAAAACAAAATATGTCATTGGACTGTTTTCTTTTTTACAGGTAAACTATTCATAACACAGATTTCAGCACACTGGGGTGGGCTTCAGTGTGTCAGAGTATGGGGGGGGATCAATGCTGATCCGGGGATTGGGCACCTCGAGGTCGGCTGAGAATATAGGGGTGTGGGGGGGCGCATCTGACACCGGGAGTGGGCATCCCGGTGTTGGAAACATCAGAGGTAGTTTTTGGTACACTGGTTAGGCTCCCAGTGTGCCACATTAAAGAAGGAGGGGGATACATGCTGACATGGGGATTGAGCACCCCGATGTTGGCAGGTGGGGGGGCATCCACTAGTGCAATCGCGCTTTGCGTGAACGTGCCTTTGGGCACTGTATACTCCCAGCCCATATGGAGCTTAGGCTGTGGCCCACTCCACCCAGGTGGGAGAAAACAAGTAAAAGGAGTCAGTGGGAAGTGGAGGAGGCAGGCAAGGAAAGTGCCTCCTCCCACCTTCCAGGAAGGAACCGATGGGGTGGAGAGGGGGGGAAGAGACATCAGCCAGGCTGATCACGATGCAAACAGCTGTTTGCTGCACGGTGACCAGTAGATGAAAGGAAAAAGCCACCACATGATTGGTGCTGCTTTTTCTTTTCAAGTGCAGACCACTTCAGGCAAAACAGCATCTGGACCAGCCTGGCTAATGATTGGTGTGATACTGCCGAGCCTCTTGGGGTGCACTCTGCATTGGACAGACAGTGTCACACCCCTCAAAAGTCACTATCCCAAGGAGTTTGACATGCATGCACGAACTCAAAAATGGGGATAAGGAAGTGCATGGTAACTACAGACCAATACATCTACTGTAACAGCAGTGGTGTATAAAGTAACAAAATGTCAGTTAAACATATGATAGAAACAGAATGTGTGAGGCTGTGCATATAAAAAAATACAACATGGTTTTAGGCAAGGTAGATCTTTCATAACAAATCTGTCCTTTTATGAGACCTTCAGCAAAGATCTAGATGAAGAAAATTCAGTGGATACTGTATTTCTGGATTTAAGCAAGGCTTTCAACATTGTATCTCATACCAAATTAATAGAGAAAATGTCTAAACTGGGAATAGCAGTAGTAGTAGTACAAGTTTATTGTTCGACATACTTTAATGTCATTACAATTAGAGATGCAGTGAAGTTTAACTTCTCCCGTAAAGTTAACTCAAAGTGGGCAACCTCTAATTCATGTAGCACTATGCAAAATTCCCATTAAAAGGTTGAATTTAGACTTTAATGGACTTCACATTGTCCACTTCGAGATAACTTCGAGTTACAGTTTGAGAAGGCGAAGTTGGGAAGAAACTGCCTACAGATCACATGTTTGACTGTCTGCAGGTCACATGATGCAGGCAGTTAATTAGGCAGAAAATCAGTGAACTAGTTTTACTTTCTCTTTGAGAAGGAGCTGTTTAGTCAGCAATGTTGGTGTACTGTGTGCTTTTTTTGCTCCAGTAGCTCTCAAACTCTATAGAAGTGGTGGGCAGTGGGGGCACCGAATGCGTGGCAGCCTGGGGTGAACATTTTGCCTCAACCAAGGCACTGTTTCGACCTTGAGTGCTCCCTCACAGTCATAGCCCAATGTTGCAAGTGGCCATGTGGTACCCGAAGCAGCAGCAGCAGCTGCTGCTTCTTCTTCATTGATGAGTGTTGCAGCCACTGCCAGCCCTGCAGTGCTGAGGACCCTAAGCAGCAGGACCAGCAGCAGTCTGAACTTCAGCAGCAGCAGGAACCCACAGGAGGAGCAGCTTGTTGCCCCTCCTCCAACTTCAGCACAGCAGGCGACAGTATCTTGTGCCCCCCACTGCCTGTGCCTGGTCCTCCACGCAGCTCGCACATTTGGGAATTTATTATCTCCCTCCCGGGTGATTTGATGGTGGTTAAGTGCAAGCAATGTGAAATGCTTGATCATTGTGGTCGCAAGGGCAGCCACTTGGGCATGGGTGGGCAAAGAACCCACCTTGTACTGCACTACTGTGTCACGTGGGAAGCAAAGCTGCAGTAGCTACCAACCAGTCCTGCAGTGGAAGCCATTGAAGAGGGAGTGTGTCCACTTCTGCGGCATCACCTAAGAATAGATGGGGCAGCAGAACCAGTGACAGCTCCCACAGCTTCCCACGAGTGCGACCCATCACAAATGACTGCCACACAGGCTGACCTGGCTGTGTTATGGAGTGAGGTTGAAGCCATCCGTAATGTTGTGGAGAGTGCATGCCAGCAGCTAAACCAGACTGAGGGTCAGAATGCTAAAAGAATCAGCATGCTAAGAACACTTACTGGTGGTGGTCAGCCCCAGCCCCCACAGGCCCAGTAAAAAATTATTATTTAACCAAATCTCCCGCCCCCGAAAATCTGTCTTCTGCTTTTCCTTTTTTTCTTAATCAATCATTTGTTTTCATACAAACTAAGTATGTACAGTAATTTATGTTCAATTAATGTTTTCTTCCTGATGTTAATTTTGTTAATCCTGTACTTCTTGATGCTCATAATGCTAAATCTGATTCCCCACCTCCACCAAATGCCCCCCAACCTATTTTGCTTTCTGCATTATAAATGTTTTTGTTCTCACGCCATTTCTTACTTTATTATATTTAATAAGTCACGTGGTCACCAACTTTGCGGAGACTTCATGCTTTCATTTCATTTCATTTGAAATTGTGGCACCAAAATGCCGTCTTCAAGACACTTTTATTGCAGCGTGCGTTGCAGCACCATAGTTTCACCTGTAATGAAAGCACGCAGCGTCCGCCATTTTGCCGACCCGCGGCCATTTAAAAAATAAACTAAATTAAGTCGCAACTCCTAAAAAATGTGTTACTTTTCTGAACATTTTTTCAGGGGTTATTCTTCACATGTGGACACTAATACCACATGCTGAATGATGTAGCAAGATTTCAGTATAATACAGCCACATTCATAAGATAGCAAACTATGGGGGGAGGGTGAATTGTCATGGTAGGTAACTTTGTGGTATTTTGATTGTAGTTGTTGTGGCCCACAGGTATGTATACTATGAAAATGTATGTAACACATTAAACAGTAACCAAATAGTAATACAGCATGACAATTAAAGCATCAGTGCAAGAATGAGGTTACAATTTTGACCGATACCTTTTTATTTTATTTTACATTGCCCCTTGTCTAATAACGTGTGTATATGTACGCTACCCTTCTTTCCAGAATTTATTTCATTCTGCATTACTCCATTTTTTAAATTGAGAAATAGTAAAAGTAGTGCTTATTGTAATGTTACTGTGGCCTGGTTTTCATCAGTATTTCCAGCTGTTTTTGAACAGATACTGTTCCATTATGTCATGTAGCACTGTCTGCTGCATGCAACTTCCTTGTAGTAACAACAGAACTGAATAGTTGCTGTCCAGATGCATGTGAGAAGACTGATGCAAACCTGGTGCAAGCCTGATTAAAATGAGTGCTCCGTTTATTACTTCAAATTCAAAAAAAAATGTAGCGCTGCATACTTAAATTGTTGAAAGAAGGATATCATTCGTATACACAAGTTATTAGATTAGGTGGCAATGTCAAATAGAATAAAAAAGTATCGGTCAAAATTGTAACCACATTCTTGCACTGATGCTTTCATTGTCAGGCCGTATTACTATTTGGTTACTGTTTACTGTGTTAAATTTTCATAGTATACATACCCAAACAACTACAATCAACATACCCTAAAGTCACCAACCATGGCAATCCCCCATCATTTCCTATCTTCTGAATGTTCCGACTATAGTATACATCATATAGCATCCAGTATTAGTGTCCTGATGTGAATAATAATCTCCTGAAAAAATGTTCAGAAAATTAACGAGGATTTCTTGATGCTCATAATTTTAAATCCCAGTTCCCCCAAATGTTTCACTGCCAATTATGCTTTCCACAAAATAAACAACTTTTTTCTTATTACTTTATTTTATTATTTAAAATTGCTGTGGTCACCACCTTTTCGGATGCTGCATGCTTTCATTTCTTTTGCATTTGTGGCACCAAAACCCACACTGCAATATACTTTTATTGAAGTGGGCGATGTGTCACCACAGTTTTTCCTGTAATGAAAGAGCACAGCATTTGCCCTTTTGCAGACCCTATGACATTTACGAAATAAAATAAAGTAAGTAAGAACTCTGAGAAACTTCCTTTCTATTGTGAAAAGCATAATGGTGGTGTGATAGATTTGTGAGAGGAGTGATTTAGATTAGAATTATTACTTTTTTCGTTACATTTGGTTAAAGCAACAGTGCAATAATTACAATACCATTAAATCAACTAACATGCCCCCCCCAAATGTTCTATCTTGTGAATGTCCCACTGTTTTAATTTCATAAAAAATCCAGATGAAGAATAATGCCAAAAATGTGCCATAGTGTCGCAAGTAAGAGCATTGCCTGGTGATGTCAGTTGCTGCTGCTGTTGTTGTCCTGCTGTTTTAATTTCATGAA
The DNA here is from genome assembly GCA_016271365.2 of Neoceratodus forsteri. Taxonomy (NCBI): domain Eukaryota; kingdom Metazoa; phylum Chordata; order Ceratodontiformes; family Ceratodontidae; genus Neoceratodus; species Neoceratodus forsteri. The sequence continues at coordinate 541,408,401 of CM057449.1, read as the reverse complement.
AAGTCCAGATGAAGAATAAGGCCAGAAATGTGTCACAGTGTCCCAAGTGAGACTATTGCCTGGTGACACCTGTTGCTGCTGCTGCTGTTGTCCTGCTATTTCAATTTTATGAAAAGTTCAGATGAAGAATAAGGCCAGTAATCTGTCATAGCTTCCCAAGTGAGATCATTGCCTGGCGACGCCTGTTGCTGCTACTGTTGTTGTCCCACTGTTTTAATTTCATGAAAAGTCCAGATGAAGAATAAGGCCAGAAATGTGTCATAGTGTCCCAAGTGAGATCATTGCCTGCATTGACACATGCTACATCACTGATACATGCTGCCCTTTGTGTGTGCCTTCATACCACAATGGTGAGTTATTGTTTGCCCCACTGTAATTTTTTTTGCATAGACACAGCCATTTAATTTCCATTGAATCTTGTTGTGTATTGTAAGCAGTCCGTCATATTGTTCCTTTTCTGGGAATCATCATAATATATATGGAATTTTTTCACTTTACCATGGTGGGCATGCTGATCATATCCACATGCCAGACATATGTTAGGACCTGCGAGAAGGGTAGTGTGGTGATCATGGAGGACTTTATCATGCCAGGAGTGAATTGGAGTATCCCAACAACCAGGAATAGAAGGGTGCAGATGCTGCTGGAGGCCTTCCAGGACAGCTTCCTGATGCAAATGGTCAATGAACCAATCAGGTTAGGGAATACTCTTGACCTTGTGCTGGCAAATGGGGAGTCTGTGAGGGAACTGAGGGTGGAAGAACCACGGGCGGGGAGTGACCACCACTCAGAATGATTCACATCGGATATGGGTAAGGAAGGAGTGGAATCCAGCACAAGGGTGCTGGACTTCAAGATGGCCTACTTCAGGAGGATGGGGGAAGTGGTAAAATGGTACCTGTCCAGAATTCAACCTAGTATGGGCACTGACTATAGGTGGGAGCTCATAAAACTGAGGATAATGGAGGCAACCAGAACCTGCAGCAAGGCCCAGAGCAAGAAGGCTAGGGCAAAGAAACCTAGCTGGGTGAGCAAGGTCATGGAAAAGGTAAGGAGGAAAAGATCTGCCTTTAGGAGGTACAAAAAAACAGGGAGAGGGGAGGAGTACCTGAGGGAATTGAAGGCGGTGACAAGGGCAGTAAGGGTAGCCAAGGTGTCTAAGAGCTCAGGCTGGTGCAGGGCATTAAGAAGGGGGAGAAGTACTTCTTCAGGTACATCAGGAGAAAAGGAACTATAAGGACCATATAGTAAGGATTAGGAAGGGGGTGGAAGCAGGGGTGATAAGGCAGAAGCATTAAATGATTACTTCTGCTCAGTATTTACTAAGGAGAAACATGGGATGATACCCAAGGGGGGAGGGAGGGCAGAAATAGAGTGGGAGGGGGTGACAGATGGGGAAATCATAGAGGGCAGGGTTCTGTAGGGTTTGATGGAACTAAGGGTGGACAAGGCACCAGACCCAGATGGCATCCACCCCAGGGTACTGAAGGAGCTGGCAGAGGTCCTGGTGGGACCTTTGGCAGACCTATTCAATGCCTCCCTCCCTACACTCAGAGTGTGTACCTCAGGATTGGAGGATGGCTCATGTGGTGCCCCTTCACAAGAACTGCACCAAGGACAAACCAGGGAACTACAGACCAGTGAGCCTCACATCCATCGTGGGTAAGCTGATGGAGGCTATCCTGAAGGAGGGGCTGGTGGCCCTCCTGGAGGACAAAAGGGCTACAGGACAGTAGACAGCATGGCTTCATAAGTGGCAGATCCTGCCAAACCAACCTGGTGGAGTTCTATGACTGGGTAACTGGCAATTGGATGGGGGCCATGCAGTGGATGTCCTGTACTTGGACTTCAGTAAGGCATTCAACTCAGTGCTGCATAGGAGGCTGGGAAGTAAGTTAGAAGGCAAAGGGGGCAGGTGCAAATCTGGTGAGATGGGTAGGGAACTGGCTTCAGGGAAGGCAACAGAGGTTGGTGGTAGGTGTGGAGCTCCTATCCCCAAGGGTGGTGATGAGCGATGTTCCACAGGGCTCAGTGTTGGGACAAGTGTTGTTTGGGATATTCATTGCAGCCATATCATTGGGCATCAAGAGCAAGACCAGTCAGTTTGCTGACGACACCAAGATGGGATTGGTGGTGGATGCCCAAGGGGGATGGCAGGGGTTGCAAGATGATCTGGCAAAGCTGAAAACCTGGTCGGACACCTGGCAACTGGGGTTCAATGCCAAAAAAGAGCAAGGTGCTGGATTTTGGGGTGAAAAACCCAAGGAGGTATTACCAGCTGGGTGGAGTGCAGCTAGCCAAGACAGAGGAGGAGAAGGATCTGGGGGTGCTCAATGCGGAATCAATAAACAACTCAGCACAATGTAGGATGGCAGCTGCAAAGGCCAAGAAAATGATGGGTTGCATTTTAAGTGGTATATCCTCAAGGATGGGTGAGGTGAGTCTGCCACTATGTAGAACATTAGTTAGATCAAACCTGGAGTACTGCGTGCAGTACTGTCACCCATATCTGAAGAGGGACATTAAGTTACTGGAGGGGGTGCAGTGCAGGGCAACAAAGATGATCCAGGGCTGGGGGACTTACCATATGAGAGGAGACTGAGGGAGTTGAACATGTACTTGCTGGAGGAGAGGAGGGATAGGGGTGATATGTTTGAAACCTTCAAGTACATGAATGGAATAAACAAGACAGGTATAGAGGGGCTGTTCAAAATAAGGGAAGGGAGGGACACCTGGGGCCATGATATGAGACTGGAGGGAGGGAGGGAGGAAGGTTCAGGAGGGAGATGAGGAGACACTTTTTTACAGAAAGAGTGGTAACTGTGTGGAATCCATTACCGGCATAAGTGGTATCCAGTAGAATAATGCACTGTTTCAAAAGAGGCTGGGAAGGTCAAGGGAAGGGTAGGGTAGGAGGGAAGGACAGCTGCAGAATAAGGGGTGCTAGCTGCACATTTGAGCAGACTTGATAGACCACTAGGTCTTTATCTGCTAGCAAATTTTGTATGTTCATATGTTACGAGTCCGACATCTGATGTGGTACTGTAACATTTCATTTGTATTCGGGGTTGGGGGTTACTGCTGTGGTTGACTGAAATATCATAATTTATGATTTCTTTTTTTTTTCTCAGGTCATAGGCACACTTGTGTTCCACACGTTTCGGATTGTTGATGCTTTGGCTGTATGTAAACTGTCAAGCCATGAAATGTAGTTATTTTTTTTGGGGGGGGGCATGATTTGAAAACAAGTTTCATTAATGTTTTTGTCTTCTTTCCAGGTCTTCAGCATATCCTAGCTGTTGTCCATCTTCAGATTGGAAGATACCACCGATGGCAGTCCACAGCACCTCAATGTTATCTGAAAACAGATGAAGAATTAATAGGAGTTCATTGCACTACCACATTTAGTTCCCATCATGGCTGCTCCTGTCTTAAAATACCATGCTATTAGTAAAACCTCTTAAAAAAATTAATACGTTTAGTGAGTGACATGCACTGGCCCGTTGTCTTAAGTTACATTACATCATGTGTTTTCAGGACCAGGATAACACATTGTACAGTCCTCACGTACTGAAGTATGCCTGTCCCATCTGTGAAGAAAAAATATATTATGTGGCCTATATGTCACCACTGTTGAATGCTTTACACCGGTGGAAAAAAAATTAAAGCAAAAAAATGAAAGAGGTAATAAGAGTGATACTTACCTGTAGGTGTTATCATTTAGGTGGTCAGAGTACTGTAGTCCTGCAAGTTTTCACTGTCTGTAACCTGTGAAAACAAAATGAAAATCAGTTGTCTGTATTTGGTGACAGTAGCATCTTTAAAACGGTAAAGGAAGGATTCACACCACAGTTCAAGTCAAAACCATAGTACATGACATTAGTACATACTTACTATAAATTAGTGATAAAAAGCAGGGCGACTGTGGCTGGCTGCGGGTTCATAGCTTGTGCACAGGTACAGTGTCTCTCACTGTCAAGAAACAGGGTGGCTATGGCTGGCTGAGGGTTCATATCTTGGGCACAGGTATAATGTCTCTCTTACTCTCAAGAAGCAGGGTGGCTGTGGCTGGCTGTGGGTTCATAGTTTGGACACAGGTACAATGTCTCTCTTTCTCACTCTCAAGAAGCAGGGTGGCTGTGGCTGGCTGAAGATTCTTAGCTTGGGCACAGGTACCACGTCTCTCTCTCTCTCTCTCACTCTCAAGAAGCAGGTTGCTGTGGCTGGCTGCAGGTTCATAGCTTGGACCAGGTAAACTGTCTTTCTCTCTCTCTCACTTTCAGGAAGCAGGGAGGCTGCGGCTGGCTGCAGGTTCATAGCCTGGGCACAAGTGCAATTCCCAGAATTTCAAGTCTCAAAAAAGGACTTTAATTATTTTATTTAATGTAAATCAGTGGCTTTGATGATAGTTCTAAGTAACAGGAAGAACTACATGAGTGAAAATTATGTCGTTATGCCCTACCACCAACACCCTCCTCATCATCGCCAAGGAGGAAGCAGCCCTTGTAGTCATCAAGGCTAGAGTTGTACCCACTTGGACATTCTTCTTCCATGACTGCATCATCAACTTCAGTGGTACGCCACTTGATGCTGCCACCAGGATGGTCTGCTTCACCTGCATCATCAGCACAACCATCAGCGTGACTGGGTACAAACATAGATGTGGTTGCCCTACTTGGTATGTGACCTTCATTCATTTTGATAAATGTCAGCATGCTGATATTTGTAGGTGATAGCTAGGTTAGTATGATAGTCACACACTATGGCCCCCACAGAACTAAATACCCACTCCACACTTACACTGGAGGGTGGGCAGGTCAGGTACCTCAGTGCTACTGAAGTCAGCACTGGCCATTCATTCACCTTGCCACTCTAGTACACCAGAGGATCATCAAGTATTGTCACTTGCCTATTTTCTGCCAAATAGGCATCAAACATGGTCTCTGATGCACACATTTCTGATAACTCATCCAGCTGTTCACAAGATTCATCTAGGTCACAAATACCTACTCGGGACAAGGGGCATTGGGTCATTACCATGCACAACACTATGCCGCATGGCACAATCATGCTGCCGATACAGCACGATTCTTGCCATGCAGCATATCTTTCTTTTCTGAGGGGTCTCCACCCCCACACCCCCCGTTACGGGGGGCTGTGCCCCCTGAACCACCCCCAATATAGATTCTCTACACTGGGGGGGGGGGGTTCAGGTCAGGGAGCGCACAATGATTGAAAAAATAAAATTTCTGGGACCGGGAATCAAACACAGTCCAAGAAGCACTGCCTGGGTTCCCTGCTGCTGTGGCTCAGTCCATTGAGCCACAGCAGCTGGTCGGTGGAACCCACTCCCAGCAGAGGTCTTATCCTCTGCCTGGGAAAGTAGGAATGGTGCAATACCGCGTATAGCAGTATATGCGGTATTGCACCATTCGCTCACTAGTGCAGCGCTGTACCGGGTTAGCCATAATGTCATATGCTATTAAGCATGCAACATTATGACCTGGTAGGGGGACAAGGTGCCCCAAAGTGGATTTATGGCCAATTGTGAAGCTGACACCACCCCTTGCCTCTCAGCCACTTTACTGGATGTACTCAGCCCACAGTGATCTTCAACCTTGTTATTCTGTGGTTTGCAGAACTTTGCACATGACTTCTGTGTTCCATGAACCAATCAGACCAGCTGTCCAGTCAGATGTTGAACCTGATCATGCCCTCCCTCCAGTATGGATGTAATGCCACATTTATAGCATGGGTCCAGCATTGTGGTTATTCCAAATTCTGGAGATTGCTGAAGAGTGGCAATGTGTCGTTTGCTGTCTAATATTGTAATCATGTGTCTCAGTAATGCACAACTTGACCTATCTCTGGCCACTTCAAGGCTAAGCTGCAGATTCAACAAAGTCTTTCCCAGCATCCAGAGAAGTGGAATGGCTTGACTAACGGACACAGTGTCATCTATTACTGCCTGTGTGGCATGTTAAAATGGCCTCAAACTTATTATTACTGAGTCCATGAGTTGCCATTATTCAGTTGTCATAGACATTGAGGCCCCTTAACTGTCATGGCTGGTGTGCATAAGTAGGTACTCAGAGATTGCTTTGTACTGCTCATACAACTGCTCTGCCATGTAAAGTGTTGAGTTCCATCTCGTGGCAACTTCAAGCTTGAGGAGGTGCTGAGGGAGGCTGTTTGGAATCTGCAGCTGCCTAAATTGGTCACAGGCCTTTCCAGAGCATGCAAAGTGGGCACATATTCGTCATACAACAGTCAGCATTTGCTTTAATTTCTGTTACTGCACAAACTCCTGTGCCACAAGATCTAAACACTGGGCTATGCAGGGAACCCTCACAAAGTCACCATTGCTGATACATTTAACAATGTTTGATCCATTATCACTAGTGATGAAGCCAGCTTTTAGGGACAGGGGGGGCAGACGCTCATCAATTTCTGTCAGTAGCAAGTCTAGCATGTTTTCACCTATATGTGACCCTGCTACACTACACATTGCAAGTGTGGCATGCTGTCTAATGCCATGAAAGTTGCTACCACCACAGTCTGACTTATCACACTGCTTTCCCAACCCATAATCACAGACAACCCCAGCTAGGTGTGCCCAATGTGCAGTAATACACAGATAGAAACTACCCATAATTGTGTCACTTGTCCACATATCCATGCTAAAGTGAATCTAAGGTGATGCAGAATGTTGAAGGGCAAGTCTTTCAGACTCTGTTACCATCCAATATAGCTTAGGAACAGCACAGGTGGAAAAGTATGTTCTGGACAGGCTCTTCCATTTCGGACACATGTGTGCCTCAAAATGCTGGAATCCTGAATTTTCCACAAAGGAGAACTGCCAAAGGTCAATTGCCAGCATTTCCACTATGACAGCATTGAGTCCACGTGCAACTGCATGATTTGGTGGGTATTTACTGTTATGTGCAAAAAGGCTGTGCAACATGAGCTGCATTGTTCAGTGTTTTGCACGTGGCATGCCAAATGGCTCTCCTCTGTGAACTGACATGGATGGGGTACCTTTGATGTGTGATGGTGGGTGCACAGATGACAAGCAAATAAATGCTATTATTTTCCCTGTTTTAAGCACAGGGTTTGATGTAGTAGAACTACTACATGGACCACCACTGCCACTCTGACCACTACTTGAACATTCAAAATCCTCCTCCTCCTCATGCCTGTAGTAATCCTCCTGTGTTATTTCACCACTTTTACCAACATGGATACTTACACTCAAGGAAGGGGATACCATGCTCACTAAGGTGGATGAGGGTGAACGCCCCACTACAGCATTAGCTCCCATCTTGTGCTGAGTCCACAGTGCCATGTGCCTGCTCTTGAGATGAGTATGCTGGCCCCCAGTGCCCAGATGGCTACCCTTTTTACCATGCTTCACATGTGCTTGGCAAAGCTGGCTGATTGCCACTGTTTCATCATTACTATCTTGTATGAAAAAATCCCAAACTAGGGATTTTGATGCCCTACTCTTCACATGTTGCTGCTGGTGCTGCATATGGAACTGCAGTTTTGGTGGCAATGAAATGGGGTGTACAGCATGATTTTGGATGTTGTGCACACTTCAACTGTGACTGAACATCACAATCTATGACTATTACTTCAGGGTCATCAACAAACACAACTAGATCAGAACTTTGAGATGGGGGTGATTGACTAACAGACTGTCTATAAACAAACACCTTCACTTTCTTTTTGTCTGGTTCCCAAATTGGGTCGCTAGCATGATCATCATAATCATCATCCACAAATTAACTTTGGATGCTGTCCTGTGGAGATATTCCAACCACAGCCTCAATATTATCATCCACCATTTTTTGTCAACATCTGAATGTTTGGATGGCCTAACCTCAAGATCAGTGGAAACATGAGACTGGGAGTCATCATCACGCTCACAATCATGTTCAACTACTGTGGGGAGTGGGACATCAACTATGCTTAAGCCTGCAGATTCAACAATATTTTTCCCACCTGATAACTTTGCTAGGCTTGAACTTATAGCAATACTCATGCTGTTATCAACCATGTTGTCACTACCTTTACTACCAGTAGGGACAACAGCATCCCCAACCAGCATTGAAGCAACTGATTTCGCTGTGAAAAACACAGTCAGAGAAATCCCATTACTTGCAGCACCTACTACCTTTCCCTTCTGCTGTGTACTACCACTGCCATGGCCATGACCACTCTTAACACTGCTAGACTTGCTAGCCCCTGATGAACCTGCCTCATCATAACAACTTCCACTGCTAATAGTCCTCTTGGCAGCAGCGCCACAGCCAGAAACAGCTTTCCAAGACTGTCTCTTTGTGGGCATTTATTTATGATCACACAGAAAATTAACAGCAACTTTAGATTTCTGCAGTTTATGGTTAATGGGAAGCAAAAAACTAAAGAGATGCACACAAGACCTTACTTAACCAGTCTTCAAAAATCCAAAAGTCCAAAAACAATATCTTGTTTTGTGTGTGTGTATGTGTGGGGGGGGGGGTACAACAGTAGCTACACAGAAGCAGGGAAAATATTGTAGACAGGCCGAGAAATTCAGAGTACTGCTATTGTGGTGCCGCAGTAACATTCGTATGAATGGACAGCACGCACACAGTTTAAAGGTCAGGCACAGAAACTTTAACTGTTCAGTAAACTACCACACAGACAGTCTTTTAAAGCGACTTGAAAAAATGCCCAGCAAACAGAAAAAATGTATAAAAAATTAATTGAAGGTGTACTGTGTGTACCTGAACACACAAATACTGAAACACTAGCCAACAAAAGACTGCCTTTCTCACTGTGGTCTGTGAATCTCCCTCTACACCACAGATCCGCCCCTCCCCCGAAGCACACTTCTACAGTGTCTGTCAGGACAGAGAATGAATGTACTAAATTAACAGTCAATATTCACACAAAATCTATAAATGCTTGATCATATAAACACACAAGACTTTACTACAATTGATGCACTAAATTTTGACAAAATTTTGTCTCAAAAATGCCTTTTTAAAGGTTTTTAGATGGTTTGATTCTCAGAGCTCTGAGAGCAAACTGTTTCCCGCTTTCCAGTACACATACTATGCTGAATTGAAGCTGTGCATGACAATCTAGAGCCCATGTGACGTTACATTCCCTGAATCACTGCAAAATTCACCTTAAAGAGACACCAAAAGGTGAAGTAACATGAAGTCCATAGAGAACAATGGGAACTTTGTGTTAGTTTGAGATGTGAAGTTATTCACTTCGCTTTGCAGAGTATTTTGTGAAATTTCGGTTATTCTCGACATACAATGTGTAGCGAATTTTATGGACTTCGCCCACCTCTAATTACAATATACACTTTACAAGAATTACATAAATATACTTTTAAAAACATAAACTCAAATAATTTGTATTACATACAAGTCTTAAAATAAGCTTTCCTTAATGTTATATAGAAACATAGACTTTAATGGCAGATAAGGACCGCTTGGCCCACCTAGTCTGCCCATTTTCCTACCTAAAATAATAGCAGCAATAGTTTCCACAGCATTGCAGTAAAATATTACACTGGAAGTAATATATCCACAATTAATTTGCATCGAGTGCTATACTTTTTGTAAATGCAATTAATTTTTTTCAATAATGCAGAGAACGGAAGCCACCAATTACAATAATGGTCTGAACTGAGATTTAAGTAAATGAGTAACCATATCTTTAGGCTCCATTGCCACATTTTTCAGAATTTCCCCTTGATATTTCTTCCTCTCTTTCTCATACAATGGGCATAATATTAATAGATGAATTAAATCATCTTTCCCTAATTTACATCTGCAATTTTCCTTATCTTTATTTTTCTTATTGTATAGAGCTGTTATCCAGTTACTTTCATATACCTCAAATCTAAATCTTGATATCAATTTCCTTCTTTTTGGATCCTTCATAAGTTTTAAATATTGCTCCAGTTTGTGGTTTCTTTTATTTTTAGTCATCTGCTTACTTTTTTTAAAACTGTTTACAGTATTCAAGATCGCTTTGCTTTGAGATATCTTTTATCCTTGTTTTTATCTCATCTATAATCATAATTAGGGGAATTCTGAATACATCTACTAAGCAATGGAGTAGACCATATGCTTTTATAAACCATTCTACTATCAACATACTAGGAAATATAATATTCTGCTGTTAGTGCTTAACTGTTTCTTTGATACAGAGTCTAGGAAGACTCTGTTCTTTCATCATATAGACTTTAACCCATTAATAGACAATTTTTTCTCGTATCTGAAAATTTATTGGATAATGAACTAACTTTGCCCTAACTAATGCCGATGGTGTGCCATTTGGGAATCCCAATAACTCTTTGTAATACACATTTAAGTTGGTGTCTAGATTTGTTTTATTCTGTATTCCCCATGTTTCTGCACGTATACTGTATCACTTGACTGCGAATATTTGCATTTTTTACCTTTAAACATCCTCCTATTGAATACCCCCCATATTCATATTGAAAATTACTTTAAATAGGTAAAAGCCTTTTTGTTTTTAGTTCTTATTCATATGTTTTCTCCATTTTAGGTCATTAGTTATAGTTATGCCCAGATAGCAAAAGCAGTTAATTTCTAGTTCAATTCCATTTATAGTATAACTGTAATTCCTGTTTACCCCACCACAGATCATAATTTTGGTATTTTTATAATTAATATGTAGATCTAACATTACTTTCCTCATGGAATTTTCTTAACATTCTTTATAAGCCTAAGTAGCTGGTGGACATCAGGACAACATCGTTCGTGTATGCCAAGTAAGGGTACGTCCTATTTCCTATCCTTGGCATATGGTGATCTGGGTTGTAGATTTGTATCAGTACTTTATTTAGATATAAATTGAATAATGTTGGTGAGAGAGTGCACCCCTCCTTATTAGTTTAGAACTATCCACTTTTATTTCCTTTTGAATTATATCTAACCTGTGAAGTGGGGGACTAAGATGGGTGTGCTTGCCTGGTGCCTAGGGGTGCTCCTGTGAGGGTTAGGTTGGATGAGGGATTGTAGGCCAGTGGGTGCAAGCTTCATGAGTATCTTTTTGGCTTGGAGACAAGTGTGGTATTTTAGCCTCCCTTTGAAGGTCAGCCAGTCCGCTCGTTTGTAGAGGTCACAGGTGTGAGTAAGTCTATCACTTTCGGTGACCAGTCAGCAGGCTTTATTGAGGGCAAGATTGATGCAATTAAGGGCTGTGAGGTCAGCCATCCCATATATTATTATCCCATAGTCAACCAGTGATAGGACTGAGCTAGTTACTGCCAGCAATAGGGCCTGTGGTGGGAGGCAGTGTATGTGCCTATAGAGAATCCCTAGTCTGGTGTTTACTGAGGAGAAGAGGTGATTGATGTGTATGTGGTAGGTAAGGGAAGTGTATAGTGTGATACCTAGGTATTTGAAGTGTGGGATGTGTTCAGTTTGGATGCCCTGATAGCTAGCAATGTTTAGTTGGGTGCTACTGTTGGGATTTTGGCAGTGCACAAAGATCATGGATTTGGTTTTAGTGTAATTTAGTATTAGTCGATGCTCAGTGAACCAGTCCTCTAGTTCATGAAAGTAGCTTTGTAGAGTGTGTTGGAGGGAATTGGGAGTGCTATCTTTCCAGTAGACTACTGCATCATCTGCATAGAGAAGAAGCTTACCACTGCAGGGTTTTGGGATGGAGTTCAAGAAGAGGGTGAATAATAGTGGGCCTAGCATTGACCCTTGAGGTACACCCACAAGAACTGGTTTCTTGTCAGACAGGGTGGTGCTGATTTTGACTTCTTGTGTCCAGTCAGTGAGGTAGTTCTTGAACCAGAGTATTGTGTCCGGGGCGAGATTGAGGGAGGGGAGTAAGTGGAAAAGTAAAGCATGACTGATGGAGTCGAATGCTTTGGTTAAGTCTACAAAGATTGCACCTGCTATAGACCCCTGTTCCAGAGCCTCGTGTATGTAAGATGTAAATTCGAGAAGGGCAGTGGTTATACTGAAACTTGCTCTGAACCCGTGTTGTTCTTGGCACAGCAGTGAGTGACTAGCAAGGTACTCTGTGAGTTGGTCTTACATTATTCTTTCGAGGGCTTTGGGGGAGTATCGTGATGGGTCTATAGTTGCCAGGATCAGTTGGATCACCCTTCTTAAGGATTGGCATGATAATTCCCCTTTTCCGGAGTGTAGGAAATTGGCCTAGGTGCAGGGAGTAGTTGAATATTTTGGTGAGGTGTGGGAGGGTCATGTCTAGAGTTAGACGGAGGATTTTGAGGTCTATGGAGTCGCTGCTCTACCTCTTGTTTCGTAAGGCTTTGGACAGGTAGTGTTTGGCTCTGCTACAGGAGATGGTTATGATCTGGAAGGGTGGGAGGGTGGACCTTGGGGAGGTGGTAGAGGGGACCCTGGGAAGAGGGTCAAAGAAGTTTGGTGGGAGTATGTGACTAAGGTCCATGAAGGAATTGTTCAGGACCTTGGCTATGGTGATGGGGTCCTGGGAGAGGGCACCATTGTCGAGTATCTGTGATGGCATTTGGTTGACGGTTTTCCCACAGAGCTCCTTGACATTGCTCCAGAATTTGTTCCCAGAGTCCCAGGATGAGGTGAGAGCTTGTTTGTAGTGGTTTGTCTTAGCTAGCTGAATAGCCCTGGTGCACTTGTTTCTCGCCTTTCTATAGAGTTGTCTGTCATAGGGAAGCTGGGAGTTCAGTGCCTTGTGCCAGAGATTATCACTGTGTTGCATCTGATCTAACAGGGTCTGCAAGATCCATGGGGTGTCTCTTGTTTTTATAACCTTTTTTGAGAATGGGGCATGTTTGTCACAGGCAGTATTAAAGATATTGATAAAGGAGGTAAGGGCAGCGTCAACGGACTGGGCGGCGTGGAGAGGTGTCCAGTCACTGGTGGAAAGAATGTGTTTCATTTTGGTTATGGTGCCTTTTTTGAGGTGCCTTTGGTGGGATATTTTGGGTTGGCTGGATGTATTCTTGTTTGACCAGTAGCAGGAGAAGGGAGAGTGGTCACTAAGGACATCCGGGAGGACTTTAATATTAGAGAGGTGATTAGGGACATTTGTAAGGATGAGGTCTAGGAGAGTGCTAGTCCCTGTCCTGGGGTCTTGTCTTGTAGGGGACTGGACTACCTGGGTCAGGTCATGTGCTTTGGCTGCATCTTTGAAGGGGGCTGATGCTTTTGTTAACCAGTTTACATTAAAGTCACCTATGATAATCAGCTCGCTCCTGGAGGTGAGCTGGGCTATGCTGGCAAGTATAGAATCATAGGCTAATTTTTGATTGTTGGGAATGTAGACTGCCATTATGTATAATGGTTTCCCATGGGAGCCAAGTATAGTTTTGATGGTAATGGCTTGTGCCCTGTGTTCTGGTGAGGGCAGAGGGACCAGAAGTGGCTGTAAATTAGCTCTGGCGTATGTAGCACAGCCTCCTCCCCTCTTATCCACTCTGTCTGCTCTGAAGATTAGGTAGTCATTTAGGGCAACTGCAGAATCCAGTATATTCCTAGCTAGCTAGGTTTTAGACAGAGCCAGGATGTCAGGGGAGTGCTGTGCTATCCATCCTTGTAGCAGTGTAAATTTCCTTGGTAGGCAGTAGATGTTTAGTGATGCCAGTAGTAGGCCACCATTCCCATGACCCTTTGTCCTGCTAGCCGGCATAGGACCCGGGTTGGGGTGTATGCTACCGGACATAAGGAGGAGAAGGAGGAGAGCATGCCTGAGAGCTGCTGTCTGGAGCCATTTGGAGATGTTTTTAATGAAGCACGGATGGGTGTTATGCTTGTGTGGTCTGATTGTTATGGGGATGGATTGGATCATTTGGGCTATTTGCACTTGGTGAAGGAGGGGTTGGGGGCTTTTGGTAGGTGAGTGTTTGATGGGGGTGTTGGTCTTGCCTGTAGGGGCCCGCTTAAGGTGCAGCTAAGGCTCGTGGTGACATTGGAGTCAAATGGTGCTGTGGGGGGATGAGTTTGGTGGGGTTGCAGGTGAGAGTTTATGGGATGGTGAGTGTTGAGGCAATTATTTGAGTCACAGGAGTTGTGTTTTATGGGAGGGAGAGAGGGTTGGGAGTAGTAAACAATTGTTAACATAGAAACATAGACTTTGACGGCAGATAAGGACCGCTAGGCCCATCTAGTCTGCCCATTTCCCTACCTACAGGATAGGCCGCAGATCCTATTTAACCAACAGCCTATATCTGTTAGGATTAGGATGGAATGAATGTGTGAGCTTTGGCTGTTTGTCATGCTGTTTGTCTTGGGATTGAAACACTAAGTACAGGAGAGAGCCCTCTAGCATTTGTTGAGTATAACCTGCTAATGGGAAAGTTAGCTGATAGGTTTTGTGCTCACGTGATCGTCCCTATAAAGCTAGAGGATGACCAAGGGTGGTGGTGGGGGTGGTGGGGAGCAGGCACGCAGCACCGGCGGGGATCAATTCCTGCTGCTAACACAGTGTGAGCTGCAATGACTCCCTTCTGAACTTACTCATATTTGTTTATGCTGTCAAAGGCAGCTTTTATATCAATGAACGTACAATAAAGAATTAATTATTTTACAAATTTATATTTATATCTCAAATGTACCAAAGTAAAGCATTGCTCTATGGTTGGATATTTGTTTTTGAACCCTACTTGGACTACATCCAGTATCTGATTTTTGTCCATCCATACTGTAATTCCATTATTAATTATTCTGGTCAGAATCATTTGAGTGTAATTCATCAGACTTATTGGTCTATAGCGACCTGGATCTTTTCAGTCACCTTTTTTGAAAAGGGGCACTATTATATTTCCAGCTTAATAGAATTTTGCAAGTTTTGGTTATTATTTGAAATAGTTTGTTAAGAATTATTACCAAAGTTTTTTTATTTTTCCATATTGCTTCAATTGGTACTCCATCGGGCCTGGTGCTTTGTGTGCAGAAAATACCTCTATAGCTATCTGAATTTCTTGAGGCAAGATTTCTATGCTTGATTTCTCCCAACTTTTATTAGTCCAAACATATTCCAAATTTCCATTGTGAAATACTTTTTTTGTAATGTCCTACCCATTGTTGTGATTTTATATTTGTTTCTGGTTCATCTTTATAATCACCAGTTTCCTTGCTCACAATGGTCCAAAACTTTTTGTTATCTTTTGTGTGCACTGCAGTTTCCTGTTTTTTCCATAACTGTTTTGTATAGTTTTCTTTGCTGTTTTATTATTTTATTATATTCTTTTCTTAATCTTTGTAGTTCTTTTTTATTTTCCCTATTGCAATTGTTTTTGATCTTTCTAAGATGTTTATTAATAATGTTTTTTTTTTGCATTTTGGCATTCTTTATTGTACCATACAGCCCATTTTTTCCCCTTTACAGTTATTTCCTTAATAATGAGGTCTGAAATTTGTTTCAGGATCTGTTCATAAAGCTCGAGTATTTTGAATTCCTCCTCATCTTTATCCATACATTCTTGCATAAGGGTCCATACCTCTCTATTTTCTAATAAGTCTAGAAATTCTGGGTTCTGCATTATTTTGCAGCTTATACAGTTTTTCTTCTTAACTTTGGTAAGTATGGATTTTGACTTTTTCCTTACTACCGTATTATTTCTACTCAAGTAAAGTGCCACAGCACAGAGTGAACTCTCAGCTTTAGGTTCAAGTCTAAGGTCTATACAGTCATTCAATATATTCATATTGGCCCATATATGAACTAGCACAGATGATCCATTGCCCCATATGTATGTGTATTCTCCCATTTTATCTGAATTAAATCTTATATTTCAATCAATCAATCAATCAATCAAAATCTTTATTTATTCAGGCGAACATCATTGAGCATAGCTCATTTACAAGATGGACCTGAGTGGTCATAACAAAAAAGGTTACAGAGTGTATACAAAAACATGATATTGAAATAGCACAAATACAAACATTTATGAGTGAGATAGATGTACAATTATTTACATATATACAAGGCAAAGGACAGTAAACCAAAAACCTATTAAAGGTGAGAACAAACAGTCTGGTAGGAATAAGGCTTGGATAATGGTACATGGGTGGGCAATATGTTTGAGGTTTGATGTGGAAAGGACCAGAGGAATGATAGAAGAATAGGGAGGAGCTTTAGAAGGGGGTGGGGAGAGAGAGGGGTGGGGTGTGGGGTGTGGGAGGACTAGGCCTTGTAGCAATTGCATGAATCTGGGATTAGGCTGGTGTACAGCTTTTGAAGGATGTAGGGGATCAGTGTTTCCATTTTCAATGTCTTTTGGATAGAATTCCAGATAAGTGCCAGGAATAACTGATTGCAGCTCTTCCATACCGGGTGCAGGTGATAGGAATCTTCAGCAGGATCAGTTTGTTGATCCTCAAGGTGTGAGGAGCCTGGATGTGATCTGGTTGAAGCAGTCTGAGATGTAGGAAGGGAGTTTGTTTGTCAGAGCTTTGTAGATCCAGGTAGCAGCATTTTTCTTCTTCTATGTTGCAGGGATGTCCAGCTGACTGCATTGTAGAGAGTAATGATGGGTGCTAGAGGAAGGCAGTAATGAATCTAATAGCTCTATGATACAGGGTGTCTAGTTTGTTTAGATGGGAGAGGGAGCAATGACCATAGAGGAAGTCAGCATAATCAATGAGGGACAATGAATGATGCAAGGATTAATCTTTGTTTGGAATCTTTGGTCAGGTAGTGTTTGATTCTATAGAATAGACCAAGTCTTTGTCTTAGCTTTTTCAGGAGCTCTTCAACGTGGTAGTATAGTCTAGTTTATTGTCTATCCATACTCCTAGGTATTTGAATTTGTCAACATATTCCAGATTTTCACCAAGGATGGTAGAGAGTTGTGGAGGGTGAATGATGGGATAGTGGAAGAACAGTTCTTAGGGCAAGAACATAGCTTTGGTTTTCTTAGCATTTAGTAATAATTTCTTTTTAATAGGTTATGCTGGAGGAGGGAGAATTGAGACTGTAGGAGCTCACAGGCTTTTGATGGTGAGGGATCGCTTACATAAAGTACAGTGTCATCTGCAAAAAGGTGGATATTAGAAAGAGAGATTGAGTCAATATTGTTGCTGTAAATGGCAAAAGGATGGGACCCAGGATGGAGCCTCATGTACACCTCTTAGGAGTGGCTTAGGGTAGATAGATCACCATCATTCTTTACCAGTTGTAGCCTTCCAGAGAGATAGCATCTGAACCATTTAATAGAGAGTGAGTCAAGGCCTATGGAGTTTAGTGAGGTGATTAGAAGATCATGATCCACAGTGTCAAAGCTTTGCTTAGATCCAGAAACACAGCACAGGTATTATTCTTTTGTCTAGGGCAGTCTGCCAAATCATTTGTGACTTTTGCTAGTGCAGAGATGGTGTTATGTATAGATCTAAACCCAGATTGAGCTGGATTTAGGAGATTGTTGGTATCAAGGTAGGCAGTTAACTGAGAGTTTACCAGCTTCTCAAGCATCTTGGATAGTATTGGTAAGATGGAGATGGGCCTATAATTATTGAGGTCCATGGGATCACTCTGCCTTAAGTAATGGAAACACTTGAGCTGTTTTCCATATTGAGGGATAGTACCAGTGACAAGTGATAGATTGAAGAGGTGGGTGAGGGGCTAAGGCATACAGTGCTACTTTTAGAAAGTAGGGATCCAGGGAGTCTGCACCTGCACTTTTGGTGGTATCTAGTTGGAGTAGGAGGTCTTCTACTTTTTGAACAATATTGGTTTGAATGAGAATTTGGAAGCAACCTTTGACTCTCAGTAGATTGTAGGTTTAGAGATGATCTTAATAGGTTTGCAGGAGAGGAGTCAAGCCAGGCCAGCTGTAGTGAAATGGTCATTGAAGGCATTCAAGATATTTTGCTTGTCGGTGATTTCAATATTATTTAATTGAATTTTGATGGTAAGACAGGGTAGAGGTTTGACCTAGGATGCCCTTTATGGTACCCCAGAACCTGGAAGGGTTGTTATAGGAGGCATCTAGTTCAGCTGTGTAGAAGGTTGCCTTGGCTTTTCTTACTTGTTTTGTGCAGGAGTTTCTGGATTTTCTGAATTGGAGCCAGTCATTTGGGTCCTTTGTCTTTCTTGCCCTTTTCCAGAGTTTGTCTCTGGCAAGCAGTGCGGATTTGAGGTCGGCAGAGAACCAGCGACAGGATTTGAGTTTGGTTCTGACACTGGTGAGGGGTGCATGTGAATTGAGGGCACTTATGATTATATCATTTAGGATTTGAAGAGCTGACTCTATTGAGGCTGTGAGATAGAATTCTTGCCAACGTGTGGTGTGGCACAGATCATGGAGATATCCTGTAATATTAAAGTTCTTTTTTGACCTTCGTGGAAGGAATTTTGCAGGATTGGGTGGCTTGATTGTTGATCTAATGGCAGCTATGGGACAGTGGTCACTTATATCACTGAGAAGTACTCCTGCATAGGGATAATGATGAGGTTTATTTACCAATATAATATCCAGGAGTGTGCTGTTGAGAGTATTCTTGGGTTGATCCTTGTTGGTTCTTTGATTAATTGAGAGAATCCATAGGTGTCACAGAAGGTTACTAGGGTGCAGATGCATTAGTCAGCCAATTTAAGTTCATGTCTCCTAAGATGATGGTGTCTTCAGGGCCCAGATTAAGTATGGATCCTAAATGGGATAGGAGTTTGAGGCCTGCAGAGGGGCCTATAGCAACCAACCAGTTGAAAGGAAGATGTGTTGGGAAGGGTTATTTTAATAGACAAGCATTCGAATTCCTTTGGTTGAGATGTGAATTGAGGCAGGATGCAGAGATATTTGCTTTGACATAGATGGCTACCCCACCGCCCCTGGATAGATGGTCAGATCTGAAGAGCTGATAGTTGGGAAGGTTTATTTCACTATCTTTTGTTGCAGATTTGAGCCATGTTTCAGATATAACCAGACAGTCCGTAGGTGTGTGCAACCCAGGCCTGTATTGATGAGAACTTTTTAGAGGCTGCAGGCATTGAAGTGAAGAAAACTCAATCCATTTATGGAGGTTAGGTCAGTTGGAGAGATCGAATTCCGTGGGTCCAGGGTTGATTTCACAGTGCCAACACAGACCAGCAGAAAGAAGATTAACTTGATGAGGGCACCAAGTGATAGGAGTAGTGAGCAGTCAGGCAGTTTTTTCTTCTTTCTTGGGATCCAATATATAGTGGGTGATGATCCTGCTGCATGGTTATCGAGTTTATCATAGATTGCCAGCTTAATGGACAGGCGTAGGGAGTAATTGTAGTGCCAGTATGGTAGCAGGGGGATAGAGGAGTTCCAAACTGGTTGTGAGCCTTTTTTTGGGATTCCCCAAGGATTATTGTGCAGAAGCGGTAGTATAAGTATGTATAGTTTAGGGGTATCCACTGGGGACAGTAGAGGGGGGCAGTGTTGAGTGGTCACCCTAAGCACCTCGGTATGGGTTCCAACAGTTATCTCATCTGGATCTAAGGAAGGTGAGAAGCAAAGCAGCAGTAGTAGGTGCAGTAGCATGGTGGAGGGTAGGAGAGGGTTAAAGAAAGTAAGATGATGTGAAGAAAGGAGCTCGGAATTGGCTGGGAGAATAGCTATGGGCGGGATGAGATTTGGCGGGAAGGTTTGTATAAAGAAACACCCTGAAGGGGTGGGCGGCGGCAAAATTTTTGGCTTTCCTTGCCTTTCTGGCTTTCTCCCCGCCTCCTGGTTCCCTTTCGCTATGCGGTGGCCGGGCCCGCCCGCTGGCGGCTCGCTGGAGCCCCTCTGGTGTGTGTGTGTCCTGAGGCAGGCCAAGTGAAGGAGGGGACAGGAGAGGGCAATCAGAAGAAGCACTTGCAGGCAGTGGCT
This sequence comes from Neoceratodus forsteri, assembly GCA_016271365.2. Classification (NCBI taxonomy): domain Eukaryota; kingdom Metazoa; phylum Chordata; order Ceratodontiformes; family Ceratodontidae; genus Neoceratodus; species Neoceratodus forsteri. The sequence continues at coordinate 541,388,570 of CM057449.1, read as the reverse complement.
TGCTAGAGGTGCTAGATTGCAAACTTGCACAACAAAGACTGGGAGGGTGGGGGGTTAGGCTGCCTGAGCCGCCTAGCCCAACACAAAATTGACCCAAAAGACTGTAATTACTATCTAAACAGGTAAGTATGCATTTCACAGAAGTACACAGTAAAACAGCAAAAACAGCCCTTTTTTAGAGAAGTTAACTTTACAGTACAAACACAAGCAATCTCGACCAGTTTTGGTGGTACATTTAATAGCAGGAGGTTTTTGCTCATTGGGGTCTTAAAGTAATTTTGTCTTTTCCCATGTGCCTACACATCTTTAGAGCTCCTATGTAAATTTATTTCAGACTTATCTAATGTTGCTAGAAAATGTGTAATTTCTTCTGTAGTTCTCAGTTGTGTCCCTATTCACATATTACAATCGATCACTACCAGAATTCCCATATGTGGGTATTTGTCAATAATTGTATCCAAAAATGATTCTAATGGTTTCAGCACTTCTTTATCACTATATGCACTATATTGAGGTGGCCAATATACATTTATTATTATAATTTATGCCACTTTGTCTTTAGTTATGATCGCTAAAATGTTATCATGTGTCGCCCTCAGTTCTTTTGTTTCCCCTATGGCCTTCCAGCTTACACAATATTGCCAAGCCCCAATCCTTTGACCATATCTTTTATGTTTTTGGCATCTTTTACATATGACTTAAATCCATTAATATTCGGATCACCCTCTAGCCATGTTAGTTGCAAACATATATACTGAAATGTATCTAAATATTCACCAAAGTCAATGTCTTCTAGTTTGTCAAACCTGAAATATTCCATGACAATATTCCAGTAGTCTTTTTCTCACAACCTTCCTGATATTGTGATCTTCCCTGTGTCTTCCCTCCTATGCCCCTTATCTTTAGATGTCAACATTCTGTCTCTAGTTCTTCCAATAATTCAAATCTGTTTGAGGCATTCAGTACTGACTCCCACTTAATAGATGTTATTGGAGTCACAAGAAGCTCTGAACCCCCAATCTGGATTTGTTGTTCTTCATCATGTATAAAGATGCTAATCTCATCCAGTAGTTTACTTTTACATATCAATTGATCATAGATTATACCTTCTTTTACTCATAATGGCATGTGACCTTCTTCTTCTTCCCATCTGACTACCTTGCTGAAATCTTTCCCTTGTGTTTCCAATTTCAATAGGGCACTTAGTGTCTCAGCTAGTTTAATATGTCAATTTCTAGGGCTTTCATTATAAAATTAAGCCCCAAAATAGAAATTAAATTTATCCCCCATTTTTATAATCCTGTCCTTCTCTGATTTGTACAATTCAGGTAAGCGCTCGTTTAATGTTGTTGTTGTTTTCAATTTAATTCAAATTTCTTTTAACTCTTTTTGTTTATTCCCAATTGCCTGCATGATGCAATACTGGTCTTTGATCACTAGTACCAGTTCTGATTTACTCTCAGGTTTCACTATACTTCTAGATTCTGTGAGAAACTTATTACCATTCATTATGGTGTTCAGGAGTTTTTTTAACATTTAATTCAGGCTTTCTTCACTTTCATTGTGCAATATTCCCACCCTATATAAAGGACGTACAAAATCCATCCCCAGGTATTTTTTCTAAGAATAACTTAAAATTCCCCTCTATTTTTCCTTGTCCTTGTTTTTCCCTACTGTTGAGGTATTTTGTTTCTCTTTTTCCAGCTTTAGTTTTGGGTCCCCCTAGCTCTATATTATTATGATCTAGCATTTCAGAGGGGTTAATACTTGCATTCTTTTCTTCTTTGATTTTTAGTACCTTTCTGTATCCTCTTTTCCTTTGACCCTTTCTCTTTCTTACCCTTTCTATGCTTTGCTTTTTTTATTACTTCTTTTGTTTTTATTTTTGCTATTGTTTTCTCCCTTCTTTCCCATATCCTCCTTATTCATTTGAGTGTTTTCCCTATTGATACTAAAGCTATCTCCTGTTGAGTGTATTTAATGTTCACCGACTCACTACCACTTATTCCTATGGAATTCTTCCTTTGTTCTTCACTCCCTGTCTGACTTACTTTCTTTTTTGGGGGCCTTTTCTCATTCCTCTCCCTTTTCTTATCATGTTCAATATGTTTTATTTTATCTGCTTCATCTCTTTTTCCTTTTCCCAAAAGCTGTGGATGTTTCTCTTCTAATTCTTTACAGATGCTATTATCTCTAAAACTGCTCCATGGAAGCATTATCAGTTCATTTTGTCCACTGTTATCACTGTTATCCACTACTGTGTCTACTGAATCTTCCTGTAGGAAACTACCGGGGGTCTCTTCTATACTTTTTTTATTCTCTGATTTGCTAATGTTTTTGTAGCTCCTGGTATATCCAAAATATCACTTATTTTTTACTTCCTTTTTAATTCTTGCAGTGCCTTTTTTCTCTATACATATTCCCTTTAGAAATGAAGTATCGTGTTTCATTTCCACCATTTGTTTATACATCGGTATATTGGCAGTATGGGGATCTCTTAAAGCTAGATGTGTGTGTCTGTGGTAATTCACACAATGTCTGTTTCTAAACTATGTGAGCTCATACTGTGACCAATCTGACCCCTCATCTGACGCCTCCCAATTATGTATCATCAAACTGTTTCAATCACTTTTATATTTTGTCTTACTGTCATTATGATCTTCTTTTGTACTAGTCATATTAATACCCAGCTCAGTTCTTAGTGAGTCCCTTGTATTTATGATTTCCCTTTTATCTTCATCTAAGTTACTAAATATCCTTGACAAGTCCTGCGATATTTCTTGCTCTTCTACTTGATTCCTACTGAGTTCTGGATCTATTTCCTTTCCTTCAGAACCCTGCTGAACCAATTTATTTCTATGGTCTGTCTTTTTATTTACTGTATTAATGTCTATTCTGATTGAATCTGTCATATTTTTAATGTCCCTATTAAGTGGATTGAGGTTATCAAATATTCCAGAAAAATCTACCACTATATATTTCATATCAACTGGGACATTTTTTAGTTCTTTCTCTTCCCTTCCTGAATTCTGTTGTGTATGTAATGTTTCCATTGCTTGCATATCTCTGTTCTTCTGGTTCCCAATAGTAAAAAAATCTGTTATGGTTAACACTGGAGTAGATGTTTTTTCAGAGCCCTTCCTACTAATAGACTTAACAGTTGAAATTTTTCTCCTGTTCCCCTTACCCTTTCCCTTACCAGTCTTTATACCTGAGAGTTGTCTGACACTACTTGTGCTGATTGAACTAAGTGAGTTGGGAAACATGATTTTATTTTATTTTTTGTAAAGTTCTACTGCGTGTGGTTACTGACAATTTTTTATATCCACTGGGTTCCTCAGTAATGTTAAATATCTATACAATCTTGCTCTCAATATCTAATTAGTCTAAATGGACAAGAATCATATACATGTACTTTACAGTATATTAATTATACACTAAAACAACATGGTTATAAAATTGTAATACAACCAGTTGTAAAAATCTACTGGCTGTTGTTTAATCTTTAGACAGTAAATCTAAGCTCTCACAAGTGTCAAACAACTGGTTAAATAAATAAATGCCTCTTTACTTCTATATTCTATGTTCTATATTCTATATTCTATGTTCTTAATTACCTAAGATTTTCTCTGTGATTACCAGGAAATGAAATGATTATGTCCGAGAAATTAGGGTGAAGAATTAAACACTCATGAACCAGTATAAACCAGCATGTACCACTATAAACAATACACTACGACCAGTGTGACCAATATTAATAAATACCATTAAAACAGTTAAATACGTCCAGAAAGAGAAAGAAAAAATAAATACTCTTGATTGCTTATATTTGTAAAGTGCTTATTGTGCTTATTGACTTGCAGTTACACAATATCTCAAATCTCAATAGCAGGTGAAAAAAAGGTAGTGGTGGTAAATAATTAGTGCATGTTATTCTTGGCTGACACGGCAGGTTAACTTTCCTTCCCTTGCTGCAGCTTTCTCCTCCTTGATTTCCACTTTCGAATTTCTAGTCCTTATATATCCAAAACAGCTTCTCATTACATGTTCCCTTTTTATTGACCTTTCTTGTCCTTGTCCTATTTGAGACCAAGGAACCTATTCCAACTCCAGTTTCTGAAATCACACTCTAGCCTTATGTTCCAGCCTACAGCATATGGCATCTGCAGTGCTTTCAGCGTTCCTGTAAAAAAACAACAAAAAAAAACAGCTGAAGCAGAAATGAGTAGGGGGTCTTGCTTCATTGCTTGTTAGCTTCACTAATGTGGGGAGACAAAAATGGGTACCAAAAATATTGGGCAGTATTGGAAAATTTTAAATTATAAGACTAAGTTGCTGAACCTACAAATGGTAGCACTTCAGCAATGGCGAATCTGACTAAGATGCCACACATGTGCTATAAAGGCTAGTGATCACATGACTCATGGCATGAAAAAGCATTCCAAAATATAACAATGTAATATAATTAAAATCTATGAAAACTTTACAACACAATATGCTTACATGTACCCTTCCAGTACAACTTCGATATCGACGGTACTTCCTACTTTCTACTTCTGCCTTTGCTTCCCATTTATTATGATGCAAAAGTATACTGAGCATACAGAATACAAAACCAGAACAACAACAGGGGCCATAAAAATTCACACAAGAACAGAAAAAAGAAACAAAACAAAAAAGGAAAGAACATTCCAAGGACAGAGTAAGAATAAACAACCGATGAGTGTGAATTCCTCTGGAAGATTTTATTTTCCTCCCCAGAAGAGTCTCTGTCACACACCCTCTGCAGGGCATACAGCTGGCTTCCCCACCACTTGAACTCCTTGTTCCTCTGTAGCACCACTGAATGACAGAAACGCTCCTGAAATGAAATGGAGCTGCTAAAAGTAGGTCCAGAAAGAGCTTTGTTAGTTCTATCACATAGACAGTGATGGCATACCTGCTGCAGAATTAAAAAATGTCTGTTATCAAGCTCCTGCCAGTACTGTTCCTCTCTCAGTATGGCTTGCTGCTGCTCACTCATTCCTAGCCACCAAATATTAATCTGCAAAAGATCCCCTACACAGCACACTGGGAATAAATAATATTATCAGATGGGTTTCAAATAGGCTAAATACAAGAATGCAAATGGTACGAATAAGGGAAAATGTGTTGAGTAACAGAAGAGTCATAAGTTGTGTGCCCCAGGGACCCTTCCGGTGCTCAGAGCACCGGCATTATGGCGCTGGGCAATCAGAGTGCCAAATGTGGGATGCGCCCCCCCTCCCCAAGGTCTGCCCACCCCTGGAGTTAGAATCAATAAGTAGGGGGCATGGGGGGGGGTGCAGCCCCTGTAAAAAACATGAATGGTGACATTGCTGATTGGCACCCTAATTGCCCAACACTGGATCGAGCGTGCATTCCGGTGATGGAACCCACCAGGGATTGGTCATGGGACCAGTATTGTTAGGACTTTTCATTGGAGATCTGGGACAAGATGTGAACAATACATGTAGTTAATTTGCAGACAATACTCAAATTGGGGGATGGCAAACATGGATGAGGAAGTAAAAGCAATACAGAATGAGATTAACAAGATGGTGGAGTGGTCTAAGACCTGGGAAATGAACTTTAATAGTTTCAAATGTATGGTGATGTATCTGGGAAAACAATCAAAGGAAAATATATGAATGGAGTACAACTAAAAAAAAAAAGAAATGATAAGAAAGACCTAGGGTTATATGTAACTAATGATCTAAAACAAAAAAGGCAGATAAATCTGGTTTACAGTAAAACAAATCATTTATTTATTTTATTTATTGAAATGTTTCACCAGGAAGGCACACTGAACAACAAGTTGCTCATCTCCCAGTGTGACCTGGGGGGAGTACAATTAAATGAAGAATTAGCCATACGGTTTTACATTTATCATATCCAAGAAATTATACATTTAAATACATTTGTAACAAAACATACAATTAAAAAATATCATAAATAATTATACAGTCGCATTTGTAACATAACATACAATTAAATATATCATATATGTGGAATATGCATTTAATTACAAGTGGCATATCTGAGGAACATAGTACAGAAATTTAAAGTAGCCTTGGAGCCAGCTCCTTGCAGAAATGGTTCACAGTTAAGACGCAGATTATTCAGCAATTATTGAATAAATGAGGTCCAGTGGGGGGACATCAAGGAGGGCAGAGGGGTAGACAGGGAAACAAGCTGGGAGAAGGAGAGGACAAAGATAGGGGGATCATTACCGGAGAAAAGTGAGAAAAAAAAAATCAGTTGTGAAGGGCATGTTAACACAGTGCTAGTGCAATCTGGGAGCACCTCAGGCAGAACAAAAAGTGCAAATTATTAGCTCATATGATCTAATTCCTTTGATTAAGTGCATGTACATGGAGATTGGGGAAGGAGAGAGGTGGAGGTAAGGGATAGGGAAGGGAAGGATGAGTCATACCTGACACTGGCCCCTTCAGAGTCCAGAAATAGCTGCCAGTGGCGGAATGAGGTGAGGACTTAGAGTAAGGGGCAGGAGTAGGCAAGGACAAGGTGGGCAGAGATAGTAGAGGTGACCGTAAAGGGAAGGAGGAAGAGGGTTGGGAGAAACTTGCCTAAGACTAGGCCTCTTCAGGATGCTGAGAACCCTGCCAGAGAGCAGAGAAATCATCTACTGAACACAGTCACACATTTTCACACAGGTCTGAGCAGTTACTACTTCCATTGTATAGATCTTACATACTGTAAGACCACTAATCATCTATGATTCACAGTTTTGTGGAGGACTAATATAGGTGGGAGAATCAAAATTGAAAAATTACAACATAAAGCAACTAAGATGATTTGGACAATCAAGCATACGATATACAAGGAAAGGTTAAAACACTTGGGACTACACACACTAGAACAAAAGAGAATTGGGGGAGTTGCTACTACTTTTTAATGTGTACAGTGACACTGTGCTAACTGAGGGATTAAGCTTTGAAACTCGGCATGAATATTATACACTTAGGAGGCGTGATGGGCAGCTCAAGCCTATGAACTTCAGAACTAATACAAGGCAGAACTTCTTTATGCAGAGGGTAGTGGATCTATGGAAAATTCTGCCAAGTGAATTAGAGAATAATAAGGATTTTAGTACTTTCAGGAGAGGGTTAGATAAGTGGCTAGAGGGAGAAACCACAAAACATATCTTACTTAAATTACAAGAGATTGACAACCGAGGACAAATTGTCTTATTATATCTCCATTACCAAAGTATCAGATGAAGTATGATGGCATTACTAATGCTCTCCAAAATATGTGAAATTCTTTTCTGTCTCTCACATCTCTACTAGTTTTCTTCAGCACTTTGCAATTTACTCTTCTTCCACTGACAGTTTTCTGCCTATATCCTTTTTGATTAGTAGAGGTACTTACTCCTCTAACAAGTGTCACAACTTAATCACGGACAGTTTCCATTTCTTGGAATATTCATCTTATTTGTATATCTCCTTGACACTTCTCCCGGTCCACCTGTCCTCAAAGTGGGTGACACTCTTATCTCATACTCCTCTTCTATCTCCTCATCTTTCAACTTGTTTTTCACCTCCTGTGCTCTCTCTTTCCTCTCCTCTCCTTCCCTTCCCCTCCTCCTCCTCCCCCCCCTCATCACCTTGTATGTTTCTATTCTGTCCCGCTGATTATGTCAGTCCTCTGAGTTCATGCTTAGGGATACCAATCATTCCTCACAGGATCTGCCTTGCAGGTCTTGGATCATCTTTGTTACCCTTCTCTGCAATGACTTCAGCCTGTTTGTGCTCTTTCTAAGATAAGGATTCCACAACTGAACACATTGCTCCAGATGAGGTCTCAACAGAGATCTGTACAAGGGGCAGTATCACCTTACTTTTTCTACTGTCAAAACACATCCCAATAAACCCCAGCATTTTTGATAGTTTACTGTTTGCTGTGTAACATTGGTTGGTTTTCTTGAGCAAGTCACTAATAATGACCTCCAGATCCCACAATTCAGTTGTTGGGGCCAGCCTAACCCCTTCCATTTAATATTCAGTACATGGTTTCTGTTTTTCTTGGTGCATCACCTTTCATATCTTGGCATTAAATCTCATGTGCTAGATCTTAGACCACCTCTCCTGCTTTTCTAGGACCTTCTGGAGTTCCCCCATCCCTTCTTGCTGTCCAACCTTCTGCACAGCTTCACGTCATCAGCAAAGAGGCACATGTTGCCCTGGATACCTTCCCCTATGTTGCTAATGAACATATTGAATGGGACTGATCCCAGGACTGATCCATGCGGCACCTCCCTCATGACCCCTGTATTCCCAGACTTGGCCCTGCACACTACTACCTTCTGTTGCCTTCTTCCTAGCCAAGTTACCTAAGCACCTGACTAAATCCTGCTGTACTCCCAAGTCTTCCAGCTTTTTCAGCAGTCTTCTGTGTGGTACTGAATCAAAGGCCTTGCTAAAATTGAGTAGAGCAAATCTACCCACTACCATCTGTCTATCACATTAGTTACCCAGTCAAAAAACATTATCAGTTTTTTTTGCCTGGCTTCCTCTAATGAAGTCCAGTATCCTCTAAGTAGATCATTAGACTTTTCATAACTACAGTCTCTGTTAGCTTTCCTACAATGGAGGTAAGACTGACCGGATTGCATTTAGCTGGATCTTCCTCCCCCCAACCCTTTTGGAGTGGTACTACTGTACACCCACAGTACTCAATTCTCTTGGAACCACTATGGACTTTAACAAATCATTAAATAACTGGGGCAAGGGCTCCTCCAATTTTGCAGATAGTTTCCTAAGTACCTATGTCTGCTGGTCATCCAGGCCCAGTGCTTTATCAACCCTGATGGCATCCAGTCCCATTCTTACCCATTTATCCATGATCACTAACCTTTCCATTTATTGTACCTTCCATGTGGCTGCCTTGATTTCACTCTCTAGTAGAGGCATGTCATCCTCTACTGCGAATACTGCTTAGAAGTAATTATTCAGTACATTTATTTATTTATTTACTGATGAATGTCTTTATTTATTTGTTTGTTTGTTTTTGATACCAAGTAAAGCATACTAGGCATACATATGCCTATTTTCAGGCATGACCTAGATTTTCAGACACAAACCTAATTTCCTTCTGCTCATCATCCTCAACTACCTATCGCCTCCACTAGGCTGACAATCCCACCTACCCCCCTTTTTTTCTCCTGAATGTACCTAAAATATTCTTTAACATCCTTGGCAATCTGTGGTTCCATGTCTGCCTTTGCTCTCCTAACTACCACCCTTGAATCTTTGAGCATTGCCTGGCATGCCTGACATTCTTCCTCCCCCTTTTTTCCCTCCTACCTTGGGGAGGCCTGTCTTTTCACTCTCACAGCTTCTCTCACTACCTTAGAGAACCAGATATGCCGGTTGTGCTTGTTTCTTTTGATGACATCCTTGCGCAAGATTCAGCCACCTCCAGAAGTGCACATTTGATTGAACCACACTTTTCCTCTACTCCCATAATCTGGTGTATACCCATCAAGATTTCTCTTAACCAGATCTCAAAGTCACATCTAGCAAACATATGCTTGTTTAAGGTCAAGATCCACTGTCCTCAAGAGGGGACCAGTGTTCCCCAAGACCAGTTCAAACCACACAGAAATGTGGTCACTGGACCACAAAGGTTTCCTGACTGCCTCCCAATCACTTCTGGTAAAGTGAGTACAATGTCAAGAATGGTGTCCTGTCATGGGGAATTTCTGACTAGCTATACTAGTAAGCAGTCTTGCAAGATGTCCAGAAGTGCCTGACTCCTGGGATATCCCAGTCTATGTCTGGCAGTTTCAGGCCCCCCACTAGCACTAATCCCTTTTTGTTGCTTCCATCCTGGTTTACTTCCACAACTCCTTATTCACTTCCTTTATTTGCCCAAGTTGCCTGTATACCACTCCAGTCTAATCTTCTTTCCAACAGCTGGAGTCAGTTGTACCCAAATTGATCCCACCCCCTGCAATTTGATTGCCAGTCCTCTCATAGGACTGTATTGATACATGGAAAAGCATATTGAATAACAAAAATAACATCAGTATGGCTCATGTATGCAGTGCTTGCACCCAGCCTAACTAAGTAACAAATTATGTTCCTAGCTTCAAAGGCTGCTATAATGTAATATAATAATGATGTAACAGTACCATTTTATATAATAGTAGCCACTGCATCAGAAGATACTAGTAGTATTCCATGCAGGAGGATCACACACTGTTTCTAGTTTATTGTCAAGATACACAGATATATTTATTACACTGCAGTAAAAGATCAGATTTTAAAAATTGGAAATTTGTTTTTATGAAACATTTCATAGATACATAGCATTGAGTAATGTGTATTTCCATATTCTGAATCATGTAGTGGCTCCCAAGTATGCATGGTGCAAGGCCAAAAACATGCTATAAATCACAGTCCCAGTCCCAGGTAGCGGCACTCACTACTCAAAATTCACACTGTAGGCAATCTTCATTTTGTCATTACTTTATTAAGGCTACAATAATAAGCATTTGTCAATGCTGAATGTTTGCTTGTTGGTATTAGCATTGGAAATGTAGGAATAAGAGAGATGCACAATAGGAATGGCAGTGAAGTATTGAACTTCAAGCCAACCCCAACTTCACCCTGTAGAGGCAGACAGGCATTGTGGATTGCTTTTGGGTTGTTGCCCATATGTTCATGTCATTTCACTTTACCCTATCCAGCAGACACCGACACATGTTGAGGTGTGCCTTGGGGTGTTTGGCTTTACAGTCACCCCACTCCATAAGGACATATGCTGAAATGGGTGCAGTATAGGAGAAAGGGATGAACTCTGGGGCCGAAGAGTCCGAGGCAAACCTCGATGCCTGTCACTGGCTGCAGGGTGGTGGGGTTGGGGTGGATTGGCAGAAGCATTACAGTCGACAATCCAAAGGCACACCCCTGATGCCTGTCAGTCTGTACAGGGTGGGACATTATGGTTAGAAACCCTAATGCCCCAGGCATTTGTTGATATTTACACTACAAATTTTCAACATGGCCATTTTGTGACCCCCACCTAATGAAAGCACTTGGGACCTCTTCTCATGAACAGAGGCACTGTGATTTTGTCAATGTGTCCTGAACTTTGAGTTTCCACAGTGACCATGCCATCGTGCGCCAGATGTACGAAAACACAGATCAGGGAGGATGTGAAGAATGACAACTGTGCCATTCATAGGGAGGTGTGAAGAGATGGCAATGTTGAAAATCTATAGTGAAAATATTAAAAATGCTCAAACTTCCAAATGTACGTGGAAACTGTGCAACACATGCACATAACACAGTCATTTAATGGAATAATTTCACCAAATTTTCAACATAGGCATTTTGTGACCTCTGCTCATGAAGACTGTCACTACAATTTTCATAATCTGTCCCGAACATTGATTTCCCACAGCAACTGTGCTATTCTGCGCCAGATGAGTAAATGCATATTTGGGGCATGTTGTGAAAAATGACAGCTGAACTGTCCGTAAGGAGGTCTGAAAAAAATGCCAATGTTGAAAATCTGGAGTGAAAATACTACAAATTGGTGAAGTTATGAGGGGTGCTGGGAAACTGCACAATGCACGATTGTAACACATTCATTTTATGGACATTTGTCACCAAATTTTCCACATAGGCATTTTAGGACCTATGCTCATGAACAGAGTCACTGTGATTTTACATACAAACATACATACAAACATAAGAACATATGAATCTGCAGGCAGAACACACCAGTTGGTCTATGTAAGTCTGCCCGAGTGTGCAGCTAGCACCCTAGATTGCAGCTGCCCCAGCCTCCTCCCCTTCAGTTCCTCCCTCACTTGTCCCAGCCTCTGCCCCCTTGACTTTTCCTCTTGCTTTATCCCACTCCTTCTTAAAGCTATTGACTGTCCTACATGTTACCACCCCCTCTGGCAGTGCATTCCAATTAGACACCACCCTATCAGAGAAGTAGTGCCTCCTCATTTCTCTCTTGAAATGTCCCCCTTCCAACCTTAGTCCATGCCCCCTCATCTGTCTTCCACTACTCAGTTTAAACATCCCCTCGATGCAAGGTTTAGTTACCCACTCAGGTATTTAAACACTTCAATCATATCCCCCCATCCCTCCTCTCCTCCAGTGTGTACATGTTCAGCTCCTTCAGCCTAACTTCATATTCCTTTCCTTCCATTCCCTTTAATATTTCTGTTGCCCTCCTTTGCACCTCCTCCAGTAACTTTATATCTCTCCTCAGGTATGGCCTCCACTACTGCACACAGTACTCTAGGTGCGGTCTGACCAATGATCTGTAGAGAGGTAGGATCACATCCCTGTGTCTGGATGAGAACCCCCTTGTGATGTACTATAGCATCCTGTTTGCTTTCACTGCTGCTCTCCTGCACTGTGCCAAGTTGTTCATGCTCCTAGTTACCAACACACCTAGGTCCTTCTCCTCCTCTGTGATCCCCAACCAATAGTTCCACTTCTGGTTCTTAGCCCCGAATTGCATCACCTTACACTTCTTTGTGTTGAACCTAGCTGCCACTCCACCCACCATGTCTCTAGTTTGGTTAGATCCCCCTGCAGTTTTACCCATCCATCCTCTTCATCCACCACCACCCCCAATTTGGTATAATCTGCGAAAAGACAAACCCTGCTCCACACTCCATATGCTATATCAGAGATAAAGAGCCCAAATAGCACCAGACCCAGCGCTGACCCCTGCGGCACCCCGCTTGTCACTGCTATGGGTGCAGAGAGCTCCCCCACCACCCTCAGCACCCTCCCCTGTAACCAGTTCTCTATCCATTTAGTCAGCTTTTTTCCCACCCCCTCTGCCATCAGCTTCCTCCCAGTCTCCCATGAGACACTGCATCGAAGGCCTTACTGAAGTCCAAGTACAGGACATGTACCGCATGGCTCCTGTCCAACTCCCTTGTCACCCAGTCATAATACTCTATTAGGCTGGTTTGACAAGACCTCCCTGAGCTGAACCCATGTCGCCGCCCATCTTGGAGGCCTTTACTCTCTAGGAATGCCACCAGCCTCTCCTTCAGTATCACCTCCATCAGCTCACCCACTATGGACGTGGGAGTTGCTGGCCAATAATTTCCTGGCTCCTCCCTAGGCCCACTCTTGTGTATGGGCACCACATGGCCCACCCTCCAGTCCTGGGGCACACACCCCATTTCCAGGGAGGTGTTGAACACATCTGCCAGTGGCTCAGCCAGCAGCTCCATCTCCCTCAGCACCCTAGGGTGGATGCCATCAGGACTTGCTGCCTTGTCCACCTTTACTGAGCTCAGCCCCTCTAGCACCCTACTCCCTGTGATCACTTTGTCTGTTACATCCTCCCCCCCTTTCCCCACTCCCAGCCCATTCTGGTAGTGGACCATCCCTCTCCTTAGTGAAAATGGAGCAGAAGTACTCATTTAGAATTTCCACTTGCTCCTTCCCCTTTTCCATCCAATCCCCTTCCCGCTTTATCCTCACAATACGTTCCTTGCATTTCCTCTTTTCCCTGACTTATCTAAAAAAGTCCTTTTCCCCTCCCTTCATGCCCTGTGCAGACCTTAATTACCTGGAGGCCTTAGCTTTTTTCACCCTCCTGGCAACCTCCCATGACCAATTGCCTAAAGCTTCCTTATCCTCTCCCTTCCCTGTTCTGTACTGTCTTTGCCCTCACCCCTTGCAGCACTTCCTTGTTTAGCCAGCATGGTTTCTTGGCTCTGCTCTTCTTACTCCTGGCCCTGGTGCAGACTATTGTGGCATCTGTTAGCCCAGTCTTTAGGACTCTCCACTTTTGTTCTGCATCCATCCCCGGCCTTATATCCTGGAGTCTCTCTTGCAGTATTGCTCCCATCCTCCCAAAGTCCACCCTAATAAAGTCCACCACCTTAGTGCCATGCCTTCTGTCTCCCTGCCCAGCGCGACAATGAGCCACACTGTCTGGTGGTCACTACCTGCTAGTGGGTCCTCCACCCTAACCTCCCTCACCACCTCCCCATTTACCAGTACTAGGTCTAGAGTGCTACCTAGCCTTTTAGGCCCACTTACCAATTGCATCAGAAGGCCATCCTGGACTGCATCAAGGAACACCTGCTCCCTGGTACTGCTAGTGGCTGGGGTGCTCCCGTCAACCCGTGGTAGGTTAAAATCCCCCATTATCACCACACTCCCCCTTCTACACACCCTCCTTATCTGCTCTGCCAACTCCCCATCCAGGTCCCCGGATTGGGCTGGTGGTCTGTACACCCCTTCTAGCCTCGGCTTTCTGCCCTTGGAGTCCAGGAGTTGCCCCCAAAGTGCCTTTGCCCTCTCCTCTTCTCCCTTGTTCCCTATGCATTTAATCCCTTCCCTCACATGGAGTGCAACCCTCCCCCTTCCAACCACCCGGTCCCTCCTGTATATCCTGTATTCTGGGATTGCCAAGTCTTAATCATGGTACTCTGTGGCCCAAGTCTCTGTCACTGCAGCAATGTCCACCTTCCCCTCTGAAAGGAGTGCCTGAAGTTCTGCAATTTTGTTCCCCAGGCTTCTTGCATTGAGAGAGACCACCTTCCACCCGTACCCCTCCTTCTCCTCACACTTCTCTGTCTTGGCCTGTGTCCCTCCTCCCGGTAGTCTGCACCCTTTCTTCTCCTTATTTTTGCCGGATGGTGGTGCCTTCTGTATTACACTCAGACCGCTCTGTTCGCCCCCTCTCAGGGTTACTACGCCTCCGCCTTTACTTATATCTAGGGGGTGAGCTCATTAGGCTCCCCTGTCTGGACCTTTCTACCAACCTCAGTCTTTTGGCCACCCCCACTAGTTTGAATCCACCTTAGTAGAGATATATCCCTCTAATCCTCCCTTTAATACTCCCTTCCCCTTCCTGCTCAAGTGTAGCCTGCCCCCCCGTGTACAAGTCACTATTCCCCCAGACCCTACCCCAGTTAGTCACTGACACATAATTTTTGGTGTGGCACCAATCCTTCAGCCACTCATTGAACTCCTCAATCCGACCCTTCCTCCCCCTGCTTTCACATGGTACCGGGAGTACCTCTGAGAATGCCACCAATTTCCCCACCCCCACACACTGCCTGCCCAACTACTCGAACCTCCCCTTCACTACTTCCATAGTCTCCCTCGTCAAGCCATTTGTACCCATATGCAACACTAAATGAGGTTTCTTCCTCCCCTTGCTGCACACTTGAGCAGTGCCTGCCCTGCCCCTTCTGCAGTCAACCTGGGGATAGCTTCAACCCAAATATGGCTGTGCCTTCCCCCCTTCTGCCCCACCTCACCCCTTTCAGTATAGAATCCCCAGTATAAGTACCCCCATCCCTACCCCTTTCCTTCTAATGCCCTTCCACACCCCAGTATTCATTCTTTCCTGCCCCTTACCCCCACCAGCTGCACCCTATGTGACATGTGTATCAGTACCTCCTACTTTCGCCTCACACCTTTTCTCTGCCTTATTCCTCCCATCCCTCTTGAACCCCTTCCCACCCTGACTATTTCCTACTGGGCTTCCCATGTCGACCTCCCCTCCTCCCCTGCTGATTTCCAACCCCTCTCCTATCCCTGCTGTTGTCGATTTACAGCTCCCATTCTCTTCTACCCCAATAGTGATGCCCCTCCCATCCTTCCCCCTTCCTGTAGCCTTCTCTTCTCCAGTCACCACTCCTTCTTCCTTACTAGCCCCCCTCCTACCCTTTCATCCTTGCTGTCTCTTCCCCTACCTGTTGCCATCCCTCTTATGTCCCGTTTGTACTCCCCCCTTCAGTATGTTCCTACTTCCCCTCTCTCTCCCATAGCAGAGGCTTGAATCTATTCCTAGTCAATAGCCCTCCTCATCTCTTCCCCTATCCGTTCCCCTCCTACTTGTTCCCTCTGTGCCACCCTGGTCCCACCCTGGACCCTCTCTACCCGCAGCCATTTGCTCTCTCTCCGGTACTTCTCGTGGTCTCTTCCCACCCATCAGGAGACCTTCCCCTCACCTCGGGCATCCCCTCCCTTCTCCTCTCTTTTCTGCTAGTGCCTCTGATACTGGGGTCGGTTTCAGTCCCTAGTTGTTTTTCCTCCATCCCCCCTTGCCATCCCCTATTCCCCCCTAGCCAGGATGCCTACTATACTCATCTGCCCTGCCACTTAGACTCCTCCCTAACCTCCACAGTTCCTCCCTCAAACTAGCCAGTCTAGCTAGTCAGTCATCTACAGACCATACACCCCCCCATCCTCCAAGCCCAGTCCAGGATCATGGAGAACCCACACTCTGTACACCCACCACCCTTCCAAAGATGCCCACCCTATTGACATGTGGCACCTGCCCTATTTTGGCCCCCATCTTATGTTATGGGCTCTTACTGTCAGTTTCTGTACCCTACTTCAACTGTTAGGCCCTATTTACTCCAATTCCAGGTTCCTCTCCCCCCACACTAGTCCTCCTAGTGCCCCCATGCCGACTGGGTTAATTCAGTCTCAAATCTCATCCATTAAATACTGTATTACTGTAGCAATCCTAAAGTCTTTTTGTCTGTTTTTCACCCCTCAGCTACCATACATTTTGTTCTCAGCTCTCATATAGTTTCACTTAGCCCAGTTAGAAATTCTGTTGCACTCCAAGTATTACTCAGCTATGTTAGAGAAATAAACAGAACAAATAAATATGTATTATTACAGCAATCCTAACAGTACAGCTCAGTACTTAGCTCAGTTAGAGAAAGAAACAGAACAACTAAATCTGTATTATTACAGCAATCCTAAAAGTATCAAATCATTGCTTTGTCTCCACCCCAGAGACCCTGCTGTAATATTGGACCACAGAGGACCCTGGATGAGAGGGTGGGCAACTCTAAAGCACCGGCAGAGCTCCGCTGAGCTTGCTCACTCTCCCTCTCTCACTTGCTCATTCTGTTTCTCCCAGCGCTGCAGGCTGCCCTATTGTACTAGACTCCTGCATGCATTGGTGCCTTTTTCTGCCCACAAAGAAATCTGCAGCAGTCCTGACAGAGCTCCGTTGAGCTCGCTCACTCCCCAGCTCTCACTTGCTTATTCTGTTTCTCATGGCGGTGCAGGCTGCCCTTTTGTACTATGTTCCTGCCTGCATTGGCACCTTTTTCCACCCACAAAGAAGTTCACAGCTGTCCTGACAGAGATCCGATGAGCTCGCTCACTCCCCCTCTCTCACTCACTCATTCTATTTCTCCCAGTGCTGCAGGCTGCCCTTTTGTACTGGGCTCCTGCCTGCATTGGTGTCTTTTTCTGCCCATAAAGAAATCTGCAGCAGTCCCAACAGAGCTCAGTTGAGCTCTTTTCACTCCCCCTCTCTCACTCGCTCATTCTGTTTCTCCCGGCGCTGCAGGTTGCCCTTTTGTACTGGGCTCCTGCCTGCATTGGCACCTTTTTCTGCCCATAAAGAAATCCATAGCAGTCCTGACAGAGCTCAGTTGAGCTTGCTCACTCCCCCTTTCTCATTCACTCAGTCTTAATCTGTCCCAAATACTGATTTCCCACAGCCACTGTGCTATTCTGCGCCGGAAGTGCGAAAACACATTTTGGCCAGGATGTGAAAATTTACAGCTGTACTGTTCATAAAGAGGTGTGGAAAAATGCCAGTGTTGAAAATCTGGTGTGAAAATATTACAAATTTGTGAAGTTACAAGGGTGCATGGAAACTGCGTAATGCACACTTGTAACACAGTCATTTTTTGGACTTTCATCACCAAATTTTCTACATAGGCATTTTAGGACCTCTGCTCAATTACAGTGTCACTGTCATTTTCTTAATCTGTCCCGAAATCTGATTTCCCACAGCGACTGCACAATTCTGCCCCGGAAGTGTGAAAACAAATTTCAGCCAGGATGAGAAAAATGACAGCTATACTGTTCATAAAAAGGTGTGGAAAAATGACAATGCTGAAAATCTGGAGTGAAAATATTACAAATTCGTGAAGTTATGAGTGTGCATGAAAACTGCGCAACACACGCTCGTAAAAGTCATTTTTGGATTTTTTTTCCCCAAATTTGCAACATAGGCTTTTTGAGAGCCCACCTCAGGAACACTGGCACTGTCATTTCATTCATTGGTCCTGAAAGGTGATTCTACACAGTGACCACTAAATCACCTTTCAGGACTGAATAACACTGGCTGAATTCATGACGAGGGGTCCCAATAACCCCATGTTGAAAATTTGGTGCCAACGTTCCCCAAAATGCCTTAAATATGCACCAAAGTTTTTAAAAAAAACTATTTATGCCATTATACAGCTTACCGGCATTTCTTCAGTTCATGGTTGGCTTTGAAGAGTGCAAATGTGTTCCCGGTCCACCGAAGATCATCGAGCTGGGCTCCATAGGTAAGTATTGGGTGGGGGTGTGTGGAGGCAGGGTGCACAGAGGGTGGGCACAGGTTGGGGGAGAGGCCACGGACTCAACGAAGGACCATTTTCTGTTTTACAGGGTTAAAAAAATCAAAACAAAACATCGCGGGACTGTTTTCTTTTTCAGGGACATTTGGCACACTGGAGTGAGCTCCCAGTGTGACACCTGAGTATTTTTTGGGGCTGTAGCCGACGGGGATTAGGCACCCCATCGGCACATACTGAGTTGGGGCAAGGGCTGAGAGGGATTAAAATTCTCTCGGCAGACAACAAATTGGGGGTATTATGCCAATGGGAGTGGGCTCCCCATCAGCAAATTGAACCGGGAAGGGGGAACTGAAGCTGATGGGGATTGGTGCCCCATCAGCAAAGAAAGACTGTTGGGGGGCACATGATGCCGAGGTGGACTGGGCACCCCCTTGGCATACAGCAGAAACATGGGGGTGGGGACATTATGTCGATGGGGACTGGGCTTCCCATTGGCAAATGAACTGGGCTGGGAGTATGTGGATGGCAAGGTACCACCCTGAATGACAGGTCTCTCCCTCATTGCAGCGGAATGACTAATGCTGCAATGAGGAGGTGGCTTCTGATTGCAGTGGCAAAAATGTTTCAAGGTGGTGGCACACTGGCTGAACTAGTGTCAGCAGCAGCATGCCACTGCATTGGGGAAAGTGGGACAAGCCTCAAAAGGCACTGGGCAATTGGCCCCCACAGTGCTGCACCTCCAAAACCCTGCTTCTCTCCTAATCTGTGCCGAAATATTTCTTGTGCATGTGCAAGCAAACATAAAAAAAGCTGGCTGCACAGTGACAGAACCCAGATCTCTCCTGCACAGTCAACAGTTAGTCTTGGAAAAGCATCTGAGGTGTGAATCTGTCAACTGTGCAGGAGAGGTCTGGGTTCTGTTACTGTGCAGCTAGCTTGGATTTTTATCATTGCCGTAATAAAGTATGGACAAAATGAAGATTGTCTACAATGTGGATTATGAGTAGTGAGTGCAGCTACCTCAGACTCTGATTTATTTCCATATTCTTCTTATGAACATACAAATGTGCCAGCAGAAACAGACCACCCAGTCTATCTAAGTCTGCTCGAGTGTGCAGCTAGCACCCCTAGTTTGCAGCTACCCCACCCCTTCCCCTTTGTCATCCCACTGCTGCCCCCACCTCCCCCACCTTCACTCTCCCCTGTTCCCTGTCCCATGCCCTTTTAAATCTGTTCACAGATTTACATGTTACCACCCATTCTGGTAGTGCATTCCATTTTACTACCACCCTCTCTATGAAATAGTGTCTCCTCATTTCCCTCCTAAGTCTTCCCCCCTCTATTCTTAGCCTGTGCCCCCTGGCGTCCCTCCCCTCCTTTAGCTTAAAGACCTTGTCTGCCCCATCCTTACTGATTCCCCTCTGATACTTGAATGTCTCTATCATGTGTCCCCTGTCCCTTCTATCCTCCAGGGTGTACATGTTCAGGTCTCCCAGCCTGCTGTCATAGTCACACCCCTCCATTCCATACTGTATATTATCTTTGTTGCCCCTCTGCACCCCCTCCGGTAGCCTGATATCATGCTTCAGGTATGACCTCCAAAACTGCAAACAATACTCCAAGTGCAGCCTTACCAGCGTCCTGTAGAGAGGCAAGATCACCTCTCTTCGCTTGGATGAAATCCCTCTCACTATGCACCCCAGCATTTTGTTCACTTTTGCAGCTACTCTTTTGTACTGGGCAGTATTGTTCATGGACCCTGTTACCATTACCCCTAGGTCCTTCTCCTCCTCAGTGATCCCCAGCTTAAGCCCCCCCAGCCAGCATTCTCTCCTTGGGTTCTTCACCCCAAAGTGCATAACCTTACACCCTCTGACAACTCCTGTAGCTTGCTTTGGTCCCCCTGCAGCTGCTTCCGCCCCTCCCCTTCCCTCCATCCACCACTGCTCCCATATTAGTGTCATCTGCGAACAGACTTACCTTGCTCACCACCCCATGTGCAATGTCTGATACGAATAGCCCAAATAATACTGGTCCCAGTACAGAGCCCTGTGGCACCCCACTAGTCACCGGCTTTGGAGTTGAGAGCTCCCCTTCCACCACCACCCATTGCAGCCTCTCACTCAGCCAGTTTATAATCCAGTTCATCATTATTGCCCCTACCCCTACATCAGTTAGCTTCCCCCCAAGCCACCCATGAAGCACCGAATTGACGGCCTTGCTGAAGTCTAAGTAAACAACATCCACCACATGACCCTTATCCAGCTCATCTGTCACTGAGTCATAATATTTTATCAGGTTGGTTTGACAGGACTTCCCCGAAATGAACCCATGCTGCCTCACATCCTGGAGACTGTTGTCCTCCAGGTACGACACCAGTATCTCCTTTAGTATCATTTCCATGAGTTTGCACACTATAGAGGTGAGACTTACCAGATGATAATTACCTGGTTCATCCCTTGATCCGCTCTTGTGTAATGGCACTACATGTGCCATCCTCCAGTCCAGTGGCACACATCCTGACTCCAGTGAGGTGCTGTACAGATCTGCCAGTGGCTCCGCCAAAACCTCCGCCCTTTCCGTCCGCACCCTGGGGTGGATACCATCTGGCCCTGGTGCCTTGTCTACCCTCAGTCCCTCTAGGACTCTATCTTTCTCAATCCTTCCATCTGTCACCTCCTCTCCCCCTGTCCCCACCCTCCCATCCCATGGTGGTAGCGGTCCCCACCTTTTCTTCTGTGAACACTGAGCAAAAGTATTCATTCAGTGCTTCCACCTACTCCTCCCCCTTTTTTATCCTCACTATTGTCTCCTTGAACTTCCTTTTCTCCCTGGTATCTGCTGAAGCTGATTTATTATTGTGGCAACTCTGCAGTTTATCACCCTGTCCATTTCAACTTGATATTTTCATGTACAAATCAATAATGTACCCTTTCCCATCCTTCTGCCTTTAGAAACATACAATCTGGTGACTGAAAGAGGTTATCTGGCCAATCATATCTGCCCATTCCTACCTAACATTTTCAATATTCATTTATTTACAGACAACATAAGGCAGTATACTTATTAAATTAAAAGTGAAGATATAAAAGGGAAGACAACATAGAGAATAGTGTTGGTCTTTGATTAATAACCATGCTGTAAACACTTCAAAAGGTTGCCATGACATCACTGTAAACCTCAAGAGCGCAGCTCAAGAGGTTTTCAGATGTTATGGCAACCTCAAGAAGTGTTTTCAGAGTGGTTGTTAACCAAAAACCATACATTATATTTTGTAGTGTATGGGCTACCAAGATTGTGTAATCAGGGATTGAATTACTTTATTTACTGAATTACTTTACAGAACATTGATTGTTGTGAGCATTTTGTTTTGTTAGAACACTGATTGTTGTGAGCATTCCATTTTGTTAGAACATTGTTGTAAGGATTCCATTTTGTTATACTATTGATACGAATGAGGGTTAAAAACAGAGTGCTGTCATAACGATGGCATAACATATAGGATAACATATGGTCAGCGGTGTGTAACAATGCTAGGTTTACTGAGTAGCTTTTATGACTCTGTTAAACCCCGAGAGCGAAGCTCGAGAGGTTTAACAGCGTCGCCAAGGGAACCACGAGAAGGCAAACTGAGCGTTGTTACACACCGCTGACCATAAATTGTCTTTTATAGTGTATGGTAAAATGTATGGTCAGCGGAGAAGATGTAAAAGATGACAATATTTGAGATACTGTTATTACCTTGTGGTGAAGGATCACGCATTCGTTCATGTTTTCAAAGCCAGGACAATTTGTTTTTAGAGAGCATTTTTTTTTTTGTATAACGTAAAAGGAATACATTGCTAATGACATCCACAGGAAATAAAGACTACCTTGATGTTACTAACTATACTGTCTATGAAAAAAAAAATTAACAGCCTTTTGATCACGTGGTTGGTTGTGCCAATCAGGGGTGCCGTGAAGCGTGGGTCTGTGTTGCGAACTATCGCCAATGATCTTGCAGAGCTGAAAAGAGAGAAGAACACAACAATTGCAATTTTGAGTGCCTGTAGAGGTATAGTGTTTTGCTGTTTGTCTACTTTTTTACAGTGAATGCTCATTTTTGACTAACCTGCTACGAGTCGTCTTCTGAGGAGGAGTCCAGAATAGCTGCAGCACGTTTCTTCTTCTGAGGGCAGTAATAGTTGTTGTTGGTCACATTCACAGTTATTTCCTGTTGGAATATGCAATTGTCCCCACACAGGCTGAAATTTGTTAGGTCTGATAATGGGAACAGTGGACCCTTGCTGCTTGGATTTGCTACTTTTGGCACAATGTCAGCAGAGACAGCAGCACTGGGCATAGAGGCAGACAGCTGTTGGTTACCGTTGTTGCTTGCCTGGCATCCGAAAATGACAGAATTTCTTTTTTGTTTTGCTACTGACATGTAGCTGTAATAATTGATAGACTGTAGGCCACAATGTCCTGATACTTGCTATATCTCCGTGGGTGGGGGGCTGAATTATCTACCAAACACTGTATGGCTGTCTTACGTGTGGAGTGATTTGTTATGCGCTTCTCGACTGGTAGTCCTGCTGAGGTTTTTATTACTTTCATCATTGTGCGGATTTTGTTCTCGTCCAATGTCGTTGCTCGGAACCATAATGACACTCCAGGCTTGAAATACAGGTTTGGAGCCAGGTAAAAAGGGGTGTCAGGTGCCAGCATGGCCTGTGGTATCTGGGATGCATATGTGGTATATGCCTTTATTGGATCCCTGTCTGGATGATCATTGTTTGTGTACATTCTTGGCTTAACCACCCTTATGTCCCTAGGATTTTCACCCGGGCGGGTTTTTGTCTGTCGCTCTGTATACTCCAAGAATTGCTGCCCATCTGTGTCCTGCAATAACATAAGGTCTCCCCATCTTAAGGCACACTGCTCTGCTGTGCGGAGGGCATAATAAAGTCGGTTGTTGAAAAACAATGTGTTTAGGCGGGACACAGGGCTGTGCATGCCAAGGGTGCCTGTACTGTATAGTTTGTTGATGTCTGCTGGTGTTAGGGCTTCTGATCTGTTAGGTTTGCTACCTTTACTCATTTTCTTCAGAAATTTTTGTTTGGCTGACAAGGTAGCTAGAGTGTCAGTGAAGTCCTTTGTATTGCCATAGAAGATGAAGTGACCATAACCTTTTTGCTGTAAATGTCTATCTATGCTGCCCAGTATCCATCTTAATGTTGAGGGCTTGTATTCAGTGCTGTCATGTCTTTTTATTTTGTAGATGAAGTCTGCGATTAAAGTATCCAGCTCTTTCATGGGAATTGTGG
This sequence comes from Neoceratodus forsteri, assembly GCA_016271365.2. Classification (NCBI taxonomy): domain Eukaryota; kingdom Metazoa; phylum Chordata; order Ceratodontiformes; family Ceratodontidae; genus Neoceratodus; species Neoceratodus forsteri. The sequence goes on along the minus strand of CM057449.1, from coordinate 541,364,891 downwards.
AGATGTTACGCGCCTCCCCCATATCTGCGAGGTATGACCTGAGCAAGCGTACATCGGATTCCGTTTTTCTTAAGGTAGGTTTGTTACGCTGCTCTTCTATGAATGCCTGCTGGTCAGTGAGGTCTGGCTTTGAATAGAAAGCTGCAGCCATTGTTTACTGCTTGCACTTCTTTGGTGAGTTTTTCCTACAGTTTACTTTTTGTGTTTAAACATGTTTTCGGTCGGCGTCAAGAGTGTCCTAGCAACAACAAAGCTTTGTGTTCCATGTTGTTACACTACTGATGTGACGCAGCGATGATACTGTAACAAGAGTGTGATGTCACATCGATAGTGTAACAACGCTGTAAAATGATGATTTTTGGCACATTACAGCGTTCTACCATACATTATAAGGTTGTAATCTGCTTGATTTCAGCTAATAATAAGGGCTCCCCATACATTATAATGAAACACTTCTTATGTTTATTGATGACATTTTGTAAAGTGAAAGTAGCAGTGCATGACAATGGTGAAACTTTGAGCTATACCTTTTTATTCTGTTTTAGATTGCCCATCATCTTCTGACTTGTCTGATACCTTCTTTTCCTATTTAGAGGCTGTTTTAGTACTTTCTCACATTTGAAATAATAAAAGGAGTGCTCCTTTTAATATGGCGTGAACCAGGTTTTCATAAGTAGTCTCAGCTTGTTTTTGTATACTTGTTGCCCCATAAGGTCTGGGATCAGTGTCTGTACATGCTAGTTCCTTATAGTCACAGGAAAAGTGATTGTAAACAATCAGATGTTTAAAAACAACTGAGAATGCTGATGTAAACCTGTTCCAAGCCATATTAAAAGTATACAGCTTTTATTACTTAAGCTGTAGAAAAGAGAGGTAAAGCAGATTCAGAATGTAGAAAAAAAGGGCATCATACAAGACAGGAGATAGTTGGCAATCTAAAATAAAACAAAAAAGTATAGGTAAAAATTATTACTACCATCATGCACTGCTGCTTGAACAACTCTGTCTCTACTACAGCCATCACATGCTATAGTATTCCATTTCAATTGGCTCCAGACTGCTCAATTCATCAGTTAAAATCTGAGGAGTCTGTATCCTCAAATCATACAGAAAATGAAATGAAACTGTAGGAAGTAAAAGAATGCCAGAATCGAAAAACACAGGTGCAAACAAAATTACTTAAACATGCATGTTCCTATTGGTTCAGGAGAGTTTTTAAAATTAAAAGCCTCTGGAGTTAAAGTACGTCCCTGGTGTAGCATGACTTGCTTGTATGGTGCTTTAAATCTCTTTCAGGAGGTGGCTGGCAATCTGCTATCATCTTATACAGTTATTCTTCTTCTACTATCATGTTTTATAGCTTATTTTAGTTGCATCTCGTTCTGTGGTTTGGCCTCTCTCCTTGTAAAATGTTTTATTGAGTGCCAAGCCAACTTTCTGCAGTTCAGATCTGGTAATCTGTGAAGCACAGACCAGTTACTGTGTTATTCATGACCCACAACAAACATCCACATTACTATACTTACAAAAAGAAATACAGTACATCCTTTATTTACTCTGGTGATGTCTGCCTGCACCCAGTTCAATGCAAGCTCAATGAAGGCTGCCAGTGCAACATACTTTGGGCCATTGTTTACAGAAACAATATCATTATTTTGTGTAAAACTGTCCTGTATGATGTATGTAAACTAACATAAGTATAGTATTGTCATTACTGTATATTTTATGATGTTATTGTACCTCAGGGAGGTGCTGGCTGCCCCACTGACAGCCTAATTCAACAGTTCATTAGAAACAGCCAACATTCCTGAGGATTGAAGACAAGCTGATATTGTCCCTCGACATAAGAGTGGCAGCAGGTGAAAGGCAAGCAAGTATAGGTCAATAAGTATCACTTCAGTAGTGGAGAAATTAATGTAAACCTTGATAAAATAAAGACTGGAGGAGTGATTTGAGCTAGTGGACTGCAAGACCACAGACAGTTTGGATTCATTGGGGGGGGGAGGGTCATGCCAGATTAATCTGATTAATTTTTTTTGACTGGGTGATAAGGAAATTAGATCAAGGGGTGGCAGTGGACATATCCAATATGGACATTAGATGATTAAGCCAATGTGATCCCTGTACCTGCAAAATTGAGAACACAGGGGAGGAGCCAGTTCCAACAGTGATATGTAAGTAGACAGAAGAAGTTGGAAGAATGGATCACTCAAAAGACTATATTTTTCTTTTGGTTTATTTAATTCAACATTTTAATACTGGCAGCTACAACTTTGAATTAAATAAACTAAAACAAAAATGCAGAGTTTGGTGATTGAGCCATTTGTCTGACTTCTTCTGTATATCTGGACATTAGCAAGGCTTTGACACTGTGACAAGTGAGATCTGAAGTGGTGAATCAAGTTCAGAACTGGTTAATGGATAGTTGACAGAGGGTTATGGTTAATGGAACTCACCTTAATGATGGGAGAGTGACCAACAAGATGCTTCAGGTCTCAGTACTGGGACTAGTCCCCTCAATGTCTTCACTAGTGACATCGCAAAAAAACTAGAAGGAGAGCTAGATTTTTTTTGCAGATGATACTAAAATTTGCAATAAGGTGGACACTCAGGATGGGGTGGAGAGAATGTGTAGGGTCCTTGAGAAACTCAAGGAATGGTCAGAAGCATGGCAGTTGGGGTTCAGTGCCAAAAAGTGCAAAATCATGCACCTAGAGCATAGGAACCCAGGAGCTGAGTGTGGAATGGAGAGGCACTGGCAGTCACTAAGCATGAAAGGGACCTTGGGGTTATCATATCTGATGACCTCAATGTGGCAAGACAGTATATCAAAGCATTAAATAAGGCTAGCAGGATGCTGGGATGTGTAAGGAGAGGTATCTCCAGCAAAAAAGAAGGGGTGTTGCCATTATACACTCACTGGTGAGACCCCACCTGGAGTATTGTGTCCAGTTCTGGTGGTCACACCTCTGAAAGGACAGAAACAGGGTGGAGGCAGTCCAGAGGAGGGAAGCTATCTGCAAGAGCTCCTGTGCCCCTACTGCCCCAGGCGACCACTCTACTCAGCTGACGAGAGGTTGCTAGAGATTCCCGGGGTATGCCTTAAGTCATCGGGGTCCATGCATTTATGTGTGTGGCCATAGCCCTGTGTTATTCTCTACCCCATCAGATACATGAGTGCATGACTGTGGAGGACTTTAAGAAGGCCTTGAAGACACATCTGTGGCTGAATGTCTACCCACACTGATTATTTTTAGCTATTTTATCTATTCTGTCATTTGGTCATATTGTTAAGTATTTTATTATTTTTATATGTTTATTTACTGTACAGTGCCTTGGTGCTTGAAAGGCACTCTAGAAATAAACTTTATTATTAAAATGGTGCAGGGGTTGCACAAGTAGGCTAATGAAGTACGACTGAGGGATCTCAACATATACGTGCTGCAAGAGAGGAGAGTGAGAGGGGCCATAATAGAGACCTGTAAGTACCTCACAGGGTGAACAGGGTGCAGGAGGGAGTCTCTTTCTAAGGAGAAAGAGCACTAGGACTAGAGGGCATGCAATGAAACTGGGGGGGGGATTAAGAGGGATGTGAAGAAGTACTGTTTCACTGAATGGGTGGTAGAAGCCTGGAACAGACTGCAGAAGAAGTGGTGGAGGTGAAAATAGTGAGAGACTTCAGGAATGCCTCGGATTCACCTAGGGGTATATTAGTAAATAGGCAGGGAGGAGAGAGGGCTGCAGGAGACCGGTTAAAGTCTGCAGAAACAGATTAGGCAGGGAACCTTTGGGCATACTGGGTGGGCCACGTGGTTCTGTTCTGCCAACAAATTCTGTGTTTCTACCTTAAAATGCTGTCACTCCAGGAATACCTGTCATCTTTTAAGCTACCATGTCTCTACAATTACCTGTTAATGAATGCATTTTCCATCAATATTTTTTGCAAATAAATACAAATGAGCTGGAAATTTAAACTGAGAACTTAAACAGAGCACACAAAAGAAGTGGTACATACCAGTGCAGGAAAACACTTTCAAAAATGAATGTGCATCTTGGTCCATAGCAATAAATAGTGCCCCAGATACAAAACAAATTGGTGCCATGAGCTGGGTTTCAGAGTATGTGGTATCAGCTGATATTGTAATAACCGTCACGCTCAGACATCATGACTTGATATTCTCTTTTCATTCACCCCTAATTATTTATGTATGTATACTGTAAACCTGTTATTTGGAACAGTAGTACTAGTAGTAGTAGAACATATTATTTTTATACAGGTAAAAATGTTGGTACAAGTAACACAATTAGGGCTGAAGAGCCCTATTTACAAAGCAGTCTTGTTTAAGCATACAGTTTCAAATTATACAATAAGTTACAAAGTGGTTTGATGTATAGTACAAACACCATACTTAAGAAGAAAATACAAATGCTATAAGAAAAAAAATTGTGCAATAAAGCAACCTGTTTGATGTCTCATTGAATGGGTTGTGGAAGCATAGTGTATGCTGCAGATGTTTATCTTTGTTGGTGTCCTTATCATGTAGCGCAACAATGCATGTGCACAGTATTTCTAGTCTTTAGGCCACTTTGTCTTCCTCATTGACCCTTAATAGACATCAATAGAATGAATCCGAATGTTTTGAAGTATATTCATTGCTTTTTTGCTGTTATCAACCTATTTAGTCATCTTCCTTTAAGAAAGCTCAGTACAAGAGCAATTGTTAAGAAAAAAAACATTGACTGAACCAGTGATCAACAATGTCAACATTACAGTGGTTCCCAGTGTCAGGTTTCATCATGAATAAAGAAACCCTTTTGCTACTGTCATCATATCATCAGTTACAACTAGTTGTTATGCTTGGTGTCACTTTTGTTTTTAAATGCTACATGTAAGCAATAAGACATGACAGGGTGTGGGTAGCAGTGTGATCAAACACCTGTAGGTGTAACAAGACATAAGGCCACTGGATGAGTGCCTCATTGCCCATGGAAGTGCGCTGATCACACTACTATGCACACCTTCAAGTCTCTTATTGGACTTATCATATAGAAACCTGCAAAACTAAAACCTACTCAGACACAAAGATACAAGTTTACAAATGATTTTTTTAATTTAGTGTTGTATATTATTACACTGTAAAAAAACATTCTCAAAGAAATTTGTTTTTAAGGTGGGGAAAGAAGAAAATGGACTATATCACATGTAATTTGCTTTCAGCTACTGTGCATTCAGATTAGGGAATGCAATTTTCCAAAGTTTATGAAACTGACTGAGTTGTTGTGGAGGTGGAATTGTAGGTTTTCATGTTAATTTCCTTTTGTAGGCAATTGATGCCCCTTGCTGCTGCTTGAGGTGGTTGCTTGTGGATTGTCTTCACTGGACTGCATACAGCTGTTGTTTTAGTTGTTGGCTTGTGGTTTCTTTCCAGACAGTATGGAACTCCATTTCTTTTAGTCACTGTCAGATGGTCCCCAATGACTGCATAGACTTGACTCACACTGGTGGCTTGTGACTGATATGATCTCTCTTACACATAGACCTGCATCTGAAGTAGATGAACTGCTGTTGACAGGAGAGAGTGATTGTATCATGTCAGCAGTTCAACTTCTTTGCAGAAACATGGCATCATGAAGAAAGAAAGTTGACGCCCATAGTTTTTTGGAATGTCAGACCAGAAGAGTATCTAATTTGCGCATGGCATTTGGGTAGAAGATACAGTGCTGGTGCAGCAGGCAGAATTTTTGACAGATTTTTTTTATGCTGTCTATGGGGATGAGTGAGCTCTCTGGTACTTCATATATACTGTAAATCATCAGTTGTTTTGCTTAATTACTTCATTATATGATGAATGGTTCTCTGTGTTAGGAATGAATGTGAGCGTAATGAACTCATCATCATTTTCATCTGTTTTAACTTCTGGATTGGTCAAATTCAAGTTAATATTGCCCTTTTTTCCACATTTGGCCATTAGTAGTTGAGTATCAAGCTAGAGTTTTCTGACTAGGCCACTTACTGTAAAGGAAGAAAGCGCACAAAGTTCCCTTAGTTTACATGGGTCTGTAGATGTCAAAGGTGGATGATGTGTGGTGACATCTTTGTTGCCTCATCTATATTTTTTTTATAATGGAGACAAAAACACAATATTGCAGGATTATAATGCCTCACTGCTTATGATCCTCACATTCTTGCTTTTTTTCAACCAAACTGAGGTGTCTGTTAATCCCCACTTACAGACTGGCAAACATGGTGATGACATATTGTTGTCCTGAGGAATTTCTTACTTCTGCATAAAATGTACACAAGATTTTGTTGATTTCAATGAAATTTAAATTCCTAGGGCCAGATATTCAAAGCTTTGCATGGTGCGCAAACAGTTTGCATGGGATTAGCGTGGGAGTAGCGCGGGTCTGCCATATTCAAAATGCCAAATAGAGTGGGCAAACTGCATTAGCGTTGGGCAAACCATACTCATATGCAAGGGGAAAAGTGAACGTAAATACAAGTGCTATGAGATATTCAGTGACTAGCAGCAAGCAAAGGTGTTTAGTGTGACATAGCATGACCCTTAGCGTGGTACATATTACCGCCCAGGAAAAGCTGATCTTAACCCTGGGCAAACAGATTTGCATGACATTGGTGCTTTGCACGGTGTTAGCGTTGGATTAACCCAGCTTGTGCAACCCTAACATATGATCATGACACTTAGAAAATGCCAGACGTGGAGGACACATGCTGCTCACTGATGGCACCACCATGATGCCAACAGTCCCAGCCAAGCACAGACAGTAAGGGGTGATCTGACCCACCAGAGACATCATGGTAGTGTGACTATGCAGCACACACCTTCAGACCATACATCTGTGGTGACCAACAGATGCCGGCACACACATGCAACACTGTGGGCATGGTGGCAATTGAGGGGAGGGTGTATGGTGACCAGACCTCATCACAGCCCGGGTGTGGCCACAAGGCTGGGACACAACATGCAGTGCACATGGGCCAGTAGTGGGAATACCCCACCACCTGTGTATCTGTCGGATCTTACATGCCCCCCCAGCCACATACTGCACAACTGTACAGATGGCACAGCACACACAGCCAGCCATGTATGTGGCACTGTGAGCATCCCACACCACAGGTGCAGCATCTGTGGAGCACACAACAGTGAAACAGTACTGTTCACTGTCAGTAATCACCTGCAAGCTGGGTCTGTCACTGTGTACAGTGCAGTGGTCATCACTGCCCTACATACCATAGGCATCACTGTGTCCCTCACACTACTGGCCCTCTTGCTACTGTAGTCTCTGATGTGCACTGTAGCATGGCCTTCAGTGTGACAGTTGCATGCAGCACCACCACCTCCTGTGCCTATGCTGTGTTGTACCCTTGGGCACACAATGCTATGCTGTACTGCATACATGTAGCCTGGAGCAACCATCATGCACTGTCAGACTGACCTACAGGTGGAACTGCAGCCAGACTTGGCCAGCCCCTGTACTTCCAGACTGACCTACAGGTGGAGCTGTGGAACCCTGTGGTAAAGCTGGGCAAACTGCATGCAAATCAGGGAGTAATGAGATGCTAATTTGGCTGTTTGCCCAGAGACTACCTAAGTAGGCTCATTTGCATCTCACTTTTGAATATGGCAAATCTTAATGACGGGCAAACGTGTTTGCACCAGGCAAACAGCTTAGCTCCATGCTAAAGCCACACTAACGTGTTAGCGTGGCACTAACAGTTCAGGAAATATTATACAGTTCTGATCACTGTTCTTTCACATCTGCTACTGCAGCTGCAGCTGTACATGATCCACGCATTTGCTGGCACACACATTGGCCACATAGTTCATCTCTACCTGCCCTCACGTCGTTGTGCACTGTGTTGCTGTTGTTATGGTTTGCATTTCCTGGTTGCTACATTCAGTGCTATCTTATTCCAGGGCTACGTTTGCCCTGTACTCCCAGCCTGGTTTGCACAGCCTCATTCCCATGCTATATTCAGAAGCTGTTTGCCCTGGGCTATTCCTTTTAAATATAGCTTGCTTTGTGCTCTGGGCTAAGTTGGTCCGTCGGGCAGTGTTAACTTAGCCCAGGGGCAAAGTTTTGAATATCTGGCCCTTAATATGTAATATAACTCTATTTACTTGTGACTAGTCAGTGAACACTTTGAGTGCCAAAGCTGTGGACTCTGTGTTTTTTTCATTTTGTCAATCTCTGATTTTGGCCAGCTTGCATATGTTAGCTTTAAGTGATAGCCTGACATCACCATTCCCTCTTCTTCTTTCTTGTCTGATTTGTTGATCACTGTGTGCAAAGTTTCAGTGCACTCCATAGGACAGGATGTTGTAGAATTTTCACTGGTGGGTTCTATCTCACATGCTATTCCAAGTGGTTCTGAAGGTGGGCTGTCTCTCTCTCTATAGCTGGTTCAGTGATATCACTGATCAAGAGTTGTCAAGCTTTGTTTTGTTAGTTCCAGTGATGACATCCTAAATTTCTACATGTTGGTTGGCTGTCTTTATTCACCTGATTTGTCCCAACATCTATTTCCATGCAACTGAAGTTGTTTTTGATATCTTCTTGTTGGCTTCCTTTCTTGTTGCATGGCATACTTGGGTACTTTAGGTTAATCTTTTAGGTTAATCTTTTTTTTTTATTTAGCTGTTTGACCAGGTATAGCACACTAAGCTGAAAGCTTTTTTACAGGAGCGACCTGGGAGCACAAGGAGGTTAAGTGACTTACTCAGGGTCACACAGTATGCAAGTGGATCTCATCTGGTTTGATATGTGGCATGTTCATATCTTCTACAAATTACACAGCACCATCTTTGTTTTCAAACACTACCACCATGGCATCTCTTGACTTTAGATTGCTATCAATCATCTCACTGTCTAGATCACAGCACCTTATAATGTCATCTTCAGAAATATCACCACAATATTCCACCTGGAAAAGAAGAATGCAGGATGTTAGATACGTGGAACACATCACCAACTCAATAAATCTTGTACTGGGCTATGCTCTATGAAGTATGACATGATCAGTTTTGCACACTGTTCTTCAATCAGACTGCTTAGCAAGGAGATTGAAGAAAGTCCATCTGGTTGTGGAAGTGTAGAGCCCTCTTGGCTTTGCACTTCCACGTGGCCATGGATGCAAAGAAGCAATGCAGATGCAGAAGCACAGGGTCATTTGGGCTTGGCATTTCCATTTGGTTACAGATGGGGATACATAGAGCAAAGAGTACATCTTGCTGTGTAACTGCAGTGTCCTCTAGGCTCTGCACTTGCATGCAGCTATGGATGTAGAGACTAGTTACTTCTTTCCCAGGTGGCACAATACTGCTCCATTTGTCCCCAGGCTGGGAGTTGTGCCTAACAGCAATGCCATCCCCATAACCTCAACCAATCCAGCTGGTTCACTGAGCTTGCACCCAAACTCAGCTCACCAGCATGGGATCATAATGATCTACCATTTGGCCAACAGTCAACTCTGCACATATTTCTTCATAACATTTATTTTAGGTATTTTGACTTCAGATTTTCAGCATAGGCTTTTTATTGTATCCTCTACTGAACATGATAGATGTGATTTAGAAAACACTGGTGAAAATGTAATTTCATGCCAAAAGTGTGATAACATATTTTGGGCAGGATTTCAAAAATGACACCTGTCACATTCATCACGTAGGATCCCATAAAGGCTATGCTAAAAATTTGGTATCAAAATATTAAAAATAGCAAAGTTATGAGTGAATGTTGAGAAAATGTTACATTCCTTCATAGCATTTTTGTTTTTTAATATTTTGACCCCAAATTTTCAGCAGTCATTTTATGATCACACTTTATGAATCTGGTAGGTGAAATGTGTTAAATCAAGGCCAACAGGTAATTTCACAGTTGATCTGCAAACTCTCATTTCAGGTCAGATCTGATAAATGTCACCTCGCCTACTGATGCCATTGGGTCAAAAAAGCTTTATTGAAAATGTGGGGTCAAAATAGCCTTTTTATGATCCTGCTTCATGAAGCTGGTGAGTGAAAGTTTTCAAATCCCACCTGAAAGGTGATTTCATAGAGTGACTGCAAAATCACCTTTTTGGCCAAATCTGGAAAAAAAATTCACCTACCTTGTTCATGAGGTGGGATCCCCAGAAAGCCAATGTTTAAAATTTTGGGTCAAAATATTTAAAAGTAGCAGAGTTACAGTATGAGTGAACATTAACAAATGTCAATGTTCAGTCATAACTTAGTAATTTTACTATAGTTTTTCACCAAATGCTCAACTTAGTCTTTTTATGACCCCACCACATGAACATAGTAAGAGAAATTGTTCTAATCCCACCCAAAAAGTGATTTGGAGGAGTTAATTCAAATCACCTTTTGAGCCAGATTTGAAAAACCTCACTTACCTTGTTTGTGAGGTGTGGTCCCAAAAAGTCCATGGAAATTTGATGCAAAAACACTTAAAACTGACAAAGTTATGAGTAAACATTAAAAACTATTTGAAAATACACAGATGGCACTTACCTTGTTTTCTCAGATCATGGCTGCGCATCAAGGAGGAGGACATCTTTTTCAGTGAGAGTGGATCAACCCTCTGTAAGTCAGTGAAGATGTGAGAGTATGCGGAGTTGTGATTGCTGAGTGCATTGTGGGTGGTGGGTGGTGGTTGGGGATGGGGGGAGTTAAAGACTGACAATGGATCATTTTCTTCTTTTTAGGGTAAATAAAATAAGGGGTACCAACACTGAGGATTAGACACCCCAGTGTCAGCAATGTATTTAACAGCACCAGGGTGGCCACTCCCATGTTGCCAGCTATGTGTGTGGGTGCTAAACATGACAGGATGGGGGGATGGTCACAAGGGGGGGTCAACTTCAAAAGCAGTTGATTTTCAGGGGTTTTAAAAAATAGCTGATTTCCCCAATCTTTAGCAGGTTTCAATGGCACTTTCACTCACCATTACTTCACTTTACACTCACACTGCTAGCCAGTTTAACATCTTCATGCTGTGTCAGTAAAAACAGCAGTATCATTTTCTTGTGCTGTGGCTTGACACTCGCTAGCTGCAGAAAGTGTTGAAACTAGCGATTGCTCACTATAGATGAACAGCTGATCTCATGAATGATCACTTTCAGCTCTGTTAAGATTTGTGAGAGAGGTGGTAATGTTAGAGGAGTTAATGTTACATACCGTTACTGCATTGCTTGTGTCAATCTCAGAAAAGATCTCTCCACCTTTCATTAGCTTTTATTTTTTCAGTGGGGTTATGCCAGAAAATTCAGTTTCATCACTGAAGGTATTCATGATTTCATCCTGTAACAGGTCAGAATGATTTTTTGGGACATTTGACAGTGCAGCTACTATTTTCAGTCATGTTACTGGAGGCACACAATGGTGGCTATTTAAAAATGATTTAGCATGTCTGGTACAGGGATTCTCAACTACTGGGATTGGGCACTTACAGAATGCTCACTAGTTCATCCCCGTGGGTAGCTGCACCATCACTCAAGGGCTACTAACCAATCAGAAAACAGCTTTCTTTGTTGTAACTGCTCAATGTGTAAATATGCAGTGTCTTGTAATAATGTTATCTATCCTGCCTTTTACAAGAAAGTAGAAATCAGAAAACTGTTAACCTGTAAAAGTTTATATGTAGTTTATTCCATGTGGTCCTCATACAGAAAGGTGTACACAGAGAAAAAAATTAAGGAGGCAAGAGTTTGAATACAGGAGCACATCTCCAAGCTATCTTTAGTGAACATATATGACTGTTCAGTGAGTCAGCATTTAAAGCTTACATTATGGGGATACTTCCTCCGTTTGTTTTATGGTTTTTGATCAAATACCAGTGCATGGAGGAAATAGGTGCCAAAAAATGAATCAAAGGGAAACTCAGTGGATATACTGATACTTGAGAGAGAGATCTCAGATGGCCACTGAGGAGTGAGCATCTAAATGTGGCAATGAAGCACTAATTAACTGGTTGATTCAGAACCACTCAATAAACAAATGGATGGCAAAATAATTGTGACATTATGATAACAGAACCTCAACTCCGACATTTAGGACTTTTATTTTTAAATATTGTATTTGTTTCATTTTGCACTTTGTGTTTTTTCCCTTTTACTACCAAAATACTATACATATTGTATGTTCTCATCACACTGATACCACATGGATTAAATGGGATATTAATTTCATTCCTTTTTTAGAGCAACATTTGTTTACCTATTTATGGTTATGTGCCTATACATCTGTTTGTTTTCTTAGGTAACCTCTTTTCTATAATTATGATTCCAGCAACTATCAATCTATTTACAGTAATATTGTTTTATGCTTGTCTGTACTTAGTATATATAGGTTGTGATATAGTGCATGAACATTTGATATTTTAAAGTTATTTGTATTGACTGTGCTGTTTAAGTATCACTGTGGTAATTTTTGAGGGTCAAGGCCATTAAACAGATTGTATGTCAACCAATTAAATCATGGTTTCATTTTCATAAATGGACATTTAAGTGTAGTGATGCAGCACTAATTAACTGTTTGGTTCAATACCAATAAATATACAAATGGATGGCTAAAAAATTGTAGTGTTATGATAACAGAACCTCAGCTCTCTCATTTAGGACTTTTTTTTCAAAATACTGCACTTGTTTTGCACACTGTACTTTTTCACTTTTTCCCAAAATACCATACTTACATGTGTTCATCACACTGACACCACACAGACTAAATGAGGATATTTGAGAGAGATCTCAGATGGCACTGAGGAATGAGCACACTGAACATCGAGCTCCTTGACTCTGCTGAAATTTTAGCTTTATAAGCTACTAAATGGTCTCTTTTTTTCTCTCTTGATGGAAATGGAACCTGAAGCATCTACACCTAAGCTATCTAAGGAGGAAAGGAAATGTGAAAGGGCAAAGGAGAAAAAGAAATATAAAGATCTTAATTTTTCCCTGACTGATCTGCAGCAGGCCAGTAAATGAGACAGAGTTGGTACAACAGAAAAATACGTATTGGATCTCTTGGGTATTTCCAGAGGAGTAGCCTGTGACACTGGCGATCATGACTGAGTGCTTTCAAAAAGGGCAACTCAATCACTGTGCCTGTGCACAGGCCAACTAGGCAGGGAGGGTGACTGGATGGGGGGTCCACAAATATAGTGACAGGATGTCGCTATATGTACACATGTGTTGGGAGTGAGTGAGCATGCTGTGCAATGGGTGGAACAGGAGGGAGTGTTTTTGGGGTGTAGTGCAGTGGTCAGCTGCCAAGCTAGCTGAGTGGCATAGTGGGTGGGTGGCGGGTTAGGGTTTGGAGGGTTCCGCGTTTGGTCCTAGGCATGGTTGCTTTTTTGTGTGCCATCCGGGAATTTTTTGCTTGTTTGTTTTGCACCCCACTGACATGCACCTCCCCTCCCTGGAATTGAGAATCCTTAAGTAGGGGGAGTGTGGGGGACAAAGCCCTGCATAAATAAGAAAAAAGTAAGTCTCTGGTGCCCCTTTGCTGTTCACCAGTAGTGTACATCGCTGAAACTGATTTTCGGTAATGTACACTCGTCCTAATGGCAATCGCCTTTCTATGATCGCCATTATGACATGGAACCATCCAGAGGTTTTCCTGCAGCCAAGGCTCTTGAAACTGGCTTGGTCCCAAAAATGGTGTTGCTGACAATCAGATGGTTTCTGTAATGGATGAAAACAGTACTTTTACCAACTGATCACATCCAGTATTTAGAGGAAAAACAAAGCATTTCTGCTTTATCTGTTTCACATGCCAAGATGGCAAAAAGTATTCAAAGCTTTCCTTGCATATCAAAACCTCCATGTGCAGTGAAAACACAGATAACCCCTTCCCTATCAGCTTCAGTCACAGACCCAGCTCCTGAGTTGCTTGAAATAAGAGGTCGGCAAAGGTTTTGATATTCTTTCATTCACATATGCTACAAAACTACACTCAGAACTACAGTAGATGCTAGATTTGATCAGTTTGAAAAAAAACCCTTTTGGTATACAGCAGAAAAGTGCATATAATTCAAAAGCAATTGACCTATTAACTAAACAGAATATAGAAATCAAATGGAAAGCAATATCAAACACTGCTCTTGCTGCATTGCTAATGTGGGATTATGTCACAACTTCTAAGAAAATGGAGACTTTAGAAAACAATGAAAGACTGAATAACTTAGCCAGCCTGGTGGCAGTGAGAGTTGATGTTCTAGACCCCACACATCACTCCATGCCAGTGATCCATGTTCAGGAATGAGCATGGATTGCCAGGGGTCAGTCAAGGAGGGAAAGGAGTGAGTGACCAAGGACTGCTTTCCTCTCCAGCAGAGGGAGGGCTGCTGGCTCTGCCATATGACTGACACCAGGTGGAGTCCTGGTAGCAATGCAGGTCGAGGAGTGGCAGAGAAAGGATTGTGCTGTGAGACTTTGCTATGTGTGCATGCACATGGTCATGTTGGCATGCATGACCCAGTGCAGCGAATGGGGGGGGGGAGGTGGAAAATGGTGACAGGCAGGCTAAGAATGACACTCCACCCATTGATCCTTCACCTACCTCTCTAGCAGCACTCAGAAGCCATACTGGATTTAAATGCTTAAGGTGAGGAGGACAGCCCTCCCTTTCCTGACCCTGCCATGGGGAGGGTGATCTATATGGGGTAGCTGGCAACCGGTAAGTCCTGGGTAGTTGGGAACAGTGGAGGTCAACGTGGCAAAGCTGAAGAGAGCCCAGACTGTCTTGCCACAAAAGGAGAATAAAAATCTTTAAAGAAAAAAAGATTCTGCATACCCCAAGATTTGTTGGCCTACCCCTTCTAGAAACCATGTCCTTAAGTACTTAGGATCTAATAACATTTTTCTTAATTCAGGTACTACACTATACAGAAACAATTGTCACAAATCTAATGAAGGTATTTCATCTTCCTCTAAGATTCAGTCCAGTAGAAATTCATCAGTCTTCAGTTACCTTGTTGCTTTTGAATCCTTGCTATACTGTGAACTTGCCCTGAAATCTGCAAGAATCAAATGGGGCTTTCAAATACTGGGATACTAAAGTGCATATCTACACAGATATTTTACCTATTCCACAGCAACAAAGGAAGATATTTCTCTAGTATGGACAGGATATTCAAGATTTAGGAGGAAGGCTTTCTGTTCTCTTCCCATGTAAAGCCTGCCAGATATTGAAAGACCAAAACAAAATGTTTTTTGATTAAAGTCAAATAAAAGACTTTATAAAAGCACAAGTGCAGAACAAGCAGTGGAAGGTTCAGAGGAATCCGATTCTGAACATGACCCAAATGATTCAGATGAGGGTGACAGAATCCAAGATAAATCACTGACTCAAACAGTAATTCAGAAAACTATGGATGCTAGCCCTGAAAAAGATTCTGAAACCCATTCCCCCAAAGAGATAGAATTGTCTGAATTTGCCACTCTATGAATATCAACTGACATAAATTACACAAATTGTATTCTTTTTAAAGTTGTGGCAATAATTCATTTTTTTTAACAGCTAGGAAATAAAGTTATGATATGGTTATGTACTAAATGCCTAAGCTGGGGAAATGTAAAAAAATAGAGTTAACATTTTGGATGGAAACTACAAATATTTTATTACCAAAACCAGTGGTTTCCTGTCTTTGTTTTAGTACCATTACTTGACATAGATTCAGCCTTTTAAAAACAAAAATGTATTTGAATGTCAAAGGAACTGGGTTTATATTTTTTTGCTTACAGATATCATTAACTGCTTATAGACCATGCCAGCATGAGAAGTATTAATTTAATATACATTTTCTATGTAGTGATGTAACTTAAGCTTGTGCTCCTCCCCTAGTGTGTGTGTGTGTGTGTGTGTGTGTGTGTGTGTGTGTGTATACAGTATATATATATTCTTGCCAATAAACTTCATTAAAGCATCAATTAGGGTTCTTCCATCATCAAACATAGGGAAATATGGTGTTAGGGTTTCCAACTCTAACACCCCACCCACCCTCAGCCTCCATACACCTACAGCCACCGGGGAGTTCCTTGGGGTTGTCAGCTCTAATGCTCACACCATTCCATGTGTAAGGAATCTGAGATGAAACAGAATAGGAGAAAGGTCTCTGAGCATTAGGGCTGACAACCCCAAGGCACACCACTGATGGCTGTTGGTGCATGGAGGGTGAGGGGTGGGTGAGGTGTTAGGCTTGAAAACCCTAACACCACATTTCCCTACTTTTGATGGTGGAATCCTAATTGATGCATTAATGACATTTTTTGCCAAGTATTTCCTTCATTTTTCAGGATGGATAATCATAGTCTTATTTGCTTTTGGGAGTGCAGAGCCCTTCAGGACCTGCACTCCCATCACTCTTTAATGGTATTGGTATTTGCATGTGGGCTCCATATATGCATATATATATATATGTATGCCGCTCTGGAAGCACAGGGTGTTCCAGGCCCCACGCTTACATTTATAGGGCAAGAGAAATAAAATTGTCAGTATAGTCATGTTATCACTCCACCTGATGTACCCTGTACAGAAAATTTTCAAATACCAACTGAAATATAAAATCCATGCAACAGCAGCACCATTCTGCACCACAGGTGCGAAAACACATTTTGGCCAGAATTTGAAAAGTGACAGCTGTGACATACATTTGGTGAAGTAAAAACAAGTGTATGCTGAAAATCTGGCACCAAAATATTTTACATTTACAAAGTTACAAGTGTTCATAGTGAAATTGCAAAGAATCATCATGACTCTACCATTTTTTGACATTTTGACCCCAGATTTTCAACATGGCCTTTTGAGGACCCCACCTCATGAACAATATGACTGCCATTATGCAAATCCCACCCAAAAGGTGAATTCACCATGCAACAATGAAATCACCATTCAGGCAGGAGTTACATAATGACGGTCACACTGTTCATGAGGTGCAGTCCCCAAAGGGCCATATTGAAAATTTGAGGTGAAAATGTAAAAAAATAACTGATTTATCCATAAAAGTTGAAAGCCCCATTAAAATACATTAAACTGCATTTACCTTAGTTTCTCATATTGCAGTCACTGGTTTCAGCATAAAGACGTATCTTTGATAGGGAGAGTGGATGTCAAACTCCAGATGTCTTCAGGTGAGTGAGGGGGTGCCAAGAGGAATGTGGGAGAGGTGGGTACACAGTTGGAGGTCAGGCGGGGCTGCGAGTGTGATCGGTGATGGATTTTTTTGTTACAGGTAAAAAAATAAAAAAAAGACATGAGTGACGGTTTTATTATTTTTAGCATGAAAATAACATGGGAGGGTTGGGGATGCCATTAGCCACCAACAACATGTAAAAATGGGCATCTGGGATTGGGGAAGGAGGACCATTAGGCCACCAGGTAATTTTAATCATGAGTCATGATTCATGACTGGCAGTTATCTCCCAGTATTGCTGGTCCAATGGTTCTCCTTCCCCCTCCTGCCTGTTGAAATACAACAAAACCTTCTTTGCCAGAACTGCTTCTCCTGCAGCTGTGTCTCCCTTCCTGCCAGCCCAATAACAGAATTGGCTGTGCCAGTACTGCCACTCCCATGGCTCCCACTCTCCCTGCCACTAAGTTCCTAAAGCACAACTAAAATTGTGCTAAAGCACAAAAAAAAATGTTGTGCTAAAGCACAAAAAACAAGTTGCTAAAGTACAACAAAAATGGCTCTGCTGGTACTGCCACTCCCACTCCCATGCTCTTACTCTCCCTCCCACTGGCATACAACAAAACCACCTCCTACAGTACTGATTTTACTATTGCTGTCTACCTCCTACACACCTTACGGCAACAAATCTGGTTGTGCTGTTACTGTCACTCCTATGGCTATTGCTTTCCCTGCAGATCACTTGAATGCAACAAAACCAGCATTACCTCTTGCTGCTGTCCCCACAGTTTTCTCTCCACCACCTACTCGCCCAAATACAACAAATCTTGTTCCACTGCTACAGCTGCAGCCACAGTTGGGCAGTAATAAAAAGGTAAGATTTGGGAAAGCAAAATATTTATAAACACAAATCTCCTGCAATTTAAATGAAGAGATAAAAGCCAGTAAGTGGCTTAAACACTGGGAAGATGAAGTGATTGGGTTTAAATGATGCGCACTAAGTTATGCAGAAATATTTTACTAAAGTAAAAGGAGATATGATTTTCACATAATATATATTATGTGTTTACAGTTAATACTTATATCTACTGACAAATACTAGTATATTTTGCTGCAACCTGCGTGTTCTGCAGGCAGCATTGCAGTCACAAATTGAGGGAAAAGATTGATGTTTCACGATACAACTGAACCCTTTTTCGCAATTTGCGGGAAAAGATGGTTCTTTCATGAATGCAAGTGCTGTAATTTGTGAGAGAACAATGTCTTTAATAAAATAAACACATTTCTTGGCATTGTGTTAAAAAACTGACCACAGAATCTGATTCCTTGGGCCCTGAATAGGTAAACACAACTCTCTGTGTTTACCAATTACCAGTATATTTTTAAAATATTTAAGTTTGTTTGCTTCACTAACTGAAAACAAGATGGTGGCAGCATAAAATAACATTCCCCATTTGCGAAAGAGAACGATACTTTCGCAATCATGAAATACTCTTTCACTCGGGACATCTAACTTTCACCATGGGAAATAATGGGAACATTTTAAATTTAGTAACTTTTGAAAGAATTAATATTTTTTTCACCAAAACTTCTAGAGGCATATTTGTGACCCAAGCCCTGTATATCCTATACATTTCAGACCAAACACTAAAGCCATTTCTGAGAAACAGTGTGACAAAGAATTTACACGAAAATGGTAATTTTCAAATCTTTTGACACTCTGTATCTCTGCACCCACACGTTGACTGCAACAAAACTTGCCACATCCAGAGATTGTTGGTCCCCGATGGTGCATGCAAAATTTCATAAAAATTGGTCAAACTATTGCAAAGTTCTTAAACTGCAAAAGTTTGGGTTTTACATAGAAGTGACCATTGAACCCCAACTATAGGGGCGTGACTGGGCCTTTATAATATATATGTGTATGTACAGTAAATGTATTTATATTTAATTGTATTATTCATTATATTTAGATCTCCAACCCCAATAACATCAGACTTTTACTGAGCTACATTAAAAATGATTGTATTTTTGCTTTCTTTTATTTTATTGCATTGCATGCTAGGTCATGACATTACTGTGACAATATTGCATTTGAATATTGTTGAAAAATTAAAAATAAAAAAATTTAAAACATTTGAATAAAGGAGCCCCCCTCCTCCCCAAGCTATTTTTTAGTGATAGATATAACATTTCAGTGAGTCAGCATTTTAAATCTTACATTATGGGGGCACTTCCTCTGTTTGTTTGATGGTTTTGGATCAAATACCAGTACATGGAGGAAGTAGGTTCAGATAATTAAAACAAAGAGGATCTTAGTGGATGTACAGTATGTGCTCATAACACTGACACCAGAGACATTAAATGAGGATATTTATTTCATTTCTTTTAGCGTGTTTCTCTATTTATTGTTATATGTCCATACATCTGTTTGTTTTCTTATAAGACCACCCCCTTTCTATCATTATGATTCAAGAGGCCATCAATCTATTTACAGAAATATTATTTTATGCTAGTCCGTATTTATTATATATGTTGTGAGAATTATGTTTGAACATTTGGCTTTTAAAAGTTATGTGCACTGACTATGCTGTTTAAGTATCACTGTAGTAACATTAGAGGGTCAAGGCAGTAAATCAAGTTGTACTGCAATTAAGTCATGGCTTCTATTTCATAAAAGGAAATTTAAGTGCAGTGTTGCAGCACTAATTAACTGGTTGATTCAATATCAATAAATAAACAAATGGATGGCTAAGCAATTGTGAAATTATAATAACAGAACCTAATCTCTCTCATTTAGGACTTTAATTTGCTTAACTTTGCACATTGGGTTTTTTCACTTTTTTCCAAAATGTATGCACAACTATGTAAACTTGCCTTTGCTGATGTGCCATTTCCTTTTATTGAAGAGGGAGAATTTTGAGAATTATTTAAGTAACATTCAAATTAATAATTAAAATGGCATTTGGAAAAATTAGTGATTTATATATAGAATAATACATGGGGGAGTGCATAACAAGAATTTAATGCATGCTTGAAGTGGGGGATGCTACATAAACCCTAAGAACAAAGCCCGAGGGGTTTATCAAACATCAGTGTGCATTCACTTCAAGTTTTGCACTCCCCTTCATGTGTTGTTCTGCATAATTACTGGGGGACATTTGTTCTCCAAGCAGATTGACTTAATGAAAAAGTGTATTTTCTTTATTGATCAGAACATGTAACAGTGCAATTAAGAAAGTGAATAAACACTTGCATATTGTTGTAACATGTGCATTTGCCTGCATTAGTAACTTTTTAAAATTGTTAAAGAACAGGTTGCTTTAATGTTTAGTGTAAGAACAGCAAGAGCTTTATTCCTACACTGAAGATGGCAGTTACACAAAAGTACAGTAAAAAGGTCATTGTATGAAAAGAGTTTTATGTGTTAGCAAACATGTTTGAAAATTTGTACTTTATGTTTTCAGTTAATACTTAAAGCAAATTTTGTAAGCTCCGGATTGTCATTGTCATGGCGATGTTAACTAGGTCTAGAGGTCAGAGTTCATAGTAGTTTCTGTGGCAACAGAAAAAAAGAGTGTGAGTGTGTGATCCACTTCAAAAACTGCCTGTAACTGCTGGGGAGGTTAGTGAAACTCAGATATTTCTTTTGTGGCATTTAAGTTGTTTGAGTATTTTTCTATTTGGGTAGATGTTACGGCAAAGTGCTTCTTTAAGTGCTGATTGACAGCAGTTGTGAGAGTCCTGCCAGTGAGTCTGCATGAGTGTAGCTGAAGAGAAGATAGTACATGTTCACTGTTAAAACCCATGGGTTATAAAAAGGGCTGCCAACTAAAAGGGTAGACCCCATTTTCCCCTGGCCTGGCAGGCAAATAAAGGTGGGAGTGTCAGTAACAGGAAAGGGTAGAGGAAGGAGGGAAGGGGAGGAAGAGGAGAAGGGATAAGAGTGGCCCAAAAGTGAGGTCACAAGAGAAGGGAGGGGAGAGGTAAGGTCACCCGGGGGAGGCACATCCAATGGTGAGGTGGGAGTCCAGGACTGGACATGGCAGAAAGAGGGGAGGCAACAATGGAGGCATAGAAAAAACCCTTGCACAGAATGGGGAGCTCACAATTTTGTTCCAAATAAAATTTCATTTCGTAGCACATCAGTTTTTGGCAGATAAACAGCCAGCCATTGGGCATTTGATTTGGTTTTTGGAGTTAAAACACTGGATTAGTCATTTTGTGCTAGTTATATAGTTTAAAAAAAAGACAGGGTGCAGAGCAAGGGGGTATTTGCAGGAAAAAAAGATTTAGCAGGTAAGAACCCACAATGCGGCATCTGTGGAAGCCAGCAAGTGAGCTGAAAAGAGTGGGGAAAACTGTGGGGTTGCTTGAGCATGGCTAGTGGGGGCAGAACAAGCCCATAGAAGGTTGCTGGGGCCACAGTGTGTGGGGACTGTTGTGTTGTTTGAGAAAGCATGCTGGGGGTACATGAATTGTGTGGGCAGAACAAGCAAATAGAGCGTTGAGGCCGCAGTGTTTGAGGGAGATTGCATTTCCTGCTGTGGGGCTTCCAGTGCCCAAGAGAAGATGAGGGACAGCTAGAAAGTGGTCTTGAGGTAGAGGCCGAAGTAGGATCAGCTGGGCGACTGACACGGCGGAAAGCACGAGTCGGGAAGGGCCACGTGGGGACTGGTCACAGGCGCTGGCCTGGAGAGGCTCCCCTGTGACTGGCAGGGAAAATAAGCCATCCTGCACCTCCAGAAAAAAGAAGCACCCCAGAGTAAGGGGAGAGTGCAGCATCCATTGTTGCAGCAGGAAAAAACCCTGTTTGGGCCAGCAGGAGCCCTGGGCCAAGAAAGTTTTTTTTTTCTGCAGCTGGGGACTGCCAGGTAGAAGGCTATGAGTGCTTGGAGGCCGCAGCAGATGGCAGAAGGCAAAAAGGGAAGGAGCAGTGTCGGGGACTGTGTGGCGATGGCGTCTGACATCATTGCCATGTGGGACAAGATGGAAAAAGAAGGCCTTTGGAGGGGGGGTCGGAAGCCTGAGATACCTGGACACCAGTTTCAGCTTAGTGGAGCCTCGCCTGGTTAAAATATCGGTGACCTGGAGGCAAAAGATAAACATGGCCACAACAAGGGGGAGAATCAGCATATCCAGGCACAGTGGGGACCAGGCGTGGTGATGGGCCTGATGCGAGGCCATTTTCTGGATTTTGTGGGGCAAATCAGCACTGGCATGGCAATAACACGTGGTAATGGTATTTGACATCATTGCACATGGTGGAGGGAACAAGAGGAGAGTAGCCACTGGCAGGGGCCACAATGGACAGGCAGGGCATGAGATAATGGTGCAGCAACAGGAATAGTGCCATCAAGAAAGCTGATTGGGCAGTTTAAAAAAAAAAGTAAATATAGGAAAATAAGAAATACATTTCATAGAAAGGGTGGCAGGATGGGGGATTCCACTGTGGGCATCAGGAAAATGACAATAGAGTCTACCACACAAGGGTCAGGCAGCAATGGGGACTATATATAAAAAAACAAAACAACACAAGCAAACAGGAAGTCGCTGGGGAAGGGTGAGGGATAAGACTAGATTGCGAGAGGGATCGGGTGGGCGGAGCTATGGAGGGCATGTTATTATTAAGAAAAAGGGATTGTGGTTATGACTGTTTCTGCTTCAGGGACCGGGGAGTAGGGTGACCCAGGAGGTCATAATATCAAACAAGGGGGGAGAAGTATTGGTGGATATGTCTGACTTTTCTTTGTGATTCTAGAGAGACTGCAGCAACAGGGATGGCACCCAGAAAACCTAAGCCAAGCAAGGAAGATTGTTACTTGGCTGTGATGGATTCAGTGGAGAAGGCGAACAGGCTATTGGAGGCTGCCGATCTGGAGGATGCGGAACAGGGCAAGAAGCAGAAGGGGGAGCAGGGTTGGGGGAGCAAGGATGGAAAATGGGCCACCCCAGGTGCTGGATGATCCCAGGCTGGGGGCACCCATCCCGGTGGTGCTGAGGCCACCTACCCTGGCGATCCCAGTGACTGAGCCTACGCTGCTGTTCCCCCTCCTGTTAGTCCTGTACCAGAGCTGGCACCAGCGTGGATTCTGGTACCAGAATCAAGCCACCAGCACCAGAGAAGATGATGCCACCTGCACCTGGGGGAGGTGGAGCCTCAGACCCTTCACCAGTACCTACCCCAGGACCACCACAGCCAGAGTTCAGCGTGCCACTGCCAGTACCAGATAATGCTCCCATCACGCTGGAGAGCAGCATGAAAGAGTACATGGAACAGATGTTAAAGGCTATGGGGGAAATGGGGTTGGGCAGCTGGAAAGGCACTAGGGGAAATAAAGGGTGGAGCAGCTGGGTAGACAGGGACGGCAACAGAAACAGTGGGAACAGGGGTAGCAATGGGGGCTATAGATGTCTCAGGGTAAGAATTGGGTGATCACATCCCCACAGCAACAAAAGAGAAGATTTGGAAGGGGGAATTTGTTGATATTTTTGCCTTAGCAAATGTGGACAACATGGATAAGTATGAGGAGAGGGATAGTTTTGAGAAGAAGGATATGGCAGCCACAGTGGTCTTATTGGGAAAAGGGGAAGAGGAGAAGTCCTTCAAAGGGAAGACATGGGACAATTGGTCCATGGGGTTCACCTATTTCATAGCAATAGCCATCGAGAAAAGATCAGAATTGGCGACTCCCCTGTTGACATACTCACTGATTATCAAGAATGCCTACAAGAAAGGGGGACACAGCTGGCTTAAATATGATGAAAAATTTCGGAAGCGGAGGGCGCATTTTGGGGACATAATGTGGGATGCCTGGCAGATTGACTTGTGTTTAGAGATATACACAGGACCAATGGGGACAGAGGGGGAGGGAGACAAAAAAGGGTCAGGAGCACAAAAAGCATGCTGGGGGTACAACCGCGTTTTCTGCTTATGGCTGAACTGTTGTTTTTGGCACATCTGCTGGAAGTGTGGGGGACACCACCCACCTCCAAGTGCAGGTACAACTGGGACAGGAGCAGCAATGGGCAGGACAACCAGCAGCAGCAGCCCTTTTGGGGTAACTGGGGGGTCTTTTTGGGGCCAACCATGGACCCGAGTGAAAAGGGGGAAGGGAACAGGGGGCAGCAGGGGGAAAACATCTCATAACAGGCCCCAGGACAACTAAGGAAAATGGGAGGGGGGGCATTTTGTGGTTGGCACATACACCCATAAGGGCCGAGGTGGTAGGGGAATGGGTGAAGGAGTACCCAGACTGGAGAGGGGCAAAAATGTTGACAGATGGGTTTGAAAAAGGTTTCAGTTTACAATATCAGGGGAATAGGAGAGGGACACAGGCAAAGAACCTGAGATCTGTACAGGGAAAAGAAGCATTACTAGAACAAAAAATCCAGAAGGAGGTTACTGCAGGTAGGGTGGAGAGGTCTTTCGGAACTTTACCCCTTCCTGACCTTAGAATCTCTCTACTGGGTCTGGTACTGAAGAAACAGGCTGGAGAGTACAGGGTGATACATCATCTATCATACCCAGCTGGGGATTTGGTTTATGACTTCATAGATGAGGAGGACAGCAAGGTGACGTACGTCACCTTGGAGGAGGCAGTGAGGTTCACCAGGGCCGCACAAGGGCCTTGGCTGGCTAAGATGGACATTGAGTCGGCATTTAGGCTACTGCGTGTCAGACCTGAAGATTGGGACCTCTTGGGCTTCAAAGTGTGGGGGGGGGGGATATTATTTTGACAAAGCCACGCCCATGGGATGCTCTGTAGCATGCGCTACATTTGAGATGTTCAGCACCTGGTTGCAATGGGCATACAAAGAGATATATGGGTACCACAGGGTGGTGCACTACCTTGTTGACTTTCTATTTATAGGAGAGGGGCAGGGCAAGACTGATGGGATGCTGAGGGATTTCGAGGAGTTGTGCCGGGATCTAGGGGTACCACTGGCCAAAGAGAAAACAGAGGGGCCCAGTCAGACAGTAGAGTTCCTGGGCATAGAGCTAGACACAGTGGGGGGAGCTAGTCTGACTCCCGGAGAAGAGGGTGGAGAAGCTGGAGGCCTTGATACAGGGGGTAAAGGGAAAGCACAGGGTACAACTGAGGCAGGTGTAACAGCTGCTGGGGCACCTGAACTTCTCATGTAGAGCCATAGCCCCTCGGGACATGTTTACCCGAAAGTTGTCCTGGGCCACCCGACGGGTGAAAAAAATGCACCATTGGGTGAATATTACTAGAAGCGCAAGAGAGGATCTGGAGGTCTGGGAAAAGTTCTTAGAGGAATATAATGGGAGAACATTCTGGCAGGACAACTGGGCATTCAACACAGACGTCCAGCTCTACACTGATGCAGCTGCGGGTATAGGCATGGGGGGATATTTCAGAGGCAAATGGGTCACGGAACCATAGCCAACAGCAAGTATACAAAAGGGGGTGACAGAAGACATCACCTTGTTGGAGATCTTCCCCATATGGGTGGCAGTGTTTAAGTGGGGCGAGGAGCTTCGGAATAAATGGGTTACCTTTTGGAGTGACAACAGGTCAGCAGTGGAAGTGTTGAACAACAAGGGGACCAAGTCAGACAGGGTGATGAGGGTGCTAAGGTGTCTAGTCCTAGCTGGTTTGACATTGAACATATCATTTAAGGCTCAATACATCAATGGCGTTGATAACCTGTTAGCTGATTGCCTCTCCTGATTGCAGATGGACAAGTTTCGAGCCTTTGCACCAGGAGCAGAAGCCTCCCAGACCAAGGTACCAGGGTACGTATGAAAGATTGATTTGGGTGAGCTGAGTTACTGTTCCACAACTCCTGTTCCCCTAGGATCCTGAGGGCTTATGAAGCCTCCTGGAGGGCCTTTCAGAACTTTTTGAGCCACAATGACAGACAGGTAAGTGGGACAGTCACAAGGGAAGAGGTAACAAGATTTGTGGTGGCAGGTTGGAGACAGAAGATGGCTCAGCTGATGATGGGAGTGCACTTGGCAGCCATAGGGCAATATGCACCCTAAAAGGTTGGGAGGGCCCCACAAAGGAAAATATAATAAAGGGGATAATAGTAATAACTTTATTTTTAGGGTGCCTTTCAAAATTATCAAGGAGCCTAATAGATTTAAAAAAGCACATCAAACATCCAGATCGTTAAAATAATATAAACAGAAACCAGCAGTAAAATTATCTATTCACCAAATGCTTGAGCCCGCAGATGTGTTTTCAAGGTTTGTTTAAAACCCTGCATGGTAGTGCACTCCCGTATCCGATGAGGTAGAAAATTCCAGAAAGTTGAGAAGATTTCAAACACACCCTTGGAATCTCTAGCAACCCCTTGTCAGCTGAGTGGAACAATCGTCCGGGGCAGTAGGAGACCAGAAGCTTTTTCAGGATGATGCAAGGGTGGCAAAGGGGGGCTGGGGGAGTGACATATCACAGAAGACCGATGACAGAGGACTTGATGGGAAGGTTGATGAAGGGCTTGAACCATGTCTGCACATCAAGCAGCAAGGTAATTATGTTTAGGGCACTGTATGCCACAATGTATGGGGGGACCTTCTGAGTCAGTGAGGTGGTAGGCCACAGGTGACAAGATACATCTACTGGGATGCATTGGGAGGACATGGTATGGGAGGCAGAGGGCATAGCAGTAAAAATCAGGAGGTCCAAAACAGACCAACAGGGACAGGGAAAAACAGTGTGGCTGAGGCATCATGAGAATGCTGACATTTGCCCAGTGGGAGCCTTGCATGCTTAAGCAGCCAGTGTCCTCAAGGTGAAAGCCCATTGATGTTCCTGCATGGCAACAGAAAGGGAGTAACAGCCTACCAAGTGACAGCGGTCCTAAGAAAGGGTTTGGCCTTTGTAGGAGAACAGCCGGATAGGTACTCCTCCCACTCATTTAGAATAGGGGCAGCCTCGATGATAGCAGCCCAAGGGAGCACGCCAAGTGCGATCACGGAGAGGAACAGGTGGATGCCCAAAAGTTACAAAAAATATACACAGAAATACAAGGAATAACAAATTTTCCTTTTTCTCCCATAGCAGGTACAGAAACATATGGGTACCTCAAGACAAAGGGGGGGGGGGAAGGAATGATAAGTATTTGGAGCTAATGGTGTCCTGCTTATGATTACCCAGGGAGGACAAGGAGGCTCAAGGCATGGATATGAGGGCACTCATTCATGCATTGGGCAGAGAAGTGGGTATCCAGGTGGCAAGGGGGAAGGCAGCTGCACATGAACATCAATGAGATAAGGTTAACATGGAGAGGCCTGTGGGGGATGATGTAGATGCAGCAGTTGCCAATGTTGAGAGCTATTAAGGAGGACCACAGCCAATCAAATGTGATTGTGATTCACTTGGGTGGAAATGATCTAGGAACAAGGCCATGGCTGGACATATTTCATCAAATCAAACAGGACTTGCAAACAGTTAGAGGATGGTGGCCAGAGGTTACTCTGGCATGGTTTGACATTACAACCAGAAGGGTTTGGAGACATGCAGATAATCACAAGACAATGGACAGAGCTAGGAAGTGGATGAACACTAGAGTGGGGAGATTGTCCGAGGGTATGGGAGGTTTAGTGATACATCATGGGGTGTTAGAGTAAGTGGATGAATTCTACAGAGGGAATGGGGTACACATATTGGTTTTAGGGTTGGCATTATTTAATGAGGAGATTGCCAACAAGCTAGAAGCCTGGTTGCACAGGAAGGAACAGGAGAGCTGGGTGGAAAGGAAAAGGGGGGGGAGTCCACCATCCATCGCAAGCTGGAGGTGGACTAATGGACGAAAAGGAAGAGGAGGAGGATAGGAAAAGGAGGGACAACAAAGCTAAGGCAGAACAAAAAGAGGTGACAGAGGACAAGCCAGCAAGAACCGGGGGTACGTGTGTATACTCATACCCTCCTTGCTGGATTGGAGAAGAAGTAGTGGGTCCCCCCATGATACACATCAGGGGGGCAGAAGAAAGAAGGAAGCCCAATAAACCATGAGCATTACGATATGAATAAAACTGTTTTGAAATAGAATAACAAAGTGTACTATAAAATACGAAAATGAAATGAAAAGTGAAAATGTTGATATGTAAAGAAATAAAATCAAGTAAAATAATTGCCAAAATCTGAGCACCCACACATCATTGTCAGTGTCTTTCATTTGTGGGGCTCTGGGGGGACAAAGAGGGTTGCCAACTAAAAGGGCAGACCCCATTGTCCCTTGACCTGGCAAATGAAAGTGGGTGTGTCAGTAACAGGAAAGAGTAGCGGCAGGGGGGAGGAAAAGTTATAGGAGTGGCCCAAAAATTACCTCACAAGAAAAGGGAGGAGACAGGTGAGGTCACCCAGGGGAGGGGCATCCGATGGTGAGGTGGGACCCCAGGACTGGACAGGGCAGAAAGAGGGGAGGCATCAATAGAGGGATAGAAAAACCCTTGCACAGAATGGGGAGCTCACAATTTTGCTCCAAATAAAATTCCCACCCATCCATCCCAAAAAATTGGTGTTTAAGAGAAAGAAAGAAAGGAGAGCACTGTGGGAGGTGGAGCGCAGTGTAATATTATGGTGGACCTGCCAAAGATGGATGGCCAGGTGAGGGCATCTAGAAATCCAGGGAAAAAGAAAAGGAAGAGGAGGATAGGAAAAGGAAGGACAACAAAGCTAAGGCAGAACAAAAAGAGGTGAAAGAGGACAAGCCAGCAAGAACTGGGGGTACATGTGTATACTCATACCCTCCTTGCTGGATCAGAGAAGAAATAGTGGATACCCCCATGATGCACATCTGGGGGGCAGAAGAAAGATGGAAACTCAATAAACCATGAACATAATGATATGAATAAAACTGTTCTGAAATAAAATAACAAAGTGTAGTATAAATTACTAAAATGAAATGAAAAGTGAAAATGTTGATATGTAAAGAAAGAAATCAAATCAAGTAAAATAATTGCCAAAATCTGAGCACCCACACATCTTTGTCAGTGTCTTTCATTTGCAGGGCTCAGGGGGGACAATGACCAATTATAACTGGCTTCTCCTGTGAGAAAAATACATTCCTCAGTTATTATGCTGCAATTAATGAGTATAAAAAGAACACACAAACCAGTAACAGTACCCTTAATGAAATGAAGTTTTTCATGAAGTGCCAGGTCACCACCTCAGCACAGCTATGCTCATATGTGGGTGGTGCTGCCAACTGTTTATAAGTTAGTATGTGATTTGAACAATAAAAAACTGTATTTTGCTGTCATTTTGTTCAAGACTGATTCTGTTTGCCACAGATGGACGTAATTTGGCAACAGGAGAAATCATATGAGAAGATCTTGGAGAGCCTTAACATGTACTGTACACACTAGTTGCTATAAGGGAAGTTGGGGATATGATAGAGACGTATAAGTACTTGTAGGGAGTCAATAGGGTGAACTGCACTGAACTGTTAATGAGAAATGAAGGCACTATAATGAGAAGTCATGTGTGGGAATTATTGCATGACTGGTTCAAGACTTGATGTATGGAAATTCTTCATTATGGACACGGTGGTAGATGAGTGGAATAAATTTCCCAATGATGTAGGCCATTCAGAATCCATTATGGGGTTCAAACACTGTTGGAACATACACTAGGGAATAATACCAACTATGGGAAAAGAGGACATGGGTATTCTAGGGAATGGGGTGTTAAAAAAACACTCCAGATTTTGGCCACTATCTCCATCATGGTGTAGGCCATGCATAGCTTCAGGTATGCATATGGACATACTGTAGTGGAGACCACCAGAATGCAATACAGAATATTGCAGATATATACAGAGTTACTGCAGGAAACAGTGCAGTTTCAATGACAGTTAATCTCTTTTGTCATTCAGGACTCTGAAAATGTTTTGTGTCCTGGTGGGCTCCACTACAGATAGACCATTAGGTCTGCTATTAAATTCTATGTATCTTTGTATTTAATGTGACACCCTTTACTATTTTCAAGGGTCCCTCACTCAATACAGTATACTGATTGACATGACTCTAAGTGACTTAATCTGATGCTAGGCGCTATTATAACATTTATAGTATCAACTATCATAGACTGCATAATTAGTGCACACTGTCCTTCTATGTGGGAATAGTAAATGAAATTCCACACCTCTGTGAGCATCCACCAATAATATGAGAAACTAAATGAGAAAGACAGACATTGCAAGTACCACAGCAAGAGAAGCACACACTGCATTGTTTGAAATGAAACAATACTGCCTTACTAAATTGCATTCAACACAATGCAAAAGTCAAACAAAAGAAATGCCAACGAATTAAATGCATGTACTGTGCTAAAGTCAGAATTCCTACTTTTCCATATTAATACATAACTATGCAGTGCAGTATGCAGGAATGGAAGCATTTTGTGCAGTACATGCAGCTGAGCTAGCCAGGATGCAACACAGTATCTTGCAGCATTACTCTAGAGTGCTGCAGGGGAAAACAGGCAATTAAGGCCCCTTGTCATGTAATATTTTGCAACATGTCATTTAATGCAAGGTACTGCATTGCTTCCTTACTGACACCACTGAAACTGTAGGCAGCACCGTGAATTAATTAGAACATACAGGATGAAACTGAATGTATTACAATACATATCAAACATACAGTACAATAAAAATATACAGTTACAATAAATGTATTCACATCATCAACCAACAGTCATCTATTGCATCCCTTCCCTTATGTTTGCATCTTTGCTTTTTAAGAGTTCTCAAATTTCTCTTTGGGTATTTAGCCAGCCCAAAATGACGAAACAGTGGCTTGCTGTATTTATAGTCTTTGTGAACCTATGAAAAAAACATAGAAACATAGACGTTGATGGCAGATAAGGACTGCAAGGCCCATCCAGTCTGCCCATTTTTTCTACTTTATGAACGGCACGTAGGCCTTTACTCTGTCCATGGCCTATCTACTCATACTTAGCTGTATTGCTACCTTATGCTTATCCCATGCCTGTTTGAAGCCTTGCACTGTATTCATATCCACCACTTCCTGAGGTAGGCCGTTCTATGCATCCACTACCCTTTCTGTGAAAAAAGAACTTCCTCACATTACCCCTTAATCGGTCTCCCTCTAATCTCATGCTGTGTCCTCTTGTCCTCCTATTTTTCTTATATTGAAACATGTTAGACTCTTTCACCTTGCTAATGCCCTTAAAGATGTTTTAATGTTTCGATCATATCACCTCTCTCCCCCTCCTTTGCTCTAGGGTATACACATTGAGCTCCATTAATCTGTCCTCATGTGTTTTCTGATGCAGTCCCTGCACCATTTTGGTTGCCCTTCTCTGGACTGCCTCCATTTTGTTAATGTCCTTGTGCAGATGCGGCCTCCAGTACTGCATGCAGTACTCCAGATGGGGCCTAACCAGTGTCTTGTAAAGAGGGATTATTACCTTCCTCTTACGACTTGTGATACCCCTACTAATACACCCCAACATCCCCCTCTAGCCTTACCTACTGCTTTAGTGGTCTGCTTGGATCATTTCAGGTCATCTGTGATGATGATGACCAAGTCTCTTTCTTCCCTTGTGACTGCCAGCAACTCACCTCCCAACCTATAGGTGACTTCAGGAGTTCTCTTCCCTATGTGCATGATCTTGCACTTCTTTGCGTTAAACCCCAGTTGACACTCTTCAGACCATTTTGCCAGTTTATCCAGATCTCTTCTCATTTTGCCCACCCCGTCTGGATAATCTACTCCTGTTGCAGATCTTGGTGTCATCTGCAAACAGACAAATCTTACCCCCATTCCATCTGCAATGTTACTGATGAAGATATTAAAGAGGACTGGCCCCAGGACTGATCCCTGAGGTACCCCACTTGTGACTTGCATCTCTCCTGACTATATACTGTTTACCACCACTCTGTTTTCTGCCCACCAACCAGTTTGCCACCCAGTTTACCAACTTCTGACCCACTGTGAGTCTACCCAGCTTATTAATCAATTTTCTATGTGGAACAGTATTGAAAGCTTTGCTGAAGCCAAGGTAGATGACATCTACTGCAGCTCCTTGGTCCACCACTCTGGTTACCCAGTCAAAAAAATCCATAATATTAGTTTGACAGGACCTTCCTGTTGTAAAGCCATGCTGTCTTGGATCCTGTGCTCCTATAGATTCCAAGTGTTGCACTATCCTTTCCTTAAGGAGTGTCTCCATAATCTTGCCCACTACTGAGGTAAGACTAAGTGGTCTATAGTTCCCTGCCTCCCCCCCCTGCTACCACTCTTGTGGAGTGGGATCACATGAGCCCTTCTCCAGTCTTCTGGGACCTCTCCTGTGCTCAGAGACTCACTAAACAGTTCTGTTAATGGCTATGCTAGTTCCACCCCTAGCTCCTTTAGTACCCTGGGAAGTATGCCATCAGGTCCCTTTGCCTTGTCCACCCTGAGCTTAGCGAGCTCTTGTAGGACCCTTTCTTTTGTGAAGGGACTAGTGCACTCCTCCCTCCCCCCTGTGTCCATGGTGCTGAGCTGTGGGCCCTGCCCTACCTTCTCCTCAGTAAATACTGAGCAGAAGTATCTATTTAGGATATATGCTTTTCCTTGGTCCTCCTCCACACACTCCCCCTTATCCCCTTTGATCTTAGCAATACCCCCTGTGGACTTTATCCTTTCACTAATGCATCTATAGAAAGTCCTGTCCTCTTCCTTTACTGTTTGTGCTAGTGTTTCCTTGGTTTGGGTTTTTGCCTGCCTTACTGCCTTCCCTGCTTCCCTTAGGGAAGTTTGGTATGCCTCCCTATATTCATCCCATTGTGTTCCCTTATATTTCCTGACAGCTAGCCATTTGGCTCTGACCTTTTCTGCTACTGTTTTATGAGAACCAGAGTAGTTTCCTCCTTCTTTTCCTCTTGCTTTTCTCTCTAACACAATGGTATGTTGCGTAACGTATTGCATCCTCAATGCTTCCCACTTTGCCTGTACCCCCTCACCTGTATTTCTTCTTGCCAGGGCTAGCTTAACTCTGTTGGCCATCTTATAAAAGTCAGCTCCTCTGAAGTCCCATAGTTTTGCCTTGGAATGGGATGATTTAGTTGTAGTGGCCAAATCGAACCATACCATGTGATGGTCACTGGCCCCCAGGTGACCTTCTACCTGGAGATCTGTGATCCTTTCCCCATTAGTCAGTACTAGATCTAGGATAGCCCTGTCTCTTGTGGGTTGTTGTACCAGTTGTTTGAGGCCCTCCCCTTTCAGCGAATCCACCATACATATAGTTCTGGTGGATGTTCCTGTTGTTAATGACCAATCTGTATCTGGCATGTTGAAGTCTACCATTATCAGAACCTCCCCATTAGCGGTCATGTTTTATACATCTTCTAACAGTAATGTGTCTATGTCCTCCCCCTGGTCTGGAGGCCTGTAGACAACCCCAGTCTGTATGGCTGTCCTGTTTTCTGCTTCCAGAGTGACCCACAGTTCTTCTGGCTCCTTATGTGTATTCTGAATATCTGCAGCTTTGATATCTTCATTGACATAAAGGGCCACTCCACCCCACCCCCCTTTTTGCAACTCGGTCTCTTCTGAACAATACATAGTCTGGTACTGAAGTCTCCCAAGTATGGCTACTGGTGAACCATGTATCACTAATGGCTGCTATGTCCAGTTTAGCCTCTGTCATTGTTGCCTGCAGGTCTGAGATCTTGTTTCTCAGACTGCGAGCATTTGTGTACATGATTTTCCATTGGCCAGATTTCAATTAATACGTCATCAGTTATATCTAATTATAAAATGGGTCTATGAAACTCAGCAATCCGATTGGCTACTACATCTTCTGAGCCGTGTCCTTATCAAAAGATATAGTAGTCAACTGGCACTTGTTACCACTCTCGAGCCCCACAATGCAAATAAATAAGTGAGCTCTGCCAGCCCTTACCCAAAAACACACATAGATGCTGACACAGCTCTCACCAGAACACCACAAAATGGCCACTCACCGGCACAGAACACACACACACACACACACACACACACACACACACACACACACACACACACAAAGATAAACAAGCCACCCACCTACAACAAGCTTAAACCGCACCATAGCAATTGTTTTCTATGTTCCCTCATCTCTGCCCATGAACTCTATTGATCACCCAAACTCACTTCCAAAACATCACTGTGATGTGAGAACTCAACCGCAATCTCTGAGCCCGACACAAAACCGGAAGTCATTTGTCAGTATTTTGATCCCATACAGATCACCAGCACAGCAACTTATTTTTCATTATTTTCCCATCTGTCCCATGTCTGCCCATGAAGTCTATGCCTCTCAAAGTCACATTAAAATCCATCTCCGAACCCGATGCAAAACCGGAAGTCATTTGTCAGCATTTCACTCCCATGCACATCACCAGCACACCAACTTATTTTTTTAGTATTTTCTCAGCTACCCCATATCTCCCATGAAGTCTTTGCCTCTCATTCCCACCCAAAGTCACAAAAAAGATGGCGGTGTTAAAAATGCACCACAATCTCTGAAGCTGACCACAAAACTGGAAGTCATTTCTCAGCAGCTGGCTCTGCTCACACACACACACATACACACACACACACACACACACACACACACACACACACAGTGAATTATCTAAAAAAATAAATCAAGCGCCAATCTGGGGGGAGGGAGGGGGGAGCAAGCTATCTGCATTGGGCGGCAGCATCCAATACTTAGCCATCAATATGTGACCAATAGGGGGACTATTTTTTTTTACTATTTCTACACCAAACCTCACTTTTAAAATTTTTCTCTGTATTTTTTTTCTTTTTTTTGATCTTAAATACTTATTTGGGGGACCCATTTTATAAGCGCAATAAGACACTCCGAGGTGTGGGTTATCTCCTGATAAGAGCACGCCCAGGTGCATAAGGCACTCGGCACAAGCACCTCGTGCCTAACAACGCACCTGGGCGTGCTCTTATCAGGAGATAACCCACACCTCATTGTGTCTTATTGCTTGTAAACCCATTGATATGCTACATTACAAGCAGTGAAAATGCAACACAAAAGAGAGATGTGTACTGTATTTAACATATGCATTGCATTCTTTCCTAGTACAGTATAGTTTAAAAAGCATTGTACTATAAATGTATATGTGCTGTGAGAGATGCCTCTATTGGTGTATGAGTGCCAGCTGGTGCAGTTCAGATGAGAGGACCACAGAGCAAAGCTAAGCAACTTTGTCTGCCTAAACTGTGTGAGATGATGCTCATATTCCAAACTAGGGCAACTCTAAGAGAGAGCTATGGGGTTACAATTAATCCTAGAAACAAGTGACTCAAATAGATTTACTTAACAGCCACTGTCTTTTTTAGCATTAGCTTTAGTCCTATCACAGTTAATATATTCTTTCTTAGCACAGGACCAATCTTAGAGGCTGATATTAGATTATAAAAATGTGATGTGAGCCAATGACTTTGATGAGGTTGGCGTGTGAACCTTCTACTAAGCTCTGTCTAATTTAATAATTTGTATTACTGCCCTATGGTTTCAGTGGGTAGTGATGCTAGCATAGCCACATAATAAATGACAAAAATACTAGCCTGGGCAGTTAGACTCTCATAAATGCAGGGCATCTGTCCCTGATGACACAATTGCTGTGTTTTGTGGTTTCTGGATGATATTTTCTTATTGCATTTTCAAACCATGAGTAACTCCATGTGTCATTCTCAATGACTGCTTTATTGATGGAATATGGGGAAATATGAACTCTGCAGAGCACTCACAAACCAAAGGAATTGTTTGTTAATGTGTAGTCTTGAAACAGCCCTGCTAGTTCCCCCAGATCTGTATGAGATCAAGTAAATCAACTGTTACAGAACTAGAGATAAATGTTATTTATAATATGTGTTATTATGTAGTATAGTTTTTGAATATTTGGGATTGATGCTTTTATTCATATATTTATTTATTGATTGATTGTTCTCCACCCAGGATAGCAGGGCAGCCTCATTTAATTGTACCACCAAGTTTGTACGAGGATCCCTGAGCATGAAGTGAAGCAACAGCAAATGTGCTCATGCTACAAATGTACAGAATAAATTAAAGTAAATGGTAACTGTCCAGTTTAGGGATGGGACACACTGTGGTCAGCTTGGTATGGAACTTGGTGATGGATAGGCAACAGAGAGTAGTAATAAATGGCACTCACTCTAATGAGGGGAAGGCAACCAGTGGGGTACCTCAGAGTTTAGTGCTGGAGCTATTGCTCTTCAATGTCTTTATAAGTGACATTACAGAGGAGCTAGAAGAGAAGGCATGCCTGTTTGCAGATGACACAAAAATCTGCAATAGGGTAGATACTCCAGAGTGGGGCAGAGAAAATGAGTAAAGACCAAAGAAAAATTGCAGGAGTGATCAAGGGCATGGCAGCTGGTTTCAATGCAACAAAGGGCAAAATCATGCACCTGGGGCACAGAAACCCAGGGGTGGTGTATAA
Organism: Neoceratodus forsteri; assembly: GCA_016271365.2. NCBI lineage: Eukaryota > Metazoa > Chordata > Ceratodontiformes > Ceratodontidae > Neoceratodus > Neoceratodus forsteri. The sequence continues at coordinate 541,328,291 of CM057449.1, read as the reverse complement.
GATGCATGGGGAGATAGTGACAGTCACAAAAAAGGAAAGGGACCTTGGGGTAATCATATCAGATGACTTCAAGGTGGCAGGGCAGTGTAACAAGGCAGTAGGCAGGTCCAGTGGGATGCCAGTGTGCATATGGAGCAGGTATCAACCAGCATAAGGAGAAATGTTGTGTTGCCACTGTATCGATCATTTGTTCTGGTGACCACATCACTGGAAGGATATAGAAAGGTTAGAGTCTGTCCAGAGGAGGGCAACTAAAATGATGCATGGTGCATCAAAAGCCCTATAAGGAGAGACTGCAGGATGTCAATATGTACACTAAGTACCTAATGGATGAATATGGTACAGGAGGGGAACATTTTTCAGAGGAGAAGGTGCACCAAGACAAGAAGCATGCAATGGAGTTGGAAAGTGGGAAGTTTAGGAGGGATGTGAGGAAGTACTTCTTCACTGAGAGAGTGGTGGACACCTGGAACAGTCTACCAGTGGAAGTGAAGAGAGCAGAAAGACTAGTGGGCTTCAAACATGCATGGGATAGCCACAGAGGAATCTTAGTAGAAAAGCAGGGGATAGAGTAGTCAGAGATCAGGTAGAGTCTACGATAACAGTACAGGTGGGGACAACTGGGCAGACTGGGTGGGCCAGTTAGTTCTTATTGGTTGAAAAATTCCAGATTTCTATGTTTCTGTGATAAATTAGACAGAAAAAAGAATATATAAACACACTGATGTATAAAATGTAAACTCATTGCTTATGAGAAGTACAGGGCATGCTGATGTGATGATAAAGCCTTAATTAAAAAGTGTTAGAAATGGGGCATCCTTTATATTTTGAGGGAGTGTGTTCCAGTTTGAGAGGGCACAGTATGAGCATACCCAGTTTTATGGATTTCTTGATCCTTGGGATAATTAGAATATCTCTGACTTGAGAAGTCAGCTGGCATGGGTATGCATATCATGCACGCACTTGTAAATTAAGCAGGCATAATATTTCTCATTGTCTTCCTAAGAACAGTAGCTCTAATTTTAAAGGGACACTGATAACCCCTAAGGCCTTGTAATGTCTTTTTTTAACGCATTTTATAATTCATCACATAAGTGAAAAAAAAAAGCAGGATCCACCAACTCTACTCCCCACTGAAGTAGATAAAGTGAGCCAAACATAGATAAAAAGTCCTTTATTTGATTACTCATGTATCCAAAGTAAATAAACAATCTGCCAGTAAAAGAACTGGTATCTTAAGGTCCCCTGACTGTAATCCAATTGCATTTCACACAACATGCTTTGTCAAGAACCCAAGGATGCTCTTCTTCTTTTACTGATTGGAACCTACCATACATAGCACCACTTCCATCAATCAATCAAAATCTTTATTTATCCAGGCGAACATCAATGAGCAGAGCTCTTTTATAAGATGGACCTGGTTAGAACAGGGTCAGGTAATATCCATCATAAAAACATATAAATACATGTAAATAAGTATATAAACACAAACACAATGGTGTAGTACTAGGAGAGTCAAATGATAAAAGGAAGGCAAGGCAAGCCGTAACAGAAGAGGATTCAAATACAAGGGGGCAGGTCCACCATTGAACCATGCAACTGTATATAAACCATGTTCTCTGTATAGAAGTACCAGTTAGTTCATTTACCAGGGGCAGTCACTAGTACTAGCCATGAAAATGGCTTGGAGAACCACCAGCTAATGGCAGATGGGGTACCAGGAGGGGTATGAAATATGTAAGTGAAGGATAAACATTGTGAGAAGTGAAGTCCCAAGGATAGGTAGGTAGAACTGATGCGGCATTGGGAGAGGTAAAGAGGAGTCAGGACTTTTAGAGTATGATTGCATGTAGATTGTGGATGAGTGCAGTATAGAGTTGTAAAAAGAAGGCTGGAGAAAGTGGGAAGATAGACCAGTATCAAAGGGAGGACAGAGGCATCAAGGTGTTACCTGAAAGCATGATGACAGACCAGGGCCAAGGAGGAGACAAGCACTAGAAGTAATTTGTTCATGGTTAAATGGTACAGGTTAGCATGATGACAATTCATGGTCATGGGAAACAATTGCACTGATCATTTCTGAGACATGAATATAAGAGCTTGAAAGATGAGATGCCGATGGGTGACCTCAGTTTCAGGTTTTTTTGCAATTTATTCCATAAGGAGGACAGTGTAAAGCTTATAGCAGCCCTGCCAAAATGAGAGATAACTTTGGGAACCATCAGTAGGAGAGATTTGCAACTTCTCAGGGTGTAATTGGCTGTTGGTTTTATAGGAAGACAGTCTGTAACGTATTGGGGCAGTTTTTGGAGATGGCTGTCAGGGTCAATAAGGCTGCATTTTTATCACGCCTGAATTGAAGAAAACTCCACCCCACTGATTAATATAGGGAGCAGTGGTGAGTGGAATAAAGCAGGCCTGTGATGACCCTCAAAGATCTATGATATAATGTGTCAAGTTTGGTGAGGTAGGAAATGGGACAGTGACTGTAGAGGATGTCAGCATAATCTATCAAGGATAGAAAGGTTGATTGTACCAGCTGTAGTTTGGCATCTCTAGTTAAGAAGCGAGCTATCCTAAAGAAGTGAGCCTATGGTCCAGCCATACTCCCAGGTATTTGAATTTAGGGACAAATTCCAACTTCTTGCCAAGAATTGTAGTAATCTGCGGCACAAGATCTGATAGGGCTGAATTTACCATTTGAGCAGAGGGAGAAAAGAGCATTGCTTTTGTTTTCTTGGCATTAAGTAATAGTTTTTTGTTCAGGAGTTGGTGTTGCAGCATGTTGAACTCAGATTGAAGGTCATTACATGCAGACTGTAATGACGGGCAGCTTATGTAAAGAACTGTGCCATCTGCAAACAGATGAATGTTTTCCTTAGTTATGCTTTCATCAATATTGTTGATGTATATTGCAAATAAGATCAGTCCTAAGATAGAACCCTGGGGAACACCTCTTAGGAGAGGTTTGAGAGTTGAGAGATCTCCTTCCCCTTTCACCTGCTAGAAATGATCAGAGAGGTAGTTGTTGAACCACTGTAAAGATAGTGAGGTCAGGGAAGAGAGTAGCAGAGAATGGTCAACAGTGTCGAAGACCTTGCTCAGGTCCAAGAATACGGCACAGGTGTAATTCCTGTTGTCTAGCTCTCTTTGCCAGTCATTAGTCACTTTGGCAAGTGCTGTGATGATGCTATGTTTAGCTCTAAACTCTGATTGGACTGGATTAAGCAGGTTATTAGCTTCTAGATACTGCCTCAGCTGGTTACTTACGACTTTTTCCAGTAATTTTGACAAGACCAGGAGAATCGAAATTGGTCTGTAATTATTTAGATCACAGGGATTTCTGGACTTGAACAGGGGTATGATGTGAGCTGTTTTCCATATTGAAGGAATGGATCCTTGAGTTAATGATAGGTTAAATAAATGGGTTATGGGCATGGCTAACACAGGGATGGCCACCTTCAAAAAACATGGGTCTAGGGTATCCGCACCAGCACTTTTTTTTACATCCAGTTTTAGCAATAGGTCTTCAACTTCTTTCAGAGTAGTAGGATGCAAGGAGAAGACTGAATTGGTGATGCTAGGATCTGCACCTTGTTTATCCACCTGAGAGCATATCAAATTCACAGGGGAATTGTCAAAGGCTATTTGCTATAATTCTTCACATGGAGTAACATGTGTGGATGCTACAAATTACTTATTACTTGCTTTATTTTTCTCAAAACTAAACAAAGAATCTATTGGTTTAATCATATTAAAACTAATGTGTGTTCAATATGCCTCAGTATCCTTCATGATCTTTAGAAATGCCCCCACACAGTCTAGGTACTCATGAGGCACTGTCTGCTCCCTCTGTATCATGAGTGGCTATGCTTTGTAGGGAATATTCACATGTTTTATGAAAGGTGCAGTAGGAGAAGCTCAAGGACTGTAAAACAAAATTGTTTTGTGTGGTTACTATGCTGGAGAGCTGTATTTTTCTCTTATATTATGAAAAGAAAGCAGAGGCAAAATGACCATTTGCATCATCATACAGTAAATTAGGGAAACTATGATGCTTAAATGGGGTTGACAGTGTTCCTTTATGTAGAGATCACTGTGGTGCATCTAGCAACCAGTACAGACCTACTGTAGAAAGATTGTTGTAGCTTACTATTAGCTTGCTTATCACTGATTTATCAACTACTTTGTATAACTCAGAAACATAGAATCTGTCAGCAGAAAAGGACCTCTCAGTCCTGTCCCACCTAGTCTGCCCTGAAGTACCTGCCTCCTGTGCCACCATAGACCCTAAGTAATCTACAGCCTTACTTCCACTTCCTACCCAGTTACTAAGGTCCCTCTGCATCTATTCCATGCACGTTTGAAACCTACTACTGTTTCAGTTCCCACCACTTCTGCTGGGAGTCTATTCCAGGCATCCACTACCCTTTCCATTAAGAAGTATTTCCTTACATCTCCTTAAAGTCTTCCCCCTTCCAGCTTCATATCATGCTCCATTATTCTTGAATATCTCATTCTGTGCAGTATGTCTCCCTCCTGTACCTTATTGATACCTTTGAGGTATTTGAATGTTTCTACCATATCTCCACTTTCTCTTTCCCTCCCCTCCAGTGACTACATATTTAATTCCATGAGTCTCTCCTCATATGGCCTCCAATGCAGGCTGTGCAGCATCTTGGTTGCTCTTCTCTGCACCGCCTCCACCCTCTCTATGTCCTTCTTGAGAATGGGTCTCCAGAACTGGACACTACTCCAGGTGGGGTTTCACCATAGATCTACACATGGGTAAAACTACCTCCCTTTTTCTGCTGGCGATACCCATCTCTTTACAACCCAGGATCCTACAGGCCTTTCCCACTGCCTTATTGCACTGCTTTGCTACCTTCGGGTCATCAGATATTATGACACTCAGATCCCTTTCCTGATTTGTGGTCATTACCACTCTGATTCAACTGATGCAGTGTCCCTAGTGAAAGGCGAAAGTCCAGAAGGGGTATTGCTAAGATCAAAGGAGATAAGGGGGCATGTGAGGAGGAGGACCATGTAAAAGCAACTATCCTAAATAGATACTTCTGCTCAGTATTTACTGAAGAGAAGGTAGGGCAGGGCCCACAGCTCAGCACCATGTACATAGGGGGAGGGAGGTATGCACTAGTCCCTTCACAAAAGAAAGGGTCCTACAAGAGCTCGAAAAGCTCAGGGTGGACAAGATAATGGGACCTGATGGCATACATCCCAGGGTACTAAAGGAACTAAGGGTGGAAATAGCAGAGCCATTATCAGAACTGTTTAGTGAGTCTCTGAGCACAAGAGAGGTCCCAGAAGACTGGAGAAGGGCTCATCTCATCCCGCTCCATGAGAGTGGTAGCAGAGAGGAGGCAGGGAACTACAGACCAGTCAGTCTTACCTCAGTAGTGGGCAAGATTATGGAGGCACTCCTTAAGGAAAGGATAGTGCAGCACCTGGAATCCATAGGTGCACAGGATCCAAGACAGCATGGGTTTACAAAAAGAAGGTCCTGTCAAACTAATCTCATAGATTTCTTTGACTGGATAACCAGAGTAGTGGACTAAAAGGGAGCAGTTGATGTCGCCTACCTTGACTTCAGCAAAACTTTCGATACTGTTCCACATAGAAGATTGATTAATAAGCTGGGTAGGCTTGGGGTGGGTCAGAAGTTGGTCCACTGGGTGGCAAACTGGTTGACGGGCAGAAAACAGAGAGTAGTGGTAAATGGTATACAGTCATAAGAAATGCAAGTCACAAGTGGGGTACCTCAGGGATCAGTCCTGGGGCCAGTCCTCTTAAATATCTTCATCAGCGACATTGCAGATGGACTGGAGGGTAAGGTTTGTCTGTTCAAATGACACCAAGATCTGCAACAGAGTAAATGATCCAGATGGGGTGGGCAGAATGAGAAGAGATCTGGATAAACTGGCAAAATGGTCAAAAGAGAGGCAACTGGGGTTTAATGCAAACAAGTGCAAGATCATGCAAATAGAGAAGAGAAACCCTGAAGTCACCTATAGGCTGGGGAGTTGCTGGCAGTCACAAGGAAAGAAAGAGACTTGTGCATCATCATCACCGATGACCTGAAATCTTCCAAACAGACCACTAAAGCAGTAGGTAAGGCTAGGGGGATGTTGGGGTGTATTAGTAGGGGTATCACAAGTCAGAAGAGGGAGATAATAATCCCTCTTTACAAGACTCTGGTTAGGCCCCATCTGGAGTGCTGCATGCAGTACTAGAGGCCATACCTTCACAAGGACATTAGCCAAATTGAGGCAGTCCAGAGAAGGGTAATCAAAATGATGCAGGGGCTGCATCAGAAAACATATGAGGACAGATTAACAGAGCTCAATATGTATACCCTAGAGCAAAGGAGGGAGAGAGGTGATATGATTGAAACATTCAAACACGTAAAGGACATTAACAAAGTAAAAGAGTCTAACATGTTTCAATATAAGAAAAATAGCAGGACAAGAGGACACAGCATGAGATTAGAGAGAGAACGATTAAGGGATAATGTGAGGAAGTTCTTTTTCACAAAAAGGGTGGTGGATGCATGGAATGGCCTTTCTCAGGAAGTGGTGGATATGAATTCAGTGCAGAGCTTCAAACAGGCATGGGATATGCATATGGGAGCAATACAGATGATTATGAATAGATAGGCCATTGACAGAGCAAAGGCCGATGGCACATTCATAAGGTAGAAAAAGAAATGAGCAGACTGGATGGGCCTTGTGGTCCTTATCTGCCATCAACTTCTATGTTTCTATGTTTCTATATTTCCCTGGGTTTCTGTGCCAGATGTGTATAATTTTATACTTCTTGGTGTTGAATCCCAGTTGCCAAATCCTTGACCAGTCTTTCAAATTTTTTAAGTCTTCCTTCAGACTCCCCCCCGCAGAGTGTCCACTCTGTTGCAGACTTTGTGTCATCCACAAACAGACATGCCTTTCCTTCCAGCCCCTCTGTGATGTCACTAATAAAGACATTGAAAAGGAACTGCCCAGTACTGATCTCTGTGGCACCCTGCTGTTACTTTACCTTCTTCCGAGTGAATTGCATTTACCACCACCCTCTGAGTTCTGTTACTTAGCCAGCTTCATACCCATTTGACTATCTTTGGACCCACTCCAAAGCTGCCCAGCTTGCATACCAGTCTTCTGTGTGAAATGGAGTCAAATGCCTTACTGATATCCAGGTAGGCATTATGGTTAAAACAGTGGTAATTCTCAAAAGAGCAGAACAACTTCATGTATATGGGTTTATGAATACCATCTGCACATTTAGAATGTATCTTGTCAACCTCACCTTCAACCTAGGCACTGATTGTTTTGAATAATATTTTGGACTGAAACACCTGCTGATTATGCCTGTCTGTTCAGTTTGATAATTTCATATTATTCTATGCCCTGCTAACCCTATATTGCTTATCATTTTGAACTGTACCTTTCTCACCCTCTTCAAAGCTTATTATATTGTATCGTACCATGATCCTTCCCAGGACATCACTGATAACAGGTTGCAAGACCTATAAAGGTGCCCAGCATCAGGTTCCTTCGTAACTAAAGAGTTCCAGATACTGCTGTCACAGTTCAATTCAATTCAATTAAATGTTTTCAAGGATAAAACCAATTCAGCACGGCTTGTCTACAATGCTGTCCTGTTAAGGCAAAACTTCTGATTACAAGCAAGCATGTTGCAGACATAACTAGTGCTAGTTAAAGTGTACAGCTTGCAAGGCACTGTGTGTTTACATAGGCATAGCAACATTTCAAATGCAAAGTCAATCCCAGTGCAGGGGGTATAGGGACTATATATCCTCTGTTGTAACTAGCCTTATTGCTTGGTGTCACTGCTTTTAGAAACCTAAATAGAAATCATCATCTGCTGGATTGTTAAAGACTCAGCAGCTGGTATTGTACAGAAACAGGGTTGCACATATGTGTGCCTCCAAAATCACTTTAGCCTGTAGGCTCAAGTAGTCAACTGGCAAAATGCAAGAAGACAGATAAGAGCAAAGTGATGATCTTGCCCATTCCTGACTGTTCTTCCCACAGAATACTGACTGAAATGAGAGAACCTACTACTGGGCACCACTTTAGTCTACCTCTTTGGGAACCAACCAACTAATCAACCAACACCCGACCACCCATCCACTCACCCACTCACCCAACCAACCAACCAGCCAACCAACCAAAAATCAGTTACTCAACCAACCAGTCAACCAACTATCCAACCAACCAACCAACCAACCAACCAAACAGCCAACTGCCAACCAACAACCAACCAACCAACCAATAAAAAAACAGTTATTACTCTAAACACATAGTGGCCATATACAGTATATTTGGAAAGGCTTTGACTGGAGTTCAGTGGCCAAGCAGCAAGCCACTCCCACTTCCTGAGCTATATAAGCAGTTCCTGTCAGCCTCATTGTGAAGCATTTTTTCTTTGCAGCTGAAGGCTCTGTCGGTTTGTCCTCTGAGCTGTTTGGGCCTCCCTGGCTGGCTGGGGCCTGCCCCCCTTTGCTACTCCTGCTTGTCTCTACTGGGCTTCTGTGTTTGTTTTCCTGCTTCTGGTTTGTATTTTGCCTTTGGCTGTGTGTGCTTCCTTCCTTTTTTTTGGGGAGGGGGGCTTTGTTTCTAAGCTCCAAGCATACTGCTACTCAGAGCTCCTACTACTGCTTTCAGTTACCTACAACTGTAGCCACTGCTGTTTACTTTAATTGCTATTGCACCCAGTGCTTGTGTTTTTATACTGTGCTCACAATGCTCAAACTACTGCAATGCAACTGCAATCATTATCTGAGTGTTTCAGCTCAGCCATAGCTGCTCCATGTTGCATACTCAATTCTTTTCCCCGACACAGTTTACTCTGACCCTAGCTGTGCTGCTCATTTCTGCTCTTATTCTACTTACAGCTTCATTGCACTGCCTGGCTACACCTGCTTTCAAGCTTTGTCTCCCTGTTTTATTGCAGTTACAACTCTGAGGTCAGCCAACTAAGCTCCTGCTGAGGCTGTTAATATAGCATTGCTGTTAAAATTGCCTCGCCGCCAAAAAATCCTCAGAGTATTTGTCACCTTGATTTGGCTATTCATGTCTGACTGGCTTGCCCCCAATTCAGTGCTGTTAATGCTATACAGTATGTTATGCAGACCTCCGTGCAGGTCCACCTATCACTATTACCACTTACTGACCTACGTGCAGGTCCATACTTGCTTATGCAACCATTGCTCCTTGCTTACACAAACCATTGCTTCATGTCTACTGCCATTCCTCAGCTTCAGCCTCTGGGATTCTGCTGCACTCAATCTGCATTTGACCTTGCAAGGTCTCAGCAGTCAATGCTCATTAAGATCTCAGCACGCCATGCTCATTCAGCTCACCAGCTTTTCAGCTCTCAATCAATTTCTGGGGCATACCAGCTTTCTATTCTGGTGCAGGGTTCCTGCAGCCAACGGTCACTCTGCATTTAGTCTGCATCTTGAGTGTGTCCAGCTTGGGGCGGGATCCTTCTCACCTGGCCCATAGCTGGGAATGTTCTCTCCCCGGGCTTGGCTTTAGTTGCCTGCTATGTGACAGCAGCTCCTGGTGTAGAATTTAAGACTAGCAGTGAAGGGTGGAAAAAGTTACCTCCTTTGGCTCTATTGTTTCACTATAATGGTTAGCCATTGACTTTAGTGGTTTCCCTAGCGAGGCACCTTCACTGCATTCTCCCTATGACTGCCTCTGGTTCACCTGGTCTGATTTAGAGTGGGTAGACCAGGTGAGTGCCTCAGCAGTTGTTGCTCTCCTCCTGTGCCTTGGATGCACATATTGCTGCAGAGTTCCCTTACAACCTTCCACGGCATTCCCGCTAGAGGGTTTGAGTGACAGCCTTCCTCCAAATTGGAATGTTTTCCACCTCCCTTTAATTGGGTTTTCCAAATTGCAGCTGCAGAGCCGTCACTAACTAAACTATCCCAAGCCTGGAGGGAAGGTGACCTAGGCCTTGGATCCCCTGAGATTTCCACCTCATAGAGTTTTTTTTTCTCTCTCCTCCATTGCCTCTGGTCATAACACTTAGTCAGCACAGTTGTTTCTCCTAGTTTCTTTAGGTAGGTTCCACTGTTGGATGGAGATGGAGGATGTGGTGCCATTCCCTCTCTCTTTAGGGGATCCCCTAATTTCAATGCAAACCATCAGTATCATGCTACGCAAGCCTGTGTATTCATTATGTTATCCAACTGAGCATCTCATTGCATTATCAACCTGCCTATGCTTCTCCACTACTTTGTTACAGTTACTGCTCCTATGTCACAGTTACTGCTTGCTCATATGCTTCATGTTGCCTCCTTTTTGGGGATGATACTACATTTCTTTTTAGGATTCCTAAGATACCTTTAGCCACGGGAATCATCCCGTGGCACCTCTAGGGGTGGAACCCTCTCCAAGGGTTCCTTGCCTTTCTACCCCTACAGGGTGGTAATTCCTCTGGAATAGTCAGTGCGAAAGGCCAAAATCAAATTAACACAGTTGCACAAGCATAGCACTATACTTGCTGCATAGGTCAGTGAATTGAAAAGGCTTTGCCTGGAGTTCAGTGGCCAAGCAGCCAGCCACTCCCAGTTCCTGAGCTATATAAGCAGTTCCTGTCAGCCTCATTGTGAAGCATTTTTTATTTGCCCCACCATCCTCCCCTCCTCCTCCAGTGGCTGCACTCTCTCTCTTTAGGGGGATTCCTAAGGTACCTTTAGCCATGGGAATCGTCCAGTGGCACCTCTAGGGATGGAACCCTCTCCAAGAGTTTCTTGCCTTCGTACCCCTACAGGGTGGTAATTCCTCTCAAATAGAGAGTGCAAATGGCCAAAACCAAACTAACACAGTTGCACAAGCATAAGACTATACTGGCTGAGGCGGTCAGTGAATATAAATTAATAGGGGCACTAAGAGGTATCCTTTTATGGCATATGAGTATTATCTGGTGCACATTTGGGTAGGAGGACCATAATGTAAAGTGGATTGGTTCTGTACAAGATGATCTTTTACAGTACTGTAACAGATTCATCTATATTCCAATATTAAAATTATTAGTCATCAGCGTTGGGCAGAATTGTAAAATTTTGCTTATGCCATAATTCTATGGAATTTCACCAAACTCTAGCAGAACAGACCTTTTTTGTTGTGACAAAATGTAGAAAATGCAGGCTCTCACCAACTGGTACAATATTCTGTAGAAGAAGACAAATTAAAGGAATTTTGGCAGTTTTTCCCCAAAAAATATGTTTCTGTGATTTACAATAAAAAAACACAGTTCACTTTAAAAACTCAGTTTACTTCAAACATTATATTTCACTTGATGGAAGTATGTGCAGCTTATCACAAAACTCTGCAAACCTTTTTGGAAGTGGTATTGCTATTCTCTTTGTATTCCATTGGCAGAATACCACATTTTGCACAACACAATTAATCATACAAAAATATATGATTGAAAAAAATTATTTTCACTGCCAAACTGAATGTTTATTTGAAATGAATTGTCAGATTTTCCAAGTAACCCATTTCAGTGGTGGAGTATGGAAGAGCCTAACAATCTTTACAAGAGTACTGCTGTACACCTGATAATAGACAAGGGCCATTTGTCACTCTAATTGGCTGGTGGACATTATCATTAATTAGAAATATTGTGATGATGAAATAACTCTGTTGAGCAATGTTAAAAACATCTTTGAGCATTATTGTGAAAGCAATTTGACAGTCAAAAATGAAGAAATTACTGTTCCAGTTTGAATCTTGACTGTAATGTGTACATTTCTTATACTGGTGTAATGTGGCTGTGCCTATGAAACTTCTCAGTAACCAGATCCCAAATGGACAGGAGGCATACTCTTAGCAAAATAAGAATGTGTTCCAATAAATATTGTTCCCAGTCAAATATAGTTCGCAATCAAATTTATATGCTATAAAGCTTCATACAATTATTTGAATAACAAGACATCATGGGAAGCAACCTCTATATAAACAATAAAGCACTACAGGGTGTAGTTAGTAGTGTGATCACCACTTGTCCAGGGTATAATAAAGCGTGAGGCAGAAAGCAGAGTATGCTACTGCCCCCGGAAGTGTGGAATCAAACTACAGTGCAACCCACACTTTCATATCTTTTCACACCTATAAAGTAGGTTCTTGGGTAAAGTATCAAAAAACATATAAGAATTGCAAAAACATTGATAAAACACTGTACCATTACTAAAATATTCCCTACACCACTAGAAGGTGCAATTCTGATTAGTAGTTGGCTCTTTCAATCAGTCAATCAATCATTCAGTTCATTAATCAATCAGTTTATTGTTCAGCTTATGAAAGTCATTACAATATAAATATGATACAAACAATTTAATACAGTGTACAGTAACATGCAGTTTACAATACTATAACCTTCAGAAACCTTGGTTTTTTCTACATGCAAGCACCTCACAAGCCCCCCTTCCAGGGAATTCCATTTTATTTATTTTTAAGGCATTTTTTTAAAGTCTGCTTTTTTTTTTTAGAATATTACTTCTTTAATCTGTATTGGATTGAGGCAGCCATGGACACTTTGTCTTGTCTGTGTCTGCACAATGATGCAGTATGTGTTGAAGCAAGCAGCACTGAGTATAAAAGTGTGCAAGATGGTTTGTGTCAGGTAGCAGAAGCAAGTATGAAAGTGTACTTTAGGTTTTGCATTGGGTACTGTAATGTTGGGCTTGACTTTTTTGGCAATTGGTGACCGTGACATTTTGTGTGGGAAGGTGTATGTGTACAGTTTAATAAACAGATGTAGATATGTTGCAGATTTTTAATCCACCGACAACGTTGATGCAAATCTGTGGACTTTCTGTGTAGGAGTGTGCATATGGACAGTTTTTTAATAAACAGAAGTAGAGATGTTGCAAGTTGTTAATTCACTGGAGAAACTGGCACAAATCTCCAGAAATTCACAATTTAAAAATTTGCAAGTTCTATGGAAGATGCACAGACTTTGCCTGCAGATTTTATTTTTTTAAACAATTACTGGAACTTTGCAGAACTTCCCCACCCACTGTGCTGTAAAGCTACCCTCTTCCCTCACCCCAAAATAATACATTCATTGACACTCAACTCCCCTCCCCCCCCCACAGTCTGGCAAATTACACAGGCTGCTGCAATCAGATAAAAAAAGTAATTATTCTCTACCTTCCCCACCACCAGCATGCCAAACACATTCCCCCACCTCCTCCCACCTGAATCCCACTGAGTAAGTCACTTATCAATGTGTCACATCAAACACTGCCAGTCCCCCACCCAATGCCCCTCTGAACCCAACACCCTTCCCTTTATCAGCACCCACAAAATCAACCATCAATAAAGAAAATGGTCCTCTGGTGCAGAGCACCTGCTGTGTTCAGTGTCCATCTCATAAAGTGAAAGAAGGAATAGAGATGTTTTTGCTCCTTCTATGACTTGATTAGTTGAATGTTTAACCAATCAGGAGTTGCAAGGAGAAAATACATCACTTTTCATTCATTCATGCCATTACAAGGTGGACACTGAACAGAGCAGATGCTCTGTGCTGGGGGACCATTTTCTTGCTGCAGGTTGATTTTGTTCATTCACCTGGGTGAGAGGGAGGAGGTAGGAGGGTGCTAGTTGGGGGTGAGAGATAGGTATCAGTAGATATAGTTTTTGGGTGGGGAAGTGGTTGTAGCATAAAGTTCACATTGGGATTCATGCATGAATTGGTCATTTACATCAATTCACCATGTAAATTTGGTCAATTTGCATGGCAAATAATTTGAATTGCAGTTGTCAGTTTTAGAATTTTTCAAAATTCACAAACTTTTTCACAGAGTAAATTTCAGCAACTTTGCATACCACTAAACAGGAGTGAAAAAGTGGGTAGGAAAATTGCACAGCAGCCAAAAGTTCAGGATGAGGTGGCAGGTTGGGGCTGAGGTAAATTTATATATATTTGCATCTGTATTGATTGCTGGTAAGACCCTACCTAGAGAACTATGTCTAGTTCTGGAGACCACATCTCTGGAAGGACAAAGACAGAGCTGAGGTGGTCCAGAGGAGGACAACTAAAATGGTACAGAGTCTGCATCAAAAGCCCTATAAGGAGAGACTAAAGGACCTCAATATGTACACCCTGGAACAGAGGAGGGAGGGGGTATGATACAGACCCATAAATACCTTAGGGGGTAAATAAGATAAGATACAGGAGAGATGTATTTTTCTGAAGAAAAGGTGCTCAAGAACAAGGGGACATGCTATGAAGCTGGGGGAGCATAGATTCAATAGAGAAGTGAGGAAGTACCTCTTCATAGAAAGAGTGGTGGACTCCTGGAACAGCCTTCCATGGAGGTGGTGCGGGAGAAACAGTGGTGGAGTTCTATGAGGCACAGGGAATTCACAGTGTAAAAGAAGTGGGAAGAGAAAGATCTGCAGATCAGCCACAGTCTGTGGTAATAGTGTAGGTGGGGAGAAATGAGCAGACTGGATGGGCCAAGTGGTCCTTAACTGCTGTCAGATTCTAGGTTTCTATGTTTCTACACTGTTTAAATGTTTACTAAGGAGAAAAATGATGGCTGGTTTGAAAATAAAAATTCCATACCTAGCACATGGATTCACATGGCTTGCCCAGATTGGAGGAACTTCCTTTTACCCATTGATAGTTTCTCAAGGTACCACTGGGTAAAAACTGGAGCTAACCAACTGGAAATCTGGAATTTTCCAACCCATTTTATAATTACAGATATAGCAAATATTGGGATATTGTACTTGCATGCTTTTAGGTTCAATTAACTGAAAGAGAGGGAAAGGAACGCGCTATCAAGTCAGCATGTTGCATGTCACAAAATATGCGCACCCTGACTACAATGTTGTTGGACTAGGAGTTAATATGCGGGAAAAATCTCTAGATTCCCAGTACACATTCAGTCAGATTCGCCTAACAGGCTACAATTATTCACTTAAAGTGGTTCTCCTTATACATGCATGACATTACCTTGCTTTTTCAGTAAAACCTGACTATATTCCCAATGCACAGCCTCACAAGACAGCATGAACCAGCAGTTCAAGAATATATATTTTCCTAGTACATGTAAACATAAAAACATAGAAGTTGATGGCAGAAAAAGATCACTGGTACATCTAGTCTAATTAGTAGTGTAGGTACTGTTAGACTGTTAGAACATTATCAATTCTATCAGTCAGAAATCTCTTGTAAGAAGGCAGAGTTCCTGTCCGGGGAAATTTCTGATGCTCAGAATTGACCAGATCAACTTTTCAGAACTGTGGACAGGTTGTGCAACCCAGCCTGTCTACAGCTCCGAAGAGCCTTTTCACAATTACAGTGTGATGAGCTTGCTCTGTTCTTTGCTTATAAGGTGGCTGACATTAGGTCGGAGATCCACTTGACACATTCTATGCGAGTTGCTAGAGAGCAAGGCTTGGTCACTATCCCTCCGTTTTCCTGGAGTACCTTCGACCGCCCAGAAATCACAGATGTTATGCGGTTTGTCCAGGGGATGTGCCCTACATGCTGTAGTTTAGATCTGGGCCCTACATCCCTGATTATGGGTTGTGGTGATTCTATTGGCCCAGTTCTGGCACAGATAGTCTGGTGTTCCCTCGACTCGGGTGAATATCCCTGTTCCTTGAAAGAGGCGATGGCGATACCCTTGTTGAAGAAAGCTTCTCTGGACCCAGACTCTCCTGAAAACTACAGGCCTATCTCAAATCTCCCCTTTTTGGAGAAGCTGATGAGAAAGTAGTGGTGGTCCAACTGGAGAACCATTCGACCATCCATAACATCTACGAACCTCTCCAATCAGGTTTTCAAAAGAAGCATAGTACCGAGACTGGGCTGGTTTGGGTGCTCAATGATCTCCTGATGGTGAGAGACCAGAGAAAACAGTCCATTTTGGTACTTTTAGATCTGTCATCAGCTTTTGACACCATTGACCATGGGGTCCTGCTTGAGCGCCTGAGATGTATCTGTGGTCTTTCCAGTTTAGTCCTCAGATGGTTTACCTCGTACCTCACTGGAAGAACACAGAGGGTAGTTTCAGGTTTTTTTTTCCTCTGAGCCTATCTCTCTGTCTTGTGAGGATCCTCAGGGTTCAGTTTTGTCCCCCATGTTGTTTGTGGTGTACATGCTTCCCCTCAGAGACATTGTGAGATGGTATGGGCTGAGGTTTCATTGCTATGCCGATGATACCCAGCTATACCTGTCTTTTTCCCCCAACCAGGACAGAGCAGTCTCAGTATTTAATAACTGCCTCAAGGAAATCCAGGATTGGATGAGGTCCAGTTGGTTGAAGTTGAATTCTGGGAAGACCGAGGTGATGGTTTTGGATTCTGATCGCCAGATAGGGGGACTTGTGGCAGGCTCCCCTTTAGGATTGTTTCTTGGGGGTGCTGAGCTCCAGGTCTCCGAACAGGTGCAAGACCTAGTGGTGATGTTGGATGCAGGGTTGACACTTCGGACCCAGGTATCAGCTGTTGTTAAGTCATCCTTTTACCACCTGAGAAACATTGCTAGGATCAAGCACGTTGTTCCGCCCAGTGATCTGCCTACACTAATCCATGCCTTTGTGACCTCGAGTTTAGATTACTGCAACTCACTTTACTTTGGGCTTCTGGGGGTTGATATCCACCGCTTGCAGCTGGTGCAGAATTCTGTAGCCCAGTTGTTGATGGGGATTCCTAGATCTTCCCATATCACACTGGTGCTGCGGGAACTGCACTGGTTGCCAGTACAGTGGCGGATCATCTTCAAAACTGAATTACTGACTTATAAAGCCCTACAAGAACTTGGCCCTGACTACCTGAAAAAGCTCCTGATTCCTTACCACCCTGTGAGACCACTCCACTCAGCCGACGAGGGGTTGCCAGAGATTCTGAGGGTGACTTTAAAATCTGCTGGGGCCCGTGCTTTTATGTTCATGGCCCCATCCCTCTGGAATTCTCTACCCCATCAGATTAGGGAGTGCACAACCATGGGGAGCTTTAAACAGGCCCTAAAATCTTATCTCTGGGTTAAAGCATATAGTGGCGATGATTGCCGATTTGTATCGTATATTTTATGATGATGTTTCTGTTTTAATTGTGTTTTATTGTTTTATTGTACTGCACCTTAATACATGAAAGGCGCATAATAAATAAAGCATTATTATTATTAGTAAACTAATTATAGAAATATGTATTTTAGATATTTAATTGGCATGCCTTTCCTAAAAGTTCAAGCTGCTTACAATTTAAAACAGAACATACAATAATGCAACAAACTACAGGTGTTAAGCACATAGTAAACATAAACAAAAAAGAAGTACCAGATTTTTAATACCATTTTAAAATATATATAAAATAAAACCACATTTAAACATGCAGTCACAGAATGAAAACAGAGGATCAAGTAGGAATGGCTTGCTAGAAGAGACAAGTTTTAGGTTTGGTTTAAAGGAAGATATCATGGGGACAATATGGATGTACCGGGGAGGACATCCCAATACGTTGAGGTAGTAACTGACAATAAATGGCCCCAGCAGATTTAAGAGCACACATTCTAAGAACCCCAGCATATAATTGGGCCATCAAAAGATATCTGAGGTACATTAGAAGGTCCTCTTTCATTTAATGCCATGTACGCTAATAGCAACACCTTGAAAACAATCAGTCATCTTACTAGGAGCAGAAGTGATACTGTATGCTTGGACCAGTTAGTAGAAGCAAGAAGCTGAGTGACCACCTTTTGCACCAGTTGAAGGTGACAGATCTGATATGATCTGATATCGCAGGTGGGCCCTGTAGAGTGTTGTAATAGTGTTATCTGAAAGTGAAAAAAGCATGTACAAGTGTTGTGAATTCACTCTGGTTCAGGTAGGAGCACAGCCTAGTTAGGTCTTTCAGCTGAAAGAAACAATGCTGGATGACTTCCAACACCTGATGATCCAGGGCAACTGACAATCTATAATGACTTCCAGACTGAAAACTAGTTGCCTGGCCTCCAGCCAAACTCTGACAAACATGGGCAGGCTAAGACAATCCAAGCAAGTTCTGGTCAGAGCCAACACAGCTGCATAGAGCTGCTGGTTGACCCCTGATTCAGAGCTGGATGATATGACACAAAAGCATGCCATCTCCAACATGGCCACTGTGCTTTGCACATACGCACTGCTTCGCACATGCGCACTAAGGCATGGTGGCCATCTTGGGTAAGGCAGCATGTTCCCCAGTGGTGCAATGGACATCGCTGAAAACAACATTACTTAATAAATTCTTTGTTTTTTTTTACAGTTTGACCTCAAACTTTCAACATAGTTTTCTCATGACGCCACCTCATAAACCATCTAGGTGAAAATTTTCAAATCCGTGCTGAAACACCATTCCACGCCACAGCTGAGAAAACATGTTTTGGACAGGATGGGAAAAATGACAGCTGTACTGTTCATGAGGTGGTGTGAAAAAATGGCTATGTTGAAATTTTGGAGTCAAAATATTGAAAATTACCAAAGTTATGCATGTGCATAGAAAAATTTCAACAAATGCTCATAACTCAGACATTTTTAGGAATGTTTTCACCACATTTTCAACATGGTCTTTTTGGGACCCCACCTCATGAACACTGGTGGTGAAATTTTGTTATTTGGTCCTGAAAGGTGATTTCATGCAGTAATCAAGAAATCACCTTCCAGGTCCAGTTAACAAAATGACAGTTGCAGTGTATCTGAGGTGGGGTCTCATAAATGCCACTTTTAAAATTTGGTGGAACAAATCCAGAAAACGGCAAAGTTATGAACATGAGTTCAAAACGCCATTGAAATACATTGTACATCACTTACCTTTATTCCTTAGTTGATGGTTCAGCTTTGAAGAGTGCAGACATGTCTAGGTTCACAGAAGATGACAGCATATGACCTCCAGAAGTACATATTGGGTAAGGGGGTATTGGCTGGTGGGCGCTCAGTGGGAGGGTGGGGATGGGGAGAGAGGGATGGTGGGGATGACGAGGATGACAAGGGAAGGTTTCTTTTTTCAGGTTAAAAAAAGACATCGAGGGAAGTTTTTTCAGGAAATTTATAAAAACTACTTGAGGACACTGGGGGTTGGCTCCCCAGTGTCCCACACTGCTGGAGGGGGAGGACTTCTGAATGCCAACACAACGATTTAGCCCCCCAATGTTGGCACCTAATACAAAAATAATGGGCTTGGGGGGGCATCCAACACTGGGGGTGGGCATCATTTCTCTGACAGCTGCTGGCTTCAGCTACAGTTTTGTGAATGGGCTCTTGGCTGTCAGTGACATCACCCTACAACATAACAATAAAAGAAAAGGTTGTAGTTAACTGTTCAACTAGCCCATTTCACAGTACATGCTGTAAAAGTCAGCAGCAACATTTTAAAGTTGGACTTGCATTGTGACATCACTGACTGCCTGGTACCCATTTAAAAAAGCTGCAGCTGAAGCCAGTAGCTTTCACACAATGTATTGACCTCAAACTATAGGTTTCCTACTTGATTCAGGATCCTGGCTCAGTAATTTTTATTTCCTAAACTCCCACCTTTCACAGTCTGCCTGAGTGAGTCGCCAGCTGATGAACATACTAAGGATCATACTAAGGATGAATTAGGAGCAAAAGGCAAATAGCCCATAGAAGCTCCTTAAACTACATATAGTAGGTCAAATTTTTATGTGAAAGCAGGAATCTTATCTAGTCTGTTTTTAAACACATTTTTGGTTTGACTGATAATAACTGATGTTGGCAGACTGTTCTGGAGGTTTACAATTCTCTGAGAGAAAAAGAATGCTCTTTTTTTTTTACCTAAATTTATTTCTCTTCAGTTGAAGTGGATGACCTCTGATGGTAATAGCTACTTCATAGGTTTCATAGGTTTTTTCAAGCTACATAGACTTGCATCCTTAATGCTTGCCTGGCCTATTTTATATTGGATTGCTCTTGTTTCTATAGAATTTATCCAAACCAAGTTTAAATGACTCCATAGTTTTACTCAGTACTATTTCTCTCGGTAATTTGTTCCAGATCTGAACCACCCTTTGACTGAACCAGTTTTTCCTTTTCAAGGTGTTCCATTTTTCCTATTCCAATATGGCTCCTAGGTTTGTACAGATAGGTCTCCCTTACTTTAAGTCCCACATTCTCCCGTAATTGTTCATCCTGGAGTGCCTTATATATCATTCACATATCTCCTCTTAATCTACGATATTGTAATGTGAATAGTACCAGCTTGTGTAATCTCTCCTGATGTGATAGTTTCTCATGGCCTGTGATTCTTTTTGTGTCCCTTCTCTGCACCCCCTCCAACCTTCTAACATCAGCTTTCTTGTATGGGGACCACACCTGTGCACAATATTCAAGAATCAGCCTCACCAATGCCTGTTACAGGGGCAGAATCATCCTACTATCTCTGCTGTCAATGTGTCTAAAAATGCAGTTTAATGCCTGATTTGCCTTCTTGACAATCAGGCTACAGTGTGCACTAAATTTTAAGTCACTCGTCACTCTCACCCCCAGGTCTCTTTCTTCCTTTGTCTTATGAAGTAAACGTCCTCCCAGATTGTAGTTAAGGTTGATGTTTCTTTGTCCTAAGTGCATCACTGCACATTTGTTTAAGTTTAATCCCAGTTTAAACTGCACTGTCCACTGTACCAGCATATCTAGGGGTTTTTTGTACATTATGATGATCTCCTGCTGTGTTTACAATACCCCCAATCCTGCAGTCATCTACTAATTTGCTCATCCAAATGTTAGGGAAACTGCACTTAATTTATGACACATACATATTAAACAAACATGGGCCCAACACTGACCCCTGTGGGACTCCACTCATGACTTTCTCCCAATCTGACATCACCCCTCTGATAACAACCCTCTTCCTCCTGTTACTCAACCATGCCTCCACCCAATTCATTATGTTAGTTGGTAGTTTTGTGCTAATCAGAACCTCAATTAATTCCTTATGTGGTATTTTATGGAATGCTTTGGAAAAGTCCAGGAATATGATGTCCACTGCATTCCCCATGTCTAATGCCTTATTTGCTTTTTTATTAAAGGTTAGCATCTTTGTCTGCATGATCTTGTTTTTGTAAAGCCGTGCTGGGTTTCATCTGTTAGTTTATGTAATGTTATGTGGGCTAATATATGCTCTTTCAGAATACCCTCAAATATCTTACCCACTATAGAGGTTAGACTAACTGGTCTAAAATTTTCAGGCTTCGTAGTAGGGCCTTTCTTTAATAAGGGTACCGCTAATGCATCTCTCCAACCCTGCACCACTATAGCCTGATCCAAGGATTTTTGAAATATAAAGGTCAATGGCGGGGTGAGACTGACTGCCAATTCTCTAAGTACTCTGGAGTGTATACCCTCTGACCCTGGGGATTTATTGATATTAATATATTTAAATCTTCCTAATACCTTTTCAGGATCTATAGATATTTGACCTAACTGTGAGCATGGCTTAGTCCTATTATCTGAAACAGTAATTTCATTAAATACTGAACTAAAGTATGAGTTCTGCATATCTACCAATTGTTTAGTGTCTGTCACCGGTACCCCCAGTGTATTAATATAGGGACCAATATTATTATGCACCTTCCTTTTGCTATTTATGTATGTAAAAAATGCTTTGTGATTGTCCTTCACTCTTGTAGCTAGAGTAAGTTCATAATCAGCTTTAGTCTTTTTTATTTCTTTCTTAAGCTGCTTAACCTTTTTCCTATACACCAGCCATCCTTCTTGGTTATTTTGTTTGTTTACTCGCTTAAAGATTTCATCCTTCTCTTTTACCAATTTTTTAATCCTAGAATTAAACCATCCTTTATTACCATTCTTTTTCTCATCTTTACGCATACTAGGTATGTAATTATACACTTCCCTCATGATTTTTGTGTTCAGTTTTTCCACATCGTTTCCACTATTTGGTTGGAAAACTCCATGCTCCTTGCTACTGCCCTTATTAATTGCTGCACCCTCCTCTGTCTTTCTCCAGCCTGCATCTTCCATCCCACAGCACCCAGCTGAGTGCCGGGGCCTTGCTCTGCCAGCGGGTGGTCGGCGGCACCTTAGCCGAACCTGGGAACCACAAGGCCGGGAGGAACAGCGAGGGAGCAGTCGGGAAAGGTGCAAAATTTTGCCCACCCGCCTCTTCCCCTTCTTGTGTGTTAATTTATAGGCATCTTCCCGCCGAAATCTCTTCCCCGCCCTCAGCATTTTTCTCTGAACCAACAGAGAGTCACACCAGCTTGCAGATCCAACCAATCAGCAACTTCACTACACCCCACTGTCAACTATCAATATCCCCCTTCAGAATGGGGAGCTTACTTCTGATACTCCTGTCACTATCAGCCATAGGGTTCCACAAAGAAGATGACCTTGTTATACAATTTAGAGTGGTCAATCCGCCCAGTTTCTCTGGAACATCCCCCTTGGCTGACACTCAAACCCTCATATATGCTTTACCATTGCTGCATTGACTACAGTAGTACAATCACCATAAATATACACATATCACCACATATGTGTTTCAGTCAAGGCCCCACTGCTGGATATATAGATCCCCCTAAGCCTAGTTGTCAAACTGCTAATTGGTATCCCGACACACTACCTTAAAACCACAGGGAGCACCCAAAAAAAAGAGTGGCAACAGAATAAAAGAAGGAGGACCAAAGACAGCCCCCCTCTCCCTATCACTGGCAGCCCTCATGAAGCTACTGATCTTTCTATTGCTCTGTATTGGTAATGTGGAAATCAACCCTGGACCTCTTGAAAGTATCACCTCTCCATCAGACCTAACCTCAACTAAAGGCCTCAGTTTCCTGCATATTAATGTATGCAGTCTGTTGAAAAAATTTACATTGATACAAACCTGGGTTGCCCATACCTTGCCAGACTTTCTTGTGATAACTGAGACATGGCTCAAACCCACCACAATGGACAGGGAAGTTAATCTACCTAACTATCAGCTATTCAGAGCTGATTGCCAAACAAGGGGAGGTGGAGTAGTCATTTATGCAAAAGCTGGTATAGTTGTATCCTGTACTGCTGCAACATCTATGCCCAAGGAATTTGAATGCCTTTCTCTAAAAGTCTCTCTCCCCAATACAGCAGCTTTCCAACTAATTGGATGCTACAGACCCCCCTCTGCTGAACATAAGCTCTTATCCCACCTGGGAAACCTGATCAAGTCCAGTACTGAAGAAGCCATTATCCTAGGTGACCTGAATTTCAACTGGCTCACCCAGGCAGCTACACCTCTGGTATCATTCTGTGACACCAATGGGCTCACACAGTTAATTAATGAACCAACAAGATTAAATACAAAGAATAGTAGTAACAGTACATTACTTGATATCATGCTAGTGAGTAAACCACATCTATTCACACATGCTGGAGTGCTCCTATGCGACATAAGTGATCACTGCCCCATCACAGGGGTAAGATCCAACAGCATAACAACAAATCCTGCAAAATTCATCATGAGGAGATCCAAGAAAAACATCAATATTGAAGGATATCTGCATGATATCCTTCAACATACCAGGATACACTGTCTACAGGAGGGACAGGGAGGGTAAAAGAGGAGGAGGAGTAGTTCTTTACATAAGGGAAGGAATAAAAGCAACAGAACAAAAGGGTAAACGGAGGAGAAGAAGCAGCACTGTGGGTAAATTTGGAGACAGGCAATGGCACCACAATACGCACAGGGGTTGTATACAGACCCCCTTCTCAGGTAGAGGAAATGATAGAAAGTATACTTAGAATGGCAGAAAAAGGGGAGATATTGCTGATGGGTGATCTGAATATGCCAGATGTTAACTGGAGTGCAGTTGCAGCTGCCACTTTGAAGAGTGCAGTTATTCTAGATGCCCTACAGGGGGCATGCCTTAGACAACTAGTACTGGAGCCCACTCGAGAGGGAGCAATATTAGACTTGATTCTCTCAAATGGAGATGGAGAGAGGATCACAGATGTAGAAGTGGGTAGCCATCTGGGAACTAGAGACCAGCGAACAGTATGGTTCACAATAAACACAGCAATAGAGTCACGCCATACAAAGACAAAAGTACTGGACTTTAGGAGGGCTGACTTTGCCAAAATGGGTGAGTGCCTAAGGAATGCACTAGCAAATGGGCAGGAAGGAGGGGTGGAAGAACAATGGGGAATAATAAAAACTGCCATCACAGAGGTAACGAGCCTTTGTGTGAAGCAAATAAACAAAACAAGAAGATGTAAGAAACCACTATGGTTCTCAAAGGAAGTGGCAGTGAAGGTTCAAGAGAAAAAGAAAGCATTCAGGAAGTATAAGGAATCGCAGAAGGAGCAGGACAGAGAACTGTATCAGTTAAAGCAAAAGGAGGCTGGGAAGGCAGTCAGAACAGCAAAGGCCCAAACCAAGGAAAAGATAGCCAACTCAGTTAAGAAGGGATAAAACCTTTATAGGCACATCAGGGAGCAAAGGAAGACCAAGGGAGGGATAGTGAGGCTTAATAAAGGGGAGGGAGGGTGGGCAGAGGAGACTGTGAAAAGGCAGAGATACTAAACAAATATTTTTGCTCAGTATTTACAAATGAAGAGGGGAGGTACATAAAACAAACAGTAGTAACACTCTGGATACAGAAGTTGATACCAGCCCATTTACAGAAGAAAGGGTTCTGAAAGAACTCTTAAACTGAAGGTGGACAAAGCAATGCGGCCTGATGGGATTCATCCCAGAATTCTAAAAGAGCTATGGTAGAACTAGTGACACCACTGACTACCCTTTAACAAATCATGGGAGGATGGGGTGGTACCGAGGACTGGAGGAGGCAGATGTGGTTCCCCTTCACAAAAGTGGGAGCAAGGCAGAAGCAGGAAACTACAGACCTGTTAGGTTTAACCTCAGTGATAGGGAAATGATGGAATAACTCTGAAGGAAAGAATTGTCGAGTATCTAGAGGCCAGAGGGCACAGGACCCTAGGCAGCATGGATTCACAGTGGAAGGTCATGCCAGACAAATCTGATAGATTTCTTTGACTGGGTGACAAAAGTAGTAGATCGGGAGGGGCTGTGGACATGGCCTACCTAGACTTTTAGCAAGGCATTTGACACAGTCCCACACAAAAGATTAATATACAAGTTAGCCAGCCTGGGAGTGGGTCCCAAGATGACAGCCTGGGTAAAGAATTGGCTGGAGAATAGGACACAGAGAGTAATAGTAAATGGAGTCCACTCAGAAGAAAGGAGGGTTACTAGTGGGGTACCGTAGGGTTCAGTATTAGGACCGGTCCTCTTCAATGTCTTTATAAGCGACATTGCAGAAGGACTGGAAGGAAAGTATGTCTCTTTGCAGATGACACTAAGATCTGCAACAGAGTTGATGCACAGGGTGGGGTGGAAAGGATGAGAAGGGACTTGGCAAGGTTAGAGGAATGGTCAAATGTATGGCAGCTTAGATTCAATACTAAGAAGTGCAGGTAATGCACCTGGGAAACAAAACCCAGGGAAGAGTACACAGTGGGGGTGAGATACTAACAACAACAAAAATGGAAAGGGACCTGGGGTAGTCATATCAGATGACCTAAAGGTGGGCAAGCAATGTGAGAGGGCAGCAAGGAGGGCTGGGGGGATACTGGGATGCATAGGGAGAGGCATCTCCAGTAGAAAACAGGAAGTTATTATTCCTCTGTACAGACAGCTGGTGAGACCCCATCTGGAGTACTGTGTGCAGTTCTGGAGACCTAATCTCCACAAAGACATAGACAGGATGGAAGCTGTCCAGAGGAGGGCAACTAAAATGGTGCAGGATCTGCATCCGAAGACATATGAAGAGAGACTTAAGGAGCTTAATATGTATAGCCTCGAGGAAAGGAGGGAGAGGGGGGACATGATAGAAACTTTCAAGTACCTCAAGGGAATCAACAAAGTCCAAGAGGGTAGCATCTTTCAAAAAGAGGTGTGCAAGAACAAGAGGGCACAATTTGAAGATAGAGGGGGCGGCTCAGAGGTAATTTAAGGAAGTATTTTTTCACAGAGAGGGTTGTGGATGCATGGAACGGCCTTCCGGAGGAGGTTGTGGAGTCAAAATCAGTGGTGGAATTCAAGCATGCATGGGACAGTCATAAGGCAATTCTGGGGGGTGGGAGTAAGAAGAAGTAGGCTGCTGGTTAACTAGGATCTGCAGCTTATCCAGTAGATAGGGAAATGGGCAGACTGGGTGGGCCAAGTGGTCCTTATCTGCCGTCAAATTCTATGTTTCTATGTTTCTATCTAGCTTACTCTCCACACTGGCAAAAGTTCTATCTTGCACATTCTGTAGAAAAAGCTCAGCAGGTGCTAAATAGCATTATAATAAATGCCCTTAACACCCATGCCCCAATCTCTAGCATCCAAATAAAAAACAAATCCTGTCGCTGGTTTTCAGCTGACCTCAAAGCTGCACTGCTGGAGAGAGACAAACTCTGGAAAGTAGCAAGAAAAACTAAGAATACAAACGACTGGATGATTTTTCGGAAAGCCAGGAATAAATGCACCAGGAAAGTTAGGGATGCAAAGGCTGCCTACTACCTGGCCGAGCTCGACTCCTCCTACCATAATCCTGCTAGGTTTTGGGGCACCATCAAGGGTATGATGGGACAGGACGCTAACAACCCCCTTCCAACTCAACTACACAATAACTATGGCCCTATTACTGGCAAAATGGAAATACTTTATGCATTCAACAACCACTTCACAACAGCTGGCCTTGCCTTTGACACCTCCCCAGCTAACCTACTAAGGGACCAATTAAGCTCCCACTACATTGGTGATCAAAGAGTTGATTCTTCCTTTAGCTTCAAACCTATACTGTTGAAACAAGTTGAGGATCTATTATGGCATCTGGATACCAAAAAAAGTGCAGGACCAGACCTTCTGACCCCTTCTTTCTAAAGATTGCGTGCCATGTGCTTGCAGTCCCCTAACACACCTCTTTAACCTTCCTCAACTCTGGCTCTATTCCACGCTGTGGAAGATAGCTCAGGTGGTCCCCTTCTAAAATCAGGGGACCTTATGGATCTTAATAACTACAGGCCCATTTCCATTCTGCCTGTGTTATCCAAGATGCTGGAGAAATTAGTGAGTATTCAGTTAAGGGAATATCTTGACAATGCTAACCTATTAAATCCAGCTCAATCTGGATTCAGGGCCAAACATAGCACTATCACTGCAATAGCCAAGGTCACAAATGACTGGCAAACCGAATTGGATAAAAAGAACAATGTCTGTGCAGTATTCCTGGACCTGAGCAAAGCATTCAATACTGTGGACCATGAACTGCTACTCTCATCCCTACACTCCATTGGCCTAGATCCACCCTCCTTAAGTGGTTCAGATGCTACCTCCGTAGGTCACAGCAGGTAAAAGCTGAAGGCGAACCTATCCCATTAAGACCACTGTCAAGAGGAGTTCCCCAGGCTCTATTCTGGGTCCTATCCTTTTGCCATTTATATAAATACAATTGATTCAACCCTTACCAAGTCCTCAGTACACCTCTTTGCTGATGACACTGTTCTGTATGTCAGCAACCTTTCGCCTACAGTGGGTCATGAAATCCTACAAACAGAATTCTCCTTGTTACAATATCAGCTACTCGAGAAAAAGCTTCTGCTAAATGCAAAGAAAACTAAAGCAATGATGTTCACAACTCAAAACTCCACCAACACATCCTCTTCAATCAAACTCCCCCAGCTATGCACTATACTTGGAGAAAATCTGGAGTATGTTGAAAATTTCAAATACCTAGGTGTGTGGATTGACAACAGACTTGACTTCACTCAGCATCTAGAACAACTGTTAAAAAGCTTCACTTAAGGCTTGGCCTCCTATAGATTAAAACCCTTCCTTAACAGAGACTCAAAGATGAGGTTAGTCCAGGCCATCTTTCTATCAGTCATTGACTATGCAGACTTCCTCTATAGTCACTGCCCCATCTCCTACCTTCAAAAGTTGGATACCTTATATCATAGAGCAATAAGGTTCATTACAGACCTGCCATATAATACCCACCATTGTTCTCTCTATGACGCAGTTGGATGGGTTTCCCTTCATGTCAGAAGGAGCAGAAATGCAGCTCTATGGATCTACAGAGCTTTATCAAAAAAACTCCCAAGCTATATCCTGGACTGCTTCAACCAGACCACTCCTAGCTCCTATGCCCTAAGAAGCAACAATATCATCCTGCTTAAATTGCCCAAAGTCAACACCAAACTAGGGAGGGCAGCAATCAGCTATTCTCTAGCTATAGCATGGAACACCCTACAAAAATCCCTAAAACTGCCCATTATCATTACATTTACATCCTTTAAGCAGCACTGTACAGCCTTCTTCACAGAGAAATGCAGTTGCTACCGCTAGAGATAGAATAGTCATCCCACAAACCTATATTCCAATCATATATGAATATTCCTTCCAGTCAGACACCCCAGTTTATGGCACCCAATATTTCCTTCACCATCCTTGTACTCATTATGTGTGTGACTGTCCTGACCTCATTGGGATATATATGTACTGTACATATTGTAGATATTAGTTTAACCTCTCTTAACCGAGTTTCAACATGTGAATTCACTGTATATCATTGTGTTATAAACAACATTTTTTCTGTATGTATAACTGTCTTATAAGTGTGTGATGTAATTGCTGTGTATCAACTCGAAACTTGACCTTATCAGGTCCATCTTGTAAATGAGCCTTGCTCAATGATGATCGCCTGAATAAATAAATAAAAATAACAAAATAAATAAAGATTTGATTTGATTGATTATGTATGTAAAAAATGCTTTGTGATTGTCCTTCACTCTTGTAGCTAGAGTAAGTTCATAATCAGCTTTAGTCTTTTTTATTTCTTTCTTGAGCTGCTTAACCTTTTCCCTATATACCAGCCATCCTTCTTGGTTATTTTGTTTGTTTACTCGCTTAAAGATTTCATCCTTCTCTTTTACCAATTTTTTAATCCTAGAATTAAACCATCCTTTATTACCATTCTTTTTCTCATCTTTACGCATACTAGGTATGTAATTATACACTTCCCTCATGATTTTTGTGTTCAGTTTTTCCACATCCTTTCCACTATTTGGTTGGAAAACTCCATTTACCAGTCCCAAGCAGCCATTTCTGCTTTTAATCCTGGAAAATTTGCTTTGTTAAAGTTAAGTTTATGTGTTAGACCTGTGTCACTGTTAATACTAGGTTCCCCTGACATCTTAAAAAACATTGTGCAATGATCACTATTACCTAAAGGGCTTCCAACCATGATGTTATGTATTTTATTCCCCATATAGGTCAGAACCAAATCCAAGATGGTTTGACCTCTGGTTGATAATAACACTCTCTGTTCTACACCAATTTGGTCAATTACTTCCAAGAATTTCATTTCCATACCGGTTTTACCCCTTGATTCCAACCAATCAATATTAGGCATGTTAAAGTCCCCTGTTAACAGAATATCATCTGCTGGGTCTAAGTTGGAAATAATTTCCAAGAGAAGGTCATTATCCTGCTTTTCTATAGACAGAGGCATGTAAACCAATCCCGATCTTGTTTTAGATTGAGACTTGTGAATTATTTTTAACCTTAACATTTCCAGATTTTCTGAGTGAACTATTTCTTGCTCACTTTTTATAGAGTCTTTTATATATATAGCTATCCCCCCAACTCTTTTTTGAGCTTTGGATCTAGAATATAATTTATATCCTGCGATATTCTTTTCCCGATTATCTGATTCATCCCACCAGGTTTCAGTAGCTAGTGCTAAATCAATATTATTAGATTTTAACATATTCTGGAATTCATCAAATTTAGTTGTTAAACTTCTTGCGTTTAGTAATACTACATTCCATTCCACACTCTTATTACCAAGCAGGCCCCAGTCTTTCACTTCCTTTACATCTGTACATTTCTGCCCCTCTCCTTCCAGTTTAAATGAAACTGTATCACCTTATTTAACTTGGTACCCAGGATCCTAATTCCTGCTCTATTTAGGTGTAGCCCATCATATTTAAAAATAGCTCTATTTTGAAATGTCCTGGTGTTATCCATAAATCCAATATGCTTATTAGCACAGAAGGAGCACAGCCATTTGTTTATTTGATTTATGGCCCAATTTATGTGCTCATTTGGTCCATGCACTGGTAAAATCCCTGAAATTATAATTTCCCCTACTTTTGCTTGGATTTTATCCACTATACTCTTAAAACATTCCTGTATAGTTTCTACCTTGTTTCTACCTATGTCGTTTATCCCCACATGTAATATAACCAGAGGTTCATGTGTATTTTCCATTAATCCATCCAGCAGTTTTTTCAGATCTGTTACTTTTATCCCAGGTAAAGTGCTAACTGTCGTATACATTTTTCTATTTCTACAAACTATTTCATCAGTCCCCCTTGTAATAGAATCTCCAATTACCAGAATATCTTTCTTTTTTAACTCATTTTGTCTCAAACCTTCAGCTGGTACAGTATGCAATGTCCCACTAGCATTACTAACTTGCTGGTGTGATTCCTTAGGATTTACCGACTCATCCAATCTCCCATTCTGTCACCTCCCTTAATTGTTTATTACTATCTGCCACTTCTTTAGATGTTATATTTAATGTTTCATATTTATTAAATAGTTGCAGAGGGAGGCTCACTCTGATTTATACTCTCCTTCATACTTGTAGATTTCTTGTTATTTGTTTTTCTCAGCAAACCGTTCTTATTTTATTTACTTCCATTTTTTTACTTGCTGATACACAACTAGGAGTGCTAGTTGTAATACTCTCCCCATGTGCCATGAGACTGTCTGACACTGAGTCAATAAACTCCTCTAATTCTCCTATCTCTTTTTTCACCTCCAGTCTCCCCAGTAATATTTTAATCTCTTCCTTTAGAGTTTTTATTTATTTATTTGTTTGTTTGGTTGTGTTAACCAGGTAAGCACACTAGACAACAAGTGCCTATTTTCAGGTGCGACCCAGGAGATTACAGAGTACAGGAGAATCATAGTACATTGTCAGGGTAACATACAAGCCCACATACAAGTGGTACCAGAGTACAAGAGAAACATGATACAGAGTCAGGGTAAGCATACAGGCCCACGTACATGTGGGTGGGACAGCACACAGTACACATTGCATTCTACAGTAAAGAAGGCAGTACATCCACAGGGTACAGTAGCAGCATGGAGAGGTAAAAAATCAAACAGGTAACATCAAGGCAGAGAGTAGGCAATACGTCAGCAAGATACATAATAGTATTGAGAGGCAGAGAACAGCAGGAGGACAACTGTGGCAGAGTCAACTTCCATGAAAGAGAGAGTACAGACATACAATTGCATGCCCTGAGGGCAGAGCAAGAGAAAGTGGTGTCATCAAAGTGCAGCTAGGAAAGGAGCTAATATGTCAGGGAGCACATCTCCAGAGGATGGGCGGAAAGTGGTTAAGGCAGGAATATCAACAGAGAGTGGCAGAGGCCGTTGGACTGTTTTGATCAGCAGACAGTTATTACATCTGAACTGTTGCACCTTATCCCCTCTGTATACATTTTACATTGCAAACATTGTCTTTGTACCTTTTTAGCTTTGCCCCTACCCTGTGACATTGTGGTTTCTTGTTTGGTTACTCACTTAAACAGATAATTGAGTATCCTTAGGTACCACCGTTTATAATTCCCTATCTCTTCCTCCAACTGCCTGGCTCCAGTCGCTGGCATCCGCAGCGGACACAGCAGACATGCGCAGATGCATGTTTCTCTGCACACATCTCCACATGCTCACCCCACTCATGCTCACTCACACTCATGTGAGATGCTCAATTTAAGCTGCCCTCCACAGGAAGTGCAAAGTAGCCACTTCCTGCCTAGCGAGGAGCACTATGTCAATATTAGGCTGAAAACAGTATTACAATAATAAAATGTGCCACCTCATGCAGTGGACTTTACTGCAGGGAGCACTACACTTGCTTCCAAGCTGCTAGTGTGCTATTTAGGGGATGCCAGGGAATGTAGGTGGCTCCTCCACCTTCCCTCGGTGCTCTGGGCTGCTGAGCAGGCAATTTACCCTGGGACACACAATCTCTTTACTACCATGGCAACCAGCCCTGACTTTTCCTCTCATCAGAGGTGCACAATAAATATGCAGCTCCCAGCCTAGTAACCCTTGCAGGCTAGATATATAAATGCAGCGTTTACCATCCTTGACAGTGCAATCACTCTACCTTGTTTAAAATTAAACCCACATTCTATTTTTAAGACAGGATAACTAATAATGTCCCAGGTAAGTAGGAGGTCTCCCCTAAGCTGACGCTGTTCCAAGGACATTAAATTAAATTTGGAAAGTCTTCTGACATATGATAGATTTTTTTCAAGGCAGACCGGTTTTGTAACTCTTCTTTGAAGTTTTGCTAGTCTGAGTATGTATTTTTGCATATAGGGACTCCATAATTGTGAGACATAATCAAAATGAGGTCTAACGCATGCATGGTGTAAGGGAAGCAGAATATTTGGGTCTTTAGATGTTATGTTATGATTGATTGTCTACCAAATTTTATTAGTTTACTAATAATACCTGTCATATGAAGATCGCAATTTAGATATGTGTCAATGGTAATACCAAGATCTTTCTCACTAACCTTACTAGTTAATACTTCATTATACAAGTAATATGAGTTTCTGGGATTATGTGTTTTCCAAAGTGTAAGACACTACATTTGGAAATATTAAAACACAGGCCCCATTTGACGGACCATGCCACTGGGGCATTAATATCCTTCTGCAGTGCCTCAATTTCCTTAGAAGCACTGCAAGCATTAGTAATTTTGCAGTCATCTGCATATTTAATGATTTGACAGTTTAGGTTATGTGATAGGTCAGCGATAAAAACGTGGAATATAACTTGGGCCAATATGGATCCTTGAGGGACACCGTTCTTTACTGGTAGCCAAGTTGATGTATGGCCATCAATAATAACTCTCTGCAGTCTATCTTTTAACCAGTTGTAGATCCATCATATAATCAAAGGATTGATACCATGTTTCTGTAATTTATGGATTAATGCCCAGCGTGGCACAGAATCAATAGCCTTTTTGAAGTCAAGAAATATCTCATCACTAGGCATTTTATTGTCAAGATTGTCACTGGCATAATCACAAAAACGTAATAGATTAGTTGAACAAGAATGTCCCTTAACAAACCCATGTTGATTTGTATTGATGTTTGCTAGAGATGGCGTTAACAAGTCCTTATATATTCTTTCAAATATTTTACAGAAAATTGGTGTGAGACTGATGGGGATGCTCGGGATCTCAGCTCATTTTTTTTCCCCCCAAACATCTTTTGTTAGCACTTTCAGTGCTCGTTTCCATTCAAAGACATGTCCACATTCAGATGCTCAGCTGATAGTAATGATAGCACCATGGGAAAAGTAGCACGTTCTGGTCAGAGTCATTAAAGTAGTGCACGAGGGAAGTCAAGTGTGCCATGGAGGGGAGCTCTGGCCACAGAGGGGAGGGGCAGAAGAGACACTACACACCACCAACAAATGCAGGGCTGTGGGCAACTACCCACCTCACTGTAGGAGAGGACTGGGACCATATCGGTCATGGTCCCTTCTCTTTCCTACAGTGATAGCAAAATGCCTGCAGGGCTCTGCCCATGCAACCATAAAAATTAGACCTACTGAAAGGATAGCAGGCCCCATCAGCAGCAACTCTGCTTTGTTTGAGGTCAGCATCAGCTCAATGACTGCCATCCAGGATTTGATATTAACTACACAGAGCTCCCAGATCACCCTCTCTAGGTACAAACAAAAGGTGTAGTTAGGTGTCACCTGCATAGCAGAGAAGCCTCAAACTACACCATTAGATTACAACTCCCAGTGAAAATAAAAGCTATGCAAACAAGAACAGGGACAGGCTAGATCCCTTTTTTTCATAAATTCATTAAAACCCCAAAACCCCCCTGGACAACTCATCATCTCAAGTATACGTTCTCTAACAGAGAATCTGTCTAGATTTTGTGATTTTTTTTTCTTCAGCCATTTGTTTAAAATTGCCTTCCTATACTCAAGATTCCCTACATATTTTTGAGAAAATTAATGACATACATTGGCAACGGGACTTCATCTGGATTTCGATGGATGTGAATTCACTTTATACCTGTATCCCCATTACCTGGGTATAGAGGCATTAACATTTTTTCTTTGTGACGCTGCATTTCAAGACCTCCCCCAAAGTTTTTTACAGTGTTGAGTTTATTTTGAGGTATAATTATTTTATGTTTAATGGTAAGCTCTACTTACAAAGCAGGGGAACAGCAATGGTTACAACAGTTGCACCCACATATGCCAATCTATACCTGGGGTGGCGGGAAAACAGGTATATCTTCAACATCGGAATTAAATTTGTAGGCAATATTGCCTTTTGGAGCTGATACATTGAAGACTTGTTGATAATCTGGTATGGCACGGAAGTGGAAGCAAAGACCTTTGTTGAGGGGTTATATTCTAATAATATGAACCTAGGGTTCACGTATAGGATTGAAAAAACCTAAACAGATTTTTTGGACTTGACATTATTTGCATCCCAAACTGGAAAAATAGAGAATTCATGTTGCAGAAAGGAAATTGCAAGCAATTCCATTTTGCATGCCAAAAGTGCACACCCATCAGCATTGACTAATTCCATACCTTAGGGGCAGTTTCTTCAGCTCAAAAGAAACTGCTCCTCAGAGCAAGCCTTTGAAACCCAAGCCAAAGGTATGTTTAAAAGATTTTCTGACAGAGGTTATGATATCAATAACCTTAATAAAGTGATAGACATGACACGGTCCCAAGATAGACAGAATATTTTGAGACCAAAACAAAAAGAAACAGAAATGAGAAAAAATTACTTTTGTGCTGGAATTTAACCATATCTTTCCTAAAGTAAAAAAAAAAATGTATTGCAAAATCGGAGCTTGCTTGAACATTGTAGCATACCTAATTTGTTTTCTATTGCCCCGATTGAGACATTTAGTAAATCAAATAACATAGGAAATTTGATTTCTAGGTGCCATTACACTGCTAACAAGCCAGTCAATTGGCTGTTTTAGATGTGGTCACTGCACTGCATGCAAACATGTGGTGCAGGAAAAGCAACTCATTCATCCTACAAAAGAAATCAAAGTTGAGATTTTTGATTTTGTGAACTGCTTGACTTATTATATTGTTTATGTGGCACAATGTCCATATCTGTGAGTCGCACTATAAGATGTGCAAAAGAACACTCTTTGGAACACATAAGGAACATCAGAAACAATAATCTGGAGTCATCACTAGCTATACGCTATATGACACAACTTGTACAGGAGCAGACCAGACGGTCGGCCAATGGATCCTCCAGCTCCCTACTGGACTGGATCCTGTCAAATCGTCCTGAAAGGATCTCCTCTGCCGGAATCCTATTTGACTCCATCTCTGATCATTCCCCGGTCTACTGTGTGTGGAAAATCCCCTCCCTAGAAATTCCCCATAAAATCATTCACATCAGGAACTTCTCTAGGTTTTATCCGGATGCTTTCCGGGAGGATCTAAGGCTCACCAACTGGTCGGGGCGCTTGGTGCCTCTGATCCCTCAACAGCTGCTACCCACTTTCTCACCATCTTTGGTCCCTGCAAGACAAGCATGCCCCAACCGTTAGCCGGAGGGTAAGGGGGTCCACCACACAATGGTTGCATGGGAGTCTCCTAGCCCTCATGCGGGCTAGAGACAAGTGCTGGGCCCACTTTAAAAGCTCCCTTGATCAGACCATTTTTCAACAATATAGAAAACTCAGAAATGAGCGTTAAAAAGCTATTAGGGTAGCAAAAAGGGACTTCTGCAAGTCCGCCGTAGTCAGCTCTGCCAAAGATCCAAGACGGTTTTGGAGAAACATAAAAACTCTTGTCAGTGGCCCCTCTAACTCAGGAGTATCTGACATGATTATTGGAGGGGTGTCCTGTAACAATCCCCACATGATTGCTAATGCCCTCAATTCTCACTTCTCTGACCTATCAGCACTCTCATCACTCTTCCCTCCTGATGAGTGTACTACTTGCCCCTCTCCCCCTACATGGCAGGAGGCTCACCCCTCCTGACCATCATTCTTTCTTAGGGCAGTTTCAGACAAGGAGATGCTGAGTTTCCTCTCAGGCCTCTCCCAGCATTCCAGTCCTGGCCCTGACAACCTGGAGCCTAAGCTTCTGAAACTAGGTGCCTCTTACATTGCCTCCCCAGTAGCCCACATCCTCAACCTGTCCCTTGCTTCAGGGGTTATTCCCAACATCTGGAAGGTGGCCAGGATTGTCCCTGTACTGAAGCAAGGCAATCCCAAAGTTCTGGACAACCATCGACTGATCGCCATCCTATCAGCTATCAGCAAGCTCCTTGAAAAAGTTGTGGCCGAGTAACTTTTGGAGTACATACAGGTCCACGAGCTGCTGTCCCCAGCCCAGCATGGTTTTCGCAAAGGGGCACAGCATGACCACAGCCCTGGTCTCTGTCTCTACCAGCATCAGAGCAGCCATGGACCAGGGGAAACTCTCTGGAGCAATATTTATTGACTTGTCCAAAGCCTTTGACCTTGTAGAACATGCGTTGCTCTGTACTCAGATGCGGTCCCTTGGCCAGTACCCCCTGCTATGAACTGGCTAACTGGCTACCTGCATGGCAGAACACAGTGGACCAGATTCAACAAAGACCTCTCTGATCCCTTACCGGTGACCTCTGGCATCCCCCAGGGTTCGGTCTTGGGACCCCTGCTCTTCTCCCTTTTCATTAACCAACTCCTAGCCACAGTAACTAACTGCAGTGCCACTCTTTATGTGGATGACCTGGTTATCATGGCCCCCTCTCGGGACATTGCGACTCTTAACCAGCACCTATCTGAGGACTTCAACAACATCCAGGCCTGGGTAACCAAACGCAAACTGGTTCACAACCTGAAAAAAATGCAGGCTATGCTATTTGGATCAGCAGCCAAGATCAAAGCCTTGCCTGCCCCTTTGGGTATCAAATGTCTGGACGGAATTTCCCTCCCAACTGTGAACTCCGTCAAATACCTTGGGGTGACGCTTGACCCTCAACTCGACCTGGGGAGTCATATATTAAATGTCTGCAGAACAGTGAACTGCAAACTGGGGCTGGCCTACAAGGCCAAACATAACCTGACACCTGCGGCTCATCTGGCTCTTGCCAGAGGTGTACTACTTCCCTCCCTTAGTTATGGTCTACACCAATTTGCGCGAACCTCCAAAATTCATCTTACTCGGTGGCACACGATGTACAACAATATCTGCTGCTTTGCTCTGGCCACCCCCCCCCCGTCTCACCCACCATTGTGAGCTTTATGACAAACTTAGCTGGCTCTCTCCAACTAATTACCTGGACTTTGGGCTGGGATGCCTCGTGGGTAAAGTGATTAGAACTGGCACCCCACAGGGGGCTGGCAAAGCTTCTCTCACCTACCGACCTCTCCTCCTACCCGCTCAAGTCCCAGGTTCCTGGGATGCTAAAAGTACCCCTTACCCAAACCCTCATGGGGGACAGGGACTTTGCTGTATGTGCTCCTAGGCTCTGGAACTCCTTTCCTGTACAGGTTCGCTCGGCCCCCTCCCATCAGTGCTTCCGAAAATCCCTGTGGGGGTTTCTGAAGCTAGCCTCAGCGTGCGAGTGTCCCAAGCCTCCTTAGCACTATGTCCCTAGTAATTGGACCTACGTGCTCTTCTAAGGACCTGCTAATGATACTTTGCTTGCCCCTCATGATTCAATTTCTCACCAAGGCACTTAACTGCGCTATATTTGTCTAAGTCTAAATAACTGGAGATTCTATGTACTTTACCACTGTTTGACATAGGAGTTCACTACATGCCTAACTGTTTTTTGTGACTCAACATATAATGTTATTCAATGTATTCCTTTACTTGCTGTTCTGTTCTGATGTTTCTGTATTACCTGTTGTACTCTCCCGGGTCGTTCCTGAAAATAGGCATAATACTTGTCTACTGTACCTACCCGGTTAACAAAAGCTAAATAAATAAATCAGCATGGCGGTAATACAATGTCCCTCAGACTCACAATTATAGAACACGTCAAACAATTTCCAAGGAAAGGTAACAGAAATCAAGTACTTTTGCAAAAAGAGTCTAAGTGGATTTATACACCAGGCACACTTTTCCCAAAGGGTTTATTTGTGAGCATCATCTCAGATATAGCGCTCTGCTCTTATTTCTAATTTCTATTTTCTGCCTTTTTTGTATTCTGCTCAGTCTTCTGTTCTTTCCCTCTCTTCCCTCACTTACTTTTACCTTATCCTTTCCTTCCCCTTCCCCTCTGACTTTTGCCCCTCTGCTGTTCTCATTTTTCTGCTTTTCTTCTTCCCCCTTTTTTATTTTTGTCCCCACTCATCTTAGAATTAAATTGTCACTGTCACCTTTCCTGCAATTTACTTTGCAATCTTTTTTTCATTTCTTTACAGGCACATTATAACACAAAACTGAATGGCTTGGAGGCTTGTGCATACAACCTACAGTATTCACCTTTAAAACTAACGTGCTTACAGTAATAATGCTTTTGGTAATAAAAGTGCTATATAAAAATAATTAATAATATAATTGCAGATGTGATCGCCTACTGGCAGATTCTGAGAAAATAATTTGTGTTGCACTACAAGGGGGAATTCTTTGTATGCATTTTATTCATGCCTCAAACCGCGAAACTCTGTGAGCAAAGTATTAGTGTTATATTAAATTTGCTTAACATCAGCATTTGCTGAAAAAAGTTTTGAAAAATGTTGCAGCAACAACTATCAATGTGTTGTGCCTTATGAATTGAATTGTGTGATATTAATTTGTGATTTAAATGGATTTGAATACAATGTCACTTCATGTGATAGCACTGTGCCTACTGGTCAGTTAGACTGTTTTGTATCACATCACTCAGCACTTTGTGTATTTAACACTGCACTTTGTTTGATGGCCCCACCCCCTGGTGAAGAGGGTCTATAACCTCAAAGCTCTGGGAACTGTTGTTGTATGTTTTAATAAATTTGCAAATTCTCCCTGAAGCCCATCTCCTGTGTGTAACGCTACTTTTTGTTTTTATACAGGCTAGATCTCTGCACACACTGTTATTGCTCTTTTGAATGGATGACTGAAACTACTGCCGGCAACAATTCCATCCTACCAGTAGGGGGCATGGGGGAGTTGTTCACTTTATGTGTCTGTCCTGAGACTGTCCAGCTCTGTGCAATTGTATTGAGGGTTAATGAGGATTGGATGAGTTAGTGTATGCACTTTTACCAGGATGCACT
This sequence comes from Neoceratodus forsteri, assembly GCA_016271365.2. Taxonomy (NCBI): domain Eukaryota; kingdom Metazoa; phylum Chordata; order Ceratodontiformes; family Ceratodontidae; genus Neoceratodus; species Neoceratodus forsteri. Next base: position 541,288,933 of record CM057449.1, on the reverse strand, counting down.
TTGAATAAAGGAATTGTACTATTTTAAGCACTTGGTGAGTGCATTTTTTTCTGTATTGCCTTAGCAGAGGAGATACTATGTAATAAATGTTCTTTGAAAGCATGCACCAATTTATAGTGATTCCGTCCCAACCCTTTTATCTAGTGTATCAAGGGACTCCCTTTGTAAGCAGAAATTTGTCCAGGCTTACCTTAAAATCCTGCACTGTATTTATTTCCCTTGTCTCCACTGGTTGGTTGTTCCAAAGGTTCACAGCCTTCTGGAAGAAAAGCTGTCACCTAGTATACCCCTGAATGTACCACTCAAGAGCTTTGGGCATGTCATCCCATCCTGCTGCAGGTCACCAGAGTAAACATCTCTGACTTGATTCTTTAAGTATGAAAAAGAATGATATTATGTCCCCTCTCAGCCTTTTTCCTCCAGGGTTAACATGCTAAGGGTCACCCAACTCTCTTCATTGATTTTGTCCCTCATACTGCTGATCATCTTAGTGACCATATGCTGCACCCTCTTGACTGCTTCAATGAACTCTTTGTATTGAGGAGACCAAATCCTGAACACTGTGCTCCAGGGGGTTCTTGACCTGGGCTTTGTAAAATGTTAGTATTCATTCCCCTGCTTTGCTGATAACCCCACTTTTGATGTGCTCCAGCATTCTGCTGCCCATCTTTACAGCAGCAGTGCATTGCTTGTCCTGCTTTAGTCCCATGTCTATTATGACCCACATGTCCTTTTCATCTTCCACTTCAGCAAGAGGAGCCCCAGACAGTGTACAGATCTACTTCTATTTTTCCTCTCTAAGTGTAGCACCCCTTATTTTTGTCTACCTTGAATCTGAGGCACCATGAGTCAGACTACTCAACAAACTCCTGAGATTTGTCATCAATCCCCATCCTTAGTGGAGTTAACCACCCTGGCAAGCTTAGTGTCATCTGATAATTTAAGCACTCTGTTGTAGATTCCAGCTTCCAGGTTATTGATGAAGATATTGAAGAGCAGTGTCTCCTGAACTGATCTCTGAAGAATACCATTGAGTAGTCCTTTCCACTTGGAGAAGTGTCCATCCACCATCCCTTGCTTCCTGCCTTAAAGATAGTTAATAATCCACTTTGTATACATTATATCTTGAGTATATTGTACTGATTTACTTTGCTGCCCAGAAGCTTGTCATGCACCATATTATCAAAAGCTTTGCTGAAGTTCAAATAGTAGGGCTGGGTGAAATTCATCTTCTGCCAGTGAAATTCTGGTAGGATTCTGATTTTGCTTCCATGAAATTTCATGAATTTTGCACAAAAAATGTCATATAAATTCACCAGAATTGTTATTTCAGTTATCTCCATCTAATTTTAAAAGTATTTATCCAAATTGCACTAAATTTGATATGGTCCATACAGAAGTGTACCAAGTTGTGCAGCTGTGGCTTGGAACTCCTGCTGCCCAGCCATACACTCTGAAGCCGTGCTCAGGATCCTGCCAGCTGGTAAGAGGTCCTCTCTAGCCAGGGAAAGTGAAAACTGCTGCGTTGGCTCAACGCTGTGTTTCTGCACCCTGATTTGACTCTGTCCTCTTACAGCTACCTTCTAATTGGCTAGCGGTGCCTGCTGAAACTGAGCTTCTCTCGGGGCTGCTGCGCCCATTGATTTGAACTGCAAGCTGCCAAAATTTTGGCCCGCTGTGCTTTTGGGACTCTCACTCTGCCACTGCTCTGAATTTCTCTTTGATTTGTCTCAAGTTTGAAATGTAAATTTTCATGTGCATGTTCTAGATTCAGAATGATATTGTTTTGCCCTCTGATTGTTTTCTGCCAGCCTGTTGCTCACGCTGCCCTAAAGCTTTTTCTTTCCTTCCGTGGGGCTTGAACCGCCCATCCACCACTCACTGTTGCCTCACTCTCTGTTAAACTGCTCTGCCCTGTCTCCTGTTCCTTGTCCTCCCCCCGCGGTGCAGAGGTTAGTCTTCTTTTGTGTTTAGAAGATACCTGCCTCTGGCAGTTGCCCCCCCCGCTCATCCCCCCGTCTGCCTTCTCCGGCACGTCTGCTCCCTGCTCCCTGATTTAGTCCCCACGTCAACCCTGCAGCTCTGCTTCCCTCCCACTACTAATCTCCCTATTTCTTTCCCTTTTCCAGAATTAGCCCTTGATTCGGGCTCCTCGACCATCCGCTTGTGTGGCTGTGGCTTGGAACTCCTGCTGCCCAGCCATACACTCTGAAGCCATCCTCGGGATCCTGCCAGCTGGTAAGAGGTCCTCTCTAGCCAGGGAAATTGAAAACTGGTGCCATTGGCTCAACGCTTGTGTTTCTGCACCCTGACTGGACTCTGTCCTCTTACAGCTACCTTCTAATTGGCTAGAGCTGCCTGCTGAAACTGAGCTTCTCTCGGGGCTGCTGCGCCCATTGATTTGAACTGCAAGCAGCTGAAATTTTATGCCCGCCCCTCCCCCTCCTCGCACCTTAATTAAATAGGCTATCTCCACGCCCTCCTGTGGCTCCTCCTTTCTGCTGTAACACTATTGGACTCCTCCCTTGGTCCTCCTCTCCACTCCTCACACAACCTTAACCTCTGCATCGCTGTGTCACTGTTGCTGCCTGGCCCTCACCTGGCTGTGTTCCGGCCCCTCACTGCTCCTCCTCCCCCCTCCCTTCTGCCATTTCCCTAATTCCTTTTGTGCACAGCCTGCCTGTCTCTATACCTGATTCTATAAATCTCCCCCTCATTTCTATCTCACCATGCACTCCTCCCACTCTCTTCTTTCCTTTCTCTTCCTCCTTGCATCCCTCACCCCCTCTGCTTCACTCCCCTGCAGCCTGCTTCCCCTCTCCCCTCTGCTGCTACCTACTTGAAACAATGTATCACCACTTGGGTACTCTCCATCAAGTACCCAACCAACTGTCCTGGGTCCCATCTACCTTTAAGGAACTGCCCCCTACCGCAACTGGACTAAGTATACCCACCCAGTCCTCTCTCTTCACTGTAACCACAACCTTGCACTTTCACCATATTATCCATGCTCGATTACCGAGAAGACATAAGTTTTCCATCAAGGAACTTCATTTGAACACTCTGCGGCTTGTGCTCCTGATCCTACTTTTATCTGGCAATGTGCACCCAAACCCTGGCCCACCTTTCAACAAGGCCCCCTAACCTGAGCGTGTACACTGGTGCCCTCTCAATCATGTCCAACAACATCTGCAGCCTCCTCTAAAAAATCAATGCCCTGCAGGCCCTTACCAGCCAACACTGCCAGGACATCCTGGCAGTTGTTGAGACCTGGCTCTCGCCCCCGGTCCCTGACCAGACAATCAACATCACTGGCTGCAATGTCTTCAGACTCGATCGATTGGCTAAAAGAGGTGGTGGCTGCGTTGTATACTTAAGACACTATCAGGGGTCACCCCATTAATACCCTGTCCCCACTCATCTACTGCTCAGATTCTTCCAATCAGAATCCTCCTAGGTGCACAAAACAAAGCTCTCACAATTGTCACCATCTACATTCCTCCAAAAGAACAAGGAATTGGGCTAACCGCAGTTCTAGACTTCATCAGGTCACTTCCACCAGACACTGAGTCCATCCTCCTTGGTGACTTCAACATAAACTGGCCTGCTGTTGAAGCAGGTGCATACAGAGATTCCATCACTGCAGCCAACCTCACACAGATGGTTGACTCACCAATCAGGAAAAATTACAGGACTGGCACCAACACCTTACTGGATTGGATCCTTACCACCCACCCATCACGGATCACAAATACAACTGTCCTACCTGACACTCTCAGTGACCAGTCCCCTGTCAGCTGTACCTGGTCTAATAAATTCACAAAACCTCCCCCCAAAACCATCACCAGCAGAGTTCTACCAAGCGGTCAGCTAACATGTCTCAAATCTTATCTCCTCCTCCAAGACTGGTCTCCAATTTTCAATGTGAACAATGTGAATACTGCCCTGGATCACTTCATTCAAATCTTCACTGAGGCATGTAACATTTACGACCCCTTAAGGAAGTGTAAAGTCAAAGCACTCAGCAACCCCTGGCTCACAGGTGACCTCCTAAAGAAACTAAAATCAAGGGACAACCTCTGGGAACTAGCCAGAAACTCTGGGAGGCAAAATGACATCTCAAACTACAAGTGCACTCATAATGACTGCACCAAATCCATCTGTCAAATGAAATCTGCCTATTATAAAAATGCCCTCACCAACTCCTGGGGCAATGGAAGAGATTTCTGGAAAAATATACACAAAGTCACTGGAAAACAGTCCAAATCCCCCCCAACCATGCTTAACATAAATGGAGTCACCACACTTGACCCCAAAACCATTGCTGACTCCTTCAACTCTGCCTTCATCGACCTCAGCTCAGTTCTACCCACTGATTTCTTCAACGACGACCATGCTCCTCTGTCCCAAATGAACTCTTCCCCAAACAAGCCACGCTTCTTCTTTAAAATGGTCACAACTCACCAGGCTCTCAAGTATGTCTCCAAAGCCATTAGGAACTCAAGATTCAGCAGTGACTCCATTGCTCTCAAACTCCTGTCACTCACCCTTGAAGAGGTACTTGTGCCCTTGACCAAGATCCTAAATCTCTCCCTCAGCCTAAGCCAGTTCCCGGATAAGTGGAAATATGCCACAGTCACCCCCATCCACAAAGGGGGTGACAAAATAGCCCTTGAGAATTTCAGACCCATTTCAATTCTCCCCTTCCCCTCCAAGGCACTAGAGCGCATTGTCTCTGACCAGCTTACTGACTTTCTGGATAAGCACAACATACTTTACCGGCAACAACATGGATTCAGAAAAGGGCACAGCACCTCTCTCTGCACTTCTCAAATTCACTGGTGCTATCCACAACTCACTGGATAATGGTCAACTTATGGGCTCAGTCTTTATCGATTTGACTAAAGCCTTCGACACCGTAAATCACTGCCTCCTGCTTGGACAGCTACTAAATGCCGGGCCCTCACATGACTCTATTAGCTGGTTCGAAAGCAACCTCGTCAATCAGTTGCAGAGAGTTAGAATTGCTGATACCCTCTCGGACCCCAGACCTGTCTGCTCTGGGGTCCCTCAGGGCTCTATCCTGGGTCCCATCCTGTTCAACCTGTTCCTAAACACATTACCAGACTCCTGCACTGAGCAAATCATTCTCTATGCAGATGATGCAGTTATCCTAGCCTCTCATCATGATCCTAAAGCCCTGGAAGTAAAACTCCAGCTTGGCTTCTCTTCCATTGAAGCCTGGTTCTCAACACATAAACTGATCCTCAATCAGAAGAAAACAAAAGCAATGATCTTCAGCAGCCCACACAACAAAAACAAACATTACAAACTCTCTATCAAAACTATGAAAGGTGTCTTACTTGAACATGCGAAATCCTTCAAGTACCTTGGCATCACATTGGACCCCCATCTCTCCTATGTTGCCCACATTAATGTGGCGAAATCTGCTAACACCCAACTGGGCCTACTGTTCAGGCATAGGAAACACCTTACCTCTGATGCATTGTAAATTGCAGTCCACAGCTCTGTAATTAGCATCATCTACTATGGTCTTATCATATATGGCTCTGCCACTGCCACATCTCTCAAACGAATAACTATTTCTCTCAATAAAGCCTGTCAACTCATCACAGGATCCCATCGTCTCACTCACACTTGCAAACTCTACTCCCAGTCTGGGTGGCTGAAACTTGACTGTTGAATAAAATATCAGACTTGCATCACTGCCAAGAAAACAATGATGGGCCTTGCCCCTCCTGGAGTGAGCACTCTTCTCTCATCCAGGTCCAGCCTCTCCCTTACAAGGAGATCCAAGCTTAACTCCCTACATATCCCATGATGTTGGACTACCCAAGGACAAAGACCGTTTGCATACGGAGCACCCTACTAGCTAAATTCCCTTTGCAGTGACACTCTCGCTGCACCAACCCTTGGTGCCTTCAAGTCCAGACTATGACTCTCCATGCTTGCCTCCAGCTCTTGTGACTGCTTGCCCCGTTAGTTCCCCCCCTCCTGCCTAATCCCCTGTATCAAGCACTTCTATGTCAAATGTACATCTCCCCAAACTGGGCACTTACAACTGTCTGTCCCAGACAAGACCATCAGGCTGCACTCCTTTCTCCCACCCCATGCCTCCCTCCCACCTTCTCCACCCCTTCCACCTCAACTCTGTGCTCACCCTCCCCTCCTCCCCCCTCTCACTCTCCTACCTCTATCTCCTACTCTCACCTCATGTACTCCTGTGGTAGCTCTCGCTTTCGCCAAAGTTTGATGCCCGTGTACCGTTCTAATACTGTATACTATTTTATTTACTGATGTGAAACCTTTGTAAAAGAGCTTACATTCAATGGTATTGTGTAATCCTAGACTTGAATACATAAATAAAGTTGCAAATTTCTGTCTTTAAAGATGACTGAGTTATAAGCCTCCCAAATGTTCAGAAATGTTAACATTTCATTTTGCAATTATTTAAACTGCAGAATTTTAAGCCCTTGTAACTTTAAAACTAGAGAACTAAATATAGCCAGTTTTGTTAGGTTTATTGACCCCAAATATTAGGCTTTGAGGCCACCCCCATGGTCTAAAAGCAGAATGTCATGTTGCCATGCTAACAACCAGGGATCAGAAGTGAGCCTGGAAGGTTTGAATTTGAATTTATCATTATTAATAATTCAACCAAACACAAAAGTGAAAGTTGAGGTTCACATATAATAAAAAAAAAATGACATTTTACATAAAAAAAAATATTCAAAACTATACATAATGCTTATACCATAACAACTAAAACTCATTTTACACATATATATTATACACAAACATAAACATTTCATGAAGTTTACATTTCAAAAAACAGATCCATTAAACCATATTCAGGTAACGCATACAGATCTACAATAGGTTTGAGTCCTTACTAAAGGTCCTTCCCACATCCCCTGTCTGAGTAACTTATACCCTGTAATATTCTTTGGTACAAGTAAACAATGCAATTTATGATCAGGATCACAAATTCTCCTGAAAGTCTCCCATGCCATTTTTCCCTTCTAATATCCAGCCTTTATAGTTCACAGTTAAGCAATGCTTCCCTGTAACTCATTTCCCACCCTACCATTACTCTAAGTGTCCTTTTTTGAACCATTTCCAATTCTTCAGATTCATTTTTTGGAAGTCTACTATGTTAAACTGCTGCTCCATATTTTACTACAGGCCTAACTACTGTAGGAAAAATAATAAACTAACTCAGATAAACTCAAACCTGTCTGTCTCAAAATTGTTAAAAAGTATAGCCTACTGTTTGCCTTTTTACCATACACATAAAACTTGCTCTGCCCAAGTAAAATCATTCTGAAAAATAAGTCCCAAATATTTAACTTTATTTACCACTTCCACCTCTTCATCCCCAAAATACAATGATTTTATTCCCAAAATGAATCTCCTTAGTTTTTGTTGGGTTTATTTGATTAAAATTATGTCTTGACCATTTTCCTATATGATCCAAATCACGTTGCATGGTGCTTTCTTCAACAGTTTCACAAATATCCAACACTGTAGTATCGCCTAAATAGTTTATACATAGACTCCTATTGTTTAAATCATGTATCATGATCAAGAACAATAACAGCCCCAGTCTGGTATCCGGAGGTGCCCCTCCTCCAACGCTCGCCACCTCAGATTTCATACCTTCCACCTCAATCCATTGTGACCTCCCCTGCAAAAATTCGTACACCCAATGTACAGTACACTCCAGAATATTTAAACCCTTTAATTTATGTATTGCTGTTCCATGGTCAATAAGGTAAAAATCTTTCTTATAAGCTACTAACACAGCTCTCACATTATTTTCTTTATCTTATGCTCTCATACCTAATTCTAGAAACTTCAGAGCAACATTGGTGGTTGAGCAACCCCTCAGGGACTCAAACTGATTTTTGTCCAACAGATCTTCTAAACTCTCCATAATCCATTTACAAATAAAAATTCACACACTTTAGACACTGTACTTGTTAAAGCTATTGGCCTAAAATCTGTTGATATATTCTTTGGTGTTGTAACCTTAGAGAGAAGGACAATTTTTGCTTGCTTCCATTGTAAAGGAATTTTTCCAGCTAACACTGACCTATTAAAATATGACTCAACCATGGTGCTAACAAATCTGCACCTTATTTTCATATCCAATTTGGAACAGCATCAGGACCCACAGCTTTATTTACCTTGATCTTTTTCAATGATTTTGACAATTCTTCAACAGATACCAACAACCTATCTAGAACAACCATTTCTAATCTGTCTTTTTTTCCTAAGGGGGGTAATTCCTTACTCATTTCACCTAACATTCTATTTAAGCATGATAAAAAGAAAACACCTTCATGTAAATCAGAAAAAAACACAAGTTTGTTTCCGTTTTCCTATTTGATTTACTTGCTTTCCTGATCCCATTTTGTATTTTCCCACCACTTTCTCAGATCTGATTTCCTTAGCTCTTATGCTTTCTTCTCATAACAGTTCCTTCGTAACCACTTGCCTATACCATTTATTTGATTTCTTATTCTATGATGTACTATAGTATAATTTCTTTTGAAGGCTGCTTGCCTCTCAGTAATCAGATTTTTATATTCTTTTGTAACCCAGGGTTTATCCCCCAAAAAACCTAGTTATTTCTTTCATGGGCACAACCAGATCTAATGATTCATTTATTACAGATGTTACCATTTTCCATGTGTCGTTCACATCTCCACATTCAAATCTCTTTTCCTGCAATTTATCAACTATTGTATCCAAAGTCTGAATCTTTTCTACCTCTTTAATCTTTCTACATTTAAATGCATCTTTTTCTCCTTTTAACTTTTTACATCCTTCTGGGTTATTTGCTACCAATACTACTACTAAGGTGGCGTTGGGAGGAAGGCCATGACCGAGACAGCTGTCACTCAGCAGTACATCTCAGTCAGGAAGTGCTGGAGGCAGGTTCCAGCAAAACAGCAATCCCTGCAACTGAGCCGGAGGGCTTGCTATTGCTGCAGGGAAACTGTGGCTGTGAGAGGCTGACAGAGACACCACCCCAACCAGGGGAGGTGGGATGGAAAAATGTGAGAGAAAAACTTAGTAGCCAACTGAATGATTGGTGTGTTCAGCCTCATTAGGGTATATCCCTATCAACAGGGTATATCTCTAAGAGATGAGCTGCAAGCTGGAAGAAAAACAATATAAAAAAAATAGAGGCTGTGTGCAACTCTCTAATTGCTGGCCAAGTTATAACAATCTAAAGATTCTAAAATAACATCACTAAAGTTGAATTTCATGAGCTTTTGTGAAATTGTGGAATGTTGTCAAAGCCATGTCTATATATTTTACCCAGTTATACACTTGAGTTGTCATTGTAGAGGAAGGTAAAAGCTGGGTAAAGAGTAGTGCTGTGTGAAATGTAGAATTCCGCCAGCGGAATTAATGTGGAATGACCATTCCACTGGTAGAATTTCCCCCAGAATTTTGCTGGTTCTTCTGTGGAATTCCACCTATTGTGATCCTTGGAATAATATTCTATGGAACAGCATTTTTTCAGCAGAAAATTATTCCGCAACAATTTCTGCAGAAAATATTGAGATCTGTAGAATAATATTCCACAGAACAGAATTTTTTCCAAGGAAAATCATTCTGCAACTATTTTCTGCTGCAGAATTCCACCATTCCATTTCTGGTGAAAGTCAGCAGAATTTCAGCCGAATTTTGAAACTTCCGTGGAATTTTGTTTCGCCACAATTTGAAAATTCTGCACAGCACTAGTAAAGAGGCAATAAGATAATATTCATAGGAGGTTCTATAGTAAATGTATAGTGGTGCCAAGTGTCAGGTCACTACCTTGAATAATGAGTCAAGAAGATTTGTCAAGAACATCATTGGCTCGAGCCTGTCTTCTTGCAATATATCAACTAATCACTAAAGCTCATTGTTGTAATGACTTGTGGTAGCACATGCATGAGCAGCATTGGTTCTGTACAAAGCCATCTGCTGACTCTTTAATAACCCTGTAGTGAACAATGTATATTTTTACCATTTGAAAACTGTGGCAGCCAATGATGCAAAGCCTTATAACTAGTTTTGATTTAGGCCATTGCTACAGAAGTATCTGGATATTTTTAGTCATGATGGAGCATGATGCTGGGTATTACTGTCACAGGAGTGTTGGTGGGGCATTGCAGGGCCATGATGCTTGTGTAGGTAAGGTGGTTCAGTGCTGAAAAGTGCTTTGTGAAAGCTAAATTCCACACATGGAATTCTACTTGCATTACCTATTATGTGTCCATGAATTGTTGAGCATATTTTGTCAATGAATAATTTCTAATGTATCCACAAGAAATGGTAACCTACTAAACCACATTTATCCAGATTAATTAGATTATAGGACATTTTTACTTTGGTATGCATGCCAAATTCTGAGTGTATACCTTCAATATCAATGGAGCTATAAACACCAAATATTTAAAAAAAAATCACATAATTTAACAAATTAAAATTTTATATGTTGAACTCCTATAACTTACAAGTTACATAACCAACTACCCCTCTATTTAATGGTTTCTAAGATGCTTCCAAAAATGCATGCATGTACATTTTCAGTTATCTTGCACCAAAAGTGGCTCTGTTGTAAGCATATAAATATTTTCAGAAATTTTCACATGCGTAGTAAATTGCCAAATCTGGAGCCCTTATAACTTCCCTGTCCCTCATCTAAATGTCATGAAACATGGCTCCTTCCAGAAAGTATGCTTAACAAATATAGTATCTCTATGTGTGAGACTGCCTGAGTTATCACCAATTAAAGATTTCAGAAAATGTTATGAAATTTCACAAAATTTAGTGAAATTTGCAGAATTTCCTGAAAAATCCACAAAATCAGAATTTGCTAACTTTGCCCAGCCCTATCAGATAGCCTATATTTGTGGACCTGCTCCAGTATCATCACAATGCTTTCAGCATGCAAATATAGTCTGATATTCAGGTCATTATTTCCTAAAATCCAAGTGGATTTCCATAACAAACTGTTAGGTATTTATTTCTTCTAAATAGATTATGTTGGCAAGTCAAAAGGAAAGAAGTTGCTGCAATACAATGTGGAGAACTGAAGGAGGAGGAAGATGAGCCTTTCTGTTTTGTCCCTGCTCACAACCTGTGAGAAGAGCAGGGTGAAGTTGGCAAACTTTGCTACATGATTTAATAAACAAATTTCATGCAATTTTATGAAATTCACAGAGCACAGAATGGTGAAGTTCTGCCCTGAAGTGCAGAATTCCACCCGTTAAGTGCAGAATTTTGCCCACAAACTGAGGAATTTCGCCCACAAATGTTGGAAATTCTCTGTTCGTGGGTGAAATTCTGCCATTTGCTGGTGAAATTCTGCAATTTGCAGGTGAAATTCTACACTTTACAGGTGAAATTTCACAATTTTGTATGAAGTTGAAGTTTCTGAGGGTGGTGAAAACTTCCCAGTGTCCAGTGGAGGTGAATTTTTGCCATTTCGCAGCAACTTCTCCCACGAATTTAAACTTCAGCACAGCTCTACCTGTGAGTATATCCTGTAATACTCTTATCAAATAGAAACCTATCCAACCCATGTGTAAAAGCTATAACATTATCAACCTTGACTAATACTGATGGCAAACTAGTCCATGTCCTGATAACCCTTTAACTGAAAAATTACTTTCAAACATCTAGTCTGAATTCTGACCCATTGGTATTGTATTTGTGCCCTCTTGTTTGTCCACCTCGTTTTTTTCACCAAAATTCCTCAGGGCTAACATTAATTAGTTTTTTTTTGTGATTTTCAACACAGTTATAAGGTCAGCTCTCAATCTTTTAAACTGAAGTCTGAATAATCTCAGTTTGTCTAATCTTTCTTTTTAAGTTCTTCCCTTCATTCCATCTAGCATCCTAAAAATCTTCTTTGAACTCTTTCCAGTTCATTCACCCCCCCCCCCATTTTATGCAGTGACCATACCTGGATGCAGTATTGTAAATGTGGTCTCAAATAAGACCTACAGTAAGTCGCAGAATCTTCACCAGATGTGCTCTAATCATGACCCCCTTTCTAATATTCTGAGTAACCATGTTGGCTCTGACTAGAGGTGATCTAAACAGTTTTTCTTTTTGTTTTTGTTTTAGAGCAGGAGTTATAAATACTCCCAATACCTTTTTTTCTTTAACAACATGTGTTTTCAGTCCACTGAGATAATATTTAAATTCCAAGTTACAGTGGTCAAAATAAATCAGTTTGAATTTAGCCACTTTTAAGTCACCCCCACCTTCTTGTCTAGTTGCACACATTGTCAATAGCATTGTCAACTCCTTCTATCTTCCATTGATTTAATAGGGTGCCCGATCTTACTATTATCTACAAACTTTTTTGTCAAGCATTGTATACCGTTCTCTGAATCATGAATATATAGATTTAACAATGGAGAACCCAGGACTGATCCCTAGGGTACACCACTCAATACTTTAGTCCAGTATGAGTATTCTCCCACAATACAGACCCTCTGTCTCTTATCTCTGTATACTATACTATACTATACTATACTATACTATACTATACTATACTATACTATACTATACTATACTATACTATACTATTATAGTATACTATATTATACAGTAGCACCATTCAAACAAACTGTATCCCACAGTACATTGCAATTCAGAAGGAGGAGTGATGAGAATATTGCAATTTCAGTGTATGGGAAGATCCAAAGAGCACAAAAACAGATTATAGGTAGATTACAGAGAAGTAAAGCACAGGAAGGTCAAATGACTTGCTCAAGGTCACACAGTAAGTTGCAATTGTGGAATTCGAGCCCAAGTCTCCCGGTTCACAGTTCTGTGCTCTACCCACTAGGCTAAACTGCTACCCTAGTTGGCAGAGTATCTAGCAAATATATCTTGACTGTGCCTTGCATCACTGTGGCAAATGTGTCTGATGTGTACACCTTGGTCTTGTGAACTGTATTTTACTAACATACTAACATACTATTTGCCAGCAGATTAGGCCTTACGGCCTATCGAGTCTGCTTGAACCTCAGATCCCTAGTTGGGTGCCGAGACCCTCCCCTACCTTGTGTTCCAGAAACCCCTACCATCCATCCCCACCCCCCTGGGACAGGTCATCATCTGATACATCCACTTTCTGTGTCTGTCCCACCATCTCTTGAAGCCCTCCACTGTGGATCTCTGAACCAGCTCACCAGGCAGTGCATTCCAAGGGTCCACCACCCTCTCAGTGAAAAACCTCCTCCTCTTTTCCCCCTCACCCTTCCACCTTCCAACTTCAAACCATGCCCTCTCGTGATACCTCCCTGCTTTAGTCTAAAGATCCCCTCCATGTTTACCCTATTTATTCCCTTGAGGTTCTTGAAGACCTCAATCATGTCCCCCCTGTCTCTCCTCTCCTCCAATGAAAACAGGCAGAGCTCCTCAAGTCTGTCTTCATACATCAAGTCCCCTAGCCCTGGTATCATCTTAGTTGCCCTCCTCTGTACCCTCTCCAGGAGCTGTATGTCCCTCTTCAAGTGTGGTCTCCAGTACTGTACACAGTACTCAAGGTGTGGTCTAACCAGTCCATTGCACAGCGGCAGAATCACTTCCCTGCTCCTAGAGGTGATCCCCCTTATGATGCATCCCAACATCCTGTTTGCCTTGCTAGCCGCTCTCCTGCACTGCTCAGAGTTATTCATACATGCATCCACCATGACCCCTAGGTCTTTTTCCCCTATTGAGGCCTCCAGTGCCTCCCCTCCCAGGGTGTACCTGTGTTTAGGGTTTCCCTGCCCAAGATGCAACACCTTGCACTTGGTGATATTGAAATTTAATTTCCATGTGTGAGCCCAGCTTTCCAGGGTGTCAAGGTCCCCTTGCAGGGCCAACCTCCCCTCTTCTCCCTCAACTACTGCTCCCATCTTGGAGTCATCAACGAAGAGACTCATTCCACACCCTATACCCTCCCTGATATCCGATGTGTATGCATTAAACAGGATCGGACCCAGGACCGGGCCCTGCGGTACCCCACTACCAACCTCTCTAGTGTTCGAGAGCTCCCCACAGACCACTACTCTCTGGGTGTGTCCAGCTAGCCAGTTTTCAATCCATCTGACCATCAAAGGGCCTACTCCTAACCCCATCAATTTCTCTACCAGACCATTGTGGGGGAAAGAGTCAAATGCCTAGCTGAAGTCCAAGAATAATACATCCACAGGCTTTCCCCTGTCCAGTTCTGATGTTACCCATTCGTAGAACTCCACAAGATTGGTTTGACATGATCTACCTGGCACAAACCCATGTTGCTGACTATCCAGACCTCCCACCTCCTCCAAGTACACCCCCAATTGCTCCTTTAGTATACTCTCCATTAATTTTCCCACCACCAAGGTCAAACTGATGGGTCTATAGTTACCTGGTACTTCCCTCGACCCCCCTTTATGGATTGGCACCACATGTGCCTCTCGCCAATCCCTAGGTACCCTCTCTGTCTCAAGTGACCTGTTGAAGAGCTCCACCAGGGGTGCAGCCAGTATGTCCGCCAATTCCCATAGTACTCGCGGATGAATGCCATCCGGCCCAGGAGATTTGTCTTTCTTTAGGGCCTTGAGGGCTAACCACACCCTTTTGGCGGAGATAGCATCATCCATCCTCTCCACCTTACTGGCCTTTTTATCCTTATCCTGATGTGACACCCCTGGGGTACCTCTTCCTCCCTCTTGCTCCATTTCTGTTGCTCCCCTGATCCCACTCACTGCCGCTTCTATCCCCATCATGCCTTGCTTTGTAGATATCCCATCCCCCTCCCTAGTGAACACAGAGGCAAAGTACTTGTTAAATACCTCTGCCTGGTCCCTCGCCTCTTCCACCCACCCTCCTTCTGATCTCAATCTGCTGAGATGGCCTTCATTTTCTCCACTTCCCAATGTACGGAAGAACCCTTTCCCCTCCGTGTATTCCCTGTGCCAGCCGCTGCTCTTTACTGGACTTTGTTCCCCTCACCATCCGGGTGACTTTTCTAGATGCAAGATGGTACATTTCCTTATCCCTATCCCCTCTTGTTGTTTTATATTTTTTGTAGGCCGCCTTCTTTTTTCTGACCGCTACCTGTACCTCACTGGCCACCAGCATGGTTTATGTGACCTTGCGCCCTTACGTTTCAACTTAGCGCAGATCCTGACTGCCTCATGAAGTCCCCATTTTATGACCTCCCATCTCCTTTCCACACTTGTCATTGATGTAATCCCCTTCAAGTGATCCTTGAGAATATTTCCCATGCCCACAAAGTCTGCCCCCCTGAAGTCCACTGCCAGTGTCCTAGATCTCACCCCCTCCCACCATGCTTATTTGAAACCAGACAGTATTGTGGTCACTCCCAGTCAGGGGGTCCTCTACAACCAGGTGCCTTACCAGATCCCCATCTGCCAGAACCACGTCCAGGACATGCCCCTTCCTTGTGGGCTGCATTACATGCTGTGTTAAGAACATATCCTGGAAGCCATCTGGCAGCCTCTGCTCCTTGGCCACCTTAGAGGACATGGTTCCCCAGTTTGTACCTGGCATATTAAGGTCCCCCATCAACACCACTCCTTTCCCTTTTGGTCCACACTGGGCAATGATGTTGTCCAGCAAACCATCCTCTAGAACATCACTCATCCCAGGTGGCCTATATTCTACACCCAGCTTGACCTTTTCTCCTGCTGGGGATCGTAGGGTGACCCATAATGCCTCCACGTTTCCCTCTGCCTCTTCTACCCTAGCAATTTCTATGTCATCTCTAATGAACATAGCCACTCCACCCCCTCTGCCCTCCTTTCTATCCTTCCTAAGCATAGTGTACCCCTGCACATTTAGGTTCCAGTCATGGTTTTTGTTGGCCCACGTCTCCGTGACCGCCGCCACATCCACTTCCCCTCAAACAGCATGGTCAGGAACTCTGGCAACTTGTTTCCCAAGCTCCTGGCATTTACTAACACCAACCCCTACCCCTTATCCCTGATCCCCTTTGTCAAACCCCACCCAGGTTCCTTATACTTCCATCCTCCCTCTGCTCCTCCTGAAACCTCCACCCCTAGTCTGTTCCCCCCCCCCTTGGGTTTGAAGGCTACTCCCCTCATCTGGAGGAGAGGGCTTCTGGTCAGCCCCTCCATTATCCCTCCCCTCTTCACAAGTTTAAACCCCACCTTTCTTGAATGTAGTCAGCCATCCCCTGTTTAAGGACTTCCGTCCCTAATGGGGCAAGATGAAGCTTGTCCTTGGCATACAGTCCCTTATCCTCCCAAACACCTTTCCAGTTCCCTAACACCCCCAACCCACTCTCTTCACCCCCCTTCCTGAGCCAGTCATTAACCTCTGTGATCTTCATTTTTTTCTCCTCTGAGGCCTTTGGTACTGGCAATTCTCCGAAAAAGGAAATGTTGCATCCATTATTCCGCAGACTCTGGCAAGTTCTTGGAACCTTGCTTGGATATCCAAACGCTATTTCCTCTAGATCGTTAGTTCCCAAATGCACCAGGAAATCCGGTTTCCCATACAATCCTAACCAGTTCATACACCATGAACTTTGCTCTGTGCACTGTCAGCCCAGAGATACTACTACCTTCACCTGGCTATGGCATCCACCCCTGTCCTCCCACTGGATTCCCCAATCATCGAGTCTCCCAATAACAGAACCTTAACACCGCCATCATCCTTATGGTTACCTCCACTATGCCCTCTCAGCCCCATCCCCCCTTTATTTGTGATCTCAATTCCATGGAGTCTTCCTGCCTTATTAGAGACCCCTTGTCACCCTCCCTTTCTGCCTCCCTCATTATTTGCCCACTTAACTCAGACCCCTCTGAATAGATGTTCCTTTAACCCTCTCTTATCTGAACCATTTATCCTGGCCCTGATGGTTTCCCTTCCCCACACCACCATCCTCCTCCTTGTAATAGTACCCTGCCTCCAGAGGCTCTCTGTGGGTCCCCTTTAGCTAGGGCCCCATCCTTGGTACTGACCCCCCTGCTGAAGGGGGGCTCCCCTCCCACCTCCTTATCTCCCAGTTTCTCTCCAGTCATGGTCTCCTCCCTCATGTCTGCAATATGTTGCATCTCCCCCATCTGCTTAACATTTATGTTTCCCCTTCTCCCTCTGGGACTATTTCTATCCTTTCCATTGCCGGTCTGTGGTGCCCTATAGGTATCTGACTCCCTCCCCCCAGCCTCTGTATCAGTTTCCTCATTTCCACCAACCCCTTCCTCCCCCTCTAGGTTGCTTAGTAGCTCAAATTTATTGTGACACTCTATGTCAGCCTCCATCAAGTAACCCGAGTTTCCCCTGACTGCACCTCTAAACTGCCCCTCTTCGTCCCCTCTTGCTCTGTTCTCTTCAGGAGCTCCCTTCCCACAGTCTGCTGTTTTGGGCTTCCCCACAACAGCCCCTCCCTTCTCAATGTCTGCTCTACTAGGCTTCCCCACAACAGCCCCTCCTGACTCTTCCCCCTCCACTCTCTTTGTATTCAGAATGTTCACCCCATACACTTTCCCCTTAGCATCAACATCCCTATCTAAGGGTCCTCTGTCCCTAATATCCCCCCTCCTGCTTGCTGTAACATAACATCCTGTAATTTCAGAGTGTTGCCCCAGCCTCCCCTCAGCCCCACCCTTCTGCTGCCCATATCCACACCCTTATCCTTGGACACTCCCAGCTCCCCAGCTTACTCCTTAACCAATATACCTCATTCCTGATGCAAGATAGCTGTCTACAGAGTGGGCAGCCTCTCTCTCTCCAGGCCCAATTGAGAATTATTGCCATCCCACAGCCTGTGCAGCCTACAACCCTTCTGAAGATGCCTGCCATGGTGGAATATAGCCACCCTGTTTGTCCCCCTCTGTTTATAATGGCACTCCCCCTTTTCTCAGTCCCTTCCCCCTGGAATACAGTTTCTCTCAATACTGACTGCAGTTATTTACAAATCCAGTTTCAACACCACCAATAAAGCTCCCAAGTCTCACAAACACATACTGTACAGTCCAGTGTGTGTCCAGTCCCACTAACAGTGTGTGTATGCAGACATCAGGTACCGTATGATGTCACAGGCCCACCAATTCCTGTTGCTTCGAATTTCAGTCCCAAACAGAAATACACAGCCCTTCAATCCCAACCCCCAGTGGCTTTTCAGTATTTAAGAACACAGCCCAAGTAACAGTTCTAACTCAAAGCAGTAATTTTTAACACATAGAACTAATTTCACATACCAAACTATTCAAATATTTCAGTTAAAACAGAATATAACCCCAGACCTCTGTCCTTACCAGCCTCCTGCTTATGTTCCCAAGTGAACAATTAGTAAATAACTAATCATGGGGCCTATGCACAAACGGGTGTGAATTACGTGCTGGAGGCATGTTTCCTGCCCACATAGCTCTGCGGACCCAGACAGGCACAGGGTTTGTGGTATGCACTGCCACAAGCACCCACAGGGCACCTGTCCACAGCCCCATCTCCCTGCATGCAGGATCACACAGGGCCACCGGGGTGGAGTAGCGGATCTAGGTGGGCATCAAATTGGAAGCCCATCCTGGGTCCCAAAGTGGATCCTCAACACATACAGGCATGGGTTCAGGTGCATTAATAGCAAGTGCAGGCATCTGGACCCTCACGGCCATGTCCAGCAGGCCAGAGGACCCCTTCTGAAGCCCCAGTGGATCTGCAACCTCATGCTGCATGAGCAAACTGCCACCCATCCTATGGCCACCATGACTCTGACTGTGGTGCAATACCCCCCAACACTTGACATCCCATTCTGCCATAGCGATAAGCATCCCCTGGCCTAACACATTGCATCCCTTGCCCCCGTGTACAAGACCACCCCCCTGACTGCCATGTCCCTGTCCATCCACTCCAATCCCAGAATCCATTGCCGCCACAGATTCACTGTAGGACAGTAGCCCCCCTCCCACCAGTGGCACTGATAACTCCCCCAAACCCATACCTGTTGGTTGGTGCTGTGGCTCTGGACTGCCCATGAACAGTCCTCCTCACACCTCTGTGGTGCTGACCATCCAAATGATGCTGGAAGTGTGCTACCTATATATAGGCAGAGCACTCCCAGCATCACTTGGATAGCCGGTGGCCGCAGAGGTGTATGGAGGACTATGCCACTGGCCGATCTGAGCCATGGCTCCAATGAGCTGGTATGGGGGGTGTCAGTATTGCGGGGGGTGGGGGGATCCATTGACCACCAATGCTGGGGAAGGGCATTTGGAATAGGGCTCAGGGGTGGGTGGGGTACCATGTGCCAATGCAGCTGAAGCTGTGGTTTGCATCAGGGTCAGGGTACATAGGGTACTGCACTTGTGTGTGGGGAGGTGGAGGCTGTACAACATCGGGACCAGGCAACCCAGTGTGTTTGGGAGGGGATGCCTTATGCATCCTGGGTACAGTGTGCTCCTGTGCAGGGGGGGTGCAGTCTGGGATGGATGCCTGCATGTGTGTGCGGGGGAGGTATGCTGTGCTGCCCTGGGGACATTGGCAGCCATGTGTATGGTGGTGGGCTGCATGGGCTCAGCAGGGCTGAGTTGTGCTGGGGAAGGGCATCTGCATCGGGGTTACAGGGCTGGTGCTGGCCAGAGCTGTGTGTATGGGGAAGGTCGCCTGCAGCAGGGGATGTGCTGGTGTCTGGTGTGAGTGGGGCTGGGTGCATAAGGCACTTATGGCAGGGTTGTCCCTGGCATAACAGGCACCCTCCTACACCTCCTAGAGTGCAGCAGTATGTGCATTGGTGAATGGCTCACAGTACTGGCACATCCCTCCACCCACCCCTGGCGCATTGCTGTCCAGGCAGCCGGGGGACATAGGTGTGCAGAGGCTGTGCTCCCAGTGTCATGCATCAAGCCTGGGATGGTGCAGTGGGTGCAGAGTAGCTACATGCCTTGGTTCCATGGCACGTAGCCTCTCAACACATTTGTGCATAGGCCTCCATGTTTGCTACTGTCAATAGCACATCCCTTCAGCCACTCAGGTAGCTAGCCAGGGCAACAACTATTCTTATTACTTACAGATCTCATAGATCTGATACCAGATATTTTATTATTTGTCTAGAAGGATTATATACTTACATAGAAACATAGAAGTCGACGGCAGATAAGGATCACTTGGCCCACCCAGTCTGCTCATTTTGCCTACCTATTTCAAATCACAAATCCTAGCTGATCTGCATTTCCCCCTTTTTTCCTGTCTCTAGGGTACCCTTATGTCTACCCCATGTACTCTTAAATTCCATGTTTTTGGCCCCACCTCCTCCTTTGGGAGATGGTTCCAAGCATGCACCACTCTTTCAGTGAAAAAGTACTTTTTCATGTTGCCCCTGAATCCCCCCTAATTCATTTTGTGACCCCTAGTTCTTGCACATCTTCTTTTGAAAGATGCTGCCCTCTTCTACCTTGTTTATACCCATGAGGTACTTGAATGTTTCTATCATGTCCCCCCTCTCTCTCCTCTCTTTCAGGGAATACATAATGAGTTCTCCCAGCCTTTCTTCATGAGGTTTTTCATGCATGCCTTGCGCCATCTTTGTAGCCCTTCTCTGGACTGCCTCCAGTCTGCCTATGTCCTTCTGGAGATGTGGTCTCCAGAACTGGACACAATACTCCAACTGAGGTCTCACCAGTGATCTGTACAATAGCACAACCACCTCTTCTTTCTGCTGGTGATACCCCTCCCAATGCACCCCATCATCTTACTGGCTTTCCCCACAGCCTTCTCTCACTGTTTGGCTGCCTCTAGGTCATCTGATATGAGTGTCCCCAGGTCCTGTTCCTGTCTGTTGGCTGCAAGGATCCAAACTCGATATTTTTGTTTTTACAATTCTCTATTTATCCCCATCTTAACAGAGCTTACCCATTCAGTTGGGTGACCTCACTACCCCATCCCCAGCTTCCTCAGCATTTACTGTCTCTGTTTCCCCCTGGTTTGCCCCCGAGGTGTGCCTTTAGGCTAGCTAGACCTATTTGAAAATGTCTCCCCAATGGGAGACTCCATGGTGGAAGGAGTCTGGTTACAGTGGTAGGGCCTAAGAGTGCCCATGCACCATCATACTTCTCTGGGATTTTCCTTCACTTTCTGTCCCAGATGCTGGCTCAAGAGGGGTTCCATGCACATGCATGCAGAGCATGCCAATGCAGACCCAGCCAGCATCCTCCTTCCCAGTGCCCTCCCTTCATTAAATACCTCCACTGCACTGCCACCTGGAGTTAATCAGGTGGCAATATTACAGCAGAGGCAGTGAGCCTCCCTTCCTGAAGGAGGAGAGCATCTTCTGGGATGCTTGATTCTCCTCTTTTGCTTCTGGCCAACAAGTGGCTGGGCTCCTTCTTCAACCTGGGTCACCAGCATCAAGTGCAACACCCCTTCCAATTTGCCAATAGGTCAGCTCAAGCTACATCATTTTACTTATGGCAGAATTGTGCTGTCAAATTATCCACCCCACATTATCCTTTTTATCTGCCTAAGCATCTCAACTTTATGGTCCCTTGCAATCAGTGGTACTATCCCCCCCCCATGCTTGTTTAGTAAACCCAAATCTGATTATAATCTTACTTTTTAAGCAATTGATGTCCAGCTCCTGCTGTCCCCAAGCTAATTCAGGTATTGGCCTTTGTCACACAACACACTCAGGCATCCCATCCTATATCCCTGCAAAATGTCACTGGAGTTTACTGCAGTTTAGAATAGACAAGAAATCAAGACCAATAGAAGTGTACTACCATTTAAATACAGTATAACTTTTTACTTTCCTAGGAAATCAAATATAATAGACATGGTAAAGTGAAATGTGATCCCCACTGCATCCTTTTACCTTATCAGTGTTGTGTAGTCTCTTAGTTGTGGGCTGCATTGGTGCCGGTGATATAGTGGAGGGAAAGTGGATGTCAACTCAGTCTCTAATTGAGATTGCTGTTGTAGGCCTTGGCTGTGTAGTGCTGTAAGTGTCACAGTTGCTACCTTTCAAGGTGAATAGAATTGGTATGGTAGGCAGGCTGCAGCAGCTTATGTGGCTCTGGTACAGTACATGTGTGACAGCCTAAGGCATAGCAACCAGTCAGTGCTAATAATTCACATTGTCTAAATTGTGCTGTTATTTCATCATCATCAATCATCATCCACTTTGTTTTTAAAAAGCGCCCTTTCATTGCTCAGGGCACCCTTACAATAATAAAATACACATAAACTACAATCAGACCCATAATATTGCACATATTACCCCTTAACATATATTAAAACAATCCACAATATTACACATATTACATATCAGCCTATAATAAAACATATCTTAAAACAGGATTATATATTCCCTCCTTTCATAGCAGCAATACTATTGGACTTAAATGCCAGAAAAGGCCTGATTGAATAAATATGTTTTGAGGGACGTTTTAAATCCCTCCACAGTCAGGCTATCGCATATCCAATGAGGTAGAGAATTCCACAGGGTCGGAGCCATATAGGCAAATGCTTTACCTCCTGAAGTTTTCAAATAGACCCTGGGAATCTCTTTAGCAGTCCCTCATTGGAGGATTGGAGTTGGCAGGAGGGGCAGTAAGGGGACAGAAGGTTTTGCAGGTACTGCAGTCCCTGATCATGTAGGGCTTTATAGATCAGAAATGTGATCTTGAAGAAATCTGCCACTGTACCAGCAGCCAGTGCAGTTCATGCAGCACAGGTGTTATGTGCCTGAATCTAGGGGTTCTAGTTAATAACCTGGCTGTCACATTCTACACCAGTTGCAATTGGCGGATATCAGCCCCCGGTAGCCCTAAGTAGAGGGCATTGCAATAACCAAGGAGAACCAAGATGGTGTGGGATCTCTGCTTTCTGGCCATCAGTAGATCATTTAGTATTCGAATCAGGGCCATCTCAGTGCCTTGTCTTTTCTTGATACCTGACTAAAGAGGGTCATAGATATTGTGGCTGGTCAAATGATCCTCCAGCTGCAGAGCGACCACCTTCTCAATAACTTTGCCTATAAAAGGCAAGTTAGACACTGGTCTGTAGTTAACTGGGCAGTTAGGGTCTAAGGAGGGCTTTTTCAAGAAGGGTCACACAACCGCCTCTTTTAAGGGGTCTGGAAAGTTCCCCCTCTCCAGAGAACACCTCACTATCCCAGCCAGGTCCTGGCCGATAAACTCAACACACCCTTCAAGAAGGTGAGTTGGGCCCAGATTCAAACTACAGCAGGTTGGTCTCAAAGTCTCAATGATCCTCACAATATCAGTGACTGCTGGCAGTCTGAAGCTGGACCAGGTCACCTGGGTAACTCTACCACTCAGCTGACCAGTGCAAGGACCCATGGGGAAGCGCTGGATGATCTCTTCCCTGATGGAGGCAACCTTATCAGAAAAAAGCTGCATAAACTCATCACACTTTTCTTGTGACAGTGCTCAACCAGACTGCAGACAGGCTGGATTGCACAGCCTGTCCATAGTGTCCACACTTGAAATTACTCCCACATTTGTCTTAGAGTGATCTTTATTGTTCATGATTTAATTAATGTTTTAATGGACAAAAACAAATAAACTACATACTGGAAGTCTATCACCAGTTACAGAATGAGTACATTTATCATACACTTCCTAAGGACTGCACCAGCAGCTTCAAGAGCAGCTGATATCTTCAGGAAAACTTTACCAAAACATAATATTTAGACACAGTTCAGCTTGTATGTCACATCTGTTCTGTATTCCACCTCCCCATTATTTATTACTGAGGTCATCTGCATGAAAACAGGATCTTTGCTCCTGAAGAGTTCATCTATTCTGGTTGTTGTCTCCCTACCTGAGATCATAATCAGTGCCACCCCGAAGTCTGCCTTAGCCAGATTGGATTCATTTTTCAACTCCTTCTGTCAATTTGCTCTTTTTTTTATTTATTTATTAGAGTACATTAAATACATTGAATTCATTAGTGTCAGTAATATCTGCTATAACTTCTAGACAATGATACAAGAATAAAAATTATAGGTTAAATATCCGTTATGCAGGTATAATAATATACAGATAGTACTAAATTCAGGTAAAGTCCACTAATTTTGAGGGATACCAAGCAAAAGTGTTGTTTTAGTGAAAAAGAAAAAAAGGAAAAAGAAAAGTATATTTTAATATTCTGTCTATGAAGACTAAAGGAATTAAATCCTTCTGTCGATTCGCTCTTGATGCACCGCCACCCACCCACCACTGCAATCTTTACCACTCCCTTAGTTTCCTTTTTCTTACCAACTGCTGGCTGACCCATATTGCAAAATTCACCTCTAAATTCTGGTTCAGCTCCTTCCCTCCCCTCCTACCTCTCATCTATTCTGACTACCCCCCCCACCCTCTGAATGTTCACTCAGATCCACTGATGCTAGAATACTGGTTATACCTCACAGACTCACCACTGCTGGCCAGCCTGCCTTTTCCCACAACTTTTCCAAGCTTTGGAACTCATTGCCATCTCAAATTAGACAATCATCAGTCCCTCACTCCATTTCCTTATCCCTCATAAATTACTACTCCCCAAACTGCCCTTGCCCCTAGTTTTGCCCTGCTGATTTCCTTGCACTGCTTAATTACTTCATGGCTGCTACTGTAATTCAGCAGTAGTGGCTCCCTAGCACTTGTAATACTGTTTGCACTTTAACTCATTCGAATTTATATTCACAAATCTTGTTACTGCATCATAATTCATACGTGCTATGTAAGCTTTGATTATGTATCACTGTCACGGAATCCAATGTCTGCACAAATCAGCCTTTCTATAGGAATTGTTATTCAGTTTTCTTGAATGTTTTCACTATATTCTGCCAATGAGATTTTGCATCACTGTCACGGAATCCAATGTCTGTAAAAATCTGCATTTCTGTAGGCCTTGTTATCCAGTTTTCTTGAATGTTTTCACTATATTCAGCCAAGAAATTGTTATCCAGCTTGCATTTTGAATGTTCATATACATATGTCTCCCTATTACCCTTCCCCCAAGATGTACCATGAGATGAGAAACTTGTTGTTCAGTGTGCCTTTCTGGTGAAACTGTTCAATAAATAAAACAAATAATGCATTGCTTGTGACATCACAGTTACTCCCAGAGCAACGGACTGTAATGTCACAACAGATGATTATGACTTGAAGCAGGGAGTCAGCTATAGAGGCAGATGAACCATGAGGGGAAAAAGATCATATATTCTTGCAACTTTTCTTATTAATAAGTACTGGGGAGGAGACATTTGTAGAATATATATGGAATGGAAGCTGAATTGTATCTAATTATTATGTTTTTCAAATTTGTTAAGGCATCAGCAGCTCTTTAAAGATCAGAGAGAACCTACTTCTGGAGGAAGCCTGTTCACAGTCTATAAGTTCTCCTCAAATAAAAGCATTCCTATCTGTGCCCAATCTGATTAGAGCTACGGTTATACTGTATGTATTACCAAAGGTGCACAAGGAACTTGATGACTGCCCAGGACACCTTACTGTAATAGGTATCAGATTTTTAACTAAGACACTAGCTCAGTATGTTGACTCATACATAAATAATTTGGTGAGACAATTGTCTTCTTATATACAACATACCACTGATATCCTACCAGTCATGGATAAACCAGTTGGAACCATAGTATCTGTTGGCATCAATGGATATTGAGATCCTTTACGCTAACATTTCCCATGAGGGGACTTGACATTTCTTAGGTACTGGCTGGACACAGTGATGAAAGCATCAGAGGTGTTCCTTAAATTCCTGCTTTATGTGATTTGGATTTGGATTTGGATTGAATATGAAGAGCTTTGTTTTTTTGGAGGCAATATTTTTTGTAAGTGAAAGGAACAGCTCTTTTGGGACAACTTCAGACACCAATTTCACCAGTTTATATCTAGGTCTACAGGAGCAGGAGGTAGTGTATAACCAGGTTGACAATCCTGACAAAATGACCTCTTGAGGCATTGTATTAATGATGTCCTGATAGTGTGGTGACATTTGACTGAAGAGTTGCATCAATTCATTATTTTTTTTGCAGGAATCCTGATCAAAGTCTGAGGTTTTTGGTTCAAAGTGACTAAAATTTGCTACATTTTCTTTTAAATTCCTGATTTAAAAGATTACTGATTGAGTATTCCTGAGTAATTTGTTCCACAAGACCTAGAATGCTCAGTTATACTCCAACAGTTGTCACCTCTGCCATACCATCAGTGACATCCCCAAATCCCAGTTCTTACAGCTTAGGTATAATTGTAGTAACCAAATGATTTTGACAACAGATTAATGGAAATAGTTGGTTGATTCCTCCCAAGGGGTTATGCTCTTGATACCAGAGAGCCAGCCAAGAAATATGCTGAGGATTACATTAGGAAACCTTCTGCAACTCAGAAAACAGGTTCCTAAAGCTGCTATTCTGCCTAGTGGTCACTCAGTGGAGAACAAGGATGTATAGAAATGACTCTGGGACTTGAAGAACAACTGCTATCCCTGCAGCAAGCAACAGCTACCACCCATAAACCTACTTGGGAAAGACTCCACCACATTCAAAATAACTATGTACTTGAATTTCTCCATTAACTGAGTCCATCCACCAAGAAGAGGGTTCTGTTACCATTGAAAAGATGAACAACATTATTCCCAAGGGTGTAATGATCAAGAAGATCAAAAACAGATGTGAGACAGTTTAAAAGGATAATGTTTCAGCACTGAAACACTAAAGGGGCTCAGTGAAAGAGTGAACTAGGACTCCTGTAGTGAGCAGCTCCACAAAACCAATGGCTCTTAGACCTTCCCCAGAGAACAATGTGCCCAAGGGACTTGTATAGTAGCAGCCAGCAAAACATTGCTGTTTATCTAGATATACCTAGATACAGCAAATCTCCATTCATTTCAACCGTATTTCTTGTGATATATCTAGGCATACAGTACAGTGCTACATATTACTGTCTGCAGCTGTAGGACCATTAGTAAACATCTGTGTGAAAGTTGAAGGATACTTTTGCAATGTTTTGTTAAATAGTGGTTGCCAGATAACTGTCCTTTACAGATCTTTTTACAAGAGTTTCTTGAGACTCATGCCTCTGTGCCCATTGGAGGGACTGTCAGTCATGGGGTTGAGCAGTGCCAACAACACATACAGTATGATGGCTGAATTGTAGCACAGATTGCATCTTTCATAAGTTCATAAGTTTCATAAGTTAATCAAGCCAGAGGATGATGTCCATAATGCTTGCCTCATTTTTAATCTAATAACTATATTTGTAATCATCTGTCATTATTGTATCCAAGTTTGTTTTAAAGGCATCAATACTTGTACTATCCACGACAAGGTCTAGGGTTTTGTCAATTCCTTGGTGCCCTTATCCTCATGTAAGGCATTCATGAAACAATGTCCTTGTGTGCCCAGACAACTTGATTGTGTTTGGACAACACTAAAACATTATGAAGCATACCTTATGAAAGTGCTTGGTCACTTCATGGAGTAATGCCTAAAACTGTCTCTGAACAAGTGAAAATTCTGCCTGACATTAGGGAAGTGTGTGGGGCACATTGTTTTTGAGAATAGAATAAGTACTTACCCTGCTTTACTCAAGGGTCTTGCTACCTGGCCCAGACCTCACAACCTGAATACCCAATAATCTTTTCATAGATACTGCAGCTGCTACAGAAGATTTATGAAGGAATTTGCACCAGTTGTAGGAACACTGTTTAATTTATAGAGTGGAATATATTTACCAGGAAGGGTGATGATGTCAAAAGAGGGGACAAGCATTTCCTGGAATACTTCAAAGTCAGTGAACCGCTTGGTTCCTATTGGACTGATAGAAGTGAAGCAGGACTCAGAGATCATAAAGGACTTGACAAATGCCCCTGTGCTGGCCTTTGCAGACATAACCAAGCCCTCCATATTCCCATTGCTGTGTGGAAGGTTTTGTAGCCATGCTGTACCAGAAGCATAAGACTGGGACGAGATCTATTGCTTTCGCCAGTTGAATTCAGAATCCATCTGAGTGAAATTATTCAGTCCACAAGTTAGATTCTTCTCACTGAAGGGCATGGTGGTGGACCATATTTTTCTCAGTATTTGTATATTTGTCTGCAGTATTGTACCTTGTTGTCTAATGTATCCGACGTGGAACCTATCAATGAGCACCCACTCATAGGTATTATCCAAGATCTCAATAAAATAAAAAAATTAAAAAAAATTCCATGATTATCTCTACAGAGCCGAGTTCTTGGTAGGGGCAACAATAAACCTATCATGTATGTTCTAACTACTGCCATGTTGGATGCCATTAGGCATTAATGGTCCTCAGTTTGGTATATTTACACTTTCATTTTACAGTATCAACCCAGTTACAACAACACTGATGTCATTGCTCTAGTCCTCATCCCTCACCATCAACACAGTGGCCTGGAACATATGTCTTTGAGCCTAGATTGAAGGCTATGTGTCACCTGTTCATGTCTGGGAACAGGCCTACTACCAACCAAAACAAAGCTGTAGGTTTGCTTGGGGTTTATCCAGATGCTGCGCCAGAGGTGTGTGCCTACAGTTACAGCAAATGACATGGTCAGATATTTCCTAAAATATTTGTTCTGTGATATATCTAGAGACATTTACCTGCAGTACCACTGTAGGACCATTAGAGAGAATCTCTTTAGAAAGATTGAAAATATCTGGAAATATCTGACAATGTTTATTGCTCCAACTGTATTTTGAAACTTTGAACAGCACTTCCCTGCAGTACATTGGCCCAGAAGAAATGCAATGTGTGGCAGAGAGCTGGCTGTAGTTACAAAGATTGTAATACTGGATAAGGGATCAGATGCATCCCACATTACATGTGATCACCTAACCTGTCACTTCTGTTGAGAGAAATGGAATAAGCTTGTCATCAAACATAGGCTGTTGTACTGAACTACCCAGGGCCAAACATGTTTCCCTTGGGGGCAACTTGTTCTTACTACCACATAATGGAAAACAGTCAGGAATGAATTGTGTGCAGATAAAGGACACCTAGTACAAGAAAAGGTCTTTGTCCTGGTCAATGCAAGACTTTACTGGTCGCGCATGGCCAACAAGTAGATGTTGTAAATAGTGTTGCAGGTGATGCAAATGAAAGGTCTGGTAGCTAGGAGCTTCCCCTTTCATGAACATCACCAGTAGTGGGCCTCTTGACTGGGTTTTAGTGGAAGTTTTGTCTTTTATGCCTGACCACAAAGGTAGCCATAACATCTTGGTAGTGACTGACCACTACATGTGTTCTGCCCAAGGCTATTTGACCAACGATCGATCAGCAAGTGTTAACAGCTACCAAAGTACTTTGAGAAAAGTACCTTGTACATTATTGGAATAGCAAAAAGACTGTACTCCAACAAAGGACAAGGGTTCATGTAGACTTACTGAAGAACTGTTATAAATGGTTGGTGTAGATAAATCCTTTATCACTCCAAATCACCAATAGGAAGAGGAAGAGGAAGATCCATAGGCAAAGAGGATCAACAGAATGCTGTTGAATATATTGCCTTGGATCCCTCTCAGAAATATCATTGAATTCCATAGGCTCAGTTTTTGGTTTACACTTATAACTGTACAAAGAATGAAAGCTCAGGATATTCACACACTATTTTGTGTTTGGGAGAGAGACGAGACTCCCATTGGACTTGTGCTTTGGTGTTTCCATAGATGGGGCTCTCTTTGAGACTTACCATATGGCTTGGTGCAGAAGGTCAATGAAAAACTATCAAACAATCCAACAGGTACTATGTATGACAAAGACATCCAGGAACAGGCACTATAGCCTGGAGATAGAGTTCAGATAAGGAACCTTAGTGTCTCAGAAAAGCATAAGATTGCAAAAAAAAAAAAAAACAGATCTCTGTGTGTTGGTCGAAGAGTTATCAAACATTCCCATGTACATATTGCAACTGGAAAATGGGAAGACTGTGGTTAACACTGCAATTGCCAAATGCCATTTTGACAGTTAACACCTAAAGTTGTGGTCACGATACCTTTTGTTACAAGACAACCAATTACCAGGCATGATACCCATATCCTTACTTGGTCATCTACAGTTTAGACAGGGTCCCTGGTGTTCTGCGGCAGAATTTTCTGATTTCTGCGGCAGGGCTCCTTGACTTCTGCGGCAGCATTTTCTGATTTCTGCTGCATGATTTATTCATTTTGCTGGCAGAATGCAGTCCTGTCATTGGCTAAATATGATGTGATGTTATCGATGACATCATATGCTGAACATAGAGGAGGGGCTTCAGGATAAACTAGGTGGGAAAGAAAGCCTGACACTATGGAAAAACAATATATTTATATGAAAATTCACCAAAAACAATTAATTCTGCGGCACTATATATATTCTGCGGCATGGTGCTAATTCTGCGGCAAATTCTGCAACTGCAGAACGGCAGAATTCCAGAGGCCTTGAGTTTAGATGAGGAATACAGTTTCTACTACTCAGGAGTAGATCTGAGTTTACAGATACAGCTGCAGTAATAGACACAGTTAGATATTTCCCGAGATTTTGTGATACTGTATTTCTAAAGAGTGGCCCTGCAGCAATACTGCAAACAGGAATGGAATTTCTCTGGTGATATCACAGAAATTTTAGCAAATATCTGACCATGTAATTTGCCACAACTGTTTCCAAGACCTTGGGGTACCATGAGACTGCACAAAGGGACCGAGATTTTGACACTGGACTACACTTAAAAAAGATAGTGTGGAACACAGACACTCTGGAAGAGAAGTCAAGCCCACTGTGAAACTCAAGTACAATGCCTTTGGTGCCTCCCCATACTTGCACTTGCATGTGATGCATACGGCAAGGCATATTTATTCTTCATGGGCCCTTTCCCTGAGGCTATGGGCACCATACAAAGAAAACAAAACAATAACAATAAATAAATACAAAGTACAAAATAAATGAACAAAAATATGATAAATAGTTAACTAAATAAATAAATAAATAGCTTCAATGGGCAACAATCCATTCACATATCTGGATTGCGTAGTACGGTATGGGCTGCACGCCCATTGGCTCATACTCTGAACCAATGGGCGTGCAGCCCTACCGAGCTGTCAGTTGGTGGGCGGCAGGAGGCAGGCGGGGGTGCTGCCGCCCGCTGGCTGATGGGGGGTGGGATGGTGGGGCTCAGTGGGCGGGTGGGGTGAGGTACACTAGATCACCAGCGATATTGGACTTGGGGATGATGAATGATGCCTGATCGGGCTCGTGCAGTCCACTGGACCACCAGGGATATCGGACTTGGGGGGAGGAATACAGTGCTGCCACAATCGGGGCACATAGAGGTCCACTGGACCACTAGGGATATCGGACTTTTTTTTCTCTTACAGGACTTCGTGTGATTGGGCTGCAGGGGGCGTCGGTCCCTGATGGCTGCTGCCTGGCAGGACGCCAGGTGCAAGTCGTCAGGGATCGGCACACCTGCATGCTAATGGCATGCAAATGGGGCCGTAATAAGATGCAAATGGCCCCCTGTGCACCTTGCATAAATTATGGCCCCATTTGCATGTCCCCCTTTGAATATCACAGGTGCTGTGCATGGCGCAATGGCACTTGCACCACCGCATCTCCATGCTCCACTCTGGCCACTTGCGCTGGCACAGTGCCACTGTGCTATGCACAGTGGGGGTGGCCAGGGTGCGATATTCAAAGCTGTTGCACCATAGCGCAGCTCCATTGAATATCACCCAGGCCACACCAGTGCGCGACAAAGTTGAGCTGCGCCCAGGCTTGCGCCACAGCCTGGCACAGTTTGAATATCCAGGCCTATATTTTTTTTAAACTTGGCTCCCAGTCAATGAGCAGAGCCCAAACAAGCCAGCAGATGGAGCAGAGCACAGAAGAGCACTCTTGGACTCTCCACCATATTTGACATTCTCAGCCCCCTTCCCCAACCTTGAAAAGGGGATTAGGCACAAAAAGGGACCCTGAACATTTGTTGTTGGTGCCGGTTTGCATTATAAAGACACCAGAAGACAAGCTAGAGAGATTGGTGTATAAATATACAGTATATACCCACAGACATAGGTGCCACCATCGTGTTCTCCCCTGACCCCATAGGACTACAAAGGGGATCAGGGGGCATCAGCACAAGCCCTGGAAAGGATGGATAATTCCCAAGGTAGTCAGGCATCATATAATAATTTTAGGCATCAAGAGTAAAGTTCCCTGCAGAGAGGGGCAGAGAGAATAGGAATACAACTGAAAAGACCTGAGAAGATAACCTCCCCATGTGACTGTATCAGCTAAGAAAACACTAGATCATATGAACATATGAATGTGCCAGCAGAAACAGACCACCCAGTCTATCTAAGTCTGCTCAAGTGTGCAGCTAGCACCCCTAGTTTGCAGCTGCCCTACCACCCTCCACTTTGTCATCCCACTGCCACCCCCACCCTCACTCTACCCTGTTCCCTGTCCCATGCTCTTTTAAAGCTGTTCACAGATTTACATGATACCACCCATTCTGGTAGGGCATTCCATTTTGCTGCCACCCTCTCTGTGAAATAGTGTCTTCTCATTTCCCTCCTAAATCTTCCCCCCTCTATTCTTAGCTCATGCCCCCTGGTGTCCTTCACCCCCTTATCTTAAAGACCCCATCTGCCCCATCCTTATTGATTCCTCTCAAATACTTGAATGTCTCTATCATGTCCCCCCTGTCCCTTCTATCCTCCAGCATGTATATATTCAGGTCTCCCAGCCTGCTCTCATAGTCTCTCCCCTCCATTCCACACATCAGCTTCGTTGCCCTCCTCTGCACCCCCTCCAGTAGCCTCATATCATGCGTCAGGTATGGCCTCCAAAACTGCTCACAATACTCTAAGTGTGGCCTTACCAGCAACCTGTAGAGGGGCAAGATCAACTCTCTTCACCTGGCGAAAACCTCCTCACTATGCATCCCGTCATTTTATTCAGTTTTGTAAATGAATAAGACATCTGCACGGACAAGAATCAGCTCAGATCAGTCAGATTGACTGACTTGAGACACAGGTTTTCTTCCATTCAATCTCTAGGATGAGCAGACATCATATTTCCCCACTAAAGGCTCAGAAACAGCTTCAGAGCCTAATGGCGGAAGTGCCTGCCCTATATATCAGTCATCGGAGCAAGGGTTGCCTTTTACTTGCTTTGATTCTGTGCGATAGTGCCAACCTGCTTTTCTTAAATCCTGCTGCAGGAAATCATCCCTGTAGAGGTCCCAAGCACCATTGTTCTGAAAGACTGCTAGCCCTCTGGTTGGTGAATTGGATAGCTCCCTCCAAGGGGTGAAGAGGACTGATGAAGGTCATCAGAAATGTTTCTTTCTTTCTTTCTTTCTTTCTTTCTTTCTTTCTTTCTTTCTTTCTTCACTAGACAAGGTAATACTTATTTTTAGTCACAGCCTGGAAATCTACGCAGCACACAAGGTAAACAATAAAAGGAATACAGAATAGTGCCTATTTGTGACCCAAACTCACCTGTAATTTTTCCCATTGGCAGTGCACCATTTCTGTATATAATCCTGCCTTTACTTAGTGTGCACACGTTAATTGTAGGAGCTCCTAGCAGGACACTGAGTAATCTGGTATGCTACAGGATGGAGGTTGTCTCAGACTGTGCTGTAATTGTTTGATGATTATTGATTTGGAGGGTGGTGGAATTCATACCTTACTGATTTACTTGTGATTATTTATATAATTACCTTACCCCATTTCCACACCATATCACTGTTCCCATGCTCACGTTTCCTGATATAAACTGTTCCTTTTTGTACTGTTTTTTTTTTTTTGTCTATTGCATCCTTGTATTAAAAGTGTATATCGTTTGGGGGTTATTTCAAATTGTACTTTCTATCTGCCAAGGATGCGGAAGGGTGTAAAGCACCCTTGCACCCTATGAGTTCTAGAGATACCCCCACAGGGTGGAGGCACCACACTGTTCAATTTAACACATCACACCAGAGACCTACCAGAACTACAAGATTATTTGCTTTAAAGTAGAAAAGTATCAGCCGTACATTACCATATACCAGACTTTGCCAGTTCTCAGGGGCAGGAGTTACACTAAAGTGCATAAAATTAAGTTCTGCAGCCATTGTCTTTGCTCTTACTAGGCACTTTCAGATATCCAACATGGAGTATACAAGGGGGCTGTGCAAGAAATATGGCTATGTATACAACTGGAGGGCAAAGAGAGACAAAAACAACCTTTAAATTAGTGTATATCTGCACAGCATACCTTTTCATACCTGCTTACGAAGAAGAGGCAGTAATGATGGTCCAAGAGTCTGTTCTGAACTTAGATTACTATATTGCTACTGTATGTTATAAAGAGGGTTGTTTTGTACACTTTTTATTTTCCTAGCTAAACCCTTAATGGTGGGGAGCAGTTTATCAGTAGGCTTCTTTGCGCTGGAGCCCTGCAAGTGCTACCCATGGTTCACCACTTAAATTAGACTGACAGATAATGTATTTGAAAATGTATTTTCAGTTTCCAATGCACTGTACCCCTTTAAAATTAAATACAAATGAGCAACACATATAAAAAATTAATCATGCATTCAACTTCTAATTTAAACATAATAATTTAAGGTGAAATCCAAAGTGCAAAGTATCTAGTGCATTTATTAATCAGAGAATACAAAAGGAATGGACTAATCAGAACTTACATAAGGAAGGCTGATTGAATAAGCTAGAGGCTGGATTTTCCCAAAAAGAGATAATTGCACATGTGAGACACAACCTGTGTCGGGGGGTGGGGGGTTCCCTTGTGCACCCACAGGTTTTGCCACATGTGCTATATATATTGGTGCACAGAGCTAGTTTGTGACTGTCTCCATGATTCACTGCAACTTGTGGCTGTTTTCTGTGCACAGGTGTGTTGAAATGCTATGTCTGGTGGTACCAGGTGTAACATCCTCCACAGCTGCATCAACCACCCATGTGCACCACTGGTTGAAAATTGGAATGTCCACCACTGCGATGGTCTTTACCACAGTGGTGAGAAGTGACATGGGACTTTGTCCCTCGGCCACCTTCAGCTCTTTGAAAATCCTGTCCCAGGTTTTCAATTCTCTCTTAAACCATTTACTGTGTGGGCTGTATGGATGACCAACAGGAGAGCATTCTATGGCCCTGTGACTGCTGACTGGAATTTTGGGACATGAAATAAGTGATGAACTACACATTTTTCACCACCCATGCAGAGGACTAGAACAGTTTCAAAAGTACAGAGTGCCCAGACAATTCAGGGCCTTGTACATTAACAAAGTATTAAAATATATCAATCACTTAACCTACAGTATAACCAGTGAAGACTGTATAGTACAGGGATGATATGGTGTCACCTCCAGGGGGATCTTAACAGGCAAAGTACTGCATTCTAAACCCACAGTAAGTAACTGACAAGATAACCATGATATAGTGCATTGCAATAATGGAGTAGGCAGTGATGAAAGCATGCACCAGTGCATGGTTAAGTAACCCTGATCAAGGTAAGGAATCAACCTAGTGATGTGTCTTAGGTGATAAAAGCCACAATGGACAATTGTAGACATCTGAACATCCAGTGTTAGTTTATAATCTAGAGAAAGTCCTAAGCTGCTGACAACTTGCTTAGTCGTGAGCTGAACCCCATCAATTATTGGTGGTTTGAGGCTGTTCTATACAACTGATTTCAGGTGATTTGGACCCACCGGTAACAGCTCAGTTTTGCTAGGGTTCAGATTCAGTCCACTGCAAACTAACAATAATCAGATTCCAGTAAATTCTTTTCTCCAACACAGCAACTGTGTCATCCTGTGAATGTTTAACAACAGAAAATATAGTTGAATATCATCAACAAAGTAATAAAACCTCACATAACACTTCTGGATCACCTCTCCAGTGGAAGCACAAATACCATGAGGAGATAAGATCAAACTCTCGGGAACATCAGAGTCAATGTCATAGTGGAAAGATTGAAATTTCCCACAAACAGCTAACAAATCCACACAGCAGCAGCGCACATCCACAGTCTCTCTTTTAGTACAGGAACACAGTGTTGTGTATAGGATAAAGTTTATTATTAAATTAATAAAATACAGCAGTAAGATACCAAGAGCACTCTCCCAAACTCAGCCAAATGTTTTTGCTCTACTCGAGGACTTGGTCAAGGCTAACAAACAACCAGGTGAAGGGCATTTAAATAGATAGTATTTAAAGTGACAGTCCCCTAAGCTACAGGTCCTATGCCTTGTTGGGTCTGCCATCACTGTAACAAGCTCCTTTAAGTAGCGAGGGGTCACACTTGACCCTTCCCCTGACTTTTCTTTCCAAATTACCAAGATTTGTAGATCCATCAATTAAGAGATTGGAGTGACCTACCGAGTCCATCACCCCCTCATCTCTGCTGCTATGATCTCCGTTGCTCAAGGTGTTCTGCTCCCTGGACTCAGATACTCTCCCCCTGTCTTTGCCCATATAAAAGTGGATGTACTCCATAAGTGGGACACCACCTATAATAATATTTGCAGGTTTGCCGTGTCAGCTCCTTGCCTCACCCACCACTGCTTGCTTTGCTCTTTCCTACAGTGGCTATCCCCCTCAGACATGCACTCCTATACCCTAGGGTGCTTCATTGACTCCATCACCTGACACCCCTGTCCTGCCTTCATAGGTGCTATGCTCAACCCTGTGGTACACTCTCACCCCTAAGGTCAATAGCCTCTGCCTTGCTCTCAGTCCCACTCTGCTTGACTAAGATGGGCGAGCAAGCGTTCTCCCACTTTGGCCCCAAATTCTGGAATTCCTTACTTCTCCCTATCAAGAACTCCAAATCTCACCTTATATTTAAGAAAGCTCTGTTCTCTCATTTAAATGCACTTGGTGTTTGCAAATGCACATCATACTTTTTTGTATTATCTTTTAGCTTTCTGACTGTTATCGTCTGCTATAAATGTATTTAAAGTTTAGTTTCCTAAGACTCATCTTCTGTATAAATTTTACATCCCTGCATGGATCTAATCAGTCTCTGGTCTGTAATGTACTGCCTATCCCTGCGTGGATACCTGTTTTCTCCCCTGCACATTGTTCAAATAAGTGATTGTATGTTTACTGTGGTGATCTGTACTTTTACTGTTGTTATCTGTGCCTGTCATGCCTGAAAATCGGCAGGTCCTTGCCTAGTGCACTTACCAGTAACCAAAAGCAAATACATAAATAAGCACCTAAATCAACATGCTTCCAGAGCAACCTCTGAAGCACAGCCCCAGGATTGCCAGCTTCCAAGAAAATATACAAGAAGGGGCACAAGAAGTAAAGTGAGGAGGGGGAAGAGGGGGCAGAGGTGGAAGCAGAGCATACAGGAGTGGCAACAAGAGAGGGGGGGCTTGAGGTACAATCAGAGTACATGGAACAAGATGGATATAAATCCTAACAGAGTACAATATTGTGGTGAACATTTCTAGCTATTGTTTTACTGATATCAAGTATCAAGTACTTCAAAAAGGCTTAACTTTCATCCTAACAAATAATCTTAATCATTTTCAAATGGTGGTAGATCTATAAAAATGTACAAGATAGTTACATCTGAAAGCCTTCTTCTATAAGGAGAGTGCAGATTCAAATGCAAGTATGGTCTCTGACAGTGACCTGTACAATGACACCTCCATCAACGAGTCAGAGATTGTTTTTTTTGGATCCATTTATACCAAAACTTAATTTATACTACCTATCAAATGCAGCAGTTTTGATCTATGAGAAGGCCTGCCTGCAGGACTTGGAGCAAATATCACACTCTTGTAAACCAGTTAGATATTATATTTGCACATTTAAAGAGAAGGAGGCAATAGTAAGTTTAAATAGCAACAACCAGATATTAATCAAATATGCAGACAATGGGGGGGGGTCAATTGTATGGGGAAAAGAGGACTACAGTGTGAGAATAAAATGTTAAGGTAGCTTTCAGATAATAATTTCTATGTAATGTTGGAAGAAGATCCCACAGTTGACTTCAAAAGAGAAATTGTGTTGCTGTTGCTTTTTGAGTCCCTATTTAATAGTGTCATCTCACAATAATGGTATGGTTTATTGACAGTAAAACATCCAGTTCGAGCAGCTCTATATGGATTACTCAAGATCCACAAGATCCTTTATAAGCCACAGGCTTGTCCCGTGTGTCCAGCATTGGGTCATTGATGGAACCCATATCAAAATTTATAGATGAGCACATTAAAGTTGCCACACAAAACTCCAGATCACAACACACTTACTTAAAATGTTGGGCAATGTTTGGATAGAATCTGAGTGGTTCTTTTTAACACTAGATGTAAATGCATTGTATAGCAATATCCTTCATCAGGATGGATTGGAGGCTCTAAGTGATGTGTTATATGAGTGTTCTCAGTATTCTACCCCCTTTATTGAGTTTTTGGTATCCCTTACAGAAAAAGTTATTTTGTGTAATTGTTTTTTGTTTAATGACAGAATGTATTTACAGAGGAAAGGGACAGCAGTGGGGGCTGCAATGACCCCCAGCTATGCAAACTTGTATATGTCCCAGTGGGACAAATAAGCCTATATATGAGGAATCACATTCATTTTTAGAGAAAATTGACCTTTAAAGAGATACATTGATGATCTATTTTTCATTTGGAAGGGGACAGAAACTGAATTACAGTCATGTGTTCAGGACTTGGAATTGACCAATCAGAATCTTTGGTTTGCATTTACCTTTGACCTGCTATCAGTTCATTTTCTAGATCTTACTATTGCAAAGGGTGAAAATGTGAATCTGATTACAAGGCTTTTTATAGGTACATTAGTGAAAGGAGATTATCCAGGGGTGGGATAGTAAGGCTTAAAGGGGAAGAAAGCGTGTGTGTGGAAGGGGACCTGGAAAAAGCACCAATACTGAATAAATATTTTTGTTCTGTATTCACAGAAGAAGAAGGTAAGGGATCACAGCTAGGCAACATGAACAAATATGGGAGGGAGATGGACACCAGTCCATTTACAGAAGAGACAGTCCTAAAGGAACTCACTAAACAGAAAGTGGACAAAGCAATGGGACCAGATAGAATATACCCTAGAATATTAAGGGAGCATGGAAGGTGCTGGTGCCTCTACTGGCAGCACTGTTCAATGAATCACTCAATATTGGAGTGCTTCGGGAAGACTGGAGGAGGGCAGATGTAGTGCCTCTTCACAAAATTGGCAGTAGGGAGGAGGCTGGAAACTATAGACTAGTCAGCCTCACCTCAATAGTGGGGAAGATTATGGAATCACTACTTAAACAAAGGATTGTTTAACATCTTGAAGCTAGTGGACCATAGGATTTAAGACAGCATGGATTCACAGCAGGAACATCATGTCAAACAAATCTAATTGATTTCTTTGATTGGATGACTGAAGTTGTAGATCAGAGGGGAACGGTAGATGTTACCTACTGTACCTGGATTTCAGTAGGGCCTTTGATACTGTTCCATGTAGAAGACTGGTGAACAAGCTGGGCAGCCTGGGAGTGGGTCACAAGGTTGTAAACTGTGTTAGAAACTGGTTGATTGATAGAACACAGAGGGTCATGGTAAATGGTGCTCAATATGAGGAAAGAGGGTGATCAGCAGGGTGCTACAGGGATTAGTCCTGGGCCCAGTCCTGTTTAATGTCTTTATAACTGACATTGCAGAGGGGATGGAGGGGAAGGTGTGCCTCTTTGCAGATGACACTGAGATCTGCAACAGTGTGGACACTCTGGGAGAGATGAAAAAAATGTGGATGGACCTAGATAAACTGGAGGAATGGTCCAGAGTGTGGCAGCTTAGATTTAATGCAAAAAAGTGAAAAATCATGCATTTAAAATGCAAGAACCCAGGAGAGGATTACATGATGGGGGAGGTGGAGATACTGATGGTCACCAAACAGGAAAGAGAATTGTGGGTAATCATATCTGATGATCTAAAGGCTGCCAAACAATGTTCCAAGACTGTGGGGAGAGCCAGTGGGTTGCTGGGATACGTAGGGAGAGGTATCACCAACAGAAAGAAGGAGGTGGTGATGCCACTGTATAGATCATTAGTGAGGCCTCATTTGGAATATGGTGTCCAGTTCTGGAGGCCGCATCTCTGTAAGGATGTAGACAGGGTGGAGACAATTCAAAGAAGGGCTACAAAGATGATGCAGGTGTGGAATTATGACAAAATGTTGGATGAAAGCAAAATGTTGAAGGAAAAAGGACTTTAAGATAATAGCAAAATGTTTAATGAAAAAGGTACTGGAAAATAAAGGGTTAAAAGGCACATGCTTTGCTCAAGGAAAAACTTGCTACAGCTAGCAAAATGTTTTTTCTAACAAAGTGTTTTTGTGTAAGGACAGGATGTCATACCAGACTTGACGCGATCAAAAGAAGGAACTGGATGAGTAAGAACAAAGTGGTAGATGCAAGACGACCAGATGTTAATGAAGGACAGTTTGTTATGCTCAAACATACCCTTATCTCATAAAACTTCCTTTCCTGCCTTTTATAGTTAAAATACCACTATCTTGCAAAACATCTGCTTTTTGCCTTTCTTGTCATAAATGACTGCTCTATATAAGCATCTTAGATTGTGAACCTCAGTGAATTCAAGAGGTTTGAGAAGAAAGAAGCAGACGACTACCTACCATTAAAATCCAGTGGCGCTTGAATTCCCAGAGGACAGGGATAATATCAATTCTGAACATCTCTGTATTCTCTGTATGCTTGTAGCTCTAACAGTTGTGGGCTGTTAACTGTTTAGTTTTGTTTGTATTAGGGACTTTTTACTCTGCTGCAATAAAAGCATAGAGTTTATAACAAGTAAAATTAGTCTGTGTGACTTTCTGGGCCCAAGGCCACAGGCCAAGCTGATCCTGGCCCAAAACCTCTACATGTTCTTGTGGCCATGGCAGGACTTGGTTCAGTTCTGGTCTAGCTAGGTCCAGTAAGTACAATAGGTAAAACTAGACAGGGTATACACAGGTAAGGGTCATAACCTAACTGCAGTACCAGGAAAAGGGGTCAATTAAGACATTGAGAGTTTGAAAAGTATTTCAAACCTACTGTACAAGTAAAGGTCCATGAATAAATTAGGAAAAATGTTGGGTAAATGTGAACATGCTGTGGAACTGGTCAAATGTATACAGGGAGTGACAGATCCCTGGGGCCAGGCTCAAGGATATGTTGAACGTTGTGTTAAGGAAAAAAGTATGTCCAGTAAAGAGGGCACTAAGGCCCTCATATTCTGCACCTGCTGGATGGCAGAACAGTGGAAAACTGAAAAAGAAAAGTTACTAACAGAACTAGAACAGTGCAAACAAATTAGAATGTTACAATGACACTAGCAAGTCCTTACTATGGCTGTTCAAACAGCATCAGTCAGGGAAGTTGCTGCCTCCCAAGCCCAAATAGACAACCAACACCTAGAAAAGGAAAATCACTGCCCAACCAAGTGTTTGGAAGAGGCGCAGGGAGCCCTTAGGTGCCTCTCACAAAGCTCCTCCAAACCTAGGGTGGGCCACTGTAAATGTGGGAACCATATTCAAGAACTAGAAAATCAATTTGGACAAAACCGAGCAGTGCTTGTTGCCTACAATGGCGCCTCTGTAAATAATGATTCACATGAGGATGAGGCAGATTAGGAAAACTGAGAAGATGCTGACTGGCAGGAACATTGCCAAAAATACCCTGACAATTGTGTTTGGGCCCCGTTATGGCCCTTATAGTCAGCTGAATGCATCATAATAACCAGGGGCAAACCACCGTGCAAAACATCACTCGGTGCGACCTTAGTGGGGCAGACATAGAGGCTTTAAGCTAAGAAATAGGATCCATACATCCTGGTGCTAATGCAGCTGATGTTTTTCACTGAGTTAGTGCTTTCAGAAGGCTGCATAGTTCTCTAGAAGATGAGGATGTGATGTAAGAGATGTAGTTCTCCATTGCCTCCATTTGGAATTACGTGCAGGACTCCCTGCCAATGTCTTGCAGGGAAACAATTGGACTATTGACAGGTTCCTGGAACAAGTGGCCTAGTTGGTGGCTAGGGATGTAGACATTCACCAAACATTTGCAATGGCTCATTAGAGAAAGGGGGAGCCAGTTGTAGGGTACACTGAACTCCTTTACACATACTACTGCCTCACCTTCCCCCCTGATGGTGGCAAACACCCTGCGTACATAGAAACATAGAAACATAGAATTTGATGGCAGATAAGGACCGCTTGGCCCAACCAGCCTGCCCATTTCCCTACCTGATGGATAAGCTGCAGATCTAGTAAACCAGCAGCCTACTTCTTCCTACCCCCACCCCCTAGAATTGCCTTATGACTGTCCCATGCATGCTTGAATTCCACCACTGTTTGTGACTCCACAACCTCCTCTGGAAGGCCGTTCCATACATCCACCACCCTCTCTGTGAAAAAATACTTCCTTAAATTACCTCTGAGCCGCCCCTCTTCAAATTGTGCCCCCTTGTTCTTGCACACCTCTTTTTTTGAAAGACCTCTTGGACTTTGTTGATTCCCTTGAAGTACTTGAAAGTTTCTATCATGTCCCCCCTCTCCCTCCTTTCCTCGAGGCTATACATATTAAGCTCCTTAAGTCTCTCTTCATATGTCTTCTGGTGCAGACCCTGCACCATTTAGTGCCCTCCTCTGGACAGCTTCCATCCTGTCTATGTCTTTGTGGAATTGGGTCTCCAGAACTGCGCAATGCCCAGATGGGGTCTCACTAGCTGTCTGTACAGAGAATAATAACTTCCTGTTTCTACTGGTGATGCCTCTCCTATGCATCCCGTATCCTCCCAGCCCTCCTTGCTGCCCTCTCACATTGCTTGCCCACCTTTGGGTCATCTGATATGACTACTCCCAGGTCCCTTTCCATTTTTGTTGTTGTTAGTATCTCACCCCCATTGTACTCTTCCCTGGGTTTTGTTTCCCAGGTGCATTACCTTGCACTTCTTAGCATTGAATCTAAGCTGCCATACATTTGACCATTCCTCTAACCTTGCCAAGTCCCTTCTCATCCT
Organism: Neoceratodus forsteri; assembly: GCA_016271365.2. Lineage (NCBI taxonomy): Eukaryota > Metazoa > Chordata > Ceratodontiformes > Ceratodontidae > Neoceratodus > Neoceratodus forsteri. The sequence goes on along the minus strand of CM057449.1, from coordinate 541,245,877 downwards.
TTCCACCCACCTTGTGCATCAACTCTGTTGCAGATCTTTGTGTCATCTGCAAAGAGACATACTTTCCTTCAGTCCTCTGCAATGTCCTTATAAAGACATTAGAGGACTGATCTAATCTGAACCCTGCAGTACCCCACTACTAACCCCCTTTTTTCAGAGTGGACTCCATTTACTATTACTCTGTGTCCTATTCTCCAGCCAATTCTTTACCCAGGCTGTCATCTTGGGACCCACTCCCAGGCTGGCTAACTTGTATATTAATCTTTGTTGTGGGACTGTGTCAAATGCCTTGCTAAAGTCTAGGTAGGCCATGTCCACAGCCCTTCCCTGATCAACTACTTTGGTCACCCAGTCAAAGAAATCTATCAGATTTGTCTGGCATGACCTTCCGCTGTGAATCCATGCTGCCTTGGGTCCTGTGCCCCTCTGGCCTCTAGATATTTAACAATTCTTTCCTTCAGAAGTGATTCCATCATTTTCCCTACCACTGAGGTTAATCTAACAGGTCTGTAGTTTCCTGCTTCTGCCTTGCTCCCACTTTTGTGAAGGGAATCACATCTGCCCTCCTCCAGTCCTCGGGTACCACCCCATCCTCCCATGATTTGTTAAAGAGGGTAGTCAGTGGTGTCACTAGTTCTACCCTTATTTCTTTTAGAATTCTGGGATGAATCCCATCAGGCCCCATTGCTTTGTCCACCTTCAGTTTTAAGAGTTCTTTCAGAACCCTTTCTTCTGTAAATGGGCTGGTATCAACTTCTGTATCCAGAGTGTTTCTACTGTTTGTTTTAGGTACCTCCCCCTCTTCCTTTGTACATACTGAGCAAAAATATTTGTTTAGTATCTCTGCCTTTTCACAGTCACCCTCTGCCCACCCTCCTCCCCTTTATTAAGCCTCACTATCCCTCCCTTGGTCTTCCTTCGCTCCTGATGTACCTATAAAGGTTTTATCCCCTTCTTACTGAGTTTGCTATCTTTTCCTCAGTTTGGGCCTTTGCTGATCTGACTGCCTTCCAGCTTCCTTTTGCTTTAACTGATATAGTTCTCTGTCCTGTTCCTTCTGTGATTCCTTGTACTTCCTGAATGCTTTCTTTTTCTCTTGAACCTTCACTGCCACTTCCTTTGAGAACCATAGTGGTTTCTTACCTCATTTCATTTTGTTTATTTGCTTTACACAAAGGCTTGATACCTCTGTGATGGCAGTTTTTATTATTCCCCATTGTTCTTCCAACCCTCCTTCCTGCCCATTTGCTAGTGCATTCCTTAGGCACTCACCCATTTTGACAAAGTCAGCCCTCCTAAAATCCAGTACCTTTGTCTTTGTATGGCTTGACTCTATTGCTGTGTTTATTGTGAACCATACTGTTCGATGGTTGCTAGTTTCCAGATGGCTACCCACTTCTACATCTGTGATCCTCGCTTCATCTCCATTTGAGAGAACCAGGTCTAAGATTGCTCCCTCTTGAGTGGGCTCAATACTAGTTGTCTAAGGCATGCCCCTGAGGGCATCTAGAATAACCCACTCTTAGAAGTGGCTGCTGCAACTGCACTCCAGTTAACATCTGGCATATTCAGATCACCCATCAGCAATATCTCCCTTTTTCTGCCATTCTAAGTATACTTTCTATCATTTCCTTGTCCATTTCCTCCCCTGAAGAAGGTCTGTGATCTAACCCTGTGCGTATTGTGGTGCCATTGCCAGTCTCAAATTTACCCACAGTGCTTCTTCTCCTCCTGTTTACCCTTTTGTTCTGTTGCTTTGATTCCTTCCCTTATGTAAAGAGTTACTCCTCCTCCTCTTTTACCCTCCCTGTCCCTCCTGTAGATAGTGTATCCTGGTATGTTTACATCCCAGTCATGGTTTTGTGTGTACCATGTTTCTGTGACTGCCACGATATCCAGATGTTCCTCCTCCATCAAGGCCACTAATTCAGGAAGCTTGTTGCTCAGACTACGGGCATTGGTCTCATTGCTCTCCATTTTTTGATGGCTTTACCTTCTGTTGCAGCATCCCCCACTGACCTTTCTACCTTGGTCTTTTTCTCATTTAGTACCCTGTTTTGTAGGGGAAGGCTGGGATTTTCCTGCTGCTTATCAGTGCCTCCCCTTTGACTAGTTTAAAAGCTTGCCAATGAAGCATTTAAACCGATTGCTCAAAGACTTGTTCCCTTCCTGGACAGATGCAGACCATCCTGCCAGTATAGGCTGGTGTCCTCAGGTGGAACCCCAGTCCCCAATGAAGCCAAACCCTGTGCTCCACACCATTTTTCAACCATTCATTAAACTGCATGGTGCAAAGTACCTCGCTTCACTCATGCCATTGACAGGCAGCACCTCTGAGAAGGATACTGTGTGTGCTACTTGTCTTAGGCCCCTCCCCAATTCTACAAAGTCCTTCTGCACTGCTCTAATCTCATGATGAGTCAAGTCATTTGTCCCTAGGTGGACAATGATGTCCAACTCAGACTCCCGTGCAGCTGTTCCCATGATCCTGAGGATGCGCTTCCTGTCCCTCCAAGCCATGGCACCAGGCAGGCACCTTACTTCAGTTTTCCCTGCTCCCCCCAGTTCTATCCCCCTAATAATTGAGTCCCCAACTAGGAGCTTCTTCCTTTCCTTGTGGTGTCCTCTGTCTCCTTCCTGTGGGCCTCCCTTGTGACAGCTGTCCTCAGCCTCCTTAGTCTCCTCTGTGGGTGCATCCATAGGGGAGCTGTGCTCCGCCAGAATGGTGTATGGATTGTGGAGTGGAACAACTGACTGGGTGTGCCTCTGTTCCACCATCCTCACCCTTCCTGAGCCTACTGTGGTCCAACTGCTGTGTTTTCTTCACAACCTCTGAGGTAGTGGTGGTGGCTCTGGTGCTCCCTGGATGGGGGAGGTTCCCTTACTACCATCCAGTGTGGCCTGGGGGAAGGTTCCCTTACTACTGTCCAGCATGGCCTGAAGATGAGGCAACTTCCTCCCTCAGGGCAGAGAGTTGTCTGCAAATAGGGCAGCATCTCAGCCTCTAGAAAGACTCCCAGAAGACTGCTGCCCCACAGCCATTACATTGTACTACTCCCACATGTTTATTTACTTTTTGTGTGTGTGTGTGTGTGTGTGTGTGATTGGTTTGTTATATAGAAATATATATATTATACAATGTGTATGCTTATATTGTCAGTGCAGTGTGCTAGAGAGGATATGACAGTGATATGCCCTTGCACTCTTGAGAAATGATGTCAGAACCCCAGATATAAAGGAACTATTTCAGGGTGGGTGGTGAGGGGTGGGAAGGGTTGAGCCTAAACTATTCCCTAGCAAAACAATCAGCTAAAAGCTCTGACCCAGCACTGCGATGAGTGCCTTCCTGTCAGCAAGATGCCCTACACAACAATTTGACAGAGAAAATAACCTGCTAATCAAACAGAGAAAAATCCAGACATCCAACTCAGACACAGGTAACCCTCCCCAGCCCCAAAACAGCCTGGTTGCAAGGTATGTATGTACAATGATGAAACCTTTAAAATGAGGTTGCTTTCAAGCATCCTACCAGAGCTTAGGTCACTTATCAGAGTATCAGTTACTGAGAGTATACCTCAGTCTAATGGCTAAGTTACGAAAAGCAGAAGCTCTTGCCCATTTCCAGAACAGGACTAGAAAAGGACCCAAAGCCATGGAGGAAGGATTACCCAAACAGGAAGCTACTTACTCACATACAGTTAAAACACCCATGGTCTGTACCATTATCAACAGCCAGGACATATCAAGCCCAAATGCCCCGTGTTACAGGCATCAGCACCATCTGTGCCAATGCAACTCCCAGGAGTCATGGTATCCACTCATGGAGAACTCTTACAGGAGTTATATAAAATGAAGTTAAAAATGGAGCAGTTAGAAACTGTCCAAGTATTGGGTGAAATAGCCCACTCACTTCCCCCATAGGGATGCATGTCCTGCCTACAGCCAATAGCGAGATTCTGGCATGATGCATGGAATCACCCGATCATATCAGCAGCTGTAAATGGAGGCCAACAACAATCCATTTTAATTAACACAGGGGCTTCTATGTTCATCATACATACCTTGCAACCAGAAAAACATACGCTTGCTACTCGAGAGTCGGTGTGACTCTCTGCATTTCAGAGCTCAAGGGCAACTGCCATTAAAGTAAAACCAACCAAAATCAAAATAAATGGATGTACCTTTTCTCTGCTAGCACATCTTAGGGATCTGCCTTATGAAAAAAGTATTTTAGGGTCTGACTTCCTATGATCTACCAGGGCAATAATTGACTACCCCAACAACTCAGTGTGGCTGAAACCCAACTTGTTGTTAGCACCAGAGGGGGTCCCACATACTAAAGAACTTGTTACTATTTCTGATGTACATACTGTTTTTCCTGTTCAAAAAAACTGAGACTGCCCCTCCCCACTCATAACTCCCTGGCTGTTGTACAAATACTTATACAGCATGCTGAGGCATTTGCCAAGCACAAACATGATTGCTGTCAGCTAGATTGGAAGTAAGTCATCACGGGAAAGGCTCATGCCACCCAAAAACAGTACAAAATCCCTGCAGAATGTGAAAATGATGTAGATGCTATTATTCAGTCATTATTACAGCAAGGGGTATCGATAGAGTGCTAGTCCATGACTAACTCCCCAATTTGGCCAGTACAAAAACCCAATGGTAGCGGGAGACTACTAAATGCTATTTCAGTCACCCCAGCATGTGCCCTGGTAATCAGTGAAACACCCTCCCTCCTGTCCCAATCCTCCCATGCAAAGGTATTCAGTACTCCGGACATTGCAAATGGATTTTGGAGTGTGCCGGTGCATAAAGACTCACAATACAAATTTGCTTTTATCTGGAAAGATAAAAAAAAACATGTGGAGCTACCTCTCACAAGGATTCCATAACTCACAGACTATTTTCCACAAAAGAATGGCGGCAGTACTTACACACTTCTCCAACCTGCAAGCTGTAATGCAGTACATGGATGATATTCTGTTTGCAACAGAGAGAGAAGAAGAACATTTAACTTTAGCAGCAGAACTGTTGGCTCTACTACAGAGAGCCAGACTGAAAGTAAACCCAAAGAAGTGCCAGTTAATGAGTGCCTCTGTTAACTTCCTGGGTATCATGGTAACTCCAAATGGTAAACAGCCAGATAAGACAAAAGTAAAGACTATTCAAAGACTAGACCTGCTGGTTACAAAGACTGCCCTACGCTCATTTTTAGGGCTCACAAACCATCACAGAGACTTCATACCATTTTATGCAGAACTGACATGGCCACTGTATGACCTGATAAAAGCTTCCATAGATGTCATTTGAGCAGCATGGGCTCAAGAACACACCACATCTGTTAGCAAACTCAAGGAAGCAGTACCAGCAGCCACATTGCTAATCCATCCCAACCCAGCACTGCCATTTCATCTAGAAGTATCTGCCTCTCCAATTGCTGTCACTGCAGTCCTGTGCCAAGAACAGAAAAACAAGGTGAGACCAGTTGCCTATGCCTCGAGAGTGCTAACTGAGGTAGCAAATAAATTATCTGCTTGTGAAAAGCATCTGCTAGTAAGCTAGCAACATTTTGGGTTGTGCAGCACTTCATGTACATCACCAGACTGCAAAAGACTATCCTGCACACCCCTCATACTCCACTAAACTACTGCTCAAACCAGGGGAGACAGTAGTGTCTTCTCAGAGACTTTTGCAGTGGTCTTTAATGCTCTTGCAGAGAGACCTGGACATTACTCTTAAGAAAACAACCTTGTTGCCAGCACACTACCTATCCATGAGAGAGCCACATGACTGCCCTCTGACTTATGCCATGTACTTACCTGAACCTCTGGCCCTTACCATCCCCTACCCACAGCTAAAAACTGGTATACAGATGGGTCCTCATGTTATATTGAAGGTAAGCTATATAAAGGATTTTCAGTGGTATCCCCACAACATATTAATTCTCACTCTTGTACTCCACAATCCTCTCAGTACACCGAGCTATCTGCTGTTACTTGTGCTTTACAAAATGCCACTGAAATACTAGTTAACATTTATACTGATAATGCTTATGTGGTAAATACTGTTGCTATGTTGCCTTTGTACATTTCCAATAACTATTTAGCCTCAAATGGTAAACCTTTAGTCCATGTATTGTTGTTACAGTATATTGTGTATTTGTTAAAAGCTTGCAACTACCCAGTAATAATTTTAAAAGTTAAGGGACATTCTATTAGGACCCCTTAGGCTGAGGGCAACAAAGCTGCCCACCGCATGGCTCAGGCGGCGACCACACACATCTCCCCCAGCTGCCCACCTACTAATTACATGCCACCATCAGTGTTAGTCATAACGTATGAAACCCCCCCGACCATAAGTCTTTGCAACAAACTTATCTGCCTTACCAAACGGTGGTGCACTGGCATCTACAACAGAGTCCATTACCAGCCCCCACCCTGTGGGCAGACAAAACCCACCTATCCCCTGAAGATGCCTAAACCTCTATCCTATATTACCAAGACAATAGCCTAGCTTTTCCAGTAGCGTGTGTTCCCCCAAAATTAGAAAGGGAGGCATTCCACCTCTACCATGCACATCCCACAGGAGGATACTACTCCCTTCTCAAAACACTTGAGAAAGTCAAAGCCTCTATGTGGTGGCCACAAATGGAAGAGCACCTCCAAGACAGGTACAATCACTGCTTACTATGCTTCAAACTAACCATCCACATACCTCCAACAAAATGCTCTTGCTCTCATCTAAGGCCCCCAGTGGCTCCTGAGACCTCATACAGCTAGATTTTATCACAGGATTGACCCACACACCAGGTAAATTTACTCATTGTCTAGTTGTTATCTACATGTTTTCTAAATGAATAGAAGCTTTTCCCACAAAAAACATGGAGGCCCATACAGCAGCCCATATTTTTTAGGTGAGGATTGCCATCGGTAGTCTCATCAGACAAAGGAGGATCTTTTACAGGCACATTTTTTAAACAGTTGCAAGCTATGCTAAATATTAAACAAGAACTACATGTGGCATTTCACCCAAAATCATCAGGGGTAGTAGAACGGTGAAAGAGAACTTTAAAAACAATGTTAACAAAATTTTGTTCTCACAAACCAATGCAGTGGGCTAAAATGTTAACTCTGTGCTTGAGGCAATCTGGTCTACACCACACAGAACTACCAGTATTAGCCCATATCAGGCTATGACCAGAAGACTAACCCTGGGCACCTGCTGCTACCCACAGCATCCTGCTTGTTGCATGGGCCTATAACAGAAAATTGGATCAAACAAATGGAAGCATACATTGTAAGAGTTAGAAAGTTTATAGCTACAAACATTAGTAAATCTAAGAAACAGATGAACAACCACTGTATTTTAATAAGAAGGCACATCCATTTGAATATCAAATTGGAGATTCAGAAATGGTTAGAAATTATGCTAAAAAAGAACATGCTTTCATGCCCTCTTGGAAAGGACCCTTTCCCATTGTTGACAAAGTCACCCCTGCAGTGCACTTGTTAAAAATCTCAGGCAAGAAAAAACAGCCTGTGCTCAAATGGTATCACATCAACCAGTTAAAAAGCATTAAATAGGACAGTTGCTAACCTTGAACTTTCTTTTGTACACAGAGGGGCCAAAATAGAAGCCTAAAATGAGGTCCCTCACCATGCAACTGGCTAAGAAGTGCCTTAAAGAGGTGCAAGGCATTGGTGTAAAGTACAGAGGCTGGACCTATGGCATCAATGGGGGCACCATAGAACAGGTAGAGTGGTACCACAATGTAAACATGGATCCCACAGGGAAAAAAGATCTCTGTGACAACAAACCTCTAAGCAAGGAGGAAAGAGTGTTCTCAAACAATTTGAGTATGCCCCCAACCATTAGGTAACAGCTTTTCAATCTCTAAGGGTGACCACTTTGGGATATAACTCTCAGGGGTGCAGTGTAAAGAACACAAATACCTACATGGTTGGGCCATTCAACCCCGGGATCAATGGTTGGATGTGTATGTGACTGGTGTAGCCTACTACAAGGGAAGGGTATCCATAAAATGTATAAGTAAGCATCTCAATGTGTTTACAGCAAATGACATCAAACAGGATCACTTTGGACAGTGATGTGGTATATACCTTGCCTGTGCAGACTGGGTCTGTGCCAAAAGTGCTGATTATAGAACCCCTATCACATACCACAAGTGTGTTCAAGTGGTGGGCATCTCGTCCCAAACTCCAAAACCTCAGTCCAACCAACTACTACTAAATCATCTCACCCCCTACACCTACTGAAGAAGACTGGTACCCCATATTCAGTAAAGTACCCATGCAATCACCAACACAATACCTACAGCTCCATCCAGGACCCAAAAGTGGATTGACAGCCACCTCCATACCAGGGACTTTTTTTTTTATACTTTCTTTTTTTTTACGCCCCCTTCTCACCCCAGTGCTTCATCACCTTCAAGAGTCTCCTACGGCCTTGTGCATCCCTGCTCATCTGTCATTATCAGGTGCAGTCATCCCCCACGCTGCCTTGGTTTGACCCCCAGGCGGGTACGAGGCGGGGCCCCCCTTTCCACCGCCCTGAGTGACTGAGTTTCATCGGGGATCTGCCATCTGTGCTGGCAGGGGCCTTGGGATCGGGGCCTGAAGCTCCATCTACAGGGAGCACCAGAGGGTATTTTCCTCTTTCCGCCCATCCCCATAGGATGTCTGCACGCTAGGTGAGCCTAGGAGCAACGCAACGTCACAGTGTGCTAAGGCTCCAGCTCCCAGCAGATGTTCTCCCTCCCTGCTTCATGCAGTCCTTGTTGCACCACCACCTGTGGTCACCCAGGTGGTGGTATCGCAGTGGGACCTGCATCCCACCCCACCCAGAGGAGGAGAGCAGCCTCTGGGTACTCGATCCTCCTCCCCCCGGCCGGCCCTCCAGTTCCCCGAGTCTGTTCCCGAACCCAGGTTGCTGGTGCCATGAGCGGTAACCCTACCGCTGCACCGGCGGGCCGGCCCTAATACCAGGGATTTTGATAAATGATGTTCAGTTTATGCATATACCTGTTGTAACATGGCAGAATTTGGACACTGTACACAAAGTAATATTTCTTTGATTTATGCATCATTATTAGTAGGCATACTATCTACTCACCATCAGAGAGTTCAGGATCAGTTAGGAGGACAAGAGAGTATTAGAAATGTTGCAAATGATGGTACTTACCATACCAAATGACTTAATGCACTAGATCTAGGAGTAATAGGAGGTATGATAGGTATAGCCACTGGTCTATTTGGCTCAGGTATGTCCATTTGGAACACAGCAGACATAGATAAAACTAGAAACCACATGGAATACTTTGAAAATAATGAGGCCCAGGTTATGGACAAAGTAGAATTACATCGTATTGAGGGCATCACCCAGGAGGAAAGGCTTACAGTCTTTAATATGGCATGATATTGCCTGGCTGTTTAATGAAACACAGTGCATGGTAAATTAAATCATTCAGGCCAGCAATAATGAGGTGCAAGAGAAAAAAGTAGAAAGAGAAATAATCTGAACTGTTTATGGAGGATATGTTTTAACTACTATAACCAAGTTACTGCAAAGTGTAGAAAATGGCCACATCCCTAACCTTATAAAAGATACCCGTCTTGCCAAATGGTATTGCCCTCAGTGCATGTCTAAAAAGGAAAAGGTTAATTGAGACTGCATAAGCAGCTGCAGGTCCCTCTCTTCAGGCACCATTCAAAACCTAGGACATGTCAATCCCATCCCAGTCGAGGCGCCAGCTATGGGGTGGGGTCCTGCTCACCAAAGGATGTCATGTACATCTCCTTTATGGTATCCCTCCCTGTATTTGATCCCGATACCTCAGTATTTAACAAACTGGCTGCCATTCACTTCATAGGCTACCTAGAAAATGAAATACATAAGGATCGCACAGACAACCCCAGCTTTATCAGTGTATGTCCCAGAAGTCCACAGATGGGCAATCCCTCACCTTGACTGTTGCTCTGTAAAAGGATATAGATATCTATGCAGATGTAATGTGTTTGATGTCACCACCCCAGTGTGTGGGTACACCATAGAGGATGATATAACTAAGTAGTAGGCTAATCTAACCACCTCATGCCCTGTCAAGTTAACCAAGTGGCATGGGACAATGATTAAAGTGGCATACAATGAACAAGGCCAGTATTGTGTGGTACCCAACCATGAAACTTTCTCCTATGGACATCTCACGTGTAATGTCACTGCCCCAGACTTTTGCTTTACCCCCCACAGAGCACACTGCCTTAGGCCAGATAGTCGTCAAGCCCATCCCTATCTTTGGAGAGGACATTATACAAAGTGATCCAGACAACCCCAACACCGGCCAATACTTACCCACCTTCAATGTCCCTACTGAGACTTTAACCTTGGCCCTCCAAGCCCTACTGACTGGAAAGGATGCACACTTAGTGGAGGTCAGTAATAAAATGTATAATACCAAGCATGCTATGAATGACATGATCCACCAGGGGGCCTAGATCTCATGCTCTCTCACAGCAGGCAGGAATTAGCTTTCAAAGCTTTCATTGTCTTACAAACAATTCTTATTGCAATTCTCATAATCATGTCATGCTGCCTCTGGTGCACCATTAAGAACCATAACAAGCAAATCTGCAATCTATGAATGACCTAGTGAACACAGCTCTAAGACATGGCCTGCATTATAAAAGGTTTTAGGCAAAAGGCACACACTTGATTTACATTGCTAGACAAGCTATAAAGGTTTACATGGTAGCTAATAATGTAACTCATAATGCAACTACTCAGCTAATATGTTTATGCTTAGGACTAACCCCATGACTGGAGGGTTCTTTCGGTAACACTGCAAGCTGCCTCTGTTATTATATTTACTTGTTGTTTAAAACATTTAACAGCAAATAAATCTCATCATAACTGCTTTAAAAGGTGGGGGGTCAGACACCCCTTTTTAAGGTCTCCTCCTCTCCATGGTGGGGACTGTGGAATTATGGCAACATGTTGGATGGAAGCAAAGTGTTGAAGGAAAAAGGACTGTAATATAATAGCAAAGTGTTTAATGAAAAAGGTACTAGAAAATAAAAGGTTTAAAGGCACATGCTACGGCTAGCAAAATGTTTTTTGCTAGCAAGTGTTTTTGTGTAAGGACAGGATGTCATACCAGACTTGATGTGATTGAAAGAAGGAACTGGATGAGTAAAAATGAAGTAGTATGTGCAAGAAGACCAGGTGTTAATGAAGGACAGTTTGTTATGTTCAAATATACCCTTATCGCATAAAACTTCCTTTCCTGCCATTTATGGTTAAAATACCCCTATCTTGCAAAACTTCCTCTTTCTGCTTTTCTTGTCATAAACAACTGCTGTATATAAGAAGCTTAGATTGTGAGCCTCAGTGAATTTGAGAGGTTTGAGAAGAAAGAAGCAGACAACCACCTACCATCAAAATCCAGTGGCACTTAATTTCCCGGAGGACAGAGGTAATATCAATTCTGATCATCTCTGTATTCTCAGTATGCTTGTAGCTCTAACAGTAGTGGGCTGTTAGCTGTTTAGTTTTGTTTGTATTAGGAACGTTTTACTCTGCTGCAATAAATGCATAGAGTTTATAACAATTAAAGTGTAGTCTGTGTGACTTTTTGGGTCCCCCCAACCACAGGCCAAGCTGAATCTGGTCCCAAAACTCTACACAGGGCCTGCACCAAACGTCACATGAGGAGAGACTGGGAGATCTCAATATGTATATGCTAGAGGAGAGGGAGACAGGGGAAACATGACAGAAACCTACAAATATCTAAAAGGCATAAATAGGGTACTGGAGGATACATCTTTCAAAAAAAGGAGCTGTCCAGGGACAAAGGGGCATGACATGAGGTTGGAAGGGGTAGACTAAGGGGTAGCGTGAGAAAGTATTTCTTCACAGAAAGGGTGATGGATGCATAGAATAGATTCCTAGTGGAGGTGGTGGGGGAAAACACAGTGAGGGGATCAAGCATGCATGGGGCAGGCATAGAGGAACCCTTGCAATTGGAATAAGGAGGTAAAGCCAGAGATAAAGTAGGGTCTGTGGCTTTTAGAGTAGGCAGGGAAAACAGGCAGACAAGATGGTCCTAGCGGTCCTTATCTGCCATCAATTTCTATGTTTCTATGAGCCTATACAGGAAAGAAACTGATAAAAATTAATTATTGCATTTCAATAGCTGTCATCCGCATCAAATAGTTGCTACCTACGTCATGTGACTGCTAATATTGCTGTAGGGCAATTCATGCTTATAAAATGTAACTGTTCAAATGATGAAAGGTACAAGGCTGAAGCTGGCATTTTAACAGATAGTTTTTTTCAGAGGGGTTATGATGCAAACACCATCAGGCAAGCGAGAGAGAAGGTAAATATTATACATAGGAAAGATCTTCAAAGACCCAGTAATAGTCATCGGAACATTAGATGCAATAGGACAGTTACCCCAGATTTAATTACTATTTTTACTCCTCAAGCCTGCTTGGTAAAAGAAGTGATAAAAAAAGAACTGGCACATCTTAAGGACAGATAGGAGATTTACACAAATAGCCCAAAATGAATTGACAATTATTTTTAAGAGGGGTACTAATTTATGGGACAGATTAATCCATGCTATACATTGGGATGACAATAAACGACATGAAAAGTATAAACATTTACCAGTGAGCACACACAAATGTGTATTCTGTTCTTTTGGTAAACACCTCATTGAGGGGGAAGAGTTCATTCATCCAGTCACCAATTGGAAGTATTTAATACAGGACTTCTCTATGTGTAATACTATTAATGTAGTACATGTATATTTTGTAAAATGTCACAAATACTTGGCACATTACATAGGAAAAACTAAATAGAAATTGAAAGAAAGGACAAACAGCATATTAGGAGTATTGAGAGAAAGGATGGGATCAGTGCATTAGCACAACATTGTGAAGTTAAAGATGTTGAGCATTCATTTGGGTTTCGGGCAACTGAATGCATTTTTGAAAAGGTGTGAGGTGGGGATCTGGACAGGATATTTTTACAAAGGGAAGTCTTTTGACAGTTTTGCTTGAAGTGTTTTTATCCACCATGATTATATGACTACGATCATTTCCAATTGGCTCTGTGTTTATAAAAAACGTTGTTACATTAATTTATTATGATGGTTAAGCAATATTGTTATAATGTACAATATGTAATGTTTACAACGCATAGTATGTGGTTTGCTTATATAAATGTGTTACAATAGTATTATATGCACTGTTGAATCTTTGTTTTCCCTATCCCCACCCACTTCAACACCTTCCCATCCCTTTCTGTTTCCTCTTCCCTTTCTTTTCATTTATCTGACCCCCCTTCTGTTTTTTCATGTGCACTGTATTATATATTGGTGGACAACCAGGTTATTTAAATGTGGTTATTATACTTGTTTATAGGTGCCTGGTTTTGTACTGAATGTTTTTAGGTAATGTGTTAATTAAATTGGGTGCTGAGGATGGATATTATGGTATATACCTGTGCAGAAGACAGTATGCACTGTCACTTTAACTACTAGCTTTTTAAATGCCCTTCATCTGGTTCCTTGTTAGCCTTGACAACTTCCTGAGTTTGGAAGGGTGCTCTTAGCATCATACTGCTGTATTTTATTATTTTGATAATAAACTTTATCCTACAGACAACTGTTTCTGTACTGAAGTGGAAACTGTGGAGCCGAGCTGCTGTGGTGATTTGCTATTGGAATATTGCTTTGGTAACAGCCCTGAGCCATTTTTGAGCCACCTGCTAGCTTGTTTGGAACTCAAACAACTGAATGTCAGCATCCCTTGATGAAGGAGCAAAACAATTTCAACATATTTCCTGAAATTCCAGTCATCTTCCTTAGGCAATCACAGTGTTAATTATTCTCAGTGGTGTGAAATGCTGATCACAGGTCAATGGGAACCAAAAAACAAAATTACCCTTGATCCTTTGTATGGAGGATATCTTTAGCAACCCTCTTGGGCCCATACAGGTGTTCTGTCAAGACTAAATCCCAAATTGGAAGGACTGATACATAATATGCTTCTCTAGATGTTCTTGCAATCATGCCCCACCACATGGTCAAGAACCTTACTTAAAAAAGGAAGGTTAGAGATTGGTTAGTAGTTTGCAGGATTTTCAGGGTCTACAATGCCTTCTATAGAAGGCATCTCACTACAGCCTCCTTCGAAACAAAGGGGCCAAACTCCTCCCTCGAAGAGAGATAGACAATCCCCTTATACACAGGAGCTGGGTCATTGCATCTGTCCTTCACCAAATATGCTGAAGGTCAATATATCTTGAATCCAGCAGAGCACAGGATCCAAAGCAGTGTGGATTCACAGTAGGAAGGTCTTGTCAAATAAATATGATATATTTCTTTGACTGGGTGACCAGGGAATTAAATCAGGAAGGGCTGGTGGATGTTGTCTACCTGGATTTCAGCAAGGCCTTCAACACCATTCCACACAGGAGGCTTGTAAATAAGATGGGCAGCCTGGGAGTGGGCAACACAGTGGTACACTGGGTAAAAAACTTGGTTAAGGGATAGAACACAGAGGGTGGTGGTAAATGGAGTTCCATCCAAGGGAGGATGGTGACCAGCAGGGTGCCACAAGGATCAGTTCTGGGGCCAGTACTCTTTAATATCTTCATAAATGGCATTGCAGAGGGGCTGAAAGGGAAGTTATGTCTGTTTACAGATGAGTCTAAGATATGCAACAGTGCTGACACTCCAAGGGGGTTGAAAAAATGAGGAGGGACCTAAGTAAGCTTAAGGGGTAGTCAAGAGTGTGGCAGCTAAAATTCAATTCAAAGAATTGCAAAATCATGCTTTGGGGCACAGAAACCCAGAAGAGGAGTGCATGATGAAAGGAAGATATTGACGGTGACCAAACTGTAAGGGGACCTGGGGGTAATCATAGCTGGTGACCTAAAGCTGATCAAACAATGTTCCAAGGCTGTGGGGAGAGCCAGTGGGATGCTGGGGTGTATGGGTAGATGTATCGTCAGCAGACAAAAGGAGGTGGGGATAACTACTGAACAAATCATTTGTGAGACCTCGTCTGGAGTACTGTGTCCTATTCTAGAGACCACATATCTGAAATGACATAGACAGAGTAGAGGCAGTTCAGAAAAGGGCAACAAAAATGGTGCAGTGTCTGAACCAAAAGTCATATGAGATGAGACTAGAGGACCACAATATGTATACCCTAGAAAAGAGGAGGGGGGCATGATAGAGACTTTCAAATGCCTCAAGGGCATAAATAAGGTACAAGAAGGTAACATCTTTCAGAAAAAGAGATGTTCAAGAACAATGGGTCAGGATATGAAGCTGGAGTGGGTAGACTCAGTGGTAACGTGAGGAAGTATTTTTTTCACAGAAAGGGTGGTGGATGCATGGAGCAGATTCCCAGCAGAGGCAGTGGGGGCAAAAATGGTGGGGCAATGAAAGAATGCATTGGACATAAAGGAACCCTAGCAATAGGAAAGAGAGGGTAAGCAGGAGATCAAGTAAGGTCTGCAGTATTGCAGTAGGTAGAGAAAATGGGCAGATTAGGTGGGCCAAGCAATCCTTATCAGCAATTAATATTCTCTGTTTCTGTGGTAGCACAGGATCCAAGACCCAGGTTCTGGGGCATAATTCAGACAACACCTGAACATGATGGATTGGGACACTGTCAGTAGGTGCATGGTCCACAACAAAGGGGGTTCCGACACACCCCACCCCAGCCACTACAACTATTACCAATCACAGGTGAAGAGATTTCTGTCCTGATGTCTACAGTCTTGGTGGACAATAAATTACCAAAGCCTAATACCTTTCTATAAAGGCCTTTCCATTTGTCTGGAGGATCTTATCAACTACTCTAAAAAGGATGGCCAGTCTATTTCTTTCAATTGCAATGAAGCATGAGAAAAACAATTCCTTACTGCAAAGAGAGCCTTCAGATATCTCGTAATAATAATCATAATAATATCAAACTTTATTTATCTAGCACCCCATACCAGAGGCTATGGGTACTGTATAAGCAGCCAGTAGTTTAAATTTCATAAAATATATACACACAAACCATATATCAACAATAAAACAAATGATCACTGACAGATAAAATATAATCATACGTTTCAATCAAACAGATTCAACAGTCAACTCCTTCAGGAATCCACTCCCTTGCTACAGTGTGCTCTAACCAATTGAAGCCAGGTACAGAAAAGGAATTTGCTAGCCCCAACTACTTACAATTGTTGTCCAGAATACTCTGCACTCTGTGTGCACATACAAATGAAATGGTCACTGTTAAGTTCCAATTCTAAACTCTTTATTGGAAATCCAAAATACAGGTCTTTCTCACAGCGTGGAGCATGCTGCTCCATCCAAGCTCTTCCTCAGCACTTTGACCAAGGCGTGGTCTTCCTCAGGTGGTTTGAGGAAGACCACACCTTGGTCGAAGCACTGGGGAAGAGTTTGGAAGGAGCAGCATGCTCCACACTGTGAGAAGGACCTGTATATTGGATTACCAATAAATACCTTGGAATTGGAACTTAATGGTGACTGTTTCATTTGTATGTGCACATAGAGAGGAGAGTATTCTGGACAACACTCCTTCAGGAATGCAGAGGCAATTCCCAAACGCCTCTCTGAAAATATGCACCTTCAGACTCCATTTAAAAACTTCCACTGATGGGTCCTCCCTCAAAGATCTTGAAAGCGAGTTCCATAAGGCTGGGCCCACCACCTCAAATGACCAGTCTCTCGAGGTCTTAAGCCAAGCCCTGTTAGCCAATAGGAGGATTTTGGTGGAGGAGTGGAGCCAGCACATAGGGTGGACAGGAGTCAGAAGGTCACTCAGGTAGCCAGGGCCCATAGGGCTTATAGTGTGATAACATGAGAAGTTTATCTGACTTGATCCTAGACTTTGTCCACTTTTTCTGTAACCCTGCTCCTGTGCCTTCAGTCAACAAATTTCATTATCAAACCATGGTGAGCACTGGGTAGGAGTGGACTGGCACTAATGATTCAGCCCCACACAGTGTGGCCTGTATTTAATGACATTGCTGCCTCACTAACACCCTTGACAGAGGTAGCCATTATCCTGGAAGTGTCCACCACCTCCTTTATCAAGCCTACACCAGGTCCAGTTATAGACCTCTTCTGTTGGGGCAGATAACTTGCAGGGAGCCAAAAGGCTAAAGGAAATGAAGAAGTGATCAGATCCTGTTATGTGATCAATAAGTAGGTGGTCAGTCACAATCCACATCGAGAACACTAGGTCAAGCATGTGGACACCTGTGTGAGTAACAGATTATACAAGCTGTTCAAAAACAAGGGCTTTTATTACCTGGAGCAAGCTAGATGATATACCACTGGATTTGAGATCAGCACCCACATGGTAGTCCCAGAGAGCCAGCAGCCTATGGGCCTCCAATACAAGAGACAACATTGTCTTTATTAATACCTACATGAATTCATCACCTTCCAGAGGGGGATACTAAATAAGGAAAACTCCAAATTTCAAGTCCGAAACACACAAAATATATAGATACATTGATAGATGATAAAGGACAAAAAATGGCTATGAGTCCATTGAGTACACTCTGTTGTTCCTACGTTGCTTGAGCCTGTTATTTTAGAGCTCTAACCAACCCTGCCTTCCTTTTGTTCTTAATAATCCTCCATAAAAAAGTCTCACAGGGTTTTAAATCCAGAGATAGTCCCCGCATTGATCACATTACTGGTAGACTGGTATATATATCTACCACTCGCTCAGTGAAGAAGTACTTTCTGATGCCCTTCTTGACTCCCCCCACCTCAAAAGCTCATATCTATGCTTCCTTTTGGTTGTGCTATTCCTTAACTTAAAAATAAATTCAGTGGAGTGTACCCAATTATATTTCCGCATGTATTTATTGGTTTCTATTTTTTATGCTGCTCCTCAGCCTGGCTGGTCCCAATTACCAATGTCCCACCAGACATGTCAACCACATCTCAGGGACTTACTTATTTACCAGTCAGTGCCCCATAGTTTTCCCCCTGTGGCAGAACCCTCTGAACTTCAGCAGCTTCTGAAGGGTGTTTAGTCTGGTTCTAGATGGTTCATGCAGGTAAGCAGCATGGGAGTGGTACAGTGTAATGGGTGTAGAGCAGCAGTCTTTTAGGACACATTGTGGAGATAGAGGTGCTGCCCTATCTGCACACACCTCTCCTGGTTGAGGACGGAGGTTGCTGGGCTCTGAGCCAAGCTGTCAATTATATAGAGGATCTTTTGCCCCACCCAGGGACCACCGAGTCTGTTGCCACTACATCAGAGGATGCCTAAACAGAGGCAGGATGGCTGGACATTGGTGTGCTCCAGGAGGGTGAGGGTGGTGGGTAGGGTAAACACTTCTTAGCCTATGCCATTGCAAAATTCCATCACCATGCTGGTAGGGTGAGAAAGCCAGGAGGAGGCACCTGACATAGTGGCAGGAGATGATATGGGGGTCCTCCAAAGTGGAGGCCTCAGTGTGGGAGGAAGAGACTCCCAGCCAAGCAGAAAGCAGCTGCTGGTGAGGGACTCCATCGTGAGGGGGATAGACTTGGAAACAGGAAGCGGAGGGGAGAGGGAGGTAAAGTGCCTACCTGGTGCTTCATCTTGGAAGGATGGAGAGTGCATCCTTAGGATCACTAAGGAGGCAGGTCGTGGAGGGAGCTGGATGTTATTGTCTATCAGGAGACTAATGATTTTGTGAATGATAGAGCAGGGGTAGTGTAGAGTAAGTTTAGAGAACTGGGGAGGGGCCTTAAGCAGATAGCAGACATAGTGGCATTCATCAAGGTACCAACTGCGCACAGCCAAGAGGAGGACAGAGCACTCCACACCAGGAACTTCAACAGTTGGTCAAAGGCATGGTGCAGGGAGGAGGGTTTTGGCTTCATTGGGGACTGGGGGCCAACCTGGAAGGATATGGGCCTCTACAGAGGTGGCAGCCTTCTGGAACAGTCACCACAGTCCTCAGTGGGAGGTTTAAATGTTACTTGGATGAGCATTTAAACTAGTCAAGGGGGAGGCTGCATTACCAAGGGAGGCACAAACTGCCCCCAGTGCAGGTTGAAGCAACAAGATCAATGGGTTCCATGTTAAAAGAGAAAAAAAACCCAGCTTAGACCATATGAGTGAAGACAAATGAGCAGAAACAAGTACAATGAATACCAAAAACAGCGAATGTTAAAACAGCGACTGCACTACACACTAAACTAGCAATGCCTGACAAAACTCCCACTAAAAACAAAACTCCCACAATAACTGCACTTTGTCAACAATGGACACCACATAGACACCCAGAACACTGAAGGAGACACTGCTTGATTCGAACCCATGACAGCACACGAGGCACACCTACAGAAGCACCCTACTTACCAAACACCCTACTCTATCCACTGCACCAAGATGGAACCACGATCCCAACCCAGCCAACAACAGCATTCATTGTCTATGGGATTCAATAAAATAACTTCTCACTACCCAACACTTGGCTATAATGCTACACTTTATAGCCCCCCGCACACCACCATCATGGGGCTTTGTCCCCCAAATCCCCCTTAGTATAAATAACAATCTCTGAGACCACACAAGTTACAACTTCATAGTACATACAATCCAATCGAAAGTAGCCATCACTGAAATGAAATTTGCTGACATGCCATTCGCTACTATGCACAACTCACTAATACGATATACGCTATTATTCCGTCACTCATATTGAGTTGCTCATATTAAGTCTCTCATATTGAGTCACTTATTTCACAGGATACAGATCGGGGGCCCGAGGGGGACCCCTCCAAATGCAAGGGTGCAAGATGAAGTGGGTGTAGACAAGGTGGAAGATAAAGGGGGCCAGAACAAATGAGGCACAAATAGAAGTGTAGAGGAGACAAGAAACACAAAGAGTAACAAGGGAAGGATGGAGTCTGAGGGCATTATGGGGAGCAGCACAGGAAGAAAGGGAAGGAAGTAAGAGAGAGAGAAAGGTTTGGAGAGTCATGTGTGACAATGCAAGGAGACTTAGAAATACAATTCTAGACCTGGATGCCATCATTGTGGAGATAGACCTAGGTCTGGTGTCCATAACTTATTCGTGGTGCACTGAAAATCATAACTAGGGCATAGATATACCAGGCTACTCTCAGTTCAGAAGAGATAGGGAAAGGAGGAAGGGAGGAGAGGTTGTTCTCTATCTAAGGGAGGGTATCAGGGTTATGGATGTACAAGAGTATCTTGTGGTAAAGGAATGGCTGTGGGTGCTGTGGGTGATCCTGGAGACAGGAGCTGGGGCCACTGTTTGTACTCAGGTCATATACAGACCTCCAGCACAAGGGGAGGAGTTGGATAAAGTAACAGGGTAAACCATCACCAGGATGGCAAAAAGGGGGAGGTGCTGCTAGTTGGGAACTTCAGTCTCTCAGACATGGACTGGAACCTTCCAAATGCAGCTTCAGCTAGACGCAGGGCTACCCTTGACTCTCTGCAGGGGGTGTTTCTTTGGCAGTTGGTCAGTGAACTCACTAGGGATGGGACAGTACTGGACGTGGTGCTTACTAACAGAGGCAGTATTGCAGACATCACAGCTGGCTGTCTCCTGTGGATCAGTGATCACATTTTATTGTGTTGTTCAAGACTAATACAGGTTCAGAGGGTGCAGAAACTACACCAAGATGAGGGTCCTGGATTTTAGGAGGGTGGATTTTAAAGAAATGGGCAACTGCCTCAGAAGCAGCCTAACAGTGGAGGATTACCAGGGAGGGGTAGAGGAACAGTGGAGAAAATGAAAGTAAAAAGTAAATTTCTAACTATTTAAAATTAGTGTATGGGCTTTGTGGCCCCTCACATAATGGCTGCAGTAGTCAGTCTATGCAAAAAGAAAATGTTTTTTCTCACTCCTTTAGGAAGGGCTCATACCTTGAATAGTGGCTTTCATTAATGTCAAACTTTGCTTAAACATAAAAAACTATATCTTTAAAATGCCCCACTCTACCTGGTGAGACACCATAAAATGTTGGGTCTATGTGATAATGGCAAACACCTAAAGGCGATCACCGTTATCACTCAGTCAGAGTGCCGAACACATTTTCGGCACTCTGACAACCCCGGCGCACCAGAACAATGGCGCCAGGACAGATTTCTACTGCTTTCTGGAGGGGGGGCTTTGCCCCTGTACCCCCCTACTTAAGGATTCTCAACTCCAGGGGGGTGCATGTCGGGGGGAGGTGAAAGCAGTAAAAATAAAAGGTTCAGGCTGGGAGCAAGAAAAAATTGCACCAGCGCCTGGACTCAAACCCAGTACCTCAGCCACTAGCCAATCCCTGACACCATGGCGCAGCTCAACCAGCAACCACAGCACCACCCCTACAGCCTCTCCACCCCTCCTAGCCCACTTTGCCATGCTCACTCCCACCCACCCCCGTGCGCGCATACATATAGCGACATCCTGTCACCTAGTTCATTCACCCCCTCATCTGGTCACCCTACCTTTCCGTTGCCGTGAGTGGATTGTGCGGGGAAGGAGTTGCCGTAATGGACGGCATCCTTCCTCATGCACCCACATCATGGGTCACCTCAAATGTCTGAGCATGGGAGTGGGACGGGTGAATAGGGAAGTGGAAGGGAATCAGGTGGCAGTCTGTTCGGCAACAGGTACGATCCTTCCCTTCCTTAAACGAGTGAGAAAAAAAAGATTTTTCATAGACTGACTATCACAGTCATTATGTAATGGGCTATAAAGTCAATATGCTAATATCAGAAATTCCCTTTAAGAGAAGGTGTAGTGAAGGCAACCAGCCTCAGTGTGAAGGAAGTGAGTAAAATCAGGAGGAAAACAAGCATTTGTCAATGACAAATGTTTGCTTGCTTGTCCGCTGCTGGCTGGACAACGGCCTGCCCTGCACACAACATTTCCTCGTAACTGTTTTTTTGACTTTTTGGCCACAAAATTTCAACATAGTCTTTTTATGCCCCACCTTCTGAACATGACTGATGTCATTTATAGAATAATGCCTGAAATGTCATTTTGAGCTACAAGTGAAAAAAAAACAGGTTTTAGTTAGGATTTTAAAAACAATACCTGTCCCATTCATAAAGAGGCATGAAAAATGGCTATGTTGAAAATGTGGGGAAACATATTTAAAATTACTGAAGTTATGAGTGAATGTTGAAAAATATCAATGTACCTTCATATTTTTTTTTTTTTTTAAGATTTTGACCCCAGACATTCAACATAGTCTTTTTATGATCCCACTTCATGAACCTTGTTGGTGAGATTTTTAAAATCCTATATGAAAGGTAATTTTAAGGAGTGACTGTGAAATCATCTTTCTAGCAGGATTTGAAAAACAACACCTTTCACATTCATGAGGTGGTGTGAAACAATGGCTATGTTGAAAATTATGGGTCAAAATATTGAAAATTACTAAGGTTATGAGTGAATGTTTCAAGTTTTCAATGTTCCTTCATACTTTTGGTATTTTTTTAAGATTCACACACCAAACTTTCAACATAGTCTTTTCATGACCTCACTTCATGAACATGATAGATCACAGTTTTCATTCCTGTGCAAAAGGGAATTTCACAGAATGACCTTGAAATCACTTTTTGGGATGGATTTGACAAATTTTACAAAATGTTTTCATGAGGTGGGGTTAAAAAAATACCATGTTGAAAATTTAGTGAAAAAAATATAAAAAAGGGCAAAGTTATGAGTAAAAGTACAAAACACATTTAAAATACATTGACCACATGTACAGTACCTCATTCTTTCAGTTCCTGGTTGTCATTGAAGCAAAATGAAGTGTTCTTGCTGCAGAGTGGATTTTTGGCAGTGGACTTACTTTGGGTGAATGAGGGGTATGGGGGTGCGGTGATGGGTGCTGAATGGGGGTCAGGTGGAGAGGAGGGTAGGGGGTTGGGAAGGCCCCAAAAGAAATAGATGGACTGTTTTCTACTTTTCAAGTTTTAATTAAAAAAAGACTGAGGGACCAGGGGTGACACTGAGGACTGAGCCTGAGCTCCACTGAATGCTACGGTGCTATGCCTCTGCAGCCCTATTCTCCCAAGTAGCTACATGACATTCACTTCACACTATACCCACAAGCAAATGTAAAAAGACCATTAATACTCTAGGGAAGTGGCCATGAAGGTGAAGGAAAAAAGGGTGGCATTCAGGCGGTACAAAGAAATGCAGAGAGAGAGGAAGTGGGGGGGTGTAGTAGGTAAAACAGAGGAACGTAAATAAGGCAGTGAGGGGTGCAATAGGACAAACAGAGGAAAGGATAGCCAAAGGGGTAGCAAAAGGGGACAAGACATTCCTTAGGTACATAAGTGAAAAGAGGAAAGCAAAGGGAGGGATAATGAGGATAAGGAAGACAGCAGAGGAAGACTGCACAGAGGACGATCAGTAAAAAGTAGACATCTTGAACAGGTACTTCTGCTCAGTCTTCACAGTGGAAGGAGAGGGGGATGGACTACCAAAGAGTAGCAGGAACACTGGGGGGAAGGGAGGTGGACACAAGTCCATTTTCAGAGGAAACAGTGCTGAAGGGACTTTATTTTTGGTCTAGTCCATAGGCAGTTCAGCCTGCTCCCCATCCCGGCACTCACTGCCCCTGAATGAGTAGGCTCATTCCCGATGGCATTCAAGTCTGGTTCCCAGCAGATATCTCTGCTGGTGTTCCTTCCTGAATTGCCCCCAGGGCAGGGATGTGGGGCAGGGCTGTTTCCTAAGACACTGAAGCTCAGTCCCCATCCAAGTGCCATGGTCAGTGGTGGGGCTCATGATGAGGTGGGGTGTCATTCAGTGGGCTGGCATTGTTGGATGCTATTTTCTCATGGGAGATGTGGCATGCAATGATGTATGGCGCACATGTACTGACGTCCAGCATGCCTCCCCAGCAATGTGTGCTTCGGCTGCTGCTCCCCCATCCTCCACCAGATGTCAGTCAATTACCCCCCAGAAAAAGAAAGCAGTCCATGGGACACTTAAGCCTCCTCCTCCTCCCAGCTGGCCCTCTGACTCCCTGAGTCTATTTCTGAACCTGGGGCATCGGCATTGCAAGGAGAGACACTACCACTGGGTCAGCAGGCCAGCCCCGAAGGGGACTTGGAAATCTGAAAGTGGACAAGGCCATGGGACTGGATGGAATATACCCAAGGGTGTTAAGGGAACTCGGAGAGGTGCTTGCTGCACCACTGACAGTCTTATTCAACAACTCACTGGAAACAGTAATGGTTCCGGAGGACTAGAGGAGAGCAGATGTATTCCTGCTCCAAAAGTGTGGTGGCAGGAAGGAGGCTAGTAACTATGGGCCAGTGAGTCTTACATCAGTGGTGGGGAAATTAATGAACATCTGAATCTAATGGGTTACAAGACCAAAGACAGCATAGATCCATGGAGGGATGTCATGCCGTACAAATCTGATTAATTTCTTCAACTGGGTGAACAGAGAAATAGGATCAAGGAAGAATAATGGACATGGCCTACTTGGACTTCAGCAAGGCCTTTGACACTGTCACATATGAGACTGATAAAGAAACTGGGCAGTCTAGGGGTGGGATCCAAAATGGTAAACTGTGTAAAAGTATGGTTAATGGATAGGTGACAGAGAGGGGTGGTAAACGGCACTCACTCTAATGATGGGGGATTTACCAGCAGGGTGCCAGAGGGCTCAGTACTGGTACCGTCCTCTTCAATGTCTTCATAAGTGACATTGTAGAAGAACAGGAAGGGAAGGTGTGCCTTTTTACAGATTATACCAAAATCTGTAATAGGGTAGATACTCAGGAAGGGGTTGAGAGAATGAGTAGGTATATTAGAAAACCTGAAGAGTGGTTGAAGGCATGGCAGCTGAGGTTCAATGCCAAAAAGTGCAATATCATGCATCTAGGGCATTGATATCCATAACTGAGTATAAAATGTGGGTGAGGGGGCTGCTCACAGTCACTAAGCAGGAAAGAGACCTTGCAGTTATCATATCTGATGTCCTCAAAGTGGTAGGGCAATGTGACAAGGCAAGGGGAAGGTCCAGTGGGATGTCAGAGTGCATAGGGAGAGGTATTATCAGCAGGAGGAGGAGGTCATGTTACAACTGTATTGGTTGCTGGTGGGACCATATTTGCACCTTAGAAAGGACATAGGCAAGGTGGAGGCTGTCCAGAGGAGGGCAACTAAAATGGTTCAGGGGTTGCATCAAAAGCCCTATGAGGAGAGGCTGATGGATCTCAACATGTACACCCCAGGAAACGGGAGGGAGATGGGGACATAACAGAGATCTACAAGTACCTCAAGGGGATTAACAGGGTATGAGGGAGTCTATTTCAGATGAGGAAGTGTACCAGGACAAGAGAGCATTTAATGAAGCAGGAAGGGGGGAAGTTAACAGGTATGTGAGGAAGTACTAATTCACTGCAGAGTGTAATTTGAGGCAGAGTGGTGGATGCCTGGAATAGTCTACCAGTATATGTAATGGGAGCAAAAACAGTGGGGGGCTTCCAACATGCATGGACTAAGCATAAAGGAATATTGGTAAATGAATTAGCAAGGATGTGGGAGGGTTGACAGAGACCAGGTAGAGTGTGAGGAGACAGTATAGGCAGGGGAAATCTAAGCAGACTTGATGGCCAAGTGGTCCTTTTCTACCAACAATTTCTGTGTTTCTGTGTGTAACAGCAAGCCTAGTAGGTGGTGCAGGGCCTGCAGGACAATGCCACTTCATCCTGCTTTGACTGACAGTATTTCCATTTTCTTCTAACCCCCAAGCACCTCATGGGCAGGACTGCTGGAGATGTGCGCAATCAGATGTGCTTATGTCTGTCAGAAGTCATCTGCCAACACCAGTGGCTTCAGCTTGAACCATCACCTGTAGTTACCCATGTGGTGGTAGTGTAGTGTAGTGGAGCACACAAACCTCCATCCCTGGAGGAGGAGAGCATTCCATGGGAAGCGCAATCCTTCTCCACCCTGCCAGATTCCAGTGACCTGAGCTGTCTTCCAAACCTGGATAGCTGACATAATGAGTGCTAGTGCTTCTGCTGTGCCAATGGGCCAGCCTATTTATAGGTTTCTTTCATATACCCCCATCCCTTCTTGTCCTCCAGAAAGTATACCACTGTATGTTAAGATTGTCCAATGTTTCCCAATAGGTCTTACCTTGCTGCCCCTGAATCATTTATTATCCCTCTGCTGAATAGCCTGTAACCTCTCTCTGTTCTTCTTCAGATCAGGTTCCAAAACTGGACGTACTACTTCAGGTGAGGTCAAACCAATGACCTGTGGGAATATCACCTCCTTGCTACATTTAATGATACCCACCCGATACATCCCAGCATCCTATTAGCTTTCCCATAGACCACACAGCATTCAGAAGAGGCTTTCAGATTGTTATTTATTATAGTCTCAAGGTGTTTTACCTCTTTTGGGTAACCTACCTTGATTCCATGGAAGCCATATTCTGTCTGCCGATTTCTGTTCTCAGTGTACCTCACTTTACATTTTTCTTGGTATTAAATCTTAATTGCCATATTTTAGACACATGATTATAAGACTTCAGTTCACCAGTTGAGAAGGCATCAATCTCTAGTTCTGATTTAAAAATAATAGGCACTTCACCACTCCTTACTCCTGTCAGGACAGTGTATCACTGATATACCTGGGGAGATCAGTTTGGCAAAGATATTGCCAGCATTCTCACCCACCCAGGTCTCTGTGATACAAACCTGGTCAGTGTTGGAGGTCAAAATTAGATATTAAACAATAACAGTTTTATTTATTGCTGACCTAGCATTAAATACAACTACCCTGACAGAAGTAGCTGTTACATCTTACTAACTCTGTACCATCCTCTCAACTTTAGCTCAGGGGAATGAATGGTAGTGCAGACAGTAGAACCTCTACTCATCTCCCGCCATCACCCCCTTAAACTTTTTCTTGTCATTTACCATTTGTCCCCTATACTTCTCTGCCCTGTCCCTTACACTTCCATTGATGGCTCCAGCATATGTCATTTGAATAGTCTAAGCTTTCTGAGACTGTCTGCAATGTAACTAAGATGAAGTGTCCCTTTACACATAATTTCCTCACATCCCAAACACCCTCATACACTATATAGAAACAATTAATCCAGCACACACACCCCATACCCTTTTACCACACACAGAATAAAAACACAAGCCCTACACAGCACTCATACACTGGTTCACTCCAAAATACAAAAAAACAGCTTTTAAGATAATTTAAATAATATACAACTCAAAAAGTAAAATCTGCTAAGATCTTAAAGTGTCCCATATATTCTTTTAAGTTAAGTAATATTTAAAGTAGTTCACAACTCCTGCTACACAGGATTGACCTTCCAAGGTCTTGAAAATTTTCAAAAAGCTATACAATGGATGGATCAGAGGGCAGGATAAAGGGCTGAAGGTGCTTGAAACTTCATCTTCACTGTATTTTTTGAGTGTTTTGAGTAAGAATTAAACTTGGTGCTGGTTTGTTTATAGTCATGCATGGTGCTGTACAGAACCTAGTAGAAAGTAAACTATGATTTGCAGTCTCATTCCATTTTTGAACTAAGGTTCAAACCCAGATTTTTATCAGGATGAAAAACAGACAATTTTTCACTTTGCTACATGACATTTGTTGACTTGATCAACTCACATTTGTGGCAAACAGATATCTGAATGTAAAATTCATAAAAATAAACTTGAATCAAACCTTTGAAGTTTCATGTATGTTTAGAACTAATAGGAATTTAGTCCAACATGGATGAAAGTCTCATCCCTATTAAAACAGAAGCAGAAAGATTACAATTGCAGATGCAAGTTCCACAGCATGATATCCCTTCTACTTTCCAGTTCCATGTTAAAAACTAGTTACTGTACTGTTTTTTGGCTTTGAGTTCTTGAATTTGGAAGAGTGATGCATAACTGCTGTTTTACAGTTCTACAATGTGAATGCCAATTTTTTTTATAATGTTATTTCCTTTTAAGATGAGATGCTGTGTGCCAAATAAGAAAAAATCATTTTATTTTATGTTTTTGGAATTGTTTATAATGTCATAAATTTACTACAACTGGCAAAGAATTACTACTAACCACTATTTAATGATGTATGTTAACTATCCTGAGTAATTTTTGTTGGTGAGTTCTTGAGAGAAAAAGCTGGATTTTGCTATATTTCTAAGGCCCTTACACTGGGTTCTGCTGACCCATTGGCCTGTTCACTGGCCTTTAGTTAAGGCATTATATTATCATAATTATTGTTCAATGAACCATGACATTTACTTTTATTTAGCAACGGTTAAAAAGTAAAGATTCATATATGAAACTGCCTGGACTTAATGAATAAGCAAGGCATGCTTTAATAAAATATGTAGCTAGTACAGTGGCAAGATATTTGGTAACTCTATGGACCTATACACCCCAGATGTTGTGCTGGCATAGCTGAGAATGGGTCACATACTGCAGTACTACCTTCTTGCTGACACATGGAGCAACATTAACTAGGAATGGGTTGGTTGGCTGTTACCTGTATCTGCTCTGACTCTAATCTTTTTCCAAAGGTTCTAATTTACTTTGATTTACATACAAATGCATCAGTTCTCAGGCCCCGGCAGCACTAGCTCAGAGGAAGATTTTGGCTGGGTAAAATGATAGAACCTGCTTGCTCCTACTACTCCCTAATAAGTTATTCTGCTATTTATTGTTTATAATAGTTTATATTTTTACCACTAATTTGCTTATTTGCAATTGGAATAGATTAAACTCCTTCTAGGAAACACTAAACTTCTGTATATAATCTGCAACTAAAGCCCTCCCACTGTAGCCAAACCAGCCTTGACAGAGCTCCTAGAATGTCTCAAGTAACTACCTCCACACAAATTCATAATCCTGGGGACTTCAGCTTCAGGTGGCTTGAGAAAGGATCCAAACCCTACATGAACCTAATCAATGATGCCCAACTCCACCAAATCATTGGGGAGCCAACAAGGCACAACAATAGTACTGGGAAACATACACTGCTAGACTGGATCCTTGTGTCTAGGTCAGAAAGGATCCAAGCTACAGGAACATTCTCAGAGGCATTGAGTGACCACTCCCTCATTTCCTGCATGTGGAGAAATCATTTCCCAAAAACCTCACCTAAAACGGTCATCACCAGATACTGTTCCAAGCTAGACATGAAAGCCATTATCAAGGACCTATCCAAAGTTAACTGGAATGAACTGGACATAATGGCAGATGTAAATACAACACTGGACTTGAATGAATGAATGAAAGAATGAATGAGTTTATTTGTTTGACTATCGGGTATGATTTATGACCAAATAATGTCCAGTGAAAATAGCTAATATGCCATTATGTATTGGCAATCTCAGAATAAATGACAATTGAGCCCGCAGACACCAGTGTGTCTGTATATTTTTTTTGAGGGGGGGAGCAGTCCACCAGAAAAGCAGAAGAAACAAGAACAAAAAGGAAGAGGAGAAAACAAGAAAAGGACAGAAATAGAAAAAAGGTACACGAGATAACGTAAGTGAATGCTTTTTCTTAAGAAAGGGGGGTGTCCAACATTGAAAGGAGCCAGCTCCCACGCCACTCAGAAAAATTACTGTTACAACAGTTTTAGAAGATAGGACTGGACAGGATAGAATAGAATAGAATAAGATAACATAAAGTTATACATTTCAGAATCCTGAGAAGAGGCCTTGATGTGGCAGTTACATGTCAACCAACTCTTCCACCACCTCCCCTTTTTTAGGACAGGGACATTGTCCTCATCACATAAGTATTGCTACATCAACTTTGTGACAGGAGATTTACAGTAATAACTATAATATGCCTGGAAATTGTGAATACTTTTAAAATTCACAAATATATTTCATTTCTTTCTTTGTTGTTAGCAATTGTAATTTATTGAAGCTTGAAAACTGTAAAGGTGGCAATAGATCTTTCCTGAAGGAGGGTGCAAGATCACACAATTTGCAGACTGCTTGGAGGGATTTTCCTTTTTCTGGCAAAACTTTCACTGTTGACATCAATATGAGTCACACTCACATAAAAATCCCTCAATATGTATTTATAATTTCAGGATCTCCCAGTCTTTATTAAAAAAAGGAGCTTTTTTGTGTGTGACTAGAGATTCAAGGAGATGGCAGCGTAATTTCAGAGCTCCATTCCTCCACTCTCAATCCCGCTGTATCCTATGCCTTTACAAAGCTGTTTTATCATTTTATCATTAAATAAATGACAATGTATTCAGTTTTTTTTTTTTTTAGTATTTCATAACCGGTAACAAGTGCCTGTTTTCAGGGGTGACCTGGGAGCACTGGGTGGTTAAGTGACTTGCTCAGAGTCACACAGTATGCATGTGGAGGTTGTGAGAATCAAACTCAGGTCTTGTCTGCTGGATGTATCAAGTTTGTTCACACCTCATTCCTTTAACCTCTAGGCTATACTGCCAGCATCTGTTGTTGAACAAATTTTCTCTATTTTAGCCCCATATTGGAAAGAAATTGACCTGAGACCCCAGTGCCACTCTGGGCCTGCATAGTCACTATGCAGTTTAGTGATGGTGACTTCCATCTCCATGGAATGGGTGGTAGCGATGTGCGCACACGTACTAACTGAACTGAAAGATATAAAAATCAGTGCTGGTCAAAACTCAGAACAATTTCAGCTCCAGCATGAAAAAGCAATGACTGCAGAAAGAAAGATACATGCTAATGCAGACATCTGCCAGTATCTTACAACCAGCCCCTGCCAACAAGACAAGACCATCAGGCTGCTGCAAGATAAGTTAGATGACCTCAAAAATCTGGGCCATTGGAATAACTTAAGATTCATTGGGTTTCCTGAACAAGTTGAACTGGGGGACTGTCCTGCTTTTCTAGCACATGCCTTGCCGCAGATCCTTAAACTTTCTGGGGACCCCAGGTTTTCTATTGAGCAGGCTCATAGATCACTTGCACTGCCACCAAAACCTGGAGACCTACCTAGGCCCTTAATAGCCCATTTCTTACATTTCCCTACAAAGGAGGACATTCTTAGACATGCTCGAGAACTCTGTCATATTGAGTGACAAGAGCACAAAATAATATTTCCTGACTATTCAAGGGAGCTCACCAATCACAGAGGGAATTCACTTCCGGAGGAGGTTGTGGAGTCAAAATCAGTGGTGGAATTCAAGCATGCATGGGATAGTCATAAGGCAATTCTGGGGGGTGGGGGTAGAAAGAAGTAGGCTGCCGGTTAACTAGGATCTGCAGCTTATCCAGTAGGTAGGGAAATGGGCAGACTGGGTGGGCCAAGCGGTCCTTATCTGCCGTCAAATTCTATGTTTCTATGTTTCTATGTTTCAGCAAGGCAAACTCTATGCTAAGTTGGAGTCTCTTTTACACTAATGTACCCAGCTCAGTTCTGGATTATGGTTAAAGGTACCCCCAAACTACTCAACATACCATCAGCAACCATGGACTTCATACAAAATGAATGGCCAAGAATTCTGGGACCAAGTAATCCACAAATCTTATCCAGGGAAGAGGACAACCATCTGACAAATCCCAGAGAACAGACACAAGTGGACCAAGGATCCGAAAAGGGACCAAGAGACACCAGAGAAGATGTCTGGGCACAGCAGCTGAAAAGTAAATGATGTCACAAAAGCAGATGAAACCCTACTAAAGGAGCTGCCAACCCCCAAAGAATCTGCTCCAGAAGCCGCAGCACCTGATCTGCATCTAATACAGAAGAAGGGATGATGATGGTGGTACTGGCAGGAAACAGATATGCCTCCTTGGCTCACCCTGCAAATTTCCAGGAATTAATGCATTTTTCTAAGCCACCTTCTACACAGTGAGCTCATAACACTCTTTCCACAGCCCCTCCAGACCCTCCATCCTGGGCAATTACAGTAAGTAAAGGTGTGGCTGTGCCACAGTCTCTCTCTACTACAAGTGTGATTACTGATAGTCCTGACATTCCACTGGACCCTGTAGAAACTGTCAGGGAGCAACTCCAAACTTGAAGCCAACTGTAAGTACATTTTTATACCTTTCTTGGCTATTTACATGGCAATTGGGAATACAGTGTGGTTCCAGTTGACCAACTTAGTCTATTTGGTACAGTCATCCCTCACCTTGACCCCTTTTCTGCCTACAATGGCCTAATCCCCTGTGGCACTACCGAGTCCTTGACTCCCCGGGGGCACTACAAGCTCTTGCCTCCTTGCTAAGGCACCATGCAAGCTGTAAGAAATGATTACTGTATTTGGACTCTTTATACATTTTTACTGTCTTCCTGCTATTATACTACAGCAAGAAAACAGAATATCTTCAGTCAGACATATGTGCTGACTTAATATTGAGCTCTGTGTATTATGTGTTCTTTTAAATGTTACAGCTCCAAATTTTATGTATGTATACTTTGTTAGAAAAGGATGGGGAGAAGGCACGGATCAGTCCATGATACATTCTGATATGGCAGACATCTACCTCTGATTAAAAACACTACATAGCAGAAGACCGGCCCAGTGGCATGGAGGGCTGAGGCGCTGGACGCCTCACCTCCCACGCTGGAGACCCTGGTTTGGGAACGAGTCTGGGGTGCTGGGGATCAACTGAGTGGGAAGAGTGAGGAGCTGGATTAAGCAGCCACAAGGCAGCTCTCCTCTCCCAGGGAGAAATATGGGTTTCCCCAGCTCTTTGCTGCCACCCAGTGGAGGCTAGGTGGCAGTACCAAGCCATAAGGAGCCAGGCATTAGGCCAGATGGGAGGAAGTGGCCATCACCATGGAGTCATGGAGCGCATGCACACCTCCATGCACATGCATGACCACGTTGTGGGGTCCCAGGATAACGGGGGAGAAAATCAGAAAATGGGGTAACTGCGGGAGGCTCAATGAAGACCTGTGAGCAGGGAGGACTGAGATCCTCTAAGGGAGGACAACAGTTTGTCTGCCCCCGGAACCCCAATGGGAAAAAAGCTTGATGAAAAATTAAACACTACACAGCAGAAGAAACTGAACGCTGAGAATTTCAGGCCCTAACCTTTCTTTAGAGAGTATTCCATCATTACATCTGTAAAAGACTGCAACATCTTATTTATGCTTACAGATCCCCCAACTCACTGGCTCATGCTGATCCTGTTTTTTTTTTCCCTTTGCCTCAAGCTCCTAATCACAAGAGGTATTTAATTCCCCTACGCTTTCAGCTGGTGTGCTAATGATTGTTTAGAAATGTTGCACATTTAATGGTATGGCCCCAGACATAGTGCAGGGTTGTAGTAAACATTCCAATATGTACTGGAGGATCTTTTCTTTTTTCTCTCTCTCTCTCTTTTTTTTCTAGAGTGGGGGGGTGGAATTCCTTACTTTGGATTGCACAACTATCATGTAAAAATGAGTTGATCCTATATTGGATCCTAGTGGGGCAATTTAGAGTATTTTTTTAGTACAAACTGGATTTCTTGCAGACCGGTAACTTATAGAACGAGACTTTTATTGGTAAACAGCAGCCTCAGTGTTACAAGAAGGGATCTGCAAGCCTCCAGCACAACAATAACCTCCAGGACCCTGAATGCAGGGCAAGCCACACCTGATATACCTTTCTTGTCTGGTTAAATGGAAGCTGGGGATATGGTGTTGGTCCAGTTAATTAGCTTAGTTCAGTATCACCATCCCTCACCTTGACCCCCTTTCTGTTTACAGCAGCCTAATCCCCTGTGGCACTGCTGAGTTTTTGACTCCCTGGGGCACTACCAAGCCCTTGCCTCCCTGCTATGGCACCATACAAACTGTGAGAAAGGATCACTGTGCTTGGGCCCTTAATAAACTTTTGCTGTCTGCTTGCTATTATACTACAGCACAAGAACAGAAAACCCTCCATTTCAGATACTGTATGTGTGCTGACTTCATATGGAGTTAATGTTACATGTTGAATGCTATAGCTCTGAGCATTATGTGTGTATACTTTGCTGGAGAGGGAAAGGGAAAAAACATGGATCAGCCCACAGTAAATTCCGATATGGTGGTCATTTACCTCTTTGATTAATAACTCTATGCAGCAGTAAATTGAGTGATCAGAATTTCAGGCCCTAATCTTTCTTTAGAGAGTATTCCCTTATTATATCTGTAGCGGACCGCAACATCTCATTTGCTCTTACAGATTCCCCAGCTCACTGGCTCACGCTGATCCTGATTTTTCCCTTAGATCAAGCTCAGAATTGCATGGGTATTTTATTTTCCTACGCTTTCATCTGAAGCACTAACAATTGATGGAAACTTTGCACATTTACTGGTATGGCCCCAGACATAGTGTAAGGTCTTAGTAAGAATTCCAATATGTATCAGAGGATTTCTTTTCTTCTTATTTTTTCTCTTTTTCCTTCAGGGATCCCATTAGAATGGGGGGCGACTTTTAATACTTTTGACTGCACAACCATCACATGAAACTGGGCTGATCCTACAGGGGCCCCTAGTGGAGTAATTTGGGGATTTATTTTAGCGCAAACCAGATTTCCTGAAGACCAGCAAGTATAGAACGGGGCTTCTCTTGGTAAACAGCAGCCACATTCTCACACAGAGGGGGATGCAAGCCACAAGTTCAACAATACCCTTCTTGACCCTGCATACAAGGGATAGCCACACTTGATAAATACTGAGCATTTACCTGAGGGTATAATATAGGCAGCTTCATTCAGAGATACACCATCAGCTGCCTGCATCAGTGACCATCCATATGACCATTCGATGGAGATACACAAGACCAATGAAGTGCCAGCCCAGTGGCACTGAGAGTTGAGGCACTGGATGCCACACCTCGCACCATGCCAGCAACCCAGGTTCAGGAATGAACTCGGGCCATTGGGGTTCAGCAGGGGAGGGAAGGGATCGAGCATCTGGAGGACTGCTTTCCCTTCCCGGGGCAGGGTGTGGTGTATATGCCGCTCCTGACCAGCCTCTGGTGGCAGTCGGGGGCATGCCATGGAACATGTGGCACTAATGCAGGGGTGGAGCTGTGGCAGACATCAGGCACACAAGTGCCACAGATGTCATTGCATGTCCAAGCTCCAGGGGACAGGGGAAGAAGCAGAAAAACCCCTATTGGCTGGGTGAAACATAGAAACATAGAAACATAGAAGTTGACGGCAGATAAGGACCGCAAGGCCCATCCAGTCTGCCCATTTCTTTTTCTACCTCATAAATGTGCCATCGGCCTTTGCTCTATCAGTGACCTATCTATTCATAGTCATTGTGTATTGCTCACTTATGCCTATCCCATACCTGTTTGAAGCCCTGCACTGTATTCATAACCACCACTTCTTGTGGTAAGCCATTCCAGCCATCCACCACCCTTTCTGTGAAAAGAATTTTCATATTCCCCTTAATCGCCTCCCTCTAATCTCATGCTGTGTCCTCTTGTCCTGCTATTTTCTTATATTTAAACATGTTAGACTCTTTCACCTTGTTTATGCCCTTAAGGTGTTTTAAATGTCTCGATCATATCACCTCTCTCCCTCCTTTGCTCAGGGTATACATATTGAGCTCCGTTAATCTGTCCTCATATGTCTTCTGATGCAGTCCCTGCACCATTTTGGTTGCCCTTCTCTGGACTGCCTCAATTTGGTTAATGTCCTTGTGGTGTGGCCTCAATACTGCAGTACTCCAGATGGGGCCTAACCAATGTCTTGTACAGAGGGTTATTA
The DNA here is from genome assembly GCA_016271365.2 of Neoceratodus forsteri. NCBI lineage: Eukaryota > Metazoa > Chordata > Ceratodontiformes > Ceratodontidae > Neoceratodus > Neoceratodus forsteri. The sequence continues at coordinate 541,210,119 of CM057449.1, read as the reverse complement.
CCTCCTCTTCACGACTTGTGATACCCCTACTAATACACCCTAACACCCCCTAGCCTTACCTACTGCTTTAGAGGTCTGCTTGGATGATTTTAGGTCATCAGTGATGATGATGCCCAAGTCTCTTTCTTCCTTTGTGACTGCTAGCAACTCCCCTCCCAGCCTATAAGTGGCTTCAGGGTTTCTCTTCCCCATGTGCATGATTTTGCACTTCTTTGCATTAAATCCCAGTTGCCACTCTTCTGACCATTCTGCTGGTTTATCAGATCTCTTCTCATTCTGCCCACCCCATCTGGATATCTACTCTGTTGCAGATCTTGGTGTCATCTGCAAACAGACAAGCCTTACCCTCTAGTCCATCTGCGAGGTCACTAATGAAGATGTTGAATAGGACTGGCCCCAGGACTGATCCCTGAGGTACCCACTTGTGACTTGCATCTCTTCTGACTGTATACCATTTACCACCACTCTCTGTTTTCTGCCAGTCAACCAGTTTGCCACCCAGTTGACCAACTTTGACCCACCCCAAGCCTACCTAGCTTATTTATCAATCTTCTATGTGGAACAGTGTCAAAAGCTTTGCTGAAGTCAAGGTAGGCGACATCAACTGCTCCCCCTCGGTCCACCACTCTGGTTACCCAGTCAAAGAAATCTATGAGATTAGTTTGACAGGACCTTCCTTTTGTAAACCCATGCTGTCTTGGATCCTGTGCCCTATGGATTCCAGGTGTTGCACTATCCTTTCCTTAGGAGTGCCTCCATAATCTTGCCCACTACTGAGGTAAGACTGACGGTCTGTAGTTCCCCGCCTCCTCCCTGCTACCACTCTTGTGAGTGGGATCACATGAGCCCTTCTCCAGTCTTCTGGGACCTCTCCTGTGCTCAGAGACTCACTAAACAATTCTGCTAATGGCTCTGCTAGTTCCTCCTTTAGCTCCTTAGTACCCTGGGATGTATGCCATCAGGTCCCATTGCCTTATCCACCTGAGCTTAGCAAGCTCTTGTAGGACCCTTTCTTTTGTAGAGGAGTAGTGCTCACCTCCCTCCCCTGTGTCCCATGATGCTGAGCTGTGGCCCTGCCCTACCTTCTCTTCAGTAAATACTGAGCAAAAGTATCTATTTAGGATAGATGCCTTTGCAGGGTCCTCCTCCTCCATGCTCCCTTTTCTCCATTAAGCAGCAATACCCCTCTGGACTTTCTCCTTTCACTAATGTATCTATAGAAAGTCTTGTCACCTTCTTTTACTGTTGGTGCTAGTGTTTCCTCAGTTTGGGACTTTGCCTGCCTCTGCCTTACCTGCTTCCCTTAGGGCAGTTTGGTATGCCTCCTATCTTCATCCCGCTGTGTTCTCTTTATATTTTCTGAAGGCAAGCCTTTTGGCTCTGACCTTTTCTGCTACTGTATTTGAGAACCAAAGTGGTTTCTTCTTCTTTTGCACTTCCTTTTCTGTCTAACACAATGGGATGTTGCTTCAAGTATTGTATCCATAATGCTTGCCCACTTTGCCTGTACCTCCTCACCTGTGTTTCTTTTTGCCAGGGCTAGCTTAACTCTGTTGGCCATCTTATCAAAGTCAGCTCCTCTGAAGTCCCATATTTTTGCTTTGGAATGGGATGATTTAGATGTAGTAGCCAAATTGAACCATACCATGTGATGGTCACTGGCTCCCAGGTGACCTTCTACCTGGAGATCTGTGATCCCTTCTTCTTTGTTAGTTGAAGAGTTATACAGGGATCTGCTTTGTGGAGCTTTGTGGTGAGGTGACAGTGACCTCCGGGAGCCAAGGCCCCACATGCCTATAGTCAGCTGCAACTCCCCAACTCTACCCCCTGGGGACCCTCAGCCTCTCCATAGAGGCTAGAGAGCTGGAGGTCTTGAAACTGATGCAGATGCCAGGCTGAGTGGGTCTGGCAGGTGGTTAGGAGCTGCAGACTGAGCAAGGGATGCCCGAGAGACACCTAGTAAGGTAGGAGATAAACAGAGTTAAAAAAAAAAGACAAATGAAGTGTGCAAACCTGTTAAGTAATACTTCACCTCTGCAAGTCGGATATGGCTCCACAAAGCAGATCCCTGTATAACTCTTCAAATGGGATCCTGTATCTTCGGCCCATGAATAAGTACTGTAATTATCTTCTGGCAACTCAGAATAGGGGGATTCAGACCCCCTTCTTTATGTGGTGTTACTCATAAAAAGAGTTGTTTAGAGAAGACAAATTATGGAAGTGCTGGTACCGTTCTTGGGCACAAGCACCGACTTAAACATTGGAAACAACCCTGATGTCTCCAGAATCACCTCAGGGCTATTCAGTAAAGTAATGTTCTTCACCTTTACTTGAGTAGGGATTTGGGAGGATACAGAGACAATGTAGCCGATATGCTGCCACCAAAATTGACAGAACCCCACCTTCAGAGTACAGAAACAATGTTACTCACTCTCTGAAAATATTATGTGATAGGGATTTTTACTTTTTCACATTAATATGCCCACCCTCAATACTCTTATTAAGGGCCATTCTCTCTGCAATAGCAGGGACTACACCTCTTCCTACCATTTTTTGTTGTTTCTGTGTTGTTATAGTGTTATAGTTACTGTTGTTTCAATACTTAGTGTACATACTAAAGTTCCACAATTGCCAGATATAGGATTTATGCTGGGGATGCAGGGGCAAGGGAGGAGGTTTTGATTTTAGGCTAACCCTTTATAGGTGACCCCTTAAGGTTTGGGGTAACACTTGGTTTGCTATATTACTTCATATCCCATTATCTTTGTTTCCTCGCATCTTGATTACTGTAATGCTCTATATCTAGGGTTGCCGGGGGTGGATCTCCATTGCCTGCAGCTGGTGCAGAACGCTGCAGCCAGGTTCTTGACTGGGCTACCAAGAACTAGACATATCACTCCTGTGCTGTGCAAACTGCACTGGCTGCCGGTGCGGTGGAGAATCACCTTCAAGGTCACGTTGCTGACCTATAAGACGCTACACGGTCAGTGACCGGGCTACTTGGAAGATCTCCTTCAACCCTACCGCCCTCTCTGCCCACTCTGCTCCACTGATGAAGGATTGCTAGAGATTCCCAGGGTTCATCTTAAGTCATCTGGGGCCAGAGCTTTTTCTTTTATGGCCCCAACCCTGTGGAATTCTCTACCTTGTCAGATTACAGAGTGCTTGTCCACAAAATCATTTAAGATGTCCCTGAAGAGTTATTTATTTGAATTAGCATTTGGATAGGTTTATTGCTGCTTTTTATTGTTTTTATGTTATTATTTATTATGTAAGATACTGTTTTGTACTTGCGCTTTGATATGTTGAAAAGTGCACTATAAATAAATTTTGATTTGATTTGATTTGATATCTCAAATTTTCTCTACAGCTTCTTACATGGCAGATGTAAGGTGCCACAGCTGGAATATGCAGGGAATACATTTAATGATTAAATGGAAATAAATGTTGACCCACCTTAAAAAAAACTTTGTACTCATTTAGCTCTTTTGCAAGAAACTAAGCTTTCAGATCTAGAATCACAAAAACTGGTACAGGATTGGATTGGCCAGGAAATACACAGCACTGCTCCGACCAAGAAGTGGGGTGTCTCAATCTTGTTACATAAAAATCTGGCCTGGACACTTCAAAAGACCACTCAAGATAAAGATGGCTGCAGTGTACTGGACTTGATTCAGACTCCTCAGGGACCACTTTTATTTATTTAGTTGTTTAACCAGGAGTAGTATACTAAGCTGTAAACTTTTTTACAGGAGCAACCTGGAAGCACAGGGAAGTTAAGTGACTTGCTCAGGGTCACACAGTATGCAAGTGGAAGCTGTTGAATTCAAACCCAGGTCTGGTCTGCTGGATGTCACCAGATTTGCAGCTCAGAGCCTTAAACCACTGCACTATAATGCCTCATCACTAGTAGTAGGCAATCTGTATGCCCCAAATACAGATTCACCCCAGCTTTTCTTTCCCATTCCCTGGCTGCCCAAGTGGCTAAATTTAATAATAATGCTCCATTATTACTAGGGGGTGACTTTAATCTTGTGCTAGATTCCACAATGGACAGAAATCAGGGCAAACCAGAGCCCCATGTCAGAGCTGTAAATGCAGTTAAATTATGTATGTCTGACAATGCACTGGCAGATGCATGGAGAACCCAAAACCCTAGAGTTAGAGAATAGACATGTTATTCTCCCACGTATGGGATGTACAGCAGAACTGACTTATGGCTCACCTCCCCCTCAACTGATACCCATGATAACAGTGTGATAGTACAAGCAACCCACCCCCCCAATTTGGACATTTTTTGCTTCTTTTCTCTTTTCTTTGTAATAAATCTACTGCAGTAGCAATTCTGTTCTTGACTATCCTTTTATCCTTTTATATCATGCTGGGGTGGCCTCCCATCATGATATTCCTTCTTTGCAAAATCTCTTCATGTCCATATAGTGGAAAGGGGTTTGGGTTTCTGATGGCACGTTTATGGTGTGAAAATCCTCATGGAAACAATTAATGTAGGAAGTGTATTATAACTACCTATAAGTAAAACATGGAGTGTTCACTTAAACACACAGTTACCATAATGCAGGCTAGCCTTGGTTAAAAAGTTAGTGAGTAGTTTGTGTTCATGGGGATAGTCACCAATGGCCCTACAGTGAAGTTACCCTTAGAAGTTAATGGGGTCACATCCTTAGTTTCAGCAGGGCTAGTACCCTCTTTACCCATCCCAGTAGTGCAGTGGTTTCTTTTCTCAGAAGAAGCCAGAAGGGGAAGGAAACATATTCAATTCAGTGCTTTACAGTAACTGGTAATTGCTATTTTTCTTTTAAACTTAGATTTTGGACTTTTACTGACACTGTAATTTATTTGCTCTCTTTACTTAGAATTGTTTTTGGGCTGTTGAAAATTTAAAACGTAGTGGTGGTGTATTTCTTTGCTGTCTTTCATTGCTGCAAATTTTTGCCGCCCCCACCTCCCCTTCCCCCAGCTCTTAATTATATGCCCTGTTAAATCTGATTGACAGAAGCTAAACACAGGGGATAGTAAGGGGTGTGGAGTAGGAGGGGCATAAGGGGGAAGAAGCCCAACCTCAGCATGACAAGTGTTTTGACTCATTTATTTATTTGTTGGTTTATTTTCTTTATTTAAAAAGAAAAGTATCTGAGGATCAGTGGCAGGATTTTTAGGACAGTACATTAATAAAAAGGGAACTAGGAGAGCTTCAGTAAGAGACAAGTAGTGGAATTGCAGTATAATGTAGGGAGTGGTGCAGTGCAGTGGCTGTGGGGCAGCCATATTCAGGCAGACCTTCTGGACACGGAGGTGCTGCCCTATCTTCATGCATCTCTCTGGACTGTGGGATGAGGTAGCCAGACTCAGAGCAGAAGTAAACTGGGTCTGGAGTATCATCACCCCATCCAGAGACCACCCAGTCCAATGCAACTGCCTCAAAGGATACCGAGAATGAGGAGCACTTGGATGACAGTGGGCTCAGAGAGGTTTAGAGCAGTCAGGCAGAGGCACATCCCAGATCCTATTCCATTCAAGAACTCATATGCCACACTGGCAAATGGGGACAACCAAATAGAGGTACCCAGAGAAGTGGAAGGAAAGGATGTGGAGGTTAGCCAAGGAGGTGACCTCAGCAGGGAGAGCAGTGGACACCAGAGGAGGAGGAAGTGAATCCTGGTGGGAGACTCCATCATAAGAGGGGTCCAGCTAGGAACACAGGATGGGGAGGACAGGGAGGTGAGGTGCCTACCAGGTGCCACGGCATGGAGGGATGGAAGAAAGATCCTAGGGATCACTGGGAAGGCAAGACAGGAGGGTGAGCTGGATGTCATTATCCACCTAGGTACTAATGACCTGGCAAATGGGGAGCCAAAGGAAGTTCAGGAAGAGTTTAGGAAATTGGGAAGGGGTCTCAAGCAAGTTGCTACTTCTGTCACTTTCTCAGAAGTACTACTAGCTAAGAGGCAAGGAGAACATAGGGTGCATACCAGGAACTTTAACTCATGGTTGAAGAACTGGTGCTGGAGAAGGTTTGGATTCATTGGTGACTGGGGACCCACCTGGAGGATGGAGGTTTGTTCAAGCCTGACTGCCTGCATCCATCCTGAAGGGGAATCCAAGCACTCAATGGTAAGTTTAAATGCTACATTGACAAGCATTTAAACTAGCAAAGGGGGGATGGCAGGCCAGCAAGGAGGGTACCTACTTGCTCACCCCCCACAGCTAGCAGTGAAACCAATGAACCGAAAGAGTGGCTATCTCTACAAAGCAGTATGCAAAGGATGGAGATTAGTGCCCAAGAGGTGGATCATCAGAAAAGGGGCAAAATTCACCAGAAAGGCAGACAGCAAGGAGAACCAGGGATAAAGGACAACCAAGGAAGGGGCTGGAGTAGAACAGCGAAACAGTCTAGGGAGGTCAAATCATGGAAGGCCATGTGTGCCAATGCCAGGAGCCTTAGCAACAAGATGGAAGATCTGGAGGCTGTCATGGTGCAGTCAGACCTGGACATTGTGGCCATCACTGAAACCTGGTGTAATGATAACCATGACTGGGAGATGGCTATACCTGGCTACAACATATTCAGAAGAGACAGGGCAGGTAGAAAGGGAGGAGGAGTGGCACTGTATGTGAAAAATGACATAAGGGCCACAGAGAGCCAGGAGGAACAAAATGAGGGAGAGATACTGTAGGTTAAGCTGGAAAGGAAAATGGGGCCAGCCATCTGCACAGGTGTGGTCTATAGACCACCAGCCCAGGAGGAAGAAACAGATAGGGAGCTGATGCTAGCCATCCAAAGGATGGCAGACAAGGGTGAGGTAGTACTGGTTGGAGACTTCAGTATTCCAGACGTGGACTGGAGCATCCCAGGAGCAGCATCAACTAGGAACAGATTTATCCTGGACTCCCTTCAGGGTGCCTTCCTCAAGCAACTGGTCGTGGAACCAACTCGGCAGATGGCAATACTGGACCTTGTGCTCACAAACAGGGACAGTGTGATGGGGATAACAGTGGGAGAGCACCTGGGGAACAGTGACTACCAGTCATTGTGGTTTGAAATCACAGAAAGAGCTGAACAAAACCACACAAAAACACGTATCCTGGATTTTAGGGGGGCAGACTTTGGAAAAATAGGGAGATACTTGAAAGAGGCATTAAGGGGAATGGGGCAGGAATCAGGGGTTGAGGAACAATGGGCAGTATTTAAAATGGGGATTACAAGAGCAACAGAATTATGCATTAAGCAGGTTAGCAAGAGGAAAAGGAAGAGGATACCATTATGGTTTTCCAAAGAGGTAGCAAAGAAAGTGAAAGCCAAAAAGATTGCAATCAGGCAATACAAAAAGACACAGGCAGAAGGGGGCAGGGAGAAGTACCAGGAGAAGCAAAGGGAAGCAGGGAGGTCAGTAAGGGAAGCCAAAGCTCAGACAGAGGAACACATTGCAAAATCAGTGGGTAGAGGGGCCAAAACCTTTTACAGGTACATAAGTGAAAAAAGAAATGCAAAGGGAGGGGTAGTGAGACTGAAGGGGGAGGATGGGGGCTGCGTGGAGGATGACAACAGTAAAGCTGACATATTGTACAGGTATTTCTGCTCAGTTTTTACTGAGGAAGAGGAGGGTAATTGGTCTGAAGGGAGTACAAGGGGTGAGAATGGTGCAGAAATAGACACAAGTCCCTTTACTCGAGAAAGGGTCCTGAAGGAACTGGAAGTAATAAGAGTTGATAAAGCAATGGGGCCAGATGGGGTGCACCCCAGGGTCCTTAAAGAACTAAGAGAGGTGGTGGCTGAACCTCTGGCTATCCTGTTTAGCCGATCACTGGAAACAGGGGAGGTACCCAAAGACTGGAGGACAGCAGATGTAGTCCCTTATACAAAGTGGGAACAAAGAGGAAGTGGAAACTACAGACCAGTCAGCCTCACCTTGGTAGTGGGGAAGATCATGGAAGTACTACTGAAGGAGAGACTGGTGGAACATCTGGTTGTCAATGGACTACAGGACCCAAGGCAGCATGGTTTCACCAGGGGGTGGTCATGTCAGACCAACCTCATTGAATTTTTTGACTGGGTGACTAGAGAGGTGGATCAAGGGAGGGCAGTGGACATGGCCTATCTGGACTTCAGCAAGGCCTTTGACACTGTGCCACATAGAATACTATTACACAAACTGGGGAATATGGGTGTGGGCAGGACAGTAGTGTGGTGGGTAGGTAACTGGCTGGGTGGCAGGACACAGAGGGTGGTGGTAAATGGCTGTCACTCCACAGAGGGAACAGTGACCAGTGGGGTGCCACAGGGATCAGTGCTGGGACTGGTCCTATTCAACATCTTCATCAGTGACATTGCGCAGGATCTAGAAGGCAGAAGTTCACTGTTTGCTGATGACACAAAGCTCTGTAACAGAGTAGACACACCAGAGGGTGTAGACAGAATGAGAAGGGACCTGCAGAAACTTGAAGAATGGTCAGGGGTTTGGCAGTTGAAATTCAATGCAAAAAAGTGCAAGATAATGCATATGGGGCACAAAAATCCTTTCACAATATATCAGTTGGGGGGTGAGGATATAGCAAGCACCAAGCAGGAAAGGGATCTTGGGGTTATCATCTCTGATGACCTCAAGGTAGGGAAACAGTGTGACAGGGCAGCAGGTAAAGCAAATAGGATGCTGGGATGCATAGGTAGGGGCATCACCAGCAGGGAAAGGGAGGTCATAATTCTACTATACAAGACACTAGTGAGGCCCCACCTGGAGTACAGTGTACAGTTCTGGAGACCTTACCTATGTAAGGACATAGACAGGGTGGAGAAGGTTCAGAGGAGGGCAATAAAGATGGGACATGGATTGCATCACAAGTCCTATGAGGACAGGTTGAAGGAACTGAATATGTACTCCCTGGAGGAGAGGAGGGAGAGAGGGGATATGATAGAGACATTCAAGTATCTTACAGGGAGGAACAGGGTGCAGGAATACACTATTTTTAAGCAAAAAAGATGTTCCAGGACTAGAGAGCATGGGATGAAGTTGGGGGAGGACGATTCAGAGGAAGCGTGAGGAAGAATTTCTTCACAGAATGGGTGGTGGACAAGTGGAACACCCTGCCAGAGGAAGTGGTGGGGGCTGAAAAAATCACAGGATTTAAGAATGCATGGGATATACATAAAGGAATTCTGGAGGTCAGGGGAAGGGGGCCACAGACTTCTAGGAAAACATAAACTGAACTTACAAGCTCAAATGGGCAGACTGGGTGGGCCACAGGCCCTTATCTGCCGACACTGTCTATGTATCTATGTATCTATGTTTTGGGACATGACTTCCCGGAGTTTTCCTCACTGATAAATAAAACTAAAGGTAATATAACAGCTGTAACAACTACAGCACAGAGTAAAAGGGAATTATCACTGGGAGAAGTGTTTCCTTTTGATGGGGAAGTATTTGGAGAACAAGGGAAGACCAGAAAAAGTGGAAAAGAAAAGAAAAGAACACAAGATCAGTGGAAACAAAGAAAGTATGGGTTAACTACCAAATGTAACCAGATATTTGTTAAAAGTGATATGAAGGAACAGGAGAAGAATGATGTTACACTTAAACCTTTTTTCCAACAGGTGGGACAATAAAACCATCAGGGATACCCACAGTACAACTATTAAATGAATTGCTGTATAGAATATGTGAAGACCCAAAAACAGGAGCGATAGTGGAACAACTTATGGTGCCACAATGTTACCGACAAGATATATTACCATTAGGTCATGATATACCTGGGCTGGTCATACTGGAAGGGATAGGATGACGGCCAGAATTCTTCACAAGTTTTTTTGGTCTGGGATTCATGAAGACATAGCCAGATATTGTCAAACTTGCCCTGAATGTTAAATGGGTACACAAAAAAAGAGGAAGGACATGGTTCCTTTATAACCCCTTCCCCTGGTTACAACTCCTTTTGAAAGGATAGGGATGTATATTCTTTAGACAAAAGTAGTAAGGGAAATAAATATATACTGGTAATTTGTGATTATGCTACTAAATACCCAGAAGCTATCCCTACATGCTCGGTTACCACACCTCACATAGCAGAAGAATTAGTTAAATTGTTTAGCCGGGTAGGCATTCCCAGAGAGATTGTAACTGACAGATGGACTAATTTTAATGCAGAGTTATTAAGAGAACTGTATCTTCTCTTGGGAATAGTAGCATAAAGGACTTCCCCATACCACCCACAGACTGATGGGTTGGTTGAATGTTTTAACCAAACCTTAAAGAGAATGATAAAAAAATTAATTCAGGAAGAGGGAAAGGAGTGGGATCAGTACCTCCCACACCTATTGTTTGCGTATCGGGAAGTACCGCAGGCATCCACTAGGTATTCCTACTTCTCACTTCTGTATGGGAGAACCCCTCAGGGGATTCTAGATGTAGTAAAGGAATGTTGGGAGGAGGGGAAAGATCTAAAATGTCCAGGAATAGCCCAGTACATGAAACAACTATGACAGAGGTTGGTTTCATATGCCAATAAAGCACATGAATTGGGAACTGAAGCTCAGGAAGTGCAAAAGATCCATTACAACAAAGGAACTGACAATAATAAAAGCTTCCGGCCAGGGGAACAAGTATTACTGTTATTCCCTACTTCTACCCACAAACTTCTAATGAAATGGCAAGGTCCTTATAGGGTACTCAGACAGACAGGCCCTGTGACTTATGAGATTGCCACCCCAGACAGACGAGAAAAGAAAAAAAATCTACCATGCCAATTTGTTAAAAAAGTGGCATGAACAAATTGAGACTAAGATACAGATGGTAGTATTACCTGATTCAGATTTGACTAACATGGATTTGGCATATCAACATCTGGGGAACATTAAGGGGATTAGTGAGATAAAAATAAATCCGGACCTATCAGATAAACAAAAAGGGGAGATACAGACCTTAGTAAAAGAATATGAAACTTCCTTCACTAGTAAGCCAGGTATAGCTAAGGGAGTAGAACACCAAATTATAACCACAGATGGTCCTATTTGAAAGAAACCATACAGGCTGCCAGAAAGAAGTAAAGGGAGGTCCAAAAGGAAATCTAGAGAATGAAGGCTCTAAACATAATTGAACCCTCCCAAAGTCCTTGGGGATCTCAAGTGGTAATTGTTCCAAAAAAAGAGGAAGGTATAAGGTTATGTCTAGACTTTAGAGGACTTAATCAGCTCTCCCACTTTGATGCCTAACCAATGCCTTGTGTGGATGATATTATTGATAGAATTAGAAATGCAAAATATATCTCCACACTAGACTTAACAAAAGTATTGGCAGACCCCACTAGCTAAAGATGCAGAGGAAAAGACTGCATTCTGCACCTCTATGGGACTCTACCAATTTAAGACAATGCCTTTTAGACTCCATGGAGCCCTAGTGACTTTCCAAAGATATATGGATCAGGTATTAACTCCCCATACTGAGTTCAGTGCTGCATACCTAGATGATACAGTTATATTTAGTTTAAGGTGGGAACTCCATCTGAAGCACTTATGGGCAGTGATTAATTCCCTATATCATTCAGGGATGACCATTAACCCTACAAAATGTACCTTGGCCATGCAAGAGACCTGATACCTTGGTTTTTGTTTTAGGAAATGGCCTAATAAAACCTGAGATTACGAAAGCAGAAGCTGTTGCAAAATGTCAGGTTCCCCAAACTAAGAAACAGGTAAGTTCCTTCTTGGGGCACACAGGTTATTACCTGAGATTTATCCCTGATTTTGCAACAATGGCCACACCCCTTACTGAGTTAACAAAAAAAAAGATACGGAAATCAGGTACATTGGACACCTGAGTGTGAACAAGTCTTTATTAATATTAAAGCTGCTTTATGTTCTGCTCCGGTGTTATGGAGCCTGGACTTCTCACATCCCTTTGAGGTTTTTATGCATCTGGTACAGGTCTACTTTACTTGGTATTACTTGGTATGAAAGAACAGAAGAAGGCCAGAGCCCATCGAGACTGTTCCCCACACTATGTGGGACATTATTTATCTATTATCCCTCAACCAAACATCTAATTTGTTTTTAAAGACAGTGGCACTAGTTGCCTCTACCAATTCTTGTGGCAAGGTGTTCCATACAATGGATGCTCTTATTGGAAAAAAGTTTCCCCTTTTGCTGGTTTTATAAGTTTATACTTCAAGCTGTTTATTATGTAGTCTTAGAACATGTCTCCTTTTGGAGAGTGTTAGACCACATTTTTTCCATTAGATCTGGTGAATTTATTAAATTAAAAACCATAAGCATATCACCTCTTAATCTTCTAGTTTGAAGAGAGAAGAGACCAGTAGCTTTTAATCTGTTCTGATAGTCCAAGTTTGTTAATCTTGGAATCATTCTAGTTACTCTCCTTTGAACCTGTTCAAGAATTGCTATGTCTTTTTTTTGGTTTGGATTCCAGAAGCGGGAGCCATAGTCTAGATACAGTCTAATGTATGCCCTATACAATGGAATAAGGCATTGTTCAGTGCGATTAACAAAAGTGCATTTTATTTGCCTCAAAAGTCTGTTGGTCATGCAAGCAGTTCTAACACAGTGATCATTTGATGTAAGTTTATTATTAACAAATATCCCTGAATCTTTTTCACAATTTGATGATTGAAGTGGTAGTCTGTTTATATAATATATCATTTTTGGATTATTTACACCAAAATGCACTATTAAATATTTGTCTTGATTAAACTGCATATGATTTTCATTTGCCCAAAGTGTTAATTTTTCCAAATCCTTCTTTAATGCAGACATATTTTCTTGATTATTAATCTTGCCCCCAAATTAGTATCGTCTGCAAATTTAACCATGAAGTTATTTGGCCCTGCTTGTAAATCACTGATAAAGAGATTAAACAATGTCGGTCCCAAGACCGACCCCTGTGGTACATCACTTGTCACACTACCCGAATCAGACAAGATATCATTAATTCTGACTCTCTGAGAACAATTTGTCAACCAGTTTAAAGTCCACTTGACAATATCAGGTGACAAACCTAGATTGTGCATTTTAGTAATGAGTTTTTCATGTGAGACTTTATCAAAAGCTCTACTAAAGTCCAAAAGAATTACATCAGTAGGTGCTGTATTAAGTCAGACCATTAATGGGGAAGAACACCTGGTAGTGTATATCTCACATAAATTACATGATAGGGAGAAAAAATACAATAGAACAGGAGTGTCTAGCCGCTAAATGGGCTATAGAATCCCATAAATTTTATCTGTGGGGAGCACCCTTTACCCTTGTCACGGAGCATAATCCTTTATGTTTTTTGTCTCAGATGAAAGATAAAAATAACAAGGTGATGAGGTGGTATCTAGCCCTACAACCTTATAGGTTTGAGGTAAAGCACAGGGATGGAAAGACACATGTTAATGCAGATTACCTTTCTAGACATGGAGTCAGTAGACAGAGTTAAAAGACACCCCAGGGCAATAGTGTATTGATGAAAATTGAAGTATGGAATAAAGCATTTCCATACAATGAGGTTTTGATTTCTTTTTAAGTGTGCCCTGTGGTGGATCTTCTAGGTGAGGGTTGGCGGAAGCTCCATCCTACCCATGTGTTTGGGTAGGTTGGCTTAAAACCACATATTGAAGATTTGTATTTTTCTTAACCTTGGAGGAATGTGCTAGTATAAGCAACCCCCCCCCCATTTGAACATTTTTTGCTTCTTTTCTTTGTAATAAATCTATTGCAGTAGTAATTCTGTTCTCGACTATCTTTTTATTCTTTTATATCATGCTGGGGTGGCTTCCCATCGTGATATTCCTTCTTTGCAAAATCTCATCATGTCCATGTGGTGGAAGGGGGTTTGGGTTTCTGATGGCATGTTTATGGTGTGAAAATCCTCATGGAAACAATTAATGTAGGAAGTGTATTGTAACTACCTATAAGTAAAACATGGAGTGTTCACTTGAACATGCATTTGCCATAATGCAGGCTAGCCTCGGTTAAAATGTTAGTGAGCAGTTCATGAATGCAACCCATTAAGCCTTTTCCCCAGTAATAAAATCATGCACTGTGTCAGGATTTCATTCTCCCCCCCTCCCCCCTCCTGCTACATAAATAAATAGACTTTTGTGTTTACATTATTAGTTTCTCTGAAAACCAGGATGTTGTGGGAGAAATTAAAGACTCCAATACTCTGTGGCATGTGAAGAATAAAAGCGTTACTGGTTTGCGGTTTTGTTTAAGCTGAAATGAAAGTGCTACCGTGCTTTGTGCTAAAAAGTAAAATACAGGCAGATTGATTATCTTTTGAAGTGTTGGACAGCAGTAGAAGAACCAGAGCAATTATTTTTGTTAGATTTAAAAAGAACAGAAAAAGGCTCTGGTACTTCTCAAACTGCTCCGTTTCTGTTAGTAATCAAACACTTGCTTTTGGACCTTCTGACAGTCTTCTTATTTGTATGAAACAAATGGGTTACAAGTTTTAAAAAGGGGAAAACTAAGTCCTGCATTGTTCTGCTCTTTTAAGAGAAGGGAAGGTTAAAATTAAAAGCAATTCAACCTTCTTAGGTTTAGTTTTCCTCTTGTGGCAAAATGAACAGCCCATAATAAGGCTTTTGTTATCCCATAATAATAGAAGACACCCGGATGAAGTCTGGGTGTACAGAGCTTCATTGTTATTTCATGTTGTTTTCATTTTAAAATGTATAGAGGGATAAAAAAATAAATGACGCAGGGTAAAAAGAATGTATCCTTTTACATATTCTTGTGACAGAAATAACATTTCTATTTAATTGAAAGCCTAAACATACTGAGGGACTGGTCCTTTTGCTTTCTATGTGCTTGGCTGTTTTCTTCAGGGCCAGCGGCCATCTAGTGGACTACTTTTATAGTCCCCACATTAGATTAGGTCACAGAAAGTAGGAGGGAACTTCTGTCATAATTGGCCCTTTCTTATTCATTTTAAAATACTCCTTTTTCGTTAGTCTCTTGAGTATAATATTTAATGTTTTAAATTAACATTATAGAAATAAAGGACTATGTCTGTGTGATGTCCCACATTTATGTTTTAGAATAGATTTAGTTTACGTATTAATGTTAGGGGGTGGATCATATGACTGTTTATGTCATTCTCCTAGGATTATAAAAGGGAACAAGTCAGAGACCCAGGTAGATAAGTGAATTGCACAGATGATGGTGGTTATATCTGTTTGCAGATACCACTCTGTGGCAGTATTTCATGATGGGATACTGAAGCTCAGTTGATATACTGATTTATTTACTTTGTAATTTTTTTTATGCAAAGAAGTTTCTTATTTTATTTTCTTGAAGTTAATTCTCAAAAAGAATTAGAATTTATTTTAATTTTATAAATAAATGGGCCACACGAAGTTAGTGTGCGCAAGTACTGAACATTTCGTATCTGGTGTTGTCACTTATCCCGCAGCCATGATCAATCCATTAGTCATTTCAGTCCATGCTCCACTACAATTAAATATTTTAGTTGGTTCAGGGCCACACAACTCTCCAAAGTGTCGGATGGACCCACTATCAATAGTGCTTCCATAGAAGGTGCAAATTTTAACTCTGCTACAGGAGCCTTAAATACATGAGCCATATAGCTCATTCACCAGATGTCACTGGATTGTGCTGTACATCAGAAGTTGAAGGGCACTGCAGTTAGTTTCTTTCCCTGCCCCCCCCCTCACTGTGGACTAACATCATGGGTGCAGCTCAGGAGACCCACTCCTGAAACTCAGGACCCCACATGATTTGTATTGCTTTGTTTTGTTATTTTTAGTTTGTGAGCTGGACTCAGAGGCCATTACATAGTTGGTCTGGGAGCCATCAATCCAAAAAGCCCAGCAGTCAATCAATAGCTCTGCCATAAAAGGTGCACAATTTTAACTCTGCTATAGAAGCCTTAAATAACTGAGCCATATAGCTTATGTACCAGATGCTGCCAGATCTTGCTGTATATCGAGGGTCAGAGGGAACTGTAGATAGTTTCTTTTCCTGCCCTCCTTCTGCACTGGGGACCAACATCATTGGTGCAGCTCAGGAGACCTGTTCCTGAAACTTGGGATGCTGCTTGACTTTTGGTCCTCCCTCCCACCCCCTCCAACCCAATAACTATATGGAGCAAAAGTGACTGTCATCAAGGGCATAGACGTGCATTGGGAGCCTACGGTGATGTCAAGTTGAATGTGCAGCGACAGCAGTGAATAGATGGCAACGATCAACCAGATAAGTGGTGATTTTGTGTACTTTGGAGGCTTTTGTTCTGTGTTATACGATATTCCTCTGAGCTAAACACTTTAAGATCATATGTGCTTAAATCTTTGTGTTGGGAATATTCCTCAGAAGGGAAGAAGGGGTAGCTGAAGTGGGGGGACTGAGGGAGGGGTTGGCTTGGTGGCGTGAACGTCACTAGAGGGGGCATAGACCACATGGTTGCAGGACAATATTAGGGCTACTGTAGACCAGGGATATTAGTGTACCTATATGTGTTAGGGCTCAGTTGGAAGTGCGGCACAATCAGTGAATGATTTTGTGGGCATTGGGGGCTTATGTACTGTGTTCTGTCTTTCCTCTAGGCTAAAGGCTAAACAAAAAAAAATCTATCTCATGTGTGCTTAATCTTTTGTGTGAGTATATTGATTGCTGGGAAAGATGCAGTTTAGGAACTGAGGGAGGATTTAGATTGATTGGCATGTTCAGGGAGTGTACTGCATGTGCTACATATATACCAAGCTGCTCAAAGGTAAGTAACATAACTCGTGAAGTTCTAGGCAGCTTTAACTAATGTGGTCAAGCTGTAAAAAGTATGGTCAGAGCTAATCAAATGGGGATAGTGAATTGTAATGGATGTGGGGCCCTAGTCTCCAGGGGACTACTCTGGAGGGTGGGTCACTGCCCCATATGCTGGCAACTAAAGGAGCTCATGGTCCAGCTGGAACTAACTTGGGCAGAAATTTCTAGGTTGCACCATCAGCTGGTCTGGAGCTCCCACCCCAATCGCCCGCTACCTCAGAGGTCCATCAGCCCAGGGAGATGACAGATGGTGGGGAGGGGAGGAAGGAAGGGAGTTAGAACAACAAAGTATGCCCAGAACAGAACTGCTCAGGTTAGGGCCACTCCGACTGCAAACAGATTTAACTCCTACCAGAATTACAGGAATCTGATTCTGTAGGCGGAGGGGTGATAGGTCAGTTGAGAGGCAAAAACAGAACAATGCAGTGGCATCATGTGGTGGCACAATGAAAACCAGCAAAAAAAATTGCAAACAATTCCTTATTGTCGGAGACTCCGTAGTAAGAGAATGGAGCCCCAACTAAGCAGAGGCAGGCAGACTGATGTGGAGGTCAGGTGCCTCCCAAGAGCCTCAGCTAAGCAAAATGGAGAGCACATCAGGAGAATAGTGGACCAAGCAGCAGAATGCCTGGGAGTCCTGATACACCTAGGAACAAATGACCTGGCAAACCAGTTGGTGGAGGCAGAGAAACAGAACCTAGAAAAGTTAGGTGAAAAGCTGCCTGCAAAATCAACATCACTGGCATTCTCTGATGTTCTCCCAGTTTAAGGTAAAGGAGGGAGTGCAAATAAAATTAGGCAGGAAGAGACACAAGAATTCAACAGCTGGTTGAAACAATGGTGCAAAGGAAAAGGATTTCTTTATGTGGGGGACTGGGGGGACTTCTGAGACAGGAGGTTTTTCAGATACGATGGGATGCACCTCACAAAGGAAGGAGTGAGGGAACTGGGACAAACATTTAATGTCCATATTGGTTGATTAAACTAGGCAAGGGGGAGCAGGAGGCTAGGAAAGCTATGAGCAGAATGGATATTAACTTAGCTGCTACTACCCCTCAAACAAACATCAAAAGCATTCAATCTCAGACTAACCATGCTAGCCGACAGGGGAAAGTCAGGTGCAATCTACACTAGGGACACAATACTTGGACATGCACTCCCCACCCCTGCCCTTGTAAATGGGGCCCAGGCTCTTACCCTCAAACTCACCCCGGTCCCCTCTAGGAGCCCTCTCTATCTCACCACGGCCTATGTTCCCCCAAAGAACCAGCACCCGGCCCTGGTATCTTTAACTGACTACCTGGCCTCCCTCCACCATAAGGCGGAACAAATCCTAGTTGGGGACCTTAATGTAAATTGGCTCAGCACCACTCTTCTGCGATCAGAGACTCATTTGCTGCCCAAGACCTGACGCAACTCATCACCCAGCCCACGAGAATAAACCCTAAGAGAGGTACCAGCACCCTTCTGGATGTTATTATAACCAACCGACCCCAAAAAATCCAAAACATCCAGGTCCTACCAGACTCCCTAAGTGACCACTCCCCTATCCTATTTCATTGGGCAGTCCCCAATCCCAAACCCAAAGCCCAGACCACCCTCCGCAGGTGCCTCCGCCCTGGTGGGCTGAAAAAAATTAAAGTATTCCTCACCCAGATAAATTGGTCCCCCATTCATCGTGCAACCGACATTGACACTGCCCTCGCCTTCTTCACACACACCTTCAACATGGCCTGTGATCTCTTTGCACCCTTCACCAAAATCCGGTCCAAAAACAGAATGCACCCTGGGTTAGCCTTGCCCTTCTACAATTACTAAGAAATTGGGATAACCTCTGGCACCTTGCCACTGAAACGGGTCGTCTGTCTGATAGGCAGGCTTACAATGCAGCCTGGAATAAGTGCTCTTGGGCCATCCGGAAAGCCAAGGCCGACCATTACCAGGCCACCCTTACCTCCTCCTGGGGCTTGGCCCAGACTTTCTGGGATAATATTAAACAACTAAACTGAAAATCTCACTCCCCTGCCCCATCCCAGCTCACTAGAAATGGCACTACCACCACTGAGCCTGCCACCATAGCTAACTGGCTCAACACCGCTTTCACTGACCTTAGCTCAGTCCTCCCTAGTAATTTCTTTGACCCTCCCCCCAACCAACCTCCCCCTGTCTTCCAGCAAACCAGCTTCCACCTGCGCAAGATTTCCACCCGGGAAGCCAGATCCATCCTAATCAAAGCTTTAAATAGCAACAGTCCTGGCAGTGACTCACTGGACCCCAGTATCCTCAGGCTGGTGCTAGATGAAGTCCTTGCCCCACTCACCAGCCTAATTAACTGATCGCTCTGCCTGGGACAATTTCCCACAGCTTGGAAAACAGCCATAATCACACCAATTCATAAAGGGGGTGCCAGGTCATTGGCCAACAACTACCGGCCAATCTCCATCCTCCCCCCCATCTCTAAAGCCCTGGAAAAAGTGGTGGCCATTCAAATCACTGATTATCTGGCTAAGCATAACATCTTATGCCCAGAGCAACATGGCTTCCATGCTGGTCACAGTACCAGCACTGCCCTAATTGAATTCTCCAACTTCCTACACTCCTCCTTGGATACCAGCTCCCTAGCTGGTGCAGTGTTCCTCTACCTCTCAAAGGCTTTCGACACCATCTCCCATCCACTTCTGCTGAATGCTGTCTGCCACACTGGTCTCTCGGCTGGCCCCCTAGCATGGTGTACAAGCTATCTTGCCGCTCGATCACAGTGTGTAAAAATCAATGGGATACTCTCTGATACCCATCCCATTCACTCTGGGGTCCCCCAAGGCTCCATCCTGGGCCCCCTTCTCTTCTCGCTCTATCTGAACACCCTGCCCAGTGCATGCCCTGGCAAAATTCTCCTGTATGCAGATGACACTGTCCTTTTGCCACCACATAATCCCGTCTCCTTCAGGACACCTACAGCAGTCTTTCAATAGTGCGAGAAGCTTGGTTTAAGGAGCACAGACTCATCATCAATCTTAAAAAGACCAAAGCTATGCTCTTCCCACCCCCAAAACAAAGCTAGCAACCACTCACTCTATATCCTTCCTAGTACCAATCAGCCACTGGAACATGTCTGCTCCTACAAATACCTTGGGGTTACCTTCGATTCAGCCCTCACATTTCACAACCACATAGATGCCCTAACATCCACCACTAACACTGCACTTGGCATCCTCTTCCGCCATAGAACCTGCCTTCCCCAAATGCACTCCGGCTCGCTGTTCGTCATCTGTTTGTCCCTTGTAGACTATGGTCTACCAGTCTATAGTGCTGCCGACACGACTGCACTCAAAAATTCACCTAACCCTGGATAAAGCCTGCAGATTGATTACTGCTGCCCCCAGGCTCACACACACCTGTCAGCTGTATGACGAGGCTAAACTCCTTACCCTGGATGAACGGCTCCGATATCAAACCTGTCTCCTCACAAAAAAACCCTACTCAGGCTCTCCCCCCCTGGGGTAACGGCATCCATCCACCAGAGCCCTCCCACTATTGCAACACGGTCATCCAACAAGACCACCCTAATGGTTCCCAGATCAAGAACCAGCCATGTCCAGAGGTCCTTCTGCTACAGAGCCCCATCCTGGTTTAACTCTCTCCCTGCCCCATCACCAATGCCACCACCATCTCCAAGTTCAAAACCACCCTTGAAACCAACTCTTCAACACTCGTTGCTGCTCCTGTCTCTGAAGTAGCCTCCACCCGACTTCTCATGATAACGCCCACCGGGCGGTTTCCACCTAGCCATCCCTAATTATCGCCTGTACACTGCGTTTATGTCTAACTCTGGCCAGTGCCAGCTGTTTCATTGTATACCTATTAGATTGCTCAATTTTTGATACCAACTTGTGTAACACCTGTTCTCAATTACATGTACCCTGTAACCTAAATGTATTTTGTCTGACCTCAGTGTGACGTGGCACCTCTGTTGAACACCTATTGTTTTGCAAACCTATGCTATGTAACCTAAAATACTATGTATGTCTTTAATGTGACGAGGTACCTTTGGAAACGAGCCTCTGGCTCAAAGGTTGTAAATTGATTTTACAAATAAATAAATAAATAAATAAATAAACATGGGAAGAAAGTTGATTGTTGAACAACATGCAGGTAAGAAGGGCAGGGAAGATAGAGTACAGCTAGGTTCATGAAAGGTAGTTTGTCTCAATGCCAGGAGCCTGGGGAATAAGATAAATGACCTACAAGCAGTGACTGCTGACACCAAGGTGGACCTGGTTGCCATCACTGAGACATGGGCTACAGAGTACAATGAATGGGACTTTTCGGTCACAGGACATCAACTCTACAGAAAGGATAGGAAGGGAGCTAAGGGGGAATGTAGTACTCTATATTAGGGAGGGCATAGTGGCCACAGTCAATGAGAATCACAGTCACATGAATGTCACATCCCTTGTGGGTTCAAATAAATTCATCATCAGGGAAGAAGTTTCACTTGGGGGTGATATACAGACCTCCAAGTCAAGGAGAAGAGAGAGAGACAGAGAGCTCATGCATGAAATCAAAAGGATTTCAGGAAGGGAAGATACTGTAATTGTCAATGACCTGAACTTACCTGATATAGACTAGGATGTTCTGGTGGTGAAATCCACCAGAAGTCAAGCCATCCTGGAATCTCTACAAGACAGCATGCTCACGCAGTTGATAAAGGTTCCAACCAGGTAGGAGGCAATCCTGGGTGTTGTTCTTGCTAACACTGAGGGAGTAGGGGCAGTTAGGGTTGGGGAACCACTAGCCAATAGTGATCATAACAATGTATGGTTTGAGATTTCCTTGGGGACTGAAAAACCTAAATCCCAGATGGAGGTCCTGAACTTTAAGGGATCAAACTTTGGAAGGTTAAGACAGATAGTAAGCAACAAACTTGCAAATATCACAGAAAAAACAGAAGACGAAGACATCTGGGGGGCAATAAAGGAATCTGTCCTGGCAGGAACAAAACTCTATATCAGAACGGTAAAAAATAGAAATAGGTATAAGAAACTCATTTGATTTACAGACCAGGTCCAAACAGCAATCGGAAACAAAAGGGAAGCCTTCTACAGGTTCAAAAAGAACCAACAGGTAGGTGAATGGGAAGATTATGCCAAGAAAAATAAGGAAGCAAAGAGGGCAGTAAGGGAAGCGAAGGCAGAAACCAAACTCCAGATTATAAAGAGATACAATCGGGGGAAAACACTTTTTTCAATATATTCAAGAAGAGAGGGAGAGGGATAGGGATTGCAAAATTTTTGGACAGGGTTAGACTGCTAGAGGAGGACAGTCAAAAGGCAATGGTCTTGAACAACTTTAACATTTACCACTGATAGGGTCAGGGGGTCTGGCAGCCCTCAGGCCAGACAAAGCACAGAGGCCAGATGAAATACATTTGACAGTACTAAAATAATTGGCAGGGGAGTTAGCTAAACCCCTAGCACACCTATTTGACAGCTCACTGAGAACAGGAGTGCTATTGGGTGATTGGAGGAAGGGGGAAGTAGTCCCACTCCACAAGGGAGGGGGTAGGGAGGAGGGGGGAATAACAGACCAAATAACCTCACCTATGTTGTGGGAAATTTAATGGAGACCTTAATCAAACAAGACTTCATGCAATACCTAGAGGAAAATGGGACCCAAGACAAAAAGTAACATGGATTCTTGGGAAAGTCATGCCAGGTGAACCTTATTACTTTTTCAATTGAAATCTAGATTTAGTAGTTGCCGTATTGGTCCTTGCAAGAATAGATCCAGAAGCAAATAATTGGATACCTTTTAATGGACCAACATAGATGTAACAAAAAGAACAAAGTGCTCTAGCTTTCGGACCAACCAGTCCTTTTTCAGAAGCTAATGGCAGTTGTTTAGAAAATACAATACTTATAACAGCTAGATCATGCAGAAAAAAAAAAACAGAAAAAATCCCCATTGGTTTAAAATACTCATTTAAAAAATACAGAAGAGTATGTCAGCGAAGTTTAACAGTACTATACTGCCTTCAGCCAGGAGGGTCTCCCGGGTCAAAGGTGCTTGGTGGAACACACATACAAAGAATCCTACTGCATATAAATTTAATTGGCATAAGATAACACTGCTGAAGCAGATGACTCTTAAATCAAGCTATGAGTGTCACAGTTTGTATAAGGATGTGATTACTGAAAGGCAACCCCCACCCAAATTAAAGACAAACTAAGATTGTCTTAGGGCTCCAAGAAATTTCAATGACTGCATTATAGACAAGAATTTACCAATAAAGTTGTCTTAAAAACATCAATGCACACTGTATGATGTGTAAAACCTAGCTGGACCTGTCACCCAGCTGTACTCTCAAGCTAGATATATGGCTCAAGAAATTTCAAAAACTTCTAGTGTAGTGACAGGACTGTATAAATGGTAATTTAAATATAAATTGACAATATTAGTGTCAAACAAAAAACTCTAGTCGAGGAACCTCAAGGAATTAAGACCATGTAGCCTGGTATGTACTGATGTCAATATACACTGAGAATGTAACAACTTGATGTACCACAAGTGTCTAAGGAATCCGAAAAAGAGATAAAAATGTAGTTTCTCTCCTCCTCTTCATACAAACAATACACCCTACCCCACCCCACATCACCATAATGTGTGGGGGGGATACCTAGCTTTAAGGAGATGTTCTCTCTCTCTCTCTCTTTCCCACAGACACACACACACACACACACACACACACACACACACACACTCTCCTAGTGAACCTTTATTCACATCAGTCACTACAATTGTTCCCCAAAGGAATTCAACTTGTCATGAAATCCTAAGTAAAAGGGCTCATGTCTCCTAATACCTACAGAGCAAAAATGTGACACTATTTAACCATACTACTATCTGCATAGTAACATTTCCAAGGATTCTGGATAGAACTACCATGAAATAAAACTGCCACCCTCCCCAGGATAAGGTAACTAGAAGTAAATATAAAGTATGTGTGTAAGACCAGAGGTCTAACATACCTACATATCCACAAATCACTAAAATATTAGCCTAATGTAAAAAGATATGCCCAGGACCCCCATGCAAATGAAATCACACACCCCAATATGTACAGAGTTAAAAAAAAAATTATATGTGATAAAATATATATCTTGGTACTTGGGATGAACGTCGATCTTGGTTTTATGGGACACTACAGAAACTGACATCCACAGACCTCGTCTTCTTCTTCAGACTGGCATATTTTAGGACTTCAGCATGTGTGGGATGTGGGTGCATGTGTGTATGTATGTGTGTGGGTATGTGTTGTAAGGTATGTGATGTAACAGGTGTGGGGCTTGCTGTCACATTGAGGTAGGCCTCTATTTAGATATATGGAGTTATAGTGTGTTACTATTCTGACTTCACACACATAATGAATATTAATTCCTCCTTACTTTTTATCTTTGCCCAGGAGTGAGATTGATTCCACTGTACCATATTCAGATTACCTAGCCTGTTACTGTACATACAGGAGTGTTATCATATACTGTCACATATAATTTTTTTTTAACTCTGTACATATTGGGGTGCGTGATTTCATTTGCATGGGGGTCCTGGGCATATCTTTTTACATTAGGCTAATATTTTAGTGATTTGTGGATATGTAGGTATGTTAGACCTCTGGTCTTACACACATACTTTATATTTACTTCTAGTTACCTTATCCTGGGGAGGGTGGCAGTTTTATTTCATAGTAGTTCTATCCAGAATCCTTGGAAATGTTACTATGCAGATAGTAGTATGGTTAAATAGTGTCACATTTTTGTTCTGTAGGTATTAGGAGACATGAGCCCTTTTACTTAGGATTTCATGACAAGTTGAATTTCTTTGAGGAACAATTGCAGTGACTGATGTGAATAAAGGTTCACTAGGAGAGTGTGTGTGTGCATGTGTGTGTGTCTGTGGGAGAGAGAGAGAGGGGGGGAGAGAGACAGAGAGAGAGAGAGAAAGAGAGAGAGCATCTCCTTAAAGCTAGGTACCCCCCCACATTATGGTGATGTGGGGTGGGGTAGAGTGTATTGTTTGTATGAAGAGGAGGAGAGAAGTTACATTTTTATCTCTTTTTCAGATTATTTAGACACTTGTGGTACATCAAGTTGTTACATTTTCAGTGTATATTGACATCAGTACATATCAGGCCACATGGTCTTAATTTCTTGAGGTTCCTCGACTAGAGTTTTTTGTTTGACACTAATATTGTCAATTTATATTTAAATTACCATTTATACATTCCTGTCACTACATTAGAGGTTTTCGAAATTTCTTGGGCCTTATATCTAGCTTGAGAGTACAGCTGGGTGGCAGGTTCAGCTAGGTTTTACACATCATACAGTGTGCACTGATGTCTTTAAGACAACTTTATTGGTAAATTCTTGTTTATAATGCAGACATTGAAACTTCTTGGAGCCCTAAGACAATCTTAGTTTTTCTTTAATCTGGGTGGGGGTTGCCTTTCAGTAATCACATCCTTATACAAACTGTGACACTCATAGCTTGATTTAAGAGTCATTTGCTTCAGCAGTATTATCTTATGTCAATTAAATTTATATGCAGTAGGATTCTTTGTATGTGTGTTCCACCAAGCACCTTTGACCCGGGGGACCCTCCTGACTGAAGGCAGTATGGTACGGTTAAACTTCTCTGACATCATCTTCTGTATTTTTTAAATGAGTATTTTAAACCAATGGGGATTTTTTCTGTTTTTTTCTGCATGATCTAGCTGTTATAAGTATCGTATTTTCTAAACAACTACCATTAGCTTCTGAAGAAGGACTGGTTGGTCTGAAAGCTAGAGCACTTTGTTCTTGTTGTTACATCTATACTGGTCCATTAAAAGGTATCAAATCATTTGCTTCTTTGTCTTTTTTCAATTGAGTGACAAGGGAACTGGATGGGGGCATGCAGTTGATATTCTCTATTTTGATTTTAGCAAGGGTTTGACTTGGTGCCACATAGTTGACTACTGAAAATGTTGAAAGACATAGGGGACACAAAGGAAATAGTCAGATGGGTGGGTAACTGGCCCAAGAACAGGAGGTAAAGAGTAGTGATCAATGGGGTGAGATAAAGCAAAGGTGAGGTCACAAGTGGAGTCCCTCAGGGATTAGTATTGGCCCCAGTCCTATTCAACATATTCATTGGTGACGGTATCCAGGGCAAGCTTACCCAGTTCACAGATGACACCAAGCTGGGAGGGTGGGTGGACAGGCAGAAAGGGGTTAGGGACCTACAAGAGTACCTCCAAAAATTAGAAAGATGGTTTAATCTGTGGCAGCTGAAATTCAACACAAAGAAGTGCAAAGTTATGCATCTGGGAAAAGGGAACCCTAGGATGGAATATTGGCTAAATTGGGTTAAACTGAGCACTTCCCAGGAAGAGAGGGACCTGGGGGTCATCATTGCTAACACCATGAAACAGACAAGCCAATGCAATAAAGTATATAGCAAGGCAAATAGAATGTAGGGGTGCATAGGCAGAGGGATCAACAGCAGAAATAGGGAGGTGAGCATCCCCCTCTGTAGATTTCTGGTAAGACTGCACCTGGAGTACTGTGTTCAGTTTTGAAGGCCACACCTGAAGAAAGATAGTGATAGACTGGCGGCTGTGCAGAAGAGAACAACAAAGATGATCCAGGGTCTACAGGGACTCACCTATGAGGATAGGCTAGAATAATTAAATATGTACTCACTGGAAACAAGGAAGGAGAGTGGAGATGTGATAGAGACATTAAGGTTCCTGAAAGGCATAAAAAGGTACCAGACACAGAGGAGTTATTCCATAGGATCACCAGCTCAACTACTAGGGGACACGAGTGGAAACTGGGGGGGGGGAGTTTTAGGAGGGATCTAAGGAAACACTTCTTCACTGAAAGAGTGGTGGAGCCCTGGAACAGTCTGCTGGTAAAGGTGGTGGGAACAGGGACTGTGTTGAGTTTCAAACATGGATGGGACAGATGCAGAGCTCAATTCAGGGGCATTACAATAGGTACAAAGGAAGTAATCTGAGCGGGGGTAGCTTTCTGGATCATCAAAAGGTCCTGTGTATCTTATGGGCAGATTTGATGGACCCTTGGTCTCCTTCTGCCTTCATTTTCTTTGTTTCTATGTTTACTTATGTTGGACCCTCACTTTAAATCATGGCCGCAAGACACTGCAGTGGAATGCTTTCAGATAAATGACACGAGCTTTACCATGATAGCCACTATGGAAAGCTTTTAAAGCCTTGATAAGAGGGCATATCATTTCATACTTATCTCACCATTACAAAAAGATCAAGAACAGGAGCTCGCTGACTTGGAGGATCAACTTTAACAAGGGAGAGGACCTTCAAAGCCACTCATAAAACTTCACCTCTATCCCCAATATACAAAGACATTCTACAACTTAGTCATGGCATAAATACCCTTATGGCTTAGAAGGCTGAATTAGCTATTCTACAGCTAAAACATAACTATTGGGAGAGAGAAGAGAAGTGTAGGAAACTCTTGGCATGTCTCCTCAAAATGCAACATGCCAAAAGACACATAAATGCTCTCCAGGATATAACGGGCAAAATCTGTTTTTCCGAAAGTGGCAAAAAAAAAATGCCATTATGATTGACTTCTATGCTCAGCTTTACTCCTCAATGACTGCTCCAGAGCCCCACAACCTAGTCACCTTTCCCTCACATCTCAATGTCCCTAAACTCACCCCTCATCAGGCTTCAAGCCTCAATCAACCATTCACATCAGGCAAAATACAGAAAGCTATTCTTTCCCTCAATCTTAAAAAAGCATTGGGAGGAGATGGACTACCAGCAGAATTTTACCACTCTCTGGCTTCACTGATATCCCCGATCCTTCAATGGCTGTAGGCCGAATTGCAGCAACAGGGCTCCGTCCTACCCACTATAAGCACAGCAACAATAAGAGTTCTCCCCTAACTTGGGAAAGACCCAACACTCTCTGCAAGTTATAGACTGATTTCCCTAATAAAAGATGATAGTAAGATTTATGCCAAGGTCCTTGCATCTCAGTTAGAAATCCTTCTACCAGACTTATTTCACCCTTCTCAAGTGGGCTTTGTCTGGGGATGCTTTGGCTCAGACCATATCCATACATTATTAGATTTAATGCATGTTGCCAAAGTATTTCCCACTCCAGCCGAAGCCATTGCTATAGATTTTGAAAAAGCTTTTGATTCAGTGGAGAGGCAGTATCTATATGCAGTACTCCAACAAAGTGGTTTTGAAGCCCCTTTTATTGCAGCTGTCCAAGCCAGGTATTCAGACCCTAAAGCACAGGTGCTCACCAATATTACTTTATCTGCCCAATTTGTATTAGAAAAAGGAACCAAACAAGGGTGTTTTTTATCCCTCTTCCTATTTGTATTAGCCAGTTGGAACTCTAACCATCAGGGGAGAGCCATTATGAGTCTGAGGGTTAACCAACTTGGTTTGCCAGCCCTCCCCCTGCATCAATCGGGATAGGATTTCTGCAATTTTGTCATAACAAAAATCAAAGGGACAAAATGAATTGCCAAATTTAAACAGGAGTACTGTTTAAATTTTAAAATTAGGCCAGATGGAATGTTTTCTGCTTAAAAATCAGACCAGTCCCAAGGGAATGCAGCATATTTTCAAATAACTTTTCAAATTACAAAAGGGTGCCAACTTCATATCAAAGAGAACAAAGGACTTACTGCTGTACTGTGGTGCTCAGTCAGAGCTCCAATCATCGGGGGAACAGCATAAAGGGTCCAAGGGCTAACCAGCTTGGTTTGCCAGCCCTCCCCTGCATCAGTTGGGACAGGATTTCTGCAATTATTTCAAGAAAAATCAAAGGGACAAAATGAATTGCCTAAATTTAAACAGGAGTACTGTTTAAATTTTGAAACTGGACCTGCCGGAAAGTTTTCTGTTTGAAAATCAGACCAGTCGCAAGGGAAAACAGCATATTTTCAAAGAACTTTTCACATTACAAAAGGGTTACAACCCCATATCAGAGGGAACAAAGGACTTACTGCTGTACTGTGGAGCTCAGTTGGAGCTCTGATTGTTGGGGGAGCAGCATCAGGGGTCTGAGGGCTAACCAACTTGGTTTGCCAGCTCTCCCTCTGCATCAATTGGGT
Organism: Neoceratodus forsteri; assembly: GCA_016271365.2. NCBI lineage: Eukaryota > Metazoa > Chordata > Ceratodontiformes > Ceratodontidae > Neoceratodus > Neoceratodus forsteri. The sequence goes on along the minus strand of CM057449.1, from coordinate 541,181,171 downwards.
GGGATAGATTTTTTTGAATTTTTTTCAACAAAAATCAAAGGGACAAAACAAATTGTTTAAATTTTAATAGGAGTACTGTTTAAATTTTGACAACATTTCCACCCACCCTCCCCTCCTCCATGACTTTTAAATGCTCCTGAGGGACTTCATGGGATTGGGCAGATATAGAGAGAGGCAGGGTTCTTGATGAACTTAAAGGATAGTGGACCATATTGAACTGGTAATAGAATGCTTATGTAACCCTGTAAATCACATATACAACAGGGAAATATTTATGTAAAAGAAATGTGAAATGGGCAGTATATGGATATATTTTCAGATAGTATTTTCTAAGCCTGGTTAAAGTGATCAATCATTTGTTGGAAAGGGTACCCCTGAGAAACAATTAGATATCATGAAATGGGCAGTATATTAATATCATTATAATACTGGATATACCAGACCATGCAGTATATAAGCATACCAGGACTACAAGGGTACTAATAATTAGTGTTGTATTATGTACTGTACGGACAACTGAATCCATGTAATAATAGTTGTATTGTTTTCTTTTCTTCTGTTTTGAAAACTCAATAAAAATGTTTAACTACAAAAAAAAGAGGAGCTTATTCACTTTCACAGTTTTTGCCTGTCATGAAGCAATTATATCCTGTTTATGACATCACAATCTGTTCTCCCAGAAATCATGATTTCACAAGCAGAGCATTATGATTTCAGAGCAGGTGAGACAGAAAATTACACTTAAGAAAGAAACAACCTGGTTTCATGCAAATTTCTTTAGTAACAAAAAAACAGAAAATCCTCAAATAAAATTTGTTGTCATGTTATGAGTTTTTAGTAATGCTGATACCAACAGAAATGTATTTGCAGAAACTGACAAATGACATTAAGAGGTCACACCTCACTCTTACCCAACAGATAGCTCATGGGAGTACTGTATAGTACTAACAGTTCCAGTTCAGAAAACAAATTCTGGTCAGAGCTGACATGGCTGATCAAAGCTTTTCATTGCTGTCTCAGCACCAGTGGAGCCACGACAGAGCTGTGGCAGATTGAGTTGCGCCGCACGCTGGGGACCGTTTTTGCTGATGGTCCAATCTCTCCTACAGTGATCCCAAAACACCTGCAGAACTACACCCACACAGCCATAAAAATTATGGAGTTAGACATGTAACTACAAGATTTAAAATGCTATGCAGTGACCCTTAGTGCTGTGTGAAAATAAAAGTGCACTGGCAGACATATCGCAAAAGTCAGAATTTCACTTCTGCAAAATTTTCAGAATGCACTTTGGCAAATTTCTGAACTTCTGACTTAGAATGCCAGAATGAATATTTGAATTGCAGATTAATGTACTAAAATGTGAAAATAAATTCTGCAGAATTGATCACAGTACTGTGAATTAATTGCATGTATTGTGGATTGATGTATTAAACTGCAGAATGGAATTTTGCAGAACTGTCATTTTTGTATTTCATGTGTATCATTCCTCAATTTGGCCAGAAAAGTTTGCTGAGTGGGATAAAGATTTTCCAGGCATAGTCAGAGGATTCAGATTTCGCTAAAGATGGAATTCTGAAACATTTCACCAAACTTGTGAAATTTTGCTAAATTTCTACAGTCAGAATTTTCAGTGTCAGCCCAGCACTAGTAACATTTAATTCTCTGTGATGCAAACTTCTTTATCAAAAGTCACCCTTGTCTTCTTAAAAAAACAAACAGAACAAAGCCCTGAAAAAAGGAAACCATGATCATAATTGCTCAACCATAATGCGAGAGAGAGAGAGAGAGAGAGAGAGAGAGAGGGAGAGAGGGGGAGAGAGAGAAAGAGAGAGAGAGAGAGAGAGGGGATAATGTATGGGCAGTCATACACAGGGCCCCTAGTGCTCTGCGGCAGAACTTTTTGATTTCTGGGGCAGGGCTCCTTGTTTTCTGCAGCAGTATTTTCTGATTTCTGTGGCATGATTTATTAATTTCTCTGGCAGAATTCAGTTCTGCTATTGGTTAAATATGATGTGATGTCATCAGTGACATCATATGTTGAGTATAGTGGAGGGGCTTCAGGGTTAAAAAGATGAGAAATAAAGCCTGGCATTATGGAAAAACAGTATATTTGAATAAAAATTCACCAAAAATAGTGAATTCTGCAGCACTATATACATTCTGTGGCATGATGCAAATTCTGCAGAAAATTCCACAACTGCAGAATCGTAGAATTCCAGGGGCCTTGGCCATATACAACAAGCCTGTGTCTGCATTGAGAGTTTTTTATGGCAACCAGGAACCTTGAAGAGCAAAGTTCAGGAGGTTTTTTCTGGTTGTCATAGAACACTCAAGATGAACACCCAGGCTTGTCTGGGTATGGATGCCCATACACTATCTTTTATAGTCTATGGGCATCTATGCCAATCTATTTCAGACACTGGTTCCTTTCAGAGAATTGGGGGGCTGGGGAGGAGGCACTCGAGAGTTGGGGACTGGCTCAGATTACTGATTCAATGTGCTGAATCTTTTTCTGTACGTTCAAGTTTAAAAAAACAGCTTCCAACTTGGAATGAGGAAAACAGCTATGTGGCAGCATTCTAAATTGTTGTGCTGCAGTAGTGACGTCACTACTGCAGCACAATAAGTATATTCTACACATGGAATTCCATGCATAACAGGATTCCACCATACACTATATAGAGGATAATGTATGGTCATCGACAGGGGCGTAATTATAGGGGACGGGGCACACGCCCCCCAACTTCTCGCATCACCTCCTTTTTATGCCATTTGTACCCCCCAACCCGACATCTTTTAATTTAAATCAGCTGCACCGCCGCCGAGCCACGTTCATGGCATGTGCCCCTGCCCACCAAGTACCGTGTGAGTGTGTGACCGGCGCCCACCCTGGCCAAAAAAAAAAAAGTATTGTCTCTACTCTCTCCGCCTAACCAATCCGAGTCCGACCAATCGTGAGCTGACGGAGGAGCTGGCGGGAGACTGGCTGCTGTGGCGCGTGCTCGCTGCCAGCGTGCAAGGCTATGCTATCGTGAGGCAGAAGATGGAGAAGTCGCCGATCGGACTGAGGTGGAGACCGACTCAAACAGACAGACTACGCCTGAGACCGACTCGAAGTGAGTGTCCGAACTGTCTTGAGGACAGGTGACCCTGAGCCTGACGGTTGACCGCCGCGGTCCGCCGTCGGTGGATTTTGTGGCTGTAGGCCTGTGGCAGTGGGTGGCAGCCAGTGACAGTCTCGAAAGCCTTTAGGCTTGTTGTTAGCCTGCCCATTGCTTTGCTTGCCAGCCAGGACTCGGAGGATCTAGTAACTCGCCGTCGACGGTCGACCGGACGGCATTGTCGCTGATTCTTGGCGGCCCGCGACAGCGCAGGGTCCGTCCAGGTGGCGCAGAAAGAAACGAAAAAGAACCGTGGTGGAGACACTAGTGCAGCTGGACAGACTGAGTTCTTCAGGGGTCTAAAGTGCGCTTGTGGTGCCGGTGGTGCGAGTCTGCCTGGTGGTCTTGTGGTCTGCATCCTGTGGCTGTGGGGAGTTGACGCCGGGTCTGTCTAGAACAAATAAAACAGTTCACTGACTGCACTGCATCTGCTTGTGGCAGGAACCCAACTGCTGGAGTGCTGTGCTGCTGCTGGCATTGCTGCATCAGAAAAACAAGCAGGTAAATTGAGGTAATTTCTAAATGTGTCTCTGTACTGTGTAGTAGCAGAGCAGTACTAGTATTTCATTAAAGTATTCTGAGTAGTACTTACTTCCATTCTTGTTTTTACCAAGTTGATATACAATATTTGGCTCAAGCTCTGTCCCACTTGTGATGGCAATCCAAGAGATTAAGGGAGTTCCATTTGCTAAGTCTGCCCCTAACCCTGTTTTAGTGGAAGTAACTTGTCACAATGAATACCGAAGCAGACTCCCCCTCAGGAATGAGTTCAAGGCAGTCCTAGTCAACCTCACTGGATTCTTGGTGGAGCTTGGATGGGTCAAGCTTGCTAAATGATTAGGTCCAGTCCAGATGAAGTGTGGTCATATCCTTGTGGTTTTGTTTCCCCAGATAATGAAGATAGGGCTGTGGTCACTCAACAAATTGATTGGATTTCAACCCACGCCAGATTTGCAGTGTGTGTGCATGCAGCTATCAGTGCACTAATAATATTTGCTGATAATAAGTATAAGTAACTGTACCAGAGCATAATTATTAATTTATGCGTTAAAGGTTTTGGTGGGGAAAAAATGGAATATCCCCTTCTTCATGTGGTGGGGCAGAGGATTTCTGGTGGGGCAGAGGATTTCTGAGGGGTAAAATGAGTGACATGGGACTGGACGGGATGCCTCTGAGTCCTGTGGTGATGCAAGGCAACCAGATAGTGATTTTAGGGGGGTTCTTGCAAAACCACAGTGTTAGCTAGTAGCCCTCATCTGCATACCCTGCATGCTGGAAGCAGCATGTGGAGCATGAAATGGTCGTCCGTGCCACCATTAAGCAAGCAAGGAGTGGGTTGTTTTGACTAAAACAGAAAAGCAGCAGGTAAAAGAGAACTCTTTTTATGCCAAAAGCCCTATCTGGGTCAGGGTGTTTCTGCACTAGTTGCTGCATTTTGCAGCCTTACCAGAGTTTCCCTTTAATGAATGGTGAGGGGTCAGGGGGACAGGGACTGGGTGTAAACTGGGAGGCAGGTGGACAGTGATTTGACTGACATGGAGTATGTAAGGTTGCCAAATAGAGGAGTAAAGGCTGCAATGTGACTGGTGATGCAGAGATAAAAATCAGACAGCTCATCACCGAAATCTAGCACCCATCACTAGGAGTAAATGAAGCTCGAACCAGTTTTATTTCTTTAAAAGTGCTGCATTTCATGAAGTGGCTATGTGCAAAATTAGCAATGTGCAAGTCCCCAGATGCATACCGCTCAAGGCTCAATTGTCCCTGATTTTGTCTCAAAATTGTCCTCTGTTGACTGTTCCTCATGAAAAGCACAAAATAATGTCAACCATTAATGTAACAGACTTGTTCTTCTTCATAAAATGCAGCTTAACACAAATCTTTTCATTCTATAGGCTTTATGAATGAATAACATCAATTTTTAAGATGTGTCCTCCATTGGGGTGTGTTTGTCCCCATTTTTTTTAGCCTTGTCCCGGATTCATGATGCCAGGACTCAGGTTCAAGACGCACTCTCCTTATCGAACCAGTGACTGTAATCAATCTTCCACCTGCTAAGTTTGTAATTTTAAGTATTTTTAACCCATATATATTTTTGCTGCCGGTACCCCAGCCTGGCTCCAGGACCCTCAACTGGGAATGCATGCACCGAGGCAGAAATTGAATGTGTCTGGAGGTCAGTTCACCAAGCCCCGCTCATACACAGGTGCCAGTGGATTTTCTGATGCTATATTCCCTGGAGCTAGGAACATGCAATGATGCTGACAGCAAGCATCTGTTCTAGCTCCACCCATATTACGGCACGACTTTGTGCCTCTCATCCTCCACCAGTGGGCAAGTGACCCATCTCCTCTACCCTCCCAGAGAAGGACAGCAGTCCTCTGGATGCTCGATCCTTCTCCTCCCCTGCCAACCCCCAGTTTAGATGTAGGGAGGTACAAACCGAAAATTTATATTTACTGTACTCCAGGTTGTGTGGGAGAGGTTCTTGGGCTGTGCTAATTCTAACTTGTAAATGCCATAATTTATAGTTTTATAACTTCTAAATGACATAATTTTGGACACAGTCCAGGGGGAGCTGGATACACTGGAGGGTCATCCCGGCGGCTGCAGTCGGCAGTGGGCCAGGGTTTTCGGGAGAGTAGTGATTGAGGAAGACATCAGAGAAGACGTCCCGGCGGCTGCAGTCTGCAGTGGGCCAGGGTTGGAGGGAGCTGTCTGCTGCTGGAGGACCAATCGGCTGTGAGGGTGCCAAGTTTTAAATCTACGTCTGGGCTATAAGTCTGGCCCAGCCCTCACGAACTTGAGGAAGAGCTGTAAATTGCTGGGAGAAGAGGTAGCTAACTGCATTGGCAGTGGAGAATCCTACCAGGGGCTGCTGTGGTGAGAAATTGGAGCTGCATCGGCAGCTGCATCGAGGAAGACGGCTTCAGGGCTGCATTGGCAGCAGAGGTGTGCAAGGGGGTTCTGGTCGTCCCGGCGGCTGCAGTCGGCAGTGGGCCAGGGTTTTGGGGACAGAGATTGAGGAAGGCATCAGAGGGCGTCCGGTGGCTGCAGTCGGCAGTGGGCCAGGGTTGGAGGGAGCTGTCTGCTGCTGGAGGACCAATTGGCTGTGAGGGTGCCAAGTTTTAAATCTACGTCTGGGCTATAAGTCTGGCCCATCCCTCACAAACTTGGGGAAGAGCTGTAATTGTGTCCACACCAACTACCTGGCTCGACTTGTATTAAATGGTCTGTGGGGTGGATCCTTTGGGAGTGCACAGTGGACTAGTTGAGACTGAGCAATAAGAAACTCAGATTTGTGTAGGACCAAGGGGGAAGGGCATAATAAGATTTGTATATTGTGTTGCTGGAGATGTGTGTGTGTGTGTGTGTGTGTGGTATATTAATTGTTGGTGGGGGGCTGTAGGTTTGACTGTGTATTGTGATGATAGTAGGGGTTCACACACAAAATGGGGGGTGATTGGGTGTAAGGAGTGTGGAGCAGCCATAATATTAAACTGGGCATGGAGGTTTGGAGGATGTCAAAATGGTATTCCACAGGGGACAACAGGACAAGGCAAAAGGGACATATCCCAGAGGATAGGTGGATCATATGGTATCTGGAGGTGTGGGGGGCAAAGTTGGCATCGCACGTGAAGTATGCCACAGGGAGGCTGCTCAGAGGGAGCAGATGAGGGAGGGGGGAGTAGGAGAGAGCAGTATGGGTATGAGCATCAAGCTTGGAAACCATTTCACCATACTATACCGGGAGATGAAGTGGATGAGGATGGTGGGAGGGTGCAAGTGGACAGGGAGGAGTTGGTCAATAGGCAGAGGGGACAGTGATGGAGGATGGAGCCTGTTTCAAAGGAAAGGGAGGAGGAGGGAGGGAGGGAGGGAGGGACATGAGCCTAGGTTGGGGTCTCGGAGTAGATGGTCAATTATGGGCACATCAGTCTGACATCTGTGGTACATAAAGTAATAGAGGGATTTATCAAGGAGAGACTTGGGAGGCAGTTGGAAATGTTAGGACACCAGGATGACAAAATAGAGAATACTGGATGGGCAACTATGCACAACCAGTTTGTTCTGCCACAGAGGGGTTCTGATTCCCTCTGACCTTGAGAGCGACGCTCAAGAGGTCCATGGGAATCAGAAGCCTGAGGTGGCAGAACACACAGGTTGTGCATGAAGTTGCTCATCCTGTATTTGTTATAGTGTATAGTAGTACTATGTGAAATGTGTGCTTTGTGTGTTTTTTTTTTCTCCCTTTCTCATAATGAAACTGATTTGAAAAGTCTCTAGAGGTTCTAGAATACTGTCACCACATAATTAAATAGAGGAAAGCAACGATGTGCTAGGATTCCTAGTGGTTCTGCTGCAGTAGTGACATCACTGCTGCAGCAGAACAACATAATGACATCACTACTGCAGCAGAACAAGCATATTCCAGGCATGGAATTTCATGCATAACAGCATTCCACTATACACTATACGTAGAACAGTGGATGGATGGACACCCACAACAAGGCTGTGTTTCCATCGAAGGAGTTGATGACATCATAGAGACCTTGACATGGAAACGCAGCCTTTGTTGTAGGTGTTCAGCCATCCACTGTTTATATAGTATATGTTTTTTTTTTGTTTGTTTCTCATTATTTTATTGAAATTACTTGCTGTGGGTGTCGGTCCATTCCTCCTGCTGCCACTCCTGCTCCGTCCAATCCGGCTTCTAACTTTAACTTCTCCACACTGCTTAGTTTTCAAATTAGAAAAAACACATTTTTTTTCCCAAAATGGAGCCATGTATGGCACACTGTGTCCTGGCTCTGAATTCAACTGCCAGTGGCATCGCTGCCCGGCACTAGCTAAATCACGCCATGTTTGTTTTGTTTGTTTCAGCATTTATATAGCGCTTTCATACATCCAAAGCGCTTACAAGCAATGCTAACTGGTAGTGAAGTGACTGTGTGGTGGTGGCCATATTGCATGTCATCACCACACACAGCCTGGATAATTGCATGAACTAGTTTATGGGAAGGGAATGTTGGCCAGACACTGGAATGTTCCTCACTTTTGTGAAGAGTGCCCATGGTTGTTTACTTCCACCTGGACACCCACCAGGACAACACCAGGATGGGCAGAAGGAACTCCGTTTAATGTCTCATCCGGAAGGATGGCACACCCAGCAGTACAGCACCCCCAATACTGCACTCGCGATACCAGCAATTTTATGTGCAAGTCCAATCTCGGTGTGGGATAAGAACCCATGACCTTCTGGTCCAGAGGCAGATGTGCGACTTGGTCACTCATTGATTGTCTTTCCTCCCCAACCTGCCTCACCCTATGTGCATCCACCTCTCCACACCCACATATTACGGATGTGCGTTGCACAGTTTCTAATGCATGCTCGTGACTTCACCAGTTTTTTTATATTTACCCAGATGTAGAGAATGACAGGCATAAGGGTGTGACCTGGGATTGTTGCCTGTAATGCTGATACCATTTCACCCCACCCACACCCTGTAGCCAGCAAGGAGGCCAAGGTTTGCCTTGGACTGTTTGGCCACAAAGTTCACCCCATTCTCCTATACAGCACCATCTCATCAAAATGTCACTCAGTTGAGTATACCGTCGATGCTTCTCAATTACACCCACGAGAGGCCATGGACTCTCACTGGGTCAGGCAAGTTACTCTGGCCTGACATATGCTGTAGAGGTGATGGATAGAATCTGTTTGGCTATAGAGCCTATTGCATCCTTGTTGCCCCATCTTTTCCTCTTTAGCTGGCATGAACACAGCTGAAGTTTTATGAATCAGCTTCTCTCTCTTAATCTCCATATTTCTCCTTCCCATGTCTAGTGTTGCCACTTTCATTCTTGTTGCTTTTAGAGAGTGGGCAGAAGGAGGAAGCATGAACCCTTGATTGTAATAGAGGAGGACATAACTTTGCAAATAAAAGTGGAACTGTTCTAGCCTGATGAACTAGTGTACAGCTCTTAGGCCAGCAACGCTTTTAGTTTGCTGAAACTCCTAGCAGGAGTAGTAGCTTTGAGAAAAAATAGGCAATCTTTTATTTTGAGATGCATGATGGATGGCATGAGAGGCTCTAAAGGGGGCTTTGGTCATGGCCCTGAGCACCATATCAAGACTCCAAGGTGATAGCTTTGGTGAACTGAAGATGTTGCAAAGCAATGCTGCTGCCTGTAGAAGTACCAGACATGGGGATATGAGCCCAACAATTCCCCAGTCCCATCAAGAGTGCCCCCAGTGCAGAAACTCCAATTGTAAGGTGACCGGTTGGAGTCTTTTGCCCATTTGTCTTAAAGGAACTGCAGTAGTACAGGCAATTATATTGTGTCATTCTGTATGTGTCTGGAATGAAGCCAGAAACAAAATCTCCTCCGGATTATATAATGCACTTTGGAGGAAGAAGAGGCATATGAACTCCCCATCATTCTAATAACAGGAGCTGTACTGCATAGCTCCTTGAAAGTTTTTCCACTCACTTTCCCAGTCTAGAGAGAGGCCAGTTGTTAAAACTGGGTGCAGAACTGGAGCTTTTCCTGCTCAATCTTTAGGCCCGGAGACAAGTTGTTCAAATTGAGATGCAGACCAGCCCTCAAAGAAGAAGGTCTGGGCTGAAACTGAAGGTTAGAGGTGGTCGCCTCAAAAGATGAGTGATAGTCAGAAACCCATGTGTGAACTGGCCATAAGGGACCCCCTAGAATCATGACTGCCCTGTCCAAGGTCACTTGTGGAGGAGTCTTGATAGAAGTGATATTGGATGAAGGCAAACAGGAGGCTGAACTGATCCCAGTTTAGGGAGAAGGCATCTTGAGCCACCGCTGGTTTGTCCATGGCCAGGGAGCAGAATTGCTGTACCTTCGAATTCCGCCCATAGGCTTAAGATCTGTCTGAGGATTGCCCCCCTGTTCTGTTGGAGTGTGGAAGGCAATGTCCTCAAGCTCTCATTCCCCTGGAAGAACAACCTTGTGAATTGAGCCAGACTGCTGTCATTTTCCTGTCCAGGAATATACATCTTTCAGTAGTGCTCGCCCACTGAAAAGAAGAGGGAATCTTTTAGCGGTTTTGGGCTTCTTGTAGCCCCTGGTCACGGTGGTCGATGTATACCCATGTTGTCAGACTGTAAGTTGGAACCAGACCATCCTCATTGAGGAATTGCTCTTTTAGAAGCCTCTGAGCGTGTCAGGAGCAGGCCTGTGGATGATCAGCTGGGGATCCCAGAACGCCAACCGATGAATGCACGAGGAGCAAGTAACAGTCGACAAGTGGCTGAGGACACAGTCCAATGTGCCAGTCATCGATGGAAACATTTGGGGCTGCCTTTGTGAGGGAATATCCTGGATAAGCCCTCTGGTGTTGATTTTCTGCCCAAAATATTCTGGTGGCGATTTTTAACTCCAATCTCTACTGGCCAGATTCCAGCTCCTGATGTGGATGGCCTGGTCCAGAAATCGCAGGGAAAAATGAGACCATGTTGAAAGGGGACAGTCTGTACAGCTTCCAAGGCTGAGACTGGGGTCCATGCAGGAGTGCTGAGAAACGGCTACAATGCCTGAAATAAAAGAAATTGATGGAGAGAGAGAATTGGTATATTTAAATTTTAAAAACTACAGAATCTGGAAGTCTGGAGGATGCAGGGGGTGCTCCATTTTCTGCCAAGGTGCGGCAACGCACCACATGCATCAATACAAAAGTGTTGAAGCGTATGGTGCATCACTACACCTTTGCAGAAAATGGAGCACCCCCTGTATCCTCTGGACTTCCGGAACCGTACTTTTTAAAATTAAAATATACAAAGTTGAGGCTCAATAAAATTCCACTTGTGCTGCTAAAAGCTAAGCCGAAGGGATAGCTTTTCAGTTGTGTGGGAACCCACAAACTCAGGAGTTTTCCTTTAATGAAGAAGAATCTGTAACAGTTGTTCATTTTTTACAGATCAGGTTAACTGCAAATCTCATAACATGAAACGTCAGAGAGACCAACCTTCGATTGCCATGTTCTTCAAGAAGAAACCTCACATAGATCCGTGCCTTCATCCGCACAGAAGATCCCGACTGAAGAAATATGTACTGCAGTGTATGAGGAGCTAGATCAGGGCTTCAATGCTAATGTTAACAAGAGAGAACAGCAACCAAGTACAAGTTCACCTTTCCTACTGTCGACAGCACAGTTCCTGTACTGAGATCCAAACAGTGCCTCTGGATCAGCCACCCCAACCACAATCACCATCTGTTGCAGAAACAGTGCCTAGAATGGAGATAACAACTCATGATATGGATCAGCTGTACCAACCACCATCTGAGGAAATACCAAAGCAGGACTGTGGAAACAAAAAACTCCGATTCCAGGAATCATGGTACAGGGAACTTTCATGGCTGCACTATAGTCCTGAGTTGAAAGCTGTGCTCTGCTTTTGTTGCACAAAGAGTGAACAAATGGGGATGCTTGAGCTGTCAAAAGCGAGAACCAGTATTCACCACAATGGCTTCACCAACTGAGGAAAGCACGGAGTAAGTTTATTACTCATCAGAGCTCAGAAACACATCAGCATGCCCTGTGGAAGGTGGCACATGTATCCTGTGGTCAAAGCATTGATTCTGCTCTAGTGGAACAGAAAAAGATCTCACAAGATGTGTCTCGCAAGTGCTTGTTTAAGTTAATAGCCGCTTTGCGTTACTTGGGAAGACAGGGATTGGCAATTCGAGGTCATCAGCTTGATGAGGGAAACTTTGCTGAACTGCTCAAGCTATTCAGCAATGAAGATGAGACCCTAGCAACTTGGCTAAAACGAAAGCAGGACTATACAAGCCCAGCAATTCAAAATGAACTAATCGGACTCATGAGTCATGAGATCATCCGTTCTGTCGTGAAGGATATTAACAAGTCATCATACTATTCCATTATCGTTGACGGAACACAAGACTGCCAAGGTAAAGAACAAGAAAGCATTTGCCTTAGATACGTTGATGGAAACATGCAGCCCCAGGAGGAGTTCATTGGGTTTTATGAGCCACAGGATACTATCGGAGCCTCAATAGCAAAAGTCATAATGGATGTCCTCACAAGACTTCTCTCCAATTGAATTCCTCCAGGTATGGCATTTGATGGCGCTGTAAACATGTCAGGATGCTATCGTGGTGCACAGGCTATCATAAAGGAAAGTCAACCACTTGCCACATTTGTGCATTGTGGTGCTCACTGTGTAAATCTTGTGGTAAAGAGAGCTGTGAAGCAAGCCCTGCATTAAGAAATTCCTTGCACTGTGTAAATGAACTGGGCAAACTGTTCAGTGAATCCCTAAAGTATAGAACAATTTTTTCTCAAATTGCTACATCTGATAATGTATCTACCTCCTTCAAGAAACTGCGACCCTTATGTCCAACTAGATGGACTGTAAGACTAGCAGCAGTCGAAGCTGTGTCACAACAATATGAGCAAATCCTTGAGAGTCTCCAACAAATGGAGTTGGAAAATGGGGATGCTGCAACAAGGGCAAGTGGTCTCTTAGAGAAGCTCAGCAAGGGCAACACATTAGTTAGCCTGCTGCTGGTCAAGGTAGTTATGAAACCACTGACTTGTCTGAATAGGAGCCTTCAAAATCCGAACTGCACAGTAGGTGGCATGCTTACCCAAGTAAGCCTCATAAAAGCTCAGCTTCAAAGACCAAGGAATGAAAATACTGTCCTGCAAGCCATCAGAAAAGCTGATGAAGTTGTCCAGAAGCTGGAGTTGGATCCCATTGCACCACCAAGGCAACGATGGGTCCCAGTCCGTTTTGCTGGCAAGGGGAAGCAGCACAATCATGCAACAGTGGAGGACTATTTCAGAATGGAATTCTTTAAGATGGTAGACATCTCTGTTGCCCAGCTAGAAGAGAGGTTCCATCAGCAGGGCTGACTGAGTATTCAACTTTAGAACAGTTCCTTCTTGCTGCAGTACATAAGGGTGATGAGAATGACCATGAGCTGGAGGAAATGATTGACTGCATTAAAAATATCCAGAGCTTAATCCCGAATGCTGAAAGTTCAGCTTGAGATGTTTGCACAGAGTAACACATATACCTCTTTGAATGAGGCTGTAGTCCTATTTAAAGCACTACCCTTAGATGTCCGTGGCCTTTTACAGAGTTAGAAAAGTTTCAGTATACTGTTGGTGATACCAGTAAGCAGTTGTGAAGCAGAGCGCAGTTTCAGTGCACTTAGGCGCTTAAAAACATGGCTGCGGTCTACAATGACCCAGTGTCGCCTGAACGCAGTTGCTGTATGTCATGTTCACCAAACCAGACTTGATGAGCTATGTCTGGACACCATTGCACGTGAATTTGTTCATGCTCATGAAAGGCGCCAGTTGTATTTGGACTGTAGCAATAAAAATATTGCAATGGGTTGATGCACCAAAATTCAAATGTGTTCAAGCAAGCACGTCTATTCCTTGGTGCTGCATATCAACTTCGATCTCATAGAGAATTATCACACCTCAGATCATTGTAACCTTGTACCTCAGATAGTTGTGCACACCTATACTGATTCGACTTCATTAGCTGATACTGTTAAAAATGCCTCCCAGTTCACTGTCCAATCCACTTTCTCAATGTTTGACTTCTGCTCCTACAGTAAACATTAAGTGGATCACCACCCTTCCACACGGTGAAGGCAGTATGTACAGTTCCCCCCATTGCTGTTTTTCTCCCCACCTCATTAGCCAACAGCTAGGTCTTCCTAGAAGCAAAGCAATAAGCATCAGACTCAGTACACACCTGAACAACTGCTGTTCATAGCCTCATAAGGGCTGGGCTGCACTTACTATGGCTAACAATATTATTAGCAGGAGAGAGATACTAATGCCTTGAGAAAATCCACCCGATTTCCAGTATCAGTCTACTCCTTGATCTGTGATCTGCAGAACCCCGCAGGACAGTTCCCCACATATCTTCTGCAGTACTTTTCTGTACCCTACTGCACAGTGCGAGTTGGCTGGCTACCAACATTCCAAATCTTGAATGAGCTATACACAGCTCCCTTAATAATGTCCTAATAAATGTTAACATTCCACCCTCACCGTGACCCAAGGGTAATCTCCCTATACTGAATTAAAGTAACAGTTTAGGTGCAGACCTGCCACTCTTGAGTATTTTTCATCACTGGCTGCTCTCATCCACAATCAGGTAGTGATCACAGTGCTGGCAGACCCACATCTCAGATATCACAATGATCTGCTCAACGTTCCCCTTCCTGTCTTTCACTAACCTGAATATAGCTATACTGTGCCGGAATTACCTATTCACTCCCTCTCTGGCATTCATTCTTCTGTCCTGCTCCCCACATAAAAAAACTGGTGATCTTTCTACCCTTCTGCATCATGAATGTAGTTAGTACAGTCTTCTATGTTATTTTTACATATTAATAGTAAACATCATCTTCTGATAAGCCAGGCTGACAGCAGCAGAGCACAAAAGGTGAAAATAGGCATTCTTTCCCATATAAGATATAAGCCACCCATGATTAAGCACAATAAGGAGAACTGCGGCAGTGCAAAGCTCCCCACCCCAAAAGCTTACCTCCGATTAAGCTTTTGTGCCATAAACCCTCTTTTTTCCAGCAGGCAATTACTTTATATTTGTTTTTTAACCGTGAACCGGACGCGATGATCGTGCAGCTCATTTACTGTAATAGTGCGGCACCGCACAGCTCACTAATATAAGTGAGCGGTGCAGCACCACACTGTTACAGTAAATGGAGCTGCACACAGTCTGCCTTACTTCCGGTTCGCGGATTTAAAAAAATAAATATAAAGTAATTGTCTGCTGGAAAAAAAAGAGGGGTTTATGGCGCAAAAGCTTAATCATGAGGTAAGCTTTTCGTGAGTGGGGAGCTTTATATTGCCGCAGTTCTCCTTTAAATGATGTGCATAATGATGCACACACCCATCATTTAATAGTGCCTAATTAAAGGTAGCCTAAATCTTTGAAGGACAGATTGCCCATTTTTCCTTGTTCTCTGCTGCTATTAGCCTGACTTACTGGAAAGATCTGCTTATCTCAGGAACTGTACTGCCTGTATTCATGATGCAGAAAGGTGATGAGCTCATCCATTTGTGCTGTGGGGAGAAGCAGTGAACAATGAATACCAGAGGGTACCGAAGGACACTCCTGCAAGGTACTGGCATATTCAGGAAGGGGAACACATAAGGGGAAAAATATGAGTAGATCACTGTGAGATATAAGAGTTGGGGCTGCCAGCACCATGATCGCTACCTGACCCCGACCCGTTGTCCAGGCCAACATTCCCCTTCCCATAAAACCATTTCATGCAATTGTCCAATGCTACATGTGAATATTATTGTGTGAAATGACTGCCACTATACATTCAGTCACTTCACTACCAGTCTAGCATACCTGTAAAGCACTTTGAGATACACTGTGTATGAAAAACGCTATATAAATGTTGATTCTTCTTTTGATTATTATTATTATTATTATTATTATTTCCCATGAGAAAAGAAGTCAAGACAACCATATTTTTGATTTATAAGAAAGTATTAACTCTGGCATTGGACTACACAAGCATTTTGCTACAAATAAGTGTTGGATCAAGGGGGGGTTGGGTTAAGTGTGCAGCTGCACCGACCCTCCGCACCCATTGTAAATTACTTGCTTGCTACATTTCACTTTGTTAAAGTCTGGTTTATTGATTGTACAAATGTTTACATTCAAATCTATTGATCACATTTGTAGGTTCTGTCAAAAACATGCTAAAAAAGAATAGCAGACAATACAAAGGTTTAATAAAAATGTTAAAAGTGCATATCAAGTAAGCATACCACCCCAGCATCCCTATTGTAACATCCTGAATCTGCCATGACCACTGGACCATCAGGTTATTTAAGATTTGTACTGCACTGTGGTTTGCAAAAGATAAAGTTATTTCAATTAAAACACAATTTTAACATGTTTAACTAAACACAATGAACAGAACCATAGCTTTGCATGTGTACTGATCAACTTAGTGCACATGGTCTTGACCATTTTGGTGTAACAGTTCTATACAGAGGAAAAATAATTAGTTAACACTATAAGAGCCATGTAGCTATCTGGCTCCAATGATGTCATTGCTTAACACAATTGGTGGCCATATTAGGAAGCAGGTAAGACAGTTCTTGAGGGCTATGTTCCAGCCTTTCTGGACACTCATGTTATTCTTGGTATGACACAAACTACATTACAGTCCAAAAGGACACAGTCTCGAGTGTTTTAGCACTCTGGATATTATCAAGTTACTACAGTTATGGTTCAGGGTCTTGGCTTGTGGTCTTGGTGTTTTTGCCACATGTGTTCTATATGTACATATTGCAGGATTTTATAGTTCTGTATTGGTTCCACCGACATATTGTAACAAAGAGAGACAAGAAAATGATCCTTTTCTTACACATTCCTTTTCTGTAATACTTATTAGGTATTATAAAAGGGCCTGAGAAATGGAGCTTTTTTATTGGCTGCAAACATTCTAACAGCCTTACGTTAATTTTTATTAACACAATGTAGAGCTTAGCCATATGCTGAACAAGGTTTAACACTGTTTAAAAATGCTTTTATTATAATAACAATAAGAGCACTCCCAAGGATTATGTTAATGGTCAGTTAATCACTCTCCAGGGCATGTGGCACTCGGCTACACCTCATGCCACGGTACACCCCTAGAAGGTGATTAATAGTCCGTTAACATAACCCTGGTCATGCCTCATTGCTTAATTGTCACCAAGTAAAGTACTCTGATATACTGAGAACTGCAATAAAATTAAGGAAAACAAATAAACAATATATTTAAAATAAAAACGTGTCCTGTGAAAATATTGTCCTCATTGTTTTCCATATGTATTACATTTCAAAGGCATGTTGATGGGAAATTTAGTATTTTTCCATATAACGTTTACATTTTCGTATGTACCACAGTACCCATTATCCGAAGCTGGTTGAGATTGAGGTTGTCCCCCCCAACCTTGGCATCAAAATTACTCCTCTGGTCATCGATGGTTAACCAGTTTGTTAACCATCAAAAGGTTGCCAGAGCAACCATGTAAACCTTGAGAGTGAAGCAGGAGAGGTTTAGGTCGCCCTGGCAACCTTGAGATGAGTTAAAAAAATGGTTACCTATCGATGTACCATACATTATATTTTATAGTGTATGGTACAATTTAGTTTTTTTACAAAAGAAAGCAGTTCCTTACTGTAGTTTTTTTTTATGTTTCCGCTGCTCTGCCCTCACCTCCATGGCCGTTTCAAGACCGTACAATCCATTTATGCACATGCCCAGACTGTTCCCGGTTAACCCATTGATGGGTTGACAACATCGTGATGTCACATCGATGGTAAAACATTGTTATAAAATGGTAGATTTCTACCTATAACAACGTTCTACCATACATTATATATATTTATACTGGGCTGCATCTTTATCTGCCATATTAGTTACATGCCGTCTTCCTAGAAAACCACTGAATAACTTTATGATCTGACAAATATGATCTGTCTGTCAAAACGATGATCTTCTAAAGGTAACAGCTGTATTACAATATCTGGGAAAATCTTACTTTAAAGAAACACTTGACAAAAACCATCAATCAGTTTGAGTCTAGCCTACTACACTTATCCCTGTCAAATATCAAGCCCAGTCCCTTACTGCTAGCTAAACCATGTCTATTCATACATACAGTAGATAGGCCTGTACGTGATGAAAAATTTGGAAGCTTAACTTTTTCAGTCAGATTTACTCCCAGTTGTGTGGACTTTTTAAACTGTGGCAGCATTGTAGCGCTGTATATAAATATACTGCCCATTTAGCCCAGGTTTGAGGTTTTAATCTCAGCTATCTACTGTTAAATAGCATCATCAAAGTTTCCAGAGACTGAAGTTTACCACAGTAGACCAGAAGAGACCAGAACCAATTGTGCAGGAAGACTAACTTTTCAATTCACTCCACAGAAATTTTACTGCTGTTTGTTACTATGCAACAGAATAACAAGTCATGGTCATCAACAGACTACATTGGTTGAAAAATAGATTTTTCCTCAGAGCCTTTGTTTTCTCAAATCTCTGTGTATTTTTTCCATGTATTACTTCAATTTCACTGTTACAAAATGTACTTTATTTCTGCAGCAGGCGCAGTTCTTCCAGCAGTGTCAACCATTCTTACAATCTGGAGTTTGTAATAAGTAATTGGGCTAAAACACCTCTAAGCAGGTAGTTCAGACATTATCATGGTTACTATCCAACATAATAATTAATCCAGGTTTTCAACAGTTGGAAGAAAAAGCATTTGACATTATATGTTGCTGCTGTGGTAATTAAACCAGTTTTTTACTGCACTTTACAATATGTTTAATTAAGCACTTGCACTTTGTGTAATTTTGTACTGCAATGTTTTGCTTTCCACTTTATGGAAACAGTCTTTTGTCATGCCTTTGTGCACTCTTTTTGAATTGTGATTCACTTAATCAATTGACAATGATATTTAAAACATGTACACTTTAGCTAGCTCTGCCCCTTAACGAAATATCCGCTGTTAGGCGATACATAGGGGAGTTAACTATGCTGCTTTCCTTGGCTTATAATACTACATTGTGATCACCTGTTACTGGTGTGTGCACCATCTTTTGTTATGTTTTTATACAGTCTTTTGGGGAGACAGTCGCATGATGCAGTGCAGGAGTGAGATGCTTTCTTCTACTGCTCCGTCTAGACTGGTAGTTATTTGGACAATGTATCCATCTTCACCTGTTTTGGTTTGTGGAGTGTGGTCTAATTTTACTGAGAACAATCCCTGGCTGTGATGTATGGGAGCAATTTGAAACAGCAACTGGAAAATCAACCCTTTTCACCTGAGGCAATGGCAGAGGATCGAGATGACGCCATCACTCTGGAGGCCAAGCAGTCCAGATGCAGTACCTCTCTACAGACTCCTCCTGAAAAGAACCCATCGGAGATTACTTCAGAGCAACTATATTTGGAAATGCAGACAATCAAGTCAGCCTTATTTTCATTGATAGACAACTTCAAGGACTTAAAGCCAGCAGTAAAGGAATTAACTACATGAATGTCACATGTGGAAGTGAAAGTCTCTTCTGCCGAGAATCGCTGGCTAGACTGGAGCCTGATGCAGTGGGGCTAATACATCAAATCGCCAAGTTAGAGCAAAAGGTCAATGATTTGGAAGGCAGGTCGTACCACAACAAGCTGGTGCTGTTGAGGTTACTGGAGGGGGAGGAGGGCACATCACTGGTCACATTTATTCAAAAATGCTGTATGAAGTTTGCAGGTCCCTCCCCGAACAACCCCAGTTACATAGTGGAGTGGGTGCACCACTCCTTGTGGCTGAAACCTCCACAGGGGGATTCTCCTTGACCCTTTATCTTTCAAATCTTAAACTACTTTGATAGGGACCTTTATTAAAAACAGCCGATCAAATAGAGAAACTTTACTGGGAAGGCAAGTCCCTAAAATTGGTGCAGGATCTGACTTATAAAGTCAGGCAAGATTGGGTGGCCTATCTAAATATTAAATCTAGGCTTTGGGCTGTCAACATGCACCATAAGGTATTCAATTCAATTCAATTTTATTTTTTACCAGGAAAAGACACCTTTGAGTTACTCATCTGCAAAGTGTTCCTGTATGGACATCACAAGGTACAATAATGGAACACAGTTACGATTCACAGTTAATACAAGATCAAAGCTGGCATAACAGATACACAGTATAACAGGCCATGGCATGAGTACACATATAACTGACTGAGCAATTTAGCTGATAGAGGAGAAGGTAGGGGAGATGGCAAAGTTTAATGTTAGGGGGAAAGTATGGAAAATGTGGGCTCGAGTACAATGACAGAGGGTAACTATGACAGAGAGATGGAAGATTCTCAAGGGCTAGAGGATGTAGGGTGTCTGACCAAGGGCCAGAGGGTGTAGAGAGGGCATGGGATTGTCGGGAGGGATATGGGATAAGTAATGATAGGGGCGACAGGGTCTTATACCCTGCGAGGCTAGAAGTCCATTCAGAAAAAGGAGCTTTTTGATTCAATTCTGTCACTCAAGTTCAGCAAGAACTTGAGCGTCTCCTTCCTCAACTTTTTACAAAAAATGGGTGACTCTGGGGAGCTGCAGTTCGAGTTGTGTTACTGGATGGTGTTGACCTGAACCGGTGAGAGGACTGTTATTCCCTGCAAGGTAATTACTGGACTTTCTGTGATTTGATCTCCAAGGATTTCAGTTTGTGAACTACTGTCTCAGCATGTGATTTTATTTACCCAACTTGTTACAAAATTGTTGTCTTTTATTTGGCAATCTGCAGAGTCAAACTTTTTTTTGTTTGTTTTTAGCTATTTCTTTCTCCTCCTCAATGCCATGGCCCTCTTTCCTCCCGAGGGAGCCCCCAGCCCTTTCTTGCAGCATCCACCATCCAGTGCTGGCCCATACCTCCAGGGCTTACCCCCTCGGCGGGGCCAGCGAGGTTCCCCAACCCCCAATGGAGACCGGATCCAGTGTGGCCAGTGCTGTGGCTAGCTGGGGCTTGCATAGTCAGACAAACCACCCTCTGGACAGTCAGTACTAAAGCTGCGTGTTGGGGAATCTGGGTGGTTGGGGAATACAGATGCCTCACTCCTTGTGGCTATTGTTTTGCTCGAATAAAAGAAAAACTTGCAGCCCTGCTGGTTTCCTGACTCAGGAGCTCTCGAGTTAGACAAGTCCAGGAAAGTCCATGGCTGGATGAGGTATTGAAATCAACTGTCCACACTACTTGCACAGAACACACAAAAGAAATATCAGCAGTGAATTCACCAAACACTTACACTAAAAAGAACTGCCACAAAACTCTTAAATGTCTCATTCTGATTACAAAAGTAAGCAAGACAAAGCAGCTGATCTCAATCCTTCCAGTTTTTACTGATCAAGTTGTTACACACCAGAGTGGCTCACAGCAGTGTCAGTCTACACCTGGCTGTTTATGAAGTCATCATTATTAAGTACATCAGCTTTCACACCAGTGTCTTGGGAACTGCACTGTGGGATTTATCCTGCTGGTAGATCCCTGTGTGTTTGTGATGCTAAATTACCCTCAGGCATTGAGGTGAAAAGTGGGCACTATTTACACAGCACTTAAGACCACATACACCACTTCAGCTTCTTTGTCTGGTAGAAGAGTCACACTGGTTTAATACCTGTGTAGCATACACAAGCAGATGTACACTGGTGTGACTCCCTAAACCATCTAAACTGGGGTAGAAGTGGCCATTGTAAACAGGCATATCAAAGTGCACAGAGGAGTAGGAGGAGCAGTCCCTTGAGAGATGGAATTTCTATAGCAAATAGCCCTTTAACTCTTCCATTCCTGCAAAGAAGACTACCATGTGATCACATTGTTC
The DNA here is from genome assembly GCA_016271365.2 of Neoceratodus forsteri. NCBI lineage: Eukaryota > Metazoa > Chordata > Ceratodontiformes > Ceratodontidae > Neoceratodus > Neoceratodus forsteri. The sequence goes on along the minus strand of CM057449.1, from coordinate 541,159,584 downwards.
GCAGAATAATTTAGGGGATTTCTGAGGAATTCAGCTGAGAAGAATTTTGTTTTGAACTGTTGAATTCGGATAATGACAGATGACATCATTGCTTGGAATAATTTTAAGTAGGGGAAGAGCACTGGCTGTCTCTTGAAAAAGACGTAAGAAAGAGCTAATGCCAAGTTTGCATTCAATGAACATGCCAAAATCTAGTATTTTGGATCAGTGATGGAAGTGGGGAGGGGGAGAACTGGGGGAGATCAGTTCCATGAGAGAAATTCAAACCTTGACAGTTCCAGAAGCAAAATGGGGAAGGACTGTTCCTGTATATAATATACATCTATAAAGGCATAAAACTGACTTAAGTGTAAAAATGCATCATGTAATTTCAGTAGGAAATGTGTATTTAACCTGGCCCAGTGGCATGGAGGGCTGAGGCATCTGTCACCTCTTGCCATGCTGGTAACCCGTGTTCACGGTGTGGAGTGGGCCGCCAGGGGTCGGCTGGGGAGGGAGAGGATTGAGCATCGGGAGGACTGCTCTCCTCTCCTGTGGAGGGACAGCTGGCACTGAATGACTGCCCCCAGGTGGAAGCCCAAGGGTAGTGTGGGTCCAATGGGCACCAAAGAAGGGAGGGTGCTGTGGGACTTCCATGGGCATGAATGTGCCTCCACACATGCATGTCTGGAGTTTGCACCCCAGCAACGGGGATGGGCCAGGAGGAAAAACTGGAGGAAAAACACTCCGAGCTGTGGGTGATGACCAACCCTCCACAGGCTCCGCACCCAGGGACTTGCACTGCCATAGCCCTGTGGCAGAGGTCATAGGCTGAAGGTAAGTACCAGAGATGCCAGGTTGACTGGGCTGGTGGTGTTGGACTGAAGGGGGGCAGCTAGGGGAGATAAGGAGCATAACATGTATATGGAAATATGTATTGAATAAACATGTCCTCAGACCTTTGTCAAATATGTTTGATCCTACTGTACATCAAAGGTGGTGGGTTCCCCCAGTAAACTTTCAATTTCCAACACTGTTTTGGACACCAATAAAAAAACAGGTTTAAAGATACTCAATTTCTCTTTGGCATTTTGGCACTTTCATGTCATGATGCAGTAGTTTTACAGGGAGTACATACTGAGCATGTCTAGTTTGTTGCCAAACTCATGACCTGCAGTAAACAACCAGCAAAGCTAGACATTGGGACTGCAGACATGCCAGAGCCTTCTCCATCTCTCTTTCTCTCTCTCTCTCCAGACCTGTGGCAGCAGTGGCTACTGGAGCAGAATTGTGCATTATAATTTCAGTTACTGGTAGCAGGTTTTCACTATATTTACCTGTAGATGCTGGCAACAGGCTTGTGACATAATGCTGAAGAGGAGAAGAGAGAAAGTGCACAGTGTGAGCACACTGACAGCTGAAGGCTCTTCAAAGAAACAGGGCATAGTGAATTTAGTAGACTGAAAAAGGTGCAGTGGGGAGTTTTGAAATAATTATTTGGCAAATATTCATTTTAGAAAGTGCTGGTGGTGTAGAGGCAACAGAAATCCATATTAATTTTTATTGTAGATTTTCCCTTGTAGCAGGAGCACAGCAGACTGAATTTAGTAGACTGGGAATGGTGATGGGGTCGGGGGTGGGGTTGAAGATTTATTCAGCATCATTTTTTTACAGCCCTGCTGCCAGTGCAGCAGGGCACAGAAATTCATCTTTTTATATTTTGCCTGTATGTGAGCTGGCCAGTCAGCCAGTCAATGAGTAAAAAGTAAAATCAATCAATCAATCAATCAATCAATCAAAATCTTTATTTATTCAGGCGAACATCATTGAGCAAAGCTCATTTACAAGATGGACCTGAGTGGTCATACAAATGAGGATACAAGTATTATTACATAGACAAGAAATAGAATAAATAGCAATACAATGGCATGAAATGATTATATACAACAATTTACATATATACAAGTAACAGTAGAACCATTTAGCCTGTAGGAAAAAAGGGGACAAAGGTATAGCAGGCATAAAATAAAAATAATATGGTCTAACTAGTTTTTATGAGAATATAATAGGTGATTCGAAGAAAGAAATTGAATTAATATAATGGATGGAAAAAGGATGGTGGGTCAGATAGGTAGGGATTAGGCTTTATAAAAGCAATTGCAGAGCTCTGGAAAAGGGTGGAGAACAATCTTTGAAGGATGCCAGAGGTAGTAGGCTATCTAGCTTCATGGATTTTTGGAGAGAGTTCCATGCAATGCTAAGGAATAGCTGAAAGCAGCCCTCCCATACCGGGTGCAGGCATTGGGACCTTTAATATGATGAGTTTACTGATCCTTAAGGTGTATGGCCTAGTTGTAATTTGGGTAAAGCAATCAGTGATATAGGTCGGTAGTTTGCCTGTTAACGCTTTAAATATCCAGATAACAGCATTCCTATTTCTTCTGTGTTGCAATGATGTCCAGTTGACTGCCAATAGGGAGCAATGATGGGTGCTGGAGGAAGGTCAGTAATAAATCTTATGGACCTGTGATACAGGGTGTCCAGTTTATGTAAGAGATGACTTGAACAATGGCAGTAGAGAAAATCAGCATAATCAATGAGGATAGGAATGAAGCCTGAATTAACCTTTTTGGAATCACTGTTTAGGTAATGTTTTATTCTAAAAATAGTCCGAGCCTCTGTCTTAGCTTTTAAGTAGCTCTTCAATATGGACAGAATAGTCAAGCCTGTTATCTATCCAGACTCCAAGGTATTTGAAGTTATCAACAAATTCAAGTTTCTTCCAAGTAAGGTGGATAAATGTAGGGTGTTGGATGCTGGGGTAGTGGTAGTGCAACTCTTTGTGGCAAAGAACATAGCTTTTGTTTTTTTGCATTTAAAGTAGTTTTTGTCAAGTAGATTGTGCTGCAGAATGGAGAATTCGGATTGTAACAGTTCACAGGCTTTGGAAGGTGAGGGATTGCTGACATATAATACAGTATCATCAGCAAACAGATGAATGTTAGATTGAGTGAGGTTGGCATCAATATTGTTTATATAAATAGCAAAGAGGATAGGGCCAAGAATAGAGCCTTGTGGTACGCCCTTAGCAGTGGTTTTGAGGTGGATAGGTAATTTCCATTTCTAACCAGTTGTGACCTATCTGAAAGGTAATCCTTAAACCAGTTGAGTGATAGGGAATCCAGGCCTATTGAGTTAAGGGAGGTGATTAATAAGTCATGATCCACTGTGTCAAAGGCTTTACTCAAATCCAGAAACACAGCACAGGTAAAATTTTTCTTGTCCAAGTTAGTCTGCCAATCGTTGGTTACCTTGGCTAAGGCAGTAATGGTGTTATGCTTTGATCTAAATCCAGATTGTGCAGAATTTAGAAGGTTATTGTTATCCAGATAGTCCCTTTAACTGAGAGTTTACTAGTTTTTGAGCATCTTAGATAGTACTGGTAGGATGGAGATAGGTCTGTAATTGTTGAGATCCCTAGTATCACCAGATTTGAGTAATGGAACTACTTGAGCTGTTTTCCAAGTAGATGGAATGGATCCAGTAGTTAGGGAAAGATTGAAGAGATGAGTGAGGGGGGCAGATAAGACATGCAAAGCAATTTTCAGGAAATAGGGATCCAGGGAGTCTGCACCTGCACTCTTAGTGGTGTCTAAATTAGAGAGGAGATCTTCCAGTTCTTTCACGGATATTGGGATGAAGGAAAAAGTTGAAGTGGCCATTTGTCCCACAGTAGTTTGCAGGTTCAAGGAAGATCTCAGGATATTTGCAGGTGATGAGACAAATGCTAGGCCAGCAGTGGTGAAGTGAACATTGAAGGTATTTAAGATTTCTTGTTTACCTGTAATTTCTGTATCATTTAGTAGCAGTTTGGTGGTTAAGGCAGAGAGTAGAATTTTGGCCCAGAAGTCCTTTTATTGTACCCCAGAGTCTGGATGGGTTTTGTGGAGGCATCCAATTCAGCTGTATAGTAGGCAGTTTTGGCAGTTCTTATTTTTTTGTACATGAATTCCTTGCTTTTCTGAAATTTAGCCAATCTCTGGTGTCCTTTGTTTTCTTGCCTTTTTCCACAGCTTGTCTCTGGTTCTCAAGGCTGCTTTAAGCTCAGAGGTGAACCAAGGCAGGATTTTACCTTAGTTCTGATACTGGTGATAGGTGCATGAATATTGAGAGCATTGGTGATAATATCCTTTAAAGTCTGGAGAGCTGTTTCAACAGAGGTTGTAAGATAGAAATCTTGCCAATATATTGTAGTATTCAGGTCATGGAGGTAACCTGAGATATTGAAATTATTTTTTGACCTTTTGAGGATAAATTCTGCAGGATTTGGTGGTTTGAGTGTGGATCTTATGCCAGCTATAGGGTAATGGTCACTCACATCACTCGGCAGTACTCCTGCATGTGAGTATAAGTGAGGCTTGTTTACCAACATAATATAATAATATTCCATAATAATAGAAAATGGACTGTTATGTGAGACACAAGATATCTCACTGGGTTTTTGTTTGATCTGTACATGCAGTAGGGGTGGGGTGGCATGGTGGTATCACTCTCCACTATCACATCATAACTCATGTGGTAATGCGGCTTGTCCATTCATCGAACCATGTGTCACATGGGCATGTAAGAATTATCAATGACTATTGTCAGTAATTTTTAAAGTCTGATGGTGACTGCATCATGTCATTATCTGTCATACATATGCTGTCAGGGCATGTAGAATATATGAAGAGAACAAGAGGAGAAAATGATGCAGTGGTGGAGAGGAGCAGATAAATGTTTTACTCTGCCACTTGCACCATGTACAAGTTCTACAAGCAGTTATGGTGAAGAAGGAGCTGGTCCTGGTAGAACAGGAACTAGGAGTCATGGTCATAGGGCTGTGAGGACAAGGGATAAGCATATGATAGTTCAGCCAAAAAAAACATTGTTCATTAGTTCCAGAAATTCACTGGTTCCACTTGCACTACAGTGCAAACAGCCTTCAGTCCTTGTTGGTCATCCAGTGCATCTGTTGATGACACCATCTTGAGATGTTCTGAAGGACACCAGTTCCCCTCTTTTCCTTCTTCAAGTGTCCCCAGTTCCCTTATTTGGGACAGAAGAGATCCAACCAGAAATTAAAATTTTAGCTCTCCCCAAAACTCACCTTGCATTTTCTAACTGGGGTTTCAAAGTCTCCTATCCCTTTTTCACTAGCAGCTTCTGAAAACAACATGAGGGAAGATAGTCAAGTGAAAACACTTATCATGTTTCACAGCTTCAGTTTCATGTTTTTTTTCTTAGCACATAAATACAAATAATAAAAAAGATTATACAATATGACATGTCATATCATAATATGAGGAAGGGGAAATTGTTTAACCAGGAAAAACACACTAACCAGATCTTGTTTCCAGGTGCAACCTGGAAACACAAGGAAGTTATGTGACTTGTTCAGGGTCAAACAGTTATGCAAGTGGTGGCTGATGGGATTCAAACCCAAGTCTCCAGGCTTGCAGCTAAATGCCCTTAACCACTACGCTATACTGCCTTCTATACTGCCAGTATCTTCTGATATATCATATCATGGTGTATCAGATGATCTTATCGTCTCATTGCTCATGTCTTATATCAGATTATAATATCTTCTTAAATAGTATATCATATTAGAGCAAATTATTTCATCTTCTCATATATCATATTACTGTATATAACAGTTAACATTCTCTTGTCATATATCAGATTATATGTACGTATAAATTACAATATATTAGATTATATTATATTCACATATAGCATATATCATATCAGATCATATCATATCAATCAAATCTAGGGGATATGCAATGGAAACAAGTGGAATACATGATTTATCTACACAAGAGCAGTTTGACCTCAGGTAACCTCATGAGTGGAGTAAGCTACGAGTGAGGTGTCAGAGGTCAAACTGCTGAAGTGCAGATAAATCATGTATTCCATGAGTTTTCCATTGCATATCCAATTTATGTAATAAGAAAGGACTTTTTGGGGTGTTTATTGGTTTATTTTTAGTAGAGTCTGTGTTTCCTTTTGTATAAATTGAGTGGGATTATTTAGTGTATTAATCCTCGATATTGGGGTGGCTTGTATGGTTGCTAGGTTGGTTGCTGTGCAGGCAATGTCCTTACATGAGAAGCGAGGTTGCTATTGGTTGGTTTTGAGGGCTGGAGAGTTTTGGAAACATGGCAACTCACTTAACAAGAATAAGAATTAGTCCCTGTGGTGATAGTGTTGTTTTTTGTTGTTGTTGTTGATTTTCTTTTCTTTCTTTTTTAATTGCAACTTATTTATCCTTTTGTTCCTGTGGTATCTAGTTGATCCTGCCTTCCCTGATAGCGGAGTTGAGAAATGAGCCAGTGGAGTATCTGGCTCTAATGATAGATGAAGATACCAGAGGAGTGAGCCGGTCAGGGAGCCAACAGTGTTTTTCATTTTTCGAGGTCAGTGCCTGGGTGTGGCTTTGTTTTGTTGATGCTGGGGATTGATTTTTTTTTTAAAAAGCACAAGAGTATCTTAGGGTTGATGAGTGAGTGAGCGGGGGAAGAGATTGCAGTGCGGTGTTTGTATCTCTCTAGCGAGTGGGCGGGGAAAGAGAGTGCAATGTGATGTTTTGAATTTCTGTCTCTAAAGAAAGAGAAAGTAGTTTAACATGCTGCCAGTGTGGAAAAATCAATTTACATTTGAATACTGTGTGTGTGTGTGTGACTCTAATGCTTTCAGGAGCAAGAAAAGCAGGCTGTTGGAGCTGGGAAGAAAGATAGTAAAATGTTGCAGAAGTTGTGCCAACAGGAGGGGGTGATGATTGATGGCAGGGTGTTAAATAAATGGCGGTTGATTAACATTTAGATGTTAAATAAATGTTAGAACCACCATTTATTTAACACCAGTAAGAATAAATGAATTTATTTAACTGTTTATCCACCCACACCTATTGCATAAATTATGTTATATAATAGCAAGAAAAATCCCTGTACTCTGATTGGTCGGTCTGGGGCTAGACCCATGATGTTATCCCAGTACAACATAATGGCTCTAGTACCAGCACAAACATGACAATCTGAAATACTAAAAGTATCTTGCCACAAGCCATGTCCGAATTGCCCACACTTGACATGGCAGAAGTGAAGTTGGCCAATACTTTCTAATTTTTATTAGTGAAACCCCTCCCTTCAACAGCTCACAAATTCAGAAAATTCCCCTCCAAAATGCCACAACTTAAACCCCCACCAAAACCCTACAGCATTATTCCAGAAAAAAAGGAAAAGAAATCTTAAAGGAAGTGGTTGGTGCCATCGGCTTCACAGTTGGCAGTCTTTTCTAAGCCCCTAACACTGCCAGCACGAGTGCTCGATTTCCTGTTTTGAAGAACTCGCCTGGTACAAATGAGCCATGCCAACTGTACTGGAAGAAACAAAATGCAGACATGTCCTCATGGGGATTGGGGGTAGGACAACCACAAAGCCCAAACTGCCTCACACACAATAGCCCGCCCAAAAAGCGTGAGAGCGTGTGCTTTTGCAAAGCAAACCGCACCTTACTGAATTGCCAAGTGCAGTTCTGTGTAGCTGGAATATTTCTTATCTTCTGGTACAAATACATGCCTACTGTACCAGGAGAAGGTGCACAGAATGATCAGAACTCCTATGGCCAGAGTGGGTGACAGCTGATTTCTTATGTCTTTGCAGCCAGCAGCACAGAATGGTCCCAGCTGCTGATCGCCGGAGAGGTGGGGGCAGATGTCTGATTTCTTCACAGCGGACAGTGTGACCAACAAGAAAAAGGGACACAGAAAGAATTATGAATTGGGGAGTCCTGGTGAGTGGAAGCAGAGAGACATAAATTTGGGTGGAGGAGAAGCAGCTGGCACACCAAGGAATACACAGAAAGGCTGGTTGGGGTGCAGAGCCACACACTACCTTCACCTACTGGCAAAATCAATAAATTGGCACTATTTGTTTTAAAAAGTATACTTGCCCATTGATAAAAATAACAAAATAAGCCTTTTCAATCTATGTTACCATCTTTTTTTGTTTTTAAAGATCCATTGTATAATAGCAATAATGCACTCCAGGGTGTGTGTTGTGCTAGGATAACATCATGCCTTGCTGTTGGATGCACTCAGCCTTCGGCCTTGTGCCCAACCATGCAAGGTGTGATGTTATTCCGGCTCAACACACACCCTGGAGTGCATTATTTTGCTTAATTATATCATATTATATCATCTGTTCATATTTCATATCTGCTGTCTTTCCTAATGCAATCAATAGGCATGCCATTCTACAGTGTCCCAAAAAAAAAGCCATCTTGCAAACAGTGCTCAGGCAGTCAGTTTTTCTCTGGGATTACAACACCACCACCAGTGCACTGTATCTAGAAACCCAAATAGATCCCCTTCAGTGCAAAATTATTTGAAATATGATACCATAAATCTACTGAAATCATATTTTCTTTGCATATAAAAAAATCCAATTGTAGTACTACCACTACCACTACTATTACTACTACTAATTACATTAAAATAGAAAATGTAGGGGCGCTAATGAGCAGCTAGCTGATCGGATGTGAATCTCCACGCTGCTCCCTCTACACATCTTTAAAAGTAAAAATAAAAGTTAAAAAGTGCCCGAGAGTACAGAAAACTTATACCCTGTGGTGTATGAACATAGGATGGATGACTATCTGACTTCGGAAGCCTCGAAAAGCCAGAGGACTGCAGCAAAAAATGCAAAGAAAGAGGGAGATGGTGGCGGCCTGGTATCACTGTCGGTGGCGGAGGTTGCTGCGTTGGGGAGAGAAGTCACAGGGCAGGTAACTGCAGCGTTGGAGCCCTGTTTAATAAAACTTGAAGGCAAGTTGGATTTAAAACTCCAGGAGATCCAGGAACAACAGGTGGTGCAAGCGGGTAGAATTTCGGAGATGGAGGAGAGAATCTCACATGTGGAGGATGAGCTGCTGGCGACTCCTGGGCAGGTTGTGGCCCTCCAAAAGGAGCTAAACGACTTAAAAGAAGCCTTTTATTACCAAGAAAATTATCATAGATGATTAAATCTAAGGCTGAGAGGTTTGCCAGAGGGTATGGAGGGGAAGATTGTGTTGGATTTTTGTGCGCGAGTGTTGCCTGGCTTGCTGGGCCTCCAGCCCACGAAAGGGAAGTTTAAGCTTGAGAGGGCTCATGCGACTGTGATGCCCAAGCCAACGAAAGAACAGCCACCGAGTCAAATAATATTTAGGTTCCACGACTTTCAGGACAGAAAGCTGAAGGCTTTTAGAGAGAAGAGGAAGGTGGAGTACGAGGGCCGTTGTCTATATATGTCGCAGGATTATTCGGTCCGGTTGCTGAAGAGAAGGAAATTGTTTAATAACTCCATGCAGCAACCACGAGACCTGAAGATTGAGAACTTCCTGGTGTACCCGACCACTTTAAAAATAAAACACGAAGGGGCCAAGTGCTCCTTTTGGGAGGTGGAAAAAGCAGAGGAATTCATGAAGAATCTGAGGCAAATGTTGCGCTGAGGAATGGCCCAGGAACTGAGCAAAGGAGTTGGAAACTCTGTCTAGACATTTAAGCAAAGGAGGAGAGACTGTATTTGCAGCTACTGTTCATTTGTGTTTTGATCTGCAGTATCGATGTTCAAGTTTGTGCTGGAGGAGAAAGAGTGATTACTGGCAAAGTTTATTTTGCAACCGCTGTCTGTGGAAATGAACTGGGGCACTGTAAATTGATAAGACTGGTGGACTGTCCTGATGGTGGCAGAGAGAACTGAAGGGGGCATATGTGAAGGCTGTTTGAAGTGCCATTGTGGGACGGGAGCCAACATTACACAACAGAAATACCCGGATGTGAAGAGTAAGGCCCGAGATGCTCGAGAACTGAGACTGGCTGGAAAAGCATATGGGTGCAGGTAGGAGGGCGGGTGGGGAGAGGGGCTTGGTGGGTTGGCTTTTAAGTGCGGCCTAATCTCCCTGCTTGTCCTTTCTGATAACCCCTACCATTTCCTTTTGGAGTGCCCGTGTGGTCCAGGCAAAGGGGGGAGACCAATGTAGGCAGAGGGATAAAGGAAGGGGAGGGCTCAAACTGGAAAAGAAGGGGGGCTGCATGGTGGACAGCAGTGGGGGGGGGAATGGTGATGACAGCGGGGAAAGGAAATGCTGGAGGTAACTGCAAGGAAGGGGGATAGTTAAAAGGGTGAAGTTACAGGGCGAGGGGAACAAAGTTAAACTGGCTGTGGAGGGAGAGCGGGGGAGCGTATCTTTCAGTATCTGGGGATGAGGCAGACACTCGAGTCAGGGAGAATGATAGTGTGTAAGGGAAGGGGAGATAAACAAGGGGAAGGGAGAGGGAAGAAGGGGTATGTTTGGATGGGGGTTATCTCAAAGAGAGGAAGGAGGGGCAGGAGTGTGGGAAGGGAAAGTTGGAACATGAAAGACGGGGGAGTTGAGCGAGGAAGAGGGAGGAGTGAATCAGATTAGGGATAGAGGGAAAGGAGCAAGTAGTGAAAAGAGTAAGGGGAGGAGGTATGGTAGGGACTGGGGGAAGTAGTGGACAAGGGAAGAAAGGGAGGTAGGGGGAAACATGTACAAAGTTATATGTTTAAAATGTTGTTGAGATTGTTTTGATACTGTTGTTTTTTTGTATGAACAAAGTGCAATCAATGAAACTAACTGTACGAGATTATCATGCTATTAGTGGTAAAAGTGAAGGTGAAAGGGAAAGAAATAACATATATCAATGTCTGTTAGCAAAAGTATTAATGTAATTACTTGGAATGTTCAAGATATTATAAATCCAGTAAAGAGGTCTATACTGTTGACAGCCCTCAAAAGAGGGGGGAGCCCAAATAGCTCTATTACAAGAAACGCACCTAACAGAGGCAGAGCACGCCAAACTGGCCTGAGGATGGGTGGGGAAGTGTTATGCGGCATCTGTCTTGGTACGTAAAAGAGGAGTAGCCATACTGATACATAAAGGCCTGAACTTGGAGGTGCAGAAGGTACTTAGGGACACCAAGGAGGGGAGATTTATTTTAATTTCAGGATCCCTGGATGGGGAGCAGATCACCTTAGGATCGGTGTATGCCCCGGCGGTACATGATTACCAGTTTTATGCCTTTTTGCTGGATTTACTGGTTAGGGAGCAATTCCCGGAGTTAATAATGGGGGGGGACTTGAATTGGGCAATGGACTCGAAAATGGACCACTCTAAAGGGAAAGGGGAGAATGCAACAATGGCAAGAGGGAATGACAGAACTAGATTTGTAGATGTATGGCAAATGGCAAACCCGGGAGTGAGGGAGTATACTTTTTACTTGAACCCCCACAAAACATGGACGTGGATAGATTACATTTACGCCATGAGGGAATGGTATGCTCGGGTATGGGAGAAACGACACAGCCCTATACATATTTCAGAGCACGCAATGGTGGTAATGAAAGTACAAGGGAGGGAGAAACAGGGATCCTCCCCCATGGAAATTGCCCACATATATGGCTCAGAATGAGGAATTTAGGAAGCATCTGGAGGACAGCTGGGATTTGTTTATGGCAACAAATGATAAAGAGGGGGTCTCGAAAAATATAATCTGGGAAACGGGCAACGTGTTTATGAGGGGAGCAATTATTGAATATGTATCTCAGATAAAGAGGAAACTGAGGGCACAAAGAAGTGAGCTGGAAAATAAAGTATAGAAGTTAGAAATGAGGGTGGCTCATGGAGAAAAGGGGGAGACCATGCGAATGCTGGACATGGTGAGGGAGGCTTTGAATGCACACTTGAGATTAGAAGCAGGGAGAGCTGGCTTATTTAACAAGAGATATATATTTGAATGGGGAAATAAACCAGGGCCAATGGTGGTTAACCTTATGAAGGGAGGTAAGAGGATGAATAGAATTTTGGGGGTGAGAGATGATCAGGGTACCCTGCAGAGCATGGATAAGGAAATGCAGAAGGTCTTTCGGGCCTTCTTTCAATGATTATATCAGGCAGATGATATAGGAACCAAAGAAAAGAAGTTAGAATTCCTAGGGAAGATAAAAGTTCCAAAAGCCATGCAGACACAGAGGGAAAAGTTAGGGAAACCAATAATGGAGGGGAAGGTGATGCAAGCTATCCAAAAATTGCAGAAGGGGAAATCTAGTGGTATCCAGTGGAGTATTACAAACTGATGGGGGCCCGAACTGTGAGGGTGCTGTGTAAAGTGTTCCAACAAAATGAAGAGACGGAAGAGATTAGCTTGCCAGATACGTGTTATGATGCTGTCATATACCTCATACCAAAGGAGGGGAAGAATCCGCAATTATGTGCCTTGTATCAGCCGATATCACTGTTAAATTGTGATTTGAAGATATTAGCTAAAGTTCTGGCCTGTAGACTGGAGGAGATACTCCCGGGGATGGTTCACCCAGACCAAACGAGGTTTATTAAAGGAAGATAGTAATATCATAATATGAGACGGCTGCTTAATATACTTTGGAGAGCGAACAGGGGAAAGGAAGATATAGGTATCCTTTCAATGGATGTGGAAAAAGCGTTTGACAGGGTGGAATGGAACTACCTGTTTGAAATATTGGGGAGGTTTGGTCTGGGTGAACCATTCCTGGGTTTGGTAAAGGCGATGTATAGATGGCCCCGGGCATAGGTGGTAGTAAATGGAAGTAGGTCAGAGAGGTTTAATTTGAAGAGAGGCATGAGGCAGGGCTACCTGCTCTCCCTCTTATTATTTGTGCTTGCGATAGAACCTTTGGCTGTAGCAATCAGAGACTGCGGGAGTATACGGAGGTGGGGGGAAGGAAGGTCACAACATAAATTGGCACTATACTTGGATAATATGCTGTTGTTTATGAAGGATCCTAGGTGATTGGTTCCCCCACTTCTGTCACTGGTAGAGGAGTTTGGGATATTCTCGGGTTACAAAATTAATTTGGGAAAGTCAGAAGTAATGTGGTTTAAGGGGGCTGGAGAAGAGGTAAGACAATGGGACTCAAGGTGGTGGGGACGAGTCTGACATATTTAGGGGTCCAGGTAGGCAGATCCTTGGGGTCCCTATATAATTGAAACTATACCAAACTGATAAAAACTATCGAGACAGATCTGAAAAAGTGGATGCAGCTACCTGTGTCATGGCTGGGCAGAATTAATATAATAAAAATGAACGTGCTGCCTAGGATTTTGTACTTTCTACAGATGCTACATCTGGGACTGTCTAGGGAGGATGTACACAGGTTGGAGAAGGCCTTCACTACCTTTATTTGGAAAGGGAAGCACCCGAGGGTTAGTTTGGGGAGGCTAAAGGCAGATAGAGAGAAAGGGGGCTTAAACTTCCTGGATTTGGGAAACTATTTTTTGGCTATACAGCACAGATATGTGGCAGATTGGGTACATAAACCCAAAGTTGCCAGCTGGGTTGAACTGGAACAGGGAATGGCCCAGGGTAAAATAATGGTGTATCTCCATAGTAAAGGGCTAAGGGCATATAGGATGGGAAAAGAAGTCAACCCCCTGGTAGTGCATGTACTACTAGCCTGGAAGGCGTTAAGGAGAAAAGGTTGGGCACAAGGAAAGGAGACACTATTAATGCCTGTGGTGGGTAATCCCTACTTCTTGCCAGGGTTGGAAGACATAGGCTTTTGGAAATGGGAGCAAAAAGGAATAAGGAGTCTGGGGCACCTATTAGTGGGAGGGCAATTCTACTCATTACAGGAACTGCAGGAGGTGGTAGGCGGTAGTGAGAGAGATAGGTTCAGGTATTTACAAACAAGGGCATATATGGGAAGTCTGGGAAAGGAGAATAAAGGGATATATACATAGATACATACATACATAGACAGTGTCGGCAGATAAGGGCCTATGGCCCACCCAGTCTGCCCATTTAAGTTTGTAAGTTCAGTTTATGTTTTCCAGGAAGTCTGTTGCCCCTTACCCCTGACCTCCAGAATTCCTTTATGTCTATCCCATGCATTCTTAAATCCGTGAGTGAGGTGGACCCGGTGGAGGTAATGATCTATGCAGCTCAAAATTAGGAGAAAGGGTTTATAGGCCGGGCGGTGAAGAGAGGAAAGGTCATACTTCCTGATAGAACGTTAAGAACTAAAAAATTGTGGGAACGGGACCTCGGTAGGGGCACAACGGATAAAAATTGGAAATTATTGCTCACAATGCATTCTGGGATTATGGCATGCAATAAATGTAAGGAGGCATATTTTAAATGTATTCACAGGGTGTACTACCCACTGATGATCGTGCATAAGGCGCAACCTGAAGTATCGCCTTTATGCAGAAGTTGTGGCTCAAGACGGGGGACATATATGCACTGTTTTTGGGAGTGCCCAATACTGCAGAAATATTGGAAGTATGTGGTGTCCAGAGTGGAAAAGATTGCTAGGAAGGAGTTGCCATTGGATCCTTTGGGATGTTTATTTGGGGTGGAAGATGGAGAAGAGGAGGAATGGACGTTATTACCTAGATGGATTAGGGTACTATATGTTCTGGCCCGTCATGGGATCCAGAATACTTGGGTCTCATAAGTTGCACCAACAGTCCAAGGGTGGTGGAGGATGGTGCTGCAGACATTGGGGCTAGAGAGGCTAACCTACATGATGGGGGGAAGGGAGGAAGGATTTACAAGGCAATGGGCTCCTTTTTTGGTTTCTCTGTCGGAGGAAGAGAGTTGGGTATTATGGGAAGGGTTCATAAGCTGATATAGGGAAGGAGGAAGAGAGATGGTATATAGAAAGCAGAACGAAGGAGTAAAAAAGGGGGGCAGTTGAAATGCTTCAAGTAGAATAAAAGGGAAGATAAAAAGGAATGAAGTAAAGGATGGAGGAAAAATAGGAATGAGAAAAGGATTGGATGTAAATAGCATGAGTATACTGGTTGCACTTTCACTTTAATTTAATTTAAGTTAGTTTAATTTAATCTAATTTAATTTAAGTAAGCTTAACTGGAATGGAACATAGTTGGTAATGAAGTGAAAAGGTTTATTACTATAATGAATAAGTTGTGTATTTGATCGTCTGTTGAAGTTTGTTGAAAAGCAAATAAAAATATACAAAAAAATTAGAAAATGTAGAAGGGCTCTGGATTGACATAACACATCCTCTTCAACATCAACCTCCTCTCTCCATCATGAAACATATTTCTTCATCATACATCACTGTGACATGTAGGTAACACTAACACCACCTTTTTGTCACCCTTCATTTTGTACAGATGGTACAATGTAACAGGCATCCATCACTGTAGGAGGTCGTATTGTGGGTCATGGGCATGAACAATTGCCTGTCTGACTTAAGGCACTATAGCAAGTGGAATGCATTATCATCTTCATAACTAATCATGTGTTTATGAAGGATACAATACCAGCTGCCAGTGATGGTGCCACTATCACAGTCACCTGTGAACTATCAGCATGGGCAATTGCCTGTCAGGCCTTAAGGAACTATAGATAAAGCTATTATCTTTACAATTTGTAACATATGTTTTTCCTCATACAAATAAAAATATATATTTAAAGCATTAAAAAGTGACATGCTCTTACTATCATTAACTCAAACAAATTTGTTGTCATGGCACTCATGTCATGGAGGCATGTTGTGCTGCACTCCTCTGCCAGTAATGGCAGAAGCACAAGAACCAGTGTCCTGGCACTTATTTATTTATTTATTAAATTTTGGTGACCGGGTAGGCCCACTGAGCCCCGAAAGTCCCTTTTTCAGGGGCGACCCTCACAGCTCATTAGGGAGTAATGATGGATCTTGATCTTCAGCCGTTCTCCAGAGTAGAAGACACTGACTTTTGAAGACTCTTGCATGAAGAACTGAAGCATAAATGCAGCATTTCATTATGCTCCTCATTCTTTCTTTTAACTATTTTTTTATTACAGAGCAAGAGAGTGCAGCATTACACAAGTCCAGAGCTCATAATAATAAAATGTTTCACATTCTAGGCATGCCAAGCCCAGACAGTGTATGTGTTGGTGTGTGCTGCAAAAGCTTATTCCACTTCTGCAACCATATGAACAGGCCTCCAAAGTACACAATAAACAACTGATAGCATGGTCCTCCTCATGTTGGGTCCACTTGAATGACACACATGACATTGTTTATGATTGTCTATAGTAGCCCAATGCAGCAAACTATTATACAACTTTTTTTGGTATATAAATAAAAATAAATAATAAAATTACATTAGATTAAATACTATAGAAGTCAACTAGTTCTTCTAAGCACAAAACATTCATTATCATAAATCATGTTATCTTGTAATATAAATACAAATATATTACATAAAAATTATTAAAAAACAGATTTTTTATATTTTATTACTATTATATTGCTATTTATAATATATAAAACCATAGCATAAAAATAAATGATTTAAGAGATAAAAATGAAAAATAATAATGATAATATATCTCCAGCCAATATATAATATATATCTCCAGAAAAGTTCTATATTACAATATGTGTGAAAGATTTGCTCACTTTGAGTAAACTTTACTTTAAACCCTCTGTATGCCATATATAGATAATTTCTGTTTATTTAATTTTTGGGGCTTGTTTTTAACATGCAGTTATGTCTCATTTTAGCATGTATTTATTATCCATAAGTTCGCCCTTCATTGACTGTGTTCTTTAACACACAAGGACACTTACAATTAAAGTTGTAAAGCTCCTCATCTTACATGTAATTAGGGAGAATAGTATCCTAAGCTTTTGTTTTCAGTAGACTGTTTTCTTGAAACATACTGAGACTTTTAAAAATGTATGTGAGGAGAACTCTCTGCTTGTTACTATCTTCTGATGACCTTTGACCTTCAGGGGCTTTTCAGTTAAAACCATACTGGCGATATTTAGCTTCTCTGACATAATCTTCAGTTATTTTTTGAATGAGCATGTTAAACCAGTGATAATTATTTCTGTTTTTTTAAGCATTGTCTGGATGTTAATAGTATAGCATAGAGGTTAGAGGAATGAGGTGTGAACGAGCTTGGTACATCCAGCAGACTAGACCTGAGTTTGATTCTCACAACCTCCACTTGCATACTGTGTGACTCTGAGCAAGTCACTTAACTGCCTAGTGCTCCCAGGTCGCCCCTGAAAACAGGCACTTGTGCCTAATGGGCCTTACCCGGTTACCAAAGACTAAAATTAAAAAAAAAAAGTATGGGATTTTCTGAATAACTGTAAAAAAGCTTTTGAAGAAGGACTTGGTTGGTCCAAAAGCTAGAACACTTTATTCTTTTGTTGTAATACCTACAGTATGTTGGTCCAATAAAAGGTGTCAAGCCATTTGCTTCTGGATCTAATGATAATATAGAAATATAATTGTAAAATCTATGTCACTGCACTGAAGAATGTAGTAATTGGTATGAGGTGAAGCAGTGAGTTAAAGAGTATGAGGGTATGTGCCCTGAGGTCTGAAATAAATATTAACTATTAATGTAACTCACACTGGGCCATGGTAGATCTTGTGGGTTTTGCAGACTCTATCACAGACACAACAAACCGTAATCCACAGCAGAAGCATACCAACAGCACCTGCCAAAGTAATCTACAGTAATTCATATTGGTTCCATGTCATAATAGTGATTGAAAAAAGGGCAATCACCATTAGAGCGAGTGTACATCGCCAAAAAGCACAACAGTGATGTACACTTGTGGGCAACACCATATATGGCAACTGAAAATAGGACTTTTGAGGGGGGGTCTGTGCCCCACTGCACCAACCTGATTTAATATAACCAACTCCGGGGGGGGGTGCATTTCGACGAGGGGGAGACAGTCTGAAAAAAAAAAAACAATCACAGCATAAGCAACAACATTTTTCCCAGTCCCAAGCCCCCTAGTCCAGCTCCTGCTGCACTGAAGCTAGCCACCCTTACCACCACACCACATGGCTAGCTCGGCAACAGCAGGCCACACTACCCCACACAAACCCTTCTCCCTATACCAGCCCTTCTTGTCTCCCTCATAACCCTTCCTCGCTCATCCCTGCCTTTGTCTTCGCATTCCGTTGCTACTCTTACAGGGTAGGTCAATAAGGTAGCACTGTAAATGAGTCACTCTTTTGATTACAGTTGCTTTTGTCACTGGATACCATTCATATTCAATGCTGACCTAAAGGCTCCCCATCATTTGAAGTCTATTTTACCCTCTGCTAATTACTGCATTGGGACATGAAGTGATTCAGCTGAACTGTAGAAGCCAAACTGAATGTCCAGGCCCCAAGTCCAAGCTGGACAGAATCTGGCTGTGGGCACCTTCTCTCACCCTTAGATAGAGGGGGATGCAATAGCAAATAACTCCTTTATGCTGCCATTGCTGCCTGGAAGAAGATTACCAAATGACCGCATTGCTTGCAGAATAATTTTCCATGGAATTTCAACAGTTAACAGCAGAATTTTGTTGTGGACTGTGAACTACAATTTATATGTATACTATTTCCATAGTTCTGTTTCAAATTCCACAGCATGATGGAAACTCTGCTAAAACTACTGATATTTTGTGCTATACTACAAAGTGTTTTTGCAGAATGCTTGGGAAGATGTGAGGAAGCCAGATCTGAAATGTTTGCCCAACTCTATTGCATATACAACAATAATAATAAGAAATACCATATCAGGATTGGTACAGTATATTGTTTTGGAATATAGCTTTCACAATTCTAAACATAGAGTTGGAAGACTCAGCACAGAAATAAAACCCAATAAAAAAATAAAACATGCCAGAAAGTCATTTAAACAATTCAAAAATACCTACAGAGCACCACCCATTTTAATAAGATAAAAGAACTAAAGCTACACAAGACAGATATGTAAGTAAAGTGTCTTGAAAGGTGGCAATGGGGAGCTGATTGCCTCACTGTCATCCTATATCCTATTTTGAACCTTAACTGGACATAGCATAGTAGGGTGAATCCTTAATCTAACAAATGGTTTCATAGATATATGGATATATGTGTTTCAGCAAACAGTATTGGATACATTTCCAGGTGCATACTGTAAGAAACAATGTTAATCTGAAACAGCAGGGAATGTCTTTAAGAAGCACGTAATACCTCAGCCTAAAGCTAGTAATGTTCAAAACCACTGGAGTAAACACTTTTCTATAACTGCAGCTGACTGGGTTTCAGACTTTTCAGATTATTTATAGAAAATAGGTAGAGTATCTTTTTCATGGATTCACATTAAGGTTATACAGTTTAAACATTTGCATGAAAAATAGATCCAGTTGCCACCTTAATGTTATCCACTTCCTTATGCATACTATTACATGTATACACCATCCTCTCCATGAAGAAGTATTTCCTCATATCTCTGCTTAACTCCACCTCTAGCTTATAATTAGGCACCCTCATTGTCCCCTCACTGTACCTAGACAAGTATTGGCAATCTCTGCTGAACTCCCCCTCTAGCTTATAATTGGGCACCCTCATCATTGTCAGTGTCAGTGGCTCAGTAGGTAGCATACTCACCTCTGAGGCCAGGAGATCAGAGGGCTGTGGGTTCAGTTCCCACGTCTGGCACTTGGGTTAATATCCCAGTACTGACACTGTAGTGCAGAATGAGAGGGATGCTGCACTTCTGAGGTGCTGTCTTTCAGATGAGACGTTAAAAACCGAGGTCCCATCTGCCTGGATTGGTGGTAGTTCAGGTGGATGTTAAAGATCCCATGGCACTTATTGAAAAGAGTAGGGGAATTTCCCTGGTGTCCTGGCCAAATTTCTGTCATTCACTGAAAATACCACCAACAGCTTAATCTGGTTCAAGGTAGGTTGGCATTCATCTGTATCCCCCTTCCCCGGATCGTGCCTGAAAATAGGCAGGATTTGTCTAGTGCACTTACCCGGTCAACAAAAACTAAACAAATAAATTGTCCCCTCACTATACCTTGGCAAGTACTGGCAATCTATTCTGTGGATTCCTCTCAGAAATGTGACCATCTCATTTAAACCCCTTGTCTGGTCTCCAAGGTGTACGTGTTCAGATCATTCATTCTTTCCTCATTCAGTTTCCTTGTTCTGCCTGAATCATTTTGGTCATCTTCCTACTTACTAACTCAGTTCAATCTTCTTTTCTACATGAGAATTTCAGAAGTGCATGCAGTTTTTCACATGTGGCTTCACCAGGAATCTATAGAGGGCAAGATTACCTTTTCTTTCTGCTGGAGAAAGCACCACAGCATTATGCAGGCCTTCTTAAAACCTCTTTGACATTGGGGACATACACCTACAGTCTTGATGCTGACACTTATGATAACCCCAAGGTCCCTTTTCTCTGAGGTCTGGTCAATCCTAATACCACCCATACAGCACTCCATCTTATGATTTATTTTGCTGATGTGCATTACTTACAGCTTCATGGTACTGAATTTCAGTTATAGAGTCTTGTATCATTTTTCCTGCCTCTTTAAGTCTCTCTGTATATCTCTAGCCCCGTCTTCATTGTCCAACCTGCCACATACTTTAGTGTCATCCATGAAGAGACACATTTTACCTCTCCAGCATCACAGATAAGCATATTAAAGAGTACCAGCCCCAGGACTGACCCCCTCTGAATATATGCCATTTAATACCACCTGTGGGTCCTCCCACTTAGCTCCTTGCCTACACACCTGATTAAGTCTTCCCCCATCACTACATCTCCTAACTTCTCAATTAGCTGTCTATGAGGCACTGAATCAAAGGCTTTACTGGTCCCAATATAGAATATCCTCTGCCTGCCTTTTACCCACTGCCTGACACAGTGTAAAAGAAATGTGTTTCATCTGAAAATACCTCTTCTTCACAAAACCATGCTGTCTGCTATCTTGAAGTCTGCTCACCTCTAAAAAATCCACAGTCTTCTCATTGATGATAGTTTTCAGTAGTTTCCCTACAACTGAGGCTAGACTAACTGGTCTGTAATTATGCTGTAGTTTGGATATGCTGCAGCATGCAAGGTTTGGTGAGAGTTTTCTCATTTGTTAGAGGAAAACTTGTTTTTCTAAACTCCATACCCACCAAAGTAGTATGCCCCGATTCGCATTTTCACAAGTGACATTTGTTTAATGAGTGCAACTTACTTTGTTTCAATTTTCCAAAGACTGTGATCGGGGACCATGGTGCTGGCTGTATAGCATCACCACAAAGTCCCAGAAAATTCGATAGCATCACCTCAAAGTACAGTGCAGCTCTGCACCACTCGCTTGTGTGGTTTTCAATACAAGCTAGTGGTGCAGAGCAGCACCATAACCTAAGATGGCACTGTGCAGCAAGCGCCATGTTCCTTTATCATGTTCTTTGGTAAATTAAAATAAAGTAAGTTGTACTTATTTAAAAAATTGTCTGTTGATGTGAAAATGCTAATCGAGTAGTACGGCTTTGGGGGTGGGGAGTTTAGGAAAATGAGTTTTGCTTTAAATTATATATTTTCTTTGAAATGCTAGTGTTTATTTGGTAACTTTTAGTTTTTGAATCACTAGTGTAATTCATCATTATTTAGATGCTATGTTCATTTCCTGTAGTGTTTTCAGTCACAGGTTTGAGTCAATTCTCATGTTACTTTATATTTATAGCACTATTCCATTTCTAGCTATTGAAGACTGACTGTGTTTATTGTTTATTTATTTAAAAATACAACTATTACTGATAACAGAAAATTCTGACTATGAGGGGTCACTAAAAGAACCTATCCAGCACAGTTTGCCTGGTATGGCTTCCCAGTCTGTAAGAGTATCCTGCCTTGTGAAGCTTACACTGCTATTAGGGCATATCCCCCCTACCATGAGATCATTAAGTATCCCCTCATCCACCTCCTGCACCTTTCTATCAAATTGTGGAGCATGAAACACATGAAAAGGTTATTTGAAAATGGAAACAAAACAGGAATGAAAGAAGACTCTTGATATATCGAGTTCTTTCTCCCGCTCAGTGGGAACAATCTTTTTTTTTTTTTTTTGCTATATTTTCCTTCATACTCCTCTGGCAGGCTAGCCAGCTGTATCAATCCATCACTTCCAGCACTGTGGCCTTTCCTAGTCTCCAACTCCTCCTACCTCTGAACCTGGCTGGGCCATCAGCCCTCACTGGGGGGGTTTCATTAAGCCCCAACCCCCAGTTTTCCATCTATTTTCTCCCCTTATTTCCCAGAGTCCCAGAAAAGGTCATGTATGAGCATGGAGGAGGGTGCATGTGCCTTGGCCTGAAAGGACTCTGCTCTTCCCACCCTTGGCCTAACTCCTAGTCCCCCCTCAGTCACCTGCACCACCACCACACCTCCACATGGTGGTGGTCGAAGGCTGGGAAAGCTAACCTCCACAATCTGGGAGAGGACAGCTGCCTGTCCGCCACTAAATCCTCACTCAGCCCTTCCTCTCTGGCTGACCCCAAGCAACCTGTGCTCATCACCGAACATGGGTCACTGATGTGGCAGAAAGTAAGGTGCCAGCACCTCAGCCCTCCACACCACTGGAGGGCTGAGGTTGATTGGCTGGATGGGCCAATCATCTAATTTATATTTCTTTATTACTTATCTAACCTTAAAGACAAGAATACCTTGTGTTTGCAGGGTATCAAGGAGATACCGTGTCATAATGAAATAATTTGGCTTGAACAAAGCAACGTTTACTGCAGTGCCCTGGGTGTACTGTATGTTACCTCACAAAAAGGTAGATCTGTAAATGTGGCCATCTTGAGTTTGCACATATGGTACTCTGCATTCACTTAGTTGTCCTTCCTCAGTCCATGCATGGGTATTTAAGGCCAATGTGTGGAAGAAGTGGGTGGCACTGGTAGGAATATGGCAGAGGTAGTGCAGAAGTACAGTACTGTATTGGAATACTGCCATCACATATAACATTTACTTTATGCTCCAGTTACTACAGGCACCATACAGTACTTGTTGAAAATCTGCTTAAGGTTTCAGAAATGGCTCTTAGTCTGCCATCTGGTCATGAAGGTTATGACACTTCAACAATAATCAGTACTCGTGCTTATGTTGCATTCTACCTATAGTGTATGCTTGCATTCTGGTATAGTATCTGTATTTTTTATAATTTAAGTTTTTATTAGTTTTTCTTTTCAACATACTAAGATTGAACTTAGATATGGACAGATAATAACATTCAGAATATCCTCATATGGATCCAATATCTAAGCTCCGAACCCTACTCTTGTTCTCTATCCACCCACTCCTGTACTGGTTTCTCCTAGTTGCCTAATGGCTCCAACCTCTACTCCTCTCAAACCTGCCTGGAAATCTAGCAATTTCCTCTCTTCTAGCACTTACTCACTAGTTGTATGACTTATGACTGTTAGTTATTTGCACTTATATTTCTGTTTTGTTACTACATGTAGATTCCTGCCAATGTACTGTTATTGCTAAAAATTTTGTGTTAGTGTACTATGTCTGACTTCTACTTGATCCCATGATGTTTTCTTGTATCTACCTAAGTGAGCACTGTGTTATATAGGCTGCTGTAATCATGTGATAACATAAAAAAAACCTATCAGCCCACTTTCCCTTTAGCAGATTATCTGCTTTCACCAATAGTGGCCACACTAGTCATTCCATCTGCCCAAACACAGTAAGATCATTATGGTACTACTTAATCTTACCGTGCTGTGCATGCTTACACCCCTGACATCTCTCCCTCAAACATCTTACCCTGTGCCACAGCATAACCTCAGTTTTACAGGCAATAGGGAAGTTCCTCCTCCTTACCACATCACCTCCACCACTGGGTTGCTGCATCATCGCCCCCTGGTTAACTGGCATTCAGGTGCCACCATCCTGCCACCCTCCTTCCATGCTGGACTGACTGCTTTTAGATTCTCTTATACTAAGAGCTCTCCAGAACCCTTCCAGCATCACTGTGACCCCCAGAAGCCACAAGGGCTCTTGCAAAAAACAAAACAACTTCTTACACCGCTGCTACTCCTGGCAGGTGATGTCAAATCCAACCCTAGGCCACCCCTCCCCAACCCCTCCCCCCTCATAAATTTCAAAGGGGTCTTAAAATAATGCACCTCAACAAATGCAGCATCCTGAACAAACTCACCGTCCTACAACCAAGTGTCTTAATGCTGCAGCCAGATATTCTGGTCATATCTGAAACATGGCTGAAGCCCCACAACCTGGATGCTGAATTGTTTATCTCAGGCTACTCCCTCATTTGGCACAATCGTCAGGTTAAAAAGAGAGGGGACGGCATTGCCATGTACATATCTTCTCAGCTCCAGTTCACCCCTGTCCAACTCTCCATGCCCTCAGAGTCCATTGACTCCTTACTAATTAAAGTCTCACTCCCTCACTCAATTACACTATTTGTAGCTGGGTCCTATTGTGCCCCCAACACCCCTTTGGCAGTTGTAATGGACCACCTGATCACCTTAAAATTGCTCAGATAGGGGGCAAGCTGCTTATCCTTGGAGACTTCAACTCAAACTGGCTCTCCAGTGATAGCTCTAAGCTGTGTAGCCATGTAATGGCACTGAATCTGTCCCAACAAATTTCTGAACCCACACGCCTCAATCTCAAATCCCAGAACCACTTCCTATTAGACTGGGCTCTTACAGTACCTCTCACCCACATTGTATTCTTGAGTCAGGACTCCTTCTGGACTCACTAAGTGACCACCACATGATCTACGTGGTAAGGAGAATATTCCAGGCCAAAGTCCCTCCCCTGCGAACACTGCTCACCAGGTCTTACAAGTCCCTTGACCTCACTGCACTCCTATTTGACCTGTCAAGCACCGACTGGTCCTTCATCCCTCAGGCATCCTTAATCGACACTGTCCTGGAGCTTTTCAACTCCAGATTCCTCGCCATTTGGGACCGGCATGCACCCCCGAGAAAGACCCATGTAAGGGGTGCCCACCTGCCCTGGGTCATTGCCTACATTATTGATCAACTACACACCAGAGACCAGGCATGGAAAGCCTATAAGGCTACTAACATCCAGGCAGCACTCCAACTCTACCAGGCACTCAGCAACTCCTACACCAGGCTGCTAGGTCAGGCCAGGGAAATTATTTCAAGGTCTCATTTCACTCCAACCTAAGTCACCCTGCGAAATTCTGGAAATCAGTCAAATCTCTTCTCTCCCCTCCTGCCCAGCCCCCCACCCCGGCCCTAATCATTGATGGCCTCACTATCACTGAACCAGGTGCTGTGGCCTCTGTCTTTAACACCTTTTTTACTAGCTGTGCATCCTCTCTGCTATCCTCTCTCCCCCAACAACACTGAAGCCCGGACACCAACACTCCACCCATCTCCCTGTCCTTTTCCTTTTGCACGGTCACTCCAACTGAAGTGCTAGAAGCCCTGTGGGCACTCAACCACACTAAAGGTAAATACCCCCTGGGCCTGGACACCAAAATGCTTCACCTATCTGCCCCAGCCATTGTCACCCCCCCCCCGGCCGCTCTCTTCAATCTCTCTTTCTCACACACTGCAGTTCAATCTGACTGGAAACATGCCACAGTCATCCCCCTCCCAAAAGGGGGTGACCCCTCCTCACCAGGTAACTACCACCCTATCTCCCTACTCCCCATCCTAGCCAAACTTCAGGAATTCCTTGTGCTCACCCAACTCTCCTCCTTTCTTGACTCCTCATCCTTCTTCACACCTTATCAATTTGGATTTAGGAGGTCTCATTCCACCATCACCTCCCTTCTACGGCTCACCGACACCGTCCTCATGGGTATGAATCATGGGCACATCACCTCAGACCTTGCCAAGGCATTCAACACTGTCTCCCACCCCCTCCTACTATCCAAACTCACCCATGCTGAACTCTCGGGTAGTACTATCAATTGGTTCCAATCATAACTAGCCATTAGGGCTCAGTCTGTAAGAATTGGTAGTCATACTTCTGCTCCCCTTCCCATAACCACTGGGGTCCCCCAAGGCTCAGTCCTCAGCCCAGTATTGTTCTCCATTTTCCTGAATGACCTGCCATCAGTATGCCTGCATTCATTCATCCACATGTACGCCGATGACACTGTACTGCTTGCATTGGGTCCCTCCCCCGCAGAAGTGGCCCCTAGACTTCAGGAAGACTTCAGTGCTGTCCAGCTCTGGTTTCACTCAAACCAGCTCTTTCTAACCCCCAACAAAACTATCTCCCTAACCTTTGGCACCAGACAGAGACTCTCCTGACTCCTCGCCATCCCCACCTTCCATACCACTGATGGGACTCCTTTGGAGTCCTGCACCTCCTTCCGGTACCTTGGGGTATGGCTCGACCAGCACCTTGACTTTTCAGCTCATATTGATTCAATCCACAAGAAACTTCACCCCAAGCTGGGTGCTGTATATTGAAATAGGGGGTGCATCCCACAGGAGACCCACAGAGCAATCCTACTGAAAATGATCCACCCTCTAATTGATTATGGTGATGTTGTTTACAGCACTGCCCCTAAGACCACCCTAGCTAGACTCGATCCCCCTCTTCCATGCCTTCTGCCACTTCACCTTGGACTGCCCCCCAGTGCACCACTGTGATCTCTACAAGTCCCTAGACCTACCCCCACTCCAGAATTGAAGGCTGGTTCACTGCACCAGGACAACTGCAAAAGTCTGGGAACAGTCCATTCCCGCCCCTACCTGGAATCCGCCCTCTCACCTCAACCCCCGTCCCGCATATTCTCTCAGGAACAAAGACTCTCGGCTTCTGAATGTCCCACACATGACCAGAGCCAAAGGCCAAGCCACCTTCAATTACTGGATGCCTAAACTATGGAACTCCTTGCCGGCTGACATTAGGCACTCTGACAACACTCAACAGCTCAACCATCTCCTCAAGGTGCTTGTCACCCCCACCTGCACATGCAGGCTGCCCCACCATGATGCCATTTATCCCACCCCCACCTTAATTCCCCCCGCACTATTGGCTCATCGCTAAGAGCCTCGACTTAGGCTCACACCCGAGTATCTGGAGTACATTAGCTGGTAGCAGATTAATATCACTTGTGTTTCTGCTGGTGCTCAAGGGTTGTGGAACTCTATGTGTGTTGCATAGCTTCTAATGTTAGTTCCCCTGGACATACTAGCAGGATAGCCCTCTCCTGCTCTTCCCACATCTATTGTACCCTGTGCACCCACCACTTTCTTGGAATCAAGTGCTTGAAGTGTTTTTGATCTGTACAATCCTTGGGAATGCTGCTGCATATTTACTTAATCCTTGTGTATATTACTGTATATATCCCTTCCCCCTCCCCCAGTACGCATCTGGAATCAAGCAGTACTCCACTCAGTATGCTTCCTGGTTAAATGCTTAAATAAATAAATAAAATAAACAAATTGTCTCCATACCCTTTGTTGGAATCTCCTGGGTCGTACCTGAAAATAGGCAGCTATGCTGTCTAGTGTACCTACCCAGTTAACAAAAACTAAACAAATAAATAAATAAGTAAATAAATAAATAAATAAATAACAGAGTATCTGACTATTGGGCACTTAGATAGGCTGCATAGTACAAATGAACCTGACTGAAAAAAGTTGAATTATTTGCTTGCAGCCCACATATTTACCGTATTTAAGGGAACTAAATTACTACCTTGCATGTAGAGTGTAGGGTTCAACACCAGCTGAATGTAATTGTTGCAATGCTTTTGGCATGTAAGGCTTCACTGAATTGGAGGCAGGATTTCTCCATTTGATCTACAGGACAATGTGGTGTGAGCCATTTAGACGACAACTCCAAGCTGTTACTTAGAGTACCACAAGAAAAACTGAGAGAGCTAAGTTAACACTTTTTTGGAACCAGGTCTTCCTCTTTTTGAGTGTAGCATCTAAAAATCAGTGAGTGAGAAGTTTTAATTGTAATGGATCCCAGTTGCAAACTATCCATTGAGCATGTGTTCTATGCTATTCCATAGCATTATAACATATTGTATATATCAGAACCAGGTGATATTTAAACCTAGGTGTTTCAGGTTTTAAATTAGGCACTGTACTGTAGGTCATCCAGCCAAGCCAGTAGGAATCCTTGTGTACTCCATCCAGTCTTTCTGGCCTTTCACTGCAAGCATACTACCAACTAATCTTTGAAAGGTGAGTGATTAAAAAGCATTTTGTGCATGTTTCTGTGGCCTAATGATCAGGAGTCAGTGGGCTTCTTTTTCTTGTATTTTCTTTGGTGGAATAAAAAAGATGTTTGTGCTGTCAGGGCCTGATGAAGTGTTTCCAAGCTGTAGGGCAGGGCCTCATGCTGCCTTCTCACAGGGAAAGTTTTCTGCACTTGTCTCTGCAGCAATACTCATTCTCTCAGATTAATTCCAGCTGTGCTCTGCCATGTTGGCAGGATTGTTATGTATTAGTAATGTTATTCGATGTGAGAATGCAGTCTCCCGTGTATACACACACACACACACATCTTTTATGGTCCTTGCAAATCTACAGTTTGAATTGCATATAATTTTGCAGTAGCTTCATAAAAAAGAATATATCTGCCTGTTCTTCCATTCCTGCATCACTCCTGAAGGTTAGTTCCCAAAGGGCTTACTGGGTTATCAAAATAAGTTAATGAATAATTTCAAAATGCATTTTATGTCCAGCCTGAGAAAGTAGCTGTAAAGGATTTCAGGTTAGGATTTTAACTTTGTGATATTGCTTCAGTACAAAGTTTTTTCTGACTTGAGTGGGCTAGGGGGTTCAACTTTAATGTTTGGACCCGAATGAGACCGTGGTTGATAGCTGTTAGATTTGGAACTAGATACAGACTGGATGTTTTTGGCTGAAAAGAAGGAAGCTGAAACCTGATCTGGATTTCAGATTAGTTGGATTTGAACTCCAAATGCTTGGCTTTAAAATCCGAAATTTGCTTCCAGCGAATCTCATAAGGTTGCATAAAATGATCCATGCTAAATCAGCTCCACTGATCATAAGATGTTTTGGTAGCTCTGAAGTCCATGGACTTGTTTTAATTTCTGGCTTGCTTTTCCCCAACTCCCACCCAACTGCTGTTATCCAACCTCTCCCTAATTTAAAGCAACAAACTGTTATGCAGCCACTAATATACTGCCACTGCCATTCACCAAGGAACATACATATATAGAATCATAGAATTTGGCAGCAAATAAGGACAACTTGGATCACCCAGTCTGCCCATTTTTCCCTGCCTTTAGTATCACCGTAGATCCTACTTGATCTTGAGCCCATTCACCCACTTCCATTTCCTAAGATTCCTTATGCCTATCCCATGTATTCTTGAACCCCACCACTGTTTTTGCCCCCACCTCCTCCTCTGGAAGACTGTTCCAGGAATCCACCACTCTTTCTGCGAAGAAGTACTTACTCACATCTCTCCTAAACCTACCTCCCTCCAGCTTCTTATTGTGCTATCTTGCCCTTGAGCACTTTCTTTCTGAAAATACTTTCTTCCTTTACCTTATTTACCTCTGTGAGGTATTTAAAGGTCTCCATCATATCCCCCTCTTCTCTTCCAGGGTGTACATATTTAGTTCCTTATGTCTTTCCTTGTAGAGCTTCTTATGCAAACCCTGCAACATTTTAGTTACACTCCTCTGGACTACCTCCACTCTGTCTATGTCCTTCCGGAGATGTGTTTTCTAGAACTGAGCACAGTATTCTAAGGGGGATCTTACTAGCAATATATACAGAGGGAATAACACCTTAATCTTTCCACTGATGATATCCCTCCCTGTGTATCCCAGTATCCCACTAGCCCTCCCAACTGCCTTTTTGCACCACCTGGCTGCCTTTTGGTCATCTGACATGATCACCCCAGGTCTATTTCCTGCATGGTGGTTGTCAGTACCACACTTCCCATGTTGCACTCTGCCCCTGGATTTCTGTGCCCCATGTACATTATTTTGCACTTTTTCGAGTTGAAACCCAGATGCCATACCCTTGACCACTCATTGAGTTTTCTGAGGTCTCTGCTTATCCTTTCCACATACACCCTGGAGTGTCAGCCCTATTGTGGATTCTGGAGTCATCTGCAAAGAGGAAGACCTTCCCTTCTGGCTTCTCTGCAATGTCAGTTATAAAGACATTAAAGAGGACTGGTCCCAGCACTGATCACTGAGGTGTCCCACTGACCACCCTCACTTCCTCTGAGATAACTCTGTTTTCCACCACCTTCTGCCACCTATCCACTAACCAATTTATTACCCAGGTTACCACCTTTGGACCTACTCCTAGGCTTCTAAGTTACCTAGCTTGCTAACTAGCCTCCTATGTGGACCAGTATCAAAAGCCTTACTGATATCTAGGTAGGCCGCATTCATTGCTCCACACTGGTCTAATGAATTGGTCAATCAGTCAAAGAAATCTGTCGGTGTCAGATGAATCCATGCTGCCTCAGCTCTTGTAACCCACTGGATTCAATATGTTCCACTATCCTTTCCTTCAGCAGTGACTCCTTTAACTTTCCCATCACTGAAGTCAAGCTGACAGACCAGTAATTCCCAGCCATTTCCCTGCTACCACCTTTGTGTACTGGGACTACATCCACCCTCCTTCTGTCCTCTGGAACCACTTCTCTGTCCAGTGAGCTATTAAATAGAACTGTCAGAGATTCAGACAGTATTTCCGTGAGCTTTCTCAGTACTCTTGGATGCACCCCATTTGGTCCCATTGCTTTGTCCACTTTCAGGATACTGTTCTCTGAAAATTTACTAGTGTCCACCTCCATCCCTCCAGTGCTCCGGTTACTTTTTTAGTGCCTTTCCTCTTCTCCTTCCTCTGTGAACACTGAACAAAAGTATTTGTTAAGGATGTCTGCTTTTCCTAGTCCCCCTTGGCACAGTCCCCCCTTCCCTATTTAATTTTATTATCCCACCCCTGGTCTTCCTCCTTTCACATACATACCTAAAAAATGTCTGTCCCCCCTTCATCACCACCTGGGCTATTCTATCTTCAGTTTGCTCCTTTGTGCTCCTTACTACTTTCCCTGTTTCTCTCTGTTTCCCCTGATACACCTCCCTATCCTCTTCCCTCTTCATCTCCTTATACCTTCTTTAATCTTTACCTTTTCCACCACCTCTTTGGTAGTAGGGCTGCTGAGCTGACAATGAGTCCTACATTGGCTGTGCCTCCATTTGTTCTGCTGCATGGGGGGAGGGTACTTCACACATGGAAGAGTGCTAAATACTCAAGTCAGAGGATTCTGTGTCTGAGAGGACAGTTGCATAATCCAGGACAGTTCTATTCTCAGTTTCACTAGTCGGGTTTTTATTTTCAAGTATAGACCTGCTGCAGGTGTGCTCTCAGTTGGTTACTTTCCTGTCAATTAAAAAACTCTGTTTCGTCTGTAGTCTGTGGTGTCCTGGTCAAATGTAATTTGTTTTACTGCTTTGATGTGCTGGTCATACTGGACAACCTTATCCTGTAACATTTTCTGTAGATTACCAAACTCTTAAGTGGAAATCAATGATCTGAGTTTATTTTCTTGTTCCTTAATCACCTTGGACACCTTTTCATGCTCTAGTGCTGCTCTCTCAATGATTAGCTGAATAGATTTCCATGCTGACTGCTCCATCAGTGCATGCCATTTGTCCATAAAGACTGTGTCATCTATCCCATAAGCTGGCTTTTTAAGGATGCAGACACTCTGAGGCACCCTTTGAACCTCCAGATAGGCATCAGGGGTTCCCTTGGGGCAATACATGTGGCAACCCTTCTGGACTCTTTTCTCTAATGACCTGAATACACTTCTATAATGTAGTTATGGTAAACACTGTCTGCAGGCTCTGAATTGCTGACCAAAATAGGGCTGCTAGCTGCAGCCTCTCTGAATGCATATTTAGCAAAACTGCTTGACGGAATGTCATTGTCTACTGCCATTTCACTAAACACTGTAGCCATATTGTCACATCAGGTAAAAAGTGAAAGAACAGGACCCCCCCCATACACACACAAAAGGCCTTCAGAATTAACAGCATTGCAGAATGGCCATATGCGTCTTCACACCAAACCTTACTGACAGCATCTACTGACAGCACAACAAAATAGCGGGCAATCATTTTATTCCTTGTAGGGGAAACCTATGCAGCTGGCAAACCAGAACAACTGAATACAAACATGGCAGGCTAAGAGTAGAACTGGCATTGATTATATAACTGGCCCCTCAGACATGGAATCCTCCCACTCAGGTTTTTTAGAGTGCTCTCATATGCGAGAAACACCCCCCATACAGCAAAGCACACCAAGGCACAGCAAACGCATAACTTGTTTGTAATGGTTATGTGCAGAGTTCTCATATTGGGCTGTTTAACAGCAGTTTATTTGTGTAGCTGAGTGCTCATGTCAGCTGCATGTTTAGTCACTCTCATGCCACACTTGTCATTCTCATGTTATGCTTGCGCTTGCACTTACTTCATAGTCATGCCGTGTCACAATCCCACTTCATAAAAAAACAGTCAAAAAATAATATAAATACAAATATTAATTTTCAATGTTATTAGAAATATATTTTTGCCATGGTTCTGCGGTAATTTCAAGAATCTTCTTCCTTATAAGAGACCTACTCCAATGTGCCTTGCTTCAGTCACTCTAAGTTTCATCTTTCTCAACAGGGGCCTACTCTAGTGTATGTATAGTGATGCCCAGCGTCAGGTTCCCTAACGTTACACAACCTTGTGACACTACTGTCATGATGTACTTAGTGATAACTAATCATGCTGTTTGGATACACTGGATAACTACTGAAAATTAAGCAATTACAGTATCAAGTGATCGCTCTGCCTATTCTTGCCAGTTCTTCACTAAATACAGATGTGACAGCCACGATGAAGCACAGTAACTTGCAGTAATGATGTCACAAAATCCTGCATGACAAAAGGGCTTAATTGCCATTGAGTTACAATGGTCCCTGCAGTAAATTGCAGTATTCTATGATAATGTACAGCATTTCTGTGCTTCATCCTGACTTGACACATCTGTATATTTACTAACATGACCAGACAAGAAGGAACGCGACACCGGCCATCATTGCAGGCTACATCACTCCAGCCTCATTTTCATCATCCCAGTCCTGCTCCATTGTGCTTATGTCTATCCAAGCCTCACCCTCCAGTCCTTAGATGTCAGAAAGGCATACATTTTGGAACCCCAGACAGACAGCCTACCCCATGGGCTGCTGTAGTGCTGTACCTGCCATTCTGCCAACAAAACCATATTTCTGTTCAGTGTTTGTGTAGTATTTTTACATTTTAGGAAGGCATAACTCTTGAAAATAGTGGCAGCCTATATTCATAAGCTTCTATGTGTACCCACATCATCCTGATGGCAAACTCAGGAGTCTTCCCACAAACTTCAGCTCACTTCACTTCCAATAACAGTCCAAACTTGGAGCCCTGATGATAAGAACATTATAATTGCACAAATATCTTTGCTGAAAAACTTTAAAACATATATTATTTCCTAACACCAGAGGAAAACTTTGGAGCCAGGTCTAACTTGTTCCCCTACCAGTGAAGGACTACACACTGTAAGGGATGATCACATGGTTACATAACTGTACCTCCTGTATCAATATATCAATGTAATCAGCTTCAGTGCAGCATCTGGCCTGCGTAGAATGTTGCCCTTCACAAAGATGCACTTACTTCACCAGTGAATCCTTCTGCTATGCAAATGATGCAAAGAGACCCAACATCACCCTTTTTATGACAAAGTGTACTTTGTAAAAAAACTATGCAACTGTATTGTTTATACAAATGGTATCCTAATGCATTTCACAGTCCAAGAGAAGAAGGATAGATTATGCTTTTATCAATATACAAATAGGGGGGATTCAAATAGTACAGAGGCACCACTGAGGCCCTGTCCACACTGCACTGAAAATCTGTGACATTTTGAAACCATTACAGACTGAAAGGACCTGTCTACACTATCCTTGGAAATACCCTCTGTAATGTTACAGAGGGTCGAAACAGTTACCGTAATGGTTTGCGTTTACACTGGTAACGTTACAGAAAGTGTTTTCGTAACCGTTACAGAAACCTGTTGTGAGGTGGTTTCAACAATCATTTCTGTAATGATTTCAAAGCTCTGTTTAACCCTGTCCACACTACACAAGTAAAATCCTGTAACGTTTTCGAAACATTTTCAGTGGTAGTGTGGATGCACTGTGATGTTTTCAGTCTGTACTGGTTTCAAAACATTACAGATTTTCCATGCAGTGTAGACAGGGCCAAAACATTACAGTGCATCCACCCTACCACTAAAACATGACAGGAATTTACTTATGTAGTGTACACAGGCCCAAAATATCAGTTTTCAACAATGGTTTTGAACATGCTTTCTGTGACGTTACCAGTGTAAACACAAACCGCTACGGTAACAGTTTGGACCCTCTGTAATGTTACAGAGGGATTTTTCTGGTGTAGTGTGGACAGGGCCAGAGAGATAACAGAGAGATTATACACAGAAAGGCTAAATGACTTGCTCAGGGTCGCAAAGTAAGTGAGTGATGGTATTCAAAAATGTGTCTCCAGAATTACAGACCTGGGCTCTAAATACTAAGACAAATTACCTCTCAATAGCACAGTATAGATAGAACATTCCATTTTAAAAGTAAGGTACATTACAATAACGTACAAATTAATGAACATCCTTAAATGTATTCACTGCTGTCTGGCATGAGGAGTGAACAAGACTGGTCATAGGTCCCTTGCATAATCACAATATTGCATTACTAGGTTATGCGGCCATGCCTAAGACATCTAAAAAATATGTAAATGTTTAGGGATTTTGGAACTATATACAGTTTTACACATTATTTTTAACCCTTGCTGTGCCGCAGACTGATATATCAGTCCAGAATTCCTATACATTCTAATTCTATCGGCAGTCTAGTGGTTAAAATTGTCTTTGCATTTTAGTTTACTGTTTCATTTATCCCAAACAGTTTAAGTAAATGTGCTTCCTGATAGAAAAATAATTTTAACATTTTAGTTGTTTGTAATGCAGGAATTGCTTTTATGTATCATGTTTAGAACCTCCTCATCTTGAGTTTCATCAACCTTTATATTACCTGTTTTAATACCATAACTAAGCTGACTTGATGGTTGATATGATACAGTATCTACAGTATGTGAAATAAACTTTGAAAATTGATGAATTGTTTTAAACAGCAAGTATTAACTTCTATTAAATAGGCAGTTGGCTATTTTATTACTTGTGTTTTATTGTTCTAGTAAAAGACTTTCTACTTTTTTCCAAAACTGCTTTGCCTGTACAATGAAACTATTAGGATTTCACCTTGACTTTTCAAATAACCAACAAAAGGAATTCAGTAGAATTCCAGTATTATCATTTTAATCAGCCCACAATGTTTAAATGAGGTACTTTGTAATAGTTTTTCTCTTTTTTTTAAAAAAAGGACACTTCTTTCAACAATAAAGTAAGCTATTTGTATGATTTAAGGTATATCAACATATGTGGGACTTCATAATTAATAAGCATTAAATTGTATTCTATGTTCCTCTTCCCAAGTAAAGTGTAATTATTTTCTATGTTTTTTAACTCCCAAGTAAAATCTGATTATGGAGATAGTATTACCAGCTAAATCATAACTAAACCTCATATATAAAAACACATTTCTATAAAATTCATACTTTATTAATGAATGCAAGTGTCACTGCTCTCAAACAACAGCAAGTGGATCTGCAGTGCACCACTGAAAAATACTGCATGTCATGCTAGTATAATAGATTTTCTGTCATAATGTGCCGACTCCTTTAGAGTTTTTTTACTAGCAGTAAAAGAATGAAAATAAAGAGGAAAGAAAAAAAAAGCATGCAATGTACTACTAAGGCATTTAAATGCAAAAAAAAAAAAAACCCTCAATTCTTTAATACATTTATCCTTCCTAGACACCTGGGGCAAAATTTGCAAAAGTGGAAAGACTGAGCATGTGCAGAAAAAGAAGTTAAGCAAGGAAGGGTTTCCTTGTGCAACTGCAGGTTTTCAGCATGGGCTCAATTTTTATGGCTGCACTGGGTGTAGCCCTGCAGACGTATTGTGATCACTGTATAGAAAAGAGAGCTCGCTGGATACTGACTGGACTTTTGAAACAGTGGAGATGAACGGCAATCACTACACATCCACTACACTATTTTGTCCATCAGTACCGGTGGAACATGGCACTGTCTGCCGTGTCTAGGATGGACACCAGAGTTATCTGCGCATGCATAACGACTGTCACTGGACTCTGGCAGCATGGCGACACAGTCCACCATATCCAAAATGGCTGCTGGAGCCCAGTGCACATGTGCGAGTTATCACACATGCGCAGAACACTCCAGCCACCATCTTAAACATGGCGGACATTGCCGTGTTCTGAAGACCTTGGCTGCAGCCATGTTGGCTCTTGCTGGAATTTGTTTTAATAGTCTCCCATCCCCTCCCAGCTTAGCCAGCACTCCTTCATCCTTACCATTTATGTTACTTTATTAATTTAAAAGGACCAGGGTGCCCACTCATAGTACCACTTCCTTAGACCCCCTTCCCTCCAGATCACCTGCCCAGCCCCCTAACTATGTGGTGGCACCAGGGTGACCACCCTCAGTGTGGCCTAAGAGTATTCCAACACTGGGTTGCTCAATTCATGGTGTCGGCTATGCAAAAAAAAAAAACATTCCTCATTAATTTTTTCTTTCTTTCTTTTAATTTGCAGCTGAACAGAAGGATACAGTCCCTCACTGATCTCATCAATTGCCCATCACCCCATGTATAGGAGGTGGCACTGGTGTGCCCACCTCTAGTGCTGCCAAAGACTATTCTGACACTGGGGTGCCCACTCCCCAGTGCTGACTATGGTCCCCCTGTAAAAAAGGAAACTGTCCCTTGTTGATCTTTTTTTTGTTTTGTTACTGTAACCTGAAGAGAAGAAACTGGTCCTTTGTTAATCTCGACTAGCCCCACCTTGACCCCCAATCATCACCCATTATCCCACACCCACATGCACATAACCATGGTCCAATTGTGCAGATCCACTTTCCAATCAGAAAGAGGTCCTCCTGCTGGAATTGCAACTGTAATATGAGAAAATAAGTTAAGTCTGGTTAATGTATTTCAATACATTTTGAACTTTTACTCATAAATTTGTCATTTTGAAATATTGTTTTATCACATTTTCAACATGGACTTTTTGGGATCGCACCTCATGAACAAGGTAGGTGAAATATTCCAAATCAATCATGAAAGGTGTTTTTGTAGTCGCTGAGCAAAAATCACCTTTCTGGCAGGATTTGAAACTTTTCATCTACCAGGTTCATGAAGTGGGGTCAGAAGAAGATGGCTGAAAATTTGGTTGCAACATTTGGTAAATTGACCAAGTTATGGGTGAATGTTGAAATAATTCAGTGATGACTTGTCACTTCACTTATATACAATGTCTTTCCACTAAACTTTCATATGGCTCCACCTTATCTATGTTCTTGCACATGTGTGGCCTCCAGCACTGTATGCAGTACTCCAGGTGAGGTCTTACCAATGTTTTATACAATGGCATCACCACCTCCCACCTCCTGCTAGTGATACCCCTGCCTATGCACCCCAGCATGACACTGGCCCTCCCTGCCACCTTTGTGCACTGCTTTGATACCTTAAGGTCATCAGAAATGATAACTCCTAGGTCCCTTTCCTCTTTGGTGACAGTTAGCTCCTCCCCCCAACCTGTAGCTTTCCCCATGGTTCCCTCTACCCAGGTGCATTATTTTGCACTTCTTTGCATTGAATCTCAGTTGCCACATCTCTGACCATCTTTCACGTTTCTCCAGGTCCCTCTTAATTTTCTGCACCCCTTTTGGAGTATCCACCCTGTTGCAGATCTTGGTGTCATCTGCAAACAGGCAGATCTTTCCTTCCAGCCCCTCTGCAATGTTACTAATGAAGAAATCTAACAGGACTGGTCCTAGTACTGATCCCTGTGGTACCCCACTGGTCACCCCCTCTCCCCAGATTGTACCCTATTTACCACCACCCTCTCTCTCCTGTCTGTTAACCAGTTCCCAACCCAGTTCACCACCTTGTCTCCCAATGCCCAGACTACCCATCTTGTTAATCAGCCTTCTATGTGGGACGATGTCGAAGGCTTTGCTGAAATCTAGGTAGGCGACGTCTACCACCACTCCCTGATTTATTTCCTTAGTCACCCAATCAAAAAATCTATTAGATTTCAGGCTTTCAGGCTTCTTTGGTTTTACTCTGAGATTACCGTTGATTAAATAGCGGTCTTTAATGTCAGATCATGATTTACTGCTGCAAATCCTTTAAAATGTGATTAAAAGTCATGATCTATGGTGACAGTTTTCTGCGTAATCTATACATTGATAGGAGATGCCATTTAGAGTCAGTCAGTGCAAAAGGCGGGCTCCCCTACAAGACCGTATCAGTGAACATACGGAGTGAACTGAATGTTTAACTTGGTAATTTGTTTAACACTGCCCACACAACAGTTTCATTTTACTCAAGAATTACACAATATGCAGTCTGAGTGTGGCACACAGAATTTTGTCAGGAAAAAGATACACTCCTTCATGAGGCAACTGTAACAATCAGCTGATGATGTATGCTCGTGCTGTAGTCATTCACGTACCTCCATGAATCAATATTTATCACAGCCTGTCCGAGATCTGAGAGAAAGCAAACCAGCATTTCAGTGCGACTGAGCTGCATAACTTGTGTCAATTTTAAGTTTATAGGTTATGTAAATGAAAAAAGACACAGATTCTTGTCTAACATCACTGTTTTATCACAAACATCACTAAACCATTAGTCAAAAATGAAGAAAAGCCTTGCCATTGATCTCTAAGAAAAGAATTTGACAGGTGATAATCGTGCAACATTCATAACACTAAAGAAATCATGATGCTAGTGTGTACCCTTTCCTCTTCCACTAACCAAGTGGTTTTATCTCTTATCTATAAGAACCTTTAGATTGGAAAATAAAACACACACACATATATATATATCTATATATATACTGTATATACACAGTATATATGTATATAGTAAAACATTATACAGGTCACTGGGTTGTATAATATTAAAACTTAACTAGAAACAGCAATTAGGACAGAATCAAATTGTTAGCCTAAACTTTCTTACAAACACAGAGAGGCCTCTGTGACTGGGTCAGCTGCTGTAAGAGAGCTGGGCCCGATATCTGAAATAGTGCAAAGCGGAGTACCAACATTTGTGCTGTGCCTTGCAATTGCCCAGGAACCTGGGGATGCTATATTCAGTCAAATAGTGCACTAGCACTATTTGACTGAATATAGGACCATATTGGCACAGCTTTAAGTCATCTAGTGCTACGCCATCATGGATCCCAAAATATGTCACTAGAATGGATAGCATCAAAGCACAATCTGCACTATTCAAAGAGACTCATGCAAATGAGTCCCCCTCCCTCCGACTGCCAGGCCATAAGAATTATTACTAATA
Organism: Neoceratodus forsteri; assembly: GCA_016271365.2. Classification (NCBI taxonomy): domain Eukaryota; kingdom Metazoa; phylum Chordata; order Ceratodontiformes; family Ceratodontidae; genus Neoceratodus; species Neoceratodus forsteri. The sequence continues at coordinate 541,120,181 of CM057449.1, read as the reverse complement.
TTACTAATACTTTTACTAATAGCCCATAATAATGGTAACACATCCTTGTGCTAGTGGTCCCCCTACATCTGATCACCAGCCCGTAATAATGGTAACACATCCCTGGTGCTAGTGATCCCCCTTCCTTCCAATCACTAGCACATAATAAAGATAAAGCATCCCTGGTGCTAGGGGTCCCCCTCTCTGATCACCAGCCTGTAAGAAATATATAGCATCCCTGTTGCTAGTGGTCCACCTGATCATCAACCCTTAATAATGGTAACACATCCTTGTGCTAGTGGTCCACCCAACCATCAGCCCGTAATAATGGTAACACATCCCTGGTGCTAGTGATCCCCCCTTCCCTCCAATCACTAGCACATAATAAAGATAAAGCATCCCTGGTGCTAGGGGTCCCCCTCTCTGATCACCAGCCTGTAAGAAATATATAGCATCCCTGTTGCTAGTGGTCCGCCTGATCATCAGCCCTTAATAATGGTAACACATCCCTGGTACTAGTGGTCCACCCGATCATCAGCCCTTAATAATGGTAACACATCCCTGGGACTAGTGGTCCCCACTTCTATCACCAGCCCATAATATCGGTAACACATCCCTGGTGCTAGTGGCCCCCTCTCCCCTATAGCCAGCCCATAATAATGGTAACACATCCTTGCTGCTAGTGGGCCCCCAAGATTGCCAGCCTGTAATAATGATAACACATTCCTGGTGCTAGTGGTGCCCCCCACCTTTGATCACCAGCCCATCATAAAGATAAAGCATGCCTGGTGCTATTGGTTGCATCACCCTGTGCTATAAATAAGATGCATGCTCCCTACCTGGATATACAGCAGCCAGCCGAGGAGGTGTGAGTAGGGCTATGCCGGCCACCGTATGCAACACCTGTGGCACCAAGGATGCTGGTAAGGTGACTGGGGAGGTGGGTATTCAATGAGATGGGGTGCTAGATGCCAGGGAGGGTTGTCAAGTTTCTTATGGGCTGGCGACTGGTGAGGGGGGACCACTAGCACCAGGGATGCTTTATCTTTCTTATGGGCTGGCAATCAGAGGGAGGGGCGACCACTAGCACCAGGAATGCTTTACCATCAGTATGGGCTGGTGATCGGAGGAAGGGGGACCACCAGCACCAGAGATGCTTTATCTTCATTACAGGATGGTGATCAGAGGAGGGGACCACCAGCACCAGGGATGTGTTATCATGAGGGGGCGCACTAGCACCAGGGATAAGTTACCATTATTACAGGCTGGTGATCAGCAGGAGGCGGGGGACCACTAGCACCAGGGATGCTTTATCTTTATTATGGGCTGGCGATTGTAGGGAAGGACTACTAGTACCAGGGATACTTTATTTTTATTATGGGCTGGTGATTGGAGGGAGGGGGAACTACTAAGCCCAGGGGTGTGTTATCTTTACTAAGGGCTGGTGATGAGGGTGGTGCCATGGTGCACAGGGAGCAGGTGTGCTCCTCCCATGGACAACCAGTTCAGACGTAGCATTACCTCTGGAACCCACTAGGATTTCCTGCAGAAAGTTGGAGTTATGCTTGGTGGTATTTGGCTGCACAAAAGAACCTTGTTAAACCCTTTTGTGCAGCACAAAGCTGCTGAATATGGGGTAGTGCAGCTATTCATGGCCATGCCCCTTCCCTTGCCCACCTGAAAACATTATGTTTTGCATGGGTGCTAATCCTCTTTGCCTGCACAAAGGCCTCTACTGAATATATGGATTGGGGCAAACCCTGGTAGAAACCCATTAGCTCCTGTACAAAACTTTGAATAGTGGGTTTATGGTTTTCAACAAAGAATGTATACACACACACACACACACACACACACACACATTATAGTGGCACGGTAGTGCCACTATAGTTAGGGTTGAGCAGCCACTTTGATGCAAAACCTCAAATTTTGTACCTTAATAACTTTGCCACCATACAATTGATTTGCCTGAAATTTTTCATGCACAGTCTGGCACCATAGATCTCTGGATCTAGTAAGTTTTGTTTACAGTCGGATGTACAGTTGCAGAGCTACAGAAGGCCAAAAAATGCAAAAAAATATATACTTTTTGCATGTTTCTTTGCTTATGCACACAGCCCGCATGCTTTGTTTGTTTGGTCCGAAAACTTCAGGGAAGATGCAGCCTTGATCACCGATGTGTCTTTTGAAGATTTGGTGAAAAAATACTGAACCATTCAAAAGTTATTCAAAAAAGAAATTTTCCATTATAGTCAATGGGGAAAGTTAGCAAAAATCACAAAACTTTCATGAGAGGCTGTTTTTACTGTTGCAAATGGCCCTTTTACTTTCATGAATCAGCTATCTTGTTCACAGTTAGTGACACAGAAAAATGCCTGGCATTTAAAATTGGGATTGTTGCGTTTACCTAGCCAAGTCCTGAGGATGCTAGCCACATCTTTTTTTTGGGGGGGGGGTTAAACCCCCCTGAAATACATTTTTAAACTTTCTGGGAAAAATACTTTCAAAAACATTTTCGCAAATGAGAAAGTTTTGTGATTTTTTTTGCAAAACGTTCGTGATTTGCTAAAGTATTTTGCAAAAGTATGTCAAAATAACTGAAAATCTTTGCCAGCCTCCTGCAACCAAATGGTTGGGTCCTCTGGGATGAAATTTGCATGTTAGCAAGCACTGGTCCCACAGATGTGCCTTTTGGTGGTTTGGTGCCAAAATATTCTAGGGGCCCAAAGTTATGGTGTTCCAAACTTGAGCAATTTCTCATAGGATAACAGTGCCCATCATGCCTTTTGGATCCTGTATCTTGAAAATGAAGTGAGATGCAGAGTTTTTGCTACTGGAAGATTGGTTCACCTTTTGGTGAACCAATCTGCTGAAACAAGTTTGGAAACAGTAGATGACACCTGCAGTGAATTGTGTTCCTACGTCCTATGGTTACAGAGATATTGGCAAAAACATGTTCAGAGGGTTCCAATGGTGACTTTCCATTGCTTTCCATTGCCCATAGCTTGTTAACGATGCAAGATATGGGTTTGGTCTATCTGTTGCCACGTGACGTACTTGACCCTACCACCCCACTACAACCATCTACATACCAACAGGCATTGAGGTGTGCCATGGGGTTATCAGGCCCAAGTCTCAACCCATTCCATATGTAAACAAGCTGACATGGTACAGTATAGGAGAATGGGGTGAGGGTTAGGCCTGATGACCCTATGGCACACCCCAGTGCCTCTTAGTGTGTGTGGACAGTGGTGGTAGGGGGGAGCAGTTGGTAGGTTTGTTAACTAACTTTTGAACAGATTAATATTTTTTCACTAACCCTTCAAAAGGCACATCAGTGACCCAAGGGCTTTGTACCCTTAAAATTTCAGCCCACAACATAAAGCCATTTCTGAGATCCAGGATGACAAAGAAATGCCAAAAAACCCTGATTGTTCTGTTTTTCATCACTTTGTTTCTCAGAAATCACTCAATGAATTCTGACCACATTTGGCAGGGCAAGACACCTACCCATGGGAAATGTGCATGCCAAATTGCATGCCAAACCATTGAATGACACCAAAGTTATTAAACCCTCAAAGTTTGAACTTTAACATCTGTATTTTAGTGGCATGGTAGTGCCACTATACTGTAGTTAGGGTTGAGTAGTCACTTTAATGCAAAACCTCAAATTATGCACCTTATTAACTTTGCCACTGTACAATGGATTTGCCTGACATTTTGCATGCATGGTGTGGCACCATAGGTCTCTGGAAATTTTCATTATGGTCGGATGTACGGTTGCAAAGCTACAGAATGCCAAAAAACACAAAAAAATGGACTTTTTGTGTGTTTCTTTGCTTTTGCCCACAGTCCACATGCTTTGTCTGTTCAGTCCAAAAACTTCAGGGAAGATGCAGCCTTGGTCACTGATGTGTCTTTTGAAGATTTGGTGAAAAAATATAAAACCGTTCAAAAGTTATTCAGAAACCAAATTTCCCATTTTAGTCAATGGGAAAAGTTAGCAAAAATCATGAAACTTTTGTGAAAGGCCGTTTTTACTGTTGCAAATGGCCCTTTTATTTTCATGAGTCAGCCATCTCGTTCACAGTTAGTGACACAGAAAAATGCCTGGTGTTTAAAATTGGGACCCTTTTAGGTAAACACCGATTTTTGTGTTTACCTAGTCGAGTCCTGAGGATGCTAACCATATGTTTTTTTGGTGGGTTAACCCCCCCCCCCAAGAAATACATTTTAAAATTTTTTTGGAAAAATACTTTTGCAAAATACTTTCACAAATGCTAACGTTTTGTGATTTTTTTTCTAAATTTTTGTGATTTGTGAAAGTATTTTGCAAACATATGCCAAAATAATTGCAAATCTTAGCCAGCCTCCAGCAGCCGAATGGTTAGGTCTTTTGGGCTGACATTTGCAGGGTAGCAAGCCCTGGTCCCACAGATATGCCTTTTGGTGGTTTGGTGCCAAAACTTTCAAGGGACCCAAAGTTACAGCTTTCCAAACTTGAGCAATTTCCCATAGGATAACATTGCGGTGTCCATCACACCTTTCTGTGCCCGTATCTTGAAAATGAAGCTAGGTACATAGTTTTCACTACTGGCAGTTTAGATCACCTTCAAGTGAACTAACCTGCTGAAACAAGTTTGGAAATAGTAGATGACACCTGCAGTGGAATTTCTTTCCTACTTTCTACAGTTACAGAGATAATGGCAAAAACATGTTCCAAGGGTTCCAATGGTGGCTTTCAAGTGCTTTCCGGTGCCTGTAGCTCGTAAATGATGAGAGATACGGCTTTGGTCATTTATAGTTGCAAGAAGTGCTGGTTGCCATGATGACAGGGATGTTTGAATTTTGTTTTGCAGCTGCTATGGTTCCTGAGATATCGTCAACTTGTGTAACATGGGTTTCTTGCCTTATAGGGCTGCTGTATGTCTCCATTGTGAAGTGTGAGTGGGAGCGCAGGGCCCAGAGTGCCCTTGATCACACATATGCATCTCATTATGCAATAAATGGACAATGTGAAGGGAGCGCAGTACTGGGAGGGCCCGTTGTCCTACTAGAACATGCCATTTACCACTTACATTACATTTTCTCAAAAGGAAGGGAAATTCATTGTCAAAAACTCTGTTAATGCATCTGTTAGGGTTGTTTCCACAGTGACGATAGTGTGGAAATTCAGTGTTAGGGTTACTACCTCTCCACCCAACCACCACCCCCCACCCTCCAGATACCACCAGGTATCAGGGTGTGCGTTGGAGTGGTCATGCCTAACTCTCACCCCATTGTCCTATACTGCACCACCACAGCTTCTTTATACATGGAATGGGGTGAGAATTAGGCACAACCACTCCAACGCACACCCCGATGCCTGGTGGTGTCTGGAGGTTGGGGAGTGGTGGTGGTGCGCTGGAGAGTTGGCAAACCTAACACCAAATTTCCACACTTTTGTCACTGTGGAAACAACCCACACAGATGCATTAACAGAGTTTTTTGCAATGAATATATGTACCTGTATATGCTTAACTTTTTAAATTGGCCTCGATAATATTCTTTCCCTATGCCGAATAATGCTTATCCTCCAACACCAGCTAAACTGAATTACAGAAATTTCATTCTCTGCTATTTTTGGTATTTTAGCTAATTACATATAATCTGAGAACATAACAGTCTATATAATATGATATGCCAGTGCAGCATTTTACATTACACTGCACTCTAATCTATCTTTTTTCCAACTAGCAAAATAACTGATCTTTTTTTTTTCCCTTTTTTTTCTATATCTACTGTAAATGACTGGCTTGTTGCAAGCAGGGTTGGGGATTGGGAGTAGATTTACCAGTGGGTTAGCTGGGCAGGAACGGGCTACCTTCAGTGGTAGAAATAAGATTGATTAGACTGCATGGAATATTTTCAGCGCATTAGGGAATGAGAGAAGCAAGACTTTTATTAGCTCTTTTGCCATAGATGGAGACACACTGCTGGCTTCAGGCTCTATGAGAAGCAGGACTGTGGCTGTGGAGCTATTTCTTTCAATGAGTTCTTTGGAGTTGTCATTGGAGATGGTACATTGTTTGCGGTTGCAGAGGTCAAGATGTGTAAGGTATGCTGATGCAGGCAGAATGGTAGGATTGAGCAGCACTTAATACAAGGTACTCTTTTAAAATATAAATTAAAAATGTGATGGTAATTATGGGAAAAAAGTAATTTGTGTAAGGGGAGATGGGCAGACTGGCTGCCAGCTGAAAGGTTTGCTCGGTAAGCAAGAAAAAAATATGGCAGCTGGTCATCATTTTCAAATGTAGTTTTGGAGTCTGACACATGAATTTTGGCAGGTAAAGAGGCAGCTGGCAGAGGATCTAGATTTTTCCCCCAGTCTGTACTGGCACATAAATGTACCCCTTGATAAGGGTCTCAGCCAATTAAAAAGCTGGATTCTTCTGACCCATTTTTCTAAGTGAAAATAAGGTAAATCTGGTTTATGAAATGGGAACAGTGAATCCAGTTTTCTGACTAGTTATTACCTGTGCATGAAATCTGTTCCATGCACAGGTAATAACAAGTTCCCTAAAATCAGAATGGAGCACAATAAATAAATCAAGGTGCCAATTAGATTGTTCAGTTTGAAACACTGCCATTTTTTTCTCCTCTTAGTGAGGAAAATTAAACAACTAAGCAACTAAGCCATATAAATTCAATACAAAAAGTAGGAAAAAATACATAGAACTCTCCTACTTTACTCATCACAGACTAGAGGTGTGCAAAGTCTGCTAAAGTCACTCCATCAGTTAAGTTGTAGATTTCGTGGAGTGATTTTGCAAAATTCGCAGAAGCAAATTTTGCTGATTTTGCCACGAAGCATGAGATTTTGCCCTCGAATTTCATGCTCCACCCACAAAATTCACTCTTCACATTAAAAAAAGGAAAATTTTGCTGAAAATGTCATGCAAATTGCGCAAATTGTAGTTTTGGAGTTAGCCAAAAACTCAGCAAATTCCGCAAAGCATTAATTTTTGATGCTTTGCGTGAGCTTTGTGGGCAAAGTTTAACTTTGCAACACCTCTATCACAGACCATGGAGATTTTCATTGCAACCACAATCCTGTCAGTAGTGAGTTTTCAGTGTATGGAATCTTGATCTAGTGAGCTGCTGTACTGCAGTTTTAAAAACAATAAATATCAGGTGATCTGACCTGCACTGAAAACTCACTGCTGACAGGACCACGGTCGCCTGGAAAATGTTCCTGAACCGTGGTCTTGAACCTCAGCTGAGCACTGTGTCACCCTCGTTTTACTCCTTTTTCCTCTTGTACATTTTTTTTATCCATTATTTAAATCAAAAGCTCCCCTCTGCCATGATCTGCCAGCTTTCCCCAATAAAACTCCTCCGACTTCATATACTACTCTCCACCCTCAGATGCTCAGCTGCTCTGTTCTTGTTATGGCAACCAAATAATTTTTTTTTTTAAAGAGTAACTTAACTGGATTCTGTCCTAGAGAGCTGTGGCTGGCATATTTATTTTGAGCTGCTGATTCTACTGCCCAGATCAATGTATTTTCTGCCACCTGCCTGCTCACACCTGTCAGGAAGGATCAGCATTATATTCTCATTGCCACAAGCCGACGACTTTCCTGTAGCACATATATTAAATGAGCAACACATAGACTATATCTTATTATTATTTTTTTTAATAAAATGAGATCAATTTAAAAAAATCAGGATTAGGATGGCATAGAAGCCATGACAACCATGGTATGATAAGGAGATCTACAGAGGCCACAGTAGGTCAAAAGTAAGAAGTTCAAAACAGAAAAAGCATAGAAGTAATACAGGTGGGGGAACAATTTTACAACAAAATAATGTAAAGATTTTTCAACTAGACTATTTGAACATCTGAATTTTAATTCTTTCACACATGTAAAATAAAGTGGCCCATTTCATAAGTGCAATAACACACTCTGAGGATGTGCATGGAACAGGTTTTTCCAGACTTCCAGGGGCTGAAGGCACTCAGCACGTGACAAAATATGTTCCATGAACACCCCATCATGTCTTATTGCTTACTTAGTGTATTTAAGAGGGGTTTGAACTTTTACTTGTATCTTTGTCTTTTTTTAATATTTTTACACCAAATTTCCAACATGGCCTTTTTGGGACCCCACCTCATGAATAAGGATGGTGTGATTTTCCAAATCCAAAATCCATCCAAAAGTTGATTTTGTGGTTGCTGTGTGAAATCTCCTTTCTGGTGAGATTTGAAAACTGGGTTCATGAGGTGGGGTCATAAGAAGGTAATGCTGAAAAATTGGGGTAAAAATATGTTAACAAGACAACTTATGAGTGAACATTGAACCTGGGTGGAGCTTGGGAGAGCAGCAACTGCCATTAGCAGCATTGGGGAACCAAAGAGAGAGCCGCATTGGCAGGTTTCATATCAGGGGACCGAAAAGAGCCACATTGGCAGGCTTGGCCAGTGGTCTAAACAGGAGAGGCCAGTGGTCTAAGCAGGAGGGGCCAGTGGTCTAAACAGCAGGGGTTTTGCTGGAGGGTTTTCCCTGTTTAGATGCAAGGGTTTCCCAGCACAAGGAGGGCCAATCGGGCTGCGCTAGGGAAACCAATCAGGGTGCTGGCTCAGGCACCTATCAGGCTGAGCAGCATCTCATTCAAATGAGCAACTGGGCTATAAAGAGCTGGGCCCAGTTGCTGTTCTACACTTTATCTGGGTGGGAGCTTGGGAGAGCAACAAGTGCTGCTAGCAGCATCGGGAGACCAAAGAGAGAGCCACATTGGCAGGCTTCAGCATTGGAGGACCAAAGAGAGCCTCATCGGCAGGTTTGGCCAGCGGTCTAAACAGGAGAGGACAGCGGTCTAAGCAAGAGGGGCCAGCGGTCTGAACAGGAGGGTTTTCATCCCGTTCACCCACCCTGGCCCCAACCTCTATTAAATGGTTCAGGTGGGAGGAGCCAGCTTCAAGGAGCAACAAGGAGCCACTGGCTGGAGAACAACAGTAGGCACTGCCTTCCAGGAGAAGGCACAAACACAGAAGGGACCAAGAAGGAGCTGAAAGCTACATCAATGTCAGTAACTCTGGCTGAATGCAGTAGGTGAGTCTGTCTTGCAATAATTTGTTTGCAGAGGGGGAGGGCAGAAGTCGAGCTTCTTAAAGTGTATGTTGGCATATGACACTTTCTGTAGGGGCAGTTTAAATTGTATTTTTGGTATAGGACACCATTTTTGTAAGTGTGAGTCATTTAGTAGGTAAGGCATCACAGGCAGGCAAGAAATAGGTGAGAAGGCAAGAAATAGGTGGCACTGTGTTCTTTCCTTTTATTTTCTGATAGTTGATTTTGGGGGGTGGATCAGGGAGAAACATAGAGGGTGCGGTGTTCCTTTCATTTACTGTCCTGTAAGTTCCTCGTGGAGGTAGGACTAGTGACAAATGTACAAACAGTACTATTTGTAAAAAGGTATTGGTAGTACTGTATTCCTGTAGTACTGTCATTTCGTGTGAGCAAAACACTGACTGAACATGGGTAGGATAATGGGCTGTAATGGATGTGGGGTGGCAGTTTGGATGAACATTTTGTGGAAGTTTGGGGGGTGTCCAGTCTGTCTCAGGCTCAGAAGGCTCGAGGAGGAGGTGCTGTGGTTGGGTAGGGAGTTAGAAAGAATGGGAGTGGGGGGGGGGATACTGGGGTGAAAGGGTCAACACAAGAGGGTAATATGAGGGAACAGCATGGGAAGGAGTAAACCGAACTGGGGACCAGAAACAGCTGAGGGAAAAGGATCACCCCAGGAAGGTAACATGAGGGAACCACTTGGGAGGAAAATCTGGTTGAGAGAGGGGGATATGTGTCAGAGCAAACCAATTTGGAGGCCTGGCCCTGTAGGGAGGGCACAGGCAGAAGGGAAGAACCAATACAAAGCAAGGCAGTGGGGGTTGGGAATAGGTTTGCTGTCCTGGCAACACTGGGAAAGGAGGGGGGAAAGGATCACCAAGGGGGGGCAGGAGAGGCGGATGGTGGGGCAGACACAAGGGATGGAAGTAGGTTTGAGGAAGTCAAGGGTAATGGGGTGGGGCACAAGGAAAAGGTTGGGTGAAGGGAGCATTGAGGAGGGAGAGGGAAACAGGGATGGGAGGGGTTGAGAAAGGCAGAGGAGGAGGGGATCCAGTGAGGATGGGGGTTGTGAAGGCTGGTGAAAGAGCAGGGACAAAGGGGTGCAGGTCAGGGGTGGGGAACAGGGGGCCATTGGGGGTAAGGGCAGAGCTACAAAGCTGGTGGACTCCAGTGATGGCTATCTTGGTAGAAGGGTGGAGGTGAGAACAAGGAATAATGAGGGGGGATACTAGTGCTCAGGGATTCCATACTACAAGCGATAAGATGGGGCAGTAAGGGGAAAAGGCATAGTCGGATATAGGTGGAGACTATACCTTGGTTAACGGCGGGCAGGCAGTCAATTCTAAATTGCACAAGGAGGGCAGGAGGGAACCACATCTTGTGGTGCATGTGGGTATGAATGACTTGGTGGGAGAGATGGTGGAGGTAGTAAGGGAGAGGTTTGAGGAGCTGGGAAGGATGTGTGAAGAGCTGGGGGAATAGGTGGCTTTCTCAGAGATGCTCCCAGTGCCATGCATGAGTACAGTGAGAAAAGGGAGGATTAGAGAATTCAACTCATGGCTGGGGGAGTAGCGTCAATCCAGGGGGCACGGGCTAGTGGGGGGATGGGGAGGAACCTGTTACAACAGCAATCTATACATGAGTGACAGGCTACCCTTAAGTGCAGAGGGGAAGAGAACATTAAAAAAGGGGATAGAGGGGTACATATCAGCAAAGGTGAGTTTAAACTAGGTGGGGTATGGCAAGTGGACAACTGGTAGGCAGGGAACCCAGAGAGGGGAGCCCAATGAGCTGAACCCCCAAGATAACAGGGGAGGAGTCAGGGTAGGGGCGTTGGGGGAGTGGGAAAACCCAGTTAAAGACAAAGAAGGAAATGGGGTGGAGGTTGGTGACATTGACTGCAAGGACCCTAGGCAATAAGGCAGCTGAGTTGCACACTCTCTTGGCAGTGAGAGGGGCAGACATTGCTGACATCACAGAAACATAGACTACCCAGTACCAGGACTGGGATATGATGATCCCAGGGTATAGAATATTCAGGAAGGACAGGGCTAAGGGGAAGGGGGGGCACGGCAATCTATGTACAAGTAGGGATAAAGTGCATAAGGGAGGAGGGGGAGAAAGGCAGTACAGAGGCTCTATGGATGCAGTTTCAGGACTCAAGAGGGAGGTCACTGAGGATGGAGGTAGTATACAGACCCCCGGCACAAGGGGAGGACCCTGAGAGAGAGCTAGCTGAGCAAATCAGAAAGGTCTGTAGGAAGGGAAACACAGTGGTAGTTGGGGACTTCAACCTACCTGGGGTGGATTGGAACACTCCAGCCACCATGAGCCCGAGGGAGCAGGTCATACTAGAGGCATTTCAGGACAGCTTCCTGGTACAAGTGGTACATGAGCCGACTAGATTGGGGAAGACTCTGGACCTGGTGCTTTCAGATGGGGGGGTTATAAGGGATCTGGGGGTGAAGGACCCTCTGGTTGGGCGTGACCACCACTCAGTGTGGTTCATGCTCAATATGAGTAAGGAAACAGGGTGAATGGGGACCAGGGTGATGGATTTTAAAGGGACAGAGCTTAACAGGATGGAGGAAATGTTGAGCAAGCATCTGACAGGCATTCATCAAGACATGGATGCTAGTCAGAAGTGGGACATTATAAAATGAGGGCTGAAGGAGGCCTCTGGGACATGTGCAAAGACACAGAGTAAGAAGGAAAAGGCAAAGAAGCCCAGTTGGTTGACGAAGGAGGTTATGGAGGGAGTAAGGGCCAAGAGAAGGGAATTTCAGAAGGTGAACAAATCGGGGTTGGGGGTGGTTGACAAGGACGAGTACATGAAGAAGTCCAGGAAGGTTACCTGGCTGATCAAAGCAGCCAAGGCCTCAAGACAACTAAGACTGGCACAGGGTATTAAGGAAGGAGAGAAGGGCTTCTTCAGATACATTAGAGAAAGAAGGAAGAACAAACATCAGATTGTGAGGATTAGGAAGGTCAGAGGATGGGTGGAGAAGGAGGGCGAACAGGCAGAGGCATTAAATGACTACTTCTGTTCTGTGTTCATGGAGAAGAAAGGGAGGCAGATACCAAAAGAGGGGTAGGATGGTTAGTGGGGGGAGAGGGTGACTGATGTAGGGATTACAGAGGACAGGGTGAAGGAGGGCTTGAGGGCACTAAGGGTGGACAAGGCACTGGGACCAGATGGCATTCACCCTAGGTACAGAAGGAGCTAGTGGAGATCCTGGCAGGACCACTGACTGACCTGTTCAGTACCTCCCTGGACACAAGATGCATACCACAGGACTGGAAGATGGCCCATGTAGTGCCCATTCACAAGAGTGGTCCCGGGGATGAACTAGGCAACTACAGGCCAGTGAGCCTCACATCAATTGTGGGGAAACTCATGGGAGACAATCCTAAAGGAGAGACTGGTAACCTTCTTTGAGAACAATGGTCTCCAGGACAGTTATCAACATTGGTTTGTTCTGGGCAGATCCTGCAAGACAAATCTAATTGAGTAGTACAACTGGGTGACCAGGGAACTGGACAAGGGCCATGCAGTGGATGTACTGTATTTGGACTTCAGCAAGGCCTTTGATTCTGTGCCACATGGCAGGCTGGGGGAGAAGCTGGAATACATAGGGGTGGGATCAAAGATGGTCAGATGGATTGTTAGCTGGCTGAATGGAAGGCAGCAGAGGGTAGTGGTGACAGGTGGAGCTCTCATCACTAAGGGAAGTATCGAGTGGGGTGCCACAGAGATCGGTACTGGGACCAGTTCTGTTCAGGATATTAGCAGCTGATATCTCACACGGGATCCGGAGTAAGATCAGTCTGTTTGCAAATGATGCAAAGATGCTAGCAGTGGTAGATGACATTGAAGGGTAGAAGGGGTTGCAGGAGGACCTGACCGAACTACAAGAGTGGTCAGAAACATGGCAGCTGGGGTTCAACGCCAAGAAGTGCAAGTTACTGCACTTTGCAGCAAGGAACCAGGGGAGGCGCTATCAGCTAGGAGGGGTGCAACTGGAAAGTATAGAGGAGGAGAAGAATATGGGGGGTGGCTATAATGGGCAGCATGAACAACTGTGCTCAGTGCAGGAAGGTGGCAGCAAAGGTCAATAGAATGCTGGGGTGTATAGCGAGGGTAATCTCCTCCAGGAGTAGGGAGGTGATCCTTCCCCTATACAGATCCCTGGAGTACTGTGTGCAGTAATGGCACCCATTCCTGAAGAAGGATGTCAAACTGTTGGAGGGGGTGCAATGTAGGATGACAAGGTTGATCCAGGGATTGGAAGGAAAGTCCTATGAGGATAGACTGGGCTCGCTGAACATGTACTACCTGGATGAAAGGAGGGATAAGGGGAATATGATTGAAACCTTTAAATAGCTTCAAGAGGGGTTGGGACAGGGTAAGGGAGGTGTTAAGATGAAGAAGGGGGAGGAGGGTGGGGCAGCTGCAAGTCAAGGGGCTAGTTGCACATTTGAGCAGTCTTGATAGACTGTATAGGCCTGCTTCTGCTGGCATTTTCGTATGTTCGTATTTCAACATTCACTCATAACTTTGCTACTTTTTAACATTTTTCCACTTAACTTTCAACATGGACTTTTTGGGACCCCACCTCATGAACAAGGCAGAGGTAAGTTTTCAAATTCATACAGTACAAAAAGATGATTTTTTTTTAGTCACTGCACAAATTTACATTCTGGGCAGGATTTGAAAATTTTCACCTACCGGGTTTATGAGGTGCGGTCATAAGAAGACTGCTGAAAATCTGGTGTACAAATAAAGTAAAATTACCAAGTCATGAGTGAATGTTGAAATATTTTGACAATCACTTACAACTTCGCTAATTTTCAATATTTTGACTCCAAACTTTCAACATAGTCATTTCTTCACACCACCTCATAAATGTGACATGTGTCCTTTTTCAATTTCTGGATAAGCCGTGTTTTTGCACATGTGGTGCAAAATGATGTTTTGACCAGTATTCTATAAATGCCACATGTCATGTTTATAAGAGGCAGTCATAAAATGACCATCTTGAAAATGTGTGGTCAAGATTTGAAAAAATGTAGAATAATTATTAATAAACATTGGGCTGGATTCACAAAAGGTTGCCGCAAGCTGTGACACTGGCAGCCTGTGGCAACAGCCTCTGCATCCTGGACCCTGCACCTGATTCAGTATCAGACAGGGTCCAAGAGCCTGCATCCTGCGGCTTGTGGCATTGATCCAAGGAAGGGGTGCAGCCCTCCAGAATGCCGTAAGCCACAGGATGGGCAGGCAGCAGATGCACCCATAGAAGTGAGCTGCAGTGCACACCCACATGCCCAAAGTGCCTACAGTAATCACTCCCTCTGCACAACAGAATTAAATATCAGACCTGCCTACTAGGCATGAAAGCCATGATGGGTCTGACCCCCCCCCCCAAGGCTACAAGCTCTCCTAAGTCATGCCCCAAATCCTTACCCTACTAGAGGCATGGCAAGTATTACCCTGGCAGTGCCCTGCAACAGAACAAGTCTAGCCAAATTATCCTTTGCAACCAGAGCCCCTAGCTGGCTTAATGGACTCCCTGTCCAGCTAAAGACACCTGTTAAGCTGGGCCATTTTAAAAGGGAGCTACTACAAATGCTCCTACTTGGCACCAGTTGCAGCTGCACCCACCAGTAAGTCCTAACAAGCACTGGCACCTGTTGCCTACTCAGCAACATATTTTTCAACACTGCACTAGTGGCACGTGGTACCCACTAACATGACCTTGCCACACACGGGCTTCTGGCCAAATGCCAAAACTCTTCTCTGTCTCTGACCTCACATGCTTGTGCTACCCCTCTGTCTCCCTGCGGTGTAAAAGTGCACAGATCTATCACCAGAAGAATGCCCTGCCGGGCTGCTGCCATGACTTTAGCACTTTGCTATTGTGAACTTCCTGACCCTTGGAAGTGTTACCCTGATCCATGTATTTTGAAACAATGTCACCAAAACTAATTGTTATCTGTGATGTGTCGAGAAGTATTGTAATTGTATTGCTGTTTGACAAGGAACCTTCGCAAATGACCATCTTGCTCAAAGATGTATATCTGAGCAATAAATAAATGAATAAAAATAAAAGATATATTCCTCCTGACACTGCCAATATGGGAAGACCATTAAATCCTGATTTAAATTGTCCAGTGTTTTTCTTTAGATCTTTATTGCCTGGGGAGGTTATAGGATATCTGCAAAAGATGTACCCTCGCCCCTCTGTAGGAAGGGATGGGATTGACTATAGGCTCATGAGGATCACTGCGGACATACTGTGTTTTCCTATTTCCTCTATATTTATTTTGTCACTTTGTTATTTTATTTTTCCTACTACAGTTGTAGCACCGAATTAGTCAAGGGATTTTTAAGGAATTTTAAAAATCCTTATTGAGAATTGTGAAACCTTTTGTTAGGGATTTTGTTTTGTTTGTTAGTGTGTTCACTCCCACCGTGACAGGGTGCTCTCATCTGATAGAATATTTGAAAATCTACCAGATGGCACTTAAAGTACTGTTAACAGGAGCTGGCCTCTTTCTGTAGGTATAACAAAAATATTTTTTTAGGATTTTTTTCCCTACATTTTGTGAAGGATAAATAGGGAATCTCACAAAATTGCTTAACAAATTCGGTGCTACTACTGTATCTGGAAGGGTTCCATTGTTGTTCCTATATTTAAATCAGGAGATCCCACTAAGGTGCAAAATTATCACTCGATTTCACTTATAGTCCCACTTTACAAAGTATTGGAGAGAATAATTTTTGATCAAATGATTGAATATTTATCAAAATATAACATTCTTATGCCAGCCCAGCACAGCTTCAGACCTGGCCACAGTAGTGCTATGGCCTTGGTGGGGTTCATGAATACAGTCCAGTCTGTCATGGATGGCGTTTTTGTACTGGGACTGTGTTCGTGGACCTCACCAAGACCTTTGACCTGGTAGATCAAGGTATTCTTTTATTATCCTTGGATGGTCTTGGCCTGTCTGGAGAAGTGGTGAGGTGGAGTCAAAGCTATTTGAGACAACATTCTCAGGTAACCAAGATTGGTAGTCATCTTTCATCTTCTGCTTTAATTTCACTGGGTATTCTTCAGGGGCCTATTCTGGGTCCTCTCCTATTTAGTCTTTTTTTGAATACTCTTCCTTTAGTTTGCACTAACTCTCAGATTCTACTTTATGCAGATGATGCAGTGATCCTCATGAGTGAAACAGATTTAAATATGGTCTAAAAAAGCCTGAACTGTGATTTTCAGGCTGCACATAGCTGGTTCAGCTGAAATAGATTGGTGCTAAATGAAAAAAAAACAAAGTCAATGTTTTTTTTTAATCTAGAAGAAGTCCTGAAAAGGATAATTCAAAATCTTTACAGACAGTGATGGGTGGGAATATTGAGCATGTACATAAATTTAAATACTTAGGACTGTTAATTGATGAGGGTATGACATTTGAACCCCACATTGTAAATATGATTAAGGTATTGCATCAAAGATTATGGGCTTTATATAGGCTCAGTTCATTATTAGTACCATCAACATGAAAACTTCTCGTACAAAGTTTCCTAATTCCTATAATAGACTATGGTCTGTTATTTTATTTTTCTGCTAGGGAGGGTTTGTTAACTAAAGTTAAAACTTTGTTGAATCAGGTTGCTAGATTCTCAACTCAGTTACCAGTGAGGACCCATCATTGTACTCTTCTGAAGGCCACTGTTTTTTTGCCTTTAGAGTCTCGATTTAAACTACAAGTTGGGCTTTTCGCAAAAAAAGTGGCAATGAATACGGTCCCTAAGGTACTTGGCTCTCTATTTAAAAGGCATATTAGTTCTGTAGTAACAAGATTGGCCATGAAGAAGTTATTTGCAATACCCACGATGAAAATCACATTGGGACAAAGGTCTTTACTGTATGTCGTTCCATGCTTTTTCAATTCATTAATATCCTTTTTTGAACGTATAAACAATTCATTGATATCCTTTAGGACAAGTTTGAAGGACTATCTGATACATGAAAGTGTGTGTAGGTGTTTTAACTGAACATACTGGGTGGGATATTCAAAAGGGTTGCGCCATGCGCAAGTCCAAAAGTGCGCCATTTTGCGATATTCAGCAGGAGGCAGTTGCGCCACCGAAAACATGCTGAGCAACAGCGCAATGCAAATGAAGGCATGCGCAACTGAAGGGGGTGGATCCATGCATAAAGAGCGCAATGCGATATTCAAAGACTTGCGCAATGCGCAACAGTGGAACAGCCGGAAATTGCGAGACATGGAAATGAGCCAAAAAAGGCTCAAGGAAGCAAAAAGAACGCACAAGGATGCCAAGTGGGTGAGAGAGAGAGAGAGAGACAGACAGACAGACAGTGACAGACTAGGGCAGGCAAGGCAAGTGTGGGCCATAGGCTGCAGAGGCCAGTGGGGGTGCCCGTGCAGTGGAAGTAGAGTCAGGACAGCTGGGGTAACACAGCAACACCAGCCGGGGGTCAGAAGCCAGGAGATGGACAGTGCCAGCTTCCACATGGAAGCTGTAATGAGGGGGTGAGAATGCAAGCTGCAGGAGGACAGGCCGGTGGAAGGGCCTGCTGGCTGCACGCCTCAACAGGCAGTACCGTGCCCGCATCAGCTATGAGCTGTACACAGATGTAGAGATCATGGGCCGGTACCGCCTGAACAGGGCAATACTGAGGTGGCTCTGTGAGCTGTGCAGTGATGTGATGCAGGCACCCTCACGACGGAGTCATGCTCTGTCAGTGGAGACCAAGGTGACAGCCTGCATGTGCTGCTTGCCACGGGCACCTTCCAGAGGCCGACAGGGGACACCACAGGCATCACACAGTCGGCCAAGTCACGCATCCTCTCCCAATTCCTGAGCGCACTGCTGCCACATGCTGCAGAGTACATCCATTTCCCCAGCACCATGGCAGAGCGTACAGCAAACATGCAGGAGTTCCACAGGGTAGCACATATGCCTGGCATGCTAGGGGCCATAGACTGCACCCATGTGGCCATTTGCATGCCACCTGGCCCCGATGGGGCTGCATATAGGAACAGAAAGGGCTTCTCCAGTGTCAACTGCCAGGTGGTGTGTGATGCCACTGGGCACATAATCAATGTCTGTGCCACACACCTGGTGGAGCACATGATGCCTTCATATGGTATCAGTCCGCACTGTGCCATGACCGAGAGAGTGGGGACATCCCCACAGGCCATCTAGTGGGTGAGTACGCATGTATGGAATGCAAACTCGGGACAAGGGTTGGAATGCCACAGGTGCCATGGTAGTGGCACACAGGGATATGGGCAATATGGATCTGAACATGATACTGATCTCCACTAGCTCCACACAGGTGACAGCGGATACCCACTCAATCCCTGGCTGCTCACACCGTACTGGCGCCCCATGACCCCATCGCAGCAACGCTATAATGAGGCACATGCTTCCACACGCAACATCATAGAGCGGGTGTTTGGGATGCTCAAGGTATGCTTCCGATGCCTAGACACCTCCGGCGGTGCCCTACAGTACAGCCCCCAAAAGGCCTGTGGGATATTCCTGGCCTGTTGCATCCTGCACAACATGGCCAAAGACTGTGGGATAGCCCTACAGGTTGAAGAGGGGACAGCGATGGGGACGCCAGGTGGCGCCAGTGTTGGTGATGAGAGCAGCCCCCTAGGACGGCGGGACCCCGACTGATCCGGCAGGCCCAGCTGCACCGGGACACCATCACAGAGGAGCACTATGCACAACACAGGTAAGTCAAGGGGACATGTGCAACCAACACTGTCCATGCGCAAACCACAGGCACACAGGATAACACACCAGGGGGGCATGACGGCCAGGGGAGTGGAAGGGTCCAGGCATACAAACATACCATCAGGAAGGGGTGAACACTCATATGGACACACACACACTAGGCACAGAGCGTACATGGGCAGATGCACAGAACAGCAGAACCGACATTGCTAACACACAGAACCACCGACCACCCCCACCACCTGTACTGTCCAAGTACGTGTGTCAGATGCTGGGCACCCTTGCACCTTGGTGTACAGTACAATGCAGGCATCATCATGCACACGCACCTGTGGACAGCAGTTGGGAGGGTGTGCAGGTGGTCCGTGTGTCGGCGTGTTGAGCAGAGCACCCAGCAGTGCACTGCCCACCATGACACACATTGCACACAGGGCAGCACCAGACAGGGCCCACACTGGGAGACAGGTCAGTCATGTAGCACTGTCCCACGGCCACCGCGGATGCGTGGGTGGCCCCGCCGTGACCCAACAGCCCTGGCAGGCTGAGCAGGGGCTGCATGGGGTGGCACTGTTGGACCACCAGGGGTCCCACTGCACGAACGCGACCTTGCCCGCACAGGGGTCTGCAGCATGCCAAACAAACCTGCACCAGGGGTTCTCGGGATACCCACAGCAGAACCCGGCGTCGACAGGCCTGGTGTCGCACGACACCGGGAATGGGGAGTGGAGAGTGAACTGTGTGGGGTGTGTGGTACAGGGGCACCTGACTGTGTGCCCAATGCGTCCACGACAGAGACCACTGCCTGGGTTAGCCTGTCAATGGTGGCGGTCACATCCGTCCGCATACGAACCAGCTCTGCACGGTCCAGAGCACACTCCCTGCTGTACTGCTCCACAGCCACAGACAGTATCTCCACGGACATTGCAACCCACCTCTGCTGCTGTACTGATTCCTGCAGCAGGCGGGTGTGCTCGTCCAATGGGTACTGTGCCCCAATGGCATCCTGTCCCCCAGGGTGTGGAAGGTCCTGATGCACAACACCTCTTGAGGGTGGGCGCTGTTCGCCAGGACCAGGAATGGGTGGATCAAAGGGCGGCGGACATGTGCCACCGCTTGACACTGTACCCCCAGACCTGGTGGGTGACTGCTGCTGCTGCCCCTCCAACCACTGTGCCCCAGGGTCCACTCGTTCCACCGCTGTGGCTGCAACAGTGCCAGACACCTGCACAGCCACCAGTGCTGCCCCACCGGTGCTGACAGGCACAGCCTGGGACTGTGCCAACATGCTGGCACACAAGTTGGAACCAGTAAGGCCCAGGGGCACGTGCTGGCCTGCTGTGTGTCCGTCATGGGACACACACATATCACTGCCCATTGCAGTCCTTGCATCATCAATGGTGCAGGTACGTGCTACAGCCACAGTCACAGCGTGCTGGCATGCTTGCATGCCAGACTGCTGAGACACAGGCTGTGCACCCCCCACACCCGAATTACCGACACCAGAGTTGGTGGCCCAGCGTGCATGCTGCTGCAGTGCATGCTGGCTGGTGACAGAGGTGGATGGACCCTCCTCCATGTCCAGCAGGTCATCATCACTGCCTGGACCCACCACCACTGTCTCCTGAAGACGAACAGGATCTGTAACAGAAACAGAGTACATGTGAGTGCATGTGAACAACCTCCCCCCCCCAACACCACCACCATGTCATACCGTGCAGTGATGGGCTTCCACCTGTCTGGAATCCACCTCCTGGTATGCCCTCAATAGCGCGCTCCACTGCATTGATGCAGCCAGTCTCTCCTCAGCCAGGGTCAGCTCCAACACCGCTGGCTGGCCCTTGCCAGTGCCAGCACGTGCCGTCCTGAAGGCTGCCACCTTCTCCTTCAACCTCCTGCAGTCTGTCCCCATCTTCTTCTTGCATTCCTGCACGGAGCGCTGGTGGCTTCTGTGCAGGCTCACGGCCCGAGCTACCCCCTCCCATGCAGCCGCACGGGACTGAGGGGTGCCCCGCCGTCCACTCAGTAGTGGCTCCTCCTCCAGGTAGGCCTGGAAGAGGGCCTCTGTCTCTGCTGGGGTAAAGTTGGGCATCCTACTACGCCCACCATCCTCACCCTCACCTTGTCTCTGCTCGGTCATGGCGATCTGTATGGGGGGAAGTGGACACCTGTCACTGTGCAGTCTACAGCATTTTCCCATGACCATTGTCCAGAACATCACACAGCATGCAACTCACCTCTCACCTGCAGTACCTGAATCTGGCCAGCGCAGCCCAATGTCACACATTTATAGTGCAATGCATGCAAATTAGGAGTGGAGCAACTATAATGAGATGCAAATCACGCCGCTGCCTTTGAATGGCTGATCAGATGGTTTGTACATATCAGTTGAATATTCCAGTTGGGCGCTTTTGCCGCACACGGTTGAGCTGGCTGAGCCAATGGCGCAGATTGTGATCGTGTGGCACACCGCATTGCACATGCCCAGATAGCTTACGAGCGCCTGCCGCGCTGCCACGTGCCAGCGCGATCGACAATTCAGGCCATGGCTACCATTGTGCCAGTGGCACTACAGCACTGGGCACTATATGGTGCTGTGGCACTACTGCGCAATAGTCCACTGTGGCACTGGTCGCAGGTGGTCGGTCGCGCAGGATGTGTATACGTCAGATGGCGCTCTGCGTGGCCTTGCATCATTGCCCATGACCTGGTGTCTGACCTTTGCCCCCTGGTGCTGTTCAGCTGCCATGTGTACGGCCCTATTGCGCTGTCTGGTGACAACGTTATGTGAACTGACGGCGCTGTTCGAACAGTGCGATTGGAACCTATGGTGGTCTATTGTGCAACATCTCCATGTGGGGTTACGGCGCAGCGGGGTGCCATATTGCCTGCTGTAAAGTTGGTAGCATGGCACGCAGGAGGGCAGTGCAATGGAACCCCGTGGAAGTGGCCAACTTGGTGACCCTGGTGGAGCCCCACTATGGTGCACTGTATGGTGAGGTGCCCCTCACCATAGCTAGGACCCAGGTCTGGCAGCAAGTGGCCAGTGACCTGGTGGGGGTCACTGGGCGGTGCTGGTCAGCTGAGCAGTGCTGGCACCGGTACAGTGACCTCTGCAGGAGGGATCCTGAGCTTCATGGGCGGCTACGGTCACGTGCCAGGAGGGGCGTGGTGCCTAGGCCAGGTGGGTGTACCGTCTATGCACCTGTATTCTCTGTAGGGGTGACTGTGTTTTTGGTGGATGTGCATAGGTGATGGCTCTGACATGGTTGGCTGTGTCAGTGTGTGCAGGTGTGAGATGCATGGGGCTGGCTGTGTGGGCAGGCACTCTCACTGGGGCAGGGGCAGTCTGCTTTGGAGTCACACTGATGTTTTTCTCAACATTTGTCTCCCACAGGACAGGTGGAGAGGATGCAGGCACGGGGTGAGGAGGGCCGTGCCAGGGCCCCGGTGCTGGTCGGTGGTGCTGTGGGTGGTGCACCCCAGCAGCAGCAGCAGCAGCAGCAGCAGCAGCCACAGCTGCTTGAGGAGTGTGAGTATCATTACTTCATGGATGATATTGCATGCTGGGGGGGGCATGACCACCAGCCATGCACAACACAACCATGCACGACACAGGCAACATTCATCACTGTCCAGTGTCACAGCACGTCTGTGTATGCATCACTGGTGGTCCATGACGCACTGGCACATGGCTGGGACTGGCATCGCACCACTGCCACCCGCCACTTGACAGCCTTGTTTGTGCTGTGATGTACATGGCCAGGTGTGTGTGCAGTGGTGCACATAGCTGGTGCTGCCTTGCTGACGCATATCGTGTGCATGGTCACTGTGGTGGGTGCATACTATCACAGGTGCAGGGCACTAGGCTTTATGCCTTGCAGGATGGGTGGTGTTCAGGGTTTTGGACAGTCACAGCCATTGACTGTGTTCCCTTTTCCTAGGTCTCAGCATCCTAAGAAGGATGGAGCATGCCCTTCAGCAGATTACACATGTGTCAATTGCAACACATGGGATCCTGACCGACATTTACTGCCATGGGATCCGGAGACGGCGGAGGGGACAGCGACGGCGGCAGGCAGCGGCAGACCAGCCTGCCAGGCCATGATTGTGCTTCTCCTTCCCACTTCAACAATCCCTCCCACCCTGCCTTCCCTCTCCCAGTTGTTCACCCCTACCCCTTACCCACCCCTACCTTGTACCCCACCCCCTTGTGTTGTACATGACTGTATATAGTTGTTCTTGTTCTTGTTGTTGTATTTTATTGTTTCTATGAATATATATATTTTGTTATGAATACTGTGGTGGTCTCTGATTTGCAGCTGGCTATGGTTGCTCAGTTGCAGTGGTGTGCATGCCATCTGGGGTGGTATGGTCCGTGTGTGTGTGTGTGTGTGTGTGTGTGTGTGTGTGTGCATGGGGAGGTGTCTCCAGTGTGGCAGTGTCTTTCTGTTGGTCATGCCATCTGCTGCCGCCCACTGCTGGGTGCACAGGGTGGGTCTGGCTTGTGCTTCTCTGCTACAGGGGTTGGCGTGTGCAGGCGGGATGCATGGTGTTTCCTGCAGTGCTAGTCACTGCACATGGCTGGTGTCTTGGGGTCACGGTGCAGGGTGTGCTGTGCGTATGGGGGGGCTGATGTGCACTGTGGTTGTCATCCCCCTGTGTGTGGCAGTCTCAGCCTGCCAGTGGTTGTGCTGGGGTGTCATGGCCCTGCTGTGCTTTGTTGGCTTGTCCCCAGGGGCCAGTGAATCATCTGTCCCACCCCCAGTGATGCTGTGCTTGGGGTGAGCAGGTGTCTTGTTGGTTCTGCAGTGTGTTCCTGTGCCCATGTGTGGCATGGCTACGGTGGGCCCCAGCCTGCCTCCCTGGATGTGCAGTTCCATTGCTCTGCGGGTGGGGGGGCTCTGCTTGCACTATGGCACCTCTGGACTGCTCAGCTGGGCTGCCCTGGTTGCGCTATAGCGCAACCTTTCTGCTCAGCTTCCCCTTCCTGGTTGCTCTATGGCGCAGTTTGTGCGATATTCAGACGTTGGCTGCTTGCGCAATTTGTTCTGCTCCATGTTTGATTATCGCGTCTGTTGCACATATGCGCAATTGATTTGTGCTTGCTCCTGCTGTTGCGCACATTTTGGGCGCAGTTTGAATATCTGGGCCACTGTGTTTTATGTTAATGTGTATTCTAGTACCTTTGTATGAATTTTGCAAAAACTGTAAATTGAATGTGTATCTAGTATGCGTTGTATTTACATGTACACTGGTTGACTATGAAAATGGGTCCTTGGCCCATGGACTCTCCAGTATAAATAAATAAAACAGACAAACAAATAATTTGGAGATGGGGTATACAGCGTAGTGGGACCGAAGCAGCGGTGCTGGCCCTTGACGCCAAAAAGGCATTTGACCATGTGGAGTAGAGGTAAATGTTTGCAGTCCTTAAGAAATTAGATATGGGATTTAACATGATTAAGTGAATTTTAGCTCTTTATCAAAATCCAACAGGTCAGGTGTCAGTTAATGGTAATTTATCAAAGTCTTTTTCCCCCACCAGAAGCACTCGGCAGGGATGTCCACTCACTTTCCCCACTGTTGTATGTACTCTCCCTAGAACCATTGGCAGCTACAATTCAGTCAGATGGTTTTATTAAAAGCTTTCAGTCAGGCACATACCATTTTAAGCTGTCCTTGTTTGCTGACAACCTCTTAATATTTCTGGATGACTCAGAACAGGGCCTCCCCAGGGTACACCAGTTACTAAATAAATTTAACAAGATATCTAGCCATAAGACAAACTGTACTAAAAGAGAAGTGCTTCTGGTTGGCCCAGATTTGTACGCCCACTTAACTAACAATGTATTGGGTTTGAAAAATGTAGGCACTCTTAAATATTTGGGCATCAACATTTTGAAATCTGGTCCTGCACTTTTTCAAGATAATTATGGCAAGCTTTTAAATACTATTTGGCAGGACTGTGAAAGATTGGTGGCTCTCCCCTTTACCTTAATCGGTCATATAAACACCATAAAATGAATATTCTCCACAAGTGGCTTTATCTATTCCAAAACTTAGGTATAAGGATACCAGAAAGGATTTTCAAGCTTTTAATACTATTCTAACTAGATTTATAAGGGGAGGGAAAAATGACAGAATATCCAGAGTTGTACTGCAACTGCCTATAAGTAAAGGGGGACTGTGTCTTCAAAATTTAAAATTTTACTACTGGATGGCACAGTTGGCCCTACTGGCAGAAGCGGGCCAGATTTCCGCCCCCCCAAGTGATTCAGGTTAGAAGGAGAGAATGAAGTATCAGGACTGTTGAGTGGGTATCTGCTACCTGGTTTAGCTAAAGTTAACCATGCATTAAAGCTAATCCCACTACATTCGACAACTCAGCAGAATATGGTTTGGTACCCTCAAATTTATAAAGCACTTAAAAGGGCTGTCTATCTGTGCAGGGCTGATAGCTGTTTGCAAGCAGATGGCTGTTTATAATGTATCTATACACCAAATTCTGTTGAGATGGAAGAAAAAGGGATCAAATATGTAGGAGATATATATGAAGGAGGGGTTTAAATATTTTTCTGTAATGAGAGATGAATTTTCACTACAGGTTGGTGACTTCTTTGCTTTCCTGTGAATAACACATTACCTTTCTGTTTTTTCCATGGTGGCATCCACTGTAGGAGAGATTTCGTATAGGCCCCAACCAGGTTCAAAGCCTCTATCAGCACTTTACAAGCTGCTGCTTGGAGTTGCCCCAATACCTGTGCCTCGAGAAAAAGAGCAGTGGCAATCTGACCTACAGGTAGATTTGAACCTCAAGACTTGGGGGTTGGTCATCAAACATGTGCATGCCTCCTCAAGTTCTAATAGGTTAAGAAGAATTCAATACAACTTTTTGTATAGATCATACTTCACCCCTGCTCAGCTTCACTGCTACAAGCCTTCGCTTAGCCCTACTTATCCCAACCGTCAGGTTGAAGAAGGTGACTTTTTGCACATGGCTTTGACAAGTGGCAAGGTTGCCCCCTTTTGGATAGCAAAACACAGGACAATGGAGGAAGTGCTACATTATAAACTGCCATGCATTCCCTCTGAGCTGATGCTAGGGGTGGATGACTCCTGGCTTTTTCTAACTAAGAAGGGACCCAACCTTATACTGTGGGATATGGCACTGATCAATGCAAGGAAAACCACTGCACAAAACTGGATGAGCTCCTCCCCACCCACTATGACCCATTGGCTAAATAATATGTCATAATGCATGAAAATTGAAAGCTATCATTATAACGTTACTGGACACGGGCATATCTTTCAAGAAATTAGGTTACCATATACATTTACTTGCATCACCCATCACTCACCTCTTCAACTTGTCCCTTTCCCAGTGGGTCTTCCTTCCACATGGAAAATAGCACACATTATCCCACTTTGTAAGTCTGGTGACCCAAGCGACCTGAACAATTATTGGCCAATTTCTGTTACCCATTTTGTCAAAACTACTCTAAAAACTAATTAACTCTCAACTAGGAGAACACCTGGAAACTTCAGATATGCTCAACATACTACAGACTCGCTTTAGGTCCTGTCATAGTAATGTATCTGCCCTGGAAAAGGTCACAAATGACTGGCAAATTGTCTTAGATGCTAAAAACCACATCTGTGCAGTTTTCTTGGATCTAAGCAAGGCCTTTGTTACCGTCGACCATGATTTACTACTGCTTATGCTGGCATAATCTTGGGCTAGACGACATTGCCTTAAAGTGGTTTTCCTACTACCTTATAGGTAGACAGCAACAGGTTAAAACCCAAGGTGACTCCCCCCCCCTTAAAACCTTGCAGAGAGGGGTTCCTCAGGGGTCAATCCTGGGGCCTTATTATTATCTATCTATATTAATGTCATTGACCACAAAATTAGAACAGCAAGTGTTCATCTCTTTGCAGATGATACTGTACTTTACGTTGCTCAGCCTACCCTAGAGTCAGCATGCCTAGAGCTGCAGCAAGAATTCAGTCTCGTATAACAAAACCTGCTTCACTTGAAACTTTTGCTTAGTGCCAAAAAAAACAAAGTCATGCTCCTCTCCCCACGAACAAAATCAGTAACCATCAGCCCCTCAAACACTAAGTTCAAGATTACAACCATCCTGGGGGAAATACTCGAAACTGTGGACAAATTTAAATACGTTGGATTTTGGCTCTGCTGCAAGCTCTCATTCTTAACACATTTTGAAGAACTAAAAAAAAAATGAAGACAAAGTCTAAGACTCTTCTTCCATATTAAGCACCTGCTCACCCATGAGCCAACATTAAGACTAGTTCAGATGACATTTCTGCCCCTTACCAACTACACAAACTTTCTTTATAGCCATTGTTCCAAAACAGCCTTAGCAAAGTTGGATGTGCTGTACCATAGGGCGCTAAGATTCATCACTAATTCCTCATTTAATACCCACCACTGCTCACTTTAGATGCAATTAGGCTGAACTTCACTTGCCACCAGGAGATGGCATAAGGCCACACTCTGGGTGTATAGAGCCATCACCAAGAAACTTCCTCCCTACGTCTCTGTCCTTTTCAAATGCACCCCTTTTGCATACCCACTAAGAAGATACTCATATATCCTACTCGATGTCCCTAGGATAAGATCCTGCTATGGTGCCTCATCCATAAGCCATGCTCTACCTACCTTATGGAATACCCTTCAAAGTTCACTAAAATAGATGCCAATTGTTGGGATGTATAGTGTGTCTCATTTCTGTCCTGGTTACACTTCATCCAATGTTCAGCTAATCCAGTCCTTTATCTTTATAGGATAGATTAGGTTCCATACTCATTGCTCAGTCTGGGTAGCTTTGTGTTGTTAAATCCCCTGTTTAGGATGGGATTAAAAGCATGCAAAGATGATGTAAAGAACAAGACATCTATGGCCTATCCGTTTACTGTACAAACATCGTATATTTATTTATTTAGCATTTGTTAACCAGCTAAGTACACTAGACAAAACATATGCCTATTTTCATGTATGACCCGGGACAGTACAGGAATTATGAGTTCAATACAGAGGACAACATGATACAAGTAAGGCAGTTACACAGAGTCAGGAGAGGCATAACATGTTCAGTAAGTTGATATGATTACACAAATGGCACAGACAAATATAAAATATACATAGAGTCACCAAGTCTATTAGCAGTGCATTATATACAGATATATACAGTTCAGGACCCCTAGTAGAGTCACAGTCAAAGCAAATGCCTGAATGAGAGAGTGGAAACATTTTATACAAGGCATCACCCAAGCAGGCAGGCTACCTAAGCAGGGCCTGTGCCAGAGTTCAGGAAGTGGTACACTTGAGTCCAGTGCAGGAGACCAGAGGTAATCATGGAGGCTTGAGACAATCACATGCTAAGGAGTGCTTCAAGTGTTTCCACAGGGAGGTTCAAAGGCATGCGTGGGAGGGAGAAGAGCGGACCTGGGCAAGAAAAGAGATCTATAATCTGGGGGCACACGAGGCAAAAATCTCTGTCCTTCATTTGAGTGTGAGTAGCAGGAACCTTAAGAACAGCAGGGCCCAAAGACCTGAGGGAGTAAGAAGAGTATAACCAAGTTGCAGGTTATTTGTATATTCACCCTTTAAGTGTTTATGTGTTATTTGATGTGACATACGTTGACCTGCAGAACCCTAATAAAGTATGTTTATAAAAAAAAAAACATGCTCGGGAACCATTGAATGAGTATTGTTAGAAAAGCCAAGGCTACTTATTTCTTCTCTAAATTCCTCAATGTCTCCTCATCGTCCTCTAAATTCTGAAACATAGTAAACAACCTTCATGAGCCTACTTGCCTCTCTTCTTCTATTCGTAACTTGATTAACTCAGGTATAGTCATTTACCTGGATGCCATAGTAAATGTTCTAAACACCCATATTATGGAAGGCCCTTTATTCCCCCCCCCCCCAGCAACTCCATCTAATAACTTTGACTATGTTGTCACTATTATCTGACACTATGAACCCTGGAGATATTGAATACAGAGTAAGACACTTCTGGAATTGATTTTGCAACTCTTGCAAACTATTCACAGCAGTGTGGTTTTCCTCAAAAGTGGTGACACATAATATAGCCTGTATCCTACTACTTACAGTAGAGAGGGGATTATTACTTTCTGACTGATAACTTGCCCAAATGAGCTGTAACAGTCATGTAGTCAATTGTTTGGTTGCTGGTCCATATATCTGTGGTTATGTGAACCTGCTTCACTTCAGAGAGTTTCAACAGCTTAGTGACTGCTCTACACACCAAGTCATGCAACTGTGGAACAGCCTTTTTTGAGACATATGTTCAACAGGGAACAGTGTACCATAGTTCAATCCAGTTCATGAACTTGAGGAAACCTTTTAGGGCCACAAAAGCAAAAGGGAGTTGACAATCGGCAAACAGCTCTGCAGTGGCTCTGTTTAACAGCTGGCACGTTGGATGCTCATAGGTAAATTTTGATGTCCTCATAACATTTTCTTTTAATGTTAGCTGATGAGAATGATGAGATGTTTTTTATATTGTGGGTATTGTATTTTTAACTCCTTTTTCTTTTTTTTTCTTTGTGTTGGCTTCCTCGACTCCCGCAGGGGCTCAGCTCCCGCCCACACCACCTCCTCTATGTTCAGGCTTCCCTCTGGTTGGGGCCACTGAGCAGGTACCCACTCCCCAACATCAGCAGTAACTTGCCCTGGCTTTCCTCCCAGGGTGGGGCCATGGGAGTGGGGACTCACCCAGCGGACACGGTAAGCAGTGGAGGAGTTGGAGCAGTGCTTCATGCTTCAGGGGCTGGCATTTTGTAAGCTGTATCAGAGCTGGGACATACAATGATGGCCAGCATCCACCCCACCCCCCCACTGATGCGACACCAGCACTGTGGTTCCTCTGCCTCCACTAGGGGTCTGTAGCATGCCAAACACACAACCCCTCCCCCCCCGGAGGAGAGCAGTCCCTAGGACACTTGATCCTTCTCTCCTGGCTGGCCCTCCAACGTCTCTAGTCCATTCCCGAACTCAGGTCTTTGGCATCGCAGTCAGACATCCTGCCTCTGTGCCAGCAGGCTGACCCTTTCACACCTTTTTCATGTGGAGTACTACTTTGGGATTTTGCAGTACTTGATGGTGTGAGGAGAAAACTATCTATGTTTGTCTGGGAAGACTGCAAGGACATATCAAGTGATTCAGTTTCAGTTCCTGCTTCCAGTTCATTGTCACTATTGTCATTACTGCCACACCACTTCCACTACCACCCATACCAACCACACAGTCCCTTGTCCTGCCCCACTCAACTGGGTGTTTTGCCTTTGGATGTCATATCTTTACTGATGTTCTAAAATTTCCCGCTTTGCCACCATGACTGATATTCTTTTTGCACAGACTGCATACAGCTGGGAGTTGTCTGCAGGGTCAGTATAAAATAAATTCCACACTGAAGGTTTACCAGTTGTGCTTTGTATTACAGTGCCTGGCACTATTTCTTTTATAGTCAAGGGACCAGGGGGAAACCCTGCACTGCCATTTCCTTATTGATATGAAATGTGCTCATTTATGCTCATCTTCTTATTCTTACGTTTAGCATATGACTTTTTTCTGCACTTGCCTCTCATGCCTTATAGCAGCATCCTCTCCTACCCCCTAATCAAAACTACAGACCTCATTGCCACAAGATTCAGAAGAACTGGAAGTGCCATCATCATCAGGTGGGACATAGCCTGGGGTATCCCATTACCAGTCCCCACTATCACCACCATCTTTATCATCACTCGCTGCCTCAGTATCTGAGCTTATATTTGAGGAGGAGGCCTCCTTGTCCTTGCATGTTGCTTCAGCAGCTGTAAGTATCCTTGCACATGTGGCAAAATGTTCAGTACCTCTTCGAGTACCTCCAGTCAGTTCCTTCTGAAACTCTATTATCAATTCATTGCTAACATGCTTTTTAGGTTCAGGAGGACATTTAGTGCCAGTCCTGGTGATATTATTATTATTATTATCATTATTATTATTATTGCTGCTATGTTCTTCATTTGTGCTAGGATTCATATTCCCCACATCACTTTCAGTTGCATGTGCAGCAGCACTGTGTTTCCTTTTAGTAGACTTAGACTGGGGAATATGAGACACAGTAGACCCAGCCGTGAAAGAAACATTGTTTCACTAACTGTTGCAGAGACAGACAGTGTAGCTGACTATGTCACAGACAGTAATACATAACAGGGCTTGGGGCACCTAACAGACAGTGTAATAAAGTCTAAATGGCTTTAGCTATGCTGCAGAGAGACACCACACACAGTGTACAGTAGTAGCACCGAATTAGTCAAAGGATTTTTAATGATTTTTAAAAATCCCTTTTGAGAATTGTGAAACCTTTGGTTAGGGATTTTGTTTTGTTTGTTAGTGTGTTCACTGCCACCCAAAGAGGGTTGTCTCATCTGATAGTGTAATTGAAAATCTACCAGATGGCAGTTAAGTACTGTAATAGGAACTGGCCTCTTTCTGTAGGTATAACAAAAAGAATTTTAGAGGATTTTTTTCCCTAAATTTTGTGAAGTATAAATAGGGAATCTCACAAAATTGCTTGACAAATTTGGTGCTACTACTGTAGCTATGGCAGGGATCTGGGCAACTAACAGACAGTGTAATACAGCCTAAATGGTTTTTGTCATGCTGCAGAAAGATGTCACACACAGTGTAGCTACGACAGGGCTCAGGGCACCTAACAAGCTAAAAGACAGTGTAATGCAGCCTAAATAGCTTTCACTGTACTGCAGAGAGAGACACAGAGTGGCTATGTCACAGACAGGGCTCAGGGCACTTAACAGACAATGTGTAATACAGGCTAAACATCACTAATGTTACTAAAGTTGATGGAGCGTATGGGGCTATGTGCCCAAGATTTGCTCCTCACATACCAGTGTAATATCTCATGTCCTCTTCATCACTAATATACGTATACACAGCTTTCTTAAAAAAATCCTTAGTTTTACTTTCTACTATCCAACTTGGCAACCTGTTCCAGAGATTCAACACACATTGGCTAAAGAAGTACTTCTCCTTAGTAGTCTTAAATTTTGTCACTTTTATCTGCTTTGAGTGATCTCTTATTGTCCTATTGTTTATTTTGTATTCAATATTAAGATTATTTCTCAGCATATTGTTCTGTAAAATGTCATAAAGTAGCAAAGGATCATTGCTTTGCCTTCTCACCTCCAGTGTATGCAAATTTAATTCCCTCAGCCTTTCATCATAGGGTGTATATTTAATTTTTGTGACCAATTTTGTCATCCTTTGTTGGATCCATTCCACTTGTTCTATACCAGTCTTTCTTTTTTTAATTTTTTTATTTAGTATAATTTTCTGAGCTACCACCAGGTCTCAGTCCCCAGCCCATCCTGGGCCCCATCACACCCCGGGACTTACCTCTTTGGGCTGAAGATACCCCCTGGATTGCACCCCAGGGCTGAGCCAATGCACTCAGCCATGTCGCAGTAGATGGAGGAAGGATTCTGGCAAAAGAGGCTACTGGTATTGCCTCCTCGGGTTACCCCCCCAGGGTGGGGCGTGGAGTCAGCTGGACACACTGGAGGCCATATTAGGTAGAGGGCCCAGACTGCCATGGTGATGTGAAGGGAACCAGGAGAGTGGGAGCCTCATAGAGCCAGTAGCTATGTTTCTTTTGGCTTTACACTGCAGGGACATGCAATGAGGCCCCACATCTGCTCCACCCCACCCACAAGTGACAGTGCCGGCATGAACATAACCCCAGCCTCTGCCAGGAGTCCACGTTTTGCTGGACACTCTACCACCCTCCCCTGGAGAAGGAAAGCAGTCCCTAGGACATAGAAACATAGAAGTTGATGGCAGATAAGGACCACAAGGCCTATCCAGTCTGCCCATTTTTTCTACTTTGCAATGTGCCATGGGCCTGTACTCTGTCAATGGCCTATCTATTCATACTCATCTGTATTGCTTACTTATGCCTAACCCATGCCTGTTTGAAGCCCTGCACTGTATTCATATTGACCACTTCCTGAGGTAGGCTGTTCCATGCATCCACCACCCTTTCTGTGAAAAACAACTTCCTCACAGTAGCCCTTAATCGGCCTCCCTCTAATCTCATGGTGTGTCCACTTTTCCTGCTATTTTTCTTATATTGAAACATGTTAAACTCTTTCACCTTGTTAATGCTCTTAAGATGTTTGAATGTTTCGATCATATAACCTATGTTCATCCTTTGCTCTAGGGTATATATATTAAGCTCCGTTAATCTGTCCTCATATGTTTTCTGATGCAGTCCCTGCACCATTTTGGTTGCCCTTCTCTCGACTGTCTCCATTTTGTTAATGTTCTTGCACAGGTGTGGCCTCCAGTACTGCATGCAGTACTCCAGATGGGGCCAAACCAGTGTCTTGTAAAGAGGGATTATTACCTCCCTCTTATGACTTGTGATACCCCAACTAATACACCCCAACATCCCTCTAGCCTTACCTACTGCTATGATTTCAGGACATCTATGATGATGATGCCCAAGTCTCTTTCTTCCCTTGTGATTGCTAGCAACTCTCCTCCCAACCTATAGGTGGCTTCAGGGTTTCTCTTTCCTATGTGCATGATCTTACACTTCTTTGCGTTAAACCCCAGTTGCCACTCTTCTGACCATTTTACCAGTTTATCCAGATCGCTTCTCATTCTGCCCACCCCATCTAGATCATCTACTCTGTTGCAGATCTTGGTGACATCTGCAAAAAGACAAACCTTCCCCTCCAGTCCATCTGCAATGTCACTGATGAAGATATTGAAGAGGACTGGCCCCAGAACTGATCCCTGAGGTATCCCATTGGTGACTTGCATCTCTTTTGACTGTATACTGTTTACCACCACTCTCTGTTTTCTGCCTGCCAACCAGTTTGCCACCCAGTGGACCAACTTCTGACCCACCCCTAGCCTACCCAGCTTATTAATCAATCTTCTATGTAGAACAGTATTGAAAGCTTTGCTGAAGTCGAGGTAGGCAATTTCAACTGCACCCCACTGGTCCACCACTCTGGTAACCCAGTCAAAGAAATCTATGAGATTAGTTTGACAGGACCTTCCTGTTGTAAACCCATGCTGTCTTGGATCATGTGCTCCTATGGATTCCAGGTGCTGCACTATCCTTTCCTTAAGGAGTGCCTCCATAATCTTTCCCACTACTGAGGTAAGACTAACTGGTCTGTAGTTCCCTGCCTCCTTCCTGCTACCACTTTTGTGGAGAGGGATCACATGAGCCCTTCTCCAGTCTTCTGCAACTTCTCCTGTGCTCAGAGACTCACTAAACAGTTCTGATAATGACTCTGCTAGTTCCACCCTTAGATCTTTTAGTGCCCTGGGATGTATGCCATCAGGTCCCATTGCCTTGACCACCCTGAGCTTAGCAAGCTCTTGTAGGACCCTTTCTTTTGTGAAGGGATTTGTACACACCTCCCTCCCCCCGTGTCCATGGTGCTGAGCTGTGGGCCTTGCCCTACCTGCTCCTCAGTAAATACTGTGCAGAAGTATCTATTTAGGACAGATGCTTTTCCTTGGTCCTCCTCCACACACTCCCCCTTATCCCCTTTGATCTTACCAATGCCTCCTCTGGACTTTCTCCTTTCACTAATGCATCTATAGAAAGTCTTGTCCCTTTCTTTTACTGTTCATGCTAATGTTTCCTTGGTTTGGGCCTTTGCCTGCCTTACTGCCTTCCCTGCTTCCCTTAGGGAAGTTTGGTATGCCTCCCTATCTTCATCCCATTGTGTTCACTTATATTTCCTGAAGACCACCCTTTTGGCTCTGACCTTTTCTGCTACTGTTTTTGAGAACCAAAGTGGTTTCCTCCTTCTTTTGCTCTTGCTTTTCTCCCTAACACAATGGGATGCTGCTTCAAGTATTGCATCCTTAATGCTTGCCCACTTTGCCTGTACCTCCTCACCTGTATTTATTTTTGCCAGGGCTAACTTAACTCTGTTGTCCATCTTATCAAAGTCAGCTCCTCTGAAGTCCCATATTTCTGCCTTGGAATGGGATGATTTAGTTCTAGTGGCCAAATTGAGCCATACCATGTGATGGACACTGGCTCCCAAGTGACCTTCTACCTGGAGATCTGTGATCCTTTCCCTGTTAGTCAGTACTGGATCTAGGATAGCCCTGTCTCATGTGGGTTGTTGTACCAGTTGTTTGATGCCGTCCCCTTGCAAGGAATCCACTATGTGTCTGTTTCTGGTGGATGTTCCTGCTGGTATTGAGCAATCTGTATGTGGCATGTAGAAGTCTTCCATTACCAGAACCTCCCCTTTAGCTGACATGTTTTGTATATCTTCTAACAGTAATTTTTCTATGTCCTCCCCCTGGTCTGGAGGCCTGTAGATAACCCTAGTTCATATGGCTGTCCCATTTCCTGTTTCCAGGGTGACACACAGTTCTTATGACTCCTTATGTGTATTCTGAATTTCTGTAGCTTTGATATTTTCATTGACATAAAGGGCCACTCCCCCTCCCTTTTGCACCTTGGTCTCTTCTGAACAGTACATAACTGGGTACTGAAGTATCCCAGCTGTGGTAACTGGTGAACCATGTCTTGCTAATGGTTACTATGTCCAGTTTAACCTCTGTCACTGTTGTCTGCAGTTCTGGGATCTTGTTTCCTAGACTACGGGCATTTGTGTATATGATTTTCCATTTGCCAGAATTTGGTGTGTTAGTTGTTGGGTGAGGTCTGGCATTTCCTGTGCATGTCATATGGGGAGCCAGACCTTTTTTCATACCTCGTGATGCAAATGAACTACAAATGTGCTGAACTCCTGTTTGATCACTAGCTGAGGGAGGATGGGTGTTCTTCCCATTCGATGTATCGGGTGCTGCACCCCTCTTCCCATTTGCTAGTTTAAATATTCTGCAAAGATGTCAAACTTCTGCCCCAATTCACTGACTCCCTCCTTAGTTAGATGCAGTCCATCAAATTTAAAGAACTTTCGCTCCCAAAACCTTTGCCAGTTACCTACAAATGTGTGTCCTTTTTCCTGGCACCAGCCCTCGAGTCACATGTTTAGCTCCCCTATCTCCCCTTCTCTGACCTTCTGTCCATCTGCTCCCCTCTTCCAGACTGGCAGGATCTCAGAGAAGGAGTTGCTAGATGAAATGCAAGACAGTTTGTCTCCTAGCCTGGTCAGGTGTTTCTTGGTCTCCACAACTGACTGGCTGGCAAGATCGTTAGTCCCTATGTGTACAAGGATGTTGATGTTTTATCCTGCTTCCTGCATGATTTTAGCAATGCGGTCAGTGTCTTTCCACACTGAGGTACCTCGGAGACATCTGAGCATTACCCTTGGCTGGAGGTAGATATCAACTCCTTGAATCATGGAGTCTCCTGTGATCAGAAGTGTTTTGGATTTCCTTTCTGCTTTTTGTTCTGAACCTTGTTTTGGGTGAGGTTTGTTGCACTAGCTTCTGTCCTGCAGTGTCCTGCTCTGCAGTGTCCTCTGCCCGTTTGCTTGATTTCAGGGATAGAGGCAGATACATGTTTGTAGTTTTTATATGGTTTGTGGGAGGTGACACATTGGAGAACATTGAGTGATGGGGCACCCGATTTGCCCCTTCCTAACCACCTGCCAAACTCCCGGACCAACTACCCTCTGCGGTTAATGTGCTTCAATTGGATTTTGGGGAAATGAAGGGCAGTTCTTATAATATATTTCCTCCTGAATATGTGATTTGAGCTGTGCAATCTCTGCCCATGCTGCCTGGAGCTGAGTCCTTAGCTCTCCAATGGTCCATCATGTAGGACAGAGTCCTAAATCCTGTATAACTGCCCTTTGAAAAGTGTCCCACAGTACCTGCAGTTGATAATATCCATTCCAGTTGAGTTTATAACCTGGTCCGAGTAATTAGAAGGAGGAAAATTAAAGCAAAAGTTAGATTTTTTGTTTTGTTTGTTTGTTTTTTGTATAACTTGTTATAACAAGTTAAATTACTTGTGCCCCTGTAAGTGAGGTCACTGTGTGGATACCCCTCTGATCCTCCCATCCTCCCATTCCTGCGTCGCTACAAGTAATGTCACAACTGTGCTATTCTATTAATGTAGTGTAACATGGGCTGGTTGGGGATGGGGGTGGGTGGCCAGGCCCTTCCCCTGACAAAAAAGAAGAGCCACAGACAAAAAAAAACAAGGAGATAAGAGCAGAAACAATCAACCAACAACAAATGCAGTAGCCCTGAAAGCTTTGCCTAATGATAGATAAAACCATAAAACCTGTAAAGTACCACCTGTAGTAACTTCACAGAAGATATACCCAGCAAAAAACACTTTGCTACAGAGAAAAATAAAGCAGTAACAGAAGATACACCTTGCAAAAACAATTTTAATCAGAGAAGATTACAGCAGTAATGTGTAAGCACAAAACAGTAACAAACCTGTAGGAACACCCTGTAATAATGCAGCAGAAAGTATACCCTGCAACAGCAATTTGAATCAGAGAACAATAAAGCAGTAAAATATTAGCAAAAAATAGTAACAAACCCTGTAAGCACAAAAGAAAATAGTAACACACAGTAAATCTGCCTAGAAAAAAGAAGCCTGAATCTTTTTTCTTGCTCTGATAATATTCCTTGCTCTGTCCTTACACGCAAACCTAGAAGAAAAAAGCTCAGGTGAAGCTAGGTACATTTGCCAGCAAACATAGTCTTCCACATCAAAACACCAACTAGCCTGACTGTTTAACTCTTCCTTCTGTTGGAAGTTACTAAGACTTTGTCAGTTCCACCCCCCAGTTACACTCCTAATCCCCTGGAAGAGCTGTAGGAGGAAAGCAATTATCTCCTTCAATATGAAAAGGAGATTGCACCACCAGTGAGAACAAACCAAAAAACTTTCTGCAAATAAATTAAAAACAGTAGCAAACAGTAATTTTGCTTAGCCAAATGACAGATAAAAAAGTTACAGAAATGTAAGCACCACCTGTAACAATTTCACAGAAGATATACCCTGCAAAAAACACTTTGCTATAGAGAAAAATAAAGCAGTAACAGAAGATATACCTTGCAAAAAACAATTTGAATCAGAGAAAATTACAGCAGTAATCTGTAAGCACAAAACAGTAACAAAGCTGTAGGCACACCCTATAATAATTTATTTATTACCTTTTGGTAACTGGGTGACCCCACTGAGACCAGAGGTCCCTTTTTCAGGGGTGACCCAGAATTAATTACATACATCATTTATTAAGTTCACATACAATCAATATAGCTTAGCAGTTCACAGTATGCATTTAACACAGAAGTATCATAAATAGCAGCAATAGACATAGGATTCATATAGAGTACTGCAACAGCAATTAGTCAAGAAGGAAGGAGGCAGTTGGACAGCAACATTAGGGTGACAACAGGATATATAATTTCCTCAAGTTCTTGTGCTCAGAGGAATGTGCTCCATGTGTAAAAGACCTACTGTAGTGTATAGGACCTGTTAGATCTTCAAGGGTGTACAGGAGAACAGCATTTACTATAGGGCTAGGAGGAGGCATTAATGGTAACAGACGCAGAGACACTGGCCCAGCATGTACACTTTTAAGCTGGACTTAAACCCTTCAAGGGTGGAGCTTGCAGTCAGATTCTCTGGGAGTGTGCTCCAGAGGTAGGGTGCCGAGTGCCTAAAGGATCTCTTGCCTAGGCTGGTGTGTTCATGAGGGATATTGAGGGGGCAACTACCTGATGACCACAGACTCCACTGATGGGCTTTAGGATTCAGAAGGCCTGTTAAGTTAGGGGGAGAGCAAACACTGGTGAATTTGTAGGGCAGACATAGTAAGGGATAAGACAGTTTATGCCCTATTGAGGGCCAGTTGAGGTCTGTGAGGGCCTCACAATGGTACCTCCTGGGTGGGGAGTGGGTAGCAAAGTATACAATCCTATTATAAAAGACAGACAGCTTGTGGTGTTCAATCTCCTTAAGGAAATGAAGGAGTGGAGCACCATAGAGGAAAGTGGGAAGTAGTGTGCCTTTTACTATAGCGAGTGGTGTGTCGTCTGTTAGTGAGTTTCCAAGCCTGTAAAGAAGGCCAAGCTTCTGGTGGCTGGTCTTAGCTACATAGTCTATATGCAGCTCATAGGACATTTCTTGATCTAAGTAGACTCCCAAGTATTTAATCTTGTCCACAACTTCAATACATGACCTTATGGCTGTGTGGATCTTAAGCAGGTGTTGCTTGTGAACTCCCAGGCATCTGGTCCAGAAAAGGATAGCCTTGGTATTTTGTCATTCAGCACCAGTGAGTTAGAGGTAAACCAGGCCTCTATTACCATGAGACTGGCCTGCAGCATTGCAGTGATGACACTTGGTTGAGGATCAGTACAGTAGACTACCAAATCATCAGCTTACAGGATCAGGTTTTCCAGGTCACAGTCATACCCAACATCATTAACAAAGAGGGTGAATAGCAGAGGGCCTAAAATCGAGCCCTGGGGTTCTCTAGTGGTCACAGGTCTGCAGCCCAAATGCACTCCTCTTCATTTTACCTTTTGAGCCCTGTTGAGCAAATAGCTTTCAAACCAGGTAAGTGAGAGCATGTCAAGTCCACGCAGCTGGAGTTTGCTGAGAAGCAGTTTGTGGCTAACCAAGTTGAATGCCTTTGACAGATCAATGAATATAGCCCCA
Source organism: Neoceratodus forsteri (assembly GCA_016271365.2). NCBI lineage: Eukaryota > Metazoa > Chordata > Ceratodontiformes > Ceratodontidae > Neoceratodus > Neoceratodus forsteri. The sequence goes on along the minus strand of CM057449.1, from coordinate 541,080,621 downwards.
GTAGGGGACGCCCTGTCCATAGCATCCAGGGTATCAGCCATGAGTCTGATTAGGGCTGTGTCAGTTCCATGGCCTCTTCTGAATCCATGTTGGTTGTTGGGCCAAGAACAGATGCAGTTCTAGGCAGCTCTGCAGTTGGTTGTAGACCAGTCTGTCCTGCACCTTCACCAAATGGCAGAGAATGGAGATGGACCTGTAGTTCTCTGTGTTTATGTGTGGCCCCATCTTATGAACAGGAACTACAACAGCCACCTTCCACTTGCTAGGGATGCTCCCTTCCAGTAGGGACTGGTTTATTAGCATGGTGATGGGCAGAGCAATAGCCAGGGCAGCAGCCCGTAGCAGTCAGGGCTCCAGTTGGTCAAATCCAGGGGATGAGTCTGGATTTATCCACTTCAGAAGGGGTAGCACCTCTGATGGCTTCACTAATTTGAGATGAAATTGAGGCCAGTGAAGATCCCAGTCAGTGCTTTTTCTTAAGGGAGGGGCAGTAGGGGAAGAAGGTTTATATTTGTCTAGATCAGTAAAAAGGGTATTGAAGGCCTCAGCTACTGTGGAGCGGTCATTGGCCAGTATACCATCGACCAGGACAGCTCCATCCTGAGTGCTGGTGCCACCCTTTAGCAGCACATTAATTTGACCCCAGAATTCTTGGGATCCCCTATGTGCCAAAATTGGAGACCACGCAGATACTGGCTTTTCACATTCTTTGAGGCTTTCTTACACTTGTTTCTTAGTGTGCTGTATTTCTCCCAGTCTGATTGGAGATGTGAGGTTTTGTAGTGCCCCTAAGCCCTGTCCCAAATAATGCAGCAGAAAGCATACCCTGCAACAACAATTTGAATCAGAGAACAATAAAGCAGTAAAATGTTAGCAAAAAATAGTAACAAACCCTGTGAGCACAAAAGGAAATAGTAACACACAGTAAATCTGCCTAGCCGAAAGAAGCCTTAATCTTTTTCCTTGCTCTATCCTTAAAGCAAACCTAGAAGAAAAGAGCTCAGGTGAAGCTAGGTGCCTTTGCCAGCAAACCTAGTCTTCCAGGATGCTTAATTCTTCTCCTCTGGCTGGCCCTCTGAACCCGGGTCATTGGCATCTCAGATGAGCACCCTGCCCCTGTGCTGGTGGGCTGGCTCTATACTAGTCTTTCCATAAGGACACCATATCTGTCTCTCATAATCCAGCTATGGCCTAACATATGATACATACAAGGGCATTAATACCTCGGCTTTGTGACTTTTTATGTTTTTTTCTGATTGTTCCCATCACTCTGTTAGCCTTTGTCACAGCTGTTGTACACTGTTCTTTAAAATCCAGGTTTGTGCCCACTATTGCTCTGAGATCCTTTTCTCAACTGACCAATTTTAATATGGTGTTGTTTAACATATAACTTTGGGGTTGGTTGTGTTTACCCATGTGTAAAACACAACTCTTTTCTTTGTTAAGTGACATTTCCCAGTTGTATGCCCAGGCAGCAATCCTGTCCAAGTCTGACTGTATCGATTCTATTTGTTCTTGTGTGTTACAAGGAGCACCAATTTTGATGTCATCTTATGTTTTTTACATTATCACTTCAATTTGAGATGAAAATCTGAGATGACTGGTCCCAGAACAGAACCCTGAGGGACTCTACTCACCACCTGTCTTGCCCCAGATGTGTAAAATGGCTTTCACTATGCTGCAGAAAGACACACACACACACACACACACACACACACACACACACACACGCACACACAGTGTAGCTAAGGTAACACAGACAGGGCTCGGGGAACCTAACAAGCAGTGTAATACAGTTTGAATGGTTTTCACTATGCTGCAGAGACATGTCACACACAGTGTAGCTATGACAGAGCTTGGGGCACCTAACAGACTAACAGACAATATAATATTGCCTAAATAGTGTTCACTATATTGCAGAGGGATACAAACTAGCTATGTTATAGACAGGACTTGGGGCACCTAACAGACAGTGTGTAATACAGGCTAAATGGCTTTCACTATGCTGCAGAGAGAGACACACACACACAAAGTGTACCTAATGTCACATAGACACATCTCAGGGCACCTAACAGACAGTGTAATATAGCCTAAGTGGCTTTTGCAGTGCTGCAGAGAGATGTCACATACACCGTAGCTATGACAGGGCTTTGGGACACCTAACAGGCTAATAAACAGTGTAATACAGCCTAAATGACTTTCACTTTGCTGTAGTGAGACCCAGAGTAGCTATTTCACAGACAAGACTCAGGCATCTAACAAACAGTGTGTAATACAGGCTATATGATTTAAGCTATGCTGCAGACACACACACACACACACACACACACACATTGTGGCTAATGTCACACAGACAGAGCTTGGGGCACCTAACAGACACTGTGTAATACAGCCTAAATGGCTTTTACTATACTGCAGAGAAAGCAGCTGCCAGCAAGTGCATTTTGTCCCCCTCTTTTCCTTCTCTCCTGAGCACTGAACTGGTTGACCCCCTGATTCCCCCTTCAGTACCCAACCCCTTGCTCCTTTATGTATATTTTTTCCTCTATGTTAACTTTTTGTTTTGCCACGATTTATGTGAAAATATGCAGAGTGATTGCCAATTTCTCCCTTTCCCTCCACATTCCACTGCTATCTGCACACTCACAGCAGACACGGAGCACAGACACCAGCACTGACCAATCAGATTGTCAGCCTGGTGTCATGTGCTTCTTTCTGCTATGAGGACCCCACAGTCTGCCCTTTTATGCCTGTTTCCAACCTTGGAAGAATCCTAGGATCCCACAGGCTGCCTGTGTCAAAACTACCTGATCTGCGAAGTATACTGTTATGTGGGGTAGGGTAGTACATTACCCAAACTACCCTACCTAACAAATAATCACCGATACCTGACCTACCTGATCCAGCTACTCAATGGGTAACGCATACCTACCCATAATTCAATACATTTTTGTTGGTTTGGTGTGAAATTTGCTATGGTTGTAATGGATGATGAGATATAACTTGGGCACATTTTTGACCATCATGCTTTAGTTGTGGATTTGGCACCATGGTGAAGATTGGAGGTAACAGTGCATACCCCATGAATGTTTAGGGGAATTATGTGTCATAGCAGTCACTGACACCCCCTTTTTTATATGTAGATTGTCCCTCAACTCCAATTATTGACAGACTTATGGCTTGTTAAAGTTGCAATGTTATACTATGGGAATTTTCACTGTTTAATTTTTTATGTTTTTTATATGGCCCTAAATAGTTTGGGAGGGGGGCACTATGTGTTAATCTTGTAGTACTCACTAAAACTTATTTCTTTGATACACAGCTTCTCTCTTAACTCCACAGAGTGACAACATTATGGCTTGTTAAAGTTTCAAGTTATCCTATGGGAATTTTCCATTTGTAATTGTTATTTTGTTATACTATATTTCCCATAAATTTTGTTTGGTATGGGGTATTACATGTTAGTGTTGTAGTACTCACTGAGACTTTTTTTTTTATACATAGATTCTCCCTTAACTCCACAGAGTGATGTAGTTGTGGCTTGTTAAAGTTGCAATGTTTTCCTATTTTTTCATATGACCCCTACATTTTTGGGGGTATTATCTGTTACTGCTGTAGTATTCAGTGAGACCTTAACTCCAAAGATTAACAGACTTACAGCTTGTTAAAGTTTTTAATATTACCTTATGGGAATTGTAATTTTTAAATGATTATATTTTCATAGGTCCTCTAAACCTTTTTGTAGGGTAATATGTGTTGGTGTTGTACTCATTAAGACCTTTCATTTGATATATGTATAGTCCCTTAATTCCACACATTGACATCGTTATGGCTTGTTACATTTTAAATGTTGGGAGGAAAAACTAAGTCCAAATTCTTTTTTTCATATGAAGGAATCTTTTTTCATGAGGTTGTGTCATTCTTACAAAAAATATTCCTTCACATGAAAAAGAAATGTGAAAAACAATTCCAAATTTTTTTTCATATGAAAGAATCTTTTTTTGTGAGAATGATACAATCTCATGAAAAAAGATTCCTTCATATGAAAAAAGAATGTGAAAAAACTATGTCCAAAATACTTTTTTCGTATAAAGGAATATTTTTTCATGAGATTGTGTCCTTCTCACAAAAATGATTCCTTCATACAAAAAAATAATGTGAAAAAAACTAGGTCAAAATTATTTTTTCATATTAAGGCAATCTTGTTTCGTATGGCCCTATTTTTGTTTCATGAGGCCATACAAAAATAGATTTCTTGGTCATTTTTCCAAACACTAACTACAGAATTCAGCTAATTACCAAGAAGCATGTGTTGGTGTCTCTGCAGGACATGATCTTTATGGGTTTTAAAAAAATAAGAAATAAAAAAAAAGAGAAACAAGATCGCAGCCATTTAAAAAAAAATCTTTTTTTCTCATGAAACAAGATTACCTCCCCACATCCCCCAATAAAACAGAATATTTTTTTATATGGTCAAATTTTTTTGTATGAGGCAGCTATCCAAATGAGTGTACTTAGCATGCTCAGAACTGAAATTTCAAATCATTATAATTCTGAATTTTTTTTTATCAGATCGGGTAGACCATCATCCAAACCAATCTGGAGTTAAATCCCCATTTGGTTTACTGTCAGGTACATAGTGCCTGTCATCATTTCAAAAATACATGCCAATTTTTGCCAGTTACTTATAATTTAATATTTTAGTGATTTTGTACCCACATCTGCAGATGCGTAACCCTCCTTCATTATATGGAGTTAAATTTAGTAAGAAATAGGAGACACATTTGTTCAAATCTGTTTTCCATTTGTTCTGTTTTATAATAGCATCTTCCAGGTTTTGCTGTTTCTATCATTATAGCCAACCATTCTTTATATACTGGTGGATCTTTATCCTTCCATTTTTGTAATATTAATTTATTTGCAGCCATGGATGCTATTTGTATAAAAGCCATTTGATTTTTCTCTACTAATTGATTAAAGCTTTTTACATATCCTAACAATAATACTCCTGGATGAAATGGAAATTAAATTCCCAGAGCCAATTCAACCGATTTCATAATTTTTGTCCAAAAAGTTTTAAGCATTGGACATTCCATAAATATGTGCTTAATAGCATCTTTTTCCTTTTGACATCTGGGACAGTATCCCAAGACTAAATGGCTAAATTTATTAAGTTTATTTATTTATTTAGTTTTTGTTTACCGGGTAGGTGCACTAGCCAAACAGTGACTATTTTCAGGCACGACCCGGGAGGTACAGTAACAATACAGAGTTCATTTACATAATACAGGGAACAGTAACAATACAGAGAACAGTTTTCAGTAAAAGGCAATAGAGGAGTACAGCTTCAGAGACAATCAACAGGTCAAGAGAAAACAGCAAATTTACAGTATACAGGTAGCATTTAGTGAGCGGGTAAAGGTATACAGGGCAGATCCAAAGGACAGGTGGGTCAGGGGAGGGGGAGAGAACAGGGGAGGGGTCTGGGTGTGGGGCGGTGAATGGATGGTGATGGTACATGGTCGAGGTGGGGGTTGAGAGTAGGTCAGGCAGAGCTGGAGGCAGGGGAGACACCATCTGCAGTGGGGCTATAGAGGGGTAAAAGGTGGTGTGAAAACAGGGCAGGAAAGGACATGATAGGTATTGGCGGCCAGAGGAGGAGTGAAGCAGGGGAACATTTGGATGGGCAGGGGGCTTACAGAATACATCTGGGTGAGGGGGATATGGTGGCATAAGTGGTAGAAGGCTACAGGAAGAGACTGAGTCCATGGAACTGTGCGGCAGCTAGAGAGAGCTGAAGGGGAGGGGATCGGAGGTGAAGACGGCCATGGGGCGGCTTAGCAGCAGAACCACTCAAGAGGAGCCCGGGTTCATGGAACTGAAGTCAGCAGGGGAGAGTTAGGATAGCGGGGTTCGGGGTGAGGTACAGCGGGGGAGCACCAACAGCAGCTGGAAGGTGCAGCAAGTACCCGGGGTTGTGGTACTGTTCCCGGGCAGGGGAGTCGGTGCTCAGTTGGGATAGTTGGGGGGGCTATGGAGGTTAAGAGCAGATGGGTCTAACTGGGGGGTGAAGAAGTGAGAAGTCAGTGTTAGGGGGATATGGCAGGAATGGTGGCAGGGGGCAGAGGGATGAAACTGTGTCCATGGAAACCGTACACAGGCTGGACAGATCGGTGAGTGTGAGAATACGGGGGTGAAAGCGGTGGGTGAGCGGTTTTAGTGGCAGGAGCCTGCTAGAGGAGCCCAGGATTGTGGAACCATAGGCCGGTGGGGGAGGCTAAAGATAGTGGGGGTTCGGGGTAAGGTACGGTGGGTGAGCGGTTTCAGTGGCTGATGGTGCGGCTAATGTCCGGGGTTGTGGAACTGTATCCGGGCAGGGGAAATGGTGTCCAGGTGGGGTGGGGGGGCTCTGGAGGTCCAGGGGCAATAGGAGTAGGGGAACGGGTCCATTAGGGGCGCTTAGGCATTGGCTGCGCCAGTACCTGGTACCCCTGTATCATCAGTACAAACATTCCAGTAAGGAGCAGTAACACGTAGAGCAGTGCAGACAGCAATAACAGGTTAGCAAATGTAGTAGTCAAGGCAAAGTAACTTACAACAAAATTACACACTCTAGACAAGTGCAGTAGAGAGAAGTACCCTGAAAAGGGTCCGTTGGGGGCGCTTAGGCATTGGCTATGCCAGTACCTGGTACCCATAGATCGTCAGTACAAACATTTCAGTAAGCAGCAGTAACAGGTACAATAGTGCAAACAGCAATAACAGGTAAACAATGCAGTAATCAAGGTGCAGTAACTTACAACAAAATTACATACATTAGACAAGTGCAAGTAGGCTTTGAGGTCGGAGTTTTGAACTCGAAATGAAGTGCATATGGGCAGAGACATATATCACAGTGTTAATGTTGTAAGCAAAATAGGGTAAGGAGTAGGAAGGAGAGAGTGGTAGGGCAAGAGAGAGAGAGGTTGGCAGGACAAGCTCAGGTAGGGTCATAACAGGCACACTGGTCCGTGGAAAGCAGGTGTTCACGTAGCTTGCGCTTAAAGATATAGTGGGAAGATGTCAGTCTAAGGTCGAGCAGCAGGAGGTTCCACACTTGAGGGGCTGTGTACCCGAACACTCCAGACCCTTTGGAGGTGTGGCAGCAGGGGATTTTTAGTAGGGATTTGTCTGAGGATCTCAGCTCACGTGGAGGGAGGGCTGGCTGAAGTAATTCAGTTAGGGATGCTGGTCTGTTGAGTCTAATGATGGAGTCACAAAGGCAGCCCAGGTAGTATAGTCTGGTGGCAGAGGGGGAGAGCCAGCCGAGGTCTTTATACAGTTGGCAGTGATGTTTAAGTCTGGGGCTTTTGAGGCATACCTGCATATACTGTTGAAAGTGACATCCCATTTTTGTAATGTGGATTTATGCACCATGGGTTGGATGGGAGCACAGTAGGTCAGAGCGGGTAGGAGGAGACCCCTGGCGATGGCTAGTTTGGCTGCAGGTGTGAGCATGTAGCTGGATCTGTAGGCAGCATCCAGTTTGAAGTTCAAAGATTTACATGTTTCTTGGATGTGCAGGTTTATGTCCAGAGATTGGTTTAGCAGGATGCCCAGATAATGGAAGGAGGTAACCACCTCAAGGGGGGGTCCCATCCAGGTCAAGGACTTTTAAAGGAGAGTGGCAGGATCTTATCTTGTGGGCAGTGCCCAGAAGCATCAGTTTGGTTTAGCTGGAGTTCAGTATAGGGCGGTGGGTGTTTAGCCAGAGTTGGACAGCATGGAAAGCAGATGTCAGTGCCACGTTAAGTTGGTCTACATTATTAGAGCTAGCATAGATAACCAGGTCATCTGCGTAGAGTAGAGAGTCACAGGATGTGATGTTGTATGGCAGGTTATTTATGAATAATGAAAATAGGAGGGGACCCAGTATTGATCCTTGTGGCACTCCAATGTTGATGGTAGTACAGTCGGAGATTGATGAGTTAAGTTTGACTGCTTGGGTCCTGTTGGTTAAGTAACTCCTGAACCAGCTTATGACAGGGGGTGAAAAGCCCCCTGTCATAAGTTTCACAGGAGGGCACAATGTTAAACTGAATTTGTTGAAATCTTATTGATTTTGAAACAGTGGTGTTATTTAATATTTCTGACCATTCCTCAGATGTTATTTCAGAGTTTAGCTCTTTTTCCCAGGCTACTTTAAGCTTATCATATCCAATTGTAGTGTTTGTTTTTTAATAGAGAGTAAGTTTTATCTATTGTTTTTTGCAAATTGTCTTTATTTTGAAAAAAAATAATATTACAATGGTGTCATCTGGGGTTCTACATCAAAGTCCCAAATTTTCTTAATGTAGCTTCTTAGCTGTAAATAGGACATGTAATTCATTTTACTGATATCAAACTTCTTAATAAAGTCATCAAAATTGTCCAATTTACCATTTATATATAAATCTCCTACATTATTTATGCCCTTCTCAGCCCAAGCTTTCCAGATCTTATCTGCATGAAATTTATTTATTTAAAAATGGATTATTCTGAAGTGGCATTGATCTTGCCAATTTAGCTTTATGGCCTAACTTTTTATTGGTTTCCTGCCAAACTGAAACTGAGTTCACCAAGAATCTTAATATTTGGTTTTTAACTGTTAAATCTTTAACTGGGATTTCTATTAGTTCATTTAAAGAGTGATATTATGTAGAACTTAGTTCTATTAGCTGCCAATGGATCTAAATGGTTTCTACAAGATAGATATTCCTTAATCCCTCTATTTGTGCTGCCATATAGTACCACTTAAGGTTTGGCAGATCGAGACCTCCTTTTCCCTTGGAAACATACATTGTGTCCACTTTTAGCCCAACTTTTTGGTTTTGCCACAAGAAGTTTTTGATTTTTTCCCCAATCTTGAAAAAATTATTTTGATAAAACAATTCGTGAAGTTTGGAATAAATATGATTCTTGGTAGGACATTCATCTTTACTATATTTGCTCATTCCATAAACATAAGCCTTAAGGGGCGGTGTATCCATCTATTTAGATAGTTTACAATTTCTACTGTTAATGGTACATCATTTGCATCATATAATTTATTTAAGTTTTTGGTAATAACTACCCCCAAATATCTGAAAAAATCTTTAGATTTAAATACTAATTGTTGTTCTGTTAATGTTGACTCACCAAGGAGCATCATCTCTGTTTTTTGAACATTTATTTTATATTCAGAAACCTTTGTAAATTTTGTTATTAATTCCATTAAGCTCTTTATTGTTTCTTTAATATTTGAAAGATACACTAAGATGTCATTTGCATAAAGTGAGATTGTGTAAGTCCTTCCTCCTAACTTTATTTCTGAAATGATATTTCTTATAGATTGGGCCAAAGGTTCCATATATATTGCAAACAAAATTGGGGAGAGGGGGCAACCCTGTCTCTTCTCACTTATCTAGATTAAATGGATCAGACAATATTCTATTAGCATATATCCTTGTGTTTGGTTTGGAATATATAGCACTAATCCAATCAAGCAGATTTGGGTTCAGTCCAGCCTTCGACAGGGTGGAAGACAAAAAAATCCAATCCACCCTAAAGGGTTTCTCCGCATCCAATGCGATCAACGCTGTTTCTTTTTGTTTAGTCAATTCAATAATATCCAATGTTTTTCTCATCACATGTGACAGCCTTCTTTCCTATATGAAGCCAACTTGGTCTGGTGCTATCAAAAACTTCATTATCTTGTTTAATCTATTTGCTAAAATCCTTGTAAAAATGTTATAATCACAGTTTAATAGTGATATTGGTCCATATGATGATGGTTCTTCTAAGTCTTTGTTAGGTTTCAGAATCAGAATAGTATGAGTGTCATTAAATGATTTTGGCATTTCCTTTTTTTCCTCAGTTAAAATAATTATTTGTTTCAGTTTCAGTCTTCAAAAATTTTTATAAAGTTTTTATTATTTTATCTTGTTCCGTTATTACATTTCCATATTTACCTTTTACTGTAACTATCATTTTGCTTGCTTCTTCTGTTTCTAATTGCCAAGCCCACAATTTGCTGGGTCTCTCTCCCAGATAATAATATTTAAATTTGAATCTGTATAATCCAGCTCTAGCTTTTTTCCTACTAGAGAATTGTATATATTTTTAGTAGTAAATAATTTCTGTAAATCTAATTCAGATTCTGATTGAATGACCTCCTGTTCTTCCCTTCTTAATCTTCTTTAATCTTTTCAGTTCTTCTGCGTATTTTTTATTCCTGTATAAAGTATATTTAATAATATGAGATTTTACTGTTAATTTCATTGCTTCCCATATAGTCAAAATCGAAGTATCCTCTTCATTATTATCTAAGAAATAATTAACTAATATGTCTTTAATCTTTAAAAAGTTCTCCTGATCATCCAGAATCATTTGAGCTAATCTCCAGGTTTTATCTGACTGAAAACTATCAGCAAGCTCTAAGTCCCAAGTCATTAAGGCATGATCAGAGAGATTAATAGGGGCATATTCAATATTATTAATACATTGAGAAATTGTAGCAGAAGTCAACATAAAGTCAATATGTGAATGTACTCTGTGTCAATGAAAAGTAAGAGTATACTTCTTTACTTGGTTTTCTCATTCTAAAAAGGGTCTATTAGGATATGATTTTTATGGGTTTTCAAAATGTTTAAAAGAAAACAGAAACAAGATGGCAGCCATTCTAAAAAATATTTTTTTCTCATGAAATAAGATTACCCCCCAATGAAACAGAATCTTTTCATATGACCAGTTTTTCTTGTATGAAACAGCTATCCAAAGGATTGTACTGAGCGTGCTCAGAACTGGAATTTCAAATCATTAGAATTCTGAATTGGATTAATATTTTTTTTACCAAATCAACAAAAGGCACCACTGTGAGTCACACCCTTTCTACGCTGAAATTTTTGGACCAAAATTCCAAACCATGTGGGTGCTAGGTGATGACAAAACAAATGAAAAAACACTGAATTTGTTTTCACTTTTTTGCTAGTATCTGCAGTATATTGAAACAAACTGCAGTTTTTACCATCCAGGTCTGCTGCCTTTTCAGGGATCAATAAAAGCAGCTCACTGAGGACATTAATGGCTTGCATAGGATGGAAGGAATTAATCTGATTTTATAAAGTATTCATTAAATTCTTTGGCAAGAACAGTAAGATTATTTAACTTTTTGTTATCTAAAGCCAGAGGAGAGCTAATCAGATTTGGATGAGCTATCTTAGTGTTTTAATATTTTCCAGGAAGTTTTAGGATTACTAAGGTTTCTGGCAGAGAGCAAGGTCAACAGAAAAAGTGATCTTGCCATCCTTTAAATAAGAATTTCTCAGCAATTTTTTTAAGAATTCCAGTCAGACTGAGAGTTTGGCTGTATAGCAACAAGCCATGCTTGCCTGTAAGTGAACAAAGTGTGAATAATTGGGACAATTCCCAATAGTAGGCAGGTTTTTGGTTAAAGTGGATGGGTTGCAATGCCCGTATTTGCCAACAATATCTCTGTTTCCTAATTTCATAGTATGCTTTGGAGCAGTATTTGTTTGTAAACATTTCTCCATAAATGAGTGTGAGCATCACAAACAAGGGAAAAGTCCTCTAGATACAAGGTTCATGCATCATCCATGGATGATATCTAATCAATTATTAACATTTTCAAATCTGAACATGAATGTAAAGTGTCAAATCCCTTAAAACACCTATATTAAATTAATTTCGATGTTGATGCATTAACAAATTGTTTCTTAATGCAAAATATCATTTTGTGTTCCCTAACAGATTCTTATAGGACACCATAGTGACTATAATTTAAAGATCAAATCAAGTGTAGTAGAATGTGAAGGATATTTATGATTGAGTCTTGTTGGTTCATGAATTGAGCCACTAATGGTCAACCACTATATACATATATTTGTGATTACAGCATGTAAAAAAAAATAATGGTTGCTGGCCTGTTTGAGTTGTAGTAGTGCTACTGCTTGCAGTGCTGATGACCTGAGGTTGGGAGCAACCTCAGTAGTCAGAGGGTCGGCTGAGGGGAGGAGAATTGAGCATCCCAAGGACTGCTATCCTCCTCCTCCTCTGGGGAGGGAGAGGATCAGTGGCCAGTGCTAGACTGTCCCTAGTGAAGACTCAGGTTGGTACACCAATGCTGCACAATGGGGGGCAGAGATGGGTCAGATGTCCCACATGCTGCACACAGGAGCATGTGTTGCACTGCCATTGATGCTACTGCAGGCCTCTTCCTCCATGCCAGGGGAGGAAACTGAAAAAGGCTGCTGATCAGAAGAATGACACCAGTCTCCCACAGACTCCACACCCAGCTATCTGGGCATGTCCCAGTGTTCTGTATCCTGTTCTCAGTGGAGCAATCAGGGGGCCACACCAACCTTGCTGGTGGGAGTGAGCCCTGGAGAAGAGCTCGACCAGGTAAGTCCTAGTGGACAGTGGGGTTATGGGGCTGAGGGGAACGGTGGATGGGGTCTGGCCGGCATGGGGGAGCATAAAGAAATGAATTAAAAAAATACTGATTATTTATTTTCTGGACTATTCCATGATTTTCCCACTTGAGAGAGTATTACCAATTTGAATGGTAAACCTCCATCTGATACAGAGCATTTGTAAGGTGTGACACCCCCAATGAAGGGTTTATGCCCAAATCATTGGGGCAAAGTGGAGTGTGGTGTGTTCTGAAACACACTCAGAAAAATCAGCAATAACGCTATGATTTTGATTTCATCTTTTGAGTGAGTGTGCCATTTTTTAGTATGTGGAGTGCAAACTTATTGGAGACTGTAGCTTTGATAAGGGCTGACTACCCTTGATTTGCACCCCCACTCCTCAGAGTGTTCACAGTCCAGTTTGTGTGGAGCATTTGTAAGATATTCCTGTAGTGATAAGGAAGTTTCCTATGTCCAAGAGGCATAACACTGCATGATCAAGAGCCTGACTTTGTTCTGTAGGAGCAGGAAAAGGTGGAGGTGGTGGGACAAGTACGGAGCTGACCTGAGAGAGGTGACACTAGGTTCTATGTGAAAACAGTGATTGCAGAAGGGTGATAGTGATTTAGGTGAGAGTACATTGCCAACAATATATTACAGTGATGTACACTCACAGCAAACTGCAAGGCGATGATCTTAGTTGCATGTATGCATGGGGCTCTGCTCCCCCAGCACTCCCCCACTTAAGGATTTTCAAATCCAGGGGGGTGTATGTCAGGGGGGTGAAATACTTTGAAAAAACAAGACTGCCTGCTGGCACAAAAAAATGCACCGCTCCAGACCCGAACCCTGCACATCCCAACTGACCACCAACCCTGCCACACTAGCCAACCAGCTCGGCAGCTACCTGCCACATTCCCTCCCACATATCTTTCCTCCCCTTCCTCTGATCCTGTGCATGTGCACATGTGTACATGCACATACACTTCCCCTCGCCCTTCCTCACCCACCCAGGTATCCGGTCACAACCCTGTCAGGTAGCCCTGAACACAGACACCATAACTGAGTTGCTGTTTTTGTAAGTGCTCAATTGCATCACCATGTTCACTGGATACTGTGTCACTAGGTTGATGTTAGCATAATGGAGTAAGCAAGCCAGTTCACCATGATCACATAGGGCATCTTGGGTGCTGTTGTGATACCCCTACTGAGAAAATTAAGTTTTCATAAGAAGCTAAGGAATCACAGAGTTTGTAGCTGTGGAATCACAAAACACCGTGCAAAGAGGTGTCTTTTCACAACCACACACCTAATGGCTATAGACAAAAAACTGTCTTAGTCATCAGATGAAGGAGAGATCACTGTGACTGAGTCAGAATGTCAATTAGGAAAGGTCAATGTTAGCATACACAAACAGGGTTTTTGGACACTAACACCTAATTAAGATTTTCTACAATCATCTATGGATGACACAGCATCAGTCACATAGCACTGAGCCATCCACAGACATTCACAGAACAGGTGTTATCACCTACTGTAAATCCTCTGCAAATTTCCTTGATTGTTCCTCCTTCATTCTGCTTGTGGGTCAATGGGTGGAGTTAAGTCCCGGACCTCTTCCTGATCACCTGGTAATCCACAGGTCCTCCTCCAGTACTACTGCCCATTAGCAGTCCATGGTTTCTAGTGTAATCCCCCCACCTAGCAGTGTTTTCCTGTGTATGCCAATGTCTGTTGAGATGTCTCAAAAATCTTCATCCCTTCCTGCTCCTGCACTGATCATTGCACTTTAGTGACACTCTTCCCAACTGCTTGTAACAATTCTACAGGCAGGGGGCATCACTGAAGATGGACCACATTTTCAGGGGTCACCATGATTTGCAGATAGCTCTATGGGTCATTTGCATGGCAATCCTGCCCCATTTCCTGTGTGGTTACTGTTTCATGACTGATTGTTCAGAGATGGGCAAAGACCACCACGAGGAAAGCTCAGGGGGTTGCAATCAAGGGACTGGTACAAAATAGTCATGATGACTTTGTTGACAGACCCTTGTGACTGAATCAGTCTAATTGAACTTTAAATTAAAACAAACACCCTGGAGACTCATTGACCAAAGAAATGATTCAATTTTTCCCCAAGCCATTTTATACGTAAGTAATAAGTTAAGACAGGGTGTGTATTAAATAATTTTAATGAGTGTCCAAGAGCAGTGAAACACAAACCTGAAGACTGATTTATGCCCCAAAGAAGTACATTAAAATCATTTAATTTACACCTGGAGAGGTTTGTTTTGCTTATTATATGTCTCACTGCTCTTATGTATATGTGAAGTTAAACATTTTTATCATGATTATTTTACATAAACTCAATTGTTTAAATGAATTTTAAATTGCGAAATTGTATACTTGAAATATTCCATGATGTTGTAAACAATGAGGTCTTTTTGCCTTGGTAATGAGATTCAGCAGCTGGCCTTGCTTTTTAATGCATGGTCAGGTGGTGCCTCTTAGCCAATTTGGTTTCAGGATTTTTCCTTCCCATTTTATAAGCTTGTTTAAACCATTCTTGTAACATTCCCCTATAATCCAGGCTACTGATATGCTTTAAAACTCCACACCTTGATTCATTCTGCAGAAATTATAACTAAATAAAACATTATAAATTAACAACTATGTTATGAGTAGATGGGAATTTAAAAAAATACAAAAATGAACAATAATAGATAAATAAAAACAACCCCATGGTCTATTATGTAATCATAATAAGACACTAAAGGATGCAAGTTGTTGTGAGTCAACAAGTCTGCACAGGTGGTTCAAAGCATGAAATGAATTTACAAGTTACAATCTATGAAAGTGTTTGCCATCATCCCACAACAATTCATGCCTTTTTATACTACTGAAACCATCATAATTTTATTTGGTGAACTTGGTAATGCAAATGTCCATCAGGTTTTGGTACCATAACATGTGCTTCAGCTGATCTCCAAGGTATTTACAAAATGATATAGTTCATGATTTTTTAATTTGTTCATGTTGCTCTGACTTTATTTTTACCTTGCCATGAAATAAGTATTGTTTGTCAAAATAATTAGATTTCATCCAGGAAATAACTCAAATAAAATACCTCTTGAGGTTTCCATGATTAATCCTGTGATGTGATATGATGATGTGATAGTCAAGATGATACATAAAATTTCATGACATCGGGCAGAGAGCTTAAGAAAGATATAAATATGTTACAGCTATTTCATAGGTATTTTTCTCTATTGACAGTTTACATCTGTTTCGCAAACCACCAGGGCTTAATGCCATGATTGGCTGAAATGGTACCTTTACTTGTTAAGTACTTTTATTAAATTCTTAAATTTTTGTAGAATTATACAACAATTAAAAGTCAGTAGCAGCATTAGGACCAACATTGAAGTACCAAAAAGACCTTGCAGCAAGACTCAGGGAACTATTTAATACAATCAATTTAGTGATTTTTTGCTGTAATAGCTACTGTGCTTGGTAGACAGAAATAACAGTGACACTGATATCATTATGGCTGAGTGAAATGTATGTTCTGTTGGTGAAATTCTAGTGAAATTCAGATTTAACCTCTGCAAAATGTCATGAACTTTCCTTAAAATTTTTTAAAAATGTTGCCAAAATTAGGATTTCAGTGTTTCCATCTAATTAAAAAGTATTTGCCCACATTACACCAAATTAGGTATGATGACTTTACAAAGGCCCATACCGAAATGTAAATGTACTGAGTTTCAAATCTCTGGGCCAGATTTTCAAAGGGCCCTTAGACTGACTGAAGATGCATTAAAAGGCAGTCTGCAACAAAGCCCAGTGTGCCACTGACCCTGCACCTGATTTTGGTAGAAAACCAGTTCTAGAGGCAAAATCCCCAAAGCTGCTGCAGACAAGCCCTTGTGTCAAACAGATGGCACAAGGGAGGGGATTGATGGAGGCTGCTGTCATCCCTTGGCCTGTGAACAGCTGAGCTTGCTTCTATGTGATAATGGCGATCACAGAATAGTGATTGCTGTTTGGGCGAGTACACATCGCCGAAAATGAATTACGGTGATGTACACTCACGGCGAACTAAAAAGTGGTGACACATTCTACAGCCCCCAGTACCTTTGTACTTAAGAATTCTCAACTCCAGGTGGGTGCATTTCAGGGGGGGTGGTGACAATCTTTAAAAAAAAAACACCTGCCTGAACAAAAAAACCCCCAAAACCCTGCACCCGGCATACCCCAATCAACCACTCTGCCCACCACGCTAGCAGACCAGCTCGGCAGCTGCCTGCTCCACCCCTCCCACATACCTCCCCTCCCCTCTGCATGTGTGCATGTGCATACACATGCATGTGCTTCTCATCATCCCCTACCTCACCCACCCAGGTAGCTCTGAAAATAGGTGCTGTGATTGAGTCGCCCTTTTTGAAAGCACTCAGTCGTGGTCACTGTGTTCACTGGATACCACTGGCCCCAAATAATAATGTCCTTGTGTGTGATCATGACATAATGTTTAACTTTTAGATTGTTAGGGACAGACACTTTAAATAAAAAATGAAAGCTTGGAATAAGTTAGATATGAAGAGTTCATATTGATACAGTTTTCAGGTAGTGATAAATGCCTGTACTTGTCGATAACTAGAGTTGCGTGGTATGTTCAAATTCTGCTTTCAATGGAATTCCACAGAATTATGGAAATTCTGTCTAATTCCATGGAATTCTGTTGGAAGCAGAATTCAGAAATTAAGCCAAATGTTAACTGCAGAATCGTATTCTGCAGTTTATGTGAACTGTGGATTCGTTTTCTGCAACTATTCCATGTACTACATGATCAATGTAACACAGAATTTTTTTTTTGGGGGTGGGGATTCCATGGAATTAAAATAGAAATTCTAAAAAGTATTTTAGAATCAAAATTGCCATTCTGCATAAATTGTGCTGGCACAAATTCTGCATTCCATACAGCTTTATCAATCATCCATCAATAGAATTTGAAAAGCTTAATCATCTATATTGATGTATATTAGCGTGTATTGAACTGGCTCTAAACTTTTATTTAAAATGCATTATTCAATAATTTATTTATTTATGAATGTATACATGTATTTATTTATTTATTTCAAAGGTTTTACTGGGCAAGACATGCTCAGCTGGCATCAGCTTGTTTCTGGATCTGTCCTTGTGGGAGTAGGGAGAGTTTAGAACAGACACAAAGTAGAATGTTCAAAAACAATGCAATAATGGAAATGAGTATAACAAAATGATCAATTACAGGCAACATTTTTGAGCAAGAATTATGCATACAATAAATTTCATCAGAAAAGAATAAGAACAATATGGAGTGAGCAAAAATGCAATAATAAGCGTGGTAGGGTAGTGGCTGACAACTAGGAGAAAGGAGGC
The DNA here is from genome assembly GCA_016271365.2 of Neoceratodus forsteri. Taxonomy (NCBI): domain Eukaryota; kingdom Metazoa; phylum Chordata; order Ceratodontiformes; family Ceratodontidae; genus Neoceratodus; species Neoceratodus forsteri. The sequence continues at coordinate 541,062,775 of CM057449.1, read as the reverse complement.
TGTACTAGTGACAGCGTTGGGTAGATAGGAGTGGACAAGTCCAAGACACAGTGTTAGGAACAACTGCAGGAGTGAGAAGTGAAATCACAGAGGAGAGATTTCAAATTATGAAGGAAAGGAGCAGAGCAAAGAGGAGAGTTGTGGGGAGGGAGCATAGAATTTAGAATTTCAGAAATACAAGGCAGCTTGACCAGCAGCGTATTCCAATGAGGGCTGAGTGAGAGAGTGAGAGCAAGCATTGCATAGGGATTAAGAGGTAGTGGGGGGAGGAAATAAGCAAGATAAGAGGGGAGGGAGCCAAATCAATATTTGGAGATACAGTATGTGCCACTTATACCATCCATGCTTAAGCCAGATGGCCACTGTGAATGGATAAATCCTGTATCCCAAAATTCCTTCTAATAGGGCTCCATTATAAATCTACTAGCTGTAGGAGAATAATGATGCCTGCTATTCTGGACACCTTAGTCCCATTAACTCCTCCACAGCTGTGATTAGGTAGCTTTCCCAACACTTCCTGGGGCTGCCTGACCTCAGCTGTGGAGGTGTTAATGGGAATTCCTGCTATTGCTTGACTGTGGGGATTTAGCTAACAATAAGTTAATTGGTTGTCCCCTACCCCTCCCTTTCAGCAGTCCTGATCCTGCCTGAAGTCCAAAACCTGACAAACTGAAACACACATTAAGTCAGAGGCTTTTTTAGATTTCATGCACCAGATTATATATAGCGGCCCAAATATTCAAAAGGGATGCGCCATGCGCAACAGAGATGAGCCAGTGGAAGTCCGAAAATGCACCATTGTACGATATTCGGCAGGAGGCAGCTGCGCTGCATAAGTTGCAATGCGAAAGAGCACAATGGTAATGAATGCATGCACAACCATAGGGGGAGGAACCATGAATAAATGGCGCAGTGCGATATTCAACAACATGCACCATGCGCAATAGGGGAGCTAGCCAGAGGTGCCATGGGTACTGGCCTTGACAGCCCATGGCAGAGTGATGCAGGCCACCATACTAATGTCCACCCTATACACACAGGTGACAGTGGCTACCCACTCTGTCCCTGGCTGCTCACACCATACTGGTGCCTCACGACCCCATCACAGCAACGGTACAATGAGGCACATGCCACTACATGTAATGTCATTGAGTGGGTGTTCAGGATGCTGAAGGCACATTTCTGGTGCCTGGACACATCTGGCACTGCCCTACAGTACAACCCCTTGAAGGCCTGCAGGCTATTCCTGGCCTGTTGCATCCTGCACAACTTGGCCAATGACTGTGGGATAGCCGTAGAGGTCGAAGAGGGGGACAGTGATGGGGAAAATGAGGATGCCAGTCCAGATGGTGATGGGCAGCTACCCCCTGGGTGAAGGGACCCCCGTCTGATCTGGATGGCACAACTGCACCGGGACACCATCACAGAGGAACACTTCGGCCAACACAGGTAGGTTATGGGGCCATGTGCAACCACCAATGGCAAGGGCACAACCCACAGACAGGCAGGGAAGAACTCCAGGGGTGGATGGCGGCAAGAGAATGGGTCTGAGCATGGAACCACACACGCCATCAGGGATGGGCAAGGCCAAACACAACACGTGCTCACGAATACACACACACACACACACACCACAAGACATGCACAAGGGGTAGAAGGCATGCCAACCCCGACTGCAACCCCTAGCCACACACAGGTCCACACATGACCACGCCCAGTGGCCATCACTGTGCGTGTCTCAGACGCTGGGTACCATTGTACACTGGCGGACAGCACAACGCAGGCATCATCATGCACTCGCCACAGTGGGCAGCAGCCGGGAGGGTGTGCACATGGACCGTGTGTGTGCAGGGCGGCTACCCCAACCATACATCGCATGTTGCACAACACACTACACACAGGGCAGTGGCCATAGTGGCCATAGTGGGAGACAGGTCAGTCACGCGGCACAGTGCCACAGCTGCCACGGATGCATGGGCAGCCCCGTCGAGACCTGCCAGCCGAGCAAGGCTGACCATTGGCCTCATGGGCTGGCACCGACGTTCCCCCATGGGTGATGCTGCAGGAACTCAACTGTGTTCGTGCAGGGGTCTGCAGCTCACCGAACATGCCCACGCCAGGTGTGCTTGGTATGCCCACAGCTGAACCCGGTGTCAACATGGAAGGTGTCACACAACGCCAGGAATGGGGAGGGTGAACTTGACACTGCACGGTGTCTGCAGTGCATGAGCAATGAACTGGGTGCCCAAAGTGGCTATGACAGCAGTGAATGCATGTGTCTGCCTGTCAATGGCAGCAGTCACATCCTCTCTCTGCCAGGAGCAGACCGTGGTCCCTGCTGCACTGCTCCTCTGCCTGGCGCAGAAGCACACTGAGTGCATCCACCACCATCACAAGCCACAACTGCTGATCTACTGAAGCCTGGAGTAGGTGGCTGTGCTCATCAAAGAGGTCATCCACCTGATCGGCATGCTGTCCCTCATGGTGTTTCTGGCTGTGCCTGGCAGCACCCCTTGACGATGGGTGCTGCACACCAGAGCCATGCTGGGGCACATACACACATGGTGCACTGACACCACCCTGACACTGTCCCCCCATCCCCATTGACTGACTGCTGGCATTGCCCCTCTGGCCGCCAATTGCCAGGGCTCACCGGTGCTGCCGCAGCAGCCGCAACAGCCCCACCGGCCTGGACGCACACCAGTGCTGCCCCACTGGGGCATACAGGCACAGGCTGGGACTGTGATATCACGCAGGCCTCCACAGTGGCACCACCCATGGCTATGCCCATGCCACTCCCTGCTGTGGGACCATCCTGCATCCCACATGTATCACTGTCCAGGATGTGTGATCCATCATCATTGGTGACTGATCCGGCACCAGTCCATGTCCCAGCATGCTGGAGTCCATGGCCACTGTCACGCTGGGTCACAGGCAGGGCCTCGTCCGCACCGGTACCACCATCTTCAGTCTGGACAGACAGGCAGGTATGAGGTGGTTCTGACCCTCGGACACATGTGGAGGTGGATGGGCGCTCCTCCGTGTCCAAGGCCTCGACCACGGTGGAAGCACCCACCACCGCTGACCCATGTAGACACTCAGGAGCTGTAAGGGAACACAGTAGCCTTAATGTCTCCGCCCTACCCTGTGGCATTCCCCCCACCTCCCATACAGTGACAGCACAGGACCTACCATGCAGTGATAGGCTGCCACCCATCTGGAAGCCACCACCTGGAATGCCTTCTATGGCACAATGCCTCATGCTGCTGGCCATCTGGTCCTCCTGTGGCATCAGGTGTGGCACATCCGGCTGTCCACCACCGGTTGCAGCACATGCTGCCCTGATGGCAGTCACCTTGTCCTTAATTCTCCTTTTGTCTGTGCCGACCTTCTTTTTACATTCCTGCATGGACCACTGGTGGCTACCATGCTGGTTCACGGCATGCGCAACCTCACCCCATGCCGCAGCATGGGCCTGTGGTGTTCACCGCTGTCTGCTGAGCAGCAGTTCCCTGTCGAGGTAGGCTTGGAACAGGGCATCTGATTCCGCCTGGGTGAAGTTGGGCCTCATCCTTCTCCAACATCCCTGTTCCTTCTCTTCCTCATGTTCGTTCATTATAGAGCCTGTGGGAATGACAGGTGTTACCTTTGATTATGCAGTCCCATGCATCTCCCACACATCACAGTCCACACTTCCAAACAGCATGCAACCCACTGCAATAGACTGCAATATCAAACTATGTCCTCTGCAGCCCCATGTCACATTTATATAGCTCAAGGCATGCAAATGAGGCGAGGCGCAACTTTAAGTGGATGCTAATGCAGTGGCTGCACCATGGAATTGCTGATAAGCTGATTTGCATATGCTGGCTGAATATCATGATCTTGCGCCTTGCGCAATTGTGTTGACCATGCTCAGGCAAAGGTGCAGCTCTGTGATGTGCACAGTAGGCACTCTGCGGCGCATGCCCGGGGTACAGACACTGATGTCTGCTGTGCTGATGACGTGCTGAGCATGGGAGGCAGTGCAGGGCATGGTCACCACTGTGCCAGTGGTGCTAGTGCACTGTTCACACATGTGGCGCTCGTGCCCTGGAGCGCGGTAGGTGCCATGATGCTGCAGCATGGTAGGCCACTGCAGGGCATCACACACAGGCACCCTACTGTGCTACACGCAGGGAGTCCCAATAACACTGTGGTGGTCTGTGCGTGACAGACCCTTGATCCTGCAGTCGACCTTTGCCCCCTAGGCACCATGCATCCGCATGGGTGCACCCCTATCATGCTGTTCGGTGACAGTGCGATGGGGAATGGTAGTGCTGTACTGTGCAGCATCTGTATGTGGGGGACGTGCGCTACAGAGTGCCATTTTGAGATCCTGGCTGCATGAAAGATGGCATGCAGGAGAGCAGCAATGTGGAGCCCGCTTGAACTGGCCAGTCTGGTGGCCATTGTTGAGCCCCATGCTGGGGCCCTGTTTGGGGAAGACTCTTTAGAGAGGCCCAGAAGCACTGTGTGGGAGGAGGTGCAGAGGCACTGGAGGAAGCCACCAGGATCACCTGCAGCATGGAGCAGTGTCGCCACTGCTATGGGGACGTCCAGCGGAGGGACCCAGATAAGCTGGCTCAGCTACGGGCACACACCAGGTGAGTTGCAGTGCTGCGTCCAGGTAGGTGCTCCATCAATACACGGGTAGTGTCCATCCGTCTGGGTATTGTGGTGTGCATGTATCCACCATGCAGGGGGGTGGGTGCTATACAGTATGGGTGGTGGTGGTGGTGGTGGTGGTGGTGGGGTTGCAGCATGGCTGGGCTGTGCGGGATCACACACACTGGGGGGGAGCCTTTGCTATTGGTTTGTACTGATGTTCCCCTCTCCGTGTTTGCACCCTAGGCCCTGAGGAGAGACACCGTGACCATGAGGCACATGCACAGCAGGAATGTGATGCTGCCCAGCAACAGGGACAAGGTGGAGGGTCCATAGTGCAGCAGCGCCCAGCTGTTGCAGATACAGGTGAGTGCCTTTCTTCCAGGAACTTCTGTGCATGCTGTGTTGAGGGGTAGGTGGCAGGGCATGGCCACCAGCCCTTTACACCACCGACGTGCATGCCACACGGTACACTCAGCACTGTCCTTTGGCACTACATGTGAGGGTGTGCATCACTGGTGGTCCATGCATGCACCAGGTACATGGCTGTGCCACTGCCTTCGCACCGCATAGCCATGTCACTGTACGGCCACAGTGGTACTGTGCGGAACTTGGGCAGTGGGTGTGTGCAGTGGTTCACATGGCTGTGTGCACCTGGTAGGCAGTTCTTGTGGACACAGTCACTGTGGGTGGTCGCACACCATCACAGGGGCATGGCCCATGGCTGTATGCCATGCACAATGGGTGGGCTGCAGGGGTATGGACAGTCACATGTATTGACTCTGCTCCCTTGTCCTAGGTGGACATCGCTGGATGGCCTTGGAGAGAGGCATGCAGGAGCTGCTGCAGCTGACAAGGGCGTCCCTCACAATTCTTGAGAGGCTGGAGCGGCATGGGGTCCAAAGGAGAAGGACACATAGACACCACAGGAGTGGGGAGTGGGGCAGCCAATAGGTCCTCCATGCCCCCGGACCCAACTTACCCCCCTGAACCCACCCTCACACCCCTTCTTCCCTCTCCCATTTGTTCACCCCTGCCCCATGCCTGCCCCCACCTGGTATGTGGCCCTTCCCCCCTTGTAAATACTTGTACATAGTTGTTTGTTACCTCTTTTGAATACAGGCGTTTTGTTATGACAACTGTGGTGGTGTCTCATTTGCAGCGGGCTACAGATGCTTGGCTGCAGTGGTGTGCATGGCATCAGGGGTGGTGCAGGCATGGGCATGTGTGTGTGTCCAGCAGAGAACCACCTATGGTGTGGACAGGGGAATTGGCCACTGTCTGTGGTTTGTGTGTTGTTCTCTGTGCACTGGATGACTGTGTGCCGTGGTCCATGGTGCATGCACTGTGTCCATGGTGCCCCTGTCAGACTGTCCATGGTCTGTGCAGCTGACACCCTTGCATGTCTGTGCTATGCATGGTCTGCTGGCATGTCAGTGGTGGCTGTCCATGCTGGACAACCACTGTACCCGGCACAATGACGGGTTGCCTCCGGTCACCAGTATGGTGCATGTCTGCCTCGGGTGGCACTGTGGCCTCCACTGTTGTTGTTCCCCCTCCATGCTGTCACTTGTGTATGTTGCAGGGGATGTACTCCACTGTCTGTCACTTGTGCTCTGGCCACATTCTGGTGGTGTACGGAATCATGATGCATGCGCAGGGCGGCTGGTACACCTGTGCCATGGAAGGATGTTAGCCATGGGTACACAGCTGCTGTGGCAGCATGCCAGCAGGTTTGTTGCCCCGCTACTGTGTCCCTGTGTTGGTGTGCCCTTGGATATGGGTGGGTGTTTGTCCGTGCACTGTGTTGCATCCTGTGTGGTGCATGCTTCCATGCACCACTGTGGGCATCTGTGCTGGCTGTTGGGGACAGTGCTGGGATGGGGGTGTCCATGGGAGGGTGTGCAGGGTGCTGTACCACTGGTGGTGGGGTCCAGGGCAGGCCCTGTTGCATGCGGGGTACCTCGTGTGCCGATGCAGGGTCAGTCTCTCAGCTGTACCTCAGGGGGGCTGTGCAGAGCAGCACTGTGTCTGCAATTGTTGCATCAGTGGCTGCTGCTGCCCACTGTAGGGTGCTCGTGGTGGGGCTGCCTTGCATGGCTCCATGGTGCACAGGGTTGCATTGTCACAGTGGGGGTGGTGGCATGCATCGGGTGTGATGCACTGTTGGGCACTGCTCCTGGGCAGGGTGTCTGGGGATTGCTGTGCAGGGTGTGCTCTGCATTGGTGGGATGGTGTAGCATGGGGTGGCTGGACCTCCTTGTGTGCCAGTCACAGCTTGTCAGGGGGTGTGCTGGGACACCATGCCCTGGCTGTGGGATTGTTGCTGGTGTCCATGGGCCGGTGGTTCTTCCAGCTCTCCTCAGGTTGTGCGGTTCATGGGGTGTGGGGGCGAAGTCTGTCCTGCTGCATGTTCCTCTGCCCATATCTTCCATGGGTGGTGGACCACTGCATCCTGTCCCTGCGCATCTCTGGTTGTGCTTTTGAGCTACTATCCTGCTGCACTGTGCATTTCTGGTTGTGCTACTGCGCATCAGACCTGCACCACTGCACATCCCTGGTTGCGCCATGGCGCAGTTGGCATGCTATTCAGTTGTGTGGTGCAAGCGCATCTTGGCCTGTGCAGTGTTTGAATATCATGCGTGTTGCACATAGGCACACTGAACTTGAGCCTGCTCCTGCTATTGTGCTACTTTGTGGCGCACTTTGAATATCTGGGCCAGCATGTTTAATAAATGTTTAATAAAAACTTTGAACTGTACATGACCTGCCAGTATAAGTACAAGAACAGGAGGCAGGAGAACTGATTTGGAGGCAGAAGAATGGAGCGGGTAAGTAGCTGAATCTATAACACTTGCTGAGTGCACATGCTTATTTTTCAAAGGAAAGAGGGACTTCAGCACTGATAATGATTTTCAATGCCAGAGAGTTTAATGAGTCTAAGTGGGTCTGGGGTGGGGGATAAGTCATGGACAACTCTGAACTTTCCTGATCTTTTACTTTTACTTACCACTGCCAAAAACTAAGCTTTGGCCACACTCACTTTCCTGATCTGTTTCCTTCAGACTCTGTTGTCCCAGGCTCCCCACAATATATTTCAATCTGCTGATGAGGAAAATAAACTGGCCACTTGTGCTGTACTGCATTTAAGCAATTTAAAATGCACTTCACATTATATCAGACAGCTGCTTATAATGAACAAAAGATCCTCACACATAATAGTCCATTATAAATGGCAAATGTTGTAAAGGAGGCACAGTGGACAAGGTGTCTGACATCAAGGGACTGGAGGGAGAGGGAGGTGTACAAAGAATGGTAGTGAGCTTGCAGGGGTTAGTTGAGAGCAAATCAACAGAAGGAGTGAAAGTGGGGGTCCAGTCTGGCAAAGGTGAAATTGGGAGCAGCACTATAAACAATGTCACCATAGTTAAAAATTGGGAAGGATCATTTTCAAGAGGATCTCTCTGAGGGTGGGAAGCAGCACTCTCCTTTAATTTCTATATAGAGTGCAAAGTCTGGGAAGGAGCTTCTTGTGGATTGCATCCACATGAACAGAGAAATTGAGGTTATGATGCAGCCAGATCCTGCGGTACTTAAAGGAGAAGACATCTTCAAGCATTACACCATCAAGGGTGTGGAAGAGTGGAAGGGGGATGAGTCCAACAAGCTATTGCCTCATGACAAAAATCATAGAGACCAGTTTCTTTGCAATCAGAAACAACTGGTTTTCATTGAAACAATGCTGGACATTGTTAAAGTTGGAGCTGAGTCATGATGTTGGGGCAGGGGAGCCATAGGTAAAGAGTACCATATCATCTGCATTCATGTGAATGTACACAGGGAAGCAGGCAGTGGAAAGGTCATTTAGAAAAATGGAGAAAAGATTTGGGCTAAAGACAGACCCTTTGGGGATGCCTGAGCAAATAGTTAGTGGGAGGGAGAGGGAGTCTCCAAAATGGACAATATGAGAGCTGCCCTCAAGGTACAGTAGGAGTGGAACAGCTCAGCTGAGGAAGCTAAAAGTCCATATACTTTAAACTTGTCCAGCAGTGTGGTGTGGGCAACAGTGTCAAAAACATGTCCAAGTTAACAAAGATGGTGGAGGTAACTGGGCCCTGAGCTATACCAGAGAGAATAGTATCAGTGAGAGGAAGGGACAAGGTATAGGTGGAGTGGGACTTCATGAAGCCAGACTGGAAAGGAGTGGAGGAAGAGGTTAAGTCAAGAAAAGAGGAGAGATGGGAAAGAACAAGGTGTTCCTGGAATTTAGCTAGAGTGGGGAGTAGAGAGATAAGACAATTGTTTCCAGGGAAAGAGGGCTTACCCCATTTAGGAAGGGGGATGACTAGTTATTTTCCATGAGTTAGAGACTGGATAAGAAAAAAAGAGAGGTTGAAGAGGTAGGTGATAGGGAGGACATCAGTAGCAGAGAGACAGAGGGATTTTGGGTCAAGGTCATTAGGGTTTCCACCCTTGTGAGGGTTAAGAGCCAAGAGGGCCTTAAGAGAAACAGATGGGATGGTGGGAGTAAAGGAAAAAAGGGGGGATGATAGGGAGGATGAAGGAGAAGAGAGAAGAGAGAGAGAGAGAGAGAGAGAGAGAGAGTACAGGAGAAAAGTAAGGGGGAGGGGAGGAGAAGGAAAATAGGACGGAAAGGAGGTGAAAAATAAATTATGTTTCCAGCCCTAAAACTTCCAGAGTTTGACTATTCAAAAGATAATTTACTTTAAAGGGGCTAACTTTGGAACTGTTAGGGATAGAAACCTACATCATTATGAATGCTATGAGTTAGTTATAATTGATGTATTAATATCTCATGTTTTCAGAATGGCCATACATCAATATGTAAAAGCACGTCACTTTTTGGAAAAGCAATTTAGAAATATATATGTAAGCTTAAATATGTGTTAGTGAGCTAGCTCTGTTGTGCCAAACAGTTGATAGGGACAGCTGTTGCTCACTGGCGACCCAGAGTCATGTGCAACATATTAAATGACACTTAAGGGTGGCATGGAAAAGGTGACTTTGATAATGTTGGTGAATACACAACTCCAGACACCTTCTATGGCAGTCATGAGCATGCAGTACAAGGAGGTGAGTGCTCCTTACATGGAAAAAAAAACATCTCCTGAATGGAACTTAATGATTGATGGACTTCAGATGTGACCCATTCCATCTCCTTCCCCATGACCACACTGTCACTGAATCCTACAATCATACAACAAGACATAGCACTGACTGCAGTGACAACACCCGAAGGTGATAATCTGAAGGAGCTTGGCAGTGAAAATGGCTGTTTATGTGATTTATGAAAGAAGTTACGACAAATTATACTAGTAAGAATGTACAGTACATGAATATACACGAGACATAATATTGTTGGAAAATGTTGATAAAAGAGATATATTGATAGTTTAGAAAATATCAAATGATGTACCAACATCATGTAGCTTTATAGACAGATAATATATATGGCCTGAAGACACTAGTGGTTGTTCTATGAAGGAAAAAAAAACATACCCTTCTTTATTTATTTACAACTGTATGCCTCAAATGTCTTGTTGTTTTATTCTTTTATGTTAATGTTTATCAAACATTGGATGAACATGATAATGTGACCTTCATCATCATTTTAATTTTCTGACCTCTCTAAAAAACAATCAGAATTCAATGCAGAGCTATCTACCAAGGCTCTCCATTTTTAAGGAGTCCCAGATTTTGCTCATGTTTTAACATTCACCCTGCTTGTTATGGTACTTTCCAGTTCCCAACAAAATCACCACAATCACAAATCATGAAACAAACTGTTCATCTTGTCTTTTAGTAGGACAAGAATTACCTTTATGCTGTTTCATCATCAGTTAGGCACAACAATTAGATAACTGTTAAAACTCCCCTGATTTGTTGACAGAGTAAAAATCCAACAATGAAGAAACACTGAGTAGCAAACACAACAATCAATCAATAAATCTATCAATCAATCAATCATTTAAGTGTATTTATTTGATCAGCCTAGTTAGGCGTTTTGAAATTTGAACAAACGCAACAATATACATTTAAAAGCAACATGTAATAACATAATTACTAACTCATACAAGTAAAATAAATAACTAATGAGAAACATATTAACTAACAGTCTGTGGGGAATAAAAGAAAAAGGAAAAACAAAATGAACCAGAATTATTTCTAACAGGGAAGCAATAAGGCATCATTACAAAGAAGAATCTAACTAGTATGACTTTTGAAGAAGAGCATTGGGAAATGCAATCATATATGAAACCCCTAATGCAAATGAGTTTGGGTCTGGTTACCAATATCCCTGGCTGTTTTGTTGGTGCAATATTAGCCACTGCTAATCAATTTTTAAATCACAAATTGTAGTGAGAAAGAAATAATGTGACCTACTGGGAATTGAATCTAATCCCCAGAATACCATCCCAGTACTCTAAACACTGAGCTATATGTTGGACCTCATGTTCCCAGACAAACTTCCTGCCTCTGGTATTGCATAACCTGCAACAAGGAATAATCAAGATTCAATAATTCAATAATCAATCTGTGATCTAAAAATTGCTGAGCAGTGGCTAATACTGCACCAAAAAACATCTACAGTAATTGTCATCTTGCTTATTCATTGTTGCAGGATATGCAACACTAGTGAAAGAAAGTGTGTCTGGGAACTTTAGTTCCAAACATGTGAGCCTGTACCTCAATGGTTAGAGCACCGGGATGGTACTCTAGGATCCTGGGTTCAATTCCTAGTAGGTCACATTGTGTCTTTCTCACTGCAATTTGTGATTTAATAATTGGAACTGGGTCAGAGTAACCTATTCTTCTGGATTACTTATTACAGCTAAATAACCTTCTCTCCCATGTGATTTCTATAATCTTTTAGAACAAGAATGTAATTTAGCTTCAATGACTCCCTGCATTGTCTTGTGCACACTTAGTTACCAATATCATTACAAGGGTGCTGCCAGGATGCAAAACTAAACTGTAGCACACTACAAAAGACTTACTGCAGTCAACAAGGCTGTTACAATGGCTGTTAATCCCTTTTGTCATGCAGTGTCCAGGATATTGCATTGCATCCTGACCAGTGCCACTGTATATCTTGACTTTAGTATGCTTATCAACTCCACCTTTTGGCTCCTAAAGCAATCATGCATTGCATTACTCAGTCCAGCAGGAAAACTTATATTCTTGACCCCGGTACCCTTTTGTGGACAGTCTCATTTTTTTTTAATTTATAATTTGATAACCAGTAACTCCAAGAGCATAAATGCCCATTTTCAGGGAGGACCTGGACAAACAACAAAAACATTAAAATTCAATACAAAATAATACAACAAAAATACATTAGTACAAATAACAAGTATCACCCATGTGTATAACAATTGCATTTACAGCTGCTAATACAGTAGTGTTTTAAGTTGAATTTTAGAGCAATATAAGACATAAATTGATGCAAGTCAGGTGGTAGAGAATTCCAATCCATAAAAACTTTGTAAAGAAAAGAACATTGTGCCAACAAAGAAGGATAAATTGGTAATTTTAAGCAATGAGCAGATACAGAATGGGTTAAATAAAGGGAATTAGTGCAACATGATAGATCCTTGAAGGTTCGATTGACCACTTCATGCCAAAATCTTCATAATGAAATCAATGTATGATAAACAACAATGATATCTGAATGATAACCAATGCAGTGAGGAATATAGTGTACAATGGTGAGTCAGTGTGGGGCATGACAAAACAAATCGACAAGCACTATGAAAAGTAATATTTACTCTATGTAATGTAGTCTCTGTAGCAGAACAGCAGAAGAAGAAGAAGAAGAAGAAGAATCAGCATTTATATAGTGCTTTTCATATACAGTATATACAGCATATACAGTATACTGGAAATCCATAAGCAATCACTGATAGAATCATAGACTGTACCACTACTTTCTTTGAATTAAATGAAAGACAATCTGTGATTCTATCCTGATCAAGACTTGGCCCATCCTTTAAAGTTAGGATTCAAGCCCTTTACCTTGATCTCACAGCTACTGTTAGCAGTTACTTCATCAAGAGTTTTAGGTCGCAATGTCTCATTTGTCTCTGTACTGGTCACATATTCATTACTGTATTTCTCAATCAACATCTTCAGGGAAACCCTCCATGACTGAAAGCCACTGACACACATTTCTTGCTTACCTGGAAAACCCAGCATTGTCTCACGAAACTGCTAGTGCTGCTAACCCTTCCATAGTGTTACCCAACCACACATGCCTCCTTCCTGGAGGCATCCAAACTGAAGGACAACCCCCCAGGAGTCCCAGAGGCTGGACCCAAGAGGTGGCTGGATATGCAAGGAACCCATGGTTTACTCATCTGATTTCCCATTAAGGGGCATATGTCCCACAACCACTGTCTGTCATCCATCCTCCAAAGGGCTTCAAACTGATCTGGCCCAGCTATGTGCATGGCCACCGAATCCCTCTTGTACCCAACAGCAACACCCCTAGGACAGCCACACCCTGTATCCTTCCACCATCCACCCTCATATTTTCAAGACAGAGAATGTCTGACAAGGGGGCTCCATGCTACCCCATCCCTGGCAACCTCCCACTGAGCCAGGTCCAGTGGAGCCACTCTGACTCCTTGTGGTGCCTTTGAGACTCTGAGAGGAAATCCATGCTATTCTAAACTTTTCATCCTGCCATGGAACCCGGCTCTGTAGGCTCTCTCTGAGCCTCCAGAGACCAAACCTGCACAGTGGCATTGAGTACAGATGCCACCTACTTCTGTTGATAACCTCTTTTGGCTCTAGCCCCATGAAGAACTCCCAGGAACTAACATGAATACCCTCTCTCCTGCCAAACCACCTATTTATCCCCATCTCTTTAGTCTCCTCTCCACCAGCTAAGGGATGAAACAATTGGTGTACTGGTACAAGTGCTCTGAAGGACACTTAAGTAGCAAAATTCCCTCATTCCTGGAGAAAAGGTTGTAACACATTTTAACATGCACTGTATATACAGGGATACAAAATGTAAATCCATTGAATGTGCTCTGGTAGTGTATATGGGATTAAAAAAGCCACATTTGAAATATTGTGCTGAATTCTGTTTACCATGTTACTAAGTACATTATGTTATAGATACTGAACAGTCACAGTGGATGATAACTAGACTGAATTATGGACTTACAGGTTGAGTTACAATATTATACAATACCATTTTTGTACTGTTTTTCATCCAATGTATCATAAAATGCTTTAAAAGGGCAAACAAATATTCAAGTTCAGGCAGAATGCTGAAACAATGAGCAAAGGCAAGAGTTATGCAATTTGGCTAGAGCTACTACTTTGGAAAAGAGGTGATTGATATTTGACTCTATAAAAGTATACACAATTGTAATGAGGGAATGGAAAAAATGGCAAGTAATTTATTGTATGTTAGTTTTAAATTCAAAAACAATTGAGTGTATACTGAATCCAAGGGAAGGCTCATATTTGAAAAAAAAATCAGGAATATGCTTTCACAAAAGGTGATTAGATAAATGGAATATACTTTGCAGCATTGGATACAAGAAAAAACAATGTGTCCAAAGCAGTGCCATCTAGTTGAGAAAGTCATAAACATGAGTCAAAAGCAGTACTGAGTAATTGTTATAAGCAATGACCTCTAGTGTGGTTTATGGGATAGTAAGTACTGTACAGTACATACAAGTCAATGGGGCTCTCTAAGCCAACCAGGTAGGGGATATTTCCCTTTAGCTGAATGGTTAGAGCCGCTGCTTTTGGGACTCAGAGTCCCTGGTTTGATCCCCAGCTAGGCCTGGAGGTTCATCTTCCCAAAAAAAGTGGAGGAAGACATAACACCCAGGATGGCAATTGAAGTCAGCAGTATACATGCTTTTGAAAAGATACTAGTTTTAAGAGACAGAGAAAATAAGTGGATGTGGTTGAAAGTCACTTATGTTACTTACATGGAGAAATCGAAAGGACAGATCTTACTGCACTTCCTAGGTGGCTGAAGGCATTTGGCTGTTCCTCATACTTCACAATCCACCTGGGGTATGCACTGAGAGCTGTTTTACCACATATCCTGTTCTGGGTTATTGTTATATACAGTATCTATTTTTATTTATTCATTTGATGCATTGGAATTACAAACCTTTGAGTCAGAGATTCATTTCCAAAGGCTCCACGTCAAATCAACAATGACAATGATGGACAGACTAACAACCATACAGATGTGAAGGCATTTTGATACAATCAGCACAGTTTTATGATTACAGGCATAATGTTGAGTCCTATGCAGAGAGGTAGCTAAGAGTATATTGGAATATAGAGAACAGTTGAGTCTTATACAGTGAGGTAGCTAAGAGAATAATAAGTGAGAACAGTACAATAGATATGCTGGGTACAAAGGGGATAAGCAGTCTTAAGACAGACTTTGTCAGTGCAGTTGGCCTAGCAAGCTGGGCCACAAACAAAGATGGGCAGAACAGGGGGGGCCATGTGTGGCCACCAAAGAAACACATGTGGAGGGCCTATTGCAGGTAGGTGCACTTGTGGGTGGCCAGGAGGTGGTTCTTAATGGACATTTTGAAAGGGCTAAGTTTTGTGTGGTTGGTGAATAAAGAAGGCAGGGAGTTGAACCAGGTGGGAGCCCTGACAAGAAAGGATCTCTGGGCTAACATTGTCCGTACTGTGGGAATAACCAACGCAGCTGTTGTGGAGCTTCGGGTGTTCATGGCTGGGGTGGTGGGGGTCAGGGGAGGCAGATAGTCCTGGGGTGGGTCTGGCCCAGCAGAGATTTTCTGGCCATGAGGCAGGCCTGGTACTGGACCCTCTCATCGAAGTTAAGGATCTGGGTGAGGGAGTACAGCGTGCATGTGTGTGTGTCATCTGGTCTGCACCAGTAAGTAGCCTGCAGGCTTTGTTAATCATCACTTTTATTTTACTGATGGCTGTGGCATCAGCTGCAGCATAGACCAGTAGCCAATATTCGATCAGGGACATTACAGAGGAGGTGATAGCTAGTTTTAGGGCTTCTGGTGGCAGACAGTCCTTGTGGTGATAGGGGAGGCCAGTGCGTGCATTGGTGGCAGATGTGAAGGTGCTGATGTGCATGTGGAAGGTGGGGACAGAGTCAAAGATAACCCCTAGATATTTATAGGATGAGACCTGCTCTAGGGTGTAGAGTGACCTAGATTGGATTTGTAGCTGGGCATTTTTTAGCTTGCTTTGGTGATGTGCAAATAAAAGGGCCTCAGTTTTTTTTAAGTTCATGACCAGCCTGTGCTCACCAAACCACTGCTCAGTTTGATTGAAGGCGTTTTGGAGTGTGGCCTGCAGGTTGGTTGAACTGTTGTGAGAGGCACAGATGATGGCATCATCTGCATATGGGATGATTTTCTCAGTGCATGAGGCAGGGACTGCATTTATGATGAGGCTAAAAAGCAGGGGCCCTAGGATGGAGTCCTGTGGAACTCTGGAGCAGATTGGGCACATGCAGGAGACCATGTTATTTATCTGTACACACTGTGACCTGGATGACAGGTAACTAGCGAGCTAGTCTGGGGTCCCTGTGAGAACCTCAGTTTGAGGAGGGAGTTTAGTAGGAGGAGGTGACTGACTGTGTCGAAGGCCTTGGACAGGTCTATGAACACGGCCCCTGCAATTTGCCATTTGTCAAGGAGAGAGTGTATGTGGTTTGAGAATTCTAGGAGGGCCGTGATAGTGCTGTGCCCCACACAGAACCCACATTGTTCTTTGCAGAGCAGATTATAAGTTCCAAGGTAGTTTGCCAGCTGCTCTGCCACAATTTTTTCTAGAGCTTTGGACAGCAGGGGCAAAATGGAAATTGGCCGATAGTTTCCAGGTGTTAGTGGGTTCCCTCCTTTGAGGATGGGTGTAATGACTGTGGTCTTCCAAGCTGTGGGGAACTGAACTAGGCCAAGGGAGCAGTTCAGGAGGCCAGTGAGTGGGGCAAGGAGCACATCCAGCACCAGGCAGAGGAGTTTGATTTCAAGTAGATCATTTAGGAGTCTGGTTCCATTCAGTGCCTTGGCTAGGTAGGGCCTAGCTTCCTGGGTGGAGATGGCTTGGAGGTAGAAAGGTGGCTGAGGGAGGCGGTGGGGGTCAGGGGTGGGTATGGGGTCAAAAAAGTTTTGGGGGGAGAACCACACTTAGGTCAGTAAAGCTGTCATTGAGTGCATTGGCAATTTCCTTGGGCTCAGTGGTAACAGATCCCTTAGCTGCAATCTGGGAGAGGGGTGGCACCTGTGATTTGCCATTTAGGATTTTTATGTTGTCCCAGAACTTGCGGTACAAGTCGCAGGAGGCAGTTAGAGTGGCTCTGTAGTGTTCAGCTTTTGCCTTACGAATAGCCCAGGTGCATCTGTTCTGAGCAGCTCTGTAGGCTTGCCTGTTGGCAGGTTTGCCAGAGTCATTGGCCTTGTGCCATAGGTCATCTCGGCTTTTGAGCTGCTGGAGGACGGACGGTGTTATCCAAGGTGCAGCTTGCTTTTTGGAATGTGACTTTTTTAGAGGGGCAAAGATATCACAGGCCCAGGTGAAAGAGTTGTAGAAGTAGGTGAGTGCCACATCAGTGCTGTTGGCTTGGTAGATTGGTGACCAGTCCTATTGAGCCAGGTACCTCTTAAACACTGAGAGTTTGCCAGGGTGGAGGTGGCACCTGAGTGTGGTAGAAGGGGGGAGCCAGTAGCTGGTCTGACCATGTGCAGATCACTGGGGAGTGATCACTAAGAGAGTTTGGTAGGACTTCAATGTCCTTGATTTTGTGGGGTGGGTTTGTAAGTATGATGTCCAGTAGGGTATGCGTGCCAGTGGCTGGGTTACATCTAGTGGGTTTAGTTACCATCTGATGTAGGTCAAGAACTGTGAGCATGTCAAATGAAGAGGTGTTCGTGTTACTAAGCCAGTTTAGGTTGAGGTCCCCAAGTAGAATGTGTTCAAACTTGTGGTGAAAGGTTGCAATGTACTCAGTAAGTGTGTTGAGGGCATGTGTTTGCTTGCAGGGAGGGATATATGCTGCTGTGAGTATAAGGAGGGCATTGGAAGGATCAGGGGTGATTTTTAGAGATAATGCCTGGGTGCCATGTCCAAGATTAGGCGGGGGTAGGGCTTGGACCAGCAGAGTGTGTCTAGTATATACTGCACAGCCACCATCTTGCTTTCCCACTCTGACCAACCTGAAAAGTGAGTAGCCGGGAAAAGAGATGGTGGAGTCAGGGGTGGCCTTGGATAACCAGGTTTCCACTAGTGCAAGGATGTCTGGCTGGTGCCTTGTGATCCAGCATTGGTGAGCAGCTGTTTTTTTCAGTATGCTGCAAATATTCATAGAGCCTATGTGCATGCCAGTGACTGGCAGCCGTTGCTGAGCGTTGGTGAGCCCTGGGTCTGGGTTGGGGTGGATATTTCCAGATAGAAGGAGAAGCAGAGAAATGATTCTCAGGAGGGGCCTGTTCTTGCTTATCCATCTGGTCGTGCAGCAGTGGGATCCTCATATGCTCATTGTACAGGGAATGGCGAGCCACTGCAGGGTGGGGATGGCTGGGCCTATCGTGGTCAAGGGCAAGCTGGTGTAGGACAGTAGCAGTGGAGCATGCATGGGTAGAAGTGGTGGGGCTGATATTGGGGTAGTTAGTGTGTGGTAGAGGGTTTGGAGCAGTGGTGGATCTGGGACCATGGTGGGGGAGTGCGCAAGATGTGGGGAGAGAGAAGAACAGAAGCAGTAGTGGAGTCATAGTGGTGAGGTGGGTGGGACTGGCTATGGATAGCAGAGGGCTTTTGTGAGGAGGATGATAAGAGGGGGTCTGTTGCATACACTGTGAGAGGAAGTTCCTGTGGTGCAGCGGTAGGGCTGTGGACTTTGGTGCACAGGGTACCAGGTTCAATCCTAGGGTAGGGGGACTCCTGATATGCTAGCTAGTGGGTGGTATTGGGCTGAGTGGTGCACTGGTGGCAGGTCGGAGACAAGGGTGGCAGGCTGGAAAAGGAGGTGCACAGTAGCGACTCCTAGTGGGGACAAGTGAGATGATAGAAGTAGGGGGTACAGAAAGAAAAGAAAGAGATGGGGGCAGCTCAGATAAGTGGTATTGACTAAGGAGTAGTAGAGTGCTGGGGGGAAAAGAGTGCCAACAGTGCATAGGAGGAGGCTGATAGAGAGGACCGGGGAGGTCTGCAGGCAAGAAAAGAGGAAAAACCCCTGGTGGCTGGTGTGTATAACCTGCAGGTGGAAAAATGGGGACTTAGTACCAAAAGCTACAGGAAGACATGTGACAAAAAGAAGGCTATAAGTGGAGAGTCAGGCTTGGGTGGGAGGATGGCTGGGGTGGGGGCAGTCGACAAGCAGTGTTGATGGGCCAATACCCCCCCAAGAAAGATGTGCAGGTAGGAGGCTGTATATTACCTCTTGTGCCATCCCCAAGTGGTCCCACACTGACTGAAGTGCATCTGCTTTCTTTTTAGGCAGAGTAGAGAGAGGAACTACATAGGGAAAGCTGTGGTTACAGCTGAGGTAAGAGGAAAGGAGGTTTGTTAATTATTTTAATTTCCTGCAAAAACACTGATTTTGTAACCTTTTTTTGGGACTGGGACTAAGGCAAGGGGAAAGGAAGGCTGTTAATTGCTCTTAAACTGCTGCAAAAACAGCCTGATTTTCAAAACATTTGACTGGGACTAACAGTTAAGGGAGGTTAAAAGGATGAAGGAAATTCTGGACAGGTGATGGGTGGGTTCTGTTAGAGGCAAATAGTCTTAGCAATCAGGATTTAAAAGGGCTTACCTGGTTTCTTTCCTTTTAGGCAAAGTAGTGAAAGGACCAACACAGGATAAACTGTAACTGTAGATGAGGTAACTGGAAGGGAAGGGAAGGTTGTTAATTGCTTTTCATTTGCTGCAAGATAGTCCGAGTCTTAAAGCTTTTGTGTGGGACATAGGACAGAGGTAAGGGGATGAGAGAGCTGGTAATTGCTAATAAAATCCTGATTCTCAAACCTTTTGTGTGGGGCTGGGAGTTAAAGAAGGTGAAATGGAAGGAAGGAACAGGTGAAGGATGGGTTTTACTAGAGGCAATTCAGTCCTGGTAGTCTACTGTTTATCTCCCACAGATCCAAGTGACCATCTGCATGAGTGACCCCAAAGAAAGAGGACCACAAAGAAGGAAGAGGACAGTATCTGCAGAGTCATCTGTAGGCCAGTCACAGCACTCTGTTTGAGGCAACTCTAATGTACAGGTAAAGCTCTGATTCCTCCCACCAAGGGGAGTATTCAATAACCTTGGGGGCACTGTAGGTACTGAGCAGGCAGTAGAGTACTATTGAGGGGAGTTTTTTGTAGGGCTAATGCCATATTAATTGGAGGGGGCTGACATGCCCTATCTGTGATATCCTGTTAAACAGATCACCAAAAAGAGGACAAACAGGCAGCAGGGAAGGAGAATTTTAGCACAAATAGTGAGGCAGATTACTGGACAATCAGAAGTGGAAGATGTGGACAACAAATGGGGCAGGTTGGGGAAGTCGGTAGGGGCCCAATGGGATGTAATACCTAAGGAGTGGACATCTTCATGGAGTTTCTATGATGATGATGTTACTGCTCAGTGTTTAGTAGAATTTCAGCACTCACTGTTTAACTAGCAACAGTGAAGTCTGAACTTAGCCTTCTCCATGGCAGGGCTAAGTGGAGGCTGGTACAGGTGTTAACAACTATGCTTCCCCAAAGGATACCAAGGATCCAGACTGTGGAGGTGGACTGTAGTCAGCAGGGGGTGGTGGAAAGAAAGGTCTATTTGGGCCAGGGGGTTCAGAGGTAATGACAGTAAACTGGTTTGCTCCTGTAAGCAATTTGGTATATCCAGTCTCCCCTGTGTGTACTGGGACCTACTGCCCCTCCAGAAACCAGGTCTG
Organism: Neoceratodus forsteri; assembly: GCA_016271365.2. Lineage (NCBI taxonomy): Eukaryota > Metazoa > Chordata > Ceratodontiformes > Ceratodontidae > Neoceratodus > Neoceratodus forsteri. Next base: position 541,042,199 of record CM057449.1, on the reverse strand, counting down.
TCCCTAAGGTGCCCCCTGCAATGATCTCAGAGTCCAATGGAAGTTGAGGACTAGAAAGTTATTTGTGGTAGAGGACTCCTTCATAAGGGGGATGGAGGTGGTAGTGTGTGTGGAGAACCAAGAAAGCAGAATGGCTGGGTGCTCTTTGGTGGCTTCAGCAGGGTCATGGGTGACAGTAGGCATACTCAGTGTACTGTACTTTGCTGAGTACAGTAAAATCTGGAAGCTCCAAAGGCAACATGAGCCACAGACCAGGGCACAAAAATACAAACAGAGCCTGATGTCCATGAAGAACTCTTTTTTTCCCCAACTTGGATGCTTTAGTGCGAGTTTGTGAATGATCTTTGGAAGATGTATGGGTGCTAAACTTACGCTGCGTGATAGTGTGAGTTACCCAGTTGAGCATTTATGCATGAGTGGTAATGTGAATCGATTTCTGTCAGGTTGGCTACCTTGATGGTGGTATGGAGGCTTATCACTATGTATGCTAAACATTGTAACTAAAAGGTATCCACCTTCTGTCTGATTGGTAGTGCACATGTTAAGTAAAATAAAATGTGAATCTATTAGTATCATTGACTTACTACATATTGTCAACTGAAATGGGGGTGGGGCAATTTTGTGTGGCAGGGCAGCACATCTTTTGGCTTGTGTTTATGGAGGGGGAACAGTTCTGTCAACTCTTGAGTACAAGTTTATAATTCCTGGCTACTCCCATGAGCAGGGCAGGATGCACGCAAGCAAGATAAAGAAGATTTAGTTTTATTTAATTTTATTTATTGAATTTTGGTAACCGGGTAGGCCCCCTGAGACAAGACAGACCTTTTTTCAGGGGCGACCCTGGAAGTGCAGTACATTGGTAGTGCATTCATTGATACAAGAAATTAAACAAGGAATAATCATACATACAATAAGAGAGTACATCAATTACATTCAGTTATGCAAAAGTCCATCAATTAATTCAGTTATGGCAAGGGCATAGGAGAAGAGAAGGGCTCAATGTCATTGTCCACCTCTGGACTCATGGCCTGGTTTACAGATCCTTGGGGGGGGGTGAAGGACAGTTTTAGGGAGTGGTGAGGTAGGGTTAAACTGAGATCCTGTCAGTTTGGTTTAGGAGTGAGGATAGGTTTTTCCTGACCACTTGATTCAACTCTTGGCCTGTGGAGTGGCTCATGGAAAGGGACTTGGATTTGTGAGGGATTAGGGGCACTCCTGGTGGGACACAAGACTATACAAGCAGGATGGCCTACACCCAGTGAGGGAGCACTAAGGTGTTGGGTTGAAGGTTTACAGAATGTATTACAGCATGTTTACACCAGCAGAGGAGGGAGGCAGTATAGTTGATGATACAGTAGGATGGGAACACAGAAACATAGACAATGTCAACAGAAAAAGACCAGGAGTCCATCCAGTATGCCCTGTTTTACCATATCCAACCCCATGACCTATTGTCTAGACGGGATTTTCAACCTTGCCTCTTCTCTCTGCTCTCTGCCTTACTGCCTTACTGCCATCCCCTGAGTAACTATTATCTCTTACTCTGTCCCATCCATGCTTGAACCCATTAATGGCTTCTGTGTCCACCAACTCAGCAATTCCATGGCTTATTTTTATTATTATTTAGTTTTTGTCGACCGGGTAAGTGCACTAGACAAATCCTGCCTATTTTCAGGCACAACCCGGGGGAGGGGATACAGATGAATGCCAACTTGCCTTGAACCAGATTAAGCTGTTTGTGGTATTTTTAGTGAATGAGGGAAATTTGGCCAGGACACCAGGGAAATTCCCCTACTCTTTTCAATAAGTGCCATGGGATCTTTAACATCCATCTGAACTACCACCAATCCAGGCAGATGGGACCTCGGTTTAATGTCTCATCCGAAAGACAGCACCTCAGAAGTGCAGCACCCCTCTCATGCTGCACTACAGTGTCAGTACTGGGATATTAACCCAAGTGCCAGATGTGGGAACTGAACCCACAGCCCTTTGATCTCCCGGCCTCAGAGGTGAGTGTGCTACCTACTGAGCCACTGACACTGCTTACCTACTCTCTCTGTAAAGTACAACTTTAATACATCTGTCCTGAATTTCCCCACCACCAGCTTCCACTCATAACCACTTGTTTTGACCAACCATTCCTGCTGAATAGTTCTTTGCAATTTAACTTGTTTGTTCCTTACAAGAACTTGAAGATCTCACTGTTGACCCTGAATAATTTTGGTTACGTTAGGGTTACCAGATTTTGGGACACCAAAAAGAGGATGCTGTCTAAGGACCAAGCAATCTTTATTATTGTATCATTTTTTAGTTAAAAAAAAAGTATAGCCAAGTACACGGTCACTAAATTTAAAGCTAGCCTTTGCAATAAATTTAAATTGTAGGGCCACATGAAACCTTTCAAATACAGAGAACTATTCTGCTCTAGCTGTGCTTGAGGCCAAGCAGAGGCTTGTTAGGTACAGCTGGGACCAGGCATTTAGTGTGATAAGTCCGATTATTTCCAGGGTATTTATACTGCTTGCCATTAATTAAAGTCATTTACATGCCACCCTTCATAAAGCAGTACAATTTGAGCTTGATTCTAAGTCCACCATCAGTGATGACAGAACAGAACTGAGCAATTAAAAAAAACAATGATGCCAGTAAGAACATCAACCCTCATCCCACCCCCGCCGAAGGCCCGCATTGATGTACACATTTTAGACAAGACAGCAAAGCAATGGTGCATTACATACCATTTTAGATTGCCTCAGCTCCAGTCCACTGATGAATCCTCCTGTGGTAGGGTTTGCTGCAGATGGTGACCAGTCAATGAATGCAGGATCAGTGTTTGCCAGGGTGGGATCTTCCATCCACCTGGGTCCATGGGAGCCTCGTCGGGTAATGGATCAGGATCAGGAGGGACTACAAAAAAAAATAAAACATAACCAGATCAGGCTGCGTGTGTTACAGTATGGAGTCTGGGTCTGGGACGGGACAGACATCACATCACAACAAAATTAACCTGTACTGTATCCTCTCCCATCCCCCTATCATCTCCAATGTATAATTTCAGAAATTCAGGCTCAGCAGCAGCTAGTTACCAAAATTAGTAGTTGCAGCAATTGGCACTGACTGGCAGTGTCAGTCTAACAGTGATGACAGGTGATTTCTGACCTTATTCCCATGCTCCACAGCTGTGAATCCTCTGGGGGACCACTCAGACAGCAAAGTGACAAGATCCAAGAAAGACAGCTGTCCATCTTGGTTTACCCATGCCGAATCAACAACACTGTTTTTGAGGTTCAGAATAGTGAGATCCCCAATGTTGACAGGCGAAATTTTGCCTGTCCCACATTGGTGTGTTTCTCAAAGGGTAGCTGTGCCCCTGAACTCCCCATGCGGGGGGCTTCCCTCCATGCTCCCCCTTCTATAGATTATCAACTCTGAGTCAGAGTTGATTTGAAGGGGGGGTGAAACACAGTGAAAGGGGCAAAGGTCTGATTGCAATCATATCCCCTGGCATAAGATACTGCTTAATCTGGGCAATGTTAAGTACAGTCCTAACACACAGCATGCCCAGTTCTGCTGCTTGCCACTGCAGCAGACACTGGCACAAGTGATGCAGCAATCAATTAACAGAACAAAAGGAAAACAAAAGAACCTTTTGTTCTGTTAGTTGCACAATGTAGTGGCATATCATGATTTGCTGGGAGCTGGCAACCAGCCAAATTGTACATTCTGTGTGTCGAGACTAACTATAGGTGAAAAAAGTTACAGTGGACTACACATGACACCTGATATTCCAGTGTCAGTTTGCAGTCCATAATTATTCCCAGATTTCCTATCCTCAGTTCCGAGTACAATACCATTAAGTGATGAAATTGATGTTATCAGCACTTATCATTGCCAACACAGGGGGAACCCAGTTCGACAAGCAACACCACAGTCTTTACTGGGCTACGGCTCAGTCAGTCGGAGACCATCCAGTCATTTATCATACAGAGGCAGTGACTCTGAACAGGCACCACATTATCCCCATTAGGTGCACAAGACAAGTATAGCGCAGTATCATCTGCATAGCAGTGAAACTCCAGACCATGCTGTCTTATGATCTCAACCATCCATGGTAGGTACACAGTAAACATGGGACTTGGATCAAACTGTATGGTACTCCACAGTCAAGCACAGCTGTTCCAAAGATGAAATTGCCTAGAACAATGTGCTGTATCCTTCTTGTGAGGTAGGACCCAAACCACTGCAAAACCATACCATTGAGTCTTACATTGCGCCACAGGCAATCCAACAGCAACCACTGGTCCACCATGTCAAACACACATTGGGAAATCAAGAAAGAACAAGATGGACCAGTACCCTGTGTTCCTCGTAGTAAGATCATTGATCACTTTAATGGGGTCTGTCTGTGTTGTGGTGAGGTATAAACCTTGACTGGAGAGGCTCACAGAAACCATATTTTTCTAGTTGAAACTCCAGCTGCATGGCTGCCACCTTCTATGTTACCATGCTCTGTGATTCTCTAGAGTATCAGGGTTAACATATGGCTTAGCTGGAGTCTCACCACCACCCTTTACAGCACAGTGCACATTCCCATAGGGACCACCTGACATCCTGCATGACAGTTTGACCCAGGTTCTCTTGTTAGCCAACAAGTAGTCAAGTCAGGCTTGGGTACAACACGCAGCACAGTTACACCCAAAGACATGGCCAGATATTTCCTAAAATTTCTGTGATATCTCTAGAGACATTCCCTGCCTGCTTGTAGTACCATTGTGAACCACCAGAGAGATATATAAATTGTGAAATATCTGCGAATATGTGAAGGTATCTATGACTGCAACTGTAAGTGAGGGCAACCCTGAGATCACCTGGAAAACCTCATCCACCAAAACTGGTCCAAACTCTTCCAGGTTGACAGATCACCTAAGACCATCTGCAACTTGGTACTGCCAGCCCATAACAGGTTACTTGTGGAGATCCCAGCATGAATAGAGAATACCTTGCTAAGGCAGAATGGATTAAACTCTTTGTGCCTCTCAGTGGAAAATACTCTTCAAACCAGGGACAGGGAGATAAGCAAATAAAGAAAGCACTCTGGTACACAACAGAGTTGGAAGAGGCTGTGAAGGAGAAAAAGAAAGCCTTGAAAAAATACAAAACTACCCAGCAAAAGAGGATATGGTGGTGTATATTAACAGCATGAAGGAGTCCAACAAGGCAAAGAGGAGGAGAGCAAAGTCAGGCACTGAGTGGAGAATGACAGTGGGTATGAAGAAGGTAGACACAAATTTCTTTCATTAAATGCAGGAGAAGTGCATACAAAGGAGGTAGCATTCAGACTGAGGCAGTGAGAGGGGTGGATGGTTGGAGGAGAACAAAGAGAAGGTGGACATACTGAAACAGTATCTCTGCTCAGTGTTCACAATGTAGGATAAGGGGCTGCTGCCTGAATGTGGCTTCAAGACCAGGGCAGGAGGGTTTTGGGTGTCAATACGCTGAATAACTGATTTTAGAGGCAAGGGTATTAAAAGGATTAAACACACTATAGGTGAACAAATCAGTATGACTGGATGGGCTACATCCATGAATGTTAATAGAGGTAGGATGGGTACTGTCTGCAACACTGGCAGAGCTCTTCAATAGTTCATTGGAGATAGAGGAAGTTTCAAGGGATTGGAGAAAAGTGGATGTTGTGCCACTACATACCTTCAGAAATAGGGACTAACCAGGAAACTACAGACATGTCAGTTCGATGTCTATAGTAGGGAAGTTACTAGAGGCCATAACAAAGGAGAGGCTTGGAGGTTTCCTGCAAGCCAGTGAACCTCAGAACACAAGACAGCATGGGTTCATCAGGGGAAGGTTCAATCAGATAAACCTAGTTATGAGTGCTGAAGGCAGTGGACAAGGGTCAAGCAATGGATGGACTGTACCAGATAATTTGAAAACATCAGCACAGTGCCTTAAGGCAGTGGGGTGGACAAATAGGATGCTAAGATGCATAGAAAGGGGTGGTCAGCATCAGGAAGAGGAAGGTGATTATGTTCCTGTACAAACCCACAGTGTGTCCTCACCTGGAGTACTGTGTAACTGTACAGCTTGCACTTGAGAAAGGACAGGGACTGGGTGGAGGTATTGCAGAGAAGTGTAATCAAAATTATTCCAAGACAACAGAAAAGGGCTTACAGGGAGAGGTTGAAGGACGTCAACATGTACAAGCTGGAAGCAAGATGGGGGGGCATGATCAAGATGTAAAAATACCTACTTGAGATAAATAAAGTAGTTAGTAGACACTTGTTTACATTAAGTGGGAATACAAGCATAGGGAAAACTCAATGAAGCTGGAAGTGGTTGTGGTGGTTGGAAGTAAAAAGGATGTCAGGAAGTATTTTTTCATGGAAAGGGTAGTGGATGTGTGAAACAGACTATCAAGGGATGTTGCCTGTATAAACTCAGTGGGAGGATTCAAGCATGGGTGGGACAGACGTATGGGACAGGTAGGGAAATCAGCAAAAGAGGATGAGGACAAGAGGAATATAGGGCCACTTGGGCCTTCACAAACAAAAATTGGTAGGATAGGGAAGACTAGACGGGCCATAAAGCCTTATTTTGCCAATGACTTATGTGTTTCTATAATCTTGCTAACCTAAGTAAAAATGACACATTTTGCCACAAAGTGGCTACATTAAACAAACTATGCTACTGTTTTTCTTTACAGATGATTCCTGAAGAAGACTTGTAGTTGAAGTGTTGATTCTAACTTTATTTTCTATTAAATTAAGCTAAACTTTAAAAATGTGTGTCCTCTTCTTTCCCTCTACCACTATCAGACCCCTGGAGACAATGTATACTGAAGGTGTTATTTCCTTGAGGCACTAATACGAGATGTGCGTTGGATCAATACAACTTTCTCTTATATCTACCTGCACACTGTGTAATCTATTATGCAACCTGCCTATACCTAGATTGTACTGTATATCTAATTCTGAGCTACTGAGATATGTAAATTGTTGATCTTATACATTGTTTCTCTACTGTTGTGCATTGCATGTAATGTATGTAACACATTTCTGGGTATACTAATCTTTATGTATAAGTCACTTGTGTTTCATAGGTATTGCAAGAGCCAAGTAAGGCAATTGCCCATGACAGCTCATTCCTCCCTTAAGAAAGATATCTGAAGACATTATTCCTGGTGCAGTACTCATCCAATTTAGTTATGAACTTTTGCATATTTCGACTTCCTAGTATCTCTACAGGAGGAGCTTTCCACATTGCCACTACTCTTTGATTGAAACAGGTAATCCATTTTTTAGTATGGTTTATATCTCCCTTAAGTTGCAATATATGCGATATAGTACTGTGGTATTGATTCTTGAATTCCAGCCCAAGACAATCTCAAATGTCTTGGCTTTCAAAAGCTCTGTAGACCAGGCATAAGTCTCCCTGTATCCTTCTGTACTACAGAGTATAGAAACTCAACACATCCAACCTTTCCTCATATCTTGAACTTTTAACAGCCAAAATGATCTCAGTGGTCCTGCACTAGACTCCTTCCAAGACTTTAATTTCAGCCTTTGTACTAGAAGCCCAGAACTGCACACAATATTCCAAATGTGGTCTAACCAGGGATGTGTACAATGGTACTATTACCCTCCTATCCTTGCTTTGGATATGTCTTCTGATTCTACCCAAAATACTGTTGGCCCTCTTTGCCATTAAATGACAGTGATTTTTAAATTTTAAGTCATTAGAAATGAATACTTCAAGGTCTTTTTCCTCTGTTATTTCTCTTAATATCTGTCCTTTAAATATGTGCTTCACTTTTTTGTTGTTTCTACCCAAGTGCATTACAGCACATTTTTCTACATTAAAATGTAATTTATGTTTTGGGCCCAGTGTTCCAAATTTATTAATGCATCTTGCAATTTTTCAGTTTCAGCTGAGTCTCACACTATTGATCCTCATTTTGTGATGTCTTCAAATTTGTAGTGCCACTCCCCATCTCCCATGGACAGTGATGCCACATAAATGTTAAAAAATGCAGGGACCCAGTACTGATCTCTGTGGCACACCACTGGTGACAGCAGCCCATTGAGATGTATTCCCTCTTATGTTCACTCTCTGTCTCCTGTTAGTAAGCCATCAATTTATTCATGCTACTATCTTTATATTTAAACCTGTTACATAAAATCTCCAGTAGCAAATTATGTCACACTTTGTTGAAGACTTTACTGAGGTCCAAAAGAATCACATCCACAGGATGCCCTTTATCCAAAGCCTTACAGGCCTTGTCAAATAACTCTATCAAGTTGGTCTGACACAATCTTCCCTTGGTGAACCTGTATTGTGTTTCGTTTACCTTACTGTCATTAATAATAAATTCTTCTATCTTCTCTTTTAATACACCTTCCAAAACCTTCCCTAGCACTGAAGTCAAATTTACAGGTCTATAATTCTTGCAATCTTTCCTGGACCCTTTTTTGAATATGGGGATGATGATGGCTTCTCTCCAACATTCAACCACAGGGCCATTATCTAAGGATGTTTAGAAGATCCTAATAACCAATCCTGCTATTTCTTCAGCAAGCTCTTTTACTACTTTAGGGAGAATCCTGTCTGGAGCTGGTGATTTGTTAGGATCTAATTTTTGAAGTCTAGTTTTAGTATCCTCTTCATTAAGCATTATTGGGTGATTCTCTACATTTTTAGAATTTAATGATATATCATTTACCTTATCATTAAAAAATGAACAGAAATATGCATTCAACAGTTGTGCTATCTGCTTATCCTCAGTGGCTAGTGTGCCCAAGAAGTCTCTCTCATGCGTGATTTTCCTTCCCTGATTTCCCAGTTTATTGTGGGCATGTTAAAGTCACCTAGTAGAATTAGCTTATAGTATATGGTGGAATGCTGTTATGTATGGAATTCCATGCCTGGAATATGCTTGTTCTGCTACAGTAGTGACATCATTATATTGTTCTGCACATACACAATCCTCTATGTCTTCTGGGTTTATATTATTTAAGAGTGTATACAACTGATTATCAAGCTCCGTGTCATGGGATGGTGGTCAGTAGATATGGCCCAGGATATTTTTTTTTTACTTTTCCTTGGGTACATCTTTAGCCATATATACTCAAGTTGACAGTCTTTATCCCCTTCTACTACTTCTGTAGCAATTTCCTTTAACACATAAATTGCTACCCCAACTCCACTTCTATTAGTTCTTTCTTTGCTAAAGATTCTGTATGCCTGGATATGCCGGCCCCATATGTTTTCTTTATTCCACCACATTTCTGTAAAGGCACAGATTTGAATATGCTCCTGTATAACACAATTTCTAGTTCCTCCTATTTCTTTATCAAACTTCTGGCATTGACAAGTAAACACTTCCATTCTTCCTCATTAGATTTCTTGTATATCTCAATGTCAGTTCCCCCATTATTGTTGATGAAAGACACTCCACTCCTTTTTTCCTCACTAGTTAGTTTAAAAAATTTTCGATTGCATTTTTAATTTTATTATCTAACAGATGAGGGCCCTGCTTGTTTAAATGCAACCCATCCCTTACATACAATTTCAAAACATTAAATTTCCCCCAATTATTTGGGAAAGTAAATCCTGCTCTTATAGACCATCTCTTTAGCCAATCATTTAACTGGGAGATAGAATGTATACTGGTTCTGCTTGCCCTTGAGACTGGTAGTATTTTAGAGATTAACACTTCGCACCCTCTCTTCCTTAACCTTCTCCCTATCTCCTCAAAGTCCAGTTGGATATCCAATTGTTTTCTGTCGCCTACCTCATTTGTTCCTAAGTAAAGTACTCTAATAGGCTTAGTTGTTCCCTTTAACCTTAGACTGCTGAGAGAATTAGAATGTATAGGAATTCTGGACTGATATACAGCAAGGGGTTAGAGCCCATTTAGATTCTCTCTGATATCTTGGATCTTCACTCCCAATAGAGAGGGGATCATGCAATGATCCTTCCATCCCTGACAGATTACCTAATCAGTGTATTTCAACATTGAATCCCTTAATACCACAATATCTCTGTGGTTTAGTTCCCTGTTTGATCTTTCTATGGTTTCTGTCCTTTGATTAGTAGTTTTAACTAAAATATGTGATCCGCCCTTCTGTGCACCAGCACCTGTTTATCGAGTGACCCATCCTCATTACTATTCTCTAATGACACTTGCACCTCATCTTCTTGTAAGGCATCATATTGATTTCTAAGTTCACCTGGTACCTCCCCTAGTGTCTGCCTCCTTCTATGTTTATTTTTAACTTGAATCTTGCACCATTCTTCCTTGTTCATCGCCATCACATTCTTGAAGTCCTCATTTAAAATTATTTTTCTCTTGTCCTCAACTCCAGTACCTTCTGGGGCTTTCTCAGTAAGTGACTCCATGTTTCCATTCTCCTGCAACCTTGAAACTGAATTATCTATAAACCTTTCTAATATGAATATTTCACTTTGGATCTCCAACTGTTTTTTTAGTATATCAATTTCCTACTGCATTTTTTTGATAAGTGTGCATTTGTGGCAGACATAATTCTCATATCTCTTCCCTTTTATAAGCATGTTGCAGGACTCACACTGGCTAATCTCACACTCCATTTTATTCCTGGCTATAATATAGAGAACTTGACTATTGCTAGAGAATGCATTGGGAAAATTACTTAGTGCAAGGTATGAGGGACTTAGAAGAACTTTTCTTCACACACACCCCCTGCACACACACGACCTTTGGTCAACTCTCACTGTCCAAAAAATGATTAGGGGCCAAGATACCCAGTTCCAAGGGGCCCCAATACTATTAAATTATTTTCTATGTAGTTATAGATCTGACTTTAAAGGGGTGGAACAGTATTTCAGAAGTGTTGTAATACAGGAGTCTCTCATTACAATGGGTCGAAGGTTGGCTCTCTACAGTTTGTGTCACTTATTCACCTATTTAGCCTGGAGCTGTGTAGTTCCTCATAAAATATTGCAAATCTACATCAGGGTCCTGCAACACTGATCACATGTAGCTACTCACACAAGAGTGTATCTTCTAACTTAATAGAAATGTACAAAGTTGTATACTGTTTACAACTCTGAATGTAACTAATTCCAGGTCACTCCAAAATAGGGACATGCTGTCTCAGTGGGTCTACTTGGTTATGAAAATTCAAATAAATAAATAACCAAATAAATAGTGCAGAAAATCAGGTAGCTGGCAAGAATCCAGTCTGGATACAGTACAATCCTGATTTTCCCAATTTTGGTTAACCAGAAATCTGGATTATCTGAAATCTGGGTGTGTCCCCAAATGATTACATGTCCTTTCCCACTCTATGAATACTACTTGACTTTATGGAGTCATGACGTGCATAAGAAAGAGTAAGAGATTTGCAAGTTCATCTCAAGTGCCCTCTGCTGGATTGGTGAAATGTAAGCATTCTGTATAGGACATTTGCCAGGAGTTACAAATCCTCAACAGTTTGGAGAAGGAGGAGAGTACAGTCAATGTTGCTAAACTCTATGGCATCAGGAACACCACTGTATATGATTCACAAAGAAAAGGACAAATCAGAGAGTTTGCTGTTTCTCTGGATTCTTCTGCAGGAAGTCACAGACTTTGTCACCGACAAGGTGTTAAAGTCACCCAGATGGTTGATTCTGGGTGATTTCAATGACTGGATTGATGTCGAACTCTTGCATTTTGGTCATGACTTCTTCCAGATGATGACCTTGCTGGCCTCACACAAGCTGTTGCTTCTGCAACCCACAGCCACAGCCACGCCTTTGACATAGTATTCTCACTGGGACTTGAGGTCATTGATCTCAAGATTGATCCGGTCTCTTGGTCCGATCACTACATAGTGGGGTTCTCGTTCAGGGTCACACCTGTTAGTCCTTCCCCTGTTGAGATGGTCCACTGCCGCTCATTGAGAGGGCTGTCCCCAGAGGGACTGCTGGTGGCAGTGGACTTTTCTAGTGTGAGCACTATGTTTGCAGCAGGTGTGGGCAAGGTGGTGGCAACCAGAAATGATGTATTCTCTCCAAGGTGCTCGAAGCCATTGTACCAATCCATATATGACCCACATCTTCTGGCTTGAGATCCCCATGGTTTGACGGGCCTCTCAAGGAGATGAAGACCATGGGTCGGACATTGGATCGTTACTACAGGAGAACTTCATCCAAGGTGGACAAACTGGCTTTGAGAATTCACTACAGTGAAAATCAAAGGGCAATCAACTGTAAGAAGGCAGAGTTCCTGTTCAGTGAGACTGCTGCTGGGAGGAACAGACTGGCTGTGATCTTTCAGACTGTAGATAGGCTACTTCACCCTGCCTGTCTGCAGTCAAAAAGAGCAATTTCAGTTGCGCAGTGTGAGGAGATTACTCAGTTCTTCTCTGACAAGGTGTCCTCCATTAGTACCGGGATCTCTCCAGTGGGGCATGACCAGCCCCGCAGTGGTGGGCCTTGTGTGGTCAGAGGCACTCCTATTGTCTGGGGTGAGTTTAGGTCAGTGGGAGTGTAGAGGTCATTGAGGTAATCTCGAAGCCATGACCTACTTTCTGTGAACTGGATCCGGGCCCGACTCATCTCTTAATGGGATGTGTTGAGTCTGTTGATACAGTGCTTGCTGAGATTGTATGATGCTCGCTTTCTGAGAGTTTTCTTTCCCTGATGCCCTGAAAGTGGCATTGGTGAAACCCCTCCTGAAGAAACCAACACTTGACCCTGATGACTTGGTGAATTATCAACCAATCTCCAGCCTCCCATTTCTGGGGAAGGTTGTTGAGAAAGTGGTGGCTCTGCAGCTCAAGGTGCACCTTGTGGCCTAGGACATCTATGAGTCATTCCAGTCTGGATTTTGGCCAGGGCATAGCACCAAAATGGCATTAGTCAAGCTACAAAATAATCTCCTCAGGGTGAGAGAGGAGACTGGTCAATTCTTGTTCTCTTCGATCTCTCCTAAGCATTCGACACTGTGAACCATGTAGTGCTATTGGGTCACCTCAGGGACCTCTGTGGACTCATGGGCATTGTCATCAACTGGTTTGAGTCCCTCCTCATGGGTAGGATGCAACTGGTAGTGATGGGGAATTTCTTCTCTTTCCCAAAGCTCCTGCCTTGTGGAGTTCCTCAGGGGTCAATCCTGTCTCCTATGTTGTTCACGGTGTACATGCTTCTCTGGGTGAGATTATAAGATGCTACAGCTTCAGCTTTCACTGCTGTGCAGATGATACCCAGCTGTATAAGTCCTTTGCTCCTGAGACAAGTGACGTTGTGGAGGTGCTTAACAAATGTCTGGCCCAAAATTAAAGACTGGATGTCATCTCACTAGCTGAGACTCAACCCCAACAAGATGGAGGTACTAGTGATTGAGCCTGGTTGCCAGCATGGTGTAGCTGCTACCAGACTGGGAACGGGGCTGTTTTTTGGCCCCACCCTGTTGGCAGCTTCCACTAAGGTGAAAAATCTGGGTGCCATCCTTGATGATGGATTAACACTTGAGGCACAGGTGTCATCCATTGTCTGGAGTGGTTTTTACCAGATAAGGACTGTCACCCGGATCAAAGCCTTAATTATGTCTAGTGACCTGCCCTCACTGGTGCATCCTTTTGTTATGTCAAGGCTAGACTACTGTAATGCTCTATACTTTGGGATCAGTGGGGGGATTCTCCATTGCCTGAAGCTGGTGCAGAATGCAGTGGCCAGGTTGCTGACTGGCCTCCCGAGGTCCTGCCATGTGACCCTGGTCCTGCGTGACTTGTACTGTCTGCCAGTGAGGTGGTGACTCGTATTCAAGGTGGGCTTGCTCACCTAGAAGGCCCTATATGGTTTGGACCCTGGTTACCTGAGTGACCTCCTGTCCCCTATTCCTTGCACAATCACTCTGCACCTCCACCTGCTCCTCCGCCAAGGGCCTTCTGGCAGTTCCCAGATCCCAACTGAAAACCTCAGTAGATCGGGTTTTTGAGGTGGCTGACCCAGTCCTCTGGAACTCACTGTCAAGATCCTTGAGGGAGGCTCCATTAGTGAAGGCTTTCAAGTGGTGTCTGAAGGCCCATGTATTTAGAGATGCTTTTGGAAGCCAGCTATAGGTTGTCTATTGTCGATACACTGCTATTTTATTGATTTTTATTTATTGAATTTACTGACTTGTTGTGACCTGTTTACTGCTGTTGCTGATATTGTGTTTATTTTTTTGCATCTCTTCTCTAGTAAAGTGCCAAGAGCCTCCGGGATTGGGCACTTAAGAAACAAACAGTTACTTACTTATGTACTTACTTAATTACTAGTGGGAGCCCTAGTATCAGAAAAACAATGAAAATCTGCAAGGATGATGTTCTTGATTGCACCCTTTATCTCTGGTTCATACAGAACCGTGTTAGAGGCACTCCTGCTGAACTAGTGCTACACAAGATCATTAAGTTCTTAACTATAAAGGATGCATGCTACATTCTAGCAGAAGTGTGATAAGAGGTACACCAAGAAACCACTGCTAGATGCTGGGAGAAGTCAGCTCTTGATCCCCCAGATCCCACTGCAGAAGGTGTGGCAGTGGAATCAGTTAATACTCAGCAGCAGGAGGTCACAGGACTCATACATCATGTGTTCAGCAGTGCCCCAAACATTGATCTGCAGCCCTCCCAGATCAAGGAATGGATCACATGTGACAAGGATGACAAGGGGTACAATGACCTAACAAATAAGGACATTCTATTGATTGCCATGAGTAACCTAGTGATCAAAGATCAGCAAGAGCCTGAACAAGCATAGGATGAGAAAAAGAAAGAGGAGGTATCAGTACCTACAGCAGCCGAGGCTATTCAAGCTTTTGAAACATGTTTATCCTGGTTAGAGACCTGCCCCCTGATGAAGACCCTGTTTGGGATTGAAGTGCTGGAGCTTTGGGTGATTATCGGGGCAACTGTTGCCACAATAAATCACTTTACATCTAGCAGACTACTGTTGTAGTATCTTTGTCTACAAGTGCTGTGTTCCGTTTCTTAGAGAGCCAACCTGCCTGCATCTACCTGCACACCTTGCTGCTAAAGCAGCTCCACATGAAAGCCATAATGAAAAACAATGATAAAAAAATAACAAAGCATAATTATTGATTTTGTGTACAAAACTTGCATAGACAGGCCTAGACCATCTGCAGAGTACTGAAGTTAAGTACTGTACTGTATACGAACACTTAGAAATGTAAAAAGAAAATTACATATAGAATAAAGTATGGGGTGATGTGTGTAACAAGAAGTTTACACTCACCCGAGGAGTTAGATGCTCACAAACCTCGAGAGCGGCTCGAGGATTTATGCGTCAGTATCTAACCCCAAGGGTGTGTGTAAACTTCGAGTTTACACACCACCCCATGTTTTATTTTATAGAATTGATGGCTATGATTTTTTTGCCACAGCAATTAAATACAATAAAATATCCCTGTGCAGCTGCACCCGATTCCCAACTCAGTTCGAGGTCAGAAGTGGCTGCTGAAGACACATCATTTTTTTTCTTAAACAGTAGCCTACTTTTAGCCTTGAGTTCTTGTATTTATTTTTTGGACTTACTGCCCAGTCAGAGTTTACTGTGTGAACTCCGGCGGTAAGCCACGGTCTTGGACTACCAGGAAGAACAGAGTGGCACCTGGCACATGCACAGTGGTAGGAAAAACCGACGCATGTTTGCCATTATAAACACTCCTTTATAACGGCAAATTATGCCATGGGTTTCCAATGGAAAAAAATCATAGCCATTAACTATAAAATAATAAAGCACTTACAGCACTTAAAAGCATGAACAAATGCAGCATACAGAAGAAAAAACAGTAAAGCACTTTAAGCACCTAAAACATTATTGCGGTAGTATACCTCTGCTCTGTATTTAAATTCCATTAATTCTATTGACTCTCATTGACTTACATTGTGATCCTAATTTTATGAACTCACAATTATCTGAATAGTTTCAGTGTCTACCAGCATATTCATAAAATCAGGATTGTATTGTACTTCTGTTTTAATATATATCTCCTGGTTATCCCTTACAGAAATAATGATATGAAATGTTTTCATGCTGAGCACATGAAAGTACCAATGTGATATGCATGCTGCAAGAATGATTTAAATGTTAAATTGGAACTGATTGCATGCATGTGGCATGCATGCAGCAAGCAAATGTGGAAAACATGCTTTTTATTTTAAATTGGAACATGTGTGCAAAAAGCAAGTGGTCACATATAAAAGTTAAGTGACTTGTTCATGATCACACTGTATACAAGTGGGGGTTAATGAGATTTAAACCCAGGCCTTCAGGTCTCCAGATCTCTTGGTTTGCAGTTCAGTGCCTTTAACCACTAAGCTGTACTGCCTGCACAAATATGGCTTGCTTGTACTTCAAAACAAATCTGCATACATCTGCAAGCATGCAGCACGCTTATAGCTACAGTACTGTTATACTTTTTAGTTTTCTTGTGCCTCCTCATCTCAGCTGCACAGCTGAACTGTAGCCCACATACCAATGGAAACACATGTGGTTCTTCCTACCCCAATGCACACACTTATCCACAGAACTACTTAATTACTTCTATCTGGCCTGTACTCCTACTATTTTCTCTCCATAGTTGTGAATGCTTCCATGCCAACAGACTTTAAGAAGCAAACACAAAATTAGCAATAACTCAACACCCACCCACATGGCCAGTCCCCCTCTCCTCACCAATGCACACACACTGTAGCAGGTGCAGCCATGCTGCTATAGATGACCCACCAAGTATAGATATAAGTTGAGAGTCTCTTACCTGAGTACTAGGGAGCCAGAGGCAGAAGTCTTTAAGAGATGATGTCCATGGGTCAGAGTGCTGAGGCACTTGAAATGAATGTAGTTTTTTTTATTACTACTTTATACATTATGATGCTGAGCTGGAGAATAATGAAGGCCACTGTCTACTAACAAGGCCCTTTTTCAATGAGTGGTGGCCTACATTAAACTCCAACTCACCATCATAATGTATAAAATAGCAAAAAAAAAATTCCTCCATTCATGTCAATGGGGCATGCCCCTGCACTCTCCCTTGCCCTATGTCATAATTTTCCTAAGCATGGAGATGTGGAGGTCAATTTCTTTGGGAGGGGGGCATAAACCTGACTATAGTGGGGCTCCAATAGTCTGTGCATACCATATCATTCAACTGTCCTTGAATGCAAGGGGCGGTCCTCATTTCACCCCTGAAAACTGCTCTGCCCCTCATCCATTCCTCATGAAAAACATGCTACTCTGGACTTCCAGTTCTGCCTCATGGTTGAATGGTAGTCTAGTCACTGAGCACATGTCTCCCCAGGTCACAAACTGCTCTGATCAGGCATAATCCCCCAACAACAAGAGCAGAATCATCTTTTTATTAAAAACTATTCAGAGTGTGCTAAGAGACAGGCAGACTTGAATGTTAAACTGTGTAGGATGGAGGAAATTGAGGGTCGTTCTGATATGGAGGCCTCCCAGTCCTCGGAACACCGGGATCCTCCCTTGCATGATCCTAAGCAGGGAACCAGCAAACATCTACATAAGCAGGATGCAGCCAAAACTAAAAAGGCTAAATCTGACCTAATCTACCAGGAACTCCTGACATTTTGGGCAGAAATTAAAGAGCTCTATGGTGAACTTCGCTGTGCTGTGGTACAATTAGAGCAATGTATGGATGATCAGGAGCGCCTTGGGGTGGTGACTGAAAATAGGGTCGATGATCTGGAGCAAGCCTTACAGCAAATTAAAGAGACTCAGGAGCAGATCATTGATAATCAGGAGTATTTTGAGAATCGGGTGTGGTGAAAAAATGTCCGAATATACTGTTTGCCAGAGAACTCTGAAGGGAACAACATTAAGGAGTTCATACTGTAGAAGCACTATTTCACACCGCCAAGGAATTACCACAGGACTTTAACCTGTAGCTAGAGAGAGTGCACCTGCATTGGCGCCAAAACCTACCTCTGCTAAATTACCTCCTAGATCTGTCATTCTGTGTTTTCACAGCTTTGATACTAAGAAGCAGATCCTACTTACAGCTTGGAGGCATCAGAAAGCATTCTACGGTCAAACATTCATTTATTTTGACCATGATTACACCCCAAAAACAATGCGTTTAAGAAGAGCATATCTCCCTCTGTTGCCAGTTCTTAATGAGGCAGGATATAAATTTTCAACACCATACCCAGCCCATTTGACACTACAGTTATCCTCTGGAAAGAAGGAGTTTGCAACAGCACAGGAAGCACGGGACAAATTGTCCAAACTGTGACTGTAATTTCCAAACAACAGTGTAGGAAATCAAAGCCTGAAGCAGCATCTTCCTAGATGGCAATCTGTCCCTGAGAAGCAAAGAGAGAAACAACAGGATCTAACTGCAGTTAAGACTGTTCAGGCTGCCTACCAGACAGACTCTGGTGCTAAAGGACCATGAAAATGATTCCTTAGCATCTTTCTTGATTCTTTCCAGGTTGGTGGGGATTTATTTTGGGAGGGCGTACCCCTTTAGGGGCACGTAACCACCCATCGACACACTGACCTGACTCTAGGCCTGCGGTGGGTCCTCGGTTTTGGATTCTCTCTCTGAGCTGATTGTCGGTCTGCTGTTGCATGGAGTGGTACCCTTCCCTCCTGCCCACTAGATTTAGCAATAGCCTCTATTGTTACTAGGCCAATTTAAGCAGATTTTCACATAAAACTGGTTTATTGTTTGCCCAGCTCATTGAAACACTTGTATTACACCAAGACTAACAACATGTCTCTGCAAGATAAGGATGGGATGCTATCCATCATTGGTTTAAGAATTTCTCCTCAGAAGGGTTCTGCTTTGCATTGAATGACCTCAGGTTTTGCCCTCCTCTATGTTCAAATTTAAGCTCATATTTTCTAGACCTGGGGGGGAACATACCACTTGGTCTGCCTGATATCAATGCAAGGTTTTTCCCTAACCTTCCCTTTTTTGTTACTTTCTCCTTCAGTCCATCATCAGTTTTTGGGAACAGGTTACTGTGTCCCTGGAGGCTCTAGTCGAGTTGGTTCTGGGTCATCTTCCGCAGTTTGGGAGAGCTCAAACCCTCATGGTGATTCAGTTACAGGTTCCCTGGTGGCAGACATACCTCTCCTCACATTTGGAAGTTCATGGATGTATTAGTTGTAACTACATAAAACAGGACCATAGTAGAGTTCTAGTTTTTTAATTTTTGAGATGTTAATAACTACTTTGTTATGTGTTCAGTTTATTTTTAACATGTTTAGCACTCGATTTGTAGAGTGTATGTTATTAAATGTTATGATTCATGTGAGATGCAATTGGATTTACACAAGGAACCATGTTAAATCAGATATAGTATGGGATAACTTACAAGTGCTGCTCCAGAATACTCCTAGAAATTTTAAGTTGGATGACACAGTCGTGTGGAAGGGTTTGCCTAACTATTTTGGGAATAATCAGATTAAGTATAACTTTGTGGGATCTAGATTTGCAGCCCTAAGTCATGCTTTGGGTTCTTCTTCACTACGATGGTGGAATTAGCAAAAATCCTATCGATGACTATAAATGGCCTTAACCATCCAATAAAGAGAGCCAGGATCCTGCAGTATTTACATCAGCTGAAAGCTGACTGTATTTATTTACTTGAGATGTCTCCCACAGAGGGAGCATGCTAAGCTGGCAGTGTGGGGCAAGTATGCAGTGTTCTCCTCCTCTAGTACTATGGGGAAATGGAGGGGAGTTCTCATTCTGGTCCCCTCTTCTACCCCATTTATGGTGGAGAGGAAATACTCGGACCACAGTGGACACTTTGTTATAGTTCAGGGCTGTATGTTTGAGAGTTTGGTAATGCTGGCTAATTGTACCCCCGGAGCCCCTCCCTGTTGCTTCAGTGTTTTATCATTAAACTGTTAGAAATACAGAAAGACATTATGTTAATTGGAGGAGATTTTAATATAACCATATTCCCACAGAGGGACTCCTCCACACCTGGGGCCCACAGGATTACCCCCACCCAGAGACTCCTTGGAACACAAGTCCCACAATTGGGCCTCACAGACCTCTGGTGTCATTTAGTCCCCTTAGTAGTGGGATACACCTTTCTCTCCCCAGACACCATTCTTCCAGAATCAATTACTTTTTTTATCTCCACTGAATTTTTGGACAGGGTGCAGAACATGTTCCTGTAGGCTTGGTTTTTATCTGACCATACACCACTCCTGATAAAAATAGATTTGGGTAAAACCCGTAAGACCTCCTTATGGCACCTAAATGTAGCCCTACTTAAGGATTCAGAATTTAAAACTAACATGGTGACCCGGATTGCTCAGATTCTGGCTGAAAACTCCGACCCCCAGGTCACTGGTACTATTATTTGGGACACCATTAAAGCTGTCTTAAGGGGTGAGATAATATCATACTCTTCCTATCTCAACTACCGCAGGGAGTCAAGATATAAACAACTACAGGCAACACTGGGTGACATTTAAAGGCTCAGGATAGGGGTGAGAGGGTGCCCCAAGAGCAGCTTAGATGAGTCCAGTCTGAGATTCAAGGCATTTTAGATGATAAGATACAGATGTCCCTTTTATATCTTAAGAAGTTCTACTATGAAGGGGGCCTGAAAGGTGCCAGAAAACTGGCCAAAAGAACCACAGCTCACAGGCAGTCAGCGGTAATTACATGATTAAGAACCCTCAAACAGGGACTGTTTTCCATCAGGGGCCACAAATCATGAGAATATTCCAAGATTTCTATAAAATGCTGTATGCAGACCAATGCCCCCACCCACTCACCAGAACAAATTCATGATTTTTTAGCTCCCCTCAAGACCCCTGGATTGACTAGGACTCAGTGGGCATCCCTGTTGAGCCTTATTACAACTAAGCAATTACAATTAGCCATCGGTAAATCCAAGACCCTAAAGTGCCCTGGCCCAGATGGGTTTGGGGCTGAGTGGTATAAAACCTTTCAGGACACTCTACTGCAGCTCATGAGACAGGCCTTCTTAGAGGTCCAGGAGGAAAACCCAACTCTGCCCTCATGGTCCTATGTGGCTATTTCAGCTATTATGAAACAAGCTATGGATCTGCTTTTACCTGATTCATATCATCCCATATCAGTTTTAAATTGTGACTACAAATTCTACATGTCAATTTGGGCAAGTCGGTTAGAGGGGATCCTGCCTGGTCTGATCCATTCAGATCAGGCAGGGTTTCTCCGAATGAAACAAACAGCTGACAATGATCAGAGGATAGTCCACCTAATGGGCTATATGTCCAGATCTGTGATACCTTCAACATTAGAGAGTCTGGATGTTTACAAGTCCTTCGACAGGGTGTCTTGGAGATTTCTGTGGCAGGTTTTAGCAGCTTTTCATTTTCCAGGGGACTTTGTCAGCTGGTTAGAGAAAATTTACTCAGCTCCGATGGCCTATATTAGAATTAATGGAGGCATATCCTCCCCTATCCCTTTTGAGAGAGGCACCCAACAGGGATGTCCTCTCTCCCTACTTATTTTTACCATTTATATTGAACCCTTAGCCATGTCCATTAGGGACTCGATTGATTGGCAGGTATACAAGTAGGTAATCAAAGCTGGAAACTTGCTTTGTATGCAGATGACATTTTACTTTCTGTTTCCCATTCAGAGATTTCTCTTCTGGCTGTCTGGAATGTTCTGGCTCACTTTGCCAAGGTGTCTGGATATAAGATTAACTCTACTAAAATGGAGGTCCTTACATTTCAGTTCCCCCCTCTCCAAGTTTAAAGACCCAGCTGCCTCTTCGACGGCACAGGACCAAAATTAAATATTTAGGCATACAACTACCACAAAAACTGTTAAACCTCACCCTTATTAACTATGAACCCCTTACTCAACAAATTGACTCAGACCTACATGGATGGTCTCAGTCAAATCTTTCTTTTTACTCTAGAATATATTTAATTCAAATGGACATCCTTCCTTGCCTCTTATATTTATTTCAAACAATACCAGAATTCCTCCCCCAGTGTACTTTGCCTCTTGGAATAGATCCCTTGCCAGGTTTGTATGGGCTAGTAAAAAATCAAGAGTAAAGTGATCAATGTTGCAGCTTCCCAAGGAGAAAGGAGGCCTGAATGTACCCAATCTACAGAAATATGCCCAAGCCACAGTTTTAGCTAGAATATTCAACTGGGGTAATCCAGCCTATGATCTTCCCTGAAAGACTCTAGAATTAGCTTTTAATCAGATACAAGATGTCCTAGATTTATTAGTTGCTACTTAATCCCCTATTACAAGTAAACCCTCTTATTCTTTAGGTACTCGGTCCACTCTGGTGGTCTGGCGTAAACTTCGCAGCTCCACATATGTATTGTATTTCTTGGATCCACTCCATGTAGCGATACGGCCCCTTTCCCCATTTGAGAAATGGATTCTGGATAACTGGCCTGGGAGAGGCCTTTCCTTGATTTATAAGTTGCTAGACTCCACCAGGGTTATACCCTTTCAGAACCTATAGGAAATTTATGTACTTCCACAAATGGATCTTGGAGTCTATACATGTCTTAGAGAGGTCTTGGGGCAGAGGGATGAGAGATATGGTTCACTACCCAGTCCCTCCCTTTACTCCTACACCTTGCAGTCATCGCTAAAGCTGGGCAAATTTGGCCCCATTTTATTGGGCTATTATATAAGGGTTTACAGGAAGTCACTAAGCATTCAACAAAGGGCATTTTGGAGGCTTGAAACAGAGTGTTGCCAACTCCAGTATCTGTAGAGGAGTGGAAAAAATATACTAAATTATCCTTGGGTCTCCTCAGTGCCCCCTACTGGCAAGAGTCCGCCTGCAAGACGAGGAATCATTTATTCCATACTCCAGCTAAGCTAACTAAATTCTATGCCATGGCCTCAGGCAATTGCTGGAGAGGTTGTGGAGAAGGTTACTCAGGCTACACCAATGTCTTTTGGTCATGTCCTCGACTTCGAGGATTTTGGCACAATATTGCAGATGCCTTGGCAGATTTGGTAGGGAAGAGGCTGTCTTGACCAGGGAACTGGTACTCTTAATAATCCCACTGGGTGACCTCCACATCCCTAGGGGCTCCTTATTATGCACTTTCAGTTTAGCTGCTAAAAAAGCTATTATTAGGCCCCGGGGCTGGGAGATTCCCCCTACAATTCAGGACTGGAATGGGGTTCTAAAGGAGATCTATACTTTACACAGACTTATTGCCAGCTGTGCTGACTGAAGGGAGCCCTTTGAACTCAGGTGGAGGAAATGTTTTTTTTATATCTCTCCATTAGACCCTTCATTTACCCCTTGAGGGACAAGAATGTCCTGATAGGCTTTCTATGTTGTATGTATTTGAGTATTCTCTTTTTGTAGACCATACATAAAATAATAATTGTATATACCTTCCTAATGCTCTACTTTTGCTATCAACTAGCCTTCATGAAAAGTGTATTAATCCTAAGAAATTGCTTAATCTGGCAGCTATATCAATGGAATGTTTTATCTATATATTTTTGGTACTGTATCAACTAAGTGATGTATCTCACTGCTGTTTTTCTTTGTTAATATGAAAAATCTAATAAATAAATATTTTAAAAAAAACATGCTGCTCACACATCAGATGTCCTGTAAATTTAGACTCTATGGCAGGGGTGCCATTTCAGATTTCAGCAGGGGGAGTCAACAGCTAGTGGAGGCCAATTAGACACTAGGAGGCAAGCTCTGGAATGTATGGAACCTCTCTAAAAAGTAAAATATATTTGTTGCGACTAAAAAGTGATATGCAAATCAGGAAAAATTCAAATGTATAAGATTTGTCTGTCTATACCCTACAACAGCGCATCAGATTTGGGCTTAAACCCACCCAGTTACTAACCAATTTTTTTCCTGGCTTAAGTTCTGAATCCCCTCCCCCCAAAAAAGTCCCGATTTCTCTCCCTGACTCCATTCAATTTAATATCCATCCCATATAGTTCGTGAAGCTGCCCAAAGGCACAGAACCGTGAAAAACACATTGGTATTTCAGTCCTTCCTCCTTCCCCAGTCCCCCAGTAAAACAAATTATTTATTTTTACTTACTTGGCCATCTGGCCAGAATCTGTGGCCTGGCACAGTGTGCCACCATTCCAGTTTTCAGTCTGCTCCTCCTCAGTCCTTCTGCCAGAAGTTGGATGCTAGAACTAAGCATCCCAGAGGCCTTAGCATAGTCTGTGACCAAGTCACCTCACCAACCAAACCCACCCAACCTGTATTGATTGCTTCTTGCTTGGCTACTGCTGCACTGCACTGATCAGGGCCTATGAAAGCTGCCAGCACCTCTGTCACTACTGCTGCTAGGCCTAGCTTGCCACCATGGGGGGAAGGGGCCCATGCTGTTTATTTTTTTTGCGAGGCAATCCTGGTAGAGTAAATAAGTAGCCTAGTCTCATGTTAGCTTCTAGCTCACTCCCGGCCCCTTCAACCACCAGGTGAGACAGAGACTCACTAAAAGTAGACCAACAAAAATATGCTGCCAGAACACTGCTACTGAGAGTTCAGTGCTCACTGACTCCTTCAAACTGTAGTGTGCAGCCTGTCTACTCTGTGGTGGTAAAGACAATGTCACAGTCACATTACTCATGTGCTCCTGTTTGGCTGGAGTGCCTCCATGTCACCTGTGATGGCGCCACCCTTAATAGGTGGAGAGAGTGGACAACACAATACAGACACAGTTGAATCAGGAGTGCACCTGCAGTGTGAGCACACACAGGCCAGGGGGGCACTTATTGTGCAAAAGATTAAGTCCAAATCTAATGCCATTATTGCCACACCATAAAAACAACCTAAGCACAAATGTGGGGTGAGGGCAACTGCTCCCCTCTGCCTACCTAAATGTCACCCCTGCTATATGGTAGAAATTCATTCTCAGATGCTAATATCGGTACAAGTAAATACAATGGTTTCCACTGTGTTCTGAGGTACTGTATTTCCATGTTTCAGGATGTGTCCTGATTATCATGAGGGTTAGTGTCCCTCATGTTCCCTCATTTTGAATGCCCATGTTCATCATTTCAGTGACAAAATGTGAGGTATGGTGCATGCTTCCAAGACCCTATTTAGCACCAAGAGTGCTGAGCATGACCATAGTATATATACAGTGTCAGTGGCTCAGTAGGTAGCACACTCGCCTCTGAGGCTGGGAGATCAGAGGGCTGTGGGTTCAGTTCCCACATCTGGCACTTTGGTTAATATCCCAGTACTGACACTGTAGTGCAGCATGAGAGGGGTGCTGTACTTCTGAGGTGCCGTCTTTCGGATGAGACGTTAAACCAAGGTCCCATCTGCCTGGATTGGTGGTAGTTCGGGTGGATGTTAAAGATCCCATTGTACTTATCGAAAAGAGTAGGGGAATTTCCCCGGTGTCCTGGCCAAATTTCCCTCATTCACTAAAAATACCACCAACAGCTTAATCTGGTTCAAGGTCAGTTGGCATTCATCTGCATCCCCCTCCCCCGGGTCGTGCCTGAAAATAGGCAGGATTTGTCTAGTGCACTTACCCGGTCAACAAAATCTAAATAAAATAAAATAAATGCTGCATACAGAATGACACAGAGAAAGTAATTGAGCTGAAACAGTCATAGAGAAACACATTTGTAGTACTAAATATGCATAATGGGATTTGCATGGCCAGAAACAAAAAGGTCAGGCTTCACAACACAGAGGCCCCTCTTTTCACGTCTGGAATGGGGGATGTTGGCTGACTATATCCTAGGCATTTAAAGCATTAAGCAAACAATACTTTACAAATTATTGGCAATTTAATGACAAAAATCAAAAGCCATTAAACAACTTGCAAAAGGATCAGAATTAATGAGTTTACCTAATGTTAATGGGACATTAATGAAAAAGGTATTTTAATGGCTCTAATTGCTAGCAGTAGTATGAGAAATAGAAAATTATGTGTTTTTTTTTTCCATGAGATTTGCACCAGCTTAGTTGCTACACAGATGGCAAATGTGCAACATGTGAACCTTATCTGACTTTTAAATGATGTTCACACCAGCTTAACTGCTGCACTCATGTCAAGCGTGCAACACGCAAACCTGATGTGATTTTTAGATGTTCACACCAGCTTACCTGCTGCACACATGTCAAGCTTGCAGCATGCGAACCTGATTTGCTTTTTAGACCTGGTTTGCTTAGGTTCACTTTATGTATGCAAACCACATGCAAACATTGTGCAGTTAAGCATGTGACATGCATTCCATATGTGCACAGCACACTTATATTTCTGTAAGGGATACCTCCACTTTTGTAGGTCATGGCTACATTGTCACATTCTGGTTAGGAGAGTCAACAGACATAACACTTTCATATATTTCCACCCAGATGCTGAATATTCTGTGAACCCAAAGATTTCACTCTGGCACTGGCTAGAAGAAGACATGCACCACATTTTTTTATGCACTCCTGTCAGTTGAGTACAGTGGCATTAGCATCAGCAGCAAAGGTAGACTATCACTTTTCTTCCCAGTCAGAGGAACAGTACAGTCATAGTAGCCCAGATTACTGAGACAGGAGAGATGAGAAACATAGATAAAACAACAGTAAAATAAAGGTGTTCAGAAAATAGTTGTTCATTGTCATGCCCTTGCCCCCAGTGGGTCTAGTCATATCACCTCTGCACTTCAATCTGAAATCTGTCAACATGAGGTGGAAGTCCAAGGCCCTTATTTTTTTTAAATGCACAGAACTTGCTAACACAAGCAAAATAGTTGTTTTTCTCATTCTAACAATCGCATGCAGAAGTAACCCATACTTAAAGTGAGTTGTTTCAGCCCACCAGTGTGAGCAACATGGTTTTCTTGCACTGTAAAAAAAGGGGGCCTGTCCTACAATTTTCCTGCTCACACAAGACCTTTTCATCATAAAACACAGGCCCACCAGAGCTGTGCATCTACATGAGTGTGTTTGCCCACAGGGCAGATGTTTACCACCCTCAGTAACCACTAAATCACCAGGAATAGATTACATTAAATCAGGAAGCAAGTTAGAACATCACTTCAAAGTAAAACTGGTGCATAGACGAGACAGGGAGCATTCAGGACCAGCAGTGTCACTGCAGATACATTTAAGATAACTACAGAATTCACTTAGCCCATATTTGTGGTACTACAGTCCTGCCCAGGGCCTGTACTAGCTCTTATCACATATAATACAGTAGACTAATACTATCATTGTAAGACCCTAAAAATGAACTTAAAAAAATAAAGGTTCCTTCACTGGAGTGGCAGGTCCGGTGGGAGGATGCAAATAAGGAGTTTTGTGGGAGCACAGCTTGATTTCCTCATTGCATTCTTGTGTAGTAGACAAGGGACTATTCCGAATTCCCTGGGCAAATCATGATAACTAAAACTATGCTGACCCACCCACACTACAGCTGATTTGCATGAGCTAACTATTAACATTTAGTTCCTAAGGGTCAAAATGTGGTGTCAGCTCAAGCTCTTAAGTCTGCTTAGCTGGTTGCAATTAAACAATTTACCCTCACCTTTATCTAAGTCCCTTCTCAAAACTATGAGTAAAACATTTGTGCACAGAAAATTATCTTTTAGTAATGTTTAATAATGTAATAGCCTTGCTCCTGGTACCTCTCTCTCACCTTAAACAATTGGAGGACAGAGCCTTAGAGGATAGAGCCTTTGGGTTTGCCACTCCATTTCTCTTGAATATGCGTGTAGTAATCTTATGATATGCTTAAACTGTGGAGGTTTTTAAAATCTCTTCAAAATGAATTTTTTGTGCAGACCTACTCAGATTGATTACTTTGGTTGACTGTTACTTATTAGTTATAGTTTTGTTCATTATTTTGGTGTACTGTTGTAAGGAAATCTGAGTTTCCCATAGGGCACCAAACAAATAAAGTTTCCTTGCCAATCTACTGGCAGTAATCTACTCCATCTGGTCCTTCAAAGGACTGTAACCCTGTGGTGATGGGACAAGAGTGAGAGCAAAGACAGGACCATGCGTGAAGAGGAGAAGCAGCATCTGCAGTGCCTCCTGCACCTTGCAACTGTGGTCCTATGCTGCACATCAAAGATTGCTCTACTGGCACTGATGAAGCAAGAGATCAATGTGCATGACAAAAATTGTAATTCCCTGTTGACCACCCTGACCAAACCAGACACTAAAGTGACTATGCACACCAGAATAGGGATGCAGACATTTTGTAATGGTATGGGTCCTTTGAAAAATAAAGACTTTGGGAGCCAGTGCCATACCACAGAAAGGGTGCTGTCATCTTCTTTAGCACTGACCCTCCACCATCACAGCAATGGGGGTCAGGGATCGCAACACAGTCATTTAGGCTCCAAAGCCTGCAAAGGGAGCTGGGTGGCCTCATGGGATGCAGAAGAACATAATTAATTCAGGCTCAAGTTTTGCAGCCAATATTTAATTGAGTGATAGACCTCCAGCACTGCTGTGAGTGAATGACAGCTCCATGGACCAAAAGAGAGCTAGATTTGTGCCTATCCCATCAAACAGACAGGTTTGATTTGTTGGAAATCAATTAGTGGACAAAGCCATCTGGTCAGGATATACAAATGTCCAGTAGGTGTTTGCTTTTTGTTTGGTTGAAACTAACCAGAGAACACAGGTTGGCTGCCATGCAGAACCAGCTGTACTGCCGCAACAGGTTTAGATTTCAACTGACCTCAAGTGCGAATTTCGAGAGGTCAGTCGGAATCAGAATCTCAAGGTGGCAGCTCAGGCTGATTGGGCATAGTTTTGCCCAACCAGCTTTTTATAGTGCATAGAGTAAAATAACATTGCTTTAAATAAAGATTTCGAGATGAAACTAGCATGTTAAAAGACAGTTTTACTGTTTAAATTCATATAGTTTACACTTAAACACTTAAACTGTCATCTTATTGACAGACGTTCTCCCACTCATGATTCAAATAGAAATGTTTTTTTTTGGCAATTCGAGCTCCTGTGATTGAATGAGGTGTGGTTGCTTGAGGACATGCGCACCATTGTTTGAGGAGAAGGCAACAGCATCAGGACTGCTTTGCCAGTTTTATTTCTTCTAAAGGTATTCCATCTGCATCATGATTTGCTGTCTTTCCAGACCATCTTTATTCCCTTAGTACCTGTGTCTCATTCTCCCCTGTTTTTTGCGTTTATTTGCAGAGTTGAAAGGATGGTGGCAAGAGCAAACATTTGAGCAGACCGCCATTCGGGCTGGTGTGAAGGGGTAGAAGCTAGCTGCTGACATATGTTTCCTGGATAGAAGCGACCGTCCTGAGAGAGAGAGATGTATTGCTTCACATAATAGACTCTTTGGAAAGTGTAATCTTTTGCAACCTTTGTTCTACCTTACCTTACCTTCTGTCTGTTTTTGTGTTTTAGTAGTTCTAGTTTGAGTTTTGTTTGCGTTTGAGTCTGTCTGAGATTGGGAGAAGGAGGTTTTCTTTTTTCCTTTTCTTTTTACTTTTTCCTTCCTTGCACCAGCATTTTGTGATATGATATTTTTTCTTTCTTTTGTGTTTATTTTATATATATTTATCAGGTTTCTACAAGCGTACATATAACTGATTTGCGGTTTTATGGGGTTATTGCATTAACAGGTTATGCCCTTCCCATAGTCTTTGTTTGTGTTCCTTTTTACTAGCTTTTTATTTTAACTTAATCTCATTTTTAACTATTCAGTCATTTTTTCCTTGATATCGATTAGCATACTCTTGGCGCTAATTTTTGCTAATAGATCAGCTCCACACCTGATGCTGACTAACCTGTTAACCTGTTAAAACAGGGCAGGCATTACAGGAGTTACAGCAGCTCATTTGTTTTCTGGCATCTGGTGTTTGGTACTCAGGGTTTTAGCTCTGTGCAGTGGTGACCTCTAGAGCTTACATCCTTATCTCTTCATGAACCCGATTGAGTTTGGTCTTTAAAGTGTATTCTCAGAGCTCTTCTTGCTTAACAGCTCAATGCAAGCCAAACAGCCATTGGAAGTTGCTTTTGAGATTAAAGATTACGATAGATCATATGTAAGACTAACTACAGAATAGATATAAACTTGATATAAATGTGGTTTACTCGCTTTTACACATAGAATCACATAAATCATATAAACTGATTTTTATTTCCACTCTCCCATATTTTTTTTAAATCCTGTATAAATGTCTACTGTTGTGCTGTGTTAAAAAAAAGGGGTTTACTTCCTTTTTTTAAACCTCTTCCTTTTTCTATCTTCAGTGTATCTACTGTGGAGATTACTGTGGAGACTAAATTGGAAAAGTAGATTTGTTCGAGCAGCGATTGCGGTAGCGGTTGGGACAGAAGCTGTTATCAGGCTGGTACCAGGCCTTTTTGACTTGGCTCAGAATTATCTCCTGGACCTAACACCGTAGGAGCCGCAGAAGCTTGATTTTTGTCATCCATCCTTTGTTTTCTTGACCTCCATCATAGACTATGTTTCAGGAGTCTTCTGAGTATTCAGAGAAACTGTGAACTTTTAGTAGAGAACCTTGATAGAATTCAGGAAAAAAGCTCTTTTGGAAAGTCAGAGGGGAACTTCAATTTCATTTATTCATCTGCTATTGGGACATATTTCAAAACCAAACATCTGAATATCTGAAGAATATCAGAATTGGACATTGCCAGCAGCCTGGAAGACATTTGGTGAATTTTACCTTTCTTTCTCTAGTCATAACTTTTCTACCTTAGCATGAACTGTTACCACTGTGACATTGTACTGTTGAATTATTATATTATTTTAGCATGGGAACAGTGTGCTTTTGGCCAGTTTTAATTTTTAGTAATCACCAGCAACATTATACATTATGTATACTAGAAGTGGTGGAGAATTGGAAAACATCTGCTAGTAAAGAAGTGGGGTCAAAGGTTAGTAGAGGTAACAGAAACAACAAGAATAACAGTTGTATTTATACACAAGAGTTATCACTCACATCTCTTACCTCTTCTACCCCAAAAGACCAGACTGGTATCTTAGAAGCCTTTAGATTTTCTGAGCTGCCCTTATCACCATGTCATAGTAAAGAAGATATATATGTATTGATTGCAGACCTGAGCCCTTGTTTTTAAAACCATCCCCACTTTCCTCCCACACAAATTTGCACTCCACAGGTCAACTTAGGGAAGTTGAGTCTAAATCCTTAAATGTAGCCCTTGATGTATCATCTACCCCTTCTGTTAAGACAAGGCCTCGGGGAATCACAGACCACCATAGTTTTACCTCTGTAATTGGTGCAACTGATGTGAACGCAGTGAATAATAATCCTTTATTCTATGAGGATTCTAAGAACCTGGGAGTTGATTTTTTTTGTCAGTGTCCAATTCCCATAAACCTAAGCCTTAATATCAAAGGAAAATCCCTGATTTTTTTCATCTAATTCTTGCAACTCTCGCCCTTTAAAAACTTTTCCCAAAGAAAGTTTGATTTTTCTAACTTCATCTTTTGAGAACCCAACTCTTCAGCTGGAATCTCAGGAGAGAAGAGAAACCTATTTAAAAATCCCAGGGAATCAAACTGCAAATCTTTTAAAAAGGACAGAGATTTATTTGCACCCTACAGGGCTAGAGTTCTTCAGCCCTCCAGAATCCTATATTAGTACAGATTATCCTTTGTTTAATTCAGAGAATTCTTCACTGATGGTGGGTTCACCTGATAAAGTTTTCAGGAAGCACAACAATGAAGTTGAACAAATAAATTTAGATCCAGAATTTCTTCTATCCTGTCCAGACACAATATCTAAGTATACAATTAAGGCCTTGGCTCATCCAATTATGGCCAACATAGCCCTACTGGAAACTTTCAAAGAATTTAAATTTCATATAGAAAAATTGTCATACCTGTTCACTGAAAGAATTCTAGCACTCTCAAAATAATTAGATAATATGGAAAATGAAAGGATACACAGACGAACTAGAAAACTTTCCTTCCCATCTGTTCACATTCCACCTTCCCCAATTAAGGGTGGGAAAAAGGAAAATAATTCTCAGAAAAATCTAAAGAAAAAGCATCAAAAACAAAAAAATAAGGAAAAAAAAAAGAAAACACTACTGTTGCTATTACTGCCCAGAAACCTTTGCCTAAAGACCATCTGAAGTTTGTTAATCAAGCTTTACCGAATGACAAATCATCTGCTGAGTATTTTCTGGGTTCTGTAACAAAGAGTGATAGATATCGAAATACTGTAGATTTTGAGGTTGTTTCTGATCCCACGAAGCAAAATGAAGATTGGGATAAAATTGGACATCCAGAGCCAAATAAGATACTTAACACTTCATTATGGGGAAAGACAACCCTATTGAGCTATTTTTGTTAGATCTAGAATTAAAATTACCACCAAATATTGATCAAGCTTTTACTACTGGAAAAGAAGTTATCTTTAAACTAGAGAACATTTTCCCTAAGCCTTGTGAAACTGATATATCTTTATTTAACCTAATTTCTCATCTGTTCAGAGCTGAGCTAGAACACCCTTTGGCAGCAGATAATATCATCTATGTTTTTAGAGATAAATCAGTTCCTAACATACCAGTCTATGCATTATTACCAAATATGGATATAGCTAAACAAATCTAGACAAAACAACATCTTATTAACAATCTGGGTATTTCAATATCCTCTCCTGTGAACTGGACAACTGTTTGGAAATTTGCACATGGGTCTATTGCACCTCTCCTTTTTTCTCAAGATATTATTGTTTCAACTTTAACTTTGCTAAATTGGAATTTTGATGCAACAAAGCATTTACAGAGCTTGTCTATTTTTGGATTACAGAAATTTGAAGGGGAAACCACTCAAGGGTTGGAGACTTTAGTTTGTACATTATTAGACACTTGCATTGACAGTGAAAGACTTCTCCATGAAGTTGAGTCACTTAAAAGAGTACATACAGGTTTGACAGACTCTCAAATATATATTGTAATCAACTCACCAGTCTTGTAACCTTACACAAAACATGTATAAACTTGATAAAATCAATACTCATATGGTAGATTTTTTTTACTCCAGCTAACACAGCCAAATTGACTGAGGGGATAGAGGACAATCGGTGACTAATTTCCTTTCCAGATTCCTTTTCTTCTCTCCACCATACTAAGGATAGCAATGTATCATGATCCTCATTGAGATATATATGTACTGTACATATTGTAGATGTTAGTTTAACTTTCTCTTAGCCAAGCTTTTACATGTGAATTCTCTGTATATTATTGTGTTATAAATAACATTTTCTTTTCTTCTGTATGTATAACTGTCTCATAAATATGTGATGTAATTGCTGTGCAACAACTTGAACGTTGACCTTATCAGGTCCATCTTGTAAATGAGCCTTGCTCAATGATGATCGCCTGAATAAATAAAGATTTGATTGATTGATTGATTGCATCAATTGATATATCAAATTGTGAGACTACAAACTTTATATCATGGAATATTGCAGGACTAATGTCCAAATTGGTTGATCCACACTAGCAGGACTTTGTTTCTAACTTTGAAATATTATTATTTCAAGAAACATGGGCAAGTGTTAAAATATTTGTTAATGGCTATGAAACATTGCATGTCCCTGCCACTAAAGACAAAAAATGTGGTAGATTTAAAGGTGGGATAACCACACTAGTTAAGATAAGAAAGGGTATCCAAATTTTGGAATACTTTTCTCATACAAACGAAACCTTGCTTAGTGTGATCAAATGAGATTCATTTACGTTTTTAATAGTTAATGTATATTTGCCCCCCAATCTTCATACTTCTACCCCGCCATGATATCTGGGCCCAACTTACTTCAGAAATTGATCTATTATATTTAAAACACCAAATAGATATTATTATGATAGGAGGGGATTTTAACGCCATATTGCAAAATTTGATCATTTATCAACACTGCAGTTTCTAATTTATATGGGAGATATAAACCCAAGAAATTCTGCTGACAATACTACTAACAAGGCAGGCCTTAATTTTAAGGATTTCATTTACTAATAATAATTTTCTAATTCTGAACAGGAGAGGAGAAAAGGACCAGGGTGGAGCATATACATATTACTCCCCTAAAGGGAAACGTGTTATAGATTATTTGCTGATTACTCCAGAAAGCTATAGTCACTTTCATGACTTCAAAATATGTATGAAGCCTGAAAGTGACCATGCGGCCTTAATAGTTAACATAGAAACAGTAAACGATTGTAAAAAGCTTAAATCAAATGAACATTATTTAGCCTCTTTAACATTAAGAGAGAAATATAGACTCAGCTTGAATAACAAAAATATGAAAAAAGCCTCAGAAGTTATTTACTCTGCCAAGATGTCTTCTCTTTTTCACACTCTCACAAGGTAAAAGTCCAGCTCAGTACATTAGCGAACAACTTGAGTAATGTCTCTCCAGTATTAATGCTGCAGAGTATATTTATAAAACTCAAAGAACTATTTTAACGTGGTTTGATCAGCAATGTATCAAAGAAAAGCAAAAATGAGGAAAACTGATTCAAAATATTAATAAAAATCCCTCAACAGCTTCTACTGTAAATCTTAATAAAGCAAGGAAATATTATAAAAGATTTCTCAAACAAAAAAAAATATGAATTTACTCAAAAGCAATGGGTCCATATGTAAGAAACTATAGATAATAAAGATTCAAAGGCCTTTTGGCGTATGGTAGCGAAGGGTGTAAAAATCTACCAACCCTCAATGGCCATTTATATTCCAAAGGAAACATGGATTTCTTATTTTTCAGATCTTTTTTTATAGTGATTCTGAGTCAGATAATACATTAATTACTCCTATTTGGATGCAGTTGGATTCATATAAACCTTTAATAATTTCATTTGTGGAAGTAGAACAGGCCATCTTAACACTGACCAACAATAAGGCCCCTGGGCCAGATACTATTCCAGTGGAAATCTATAAAGAGAATAAAAATTTCTGGGTTTCGTTTTTTACTAATTTTTTCAATATCTGTTTGAGAGAAAAGTATGTTCCAAGCTCATGGTTTAAAAACATTATAGTTCCTAAAAAGGTTAATTTCAAACACCTGAAAATTATCATCCCATAAGCTTATTAGATATCAGTAGCAAAATATTTACCAGTATTCTAGTGACAAAATTATTACTTTGGGTAAATACTGATAACCTTTTGTCCAATTTTCAAGCTGGATTCCATCAAGGTTTTTTGACCCTAGATAACATATTTATCTTAGCTCATTTAATTGAAAAATATAATTTATACAGGAAAATGCATTATTTATTGATTTTACAGCAGCTTTTGATTCAGTAGTTAGGAATACCCTATGGAACATTCTTCATGCACCCGGACTCCCTTTAAGTTTACTAATTCCTATATTTCTTCTTTACTCTAACAGATCCAGAAGCAAATGATCTGATACATTTTAATGGACCAACATAGATGTAAGAACATTACATCTATGTTGGTCCATGAAAAGGTATCAAATCATTTGCTTCTGGATCTGTTCTTGCAAAGACTAATACGGCAACTACTAAATCTAGATTTCTTTACTCTAAAACACAAACAGCAATTAAATATGACTTAAAGGGTAATATTTTAGAATTCTTTTCAACTAATAAAGGGGTTTAACAGGGTTGCCTTCTAGCTCCATTTTTGTTTAATCTTTATATTGACTCTTTATTATATTTTGACACTTCTAGACCTTTGGATTCCCCTAAAATTGATAGCCATTATGTTCACATTTTAGCATATGCAGATGACTTAGTTCTTCTGTCTTTATCTCAGAAATGACTCCAGATAAAATTAGATCAACTAAAAAAGAAATGTGACTATCTAAATTTAAGAATTAATATAGATAAAACAAAATTAATGATATTTGGGAATCAATTCCCAAAACCAAAAATTGTACTAAATAACTTACAAATTGATGTTGTGACTACCTCTTGTTATCTAGGTATTAAACTTTCTACTACAGGTTCTTGGAGCTTACATGTTAGTGAACAAATATATAAAGCAAAGCATGTAGCTAAAGCTCTGCTTAGGTTTAATTCCAAGTTTGGTGGATATTCAGTAATTCCTGCTATTAATACAGGTGAATCTAAAATTACTTCTATATTATTATATGGAGCCGAAGTTTGGGGGGTAAAATCCAACCTAAATTGGAATTACCCATATCTTTTTATTACAAAACTATTCTTCAAGTCCCCGTCCATGGCCAACTCGATAGTAAGAGCAGAATTTGGTAGAATTCCCCTGGCAGCGCAGGTTAATCTTAGATTATTATTTTACTGGCTCAGGATAATTAACAATCATAAAAACAACATTCCTATTCTATGTTTAAAGAAAAAAGAAAAATGGAACAACATGGGATTTTCCTCACCATGGTTAAAAACCTTATTAGTAAACCTCTACAATTTAGATTGTAAACATTTATGGAGAGATCATCAGGCTGACATACTGATAACTGATACTTATAGAGCTAGATTTAAGAAGAAATTATTCATGCTAGCACAGGATAACCAGATGCATCAGGTTCAAAGTCAAAAACAAGCCATTTGGTTTAGCCAAAACAAAACTGACTCGGCTTTAGAAATTATTCACTACTCCCAATAGCCCCTCATACTCAGAAGACAATTTCGTGGGCAAGGTTTGGATTAATTACTTCAAAACATATGTACTTTAATCGTCAGTTGTCTCAAACAAATTATACTAATAACTTATGTCCCTGCAACAGAGGGTTCAATGAATCACTGCTACACATTATATTGCAATGCCCTCTGTTTAACAAATGGAGAAACCAAATATTGAAGAATTTTTTAACTAGATATGCAAACTCTGAGTATGATCTAGTTTTTAATTTGCTCCATCCTGGGACAGTGGAAAAAGCAGAAATGTGATCTAACTTCTTATCATCTGTAAATAGTTTTAAGAAAAAAACATATTTTAAAATATGTCAATTGAATTAATATATGAAAATATTGATTTCTCCTTAATTGCTGTGAATGAATTTTTTTATTTAATGATCTTCTTGTATTTAACTTGTGATTTTTGTAATGTCCAACATTTTAAATATCTTTTGGAAGAAAAAATAAACTTTAAACTATTTGTTTTAAAGAAAAACTGTTAACCAAAGTCCATGTTAGAGAGTAAATGTCCACATTTTCTTTCTTGATTATTGTCCTAATACCTGTTGGAAGAGAGACAGAGAGAAAGAGAGAGAGAGAGAGAAATCTGTTAAATATTTTACTCACTAGTAATTTTTCTTATTTCTTTTTTTCCTATTGTCTGTTGTTATTGATTCTGCTTGCTCCCATTCCCTTGGTTTATTTGTGCGATTCATGTTTAATTAAATTGGAAACTCCCACTGCAGCATCATCACTGCAGACCACTCTCCTTCAGCTTCATCATGTTGTATGCTCCATGCCGTGATGCATCTCTCACTATTTGGTACACATCTCAGCTGAGCCACCCGCCCAGCTTAGGTCTAGTTTAAACTGGCACTTACCTTATTCACTTTCAGATGATTCAGTTACTCAAACTCTTTTCTATCAGTTAAATTTTTTATTGAGTATATATTAGCAGGCAGACATTACAGATAATAGTATATGAGATGCAAAATCAGCAGTGCGGTATCACATATGACATATAACAGAAGCATTTGTTGGAAGGACATTACGCTCCTATCTGCTGCATTCTTGGAGTTCTGATGGAACCCTTAGCATGCTTTGTAGTATTCCTAATCTCCACCAGTTACCCTATGTAGTTGGGGTGTTTCATATCCCCTGAAGGCTTTTATGCTTCTTGATCATATCATATCATATCAGATTACCTTAAGGTTAGCAAGAAATGTGAGAAGACAGTAGGGAGGGCTGAGGGGATACTGGGATGTATTGGGAGAGGCATCACCAGCAGAAAACAGGAAGTTGTTATCCTTCTGTACAGACAGTTGGTGAGACCCCATCTGCAGTACTGCATCCGGTTCTGGAGACCCCATCTCTGCAAGGACATAGACAAGATGGAGGCAGTCCAGAGAAGGGCAACTAAAGTGGTGCAGGGTCTGCAAGAGAAGCCATACAAGGAGAGACTAAAGGAGCATAATATATATACTCTTGAGGAAAGGAGGGAGAGGGGGACATGATTGAAACTTTTATATACCTCAGTGGCATCAACAAAGTCCAAGAAGGTAGCATCTTTCAGAAAAAGAGATGTGCAAGAACAATGGGACACAATTTGAAGATAGAGGGGGGGATGGCTCAGGGGCAATGTGAGGAAGTATTTTTTTCATGGAGAAGGTGGTGGATGCATGGAACTGCCTTCCTGAGGAGGTTATGGGGTCTAAAACTGTGGGAGAATTCAAGAATGCATGGGACAGACATAAGACAATTCTTGTGGGGGGTAGGAAGAAATAGGCTATTGGTTAACTAGGATCTGCAGCTTATCCAGTAGGTAGGGAAATGGGCTGACTAGGTGGGCCAAGGAGTCCTTATCTGCTGTTAAAGTCTATGTTTTTATGTTTCTATGTTTCTATGATCACATAGGTTATAGTAAAATATTGTGACCTCCAATTGCTTCCAAAGTGGGTTAAGCAGGTCCTTGGAAAAGGAGAGTGGGTTACAGGTTGCCCTCTTCTGGACAAATTGCGAGTACAGGCCCAATTCAGTCTGGAACTTCCATATAGTATTTGTAGCAAAATGTTGCATTTTTATGTGAATCACAAGAGTTTCTAAAGTTATAAGCCATTACGTTTAAGTTGGAATGTCTCTGGTGCACCATTTCCTCAAAATCCACCTTTTGGTTTCTACCATTGCCTGGAGTAGCCACCTCCTTTGATGGCATTGTAAACAAATGTTCTCTTGTACTAGCACCAGCAGACATAGGGCAGAAACACATGGCACAGAAGCCTGCAGGATATGCGAGCAACCAGTTACAGTTTTAGCCCAGAAAGGTTTTACCAGGGGACATTCCTACATGATGTGTAATAGGTCTGCTCCTGAGGAGTTACATCTCCAGCAGTTGTCAGGCTGTAGGATGACCATTGCTATGAGCTTCTAAGGGGTTTGATACCAAAGATGTAATATTTTGTTCTGGATCAGGAGACTAGGCTGGTCCTTGCATGCCCTATGTGCCAATACCCAGCATTGGTGCCACTCCTCCTCCATAACGTGAATGTGGCACACATTTTGCTTGTGTAGTTCAGAAGGTATGGATTGGTCAGTGGCTGCATCTCTTATTATTCTTTGTATTCAACCTGCCCTCCCCTTACTGATCTTGGCCCAGTTCTGTATAGGTAGTGGGAATTGCTTAGCAAGTGCCGGGCTTTTTCATGAGAGGCAAGTTCACTGTTCTTTGGACCATGCTACAAATTTCACACCTGGAGAAATCTCCAAAAGTCTCTATTTTCTAGGCTATATTTCTCCTGTAACCCAACAAATGAATCAAAGGTAACTCCATCTGAGACTAACAGATCACCAGCCTTAGTGATCCACTAATAGGGTGTTTGCCTGCACATAGGTGTGGATTATTCCATGGGAGGGGTATAAACCTCTAGTCACTGGCATCTTTTAGCATTCTTCCAAATGTTATACCAAACAAAGTCGGCTGCTTTCAAAGTCAACCATTTTTTAACCTGTGTGGGTAACTGATATCCTAAGTGTATTGTGAGGGGTGCCTCATGCAAAATTTCAGACTCTACCTCTATCCTGCAGGTGGGCTGTCTGAATTGGTCTGAAATAGTCGAAAGGTTTTAGCTGCATGAAAAGCCTAAGTATACTGTATGAAGTTAGGGAGGTTCCACCCACCTCTTGACCAATGTGCTCTTAACTTTGTTCTACTATATCTGGGAGGTGTGGGGCCTCATAAAAGTTACCCATCATGTGTTTATCTTTTGAAACCAGATTTCTGATATTTCCAAGGGATATGGGCTAGCAGGTAACAGATTCTGGTTGCCATCATCATTTTGATGGCACTTATTTTACCTGCTAGTATGAGGTTAGCTGTTTCCATCAATCCATCTCCTCTTTAAGCTTGAGTAGGAGGACTTAGAAGTTTTTAGCTACCAGGTTCTGCAGGTCTGGGGTGAGTATAATCCCCAAATAATTAATTGCATATGGAGCTCATGCTAGTCTTGTACCTATAGCTACCACCGAGGTTGCGTGTTTGTTGAAGGGTAGAATTTCTGAATTCCCATAGTTGATCATGAGGCCCGATATATGTGCAAATGATTTTAGGGTGGTTAGGATATGAGGGATACTATTTGAAGAGTTACTGGTAAGAATTAGGCAATCAT
Organism: Neoceratodus forsteri; assembly: GCA_016271365.2. Lineage (NCBI taxonomy): Eukaryota > Metazoa > Chordata > Ceratodontiformes > Ceratodontidae > Neoceratodus > Neoceratodus forsteri. Next base: position 541,001,929 of record CM057449.1, on the reverse strand, counting down.
CAGCATACAGCTTTGTATGATATTCTTTGTAGCCTACTTGTAGGTTCCCAGTTTTCAATGTTCCCTGATTGCTGCAGCTTCAAGGTTCCATGGCCAATACAAATAGCAGGGGAGATAAGGGGCATCCTTGTCGGGTGCCTCTGTAAAGTTGGAATGGCTCAAAAAGAGTGCTGTAGTTAGTAATCTGGTCATTGGATTGGAATATAATGTGAGAATCCATGTACAAAAGCTCTCCCCAGCTCTTGGGTTTGAGTGCAAGGGACCAATGAGCCAGTTCTGTCTCTAGTGGGATTCTGTACAGCATTGCCAGCACGGAAGACAAAGCTTTTTGAGGGGAGGATGCCATATCTCATCCTTCCACTCCTTCCAGCAAACCAACAATTCTGATATTTTTTCAGCGGGCCCTATTCTTCATGTCACATGTCATCCACTTTGGAGATCAGATAGTCAATCTGTCTTTGTTGTGCCCTTAACCTTGCTTGGTGCGATTATAGAATGTTGTTGTAGAGACAGACTACATGTTCAGTTCCTGCCACCCTCACTGTGAGTGATTTTAAATCCATATTGGTTTGTGTGGTGGTAGATTTAAGTTTGGCACTGTCTGTAAGCACCCAACTTAACATTTACATGATTTTGGCTAGCTCTTTTTTTAGAGTCCTGTGGTGGTACTCGATATTGTGCCATCCTTAGACCTTAGTGGGGTAGCCTTGTGGTTCAGTTCAGTTCTGCATTCTGCCATGCAGCTGGCTTGTTATTTATAAATTTCACCCGTTGGTCTGGCAGTTGTCAGAGGATCCACAGCATGATAAAAGCTACTGTAACGCATGTTGCTGTAGCACCTGGTCCCATTGGGGGATTTTCACCAGAAAGGGCACAAAAGAGAGGTAATGCTGTACAGTATCACCTGGTTCTGCCCTGACCCTTGTTAATTGAATGGATTGGTGAGCAGACTTCATTCTAGTTCTCAGGGGTGCTCCTTGCTCAGATTATGCTGCCACCATCTTGGTTGGCAAGCTCCACCCTAAATTACTCAAACTCTTAATCTTTTTAGGATTTTCTTTGCCTTGAGTGATGTTAATGCTGACTACCTGCTGGAAGATGCAGTAGTCCCCAAGCAAGGTGAGAGGCTTTAGGGTTCCCTTGAGACTTGATTGTAGGTTTCCTGCAATACATAAGGTTGATGGTGCTGGCATCATTGATGTGGTCATTTTGGGGTCAATACTACTGCTTTCTGGCTTAGATGTTGTTGAGATAGATGGATTTGTGCCAACATCATAGAATTTCTTCTCTGTTTATCCTTGGATAGCAATGAATAATCTCTTTTTGACTGCAGATTCTGGCATCTGGAAACCTGTGCAACATCTATTGGAGCACATTGTTATAGATCAGCCTTTGAATCAAGGTTTTACATGTGGAGTGGTTGGTAATCTTTTTTTATCTGGGAGACTGGTGTTTGTTTTATTTGTTTCATTCTCCAGTTCGTTGCAGGGTCCAGAATCTACAGAAACAGCCAAATTAGGACCCACTAGTTCAGCCTTTACTGAACCATGCTCTGGTGGCTCACCTGGAGCTGCGGGTTAGAAAGGCATATACTCCTCAGGTGTGCCATGCCTGACCGGGGCTCAGACCTCACCATCAGAGAAGCTACAAGCCTGCCCTGGGAAGTGATCCGCAGTCCTGCTCCTGCTAATCAGCAGACCACACGACTTCTTTCCCCTGCTGTAACTGCCACCTAGGATCCTCCGAACTCTGGTTCATTGCAGGATCCAGAATCTATAGAAACAGCTGAATTAGGACCCACTAGCTCAGCCTGTACTGAACTGCACTCTGTTGGCTCACCTGGAGTTCCAGGTTGGAAAGCCGTATATCCCCTCAGGTATTTTGGTGTTTGGCGCCTATGGACATTTTGAATTTTCAGTGCCAGCACTCTGATTGAAGGATCTCAGTCTCACTGACTTCTCTCCAGCTGGTCTCTATTTTACCTTGCTTTGTTAGAGGCACTTATCAGACCTGTTCCCCCTGAGACAATCTTTATTTTTTGTAAGCAAGAAAGGCCGCCCCACTGATTATCTCCTTATCTCTCAATCCAGTTTAGGCCACATAGCATAACAGTGCCATTGTTTAAAGTGATTTACTTGCTCTGAATGCACAGTGATTACAGCCCTCTTTAGAATTAATTCTGTGTGAAAAACTGAAGAGTTTTAAGTTGACCTTTTACTTCACTCCATAATATTCTAAGCTTACAGCCTCATCCTTTTTAAAATTAATTCTGTGAGAAAAACTGTAGCATTTTAAGTTTACCAGACCTTGTACTACACTGCCTAGTATTTTAAGTTTACAGCCGAATCCTTTTTAGAATTAATTCTGTCTGTAAAGCTGTAGAGTTTTAAGTTTAACAGACCTTCTACTGCACTGCCTAGTATTCTAAGCTTACAGCCCAGTCCATGCCTCTTGCTTTCCCACCCGTCTGCTCTCTCACCCACCTACATCTCCTCCCTGTTTCTATCTCTCTGCCCACCCAGTATTTTAGCCTTCTCCTTCTAAATAATTTTGAATGCCCTGTTTTTTTGTTTGAGCTAACCACCCCTTCCCTGCCTGCCCCTACTTAATCCATCTTATTTCCTCTCCCCCTCAGGTGTGCTGTGTCCAACCGGGGCTCGGACCTCACCACTGGAGGAAAAGCTACAAGCCTGCACTGGGAAGTGACCTGCGGTCCTGCTCCTGCTAATCGGCAGACCACATGGCTTCTTTCCCCTGCCATAACTGCTGCCTGGGATCCTCCAAACTCTGGTTTGTTGCAGGGCCCAGAATCTACAGAAACAGCCAAATTAGGACCTACTAGCCCAGCCTGTACTGAGCCATGCCCTGGTGGCTTGCCTGGAGCTGCGGTTTGGAAGGCTGTATACCCCCTCAGGTATGTTGATGTTTGGTGCCTTTGGACAGTTGAAATTTTCAGCACCAACACTCTGATTGGAGGATCTCAGTCTCACTGACTTTTCTCCAGCTAGTCTCCATTTTACCTTGCTTTGTTAGAGCCACTTATCAGTGCTGCTCCCCTAGACAATCTTTATTTTTTGTAAAGCTCCTAATGCTCCCTTTTTTTTTTAGTGCCTGCTTTCACATTTGCAAATTATATTCCAAAGCCACTAGAGGGCAACAACAGCAGTCTCTCCTGTTAATGGGGAAACACCTAATATTTACTCCTTTCTCTTCCGCTCCAGCCAACCTGGGACACCGCTTTTTCTGAGGACCATCCCTGGGGTGAAAGTCATGGTTCCCACCTGTTTCTCAGGCTGGACCACACTCACCCTCTAAAGCCTCAAGACTTGAATGCTTGCCCCAGTGTCACTTCTATGATGGTGAAGCAGGGCCAGAAACAGGAATGAAAACTGCAGACCAAACCTCCCATGCCAGATAGCAGCCTTGAGCCACCCCGCTGGTTTGGCCAAAAAGTCTTACCCTGCTGGCACTTCATACCAGCTCTCCACCCACCCCCCCCATCTCACCCACCCTGGGTAGACCCTGCCTTATATAGACACTGTGTGGACAGATGACTAAGTGCCTATTTTTCCATTGGTCCCTTATATTGCCTGACTGCTAGGGGTTCCCCACACTGAAATTGTTTGCCTACAACAGAAAGTTACTGCTATGGTAAAAACAATCCCCAAGGATAACTGCTTGCCTTCTAATTGTGCTCTTCCTGTACCCCAAGTCATATATCAAAGTGGACATCTGGTATCATGAGCTGCCAAGGACTCCTGATCATCCAGGCAGAGGTCTTACTGCTGTTCTTCCTCTTGGCTATTACTATCAGCAACAGGAGCCTGGCCCACTCTGCTACACAGCCAACTCTGGATAACTTCCATTTCTCCAACCTCCTCCTATTCTCTCTCTCATTACCTAGCTTGATCCCATTGCTAGTGCACAAGAGCATTATGTATCTAACCGTTTATGATCCCAAAAAATGCTTCCTTCATCGCTTGACCACCTTCCCTTTTATACATACGGGAAACTCTGGTATATTCTGCTCTTGGCAATCCTTCTCTCTGGTGATATCAAAACTAATTCAGGCTTGACACACCATCTCTCTCAATCAAACTCCCTACTAGTCGACTCTAAAGGCCCTCTTATTGTACATCACAACATTACATATGAACATACGAATGTGCCAGCAGAAACAGACAACCTGGTCTGTCTAAGTCTGCTCGAGTGTGCAGCTAGCACCCCTAGTTTGCAGCTGCCCCACCCCCCCACATTAGAAGCCTTGAGCACAACCTTGCTGAACCTGAGGCTTGTATTACCCTCTACCACCCAGAAATACTCTGCTTATTGGAAACATGGCTAAAATCCTCTAACTCTGACTCCTTGTATTCCATATCCAATTATGGCCTCCTATGGAGGGACAGACCATTCCCCAAAAGAGGAGGGGTGTTGCCATTTACTTTAAAGAACACCTATGCCTCACCACCATAAGAACGGACCCACTGTGAATCTCTACAAGCAGTTCTAACTCTTAGGGCTAAAAAGCTACATGTTGTATGCACTTACAACCCCCCAAACAGTGGCCATGCTGGCTTGGTTGAACTGCTGAATCATACGTCCAAACTCTCCTGTAAAAATGAAGTTATCATTCTCAGCGATATTAACCTAAACTGGTTAGGGAAGTGCCAAGCCTCATCCATCTCCAAAATTCAGAGCCATAATCTGCATCAGCTGATCACTACGCCCACTAGAGTTGTTCCTCACTCAACCTCTAGCACCCCAATCGACTGGGTACTAGCAAATCATACTGAACACATCCAAGCTGCTGGCAGACTCTCAGATGTTATCACTGACCATTCCACTATTTTTTTGCATCTGGGGCTTGGCCACATACCCCCCTTCACAACCTCATCACATCACTTTCCGGGATTATGCTAACTTAGATTACACAACAATGTCTGCTTAACATATCTAATATTGACTGGTCCAGTCTTTACAATGCCAATGATGTACAGTCTGCCCTCAACATTTTTCTGACAGAATTCATGGCACTGCAGGACCTACACTTCCCTCTCATTACCAGCAGAATTAAGGTGAAACAAACCAGATGGCTAAAAAAGGAACTACTTGCAAAGCTAAGAGCAAGGAACAAGAACTGGAGCCACTTTAAGTTTTCTGGCCTGCCAATAGATTATAGCACCTACAGGCAGCAGTGGAATGCCTGCAAAAAAGAAATAAGAATGGCCAGAGGCTCATACTGTAAAAGCTTACTAGTGAATGCCTCAGGTGACCCCCAAAAATTCTGGTCACACATAAAAACCTTCCTGGGGTCTACCCATTCTGCCACCCTAAATGACATGGTCCTCAGCTGTACTCACTGTGACAATCCTCAGACCATAGCTAACTTTTTTAATAATCAATTCTCTGATCTAAATAAATACATATCCTCCTTCCCTGCCTCACAACACCACTGTCCTCCTGCCACCTCCAGCCAAGAAGTCATTGGCCCCTCCTTCTACTTTAAGGCTATCATTCACCAGGAGGTCTCTAAACTACTTAGTTCAATCTCAGACAGCACAGCCTCGGGCTCGGACAGTCTTGAACCCAGACTACTAAAAATAGCAGTCCTGCTCATTGCTGTATCCCTTAGCCAAAATGTTCACTCTCCCTCTATGTCAAAGTAGTGTCCCTCACATATGGAAGATAGCCAGGGTCACTCCTGTCTTCAAAAAGGGTGACCCAAAAGACCCATCTAACTACAGACCCATTGCCATCATCGTGGTGCTGAGCAAAATCTTGGAAAAAATTAGTTGCTACACAAATCATTGAATTCCTTCTCACAAATTACCTTCTTACAACCAACCAACATGATTTCTACAAGGGCCATAGCACCTTCTTGACCCTGCTTGTTTACTACTGACACACTCACTGCTATGGACTCAGGCCTTCTAACTGGAGCTTTTTTCATAGACATGATAAGGTCCTTTGACTTGATGAACCACTTCATTCTCTTTGCCACCCTGAAGTCTTTGGGCTTCGTGCATAATGTTGTCAACTGGTTCAATAGTTACCTGTCAAACAGGGTCCAAGTTTTAAAATACAGTTCAACCTATTCCAACCTGGCAACAGTGAATATTGGTGTACCACAAAGCTCAGTTTTGGGGCCACTGTTATTTTCTATATTTATCAATAACATCACCTCCAATCTTACTGGCACCTCCTCCCTCCTCTACGCTGACAATATAGTCCTATACACCAGTGTGAAAAACATCTCTGACATCAATCTGCAGATCTCCACTGATTTTCAGTGCACTCAAGCCTGGCTCTCACATCACAAACTAGGCCATCTGGGACAAATTCTAAACTCAAAACCTGCCAAAATAATTTCATGGTCTCTTGCCTGGATGGCTCTCCTATTGGTTCAGTGACCTCATTTTAATAGCTAGGGTTAATACTGGAACAATCTCTAGACTTTGATCTTCACATCCAGAACTCATGTAAATCTGTCAACTCTAAATTAGGTATAGTGTACTGGGTCAGATATGCACTAACCCCTGCAGCGAGGCTTGTCATTGCTCGTGGTGTTCTTCTACCCACCCTTATATACGGAGTTGTGACCTATACTACCTTATCTAAATCCAGTCTCCATAGGTGGGACATCACCTATAATAATATCTGTTACAATGCCTCCTCCTCCCATTGGTGGAAACACCACTGCCTCCTCTACTCAGATTTAAACTGGCTGTCAGCAAATGCTGCTAGACTTTATTCCCTTGGGTCAACTGTGGACAGTATTATGTGGTCTCAAACTCCAAAAAACTTAGCTGATCTATTTGTTCCTCAGATGCCAAGCTATGGCCTATGCTTGGCTGGAAAATCCCTCCAATGTGTCCTGAAAAGTAACACCACCAAAGGCACCAGTGCTTTTACCCACCATGCTCCTCAGCTATGGAACTCCCTCCTTTTAGCGATCTGCCAAGCACCCTCACATAAAACCTTTAAAAAGGAGCTCTGTAGCTACCTCATCTCCTCTAATCGATGCTCTTGCTTCAACTCCCCTTAGCATCTATCCTACTCTCACCATTGTGCACTTGATCCGCTCTCTACCTAATGCCTTACACTTAATCCTCCCCCTGCCAGTCTACTTGTCTCCCCTCCCAACTTGATGCGCTTCTCCTCTTTGGCTTGTTATCTCAAACCCCTTGCCCTGTCCTACTATAACTAATTCTGTACTCCTTAGATCTTTGAAATCATTGCCAAAAAGGTCCTACTTGCAATACTCTGTGCCCTATCTCCCAAACTGTGTGAATATGTTTCTCCCCTAAGGATCTGCCTGCCATATGTTATTTTGTAATTTTCCAAGCTCATTATACCTGATAATTCCTTGCAAGTATGTGGTTGTTTTTCAATGACCCTCTCGCTGAACTTTGCATCATGATAATTCCTTGCAAATATGTGATCTATGTCCTGCACCTGCCAACAAATTGCCTTATCGCATGTTTTGTCATGAATCAACTGTTTTGTACCTTGCTCACATCACCTTGCTTGTATTTTTACTGTAAAACCTTGTTTTGTTTATGTGTTTTTTGTAATTCCACTCTGTAATTTCCTGAGTCGTGCCTGAAAATAGTCATTTATATGGCTATGGCTAGCTCACCTACCCGGTAAACAAAAATGAAATAAAATTAGTGAGCGCACTTTGTTTTCACCACAATGAGCCAGAGTTACCAGGGACATAATTTAGATTGGGGGCAAGATAAAAAGAAGAATTATCGTGTTTAATTTTTGTTAGTCTTTGAGATTCATATTTGATGTAGGCTGCAACTGGGTCTCTGAGTGGGTATTCTGTATTTTCATACATGCAAGGCTACATGGGTTTGTCGTCTTGGAGTTTTTCATCAGAACAGGTTTTCATTTGGCATTCATTGTACTGCAGGTATTTTTTGACTGATCAGTCCAGTCCCAACATTAACTCACCCCACTTAATGTTGTAGTTGTAACTGGTTCTGAGGGCAAAATAGTGATCAATGTTAAAAAACAGCATGTGTAATTATGCTGTCAAATTTTGAAACCAAGTGGTTCCTGTAGTGTACAGAAGACCTGACTCCATTTGTGAGGGGTTCTGCTTTACTGGGCTTGTTCCCCTTGCCCATTTTCTTCAAATATTTCTGTTTGGCCAGTAGAGTATTTAGGGTTTCTTTAAAGTCAGTGCTTTTGCTGTGAATGACATAATATATGTAATTATGTTTCATTAGATGCCGATCTACACTGTCCAGAAAGCCACAGAAAGAGTAATGGGTTCATACCCAGACCTGTCGGTTCTTTGTGAAGTTGGTAAGCAACAAATCTAGTTCCTGTAAATGGATATCACACACTATCTGGTGCTCATCAACATCAGTGAAATATGAGGTAACAATTCTCAAATCATTTACCATTTTGTGTAATGTTTTCTTGTTCTTATTTTCCTCAATGAATTTTTGATGCTTACTACAGTCTTTTGAAAAAAACGCAATGGCCATTTCATCGATTCATTTGAGACATGGCTTTGATGACTGTTTACAAACCAAATGAGTGCGCACTGGGACGTAGTGCTCCAGAAACCAACAATGGAATATTTGTAAAAAGGGCTCGAGCACATACGTATGTGCTCGAAGCCTTTTTTACAAATATTGCTTTGATGACTGTGCAGTTGTTTTCAACTGTAGCTAAGGAGCAGGTGGGCTTGTGGGCATTGAAAGCTCACGGAATGCTACTATACCCCAGAAGAGTGAAATTGTGTATCATGAGCTTTGCACTGTGGTACAACAGTGTTCTGTTAAAAATAGAAATCCATACAGAACAAGCGTTTTCTATACTCTACAAAAAGTGTTTCAATCTTTAAGTCCACCATCACAAGATCCAGGGCAATGGCATACAATGGACCTGTGCTAATTCCATGGTTGGGTACCCAGTAACTTTAGTATTAAGGGAGCTTCCAAGAGACAAGGGTTTGCATGTAATTAGTTCCAGTGGGGAAGTGGGGCCTTGACGGCACAGCCAGGCATGTGGGATTTGAATGTGTAGTGTGGGGGTGTATAACTTAGAATACAGCAAGGGGCCTCATTTATGTGGAACTGCTATTTTGCCTTGCTTAACCCTTTTCATTCCTCTAGAACCTCGTTCCTGCTACCCTTAATAAAACCTTTGTTTTTTGTTTAGATTTGCTGTCTGTGTACGTATTAGTAGAGTGATAGGAACCGGACTGGTGGAAAACTGTTGTTGAATTATCCTTCTAAAAACATGGGGTGATCTTGTAGGAAGGTGGGGAGGCACTGCATCCCAAGAGGTTGTACCATACTTACAAGCAACCAAAAAGAACAGGGTATACCATTAGAACAGTGACTGAATTTTGTCACCACAATTAGAGTGCTGCAACAAGGGCAATGATGACAAGGGCGATCTTGATTTGAGATTATCCCCCAGTCATGCTGCCCTTTGCGTCCACACAATTTCTTCCTCCTCCAGGGCATGCCCATCCCAGAGAAAGTTATATTTAGTTGTAGGTGGTATGTGGGTTGAAGCCACCCACATTGAGGGGCATGGGGGCAAAGCCCCCCCACAAAAGCTGATTGTTTCCTGGTGCTGTACCTCCCAGGAGACATAATGCCTGGCACTGTAATGTTGGTGGCATGTCATCTGTGCCATAATTAGCATCGGCAAAATGTTTTTCTTACCGACATGGGTGAACCAAAGAACAGCACTGTCCACAAACAATGTTATGCAAGTATGAAATTTATTTGCAAACAGTGAATTAATAACATACAGCCTCTGGCACAGTACAGGGGATGCCAACATCAAGCTCACAAACCTCCAACCAGTTTCGCATACATGTGCATCATCAGGGAGTTGGGCTGCAATGATCTCACTCTCCTAACAGCTGTAATCAAGTGCATAGTGCTACTGTAGTTACAAGTTAAACTGGTAGTATCACAAAATATACAGTGCAGTGGAAAATGTGATCAAGGAACAAGTGTCAAGAAAAGAAGATATTTAAAAACAGTTTTTAGCAGCAGGTATTAAGAATTCATCATCTGCAGTATATGCAGTGTAAGGGTAACATATTATTAAACGGGTGATTATTTCCTAGAATATTTTATAGTCAGTATTCTTGCAGTTTCATCTGAAACATAAAAAGAACCCATAAATAGTATGTGCATTCCCTTAGTGACATGTGCTACTGTAGCTTGACTAATCCAGCTAGCACGTAAGGCTTTAAAGGAGAGTGAGATCATTACTGCCCAACTCCCTGATGATGAGCATGTGCACAAAACCAGTCAGAGGTTTGTGAGCTTGATGTTGTGTCTCCTGTTATGTGCCAGAGGCTGTATGTTAGTTGTTAATTCACTGCAAATAAATGTCATACTTGCATAACATTTTTTTGTGGACAGTGCTATTCTTTTTGGTTGCTTGGTTGTGTTCTGAACAAGCATGTCACATGTGGGGGTGGGAGATACTCTGTCTGTGTACCATACTTACACCAGACCCACTTAAGTTTTCTCAGGGTGGAGACACTGTGCAATTAATTAAATCTTGGATATGAACATCCCATCCTGGAGTTTAATGATGCCGGCCCTTTAAATGGAATTTAGCCCATGAAGCAGAGGTAGTAACTGTTCACAATCATAGCAACCCACTTACATTTATTTTGTATACGTCAAATGCCTTTTTTTGTACAAAACCTAGGCCAATACTGTACTGGCAAAAAGAGTGGTTTCACAGTAACAGCTAGCAGATGAACTCTGAATGTATAAGGTTGGCCAGCTTCATGTGAAGCCATCATGACATGCTGTGAGTTTATTTTCTTTTGTTTTTTTTTTAACTGTATAACTCTGGGTGCCATACAGTAAAATTATAGGTTCTGGTAATAATAGGGAAAAATATAAAAATGTTATCCTTTCACAGACAGCCTCATACCCTTAACTGAGAGGATCATGATTAAAACAAACTTTGACTCATATAATTGTCTGTTTTGTGTACCAGTTCTTTGGATCACTTAGTTTTAATCCCAGAGTCTCTTCAGGAATGGTACCGTAAGGGTATTCCAAATTCCTAAAGGATTACTGCCATGTCAGAAACTATTACTGTGATGTCTTGGGATTGCTACAGAATATAATATATTGTCACATTGTATTTGTAAATGAATATGTCAGGGTAGGCATATAGATTGGCAAAATGTAAACTACATTACAGTATATACAGTATATTTTTTGTTTGTTTCTTGCTTATGTGTGAGTATGTAGCAGTGGGTGGTATGCATGGGGAAGTGTACTTTTCAATGGAGGGAGAATCACAGTCAAGGATCTTGCTTATAGATGGGGAGGAGGGGTTAGGAATAGGTCTGCCACAAAGCCCTTAAACTTTCTATAAACATTTTAACTGAATGATTTAAACCTAAGGTTAACTGGATATATGTTTTCAAAAGCAGAACCATGTATACAGGGACCCCTTTACACATGGTACCAATTCTGCATAATAGTTCCAGACAAAAGAATGACATCTAAAATGTTTTAAATTAAAGTATTTAAATATCATATTATATTATTTGTGTAGGGAATTCAACACACTCCCTTATGGTTTGAAAAAAACAACAATGATATTACATGGTTTGAATGTGAAAACACTAGTTTGTGCACTGATTGTGCAGCAGAACATCCATTCATGGGTTCATTCTGATCTTAAAATGTTACAAGAAAAATAGAGACATTGTGAAGTAAAACTTTGCTGGTGAAGAAGCGGCAAAGTTGCAAACTCCATCCTTTGCAGTGGTCTGGCAAAGTGCCGGCAAACTAGATACTTCAAAAAAAATCTTTCTGAATCGGTGAAGTATTACTTCACTGCTAAAGTCTGACTTTTATTTGCTGGCAGGGCCCACTTCAGAGGTCAACTACCTGTTGTTAAAAGCATTTTAAAAAATAAAAATCCTTACCCCACACTCTTGAACAATCCCCTACCATCTACCCCACTGTATCAGTTAAAGATATGAAATCATCCTTTCACCTCAGCTTACTGCAGCATACTCAGTTCCCACAATCTTACCCCCATGGTCCCAATAATAATGTTAGACATATCATACTTATCCCAGCCTACTGAGTATTCTGTCTCCATCTCATCATCCCCTTCGAAAGGCACAATAATAAACAAGAAACCCTTCTCCCAACCCACTTAGCACCCCAACTCCCTCTCCCCCATTGGGTGCACTGACTTAGAAAAAAATGATAAGGAGCCAGAGACAGCAACCAGTGCAGCCCTCATCTCACCACCTTCACTGGCCACCATCTAATCAATATGAGCAAGAACACTCTCATAGTACTGAACTGAATGCATATGTTTGCTGCTTCATTGAGATGGTTGTGACAGGGAGCTTCTGCCACTCTTGAGAACCGACCTTTTCTTAAATCTGTTGCAACAGTTCTTCTATTTCTTAGCCTAATCTATCCTTTACAATTTCTAGTCCATAAGGTTGGCCACCTATGGGCACCCCCTACCCTTTCTTGACTATGCTATAGTGTCCTCTTTACTTTTCCTTTTCCCTCTCAGGTCCTTGTACAGGGAGGTTATTTTGGTGACCTTCGAACATATGTAGAACAACAGGCTGTATTCCTCATTGTTGGATTTAGTATACAATAGCACTACTATGTCATAAAATACCTTAATGTATTGTATATACCTTATGTTTATGAAACCTGTTAATGTTGAAAATATCATGGCACTAGGTGTTTTCGATAAAGGTAAAAATTATTAGTTGACTGTATTATAAAAATTAAGTTAGTTGTGCTATATAAAATGAATGTAAATTACTGTAAACTGAGACAATCTGAAATGTCATGTTGATTTGCATATATCCCATGATGCTTTGCATTATGGAAGTATATGTGATGTTGCGTTTCTTTGAAAATTAGCTTATTGTCAATGCCCTTTGGGGTAACCCATGTTTCAGTGCTCCTGCACTGAGGTTCTTTGTCTTTAGCTTGTTTCTTTTTTATTATTTGAGCCCCCACCACCTAAGCAAACAAAGCACGCATAGAAATGGAGGTTGGATCTGAACTGCTGAGTTAGATCACAGATCAGTGTCAGTAGGTGCTGGCTAAGTGCAGAGAAATGACATTCATAGTCCGTTGCTGCAAACTGATGTACTGAAGAAGGAATATGCCATTGCTGAAGTTTATTTCTTGTATTTTGAATAAACATCACACAGAGATTGTGTGTTGAACTTGAAGTTCGGTGTCTGGTCCATCTGTTATCCCACAACCCCTCCACAGACTTGGTATCAGAAGTGGGATAACTTGCTGGAAGCATCTGGACTGGCCAAAGAGGGATGTTTTCAGGTGGATATCACCCAGATATCCCAGGTGGACTGACGCATCAGGAGTTGCCAGAGAAGAATGTACATGGAGTTCTGACCAGAACCATGGCTGACAGATGGAGAAAAGCTACTGTCTGGACTGGACCTGGGAGCTTGGAAGAAGGCCAAGCCTGAAGACAGTAAAGAGATGCAGGTTGAGGCAGACTGGAGGTGCAAGAGACAACACCCAGGAGGTGGAGACCCTACTAAGGATGATCCACTGGGTGAGTGGGCAATGACTGGAGGCAGACCAACTACACAGAGAGCTGGAACACTGGTGCCAGGTGCTCAAGAGGTCCCTGCTGGAGAGTTTGGATAAAGAATCATAGGAGGATTTTTCATCGGCTCAGCTGGAGGAGGACTCTCCGACTGAGCAGAATATTCCTTTGTTGCCTGTGTTCACAGGATGTTACCTGCTGGAGGTTGGAGATGCAAGTATGGAGTTGGAGCAGGTCATTATTCACCCCAGAGAAAGTCTTTGTATGGTACTGGACTTTACAGACATCAATAATTTTGGTTAAGAAATATGACAGTCTTTCCCTAAATGGAGATGGGGAGGTACTGTTAGTCTCTGTTGAATAATGTGTTAATGCCTCAGGGTAAAGAATGATGATGTCCACTATGTTTATGATAGAATGTTTATCATTAATAGGGTCCCTGAGACAAAGCTTCTGAAGATGGATGGGTGGAAGCTCCATCACTTCCTGGGACAGGAAGGTGGTAAGCAATATGCAAGAACTGCTTTCCTCTTAAGGTGGGGGATATGTGATAGGGAGCTCCTGCCACTCTTGAGGACCGACCTTTTCTTAAATCTGTTGCAACAGTTCTTCTATTTCTTAGCTTAATCTATCCTTTACAATTTCTAGTCCATAAGGTTGGCCACCTATGGGCACCCCTTCCCTTTCTTGACTATGCTATAGTGTCCTGTTTAATTTTTCTTTTCTCTCTCAGGTCCTCATACAGGGAGATTATTGTGGTGACCTCCGAATGTATGTAGAACAACAGGCTGTATTCCTCATTGTTAGATTTAGTATGTAATAGCATTACCATGTCATAAAATAGCTTGATGTATTGTATATACCTTATGTTTATGAAACCTGTAAAGGTTGAAAATATCATGGCACTAGGTGTTTTTGATAAAGGTAAAAAGTACTAGTTGACTGTATTATAAAAATTAAGTTAGTTGTGCTATTTAAAATGCATGTAAATTGCTGTAAACTGAGACAATCTGAAATGTCATGTTGGTTTGCATATATCCCATGATGCTTTGCATTATGGAACTATGAGTGATTAGAGATGCAGCGAATTTAAATTCTGCTGGCGAAGTGAACACGAAGTGGGTACTTCGCATTGCCACTCCACTATGTAGAGTGGGCAATGCAAAGTGCTCACTCCGTCTTGTCATTACCACTTCACGTTAAGGTGGAAAGGCAATGTGAACTAAGGCAAAGTCATTGTTTTTAATGGACTTCGCGTTCCTCATTATGATTCTAAGTGATCCACTTGGTGTTTCAGATTTGGCAGCCCCCCCACACATCACATGGCTTGCAGTACTGTAAGTCACATGCTTTTTAGCTAGGCAGGAAGAAAGTGAGTCATAGAAGCAGACACTTTACTTTCTCCTGTGCAGATGAAGAGAGAGTAGTGTATTTTGTGACTGCTGATACTTTGAGATCAGAGCGAGGAGGAGATTTAAACTTTAATTTAGACCCAACAGCTTTTTTAAAAGCTACATTTTTTTGTCTTTTCTTTACTCTTTTTTACTTAATTTGTTCTTTCTGTAAATTTTATTATTCTTACCTTTATAAGTAGTTAGTTGTTTGTCTGTGTGACTGTGTGTGTGTGTTGCGTGACAGTGTGAGTAGTGATTGCTCAGACTGAGGGAGCTCAGTAGGAGAGATGGACCAGGGTGAGGGAATGTCTGGGGAGGGGGCAGCTCTGGGAGAGTGTGGTAGTAGTAAGAGTCATACCGTGCGCATGTGTGGAGGGCATGGTCACCCATTCCTGTTGGACCGCTCAAAACTTGTGAGTGCCCCCCCATAAGCAGGACCAGCACTGCCTCCTGTCCTGACTCTGAGGCAGTTGAACCACCACCACCACCAAGTCCAGCACCAGGTCCTCTGGAGCAGAATGTGCCTGTTCTCCCGGGCCCAGGTGTGGATCCCATCCCTGTTCAGCACCATGACCATCTGGCTGCCAGTTCATCTGGCCATCCCCTGCCTGTGCCTGGTCCTCCCCGCACCTCCATTGTTTGGCAGTTTTTTGATTGTGTCCCGGGGGACAGCAGTGTGGTCAAGTGCCACCTATGTGAGGTGGAGGAGCTCCATGGCCCCTGGGGGACAAACCTGGGAACTGAGGGCCAGTGCACCCATATGCTCAATCACCAGCAGTTGGAGAGGCAGGCTGCCACAGAACGGACCATGCCTGCACCTGCTGGCCATTCTGTGGCAGAGGGTGCAGCTGTGCATTGTGGCATCCCTAAGAAGAGGAGGGCCACAGCAGCACCTGCTGCTCCACCACCACCACCACTGCCAGCAGGTCAGCCTGTAGAATGTGTACACCCCAGAGAACTGCGTGTAACACAGGCTGACTTGGCAGTTCTCTGGAATGCTGTCGAGGAGAACAACGGGAGGGTGAATGCTGTGGAGCAGTGGCTGGATCACATAGAGGGACATCAGTTGCAAATTATGTCCATGCTGGAACTGCTGCTGGATCACCATGGGATCCCACATTAGTTTTTTTTTTTCCTCACACCATGTGCCCCCCCACACCTTCCTTGCTGTGTTATAAAATGTATTCCTCCACCGTCCCTGACCCTTGTATGTAATTATGCCCTTTTTATGTTGTGTTCCGTATGAGTGACACTTTGTATTCTGAGCAGTGCAAGTATACTGTGCTAAACTGCATGTGTGCAGTCAGTCTTCTTTCCAGTCTGTATATGTACTGCAGACACTGCCCAACTCCCTGACTTAAAAATATTTATTAATGAGTACAATGGTGGGATGATGAAGCCTGGAGAGATATTACAAAACAGGCTTACAATATACCCAAGTAACTATTAAAAAATTAATTTTGTGATTCGTGACGTGATTGTAAATCATGATTTGTGACTGCATTTGTGACCGTGATGATGAAGAAATGTGAATGCCTACGGCTGTACTTCTCTGGGCCCTGATGAGGTGTGGCACAAAACTCCTCGACTTGAAAACAAACATTAATGAGTACAATGGTGGGTTGGTGAAGCATGGAGAGGTACTACAAAACAGGCTTATAATACATCCAAGTAACTATCAAAAAAAATTAATGTTGTGATTCGTGACATGATCGTAAATCATGATTTGTGACTGCATTTGTGACCGTGATGATGAAGAACATGATTTGTATCATGAGTGACTCGTGATGATTGCCCTGACTTAAAAATGCATATTAATGAGTACAATGTTCATGCAGAATTATGCACCACACCTGTCCAGTACTCTGAAGGGAAACCAAAGAAACAACTGTGACTTAAGTTAGAGATGGAGATTGGGCCCTAAAGAGATGCAAATGCACAGACAGATTAAGATTGTGCTGTGCACTGAAGAGATGCAGATGCAAAGGCATAACAACTAACTAGTGCTCACCATCAGAAATTCAAATCTGGAAAAGAATACCTTTGCTGGTTAGGACGGGCCGTGGGGGGGGGCAGTGTACTGCACTGCTGCAGTAACAGTCACTAATTCTAGTACCAGTAAAGATACCACAAAGAAGTACAAAAATTACACAGCTGCAGTGGATAGCAGGTTCACATTGCTGAAATTATGTGGCAATATAAAAGATGTCTGATTTGATGACAAGTGTCACACACATACTCACACACACACTAAGTAATGCGTAAAAATTGAAAACTTCAGTAATATAACCACATGTTTTAAACAAACTAAAATTATGCACTGCTGCACCACAACAATTAGCAAAAAAATGGCAAGAATTATTGAAAATATTACTGTGTGTACATTAACACAGTTATACAAGAAAAATATCACCAAAACAGAAAGCACTGTCTTTTTCTCCAAGTTAATCTATCTACACCACAGATACACCCCTCACCCAAAGCACACTTCCACTGTCTCTCAGTACACAGACTGAATGTTGTACATTAACATTCAAAATCCACAAACAAACAATAAATGCTTGATGATATGTGCACAGGAGGGTTTCCTATAATCGGTGAACTAAAGTTCCAGCAAAAAAAAATGACTCAAAAAGGTTTTTTTAACAGCTTTTAGAAGGTTTGAATCGCAGAGAGATCTCTGAGCAGATTGTCTCCTACAGCTTCATACACACACTACCCCAAACTGAGGCTGTGCAGAACAATCTGGAGCCCATGTGACCTGAAATCCCATGAATCACTGCAAAATTCACCTTTGGGGCTTAAAAACAAGGCGAAGTGAGGTGAAGTACATTGTTTTCAATGTACTTCGCCTTGAGAATTGGTTGGAGTAGTGGTTTGGGAAGGCGAAGTAACGAAAAGTCATTGTTTCCAATGGACTTCGCGTTACCCATTTGTAACATGAAGTACTCCACTTCGCGTTGTGGGTCACTCTGAGAATTCATGTTCACTCCGCTGAGCGCTCTGCGGAGTGAATTGGGGCCACTTTGCCCATCTCTATGTGTGATGTTGTGTTTCTTTGAAAATTGGCTTATTGTCAATGCCCTTTGGGGTAACCCATGTTTCAGTGCTTCTGCACTGAGGTTCTTTGTCTTTAGCTGTTTTTTTTTTATTATTTGAGCCTCCACCACCCAAGCAAACAAGACTCACATAGAAATGGAGGCTGAATCTCAACTGCTAAATTAGATCAGAAATCAGTGCCAGTAGGTGCTGGCTAAGTGCAGAGAAATGACATTCATAGTCTGTTGCTTCAAACTGATGTACTGAAGAAGGAATATGCCATTGTGGAAGGTTATTTCTTGTATTTTAAATAAACATCACACAGAGATTGTATGTTGAACTTGAAGTTCGGTGTCTGGTCCGTCTTTTATCCCATAACCCATCCACAATGGTGTCCTCCAAAGGTGATGAGAGGATGACCGCATTGGTCTGGGTCTGTATCATTTTTTTTTCTATGTCAACACACCCAAGGGGCAGAAGGGGGGAGTTTGGAGTAATAAGTTGTTTGAGATAGGGTATTTTTCTTATTATTAGACTCATGGCAGAAGCTGGGTGCGGAATGTGGCATTCAGTGGATTGGAGGAAAGGGAGGATGTCTTACTTTATTACTGTGATTACTGTAGGGGTAGGAACAAAAGGCTTTATAAAACTCTCTACTTATTATGACCTTGGCTTCATGAAGGAATTAATCCCCAAGATGAAGGGTCTCCCTGACAATGAAATTAAACGTTTATGCACTTTAGGATGTGCATGGATTGAAGAGCTCAGATAGTGTGGAATTATATGAAAATCCCAAGTGGATGCACTTATTATGTTAGATTCACAGGCCTGAATGATACAAGACTCAATATTCCTCCTAAAGATTGTTTTTCAAATGTTAAAACA
Source organism: Neoceratodus forsteri (assembly GCA_016271365.2). Lineage (NCBI taxonomy): Eukaryota > Metazoa > Chordata > Ceratodontiformes > Ceratodontidae > Neoceratodus > Neoceratodus forsteri. Next base: position 540,983,030 of record CM057449.1, on the reverse strand, counting down.
GGTTACAACTGAACAATTGTCATTAGTGACAAAATAAATAACATGATCCAAGAGACAACAATTAAAAGACTATTTCAATGTCAGCCATCCTGTGTGGATAATGTGATTCCTGGAGATGCAAGTATAGTTTTACAAATAACAGCTGCTTTTTCTGGCCTCTGTTTACAAACAAGGTGATGAATCTGATCCTTCAAATTATCATCCAAGTTTTGTGTTAATAATTCTTTCTAAGTTACAGAATTGAACAACGTATATTCAGAATGCCTTTTGATATCTGGACACATACAAGTTACTATCACCCTACCAATCTGGATTCAGAAAAGGCTATAGCACTACAGCTGCTTTAATTAAATGTCACAGTGACTTAATTGACACTATACAGTAGTTCAGCCATTGTTGGTCCAATAAGAGGTATCAAATAATCTGTTCTGGATTTGTTCTTACTAGGACCAATACGGCATTAAACAGTTTGTTTGTCAACATGGAAGATACTAGAATTTGCCGCAGAATATGGCAGTTGCACAACATTAAGAAGAAACTAGCACAGCTAGACAATGACATCTATTTTTTATCCAAGTGCAAAAGGAACACCATCCCTAAAGGTTTAACGATTTGGAATCCATTGAGAAATACGGATAATTCTACATGTGCTGAACAACTCTGTCATAGGACCTCTGAGAAACTGAGAAATCACAGGATCCATAGCTCATCTGCAAATAAAGCATTTTGAAGAAACAGTTTGATGGAATTGTTACCACACTGGAGAGGATATCTGGTGGGCCAATTGCAGACATCCTGCATGAGATACACATAAACTGCCAAAGAACCTTAAGAAAAGCCATGCTTATTAAAAACAGGAAGTTAAATACCCTTCAACATGCCATACTTCCTAACAACCATGAAGAACAGAATAGAGTGATTGAACAACTAAGCCACACACATGGGCATCTTTCAGTTGTTAATTTGTCCAACCACACACTGACTACTGAGGAATTAAATGTACTTTCCAAAGGCCTCACTTTCTGCCCAATAAAACCACTGGATGGAATACAGTTTTGTGGTGAAATGGAGGAATACATCCGCATATTATTTATTTATTTATTTATTTCAATTTAGGATTACGATACCTTTGAGCCAAGGCTCTTTTACAAAGGTTCCACGTCAGTGTGTAAATATTGTGACAAATAATATTTTACGGCAGACAAGAAATCACAGGCAGTGAAGAAGTTCTAAACAGTAACAATTTGATAGATAAGAAAATGAAACAATCTGATTTTACCCCCCAAGTGGCCATAATAAGAAACTGGCCAATTATATCCATTGCTTTCACAAGAGAATGACTGGTGAAATTCTTAATAGGCAGAAACAAGCCCGCTACAACCTCTCTCCCTTGGAACGCAGGGCTATACAAATACTGAAATCAAACCACATTATTGTCATAAAAAAAGCTGACAAAGGTTCTGCAATGGTGATACTGAAGTGAGAAGACTATATTTATTTATTTATTTTTATTTTATTTAAATTTTGGTAACTGGGTAGGGCCAGTGGAACCGTGCAGTCCCATTTTCAGGGGCGACCCGGGGTATATTAAGGAAGCCAACAAACAGCTACATGACCATACCTACTACAGAGAACTGGAAAGTGATCCCACAACAGAATATAAAAGAGAACTACAGGGTTTGAATAAATCATTTCCAGACCATGTCCACGACAGAATAACTGCCCTTATCCCTGTTGAACCCAAGCCTGGGACATTCTACATGCTACCTAAAATATATAAACCTGGGGACCCAGCAAGACCCATAGTCTCCGGTAGTGGAACCCTGACAGAGGGGATCTCAGGTTTTGTAGAAGCCATTTTAAAACCACTGGTTATACAAAGGGATAGTTACATTCAGGACAGTACTCACTTCCTACGTAAACTTTCTGGTTTTAAGGAATTACCACCTGATACCCTTTCAGCCGTGATGGATGTAACAACCCTCTACACTAATATACTGCATAGAGATAGCATTTCAGCCTGTCTTAAATACATGTATGAGAAAGGATTGGACCACAACATCAACCCTGATATCATGGAAAACCTTACTAAATTCATTCTAACACATAACTACTTCAGCTGTAATGGGAAACATTATGTTCAAACTACGGGAACAGCAATGGGAACCAGGATGGCTCCACAGTATGCCATTGTAGAGGAGGACATTTTAATTCGCTGTACACACAAACCACTTGCTTACTTCTGTTACATTGATGATTTGTTTATAATTTTGACAGACGGCACTGACACACTTAAGGATTTTCATCAAGAACTTAATAATCTCCACCCAACCATTAAGCTTTTCCTGGAATATTCTGCCACCAGTGTTAATTTTCTGGATACCACTGTCACCATCAAGGATGGAACCCTACATACATGTATTTACAGGAAACCAACAGACAGACGGAGATACCTACACAGGAAAAGTAATTTCCCGAGTCCCACAAAAAAATCTGTCATGTGTAGTCAAGCACCACCGTCTCTGTTCAAATGAGGAAGACAGAGATAGATATTTGGCTATGCTGAAAAACACCTTTATTGAGAAGGGACACACTTCCAGAGAAATTGACAGAGCAGTGGAACGTGCAACACAAGTACCAAGAGAACACCTACTGCAATATAATGAAAGGACCATTACTAACAGAGTACCCTTAGTAGTCATATATCGTCCTGAGCTTGAACTTCTATGCAAGATTAAGGACCTATACCCAATAATTAGTGAGGATGAAACCCTTAGTTGTATTTTTCGAGAACTGCCACTACTACCTTTTAAACAACCACCCAATTTAGCCAACCTGATTATTAAGAGTAAACTTGAACCTGAACAGAGTGCAATGACATCATATGGCACACACCCCTGTAATAAATGAAGATGTAAAACTTGTGAGCGCATTTCCACTTCAGACTGTGTGGTTACTTCATGAAACAGACAATTCAGGATATTGGGTAATTATACATGTACATCAAGCAATGTTTTTTATCTTATTCAATGCAGGAAATGTCATCACACAGGATATGTGGGGGAGATGAAACGATAAGTCTACACTAGAATGAATTCACACAGGTATGATATTAATAGGAAGATGACTGACAAACCAGTGGCACAACACCTCTCTCAGGATGACCACTCAATCTCAGATATGTCAGTGATGGTCTTGAAAGGACATTTCAACAGTACACAACAGAGATGAGCTTGTGAGATCAGACTTATGTTACTTCTTAATACGGTGAAAGATGGTATGAACATTGATGTTGGATATAGGACACATTACACGTAAACTTACATGGACCTTTACTTCAAAGGATGGACATACATATTTTAGGTTTTCAGTGAGCCTTGGATTTTGACTCTTATATTTATACAGTCCCTCTTAACTGGTTATCTACAGGTTGGCCTTTCACATTTGTGTTGTGTGAATGTGTGCATGTGTGTGTGTACGTGTATGTGTGTAGGTTTGTGTGTGTGTGTGTTTATGTGTGTGTTGTGGGAGGAGAAGAAGTATGGCACACTGAATTTTTAACATGGGTGTTTGAGGTGGGTGGTCATGTTGGTATAGTGGATGTGTATTATTTCTATTATACACTGACAATTTATTGAAATCTGTACATATCAGATGGCATAGTCTCGATTTCTTGGGGGTCCTTGACTAGTACAGTAGTTCTTTTTATCTGACACTTACACTGACAATTGATATTGTCATGTATAAAATCTTGTTACAACACTGAAGGCTTTAAGGTTTCTGGAACATAATAGCTGGTTGAGAGTATCTTGGGGATATATCTCCAGCTAGTTGGACATTTATGCAATATACCATGACAGGGAGTGGGTATATTGGTGGATTTACCATGCCTCGTGTGGTTCAGTCACGAGGTGCAGCTGAGTGACTTAACCACACCAGAAGTAGTAAGTCCACCCATATACCCCCTCCCTGTCATGGTATATTGCTAGTATACAATGTTCAACTTTTTTTTTTGGTTTTATAGTGATATGAAACTTTTACAGTGGGTATACTGGAGGATTTACCATGGTCATGTGATGTGTTTTGACCAATGAGGTTATCAGATTTTCATGCTCCATTGTATAATCATCAGTGTTATACACTTATTCACTTTGGGTAAACGTCACTTTAATCCTTCTGTATGCCATGTAAAGATAATTTCTGTTGTTGTAATTTGTGGGGCTTATTTTTTACTTGTTAATATGTTACATTATGGCATGCAATTGTTTTATCCAGGGTCATTTACTTGTCATAGGCCGTATTCTCAAACTAACAGAGTTCCAAGTAGAGTTGAAACTGGCTTCTACTGGTGTGCTCTTACCTCACTCTTGAAGCATGTGTCTTTGGGAGGTTTCTTAACTTGGCATATAATTTAGTAAGTAGAGAATCCTAGTGTTTTGTTATTCATTAGACTGATACATGGTATAATATATGTGGGTTGAACTCTCTGCCTCCTGTTATCTCTGGACAACCTTTGACCTTTAATTTGGTTCAACTGAAAGCACACTTAAGGTATTAAAGCTCTCTGATGTCACTTTAATTATGTTTTGAATGCCTGTTTTAAACCAACAAGAATTATTTCTGTTTTTTTTTTCTGCATGTTCTGAGTGTTAATAGTATAGGATTTTCTAAATAACTGTCATTAAGCTTCTAAAGAAGGACCTGTTGGTCCGAAAGCTAAAGCAATTTGTTATTTTTATAACATCCTTGTTGGTCCAATAAAAGGTATCAAACCGTCTGTTCTGGATTTGTTCTTACTAGGACCAATACAGCATTAAACAGTTTGTCAACTATAGTTCAGGGGAGCCTAGTAGAGTTTCTTTATTAACTTTACAATTCCTTTGACTTGGTACAGTATTTCTTAAACTTTCAAAAGTTAACAGCAATTGGTGTAGCAGACTACACCTTATCCTTCTTTAAAGATTACTTTTGTGTGGACTCATGAACTTTCTGAGTAGAATCAAAAAAGTTCTACCAGGTTTTACCTGGTTCTACCATGCCAAACCAGGTTTTATCTGGTTCTACCAGATATAACCAGGTTCTACCAGGTAAAACCAGGTTCTACTGAGCATTACCAGGTTCTGCAATATATAACCAAGTTCATCCTGGTTCTATCTGATGAAAAGGCATGCAAGTATTTTGCATGTTTGAGAATTTACATGTAGTACAAGAGAAAGAGGGGCATGTTTTGCAAAATTTTGTTCTGAAACATGCTGCAAAATAGTGTGGTATATCATCCCTGACATCTACCACGTTCCAAATCTGATTGCAGCCCAAAAGAGGTAGTCACTGTTAAAATAATCCAAATTGTCATCCCATTGTTGGACCAAGCCATAGAAAGCTCCCCCATGTCAATGGCCATGGGCCATAAAGAAATACATGGGTGGTTGGCATCAGCTAGCAGTTCTGGTTTTTCTGTTGTTTTGAGTTAAAATCAATATTAGACCCCTGTTTTTCTGTTCCTCTACTACACTCTCAGATTGATGAGGAGGGAGAGGATAATGACAAGTCTACCTTTCAGTCAAAGCACAACATTTTTAATGTTTTATTTATTTATCTTTTTGAGACCACCACCACCACAGCCGAAGATTAGTTGGAATGGATACCATTCACAACCATGACATGGCCCCACCCCACCGAGGGTAAATGTCAAGGGAAGCAGCCAAAAAGTTCCAGTAATGCAGGCCAGTGTAGCAACCATCAACTTTTTCTGAGACTCTTGAGCGGTCACAGAAATATAAGCCCAACAGGTCTGAAGCAAGGCGATTGACAAAGGCAATTGGGGAAATGATAGCCACTGACTTGCTCCCATTTTCCTTTGTGGCTAACACAAATGTTAAGGCACTTATGAAAACTACAGTGTCACTGCATCAGGTTCCCAGCTGGACCTGTTTCTCAACTGTAATACTTCCAGATTTATAACATTATTCAGGAAAGTATGCCTCATGCTCTAAAAGCTTCAGTGGGCAAAAGAGTTCTTGTCACCACAAATATGTGGACCAGCGGCCAGATGACTGACTATATGGCTGTGACTGGCCTTTGGTTAACTTTTCTCCTGCCTCCTCCTCCTCCACATCATCTAGTGGCAGTGTCAGCAGCAGCAGAATCAGAAGCAATATGCTAGGGACTTTCACTGTTCACCAGCAGGCAGCATTACATATTCATGGATTTGAAAAAGACCACAAGGCCGACCGTCTTCTAAAGGGCCTTCAAGAAATGTTTGCTGAGTGGCTAACTACAAATTCCTTGCAACCTGGGTTTATAGTGTCTGACTATGCTTCAAATAGTCTGAAGGCAGTATGCCTTGATAACTTCACACATGTACTATGCTTTGCACACACTATATATTTGGTGGTAAAATACTTCATTGATCGAGACACAAGTGTTCAGAACTTGATTGTGGCCATCTGCTCTGTGTTGCAACTACTTTAGACATTCTATGAAAGCTTGATAGTTGTTGTGGCAAATTCTGGTGGAAAATAGCCCCCTTCTCTTTTAGATGATACAGAAAGTTTTAACCAGGTGGAATTCCACTTATAATATGATACAGAAAATACTTGAGCAACAGAAGCCACCAATATGCAGTCCAACATGGAATTAGGAAAGGAAACATGAATATCAGCCCAAGTCAGTGGCATCTGATGGAGAATGTGTGTTTTCTCCTTAAACCCTGTAAGGAGGCTACCCAAGTGGTAAGTGCTGATGATGCTGGGCTAAACATAGAAACAGAATCTGTCAGCAGATAAGGACCACTTGGCCCATCCAGTCTGCCCATTTTTCCCTGCCTATACTGTCACCGCAGATTCTATCTTATCTCTGGCTACTCCTTCCCCTACTTTCCTACCAAATGCCTTTGTGCCAGTCCAGTGCTTACTTGAAGCCCACCACTATTTTTGTCCCATCACCTCCACTGGAAGACTGTTTCTGGAGTCCACCATTCATTCAGTGAAGAAATACTTCCTCAAATTCCTCCTAAATTTCCTGGTGTCTAGTGGCACCTCCTTTCCAGCCCTGAAGCCCATTCATGATAAACAGATATATCACCCAGTCTCATTTTTCCAATAGTTTAGTGTTCCCCCTCCTGATCCAATCCCAATGCAAAGAAAAATAAAGTACACCCATCCCTTTTCCATATTGTAGTGGCCCCGCCCCCCACCCACTCAGACACTGACATCCCTTCCAGATCCCCCATCCCAGCATGGCCAGGTGGGCAGCACAGCCCTCCACACATCTCCACAGCTGTCTGATGATTTCACTGTTACTGAATGACAGCATACTGTATACACTACAATCCCACTGGTCAACAGTGAATGACACAAAGTTGTGAATGACAGTGTCAACCAATGGGATTGTAGTGCATACAGTACGCTGTCATTCAGTGACAGTGCAGTTAGTGGGCAGCCATGGAGGAGTGTGGAGGACTGTGCTGCCCGCTGGCTGACTGGCTGCCTGGCCATGCTGGGACAGGGGGAGCGGGGTGGGATGTCAGTGTCTGAGTAGGGGGGGCCACTACACTATGGAAAAAAAGAGATGGGGTGTACTTTATTTTCTTTCACATTGGGACTGGACGGAGGGGGACATTAAACTATTGGAAAATAGGACTGGTGACATATCTGTTTATCACTTAATGGGGTTTGGAGCTGGGAGGTGGGTGCCACTAGACATTGGGAAATGGCTTTTGGGGTCCTTTTATGTCTGCAATCGGGGATCATGACGGGGTGGGGGACCAATACACTTTGAGTAACATGTATGGCATACTACTATACACCGTGCAGGGATCCTGGTCCTGGTTTGATTATGGATTGTACATCAAACCAGGATCCTGGACCAGTGGTGCCTGTGTGGAGCACTGCGATTGGGGTTCAGGTATCAGGGACAGGGCGGGGGGGTCAAGGGGCACTACACTACGGCAACCAGGAGTTGCTTCTGAATGTACTGTGGAATGGGGAACTGTACTGGAAGGGGGCTCATCACCGAGCTGCTGGGGCTGGTGGCTGCTGTGCTTCTGTGTGCAGTACAGGAACATGCCTGTGGGTGGCTAGGGCTAAGGCATGTTGTCTACACACCTAACTTTGTGTGGCACATCTCCAAGATGTGCAGGCAGATGTGCCACACATCTTGGTCGAATATGGGTATGATCATGGGCATGTCCCTTGGAGATGCACTGCATACGTTAACGCTGCACTCAGGCGCAATCGGAGATTCACAGCACATCTTCATGCTTTGAATATCACGCAGTGGTACAATTCCTGAGATGCACCTCCTTTGAAAATGTCCCCTCTTGAATATTATTGAGTACTGTTAACTGAGAAACTGAGAAAGTGTCATCATGTAGTAAACCATCAGTGCCATTATGGCCATATTCAGTATCTGCACAATATCTGATGGAGAGTGAGGGAAGGGAACACAATCTGCCAACACAGTTGCTGGTACCACTGCTGATGTTTTTGATTGCCAAACACCAAACTGAACTGCTGCTATTACCAGGGGACTGCTGCTACACCACAAGAAGATAGACCACTGTGGGACATGCTGTCACACTTTGGGCTGATAAAGACAGCTGGAAAGGCTCATTTAGCTATTGAGGTGCCAGACATCCCTCTTATAAAAATGGTGAAGTATCATATGGAAAAGGCTGTGCTTCAGCACAGAGAACAAGCTACTACTGCATTGGAACCAGAAGAAATCAATGTGGCCTTCTTTAACTGAGACTGCCACTGAATACCTCAGTTGCCCACCCTTCAGCACATATAAAGAGAGAATTTTCACTGCTGCTGGAGCAACAGTAAACATGTCTGCCCATAAAAAATGTGGAGAAGCTCACTTTTCTTAAAATGATCCTGCCGAAATTTAAAAATGTATACTGTCCAAAATGTATGCAGAATGACAGCACCCATATGGAATGTCACACAGATGATGACAATGATGGCAAGTGATATTGTTGTCATTAGCATTAGCTTTTCCTTCTGTCTGTCCTCCAATGGTGGGTCCTCCTGTCACCTCCTCCTCTCAAACAACCAGCTGCTGCTGGTTTGCATGTGCCACTGAGACTCAAGCCAGCATTAGCGCTTGAAGGGATGCTGCAAACCATTCAGCCAAAAGAAAAAACATACACATGACTGCACATTGGTGTCACACAGTTTTTCAGCCTGTGTGTTTGATTGCCATTTCTGGTAACTGCGGATTCAGAATTTAATAGGTTGTTATTGTCTTTTTCAGGTTCAGATGGGGATTTTATTTTATTTTTTTGTGTGCCCTTTTCCTTCTATTTTTCAGTGACGTACCTCGAGCACACTCAAGGCTTTGCTCCTGACTAAACTATTCTCCAGATATATATTGTTTTCATCCTAACCTGGAAAATCAAAACAAAAGACATGCATTGGATAATGACTGTTTCTAATGATTTTTTTAATATCAAAAAGTGGGTATGTCAAGGTGGAAAGACAGGGAAATATATTCCCAAGCAGGTCAGTAAAGCACTACTAGGTGCATCAAATAGGTCAAAAAAGCACTTAGTGGGTGCATTGAGTGAACATAGGAAAATAATCCCAAGTGGTGCAATTAACTAGACTATGGCACTACACAGCTTCTGGCTGTGAATGCAAACACAGGTAAATTTATTGCCAGACAGGTCAATAAAGCGCTAGTGGGTGCATCAAGTAGTTGTGAACTAGGAGTGTGCAAGTAACGCTGAATAGCATTTCCCAAATAACATAAATAATCAATATTCATGCCCCAGTGGCGTAGCAAATTCACAGAAGGCCTGGGTGAAAGGGTATGTTATAGGCCCCCCTCCCCCCTGTTTTAAAATAGGCACCCTCCAGTTTGAAATAAAAGAGTTTGCTTATCTTAACTAGTTTGGAAAAATGAACTAAAATTTCTGTTTTGGAGCCTTTTGATCAGCAAAGACATCAACGGACATTTGCACTGGCTAAAAAAACAGTTGCAGCACTGAACAATTTGTTGTGAGGGTCAAACTTTCTGCTCTAATGAAATAAACAATTCTGAAAACTTTGTTATGTCTCTTTTTCTGTTAGCAGTTACAAGACTTTTCAAAAAAAACTATTCTTATACACTAATAACTGCAGCAGTCAAAGTCATGAATGAAGTTAAAGAGCAGGTTTCGAGTAGTACTGGTTTTACACCCCCCCCCACATCTGTAGTAGCTTACCCTCTGGTGAAGCCAAGCATCCAAAAGCACACATTGTTTCCAGCTATAACTTTGAAAAAATTACTCATAAAACTGCTCCATGGAGCTGATGTCCAAAAGGGAAACGTTCCCTGGGTTGGAGCCACGCTGCCACACTTTTATGTTTCCTGACATCAATACCAGAACAGCGTGGGGGCGCTCCATAGACTTCAATGAGGCTGATTTTTGCAAGATGTTTTTATACTACCAAATTTGAGAAAGAAAGGCCACTGCTCAGCTAACAAAGTCCATGTTAGTTTAGCGTTGACCTTCCTTTCTCAAATTTGGCACTTAAAACTATAAAAACATCTTTTAAAAATCGGCCCCATTGAAGTCTATTGAGCATGCCCCCCTGCCGTTATGGTACTGATGTCAGAACACATGAAAGCATGGGGGCACCACTCTAGCTTGAGGAATGTTACTATTTTGGATATCATATCCACAGAGCAGTTTTTTTTTGTGTGTGAATTCTATTTCTTCACTAGGTTGGCCAGGGCATCTCTCGGAGGTGCCCACATGACTGAGGTGTCTACTCCCCACCTGAGATCTTCCTCCCCAGGGAACTTCACCCAGGACCTTCCAGCCCCCTGGATCACCACCCTGGGGAGGGCCCACCCCACCTACCTGGTGGCCTGGCCTGAGATTAGATGGTTGGTCCTTGAATGGGAGCCAAGGGAGCCCGGAGGAGAGACAATCTGGCACTGGGGATGTGGGCCTGGTCCCTGGAGCCCTCATCACCTCTCTGGTCCACATAGGGCTTTTCTGGTAGTGGTTGCCTCCCTGGAACATGGACATGCAATGATGTCTAGGTGCAGATGCGCCAATGTCCTCTGCAGCTCCACCTTCATGACTGCTAGCATTGCATGTTCCAGGCAGCGCTCCTGGTTACCACCAAGAGCCGCTGTGGAGTTGCACAAACCCCTGGATCCCTCCACAGGAAGGAAGAGCAGTCATCCAGATGCTCGATCCCTTCCCTTCCCTGCTGACCCTTGGTGGCCCGAGTCCATTCCCAAACCTGGGTTGCTGATGTGGTGCAAGGTGTGGCGTCCAGCACCTCCACCCTCAGCACCACTGGGCTGGCTCCACAGAGCAGTTTTATGAGTAATTTCTTCAAAATTTCAAAATTACAGCCAGAAAAAATGTGTGCTTTTTGGATGCCTGGCTTAACCAGAGGGTAAGTTACTACATATGTTGCCGGGGGGGGGGGGATGTAAAACCAGTACTACTTGAAACCTGCTCTTTACAGAAAGAAAGCTGAGGTCAATTACGCCCAGTCTAATGGGTTGTTGAGTGGGTCATTATCATACTATGCTCTCTGACATGACCTTCAGTCGCATCAACCAGACAGTTACCACAACCAATTTAAATTAATTAATAGAGAGACTACTCTGCTGCAGACTGCAGTGTGACTACTACCCCCCTCCCGTCCCCCCACTGGTCAATGCCTGCCATACAACAGCAACACAAATGTAGCTCAGCTGGACCTGTCTTAGTTGTTTTGTTCTATTTTTGCTTGCTGCTAAGCTGACTTTGGACTGTAACTAAATTATTAATATAGTAAAAAGCATAGAGTCAATCATCTTAGTCTTCAATTCAAGCACACGCAAGTGAACAGTGAAAGTCACATTATCGAGTCTGATACAGTGACACGCACACCCCGACCCAGACCCACCCAATCCAGAGACAGGAGAATTTAATTAAATTAATAAATAGTTCTTCACCTCCTGCTGCAGCTGCTCCAGCCATGTGATGAACTAAAGTTTAAAATTTTTAAGTGAAGTCTGTCGTCAGTAGTAGCAGTAGTTAACATTTTCATTCATGTTAAGCAATACAGGAAAACATGAACATGGTTCGTTCCCAATTAAGCTGCTAGGCTCATTTTTAATGGGTACCATTAGTGCAAAACTTTGTAGTTGCACAGACAATATCACTTGTACATGACAAAAAAGATAAAAAACAACAGTACTTTTAAGTACTGTAGACAAACAGATAAAATACATTCATCCATCATTAAATGTACCACTAATACATAAATTACACATTTTAATGCTGAGACTGCTCTGCCTTACAGAATGAAACAACACTAATTTACTCTATCTCGTAGTCAGGACAACAGCTTGGGGGTCTAAAACTTTCCTGGTCAACCATTTCTTTATATTACTTAGGCATATTGGATTTGTACTACTTCTATGACAAATTGGTAATGAATTCCAGGCAGTAGGCCCTCTATGTCTAAATGTTGCCCTAGTTATACTATTTCTTATGTTACTACAAAATTCAATCCCTTCTGAGGACCTCAAGTTTTGTCTACCTTTCTTTCTTTCCATAGATTCCAGTATGCATTTAGGTAATTGTTTTTTTTATATATTTTGTACATCATTTCAACTGTATGCATATTCTGGCAATTCCCCAATCCCAGCCAACCTAACTCTCTATACAAAAGGCAATGGAGAGGCAGGACAAGCGATGATGATTATTTGTTGCCAACAATATATGAAGTGGGCCTGGGGAGTAACGGGGTCAGGTGAACACAATATCAGAGAAAGAACAAAACAGATTCAGAACAATAACATCGGACTCAGACTAAGCACTCATGGCATGGCCACGGCAATCCTAGAGTCACTGTTCTACTCTCCTTACACATGACCAACTACTACATGTCGGAAAAGAACTGTAGAAAGGCATGCTTTTCCTGTTGACATACACACTTGTACATTACCTTACCACATGACTCTTTCAGTCTGCTGCACACAAAGTCATGTGGTGTAAGAGTGCACACTGTGAGCAGATGCATTGTAGCCCCCCCTGCCAGCTGCTGTCACACAGTGTCTCTCACTCTGTTTTTGGATAGATTGGAAGGAATCCTCCACTCTGTTGCACAACAGTACTACCGCTGCATACAGTCAGTCAGCTGCTGCTCAGACTGGAAAGAAAAAAAAAAAGGCTAGGTAAAGCCGTGACTGTTTCCAGGATCAGGGAATAAACTTCAATTAATTATTTCTCTGACCAGTTTGGGCCTCTAAAAGCTTGTGGGCCTGGGTGCAACTGCACCCCTGCACCCTTGTAGCTATGCACCTGTCATGTCCTAATCCTCTTCGGTCAATGCTACTGTGCAAAAACAGAAAAGAAAAAAAAAGCAGCCCCACCCTCGGCTACAACCCAATCCTTTAAAATACTCAACCCTCATCCTCCCACAGTCTTCTAGAATCCCAATTACATGCTTCCCCAACACACAAAATTGAATATTTGACATGCTTTTAAAAAAACTCCCAAGATGGGCGACCAACAAAACTCACCCACCTCCACAGCTGGATGTCATCTTTCGTGCATGTCTTTTTTAAGGGAAATACATCCCTCCACCACACCCTGGCAGTACCTTCCTCCTCTGTATGCATTTCTTATTAAAAGAGGATACTGGGCATGACAAGGAAGGTAACTGACTCAGCCTGCCCTCCTTCTTAGTTGGCCACCTTCTACTGAATGAAGGTGCTCCCCGGTGTTTAACTATTTGAGCAAACGGGTTGCTTTCATTCAGTAGAAGGCAGCTAGCCATGGAGGAGGGCAGTTGTGCTGGTCACCTTCTTCATCAACCCCTGTTCTTCTTTTGAGAAGAATTGGGTGTTGGGGTTTGAGGGTGTTGTCAGGGTGGAGCTGTGGAGGATATATTTCATTTACAAACAAGCATTTGTCAATGCCGAATGTTGTGCTGGCATTGGCTTTGGTAGTGCAGTGTGGAAACACATTTTGGGCAGGATGTGAAACATGACGGTTGTACTGTTCATAAGGGGGTGTAAAAAAATGGCAGTGTTGAAAATGTGGCATGTAAATATTGCAAATTTGCGAGGTTACAAATGTGCGTGGGAAATGCGCAATGCACACTTGTAACACAGTCATTTTATGTACTTTTGGCACCAAATTTTGAACATAGGCATTTTAGCACTTCTGCTCATGTTCAGTGTCACTGTCATTTCCTCAAACTGTCCCAAAAGTGATTTTGCATAGCAACCACGCTATTCTATGCCGGACGTGTGAAAACACATTTTGGGCAGGATATGTAAAATGACAACTATACTGTTCATCAAGAGGTGTTGAAAAATGCCAATGGTGAAAATCCAGAGTGAAAATATTACAAATGCACAATGTTACGAGCGTGCATGCAAACTGCGCAACACACGCTCATAATACAGTCATTTTAAGGAGTGTCGTCACCAAATTTTAAACATAGGCATTTTAACACCTCTGCTCATGAACAGTGTCACAGTCATTTTTGTAATCTGCCCCAAACACTGATTTCCCACAGCAACTGTGCTATTGTGCGCCGGAAGTGCGGAAACACATTTTGGCCAGGATGTGAAAAATAACAGATGTACTGTTCACAAGGAGGTGTAGAAAAATAACAATGTTGAAAATCTGGTGTGAAAATATTGTGAATTCATGAAGTTATGAGCGTGCGTAACAACTGCGCAACACACACTCGTAATACAGTCATTTTATGGAGTATCGTCACCATATTTTCAACATAGACATTTTAGGACCTCTGCTCATGAACAATGTCACTGTCATTTTCATAATCTGCCCTGAACACTGCTTTCCCACAGCGACTTCACTATTGTGTTCCGGAAGTGTGGAAACACATTTCGGCCAGGATGTGAAAAATGACAGCTGTACTGTTCACAAGGAGGTGTAGGGAAATGACAATGTTGAAAATCTGGTGTGAAAATATTGCGAATTTGTGAAGTTATGAGCGTGCATAGCAAATGCACAACACACGCTCATAAAACAGCCATTTTTTTGATTTTTTCCACCAAATTTGCTAATTAGATTTTTTGAGAACCCACCTCATGAACACTGCCACTGTCTATGTGTTAATCAGTCCCAAAAGGTGATTCTATGCAGTGACTGAAAAATCACCTTTCCGCACCGATTAACATCATAACAGTGCCAGAATTCATGAGGAGGGGTCCCAAAAACCCCATGTTGAAAATTTGATGCAAAAATTCCAAAACATGCCCAAGATATGCATCAAAGTTGAAAAAAACCTATTCATTCCATTATACAGTACAGCTTACCGGAATTTCCTCAGTTCGCGGTCGGCTTTGAAGAGTGCAGAAGTGTTCCCTGTCCATCGAAGATCATCGCAACAAGCTCCGGAGGTAAGTATGGGATGGGGTGTTGGGAGGCAGGGTGCTCAGTGGGTGGGTGGGTGGTGGGAGGGGGTAGGGAGACTATGAGGGACCATTTTCTGTTTACAGGTGTTAAAAAAAATCGCAGAAGGTTTTCTTTTACAGATTTTTTTGGGGGACACAGTAGCTGGTGGGGACTGGGCACCCCATTGGCACTAGGGAGTGGGGACACTAGCTGAGGGGAATGGGCACCCCTCAGCACAGAAGAAGGGGGATCATGCTGACAGGGGAGGGCCCCGCTTCGGCACATTAAAAGTGGGAAAGGGGGGCACGGATGCCGACAGAGATTGGGCACCCTCGTCGGCAAACAATGAAAGTCGGGGGTGCATGAGTCCAGGGGGATTGGGCACCCCCTCGGCAGGCAAAAAAGGAGGGGGGGACACATTATGCAGATGTGGAGTGGGCTCCCCCATCGGCACATACATGAGGGGCAGGGTAAGCCGACCAGGGGATTGGGCACCCCCGAGGTCAGCAGTTTAGCGGCCACTGTGCCACCATGTTTGTAGCTGGCGAAGCACGTAGAAAGGTCTGCTGCGTGTGATGAGCTTTGCTCCCATTGCAGCGGACCTTTCCTTTGATGTGATCGTCACATTAGTATGCATGGTGTGGCGCCGGTATGTGGGATGATTGGGGAATGAGGGACGCATCTGCTGGTGCGTGCTCTGCAATTGCCCAACAGGACTGTGCCTCCAAATCTCCACTACCATAAGATGTTGGCTGCGCAAGCATGCCAACATAAAAATGAGCACCACAGAGATCGACTGGCAATGGACGTGAGTGGGTTGCAACAGTAACCCATCATCATAGTTTTTTTTATTAAATATCATGTAAAATATGAAATTGTTGGTGTTGTGGGGGTGGAAGATGGGATTAGGACTCAGTTTCTCAGAGAATGGGGGTTGTGTTTTGGGCTGGGGAGAAGCATAGGGGACTGTTTCCTTTTCTTTTTTTTTTACCACGAATTACCAATGAATTTTAGTCACATGAATAAACATGAATACCAAATACCCAAATATTTGGGAGCCTGAATATTCAACCCAAAGTTTCAAAATAAGGTATTTTCCCAGCCCTAGTGTGAACACAGAAGTATAATCCAAAGTGGGGCAGTTTACCAGTGCACCATGTAACTACTGTGAGTGTAAACACAAGGACATTTATTGTCAAACAAGAAAGGACCAGTGAGTGCATCGAGTAGTGTGAACACACAGAAAGATAATCCCAATACTATAATAATATATGTGCATGTGACATCACCGAGGGATGAACAGCTAAGTGATTTGGCTCCACTTCCTGCCTCTCAAAATCTTTATTAATCCTCACCAAAATTACAGAGTTCTCAGCTTCAGAGAATAAAATTCAGCAAATCAGAATGGCAGCTAATCAGAGACTTAAAGAATTTGGGGCAGATAGCCCATTACCAGAGATTGCTGAGAAATAATAAGGATGGCCTGTCGTCGAGCCTGCTGTCATTAGAACCTAAATCTCCAGGCTGCCATAGCAACTTTGAAGAGGAAGAGACCAGCTGCATGATCACCTCTAAATAACTTACTATGGAGCTTCAGAAGATCTGGCGTACATTATGCTCAATGCAATCAGAGTTGGTAGAAACCCCACAGAGAGCTAAAGGATATCGGTAAACAGACTGTAGATCTGGAACGGGGCCTCATTGATATTAGTGAGCAGTGTGATTACCACAATGCCACTTTGCATTAGCTTTATTGCAGAGACAAGGAAATTTCAGATAAGTTGGATGATTTGAAGCAACGTTCCCGAAGGAACACCATTCGTCTGAATGGATTGCAGGAAGATACAGAACAGGGCAATATGGAAACGTTTGTATCTTCTCTTCTGCTGGAGCTGCTTGGATGGGATAAAACCACCAGTTTGCAACTGGAGAGAGCCCACCATGCATTAGTGCTTAAGTCATCCAACCCCAAGTCTCGCCTGAGGTTGACTGTGGCTCACTTCATCAATTATTCCATGAAGATGAAAGTACTGCAAGCTGCCTGGGCTAAAAAAGAACTTCTGTTTTGAGACAAGCATATATATCAATAGCATGACTTTACTCCTACTATTATGGAGGAATGCTGAGGGGGTGGATGACTCTTGAAGGAGTGGTTTGTAGCTTTGGCTCCTGGGGTAGGCTGTGCACACACACCAATTTATTACCAGGTTGTATTGATTAAGTCTGGTTAATAAAATACTATTTGTCATTTACTTTTCTAAATTTTCATGTAAAAACTGGCAGTAGGTTTTCTTCCCTTTATTCCACACAGACAATCTGGACTAGTAGGGCAGTATATTATTCCATAGACCTCAAAATATGCTTTTATTAATATGTTCATAATGGATCAGAGTGGAGACATAAGCCTATTTTTGCACATAACGTCAAGTGCACTATTGTACACCAGTATATTACTATGTATTTTTCTATGACTATGGTTCTTGACTGATTCCTATTTGAAGGATGGAAGGCTTGTGATAGATCTATGGTCTGTAAACCTTTGGGATTCAATAAAGCTGAGTTTAAAGAAAATAATATATGTGCTTGTTTGGTTTACTTTTTCATCCAGCAAAAATATTTATTTATGATTTATTTCTGACTTTAAGGGAAAGGTTGATACAGTATATGAGCAATCATTTATGTAAGATGACAGAGGAGCCATCTCTCACTGAATCTGAGATCACACATGCTACTACTTATTTTCTCTTCCCCCTCCCAAGTCCAATATATACACAATTTTGTTTTACTGCTTCAGTGTTCACTGTTCACTGTCACCCCATAGGCAAGCCTCCTAATAATTCTTTTTTTCTTTTAGTGTTTATAGGAGCTGTCTTTGAGGACCCCCCCCCGTCACACATTATGTTGGGCCTGCTATGTGCTACTTCTCATTAAAAAGCAATTTTGATTCAGATAATGTTTCTTATTTCTTTAGATGAAACCTAGCATTTCTAAAGAGCAAGGGGCTGTGGTGAGCTCTTTTATCAAGTTCCCTTCCCTTCCAAATAAAGAAATCTTCATGATAACAGCTTTAGAGAGATAAGAGACCACGCACACCCACTCCCTCTTGCTCTTCTCTTTCATCCCTGACTCCAAGTCTAATATGCATTATTAAGCTTGCTTTGCTGTTTTGTCCTGCCTTCAGTCTTCATTTTTGACTCATGCCCACTGCCTAATACTGCCGCAGGACTGGAGAAGAACTTCTGTTAGTTTTCAACTTTTCTTACCTTTAATTGTCCCGCAGCTGCCGTGCTCAGCAGTGATGGAGAGAGAAAGAGAAAGTGAACTGCTGCTCATCTCATGCCATGTGCCTCTGTGATATATGTACCATCTAAACTGTACTTGCTGTTCCTCTGCTGACTGGCTCCACATGGGTCTGTGACCCAATCCAATACCAATAGCCAGCAGTTATCTTTGTCATGACACTGGGGGGAGGGGATGTGACTGTCTCTGGGCTGACGCAGGCTGGGATAGAAAGCTGCAGAGGGATTCATGTGATGTTTCTCTCAAGAAAATATGGGGCATGTGCAGCTGGTGAGATGGGCTTGTGGGAGAGGTATTTTTTTAATTGAATTCAAACTAAAATTTGCAAAATTGATCTTTCTCAGCCGGCCCGGTGGCGCTGAGGGTTGAGGCGCTGATCGCTACACCTCGCGCCACGCCGGCGACTCATGTTCGGAACGGGTATGGGTTGCTGGGGATCGTGCGGGGAGATGGATTGAGCATCCAGAGGACTGCTCTTCATCTCCGGGTGGGGGATTCGCAGCCGGTGCTTGCCTGACTTAGCGGAGGCTGGGGGTCGGCAGCACGCAGCCGCAAGCCAAGGGGTGGGTGGGACGTGGCAGACGCTTGACTAGCGTGAGCACAGGAGCATGCGCGCACTCAGTCATTGGCATCATTGCACGCCATGCCCGTCGGGAGGAAAAATAAGAAAACAGGAGCCGGCAGCACAACGTCATTCCCCGGCGCCATTCCTGGAGGACACCTCCCTTGCATGGACCCGTTTGGGTGGGTTGAGTCGCTTCCCACCACCCCTGCCATGAAGGGTAAGTCACGGGTGCGGAAGGAGGGGGTTCCATGTCTGGGGACAGCGCCGGGGAACGGGCGGAGTGCGGTGGGGGAGTGTAGCTGGTGTCTGAGGAGAAAACAACAGCCTAAAAAAAAAAAAAAAAAAAAATTGATCTTTCTCTTCATGCCCAGTGGACTACCGTGAACACCTCTGGGTTTGACCATTTTATCAGAATGGTCAAACCAAACTTGAACCCCTACTTAAAACTATAGGTGGCCCAGTGGCACTGAGGGCTGAGGTGCTGAACTCCACACCTCATGGCATGCCAGTGACCCAGGTTCAGGAGGGAGCCCGAGGCACCAGGGGTCAGCCGGGGGAGAAGGTTTAAACGTCTGATGGCAGCTCACCTTCTCCAGGGTGGGTGGATAGAGGGCTCTGGCAACAGTATACCTCCTGGCAACAGCTAGGGAGTATTGCACCAGCATCCCTCTGCATTATGGGTGGTGGGACACAGAAGGAGTCAGTGTGGCATGCATGATAGTGTATGCACTCCCTTGGACGTCATTGCACTTCTGCACTCATTGTCTGGGGGGGGGGGATCACAGCACCAGCACAAGGAAAACCCCCAATAACTGGAAAGATGACATTGCACCATGGCACCATGCCCACCATCGGATCCTGCCTTCCTGGGTCCTGTCACCCTTTGATCTTCATCTCTGCCTGCAGGCCATTGGATAAAGGTAAGGAAGCACTGAGGAGCAGAAGGCAGCCCCGCCTTGGGTGGGGGGGCGCAAGCTGGGGGGTGGCCTGCGGGTGTGTCATGGGTGGGTCGGAGGGCCAGTTCCCATGGTAGGGAGGGAGGATCTTAGGCAGAGCAGGAACAGCTGGGTGTCGATGTACAGAGGGTCCAGTAGTTGGTGACTGGAAGGAAAAAGAAGTGAAAAAAAGTATAACATTACCACTTTCTATTTGCCAAAATCTTTCCAACTTGACATACTGTAATGGGTAATAACAGGCTGATTTTTTGCAAATTAAATTTAGCAGTATGGTTTCCCCATGATGACATCAAAGCAAGATTTCTTCCAGCTAAGGAAGACAAAGCACATGGAGCAGCCTGAGTCAGGCCAGCCACTAGCAGGACCAACTACAGCCTCTTTAGAGTCTAGGGCTGGGTGAAATTAGCAAATTCCTATTTTGTAGCATTTTTTCAAAATTCCATGAAATTTCATGAACTTTCATGAAAGTTTGCTGACTTTTCTAAAGTTCTTTAATCCTGTGCTATTTATAATTCGATGAGTATTACAACTTGAGATTTGAAATTTGGCATGCATATTGTTTGGATGGGGCCTTAATAGGATGTCAAGTATGAAGATGTTTGAATGAGGGGCGGGGAAGCTATGTGGGCTTAAAGACTGGCAATTTATTAGTTATGTGAACATTTCTGAAAATATTTCTATTTATTTATTTTATTTAAAAACTGGTAACTGGGAATAGCACACTAAGCCAAAGTTAATTTCTAGAGTGACCTGGGAGGGGATTTCTTGCTTACAAAGCAGCCATCTTTTGAGCTACATAATTGAAAATGTATATGCATACTTTCTTGAAAGAGTCAGAAATTGCTAAGTAGACAGGCAATTGGTTGTGAAATTGTAAGTTACAGGAGTTCAAAATTTCACCATGTAATGATTTGTTAAATTGTGTGAAAATTGTCAAAACTTTTGGATGTTTATAGCTCCACTGCTATTGCAGGTATGTGGTTTGATAAGTTAAAATGTATTACTAGAGCTGTGCAAAAAAATATTGCACTGGCGGAATTTGCACAAAAGTTGGACTTTCGCTTCAGCAAAAGTTTGCAAATCAAATTAGCAATTTTTGCTGAAATTCCAACTTAGAACAGTGGCATACATGTATGAATGGTGGAGATCAATGTATTAAACTGCAGAAAAAAAATTTCTCAGAACTGATCACTGTCAGAGGTCAGTTTTGCAGAATTTTTTTCAGCAGTGTAATACAATTACTTTGTAGAATGAAAGTATGAATTGTGTTATGTATCACTGGACCCATATTAATTTGTTTCCCTGGTATCTAGTGGCACCCCAAACTCCAACTGCTCACCCTGTATTGTTTCCCTGGTGTCTAGTGGCACTCCTCACCCTCTGATCACTTACTCCAGCTGTAAATATTGTTTCCCTGGTGTCTAGTGGCACCCCCACTTTCAAATCGCTCAGCCCAGTCCTAAATATTGTTTTCCTGGTGTCCAGTGGCATCCTTCAACTTCTAATCACTCACCCAAGCAGTAAATCTTGTTTCCCTGGTGTTGAGTGGCACCCCCAACCCTCTGTTGCTTGCCCCAGCTCTTATTAATATTTCCCTATTGTCTAGTGCCCCTTTCACAGTTCCCACACTGGATTGGGTACACCAACCTGCCACCACTCCCTTCCATACATAGTCAGCCATTGGATCAGAAAATGGGGATTGGGGAGCCCATTCAGTGACTAGCACAACCTTTCTCTCACCACCTCGGCCAGCCACCTTAAGTAATGACAGGGAGCACATGATAGGTCACGCGCTCCCTGTCATTACATACGGCAGTCAGCTGAGGTGGTGAGAGGAGGGGCCCTGCCAGTTGCCATATGGGCTCCCCAATCCCCATTTTCTGACTCAATGACTATGTATGGAAGGGGGGGTGGCAGGTTGGTGTACCCCAACCTGGTGCGGGCAGTGTGTTGGGCCACCAGACACCAGAGAAACAATATTAATTATTATGGCTAGGGCGAGTGATTGGAGGTTGGAAGGTGCCACTAGATACCAGTTAAACAAGATTCACAGCTGGGGCAAATGATCGGAGGGTAGGATAGTATCACTAGACCCCAGGGAAACAATATTTACAGCTGGAGCAAGTGCTCAGATGGTGGTGGTGGGGGGTGCCATTAGACACTAGAGAAACAATATTTCTCACCAGGGTGAACTAGTAGAGGGTGGGAAGGGCTTCTAGACACCATGAAAACAAGATTTCTGGCTGGAGCAAGTGATCAGAGGGTGGGAGTGCCACTTGACAGCAGGGAAACAAGATTTATGGCTGGGGCAAGTGATCAGAGGGTGGGAGGGTAGCACTAGGCACCATGGAAACAAGATTTACGGCCAAGGTGAGCGATTGGAGGGTGCCACTAGACATCAGGGAAACAAGATTTATGGTCAGGGTGAGTGATCAGAAGGTGGGAATGCCACAAGACAACAGGAAAACAAGATTTATGGCTGGAATGAGCAATTGGAGGGTTGGGGTTGCCACTAGACATCAGGGAAACAAAATTTATGGTCAGATGAGCGATCAGAGGGTGGGTGGGTGACTCTAGACACCAGGAAAACAACATTTATGGATGGGGTAAGAGACTGGATGGAGGGGGTGCCACTAAACACCAGGTAAGTTTTTTGTTTTTCTTTCTTCTATGGGGTTGGCACAGAAATGATCACTGAACTGAGGAATAATCACATGAATTGTGAATTAATGTATTAATTCCACAGTTCATGCATTTGAATCTGCAGTTCAGTGAAAAAATGCTGTGGCAGAAGTTCAGAAAATATCATGAAAGTTGCGAAATTTTGTGAAAGTTCCATTATAGCTGAATTCACAGCTTTTGTCTAGCCCTGTTTATTGAAGATACTTTAGAAATTATTAATTGGCAAAATTTGCTCAGAAATTCATGGATGCATAATAGTTAATGTCACTAGAATTCCACTTATGAACATACAAATGTGCCAGCAGATAAAGGCCTTACTGTCTATCTAATCTGCTTGAGTGCACAGTTCTCTTTGTGTTTACAGAGGGAATTGCCCCCTCCCCATATCACCCTTGACCCCTCTCAAATACCTCCTCTGCCCCACTCTTCCTCTTTACCTGCATCTTTCCCCCTCACCCTGTCCCAACTTGTCTTGAAGCTATCCACCATTTTTTAGGATACCATCTCCTACATCACTCATTCCACGTAGCTACCACCCTCTTGGTGAAAATGTGCCTCCTTATCTCCCTCCTGAATCTTCCCCCAACAACTTCTGGCTGTTACCCCTAGTGGGCTTGTTTCCTGTAAGGCTGAAGAGGCCCTCAATGCTCAGCCTATTTATACTTTTAAGGTACTTGGCAGTCTCAGTTATGCCCCCACTCTCCCTTCTGTCCTCAAGAGAGTACATGTTGAGTTCCCTGAGCCTCTTTTTGTAGGTACTGTCTTCCTGATCATGGATCTTGGCTGCCCTTTTCTAGACCATTTTCAGCAAGTTGATATCCTTCTTAAGATAATAGCACCAATATTGCATCCTGTGGTTCTGGTGCTGTGTCACTAGAGACCTTTAGAGCAGCAGAATGACCTATGCCTTCCTGCTGGTAATTCCCCTGGCTATGCAGCCTAGCACCTGGTTTGCTTTAGTTGCAGCTTTCTTGCCGTGTGCCAAGTGTTTCATGTCACATGTAATTATTACACCCAAGTCCTTTTCTCCTTCTGACCTGGTAACCTACACACCACTCAACCAGTAGTTGATTCATGAGTTTTTTGGCCCCAAGTACATAACTTTACACTTTTTAGTGTGTTGATCCCCAGATGCCAAATGCCAGACCACTTCTCTAGCCAAGCCAGGTCTTCCCTAAGTTCCTGTCTCCCCTCCTCCATGTTCACGATCCCACAGAGCTTTGTGTCATCCATGAACAGGCAGATCATATCCTTGATCATATCAGTGATGTCACGTATGAATATGTTAAACACTGGACCAAGCATAGAGCCCTGTGGGACCTCACTGGTCACAGGCCTAGCTTCTGAGACTCCCCCCACCTCCCCAACTACCACCTTTTGGCTTCTGTACTGCAGCCAACTTCTGACCAAGCCAACAAGCTTAGTCCCCACTCCCAAGTCCTCTGGCTTCCAGACCAGTCTCCTGTAAGGTAAAGAGTTGAAGGCCATGCTGAAGTCCAGATATAGGACAGCAACTGCTCAGACCTTTTTTACTGTCCTGGGGACCCACTCGAGGAAGTCAATTAGTTTAGTCTGGCAGGACCTCCATAACATAAAGGCATGTTGCCTCATGTCCTGTAGCCCATTATCCTCCAGAAAGCTCACCAATCTCCCTTTCAAGATGGTCTCCATCAGTTTGCCCAATATTGAGGTCAGGCTGACTGGCCTTTAGTTCCCTAGTTTATCATTTGTCCCACTTTTATATACAGGCACCATATGTGCAGTTCTTCAATCTGGGGCATGATCCCTTACTCCAGAAAGGTGCTAAACAGGTCTGCCAGGGGACCTGCCAGAACCTCTTCCAGTTCCCTTAAGACCCTTGGGAGCATGCCATCAAGCTATGTGGATTTCTTTATCCTTATGGCACTTAGGCCCTTAAGAATCTCATCAGCTTGAATGATGCTGTCCATGACTTCCCCATCCTGGTCCCACACCCCTGTTCCCTTGTGGCACTGGTACATCCTTCTCACTAGTGAACGGAAGAGAAGCACTTGTTAAGTACCTCTGGTTTGTCTTCAATACCTGCTGCCAAATTGCCTCCTTTTTTAATCTATCTCATCCTTCATGTTCTTTTTCTCCTTCATATATTGGAAAAATGCCTTCTTCCCTGCTTTTACTCCTGTACTACCTGTACTTCCCTTGTAGCCTTTGCCATCCTAACTGCTCTGCTCACCTTCTTTGATTTAGCAGAGTAATCCATCCAATGCTCCTCCTTCTGGATATGTTTGTTCTTCTGGAAGGCTACTCCTGTGTAATTTCCAGCTTTTGTCACCTCTTTTCCAACTGGGCTTTTTGGGCTTAGTTTTCTTACTTTTGATTTTGGCTCACTCACTAGTGGCCTACGTCAGTCCCTCATTTGTTATTTCACATTTGTGTTCCATATCCATCCCCTTTCTGATCCCAGCAAGGTGACCTACTAGAATTTCTCCCATCCTATCAAAGTCAGCCCTCTTAAAATCCAAAATCTTTGTCCTACCATCCCTCTGCCCATGTCCAGTGGATTTTATCACCACTGAATCACCTTACCTGCACTAGCATCATGGACCTGCAATACCCCTACAACACTCCTGTGACAGTGATGCCCAGCATTGTGCTCCATCATGACTAAAGATATCTGGATACTTCTGTTACAATGACCTATGTTGCAACTAGTTGTAAGGCTTGAGACTTGTCATCTAGAGTGGAGCAGAACATAAAATTATACCTGCATAATGCTTATGGAATTACAATTCTGATTCTGTGGAGTTTCATTGAATTTACATGAAAAGTTGGTGACATTTTGCCAAATGTACAATTTCAGTTATTTTGCTCTACCATTAAAAGTTCACATCCAAGTGACACCAAATTTGGTATGTAGTCAGTTAGTAATGGTGTACATAAATTTATTGCATTTCAGAGTTTTATATTAAATGGAGGAGGAATTATGGGTGGCCAAGTATTTAATCAAAATTTAATTTTCAGTTATTTCTATCTAATTTTAACATTTCTTATACAAATTTCTTCATAGTTTTAGGATTTAGAGAAATATGCAACATTAGTATGTGTACCACCTTTAAAGTCTCAAGCTTTAAAGATGGCTGAGTTATGAGCAGCCATTTTGCCAACATTTAGATTTTTGTTATTTTAGTATAATTTTGATAGTATTTATTGAAATTATATAAAATGTTGCAGGTATGCAGGTTATCACTACATTTATATATGTACATAGTTTCAGATTTCTAGCTTCAAATGGGACTGAGTTATAGCTTGCCGAACACATTGCTAAAATTTAAATTTCAGTCATTTCCCTCTAATTTTAAAACAACATATTCAAATTGAACCAGATTTGAAACATTTCAACTACTATGCAACATGCTCATGTCTGACAAAGTTAATGTTTCCAACTTTAAATGAGACTGAATTAAAATTAGTTAAACTTTCACAGCATTTTAAAATTTTATATGAATGTAAACTGCAAATGTATAGACCCTTGAAACTTTAAAACTAGAGAATGCAATGCCATTAAATTCGGCAGGTTCTTAGACCTTAAAAGGAGACTGTGTGTGTGTCAATTTTATTAATTGCTTTCTGCCAGAAATTGCAAAAATAACATCTGCACTTAAAATCAAATTCCATGAATATCTGTGAAAATTGTAGAATTCCATGAAAATTCCATAATATTGGAATTTGCTAATTTCAGTCAGCCTTATCTGGGGGATTAACATTAAAGGATAGGGATATGAGAAACAAATAGTGCAGGGGGTTACCAGGTTCAAGAGTTAGATACATAGTTTCACCAAGAAATGGATAGCTGAGCTGGGTAGCACACCAGTGGTTGACCCCCAGTTAGAGGAATGAAGCATAGACTGTCAACAATTCCAACCTGAATGCAGTATATATAAGGATCACACCCAGTAAAGTGATGATTCAGGGAGCCTGACATAAGTGCAAGTCTGGGACACAGACGTACTCAAAAATATGTAGTGGGGAAAGACAATGTCTGGGGTACCAGGAAGGAAAAATTCTGGCTATGCCAACAGGATAAGTCAATAGGAAAAGGAGTAGGTGACTCTCATTTTAAAGGATTTTGTCACTGTAAAGAACAAAGAGGATATCAGTGGGATTGGTGGGTCTACTGAGTCAGTCTGACTGTGCTAAAAGAGAAGGGGGGCAAAATAGTCAACCACAGAGGAACAACAGGACTGTAAAAAGCTCAGCCCAGCTTAACAAATGAAGTAGTTATATGAGCACTGTGAATGTTAAATTCCCCAAAAAGAATTATGGATGCTTCATCTATATGCTAGTATAAATATTTGAGAAATTGTTAACATTTTTCCACTGTAAATTTAAAGAGCAACTGATTCTAAAAGTGCTACATTGTAGAATCAGAATAAGTACACACTCAGTAAATCTCATACCAAAAACTCGATTTCTGTGTTACTTCATTTTAAAGTTATTAGCCATTTTGTAACCCTGATTTCACTACCTGTTCAAAACAGCCTGTTTCAGTGAAGAACTGCTGCTGCTAATGTCATCTAGGGGACTTGCAGTCTAGTATTCCCTGTCAGCAAGCTTAGAGGACCTGTTTCTCCAAAGTTTTAAAGAGCATGTGAAATAGTCATCAAAAGTAAAACAGGCGGCACCATGCACAAAACATTGCTATAAAAACGATATGTGTTTCAGGTTTTGTAACAAAGTTCTATTGTTTAATGCCTTTTTGGTGTGGTTCATTTGCCCAGGGTTGCTGGATGCTGATTCAGCATGCCTCTAGGCTGCTGAAGCCATTTGAAGTGCTACTCTACTGTGCCTGTTAGGAATTTGTGTTGCTGCTAGTATTGTAATATTTGTAACTTCACTGCTCTTTGTCAGTATCTACTTTACAATATGTTTTAATAGGGGTCTTATATGTATTAATTCCTACTGGGGTGGAAGTGTTAGCTCTGGTAAAATGGTCATTGTAATTTAAAATAGAACATAGATGAGCTTGAATGTAGGTCAAAACAGCCTGACAAGGAGAAAAAATTGTGCTGGCTAAATTAGAAACTCCTTGTAAGGTTTCAAAACAGCATTACCTCTCCCACTCTCATTTACAAGGAGATGGAATAATTTTTTTAAAGTGTCATTCTTAGAAATCACCTCAATTAAATGATAGGTGTGAATGATCAAAGCCTTTCACAGCATCAGAAACTTATTCAGTCTGCATACCTCACAACAGCGTGCCATGAACCAGCATCCAGCAACCCTGGAAAAAAGGACAACAACAAAAAGGCATCCAAACAAAATTTTGTCAGCTTTGTTAAACAACCTGAAACACACATAGTTTGGAAAGCAATGTTTACTGACTGGTGTTGCCTGTTTTACTTGTGAAAACCACTGCACATAATATTTACAACTTGTAGAAACAGGTCCTATAAGCTTGCTGACAGGGAGTACTAGATGACATCACCAGCAGCTCTTCACTGAAATATGCTTTTTTGAACAGGTAGTGAAATCAGGGTTATAAAATAGCTCATAACTTTAAAATGAAGTAATGGAGAAATCTAGTTTTTGGTATGAGATTTACTGGAGGTATGCTTATTCTAATTTTGTAATGTGGCACTTTTGGCAAAATTGTGTCAGTTGCTCTTTATTTATTTTAGTCTTTGGTAACCGGGTAAGGCCCACTAGGCACAATTGCCTGTTTTCAGGGGTGATCTGGGAGCACTGGGCTGTTAAGTGACTTGCTCAGAGTCACACAGTATTCAAGTGGAGGTTGTGAGAATCAGACTCAGGTCTGGTCTGCTGGATGTACCAAGTTCATTCACACCTCATTCCTCTAACCTCTAGGCTATACTGCCAGCCCAAACTGCTAAACCAATTTATCCAGTTGTGTCAGACACCAAGATACACTGAAACTGGATATGCATGTCAAATGTTAAGTCTATGCCTACAAGAGCAGAGAAGTTACAAACTTCCATTTTTGAGAATTTTCACAAAACTTTGCAAATATTTACATAGTAAAAGTTTGAACCCCTGTAACTTAAAATCTCTAATCAAATTATCTCCATATTTAGAAGATTCTATAAACATTACAGAAAGATAATTAATGCTAATTTATACATGTCTAGTTCCAAAGGTGGCTGAGTTATATGCAGATAAAATGTTTCATGAAATTTTCCACAAAAATAAAATGACATACTTTGAGCACGTATAATTTTGAGACATAGCATCCTAATATCATGAAGTTTGGCTCATTTTTAGAACTCCTATAATCATGTAATTATGCAAAATTTCAGATCTCTGTCCCAATAAACTGATAAGGTATATGCAGATGAACATTTTCATGAA
The DNA here is from genome assembly GCA_016271365.2 of Neoceratodus forsteri. Classification (NCBI taxonomy): domain Eukaryota; kingdom Metazoa; phylum Chordata; order Ceratodontiformes; family Ceratodontidae; genus Neoceratodus; species Neoceratodus forsteri. The sequence continues at coordinate 540,953,806 of CM057449.1, read as the reverse complement.
ATTTCCTACAAAAAAATAAAGTGACAGAATTTGAGCACCTATAATTTTGAGACAGTCCCTTCTAATTTCATAGTATTCAGTAGTTCATTAGCCCTCCTCACAGAATGTAAACATAACAAATTAAAGAGCTCTAGCTCAATAGATGGCTGAATTCTGACAAAATTAACTGTTTAAAATTCCCCAAAATTCAGACAAAATTCAATGACATTTCATGCAATTTCACAAAAATTCATTGACATTCTGCAAATTCTGAATTTTCTCATTCTGCACAGTTCTAATGCCATCACTTGGTGCCACTGTTTTAAAATAGTTAAAATATACATAGTTATTTACAGGGCTGTTAAAGAGTCAGCAGGTGGAATTGTACAGCAACTATGCTGAATGTGCATGTGCTTTCAAAAGTCATTAAGTCAATGAGCTCTAGTGGTTATCTGGTATATTGCAAGAATTCAGGCTAGTGCACAGTGATGTCAATGACTAGTCATCATGGTTCTTCACACAAGACAGTTACTTGACACTACTATACTTTTACTATGGAGCATCCTATGAATGCTACCCTGATGCCACTTTACCAAGCCTTTACCTCCTTCTAAAATGGTAATCCAAGTGTATGACTGGGCAAAATGTATGGTTATGGTTTTGATAAGAGAATCATAGCATTCCTCAATTTCACAAAAAAGCTCATGAAATTTAACCTCAATCACTGATGTTATTTTCAAATATTTGGCTGCTTATAACTTAGCCAGCCATTGAGAGTCTAGAGAGTTGTCACACACAGCCTCTTTTTTTCCATATTGTTTTTTTTTTCTCCCAGCCAGCATCTCATCTCTCAGGGAGATACTCTGTTCACAGTGATATACCCTCATCAAGCTGAACCCAGCCATCATTCAGTTAGCTACCTGTTTTTTCTCCAATATTTTTCCCTCCCATCTCCCCTGGCAGGGGTAGTTTCCCCTGCATCAGAGGCAAGCTCCCTAGTCCAGCCAGAGGGGTCACTGTATTGGTGGACCCTCCCTACCAACCCTCCTCAACTGAGGTGATCTGCCACATGGCAGCAGTCTTGGCTATAGCCTGCCTTCCGACGTGACTTTCTGGGCTCATGTCTGAACCTGACTCATGAGCATGGCAGCTTGATGCTGTCCTGCCGGGCCATGGGGGTGGCTTCAAAGCCCAATATTTACGGTCAATGAACCTAACAAAATTTGCGATATTCTGTTCCCTAGTTTTAAAGTTACAAGGGCTTACAATTTTATGGTTTATATAATTGCAAAATGTAATTTAAAAATTTCTGAAAATGTGGAGGCTTATACCTCCATCAGTTCCATGTCATAATGGTGAATGCTAAATAGCGATCACCATTACAGTGAGTGTACATTGTTGAAAAGCACAACGGCGATGTACACTCCCCAGTGACCACAATAACAGCACCAACCCCCAAAAAAATGGAATAACATATCTGTTTGAGGGGCTGTGCCCCCGCAACAGTCCTCACAGGGGGCTTCACCCACCACACACCCCTAAATAATGATTATCAACTCCAGAAGGGTGCATGTTGGGGAAGGGGAGAAACTCAGAACAAGAAAAAATCAGACTTCAACAAACACATAACAAAAATAGTACCGCTACCCAGCTCTGATCCCTAGACCTCCCTGACTGCAGCCATCCATCTTCACCACCGCACCACCACACCACCTCACTACACAGGCAGGTCTGCAACACCCCCTCAATCTACCTCCCACATATTTCTTCCTGGAACCCTTCTCTTCCAATCACCTTCCTCATGTAGCTCGCACTCCTCAATGCTTGTTGTTATTGTTCCACATTGTCACTATAACCGCGCTTCATTACCTTTTCAGGTTAGCTCATATAACGGGTGCTCAAACTGAGTCACTCAAAACTGAGTCACTCAATTTGATTTGTCCACATGACATGATACCAACTCCATCACCTTTAAAGACAGAGATAAGATACTTGGTGCACTTTTGTATGGACATTGGGAAAGTCATTGCACTAAATTTGGTGCAATTTGGAAAACTACTTTTTAAATTTGACAGAAATAACTAAAATCACAATCTTGGCAAAACTATGTGAAATGTTTGAGGAAATTTTGTGAAAGTTCATGGAAGTGATATTAGAATTTTGCCAGAACTTTGCTGGCAGAGGATACATTTCCCCAGCCCTATTAGAATACCTTCAGCTGGCTTTAACTGCTCTGCTTGATACCCTTTATCATAGGGCCTTATGTTTCATCTCAGGTGCGGCATTTAATACTCATCACTGTGTACTCTATTCCACGGTAAGATGGACCTCACTTACATTCAGGAGGCAAAGGAATGCTATACTATGGACCTATAGATCTATATCCAAGATGCTACCCTCCTACATTTCTGACTGTCTGCCCTCCTACACCTTACAAAAGTATGCCTTGAGAAGCCATTCGTACATCTTACCAGCTGTGCCTAAAGTATTTTCCCATTTTGTCAGAGCCTCCTTCAGCTATGTGCTGACCCTTTTGTGGAACAACACCCAGAAATCCATCAAATTGGTGCATCCTATTGGTTTTGTGGAATTCAAGTCACTCTATCTGAGATACTTCTCGGAGTCTTGTCAATGCCCTCCCTGTCGCTAAACTGTAGTCAACCCTATATACTTTCTATCCTCTCATTAGAATTACCCTAAGCCATGTTCCTGGATTCATCCTTGCTTTCTACTTGCTGACGAGTCCCAGCTTGCACTATCACTAGCATTAACTCTGCTCTACTAGAGCTATCAGTGTCTAAAATCACTGGTTCGGCATGTTGGTGCTGACTTGCTTCCATCTCTCTGCTGTACTGTTTATTGGATGAGGCTCCACTTTATGACTGGGCCTCATTGATTATCCTTGTACACTGCTTTTATTGCTATGTATTGCATTACTATGCCCATTTGTGCAATGTGTTCTATTTTGCTACTGTATTATTTATTCTGTACCTACCAGACCCTCCTTGAAAATGAGCTTGCTCAATGGAGTTTCTCCTGGCTAAATAAAGATTGATTGATTGATTGATTGATAAATTGTCCAGAAAATGGATCAGAAGCTAGATTTGTTTACCAGACACTGATTAGCACTGCTACTAAAGTTAAGGCTCTGGGAGACTCAATAACAGAGTCAGTTTCTGTACCCAGTAAAGCACTGGCTATGACTGCAACCACTGTGAAAGAGCAGTCTGCTCCCAAGAACTGAACTGAGAAATAAGAGAATGTGGTAAGAGTGGCTAATGTTTGAATTCTTGTACTGCCAGATGGGATTGAGATTGATGACCTGAAAGCTTTTCTAAGCTGTTGGAACCCTGAGGTAAATGGTTGTGGGGGCGTTTTCCAGATCAAGGCATACCACATTACACCATGGTGAAAGTGGGCAGCATATGAGTGTCCACAGACCAAGTTACTGATAGCCACTGCATCTATGAAATGGGATGAAATTCTAGTGGCTGTTTGTGTCAAGGGCCCCATATTCATAGAAGACACTTTTCCTATGTAACCTGCACCTTCAATAAGGCTTTTTATATGGTCTAAAGAAATGTAGAAAAATGGACATTCCCTATTCACTAATCTTTCCAGCTCACCAGCATTTCACTGTTGGGAGGAAAAGTTATCTTTTTACTGATAAAAAAGAAGCAGGAGCCTGTACGGAGAAGCTGGTCTCCGGACAACGGGCAGAGACCAGTGAGACACCTTTTGAGGGAGAACATTATAAATTGCCATGGTGCTGTGCTTTTTGTTGTTCCCTCAGAACCAGGCATGCTGCCAACTTTGACTGTGTGAGCTGTCCTAGTTATTCAGTTTAATTATTTTGGTGTTTGGTATAGGTTGGGCTGGGGATACTGAGCATGAAAGACTTCTAGTGCTATACATGGGCTTGAAATTGTAGAATTAGGTACTGGACAATTACCTAAACTATTTCACCTGGGAACAAATGATCTAGCAAGGGATAAGGTAGTGGTAGTGCAGGATAAATTCAAGGAATTGGGGAAGGGCTTTAAGCAGGTGGCATGCACAGTGGCTTTTTTCAAGGTCTTTCCTGTGTACAGCTGAAGAGATGTAAGGGTGCTCTGCACAGTGTCATTTAACAACTGGTTGAAGGCATGGTTCATAAGAACATAAGAAAATAAGAAAAATGTTGGCAGATTGGGACCACGTGATCCATCTAGTCTGCCCAAAAAGACTACCCCCTACATTGCCTGCAACCTATCTTGTCCGCAATGCCTATCCCATGCAAGGTTGAAATCTCTAATTGTCTTTGATGCTACCAGCTCCTGGGGCAGGCTGTTCCATGGTTCTACCACTCTCTCCATGAAGAAGAACTTCCTGAGGTTGCTTTTGAACCTACCTCCCACCAACCTCAAATTATGACCCCTTGCACATGCTGTTGTGTAGTGCTGAAATAGATTACCTGCCTGAGTTTTGTTTAGCCCCTTCACATACTTAAATGTTTCGAACATGTCACCTCTGGTTCTTCTTTGCTCGAGGGAGAATAAATTTAACTCCCTGAGTCGCACCTTGTACATTTTGTGGTGTAGACCCTGCACCATTTTTGTAGCTCTTGTTTGCACCGTCTCCAAACTGTCAATGTCCTTTTTGAGGTGAGGTCTCCAGAACTGACCGCAGTATTCCAAGCATGGCCTTACCAAGGACCTGTAGAGAGGCATGATAACCTCCTGCTTCCTTCTACTAATGCCCATACTAATACAGCCGATGATGCCATTTGCTTTCTGTGCTGCCTTCTCAAACTGTTTTCCTACCTTTAAGTCATCAGGGATCACTATGCTGAGATCACGCTCTATCTATGTTTCTTCAAGTTGATGTCCTCCCAGTGTATACTTATTTTTTGTGTTCCTCCTACCAAGGTGCATTACCTTACAATTTTTGGCATTACATTTTAACTGCCAAGACTGGAGCATTCCTCCAACTTTCTAAGGTTAGCTGTCATGTTGTCTGCTCCTTCCTGTGAGTCCACTCTGTTGCAGAGCTTAGTATCATCTGTGAACAGGCAAACTGTCCCTTTCAAATCATTTGCAAGGTCTCCTATAAAGATGTTAAAGACGATAGGTCTCAGTACTGACCCCTGAGGGATGCCACTGGTTACACTACCTTCTCTTGACAGAGATCCATTTACTAGCATTCTCTTTGTCCTATTGTTTAGCAAGTTACTGATCCAATTAACTACCATTTGTCTGACTGTTGTATGTTCCAGCTTGTTTGTTAGCCTTCTGTGAGGGATGGTGTTGAAAGCCTTGCTGAAATTCAGGTATACAATGTCCACTGCTCCTCCCTGATCCACTATTCTGGTGACCCAGTTGAAGAAGTCAATCATGTTGGTTTGACAAGATCGTCCTGCTGTGAAGCCATATTGCCTTGGGTCCATTTTTCTGGTATTTTATAGGTGTGCCACTATCCTCTCCTTTAGTAATGACTCTATAATTTTCTCTACAACTGAGGTCTAACTGACAGGGTGGTAATTTCATGCCTCTTCTTTGCTCCTGCTCTTGTGCAAGGACACCACTGTTACCCTTTTCCAGTCTTGAGGTACTTCCTCGCTGTCTAGTGACTTGTTGAAGAGCTCAGCCAGTGGTGTGGCTAGTTCCTCTCAAAGTTCTTTTAAAACCCTAGGATGTATGTCATCAGGTCCCATGGCCTTGTCCATCTTGAGTCTGCTCAGATCTGATAGGACTCTTTTCTTTGTGAAGGGGCTAGTGTTCACTCCCTGAGCATCGTGCTCTGTCTGACCTAGCATGGGACCTTTGCCACTGTCTTCTATAGTGAATATAGAGCAAAAGAACTTGTTTAAGGCTTCAGCTTTTTCCTCGTCCCTCACTGTCATCTTGCCTTCTTTGGTAGCTATTCAGACTTTGGCTTTGGCTACTTCGGGAACTGGGGGCTAGCATGGAAGAATACAGTATATATAAGGGAGATGGCCTATATCCTTCCAGAAAGGGGACCACAGTCCTTAGTGGGAGGTTTAAATGTTACTTGGATGAGTATTTAAATTAGCCAAGGGTGGAGTCAGTAAAACCAAGTAAGGCAACAATAGCCCCTCAACCGGATGACAAGGAAACAGGGAAGGGCCAAGGGGAGAAAAAAACCCTAGCACAGGGGCACAGAAAGGCAGGAATGATGTCAAGACAGATGACAAGGGGGATAAAACTCAGTTAAGCAAGAGTAGAGCACTGAAGGAGACAAGGAATGGGGACGGTAAAAAGAGAAGAGGAGTCAGAGGGAGCGTCAGGGAAAAACACAGGCAAGAATGGGGGGAAGCAGTGTGGAAGGAAAGGGGGGAAGAAAGGTGTGGAGGGCTATGTGTGCCAATGCAAGGAGTCTTGGAAATAAAATTCTGGACCTGGAAGTCATCATGGAGGAGGCTGACCATAACAGAGTCATGATGCACTGAGTAACATGACTTGAACATGGCAATACTGGCTTACTCTATTTTCATGAAAATATTGTAGAGAAGAGCAGATGAGGGGTTGTTTTATATGTGAAGGAGGGAATCAATGCCAAGGAGGTACAGGGGCACCATGAGGAAAAAGTGGGGGCTGAAGTTGCGGGGGGGGGTCACACTAGAGTCAGGCTCTGTGGCCACTATCCATACCGGGATAGTGCACAGACCTCCCACATGGTCTTTATACTCCTGTAAATCATGATGGAAACTCTTGTATGTAACTATATTAGACCTTATGTATATGCCTCCCTTGGTCGACACCTGCTCACTGTTGCCATGTTGATGGCTACCATATCTGTACTATGTTATGTTTTTTCTTTTCCCTTTCGCTTACTGTATTTTCTGTATTGTATCGTATTAATGTACAGGACCACCTTGAAAATGAGCTTGCTCAATGGTGTTATATGCCTGGTTAAATAAAGCTGATTGATTGATTGATTGATTGATTGATTGATTGACATGGGGAGAGGAGTTGAATAAGGCACTTTGGCAAGCCATCATCAGCATGGTGAATAAGGAGGAGGTGCTGCCAGCTGATAACTTCAGTCTCCCTGACATGGAGTGGAACCTTCAAACTGTAGCTTTGGCAAGAAGTGGGGCCATCCTTGACTCCCTACAAGGTTTTTTTTTTAGGCAGCTAGTCAAAGAACCCTCTAGGGACAGGACAGTGTCAGATCTGGGGATTACTAAACAGAGACAGTATTGTAGCTGTCACAGCAGGCAGTCCCTGGGTACCAAAAATCACTGTACAGTGTGGTTTAACATAGATAGGAACAGAAGCCAACCACATGGGAACAAGGGTCCTGGACTATAGGAGGGTGGATTTCAAAAAAATGGGTGCCTGCTTTAGAAACTGACTTGAAGTGGGGATTGCCAGGCAGACATAGAGAACCTGTGGGGAAAATAAGGGAGGGCATAATTAAAGCAACCAACCTCTGTGTGAAGGAAGTCAGTAAAAGCAGAAGGAACAAAATCTGGCTAGAGCCAATAGAGCTGCAGATGAGGGATTTGGGGTAAAAATATTGAAAATGACCAAAGTTACAAGTCTGTGTTGGCAAAATGTAATGTAGGCTCATAAATGTGTTGTTTTTGTGATATTTTGTATACCAAATTTTCAACATAGCCTTGATATGACACTGCCTCATGAAGAAGGGCAGAGCAAATGTTCATTTTCTGCCTGAAAGGTGATTTCAAGCAGGTACCGCAAAATCAGCTTTTGGGATGTAAAAATACATTTTGGCCAGGATATGAAGAATGTCAGCTGTCATATTCTTGAGGTGCTGTAAAGATATGGCTATGTTGTAAATCTGTGGTAAAACTATTGAAAATTACCAAAGTTACGAGCCTGCATTTGCAAAATTCAATGTAGGCTCATAACTTTGTTGTTTTTTAATATTGTTACACCAAATTTAGAACATAGCCTTCTTATGACCCCACCTCATGAACAAGGGCACAGAAAATTTTCAACTCCTGCCCAAAAGGTGATTTTGCACAGGGACTGTGAAATCAGCTTTTGGGATGTAGAAAAAAACATATTGTCCAGGGTTTGAAAAATGACATTTGTCATATTCATGAGGTGCTGTAAAGATATGGCTATGTTGTAAATTTGGGGTAAAAATATTGAAAATTATGAAAGTTACGAGCCTGCATTTGCAAATTTCACTGTTGGCTCATAACTTTGTTGTTTTTATTATTTTACACCAAATTTTCAACATAGCCTTCTTATAATCCCACAAGGGCAGAGACATTTTTCAACTCCTGCCTGAAAGGCATTTTTTGCACAGGGACCACAAAATCACCTTTTGGACAGATTTTCCTAATGTAAGTTCAATCGTTCATGAGGTGGTGTCCCAAAAAAGGCATGTTGAAAATTTAGGCCAAAAATATGCAAAATGTCAAAGCTACGCTACTAAGTTTGAAACCCCATTGAAATACATTGAATCACATACCTGTTTCTTCAGTTCGTGATCCAGCTTTTAAGTGAAGACATGTCTGTGTTCCAGAGAGGATTACGGCATTGGACTCCCAGTCAGTAAGTAAGGGCTTGGGGGGGGTGTGGGGTATTGGGAGCTTAATGGGAGGGTCAGGTGGGGAGACTCTATCAGCCACAAAAGACATTGATGGATGGTTTTCTGTTTACAGGTTAAAAACATCCCAAAACAAATGGATGCCTGCACCAGGGGATTGGGCACCCCCCACTGCAACTATTTCATTTCTTGATGGGGCGGGTGAGTGCTGAGAGGGAGGGTCAGGTAGGGGGATATCTTTAATAAAGAACAAGAAAAAAAATTATCCTGACACTGGGGAATTGGGCACAACCATTGTCACTGATATGTTTCCCAACATTGGGGGACTGGGCAACACCACTGTCACTCGTATTTTTTGGGGGGGGTGCTGAGAGGGAGGGTCTGGTGAGGGATATCAATAATTTATAAATTATTTTTCCGGCAGTCATGGCAGAATATTGCACAATCTGCTGTGACCAAGATGGCTGCTGAGCACTACTGCACATGCGCTAGTAGCCATGCATGTACAATGTAGTTTGGCAGCCATAACCGGCATTTACTTTTTCTTTAAAATGACATGTATCCCCACAATCTGACCCTTCCTCTCAGCACCCACCACCCTCTCCCACAGAAACATAAGAATGACACTGGGGGTGCTCAATTCCTCAGTGTCACGATCAGGACTGTCATTTTTTTTCCAAGAAAAAAATAGTGCTTTACGAGTGGATGCGACTGTAGTGCAAGTCCAACATGTTGTTCAGTTGGAAAGAATGCAAGGAATGCAGAGACCTTTTCTGAAAGCAAGATGTCGGCAAGGCTCTGCCCACTGCAGCCCTCAAAAGGGAATGTTATGGTTCTCTAAGCAAATGGCAAAGGCTGTGAAAGAAAAAAGAGTGGCTTTCAGGTAATATAAAGAAACACAGAGGGAGGAAGGAAGACAGGGAGGTATACCTAGTGAAGCAAAGGGAAGCAGGTAAGGTGATGAGAGGAGTAAAGGGGCAGAAAGAGGAAAGGCTCACCAAAGGGATCACAAAGGGGGAAAGGACTTTCTTCAGATACATAAGTGAGGACAGGAAAGCAAGGGGAGGGAGAGTGAGGATTAAAAAGGCAGAAGGGGGAGACTGCTCAGAAGAGGACCAAGCAAAAGATGGCTTTCTAAAGAGGTACAAATTCTGCTCAGTCTTTGCAGTGGAGAGGAGGGGGGGAGAGATCACCAGAGAGTGGCAGGAATTGGGGGGAGGGATGGCCACAAGTCTATTTTCAGAGAAAAAAGTCTAGAAGGGGCTTGCAGCTGTGAAGGTGAACAAAGCCATGTGAGTGAATGGACTACACCTGAGAGTTTTAAAAGAACTCAGGGAGGTGATAACTGCCCCACTAACAGCCTTATACAACAGCTCACTAGAAACAAGGCATGGTTCTGGAGGAATGGAGAAGAGCTGGCATGGTCTCTCTTCATAAGAGTGACAGCAGGGAGGAGGCTAGCAACTATAGACCGGTCAGTCTTACTTCAGATGTAGGGAAATTAATGGAAACCTGCTAAAGGAAAGATTGGCAGAGCAACTTAAATCCAATAGTCTGCAAGACCACAAGCAACATGGATTCATGGGGTGGGGGTGGTCATGCTAAACAAATCTGCTAGAGTTGTTTGACTGAGTGACCAAGGAAATAGATCAGCGGTGGGCAATAGAAATAACCTATCTGGACTTTAACAAGACCTTCAACATTGTGCTGCACAGGAGACCTTAAAGAAACTGAGCAGCCTAGGGGTGGAATCCAATGTGGTGAATGGGTTAGAAACTGGCTAACAGATAGGAGACAGAGGGTGGTGGTATAAGACACTCACTGTAATGATGGGAGAGTGACCAGTGGGGTGCCACAAGGTTCAGTGCTGTGACAGGTCCTCTTCAATGTTTTCATACAGTGAAGCCCACTGGGATGAAATGCAGTGTCATAGGTTTACTCCATGACAAAAGGGAATAACTCCCATTGAAACTGCATTGTTTGCTGCAGTAACTCTACTACAGAATTCTACAGTACTGCGCTTCAGCCTGGTGGGCTTCACTGTAGGTGACATTACAGAAGAACTGGAAGGAATGGTATGCCTTTCTACAGATGATACCAAAGTCTGCAATAGAATGAACACTCAGGAGAGGGTGGAAAGAATGCTCAGAAATCTTAGTAGTAGTAGTAGTAAAAATGTTATTCTGAGACACATCAGAAAGGGATAACCCAGTTTAGCCGAAGCTCATTTTCAGTGGGGTCCCATTGTACAAAAATAGCAATTCTACAGCAAAATTTACAGATCATACAGTGCAGATACAGCAAAAACACACATTTAACAATAAATAAGATACCTCAGCCACAGCAAGTATTAGGAGGTTTAGCAGCATCAATAAACCAAGCTCTTATAGTATTCCAAGATAAGATACTATTGCTTTGCCTCAAATGACCTGGCAGACTATTCCAGAGCCTCGGGCCCGTATGCACAAAACTAGAGTTACCCTTCATAGTTTCTACCATTGGCACAGTGTACTTTATTGCCCCTGCTGCACGAAAACCCTCCCTAAAGTTCTATTTCTCAATTAAATTAGCATATAGTTGGGCATTTTTTGTATTTGACAGTGATACATCAAATGTAATACATGTAGTTTTCATCATTCTGTCAGTGCTGTTCGATCCAGGGCTCTATAGAGGGAACAGTGGTGTGCGTGCCAGGGTGCATCCAGAACATAACATGCAAATCTGTTATAATGCACATCAAACCTGTGTAGAACACCTCCGGCTGTGCCTCCAAAAACAACACCCCCATAGTCAAACAGAGGGATTACCATGGAGTTTACTGTTTTTAATCTGATATCTGGAGGGATGCCGTTTTTATATTTATATAAGGCACCTATTTTTTTATTTAATTTCCTAGTCAGTAGGTCAATGTGTGTATCCCATTTACAATGAGATTCTATCCAGACACCCAAATATTTGTAGGAATCAACACGGGTTAGACTACTATCATCAAGAGTTTTTATATTCAAAGTTGATTGATTGATTTTGTAATTGTTTATTTGAAAAAAGCATAACTTGTGACTTTGAGGAGTTTGAAACTAACCCAAGATCCTGGAAGTAGTTCTGCAATTTATTAAAGACTTTTTGCAATTTTTCTTGTATTTCACTAACAGACACTGCCTTCTATATAGAGAACTGTGTAATGTACGTACAAATGGTGCCGGACACCACTCAATAGGTGTCCGGCACCATTTGTATAAACGATGAACAGTACAGGTATTAAAAATACCAACTCTTGGGGTACCCCTGATTTGATGTTCAAGTATTTAGATTTATAATCATTATTCAGTATAACTCGCAGCTGTCTCCCAGTCAGATAGCCTTGGAAACAAACAAGTGCATCCTGGTTGAGACAGATAGGTCTTATATTTTCAAGCATCCTATCATAAATCAGGGTGTCAAAAGCTTTTGATAGGTCTATAAATACAGCCCCAACCAGGTGGCTATTGTCCATGGCTATATGAACTCTTGGGAAACTTGAGGAATGATCAAGAGCATAGCAGTTGGGTTTCCATGCAAAAAAGTGCACCATCATGCACCTAGGGCATAGAAGCCCAGGGGCTGAGTATAGGATAGGGGAGGTACTGACAGTCACCAAACAGGACAGGAACCTGGGATTTATCATATCTGATGACCTCAAAATGGCAGAGTAGTATGACAAAGCAGTGGGTAGGGTCAGTAGGATGCTGGAGTGCATAGAGAGGGGTATCTCCAGCAGGAGGAGGAAAGTGATGTTGCCACTGTATCTATCAATGGTGAGACCCCATCTGGAATACTGTGTCCAGTTTTGGAGGCCATAACTGTAAAAGGATATAGATGTGGTGGAAGCAGTGCAGAGGTGGCAACTAAAATGGTGCAGAGGTTCCATGAGAAGCCCTATGAGGACAGTCTGAGGGCCTCAAGATGCACACCCTCTAAGAAACATAGAAACATAGAAGTTGACGGCAGATAAGGACCGCAAGGCCCATCCAGTCTGCCCATTTCTTTTTCTACCTTATAAATGTGCCATTGGCCTTTGCTCTGTCAGTGGCCTATCTATTCATACTCATTTGTATTGCTCCCTTATGCCTATCCCATGCCTGTTTGAAGCCCTGCACTGTATTCATAGCCACCACTTCTTGAGGTAGGCCATTCCATGCATCCACCACCCTTTCTGTGAAAAAGAATTTCACTATTCCCCTTAATCGGACCCTCTAATCTCATGCTGTGTCCTCTTGTCCTGCTATTTTCTTATATCTAAACATGTTAGACTCTTTCACCTTGTTAATGCCTTAAGGTGTTTGAATGCCCGATCATATCACCTCTCTCCCTCCTTGCTCAAGGATACATATTGAGCTCTGTTAATCTGTCCTCATATGTCTTCTGATGCAGTCCCTGCACCATTTTGGTTGCCTTCTCTGGACTGCCTCAGTTTGGTTAATGTCCTTGTGAAGGTGTGGCCTCCAATACTGCACTCAGTACTCCAGATGGGGCCTAACCAGTGTCTTATAAAGAGGATTATTACCTCCTCTTACAACTTGTGATACCCCTACTAATACACCCTAACACCCCCTAGCCTTACCTACTGCCTTAGAGGTCTGCTTGGATGATTTCAGGTCATCAGTGATGATGATGCCCAAGTCTCTTTCTTCCTTTGTGACTGCTAGCAACTCCCCTCCCAGACTATAGGTGGCTTCAGGGTTTCTCTTCCCTATGTGTATGATCTTGCACTTCTTTGCATTAAATCCCAGTTGCCACTCTTCTGACCATTTTGCTGGTTTATCCAGATCTCTTCTCATTCTGCCCACCCCATCTGGATCATCTACTCTGTTGCAGATCTTGGTGTCATAAGCAAACAGACATGCTTTACCCTCTAGTCCATATGCAAGGTCACTAATGAAGATGTTGAAGAGGACTGGCTCCAGGACTGATCCCTGAGGTACCCCACTTGTGACTAGCATCTCTTCTGACTGTATACCATTTACCACCACTCTCTGTTTTCTGCCCGTCAACCAGTTTGCCACCCAGTTGACCAACTTCTGACCCACCCCAAGCCTACCCAGCTTATTTATCAATCTTCTATGTGGAACAGTGTCAAAAGCTTTGCTGAAGTCAAGGTAGGCGACATCAACTGCTCCCTTGGTCCACCACTCTGGTTACCCAGTCAAAGAAATCTATGAGATTAGTTTGACAGGACCTTCCTTTGTAAACCCATGCTGTCTTGGATCCTGTGCCCCTATGGATTCCAGGTGTTGCACTATCCTTTCCTTAAGAGTGCCTCCATAATCTTGCCCACTACTGAGGTAAGACTGACTGGTCTGCAGTTCCCTGCCTCCTCCTGCTACCGCCTTGTGGAGTGGGATCACATGAGCCTTCTCAGTCTTCTGAGACCTCTCCTGTGCTCAGAGACTCACTAAACAGTTCTGCTAATGGCTCTGCTAGTTCCACCTTTAGCTCTTAAGTACCCTGGGATGTATGCCATCAGGTCCCATTGCCTTGTCCACCCTGAGCTTAGCAGCTCTTGTAGGACCTTTCTTTGTGAAGGAGTATTGCGACCTCCCTCCCACCTGTGTCCATGGTGTTGAGCTGTAGGCCCTGCCCTACCTTCTCTTCAGTAAATACTGAGCAAAAGTATCTATTTAGGATAGATGCTTTACATGGTCCTCCTCCTCACATGCTCCTTTTCTCCATTAAGCTTAGCAATACCTCTGACTTTCTCCTTTCACTAATGTATCTATAGAAAGTCTTGTCACCTTCTTTACTGTTCGTGCTAGTGTTTCTCAGTTTGGGACTTTGCCTGCCTTACTGCCTTCCCTGCTTCCCTTAGGGCAGTTTGGTATGCCTCCTATCTTCATCCCGCTGTGTTCCTTTATATTTTCTGAAGGCCAGCCTTTTGGCTCCGACCTTTTCTGCTACTGTATTTGAGAACCAAAGTGGTTTCCTTCTTCTTTTGCACTTCCTTTTCTGTCTAACACAATGGGATGTTCCTTCAAGTATTGCATCCTTAATGCTTGCCCACTTTGCCTGTACCCCCTCACCTGTGTTTTTTTTTGCCAGGGCTAGCTTAACTCTGTTGGCCATCTTATCAAAGTCAGCTCCTCTGAAGAGAGAAGGGTGAGAGGTGACATGACAGAGACCTACAAGTAGTTGCTGTGTATGCTGCTTTATTGTACACCCCTTCTCCTTTCCTCCAGGTCCCACTGGGAAATGATCCTTGATTCAGTGTGCCTTTCTCAGTTACGAATTTTCAAATATAATAACAAATAAATAAGTAAATACATACATACATATATAAATATATAAGTATATAAATACACAGATACATACACACGTGACGGGTAAACAGGGTGCAGGAGGGGAGTCTCTATCAAATGAAGAAAGAGCACCAGAATCAGGAGGATGTAATGAAGCTTGATGGGGTGAAGATTACAAGGGATGCAAGGAAATATTTCTTTACAGAAAGGGTGGTAGATGCATGGAACAGACTGACAGCTTAAGTGGTGGGGGGAAAACAGTGGGAGATTCAAGCATGCATAGGGTACACATAGGAGTAGATTAGAAAATATAGACAGGGAGGACGGAGGGTTGCAGTAAAACCAGTTAGGGTTTGGTCTGTTTCTGAATTGCCTGTTTGTTTTCTGTGTTAACAGTGTTTTGACTTGTATAATTTAACTACTGTATCCCTGTTTTGTCATGAAGTGGAACCTTTGCAAATGAGCTTCCAGCTCACAGGTTGTAATCCGAGATTTCAATAACTAGCTAACTAACTAACTAACTAACTAAAGACAGATTAAGCAGAGAACATCTGGCAGACTGGGTGAACCAAGTGGTCCTTTTCTGTTGACAAATTCAATGCTTCTGTGTTTCTGTGTTTCTGTGTTGGACTGTTATGCTATTTTTTCCATTTTATCATGCTTGTTGTGCAAAACTTCATTGAGATTATGGGTTGTAACAGAAAGTTAACAAAGTTATGTATGTTCAGGAAAATGATCATTGGAACCATGGAGTTAAAATGGCAGATAGTGTCTTTAGTTCCTCAACCCTTTCACGTTTCCTAGCATGACAGTGGAGATGATATGCTTGTTGTGTCTTGTTTATTTTATCTGGTATACAACTGGCATGTGCCCTGGGTCAGGATTTACTCTTTTCAGGGTTCCAAGATTTACATTTTGTAATGCTGGAATGTCCAGTAATTTGGAAGGGTTTGGGCATTGGGATGCTATTGGCAGTTGCCGATCATGGTAGGGGTGCCTGCACAACACTGACAGCAGATGCTGGAATGACTCTGTTTAACACAATCAACACACACTGCTGTTTAGAACAGCAGACTCTGCTGATCTCTTAAGCGTTGTCGTCAGGGCCCAATAGTAACAATATGTTACCTTCACAGAACTACTTTATGGGCAAATATTCCCTTTTGATCCTAATAAAGGGCTCTAGATTAATATTTATGAATGACTCTACTATACCGAAGTGTTATTACAAGGACCTAGAAAGCCTGGTTACAATTATTCCTATTAATTGAATAAAAAAAAGTTTTTGGCCATGACTCCTGAATGTGTTCTAACACTGTTTTCTTTATCCTACTTTACAAATACAATTCTCACAGATGCCGTACCATCCAAAATAATATTCACTATCCCACAGTAATGCTAATGTGGTATTGTAATCAATTTCTATTATACTATTGTAATATTATTAAATGTCATGTCATGTGATAAATGCTGTAGTATCAATAAAAAAGATTACTTTTTGGAAAGATTTCAGCAGGTCAAGGTTGGAAAAACCCTCTCAAAACTCTGACTAATTAGATCTGGGGTCTAATATGGACATGTTTTACCCCTCTGCTCTTCCCAAATGTTGTTAATGAAATTCAAAAAAAGTGTAACATTTCCAGTGCACTAATGTTCCTTGTGACAAATACTTATATTTCTCACTCAGACTTCACAGAACTTAAAGAAACTGATACTGGTTTACAGAATGACTGAAAAATAATAATCTTCTCTTAAATGAGAAAAAAAATGTTATACTATTTGGATACGTACAGAAGCATTCTAAGCATTCTGAACACACCTCTGTCATTGAAAATCGGTGGAAACAGTTTCAAATACCTTGGTGTAATCTTAGATTCTGCTTTACTGTGGAAGCACATGTTAATTCCATCTCAAAAAGTAAACCAAAATGTTATTTCTTTCTACATAGAAACAGAGAAACATAGAAACTGTCGGCAGATAAGGACCACTTGTCCCACCTAGTCTGCCCATAATTCCCTACCTATAGTGCCTCCAGAAACCCTATTTTGACTCCGGATTATACCTCCCCTCTGCTTCTACGATTCCCTTGTGTCTATCCCATTCATTCTAAAATCCTGTGACTATTTTCACCCCTACCACTTCCTCTGGAATGCTGTTCCAAGTGTTCACCACCCTCTACGCGAAAAAGTATTTCCTTAGGTTTCTCCTAAGCCTCCCCCCTCCAGCTTCATATTGTGTCCTTTTGTCCTCGAACATCTTTTCCTTTGGAAAATGCTCCCTACCTGTACCTTGTTTATCCCTGTTTGGTACTTGAATGTCTCTATCATATCCCCCCCGTTCCCTTCTGTCTTCCAGTGTGTACATATTTAAATCCTTGAGTCTCTCTTCATAGGGCTCCTGATGTAGGCCCTATACCATTTTAGTTGCCCTCTCTTGTACCGCCGCCACCCTATCTATGTCCTTTTGGAGATGGGTCCTCCAGAACTGAACACAGTTCTCGAGGTGTGGTCTCACAAGAGATGTACACAGGGGCAATATTACTTCTCTCCTTCTGCTCGTGATACCTCTCCCTATGCATCCAAACATTCTATTAGCTTTTCATACTGACTTGTCATACTGTTTAGCTACCTTCAGGTCATCAGAAACGATCACCCCAGGTCCCTTTCCTGCTTTGTGACTGTTCGTACCTCTCCTCCCATTTGGTATGTTGCACTGGGTTCCTGTGCTCCATATACATGACTTTGCATTTTCTTGCGTTAAAACCCAGCTACTGAACCAGCGACCATTCTTCCAGTTTTTCTAAATCGACCCTCATTCTATCTACACCCCCCCCCCGGTGTGTCCATCCTGTTGCAGAGCTTTGTGTCATCCGCAAACAGGCACACCTTCCCTTCCAGTCCCTCTGGAATGTCACTTGTAAAGACACTGAACAGGACCGGTCCCAGCACTGACCTCTGCGGCACCCCACTAGTCACTTTGCCTACTCCAGAGTGGGTGCCATTTACTCACACCCTTTGACTCCTATTGCTAAGTCATCTTTCCACCCATTTTATCACTGTAGGCCCTACCCCATATCTCCTCAGCTTGCTTATCAGCCTCCTATACAGAATGTTGTCAAAGACCTTGCTGAAATCCAAGTAGACAATGTCCACTGCCCCTCCTTAAACTAGCTCCTTGGTCACACAATCAAAGAACTTGATCAGATTCATCTGGTAAGACCTCCCCCCTGTGAAACCTTGTTGTCTCAGATCCTGTAGACCACTGGCAACCAGGCATTCCCAATCCTTTCCTTCAGTAGGGATTCCATTACCTTGGCTACTACCGATGTCAGGCTGACAGTCCTGTAATTTCCTGCCTACTCCCTATTCCCACTTTTGTGTAGTAGGACTACCTCTGCCCTCCTCCAGTCCCCTGGCACCTCCCCTATTTCCAGTTTCAGACTGAAAAGGGTTGTCAGAGGTACAGCTAGCACCTCTTTTAGTTCCCTCAGTATCCTTGGGTGCACCTCTTCTGGCCCCATTGCCTTGTTTACCTGTAATGTCGATAGTTCCATAAGCACTCTTTCTTGTGTGAAAGGATTTGTATTCACCTCCTGCCCCCATCATACCCTTGTTCTCAATTTTTGGCCCACTTCCGTCCTCCTCCTCCTTCAATATACCCCTTTGACACTGATCTTGCAAAAAGTTCCTCTGTTTGCACTTTAGTGCTTCAAACTGCCTTCCCTGCCTCCCTTTGTTTCTCCCAGTAAGTCTCCTTGTCAACCTCCTTCTACATTTCTTTGTACCTTCTAAATGCCATGATTGTAACTCTCACTATTTTCACTACCTCCTTAGAAAACCATAGTGGTCTCCTTTTTCTCTTGCCCTTGCTAACCTGCTTGATGCAGAGGTTCGTTGTTTGTTCAATGCTTTTTTTTTTTTAATTTTGCCCACTGTTCCTCAACTCCCTCCAGTTTTTCTATCCCTGCTAGGACTTTCCTGAGGCATTCTTCTATTTTCTTAAAATTGGCCTCCTGAAGTCCTTGTATGATTCGATTCTAACCCAGAACTTATATCAAACCACACTGTATGGTGATCACTGGTCCCCAAGTAGTCCCCCACTGCAACTGCAGTCACACTGTCCCCGTTTATCAGTACTAGGTCAAGTAATGCTCCTTCTTGAGTGGATTCCAATACTAGTTGCCTGAGGAATGCCCCCTGCAAGGTATCTAGGATGTTCCTACTCCTGGCTGTAGTTGTGGCAGGGAGACTTCAATCCACATCCGGTCAATTGACATCACCTGCCAGCAATACGTCCCTCTTGCAAGCCATCCTTAAGATTGCTTCCATCATTTCCTTAGTCACCTCTTCCACCTGTGTTGGAGATCTGTAAATCACTCCGATCTGAATAGCTGTCCCTTTTTGTCTGTACAGAGTGACCCACAGTATCACCTCCCCTGCCTGTACCCCCTGTATATCCGTGGTTTTTATGCCATCTCTTACATAAAGAGCCACTCCTCCCTCTTCCTACCTACCCTATCCTTTCTGAACAGAGAATAACCTGGTATGGTCACTTCTCAGTCTTGGGTTACATTGTACTATGTCTCTGTGATGGCGACTACATCCTGGTCTGCTTCCACTATTGTAGCCTCTAGGTCTGCCAACTTGTTGCACAGAGTTCAGGCATTTACACACATGGCTCTCCAGGTTAGGTTGCCATCCTCTACTCTTTTTCCATTTTGCTCTCCCTCCCATCCATATGCATCTACTATATTTCTTAGTTTTATTCCTGCTTTTCACCTCCTGGCATTTATTATTTGTTCCCTTTCCTTTCTACAGATTCAAAACTCTCTAACTGCAGAAGCTCAGATATTATTTTCAAATCAGGTGTGATTTTTAGCATTGGAGTACTGTTAAGCAACCACTTTTATAAAATCCCAGATTGTACCTTTTCTATATAAACAGCAGAACAGTTTTCAATAATGTTAGTTGTTTTGCTTTGTCTAAACCCTATAATACTTGTCACTGAACAATGTACCAAGATCTGCATGTCCTTTCACCAACAAATACGATTTTGTACAATCTACTAATTTATAGTATTAAAACTTATAGAACTTTATTACCCACGAAGCTGGCACAAGCATGTATACCTGCTCAACAAATTGAAGGGCTAAGACTAGCCCAAACAAAAAAGTTTACAAAGCCTTTTCTTGTATGATTTATTTATTACATTTTATCTGAAAGTAACAACAGTTAGACAATACATCAAACAACCATACAGACAGGACTTTCAATACAACTAAATAAGTGATCGCTATTGAAGCTAAGAGCCACTCCTTATATCTTCCCCACAATACCCAAAGATGTAATTCAAAACCTTTGATAACCAACATAATAGGAAAGTATCCAAGTACACAAATATTATCGTAAGTAATTAAAAATAAACATAAATAATATATAAACAGAAAAAATCAAACAGACAAGAAGCCACTTCTGGTGTACCAGTACTGCGCAGTAAAGTAAACATGGTCTTGCAACCATAAACTGAGTTAAAAAAAAACACTATGTAGCCTAGTATTTATTTACTCGCTTGGGAAAGTTGGGAGAGCTGTTCTCACATAAAAAATAACTAAGCTGGTTCTCGCCTTAGGCGAGACAGCCGACAACTCATACAATGACAGGAGAGCATGAAGGAAAAACACCCTACATTCGTTACAGCATTACACTCTCCTGAGGATTTGCCCAGTTCTGTAATTGCACAGGTGAAGGTAACTCATTACAAGATACCCTGTTGAAGTAAGGCTGCCTTCTGGGGTGGCAGGCATGGAAATATGTTCCCCAACTATGGGAAAAAAAGTTCCTCTTTGTCATGCAGTACATACGTTATGTGCTCCAGAGCTGAAGTTTGTAGCACCAGTGCCTTCCATTGTGTCACAGTGGGCCTAATATGTGATACCCATGTGTTCTGTATGCATCGACTGGCTTGCACCAGCAGTACCCTTACTGGTCTAGGACATAATTTCCATCCCTCCTTCCCCAGATCCTCCACCCCAAACAACTGAGACAAGGGAGTGTCATCTAAGGCATAGCAAAAACCCTGAGAGATTTTGTGGGCAATCTCTGACCAAAAAGGTCTCAGTTCTCTATATCCCCAAAATTAGTGCATGTATTGTATGTATCTAATTTGATGTTACAGCTGCCACAGATAGGGGGAACTGCAGGGTTACATTTGTGGACTATGGCAGGTGGGTAATAGAGTTGGTGTAAGAATTTATATTGTGACTCCTTATATTTATTGCAGATAAGGATACCCAGATGTGACTTAAGTACTGTGGACCAATTGACATCTAAAATTAACAGGTTTAAATCCCACTCCCACAGATGCAGGACCTTCAATGATAAGTCAAGAGACAGAGCAGGCAGGAAGGGAGGAGGAGTGGCACTGTATGTGAAAAATGACATAAGGGCCACACAGATCCAGGAGGAACAAAATGGGGGAGAGATACTGTGGGTTAAGCTGGAAAGGAAAATGGGGCCAGCCATCCGCACAGGTGTGGTCTATAGACCACCAGCCCAGGAGGAAGAAACAGATAGGAGCTGATGCTAGCCATCCAAAGGATGGCAGACAAGGGTGAGGTAGTGCTGGTTAGAGACCTCAATATTCCAGATGTGGACTGAGCATCCCAGCAGCAGCATCAACTAGGAGCAGATTTATCCTGGACTCCTTCAGGGTGCCTTCCTCAAGCAACTGGTCATGGAACCAACTCGGCAGAAGGCAATACTGGACCTTGTGCTCACAAACAGGGACAGTGTGATGGGGTAACAGTGGGGAGCACCTGGGTAACAGTGACCACCAGTCATTGTGGTTTGAAATCACAGAAAGAGCAGAACCAAACCACACAAAAACATGTATCCTGGATTTTAGGGGGGCAGACTTTGGGAAAATGGGGAGATACTTGAAAGAGGCATTAAGGGGAATGGGACGGGAATCAGGTGTTGAGGAACAGTGGGCAGTATTTAAAATGGGGATTATAAGAACAACAGAATTATGCATTAAGCAGGTTAGCAAGAGGAAAAGGAAGAGGAGACCATTATGGTTTTCCAAAGAGGTAGCAAAGAAAGTGAAAGCCAAAAGATTGCATTCAGGCAATACAAAAGACACAGGCAGAAGGGATAGGAGAAGTACCAGGAGAAACAAAGGGAGGCAGGGATGTCAGTAAGGAAGCCAAAGCTCAGACAGAAGAACACATTGCAAAATCAGTGGGTAAAGGACAAAACCTTTACATTACATAAGGAAAAAAGAAAGACAAAGGGAGGGATAGTGAGACTGAAGGGGAGGATGGGAGCCATGGAGGAGATGACAACAGTAAAACTGACATATTGAACAGGTATTTCTGCTCAGTCTTTACTAAGGAAGAGGGGGGGTAATGGGTCTGAAGGGAGTACAAGGGGTGAGAATGGTGCAGAAATGGACACAAGTCCCTTTACACGAGAAAGGGTCCTGAATGAACTGGAAGTAATGAGAGTTGATAAAGCAATGGGGCCAGATGGGGTGCACCCCAGGGTCCTTAAAGAACTAAGAGAGGTGGTGGCTGAACCTCTGGCTATCCTGTTTAGCCAATCACTGGAAACAGGGGAGGTACCCAAAGACTGGAGGACAGCAGATGTAGTCCCTATACAAAAGTGGAACAAAGAGGAAGCAGGGAACTACAGACCAGTCAGCCTCACCTCGGTAGTGGGAAAGATCATGGAAGCACTACTGAAGGAGAGATTGGTGGAACATCTGGTTGTCAATAGACTACAGGACCCAAGGCAGCATGGTTTCACCAGGGGGAGGTCATGTCAGACCAACCTCATTGAATTTTTTGACTGGGTGACTAGGGAGGTGGATCAGGGAGGGCAGTGGACATGGCCTATCTGGACTTCAGCAAGGCCTTTGACACTGTGCCACATAGAAGACTATTACACAAACTGGGGAATATGGGTGTGGGCAGGACAGTAGTGTGGTGGGTAGGTAACTGGTTGGGTGGCAGGACACAGAGGGTGGTGGTAAATGGCTGTCACTCCACAGAGGGAAGAGTGACCAGTGGGGTACCACAGGGATCAGTGCTGGGACCGGTCCTATTCAACATCTTCATCAGTGACATTGCGCAGGATCCAGAAGGCAGAATTTCACTGTTTGCTGATGACACAAAGCTCTGTAACAGAGTAGACACACCAGAGGGTGTAGACAGAATGAGAAGGGACCTGCAGAAACTTGAAGAATGGTCAAGGGTTTGGCAGTTGAAATTCAATGCAAAGAAGTGCAAGATAATGCATATGGGGCACAAAAACCCTGGCACAATATATCAGTTGGGGGGTGAGGATATGGCATGCACTGAGCAG
The DNA here is from genome assembly GCA_016271365.2 of Neoceratodus forsteri. Taxonomy (NCBI): domain Eukaryota; kingdom Metazoa; phylum Chordata; order Ceratodontiformes; family Ceratodontidae; genus Neoceratodus; species Neoceratodus forsteri. Next base: position 540,930,666 of record CM057449.1, on the reverse strand, counting down.
GAAAGGGATCTTGGGGTTGTCATCTCTGATGACCTCAAGGTAGGGAAACAGTGTGACAAGGCATCAGGTAAAGCAAATAAGATGCTGGGATGTATAGGCAGGGGCATCACCAGCAGGAAAAGGGAGGTCATAATTCCGCTATACAAGACACTAGTGACCTGGAGTACAGTGTACAGTTCTGGAGACCATACCTATGTAAGGACATAGACAGGGTAGAGAAGGTTCAGAGGAGGGCAACAAAGATGGTGCATAAATTGCATCACAAGTCCTATGAAGACAGGTTGAAGGAACTGAACATGTACTCCCTGGAGGAGAGGAGGGAGAGAGGGGATATGATAGAGACATACAAGTATCTTACAGGGAGGAACAGGGTGCAGGAAAACACTATTTTTAAGCGAAAAGATGTTTCAGGACTAGAGGGCATGGGATGAAGTTGGAGGGAGGACGATTCAGAGGAAACATGAGAAAGAATTTCTTCACAGAACGGGTGGTGGACAAGTGGAACACCCTGCCAGAGGAAGTGGTGGGGGCTGAAACAATCACGGGATTTAAGAATGCATGGGATAGACATAAAGGAATTCTAGAGGTCAGGGGTAAGGGGAAATAGACTTCTAGGAAAACAAACTGAACTTACAAGCTCAAATGGGCAGACTGGGTGGGCCATAGGCCCTTATCTGCCGACACTGTCTATGTATCTATGTATCTATGTAAGTCCAGGAAGATATCCCTGTCTTGCAATGCCAATTTTGCTATTAGACCCCTCAGAGAAATATGTTCATTGGAAATAGCCTGTTCCAAGTGACAGAGGGTGGATCATTCAACAGTATTTCTATGTCTACTTTGTCCAAAGGCTTGGACTTGGAAATATTTGTATCTGTCGGTGGGAGGGATTCCATACTGTTCCCCCAGCTCATTCAAGGTTTTAATACCCCTTCTGGTATATAAGTCACCAATGTATCAGACCCCCTGTTGTTCCCAAAGGGAAAATCCTGAATCTTGGAACCCAGGCAGAAAGGCAGGGTTCCTAGCAATAGGTGCCAGCAATGTCAAGTCCTCCCTTGCCCCTCTCCATTTTTGAACCTGCTCCCAGGCTTCCAAAGTGAACTCAACCACAGGATTTTTAAGCAGAAGCAGGCTATAGGTCCTTGGTCCATCCAGATCTACTGTAGGTAAGATGTCAACTGAGCAGGGGCACCCTCCACTTCAAAGTCTACCCAACTTGCCACAATTAACCCAATCCTGGATGTACTTCTGTTGTATTGACAGAAAATAACCTTTGGGGTCCGGAAAATGTAATCCTTCTTTTGCAGTGCTTCCCTTTGGGTGCCACAAGCTCATCCTGGGTTACTTGTTTTGCCACAAAAATTGACTAAGTTCAAGCTCCAGTTTTTGTATGTCCCCTTTTGTCAAGCCCATAGGAAGCATCTACATCAGATACAAAGTATGACGTAGCATGTTCATTTTCAAGAGATTACTATAGCTCATCCAGGATATGGGCAAAGCTCTGCAGCATTACAGATCATTTACAATTTCCTGGATAAAGAGTCTATAATTTAAGTTGTATAATCCCGCCACCTCCCTTCCAACCTTGATCCCTAAATAGGTGTGCCAGGCACCCACCTCCTTGAAGCCCCAAGTGTTGTTTGACCCCTCACCAACAGCTTCCCTCAGTCTCAGGAGTTCCAATTTGGAAACATTCAGCTTGTATCCAGAAGAGTAAACTCCCTAGAATGCTCACCGTTCACCAAGACCTGTGTGCTAAGCCCTTGGTGCAGTAATTTAATCATTTTTATATAAGAGGTCCTCAGACCAAATTGCCCCATGACCTCAAACAGGCACTGCCACTCAATATGGTTGAAGGCCTTTTCAGCATCCATGGACAGCACCACCACTTGGCCTGGATGCTGAGATCCCTGAAGGATCACATTTAGCAGTCATTGCATACTGTGATATGACAACCGACCCTGTGCAAACCCAATCTGGTCCTGGTGTACCAATACAGGAAGATAGGCCTCAAGCTGCATGGCAAGAACCTTTGCATACATTTTGAGGTCACAATTCAGGAGCCAGACAGGCTGATATGATGAACACTCCAGGGGGTGTTTACTTGGCTTGGGCAGCATATAGATCATGGCCTGCAAGCACAAATTTGGCAGGGCCTCCTCTTCATCCACCTCCTCCAGCAATACATCTAATACATTGAAAAATAAAACAGTTGAATATAGGTAAAGTGGAAGAGTTCATTGATATGAAGCAGAATGCAAGTAAAGTACAAAATCAAATGACAATGAATTACAGGCAAGCATTCATAATGTAGTTCAGTATGGTACCTGGGACAGTTTTGTCATAAGGTAAGGAAGGAAAGAAAGGACTCACATTCATTGAGTCACCTGGATTGGCACTGGCAATTAGATTCTGCCAGGAGCCAAGTTTTGAAGTGGGCTTTGAAGGTGATCTGTGAGTCTAGAGAGCAAAGAGAGGCAGGGAGTGTGTTTCATACAGTGGGAGCGGTGATGGACAATGCGTTGCTACCCAGGCAGGTGGAACCTCTGGGAACTTCCAGTGGTGGGACTGGCTTCCGGAGGTTGTGAGAGGTAGTTTTGTGCCTGAGCAGAGAGGAGTAAGGGGACAGGTTACCACTTCTGGTGTTGTCTATGATGCCTCCAAGAGCATAGTTACATCTGGCTCATAGTGGTAGCCAGCCGAGGGATTTGTACAAGGTACAATGGTGTGTGGAGTAGGGTGCCAGAAGCGCAAACCTACAGATGTTGTTGCAGGCAGTAGTGAGTCTTGTGAGTAGGTTAGCGGATGTGTGAGAATATATTGGGGTGCAGTAGTCTAGTAGGGGGAGGTGGTTGCCTTGTTCTATTGTGAGGCGAGCCTCTGGGGTCAGACAGTGTTTGAGTCAATAGCCTGCCCCCAGTTTCTGGTTGATGTGCCACACAGTGGTGTTGATGTGCATGTCAAATGTTAGGGAGGGGTCAAGAGTGACACCCACGTGCTTGAAATACAGGACATTTTGCAGAGGAGGGGCCCCTCTGGTTATATGACCGTTAAGGTGGAATTAGTTTTGGTGAGTTTTGATAAATTGGATTTAGATCCCAGTAGCATGACCTTAGTTTTATTTGCATTTACTAGGAGCCTATTGGTCAGGAACCAATTGTGGGCTGCCCCGTAGTTTTGGGTGAGGATGGTGGATAGGGTAGTCAGGGATATGTTGCTGTGAAATAGTACTCAGTCATCTGCATATAATAAGGCTTCACATAAGAGGATATCTGCAGGTAGGGAGTTAGTGAAGAGTGAAAATAGTAGAAGACTCAGGATGGAGCCCTGGGGGACCCCAATGGACACTGCCATGGGCAAGGAAGTTGCGGGCCTGATGCTGACTGTTTGGGATTGACCTGAGAGGTAGCTATGAAACCATGCTGCTGTATTTACCAAGCAGCTAAGGTTCAGTAGTTTGGCATGCAGTAGGTTGTGGTGGACCAGATTGAATGCTTTAGTCAGGTCAACAAAGACAGCACCTTCGATGCTGTCAGTATCCTTGTTCCTGTAGACATGGTTGGTGAAATGTGCTAGAGCAGATGTGGTACTCTGCTGTTTCCAGAAGCCATGATGCTTTGGGCAGAGCAGGCTGTATTTGTTTACTTATTCAGAGAGTTGGCAATGGATGACCTTTTCAAAGAGTTTGCTTAAGTGAGGAAGTATGGAGATAGGCCTGTAGTTGTCAGGGTACAAGGGGTCTCCTGCCTTAAAAATCGGGACAACTTTGTCATTTTTCCATGCGGTGGGTATGGCAGAAGTAGCAAGGGCAAGGTTAAAGATAGAGGTCAGAGGTTTGGAGATGCAGGAGGCTATGAGTTTGGGAAAGCAGGGGTACAGTTCATCGCTTCCAGGACTGCCCATTTGGGAGGCTTATCAGAAGTTTAAAGGTTTCCATAGAGGAGATTGTTTTAAACTAGAAGGGGGGTTGGGATTGCCATCTCAATAATATTCCATTACAAACCTGTCAGGGTCCCCGCCTTCCCCCTCCTTGTGGATTCAATAGCCCTACTTAATTCTGCAGTGGTGACCTTAGCTCCCAACACCTCCCTTTAGTCTTTGCTCAGAACTGGCAGAGGGAGACCCTCTAAGAAGTTCAATGCTTGGTGTTCCATACCAGTATACTTGGACTGGTATAACTGTTGATAAAAAGTGCAGAAAGCTTCCCTGATGGCTCCCCCCACTGTTCTCAGCCTTCCCATCTGGCCCCCTTACTGCTGGGACAGCATTTGAACCCTGCCTGCCCCTTGAAAGCTGCACTAGGATGCTACCCAGCTTATTCCCCCATTCATATATCCTCTGTCGTGCATAAAACAATGTAGTGCTAGCTTTACCCATCAGGAGTAAGTTCAAAGCTCCCTGAGCTGCTGCCATTTTCCCCTGTACCGCCTCAGAGGGATTTTCAAAATACCTCCTCTCTAGGTCTTTTAATTTATTTTCCATGGATTGCTGCCACTCCCTCCTCTTTCTTTTGATGCCCAACACATAGCTTGTGATCATGCCATGCATATATGCCTTGCCAGATTCCCAAAAAAACAGATTTAGATGGGGCTGTTTCTCTGTTAGTATCATTATAAATGCCCCATTGCTGTTTTAGGAATGTTCTTAATTGTTTGTTAGACAAAAGATACAATAGGTTGGGAATCTTCACCCTAAACCTGCTTCCTTCTCAACCCCTTGAAACAGGGTGAGAATAACCATAGCATGGGCCGAAACATGAATGGGGCTATGGAACACATCCTGCACCATACAGTACCATACTGTTGCCCTGGCATAAAGATATAGTCCAGCCTGGACCACATACCATGCGGGTGCAAGAAAAATGTAAATTCTTTAGCGCCTGGGTGAGCCGCCCTCCAACTGTCTAAACAAGTCCAAATCCCACATTCCCTGTCTCCATTTGTGAATAGGCCCCTGACACAATCCCCAAGAGTGGTCCAGGCCAGGCTCCATCACACAATTGAACCCCCCCCCCATAATTAAGTTGGTAAACTGCTTCTTCATTAATCAGTTCAACAAATTGTGATAAAATTCTGCCTCAAATACCGCAGGGGCATAGATGCTAACATAGGTGACTGGTGTGCCCCATACACTACCCTGTACAAAAATGTTATCTACCATCCTTTGGATCCACCACCACTCTATCCACTTAAAGGGGGTAGTTCTTGTTAATCAAAATAACCACCCCTCATTTATGGGAATTATAAGAGGCTGCATAGCAGGATCCCACCCATATACCAACTAACTTCCCATGCTCCACCTAAGAAAGGTGCATTTCCTGCAATAAAGCCATCTGTGTGGACCTACGCTTTAGGGATGACAAAATCTTCCACTTAATGGGATCAGAAAATCCCCTCACATTCCAAGATATTATGACAGTGTTTGACCCCACTGAGTTTGCAATACCATCCTGTGCAAGGCCCTGCTGTTCACTTCTCTTCCCTTCCCATCTCTTGACTAGAAGCCCAAACATGATTAGTACTGGTCTCATCAGAACAGAAGAAAAGAAAATCACAGAAAAGTTAAGTCACACTAAAACATAAACTCATGAACCCTGCAACTAGCAAGAGTTGACACGCATAGTAACAATTTAGAACTACCTTACAGCCAGTGAGGAAACTGGAATTAGTACTTAAGCTAACAATTTATTCCCACATACTACTATAGCCACCAGAATATAAATTCCCCTTAGTAAAGCAATCATTAACATTCCCTGTAATTGTGCTCCTTCCCCCTTCCCCTTATCTGTTCTATGCAGTAATTACTTGTAAGTGAGTAAAACCCAATGAAATCTCAGCAACAGGAGAAGCTTGGGTATCACACCGAGCTGTGGGTGTCATAACACCCCATAACCCTTGCCACGCCACCATGGGTGTGAGGTCAATGATCACATAATGGACCACACTGAAGAAGGCATGCCCATTCCAGAGTCTTCAGTCCCAAGATCAGGGCCATAGAGGCTGAGGGTTGAGGCACTGTACAACACACCCTGCGCCATGCCAGTGACCCAGGTTCGGGAACAGACACTGGGCCACTGGGGGTCAGAGGGGAGGAGGAGGATCGAGCATCCCAATGGATGCTCTCCTCCTCCTGGGGTGGGTTCCTGGGGTGCTTTGAGCACCTGATGCACCTATGCCTGTGCAAGCATGGGCATCGGGGCGCATGCGGCTCTCCGGAGCTGGGGAGGGGAGGACGTTGTGGGCATTTGACAATAGCATGCATCAGCATGCTGTCTGTCTGGATGTCAGTCCTGCATGCCGACACCCTCAGGGGATGAAGGGACCAAGGGAAGAAAAGTGGAAAATCACCCTCTCAGTCCAAGATGGCGACCGAGCCCAGCCCCAATCACCTACCCATGAGCAGACCCCATTGTGCAGGCCCTCCAATGAGAGAAGAGTAAAGGTAGGGGGATAACAGAGTAAGCCTGGCACTCTAGAGGCAGACATCATTAGAGGGATCTACGGGGACTGATCAGGTCTGAAGGAGTGGACTAAGAGGGTAGTAAGATGGGGTAAAAAGAAATTTAAAAAAAAGAGGGGGCCCAAGACCTAATATGGCATAGTGTGCAAGAGCACTCTTTCTGGCTCCCCAGCTTGTGTGAGTCGGAACATTGTGATGTAAACCACCAATCCCGCCCTACTTCCCGGACCCTTGCCTCCCCCCCCCGAAGCCATATCATGCTTTTATGGTTGCTGGCTGACTCTGCCACACCCCCCCACAGCAACATTAGATACCAACATGTTTCATACAGACATCTGTAGTATATCCCAGCACATACCTCTATCAAGTTTATCCAAGTCAGGTCTTATTTCCACCCTACTTGTTGGTACTGTCAGGTCCCTTGGTGTGAAGGGGCAGGCACCCTCAACTACATGTGCCATCCCCTCTCACCCATCTGAGGACCCCACAGAGCCAAGAGCCCAAATGAAAACATCCTCCCTGTAAATGATGCAGCAGCCACTGGGACCCCCAACTAAGCAGGGGCAGGGGACAAGAGGCATCACCTTTTATATAGGCCACTTCCTCTTCCCCACCCCCACCCAGAAAAGCCACCAGGCACCCATCTCTGCTGGGGGTAGCAAACCAAACAGGAGCATCCACCTCCAGGTCCTCAGAAGTGAAAGAGAGGGATAGGAGGCACCCTCAAACACATGTGCCCCCCCCACCCACCTGAGGAGTCCAAACATTCTTCTGTGCAGGTGAGGCAATCCAGTTGTGTAGGTGCTGCAGACAATCATATTCCCCTATGGTAAAACAAATAGCAATGTCCAGGAGGGTGGGATAAGAAACCCCCATCACCCCCCCCAGAGTTCAAAGTGGCTATATACTGCAACTGGTTCACTAATCACACAATCACTCCTCTCAAGGTCAGTCCTAAGTCCAACAGTTTACAGCTTAACAATACCTAAGGAACCAGGATCAACACCAGCCATCTGGTGGTTAAGGAAGGCAGCCACACCGTTCCTCCAGTCACTGGCATATGATGGCGAAACCCAGTTGGTGATAGGAAACCAATGACAGTCCAATTTGGAAGTTGCTAGGTAAGTGAGGGATTCAAGGGCAGATGATTGAAGACCAGGTAAGGCCAATAAAAAAAGGTGGTTCCATCCACATGCGTGCCTCAAATACTGTGCAGTCTCAGTGTGTAAAGTTATGAAGCCTTCTCTGTAGCAATCAGATCAGCCACAAATCTTTTAAGCTTCTCCACTTCTGTGAAAGAGTAAGTCACTCCTTCCCACCTGATCTGAACCACCGCTGGGTACAGAAACTGGAAGTCAATCTGGTGCTCTCGAAGTGTGTCCAGAACCAGGTTAAACAAACTCCTATGGCACTGTAGATGCTGTGAAAAATCCTGGGATATAAAGAGATGAAAGTCTTCATAATTAATCTCCTTGCATTGCTGATAGGCTGACCATATAGCCTGGTGATCAGCAAAATTGTGGAGGCAAAAGGTAATCTGCCTTAGCAGCTCCTCTAGTGAGGGCTTAGGGGCAAGGGCTCTGTGAGCCTGTACAATTTTGAATTTTCCTACTTTCAGCTGTAGACCCAAAAGCCCTGGGAGAATCCTTCCACAGAAATCTTCGGCAATTTTCCCCTCTGGTACACCTCATATCCGGGGATTGTTGCATTGATTTTAGTTTTCTTTGTAATCCAACTGTTCCTGTAATGCAGCAGCCTCCTTCTTAAACTGAGTAATCTTGTCAAGAAGCAATTGCATTCAATCCTCCAGGTCAGAGATTCACTACTCTGCATTCATGATACATGTGGCCTGTCTGGGCACCTGCGCTATCAGCTCCACAAGCTTGACTGATAGGGTTTTAAACTTTGGGTTCAGCATAGCAAGGACCTGTTCCATGATGGCCTTACCCAACACTTCCATTTCTTGGGCTGAGAAAGAGATCACACCAGGACCTTCCTCCACTTGGTGAGCCACTGTTATTTTTAGATGATTTTGCTACCCTCCCAGGACAGTTTGCCAGGAACCGGAGTTAGATATTCATCTGTGTTGTATTAAACTTTCCACAGATAACAAAATAATTGGGTCATAAGCAAAAAAAAAAAAAACACTTTATCAACTTATAAATCTCACGTGGAGATGGAGTTACAGGAAAGTGTCTTGCCAGTTCAGCTGCTCATCAGAGCCCCTACAAAGCCTTTTAGGGAAAAAAAACAAACTGGTGGAGCAATCCTTTTCTTTATATAGCTCAAAAATGTTAAACACACTCCTTGAAGGTTTTTCCTGTGTTCAAGACATTAGCTCATTGAAAAAAGATCTACTGTGTTTTATTAAGTCAGACTTTAATTGCACTTGCTTTAATATATAAACGGTTTCATCTGTAATTTACTATGTTCCTGTTTGTATGCGTTATTTCCCAGGTGAAATGATTTGGAATGGTTCATGAACACCTATGAATTATTTATGAAAAGTTCATGAACTAAGCCTGTGAGCATGCAACAAATTTAGCAATCATGTTCATGAATATTAATGAACTGTGTGAGAACAACCAATGGACAGTGTTAATGAACATTCTTGAACATAACAGTCCATAAAGGTCCATGAAAGTTCATGAAATTCCTCCACTGAACATTTATGGATGCAGCCCATCAATAATTTTGGGGACCAGAAATACCTTGCTTTTATAATATTGGTTAATTAATCAGGCAACCCTGTATTATCCCTATTCTCAAAATACTCCTCTGTACAAATCAGAAGACAACAGATTTAAACCTTAGTTGCTTCATCACACAGCCTTATCAATTTACCATGAAAAGTGATTGTTGCTTTAACAAACTAAGTCTTTTCTAATGAACAGCTTTTCTTACAGTGCATTAAAGAATTAGTAACTTACCTTATCATGAATTTTTCTCTTGTTCTTTTTTTTCATTCAAATGGAATCACTGCTTGCTTTCCTTTTATAAATAGAAAGGCCCAATTGCTATTTATAGCAGAAACATCTGCAACTTTTTAAAAATGTAGTGAGGTAACATTTTAATCCTTTTGGGGCTCAAATAGTTAATTGCCTTGTAGAACATGTATTTTCCACTCTTAAACTGAAAAAGTTCTGATTTTGTGATGCTTTGTAATTTTCATGTGTGAAACTGTGTATTGTGATATGCAAATTAGTTATACAAATATATGTTTGTCTCTGTTCATCATGACCCTATAAAAATTCAGCAACTTCATGAACTTTTTGTTGATGAGCAGTTCTTGAACTTATTTCCTAAACTGAGGTAAAGAACAATCAGGGAACTTTGATGGATGCTCATCAACCATTCATGAACATTCATCAAAGTTCACGATTTAATGAACTTTATTTCGCCTATTTTTTCCTAAACCAGATGTGGCTGTAAATAAATCTTTGGACCAGTTCACCTTTTGGATAAATCAATCAATCTATCAATCAATCAATCAATAAATAAATAAAAATGTGCAGGGTCCAGCATGTCATTATGAGGAGCCACCTGGTCACCAGGATGGATTGTACATTTTCTATGGAGGGATGCTAGTGGTGGCTGGGGTAACATATTTAGCTACTAGTTGTGCTACCATTGACCTGCACTGGAACATTTAGAACTAAGGTGTGGTATACAGTAGTCTGATATAAAAAGCACTGTTGGTTCGGCAAAATAATTATTTTGTAGATGTTCCACAAAGACTGCCTGTTACTCTTTTTTTATGACTAATAGAAAAACAAGCAAACTGCCTACTTATTCTCAGTCTTGTGAATGCCAGATTATTACTCACCACTACCCCACCTATTATCACCAAATGTGTGCTGCATTGAACCTCTATTACCACAGTCATCATGATAAGGGTGAGAGAAGTGGGCCAGAACCAACATTGGTTTAGTTTCAAGTTGGAGGCAAAAAATTCAGCTCAGCTTCACCTTCAGTTATTTGGCTGAACCCCTTTAGTTCCTAATGTAGTAACTGGCATAGGGTCAAACAGACTACAAATACAGGGAAAAGTCTGAAGGTCAGGAATGACAATACATTTCTGTAGCTTACTTTTGTCAGGTGTTGCTGGCATACACTTGCTGTGGATTATTGCTTGTGGTGTTGAGACTGAGTCTTCAAAACCCACTAAGACTGCCAAGGTCCAATATGAGGTACAGTAATTGAGTTTGCCATTAAAAGGCAGGCCAGGTTGTCTAGTGATACCTGCCAGGAAGGATCAGGAAGGGAAAAAGAGGTGGGGGAGAAGGTGGGGGGAAGGAGCAGGTAGAAGGGAAGAGGCTAGTGACATCACCAAGCCAGGGGAAGGGTAAGATGACAAGGTGATGCCAGAGCACCAAGAATTGGCTGGGGGCGGAGCTTTGGGGGTCCTCGGCAGGGGTCCTCCGGCAGTATATCAGGCCAGGGCTCCAGCAGGACTACCTCTTTTGCTGGGATTTTTTCGACTGAAGAACTCAGCACATCATTTGGCAAGCTTTAGGAAAGGCACATAGGGTAGTTGGGCCTGGTGGACCATGTGGGCCCAGGTGGCTGGCTTCAGTGCTTGGACTATACTTGAAGGTAATTTGGAGAAGGCTGGGCTAACATAACATGGTTTACTTGGCCTGATCACTCCATTTTCCTGTTTAAATTTGGTGTTAATGAGGCAATTGTAAATGATATTGTGGGTTCTCTCATTATGTGAGCTGGAAAAAAGCTCTGGTGGCCTGGCTAGATCTGCTTTGGCTGTGGGTGACGAGGGGCAGGGGCATACCTGCCTTTCAAATCTGTTAAGACACCTGGGAAGTTTAGCAATAGGTCGCTGGGTGTCCTGGTTGGCCTTCTGGTTTAAAATGGCATTTTCGAGGAATACTGGGCTTCTGGGGTTGTTTTAGGGAGAATACAGTGTTTTTGAAGAGCTGTTGACTCAAAGCGCTAGGTACTAGCTTTTAAAATAAAGGTTCCTGAGTTTTTAAAAATATGCAGTCGAATGAGGCCTAAGGAGAAATAAGTTGTTTCCCTTCAGAGGCTCAATGAGGAGTTGTGGTGGTTTAAAGCATGGAGGACTGGCAGAGTTCTCCTCATGGTGGTTTGCTGCTCGGCATTTTTGCATGAAATGGCAGGAGAGCTCCACCAGGCATTTGAATTTTAACATGGCTCCTTGCAGTGGTTGCGGCTCTGCATTGTTCAGTGTTTGCTTAAAATGGCAGGAGGTGCTTATCTATCCATCTTTTGCCATTAAAATGGCTCCTTGCGGTGTTTTTTTTGGCTCAGCATGGGAAGTGGCACAAATGCTTAGTGGGGCATTTTTTTTTTGGTTGAAGGTGGAGGGCAAGCAGAGCTCCTTGTGGTGGATCCGGCCCAGCATTTGGAAAATGGGCAGATGGATTGGGGTGGGTGAGCATGGACGCACGTCACTTCTGGGACCTTGGTTAATGTGAGATTGGGATGTGAAAGTCGAGAGTATGGTGAGCGGGTGGTTTTTGGTGGCAGAAACAATGTTAGAAGAGGGGGCCGTCCCAGTCTGGTGGGTCGGAAGCCAGGCATAGGAAGGCCACGTGGTCGGTGTGACCTAGCTCCGTGGAGGGCTCGCATCCACTCAGGTGCAATGGGGGCAATGCTGAGGATGGTGAAGCAGAAAACAAAAAAAAAAAAAAAGAAAAGAAAATGGAAAATCATTGCATTTGTTTTCTCCTGTGCAGTGGTGGTGGTGGGGGGGCTGTGAACTACACCCAGAGACAGTGGCATCTTGGTTGGTGCCTACAGTGGAGGGCCCGGGGGGGGTCATGTGAAGTAGGTGGGGTAGTACAAAAGCATGTGCCCCTGGAGTTTTTGGGAGTTACGGCACCCAATGCAGTGGTGTTCAGCTGGACAAGGCATCACAGCCCAGCAGGCCGGGGGCTGTGATTGGTTTGTGGGAACAGGATAGGTTGGGTGCCACGGAGGGGTGGCTAGGCCGGTGGTCAGAGGTGGGCCTACTTGAAAGGCCAATGGGGGGTGCATTGCCGGGGGAGCTTGGCAGTGGGCCATGTTTCAAGGCACAGGGCATCTCCAAAAAAAAAAAGAAACACACTGTAAGGTGGGGGATTTTTTGTTGGGGAAGCGGGGCAGAAGCTCTGGGTGCTCTGAGAAGGCACATGAGTGGATCTGGGCAGGCCCAGGGGGCAAAGGGCCTGGTGCCGGGAGGTGCGGTGGCAGAGAAAGGGGCATCAGCCTGAGTAGATGGGGGGATGATCTTGAATGCACCATGGGTTGGTGGTAGGATAGAGGTGGCAACAGCCACACTCCCCCTGAGGTTGCAGTGGCTACAACATTGGTGGGAAAGATGGCTGTGAGGCAAGCGACTAGAGGAGAATAAGTGGCAAGACCTGCTTGGGGGCTAGAAGATGGGTGGCGACATGACCCAATAAAGGTAACCATAAACAGGGGGTGAATAATGGGTGACTACATCACGGTGTGAATTCCGGGTGCTGCCCTGGCTGGTGGGTGAGCACAGGGCTCTGGAACTCCCATGAGAGTCTGGTAAGGCCATGCACTATTCCCAGCATGCGGGCTGGTTCAAGGGACTGCTAGTTTTTGGTGCAGAAAATACACATGGTGCGTGGGGGTGGTATATAAAAAAAAAATCTCAGGCAGCGGAACTGGAGTGACCTGCTGGGAGGATAGGCCAGGAGCAGCAAGGGGCGTGGGAGGGGGCCCAGTGAGTGGGGGGTGGTGTACACAGGTCTGAACATGTTGTTTCTCATTCATCTACATGCAGTGTTGGAATAGCAGCGATGGCACCCAAGCGAACCCTGATGTCCAGTGAAAGGATGATGCAGGAGGTGGCAAAATTGATGGGGTAGATATCCGAATTGGTGGCGGCAACAAAGCAGAGGGAGGCAGAAGAACAGGTGCATAGAAAGCCTAAGGAGTGAGAGGAGCACCCAGGCAGGAGAAGAGGGGGCAAGAGACCAGGAAGGAGGTGCCACCCCCTGCGTCCATCCCAGAGCCTTTGCCCACACCAGAGCTGAATGAGGAAAGCCCGGACAGGGGTAAGAATGACATGGCCCTCACTGATGAAAACAGTCTAAAAGAATATTTGGAAGGGCTGTTGGGCAGGTTGAGGGATGCCGGGATCAAGAAGATGGAAAGGGCCATGTAGGCCTTAAAAAGTAAAGGGGCTGGGGCAGGAACAGAGGGAAGGGTGAAGCTGCTTGGCAAGAAACTGTACAAAGACCCTCTGGGCTGCTTGGTGGGGAACCACGTCCCAAATTCAATCAAGGAAAAAATTTGGAAGGGGAGTACATCAACATCTTCAGAATGGTGGACAAAGATGCGGCCAAAAGATACGAGCAGAAGGAGATGGTGGGGAAGTCAGAGATGGCAGTGGCTTTGGCGGTGGTTGGACACAAGGCCGAAGAGGCAAAGTACAAGGATAAGACCATCAAGAATTGGCAAGGAGGCTTCATCATCTATAGCGTGTTGGTACTAGAGAAGCAGCCGGAACTGGCCATCCCCTTGCTGATGTACATGTCCATCACCAGAGATACCTACAAGGCAAAAGTGGGGTACGGGTGGCTCAAGTATGATGAGGCTTTTAGGGAGAGAATGGTGGCAAACGGTGATCTGAGATGGGACTGTACCCACTCTGAGTTGTGGGTGAGGACCCTCTCAGGGGAGGGGAACTGGGGTGGGAATGAGCCCACAAGGAAGAACCCTCAGGCTGCATGATCCAAGACCTGCTGGGGATTTAACAAGGCAACCTGCACCTGTAACGGATGTAAGTTCAGGCATGCCTATTCAAAATGTGGAGAGTCTTACCTGATCTCCAGCTGCTGTCAGGGCAGCAAAAAAGGGGAAATGGGTGGGGGGCAGCATTATGAACAGTCCTTTCGGGGTGCACAGGGGAGCAAGGCAAGGGGCGAGGGGGGCAGCCATAGGGGACAGCATTACACCTCCAATGGCTGGCACCAGTGAAGAGCCAAAGGGAGGACAGTGGGGGTACACACTGGTACGTACTCCCATTTCTCTAGTGGTGGTTGAGGAGTGGACCATGGACTACCCGAAGAAGGAAGCCACAGAGCTGCTCAGGGAGGGTTTCCAGGTTGGCTTCCCCCTGGGTTTCCAAGGGAGCCAGACACAGATCAATCAATCAATCAATCAAATCTTTATTTATTCAGGCGATCATCATTGAGCAAGGCTTATTTACAAGATGGACCTGATAAGGTCAAGGTTCGAGTTGGTGCACACCAATTACATCACATACTTATGAGACAGTTATACATACAGAAACAAGAAAATGTTATTTATAACCCAATAATATACAGAGAATTCACATGTTAAAGCTTGGCAAGAGAAAGTTAAACTAACATCTACAATATGTACAATACATATATATCACAATGAGGGCTATGACAGTCACTCACATAATGAGTACAAGGATGGGGAAGGAATATTGGTGCCATATACTGGCGGTGTCTGGCTGGAAGGAATATGCCATATGTGATTGGAATAAGGTTTTGTGGGATGACTATTCTATCTCTAGCGGTAGCAACTGCATTTCTCTGTGAAGAAGGCTGTACAGTGCTGCTTGAAGGATGTAAATGGAATGATAATGGACAGTTTTATTGATTTTTGTAGGGTGTTCCATGCTATGGCTAGAGAGTAGCTGATTGCTGCCCTCCCTATTTTGGTGTTGACTTTGGGCAATTTGAGCAGGATGATATTGTTGCTTCTTAGGGCATAGGAGCTGGGAGTGGTCAGGTTGAAGCAGTCCAGGATATAGCTTGGGAGTTTTTTTGATAAAGCTCTGTAGATCCATAGAGCTGCATTTCTGCTCCTCCTGACATGAAGGGAAACCCATTCAACTGAATCATAGAGAGAACAATGGTGAGTATGATGTGGCAGATGTGGGTGAAGAATTTAGGGTCAGTGAAGGGAAAAGAGGGGATAGTAGGGGCTAATATCTACAAGGAGATCAAGGTGGGCTGGGTGGAAGGTCCACTTGGGGCACCCCTGTGCCTGCATTTTCAAGTTTCCCTTCTGGGCATTGTACCCAAGAAGGTGGAAGGTGAGTTCCACCTGATACACCACCTACCCTACCCGGAGGGCTTGTCAGTGAATGAGGGCATACCAGACCACCTTAGGGCAGTGTCATATGCCTTGCTAGAGCAGGCCATAGCACTCATCAAGGCAGTCGAAGGGGCATGGTTAGTGAAGACGGACATTGAGTCAGCATTTTGACTCTTGCCCGTCAGGCCAGAGGATTAGGACCTGTTGGGTTTCCAATTCCAGGGAAACATATATTTTGGCAAAGCCATGCCAATGGGGTGCTTGGTGGCTTGTTCCACTTTTGAAGCCTTCAGCACCTGGGTACAGTGGGTATTCAGGTTCAGGTATGGGCTCTGGAGGGTTGTGCATTATCTGGATGATTTCCTCCTCATCGGGGAGTCGAAAGAGGAGGTAGAGAGTATGTTACGGTATTTCAATAGGATGTGCAGTGGACAGGGATACCACTGGCACAGGGCAAGATGGAAGGTCCTGCCTGGAGATTAGAATACTTGGGCATAGAGGTGAACATGGTGGGGGGTTGTTTCCGACTGTCTGGGGAGATAGTTGTGCACCTTAAGGGCCTGCTGGCCCAGGTGACAGGGAGGAGGAGAGTGCTGCTGGTACAAATGCAGCAACTGCTGGGGCACCTTAATTTCACCTGCAAGGCCATCAGCCCAGGCAGAGCATTCACGCGGAGGCTAGGAAGGGCCACTGGGAAGGCTAAGCTGCCGCACCACTGGGTAGATGTCTCGAAAGGAGTGCGGGATAAATTCCAGGTATGGGGGGAGTTCCTGGACAGCTATAACAGGGTGACATTTTGGCAGGACGAGTGGGAGCAGAATATGGACTTGAGTTATTCACGGATGCCTCGGGTGCCCTGGTGATGGGGTCATTCTCCCAGGGGGACTGGATGTCAGAAGCATGACCAGCACAGTGGAAAGAGTGGCGTGTACTGAAGGACATCACATTTCTAGAAAAATTCCCGATATGGGTGGCCATGGAAGTGTGGGACCCTAGGATGAGGGGGAAGCACATTCTGTTTTGGTGTGACAACAAAGGGGTGGTGAAGGTCATTAATAGGCAAGGGGGAGGACAGACACAGTAGGCAGACTGCTCAGGTGCATGGTTTTGTTGGGGTTGCAGCTGAACTTATCTTTTAAAGCACAACATATAGAAGGTCTGAAGAGCGAAGTCGCTGACAGTCTTTCCCGTTTACAGCTTGGAAGGTTCCAGGAGCTGAGGCCGCACAGTACCAGGATACTGGACCAGTTATGGGAGTCTGGAGGGACACAGCCAGGGTGCTGTACCAGGGGTCCTGGTCAGCCAACATGCTGAGATCCTACAAGGCAAGCTGGGCAAGATTTCAGGAGCTCTGATGGAAACACGGGTTGGGCAGGGACGAACCAGTCCAGAAGGAACAGGTAAGGAGGTTTATTGTGGAGAAGTGGGAGGAAGGGCTGACCCATGCCACAGTAGCAGTGCAACTGACTGGCATCAGTTGAGAATTCTAGGACCGGGGTTGGCCCAGCAGGGCAGTAAAATGGATGGTTATGGGCTGGCAGAGGGGGGAAGGCTGACAAGGCAGTTGGGAGGCATCCCATAAGAGGGTAATGGCTGACAAATGTGCTGGGGGTGACACAACAGGTGTGTACCTCAGCCCAGGAGGCAGCCCTTTTCCAAGCCGTTTTTGCAGTCATGGTGGCTGGGGCCTTCCTGGTGGGGGAAGTGGTGGCCCCACGGAAAATGGCGGCTGCACAAATTACAGCACGGATGTATGGCGGGGCAGGACAGGGTGGTTATTAATCAGACCAAAAGGTGTAGTGCTCACAAAGGACAACTCAAATGCAAAAGTGCAAGTACAAAATAAAAGTTTTACTATTTCATTCAGGACAATCTGAGTATAAACAATACTGCTTCCTGGACAAGCATAATCCCCTAGCGTCTCGACTCAAAGGAGCCTTCAGTGGGGATGAGACAAGTAAGGAGCACTGGTATATTTATAGTACAATTAATTAACCTGTTAATTAATCAATCACCTTCTTTTAAGCCTGTTTAACATTGTTTCTAACTTATTCCAAACAAGATATCATTACTAATGTTCAGTGGCTAAAGAACAATCTAACATGTTAACAACATATAATAAAGACAGGGTTACTGTTGAGAAACCTACAAGAAAAACTAATACAGTAGTTACAGTTCAATTAGCTTACACATTTCAAATGTATATTTATAACCAATAACATTGTATTTTTATTATGGTCTATACTATAAAGTTAAATATTAACAATCCATTAAATTGTTCAACACTTTTAAGCTTTTAAAGATGTATGAAAATTAACATAAAAGGACATTTATATATGCAAGAAGGATATTTTAACCTGGACCATATTCATGGCAATTCCATTTATATTTGTAAACTCCTTGGAAAGTATCCAAACCTGGGTAGGAACGAGTAGCTGGCCAATCAAAAATGGTCTAGAAAAAAGAAAATAAGGGAAAAATATATAAGGACAAAACTTCTTCTACTGGAGTCAAAATTGCATTCAAATGCACATTCTTCCAATTTTCTTTTAGTTATTCCTTAAAAATAGTTTGTTATCCCAGTTCTCATTAAGGCCCATTGGCTTGACACTATTCATTTTAAAAATCCATTTACTTTCTTTTTCAATAAAGCGTTAGGTCTGTTATTGCCTGTTGCTTGAGGTGAGACCCATTCCAAACCCATGAATTTCAGACTTTCTGGCTAAGAATTATGATTCAAAGAAAAATGAGTACCAACAGGGATGTCTTGACGGTTGTTAATTATAGATCTAATGTGCTCTTGAATCCGCTGTTTCAGTGGTCTCACAGTTTTGCCTATATATATATATCAGATTACAAGAACACCAAAGCACATATATTACAAATTGTGTGTCTCAAGAAATAAATTCATTAATCTTTACTTGAAGTCCCTGAGATTTTGGGTGGTTAAAAGTATTTCCAATGTGAGCAAACTTGCAAATGTTGCATCTTTTACATGTAAAAAAGGCTTTCAGCTTTTTTGGTAGCCACAATGATGTGTCAACCACATCCATCTTCATCCTGCTATGTACTAATCTGTCCTTTAGATTATTGACATAACAGAAACTGACTCTTGGTTTACTCCCTACTGTAGATCCCACTGTTTCATCACTCATTAAAATGGGCCAGTTTTTAAAAATTATGTTTCCAATTTTCCCTGCCACTTCATTATATTCTGTGATGAATGTACAAGGGCCTGTCTCATGATTATCTGTATATTCTGGTTTATGTAGCAAGGTCTTTCTATCAGTTCTAGCCACTCTTTGTTTTGATGTATTTAATAGATTCAAATCATACCCTCTCATACGAAGTCTGGCTATTAATTCCTGTGCTTGTGTTTCATAATCAATATCAAATGAACAATCTCATCTTATTCTCTGTAATTGACTATATGGAATAGATTTTTTAAGGCTAGGTGAGTGGGCAGTATCTGTGTGAAGGATGGAATTAGTGTCTATTGATTTCCTATAGGTTTTTGTAGTGATTTTGTATCTGTAATTCTCATCTTCTGTGACAGTGAGGGTGAGGTCAGGGAAATTAATTGAAATGGGATCACATGTGTACGTAAAAAAGAGATTTAAGTTATTATTATTTAACCATTCCATAAATTTATGGATCTCACCACAATCTCCTTGACAAATGCAAATTATAACATAAATAAAGTGATGCCAGCTTCTTATCTTGCTGAAAAATTGGTTCATATTCTCATTAAGAACCTGTTTACATTGCCAGAAGCCTAAGAAAAGGTTAGCATAGCTAGGGGCCATAGCTGCCCCCATAGCTGTGCCACAAACCTGTCTGTAATGGTTACCTTCAAATTCAAAGTTATTGTGTTGTAAAATAAAATCTAGTGCTTTGAGGATAAAATCATTTGGTACATCCAAATTATCAGTTCCTTGTAAAAGGAAATATTCGGTTGCCTTTATCCCATCTTTATGTTGGACTGAAGTATACGAAGACTCTACATCAATTCCTAACCAATAACAGCTGTCCTCCCGTTTTACCTCTGGTAATACACTTAATAAGTGTGTGGGATCTCTGATATAGGATTTTAACCCCTCCACATGTGGTTGTAGAAAAAAATCAACATATTTGCCAAGATTCTGGGTTAGAGAGCCAACACCTGAGACAATCGGTCTCCCTGGAGGTTTTTCTCTGTTTTTATGTACCTTTGGTAGAATATAAAAACCAGGCATGACCGAATAATCTTGCCAAATAAAGCCATACTCTGCTTCCGATATTTCTCCTTTAGACAGTGCTTCTAATAATAGTTTACTTCGCTCTTTCTTGTACTGGGAAGTAGGATTCACATGTACTGATTTATAGTTGTTCTCATCCTGTGACAGACTTTTAACAATATCTTTATAATGTTCTTTTCCTAAAATCAGAATGTTGCCACCTTTATCTGCCTGCTTAATTACCATGTATTCATTTTCAGACAACTGTTGTAAAGCTAACTTTTCTCTGAAAGATAGGTTATGATTTTTTAGCCTTCCCTTATTTTTTAATAATTCTTTGGTAACAGTTTTTTCATAAACATCAATAACAGTGTTATAAGTTTTAGGACAAAATATAGAGTGAGGTTTAAATAGCATTTTGCATTATTTTTTAAAGTCAGTGTTAGCTGATAAAAGTCTTATGCCATTTCCTCTATCTGATAAAGAGTTAATATCAGTGCCTGTCTCGGAAAGCAGGCTCTCAAGGGTGTGTAGATCTGCTGACATTTTTGTTAGAATATTGTCATTTATATCTAAAATTGGGTTACTCACCAGTTCTCCACCAGGGGTCTCAGTATTTATGGTGCTGGAGATTTCCTTTAACGAGAGATCCAAATCTTCAATACTTGCAGTGTTAGAAATTTCTTTGTACAAAAGGTCCAAATCTTCTGTATCCAAATGTGGTTCTTCAGCAGGAAAACCCATAATGGAAATCTTCTCTGTTCCTAAAGCCTGGTCAGACGTTTGTGAAAAATGGAACTTCAAACATAAATTCCGAAAAAACTTTTTTAAATCCACAAAGATCTGGAAGTCATTAGTAGTCGGTGTGGGGATGAAGCTTAATCCCTTTTTCAACACATTCTCTTGTTCACTAGTTAGAACAGTGTCCAATAAATTTAGTACATGTAGGTTAAGTCTTTCTTCTATCCTGTTAGTAGACATTCTGTTCTTGTTTGTGTTCTGTCCCCCTTGTTTCCCTCGTCTGGTTTTTCTTGCTCTTTTTCTTTTGTTTTTGGTCCCGGATGCTTCTGAAAAGAACTTTTAGGTTCTTGTTTATTCGAATCTCCTGTATTCCTATTTTCTTTTTTATTACTGGACCATGCAAATCTGACTGAGCACATCCTCCACTCTGTGACCTGGGTTTCCAGCTGAGAATATCTCCTCGCTCAAATCGCCCTTATCCCTGTTTAATTTTGTTAGTTTCCTAGAGATGACGTCAGCTTCATATTTACGTAGCATACTTTTCAACTGTTCATTAAAGTCTGACTATTCCAGGCAGGTTTTGAAATTTAACGCTTCAGTTTTAGCCTGCTGTAATTCTTAAGTTAGATCTTCGTACTTACTAAGATCATCACGAATTAAAAGTTCAAGAAAAATCTTAGCACAATCGCTAGCTGCTTTCAGCCACTCTTCTTTGAATTTGAAATCTTCAAGAACACAGGAGGGCACTTTTGTTATTCTGAGTCCTCATGGAGCCTGTTCTCAATCCAAATACTCCTCTAAGGTGCTAATATTATATGTAATTTCAATCTCTTTAATAAGCAGTTGCTCAAGACTAATAAAGGCATTTCTTATGTTAGCATTGGTATTGCTGTAATGACGTTCATTACCTGTTAGTTTGTCCCTGACTTTTTTCCTTCTCCCACCAAAAGTGTCTGTTGTCTCCTCCCATTCGAAATCAATATTTTCTCTTGATTGTTCAGGAGTAGTGCCTTGATTCATAATTAATTCTTTTGGAGAATTTTTGACTTTGTCTGAAATACTGTTTCTTGAAGCCAGAAAAGCAGAAAACGTCCTTAAGACTAGGGGTCACGTGATGCAGATCGCCTAAAAGCAGCACTACTCTGGAGCTCCCGCCTATCGACCACCATTAATCTTCTTTTTGCCCTACTATCTTTAAAGGGTATAATTTAGATGGTGGATTTAAGCTCCCCTTAGCATTCTGGATCCCAGTGGTCATGTTTTGGCTGGTCTGTAACAATGTAACCAGCTTTACAGCCGAAATGGAAGCTGAAATGAAGCAGGCCAGAATCCGACATACTCCGCCACCTACTCCAGAGAAATCATCCAAGAAATCAAAACATCAAAGCACCGGGAATGTCTCTAAGTCTGATTCTTCTGGCACCTCAGTGATCCCCTTAACTGAGGATTGTTTCCTCCAGGAATTGCTCCTTTTTTTTTTTGCAAATAACTTTATTTTATTGTAAAATATACAATATAACATGAAACGTACAACATACAACATACAAGATGTATAACCAAAATACTAAAAACCAAAACAAAATAAAAAACCCCATCCCCCAACCCACCTCCCCCCCAGCAGCTATCCCATATGTGTAAACTACAAATCTATGGCACATTGGCCGTAAAATGAAATGCAATATTACTATTAGCTAGCAACCTACACAGTAAGGGAGAGAAGAGACACAAAAACCAAATTACCTCGGGCTTTCAAGGACTGAAGAAAGAAAATGAAAACAATAGTACAATGAATAAAGAAAATAGCAAAAGGAGGTAGAGGAATAATAGGATGCAGAAAGGAAGAAAGAGATAGAAAAAACAGTAGCAAAGGGAAATGATAAGAGGAAGGAGAAGATAAAAAAAGTAGCAGTGAAAAAATCATAAAGAAAATTCCCTTCCATTAATAACCATGTCTGTCCTTGAGACTCTGAAAAAAGCTACCCCAACACTTTTGAAATTTATCCTACGCATTAAAAAGTGATAACACTGACCTTTCTGCATTTAATGCACTCAGGAATTCATCCCACCATTTTCTAAATGAGGGGACCCAGTCATCCCGCCAATGACGCAAAATTAGTAACTTGGTAACTGAAGCTACCAATGCCATTTGGCACTTTTGAATATTATGTGGGATATGGGCGTACATCCCAAATATACAGACTTCTGGATTAAAGAAAACCGATAAATCACAATATGGACTTATCCAATGTTTAACTGAAAGCCATAACTTGGTTACTTTAGGGCAAGACCAAATTTTGTGAAAAGTAGTAGCTAAGGGGTCACTACAATCCTTGCAAACCGGGGAGCACTGGCTATTTAACCAAGAAAGTTTTGCAGGGGAGAAATAAAGATTATGTAGCAATTTAAACTGGATATCTCTCAACCTATCTTGTTTAATGCAAGAGTAAATATCGATCCAAATTTTTTCCCATATCGTCTCGGTCCATCTCAAGGACATGTTAACTTTCCAATAAGGAGGAGCAGGAAAAAGGTTGGAATCTAGTCTTGCTAAAATATGCTTATGAATTTTAGAAATAGCTTTGCCAGATAATGTAAGTTCACACAACTTACTAAATAGGGTCCCTGCCTCCTCAGAGCATTTGCCTTTGCGCAAGAAGGACCTAATGCTACTTTGGATTTGGATCATTCGCAATAAGGACTGAGGTTTCACCCCAAACTTTACAATCAAAACCGAAAGCGGAAGCATGGAGCTACCCGAACAAAAATCTGCAATTCGAAGCTTGAAGGGAGGGCTCGGAGAAAAACTTGTGATGGGTTGACGCAATTAAAAATTGGGATTCTTTAATAGGGGTTGAGACAAGTCGAAATGAGAAATTTTAATCTCGAGTAAAGCTGGTGATAGCCCTGATGTCCCATCCCAATGGGGTATTCCTGACCACTCTGGGAACCTTAGACCACAAAATATATAAAATGATTCCAAGTCCAATTTAACCTCCCTAGAAAATGCTCGATCAAGAGCAAGTCCGGGGAAGAGACCTCAGTGTCACAAACCCACAGAGCTGTCCTTGCTGTATGAACTGCCAAATAGTAAGTATAAAATCGGGTAACTGGAGACCCCCTAATTTCTGTTGCCGACAAAGCTTGAAATAGGCCCTTCGGGGGGGTCTACCTCTCCACAAGAAATCAGAACAGTGTTTATAAAAAGGTCTAAAGAAGGACCTAGGGAGGTATATATTCAAATTGAAGAGAGGGTAGAAAATTTTAGGTAAAATCACCATTTTAATCGTGTTAACTCTCCCCGAGAAGGTCAACGGAAGTTTCGACCACCTCTCCAAGTCCTCCTTTATAGACTTGAGTAAGGGTTTAAAGTTTAAATTGGCCATTTCCTCCAGGTTTCTCGAGATCTGGATACCCAGATAAGATAAGGACTTTGTTTGCCAATGCAATCCCAAAGAAAGGCACCAACTCTTCTGGAGATAAGGGGAGAGTGAATACACCGTTGTTTTACCCTTATTTAATTTATATCCAGAGAATTCACTAAAAATGGAAATTATTTTGAGCAATTGAGGGAGCGAGGATGTCGCATTACGGACATGCAGTAATAGATCATCCGCAAATACTGACAGCTTAAATTCCGAGTCTCCTATACAGATCCCTTGGATTAACTGATCCATTTTAATAGTTCTTATTAGGGGTTCAATATACAAATTAAATAGATATGGTGATAAAGGACAACCTTGTCGGGTTCCTCTCAACAAAGGAAAAGCAGCTGAAATTAAATTGTTGCATTGAACTCTAGCAGTCGGACACGAATAAAGGATCCGAATAAAATGTATAAATCTTTCCGGGATACCGAATTTAGCTAAGGTTGCAAACATAAAAGCCCACTCAACTCTATCGAATGCTTTTTCTGCGTCTAATGAAACCAGGGATGCTTCCATACCTGGGTTCACAGACGCAGAAATTAAATAAAACAATTTTCTGAAATGGTCGGCTGAAGAACGGCCCACCACAAAACCAGCCTGTTCAGAACTCAACAGCTCGAGCCACACCGATTTTAGCCTATTAGCCAAGATCTTGGCGAAAATTTTTACATCTAAGTTTAATAGAGATATTGGCCTAAAATTACCCACCAACTCTGGGGATTTACCAGGTTTAGTCAGTAAAATTATCCTAGCCTCAAAAAGCGTCTTATCTCTAATCCCTTGCTCACACCAAAAGGCAAAGAGTTGGTTCAATAGTGGTATCACATTATGCTTGAACAACTTAAAAAAAGAGGTGTGAACCCATCTGGGCCAGGTGCTTTATCTATTTTAAACGAGTCAATAGCTCTTCCTATCTCCTCATCAGAAATAGGAGGTATTAACATCTGTTTAAAATCCTCCGATATCTGAGGAAAGGAAATATTAGATAAGAACTCCCGCATGTTATTTCCACATTGTAAAGAAAGCGGTTGGCTCGAGTAAAGGTTTTTATAGAAATCGAAAAAAATTCCCAATTAGCCTTCAGGGTCTGTAATCAACTTATCCGAATCCGGATGCCTTAGGGCTGCCACCCATTTGGCAGAGGTTTTTTGTTTTAGTTGCCAAGCCAACAATTTCCCGGCTTTACTACCCTGACCTAAATATGCAGCCTTTAGTCTGGAAGCCAAATTCACTACTCTCTCTCTCAACGTACTTGCATACCATACCCTTAGGGTAGTTAACTCTTGCTCTTGATCCTCCGATCTTAGATTCTCCTGTATAGCTTCCAGCGACCTAATTTTCTTTAGACATTAGCTAATAATTGATTATTTTTCGTCCACGTACTGTTGCTATCCGTATCAGCTCCCTCTCCAAACTGACTTGAGCTGCCCATGCTTGGTCTAAGGCTTAATAGACCCCCAGTTGGCCTTAATTGAATTAACCATAAACACCCTAAAGCGAGTTAATATCTGGGTATCCTTTAAAATAGCATTATTTAAAGACCATTAGTAAAACCTTGGAAGAATGGACAGCGAGGACCAACAAAGTTTAATGGGGGAGTGGTCAGAAATTACCCGAGGCAAAATTGCCGCCTCCATGATGCAGGACAAACATTGTCGGCTAACCAAAAAATAGTCGATCCTTGAATACGTCTTATGGACCGGAGAAAAAAAAGTATATTCTCGAGTAGTAGGATTGTATATCCTCCATGGGTCCAGCAGACCCAATGACGATATAAACTCTATAAAATGCACTTTGGGCTGGGGAGGAATGTGCACCCCTATACCAGGAACGATCCAGACAGTTAGACTGGACCAAATTCCAGTCTCCTCCCAAAATTATTGGAACATCCTTAAAGGAGACCAAAATCATGGCCAATTGGGCAAAAAAGGATGGTGTCTCTAAATTAGGGCCATTTACTGATCCCAGCACTAAATTCGCCCCTCCAAGTCTACCCAGGACGATAATGTATCTTCCGTTCGGATCAGAAATTATCTCCGAATGAATAAAGGGAACCCCCCGCGCTATCAAAATGGCCACCCCCCGACTGCTCGAGGAAAACCCAGTGCCGAAAACCTGACCCACCCATTTTTTCCTGAAGTAAGATAATCGATCAGGGAGTACATGAGTTTCTTGCAAAAAAACTATTGACGGGTTAAAATGGGCCAAATGATTTAGTATAACAAATTTTTTACAATTGTCTCTTCCCCCTTTAATATTCCAAGAGAGAATATTCAAGCTATTAGCCATACGCAATTAACCCACTTATAAAGAAAGTTTGGATAGCTGCTCCCCCCTTACCGATATCCTAACAAAACTAAAATAATAACACCCAAATTCCCTCTCCTAAGAAAATCTTCCCCCCTCCTAAAACCTTCCTTAAACCAACCCCCCTGGCCCGAAGCCAACTCCTCAAACACTGGTTCATGGTGTGCCATAGAGGTGGGGTGCCCCCCCTTACCAAAAAAGAGAAAGCGGCCATAACCATGGATACTAACCTGCAAGGTCTACCCTCTATTGAGAGGGTGCAGGAGACCATATATAAAGCTTGGCAATTTTACTTATGACCAAAAGAGGGAAAACTTTCCGCTAAAGAAAAAAAAAAGAAAACAATCACCTAACCGGTGATTGGGAATAGGCTGTATAACTAGCCAGACTATTAAACATAGCCCCAGAATAAACCAAAAACCAAAAGCATGTAGGGAACAGAGAGATAAAAAGCATAGATAAGATAAACAAAACATGCAATCACTCCTACATAACATAATTTCCTGTCCCCACCTGAAAAAAGTAAGAGCTATGTCTTTAAATGTGTAGATAAATCAGTGATTAAACCTGCTTAAGCACAGTAACAGTAAAAGCAGGGGTAAAAATCAAGTGCTTAAAAGGGAACCGTGCTCTGCATTGACACCTCATTCACTTAACTAAGTGAGCCATCTAGAAAGCTAGCTTCTACGCAGCAGACAAACTGTAACAACAATAGGACTATAGTAACATAGAAATCTAAACTTATTAATAACTAGAACTAGATAAGTATTCTCGGCTACAATAAACTAGGAAACGCTAAGGTGTCTCACTAAAATTACAATTGACCTTAGCATAAGATTCAGTAATGTAGGTAGACTGAGAGCTCCCTCTTGTGTCAAAACACACGTACTGCATCCCACATATAACTCGTGAAAGGCCTTACAAATGTATAAAGGAGAAAAGAAAAGAAAGAAATTAAAATTATACTGTTGGCCCTGAAAACCAAGCAACAAGATCCAAGGAAATAAGTTCCATATAGGACTACCACTGGTTAAGTCCTAAACAGAATATAATATGTCCTTTAGGAGAGAACTTCCCCAATTAGTCCATCCATCTGCTGACTTCCAAATAACTAATAGTCCTAGAGGTCTTCATCCCTTAGGAAACAGATCGGGCAACAAGGTCACTAGCGTTTTCAATGCCTCTTCAGCAGAATCAAAACGCTTGGTTCCATCTTTTAATGTGATCTCTAATTTAGCTGGATAAAGCACACGGTGTCGGATGCCCGCCGCCCAAAGCTTTGAGGTAATGGGCTGAAAACTTGCTCGAGCCTGCCTCATCTTCCAGGTTAAGTCCGGGACTAATCGCAGTCTCCTGCCTTCCCACTGAATAGCGGTTAGCTTCCTTGCTTCCTTTAAAATATGCTCACGGTTGAGGTAATTAAGTAGTTTAAAAATTATGGGCCTTGGCAGATCCGAGGGAGGAGGTTTAGCTCTGAGGGCTCGATGGCCCCGCTCGATAATATATTCAGGCCCATTAGGCGAAGGCCCTACTGACTTCCTCAAGAGTTTTTGAAGAAAAAGAACTGTGTTAGGGCCCTCTTCTCCTTCGGGGAGCCCTAGCAAAACCAGATTGTTACGTCTGCTTCTCTCTTCAAGGTCATCGAGGCGGTCCTCGAACTTCACAATCATCCTCTTGCAGTCGATGATGGCAGGGCCGCTTTTCTCCATGGATCGCTCAATAGAGGAAATTCTAGCTTCAGCGTCTGTCACCCGACGGGCTAGCTGAGTCAGCGCTGGCTTAAAATCTGCCACTTCGTCTATCAGTTTAAACAAGGCCTCCTTAATTGTTGCCAGGTCATTATAAATTTTGGTAGGAGTAATTTCCTCATCTGCAGCCGATGGCGATGAACTCCGGCGTGGCTGCTTGGCTTCCAGCTCTTGGTCCGAACCTTCCATCTTTCGTGGGGAGCCAAACCCAAAATTGCAAACGGCTGCTATCTCCGACCTTGTAGTGACACGTTGGGAAAACCCAAGGATTTTATGTTTAAATTGCAGGTTCGTTTACGAGGAGGGGAGACCCGAAAAGCTGCCGCTACTCCTCCATGCACGTCACGTGACCCCCATTTACTTCTTTTCGAATTGCTCCCATTTAAAGAAACCCTAGAGGATATCTCGGCAGAGCTAAAATCTAGTCGTGGAGATCTCAGCTCTCTATCAACAAGAATGGGAGACTCGGAAGCGAGAACCTCCTCTCTGGAGAAATGGAGAGAGAAATCAGAACTAGAAATCGTTCACCTGAAGCAGCAAATTAGCAAACTCCAACTGAAAACTGAAGATCTGGAGGGGAGAAGCAGAAGGAATAATGTGCTGATCTTAGGTTTACCTGAATCGGAGGAAGGAGCTGACACTATTGCCTTCCTACAGAAATTCTTCCTTAAGACTGTTGGCCCTTCTCCCCTCAACCCTCAGTACCACATTGAGTGAGCCCATCATTTCCTGAGACCAAAACCCCCACCTGGTACATCTCCAATGCCTATAATTGTGAAATTCCTAAGTTTTCTCGAAAAGCAGCATGTGTTAACCAAAGTGAAGGAGCTCCAGGCAATTTTGTGGGGTAGCTCCAAATTGAGGATTGCCCAAGATCTTCCTTTTGAAATGCACCAGAAAAGATCTGCTTTCCACCCTACGGTCAGCAAGCTAATTGTGGCAGGAATATGATTTAAGATGCTCTACCCCACCAAGTTACAGGTGGCAATCAATGGAGCATGGTACTCGTATGATTCTTCGGAGCAGGCAGCCACTGATCTTCCCAGCAAATTACCTAACCTGTTTAAAGCAGGGTGAACTTTCACTGCAGCTACCTGAGGACTACTGTTCTTTTATGCCGTCGTTGATTATTTACTTGATTGGAGTTTTTCTCTTTTCCCTTCTCTCTGGGACTCTCGGGGGTTGGATGAGCAGGCGGGGAGGTTGATGTGAGGCCTAGTAGGCCTGGATCTGATTCAGTGGAGTGTTCTTGCACTCCTGTAAGAGGGTGGGAGGGAACTTTATTTCAGGGTGCTTTGCTGCACGTTGACAGCACAGACGGACCAGTTGGTCCCACCGGTTTGTATGTCCCCCTGCCACTTCACATTTTTTCGGAGCTGGGATTGCCCCGGGGAAGCTGACAAGAGCAACAAGTTAATTGGAGGTCCTGGGGACTCCACCCTCCTGAATGTTGGCCCATTTGGGTAAGCTAACTTCAAAACGTATTTACTTGGGGCAATTGCCTCATTGGGAGGGAGGAGTTGATTTGGCAAGGTCTGCGAGTGGGTCAGTTTGCAATCTGATTTCAGTGTTCCCACAACCATCTCAACATGTAAAGCCTTTACTAGTTTGAGTACTGTTACACTAGTTAGGGCTTTCATTTGTGGGTTTTTTCACAGAGGGTTGATGGGTGGGAATGCTGTGGGATGGAGCAAGCTTAGGGAGTGATGCGTAGCACACGAGGGAAGGGGGCTAAAGGTGCACCTCCTGTGAGGTACAGAGATCAGAGAGCGCTTCGATTATTTATGTCTCTCTTTCTGGATTCAGTTTATGGTGCTCTAGTCCAGATTTGGTACTTGAACGTAGATTATCCTTCTCATAGGAATGCAGCCTATTGGGTCTGGTTCTCGATACAAGTAATAAAGATACTGAAATCTTTTGTCGTATACAGGTGGGGACCTTTTGTATATAGGTTGAGGGGTTTATGGGGGGAGAGGGGGTTTACTATTCTGGTTTCTTCTCCACTGACTACAAGGTCTGAGACTATTACTGGATGGTTAATGTTTTGTACCCTCTCAGTAATTCGAACATCTTATGAATCTCTTTGGGAAGGGAAACTTTTCCTTGCTAATTCTTCTCCACAGGGGTTGTTGGGGATGGGGAGGTGGAATTGGAGTGTGCCTTCTGGGGTCATTTGGTCAGTTAGTGGTACATGTTCTTTTTTCTTTTAACAAAAAGGTACATGACCTTGGTGCCAATTAAAATTGCCACATGGAATGTCAGAGGCATCAGAGATCTGTCCAAAAGATATCAGGTTCTCAAAAATTGCTCTCTTTTAAATATTGACGTTCTTTTGAGGCAGGAAACCCATCTCATGGCTTTGGAAACAAGTGGGCTACGTTGACAGGGTTTCTCTCAAATTTTCACTTCCTGTGGGTCATCATCTAGCAGAGGGGTGGCAATTTTGGTCAAAAGACACATTTCATTTGTGGCAGAAGAGAGTCTAGCAGATCAAGAGGGTAGATTTATTATTGTTAAAGGCATACTCAATAATGTCAGGGTGGTGTTGGGGGCAATTTATGGTCCAGTCGGAGGGGATGCAGATTTCCTTATAAGTTTGGCTGACAAACTGAGTGGATTTTTGCCCTCCTTGCTAATTCTAGGGGGTGACTGGAATATTGCTCCGTCACAGGACCTAGATAAAACTTATAGTCCATTAAAACCCCTTTCCTCTCCACAACTAGCCCTGAGGGATTTTATGGAGTTATTGGGTTTATGCGACCCATGGCGTCTGCTCAACCCCTCTAGTCAGCTCTTCTCCTTCTATTCCCAGGTCCACCGGTCGTGGTCCAGAATAGATTTCATTTTAACCAGCACCACTCTTCTAGCTGGTCTTCACCAGACAGGAATTGAATCAATTGTTATATCTGATCATTCTGTGGCATGGATGCTGATCTCCCCTGACCCAAACTTTCAAAGGGATACCTCATGGAAACTAAGCACACAACTTCTAAAAGAGGAACAAACAATTTCCCACATTAAGACGCTAATCTCTTCCTTCATAGATATTAATAAGGGCTCTACAAGCAGGGAGGACTTGATTTGGTGCTCTTTTAAATGTTATAACAGGGGAGAATTCATTAAGCTAGCTTCCAAAAGGAAAAAACAGAGAGAGGCCAGAGTTATTTCGTTGTCGAATCAAATAAGGGTTGCTGAAAACAACTCATCCTCTTCATCTTCCCCAACCGACTTGGAAACCTTACTGAAGCTTAGGAATGAATATGCGGATTTGCAAAGGGAAAAGGCAGAATATGCTATCCTTAAGACTAAAGCTCGTTATTTTGACCAAGGTGAGAAACCAGGTAGAATGCTAGCCCTACGACTACAGGAAGTAGACAGCTCAAGACTGATCCCTGCACTGCATTCCCCAGATGGCTCTATTAAAACCTCCCCTCGAGATATTTCCCAGGTTTTTGAATCCTTTTATAGGGCCTTATACAGTAAGGATTCCTCTCAAACTTCCCATTCCCGTATTGAACACTTTCTGGATAGCCTTAACCTCCCCTCCCTGCAGGCCCATCAGTGCATGATTCTGGCCTCTCCTATTACTTTGGTTGAAGTAGAGGAGGCAATTAATGGGTTATCACTGGACAAATCCCCAGGTCCTGACGATTTTCCTTCCAACTTCTACAAAGCCTTTTGTAAGGAAATAGTTCCCCTCCTCCTGAAATTATTTGAGTATATGTTCACCTCAGACCCCCTAGACCCCACCTTGCTGGAAGCCACGATAGTCCTGATTCTAAAACCAGACAAATCTCATAGTAAGCCCTCTAGTTACTGTCCAATTTCATTACTAAATTACGATATTAAAATTTTAACCAAAATCCTGTCTCTTAGAATTAAAAAGATCTGGTCTCATCTGCTGAGTCCCGAACAGGTGGGGTTTGTGCAAGGCAGATCTTCTGCCAACCACTTGCGAACCCTTTCACATATTCTTCAGGTTGCCCAAGACTCCCAGATTCCCATGGCTTTAATCTCATTAGATGCCGAAAAAGCTTTCGATAGAGTAAACTGGGATTTTCTTTGGGCAACTCTTAAAAAAAATGGGTTTCCCGGAAACTTTCATTCAATGGATACGGATGGTATACAAAGCACCCACTGCTAAAATTTGTTGTAATGGGGTTTTCTCTTCTTGGTTTCCCCTGTTCACTGGCACTAGGCAAGGTTGTCCCCTGTTTCCCTTTTTATTTAATTTATATCTGGAACCCCTTTTACTTAGTATTAAGAGCTCGCTTCAGGTTATAGGTAGTTCAGTATACCAGCAATCTCTGACCCTCTCAGTGTATGCTGATGATATTCTATTACATTTGGCCTATCCGGAAACCTCGCTAACACACGCACTACAAATTATTGAGCAGTTTGAGTGAGTAGCTAACTATAAGTTAAACTTATCCAAATCAGTAATATTCCCATTAAATGCTCTCACTCACCAGGTCAACTTCACTCATTTTGATATGAAATGGTCCCCTTCCTCAATCAAATATTTAGGTATACATCTCACTAGAGACCCATAGGCTCTCAGGAGACTTAATCTGGATGAGTTGGTGCTGAATATCCAGCAGGATCTCCAAAGATGGGTCAAACCCCCATTGTCGTTATGGGGTCATATCAGTATTATAAAAATGAATGTTCTGCCCCATGTTTTCTATCCTTTAAACTTACTGAACATCTGGCTCCCAATGTCATATTTTCAGCAACTCCACTCCACCCTCTCTAAATTCATCTGGCAGGACAGACATCCTAGACAGGCTTTCTTAAAACTTAACCTGCCCAAGGAGAGAGGTGGACTCCGCCTCCCCAATTTTATTTTTTATTACTGGGTGAGCCATCTGTCCAAAATGGGGAGATGGTTCAAGGTCATACCTGATGAACATTCTCCTATCTGGCTACAGTTGGAGAAAAGGCTTCTGGATATGCATAACCTTAACTCATCCAGAGTTTTTTATTATACTACCTCTGCATTACCTACTCTCATACAAAATTCGGCTGTGGGTATCTCTATTAAAGTTTTGACTCAGTGTTGGAACTTCTTTAACATTTCACCTAAAAAGGATACTGCTCAACCCCTTACTTTAAACCCTAATATCAAAATAGGAGGGTCACCGCTTTCTCCCGAGTGGCTTCCCCAGTTACAGGGTATTCGAGTGGAAAACCTGTTTTCCCAGGATGCTCTCCTCTCCTCAACCGACATAATAGCCAAATTGAATATTCCTCAGAAACATATATTTAAGGTTTTTCAGTTGAGACATCTTATGGTCTCTATTTTCGGGACCACATTTAAGCCGTTCCAAGCCAGGCCCTGTTTGGATCAGATACAGGAATACGCAAACAAGCCCCACAGAATCTCAATGACCTATTCTTTCCTTCTGGGTATCAAATACCTTAATGCCCTTACAGGCTCCAAAACTTGGACTTCTCTTCTGCCAGATTCCTCCTTGGCTTGGAGTCAGATTTGGGGGGATATGCATAGATATCTCACTCAAGACAGGCACAGACTTATACAGCATCACATATTAAATAACACATACTATACACCGGTTAAGTTGGCCAAATTAGGCAGGCTACCTTTGGCCAATTGTACACGGTGTGACGCAACTGAAGGGAACCTGATATTCATCTTTTGGTATTGTGACAAGGTGGCTCCATTATGGAACACAATTCAATCCAATCTGAACCCCCTTCTGGGATTGGATGAACTGTTTACCATATTGAAATCTTGATTTAGTAGTTGCCGTATTGGTCCTTGCAAGAATAAATCCAGAAGCAAATGATTTGATACCTTTTAATGGACCAACATAGATGTAACAATAAGAACAAAGTGCTCTAGCTTTCGGACCAACCAGTCCTTCTTCAGAAGCTCATACATATTTCTATGGTAAACAGATCCAGAAGCAAATGATTTGATACCTTTTAATGGACCAACATAGATGTAACAACAAGAACAAAGTGCTCTAGCTTTCGGACCAAACAACTGCCATGAGCTTCTGAAGAAGGACTGGTTGGTCCGAAAGCTAGAGCACTTTGTTCTTGTTGTTACATCTATGTTGGTCCATTAAAAGCTATCAAATCATTTGCTTCTGGATCTGTTTACCATAGAAATATGTATCCTAAAATGTTTTCCAATATTAGGGTTTGGGAGCGCAGATTTCACATGGCTCTAATTTCCATAGCAGTCAAAAGACTGGTTCTCAAGCACTGGATGGACCAACTGGTTATATCATACGCTGAATGGCTAAAGGAAATGTCACTTTGTTTTAACACTGAGAGGTTAATAGCCAGCTCCTGGAACTGTATAGCCTCATTTAATCATAAATGGGGTAAACTATATGCTTTATATTTGAACTAAGTTCCATGTAATGCATGCCTCTGACTGCCTCAGTTTGTTTTACCTTTTTCTTGGTGCTTGTTATTGCTAGAAACTTATGTTTTGTATCTCTTTGTTATGTTGTTTTAGTAAGGCACACTCCAGGGGAGGGGGGTGGAGAGGGTAGTGGGATGGGGGGGTGGAGGGATGGTTTGGTGTAACGGTGTATTATTATTTGGTTATATTTGATCCAGAGACAGTCTGGTGTCGTGTTACCATTAATTTATTATTTTTGTTGCCATTTGTGTGTGGCTAATTTGCTTTTTTGTTATATAGTTTGTGTTATGACATAAACTAATAAAGATGTTGAATTTCAAAAAAGGAAAAGTCCTTAAAGCTGAGAACGCCACCCCCGTGGCATTGAGTGCTGCTGCAAATAAAAGCACAATGAATAGATACAAACAGCAATTGCAGCACACACCTAAATTCAGCTGTGCAGCTCCACAAAGGAAAGGTTGCTAGTCTCAATAAAACATCAGACCAAAAGGTGTAGTGCGCACAAAGGACAACTCAAATGCAAAACTGCAAGTAAAACATGAAAGTTTTACTATTTCATTCCACGTAATCTGAGTGCAAACAATACTGCTTCCTGGACAAGCACAATCCCCTAGCGCTTTGACTCAAAGGAACCTTCAGTGGGGGTGAGGCAAGTAAGGAGCACTGGTATATTTATAGCACAATTAATTAACCTGTTAATTAATCAGTCATCTTCTGTTAAGCCTGTTTAACCAGGGTGCTGTGGAAGGGCATTAGGGGTATGAGAGCACAGCTTCTGCCATTATTGGACAAGTTAAAGGTCCAATGAGGCACACCAGACTGCATTATTATATACCTGGGGGCAATGACCTGGGGGACCTGCCATGGGGGGTACTGGGGTGGAACATCCTGGGAGATTTAGAAAGGATTAAAGGGTGGTGGCCAAGGGTGACAATCAGCTGGTCCAATATCACCTCATGGTGGGTTTGGAGGGGTTTCAGAGATGTAAGGTTGATTGAGAAGGTCAGGAAATGGCTGAATAGGAGGGTAGCAAGGGTGGTAATCGAAATGGGGGGTGTGCACCTAAAGCACAAAGACATTTCCATCAATCAGGCTGAGGTGTACAGGTCGGATGGGGTGCACTTGTCAGAATTTGGCATGTGCCTATTCTTGAGACCAATTGGGGAACTAGTGGGGGAGATAGCCAAAAAAGGTCTACGATATTAGCCCGCAAGGGGGGAGCCAGCTGGAGGAGGGGGAGTTTAAAAAAAGGAGGAGTGGGGGGAAGGGAAAAGGGGTAGGGGGTAGGGTACATGGGCTGGGGACAAGGAACCCATGCGTGGTGTTAAAAGTGGGGAGTGGATAGGTCCAGATGCTGGATTTAGAAGTGTCCAAGCCTGGAGGGCAAAGGCCCGAGTAGATGGAACCGGCATGGTTCTGGTGTGGAGGAGGGGGACAGATTCACAGTGTCTGGACCCTGAAAAGCCAAGATGGATGAACAACCAGAGGATGGAAGAGGCCGGAACCAAGGAAATTTGGAAGTGAGTTGTTATGTATGAAAAATGAAATACTGACACAGATTGATGTAAAATATTCTTTGTGCCAAAATAAATATTGTCAATGAGCAACCAAAAAGTAAATTAAGTTGTAGTGTCCACCATTCCTGGGAGGGGTTCAGGGGACAATAGTTTATTTATTTATTGCTGATTTCATGGCATATATCCATATTGTTGTAAGGTATGGGTAATGGATAACTCAAGAAACAGAAATCAGGTACAACATGCCACAGTGTGGTTTTATTTTATACAAAAAAATAAAGAAAAAATAATAAAATAAAATAACAAATGTAACAGCAGGATACACTGCTCCCATTAGTGTGTGCAAAGTCCTGATCTTATGTAATGCTGTAGCTCCTTACATATGTGTAATTTCAGGAGCCTACTCCCTGTAGGTTCTTCTCTCACCTTGACTTCAGGTAAGTGAGATCAACCACAGCTAATCTGCTAGCCTCAGTGTTCACAGGGTTTTTATACCCCTCCTCCTGATCATGTGATATGCCCACTTACCTGGACCACTTTCTGGCACTTTTCACAGGATTTACAATAATCTGCTACCTGTTCATGGATGTTAGGCCAAAAAAAATCTCTGCAATACTCGGCAAGGGTTCGGTCTCTCCCAGCATGTCCCACCCAAGGTAAATCATGCCCAAGATACAATAGCTGGTTTCTAAATCTTTCAGAGACCACTAGTTGTTTGACTTCTTCTCCAGTTATTGGATTGGTACGCATTGTATGAAATATGTTATCACTTTATACTCAGGGGCCCCTGAAAGGAAGTGTAGGGTCTTACATTTTGGACACAATAGCCCTATAGCAGAATATGTTTTAAATGGACATGTAATATGAATGGCAACCTCAGAAAAAGATCTGGGAATTATAGTTACTGATAAGCTAGCCTTTGAATTACACACCTCAGAGATAGTCAAGAAGTGTAATAAAAGATCTGGCCTGTCGGCGCAGGAGTTGGATTTATGCTGGTGATGTCGGTGACCCAGGTTCGTGAATGTACCCAAGTCACTGGAGGGCTGGATGGGGGAGAAGAATGGAGCATCCCAAGGACTGCTCTCCTTCTCTGGGGGAGGGTGGGGAGTGCACCTGGTGCTTGAGGAACTCCTAGCGGAGGCTGGAGGTTGCACAGCTACTGCCAACTAGCAAGTCCAGGGGGTGGGGTAGATGCATGATGTCACTGCACATCCCCACCCCCCCCAGTGAAAACCAGGAAAAAGGGAACAGCTGCCGGCCACCTTCGATGATGCCCGCCACAGCTTCAATTAGCCTCCCAGGCCGGCCCTCCGACCTATCCCAATGTCTGCGACATTGTGCCAGGGGTGCCTCAGCCCCACCATGGAGTGCAATCCATGGGGTATCTGAAGGTCGCTGCCGTTGTGGGGGGTGGAAGGCTATGGTCTGTGACTGGGCAGAGGTACAGGGTGGCTGGCGACTCTGAGATAAAAATGAAATTGAAAAAAAAAAAAAGTGTCCTAAATCCTTGGATGCATATTTAAAAATATTAAAAGCAGGGACAAGAGAGTAATGGTCCCATTGTTTTCATCACTGGTTTGTCCACATTTGGAGTAGTGTCAATCTTTCTGTGCACCTCAAAGCTTAAGAAGTATTAGATTAGTTCAAAGGGTGCAAAGAAGAACAACGAAGACAATTAACACCCTTAAAAATAAACCATATGGAGACAGACTGAAAGATTTGCAGCTGTATTCCTTGGAATACAGGAGACTCAGAGGAGATTTATGTTTAATGTATAGTGCCTATCAAGATGTCTTATGGTGGGAAAGTATAGGTTTGGTTAGAAACATAAATACTCAGACAGATCCAATGGACTGAGATTAAGAGAGGAATATTTTTACAACACAGAAACAGTGAACAACACATGGAACTCCTTACCTGAAGATGTGGTAAATAGTGGCTCCATGAACATGTTTAAAAGATTACTGGATGCTCATATGGACAAAGAATATACTAGGATGTACCACTAATATGTGGTGACTTAGTAATAGGGAATAACCTTCTGACTCATAACACCACTATGAGACTATGAGACCATCCTCGATTGTCTCTGATTCTACTTCCCTCATCCCTAGATTTTTGTGCCTGACCAACTTGCTTTCTTGATTTTCTCTTGTATTAATATCTTAATTTGGCCATCACACACCTTGATGTCCTCCACTTCTGTGTATCAGTGTCATCATTAGAACTTGGTGCAACTGCCAGCACACTTATAGCCTCCACTACTTCATTCTCCTCCACTTCTGCATGTGTTTCCTCCTCTTCTACTACCTCTTCTTCTGTCACATCCCCCTGCTTTTCCACCTTTTCCATATCTTCTTTCCCTTCCTCATGTCCCTCCATCTTGGTTTTGCATGATTCTTCAGGTTTCCTCTGGCCTTTGCACCTCCTCCTCATGTGCTTCTACCTCCACTTCCTCTACCACTTCACATTCATGCCACTGTACTCCAACAGCTCCACTTCCATATCATCTTCACTGGCGCACTCCTTCATATATAAGCTACTTTGGTAAAAGTCATGCTTTTTGACATATAAGAGCTCATTTCAGTAACCATATCCTTCTCCTGTGAGGAAGCTGGAAATGGCACTGAGATGTGCACAGCATGAGGAGTTCTTGATCTCCAGCACCATTGATTGGCTGCTTCAAGTCATCTAGCCTGACAACAGCTCAGGCTTGCTCAGTGTATGCTTCCAGTAGAAAGTGTGGCATTACACCACTGAAGTACTGAACTACCAAAGGGAACCAGGGGTCCTTACGACTTGCTTTATCAGTAGCCAAGATGCAGGATTTCGACAAGTTCATCATGTTTGACATGTTCACTGAATGCTAGTTTGTCACTGGATCATCTTTACACTAAATTCTTCAGCTTCAGATGGGTGCATTTTAAAGATTTCACCTCTTCCTCTGGAGAGATGTGCATACATATTTCCCACTTATTGTAAAAATCTGGATTTCGGAGCAAAGTTGCACTGAAAATAATCAACCCTGTATGCAGTCAGTCCTATGCTGGAACACAAACATTATTTTTTGGTGTTTAATAAAATAGTTTTTTTTGTAGCTCCAGTGTTCATTTATATTTGGGGAGTGTGTGCCACAGTTGTCTGCAGTTACCCGGATCATAAACATAAATCATGGATCCAGCTTGCACTTTTGAGAAGATGTAAACAAATGTTCACTATAACCCATGTCAGTTCTACCTTCAAGTGTAGTGTGAGATCTGTGGCAGAAGCAGTAAACTGCTTTGGATCACTTCTTGACTGCTTTAATAATTAGTCCATACATGTCTTTATAGACTACAGTAGTGACATGACTTACAGAGGATGTAATAGAATTGATGTCATATGAGCTCTGTCAGGAGTCAGTACCTTCATCACCCACTCCACCAAGAGACAGTCTTATTATCTAAATAGCCCTCAATGTGCTGCTAAATGGACATTTCATAAAGAGCCTACTTTAATTCAGTCAAATGCCTCACAAGCAAAATGTTGAGTTCAACCTGCTAGTATTCATATCCGGAATCAGGATGACTTGGCCAAAGCCTAAATTAGCTTGAACAATTGGCAGTTGTATTTTAGTTTCCTTTATAGAAAAGCATAAATTGAAACTGACGCCTTGTGCAGTGGGAGTGATAGTCTCAGTAGCCCCTCTGCTTTTACTAAGTGCTAGTTTTAATTTTAAACTATAACCAAATTGGTAGCTGGTCAATAGCGCAAATCAATAAGATTCTTAAAGGCACTGCCATTGGCATAAATTTACACACTGTTTTTAAGTACCTTAAAATTGTTTCTTTCCCCTGAAATACCTAAAAAAGTTGCAATTGGCACAGTACTTTAAGAGGGACTGTATAGCTCTTGAATTTCATGCACTTTAGACTGTAAAAAAAAAATGTAAAACATTTACTTTCCCTGTATTTGATTTTAAGGAGTTTTAAACTGAGCACTGAGATCATTTCCCTGCATAGCATTTAATTTCATAGGCTTCAGACTGTTGATTCAAAAAAAAAGGAAAATCCAAAAATTCCTCCCCTGTATTTGTTAAGGAGTTTTAAACTTTGCACGGTACTCACTGCCCTGCGTAGGAGCGAATCTCATAGGCTCTAGACTTCGTTTTTCAACAACTAAAACTTTTACTTCCACGTATTTGTTAGGGGCTACAGCCTGAGTGCTAAAACAAATTGTACCTGCTCCCTGCACTTTTGTACTACAATAGGCTCTCTGTATAGGAACTGTAAACTGCTTTTTTGCTAAAAGCATATATAAAAGGGCTGTGGAAATGATTTGGGGGCTGGGTGCAGAGCACTGCTTGAGACTGCATACAAGGCATAGTGTTTAGGGCTTGCAGGCTATGCTCTAATTACCAACGGGGCTGTTTTTCAGCAAACTGCCTGCCTTTTTTGTAAGCATAGTAAGCGCTCTGTTTAATGAACCGGGAACTCAAGTGAAAAAAAACCCATAGCTCCAAACAGCAATTTAAATTAAAACAAACCTGATCGCAATCTCTGCCCCTCGTGCTGCTGATATAAATTAATTCTCTCCTCTTCTCCTCCACAGTGGGTCACGAGGGTAGGGGACTGCTGCCCTCCCCCTGAAACCCCCACGAGGTCGTGAGGGCTTTACTGGAGCTCTCACCAGGACACAGAATTGGAACCCCCCTGAAGCCATACAAGGTATGAGGCAGCGATTCGAAAGAGCCAGGACAGGGCTCCTTTGTTTGATTTTGGCGCCATTTTTACAAATTACTCCTCAGCTGAGCTGAAGCTCAGTACATTGCGTTGATACTGCCCTGCCGTGATTCTGGCCCCACCGGCGCTGCGCGCTGGCTCCCCACTGCCCCCACCACCACCCTTGGTTGGCACTCTAATTTATAGGCAGCTGTGAGGTCAGGTGACTCTTCCAAAACCTATCAGCCCACTTTCAGATCTGCAGGTTATCAGATCCCCCCCAGTAGAGGCTGCTACACCAAATTTCAGTTTGTTACTGGATTCATTACATACACAAACATGATCCTTTACCAAATCACAATGTTAACCATTGCTATGCCCCTCATATCACTACCTCCATCAAATAAGCCCCAAAATAACCCAGACCTCCTCCACTTTAGCTCAGTCTCACCTCCCCTTTACCCCTACCTACTCCCATGGTGCGCAATTTTCACACGTCCACCCGAACTTGGCTCATAACCTCCTCAGTCATCCCCTCCTCTTTCCCCGTGCGCCTATCTGCCCTACACAACCTAGGGGCTTTTTTCTCTCTCTCCACACCTCACAAATCTCCTGTACCAGACCTAAGTCTAGAAATACGCAGCACACTGCCATACGTTATTTCATTCTGCTGCTTCTCCTGGTGGGCGATATTGAAACAAACCCTGGCCCATCGCCTAACTCCACCTCCCAAACTCTTCCTAAGGGACTATGCCTACTCCACCTTAACATCCGCAGCTTACTAAA
Source organism: Neoceratodus forsteri (assembly GCA_016271365.2). Taxonomy (NCBI): domain Eukaryota; kingdom Metazoa; phylum Chordata; order Ceratodontiformes; family Ceratodontidae; genus Neoceratodus; species Neoceratodus forsteri. Next base: position 540,889,291 of record CM057449.1, on the reverse strand, counting down.
TAAAGTCCCAGAGCTGCAAGTTACTGTCCAAACCCTCCGACCTGACATTTGTATCATATCCGAAACCTGGCTGAAACCCCACCATGATGACTCAGAAATAGCCATCCCAGGGTACACTGTAACCAGACAGGACTGCCAAGGCACTAAGAAAGGTGGTGGCATAGCCATGTATATATCTAATAGTCTCTACTTCACCCCTGTCCAAATCCCTGGCCAGACTCCCCAAATGGAAACTAAGATGATTAAACTAGTTCTGCCACACACCTCCCCAATATATGTGGCCGGGATATACTGCGCCCCTACTACACCTGGAAACACCAACACTGACCATCTAGCCTCTCTTAAAGCTACGGCTGCAGCTGGTGAGCTATATATCCTCGGTGACTTAAACTATAACTGGATAGCAACAGACTGCTCCAAACTACGTAGTAGGGTTCAATCCCTAAACCTCTCCCAACAAATAGATCAACCCACACGTTTAAACCCGAAAACACAAAACCACTCCCTCCTGGACTGGGCTCTCACTACACACCCACACAGGATAATTAAAGCTGGCCTCCTTCCTGATTCCTTGAGCGATCACCATATGGTCTACCTGATCAGGAAGGTGCACAGACCCACAAACCACCACCCCCCAAGGACAATCCTCATGCAAGCATACAAATCCCTCTGCCTCCACTCCCTACTAAATGACCTCACCCTTGTCAACTGGTCATTTATTAAAGTGGCACCCACTATTGACCATGCTTTCGAAATGTTTAAAAACCAACTTCTTGCCGTATGGAACTATCATGCCCCTTAAAGAAACAAAAGGGTCAGGAAATCCCATCTCCCTTGGATCTCTGCCGACATCATCTACAGATGTCAAGCTAGGGACCAGGCCTGGAAAAAACACAGGCTAACAGACTCCCCAGAAACTCTGCAGCATTACCGAGCCCTCCGAAACAACTGCACTAAAGCTATAAGACAGGCAAAAAAAAAAACTGTTTCAGGGCGGCGCTCTCCATAAACCTAAGCCACCCTTCCAAATTCTGGAAAACCATTAAAACCCTGCTCTCTCCCCCTGTTCAAGCACCCACCCCTACCCTAAACATACAGGGCAACAATATATCTAACCCAAGTGAAGTGGCCTCAGCATTCAACTCCTTCTTTACCAATTGTGCTAAATCTCTCCTAGATATGCAACAATTCCCCACACCCTCAAACAGCCCCTTCCCAATACCTCAGCCTACCCCCCACACAGCCACATTCTCCTTTTGCCCAGTCACCTCAGCTGAAGTTCTAGCCACCCTATGCTCCCTTGACCCCAACAAAGGAAAGTGCCCTTCAGGACTGGATGCCAAACTCCTATTCCTATCAGCCCCTGCAATAGCCACCCCCCTAGCCGACCTCTTGAACCTCTCTTTCTCCACAGCAAAAATTCCTGCAGCTTGGAAGGAAGCAGTAATCATCCCGCTACCAAAGGGAGGTTACCCATCTGTGCCCGGTAACTACTGCCTGATCTCCCTCCTACTGGTTCTGGCCAAGCTACAAGAACACCTAGCCCTCTCCCAACTCACACATTTCCTCAATTCCACCTCCTTCTTTACCCTGTTTCAGTTGGATTTTCGCAAGTCACACTCCACCATCACAGCACTACTAAGGCTCACAAATGACATTTCTGCGGGTATGGACAAGGACCTTATCACCTCGGCCATATTCATTGATTTGGCCAAAGCTTTTGATACTGTATCCCACCCAAAGCTAATCACTAAATTGCAAGATGCAGGTCTCTCTTATCTAGCCACCAGCTGGTTCCAAGCCTACCTGACAGGCAGGAAACAGGCAGTAAAAATTGGCCCTCACGTATCCACCTCACTCCCAGTCAACATGGGGGTCACACAGGGTTCGGTCCTGGGCCTCCTACTATTCTCCATATTTTTAAATGATCTACCTCTGGTCTGCTCCAACTCAGCCATACAAATGTACACTGATGATACCATACTGTATGCCTCCGTCCCCTCCATCAGAAACACAAACTTGACACTTCAGCATGATTTTGATTCCGTCCAAGCTTGGCTCAGGTCCAACCAACTTGTCCTAAACGCAAAGAAAACCGTCTTCCTAACCTTTGGTACTCAGCCGAGACTCTCCCATCTAGATGCTCCCCCCACCTTCCACACTCTAGACAGATCCACCCTGGAATCCTGCACCTCCTTTAGGTACCTGGGGGCATGGCTCAATCAACACCTAGACTTCTCCTCCCACATTGACTCGCTACAGGAAAAACTACACCCTAAACTAGGTGCACTATACCACAATAAAGACAACCTACCAACCACAGTCAAGAGATAATTAGTGCTCAAAATGACCCTCCCCATTTTTGACTATGGTGATGTGGTCTACAACGCAGCCCCCTCATCCACCTTGGCCAGCTTCGACCCCTCTTTCATTCTTTCTGTCATTTCATCCTGGAATGCCCCCCCCTCCACCCATCATTGTGACCTGTACAGCGCCCTTGCCCTCCCATTGCTGGAGTCTTGGCGTCAACTACATTGAGCTAATCTCATAGCCAAATACTGGACCAATGCCATCCCCCCATCTCAGCTCCGTACTGTCAACTCATTCCCCTGGCATACTCCCTCAGAGGCTCTGACTCAAAACAACTCCAAGTCCCTTTCATGTGCACATCAAAGGGCCAATCTGCCTTTAAACATCGGCTGCCCAAACTCTGGAACGATCTACCAGCAGATATTAGGCTCTCCCCCTTCCCAAGGCTCCTAAAACCGCTCTTACAAGTCCACTTCTCAGATGCATGCAACTGCAACCTACAGCCAAGACCTGCCCCAAGAGGCATAAAACGGGTCTTAAACTGAATTAAATTTAAAAGCCTAGAATTCCTACTGCATTTCTACTGCTCTGTCATTTCACCCGGCAGTCTAGGCCAAACCATATCAGCAAACAAACTCTGTAATGTCAAAATGGTCAACCCAGCCTGTACCTATTCTGAACCTGTTGTAATCTCTCTCTGTATGTATCCACTCTCATTCTGTTGCCATACCACTGTATTGTGTTGTATTCCGAACCTGTTGTCAAACCACTGTATTGTTTTATATTCTGAACCTGTTGGATCTATGTAACCCCCCCAGGTCGCATCAGGAAACGAGCGGTCCTGGCTCAGCATGCTTATCTGGTAAATCTCTTAAATAAATAAATAGATAAACAAATTAAGGTAAAAACTGCCCAGAGAAAAGACTGTGAGTGAATACAGCTACTGAGAAACTGTAGCACAGATATCATAGCACTGCACCTGTAGCTGTGTTCACACTCGCTGACGACTATAAGTTTGTGACTGTGTGATAGGGAACCACACTGCCCTTGTGGTTCAGAGGACAGTGTGTCAGGCTTTGAGAGACAGTGCAGCTCCAGGTGACAGTGGTTTGAGTCTCATCCCCATGTGTTCTATTTTTGTGTTTGATATCTGCATGTCATTTTTTTTTTTTTTTAGAAGTTGTGCCCACCCCTTGCAGGTCCCCCACCAACCTTGCTGCTGAAAACATAGTCTGCTCCATCCCATCTCCCCCCCTAAGTTTTGCCCCCCTCGTAGTTGATAATATAGAGTACTGGGGTGTGTGGGGGGTGAAGGTCCCCACATGGGGTGTGCAGAGGGCAAAGCCCCCTTCTAAACATTTCCCCAGAGATGTGGTGAAGTTTACGTGAAGTGCCAAAAATTCACACTTCCGGAGCTTCACAAAGCTTCCCCAAGCCTGGGAAACTTTAACTTCTCACATCTTTAATGTTCAACACACATCCTCCCCTCCCCCACTCAAGTCATGTTTCTTGTGCACACCCCCAACTTTGACCCACCATCAGTTGCACCACTGTCTCTATGGTCACTGTTTTCCATCAGCACTGTTTTTATGCCCGCTGTGTTCCCTGCGCTTACTTTGGCCACACTGTTACTGACATGTGGTTTTGACTAGAACCAATCAAGTTAATGGGAACTACCTTAATGACAACTAGTTAGTGTTCTCACATATTTGCATAGACTTCAGTGGAAATTAGAATAACATTTACAAGTTGTTCTATAGTTTTCATTTTTAAACTGTATCCCTTGTTGTTTATTCCCATGATGGCATGGAAATATATACTTTTCAATGGAATTCCTTGTTACTGTTTGTGGTTCTTGCATCAGCCAAGTTAGAAAAAGGTCTGCCATACAAATATGTCATATCTAAAAGAGAAAAAGAGCCATGTTAGATGAGATGGCCAATCATATAAATATGTGATATCTTTGTAACCTAGTCCCATATTTTTGAGACTGGCTGAGAATGGGTTTGCAGGCACTAGGCCCCACAGTGCTGCGAGAAATAATCTCCTGAGGAGATTTTTCAGTATCCCATGAGAAGGGTGATCGCTAGTGAGCACCTACAAAAGGGTGACTCAATAGCGGTGCCTGTTTTCAGGGCTAGTGGATGGGGGGGCGAATGCGGGTTATAGTGACATCCTGTCACTATATGTATACGCGTGTGGTGAGGGAGCAAGCATGCCGTGCGATGGATGGAAGGGGAGGGATGGATTCTGGGGTGTGGCACGATGGTGGGTTGCTGAACTGGCCATGTGGTGTGGTGTGGTGTGGTGTGGGGGGTTTGTGGCAGGCTATGGTTGGGCGGGTGCCGGGTTTGGGGTTGGATGTCAGGATTTTTGCTTCAGTCCGATTTATTTATTTTTCTTTGGTTTTTCACCCCCCGACATGCACTGTCTGGAGTTGAGAATCTTTAGTAGGGGAGCATGGGGGGGCACAGCCCATTGAATAAACAAAAAAAAATTGAAGTTCCCAGTGCCCTTGTGCCGTGTGCTGGGAGTATACATCGGCAAAATGTATTTTCGCCGATGTCCATTCACCATAACAGCAATCGTCTTTCCATGATCGCTGTTATCACATAGATCCAATCTTTGCTATTGATGGACATGTTCTGTGTGCCCAGTTGCAGGATTCTTGCTTGTCAGGACTTTTGACTGTGGGAAAAATGTTTGGGTTCTCTGCGAGCCCTCACCACACTAAAATGCAGTGTTGTGTTGGACTTTAAAGTATTTCACACATGCTTCATGTTTCAACTATTTACTCTTAAGAAAACACCAAGTTTTACTTGTGCTCCACCACATGTAGAAGTCCTGAGCATTTCTGTATGTATATGTGAGCAGTTGTAGTAGTAGAATGCCAGCGGATATAACAGGTGCATTTTTAACGTGCGTAAGGCTTTCAGACACAAAAGTGTTAGTAAAATGGGGGTGCTACTCATCCTGAGTGCTCTTTAAATTGTGTTTAAATGTTGCAGAATGCCAAGCCTTTATTCACCAGCATGGCTTGGCATTTTCAGTTTTGCGAGTGAAGCATTAGTAAGTGCTAAGAAAGATTTATCTCCCTTTTGAGGTATTAGTTTTATAATGTAAAAAATTGAGAGCCAAGGTATAATTGCTGTATTGAGTAAAACTGCTGTGTATACAAATGAAGTAAGGTTAAATAACATAGAAACATAGACTTTGACGGCAGATAAGGACCACTAGGCCCATCTAGTCTGCCCATTTCCCTACCTACAGGATAGGCCGCAGATCCTAGTTAACCAACAGCCTATTTCTTCCAGCCCCCCACAAGAATTGCCTTATGTCTGTCCCATGCATTCTTGAATTCTCCCACAGTTTTAGACCCCACAACCTCCTCCGGAAGGCTGTTCCATGCATCCACCACCCTCTCTGTGAAATAATACTTCCTCACATTGCCCCTGAACTGCCCTCCTTCTATCTTTAAATTGTGTCTCCTTGTTCTTGCAAGTCTCTTTTTCTGAAAGATGCTACCCTCTTGGACTTTGTTGATTCCACTGAGGTACTTAACAGTTTCTTTCATGTCCCCCCTCTCAATTCTTTCCTCATGCATATACACATTAAGCTCCTTTAGTCTCTTCTCATACGGCTTCTCTTGCAGACCTTGCACCATTTTAGTTGCCCTCCTCTGGACTACCTCTATCCTGTCTATGTCCTTGCGGATATGAGGTCTCCAGAACTGGACAAAGTACTCCAGATGGGGTCTCACCAACTGTCTGTACAGAGGGATAACAACTTTCTGTTTTCTGCTGCTGATGCCTCTCCCTATACATCCCAGTATACCCCCAGCCCTCCCTACTGCCTTCTCACATTGCTTGCTAACCTTACGGTCATCTGATATGATTACCCCCAGGTCCCTTTCCTTTTTTGTTGTTGTTACTACCTCCACCCATTGTGTATTCTTCCCCTGGGTTCTTGTTTCCCAGGTGCATTATTTTGCACTTCTTTGCATTGAACTTCTAGCTGCCATGCTTCTGACCATTCCTCCAACCTTGCCAAGTCCCTTTCATCCTTTCCGCCTCCTGTGTATCAACCCTGTTGCAGATCTTTGTGTCATCTGCAAAGGCATATTTTTCCTTCCAGTCCCTCTGCAATGTCACTGATGAAGACATTAAAGAGGACTGGACCCTAATACTGAACCCATGCGGTACTCCACTAGTAACCCCTTTCTTCAGAGTGGACTCCATTTACAATTACCTTCTGTGTCCTGTTGTGCAGCCAATGTTTTACCCAGGCTACCACCCTGGGACCCACTCCAAGGCTGGTTAATTTGACTATTAATCTTTTGTGTGGGACTGTGTCAAATGCCTTGCAAAGTCTAGGCAGGCCATGTCCACAGCCCCTCCCTGGTCTACTACTTTGGTCACCCAGTCAAAGAAATCTATTAGATTCGTCTGACATGAACTTCCCGCTGTGAACCCATGCTGCCTTGGGTCCTGTGCTCTACTGGCCTCTAGGTACTCAACTATTCTTTCCTTCAGAAGTGACTCCATCACTTTCCCTACCACAGAGGTCAGACTGACAGGTCTGTAGTTTCCTGCCTCTGTCTTGGTCCCACTTTTGTGAAGGGGAATCACATCCACCTTCCTCCAGTCCTCGGGTACCACACCATCCTCCCATGATTTATTAAAGCATACTTGTTAATGTAAATACATTTGATTGGATATATGGTTAAAGATATTGAATTTATTTACTGCTAGGACCACCTCCCTTGGAAAAGCTGCATAGCAGTGACACGCTGGATGATTTCAGGGTAACCAGAAATTAACTTTTTGGAGACAAATGAATGAAAGTATTTAAACTGAATGGAACTTTTGTGCCATGAATTCAAATGAAGAACTGGAACACCATATTAGCCTGGGTGCTGTTATCCAAGCTGCATCAACAGGAAGCATTGCATAATAGATTTAAAATGATTAAAAAGAGGATAACTCACTCTATGCCCATGTTAACATTTCATTTATTTATACAAATGCACCATTTGCAACTCAAAATGTGGATAATAAAATGCAATGAAGCAAGGCAAAGGTACCACGCTACCAAACACCCCTATGTTTCATAGTGCTCTACTCCTTCGACTGGGGACAGTGTGATGCAGCTCAGGTCAGTAATTATAAAGTACTTTCCCATCATATGATACAGTACCTTTTATGTACTGTATATGTCAAGTGATATCATTTAGTGCTAACTAATACAACTGAGTTCCTAAACTCATAGTATTATATCATTGTTAATGACTTTATCATCTGTTCTATAATAGTAAGCATTGACTTTAATGGCAGCTGGCACAGTGCATGTGCAAAACACTTGTGAAATAAATGTGCATACAATGAAAATTATATTACCATCACATATTAACACATCATGATGAAGTCTTTCATGCAACAGCTAGACAACAGCTAATAATAAAAAAACATGAATTTGTTGATATGCTGCCTCACTAGCTAAAATTATTTAAATTTCACTGAAGTTCAACTACTTTCTGACTCTTTCTAACTGCAGCTACTGTTATTTCATTGTTTTAAACATCAGAATGAAATCTTGAGGAAAATATACATATATTTGTTTCTCAATATAGTACAGTTTCATATATATATATATATGAGATAAAAGGATGGAGTGGAGATGAAAAATGGTTTTTTCAATTAAATTTATTTTCATTTGTTTAAAAAAAGGGATAAATTCAAAAGCAAAAATAAGAAAATGTGGGAAGGGTAAGAAACAAAAAACAAGACAAAACAGGGCAGGTATTAAAGAGAGAAGATAACATTAATTCAGACTAATGGGGGGACAAAAACAATTGATGCAGAATTAACAGAGGTAATTTTAATAAATGAAATTATGATAGAATTGTGAAGGGAGAAGTTATTTACTGCAAAAATAGCAGACATGATATACCATTAACCTGCTGTCCCCTTAAAGAGAATAGACTAAAAATTGTTTAAAGCAACACTTACTCTTAAAACAAACACATGTTGTGACTAAGGAGCTACCATTTCATGTGCACACATCATCATCAAAAGAGGGTTTTTAACAATCACATACTGTATACATGAACTCACAGTCTGCAGATTATGTTAGGAATAAATTACTAGCGTGTCACACATTGTTGGAGGAAAATGTTATTTGGCAAGTCAGAAATATTATCTCTAACTACAGCATTTTGTTTATAAACAGATTTCAAGTCACAGTAGATATTTTATATGCTCAAAGAACATGTCCATTCACTGAAGCTTCTGAAACAGAGTCCATTTTTCAGTTCAGTGGAAATGGGCTGAACCTCATTTTATGTTATATAGGAGAAATTGCCATTGGTAAACTTAATAAAAAAAGTCCATACATCTCTCCAATTGGCAGTGTGTTCATCAAAGAATTTTGTGTGTGTGTGTGTGTGTGTGTGCTGTATCCACACTGATGTTTCCAACAGGGATGTACAATAAAATGCACATACACATAAATATCCTTATTCCCTATTTTGTTGCTGTTATTCCCAGAGTATGAGATTTGTCAATGTAAAATTTGGTATCAAATAAATTGGCTAAAAGCTAAGACTTCATTCAAGACCTCAGCCACTGATACCCCAATCTATGGATCTGCTAAGATTCATGGTAGAGGATGTTGTAACCTATTGCTTTCTCTCTCTTGTTTAGCCACATATTGCAATGCTGTTAACCGGAATCCACTTGGATCCCCATTATGGGTTTCTGCAAAGTGTGCTCCTAGGGCTTTAGCTTTTTTTAATTGCTCTTGTCTGCTCTTTCATGCAGTATCTTAAGAGTCTAATTGTTCTACCACATGTAACTTGCCACACGGGCACCAAGCAGCAGAGACAATGTGATCAGTTCCACAATTTATATAGGTTTTACATGTTGAAAGTTACTGCCTGATATTTTGGGTTCTCATCCTACCACTGTGTATTTGCATATGTTGCAATAGCTGCATTTGTGAAAACATACTGATGTGTTATAAAACTAGTTAAGTGGCTTAACAGTTGACATATGACTATTTACAATGTAGTCCTAAATATTTAGGGCTCTTGAAAACGTTTCGCTTGGTTTGCTACTGAAAATCTCTTTTGTTACTTCATTCATTGCCAAAATGGGCCAGTTCTCCAGCATAGTTTTCTCACTTCTAATCCTTTATTATCAAACTATGTAGCAAATGTTAATCTCAACACAGAATGAGTTTTGGATTTCACTTTTACTTTAAGGAGATCCACTCTTTTCATGTTATCTATCCTTTTCTTAGCCTTTTCTATTACAGACAAAGTGTAACATCTTTTTTGATCCGTAAGCACATCTGCGCTGCCTGGTGTTTGTATCTTAATTTTGAAGAGCGATTTCTCTTAAGCCTTATAAACAGTCCCAATGGGATACCTTTTATAAGGCTTGGTTGGTGGATACCTTCTGAGCACAAGAGGCTATTGCCCTCTGTTCATTTCTATAGGTTTATGTTTCCTTTTTATTTTGATCATTAACTGAAACTTTTAAATCCAGAAACTCAATCTCTGACATGTCCATTTTATATGAAATTGACAAATTACACTAGTTTGCTCAAAGCCATTTTCAAAATTCTGGTACTTCATCTTCATGACCTGCCCAAATACAGAATATATCATTAATAAACTGGTGTCAACAGATTATCTTCTCTAGGAATGGATTCAAATTAGCAAAAATATGGATTTCCTCCCACCAACTCAGCAACACATTTTCTAAGAAAGGAGCAATACTGGCACCCATTGCAGTGCCCTGATTTGGTGGTAGTACTCTCCATTGATCAAAAAATAATTATGCTTCCAAATAAATTCAGTTCCCTGTAGAAGAAAGTAAGATGGCACCACTTTTCTATCTGACCTCATTTCAAAATATTCTTTTGTAGCATTTATTCCCACTTCATGTGGTATACATGTATGCAATGAATTTATGTCAGTTGTCAGAAATCTGTAATGTCTCTCCCATTTAGGATTTTTTTTTCTTTTTTTCTTTTTCACTTTTTTTCTTCTGTACAGTTTTTTACTCTTCAGGCTTGCTCTTTCAGCACCTGCCCCCCCCCCCACGATTGTCCCCATGGCAGTGCTGGAGGGGGGGAAGGACATCCTCCCTCCCAGTGTACATATCTGGATGGCTCCAGCCATCCAGCTGGTGATGTGGATCTGGCAAGGTGTGCAGGGCTTCATTCTGACTTTGGAGCCCTATTTCCATTTTCTCCACCAAGCCCTTGTTGTGGCATCATGACAGGACATGCATGTGGAGTTGCGTACATCCTGCATATCCATGGCCCTGTCCATCAAGCTACACATTGCCTGCACTACCACTGAGCCTTGACTCAGTGGCAGTCAAAGGCTGATATGACTGGCCACCCTCCCCTGGAGAGGGTAGCAGTCCCTTCAATGCTCACTCCTCTCCCACCTCACTGACCCCTGGCAACTGGTGCCTGTTGCTGAATATGGGTCACTGGCGTGGCAGGAGATAAGTCTTTCAATGCCTTAGTCCTCCATGCCACCAGGTTGGCTTCCCATTTAAGATTCTAAATTTTACACAAGACATCCTGGGAGTCTCTGAGGTAGGCCCTTGTAGTTGGTACAATGTCTTTTAAATACTAATCTATGTACCTAGACAAATTCTCCACCAAGGAATCTTCTATTGGCCTCCTTATAGCATTCTCCACTGATTTATGTAACTTTGGAATTATGTATCGGGTGGATACAATGAAGACTCAGTTGTACAAATAAAACTCACTTCACTATAAGTGATCACACACACACACACACACACACACACACACATATTGCTTCCTTAACCATTCTATCCAAAATCATTTTGAAATCATTGGTCAAATTCCTGTCTAATTTTCTGCAACATTGTGAATCACTTAACTGATGTTGCTCTTCATTTACATAATTTGTCTTGGGCATTACCACATTGTTACCTCCCTTATCTGATGGCTTAATAATAATGTACTTCATTTCTCTAAGTTCTTTTAATGCAATTCTTTCTTTTTGAAAACTTTTTATTTATCATTTTGCAGGTAAATACAGAACCATACAAGTTACCAAGAAATGACAGTACAATAAAATTGATACCACATCACATTAATCTAGGGTGTTTGTGTCCCATTTCATTTTGTTACCACTGAAGGGGGAAAACTCTATAGTTAGATTCATCATTAAGTAAACTCAAATAAGAGTCATTATGCAGCCAATGCAATTAATCTGTCCCATAGTAAATTATAAGTCCAAAATAAACAGACCAGCCTTCTCAGCTAAATGATTACATTGCTTGAGTGCATAACCCAAAATTCAGGCTTCTTGAAAAGCTCCAAAAGTAAAACATGCTGTCCAACCTGTAAAAAGAAATTACTATAATAGCTTAACACTACACAAAGGGAACATGGATGAACCGTTAAGTTTATACCCATAAAACATTGGTTACACTCAGAGATGTACATGCGTCTTTAGAAAGCATTTTTTAATAATAATGCAAAATTCATTGTTCCATGTTGATGGTGAGAAACCCAGCCCTCGGTCAGCACTGTACCTCGGAGCACCAAGAAACCCTCTGGTGCCATACTGTACCATCAGTAATTATTATTTAAGGAAGTACTCCTGTACAATACCACATGGGCCCTCCACCCTCAAACCCTGTATAACAGCATTCAGAACTCACCCAATAGTTACAAATCAAAGCACAAGTTTTCAAAAAGTAACAATTTTTTACATAGCATGTAGCCACTTCAGCTCAAGGATAGGGACTCCTGTCCTACCCGCCAACCCTCCCATATCAACTTTTAGGCAATGTTGAAACAAACTGGTTTATATCAGAGAGCACCTCCACATTAAAACCAATTTCAAAAATGCACATGTTTATAAGCAAAACTGGAGTCCACAATGAGGTGGTACCCCAAACCCATTTCCAGGTGGTGGACAGTCAACATAACCTTAATAGCCAAGGATACCAGCAAATTGAAAAACAGTACCAACATTACTGGTCATCGCTGTCCAAATCACTGTGGTCCAGTCGTGCGGGTGGAGGAGTGTCATTAAGTACTTTGTCTACAAAAGCTCCTGCCACCTTTGGCTCAGTGGAGTATTGCTTGTTGTCCAGTGTAAATTGTAGTCTAGAAGAGAAGACAATACAGTACCAAACTCCAGCTTCCCATAACTTCTGATCCACTCATTCAAACACCTTTTTCCACTAGTATGTTGCAAAAGAGAAATCAGGAAAAACAGGATATGTTGGTCCTCAATGGGGATAGGGTTTTGTTCCTTAGTTGCTCTCAAAATTTTATCCCAGGCCCCCAAGGAGCCTGTTACCATGAGAATGGTGCGAGGGCCATCTTCCCCAGTCTGGGCCTGCCAGGGGGTAATACAATAGGCTTTAACAACAGGGACCGCATGACCCAGTCTCACTGCTTTGGGGAGTCATCTTTCCAAAAACTCTACCAGGTCATTGCCCTCTGTCCCCTCGGGCACTCTGAGGATCTTGATGTTAGTGGATCTAACAGAATTTTCAAGCTGCTCCAACCGGTTCCTGAGCAGCGAATGTTCCTTTACTGTCATGGCTGCCACAGCCATAGCCTTTGCTTCTGACTAGTTTGACTCCACCGATTGGTCATGACCACATCAATTTTATTTTCTACTGCTGCCGAAGGACTGGAATACAAGTCTATCTTTTGGTCCATTCTATGAATGGACTGCGTTAAGTCTGTGATCGCTTTCTGAAGTGAGTCGAGTGTGGCAGGTTTTTCACTGGACTTGTATGTGTAAGTTTGCAGCAGGGCTTGTGCAAACAAGGTCTTGGGTGGGTCTGAGTCATTTCAAACTTGATTTCTCAGCCCCCCCCCATCATTTTTAAAGTAGTCACTCAATGTCTGGTGTAGTACCGACACCATAGAGGTGTTTTACCAGTGACAGCAATAAAATAAAATAGTTTAAAACCAAATTTGTTATCTAGCATGGACAAAGATCACGGAGAAGCATGCTGCTTGCTGGGCTACTGGCTCTGCCTCCCCATGCAATTCTTTCTTGAGTGGTAAAATTGTGGTAATGTCCAGATACAACTGGATTCTTGTACAACTTTTGTACTTGATGCCACACTAGCTCTTGAAATGTGATGATTGCTAGCAGTGAAGGTATATCTGAGTTAAACTGTGATTTTGGTTTAAAGGGGGTTCTTTTAAGCACTCTCACATTCTGATTCATGACTACTCTGTAGTCTTCCCCTATGGGGACTCCCACATTGTCAAGTTCCTGAATCATTTCAAGTGCTAAACTTAATGTGCAGGATATTCAAAAGGGTTGTGCCTGGTGCAACAGGGTGCACCATGCACAACCCCCCCAATGTGCCCCGGCATGATATTCAAAGGGGTAAAGTGCACAGTGCAACCCCCGATGTGCTGGGATGCATTGGTAATGTATGCAGTGCAGATGCAGGGGGCGTGCCCATGCATATGCGGCACATCCCGATATTCAGCCCGGGATGTGCGGCGCATATGCTGGCACAACCCTTACATGTTCCGTACACTGGTGCTCAAAGTTGAGCCACAAATCACAGGCTCAAACACTGGCCACCCACAGGTGGGCAGCTGTAGTGCAAGGCACAACACAACAGCTGCCAGCCTTGGGTAGCCACCCACCCAGCAGGTACACTGGCCAAAGGAATCCAGACCCCCTGGTGGTCTAGTGGCCCCCTGCCTTGCACGCCCGATCACGGGCATCCATACAAATAAAAGTACTCCCTGGTGATCTAGCAGTCCCCCCATGCCTGATCGCAGGCCGACATAAATGGAAATAAAATCATTGGTGGTCTAGTGGTCACCCCCTGTGCCCGATCATGGGCCAAGGTAAATGGAAATGAAATCCCTGGTGGTCTAGTGGTAACCCCCCCAGTACGCCTGTTCAAAGGCTGGTGATGAAATACTGAATTACCTGATGGTCCAGTGGTACCCCCCACCCACCCACAGAGGTCCCCCGCCATCCAGCACCCACCCTATCATCAGTGGGTGGCAGCACCCCACCAGCATGCCACCCAGCTGCTCGCCGAATTACAGTGTACAGTATGATCTGTACACCTATTGGTCCACAGTGATCATAATGACATGCAAATGGCCCCATTTGTGCATTGCATGCATTTTGGCCTTATTTGCATGCCACAGGCTAAATATCGTGGGTGATGCACCTAGCACAACTGCACTTGCACTGGTGCATCCCTGTCCTCCCTATCTGTGTCTTGTGCTGGCGCAGTGTGTGCGCCTTCTGTGCCACATTCAATGATGCTGAGTCATGGCACAGCACCGTTGAATATCGCCTGGTCCTTGTCCCAGTGCAGCCATGTTGTGCTGTGCCCATGCTTGCACTACTGCCTGGCACAGTCTGAATATCCATCCCAATCTGTTTTCTGCTTCCCCAAACACAGACAGTGATGAATCAGAATTATTTTCATTATTATATATATTACTAATAAATTGTCCACATTGTTCTTCATAATTCAAGTTGAACGGTAAATCTTCAGCCACACATTATCTGCAACCATAAAGTCCTTAGTGTCCTGATTAACTAAATGAACTTTTAGATTAATTTTCCTGTAAAGTTTGTAAAGGTTAGTCAGTACCTTAAAGTCATCATCTGAAGGAGCGGGCATAATGTTAAGCCCCTTTGTTTGTATCAGTATTTGTGCTGTTGGTAGCTCCTTCACTGACAGGTTTATCATACATTTCTTTCCTTCACTCTCCTTTCTGATCTCATTGTCAGTTGTTACCAACCACTTTGGCTTTTTGCCGCTCAATGTTTTTCTGCATCATTTTTGGCAGGACCTCCCCCCTCTCTCCTTATTGTAATGGACCCAGTGTTGCGCGGTGTAAAAATTGACTGATTGTGGAACTACTCTGTTTTCCAGTCTTTCTTCATTCTCATCTCTTGAATTTGTGTCCATTCCTGTTTGCCTTCTTACTCTTTTTCTAGGTCTACTTCTACCATGTTGCAATGAGCACCCCCTGCCTGTGTGATGGCTGTTGCTATTTAAACAATTTGTCCCAGCTTGTAATCAGTCTCACCTCATTTAAACATATTATTTTTTCTTTGTGCCAATTCTTTCTCAGAAACCTCACACTCAACACTATTGTTTACCCTCTCAGGCATTCACCTTACATCCCAAATCTGGACCTACCTCCAAAACCCATGGACATGACATACTGTAAGAATTATAGAGAAAGTGAGAATGGCTACTCACACACCAAAATGAAATAGGGCCCCAGATTTCACCTGTCCCCAAACAGATACTGGTTTCTCTAGATGGAAATGAAGTTCACCCATGAGGTACGGTCAGCTTATAGAGAGAGACCACTGTGTAACATTCAATAAGCTTCAAACCCAGTTTAACCCCGATTAAACAGGACTTTTTCTGGCACCTGCAAGTCTGGCACTACTTGACAGAGAATGGAAGCTTGCTCCAGGTTAAGAGGCCTATGACATAATGGGACAACTTTCTGTATTGGGCAGTTATGCTTTTAGGAAAGGTAGGTACACTGCAAGGGCATATCACATGCTTTTACAGTAGGTACCAGTTTAACAGAAATTCAAGAGATAAAAATTAGATTGGGGAGAATTGGGGTTTCAGATCAGCTGGGAGCAACTTTGTAAAGAAGGGTTTTGTTTATTAATGTCTAGGAATTACAACCCTTTAAGTCAGGGACTCATTTAAAAAGGCTCCACGTCATACAGAGAATGAAGACAGGTACAGAGTACAACAAATACAGTGACTAAGTACAGAGGCAATAATGCATAACATGTACATTGAGCAACACCACGGGTGTGTATAGTTAAATCATATGTTAGAATTAGATACATATTCAGTAGCAGAAGTTTTGAACTTGTAGAGGAGTTATATGCAATCACAGTTGGAGCTGGACATAATGTGGCCATGTAGCTCAGATTTAAAAGACCCCATCCTAGGTATAGATAAGGTTGGACCAGGGATTGAGTTCATCCACAGTGGAGCCCTGAAGTGAAAGGACCTTTGGCCAGCACTGGTCTTCACAAAAGGGATCTGAAAGGCAATGGTGTTACAGTGTCTTGCGGCCTGACTCGGCAAACTAGTTTGGAGGAGCGAGAGACAGCCGGGGGGGGCTAGCCCCAGTTGGTTTTTTTTGGCCAATAAACAGGTCTGGTAGAATGGACACCTCTGAAAGTTAAGTCATGATGATCGTTGGTAGAGGTCACAGGTATGCGTGAGCCGATCACAGCCTGTGGCCAGCTGGCAGACTTTGTTGAGGGTGCATTTATTGCTGGTCAGGGCAGTGTCAGAGATGGCCCGATAGATGACTATGCCACAGTCTATCAGGGAAAGGATGGAGCTAGAGAGAGGGCATCAGTTTTTTTGGCCAATAAACAGGTCTGGGACTCAAGTTTCATTATTTTCTTATTGGCATTAAGAATTGCAGGATTCCATTAAAGTGTAGTAATTTTATAACCAGAGGGGTTAAAATACAACTGAAGTTGCTTGATTTCTGTGCTAGACACATAGGATTTGGAAGGATATTTGTGCAATATTTTAGAAGTGTCCTGCTGGCTAAGCAGTGAGTTTATGCCTGGTTTCAGATAAAAGGTTTGTGTGTGTGTTAGAAGCAGACATAAATTGTCTTCACTGAAAGGCCTGCTTACATCACAGGTGTCACTAGTCAATCAATTGATTCTGGTGGGCTTTTATCACTGCTGTCTTAAGCAAACTACACAGAGAAAAGCCAGTCAGAAAAGATTTGCCTGCTCCTGTTGGAAGCTGAGAAACTTGCTATTCTGCAGAGAACAAACTAGAACACATTTGAGGAACTGGGAACTTGGTAAAACATAATATTGTAGGGGACTAGGAAGGTAAGCTACACTTTCTACAGAAAGTTTCATCATTTTCTTATTGGCATTAAGAATTGCAGGATTCCATTAAAGTGTAGTAATTTTATAAACAGAGGGGTTAAAATACAACTGAAGTTGCTTGATTTCTGTGCTAGACACATAGGATTTGGAAGGATATTTGTGCAATATTTTAGAAGTGTCCTGCTGGCTGAACAGTGAGTTTGTTTTTATCCCTGGACTCAGTAGATTGGTTTGTATAGGAGTGGTGGTCTAGTACATTGTGGTGTTGGTTGACTTACTATAAAGGGCAGTACTCACCAGGGTGGTGGAGCAGTGATGTATTTGATTGTTTCTAACAGTCACCAGTGGTTGTGGCTACCCACCCACCCTTCCTCACCCCACCCACCCCAGGTGTGTCATTTCCTTTATAGCCAAGGTTCTGACATCACTTCCTCAACAGGTCTTGCAGCAGAACTGTCATATTCTTAATTACCCAGCACAGTGCATACAGGGTAAGTACACACAAATAAACAAAAAAAATATATATATTACTCATTGTATATTATAAGGAAGAGGGACATGTGGGGAGTGGTGCAATGCACTGGCTGTGGGGCAGCAATTTTCTGGGAGACATTCTGGAACCTGCATTGCTGCCCTATTTGCAGGAAACTTTCAGCTCTGAGGGAGGAGGTTGCCCACCTCCAGGCTGAACTGGCAAGGACTAAGGAGGCCTCCCCCACCCAAAGAGCACCAGTTCCACAACCACTGCCTCAGAGGTTGCCATGTGTGAAGAGAAGATGGACCACAGTAGGTTCAGAGAGGGTGAGGGTGGTGGAACAGAGGCGTAGCCCCTGAGTTGCACCTCTACACAAATCATATGTCAGCCTGGCAAATCAAGGTTCCTCTATGATGACACCCTCATTGGAGACCAAGAAAAATGCTGGGGACATCCACAAGGGAGACCCACAAAAGAGTAGCAAGGGAAACCACAGGGGAAAGAAACAGCTTCTGATAGGGGACTCAATTGTTAGGGGTGTAGACCTGTAGAAGGGAGAGGAGAGGGAAGTAAGGTGCCTGCCTTGTGCCATGGCTTGGAGGGACAGGAAGCGAATCCTCAGGATTGCAGAAACAGCATCACAGGAGAGGATACTAGATATCATTGTCCACCTCGGGACAAATGACCTAGCTAGGCATGAGATCAGTGCAGTGCAGGATGAATTTGTGGAGTTGGGAGGGGCCTCAGACAGGTAGCAAGCACAGTAACCTTCTCAGAGGTGCTGCCAGTCTATGGCAGGGGTGAGGCTAGGTACTGCACACCATGCAGTTTAATGAATGGTTGCAAAACTGGTGCAGAGCACAGGGCTTTGGCTTCATTGGGGACTGGGGGTCCACCTGGAGAGATGAAGATCTATACTGGCATGATGGGCTGCATCTGTCCAGGAAGGGAAACACGCTCCTAGGTGACAGGTTTAAAGGCTTCCTTGGCAAGCTTTTAAACTAGCCAAGGGGGGGAGGTGCTGATAGGAAACAGGAAAGTTCAAGCCTCCCTCCACAAAACATGGCAGGTAGTAGGGTAAACACTGAGGTACAGAGCTTGACAGAGGGCAGGACAGGGGCAAATGGAAAAATGAACAAGGGCAATAAGAGTAGGAATGGGGTAAAAAAGGATAAAGCCAAGTGGTCCTTATCTGCCATCAAAGTCTGTGTTTCTATCAGGAGGGAGACAGGCTCTCTGTTTATACAGGAGTCCAATTCTGATGTTAGTTGCAGAGCATGTTGATGTTATATGCTCACGGAAGGTAAGGGCTGAGTCAAGGATGACCACTAGATATTTAAAACTGGTAACTGGTTCCAGTGTGGTACCCTTGGAATTTTGTATAGATAGAATGGCCACGTTGTGTTTATGTTGAGGGTGGGCAAATAGCATGGCCTTCGCTTTTTTGTAGTTGAGGACAAGCTTGTGGGAGGCAAACCATAATTCTGTTTCTGCAAAGGAGCCCTGTAAGGATTTATGGAGCTGGGTAGGGTCTTGGTGCCAACTAAAGATCACAGCATCATCTGCATAAAGGAGAAGGTGCCCAGTGAGGACCATAGGAGGAGAGTTTAAATATAGAGAGAAAAGGAGCAGGCCAAGGATGGACCCTTGGGGGACACCCCACCAGACAGGAAGGTTTGTAGAAAGGGTGTTATTGAGCTTCACTTGCTGGGTACAGCCTTGGAGATAGTTGGAGAACCAGCCAGTGGTCTCTTGGGATACATCGATAGAGAGGAGGGAGTTTATGAGCATACTATGATTAACTGTATCAAAAGCCTTGGAAAGATCAATATAGACAGATCCAGCAAAGGTCCCCTGGTCTAGGGTATCATGGATAAAGCAGGTAAACTCTAGGAGGGCAATGGTTGTGCTGTGCCCTTTCCTGAAACCATACTATTGCTGATACAGTAGGTGGTGTGAGTCTAAATATTCAGTAAGTTGATTTGCATCAATTTTTTCCAACACTTTTGAGAGGAGAGGAAGTATGGAAATGGGCGTATAGTTACTACTAGAAGTACGGTCACCATTTTTATGTACTGGAGTAATAACAGCCCTTTTGCACAGTGAAGGGAACTGCCCTAGGTACAATGACATATTAACTATTTTTGTTAGGGGTGTTAGGACTGTGTCAAGGGTTAAGGAAAGCAGTTTTGCATCAAGAGAGTCACCACTCTGCCTTGTTTTTCCAAGGAACATGGCAAGATATGTACGGGCAACACTAGGGGAGATCATTTTGAAGTGAAAAGGTAGAGTGCAGGGGGGTGGAGGGAACTGTCCAGCAGATGTAGTGAAGAAGTCGGGGGAGGATAGAACTGTCATGGGGGAGAATAGAACTGAGGGTCACAGTATCCCTCAGCTGGTGGGAGTTTTGCTGGTAGGTCTTGACCAAGTATTTTCATACTTCAACAATCACTGCACATTTCTCCAGTGGGAATACAGATCTATACTAGAGAGACTGTGCCCTGGCAGGTTCCCACCTACACATTTTTTGTACATGTCCAAAACTGGTGCTGTTTTGGACAGTGTTCTATAGAGAAACTCCTCATATATGGCCTCAGACCATCCCATTTGAATTCTTGCATATGGTACTGGTTCTGCCCCCTCATAGAATTTGACAGCAGATAAGGACCGCTTGGCCCACCCAGTCTGCCCATTTCCCTGCCTACTGGATAAGCTGTAGATACTAGTTAACCAGCAGCCTACTTCTTCCTACCCCCACCCCCTAGAATTGCCTTATGACTGTCCCATGCATGCTTGAATTCCACCACTGTTTTTGACTCCACGACCTCCTCCGGAAGGCTGTTCCATGCATCCATAACCCTCTCTGTGAAAAAATACTTCCTTAAATTACCTCTGAGCCACCCCCCCATCTTCGAATTGTGCCCCTTGTTCTTGTACACCTCTTTTTTTGAAAGATGCTACCCTCTTGGACTTTGTTGATTCCCTTGAGGTACTTGGAAGTTTCTATCATGTCCCCCCTCTCCCTCCTTTCCTCGAGGCTATACATATTAAGCTCCTTAAGTCTCTCTTCATATGTCATCCGGTGCAGACCCTGCACCATTTTAGTTGCCCTCCTCTGGACAGCTTCCATCCTGTCTATGTCTTTGCGAAAACTGGGTCTCCAGAACTGCACACAGTACTCCAGATGGGGTCTGACCAGCTGTCTGTACAGAGGGAGAATAACTTCCTGTTTTCTACTGATGATGCCTCTCCCTATGCATCCCAGTATCTCCCCAGCCCTCCTTGCTGCCCTCTCACATTGCTTGCCCACCTTTAGGTCATCTGATATGACTACCCCCAGGTCCCTTTCCATTTTTGTTGTTGTTAGTATCTCACCCCCCATTGTGTAATCTTCCCCTGGGTTTTTGTTTCCCAGGTGTATTACCTAGCTCCTCCAGAAATGAGTGCTAAGCCACAAAAAATATTGTTCATGATACTAGAAGTAGCAGTCTAAAAATCCATTACATCCTCTTGGCTAACAATTGGACCTGCCTGATCCTGCTCCTTTCCTGTTGGGGTGCTTCCCAGCTAAACCATGCTTTATTTTGACTTTCTGTACTCAGTTTTGTTATTTCTGTCCACAATATTGCTTGCTTTTTCTCCCGTCCCCCAACCCCTCCCAGGCCGTCATTAAATACACACTCCCTCCCTCTTTGTTCCTCTATTACCCTATTGGCCCAGCCTTCTCTGCTACAAGCCCTACCCACCTGTCGGTGCAGGTCACACTAGACATAAGAAATATAGATTGCAAAGACCTATTCCAACAAGTTTCCTTCTCTACAGTGCTGTAATGTCTCTACAGCTCAACCATGATTTTTGCTAAGCTGGCTGTTCCACTGATAATTTTGGGATTGATGATGCTGCACTGCCTCACTGTCCCTGTAGACACTAGCAACCATAACCCTCACCTTGATGTACCAGTATATTTCTTGCACTACACACAAGGCATAACCACTGGAGCCCATACCATCTGTACCTTGCTCCACTGCACCCCAATGTGGCACCTTGGCTACCTTCCGTATATTCAATCATGTGGCACCTCTAATAACATTGCAATATATATTGTGCTCTGCAATTTCACAGGGCAAACGCTGACCAGCAGGGCCAAGAGGTCTAGATGCCCTACAACAAAACTAGTCTGCAAAATGATTAAAACGTACCTTCTCAGGATATTACTTATGCTACTTCTGTTATTTGGAAATGTTCATCCCAACCCGGGACCTACTGGCCTAGCCCCCCATGCCCCAAAAAGGCAGGAGGAATCCCTCAAATTAGCCTCAATCAATGTCTGTAGCCTCCTCAACAAACTTGACATACTGCAAACCTGGGTCCAGCAACATAACCCTGATGTTCTCTGTGTTGTCAAAACATGGCTTAACCCCAAGATACCAGACACTGCAGTCACCATCCCTGGATACACTATATTCAGGCAGGACAGGGTTGCTAAATGAGGTGGGAGCTGTGCCATCTATCTGTGGAACTCCTATCTGAGTCATGTCCTTCCTTTCTCAAACCCTAAACCCTCCTCGTAGGTTCTCGCCATCAAAGTTCTACTCAGGGTACACAACAAGGAGCTCACCATAGCCTCTGTTTACCTACCCCCTAAAGACCAGGCCAATGGACTTTCTAGCATCATGGAAAACCTAAGGGGAATACACCATAACTCTGAAATTATAATACTCTGTGACTTCAACATAAACTGGCTCTCACTGGAGGCCGGCACCTACAAGGATGCTGTCATGGCACAGACCCTCACCCAGCTTGTTGCCACCCCCACCAGATGTAACTATAGGACAGGGTCACACACACTTCTAGACTGGATCCTTTCTAATTACCCTGAATGAATTTCTAAAGTCACGGTGCTCCCTGACATTATCAGTGACCATTCACCTGTTACCTGTATCTGGACAAACAAATTCATTAAGCCCCTCCTAAAATAATCCATGCCAGGGTGTTAAAGCAGAGGTGCCTTGGGCTACTAAAAACACATTTAAGCCACAAAGACTGGTCGCCAATCAACTCCTCCAAAGATGTTAACCAATCCTTGGACCTGAACTTTCATCAGGCACTTCACTGCGGCCTGCAATATCTTTGCACTTCTCAAAAAAGCTGAAGGTCAGGGGAAGAGCTAACCATTGGATAACCCCCAAAACTAATCACTTTACTCAAGCAAAGGGACCATCTCTGGCACTGTGCCTGAGCAACATCCACACCTGGGGATATTCATAAATATAAAACTGCCAGAAATGAGTGCACATGGGCAATTCAGAGCTCCGAAATCAAATATTTCAAGGAGACTCTCTCCAACTGTTGTGGTGACGGGAAAAAAAATCTGGAGTAACTTAAAAGACCTTACAGGCAAGGATCCTAAGTCACCACCTACTATGCTTAACATAAATGGAACACCAACATCTGACCTTTACACAATCTCCAATACGTTCAACAATGCATTCTCCAACTTGGATAGTGTTCTCCTATCTGACTTCTTCGATGCCCCCTCTGGTAGTAACCCCCCTGATACTGCATCTCTCCTACACCCTACCCCATGATTCTACTTCATGGAGATCCCAGTGCACTTAATCAGAACCTATATTCAGAAGGCCATCCGCAACACAGGCTACAGTGGTGACTCCCTC
The DNA here is from genome assembly GCA_016271365.2 of Neoceratodus forsteri. Taxonomy (NCBI): domain Eukaryota; kingdom Metazoa; phylum Chordata; order Ceratodontiformes; family Ceratodontidae; genus Neoceratodus; species Neoceratodus forsteri. Next base: position 540,865,917 of record CM057449.1, on the reverse strand, counting down.
GACCTGAAGTTGTTAGCTCTGGTCCTTGAAGAAATCCTTGTACCCCTGACAATGATCTTCAACCTTTCACTAAGAATGTCCCAGTTCCCATCTTGCTAGAAGCAGGCGACCATCACACCGGTACACAAAAGTGGAGACAAGTCACTATACTCCAACTACAGACCTATCTCCATCCTCCCTCCTTTGTCTATGGCCCTGGCATGCATTGCTTCAGACCAACTAGTTGAGTATCTGGAAAAATATAACATCCAATGTCCTGAGAAACATGGTTTTCATAAAGGACACAGCACCACCACTGCACTATTAGAATTCATGGGATTCATCCATACCACTCTCGATCAAGGAAACTGTGTGAAGGCAGTATTCATCGACCTTATGAAAGCCTTTGATACTGTCAACCACCCACTCTTACTCAAGCAACTATCAAGCATTGGACTCTCCAAAGAAGCACTGCTCTGGTTTTCAAGTTACTTTGGGGAGAGGGTCCAGTGGGTCAGGATCGCCAGTGTCACCTCAGAAGATAAACCGGTCCTTTCGTGGGTCCCACGGGGTTCCATCCTGGGACCACTACTCTTTGGCCTCTTTCTGAATGATCTCCCCAGTGTCTGCCATCAGAAGTTACTACTTTATGCTGACAACACAGTCTTGTTCACCAACCACCAAGACACGGAGCTCCTTCAGAAATAATTACAGCTTGACTTCATGCACATTGAAGAATGGTTCAAGACACACAAACTGGTCCTGAACTACAGAAAAACAAAGGTAATGACATTCTATAATGCCAGGAGCAAGTACAAATCCCATGACATCACCGTCAAAAACCAAACAGAGAGCATACTTGAACACGTTCCTGAATTTAAATACCTAGGTGTTACATTGGACAGTTTCCTCTCCTACCATTGGCACATTGATTCTGTTGCCAAAGCCGCCAATATCCGTATAGGTCTGCTCTACAGACACAAACACTTCATGACTCCAGACACACTCCGGTTGGCTATTAACAGCTCTGTCACCTCCATCATTGATTTCAGGCTAACAATCTATGGCTCCACCTCTGCCTCTGTCCTCTGCAGAATTATGGTCACACTCAACAAAGCATGCAGGCTTCTAATGGGGGCTGACTGACTTACACACACTAGTGATCTGTATGTTTGGGCAGGATGGCTTCCTCTCATCAGCCGGATCCAGTATCAAACCTGCCTCTTAGCCAGAAAAGTCCTCCTCAGGATCATGCCCCCAGGTGTTGAAAAGCTCCTCATAGACCACCACAGCACCCAGCAAACTAGAAGTTCACAACAACAAACCTTCCTTGTCCCCAGATGCCGGACTACAATGGGACAGAGGACTTTTGCTCACAGAGCTCCACAGTGGTACAATGCATTCAACAAAGAAACTCTTACAGCTGCTGCTCTTGGCCCATTTAAAAGACAACTCTGACTTCATCTCAGCTCAACTAGCCATTCTGACTGCTTCACCTAATCTGGGGCCCCATGGTCACTACCCTCTACTTTAGACAGGTCAGCTACCCTCTTGCCATGCCCTCCCTCTCCTGCTCCCCTGCACACACCCTCCCCCCCCACTCTCCTTCCTCACCCCCCTTCCTGGCACTTACTGACAATTATCCCTCCCCTCCCTCCTCTTGAGTTCTTTTATCATCACCCCTTACCCTATGACAATGGCCTTCCTGCCTGCATACCCCTGCCCTCCCTACCCTCTCACCAGCAGCGCTTATTTCTAAGTTTATGTCTAAGTTTGCTCTTGGATGTTGTGTCTTTCTACTTAACATTGGCACATTTTGAGGTACTATAATTAACTATGCCTCAGTCTCTTGCTTCTTTTTACTATGTAACTATGTATAATCCTGTCGACCTTTTTATGTATGCTTACCTTCCATTTTCTTGACGTGTAACCTTTGTAAATGAGTAGTTCCTGCTCAAAGGTATTTGTAATCCTAGATTTCAATAAATACATAAAATAAATAAATAACAGCTACCACTCCATCAGTAGAGGCCTGGGTGAAGAGGATACATGGAATACAGAGACTGGATATAATCACAGCAGTGCTGCACTTTTCCTTGGCAAAATTCCTTTCACTGTGGCAACCTTGGAAGAAATATAGAAATCAAGCATGGGGGAAGGGAACCTCTTAAGATAATGAGTAGGGTTTCAGAGCTTCAGCCCAGGCTATCCCTCCCACCCTCAAGTGTCTTCCCTTTAAGGGAGAAAGGAGTTAGCTGGGTCCCATGACCCCTGTGCCACACTTTCTTTAGTCCAGTTTGCCAGTCTTCTAAGATTCTGAGCCTCATGGGAGGAATACAGTACATGACCCACCCATGGTACCCTTAGTTGGTGGAGATAGTGTATTTCAACACTGTAAGTAAGTCAGGGGTTCTGACAATTTAGTAAACAAGCTTTAGTAAGAGCCACTACAGCTGCTAATGTATTAAATTGATAAGGGTGTTTTATGAGCTTAAATGTAAAGATGAATTGTTGTAGTCAGCTTTGTTTGTAAATGTCATTTTTGGAAAAATTAAATCATTTGTCTGGTTGATCCTGTGTTTCCCGTGTGTTTAAAATGCAAGTGGTGAGTGTGTCTTGTACTACATAGAGAAGGAGAGGGAGCTCAGAACCAAGACCTTCAAGTTATAGTAGCAGAAATGCTGCAGAGAGGAGAGGTATGGCTACAATGGGGACTGACTGCCAACCTGGAAGCATAAGATCCTATATCGAGGTGATGGCCAGCTTCCATTAAGGAGAGAACCATGGTCCTCAGTGCACAGTTGAAATGTCACTTTGATGGAAATTTAAAGTAGCCAAGGGGAGTGATGAAAGAAATGGGGGAGGAAGAAAGTGGGCCACCACAGGCTTATATAGAGAGTAGGGAGATCCCAAGCAGAGGTTTAGTAAAGAATGAAGGTGGGGGGGGGAATGTGCAATCAAAGAAGAAAGGTGAGGAAGGAGGAACAATTGAGCAAAGGAGAAAGCGACAAGAAGAAAGCTGAGGGATGTCAAAATGGTGCAAGGTCTGCTTCAGAAGCCCTTTGAGAGGAAACTGAAAGAATTCAATATGTATACCCTGGAGGAGAGGAGAGAGAATTGGGATATGATGGAGCCCTTAAAATACCTCATGGGGGTTAATAAGGCAAGAAGGGAGATATGTTTCAGAGAAAAAGGTGCTGTAGAAAAAGGGGTCATGATATAAAGCTGGAAGGAGGTAGATTCAAGAGAGATGTGAGGAAGTACATCTTCACAAAAAGGGTGGGGATTCCTAGAACAGCCTTCCATGGGAGTCAGTGGGAGTGAAACTAGTGATGGGTTTCAAAAATGCCTCAGATAGGCACAAAGGAATTCTTGGAGGAAGGATGGGGATGGAAGAGAAAGTGCTGTAGATCAAGTTGGGTCTCCAGCAAAACTGATAATTAAAAATAGGCATACCTGATGGGGCCAGCGGTCATTAACTGCCATCAGTTTCTATGTTTCTATGTCTGGCAGGTTATGCATTCAAATGAATACAGTATAAAATAATTAATATGCATAATCTCGGTACTGTAAACTTTGTCGTACAAATAATTCATGTTGTACTTTGCTATACAGGCATGATAATCAAATCAGTAATAATATATGCATTGAGCAAGAAAGAAAAAAAATCAAGGGGAACAGAGGCTGTGGAGGACAGACACATTAAGGCAAGCTAAGAGGAAACAGAGATGCTGTGGGTTCACCTCATGGTGCCCTCAGGCAACAAAATACAGGTGAGAGTGATCTATAGAACACCAGGACAAGGGGAAGAGAGAGATAGGAAGCTTGGGGAAGAGCTAGCAAGGGAAGTGAATAAAGGGGAAGTGGTGGTGGTGGGGGATCTGAACCTGCTGGATTTTGACTGGGACATTCCAGCAGCCAGGATTGCCTACTGGTGCAGCTGGTTAAGGATCCCACTAGACAGGCAGCCATTCTCAATCTGGTGTTCACCAGCTCAGAGATAGTGGGTGGAGTGAGGGTAGGGGAACCATTGGGTTCCAGTGAACTTAACTCCACATGGTCCATGCTGGCCCTCAGGATTGGCCTACATGGTGGCTTATGTTCACTTTGCGCATGCCTCACTTGGGTGGTGTGCAGGAGGGACACGCGTAGGTGCCTGGGCAAGGTCCTTCCGCACCCTACACATGGCATGCTGGCTTTGTGCATAGACCCCAGTGCCCTTACAGGTACACTAAAAATATTGGTATTGATTATTGATACTATCATTTTCCTGCTGGCCCCCCCTCATAGCTGTAGCTGACGGATCTTCCTCGGTCTGGAAATTGGGATGATTCATGCCCTGAATCTAGAGGAAGCTATTTCCATGAAGGGGATCAGGTAAAGGAGACACACAATTTTGTCAAACAAGCAATGAATACACAAATGAAAATAGTGCAGATGCAGTATCCAGTCTGGTTGTATGGAGTATATCCTGTACTATTTGTAAAACAAAAGTGTGTTTCTTCCCAGTATTGAAAGTGCTCAGTTGAGCATCCAGCAGCAGCTGCAGTAAAAGTAAGTTCAGCAGGAGCATGTATTCAGCATGTCACTGGTGGTGACAGGATTTATCATTTACATTGCCACAGCTATGAGAGGGTCAGCAGAGGAACTTGACTGCCTGGAGGACCAGGAAACAGTACTGGGACACCATGAGATAACCAAGAGAATACTATGTGTAGACAACACACAAATTGAGAATGACTCTGGTGAGTTATAAGTATTAGTCATAAATCTTGAGAAACTAAAAGTTCAAGAATTAAATACATTTTATAATAAAATACACTTGAACAATATCTGGATAATGGCTGGTCACCATGTGGTCTAAAACTGGACAAACATCCCTCTTGTGACCTCACAGGCCCAAGCCTAAAAAAAGAGAATGGAAAACAACATTCATTTCATGCACTAATGAGCGGATGCATACATTTGTTAGGAAAGATAAGAAGGACTTTATAACAACTGAGAAATATATCCAAGAAATACAGGGGTTAATCAGACAATTGAATGAAAATCGAGGTTTTGTAAAACTTAACAAGAAATGCATCAACAATATAAACAAAACATAAACTGACTTATTTAAGAGAAAAAAAGTAAACTACAGAGAGACTCAACAGACTTTGATAAGGGAGAAATATTCAAGTGGTATAGGCCTGAACGCTTACCACCTAGGTGGCATTCCAGAAGTAGATCTAGGAATTGGCAATGAAAAAGAAACTTTAGGACTAAATCAAGAAGTAATAAGCAGCAACAGAACAATCAGAAAGTCATGGTGATAGATTTAGACCCTGCACCAACAACCAGCCCCGAACCCACTTCACCTAAAGTTGTTTTAGACAAGACCATTCCTTCCAGAGTCAAAGAAAAACTGCAAACAGAATACAAATCAGACCAACTACAAGAGAAAGCAATGATCAAGAAAAACAAATGAAAAAATAAGAAGAGGAACAGGTCATAGTAAGGCCAAAGAGTAACCTGAGGGGAAACTTGGCAAAAACACAGTAATAAACGTAACCCATATCAATTTAACTGTGGACCAGATCAGAGTTTTGGAACATAGCCTATCATTTGCCCCATTCCCAACAGTAGACGTGTTCAAAATAAGAATTGATATATTCAGACTCAAGGAAAATCAAGTTGAAGTATTACTTCAGTACCACCAAGACAATAGGGTTTAGTAATAATGAAACTCCTGTATTTGCAACTAGCACTGCTACAGGCCTGCAACAAATGGAAATATTACCATCAGCGGACTATGAAGAGAGCAACATTTCACTTATATGGGATCATAGAACAGACATGGTAATGAATAACTTGAACTTGATTGACTATGTTGATTTAGATGAACCTTTAGGGAATAATCTTGACCCAGACATATCTGAGGATGAATATTGCACCCTCATAGAAGGTAGAACAGGTAAATTCAAACCTGTCCATATTTAATTCATTGCTAATGCTGCTATTACCACATCTGAAAAGATGATTCTACAAGATATTGACATATTGAATAAAATGTGCCACTTCTAGAAACATAACAATTTACCAGTACCAGAAAGGGTGGCACTTCAGAAATTATATGATTTTAAGAATGTTGTTTTTAAATTCTCCAATAAAGAAAGCAATGTGGTTATTATGAAAGAATCATTCTATTTATCGTAGCAAGAATAATGGATTTACCAAGTGAAGCAGAAAGTTATGAGCAGCTCACAGGGGATCCACCTGCCAAGTATAGCCTCAGAAGTTTTCCATTAATAGTGCATATACCAATGGCTGGATTAATGGCAGTGAGGCAGCTTTTCTGAAACTCAGTTTCCCAGTTACACCCACATTCTATGGCCTCCATAAAATCCAGAAAAAGCTGAATAATCCACCTATGAGACCTATAGTTTCAGGGATTGGGTCACTAACACAGAATATTAGAAAGCATATTGAATTATTTCTTAAACCTTTTGTTATAGGCCTTCCTGCATACATTAGGCACACCATGCACTTACTACAAAAGTTTAAAAAATGTATATGGAAAGAGGACTACTTTTGGCTTACAATTGATGTAGCAAGCCTTTACACTGACATACATCATAGTGAAGGCTTAGAATGCACCACATACTACCTCTGCAAACTCACTTTTGGTAATACTTTTTTTACTACTTTCATCTTGTAGGCTCTTAGATTTGAGTTAGAACACAATTACTTTGTATACAGTAACTATTTTTTTTGTCAAAAATGTGGCACAGCTATGGGTGCATCCATAGAAACAAAGAAACATAGAAATTGTCAGCAGATAAGAATTGCTAGGCCCATCCAGTCTGCCCGTAAGCCTTATACTTGTTTGTAGCCTCTGACACTATCTGGTCAGTGCCCCCCCCCCCCATTTCCCACCTCTAAGGTTCCCTTATACCTGTTCCAGGCATGTTTAAATTCCTCCACTGTGCTTGATCCTACCACCTCCTGTGGGAGACTATTCCAAGTGTCCACCACTCTCTCAATAAAGAAAAAACTTTCTCACATTTCCCCTTAACCTGCCTCCCTCCAATTTCATATCACGCCCCCTCGTTCCTGTAATCCTTCGATATTGGAAGATGTATCCCCCCTCCTGCACCTTGTTAATGCCCTTAAGATACTTAAATGTTTCTATCATGTCCCCTGATCCCTCCTCTCCTCCAGTAAGTACATATTGAGGTCTCTTAATCTCTCCTCATATGTTTTGTGGTGCAAGCCCTGTACCATCTTTGTCACCCTTCTCTTGACTGCCTTCACCCTGTCAATATCTTTGCAAAGGTGTGGCCTCCAGAATTTCACACAGTACTCTAGGTGAGGCCTAACTAGTGTTTTGTACAATGGCATCACTACCTCCAGCCTTCCGCTAGTGATACCTCTACTTCTGCCAATGACCCCAGCATGCCACTGGCCCTCCCTGCAGCCTTTGTGCTCTGCTTAGACGCCTTTAGGTCATATGAATTGATAATCTCCAGGTCCCTTTCTTCCTTGGTGATCGTCAACACCTCCCCCATCCATGGCACCATTCTATGCCAACCTTTTTATGGGCAGAAGGAAGGTAAAAAAAAATTTTGACGAAGAGAAGAACCTCCTTCTTGGAAAAAGTGGTCCATTGGAACCACTTTATTGACAACATTATATGCATCTGGCAGGGTAGTGAGGCAGACTTGGATTTTTTTACAGACTGTCTGAACAGCAATAGCCAAAGCCTTATATTCCCGCATCAACACAGTAAGAACCTTTCTGGATATAGTACTACAGTCAGTCCCACAAAAAAAGGTTTGAACACTGAGTTACAGGAAACTCACTGCAGTCAATTCAGTTTTACATGCAGACAGTGCCCACCCCAGTAAACTGGTGAAATCCATCCCATAGAGTCAATTCATTTGATTGAAAAGAAACTGTGTTGACATTGCTGATTTAAAAACACAAGCTAAGGAAATGTCAGACAGGTGTAATGAGAGGGGATATAATGACACAGTTTTAGAAACAGCACTAAAAAGGTGATGTAACATTGATGGAAGGACACTGCTGACCCCCAGAAATAGAAACACCATGGATTAGAACACCATCATATTTTCTACTGAGTTCAGTAGTATTTATTTATTTATTGAAAATAATCAGAATTACAATCCTTTGAGTCAAAGACTCTTTTGCAAAGGCACCACGTCAGGAACTGTAAAGGAAAGCGTAAGACACAATACAGATACATTTACAGTAGCAGCTAAAGAAACAGGTTAGAAATCTTGGCTTACATAACTCGGTAGGATATTTCATCTGGGAGCTCGCCAGAGACCCTGAGTCAAAGTTAGGGCAGGAAACATTTTCGTAAGGTCCTGAAGGACCCAGAGTCATAGTACTTGGATAAGGGGGGTAGGGAAAGATGTGTGCCTAGGGAGGGAGGTTATCAGCAGTCTACCAAGGGATTATAGGAGGTTAACTAAGACAGAGGTGGTTCCTGAGTAAACTGATTTCAAGTATGGGGTAAGAGGGAAGGGAGGTTGGGAAGAGGGATAGGCAGGGGTTTAATTACAGTCACAGGTTATAGAGGCAAGGAGTAGGGTTTTGAGCCATGTCATAAATTGGTTGAGACTGTGGGTCATGGAGATGGAGGACGGGAGGCTGTTCAGCCAGAGAGGAGCCCGGTAGTGGAAGGATCTTTGTCCGAGAAAAAGGTCTACAGTGGGGAATGAGCAGATTGGAGTTTGCTACGTGCCGTTGTGACTGCCGATAGGGGGCTGTGCTTAAAATCTGGTGTAGATCGATAGGGGCTAGCTTTAGTTGCATCTTTTTGGCCAAGAGACAGGTGAAGTATTTAAGTCTGCCTTGGAAGTTGAGCCAACCAGTATGCTCATAGAGCTCACAGGTGTGGGTTAACTTGTCACAACCCGAGACTAGTCAGCAGGCTTTGTTGAGGGCGAGGTTAATGCTGCGTAGGGTAGTTTGATCTGCAGACCCATAGATTACTATCCTGTAGTCCACCAAGAATAGGATAGAGGAGGATACAGTAAGGTGCATGGCTTGTGGGGGAAGACAGTGCTTGTGTCTGTAAAGGATCCCCAATCTCATGTTGATTGAGGAGGCGACCTGTTGAATATGGGTGTGGAAGGAAAGGGAGGTGTCTAGGGTGACGCCGAGATATTTAAAACAGGAGACCTATTCAAGGGCAGACTCACGGGTGTTAGTTATGACTAGAGGCACTTGACAATGTGGGCTTTGGCGGTGGGCAAAGATCATAGACTTCATTTTTTTGTAGTTTATAATAAGGCGATGTTCAGAGAACCAGGTTTCTAGCTCTCTAAAGTGTCCTTGCAGGGCAAGTTGAAGAGAGTTGGAGTGTGGGTGTTTCCAATAAACTACTGCATTGTCCGCATAGAGCAATAAGTGACCACTGCAGGTTGCAGGGAGTGAGTTAAGAAAGAGGGTAAAGAGTAGGGGACCATGTAACGACCCCTGCGGGACTCCAGCACACACCGGCTTGCGTGTGGAGATAGTAGTGTGAATTCTGACTTGTTGCGACCAACCTGAGAGGTAATCTCTGAACCAGGCGGTGACCTCGGGAGAAATGCTAAGGGAAGGGAGAGTACAAACCAGCAGCTCATGACTGACAGTATCAAATGCTTTGGTTAAGTCAACATAAACAGCCCCTGCCACGAATCCTTGTTTGAGGGCCTCATGGATAAAGGTGGTGAATTTGATGAAGGCATTGGCGGTGCTATGATCCCTCCGGAAACCATACTGTTCATGGCAGAGTAGGTCATGTTTGGATAGGTGGTCAGTAAGCTGATCTGAAACTATTTTTTCAAGAGCCTTGGAGAGGGGTGGGAGAATTGAGATTAGTCTATAGTTGGAAGCCACAGTGGGGTCGCCACCCTTTAGAATAGGGGTTATTACTGCTCCCTTCCAGGCTGAGGAGAATTGGCTGAGGTGTAAGAACAGGTTGAGGATTTTGGTGAGATGTGGGAGTGTCACATCCAGCGTCAATCTAATGAGTTTGAGGTCCAGTGCGTCTGAGCTGAAACGAGGAATTGCCAGAGCTTTGGTGATGTAGCGTTTTGCCTCGTTACATGAGATGACTCTTAGCCTAAAAGGGTCTGCGGTACTGTTGGCTGAGGTGGGGGGTGGGGTAGGGTCAAAGAAGTTAGGGGGGAGAATATGGGAGAGGTCTGAGAAGGAGGTGTTGAGGGCTTCGGAGATGGTCATAGGGTCCTGGGTAGTAACCCCATTCACTGTAAGCTGGGTAGGGATGGGGGAGAGAGGTTTCCCACAGAGCTCCTTGATGTTACTCCAGAAATTTTTCCGGGAGCCCCAACTGGAGGTGAGGGTGTACTTATAGTAAGCGGCTATGGCTTGCCTGATGGCCCATGTGCATCTGTTGCAAGCCACTCTGTACAGTTGCCTGTCAAGCAGGAGCTGTGAGGCAAGGGCCTTATGCCAAATGTTATCCCTCTGCTGCATAAGATCAAACAGCGATTGAGAGAGCCATGGGGTGTTTCTTTTTTTGATTACTTGTTTGGTGAAGGGAGCGAATATATCACAGGCTGTGTTGAAGGTAGAAATGAAATAGGAGAGATCAGAGTCCACAGTTAGCACAGAGTGGATAGGGGACCAGTCGCAGGAGGCTAAGTGAGATTTGAGGCGAGCTAGGGCTCCTTTTTTTAGATGTCTATGTTCGGTGATACTGGTGGGGGCTTGGGGAATTCTTGCAGACCAAAGGCAAGTAACTGGTGAGTGGTCACTGATAAAGTCAGGGAGTACAGTGATTTGGGAGATGTTCTGAGGCTTGTTAGTGAAGATGAGGTCAATTAGGGTGGAGGTCCCAGTTCTGGGGTCCCAACGGGTCAGGGAGTTGACGACCTGTGTAAGGTCACAAGCAAGGGCTGTGTCCTTGGTGGGGGATGACATTGAAGCCAGCCAGTTTACATTGAAGTCACCTGGAAGGATGACTTCACTCCTAGGGGGGAGATGGGAGATTTTGTCCAGGACTGATTCAAATGCCAGTTTTTGGTTGCTAGGGGGAATGTACACTGCCACAATGTAAAGGGTTTTTCCGGGGGTTCACAGACTGAGTTTGACTGTAAGGGTCTGAGCTTCATGCATAGGAGATGGGACGTGGACCTCAAGAGACCTGAGGGAGGATTTTACATAGATGGCACAGCCACCTCCCCGCTTGCTGACCCTGTCTGTTCGGTAGAGGGTGTAGTCACAGAGGGTGACAGCCTCATTAGGTATCCTGTCCTATAGCCAGGTCTCAGAAAGTGCTAGGACATCAGGTGATTGTTGGGCTATCCAGCCTTGGAGAGGGACAAACTTTTTTGGGAGGCTGTAGATATTAAGTGTTGCCAGCAGGAGGCTTCCACGATTGTTTTTGGGGTGGACAGTAGAGTGAGGTGGTCCAGGGTTGGGGTGAATATTACCAGACAGTAACAGGAGGAGGAGGGCATGACATAAAAGGGCTAGCCTGAATATTCTTGGAGTGGCCCGGTTAGTCTGTGAAATAGTAGTTTTTTTAATGAGTGTGGTGGGGACTGGGAGGGTGCATATGAGGTGGGTTATCAAGGTGATGGGAGGGAGGGTACCTGGTGGAACGTTAACTGGAAAGTTGGGAGGCTGTGGCTTGAGGGGTATCAGAGTAGAAGTGCAGTGGGAGTTGTGCAAGAAGTGACTGGTTATTGGGTCTAGGAAGGAGTTGGTGTATGAGGATGCACTTGACTTGGGGTGGGGGGGCTTGAGTGTTAATAAGGTGTTGTCAGTAGAGTAACCGTCATGTGGCAGATGTTCCACAGGAGGGGGTAGGAGTGCTAGGTGGGGAGTCATAGAGGCAAAGAGGACAGTGATCTCCAAAAATGGGAGCATTTTGGAAATAGGGGTGGTTTTGATACGGGGCGGGCACTAGTGGTGCGCCGGTATAAGCTGCTGCTGGAGAAGTGGGCTGATTGGTAAAATTTCCTCACGTGATGCAAAATTCCCCTATTTATGTGCGAGCTGACCAAGGGTGGTGGTGGGGGTGGTGGGGAGCTGAACGCTATGGGCAATCCTCAGTGCATCAGCGCTCAGTGGTTGCGTCCCAGGAGCAAAGAAGGTCATGGGATCAGTGTATCTGGTTAAGGAATTATCAGTGGCTTTTTGTGGGCTGTGGAGGAGAGAAGAAGAGCCCTCGCGACCTCAGTCGTCCTCATCGGCATCTTGTGTGGTCTGTGGGGGAGAGCTGAGGAGCCCTCGTGACCTCAGTCATCCTCGGGGGGTCAGCTGTGAAGGAAGGAGAGGAGAAATTAACTTAAGTAGGTAAGTCGGGGGGGGGGGCAGGGGGGCTGGGTTAGCAGTGACTTGCCTAGCAGTACAGTCATAAAATTAAGATACTGAAATTGCTAAGGCAGTAGATAGCACAGATTTTCTTAAAGGCATACAAGAGAATTAATTAAGGTAGTAGCTATATTTCTCTGAATGGTAACTTGGCTATCAGGTCTCAGATAAATTAAGGCAGTAATGCTCTCTCTAAATAGCATGAAGGAACAGGTAAAGTACAGTTCTCAGGCCTAACAGTTGGTGAAATAAACTATCTCCACATGTATGCCGAGCAAAAGAGTCTTAAGAGAAAAGGCGCCAAGGTGCTAGATTTAAATCTGCCATCACGTCCAGGAGCAAAGAAGGTTGTGGGATCAGAGTACCTGGTTGAGGAATTATTGGTGGCTTTTTGTGGGCTGTGGGGGAGAGCAGAAGAGCCCTTGCGACCTTGGTCATCCTCGTCGACGTCTTGTGTGGTCTGTGGGGGAGAGCTGAGGAGCCCTCACGATCTCAGTAGCCCTCGGGGGGTCAGCTGGTTGAGGAATTATTGGTGGCTTTTTGTGGGCTGTAGGGGAGAGCAGAAGAGCCCTCACTACCTCGGTCGTCCTCGTCGGCATCTTGTGTGGTCTGTGGAGGAGAGCTGAGGAGCCCTCGTGACCTCAGTCATCCTTGGGGGGTCAGCTGGGATTGCAGGAAGAGTGGGCAACATCATACACAAGCACTGGCCTATACTACATACAAGTAGTACCTTAAGAACAGAGGCTGGGGAACATCCCCTTGTTACCTTGAACAAATAAAGTAAAAATAACAATTCAGGGGATCTACTTACATCTAGTCATTTTGCTGCCACCAGGCAACATAATCCAGTGAACTGGCTCCCCCAAGCCTTCTGGCTACACAAATATAGAATCTGCAATATTTGCAAATATAGCCAAGAAGGGAACACATATGTACACCATAACAACATCTAAAGGGTAGTAATCCAACAGTTTATCATGTGCATGACAACATTTATCATCTATATTGCCTGGTGCCCCTGTCTTAACATTACATTGGCAGTACAATTCGCCCATTAAAAACACAAACACAAGAGCATGTAAGAACCATTATCAATGGCTCAGACAGGAGTGCCATAGGGACACACTTTGCTGGCGTACATAACTCTGATCCCACCTGACGTAAAGTTACATTCCTAGGACATATTGACCCACTCAAAAGAGGAGGAGACAGGGTCACAAGACTACTACAGAAGGAAATGTGGGGAATAGTCTCACTTAAAACTATTACACCAACTGGGCTTAATGAAGAAATAGATTTTCCCCTCCTTGAAGAATTATTGCTCACCATGCTCTGTCTTATATACTGTTACTCTAGTACATGTTACCTGTGTCATTGTCTATGTCCTTAGTGTTTGTTTTCTGTTTTTTGTCATCACAGATATCCTGTGGATCCAGGTTGAAATTTAATCTCATCCATATTGCCTTCCCCCCTCCTTGGTTTGTAGTGTAGGAGGGACACTCATATAGTGTATATGGACTGATACCTAAGAATTGTGCTGTGGCTTTATCAATATTTTATTTATTTTATTTGTTTTATGAGGAAAAGCTCCATTGAGCACATGTTCATTTGCAAGGAGGTCCTGGGTAGGACAGCAAAAACAATAACGACAATATATACAATCTGAAGTTACAGTATAAATATACAATGACCATCTGATGGTACATAATACATATAGGCAGACTATATGCAGAAGTGGGGAATTACAGTTATGTATTGGGAGAGGGATAAAAAATTATAGTCTTAGTATCATCTGTTTGTGACAGGATATTTAAGATAATGAACTTTGAGTTAACAGACAGTGAATTAGCTTAAAACACAAAGAGAAAGGTAATCACAGTGACTGCTACTCATGATGCCATTATAGTATGCAGGGTTAAAGACATCTGCATTTATCAGTGTAGTATTGGTGCAGAAGAGTTTAAAAGTGAGAGGTGCAGACCAGGGTGGGTAATTTAAGTAGTTTCTGAAGGGCATTCCACACTGTACGGGCTGCCCAGCTAAAGGCAATTTTCCCAGTAGGGGCTGCCCAGCTAAAGGCAATTTTCCCATATTTTGTGAAGTGCCTCGAGATATCAAATGTGATAACATTATGCAGCTTAAGTGGATATGGACCTTGGGTCCTTTGGAGAAGTGAGGAGATATATTTAGGTAGGGAACTGCATAAGGCTTTAAAGGTCCAGAGTTTTAGGTGTCTTATTCTTTGAGTTGGAAGCAATGGCCAGCCTACTTTCTTATACAGGAGGCAGTGGTGTGTGAGGTCAGGGAGCCTGCTGATGAAACAGAGAGCTCTGTGGCAGAGGACATCTAAGCTACCCAGTTCTATGTGATAATGGCAAAAGCCTAAAGGTGATCGCCATTATCACGCAGTCAGAGTGCCGAAAACATTTTCAGCACTCTGACACCCTCGGCACATAGGACAATGGTGCCGGTGACATATATTTCAATGCTTTCTGGGGGGGATCTGCCCCCACACTTCCATGTGGGGACTTTGCCCTCTGCAACCCCCTACTAAAGGATTCTCAACTCCAGGGGGGTGCATGTTGGGGGGGGTGAAAGCATGAACAAAGAAAGGTTCAGGCCAGGCACAATAAATTAGCACAAGCGCCTGGGCCTGGACCTGAACCCAGTACCTCACCCACCCCATCCAAAGGTCAAACCCCAATGCCATGACACAGCTCAGCAACCCACTGCAGCGCCACCCCCTACAGCCACTCCGCCCCCTCCCAGCCCACGCTCACCATGCTCGCCTCCCCCACGTGCGCATACATATAGCGACATCCTGTTGCCCATTTCTCCCACCCCCCATCCGGTCGCCCTACCCTCCCCATCGCCGTGAGGGATTTTGCCCAGAAGGAGTCACCATTACGGATGGCACCCTTCCCCATGCATCCACCTCATGGGATACCAAGCTATCCAGGTACTATATGTTGTTCCAGCACTTCTATAGATAATGTCACCATAATCCAGCAACTGAAGGAATGCAGCCTGCATAAAAATGTTCTTGTCATCTCTGTTTAGGCAATATTTGTTGCAAAAGTAAAAACCCAGTTTCTACCATAACTTCTTGCATAGGGTATCTACAGTATATGAGCATTAAATGTGAGTTTATTTTCCAGCAACATGCCTAGGAATTTAAAGGTGCATACAGGTTCCATTGTTTCATTGGTGAATGTGCTGATGCCTGATACATAGGAAGTTGAGTTTGGTTTCTGTAAAAACACCACATATTTGATTTTGGCTGTGTTCAGAAGTATTGTTAGTGTACCAGGGGAATATTGTTAGTGTACCTGGGAGGGCTTTATTTGCAGAAGATTGCCTTATTATTCTGGTGTCTTCAGCACTGTTTTGCATTTCAGCTCCTCTGTAATTCTCTCTTTCTACTATAGCCCACGTCCTGAGCACTCATGTCACCCACTAGCCCTGCTTCTGCACTGTTTCTTTCACTCTCTTCTATCTTACTGCATTACAAGAGCTATTATTAAGCTGGAAACACATTTTGGCTACAAACAGTGCCTCTTAAATATACTTTGAATGATCTGCTTGTAAACTGTGATACTGTACCTTTAAATTGACTTGGATTTAAACCGAGAGAGCTGACATGCCCCTGACAAAGGTTGGTTTTGGCTGGAGTTCCAGGACTGCATTTGTCCCCATGACAATTCTTTAACTTTTTGCCATTCACCATGGTTTAATAAATGTTGATACTACTTTGCATTATAACTGACTCCAGGTTGTGGTTTGTAAGTTCAATCAATCAATCAGTCAATCAATCATTCAAGCAATCAATCAATATCTTTATTTAGCCAGGTGAAACACCACTGAACAGGGTCATTTACAAGATGGAACTGCAATACTTCTGTGTCTAGCAGAGCAAAGGGACCTGGGAGTTATCATTAGTGACTCCCTCAGTCAAGTCAGTGACACAAGGCTTGCAGGAAGGATAGCACTATGTTTGGGTGTATTGGAAGGGGTACTGACAGCAGGAAAAAGAGATACTACTACCTCTATATAGGTCACTGGTGAGGCTGCATCTGCAATACTGTGTTCAGTTCTGGAGTCCTCAATAAAGGAAGGACAGGGACAAAATGGAGACCGTGCAGTGCAGGCTGACCAAGATGATTTAATGCCAACACAACAGATCATATGAAGCTTGTTTCAAGGTACTGAACATGTACTCATTGGCGCATGCTATGAAGCTTGAGGGGAGGATTTTAAGAGAGATATGAAGGAATACTTCTCCATAGAAAGGTCGGTAGATGTCTGGAACAGCCTGCAAGAAGAAGTGGTTGGGCAAAGACAGTGGAGAGCTTCATACATGAGTGGGATAGGCACATGGGTAAAATAAATAGAGGTAGCGGAAGTGGAGGGACACCTGTGACCAAACAGAGGCCAGGGTGTGATGCTAGGCAAGGAAAATAGGGCAGAATATATGGCCCTACTAGTACTTTTCTGCTGACACATTCTATGATTCTATGGAGACCAGAAGAAACAGTGGAGATATGATAGAGACCTTCAATCTTCTGAAGGGAATAAACAAGGTGAACTGCAGGAACTATTTAGCAGGAGTACAGAGTCAAGAACCTGAGGTCATGAGTGGAAAGTGGCAGGGGAAAAGTTTAAGGGGGATATAAGGAAGTTCTATTTTACAGAAAGGGTGGCGGAGCTGTGGAACAGTCTCCCAGCTGAGGTGGTGATGCCAAGACCATAAATGGTTTCAGGCATAGCTGGGACACGGTGAAGGGTTTGGTGGTTGCTTAGGTTGGTAGCAGTAGGAAGGGGTGTGTGGGGTATTGATCTGAGAGGAATAAAACTCTTTATAGATAATAGGTCCAGGAGCAGATAGGGAAATCAGGGCAGACTACTGCAGATGGACCTGAGGTCTTTTTCTGCTACCATTGTCTGTTTCTATGTCTTGCAAAACAACACAATGTGAGTTGCCATTGCACTGCAAACTTTTAAAAAATGTGTAATAGATTAGTGGGAACTTTACTGCAGAATACAGTGCAGTATGTCAAAGTTATGTTTGTTCTTCTAGAGATGCCCTCCTACTAAGACATTTTGCATTATCTCTATGCTGGTGGATACAGTAGGAATAGCATGGCCTTTTTCACGAGTCCCCTTTACATGTTGGGTTATTTACAGATCATTCATCAGATCCATGAACATCACACTTGCTGAGCCCCCTTCTTTTCTTAACCTTCATTTTACATTATGTCAGCATGGTTTAATTCCCACTTAACAAATAATCATCTGGGTTTCAAACTCTGTCCTTAACTTAGAGGAAAATTGTCAAAGACTTGAGCAGTTACAATATTGGTTTGTCTCTGGTGTGCATCACACAGCAACCTAACTTGGCAGCTGCCATCATTGTAGATGAACGGGGGTCCAAACAGGACAGGGAACCCTGAAGACCACACAAATGTACTGGTTGGGACCAGGATGGCTGGAAGAGAGTAGGGGACCAGTGGACTAATTCTGGGGATAGAAATTGGATTATCTGCACTGGAAGGAAGAAGAGGAAATTATTTTTCATGACTTAGAGCATGGGGACATGCATAGTATATGTGCATGGTCCCAGACACGAGGTTAGCCCCACAGAGCCCAACAAAGGCCCATATAGACTAAGAAGTCTCCCCAGATCAAATTTGGTCTCCAACATGTTATACAGTATGTGAATGGGGGTTGGATGGGATTAAATACCAAATACCTGAATACAGTCAAATATGAACTGGCAGTCAGTAGTCATCTGAATACATCTGATGATCTGTATATTTCAAGTGTTGTCCTCTTTATCACCAAATGCTTAAGACGAATTTCAGATGAGCTGTAGATTAGAACTTTAACAGGAATAATTCACCAAATATCAGATGATTAGTTTTTTGAAATCAGGGTCCAGGGGTGGGTTGATAGTGCAGCAGCTTAGAGACTGACTTGCCATGCTGATAACTGAGTTTCATACCCTGAAAAAGGATTTTGGCTACTGGTAGGGGTCTGCAAGTATTACATAATACTTATTGGTTGGTGCCATTTATCACCCGTGGACAGTAGTGGGTTAACTCCATTATTCACACGTGTGAATAAAAAACTGTGAATATCGGAGTTTGACCAAGCACCTTCCAGATACGCTGCAATAACCTATTTGATGCCACCTGGGCACCTCCACAAGTCCCTGCCCTTGCGCTGCCAACCTGCTCAAGCTGCACAGGAAACCCGCCAAACTGTGGAGAACTTACTCATCAGGCAGCACTCTTTGTTTAAACTATGGGAAATGGTCTTTAATAAAAGTAATTTATGTAAGCACATAAATGGCAACCTGTTCCCACTTTACACCAGGCACTGAATCTGACTGTCTCAAATTCATTGAAGAGCAGGAGAATAAAAATATAATGGAGAAAACCAAAAGTGATGTACTGCTCTTTTCAAAGTTCCTGACCTAGACCGGTGAGTCAGCAGAACTCCTCAGCATTCTATTCATAAAGAACCAGTAAATATAAAAAAACATGGTAAAGTCTGGTAAATTCAGATTTTATGTATACCCTCAGTGTGTGATGCCTAGATAAACCTCTCAGTGTTTGCCCTCGGGGTTTATGGGGCATCACACACCTCAGGTGTGCATTACATCCTTATAAACCACACTTCCCCATGGATTATTCAATATTTAATTCCTGAATGCCACAAATAGTATGGGTAACTGGTATTCAGATCTGAAAGAGTACTTTTCCCTATTCATGGTTATGCTGAGAAAAATAATTAAGAAATTTAAATTGTCATTTAAAGCATGCACCATCCATAACCTATCCCTTCTGATTCCCCAAAGTTACTATTTTAGTCATGGACCATACCTCTCTGACCACAACCCATGATTGCAGGGGGGTAGCAAATGCTAAGAAATCCTTTATAGTCCACTGATTTCTCCCCCATCAAGGAGTGCACTATCCCTTTCAGTCTATGACAGATCACTGATACAGCACATGGAGGGAGCACACAACTAGGAAGGGGGAAGGGGTCAGAGTAGTGGTAGTCACAGATGCATTTTTTTATTGATTTCTCTTACAACAATGGGAAGCTCACAGAGATGTGACTGAGACTTCATAGCTGTCCCCCTTTCTGGTTTGCCCAATTCGTAATAGCGCATACTAAATAAAACCTCCAAATAGTGGAAAATTCAGATGTATTCTGAAGCTCTGACTGTATTGCTATTCAGTGGTATTCCTTTTGAACTAATATGTCTGGGGTTAAGCACTGCCCTACTTACAAAGTGCTCTGCTCTCTGATATAAACTGGCATGTAGGCCTCCATGTTCAATTTGATATAATTCTCTAAAATGCCAGGTCAACAGAACTGGCCCAGTTAACACTCTGAGCCTCAATTGCTGTTTTTGCATAGCTAAGGAAGACCGCAGGGAGATGATGATGCTGCAGTGTGCAAGAAGCAGATGTTCTCAGAGCATTTTCTTCCATGGTTTGAGTGTGTTTCACCTGCTTGTTCCATTTCTTCATTTTTCATTGTCTGTTGTTGAATACATTGTTGAAGATAAAACAATAAAAAACTGCCATAAAATAGATGTTTATGTTGATTGATGATTGAAGATCACCTAAATAAATAATCTCTCAGTTATGGAACTGGTCTGAGATAAAAGCTGTATCTAATATTTTTATAACACATCCTCTTATCTTGCTGTAAATAAATGCTCGTTAACATTTCAAACACATGGTTCACAGAAATTGAAATTCAAATGTAGAACTGCAAAAGAGTTCAAGAACCTGACTGTCAGAGGAGGCATGCATACATAATACACTGTATCGAAGACACGGATAATATTTCCTTCATAACAGTGCATTTCTGGTTTATATTTATCTTATGAATTGTGAAAGACCCATAACTCACATACACAACAGGGAAGATGGATCATTGTAATGCACAGGGCCTTTACATGATAGGAAGTCCTATAGTATGAGGTTGCATGTATGTTTTAGTGCAATTTTTTGTCAAGACATATATGGTAAGATTCCAATAATAATAATAAAAAAAAATCTGTGTCTAAGTGATGCTTGCATTTAGTCTTGAATAAATAAGGCAGCACACATTTTTCAACACTTGCATCCTATTATGATGAATGTTATGTTACAAGAAAGAGCTTCAGTGATGTTATGACACTTTTATTAGAGAAAGCAGTAGTTGAAAATGGATCACCGTATGGCAGTGCATATATCATAACCTGAACTAACTGCAAGCCACAAACAACAGATTTATTTTTATATTCATTTATATTTTTAATTTATTCCTTTTACCAGGGAAGGCACACTGACCTGAAACCTCATTACTAGATGTGTCCCGGGTGAAGGGTGCAAAAGAATAGGTTTTAAATATAGGTTCAGAGATAAAAATGTGAGAAATATACAAAAATTAAATATGGGCATAAACAACTTGGAGTATCAAGAAATATACCTTGAACAGGATTAACCTACTGTATAGTCAATACTCTATGAATCAGCCAATTTAACTATAATACTAAAATATCAGGCTTACTCAAAGACATATGGTTGCAACAACAGTAGGTTCAGTCAGCTCATGTAGCTTTTTTTCTGAGAATTGGCTTAGAGAAAAAATATTTGATTGGGGTAGGTAGGTTATTCCAGAGGTTGGGAATCCTCTTTGAGAAGGCACTCTTGCCAATTGCACTTTGCTTAACTTACTGTAATAAAAGTGTGTATGGAATATTAAATGAACTGAAGTTGGACTGCACATTCATTTGAAAATTTCAAATGTGCTGTCTTGTAGGAGCTGGCAACTCTCATCACTGTTGCTTAAGGGATGAAATGATGTCCTCAGTCATGACACTTGATTAGCTGACAATTCATCCAATCAGGTGATACTACTCAGGGCATCATTTAATTCACAAACCAGTAGCAAAGACAGCTGCTGGTGTGTATGACTGAGAACATTTGAACTTTTTGCCACTATATGCTTTAACTTTTTAGGGGCTTGAGGGAGGAGGTGGGGGCTGGGGTGCCACAAAGGGTTAAGGTGGGGGCTTGTTAATTGAATAATGGGAATCAAGTTTTTGGACAGGGTGGGGGTGGTTACTTTTCTGAGCAGGTGGGGCTATGGGGTTTTGTACAACTTAGGGATCACCATTATGCTGTATTTCACCAGGACTGCGGCAGAGGAGGGAGGGAGGGAGGTAGATGCCTAGTGGGGGATGAGTAGGAGGATATGAGTGTAGTGTTTTCTGGGAGGTGGGTGGAGGTAGATGATACTTGTACAGTGGTGGGGGTGGGTTTGAAAATTAAAAAGTGTTTTAAAGAAAAATGATTTATCAGAGAGAGTTGAAGTTAAAGTCAGGAACTTTGCAACTTTATGCATGGTACAGTTTCCCAGTTCACAGAGAACAGCAAGAGGAAGGAGCTGCTATTAGAACTTTACTACTCTACTCTACTCTACTGGACTGAAGAACTAGAATTCTACTACTAGGAACTTCAATTTAGGGTAAAAACAAAACAAACAAAAAAAGAGTTACTGTGTTTGAGTTGGATGAAGGAATTATTATCTGTGTAGTTAGCTAGGTGAAGAAAGAAACTGTGAATTAGAGGGAGTGGCTTAGGCAGAAGGAAGCCAGGTGTTTGCATTTAAAAACTGACCTAGATAGCTTTTGGCAGAGAACAGCAAGAGGAAGGAGCTGCTGTTAGAACTTTACTACTCTACTAGACTAAAGAACTAGAACTCTACTACTGGGAACTTCAATTTAGGGTAAAAACAAACCAAAACAAAAAAGAGCTAGTGTGTTTGTCTGAGTTGGGTGAAGGAATTGTGATCTATGCATTTAAAAACTGGCCTAGATAGCTTTTAGCAGAGAAGAGCAAGAGAAAGGAGCTGCTGTTAGAACTTTACTGGGACTATATTGTCCATCATCCCTCCCCTTCACCCCTCCCCCACCCTTAGCAGGTTCTACTTTTATAGGCACAGGATTTGAATGACAACAGGGACTTCCTGTTTGGGAGCAGGAATGGAGTGGTCACAGAGGCACAAAAGACTCACCATCCTAGAAGGAAAAGAGTAGCTCTCCACCCCCACCCCCAGCTGCTGGAGGTCTGACACTGAACAAGTAAGAGGGAGACTACTGAGGAATATAGGAACTTCCTGTCCCAGAACAAGGAGATCAGGAGCTTTAAAAACATGGAGGCAGTAGGAAAGTAGGGAGAAAAAAAAGTATATATGAAAAAGGAAAAAATAATAAACAGAGAGAGGAAAGAGTAAGTATACAAAACAACAGTTAAGGGGCCACAAATAAGACATGATGGGAGTGATGCAATCCAGTGGATGTGAAGCAGCAGTTTTCTGGGAGACTTTTTGGATGATGTGGTGTTGTCCCAACTGCAGGCACCTCTCTGGGCTGAGGGAGGAGGTTGCTTATCTCCAGGCTGAGTTGGTCAGGATTCAGGGGACCTCCTCTCCCACCCAGGGACCACCAGGGCCACCGCCGCTGCCTCAAAGGTTGCCAAGAAAGAGGAGCAGTTGGACCACAGTGGGCTCAGGGAGGGTGAGGGTAGTGGAACAGAAGTGCATCCCTCCAGTTGTAACTCTCCAAATTCATATGCCATTCTGGCATAGTGTGGTTCCTCTATAGAGGCATCCACAGTGGAGACCAAGGAGGATGCTGGGAACTTCCACAATGGAGACTCACAGGAGGGTGGCATGGGACCCCACAGTAGAAGGAAACAACTCCTAGTGGGGGACTCCATTGTTAGGATGGTAGAACTGGGGGAGGAGAGGGGAGAGGGAGGTAAGGTGCCTGCCTGGCACCATGGCTTGGAGGGACAGGGAGCGAATCCTCAGGTTCACTGGAGCAGCTGCATGAGGGAGGGAGTTGGATGTCATTGTCCACCTAGGGATGAATGACCTGGCTGGGAAAGGGATCAGAGCAGTAGTGCAGGAGAAGTTTGTAGAGTTGGGGAGAGGCCTTAGACAAGAAGCATGCATGGTAACCTTCTCGGAGGTGCTGCCTGTCTATGGCATGAGTGAGGCTATGGTACTCCACACCATGGGATTCAATCAATGGTTGAAAAACTGGTGCAGAGCTCAGGGTTTTGGCTTCACTGGGGACTAGGGAGTCCACCTGGAGGGATGCAGGCCTATACTGGCACGATGGTCTGCATCTGTCCAGGAGGGGAACCAGGATCCTAGGTGATAGGTTTAAATGCTTCATTGGCAAGCATTTAAACTAGCCAAGAGGGGAGGCACTGAAAAAGAAAAAGGGAATCCTAGCCCCCCCAAAAAAATCAGGGTAGTTAGTGAGGAAACACCAAGCTAGAGAAGTCGATAAGGAGAAGCGCAGGGGAAAATGGAGGAAAAGACAAAGGCAATAAGGACAGGGGTGGGACAAAAAGTGGTAAGGCCATCAAAAAATGGAGTGTAATGAGTACCAATACCCGTAGTTTAGGTAACAAGCTCCCTGAACTGGTGGCCTTGATGGAAGAGGGATGCCCAGATATCGTGGCAGTCACAGAAACATGGTAGACAGAGAACCATGACTGGGATGTCAACATAACAGGGTACACAATCTACAGAAGGAACGGGGGGTAGAAGAGGAGGAGGAGTCGCTCTCTATGTAAGGGAAGGGATCAAAGCAATGGAACTAAAGGGTAAATGGGGAGGAGAGGAGGCACTGTGGGTCACCCTGGAGACTGGAAATGGCATCATAATCTGCACAGGGTTTGTATACAGATACCCATCTCACGGGGAGGAAATGGACAAGGAAATGATAGAAGGCATCCTTAGGATGGCAGAGAAAGTGGAGATGTTGCTGATGGGGGACTTGACTATGCCAGATGTTAACTGGAGCACCTTTGCTGCAGCCACATCCAAGAGCAGAGCCATTCTCAATGCCCTACAGGGGGCATGCCTCAGACAGTTAGTTTTGGAACCCACTTGGGAGAGAGCAATCTTGGACCTGGTACTCTCAAATGTGGATGGAGACAGGACTGGAGATCTTGAAGTGGGTAGCCATCTGGGAACAAATGACCACCAAACAGTGTGATTCAAGATAAACTCAGCTGTAGAGTCAAGCCATACAAAAGTGAAGGTAGTGGACTTCAGGAGGGCTGATTTTGTCAAAATGGGAGAGTGCCTCAGAAAAGCACTAGCAAACAGGCAAGAAGGAGGGGTGGAGCAACAATAGGGAAACATCAGAACTGCTATCACAGAGGCAACAAGCCTTTGCGTGAAGCAAATTAATAAATCAAATTAAAGAAAAAAATACTATGGTTCTCAAAAGAGGTGGTGGGTAAGATTAGGAAGAAAAAGATAGCATTTAGGAAGTATAAGGAAACACAGAAGGAGCAGGACAGAGAACTGTACTGGTTAAAGCAGAAGGAAGTAGAGAAGGCAGTCAGAATAGCAAAGGCCCAAACCGAGGAAAAGATAGCCAACTTGGTTAAGAAGGGGGATAAAACTTTTATAGGCACATTAGGGAGCAAAGAATGACAAAGGGAGGATACTGAGGCTGAATAAAGAGGAGGGAGGTGGGTGGGCAGAGGGATAGTGAAAAGTGGAGATACTGAATGAATACTTCTGCTCAGTATATACAAAAGAAGGGGAAGGGGAGGTACCTAATTCAGTCAATAGAAGCACTCTGGATAGGGGGGGCAATATCAGTCCTTTCACAGAAGAAAGGGTTCTGAAAGAAATCCTAACACTGAAGGTGAACAAAGCAATGCGGCCTGATGGGATTCATCCCAGAATTCTAAAAGAACTAAGGGGAGAACCAGTAACACCACTGACTACCCTTTTTAACAAATCATGGGAGGATGGTGTGGTACCTGAGGATTGGAGGAGTGCGAATGTGATTCCCCCTTCTCAAATGTGAGAGCAAGACAGAGGCAGGAAACTACAGACCTGATAGTTTGACCTCAGTGGTAGGAAAAATGATGGAATCACTTTTGAAGGAAAGAATTGTTGAATACCTAGAGGCCAGGGGGCACAGGACCCAAGGCAGCATGGATTCACAGAGGGAAGGTCATGTCAGAAGAATCTAATCAATTTCTTTGACTGGGTGACCAAAGTAGTAGACCAGGGAGGGGTTGTGGACATGGCCTACTTTGACTTTAGCAAGGCATCTGACACAGTCCCCCACAAAAGATTAATAAACAAATTAGCCAGCCTGTGAGTGGGTCCCAGGATAGTAGCCTGGGTAAAAGATTGACTGGACAACAGGACACAGAGGGTAATAGTAAACAGAGCCCACAGTGAAGAAAGGGGGGTTACTAGTGGGGTACCACAGGGTTTAGTACTGGGTCCTGTCCTTTTTAATGTCTTTATAAGTGACATTGCAGAAGGACTGGAAGGAAAGGTATGTCTCTTTGCAGATGACACAAAGCTGTGCAACAGGGTTGATACAGAAGGTGGGGTGGAAAGGATGAGAAGGGACTTGGCAAGGCTGGAGGAATGGTCAAATGTATGGCAGCTTGGATTCAATGCAAACAAGTGCAAAGTAATGTACCTGGGAAACAAATGCCCAGTGGAAGAGTACACAATGGGGGGTGAGATACTGACAACAACAAAAATGGAAAGGGACCTGGGGGTAGTTATATCAGATGACCTAATTGTGGGCAAGCAATGTGAGACGGCAGTAAGGAGGGCTGAGGGATACTGGGAGGCATAAGGAGAGGCAACACCAGTAGAAAACAGGAAGTTGTTATCCCTCTGTACAGACAGTTGGTGAGACCCCATATTGGGTACTGCATGCAGTTTATTCCCTTTAGCTACTTGTATGTCTCAATCATGCCTCCTCTTTAACTCCATTGCTCCAAGGAACACATGTTAAGGTCATGCAGCAATTCTTCATATGTCTTGTTGTGGAATCCAAATATCATTTTTGTGCCTTTCCTTTGGACAGTCTCCAGCCTGGCAATGTCCTTTTGAAGGTGTGGTCTCCAGAACTGTACACCGTACTCCAGGTGTGGTCTCACCAGTGATCTGTACAGTGGCAAAATAACCTTTCACTTTCTACTAGTAATTCCTCTCCCTATGCATCCTAACATCCCATTAGCCTTCAATACTGCTTTTTCAAACTGTTTGGACATTTTCAGGTTATCTGTTATGGTTATTCCTAGATCTATTTCCTACTTTGTGGCTTCTAGTTTCACTCCCCCTAGGAGGCATTCCTCGCATGAATGTTTCTTCCCTAGATGTATGATTGTGCACTTTTTGGCATTGAAATTCATTTGCCAAGTTTTAGACAACCCTTCCAGTCTCTCTAAGTCAGTCTTCATCCTTCCAACTCCAACGGGAGTGTCTACCCTATTACATATCTTGGTGTCACTGCAAACAGACTCACCATTACTGCTAAACAATGAATTTATTTCTAAAAACAATCAACTGTTTTCCATGCCTATATTCATTGACTGTCACCTCATTTTCTTCTTACCTTGTTTGAAGTCAAATTCTTCCTACTCTTTATGTTGGAACATTTAACCTTATTAGTAGAAGTCAAAGACTTCTAAACCAGAGTAAACCGAAACCCCTTGCCCCACTTATTTTGTGGCCCAGTCAGTGTATGATGAACAGCTCAAGAGAAAAAAAAAACAGTTGTTGCAGTTTGAAATTATAATCTAGTAACTGCAATTGCATCCATTGAAACAATGCTCCCTTTTGGCTGTTGCCAGTGGTCATACCACTGTTGAGGCCTATGGTGTCTCTGCCATTGCTAGCCCAATGAGACAAAATAAAATACTCAATGTGCTAGAATTCTCACCATTGCCACTCACAGAGTCTGTGCCTCATGCTTTCCTATGTTATTACCCAGTGATGAGTTCCTCTGATGATGAAATAAGCTAATAAAATGCAAAATACTCCACTGCAGATGACTGAAGGCTATGAAAGATGTAGATTGCACTTCAGAGTACAGAGAAAAGAAAAAAAAAAAACAACAACGTGTATGGGCTTTGGGGAATGGAGACAGTGCAGCCAACTGGGCTAGAGTGATGGGTTGGGTCAGGGAAGATAGCAGTTAATACAGACCTCAAGTGCCATAGGATAAGGCTTTGGGACTTCCTTTGCCCAGTTAAAGGAAATGATAGGGACATCTGTGTTATAAGTGCCAGTGTTGTGGAAAATATGTGATTCTCTTGTATTTGTGAACCTCCTGCTGTACCTCTACATGATGGTATTTTAGTGCGAAAGCCTCATTCTGATCATTAGAAAACACAGAATGTGGTGAACATATAACCAAAATATAAGGCAAAAACAAACAAACAAAAAACCAAAAAACAAAGTCAAAAGGTTTATTGCTCACAGAAAAGGATACAGCAGAACCCCCCAGTGCTTCAAGACAGCTTTGGAAGACTTCCAATCCAATCCAATCCATCTTTATTTTTATAGCGCCTTTCAAAACCAAGGTGCTGTACAAACCATAAATACAATAAAATACCATAAAACTAATTAATAGATATATAAAACCAAATCATTATCATGCAGTTCTAATTTGGGAATGCCAATGGAAACAAATAAGTTTTCAACATTGTTTTAAAACTACTGATGGTCAGGCGTTCTCTTAACCGACGAGGTAGAGAATTCCACAGGGTTGGTGCTGCAAATGAAAAAGCATGGGCACCAGATGTTTTAAGATGAACCCTGGGAATCTCTAGCAATCCCTCATCAAAGGATTGGAGCAGATGATTGGGGGAGTAGGGAGTCAGGAGATCTTTAAGGTAGTTGGGTCCCTGTTCGTGTAGGGCTTTAAAGGTAAGCAAGCCTACCTTGTAGGTAATCTACCACTGAACTGGCAGCCAGTGCAGTTCATGCAGGACAGGTGTAATATGACTGGACCTAGAGGTACCAGTCAACAACCTGGCCGCAGCATTCTGCACCAGCTGCAAGTGGCGGATATCAACCCCTGACAGCCCTAGGTAGAGGGCAATGCAGTAGTCAAGATGGGTGGTAATGAAGGCATGGACCAATGTTGGAAGGTCACTGGGGGGAATCAGATGTTTCACCCGGGCAATAGTCTTCAGATGGGAAAATGAGGATTTGACAACAGCCGTCACCTGAGACTTCAGGGTCAAGCCATTATCAAAAATAATGCCCAGGTTTCACACCCAATCTGATGTGACAAGCTGGGCATCATCAAGCCAAAGGCCAGACATTTTCCCAGCACCAACACCCATCCCCAGGCCACCCAGTTCCACCACCAACACCTCAGTCTTATCTGGATTCAGTCTTAGCCAAATGGAGCTCATCCAGTCTTTGATCTCTGAGAGGCAGCTGTTTAGAACAGAGACTGCATCAACCTGTCTGGGTACAAAGAATATATACAGCTGAGTATCATCTGCATAGCAGTGAAAACTCAAGCTGTAATGCCGAATGATTTCTCTTAAGGGCAGCATGTACACTGCGAACAACATGGGTGCCAATATTGAGCCCTGAAGCACCTCACAAGGCAGGGGGAGGGCATCAGTGGAATAAATTCCTGCGACCACCCTCTGAGACCTGCCTATAAGGAAAGATCAAAACCATCTGAGGACTGTACCTGACCATCCACAAACAAGCTGCAGGGTCTCCAAAAGCACCTCATGGTCCACAGTGTCAGAAGCTGCTGAGAGATTGAGAAGGACCAAGATGGTATAAGCCTTTCGATCTCTCACCAATAGGAGATCATTTAATACCCAAACAAGGGCAGTATCCATACTATGCCTCTTCTGAAAACCAGACTGGAAAGCCTCATAGATACCATGTGTTACTAAGTGATTGTCCAATTGCACTGCAACCACCTTCTCAATAACCTTCCCAACAAAGGGAAGGTTAGACACAGGTTGGTAGTTAGCTGGATTGTTGGGATCTAAGGAAGATTTTTTAAGGAGTAGTCGAATGACCACCTCCTTTAAGGGGTCCAGAAAGGTTCCCCCCTCCAAAGATCTTCAGACAATGTCAGCTAGGATAGGGCAGATAACATCTACACACCCCACCAGCAGGGAGGTAGGGCCCGGATCCAAACTACAGCAAGTTGGGTGCAAGATTTGGACAATCTTCATGATATCAATGAATTCCAGTTGGCAAAACTCCATCCAGACAGACCAGGCATTCATCACCTCCCGTCGACTACCGCATCCCCACATTGAGAGGGCTTGGCCAATTCCAGACCTGCTGCTGGCAACCTTATCTACAAAGAACTGAGCTGGCTCATCACACTTAACTTGCGGAAAAAACTCTTCCAAACTGCAGACAGACTGGATTGCACAGTCTGTCGCCAGTGAGAAAGCGTTGTGCCGGTTGGTTCTGCATAGCAGAAATCTCCCTGGACAGGAACTCTGCCTTCTTACAGGTGATTTCTGATTGATAGATATTATAATGCTCCATCAATCTAAGCCTGTCAGCATCCAGGCCAGATTTCTTCCAAGCTCTCTCCAGCCTTCGACCACTCCGCCTCAGCTCCTTCAAGGACCGATCATACCATGGGGACCTTGGGCAAAGAGTGAGTGATCGAACATGAACAGGAGCAATCAAGTCCAGGGCATCTCCCACTGCCCTATTATAAGCCAATACAAAATCCCCTAGACTTGTGCTTTCACCCAGCAATCCCGATAGGTCCAGCATCACCTATACACCATCTGGGGTAACTCCCCTTAAAAGGCGGTACTGGACCATCTCCACAGGGGAAGGTCCAAATGGGGGAGCCCCAAAACTGAACCCTATGGCATGATGGTCAGACTAACTGACTGGTTCCACCACCAGATCAGTGATCTCCATCCCCAGGAGGAACAGAAAATCCAATGAGTGGCCTCCTACATGGGTAGAGGAGGTAACAACCTGTGTAAGGCCCAGTGTTGTCATTAACTGGAGGAGATTTTGGCCAAACTGTGAGAGTTCATTGTCAACCCAGGCATTGAAATCCCCCAGAATTATCCATCTGGGAAACTCCAATACCATGTCGATGACGAAGTCTGCAATCTCCTTCAGGAATAAACCCCCATCACCTGGTAGACGGTAGATGAGTATCCTGCAACCTATACCCTCACCCATAACACACTCAAAGGATCTGGTGGTCCCCACTGGAACATCCATAAGGCCCAGTTCAGTCTTAAAAAAGATGGCTAGAACCCCACCCCTATGATCCAACCTCAGGCGGTGAATCACCGAGACTTCCTTGGGGACAATAAAGCTTTTTACCTCACTTTGAAGCTGCACATAATGTAAAATGTTACCAGCAGGACTGAGGTGGAATTATAATTCTGATTCCACAACAGTCACAGAATTTTCATTAAATTCTGTGAAATTCAGCCAAACTTTAAATTTCATTTATTTTAGTATAATTTTAGAGACGCTTATTCAAATGTCACCACATTTGGCAGGTCTGTAGGTTTACACAGTGGTTAAATTGTAAATGTTTAGGTAGGTGAACTCTTATTTCTAAATCTGTAGGTGGTGAACTGTCATTTCTAGGTGGTGGAACTCTCCTATAGTTAACTAATGGAGAAAGATGGCAGAGATGGTGGAATTGTCATACTTTTTTTTCAAAAAGTGGAACTGAGTTCTTGGGGCTCCTACCCAGTTTAACCTCTGGGTTCACACCACTTGTATATGTGTACTATACACATATTCCTAGCTTTAATGGTGGCTGAACTATAGGTAGCTAAGCACTTCATCAATATTAAATTTAAAGTAATTCCATCTAATTTAAAATGTCTTAATGTCTTATTAACTTTTTCATCATTTAAAGATTTAATGAAGCATAAAACCTAAGTATATGTACTACATTTTAGGTCTCAGGCTTAAAAGGGGGCTGAGTTACAGGAAAATAATACTTCGCTAAAATTTAAATTTCAGTTATTTCCATCTAGTTTTAAAACAATATATCCAAATTTCCCCAAATTCTTAATGTTTGAACTACTGTACCACATGGATATGTGTGCCATATTTTACATTTCTAGTTTTAAAAGGGACAGAGCCATACCATGTAACCATACTGTCAAAAATTATTACATTTTGCAAATATGTAAATTGAAAAAAAATGGTAAGTTCTTGTTTCTTTAAAACTAGAGCACGCAATGCCCTTAAATTTGATGAGTTCATGGACCTTAAGAAGCAGAATGTGTTTGTCAATTTTTATAATCTCTTGCTTAAAGGATGACCTTGTTATAAACTGCCAAAAACGGCAAAATAAAATCATTACTTAAAGTTGAATTCCATGAGCCTTTGTGAAAATTGGGGAATTTGGTGATCATTTTGTAGAAGCCATATCCATAAATATTGCCCAGCTATACACCTGACCTGACATGGAGGAGAAAGAAAAAGGCTGGTGAGATTAGTAATAAGGTTAGATTCATGGGGCCTCCACTGTACAAGTAGCAATAAAGTTGGAGGGGCATTGCAAGACCTCTGTGTTAATGCTGGTAAAGTGATTTACCTGCCTGCACTAAAGGTCAAATGAGTGTGATCCACAACTAAGCACTGCATGTACAGAGGGAGTAGCTAACTGTTGTGTACATTGTGATTGGGAGTACTAGTTCTGAGGTCATGAGGAGGTCATTATTGCATTAGAGATGTTCCTAAGCAGAGAAATGTCCAGAGAAGGATTTTCTCCAAGACCTTCATGGTTCTGGGGCACATGCGGAATGACAGAGGCATCAATTAGATGAGCTAACTTTTGATAAAATCTTGTTGTAAGAGGGAATGTCTTCTTTTTCTAGGATATTGGAGGGCATTCTGGGGCAAGGAATGCCTGAATGCTTAGAATGTGCTACAGTTGTTCTAAGAGGGAGGGGAAACTGGTTTTGTTAAGGGACATGAAGTTTAAGGGATCTAAACTAAAGGATAGGGGTTGGGGCGGCAGCCAGTGCAGCGGTCACCTGTTGCAGGAGTTAGATGCATAGAAATGGGCAGTTGAGCTGAGCAACACATGCATATTAGACCACAATTGGGAGCAAAGAAGCATACATGGACAACAATGCCTACCTGAATGCAGGTTATATAAGGCATCACACCGAGTAAAGTTGACTATCTAGAGAGCCCAATGTAGTTGCAAGTTTAGGACTTATGGGCACTCAAAACAATTTAGTCAGGGAATTGCGGAAGAAAATGGCTTGGGCAACAAGAATTAGGGATTCTGACTATTCCAATGGGATATGTCTTATGGGAATAGGACTAGTTCACCCAGCCAATATGAATGAGAGCTTATCATGACTGATCATGAAAAATCCTTTTATTTCATTGTTAAAGATCATGTTCAAGTATGAAAAAATGGAAGGAAAAGTATGTCTCTTTGCAGATGACACAAAGATCTACAACAGGGTCGATACAGAAGGTGGGGTGGAAAGAATGAGAAGGGACTTAGCAAGGCTGGAGGAATGGTCAAATGTATGGCAGCTTAGATTCAATGCAAAGAAGTGCAAAGTAATGCACCTGGGAAAAAAAACCCAGGGGAAGAGTACACAATGGGGAGTGAGATATTAACAACAACAAAAATGGAAAGGGACCTGGGGGTAGTCATATCAGATGACCTGAAGGTAGGCAAGTAATGTGAGAAGGCAGTAAGGAGGGCTGGCGGGATACTGGGATGCATAGGGAAAGGCATCACCAGTAGAAAACAGGAAGTTGTTATCCCTCTGTACAGACAGTTGGTAAGACCCCATCTGGAGTACTGTGCGCAGTTCTGGAGACCTCATCCAGGACAGCTTCCTGCTGCAAATGGTCAGTGAACCAACCAGGTTAGGGAATACCCTTGACCTTGTGCTGGCAAATGGTGACTTTGTGAGAGAACTTACAGGGGAGGAACCGCTGTCAGGGAGTGACCACCACTCAGTATGGCTCACATTGGATATGGGCAAGGAAGGAGTGGAATCTGGCACAAGAGTGCTGGACTTCAGAAGGGCCAACTTTGGGAGGATGGGGGAAGTGGTAAAAGGGTACCTGGCCAGAATTCAATCTAGTATGGACACTAACCAGAGGTGGGAGCTCATAAAGCTGGGGATAGTGGAGGCAACCAAAACCTGCTACAAGGCTCAGAGCAAGAAGACTAGGGCTAAGAAACCTGAGCTGGTTGAGCAAGGAGGTCAATGAAAAAGGTAAGGAGGAACAGAGCTGCCTTTAGGAAGTACAAGAAAATGAGGGGGAGGACAGGGAGGAGTACTTGACAGAATCGAAGGAGGTGACAAGGCCAGTAAGGGGAGCCAAAACATCTATGGATCTCAGGCTGGCACAAGGCATTAAGAAGGGGGAGAAGGACTTCTTTAGGTACATCAGGGAGAAAAGGAGCTATAAGGACCACATAGTAAGGATTAGGAAGGAGGCGGGTTGGGTGGAAGCAGGGTGCGATAAGGCAGAAGCACTAAATGAGTACTTCTGCCAGTATTTACTAAAGAAAAGAGGGGGGTGACACCCAAGGGGGGAGAAATGGTGGAAACGAGGGGAAGGTGTGACAGATGGGGAAATCATGGAGGGCAGAGTTCAGGAGGGTTTGAAGGCACTGAGGGTGGACAAGGCGCCAGGCCCAGATGGCATTCATCCCAGGGTACTGAAGGAGCTAGCAGAGGTTCTTGCAGCACCTTTGGCAGACCTATTTAATGCCTCACTACATTTGGGATGTGTACCTCAGGACTGGAGGATGTCTTATATGGTGCCCCTCCACAAGAGTGACCCCAAGGATGAACCGGGAAACTACAGACCAGTGAGCCTCACATCCATCGTGGGTAAGCTAATGGAGACTATCCTGAAGGAGAGGCTGGTGGCCCTCCTAGAGGCCAAAGGACTACAGGACAGCAGACAGCATGGCTTCATATGGGACAGATCCTGCCAAACCAACCTGGTGGAGTTCTATGACTGGGTAACTAGGTAACTGGACAGGGGCCATGCAGTGGATGTCCTGTATCTGGACTTCAGTAAGGCATTCGACTCAGTGCCACATGGAAGGTTGGGAAGTAAGTTAGTAGGCACAGGGGTGGGTGCAAAACTGGTGAGTTGGGTAGGAAACTGGCTTCAGGGAAGGCAACAGAGGGTGGTGGGGAGCTCTCACACCCAAGGGTAGTGATGAGCGGTGTTCCACAGGGCTCGGTGTTGGGACCAGTGTTGTTTGGGATATTCATTGCAGACATATCATGGGACATCAAGAGCAAGATCAGTCTGTTTGCTGATGATACCAAGGTAGGAGCAGTGGTGGATGACCTAGGGGGATGGCAGGGGTTGCAGAATGATCTGGAAAAGCTTGAAACCTGGTCAGACACCTGGCAACTGGGGTTTAATGCCAAAAAGGTGCTGCATTTTGAAATGAAGAACCCAAGGAGGAGTTATCAGCTGGGGGGAGTGCAGCTAGCCCAGACAGAGGAGGAGAAGGATCTGGGGGTGCTCATTACAGGGTCAATGAACAACTCAGCACAATGTAGGAAGGCAGCTGCAAATGCCAACAGAATGCTGGGTTGTATTGCAAGGGGTATATCCTTGAGGAGGTGATTCTGCCACTGTATACAGTAGGTCATTAGTTAGATTGCACCTGGAGTACTGCGTGCAGTACTGGTGCCCGTATCTGAAGAGGGACATTAAGTTACTGGAAGGGGTGCAGCGCAGGGCAACAAAGATAATCAAGGGGCTGAGGGACTTATCAGATGACAGGAGGCTGAGGGAGTTGAGCATGTACTCACTGGAGGAGAGAAGGGACGGGGGGACATGATTGAAACCTTTAAGTACATGAAAGGAATAAACAAGACATGTACAGAGGGACTGTTCAAAGTAAGGGAGGGGAGGGACACCAGGGGCCATGATATGAGACTGAAGGGAGGAAGGTTCAGGAGGGAGATGAGGAGACACTTTTTTACAGAAAGGGTGGTGGCTGAGTGGAATGCATTACCTGCAGAAGTGGCATCCAGTAGAACAGTGGACTGATTCAAAAGGGGATGGGACTGGACATGGGGGATGGTTAATGAAGGGGGAAGGGTGGAAGGGAGGGGCAGCACCAGATTAAGGGGTGCTAGCTGCACATTTGAGCAGACTTGATAGACCTCTAGGCCTTTATCTGCTGGCAAATTTCGTATGTTCATATTGTATGTTCGTAGCTCTGCAAAGACATAGACAGGGTGGAGGCTGTCCAGATGAGGGCAACCAAAATGGTGCAGGGTCTGCACCAGAAGATATATGAAGAGAGTCTAAAGGAGCTCAATTTGTATACCCTCATGGAAAGGGGGGGGGGCATGATAGAAATTTTCAAGTATCTCAAGGGAATCAACAAAGTCCAAGAGGGTAGCATCTTTCAGAAAAAGAGATGTACAAGAACAAGGGGGCACAATTTGAAGATAGAGGTGGGACAGCTCAGAGGTAATATGAGGAAATATTTCTTCACAGAGAGGGTTGTGAATTCGTGGAACAGCCTTCATGAGGAGGTAGTGGAGTCAAAAACAGTGGGGAAATTCAAGAATGCATGGGACAGACATAAGGCAATTCTAGTCGGGGTAGGAGGAAGTAGGCTGCTGGTTAATTAGGATCTGCAGTTTATCCATTAGGTAGGGAAATGGATAGACTAGGTGGTCCAAGTGGTCCTTATCTGCCGTCAAATTCTATGTTTCTGTGTATCTATCATCAAAAATATCATCATTAGTAATGAAAGTCTACCAATGTTAAATGGCCACCCATCACAAATCTACAAATTGTTGATCACAATCTGATCATGATTTTTCTTGAATTTTGTGATTTCCAATATACAGTATTAATCCCGATTAATCAAAAGCTGAAGTAATCATAAATCATCATTATTTTATTGGCATCATGGAGTTTTTTTTAATTGTCAGTCATTATTAATCATGATCGATCAATACTGGTCACAACTGTTTGCTGGGTCATGATAATTTTTAAACAGTACTTTTGGTGGTGCTGAATCATTATCTATCATGATCAATCAATACTCAAAGCAGCCATAAAACATCATTTTTCTTTCTTTGCTGATGGTGTCTTTTTATCAATCATGCTTGATAATAGTTGATCAATATGATCAGCTCCATGGAGGAGCTATAATTATTGTGCGGCCTCATCGGCAGCAAGGAGCGGTGACTGGAGAGGTTTCTGCCACAAGGAGTGGCCACTGGAGAATTTCTGCTCACATTGGTGGCAAGGAGAGCCAACAAGGGACTGTTGGTGCCTTGGTGGCCAAAGAAGGACTGCGGCCGAAAACAGTACTGCATCGGTGGTGCTGCTGGGGAACCTATTGTAATGCAAGGAGAAGGAGGAGGACCAATCGGGACACAGTGCATGCTTTTTTGACTGGCAGCCAGGCTCTAAGCAACCAAGCCCAGCCACTGAATCAAATCCCCAGGGAGGAGCTGTAATTATTGTGTCCTGCCCACCCACCTCATCCCCACCCTCTCACCCTGGCCCCAACCTCTATTTAATGGTCTTGGGGGAGGAGCAAGCAAAGAAGTTATGGCAAGGGGTAGGGCTTTTAGAGGGGGTGATCTGGACTGGGTTACAAACTCTGGTATAGCCTGTTCTGATATGTTATATTAGGTTGTGTTGAATTCTGTTATGAAATGCTGACATTTGTCTGGTAACCAATTCCTTCACCTACAGGGGTTTTTCTTAGGCAAGTATCTTGCCCAGCGGGCATTTGGAAGGTTCATAACAGGTTCAAGCAGGGTTAGGGAAGAATGATGGGGCAACTGACTTGGAGAGGAAATCAGAACGGAATGGGGATGGGGCTAAGGCAAGGTCCTCAAAGCACAAAGGCCGGCATCTTTGGATGGGTGGTGGTGTGTGCTGGGTGTGGATAGGCCATGGTTATAGACTTGGGTTGGAAGATAGGGAGCTGCATGGTGTGCCGGCAGCTGGTACAACTAAAAAGAGGAGGTCAGGTGGCTAAGGTAGATGCTGGGCAAGGCAGGGGGAAGGGAGGTGGAGAGGAAGGAGGCTCTGCTGAGGGTGTAAGATGGGGTGGAGGAAGAAGGGGGAAGGCACTGTGGGTCAAGGAGCCACACCGGTAATGGACAAAAGCAGTCAGAAGAAGGATGGTAGGAGCACAAGGGACTGCACAAATAGGGAAGGATGTGTAGGAGTAGGCATTGGGGGAGCTCTGGGGGACTCGGGGAGAGGCAGTCCTGAATGCAAAAAGGGCCAAGGGTGCTGGCAGATTGTTAGGAGCAAAGGTCCAAGGGATGCACAAAAGGGAACTGATGGGATGGGTGCACCAGCAGGGAGAATCAAGGCAGTAGGCATGGAGCATAATAACAGATTTGCACCACTAGTACAGATAAACGAAGGGGAGGATGATAAACTCAGAGCAGAGGTGGATCCAGAGGGGACAGGAGAGTTGGGGATGATGGAAGGCTCAGTAGACAGGAGTGGGATTGTTACCTTGCTAAAGGACACCGAGGAGGCAGAAGGAGCAGTCAGCAGTGGGCAGGACATGAGTGAGGAGGATGGGGGGAAGGGCACTGGGCTGAGGGAAGATATGGGCTTAGCACAGGAAGGAAAGCTGGGACTAGGGAGTGACTGGGAAAGGAGGAGGAGGAGGAGGAGGTAAGGAGGTAAGGAGGGAGTGTGTAGTCCAGGAGGAAAGGGACCAACAGGGATACAGTGAGGAGGACAGCAGAATAAAAAATGGTGCAAGGGTGGAAATTGGTTCTTCAGTGGGGCAGGGGGGCCACTAGTTCCTGGGTCAGCTGCAGGGACAGGACCAAAGTGAAATAGAAGGGAGGGTGTGCCTGGGGCTGACAGGTCAGTTAGGAGAAAGAGCTGGAACAGGAGGGATAGGGCAGGAAAGGCCACTCAGATATGGGGTGTGGCCAGCACTCGGATAGGGGGTGAGACCAGGGAAGCCGATGAGGTAGTGGGAGGGAAGAGGGGGTTGCAGAGAGAGGGGGTAGGCCTAAGGATAAGGGGGCATTTAGGGTGCCCCTGTGGAGGGACTCCATGATTTGGGGTATTAATTGGGAAGGGCAGGGTGAGGGGAAACTCTGTGGTGTAAGGGCCAAGAGTATTTCCAGCTTGACTGTGTATGAGGCTAAGCAACTGGTCTATGCTCTGGTGAAGAAATGTGGAGGATCCCTGGACATATTAGTGCACCTGGACACAAATGATATAGAGGGAAATAGTGTGCTGGAGATTCAGGCAAGGTTCCAGGAGCTAGCCAGGGTCTGCCATGCCATAAGGTGCTCTGTCTCCTTCTCGGAGATCCTACTGGTGCCTAGAGCCAGCGTGGGAAACAAACAAAAAATCTGAGAGGTCAATGAATAGCTCGGAGAGTGGTGTATGGCTAGGGGGTATGGGTTGGTGAGGGACTGGGGTGCTACCTGGGAGGACAAGGGGCTGTATGCAAGGGATGGGCTCCACCTCAATTTGGGCAGAAAAAAACAGGAGTCTCCAGTGAAAAGAGGGAGATATCACATGTATGACACTCCTGGTGAGGGTCCAGGGGAGGGTGACCAAAATGATATAGGGTCTGGGAGGAAGGGAGGTAAAATGGGGAGAAACTTGATTAATCATGACTGATGTACCTGGCTCTCATTGGCTTCTCTGCTGTAATTAATTTGCATAATTTTTCATGTTTAATTATGACCAGTCATTGCCTTTTAAAGTAAAGGTGTGACACACCGTAAGCCCGCCCTGTGGCAGTGATAGTCTCTTTGTGCCAAAATTATAAAACTGCTGTCCTGTAATGGAGGGAAGGGATAGTAATGCTGGTCAAACTGCTGGCCACCTGATCCCTTTCCACTTTCCTGTTCACTTGTGCTCTGCCCCTGCACTCTGATCTTACAATGAACCTCGCCAGGACTAAATGCAATTCTGTAGCATTCTGCAGCATGCTGCAGCAGAGTTACTGCAGTAAACAGTGTAATTTCCATAGGAATTAGTCCCTTTTGTCATGCAGGAAACTGTGACTCTGTCAGTATGAAGCAGTGTCACAGTTTCCTGCATGACAAAAGGGACTAATTTCCATTGAAATTACATTGTTTACTACATCTCTCAGTGCAGTTTAACCCCTGCAAGGTATATATTTTTTAAATCAAGGATGGAAATGAGAAAGAAAAATGTGGACTCACTGGGATTTGAACCTTGGACCTCTGGTATGCCGTTCCAGCACTCTAACCATTAAGCTACAGGCCCACTGGTTAAAGTGTCCGAAGAACTTCCTTCTTCACAGCTCCACACATTCCTTTCTCTAGTGTTGCGCAATCCTGCAACCAGGAACCAAATTAGAAATACCACTTCTCTCAGTGCAGTTTAACCCCTGCAAGGTATATATTTTTTAAATCAAGGATGGAAATGAGAAAGGAAAATGTAGACTCACCGGGATTTGAACCTCAGACCTCTGGTATGCCATTTCAGCTCTCTAACCATTATGCTACAGGCCCACTGCTTAAAATGTCCAAGGAACTTCCTTCTTCACATTTTCCTTCCTCATTTCCATCCTTGATTTAAAAAACATATACCTTGCAGGGGTTAAACTGCACTGAGAGAAGTGGTATTTCTAAATTGGCTCCTGGTTGCAGGATTGTGCAACGGTCCCTTGGCAGTCTCCCTGCCCCCCTCCCACAACCCGTGCCCACCCACTGTGCACCCTGCCTCCCCACAAACCCGTCACCCCATACTTACCTGTGGAGTCCAGAGCGATGATCTTCGGTGGACCGGGAACACTTCTGCACTCTTCAAAGCCGACCACAAACTGAAGAAATGCCTGTAAGTGTATAATAGCATAAATATGTTTTTTTTCAACTTTGGTGCATATCTCAGGCATTTTTTGGAATTGTGGCACCACATTTTCAAAATGGGGTTTTTGGGACCCCTCCTCATGAATTCTGGCACTGTCATGGCATTATTCGGTCCTGAAAGGTGATTTTGCAGTCACTGTGCAGAATCACCTTTTGGGACCAAGTAACAAAACAACAGTGCCACTGTTCATGAGGGGAGCTCTCAAAAAGCCTATGTTGCAAATTTGGTGACAAAACTCCCAAAAATGGCTGTTTTACAATCATGCGTTGGGCTGTTTCTACGCACACTCGTAACGTCATGAATTTGTAATATTTTCACTCCTGATTTTCAAACTTGGTATTTTTCCACATCTCCTGATGAACAGTATAGCTGTCATTTTACATATCCTGCCCGAAATGTGTTTTCGCATGTCCGGTGCAGAATAGTGCGGTCGCTGTGTGAAATCACTTTTTGGGACAGTTTTGGGAAATGACTGTGACACTGTTCATGAGTAGAGGTCCTAAAATGCCTATGTTGAAAATTTGGTGCTGAAAGTCCACAAAATGACTGTGTTGCAAGCATGCATTGCACAGTTTCCACGCACCCTTGTAACTTTGCAAATTTGCAATATTTCCATACCAGATTTTCAACACTGGCATTTTTTTACACCTCCTTATGAACAGTACAGCTGTCATTTTTCACATCCTGCCCAAAATGTGTTTCCGCACCTGTGGTGTACAATGGTGTGGTTGCTGTGGGAAATCAACTTTTGGGACAGATTAACAAAATTGCACCACCACTGTTCATAAGGGGAGGTCCCAAAATGCGTATGTTACAAATGAGGCTACCAAACTCCCAAAAGTAATTGGGTTACAGATGTGTGTTGCGCAGTTTGTATGCATGCTCATTGCTTCACCAATATTTCATATTGTCACTCCAGATTTTCAATGTTGCCATTTTTTTACACCTCCTCAAGAACAATACAGTTGTCATTCTCCACATCCTGCCCAAAAATGTGTTTTCATCCCTCTGTCGCAAAATGGCACAGCTGCTGTGCAAAACCACCTTTCAGCTAACCAAGTGATTGTGCTGCTTTTCATGAGGTGGCCTGACAAGCAGGCCATGTCGAAAATGTGGAGTGAAACTACCACCATATGCCTACGATGTTAGGGTTTCCAACTGTAGCACCCCACCCGGTTCAGACTGACAGGCATCAGGGGTGTGACTTGGGATCATTGGATGTAATGCTCACGCCTTTCCACCCCCCCATCCCCACCTTGCAGCCACTGACAGGCATCATGGTGTGCCTTGCACTGTTTGGCCACAAAGTTCACCCCATGCTTCTATACTGTACCCATGTCAGTGTATTTCCTTATGGAATGGGGTAAGTATAATGTCCAAAGACCCAAAGCACACCCCAACACTTGTCAGTGTCTACAGAGTAGGGTGAGGTACAATGGCATGAGTGTTATAGCTGACGACCCAAAGGCACACCCCAGTGCCTGTCACTCTCTACAGGGTTGGGGTGGTGTAGGTGTCACTTCAATACTTCACTGTCATTCCTATTATGCGCCTCTCGCTCTAGCACTGCCAATGCCAATGCCAGCACGACAACATTCGGCATTGACAAATGCTTGTCTCTCTTACTTTTGTTTATTTTCCTAATGTAGAGGTTTGTTGCCTTCACTATAACTCCTTTTAATTTCACCCACTGTTCCTCTACTCCACCCAAGTCACCACTCCCTGCCAGGACATCCCTGAGCCATTCCCCATCTTTGTAAAGTCTGCCCTCCTGAAGTTCAGGACCCAAGTCTTCATGTGATTCAACTCCACCCCCGTTCTTATATTAAACCACAGCATTCAGTGATCACTGGTCCCCAGGAGGCTACCCACTGTGATGTCTGCAACACTGATTCCCCCCATCCCCCCCCCCTTGGTGAGTACTAGGTCAAAATTGCTCCCTCATGAGTGGGTGAATTTACTAATTGCCTGAGGAACACTCCTGCAGGGAGTCCATGATATCCCTGCTCCTAGCTGCAGCTTCAGCTAGGATGCTCCAATCCACATCTGGCAGATTGAAGTCTCTCATCAGTAGCACCTCCTCCTTAGCTGCCATCTTATGGGTGGCTTCCACTAGAAGCATGTCCATCTCCTCCCCCTGTGCTAGTAGTCTGTAGATCATCCCAGTGTGAAAAGTGGCTTCATTTCCCGGTTCTAGGGAAAATTAAGTGACTTGCTCAGGGTTACACAGTATGTAAGTGGGGGCTGTGGGATTCAAACCCAGGTCTCCAAATTTGCAGGTCAGTGCCCTAAACCACTACACTATACTGCCTCCTTGCTTGCATATGGTATATGAGTGCCCCAAAACACGCATCATGTCCCACCATATATATATATATATATATATATATATATATATATATATATATATATATATATATATATATATATATATATATATATATATATATGTATATATATACTCATTCAAAACTACATTAATGCAGGCATTAGATCTGAAGAATGCAAAGCGCACATACTAAGAAAGTGAAATCCAGGGTTTGAGCCTCTTAAGTTTTGGCAAATCAGTTGTGTGGTGTTCCTTGGGGTTGTCAACCTTAATGCCCACTCTTCCCCAGCCTATAGCCTCCTATCTGAAGCAGAAAGTACAGCTCCAAGCTAGTGCCTCATAGGCAATTACTCTTTGAAGAAAATGAAGTATGGCTTGCACATGTGGTTAACAGAATCAGTCATACTGTAGCTATCTTCCAACAGGGCCCTGCATGATGCAAGAGATCATGTTTACTTAGGGAAGTGGATGAACATTATGCTTGACATCCCCAAGGAACACCACACCTCCAATTCATCAAGACTCCTAGGACTCAAAACTCTAATGGTTATTTGTGTACTTTGTGCGCTTTGCATTCTTCCACCCTAACATCTGCATTTACATATTTTTTTTGCAGCAAATTCCCCTCCTTTTGTAATAGTGGGATCTGAACAAAATAGTGGAGATATTTCAAACCCTGTATCACCAACCACCTAACAACTGAAAGCCTACAGTGTCATAATACTTGGGGTTGCACTATTACAGGTTAACATTCTAGCATAGATAAGAGATCTCTTACCTGGTTCCTGTGGAGCCTGGGATAAGGAGGTCTCAGGGGAGCAAGCAGTCATACTTTAAAGCAAGAAAAGTAATGGGGTCACAAAGGATTTGCAACTCTTTATCAACAGACTATGACAAACAATACAGGGTAAACAAAAGAAAAACAATACTTATCTGATATGCATGGTCAGTGTCTTCCTACAATAAAAAAAAAAACTCACCACATACAACAGAGCCAGGAGGAGAGTTACTCCTCCAGTGAAGAGGGTAAAAACGCTTGATAGTCGTAGGTACTTGCAAAAGTTATAGTTTATTCCAAGCCATATAGCTGATGGTACAGAAAGCAAGAAGGCAGGTTCAAAGTGACTGCAAGTAGGTGCCCCGGTGCTTTGCCAATTAAGGCTTCATCAGGGAGGGATCACCTAATTAATGACAAGCCCTTTTATACTTGCAGAAGCTATAAATATGATGATGGCTGATTTTAGCCAATCCGATTGCTCAGATACAAATTTTCAATTAAATCACATCTAACTGCAAGATTTTTGAACTTAAAACATAAAATATTCATTGTTACATCATATGGGACTGGGAAGATTAATAATACCCTTCAGTGTTTACAATTTTTGTACCACGAATGTCACCAGCCAATCAGAAGGCTAGATAATCAATAATACATTGTTTAGCATTAAATGCCAAATAATCATAAACATAGTATCACCATGTCCCTGCATGTAACATAATATCTTCGATAAGTATCTGCTTCATTTCCATTCATGTATGCAAATGTTCCTTTTGAAAAAAAAAATATATATATATATATATATATATCAATCACTTTCTATTGAAAAAAATATATTGGCAATATATATGTTCTATTATTTAAGTGGAGAAAGTAAAAAATGGAAAATTAAAATAGGAAAACTAAGGTTGGAAACATCAGAAAACCTTGAGTCTTTAGAAACAGCTCATAGGTGTTGGGAGCCCCAGTTATCCAAGCCAAATTAAAGCATGGTTATAGTCTGCAGAAATTCCTGTACTCACTCATCCTTCAGGACCATACAAAGTAAAAAGAGGAAGATAGAGAAAATTAGTTTGTATACATACTGTACAATTTTCTTTCTTTGTATTTATAGCTCTGTCATAAGACTGTGTAATAAACTATTCTACTGATAAACTAGAACTCTATCTCTAGATGCAACCCAGTTCAGTTCAGTTTATTGTGAATGGATAAGATACATTGAGCAAAGCTCATTTGCAAGGAGGTCCCTTATACAGCAAACAAAAAATATAAAGTACATATACAGAATAATCAGAGAGTAATCCAACAACATAGGATACAACATAGGATACATCGTCCAGTTCAGGGCTGTGATACATGTGATACAATAGAACAGTACATCAAATTATGTAAACACTATAATACATCAACCAGAAATGGGTTGGAAGGGACTAATACATGGTCAGATTAAGTGCAAGAATTCTTGGGAAACAGTAGAACAATAAATCAATTAACAGAAACTGGATAAATCCACTAGCTAAGGAGGCAGTAAGCTTGGGATATTCATTATCAATGAGTATGTTCAGCAAAATAATTTCAAGTGAGGTAGCA
This sequence comes from Neoceratodus forsteri, assembly GCA_016271365.2. Classification (NCBI taxonomy): domain Eukaryota; kingdom Metazoa; phylum Chordata; order Ceratodontiformes; family Ceratodontidae; genus Neoceratodus; species Neoceratodus forsteri. The sequence continues at coordinate 540,821,185 of CM057449.1, read as the reverse complement.
TAGTGACAGTAGAGGCAGAACTGGAGAAGATCTAGGATGGGGGAAGGGATCAGTGGTGGGAAGGCATGGAACAAGTATTACAAGATACATGCATACTCCAGAAGGCTCGGAGGCCGAGGGACAAGGAGGGAAGGAGAGAGACAGAGAGATGAGAGAGAGCTAAATACAGTGGTGCAGTGGATTAGTTGCACTGGCAGGATTTAGAACTTGTTTTATAAATGAGTCTTTTGAAGGCACTTAAAGGGATGAGAGTCTGGAGCTTTAATGTGGTTTGACGTTTGTTCCAGACCAAGGGGAGGACATGTCTCAGTGCTGCCCTGCCAATTTGTGTATGGGGGTTTGGAACTGCAAAAGTGATATAGGCACTTTTCCTGAGGGTGTAAGCACTACATAAGCAGTAGAGACCTGCTGTTATGTAACTTGGCAGTATGTTCAGGATTGTGTTGTATGTCCAGATGTACATATGGGTAAGTATCCTGGTTGCCAAGGTTGTCCAGTTCACCTCTTTATACAATGTGCAATGATGGGTTCTGGCTGGGGCATTGGTATAAACCTAATGGCGCGATAAAAAAGAACTTCCAACTTGTGGATAAATAATGTCCACATAACCCAAAAGGAGTAATAATGTGGCTTGTGCTAACCTGGTTCTTGAGTGCCTTGTGAACAGGGATTTGTTTCTAAAGAAGAAACCAAGTCTCACTCTTAATGTTTTTTGCAAGTGAGTTGATATGTGAGGAGAAGGATAAGTGGGAGTCAAGAGTGAAACCAGGATATTTGAAGTTATCGACCACTTGAATAATGTCACCTAGGATTATGACAATAGGCATCAGTGGGCTGTAAGTGATACTTGTGGTATGAACGTGGGGAGGATAAAAGAACATATTCTTGGTTTTATTGGCATTAAACAGAAGTTTAGCCAATAATGAATTACACTGGCATATGTTGAAGTCAGACTGTAGAGTGGAACAGGCTTGTCTGAAAGATGGCTTGGAGATGTAGAGGACATTATCATCCACAAATATATGGATGCTGGACTCAGCAGTATCTTTGCCTAGGTTATTTATGTAAATCATGGAACCGCAAGGGTCCTAGAATGGAACCATGTGGATCTCCTCTTTGAAGAGGAAGTAGCGATGCGAGGGTACCATTAACCTTGATTCATTGCTGTCTATTTCCAAGGTAGCTTGTAAACTATCTTAAGGCAGAGTCATCCAGCCCCAGAGCAGTAAGGCTATCAAGCAGTAGGGAATGATCAACAATGTCAAAGGCCTTGCTCAGGTCCAGAAAAACATCACCCATAATCTGGTTGTTATCCATTGACTCAGGCCACTCACAAGTAACTTTAGATAGTGCTGAGTTGGTACTATGATGTGATCTGAAGCCTGATTGGGATGGGCTTACCAGTTGATGTTTTTCAAGAATTCTCTAATTTGCTCACTTACCAGTTTCTGAAGGAGCTTTAAGAATGCAGGCAGGATTGAAATATGCCTGTAGTTATTTACGTCGCTAGGATCACCTGATTTGAAAAGAGGGATTTTATATTTATTAGAAGAGCTACCTTTAAGTCCTGTGGTACAATGCCTTCTGTTAGGGATAAGTTGAATAAATGGGTTATTGGGGCAATAAGGTAGTAGTAGCTTAGCCTCAAGAAGAAGGGGTTGATGTTATCAGCACCTGTGCTTTTTCTTGTGTCTAAAGTCAAGAGTTGATCTTCCACCTGTTTATAGGTGATAGGTGCAAAGGTAAAGGGAACATAGATGGGGGTATCAAGTAGAGTGGATGGCTGATCAATAGGTGAATGTAAGGTAGCTGATTATGAGGAATCAAATGTTAGACCTGCTGTAGCGAAGTGCTCATTGAGCTTATCTAACATGATGTTGTTATCTGAAATAGTGATACCATGGTGAACTATAGTATTAGGGAGGGTCGGAGGTGCTTTGCTCACTTCCATGAGCTTGAAAGTATGCCAGATTTTTGTAGGACTGCCTTTGGCAGATTCAAGAATATCTATATAGTAGTTTTCTTTGGTTTTTCTGATGAGTCTGGTGCATGTATTTTGGCTGGCCCTGAAGGCTGACCAGTCCTCTTGGGCTTTTGTGCACCTTGCTGTGACCCAGAACTTATCCCTTACTAACATAATATTCTTAATCTCCTTGTTAAACCAGGGACACAAGGCTTTTTTTTACTCTGCATGTAATTAAAGGTGACCATTTATTGATGAGAGCACTGATAGTGGAGTTAAAGTTAGCCATGGCCTCATCTGTTATGGGGGCTAAATAGAATTGCTGCCAGTTGATATCTCTTAGGTCCCTTAAAAACTTGGCAGAGTTGAAATTCTTTTAAGATCTTTTAGTGATTACTGTACTAGAGTTCCAGGTTATGGGTAGGTTTCTGACACATACCACAGTGTTTTGGTCACTGAGGTCATTGTGCTGGACTGTGTACTGTACAATCTTATGTGGTCTGTTTGTCATGACTATATCCAGTAGTGAACCTGTCATGTGGTTATTATGACAAAGCCTTGTAACCTCAATAATTACCTGAGACAGACCCAATTTGTTGCATAGGTTTTCAAGGGGAACTGACTTAGTGGTTAGCCAGTCAAGGTTCAAGTCACCTAAGAGTATGATTTCATTTGAACCAGCATCCACAATATCATGGAGACGGGGCAAAATATACATGCCTCCAGATGGTGGTCTGTAGCAACCAATTATGTTTAGAGATTCTGCTGTGGAAATGGTGATTTTTAATGCTAGGCATTCGTGTTGTTTAGATTTCGAAGCGGCTTCAATAATAGTGGCAGAAAGTTTTTCATGAGTATAGATGGCTACCTCACCCCCTCTAGTGGCCCTATCAGCCTGAAAAAGGGAGTATTGTGGTAGTGCCACGGCTTGGTCCGATACCGTTTTCTTTAGCCATGTTTCAATGAAGTTGATGACATTGGGCAGGGTATAAGAAACTTAGGCTTGTACCTCAGTTAATTTCTTCTAAAGACTGCAAATGTTAATAAGCATTATTTTTAAGCCTTTTGCAGCTGCATAATCTGTGGGTGATAAACTAGGTAGTGTTGGTCCAGGGTTGAGCTCAATGTTGGCAGAGCATACGAGGAGCACAATAATTACATGGAGGATCCAAGATTCCTGACTCCCTGCACTATTACTGTCTCAGTGCCCTCCTCCAGTACTTATACCTCATAGTTTCTACTTGTCTTGCCACCCCTTTCCTACCTCACCTCTTATGCATCTCTCCCCCCCCTTCCTACTTTCTCCCCACGAGGTCTTACTAACTCAATCCTTCTTACTTATTTGACCCCTCTTTGGTGTTATATTCTTTATTTTATAGACAGTTTTGTAGAATAGAGTTGATGCCTAGATTGTTAATCAACTGTTATATATGCACTACCTTTGTTGTGCCTTGATATGTGAAGTGTCTGTATTGTCTCCTGGTTACACTAGTTGCTCAAACCATTATCCATTTTTACTATATCCTTAAATGCTATAGTATAATATGCACTTACGTTCACTTCTGATATGAAGTACATCAGAATGTTTCTCCAGTCACCTCAAATTGCTCACATTATCCATTTTACTTGCATCCCTAATATGTTGTACTCCTATATTGTACTGTAGCATCACTGTTGTTTCCTGTTGATGTTATAACCTCCCGGGTTGTGCATAAAAATAGTCACTTTTGTGTCTAGTGCACTTACCCAGTCATCAAAAACTAAATAAAATAAGTAAAAAAGATTTAGATGAGATAGTGTGCATTTTCCTTTGTTGTACCTGTTTGTCGTATAGCATCTTGGACTGAGTCTTGTCCAGGTACAGAAAATAGTGGTACAAGGTTGTATGACTGCCCTATAAGTAGAGGAGTGGTTAGAGACTAGTAAGAGAATGATGTAGTTGGTAGACTTATCCCAACTTGGAAAAGGGTTGTTAGATGTAACAGTGTCTCGATCTAAGATGGGTGAAGGATTGCAGTGGGTGGTTTTACCATCATATTTTATAGGTATTGGGAGCCAGAGCTGGAAAAGGAAGGGTATAAGTAGCATTTTCTCAGCTGCTGGACAAGGAAAGGGGATAATGCAGGGTGACAACGTGACTTGAATAATAGAGGATGAGAGTATCCAAGTTATTAAATGTGCTGGCAAATTATTTTCTGTGAACCTCAGCTGAAAAACTTCAGGGTTATGATTGCTCAAAACCAGAGGAACAACTTTTCCAATGTGTAAATGTGCTTAGCCATTCCAAACAGTATGTCAAGTCAAATCCTGCAGATAGTAAAATAACAAAAATAGGAAGAGAGGGGTAATGGGGGGGTATCTTAACTGTGCTTTTCATTATAGGTATGGTTAGGGGGTCCATTTCTTGGTCATGGCCCTCTGGTGTTAATGCTCTTAAGACATAAATTGAATAAGTCTCCCTTTGGAACAGTCTGTTTTGTCTGTCACCACCTCTCCTACCAATAAGTACTTGTTCCCCTGCCTGAGAACCGTAAGGTTTGGGGTCACTACTATGTTTTTAAAAAAAAATGAGTAGCTACTGGATTGTTCAAATCAGCATTCTTTATATACCTTACAAGTTATTGTACCATAACCTTAAGCAGTCTCAAGGTCTCACCCACATACAGTTTTTTACACTGACACCAAATGGCATATTCAGTATAGGCTGTTAGCATTATATGCGTATCCCCCCCCCCCATAGTCACCTTTCTTCTTCCCCTTCCTCTGTCTCCCTCAGCCTTACACAATAACCTGTCTGTGAACTGCAACTGCAACTGAGCAGACCATGTTGCATCTAAATGTACTGTAATAGTTATCTTATTACCGCACATGTGGACCTTCTGTTCTCTATGATGTAATGGAATATACATACCAACTGTAATTTTTTGCTGCCTGTTACTGCTTATTAATTGTTCTCTACTTGGTAACATACCCTATGCATAATTGGCACCATATACTGTTTTGTTGTTTGCCTATGACTTATTTGTATGTCTTCCAATTCTCATAGATTGGCAATCTGTACTGTTGTGTTGATTACATTTTATTGTATGCCTATTGTAGGCCTTCCAACTCCCCCACCCTCCAGGATGCACCATGAGATGAGCAACTCGTTGTTCAGTGTACCCTTCCTGATGAATCTCTTTAAAACATAAATAAAAATATGAACTGCCTTATCTGTACTGCCCTCTTGTTTGTAGGGGCAATGAATGTTCTTCCTTGTTGGCAATATTGGCAAACATTGCAATTGTCACATTTATGCATGTCTGGGGGTTTGATACAGTAGGTAACCATGAAGTGTTTCTTTGTAAATTTCTGGAGATTTCTGGCTTTTGACTAGTACGTCCCATAGATTTTTGCCCTTTGTGAATGATACCCTTGGTTTAGTTCCAATATGTTCTGACAATACCGGATCATTTTGAAAAACAGGCCAATATCTAGCTACAGTATTACCCAAATTGCCTGCAATATTATTAAATTCAGTTACAAAGCTCACTATATTTGCACTGACCTCTGCTCCTTTCTTCTTGGGTCTCAAAAGTTGTTCCCTATCTAGTAATTTGGCTCTCTCTAGGACACTTTCTAGCACTTCAGAACTGTAGCTTCTTTCTAAAAATCTACATTTTAAATTCTCTACTTTGGATACAAAAACATTAAAATCACTTCAATTCTGACAGCTCCTAAAAAACTGGCTGAATGGAATGGAGTCTTTTAGTGACTTGGGGTGAAAGCTGGAGGCCAGAAGAAAGTTATTAGTGGTCATCGGCTTTCTATACCCCCGGTGGATATTTTGTTGTTGCAGTTCCTAGATAAAATGATGTCTAGGAATTCTATCTCTTGTGCATTACTTTTGTGTGTAAAATGTAAATTCCTATGATTTACATTAAGCCATTCCATAAATGTTTCAAATGTTTTCCTTTGAACCCATCCAAATGCATAGCACATCATCTATAAAATGAACCCACTTAATGGTGTCTTTATAGAAGGGGTTGGATTGTGCCTGGAAAAGGACTGTCTCTTCCCAGTAACCTAAGAAAAGATTGGCAAACGAGGGGGCCATAGTTGCCCCCATTGCTGTGCCGCATTTCTGGAAATAAAACTCCCCATCAACTCAAAATAGTTTTGTTTCAAGGCAAAATCCAAGCCTTCTAGTATAAGATTAATGGGCATGTGATCACAAAGCAGGTCTTGCATTAAGAAATATTTACTATATAGGCCAGGACCATAGCAGCACACGCAGCCAGGGAAGCCTGCACACAGCAGGGGTAGTGAGGTCCACCAGAGCCCTAAAGGTAACTACTGTCCTCCTACAGCTGAACTCTGTGAGGAGTGTTAGCCCATCAATGCTGTGCATCAACTGCCCCACCCACGTCCAGCCCTCAATTTATTGTCCCTTCCCTATGACATCATTTCCCACTACCATTTTTTTCTAAGTCCCCACATCTCCATTAGCAGGTTATACTCACTGGCCACTAGACGGTATTTTCCTGCTTACTTTCTATTCACTTTGAATTCCCACTTCCTCTCCTAACCCTTGAGCCCTTTTATCCACCTCTGCTACTCCACTCTTTCACTCTCATCCCTGCTTAGTCCCTATCACTGCTTCATACCCCTATCCTTAACCTGAGCTACTACACTGCTAGTGCACACCTTGCCCCCTGCTGTCCACCTCCCAGCCCGAATTTCCATTCCCCCTGTGACCACTAGGAGTCACTATTTTACCCCTTCACCCAGCCTCAGACCTAGCCTACTTCAACCCCCCAAATGCCTGGATTTTTATTTCTTCCTGGCCCAAGGACACTCGCCCCCCAAGGGTCTTGAACCTGGTACCCTGTGCACCAGAGTCCGAGCCCTACCACTACTCCAAAGTGGCAGTCACCCTCTTAGAGGCACAGCAGAGACCCTTATACAGTCCACCACTATTATAAATATAGACATCATGCATGCACATCCCCTTCTACAGCACCTCACAATTTTAGCCATCCTGGTGCTCACCTTTCTCCAGCTAGATCACAATCCCAGCCCTCAGAGGGCAGCAACCCTAGACCACCCTCTCTTATCTCGCCCCCCCACTCTTGCCTCACACCCAAGGCCCTGGCACCCACCTCCTGGCAGCCCTCCCAATCCCTCTGCCTACTCTGGCCCACCCTAGACCCATCTCCTCACTGCCATTCCTACCCTTCATGCCCTACCTATTCCCTGTACCCCTGCGGCCTCATTCTTATCTCGACGTCCAGCTAAGGATGCCTACAGCTACTGCCCCTGGTTAGAATTATTACTCTGCTACTGCTACTGTCTGGAAATGTCTACCCCAACCCGGGCCCTACTCCCACCAGCCTACCCAAGACATTGTCCTCAGGATTCTGCATTGCCTCCATGAATATCTGCAGCTTGCAGAAAAAATCTGCTGCGCTCCAGTGCTGGGTCATTCTACACCAGCATGACATCATTGCCCTTGTGGAGACCTGGCTTTCCAAATCCACCCCGACTCCTTTGTCTCACTCCCTGGGTACACCCTCTACCAGGAGGATAGAGTAGGCAAAAGCTGGGGTGGCTGTGCTGTCTTCATACATGACTCTATTGTTGATCATGTGCTCCCTGCCCCCAAGCTCGATAATGGTGCCCAGGCCCTCACCCTCAAACTCATTCCTGATCCCTCTAGGGGACCGTTCTACCTCACAGTCTCCTATGCTCCCCCAAGAAACCAGAACCTGTCAATCTCATCTCTTACAGATTATCTCACCACCCTCCCCCACAAAGCAGAACAAGTCCTTGTTGGGGATCTCAATGTCAATTGGCTTAGTACCTCCACTTCCCAAGCAAGGGACACCTTCGCTGCCCTTGACCTGACCCAACTAGTCTCCCAGCCCACTAGACCCAATCTCTCTAGTGGAACCAGCACCCTCCTGGATGTCATAGTCACCAACCACCCCAGCAAAATTTCAGGACATACAAATCCTCCCTGACTCTTTAAGTGACCACTCACCTATCCTATTCCTCGGGTCCACCTCTACCCCCAAACCAGTAGCCCAAACCACCCTCCGCAAGTGCCTCCGCCCGGGTGGCCTGAATAAATTTAAGCAATTCCTTGCCCAGATTCACTGGTCCCCCGTCAACCAGGCACCCAGAATTGACTCCGCCCTTGACCTTTTCACACAGGCTTTTAACAAGGCCTGTGATCTCTATGTACCGCTTACCAGACTCTGCACCAAAAAGCAAAATGCATCATGGGTCACCCCCACCCTACTCCAAAACCTCAGGGAAAGGGATAACCTCTGGCACCTAGCCACTGAGACTGGCAGGACGGCAGACAGACAAGCCCACAATGCTGCATGGAATAGGTGCACGTGGGCCATCCGTAAGGCCAAGGCTGCTCACTGCCAGACCACCCTCACCTCCTCATGAGGGTATGCCCAGACCTTTTGGGACAATATTAAAGAACTGAATGGGAAATCTCACTCCCCTTCCCTGTCCCAGCTTACTTTTGATGGTTCTATTATCGCTGACCCCCTTAACATAGCTAACTGCCTTAACACCTCCTTCATGGACCTTACTTCTGTCCTTCCCAGTAATTTCTTCAACCCAGCTAAGGATTCACAGCCCCCCTGACCTTCAAAGTCCCTGGTTCTACTTGCACAAAATATCTACCCATGAAGCCAGACCATTTCTTCTAAAAGCATTAGGCAGCAACAGCCCAAGCAACGACTCCTTGGATCCCAAAATACTATGACTGGTCCTGGATGACATCCTAGTCCCACTTACGAGTTTACTAAACCAATCCCCTCTGCCTTGGTCAATTTCCCAGTGTTTGAAAAATGGCTGTTGTCACACCTATTCATAAAGGTGGGGACAGGTCCATCCCCAGCAACTATCGGCCAATCTCCATCCTTCCCCCACTCTCAGAAGCCATAGAAAAAGTGGTGGCTACACAGCTTACCGAGTAGCTGATTAAATATGCTGTTCTGTGCCCAGAGCAGCATGGTTTCCATGCAGGCCATAGCACTGGTATAGCCTTATTAGAATTCTCCAAGTTTATGCACTCCACTCTTAACTCTGGCAACATTGCAGGAGCAGTGTTCATTGACCTGTCAAAGGCCTTTGACACTGTCTGCCATCCCCTCCTACTTGATGCCCTCTACCATATCGGTTTCTCTACTGGTCCCCTTGTCTGGTGCTCTAGTTACCTATCAGCCCATTCCCAGTGTATCAAACTCAATGGGACACTCTCAGAGACCCACCCTGTCCACTTCGGAGTCCCCCAGTGCTCCATCCTGGGCCCCCTACTTTTTAGTCTCTACCTAAACACCCTGCCCAGTGCCTGCTCCAGCAAAATTCTTCTGTACTCAGATGATGCCGTTCTTTACGCCTCTCACCGAAATTCTGCCTCCCTCCAGAACTATCTCCAACACACCTACAACCAAGAAGAAAGCTGGTTTAAGGAGCACAGACTTGTCATTAATCTCAAAAAGACCAAGTTGATGCTCTTCTCCCATCATCAAAACAAAGCAAGAAATAACCTCCTCCTTATCCTTCCAAGCACTCAACACACACTCAAGCAAGTGCACACCTAAAAATATCTTGGGATTACTTTCGACACTGCCCTCACTTTTCACACCCACATTAATGCCCTCAAGTCTGCCACCAACACCCAGATTGGCCTCCTATACCGCCATAGGGACTGCCTTCCACCCGATGCTCTCTTACTGGCCATCACATCCTCAGTACTGTCCCTAGTGGATTATGGCCTACCAGTTTATGGAGCCGCTGATTACATGGCACTCAATAAGATCCAACTCACTCTGAAAAGGCCTGTAGACTACTGACCAGTGCCCTCAGGCTCACCCACACCTGTCATCTCTATTCCACTGCTAATCTCCTCAACCTGGAAGAATGTCTCCACTACCAAACCTGCCTGCTAGCCAAGAAAATTCTGCTTGAGCTGTCCCCCCCTCTGGCGTATCTGCTTCCCTCCAACATACCTCCCCCCACAGTTTCCACCCACAGTTCAGACAAGGCCACTTTATTGGTACCCAGAACTAGAGATGCAGCAAATTTAAATTCCGCTGGTGAAGTGAACGCGAAGTGGGCACTTCGCATTGCAGCGGAGTGGGCAATGCAAAGTGCTCACTCTGCCTTGTCAGTACCGCTTCACATTAAGGCAGAATGGCAATGCGAAGTAAGGTGAAGTCATTGTTTTTAATGGACTTCGCGTTCCTCATTATGATTCTAAGTGATCCACTTGGTGTTTCAGATTTGGCAGCCCCCCCACACATCACATGGCTTACAGTACTGTAAGTCACATGCTCTTTAGCTAAGCAGAAAGAAAGTGAATCATACAAGCAGACACTTTTACTTTCTTCTGTGCAGATGGAGAGAGAAAGGAGTGTGTTTTGTGACTGCTGATACTTTGAGATCAGAACGAAGAGGAGATTTAAACTTTGATTTAGATCCAACAACTTTTTTAAAAGCTAAATTTTTTTTGTCTTTTCTGTCTGTACTCTTTTTTACTTAATTTGTTCTTTCTGTAAATTGTATCTTTCTTACATAGAGGGACATCAGTTGCAAATTATGTCCATGCTGGAACTGCTGCTGGATCACCATGGGATTCCACATTAGTTTTTTTTCCCTCACACCATGTGCCCCCCACACCTTCCTTGCTCTGTTATAAAATGTATTCCTCCACCATCCCTGACCCTTGTATGTATTTATGCCCTTTTTTGTTGTCTTCCATATGCATTCTGAGCAGTGGAAGTATACTGTGCTAAACTGCATGGGTGCAGTTTTCTTTCCAGTCTGTGTATGTACTGCAGACACTGTCCAACCCCCTGACTTAAAAACACTTATTAATGAGTACAATGGTGGGGTGGTGAAGCCTGGAGAGATATTACAAAACAGGCTTACAACATCCAAGTAACTAGTAAAAATATTAATGTTGTGATTCGTGACGTAATCATAAATCGTGATTTGTGACTGTATTTGTGACCGTGATGATAAAGAAATGCAAATGCCTACAGCTGTACTTCCCCGGGCCATGATGAGGTGTGGCACACAACTCCCCAACTTAAAAAACACTCATTAATGAGTACAGTGGTGGGGTGGTGAAGCATGGAGAGATACTACAAAACAGGCTTACAATACATCCAAGTAACAAGTAAAAAAAATTACTATTGTGATTCATGACGTGATCATAAATCGTAATTTGTGACTGCATTTGTGACCGTGATGATGAAGAACGTGATTTGTATCACGAGTGACTCCTGATGATGGTCCTGACTTAAAATCGCATATTAATGAGTACAATGTTCATGCTGAATTATGCACCACACCTGTCCAGTACTCTGAAGGGATGCCAAAGAAACAACTGTGACTTAAGTTAGAGATGAAGATTGGGCCCTAAAGAGATGCAAATGTACAGACAGATTAAGATTGTGCTGTGCAATGAAGAGATGCAGATGCAAAGGCACAACACCTAACCAGTGCTCACCATCAGAAATTCAAATCTGGAAAAGAATATCTTTGCTGCTTGGGGCAGGCCGCGAGGGGGGGCAGTGTACTGCACTGCTGCAGGAAGAGACACTAGTACGAGTACCAGTAAAGATATCACAAAGAAGTACAGAAAATTATACAGCTGCAGTGGATAGCAGGTTCACATTGCTGAAATTATGTGGCACAATAAAAGGTGTCTGATTTGATGACACGCGTCACACACATACATACACACTAAGTAATGCGTAGCAAATTGAAAACTTCAGTAATATAACCACATATTTTAAGCAAGCTAAAATTATGCACAGCTGCACCACGACAATCAGCAAAAAAATGGTAAGAATTATTGAAAATATTACTGTGTGTACAATAACACAGTTATACAAGAAATATCACCAAAACAGAAAGCACTGTCTTTTTCTCCAAGTTAATCTACCTACATCACAGATACGCCTCTTCCCCAAAGCACACTTCCACTGTCTCTCAGTACACAGACTGAATGTTGTACATTAACATTCAAAATACACACACAAACAATAAACGCTCGATGATATGAGCACAGGAGGGTTTCCTATAATTGAAGAACTAAAGTTTAGGCAAAAAAAATGATTCAAAAAGGCTTTTTTAACAGCTTTTAGAAGGTTTGAATCACAGAGAGCTCTCAGAACAGATTGTCTCCTACAGCTTCCTACACACACACACTACCCCAAACTGAGGCTGTGCGGAACAATCTAGAGCCCATGTGACCTCAAATCCCATGAATCACTGCAAAATTCATCTTGGAGCTTAAAAACAAGGCGAAGTAAGGCAAAGTACATTGTTTTCAATGCACTTCGCCTTAAGAATTAGTGGAGTAGTGTTTTTGGGAAGGCGGAGTAAAAGGTAAGTCACTGTTTTCAATGGACTTCGTGGTTACTCATTAATAACGCAAGTACTCTGCTTCGATTAATGGAGCACTTCGCTGAATTGCTTTCACTCCGCTGCCTCACACTTTGTGGAGCGAACTGGGGCAATGTCGCCCATCTCTACCCAGAACTAAGACCTCCTTAGCTCAGAGATCCTTTTGCTACAGGGCCCCTTCCTGGTTTAACACTGTCCCTGTAACCATCACTGACACTCCCAAAATTGCCTCCTTCAAAACTGCTCTTTGGAACCACCTGTTCAACACCGACTGCTGTTCCTGTCACTAACAGGCTGCTCGCATATCACTGAGTGCACTTCGACAAAGTCCTCCAGACTGCCTCCTCCACCCCTCCACCCTCCTCTCACCTGGCTTCCTTCATTCCCCCCTACCAGATATCTGTATTTATATAACTACTGTTTTATAAAATGTACAAAATATATGTAGCAATGTCTGTATACTACTGTGTAAAATCTGTGTAAATCTGTATGTCAACCTACTGTAATATTGTAACACTGTTGTCCTCTCTGTGAAGAGGTACCTTCATAAATGAGTCTCTGGCTCAAAGATTGCAAATCCGATTGTACAAATAAATAAATAAATTAACATGCCTCGATTCCACCATGGTGTCTTATAGAAGTATACAAGCTCTCACCCGCACCCTGCCCAGTTCCTTAGCCCAACACAGTTTTGTCTTTCTGTTCTCAATGTCCTCCTATACCTGGTCAACGTGCTGTTGGACCTGTAGACATAAAATGAAAAATGGGTCAGTATGAAGGAATAAAAATACTGATCAGCTGGGTCGGTTGGGAAGGACCTTTAGAGGTTAAAAAAAAAGTGGTGTGTGTGTGTGTGTGTTTGGGGTGGGGGGGATACCAGACCGGTACCACACCATTGACCTGGGTTTTAGAATAGACTCGGTCATTCAGGATACATCATGGGGGGAGGATTCAGTGTCCCTAGGACTGATCTCTCTTGGGGGTTGGGGTCATGTTGCTCCACACATTGACCAACACAGGGCATGATAAAGACACCAGCTGTTATGCTCCCTCCGCCATTGTCAGGGCTCAGTACTGCTAAACTGGCACAGAGACTTGGAGGGGTGGAGGGTTGCCATGGCCGATGAGAGTCTCCAGAAGGGGGGAATGGGGATGTTTACCCTTCCCCTCCTGTACCCTCACCCATGGAAGGAATCTCTGGGTGTACTGAAGGTCCTAGTTTAGTCCCTCAGATGGTGGGTGATGTTGCTGGCTGGTGGATGGCAGTACGGTACAGCACTTCTCTGTGGTGCAGGGCCTGCAGTGACTGGGGATTCATGCTGGCAGCTGCTATTTTCCCCCATTTTCATACCCACACACCTCTTCCAACACAGTGTGTAGTCTTGTCAGACCTCGTCATACACATTGACCAAAGTATCTCTAAACTCTACCCCACTGTAAGGCAGCATTAAACCTGCTGACAAGTTTATACATTGTTTAACTGACCTGAACAGACCCAGATGACCCACAGGCCACTAACATTTGTACACAGAGGAACCCCACTGGGTAAAGTGAAGAGCTGCAGTGAGCATTTAGTGATGTATTTCCAAGGTGCAGTTGCTGTAACCCCAGCCTGGTATATGTCACTGAACAGTTTGTTGTATCAAATCATGTTAAACAGATACACTTCAATAAGTAAATTAAAAAAAAAAGCTGGTAACAGATGCTTCAAAAACCAATTTGTTTTCTGAGAATAAATGGGACTCTGTGAACCCCCAATTTGTATAGTTAACTAGCCTGCAGCTCAGACACTAGCCACACCTCCTTCCTCGAACCCAGACACTAGCCCCACTCCCTCCACAGGCCCCTCGGACACTAGCTCCCTCCCTCCCTGCAAAGCATCTGACACTAGCATGTTTCCCTTACAGCCCTCCATGACAGTAGCACCCTTGACTGTACACCCTTCACAGTCCCCAACATTACCCCGGCTCCCTCCATAACCCCAGAAATTAACCCCCTCCCTCCGCTTCCCAACACAACCCTGCCACCCCCCACCACAGTTCCTCTGAACACCCTCCTCTAGGCACCCCGATTTTCTTAGCCCATGGATATGACCTCCCTCCTGGGCCCACTGACTCCCAGAAACCACACCCCTTCCTCCATAGCCATTGAGAATCACCCATACCCTTGTTGCGCATGTTCCCTGCAAGGCCCCCCCGGACACCACCTTCTCAAACACCTGAGGCACACATACACCCCTTTCTCTACACTCTCCCTCTACTGGCCCTGATACTAGCCCCCTCTCTCCCTTCCTCCACAGCCCCTGACCCTAGGTGACCCATCTTCCAAAGCCCCAAACACTAGCAGCCCCCCTTACCCAGACACTGACCCCCCTCTCCACGGCCCATGACATTAGACCCACCTCCTTCCTTGGCACCAGACACTAGCCCCACCTCCTTTGTTGGGGTCAAAATTGGTACCTTCCCAGTAGCCAAATGCTGGTAGATTTCGTATCTAGCTAGTAAGATGTTCCTTTAGCTGGCCCTGCAGGCTAGTACTGGTGAAGGTAACACTTCAGTAAGTACACCAGCTGGACCAGTGGAAAAGTCTGTGGGGATTTTCCCAGTCACTAGCACTGCTGGCTAGTGGATGGAAAACTTAATTTTCACCCCTAAATTAAGTATGATTTACCTGCTTGGTCAAAGTCGCAGTGTCCAGAGTTGGGTTGTTTTGGGTTTGCGGTATTCCAGTAGAACCTAAATAGAAAGCACAGAAAAGTTTCCGGAGACGCAAAGGGTCAGAGGTCCTGGAGGAGAGATTAGGGTTCAGAATTAAACAAGTTGAGATACTTACTGAAAGGTAGACAGTTAATGTCTGGCCAGACCTGTTGAAATAAAGGTAAAAATAGGTAAGTATGAGGACCTTATAGTAGTGTTCGTAGAGATAAGGAGCTGAGAGATACAAATAGTACAATACAGCATAGGAGCAAAGAAAGTGGAGTTTTAGTGGAACAGATAGAGTTAAAGAGCAACTTTCTATAATAATAAAAAGCTTAAAAACACTAGATTTACACCAATTGTGTTTTAAATTTATTGTTTTCTAGTTACAGTATTTGTCATTCTTTTTTTCTTTCCTATGCTGTTGGTCTACTAAATACTGTAGGTAATGCAGCACTTACTTCACTAAGTCTTTCAAAATATATCTGACTCTCTCCTGCCAAATCACACAACTACTGTTTGGGACATCACAACCTGTCATGGTGTGCACTATGATGTCATAAACAAAGGAACTGTGAGGTTAACAGGGGAGAGGCAAATGTTTCAAATATTTTCTATACAGACTTTTCAGATGGACTACCAAGATGTGCTGTAAATCTTGGAAGGGAACATTGAAAATTTAAAAAATGGGAGAGCATGGCTTAGCAGCGGAGAAGAGTAGACGTACATTTGAGCTGATTCTGAGAGAGCTTCATTACTTTATTGTTTTTTAAACTTAGTACTGGATCAAACCTCTTTACAACATGCCTCCAAAGATTTGTGCCATCGCACAGGATGAAACGATGGGAAAATCCCATAACACGGAGGCTATGAAAGACTTTTTCTGTTTGAGGATGACTCAGCATACAGATGCTTGGCCGCTCCAACATGAAGTGGCCTCAGTGCTAATTGATACTGGAGCTGGAGTAGATGAAGTGACTTTGCACACAGTGAACACTACTCTTAACCAGATCATCAAAATGGTACAGGATCCTGATAAAATATTTGATGCCCTTACACTGAGAGTAACCAACCTGTAGGCCCGCGTGGACTTGCTTCAGCAGTTGATACAGAATGTGGAGGGTTCTCATCTGAAACAGCACAATGCCACATCAGAGCTTATCAAAGAAAATAGCCTGCTATGGCAGTGCTTGGAGAAGCTTGAGAACCAATCCTAGAAATGAAACCTCTGGATCGTGGGACTGCTCGAGGAGGCTGAGGGGGAGGACCCCCTTGAGTTCACTCCCGCCTTCCTCCCCCAAATTGTGGAGCTCACCACAGAACAGCAAGGCATTGTCCTTGAATAGGCCTACAGATTGACTCCCCTCCAGGTACCAGCAGACCCTTCCTTCCCACGTACCTTCATGATTATCTGCACTGGAGTGGGAGATTGGGACAGAGCACTGAAAATTGTCAGGAGACAGTGGGTCACGAGGTATGGAGAAACTTTGTTGTCAATATTCCCAGACCTTGCCTACAGCACCTGTGTTTGTCAGAAAGCATTTGATAAAGTACTGGGTACCTTACATAAATTTAAGGTGCAACATCAGCTCCTTTTACCGGCCAAGCTCCATGTGGACTGGCAGGGCTATACCTATCTTTTAAACAATCTGAAGGATGCTGCCAAACTTGTACAAATGATTGAGAAAGAGATGGCATCTGAGGATGGTGAGGAGTCAGATGGCAAGAATTGAGGACTGTTCTTGTTTTTTTTTACTTTCTTTGCTTCTGGCTTCATTTAGTCTAACTGTACGTAACTTAAAGGAGAAGACTCCTGTATATTTATGATTTGGATATGTCTGATGTATTTATTATACATTACATCAAGTACTGTACATATGTCAATAAGAGATCAGCTATTTCTTCTGTTGCAACACATATCTAGAGTTTGAGGCTCTGACACAAGGTAGTAAAATGTCAAGCAAGCCTCCATTTACATGCAAATGAGTCACTTGTAATACAGCCCCTCCCATTCCTTGATGTCACTGCAGCAACAGTGCAGAACAAAACATAAGAGTATCTATGCTGTCTATCCTGATTTTAGTTTAAGTTTGCAATGGCTTAAGACAGTTCTGTCATGCAAGTCACACAGGGAGTGGTACTTGTAGCCTTAATACTGCATGTGTAGAGCAAATAATACATCTAATAGTATTGTATTCACAGGAAACAAAAGCTGTTCCTGTGTACTGCTCATTTCTCTCTGTAAGACAGTTGTAAAGTGTTGTGGAAAGCAGTAGACTGAATCAGTTAATCAACCAATCAACCAACCAATCAATCAATTGAGCAGTCAATCAGTCACTCTGTAGTGAACCAGGTGAACACCATTGAGAGGATTCATTTACAAGGTAGGCTTGAGCAGTTTCCCAAAGGATCACACAAGACTGAATTTTTCCTTTGCACAAATTATACACTCCCCTTTCAGCAGCCTGAAAGTGGAGAGCTAGATCACTTACTTTATAAAGTGCATTGTTTTACATTTCAAATGCCCTTACATCTGGGTTCTGACTGGAAATACCAAGACACAGAATGCATATGACGTGGGAGGAATGAGCTAAGCAAATACAGAGTACTACAAACACTGAGACTGATTAGTTTCTTTACCTACAACAGCTGAAGTGTAGCATCTGATTTGTGAGGGACATTCTACTTCAAATGCTAGCATTACAGAGTGGGGGGCTGCCACAGCTTGTTTTCAGTACCTTCAGAGTGAAGTGCTGTAGCTCTCACACCACTGCTAATGATTTATAATGGGAATGGGGGCACTTTTAAAGCCATGGACCTGAGGGGCCATCACAGTTCCCAAGGAGGTTAGGGGAACTTGTTAAGGGTTAGAGAGTAAGGGACTTTAGTAGGATTTGAACCAGAGTTTCCCAGTTCTTGTGCCTGTGCTTTAACCACTAGATTACTCTTCTTCCATATGCTGCAGCTGATGTCCTGGTAACCTATTCTTTGTTATAGCTGAACTCTTTATTGCCTTACATCAGCCATCCAATCACTGACTGCCTAGTTACAAAGGGAAAGGGGCATTTTTGCAAGATTGTGTCTCACTGCTGGTGTCAATCAAAACAGAGAATGCTAACACACACAGAACTTAATAAAACAGCTATATAATACCACTTAAGACTCTTGTTGTACCTAGAGTCATTTATTGGGTAAACTGTTTTTGTTAACAGAAACATTAACACAACTCATATGGGCACTTCCTTATAGGCATACTGTATATACATATCAAATCAGTGCTGAATCACACTCATATGGTCCTAGTCCCTATTAGACCTGCACTTCAGGATGTGCACAACACTTAAAGAGTTCCCACATTACTCAAGTGAGGGACCAAACATTGTGGGCTCTGTTTACTGGTGGAACAGCATTTAGTGCAGCACCATTTTCTGTTGCTCTGATGACATCATCCTCCAGCAGCATTGATGGTAAAATGGAGGACAAACACATTGATAACTTCTGGGGGCTGTATATTTTTATTTATAATCTAGATTTGGACAGCAATAGGACTGCTGGCAATTACAGGAGGAACACAACAGTTACACATAAGGAGTTGGGAAAATATGGGTGTGAAACTATGGGAGACTTCCCCTTTAAGTTTTGCTCCTCTTTGTTTAACTGGGGTGTGTTATTCTATGTAGCTATCAGAGCAAACTATCTTACTGGAAATCTGGTCTCTATTTTGGCTTTTTTTTTTTTTAGCCTTACTGGGTAGTGAAGTTTGATATGTTTAATACTGTGAATTTTATTATTTTGAGCTGTGGCACACAGGTACTGAACATGGCACTTCCATCTACCACCTTCCCTTCCAGTGGTGTGTATTCCAGACGGTGCAGGTCTTTTCTGCCAATGCATTACCAGCTGGACTTTCACTGTGGAATCCAGCACTGGACTTTCTTTATAGACATGGTACTGGACAGCTTTCTTTCTTATGTATTGCAACCCAGTGTCTATCTACAGGGAAGGGATGGGGGTCTTGATTGCTTTGCTGTTCTATAATGAGCTACCCATGTTCCTCTTGTACTAGTATAGATGTTCAGATGGCAAGTGCACCTCACTTGCCGTTCTACTGCATATGGCTCATTTTGAATCTCTCCTGGGCTGTTAAGATTTCCTATTTCAATAAGCATTTATGTTGTATAAGGGACTAGGGGGGCTTTGGCTTAGGATGGAAAACTGGATCTTGTTATGCTTCTTTCGAGTTCTGTGGTGGTATAGATGTAGGTGGGCAAACTTGCCCACCACAGAACTCAAAAGACGGTATCTTCCAATCCCTGAGACCAGGCAGCAGATTCCCTAGCCTGAGCCCAAGACCTTGTGGCAATCTCCAGAGCCTCAACAGGCCTGACATGAGACACTCCAGCACCAACTAGGCTTGGTGATACCCTCCACAGCCCCCAGCCCTGATGTAAGCTCTTGAGTAAACCCCAAGCCCTGGTGGCAGCCTCCACAGTCCCCTACAGCCCTGAAGGCAGGCTCCTGAGCACCCCCCAGTCCTGGTGAAATAACCCTCCCTAACCACAACCCTCCATTCATACTCACAGGCTCACTCTACCCTCCCATCAGACCAGGCCTCTGGCTCCTAAACTCTCCACCCTTGGCTTCTACCTATACAGCCCCTTCATGCCATCAGACCTCAAATTTTTAAGCCCCTTGGCTCTTGGCATGTTCCCTCACCCTCCCTCCCTCCAACAGCCCTTTTAGCTGGCTACTGATCCCCAAAAGTCTTAGCACCTCCCAACAGCTCTTGTGGCAACCCCCCACCATAGCCACAGGCTATCACACCCACTCCCAAGACATGAGTGGCATACTGAATGACAGCCCCACCTCCTCACACTGGCTGATTACTGAGCATGCAGCAATACAGACAGACATTGAAAAATACATTAAATTATAGGGTATATTATTTATTTATTGTTTTTAATATGCAAAAATAAATATTAGAATACTTTAAAATATAGCTTTTTATTATTTTTTAATTGTTTTTCATTATACCTATCCCTGAAGACACTGATAACACACAGCAGCGGCTCACATATTCCAGTTACTATATAACTACAGTTTAATAAATTCCTCAAAACGTGCAACCTGCAGTGCTACCTTGGCTTGTTTTCTGGTTCCCAAAAATTATTTCCAGACATATTTTGCCATGAAAAATGTTTTTATTAACATCACTCTACTCACCAGATAGACTGCAATGTTGAGCATAGTGCTTCCGGCACTGTTTTGCCATACACAACATGGCGCAGCACTCAACGTACTCGTGCTAGGCACCACCAAGGGGTGTTGCCATTGTAGTCATTCCTTTCAAGTTCTGTGCAGAAGGACATGTATTATACCATGGACACTGAGAATCCTGCATACTGACTGGCACTTTTGAGCATAAGTAAATCTTACAACAACCCATGCAAAAGAAGTGCCAGTCAGTTGGGGTGGCAGCAGCACAGACTGTGTCAGTACACCTCCCCCTGCCCAAAAAAAATCAAAACAAACACTCTGATATTTTTTCCCACTAAAAGGCAAGGCAAATTTTATTCGTATGGCACCCATTCCTGGAGGCTGTTGGCACCTAACATGCTTGTTTGTAGCCTTATTGCCCTGTTTAGACATCAAATTAATTGTGCCCTTAACTTTAAAGTTTCTGGTAGAACATTAGCAGTCTCACTCCAACTTCCCAAGCCTTTCATTACATTCCTCAGCCTGATACGCAGCACACTGTTAATACACAAGCAGCATCTCCTGTTAGCTGGGTCAGCGTTTCTCCAGCATTGCCAGTCGGGTATAATCTGCTTTATCATGACCCCCTCCCCCTGATCAGCCACACCTCTATCCCTACCTGCTTTAAAGCTAGCTCCTTTCTCCTCTGTTTCCACAGGTCTCTGCAGGGAAGATTTTGGCCCCCTCAAGGGGTCACGAGGGCAGGACATCACAGCCCTCCCCCACAGCCTCCACAGCTTGCCTAAGGTATGATTCCAGGAGATCACTCCCACCACCACCCTTGGTCAACACGGACCTTTATAGCAGCCACCATGTGACGACAAAAATCTATTAGGCAACTGTCTCATCTGCAGGTTACCTGATCTCACCTTTAGTGGCCACTAGTCCTCAAGTGCGATAAGTGCAGGGGAGTCTAAGGGAGTCCAAGGGAGGTAGGGGAGTGGGAGTGTTTGATTGTAATACTGTCGGTGCTATAAGTATGTTATGTTAATAATGTGGGACGCTAAGTGTTTACCTATTTGGGTGTGTATTCTTTGGGGGGTTGGTATATGTGGATCATATTGAATTATATAGGTTTGGCCCCAGGAACACTGCCTTATATGAGACAAGTGATTTTTGCTTTTCAAATTGCTTAGTTGTTGATGGTGTTGTTACTGATTCATGGCAATTGTTGTTGAGTAGCCCTATGCCCATAAGACAATGTGGGAATAGTGGTTACTTTACTTGTTTGCACTATGGTAAGTTACTTTGTTCTAAATGGGACAACTGTGTTTCAACCACCTTTCTGTTGTTAGTTTCTGGTGATGTTGAACTGAATCCAGGGCCATGCTCTTTGGATTCTGTGTCTTCCTCTCAAGCATCGTCTTTGAATAATTGTTTGAAATCCTGTCATGGATTTAAAATTATCCATTTGAATGTTTGTAGTTTAATCCCCAAGACTGCTGAAATTGAATAGCTTATTGCTCTATATCTGCCTGATATTGTTGCTTTATCAGAAACGTGGTTGAAGCCAGGGTTGCCCCATAATGTGTGTCATATTGGGGGTTATAAAATTTTTAGGGTGGACTGTAAAGGTAAAAAAAAGGGTGATGGGGTCTTGATTTATTATAGGGATCATTTAGAAATTAATTTTTTAAGGTCCAGTGAGGATTTGGGTTGTGATACTGATTGGTTGGTTTTGCAGTTTGTTCTTGGAGGAAAGAAGAAGTTAAATGTGGGCAGTTTGTATAATCCCCCTCAATATGTTTTTCAAGGGATTAAAAATGTCTTGGATGTTTGTGAAGTTTATATAAAGCAGAGTGATTCTGTTGTTGTTGGAGATATGAATTTGAATTGGAGGGCTAATAACACCATGGGGCTCGAATCTCTTCTTCTCTCTTACATACTGACTCAGTGTATAAATGTGCCTACCCATCTCAATCCCATTTCACAGAATCATTCTCTGTTGGATTGGGTATTGACTAATAGAGTGGGGAGAGTTGGGGCCTCTGGTGTCTTGGCCGATTCCATAAATGACCACATGGCCACCTTTTGTGTCCTAAATATTCACTGTCTTAAACCCCCTCCTTCTGTATTTCAGACTAGATCATTTAAAAGGATAGATATTCCCTGCTATATTCTTCTTTGAGGTTAATTGAGTGGTCATTTCTTGAATGTATTCCAGATGTGGAAACGGCACTAAATTTTTTTTACAGCCAACTTCTTCCCATTCAGGAATTCCTTTTCCCTTTGTGGACCATTTGGTGTAGAGATTTTCCTACTGGATGGTTTGGTTCCCAGCATTAAGAAATTAATTAAGGAGCGGGATAGTGCTTGGACTAAATTTAAATTATCTCCCAGTAGAGTTTCAATGGATCTCTACTATGGACTTCAGAATTTAGTCTCTCAAACTATTAGAAATGCTAAAAAAGCTTATTTCAGGGATTGCTTTGAACATAGCTGGGTTGATCAAAAGAAGTTTTGGAATAACGTAAATTCTTTACTTTCTCCTAAATCAAAATTTGACATCCAGAAATTAAATGTTGACAACAAAGAAATTGTGACTTGCCCGAAATTGTTAAATTGTTGAATTCTAAATTTTCAGATCTTTCTAAGTTTAGATCTTTTTTTTCCCTCAGGTTGGTAATACTAATTCCTTTTCTTCTGTTCCTTTGGTAGATGGACCCAGGTTTTTGTTTAAGGAAGTAACATCAGATGAAGTTTTTTATCTTCTGCAGTCTCTCCCAGATAAAGTGACTGATTGCGGGGAAGGGTTAGATTCTTAAAATTGGCTATCCCCTTTATTATGGATCTCCTTTGTTATATTTTTAATATGTCATTGGCTACAGGTGTTTTCCCCTGTTCTGGAAGAAAGCTAAGGTGGTTCCAATTCCAAAATAGAGCTGTGCTACTTCCATGGATGATTACAGGTCAATATCAATACTGAATTTCCTTAGCAAACTACTTGAGCATTTAGTAGCTAAGCAAATTGATGCCTGTTTGGTTACCCATGATTTGTTGTCAAGGCAACAACATGGGTTCCTTAAGCACTTTGGTACAGGCACAGCCTTGGTTGGGTTCACGAACACCGTCCTACATGGGTTTGAGAAGGATTTGATGACCGGGGTGGTGTTCATGGACCTAACCAAGGCTTTTTATTTGATTGATCATGGTTTGGCCTGCATAAAATTGAAAGATCTGGGGTTTTCTAATGTCGCTGTTTCTTGGTTCTATGATTATCTGAGTAACAGGTGTCAATTTGTTCAAGTAGGTTCTGTTGCTTCTGATGTCTTGCCAATTAGTTGTGGTGTGCCTCAGGGGTCCATTTTGGGACCCCTGTTACTTTCTATTTTTATTAGTCAGCTTCCTGGAGTTTGTAAGTTTAGTGAATCACTGCTTTATGCAGATGATCTTGTAATTTGTGCTCAGTCAAATTCTGTGTCTGAACTTTCTTGTTCCCTAGAAAAGGTTTTGGTACCATCTGTTCTTGGCTTACTTTAAATGCTATGGTTTTGAACTCAGCTAAAACAAAAGTTATATTATTTGGCACCAATTTATGTTGGTGAACACCCAGGAACTGAGGATATCTGATTTTCGAGGTGGTCTGCTTGAACAATTGTCTCAATTTAAGTATTTGGGCACACTATTGGATCCCAGTTTGACCTTTTCACCTCGGTTTCAGTCAATGGTTAAGAAAGTAAATCAAAGAATAGGGGTGTTATACAAATTCAAATCATTCTTCTCACACACAACTAGATTAGCAATTGCTATTTGTTCTCTTCTTCCATATTTTGATTATAGTTCTTGTTTATATTATAACATACGTACAAAAGAAATGCAAGCACTAACTGTGGCCTATTATAATATTTGTAGATTTATTTTGGGAGCCCCCAGTAGGACACATCAGTGTAATCTTTATTCTCGGTTGGGGTGGTTTTCCCCTAGTTGCAGAATAGAATATTTTGTTGGCTGTCTGATGTATAAATGTTTTTACTTTGGCTACCTTTTTCCTCTTTCTGATCTTGTTGTAATGAGAGAATTGCTTCCCAGCCTGAGGTCAGCTGAGGGCCCCCTATATTTTGTCCCCAGGTCTCGGCTTAGATTAAGCTCTAGAGCTTTTTCAATAGCAGCACCATTGTATAGGAATTCACTCCCACTTGATGTTAGGATTGCTCCCTCTGTTTTAACTTTTAAAAAAAGGTTAAACAGTTATTTATTACATAAATCTGTTTGTAACTGCAATTTGTAATTTGTATTTTTTGGTTCTGTGTTACTGTTGATTGTATTTGTGTATTTTTGTATGTTTTTTTGTCTGGGTTGGGCCTGAAAAGGGACCTTTGGTCCAGTGTCTTTACCCGGTTACCAAAGAATAAATGAAATGAAAATGAAAATAAAAACCCATCTATATCTGCAGATTATCTGCTCTTGCCTCCAGTGGCTGCCGCTTTACCTACACCCAACTCCAATCCAGCAAAGAAAAGCCACAATGCATATACTAAGCTGTCTTCTCTTGCAAACTATACTCTTCTCACCACCCCTCTTTAACACCCATCTTGACAACCACTCTCTACTCTTCCTAGAACCAGCTACTCTCTCCGTCCAACAAGAGTCACCCCCTCCCACCCCTATGCTAACTCTTCTACTCTCCCCTCCCCATTCTCCCCCATCCCTTCCACCTATCCATTCCTTCCTTCACTTCCCATCCACCAACCCCTCTCTGCTTCACTCCACCCTCCTCAACTTGGAGGCTGTGCTACATTGCTTGAACCTACACATGCCACCCTTCAAGCACCGTTCTGCCATGTCCAAACTCTCACCTTTACTCTCCTACTCCATCCTCCTCTTGCTTTTGGCAGGTGATGTACATCCCAACCCTGGCCCCCAGGTGCCCAGGCAATTTCCTAACTCACCCCCACCTCTCCAGGCCTGCCCTCTTGCCTCACCCCAGACTCACTCCCCAAGGGCATCAGCATTTTCCATCTCAATGCCAGGAGCCTCCTCCCCAAAGTGGACGCCCTAACAGTATGGGTCACCCAGTACCACTCGACATATTCTGTATCACAGAATCATGGCTATCTGCCAAAATTCCTAACTCCTCTCTTGCCATTCCTGACTACAACTTATTTTGTCAGGACCGGGGCAAGCACGGGGAGGTGGCACTATACATCAGGCAATCCCTCTTGAGTTCTATCATCTTCAGTGAATCTTGCCCTTCCTCCCATGAATCCATTGTTGCACTTTCTCATCCTTTAGCTCCTCCACCCCCTCTACATTGGGGCTGTATATGCCCCACCAAAGACCTCGCCCGACTCAGTCATCCAGGCCATCTCCTCAATTTCCTCTAGGACATCAAATGGCTAACTTGTGCTTCTAGGTGACTTCAATCTTGACTGGTTCTCCTCCTCTGCCAAACCCTCCACCCTTAGGATTGAAGCCCTGAATGTCTCCCAGCTAATCTGGGGACCTACCTGCCTAAACTATCGGTCCCAAAACCACACCCTTCTGGACTGGATTTTATCTACCCATCCCCACCGTGTCATGGCCTCTGGCATTTTCTCCGATGCCCTTAGTGACCACTGTGTTACATATTGTGTCTGCAAAAACCACTCCCTGCTCTCTCATCCTAAATTCATCTGGTCTCACCCGCTACACACACCCTAAATGAGTATGCCCTGTTACAAGACCTCTCAAACGCAGATTGGCAACCAGTCCTCTCTGCGTCTGATGTAGACATCACCCTTTCCCAGTTCTACAGTATTTTCTGGTGTATCTGAGACCTACACACTCCCCTCAGGAAAGTCAGGGTAAAATGGCACCATCATCCCTGGATCACGCCCGACCTTATCGCCCTGTGTCATTCCAAGGGCAAGGCATGGAGACTGTACAAATCCTCCCGTGCCTCACAGGACTTACAATCTTACAAACATCTCAGAAATAAATGCACTAAGGACATTCAGCATTCCAAATCTTCCTACTTTAATGCACAATTCACATGGATCCAGAACCCCCATGTGTCCTTCTGGAAGTTGATCAACTCCCTACTTGACCCCTCCCCCCCACTAAACAGGCATGCCTGGCCCTTAATAGTGATGGCAGAACTGTCTCAGATCCTGCCTCCGTGGCTGAGCTCTTCAATAAGTTCTTCATCTCCTGTGCTCAACCCAACTCCCCCCTTCCACCGTTCCACCCCAAGTCAGCTGAACCATCCTCCCCTTCCCCGGCTTCCTCCTTCTCCCCCCCACACCTCTTGAAGTCTACAACACACTCGCCTCCCTTAACATGTCCAAATCCAGCCCCAATGGTATTCACCCCAAACTGCTCCATATCTCTGCCTCCACTATTGTGGCCCCCTTAACTCACATATTAAACCTCTATCTCTGTCCACAGCTACTGTTCCCAAAGCCTGGAAAACAGCCAAAATCATCCCTCTGCACAAAGGCAGAGATCCCACTCTACTGGGAAATTACAGGCCTATTTCGCTCCTCCCCTCCCTTGCCAAAGTCCAGGAATCCCTTATACTGTCCAAACTGTCTGACTTTCTCTCCTTCAACCACTCCCTCTCACCTGTAAAGTCAGGATTCAGAAAACACCACTCCACCATCACCTCTCTTCTACTTGTATCTGATTCCATCTTCTTTGCCATGGACAACAGCCTAACCACAACCACCATTTTCATAGTCCTGGCTAAAGCCTTGGACTCTGTCTTTCACCCGCTGCTACACCACAAACTTAATTATTTTAGCTTAGCCCAACCTACCATCATCTGGTTCCACTCATACCTCCATGACAGACAACACTCTGTTCAAATAGGCAACACTTTTTCTACCCCTCTCCCTATTTTACCTGGTGTCCCCCAAGGCTCTATACTCTGCCCCATCCTCTTCTCACTCTTCATAAATGACCTTCCCTCCACCTGCCTCCCCTCCAATGTGCATCTATATGCAGATGACATTACCATCTTTGCCTCGGGCCCCTCCTATGACAGTATCCTTCCCAACCTCCAAAATGACTTCAACAGGGTCCAATCCTGGTTTCTTGAGAACCTGCTTACCCTCAATGCTAAAAAAACTGCCACCATGGTCTTTGGTTCTAGGCAGAAGCTTGCTACCCTCCCAGTCCCTCCCCAGCGATCACCACCCTGGCTGGCTCACCCCTGGAGCTAGTCCCTGCTTTCAAGTACCTGGGAGTATGGTTGGACAGCCATCTCAACTACTTCTCGCATGTCGAGGCCATCTGCACTAAACTCCAGCACAAACTCACCATCCTCTATCGACACAAGGCCAGCCCACCCATCCCCACCCATTGTGAGCTCGTACATAAAACAATCTTGCCCTTTAAAGACTATGCTGACATAATCTATGGTACAGCCCCAACCTCCTCTCTCTCCCAGACTAGACACCCTTCTCAACTCTTTCTGCCACTTTGCCACTGCCTCCCCCACTCACTCACCACTGCCTACTCTACACTACACTCTCTATTGCCCTGCTCTCCCACAGAAGAACTATCCACAGCATCTTCTTCATAGCAAAATATTGGCTTGACTCCCTAACCCCCTAGCTCATCTCCCGCCTTTCCCCTGCCACCTCCCTAAACTACCCTCTTCGCCACAGGGACCCACACACTTTCCACCTTCCTTGCCCTCACACTCTTACTGGCCAAGCTGCCTTCTCGTACCATCTCCCCATTTTCTGGAACAACCTTCCCTCCATCCTTCACCTGTCCCCTTTTTGTTCTGCCTTTATGCAACTCCTCAGGCTCCTCCCCACCCCAGACTGCCTAAATGCTCATATAGTCTCTACCTACCTACCCTAGTCCGCGACTGTACTCTTACCTCACTCAGTTATTTACTCTGCAAGTTATCTCATTATATTTTATTGAAAAGTACTATATTCTTGTAAAAATGTCTGTATATACTGTATGCACTCCCACCATTTGTCCCTCTTTTTCTTCACTGTACACTCTGTACCTGGGTCGCACCTGGAGACGAGTCTCAGCTCAGCGTGCCTTTCCCAGTCATCAAATTTTAAATAAAAATAAAAAAAAAACAATGTGACAGTACAGGTAATAGTAACAAAAATTAAATAATGGCTAAAATTCACACTCAGAACTTTAAAAGAAGAAAATATAAATAATCCCAGCTTTAATGTATATATATATATATATATATATATATATATATACACACACACACACATATATATATATATATATATATATATATATATATATATCAGGGTAACTCATATGGTCATGTGGGGAAGTTAGTCCAGGTAGGCCAGGAGGAAGAGGTGGGCCTTTAGCCTCTGCTTGAACACCCTGATTGAGGTAGCCTCCCAGACTGCAGATGGTAGTGAGTTCCACATGGTCGGCCCAGTGACACTAAAGGCCCAATCATCAGATGTTTTGAGCCACCCTGGGAACATCCAGGAGGCCCCTTGAAGAGGAGCAGAGGGAGCGGACAGAAGTTGTAGGTTTACGGAGCTTAGTCAGGTAGCCAGGACATAGTCCATATGGGCCTGAAAGGTGAGCAAGCCCACCTTGAAAAGGACCCTCCACCTGACCACCAGCCAGTACAGAGCACGCAGAGCCAGGGTCACATGACTGGACCTGGATAGGCCCTTCAGCAACTGGGCTGTTGCATTCTGCACCAGCTGCAGTCTGCGGAGGGTCCCTCCCATGACCCTGAAGTATAGAGAGCTATAGCAGTTGAGCCTGGAGGTAACAAAAGCATGCACTAGAGTCAGCAGGTCTTTGGGTAGAATGAGAGGCTTGATCCTGACAATGTTCCTTAAGTGGTGAAAAACATTTTTGACAACAGACAATACCTGATCTTTGAGCATCAGTCTGCTGTCCAGAATCACACCCAGATCGGGCACCCTCAGGGAAGCCACCAGCGGAGCAAACCCCAGGAAAAGGCCTATGTCGGCTCCAGATGGCAACCCATCACACTCGTGACCCAGCTCAATCACCAGTACCTCTGTCTTCTCTGGGTTCTGTCACATTTTTTTAGCCAGACAGGTGTGAAGCACATCTAAGGCACTGGATGTTCCGGGTGCAAATGACACATACAGCTGGGTATCATCTGTGTAGCAGTGAAACTACACACTGAACTGCCGAATGATCTCACCCAGGGGCAGCATGTGCACTGCGAATAACTTTGGTGACAAGATTGAGCCCTAGGGCACTCCACATGACAGGGGCATTGAGGAGAAGGCGAAATTCCTCATCACTACCCGTTGCACCCTATCAGAGAGATAGGACTCAAACCATCTGATGAAAACACTGGCAAGTCCACAATACTCACAGAGCCAAACGAGAAGCACAATGTGATCCACAGTGTCAAAAGCTGAAGAGAGATCGACGACAACAATAATTGACTTGTCTCCTCTGTCTCTAGCCATTGAGCAGATCATTATGCACCCTAACTAATGGTGTTTCCATGCTGTGTCTGGCCCGAAAACCCGACTGAAACGGCTCATAAATATCAACGAACAAAAGGTGATCCTCAAGCTGTTGTGCCACGAGTTTCTCCACAACCTTGCTCAAAAATGACAGGTTGGAGATAGGATGGTAAAAGAACCTGCAAACCCCAAGCTGTGAAAATGCCTCAGCTGCTCCCATCTGTGAAAATTACCATGCATAGCCATTTGAAATGGTCATAGTATTGACTATTAGCTCTACTGCAGTATGCATCAGTTTTGCATTACAGCTTGATCGGCATGACTGTAAATAAACAACTGAGAGTGCCCATCCTTTAAATCACCCAAAGCAGGTGACAGAAACCAAAATCAATAATCTTGCTCCTAATAATTCATCAGACACCAAAAGGCATAAGTGGAGCAATTCATCACATTTTTAATCTCCTTTCATAAAAAAAAAAGAAAGAAATCCCATTCTCAGAAAACAAAGTAGAAGGGATGTTTAAATAGTCTTAAAATAAAGTTGCACTTTTGTATCAGCCCTATAAGTTTTATTTTTTTAATAGATTCAGTCTGAGAGTGCTGAGAACTGACATTCTTATGTTTTTTTTTTATTGAAAGTTTTTATTAGGTTTTTTAAACTTTTCTCAAGTTACAGAACATATGGCAGATGAAGACAAGGACATTTCCAAGTTGTACATATGTAGTAGCTTAGTGTCAAGTGTATACATCGAGTAATGCAAATAAGGCCCTGTTCAAACTATAGCACTGTAAGGAGAAGCGTTTTTTAAAACGTATTTAGCGTTACCATGCTTTAGCACTCCCACTGTGCAATCCCTTTCATGAAACGTTTCTCCTGAAGCGTGCTTATCTGTTCGCACTTCTGTCAGTGTTCATGCTCTGTGTAGCATGGCGCGGTAGGTCAGATCAGGGGTCAAGAGAGACAGCAGTGGTAGCATGGATCTAACATGGATCTAATATGGATACTGTACACACTGTGAGTACAAATGTTTTATCAAGCAAAGCATTTTCAGGAACCGTGCTATAGCCTAGGTCTGATCAGGGTTTTAGCACGGTTCCTAAAAACGTTTCCCAAAGTGGAATAGATGCGGATGCGAAGGGAGTTGGCACGGATCTGAAATGGTTTAACCCCTGAGAACCATTTCAGATTGTGCAGTGTGAACAGGACCTAACAGTACACTCAAGCAATTAGTTCTAGAGCAGACCCTGGACTAAATGAATAATGCATCTCTCAAGATGTACTAGGTAAGTACACAGTTTATACTGACATTGAGGATAGAGGTACAGTAGAAGTCCAATCATATGAACAAGATGAATAATAATTTATTACTTTACATTAATGAGTGTCCTAGGAGCAAGAAAGCACCTGTGCTGTCAAGGGTACTAACGAAAGATAGTTTTGGTCTGGAATCACCTAATTGTAGAGTTATGGGTGCTGTGTGTATAGGTAATCTGTGTGCCTAAGTATCCATGTACAGCTGCAATTCCTGATATATAGAACATCTTGGAGGGAGGGTGAATTTCAAGGATGTAAGAAAAGTGGATTACAGCTGTGGAAAAGTATAAGGGGAAATAGAGGAAGAAAGAAGGAAGGGGAAGGTGAAAGGGGAGGCAGCTAAAGGGGATAAGGAAAAGAGGAAACAAGAGGTGAGGCAGAGGTATAGAGGGAAAAGGAGGCACA
Organism: Neoceratodus forsteri; assembly: GCA_016271365.2. Lineage (NCBI taxonomy): Eukaryota > Metazoa > Chordata > Ceratodontiformes > Ceratodontidae > Neoceratodus > Neoceratodus forsteri. The sequence continues at coordinate 540,789,748 of CM057449.1, read as the reverse complement.
TCTGCTGTCATAGAAGTATATCTCACTGGCAGTTGCCCATTCAAGGACACAGAATAGGTAGTGAGAGAAGAGTAGAAGACCTCCTACTAAATGCCACTGTTTAGTGAGCAACAAAGGTACCCATGACTAGTTCACGTATATGTGTGCCTAATGGGGTCCTAACAGAGGTCTAAGAATTTTCTACCGACAGCTGTATACTTTTCATGTTGCAGTGCATTGGAGATATGCTCATATTTAGTGGTTAAAGCCAAAAGGTTCTCCTGTTCCTTTGTGTAGGGGGGTCAGGGTCTCTCCATGTCCTTTTTTTAATTTTTTTATTTCATGATATCTTGGAGAACACCTGTGAGCGGATGCTCATTTGTAAGTTCCGTGTCAGTAATGTGCATAAGAGAAGCTGTTCAGCTGCAGAGAAGGCACAATTCACTCATATAAGCTGGCCAGTGGTCATGAATGTATTGTCTGAGGGAATACCCAACATAGCTAGTTCATGTCTCTGATTCAGGGTGACAACACTACTGTACAGCAGTATGACCATAGCTCTCTCAGAAATGGTCCAGGGACAGGCATGAAAACAAAATTTGTGTCAAGGTGGCCTGTGGTGAGGAGCCACTTTGGCAATCACTATGGTTGAGAAGCACCATGCAATATAGAGCATGTAGCATCCTGTACATCCTATGTAGGATTTTAAACTGTAAGGTTCTGGCCTGTAATTCACAGTTGCTATGGTGTGTCTGGGTCCACACTGTGCCAATTCCTTTGTAGTGATGGATACATGCAGCTCTTTCTCCCATAATTCCTGAGGGCCCATTGGCAGGGACAGTGCAGCATATGTGGCCCTTAGCTTAGAAAAGTGAGCTGTTATGTGCCTAATTGAAGGTAGGGGATGTACCCTCTGGTCCATCAAATTAGGCTGTAACAGTGTCAAATTATATATGAGTTGCACTATCAGCAGATTTCTTACTTGTAGGTACTGCCGAAAGGGTAGAACCACTGCAGTTATGAATATACAAATATACAATTGAACAAGCACAAAAAAGCCTTGTGGTCTGTCATGTCTGCTCAAGATTGCAGACCCCCCATGGCCCAGTGGCACTGAGGGTGGAGGCACTGAATGCCACACCTCGTGCCATGCCAGTGACCATGATTCAGAAATGGACTTGGGTCAGGGGGTTGGCCAGGGAGGTAAGGATGGAGCATCCAGAGGACTGCTCTCCTTCCTCGGGATGGGGGGTTTGCACTGCATGTGTCAGCACAACAAGAGTGGTTCGGCCAGCACCCAGGGTGCTTGGCTGCCTCCGCAGAGGTGGAGACAGCTGCTGCACCCATTGCATGGGCGAGGGCATGGGTGAGAAAACAGAGGAAAAATACTGGGACCAGGCAGGACCCATGATGGCCCTGATGGGCTAGAGTATATAACCCTCGGGGGGGGGGGGTCGTAGGCCCTGCCAGGTCCTTGGAGGTGGTATAAATAATGTTGTGATAATAAAAAAGATTGCAGACCCCCACAGTAACTACTGAGAGATTTGCCCTTCTTCCCTGTTATCCATTCCTCTTTTCCCATCAATGTCCCCCCTCACCCATGCACCCCCCCATGCAACTTTCCTCTTTACTGTGTCCGAACCTCTCTTGATGCTATCCACAGTCTTCAGGGAGACAACTTCCTCTAGCAACTTGTTCCATTTTGCCACCACCTACTCTGTGAAAAAGTGTCTCCTCATTTTCCTCATGAATCTTTCCCCCACCAGCTTGAGAAAGTAACCCCTAGTGGTCCTGTTCCTCTCTTCTATCCTCTACAGAGCACATGTTGAGATCTCTGAGTATCTCCTCATATGGTCTGCCTTGCTGTCCCTGGATTGTCTTGGACCATTTCCATCAGGTTGATATTTTTCTTTAGGTAAGGGCATCAGTACTGAACACTGTACTCAGGATATGGCCAAAACAGTGACCTGTACAGTGATAGAATGACCTCTGCTTTCCTGCTGGTTACACCCCTGGCTATACAGCCCAGCATCTGATTCATGTTGGCTACTGTTCTCCTGCAGTGTGATTAGTGCATTAGGTCACTCATAATGATCATGCCCAAGTCGTTCTCCTCTTCTGACTTGGTAACTTGCACACCTCCCAGCCACTATTTGGCCTCTGGGTTTTTCACTCCCAACTGCATTACCTTACACTTTTTGGCATTGAATCCCAGTTGCCAAATACCTAACCACCTCTTCAGCTTGGCCAGGTCCTCTTTAATGTCTTGTTTCCCCTCTTCCATGTCCACTTCCCCACAGAGCTTTGTGTCATTTGCAGACAGGCATATTTTTCCTTTCATGCCATCTGCTATGTCACTGATGAATATGTTAACACTGAACTGAGCATGGAGCCCTGTGGGACCCTGCTAGTGACTGGTTTAACCCCGAAGAACTCCTGCATTACCAGTACCCTCGGACCTCTGTCTTGCAGCCAGTTTCTAACCAGCCAGTTTTGCCACCTACCCCTAGGTCCCCTAGCTTCCTAATTAATGTCCTGTGGGGAACAGAGTCAAAGGCCTTACTGAAATCTGGATACAGGATGTCCACTGCTTGGCCCCTGTCCACTGTCCTGGTTACCCAGTCAAAGAAGTCAATCAGGTTGATCTGTCAGGACTGCCCTCACACAAACCCATGCCGCCTGTCATCTTGGATATGATTTTCTTCCAGAAAGCTTACCAGTCTTTCTTTCTTTCAGTATGGTTTCCATGAGCTTTCCCACTATCAAGGTCAGACTGAATAGCCAATAGTTACCAGGGTCCTTCTTCAGCCCACTCTTGAGTAGTGGCACTACATGCACTGTCCTCTAATCCAGGGGTACTTTGTCCCTCTCCAGAGAGGTTTTAAACAGGTCCACCTGGATCCCCTTTATCACATCTGCTAATTACCTCAGCACCTTCAGGTTTATGCCATATAGTTTCATGAACTTGTCTACCAGCAAGTCCATTAAGCCTTTCCTCATTCTGTCAATTTTGGTCTACCCTTCTGTGATCTCTCCCACCCAGTTTCCTCCCCCCTTTTTCTCCCGGGGTACTGAGTCATCCTTCTCCTTAGTGAAGAATGAACAGAAGTACTTGTCAAGAAATTATGCTTTTTCCTACCCTCCACACACCCTCCCTCATTTTCAATCTGACTATTCCATCCTTGATCTCCCATTTCTCCCTGATGCACTGGGAGAAGGCCTTCTTCCGCATTTTCACTCCCTCTCCCAGTTGCATCTCTATCTTGGTCTTGGCCAATCGTACTTCCCTGTCCACCTCCCTTGCCTTAGTACAGTAGTCCTTCCTGTCCTCATCCCTCTGGGTCTGTTTATACTTCCTGAAGGCTGTCTTCTTACTCTTTACTGCATGGGCTACCTCCCTATCAAACCAGCTGGGCTTCTTGGCTCTAGAACTTTTGCTCTTTAGTTTGGCAAACTCATTAGTGGCTGCCAACAGCCCCACCTTGGTAATGGCCCATTTGTGGTCTACTCCCATTTCCTTCATGATCCTAGGAGGTGACCTCCTAGGATCTAACCCATTACCACAGTCTGCCCTCCTGGTGTCTATCATTCTTGTTTTTGTCACAGTCTTCTCCCTGCCCATGTCCACGTGAAACCACACAGTGCGATGGTCACTTCCTGTATGTGGTGTTTCCACCATTACCTCCCGGACATTCACACCACTAGACAGAACCAGTTCCAGTATGGCCCTTTCTCTGCTGGGCTGCAGGATATATTGTGTCAGGAACCCATTCTGGAATGTATCCAGCAACACCTAAGTCCTGGTACAGGTGGTAACAGGGATCTTCCAATCTACCCAAGGTAGACTGAAGTCCCCTGTAATCACACCCTCTCACCTGCTTGCCATCTCCACAGTTTTGGTCCCCAGTTCCCTAATTTCTCATCTTGGTTCAGTGGCCTGTACACCACTCCTGTTCAAAGCTTTTTACCTTTCATTGATTGTACCTGTGCCTACAGCACTTCTGTCCTTCCATCTGTCCCTGCCTACCTTGTACAGGTTATCCCTTCCTCTTGTATAGAGCCACCCCTTCCCACCCTCCCATCCCTCCTGTACAGCTTGTACCCAGGGACAGAGAGGTCCCAGTCATGATTTGGTGTGGCCCATGTTTTTGTGATGGCAGCCTATTCACCCCTCCCTCTGCCACCAGTGAATGCAGCTTAGCCATTTTGTTCCCCAGGCTCCTTGTATTCAGAGACACAAACTTCCACCATGACTTGAGTCCCCCTCCACTCCTGGACTGCCTGCCCCTTCCCCATTTCCAGTCCCACCCTCCTGCCCTTATTGTTCTGTCCCGTGTCTTACCCTTCCTCCTCTTACCCTGATTGGGGGTGAAGACCAGTCAGCCTCCTCTACTAGGAGATAAGGGTATTATTGTTCCCATGCTCTGGAGTTCTGTAAAGTAGTAGAACACCATTGTTACTTTTTGGTATTACTCTCCCACCTTTTCAATGCCCTTCTCTCACCATTGGAGCCAATTGATCAGTTAGTCCCAGATTTCAGTGTGAGGGTCTTCCAGATGGGACAATCTATAGAGGTATGCATGGTCCTGTTTAATAGCTTGAGTAGTTGACTCCAGAGCCTGAGTCACCTTGCATGGGAGGTGTAGGATAAGGAGCAGACAAGCAGTGACCAGTCTGGGGATACAAATGCTAAGGGTACTGGGACTTTACTTTGGTGCATTTTCATACCAAGTCAGTGAGGTTAGGGGACACAGAAGGTCAAGTCTATAACAAATAAGAGCTTGTTGTCCTACAACACACTGGTGAAAGAATTTTAAATCAAGCAACCCAAAACCTGTATCGGTCCAGTGCCATTGTTAGGTTTGCCAGCAGATCCTGTGTGATTTTCTTCCTAGAAAAAGGGTGTCAGTTTAGTTCACAGGCTTTGGAAAAATGACGGTGGTATAGGGATGGGCAGATTAGATAGAATGTACTGCAGTTTGGGTATTGCAGCATTCTTGGTGACATTTATCCAACCCCAGAGGGATAGCATAGTATCTTGCTACCCTGTACCTCTGCAAATCAGTATCTAATTTGTCTAGTATAATCAGCACTTTCACTCTAACTGTGCCTTTATTTATTTTACTTATTTATTAAATTTTGGTGACTGGGTAGGCCCACTGGTCCCCAACGATCCCTTTTTCAGGGGTGACCCCGGTAGGTTTACAGAGTCAACCATACATAGTAGTTCACATACATAGTAGTTTACCTTTAATGGTAGATCTGATCTTAACCCCAAGGCAAAGAACCCCTTCCAGCGCCTATCGGTAAGGGTATGCCTAAAACAAGTTCTGATTCTCTGTGCTAGGGGCTCTATACCTAATAGGAGCAGATATGGGGAAAGGGGACACCCTGCTTTATCCCTCTTCCCAGGATGAAACCTGGTGAAATAGTGGAATTTATAAGAATTTCAGCCATCGGCTTTTTTAAAGAATATGAATGCAGTATACAAACTGCAGGGTAAAGCTAAAATTACCCAGAGTGTCAAAGAGACAGGCCCACTCTACTCTGTTGAATGCTTTTTCAGCATCAAAGGACAGGGTGGTTGTTGGCCTGCTATGTGAATGTACCTTCCACAGAATACCCGAGATCCTACTGGTATTGCTGACTCCATGCGGTGAGTACAAACCCACCTGATCTGCATCTATCAGTGTTCCCATAACCTCTTTCATCCTTTCTGCCCACACATTAGCATACATTTCAGCATCCACATTGATCATGGAGATAGGCCAGAACTGGGAGCACTGGATGCTGTCTTTGCCGTTTTCTGATAGCATGGTTATAAGGACCTCCCCAAAAGATGAGAGTAATTCCCCTCTTTCTGTTGCTTAGTTAAAACCCTAGTCAAATAAAGACCAGCTGTGGTGCTAACATCTGGTAGAAGTCAGAGAGAAATCCATCTTATCCATGAGATTACCCAATGGCCATCGATCTAGTGGCCTTGGAGGCCTCCTCCTGACTGCTTCTGGAACTTGCTGGAGAGCGATGCCAGCATGAAATGTTGAATACTGCTCCATGGTAGGGGACACTTCTGAAGAGTAAAGATTGGTGTAATAGTCCAAGAGGGCAGAATTAATATACTGGAGTGTGGTCACAGTCTCAATTGATGTCTTATGTATCAACGGTATATATTTCTCTACCTCTACCTCTTAGGCTCTTAGGCACAACATCAACAATCTTCCAGGTTGCTCCCCAACCTCCCAGTAGGATTGGATGAGCCAAATAAAGGCAGTATTCAGTCTGGTAGTGTAGGTGGGATTCAATACTAATGCAGGCTGCATTCATTTGTGGCCTTAGTATGGGTGCTTGTTCTCACTGAGACATGCGTTGCCTGCTGTAAGGATTTCAGAATGCCCTCTTGTTGGCAAAGAGATCTGTCCCTGTCTTTTCTCATTTTTCAGGAGTGGGCTATCAGTTTACCCCTGAGTATTGCCTTCATGGCTTCCAAGTTGGTGCCATGAAAATAATTTTGAATTTCTGGCCAGAACCAGTCACAGAAATCTAAGTGCTCAGGTAAGGAGGTATTCATCCTCCACTTATTTCTGGGGTCTGAGATCCTACCCCACATCAGGAAGAGAGTCACAGGGGCATGGTCTGAGACCAAACTATTTCCTAGGGAGACCCCCCATGGTCTTGCCACCAATTCTTGTGATACAAATATAAGGTCTATTTAACTATATTATGGGAAGAAGAATTAAAGGTGTAATCAGCCTCACCTGGATGAAGGCTTTTCCAAGTATCTCTCAACCCCTGTGCTTTACATGCTTGGAGGAACCAGCTGGCAAGCTCAGGCTTGTTGCAAGGCCCTGTGCCTGTTCTATCCAAATTAGGATGAGGTGAAAGATTAAAGTCGTTGCCTAAAATGATAACCCCTGCAGGACCTTGGTAGCGAAGGTAATGTCCTGTGTGATTGGGGCATAGAAGCAACCTAATACTATGGGAAGACCTTGGTATTTTATGTCAACAAACAAAAAGCGACCATCAGGATCAGTAATAACATTGTGAGCCCCAATTTGTAGCCCTTTGCAGGCCAGAACTGCAGCACCCATCTGCTTAATAGTACAGGAGTTGTGGTAGACCATCCCTACCCACATACATCATAGCCTGCCTGCCTCTGGAGCCAGGAGACAAGTCTCCTGGAGAAGAGTTAAGTCACATGCCATGTCCTGCAACTTCGTAAGCATACTACACTTTTTGATTAGAATATTTAAACCATTGATATTCCATGATATCACTTTTGGAGTATCAAAAGGTGTGACACAATGAATCAGTAGGCTCATTGGCTAAGAAAATATTTGTTAGGTGCACTGTTACCAGATTCGCTTGGAACCCCCCACTCTCCCCACCACCACCAAATACACTGTACAAGAGACCCACACAGATAAGCAAATACCAACAATCCACATGTAAAAAAGAAGAAAATTCATGCTTGTAGCAGCACAAGATAAAAGTCAGTAAGCAGTGGTGTAGTGCCAAATTTAGAAGTGAGGGGTCTCTGACCATGAACCCCCCCCCCGTCCAACCAATAGGCCAGGATTCTGGGGGCTGCCTAGGCCCCCAAAAGCTATCAGGTTTTAGATGCATTCTAATGCATTTTGAGGGTCATTTTGGTACTATTTGGTTTTTTTTAAAGCCTTCTTTGACTTGTTACGAACAACCCGCATCACTATCAAAACGACTAGCTTTTTATTTTCTTTAACAAAATTGTCAAAACTAAAACAACTTCTTGGTCAACATCAAGGAGCAAAAGCTGCATACAACTCTAATCTAGAAAATTCAGCCATGAACTGTTTACATTGGCAGTTTATTGCACATAGGATTTACACGTGCTATTAAACAAATACATGGTAAAGGGCCAGACCACTTTGGAGATAACATAGGTTGTCACCATTTATGAATTTTTTGTCAGTCGCTATGTCTCTTGTCTCACGTAGAACTGTGGTTACTGGCTAGCAGGTGTCAGTGTAGCTCAGTTGGTAGCACCCCCTACCCGGGACAGATGGCTGTGGGTTCTAATCCCACACTAAAGGGTTGAGCTCATACCACAAATGTTGTGGAGAGAGCTCATGAGAGTTGTTTGTTTGTTTGCTTTTGTTAACCGGGTAAGCACACTAGACAGCCAAGTGCCTATTTTCAGGTGCGACCCGGGGTTGCACCTGAAACTGAAGAGTGTGAGGCTATAACAAAGTAGTCCAACAAAGTGATGTAATCAAGGCCCTGTATTTTCCATGATTCTGCAGCTGCGGAGATTGCCGAGGAATTTAAAGTAAACTGAGGAAAATCCACAGAATATTATTCTGTGGTTTACATGAACTGCTAAATATTATTCTGTGGTTTACATGAACTGCAGAATATTATTCAGTGGTTTACATGAACTGTGGAATATTATTCAGTGGTTTACATGAACTGTGGAATATTATTTCTCAGTTTACATGAAATGTTGAATATTACTCAGCAGTTTATACTGAAGAGTCAGTATTTAGTCAGTCCACTGGCACAGAAGTACCACTCGCAATGCTGATGTCCTGGGTTGGGGAATAAGCCTGGCTGGGGGGTGGATTGAGCATCCTATGGACTGCTTTCTTCCTCTGGGGGGAGGGTGAGGAAGTCACTGGTGTTCAGGTAACCCCTCGTGGTAGCCTGGGGTACGACAGTCAGAGCTGACTATGTTTTGGAGGCTTATCAGACATTCAGCATGCTGCTCCAATGTCATTGCATGACATGTCTCCCAGGGAGAAAATGGGGAAATGGAGGTACCACCACCGCACGATTACATCCACCTCCACATTGCAGACCCACACTACCGTTCTACTATTCAGTCTCCATCAGGGGAAGGTGCCCCACAGTGGCCCCATCTCTGGTGGGTAGGCCGGGGGTGTTTGGGAGTGAGGTAAGTCTTGGGTTGTGTGGCAGGGCTTGAGCGTATGTAGATTGTACTGATGGGGACTGGTGGATGAGGTGATAAAGCATAAAACATTTTAAAAAATGAAGTCAGTATAAACTGTGAGTAAAACAAGTCTGCAGTTTACATTGACTCTGACCAAGGAAAATTATTCCATAGATCATATAAACTGTGGTTATTCCGTGGATCATATTAATCCTGGAAAAGTATTCTGCAGTTTACATTAAATTCTGCAAAATGTTTTTGCGGAATTCCATGGAATTTAAAAACAAAAATCTGAAAAGCATTTTGTAACAGCCCCTGACTATTAGTTTGTCTGCTAGAGCTTTACCCTAAAACTCAGAACAGGTGCCGACCTGGTGGCGCAGAGGGCTGAGGCATTTTTCCTTACCTTGTGCTACACTGGCAACCTGGGTTCTTGAACGACCTCGGGTTGTCGGTGCCAGCATGAGGGAGGAGGCAGGGAGCAGGATCAAGTAGCTTAATGGCAGCTCTCCTCTCCTTGGGAGGTTGTAGCCCCCCTCACCATAGTTCCACTGCCACTGGGTGGTGGTCTGGTGGCCACACAGGCAGGAGTGGTGGCAAGTCAGGAGGGTGTCTCAGACTGTGGCGTGTGCATGCATGTGCATGCACCAGAATAAGGGACAGGCAAAAATCAGAGGCACAAAAATACCAAAAAATGTAAATAAGAAAAAAAAAAAGAGGTAAATCCCCCCCCCCAATCCAGCTCAGCTCCATTATCCTCCCTACCCCATCCTGAAAATCTCCTTGAGTCCCTTTATTTGAAGTAGAAATATTTTTATCAGGACCCATACCATGCTGCAACCCTCATCCTTCTAATTTCACTGCCGGGCCTAAATTCCAGTTTCATATCCCAGAAGTGCTTTGAGCCCAGCCGCACAAAGCGCTATTGGAATGAGAAATTGGCATTCTGGCCTATGGTAAAACTAGAAGGATGAGGATCGCTGAGCAGTGTGGTTGCTGCTAAAAATATTATTCGTTAAAATTTGGTGGATCTGGGGACTCTCAGCCTAGGGTGGGGGGATGTGGATTTTTTACTTTATAATACTATGAACTCAGGAGTTCATGGAAAAACCTTCTCTGGTTTATAGTCCCCAGCCCAAAAACTAACATTTTCCCCCTGCCTGGGTGCTTGGGGGGATGTTGCTGACTGCTACTGAAGCCCCCAACTGCTGTTGCAGAATTTCCTCAGAAATAGGAAATCAAAGCCACAGAAGTTCTGCAGCAACAAGGGGACTTGCCGCAGAATTTAGACCTAAATTGGCAGAGAAAAATTGGGCCTTAGATATAATAACAGATAGTTACCTGCAGTTTGGTTTTCTACTTTAGCTCCAGTTGTGTCTGCTACCTTCTCTGTGGTACAATGCCACCTCTGCCACTCCCGAGTGACTGCCTTCCACAATGCAGCAAACCACCAGTAGCCAGAGGGAGAGGTAAATGGACAGATTGATTTCTAATTTAGTATAGCACCCCTTCTGACCCTGTCCCAAAGACTGAAACCTCCATATTTTATATCTTGAGGGAGTCACCAACACCCTATCAATTAAACACTTCCCCCTCCAAAGCTAAACTTGCAACTAGGACATCCACTACCTTTTTACTTCCAACAAGAAAAGAAGTGGTTTACACAAAAGTATTAAACTTTGGCCAGACAAATATACTACACATAAATTCCCCATAATTATGGTTGTCAGAGGAGGGAATCTGAGAGAAAAAATAGCAAGTACCCCCCAAGCTAGACCACAGGCCCTTTGCTCCACATCCTCCCCCAAAGCCACACAAGCAGGCCCTGTGCTTCAAACACCCCCCTCCCAAGTCAGACCAAGAAGCCCATCACTCCACCCCCCCCAAAACCAAACCACACTAGCTAGCAGGCTGTTTAGTCCCAAATCAGCTTTTCTGGCTGCTGAATTGAAGGGCTTGGGTGGGGGGGAGTGAGGTTGAAGCAAACCAGTTTCCAAATATGAAGTGAGACAAGGATGATAAACAGGACACAAACAAAAAAATTAGAAAACAAAATGTTGCACTACAAAGTATTAAAAGTACATGTTTCAGACAATATTTGGACAACTTATCGCTTTTTAAACAATCTCAAAGAGTGAGATTCAGACCAAGATAGTCTAGCTTTTGAAGTTAAAACCTGGAGGTGGAGGGTTTGGAGCGAGTCTGCTGGTCAGTCTTGGGCATTTCCAAAGCCAGACCAGCAGGTCCTTTGCTCCAATCCCCTCTCCCCTCCATCTCCACAAGAACCAGTACCCTTAGTCGGGGTACAGACAAACATAGTGCTGCTGCAGAACTGTTGTATACATGCACATGGTCCCTGATAGTAGGGTACAGGGCTAGGATGGATGTAAATATGGCTGTATTCCAGCTCAAGACTAAGCATGGGCCTATCTTGTGACTTGCATAGCTCACTTTGATAATGTTCCAGTGCCCTGTAGCTGTTTGAGCAGGGAGCCACGCTGCATATAGCCAGCTGCATGATGGAGGGCTGGACCTAGCAGCAGGAGAGATATTAAGTAATTAAAACAGCTACAGTCCAAAAACAACAGGACATTCCACAACAAACAATCACCAAGGAAAATGCAGCTCCTTACAAGCTGCATGCCATCCGACATAGGGCACACTAAACACAGTCACAAGAAGACTTACTGGACATGTTCCTACAAGCAGCATGGCATTCAAATACATATCCCTGCATTAAAATATCTTGCTTAAAACAAAATTGAAGCAAAATCAATATTAACCCTTTAGTACCTCCTCTCTAACAGCAAACGCATATGCTCTCTCGGCACAAATGGGATTTTTAAAGAAAGAATCATATTTCAGAATTAGTTATTAATTTGCATCAGTGGAACCAAACGCTCCAGTTGTCATTTCATCATGCCAGCTCAGACCATCACTGCGTCACCCAAAGTTCCCAAGTTAGAAAATCCTGTGCTTCACTCAAGCCCTCCACCAGACCAAGCCTGACCAGCATGCTATTTGCTCAAAGCCCAGACTTCTGGCTTTTGGAGTAAAGAGCATGCTGATCTGACTTGCAAAGTGAAGGGCCTTGGTAGTCAGAGGAGGGGATGTGGAAAGAAAGAAGAACATGTACTCTACAAGCTAGACCACATGCCCTTTGCTCCAAATTCTCTCCCTCCAAGCCACACAAGCAGGCCCTTTGCAACAAATGCCCCCCCAACACCAAGCCAGACCAAGAAGCCTATCGCTCCACCTCCTTTCCAACCAAACTACACTGGCAGGCTGTGCAATCCCAAGTCAGCTCTTCTGGCTGCTGAATTGAAGGGCTGGGGTGAGGAGGGTTGTTGGAGTAAACCAGTTTCCAAATACAAAGTGAGACAAGGGTGATAAATAGGACACAAACAAAAAACAAGCATTTGTCAATACCGTATTGGCTTGCTGGCATTGGCATTGGTAGTACAGGAGTTAGAGATGCATAATAGGAATGGCAGTGAAGTAGTGAACCGATGCTGAACCCACACCCACCCTGCAGAGTGTGACAGGTATTGGGGTGTACCTTTGGGTCATCGGCCATAACACTCATGCCATTTCACCTCACCCTACCCTGCAGACACAGACAAGTGTTGTCGTGTGCTTTGGGGTCTCCAGGCCTTATGCTCACCCCATTCCTTAAGGAAATATGCTGAGATGGGTGCAGTATAGGAGAATGGGGTGAACTTTGGGACTGAAGAGTCCAAAGCACACCTCGATGCCTGTCACTGGTTGCAGAGAGGGGGTGGTATGGAATGGAGTGAGCATTACAGCCGACAATGCCAAGTCATACCCCTGATGCCTATCAGTCTCTGCTGGGTGGGGCGTTATGGTTGGAAACCCTAACACCTCAGGCATTTGTTGGTACTTTCACTCCAAATTTTCAGCATGGGCTTTTTGTGACCCCACTTTGTGAACAGTGGCACTATGAGTTTGTTAGCCTAAAGGTGATTTTGCTCAGTGACTGTGCCATATGGTGCCACAGGTGTGAAAACACATTTCAAGCAGGATGTGAAAAATGACAGCTGTACTGTTCATAAGGAGGTGTAAAAAAAATGGCAATGCTGAAAATCTGGAGTGAAAATATGAACAATTTGTGAAGCCACGAGCGTGCGCAGAAACTGTGCAATGCACATCCATAACGCAATTATTTTGGGGATTTTTTTAACCAGATTTTAAACATAGGCATTTTGGGACCTCCACTCATGAACAGTGTTACTGTGATTTTATTAATGTATCCAGAACATTGATTTCGCATAGCAACTGCGCCATTGTGCACCACATTTGCAAAAACACATTTCAGGCAGGATATGAAAAATGACAGCTATACTGTTCATAAGGAGGTGTGAAAAAATGGCAAAGATGAAAATCTGGAGTGAAAATATTAAAAATCATCGAACTTATGAATGTGTGTGTAAACTGCGCAATGCACACTTGTATTATAGTCATTTTTTGGAATTTTCCACCAAATTTGCAACATAGGCGTTTTGGGACCCCACCTCATGAACACTGCCACTGTCACTTCATTAATCAGTCCCAAAAGGTGATTCTGCGCAGTGACTCCGAAATTACCTTTCAGGACCGAATAACGAGATGACAGTGCATGTGTTCATGAGGTGGGGTCCCAAGAACCCCATGTTGAAACTTTGGAGGCAAAATACAAAACAAATGGCAGAGATAGCCACTTAAGTTGAACCTCCCCCCCCATTTATGATATATATAGCTTACCTGTATTTCTTCAGTTCGCAGTCGGCTTTGAAGAGTGCAGACGTGTTCCTGCTCCAACGAAGATCGCAGTGCCGACCTCTGGAGGTATGTATGGGGTGAGGGGTGTGTGTGTGGGGAGGTGGGTTGCACAGAGGGTGGGTGTGAATTGGGGGGGTGCTGCCAACAGTGAGGGACCATTTTCTTTGTTTCAGGGACAGAAAAAAAAAGAACACTATAGACGGTTTTCTTTCTCACAAGTCAAACAAAAGGAATGTTGAGCACACTGGAGTGAGATCCCAGTGTGCCACAGAATGGGGGTGGAGCGGGAACAGGAACATGCCGACACGGTCAGCTTTCCTTAAACAGAGGCACACTGATGTGGGCTCCCAGTGTGCCACATAATCTGGGGGAAGGGTGTTGAACATGCCAAAAGGGGATTGGGCACCCCCCAAGTTGGCTTTCTGTGCATTGTGTGACAGAAGGAGGCAACCGCTGCCATCATGTTTGTGTAAATGTTTCACAAGGAAAGGCACATTGGGAGGTTTGTTATCTGTGCTGCTGCATGATGAGCTTGTCTCAGATTGCAGCGGCACATTTCTTACAAGTTGTGTCCACTTTACATAATACTTATGTCAGTGCTAGCATGCTGGCTTATTGGGGAATGAGGGACGCACTTACTAAAGCATGCCCTGCGTTCGCTATCACTGACACACCTCTGAAATGTGCTACTAGCACAAGATGTTGTTTGCATAAGTGTGCAAGCCACCATAAAAATGACAAAACAAAGTGCTGCACTACAAATTATTAAAAGCACATGTTTCAGACAATATATGGACAACGTATCACTTTTTAAACAATCTTAAAGAGTTAGATGCAGACCAAGATGGTCTGGCTTTTGAAGTTAATAGCTGGAGGTGGAGGGTTTGGAGCAATGACTCTGCTGGTAATGTTTGGGCATCCTCAAGCCAGAACACAATATTTCCAGTGATAGCACACTCACCAAAAACTACACAGACTGCAGAATAAATGAGGCAATTTTCTTTTATTGACTCAAATTGTATATGCTGTTCCTCAGTGTAAAATCAATGCTAACAGTAGCAATTACAACAGTCTGCTCACCCTGAGCTGGAACCGTGGCCCCAGTGCTTCAGCTCTAACCAGCCATCGTTATTCATGGCACATGTCAGGGAGATCCTAAGCCTGACCAGCAGGTCCTTTCTTCCAATCCCCCTTCCCCTCAATCACCACAAGAAGCAGTACCCTTAGTCTGGAACCAGAGTGGGACATAGTTTGTGAGCTGCTGGTCTGCTTGGCTTCTAGCTTTTAAAAACTGGTAGCCAGATCAATACTTTTTAATGTCCATCATTCTTAAAGATTCAAAAATCACTTTCATGGGCAAGTAGCCAGCTGGCTGGTAACATTTCAAATCTGGTAGCCAAATCAATTTTTAGGGCTATGGGCAGAGCCTACAGCCATTTTGCGAGAGCTCTGTAGCTCTAAAAACAGCTGATCACAGAACCCCTTCTGTTGGACTTTTGGAAGTATCCTTCCAAAAGCCCAACAGAGCTTAAACCCCTCCACCATGATCAGCCTATGGAATAACAGCCGCACTATTTCAGCTGTTACTTCTGCACTCGGGTGCATGAACTGTACATGCGCATGACTCATGTGCATGTGCAGTTCTGCGAGTGCTGCCATGCCGTGAATGGCAAAATGCCTTGCTCTGTAGTACAACCCCCCCCCAATTCATGTGGCACACTGGGAGCCCACCCCAGTGTGCGGAAATGTTTTTTTTTTTCCTGTAAATTAGAAAATGGTCCCTTGTTGTTGCATCTTTTTCCCCTGGTGCGCCCCTCCCCAAGTCGTGCCCGACATCAGGGTGCCCAATCCCCATGTCACCATTCATGTGGCACACTGGGAATCCACTCCAGTGTGCCAAAATGTTTTTTTTTGTTTCTGTTTTGCTGTAAATTAGAAAATGGAACTTTTTGTTGTTTTTTTTTCCTGTAAAACTGAAACCGGTCCATCATCTTCACTGCAGTCCCCATCCCCATCCTCCCATTAAGCACCCACCTCCCAACATCCCCCTTTACCCCATACTTACCTCCGGAGGTCTGCACAGTCATCTTCTCTGGACTGAGCATGTGTTGCGCAGTTTCTACGCACACTCCTAATGTCACCAATTTTTAATATTTTCACTCCACATTTTTAACATTGCCATTTGTGCACACCTCCTTCAAAACAGTACAGCTGTTATTTTCCACAACCTGCCCAAAACATGTTTTCACATCTGTTGTGCAGGATAGTGCATTTTCTCTGAGCAATCACCTTTCAGGACAATTGAACAAAATGACACTGGCACCGTTCATGAGGAGGGGTTCAAAAAAGGCCATATTGAAAATTTGGTGCAACACCTCCAAAAATAGCTAAGATACACCTGGGTGTTGAATAATTTTTACACACACGTGTAACTTTCATCACTTGGTAGCTCTTCACAGCCCTATCAGATCTGGCTAGAACTTGTTGTAGTGGCCATTGCTAGCTGATTTGTCCCACTCTGTCTGGAACACACACTGCAGTGTACTCTTCAAACAAAAATACTTCCAAGACTTTGGAACCCTACCCAAAAAAATTTTAAGCTGAACTATTAATCTACACCCTCATGACCACACAATGTCCACATACAGTACATTTTAATGCCATGGTTGATGGGAGGCTTGGAGTGAAGGGCCATGACTTGGTTGCTCCTCAAGACAGACCAACAAACCATTCACTCCAAAATAACCCCCAAGCCACACCAGTATTCCTTTCACTCCAAGTACCCCACAGTCACACCAGTAGGCACTTCACTCCACTTCTCAACTGACCAGGAGGTCCAGTAATCCAACCCCCAGTCACACTCACAAGCCAGATCCCAAAACCAGACCAGCAAGCCTTAAGCTCTAAGCTTCTTCCACACACACAACACCAGCAGGTACCATTACTTCCACAACACTCCCACAACACAACACCCCCTGCCGTACTAGTAAGCTATTCACTCCAAACTCCCCCCCTAGACAGACTAGGAGGCATATTGCTCCACTTATCTAACAAGCCACACCAACAGATCAGATTCCCAAACTGGACCAGCTCCTCTTGCTTCAAGCCCCCCCCAAGTAGGCCCTTCAATCCACCTTCCCACCAACTGACCAGGAGGTCAAACCCATCCCCCCAAGCAGGGTTGGCTTTACAGCTTTGGGGGCCCCCAGTGAATTGATAGCTCTGGGGCCCTACCTGTATGAAGAACCATGATATGCCCCAATATACACACATTTAACAGTACTGGCTTAGTAACACCTGACAAAGCCAGAGCAAGGAAAGTATCTTTGAAATTGGGGTCTATGTGATAATGGCGAATCCTAAAGGCCATCACCATTATCGCATAGTCAGAGTGCTGAAAACATTTTCAGCACTCTGACAACCCCGGCGAACAGGACAATGGCAACAGGACAGTTTTTTAATGCTTTCTGTGGGGGAGCTGTGCCCCCCTCCCACACACCTCCTCGCAGGGAGCTTTGCCCCCACAATCCCCTACTTAAGGATTCTCAGCTTCAGGGGGACATGTCAGGAGGGGTGAAAGCATTAGAAAAATAAAGGTTCAGGCCTGGCACAATAAAATCGCACCAGCGCCCAGACCCGAACCCAGTACCTCACCCACCCCAACCACTAGCCAACCCCTAATGCCACGACGCAGCTTGGCCAGCCACTGCAGCCCACCCCTATAGCCCCTCCACCCCCTCCCAGCCCACACTCACCATGCTCACTCCGCCCTGCATGCGTACACATACCCACATCCTGTCACCCAGTTCACCCACCCCCTCATCCGGTAGCCCTACCCTCCTAGCGCCATGAGGGATTGCGCCAGGAAGGAGTCACTGTTACAGATGATGCCCTACCTCATGCTTTCACCTCACGGGTTACATTGAAATTTTAGTTTATATTAAATATGGCACATTATTAATTTACACATGGGTTGCAAGAAAGGCACACAAAGCCAAGGTCTGCTTCTCAACAGTGTAATGCTTTATAATAGTGCACTACAGTGTCAGTACTGGGTAGTAACCTAAGTTCCTAGTGTGGAACTAGAACCCATGATCTTCCAATCTTCTAGCCCTAGAGACAAGCATACCAACAGAACCACTAACATGGTACTTTCTTTGTTGAATCAAGACTCACTAGTGAAGTAAGGCTTTGATACAGTATGTTTCTATACCCCCTTTTCAAACTAGGATAGTCATTCAAAACTACTCCCAAAAGTCAAGCTCATCCCACCCCCATCCAGATATGTCAGGTAGCAGGGTTTATAATTTTCAATCCCAAGTTACTGAATGTACCCCAGAACACAGTTTCTGTATTAATGTTTTTCTATAAGACAGTGCTCTGTTTTTTTAAGGTACATAAGACAACAACAAATTCCACCTGAAATAAACAAGTACGCATACTGTACCAGTTTTCTCATGAATCCAATCAAGCACCATACCAGTTAGAACTTTCTTCAGAATCAAGTCACAACAAAATTATACAAGACAGGCCAAAGTAAGGATATCTCTTGCAGGTCTTTCTTCCTTGGATCTGCAAAATTCTACTGCACCTCAACACTGTAGGATTTCATATGTAAAAGGGTCCATGTCTGGATCATAACTCCCTCTGTTCCTGATAAGGATTTGACAGCTCAGGAGCAGACAGTGTGGCGGTGGGGGCAACCATGCCTGAAAGTGAGACATCTCATACTTGAATGCACAGCAGGGGTGGGTGGAGAGAAAGGGATGCAGTTAATTATGACAAGCAAGTTAACTCATTGTACCCTGTGCATCCTTTTTGCATCAGGTTAAGCAATAAATGGTTTGGACTACAAGGAAGCTATTATGTGTTTTGGATTAAGTGCCAAGCCAGGTAGTACAGAGGTGATGGACTGTAGGCCTTTTTTTATTGAGCAGTAATACAGACTGGTACAGCAGAAACTAAGCATATGGCTATGAGAATTGAGGGAGTGAGACCTCATCTCAAAATGAAGTAAGGGGTCAGCGGTCCCTTGCGACCCCCCCAGGACTACATCACTTTCAGTAAGTCAAATAAACAAGGCACAAGTATTCCCAGCTGACAGATGCAGGTCAGTCAATCTTTCCAAAAGAGAACAGGGGTGCCAGTAGGCAGAATAATCTCACAGAACCTAAAAAGACTGAGATACTAGTGCCAGGTGGTCTGTCCTCAACATCCACCCCCAAAAAAGACATTAAGCTGAGAATCTAAATCAGTGTCACAGTGAGTATTTATAATCTATTTCTGTGTGAACAATGGTCCATACACAGAGAA
Organism: Neoceratodus forsteri; assembly: GCA_016271365.2. Taxonomy (NCBI): domain Eukaryota; kingdom Metazoa; phylum Chordata; order Ceratodontiformes; family Ceratodontidae; genus Neoceratodus; species Neoceratodus forsteri. Next base: position 540,770,751 of record CM057449.1, on the reverse strand, counting down.
AAAAGGATATGGCAAAAACAAGGCTGCATAATCAAAATGTAAATCAAATGTCCCTAGAGTCCCCAATCATGAGATGGCTGCCTGTGGCCAAAGCCTGCTCTTGTGTCCTCCACTGCTAGTCAGAAACCTAGTTGAAATGTTAGGTGGGAATACAACAGTCAAGGCCTTGTTGAATCACACCTACCAAAACCGACCAGTTAATTTTGCATCTGTCTTCCTCACCACATTAAGACAGTCTGGAGAGCACTGGAAGTGGCATCAGCCAAGAATTGGGACAGTGCCAGGTGAATTCATGAAATGCCACTTCTGACCCCAGGAGGGAAAGCAGGGGGATTAAAGTAGGTATTTGTGCTTAGGAGACCCCACAAGGAGGAGGCAGCACAGTGGCAGTGAGGGATAACCATTCTATGGACTGGACCATGTCAATGCTGCCCAGTAGCACCCCCCCAGATTCTATTACAGGGCTTTACACTGAGGTTAGTTAAGCAGAAGCAGGTAGGGGGGAGGCTGACATGGTGCAGAACATGCCACAGGTCTCAGCAGTAGCAGACAATCCTCAAAATCCACATGGGGAGGAAACATAAACAGTTACTGTATAACTGCCAGTTTTTTTGGGGGGCAACACAAAGTCTCACTTGCAAAAACACTGGGCTTTCCACTCCCAGAGAACAAATTTATGCAAAATAAAGCACCAACATTTACAATGAACACTGACCAACAAATAATGGCAACAGTTAACTCAGGTAATGGCCCAACAGTTCAGAGTCAAGAAGGCTAATTTCTTGTCCTGATGCACTTTGTGCAGTGATATGGTGGCATAGTGAAGATTTGTACTTACTCCATCTCATCTATTACTGGAGTGTCCCTATGCATTTAGGTTATCTGTGCCCATCTGGTTGGCAGGGTCATCTGGATCCTGGCAAGCTGTTCAGGGTGAGCCCAGGACTTGTTTAAAACCAGCTGGAGAGGCTGATGCATACAGGAATCCATGGTACACAAACTGCTACCCTACTTCTGTCTGCAGAAATGCAGCTCCTGTGGGGCCACTGCTTCTGCAGCCACAAATATGCATGCATGCAGTAAGACATACACACACTTATGGCTGTAGATGTGTGCTTTTGCAGCCACATATACAAATCCATGAAGGTAGCACATCAATGCATTTGAGTCATCTGGAAACAGTTGCATGTTGTTTGTTTTACCTGATGATGGTTGTCTGTGGCTGTATGTGCAGTCTTGTCCTTTTGCTGATAGGTGGAATGGTGAGTTAAGGTTATGAACATTATCAGCACATTTCCCTACTTTAGTGGAATCAACTTAAACCCTAACTGATGCATTAATGCAGTTTTTTTGCATTGAATTTCCTTTTTTTTTTGAGATAGTAGAATTGTATCCTCATTTATGCAGTCCTGAAGGGACCTGCCTGAACAGATGCAGATGTTCCAGGCACTCTGGTCCCTGTGCCAAGGGAAGAGTCCATCTGCATTTAAGTGTGACACATTTTCTGGTGTGAATGGAAAAGGTTATTGTTGCAAGTTTTAGTGCCACACTTTCATGTTGCACTTAAATGTGGGACATGACAATTATTTTGACCCTATATCATAAACATAGTCACTAGAATGCATCAAATCCCGCCCAAAAGGTGGTTTTGCAGAGCAACTGCAAAATCACTTTTTGACCTGTATTTGAAAATTCCTACTATCTACGTCCATGAGGCAGGGTCATGTAACAGTATATTCCAAATTTGGGACTAAAATATTATAAAATGGCCAAGTTATGAATAAACGTATATGTGAAACAAAAATGGAATTTTAGTGTCGCACATTTAAGTGCAACACTAAAATGTGCAGCACTAAAACTTTATTGTCACCATCGTTCAGTGTTGCACTTTAGTGTCGCACTTAAATGTGGGACATAAAAACTATTTTGACCCTATATGATGGACATGGTTGCTAGAATGTGCTAAATCCTGCCCAAAAGGTGTTATTTTGCAGTGTGAATGTTAAATCACCTTTCAACCTGTACTTGAAAATTCCCATTACCGTTGTTCATGTGGTAGTGTCATGTAAACAGTATATTCAAAATTTGGGACTAAAATATTTTAAAATGGCCAAGTTATGAGTAAAGGTATATGAGACACAAAAATGGAAGTTTAGTGTTGCACATTTTAGTGTCACACATCGAAGTACAACACTAAAATGTGTGTATTAAAATTTATATGTCACAGAGCCAAAGTCTCAAAAAGGTACTTCTGGCTCATTCTGGGAAAAACAACAACCAAATCTTGCTAGAAATGTCCCATTTTGCAAGATTCATGTGTTTATTCTATTTTCAAAGTCTGCATTTTTTTGTATTTTCATGTTTTTTTGTTTAAAAAAAAAACATAATGGCGGCTGTCTCAACTTGAAACAGTGGTTTTCCAAGTCATGAAAACTAAGTGGTGCAAAAGTAAAATGCTCCTGCGACATTACATTTTTTTGTGTTGTATAAGAGGGATATACAAAATCCCTAGTGAGTATGCTCAGAAAAAAAAAAACTTTAAATGCTTAGAACTCTAGAACCAATTAGTATTTTTTTTTTTTCATCAAACCTTTAAAAGGCAATACCTTGGCACTGGCCTCTTCCACCCTAAATGTTTCAGAAACAAAAATCCATAATTTGTAGGCTGTAGGAGAGAGCAACAAAAATGTATATTAAGTATAGCAAAAAATTAGACCTTAATGTAAAAATGACACATTTGGATCTCAGAAACTGCTCAAGATACAGTAGAACCTTTCACATCTTGATAGAACTTTCCAATGTACAGGTATGCCAAATTAGGAAAACTTCTTCAATACTTCCAAAGCTGTTATGGTGCAAAGTTAAGATTTTAACATTGAACAGTCCACTAAACCCTTGCTGTACTGGTGCTACCACACCAGCATAATCTACATAATACATATTTACTATAATAATCCCTATACTGAACATATTTTAGTTCTTTGGTCTGAAAGGTTGGCTACAGAAAAGATATACTCTAACATGATTAACACTGTATAGCAAATTAGCATTTGCCTGAGTTTAACCAATTTTCCTGGCAAAACTTTACAAATACATTGTCAAACTATGTATTTCAAATGCATCATGTTCTAATTTAGTTAAGCCTACTGATGCATATGTGTACTTATTTTTTCCTTCTTTCCATTTGGTTTTAATTAGACATTTTGATTAATGCATGAATGTTACTCATTTCAAGTGTGACCTCAATGCTGAGAGTTATGTGTATTAAAACACACACACACACACTCTCCTGATCAATGCTATAAGCAATATATGGACACTTTACAGTTTAGTCTCTATCTACTATTACAAAATGTTTTGGTTCCTCAGTGCACAAATTATATCCTTTGTTTATTTTTTATAGAGTACTTGTTGTGGTAGGAGTAATATTTTGGAAATCTATCTGACTTTTATAAATGTATCCAGGCTATCTGTGCCACAATATAACAAGGCAGCATAAATAAGTGCAATTTGATCATATGCAATGTACCAAAAACAGTTGCATATGTTTGGAAGAACTGAGGGTGCAGTGGTTATCTTATGGAGCCTTCAGATTGGGAGGTCTTCGGTTGATTCCCCAGCCAGGGAACACTCAGCCTTGATGCAAAGCTAAATCAACTCAATGAGTAACATCAGATTTCTTTGAGTGGATTGTTTCCTGTACAGAGTAAAATAATTACACTCTTGTCTTGTCTCACTTTAGGAGACAGAGTTAACTAGTTGGCTTTGTGTGTTGCTTTTCTTCCTTAACCATCCTAAACTGCTGTCCTCTCTCATACTGGCCTCAGTGACAGGGTATATAACAACTGCCTCTGCAGCTGACACTGGTTCAGCACAACTCCATGCATCAGACAAGAAAAGATGCCTCTTAACAATACAGCTGGCACCCTTCCCACACATACACACACACACATACACACACACACACACACACACACACACACACACACCACACACCAGTGAATGAGAGCATCACCTCCTGATCCCATTGCTCTCAACCTGTCTGCATTGAAAAGTGTAGCACTGTCCTTTAACTTGCAGAACAAAAGTCCAGAATATGTAGTACCATGTTTAATTTAAGGAATAATAGTATTAAAAATAGTGGGCATCATATACTTGGTATTAGCAAGTATTTTATTTAACTTAGTTTAATTTTTAATAGTTATGGTAGTGTGTCTTTAAAACGAGCCAACACTATGTCGGATATTAATATGTTTTGTGTGGTAAGAGAATATGTTTACATAAAATGCGTTGCATGATATGCTAATGTCAAGCACTAGAAAGATATGCTTGTGCTAAAAAAAGCCATTAGGTCATCCATCTTCTAGAACAGTTCACTTCTGCAGAACAAAAGGGTAAAAGGCAGTTGTGGGAGATGTCCACATGCAAAGATATTCTTCATGGCTGAAATGCCTGAAGCTAATTTCTCTATCATCTCCCATTAGATGGAAGTTTAACTTGTTTAACATTTTCATTATCTGGCAATGTTCCACTGAGACTGATGTCTTATTTGCAAGGCTAAGTTGGATAAAGAAGGCTTTTATCCTGACTTGGAAATGAGTCTGGGCTGCAGTAGTGAGAGCCCTGAATGTTGACCATTAGACATCCAGGGATTACCTTGGAAGTCAGTGGAAACAAAACAATATTCACTTAGGATCACTGGTTTATTAAGCAAGGTATGTATGGGAATCTTGTGCCATGTAAGCAGATTGGTTGGTAGAGTGGATGATACTGAAGGAGTTTGTACTTACATTTGTGGTACAGTGAATAGGTTTTAATGCTTACAGTATGCAGTGTAAGTCTGGCCATTTACTGTCTCTGTCTCCATTACAGGGACAACCACCCTTTCAAGGTACCATGAAGGCAGTTGATACCTCTTCAGCAGGGTTTCACCACCTAGTGACGTTGCAGAGACATGGTCCCCTAAGACAAAAGATACCTTAGGGAAGACACCCATATGCCTCATAAGTAAATCGAGGGCCACAGGAGGTTGATGAGATGATGGTGGAGTAATGAAAATAAGCATCTAAGTGATGCTCGAATATGTGCAGTTAATTACTTCTTAGTTGTACCATGACATGTGCCAGCCTCTGCCCCACTGAATCGCAGGTATAGCCTGCTGAGTCACCTCTTTGTCATACTATTTAAGTTAGGAATGCTTTCTGTTCACATTACAGTGATTACCAGTCTTTTAAGATACTGTCAAGGCACAGGAACCCTCTTGAAAGGGTTCTGTCTTGAGCTGTGCAAAATGGGAAATTCCAGTTCTGATCTGCATTTCAGATTTTCTTTTGCAATTGCACGGAACTCCAAAAGCATTCTGAGAATTTGTTATGAAAACCGCAGATTCCGATTCTTTGATTTGTTCATGATTTTTGGACTGACCATTTTTTCAGACTGACAGAAAGCCATTATGGAGTTCAAGTGTTACTGCAGTTTCTGTATTGAGACCATGGAATAGTATTCCGCATGTACGTTTCAATGATGCCACTTTATAAGGTATAAATGGTTTAGTGGTTATCTAGAGTACTGTGTATAGTAGCTGGTGACATGCTTCTCCATTTCTTTGTCCTGAAGTATTGGTTCATACCATTTTTTTCTGTATCAGTTGTCACAGTTCAATTAAACATCCGCTTGTGTGACAAGGCACCCATTTCAAAAGGTTTTGGGCAGTGCCATACATTGGAGCGTGTTCTCTGGCTTCCTTTTCTTTCCTATTCTACTCTGGTATTTGTATACTTGGTTGTATAACTTTAGACCATGAGGGCATGTTAGATATGGAATTTGGTAACCTTTTGTCATGGAATATTGCAGGTGTGGGGCCCAAATTGATTGACAATCACTGGAAAGAATTTGTTTTTCAATTTGAAGTAATGTTATTACAAGAAACTTGGGTTCCTTCAGAAGCACATCTAAACAGTTATGAAGAATTTAGCCTACCAGTAACAAGAGAAAAGCAATATGGTAGATTTAAGGGTGGTATAACCACACTTGTTAAAATTAGAAATGGAATACAAGTACTTGACCAAGTTGTTTACAGAAATAGTTCCCTGATAAATGTTATCAAATGGAACTCACTCATATTTCTTGTTGTGAATGTTTATGATCCCCCGGGACCCCCTGCTAATCTTTTGGATGATAATAAGACATAACATCAATATTATTTTGGTTGGGGGTGATTTTAATGCACACATCTCTAATTTTGACAATCTACCCCTAGTACAATCCCTGACTTATGTGAGTGATTTAAATCTAAGAAAGTCTGTAGACAAATGTTTAAATAAGGATGGTCATGAGTTAAGCGAGTTAATTAATCAAAACAACTTACTGATTCTGACCGGAAGAGGAAAGGGGGACACGGAGGGTGCATTCATATACTTTTCCACAATTGGAAATAGTGTAATAGACTTTGTATTAATTTCTCCAGAAAGTTATGAATATCTCCAGAACTTTCAGATAATATTAAGACCAGACAGTGATCATGTGCTTCTGATGCTTACCTTAGACACTTTAAAGGATAAAAACATAATTTCATCAAGTGATTACTATCCAGTTCCAATAGCCCCTGCTGGGAAAGCTAGTCTTCGTTTAAATAATAAGAACCTGAAGATTGTTGAACAAATTCTTTCTTCTGTTAATCCAACCTATTCAGATAATATCATGCACTCAAACAAATTAAATCAGAATATCATTACAAAATTTGAGGATTATTATCTATTATTACAACTGAAATGTATACATATAATGATCAAAAGCCTTCTCCTTTGACTTGGTTTGATTCCCAGTGTTTAAAAGAAAAACAGAAGTTGGGGAAGTTAATTAGAGAGAACCTAAAAATCCTTCCAAACTGGTAAATGTAAATGTAAATCAAGCACAGAAAACATATAAGAAATTCTTAAAGATAAAGAAACTTGAGTATATGCATAAAAGATGGGAAGCCATGCATCACATCATAGCAACAGATGATACAAAAGCATTTTGGAGTATGGTAGCAAAGGGTGTCAAATCTTATCAGACTACACTTACAGCCTATATACCTAAGGATACCTGGGTAACTTACTATTCAAATCTTTTTAATCATTATTCATTTAATATTCATGAAAACCCCTTCCCTGCATGGGCATATTCATCGGCATATAATCCCTTGTTTTTTTTTTCATTCAGTGATGTGCAATTGGCTATACCTAGATTTGCAAATAATAAAGCCCCAGGACCAGATACAGTTCCAGGAGAGGTCTTTAAAGAAAACTTAAACTTTTGCATACCCTTTTTAGTAAATTTGTTTAACGTTTGTTTGAGAGAAAGATCTATTCCCAGCTCTTGGCAAAAAAACATAATAGTTCCTATTCATAAAACAGGTTAATTTTATTCCCCTAGCAATTACCGCACAATAAGTCTTTTGGATGTTGCAGGGAAAATTTTCTCTAGCATCTTATTAATCAAACTGCAACAGTGGGTCAAAATGAAAAGTCCCTTATCCAAATTCCAAGCTGGATTTCGTAAGGGATTTTCGACAAATGACAATATGTTTATTTTAGCTCATTTACTAGAGAAGTACATCCAATATAGGAAAATGAATCTTTATGTTCTAGTTATTGATTTTTCTGCTGCATTTGACTCTGTGGATAGGCCTGTTCTCTGAGGAAATACTTTTGGAATGTGGTATTCCCAATTGTTTGTTAATTTCCATTTTCCTTCTTTATTCTAACACCACTACAGCAGTGAGATTTGACCAATTGGGCAATATCACTGACTACTTTCCATCTAGCAAAGGGGTTAAACAAGGTTACTTATTGGCACCATTATTATTCAATATATACATAGATTCCTTATTAACCTTTGATTTAAATAACCAGTTGGACTCTCCAAAAATTAAGAATTCACCAGTTCACTGCCTAGCATATGCAGACAATCTAATACTTCTTTCCTTGTCCTTTAAAGGATTATAAATTAAATTCACCCAACTTACAAAAAAATCCAACAAGTTAGAACTGGGAATAAATCTCAAGAAAACAAAACTAATGTTTTTTGGGAATAAAATAGCAAAGCCAAAGATTTTCTATAAAGATAAACTCCATTTTAAAAGTCTCATCACGTAAATATCTTGGTATAACTCTTCATGACAAAAGTTTCTGGAATTTACATACAAAAGAGCAAATAGTTAAAGCAAAATATGTAGCCAAAGCTTTGTTAAGATTAAACCTTAAATTTGGGGGTTCCTCTGTCACCCCGGCCATTAAGGCAGGGGAAGCAAAAATTTCCCCTCTTCTTTTGTATGGGACAGAAGTATGGGGGGTTAAATAAATATTACAACTAGAATTGCCTTTGTTGTACTATTGCAATGCCATTTTACAAGTACCAGTTACAATGGCAGGTTCCATTGTAAGAGCAGAACTAGGTAGATTACTTTTGGCCATTTTTGTCAAAATGAGGTTAATCTCTTATTGGCTTAAAATAATAAATAATACCCAAAATGATTTACCATTATTATGTCTTAATGAAAAAGAAGATTGGTACACTGATGGCTTCTCTTCCCCATGGTTAAAGGCACTTCTTCAAAACCTTTCTAATTCCTCCTATATGCACTTATGGCATGACTATCAACTTAAAATAAAGATTCATGAGTTATATAAGGACTCATTAAAAAAAGAGATTATTATTACAGGCATCAGACATCCAGATGAACTAAGTCCATACTGAAAGGCGAGCCCTTTGGCTTAGCCAACATAAAATTGATTCAAACCTAGAGGAGTATCTCCAAATCTCCTTACTTCCCAAGTATCAGAAAGCAATTACTTGGGCAAGATTTGGGCTAATCATATCAAAATACACTTACTATAATAGACTAATGACACTAGACAAGTCAAACGAGTTAAAATGTCTATGCAATAATGTTTTTATAGAAACATTACCACATGCTTTAATACAATGCCCTCTATATGACTATTCTGAAAATGAATTTCTTAGAGATTTTCTGATCAAGTATGCAGACTTAGATTACAATCCTGTCTTCATATTAATGCATCCCAGCACATCTGAATAGGCTATAAGGACTGGAAAATTCATTATGTCTATAACAAATCTCAAAAAAACAGCTTATAAGAGGAGACTTAAAAGGGAATAAACTAAACCCATAGATTTATTTATTACATACATATTTGGGTCTACAGACCCCTTTTTTACTTTTGATACATCTGCTTCTACCACTTTCCTAAATGAAATGTACTTGAACTGTTAAAAAATGTTCATCCTTTGTATGTAGTTTGTAAGTTTGTAATGTCCAAAACTTTGTGATAAATCTTTTGGAAGAACAAATAAAGCTTGAAACTGAAACATAGTAGTTAGTCAGAAGGAGGTGGCGTGCCCATCTTGTCTGACCCCCACACTAGCTTGTCTAATTTACCCCAGCCCCTTTGAGTAGGTGGCTATCTAGTTTTGCTTTAAACAGTGTAAATGAATTCACCTGAACTCTTTCTTTTGGCAATATGTTCTCTGTGTGTAAGACCATCTTCTGTCATTTTTGTACTGTATTCCTGTCTTATTTGCATATCATGTGATCTTAGATTATAATTTTTGAGTGTAGCTCAATACTCACTGTTCGCTGATGACACAAAGCTCTGTAACAGAGTAGACACACCAGAGGGTGTAGACAGAATGAGAAGGGACCTGCAGAAACTTGAAGAATGGTCAAGGGTTTGGCAGTTGAAATTCAATGCAAAGAAGTGCAAGATAATGCATATGGGGCACAAAAACCCTGGCACAATATATCAGTTGGGGGGTGAGGATATAGCATGCACCAAGCAGGAAAGAGATCTTGGGGTTGTCATCTCTGATGACCTCAAGGTAGGGAAACAGTGTGACAAGGCATCAGGTAAAGCAAATAGGATGCTGGGTTGTATAGGCAGGGGCATCACCAGCAGGAAAAGGGAGGTCATAATTCCGCTATACAAGACACTAGTGAGGCCCCACCTGGAGTACAGTGTACAGTTCTGGAGACCATACCTATGTAAGGACATAGACAGGGTAGAGAAGGTTCAGAGGAGGGCAACAAAGATGGTGCATGGGTTGCATCACAAGTCCTATGAAGACAGGTTGAAGGAACTGAACATGTACTCCCTGGAGGAGAGGAGGGAGAGAGGGGATATGATAGAGACATACAAGTATCTTACAGGGAGGAACAGGGTGCAGGAAAACACTATTTTTAAGCGAAAAAGATGTTTCAGGACTAGAGGGCATGGGATGAAGTTGGAGGGAGGACGATTCAGAGGAAACATGAGAAAGAATTTCTTCACAGAACGGGTGGTGGACAAGTGGAACACCCTGCCAGAGGAAATGGTTGGGGCTGAAACAATCACGGGATTTAAGAATGCATGGGATAGACATAAAGAAATTCTAGAGGTCAGGGGTAAGGGGAAATAGACTTCTAGGAAAACAAACTGAACTTACAAGCTCAAATGGGCAGACTAGGTGGGCCATAGGCCCTTATCTGCCGACACTGTCTATGTATCTATGTATCTATGTATCATTTCGATCATAAGATTTTCATCATTTTTAATCTTGTAGATTTGTAAAAGTTCCCCCATTGGATGTTTCTTTTCCAGACTGTACAGCCTTATCTCAACAGTATTTTTTTTTTTATAATTCAATAAACTTTATTGATTTCAAATAAAGTTACATTACATAACACACAACCCCCTGAGGGGAGATGGCATTAATACAGCAGGTAGAATACAATAGATGTTTCAAAAGAAATCCATCACCCCCCCACCTCCCATAACCTCCCTCCCTCCTCTCCCTTCCCTTACTTCAGATCCTCCCTTAACCCTCCCCCCGAGAACCAAGTGTTACTCATATACCACTCAGGTACATAATCACAGTGAAGGTCTATGGTCTAGCCTGGTTAGGGCTTCCAAATGGCAAGCAGGGCCTCTAATGTTCCCCATTTGCTCTAGAATGTTGTGTACCTATTACGCATTAAACAAATGTGTTGCTCCAATTGCAAAGCCAGCAACACCTCTTTGTGCCATTCCAGGACAGTTGGGGATATATTATCCTTCCAGTGCTGCATTATAACCAACTTTGCTATTATAGCAACCAGGGCCATATGGCCTTTCCTGACCTTGGGTGTACCCTGAGGAAAAAAGTTCAGTAGACAGGCTTCTGGGATTAATAAAGGGTCCAAACCCAAGAATGAGTCCAGAGAGTGCCTAATTGCCTGCCAAAAGGTTTGCACTTTCGGGCATGTCCACAACATATGGAACAGAGTACCCAGCTCACCTCCACATCTAGTACAGGCCGGGGAAGAGAGTTGCCCCAATTTGTAAAGTTTAAAAGGAGTAAAATATAAATTGTGCATGATATTAAACTGGACAAGGCACAGTCTATCTTGTTTAATAAAATTATAGGAATTTCACCATAGTTTCTTCCAGAAATCTGCATCTGTACCCAGGGTCAGCTCCTGAATCCAGTAGTAGCAAACACCCTGAGGCAGGTTACTCTGTAACACTTGCAACTTTTTATAAACTAAGGAGATTGCATGGGATTGCCTGGCCAATATCAAAATAAAGGATAGATCCACTTTGTATGACTCGGGGCCCCAAGTTTTACCTATGTGGGAGACTATGGCCTCCTTGAGCTGTTTATAATGGAAAATGCTATTAACGTGTGTGTTAAATCTGTTTCAGAAGGTGGGGAAGGAGATTATTTCTCCATCAGCATACATATCCATTACTTTCTTCCCTAGCAAACTAGTCCGGAAAGACACTGGGATAGGCTGATGCCCGATTCTAAAATGAGGGTTGCCTAGTATGGGCTGTTCTAAAGAGGTGTGCCAGTTAGTGGACATATCCACTTGCAATTGATGTAATGCTCTGATAGACCATCCTAGTGGGGTGCACCTTAAGGGTCTGGAATTGCCCGGGGGGTAGTATATAGTAATGCTGGGAGGGTACACTTATACTTGGCTGCAAGATATTGCTCTATTTCCAGCCACTCTGGTGAGTAATCTTGCGGATTTACAACATGCATTTCCTGTGCCCAATGGGCCAGCTTACTAAGATGATGGGCACAGTAATACAAAAAAAGGAGGGAGCAGCAAGATCACCCTGCTCTTTTGGAGCAGTTAATTTAAGATAGGACCTTCTGACTCACTTACCCTGCCAAATGAAGGTGCTCAGTATTGATTGAAACTTGGTGAACCACTTTTTAGGGAGAAAGCAGCCCAGCATGCCCATTGGGTATAAAATATGGGGCAGCACATTCATCTTCACCGTAGTGATCCTTCACCAAAGCGACATGGGGAGAGCATCCCATCTATCCAAATCTGCTTTAATTTTAGTCAGTAACTCTGAAAGATTGGCTTTCACCATAGATGTAATATCTCTTGTCACTTGGATTCCCAAATATAAGAGGGACTTTGACTCCCATGAAAGAGCGAAATCAGTCACCTCGCCTCGAGAAATCCTATTATTCAGGGGGAACACCTTGGTTTTGGCAAGGTTAAGCTTGTTATGGGAAACCTTGGACAAGGCCCTGACCTGTTCCAAAAGGGCTGGCAGGCTTTCTTTTGGGTCCTCTAGGTGCAATAGCAAGTCGTCCGCATAAGCTGAGAGAGTGTATCTTTGGTCCCCCACCTGGATCCCCCGAATATTTGGAGTAGCTAATAAATTCCAAATAAGGGGTTCTAAATATATATTACATAAAAGATGGGAGAGAGGACACCCCTGTGTAGTACCTCTGTGAAGCAAAAAGGCCTCAGAGTGAACCCTGTTGCATCGAATTTGGGCCGAAGGAGAAGAATATAACAGCCTGATCCACTTAAGGAAGCCCTCGGGAAGACCAAACTGCAACATGGTAGTAAAAAAGAAGTCCCATGATACCCTGCCAAAAGCCTTCTCGGTGTCCAGTGACACCAGAACCATGGGGAGCTCTGAGCCACTGGCCACAGAGAGGAAATGTAACAACTTTCGCTTATGATCTCCCGAGGACCTTCCTGTCATGAATCCAATTTGCTCTTTGCTTATTATGAGGGGCATGAGAGGTCCTAGCCTATTGGTCAAAATCTTGGCCAGGAGTTTCATATCGGTGTTAATCAGTGAGATAGGCCGATAACTCTCCGGATATTGCGGGTCTTTGCCCTTTTTAGGAATAAGCGTGATTATTGCCCTCAAAAAAGTGGGGTCAGATAACCCCTTATCAAACCAGCAATTATAAGCCTCAGTCAACAATGGGGCTATCTCTGAGATACAGGCCTTGTAGAGACCATTAGGGAGTCCATCTGGACCCGGGGATTTGTCCATTGGGAGGAGTTCAACAGCCCTCACCACTTCTTCAACCTTGATGGGACCCACTAAGGAAGAAGTATGGATGGGTGACAACCTAGGTAAATTAGTTAAGCTAAGATATCTCATGGTATCAGCCATAGAAGGGCTGCTGGTTAACTAGGATCTGCAGCTTATCCATCAGGTAGGGAAATGGGCAGACTGGGTGGGCCAAGTGGTCCTTATCTGCCGTCAAATTCTATGTTTCTATGTTTCTATGATTACCCAGATCCTCAGCGTATAAACTCTGATAATATTAACTAAAGACTCCTGCTATCGCACTGGGGTCAGTGACAATTGGTGCATCTTTATCCGGTTTAATACCTGGAATAAACCGAGATGCATCCTCTTGCCTAAGCCTCATGGCCAGTAATTTACTAGCTCTTTCCCCGATTCTAAGTAGAGAAACTTTGTACATTTCAATGAAAGCTCAGCTTTCTGGGAAATGAGACTGAAGTATTGGGCTTGCAGGCCATGTAGCTTGACCCAGTCCTCATCAGATGATAGTCGAGAGATTGTAGTTTCCAATTGACGAATTGAGGAGAGTAGAGAGTTCACTTGTGACTTCAATTGCTGGGCTTTTGTTGAAGCCATCCTGATGCACTTCCCCCTCAGGGAACATTTTAGAGCCGCCCAAACTACCTCAACCCTGCTAACTGACTCCCTATTAGTCCTGATAAAGTCAGTGATAAAATCTCTTATATGCTGCAAGGAGCTGGGTTTCTGCAGTAACTGCGTATTGAACCACCAGAGGGTATCTCTCTTAACTCCAGGGCCCACCAGAACAACAAGGGAGACCAGTGAATTTTCGGAGATGACCCTGGCATGTATATCAGCATTAATGACACCTGGGATCAAAAGAACTCATAAGGAGGAAGTCGATTCTCGAAAAAGTTTTGTGTGGTGGGGAGAAAAACGTGTATTGACGTTCCTCCGAATGCAAGACACACCAAACGTCAATGAGATCAGCTCCATTCATGAGCTCATGTAAGGCCCTCTGGGTGGGGGAAAATCCCCTTCTCCGGGAGTCGGACCTGTCAATATGTGAATAAGAGGTAATATTCCAATACCCCCCCCCCAAGATGGTGAGCTTAGGAGGGTTGGAAACTACCAACTTCATCAAATGTGTGAAAAGATGGGGGGAATCGACATTTGGCCCATAGGCCGCTCCCAGTATAACCTGGTGTGATTCCAACAAACCATGCACTATAACATGTCGACCGTCAGGATCCCAAAGTTCTTTATCAGGGGTGAAGGGAACCTTTTTATTTATTAGGATTGCCACTCCTCCCCTGTTAGTAGATATACCCGACCCATAGACTTGACCGACCCACGGTCTACGGAACAAGACAATATCCTCCCGCCGGAGATGAGTTTCCTGGAGGAAAGCAATCCCGGTATTCAAACATTGTAAGTGTCGAAGAATAATGTGTCTTTTACAGCGGTCTTGGGCACCCTTTATATTCCAGCTTATGAACTTATATGGGCCACCCATAGTAATGTTTCAGCTGCGACATTACCCTTGTTGTTGCTATTTAGGTATGATAAGGTGAATACACTTGGCTCCCCCTTCCTCCTATCCTTAGTACCCCCTGCCAAACACCCATTAATCCCCACAAAAGACCCATATTCACAAACTAATACTAAATACAACACACTCTACTTCCTCCACTATTCTATACCCCAGTTCTAAGCAGCTGCACCACAATACCACTTCTGGTACGCAATGTTACTGCAGCCTGCGTCCCCCATAACACCCCACCCACATCTCCCCACCCCGCCATTACTGACCAAGAAAAAGAAAGTCCCCAACAGAGCAGGTAGCTCCCGACACTCTCAAATACATATACCTGCACTGGTTTTGGGGATACTCCTTTGTCTATTCACTCCCCTTCCCTGGTGGAGGAAAATTGAAAATACACCTCAACAATGAGTATCAGAGAGATAATAGGAGAACTAGCATAAACATTAGCTAGACAAAATCAGATCTACCACTTAGATAAGATGTAAAAATGAAGGACACTTGCCCCCATAACTGACACAGCACTTGGTCCTTTAAAATATTAATCAGGTAAACATACCGACAAGAAACAGTAGTGAAAAAATAAAAATAATTGACCATCCTACCCATATTACAATCTATTTCCCTCAGTATACAGCCAAATCACCTGTATTACAGTCTTAGTAACTTAATCTCATGAAACAAAGTCCAGTGTCCCACCACTCTGTATTCCAGGGTAGACAATCAACGTGAACCGTCTCCGGGTCATGAGAAGACAAGGCAACATTCTGCACCCAGTGTCCTGTTCAGGTATTCAGATCCTCGTGTTACTCTCATAATGAAAGGGGCTATGCCATTCAAATAAAGCAAAAACAATCAAATTTCCTCAGGTTTACAGGGGTAATCCCATTATTTCACCATCAGGTAAACTTTCCTAAGAGTGTGCAAACATACAGTACCCAGCCAACAACTCTGTGCTGCTCGTGCACTCATTCACAAATGGAAGCTCACCACGATACTGTCCTCACTTGAATAAGTCAGGGAACAGGATCTTGAGCTCTTTCATCGCTTGTTCCTGGGATTCAAATGAGAGCCACTGCTCTCCGGATTTGACCTGAAGTGTCACAGGGTATCTCATGCAAAAGGACTTCCCTGCGGTGATGAGCTTGGACACAGTCGGGTGCAACTCCTGCCATTTCAGTCAGACAGACTGCGGGAGATCCTGAGTGATGCGAATCTTACGGCCCTCCCAAAGAACTTCCTGCAAGTTCTTAACTTTACTTAAAATAAACTGCTGATCTAGGAAGTTTAATGACCTGAAAATAATGGGTCGAGGGGGGGTGTCAGGAGGTGGAGAAGGACGGAGAACTTGATGGGCACGCTCAGTAATATAAATTTGACCATTCGGGGATGGCCCAGCGATCCTCTCACACAGCTTCTGCACAAAATGGATCGGATTATTTCCTTCCTCTTTCTCAGGTATTCCGATCACCAGGAGGTTATTCCTTCTGCTCCTCCCTTCTAAATCTTCGAGCTTTTCCTCAAGTTTCTTGATCCTTCAGCCCAGCTAAATGGCCTCCTGCTCCATCTTACCCTGTTTTACCTCCAGTGAAGCAATATTGGCCTCAGAGTCCCCCACACGTATAGCGAGCGATTGCACTGACGTTCTGATTTGATGCAGATCATCCGACATATCTGATATTTTCTCCTGTAAAGGCTGCATTATTTCAAGAGAAATCTCTCCTCCGAGAGAGCTGTAGCTGGCACAGAGGATTTAGCAACCCCTGTAGCTTGCTGTTTTGGGCGCTTTGCGGCCTTATCCTTCTCAGGTGTCAGCGGGGGGGAGTGCTGCGGAGGGGCTTTTTTCATAAAAACTTCCATGCCTGCCACGTAAATTCCGGGGTCGCTTAAATGTGCAAAGCCACTACGAACGACCAAAGCCATTTAAATGCCACAACCGCCTCTCGGTGTAAAGTAAAATGCTCAAATTAACAGCGGGAGAGCGGAGCCGTGAGTGAGTGCTGCTTCTCTTCAGGCTGCCATCACGTGACCCTCTCAACAGTATTTTTAAAAAGCCAGCTTTTACTCCATTACCTACAATTTACCTACTAAACATGCCTGGCTGTGTTCTCCATGGAGGTTCCCCAGCCCCATCCGAAACAAACACCACCTCCACCAGTTCAGTGTGTACACTTTGTTTAAGGGTAGTCTAGTGCACAGGGCCTGTTTAAAGGTTTCACTAGTATTTTGCCATTTTTTTTTTACCCATCTCTCCATGGCACCAGTTAGTGACCAGTGGCCACAATCAGTGAAAAAATCTGGCACTATCCCTAACTACTTGATAGATGTGGCAAGTGTCAGTGGTAAGCACACTGCAGTTTTCCCCATGCTGCCCAGGTAGCATAACCATAATCGCTTGAGTGGGGAAAATGTATTTCCGTTTGTATAACTGTGTTAGACTAATGATAAGTATTATTTCCAAAGTCTTATTGACGTCATCTGTCACTTTTGTGTCTGCAGCTGTTCGGCAACCAGGAGCACTGAGGCACTGAGGCAGGAGCCAGTGCTGCTGGGCCAGAAAGTTCTTCTGGTGGAGATGAGTCCCAACCTTGTGGTTGAGAAAGTGATGTTGCTGCAGCCCCAGAAAGAGGTGAGGGGACATTGTGGAAACTCATCTTCAACCTTCAAGCACTTGTATAAGATGTACAGTGGTGTGAAAAAGTATTTGCCCCCTTCCTGATTTTCTCTATTATTGCATATTTGTCACACTGGATGTTTTCAGGTCTTTAGACAAAATATACTATTAGATAAAGGGAACCTGAGTGAACAAATAACACTTTTTTTTTTTACTTATTTCATTCATTTAATGAAAAAGTTAACCAACACCAACTGGCACTGTGTGAAAAAGTAATTGCCCCTAGTTAAATCCAACCCAATTAAAGGGATAATTAGAGTCAGCTGATTGAACACAGCCAGGCTTGATTACAGCCAGCCCTGCTCAATATAAATCTCACTTATTTTGACCCTTACCATCAGAGTCACGTTGCCAGCACAAAGATTCAACAAGCACATTATGCCATGATCAAAGGAAGTTCCTGAAAAGATCAGAAAAAATTTGTTGCCCTCTATCAGTCTGGAAGGGTTACAAAGCTATTTCTAAGGCTCTGGGACTCCATCGAACCACAGTGAGAGCCATAATCTCAAATGGAGAACACTTGGAACAGTAGTGAATCTTCCCAGGAGTGGGCGGCCTGCCAAAATTACTCCAAGGGCGCAGCGTAAAATCATTCAGGAAGTCTCAAAGGATCCTAAAACAACATCCAAAGAACTGCAGGCTTCTCTTGCCTCAGCTAAGGTCAGTGTTCATGACTCCACAATCAGAAAGAGACTGGGCAAAATGGGCTTCATGTGAGAGTAGCAAGGTGGAAACCACTGCTAACTAAGAAGAACATAAATGCTGTCTCTCATTTGCCAAGAAGCACCTGGATGATCCACAAGCCTTTTGGGAAAATGTTCTATGGACAGATGAGTCTAAAGTGGAACTTTTTGGATGACATGGATCCCATAATGTCTCGCGTAAAGCAAACACAGCATTCCACAGTAAGAACACCATACCAACAGTCAAACACGGTGGTGGTAGTGTGATGGTGTGGGGATGCTTTGCTGCCTAAGGACCTGGATGACTTGCCATAATTAAAGGAACCATGAATTCTGCTCTGTACCAGAAAATTCTTAAGGAGAATGTCCGGTTATCCTTCCATCAGCTGAAGCTGAAGCGTAGTTGGGTCATGCAGCAAGACAATGATCCAAAACACAAAAGCAAGTCCACATCAGAATGGCTAAAAAGAAGTAAAATTAAAGTTTTGGAGTGGCCAAGTCAAAGTCCAGACTTAAACCCAATAGAGATACTGTGGCAGGACCTGAAACGAGCAGTTCATGCTCGAAAACCTACCAAATGTTACTGAATTAAAGCAGTTCTGAGAGGAAGAGTGGGTTAAAATTCCTCCACAGCAATGTGAAAGACTGATATTGAATTATAGGAAGTGTTTGGTTGCAGTCATTACAGCTAAATGTGGCGTAACCAGTTATTAAGTGTAAGGGGGCAATTACTTTTTCACACAGTGCCAGTTGGTGTTGGTTAACTTTTTTTCATTAAATAAGTGAAATTAAAAAAAAACAAGTGTTATTTGTTCACTCAGGTTCCCTTTATCTAATATTACATTTTCTCTAAAGACCTGAAAACATCCAGTGTGACAAATATGCAATAATAGAGAAAATCAGGAAGGGGGCAAATACTTTTTCACGCCACTGTATGCAATACATCAATGATAAGTTAATTCCAGTTTTGAACAGAAGGAAATCTCAGTCTGTTCTGAAAGACTTCTCCACACTTGATAAGCATGGGTGACACATGTGCACTGTGAAAATGTTTTCCATTATTTTATCATTTATAATGGAATCAAGATCAACAACTTACCCCTGCAATGTCAGACTTTCCAGTCTGTATTCGCAAGTTGCATCACCAATTGCTCATTTAAGTCCATCCTTTATATTAGTGTCTGTATTCCGCAGTGAAACACATCATAGAAGGTGCAGGCAGAAAAAGACTGATGGCCCATCCAGTCAGTCCAAGATCCCTATCTATATTTACTACATATGGTGAGGTGTAGTCTTAGAGGGGTGCCATCTGATGAAGCCTCAGTATGAGACAAAGTGTAGAGGCATTGGGTAACATTGTGACTTCCTGCAATATCAGTTACAGATTTTTTATAGCATTCCCATGGCTGCTTATTTAATTAATAAAGATTAGCAGCATACCAGATTTTTTTGTATGTCTACATGCACCACCAGTTTGTGTCGCCTGAATTCCTCCTCATCTTTTCCCTGTTGACGTGGCTAATAGTTGTACTATTCAGGGTTTTAAGTCCGGCCTGAAAGTATACCTGCTAGAGCTTAGTCTCTGTGGCTGTAACCGCTAGCCTGGAACTTAGTCTTGGTGGCTGAAACTTGCTTGTCCCATGGCAGTCAGCCTACCGGCTGACAATATATCCTGCATATTGCTGTTACCACCTCTCCCCTAAAGCATTGTTGGTTAAGAAGTCATATGTCTGATTTATTTCCTATGTTATTATCTGTATGTAACTGACATGCTGTGTAATGTACTCTGTATCCTATCCAATGTATGCTCCAGCTAGTGTGTACTCCTGTCAATATATGTAATTATTGTCTGTAACTAATCCGGGTCGCTCCTGAAAAAGGGATCTCTGTTCTCAGTAAGCTTCCCCAGTTATCAACATCTAAATAAATAAATAAATAACTGTAGCATGTCCTGAACTGGCAGCTTTGCCCCAAGGCTACTGAGCTTTTCTCTACCTCCACTGCAGCTGTCCCCAAATTTTGCACCAACCACTTATATCTGTCCCATCCCCTCTTGAATCTAATCACTGACTCCACATTTGCCATGTATTGGGCAGTTACACCCCTTAGAAAAGGAAGGCTTCCTTACATCCTCCTTTAAATCCCCCCCCCCGCACACACACACTTAACATTGTGCCCTCTGGATGTTGAGCTCTCACACAATTTGAACAACTTCTGACAATCCACCCTGTTGATCTGCATAGAAACATCAGTCCCCCACCTTTCCTCCTGGACTCCAGGGAATGCATAATCAGGCTCCTCAGCCTTTCCTGAAATGTTTTACACTGCCACCCCTGTATCATTTTAGTTTCCTTATTCTGGACTTTCTCAGAATGATCTTTTGGAGGTGAGTGCTCCAAAACTGGGTGCAGTACTCTAGGTGAGGCTTCACCATGGACTAATAGATGGGCCCGATCACACTCTTCCTCCAGCTTATAAAACCCTTGCTAGTGCACCCAAGAATCATGCTAACCTTTGCATATGCTGTTCTTGTATAAGGGTGAAGAAATCTTGAGGCTGTCATCACTTGTCATAACACATCTTGATCTTTCTTTTAGAACAATGAAACATAATTGAAACTGTTGGCAGAAAAACACCCTGCAACAGATCAAGGCTGCTCAGACCACCCTATCTGTGTTGATTGTGAGGCTTCAAATGGTCCTTCACTCCTCCCCTCTATATCCTTTTTTGCTACTGTCTTAATCAGCCCCATTGTGTCTGCCCCACCCATGTTTGAAACCTTTCACTTATTTTGCAGACTATGTTGCTTTGAAGTCTGTTCCATCCCTCAGCCACCCTTTCCTTGAAGAAACACTTTATATTATCCATCTTAAATTCCCCCTACCAGCTATATTGAGTTTCCTTCAGTGCTTGTGTTTCCACTCAGCATGGACAACTCTCTGCTATTTACTTTATTAATCTAGTGTAAGTATTCATTTGTCTCTATCATGTCCCCTTTCTCTCGCCTCACCTCTAGCATGTACATGTTGAGATCCTTCAAGTTCATGATATAAGTTCTTTCTTGAGGACCTTGGATCATTTAGTTACCCTCTGTATACATCTTCCACCCTGTTCCTATCTTTTTCCCAAGTGCAGGCTCCAGAACTGCACAAAGTGATCCAGATGAGGATGTACCAGGGACCTGTACAGTGGCAGAATCACCTACCTCTTCCTGCTGATGATCCCTCTTTTTATGCAACTCTGCATCCTATTAACCCTCCCAACTGCCCTGTTGCACTGTACTGTAATCTTCAGATTGTCCAATATGTCTTGCCCTCAAGTCTGTGTTCTCCTTTGTACTGTTCACTGCAACTTCCCATTCTGTATTCTATTTTCAGATTTTACACCATGATGTACATTACCATGAACTTTTGGCATTGCATTTTGATTGCCACACTCGTGACCACTTCTGCAATCTAAGCTTTCTATCCTATTTCTTAACTCTTACTCACTATCCACTCTTTTGCAGATCTTCTCCTGGATCCCACTTTAATATTGCAGAAGATAATTAGGACTAGTTACACGGCCAGTCCCTGTGGCAACCCACTGGTAATGCCCCAAACCTTGGAACATTCCCCATTAAGTACAACCCTCTGGGTTCTGTTATGCAGCCAGTTTCTTTTCCACTTTGTGATTTATCCTCCACCATATATCTCCCCCTCACCACTTTACCTGCTTTCCTCTGATTTTTCTGGTACACCTCCCTGTCTTCCTCCATCTGTATTTCTTTATACCTTCTGAATGCCACCTCTTTTTCCCTCACCACCATGGTCATTTCCCTAGAGAACTATAATGGTCGCTTTTTCCTTCTACTTTTACTCACTTCCTTCACACCGAGTTTGGTTGCCTTAATTATACCCTCCCTTATTTTACCTCACTGCCCCTCTACCTCTCACTTACTAGGCAGTTTTTGAGGCAATCTAGCATTTCTTTAAAAGCTGCCCCTCTAAAGTCCAGGATGCTCATCTTTCTGTGCTTTGCATCTTAATGTTAAATCACACTGAATGGTGATAACTGGTACCTAGGGGACTGCCCACTGTGATGCTTGCAATACTGTCCTTTTTTGGAAGCACCAGGTCCAACACGCCCCATCCATAGTGGATTTGTTGACTAGCTGTATGAGAAAAGCACCTTTTAGAGAGTCAAGGATGGCCCTGTCCCTTGTCAAAGCTGCTGCTGAAATGCTCTAATCTATATCTGGTAGACTGAAGTCTAGCAGTGCATCCCTCTTGTTTGCAATTCTGATGATGTCTTCTTCAAGTACCTTATCCAACTCCTCTCTTTGTGCAGGATGTTTGTATACCACCCTTGTATGGATAGCAGCCTTAGCTCCTGTCTTCAGGATGACCCACAACACCTCCAGTCATTCCTTTTCCTCTGGGTTCCCCTGTACTTTTGTAGCCTTGTTTCCCTCTCTCACATATACTGTAGTACAACCCCTCCAGACCCACTCTTCCTTCATTCTTTCCCTGCCCTGTTTGGGCAGACTCAATGGACCCTCTGCCTTTTTCTGCCATCATGTTCTATGTATCTATGTCTGTTCTGGTATGGACATATCCCAGTACTGGCTGTTAGTACACCATGACTCTGTTATGGACACCAAATCCAAGCTAGCCTCCTCTATGACGGCCTTCAGGTCAGGAACTTTATTTCACAGATCCCTTGTATTGGTACACATTGCTCTCCATACCTTATACCCTCCTTGCTTTCTCTGCTCCCTCCTGCCTGTATTATTCCTTGAAGCTCCCTATGATCAGTCTTCTCTTGTTAACCACTTAGTTATCAGTCTTCTTTACTCCTCTGTTCTTGCTTTTCTGAATTATACATCCCTTGTCCTTTGCCTTGGCCCCATCCCTGTTTTCTTGTGCCCGTGCCCGGGGGAAGAGTTCTCCCCATGGGCCCTCCCTCCTTGTTGCTTCATCACTGGGGAGAGGCAGCTTTTGCCTCCCTTGATATTACAGCTCATCTCTGGCTAGTTTATCACTTTGGACACCAGGCTGATAGGTCTATAGTTCATGGGTTCATTCCTACTTCTGCTCTTGTACAGGGGTGCCACATTCATTGTCCACCAGTCCCTAGGTACCTTCCTGTCCCCAATAAGCTGTTGAAGTGCTCAGCCAGTGGCACAGCCAGAATCCTGTCCTGTTCCTTTCAGTGCTAGGTGATGAAGCCTTTCCTGACCCATAGACGAAATCACCTTCAGTGTGTTTAGTCCCTTTACACACTTGCCTCTGAAAGTGGATACTTATCAACATCCACCCACCCCTTTCCTCCTTGCCTTAATGATGTGAGGTATTGGCCCCTTTTCCTCTACAACAAAAACTAAACAGAAAATCTGTTTCAGTATATCAGCCTTTACTTTGTCCTCCTCCTCCTGTCCTCTCTTCCTTACTTTGTTTTACGCGTCTCTATTATGTACCAATATAATATTTTGTCTCCCCCTATTCCTTTAGCTATTCTCAGTTAAATGTCTGGCTTTGCACTCCTCACTGCTTTGTTGCATCCCTTATTTTGCTAAGAAAGTCTGCCTTATCACCTTCTTTTTGGCCCTTTTTAAAGACCCTTCCTCCCTCCATGGCCTCACCCACCACCTTTGTGAACCACAGTGGCCTCTAATTCCACCTGTTTTTCCCTACTACCTTGAAGCAGAGACACATGGCATCTATGATTGCATTTATGATAAATTTCCACTTCTTTTCCACCCATCACCTTTACTACTTTTAGACTATTGTGTAGCATCCTTCACAGCCTGACCAATTCGGCCCTTCTGAAGTCCAAGATGCAAAACAGCAGGTGTAAAACATCCTACTTTTAATAAGCAGTTACTGAACTTGCTTGAGAATAACAATTTCACAGAATCTAAACAGCTTGAGGACACTAACCAACACTAACCAAAACCCCTTGACTGTCCTTGATCTTTCTGTATCCTGCAATTCTGTTATGTTAAAACAAGTTTGATAACTGCTTATTAAAATATGGTGTTCTACACCTGCTGATTTGCAACTTTTTGGTTTTGTGTGCTGTTGTGTACCTTCTGCTCCTGTTTGACTGTATTATGGAAGTTAGCCACTTCAGGAAGACCACCAGCCATCATAGCTGAGCACACCACACCTATTGTTTGTTTGTCTTCTGGAGTCCAAGGCTTTGCCTGCAACTGCTTTCTCTCTGCCACAAAATTGACATTGCACCACACAGTCTGATGGTCATTTGTACCCAGATGATCCTGTTTTGTGACTTTCTGTATAGTAACCCTGTCTGTGATTACTAAATCTAGTATGGCTCTCTTTCTTGTAAGCTCCTTGATCCTCTGCATAAGCAGTGTATCCTGGAACATCTCCACATGCAGCTGATTTCTCCCGCTTGCTGCTGCTTGGAAACTGTAGTCCACATCTGCATGTTGAAGTCACACATTAGCAGCACCTCCTTCCTTTCAGCCCTTCTCATCTCATTCCCAAGTTCCTTGTCATCTGTCTCTTCCTGCAGACAAGGTTTATATACCACCCCTATCCTGATGCTCCTGCTCCCCTCCCTTTGATGAGTACCTGAACCCACACTACCTTTGTTCACTTTCCTTCTTCTCTATCCTTGAACTCCATGGCCTTTATGCCCTCCTTAACATATAATGCCAACCTTCCCCTTTCCTCATCTTCCTACTCTATCCCTCCTATACATAGGATAACCTGGAATTGTAAGATCCCAGTAGTGGTTTTGTGCTGCCCAAATCTCTGACCACCACCAAGTCCAAGTGACCTCCTGCCACACTGCTTCCAGTTTCTGGTGTTTGTTCCTAGGATCCTGGCATTAATGCACTCAGGCCTCCATGTCACTTGCTTCCCCCCATTTGCCTCCTTCCCACCCATCTTCCTCCCCTTGCTCCTCTCTAGCCCTGCCTGTATCTCTTCCTGCCCTTTCCCTTCAGTCTTCCCTGTAGTCCCTGCTATGCATCATGTTCCACTGCCATTTCCTTTTCTAGCATTTTATTCCCTATCATCCTTCCATGTTTTCTAATGCTGCAAAGGAGGCCATGTTAGCCTCCTTCATATGTGTATGTGTGTGTATGTGTATGTGTATGTGTATGTGTATGTGTATGTGTATCTACCAGCAACTGATCTGCCTACCCCTCTGCTAGTTCAAAGGTGCCTTTATGCACTCCATAAACCTTTACCCTTACATCTTGGTGCACTCCTTGGAGGGGTGTAGGCCATACTGTTTGCATTGCCATCTTCTCTTCCAGGAGTAGACCTAATCTCCCACATACCCAATACTCACATCCCTGCACCACTTCTTCAGACAAGAGTTGAAGTGAATGATCAGCCAAATGACAGAAAATGGAGGACTAGTGGTGGTTTGGCATGATATATAAATTGTTAGGTGCCACATCTTTAGATGATACAATGAAAGATATGAGTGATACCATAGCTGAGAGAATCTGTGGTAATGTGGCCCCTAAAACCTGTAAATTAGTCACTACAGGTGTATGTGAGGGCCTGTTCCATTACTGGTGTTACTATGCTGCCGCATCCACACACTATTTGAACCATGTTTTGACATGGTATTCATCTGTCCACATTAGTGAAAAATGAATGTGTGTTTCAAAGGGACACTATCAGCTTGTATGGTGAATTTTTAACCCCTTTAAGTACAGTATGTGCTAATACTGTCTAGTAGGATCAGAATGCCTATTATTGCTATATATAATGCCATTTGTTTTATATTGTGGCTCTTTTCTTTATTACATTCAGTTTGTTATTTATTTTTAAAAGGAGGTGGTCTGGGCACAGCCTTTTTCCAGCCACATCTGACACAGAACATTACTGTAACCCCCTCCCTGGCCCCCTGTCTAGGTGCATATATACATCCCACATCTTACGGGGGTATTTGGGAGGGGGCAACCTCAAGCATTAAGTCTACAAGACAATGCACTCCCACACAAGGCAGGAAAGATGTGGAATACCTTACTGGAGTCTTCAGTCACATGTACAGTCTCCAATTCACCCATCAAATCTGGAGTCTCCCTGAATGCTAGCACACCAGACCAGGGACTCCACGCTGCACATCACCTGACTCTCTTGAGCCCCCAGAGCCCCTTGGTCCCACCAAAGGTGGGGTGGAAATTTCATCTGGAATCAAACTTATGAGAAATTAATTTAGCTGCAAAGAAACAGGAAAAAGAAGAAGGTTTCCATTTCATTAACTTCCCCATTTAGTTTAAATAAAGCACATCACTGCTATTCTTCTCCCAACTAGCTTCTTTATTCAACTACTGCATAGCAAATGATTCCCAGCAATGCAGGGGTCACATAATTCAAACAAATAAATAAAGCAGCTCCATGGGACTAATCAAACCTTTTTACACACATGCTGGCTGGACATTTAGAGTAGCAGAAATGATGGATTTAAGGCAGTAACAAGCAAAGATTCTTCTACACACTCTCTTGGATGCTTTAGCCAAGTACCTCCCGACTCAGATCCCTAACTTTCCTGGTTCTCTGGATCTAGTAAACCAAAACTTTTTCTTTACTGCTGGGTTACCCACTCTCATGATGGCCATCACCCTAACTGTGAAATATGAAAGCAGGCTGCAACCCCCACCTGGACCCCTGTGCACTGGCCCAAACCACAAGGTGTACCTGGATTTTTTTTTATGACCCAGGCCCCATAACCCACTGAAGCTTGGCTCTGTGACTGGTGGTATCCTTTCAGCACCTGCTCCCTCATTTCGCTCAGCCTCTCATCTCATCTCATCTTCACGGCCCCCTGGAGCAACAGCCCCAAAGCCCGGCCCTGCTTCAGCACTCTAGACCCATATTACTGGCTGTTCTGCCACTGGGGAGCACCTGGGCACTGCCACCACCCAGGCCACTCCGGACAACCTGCCTTCCCAGAATTTATGGCCCTGATTATCTCCACTTTCTGCCGTCCCTTCTATGGGGAATCCCTGCCAGACCCACATCCCCTTAGCATATCCTGGGCTTGCATTAAGCTCTGGCTGAGAGCTACCCTCCAAGGCTGGTTTTTAGACCTGCGACCTGCCTGGCCTTCATGTACTGGTGCCCCTGGACCTACCCTTCAAGCAGGCCCCCTATTTGCATGAAGGGCTCCCCGGCTCCCTGTGCACACCCAGGCCACCCTGCCACACCGGGTGTGAGGGGAAACCACTGCCACCAGCTTCCCTCCTGTTCAGGGCCTTCCACTGCCCTTCAAAGCCCTAGTGGCCCAGGAAAATACATTTTAGAGGGGTATCTAATGACTCCTACCTTTCCTAGCCCCACATGGCTACCTATATTCCCTGTCCCCGGTGAAGCAGGACCTGGCTTATCATACATCCCCTCGGAGCTCCATTCCCCCAGCTCCTCATCACTGCAATGCTGAGAAAGCCATCCTGTCTACACTTGGACGGGGTCCCCCACACTGGCCCACCTAGACCGCTGAGCTCCCTTACTTGCCCATCAATCTCTGCTCCTTCAGCCACCCCCTTCCAGTCCTGGCCTAATGCCTGGGCTGGAAAGGCCTTGAAACTTCCTGTCTGCTCCCTTATATATTCCCTAAACCTACTGTATGCTGCCCCCTTGAGGTGTCCAGCAGCCAATATCCCCCAGAGCACTAAAACATTCCCTAGCTCTGGAGGGGGGGGGTAGGAGGGGGAAAGAGATGTCTAAAATAGGAGCATAAGCCCCTCCTTTAAGAGTGGCTTATACTCGTCCCCCTCTCAGTAAATCATTCCCACCTGGGAATGATGGCAAGGGCCCAGTAATAGTCTCCTGCCATCAGACTAGGTTTGCATACTACCCAGTCTTCTTGCAACAGGCGCACCAGGCCTTGCCACAGGCACCACCCAACCTGCCTCTCTAGCCCAATGCACTTCTAAAACCCAAAAACCTTCCTGCGCCAGGCGGTAATCTAAATGGTTAGGATTAACCTTCATTATTTTTCTACCAAACAGGCAATCTTAATCATGCATCATAATGATTAAACTTCAGTATTAAACATTTACATCAACAGTAATGAGGTAGTTTTCTAATAGTTTGCTATACCCCAAATACCTCGAAAAATATGAACCCAGGCAGTCACCACCCACTCAAACAATACCATTAGGTTCTTCAAAATGTACAAAATGTATTTTATTACATAAAAAACAGACATATACTGTATATACCTGACGTGTTTCGGACTCCGTGTCCTTTATCAAAGGCTAACATACTATAAACTACTCCCTCTTTTAATAGCCCACCACCATGACATCATTATGACACAAACAAATCCAGTGTTATTATTGGCTAAAAATCCACATATCTTAAAACCACAATCAAATACCTACAATAAAGTGTTTAAAAATTAAAAAATTATACAAAGACAAACAAAAACCAAATCCAAATATTTAATTGTTTATATTATTTAATCTTACAACTTTATAACTAAAACTTGTTCCTTCAGTTCAACATTTTACTCATCTTTCTTCTAAATAATGATGTAATTCAAAAGCTGCATTCAGTCCTGGAAACTTGTCCGCCCCTAACTTTATAATCCATTCTGTCTCTTTTTTCAGTAGTTTATTATTAAAATTACCTCCTCTCAATAGGGGTAACACTTTTTGAATCCCCTGAAAACTGAAATTATGTTGTTCCTGAATCATCGCTGTCCAAATAAGTGCTGCAGTCACATATGTAAGGTGCCCCTTCTCGATGGCTCGCATATGTTTTCCTAAGGGTTTTAAATGCCCTAACCATTTTTGCTACATAGAATGCTCCACATAAGCATTCCGCTAAATAGATAATCCCTTCTGTATTGCAGGTTATTAGTTGTTTTACCTCATAACTTTTATTCAGATTCACACTCATAAATCTTTTAGCTGTTTTCACATCTTTGCAATACATGCAATTCCTGCAGGATACACTACCTTTAGTTTCTGTTAACCACATGTCTCTCTTCTTTTCTACAAAGCAACTATGCACCAAATTGTCCTTTATTGTGGGAGCTCTCCTATACGACATAATAGAAGGTGTTTCAGTCAAGTGTACCAACCCTCCATCACTTGCTAAAATGTGCCAATGTTTGTAATTATCTGTTCCATAATTCTAGCATGTCCAGAATATGTCGTCACATAGTGGAATCGTTTTCTCTTACCCCCCCTCCCTCTCTTCATTTTTCTTCTCTAACAAGTCATTCCTGTTTTGTTCTGCTGCAAGCTCATATGCTTTTTTAATCTGTCTTTCAGCATGACCTCTACTGTTCAATCTCCTACCCAATTCCTCTGCACCTCTCTGAAAACTCATCTCGCTACTACAGTTTCGGCGAACTCAAAAATACTGTCCCTTAGGGATATTTTCTATCACATGTCGGAGGTGACAGCTACTCGCTAACAAAAGTGTGTTGCCATCTGTATCTTTTTTTAAAAATCCCTGTCTGCATATCTCCACTGCTGCTTTTGTGAATAGTTAGATCTAAATAAAGTACTACCCTTTCATCTGCTTGATACATAAATTTTAGATTTTCATTTATGCTATGTAAATATTCTATGAACCTAGTTAATGAGGCTGTATCCCCCACCATATTAAAATGATGCCATCAATATAAAGGCGCCAAAATGCCATCTGTCTTAAAAAAGTGTTTGCATTCTCATTAAGTACAAAATCAAGTTCCCATTTACCCACATATAGGTTTGCAATTGGGGGAGTACATGTAGCCCCCATCACCATTCCCTTCGTTTGCAAAAATATTCCCTTGTTGAACAAGAAGACATTCTTTGACAACACATGTTCCAACAATTTAAGCACAAACTCTGCAGGTGGGTAGGCAGAATCATCTCTTCGGTTAAGAAAAAAGGCTGCTACAGCCAGTGCCCTCATGGGGGACATTAGTATACAGTGCCCCTCTATATCCAACGTAACTAACAAATCTCCCTCTTGTATCTGTACATTTTTTAAACAGTTAAGTACATCCGTGGTGTCCTGAATAAACAATGGCAACTTGCAGACAAAATCTTTTAAACTGGTATCAATGAATTTCGAGAGAGGCTCTATAAGACAGCTGATCTCACTCACTACTGACCTGCCAGGAGGGTTTTCCCAATTTTTGTGAACCTTAGGAATCACATAAAATGTAGCTTGCACTGGAAACTCTGTAATCAAAAACTTTTTTGTATTTAAATCAAAATGTCCATCATCATGTGCATTATTAATAGTTTCATCAACAGCATATTTATAGTCCCATGTTGGATCCTCTTTAAATTTTTTATAAAAGTTCTCATTTTGTAGCTGTCTTTCAACTTCCCCACATAATTTTGTTTCTTTAATAACACAATATAGCCACCTTTGTTCGCCTGCTTTATAACCAACTCTTTATCCTCCTGCAGCTGTTTCAAGGCCTCTCTTTCTCCTTTTCTTAAGTTATTAAAATTTAAAGGGGGGGGCCTTAAACGTAGCTTAAATTTCTTGTTCAACCACATTTTTAAACACAGTAACAACAGGACATGTGGGGGAGCAAAATGTCTAATTCAGTCTGAATTTAATGTTATTGTTTATAGCGATGTTGCTACCCTTCTCATTATCAGATCCCCCATCTCATTTATAAAAAAACTATTTCAAATTTAAATTTCTGCAAGCCAGATGTAAGTCAATAGTGGCCTGTGTTTTATCAAAGGGGGTTGTAGGAGAAAATCCCAGTCCTTTCTTGAGTACAGTCTCCTCCATTTCGGTGAGAACATGATCTGATAACTTTATAATTTGCAAGTCTCTTTCAATGTCCACATTTCCCACACTCACCTCTGGCATCTGTGGGGCATCCTCCAACTGTTGAAATTCCTCCTGTTCCACATTCCTCGACCAGCACATCTGCCATATCTTCCATTTCCTTCCCCTTCTGGTTCTCTGCCCCTCCACCGTAATACCTCTGTTCTTCTCATTGGTCCTTTAATTTTGGGCTCTGATGTAACTACTGAATTTGAATTGGAGGCTCCGTTTCTCCATGTCCCTGGTACAAAAAAGGCCCCCTAGTAATTTCAACCATTTCTGATTCACTTCCTTCTGTACCAAAATTAAATGAGTCCCATCTCTGGAGTTTTAAATCCCCCTTGTTTGATTCTTTTTCCAAGTATATATCCTGTCGTTCTCATAGTCTCCCTTATCATTAACAAATGTAATTTGCTTAGCTTGTTTAAGTTCGTGATCCAGATGCACTTTTGATTCCTGCAGTCTTTTATTAAAAATGTCAAATTCTAAGTTTTGCACATGCTTGAGGACTTCCGTTTCTTGCTGTTTCAATTCCTCTCACAGTTTCAACTCTCGTTCTTTGCTATATTTCATCATGAGTTGAATTAATTTATTGCTTGCCTCTAATAGCACAGCTTCCCATTCTCTCAGAAATATTTCATTATCTGTCCCATAACTTGGATCTTTTAAAATTCTTAATCCCCTCGGGATACGGACCACCTGAATATATGCCTCCATATTAGAGACATTCCAATATATCCATCTTAATTGGTGAGTCAGTCTCTCCAATCCTTTAAATGTTTCTCTTAATGATTTAGCTTCTGGTGGCAAAGTTGTTTAATTTTCTTGCATAGTTAGAAATTGGTTGGCTGTACTCACCGTAACTAATAACTTGTCTACGTAATGTAGAGGATTATTTGTGGTTGTCCTGGATACAGAGGCTATAGTCACATCTGCTACATTCTCTGCGGACAATTTTAAGTTAGGAGTAGCTTCTAAATTCATTCCTTGTGACATGTTAAAGTCTGTTTCAAATTCTACCAATTTAGTGGTAAAATAGGGTTTTACACGCAGGCTTCACTCGCCTTCTAGCAACCCGCGTGTATTCCTGAAAAAAACGCTTACACATAACCAAAGGGATGCACCGGGCCCGGTGGTGCTCTTGAGGGCTTCTGTACTTCAAAAAATATGAACCTGGGCACTCACCACCCACTCAAACAATACCACTCGGTTCTTCAAAATGTACAAAATTTATTTTATTGTATAAAAAATGGACATATACACCTGACATGTTTCGGACTCAGACTGTCCTTTACCAAAGGCTAACATACTATAAACTACTCTCTCTTTAAATAGCCCACCACCATGACGTTATTATGACACTACAAATCCAGTGTTATTATTGACTAAAAAATCCACATATCTTAAAATCACAATCACATACCTACAATAAAGTGTTTAAAAATAAAAAAGTTATAGAGACATTATTTAATCTTACAACTTTGTAACTAAACATTGTTCCCTCTGTTCACCATTTCACCCCAAATACCTCCCACCAATTTTAAAACAAGTTACACTGTGTACAGTCCCCAAACCACTCATTCACACATTCACTCATACATTCTCTCACCTGTTTCCCTTATCTTTTGAACCAAACCTTTCTATCATGTTTATAAAATGGTTCAACAACATTATTTTTTATATTCGAAAATGTTTGGATTTTAAGAATAAGAATTGTATACAGTCACCATAACTCTGCTCCATAGAGCAATTGTCCTGGCACAGTTCATAAGTTCAAAACTGCAGAAGGTCTAGGTTACAGGCTCTCACCTGGAGGGAAATAATATTCTGGATCTGGCTGGGTGGACACATCCCCGAACGAATCCTGGTCCAGAATGTAATATTTGGTCTGAGTCCCAGCCAAGTCTTGGACCAAGGTGAAATGTTTGAATAATGCTAGACCAGATCAAGTCCCTGTGTGACACATCAACTGTGCCTGCTGAATCAGCTGCTGAGATGTGGCACCTCCTCCACCGGGACAATTCTTTAAGCATTCCATCTATGCCTTAAAGATCCATTCCTCCCTCATCTCTTCGATGATGTCCCATATCTGTTCCAGCACACAAGGATAGTTCATACATGGATACTCTACTCATAGCCTCCTACAGACCCACCTTTCAGCCTGACTCCATTCTGGCGGGTCTCTCACACTGGTCCTCCTGGCTTGTCCCATTGGTAGCCATATCCCCCATCAATACTTTAAGTTTAGCAGGGCACTAGCATTCAACCCATCCATCCTGGTCTGCAGAATCTTAGCCTGGACAGGGAGCTGTGGGGTGTTGTCAGCTAAGGTGATTACAGGGCGATGGAAAGGCTTGGGAATTCCCCTAGCCACCTGATAGTCCTGGAACTGAAAGTGCTACCAATATATTTCTCCTCATTCAGCTTCTCTAGCTCCTTTCGATCATCAGTGCTCTCTCTTGCTGCTGCTGGTGTAGGACCAGGCTCTGAGCCACTCCCAGTAGGTTTGATTCTAAACTTGGCTCCCAAGGTAGGCTCAGACTTAGTCGACAGCGCCTGTGGGCTCCTGCTGGACAGGGGCCATGGCAAAGATCCCATGGGCCCTGGTGGATCTCTGACTGGTTGTCTGAGGCCCCTGCCCTCCCTCTGCCACTGGGATAGTCAGTAGCCAGCGGTGGGGAGAAGGTCAGATGGCTGTGCTCCCTGTCACCTTCCTCCTCAAGTTTTGCTCCTGCACCTTCCTTCTCTACAGCCTCCACAATAACATCCGAGGAGTCACTTCTGGTCTCATCCACCTGGGCATGAGTGCTTTCTCCCAGAGATAGTCTCTAAATCCCCTCTGGCTGGTGACCACAGCACAAAGAGGCTGGCGGTGGAACTGAGAGGGAACATCCCCAAATTTGGAACTGGCAGCATGCCTATACAGTATGGGCATACAGGCAACCTGCAATTCCTTTCCTCCTAAACCCACACCTCACACAATGTTCATTTTGTCTTCCTTTTACTCCATGTGCAAATCAACATCAATGGGAGAGCTGTGCAGAAGGCCTGTATGCTAGGGGGAGGGGGGGGTCAGGGTTTTTTGTGTGTGTAGGTCCCGATGGCTGCCTGGTGACTTGTCTGGTCTGGTCTGGTCAATTGTTAGTTCGGTTCTTTTAGATACATTTTTGGCACCCAGCTTTAATGAATTCTTGATTTGGTTGGCTGGAACTAACTTGCTATGAGTGTGTGTGTCTGCCCCTTCCCCCTATGAATACAGTGCTGGTACTGGCAATGATGGTTTCTGATTTCTGACTAATTTGGGCTTTGTTTTTATGTTTGGGTTAAATGTGCAGTATCCAGTTTCTCACATACCCCTGCTCCCTGGCTTGTCCCTCAGGACCCTTGAGTTTCAGTGTCCCCCATTGGGATACACAGTGGTGAAAAGGACAGTCATGTATTGGGCCTGAGAGGACTCACATCTTCTGTGGCCATATTTCTGTTTCTTCCCTCAGGACCCTGTCTTGAGCTCATGCTGGCATTCTCTGCCCAGCCATTGTGACTGCCACTCATAAACCCTGTGGCAGTGCTGCAGCACAGGTACTGTCCCTCCCTCCCCAGAGAAGGAACGTGTCCTATTCCAGTCAGTCCTCCACTGGCAGCCACTGCACCAGCTGTTGTGCCCTACCTGGGATACCAACCTATAGGGCCACGATTGGTGACTGGTCTTCTTGTCTCTGGTTCTCAATGCATTGCCAGCAGGCTTTAATCAAAACCCTGAGTCTGCCTCATTCATAGTGATACCCTCACATGTCAGCACGTCTTGTGCTGCCCAGTGCCTGCAGTTCCACCTTGGCCAACCCCCCCCCCATTTTCTGACCAGCGTATGGGCCTGCATTGCACTGTTTCTAGTTTTTTAATACATTGACCAAGACTCAAATGCCTCTGAAAGTGACTTTGTTTCTGATTTGGTAATCACTCTTTAAGTAAAGATGGCTGCATTAAATTTAATCTTAAGCAATGGGGGCAATACATCCAATGTTTGATACATTATACAATGATATGTGTATTTTTTATTTTTGGAACTGGACATTTGCTAAAATGGGCACTTATGCTCGTAGACTTTCCAGAACAATACAAATAAAAAAAATACACATGTCCCTTGTGGGGCTTTGAGGGCAAATCAACAAATATTAATAAAAAATGACTTTATCTTTATTTTCAAAGACCATATTTTGGCAAACAAACAATATGTTACCATAGTCAAATGTTGGTATAAGTAACTGTTTAGTAATTAAAAGACGTGCTTCATCTGTTAATGAACCCATATTTTGATACAGGAACCCCAATTTTTGATTCCCTTTCTTAGACACCCAGTCAATATGAGGGACAAAACTTAAACTGGGGTCTAATAAGACACCAGGGGCCCAATATTCAAAACTTTGCCCTGGGGGCAAAAATAGCACTGACTGACATGCAAATTTAGCCAACATCCAATAGCACACAATATTCAAAGGAGTAGCCCAGGAGCAAACAATGCTGAATATAGCAGGTAGACAAAGGTGGGAAAACAGGGCTGTGAGTGCAGTGCAAAAAAAGCCCAGAAAAGAAGACAGCTCTGAATATACTGCAGCAACTGGGCAGTGCAAACTGCAACAGCAGCCCAGTGCACACAGAAATGGAGTAAGGCAAAGGTGAACTACGTGGCCAATGTGGGTGCTACAAAGAAGTGATGCACAACAACTGCAAACAACATTGCAGGCCAAATACTGCAGAATTGTACTATGAAATATAGAAACATAGAAGTTGATGGCAGATAAGGACCGCAAGGCCCATCCAATCTGCCCATTTTTTTCTACCTTATAAATATGCCATTGACATTTGCTCTATCAATGGCCTATCTATTCATACTTACCTGTATTGCTCCCTTATGCCTATCCCGTATCTGTTTGAAGCCCTGCACTGTATTCCTATCCACCACTTCCTGAGGTAGGCCATTCTATGCATCCACCACCCTTTATGTGAAAAAGATCTTCCTCACATTACCCCTTAATCGGCCTCCTCTAATCTCATGCTGTGTCCTCTTGTCCTGCAATTTTTCTTATATTGAAACATTAGAATCTTTCACCTTGTTAATGCCCTTAAGGTGTTTGAATGTTTCAATTATATCACCTCTCTCCCTCCTTTGCTCCAGGGTGTACATATTGAGTTCCGTTAATCTGTCCTCATATGTTTTCTGATGCAGCCCCTGCACCATTTTGGTTGCCTTCTCTGGACTGCCTCGATTTGGTTAATGTCCTTGTGAAGGTGTGGCCTCCAGTACAGCATGCAGTACTCCAGATGAGGCCTAACCAGTGTATTGTAAAGAGAGTCATTACCTCCCACTTACGACTTGTGGTACCCTTACTAATACACCCCAACATTCCCCTAGCCTTACCTACTGCTTTAGTGGTCTGCTTGGATGATTTCAGGTAATCTGTAATGATGAGGCCCAAGTCTCTTTCTTCCCTTGTGACTGTCAGCAACTCCCCTCCCGACCTATAGGTGGCTTCAGGGTTTCTCTTCCCTATGTGCATGATCTTGCACTTCTTTGCGTTAAACCCCAGTTGCCACTCTTCCTACCATTTTGCCAGTTTATCCAGATCTCTTCTCATTCTGCCCACACAATCTGGATCATCTTCTCTGTTGCAGATGTTGGTGTCATCTGCAAATAGACAAACCTTACCCTCCAGTCCATCTGCAATGTCATTGATATTGAAGAGGACTGGCCCCAGGACTGATCCCTGAGGTACCCCACTTGTGACTTGCATGCCTTCTGACTGTATACCATTTACCACCACTCTCTGTTTTCTGCCTGTCAACCAGTTTGCCACCCAGTTGACCAACTTCTGACCCACCCCAAGCCTACCCAGCTTATTAATCAATCTTCTATGTGGAACAGTATTGAAAGCTTTGCTGAAGTCAAGGTGACATCAACTGCTCCCCCTTGGTCCACCTCTCTGGTTACCCAGTCAAAGAAATCTATGAGATTAGTTTGACAGGACCTTCCTGTTGTAAACCCATGCTGTCTTGGATCCTGTGCTCCTATGGATTCCAGGTGTTGCATTATCCTTTCCTTAAGGAGTGCCTCCATAATCTTGCCCACTACTGAGGAAAGACGGACTGATCTGTAGTTCCCTGCCTCCTCATTGCTACCACTCTTGTGGAGCAGGATCACATGAGCCCTTCTCCAGCCTTCTGGGACCTCTCCTGTGCTTAGAGACTCACTAAACAGTTCTGATAATGGCTCTGCTAGTTCCACCCTTAGCTCCCTTAGTACCCTGGGATTTACACCATCAGGTCCCATTGTCTTGTCCACCCTGAGCTTATTGAGCTCTTGCAGGACCCTTTCTTTTGTGAAGGGACTAGTGCACACCTCCCTCCCCCTGTGTCCATGGTGCTGAGCTGTGGGCCCTGCCCTACCTTCTCCTTCCTCAGTAAATAATGAGCAGAAGTATCTATTTAGGATAGATGCTTTTACAGTACATGGACCTCCTCCTCACACACCCCCTTATCCCCTTTGATCTTAGCAATACCCCCTCTGGATTTTCTCCTTTCACTAATGTATCTGTAGAAAGTCTTGTCACCTTCTTTTACTGCTCATGCTGGTATTTCCTCAGTTTGGGCCTTTGTCTGCCTTACTGCCTTCCCTGCTTCCCTTAAGGAAATTTGGTATGCCTCCCTATCTTAATCCTGCTGTGTTTCTTTATATTTCCTGAAGGCCAGCCTTTTGGCTCTGACTTTTTCTGCTACTGTTTTTAAGAACTAAGGTGGTTTCCTTGTTCTTTTGCACTTCCTTTTCTCTCTAACGCAATGGGATGTTGCTTCAAGTATTGCATCCTTAATGCTTGCCCATTTTGCCTGTACCCCCTCACCTGTATTTCTTCTTGCCAGGGCTAGCTTAACTCTGTTGGCCATCTTATCAAAGTCTGCTCCTCTGAAGTCTCATATTTTTGCTTTGGAATGGGATGATTTAGTTCTAGTGGCCAAATAGAACCATATCATGTGATGGTCACTGGCCCCCAGGTGACCTACGACCGGGAGATCTGTGATCCTTTCCCTGTTAGTCAGTACTAGATCTAGGATAGCCCTGTCTCTTGTGGGTTGTTGTACCAGTTGTTTGAGGCCCTCCCCCGGCAGGGAATCCACTATGTGTCTAGTTCTGGCAGATGTTCCTGCTGGTACTGACCAATCTGTATGTGGTATGTTGAAATCTCCCATTATCAGAACCTCCCCCTTAGCTGTCATGTTTTGTATATCTTCTAACAGTAATGCGTCTATGTCCTCCCCCTGGTCTGGAGGCCTATAGACAACCCCAGTTCATAGGGATGTCCCATTTCCTGTTTCTAGGGTGACCCACAGTTCTTCTGGCTCCTTATGTGTATTGTTAATTTCTGTAGCTTTGACATTTTCATTGACATAAAGGGCCACTCCACCCCCCCCTTTTTGCATCTTGGTCTCTTCTGAACAGTACTTAGCTGGGTACTGAAGTCTCCCAAGTGTGGTTACTGGTGAACCATGTCTTGCTAATGGCTACTATGTCCAGTTTAGCCTCAGTCATTATTGCCTGCAGGTGTGGGATCTTGTTTCCCAAACTATGAGCATTTGTGTACATGATTTTCCACTGGCCAGATTTTGGTGTATTGGTTGTTGGGCGAGGTCTAGCATTTCCCCTGTGCGTCGTATGGGGAGCCGGACCTTTTTCCTTACCTGGTGATACAAATGAACTACAAACATGCTGAACTCCTGTTTGATCACTAGCTGAGGGGGGGAAGGGTGTTCTTCCCCTTCGACGTATTGGGTGCTGCACCCCCTCCCCATTTGCTAGTTTAAATAATCTGCAAAAACATCAAACTTCTGCCCCAATGCACTGACTCCCTCCTTAGTAAGTTGCAGTCCATCAGATTTAAAGAACTTTTGCTCCCAAAACTGTTGCCAGTTATTGTGTCCTTTTTCCTGGCACCAGCCCTTGAGGCACATTTTTAGCTCCCCTATCTCCCCTTCTCTGACCTTCTGTCCATCTGCCTCCCCCAGACTGGCAGGATCTCAGAGAAGGAGGTGCCAGACGAAATGGATGATAGTACGTCACCCAGCCTGGTCAGGTGTTCCTTGGTCTCCACAACTGATTGGCTGGCGAGATTTTTAATCCCTATTTGTACCAGGACACTGATGTTTTCTCCTGCTTCCTGTACAATTTTAGCAATGCGGTCAGTGTCTCTCCATGCTGATGTACCTGGGATACATCTGACCATTACCCCTGGCAGGAG
The DNA here is from genome assembly GCA_016271365.2 of Neoceratodus forsteri. NCBI lineage: Eukaryota > Metazoa > Chordata > Ceratodontiformes > Ceratodontidae > Neoceratodus > Neoceratodus forsteri. The sequence goes on along the minus strand of CM057449.1, from coordinate 540,731,462 downwards.
ATAGGTATCAACTCCCCGAATCATAGAGTCTTCTGTGATCAGAAGTATTTTGGATTTCTTTTTTGCTTTTTTTGTTTTGGTTCCTGTTTTGGGTGAGTTTTATCATTCTAGCTGCTGTGCTGCCTCCTGTGCTGCAGTGTTCTACTCTGCAGTGTCCTCTGCCCCTTTGATTTAAGAGATAGAGGCAGATACCTGTTTGTAGTTTTTATATGGTTTGTGGAGGTGATGTGTTGGAGAGCACTGAGTGATGGGGCACCTGATTAGCCCCTCCTAACCACCTGCCAACCTTCTGGACCAACTAACCTCTGCGGTTGAGGTGCTACTGTTGGATGTTGGGGAAATGGCAGGCTGTTCTTATAATATATTTCCTCCAAAATATGCAATTTATGGTTCTGACAGTTTTGCTGGGGGCAAACATGTTTACCCAGTGCTAACACATTTGCCATGGGCAATGGGAGGGCTTAAGCCCGAGGTTCAATGTGGGGAATAACTCCTTCCGCAACCTCTACTTAAACCCTTCTCTAACACACCTCCCTTGCTTAGGGAGTGTTTTTGTCCCTGAGCCCCCTACATGGTTTGTGTGGCTGTGCCTTTTCATCCTTGCCTTCCCTCTGCTGTTGTCTCGTCCATCCCTTCCCTCTCCTGTGTGTCTCCCCTTCCCTCCTCACTACTCTCCTATGCTCCTCCTGTTGTTTGTTGCTTACCCTTTTAGCATCTTTTCATTTTATTTGCCTTCCTATGCTGTTTTTTTTCCTGTCTCAGTGTTCCTATGACTGTTAGCTGACTTGTTCGTCGGCCCCTTAGCTCTGCCTCATGACGCCCACCTTTCCTCTTACTGCATCCCATCTGGTTGTACACTGCTTGCTCCTCACCTTGTTGTCCTTTAGTGGGATCTGTGCTGGCAAGCCAAGTGGTCTCCAGGCTGGCAAACTCCCACTTCCTAAGGGGTCCTCTGTTCCCCAGCCCACTCTTTTCAGCCTTCCCGCTTCTTCCCCCACCTCCGTCTCTTGCTCGTGTCAGGGTGCTTCCCCTTTGGACTCCTGTTTTTGGCTCCACAGCAAACCTTTCATAGCCTCCTTGCATTCTCTGGTACCTTTGCAGCGTCCCTCCGTGCTTCCTCATTCATCTCCCCAGGACTTGCTCCTGTGTCCCTCCAGAAGTGCGCCTGCTTTCTGTCCATTCCCTGTGGGTCGTTGCTGTCTCCTCCTCTACCCATCTGTTCCTCTGCAATGCTGCATCCATGCTGTCTGCTCCATGGTAGTTCAGCACATTCATTTCACTTGGGAGCTTCTTTCCAACCCAAGGCAAGTAGGATTAAGTTGAAGGACTAAGTACTGTGCTATTATATGTATTTTTCAGTGTGCGTTCTCTCTCTCGTAGCTCTCTTCCGACTTGGAGGGTAGCTGGCTGCTTGGACTTCAAGTGAGCATACGGTGAACTAAGCAATTATGACTCTGCAATGTTATGGCAATTACACAACCATTCCTACAATGAGCATTGCTCCTTCCTCTTCAAATCTCGCACCTCAGCCATTGTTATGTTATTTATTAGTACCAGTATTACCTCCCCACTTTGACCACTGCGGATCACTGTGCCATAAAGTCTACTTGGGATTACCATACTTGCATTAGTTCAGCACTAGAACTTGAACATCTCTGCATCCCTTTGCTTATTTTCCCCGTACCACCGCACATCTGACTTCTGACCTTTTTTTCACAATGTAAGACCACAGCCAATTGCTCTTTGGCAGTTGCTTAGCACAAGTTGACCCTTACAATAGCCAGCAAACTCCCTCCTCCATGGCTATTTTTAGTTTCTTGAATCAGTTCATTGGCGATTGCCTGCCGTATGGCGTGCTGTGACTTCCCCATACCATAAGTACTACCTTAATCTGCACTTTCTGCACCTGCATCACATTTGGACGCTGGTGGCTAATGGCACATCGAGTGACACCTTGTGTTACAGCTCCTGATCTTCGGGATATCACCGGGGTGGTTGCTCCCATTCTACCATCCCTGGAATTCCTCCCATTTTGCCACCCCTGCTACCCACTGCTTCAGTCATCTACACTTTCATTTGTTACTCCTCCCTGGTCCGTGTATCCGTCTATGGTGGGATCTTCCTCTGTACCCCATTATTTATGTTTCTAAACTCCAGCCCTTCTTTTCTACAAATCACTCCAGTCATGTGCCCTCCATTCCATCTCTCCTATGTCTGCCCTACCATATTGATGTAACTTTCATTCCTACCTGTCCGCAATGCAGCTTCCTCATATACCTCTTTCTTCAGCAGCTTCCTACACTTTCTGCCAACCCATACCAGAAGTACTCTGGACTCCATCCCTAACTCGTACCTTCTGAGGTGCTGCATGAAGGTAGGCTTCCCCTGTCTACCGGGGATGGGATTCCATTACTCACTAACTCCTGCTACTTACCAACCTGACATCCTCCATCCCTAACTCTGCTGGACAACATCGAGTGCAGGTTGACTTGCCTGACTACCAGGGATGGGAGTCATGTCTACAATCTATTGAGACTTACCATGACTTCTCCACCTCATTCCAGTTGCTGCTTCCCTTCCTGAACAGAACTTCATCGTCCCATATTCCTCTTCATCCTGCTTATGCCTGGCTACCTCAAGGCAATATCATCCCACCTCAGCCATCTTCGATGGGCATCTGACTCTTCATTCCACTGCTTCAACAGTATGCATTCTCAGCCTGTTACCCAACTACTGCTTCCCTTCAGGAACCTGACTTTGCCCAGCTTGCCTTCTCCATCTTTCCTGGTCTGCAGCCATGACACATGGTCCTACCTTGCAAACTTACATGGCTGGGAGCCTGCATCTGCTTAGACTGTTTCCACCCACTGCTTCCTTTACCTGATGTGGGTTGCCACTTCCCTTCAGGAACAGGGCCTTTATACCTCATATGCCTTCTACCTCTCACCTTTTCCTACAGGCTTCATATGTTGGTCTTCACACTCTGACTACCTGGTTTGGTTGAAATAACTAGAAGAGCAGCTCAGGTCATGACATAACCGGAGCCACGCCAAAAATGTAACAGCACCAGAAATTCAAGGAAAAGGCTGGCTCAAAAAATGGTTTGAAGTAGCAGTCCTCACACTAGGGCACAATGAAAAATGGTTTTAATGTTTAAAAATCAGTATATACACTGGACTATTTCCCTGAGTATAAAGCAGTGATAGCACTCCCCTCTTGCCGTCAACATTTCACATCACCAACAGATACTTTCTCAAGATGTCATCAGCAGGATACAACAGCACTTATATAGTGAAACACCATCCCCCTTTTTTTTATTTAAAGGCACAGACACATATAAAGACATATACCATTAATGAAACACTATGTAAACGAATCATAAACAATTACTAAAAAATGTACTATTGTTTCACAAAGTCCTTGTTACATAAACAGTGCAATACCCTTAAAGTGCAACTTATGAATAAATGAATACATCTTCACTATTAATTGTGATTTAAAGAACACATATGCATACTTTTAAATGTGTATATGAATAACCCAATCACAATTGAAATATGACAGTATTTAGAATGGAAAAAGGAGGGGGGTGGACAAAAGAAAGGGAGGGGAGGGAAAAATGGCGTGAAAGGGAGGGGAAATCAAAAACAAAAAGCAAACTATGTTTTTATTTATTTATTTATTAATTATTCGGAAACAACCTTTGAGCAGGAGCTCTTTTACAAAGGTTCTACGTCAGAGAATACAAACAAATAGTTGAAAATACATAATATACAGCACATGAATAATAAAGAAACCAACAGTTTACTGAGGTGCAACAATAACAATTTACAAATGTGGATAGTTGAGGTGACATTGATCCTTGGCAGCAAAGAGAGTAGACGGGTTCAAGGGAGAACCAGGGGCAGGTGGGAGGAGAGGGGTGGCAGTGAGCGGAAAGGTTAGCAGTCTGGTAGAAAACTTTGTCAAACAGAAAGTGAGGGGGTGGGATGAGTAACAGTAGGGCAGGTTGGAGAAAGCATGAGGGTATGTGGCAGCAAAAAGGGGGGTAGATGGCAGAAGTGGTTGATACTAAGAAATTAGGGGAAGGGGAGGAAGAGGAGGGTGTCTGGAGGTATGAGGTGTGGTCTGCGAGGAGGAGAGAGGTAGAGGTGAAGGGAGAGTTTAGCAGTCTGATAGAAAGACTTTGTCAGAACAGAAAAAAGGGGGGTGGGATGTGGTAAACAGTAAGGGAGGTTGGAGAAGGCATGATGGTAGGTAACAACAGAAGGGGGTACATAGTTATGGATGATTGCAGGTGATTAAGGGGAAGGGAGGGAAAGGAGAGGGTCTGATGGTATGGGGTGTGGTCTGTGAGGGCAAGTACGGAGGTGGGGGGCTGATGGAGGTGTGCAGGGGGAGGTGAGGGTTGAGGGGTGGATGGTATAAGCTGCTTAGAGTGAGAATTTTAGGGGTGGATGATGTTGGTAAGTGCAGAGACATCTTAGAGGAGTTTTCATGGGGCAAGAGCCATAATAAGGTGCCACTAGGACAATCACAAGCGTTCCTGGGGCAGAGGTATTTTTTTAAGTTCAGACTTAAAGCCTGGCAAGCTAGTAGTTCCTTGTGAGACTTCCAGGCACTCACTGAGCCATAGTCTACTGTGCACTATATAGAGTCAGTGGATCTACAGGCACCCAAGTATATGTATGGTATATGTCTTTATATGTGTCTGTGCCTTTAAACAAAAAAAAAAGGGGGGAGGGGGTTTCACTATATAAGTGCTGTTGTAGCCTGCTGATGACATCTTGAAAAAGTGTCTGCTGGTGACTTGAAATGTTGACAGCAAGAGGGGAGTGCTACCACGGCTTTATAGTCGGGGAAATAGTCCAGTGTGTATACTCATTTTTAAACATTCAAAGTTTTTCATTGTGTCCTAGTGTGAGGACTGCTTCTTCCAAACCATTTTTTGAGCCAGCCTTTTCTCGAATTTCTGGCACCTGGTTTGGTTGCCTGATTCTGTGACTCCACTGGTTCCATACCTTTTCTGGCTCTCACCCAGATGCCACTCCTGTCTGGAGCAAGATCTCATCCTCTTAGTTGCTTCCATCATCCTACCTCTGCCTGGTGGTATCGGATTACAGTCATCTCTCCTCGATTACCTGGACTGTAAGCTAATTTCTGCAATTGTCTGTTTCAACTTTGGATGCTCTCTACTGGACCACCGCCTGCTCCTCCCTCCTGGACCTGAACCATTTATGGAATTTGCCTCTACTGTCATACATTATCTGGCGTGTCATGTCCAGGTCTTCTCACCCCAGCTCTCTTGCTTAGGAGCCTGCGTCTGCACCTGAATGTTCATCCCTTTGCACTTTTACCTCCTGCCTGATTACAGCTTCCCTCCAGATGCCCAACCCCTCTGCTCTGTATGTCCTCCTTCCTTCCTCACCAGTCTCCATCCTGCTCTTCCATTGACCATCATTCTCTAACCCCTTTGGCCTCATTTCCCTCATGATGTGGATCTTGCAAGCTTGTTTGGTCTCTCTCTCAATCCAGGTTGACTGCCTCATGGACTTCATTGCTGCTGATCCCCAATCCGGCTGCTACAAGCTTATTTCATTTTTCAGATGTGGGAACCTCGTCCTTCATTGCTCCAGTGCCTTCCATCCTTTTCTCTCATCGTTTGAAGCCTTCGTTAGATGTGGGACTCATGTATCTCAACTCAGTTAGCCTTGGTGCTTGGCTTCACTCCTTGACCTTCTGTGGATCATCCTCTGATACCTTTCTACAGCCTTCCCGCATTCTGCTGCTCTTCTCTGAAGAGCCAACCTGGTCCTGTTCCTTCCTGCACTGTATGTCATCCATTTTGCCTAGCCCATCACCTTCCCTGGATCATTCCTTCAGTTTATTAAGATTCACTATGGACTTCTTCCCATTTGGATGGCTGCCTTTTCATCTCCGCCTTGCAGGATCGCGGCTTCATACTGATTGCTGTGGTTCTTTTGGGCCTAATACCCTATCTCCGATCAGTATTCCTACCTGGACAACTACTCCTCTAGTTTATCCAACTCATACTCCTACTCTTGCCATTCTAACAGTATCCTTCCACTACTCAAATGGATCCCTTGTTCATTACTCTTGAGAAAACTACTGCTAGCAAACATCCCTTGGCTAACATGCCTCATAGACTCTTGCATCATCATAGAGTTGTATGTACTCCCAATCAGTTCCTCACGATCATTCCTGGAATCTCATCTGCCTGGACAATAGAAAGATCTCATCCATCTCTATTGGGTACACTCTCTGAATCCAGTCTTTTCAATCACTGTGACTTCCATATCTACCATGTCTCACTGGCTATCTTCCTACATGAACAGGACTTAAATCCTTCTGTTATGCTCTGACTTCATAATCATTATCACTGCAATGGATACCGGGAATCACAAGATAACCCATACCACCATGGACATCATCCTTTTTACCTTCTGCAGCCTCTCCTACCAACACCGACTCTGTTGACCACGTTACTTGACTCCTACTTTCTCAACAGCCATTGCTTGTCCTTTCACAGCTACCTTCCCAGAACTTTCATCATTGGATCTCCCATACCTAGCTGCTTTACTGATGTTATGCCATCCAAACCACTGTTTTCTAGCTCCTGAACATCACCATACCTCATATACTTGTCTGCATTTCTCCATCCTAGTACTATCAGTCAAGTTAGCTGCCCATCCAGTGGTCCTTCTAGTCTATCCTTCATGAATTATTACAAAAGTTCAGAGCCGCTCTAGCAACGGATGTTGTTCCCAATGGCAGCAGTAACAGTACTAGCAAAAAAGTCACAGAACTCGATAAGCTCACCACAAACTGCTGTCTACTCTTCAGAATTGCTTTCAAGATACAACAGTTTATTTCAGGAACACATAAGGCACCTTCTAGGAGGAAGAACAAAACGGACTGATGTTTCACTCTGAAGAGCAGACAGCAGTTTGTGGTGAGCTTAACAAGTTCCATGGCATTTTTTGCTAGTACCTTCATGAATTTGTCTCCATTACTCCCTCCAGTGAAGACTTTCATCAAGAACTGTCTACTCCATTTCTCAATCTGGAAATCTGCAACTGGTAATGGCGAATTCACTATCACAGTCTTGCCTGCTTCCCAACAAGTCTTAATCAACCATAGCACTAGGATCCTCTGGTGTTTCACACTATTTGACTGAACTACCAACCCAGCCAATAGACACTTCCAGATATCTGCTTCCATGCTTCTCCTTAGTATTTAGGCATCAGATTACCTGTAAATCTTACCAGACATTGCCACCTCAGTGCATCTCAAGGGCAATTACACTACAGAAATACCCATATATACTTCAGCCAGTGGACCAAAACAACATGCACAAGTATGGATATGACATCAATGCCCAAATAAGCAATCCAGTTCCTCATACTGAACTTCCAGTCATTCTCTCTATATATTCAATTACCAGCTGGACTGCATATGCCAATCTTCCTCTATTTATCTACAAATCATTTATGGCATTTACCTTATCAGGCACTCAAAGGCTCTATTTGACTCCTTTTTTTACTTCATGGGTGTTTATTTCACACCTTATAGCTCCCTACTGACTTCCTTCCTCCAGACTTTACTGTGAACATCAAACCTCCCACAAATTGAATCATTCACTTATCACTTCACAAATCATCACATTCCCATCGTTCACTGCCTCGTAGCACATAAAGCAAATTATGCTTTCCCTGCTCATTACATCCCTGTAATCACCTTTGGACAAGCATACTCCATTACTTTGGAAATCTGGACTTCATTTGCCCTTCTTTGACTGTACCTGCTTCACACTCAGGATTCTTTCACTCCTTCAGAATTCAACCTTAGGATCATCATCCAAACTACATCATCCATGGATCGAGGCTGGACCATCATCTCTCCATGAAGCTCACCTTCCTCAAAATTAGCTATGGTTATTGGAACCTAGGTACATCTCCTCTTAGTAGGCCTGGAGGATGGGCAGACCAATGGCCATGGGTTCTCAGAGGTTTCCTCCACCTGGGGGGGGTTCCTCTCCTGCGTGCCAGCAGTCATACTCTCTGTGAGTTGGAGAAGGTATCTTTTTGGGCCTTCTAGTCCCTACAAATTCCTGCCTACATACCTACTACTCAAGGGTGGGAATAGAGTAAAAACAACAGAATAGAGTAAAGCCACAAAAAGTACTACAAGTTACACAAGCACTAAATACCCCATCGCTAGTTCCAAAATATTGAAACACATTAGCCCGGAGCTAAAGTCTGCTACTCAAGGGTGGGAATAGAATAAAGCCACAAAAAGTATTACAAGTTACACAAGCACTAAATACCCCATTACTATTTTCCAAACATTGAATGGGAGGGCTTAAGCCAGAGGTTCAATGTGGGGAATAGCTCCTCCCACAACCTCTTCTTAAACTCTTCTCTAACACACCTCCCTTGCTTAGAGAGGGTTTTTTTGTGCACCACCACCACCTCCTAATCCTCCTTCTTCAGCACTCTTCTTACCCTTGTTCATGGGCCTTCCATTCCCTACAAATTCCTACCTACATACCTACTACTCAAGGGTGGAAATAGAGTAAAAACAACAGAATAGAGTAAAGCCAAAAAAAGTACTACAAGTTACACAAGCACTAAATACCCCATCGCTAATTCCAAAATATTGAAACACATTAGCCCGGGGCTAAAGTCTGCCATATTCAAAAGTATTATGCAAATGAGCCTACTTAGGCAGTCCAAGGGCAAACAACCAAATAAGCATGTCATTGTTGTCTGTGTTACATGCACTACCATGTGTGGATTGCCCGGTCTATTTCAAGGTGAACACAGCTCCACCTGTAGGTCAGACTGGAGCAACAGGTCAGTGACTGCAGGCTGAGTATACACACAGCACAAGCTGTATGTCAGACTGGAACTACAGTATGGTAGCTGTGGGCTGGGTCTGTACATGGCATCACAGACTATTGTGCCCCAGGGACTAACATCACAGACATGGGTGGTTGTGCTGACATATTGCTGTGACTGCTAAGGTGTGTATAATATGCTACAGTACCATAGTAGCCAGTATTGTGAGGGAAACAGCAATGCCTACGGTGTGTCAGGAATCGATGATGGCTGCTATCCACACAGTGACAGGCCCAGCTGGCAGGTGTGCTCTGACAATGGACACCACTGTCATACTGTTCTGTGAGCCACATATACTGTGCCAATGACATGGGAGTCTCACAGTAATATAGACATGGCTGGCTGTGTGTGACTGGGTACATGTACATACCATCTATACTATCTGGTGCATACTGGGCACCTGTACACACTCCCCTCAACACCCTCTATCCCCACAGTGCTGCATGTGTGTGCTAGATTATGTTGGTGTACCCCTATGGGGGGACTGGTGGTGTGTGCAACATGGCTGCACTGACAAAGTGTTCATGGGGTGTTGGAGCACCCTCAAATGCCTGTCAGAATTGGGACCAGTGCCATATGATGGATGTAGGTGGAGCCATCATTGTACATCATGTCTCTTCCATGGCATATGGAGTGGCACAGGGTGGCTGTCCACCCTCTCTGCCTCCTCACTGGCTGCAGTCACCAGGTGCACCATGCTAGTGTTGTTGCATACAGCCTTGTTGCCTATTGCTGCTGGGTCCACACCCCCTAACCTTGTTTTGCCCACAGTTAAGACTACCTTTTTCTGGGTAGCAATTTGTGCCATGCTAAGCGTCACACAAAGTCATGCAAACAAACTTTGCATGGTGCTAATGTGCTGAATATAGCTTAGCACCTGCATTCGTGTACATGCCTCCTCTCTTTGCCCAGCACATGCAAATAGAATAATAGATAGCTTAGTGTGGATTACAAGGCAGTAATCCCATTGAGAGGTTCTGGGGACATAAGGAACCTCAAGAGCGAAGCTCGAGAGGTTCCCATGTCCCCAGAACCTCGAGATGGGGATTACTGCCTTGTGATCCACACCAAGATATTTGTTATTTTTTTTAATATATGGATCCGAGGTGGATTGTCTCACCTCCATTTCATGGATCCAGTCAGGGGTCCATGTGCTGACAGGGTTGCTAGGAGCATCAGTATGTGGCAGCGTGGCCCCGTTCCCCTTTTCTTCACTGTCTGCCATGATCTCCGTAATCCTTTGCCACTGTAGAGGATGCATGGGAGACTGAGAGATACATAGTGGAAAATGGGACAGAGTAGTAGGTACATAAAAAATACAGCTTCTACGATTACTGTTTCTCTCGCTAAGCAAGAGTGGCAGCCACCATGTTTTGCGAGTCGTTCTGCCCACCCACACACGTAAAGTGTCCAATTGGAAGGCATGCTTGCAAGACATTAGAAGACAGACTTGCACCTGCGCATTTCAGCTTTGGTGATAGTACTATCGTTTAGGTCCCAAACGATAGTATTACGGCACATAAATGATACTATTATCACTCTGGAAAGATGGTATTATCACTCCTGGAGTGATAGCATTATCTGGATTTATTTGAATGCTTTTCAATAGTATTATTTTAAGAATCCATATATTAAATTATAATTGTGCATGGTGCTAATCCAGGTTGCATGCGCTATTTGGCCTTTTGAATATAGGGGACCCACGCAAACAGGGTACAAACCTGGCACAAATGGTTTTGCAACTAGACTCCCATATTACCGCATTGTTTGCATACACCAAACTATTTCTTCCCAAGAAAGGGCTGGACAGATCATTCACAAATATTGAAAATAATAAATGGCCCAGCACCAATCCCGGGGGCACCCCTGCCTTTACTATTAGGGGCTCAGATAACTTTTCGCCTATCCAAACTCTTTGTACACGATTCCTCAGATAACTGTTGAACCACTCCAAGGCCTTTCCTTGAACACCCATTTCCCCTAACATATTTAACAATAATTCATGATCCACCATGTCAAAGACACCAGCCAAGTCCATGAACACTGTGCCAGTGGCCTGCCCCCTTGCATATGCTGTTATCATGGTTGCTGGTGCTGCAGCACTGAAAAACTATTGTATGTCTGAGTTATACAAATTTTACGCACAGTGAGTTTAAGTTAGAATCTAATACTAAGAATTGTGCTGAATTTTTTGATGTTACTCAAGTTGACAAATGAGAGGTGTAAGCCTTTTAAATCAGTATTTGAAAAGTAAGATGTACCTCTGAGCATACGTAATAGTGATTTTGCATATTATTTGTTCATTTTTCACTACTTTCAATGGGTTGTCAATTGCTATCATTTGCTCTCTTTGAGATAGTGCTATCACTCCTCTAGCACTTCATTGTTGAGGTGATAGCCCATTCAATCCCAGTTAGATTAACTGAATTCAGCTGTGGTAAGCCAAAGATGGGTGTATAAATGCTGATTTCCTGTGGCTCACTGAAAGCACCCTGAAGCAGAAACAATGGCCAACCCTATATGCTAAAACAAAGAGCTCACCCTTGCTGACAAGGCAGAGACACTCAGCATGCTTGCACAGCCCTGGGTCACACAGTCAGAAGTTACTCAGCACTGGGATGTTTCTGAGCCTCAGATCAGTCATCTTTCAAAAAAAACAAAAAAACAAGAGCAGATCCTGGCAAAGACTGAGGGAAATGTAAACTGGAGCTGCAAAAGGAAATGGGAAGTGAAGAATTCAATGTCAATAATGTTCTCCTGCTCTGGTTTAAACATGCTTGAGCATTGGGCATTCCTGTTTCAGGTCCCTTCCTTTAACACAAAGCTAAGAAGCTTGCTGAGTTCCTTGAAAGATCAGAGTTTGAACAAATGAATGACTGGCCTGCCAGTTTCAAGAGTTGCTATAACATAGTGTTCAAGCAGTCACATGGGGAAAAATAGATGCTGACATGCCATCTGAGGATGATTGGGTCAGCATAGTGCTGCTGACTATCCTTGCTTACTACACTCCTAACACAGTTATAATGCAGATGAGACTGGCATATTGTACAGAGCCATGCTAAATGACACACTGTCCTTTAAATCATGTTCCATATCTGGCAGCAAAAAAGCAAAGGACAGACTTAAAATTCTTACAGTACTTGTGCAAGCATGACAGACAGTGATAAACTGAAATTAATGGTCATAGAAAAAAGTAAGAATCCACAATGCTTCTGTGGTATAAACATTGTTAGTTTGCCAGTACATTGTGGGTTAAATGGCATATGCAGATGATGGCAGAGCTGTTTAGTGAATGGGCAAGGAAGCTTGACAAAACCATGAAACAAAACAAAAAAAAAAGGATTTGCCTCCTCCTTCATAATAGTAGTACTCACTCCCAACTGATACTATAAAATGTAAAAATTGTGCTCTCCCCCAAAACACTACATCCCTGATCCAGCCCATGGATCAGGGGATCATTAAAAACTTCAAGAGAATGTGCCAGAGGATTATGCTTGACAGAATTTTGAATGTATATGATGCTGACAAGATTACAACCCTATCTGAGCTCTCCCGGCATTTGACAGTCCTTGATGCTATCCATCTAATGCACCAGGCTTGGGGTGATGTTAAACAGTCCTCGATCCAGAACTGTTAACATTAGACTGGTTTTATCTTGGGCAGTCAAAATGAGGACCAAATAAAAATAGAAATTGTACCCCTCCAAAACAGATCCCAAAGTTTTCAATCAGCTTGACAGTTCACATGACAACACTGACTATTATGGTGAACTTGACAGACCACAAAGTTGTTGCTCACATTGTCAGGTCTCATGCTGCAGAGGTTGATGAGGAGGAGGAAGAAAAAGTCAAACCCCAAACAGCAGCATCAGAAGTACAGACCTGCTTGAGATGTATACAAAGATTTCTGGAGCTAAATGCCACATCTGAGGATGACTATGACTCATACTATGAACTGGAAGATATTGACTTAAAAACATCTCTGGTTAAGAGGCATCAATCAACACTTACAAGATGTTCAGCAAATAGAAAAAACTCCTGCACAGTATTTAAAAAATATTTTTAAATCCTCCAGCTAATTTTCGCACATTAAAGTAGTGAAATATCACTTATGTTCTGTGTGCGTGTCATGTGTCACTCTATAGGTCAGCTACAGGTTTCCAGAGTAAACTACGAGGATGTTAAGCTGAAACAGCATACTCCCGCTTTAGTGGATAACCAACTTATATGAAGTTATTTGTGGCAAATTGAATATTCACTTCGGCATTTTTCACTGTATTTCATTTTACAGTATATAAAAACTGACTAGAAAAAAGAATATTCCCAGCATTTTTCATACAAATACACCAAAATGTATTTCTGAATGGAAAAGAGATGAACCACTAGGCAGCCGCTATAACAATCGTGAACAGCTATTCATCAAAATAGGGAGTATCAAGAAAAAGGGAAACAAAATCCTTTTAATATACTAGCTCAGATTACTATGGTATGAAAAGAAACTGAGAGAAATGGAATGGGGAAATAGAATTTAAGAATAAAACAGTTAACCAGAAATGGGATAAAATTAAAGATACATTCTTACATGTACCAAATTATTTTAAATATAATGAAAAAGAAAACACCCCATTTGGTTTACAAAGAAGGTTGTGGGGAATTACTAACAAAAAGAAAAGGGCACACAAACCAATGAAACAGACAGGATCAGACAAGAAAAACAACCTTTCAGTCAAGAGTGTGAAAAATAATATGAAAGGAAAGGGCAAGATAAATTAATCAATCAATCAATCAAATCTTTATTTATCCAGGTGAACACTACTGAGCATAGCTCATTTACAAGTTGGACCTGGTTAGCACAGGAGCACAGGATATGCAATATATGAACAGTCACAACATAACACCTCAGTAATATTATATAATACAGAGATACAATAGTTAAACAGTCATAAGTGGAGAATAGTTTGGAAACAGTGGTTCAATTCCTTAGAAGTGTATAATGAGTCTAGTAACAATAGATGGAAGTACTAATCAGGACAATTGTTAGGTAATGGTATATTACATCCAATGCCATAAGTAACAAGTGAGTTAAAAAAAGAAAAAAACAAACAGTGTAACAGGGTAGAAGGGTGTGTGTGGTAGGTGAGGCGAGATAGGGTACAGACAGGGTGGCAGGGGATAGACGAGGGACAGATGAAGCCTTGGAGAGGACACAGGACAGGAGGGCAGGGAGCACAATTAGGTATTAGAGAAATATGAAGGAGAGGCCACAAGGTCAGGCATAGTGGAGAAGACAACGCCATCATGGTACGCTATAAGTGCAGGGAAATTTAGGATCTGGGGAAGCAGTTGCAAATTTCCTTGACCGAATGGTCATATAGCGTCTTGAAGGAGGATAGGTGGAAGGCTAGGTTTGCTGGCCAAGGCACCTAGCTTCACCTGAGCTCTTTCCTTCTAGCTTGCTTGAAAGAACAGAACTAAAAACCTTACTAGAGTAAGGGAAAGGATTAAGACTTTTGGCTAGGCAGATTTACTGTGTGTTGTTGTTTTTATTTTGTACTCCCAGGGATTATTGCTGTTTGTTGCTAACATTTTATTGCTTTATTTTTTTCTGATTCAAATTGCTGTTGCTGGGTATACCTTCTGCTGCATTATTACAAGGTGTGCCTACAGGTGTGTGCTAACAGATTACTGCTGTAATCTCCTGATTCAAATTGTCTTTTGCAAGGTATATCATCTGTTACTGCTTTATTTTTCTCTGTAGCAAAGTGTTTCTTACAGGATATATCTTCTGTGAAATTATTACAGGTGGTGCTTACATTTTTGTGACTTTTTATCATTAGGCTAAGCAAAATTACAGTTTGCCCCTATTTTATTTATTTATTTTTTGCTGAAAAGGTTTTTTTGTCTCAGAGGTGTTGCAGTCTCCTTCTCACATTGAAGACAGGGAGAGTGAGAAAGCAGCCACAGGAATGGTAAGAGTTGCAGGTGATTGTTTCTGGACAGCATAGGTTTACTCCCACCACCCTTCCCTCACCTCACCTGCCCCAAACGCATAACTTCCTTTATAGCAGGGGCTCTGACATCACTTCCTCAAAACTGCTAACAACATACACCTGTTCATATCCTTTAAGGCACAGCACACTGAATAGAGGGTAGAGACACTCACAAGCTTGCACACACTCAAGCAAGAACAAAAAACCAAAAAGTATCTGTAATTGGAAGGGACACAGACATGTGGGGAGTGGTGCAATGCATTGGCTGTAGAGCAGCAGTCTTCCGGGGGACATTCTGGAGACTGCATTGCTGCTCTATTTGCAGGCATGTCTCTGGTCTGAGGGAAGAGGTTGTTCATCTCCATGTTGACCTGGCAAGGATTTGGGAAACCTGCTCCCCCACCCAGAGACCACCCAGATCACCACCACTACCTCAGAGGTTGCCAAGAAAGAGGAGTGGTTGGAACACGGTGGGCTCAGGGAGAGTGAGGGTGGTAGAACAGAGGTGCATCCCTCCAGCTGTGCCTCTCCACAATTCATTCACCACTCTGGCAAAGCATGGTTCCTCTATGGAGGCACTTGCAGTGGAGACCAAGGAGGATGCTGGGAACCTCCATAATGGAGACCCACAGGAAGATGGCCTAGGACCCCACAGTGGAAGGAAACAACTCCTGGTGGGGGACTTAAATGTTAAGGGGTAGAACTGAGGGAGGGAGGGGAAAGGGAGCTAAGGTGCCTGGCCAGCGCCAATGCTTGGAGGGACAGGAAACAAATCCTCAGGATCATGGGAGCAGCAGCAAGGGGGAGGGAGCTGGATGTCATTATCCACCTAGGGATGAATGACCTGGCTGAGAATGGGATCAGAGCAGTGCAACAGGAGTTTGTGGAGTTGGGGAGGGGCCTTAGACAAGTAGCACATACACTAACTTTCTCGGAAGTGCTACCTGTCTATGGCATGGATGAGGCTAGGGTACTACACACCATGGGATTCAATGACTGGTTGAAAAGCTGGTGCAGAGCTCAGGGATTTGGCTTCATTGGGGACTGGGGCTCCACCTGGAGGAATGAAGGTCTATACAGGTGCAATGGTCTGCATCTATCCCGGAGGGGAACCAGGATCCTAGGTGATAGGTTTAAATGCTTCAGTGGCAAGCATTTAAACTAGCCAAAGGGGGAGGCACTGAAGAGGAGAAGGGAAATTCTAGCCCCCCCCCAAAAAATCAGGATAATTAGAGAGGTAAACACCAAAATAGAGCAGTCGATAGGGAGAAGAGCAGGGGTAAATGGAGAAAAAGACAAAGGCAGTAGGGACAGGGATGGGGAAAAAAGAAATAAAGCCATAAAAATGGGGGGTAATGAGTACCAATGCCCATAGTCTAGGTAAAAAGCTTCCTGAAATGGTGGCCCTGATGGAAGAAGGATGTCTGGATATTGTGGCAGTCACATAAACATGGTACACAGAGAACCATGATTGGGATGTCAACATACTAGGATACACAATCTACAGGAGGGACAGGGAGGGAAGAAGAGGAGGAGGAGTAGCTCTCTATGTAAGGGAAGGGAAGGGATAAAAGCAACAAAACTAAAGGGTAAACAGGGAGGAGAGGAGGCACTGTGGGTCACCCTGGAGACTGGAAATGGCTCCACAATCCACACAGGGGTTGAACACAGACCCCTGTCTCTTGGGATGGCACAGAAAGGGGAGATATTGCTGGTGGGGGACCTAAATATGCCAGATGTTGACTGGACCACCTTTGCTGCAGCCACATACAAAAGCAGGGCTATTCTCAATGCCCTACAGTGGGCATGCCTCAGACAGCTAGTTTTGGAACCCACTCAGGAGAGAGCAATCTTAGACCTGGTACTCTCAAATGGGGATGGAGATAGGATCTCTGATCTTGAAGTGGGTAGCCATCTGGGAACAAGCGACCACCAAACAGTATGGTTCACGATAAACTTAGCTGTAGAGTCAAGCCACACAAAAGTGAAGCTACTGGACTTCAGGAGGGCTGATTTTGTCAAAATGGGAGAGTACCTCAGAAGAGCACTTGCAAACAGGCAAGAAGGTGGGGTGGAGCAACAATGGGAAAACATCAAAACCGCCATCACAGAGGCAACAAGCCTTTGTGTGAAGCAAATAAACAAATCAAAATGAAAGAAAAAAACACTATGGTTCTCAAAAGAAGTAGCGGGGAAGGTAAGGGAAAAAAAGATAGCATTCAGGAAGTATAAGAAAAAACAGAAGGAGCAGGACAAAGAACTGTACCAGTTAAAGCAGAAGGAAGTGGGTAGGACAGTCAGAATAGCAAAGGCCCAAACCGAGGAAAAGATAGCCAACTCAGTTAAGAAGGGGGATAAAACCTTTTATAGGTACATTAGGGAGCAAAGAAAGACTAAGGCTGGGATAATGAGGCTGAACAAAGAGGAAGGTGGTTGGCCAGAGAGTGACAGTGAAAAAGCAGGGATACTGAATGAATACTTCTGCTCAGTATTCACAATGGAAAAGCAGGGGGAAATACTTAATCTGGTCAATAGAAGCACTCTGGATGGGGGGGTTGATATTAGTCCTTTCACAGAAGAAAAGGGTTCTGAAGAACTCTTAAAACTGAAGGTGGATAAAGCAATGGGCCCTGATGGGATTCACCCCAGAATTCTAAAAGAACTAAGGGAAGAACTAGTAACACCACTGACTACCCTTTTTAATAAATCATGGGAGGATGGGGTGCTACCTGAGGACTGGAGGAGGTTGGATGTGATCCCCCTTCACAAAAGTGGGAGCAAGACAGAGGCAGGAAACTACAGACCTGTCAGTTTAACCTCAGTGGTAGGGAAAATGATGGAATCACTTCTAAAGGAAAGAATTGTTGAGTACCTAGAGGCCAGTGGGGCTCAGGACCCAAGGCAGCATGGATTCCCAGCAGGAAGGCCATGTCAGACAAATCTAATTGATTTCTTTGACTGGGTGACCAAGGCAGTAGGCCAGGGAGGAGCTGTGGACATGGCCTACCTAGACTTTAGCAAGGCATTTGACACAGTCCTGCACAAATAATTACTAAACAAATTAGCCAGCCTGGGAGTGGGTCCTAGGGTGGTAGCCTGGGTAAAGCACTGGTTGGACAACAGGACACAGCGGGTAATAGTAAATGGAGTCCACAGTGAAGAAAGGAGGGTTACTAGTGGGATATCGCAGGGTTCAGTACTGGGGCTGGTCCTTTTTAATGTCTTTATAAGTGACATTGCAGAGGGACTGGAAGGGAAAGTATGTTTCTTTGCAGATGACACAAAGATCTGCAACAGGGTTGATATGCAAGGTGGGGTGGAAAGGATGATAAGGGACTTGGCAAGGGTGGAGGAATGGTCAAATGTATGGCAGCTTAGATTCAATGCAAAGAGGTGCAAAGTAATGCACCTGGGAAACAAAAACCCAGAGGAAGAGTACACAATGGGGGTGAGATACTGAAAATAACAAAAATGGAAAGGGACCTGGGGGTAGTCATATCAGACAACCTAAAGGTAGGCCAGAAATGTGAGAAGGCAGTAAGGAGAGCTGGGGGAATACTGGGATGCATAGGGAGAGGCATCACCAGTAGAAAACAAAAAGTTGTTGGCCCTCTGTACAGACAGTTTGTAAGACCACATCTGGAGTACTGTGTACAATTCTGGAGACCCCACCTCCGCAAAGACATAGACAGGGTAGAGGCTGTCCAGAGGAGGGCAACCAAAATGATGCAGGGTCAGCATCAGAAGACATATGAAGAAAGACTAAAAGAACTAAAGATGTATAGTCTTGAGGAAAGAAGGGAGAGGGGGGACATGATTGAAACTTTCAAATACCTCAAGGGAATCAACAAAGTCCAAAAGGGTAGCATCTTTCAGAAAAAGAGATGTGGAAAAACAAGGGGGCACAATTTGAAGATAGAGGGGGGACGGCTCAGAGGTAATGCGAGGAAGTATTTCTTCACAGAGACGGTTGTGGATACATGGAACAGCCTTTCTGAGGAGGCCGTAGAGTCAAAAACAGTGGGGGAATTCAAGAATGCATGGGGCAGACATAAGGCAATTCTAGTGGGGGGTAGGAGGAAGTAGGCTATGGGTTAACTAGGATCTGCAGCTTATCCATTAGGTAGGGAAATGGGCAGACTTGGTGGGCCAAGCGATCCTTATCTGCCATCAAATTCTATGTTTCTATGTTTCTATGACAGACTGACCGGGGTACTAAGCTTTAGCAATTTTTGTATTTTGTTCCATAGAGACAGCAATGCAAAGCTTATTAAGTTAAGAGAGTAAACTTTTCAAAGGCAAAGCTGCTGTCAAAAAAAACATTTTTCAGATATGTTAACTCTTTTAAGACTAAGGAGCATATTGTGGGATATCTAATAAATAACAATAGAGTGACTGCTGAGGAATGGGAAATGACACAGGAATTCAATCAATTCAGTATTTTTTTTATGTTCTTCAACCAAAGAAGAAGAATCAAGAAATTGAAATTGAGCATACAGAATGCCCAAAGGAAATCTCAAACTAGAATCTACCTTTGTAATTCAACAATTAAGATTAAGTAAGTAGAAATCTTTAGGCCCAGATAGTCTGGATCTTTCTATGTTAAAGAACTTGCAGGCTATATAACTGACCTTTTGTGCATTATTCTCAGTGGCTCTCCAGTTTCAGGCAAAATCACATCTGACTGGCGAGATACATTGATGATGCATGTTTTTTTAAAAAAATGGGAGAAAATCACTAGCTGGTAATTACAGACAGATTAGCTTAACCTCTACAGAGGTCAATATTTTGAAAACATATATAAGTAATGATATAAAAACCTTTTCTTAACAAAAATGGCAAAGGAGACTTTCCAAAGTACAGCTTCACATATAATGGACAGTTTTACTGAGTTTACAAAAATGTTTGTAAAGCCCTAGATCAAGGTATGCCTGTTGATGTAGTCTATATCAACTCCAGTAAGGCCTTTGATACTGCTCACCATGCTACACAAACACATAAACTAATGGGCATAGGGCTCAACAAAGTATTGAAAAGACTGATAACAACCTGGCTTACTGGAAGAACAGAGATGATATTAAGAGTTATACTGTATATCCCCTTCAGTACAAGTGACAAGTGCTGTCCCACAGGAGATGGTCATGGCATCAATTCTCTTTTGAATATCTGCTGGTGACATGAGTAGTGGAGTATTTAGCTGGTTAATAAAATGTATGGATGACAGTAAGTTTAGAGCTGTGGTTAATAACAGAAACATCATAAGCAGCCCTCAAAATTCCTCAGCAAAATTGCAGAGTGGTCAAAGAATAATGGTACTGTACATCATGACATACAGTGCGGAGAAGCATGTAGTAATGCACTGTGGTAGAGAAAACATACCGTAGAATTACAACATCAATGGGATCATACTGAAAAAACAACATCTGAAAAGGACTTTGGCATATTAGTCACTAATGACTTTAAAACCACTAAGTACTGCTGTTCTATTATTAAAAGGGCAAATCAGGGCATATTACTTATTGAAAGACATTTTGTGACAATTAGAAAAGAAGTGTTATTCTCCTTGCATAAGGCTTATGTGCACCTAACTGTAGATTACTGCCCACAGTTTTTTTCAACTTACATGTGCAGAGAAATCAGTAGCCTAGAGGGAATTCAGCAGAGACTAACTAGGATGATGAGTGGTGTGGAGGGAATTTCATATGATGAGCAAATAATAGAACTTAACCTGTTCAGTCTCAAGAGAATTGGGCTAAGGGCAGATCTACTTCTACTGCACAGTCTGTTCCAAGATCCACTAAAAAGCAACATATGGAACTGCTTAGACAAAGTTGGTATAAAGAGGACAAGGCAAGAAACTACAAGAAATTTCATTTAGGAGTACCAGGAGAAAGTATTATCTTACTCAAGGGTAATAAGGATCTGGAGTACAGGAGCTCACAGAACATGCAGACAAAAATAGTTTTCATCTAGCACTGGATAACTTAATGTCACAGGGGAAAATACAAAAATACTATCATTGAGAAGTGAGGGGATGATAAACATGAGCAAAAGTCTGTCTTCCATTCTTGTACCAATGGCATGTCCAGCAGATGCTTCCCCTTTTCCCTAGACTAAACTAATAGTAAACAGGTTTCTGGCAACTTCGCCCCCAGCTTCCTGAAGCTATCCTTCACCTCCTCTAAGAATCTGCCAGCCAAGTCATCAGTCCCCAAGTTTTTTTCAGTTTCATTTTCAGTTTCTTTTATGAAAGTATGTATAAAACCATTGTTATGACATATATATATATATAAAATTAATAGACTATACACATCTCAAATAATACAGAATTACCTAAAATGTCTAAATTTATTTTATGTGACTTTCATTAATTAAAAACAGTTCCTGGTCTAGTCTAGCCACTGCACTCCTATTCCTTTCTATGTAGTATAATACAGACATTGCTTAGTTTGCCATTGCAAAAAAAATACGGTATGACCAGGAATCTCACCGAACAACATACTTAAGAAGATCATTCCTGTTACATATTTCCACAGTTCCCCACACTGGAGTTAACTATTTTTCTCTTAATTTTAATAATACTAAGTCAGCCTGGTGGCACTGAGGTGCTGGACATCACACTTCATGCAATGCCAGTGATTCGGGATTGGGAATAGACTCTGATCATCAGGGGTCGGCAGTGACAGGAAAGGATTGAACATCTGGAGGACTGCTCTCCTTTCCTGGAGGA
Organism: Neoceratodus forsteri; assembly: GCA_016271365.2. Taxonomy (NCBI): domain Eukaryota; kingdom Metazoa; phylum Chordata; order Ceratodontiformes; family Ceratodontidae; genus Neoceratodus; species Neoceratodus forsteri. The sequence goes on along the minus strand of CM057449.1, from coordinate 540,709,822 downwards.
GGGTGGGTTTACTTGCCGCAGTTCAAACGGCTCCTGGTGGTTGCTGGGGGTATCCACTACCTGCGGCAAACATAGAGAGGTACAGCAGTGATGAACACCTTATGCATGAATGCAAGAGCACACCTGTTATGTGCAGAGTGTCATTGCACATCCGTGGTCTCAGGAGAATGCAAACAAGGAAAAAGCCCTATCCCCAGTAGGCGAAGGTGGGTCTGGGGATGATGCATCCAGGCCCAGTGCCGGGTCTGTTTCATCACCTCTGACAGTCTACCGAGACTGGCCACCCCAGTAGATTCATAGCTGGAGCATCAGGGAGTAAAGGTGGTTCCACTCCAGGGGACTCAGAGCCAGAGGGGTTGGGTGGACAGTGTGGGTCAGAGGAAGGCTACATCAGAATGGTGAGGGCAGACTTCAGTTGGGTGGGAGAAAGCATCATCGAATGACCTCTCCAGAGTTAGTCCAGAGATAGAGAGGTAGAAGGACAAACAAAGTTCACAAAAAACAATGTTAAGAATTCTAGACACTCATATATTAAATGTTCTACTGTTAATCTCCCATTTGTATTACATTTGCAGCATCTATCTGATTTCCCAAATAGTCCACCTCCTTTTCCCCCTTTAGATCTTGAAACCATCCCTGTTCTAAATACTATATGAATAATAGATTCCTACTGCATGTTTGGCATTGTCACAAAAGTTGAAATAATATTCCTTTTTTCTTGAGGTCTTCTGCTGGTAATATACTTTACAATAATCACTCTCTCTTAGTGTCCCAAATTCTGTTTGAAAAAAGTATATCTTCCAGCTTTTGCACTGCTGTACATACAAACATATTTGCATTATGTATTGCCTGCTGCTTCCAAATTTCAATCAATCCCGTTCTCTTTACAGCCTCATCCTGTTGTTTGAACCATATCTGTGGTATCTCCCAGTTTAGGTTTTCCTGCCAACATTTTGCAATAATTCTTTCATTTGGAACTGTTGCTGTTTTCTTCCAGATGTTTAGGGCTCACAGCTGTGCCATGAAAATTGTGGATTTTAAATTAAATTCACTTCTAATAAGTGCTGTTGGGGTATCCCTGCTTAAATTGAAAATTTGTCTATAAAAAAACATATTATGCAGATTCCAAATCATTGGTCATTTTGCAAAAGGCCCATATTTCTGACCCATATTAAAAATACTTATAACTTTTGCGTCAAATGGCTTTTTAAAAGCTATAAATGAATTGCTCACAAATAATTTGCATAACCTATTAATAGCTTTTGCAGCCTTGATACCTTGTCTTTCACTGCTACTGAATGTTTCTTCTAAGAGAGGTGATTGTCCAGTATTAATCCCGACTATTTCTATTATGTCTTTTTTGGAATGGTTTGTCACCAGTAACCCATGATTTAGCATGTTGGTGCAGTGCTTTACCAAAGAGCAGGATGCCAGATTTCTCTGGGTTTTTCTCCAAATTTAACTGTTGTAACAATCTAAGTGAATTATTGAGTGTTCATTTTAGCCTCAGAGGTGTACAGCAAGAGAGCACAGCACTATAGCATCTGCAAATAACAATGTTTTAACTTCCTTATCCATGATCCTAGGATCAAATGTATCAATTTGATTTAATTCCCCTGTAAAATGTTCCAGATATAAATTAAACAAAAGTGCGGCCAGCAAACAGCCCTGTTTTATTCCTTTTTTTAATTTTGTATTACCAGCAGTCAGGGCCTCTCTGGAAGTTCTCACAAGTGCTATATTGTTACAATGTAAACATTCAACAATAGCCAGAAGACAGATATTAATTCCCAAGGATTCTAACCATGCTCATAATCTGGCTCGATTTGCATTGTCAAATGCAGCTTTGACATCCAAACATGCTATATACAATGCCCCTTGTTTGGAAATTGTGTATTTTTCAGTTAAGTAGTTCAAAACAAATATATTATCTGTTGTACTATAATTTTTGTCAATATCCAGCTTGTTCTTCCAATAACAGATTATTTTCCATGACCCAGTTATTTAATCTATTCAGTAAAATACAGCGACAGTTTTTTAAGGTGATACATAATAAATTAATAGGTCTATAGTTGCTTGAATCAAAGGGAGAACCATTTTTAAAAAGCAGCACTATTACTCCATATTTCCAATCCCCAGGCAAGTCCTGGCCTTGAACGATAGTGTTAAACAGTATGTATAACATATTTGCCCACCATCTGGGCATGGCTTGAAAAATTTCTGCTGCCAACCCATCGAATTCTGCTGCTTTACTCTTTTTTTGTGCTGAAATAGCTTGAAAAGCTTTCTCAGTGATTATTATATGCTCATGTTCACTCCTCACCATCAGAGGCAAATATACCTCCTTACTACACTGTATAATGCTCCTATGTTTTCAAACTTTTGCTGAAAGGAATTAACCCAAACTGCATGTGGGATGACTGACGATGTGTTAACTTCACTGTTATTGTACCCAAGGCCACTAAATCCCCAAATTTTGTGTTGTCCTTAGTTACAATTGCATCCTGTAATAACAACCATAATCCTTCTTTGTATATCTTTTTCTTCCCATCAAGCAACCTTTTATATTCTTATCTAACCCCTTTCAGGATTCTTTTTGGTGCAACATGAAGCGATTTCTGAGCTAGACATCCAGTTTAATGGTTTGTCTCATTCTTAAACATTCATTATCAAACCAAACATTTTGTCTATAGGTTTTTGTAATAGATTTAGTATAGACTTGTACTTCAAGTGCTGATTTTACAATAGCAATAATACGCTCGTATTTCCTGATAGGATCACTTACCATGTCCTTATTCCCTGTCCTGAAGCCTTCCTCTATATCTATGCTGGATAGAACTTCTCTAATTTCTTGTTTCATATGGGGTGCCCACCTAATTAGCTTCTTATTTCTAATGTTCATATTAACTGCATGATATGGGTCCACCTGAACAATATTTGTACTGGTCTGACCCTCTATTATCTCTAGTACAATAGGGAGATGAGCACTTCCCCAAAACAGTAGAACTTCAAAGTTTTTAATGTTATTATATGAAAACCCTCTGTCCAGCATAGATCCAGAACACTTCCTCCTTTTCGGATTGGAAAGGTGAACTTGCCAGCTCTATCCCCCTTTGATCTCCCATTCAGAATATGCAGGTTATTTTATGCTGCAACATTCAGTACTTCAGTTCCTTTTTTATCCAATACTTCATCCCTTGATACTTGAAAAGGAATCTTATATGTATCTTCCAAATGCCATGTTTGAGCTTGTACTTCAATTTATCTATCTATCCAGGCATTAAAATTGCCCATCACCACAATTGTGTTATTAGGAAACCATCCTGGTAATTCAGTAAGTGCAGCATCCAAAATATGAAGGACATTCTCGGCAATAGCCAGCTTGACAGGTGGAATACACATATTTATAACTATAAAGCCAGTCTTCTTGCTTATATTCACCATTGTACATAGGAAAAGAGGAATGTCCAGCAATTTAACACTGTTGTAAAATTTATGTGTAGAGACTAAAGTAATTAAGCCCCCTTTTGGCCTACCATACTTATAATTCGTAACAGCCCCCACTTCCCAGCTGGTATAGCCTGCTACATTATGTTAAACTCTCTCTCCTGGAGTCAAGTTTTCTATAGTAAGATAATGCCATAGTCTTTACTTTGTTTCCAAAACCAGCAATATTCCAGCTGATCATTGAAACTGTCTCTTGTTGTCAGTTTGAATGTAGGGAAACTGTGGCATCATTGTCCAGTGTTTCACCTTCTGACTGACTATTGCTTCCTGGACTTGAAGAGAAAACTTCCAGGATTAGTTTACTGTTAATCCTTTTACCTTTCACCAATCTGCCTCTGTCTGTATATATATTGGGGCTTTGCCAACATCTACTATCTCCTTCAAGAGAGTGGACAAACTCCACTAGTTTGATATAATCTGTAATTCTGGTTTATACTTTTTCTTGGACAATAAAATTATTATTTTGTAGGCCGGCTTCCAAGTGCATCCTGTCATATCTCTCTCTGCCTTGTGAGGGTCATCTGTTATTTGTTTTTGCTTGCTTTAAGTTCTCTGTTGTTGAGTCAAGACTTGTCCTAGAATTTCAAAGTGTTTTTTCTTCTCAAGTATAATTTTCCTTAGTTTATTGGAATTTAGGACTAGGCAGATTATTCCTTTAATTTTCTCCATCCTATATCTATAGACTGAGCCAATATCACTCCATCTGAATCTATGTCCCTGAATCCCCTTGCATATATTATACACTAATATTTTTAATGTTATAATATTTTCATTTTTTTCAAACATAGAATCATAGAAGGTGATGGCAGAAGGAGACCAATGGTCCATTAAGTCTGCCCATAATGGGTTCTGAAACCCTTGTGGGTCCCAGGGACTATCCCAGTTATTACTGTTATATAGTGCTACCTTTCCTCCTTCCATTTGTTTGCCTGAGTACTCTACCCCACCCGAGTTTGAAGGCAGTGACTGTACTGGCCTCCACCACCTTCTGAGGTAATCTGTTCCAAGGTTCAATTACACGCTCAGAAAAGAGATGTTTTCTGAGTTCACATTTGAAATCCCCCTTCCCCTTCCAAGTTTCCAGTCATGCCCTCTCATGTTGATGTTAGTGAGAAGGGTACTTTTTAAATACCTTTTATGTACTTGAGTGTCTTGATCATGTCTCCCTTCTCCTTTCTGCTCTTCAATGAGAACATATTGAGCTCCTCCAAACATGCGTTAAATGGCAGTTCATTCAATCCAGCTATCATCTTAGTAGCTATTTTTTGCATTGACTCAAGTCTATTTATGTCCTTCTTCAGGTATGAGCTCAAAAACTGGACGCAGTACTCCAAGCGGGGTCTTACCAGGTGTCGGCCATTGCCTACCCCCTCTGAATAATCATAAATCTCTCATTCCCTACTGCCTCTGTCCCCTCTTCATGGAAACATGCAGTGGTCCTCCCTCTATGCAAAGGGGTGACCCCTCATCCCCTGGCAACTATCACCCCATTTCTCTTCTTCCTACCCTTGCCAAGCTTCAAGAATGTCAAAACAACTTTGATCCCTGCATGTACATCACAGAGTTAGGTCACTCCTTGCTTTGGCAGGACTTCTACATAGCAAAATCAGTGGCCACTGCATACGACATCTTCCAAGAAATTGTCATAGGAGCTCTTAATAAGCATGCTCCCCTAGTAAAAGTCCGGGTCAGAACTAAATCTTGCTAGTGGTTTACAAACAAGCTAAAAGACGCCTTGCAGAAAAGGGATGTGCTTTGGAAAGCTGCCCGTAAGACTAAACTTCCAAATGACTGGAACTTATACAGGAGGGCTAGGAACCTTTGCACCAAGAAAGTAAGAGAAGCTAAGGCTAACTTTTACTGCTCACAATGTAATCTTTCAACTAAGTGCTCCTCCAAATTCTGGAGAATAATCAAGGATATAGAAGAACATATCATTGATAACTCCCTGCCTTCTAAAATTACTTTTGGTGCTACCACTTTCACTGAAAAACCAATAATCCTTGATTTATTCAACAATCACTTTGCTAACACAGGGTTAGCCTTTGATTCATTCCCAGCCAGTAATCTCTGAGCACAATTTGGAATCAAAAATCAGGGATACTCCTCCTCCAATCTGACCTTCTCACTCCAACCTACATCTCTTAAAGAAGTTGAAGACCTTTTGCTTAAGTTGGATGTTAAGAAAAGTGTGGAAGCCTACTTATTGACCCATATTTTTTAAAGGTGGGCTACTGTGTCTTAGCAGTGCCCATTACACATTTGTCCTGGATTCCCCCCTTTTCCCTCACAAAAGACAGAGACCATTGTTTGTTGTTGTGCTCAGATTGGCAATTAATTTATTTATATTCATAATTCCATATTCCATTTCAATTTCTTTATTATCATATTTTCAAAATTTTGTTTATTTTCCTTCATATATCAATCTCTGATTATCCTTCCCCCAGGTGAAAACCTGGGTGCCTTCTTCTTCTCCTTTTTCGTTAGGTAACGGTGAAAACTGAGACCGCTTTCTCCTTCATCTTCCTCCTCTTCTTGTGTTATTCCTTTTTCTTCCCCTCCCCCCCCCTTTCCCCCTCTTTTTCTCCTGCCATCCACCTTTGGCAGTCCATAACCATAATATTACCTGCCATCCACCTTTGGCAGTCCAAACTGTCCAACCAGACGCGTCTGTCATCCACCTTGACAGACCCACCATACAGTCCCATCTTGACTGTCTACCCTCTTGCTCTGTTTAGTAGGGTGGGTGGGAGGGATCAAAACTCCAGCAAAAAGTGGCTGAGGCCCCCTTTTGCTGTCCCTTATGCACTCCCTTCACCCCTCCCTTCCTGCTACCTGCCCATTTTTCTGGCCCTTAGCCCCTTCCCTTCTTCCCCCCCCTTCTGAGCACAACCATTCTATGCAGGAGGGAAGGGGTGCACCAGGACAACCTGGTCTTCCCCTTTAAGGGCAAAATCCATTGTCCCGGATTCCTCTCTTTTCCCTCACAAAAGACAGAGACCATTGTTTGTGTTGTGCTCAGATTGGCAATTCATTTATTTATATTCACAATTCCATATTCTATTTCAATTTGTTTATCATATTTTCAAAATTTTGTTTATTTTCCATCATATATCAATCTCTGATTATCCTTCCCCCAGGTGAAAACCGGGGTGCGTTCTTCTTCTCCTTTTTCATTAGGTAACAGTGAAAACTGAGACCGCTTTTTCCTTCATCTTCCTCCTCTTCTTGTGTTATTCCTTTTTTCTTCCCCTCCCCTCCTCCCCCCCTTTTCCCCACTAGCCAGTCTCCAGCTCGCATTGGATGGCTGGCTTCCCCCATCCTTAGGGTACCGTTCTCCCTTACCTCAAGGAAGATCCTTTTTATTCTTCTTTCCTTTCCCCTTTCTCTTTTTTTTATTTTCCTTTCATTGCATGTTTCCACCATGATTCTATAAAGCCCATTGTTTCTGTATTGAACATGTCTATGGCTAGGTCCGACAGGTGCACACCGTCAGACCTGTAGAAATCCTTTACCCATGATTCTATCCCCCTCAGTATCACCTGTCCTCCCATCTGCCTCACTAACATCCCAACCCTCCTATTCATCTTTCTCCTGGCCCTCTCTACCACTCTGTGGCTATGCTCCTGCCTCCACACCCTCCTTGGTATCATATCTGGCCAGGTGAGGCCTACCTGTGGCCACCACCATCGTATTGCCCCCAAATCCCTTTTTATTTGTAAGTATGTATCTACCCAAGGCCTGCCTGCAAGGTCGTTGCCCCCTAAATGTATAATAATTAGATCTGGACTGGGCCACCATCCCTTGAGTTCCTTCAAGGTGGGAAGCAGCTGTGCCCATCTCATCCCCTGTATGCCATGCCGAACCAACCTACACTGTCTCTCATCTTGGCACAGCTGCCTTCCCCCAGCCTTCTTCTCTGCTCTTTTTCCAGCCCAATAAATATAGGAATGGCCACAGATCCAAACTTCCATGATTCTACCTATGGGTTTCAAGCAAAATTCATTATTTTACAGATGCTCTCAGTGTCATACCCGCATTTTTCCCCCATTATAAAAGATTTTCTTTTTTTTATATATATATATATTTTACACCCTCTTCCACCCTTTTCTGCCCCCCCCCCATTTCTGCAGTTCAGGCCAGGACCACTACCTTCAAAAGTCTTTTTTTTTCCTTTTTTTTTCAGTGCTCTAATGTATCTCTTATAACTGGCCGATCGCCATCGTCCCTTTTCCAATATCCCATTCACCGTCTCTCCCGCTGCTGCCCACTGTGAGGCAGCCCCAATCCGCAAGGAATGTGATGAATAGTTAGCCAGGTCTTCCCCCATGAATTGCATGCCCTTTTTGAGCAATGCCGTGACTTGGTAGCCGGTGACCCTCTTCCCATCACCATGCACAAATAATTTTCCCGTCTTGTTTCCATGCTTTGCAGCGAAAGCCCACAGAGCCTGTATAGGGCATATTGCCCCCTCTGTTCGCCCTTTCAGCGTTACTATGCAACCCTGCCCTCTCTGGTCCATTTTTGACCTCCTAATCTTAATCCGTATCTCTGTCCCCCTCAGCTTATATTTTCCCATTCTAACCCCCCTTCCTTGTCTTCTCTCCCGTGGCCTACCACCTCGCTCACTCTCATGGCCCCAGCGAACATTACCACCTAGATTGTGTGAAAAAGCTGGGCCTCGGCCTTCGATCTGCATATTGCTGGGAGCACGTCCTTCATCTTTATTAGCCACTGCTCCCCTATAGGCCTTCTATTATCTGCTAGTCCTTGCTTCAACCTGCTCAATCCTTGCATCATTCTTCTGATGAGTAATGATTTTGTCAGGTCCTTCCACCCTTTTAGACTGCAGATAACACTAATCCCTGCCAAATAGACTCCCATTGTGGTGTGGGCTGTGCCTTTTTGCCACTGCTCCATGGTGAACATTCCCAACTGTTCCTCTGTGAGTGGCCTACTTACCTCCATCTGGTGTTCTGCCCTGAATGTTCGAAACACTCACCAGGCCCCATCGTAGGCTCTCAGAGTCCAAGATGCCCATGAGCTGTGAAACAGCAGTTTTGCTTCTTCTTGCCAATGTCCCAGATGTTCGTTGTTATGGGTGTTTTTAGTTCTTCCGCTGCCGGTGCCAGCCTCCGAAAATGGTCCAGCTGCAGACGGACCATTTTCGGAGGCTGGCACCGGCAGCGGAAGAACTAAAAACACCCATAACAATGAACATCTGGGACATTGGCAAGAAGAAGCAAAACTGCTGTTTCACAGCTCATGGGCGTCTCGGACTCTGAGGGCCTACGATGGGGCCTGGTGAGTGTCAGCATTGGTATTGCATACCCCTTCTATGTGTTGTGCTCTAAATGACAAGTTCATCTGCAAAGCCCTTAAAACTAAAAGTCGTAATACCTGCATGACTGTGCCTGACCTGGCTCCCCTGTTGTTCAGAACATCCACCACTGCCCTATTGTCACACCAGAAAGTCACTTTCTGATCTCGTAATTCCTCCCCCCAGACCAAAGTACATGCCCATATGGGCATGATCTCCAGTAATGTTATATCTCTCACTTTTACCTCCTTTACCCAACTGGCTGGCCAGGGTTCTGCAAACAATCTATCCCTCAGGTAACCCCCATGCCTAGCCCGCCAGCAGCATCTGTGTAGAGGTCGAGATCTGTGTTGTATAGCCGCTCCTCTTGCCAGAACGAGCACCCATTGTACTCCCTAAGAAATTCTTCCCAGATTCTAAAATCCTCCCTGACCCCTTGTCAGGTCCACCCAGTGATGTGGTCTGGTGACCCCTGCTGTAGCCCTAGCTAACCTCTTTGTGAATGCCCTCCCTGGTCTGATGGCCCTTCATGCAAAGTTCAGGTGCCCTAGTACCTGCTGCACCATTTTTAGTTGTACCCGTCTCCTTCTGCTGTGTACTTGGATTAGCTCCTTCAATTTCTTTACTTTTTTGTTCGGTAGTCAAAATATTTCGTTCGGAACATCTATCTCAATCCCTAAAAATTCCATAACCCTGCTGGGCCCCTCTGTTTTTTCTGGTACCAGTGGGACCCATAGCTCCCAGCACGATTCCTGAAACTTACCCAACATCCTCTGTGTCTCTCTTTTTCCCTTCCCAATGAAAAGAAAATCATCCAGATAATGGATGACCATCCTGTAACCCATTATTTCTTGGAATATCCACTGTAAGCAGGTGTTGAATGCCTCAAATGTAGCACATGCTGTGGAACAACCCATTGGCATTGCTTTGTCAAAATAATACTGTTCCCCACTTTTAAAACCCAATAGATCCCAGTCTTCCCTCCTAACTGGAAGCAGTTTAAAAGTGGATTCAATGTCCGTTTTTGCCATCCATGCATCCTCTGTGGCCCGGATCATCCGGACCGCATCCTCTAGTGTCACATATGTCACCTTACTATGCTCCTCACTGATGAAATAGTTCACCGAATCCCCTTCTGGATAGGACAGGTGGTGGATCACCCTGTACTCTCCCTCTTGTTTCTTAAGTACCAAACCCAATGGCGAAATCTGCATGTTCAGCAATGGGGGAGTGTTAAACGGGCCCTCTACACTACCTGCTGCTTTCTCTTTATCTATCTTCTGTCTTAGCATCTCCTCCTTCCCTTTTACTGACCCAAGGTTGCTCACCTCCAACGCTCACCTAGGTCCCCTACACTGCAATGAAAACCCTGTGTTAAAACCCCTCAAAATCATGTCCTGGATGCTCGTGTCTGGATATCTGTCCAGGCAAACTGTCCATTCCTTCAAGTTGATGGGGGTTCTGGCCATCCCAAACTGTTCCCTGTTGTGTCCCCCGACGCTCCTCCCCACCCCCTCCCACTCATTTTGCCCTATCTTTTTTCCTTCAGTGGCTCTGACTCCCTCTATTCACATTCCCCCTACTCCGCCCTCCCGTTCCATGTTTGCCTTTAAACCCTTGGCCATCTCGAAAAAACTGTTGACCTGATCCTTGACCCCCATGCCCTTGTGCCCCTTGTGCCCATGTCATTCTGCATTTGTTTGCCAGGTGTCCTCCTCCACATTTTGAGCAAGCATGCCGGAAACGACATTGAGGCAATGAGCAAAAAGTCCTATTGTAAGCCCAGTAGCATCTCTGGGGCATAAACCCCTTTTTGCCCCACTCACCTTCTGGTGTGGACTGATCTGTTACATAATCTGTCCACAAATCTATCTGCTTGGTGTCCCATCTCACATCCCCAAATGTTGCCATTCTCTGCCAAAAAAATTCATCATAGTATAACCATCCCAACCCGCCTTTTGCTTTTGCTCTCCGTATTATCAAGGAATAAGTAATGAGCGGGATGCCTAGCTCTGGCCTTTTTTCCAGAATGATGGCTGAGAAAGTGGCAAAACCTAGGAACCATCTATGCCAAGTCTTCCCTTTAGTGAACTTGTCGTCCTCCTTATTTCCTAAAAGTACTATGGTCGCTGCCATCTCACTCTTACCTATGCCCTCAGTTTCCTCGTATTTGGCTGCTGCGTCCCGACTCACCAAAGTGAATATATCTACATATTCCCCTTTCCATATTTTTTCCTTTGTGGCCAGTGGCACATGTTCGCCTATCCTCATCCCAGGTGCCCCTATATCCCTTGTACCTCTTCCTTCTCTCCACTCCCTTTTCATCCTTTTCCAGCCCTTCTTTCTCAGTCCTAATCTCTGCCAGAGCTGATTCCATCTGCCCCAACCCTCCTGTTCCCAGTGCCACCACAATTTGCCCTATGTATTCTTTTATACTGTCACCCACTGTACTGGATGTGTTACCTGTAACCTTGTCTGGGCCGTTCTGCCTGGAGTCTTCCACATTTCCCCTTGCTTCTCCCTGTGGTTGAGGAGGAGGGGGAACTACTGGGGTCTGTGGAGGGAAAACCACGTTCTGGGCATCATGTCTGGGTTCTGCCAGGGAGATCCCACCTTGATCAGGTCGGGGTACTGGCGTTGCCGGGTCCATGGGATGCAGAGGTACTGGATCAACCACCTTAGTGGGCCCCACTGTTTCCGGTGCTAGCCTAGTGGGACTACATGGCCCTTTGGCTGGTCGTATCCCCCTGCCGCCCTTTCCCTGGCCCGCTTTTCTTCTCCCCGGGACTCCTGGTCCTCCCCTCCACCAGCTCCCACATTCTGTTTGCTTTTTCTGAAAATTCAATTATAGCCTTATAAGCATCCTCCTTTGATGGTCTGCTCTTCTTGTGTGCCATTTCCTTCTTTCTTTGCTCTGTGAAGACAACTACAGGAAGATAAAACATGGGTTATTTGTATATCTGTACCTGTTTGTAACGCCTTCATCCTGTCCCTTAAACCACACACCCACATCAAACAGACCAAGGCACCCCTGAAATCAGCCTCCCCCCCCCCAGGAAAATAGACACACCGCGTGATCTGATAATCGGACACCTTCCCCCCATATTCAGGCCTCTGCCCAACCCTTGCTCCCTCACAGTGCCTGAAAAAAGGAGGGAAGAGGGCCAAAACAGCAAGCAACCCCCCCACAAGTGAATGCCAAGTCTTCCCAATGCGACCACCTCACAGTGTGGGACCTCACTCGAGAGGTCCCGGGTCTCGATCTCTCTCCTTCCCCCCGGCCTCTCCCAGGCTCTTGTTTTTGCTCCCCCATATGCTTTGAAAGGCCCCCTACATGTGAAGACAGCATGAGGCACATGGGCACTCTTTTTAAAAACCCCGGCGTGTGATGTCACCCACATGGTCACATGTTGTACTTGCTCTCCCTTGTCTTCTGGGCCCTTCTCTGGGCTTATTCCCCTACTGAAACCAAACCAAATGCTTCCCCCACCCCAGTACCCACCCAAGCCCAAGAAAATGCTCTCTATCCACCACCCTGGCGTGTGACATCATGCCATGCGGTGACTCCATCTGGGCCTCTGACAGGCCTATCCTCCATCCAGGGCACTGAAAAAAACACAACAAACACCACCAGAGCATAATAGTAAGTCCCCCAAATTATTTCCACCACACCTACATGCGGCGTGTGACACTGCCTTTCGTTGTCCTAGATGTGGCTCCCTTAAGCCCTCCCAGCTGCCAAGCTTCGCTTTAGTGCCTTCCAATCCTAACAATGAGCAACAGCCACACAGTGCCTCCCTAACATGAGAGCTCAAGCCAGTGCCCTTCTAGCAGACCCCCCATGTGGCGTATGATGCCTGCCACGTGGTCCATGCCTCAGTGCCTCTTCAAGGCCTTGCCCTTCCTTCCCAGGCTTCCTTCAGCACACACAGCCACCAAACACCACCAGCGCCCTAGCAGAAGGCAACAAGGGGGTTTCCACCACCCCCCGCGTGGTGTGTGACATCACGCCACACGGTCCCGGCTTCTGCTGGCTCCCACCATCTCCACAGGTTCTCCCAGGCCCACTATTCATGCCAACCAGCATCAAAATGGGGAAAATCACAGCAAAACCATCACAAATAAGTAAAAGGCTTTTCTTCATTCACTAGTCATTACAAAAAACGGTGTATGGCACCGCGCCACGTGGTCTCAGCTCATGCTGCCTCTCTCCCATCTCCAGGGCTCCTCCATGCGTACCAAATTCTTACCAGGGCAAAAACAGTCCATAAATTACCACAAAACCTCAAAACACATCAAAGGCCTTCTAACCAACCCCCCATGAGTCGTGTGCATCACCCCCATGTGGGCCTGGGCCGTTCCCTCTTCCGTAATCTAATCTCCATTGCTGCTCCTCATAGCTCAGACATCTACTGTAACATTTTTTTTTAAATACTGTATATATTCCTCCTCTTCTCTCCCTTTTATTTTTCACTTCACATCTCGTCCTGCAATATCACTGTTTGTTTCCTTACCTCTCTCTCTTGGTGAAAAACCTTAACAAATTTTTTGCCAATCCGACATGCTGCAGTTGATGTAGATCAAAACTCCAGCAAGAAGTGGCTGAGGCCCCCTTGTGCTGTCCCTTATGTACCTCCCTTCACCCCTCCCCTTCCTGCTACCTGCCCATTGTTCTGGCACTTAGCCCATCCCCTTCCTTCCCCCCTCCCCTTCTGAGCACAACCATTCTATGCAGGAGGGAAGGGGTGCACCAGGGCAACCTGGTCTGCCCCTTAAAGGGCAAACTCCATTGTTTAACTTATCCCTTTCACAGGGTGACTTCCCCCATCTGGAAAATGGCCCAGGTCATCCCTTTGTTTAAGTCTGGAGATCCCTGAGACCTTAAGAATTACAGGCTAGTTTCCCTTCTCCCAATCTTGTCCAAGTTGTTGGAAAAAATTATTAATGCACAGCTTAGGAATCACCTGGAATTGGCTAAGCTGCTCAACCCATTATAATCAGGCTTCAGAGCACAACACAGCACAATCATGGCACTAGCCAAGGTAACTAATGATTGGCTGTGTGAGCTGGATAATAAGAACTTTGTCTGCGTAGTATTTTTGGACCTAAGTAAGGCCTTTGATACCGTCAACAACAGTTTGCTTCTCTCATCCCTCTGAAATAACGACTTGGATGCTCTATCTCTGAGATGGTTCAATAACTACCTCTCTGACAGTTCACAGCAAGTAAAGGCTGAAGGTGAAGTCTCACTACTGAAACCTCTCCAGAGGGGTGTACCACAAGGCTCTATCCTGGGTCCCCTGCTCTTCGCTATTTACATTAATAGTATCAATACCACCATCAGTAAGTCCCAAATACACCTTTTTGCAGATGACACAGTGCTTTATGTTAGTGGACCATCCCCTGAAGTAGCATGTACAGATCTCCAGGCAGAATTCAACCTGCTGAAGCTCTAGCTCCTAAACCAGAAGGTGCACCTAAATGCCAAGAAAATGAAAGCAATGCTCCTTTCACCCTTCTCCAATTTACCTAACCAGGCCACAGCTGGGACACTCCCTCTGATTACCACCATCCTTGGTGAACAGCTGGAGTACATAATTAATTTAAAATATCTGGGGGTATGGCTGGATGATAGACTCTCCTTCCTTGAACATATAGAAGAACTGATAAAGAAACTTAGACAGAGACTTGGCCTGTTATTTAGGATAAAAAACCTCCTCCCTAGGGATGCCAGGATGAGGCTAGTCCAAACTACCTTTCTCCCCTTACTAGAATATGTTGACTTCCTCTACAGTCAGGGACATGCAGCTGCTCTCTCCAAACTTAATACGCTCTACCACAGGGCTCTAAGGTTTGTAATGGATCTTCCCTACTCCACCCACCTTTATTCCTTGTATACTGCAGTGGGTTGGTCATCCCTCAGCTCTATACAGCAAAGAAACACCGCAATCTCGACCTACAGTCATCTTAAACAAATTGCCTGGCTACATCTCTGACAGTCTACCATTATGTCCCCTAGGTAAGTATGCCCTGAGAAGTGCCTCATACATTTCACTGAAGGTATTCAATGCCAGATCTCACTTTGGCTGGAAATCTATTAGCTGTGTGCTGCACCACGTGTGGAATAAGCTACAAAAAAACATGAAAATAAAACATTCCATAAGCCTAGTAGCCTTCAAAACATTTTATTTTCATCATAATAAGGAATCTTGTGCTTGCTACCCCTGACTCTAGAGACCCCTGTCTCCATGGAGCACCCTGTATATGCCCACTCTTGGCCCCAGGGCTCCTCCTGTTCTTAGGTTCCACATATTGCAGACCCCCTTCCCCCAAATAAAAAAAAAATAAAAATAAATAAATATATGAATAAATAATTTCTTTGCACCATGATCACTACTTCAACCTCTGAAAACATGACCTGGCACTGTACCTGCCTTCGCCTACCTCCTGCCCTCAATGCACTGTTACCTCTAATAGTTCAGTCCACACAACCATACATTCTGAGGCCCTTTGACTCTTTTCTATTATCCCTCCCTATCTCCCTCTCCCCACTTCTCTCCCCTCTCTTTCACTTAGTTCATTTTCTATCTATGTGCCTTGGGAGAGCCGGATGGTACATCCTGTACTTGTCCCTTCTGCAACACTGTTTGTTTTGTGTGAGTATGTATATATATATATATATATATATATATATATTATATGTATATGTGTGTGTATATATATATATATATATATATATATATATATATATACACATACACACATATATATATAGATATATATCTATCTATCTATATATATATATATGTAACACTGCTTGTTTTGTAATTTGTACATTTTGATTGATTGATTGTTTGGAATTTATTGTTGTATATTGTCCTGCATTTTTTTTTGGATCTGTATTGTTCATACCTTTTGCTGCACATGACACTGCCTTATAACTGTTGTTTTTAAAACTGTTCTCCTTGTACTTGTACACCCCAGGTCCACCTCAAAAAAAGCTTTTGTTCAATTGTCTTCACCTGGTTAAATAAAGATTTTGAGTGACTGATTGATTGATTGATTGAACACATTGTCCTATCCCACCTTACATCTCTTCTATCTGACACCTCCTTTTTCACCCATTTCCAGTCTGGTTTCAGGAAAAAAACGCTCAACCACCATCTCTGTCCTACTGCTCATGGACCATACTAACCAGGGTGGACAATGGCCAATTTACCTCTGCAATTTTTGTTGACCTGGCCAAGGCCTTTGACACTGTCTCTCACTCTCTTCTCCTCAACTCACTCCCGGCAGCTGACCTAGCTCCCTGCACCACAAACCAGTTCAAGGCCTACCTTATTGGCAGAATCCAATCAGTTATGATCTTGGATACCACTTCCCCAACCTTCCTGATTAGAACTGGTGTTCCCCCAGGGATCTGTATTAGGGCCCATTCTATTCTCCATCTTCTTATGCGACCTTCCCTCTGTTTGTTCCCCCTCCTCCACTATACATATGTATGCCAGTGATACAGTCCTGCATGCATCTGGCTCCTGTCCTGCTGAGGTTACAACCAGCTTACAGCAAGACTTCGACAAGGTTCAGCTCTGGTTTCTGAACCATCAACTTTTCCTCAACATAAGGAAGACTGTCTCCATGACCTTTGGCACAAGGCAGAGTAGGCTTCCCTCCCTACCCACTTTCCACACCCTTGATGGGAGTTTACTTGAGGACACATCTTCCTTCAGGTACTTAGGTGTTTGGTTGGACCAACACCTAAACTTCTCTGGACATATTGACGCCATCCAGAAAAAAACTGTGCCCCAAGCTTGGTGCCCTGTTCAGGAACCGTAGTTGCATCCCTCCTACAGCTGGACATGAACATGTTCAGAAGATGATACTGCCCATTTTTGACTACTGTGACATAGTCTATGATGCTGCCCATAAATCTTTTCTGGCCAGACTGCATACCCTCTTCAATTCCTTTTGTCGCTTTGCCCTGGATGCCTCCCTTTGCACCCACCACTGCGATCTTTATCATGCCCTATCCTTCCCCTCTCTTACAAATAGGTAAATCTTCCACTGTGCTAAATTCGCCTTCAAGCACTGGCTGGGTGAGCTCCCTTTCTACCTCACCTCCTACTTTATAACACCCCCCATCCTCCCATTCCCTTAGATCAACCAACTCCCCCACCCTGGTAGTCCCCCGCAGATCCACCCAAATTGGCCAATCCAGTTACTCTTACAGCCTCCCAAAAATGTAGAATTCCCTCCCCCCTCAAATCTGGCACTCATCCTCCACCTACTCCATCAGCTTTGCCCTCAATAATTTACTCAGAAGTGCAGCATGAGAGTGGTGCTGCACTTCTGAGGTGCCGTCTTTCAGATGAGATGTTAAACCGAGGTCCCATCTGCCTGGATTGGTGGTAGTTCAGGTGGATGTTAAAGATCCCATGGCACTTATCGAAAAAAGAGTAGGTGAATTTCCCCGGTGTCCTGGTGAAATTTCCCTCATTCACTAACAATACCACCAACAGCATAATCTGGTTCAAGGTCAGTTGGCATTCATCTGTATCCTCCTCACCCGGTCATGCCTGAAAATTGGCAAGATTTGTCTAGTGCACTTACCCAGTCAACAAAAACTAAATAAATAAATAAAATAATTACCTTGCACCTAGCTGCTCCTGCAATGTCAAACCCTACTTCCCTCCTCTAAGCCCTGGACAAACCCTACCCCTCTACCAGCACTTTCATTTTACCCTGTGCACCCCCACCCCACAAATGTCTAGCTTCCTTCCCTTCCCCCAAATTGCTCCCCCTTACTGGCCTTCCTTGATCTCTCACAGAATGTAAGGGATCCTGAATGCTCTCCATGGGTCCCTCTCCTACCTCCAAAAGGGGCTCGTACCTCTCATCTACTCTCTTCCCCCACCCTCACTCCTAGCTCCCTGGACTAGCAGTCCCCTTGCAGGGTTCTTAGCATCCTGAAAGGGTCCTACTGCATCTAGGCTTGTCTCTTCTCCTTCCCCCTTCCCTGTCTACCTGTCTCCCAGCCTTTGCAGTCCCCTTGCAGGATTCTCAGCATGCTGAGGGGGTCCTACTACACCTAGTCTTGTCTCCTCTCTTTCCCCCTTCCCATCTACCTTTCTCCCTGGCATTTGCAGTCCACCTGCAGGGTTCTCAGCATCCTGAAGGGGTCCAACTGAGCCTTAGCATATCTCCCCTATTCTATCTTGCCAATATCTTGGCTTTCCATGACTACTAGCAGGGTCCAATACATCCTGATGGACTATTGATTAGGCCCCATCCACTCCAAAGGTGTGAATTCTCTTCCCTTCAAGGACTCAGTTCTCACTCACTACCTCTCCTATCACTGTCTTAGCCCCTATCTTCTGACCTTCCCCAACCCCCTTTCAGGGTACCCCGCATCCTGAAGAGTCCTCTTTGGGTTAGGCCCTATTCCCCCTCCTAGCATTTAAATCACACCTCCTCCTCATCTCCTTCTCTCTCTCCTTCCTCTTTAAATCCCTACAAGCTTCCCCCCTTTCTATCTAGCCCCACAGCCCCCTTGCAGGGTTCCCCTCATCCTGAAGGGATCTCTCTGGGACACTGCCTTATCCCCTTCTCTCTGGTCCCCCAGTCCCCTTGCAGGGTTCCTTGCATCCTGAAGAGGTCTCCAGAGACACAACTCTTCCCCCTCCCCCTTCTTCACCCCTCCTTCTCCTTTCCCCCTTTTCTTTCGTGTAAGCACGTGTTTACTTATTAACCCAGCACTTATTATTGTCCACTCTTTCTACCTATTGTGCGCAACACTGTTGTAACACTGTTTGTAACACCTGTCTTACAACTGTATGTTAATGTTGATCTTGTAACTTGAATGTTTAATGTCTCATTCTTTTTTTTACCTCTTCCCCCCAGGTCGCACCGGGAGATGAGTGACTTGTTGCTCAGTGTGCCTTCCTGGTGAAACATTTCAATGAATAAATAAATAATCCATAGAGAGGAAGGATGACGTTCCTCCTCCTGCTATTGAAATTTCTGCTGATACACCCAAACATTCTGCTGACCTTATTATATGCAGAGTTGCACTGACTGAACACCTTAAGATCACTTGAGGTCAACACCCCAAGCTCCCTTTCCTTAGACTAGGTAATGAGTTTGATGTTGTTTAACCAATACTCTATTCTAGGGTTGTTCTTACCGCGATGCATCACCTTGCACTTTTTGGCATTGAAATGAAGCTAAAACTCCTCACACCATTTCTTTACTCTTTTTAGGTCATCCTAGAGGTTTCTTAAGGCTTCTTCACTATCCACCCTTCCATACAACTTGGTATCATCAGTGAAAGGTGCTGTCCTACATTTTATATCTTCACCAATGTCACTGATCATAATGTTGAACAGGACAGGTCTGAAGACTGAACCCTGGGAAACTCCACTGGTGACTTCTCCCATCTCAGATCTTACTCTGTTAACCACCACCCTTTTCTTTCTGCTCTGAAGCCAAGATGTGATCCATTTGGTGATGTTCTCTGCTATGCCTGAATCCCTAAATTTGGATCAAAGCCATTTGTGGGGAACCGAGTCAAAGGCCTTGCTCAAATCAAAATACTTTTCCTTTAGGAATCCCTTCTACAAAGACAGTGGGCAATCTTGGCCTTAATTCTATCCCCTCTTCTTTATCAGATGACATTAAATTGTAAACCTTTTCATCCCTCTCATATCATGCTCTTTTTTTAAAACGTCATTGTTTATTCAGGTATAGATACAGATTTTTACCATTCAACCAGAAAAAAGGATAGTCTTATACAAACAAAAAAGAGAAGAAAGTCACTGTGTGTTTCCCTGTTTGAGGAAGGGGGCTGTATCAACTTAATTTGCTGAGTCAGGAGCAGATGGTAGAAGCTAATTGGGGTGTGGCTTAGGAGCTTAGGAGTACAACAGCAGGTGTCTCCAATTACAGCTTCCTGCTGTTAGTTTTTGACAGAGGATAATCTTGCATTTAGAGCAAGTAACAACTGACTAGTCTTACAGTTTTCTTACTAACTGCCCTCCTTCCCACCCTAAGCCAGTTCTACTTTTATAGCCACTGGATTTGACTGACAACAGGAGCTTCCTGTTTGGCAGTAGGAAGGGCAGGATCACTGAGACACATTAGTTTCATCAACCTTGAAGGAACCTACAAAATAGCCCCCCCCTCGACTGCTGGAAGTCTGAATCCAAGCAAGGATGAAGGAGACTATTGAAGACTACAGGAAGTTCTTGTCCCAGAACAGGAAGGGTGAGAGTTGTAAGGGCACATAGACAGTAGAAAAGTAGGTGTAAAAATACATAGAGGAAGAAGACAGTAAGCATAGAAAGAAACAGGAGAGGAGGGACACAAAATAAGTTAAGATGGGAGTGGTGCAGTGCAATGGCTGTGGGGCACCAGTGTTCCAGGAGACATTATGGAGGCTGTGATACTGCCCTATTTGCAGGCACCTCTCTGAGGGAGGAGGTTGCCCATCTCCAGGCTGAGCTGGCTAGGATTCATGAAACCTCCTCCCTCACACAGGGACCACCAGGGCCACCACCACTACCTCAGAGGTTGCCAAGAAAGAGGACCAAGGTGGGCTCAGGGAGGGAGAGGGTGGTGGAACAGAGGTGCATCCCTCCAGCTGTACCTCTCCACAATTCATATGCCGTTCTGGTGAAGAGTGATTCCTCTATGGAGCCACCTACAGTGGAGACCAACAAGGATGCTGGGAACCTCCACAAAGGAGACCCACAGGAGTGTGGCATGAGACCCCACAGGGAAGGAAACAACTCCTGGTGGGGGACTCAATCATTAGGGGAAAGAAGTAGGGGAGGAAGGGGATAGGAAGGTAAGGTGGCTGTCTGGCACCATGCCTCAGAGGGACTGGAAGCAAATTCTCAAGCTCGTGGGAGCAGCTGCACAAGGGAGGGAGCTGGATATCATTGTCCACATAGGGACAAATGACCTGGCTGTGAATGGGATCAGAGCAGCGCAAAAGGAGTTTGTAGAGTTGGGGAGGGGCCTTAGATAAGTAGCATGTATGGTAACCTTCTAGGAGATGCTGCCTGTCTATGGCAAGGATGATGCTAGGGTATTCTGCACCATGGGATTCAATGAATGGTTGAAAAACTGGTGTGGAGCTCAGGGATTTGGCTTCACTGGGGACTGGAGAGCCAACTGGAGGGATGCAGGCCTATACTGGTGCGATGATCTGCATCTGTCTAAGGGGGAACCAGGATTCTAGGTGATAGGTTTAAATGCTTCATTGGCAAGCATTTAAACAAGCCAAGGGGGGGAGGCACTGAAAAGGAGCAGGGAAATCCCAGCCTCCCCCCACAAAACACAGTAGTTAGAGAGGTAAACACCAAGGTAGAAAAGTTGGTAGGGAGCAGAATGGGGTAAATGCAGAAGAAGGCAGTAAGGACAGGAATGGAGCTAAAAGGGGTAAGGCAATCAAACAATGGAGGGTGTTGAGTACCAATGCCCACAGTCTGTGTAACAAGATCCCTGAACTAATGGCCTTGATGGAAGAGGGATGCCTGGATATTGTGGCAGTCACTGAAACATGGTACACAGAGGACCATGACTGGGATGTCAACATACCAGGATACACAATCTACAGGAGGGACAGGGTGGGTAAAAGAGGAGGAGGAGGAGGAGCTTTCTATATAAGGTAAAAGATTAAAGCAACAGAACTAAAGAGTAAACAGGAAGTTGATAAGTCACTATGGGTCCCCCTGGAGACAGGAAATGGCACCACAATCCACATGGTGGTTGTGTACAGACCCCCATCTCAGGGGAAGAAATGGACAGGAAATGATAGAAGGCATCCTTAAAATGGCAGAAAAAGAGGGATATTGTTGATGGGGGACCTGAATATGCCAGATGTTACCTGGAGTACCATTGTAGCAGGCACATCCAAGAGCAGGGTCATTCTTTCTGCCCTAAAGGGGGCATGTCTCAGACAGCTAGTGTTGGAACCCACTCAGGAGGGAGCAATCTTAGACCTGGTATTCTCAAATGGGGAAGGAGAAAGGATCTCAGATTTAGAAGTGAGTAGCCATTTGGGAACAAGTGACCACCAAACAGTGTGGTTCACCATAAACACAACCATAGAGTCAAGCCATACAAAAACAAGAGTATTGGACTTTAGGAGGGCTGACTTTGAGAAAATGAGAGCGTGCCTCAGAAAAGCACTAGCACACGGGCAAGAAGGAGGGGTGGAGGAACAATGGGGAATAATCAAATCAGCCATCACAGAGGCAACAAGCCTTTGTGTGAAGCAAATCAACAAAACAAAACAAAGGGAAAAACCACTATGGCTCTCAAAAAAGGTGAAAGGGAAGGTTAAGGAGAAAAGGATAGCATTTAGGAAATATAAGGAAACACAAAAGGAGCAGGACAGAGAACTTTATCAGTTAAAGCAGAAGGAAGCAGGGAAGGCAGTCAGAATTGCAAAGGCACAAACTGAGGAAAAGATAGCCAACTCTGTTAAGAAGGGGGATAAAACCATTTATAGGTACATTAGGGAGTGAAGAAAGACCAAGGGAGGGATACAGAGACTTAATAAAGGTGAGGGAATGTGAGCAGAAGGTGACAGTGAAAAAGCAGGGATACTGAATAAATATTTCTGCTCAGTATTCACAACAGAAGAGGAGGGAGTGGTACCTAAACCAAACAAGAGAAACACTCTGAATAGGGGGGTCAATACCAGTTCGTTCACAGAAAAAAGGGTTTTGAAAGAACTCTTGAAACTGAGGGTGGACAAAGCAATGGGGCCTGATGGGATTCACCCCAGAATTCTAAAAGAACTAAGGGTAGAACTAGTAACACCATTGACTACTCTCTTTAACAAATCATGGGAGGATGGGATGGTACCTGAGGACTGGAGGAGGGCAGATGTGAATCCACTGCACAAGGTGGGAGCAGGGCAGAGGCAGGAAACTACAGACCAGTTAGCTTGACCCCAGTGGTAGGGAAAATGATGGAATCACTTCTGAAGGAAAGAATTGTTGAGTACCTAGAGACCAGTGGGGCATAGGACCCAAGGCAGCATGGTTTCGCAGCAGGAAGGTTATATCAGATGAACCTAATAGATTTCTTTGACTGGCTGACCAAAGTAGTAGACCAGAGAGGGGCTGTGGACATGGCCTACCTAGATTTTAGCAAGGCATTTGACACAGTCTCACACAAAAGATTAATATACAAGTTAGCCAGCCTTGGAGTGGGTCCCAAGGTAGTAGACTGGATAAAAAACTGGCTGGACAACAGGATGCAAAGGGTAATAGTAAATGGAGTCCACAGTGAAGAAAGGAAGGTAACTAGTGGGGTACTGCAGAGTTCGGTACTGTGACCGGTCCTCTTTAATGTCTTTATAAGTGACATTGGAGAACACCTGGAAGGAAAAGTATGTCTCTTTGTAGATGACACAAAAATCTGCAACAGGGTTGATACACAAGGTAGAATTGGACAGGATATAAAGGGGCTTGCAAGGTTGGAGGAATGGTCAAATATATGGCAGCTCAGATTCAATGCAAAGAAGTGCAAGGTAATGCATCTGGGAAACAAAAACCCAGGGGAAGAGTACACAATGGGGGGGGGGGTGAGTTAATAACAACAAAAATTTAAAGAGACCTAGGAGTAATTATATCAGATGACCTAAAGGAGGCAAGCAATGTGAGAAGGCAGTAAGGAGGGCTGGGGAGATACTGGGATGTATAGGAAGAGGCATCAACAGTAGAAAAAAGGAAGTTGTTATCCCTCTGTACAGACAGTTAGTGAGTCCCCATCTGGAGTACTGCGTGCAATTCTGGAGACCCCATCTCTGCAAAGACATAGACAGAGTGGAGGCTGTTCAGAGGAGGGTAACCAAAATGGTGCAGGGTCTGCACCAGAAGACATACGAGGAGAGACTATTGCAGCTTAATATGTATATCCTTGAGGAAAGGAGGGATAGGGGGATATGATAGAAACTTTCAAGGGAAAAATCTCAAGAGAATTAATAAAGTAAAAGAGGGTAGCATCTTTCAGAAAAAGAGGTGTGCAAGAACAAGGGGGCACAGTTTGAAGATAGAGGGGAGACAGCTCAGAGGTAATGTTAGAAGGTATTGTTTCACAGAGAGGGTTGTGAATGCATGGAATAGCCTTCCTGAGGAGGTTGTGGAGTCAGGAACAGTGGCAGAATTCAAGAATGCATGGGACAGACATAAGGCAATTCTAGTGGGGGTAGGAGGAAGTAAGCTGTTGATTAACTAGAATCTGCAGCTTATCCATCAGGTAGGGAAATGGGCAGACTAGGTGGGCCAAGCGGTCCTTATCCGCCATCAAATTCTATGTTTCTATGTTTAAACATGTCACTGAGTGTACTAATTCATGGTATTCACTTATGTGACAAAGATCATAATGAAGCATTTTGGTGAACAGTACAGAGTCCCCAGAGGGTCACCAGTGCCTAACAAAGTTCTGCTATTGTTGGGTACCATAAGTCCATATGAGTCCATCTTGCAACTCCCTTCACCTAAGGCTGCCGGGGGTTGATATCTTCCACTTGCAGCTGGTGCCGAACACTGCAGCCCGGTTGTTGACAGGGACCCCTCTGATGTGTCATATTATACTAGTGCTGCACGAACTGCAGTGGCTGCCTATCCAGTGGTGGATCACCTTTAAGGTCAGACTTTTGATTTGCAAAGCCCAAGACAGACAGGGCCCAGACTACCTGAAAGAGCTCCTGTCCCCCTGCTGCCCTGGGTGACCACTCCGCTCAGTTGACGAGGGGTTGCTACAGATTCCAAGGGTATCCTTAAAGTCATCGGGAGCCTGTGCATTCATGTATGTGGCTCCAGCCATGTGGAATTCTCTACCCCATCAGCTGCAGGAGTGAACGACCATGGGGTGTTTCAAGCAGGCCCTTAAAACCCATTTGTGGCGCCAAGCCTACCCAGATTGAGTTTACTGATTTTACTGATTATCCATATTTATATTGTGTTTTATACTTTTATTTTGTTTTATCCAATTTGTATATTAAAGCACCTTGCTAATTTGAAAGACGCTCGATAAATAAAGTTATTATTATTATTATCGTGCAGTGACTGTAAAAACAAAGGTAACTTTGATGTTATTAAGGGATGACAGATGGATATTACTCTTATGAGAAGTTGTAGACTTCAGTTTTCTACCATTAAAATATATATATATATATATATATATATATATATATGTGTATAGATATATATATATATATATATATATATATATATATATATATATACACACACACACACACACACTATGCAGAAAACTTTGTTAATGCATCATTATGGGTTAAAACACAAAAAGTCAGGAAATGAGACATTTAGGGTTGCTTCCACCCCCTTGTGGACCCACCCATCCTCCCGAGATTGACAGGTGACGGGCTGTGTCATTGGGGTTGAGATGCCTAAATGTCATCCCATTCCATGTGTAATCATATTCATAAGCCACAATAAAGATCGTTAGTGAGCTATGATCAAAGATTTTAAAAGTTCAAAAGTCTATTTTTTGACCAAATTATAAGACAGCACAGCCATGGCTTGATAGAGTGAAGCCCTCTGAGCAAAACCCATCCAAGGTTTACTTCAGGAGTCACCCCTGAGCTGAGATATTTGAGTTTTTCTGACTGCAAACTGAAAACAAGATGGTAGCCATCGCGATCAAAGAATTCCGCATGATCATGAGGAGGGACCAGATGACCAAAACACCATTCTTCTTTTGCAAAATAATCATATAAATGCTCCCATTGACTTATAATGGGAACTTAAAAGTGTACTATACAATGGCAAGAAAGAATCTTGGACTGTGATTGGTCAGTTTGGGGCTGGACCCATGACGTTATCCCAGCATAACACCACAGGTCTAGTCTCAACACTGTGAACCAATGTAGAGGACCATGATGACAATTACTTACTCTTTTTTTGCATCTCCTCTTAAGAAACAACAATATTTTTCCACTCTAATAAAAACATTCTTTAAAATTATTTTTTTATTTTATATATAACAACAAGCCATTGTATGACAGGAATAATGCACTCCACGGTGTGTGTCGTGCTGGGATAATGCCACACCTGTGGCATTGGACACACTTGGACTGCAGCCTTGTGCCCAACCCCCCCAGGCATGGCATTATCCCAGCATGACACACACCCTGTCATGCATTATTCCTTTAATAACTTTTGAATGAATTACTATTTTTTCACCAAATGCAAAGCGACATATTGCTTGACCCAAGCTCTTTCAGATGAGTCAAGTTGCAGAGCAGCACACCACACGACGGCCGCACAGCGCCACAGACAAAATCTGAAAAACTGCCCACATAACTGGTGAAAAGTGAATTGTTCAGCATTTTGGTGAGCAAAAACCATAAGTCCGACCGAAATGAAATCTGGCAAGTCAAGAGATCTACCATGCCCCACCATGCATACCAAATTTCATGCAAATCCCTTGAACAGGTCCAAAGTTATTAACGCACAACATTTTGAGTTTAACATAGGCCTGCCTACTGAACCTAAATATAGGGACACGACTGTGCCCCTTATAATGATTATATCTATATATGTAGATATATATACATATATATCTATATATCTATCTATCTATATATATATATATATATATATATATATATATATATATACATATTTTATAGTGGCACGGTAGTGCCACTGTAGTTTGGGTTGAGTACCCCATTTAAGGTTAAACCTGAAATTTGGAAGCTTAATAACTTTGCTACTGTACAATGGATTTGCCTAAAATTTGGCATGTTCAGTCTGGTACCATAGATCTCTGGACCTGCCAAGTTTTGTTACAGTCAGATGTACGGTTGCAGAGCTACAAAGTGCCGAAAAATACACAAATTATGCATTTTTGCACATTCTTTGCTCGCGCCTACAGGTCGCACGGTTTATGTGACCAGTCCAAAACTTTCAGGCAACATGCAGCTGGGGTCCCTGATGTGCCTTTCAAAGATTGCGTGAAAAAAATATTAAATGGTTCAAAAGTTATTCAAAAAATCTGAATCCCATTATAGTCTAAGGGAAAAGTTAACAAAATATGCGAAAGTGTCTCAAATGCAGTTTTTAATTTCACAAATTACCCTTTTACTTTCACAAATCGGGCATTTTTTTCAGTTGTTGGTCACAGAAATATTTGGCACTTAAATGTGGGACCCTCTTGGGACACAATTCTTGTTGTGTTCACCTAGTCAAGCCCTGAGGATACTAGCCATGTCTTTTTTTGGGGGTATAACACCCCAGAAATCTGTTTTTTAAATTTTTTTAAAAAGTAGTGTCACAAAGTACTTTCGCAAATGCCTGAAGGGCCCCACACTCCCACCACCACATACCATTCACTATTTACAGTGCGCATTCTCAAAAAGAAAGGAAGTTCATGACAAAAAATTCATTGTTAAGGTTGCCACCCCTACCATCTCACAACCACCCCAACCCACCAACAGGCATCGAGGGGTGCATTGGGGTTGTTGTGCCTAACTCTCATCCCATTCTCCTATATTGCACCACTTCAGCTTCTTTACACATGGAATGGGGTAACAGTTAGGCTGACGACCCCAATGAACACCCCAATCCCTGTTTGTGAGGCTGGGGTGGGGGTGGGATGGTAGGGGTGGCAACCCTAATACCGAATTTCCTTGCATTTGCCGCTGTGGAACAACCCTGACTGATGCATTAAACTGAGTTTTTTGCCATGAATATATATACATATATATATATATATATATATATATATATATATATATATATATTTGTGTATATAAAAATAGAATTTCAATCTATTCAGAGTCAATTAACTCAGCTGTCTATTACCATCAAAATTTAGAACATAATATGGTAATGAACAGACATAGGTGCATTATTTCCCCTCCTCCCCAATGCCCCCCCTGACTGATGTGGTTGCTCAGTTTTTTAAATGTAACTCTACCCTCCCTGCCTGATTGGAATGCCTACATCTGATGCCAAGGGTACCATATTTCCACAAATTTCGCATGTGTTAGCCATAATTGGATAGTTATTCTTTCTAGTCTTTCTAATTCCAACACCCTAATCTGCCAGTCTTCCATGGTAGGTGCCATGGGGGTAAGCCATCTGGATGTGATACTGTTTAAGGCCACTACTTTAAGCATCTGGCCTAAACATCTCAGAATAGGGAGCAGGTCACCAGGGTCAGGAGTCTTAAAACTAATTCTGTACATGAAAAGGGTATCAAGGTCACGTGATGTCTGCTAGCTAAGAGGCAGCAGGGGTTTAGAGCTCTCCCTTCCCACCAGCGATTTAGCGATATTTGGGTGTTTTGTTGGCTTGTGCTGCAATTAGCTATCTTAGTATCGGCAAGAGTACATCCCGCTCGTCGATTCTCTGATGTTTTTTGAGCGTGCAACTTAAAAGTTGTAGCAGGATGGAGTCGATAAAGCGGGCGCAATTAAGCACAGCGCCTGCCACACCGGAAAAGCTCCCCAAAAATCATGGAATCAGCCAAGACCCTCTTCTGACAGACCGGAGACAAGAATTTAGTAGCTGGCCTCTTTCTGAGAAAGATTTCTCAGAAATTGTCCCGTTAAAAGGCGTGCTGCAGGCAATTACAGCTGATTTAAAATCTATTAGGGATCTTTCCACGTCACTATGAGGGTATCTGACTCGGAGGCCAGAATTCATTCACTTGAGCAGTGGAAGATTACTGCGAGGCCGAGATGATTTCTTTAACCCAGCAAGTTAAGCTGGCAAAACAGTAGATTTGGAGGTCGTAGCGAAGGAACAATTTAGTGATTTTGGGCCTTCCGAGCTTGAGGAAGGAGCTGACCTTACGATGTTTCTTCAAAATTTCTGGCTAAAATAGTAGGCCCCTCACCCCTCAATCCTCACTATCATTTGGGTGGGCCCATAGGTCCCTTAGGCCTAGGCCTCCACCTGGCTCTCCACATGACCCATCATCGTGAAGTTCCTTGAGTTACATTGAGAGGCAACCGTCTCCAATAAAGCTCGAGGTTGCAGACCATCAGCTGGGGAGCATCTAGGCTGCTAGTGCCCAAGATTTGCCAAAGAAGTTAGGGCAAAAAGAGCTGCCTTTCACCTGTTGTACAGAAGCTGGTCGCTGCAGGAATTCCCTTCCGTATGCTCTACCTGCTCGTTAAAGATTACTGTGGATGGACATCCTCTGAGCTACGAATCTTTGGAATTGGCGTCGGAGGACTTATCTATTAAATTGCCTAACCTGTTTGCTGTTAATGGCTGATTTAATGTCCCCGATTTAAATGTCTGGATGGTGATATGGGTGGTTCTGGAGCCTACAGTTTTTTATCTCCCTTCCCTTTTTTTTTTTTTTTTATTTTATTATTTTCTTTCTCCTGGTAATGTGGCTAATTGCTGTCTGCTTCAGCCTTACCTTTTCAGCTGCTCTTGTGGTTGCTGGGTA
The DNA here is from genome assembly GCA_016271365.2 of Neoceratodus forsteri. Taxonomy (NCBI): domain Eukaryota; kingdom Metazoa; phylum Chordata; order Ceratodontiformes; family Ceratodontidae; genus Neoceratodus; species Neoceratodus forsteri. The sequence goes on along the minus strand of CM057449.1, from coordinate 540,680,541 downwards.
ATCCGGGGGCTTCAGGCGGCTGAACGGGTGTTGATCTAGGCCGTATTGGCCATCTTTGCCTTCCCTTCCCCTCGAGGGGTGCCTCACCCGGAACGTCTTTGGGTCGGTTGCTGTTTCACAGCATGCGGGCTATTGGACGGACCAACCTGGTCCTAGTGTTATTTGGTTCCCCTGAGAAACACCAGCCATTATTGCGAGGATGCGAGGGTGTTGTGCTGCATTTTGTTTTGCTTCCTTTTCCTTGCTCCTCTCGCTGTTGATGGTGAGCCAACTCCTTTCTTGTACCCTAGCTTATCCCATATTGGAAGAGATACTGGGGTTTGTGCAGTAGCCGGCTGTTCTCCGACTCTAAACCTGTACAGTTGTTGGTGGGGGGGGATACCCCTGAGCTTCCTGCGGTTTCTCGCAGCTGCATTGGGTGCTGATGGATGGGGGGTTTGCTAATCCGTCCCTTAGCTGGGGGTTATTGTTTGTATCTTGGGGGTGGTTGGGGGTTGTCCTCCTGCTGTGGTCCACTCCATGCTGGGTTTTTTCCAGCCTTCTGGTTCCCCATAGCCTGATGGGATATGGATTTGCGTTGAGGATTTGGCTGCCAGTTTATCAGTGTTCCTGCATATGTTCTGGGTCTGCTCATATCTGGGGCCGATGTGTATATATTTGGGTGTGTTGTTCTGGGGGGGTTGATGGGGGTCGTTCCAGCATATTTGACTATTCGTCTGATTTTTTTAGGGTTAGCTAAGATCCAATTGTTTAGGTTGTATTTATTTAGGCAAATTTGTTTTGATAAGATATGGGTAGCTGGAACTGGGGGGGATAAGAGTGCCTACTGTTTTAGTTTATATCTGTTTGTTCCTGTATTAGCCTTATATTTGAAATAGCTTTAAGGGCTCTTAAGATTGCATCATGGAATGTACGTGGGTTTAGGGGGAAGGTCAAGAGGTCTCAGGTTTTTAAGCACTGTGAATTATTTCAGGTAGATATTTTGTTTTTGCAAGAAACCCATTTAACCCAAACGGAATCGAAATGGTTGGTTCATTCAGGGTTTTCACAGGTATTCGTTGCAGGTGGTTCCAACTCCCAGGGGGGTGTGGCAATACTCATTAAAAAATATGTTAACCTTTTAGTAAATAATATGATTGCTGACCATGAGGGGAGGTATGTTCTGCTTAAGGGCTCTCTTAATGGAGATATTATCATTCTAGGATCTGTGTATAGCCCAATAGGGGGTAACCCTGTCTTTTTTATGTCTTTAGCTGATAAGATCAGTGATATGCTTCCCTCCCAGATTGTGTTGGGTGGGGATTGGAATCTCCCACCCTCCCATTTGTTGGATAAAGACCCCAAGTCAAACCTCCCACCTACTCCGGCCCAAAGATCGCTACTGGATTTTATCCACATGCTCGGCCTTTGCGATCCCTGGCGTCTTTCTAACCCATCCCTTCGCTCCTTTTCTTTCTTTTCTCAGCCTCATGGTTCATGGTCTAGGATAGACTATATTTTGGTTAGTAAAACTCTCCTCCCGAATCTTCTCTCATCTGGTATTGAGCCGATTATTCTTTCCGATCATGCTATTGTGTGGGCAAATATATCTCCTGGTCCCAATTTTCATAGAGACACTGCCTGGAAGTTCAATGCCCAGCTTCTTAAAGACACTCAAATTGTGAGCCAAATCAAGTCTCTTATATTGTCCTTTCTGGAGAACAATCTTGGATCTACCCCTAGATTTGATTGTATCTGGAGCTCTTTGAAATGCTATCTTAGAGGGGAAATGATCAAGATTGCTTCAGCAAGAAAAAAGATTCGGCTTTCTCGGGTATCTTTTCTTATGGCTAGGATCAGAGAACTGGAGAGCTCTTGCTCCCCTTCCTCTCCCATATCATCCTTTGAGGCTCTCACAGCAGCCAAAAATGAATATACAGACCTTCTGAAAGAAAGGGCCGAATATTGTCTAGTCAAGACTCAAGCGAAATATATTGAACATGGTGAGAAAGCGGGTAAGCTTCTTGCTCTGAGACTTCAGTCATTGGAAAGCTCTAGATTGATCCCGGCTTTGCAATACTCTTTGGGCACCATAGTAACTTCTCCCAGAGAAATAGCAAAAGTTTTCAAAGAATATTACCAAAATCTTTATAGTGCGCTTTCCTCTCCTATTCCTGACTCCGACATATTGACATATCTAAAGGATATTGATATTCCGAAACTTTTGCCCTCGCACATTAGTACCCTGACTGCCCCCATCTTACTGTCTGAAATTGAGGCTGCTATTACTTCCATGGATCTAGATAAAGCCCCCGGCCCCGATGGTTTTCCCGCTAATTTCTATAGGATGTTTTCTAAGGAACTAGCTCCAGTACTTCTACAGCTCTATCAATATCTTTTCTCTGCTAGTGTGATCGATCCTGCACTTCTTGAAGCTACTATTGTCTTAATTCTTAAACCGGGCAAAACTCCTACAGACCCGGCGAGCTACCAGCCTATTTCCCTTCAAAATTATGACATGAAAATCCTCGCCAAGGTTTTGGCGGAGTGGGTTAAGAAAATATGGCTTCATCTTCTTAGTCCTGAGCAAGTTGGGTTTGTTCATTCTCGGTCTTCTTCAGACCACCTCAGAACCCTTTTTCATATCTCGTACTTAGCCCAATCATCTCATCTCCCCATGGCTCTAGTCTCACTAGACACAGAGAAAGCTCTTGACCGTGTGAGCTGGTCCTTTCTCTGGGCTACAATGTCCGAGATGGGATTCCCGGTTTCTTTTCTTAAATGGATCCAAGTTCTATATGATTCCCCGTCGGCTAGGATATATTGTAACGGGGTTTTCTCTTCGAAATTCCAATTGTTCACTGGAACTAGACAGGGCTGTCCCTTATCTCCTTTTCTTTTTAACTTGTATCTTGATCCTCTTCTTACTAAGCTTAAGTCTTCCCCGCTTATCAAGGGTTGCCGAGTGCACCAACACGATTTAGTCCTTTCAGCGTATGTGGACGACATACTCTTGCATGTCTCTCATCCGATTTCTTCCCTAGAGCAAGCTATTCTGCTCATTAACCAGTTTGGTAGCTTTTCTCAGTATAAATTGAATATAACCAAGTCTGAAATATTTCCTTTAAATGCTCATACATTTAAGCACGAGTTTATTAAGTTTGGAATGTGTTGGTTCCCAAAGTCGATTAAATATTTAGGTATACATTTTTCCTCAGATTTGGCCTTGCTTAAAAAGCTCAACCTGGATACTATTAAAGTCCAAATACAACAAGACTTACTAAGATGGTCCAACCTCCCTATCTGTCTTTGGGGTAGGATTAATATTATCAAGATGAATGTCCTTCCCCGCATTTTCTACCCTCTTAACCTTCTGAGTCTTTGGTTGCCACTTTCGTACTTGCAACAGTTTCATGTGATCTTCTCGGAGTTTCTCTGGTGCGGGAAAGGGGTCAGGCATTCCTTTCTTAAGTTATCCCTTCCCAAGGATAAAGGGGGTCTTCAGCTTCCCAACCTTCTAGTATACTACTGGGCCACTCACTTATCCAAAATAGGGAGATGGATTTCACCCGATCATGATCCCTTTCCCCCGACTTGGCTTCAAATTGAGAAATTGATTCTTTCGGAATCTAAGTTGGATCCGTGTGCCATTTTTTATACTCCCATCTCACTCCTCTCGCATTGGATAACGGATCAAACAGTCCTTACGTCTCTTAAGTCCCTCTCCCAGTGCCTGCAGTTTTTAAGGATCCCTTCCAAATTGAATCTTGGACAGCCTACTGTTTTGAACCCTAACATTAAATTGGGCAATTCAATGATTGTTCCCGGTTGGCTCCCTCATATTAATAACACTAGCCTGGACCAGTACTACGATCAAGGTTCCCTACTCTCAACCTCTGCAATCCTTGCCAAATTTGGTATTCCCAGGGGCAGTGTCTTTAAAGTATTTCAATTAAGGCACTTCATTGCGAAGAAGTGTGGTACTCAGTTTAGGCAATCCATGGTACAACCCTTCCTGTCTCGTGTTTCTACCTTTGCCTCTAAACCGCACTCTATCTCGGCAATATACTACTTTTTACTGGAATATAAGTTTCTCACGCCTACTACGGGTTCTTCTATCTGGCTCTCTCTATTCCCCGATGCCACCTTGAATTGGGCCCATGTTTGGAGGGACATGCATACATACCATACTCAGGACAGGCTTAAACTTACCCAATACTATATTTTGAATAATATGTATTACACGCCTAAGAAACTCTTCCGGCTCAATAGGCTAGCAGTCTCCCTGTGTACTAGATGTTCGCAGGGGGATGGGAATCCCCTTCATATTTTCTGGGATTGTCTGAAAGTTGCCCCACTCTGGTCAGCTATCCAGGACAATCTGGACCCCCTATTGGGCCTTACTTCCTTTTTTAACCCCGAAATATGTATATTAGGGGAGTATAGTGCTATTGATTGTGTTGAGCGTCGGTATCATATTGTCCTGGTCTCTGGTGCGGTTAAAAGATTAGTCCTTAGACACCGGACTGACCAATTATCCCTGACCTACCCGGAGTGGTTGACTGAGTTATCGGCCTGTCTCAATGTGGGAAGGTTATCGGCTGAATATCGCGAAACGTATGGATCTATTTCAAAAGAGATGGGGTAAATGATATGCTCTTTATTTGCACCGTTGACCTTTTGCTTCTCCTTTGGCGCCCATGGCAGTCTCTTCCTCGTTCCCTTTGTAGCTGCATTTCTTGAACTTTTGAAAGGTTTTCCTTGTGCAATATATGTCAGGTTTGGTATTTTCTTCCTGGCTATATGATTAAATGGCACACTTGGGTGGGGGAGAGAGACTTGAATGGGGGAGGGAGGTGGGGAGGGTGGAGTGTTGGAGGGTGGGGTTCATAGGGGGTTTAGTTCTGTGTTTTCTTTTTTACTTTGTACCAAGTGTAGACAACTGGTTTACTCTATTTTGTGTAAATGTTGTTTTTTTGTTCATTATTTGGAAAATTTAATAAACTTGAATTTCAAAAAAAAAAATGAAAAGGGTATCAAAAGACCAGTTAATTTTTGAATTTCAAGATGTACTGCTTGCCAATATCCCGATAGTCTAGGGCAGGCCCAAAATATGTGACAGTGAGAGCCTGTATGGTTGCACCCTCTCCAACAGAGATCTGTGTATGTTGTGTTAAAGTGCTTTGTTATGGTTGGTGTATGAAAAATCTAACTAGAATTTTCCAGTTAAACTCCCTCCAAGTAGGGGAAGAAGTCATTGGCCAGCCCAAAGTTAGCTGTCTTTCCCACTCCTTCTGGTCTATTTGGGTCCCCATCTCCTGCTCCCATTTTAAACGTATTTGTTCTAAAGGTGGGGTCTCTGGATGAATCAGTATAGAATAGAGTTCAGATAAATATCTAAAGTGGGTCCTGAGGGAAATAGCAAAGTAAAAAAAGGATTCAAGGGCTGTCCTTTCTCACTGAATTCTTATGTAGGTATCCGATGACATTATAAAATGCTGTATCTGCAAGTACCTATGATGGTCTTCTTTTCTAAGAGAGTATGTTTTTTTGTAATATTATTTATTTATTTAGTTTTTGTTGACCGGGTAAGTGCACTAGACAAATCCTGCCTATTTTCAGGCACGATCTGGGGGAGGGGGATACAGATGAATGCCAACTGACCTTGAACCAGGTTAAGCTGTTGGTGGTATTTTTAGTGAATGAGGGAAATTTGGCCAGGGCACTGGGGAAATTCCCCTACTCTTTTTGATAAGTGCCATGGGATCTTTAACATCCACCTGAACTACCACCAATCCAGGCAGATGGAACCTCAGTTTAACGTCTCATCCGAAAGACGGCACCTCAGAAGTGCAGCACCCCTCTCATGCTGCACTACAGTGTCAGTACTGGGATATTAACCCAAGTGCCAGATGTGGAAACTGAACCCACAGCCCTCTGATGTCAAATGGGAGACACCTCTGATCATCTGTACCATTTAGAAAGGTTGTTAATTTGTGTTGTACCCAGCATTCATAGCCAAGGTCTAAGTTAGGGGATCTAAAAGAACCTTCATGTCCAATAACAGAGAGGGTACTGACTGCATTTGGGGTGTTTGTGAGTCTCCTAAGTCTGATTAGGATTTGTACAGTGTGTTTGACCCAGGGGTTGGTTGTCTGCTGCCATACTTGAGGTGGGATAGTATTTGTTGGTAGGGTCCATAAAGCCCAGCTCCACAGGGCTTCCTCTTCTAGCAGATTCCAGCCTGAGTAGGTTTGTCTCTTGGCCCATGTGCACGGGTTTATTAGGTTTATTAGGTTTTTTTAGACATAAGAAGGCACAAGGCCCATTGAGAATGTCCCCCACACTAGTGGGTCAGGATTTAGACCAGTAAATATTTATTATAAAAAAGGCTGTCCAGTGCAATCTTAAAGGAATTGGAGTCCTTAATATTTACACTGTTTGCTGGTAATCTGTTCCAAATCTTGGCAACCCTTACTGTATACAAATTTCCTCTCTTATTAGTATTAACACAATGGACTATTAGTTTGCTATTATGAGATCCAGTAATATTTGTGTTTGCAGTATAAACAAATCCAAGGCTATCTGTTAGTTCACTACTCTGTAGAATCTTATGTAAGAGCAAAAGATCACCCCTTTGACGTCTTACATAAAGTGGGTATAATCTAATACTAGATAACCTTTCAGGGTATGCCATATTTCTACATCTCGGAATAATTTTCATGATTGACCTTTGGACTCTCTCCACCCTATTTATATCCTTGATCAAGTGTGGAGACCAGACTTGTGATGCATAGTCCAAATGAGGATGAACATGGCTCCTATATAATGGGATGATACATTGCTCAGTTTGAGTAGTAAAGGAATGCCTAATCCTAGAAATCAGACCCATTGTGGTTTTTGTTACCGATGTGCAGTTGGACGATAAGGTTAGCTTATTATCTACGAGGACACCCAGATCTCTTTTGTGATCAGACTTTCTTAATATTGTTTGATTTAATATATAAGAATATTTTGGATTTCTATGTCCAAAATGCATGGTCATACATTTATTGATGTCAAAAGCCATGCCATTTTGTATGGCCCAGGATTACATTTTCCTCGGGTCCTCCACTAGCATAAAATGTGAGAGATTCAACTGACCTGACTTCCCAATTTTGCGTCATCTGCAAACTTGATAATGTTGTTATGCAGGTCAGTGCTCATATCTGATATGATGAGGTTAAACAATAATTGTCCCAACACTGATCCCTGAGGAATACCACTGCTAACCCGTCCATGCCTAGACAATATGTTATTAATATGAACACACTGTTGTCTATTATTGAGCCAACAATTGATCCATTCAATCAAACTGCTGTCAATGCCCATACCCTTTAATTCAGTAATTAGTATGTTATGAGGCACTTTATTGAATGCCTTCGAGAAATCTAAGTAAACAACATCTGATAACATGCCTTTATCTAGATTTAAGCTGATGTTATTATAAAGGTTAATCAAGTTTATACAACAGGAACTTCCCTTAGTAAATTTATATTGGTTTTTGTCATTCAGGTTATTAATAAGTAGGAAGTCCTCCACATGTTTTTTAATCAGTTTCTCCATGACCTTACAGCAGAGAGATGTCAAGCTGATGTTCTCCAGCAACCCTCTATTGCCCTTTTTAAAGATCGGGACCACAATAGTGGATCTCCAATCCTGAGGAATATGGCCCTCTTTTAGTGATAAGTTATAGGTAATAGATAAGGGGCAGGATACTACATATGCTCTACTTCTCAGAAACTTAGGGCTCATATTATCCGGTCCTGGACTCGAATTGCTGTTTAATTTAGTTAATTCTAGAAAAATCTCTTGTTGTATTATGTGGTCGATATTATTCACATTATCGCTAATATGCAGTACACTATCCACTTTAGGTGAGAATACTGGGTCCCTTGGGCTGCCAAGTAATAAAGATTTAAGTTTGGGAGGGCCAGCTATCCTGCTGACCTTGGTGCCTGAAATATTCTTTCTCTTACCCGTGGTCATGTGATGGACCAGAGAAAGCAGTGGATTTGTTTGTGCAGGTTATTCCAGTATGAGTTAGGGATTGTTATTGGGAGGGATTGAAATAGAAAAAGGGGCTGGGGCAACACATTCATTTTAATAGTCTGTACATGACTACAAAGGGTAAGGGGTAGTAGATTCCATCTAGCCAGATCTGCCTGTAGGGTTTGGTAAAGTTTATTGTAGTTATTACTAAACTGTAGAGAGAAGTCTACAGAAACCGATATTTCCAAATATGTAAACGTGTTCTTTTTGGCCCAGGTAAAAGGAAAAGTATGTTGAAAACTAGAGAGGTGGGGGGGCCACTGAAAATCATTGCCTCAGATTTCTGGAGATTCAATTTATATCCTGCGAGGGCCCCAAAATTTTTCAGCGCTTGTTGGAGATGTCAATCTCTCTTTTCTCTTTTCATTTATCTTTTCTATTACCAGCTGTCTCCCTTTGATTCTCATAGACTCTTTTTGATGATTGTTGCTTGGGGTTCTATAAGTGTCTGTCTCTTATCTTGTAATTCCTCTGAACTGTATATTTTTTGATTGAGTCCCATTTGTCCATCTCTTTGGCATTAACTCTTGTACCTTTTCTTTAACTTTCATATTTTGTTTTCCAAATTTCTCCACTAACTGTGCAATAGTTAGTTTTTCTTGATTTGCTACATGTTCTGTGGTGCACTTGATTTGTTTCTTAGTCTTATCAAAATCTATTTCCTTCTGTATATTATGTTCACCTAACTCTTGGATCTCTTGGGTCACCTTCTTGTTAATTGGCATAGCCATCAGTGATACCAGATGTCCTAGTAAAGTGTTACATTTTTTTTTAATTTAATTCTTATTTCAAACAATGACCTTAGTACCATTTTCAGCCCAACATCCTTTACATTGTTGGTCAGATTTTCAAAATGTATCTTTTCACCCTCCTCAATATTAATGGACTTATCCTTTTTACTTGTTTCAGGTGTGCCACCACCACTCCATAAATGAGGGATGTCTGGGGGAAATTGTGTGTGTGTGTGGGGGGGGGGTTAAGATTCAATCTTTCTACGTACTGTAGGTGAAAATAAAGTTTTCTAAGTCTAATAAGAAAGCTCTCCTAGCTGTGGGGCTATTAATTATGCTGTCATGCATTTCTCTGTTGCCCAATTCCTTTGTTTCTTGGGGTTCCTGCTCTTTACCCTACTCTTTTGTTTTACCTTCACAGTGTTCCATTAAATCTACTGTGTGAGATACATCCTTACTTCTTGGTTTCTCCCCTCTTGCTACTTTTTTAAGCTTGTATTCGCTTCTTAGATCTCTGCTTGCTTTGTTTTCTAGATCTTTTATTTTTAGCAGAAATGGATGTTCTACACTTAGAGGTAGAGATCTTCCTTCTTTTATAGGAGAGGAAGTATTTTTGGGCACAATTGAGCCCTTTTCTCTGACTATTCCTTTAGGTCCAAAAATATCTAATTGACTTCCAGGTGTAATAAAATAATTGGTTATTTCTTTTCTTTCCCAATTACTATGCTTTGCAGACTTGATTCTGATTTAGTTTATATTTCTTAGCATAGGTTTTGGGGCTTGTTTTCTTTTTCTCCTTCATTCTTAAACGGTGGAACCACTTTTTTACTTTTCTTGATTAGGGTACTTTGACTGACAGTTTAAATTCACTAAAACATAAGATATGTTCAGTTAATCAACTGGATGGATAAAAAATTACCAGGAACTGTATTAAAATCAATGACTTCCCCTGATTTTACAATTTACAATACAATGTGTCAAAGTGCTACAGTGCTATGTGTCATACCAAAGGGAAGATAATAAAATAACACGGTCACACAGTGCAAAAAAGCATTAGTTCAGCTTCCTGGAATAGTCTAATGAAGTATATAGTTGATCTATAAAGTGTAGCTTGAAGAAATAAAACTTCTCAGAGTTCAGTAGTTTGCTGAGCTGTCCCTCGGCTTTGTTTTCCCAGCAGTTCTATTCTTCCAGTCCTCACATGTTGGGGATTCTTCTTTATATAGTGTATCTTTGTTAGACCCTTTCTTAAGGACTCCAAACCCCATCTATTGTCTCAACTGAAAGTGCATGGCTAATAGTTCACTAATGATTCACAGCTCTGTGTAATAATTCTGTTCCAATAGCAGGAGGGTGGTATTGCCGACTTCAAAGTTGTACACTTCAAAGGAAACCAATATATTTTATAAATACTGGACTCATGGTTAGCTTCACTGCAGAAACATAGAAACATAGAATTTGACCTAGTCTGCCCATTTCCTTACCTAATGCATAGGCTGCAGATCCTAGTTAACCAACAGCCTACTTCCTCCTACCCCCACTAGAATTGCCTTATGTCTGACCCATGCATTCTTGAATTCTCCCACTGTTTTTGAGTCCACTACCTCCTCAGGAAGGCTGTTCCATGTATCCACAACCCTCTCTGTGAAAAAATACTTCCTCACAGTACCTTTGAGCCATCCCCCCTCTATCTTCAAATTGTGCTCCTTTGTTCTTGCACATCTCTTTTTCTGAAATATGCTACCCTCTTGGACTTTGCTGATTCCCATGCAGTACTTGAAAGTTTCTATCATGTCCCCTCTCTCCCTTCTTTCTTCAAAGGTATACATATTAAGCTCCTTTAGTCTTTCTTTGTATGTCTTCTGGTGCAGACCCTGCACCATTTTAGTTGCCCTCCTCAGGACAGCCTCCATCCTGTCTATGTCCTTGCAGAGATGGGGTCTCCAGTACTGGATGCAGCTCTCCAGATGGGGTCTCATCAACTGTCTGTACAGAGGGATAACAACTTCTTGTTTTCTACTGGTGATGCCTCTCCCTACACATCCCAGTATCTCACTAGCCCTCCTTACTGCCTTCTCACATTGTTTGCCCACCTTAAGGTCATCTGATATGATTACCCCCAAGTCCCTTTCCATTTCTGTTGTTGTTATTATCTCACCCCCATTGTGTACTCTTCCCCTGTATTTTTATTTCCCATATGCATTACTTTGCACTTCTTTGCATTGAATCTAAGTTATCATATATTTGACTATTCCTCCAACCTCGCCAAGTCCCTTTGCATCCTCTTCACCCCACCTTCTGTATCAACCCTGTTGTAGATCTTTGTGTCATCTGCAAAGAGTCATACTTTTCCTTCCAGCCCCTCTGCAATATCACTTATAAAGACATTAAAGAGGACCAGTCACAGTACTGAACCCTGCGGGACCCCACTGGTAACCGCCCCTTTCTTCAGAGTATATTCTGTTTACTATTACCCTCTGTATCCTGTTGTCCAGCCAATTTTTAACTCATGCTACCACCTTGGGATCTACTCCCAGGCTGGCTAACTTGTATATTAATCTTTTGTGTGGGACTGTGTCAAATACCTTGCTAAAGTGTTGGTAGGCCATGTCTACTGCCCCTCCCTGGGCCACCACATTGGTCACCTAATCAAAGAAATCTATTAGATTCATCTGACATGACCTTCCTGCTGTGAATCAATGCTGCCTTGGGTCCTGTGCCCTACTGGCCTCTAGGAACTCAACAATTCTTTCCTTTAGAAGAGATTCCATCATTTCCCCTACCACTCAGGTCAAACTAACAGGTCTGTAGTTTCCTGCCTCTGTCTTGTTCCCACTTTTGTGAAGGGGAATCATGTCTGCCCTCCTCCAGTCCTCTGGTACTACACCATCCTCCCATGATTTGTTAAAAAGGGTAGGCAGTGGTGTCACCAATTCTACCCTTAGTTCTTTTAGAATTCTGGGGTGAATCCCGTCAGGCCCCATTACTTTGTCCACTTTTAGTTTTAAGAGTTCTTTCAGGACCTTTTCTTCTGTGAATGGACTGGTATCAGCCTCCCTATCCAGAGTGCTTCTATTCTTTGATTTTGGTACCTCCCCCTACTCTTCTTTTGTGAATACTGAGCAGAAGTATTTATTCAGTATCCCTGCTTTTCCACTGTCATCCTCTGCCCACCCTCCCTTCCCTTTAGTAAGCCTCATTATCCCTTCCTTCATCTTTCTTCACTCCCTAATGTGCCTATAAAAGGTTTTATCCCCATTCTTAACTGAGTTGGCTATCTTTTCCTCAGTTTGGGCTTTTTCTATTCTGACTGCCTTTTCCACTTCCTTCTTCTTTAACTGGTACAGTTCTCTGTCCTGCTTCTTCTGTGTTTCCTTCTACTTCCTGAATGCTACCTTTTTGTCCTTAATCTTTCCCACCACCTCGTTTGAGAACCATAGTGTTTTTTTCCTTTGTTTTGCTTTGTTGATTTGCTTCACACAAAGGCGTGTTGCCTCTGTGATGGCTGTTTTGATTTTTCCCCATTGTTCCTCCACCCCTCCTCCTTCTTGCCTGTTTGCTAGCACTTTTCTGAGGCACTCTCCCATTTTCCCAAAGTCAGCCCCTCCAAAGTCCAGCACTCTTGCATTTGTATGGCTCAACTCTATGGCTATGTTTATAGCAACACTATTACGTTTATATTTGAATTCATTAATACAAACAACTTCTGTCATAAATTAATCCTTTGCTTTCCCGCAGAGTTGGGTAGATGAGTACTGGTACCTTTGATGATTCAACAGCTCTACCTAAAGTCTGGATCTTCCAATTTTTATCACTATTAACTTACAGGATTGGCAATTATATTTATGAATATGAAGCCCAGTTCACATAACTTATTTGACCTTATAACTACTATCCTTAAAACTTGTAGCTTAATAAAAGTAAGCACTAACAACAACAACAACAACAACAAATAATATCCAGGAACTTTAAAACATAATTTCTAAACATTTTCCACAATGACTTACTTTCCCAAAAGCCAATGATAGCACACACAGGCAGATATTTCTAGCATTTCTCAGCCCCAAAGTACACTGATACATCTACCAAGGATGGGAAGCAGCTGTTATCCCAGGCTTTTTCAGACAAGATACTTGTCAATGGAGTTTGCCCTTTAAGGGGCAGACCATGTTGTCCTGGTGTACCCCTTCCCTCCTGTAAGGAATGGTTGTGCACGGAAGGGGAGGGGATAGGGAAGGGGAGGAGCCAAGAGCCAGAACAATGACCAGGCAGCAGGAAGGGGAAGGGGTAGGGAGGTACATAAGGGACAGCACAAGGGAGCCTCAGCCACTTTTGCTGGAGTTTTGATCCCTCCCACCCACCCTAGAAAAAAAGGTAAGATGGAAAGTACAGTCAATTTAGGGCTGTATGTCAGGTCTGTCATGGTGGAGCACAGATGCTTCCACTAGGACGGTGGACTGCCAAAGAGGAATGGCAGAGGATGATAATATGTGATGGATTGCCAAAGATGGATGGCAGGAAATAATAAGGTTATGGTCTGCCAAAGGTGGCTGGCAGGGGATAAGATGGATATGGACTGCAAAAAGTGGATGGCAGGCAGGAATCCTTGAAGTCTGCCAAGAAGTTGGGGGCAGATGATAATAATAAGGCTATGGAAGGCCAAGGTGGATGGCAGGGGGAGAAAGGGGGGAAAGACGGGAAGGGGGAAGAAAAAAGGAGTAACACAAGAGGAAGAAGAAGATGAAGGAGAAAGCGGTTTCGGTTTTCACCGTTACCTAACAGAAAAGGAAAAGAAGAAGGCACCCAGGTTTTCGCCAGGGGGATGGATAATCAGAAAGTGATATATGGATGGAAATAAATGAAAATTATGGATATACGACAATAAAGAAATGGATAATGAATTATGGATTGATGGATTTAAATAAATTAATTGCCAATCTGAGCACAACAACAAGCAATGGTCTCTGTGTTTTTTTGTGAGGGAAAAGGGGGGAATCCGGGACAATGCTTCTAAGGCTAGGAAGCAGAGAAACGGATAGCTCTTCAGGCTAGCACTTTTAACTGTAGTGGAGCACAGACTCCCAAACTCTATTCAGCTCCCACATTTCTTCTCCCATTACAGCCTGTATGTGTTACAATACCTGTTAGAGCTGTGAAGAAGAATGCAGTACTAACTCAGACACTGACACATGTGCGTATGTAAACCAATGTCATGTGACTCTGAAGGCATGAAATGTAAAATATTAATAGGATGTCTTAAAATGCTAAAAAGCTTATATTTAGATTATGTATTCAAAGTATTTATTCTAGGTGCCTTCCTAATTAGTAGATTTTTCCCTTACTCTATTGTAGCCAAGCTAAGCCATCCTCCATATCTCCAAACTCTGTAATGTGTAAGCATAAGCATAGGCCATACATCCTTTAAGTTTTATGCTGGTGAAACTGCAAAGTGAATCACAATTGAAAACACTGTTGTGAACTAACTGGTAACCAGACAGGAGTATACAAATAACAAATAAGGGCAAATAGGAAGTTCTAGGCTTAAACCAACCAAAGCACAAGCATAGTGGCTCAGCCAAAGGAAGTTTGTTTTGGCATTCAAGTATGAAATAAAGTGGCTACACCTTACCAGAGGTAATCCAAACAACCAAAACAACACTTACCAGAGGCAAAAGACAGTCAGCACTCCACCAATCAGCTCAAAGCCACTTCTTTAATCAGTTTTGTAGTTTAAAAATTCATCATGGCACGTAGCAAAGCAGCAGGTAGATGCAGGCTGAAATATCACAATGCTACAGAGGTCCATAAGTGGTTCACATAGCAAATTCACTAGTCCATGGCCTAAATGATGCCCAACCATGCATCAGCTCACACAGTTGACTGTTTGAATGAAGGGAAACTGTGCTGTGTGTACTGTAAGCTTTCATTCACAACCTTGTGTCATTCACAAAGTTCTGAATGAAAGCTTACAGTACACACTTCAAGCCCATTGGTCAACAGTGTCCACCAATGAGCTTCTACTGTGTACTGCATGCTGTCATTCACTGACAATTCAGTAAGTGAGCAGCCATGGCAGTGTGTGGAGGGATGTGCTAGCCGCTAGCACCATGGCTGAGTGGCCATACTGGGATGGGGGAAGTGGGGTGGGGTGTAGGTTCCTTGGTGGGTGGGGGGTCCATTGGACAACTAGGGATTCTGGGGTCATTCTTGTACCCTGCAATCAGGTTTGGGGACAGGAGGGGGGCATCACTAGACTATCAGGGAGAAGGGGGTTTGTTTTGTTTTATTTTATTTTACGATCATGGACAGGAGGGGGCCACCACTGGACTACCAGAGAACAGGGGATTTGTATTATTTTATTTTATGATCAGGGATGGTGGGGGCACTAGACTACTAGGGAATTAATGTTAACATATTCCATGGCACTGGACTGGGGGGGTTGCAGAGCACCCAGCGCATCCTGCTGGGTGCATCCCTGCACAGACCATGTGAATGGGGCCATAATGACAGGCAAATGGCCCATTTGTGCCTTGCATGACTAATGGCCCCATTTGCATGTCACGGTCTGAATATCTGGAATTTGCTCTCGGTGCATCCCCAAGATGCACCGTGCATCCCCATTTCATGTATTCAGACCATGCAGGGGGATGTGCCGGGGCATCTTTGGCAGCCCCTATTTGCGCTGCCCGCATCTTTTGCTATAGTCAGAAGGGATGCATGATTCTGCATCTGGTTTAAATATAGCACTTTTGCACTCTGGCACAACCGCGTTGTGCAGAGCAACCACTTTCTCCCTTTCCGGGTGCAATTTGAATATCTAGGCCATTAAGCTCAAACCATATACTATAATATTTACTATCAAAATTAATCAAACTTTAGCAAAGATGAAGAGAATTAAATAAAATGAATATCAATATAATAATTTGGTGGAGGGGGTGGTACAAGTACCACACAGAAGAGCAACAGCCTGTGTTCACTAAAGCCAGGAAACTGGAACACAAAGACCAAGGTTTCAGCTAGGGAAAAGTAGACCAGTTTGATGGTACAGTGTAGGGAGTTAAGCTGTCATTGCCACATAACATGCATGCTAATGCAGGTAAGATAAAACCTAATATTTCAGTGTAGGTGTATATGTAGGTGCCAGATCAAAATAATGCTTAGCAAGAAGTAGATAGCAAAGTCATGACAAAAATAATTATATTTATTATCAATAGACAATGCCCTTTCTCATTCTAGCATTAGAATAGCTCTTATCATATATCGAATAAGGTCACATCCACCAGCAGACAGGGGATGTACACATCTTAAAATACTCCTTATATAGGTGCATTATCTATCAGAAGTAGGAGCTTGCGTGATAGGTATGTAGCACTGTACAAACTTTGCATTGGGTAAGTTCCAAACCGCCACCTCAAAGGAGGCTCTGCTTGGACACTAACCCCATGCCCATTAAAGAGATGTACCCTATTAGTGAATCTTGGAGCAGGTCTAAATACCTTTATCAGCTTCTGTAATTTCCTGCTTTGACTCAGGGTATAATCATCAGTGCATGAGTGCTTGTAACAGTTCCTGGCAATAAGGGGTTAGATGTGAGAAAGAAAATGTGCACGATACAGAGCCTAAAACAAAACATGCACAAGGTATGTTCATTGAGGCCATGAGACAATAGCAAAAATATAGCTGCTAATATGGGTCAAGGCTATCTGCAAGAGCTCCTGAAGCCTTACTGCCCCGGCGAACCTCTCCCCTCAGCTGACGAGGGGTTGTTAGAGATTCTCAGGTTACAGCTTAAAACATCAGGGGCCCATGTTTTTATGTATGTGGCTCCAACCCTGTGGAATTCTCTACCTCATCAGATTCATGAGTGCACAACTGTGGAGAGTTTTAAGAGGGCCCTGAAGACCCATCTATGGCACCTTGCTTATTGTTTAATTGTTATATTTGGATTGGTATTTATTACCTGCTGTACTTGAATTTTTTACACTTTGTATTCACTTGATTTTATTTGTTTTTAAGCTGTACAGTGCCTTGATTAAAGAAAGGCACTTTATAAAGTTATTATTATTTAACAAACAGAAGTATTCCAGCTGGGGACAAATATAGAGCAATATAATTGTTTAAGTTCCAAAATAGCCACATACAGTATGTCAATGAGTCACAGTCAATAAGGGTAAAGGCCCTTTTAAGACATAAACATAGTTAGTATAATACAACACCAACATTTCAAATTAAACATCCTAGCTAGAATGTAAAAGTGCTTTTTAAGTCACCTATTTAAAGAAGCATTTTAACACTTCATACAGTTGGTACCCCCCTGTAAATTAAGAAGCATTTTATGGTGGAAATAGTTCATTACAGTATTAGAAGAGATCATATTTCAAACATATTAGTCTACCAGCAGGGGTCAATAGTGATTAATTATAATACCCATTGAAGTGTTTGAGTTACAGATTTAATTGGGGTATCCCTCAGAAAATAAGATAGTGAAGTAGCATTGTGTGTGCATGTGTGATTTTGTATTTTTTCGAAGAACTTAAGTACTGCTAGGTAAAACAATCTGCTGTTCATCTTCAGCACAGCAATTCACTGACATTTACTGATACGGAGGACAACAAGTAACAGTAAACATGTAATAATATAAGGTTCATTAAAAGAGAAATAATTGCAACATATTTAAAAGAATGAAGGCATAAGTCTTTAATGGAGCATTTTGGTCATCTAGAAGTGGTCAAAGTGCAGAGCTCAGAATTGTGCAGAGAATCTGATAGGGTCACAGAGAGTCAAGTGTTTGCACACACTTCCATAACAGCTACAGTGTCTGGTTCTGAAGACACGAAGGATACTGAGTCTGGTGTTTTACTATCATGGCTGCCACTTCACCCCCTTTTCTTCGGATTTGCTTTGATTCTGAATTGTGGATGCTGGTATGAAGAAAATAATTTGGTTGGTGGTCTCCTTTTCCTGATTATTGACTGGGTGTGACTTCATAGCATGAGTTCTGTAGAATGTTTTTTGTATGTCAGGTTCTTTATTTGGAGCCTTAGAAGAATTAGCAACCCTGGAATTATTCTGTCTCACGGATGGTTCAGAGGGGGTCTCGCACTGCTAAAATTGTTGGAGTTTGAACTGGGTGTTCTGTCATAAAATTGTTGATTATTAAATTCCCAAGCAGCTTCAAGAGATTCACAGCAAACGGGGTTGACTATGCACTTGTATCATCAGTAAGGTAGGATAATTAATGTGGTAGTGCATACCATAGTTCTGTAAGGATTTTTTAACTTCCCCAAATGGTTTTCTCCTCTCTACAAGCTCAGATGAAAAATCTTGAAATATTTGTACCCTCTCTCCGTCCACATGAGCTGTCTTCTTTCCCATGGGATCCTGACCACCTCCTCCTTAATAGAGTACCTAAGGAAATTCATCACAATTGGCCTTGGTCTCACACCTCTGGATGGTTTGGGAGCAAGGGTTCGGTGAGCTCTTTCAGTTTCATGTAGCAGTATAGCCTAGAGGTTAGAGTAATGAGCTGTGAATGAGTTTGGTACATCCAACAGACAGACAGACATGGGTTTCATTCCCAGAACCTCCACTTGCATACTGTGTGACTCTGAACAAGTCACTTAACCTCCTCAGTGCTCCCAGGTCACATCTTAAAACAGGCATCTGTGCCTAGTGGGCCTTACCTGGTTACCCCCCCCCCTCCAAAAAAAAAGTGGCCAAGGTCATTCATAATGAAGGAATTTGGGAGAGCATATTGCAGAAATTTTACCATGTCTTTACTCTCAACTCCCTCAGGAATGCCCATAATATGTATATTGTTACGTCTCCCTTGAGTTTCAATATCATCAAATTTTTCTAACAAATATTGTATTTGTTTTCTGTTTATAATTAGTCTTTTCTTCAAGATACATCATAGTTTTTTTTTCTGTAGAAGACAGTCTTTTCTCTGCTACATCAGCTCTGCCAGATATAATTTTCTATTCATGCTGTAGATTTTCCATTGCACTTTTGAGCCATCCATATCAGTTTTCAATTCTGTAATCATATATTTTATTTGCAGGACATCCAACTTACATTGTTGTGATGTAGCCACCATAGCAGTTCTGATAGAAGGACCTCTCCTGCTTTCACTTCCCTTAGAAGCAATTGGTGCCATTGTGAGGGTCTGTGGTAACTTTGAACATGAAAAAAATAAAAACTAGGATAAAGCTCAAATTTTGTCTGAATTCATTAGACCTGATTATTTTTATTATTCATTTATTTATTTATTTATTTGATATTCAGAAATAACTTTTGAGCCAAGGCTCTTTTACAAATTGTCCATGTCATGTGAACAGAATATAGACATTCAATCAAGAAGGTTACAGAGTTTTAGGACATTTGCGACACTGTACAGCACAACGATCAGGAAAAGATTACAGAGTTTCTTAGACATTTAAAACACTATGCAGCATATGGACATGATCTTTCATTGATTATAAGTGCAGGTAAGGTGCAGAGGCACTAGAGGTTAGGTTAGGTTGGGCAGAGGGTCAGTAAGGACAAGATTTTGGTAGGGGGATGGGGGCCTCTAGTAAAAGTGGTCAAGGGGGCAGGGGCTAAGGCCAGGGAGGCAGAGACCCATCCTAGCGTGGAGATGGGGGGAGGGAGGAGAGGGGTGAGGGGGTGGACAGGACCAGCCCCTTAGAGTGATTCAGAGGCATTGCCAAGGAGCATGTGGGAGGATGGCTTCTGTCTTGTGCTGAGAATAGTTGCTGTTAGCAGAACCAGGCCTGGTCATCCAGAGTCTTTATCAGCCATTGGGGAAGTAGGTGCGCACAGAGCTGGAGGTCATAAAATGCTTAAGGTCTGATTTGAAGCCTTACAGGCTAGTGAGTGGAGTTCTGAATGGACTCGGGTACCTCATCAATCCAAAGAGGGGCTCTGTAGAAGGCACACTGTCTGAGAGTTGTACGTCAGAATGGCACAGTGAGGGTCCCCTGCATTCTGCTTCTGGTTATATATTCTGAGCCTGGGAGGGAGAAGATGCCAACTATGCAAGGGGGGAAGGCTTTCCCCAGTAATGCTTTTTTGCCTAGGAGGCATGTGAGGCATTTTGTCCTGCACCCAAGAGACAGCAGGTGTGTCTGTTCATAGAGGGAGCAGGTGCGGGTCATTCGATCACTGTTCAGGATGAGCCTGCAGGCCTTGTTGAGAGCTACATGCACACTCTTGAGCACAGTGTCTGATGCTGCACTGTAGACAACCAGGCCATAGCCAATGGTGGAGATGATGGAGCTTGTGACTGATAGGTGGATGGCTGCCATGGTAACATGTTTTCTGTGCCTGTACAGCACACCAAGCTTGGTGTTGACTGTCTTGATCACCAGGTAGGCATGTTGAGCATAGGATAAGGTGTCATCCAGGGTGACTCCAAGGTATTTGAAGGAGTGTACCTGTTCCAAGGGGGTGAGGACATTGTTGGTGATGTTTATGGTGGGGAACCTTTTCTTGAGCTGGGTGCTGGATAGGACCATGGTCTTATTTTTTTTGTAATTGAGCAGAAGTTTGTGCTCACAGAACCAGTCTTCTATTTTTACTGAAGGAGTGCTGAAGTGCTGCTTGGAGTGGCTCAGTTCGAGAGTTGCTGTTGAGGATGACAGCGTCATCTGCATATAGGATTATCTTGGTATCACAGGCTTGAGGGAGATTAGTTAGGAACAAGCTGAAGAGCAGGGGTCCCAAGATGGATCCATGGGGGACGCTCTATGTGACTTCCCTGGGGTCAGACACTGTTTGTCCTATTTTTACCTGCAGTGATCTGAGGGACAGGTAGTCTCAGAACCAGAGTGTTGCATTGGCGGCCACCCCCAGGCTTTGTAGCTGGGCTAGTAAGAGGGTATGGTTAATGGTGTTGTAGATTTTTGTTAAGTCTATAAACACTGACCCTACTAGTTTGCCTTCATCCATAGCTTTGTGCGCATAGTCGGTGAACTCTACAAGGGCAGTCATGGTACTATGCTGCTGCCTCAACCCATGCTGGTTGGGGCATTGCAGTTGGTATTTTCTAAAGTAGTCTGTTAGTTGGTCCACCACAATCTTCTCAAGGGCCTTGGAGGGGGGGAGAGGACTGCGATTGGCTTGTAATTGAACACATTAATCCTGTCCCCACTTTTGTGGACAGGAATGAGCAGCACTTGCTTTCAGTTGGCCAGGAATTGTGCCAGGATCAGGGATTTGTTGAATAGTTTTGTAACAGGCATGATGAGCACATCAAGAGATTGAGATACCAGCTTCATGTCCACTCCATCGCTATCCATTCTGGTCTTCCCAAGCACTTTTTTATGTAGAATGCAGCCTCCTTTATAGTAACTCTCTTGAGGTAGAAGGTAGGGTGAGAGGCATTGGGTGCTTTGTCATCTGAGGGTACCTTGCAGTGGTGTAGGTAGTCAGGAGGGAGTATTGTGCTTAGCTCTGTGAAGGCAGAGTTGAAGGATTCCATGATCTGGTGTGGGTCCATAGTAGGAGAGCTGTTAATGTGGAGCAGCTGTGGGTTTCTCTTTTCTTCTTCTTCCCCCCAAGAGATTCTTTATGTTTCCCTAGAACCTTTTGCTGTCACCCCAGCTTTTATGGAGCAGTTCCTTGTGGTGGTCAGCTTTAGCCCTCCATATTAGGTGCATGCAGCAGTTTCTGGCAGCCTGGTACAGCTGGTGGTCATGGTCTTTAACTGAGGCCCTAGCTTTTAACCAGAGGTTGTCCCTCTCCTTCATCATGGCTAGGAGCTCGCCAGTAATCCATCCATTAATGGTCCCCACACTTTTCTCCTTTTTTTGTATTGGTAATAAATATTGTTGACACCATCTGTGAAGTACTTCAGGGCCTGATCCAGGTCTGGCAGTGTGTCAATGGCAACCAGTCATGGTTGGGATAGGGCATTTTTAATCAGTCCTAACTGGCCTCTTTTCAGGATCCTGCTCTGTATAGTGATGGGGGGCTATTTTTGAACTTATTTGACCATCTGAGGGTGACAGAGGAGGGGTCGCTCAGCATAATGAGTAGCATCCTGACCTCAGATATTTGTGATGGGGAGTTTGTGAGGATTCAGTCAATGAGTGAGCTCTTACCTATCTTGTGGTTCCTTCTGGTTGGTTCCGTGACTAGTTGTGTCAGGTATGCACTTGCCACAATATCCTTGAGTGGAGTGGAGTTGTTGCTTTCCCAGTTTATATTGAAATCCCCCGTGATAAGTAAATCACTATCCTTGGGTAGGGAGGCCACTGTGTCCAGGATCTTGGACAAATCATCCTTTTATGTTTTGGAGGGCAGGTAGGCTGATGCAATGGTCAGTGTCTTACCTAGATGCTCTACTTATATTTTCACAACAAGGAGCTTGTGGTCTGCAGCCATCCTGGAGATAGGGAGAATGGAGCCATGGAGGGAGTCTTTTGTGTAGATAAGACAGCCCCCATCCTTCTTGCCATGCCTGTCACTCCTGAATACCTGGTATCCAGGTAGCACTATTTCGCTGTTTTTCATATTGTCTGTCAGCCAAGTCTCAGTTAGGTATGCTAGGTCCAGTTTGTGCTGGGCCATCCAGGCCTGTAATTGTATAAACTTTGCTGTTAGGCTGCAAATATTCATTGCAGCTATTGTCAGGCCCTTTGTCTTGATACCCACAGATCCGGGTGGCAGCAGAGGGCCAGGATTTTGGTGCACATTCCCAGATAAGAGGAGGAGCATTAGGATATGTTTCCTCACTGTGATGCAGAGGGTTATAGAGATTCATGTCTTGCATTTCCTTATTTTGCCTTGGAGAGGCTTCTCCACTTTCTGCGGGGGGTGTGTGTGAGAGGTGGTAGTCTGGCAGAGCCATGGTGTGTGTTGGATGCATTCTCCCTGTTGTGATCTCATGGTAGTAGAACTACTGGTATGCCCCCTCTGTGGAGGTTGCTCCTGGTACTGTTAGCCAATGGCCCATTCTGAGGCAGTGTTCTGGGTGGACTGAAGAGAGACAGGTGACCTGAGGGGTGCCTGGGCCCACTGACCCAAATGTGATAGCAATGAGTAGGAGAGCAGTGCAGCTCATTTTGTTTAGGATGAATAGTGCACCTGCAGGGGAAGGAGGCTTCCTCCAGGGGCATAGCAGCTCTGTGTAGTTGGTGTTGCTTTAGGACATATGCCTTGGGCTAGTCGGTGGGTGGTGCTGGGTCTAGTAGGTGGAGTTACTGCATATTTAATAGAGGTCGGGGCCGGGGAAGGTGGCTGGGACAAATTACTTGTTTGTGGTGTTTCAAAATGAATAAAGTACTGACGTAAAAAAGAATGTTTTTTTCCTCATCTTTAATAGGTTTTAAAATGGGCCAGACAGCAGCTTCACTCTTAGGCAGCTGACTCCATCAGCTCCACATGTGCACTCTTGTTGTACATTTGAATTCAAACCTTACATGGAGCATAATTGGACTAGAGCTCCAGGTACTTTAGAAGAATTAAATGAAATAAATGGGAACAGTAAATCGCAATGTCCAATATTGTGACAGCAGCAAATATAGATGTCCTAGTATTCACAGACAAACAGGGAGAAGAATTGGCATAAGAAACTGCTGCATATAAAGAACTTTCCAGAAGCAGTGCGGCAACATTTCATCAAACCCAGATGTGCACTCATAAGAAGCTTTACAAAATTCAAAATCTGCATGCATTGTCACTTAACTGGTACTGGACTGAGAATCAGATCCAAAGAGACATTAGGATACAAAAACCTCCATACTTTGGCACAGACAGTCAGGAACATATGAAAGTGTAGGAGCAAGTATTGAATAAGGCATCCAGTAATTTAATATTATCAGTAATTAAAACAATGCTAAAAGAGACCACAATAAACTCACTAAGGAGATCAAAGAGAAAGAAACTGAAGTATTTAGCAACATACAACTCCATGTTATGGATGAAAATTTAAAGAAACTGGTAAAAAAATTAAAACATTTCAAGAAGATCCAAAAGAATATAAAATGAGGAGACATGAACAAGACGCCATATTTATAACTGCCATGGGAGAATGAGAAATGACAAAACAAAGACAAAGAAAAGTTTCAAGTTAGGCATGGAACCTAGAAAGTGCCAGGGAGCTAGGCTACTGTGGGAGGGAGCTACTCAAAACTGCAAAAAGGCGTTATATGAGAAAGCTGAGTTTGACTGTTTTTTTCATTTCTGTAAGAGTTTGTGATTTTTCTATTCTTTTTATTTCTCTCTTGGTACCCACATCCTAACAATATAAAATGAGTAGATAATTGAGTATCTTACACAGAAACATAGAAACTGATGGCAAATAAGGACCGTTTGGCCCACCTAGTCTGTTCATTTTCCTTATATATTGCAATACCACATATCCTACTTGATCTCTGGCTTTTACCCTCTTGTTCCTATTGCTAGGGTTCCCTTGTGTCTATCCCATGCATTCTTGAATTCCCCTTTGTCCTCTTTTCTTTCTAGAAATTCTTTTCTACTCTCCTTTCTTTCGTTCCTACATCCTTACAATATAAAATGAGTAGATAATTGGGTATCTTTTCTACTCAACGAGTCACTGGGTGTTACTATGGTTTGATGCCTTAAAACAAAAAGGAAATTAGGACATACATTACTAGGTAAGGGTCACCAGTCACGAGTTTGAAAAGGCATCCACCAGTAGAGGGTTTTGGCTTGCAAAACCAGAAGTGCCCCAGATTCCCCAGGCAGGACTGCAGGTAAATCAGCAGTGCTCCCTTTGAAGCCACAGAACAAAGGGAAGGGATATGCAACACTGACCCATGAAGATAATACTAAATCATAAGCCATGCCTGTAGTATCAGAAGTAAGTCCTGTAATGGGATCAGTAGCTGGATGGATGATTTAAATGGTGAAAGCTTTACTGAAGTAGTAGAGTCCCTGGATGGGTCACAAGTGAGTTTAGGAAATTCAATGTCTTAATTCTGGTCCCTAATATGGACTAAAATGTGTTTTCTGCCAAACTAACTACCCCAGACATGGTTGAATTCGGAGATGTGCAGACTCTGCAGCATGAAGAAATGGAAACTGCAGGATATGAGTCTCATATTGGGTAAAATACAGTGTTTCCATCGGTAACAGTGCCTGTGTCACACGCATCTATTGTTATAGATAATTTACTTGCTGAGGATTGTTCATGATAAAAACTGCAGCACTGTCAGAACAAGCTGGAAAGGTTGCAAGTGCAGTTTCCAGACCTTTTTCAACTGCATGTAAATCACCCCTTCTTTCAGGACCCTAGCATGGGTTATGCAGGCTGGGTTGTAAACCATAACAAGGGGAAAGGTTGGTGGAATGAAGGAAAACCCCTCTTTAATAAATATGATGGGAATACAGAAAGAAGGTAGTATACAAAAAGATGGAAATAGTACAGTAACTACTATATCACTTGCTGCAGATAACCCTGTAGTAGGTCCTGGATTATGTCCTGCAAATAATAATGGATTGGATATTGAAATCTCTCAGGCAAATTTAGATGATAAAACATTAGATAAAGAGATTGCTATAGGTGGCACAGGCATCAGGATTGGGATCCTCCAGGAATCCCAACAATGTTTTCCAGGAGAGGAAGAGCAGAGGACTGAGTATGATAGTGCTACTGATTATGTTGCTCAAGGGGAAAAGCCTAAAGAAAAAAAAGTGACAGCAGAAACACAAGGGAAAGAAGGATAAAACTGAGTACTTCCCCAGAGCTGTATTGCAAGAAATAGGGGCTGGCAGTATAGTCTAGAGGTTAGAGTAATGAGCTGCAAATAAGCTTGGTACATACAGCAGACCTGGGTTTGTTTCCCACAACCTCCACTTGCATACTATGTGACTCTGAGCAAGTCTGAGGAGAGGCTTTCAGGAATGGAAGATACTATTCCAGAAGTAAAAAGAGATCTGGGCATACAAAGAGAAGAATTACTAATGGTCAAGGAAAAATTACTAGATTTGGAATGGAGATCCTGAAGAGATAATCTGAAGTTATAATAATTATCAGAAGGGGTGGAAAAGACAAATATGGTGGACTTCTATGAAAAGTGGCTGACTGAAAAACTAGGAAGAACATATGAACATGTGAAAAAGTCAGCAGAATAAGGCCATTAGGTCTATCTAGTCTGCTTGCACTGTAGGGACCACAGCTTAAGGTACTGACACCACTGACTCCTCAATCCACACTTTCCCTCTATCAAATCTCTCCCCTTGACCTTCATTTTCTCCTTAACTCTATCCCAGTCTCTCTTGAAGTCACCCACCATCTTCAATGAAACCACCTGTTCCTAAAGCACATTGTAACCCACCACCATAATCCTCTCCATGAAGAAGTGTCTCCTAGCCTTTTTCCAAAATCCAAACCTTCCCCCTCCAACTTGAGACTGTGTCCCCTCATGTTTTTCACTAAGCTTGAAGAAGATATCCAGAAGAGAAAGTTAACCCCACCTGAACCAAACCCAAATTTCACATACCTGAGGCTGCTTTTTGTCAAATTTCAGTTTCCCAGATTGTGAGAAGGTACTGCAAGCAGTGAAAAAAAAAAGAAAAAAAAGAAAACCTCTGCTATTTGAGAACAATGAGATTTTAAAGTTCCCAGATCTCAACCCTGAAATACAGAAGAAAAGGACTGCATACAAAAGATCAAAACATTCTTATGGGAAAAACAGATACCATTCTCCCACCCAGCACAAACCACATTAAAGATTCATTATATGGGAAGGTCAAAAATTGAGACTCCCAAAAGGAGGCAGAGGACTATGTGTATCATGTCCTGAAACTAGGCCCAGAATTTTCCAAAAAGGGGCCAGAAACAGAAAAAGGTCGCCCTTAAAGATAACACTATTTTAAGACTAAGAACAGTGAGTAGATGAAGATCAGGTGAGGAACAGGTCTGAAACAGAAGAAGGAAGAGAAAAATGGAAGATAGGGAGAAGAGGGAAAACTGTATTAGTAAGAAAAGATATTGTGCAAGATTCATGAAGCTCTTGAAATTCTTACAGCAACAGGGAAAATGTGGGGCAAGTGGGCTGCCACTTGTGGAGCTGCACTTTACGACAGCTGTGGGTATTCACAAACTGGAAATGGTTTATGACCTGCTCCATGATTTATGGCGGCTTCTGGGGGGTATTGCCATAGAAGTCCCACAGCTGCAGAAAACTGCTATGGGGTGGTGGGGGTGGGATCTGGCATAACATCTCCACCACTGTGGGGGGGACTGCAAATGCTAATCTCTGCAGCTTCAGAGATTATAGTCAGCAACTGGTGTTGCGGTGTGGGACCTAGTCCCAAAATGCTTTGTAAATTCTGCCCATTATTTCCTATTTCTCTCTCATTGCATAAAAATAACTGGGGGAATATAACTGATTTAGGGAACTAGGGCAAATTAATTTTGGGTTATTGAGAAATTTAAGTTTAAATACTGAATTAGTTAGTGAGGAGCTTGTACAGGACAGCAGTACTAGACAATAAGCTCCTTTTGTATTGGATGAGGGGATTTAGGGTCTATGGGGGTGGTGGTAGTAGTAGTAGTAGTAGCTTTACTTATAAGGCACCCCTCCCATAAGGCTCAGGGTGCCATAAAGAAATGACAGGCATTAAAACAATAAAAAAATAAATAAATACAATGAATCAAGTTTTCAAGTTCAAGTTTATTGCAGGAAAGACTCTGTTGAGCAAGTTCATTCACATGGAGGTCCTGAGGCACATGCACATACACTTCGGAATTACATAGACAGGAGATATAAAATGAAGAACAACAAAGAAAAAATATATATATAATAAAAGGGGTAAACACAATAGAAGTCCTTATGCTATATATGCAGTACATTCCAGCTTTAACCTTGCCCTAAATTATGCAACACATTTCAGCTTAATAAGTAGAGGGCCTGTTGGTACCTAGGAAGTTGACTTGGTGTTGGGGGCCTAGTAGCACCTACATATGTCTTTTAATTTAGAGATAGCTAGTGTTTTGTAGGAGTTAATTGATATGATGCTGGTTAGCTTCAGCATGGCTTGTAGTTGGTTCCAAATGTTTGGAAGGGTGTATGAGACAGCTCTTTGGCCAGCTGTGGTACGTGTCCTGGGAACATCTAGTAGGATAAGGTCAGATTTCCTTAGGGAGTAGGCGCTATGCGAGATGTGTATGAGAGATGTTAAATAGACAGGCAGTTTGTGGAGTAGTAATTTGAGGGTCCAAATGCCAGCATGCAGGAGGTGTCTGGTGGCAAGAGAGGTCCACCCAACTGTTGCATAAAGATCACAGTGGTGGGTCCTGTACGCAGAGTTAGTAATGAAGTGAAGAGCACGGTGATAGAGTACGTCCAGTTTAGATAGGCTTAAGGTTGGGGAGGAGATAAAGATAACGTCTCCGTAGTCAAGAAAGGAAAGGAATGTTGCTTGGACAAGACTTTTGAGGGTCGCGAGAAAAAAGAGGGTCCTATTTCTAAAGAAGAAACCCAAGCATGCTTTAAGCCTCTTTGATAGATCCTCAATGTGGTCATTGAAGGAAAGCTTGTTGTCTATCCACATACCTAGATATTTAAATTTAGGTACGACTTCCAAGGGTTCACCTATGGGGAGGTAACTATGACGTTTTTAGGTGGGGTAGGTAGGGCACCAGACAAGGCAAGTCTCGAGAAAATCATTGTCTTGGTTTTTTGGGCATTTAAGAGAAGCTTGGCATTGATAAGGTTGCTTTCTAACTGGATAAAGTCAGCTTGGAGTGCTTCCCTGACTTCAGTTAAGGATGAGCCTGATGCGCATAAAACCGTATCATCCACAAAGAAATGATGCTGGAGTTCTTTATGTAGGAGTCAAGGTTGTTGATGTACAGGGAAAAAGGATTGGTCCTAGGATGGAGCCTTGAGGGACTCCTCTGGCAATTGGAAGGGGGGCAGATAGTAGGCCATCAGCTTTGACTTTTTGTATCCTTCCTGTGAGATAACTGTTAAACCACTGTAAGGTAAGTGGAGTGGCACCTATGTAGGCAAGACAGGTGATTAGGAGGTGATGGTCTACAGTGTCAAAGGCCTTACTGAGGTCTAGAAAGACTGCACCAGTAACCTTCTTGGTGTCCATAGCATGGATCCAGTCATTAGAGACTTTAGCAAAGGTTGAGATGGTACTGTGCTTTGACCTGAAGCCAGATTGGGCCAGGTTTAGGAGTGAGTGCGCTTCGAGGTGATTTTTTAGTTGGTTATATATAAGTTTTTCCAGCACTTTGGAGAGAACGGGCAAGACAGAGATAGGACGGTAGTTGTTTAAGTCACAAGGATCTCCTGATTTGAAGAGAGGAAGAATATGGGCAGATTTCCAGCAGGATGGAACAGTGGCTGTGGTAATAGAGAGGTTGAAGATGTGAAGGATGGGGGCTGTGAGCTGGGCATAGCCTAACCAATAAAATGATTCAAGGCCATCGTCCCTGCACTTTTCTTGGTGTCAAGGCTAAAATTATGTCTTCAACTTCTTTGTAGCTAAACAGGCACAACTGGAAGGGATGAGGTGGAGTAGCATGTGTAGTATCTGGGCTAGTGTTGCTATTCACTCGGCTAGCATATGGGGAGGAGTTGAATGCCAACCCAGCAGTGGCAAAGTGAAGGTTAAGTTCTTCGAGGATTCGCAGTTTGTTTTCAACCATCCCGTCCTTGGCCAGAATCTTGGTGGGAAGGGAGGAAGCAGCAGGATGGCCTTCAATGGATCTCAGTGTCTTCCAGATTTTTTTGGGAGTTCCCTTTGGCCTGCTCCACAGTGGAGATGTAGAAGTTTGCTTTAGTAGCACGTACACTTTTAACGCAGGCATTTCTGGCAGTTCTAAACACCTGCCAGTCTGCTGGGT
This sequence comes from Neoceratodus forsteri, assembly GCA_016271365.2. Taxonomy (NCBI): domain Eukaryota; kingdom Metazoa; phylum Chordata; order Ceratodontiformes; family Ceratodontidae; genus Neoceratodus; species Neoceratodus forsteri. The sequence continues at coordinate 540,650,910 of CM057449.1, read as the reverse complement.
CCTTTGTGTGCCTGGCCCTAGCCCATAGCTTGTCTCGATTGGTAAGTGCAGATTTGAGCTCTTGGGTGAACCATGGATGTGAGATTTTCCACACCCTCATTTTAGTAAGAGGAGCATGCTTATTAATTAGGGTGGTGAGGTTGTCATTTAGGACAGAGATGGCGGCATCAGCAGATTTGGCAAGATATAGGTCTTGCCACCTGATCATAGCTAGATCGGTTAGGAAGTTTACTGAGTTGAATTTACGGAACAAGCATTTGATTCTGAATTTAGGGTGCTGCTGGGTTTTAGATTTGAGTCTTGTACATACAATGATACTGTGGTCACTCATGTTGTTATGGAAAACTGCAGAATGTGAGACTTTATGGGGATGCGAAATTAAGATGACATCTAAGAGTGAGCTGTTGGCAGAGTTAGAAGCATTGATTCTTGTGGGTTCAGTCACTATCTGTGTTATCAATAACTTTAAGTAGTTCAATTAAAAAATATAACAGCAGTGGAATCAAGGGACACCAACTGATATTCTAATCACTGATTGCCTGGCTAAATAATACTCTAAGAAACAAAATATATGCAGTAGCTAAAAGATGGGAATCATAAATCTTTACTGTACAAATGCCTGGATAAACAAAAAAAAGTATTTAACCCCCTTTTAAAGGCTTCCACGGGGGGGGGGGCCCTTCAGTCTCCTGAGCAAGGCATTCCACAAAAGAGGGCTGGCCACTTCAAACAAACAATCTCCAAACAAAATTAGTTGGACCCTTGAGATTGAAAGGACATGTTCTTTGGAGGAGCGAAGGTGGTGCAAGGATTGGACAGGATTCAGGAGCTCTACAAGGTAGTTAGGGTGCCACCCATGTAGGGCTTTATGGGTTAGAAGTCCAGTCTTGAAGGTAATTTTCCATTTCACAGCCAACCAGTACAGATTACGCAGTACCTGGGTCACATGACTAGACCTCAAAAGGCCAATCAGCAACCTGGTCACTGCATTCTGTATCACCTGCAAGTGTTGTAGGGTACCCCAACTAACCCTGAGGTAGAGTGCATTACTGTAGTCACACCTTGAAGTCACGAATGCCTGCACCAGTGTTGGCAGGTCTTCAGGTGAGGTAAGAGACTTAATCTGGCTGATGTTCCTGAAATGGTAAAAGCCACACCTGACTACAATTAACACCTAAACCTGCAGTGCCAACTGTTCATCGAGAATGACTCCCAGATTTTTTACCTTTGCAGAGGCCAACAGCCCAGTTGACCCGAGCCAAAGCCTCGTCTCTCCCATTACTACTTCTACTCTCCCCTTTGAACCAGCTCAGTCATCGTTACCTCAGTCTTACCTGAGTTTAGTCTCAGCCAACTAGATTGTCCACATAACAGTGGAAACAAAGATGGTATTGTTGAATGATCCCTTAAAGAGGCAGCATGTACATTGTAAACAACATAGGTGAGAGGACCAAACCATGGGTGCTATAGAGCAGGGGCATCAGAGAAGATGTGAAAGCATCCATCACCAACCTCTGCATGCTATCCCTGAGACAGGACTCAAACCAGTGGATGACAGTGCCATTACTGTAAGTCCAACATACTCCTGCAGATGATCCAACAGTAACACATGGTCCACAGTGTAAAACGCTGAGGAGAGATCAATGAGAATGAGAACTGACCATTCACCCCCTGTCTTTTGCACTAAGAAGGTCATTGTGCACCCTGACCAGTGTTGTCTCACCGCTATGCTCTGATCTAAAGCCAGATTGGAGAGGTTCATAGATGTCATGAGCTGTAAAATATACTTCGAACTGCAGCACTACAACCTGCTCAATAACCTTACTTAAAAAAATAGATTACGTAATTCGCTACAACATCTGCTTCAAAAGTTGGCTTCTTTAGAAGGGGCCAAACCAGCACATTCTTCACTTGCCACTGGAAAGACCCCTTCTGACAAGGAGCACCGATCTATCCCAGAGAACACCAACTCCAAAAAACCCACACAATTCACCAGTAGACATGTGGGGCCAGGGTCTAGTTCAAAATATGTGGGCCACAGATCCAAAATCACCTCACAGATCTCATACATTGAGATTATCTGAATTTCTTTCCAGGACTGCTGAGTACATCCTATAGATCCATACCTGATTCTGCTGGGTTGTAACAGCCTGTTTGGAGAAATCCTGGCCTGAATAGAGGACATTCTATCTGAGAAGAACTGAGCAAACTCATCACGCTTAACTGCTCAAACTGCTCTCACTGAGTAAAGACAGGCTGGATTTAATAACCTATCCACAGTATGGAGGAGCTGAGCTGGCCAATTCCTCCCACATGTAATCTCTCTGGACAGGAATACTGCCTTCTTTTGAGAGATTTCCCTTTGATAGTCTTCAAAATGGATCTGCAAAACCAGTTTGCTCTCTGCAGCCTTGGACCTTTCTCTAATAGGGCTCCAACCTCTGACCCTCAGTCTTCAACTCCCTGAGCTCCCCATCAAACAATGGAGACCCTAAGCAAGAGACCTCGGTTCTTGCACTTATAGGTTCTATGGAATCAAAGGCTTCAGCAACAACCCTATTACAGGTCAATATTGTATTTTCTGATGCTGTCTCACAAGCTGCCATCATCTCTGAGATGGTCAGCACTGCTAATAGTCCTTCTTGGCAAAGCCCCTTTAAAGATGGTACTGAATCATCTCCACAGGAGGAGGACTACAGGGGGCCCCACATGAAATTTTCACTGCACAATGATCTGACCAACTGACTGGATCAATTCTGATGTTACTCACCTTGAGCCCCAGGGAGAAAACCAGTTCCAAAATATGTCCATGTTGATGACTCGCATAGCACTACCCTAACACTATTTGTACTTTGTCATCAGTTTCTCTGATGTGTATTTTATTATTCTTTAAACTGAATGTTGCTGCATGCTGTATATTTGATAATTACTGTTTGCTGACTACTCTAGTTTTATTGTATCGCTGCCTTTTCCTTGATGTCTATTAATTGTAACTTATGATGATTTTGCTCTAGATTTTTTTGTTACTGTTTTAGCTGTATGTAATGGTTCCTGCTGTTAGTCTTTAATTCTCCATGGGTCATGCCTGAAAATAGGCATATGTATCCCTAATGTATCTTATCTGGTATCAAACACAAATAAATAATAAATATGCTGTATCACTAGGGATGAGGTAGGGGGGTAGGCATAAGAATGCCTAGTATGTCTTAACTGGTAGCAAACACAAATAAATAAATATATAGACTGCATCACTGGGGTGAGGTAAGGGGGACTGTGGGGATATATATATATATATATATATATATATATATATATATAGGCTCTGTTACTAGGGGTGTGGTAAGGGAGACTGGGGGAGAAGTAAAGGGGAATAGAAATCAGTTAAATAAAGTGGAAACTGAGTAAAAATATAATTGTGCTAGGGCCATAATAAATTACCAATGGCTTGTTGGCATAACATGGAAAAGAAAGGTAGGCAAAGGTTACTTAGAAATACTCTTATCAGATCTGGTACTTGCTTTGTCATGGTTATGGTAAAGGCCTAAATACAGAAGTATGCAAGCCTTTATGTATAAATTGCATACTTAGTCAGAAAAATGGCAGGATATAATAAACGAAAAATGCCCGACAGGGTGGGTGTTATGCTGGGATAACATCCCACCTCAGGTGGTTGGGCCCGAGGCCAATGGCCGAGGGCGTCCAACACCTGAGGTGGGATGTTATCCCAGCATAACACCCACCCTGGAGGGCATTATTCCTATTATACAATGGCTAATCATTAAACAGAAGGAAAAAATAAAAATAACTAGTTTTTTAAATAGTCTTTTTACTTGATTTTTGTGTGTGGAAGTGTACTTATGTGAAAATAAGTTCCTTTTCCCTGTTTATCCTGTAGGTGGAGCTGGGTGGCCAGTAGCTGGATTTTCTTGGGTTCTGTATCTGCTTGCTTTTTGGGTATGTGGTTTTCGTTTCGTACCCCCCCCATGTTGTAGTTGAGACTTTTCTGGTAGTATTGTATTATGTTTAAAACTTGTGTGGTGAGATTTTAATAATGGGATAATATTTTTATACAGCAACAGCAACCATTATTTGGATTTACCGCCCCATTCCCACTGATGTCGTCTGCTCGATGCCACTATTGTGATCTGCTGTAGAGCTACAGGAAAGGAGGTAGAGAGATGGTATACAGTGAATTATGTATGCTGGTTTGATTTTAGGTGCTCAAGTTTCAAAACAAAAATGCAGAAGCGGTTACAACAGCGAGAGAGCGTTACGAAATAAGGCTTGCGGTGATTGTTTAAAGTTCAGCTTTCTCGCTTGGTTGAAAAATCTGTCAGTGCGCTGCCATAGGTGTGTTTAAAAAAATAAATAAATAACTGTGGATTTTGAATAAAGGTTTCTTGGTTTTGGGCTGGGTTTTGGGTGCATCCCGTGTTAGATAGGGATTTACTGTGTCATGAAGCCATGGAAATGCAGCTTTCTCTTCACTTGGCAGCAAGAAAAGGTGAATAGGATCGGAGGTATAGCTGTGGAGTGATTTTATTTGAACACTTCATGCGGTCATAACTTTGCTGGAACTGTAGCTGGGATGTTATGCTGGGATAACATCCCGGGTGCAGTTCCAAACGGACCAATCACAGTCTAGAATTCTTTCTTGCCATTGTATAATATCATATTAAGGAATGTAAATGGTATTACTAGCTATATTGAAAGAAAAAGAATCATTAACTATGTTAGCAACATAACACAGATTGTTTAATGTTACCAGAGACCCACCTTAATCAATCCATCAATCAATCAATCAGCATCTTTATTTAACCAGGTGAAAACCATTGAGCAAAGCTCATTTTCAAGATGGACCTGGGGTTACTTATCAACATAAAAAGGTTTACACACATAAGCAGAGCATACAAATGGATTACATATACAAAGATTACGGCATTACCATGACACAGGGTTACAAAGAGTACATGGCAATGTGCAATATAAGGAACATATAAGACTGTCAAATGTCAAGACTTCAGGACCCATTTAAATTATTAATGAATTTGAATTTTCAAAATGTTGTAACCTGTTTTTGGGGGGATGGGTAATTTACACAGGATCTAATGGTAAATCTAAAGGTACTGCCATTCAGTTTCTCTAGAAAACTTAATGTGGAAATAATAAATTCAGTTATAGACAAGCTTACTAGATACATAATAACTGGGGAGCGTTTTCTCCCATAGGGAACCCTGGTTAAAATTTGCTGTTATAACCCACTGGTTATAATGGTGAACACACGCCAGGGTTCCCTCGCTCCATGAATGCGCCTCCCTCTGTTCTCCCCTCACATAGCACCATCGGACACTTGGCTGCCACCATCACTCGACGTCGGTGGTAAGTGCATTTAGAAAAAAAAAACCTTGTCTCACAGCAGTTTACTTTTCCTCCTCAGCAAACAAGTAATCCTCCATTTAAATTGAAATGAAAATGAAAAAGAAACACTTTCTGCAGCTGCTCAGCTGCCGGCCACAGAGAGGCTTCATCCCTACCAGAACATTAGCCATTTTATTTTATGTAATTGCTGTGGTAAGAAAATGCTCCCCAGCAATTATATAAAATAAAACATGAGGTGGTGTGTTAAACTCGAGATTTTACACACACCCCTCAGTGTTGGATTCTTAAATAAACCCCTCGAGCCTGCTTTCAGGGTTTATGTAGCATCCAGCACCCGGGTGTGTGTAAACCAAACACACCACCCCATGCATTATATGATATAGTTCATGTCACACTAAATAACACAGTTATAACTTATGCCAGTATATATGAACCTAATGCAGATTCCCCATATTTCAGTGACTTTTTTAACTTGTCTTGCTCAAATTCCACAACCATATATTATAGGAGAGGACTTTAGTACTATATTAAATCTAGAAATAGACAGAATGGGCTCCTCAACCCGTCAAGGCAGAGAAACTATACTTAATAGAATGGAGAATTATGGCCTAGTAGACTTACAGAGATACAGTGATGAAAAGGTACATGGAAACTGAAGAATTGAGGTAAGTGCCATATAATGGCTGCCTATGGCATTTTGAATTTATGTTGATGTCTCAGTCATTTTCAACATTTTGTACCAAATTTTCAATGTGGGCTTTTTGGGACCCCACCTTATGAACACTGTCCCTGTTTTCTCATTAATTGGAGCCATGCAATGACTGCAAAATCAACTTTCTGGACTGATCAATGAAATGACAGTGCCAGTGTTCATGAGGGGACATCCCAGAAAGCCCATGTTGAAAATTTGGTGCAAAAATGTTGAAAAATGACCACATTATGAGCGTGTGTTGCACAGTTTCTATGCATACTCTTAACTTCACCAATTTTTAATATTTTCACTCCAGATTTTCAACAATACCATTTTTTCACACCTCCTTATGAACAATATAGCTGTCATTTTTCACATCCTGCCCAAAATGAGTTTTCGCACCTGGGCACAGAATGGTGTGGCCACTGTGCAATATCAACTTTCTGGATGGATAAATGAAATGACAGTGCCAGTGTTCATGAGGTGGGATCCCCAAAAGGCCATGTTGAACGTTTGGTGAAAAAATTCCTGAAAATGCCCGAGTTACGTGCATCCATTGAATTTATTCTATGCACATTGCATAACTTTACTACTTTTCAATCTTGTGGTGCCAAATTTACAGCATAACCATATGTTCACAGTACCCCATGAACAGTACAGCTGTCATTTTTCATATCCTGCCCAAAATGTGATTTTGCACCTGTGATTCAGAATGGCGTTGCAGTTGAGCATAATTATGTTTTGCCTTGCATTTAACAATTTTTCTGTACCGGGGCACATGAAGTGGGGGTATAAGATGGCTATGCTGACAATTTGGTCACTGTTGTTTGACACATGGAAGTGCATTGCCCAGAGGGTCCTGTGCTTCCACACCTACATACATATATGCATCTACAGAGGGATTGGAGCACAGGATCCAAAGAACCCTGCGCTCTCACAGTAAAATATGGATTCTATTATACTATCTCAAAAAGAAGGGAAATTCATTGCAAAAAAACTCTGTTAATGCATCAGTAAGGGTTCCAATTACAGTGACAAAAGTATAGAATTTTGGCGTTAGAGTTTTCCAACAGCTACATTCCTCCATACACCAACAGGCATTGGGGTGTGCCTTAGGGTCATTAGGCCTATCACCCCATTCTCATATACTGTACCATCTCAGCTTCCTTACATGGAATGGGGTGAGTGTTAGGCCCAATGACCCCAAGGCACACATAAATGTCTGTTGGTATGCTGAGGGTAGGGTGGTAGGGTTGAGAACTCTAACACCAAAGTTCCATACTTTTGTCACTGTAATTGGAACCCTAAATTATGCATTAACAAAGTTTTTTGCAATGAATATAAATATATATACAGTATATACAGTATATATATTTTATAGTGGCGCAGTAGTGCCACTGTAGTTAGGGTTGAGTACCCCATTTAAAGTTAAATGGTGAAATTTTGCACCTTAATAACTTTGCCACCATATGACAGGTTTGCCTGACATTTGGCAGCACAAACTGATAGTATAGATCTTGTGATCAGCCAAGTTTGCTGGTCAGATATACATTCTGGAGTTATTAAGTGACATTCCGTACAACATTTATGTTTTTGCGCATTCTTTGCTCTCATCTACAGGTCACACAGTTTATGCAACTAGTCCAAAAGCTTCAGGAACATGCAGCTGGGTCCCCAATGTGTCTTTCAAAATTTCATGAAAAATATTAAGCGGTTCAAAGTTATTCAAAAACAAGTTTCCCATTATAGTCAATGGGAAAAGTTAAAAAGTTCGACAGTGTCGCAAATGCAGATTTTATTGTCGCAAATGACCCCTGTAGAGTCATGAGTCAGCCATTTTTTTTTCAGTTACTAGTCACAGAAATGATTGGCATTTAAATTTGGGACCCTTTATGGACACAATTCTTTTTGCGTTCACCTATTCGAGCCCTGAGGATGCTAGCTATGTCTTTTTTGAGGGGTTAAACACCCCAGAAATATGTTTTCAATTTTTGTCAATCTGTAGTGTGCATAGTGTCAACTTACATGACTCTTTGTGATTTTTTTAAAGTAACGAAATCACAACACCACTTTGCAACACTATGGCCAAAATAACAGGAATTGTTTGCCACCCTGCTGCAAAAGAATGGTTTGGTCTTTTGGGCTGAAATTGAAGGGAAGAAAGCCCACATTCCACAGATGTGCCTTTTGGTGGCTTGGAAAAAATATTGCAGGGATGCAAAGTTATGGTACTCTGAAGTTGACACTTTTCCCATAGACTAAAATTGTGGCGTCTGCCGCACCTTTCGGGGCTCGTATCTTGGAAATGGTGTGAGATACAGACTTTTCATCAGAAAAATGCTTAGCCACCCACTAGAGGACTAAGTGCAAAACTAGCCAGGAAAGTCATGAATCATATGAATTTGTTTTTTTCTACGTTGTACAGTTCCTGAGATATAAGCAATTTAGTATTCCAAGTGCTCATTTTCTGGTCTGAGGCCCATTATTATGCATACATTCTTTTTAGCCATTGTGTTTCTCTATGCAACTGTTGGGGAAAACCAGGCTGTGTGCTCCACTTACTGTTACACTTAGCATTTCCACTTGCGTTTCCGTACCTGTTTGCATTAGCGTTACCATGTATGCCACCGTATGCATTTCCCTTTGCATTTTTGTTTGTGCTTGCATTTGCATTACTGTTACCATTTGTGTCTCCACTACTGTTTCTGTTTGTGTTTCGATTTGCATCACCGTGTGCATTACCATTTGCGTTTGTGGCCATCCTTCCATTTGCATTCGTTTGTCTTTCATTTTGCGTCATCGTTGCTGTTACTGTTACCATTTGCATTTCCAATTGCGTTACCATGACCATGAGCATTATGGTTTGCCCTTTCTGTCTGGCGCTTGCATTTCTGTTTCCTTTGGCATTATTATTTGCTGTTACTGTTACCATTTGCATTTCCAATTCTTGGTGCAGTATTGTGACATTCGGTTTAACGTTCCGCAATAAATCTGTGTTGCATTTCCATTTCTGTTTCCTTTGGCGTTATTGTTGCTGTTACCATTACCATTTGCATTTCCAACTGTGGTACCATGGCCATGCATGTTACGGTTTGAGTTTCCGTACATGCTTGCATTTGCGTTTCTGTTTTCTTTGGTGTTATTGTTGCTGTTACTGTTACCATTTGAGTTTCCAATTGTGGTACCATGACCGTGCATGTTACGGTTTGTGTTTCCGTATGCACTTGCATTTGTGTTTCTATTTCTTTTGGTGTTATTGTTGCTGTTACCATTACCATTTGCATTTACAATTGTGTTACCATCACCGTGCACTTTACAGTTTGCATTTCCATACGCGCTTGTGTTTCTGTTTCTATTTCCATTGGCATTATTGTTGCTGTTACTGTTACCATTTGTATTTACAATTGTGGTACTGTGGCCATGTGCGTTTCAGTTTACATTTCAGTACGTGCTTGTGTTTGTGTTTCCATTTCTGTTTTCTTTGGCATTATTGTTGCTGTTACCATTACCATTTGCATTTCCAATTGCGGTACCGTGACCGTGCATGTTACCAGTTGCTTTTCCATACACGCTTGCATTTGCATCTCCATTTACATCACTGTTCACTTTGGCGTCAGTTTGCACTTCCATTTCTATTACCGTTTGCATTAACATTTATGTTTGCGTCACCATGTGTGTAACCTTTTGTGCTTGCGTTGCCCTTACCATTACTATGTGACAAAAAAATCACATTCTGGGAACACGGGGCCTGAAGGGCCTGTGCTCCCACCACCACATTCCATTCACTATTTATAGTCCTCATTCTCAAAAAGAAGGGACATTCATGGCAAAAAACTCTGTTTAATGCATCAGTTAGGGTTGTTCCACAGTGTCAAAAGTGAGGAAATTCAATGTTAGGGTTGAAAGACCCCCTTACCCACCCCACCCCCAACTGGCATTGGGGTGTGCATTGGAGTCATCGGTTCTAACTCTCATTCCATTCTCTATACTTCACCACCTCAGCTTGTTAACACATGGAATGGTGTGACAGGGCCGACGACACCAACGCACACCCTGATGCCAGTTGGGCGGGGGAAGTGCAGGGGCTTCAACCCTAACATCAAATTTCCTTGCTTTTGTTGCTGTGGAACAACCCTAACTGATGCAGTAAATGGAGTTGTTTGCCATGTATTTCATATAATATATATGTGTGTGTGTATGTATATATATATATATAGATATATATATATGTATATATATATATATGTATATATATCAGAGGCAAAAACTCTGTTAATGCATCAGTTAGGATTGTTTCACAGTGGCAAAAGTGAGGAAATTCGGTGTTAGGGTTGAAAGACCCTTGGACCCCAGCCCACCCTCCCAGCCGGCATTGGGGCCGTCGGCCCTACTCTCACCCCATCACATGTGTGAAGAAGCAGAGGTATAGGAGAATGGGGTGAGAGTTAGGACCAATAACCCCAATGCGCACTCCAGATTCTGGTTGGGGGTGGGCTGAGGTTCCAAGAGGGGCTTTCAACCCTAACACCGAATTTCGCACTTTTGTTGTGTGAACAACCCTAACTGATGCATTAAATGGATTTTTGCCTCTAATTTCCCTTTTTTTGAGAATGATAATGAGAAATAGTGAATGTAATGTGGCGACGGGCCCAGACTCCCACCACATGATGTCTTGTCACATAGTAACATGGTGCCTGCAAATGCAAAATGGTTATGCGATGGTTACGCAAAGTTAAACAGAAAAGAAACAGTACTGTAGACACAAATGGTAAAATAACACAAATGCAAGCGCAAATGAAACACAAAAGGTAACATACGTGGTTGCAAGACCGGGAACGATAAGCTAAACAGGTACAGAATCGCAGCGGAAGCAGTAATGATAACAGTAATGTAAGCGCAGGCTGGTTTCCCAAAAGCTGCATAGAGAAAGACAGTGAGTACAAAGAATGTATGCATAATAATGGGTCTCGGAGCAGAAAAAGAGTTGGAATACTAAATTGCTTATATCTCAGGAACCATCTGACGAGAAAAAATGTAAAAGTCATATGATTTATGAGTTTCATTAGTTTTGTAATTCCGCCTTGGCTAAGCATTTTCCAATAAAAGTCTGTATCTCGCATTGTTTCAGATACGAGCTCCTGAAGGTGCGGCGAACACCGTAATGTTATCCTGTGGGGAAAAAGAGAAGTTCGAGTGCCATAACTTTGGCTCCTGTAATATTTTTTCACCAAACCACTGAAAGGCCATCTGTGGTTTTGACTGCTTCCCTCCAAATTTCAGCCCAAAAGACCAAACTGTTATTTTGCAGCAGGGTGGCAAAGAATTCCTGTAATGTGGCGGACGCCGTAGTGTTATCCTATGGGAAAAAGCGTCAACTTTGGAGTGCCGTAATTTTACCGCCCTGTAATATTTTTTCACTGAAAGGCACATCTGTGAGATATTGACTGCGTTACCTCCAAATTTCAGCCCAAAAGACCAAACCGTTCTTTTGCAGCACAGTGCCAAATAATTGCTGTCATTTTCCCACAGCCTGGAAAAGTACTGTCAAACTTGTGTAAAGCTTCGCAAATTCATGTGACACTGTTAAATCAAGTAGAGTACTTTATAAAGTATTTTCCCAGAAATCTGAAAACATATTTCTGGGGTGTTTACCCCAAAATAAAGACATGTCTAGCATCCTCAGGGTCCGACTAGGAGAATACAAAAAGAATTAGGTTGCTAGAGGGTCCCAACTTTAAATGCCAAGCATTTTTCTGATCACCAACTGAAAACAAAATGGCAGATTTGCGACAGTAAAAGGGCCATTTGAGAAAGTAAAAACTGCATTTGCGACACTGTCAAACTTTTTGTTAACTTTTCCCATTGACTTATAATGGGAACTTGTTTTTTGAATAACTTTTGAACCGTTTAATATTTTTCCACAAAATCTTCAAAAGGCACATCTGGGACGCCCGCCACATTTTCCTGCAGATTTTGTACTGATCGCACAAACTGTGCGACCTGTAAAGATGACCAAAGATATGCAAAAGCGTAAACATGCTCATAAACCATGTAATAACTCAACAGCCGTATATCCGAACAGTACAAAAGTTGGCAGGTCCCCAAGATGTATGGTTCTCAATCATATATTCAAATTTCAGGCAAATCTGTTGAATGGTTGCAAAGTTATTATGGTGCAAAATTTTAGGTTTAACATGTAAATGGCTCCTCAACCTAACTATGATATACTGTAATATATGTATACAGCCCTCAGATCTCTACAATGTATGGAATGACATTATATTAAACCAGCTGATAAGGGAGGTGCTGTTGTGGTCTGGCAAAGGAGCTATACATCACAGAAGCCACACAGCAACTCTCCTGACACCAGGTTTTATTCTTCTCTTCCACAGGACCCAACTGCTGACTATCAGACGGAGGTCACCACCACCATCACCTCTGCTAATGAAAACAATGAGCTCCTGCTTCTGCTAAGAGACTCATAGTTCAGCATCCCCAGACATCCAGGTTTTATCTTCTTCCCAAAATCCACAAAACTGGTAACCCGGGTCGTCCCATAGTGTCTGCCTGCTCCTGCCCCACATCCCACATCTCTGCATTTTTGGATGGCCTCATGAGACCCCTTGTTGAGTCCCTGCCCTCCTATGTTAAAGACACTAACCATGCTCTCCAGTTATTTGACAGGTTCAGATTCAGTGACTCTCATCAGCTCATCTTCACCATGGACATCAAATCTCTTTACACAGTGATCCCCCCTGATGATGGTCTGACAGCTTTGCAGCATTTCTTGAACAAGCGGGAAGTCAGCAGCCACCCACACACACTAACTCATCTGGCAGAACTGGTTCTTACACTCAATGCTTTTTCTTTTAATAACAGTTTTTTCAGCAGGTCAGTGGAGTTGCCATGGGTACCAAGATGGGACCCAGCTTAGCTAATCTGTTTGTGGGTTGGGTGGAGGAACGTTTTTTTCTCTCATTCACAGGGACTGTGCCTGAACTCTATAAATGCTACACTGATGACTGTGTGGGGGCCACCTCCTGCTCCAGGGAGACCCTCCAAGTCTTCCTTGACAAGTTCACCGTGGCCCATCCTTCCCTTCAGTACATTGTTGAAGTATCCTCCTCTACACTGCCTTTTCTGGATATCCAGCTGTCAGTCCAGAACACTGGTCTGAAGACATCAGTCTATTACAAACCCACTGACTCTCACAGTTTCCTCCTCCATAGCTCTTTCCATCCTAAACATGTCAGAATGGCCTGCCTTATTCACAGTTTCTTAGACTCCATGAGTTATGCAGTGAAGAGGATGATTTTGCTGAGCAGACCCAAATAATGCATAGTTTTTTATTAACAGGGGATACCCTAAAAGCACAGTGGACAGAGCACTCCCAGGTCAGTAACATGCCCCATAACCTTGACCCCCGCAGGAGGATACTGTCACACAAGAACAATGGCAATTCCACTAGTTCTTCCTTTCCATCAGAGCACACCTTCTCTTCACAGGATCATCACTAGTAACTTTCCCATTTTGCAAACTGACCTAACATTGGTGCTTCCTTTACAGAACCACCTATTGCCTCCTACGCCCCACCTAACCTGAGAATCTCCTGGTTAAAAGCAGCCTACCCACTCCTAACAGTTCCTCCCCAGGTACCAAACCTTGGAACAGGGCTCGCTGCTACACCTGCAAATTTATTTCCAGTGTGACTGAGATTAAGGGGCCTACAGGTGTTTTTCACATCACCAAGGAGTTCTCATGCACCTCCACTAATGTGGTGTATTGTATTCTTTGCAGGAAGTGTTCAGCTATTTACATCAGAGAAACTGGTAGGCGTCTTGCTGACCGCTTCAGGGAACATTACAGAGCAGTCAGGAATGGTGAAACTGCTACACCCATTGTATCCCACTTTATCTCCAGGGACCACAATGTCAATGACCTTTCTGTTTGTGTCCTTCAGCAGGGCTTCCGGGATCCTGACCATAGAAAAAATGGGAAGCCAAGCTGATCATCCATATAGCTCCCAGCAGCCCTCTGGTTTAAATGATAGACTTATTTTCCACTAACATCTTTCAGCCATCCTTTTTTCCCTAAAGTCAATTTGTTTTTGTACTCATTTATTTTTCATTTTCACCATATGTCTCCATTTCCTCCTTCCCACACATTTGTCACCTTTCAGCCTTCTTACAAGGCCCTGTTAATTAGTCTCCACCTGGGAACTTCCCAGCTCTTTCTATCCCATTATGCTTTATCTTTCCCATCATCACCTTTTTGTTTCTCAGATTCTCTCTTAATCTTACCATTTATCACTTCTTCTCCCTTAGCCTCCCCCTTCTTCTTTCTCCACATATATATCTCTGTCATTTTACCTCTCCTCTACACTAACTTGTTTTTTTTTTCTCTTTTAGATATTTCCTGAAGAAGACCTCAGGTCAAAACGTAGATTTTTAACTCTATTTTCTATTTTCAGCGTGCATTTAATATAACCATTTTGTTTTGCTTTTAGACCACATGCTGACGCAGTGCCTTGGTTTTTTTTTACAATTTGTATACTGTATATATATATATATATATATATACTGTATATATATATATATATACACACACACACACACACACACACACACACACACACACACACACACACATATATGTATTTGTCTCAGATAAATATCAAGACCAATATGTCATCTGTTTGTCTTCAGTATGAATGGTCTGTACTTCACATCATTGCCATGGGGACCATGTTTCAATCTACTTCACTATTTTTACTTTATTTTGGTTTATTTTTATTTTGTTATGTTTACTACTTCATTATGCTTTGTATACAATCCCAGAATGGGATCCATATTCTCTCTCAATACATAAGTTTGTTCATTTTAATGTAATATGTTTTCTCTAAATTCATAATGTCTATTATTAGATTTATCCAAGTCTCGAAGATCGGCAGGGTCACGTCTTTCCATTTTATCAAAATATATTCTTTTGCTATTATTGTAGCCATGGTTATAAATTGTTTGTTGTGCTAGAGAGTAGTGTTACTGTAGTTAGGGTGTCATTATTATCTTTAGTTTTATTTTTTTTTCTATAATTTCTATTATTTTTGACTAAACATTTGATAGATAAGGGCAGGAATATAGCATATGAATTAAGGTACTTCTGAGGTGTTTTTATTAAACTGATGTAATTTTGAAGGGGTATAATATGTCCTATATGTAGTATTTATCTGCATTTGTTTTAATTTGTTTGCTTTCGCATTAGTAGTTAAGGTTGCTATTATTTCTTGCCACAAATCCTGTGTTATATTATACCAAGTTCATTTGCCCATTTTTTTTTAATTTTGTGCTCCCTAGTGTCATTGCACAATCGTTCATATATATTAGATATCAATTTTTTTTGTCATTTTTAATTTTAAAGAATTCTACTATGGTTGGCTCTTTGTTATTCTTTAATTGCCTATTTGCTGTCATAATATGACTTTTAATCTGTTGGTACTGAAAAATGTGGTTGTTTGGAATATTTAAATTATTTTGTATTTATTTGAAAGGCTTTATTTTGTTATTTGGAATAGCTTATGTACTTCATGCAACCCATGCTCTTTCCATATTCTGAAATACTTATCTGATGTTGATGGTGGGAAGTTATAGTTCATATAGATTAGTGTATATACTGATGTTGCCATTGGTTCCTTTAAAATTTGGTATGCTTTTATTCATGCTTGTATTGTGTTTTTTGTTGTGATATATTCTGTTTTATTTCTAACTTTAGAGTAATATGAGGAGTTTAATAAGTTTCTTAGTTTAGGATATGGCTGTATGGCCTGCTGTAATTGTGCTGATTTGGGTAGAGTTTCATTTTCCTTCAGCCATATCCATATATTAGCTATTTGGTCCAAGATGTAATAGTTGTGCACATCAGGTAGAGGCCATCCCTCATTATTTTTATAGTGTTAATGTTGAGTAAGCTATTCTGTTTTTTTTTTTCCAGATAAATTTGGTTAATATTATTTTGGTTTTGTTAATGAAAGACTGTGGCAATGGGATAGGGAGGGCTTGAAAGAGAAACATTTGCTTTGGTAATACCTTAATTTTTATTATGTTTATGCGGCCTATTACTGTTAATGGCAGTGACATCCATCTGTTTAGTTCATCTTGTATATCTGTTAAAATTGGACTATAATTATCTCTGTATAGTTGGTCTGTTTTGGCTGTTAGTTTAATACCTAGATATTGAATTTGTTTATTAGTTTGTACACAATTTTGATGTTGTAGCATATGAATACTAGGTTCAATACTAGGATTATAAGACAGGCAGAAGGCTCCAAGCCCATAGTGCTTGTCTCCCACACATAGCGGGGCATATGTGCCCACTTAGAATTTAAGAGATGTTTGTCTAGCCTTCCTTTGAAGGCCTGGAATGTATTTGACTCCACCACCTCTCTAGGGAGGCTATTCCACATGGGAATAATCCTTTGAGTGAAGAGGTATCTTCTCAAATTTGTTTTGGGAAAAGTCAACTTTAGCTGGTATTTGTGACTTCCTAAACTACCACTCCTGTTTGTAGGCATTAGACCCAAACTTTCTGCCAGTTTGCTATCATTATATATTCTGTACATTTGTAAAAGGTCCCCTCTGATGCACCTCAGTTCCAGGGGGTATAGGCTGAGCTTCTGTAATCTTGATTCATATGGCTCCCTACTAATACCGTCCACCAACTTAGTCATCCTTCTTTGAACCCTTTCCAAGGTGTTTATATCACTTCTTAGATATGGGCTCCAGAGGGGTGTACAGTAATCTAGGTGCAGCCCAACAAATGCTCTGTTTAGTGGCACTATACAGGCCCTATTCCTAGATATGAAAGCTTTCTTTATGCATCTGATTATTCTGTTGGCTTTATTAGTGACTTCATTACAGTTCAAACTAAAGGACAAGTCCTTTCTGACAAGTATTCCCATGTCCTTCTCTCTGTCACTCTTAACTGGGTGTCATTCAGAGTGTACATTTTCTGTCTGTTGTTTTTACCATGGTGCATTACCACACATTTCTCGATGTTAAACTGCATGCCATTTAGAGATGCCATTCTTTCAACTTATCTATGCCTTGTTGTATCGATGGCACCTGTTTGTCAGTGTCTACCTCAGCCCTGAATTTGGAGTCATCTGCAAATTTAATACAGAAGCTTTTTGACTCCCTATTCATTAGTCTATAATAAACATTGACAACAAGATTGGCCCCAGCACCAACCCCTGTGGCACCCCACTCATGACCCTGCCACTCTCGGACATATGTCCCCTAATTCAAACTTTTTGAGTTATGTCTGTAAGTCAACAGTTAATCCACCTGAATAAAATGTTATTGATGCCTAATTGCTGCATCTTGTGTGCAAGGATACCATGTGGTACTTTGTCAAATGCTTTTGTATAGTCCAAATAAATCATATCCTAGTGTTTTTTAACTGTCCAGTGATTTGCTGACCTTTTCGTAGAAGACTAAGGTGTTAGTTAAGCATGATCTCTGCTTCCTAAACCCATGCTGAAATATGTCTGAGATTCCTAATATCTAATTCATTTTCCAGCCTCTCCTTTATTAATGACTCTAGCATTTTGCCAACTATTGCTGTTAGACTAATGGGTCTGTAGTTACCCACTTCTGCCTTGTCACCCTTTTTAAATATGGGGGCAACTATTGCTGTCTTCCAGTCCTGAGGGACAACCCCAGATTCCAGATAGGTTAAGTAGTTTATATAGTCGGTCCACCAACTAGCGTCAACCTTCTTTCAGAGCCTGGGATATAAATTATCAGGCCCTGCTGATTTTGAAGGGTCTATTTTCTTTAGTATTGCTGCAATCTCTGATTTTGCAACTTTATTTGATTACCTAAGTATGTTACCGATGGCAAGGTATCCCAACCTACTGTATCTACTCCCTATGTTGTGCCTTTTCATAAACAGAGCAGAAATGATTGGTAAAGACTGTAGCCTGTTTTTCTGGATTTGAACACTCCATTTCTTCCACTTTGATGGGGCCTACCATTGTGTCCACTGCTTTATTATTAACATATGCATAAAAGGATTTGTCGTTGTCTTTGGTATGGGCCAATCTGAATTCTACTTTACTTTTCTCTAATCTAATCATTTTTTTTTTTGCTATACTTTAACTGTTGTTTATATTTGTTACTCTTATAAGTGTTGTCATCCCTCTTCATGGCCCCGTATGCCTGCTGTTGTTTTCTTTAATTGGTGTCTGACCTTTTTGGTGTGCAAAATTGGTACCGTACCCCTTTTGTTATATATAGCTTTATTGGGTACATAGATGTCCTCCAAGGCTAGTAGCTTATTCTTAATTTTTAGTGGCTGCTCTGCCAAGTTGCCCAAGCCTGTTCACACTGTTTTACTCCATAATAAACAAATGCTTTTTCTAAACCAGCATTTTTAGCAACCTTTTGTTCTGCTGGTTTAGTTTTATATACAATTGCTCGCTGAGACTGCTTGAGCAAATGGAGCATTTTATGCATGCTTCATGGTACAGTAGGTGTTCATAAGACCAAAGAGTCAGAGTTGTTTGGAATGGTTTGTCACAGTGCTGCTCCATTTTATGCTGCCTAATGTCTGCCTTGCTAAATAGCTGGTAAAAGCTTTTAATTAACTCTGTATGAATGAACCTTATATTATGTTAATCTGTAGCTCTGGGATCAAAGTTTTATTTCCAGTTTGAAATGCTATAAATTGAATTTTGCCTCTGAATGGTCAGTGCTGGCCGTCTTTTAGTAGTTGGCTTTCCAATAAAATAACTCCTGAAGACAAGCAAGAAGGGAAAGTGTTGGCCTTTGGAAGAGATGTTTGTGAATTGGGAGTATTTTTTGACAGAGGTTCTACCCTCTGCCTTCAGGCTTTTATATTTAAAATACGGTTTGACAACATTGTGTAAGGGGACGAGGGTTATAGTACCATCTTAGTTGCATTGAATTTACTGCGCTCAGTGCAGCATTATTTTTTTTTTCCTCAGGTGACTCTGTTATGCTGGAGAGAATTTAGGATGATCCAGGAGCCATGAAAATTGACTGTGGTCATTTACAGAGACCTTTAGGGACTAGCAGTACCGCATGTTTTGATCATCAGTGAATTTGTTAAAATATACGGACCCCAGGAACAGGAGACAGGAGCTCAGTTTGACCTTTCCTTATTAGCTTTCACAAAAATGCTGTTTCAGTGAGTAGTGAAAACTGTCTGTGGAATAAAATCCCCTGGAAAGGTTATTTTAAATTTTTTTCTTCCATGGGCGGCAATTAATAATTGAATTTTTAATTTTTCTCAGTGAACTTAAGAGTTAGTCCTGGAAAGTACAAACACATGTCTGTATTCATTGTTTTATATAAGTCAGAAACTATGGCTCTGTAAAACCCAGTATAAGAGAACTTTCAACCCAGAAGCCCCAAACAGAGCATAATTGAATTCATGGCACTTTTGAGTATATTGTTTGAAATAGAAACCTGTGTGAGATGCTTCACTCATGTTTATGCAAATTGTTATTACGTTTATTCAGTGGACTTGTTCTGGTGTATCCTAAATAACAGGACTCCCTGTTAAGGAATGCCATTTTTGATTTATGGCACAGTAAGAATCAAATTGATATGATATGCCTTTGGGCAGCTGGACTCTTCTGTGTGAGGGAGGAGCCACCACTCTGGGATACTGATTTTCTGATTATATGAACTCCATGGGCAATTAGTGCAACTCTATTATAAGGAAAGCAAGTTTTAAAATTAATATTAATAAGCATAAAGCAACTGCGATGTACTTTTTTCAGTAAGATAACTTATGCCTGTTGCTGCCATTTATTTGTATAGTTTAATATTTAAATGTGTACGGAGCCAAGAGGTTAGACCTAAGTAATCACAGCAGAGTTCAAATAAGGTTTATATAAGGCCCATATAGTGCTTATGTACTTACTTCTAATGACAGCACTAAGTTCAAGAATGATCTAAACTCAGTTATAAAATAAAGGGTTTGCTCATATTGGTTATTGACAGATTACTATTAGCTAGTGTAATGTTCTCTGTTTTAAATGCCTTTTGATGTAATGCAATTTAAATGCTTTTAGATATTTTATATGTTAATGTTGTAATGGTTTGATAACTGAGCAACAATAAAACTTAACTAATTTTAGCCATTATTCTTCTGCTGTTACATTTTCATCCAGTCCCATTCTGTTAACTTCTGCCTGATTAAACCAAAGTTTGTCCTATTATAGTTTTTTATAACTGTACAACCCCAGATTGTTTTAAGTTTGGAATTAAATTAAACAGCACAATGTTGTGGTCACATTCAATAAGGGGTTCCTGAATTGCTACATTATTAATACTTTCTGCTCTATCAGTTATTACTAGGTCCAATATTGCATTATTCCTAGTTGGTTTATTCACTACTTGCATTAGTCCATTATCGGCACATATGTCCATAAGGAGTTGCCCTGATTATTGGATACTGTTCCATTGTTCCAATCTATTCCAGAGCATTAAAGTCCCCAAAACTAATACTTCTTTGTTCCTAATTATTTCACTGATGTCTTCTAATAGTTTTATATGTTCTACTGCTTCTATGACTGGTGGCCTATAGAAGCCCCTACTATGAGGTGTTTGTTGTTCTCACTGGTAATCTGTAACTACAATGACTCCTACTGCCTTCACTGTGTATTTGCTTACTTCATATGCCTTCCTTCACAAACAGTGCAACTCCTCCCCCTCTTCTTCCCTTTCTATATTTATGGAACACTCTATATTCCTGGTGAAGTTCTCTGAACACCAGATTTCAGTTATTGCAGCTAAATCAATTTCTTTCTCTATCATAATGAGTTTGAGTTCTGATTTTTTGACCACATTAAGGCTTCTTGTATTGATAAGGAGTATAGCCTATTCTTTTTGCCCTTAGGTAGAGTCCCTAGCTTGATGGATTTATGTGGCTCATTACCACCCTTTGTTAACCCTATACCTCTTAGTTATTAGTTTTTTGAAGTATTGCTATTATGGTTTAATTAATTGAAAATCATGCCCCAAGTAATCTGGAACCTTTCCTGTTCATGTATAGTCCATTGTTGCTGTACAGGTTCTGTGTATTTTCAAACATCTCCCATGATTTAATAACACATATTCCCTTACTCAAGCATAATTGTCTTAGCCAATTATTGTAGTTCTTGATTCTCTTAGTTCTTATCCAACTTGCCCTTGGCACAGGTAGCACCTCAGAAAATATGACTTTAGTATTGTGTTGTTCTAGTACTGCATAAATTAGCTCAATATCTTTTATTGTTTCTTCGACTGTATGTCTCTTGAGGTCATTTGTTCCTGCATCTAGCAGTACTATTTTAGGGATGTTAATCCTGCTTTATATACCTGGGACCATCATTGCAGTATCACTAATCAAGGCCCCACTGTAGCTACAACTGGTAGTATTGCCCCACTGTAGCTACAACTGGTAGTATTATGTTTATTTCCCTGCGTAGAATATCTATGTGTATATTTTGTCATTGAATCCCTAAAATGAATATCTGATCAGTTTCTGGTACCATCCTGGTTACCGTGGAAGTCTCATCTGCAGTGTTAGGTGCTTCTGCTACCTCACTGCTGCCTTCTACTTGGCTATCCTGTAGCAGATCTGAGATGTCTGTACTAGCTAAATCCAAGAGTTCCTGTGCTGGGCCTCAATGCTCTCCATTAGATTTGCCTGGGGTGAGTAGCAATCTGTTATTTCTACATTTTCAACTAATGAACTTCTCCTTGTTGGGTTATTTTCTGTTGTCCCCAATACTCCAGTCTTCAATGTTTTCCTCCTCCTCCTCCTGTACTACTCTTTGCATTTTAGTACTAGTTCCATCATTTATAATGGTTTTGTTTACAGTGTTTACCCTGAAATCCTCTAACTTTGCTTTTAGTGTCTGGATTTCTATATCACTCTCAAGCAATCTCCTATCTAACTCTTTTAATTCAATACAATTTCTACAAGTATATATCTCAAAAAGGGACTCTGCATTAGTGCTAAATGTATTACATATTGAACACTTGATGCCCATCTCCCCCATAGTTAAGGTAACCACATTATAGTCCATAGTGACTAGTTATCTATAGTCTAGGGATGTATTTGTAGTAGTTTGTTAAGCTGATAGCTTTTATAACTTCTAAAATGAAGCAGATAATGCTGCTTGGTGTATTATTGCTGTTTATGCCTCCTTCTTGTCCTAGTGTGTTTATACCCTGGTGACTTATAACTGTGTAAGCAACCTGTCTCAGACAATCATAGAATATGTTTAGCCCTTAAGAACAGCTAGCAAAGTACTCACACAGCTGACAAAATTCTATGCCCTGGTCCTGTCATCCTCACCAGACATGCCAGACCCACCCAAGCTCACCCTGCTCACTTGGGACAGCTAAGTTCTACTGTGTGACCCAGACATAACCCCAGGTCATGTATCTGGCCCTCTTTAGTGAGCCCTACAACACAGCTCTGTGATTATAAATTAAAAACTACCTAACCCTTAAAAGGGCTTCAGGAGAACAGCTTAAAGTAAAACTAGAGCTCCCAAACAGCTTCTCAAACATAGATTTTCTGTCACAGAGCAGGGCTGTCATTCTCTTGCTGGCTCACAGGACTACAGTCCTTAAGTCACTTACTGTCTTGTAGCACTCATTGCTATGAGACCTCCTATTACAGCTTGGCATAGTAAAATAAAATGAAATTTAGATTCTCCTGAGACCCTGCCAGACCTGTCTAACTGCTCAAGGCAATTACACAGTATGTGGATGGGAAAAGCAAACCCAATATCTACTTGTTGTCCAATTTTACATTAATGATTTGGCCCAGTTTATTTTATAGCCAGATATATTTCTGAAGTTAGTTGTTAATTTAATTAATTCATTTAATGAGCTTTCTGGTTGGATTAAGTATAATAAAGTATCATCTGTGTATAGGCTTAATTTATAAGTTGTATCTTTTGTTTTTATTCTATGTATATTTGGGTTGATCTTATGATTATTGTCAAAGATTCTATTACCATTACAAAAATTAGGGGAGATAAGGGACCTGTCTTGTGTCTCTTTGTACTGTAAACTTATCTGACTTGTTAAAGTTTGTTTTAACTGTTGCTGTTAGTGATTTATAAATTAGCTGTAGCCATCTGTTGAACTGTACACCAAACCCCATCCCCCACATAACTGCAAGTAAGTATTTCCATTCCAAGTGATCCAATGCTTTTTCTGCATCTATTGCAAAGAGAATTGTGTCATCTGTTTCTTTAGCTGATATTATATCTGTTGAACATCTTATATTTGCTGCTATGTTCTTCGCTTTATAAATCCATTTTGATCATTGTCTATGATTTGTGGTAGTATAGGTTCTAGTCATTTGGCAATCATTTTTGTAAAGATTTTGTAATCCACATTTAAAAAAGAGATTACTCATTATGATGCACAGCTCAATGGGTCCTTATTTTTCTTTTGAAATACTTGTATGGTAACTTCTTTAAATGTTTCTGGTATTTTGTTTTCTGAATTGAAGGCTTGAATAATTCTTTTAGTATTGGAATCAATATTTCTTTATATTGTTTATAGAATTCTATCACTATGCCATTGGGACCAGGAGCTTTTCCATTTGGAAGTTCCTTAATAGCTTGTGCTATTTCATATTCTTTTATATTTTGATCTAAAATGTTTCTGTTATCTTGATCTATATGGGGGAGTTTAATTTGTTTTAGAAATTCATCCATATCTTTCTCTATTTCTGGTTCTTTTGTTTCTGATGTAGATAATTATTGGTAATATTTTTCAAAGCATTTATTAATTTCTTTTGGTTTATTTAGTGTTTTGTCATTTTCATCTTTTATAGCCAGTATGTAGTTTTGTTATTGCTCTTTTCTTGTCTGCCATGCTATCAACTTTAAAGGCTTGTCCGCCATCACACAATAGTTTGATCTTGTCTTTATTATCTGTTTTTCTGTTGTTTCAGTCATAATTGTATTGTATTGTTCTTTCTTTGTACTAGTTGGTAAAATATTTTTGTCCATAGTATTGCAATGTAGTATGTGTAAACTCTGTATTTTATCTTCTAATTGTTTTATAATTATATTTTGTTTCTTTTTTCTATATGCATCTATACTAATCATTTTTCCCCTTGAGCCAAATCTTAAAAGCTTCCCATATGTTTATCATGTTTGTATCTTGTGTTGTATTTCTTTCAAAAAATTATTTTATTTCTATATTTAGGCTATTTGATATTTGCGGTACTTTAAGTAGAAATTGATTCATTTTCCAGGACCTATACTGTAAATTATCTTCAACTATTTTTAATGTTAAAATACATGGAGAGTGATCTGATATAATTATGTCTGGGTATTGTATGTCTATAATAATGTATTTTAGTGTTTTGGATATTAAAACATAATCTGTTCTAGAGTAGGATTGTTGAGCTGTAGCGTAAAAAGATTTATTTCTTGTTTCTGACTTCTTTTTCTTCCATGGGTCAAGTCAGTCCTAAATCCACCATGAACTTCTTTATAATTCTTCTTTATGGTTTGTGCACATTATCTAATTTATTAGTTTTATCTTGTTCATATAGCACTAAATTTAAATTCCCCCTGCTATGTATAGTGGACTGTATGTTGATAGTAATAAAAAAACTAATTAAAAAAGTTGGGTTGTTTAAATAAGGGGCATATATTTTGGCTTGTGTATGTAAGGAAAGTTGTATCAATGAAACTCAGAAAATAGCCACCCATGTAAAGGTAAACTAAAAAAGGTATGTCTAAAAAAGTTAGACAGACCTGAGAAATTGCAGAGTCTCACTTCACAGAGAAATGCCAAGGCAGAACCACAAGGCTGATGAGAACAATGACAGTGCAGTTAACAACAATCTTATCACTGAGTCTCCTGGACTTGCGAGATAGCTTCAGGGCAACCACTTTCACCATTATCACTGATACCAGACACTCCGAAGAAAGAAGGGAAAAAAAGAACACCAGGTAACATTTTAGATTTCTTTCACAAAATGGAAACAAAAGAGACATTTGAACAAAAGGGTCAAGGACTGAAAAAGGTAAAAGGTACAATAAATAGTGCATCAGACATAAACGATTTAGAATTGATGAGAGGAATGGGGGATATTATGCAGAGATCTAATCTTAAAATGTCTGGAAAAGAGCAAAATATGGGAAAAGCAATAACATCAGGAACAAATGAACGTGAAGAAAAATAGACATAAGTGATGATTTAGAGGAAAGAAAAGAAAACAAAGAAAAAAATATAAACAAGCCAGCAACAACACCAGGTTAAAACTTAACAGCAGGAGAAGGTATAATGAATGAGCCCAATCAAGTGAATACAACCGCAGCCATGGAACAAAATACAGACATTGTGGGAGCAGTTAATGATTTAAAGATGGAGATGCTATAAATGCTGGGGGAGCAAAAAACATTGATTACAGGGGTAAATAACTCTTTGGACGTAATAAATATGAAACTGGAGAAGCTAATACTCAGAATGGATGCATTAGAAACCAGGGTTTCTACACTGGAAGACCTAACTATACCATTACCTAAAAGATAGTTACAATTAGAGAATCAAGTACAGCAGTTACAATAGAAAGTTGCTGAACAGGAGGATAGAGCAATAAGGGGGAACTTAAGGATTTGTAAGGTACCTGAGGGGTTAGACGGGAACAGGGGACCCTTGCCCTTCTTTGAAAAATGCTCACATCAGTAATGAACTGTAAATATCTGGAAGAAAAGGTAAGTTTAGACAGAGCCCACTGGGCAGGTTTGAGATTCTCAAAAAGCAATTATCCACAGACAATCTATGTAAAGCCACACAAATATCAGGACAGAGATGCTTTAATGCAAAAGGTCCGAATATCAAAAGGACTTAGATATGACAATATGCACTTTAACATATATCCTGTCTTGTCCATGGAATCTACAGAATGAAGGAAACTTTTTAACTCAGTTAAACAGAAACTGTATCAGAAAGGCATTCACTTTTCAGTGCTGTACCCAGCCAAGCTAAGATTTGTCATAAAGGGCAAACTACAGTACATACTTTTGATGATCCTGATAAGGCTATGGAGGCTTTCAAAATCTCATATGGTGAAAGCTCAGACACTCATGAAAAAACGGAGAGATATGCCAGACCAAAATCCTACCCATCTGCATCTGCACAGACTTCCCAATTGGAAAGCTAAAAGAGTGAAAAGTGAAAAGAAACTGGAAAAGATATTAAACAGAACAAAACCACAATAAAAAAGTAATGAAACACTGGTGCATGAAGAAATATAAAGACCTTAGCTAAAGAACATAGATTCAAGAATGTGTATCTATAAAAAGGGAAAAATATAAGAGTTAAGTATAACACTAGAATGATGAAAGTGATATGGTTGTGGTGAAAGGGAAACACAAATAAAGAGAAAATAGCTGCTCTGAATGAATGATGCAGCTAAAGAAAAAGTAAAATAAGTGAATGGATACGCCTAATGCCAATGACTCAATGTACAGTGATGACAAGCTATGGTACCACTTTTTTGGGGGGAGTAGGTCTGGGTCTGGCTGGATTCCAGACTGTGGTGGGTGGAGGGGCAGTCTTTTCTCTACAAACTCAATCAAGATCAATAGCAAATATATTAAACAAAAGAAAAGAAAGAAAAGCAGAAAAAATTATGAATGATAAAAAATGAAAAGAAACAGGGCCCAGAAACGCAGTTTAAAAACACAGAGATAAAACATACTACATATCAAGGATACATTAATATCAGAGATGTATTAATATATAAGAATGGGTGAATCTTTTAAAATACTATCCTGGAATGTAAAAGGTCTAAGAAACAGAACTAAAATAAATAAAACAATAACATATTTACAAAAAAAGAAAACTACTATTGCTATGATACAGAAGAAACATTTCACTCCTAAAGATTCTAAATGGTTCGCAGACCAATGGAGTTCAGGAATTTTAGCTGATTACACTAACAACTCTAGAGGTGTTGCAATATCATTTAAGAAACAGAATGGCCATCCTAGAATATATATTGAGGACATGGATCCACAAGGAAGATAGGCCATAATAGAAATGAACATACCAAACTTTAAATGTACACTAGCCACAACCTATTTTATATGTGTAAAGCAAATATGGTGGATCATTTTGTAAATTGGATAAATTAATAAATAGCAAACATGTGTCTCAGTATTGACAAATCAAGAATTTGTGGTTAATTTTAAATTGTCAAGGGGTACCTGACAGGAATGCCATCTTTTGTCATTGCTCTTTGCATTAGCAATAGAACACCTGGGAAATCTGATCAGGGACAACACATATTTTAAAGTAGTAATGGAAGGAGATAGACAACTAAAATGATCATTATATGCTGATGATATATATATATATAAAGCAAACCCGGATTTAGCTTTACAAAACATACAAATTTGAGTTCTCACTTCAGATATATCTCTGGTTATAAAGCTAACTGTACAAAATCAGAATTGTTAGCATTGAACAATAACCCAAAAGAAAGAACATGCTAATATTCTGTCAGGTAAAAGATAAACTTAACTATCTAGGGACAGATTTGTTTTGAAGTGAAGAATTAATGATACACTACTGGATGTACTTATTTTAAAAATAAAATTGTATTTAGAAAAATGGGAACACTTACTTCTGTCCGTAACTGTGAGGGTACAAGTGGTTACAATGAGTGTTCTTCCAAAATTTCTATACATTTTCCAATCCCTGCCTCTTCTGATTTCCCAACAGATTTCTAAAATAAAGAAAGAAATATATAAAATTATTAAAAAGGTTTTATGGAATAATAAAACATCTAGAATAACCTTGGAAACATTGAAAACCAATTATGAACAAGGGGACTAAAACTGCCTAAGTTATGCTGGTATTATCTCACATCTTCACACATCTTTAATTGGTCATAACACTGAATATTATTTTGAAACAGTACTGTGGTGGAGTCATTTGGAAAGAACACAAAACAAAAACAGATATACAATTCATTATTTATAAGGAACTTATAATGGAAAATAAATAAAATAAAATAATAAACCCATGTATAAAAGCAACACTTACATCATGGATCACATACCATAAGATAAAGAAAATCAAGAGTTGAACATACGGAGCTCAGTTTTTAAAAGCCCAGGAATGTTGCAAGCCTCTGGTCTATCAATCATATGGTGCATGGGGCTTGTGGCATTGTCCCATCACTGATCAGGATTTTCATTCCTATGCACCAAATACCACAAGTTAAGCCAGCTCCCCCTGGTCTATCTTGCAGCATGCTGAGGACCATTTTTACAGGGCATGTGCTACATATTTGGGGCAAGCCACCACAAAGTTTGGAAAGTGTCACAACTGCACCTGATGTACTAAAATTGGGTGTAGTTGCATGAAAGAATGGGGCTGACACAGGGCTTGACACAATCCCTGTGTCAACCTTTGAAAATCAAACTCACTATGTCCAGTCAACCTCAATACCTCAGTAGGTTCAGTGCAAAATCCATTAGTTAATAAAAATATAGAACAACTATGAGATCTACATGAAGGAGAACAATTTATGCCTTTCCAAAATTTATGAAATAAATGCAATCCCTTTGAGAACAAGTACTTTAATTATTTAAAATTTGATCATTTTATACCAAACTACTAGGCACAAATTTGACCAAAGCCAGCTTAACATTGGTTCAAGAATGGATATAGTTAAAAGATCAAACAACAAAATAAGCTCAAAGGTATATAATAAACTTTTAGCTTGGAGATGATATCATTATATAAGCTAAAGAAATAGTTGGGAAAAGGAGCTGAATTTGGTATTTAATGAGAATAAATTGTTAGACATTATTAAATTATTTAAGCTATTGACAAACAACAGGTTTATTCAGATACTATGTCATGTCTTTTATAGAATTTACTATACATCACAGCTGCTGAACAAGATAAATTCAGATATTTCATCTATGTGAAATAGATGTGGTACACAAAAATGCACATTGTAACATATAATTGCAACATGCCAGAAACTAAAACCAATATGGGAGAAAATCCTTATCCTCGTAAAGAATATCACCTGAATAAAACTATATTATGAATATGAATTGTGTTTTTAGGAACCACATCTAAACAACAACTAACAGGAGGCTGTTTACCTTTAACACTATATGGCATTAATAAATGCAAGGAGGTGTATCGTAAGAGATTGGAAAGATGAAACATTACTCAAATTTTTCCTTTGGAGAAAACTATTCCTAGACTGAATGAATTTGGGAAAAAAAGCTATCTTAGTCAAATCAGCTTAATATATACTGTAAAATATGGGCTCCAGTAGAAGATTTGATTTCTAGGCAATTACTATAAAGAAGGAGGGAGAGGTATAGCATTCAAAATATTCATAAAAATGAAAAACCTAACATAACTTTTTTAATAGGATAAGTTTTGGCATAGGGATTCTAGAGAGCTAGAGGAGTTAGGCACATACACTTGGGTAAGGATATAATACCTGAATATGAGGGGCTAGTCCGCATACAAATCTCTACTGAGTATCTTTGGCCATCCCACTTGTTGTGTTTCCATTCTGGAACAAGGAATTATCTGAACTTGAGGGAAAAAACAAAATAAAAAAGTTATAAAGTTAAAAATTTGCTACCATTGAAGAGAGTAAACCAGAAACAAGTGAAACTAACCAAAATGGTCAGAACAAAGAGTTTTTTTTCAGGAGAGTCCAACAGAAGGACTTAGCAACAATAGATGATAAGGTGGTGGACCAGAAAGGGGGGGAGGAAGATGAAACAGAAAGCGAGGAAGAGGCAACGGGGTAATTATGGAGGCTGCTGGGGGTAGAACCAGGAACCCAGAAGGCTGATCAGGCAGAGGAAATGGAGGTCATAAATCTAAGCAACAAACCTCTCACAGATGATCAGAAAGATGTGCTACAGAAAAGACTAACTTTCATCTCAACCAGCAAGTTAAATGTATAAACTGGACACTTTTAATCTGTGCAGCCATTTTCATGTAAATGTACTTTTTTTTTTAAATTCAAGGCCCTAGTGTAATGTTGCATTATGTGAATATCACAGAAGTGGATTCTGAAGAAGGAACACCACAGTACTACACTAAACTAGTAAGTGACTCAACAGAAAAATAAAATTAGAATGTGAAAAAATAATTAAGAAAGTATATGAGAAAAAAATGGATTTTGAAACAGGAAAATGATTTTGTTACAATATCCCACCCAGGTAGACCTACTATATACCTGCTACCATAAGTTCACAAAAATTACAAAAAAAACACACCAGGAAGCCAATAGTGAGTTGCACTAATTCAATCACAGAATCATTCTCCAGTTTTCTGTTTTTTAAAAAGACTTTTTGTTAGCAAGGAAAGGTAATTTGTGGAGGACACAAGATCAGTGTTAAACATTCTGAAAGAAGTTAATATAAATACCCTCCTTGTACCCATGGAAATAGACAACATCTATAAAAATATACTGAATGAAGAAGCGATAGAGGTATTAAAGAAGACCCTTGAAAATAGACAGGTAACTTGTAACCACCTTCATATTTTATTCTGGGATTGGCAGATTTCACCCTGAAAGCCAACTATTTTTTGCTTAACAGGACTTATTATAAGCAACTTCATGGCACAGCAATGGGCACTCATTCTGAACCATCTTCAGGAATGTCAACAGCTGGGAATCTACTGTAAGTATATTTGGGTATGACAAGGAATGCATGGCATAACAAAGTTAAACTATAGGTGATATTTATTGGTGATGTATTGTGCTTATGGGATGGAACAGAAGCAGCTAGTAACAACAAAAAGGAGCTTCCTACAAAGTGTACCACAAACAAATGGGAATGTAGAAAAAGAAACAAAATAATAGGCAGAATAGGCACCACCACACAAAGTATAAATTTATTAACTCACAAGAGTTCAATATGTCAATATATTCTTCTTCTTATGGTGCTATCACAAAAACACTTGCAGCTCAAAATAAAGTGTTGTGCTGTGTGATACAAATTGCTATGACAGCAGGAGGTGAATGGAGAAACAGTTACATACTAACATTGGTACATCCTTCCTCATATCGATGGCAACAATAATTCATGAACAAAAAATGTTTTTGACATGAATGTTGCAAAAGTTTGTGACATGGCTGGCAACATATCACTGACTTATGAATATGACAAGGGATATACCAATGTTAGCCTGTGAGTGTTGTTTTGTTTCTTAAATCTTACATGTGTTATTATTTTCATTTTAGGTACTGTATGTTGAGCACTGACACACAATATGCACATAAAATTATGATACTGTCCCTTTACCTCTGTACAGACAATTGGTGAACCCCCATCTGGAGTACTGCATGCAGTTCTGGAAACCCCATCTTTCTAAGGACATAGACAGAATGGAGGCAGTCCAGAGGAGGGCAACTAAAATTGTGCAGGTTCTCCACCAGAAGTCATGCGATAAGAGACTAAAAGAGCTTAATATGTATACCCTTGAGGAAAGGGGGGGGACATGTTAGAAACATTCAAGTACTTCAAAGGAATCAACAAAGTCCAAGAGGGCAGCATCTTTCAGAAAAAGAGATGTGCAAGAACAAGGGGGCACAATTTGAAGATAGAGGGGAGAACAGCTTAGGGGCAATGTGAGTAAGTATTTTTTCACAGAGAGGGTAGTGGACACATTGAATGGCATTCCTGAAGAGGTTGTGGTGTCAAAAACAGTGGGGGAATTCAATAATGCATGGGACAGACATAAGGCAATTCTGGTGGGGATAGGAAGAAGTAGGCTGTTAGTTAACTAGGATCTGCAGCTTATCCAGTATTTAGGAAAATAGGCAGTGTAGCTGGGCCAAGAGGCTCTTCTCTACTGTCAAAGTCTATGTTTAAGAAATCTGCCTTTAAAAGGTGAGATTATAGTTACCTTTTCAGCTCCTTGACAATGCAAACACACATGAAACACTGGGGTGTTCTTTTGCACTATGAAATTGCTATTTATGCTGCATTCTGCAATGAATTAAAGTGGATCATTTCTTTTGAATAACAGTATCACCTGTGGTGGCCTTCTTTGACAAACTTTCATCACATTAAAGGCATGTGTGTAGGTGCACGATTTTGTACTTCACAGTAAAATTTTTGACACCGCTTGCACCACCACTCCAGCTGAGCAACCATCTGCTTGCTCTCACTAGATGCATGTAGTTAACTAAATGTTAGCTAAATCATCATGGGAGCTAAAGGAGGCACTAACTATGTGTCATTCCGGTAACTCTGTACAGTACCTCATCAGAGTTGAAAAATATAGTAACAACAAGCACATTATTAATTAATTAGAAAAGCATGAATATAACAAAAGTAACTGTTACTAACCACAGACATAAAAATAAACTTTTTGATCTGCGGGTACAACTATTGACAGTAATCACCACACTTGAGTTCAGAGAAGCAAAAGAAAAGTAAGAATGAATTTAAAACATTGTTACAATGTCCAAAATGTTAACATACAGATGTAGTTTGGTTGGTGTATTGATCTTGGTAAGAACAGATTCAGAAGCAAATGGTTTGATGCCTTTTATTGGATCAACATAGATGTTACAAAAAGAACAAGGTGCCTAAGCTTTTGGACCAACCGAGTCCTTTCTCAGAAGCTTATGACACAAAGGACAACACTAGGAGGCATATGCCAAAAGTGGTCAGCCTCTAGCCTTACTGGCTGCTGACCTTCACTGATCTCCACAATCCACTACTGAAATAGTGGTCAGCTAATAGAAAGCTCTTAGCCAGAAGCAATAACTCCGACACAAAGGGCAACCCTAGGAGGCATACACCAAGCGAGGTCCAGCCCTAGCCTTACTGTCTGCTGAGTGTCACTGATTTTTACCAATTAGTAGAGAACCAATCATGAAGGGAAGGCAGACTCCAATAGGCACAGAAGCAGGATTTATTGACAGCAGCTCTACTTGGGAGAATCCCCCTTGCAGTGCAAAATCTGGGCTCCTTTCTCTGCTGAGGTGACGTCTCTCCTCACTTACTCTGCTCAGACCCAGCCAGCAGCTGCTGTCTCAGCATAAGGAGCAGTTGGAACACTTACCTAGAATTCCTGGATGCTGTACATAAATCAGCATTTGTACTGCTGTACCCACTACTGAAATAGTGGTCAGCTAATAGAAAGCTCTCAGCCAGAAGCAACAGCTCAGACACAAAGGGCAACTCTAGGAGGCATACGTCAAGAGCGGTCCAGCCCCTAGCCTTACTGTCTGCTGAGCTTCACTGATCTTCACCAAACCACTACTGAAATAGTGGTTGGCTAATAAAAAGCTCCTAGCCAGTAGCAACAGCTCAGACAAAGAGCATTCCTAGGAGGCATGCGCCAAGAGCGGTCCAGACCCTAGCCTTACTGTTTGCTGAGCTTCACTGATCTTCACCAACTAGAAGACAGACCAGTCATGGAGGGAAGGCAGACTCTGATAGGCACAGAAGCAGGGATTCCTTGATAGCAGATTTACCTGGGAGAATCCCCCTTGGAGTGCACAGTCTGGGCTCCTTTCTCCACTGAGGTGACTTCATTTTTCACTTGCTCTGCTCAGAGCCTGCCAGTGGCTTCTCTCTCAGCATAAGGAGCAGTTGGAATACTTACCCAGAATTCCTGGCTGCTGCATGTAAATCAGTATTTGCACTGTTGTATCCACTACTGAAATAGTGGTGGGCTAATAAAAAGCTCTTAGCCAGTAGCAACAGCTCAGTCACAAAGGGCAACCCTATGAGGCATATGCCAAGAGCGGTCCTGCCTCAACCTAACTGTCTGCAGAACCCCATTTTGCTTCAGTTTTTAAAAGCAGCAGCTAGAACCTGAAAGAGGACTATCATTTTACTTTTAAAAACACCTCTTTTTGGAGAGGGAAGATAGCAGTTAAAAGGGAGCTAGCATTTGATTTTAAGTGTACCTCATTTTTGAGAGGAGAAGGGGAACATCTTCTCTTCTTTTTGCATCTGACTAATTGTTTCTGGAAGCAGCAGGCTGATCCTGCCCACCCTACCCTCACCCCTCACCCCTAGCTCCATATTTCCTTATTAGGCAGGACCTGTGACATCACTTTTCCTGAACACTTTCTGGTGACAGAGAAGGTCAAATCTGTCACTATAGCATAAAAGAAAACAGAAATAAAGTGGGAAAAAAGAAAAGGAAAAAAAGAAACAAAAAATAAGCAAATAGTTCAAAGAAGTTGCATTTGAAATGAAGAGCATCAATCTCGCAAAATCTCATCATCATATAGGAAATACCTCACCAG
Source organism: Neoceratodus forsteri (assembly GCA_016271365.2). Taxonomy (NCBI): domain Eukaryota; kingdom Metazoa; phylum Chordata; order Ceratodontiformes; family Ceratodontidae; genus Neoceratodus; species Neoceratodus forsteri. The sequence goes on along the minus strand of CM057449.1, from coordinate 540,616,514 downwards.
AATGTTCAACTTGGGGATACTACACTGTGATGTCTGCAGAGTACTCATCTCCCAGGAGCACCTCTGGAGAACAGGTCATTGCCCAGTATGTATGAAGATACACGACCTGCAGGCACAGCTGGTAGCAGCCTGGAATAAAATTTAAAGGCTTTGGCAACATTTGACTCAGAGAACTCCATCCCCCTACCTCAAACAGCCACAGGACCAGGAGTCTGGAAAGTGGTGAAAAGAGGACATGGAAAACCAGCAAAGAAAAGCATGGATGATACAACTCGAGACTCCACAATTAGGACAATGAATCATTTTGAGCTACTAGCAGAAGGGAATCAGTCTGCTCTGCTTAGGGGAGATGCTAGTCCCATCAAGCAAGTGAAGATTGCAGCAACATCAGCAGCCTCAACAAACAACAGCACACCTCAGCAGGACAGTCAAGAAACCATCAAGGGGGTGAAAAGTACAGCAACCTCAGCAGCCTCAACAAATAGCAGCATATCTCAGCAGGACAGTCAAGGAACCATCAAGGGGAAAGCGTGCAGCAACCTCAACAACAAGCAGCAGACTTCAGCAGGCCAGTCAAGGAACCAAGAAGATCCTGGTAGTCAGCAACTTCATGACCAGAGGAATGGAATCTGGGATGCACAAGTACTACAGAAGAGGGTGACAATCAGATGCCTTCCTGGTACCTCAGCAACAAGAGACTGTGGGTGCATTGGGAGAATTGCAGACAGGAGGAAAGAGGCATGAGAATACTGGTACACATTGGAACAAGCGATCTGGCTGACAGATGGTGCAGGATGCAAAATGGAGTATTGAGAAGCTGGGAGATAGCTTTCAACAACTGCAACCACAGTCACCTTCTCAGAAGTCTTGCCTGTATGGGGCAAAGATGGTAGCATGGAAAGAATCAGATTGGAGGAAATAGATGAATTCAACAACTGGTTGAAGAGCTGGTGCCAGACAAGAGGCTTCCATTTTATCAGAATGTGGGGAATTTCTGGGATAGATCACTCTTCAAATGAAGCGGACTTCACCTCACACAAGAGGAACAAGAGCACCGCTCAGAAGATGGAACTATACTTGGTCCATTTAAACTAATCAGAGGGAGGCTAAATTGAAACAGGTGGTCTGCCTTGCCAAACCCTCCCCACAGTAAAACTGAGAGCACACATAAGTGAACCAGTTACATTAGGACAAACAAAGCATACAAAAAGGCCAACATCAGAAAATTACACAAGGAACAACTAGCAGGAAAAGAGGAAAAAATCGCCAACAAGAATCATGATGCTAGCTCATGGTAAGGAGTCTGCCTCAATGCTAGGAGCCTGGGCAACAAGATCTGTGACTGTCAGGCTCCAGTAGCAGACACAAAGGTTGATCTGGTAGCTATTACCAAAATCTTGGCCACAGATAACAACGAATGGGACTTGGCCATCCCAGGCTACATACTGTTTAGAAGGACAGACAGGTGAGAAGAGGTAGGGTGTCTTCTATGTGAGGGGGCATCAAAACAATGGAGGATGAAAGCATCAAGGCTGGGGGCTTGGAGTCACTCTTAGTCTACTTAGCAAGCAATGTAGGAAAGAAATTGCACATGGGTGTGATATACAGAGCCCTAGGGCAGGGAGAGTGGAAGGATGCACAATTAGCTGAGGAGTCGCGAAAGATGACTGGTAAAGGTGACATAGTGGTGGCTGGGGACCATAACCTGCCAGATGTGGACTGGAATGTCCCAGCAGTCAAGAGCTCCAAAGATTAGGCTTTATTGGATACATTCCAGGACTGCCTGATGTCTCAACTAGTCAATGACCTGACCAGGGGGATGCCATCTTGGATCTGATCCTCACAAACTCTGAAGACATTAGATCTGTGAGGGTGTAAGAACCCTTGGCAAACAGTGATCACAATACAGTCTGGTTTGAAATAACAACGGGTGGTACTAAAACCACCTCAAGCACAGAGGTGCTGTGCTATCAGAAGGCCGATTTTGGTAGATTGAGGCAGATAGTGAGGGATACATTAGCAAACATCAGAGACAAGCCAGACATAGAGTAAATATGAAAAGATATTAGGGATAACATTCTAGAGGCAACAAGACACTGCAGCAGGACTACAACAAAGAAAAATAGGTTTAAAAGACCACTGTGGTTCTCCCTCCAGTAAGAGAGCAATCATGGCCAAATGGAATGCATACAAATGATTCAGGCAACATAAAGGGACAGGTGGGAGGATTACACTCAGAAAAGTAAGGAGGCCAGGAAAATAGTGAGGGAGGCCAAGGCAGCAAAAGAGATGCAAATTGAAAGTGGAGTCAAATCAGTTGAGAAAACCTTTTCCACAATACCAGTGAAAAATGGAAGAAAGGGGAGGAACTGTTATGGTAAAAGTGGGATGAGACTCTGGAGGACCACAAACAAAAGCAGAGGCCCTAAATGAGTACTTTTACTCAGTATTCATGAGGAGAATCAGGGTCCACTGCCAGACAGTGGTATCAGAGCTGAGATCAGAGAGGTTCAGAGAATGTGCACCCAGGAGTTCACCACAGACTGGGTCAGGAAAGGCTTTCAGACATCAGACCTGACAAGGCCCCTGGCCCTGATGGTTTACACCCTAGAGTGCTCCAGGAGCTTGCAGAAGAGCTGGCAGTGCCTCTTGCGCACCTATTCAACAGATCACTGGAGTCAGGGGTAGTTCCAGGTGAATGGAGGGTGGCTGATGTGGTGCCACTGCACAAGAGTAGAGACTAGGAAGATACAGGTACCTATAGGCCAGTCAGCCTCACATCAGTAGTGGGTAAATTTATGGAAGCCCTTATCAAGCAAGATCTAGCAGAATACCTCGAAGTCAATCACCTCCAGAACTACAAACAACATGGGTTTGTGACAGGCAGGTCATGTGAACCGAACCTTATTACATTCTTTGATGAAGTGACCAAGGAGTTGGTCAGGGGTCATACAGTGGACTTGCTTTACTTTGACTTCAGTAAGGCATTTGACACAGTCCCGCACAGACACCTCTTAAAAAAGCTAGAAGATCTTGGGGTAGCAGAGCAGATAGTAAAGTGAGTTCGGAGTTGGCTGAGGGATAGAAAACAAAGGGTGGTAGTAAATGGGGTGAAATCTACTGAGAGGCAGGTCACTAGTGGGGTGCCTCAGGGGTTGGTCCTCTTCAATGTATTCATTAGTTACATCAGCAAGGGCATCGTCCTGTTTATGGACAACATGAAACTCAGTGGAAGAGTGGATAGTACAGAGGGAGACAGACAACTGCAGGAGGACCTTAAGAAGTTGGAAAGGTGGTCACAAATATGGCAATTAAACTTCAATGCTAAGAAGTGTAAGGTGATGCACCTGGGTAGGGCCAACCCCAAGGAAGAATACTGGCTAAACAGAGTCCAGCTGAGCTCCTCTGCTGAGGAACATGATCTGGGAGTCATCATTAGGGTAGACCTCAAGCAGCTAAGTCAGTAAGTCAATACAATACGGCTTACGGCAGGGCTAGCAGGATGTTAGTATGAATTGGCAAGGGGATAGACAGCAGGGACAGGGAAGTGGTACTACCGCTTTACTGGTCATTAGTGAGGCCTCATATGCAGTACTGTGTACAATTCTGGAGGCATCACCTAAGAAGCTCAATCTGGTTCAAGGTCAGTTGCCATTCATCTGTATCCCCCTCCCCCCGGGTCGTGCCTGAAAATAGGTAGGATTTGTCTAGTGCACTTACCGGTCAACAAACTAAAATAAAAAAAAATAAAAATAAAAAAAAGAAAGGATATTGATAGATTGGAAGTAATCCAGAGAAGGGCAACAAAATGATACATGGCCTTCAGAAATCACCTATAAAGAGAGGCTTGGGCTCTGAATTGTACTTGCTAGAATTAGGAGGAGAGGGGTGATCATCAGCGTCAGTGGCTCAGTAGGTACTTACCTCACCTCTGAGGCTGGGAGATCAGAGGGCTGTGGGTTCCAGTTCCCACATCTGGCATAGGTTAATATCCCAATACTGACACGTAGTGCAGCATGAGAGGGTGCTGCACTTCTGAGGTGCCATCTTTCAGATGAGATGTTAAACCGAGGTCCCATCTGCCTGGATTGGGGTAGATCAGGTGGATGTTAAAGATCCCATGGCACTTATCGAAATGAGCAGGGGAATTTCCCTGGTGTCATGGCCAAATTTCCCTCATTCACTAAAAATACCACCAACAGCTTAATCTGGTTCAAGTTCAGTTGGCATTCATCTGTATCCCCCTTCCCCAGGTCGTGCCTGAAAACAGGCTGGATTTGTCTAGTGCACTTACCCTGTCAACAAAAAATAAATAAAATATGATTGAGACCTTCAAGTTCCTTAAAGGCATCAACAGGATGCCAGATATGCAGCTTTTTATCAGGAAAGTCAATTCTACTACAAGAGGGCATGAGTGGAAATTTAAGGGTGGCGTGTTCAAGAGGGACATCAGAAAGTATTACTTATCTGAGAGGGTGGTGGAACCTTAGAATTGATTACCTTCCAAGGTGGTGGCTGCAAAGTCAATATCACGCTTTAAGCATGGGTGGGACAAGTATTGGGAACAAACACATGGCACTAGCAAGGGCTAGGCTGGGTGTCAAGGAGGACAGAACACTGGTGCACAATAGGTCCCGGATACCTACTTGGGCAGGCTTGAGGGACCATAGGTACCCTACTGCAATCATCTTCTATGTTTCTATTTAAGAAAATCACACATTATCAATACCCAGATCATACATAAAAACAAGAAAGAATTCGTTGGTTTAAAATACTCATTTTAAACCATAACTGATTTAAATTAGAGGAACCAGATCTCACCAGTTTGCTTGTAGCTGAGAAGCCTTCCAAGGTCAAATGCCAAAAGAATGAGATAAAAATCCATTGAGCAGAAAGTTCCACTAACTTAAAATCTTAATAACTGAGTGTGTTATGTGAATACAGTCTTAATGTAAAGCAAGACCTTTGATTCAATACTCACTTAAGTACATGTTAAATGTGATATTATTGTATGTTAAAACAACTATATAATACAAATCTTCTATATAGGCATTACGTGAGTTTCAAGTAAAGCTGACGTTGAAGGAGCAACTGTTTCACACATTTATACAGTATAAAACCTATCTGGAGACATTTTCCCAACTATACACTCAACCAGCTACTACATTCCATAAGCGTTAAGACCTTCAATGCTGTAACACATTTTATACAATATAATATAAATTGTCAGTATAAGTGTCAAAGTAAAAAATAAACCTGTCAAGAACCCCAAGTGAAAGAGACCATGCTTCCTGATATGTTCAGTATATAATCAAGCTACTACATATACAGAAACAGTCTGAGGAATCTGAATAAAAACCCAATGGAATTACCCCCACCCCCGGAAGGAAGATAACTAGTTAGAAGGAAGTATATATTCACTGTGTATGTCAGCTACATTCCTAACACACCATAACGACATTTACAACAATCACTACAATATTTACCCAATGGAATTTAGCCTGTCAAGGATCCCCAACTTAATGAGATCATGCATCTTAATATGTTCAGAGTTCAAAAATGTGTCCATATATATTCAAACTACTATACAAACAGTAACAGTCTAAGGAATCTGAATAAAAATCCAATGGAATTAAACCCTCCCTCCTACCCCAGGGGAAGATAACTAGTTAGAAGGAAGTAAATATTCACTATGTAGGTAAACAAAGAGTTCTAACCCACTGTAACAACATGATATCATGTACCTGAATATAAGCCTTACCTCAATATAACCACAACCCCCCACACCCACACCCATCACATCCAAAAAACCAGTATCCCATGTATAGGGCAACTGCAATTGAACGCTTTCAAAAAGGGCGACTCAATCACAGCACCTGTGCACAGGGCTAACTGGTGGGGGCCAACCTGATAGGGGGTTTGGTGAATATAGTGACGGATGTCGCTATGTATATAGCACACGGGAGCTGGGAGGGACCACGCCTGTCTGAGGACATCTCTTGCACTGAATGAAATAAACAGCATTACTTGATGTAAATGTATAATTCCCTTGTATCCTGAATTGTCTGTTTTGTGATGTAACCACACAATCCAAAGTGGAAATGAGCTCACAAGTCCTTCATCTGGGTTGACCACAGGGTCTTGTACCATTTAATGTCATGGTATTCTGTTCTTGTGCAAGTTTACTCATAACAATCAGGTTGGCCAAATTAGGTGGTTGTTTAAAAGATAGCAGTCATAGTTCTTGAAAAATACAATTTAGGGTCTAATCCTCACTAAATATTGGGTGGAGGTCCTTAATAATCCTATGTAGAAGTTCGAGGTCAGGATGATATGTGACTACTAAGGGTATTCTGTTGGTAGTGGTCCTCCTTATACTGAATAGTTGTCCTCTTGGTACCTGTGTTGCACATTCTACTTCTCTGTCACTTTCTCTGGGAGAGTGTCCCTGCTCAAAAAAAATTTTTTTCAATGTAGCCAAATGTGTATCTCTGTCTTCCTCATTTGAACAGATACAGTGATACTGAAATGCTCAACTGTACATGACAGATTTTTTGTGGCTCAGGTGATTACTATTCCTGTGTAAGTATATTTGTCTGTCTGTTGACTTCTGTACATACATGTATGTAAGGTTCCATCCTTGATGGTGACAGTGGTGTCCAGAAAATTAACACTGGTGGCAGAATATTCCAGGAAGCTTTATGGTTAGATGGAGGTTATTAGATTCTGATGGAAATCCTTAGTGTGTCAGTGCCCTCTGTCCAAATTATAAATAAATCATCAATGTAACAGAAATAAGCAAGTGGTTTGTGTGTTCAGTGCCTTAAAACGTCCTCTAAATTAGCCATAAAGAGATTAGCATACTGTGGAGTCATTCTGATGCCATTACTGCTCCCATAGTTTGAATATAATGTTTACCACTAAAGTTAAAGTTATGTGTCAGAATGAATTCAGTCAGTTTCCCCATCACTTCAGGGTTGATGTTTTGGACTAGTCCTTTCTCATGTAGGTGTTTTATGTAGGCTGAAGTGTCATCCATGTGCAGAATATTAGTGTAGAGGGATTTTACATCCATCATGGTTAAAAAGGTATTAGGTGGTAAGTCCCTATAACCAAAATGTTCATGCAGGAATTGTGTAGTGTCCTGGATGTAACTATCTCTTTTGAGAACCAGCAGTTTTAAAATGGTTTCTACAAATCCTGAGATCCCCTCAGTCAGGGTACCATTGCCAGAGACTATGGGTCTTCCCAGATTGCCAGGTTTATGTATTTTAGGCAGCAGGTAGAATGTCCCTGGCTTGGGTTCAATATGGATGAGGTCATTTAGTCTATATTGGACGTGGTTTGGAATTATTTAAGTCCCATAGTTCTCTTGTATAGTTTGTAGTGGGGTCACTTTCCAGTTCTCTGTAGTAGATAATAAAATAGATGGTAAACTTGCACTAGAACAGAATACCATGACACTAAAGGGTACACGAACCTGTAGTCAACCCAGATGTAGGACTTGTGAGCTCATTTCCACTTCAGATTGTGTGGTTGCAACACAAAACAGACAATTCAGGATACAGGGGAATTATACATGTACATCAAGTAATGTTTATTTCATTCAGTGCAAGAGATGTCCTCAAACAGGGTATGTGGGAGTGACAAAGCAACCACTCTGCACTAGAATGAACATTGTAGTGATTGCTGTAAATGTTGTTACAGTGTGTTAGGACTCTAGGTTCACATACACAGTGAATATATACTTCCTTCTAACTGGTTTCTTCCCCCAGGGGAAGGGGTTAATTCTGTTGGGTTTTTATTCAGATTCCTTAGATTGTTTCTGTACATATAGTAGTTTGATTATATAGTGACACATTACTGAACTCTGAAAATATCAGGATGCATGGTCTTATTCATGTGGGGGTCCTTGAATGGTTTGTTTTTTAATTTGGCACTAGTGCTACGCAGAACGTGAAACTCTGCCGGTGGAATTTCAGCAAAATGGGCATTCCACCAGCAACATTTTCCACATGGAAAACCTGGTATTCTGGTGGAATTCCACCTGTATTTTAAATGTGGAAATATATTTCTCAGATGTCCAACATTTTCCGTGGAACATATTTCTGCAAGATTAACATTAAATTTCCATATAATCAAGTGGATGAATTTTAATGAAATTTCATCTACTTGATTTTTGCTAGACTGTAGACGTGTATATACACTGTGCAGTATATCATAATGGTGTCCTTGTTTTAATTTAATGATAGCAGTGATCAGTGGACTACTGTTCCACCGATGTTCTATTCATGGATTACTATTCCTCCATACATTGATGCTGTTTAAAATAGCTAACAGAATGTTTTCCTCAGATGTTCATTGTCCATATACATATCGGCGGACTTATTGTTTCAAGGTAATGGTATTCCGTGGATCCAGTTGTGAAATCCAGTCTGGTTTTCTCAGCAGTCTGAGCAGTTGATAGAGTGAGACATTACACATTACATTACTAGATCCTCTTGCCCAGTGGGTTTATCTTTTTCCTAAAGCAGCAGCAGAATATTATCAGGGTCACTATCAGCTTAGTCAGCTAATGTTCATCACCAGAGGTATAAGATGGCAGGAGTGTGGCAGGCTCATGAGGATGGGCCTAATGCAGCAGAAGCAGCAAATCAGGGCCACTATCAGTTCAGTCAACTGAGGTTCATCACCAGACATATTAGATTTCAGAATTGGGAGAAGCACATGCGGATGGGCCTAAAGCAGCAGCAGTAGCACCAGCAGCAGCATCAGGGCCACTATCAATTCAGTCAGCTTAAGGTTCATCACCAGACATATGAAATGACAGGAGTAGAAGAAGCACATGAGGATGGGCCTAAAGCAGCAGCAGATGCACAGGGCCGCTGCAGTTCAGTGAGCTATGTTTCATCACCAGACATATGAAATGTCAGGAGTGGGGGAGGCACAGGAGGATGTGACTAAAGCAGTAGCCTCATGTGGGCCACTGTTAGTTCATTCAGCTGAGATCAGCATTGAAGTAATACCAGGGAGACACATATCTGTTATCTTACTTAAAAGAAATCAAGATGATCAAGGGTGTTCTGGGTCTTTTTTGGTAGGCAGAGGGGAATGGACAGATAAGATGGGCCCAGCATTGTTGTGCCTAAGCAGCATTACAACAGAGAAAGATAAAAAAAAAAATTAATGGCAGGCACAACAACAATGCTACGGGGCCTATCTTGTCTGTCCATTCCACCCTGCTGACCATGAAATCCCTCAGACCACATTTGATCTTCTTTATTATTTTGTTGTAATTATTATAGTATATCATAATATAAGTGAGAGAGAAGATTTTCTTTCTTCTAGTATGAGAACCACTACCAACTGAAGCACCATCTGTGGAATATCATTCGGCGGAACACACATTTTTCCGCAGAACATAATTCCACGGCCATTATGTGCAATTATCTATGAATGGAAGAAGTGTTTTTCAATAGTAATCATCACACATGCTTGCAAGCAGTATTAACATGACCACACATCTGCCTATATGGTGGTAGGATGCCCAGAACAGTTATTTTTTTGTAAATGTAATCGAAGCATTTCCATATACCGTTCCGCAGAATTTAATTCTGCCTCTTCCCACTCCCTGTTCTCAATCAATCACTATATTTAACCAGGCAAAAGTCACCATTGAGCAAGCTAATATTCAAGGTGGTCCTGGGCAATTGTACAAAAATAATAATACAATACAGTACAGTACAATACATATTCACAAGTAAGGTATACTCGACAGTAGTGTAGACTTTGAATAAGCAGAATCATGAGGCTCCAAACACTGGCCTGCTAATGTATGACGAAGTGCAATACATATAATAATTTAATGGAGAAGAAGAGAAAGCTAATAATTCTGGTCACTCTTCCATGTGATGGTAGAAGACCAGAAGAGGAAAGGCAATAAGGAGAAAGCAGAAGGATGAGGGTGGGGTATGGTGGGTCGGAGAAAAGAATATTAGGAGTGCTGGAGTCCCCTTAAAAGAAGATTTTTGGTAAAAAAATTGTTATAACAGTTGGTAATAGGCCATGTGCTAATGGCTCAGTATTGTCTAAAACAGTGGCATGTTTCCTTCAGTAAACTGGCCAGCAGATTTTTCAATGTGAAAAGGCCTGGGAGTGAGGACAGTTTTAACGAGCTTTGCATGGTATTCCAAAGTGATGGGAGTGAAAAATCAATTGCAGCAGAGCCATATGTTGTTTTTACTCTAGGAATCTGGAAACAATTTAAAGAGAAGCGGCTCAGGCCATAGGAACCCTTGGCTCATTGGAATAGACTCAAGATGTATGTAGGTAGATTATTGGAGAGTGTTCTATAGATTCAAAGTAGGGCATTTCTTTTCCTCCTGATTGAGAGTAACGGCCACCCCGATTCCTGGTATAGTAGGCAATGATCAGTACGCAGGGATAGATTAAAGATAAATCTTAGGGTTTGGTGGTATAGAGTGTCTAGTTTGTTAAGCGCCATTAAGGGACAATGAGTGTAAAGAAAGTCAGCATAGTCCAGTATAGGCAGGAATGTAGACTGTACAAGTCTTTTTAGCTTCTATGGTAAGCAGATGTTTAATCCAATAGAATAATCCTAACCGCTGTCTTAATTTCTTGAGACTTCATTTAGTGGCACAGGAAGTTGAGTTTATTATCCAGCCAGAATCCTAGGTATTTAAAGGTTTCCAACTGTTTCAAGGGGTTCAACTGGGAGTGTTAGAATCTGGGGAATATGTGTTGGTCTGTGGCCTGTTTTTGGTGAGAGGATCATGGTTTTGTCTTTTGGCATTTAGAAGAAACTTGTGTTTGATGAGATTATGTTGGAGGGAAGAAGTCTTGCTGTAAGTTCTCATATGCCAAGTCCAGGAGGAATTTGTGGTATACAGTATAGTGTCATCTGCAAATAAATGAGTACTGGCTGAGGGCAAATGAGTGTCCAGATTATTGATGTAGATTGCAAATAGGATTGGGCCTAGTATGGACCCTTGAGGAATGCCTCTTAAAAGGGTTTTGTTGGACACAAATCACCTGCAGCTTTGACTTGTAGCCTGTTGGTGAGGTAATTTGAGAACCATTTGTAGCAGGACTATCAAGACCGATATTACTTAGCATTGAAAGCAAGATGTTGTGATCCACAGTGTCAAATGCCTTACTAAGATCAAGAAAAAGGGCAAACACATGCTTTTTAGAATCCAGGGCAATTTGCCAGTCTGAGGTAACCTTTGCAAGAGCAGATACAGTGCTATGCTTGGCTCTAAAGCTGGATTGTACAGGGTTTAGTAAGTCATACGAATCCAGGTATTCTCTAATTTGGGCATTAACAAATTTTTCAAGTAGTTTTGACAGTACAGGTAGTATAGATATGGGCCAATAATTATTCAGATCACTCGGATCCCCTGATTTGAATAGTGGTAGAATGTGAGCAGTTTTCCATGTCGATGGGAGTTCTTCAAGTTTGAGTGAGGTGTTGAATAAGTGGGTAATGGTAGCGGTCAAGTAGAAATGGCCAAGCTTTAGGAAATAAGGATCAATATTGTCTGCACCTGCACTCTTTTTGGTGTCCAGGGTTAGTAGTAGGTCCTCTACTTGTTTAAATGTAACTGTATGGAAGCTAAAAGCAGTAGTATTGGGTTGGTTAGTGTTAGAATGATCATTAGAGTCGGCAGTGGAGTCACCTGGTAGGGTGATTTTACTGATAGGCGAGGCATCAAAAGCTAGCCCTGCAGTGGCAAAGTGTTCATTAAACTGCTCAAGTATATCGACAGTGGTTGTGTAGGTGTGTCCAGTGGATATAATTTTGGATGGAAGAGATGTGTCAGCATGGTAACCTTCAACCTCTCTGAGAATATTCCAGAATTTGGCTGAGTTGTTTTTGTTGGCTTCTAGTTCTGTCTGGAAATATCTGGCTTTTTCAGATCTAATTAGTTTGTGCAGGTATTTCTAAAGGTGTGGAATGCTAACCAATCTGCCTCCAGATGAGTTTTCCTCACTCTTTCCACCAATAGTCCCTGTCCTTGAGCACTTTTTTCAAAATGGGAAGAACCAGCCAGGAGGTCTTTTTGATCTAATCAGTTTTAGGGGGCATGTTTGTCGCTTATTCCCAATAAAAGGCAATGGAAAATATTAAATGCCTCACTAAGGGAGGTGGCAAGGTAGAAATTCTGCCATCTAATGTTACTTAGGTCTTTCAGGAATTCCTTCTGGGAGAATCTTTTCATGCTTCTTTTCAATTTAAAGAAGGCAGCCAAATGTAATTGCGAAGGGTGCCTAATACAGGCCGTAGCACAATGGTCACTTATGTAATTGAAAAATACTCTGGCATGAGAAATGTTCTGCTTAATAGTATTGGGCCATGCATTTTTAATGATGTATGCACTGTACGCCTCACCTGCAGAATACTACTCCGTGGATATTAATGCAACAACTCAGCTCTCAGTCACAATACACAGTAGCTATGTTTTCCACAGATCTTTAAAACTCGCTTACTGTGTTTGAAAATTCTGGAGTATCTTGTGCTTTGCTAAAATGCTGTTATATGACTGATTTCTATTGCTTTTTTCGTTTATTACTCTTAAAAGTAAGTTATTCCAAAGCTCATCCCCAATGGCTTCCGGAAATGAAGAAAACAACACCTCAAGGGGTCCCTCAGCTGAGGAGACATCAGTTTTAGTGCTGGAGGTGTCCCAAAAAGCTAGTGAACTGTCTGGACCCAAAAAACTTGAAGTCATCAAGAGAGAGCAAATTTGCGATGAGATTTGCCGACTAGTGAGCGGTGATGGACAGCGACCACCGAGGACCATAAAACAACTTAAGCACCGGTGGGATGATCTTCAGAGGCATAACCACCACATAATAGAGAACCTGGGGGGCATCATAACCATGAAGAAAGGGCCACCAAAATAAGAGCACATAAAACCAGTGTTGAAGGTAAGTGTTTCATAACATGATTATATTACTTCATAATTATACTGTTGACAGTTCGTACAAAGATGGTGGCCTGCCTAAAATTAATTGCAATATTCAATAAGGCATGATCATTGTTTACAGTAATAGTATGTTAATCACCCCTTACCCCAGGGGTGTAAAGTGGCATCAGGCACAGTACTGTGGTATATTGCCACTATGGCATTTATTGAATAAGCAACAATATATGGCTGGGTGTTAGTATTATCAAGGTACCGTGACATGATGTTATGCATGATGCCACAGGCTGAGTGCATTCAGCCTCTGGGTGTGTGATTAGGGTATCTTATTATTATCAAGTACCAAACCAATCCCAAGCCATGTATTCTTTCTTATTTAATAAATGCCATTAGGCCAATATGGTACTCTGCTGTACCTAGTGCCACTTCACATCCCTAGATGGCGAATAACATAGTGTTGTTAACGTAACCCTGTGCACTGTCCAGGCCTTATTAATTAATTTAAAATCAGCATTTCTCCATTCGTTCAATTCATCCTCCTTCCTCCCAAAAGATGCACATTGGATGTTAAAATGATACCATGATTGCAAAATTCTTCCAAGTTCCAATGATAGGTCACACACTGACACCAAGTATAGCCTGAATATCAATGTTATTGTTTTGTCCTACTATTGGATTTTAAAATACAAGTTAAGGCTGCCACCATGTTTGTGTGTGAAATTATAAATTGAATTCAGTGGGTTTCGAAATCAGGGAGTTGCGCTTGTGTGCCGTGTAGGTAAATGTCGAATGTTTTGCCATTTCTTGTGCTCTTTTAATGTTATCATTGCTAGAAATTAATCTAAACCGTACCTTACCCATTTGTAATCAGACTATTACTGTCAGTCATGGAAGTTTTTATAATACAGTACCAATAAGACACTCCCAGCGGTTGTGCTAATAATGCTCCTTAATATTCATGGTCAGTTGATCATCCTCTAGGGGCATGTTGCACTCTGCTATTCCTCGTGTGTGCCACATTACACCCATACATGGTGATTAACTGACCATTAGGCAACGTAACCCCTGAGAGTGCCTTATTGCTTAAAAATAGTTTTTCCATCAACAGTTTAATGAGTTTGCCTTTAAGTGGAAGCAAGGCCATTATAAATTGAAGGCTGAGGTTAACAAAGTTGTATTCATATCTCTGTAGTACTTCTGTTATGTCTTCTCATTTCGTTTATTTTAGTCCTTTATGATTATTGCAGAATATATTTAATGAAATCGTGATTCAATTGACTGATGAAAGAGTAATGTTTTTTATCAACAGCTGCTCATGAAGATCATACTTCTGGTTCTGCAGAGACTACCAAGGCCACAGAAGAATTTGCTGCCCAAGCCTGCCAGTGCACTAGAGACTAGTGAGTTTGTTGTTGTTGTGGACAACAATGCGCAGGAGGAGACATCTGTCGAGGCTGGGCAACCTGCACTTGGTATGGATTTCTTGTCGTTACAAAAAGGATCTCAGAAATGCTGCAATCTGATTGGCTGTTAGGATTGCAACAGCCTTACATTAATCCATGTTATGCCATAATGTACAGCAGTACAGCCTGATCATTATGGTGCATGGATTTTTCCTGTCAGCATACCATCTTCCAGCACTGTTGAATAACTGGAATGCTGCATTCTGATTTTGAACCAGCATTCTTAAACTGTTGGTGAAAGAAATATTTTATTAAAATCTCCTTTAAATGAAGAAAACATTCAAAAGTATACTTTTAACACTTTTGTTTGGAATATTTTTATTAGTAGAATAAAGTATAGGGTGCTGTGTGTATGAGAAGTTTACACACACCTGAGGAGTTAGATGCTACATAAACCCCGAGGCGTGAAGCTCGACGGGTTATGAAAACATCTAACCTAAGGTGTGTGTAAACTTGTTTACACACAGCACCTTATATTTTTATTTTATATATTGCTGGATGTCCCTTTTGCCACAGCAATTATATAAACTACAAGATATTCTCCCAGACATTCTGGTGCTGCCACGCTCAGGTCCTTTTTTTTTTTTTCGGTAACCTGGGAGATTTTCTATCACTTTTTAAAAAGAAATAACTTACCGCCAAGTTCTTATCCCGTGACGGCTGAATTTTGCCAAAAACAGAAGCGAGGAGCTGCAAATGGCAAGCGGTGTAAAGGGAGCAACTGTGGGTGGTGCATGCACAGAGAGGAAACCCCAGCGCCTGCAAATTATGCCATGGTCTTCCAATGGGAAAAAGGGGAGAGCAATTAATTACAATAGTAATAAGGCACTCCCAGGAGTTAGATTAACAGTCAGTGAATCCTGCCCTATGGGCAATATGGCACTCAGCTGTGCCTCCTGTCACATTACACCACTAGGGGGAGATTAATAGACTGTTACTCTAACCCCTGGTTATGCCTTATTGCTTAATAGTTTCTGTATAGATGTCTGCTAAATCCAGCTTTGACTGAAGTAATCCATAAGAAACTGTAAGGTATGTCCCGATAAGGCCACCTCATAGGAGTGTTATGAAATTTACATAGATGCATAGAAATGTAATGGCAGAACAGGAACGCCAGACCCACCTAGTGTTCCCACTTGCTTATAGGTATCTGCTAGGACATGCCCTTTACCACCTCCTACCCCCTACCAACAATCCCTTGTGTCTGTCCTATGCTCTTTTGAACCCCTCCACTGCTGTTTCTCCAACTGACTCCTCAGGGATCCTATTCCACTTATCCACCACCCTCTCTGTGAAATAGTACTTCCTAATGTTACCCTTGAACTGACTCCCCTCAATCTGCAACCCATGATACTTATTCCTCTAATTCCCTTTCAGCTGGAAGATGTTTTCCACTGGCACTTGGTTTATACCTTTTAGGTACTTGAAGGTCTCAACCATGTTCCCCCTTTCTCTCATCTGCTCCAGGGAGTACATGTTTAAGTCCCCTAACCTTTCCTCATAGGACAGGTGGCTGAGTCCCTTTACCATCTTCATTGCTCTCCTATGAACTCACTCCAGCCTTCCCATATACTTTCTGAGATATGGCCTCCAGAACTGGACCCCATTCTCCGGATGTGGCCTAACCAGATGGGTGTATAAAGGTACTATGACCTCCCTCCTCCTACTTGTAATCTCCTTTCCGATGCAGCCCTGCATTCAGCTTCCTCTAGCCACTGCTCTCTCTCAGTGCTTTGCCACCTTCAAGTTTCTCTATATAGCAATGCATAGGTCCCTTTCCTGTTCTGTTACTGCCAGGTGTCAGCCACCCATACAGTACCCCGCCCTCTGGTTTCTGCAGCCAAGATGAACGATCTTATACTTGTCCATGTTAAATGAAAGCTGCCACTTCTTTGACCATGCCTCAAGCCTCCTTAGATCCCTCTGCATTTTTCTACCCCTTCCTGAGTGTCCACCCTATTGCAGACCTTAATATCATCCACAAATAGACACACATCCCCTTCAAGGCCCTCTGCAATGTACCCTATGAATTGATTGAACAGTAGTGGCCCTAATATCGACCCCTGAGGGACCCCAGTGGTGCCCATGCCCTCTTCTGATTCCACCCCATCTACAATGACTCTCTGTCTCCTGCCCCCCAGTCAGTTTCCAATCCATCAAACCACTGTCTGCCCCAGACCTAGGCATGTCAGCTTGTACAGGAGTCTCCTGTGTGGCACATAGTCAAATGCCTTCTTGTAATCCAGATATGTGGCCTCTACCACCCTCCATTGATCCAGTTCCTTAGTGACCCCCATCAAAGAACTCTATCAAGTTCATTTGACAGGATCTAGCCCTGGTAAAGCCATGTTACCTTGGATTCATCAGGTTGCTTACCTCCAGGTAACTGGTGATCTTGATTTTCAGTAGCTTCTCCATAAGCTTGCCCATAACTGATGTGAAGCTCATGGGCCTGTAGTTTCCCACCTCCTCTCCCCTTACCTTGTGCAGGGGGACCACATTTGCCTGTTTCCAGTCCTCCGGTACCACACCAGACTTCATGGACCTGTTGAAGAATGCAGTCAAGGGTGCTGCTAGTATATCCTCTAGATTCATGAAGTATCCTTATCAGAAAGTAACACACTCACAGAGTGTGTTATGAGCCAGATATATTGAAACGGAGAAACAGAGCAATCTGTTGGCCTAAATGCACCATTCAGCCCATCTAGTATGTCCTCTTCCCTCATCATGGTTTCTTTGCCATATTGACCTTATTCCCTTCTTTGCTTTGTACTCTTGACTGAATCACATGTTCTGTCCGATATTGGAACTCCATGCCCTTTTGTATTTCCCCACTGATTATGGTCCCACCCCCATTCCGGTAGCCTGTTCCATAGATCCACTTTCCTCTCAGTGAACTATTGTTCCCACATATTGCCTCTGAAGCTGCCTCCATTTAGTTTTAAGCAGTGCCCCTTTTGCCATATGTTATCTCTGTATGAAAATGCTCCACTGCATAAACATGTCTATTTCCTTTACAATATTTTAAAGTTTCTATCATGTCCACCATACTCTACCTCCCTGCTTCCGTTGTGTTCAGACAATGGACCTCCAGCCATTCCTCTCATGATCTCCTATGCAAGCACTACATCATTTTAGTAGCCATTGTCTGCATCCACTCCACTCACTATGTGTACCCCTGTAGGTGTGGTTCCCCAAACTGTTTACACCCAATACTCCAGGCGTGGCCTAACCATATAACTGGTGTTATAAAATGGCTGCTGCCGCTAATAAATTGAATGTCATCAAGAAGACACATAAGTAACTTTAACTAAAGCCATACAGAGCAGTTGTTTATTAGATTGGTGTACTAGTAGCATGACTCAGACCAGTTACTTGGAAGCAGTGTGACGGTATAAGACTAGGAGTATAATGCTGTGGTATGCATTCAATTACAGAGACTAATCCAACCACACAATATGAGATGGCAGGAGTGGGAGAAGCAAAATATCCAGGAAATGTAGGTTCCCTCCCAGTAAAGTCTTTGTTATTCGGGGGCTGGTAGGCGGATATAATCAAAAGTCAAGAAAAAATGCTAACCTCAGTTTTCAACAACTTTTTCTTTTTTCTTTATTCATTAGGCTTCTTCAGGGATAGGATCTTAATCCCTGAAGAAGCCTATTGAAGTGAAATGTTGGGCCTTATGGATCTATTGTAAAGAATAAAAGAAAAAAAAAGAAATAAAAATTGTTGAAAACTGAAAGTGCGGCTGGCCATTGTTCTTGACTTTAGGAGTGGAGAGTACATGAGGACGGACCTAAAGCAGCAGCAGCAGCATCATCAAGGCCACTGTCAGTTCTGTCAGCTTAGGTTTACCAGACATAGAAGGTTGCAGGAGTGGGAGAAGCACATGAGGACGGGCCTAAAGCAGCAGCAGCATAGCATCAGGGCCACTATCAGTTCAGTCAGTTAAGGTTCATCACCAGAAATATGAGATGGCAGGAGGGGGAGAAACACATGAAGATGGGCCTAAAGCAACAGCAAAATCATCAAGGCCACTGTTAATTCAGTCAGCTAAGGTTTACCAGACATAGGAGGTGACAAGAGTGGGAGACGTACATGAGGATGGACCTAATTCAGCAGCAGCATAGCATCAGGGCCACTATCAGTTCAGTCAGTTAAGGTTCATCACCAGAAATATGAGATGGTAGGAGGGGGAGAAGCACATGAAGATGGGCCTAAAGCAGCAGCAGCAGCAACATAGCATTAGGGCCACTGTCAGTTCAGTAAGCTGATGTCAGAATTGAAGTAATACCAGGGAGACTACAAGCTGTGAAGAAAAGAAAGAAAATATCAATTGTATATCACATTGCCATAGCAAGAATTGCTAATTAATTGGAAGAGATTGAAAAGGTGGTATATTTATTATTACATAAAAAAAATTATGTTTTGCAATTACCTTACTGCAGAAGTATGTGCAAAGAAGATACAGCCACAATACTTGCACATGCAATTCGTATGACATGAGATCCAAGGAAACTAAGACCTATGAAACAAAAAATTGCAAAACATTAATTTTGGAATGGCTGTGTAAAAGATCATGCATCAATTCTACAACACTTAAGAGATAATCAATTCTTTAGAAGGCAGTATAGCGCAGTGAGTTAACGTTCTGAGCTGCAGATCTGAAGACTTGGTTTGAATCCCACAGCCGCCTAGGTGCATACTGTGTGATAGGTTCTATGTCATAAGGGTGATCGCCGAAAGACAATTGTCATTATGGCAAATGTACATTGCCAAAATTCAATTTTGATGATGTACACCCCCGGTGACAAAGAAAATGGCGCAAGGGACACCCTGCACCCCCCACTATTAGATTCTCAGCTCCAGGGGGGTGCATGTTGGAGGGGTTGCAACAGTGTAAAATAATTTTACCTACTCGGGCCGGGCACAACAAAACATACCTGCGCCTGGACCCGAACCCTGCATCCCAGCCACCCCAGACCAGCACCCGCCCACGCCAGGGAGCCAGCTTGACGGCTGATTACAGCACCGCCCCTCACTAAACCCTCCCACCCCTCGCTCAGCGTGCTCACTCCCCCTGCATGTGTGTATGTATAGCGACATCCCATCACCATTCATGAACCTCTCCCTATCCGGTCACCTCCCTACCCCCGCCTGCCTGGGTATGCAATCAAGTGGATCATCATTTCAGTAGGCACCTACTTGCAACTAGCCCAGATCACGGCATACCTGTGTGATCCTGAGCAAGTCACTTAACTTCCTTGAGCTACCAGGTCACATCTGGAAAAAAGCTTCAGTTTAGTGTGCTACTCCTGGTTAAACAATCTTCCCTTTCCCTTCCCTTCCCTTTCCCCTTTATTTAAGAAATTATGAATGATGGGGTAGGGGGACTTATGGTGTGTAAATTGCCCACCTTTGGTGTGTTGATGCACAAGGCATAGCCAAGTGTGCTTCCATAACCAGCGAAGGGCAGTTATCCCAACGTAAAGCAACACCGTGATTGCCTTGTTGTGGGTATGGAATTGATTCATTTTAGTAATTCTTATGCATTTTTTAAACATGTAACTTCCAGCTGTGCCATTGTGCTGTATAGCCTAATCATATGCAAAACAATGTTTAACACAGGTAAACTTTGTTCAAATTATAATTTCAATAAGGGCACTCCCTTTGGTTATGTTAATGGTCAGTAAATCACCCTCTAGGGGCATGTGGCACTCAGCTATGCCTTGTGCAACATTACACCATTATAGGGTGATTAACAGACTGATAACATAACTCCTGGTCATGCCTTATTGCTTAATTAGTATTATTATTATTATTTGTTACTCCCTTCTACACAGGACCTTATTGTAAATGAGAACCACCTACTGAAGTAACATAGGAAGAATAATATTCCGCAGAAGAAATCTTTTTTCTGCATAATAATATTCCACAGTCATTACATGCAATTTTCTCACAATGTAAGAGGTTATTTTCAACAGTAATCATGAGACATGCTTAAGTATCTGCAACATGACCTCACATTTGCTTGTATGTTCGGTGGCGGTATACAATGTGATTTTTTTACAGCTTCAAACTGAGGTATGCACAGGTGTCCTGTGGAATAGTATTCCATGGAAAAATATGCCACTGATTCTAAGTTATGGGGAATATTTGATGACGTGTGAAAAACTCACCTGAACAGAGGAATCTTATTCCATGGATGTTCGTTGCAGTAGCCTGTCGCATCTGAATTTGTCTTGTTTCAGCGAAGTTATTTTCCATGGAACAATACCTGGCCTGGTCTAACAAGCATAGTTTGAAGAATTTTACTTTCTGGCAAGTTTTTGAACTGCAGTTCAAACCTGAACTTTACAGTTTTTAGCTGTATTGCTGTTAGGAGTCAGCAAAGGAATTTGTTAGTGATGGCTACTGAGGAAAGTGCAGAACAAGCCAATCCATGCACTTCATTGGGTGGTGAAGAACAAGGGAACAGTGGTAAAAAAAAACAGGCCTTGTGCCACATCATTCTCTCCTGAAGAAATCTCCATACTGGTCATGGAGGCCACCATAAGGGCAACAGACCTCTTTGTTAAAAATAAAGTTTCCCTTGCCAAAAGAGATGCTTTATGGGAGGAAATCGGATGAAAGGTGAGTGGGGATGGAAAATGCCCTGCTCGAACAAACAAACAATTGAAGCACCGCTGGGATGATTTACAGCGGAGGGACTGGCACGTTATTGAAAACCTTGGTGGTGTGGTGACCATTGCAGAACTGCCTAGGAAAGGCAATGCAAAAGCAATAAGAGAGGTGAGTGTTAGCATACTACTAATATCCTCTTTTCTTACTGGTTTATATTTCTGTTCTTGCAATGCAGGCATGTGCATGCAGCCTGAGCATATCTGAGTAATGTAACTCGTGATAGTGCATTACAGCTATTTTTATATTGTACCAGTGTATTGTGCAAAAAAATAAATACAATCCTTACTTTGTATTTCATCAGTCATCTACAGAAATGCTTGCCATGGAATAGGTCAGCGACGCTGTAGTGACCACCAGTCTCAGAATTCTAATGCTTGGTAGTTACACAGCAAATGTAAAATAAAATAGCTGTGTCTGCAAGAAAAGGTTTTATTGGTGTAGGTCTCAAACAGGTCATGCACAACATGTCCATGTACCTGTTTTACTGTTACAATTTATATTGTATTTGTATTTGCTAATAAATTGAATCGCCAATAACTTTTATTATTTTTGACTGATCAAAATGTTATGTTTTGTGTGTCAGCAGCTGCTCCTGAAGAAACAGCTGTGACTGATGTACCAGCTGATAGTACCAACACAATGCAGAGTGCTGCAGCTGAAGGCAGCGAGGAGGCATCAGGAGTTAGTGGTGGTGGTGTATCATCATCATCTGCTCCAGAGAAAGAAACTAGTAAGATATTATTACATACAATGTTATACCATAGTACGAGAGTTTTTGCCTGTTGGTGATGTTGCCAGAGTTTTGTGGCAGTGATACAGGTTCATAGCCATCATGGAAATATGAATGCAATTGTAAAGAGCTGAAGAGCTGTTGAATATTTAGAGATAGAGAGATATGGGGGGATGTGGAGGCCAGGGCAAAGGGACAGGTGGATGTGTAAGCAATGAGATATGCCTGGGTGTGTGTAGAACACATTTTATGCACACCTTGTGTTATTGTAAGGCACGAGGCCTTGGCCTGAGTGACTTAAGCTTCTTGATGTGCATAAAGTGTGTTCTTCGTACACAGAAACGTGTCTCATTGCTTACACATCTACCTGTCTCTTTGCCCTGGCCTCCACATCCCCCCCCATATCTCTCCATCTCAAAATATTCCACAGCTGTTTACAATTGCATTCATATTTCTATAATAGCTATGAACCTGTAGTAAATGTGTGGTAACGGTGTAGAGGTAGGGCTGAGTGGTGCCGGTTGCACATGGATGCTGGGAGTTTTGTGATCTGCAATGAAGGCAGCACTGTTGATGGGAACATAGTGGAAGGTGGAGTGTGGGTGTCCAGTGTGGGATGTTCAGATAGATTACACTGGAGATAGAGGGATTACAGATCTGGGGATGTGAATTTGGGGGAGGGGACAGGTATGAAGTGACTAGGAGGACATGGTGAAGAGGGACATGGATGGCTCCATCACAGTATAGACCAGACTGCCACCAGCTTCAAGTGGGTGCTCGGACAGGGGAGACAATTCCACATGTTTCTGGGAGTGCAAAAAGGTGGTGTTGGCAGATGGTATGTAACATGGGCGGAAGACAGAGATGAAGTATAAAGATGATCAGGGTAAGCATAGGCAGGAAGTGATATCAGGTTAGGTCAGGAGGAAGGTTGGTGACAATTAACAGATATGCAGTACTGGGTGATGCAGCACAGCATGTGGTGTGTAAGGTACTTAAGCAATAAGGCACAACAGGATGTGGGTTATCAGGGATTTACCCATGCCTTGTGTGGTGTGTCACACGGCACAGCTCAGTGACTTAACCACACAAGAAGTAGGTAAATCACCCAATAATTCACACCCTGGAGTGCCTTATTGTGATTATACAATGGACCCATGTGCAAAATAGATTTAAAATGTGTTTAATTATGTTTTTTTATAAATGTCATTCCTCTGCTGTGGGTTATGTAGGATTTGCCCATGGTCATGTTACATGTTTTGACCAATGAGTTACAGGATTTTCACACACCATTGTATAATATACAACTTTTCTACCATCACTTTTGCATGTTTGCATGTTATGATTTATTCATGTTGAGACAGTAGTGGTGTATCAGCATAAGCCTACTTTCAGGTTGTCAAGGTAGCACTACTTAACTATGGATCAATGGTCCCTGGGCAAGGGCTACTACTATCGTTACCAGCTTTTTTGGTTTTTGGGTGATGTGGGGTGGATGAGTGATAGTAAACATCTGTTTATTTTTTCAACAGCAGAGACTGAGGAACACCATGAAGAGGGGGAGGCAGCCAGTGATGGTGGTGCTGGTGAACTGTCATCCTCAACTGTTCATAAGGGACAGCCTGGTATGACATTATTGATTCAATACACATAGTAGGCTAGTATTTTATTTCTTTTTAAGGGCTTGACTTGTTATGGATAACAACATTAATATGCAGTGGATGATTACTTAATTATTCATAAAGAATGGGATACTACAGTCTACCAATTCCTGTAGCTGGACTCGGAGTAGAAAGGCCAGGGCAAAAGGCCAAGCTTGATGAGCAGGATGGTTATGGCAAAGGTGAGGAGAAAAAGGTTGGTGTTTTGGAGATACAGGAAATCAGGGAGGGTGGAAAATTGTGAGGAGTACATGGATGTGGCAATGGAGGTGACATGGCCAGTAAGAACAGCAAACACCACCGAAGTGCTCAGGCTGGTGCAAGGCATTAAGGAGTGTGAAAAGAACTTCTTCAGGTACATCGTGGAGAGAATAAGCAGTAAAGAACAGATAGTAAGGATTAAGAAGGATGGGGGCTGGGTAGAGAATGGGGGAAAATAAGCAGAAACACTCAATGATTACTTCTACCCAGTATTTATGAAAGGAAGAGAGTTAGTGCTCCAAAAGGGGGTTGTGGGGGCAGTAAAGGCTGGAGAGGGAGTAACGGATGAAGAGATCATGGAATGGCACAGATAGCATTCATCCCAGGGTACCTAAAAAGTGGTTACCCACCCGACAGCAACAGTTTGTCAGCGAAGTCCCCTACAGTGGCTACAGCACCATGCCGCTGTAGGGAACCTGCTGGAACCTGGTGCTGTCTGTCGGGGGTCCTGCACCCCCCCAAATCAGCTCTGACTCAGAGTTGATAATCCTAAAGTGGGGGAGTTCGGGGGCAAAGACCGCGAAGAAAACACATACAGCCACAGGGAACTGGCAGCCACAGCAGAATGGCCGACTTTGCTTTTTTCGCTGATGGGATTTCAACAAATATTTTGTTAAACACCCATCATGGATCCCCTAAAATGGGACATTGGCTTACTGCAAGGGGTGCAGTGCTGAGCAAATAAGATGATCCAGGGACTGGCAGACTTACCGTATGAGAATAGGTTAACGGAGCTGAACATGTACTTGCTGGAGGAGAGGAGGGACAGAGGTGATGTGATCGAGACATTTAAGTACATGCAAGTGCTAAACAAGACTGTTATGGAGGAGCTATTTAGGGTAAGGGTGGGGAGGGACACTCAAGGCCATGAGATGAGATCAGGGGGTAGAAGATTTCACAGGGAAATGAGGAGATACTTTTTTATGGAAAGGGTAGTGGCATGGTGGAATGCATTACCAGCAGAGGTGGTAGCCTGTGAAACAGTGGTCCTTCTTCAAAGAGACTGGGACAAGGCAAGAGGGAGGATAAAGGGAAGGGAGGTGAGGATGGAGGGCAGCTGCAGAGTATAAAATTATTGTACGAATTATTATTTTACAGCGCCAACACCTAAAAGCAAAAGTTTAAGTCATCGCGCAGCAAAACATCTGAAAGATATACAGGCAGCATTTAAAAAATGGGCAGATGCAGAAGACCTCATGCATGCTGAGGCAGCAGCCAGTGGTGGACCCAGCGGAAAGCAGTCTGAAGAAAGAGATTAGCTGTGATCAATTTCAAAAAGATTGGGATGTCTGGAGAAGGAGGTGGGAGACATGAAAAAAACATGGAGAAGGAGGTGGGAGAAGTTAAAAAATACATCAGTGAACTCGTTAAAACACAAGCAGGGTTAGAGAAAAAAATTTACTTAATTTTGAACCTTATGCAAGGAAGTGCTCCACCTGCAGGTGCAACAACACATCCACCACTCCCACCAACGACCGAGGGAGAATAGGAAAAATAAATAAGTGTTGCCGGTGGGCTGTTCCTCCCCTTGGCTGTAATTGTAAATAGTTATTAGAATAGTTACTGTTATTGTTATTATTCTGATTATTATTAAAATGTAATTGTGTTCCTGTTGGTTTTCTTGTTGTTGTTCTTTTGTTTTTTACATTAAATTAATGTTAATGTTTGAAAGAGTGACTTATTTTATTACATCTCTACATCTGCAGTTACATCTCTAGTCTCTCTCTATACTTTTACGTGGATGACAGTACTATGTAACAATTGCTGCCATGTCTTTTGGAGGAGAAAAAGTTGTATCTTAAAACCATGGAATATCCACAAGCTTACACCAGCAGTGCAACAAAATTTTGAAAGTTCTGACCTATACTTTTTGATACTATTTTACATTTTACTTTACATTGCCCATTATCTACATACCGACTTGTGTATAATGCCTTCTTTCCACCATTTGAGTCCACTTTTGTACTTTTTGTCACTTCAGAAATAACAAGCATTTGTCAATGCTGAATGTTTGCTTGCTGGCATTGGCATTGGTAGTGTAGGAGTTACAGAGCTGCATAATAGGAATGGCAGTGAAGTATTGAGCTGAAGCCAACCCCATCACCACCCTGCAGATAGTGACAGGCATTGGGATGTGCCTTTGGGTCATCAGGCATAACTGCCACACCATTTCACCACACCCTACCGTGCAGACACCGACAAGTGTCACGGTGTGCCTTGGGGTCTTTGGCCCTTATGCGCACCCCATTCCATCAGTTAATATTGTGAGATGGGTGTGGTATAGGAGAATGGGGTGAACTTTGGGGCCGAAGAGTCCAAGGCACACCTAGATGCCTCTCAGTGGCTGCAGAGTGTGTGGGGGGGTGGAATGGTATGAGCATTGCAGATGACAATCCCAAGTCACAGCCCTGATGCCTGTCATTCTCTACAGGGTGGGGTGTTATGGTCAGAAACCCTAATGCCTCAGGCATTCGTTGGTATTTTCACTCCAAATTTTCAACATGGGTTTTTTGTGACCCCCACCTCATGAACAGTGGCAATATCAGTTTGTTAGCTGAAAGCTGCTTTTGCACAGCGACTACGGCATTTGTTACCACAGGTGCAAAAACACATTCTGAACAGGATGTGAAAAATGACAGCTGTACTGTTCATGGGGAGGTGTAAAAAATGGCAATGTTGAAAATCTGCAGTGAAAATATTATAAAAACTGGTGAAGTCACGAGTGTGCATAGAAACTGTGCAACGTGCACCCGTAATGTAATTAGTTTGGGAATTGTTTACAGCAGATTGTCAACACAGGCATTTTGGGACCTCCGGTCATGAACAGTGTCACTGTGATTTTCTTTATCTGTCCCAACAATGATTTCCCACAGCAACCACACATTTCTGTGCTGAAAGTGGAAAACACATTTCGCCATGTTGTGAAAATGACAGCTGTACTGTTCATAAGGAAGTGTGGAAAAATGCCACTGGTGAAAATCTGGACTGAAATATTACAAATTCATGAACTTACGAGGGTGCTTCAAACTCGTGAATGATCACTTGTAACACAGTCATTTTAGGAATTTTTTCACCAAATTTTCAAAATAGCCATTTTAAGACCTCTGCTCATGAACAGTGTCACTGTGATTTTCTTAATATGTCCCATACATTGATTTCACACACCCACTGCGCCATTGTGCGCTACATGGGTGGAAACATGTTTTGGGTGAGATGTGAAAAATGACGGCTGTACTACTCATAAGGAGGTGTGGTAAAATGGTATTGTTGAAAATCTGGAGTGAAAATATTGAAAATTTGTGAACTTATGAGCTATGCAGGATCAGAGCAACAACGTCAGAAACAGTCATTTTTGGGAATTTTTCACCAAATTTTTAACATAGCCATTTAACACTTCTGCTCATGAACAGTGTGACTGTGATTTTCTTAATGTGTTCCATACATTGAGTTCACACACCAACTGCGCCATTGTGCGCTACATGCGCGGAAACACATTTTGGGTGAGAAGTGAGAAATGACAGATGTACTGCTCATAAGGAGGTGTGTTAAAATGGCAACATTGAAAATCTGGAGTGAAAATATTGAAAATTCGCGAACTTACGAGAGTGCGTAGGAACAGCGCAACGCATGCTCGTAAAATAGTCATTTTTGGGAATTTTTTCATCAAAGTTTTAACATAGCCATTTAAACACCTCTGCTCATGAACAGTGTCACTGTGATTTTCTTAATTTGTTAACATTGATTTTGCAGACCGACTGCGCCATTGTGCGCATAGCGCAGAAACACATTTTGGGTGAGATGTGAAAAATGACAGCTGTACTACTCATAAGGAAGTGTGGTCAAATGGCAGTGTTGAAAATCTGGAGTGAAAATATTGAAAATTCGCGAACCTATGTTCGTGCATAGGAACAGCACAACGCACGCTCGTAAAACAGTCATTTTTAGGAATTTTTTTAACAAATTTTCAACATAGGCTTTTTGGGAGACCACCTTATGAACACTGGCACTGTCATTTCATTAATCGGTCCTGAAAGGTGATTTCATGCAGTGACCAAGAAATCACCCTTCGGGCCCGATTAATGCCATGACAGTGACAGAATTCATGAGGAGGGGTCCCAAAAATCCCATGTTGAAAATTTGGTGCCAAAATTCCAAAAAATGCCTGAGATGTGCAGCAAAGTTGAAAAAACCCTATTCATTACATTATACAGCTTACCAGCATTTCCTCAGTTCGCGATCGGCTTTGAAGAGTGCAGACATGTTCCTGGTCCACCAAAGATCATCGCACCGAGCTCTGGAGGTAAGTATGGGGTGAGGTGGGGGTGTGGGGAGGCAGGGTGTGCATTGGGTGGGCCCGGGTGGGAGGGGGTGAAGACAGCAGCGAGGGAAGGTTTTTCTTTCAGTTTTTTTTATTTGGACTCAGCAGGATGTTTATGACTGGGTGGAGGCTCCCAGCATGGCAGCTGGAAGAGCTGTTGGGGAGGCAGTGGGCCAATGGGATTAGGCACCCCATTGGCCATGGGACCTGTTGCCACGCTGGGGTGGGCTCCCAGCATAGCACCGATAGTCTGGGGGGGAGCAGATGGGGGATTAGGCACCTGTCAGCCATACAGTGTGTGCGTGGGGAGAGGTAGGAGGCATGAGCACGCAATGTGCGGTACATGTGTGTGTGTGGAGGGGAGCACTGCTCACTCAAGCGGTGCTCTCCCTTTCAACTGTACGGCACTGCATTTTGGATCATCGCACTATGTTTCTTGCACATGCATGCAAGCAAACATAATAAAAAGGGCACTCCTTTTAATATGACTTGAAAATGGTATTCATTAGTTTTGTCAGCTGTTGTTGTGCAACAATTCAGTAAAAATCACTTCTGTTATAACTGCAATTAGCTAGCATGCAGCGCAGCAGGCACTGCTCCTCCATGACATTAGGGAACAGTAGGAGTTATAAAACAGCTGTGAATACAGATGAAAAATGGTATGAACAATATAAAATGTAGCGTTCATTGTATTATTTCAAATGTAATAAGAGGGGATTACAAAGAGAATCAAATTGTGTAAAGAAGTACAACTCACTAGTCAATCTAACATGTAATACAAAAAAATATATGTCAAAATGTTCCTCATTTCCTTGCACTAATTCATTTATGAGCTTATGGCTCCTGACTGAATCTTTCTGCAACTGTTCCCCAGGCCATGTTATGTCCCATGATCCACCCTAACCTCCATAGTCTTCTATTTTTCTGCCTGCCTTTATCCCTGACCCCTACCTTGTCAGCCTCCATCTCTTACTCTCTAGTCCTGACCTGCTCACACTCTTTTATTTCTCCTGGCTGATCAGGGCTGTCCGTGACCGCACAACTGCTATACCATTGTACATAGCACTTTCTGATGAGATCATACATACAGCAATAAGGCCAGAGTTTCTAATCAATTTTATTTATTTATTTAAATTTTGTAACGGGTAGGCCTACTGAGACTTTGACAGTCCCTTTTCAGGGGTGATGTGGGATTATTGTATCATCAATTGCTTGATGATACAACTCTGATCTTGTATATAATCCCTTTTGCTGTTGTGCTTGTACATACTGTTGCTCTGTATAGCATAAAATCCATTAGCTGTGTATCTGTACATACTGCTGCTCTGTATAGCATAAAATCCATTAGCTGTGTATCTATACATACTGTTGCTCTGTGTAGTATAAAATCCAATAGCTGTGTATCTGTACATACTGTTGCTCTGTGTAGTATAAAATCCAATAGCTGTGTATCTGATCATACTGTTGCTCTGTATAGTTAGATCTTCATTTTTGTTACCCTGCTTCAGTCTCCTGCTAATGTGCTGTATTACTGTCTGATTTGTAATATGTATAACTACTCCTGTACACTTTGCTGCCATCTTGTTTGGCCCGGTCATGGCTGAAATCGGTCCTTTGGATCAGTCCATTCATCCGGTCATCAAAGACATGAATAAATAAATAAATAAATACATAATTCTTATAGGAAAGTGTCAATGGAAGGAAGTAGTTTGAAGACAGTAACAGAATTGTATGACAGGAAATACAAAGTAATGATTTTATTTAAATTGCCTGAAATCATGATACTCATAAATAAATAAATAATTAAAAATCAATTAGTTTTATATAATATATATATCTATATATTATATTGAATATTTTATATATATATATATAATTTGGTTACTTATTGTTAATCGAAGTTACTTGATAACATTATACTGTATATATCATGCATGTGGCATTTGAACTGTAATGGACTGTCATACACTTGACGATGATTCATGACACAACACTGTATACCACATTTAATGTTTACTGTGTGCAGAACACTAGTATCACCCAACAAACTGTGGAATGCCTTTTGACATCTTCCCTGTAATTGACACTTGCAGGTTTTTCTGAAACACATTTCTATGATGCTGGAGGGTAAACACAAAGAAACCTAATTAGGAGAAAAAAATATTTACCTGAATGCAGTACAATATGGGGTACAGTCCAGTTGGAGAATGTGATATAGTAAGCAGGATGAAAATCAATCCATGTAAAATACCAAAGAATCTAAGACCTGTGAAGGTAACAAATGAGATGACAACATTTAGTGTTATTTCACAAACACGGAGAACAGATTTCATTTGGCATTAAGCCTAATGTGCTCAAGGTGATGTGTTATATTGTTGTACTAATGGGCCACTATGCACAATATATAAATTTAGAGTACACCCATCTAGTGGAGCACCATTCTTAAATTGCAGTGGATTTAACTAGTGAACTGAAAATGCACACAGAAATTGTGAAAAACATTCAACAAATACACTTTAAAATCATTTGATATCATATGACATATGATATGGCAGTGGTAGGAGAAGCACAAGAGGATGGGCCTAAATCATCAGCAGCAGCATCAGGGCCACTAATGATATTGAAAAGATGGTTTATTCCCTTCCAGAAATCAAACTGTATGTTTAGGAAATACTTACCTTAATACATAAGTATGTGCAATATCATATAATGTAATATAATATTGAAGTAAAAAAATCACACATACCCCAAAATGCAAAGCATCATGGGCTGTATATGCAAATCACAACAACATTTTAGGCTGATTCAGCCTTAAGCAGGAATGCATGGTGCCAAATGGCTTCACATAGTCTGCAATGGGTGCAAAAAGAAAGGCACAGACATGTGTTTCATCCTACCAGGACTCATCAGTGTGCCTCATCTGTATCACACCCCAAAGGAAATGAAACAGGCCGAAGTTGGTCTTATAGTTTTGGGTTGTGGTGAGCCCAATAAAATCAAACACAAAAAAGAGTAAAAAGACAAAGAACCACAGTGCAAAAGCACTGAGGTAAGAGTATATAGTATATACATTTGATAATTTACTGTTTGTACTAGTACCACCATACAAACAGATGAATGCCTTCAGGTGTTTTCCCTTAAATTGATGCTTTGAACGTTTTGGGGAACAAACATTTCTATGATGCATGAGGGTAATCATAATAAAACATGATTATGATCACTATGGACAATGTACTGTATTAATCCAGAGTACAGCCATTCAGTGTAGCACCATTCTTAAACGCAGCTGTGATAATTATTGAACTCACAATGCACACAGAAATTGTGAAAAACATTCAGCAGATATACTTTCAAATCATTAGATAGCATGCAATACTTAAACCTGTTCAGCAAACAATAACAAAGTATTAAACTTAAACATTTGGATACAATAAACGTTCACAGCACCAATTTAAGGTAAGATGTCACAATGCATTCACCTGTTTGTAAAGTGGCAATACTACACACAGTAAACCAACAAATGTGGTATAAATATATTTATACCACATTTGTTTGTTTACTTTGTGTAGTGATAAAGCCCTAAACAGGTGCATGCCTTCCGACGGCTTCCCTGAAATTGACGCTTTGAAAGTCTTGCACACAAAACATTTATAAGATGCATGCAGGTTATCATAATGAAACATAATGCTGGAAAGAAACAAATACTTACCTTTGTGCAGTACAATTTATATACTAAATATACTTTGAAATAATTCGATATCAGAACTTAAACCATTTCAGCAAACATCACAAAGTGGTAACCTTAAATAATGGAAATTAATGAAAAAAAGAAACATTACTTACCTTATGCCACTACACTGTGCAGGAGCAGAAGTACCATCATTAGATTGATTCCATCATCATTATGCTGGAGGTGAATGTCAGACAGTCTCAGACCTGTCAAGATAATAAGGATAAAACATACTGTGAGTTTGTGATACATCATCACAGACATGCCACACTGTAAGGTGGCTTTCAGCAACAGCTAATAATAACAACTTCAAATTAAAAGACAAATACTGTACTTAACTTATGCATCATGTAGTCATTTTCATAATATCGAAACCAGGATCAAGGGTCACGTGATGGCAGCCTGAGTGTGGTGCGCATCTACCCTCAGCTCTAGCCCTTCTAACTACAATTTTGTCATAATTTGTTCAGACCCCAGCTGTTGGTGACAATTTCTTGAGAAACAGCTTAACTGCACTCTGTGGATCACTCCAGGGCAAGCTTTCATGAGTGCTTCAAATTATGGATGCCAACATGAAGAGCCCACTCCTTGCCATACTCCCCGACTACACCAGGCGAGACAAGGCTGCTAAGCGCTCAAAACCACAGGCCTCAGGGGTTTCCAAGGCACTCTCCACCTCTACAATTCTCATGGAGGAGAAGTTTATGGCAGCGATGACTCCGCTCCAAAGTGCCCTACAACTACTGATAGAGGAGCTGCAGAAAATGTGGGCATCGATGAAAGTTGTGACCCGACAGGTGGGAAATGCAGAGGCTCACATCTCCTCCCTTGTTGATTGGAGGGATTGTCTTGACCCTGAACTGGTCAACATGCAGCAGCATTTGCGACGGAACGAGGACCGGCTGGAAGACTTGGAAGGATGGTCCCATCACAACAATATTGTGATTCTGGGCCTCCCAGAAGGGGCGGAGGGCTCCCAGGCCATCTTATTTCTTAAGAAAATGCTGGAAAAAGTCACCAGACCTTCTCCGAATGGGCAGGTATATGTAATAGAACAGGCGCACAGATCCCTGTGCCCAATGTCCCCAGCTGGTTCCCCGCCTCACCCCATAATTTGCTGGTTCCTGAATTATTTGGATCACCAGCATGTGTTGGTTAAAGTGTGCAACCTCAAAGAAGTGCTCTGGGAGGGGTGCAGAGTGTGCATCACACAGGACTTGCTCCATTCTGTGAGACAATGCTGGGCCACCTTCCACCGCAAAGTCTCAAAGCTGCTGGCAGCTGATATCCATTTCAGAGTACGTTACCCAGCCTTGCTTCAAGTTCAGAGTGATAGAGACTGGACAAGTTATGAGAGGCCCAAAGATGCTGCTGTGGATCTCAAAAAACATCTACCAAATCTGAATAAATGAAGGATCTTATGGCTGCAACATCTTAGATCTGTTTCCTGGTGGTGAGGGAATTGTTGCTGGTTAACTTCAGGTTTCTACCCTGTGAATTTTGGCAGGATCTCTGCTTGAGATTATTTTATTTTCCTGGCCTGACTTTTGCTCCCATGGCTTAATGCTACCCTCTATGCTCTTGGTTCTTTCTTTCATTTTGGTGCCTGAACTACCCCAAGTACAGGGGACATTTACCTGGGACATGGATTTTTAGTTGGGCTAACTGTTTTAAGTGACTTCTCGTTGCCAGAAATTATTTGGTTATTCACCCAGGGCTGTCTGTGTTAATGAGGGTTACTGCCAGGTATCTTCCTATATCTTGATGGTTTATGAGGCTGGAACACCTGATTGCTGCACTCTTGCCTTTTGGTTTATATTAAATTCTGGACTGGCCTCTCTCCTATGTTTTCTGCACAGGCTTCTTGAGCTATTGAGTTATGGCTGCCTCTTGCTTGGACTAATGTGGACTGGCCCACAAACTGGATGAGGAATAGGGCACCTGCTGGACTTGCCAGACTTGCGGAGCCTCTTGGGGCTCCCCTTCTTTACTTTGGCATTGGACTTATCCATGGACTATATGTGCTTAAAGAGTTTGTTGACCTGTTCATCTGTATCTTAAAGTGTTATCTTTATTTGATATCAGAATTATGTAGTGTTTTGGGGGTATTTAATACTCTATCACTTCATTATTTGCTGGGAACAGTGGGTATTGAGGGGAGTGGGGGATGAAGGGTGGAGGGGCTACCCCTCATACATCATGGGCAAAAGTGTTGTTGGAGAATGGTTGAGAGGACCAGGGGCAAGGGGTTCTTTTTTTAGTTATAGATTGCCTTTTAGTTTAGGGTTCTTTCTGGGGGTTGGGAGACGTGGTTTGTATGGGCTGTTCTTTACTGCATGTATCTTGGTGGAGGGAGGGGGTTTGGGGATCTGTCTTGTGGGGGGTTAATTGTTCCTATTGGGATTTTGGTATTTTGTTTACATGGGGGTGTGGGAACTGGAGCACACCTCAAGGGGTTCTGGCACTAGATTATATGTTTTGTGCTATATGTTAAGTTGGTTTTGCCCTAATAGAGTATCCTCCTGATCCAATTGTATAGATTTTTGACATGCAATGTTAAAGGTGCCCAGGATAGGAGGAAACGCTACATGATTTTGAAGCATTTTAAGTGGCTTCAACCATGTGTAGCTTTTCTTCAAGAAACTCACCTCTGCAGGGATGATATTTCATTTTTTAGAAAGGAGTGGGTGGGCCATGTGTTTGAAGCTGGAGTCAGTACTAAAAGAGGAGGTGTCATCATCCTCATTGAGAAGAAGGTGCCATATCATTTACTGCAGGAGGTTTGGGATCCCGAAGGTTAGTTTGTTTTTCTTCATTGTTGGTTGGGACTAACGGAGCTAGTAATGGGCTTGGTATATGGCTCAAACCTGGACTCTCCCAATTTTTCATAGCCCTTTTGTCTCACCTTGCCTGTTTCCTGCACCTACCGCTTATCATTGGTGGGGACTGGAATTTAGTTCTGGACTTGGACCTTGACCGATCCGGATCCATTAGAAAGTATCTCTGCCCAGGGCAAAGGGGTCTTCGGGACCTGCTGGATATGGTAGGCCTTGTGGATCTCTGGCGTCTCCTTCTTTCATCTGAGCATTAATACACCTTTTATTCAGCGCCTCATTCCTCACAGTCGAGAATCGACTATTTCCTAATGAGTACCTTGATAGCGTCTGGTCTGCAGGATTAGGAGATCCACCACATGGTGGTGTTACACGAGGTCCCTGCCTCTTATTGGTACCCCCAGAGGTACACCGTGGACAACTAGTACTTAGGCATATGTTATATTAATATATAGAGCTAAGGGCATCTGCCTTATAGGAGTATATGTCAGGATATGTATGCATATTATTGTTATACACTTTACTTTCATAACACATATGTATTTCTTGCTTACAAGATGTTAGGACATCTGTGTCCTTGTAATGGTTATGATGTATGAGTCAGCATTGCCATCTTCTGATGATTTGTATTATTACACTGCTATATGCAAACTGTACTCATTTGTCTTTACAAAGTGATGACTACTACAAAATTGTATAATGTTATTTTGGACTGAGGAGCCACCTCTAATTTAGCCAATAGGGCTCATCTCTGTAACTAGAAATGTTTCCATCTTACAGTAACCATGGTAATTATCATAGGTATATAATGTAAGATATTACGTCTTCTTCCTCGGAGATCCCAAGAGACACAGAGAATCCTCGAGGTCTAGGGAATGCTTACATTGGCTCCCAGTTCGATTGGTAAGAACTGCTTAGAGCTAACTATCCTTTTGGCAGTAATAAATGTTTCTTTATTACTCTTATGCAATGTGTCTGTGATTCCTTGCATGCCCATTATTGCTAAGAACCTGAGAGTGAGGTTTAGACCTCCTGACAATTGGTGACTGCATGAAGGCAATATATGGTGTTGCAAAGTTTCACTTGTTACTTACAACTTTTCCTTCCCAATGGGGACTGTAGGTGTGCATTCCTGCATCACCTCTCCCATTCAACGACCACTTTGTAATAACTTGCAAAGTCTGGCTGCCTACTGGGTGTGGTCGATGCTGACTCAACCCGTTGCACAGCAGTTTTGAATTGCAAGCCTACAAGTGCACAGTAACCCGACTGTGAACAAGTGCTCCTGTTGTGGATCGATACGCAGCACGGTGCCTTTTCACGGTTTGATTTTTTTTGTTCCCTCCCACACAATGGCCACCATATCAAATATCTGCGCAGAACTGAGACTCGATGTCTCAAACTTCCTTGCCTCCCATGGAGGATGGGCTGACTTTGCATGGGATGCAAGTCAATCTGAAAACCCTGTACTGGAGATTTCAACTCAGTACTCAGAGATGAGACAAACAGCCAGAAAGCGAGAAGCTAAAGGGCTGTTGGTCGCGGCTCTCTATGCTTCTCTGAAAGCCTCCAAATTGAGGTTTCGAACCCTTCAACTGCAAATCTCATCTCTTAAGCAGGAGATAGGGTTGCAGGAAACTGAATGTGTGAGATGTGAGCAGGATTTGGAGTCTGAGCTTCAAACACTGCGAAATGAAAAGGATTCCCTTTTGCATCATTCTGTACAGGCAGGTGAGCAAGAACTTTGTATGTTGAAGCAGTAGTGTGAAAGTTTGAGACAGGATAAGGAGCAGGCTTTGCAAATGAATGACTTGTTAAGTAGAATGAATGAACAGTTGAGTGAGGAGTTGGGAGAGATACAGGACGCGATAAACCAAGTACGTAATGACTTAGAAGTGCCTACTAGGGACAATCATGAATTAAGCGCCATGTATAGAGTGTTACAGAAACAGATGCAGGATGAGGTGGATGTGCATGTTGCAAATGTGAATCATGCTGAATGTGAATCCAAGATGGCAAACTGCGCCATCAGCAAGAGGTGTTAGCTGGACATGTCAAGGCAATGGGAAGCGTGGCCCCAGCCTTGACAATGTCATCTGAAGGGGAGGTATCAGATGATGAAATCTCACAGTACAATGCCCAGTCACACCCCTACTATGGCCCAGACACCCCACCCCACCATCCACAACATGGCAGACACCCGTCACATGCCAATCATGTCATACATCATTGATGTTATGATGCACATCATGGGTGATGCCAACATGGTGACCCCATGATGGGGGGATCAGGCCCAGGCCTAGTCCTGATGGCACCACTGGTAGCTGTTATTAATGTGGAAGATAGGCAGGAGATAGAGATGATGATCAAAACTGCAATAAGCACTGTGTCCATCTCTGAAAGAAATAAACAGGTTCTCTAGACCCAAATTAGGCTGCTTCTACATGAGGCTGGGACACAGGATGGCATGGTTCAGTCAGTGGCAACAGCCGTGGCCCAGACAGCCCTGGATGGCACCCAGACAACCTACCTCCGCCTGATCGGCCGAATAATCCCTACAAATGGCCTATTCTGTTCAGCAAATAGCTGACAGCATTGGTTGATGAGCCTGTCTGACAACCTCAGTTGCCACTTGGAAAAGGTACATGCTAAATGTGAAATGCTTAGTCTCGCTGCAGACTACCAGGTCCAGATCCTATGCCAGACCATTGATCCTGGATTGTAGGCAAACTCCCTGATACCATCTATCAGGATGGACACGCCACCTTGATGAAGTAGCAGCGAGCTCATTTCTGCACATAGCCCAAGTGTAGTAGGAGTGATGCTCACAAACCCTGTAAAACAGAATGTGAAAGAAAGTCCAGTGACTTTCCACCAGAGGCTCTGGATGGCCTACCGAGCAGGGAAGCAGCTTGCACAAGAAGCCGCAGATGTGGACCTTATCGAATATAAGACTCTGTTCCTCAGGAACATGATCCCTGCAGTAAGAGAGAAGGTAGAGCCAACCACCTATCCCACCACAGAGAGGTTTGATGACATTCTTCAGAAAACTGAGAGAGTTTATCAACTTTACATCCATGATCTGGGCTTCGGTTCCAAGAAAATGGCAGCCGTGGAGACTACTCAGGAAACCATGACTCACTATAAGGTGGATGGGCAGGCCCAAGAAAAACTGCCCCTGCCCATGGACAACCAACACCCCTCAGCAGGCCCAACAACAACAACAATCCTGGGGTGGGAACTGGAACTACCACAACAACAAGAAGCACCATAAGAATAATAAGGGTAAACCACAAAGATCAGACCCTTCATATAGGGAAATAGCCAATGAGAACCAGAAATTCTGAGAACTTCTCAGGCAAGTGCGCTCTGTAGCGGATGCTGTTCCTGTTCAAACCCTTGCTGCCATACAACTGGGACAGCAGGCCTCAACAGGCCACAGGGACACCAGAAGTACAAGCTCTCAGGCCCATACAGGCCTGAACCTGGAAGCAGCTCCCTATATAGCATCAGTGCAGCATGGTGAAGTGGTTCACAGGAACCAGGCCCAGACTCTCTTCCATGAGCTTCTCCATGCTTCCACTGGTACAGATTGACTATTACAGGCTCCAGTCCATATTGCAAACAAGCTGGTCTTGGATACAAATAGAAGGCCCTGCACCGAGGCTGAGGTCATGGGCCACCTACTAACAATACTATTTGATACAGGTGCAGCTGTGTCTGTATTACATGATGACCACCCAGACACATCCCTGTGGTCCACCAGATGGAGGACCAATATGTCTGGTGTGGATGGAACTAGGTTGCCAGCATACTGATCCCTGCCACTGCCTGTGGCCCTGGGACACCTGAAGGCCTCATCATACCTTTCAGCTGATGGTATTGCATGATCACCCTAGTATAAACGGAATTGACTTTCTGGCACCACATAGCTGTGTGGTAGACCTAGCCACATGTTACTAATACAAATTCAGGGACAATATCATACCATTATGATCCCTGACTCGCATATGCTTGCAACAATATCTGCGAATGACAAAGAGTATGACGTCATAGATTTGTTCAAGAACCACAAGCTTTTCCCAAAGCTCCTCCTCATTCTACAAAGGCATCTGGAGGCATTTGCCACCAACAAGCATGACTGTGGCAGAATGCATACTGCCATTGAAGTGACAGGCCCAGCACATAAGAGGCAACAGCAGTACCCTTTTCCACCTGAGGCCTTGCCTTCTCTTAGAGAAACAATTAAATCACTTCTCAAGCAAGTTGTGATCAGGACATGTGTTTCCACTGCCAATTCCCCAGTGTGGCCTGTGAAGAAACCCACAGGTGCCTGGAGACTTACTATTGACTACTGGAGACTGAATCAGGTCACCTCCAGTTGTGCCCCAACTGTGGCATCAGCACCTGATGTGCTGTGACTACTGACCCCTGACCAAAAATGTTTCAGTGCCCTGGACATCTCCAATGGTTTTTTATCATTGCCATTGGTCCTCAAGAGTCAGTATAAGTTTGCCTTCACCTTTGAAGGTAGGCAGTACACATGGACCTGCTTGCCACAGGGGTTCCATAATAGCACCTCCCTGTTCCATTTACACATGATGGACACCCTTGAGGGTTTCTGTACACCCCAGTGTCTCTTGCAGTATGTGGATGACCTGTTATTGGCAACAGCCACACAGGAACAACACCTGGATCACTTGGACGAACTACTGACCCTCATTCAGTGGGCAGGCCTCAAATGTAATCCTGCAAAAGTGCAGCTATGTCAGAAAGAGGTACTCTTTCTGGGCCTGAGAATAACTGACCAAAGCTGAACCCTACCTGGAAGGAGATACAAGGATTTCAAGACTTGCCACTGCCCACCAGGGTGGCTACTCTCAGGAAGTTTCTACAGTATGTATGGTAAACTATTCTAGAGATTTTATTTATGATTTTGCTCAGAAGGCTGCTCCTCTGTATGAATTACTGAAAAAGGATGTATCTTGGGATTGGGGCCCCATTTACATCCAGGCTGTGACGTCACTGACACAGACCTTGGCCTCAGCTCCAGCTCTGGTTAACCCCAATCCAGCTTTGCCATTCCACCTGGAGTGTGCCACCTCTGACATTGCTATGTCAGCAGTACTGGCCCAGAAGGTCCATGGCACCTTGAGACACATTGCATATGCATCACAGCTCTTGACCCCAGTGGAACAGAAGTATGGCCTTTGTGAAAGGAACCTTCTGGCCACCTACTGGGCTGTCAAGCACTTCTTGTATATCATTGAGTACTCTTCTCTGATCATTAACATGAACAATACCACAACTACCTTTTTGCTATCAGATAGGGTGAAGGATGGGTCAGTCTCCAACACCAGACTGACACACTGGTCCCTCCTTCTCTAGAATAGTGACATCAAGGTCCACCCAACCAAAATGCCATCCATGCTGGTGCATGGTCTCCTTTTCCAAGGAGAACCCCATAACTGTACATTGTAGCCACCTGATCTTCCAGATCCAGGTCCTTTCCTCCCTGCTACACCACAGTTACTCAAGAACACCTCATTGTTTCATGTCTTTACAGATGGCTCAGCTTCCTATTACCAGGGAGAACAGATTGCAATGATGGGAGTATTGGTTATTCACCCTTATGGTAACATTGTTAAAATTTCTAAGCGTTGCAGTGTGGCATCATCACAATATGCTGAGATGGCAGTGGTGGCCTGTGCCCTCGAGTTCATCCAGCATGGAACTGAGGACACCATCATCTTTACAGACTCTAACTGGGTTTGTTGTTCTCTTACAGAATTTCTTCCCATCTGGCAGAAGAACTCCTTCCTCTCCTCTGATGGTAGCCAGTGAAACACAAGGAACTGGTAATATACATTCATTCACTGGCACAAAGTTTGCACACAAACTCTATGTACACAAGGTCGCTCACTCCATACATGACCCCATCATGGCTTCAATGACACAGCAGACACCCTTATGCGAAGGAAGGGCCTGAGGATGGACACCTGGATGATGGACCATCCAGAGGACAGAGCGGCCATCCACATTGCAGCTGTCAGGAAGAAACCTGAACCCTTTTCCCTTGACCTGTCAGCAGCTCAGCATGCTGACTCTGAGCTCAAAGATGTTTCATCTTCCTTGACAAGGGTACTGAGAAAACCTCCTACCCATAACCCCTATCAAAGGCATGAAGGTAAATTGCATCTATTCCCTGATGACAAGCTCATCTGGTATCAGCCAGATGACACCCCCACCAAGTTGTGGGTGGTTCCTCATCAACTTAGGCCCACATTTCTGCACCAAGTGCATGACACCCCCACTGGTGGACACCAGGGAGTGGAAAATAGACTCCAAAGGATTAAGACCACCGCCTGGTGGCCTGGTATCACCAAGGATGTCAAACAGTACATAGACAATTGCCTTGTTTGTGCACAAAACAATCCCATCCCTACCAAATGAAATGCCAAACTGCTACCACAAAGGCATTTTGGCCCTTGGCATGCTATACAGATTGATGTTATTGGTCTTTTGACCAATACCAGCAGAAATAACAAGTATGCTCTTGTGGTAACAGATCTTTTCTCTAAGTGGGTTGAGGCTTTCCTCACTAAGACATGTACTGCTAAAACCACTGCCAAAATCCTGGTGGAACAGATTTTCTCCAGGTGGGGCCTACCTCTCAAGGTAGACTCAGACAAAGGAACCAGTTTTATAGGTGAGTTGATGAAAGAAGCACTTGAACTCCTTGGAGTTCATCAGAAGTTCCACATACCTTACCACCCATGATCTTCAGGTCAAGTAGAGAGAGCCAATGGGCGGATTAAGCAAATGCTTTCCAATTTCATTGAGGACAATCCCAAGACTTGGGATTCCCTATTGTCATTACTCCTTATGGCAATCAGGGGCACACCCTCAGCCACCACCCAGTTGACACCCTTTGAGGTAATGACTGGTAGACAGATGAGATTACTTGAGCACCTGTTGTTTGACCTGCACACCCCCATGGCAGACCGTGTGTCTGTAGACCAATATGTGGAAAAACCCAGACAAGACCTCATACACACTCATTTCTATGTTGCCAACTGCATGGGCAAAGCCCAGCAACAGTCTAAAATATAGTTTGACAAACATGCACAAGAAGTGGTTGGCAACTTGGAGATCAGGTAATGGGTCTCAGATTTGCACATCCCACACACTCCTTCTCCAATAAGTGGGAAGGCCACTATCCCATTGTCAACAAGCTCAGTCTGGCAGTCTATCAGGTTAGACTCATGCAAAACAACAAACTGACTGACAAGTTGTTACATACAAACTAGCTGAAACTGTATAAAGGAGTATAATTACTTTTCCTCACCCCATTGGGCAGAATAGTACTAACTTACTAATGTTTGGGTTTCCTTTTCAGATACATTGACAAGATGGCTATCTTGTTCCACTTTCTCCTCATCTCAGGAGTTATCCCATGCATCCAAGGCACAGAAAAGCACCTCGTTCTTCACCTTGATCCTCCAGCATCTATCCCGGATGGAGTTTACATCAATATACCTGACAATTTGATTACTGTCCAGGAAGGTTCAGATGCCTACCTCACTGCCTTGGTTGTTCCCTCATAAATCTACCCTACAAATTGAGTGGCAAACCATGTCACAAGGACAAATTCTCCTGTGGCCAAGCTTTCCAAGGGAACTTTCCATGGTTGGCCCAACGCAAAATTATCCCCCAATGGTTCTCTGTCCTTGCTCAAAACTGCTCTTAGACATTTTGGTTTATACAATATTACTGCCTTAATTGATCACTCATATTGTAATTCCTTGTCTAAAGACTCTGCCAGGAAATGTTGTGCTGTACACAACATGGCCTCTGCTGCCATGTACCTTTCTGTGTTACCCCTACTCATAAACAGCTTTTGGAATGTCTAAAATATACCCCTGGTCCTCATAGTGGTCAAACAGCCACTGCCTTACCTGGTACACTTATTAACAACTTACGATTTACGCATATACCTGTTTTGTTTAACTTGACTTACTGGAATATGAAAGAATTTGGTATGTGTTATACTACTAACACTTCATTGTTTTATAGTACTTTATTACTTGATAGCTTAGCAGCTTTTCAAATTCGTACTCAAGACCCTATTGCCGGGGTACATGCCACCGAGCATAGAGGCAATTTCAGGAGAAAACCTAATCCTGAAGGTCAAAGTCATAAGTGTAACACATGTGAAGTTGACAGTTCTGATGTCACTGGTGCCACAGGAACTGTTACAGGTCTTGTTGGTACAGCCATATCTATTTGGAATAAAGCCAACATTGCTGCTATCAAATCACATTCACAGAAATTCTAAACTGGTTTGGTAAATTATATTATAGTCAGGAAAACAGATCCACTGTATACAATATGCACGATATTGCTAAAGAATTTACAGATTTTAAAGAAAGAGTAACGCTCTCATTGCACAGAACAATAAAGAAGCAGATAAACAATATATTGCCCATGAGATATTGTGTTCAGCCAATGGCTCATACATTATCATTACCATCAGTAATCTTTTTCGTGATCTAGAATCCGAAAGGATCCCATATATTATACCTTATAGACGTATCTCTAAATGGTATTGTCCTCAATGCAAATCTTCCAGCTGTATTGTAATATGTATGCTACAGATGCTAACTATTCCACTTTCCACAACTAGGAATTTGGGTTTTGTGACCAGACATCCTAACACTGGTCCATGTTTTACTTCTAAGAAATATTCCATTAAGGAAGCCATGTTTGTTTCTTTTACTGTCTCTTTACTACGTTTTGATCCTACTACAGCTTTATTCGATAAACTAGCATATGTACACTCCATTGGGCATCTTGATGAAGACATCTACAGAGAACGCCTCAACTTACCTCCTCGCTTGGTCTTCCATTCTCTTCTAGATGCCTGGGTCCCACTCCTACGGACTGTTATGCAAAGAAAGAGTATATTTATTTGTGTCGCTGTGATGCATTTGATGTTATTAAACCTGTATGTGGCTATTCTCCAGACAGTATCAATTGGTCCTTTTCCATGGACGATGACACCAGCACTAATGGCACAGACTTCAGGGACTCAACATCAGCTCCAGACACTTCCAAGCTCTACCAGTCTTACCAGGAGGAGGTTCATCGCCTGTCAACATGGATTTCCAAAACGACCTACACTTGCCCGGTACAGTTGCAAAAATGGAGACTGCCTATTGTAAAAATGCAATATAATTCAGACGGAGAGTACTGTATTATAACTAACTATAGGATTTACACTTATGGAACGCAAACATGTTCTATTGATAGTCCAAACTTCTGCTTTGTGCCCCTTTCAAAAGTCAGTTATTGGGCACACAGTTATTACACCCATCCCTCTCATGGACGCTGACATTATTGATGGTAACCCTGATTATCTGCTTACAATGTCTGACTATTTGCCTTACTTTAATGTACATTGATCCCCTCACTTTGACATTGAAATTACTTTTAGAGAGGAAAGACACACATCTCATCCACATCAGCAATAATATTTCTAAAGTTAATGAAGCTGTCCTTGCACTTATTAATGATGGTGATATGAACAGTGCACTTACTAACACTTGGTTAGAGATCACCTTTAAATGTTTTGTTATTATACGAGCATTTTTGATATTTTTTTTCTTATTATTATGCTTTTCTGCCTACGGCACACACTGCGTCAACACTGTGAGAAGCTGGAGTTCCTTTACAAGGCACAAGCGTCGGGTCTGTAAATGACCCCAGCTCCCTATCCACTTCCCTACTTTTGCTGTGTTGCCCCTTGAAAGACAACAAGGGGGGGAATGTTACATGAGGTCCCTGCACCCTTATTGGTACCCCCAGAGGTACACCATAGACAGCTAGTACTTAGGCATATGTTATACTAACATATATGGCTAAGGGCATCTGCCGTTATAAGAG
The DNA here is from genome assembly GCA_016271365.2 of Neoceratodus forsteri. Lineage (NCBI taxonomy): Eukaryota > Metazoa > Chordata > Ceratodontiformes > Ceratodontidae > Neoceratodus > Neoceratodus forsteri. The sequence goes on along the minus strand of CM057449.1, from coordinate 540,571,941 downwards.
TAGATGTCAGGATATGTATGCATATTATTGCTATACACTTTACTTTCTAATACACATAGGTATTTCTTGCTTACAAGATGTTAGGACATCTGTGTCCTTGTAATAATAATGATATATGAGTCAGCATTACCATCTTCTGATGATTTGTATTATTACACTGCTATATGCAAACTATACTCCTTTGTCTTTACAAAGTGATAACTACTACAAAATTGTATAATGTTACCTTGGACTGAGGAGCCACCTCTAATTTAGCCAATAGGGCTCATCTCTGTAACAAGAAATGTTTCTATTTTACAGTAACCATGGTAATTATCATGGGTATAAAATGTAAGACATTATGTCTTCTACCTCGGAGACTCCAAGAGACATGGGGAATCCTCGAGGTATAGGGAACTCTTACCATTGGCTCCCAGTTCATATTGGTAAGAACTGCTTAGGAGCAACTGTGATTATCCTTTGGTAGTAATAAACAAGCTTTATTACTCTTATGCAATGTGTCTGTGTTTCCTTGCATGCCCATTATTGCCAAGAACCTGAGAGTGAGGATTAGACCTCCAACAGTGGTCTCCTATCATGCTGCAGTTTCCTGGACCATAGTATCCTTGGCCTGGAGGAATGAGATGCCACCTGTGGCTTAATGCCACTCTTTTTAAAGACTTGGATATGCTCTCAGATATTAATACTTTTCTGGATAACTTCTTGCGGGCCAATGAGGCCGCTGTCTCTTCTTTAGATATGTTATGGGAAGCTGCTAAGTGTGCAGTAAGGGGGGAACTGATCCGGATAGCTTCCACCCATAAGAAATGAAAGGCGGGAAAGATGGATGCCTTACTACAGCATATCCAAACACTGGAGTACTCTCTCTCCCCCTCCTCAGATGCCACTGTTTGGCAACAACTGTATGTCCTGAGAGTTCAGTATTTTGGGCTTTAGCAGAGCAAGCTGACTTGCCTTCAATGTACCAAGTTTTGCTACTTGGAGACTGGGAAGCAAGCGGAAAGCTTCTGGCATTATGTTTTTGCCAGATAGAGGCCAGAAAAGCTATCTACTATCTCCGACCTAACCCACAGGGTCCAATCCTTACTCATCCATGGGAAATTGCAGAGGCCTTTGCTCGTTATTATCAAGCCTTATACACTGAGAATTTAGCCTCTCCTGACCTTCCCAACTGCATTTGAGATGATTTGGCCACTTTACAATTTCCACAGCTCTCCCCCACCCAGAGTGAACTGCTGAATGCCCCTATCACAGAAGACAAAGTCAGAGAGGTGATCCATGCTCTCCCTAAAAATAAAGCCCTGGGTCCTGATGGATTTCTTAATAATTTTTACATCACCTGCGGGGACTCAGATATCCCAGTTCTCACCCATCTGTTTAACTATCTCTGTACTTCTGACCTCTCTGACCTCTCCTTCACTCAGGCTTGGATTACATTCATTCCTAAGCCAGACAGTGATTCATTGTTACCAGTAATTACAGACCCATCTCCCTCCTCAATTCAGACATTAACATTATGGCTAATGTTCTGGCCAATTGCCTGTTTCAGGTGTGGTCAGGCCTTATTAGTCTCACACAAGTTGGTTTTATGGTGGGTTGATCTTCTTCAGACCACCTCCGCCAACTCTGGTATTTAATTTCTGAATCAGGTGAGAGCAAGGTTCCAGCGGCATTGGTCTCACTCGATGCTGAAAAAGCTTTCAATAGGGTTTCATGGCCTTTTCTTTTTGCCACACTCCACAAGTTTGATTTCCATGCTAGCTTTTGTGCCTGGGTGAGGGCTCTTTATTCCCATACAATGGCTCAGATTTGTTACAATGGTATCCTGTCGGCTCCTCTGATCTTTCAGCGCTGTACTTGACAAGGATATCCCCTTTCTCCCTTCCTGTTCAATCTCTGCCTGGAACCCTTACTGCATAATCTCCAGAATAATCTCAGGGTGGAGGGTATCATGGTAAGGGGGATCAGCTGCAAGTTTTCAGCATATGCTGATGATCTTTTGCTGCAGTTTCTTAATGCCCAGTCATCAGTTATGGCATCCCTTGCTAAGATCCGCAGATTCTTGGAGGTGGCGGGATATCAACTTAACCTGGACAAGACTAAGGTACTCCCACCAATGTCCATGTCCCCACCAGCAAATTTTAGATATGGGGCTTCTTTGGGAGCCTCATTCTCTTTAATATCTGGGCATTAGAGTTACTTGAGATCTGACCACCCTAGAGAAGGAGAAGGAGAACCTGACCCCCCTTACTCAAGGACATTTCCGTGGATCTTCAGAGGTGGATGCACCTCCCTGTCTCACTTTGGGGCAGGGTGCACATGGTCAAGATGAATGTTCTACCCCATATTCTATATCCCATGGGTGGGTTAGGTCCCCACCTACCTAAGGTCTGGTTTGCCAAACTCCACTCAGCTATTTCAGCCTTTCGCTGGAAACAGAGGACTCCACAAAGGTCATACTTCAAGCTTACCCTGTCCAGAGAGAGAGGGGTGGATTGCATCTCCCAGATTTTTCCCTGTACTACTGCACCCTGCATAGCTCTGAAGTTTTTTTATGGGACTCTCCCCTCCCCATTGATGCCCCATAGTACAAAATACCGAACCCTTTGGCTGATGATAGAACAGCACCTGTGTGCTCAGGCAGGTCTCCAGCTTTGCAGTCTACTATATATTAAACCCTTTCAATTGCATCAGAAACTCAGGTGTACACCTGTTTGTGGTCACTGAGACCCTCAGCCAGCTCAGTGCTTATATGGGATGGGAGGGAAAAGGATCTATCTCAACCTTTACTAGAGAACACTAATATACAAATTGCCAACCGCTATTTCCTCCTGGTTTCTGCCCTCGACTTTGCCTGGCTACACTTCCTCTGTAATTGAGGACAGTGCTCTACATCTCTCCTGTTATGCAGACTCAATTTGACCTCCCAGTGTTTCACCCCTTTAAGCATCTGCAGCTTGCAGGGCAATAGCTCCTTTGGGTCCTCAGTCTTCCTTATCTTGGAGCCTCTGTCCCTGTTTCTTCATCTGGTGGGCCAACCTCACAAAGTGTCTGGGTTTTACCAGTTCTATCAATCAGGGGACCCAGCTAGTTTGGAAGGTATCTGCTATTATTGACAACATGCATTATACCTTCAGGCAGCAGTCAAAGTTTGGCAAAGCATCTGGAAACATCTGTACAGATTTGTCAAGCAAGACCGTTACCGCCTACTCCAGTTCCAAATTCTCCATAATCTTTACTTTATGCCCTCCAGGCCCCATAAGATGAGTAAGCTGGTGTTCCCCATCTGCTGTCACTGTGGGATGACTGAAGGACTCATATTCTCTGGGACTGTCCCAAGGTCATTCCCTTCTGGTCTGAATCTGGCACTCCCTCAATCCCCTCCTGGGTTTAGATTCCTTTTTTACCCCTGAGGTTTGCCTAGTTGATATGTATCCAATGGATTTGTTTGGGCCACACTGGGTCTACGTGGCCTTGATATTGATTACAGCAAAGTTGATTATTTGCCGACATTGGTTGGATGATGCTGTCCCAACATTCCGGAAGTGGCATCAGGAAATCTTGATGGTGCTGGAGATGGAGAAGCAGATTGCTCTGTGGAATGATAGACCACTTAGATTCCAATCCTGATGGGAACAGTTGTATGCCTTGCTGGCCATCTCATCCCACCCACGGTCTACCTAAATTATTGTATCCCCCCATAATTCTCAGGGAAACCTTTCCTCTGGGAGTCCATCCTGGAGTTTTTAAATTGAACAACCTTTCTCAGTTTCTTACTGGGTGTATTGGACGTTTATTGGTGTGCTTCAGGGAGCGGGGTGGGTCTGGTTTTTTGTTTTGTTTGGTATGCTTTGTTATTAATGTTGTTTTTTCTGTTGCTGTTGCATTAAAAAATTACAATAAAGTTCAATAAATTACAAAAAAAAAAAAGAAACCAGGGTCAAGTCAGAGTCGGAGCATTCACTGGAAGTCACAGGAGCAGAGGCAACATACATCAGCACTGGCAGCACCATCAGGGCAGTTATCAGGACATTTCAGCTTGGTCACTTTATCATTGCGGCTTCATCACACATTTGCAGTATGAGAGCAGGCTGAGAATCACAGGCAACAGGTATCGGCAGCAACATAAGGGCAGTCATCGAGTTGTTTTGGCTTGGTCACTCTTTTATCCCAGCTTCATCACACATATTTCTGTGGTGAGAGCAGGCTGATTCATGTCAGTGTGTGGAGTATTAAACTGTCTTGCATACAGTGTGTTGTAATGCCATGTGGTTTAGTCCATTACAAAAGTTATAGCACTCCTAATGTTTACCCTTGGTAAAACAGAGTCGCTTCCAAAACTGGATGACATGCCCACGGGCATGCACCTGCTGACCGGTTTTGTGATGTCTTAAAATGAAGAATGTGTTTGCATTCCATTGATTTGCATGAGCGTGATTTCTATATATCTTTTAGTACTATTTAGAGTGGCAATATAAACAAATCAAAGCAATCACTGGAGTAACATTCCCTGTTACTCGAGCGGTCGCTTTGATTTTTCACAATCGCATCTCTACAGAGTACTATTAAATGCTATATAAAAGTCATACCCATGCATATCAATGGAGCACATGCACAGTCTTCAATTTAAGACGTCACAAAATGGGTGCACAGGTGCATACTTGAGAGCGTGTGACTCGTCAGGTTTTGGAAGTGACTCTGTTTTACCAAGGGTAAACATTGGGAGTGCTATAACTTTTGTACTGGACTGAACCACATGGCATTATTAATAATCCCAAGAGTAGCTGTTTTATGGTTGTATTGACTATCACATGTACACCATAACCAGCGACCAGACAATGAGTGTATAGGGGCATTAATGCATGCCCTGGGTTGTTGTGAGGCACGAAGGCTTGACCAATTGACTTCAACCAGCCGAAGATTATTAATGCACTGATACACCCATGCACTGGAGCAGGTTATTATCACACTTAGAAAATAGGCTAGTTGATTGTAAAACAGCAAAATCAAAAGCTTTTACAATCGGCATGGCAACTATTGTCTACCGAGGCATGAATGAATGGTCATGTGACACTTTCTGCCCAACAGCAAGTCATCATTTGACCCTTAATTAATGCCCAATTTATAACAATAAAGTGTGCTAGGACACTCACAATGTACCACTATTGCCATGGTACATCTCATAGTACTAGTAACCCTATGTCAGCATGTGATGTTCTACAGGTATTTCAAAATTTGTTTAGATGCCAACATCACTAATAGGAATATATGTTCTTAAAAAAAGGGAAAGGTTTAAATTTAAGGGAAGCCATTGGAATACCTTCAACTTAGTAAAGGGTAGTAAATATTCAAGAATCTAACATTGGTAATACATTTCTAGAATTCATCAGCCAATGTATTAAAGAACAGCCTTTTTAAATTCAAATATTTCTGTCGTGATACTTTCATTCCCTAAATTTTATTTAAAGAGCAGGTGCACACTGTCATGGTCACAGGCCACACAAATATATATGATAGCCGATCTGCTCAAGTGTAGAAGGGTATTATTGATGCATGGCAGTTCAGTCCAGTGCAAAAGTTATAGCACTCCTAATGTTTACCCCAGGTAAAACACGGCACATCCCAAGGCATGTTCCATGAGCCCTGTTTTGTGATGTCACAAAATAAAGGCTGTGTGTGTGCTCCATTGTCTAGGATGGGTGTGATTTTTATATAGCATTTATTACTATGTAGAGTTGCAACTGTGAAAAATCAAAGAGACCGCTAGAGTAACAGGGAATGTTACACCAGCGATTGCTTTTATTTGTTTATATCACAACTCGAAATAGTACTAAAAGCTATATAAAAATCACAACCATACAAATCAATAGAGCACACACAGACTTTATTTTATGACATCACAAATGGGTCTGCAGGGTGTGCCTGGGGCATGTGGACAGGTTTAGGAAGTGACTCTTTTTACCAATGGTAAACATTCAGAGTTTTATAACTTTTGTAATGTACTGAACTGCATGGCATTATTAATACTCCTCAACACTGGAGAGGGTCACCTATCATATATGTTTGCGTTGGCTGGGACCATGCCAGTGTACAACTGCTCTTTAAATCAAATATAGGGAATGAAAGGATCATGACAGAGATATTTGCATTTCAAAAAGCAGTTCTTTAATGTGGTGGCTAATGAATTCTTGTATTTTATTACCAGTTTTAGATGCTTGAATATTTACCACCCTATGGTAAGTATAAGTTATTCCAATGGCTTCCCATAAATTTAAACTTTTGAATTTTTTTCAGAACATATATTCCTATGCAGGCATATAAACAGACTTTGAAATACCTGTAGAACATTCCATGATGACATAGAGTTATTAGTACTATGAGAAGCACCATGGCATTAGTGATATATTGTGAGAGTCCAAAACACTTTATTATTGTCATGGTCATACAACTGTAAAAATACTCTATGACAGTGTGCCTTTTCTTGAGTTCTGATGTTAAGCCAACACTGTACAGGACATTGGTAAGGCAGGCCACATTGTGATTTGTTGTGAACAGTTTTCTAGACATTACCAATGCAATTAGATTGATATGCTGAATGCAGTTCTGAGAAGAGACAGAAGCAGAAATATACAGTGGCAGGATCACATGGACAGAAGACTCAGTTAATGGGACTGAATAAAACTACATACTGAATTACAGAGACATTGGAGAGGGGGATATGATTGACTCTTTAAAGTACATAACAAGGTCAAAGGAGAAACAGAAACAGAAAAAATACAATTGTGAGTTATAATTATACCAAAAAAAAACAATGACCATCACATACAACTGGAAGGATGTAAATTGAGGGCATCTGTGACTAAATATTTATTCACAGAGAGGGTGTAGGACAAAATTGTGTTTATGCTATTTATGCATATAGTGTGTAGCTACAGGTGACAGCACCACATGCTGCTGGGTTTAATGTACTAATCATGCTGGAAATGACCCTCAGCATTGTCCTCATCTGATAGGTCTTCATCCCTACTACTGCTGTCCTCTTCCTCCTTCGAAACATCTGGCAGCCTGTTTCCAGCTCCCTGACTATCATCATTATGCTTAGATGAAGCAGCACTAATTTTGTAACCAGGCAGAATGTGATCTCAGTTTATTTAAAGAAATGTCAGCATATCTCCTTTTTTTGTGAACAGACGAGTTCTCTTGTCTGTTATTATTGCCCCTGCTGTGCTAAAGACCATTTCTGAACTGACACTTCCAACACGATATGATAAATATTGGACAGCAGTTTCGGCAAGTGATGTCCACACTGTTATCTTACGCTGCCAGTAAAACAACGGTTCCTTGTCAGGCAAAAGCTGTTCAGGGTCATTGATGTATGACTGAACCACTGATGCAGCAGACATATGGCTATCCAGAAGACAGGTTGAAACCTTTTTGGTTGACACTAAAACTTGTGACAGAACTGACCATAAAGGATTCAAGGCTTTGACGCAGTGACTTTGCTGCTGCTCTCTAGCTACTGCCCGAATTGAGGATGTGGACGAGGACGCTGACTTTGCATTAGTAATACTGGGTGGTGAAGCTGCTCTGAAAAAGTTAAATCTAGAGTGTTTTTTCTGCTGCTGCTGGGTCACAGCAGTATTTTGATGTAACCAGTTTTCTTCAGCCTGCACAAGCCCGATAAGGATGTCAGTGTCCAGATCTGACTTTCCCTCATCCAACAAAACCTCAATGCCATGCTTATACCACAGGTCTAGTAAGGTGGACACACCACAAACATCAGACTGTAACATTGTGGTCAAAGGACAGTCACTGTCCACACACTGAATCATATGCTCTGTTAGGTCCCTGCTTGTGCTGTCATCATCCCTGTCAAACTGGTCTCTTACATTTACTAGAGACTGTTGCAGCACGTGATTGAGGGAATTGTCTGACTGAGGCAGGCATTAGCAGCACTCACAGCTTGCGTGGCCTGCTCAAAGAACTGCAAGATTTTAATCAGTGTGTCCATTAGGCACCACTGGTCAATGCTCAGGGACATAGAATATGTGTCAATGTCTCAATGCAGCATAGTGTAATCAGTTAATGCTTTGTGCTGTTCCAATAAACACTCCAGCATGTATAAAGTGGAATTCCAGTGTATGGCCACCTCCTGCTTTAGCTAGTATGTTGGAATCCCATTTTTGGTCTGAAGGATTTTTAGCTGATTGCGTGCCTTGGTGGAATGGCTGAAGTGTGAACACATGCGGCGGGCAAATGTAAGCATGGCATCAATTTCAGTTTCATGCTTCATGAAGTCTTGCACAATTAAATTAAAATAGTAAGCAAAACATGGCACATGAATAATTTCACCATCCTCTATTGCCTTAATAACATTATGACCATTGTCACTGCAAATGAAGCCTGCTTTTATTTGCTGCAACATGAACCAATGGTCAATTTGGGCTTGTAGTTCAGTTAAAATATTAATGGATGTGTGACGAATAGTGTCCATGCACATCATACTGAGTCTCGCCTGCTGCTGCACATCAGAATTGTGAATTAGGTTGGCAGAAGAGGGAAACTTACAGGGCTTTGAGGTGGAATTATTGAAATTAGCCCAATGTGCAGTGACACACATATGTGAGGAAGCAGTTCCTGGACCGCTGCTCCACATATCAGTGGTGAGGTGAACAGTATCTATGGCACAATGAGAAATTGCATGAGACAAAAAGACTTCAAGTCATGGTGCAATTCAGGAACTGCCTTGGTGGAAAAATATATTCTAGATGGAATATTCCACTTCGATGCAGTACGACACATAAGAAGTCGAAAACCAAAATTTTCAACAAAAGAGTAAGGCAGCTTGCCCACTGCCAGCATCTGGGCCAAGCATGCATTTAGTTCAAGGGCAACAGGGCGGTTATGATGATATTTGCTATTACGAAAAATGCATCCTTTATTTTAGGCTGCACCAGTGCTGGGGCTGCAGATTGCAACATGTGGGGGCATTTAACTGGGACAAGATATCACTACATGGTGTTTGTATTGTACTGTTCACAGTGGACAAATATCCAGCAATTGAAGTGATCTGACTATTACATTGCTTATGCTTACTGACAGGGGTGCTGGTGCTGTTGATACATTGAAACAATGGGTTACTGTCTGAGGAAACCCTGCTGCTGTCTTCGTCGAGCTCCATGTCATCACCCTCATCCTCCCCTCCCCCTTGAACAAAAATAGGACACCTCCATCCAAGTTTAACCTCCCTCTCATGTTTTGTTTTCATATGGCTATGCTGTCGAGAAGTGCCAAGACACAACCTCGCTTTCCCGACTCACTCTCACTTTACAGATTTGACAAACTGCAAACTATCGTCTTTGGGATCCATTACAAAATCCCAAACTAAGGAGCTACTGTTGCATGCTGGCTGCTGGCTTCTAACACTTGTTGCTGCAGCTGGCACTACCATAGGTCAAGGGACATAAAAGGACCTGAACTCCTGCTGTGATGTCCATGTATGCCTGTACTTCTGCCACACATTCCATTACTTTCTTCCTGTTTTTGCTGTTATAAGACGACTGCTGCACCTTGCCTTTCACCTTACTAACTGATTTGCCCTTATGCAGTTTCTCAGACTCACCCTGCCGTCAGCGCTTCCTCCTCCAACACATCACTTTCTACCATCCTTTTCTTTTATAGGTCTCCTGCCTAGATGCATCCATTTCTAGCTCCCAGTCAGCATCTAGTACAAGATCATCCAAGTCTGAACAGACATCACTGCTGTCAATATCAATATCAATATTAGCATCTGCTTGCTCCTCCGGAATCTGAGCCACAACTGCTCTGCCTTCATTATTACTCTCCACCTCCCCTCAATCATCTACATCCTCAGAGAGTGACACTTGATCATCCTCCTCCACACCTAGCAACTGTGAATCTTGTTCACAAGTAACATCTGACTGTGAAACACTGTCAAAATCAACAGTCAATTGATTCAGGTCTTCATCTACCTCTGACTGGGACATCATTAACATCGATGCTACATCACTGGCTATTTTTCATGGTAAACGGCCATGACCCACAGTCTCAGTACTTCTACCAACACTCCACTTAATACAGATGGCACTGCAGCTGGCTTAGTTTTAATTTTAACTTGACCAGCAGACAGCATATCAGCAATAGATGGCTGTGAGCCATGCCAATCATAGGCTGGTACTCCACCATGAATGCCAGTGCAGCACGGCAGCTCCTCCTGTGCATCCCCCGGAACTGACCTTACCACCACAAACTGATGTATACTTATCCATACTTATTAATGCAGTAATATTTATGAATGTCAAAATCTGAGCAAAATCAAATTTCACTTAAGGCAATATAAAGACCAAGTTATGCAGCTCTCACGAAATTGTGGTCTATATGGCACAACAGCACTAAGCTGCAGATATATAATACCACACAGAAAAAATTAGTAACACTTTTCTTTCTAAATTATTAGACTGACTCTCTTACACTAAAACCAAAGTAAATTCTCTCTCATTCTCTCTCTCTCTCTCTCTCTCTCACTCACTTCTGCAGCTAGTGTGCTTCAGCACAGGCTAAGCCCTTCCTCCATTGCTTGAGAAGGAAAACACAGCACAACAGCCAAGTACTAAATGTAAGACAAACACACAAAAACTACACACTAAACTAACATCAATAACCTTCAACAACACCCAAGATAATCCACTACAGTCCTGTAATTATTTTAAACAGCGAAAAGTATTTTTTCAAGTGTTTTCACCAAAGTTTCTGTTGTAACAACAGCAGCAGATCTTGCTCTCACAGACCCACACTAAAGACTCCACAGAGCCCAGGGAGTTACATGGTAACACTGGCTGTGAATCCAGCACCATGTGACCAGACTAAGCCCATGAAAGTCATCCACAGATTTATATTCGTGTTTACACACTTCTGTGGAACATAATTACGGAACGCTTCTGTTAATGCAAATTTAAGAGATATAGTTTAAAACAACTTCCTTAAAATAGATAACACATTTCATGAAATGTATACTCATGATGATGCCTGGAACACTAAAATTAATCTATTATTTTTTCAGTAACACAGATATATCACATGTTATTTTAGAAAACAGTTGCAGAGAATTTTTCATGAAAATTTAAATATCTGCAGAATTTCTACTCATGAAATTCACGACCTCACAGCAAAATTTCTGGCGATTCTGGCTTCCAGCTAACTCTGTGGAAACTCATGAAATTGCAGAAATTCTGTGGAATTTTGTTCCACCTGAATTTTTAAATTCTGCACAGCCCTTTTGGCCCATATATGACAATTTATATTATTTTGTATAAAAACTTGTTACAGCACTGAAGGTCTTAATGTTTATGGAATATAGTAACTGGTTGAGTGTATAGTTGGGAAAATGTCTCCAGATTTTATACTGTATAAATGTGTGAAACAGTTGCTCATACTATGTAAACTTTACCTTAAACCCACTTAATACCACATATAGAAAATTTCTATTATATCATTTTTTAGCATACAATAATATCACATTTTAACATGTATTTAAGTGAATATTGAATCCAAAGGTTTTGCTTTTCATTAAGACTGTATTCACACAACACACAGTCATTCAGATTTTACGTTAGTGTAACTTTCTGCTTGAAGGATTCTTATCTCATTCTGTTGGCATTTCATAGGTTTTATAGGTATTTCAAGTGAGAAGACAATGAGTCCATAATGCTTGCCATTTGATCTCTTGCCTATATTTGTACATATTTGTCTGAATCTGACATCACTAGATCCTAATTGGATTTAAATAGATCCATAGTTGGACTCTCTACCACAAATGTAGGAGGAGTGTTCCATATTGGGACTGATCTCATACTAAACCAATTTTTTCTCCTTAGTGAATGCCATTTTCCGGTCAATAGCTGTCTTTTATGTTTACGACTGCTAAGTCTAAATTTGGATTCTATTAATCCTGTCCCCTTAGTAAGGGTTGAATCCTGTAATAGACCATTAATAAGACACAGATCTCCCCTCTGCTTTCTGTACCTTAAAGTGTATAAGTTCAAGGCTTTTAACTTATCTTCATAAGTTTTACTTTTCATCCCTACTATAGCCCTAGTAAATCTTCTCTGAACTCTTTCAATTTTATGTATGTCATCCTTAATATAGGGGACCATACTTGTATGCAATATTCAAGATGAGGTCTGACCAAAGCATTATATAACGGTAATAACACCTCCAATGACTGACTGGCCACATGTCTGATTTGCCTTTTAACTTGTCTAGTACAATGTGAATTCAATTTTAAATCAAGGGTAATGAGTAGGCCAAGATCCTTTCTTCAAAAGTTTGTGTAGTATTTCCTTCCCCAACTTATACTGAAAGTATTGGTTATGTTTTCCCAAATGCATTGCCTTACATTTATCGTTATTCAATGTTAACTTTCTCCCATGTGCCCAGTTTGTAACTTCGCCTAAAAAAGTTTGTAGATTAATACTTTCATCCTTTTTACTGATAATGGAGCCTATGCAACAATCGTCTGCAAATTTTAACAGCCAAATATTATCTTCATTTGATTTTAATGATGAAATATAAATATTAAATAGACAAGGACCCAACACTGATCCCTGGGGAACACCACTAGCCACAAGGGCCCAACTCGAAAGTACCCCATTTATAATAACTCTTTGCTTCCTATTTCTGATCCAATTTACAATTCAATTTACAATATTTGTATCTAGTTTAGCTTCCCTTAGGATGTTGATAAGCTCAAAATGTGGGATCTTATCAAAAGCCTTTGCAAAATCAATAAACACTAAATCCACTGTATTGCCCTTATCAATTGCTTCAGTTACCTTATTATAAAAAGTTAATAAGTTGGTTAAACATGATCTTGATTTGGTAAAGCTGTGTTGAAAACTATCAGTGAGTTCACTATGATTTATGTGTTCCAAAATGAAGTCCTTAATAAACTGTTCCAAAATTTTCCCACTCAGGGATGTAAGACTAATGGGTCTAAAATTCTCAGGTTTGTTTGTAGGGCCTTTTATGTATAGGGATGACTGTTGCCACCTCCAATCATTTGGGACTTCCCCTGTATCTAAGGAGTGTTGAAATATATTAGTCAAGGGTAAATAAATCTAATTTGTGAGTTCCTTCAATACCCTTGGATGAATATCATCTGGGCCAGGAGATTTATTGATATTTATTCCTTTAAGTTTATCCAAGACATCTTTGGGCTGAATCACAAGTCGGCCAGGCATAGAACCCTCCAATTCTTTTATTTCACCTTGGGAAATAGTATTGAATACCGAAGAGAAATATTGATTCTGTATAACTGCTATTTCATGTTTATTTGCAACACAGCCTGATTGTGTAGTGAATGGGCCTATGGTCTTCGAATTGCCTTTAGTTTTATTTATGTAAGAAAAAGTTTTTTATTGTCTTTCACCCTTGATGCCAACTTTAGCTCAAATTTAGTTTTTCTGTCTTATCTTCATTTTTATAGTTTTTATTAATTCTCTATATTTTAAATTAAGATGCATAAATCCCTTTTAATTTGCTTATATAGTTTATTCTTTTTATTAATTAGAGCTTTTATTCTATGGGACATCCATCCTGGTGTAGGTTTATGTTTAGAATCATACTTATTTTTAGTTGGAATATTTGTTTTGATTAAGTCCTTTAATTTGTTAACCAAAAGATGCAATTTAGCCTCTACTGTTAAGTTTCTAAATAATACCTTCCAATTCCAACAGCAAACAGTATTTTTCATATTTTCAAAGTTAGCCTTGGTAAGATTTAACACTCTGGTTACCCCTGTAGTTGGTAAGGTTTTGCTTTCTGTAATTAGAAAGTTAACAGTATTATGGTCACTATTATCTAGTGGTGCTTTTACATCAATTTGAGTTACACAATGGGCAATATTTGTTAATATAAGGTCTAATATTTTATTACTCCTAGTACTGTGTTGGACCAGTTGTTCTAATCCTATCTCATTGAATAATTCCACATAGCATTGATCTGCTTTGATAGGTGCAGATGCAAGGCCCCAAATAACACTGTTTAAATTAAAATCCCCCATGATCACATAATTTTTGGATGGATCAAGATTTCTAAGATAATATAATAGTTTATCATCATTTTCTGGAGTCATAGAAGGAGGTCTATATACTAAACCAAGAATAAATGGTGGGCCCATATAGGGTTTATTTTCACCCAAGGGTTTCAAGATCAGTACCATCAGAGATCTTTTCACTATCTATTGTTTGATGTACCTATATGGCTACCCCACCACCTTTTCTGTGAGCTCCGTTTCTGATGTACATGCATGGCGACCCCACCACCTTTTCTGTTTGACCTTGGAAAACAAAATCTGTTTCCTCTAATTTAAACTTCAGTTATTGCTTAAATGAGTATTTTAAATCTATGAGAATTCTTTCTGTTTTTTGTATGTATGATCTGGGTGTTAATAGTAAGTGATTTTCTAAATAACTGCCATAAGCTTCCGAGGAAGGACTTGGTTGGTCTGAAAGCTTATGCACTTTATTCTTTTTGTAACATTTATTTTGAACCAATAAAAGGTATCAAACCATTTGCTTCTGGATCAAAATTTTAACAGACATTCTGAACTTGAGTATTAATCATGTTTAGGTTCAATCTATTTAAACAATGGGTGTCATAAGGATGTGATAAATACTACAAGTACTGGAAAACTTAGTGTAACTAAAGTTCTTGTGAAATATTATGCAAAATGAAGCATGTTTAGAGTAAAGTTATATATAATGAGATTAGGAGTGAGTATTTAAAATGGCAATGAATAGCCATAAACATTATGTTCATGGCTAAGGCCAAGAGTCATGCATACATGACTGAGATTTTGAACTGTCATTTTAACTCAAGTATGCAAGAAATGTATGCGGTGTTGATGGAAGCAATCACTGTTGTGAGCACCTGAGTGTACAGTCCAATTTTGTGTAATAAAATGCACCAAGATAGATCTAATTGATGCAAAGTACTGTAAGGATGTAGGTAATTGATCCACTGCAAATGGAACATTTGATAAGCAAGCAATAACACACGATGAGGTGTGGGTTATCTCCTGATAAGAGCATGCCCAGGTGTGTTATAAGGCATGAGGAGCTTGCGCCGAGTGCCTTGTGCACCTGGGTGTGCTCTTATCAGGAGATAACCCACACCTCGGAATGTGTTATTGTGCTTATAAAATGGGCTCCCAAGTAACTAGTCCATAATAAAAAGAACAAAAAAATTAGCAAAACATGTACATGGAGGTTTAAGACTGAACCAGTAAAAAATAGTCCCCATTGGTAATTCCTGATGGCCAGTACAGGTGCCCCCCAACACACAAAGAGAGGTACTGGTCAAATTGTTCCTTAATCAATCAATATCTTTATTTATCCTGGTGGGCACCATTGAGCAAGGCTCATTTGCAAGGTGGACCTGGTCATGAATACATCAAAGAACAGTACAGAAGCAGGTATTCAAAAAGCAATAATATACAAGGAAGAAAAAGTATATACAGTGTATACAGTACAGTACAAGATTGAAATAAATAAGAAAAAACAGCATTATTTTACAATTGAAGAAGTCAGCAGATGTACAATCAGCCATAGGCATACAGATATCTTTTGGAGTGAGGTAGCTGGCAACTACATATAGGGAAAGAGGCCATGTATGGGGTGGCAGGTTAGAGAGGTAAATAAGAGGAGTGATGTATTACTGATGACTGGGGAAAAATTGAGCTAAAACCACAGAAAGTGACGATGGCTGTCATGTACTTGTTTATTATGATAATCACGGAGGAGGGTAGATAATTGGGACACTACTATGGATGGGGTGGGACTTTAGCCAGGCTGGAGTGGACAAGGAAGGGTGGTGCAGCAGGAAGAGTTAATAGGAAAGAGTAAGAGCCAGGGGTAGAAACATGGTGAGCGTCAGGATGGAAAGGGGAGTTGTGGAAATAGTTGGCTGGCGGTGAGGAAAACATTTGCAAGATGCTTTCAAGTGATCGTGAGCGCCTTGAAGATATTCAGGCTAACAGGGCAGCTCAGCTTCAAGTTCCTTTGTAAACCGCTCCACAATGTGGGTAAAGAGAAGCTTAGAGCAGCTTTGCCAAAATGAGTTTTGACCCTTGAAACTTGGAGGGCAATTAGGGAATAGCTCCTTAGAACATAGGTGCCTAACACACTCCAGGGAATATAATCTGAGACATATGAGGGGAGCTTGTTGATCACCGCTCTGAAGGCCCATAGGGCGGCATTTCTATTCCTTCTGTAGTTAAGGGAAGCCCAGCCTAATGATGAGTACAGGGAGCAGTGATGTGTGGAAAGTGGAAGGCCAGTAATGAACCTGATAGCTCTGTGGTAGAGGCTGTCCAACTTAGCCAGTGTAGAGGTAGTGCAGTGGCTGTAGAGCAGGTCCGTGTAATCTATTAAAGATAGGAAGGTAGCTTGAACCAGTTGAATCTTGGCCTCCTTTGTGAGCAGGTGGTTAATTCTGTAGAATAGTCCTAATCTTTGCCTTAGTTTCTTCTGTAGTTCTTCGAGATGGTCAGCGAAGTAGAGTTTATGATCGAGCCAAATTCCTAGATATTTGAATTTAGCTGCATACTCTAGTAATTCTCCAAGAACAGTGGTAATTTGTGGGATAGCTCCCCCCCCAGCAGGAATTGCCACATGCAAGGAGGGGGTGAAGACCATGGCTTTTGTCTTTTTTGTATTGAGCGAATGCTTTTTGTTTATGAGCTGGTATTGTAGAAGGTTAAATTCAGCTTGGAGGTCTTCACAGGCTGCTTCCAGCGTGGGACAACTCAAGTACAGTACAGTGTCATCCACGAATAAGTAGATGTTGGCTTTTTTGATGGGGTCATTGATGTTGTTAATGTAGACTGCAAAGAGGAGGGGACCAAGGATAGAGCCCTGGGGCATACCCCTCAGCGTAGGTTTTAATGGAGAAAGATCACCTTCAGCTTTAACCTGCTGTTTCCTTTCTCTGAGGTAGTCTGCAAACCAGCACATAGATTTATGGTCCAGGCCTAAGGTGCTTAGGGAGGAAAGAAGCAGGCTGTGATCGACTGTGTTGAATGCCTTACTAAGATCCAAGAAAATGGCACAGATATGCTTCTTGTTGTCAAGGTCTAGGAGACAATCATTGGTCACCTTAGCTAGGGCTGTTATGGTGCTGTGCTTTGCTCTGAATCCAGACTGAACTGGGTTTAATAGGCTTCTGGATTCTAAGTATACCCCTAGCTGGCCACACACTATTTTTTCTAGTAATTTAGACAGGATTCGGAGGAGGGAGATCGGTTTTGTAATTATTTAGATCGCAGGGGTCACCTGCTATTAATAGAGGGATGACATGGGCTATTTTCCTTTGAGGGGGGAGGCTACCCTGGGAGAGTGACATGTTGAATAGGTGGGTGATTGGCACCGCAAGCACATGGTAGGCACATTTCAGATAGTATGGCTCTATGAAGTCGGAGCCTACTCCCTTCCTGGTGTCCAGTTGCAGCAGTAGGTCTGCCACCTCTTTTAGAGAGACAGGCAGGAGGGAGAAGGCCTCCTCAGTAGATGGGGGCTTGTGGGTTGGTGGGCCCTGAGCTGTGTGGAGGTCATTGGCAGGAGAAGTATCAAATTCTAGCCCTGCTGTTGCAAAATGGTTATTGAGGGCTTCCAATATCTCCGATCGGTTAGAGATAACGCTGCCACCGCATTTCTAATTTTGCTGGAATGAATTGGCTCAGGTGCGGTCCAGACATGTCTTTTAATGTTTTCCAGAGCATTGAAGGATTTCTTGAGGCAGAGGCTAGCTCCAAACGATAGTAGGTGGCCTTGGCTGCTCTGACTAACGGTGCACTTGTTAAATGCTCTCTTAAAAGACACCAATCCGAGTCGTTCTTGCTTCTTCAGGGTTTTTCCATAAAGTATCCCTTTCTAACAGGGAAGCTTTGAGCTAGAGTGAGAACCAATGGCAGGTGCTATCTCTGACCTGCACCTTAACCAAGGATGCATGCTTATTTAAGCCTCACTTAAAATATCGTAAACAATAGTATATGCCCTGTTAACCGCTTTTGTCTAGGAAGAATTCCTGCCATTGAGGTGAATGTTTCAAGTCATGGACATAAGCAAACAAATCAAAGTTGCGTTTGCACCTCTTGATAGAGAACTTTGCCACAAACTGTGGGTTGTGCATGGATTTAATGGTGGTGATTATACAGTGATCGCTAATGTCTGAGAAAAATGTTCCAACATGAGAGAACAGGTGTGGCTTGCTAATCAAAATTACATCTAAGAGGGAGCTGTTGTTAAGGTTCTTTTTATTTGGGTGAGTAGGCTTGCCAATGAGTTGCACCAGCCCTAGAGTATCCAAATGGATTTCAAGGGAGCTGATGCCCTTGATAGCCAATTGTAGTTCAGGTCACCAAGAATAATGGTTTCAAGGAACTGAGCCCCAGTACAGAACTGAGGTGAGACAGAGATGCGGCCGGAAGAAGGGGCCTGTAGCAGCCTATTACACAGAGTGCACTGGAAGGAGAAAGTTCAATCTTTAGGGTCAAGCACTCAAATTCTTTGGGGGAGGATGATGCGTTTATGCATGCGGCTGAGTATTTGTCCCTTACATAAATGTTCGCTGGATCAGGGGGTGTTTCTGGACCCCTTGAAGGAGGCTGTGGTGACACCCCTTTTAAAGAAATCTTTCTGGGACCCAGACTATCTTGCTAACTGCAGACCGGTCTCTAACCTGCCCTTTTTGGGCAATGTTTATTTATTTATTACATTTTGGTGGTGGGGCAAGCCAACTGCCCCCGGAGGTCCCTTTTTCTGGTTATTTACAGGTTATTGAGAAGGTAGTTACACTGCAGCTCGAGAGCTTTCGTACCACCCACGAAGTCTATGATCCTCTCCAGTCTGGTTTCAGGAAGAGGCATAGTAATGAGACAGCATTGGTTCGAGTACTTAATGATCTCCTAATAGCGAGGGATCGGAGGAGTCATTCCATTATGGTCCTCCTTGACCTCTCTGCAGCATTTGACACCATGGATCATGGGGTGCTGCTGGAATGCCTGTGGCTACTCTGTGAACTGTTGGGGATGGTCCTCAGGTGGTTCCATTCTTTCCTCACAGGCAGGACTCAGAGGGTGGTGTCAGGGATTTTTTCCTCGGCCCCCTTCTCCCTGCCTTGTGGGGTGCCACAGGGCTCCGTGCTGTCCCCCTTGTTGTTCATGGTGTATATGCACCATTGGGCGTATGTCCTTTGTACCCGAACAGGACAGTGCAATCTCGGTCTTTAACAACTGCCTCACTAAGATCCAGGGCTGTATGAGTGCTAACTGGTTGAGACTGAATCCAGAGAAGACTGAGGTGTTGGTGGTGGACCCGGGTCAGCGGATAGAGAAGTTGACTCCTGGACAACTGTCTGGCCTTGTGCTAGGGGGTAACTAGTTGAGACCTTCTGAACAGGTGTAGAATCTGGGCATTGTGCTTGATGGCGAACTGACGCTAAAAGCTCAGGTGTCAGCCGTTGTCAAGTCCTCATTTTATCACCTGAAGAACCTCGCCTGGATAAAGCACCTTGTACCGCCCAAGGACTTTCCTACATTGGTTCATACCTTTGTGGCTTCTCATCTGGATTACTGCAATGCTCTATACCTAGGGTTACTGGGGGTGGATATCCATCGTCTGCAGCTGGTGCAGAATGCTGCGGCCAGGTTGTTGACAGGGTTGTCAAGATCTAGCCATGTCTCACCTGTGCTGTGTGAACTGCACTGGCTACTGGTGCAGTGAAGGATCACTTTCAAGGTCACGTTGCTGACCTATAAGACCCTACATGGACAGGGACCGGGTTACTTGCAAGACCTGCTTCAGCCATACTGCCCCATCTGCCCTCTCTGCTCCACCGACAAGGGATTGCTAGAGGTTCCCAGGGTCCATTTACAGACATCTGGTGCTAGGGCCTTTTCTTTTGTAGCCCTGACTCTGTGGAATTCTTTACCTCACCAGATTAGAGAGTGCCTGTCCACAGAGGCGTTCAAATCCCCACTAAAAACATATTTATTTGAAATGGCATTTGAGGAAACTGTGTAGTATTGTTACTGCTGCCTTGATTTTTTTTTTATTTAAAGTTTTTATATTGTATACTTGCTTTGGTTTATTGAAAAGTGCTTTAAAATAAATTTTGATTTGATTTGATGATTTGGCTTCTCTCACTTTTCTAGTTATCTCCTGGACCATCTTGCATACTCCTCCTGCCCCTTCCTTCCCGTCCTCCTAAACCTCTGGTGCACTTCTCATTTTGCCTCACCACCTCCACTACCTTGCTGGTCAACCAGCATGGTTTCAGTCTTTTGCTCCTCTTACTTTGTGTTTTGATGCAGGCTCCTATTGCCTCTGTAATCCCCGTTTATTAACAATATCCCACTTCTACTTCATGTCCATTTCCTGCCTTATGCACTCCAGTTTCCCTTTCAGTACTTCCCACATCCTCCCAAAGTTCACCCCTCTGAAGTTTATCACCCAGGTTACTGATTTTTCTTGCTCCCCACACATTGTGATATTAAACCACACTGTTTGGTGATCGCTGTTGGCTAGTGGGTCCTCTACCCTTATTTTCCTTATTGCCTCCCCATTTGACAATACCAGATCTAAAGTTTTCTTTAGCCTAGTATCTACACTGACCAACTGTGTCAGGAGACCTTCCAGAGTGCATCCAGGATCACTTGCTCCTAGCACTGAAGGTGACAGGAATGCTCCAGTCAGCCCCAGCAGTTGAAATCTCCCACAATGACCACCTTCCTTTTCTACCTACCTTTCTGATTTGTCTGCTAATTCCCTGTCAGGTTTCTCAGACTGGGATGGCAGCCTGTATACCACTCAAACCTCAGTTTCCCCCCTTGAGTCTAGTAGCTGCAGGCAGATTGCCTCTGTTCTCCTTTCCTCCCTCGTCCCTTGTACATTTGATCCCATCCTCATGTAGCCTGTCACCCCACTCCCACCTTCTTATGGTCCTTCCTGTATAATTTGTACCTTTGGATGACCAGATTTCAGTCCCGTTGCTCAGTTGCCCATGTTTCTGTGACAGCTGCAATATCCACCCTCGACACTGCCAAGAGTGCCTGTAGCTCAGCTGTGAATATTAATATAACTGTGTGTTAATGCCCAATGTAGGCTGCTTACCAGTAATAACCCCCACAGCAGCCTGTTGTTTTATTTAGTAGCCTACATCAGGGGGCCAAATCCTTGTGTCAGCATTTACACCCCTGCCAGTAATGTGGGACACTGAGGAGCCCACTCCCAGTATTCCAAAATATTTCTTTAATTGAATTCTTTAAAAGAAAAAAAAAGTCCCCAACGTCTTTTTTGGTTTTAAACCTGAAGAAAACCTGAAAAAAAGAAAACAATCCCTCATTGTCCCTGCCATCCCCTTCCCCATTCCAACCCTCCCACTGAGCACCCACCACCACACTGCCCCCCTCTTACCCTTTTTTCTTGACTCCGGCTGTTTCTGTGCAGGGAAATTGTTCTGAGTACAGCCCAGGTCCAGAGAAATGAACTTGGAGCCTTGGAGTTTGACTTTGTAGTTTGTTCACTGTGGGCTATTGTTTTTACAAACAGGAGTGTCTTATCACCGACTATAACAGCTGTAGGACTGTAAGTAATGGCTGAATCTATCATTGAAGATCTCCCTGAGTGGTGTTGGGGTTGGCTGGGGGGTTGTCCCTGTGGACCTGGAGTTCCCTGGACCTCCATCAGACGATTGGGGTTGCGGGGTGAAGGGAGTAGATTTCCTCATGATCAGTGGATGGTGGGGTCGTCTGTGTTTTCTGGGGTCTCTGGGAGGTGTGGGGTTTCCTGTCCTGCCTCCTCCCAACCCTGAAGATGTCTGCATTCACATAATGTTTCATCTCTTACTGCGCTGTGTCGGCTTATTTCCTGTTCTCCTGCATGGAATGTAGTCCTTGGCTAGTGTATTCCTGCCTTTGGCACTGTAGACTTTGGCCTGGCCTGCTGTTCAAGGATTTTTATTTTTATGGTTTAAGATTATTAATGATTTTATGTCTGTGAGGTGTAGTGAGAACCTCTCAGTCACTGTTTTATATTTGACTTTTATGTGTTTATTTTGGATTCTTTCTTTTTCATTTTTCAGCAAAGACAGTGAGAGAATTCTGATAACTTTGGGACAATTTTGGGGATATTTTGTTGCAGCAAGAAGGAGGTGGTGAGAGCCCTCTGTTCTCTGGTTGGAAGCTGCAACTAACAATTTTTTCTGGTGGTAGTGAGAGTACCTCAGATACTGGACAGTGAAGGTGGGGGTGAGAGCCCCATACCAAATGGATTATTATTTTATTGTTTCTTTCCTTTTCTGTGATTAATATGCTCTTCCTTGCTATGTGAAAGATGGGAGGGAGGGGTTTGTTGGTTTAATTTAGTTCTATGATAGTTTAAAAATTAGTTTGTGATTGATGTAGTGGAAAGTGTTAAACCTATATCAACATGTGCTGAGGCCGAGTTTCTGTGGGCAGGCGCTATTCCCCTCTAGGCTGAGGGACCTGCACCCTTCAACTACCCCCATTGCAACCTGAGGTTTACGGATGTTGTCATGTCTTGGGGATTACACAGAGAAGGTGGAGGGGGGTGGTACTTGGCCGGGGAGGAGCAGAATGAGCAGATTGGGGTGGTGAAGTCAAGGAGACACCTGGGGTGAAATGGTTTCAGGACAGAGGTTTGCGATGCCTGGTTCCCATACCCAAGGCTCCACTGATAATGGGCAAGTGGCCCATCCCTTCAAGGCCTCTCATCAAACCCGGGCGGTGTTGTGCAATGCCAGGTCTATACAGAACAAGACAGCAACTATTGCTGATCTTGTTGAGTTATTTGACCTGGCTTGCATCACCGAGACCTGGCTGGATGAAAATGCTGGTCCTATATTAGAATCAGCTATTCCAGCCAGGTACTCAGTGATACACCACCCTAGGTTGGATTGAAGGGAGGGTCGCTATTTGTTTTAAATCGGAATTGGGCCTTGCGGAAGTTCCAGTGGTGACCCCCAGATCCTTTGAATGTATCATGGGAGCAGGTGTGAGCTGCAGGATTCTTCTCATTTACTGCCCACCTGGTGACGAGAAAGATTTTCTGCAGGAAGTTGCAGACTTCATTGTCAATTTGGTGTTGGAGCCTTCCAGGTGGCTGGTGCTGGGGGACTTCAATGCCTGGGTCGACGATGAACTCTCACATTTTAGCCAAAACTTCCTCCAACTAATGATTTTGTTGGGCTTTACACAGATTGTTACCACTGCGACCCATATTCAGGGTCACTCTCTGGATCTGGTGTTCATTCTGGGGATGGAGATCACAGAACTGGTGGTGGAACCAGTTGGGTGGTCTGACCATCACTCCATAAGGTTCCATTTCATGACCCCCCCATAAGACTACCCCCTTTGGAGATGGTCCGGTATCGCCCTTTGAGGGGGTTACCCCAGAGGGTCTGATGGCGGTACTGGACCTATCGAGTTGGCCTGTGGAGTCCATGGAACCTAATGCCTTAGTGGTGCATTATAATAGTGTGGTATTGGGGCTCTGAATTCCATTGCACCTGTCCATTTCAACCCCTCTCCTTCACCCCGGTCCCCATGGTTTGATGGGACTCTGAGGGAGTTGAAGAGAGTGGGATGAAGATTGAACACTGCTGGAGGAAATCTGGCCTGGAGGAGGACAGACTTAGATTGATGGCCCATTTGTGGACTATCAATCAGAATTCTCCTGTAAGAAGGCAGAGTTCCTGTCCAGGAGATAGCTGCATCAAGAAGTCATTTGGCTCAGCTCTTTTGAACTGTGGACAGACTGTGCAATCCAGCCTGCTCATGGGGTCGGAGAGCTTTTTCACAAAAAGGTGTGATGAGTTTGCTCAGTTTTTGATGATCAGGTGTCCTCAATCAGGTCAGAGATCTGCAGTATGCGCTCAAATGAGCAGGGCGGTGATTGATATGAGGTCACAGGACCTCGATTTATCTGGACAGCCTTTAACCAGCCAGCGATCATGGACATCATGAGGATTGTCCAGGGCTTGCAACCGATTTGTTGTAGTTTGGATCCTGGTCCCATGCCTCCTTGTGGGGTGTATGGATGTGATCGGACCAGTCCTTGCTGAGATTGTCTGGTGCTCTTTGGAGCAAGGGTGTTTCAGAGTCTCTGAAAGAGGCTATCGTAATGTCCCTTTTGAAGAAATCTTCCCTTGACCCTGACTGTCTCGCTAACTACAGACTCATCTCTAACCTTTCCTTTTGGGCAAGGTTATTGAGAAAGTAGTCGCTTGCAGTGCGAGGATTTTCTTACCTCCCATGAAGTCTATGATCCTCTCAGTCCAGTTTCAGGAAGAGGCATAGTACCGAGATGGTGCTGATTCGGTATTGAATGATCTCCTAATAGTGATGGATCGAGGAGTCATTCAATCTTGATCCTCCTTGATCTTTCTGCAGTGTTTGACACCGTGGACCATGAAATGTTGCTAGATTGCCTGAATTTTCTCTGTGGACTGTTGGGAACAGTCCTCAGATGGTTTCATTCTTTCCTGATGGGCAGATCTCAGAGGGTTGTAACAGGAATTTTTTTCCTCTGACCCCCTTTGTTCTGCCCTGTGGGGTGCCACAGGGCTCTGTGCTTTCCCCCATGTTGTTCACGGTGTATATGCTGCCATTGGGAGACATTATAAGGTGTTATGGGCTGAGTTTTCACTGCTATGCAGATGATACTCAGCTCTATATGTCCTTTTTACCCAAACAGAATGACGCATTATCGGTCTTTACCAGCTGCCTCGCTGAGATTCAGGACTGGATTAGTGTTAACTGGTTAAGACTGAACCCAGACAAGACTGAGGTGTTGGTAGTTGACCTAGGTCACCATGTAGAGAAGTTGACTCCTGTGTTTCCCTCTGGCCTTGTGTTAGGGGGAAACCAGTTGAGACCTTCTGAGCAGGTGCGGAATCTGGGTGTAATTCTTGACAGCGAGCTGATGCTGAAGGCACAGGTACCAGCCATTGTCAGGTTTTCCTTTTACCATCTGAGAAATATAGCCCGGATAAAACACCTAGTTCTGCATGATGATCTTCCCGTATTGGTTCACCCCTTTGTTTCTTCACATCTTGATTACTGCAATGCTCTATATCTAGGGGTTGCCAGGGGTGGACCTCCGCACCTGCAGCTGGTGCAGAACACAGCAGCCAAGTTATTGACTGGAGTGGGAAGATCATGTCATATCACTCCTGTGCAAGAGCTGCACTGGCTGCCAGTGCAGTGGAGAATCACCTTCAGGGTCACATTGCTGACCTATAAGACCCTACAAGGTCAGGGGCCAGGCTACTTGCATGATCGCCTTGACCTTACCACCTCTCCACTCTCTCCACTCTGCCGACGAGGGATTGCTAGAGATTCCCAGGGTCCGTCTTCAATCATCTGGGGTCAGAGCTTTTGCTTTTATGGCTCTCAACCCTGTGGAATTCTCACTGCCGGATTTGAGAATGCCTGTCCACAGAGTCCTTAAGGCAGCGTTAAAAACATATTTGTTTGAACAAGCTTTTACCGGATAGATAATTCTGCTTTTTATTGTTTTTAGGATTTATATTTATGTTTTTATTGCTAGTTTCTAGTTTTAGTTTATTGTTCTAGGAATTACTACCTTTGAGCCAGAGGCTCTTTACAAAGGTTCCATGTCAATTAGGTACAGTAAAAGGTTACATAGATAACACAACAATTTGTGTTGTGTCAAGACAATAAAATATATACAAATACATATCAAATCACTTGTGCAAAGGACATGAGATATCAATAATCACATTATTACTATTACAAGAAAGAGGTCATGCCAGATTAGGAGAAACAAACAGGGAAAAAGTCCAGAACAGAGAGGGTAAGTGAATGGTGTGGGGAGCAGACAATAGCAGGAGAAAAGGTTTCCCAAACATGTCTTTGTCAAATAACGGAACAGGGTGGGTAGTGATAAAATAGGAGGTTTAATCAGGGCAGTCACAGGAGCTGGAGGTGGCAAGGTGAGAGAAAAGCCTTTATTTGAAAATACCTAGAGAGGTGGAGGCAGTAATATGAGTGCTGAGGGCATTTAGCCAGCTGGGGGCACGATAGGCAAATGATCTTTGTCCCTGAGAAGTCCGGCATTGGGGGACTTGGAGAGGCTGGTGTTCTGATCTTCTGGTAAAACGGGTGCTAGCGCTCAGGCATAACAGGTCTTGGATACAGGGTGGAGTGAGGCCCAGAGTGGATTTTTTCACCATCAGGCAGGTAGTACTTTATCCGGTTTGAGAGTTGCAACCAACCTGAGTCAGCATAGAGTTCACATGTGTGCATCGTCGATGTGCACCAGTGAGCAGCCGACAGGCCTTATTTAGGGATGTTGTAATGCGACTAAGTGCTGTAGTAGTGGCAGATCCGTATATAACTAAGCCATAGTCAACGACTGAGATGATAGAAGATTGGATGGCAATCCTCAGTGCAGAATGGGTAAGAAGTTGTCGGTTCCGATACAGAATCCAATTCGCTGATTAATAGTTTTTGCTGTACTATCAATGAGAGTTGCAAGGTTAGGCCTTGATCAAAGTTGATTCCAAGATATTTGTAAATTGGCACTTGTTCAAGGGTATTTCCCAGGTATGTATTAATGGTGAGTGGGACTTGCCGTTTCTTGTTTTGTGGGTTAGAGAAGAGCATGGATTTAGTTTTTTTGTGGTTTAGAACCAGCTTATGTTCAAGGAACCACATCTCAACTTTGGAAAAAGCATGCTGAAGGTTGAGGCATAAGAGGTTCGGATCTTTATGAGTGGCAAGAATCACGGCATCGTCAGCATAGAGGATTATTTGTTCAGGGCAGGATTTGGGGAGGGAGTTTAGGAAAAGGCTGAAAAGGAGGGGGCCCAGGATGGATCCCTGGGGAACTCCTGAGCGAACTGGTTTTGAGTCTGAGAGAACCAGCTACTTTTACAGATTGAGGCGCTGAGCAAGGTAATTTTTACCCAGTCACCAGGACCTCAGAGCCCTAGGAATAGAAGTTGTTTGATAAGTAGGCCATGGTGAACTGTATCAAATGCCTTGGTTAAGTCAATGTAGACTGCTCCAGTTAGGTTTCCTTTGTCCATGGCATTGTGGATTGCTCCTGAGAATTCAAGTAGGGCAGTCGATGTGCTGTGCCCTTCCTAAATCCATGCTGCTGAGTGCATAGGATGTTGTGCTTTTCCAGGTAGTCTGAAAGTTGGTCCGCCACCAAGTGTTCAAGGGCCTTAGAGAGAGTGGTAGTATTGATATCGGGCGATGAGTTACCAGGCAGTGACTTATCACCACTTTTGTGCACGGAGTGACAACTGCAGCCTTCCATTTCCTAGGAATTGGCTGTAGCAGAGGAGAGATTGAAAATTTTTTGTGAGGGGAGCAGTACTTCCTCCGGAGTGAGGGACAGAAGTTTAAGGTCAATAGTGTTGCTGCTTGCTCGGACTTAGAAATGGCCTTCTTTACATATTTATAGACTTCATGTGCCTTTACTAGTTTGAAATGGAAGGGTGGTTTGGTTGGAGAGGCAGTAGTAGAAGTAGAAATTGGAGGGTCAGCATCAGTGAAGAAATCAGATGACAGGACACCACTAAGGTCCGTGAAGGTATCAGTTAGGGTGTTTGCAATGATCTCTGGGTCTAATGTAGTGGTTCCATCCACATTCATTATTGTAGGAGAGGACTTGGACTGCTGACCCATGATATTCTTTATGTTGTCCCAGAAGGATTTCCCTTCACCCCAGGAGTTGGAGAGGGCATTCTTGAAGTAGGAGCTCTTCATCAAGCTGATCTGTTTAGTACATTGGTTGCGAGCCTGTTTATACTTTTGAATGTCTGACAGAGTGCTGATTGTTTCTATTATGTATGTGTGCTTTGATAATTGAAAAGCGCAATATAAATAAATTTGATTTAATATTGATTTGATTTGATACCCGATACTTACCAGTGGAGGTTGTCAGCTGTCATATTCTGTGTACCGGGACATGTCTTCACTTTTCAAAGCCGAACCTTGAACTGACGAATCAATGTAAGTGCTGTATAATGTAATTCAATGTCATTTTGAACTTATGTTCATAACTTTGGCATTTTTTTGGAATTTTTTCACCAGATGTTTAACATGGCCTTTTTGGGACCCCATCTCATGAACACTGTAACTGTTGTTTTGTTGATCAGGCTGGAAGGTGATTTCATGGTTGTTGCATGAAATCACCTTTCAGGACAAAATAATGAAATTTCTCCATCAGTGTTCATGAGGTGGGGTCCCAAAAAGGTCATGTTGAAAATTTGGTGAACAAATTCCAAAAAATGGCTGAGTTATGTGCATTCATTGAAAATGTTCTACACACGTGCATATGTTTGGTAATTTTCAATATTTTGAATCCAATTTTCAACATAGGCTTTTTGTCATACAACCTCATGAAAAGGAACAACTGTCATTTTTCACATACTGTCCACATATGGAAAAGAATTGCATTTTGGCACGGATCTGAATATTTTCACCTTTGGGGTTTACGAGGTAGGGATCATAAGAAGGCTATGCTGAAAATTTGGGGTCAAAATATGAAAAAATGCCAAAGTTATGACAATTCCTTGCAATTTTGTTATGCCCACTCTTAACTTTAGCAATGTTTTGTATTTTTACTCCAGATTGTCAATATAGCCTTCTTATTACCCCATCTCATGTATGTCACAGCTATCATTTTTCAAATCCTGGCCAAAATGGGTTTTCAACACTCTGGCATGGAATGGTGCTGCAATTGTGAAGAATTACGTTTTGGCAGGGATTTGAACATTTTCTGTACCGGGTGCATGAGATGGGGTAATAAGATGGCTATGCTGCAGTTTGGTCACTGTTGTCCTAAAAATAGAAGCGCATGACCCGGAGGGCCCCATGCTTTCACAGCTACATGCATATACACATCTATGGAGGGATGGGAGTGCAGGGTATGGACATATGGATAACATTATGGAGTGATGTCAGCTCAGGGTCTGGAGGGCTCTGCTGCTCCCTAGGGAAATGAGGTTCAATGACAATCTCTGTACACTAAAGAACAGATGGGAGCTATTATACTTTCTCAAAAGTATGAAAATTCTTCACAAAATACTTTGTTAATGCATCAGTTAGAGTTTCCACCATCACAAGTTGGGAAATGTGATGTTAGGGTCTCCAACCTATCACCCACCCTCCACGCACCAACAGGC
The DNA here is from genome assembly GCA_016271365.2 of Neoceratodus forsteri. Lineage (NCBI taxonomy): Eukaryota > Metazoa > Chordata > Ceratodontiformes > Ceratodontidae > Neoceratodus > Neoceratodus forsteri. Next base: position 540,542,682 of record CM057449.1, on the reverse strand, counting down.
AATGGGGTGTGCCTTTGGAGTTTTAGGCCCTGACACTTACCCCATTCTCCTATTCTGTAACATCAGACATTCCTTACACATTTAATGGGATAAGCTTTAGGGCTGACAACCCCAAGGGACACATCCAACTCCTGTTGTTGCATGGAGGATGGGGCAGGGTGGGGCAGGGTGGGTGTTAGGATTGAAAACTCTAACACCACATTTCCCAACTTTTGATGGTGGGAACCCTAACTGATGCATTAATGACATTTTTTTGCCAAGAATATTCTTGGCAAAAAAATGTTATTGTTTAAGTTAATGCCACAAATGTAGCAACATATGGTATTAGGATTTCCAATCCTAACTTCCCACCCTACCCCAAAAGCAGCTAAAGGAAAAAAAAAAAATAGGGTTTTGTGTTTCCGGAGTCTTGACAAATCTGTAGTGGGGTCTTCCTTGAGATTGTTAACCCTAATGCTCACCCCTCCTCCAATCCTGTAGCCTTCTGTCAAAGCACAAGATACAGCTCCAAGTTACTCCTTATAGTGATACACTCTTCAAAAATAGAGAACTATGTCTCTCCACATGTTGCCAATAGAATCTATTGTAGCTTTCTTCATGCAGAGTCGATGGAAAAGAAATCACATCTGACCTTGTTTGCTCAGGGGAGGGAGTGGACATTAGGGATGACAATCTCAAGGAAATCAATACCATTGATACACCAAGACTCCAGAAACCCAGAAATCCAATTTGTTTTTCCTTTTGCTGCTTAGGGGTGGGGTGTGGAGTTAATGTTGGAAGCACTAATGGCACATTTCTTTACCTTATGGGATTAATTTGAATTCCAACTGGTGCATTAACATAAGTTTGTTTTTTTTTGCATAGAATTTCCTTTCTTTTTGAGATAGTGGAATCACATCCTCATTCACTAGATGCAGCTCATTCTTACGGGATCACAAAGCACTACCCGCTGGGTAAGTGCTGTTACTACACACAACATTTCTTAATAATTATTTTTTTTCAGGATAGTCATTTTATGACTCCTGCTTATAAAAATAACATGTGGCATTTATAGTACACTGGCCAAAACATCACTTTGCACTGCATGTGCAAAAACACATCTTTTGTCCTGGATTTGAAAAATGACACCTGCCATGCTTATGAGATGTTGTGAAAATATGGTGATGTTGAAAGTTTGGAGTCAAAATATTGAAAATTAACAAAGCTGTGAGTTGACATTGAAATATTTCAGTGTTCATTAATAATTTAGTCATTCTACCAAATGTTTACATCAAATTTTCAACATAGTCTTCATATGACCCACCTCATGAACCCAGTAGGTGAAAATGTTCAAACCCCTCCCAAAACATGCTTTTGTGGAGAGAATGTGAAATCACCTTTTGGCACATATTTGAGAAATTTCACTGGTGTTGTTCATGTGGTGGGGTCCCAAAATTTCATGTTGAATGTTTGGGGAAAATATTGAAAAATCAGCAATGTTATGAGTAAATTTTGAAATATTTTAATGTTCATCATAACTTTTACATTTTACTATATTTTACACTAAATTTGCAACCTTGTCTTTGTAGGACCCACCTCATCAACCTGGTAGGTGAAAATGTTCAGCTCTCACTTGAAACATGATTTCATGGCACAATTGCAAAATCACATTTCAGGATAGATTTGAAAATCTCACCTGCCTTGTTTATGAGGTGGGGTTCAAAAAGGACATGTTGAAAGTTGGTGGAAAAATGTAAAAATTATCAAAGTTATAGGTGAAGATTGACATTTTCAATGTTCTCTCATAACTGGTAAATGTAGCATATTTGTACACCAAATTTTCAACAAAGCCTTCTTATAATCTACCAGTATGAACCAGGTAGGTGGAACATTTTCAAATCTCACCTGAAAGATGACTTCATGCAGTAAACTGCAAAACCCCTTTCGGGACAGATTTGAAAATGTTCGCCTCCCTTGTTTATGAGGTGGGGTCCTGAAATGGCCATGTTGAAAACTTGGTGTAAAAATATAAAAAAATGACAAAGCTATGAGTAAAAGTTCAAACCCTATTGAAATACATTAAACCAGACATAATGTATTTTCTCACTTCGCAGTCACTGGTTCCAGCAGCAAGATGTGTCTTTGATCAGAAATTGGATATATCTCATGTGAGATGTCCAGGTAAATTAGGGTGTGTGTGGAGTATGTTGGGCATTGCTGAGTGGGAAGTTAGGGTGGGGTAGGTGGGGGAGTGTGGTGGGTCAGATTGGTGAGGGAACATTTTTGTTTTAAAAGGTTAAAGAAAATACATCAAGGGACTGCTTTGTTTTGTGCAGTGTTTACTACTGTACATGATTGGATCTGACACTTGGGATTTGGCACCTCAGTGTTGGCTTGAACTCTGGCAGCAGTGGTAGGCACCCCAGTGCCACCACCTATATATTTGTAGGAGGGCAACCTGGAGGGGAGGGGTTGGGGAAGTGGTACTAGGGGCAGGCACCATAGAAATATAGAAGATGATGGCAGAAGGGGACCTGTAGTCCATTGACTCTGCCCAAGTGAAGTATCCCAGGACCTATTGTGCACTGGTGTTCTATCCTCCTAGACACCCAGCCTAGCCCTTGCCAGTGCCATGTGTTTGTTCCCAATCCTTGTCCCACCCAAGCTTAAAACTTGATACTGACTTTGCAGCCACCACCTCAAGAGGTAAATTATTCCAAGGTTCCACCACCCTCTCTGAGATGTAATACTTTCTGATGTCCCTCTTGAACACTCAACCCTTCAGTTTCCACTTGTGCCCCCCTGTAGTAGAATTAATGTTGCTGGTAAAAAACTGTGCCTCTGGCACCTTGTTGATGCCCTTAAGGAGCTTGAAGGTCTCAATCATATTCTCCTTCTCTCTCCTAGTCTCTGGCAGGTACAATTTCAGAGCCCCAAGCTTCTCTTCATAGGTGATTTCCTGAAGGCCATGTATCATTTTTGTTGCCCTTCTCTGGATCACTTTGAATCTAACAATGTCCTTTATTAGGTGAGGCCTCCAGAATTGTACACAGTGCTGCAGATGAGGCCTCACTAATGACCGGTAAAGTGGTAGTATTACCTCCCTGTCCCTGCTGTCTATCCCCCTACCATTGCATACTAACACCCTGCTAGCCATGCTGTAAGCCTTATTGCACCAACTTAGCTGCTTGAGGTCATCCCTAATGATGACTCCCAGAGTATGTTCCTCAGCAGTGGAGCTCAGCTGGACTCTGGTTAGCCAGTATTCTTCCTTGGGTTTGGCTCTACCCAGGTGCACCACCTTAACTTCTTAGCATTGAAGTTTAATTGCCATATTTGTGACCACCTTTCCAACTTCTTAAGGTCCTCCTGCACTTGTCTGACTCCCTCTGTACTATCCACTCTTCCGCTGAATTTGGTGTCATCCACAAACAGGCCGATTTTGCCATTTATGCCCTCACTGATGTCACTAATGAATACATTGAAGAGGACCGGACCCAGACCTGACCCCTGAAGCACCCCACAAGTGACCTGCCTCTCATTAGATTTCACCTCATTTACTACCACCCTTTGTTTTCTGTCTCTCAGCCAACTCCGTACCCACTTTACTATCTGTTCAGCTATCTCAAGGTCTACTAGTTTTTTTTAAGAGGCATCTATGTGAGACTGTGTCAAATGCCTTACTGAAGTCAAAGTAAAGCAAGGCCACCGCATGACCCCTGTCTAACTCCTTGGTCACTTAATCAAAGAATGTAATAAGGTTCATTTGACATGACCTGCCCATCAGAAACCTGTGTTGTTTGTAGTTCTGGAGGAGATTTACTTTGAGGTATTCCACTAGATCTAGCTTGATAAGGGTCTCCACAATTACTGATGTGAGGTTGACTGGCCTGTAGTTACCTATATCTTTCCTGTCTCCACTCTTGTGCAGTGGCACCATGTCTGCAACCCTCCAGTATCATGGCTGGAACTACCCCCCTGACTCCAGTGACCTGTTGAATAGGTGCACAAGAAGTGCTGCCAGCTCTTCTGAAAGCTCCCTGAGCACTCTAGGGTGTGAACCATGAGGGTCAGGGGCCTTGTTGGGTCTGATGTCTGAAAGTCCCTTCCTGACCCTGACTGTGGTGAACTCCTATGTGCACATTCTCTGAACCCCTTTGGTCTCTGCTCTGATACCACTGTCTGGCAATGGGCTCTGATTCTCCCCTCATGAATACCAAGCAAACATATTCATTAAGGGCCTCTGCTTTTTGCCTGCTGCCCTCCAGAGCCTCATCCTACACTTTTAACCTTGTAATTCCCCCCCTTCCTTCTTTTTTCACTGATATTGTGGAAAAAGGTTTTCTCCCCTGATTTAACTCCACGAGCAATTTGCAGCTCTTTTGCTTCCTTGGCCTTCCTCACTATTTTCTTGGCCTCCTTACTTTTCTGAGTGTAATGCTCCCACTCCCTATCCCCTTTATGTTGCCTGAACCATTTATATGTATTCTGTTTGGCCCTGATTGCCTCTCTTACTAAAAGAAGCCTTACTTCTGGAGCTCTTAGCTGCTGGGATATTCCAGTCCACATCTGGCAGGTTAAGGTTCCCAACCACCACTATTTCACCTTTACCAACCATCTTTTGTAACTCTTCAGCTAATTGTTCATCTTTCCCCTCTCCCTCCCCTGGGGTCTGTATATCACACCCATGTGCAATTTCCTTCCTGCATTGGTGGCTAAGTGGACCCAGAGTGACTCCAACCCCCCCAGCCTTCATTCTTTTGTCCTCTGTTGGTTCAATGCCCTCCTCACATAGAGAGCACCTCCCCACCTCTCCCCACCTGTCTGTCCCTTCTAAACAGTGTGTAGCCTAGGATGGCCATGTCCCATTCATTGTTGTCCATGGCCCAGCTTTCAGTAATAGCTACCAGATCAGCCTTTGCATCTGTCACTAAAGCCTGGAGATCACATATCTTGTCACCCAGGCTCCTAGCATTGAGGCAGACTCCTCGCCATGAACTAGCATCACGATTCTTGTTGGGCGATTTTGTTTCCCTTTCCTGCTGGTTGTTCCTTGTGTCATTTTCTGATACTGGCCATTTTTTGTATGCTTTGTGTGCAGCTTGGGATGGCCAGGTCCCATTCGTTGTTGCCATGGTCCTCTTAGTATCATCAGAATCTCAACATGGTTTCAGAACCAAACACAACAGTGAACCTGCCTTGATGAGGTTCACTAGCCAAATTTACAAAGCATTTGGTGATGGAAAATATGTTGCTTCAGCTTTTGTGAACCTCACCAAGGCATTTGATTTGGTTGACCATGGGGAGCATCTAAAGATGTTGCCTAGGGTTAACTTTTAAGAGGAAGTTATTTCATGGCTGGGACATTACTTACAAACTAGGATGCAATAAACTTTAATTGATAGCTTTTCTCTAAAGAATCCCTAAGATGTGGTAGCCCTAGAGGTCCATTCTTGGACCCCTTTTATTTTCACTTTCTGTAAATTCTTTCTGACATGTTCAAGCATACTGAATTAATTTTATATGCAGACAATGCTGTTTCATTCTGTTCAGAAAATAATATTCCAAACCTTCAGCAAACCTTACAATGTGATTTTAGTTTATTACATACTTGGTTTGATACTCACAAAATGGTTCTAAACTATTCTAAAACAAAATTAATGGTCTTCTCTATTGTGAGAAAAGCACCAATCACTGATTTTGTACTACGTGAAAATACTGGTAATATTACTGATCAGGTTATCATATTTAAATATCTTGGACTTACTCTTGATCATCATTTGACTTTCAAACAACACATTACTGAACTAACCGGTAAACTTCACAAGAAAATGGGGATATTTTACTGCATAAACAAAAATCTTACACCAGAAACTAGGTCAATTCTTGCTCACAGTATTTTATTTTCAATTATCAATTATGGTTCCATAGTATACTCTTACTCTACTGAAAGAATGCTTATAATGTTCTGGTCCACATTTAATAATATTATTCATTTTGCTACAGGATTACCTAGAATGACACATCACTGTCATCTATATAGGTCATTTGATCGCTTACCAATGTTTGAAACTTTAAGTCTTAGATCTCTACTTTTTTTGCATAAGATCCATTTGGGTCTGTCACCTGACTATATTGTCAGATTATTTCCAAGAAATATTAGTACTGTTTATATAAGAACAAGAGTAGAACCTCATTTCTAGTTCCCTTTTTCACACTCTCTTTGCCAAGAATTCACTGAATTTTATGCCTACTAAACTCTATAATAAGTTACCAAGTTCCGTAGTAGGTTGTTAGAAGATGTCAATATTTTAAGAGATCCCTCAAAGATTATTTGCTTACTAACACATCTTTATATATTGTTTGTATATGTTTGATGTTTTGTTTATTATTCTGTCTGTTTATATAAGTATTGTATGATCATAACTGGACATCTGTGAAAATGGGCAATTTTGCTCAAAGGCCTTTCAGTATAAAATAAAAATTTAAATGAAATGAAAGTATATATTGAATAAGGAGGGATGGGAGGGTAGGGAAATAAAGATATAGAGATAGATAGATAGATAGATAGATAGATAGATAGATAGATAGATAGATAGACAGACAGACAGACAGACAGACAGAGAGACAGACTATATAGAGGTGTGAGATGGAGAAAGACAGAGAGACAGATCAACATCACCGGCTCACTGCTGGCACTGCAGCAGCAGCACGGCTTCATCTGCCACAGCAGATGTCAAGAAAGTCCCATTGTTCTTATAATGAGAATGTGGGTGAACAGTTCCTTTCACTAAGCTGGGCACCCTGTAATTAGGGTTGCCCAGAAAACCTATTTATGGTTATTTGTTTAAAAAACAAGCACGAGAATCTAGCTAAATGGGTCATTTTTATTTGGGTTTAGCAGTTTGTTTTTTTAAAAGTGTACAATTTTTATGAAGATGGCAGCCATCAATACACACACACACACACACACACAAACACACACACACTCACACTCACACACACATTTGTGTTGTGAGAAGCAAATGGTGTGAAAAAAAAAAGCTGTTGCAACACACATTTCTTTGTGTCCCATGAGAGGGCTATCCAAAAACACCACTGAGCATGCTCAAAAAACAACTCTTAAATCCTTATAACTCTGGAAATGTTTTATATTTTTTGCAAAATCTTTGAAAAGCATTACCTTGGCACAGGTCTCTTCTATCCTAAAAGTTTTTGGGGAAAACTCTGTTCTGTTTAGGTTGTAGGTGAGAGCAAAAAAAAGTGTGTCATTTATAGGAAAACATTTAGCCATTAATGTAAAATAACATATACACATCTCAGAAACAACACAAGCTTCCATCATGAAACTGTTCACATACTGTAGATCTTGCCTCATAGACAGCACATGCCACTTTTGATACAACTTCATCAGATGCTGCCAAATCGATTAAGGTGCATAATTAGGGGTTTAAATAGAAACTCTTGGTCAACCCTAACTATACTGGCACTACTGCACCAGTAAAATAGAGAGATAGAGAGAGAGAGAGAGAGAGAGAGAGAGAGAGAGAGAGATAGCTAGATAGATAGATAGATAGATAGATAGATAGATAGATAGATAGATAGATAGACATAGGTAGGTAGGTAGGTAGATAGATACAGACAGATAATAGGCAGATAGACGTATATGTATATAGAGGTGGCTAGATAGATATGTATCTAGAAATAGATAGATAGATAGATAGATAGATAGATAGATAGATAGATAGATAGAGATGATAGATAGATAGATTAGTTTAGATTAGATTAGATTAGATTAGATAGAAAGCCAGACAGACAGACAGATAGATAGTAAACCATTTACACAAATTTATAGCCTGGTATTCAGTACCCATCATCATTTCAAATCAAACTTTTTTCCTATCCTAATATTTTTTCTAGTTTCTATAATATTGTATATTTTCTTGCAGAAAATTAACTATATGTTTTTGTTATTGACTGCAACATTTTCAACAAATGAATTCCAGACTGCTTCAAATTGTGTATTACCCTCCAAGTTGTAATACATTCTGTTTAATTTTGAAATATCTATCATGACGTTAAGCCATTCCTTGCAGGTAGGTGGGTGAGGATAGTTCTATGTTTTGTAATTGTAGTGTTTTGGCAGCATCATAGCTGTACTGTTAATGAATTATTGTGTTAGAGATATATGTGGATATATTCAAATAGTCACCTGGTTTGAATGGGATTTCGTTACGGTTTTATAATTTTGAGTTTTAGTCTAAAAGTGATAGATTTTTAAATATGGATTCATTGAACTGTGTTGTCTATCATCTGACATGTTCAGGTACTGTTTCACTAGATTTATAACTTAGTGTAATGAATTGTATGCAATGGGTTAAACTGTATATGTTTAAATCGAATGCATTGTTGATACAATAACCTTTCTTTGGCCTAGTCTGTGTTCCCAGCTCCTCTCCAAGGATTCCTTCAGTTCAGTAGCAGAGATTTGTTGTTCCTCTTTTATAGCAGTATACATTTCCCCTGTAATTTGTTTTATGATTGCTGTCATTTCTGCAAACAAAAAGTCTTCTAAGTGGGACAATGGTATTTCATCTTTTAAGTTCCAGTTATTTCTGATATATTTTCTCATCTGTAAATAAGGCAAATAATCACTATAGGCTAAGTTACAGCATATATATTTTTACTTCTTCAAAATTCATCATATCCACACTGCTAGTAAATCTCCTATATGCTGTAGCCATTTCAGGTGCCATATTTTCCACATACGATTTTAATTGAATTGTTTAAACATATGGATTATTAAGAATTGGTTTATATTTTGAGAGAGTGGAGTTTTGACCTAGTATTTTACTGATTCCCCCAACCCAATTTTATTAGAATTTTTTTTTTAAATGTTGAGGTACTATCATATTGTAAATCAGTATAAATCAGCATAGTCAAAACTGCCCTTATATTTGACAGTGGACTAGTATTTCATTCAGTTTCCATCTATTGCCTATTTGGGAATTTGAGAAAAGTCTGTAAGTAGATCCCCTAAGAATAAAGAAAATGCTGAGAGCATGAACTGATTTATAGCTAATGTATCTCTAATTTAGCCATTAGGATACACAACTGAAGCATTAATATTGGAAGAAGTGAAGAAGAAAACAAGCAAACAAGTTGGTTCTAACTATATGGTTTAGTAAGATTCTGAAATATGGCTGCCACACTGAGCTAGCCATCACAAGCAGCAGCTGCAGTTTTAGTTTGTTTGTTTTATTTTGTATTGTCAGCATTTGTTTTGGTACATTTGTTCTGTTGTTTTGTTGTTTTAGTTAGTGCATTAGTTTAGTGGCAGTAAGCAAGGAAAAAGAAGTGAGTTAGTGAGATTTTAGGCTATGTCAATGAGCTTTTAGATAAGGGTTGGAGTAAGACATGGAGTCACAAAAAATTTTATTACAAAGTTCTCCATGTTATCCAGCATTGCAATTCATTACACTGGATAAATATTACTAAATAAGGAAGGTCCAATTAGTCTTCATGGCTTTAAACTATTTTTAGCTGTAAGCCCTCTTACCTGTCTAGGAGCTGAAGTTGTGTGACTGGAGGAAGAAACAGAGAGGATCCAGAGTGAGTATGTGGTGTTCAGAGGAGAAACCACAGAAGCAGGGCATGTGGGAACTGGGGCACTGCAGGAGACGTCTACCTGACAGATTGAGAACCAGAACAGCATTGGTCCCTTTCCATGATGAATTGTGAGTGCTGAAGCTCTTGAGCTTGAGTTTGCAAAAATTTAGGGGCTCATGGATTTTGTGGGTGGATGGTCTGTCTTAGCTCACACAGGGGGAGGGCCACTTGGGGTGCTGAGTCAGGCAGGAGACACCAGTGGGTGGTCTGCTGAAGGACAGGTATTAACTTGGTTCGCCTCCTAATGGCCTAGGAGTGTTGTGGTGGGCTGACTTAGAGGAGCTGTTGATGGTCAGCAGGTGGATAGTTGGTTACCTCCTGGGTGTGTGCTAGGGACCCTTGGTCTGCATATTCTATTGGTGCAGTAGCCAGTGATGTAGGGACTGAATGATGGTGACTGGTCATAAGGGTGACTGCACAATGGTGCCGACAATGTGGATGACCTTGGATTTCACCACTTTCCTGAGTTGTGCCACCCGTGGAGTAGGAATACTAATTAAGGGGTTTGGGGGTGAAGCCCTCTGCAAACCCACCACTTTAAATAACATACTGTTTTCAGTCACCTTTGTGGTTGTGTGCCGTTATGACCAATCACTGACATTCAGTTGCCCTTGTCACATAGAACTGTTGGTGCCCCATCTATTGCTTAGGCCTACTCTTGATGGCTGTGAGACAGCTGTTGAGAGTTAGGTGCCAGAGCAGTGGTTGGTAGAATTTTGGGATCTGCATCATAAACCTGAACCTCTGGAGAAAATCTTCACATTGGAATTTTTGACCCATGTAAAGGACCCTCTTTTGGAATTGTAAACTGGTCAGACTTTATGTGGACCTTCCTAAATTCATTGGCAGTGAGAGTGCCTTATAGCTTCATTCCCTATTAATTTCTGGCTGGCTTTTCAAGTTTAAGTGGGAGTTCAACTTTGATTAGCCTTTCTGGTTATGTCCGAAGAGGTGGGAGCTCTACAGACTTTAAAATCCTCAAAATTGAGAGACTTACAGTGAATGCTCTCTTTACCTGTTAATTTACATGCTGCTATATGATTTTGGTTTCATTTTCCATTTATTCTATTAATATTGTGGTTTGGAGGTAGGTGATTAGGGAGGGCTTGAGCTTGTTGATTATTAGTTGGATGTGTGGTGTGTTAGTGTGTGGAATTTTGAATTGGATGTGTGAGAGTGGAGTGTGTGAGTGTTTGTGTGGTTATTGAGACTGTGGTTTGTGCTGTCTGCTTGTGAGAATGTGCTGGAAAGGTGTGAAGATGGTCAGGCGCTATTCCCCTACCAAGATTATGGACTTCCACCCTTGTAGCTGTCCTCCATTGTCCCCAGAGGCATACAGGGCATGTCAGACTCTGGGAATAGTTAGGAGTAGGAGAAAGGGGGGGCTGGTCCTGGTGAGGGAATGGAAATGAGTGGGTGGATTGGGTAGTGGAAACAAGGAGACACCCTAGGATGAAATGGGTCTATGAGAGGGTCCTCCCTGCCTGGTTCCTATATCCAAGGGCTCTGCTTCGTAGAGGCAAGTGATGTGGTCTTCCTCAGTTGCTCATCCTACTCAGATGGTGTTATGCAATGCCAGGTCCATTAAGAACAAGACTGCTTTAATAATGGATCTTGGTTCATTGACCTGACTTGCATCACGAGACCTGGTTGGATGAAAATACTGGTACAGTGTTGGCTTTTGCAATTCTTGCCAGGTACTCGGTGACACACCACCTGAGCATGGAATGTAGGGGTTGGGGTGTAGCCATCTGTTTTGAATCAGAACTGGGCCTTGTGGATGCTCCAGTGGGGACCACCAACTCCTTTGAATGTATCATGGGTGCGGGTGTAGGATGCAGGATACTTCTCATCTACCATCCACCCAGAGATGGGAAAGTTTTCCAGAAGGAAGTTGCGGACTTCATCATTGATGTGGTGTTGGGATCCCCCAGATGGCTAATTCTGTGGGATTTCAATGCCTGGATCAATGATAAACTCTTGTAATTTGGTCAGGACTTCCTCCAACTAATGCCTTTGTTGGGCCTTACACAGGTTATTACCTCCGCGACCCACATTTGTGGTAACTCATTGGACTTGATGTTCCTCCTGGGGATGGAGAAACTCAACTTGGTGGTGGAACCAGATGGATGGTCTGACTATCACACCATAAGATTCACTTTCACGGTTCTCCTCAATAGGCCTTCCCCTATGGAGCTGACCCGTTAACGGCCTTTAAGGGGTGTGACCCCAGGTGGCCTAATGGCAGTGCTGGACCTATCAGGTATACCAAGTGAATGCATGGATCCAGGGAATCTAGTGCTTGCCTATAATAAGGCAGTGACAGAGGCTTTGGATTCCATAGCTCCTGTTCATGTTCACCCCTGACTCTTTGCTCAAGGTCCCATGGTTTGATGGGACCTTGAAGGAGATGAGGGAGAGTGGGATAAAGGCTAGAGAGGTGCTGGCAGAAATTGGGCCTGGAGTGTGACAGACTAAGATTGATGGACCATTGTGTGGTCTATCAATCATCAATTTCTGGTAAGAAGGCAGAGTTTCTGTGCAGGGAGATTGCTGCTGTGCAGAACCAACCAGCCCAGCTCTCCCAGACTGTTGACAGATTGTGCAATCCAGTTTGTCTACAGTCTGGTGGAGCTTTTTCAAGAGAGAGTTCTGATGAGTTTGCTTGGTTCTTCACAGATAAGGTTGCCACCATCAGGTCCTGGATCTGTTCAGCCCCTTCTATTGGGTGTTGGTGAGGTCAGCAGGAAGTGGTGGTTACCCAGGATGCTTGGTCTGACTTTGGCCAGCTGGAAATCACTGACATCATGAGGATCATCCAGACTTTGCAGCCAACCAGCTGTAGTTTGGACCCGGGCCCAACATGCCTTCTTGTAGGGTGAATTGATAAAATTGGCCTGGTCCTGGCCAACATAGTCTGGAGGTCATTGGAAAGGGGGTCTTCCTGGACCCCCTAAAGGAGATGGCTGTCCAACCTCTCCTTAAAAAGCCCTCCCTTGACCCAGACTGTCTGGCCAACTGCAGACCTGTCTCTAACCTGCTCTTTATGGGTAAGGTTATTGAGAAGGTGGTTGCGCTGCAACTGGGTGATCATTCATCCATCCATGATGTCTATGATTCTCTCCAGTCAGGATTTAGAAAGATGTATAGTACTGATACGGCCCTTCTTCGGGTGCTGGATGACCTCCTAACAATGAGAGATCAGAAGACTTGTTCTGTCTTGGTTCTCCTTGATCTCTCCACAGCATTTGACACTGTGGACCATGATGTGTTGTTGGAGTGCCTGCAGATTAGCTGGGAACAGTCTGGTACAGTCCTCAGATGGTTTTAATCATTCCTTGAGGGTAGGACTCAGAAAGTGATGTCTTGGATTTATTCCTTAGCCCCTCTACCTCTATCCTGTGGGGTACCCTAGGGCTCCATTTTGTCACCCATGTTGTTCACAGTATATGCAGCCATTGGGAGATATCATTAGGTGGTACAGTCTGAGTTGTCACTGCTATGTAGCTGATAATCAGCGGAACATGTCCTTTGTGCCTGAACAGGATGGGATCCTTTTGGTCTTCAACAACTGCCTCTCCGAGATCCAGGACTGGATGAATGCTAGCTTGCTGTGGTTGAACCCAGCTAAAACTGAAGTGCTGGTTGTGGACCTGGATTGTCAGGAGGTGGGTTTGTCAGCAGGACAGCCCTCTGGGCTCTGGCTCGGGGTTCAGCTGACTACTTCAGATTGGGTGCAGAACCGGGACATAATTTTTGAAAATGGCCTGATCCTTAAATCTCAGGTGTCAGCCATTGTCACAATCTCTTTTTACCATCTTAAGAATATCGCCCGGGTGAAGCACCTGGTTCCTCCTGATGATCTACCACTGCTGGTCCATGCCTTCATAACCCCCCACCTTGACTACTGCAGTGCCCTCTACCTAGGGCTACCGGGGGTTGATATCCGCCGCCTGCAGCTGGTGCAGAATGTGGCAGCCAGGCTATTGACTGACACCTCTAGGGCCAGTCATATTATGTCTGTGCTCCGCAGACTGCACTGGCTGCCAGTACAGTGGTGGATCACCTTCAGGGTTGGGTTACTTACCTATAAACCCGAGCAGGGACCCAGTTACTTGCAAGAACTCCTTTGCCCTTGCTGCCCCCTTCCCACTCTGATCCACTGACAAGGGATTGCTAGAGATTCCCAAGGTTGGCTAAAGACATCTGCAGCTCGGTCTTTTGTTTTATGGCTCCTACCCTGTGGAACTCTCTACTTCATTGGGTACAAGAGTGCCTGACCATCCAGAGCTTTAAAACAGCACTGAAGACATACTTATTTAGCCTGGCTTATCCAGACTCTGTTAATTTGATCTGATATTTATTGAGCTGCAGTTTTTTTGGAATTATTAATGTATTGATTTGTTATGATTGCTTTCAATCATTGTTTTGTCTGTTTGTTTTTTATGTACAAGCACCTTGATCTTTGGAAAGGTGCTTATTACAAATAAAATATGATTTGATTTGATTTAAAAACTATTAATAATTTTAAAAATGTAACAAGATATTTGCACCCTCATGATAACTTTATGCATGTTACTCAGGGAAATTTTGGCTTAATGAATTAAAATGTAAGTTTAAGTGACATAAATCTGGATGAAGGATTAGTTCATTGGATAACAGCCTGGCTGATGGGAAGGAAACAGTGAGTGATCATCAAGAGGCATTACTCTGGTTGGAGGACGTGATCAGTGGAGTCCCACAGGGCTCCGTGTTGGGATCAGTTTTATTTAACATTCTAATTGCATCCATGACATATTCTTGCAATGCCTGGATGACCAAATTTGCAGATGATATCAAGATGGTAGCATTAATCACTAATGATAGAGATGTAAAGGTTTTTCAGGATGACATCAATAGACTAGAGGAAGGAGCCAGCAAAATAAAGCTCTGTTTTACCATGGATAAGTGTAAAATTATTCACTTAGGTAGACATAACAGAAGCTATAAATACTATATAAATGGAAAGGAATACAATACAACTAACATTCAAAAAGACTTGGGATTCCTAGTTAACAATAGCTTGAGTTTTTCAGACCATTGTTATAATGTAGCAAGAAAGGGATATGGCATTTTATCATTCATAAAGAGAAACAAAGAAGCAGGTCAAGAGAAGTGGTGATTCCACTGTATGTATCTCTGTGCACCCACACTGGAGTATTGTTCTCAGTTCTGGATGCCCTATATGATGGCAGAAGTCAAAAAAATAGAGGGGGGTTCAATGGAGGGTGACCAAGTTAGTGGCTAACATCAGCAGGTTGACATATGAGGAAAGATTACGAGAACTGGGGCTGTGTTCCCTTCAGTAAAGAAGACTGAAAGGGAGGACATGTGCCTCATCTATAAAGCATTCCAAAACCACAACATCTGGGAGTGTACAGGTTTGAGTCTGAAACCTGACACCACTCGGATTGAGGGCATCACCTAATGCTAAAAGGAGATTAGTTCAAGAATAACTAGAGAGGAGAGTGGTTCTCTCAATGGGTGGTGACACATTGGAATTCACTACCACCATCATTAATATCAGGTAATACTCTAAACCAATTTAAAGTGGCACTAGATAATCACTTTTCATTCTTCTACCACTCGGTGGACATTTAGGAGGTACAGATCTCAAAAGGCTTATGCTATTGACCTGTTTAAAATCTTATGAATCTTATGTAAGGCAGGTACAGACATAATGCAGAGAAGATATCACAATGGGAATAAAGGTGAAGAATCAAAAATATTTAGGAGGAATTGCTCTTACAGGAGGTATTTTCACAGCAAAAGATACATGAGAACAAGGGAACATGCAATGAAACTGGAAGGTGTAAAGTTTAGGAGAGATGTGAGCAAGTAATTACTAGCTGAAAGAATGGTGGATGCCTGAAACAGTCTTCCAGCAGAGATGGTGGGGTCAAAACATTGGTGGGCTTCTAGCATAGAAACATAGAAACATAGAATTTGACAGCAGATAAGGACCGCTTGGCCCACCCAGTCTGCCCATTTCCCTACCTAATGGATAAGCTGCAGATCCTAGTTAACCAGCAGCCTACTTCATCATACCCCCACCCCTAGAATTGCCTTATGACTGTCCCATGCATGCTTGAATTCTACCACTGTTTTTGACTCCACAACCTCCTTCGGAAGGCTGCTCCATGCATCCACAACCTCTGTGAAAAATACTTCCTTAAATTACCTCTGAGCTGCCCCTCTATCTTCAAATTGTGCCCTCTTGTTCTTGCACCTCTTTTTGAAAGATGCTGCCCTCTTGGACTTTGTTGATTCCCTTGAGGTACTTGGAAAGTTTCTATCATGTCCCCCTCCTCCTTTCCTCGAGGCTATACATATTAAGCTCCTTAAGTCTCTTCATATGTCTTCCGTGCAGACCCTGCACCATTTTAGTTGCCCTCCTCTGGACAGCTTCCATCCTGTCTATGTCTTTATGGAGATTGGGTCTCCAGAACTGCATGCAGTACTCCAGATGGGGTCTGACCAGCTGTCTGTACAGAGGGATGATAACTTCCTGTTTTCTACTGGTGATGCCTCTCCTATGCATCCAGTGTATCCCCAGCCCTCCTTGCTGCCCTCTCACATTGCTTGCCCACCTTTAGGTCATCTGATATGACTACCCCCAGGTCCCTTTCCATTTTTGTTGTTGTTAGTATCTCACCCCCCATTGTGTACTCTTCCCCAGGGTTTTTGTTTCCCAGGTGCATTACCTTGCACTTCTTAGCATTGAATCTAAGCTGCCATACATTTGACTGTTCCTCTAACCTTGCCAAGTCCCTTCTCATCCTTTCCACCCCACCTTGTGCATCAACTCTGTTGCAGATCTTTGTGTCATCTGCAAAGAGACATACTTTTCCTTCCAGTCCCTCTGCAATGTCACTTACAAAGACATTGAAGAGGACCGGTCCTAATACTGAACCCTGCGGTACCCCACTAGTAACCCCCCTTTCTTCGCATGCAGGGGATAAGCACAAGAGAATCTTAGTTAGGAAGTTGTGGGGGGGGTCTGGAGATTAAGTAGGGTCTGTAGTGAGAGAATAGGATAGGCAGGGAAAATGGGCAAACTGGATTTGCCAAACAGTCCTTATCTGCTGTCAAATTCTATGTTTCTCCACCTGGCTTTAGGCACACTACAATACTTAGCAATGAAATCATTAACATTATAGGAAATCCACATTTTGCTAACATCCTTATCTTGAAATAAATGATTATTTATGGAGACTATATTTCTTTACTAGAGATGACTAGTCTTACATGTCATTACAACTGGATAGGTTGCACTAACAAACTGATAATCAGCTCATGGTTATTCATCTGTATGGACTACCTGGCCTCTGCTGACCTGAGCTATTCTGTTGTCCTCATCTTCTTTGTGCCATCTGCTAAAGTTGGGTATTCAATTCCACATCATGGTTCAGTGGTGGTGCTATCAGGACTAAATATACAGAGTAATGTCACATAAGTGTGGGCTTAGACTCTTCAAGGAGATGAGCAGAAGGTTCATTAAGGGCACTTTCCTCCATTTGCCATGACTCTGCTTGCCTGAGCTATTCTGTTTCTCACCTAATCTGTATCATCTACCTAAAAGGACAATTTTATTTCAGGGTCTGGTCCAGCAGCCACACAGCTGGGACTGGGTATGCAGGGAGTGGCACCACTTAGGAATGGGCTGGACCTCTTCAAAGCAACTCTACATGAGACTTATTCAGCCACATTTTTCTCCATTTGCCTGGACTGCCTGGATTGTACTCACATAAGCTATTCTGTTGTCCTCATCACCCATGTACCAATTGCCCAAATGGGCTATTCAATTCTGGAGTCCAGACTAGTGGTGGCACTGCTGGGACAGGGGGGTGACATCACATGGGGTGGGCTGAGCCTCTTAAAAGGAGATGCCACATGTGACTTACCTACTATTATAGCTGCTAAAAAGACAAAGATAAGGTTTGGTCAGCTGTAAGGTCTGCCAATTCAGTGTTGACCTGGCAACAGTAACATGATAAGAGGAATTTTTATGTGTTCTAAGAAGTCTACTTTAGTGATCTTTTTCAGTCCTTCTCATGAACACCCAAAATTTGGACTAATGTAAAAAGTTATTTGTTTCTATCTTATCTTAGGTCCCATTTCAGGACAGGGATTTTCCTGATAGCTTATGAGAAACTGCTCATCTACTTAATTAGCATTTTACATCTTGTAATTTATTGAAAAATAAAGCCACCTGCCTTTCAGTAGCACTTCAAGCCCTTTTGATTCTATCAGGGATTTTGTATTTTCCCCAGCTAACAGAAATATAAAACCACAGAATCTGTTGGCAGATAAGAACCATTTGTTCTACCTAGTCTGCCCATTTTCACTACATAAAGTATCACTACACACCTTACTTGATACATGATATTTGATCTGGATAATAGTAATCCTCTAAAGAGTAATAACAAATTTAGGTTAATGGCAATTGACAAAGCAGATGTTTCTGAGCTGTTAAAATAAAACTAATTTAAAAGGTGGGCCTAATTTAAAAGATGTTCTTAATGGTTTGAAACCTAGACATTTGAAATTTGTGGGCTATGAACTCTTTGCTCCACTAGCACTTTTATTTAAAGATGTATTCTGGCAAAGAGTTTGATATTGCAGAATTAGAATCAGCATATCCTCCAAAAACCTCATACCAAAAATTAGACAGCTAAGTTACTTCATTTAAAAGTTATGATTCATTTTGTGATCATAATTTCATTCTCTGTTCAAAAAAGCCAGTTTCACTGAAGAACAACTGATGATGTCATGACCAGAACTTGCAGTCTTCTCCTCCCTGTCAGCAATCTTGTAAGGACTTATTTCTTCAAAATTTAGGAAACTGTAAGTGTACAGTAGTACCCATTTGAAAAAAAACTCTTACAGAGAATTGTGTGTAGTATGCATTTCTAGAATGTTTAAGTGCATGAAACTGTACTTTGGGGTATCCAGTGATATAGCGACTGCAAATGAGCAAATTTATTCATGCTATATATATATATATATATATATATATATAAGTATATATATATATTGACCAGTCTCTTTCCTTAATTTTTCAATCTTGTCTGGTACTTGACTTGTTGGCTGGAAACTTGCTAAAGTTATTCCAGTACATAAACATAGGTCTTAAGAAGATTTTAATAACTTTCATCTTAATTCACTTCATCTGAACAAGCTACACACTTTGAGCAGCTGATTAACAGACCATTGTGCTCTTTTCTTAATTCAGTCTTTGCTCAGTGGGTGGCAGTTATGTTTTGCACAGTCTTACTCTACCACTATTTCTGTGTCTTGGATGATATAAATTTAGATATGAATGAGAGTAAACTTACTTGAGTCATCTTTTATGGACTTGTCCAAGGCCTTTGGCATTGTTTATCTTGGGTTGTTAACAGATAGACTGAGCTACCTTGGTTTTGAGTCCAGAACTCTGGACGGGTTTCATGAATTCATGCAAGTTCATTCCCAGTTTATCTAACTGGTCTGGTGTCTAGTCCCTCTTTTGTGTCCAAGTGTGTTTCTCAGTGCTTGTTTCCTGATGTTTTCTGTTTTCCTGTATTTTTATTGATAATGTGGATGCCTATCTGGATGGTGTACAATATAATGTCCATGCTGATGACACATAATCTACTTTCTCCTTCAGCTTGTTTTGAATTCCAAAAGCTATGGATTTTGGATCATCTGCTAGACTATTGGGTCTTACTGATGGACCTGGACTGTTCCTAGCAATGGTTGATAGAGGCAGATTATAAACTGTCGAGTCTTACAAATATCTTGGCTATTGGTTGGATTCTTTGGCTTCTGGTGATGTGTATATTGATCGTCTAATAAAATCCAGTGCTCATAAGATTGGCTTTTTGTATTGGAATTCGTCATTTATTCCTTTGGAGTTGTGCCTCAGACTTGTTCAATCATTAATATTTCCTTTAACAGATTTGTTATGATTTTTTCATAAATCTGTACTTAGCAAAATGGATGTTCTTTATCATCATCTCACATGTTTTGCTAGTGGCTTTCCATATTCTATGCACCACTGTCAATTCCAGAAACAATTGAATTGGTTATCGGCCAATAGGCCTCTACTTTATAAGCAATTGTTTGCATTGTGAGCTGCACAAGGTAAACTACCTGATTATCTTTCATCAGTCATCTCTATTAGGAGGCAATTGTAGTTACTTTTTCCCTGTGACATGGAATGTTTTAACAGTTCATCTGCAAACTCATTCATCTGTCACTTTAACCTCTCTGATTTTATGCAGTTGACTCATATGATCTTTACCACTTGGTATAACTTGATATAACTTGGTGTAAATGAACAGAAAAGGCCAAAGCCAATTGAGACTGTTTCCCACATTGTGAGACTTTTTAGAAGTATTAATAATTTTCCTAATCTAACCATCATGTTTTATTTTAAAAGTGGTGATATTTTCTAAGTCAATCAAATCCTGTGGTAAGGTATTCCATATTCTTGGAGCTATGATTTTATTTATTTATTTATTTATTTTATTTAGTTTTTGTTGACTGGGTAAATGCACTAGACAAATCCTGCCTATTTTCAGGCATGACCTGGGGGAAGGGGGTACAGATGAATGCCAGCTGACCTTGAACCAGATTAAGCTGTTTTAAAGAAATTGCCCCTTTTATTAGTTCTACAGGAATTAACCTCAAGTTGTCTATTATGTAGCCTTGGAACTAATCTTTTATTAGAGTATGATAGTCCACATTACTTCATAAGGTCAGGTGATTTAAGTAATTTGTAGACTAGGAGCATGTCACCTCTTATTCTCCTATTTTGAAGTGAATGGAGTCTGGTGGTTTTAAGTCTTGAGGGATATTAAGGCATGCCAGCCTGGGTGCCATCCTGGTGTGGTTCTCCTCTGACCTGCCCAGTTGAGCTATACATCCTGAGACAATGGTTCCAAAAGTGTGACTCAAATATCATATTAAGGAATGTAAATGGTATTACTAGCTATATTGAAAGAAAAGAATCATTAACTATGTTAGCAACATAACACAGATTGTTTAATGTTACCAGAGACCCACCTTAATCAATCCATCAATCAATCAATCAGCATCTTTATTTAACCAGGTGAAAACCATTGAGCAAAGCTCATTTTCAAGATGGACCTGGGGTTACTTATCAACATAAAAAGGTTTACACACATAAGCAGAGCATACAAATGGATTACATATACAAAGATTACGGCATTACCATGACACAGGGTTACAAAGAGTACATGGCAATGTGCAATATAAGGAACATATAAGACTGTCAAATGTCAAGACTTCAGGACCCATTTAAATTATTAATGAATTTGAATTTTCAAAATGTTGTAACCTTGTTTTGGGGGATGGGTAATTTACACAGGATCTAATGGTAAATCTAAAGGTACTGCCATTCAGTTTCTCTAGAAAACTTAATGTGGAAATAATAAATTCAGTTATAGACAAACACTAGATACATAATAACTGGAGCGTTTCTTTTCTCATGGGGACCCTGGTTAAAATTTGCTGTTATAACCCACTGGTTTATAATGGTGAACAACGCCAGGGTTCCTAAAGCTCAGAATGCGCCTCCTCTGTTCTCCCTCACATAGCACCATCGGACACTTGGCTGCCACCATCACTCGGCCGGTGGTAAGTGCATTTAGAAAAAAAACCTTGTCTCACAGCAGTTTACTTTTCCTCCTCAGCAAACAAGTAATCCTCCATTTAAATTGAAATGAAAATGAAAAGAAACACTTTCTGCAGCTGCTCGGCTGCCGCCCAGAGAGGCTTCATCCCTACCAGAACATTAGCCATTTTATTTTATGTAATTGCTGTGGTAAGAAAATGCTCCCAACAATTATAAAATAAAACATGAGGTGGTGTGTTAAACTCGAGATTTTACACACACCCCTCAGTGTTGGATTCTTAAATAAACCCCTCGAGCTTCGCTTTCAGGGTTTATGTAGCATCCAGCACCTCGGGGTGTGTGTAAAATCCTGTTAAACACACCACCCCATGCATTATTGTATATGATATAGTTCATGTCACACTAAATAACACAGTTATAACTTATGCCAGTATATATGAACCTAATGCAGATTCCCCATATTTCAGTGACTTTTTTAACTTGTCTTGCTCAAATTCCACAACCATATATTATAGGAGAGGACTTTAGTACTATATTAAATCTAGAAATAGACAGAATGGGCTTCCACTCAACCCCGTCAAAGGCAGAGAAAACTATACTTAATAGAATGGAGAATTATGGCCTAGTAGACTTACAGAGATACAGTGATGAAAAGGTACATGGAAACTGAAGAATTGAGGTAAGTGCCATATAATGGCTGCCTATGGCATTTTGAATTTATGTTGATGTCTCAGTCATTTTTCAACATTTTTGTACCAAATTTTCAATGTGGGCTTTTTGGGACCCCACCTTATGAACACTGTCCCTGTTTTCTCATTAATTGGAGCCATGCAATGACTGCAAAATCAACTTTCTGGACTGATCAATGAAATGACAGTGCCAGTGTTCATGAGGGGACATCCCAGAAAGCCCATGTTGAAAATTTGGTGCAAAAATGTTGAAAAATGACCACATTATGAGCGTGTGTTGCACAGTTTCTATGCATACTCTTAACTTCACCAATTTTTAATATTTTCACTCCAGATTTTCAACAATACCATTTTTTCACACCTCCTATGAACAATATAGCTGTCATTTTCACATCCTGCCCAAAATGAGTTTTCGCACCTGGGCACAGAATGGTGTGGCCACTGTGCAATATCAACTTTCTGGATGGATAAATGAAATGTGCCAGTGTTCATGAGGTGGGATCCCAAAAAGGCCATGTTGAACGTTTGGTGAAAAATTCCTGAAAATGCCGAGTTCGTGCATCCATTGAATTTATTCTATGCACATTGCATAACTTTACTACTTTTCAATCTTGTGGTGCCAAATTTACAGCATAACCATATGTTCACAGTACCCCATGAACAGTACAGCTGTCATTTTCATATCCTGCCCAAAATGTGATTTTGCACCTGTGATTCAGAATGGCGTTGCAGTTAGCATAATTATGTTTTGCCTTGCATTTAACAATTTTTTCTGTGCCGGGGCACATGAAGTGGGGGTATAAGATGGCTATGCTGACAATTTGGTCACTGTTGTTTGACACATGGAAGTGCATTGCCCAGAGGGTCCTGTGCTTCCACACCTACATACATATATGCATCTACAGAGGGATTGGAGCACAGGATCCAAAGAACCCTGCGCTCTCACAGTAAAATATGGATTCTATTATACTATCTCAAAAAGAAGGGAAATTCATTGCAAAAAAACTCTGTTAATGCATCAGTAAGGGTTCCAATTACAGTGACAAAAGTATAGAATTTTGGCGTTAGAGTTTCCAACAGTACCACGCCCACTCCATACACCAACAGGCATCGGGGTGTGCCTTGGGGTCATTAGGCCTATCACCCCATTCTCATATACTGTACCATCTCAGCTTCCTTACACATGGAATGGGGTGAGTGTTAGGCCCAATGACCCCAAGGCACACCCAAATGTCTGTTGGTATGCGGAGGGTAGGGTGGTAGGGTTGAGAACTCTAACACCAAAGTTCCATACTTTGTCACTGTATTGGAACCCTAAATTATGCATTAACAAAGTTTTTTGCAATGAATATAAATATATATACAGTATATACAGTATATATATTTTATAGTGGCGCAGTAGTGCCACTGTAGTTAGGGTTGAGTACCCCATTTAAAGTTAAATGGTGAAATTTTGCACCTTAATAACTTTGCCACCATATGACAGGTTTGCCTGACATTTGGCAGGCACAGAGCGGTAGTATAGATCTTGTGATCAGCCAAGTTTTGCTGGTCAGATATACAGTTGCGGAGTTATTAAGTGACATTCCGTAGCACATTTATGTTTTTTTGCGCATTCTTTGCTCTCATCTACAGGTCACACAGTTTATGCAACTAGTCCAAAAGCTTCAGGGAACATGCAGCTGGAGTCCCCAATGTGTCTTTCAAAAATTTCATGAAAAAATATTAAACGGTTCAAAAGTTATTCAAAAAACAAGTTTCCCATTATAGTCAATGGGAAAAGTTAAAAAGTTCGACAGTGTCGCAAATGCAGATTTTAGTGTCGCAAATGACCCCTGTAGAGTCATGAGTCAGCCAATTTTTTTTCAGTTACTAGTCACAGAAATGATTGGCATTTAAATTTGGGACCCTTTATGGACACAATTCTTTTATGTTCACCTATTCGAGCCCTGAGGATGCTAGCTATGTCTTTTTGAGGGGTTAAACACCCCAGAAATATGTTTTTCAATTTTTTGTAATCTGTAGTGTCGCAAAGTAGTGTCAAACTTGCGACACTTTTGTGATTTTTTTGCGAAAGTGTCGCAAATCACAACACCACTTTGCAACACTATGGCCAAAATAACAGGAATTGTTTGCCACCCTGCTGCAAAAGAATGGTTTGGTCTTTTGGGCTGAAATTTGAAGGGAAGAAAGCCCACATTCCACAGATGTGCCTTTTGGTGGCTTGGAGAAAAAATATTGCAGGGATGCAAAGTTATGGTACTCTGAAGTTGACACTTTTTCCCATAGACTAAAATTGTGGCGTCTGCCGCACCTTTCGGGGCTCGTATCTTGGAAATGGTGTGAGATACAGACTTTTCATCAGAAAAATGCTTAGCCACCCACTAGAGGACTAAGTGCAAAACTAGCCAGGAAAGTCATGAATCATATGAATTTGTTTTTTTCTACGTTGTACAGTTCCTGAGATATAAGCAATTTAGTATTCCAAGTGCTCATTTTCTGGTCTGAGGCCCATTATTATGCATACATTCTTTTAGCCATTGTGTTTCTCTATGCAACTGTTGGGAAAACCAGGCTGTGTGCTCCACTTACTGTTACATAAGCATTTCCACTTGCGTTTCCGTACCTGTTTGCATTAAGCGTTACCATGTATGCCACCGTATGCATTTCCCTTTGCATTTTTGTTTGTGCTTGCATTTGCATTACTGTTACCATTTGTGTCTCCACTACTGTTTCTGTTTGTGTTTCGATTTGCATCACCGTGTGCATTACCATTTGCGTTTGTGGCCATCCTTCCATTTGCATTTGCGTTTGTCTTTCATTTTGCGTCATCGTTGCTGTTACTGTTACCATTTGCATTTCCAATTGCGTTACCATGACCATGAGCATTATGGTTTGCCTTTCTGTACGCGCTTGCATTTCTGTTTCCTTTGGCATTATTGTTGCTGTTACTGTTACCATTTGCATTTCCAATTCTTGGTCGCAGTACCTGTGACATTCGGTTTCACGTTCCATTAGTCTGTGTTGCATTTCCATTTCTGTTTTTCGGAGTTATTGTTGCTGTTACCATTACCATTTGCATTTCCAACTGTGGTACCATGGCCATGCATGTTCACGGTTTGAGTTTCCGTACATGCTTGCATTTCGCGTTCTGTTTTCTTTGGTGTTATTATTTGCTGTTACTGTTACCATTTGAGTTTCCAATTGTGGTACCATGACGTGCATGTTACGGTTTGTGTTTCGATATGCACTTGCATTGTGTTTCTATTTCTTTTGGTGTTATTGTTGCTGTTACCATTACCATTTGCATTTACAATTGTGTTACCATCACCGTGCACTTTACAGTTTGCATTTCCATCACGCTTGTGTTCTGTTTCTATTTCCATTGGCATTATTGTTGCTGTTACTGTTACCATTTGTATTTACAATTGTGGTACTGTGGCCATGTAGCGTTTCAGTTTACATTTCAGTACGTGCTTGTGTTTGTGTTTCCATTTCTGTTTTCTTTTGGCATTATTGTTGCTGTTACCATTACCATTTGCATTTCCAATTCTTGATGTACCGTGACCGTGCATGTTACCAGTTGCTTTTCCATACGCGCTGCATTTGCATCTCCATTTACATCACTGTTCACTTTGGCGTCAGTTTGCACTTCCATTTCTATTACCGTTTGCATTAACATTTATGTTTTGCGTCACCATGTGTGTAACCTTTTGTGCTTGCGTTGCCCTTACCATTACTATGTGACAAAAATCACATTCTGGGAACACGGGCCTGAAGGGCCTGTGCTCCCACCACCACATTCCATTCACTATTTATAGTCCTCATTCTCAAAAAGAAGGACATTCATGGCAAAAACTCTGTTTAATGCATCAGTTAGGGTTGTTCCACAGTGTCAAAAGTGAGGAAATTCAATGTTAGGGTTGAAAGACCCCCCTTGCAACCCACCCCACCCCCCAACTGGCATTGGGGTGTGCATTGGGGTCATCGGTTCTAACTCTCATTCCATTCTCCTATACTTCACCACCTCAGCTTGTTAACACATGGAATGGTGTGACAGGGCCGACGACACCAACGCACACCCTGATGCCAGTTGGGGGGCGGGGTGGGGGGTGCAAGGGGGGCTTTCAACCCTAACATCAAATTTCCTTGCTTTTGTTGCTGTGGAACAACCCTAACTGATGCAGTAAATGGAGTTGTTTGCCATGTATTTCTATATAATATATATGTGTGTGTGTATGTATATATATATATATATAGATATATATATATGTATATATATATATATGTATATATATCAGAGGCAAAAACTCTGTTTAATGCATCAGTTAGGATTGTTTCACAGTGGCAAAAGTGAGGAAATTCGGTGTTAGGGTTGAAGACCCTTGGACTAACCCACCCTCCCAGCCGGCATTGGGGCCGTCCACTAATCACCCCACATGGCGAAGAAGCAGAGGCAGGGAAAATAGGGTGAAAGTAGGACAACAATCGTGCCAGAGCTAGTTGGGGGTGGTGAAAGCAAAACGACCTTTCAACCCCTAACACCGACTGTGGGAACAACTAACGATGATAAATAATTTTGCCCCCTATTCCTTCTTTTTGAGAATGATAATGAGAAATAGTGATGTAATGTATGTGGAGGGCCCATACTCACCACATGATGTCTTGTCACATAGTAACATGGTGCCTGCAAATGCAAATGGTTATGCGCATGGTTACGCAAAGCGAAACAGAAAAAGAAACAGTACTGTAGACACAAATGGTAAAAATAACACAAATGCAAGCGCAAATGAAAACACAAAGGGTAACGTACGTGGTTGCGCAGACGGGAACGATAAGCGAAACAGGTACAGAATCGCAAGCGGAAGCAGTAACGATAACAGTAATGTAAGCGCACAGGCTGGTTTCCCCCAAAAGCTGCATAGAGAAAGACAGTGAGTACAAAGAATGTATGCATAATAATGGGTCTCGGAGCAGAAAATGAGGAGTTGGAATACTAAATTGCTTATATCTCAGGAACCATACGACGTAGAAAAAAATGTAAAAGTCATATGATTTATGAGTTTCCTGGCTAGTTTTGTAATTAGCCCCTGGCTAAGCATTTTTCCAAATAAAAGTCTGTATCTCGCATTGTTTCTGAGATACGAGCCCTGAAAGGTGCGGCGAACACCGTAATGTTATCCTGTGGGGAAAAAAGAGAAGTTCGGAGTGCCATAACTTTGGCTCCCTGTAATATTTTTTCACCAAACCACTGAAAGGCACATCTGTGGGTTTTGCTTCCCTCCAAATTTCAGCCCAAAAGACCAAACTGTTATTTTGCAGCAGGGTGGCAAAGATTCCTGTAATGTGGGCGGACGCGTGTGTTATCTATGGGAGAAACGTCCAACTTTGGGTGTAATTTTACCGCCCTGTAATATTTTTTCACTGAAAGGCACATCTGTGAGATATTGACTACGTTACCTCAAATTTCAGCCCAAAAGACCAAACCGTTCTTTTGCAGCACGGTGCCAAATAATTGCTGTCATTTCCCACAGCCTGGAAAAGTACTGTCAAACTTTGAAAGCTTGGAAATTCATGTGACACTGATGTCAAAGCGAGAGTACTTTATAAAGTACTTTTCCCAGAAATCTGAAAAACATATTTCGGGGTGTTTACCCCAAAATAAAGACATGTCTAGCATCCTCAGGGTCCGACTAGGAGAATACAAAAGAATTAAGTTGCTAGAGGGTCCCAACTTTAAATGCCAAGCATTTTTCTGATCACCAACTGAAAACAAAATGGCAGATTTGCGACAGTAAAAGGGCCATTTGAGAAAGTAAAAACTGCATTTGCGACACTGTCAAACTTTTTGTTAACTTTTCCCATTGACTTATAATGGGAACTTGTTTTTTGAATAACTTTTGAACCGTTTAATATTTTTCCACAAAATCTTCAAAAGGCACATCTGGGACGCCGGCCACATTTTTCCTGCAGATTTTGTACTGATCGCACAAACTGTGCGACCTGTAGAGATGACCAAAGATATGCAAAAAAGCGTAAACATGCTCGCAAACCATGCTTAATAACTCAGCAGCCGTATATCCGAACAGTACAAAAGTTGGCAGGTCCCAAGATGTATGGTTCTCAATCATGTATTCCAAATTTCAGGCAAATCTGTTGAATGGTTGCAAAGTTATTATGGTGCAAAATTTTAGGTTTAACATGTAAATGGCTCCTCAACCCTAACTATGATATACTGTATATATATGTATACAGCCCTCAGATCTCTACAATGTAGGAATGACATTATATTAAACCAGCTGATAAGGGAGGTGCTGTTGTGGTCTGGCAAAAGGAGCTATACATCACAGAAGCCACACAGCAACTCTCTGACACCAGGTTTTATTCTTCTCTTCCACAGGACCCAACTGCTGACTATCAGACGGAGGTCACCACCACCATCACCTCTGCTATTGAAAACAATGAGCTCCCTGCTTCTGCTAAGAGACTCATAGTTCAGCATCCCCAGACATCCAGGTTTTATCTTCTTCCCAAAATCCACAAAACTGGTAACCCGGGTCGTCCCATAGTGTCTGCCTGCTCCTGCCCCACATCCCACATCTCTGCATTTTTGGATGGCCTCATGAGACCCCTTGTTGAGTCCCTGCCTCCTATGTTAAAGACACTAACCATGCTCTAGTTATTTGACAGGTTCAGATTCAGTGACTCTCATCAGCTCATCTTCACCATGGACATCAAATCTCTTTACAGTGATCCCCATGATGATGGTCTGACAGCTTTGCAGCATTTCTTGAACAAGCGGGAAGTCCAGCAGCCACCCACACACACACTAACTCATCTGGCAGAACTGGTTCTTACACTCAATGCTTTTTCTTTAATAACAGTTTTTTCAGCAGGTCAGTGGAGTTGCCGCGGTACAAGATGGGACCCAGCTTAGCTAATCTGTTTGTGGGTTGGGTGGAGGAACATTTTTCTCTCATTCACAGGACTGTGCCTGAACTCTATAAATGCTACACTGATGACTGTGTGGGGGCCACCTCCTGCTCCAGGGAGACCCTCCAAGTCTTCCTTGACAAGTTCACCGTGGCCCATCCTTCCCTTCAGTACACTGTTGAAGTATCCTCCTCTACACTGCCTTTTCTGGATATCCAGCTGTCAGTCCAGAACACTGGTCTGAAGACATCAGTCTATTACAAACCCACTGACTCTCACAGTTTCCTCCTCCATAGCTCTTTCCATCCTAAACATGTCAAGAATGGCCTGCCTTATTCACAGTTTCTTAGACTTCGCAGGTTATGCAGTGAAGAGGATGATTTTGCTGAGCAGACCCAAATAATGCATAGTTTTTTTATTAACAGGGGATACCCTAAAAGCACAGTGGACAGAGCACTCTCCCAGGTCAGTAACATGCCCCATAACCTTGACCCCCGCAGGAGGGATACTGTCACACAAGAACAATGGCAAATTCCACTAGTTCTTCCTTTCCATCAGAGCACACCTTCTCTTCACAGGATCATCACTAGTAACTTTCCCATTTTGCAAACTGACCTAACATTGGTGCTTCCTTTACAGAACCACCTATTGCCTCCTCACGGCCACCTAACCTCATGGAATCTCCTGGTTAAAAGCAGCCTACCCACTCCTAACAGTTCCTCCCCCCCAGGTACCAAACCTTGGAACAGGGCTCGCTGCTACACCTGCAAATTTATTTCCAGTGTGACTGAGATTAAGGGGCCTACAGGTGTTTTTCACATCACCAAGGAGTTCTCATGCACCTCCACTAATGTGGTGTATTGTATTCTTTGCAGGAAGTGTTCAGCTATTTACATCAGAGAAACTGGTAGGCGTCTTGCTGACGTTTAGGGAACATTACAGAGCAGTCAGGAATGGTGAAACTGCTAAACCCATTGTATCCACTTTATCTCCAGGGACCACAATGTCAATGACCTTTCTGTTTGTGTCCTTCAGCAGGGCTTCCGGGATCCTGACCATAGAAAAAATGGGAAGCCAAGCTGATCATCCATTATAGCTCCCAGCAACCCTCTGGTTTAAATGATAGACTTATTTTCCACTAACATCTTTCAGCCATCCCTTTTTTCCTAAAGTCAATTTGTTTTTGTACTCATTTATTTTTCATTTTCACCATATCTCCATTTCTGTCTCCTTCCACACATTTGTCACCTTTCAGCCTTCTTACAAGGCCCTGTTAATTAGTCTCCACCTGGAACTTCCCCAGCTCTTTCTATCCCATTATGCTTTATCTTTCCCATCATCACCTTTTTGTTTCTCAGATTCTCTCTTAATCTTACCATTTATCACTTCTTCTCCTTAGCCTCCCCTTCTTCTTTCTCCACATATATATCTCTGTCATTTACCTCTCCTCTACACTAACTTTTTTTTTCTCTTTTAGATATTTCCTGAAGAAGACCTCAGGTCAAAACGTAGATTTTAACTCTATTTTCTATTTTCAGCGTGCATTTAATATAACCATTTTGTTTTGCTTTTAGACCACATGCTTACGTAGTGCCTTGTAGTTTTTACAATTTGTATACTGTATATATATATATATATATATATATATATATATATATATACACACACACACACACACACACACACACACACACACACACATATATGTATTTGTCTCAGATAAATATCAAGACCAATATGTCATCTGTTTGTCTTCAGTATGAATGGTCTGTACTTCACATCATTGCCATGGGGACCATGTTTCAATCTACTTCACTATTTTTACTTTATTTTGGTTTATTTTTTATTTTGTTATGTTTACTACTTCATTATGCTTTGTATACAATCCCAGAATGGGATCCATATTCTCTCAATACATAAGTTTGTTCATTTTTAATGTAATATGTTTTCTCTAAATTCATAATGTCTATTATTAGATTTATCCAAGTCTCGAAGATCGGCAGGGTCACGTCTTTCCATTTTATCAAAATATATTCTTTTGCTATTATTGTAGCCATGGTTATAAATTGTTTGTTGTGCTAGAGAGTAGTGTTACTGTAGTTAGGGTGTCATTATTATCTTTAGTTTTATTTTTTTTTCTATAATTTCTATTATTTTGACTAAACATTTGATAGATAAGGGCAGGAATATAGCATATGAATTAAGGTACTTCAGGTGTTTTTATTAAACTGATGTAATTTTGAAGGGTATAATATGTCCTATATGTAGTATTTATCTGCATTTGTTTTAATTTGTTTGCTTTCGCATTAGTAGTTAAGGTTGCTATTATTTCTTGCCACAAATCCTGTGTTATATTATACCAAGTTCATTTGCCCATTTTTTTTTAATTTTGTGCTCCCTAGTGTCATTGCACAATCGTTCATATATATTAGATATCAATTTTTTTTGTCATTTTTATTTTTAAAGAATTCTACTATGGTTGGCTCTTTGTTATTCTTTAATTGCCTATTTGCTGTCATAATATGACTTTTAATCTGTTGGTACTGAAAAATGTGGTTGTTTGGAATATTTAAATTATTTTTGTATTTATTTGAAAGGCTTTATTTTGTTATTTTGGAATAGCTTATGTACTTCATGCAACCCATGCTCTTTCCATATTCTGAAATACTTATCTGATGTTGATGGTGGGAAGTTATAGTTCATATAGATTAGTGTATATACTGATGTTGCCATTGGTTCCTTTAAAATTTGGTATGCTTTTATTCATGCTTGTATTGTGTTTTTTGTTGTGATATATTCTGTTTTATTTCTAACTTTAGAGTAATATGAGGAGTTTAATAAGTTTCTTAGTTTAGGATATGGCTGTATGGCCTGCTGTAATTGTGCTGATTTGGGTAGAGTTTCATTTTCCTTCAGCCATATCCATATATTAGCTATTTGGTCCAAGATGTAATAGTTGTGCACATCAGGTAGGGCCAGTCCCTCATTATTTTTTTATAGTGTTAATGTTGAGTAAGCTATTCTGTTTTTTTTTTCCAGATAAATTTGGTTAATATTATTTTGGTTTTGTTAATGAAAGACTGTGGCAATGGGATAGGGAGGGCTTGAAAGAGAAACATTTGCTTTGGTAATACCTTAATTTTTATTATGTTTATGCCGCCTATTACTGTTAATGGCAGTGACATCCATCTGTTTAGTTCATCTTGTATATCTGTTAAAATTGGACTATAATTATCTCTGTATAGTTGGTCTGTTTTGGCTGTTAGTTTAATACCTAGATATTGAATTTGTTTATTAGTTTGTACACAATTTTGATGTTGTAGCATATGAATACTAGGTTCAATACTAGGATTATAAGACAGGCAGAGGCTCCAAGCCCATAGTGCTTGTCTCCCACACATAAGCGGGCATATGTGCCACTTAAATTTAAGAGATGTTTGTCTAGCCTTCCTTTGAAGGCCTGGAAGATGTTGACTCCACCACCTCTAGGAGGCTATTCCACATGGGAATAATCCTTTGAGTGAAGAGGTATCTTCTCAAATTTGTTTTGGGAAAAGTCAACTTTAGCTGGTATTTGTGACTTCCTAAACTACCACTCCTGTTTGTAGGCATTAGACCCAAACTTTCTGCCAGTTTGCTATCATTATATATTCTGTACATTTGTAAAGGTCCCTCTGAGTGCACCTCAGTTCCAGGGGTATAGGCTGAGCTTCTGTAATCTTGATTCATATGGCTCCCTACTAATACCGTCCACCAACTTAGTCATCCTTCTTTGAACCCTTTCCAAGGTGTTTATATCACTTCTTAGATATGGGCTCCAGAGGGGTGTACAGTAATCTAGGTGCAGCCCAACAAATGCTCTGTTTAGTGGCACTATACAGGCCCTATTCCTAGATATGAAAGCTTTCTTTATGCATCTGATTATTCTGTTGGCTTTATTAGTGACTTCATTACAGTTCAAACTAAAGGACAAGTCCTTTCTGACAAGTATTCCCATGTCCTTCTCTCTGTCACTCTTAACTGGGTGTCATTCAGAGTGTACATTTTCTGTCTGTTGTTTTTACCATGGTGCATTACCACACATTTCTCGATGTTAAACTGCATGCCATTTAGAGATGCCATTCTTTCAACTTATCTATGCCTTGTTGTATCGATGGCACCTGTTTGTCAGTGTCTACCTCAGCCCTGAATTTGGAGTCATCTGCAAATTTAATACAAGCTTTTGACTCCTATTCATTAGTCTATAATAAACATTGACAACAAGATTGGCTAGCACCAACCCTGTGGCACCCCTCATGACCCTGCCACTCTCGGACATATGTCCCCTAATTCAAACTTTTTGAGTTATGTCTGTAAGTCAACAGTTAATCCACCTGAATAAAATGTTATTGATGCCTAATTGCTGCATCTTGTGTGCAAGGATACCATGTGGTACTTTGTCAAATGCTTTTGTATAGTCCAAATAAATCATATCCTAGTGTTTTTTAACTGTCCAGTGATTTGCTGACCTTTTCGTAGAAGACTAAGGTGTTAGTTAAGCATGATCTCTGCTTCCTAAACCCATGCTGAAATATGTCTGAGATTCCTAATATCTAATTCATTTTCCAGCCTCTCCTTTATTAATGACTCTAGCATTTTGCCAACTATTGCTGTTAGACTAATGGGTCTGTAGTTACCCACTTCTGCCTTGTCACCCTTTTTAAATATGGGGGCAACTATTGCTGTCTTCCAGTCCTGAGGGACAACCCCAGATTCCAGATAGGTTAAGTAGTTTATATAGTCGGTCCACCAACCAAGCGTCAACCTTCTTTCAGAGCCTGGGATATAAATTATCAGGCCCTGCTGATTTTGAAGGGTCTATTTTCTTTAGTATTGCTGCAATCTCTGATTTTGCTAACTTTATTTGATTACCTAAGTATGTTACCGATGGCAAGGTATCCCAACCTACTGTATCTACTCCCCTATGTTGTGCCTTTTCATAAACAGAGCAGAAATGATTGGTAAAGACTGTAGCCTGTTTTTCTGGATTTGAACACTCCATTTCTTCCACTTTGATGGGGCCTACCATTGTGTCCACTGCTTTATTATTAACATATGCATAAAAGGATTTGTCGTTGTCTTTGGTATGGGCCAATCTGAATTCTACTTTACTTTTCTCTAATCTAATCATTTTTTTTTTTGCTATACTTTAACTGTTGTTTATATTTGTTACTCTTATAAGTGTTGTCATCCCTCTTCATGGCCCCGTATGCCTGCTGTTGTTTTCTTTAATTGGTGTCTGACCTTTTTGGTGTACAAAATTGGTACATTCCCTTTATTATATATATAGCTTTATTGGGTACATAGATGTCCTCCAGGCTAGTAGCTTATTCTTAATTTTTAGTGGCTGCTCTGCCAAGTTGCCCAAGCCTGTTCACACTGTTTTACTCCATAATAAACAAATGCTTTTTCTAAACCAGCATTTTTAGCAACCTTTTGTTCTGCTGGTTTAGTTTTATATACAATTGCTCGCTGAGACTGCTTGAGCAAATGGAGCATTTTATGCATGCTTCATGGTACAGTAGGTGTTCATAAGACCAAAGAGTCAGAGTTGTTTGGAATGGTTTGTCACAGTGCTGCTCCATTTTATGCTGCCTAATGTCTGCCTTGCTAAATAGCTGGTAAAAGCTTTTAATTAACTCTGTATGAATGAACCTTATATTATGTTAATCTGTAGCTCTGGGATCAAAGTTTTATTTCCAGTTTGAAATGCTATAAATTGAATTTTGCCTCTGAATGGTCGTGCTGGCCGTCTGTTAGTAGTTGGCTTTCCAATAAAATAACTCCTGAAGACAAGCAAGAAGGGAAAGTGTTGGCCTTTGGAAGAGATGTTTGTGAATTGGGAGTATTTTTTGACAGAGGTTCTACCCTCTGCCTTCAGGCTTTTATATTTAAAATACGGTTTGACAACATTGTGTAAGGGGACGGGGGTTATAGTACCATCTTAGTTGCATTGAATTTACTGCGCTCAGTGCAGCATTATTTTTTTTTTCCTCAGGTGACTCTGTTATGCTGGAGAGAATTTAGGATGATCCAGGAGCCATGAAAATTGACTGTGGTCATTTACAGAGACCTTTAGGGGACTAGCAGTACACGCATGTTTTGATCATCAGTGAATTTGTTAAAATAGCACGGACCCCCAGGAACAGGAGACAGGAGCTCAGTTTGACCTTTCCTTATTAGCTTTCACAAAAATGCTGTTTCAGTGAGTAGTGAAAACTGTCTGTGGAATAAAATCCCCTGGAAAGGTTATTTTAAATTTTTTCTTCCATGGGCGCAATTAATAATTGAATTTTAATTTTTCTCAGTGAACTTAAGAGTTAGTCCTGGAAAGTACAAACACATGTCTGTATTCATTGTTTTATATAAGTCAGAAACTATGGCTCTGTAAAACCCAGTATAAGAGAACTTTCAACCCAGAAGCCCCAAACAGAGCATAATTGAATTCATGGCACTTTTGAGTATATTGTTTGAAATAGAAACCTGTGTGAGATGCTTCACTCATGTTTATGCAAATTGTTGTTACGTTTATTCAGTGGACTTGTTCTGGTGTATCCTAAATAACAGGACTCCCTGTTAAGGAATGCCATTTTTTGATTTATGGCACAGTAGAGAATCAAATTGATATGATATGCCTTTGGGCAGCTGGACTCTTCTGTGTAGAGGAGGAGCCACCACTCTGGGATACTGATTTTCTGATTATGTGAACTCCATGGGCAATTAGTGCAACTCTATTATAAGGAAAGCAAGTTTTAAAATTAATATTAATAAGCATAAAGCAACTGCGATGTACTTTTTTCAGTAAGATAACTTATGCCTGTTGCTGCCATTTATTTGTATAGTTTAATATTTAAATGTGTACGGAGCCAAGAGGTTAGACCTAAGTAATCACAGCAGAGTTCAAATAAGGTTTATATAAGGCCCATATAGTGCTTATGTACTTACTTCTAATGACAGCACTAAGTTCAAGAATGATCTAAACTCAGTTATAAAATAAAGGGTTTGCTCATATTGGTTATTGACAGATTACTATTAGCTAGTGTAATGTTCTCTGTTTTAAATGCCTTTTTGATGTAATGCAATTTAAATGCTTTTAGATATTTTATATGTTAATGTTGTAATGGTTTGATAACTGAGCAACAATAAAACTTAACTAATTTTTAGCCATTATTCTTCTGCTGTTACATTTTCTACATCCCAGTCCCATTCTGTTAACTTCTGCCTGATTAAACCAAAGTTTGTCCTATTATAGTTTTTTATAACTGTACAACCCCAGATTGTTTTAAGTTTGGAATTCAAATTAAACAGCACAATGTTGTGGTCACATTCAATAAGGGGTTCCTGAATTGCTACATTGTTAATACTTTCTGCTCTATCAGTTATTACTAGGTCCAATATTGCATTATTCCTAGTTGGTTTATTCACTACTTGCATTAGTCCATTATCGGCACATATGTCCATAAGGAGTTGCCCCTGATTATTGGATACTGTTCCATTGTTCCAATCTATTCCAGGCACATTAAAGTCCCCCAAAACTAATACTTCTTTGTTCCTAATTATTTCACTGATGTCTTCTAATAGTTTTATATGTTCTACTGCTTCTATGACTGGTGGCCTATAGAAAGCCCCTACTATGAGGTGTTTGTTGTTCTCACTGGTAATCTGTAACTACAATGACTCCTACTGCCTTCACTGTGTATTTGCTTACTTCATATGCCTTCCTTCACAAACAGTGCAACTCCTCCCCCTCTTCTTCCCTTTCTATATTTATGGAACACTCTATATTCCTGGTGAAGTTCTCTGAACACCAGATTTCAGTTATTGCAGCTAAATCAATTTCTTTCTCTATCATAATGAGTTTGAGTTCTGATTTTTGACCACATTAAGGCTTCTTGTATTGATAAGAGTATAGCCTATTCTTTTTGCCCTTAGGTAGAGTCCCTAGCTTGATGGATTTATGTGGCTCATTACCACCCTTTGTTAACCCTATACCTCTTAGTTATTAGTTTTTAAGTATTGCTATTAGGTTTAATTAATTGAAAATCATGCCCCAAGTAATCTGGAACCTTTCCTGTTCATGTATAGTCCATTGTTGCTGTACAGGTTCTGTGTATTTTCAAACATCTCCATGATTTAATAACACATATTCCCTTACTCAAGCATAATTGTCTTAGCCAATTATTGTAGTTCTTGATTCTCTTAGTTCTTATCCAACTTGCCCTTGGCACAGGTAGCACCTCAGAAAATATGACTTTAGTATTGTGTTGTTCTAGTACTGCATAAATTAGCTCAATATCTTTTATTGTTTCTTCGACTGTATGTCTCTTGGAGGTCATTTGTTCTGCATCTAGCAGTACTATTTTAGGGATGTTAATCCTGCTTTATATACCTGGGACCATCATTTGCAGTATCACTAATCAAGGCCCCACTGTAGCTACAACTGGTAGTATTGCCCACTGTAGCTACAACTGGTAATATTATGTTTATTTCCTCGTAGAATATCTATGTGTATATTTTGTCATTGAATCCTAAAATGAATATCTGATCAGTTTCTGGTACCATCCTGGTTACCGTGGAAGTCTCATCTGCAGTGTTAGGTGCTTCTGCTACCTCACTGCTGCCTTCTACTTGGCTATCCTGTAGCAGATCTGAGATGTCTGTACTAGCTAAATCCAAGAGTTCCTGTGCTGGGCCTCAATGCTCTCCATTAGATTTGCCTGGGGTGAGTAGCAATCTGTTATTTCTACATTTTCAACTAATGAACTTCTCCCTTGTTGGGTTATTTTTCTGTTGTCCCCAATACTCCAGTCTTCAATGTTTTCCTCCTCCTCCTCCTGTACTACTCTTTGCATTTTAGTACTAGTTCCATCATTTATAATGGTTTTGTTTACAGTGTTTACCCTGAAATCCTCTAACTTTGCTTTTAGTGTCTGGATTTCTATATCACTCTCAAGCAATCTCTATCTAACTCTTTTAATTCAATACAATTTCTACAAGTATATATCTCAAAAAGGGACTCTGCATTAGTGCTAAATGTATTACATATTGAACACTTGATGCCCATCTCCCCCATAGTTAAGGTAACCACATTATAGTCCATAGTGACTAGTTATCTATAGTCTAGGGATGTATTTGTAGTAGTTTGTTAAGCTGATAGCTTTTATAACTTCTAAAAATGAAGCAGATAATGCTGCTTGGTGTATTATTGCTGTTTATGCCTCCTTCTTGTCCTAGTGTGTTTATACCCTGGTGACTTATAACTGTGTAAGCAACCTGTCTCAGACAATCATAGAATATGTTTAGCCCTTAAGAACAGCTAGCAAAGTACTCACACAGCTGACAAAATTCTATGCCCTGGTCCTGTCATCCTCACCAGACATGCCAGACCCCACCCAAGCTCACCCTGCTCACTTGGGACAGCTAAGTTCTACTGTGTGACCCAGACATAACCCCAGGTCATGTGACTGGCCCTCTTTAGTGAGCCCTACAACACAGCTCTGTGATTATAAATTAAAAACTACCCTAACCCTTAAAAGGGCTTCAGGAGAACAGCTTAAAGTAAAACTGAGCTCCCAAACAGCTTCTCAAACATAGATTTTCTGTCACAGAACGGGGCTGTCATTCTCTTGCTGGCTCACAGGACTACAGTCCTTAAGTCACTTACTGTCTTGTAGCACTCATTGCTATGAGACCTCCTATTACAGCTTGGCATAGTAAAATAAAATGAAATTTAGATTCTCCTGAGACCCTGCCAGACCTGTCTAACTGCTCAAGGCAATTACACAGTATGTGGATGGGAAAAACAAACCAATATCTACTTGTTGTCCAATTTTACATTAATGATTTGGCCCAGTTTATTTTATAGCCAGATATATTTCTGAAGTTAGTTGTTAATTTAATTAATTCATTTAATGAGCTTTCTGGTTGGATTAAGTATAATAAAGTATCATCTGTGTATAGGCTTAATTTATAAGTTGTATCTTTTGTTTTTATTCTATGTATATTTGGGTTGATCTTATGATTATTGTCAAAGATTCTATTACCATTACAAAATTAGGAGATAAGGGACCTGTCTTGTGTCTCTTTGTACTGTAAACTTATCTGACTTGTTAAAGTTTGTTTTAACTGTTGCTGTTAGTGATTTATAAATTAGCTGTAGCCATCTGTTGAACTGTACACCAACCCCATCCCCACATAACTGCAAGTAAGTATTTCCATTCCAAGTGATCCAATGCTTTTTCTGCATCTATTGCAAAGAGAATTGTGTCATCTGTTTCTTTAGCTGATATTATATCTGTTGAACATCTTATATTTGCTGCTATGTTCTTCGCTTTATAAATCCATTTTGATCATTGTCTATGATTTGTGGTAGTATAGGTTCTAGTCATTTGGCAATCATTTTTGTAAAGATTTTGTAATCCACATTTAAAAAAGAGATTACTCATTATGATGCACAGCTCAATGGGTCCTTATTTTCTTTTGAAATACTTGTATGGTAACTTCTTTAAATGTTTCTGGTATTTTGTTTTCTGAATTGAAGGCTTGAATAATTCTTTTAGTATTGGAATCAATATTTCTTTATATTGTTTATAGAATTCTATCACTATGCCATTGGGACCAGGAGCTTTTCCATTTGGAAGTTCCTTAATAGCTTGTGCTATTTCATATTCTTTTATATTTTGATCTAAAATGTTTCTGTTATCTTGATCTATATGGGGGAGTTTAATTTGTTTTAGAAATTCATCCATATCTTTCTCTATTTCTGGTTCTTTTGTTTCTGATGTAGATAATTATTGGTAATATTTTTCAAAGCATTTATTAATTTCTTTTGGTTTATTTAGTGTTTTGTCATTTTCATCTTTTATAGCCAGTATGTAGTTTTGTTATTGCTCTTTCTTGTCTGCCATGCTATCAACTTTAAAGCTTGTCCATCACACAATAGTTTGATCTTGTCTTTATTATCTGTTTTCTGTTGTTTCAGTCATAATTGTATTGTATTGTTCTTTCTTTGTACTAGTTGGTAAAATATTTTTGTCCATAGTATTGCAATGTAGTATGTGTAAACTCTGTATTTTATCTTCTAATTGTTTTATAATTATATTTTGTTTCTTTTTTCTATATGCATCTATACTAATCATTTTTCCCCTTGAGCCAAATCTTAAAAGCTTCCCATATGTTTATCATGTTTGTATCTTGTGTTGTATTTCTTTCAAAAAATTATTTTATTTCTATATTTAGGCTATTTGATATTTGAGGTACTTTAAGTAGAAATTGATTCATTTTCCAGGACCTATACTGTAAATTATCTTCAACTATTTTTAATGTTAAAATACATGGAGAGTGATCTGATATAATTATGTCTGGGTATTGTATGTCTATAATAATGTATTTTAGTGTTTTGGATATTAAAACATAATCTGTTCTAGAGTAGGATTGTTGAGCTGTAGCGTAAAAAGATTTATTTCTTGTTTCTGACTTCTTTTTCTTCCATGGGTCAAGTCAGTCCTAAATCCACCATGAACTTCTTTATAATTCTTCTTTATGGTTTGTGCACATTATCTAATTTATTAGTTTTATCTTGTTCATATAGCACTAAATTTAAATTCCCCTGCTATGTATAGTGGACTGTATGTTGATAGTAATAAAAACTAATTAAAAAGTTGGGTTGTTTAAATAAGGGCATATATTTTTGGCTTTGTATGTAAGGAAAGTTGTATCAATGAAACTCAGAAAATAGCCACCCATGTAAAGGTAAACTAAAAAAGGTATGTCTAAAAAAGTTAGACAGACCTGAGAAATTGCAGAGTCTCACTTCACAGAGAAATGCCAAGGCAGAACCACAAGGCTGATGAGAACAATGACAGTGCAGTTAACAACAATCTTATCACTGAGTCTCCTGGACTTGCGAGATAGCTTCAGGAGCAACCACTTTCACCATTATCACTGATACCAGACACTCCGAAGAAAGAAGGGAAAAAAAGAACACCAGGTAACATTTTAGATTTCTTTCACAAAATGGAAACAAAAGAGACATTTGAACAAAAGGGTCAAGGACTGAAAAAGGTAAAAGGTACAATAAATAGTGCATCAGACATAAACGATTTAGAATTGATGAGAGGAATGGGGATATTATGCAGAGATCTAATCTTAAAATGTCTGGAAAGAGCAAAATATGGGAAAAGCAATAACATCAGGAACAAATGAACGTGAAGAAAAATAGACATAAGTGATGATTTAGAGGAAAGAAAAGAAAACAAAGAAAAAATATAAACAAGCCAGCAACAACACCAGGTTAAAACTTAACAGCAGGAGAAGGTATAATGAATGGCCCAATCAAGTGAATACAACGCAGCCATGGAACAAAATACAGACATTGTGGGAGCAGTTAATGATTTAAAGATGGAGATGCTATAAATGCTGGGGAGCAAAAACATTGATTACAGGGTAAATAACTCTTTGGACGTAATAAATATGAAACTGGAGAAGCTAATACTCAGAATGGATGCATTAGAAACCAGGGTTTCTACACTGGAAGACCTAACTATACCATTACCTAAAAGATAGTTACAATTAGAGAATCAAGTACAGCAGTTACAATAGAAAGTTGCTGAACAGGAGGATAGAGCAATAAGGGGAACTTAAGGATTTGTAAGGTACCTGAGGGTTAGGCAGGAACAGGGGACCCTTGCCCTTCTTTGAAAAATGCTCACATCAGTAATGAACTGTAAATATCTGGAAGAAAAGGTAAGTTTAGACAGAGCCCACTGGGCAGGTTGGAGATTCTCAAAAGCAATTATCCACAGACAATCTATGTAAAGCCACACAAATATCAGGACAGAGATGCTTTAATGCAAAGGTCCGAATATCAAAAGGACTTAGATATGACAATATGCACTTTAACATATATCCTGTCTTGTCCATGGAATCTACAGAATGAAGGAAACTTTTAACTCAGTTAAACAGAAACTGTATCAGAAAGGCATTCACTTTTCAGTGCTGTACCCAGCCAAGCTAAGATTTGTCATAAAGGGCAAACTACAGTACATACTTTTGATGATCCTGATAAGGCTATGGAGGCTTTCAAAATCTCATATGGTGAAAGCTCAGACACTCATGAAAAAGCGGAGAGATATGCCAGACCAAAATCCTACCCATCTGCATCTGCACAGACTTCCCAATTGGAAAGCTAAAAGAGTGAAAAGTGAAAGAAACTGGAAAAGATATTAAACAGAACAAAACCACAATAAAAAGTAATGAAACACTGGTGCATGAAGAAATATAAAGACCTTAGCTAAGAACATAGATTCAAGAATGTGTATCTATAAAAGGGAAAAATATAAGAGTTAAGTATAACACTAGAATGATGAAAGTGATATGGTTTGTGGTGAAGGAAACACAAATAAGAGAAAATAGCTGCTCTGAATGAATGATGCAGCTAAAGAAAAAGTAAAATAAGTGAATGGATAGCTAATGCCAATGACTCAATGTACAGTGATGACAAGCTATGGTACCACTTTTTGGGGAGTAGGTCTGGGTCTGGCTGGATTCCAGACTGTGGTGGGTGGAGGGCAGTCTTTTCTCTACAAACTCAATCAAGATCAATAGCAAATATATTAAACAAAAGAAAAGAAAGAAAAGCAGAAAAATTATGAATGATAAAAATGAAAAGAACGGGCCCAGAAACGCAGTTTAAAAACACAGAGATAAAACATACTACATATCAAGGATACATTAATATCAGAGATGTATTAATATATAAGAATGGGTGAATCTTTTAAAATACTATCCTGGAATGTAAAAGGTCTAGAAACAGAACTAAAATAAATAAAACAATAACATATTTACAAAAAAAAACTACTATTGCTATGATACAGAAGAAACATTTCACTCCTAAAGATTCTAAATGGTTCGAGACCAATGGAGTTCAGGAATTTTAGCTGATTACACTAACAACTCTAGAGGTGTTGCAATATCATTTAAGAAACAGAATGGCCATCCTAGAATATATGTTAAGGACATGGATCCACAAGGAAGATAGGCCATAATAGAAATGAACATACCAAACTTTAAATGTACACTAGCCACAACCTATTTTATATGTGTAAAGCAAATATGGTGGATCATTTTGTAAATTGGATAAATTAATAAATAGCAAACATGTGTCTCAGTATTGACAAATCAAGAATTTGTGGTTAATTTTAAATTGTCAAGGGGTACCTGACAGGAATGCCATCTTTTGTCATTGCTCTTTGCATTAGCAATAGAACACCTGGGAAATCTGATCAGGGACAACACATATTTTAAAGTAGTAATGGAAGGAGATAGACAACTAAAATGATCATTATATGCTGATGATATATATATATATATAGCAAACCCGGATTTAGCTTTACCAAAACATACAAATTTGAGTTCTCACTTCAGATATATCTCTGGTTATAAAGCTAACTGTACAAAATCAGAATTGTTAGCATTGAACAATAACCCAAAAGAAAGAACATGCTAATATTCTGTCAGGTAAAAGATAAACTTAACTATCTAGGGACAGATTTGTTTTGAAGTGAAGAATTAATGATACACTACTGGATGTACTTATTTTAAAAATAAAATTGTATTTAGAAAATGGGAACACTTACTTCTGTCCGTAACTGTGAGGGTACAAGTGGTTACAATGAGTGTTCTTCCAAAATTTCTATACATTTTCCAATCCTGCCTCTTCTGATTTCCCAACAGATTTCTAAAATAAAGAAAAAATATAAAATTATTAAAAAGTTTTTATGGAATAATAAAACATCTAGAATAACCTTGGAAACATTGAAAACCAATTATGAACAAGGGGACTAAAACTGCCTAAGTTATGCTGGTATTATCTCACATCTTCACACATCTTTAATTGGTCATAACACTGAATATTATTTTGAAACAGTACTGTGGTGGAGTCATTTGGAAAGAACACAAAACAAAAACAGATATACAATTCATTATTTATAAGGAACTTATAATGGAAAATAAATAAAAATAAAATAATAAACCCATGTATAAAAGCAACACTTACATCATGGATCACATACCATAAGATAAAAGAAAATCCAAGGTTGAACATACGGAGCTCAGTTTTTTAAAAGCCCAGGAATGTTGCAAGCCTCTGGTCTGTCAATCATATGGTGCATGGGGCTTGTGGCATTGTCCCATCACTGATCAGGATTTTCATTCCTATGCACCAAATACCACAAGTTAAGCCAGCTCCCCCTGGTCTATCTTGCAGCATGCTGAGGACCATTTTTACAGGGCATGTGCCACATATTTGGGGCAAGCCACCACAAAGTTTGGAAAGTGTCACAACTGCACCTGATGTACTAAAATTGGGTGTAGTTGCATGAAAGAATGGGGCTGACACAGGGCTTGACACAATCCCTGTGTCAACCTTTGAAAATCAAACTCACTATGTCCAGTCAACCTCAATACCTCAGTAGGTTCAGTGCAAAATCCATTAGTTAATAAAAATAGAACAACTATGAGATCTACATGAAGGAGAACAATTTATGCCTTTCAAAATTTATGAAATAAATGCAATCCCTTTGAGAACAAGTACTTTAATTATTTAAAATTTGATCATTTTATACCAAACTACTAGGCACAAATTTGACCAAAGCCAGCTTAACATTGGTTCAAGAATGGATATAGTTAAAAGATCAAACAACAAAATAAGCTCAAAGGTATATAATAAACTTTTAGCTTGGAGAT
Source organism: Neoceratodus forsteri (assembly GCA_016271365.2). NCBI lineage: Eukaryota > Metazoa > Chordata > Ceratodontiformes > Ceratodontidae > Neoceratodus > Neoceratodus forsteri. Next base: position 540,497,949 of record CM057449.1, on the reverse strand, counting down.
GATATCATTATATAAGCTAAAGAAATAGTTGGGAAAAGGAGCTGAATTTGGTATTTAATGAGAATAAATTGTTAGACATTATTAAATTATTTAAGCTATTGACAAACAACAGGTTTATTCAGATACTATGTCATGTCTTTTATAGAATTTACTATACATCACAGCTGCTGAACAAGATAAATTCAGATATTTCATCTATGTGAAATAGATGTGGTACAAAAATGCACATTGTAACATATAATTGCAACATGCCAGAAACTAAAACCAATATGGGAGAAAATCCTTATCCTCGTAAAGAATATCACCTGAATAAAACTATATTATGAATATGAATTGTGTTTTTAGGAACCACATCTAAACAACAACTAACAGGAGGCTGTTTACCTTTAACACTATATGGCATTAATAAATGCAAGGAGGTGTATCGTAAGAGATTGGAAAGATGAAACATTACTCAAATTTTTCCTTTGGAGAAAACTATTCCTAGACTGAATGAATTTGGGAAAAAAAGCTATCTTAGTCAAATCAGCTTAATATATACTGTAAAATATGGGCTCCAGTAGAAGATTTGATTTCTAGGCAATTACTATAAAGAAGGAGGAGAGGTATAGCATTCAAAATATTCATAAAATGAAAACCTAACATAACTTTTTAATAGGATAAGTTTTGGCATAGGGATTCTAGAGAGCTAGAGGAGTTAGGCACATACACTTGGGTAAGGATATAATACCTGAATATGAGGGGCTAGTCCGCATACAAATCTCTACTGAGTATCTTTGGCCATCCCACTTGTTGTGTTTCCATTCTGGAACAAGGAATTATCTGAACTTGAGGGAAAAAACAAAATAAAAAAGTTATAAAGTTAAAAATTTGCTACCATTGAAGAGAGTAAACCAGAAACAAGTGAAACTAACCAAAATGGTCAGAACAAAGAGTTTTTTTTCAGGAGAGTCCAACAGAAGGACTTAGCAACAATAGATGATAAGGTGGTGGACCAGAAAGGGGGGGAGGAAGATGAAACAGAAAGCGAGGAAGAGGCAACGGGGTAATTATGGAGGCTGCTGGGGGTAGAACCAGGAACCCAGAAGGCTGATCAGGCAGAGGAAATGGAGGTCATAAATCTAAGCAACAAACCTCTCACAGATGATCAGAAAGATGTGCTACAGAAAAGACCTTTCATCTCAACCAGCAAGTTAAATGTATAAACTGGACACTTTTAATCTGTGCAGCCATTTTCATGTAAATGTACTTTTTTTTAAATTCAAGGCCCTAGTGTAATGTTGCATTATGTGAATATCACAGAAGTGGATTCTGAAGAAGAACACCACAGTACTACACTAAACTAGTAAGTGACTCAACAGAAAATAAAATTAGAATGTGAAAAATAATTAAGAAAGTATATGAGAAAAATGGATTTTGAAACAGGAAAATGATTTTGTTACAATATCCCACCCAGGTAGACCTACTATATACCTGCACCATAAGTTCACAAAATTACAAAAAAACACACCAGGAAGCCAATAGTGAGTTGCACTAATTCAATCACAGAATCATTCTCCAGTTTTCTGTTTTTAAAAGACTTTTTGTTAGCAGGAAAGGTAATTTGTGGAGGACACAAGATCAGTGTTAAACATTCTGAAAGAAGTTAATATAAATACCCTCCTTGTACCCATGGAAATAGACAACATCTATAAAAATATACTGAATGAAGAAGCGATAGAGGTATTAAAGAAGACCCTTGAAAATAGACAGGTAACTTGTAACCACCTTCATATTTTATTCTGGGATTGGCAGATTTCACCCTGAAAGCCAACTATTTTTTGCTTAACAGGACTTATTATAAGCAACTTCATGGCACAGCAATGGGCACTCATTCTGAACCATCTTCAGGAATGTCAACAGCTGGGAATCTACTGTAAGTATATTTGGGGTATGACAAGGAATGCATGGCATAACAAAGTTAAACTATAGGTGATATTTATTGGTGATGTATTGTGCTTATGGGATGGAACAGAAGCAGCTAGTAACAACAAAAAGGAGCTTCCTACCAAAGTGTGCCACAAACAAATGGGAATGTAGGAAAAAGAAACAAAATAATAGGCAGAATAGGCACCACCACACAAAGTATAAATTTATTAACTCACAAGAGTTCAATATGTCAATATATTCTTCTTCTTATGGTGCTATCACAAAAACACTTGCAGCTCAAAATAAAGTGTTGTGCTGTGTGATACAAATTGCTATGACAGCAGGAGGTGAATGGAGAAACAGTTACATACTAACATTGGTACATCCTTCCTCATATCGATGGCAACAATAATTCATGAACAAAAAATGTTTTTGACATGAATGTTGCAAAAGTTTCAGACATGGCTGGCAACATATCACTGATTATAGAATATGACAAGGGATATACCAATGTTAGCCTGTGAGTGTTGTTTTGTTTCTTAAATCTTACATGTTATTATTTTCATTTTAGGTACTGTATGTTGAGCACTGACATCAATATGCACATAAAATTATGATACTGTCCTTTACCTCTGTACAGACAATTGGTGAACCCCATCTGAGTACTGCATGCAGTTCTGGAAACCCCATCTTTCTAAGGACATAGACAGAATGGAGGCAGTCCAGAGGAGGGCAACTAAAATTGTGCAGGTTCTCCACCAGAAGTCATGCGATAGAGACTAAAGAGCTTAATATGTATACCCTTGAGGAAGGGGGACATGTGAAACATTCAAGTACTTCAAAGGAATCAACAAAGTCCAAGAGGGCAGCATCTTTCAGAAAAGAGATGTGCAAGAACAAGGGGCACAATTTGAAGATAGAGGAGAACAGCTTAGGGGCAATGTGAGTAAGTATTTTTCACAGGAGGGTAGTGGACACATTGAATGGCATTCCTGAAGAGGTTGTGGTGTCAAAAACAGTGGGGAATTCAATAATGCATGGGACAGACATAAGGCAATTCTGGTGGGGATAGGAAGAAGTAGGCTGTTAGTTAACTAGGATCTGCAGCTTATCCAGTATTTAGGAAAATAGGCAGTGTAGCTGGGCCAAGGGCTCTTCTCTACTGTCAAAGTCTATGTTTAAGAAATCTGCCTTTAAAGGTGAGATTATAGTTACCTTTTCAGCTCCTTGACAATGCAACACACATGAAACACTGGGGTGTTCTTTTGCACTATGAAATTGCTATTTATGCTGCATTCTGCAATGAATTAAAGTGGATCATTTCTTTTGAATAACAGTATCACCTTGGTGGCCTTCTTTGACAAACTTTCATCACATTAAAGGCATGTGTGTAGGTGCACGATTTTGTACTTCACAGTAAAATTTTTGACACCGCCCACCACTCCAGCTGAGCAACCATCTGCTTGCTCTCACTAGATGCATGTAGTTAACTAAATGTTAGCTAAATCATCATGGGAGCTAAAGGAGGCACTAACTATGTGTCATTCCGGTAACTCTGTACAGTACCTCATCAGAGTTGAAAAATATAGTAACAACAAGCACATTATTAATTAATTAGAAAAGCATGAATATAACAAAGTAACTGTTACTAACCACAGACATAAAATAAACTTTTTGATCTGCAGGTACAACTATTGACAGTAATCACCACACTTGAGTTCAGAGAAGCAAAGAAAAGTAAGAATGAATTTAAAACATTGTTACAATGTCCAAAATGTTAACATACAGATGTAGTTTGGTTGGTGTATTGATCTTGGTAAGAACAGATTCAGAAGCAAATGGTTTGATGCCTTTTATTGGATCAACATAGATGTTACAAAAAGAACAAGGTGCCTAAGCTTTTGGACCAACCGAGTCCTTTCTCAGAAGCTTATGACACAAAGGACAACACTAGGAGGCATATGCCAAAAGTGGTCCAGCCTCTAGCCTTACTGGCTGCTGACCTTCACTGATCTCCACAAATCCACTACTGAAATAGTGGTCAGCTAATAGAAAGCTCTTAGCCAGAAGCAATAACTCCGACACAAAGGGCAACCCTAGGAGGCATACACCAAGCGAGGTCCAGCCCCTAGCCTTACTGTCTGCTGAGTGTCACTGATTTTTACCAATTAGTAGAGAGACCAATCATGAAGGGAAGGCAGACTCCAATAGGCACAGAAGCAGGGATTTATTGACAGCAGCTCTACTTGGGAGAATCCCCCTTGCAGTGCAAAATCTGGGCTCCTTTCTCTGCTGAGGTGACGTCTCTCCTCACTTACTCTGCTCAGACCCAGCCAGCAGCTGCTGTCTCAGCATAAGGAGCAGTTGGAACACTTACCTAGAATTCCTGGATGCTGTACATAAATCAGCATTTGTACTGCTGTACCCACTACTGAAATAGTGGTCAGCTAATAGAAAGCTCTCAGCCAGAAGCAACAGCTCAGACACAAAGGGCAACTCTAGGAGGCATACGTCAAGAGCGGTCCAGCCCCTAGCCTTACTGTCTGCTGAGCTTCACTGATCTTCACCAAACCACTACTGAAATAGTGGTTGGCTAATAAAAAGCTCCTAGCCAGTAGCAACAGCTCAGACAAAGAGCATTCCTAGGAGGCATGCGCCAAGAGCGGTCCAGACCCTAGCCTTACTGTTTGCTGAGCTTCACTGATCTTCACCAACTAGAAGACAGACCAGTCATGGAGGGAAGGCAGACTCTGATAGGCACAGAAGCAGGGATTCCTTGATAGCAGATTTACCTGGGAGAATCCCCCTTGGAGTGCACAGTCTGGGCTCCTTTCTCCACTGAGGTGACTTCATTTTTCACTTGCTCTGCTCAGAGCCTGCCAGTGGCTTCTCTCTCAGCATAAGGAGCAGTTGGAATACTTACCCAGAATTCCTGGCTGCTGCATGTAAATCAGTATTTGCACTGTTGTATCCACTACTGAAATAGTGGTGGGCTAATAAAAAGCTCTTAGCCAGTAGCAACAGCTCAGTCACAAAGGGCAACCCTATGAGGCATATGCCAAGAGCGGTCCTGCCTCAACCTAACTGTCTGCAGAACCCCATTTTGCTTCAGTTTTTAAAAGCAGCTAGAACCTGAAAGGGACTATCATTTTACTTTTAAAAACACCTCTTTTGGAGAGGAAGATAGCAGTTAAAGGGAGCTAGCATTTGATTTTAAGTGTACCTCATTTTTGAGAGGAGAGAGACATCTTCTCTTCTTTTTGCATCTGACTAATTGTTTCTGGAAGCAGCAGGCTGATCCTGCCCACCCTACCCTCACCCCTCACCCCTAGCTCCATATTTCCTTATTAGGCAGGACCTGTGACATCACTTTTCCTGAACACTTTCTGGTGACAGAGAAGGTCAAAATCTGTCACTATAGCATAAAAGAAAACAGAAATAAAGTGGGAAAAAAGAAAAGGAAAAAAAGAAACAAAAAATAAGCAAATAGTTCAAAGAAGTTGCATTTGAAATGAAGAGCATCAATCTAGCAAAATCTCATCATCATATAGGAAATACCTCACCAGAATGTTCAACTTGGGGATACTACACTGTGATGTCTGCAGAGTACTCATCTCCCAGGAGCACCTCTGGAGAACAGGTCATTGCCCAGTATGTATGAAGATACACGACCTGCAGGCACAGCTGGTAGCAGCCTGGAATAAAATTTAAAGGCTTTGGCAACATTTGACTCAGAGAACTCCATCCCCACCTCAAACAGCCACAGGACCAGGAGTCTGGAAAGTGGTGAAAAGAGGACATGGAAAACCAGCAAAGAAAAGCATGGATGATACAACTCGAGACTCCACAATTAGGACAATGAATCATTTTGAGCTACTAGCAGAAGGAATCAGTCTGCTCTGCTTGGGAGATGCTAGTCCCATCAAGCAAGTGAAGATTGCAGCAACATCAGCAGCCTCAACAAACAACAGCACACCTCAGCAGGACAGTCAAGAAACCATCAAGGGGGTGAAAAGTACAGCAACCTCAGCAGCCTCAACAAATAGCAGCATATCTCAGCAGGACAGTCAAGGAACCATCAAGGGGAAAGCGTGCAGCAACCTCAACAACAAGCAGCAGACTTCAGCAGGCCAGTCAAGGAACCAAGAAGATCCTGGTAGTCAGCAACTTCATGACCAGAGGAATGGAATCTGGGATGCACAAGTACTCACAGAAGAGGGTGACAATCAGATGCCTTCCTGGTACCTCAGCAACAAGAGACTGTGGGTGCATTGGGAGAATTGCAGACAGGGAGGAAAGAGGCATGAGAATACTGGTACACATTGGAACAAACGATCTGGCTGACCAGATGGTGCAGGATGCAAAATGGAGTATTGAGAAGCTGGGAGATAGGCTTTCAACAACTGCAACCACAGTCACCTTCTCAGAAGTCTTGCCTGTATGGGGCAAAGATGGTAGCATGGAAAGAATCAGATTGGAGGAAATAGATGAATTCAACAACTGGTTGAAGAGCTGGTGCCAGACAAGAGGCTTCCATTTTATCAGAATGTGGGGGAATTTCTGGGATAGATCACTCTTCAAATGGAACGGACTTCACCTCACATAAGAGGGAACAAGAGCACCGGCTCAGAAGATGGAACTATACTTGGTCCATTTAAACTAATCAGAGGGGAGGCTAAGGCATGGAAACAGGTGGTCTGCCTTGCCAAACCCTCCCCCACAGTAAAACTGAGAGCACACATAAGTGAACCAGTTACATTAGGACAAACAAAGCATACAAAAAAGGGCCAACATCAGAAAAATTACACAAGGAACAACTAGCAGGAAAAGAGGGAAAAAAATCGCCCAACAAGAATCATGATGCTAGCTCATGGTAAGGAGTCTGCCTCAATGCTAGGAGCCTGGGCAACAAGATCAGTGACTGTCAGGCTCTAGTAGCAGACACAAAGGTTGATCTGGTAGCTATTACCAAAATCTTGGCCACAGATAACAACGAATGGGACTTGGCCATCCCAGGCTACATACTGTTTAGAAGGGACAGACAGGTGAGAAGAGGTAGGGGGTGTCTTCTATGTGAGGGAGGGCATCAAAACAATGGAGGATGAAAGCATCAAGGCTGGGGGGGCTTGGAGTCACTCTTAGTCTACTTAGCAAGCAATGTAGGAAAGAAATTGCACATGGGTGTGATATACAGAGCCCTAGGGCAGGGAGAGTGGAAGGATGCACAATTAGCTGAGAGTCGTAAAGATGACTGGTAAGGTGACATAGTGGTGGCTGGGGACCATAACCTGCCAGATGTGGACTGGAATGTCCCAGCAGTCAAGAGCTCCAAAGATTAGGCTTTATTGGATACATTCCAGGACTGCCTGATGTCTCAACTAGTCAATGACCTGACCAGGGATGCCATCTTGGATCTGATCCTCACAAACTCTGAAGACATTAGATCTGTGAGGGTGAAAGAACCCTAGCAAACAGTGATCACATACAGCCTGGTTTGAAATAACAACGGTGGTACTAAAACCACCTCAAGCACAGAGGTGCTGTGCTATCAGAAGGCCGATTTTGGTAGATTGAGGCAGATAGTGAGGGATACATTAGCAAACATCAGAGACAAGCCAGACATAGAGTAAATATGAAAAGATATTAGGGATAACATTCTAGAGGCAACAAGACACTGCAGCAGGACTACAACAAAGAAAAATAGGTTTAAAAGACCACTGTGGTTCTCCCCTCCAGTAAGAGAGGCAATCATGGCCAAATGGAATGCATACAAATGATTCAGGCAACATAAAGGGGACAGGGAGTGGGAGGATTACACTCAGAAAAGTAAGGAGGCCAGGAAAATAGTGAGGGAGGCCAAGGCAGCAAAAGAGATGCAAATTGAAAGTGGAGTCAAATCAGTTGAGAAAACCTTTTTTCCACAATACCAGTGAAAAATGGAAGAAAGGGGAGGAACTGTTATGGTAAAAGTGGGGATGAGACTCTGGAGGACCACAAACAAAAAGCAGAGGCCCTAAATGAGTACTTTTACTCAGTATTCATGAGGGAGAATCAGGGTCCACTGCCAGACAGTGGTATCAGAGCTGAGATCAGAGAGGTTCAGAGAATGTGCACCCAGGAGTTCACCACAGACTGGGTCAGGAAAGGCTTTTCAGACATCAGACCTGACAAGGCCCCTGGCCCTGATGGTTTACACCCTAGAGTGCTCCAGGAGCTTGCAGAAGAGCTGGCAGTGCCTCTTGCGCACCTATTCAACAGATCACTGGAGTCAGGGGTAGTTCCAGGTGAATGGAGGGTGGCTGATGTGGTGCCACTGCACAAGAGTAGAGACTAGGAAGATACAGGTACCTATAGGCCAGTCAGCCTCACATCAGTAGTGGGTAAATTTATGGAAGCCCTTATCAAGCAAGATCTAGCAGAATACCTCGAAGTCAATCACCTCCAGAACTACAAACAACATGGGTTTGTGACAGGCAGGTCATGTGAACCGAACCTTATTACATTCTTTGATGAAGTGACCAAGGAGTTGGTCAGGGGTCATACAGTGGACTTGCTTTACTTTGACTTCAGTAAGGCATTTGACACAGTCCCGCACAGACACCTCTTAAAAAAGCTAGAAGATCTTGGGGTAGCAGAGCAGATAGTAAAGTGAGTTGGAGTTGGCTGAGGGATAGAAAACAAAGGGTGGTAGTAAATGGGTGAAATCTACTGAGAGGCAGGTCACTAGTGGGGTGCCTCAGGGGTTAGTCCTCTTCAATGTATTCATTAGTTACATCAGCAAGGGCATCGTCCTGTTTATGGACAACATGAAACTCAGTGGAAGAGTGGATAGTACAGAGGGAGACAGACAACTGCAGGAGGACCTTAAGAAGTTGGAAAGGTGGTCACAAATATGGCAATTAAACTTCAATGCTAAGAAGTGTAAGGTGATGCACCTGGGTAGGGCCAACCCCAAGGAAGAATACTGGCTAAACAGAGTCCAGCTGAGCTCCTCTGCTGAGGAACATGATCTGGGAGTCATCATTGAGGTAGACCTCAAGCAGCTAAGTCAGTAAGTCAATACAATACGGCTACGGCAGGGCTACAGGATGTTAGTATGAATTGGCAGGGATAGACAGCAGGGACAGGAGTGGTACTACACGCTTTACTGGTCATTAGTGAGCCTCATATGCAGTACTGTGTACAATTCTGGAGGCATCACCTAAGAAGCCAATCTGGTTCAAGGTCAGTTGCCATTCATCTGTCCCCTCCCCAGTGCGTGCCTGAAAATAGGTAGGATTTGTCTAGTGCACTTACCCGGTCAACAAAAAGCTAAAATAAAAAAAAAATTAAAAATAAAAAAAAAAGAAAGGATATTGATAGATTGGAAGTAATCCAGAGAAGGGCAACAAAAATGATACATGGCCTTCAGGAAATCACCTATAAAGAGAGGCTTGGGGCTCTGAATTGTACTTGCTAGAGATTAGGAGGGAGAGGGGTGATCATCAGCGTCAGTGGCTCAGTAGGTAGCACACTCACCTCTGAGGCTGGGAGATCAGAGGGCTGTGGGTTCAGTTCCCACATCTGGCACTTAGGTTAATATCCCAATACTGACACCGTAGTGCAGCATGAGAGGGGTGCTGCACTTCTGAGGTGCCATCTTTCAGATGAGATGTTAAACCGAGGTCCCATCTGCCTGGATTGGGGGTAGATCAGGTGGATGTTAAAGATCCCATGGCACTTATCGAAATGAGCAGGGGAATTTCCCTGGTGTCATGGCCAAATTTCCCTCATTCACTAAAAATACCACCAACAGCTTAATCTGGTTCAAGTTCAGTTGGCATTCATCTGTATCCCCTCCCAGGTCGTGCCTGAAAACAGGCTGGATTTGTCTAGTGCACTTACCCTGTCAACAAAAATAAATAAAATATAGTTGAGACCTTCAAGTTCCTTAAAGGCATCAACAGGATGCCAGATATGCACTTTTATCAGGAAAGTCAATTCTACTACAAGAGGGCATGAAGTGGAAATTTAAGGGTGGCGTGTTCAAGAGGGACATCAGAAAGTATTACTTATCTGAGAGGGTGGTGGAACCTTAGAATTGATTACCTTCCAAGGTGGTGGCTGCAAAGTCAATATCACGCTTTAAGCATGGGTGGGACAAGTATTGGGAACAAACACATGGCACTAGCAAGGGCTAGGCTGGGTGTCAAGGAGGACAGAACACTGGTGCACAATAGGTCCCGGGATACCTTACTTGGGCAGGCTTGAGGGACCATAGGTACCCTACTGCAATCATCTTCTATGTTTCTATTTAAGAAAATCACACATTATCAATACCCAGATCATACATAAAAAAACAGAAAGAATTCTCGTTGGTTTAAAATACTCATTTAAACCATAACTGAAGTTTAAATTAGAGGAACCAGATCTCACCAGTTTGCTTGTAGCTGAGAAGCCTTCCAAGGTCAAATGCCAAAAGAATGAGATAAAAATCCATTGAGCAGAAAGTTCCACTAACTTAAAATCTTAATAACTGAGTGTGTTATGTGAATACAGTCTTAATGTAAAGCAAGACCTTTGGATTCAATACTCACTTAAGTACATGTTAAAATGTGATATTATTGTATGTTAAAACAACTATATAATACAAATCTTCTATATATGGCATTACGTGAGTTTCAAGTAAAGCTGACGTTGTATGAGCAACTGTTTCACACATTTATACAGTATAAAACCTATCTGGAGACATTTTCCCAACTATACACTCAACCAGCTACTACATTCCATAAACGTTAAGACCTTCAATGCTGTAACACATTTTTATACAATATAATATAAATTGTCAGTATAAGTGTCAAAGTAAAAAATAAACCTGTCAAGAACCCCAAGTGAAAGAGACCATGCTTCCTGATATGTTCAGTATATAATCAAGCTACTACATATACAGAAACAGTCTGAGGAATCTGAATAAAAACCCAATGGAATTACCCCCCCCCCACCCCCGGAAGGAAGATAACTAGTTAGAAGGAAGTATATATTCACTGTGTATGTCAGCCAAGATTCCTAACACACCATAACGACATTTACAACAATCACTACAATATTTACCCAATGGAATTTAGCCTGTCAAGGATCCCCAACTTAATGAGATCATGCATCTTAATATGTTCAGAGTTCAAAAATGTGTCCATATATATTCAAACTACTATACAAACAGTAACAGTCTAAGGAATCTGAATAAAAATCCAATGGAATTAAACCCTCCCTCCTACCCCAGGGAAGATAACTAGTTAGAAGGAAGTAAATATTCACTATGTAGGTAAACAAAGAGTTCTAACCCACTGTAACAACATGATATCATGTACCTGAATATAAGCCTTACCTCAATATAACCACAACCCCCCACACCCACACCCATCACATTCAAAAAACCAGTATCCCATGTATAGGGCAACTGCAATTGAACGCTTTCAAAAAGGGCGACTCAATCACAGCACCTGTGCACAGGGCTAACTGGTGGGGGGGGCCAACCTGATAGGGGGTTTGGTGAATATAGTGACGGGATGTCGCTATGTATATAGCACACGGGGAGCTGGGGAGGGACCACGCCTGTCTGAGGACATCTCTTGCACTGAATGAAATAAACAGCATTACTTGATGTAAATGTATAATTCCCTTGTATCCTGAATTGTCTGTTTTGTGATGTAACCACACAATCCAAAGTGGAAATGAGCTCACAAGTCCTTCATCTGGGTTGACCACAGGGTCTTGTACCATTTAATGTCATGGTATTCTGTTCTTGTGCAAGTTTACTCATAACAATCAGGTTGGCCAAATTAGGTGGTTGTTTAAAAGATAGCAGTCATAGTTCTTGAAAAATACAATTTAGGGTCTAATCCTCACTAAATATTGGGTGGAGGTCCTTAATAATCCTATGTAGAAGTTCGAGGTCAGGATGATATGTGACTACTAAGGGTATTCTGTTGGTAGTGGTCCCTTCCTTATACTGAAGTAGTTGTCCTCTTGGTACCTGTGTTGCACATTCTACTTCTCTGTCACTTTCTCTGGGAGAGTGTCCCTGCTCAAAAAAATGTTTTTTTTTCAATGTAGCCAAATGTGTATCTCTGTCTTCCTCATTTGAACAGATACAGTGATACTGAAATGCTCAACTGTACATGACAGATTTTTTTGTGTGGCTCAGGTGATTACTATTCCTGTGTAAGTATATTTGTCTGTCTGTTGACTTCCTGTACATACATGTATGTAAGGTTCCATCCTTGATGGTGACAGTGGTGTCCAGAAAATTAACACTGGTGGCAGAATATTCCAGGGAAGCTTTATGGTTAGATGGAGGTTATTAGATTCCTGATGGAAATCCTTAAGTGTGTCAGTGCCCTCTGTCCAAATTATAAATAAATCATCAATGTAACAGAAATAAGCAAGTGGTTTGTGTGTTCAGTGCCTTAAAACGTCCTCTAAATTAGCCATAAAGAGATTAGCATACTGTGGAGTCATTCTGATGCCATTACTGCTCCCATAGTTTGAATATAATGTTTACCACTAAAGTTAAAGTTATGTTCAGAATGAATTCAGTCAGTTTCCCCATCACTTCAGGGTTGATGTTTTGGACTAGTCCTTTCTCATGTAGGTGTTTTATGTAGGCTGAAGTGTCATCCATGTGCAGAATATTAGTGTAGAGGATTTTACATCCATCATGGTTAAAAGGTATTAGGTGGTAAGTCCCTATAACCAAAATGTTCATGCAGGAATTGTGTAGTGTCCTGGATGTAACTATCTCTTTGAGAACCAGCAGTTTTAAAATGGTTTCTACAAATCCTGAGATCCCTCAGTCAGGGTACCATTGCCAGAGACTATGGGTCTTCCCAGATTGCCAGGGTTTATGTATTTTAGGCAGCAGGTAGAATGTCCCTGGCTTGGGTTCAATATGGATGAGGTCATTTAGTCTATATTGGACGTGGTTTGGAATTATTTAAGTCCCATAGTTCTCTTGTATAGTTTGTAGTGGGGTCACTTTCCAGTTCTCTGTAGTAGATAATAAAATAGATGGTAAACTTGCACTAGAACAGAATACCATGACACTAAAAGGGACGAACCTGTAGTCAACCCAGATGTAGGACTTGTGAGCTCATTTCCACTTCAGATTGTGTGGTTGCAACACAAAACAGACAATTCAGGATACAGGGAATTATACATGTACATCAAGTAATGTTTATTTCATTCAGTGCAAGAGATGTCCTCAAACAGGGTATGTGGAGTGACAAAGCAACCACTCTGCACTAGAATGAACATTGTAGTGATTGCTGTAAATGTTGTTACAGTGTGTTAGGACTCTAGGTTCACATACACAGTGAATATATACTTCCTTCTAACTGGTTTCTTCCCCAGGGAGGTTAATTCTGTTGGTTTTTATTCAGATTCCTTAGATTGTTTCTGTACATATAGTAGTTTGATTATATAGTGACACATTACTGAACTCTGAAAATATCAGGATGCATGGTCTTATTCATGTGGGGTCCTTGAATGGTTTGTTTTAATTTGGCACTAGTACTTCATACGCGAAACGTGAAACTGCGGTGGAATTTCAGCAAAATGGGCATTCCACCAGCAACATTTTCCACATGGAAAACCTGGTATTCTGGTGGAATTCCACCTGTATTTTAAATGTGGAAATATATTTCTCAGATGTCCAACATTTTCCGTGGAACATATTTCTGCAAGATTAACATTAAATTTCCATATAATCAAGTGGATGAATTTTAATGAAATTTCATCTACTTGATTTTTGCTAGACTGTAGACGTGTATATACACTGTGCAGTATATCATAATGGTGTCCTTGTTTTTAATTTAATGATAGCAGTGATCAGTGGACTACTGTTCCACCGATGTTCTATTCCATGGATTACTATTCCTCCATACATTGATGCTGTTTAAAATAGCTAACAGAATGTTTTTCCTCAGATGTTCATTGTCCATATACATATCGGCGGACTTATTGTTTCTGCGTAATGGTATTCCGTGGATCCAGTTGTGGAAATCCAGTCTGGTTTTCTCAGCAGTCTGAGCAGTTGATAGAGTGAGACATTACACATTACATTACTAGATCCTCTTGCCCAGTGGGTTTATCTTTTTCCTAAAGCAGCAGCAGAATATTATCAGGGTCACTATCAGCTTAGTCAGCTAATGTTCATCACCAGAGGTATAAGATGGCAGGAGTGTGGCAGGCTCATGAGATGGGCCTAATGCAGCAGAAGCAGCAAATCAGGGCCACTATCAGTTCAGTCAACTGAGGTTCATCACCAGACATATTAGATTTCAGAATTGGGAGAAGCACATGCGGATGGGCCTAAAGCAGCAGCAGTAGCACCAGCAGCAGCATCAGGGCCACTATCAATTCAGTCAGCTTAAGGTTCATCACCAGACATATGAAATGACAGGAGTAGAAGAAGCACATGAGGATGGGCCTAAAGCAGCAGCAGATGCACAGGGCCGATGCCAGTTCAGTGAGCTATGTTTCATCACCAGACATATGAAATGTCAGGAGTGGGGGAGGCACAGGAGGATGTGACTAAAGCAGTAGCCTCATGTGGGCCACTGTTAGTTCATTCAGCTGAGATCAGCATTGAAGTAATACCAGGGAGACACATATCTGTTATCTTACTTAAAAGAAATCAAGATGATCAAGGGTGTTCTGGGTCTTTTGGTAGGCAGAGGGAATGGACAGATAAGATAGGCCCAGCATTGTTGTACCTAAGCAGCATTACAATGAGAAAGATAAAAAATTAATGGCAGGCACAACAACAATGCTACGGGCCTATCTTGTCTGTCCATTCCACCTGCTGACCATGAAATCCTCAGACCACATTTGATCTTCTTTATTATTTTGTTGTAATTATTATAGTATATCATAATATAAGTGAGAGAGAAGATTTTCTTTCTTCTAGTATGAGAACCACTACCAACTGAAGCACCATCTGTGGAATATCATTCGGCGGAACACACATTTTTCCCCAGAACATAATTCCACGGCCATTATGTGCAATTATCTATGAATGGAAGAAGTGTTTTTCAATAGTAATCATCACACATGCTTGCAAGCAGTATTAACATGACCACACATCTGCCTATATGGTGGTAGGATGCCCAGAACAGTTATTTTTTGTAAATGTAATCAAGCATTTCCATATACCGCTCCATGAGAATTTAATTCTGCCTCTTCCCACTCCCTGTTCTCAATCAATCACTATATTTAACCAGGCAAAAGTCACCATTGAGCAAGCTAATATTCAAGGTGGTCCTGGGCAATTGTACAAAAATAATAATACAATACAGTACAGTACAATACATATTCACAAGTAAGGTATACTCGACAGTAGTGTAGACTTTGAATAAGCAGAATCATGAGGCTCCAAACACTGGCCTGCTAATGTATGACGAAGTGCAATACATATAATAATTTAATGGAGAAGAAGAGAAAGCTAATAATTCTGGTCACTCTTCCATGTGATGGTAGAAGACCAGAAGAGGAAAAACAATAAGGAGAAAGCAGAAGGATGAGGGTGGGGTATGGTGGGTCGGAGAAAAGAATATTAGGAGTGCTGGAGTCCCCTAAAAAGAAGATTTTTGGTAAAAAAATTGTTATAACAGTTGGTAATAGGCCATGTGCTAATGGCTCAGTATTGTCTAAAACAGTGGCATGTTTCCTTCAGTAAACTGGCCAGCAGATTTTTCAATGTGAAAAGGCCTGGGAGTGAGGACAGTTTTAACGAGCTTTGCATGGTATTCCAAAGTGATGGGAGTGAAAAATCAATTGCAGCAGAGCCATATGTTGTTTTTACTCTAGGAATCTGGAAACAATTTAAAGAGAAGCGGCTCAGGCCATAGGAACCCTAGCTCATTGGAATAGACTCAAGATGTATGTAGGTAGATTATTGAAGTGTTCTATAGATTCAAAGTAGGCATTTCTTTCCTCCTGATTGAGAGTAACGGGCCACCCGATTCCTGGTATAGTAGGCAAATGACAGCATTTAGGATAGATTAAAGATAAATCTTAGGGCTTGGTGGTATAGAGTGTCTAGTTTGTTAAGCGCCATTAAGGGACAATGAGTGTAAAGAAAGTCAGCATAGTCCAGTATAGGCAGGAATGTAGACTGTACAAGTCTTTTTCTAGCTTCTATGGTAAGCAGATGTTTAATCCAATAGAATAATCCTAACCGCTGTCTTAATTTCTTCGAGACTTCATTTAAGTGGCACAGGAAGTTGAGTTTATTATCCAGCCAGAATCCTAGGTATTTAAAGGTTTCAACTGTTTCAAGGGGTTCATCAAGGAGTGTTAGAATCTGGGGAATATGTGTTGGTCTGTGGCCTGTTTTTGGTGAGAGGATCATGGTTTTTGTCTTTTTGGCATTTAGAAGAAACTTGTGTTTGATGAGATTATGTTGGAGGGTAGTGAAGTCTTGCTGTAAGTTCTCATATGCCAAGTCCAAGGAGGAATTTGTGGTATACAGTATAGTGTCATCTGCAAATAAATGAGTACTGGCTGAGGGCAAATGAGTGTCCAGATTATTGATGTAGATTGCAAATAGGATTGGGCCTAGTATGGACCCTTGAGGAATGCCTCTTAAAAGGGTTTTTTTTGTGGACACAAATCACCTGCAGCTTTGACTTGTAGCCTGTTGGTGAGGTAATTTGAGAACCATTTGGTAGCAGGACTATCAAGACCGATATTACTTAGCATTGAAAGCAAGATGTTGTGATCCACAGTGTCAAATGCCTTACTAAGATCAAGAAAAAGGGCAAACACATGCTTTTTAGAATCCAGGGCAATTTGCCAGTCTGAGGTAACCTTTGCAAGAGCAGATACAGTGCTATGCTTGGCTCTAAAGCTGGATTGTACAGGGTTTAGTAAGTCATACGAATCCAGGTATTCTCTAATTTGGGCATTAACAAATTTTTCAAGTAGTTTTGACAGTACAGGTAGTATAGATATGGGCCAATAATTATTCAGATCCTCGGATCCCCTAGATTTGAATAGTGGTAGAATGTGAGCAGTTTCCATGTCGATGGGAGTTCTTCAAGTTTGAGTGAGGTGTTGAATAAGTGGGTAATGGTAGCGGTCAAGTAGAAATGGCCAAGCTTTAGGAAATAAGGATCAATATTGTCTGCACCTGCACTCTTTTTGGTGTCCAGGGTTAGTAGTAGGTCCTCTACTTGTTTAAATGTAACTGTATGGAAGCTAAAAGCAGTAGTATTGGGTTGGTTAGTGTTAGAATGATCATTAGAGTCGGCAGTGGAGTCACCTGGTAGGGTGATTTTACTGATAAATGAGGCATCAAAAGCTAGCCCTGCAGTGGCAAAGTGTTCATTAAACTGCTCAAGTATATCGACAGTGGTTGTGTAGGTGTGTCCAGTGGATATAATTTTGGATGGAAGAGATGTGTCAGCATGGTAACCTTCAACCTCTCTGAGAATATTCCAGAATTTGGCTGAGTTGTTTTTGTTGGCTTCTAGTTCTGTCTGGAAATATCTGGCTTTTTCAGATCTAATTAGTTTGGTGCAGGTATTTCTAAAGGTGTGGAATGCTAACCAATCTGCCTCCAGATGAGTTTTCCTCACTCTTTTCCACCAATAGTCCCTGTCCTTGAGCACTTTTTTCAAAATGGGAGAGAACCAGCCAGGAGGTCTTTTTTTGATCTAATCAGTTTTAGCGGGGCATGTTTGTCGCTTATTCCCAATAAAAGGCAATGGAAAATATTAAATGCCTCACTAAGGGAGGTGGCAAGGTAGAAATTCTGCCATCTAATGTTACTTAGGTCTTTCAGGAATTCCTTCTGGGAGAATCTTTTCATGCTTCTTTTCAATTTAAAGAAGGCAGCCAAATGTAATTGCGAAGGGTGCCTAATACAGGCCGTAGCACAATGGTCACTTATGTAATTGAAAAATACTCTGGCATGAGAAATGTTCTGCTTAATAGTATTGGGCCATGCATTTTTAATGATGTATGCACTGTACGCCTCACCTGCAGAATACTACTCCGTGGATATTAATGCAACAACTCAGCTCTCAGTCACAATACACAGTAGCTATGTTTTCCACAGATCTTTAAACACAAGCTTACTGTGTTTGAAAAATTCTGAGTATCTTGTGCTTTGCTAAAATGCTGTTATATGACTGATTTCTATTGCTTTTTCGTTTATTACTCTTAAAAGTAAGTTATTCCAAAGCTCATCCCCAATGGCTTCGGAAATGAAGAAACAACACCTCAAGGGGTCCCTCAGCTGAGGAGACATCAGTTTTAGTGCTGGAGGTGTCCCAAAAGCTAGTGAACTGTCTGGACCCAAAAACTTGAAGTCATCAAGAGAGCAAATTTGATGAGATTTGCCGACTAGTGAGGTGATGGACAAGCGACCACCGAGGACCATAAAACAACTTAAGCACCGGTGGGATGATCTTCAGAGGCATAACCACCACATAATAGAGAACCTGGGGGGCATCATAACCATGAAGAAAGGGCCACCAAAATAAGAGCACATAAAACCAGTGTTGAAGGTAAGTGTTTCATAACATGATTATATTACTTCATAATTATACTGTTGACAGTTCGTACAAAGATGGTGGCCTGCCTAAAATTAATTGCAATATTCAATAAGGCATGATCATTGTTTACAGTAATAGTATGTTAATCACCCCTTACCCCAGGGGTGTAAAGTGGCATCAGGCACAGTACTGTGGTATATTGCCACTATGGCATTTATTGAATAAGCAACAATATATGGCTGGGTGTTAGTATTATCAAGGTACCGTGACATGATGTTATGCATGATGCCACAGGCTGAGTGCATTCAGCCTCTGGGTGTGTGATTAGGGTATCTTATTATTATCAAGTACCAAACCAATCCCAAGCCATGTATTCTTTCTTATTTAATAAATGCCATTAGGCCAATATGGTACTCTGCTGTACCTAGTGCCACTTCACATCCCTAGATGGCGAATAACATAGTGTTGTTAACGTAACCCCTGTGCACTGTCCAGGCCTTATTAATTAATTTAAAAATCAGCATTTCTCCATTCGTTCAATTCATCCTCCCTTCCTCCCAAAAAGATGCACATTGGATGTTAAAAATGATACCATGATTGCAAAATTCTTCCAAGTTCCAATGACAAGGTCACACACTGACACCAAGTATAGCCTGAATATCAATGTTATTGTTTTGTCCTACTATTGGATTTTAAAATACAAGTTAAGGCTGCCACCATGTTTGTGTGTGAAATTATAAATTGAATTCAGTGGGTTTCGAAATCAGGGAGTTGCGCTTGTGTGCCGTGTAGGTAAATGTCGAATGTTTTGCCATTTCTTGTGCTCTTTTAATGTTATCATTGCTAGAAATTAATCTAAACCGTACCTTACCCATTTGTAATCAGACTATTACTGTCAGTCATGGAAGTTTTATAATACAGTACCAATAAGACACTCCCAGCGGTTGTGCTAATAATGCTACTTAATATTCATGGTCAGTTGATCATCCTCTAGGGGCATGTTGCACTCTGCTCTTCCTAGTGATGCACATTACACCCATACATGGTGATTAACTGACCATTAGGCAACGTAACCCTGAAGTGCCTTATTGCTTAAAATAGTTTTCCATCAACAGTTTAATGAGTTTGCCTTTAAGTGGAAGCAAGGCCATTATAAATTGAAGGCTGAGGTTAACAAAGTTGTATTCATATCTCTGTAGTACTTCTGTTATGTCTTCTCATTTCGTTTATTTTAGTCCTTTATGATTATTGCAGAATATATTTAATGAAATCGTGATTCAATTGACTGATGAAAGAGTAATGTTTTTTATCAACAGCTGCTCATGAAGATCATACTTCTGGTTCTGCAGAGACTACCAAGGCCACAGAAAGTGAATTTGCTGCTGCCAAGCCTGCCAGTGCACTAGAGACTAGTGAGTTTGTTGTTGTTGTGGACAACAATGCGCAGGAGGAGACATCTGTCGAGGCTGGGCAACCTGCACTTGGTATGGATTTCTTGTCGTTACAAAAAGGATCTCAGAAATGCTGCAATCTGATTGGCTGTTAGGATTGCAACAGCCTTACATTAATCCATGTTATGCCATAATGTACAGCAGTACAGCCTGATCATTATGGTGCATGGATTTTTCCTGTCAGCATACCATCTTCCAGCACTGCTGAATAACTGGAATGCTGCATTCTGATTTTGAACCAGCATTCTTAAACTGTTGGTGAAAGAAATATTTTATTAAAAATCTCCCTTTAAATGAAGAAAACATTCAAAAAGTATACTTTTAACACTTTTTGTTTGGAATATTTTTTATTAGTAGAATAAAGTATGGGGTGCTGTGTGTAACGAGAAGTTTACACACACCTGAGGGGTTAGATGCTACATAAACCCCGAGAGCGAAGCTCGACGGGTTTATGAAAAGCATCTAACCCTAAGGGTGTGTGTAAACTTCGAGTTTACACACAGCACCCCATATTTTATTTTATATAATTGCTGGATGTCCCCTTTTTTGCCACAGCAATTATATAAACTACAAGATATTCTCCCAGACATTCTGGTGCTGCCACGCTCAGGTCCTTTTTTTTTTTTTCGGTAACCTGGGAGATTTTCTATCACTTTTTAAAAAGAAATAACTTACCGCCAAGTTCTTATCCCGTGACGGCTGAATTTTGCCAAAAACAGAAGCGAGGAGCTGCAAATGGCAAGCGGTGTAAAGGGAGCAACTGTGGCGGGTGCATGCACAGACAGAGGGAAACCCTCTGCGTCTGCAAATTATGCCATGGTCTTCCAATGGGAAAAAGGGGAGAGCAATTAATTACTATAGTAATAAGGCACTCCCAGGAGTTAGATTAACAGTCAGTGAATCCTGCCCTATGGGCAATATGGCACTCAGCTGTGCCTCCTGTCACATTACACCACTAGGGGGAGATTAATAGACTGTTACTCTAACCCCTGGTTATGCCTTATTGCTTAATAGTTTCTGTATAGATGTCTGCTAAATCCAGCTTTGACTGAAGTAATCCATAAGAAACTGTAAGGTATGTCCCGATAAGGCCACCTCATAGGAGTGTTATGAAATTTACATAGATGCATAGAAATGTAATGGCAGAACAGGAACGCCAGACCCACCTAGTGTTCCCACTTGCTTATAGGTATCTGCTAGGACATGCCCTTACCACCTCCTACCCCCTACCAACAATCCCTTGTGTCTGTCCTATGCTCTTTTAGACCCTCCACTGCTGTTTCTCCAACTGACTCCTCAGGATCCTATTCCACTTATCCACCACCCTCTCTGTGAAATAGTACTTCCTAATGTTACCCTTGAACTGACTCCTCAATCTGCAACCCATGATACTTATTCCTCTAATTCCTTTCAGCTGGAAGATGTTTTCCACTGGCACTTGGTTTATACCTTTTAGGTACTTGAAGGTCTCAACCATGTTCCCCCTTTCTCTCATCTGCTCCAGGGAGTACATGTTAAGTCCCCTAACCTTTCCTCATAGGACAGGTGGCTGAGTCCTTTACCATCTTCATTGCTCTCCTGTAGACTCACTCCAGCCTTCCCAATACTTTCTGAGATATGGCCTCCAGAACTGGACCCCATTCTCGGATGTGCCTAACCAGATGGGTGTATAAGGTACTATGACCTCCCTCCTCCTACTTGTAATCTCCTTTCCGATGCAGCCCTGCATTCAGCTTCCTCTAGCCACTGCTCTCTCTCAGTGCTTTGCCACCTTCAAGTTTTCTATATAGCAATGCATAGGTCCCTTTCCTGTTCTGTTACTGCCAGGTGTCAGCCACCCATACAGTACCCCGCCCTCTGGTTTCTGCAGCCAAGATGAACGATCTTATACTTGTCCATGTTAAATGAAAGCTGCCACTTCTTTGACCATGCCTCAAGCCTCCTTAGATCCCTCTGCATTTTTCTACCCCTTCCTGAGTGTCCACCCTATTGCAGACCTTAATATCATCCACAAATAGACACACATCCCCTTCAAGGCCCTCTGCAATGTACCCTATGAATTGATTGAACAGTAGTGGCCCTAATATCGACCCCTGAGGGACCCCAGTGGTGCCCATGCCCTCTTCTGATTCCACCCCATCTACAATGACTCTCTGTCTCCTGCCCCCCAGTCAGTTTCCAATCCATCAAACCACTGTCTGCCCCAGACCTAGGCATGTCAGCTTGTACAGGAGTCTCCTGTGTGGCACATAGTCAAATGCCTTCTTGTAATCCAGATATGTGGCCTCTACCACCCTCCATTGATCCAGTTCCTTAGTGACCCCCATCAAAGAACTCTATCAAGTTCATTTGACAGGATCTAGCCCTGGTAAAGCCATGTTACCTTGGATTCATCAGGTTGCTTACCTCCAGGTAACTGGTGATCTTGATTTCAGTAGCTTCTCCATAAGCTTGCCCATAACTGATGTGAAGCTCATGGGCCTGTAGTTTCCCACCTCCTCTCCCCTTACCTTGTGCAGGGGGACCACATTTGCCTGTTTCCAGTCCTCCGGTACCACACCAGACTTCATGGACCTGTTGAAGAATGCAGTCAAGGGTGCTGCTAGTATATCCTCTAGATTCATGAAGTATCCTTATCAGAAAGTAACACACTCCACAGAGTGTGTTATGGCCCAGATATATTGAAACGGAGAAACAGAGCAATCTGTTGGCCTAAATGCACCATTCAGCCCATCTAGTATGTCCTCTTCCCTCATCATGGTTTCTTTGCCATATTGACCTTATTCCCTTCTTTGCTTTGTACTCTTGACTGAATCACATGTTCTGTCCGATATTGGAACTCCATGCCCTTTTGTATTTCCCCACTGATTATGGTCCCACCCCCATTCCGGTAGCCTGTTCCATAGATCCACTTTCCTCTCAGTGAACTATTGTTCCCACATATTGCCTCTGAAGCTGCCTCCATTTAGTTTTAAGCAGTGCCCCCTTTTTGCCATGTTATCTCTCTGTATGAAAATGCTCCACTGCATAAACATGTCTATTTCCTTTACAATATTTTAAAGTTTCTATCATGTCCACCATACTCTACCTCCCTGCTTCCGTTGTGTTCAGACAATGGACCTCCAGCCATTCCTCTCATGATCTCCTATGCAAGCACTACATCATTTTAGTAGCCATTGTCTGCATCCACTCCACTCACTATGTGTACCCCTGTAGGTGTGGTTCCCCAAACTGTTTACACCCAATACCCAGGCGTGGCCTAACCATATAACTGGTGTTATAAAATGAGCTGCTGCTAATAAATTGAATGTCATCAAGAAGACACATAAGTAACTTTAACTAAAGCCATACAGAGCAGTTGTTTATTAGATTGGTGTACTAGTAGCATGACTCAGACCAGTTACTTGGAAGCAGTGTGACGGTATAAGACTAGGAGTATAATGCTGTGGTATGCATTCAATTACAGAGACTAATCCAACCACACAATATGAGATGGCAGGAGTGGGAGAAGCAAAATATCCAGGAAATGTAGGTTCCCTCCCAGTAAAGTCTTTGTTATTCGGGGGCTGGTAGGCGGATATAATCAAAAGTCAAGAAAAAAAATGGCCAACCAGTTTCAACAACTTTTTCTTTTTTCTTTATTCATTAGGCTTCTTCAGGGATAGGATCTTAATCCCTGAAGAAGCCTATTGAAGTGAAATGTTGGGTCACATTGGATCTATTGTAAAGAATAAAAGAAAAAAGAAAATAAAAATAAAAAGTTGTTGAAAAACTGAAAGGCGTGGCTGGCCATTGTTCTTTGACTTTAGGAGTGGGAGTAGTACATGAGGACGGGCCTAAAGCAGCAGCAGCAGCATCATCAAGGCCACTGTCAGTTCTGTCAGCTTAGGTTTACCAGACATAGAAGGTTGCAGGAGTGGGAGAAGCACATGAGGACGGGCCTAAAGCAGCAGCAGCATAGCATCAGGGCCACTATCAGTTCAGTCAGTTAAGGTTCATCACCAGAAATATGAGATGGCAGGAGGGGAGAAACACATGAAGATGGGCCTAAAGCAACAGCAAAATCATCAAGGCCACTGTTAATTCAGTCAGCTAAGGTTTACCAGACATAGGAGGTGACAAGAGTGGGAGACGTACATGAGGATGGACCTAATTCAGCAGCAGCATAGCATCAGGGCCACTATCAGTTCAGTCAGTTAAGGTTCATCACCAGAAATATGAGATGGTAGGAGGGGGAGAAGCACATGAAGATGGGCCTAAAGCAGCAGCAGCAGCAACATAGCATTAGGGCCACTGTCAGTTCAGTAAGCTGATGTCAGAATTGAAGTAATACCAGGGAGACTACAAGCTGTGAAGAAAAGAAAGAAAATATCAATTGTATATCACATTGCCATAGCAAGAATTGCTAATTAATTGGAAGAGATTGAAAAGGTGGTATATTTATTATTACATAAAAAAAATTATGTTTTGCAATTACCTTACTGCAGAAGTATGTGCAAAGAAGATACAGCCACAATACTTGCACATGCAATTCGTATGACATGAGATCCAAGGAAACTAAGACCTATGAAACAAAAAATTGCAAAACATTAATTTTGGAATGGCTGTGTAAAAAGATCATGCATCAATTCTACAACACTTAAGAGAGATAATCAATTCTTTAGAAGGCAGTATAGCGCAGTGAGTTAACGTTCTGAGCTGCAGATCTGAAGACCTGGGTTTGAATCCCACAGCCGCCTAGGTGCATACTGTGTGATAGGTTCTATGTCATAAGGGTGATCGCCGAAAGACAATTGTCATTATGGCAAATGTACATTGCCAAAATTCAATTTTGATGATGTACACCCCCGGTGACAAAGAAAATGGCGCAAGGGACACCCTGCAACCCCCACTATTAGATTCTCAGCTCCAGGGGGGTGCATGTTGGAGGGGTTGCAACAGTGTAAAATAATTTTACCTACTCGGGCGGGCACAACAAAACATACCTGCGCCTGGACCCGAACCCTGCATCCCAGCCACCCCAGACCAGCACCCGCCCACGCCAGGGAGCCAGCTTGACGGCTGATTACAGCACCGCCCCTCACAAACCCTCCCACCCCTCGCTCAGCGTGCTCACTCCCCCCTGCATGTGTGTATGTATAGCGACATCCCATCACCATTCATGAACCCTCCCTATCCGGTCACCCTCCCTACTCCCTCGCCGTCTGGGTATGCACCGCAAGTGGATCATCATTTCAGTAGGCACCTACTTGCAACTAGCCCAGATCACGGCATACCTGTGTGATCCTGAGCAAGTCACTTAACTTCCTTGAGCTACCAGGTCACATCTGGAAAAAAGCTTCAGTTTAGTGTGCTACTCCTGGTTAAACAATCTTCCCTTTCCCTTCCCTTCCCTTTCCCTTTATTTAAGAAATTATGAATGATGGGGTAGGGGACTTATGGTGTGTAAATTGCCCACCTTTGGTGTGTTGATACTGAAGGCATAGCCAAGTGTGCTTCATAACAGCGAAGGCAGTTATCCCAACGTAAAGCAACACCGTGATTGCCTTGTTGTGGGTATGGAATTGATTCATTTTAGTAATTCTTATGCATTTTTTAAACATGTAACTTCCAGCTGTGCCATTGTGCTGTATAGCCTAATCATATACCAAAACAATGTTTAACACAGGTAAACTTTGTTCAAATTATAATTTCAATAAGGCACTCCCTTTGGTTATATTAGTGGTCAGTAAATCACCCTCTAGGGGCATGTGGCACTCAGCTATGCCTTGTGCAACATTACACCATTATAGGGTGATTAACAGACTGATAACATAACTCCTGGTCATGCCTTATTGTTAATTAGTATTATTATTATTATTTGTTACTCCCTTCTACACAGACCTCATTGTAAATGAGAACCACCAACTAAGTACCATAGGAGAATAATATCTATGGAAGAAATCTTTTTTCCATAATAATATTCCACAGTCATTACATGCAATTTTCTCACAATGTAAGAGGTTATTTTCAACAGTAATCATGAGACATGCTTAAGTATCTGCAACATGACCTCACATTTGCTTGTATGTTCGGTGGCGGTATACAATGTGATTTTTTTACAGCTTCAAACTGAGGTATGCACAGGTGTCCTGTGGAATAGTATTCCATGGAAAAATATGCCACTGATTCTAAGTTATGGGGAATATTTGATAGCGTGTGAAAAACTCACCTGAACAGAGAATCTTATTCCATGGATGTTCGTTACAGTAGCCTGTCGCATCTGAATTGTCTTGTTTCAGTGAAGTTATTTTCCATGGAACAATACCTGGCCTGGTCTAACAAGCATAGTTTGAAGAATTTTACTTTCTGGCAAGTTTTTGAACTGCAGTTCAAACCCTGAACTTACAGTTTTTAGCTGTATTGCTGTTAGAGTCAGCAAAGGAATTTGTTAGTGATGGCTACTGAGGAAAGTGCAGAACAAGCCAATCCATGCACTTCATTGGGTGGTGAAGAACAAGGGAACAGTGGTAAAAAAAACAGGCCTTGTGCCATCATATTCTCTCTGAAGAAATCTCCATACTGGTCATGGAGGCCACCATAAGGCAACAGACCTCTTGTAAAAATAAAGTTTCCCTTGCCAAAGAGATGCTTTATAGGAGGAATCGGATGAAAGGTGAGTGGGGATGGAAAATGCCCTGCTCGAACAAACAAACAATTGAAGCACCGCTGAGATGATTTAAAGCGGAGGGACTGGCCGTTATTGAAAACCTTGGTGGTGTGGTGACCATTGCAGAACTGCCTAGGAAAGGCAATGCAAAAGCAATAAGAGAGGTGAGTGTTAGCATACTACTAATATCCTCTTTTCTTACTGGTTTATATTTCTGTTCTTGCAATGCAGGCATGTGCATGCAGCCTGAGCATATCTGAGTAATGTAACTCGTGATAGTGCATTACAGCTATTTTTATATTGTACCAGTGTATTGTGCAAAAAATAAATACAATCCTTACTTTGTATTTCATCAGTCATCTACAGAAATGCTTGCCATGGAATAGGTCAGGCGCTGTAGTGACCACCAGTCTCAGAATTCTAATGCTTGGTAGTTACACAGCAAATGTAAAATAAAATAGCTGTGTCTGCAAGAAAAGGTTTTATTGGTGTAGGTCTCAAACAGGTCATGCACAACATGTCCATGTACCTGTTTTACTGTTACAATTTATATTGTATTTGTATTTGCTAATAAATTGAATCGCCAATAACTTTTATTATTTTTGACTGATCAAAATGTTATGTTTTGTGTGTCAGCAGCTGCTCCTGAAGAAACAGCTGTGACTGATGTACCAGCTGATAGTACCAACACAATGCAGGTGCTGCAGCTGAAGGCAGCGAGGAGGCATCAGGAGTTGGTGGTGGTGTATCATCATCATCTGCTCCAGAGAAGAAACTAGTAAGATATTATTACATATGATGTTATACCATAGTACTAGAGTTGTTGCCTGTTGGTGATGTTGCCAGAGTTTTGTGGCAGTGATACAGGTTCATAGCCATCATGGAAATATGAATGCAATTGTAAAGAGCTGAAGAGCTGTTGAATATTTAGAGATAGAGAGATATGGGGGGATGTGGAGGCCAGGGCAAAGGGACAGGTGGATGTGTAAGCAATGAGATATGCCTGGGTGTGTGTAGAACACATTTTATGCACACCTTGTGTTATTGTAAGGCACGAGGCCTTGGCCTGAGTGACTTAAGCTTCTTGATGTGCATAAAGTGTGTTCTTCGTACACAGAAACGTGTCTCATTGCTTACACATCTACCTGTCTTTGCCTAGCCTCCCATCCCCACATTCTCCATCTCAAAATATTCCACAGCTCTTTACAATTGCATTCATATTTCTATAATAGCTATGAACCTGTAGTAAATAGTGTGGTAACAGTGTAGAGGTAGGGCTGAGTGGTGCGGTTGCACATGGATGCTGGGAGTTTTGTGATCTGCAATGAAGGCAGCACTGTTGATGGGAACATAGTGGAAGGTGAGTGTGGGTGTCCAGTGTGGGATGTTCAGATAGATTACACTGGAGATAGAGGGATTACAGATCTGGGGATGTGAATTTGGGGGAAGGGACAGGTATGAAGTGACTAGGAGGACATGGTGAAGAGGGACATGGATGGCTCCATCACAGTATAGACCAGACTGCCACCAGCTTCAAGTGGGTGCTCGGACAGGGGAGACAATTCCACATGTTTCTGGGAGTGCAAAAAGGTGGTGTTGGCAGATGGTATGTAACATGGGCAGACAGAGATGAAGTATAAAAGATGATCAGGGTAAGCATAGGCAGGAAGTGATATCAGGTTAGGTCAGGAGGAGAAGGTTGGTGACAATTAACAGATATGCAGTACTGGGTGATGCAGCACAGCATGTGGTGTGTAAGGTACTTAAGCAATAAGGCACAACAGGATGTGGGTTATCAGGGGATTTACCCATGCCTTGTGTGGTGTGTCACACGGCACAGCTCAGTGACTTAACCACACAAGAAGTAGGTAAATCACCCAATAATTCACACCCTGGAGTGCCTTATTGTGATTATACAATGGACCCATGTGCAAAATAGATTTAAAATGTGTTTAATTATGTTTTTTTTTTTATAAATGTCATTCCTCTGCTGTGGGTTATGTAGGATTTGCCCATGGTCATGTTACATGTTTTGACCAATGAGGTTACAGGATTTTCACACACCATTGTATAATATACAACTTTTCTACCATCACTTTTGCATGTTTGCATGTTATGATTTATTCATGTTGAGACAGTAGTGGTGTATCAGCATAAGCCTACTTTCAGGTTGTCAAGGTAGCACTACTTAACTATGGATCAATGGTCCCTGGGCAAGGGCTACTACTATCGTTACCAGCTTTTTTGGTTTTTGGGTGATGTGGGGTGGATGAGTGATAGTAAACATCTGTTTATTTTTTCAACAGCAGAGACTGAGGAACACCATGAAGAGGGGGAGGCAGCCAGTGATGGTGGTGCTGGTGAACTGTCATCCTCAACTGTTCATAAGGGACAGCCTGGTATGACATTATTGATTCAATACACATAGTAGGCTAGTATTTTATTTCTTTTTAAGGGCTTGACTTGTTATGGATAACAACATTAATATGCAGTGGATGATTACTTAATTATTCATAAAGAATGGGATACTACAGTCTACCAATTCCTGTAGCTGGACTCGGAGTAGAAAGGCCAGGGCAAAAGGCCAAGCTTGATGAGCAGGATGGTTATGGCAAAGGTGAGGAGAAAAGGTTGGTGTTTTGGAGATACAGGAAATCAGGAGGGTGGAAATTGTGAGGAGTACATGGATGTGGCAATGGAGGTGACATGGCCAGTAAGAACAACAAACACCACCGAAGTGCTCAGGCTGGTGCAAGGCATTAGGAGTGTGAAAAGACTTCTTCAGGTACATCGTGGAAGAATAAGCAGTAAAGAACAGATAGTAAGGATTAAGAAGGATGGGGCTGGGTAGAGAATGGGGAAATAAGCAGAAACACTCAATGATTACTTCTACCCAGTATTTATGAAAGGAAGAGAGTTAGTGCTCAAAGAGGGGTTGTGGGGGCAGTAAAGGCTGGAGGGAGTAACGGATGAAGAGATCATGGAATGGCACAGATAGCATTCATCCCAGGGTACCTAAAAGTGGTTACCCACCCGACAGCAACAGTTTGTCCAGCGAAGTCCCCTACAGTGGCTACAGCACCATGCCGCTGTAGGGAACCTGCTGGAACCTGGTGCTGTCTGTCGGGGGTCCTGCACCCCCCCAAATCAGCTCTGACTCAGAGTTGATAATCCTAAAGTGGGGGAGTTCGGGGGCAAAGACCGCTGAAGAAAACACATACAGCCACAGGGAACTGGCAGCCGACAGCAGAATGCGGTCGACCTGCTTTTTTTCGCTGATGGGACTTTCAACAAATATTTTGTTAAACACCCATCATGGATCCCCTAAAATGGGACATTGGCTTACTGCAAGGGGTGCAGTGCTGAGCAAATAAGATGATCCAGGGACTGGCAGACTTACCGTATGAGAATAGGTTAACGGAGCTGAACATGTACTTGCTGGAGGAGAGGAGGGACAGAGGTGATGTGATCGAGACATTTAAGTACATGCAAGTGCTAAACAAGACTGTTATGGAGGAGCTATTTAGGGTAAGGGTGGGGAGGGACACTCAAGGCCATGAGATGAGATCAGGGGGTAGAAGATTTCACAGGGAAATGAGGAGATACTTTTTTATGGAAAGGGTAGTGGCATGGTGGAATGCATTACCAGCAGAGGTGGTAGCCTGTGAAACAGTGGTCTTCTTCAAAAGAGACTGGGACAAGGCAAGAGGGAGGATAAAGGGAAGGGGAGGGTGAGGATGGAGGGGCAGCTGCAGAGTATAAAATTATTGTACGAATTATTATTTTACAGCGCCAACACCTAAAAGCAAAAGTTTAAGTCATCGCGCAGCAAAACATCTGAAAGATATACAGGCAGCATTTAAAAAATGGGCAGATGCAGAAGACCTCATGCATGCTGAGGCAGCAGCCAGTGGTGGACCCAGCGGAAAGCAGTCTGAAGAAAGAGATTAGCTGTGATCAATTTCAAAAGATTGGGATGTCTGGAGAAGGAGGTGGGAGACATGAAAAACATGGAGAAGGAGGTGGAGAAGTTAAAAATACATCAGTGAACTCGTTAAAACACAAGCAGGGTTAGAGAAAAAATTTACTTAATTTTGAACCTTATGCAAGGAAGTGCTACCTGCAGGTGCAACAACACATCCACCACTCCCACCAACGACCGAGGGAGAATAGGAAAATAATAAAAGTGTTGTCGGTGCTGTTCCTCCCCTTGGCTGTAATTGTAAATAGTTATTAGAATAGTTACTGTTATTGTTATTATTCTGATTATTATTAAAATGTAATTGTGTTCCTGTTGGTTTTCTTGTTGTTGTTCTTTTGTTTTTTACATTAAATTAATGTTAATGTTTGAAAGAGTGACTTATTTTATTACATCTCTACATCTGCAGTTACATCTCTAGTCTCTCTCTATACTTTTTACGTGGATGACAGTACTATGTAACAATTGCTGCCATGTCTTTTGGAGGAGAAAAAGTTGTATCTTAAAACCATGGAATATCCACAAGCTTACACCAGCAGTGCAACAAAATTTTGAAAGTTCTGACCTATACTTTTTGATACTATTTTACATTTTACTTTACATTGCCCATTATCTACATACCGACTTGTGTATAATGCCTTCTTTCCACCATTTGAGTCCACTTTTGTACTTTTGTCACTTCAGAAATAACAAGCATTTGTCAATGCTGAATGTTTGCTTGCTGGCATTGGCATTGGTAGTGTAGGAGTTACAGAGCTGCATAATAGGAATGGCAGTGAAGTATTGAGCTGAAACCAACCCATCACCACCCTGCAGATAGTGACAGGCATTGGGATGTGCCTTTGGGTCATCAGCATAACTGCCACACCATTCACCACACACTACCGTACGGTACCGACAAGTGTCACGGTGTGCCTTAGGGTCTTTGGCCTTATCGCACCCCATTCCATCAGTTAATATTGTGAGATGGGTGTGGTATAGGAGAATGGGGTGAACTTTGGGGCCGAAGAGTCCAAGGCACACCTAGATGCCTCTCAGTGGCTGCAGAGTGTGTGGGGGGGTGGAATGGTATGAGCATTGCAGATGACAATCCCAAGTCACAGCCCTGATGCCTGTCATTCTCTACAGGGTGGGGTGTTATGGTCAGAAACCCTAATGCCTCAGGCATTCGTTGTTATTTTCACTCCAAATTTTCAACGTGGGTTTTTTGTGACCCCCACCTCATGAACAGTGGCAATATCAGTTTGTTAGCTGAAAGCTGCTTTTGCACAGCGACTACGGCATTTGTTACCACAGGTGCAAAAACACATTCTGAACAGGATGTGAAAAATGACAGCTGTACTGTTCATGGGGAGGTGTAAAAAATGGCAATGTTGAAAATCTGCAGTGAAAATATTTAAAAACTGGTGAAGTCACGAGTGTGCATAGAAACTGTGCAACGTGCACCCGTAATGTAATTAGTTTGGGAATTGTTTACAGCAGATTGTCAACACAGGCATTTTGGGACCTCCGGTCATGAACAGTGTCACTGTGATTTTCTTTATCTGTCCCGAACAATGATTTCCCACAGCAACCACACATTTCTGTGCTGAAAGTGTGAAAACACATTTCGGCCATGTTGTGAAAAATGACAGCTGTACTGTTCATAAGGAAGTGTGGAAAAATGCCACTGGTGAAAATCTGGACTGAAAATATTACAAATTCATGAACTTACGAGGGTGCTTCGAAACTGCGCAATGATCACTTGTAACACAGTCATTTTTAGGAATTTTTTTCACCAAATTTTCAAAATAGCCATTTTAAGACCTCTGCTCATGAACAGTGTCACTGTGATTTTCTTAATATGTCCCATACATTGATTTCACACACCCACTGCGCCATTGTGCGCTACATGGGTGGAAACATGTTTTGGGTGAGATGTGAAAAATGACGGCTGTACTACTCATAAGGAGGTGTGGTAAAATGGTATTGTTGAAAATCTGGAGTGAAAATATTGAAAATTTGTGAACTTATGAGCTAGCAGGATCAGAGCAACAACGCGTCAAAACAGTCATTTTGGGAATTTTCCACAAATTTTTAACATAGCCATTTAACACTTCTGCTCATGAACAGTGTGACTGTGATTTTCTTAATGTGTTCCATACATTGAGTTCCACACCAACTGCGCCATTGTGCGCTACATGCGGAAACACATTTTGGGTGGTGAGGAAATGACAGATGTACTGCTCATAAGGAGGTGTGTTAAAATGGCAACATTGAAAATCTGGAGTGAAAATATTGAAAATTCGCGAACTTACGAGCGTGCGTAGGAACAGCGCAACGCATGCTCGTAAAATAGTCATTTTTGGGAATTTTTTCATCAAAGTTTTAACATAGCCATTTAAACACCTCTGCTCATGAACAGTGTCACTGTGATTTTCTTAATTTGCGCGAACATTGATTTTGCAGACCGACTGCGCCATTGTGCGCTACATGCGCAGAAACACATTTTGGGTGAGATGTGAAAAATGACAGCTGTACTACTCATAAGGAAGTGTGGTCAAATGGCAGTGTTGAAAATCTGGAGTGAAAATATTGAAAATTCGCGAACCTATGTTCGTGCATAGGGAACACTGCCTTGCGCTTCAGTAAAACAGTCATTTTAGGAATTTTTTAACAAATTTTCAACATAGGCTTTTGGGAGACCACCTTATGAACACTGGCACTGTCATTTCATTAATCGGTCCTGAAAGGTGATTTCATGCAGTGACCAAGAAATCACCCTTCGGGCCCGATTAATGCCATGACAGTGACAGAATTCATGAGGAGGGGTCCCAAAAATCCCATGTTGAAAATTTGGTGCCAAAATTCCAAAAAATGCCTGAGATGTGCAGCAAAGTTGAAAAAACCCTATTCATTACATTATACAGCTTACCAGCATTTCCTCAGTTCGCGATCGGCTTTGAAGAGTGCAGACATGTTCCTGGTCCACCAAAGATCATCGCACCGAGCTCTGGAGGTAAGTATGGGGTGAGGTGGGGTGTGGGGAGGCAGGGTGCGCATTGGGTGGGCCCGGGTGGGAGAGGGTGAAGACAGCAGCGAGGAAGGTTTTTTCTTTCAGTTTTTTTATTTGGACTCAGCGGGATGTTTATGCTGGGTGGAGGCTCCCAGCATGGCAGCTGGAAGAGCTGTTGGGGAGGCAGTGGAGCCAATGGGATTAGGCACCCCATTGGCCATGGGACCTGTTGCCACGCTGGGGTGGGCTCCCAGCATAGCACCCGATGGTCTGGGGGCGGTAGAGCCGATGGGGATTAGGCACCCCGGTCAGCCATACAGTGTGTGCGTGGGAGAGGTAGGAGTGCATGAGCACGCAATGTGCGTGTACATGTGTGTGTGTGGGGAGGGGGAGCACTGCTCACTCAAGCGGTGCTCTCCCTTTCAACTGTACGGCACTGCATTTTGGATCATCGCACTATGTTTCTTGCACATGCATGCAAGCAAACATAATAAAAAGGGCACTCCTTTTAATATGACTTGAAAATGGTATTCATTAGTTTTGTCAGCTGTTGTTGTGCAACAATTCAGTAAAATCACTTCTGTTATAACTGCAATTAGCTAGCATGCAGCAGCGAGGCACTGCTCCTCCATGACATTAGGGAACAGTAGGAGTTATAAAACAGCTGTGAATACAGATGAAAATGGTATGAACAATATAAAATGTAGCGTTCATTGTATTATTTCAAATGTAATAAGAGGGGATTACAAAGAGAATCAAATTGTGTAAAGAAGTACAACTCACTAGTCAATCTAACATGTAATACAAAAAAATATATGTCAAAATGTTCCTCATTTCCTTGCACTAATTCATTTATGAGCTTATGGCTCCTGACTGAATCTTTCTGCAACTGTTCCCCAGGCCATGTTATGTCCCATGATCCACCCTAACCTCCATAGTCTTCTATTTTTCTGCCTGCCTTTATCCCTGACCCCTACCTTGTCAGCCTCCATCTCTTACTCTCTAGTCCTGACCTGCTCACACTCTTTTATTTCTCCTGGCTGATCAGGGCTGTCCGTGACCGTACAACTGCTATACCATTGTACATAGCACTTTCTGATGAGATCATATACAGCAATAAGGCCAGAGTTTCTAATCAATTTTATTTATTTATTTAAATTTTGGTAACCGGGTAGGCCTACTGAGACTTTGACAGTCCCTTTTTCAGGGGTGATGTGGGATTATTGTATCATCAATTGCTTGATGATACAACTCTGATCTTGTATATAATCCCTTTTGCTGTTGTGCTTGTACATACTGTTGCTCTGTATAGCATAAAATCCATTAGCTGTGTATCTGTACATACTGCTGCTCTGTATAGCATAAAATCCATTAGCTGTGTATCTATACATACTGTTGCTCTGTGTAGTATAAAATCCAATAGCTGTGTATCTGTACATACTGTTGCTCTGTGTAGTATAAAATCCAATAGCTGTGTATCTGATCATACTGTTGCTCTGTATAGTTAGATCTTCATTTTTGTTACCCTGCTTCAGTCTCCTGCGAATGTGCTGTATTACTGTCTGGATTTGTAATATGTATAACTACTCCTGTACACTTTGCTGCCATCTTGTTTGGCCCGGGTCATGGCTGAAATCGGTCCTTTTGGATCAGTCCATTCATCCGGTCATCAAAGACATGAATAAATAAATAAATAAATACATTATTCTTATAGGAAAGTGTCAATGGAAGGGAAGTAGTTTGAAGACAGTAACAGAATTGTATGACAGGAAATACAAAGTAATGATTTTATTTAAATTGCCTGAAATCATGATACTCATAAATAAATAAATAATTAAAAAATCAATTAGCTTTATATAATATATATATCTATATATTATATTGAATATTTTATATATATATATATATAATTTGGTTACTTATTGTTAATCGTAGTTACTTGATAACATTATACTGTATATATCATGCATGTGGCATTTGAACTGTAATGGACTGTCATACACTTGACGATGATTCATGACACAACACTGTATACCACATTTAATGTTTACTGTGTGCAGAACACTAGTATCACCCAACAAACTGTGGAATGCCTTTTGACATCTTCCCTGTAATTGACACTTGCAGGTTTTTCTGAAACACATTTCTATGATGCTGGAGGGTAAACACAAAGAAACCTAATTAGGAGAAAAAAATATTTACCTGAATGCAGTACAATGTGGGGTACAGTCCAGTTGGAGAATGTGATATAGTAAGCAGGATGAAAATCAATCCATGTAAAATACCAAAGAATCTAAGACCTGTGAAGGTAACAAATGAGATGACAACATTTAGTGTTATTTCACAAACACGGAGAACAGATTTCATTTGGCATTAAGCCTAATGTGCTCAAGGTGATGTGTTATATTGTTGTACTAATGGGCCACTATGCACAATATATAAATTTAGAGTACACCCATGTAGTGGAGCACCATTCTTAAATTGCAGTGGATTTAACTAGTGAACTGAAAATGCACACAGAAATTGTGAAAACATTCAACAAATACACTTTAAAATCATTTGATATCATATGACATATGATATGGCAGTGTAGGAGAAGCACAAGAGGATGGGCCTAAATCATCAGCAGCAGCATCAGGGCCACTAATGATATTGAAAAGATGGTTTATTCCTTCCAGAAATCAAACTGTATGTTTAGGAAATACTTACCTTAATACAAAGTATGTGCAATATCATATAATGTAATATAATATTGAAGTAAAAAAAAAATCACATACCCCAAAATGCAAAGCATCATGGGCTGTATATGCAAATCACAACAACATTTTAGGCTGATTCAGCCTTAAGCAGGAATGCATGGTGCAAATGGCTTCACATAGTCTGCAATGGGTGCAAAAAGAAAGGCACAGACATGTGTTTCATCCTACCAGGACTCATCAGTGTGCCTCATCTGTATCACACCCCAAAGGAAATGAAACAGGCCGAAGTTGGTCTTATAGTTTTGGGTTGTGGTGAGCCCAATAAAATCAAACACAAAAAAGAGTAAAAAGACGAAGAACCACAGTGCAAAAGCACTGAGGTAAGAGTATATAGTATATACATTTGATAATTTACTGTTTGTACTAGTACCACCATACAAACAGATGAATGCCTTCAGGTGTTTTCCCTTAAATTGATGCTTTGAACGTTTTTGGGGAACAAACATTTCTATGATGCATGAGGGTAATCATAATAAAACATGATTATGATCACTATGGACAATGTACTGTATTAATCCAGAGTACAGCCATTCAGTGTAGCACCATTCTTAAACTGCAGCTGTGATAATTATTGAACTCACAATGCACACAGAAATTGTGAAAAACATTCAGCAGATATACTTTCAAATCATTAGATAGCATGCAATACTTAAACCTGTTCAGCAAACAATAACAAAGTATTAAACTTAAACATTTGGATACAATAAACGTTCACAGCACCAATTTAAGGTAAGATGTCACAATGCATTCACCTGTTTGTAAAGTGGCAATACTACACACAGTAAACCAACAAATGTGGTATAAATATATTTATACCACATTTGTTTGTTTACTTTGTGTAGTGATAAAGCCTAAACAGGTGCATGCCTCCGACGCTTCCTGAAATTGACGCTTTGAAAGTCTTGCACACAAAACATTTATAAGATGCATGCAGGTTATCATAATGAAACATAATGCTGGAAAGAAACAAATACTTACCTTTGTGCAGTACAATTTATATACTAAATATACTTTGAAATAATTGATATCAGAACTTAAACCATTTCAGCAAACATCACAAAGTGGTAACCTTAAATAATGGAAATTAATGAAAAAGAAACATTACTTACCTTATGCCACTACACTGTGCAGGAGCAGAAGTACCATCATTAGATTGATTCCATCATCATTATGCTGGAGGTGAATGTCAGACAGTCTCAGACCTGTCAAGATAATAAGGATAAAACATACTGTGAGTTTGTGATACATCATCACAGACATGCCACACTGTAAGGTGGCTTTCAGCAACAGCTAATAATAACAACTTCAAATTAAAAGACAAATACTGTACTTACACTTATGCATCATGTATGTCGTCATTTTCATAATATCGGAAACCAGGATCAAGGGGTCACGTGATGGCAGCCTGAGTGTGTGGACGCATCTACCCTCAGCTCTCGCCCTTCTCGCTTACAATTTTGTCATAATTTGTTCAGACCCCAGCTGTTGGTGACAATTTCTTGAGAAACAGCTTAACTGCACTCTGTGGATCACTCCAGGGCAAGCTTTCATGAGTGCTGCTTCAAATTATGGATGCCAACATGAAGACGCCCACTCCTTGCCATACTCCCCGACTACACCCGAGCGAGACAAGGCTGCTAAGCGCTCAAAACCACAGGCCTCAGGGGTTTCCAAGGCACTCTCCACCTCTACAATTCTCATGGAGGAGAAGTTTATGGCAGCGATGACTCCGCTCCAAAGTGCCCTACAACTACTGTGGAGGCTGCAGAAAATATGGGCATCGATGAAAGTTGTGACCCGACAGGTGGAAATGCAGAGGCTCACATCTCCTCCCTTGTTGATTGGAGGGATTGTCTTGACCCTGAACTGGTCAACATGCAGCAGCATTTGAGACGGAACGAGGACCGGCTGGAAGACTTGGAAGGATGGTCCCATCACAACAATATTGTGATTCTGGGCCTCCCAGAAGGGGCGGAGGGCTCCCAGGCCATCTTATTTCTTAAGAAAATGCTGGAAAAAGTCACCAGACCTTCTCCGAATGGGCAGGTATATGTAATAGAACAGGCGCACAGATCCCTGTGCCCAATGTCCCCAGCTGGTTCCCCGCCTCACCCCATAATTTGCTGGTTCCTGAATTATTTGGATCACCAGCATGTGTTGGTTAAAGTGCAACCTCAAAGAAGTGCTCTGGGAGGGTGCAGAGTGTGCATCACACAGGACTTGCTCCATTCTGTGAGACAATGCTGGGCCACCTTCCACCGCAAAGTCTCAAAGCTGCTGGCAGCTGATATCCATTTCAGCGTACGTTACCCAGCCTTGCTTCAAGTTCAGAGTGATAGAGACTGGACAAGTTATGAGACGGCCAAAGATGCTGCTGTGGATCTCAAAAAACATCTACCAAATCTGAATAAATGAAGGATCTTATGGCTGCAACATCTTAGATCTGTTTCCTGGTGGTGAGGGAATTGTTGCTGGTTAACTTCAGGTTTCTACCCTGTGAATTTTGGCAGGATCTCTGCTTGAGATTATTTTATTTTCCTGGCCTGACTTTGCTCCCCATGGCTTAATGCTACCCTCTATGCTCTTGGTTCTTTCTTTCATTTTTGGTGCCTGAACTACCCCAAGTACAGGGGACATTTACCTGGGACATGGATTTTTTTAGTTGGGCTAACTGTTTTAAGTGACTTCTCGTTGCCCAGAAATTATTTGGTTATTCACCCAGGGCTGTCTGTGTTAATGAGGGTTACTGCCAGGTATCTTCCCTATATCTTGATGGTTTATGAGGCTGGAACACCTGATTGCTGCACTCTTGCCTTTTGGTTTATATTAAATTCTGGACTGGCCTCTCTCCTATGTTTTCTGCACAGGCTTCTTGAGCTATTGAGTTATGGCTGCCTCTTGCTTGGACTAATGTGGACTGGCCCACAAACTGGATGAGGAATAGGGCACCTGCTGGACTTGCCAGACTTGCGGAGCCTCTTGGGGCTCCCCTTCTTTACTTTGGCATTGGACTTATCCATGGACTATATGTGCTTAAAGAGTTTGTTGACCTGTTCATCTGTATCTTAAAGTGTTATCTTTATTTGATATCAGAATTATGTAGTGTTTTGGGGGTATTTAATACTCTATCACTTCATTATTTGCTGGGAACAGTGGGTGTGAGGGGTGGGGATGAAGGGTGGAGGGCTACCCTCATACATCATGGGCAAAAGTGTTGTTGGAGAATGGTTGAGAGGACCAGGGCAAGGGTTCTTTTTAGTTATAGATTGCCTTTTAGTTTAGGGTTCTTTCTGGGGGTTGGGAGACGTGGTTTGTATGGGCTGTTCTTTACTGCATGTATCTTGGTGGAGGGAGGGGGTTTGGGGATCTGTCTTGTGGGGGGTTAATTGTTCCTATTGGGATTTTGGTATTTTGTTTACATGGGGGTGTGGGAACTGGAGCACACCTCAAGGGGTTCTGGCACTAGATTATATGTTTTGTGCTATATGTTAAGTTGGTTTTGCCCTAATAGAGTATCCTCCTGATCCAATTGTATAGATTTTTGACATGCAATGTTAAAGGTGCCCAGGATAGGAGGAGCTACATGATTTGAAGCATTTTAAGTGGCTTCAACCATTAGCTTTTCTTCAAAAACTCACCTCTGCAGGGATGATATTTCATTTTTAGAAAGGAGTGGGTGGGCCATGTGTTTGAAGCTGGAGTCAGTACTAAAAGAGGAGGTGTCATCATCCTCATTGAGAAGAAGGTGCCATATCATTTACTGCAGGAGGTTTGGGATCCCGAAGGTTAGTTTGTTTTTCTTCATTGTTGGTTGGGACTAACGGAGCTAGTAATGGGCTTGGTATATGGCTCAAACCTGGACTCTCCCAATTTTTCATAGCCCTTTTGTCTCACCTTGCCTGTTTCCTGCACCTACCGCTTATCATTGGTGGGGACTGGAATTTAGTTCTGGACTTGGACCTTGACGATCCGGATCCATTAGAAAGTATCTCTGCCCAGGGCAAAGGGTCTTGGACCTGCTGGATATGGTAGGCCTTGTGGATCTCTGGCGTCTCCTTCTTTCATCTGAGCATTAATACACCTTTTATTCAGCGCCTCATTCCTCACAGTCGAGAATCGACTATTTCCTAATGAGTACCTTGATAGCGTCTGGTCTGCAGGATTAGGAGATCCACCACATGGTGGTGTTACACGAGGTCCCTGCCCCCTTATTGGTACCCCCAGAGGTACACCGTAGACAACTAGTACTTAGGC
This sequence comes from Neoceratodus forsteri, assembly GCA_016271365.2. Taxonomy (NCBI): domain Eukaryota; kingdom Metazoa; phylum Chordata; order Ceratodontiformes; family Ceratodontidae; genus Neoceratodus; species Neoceratodus forsteri. Next base: position 540,457,416 of record CM057449.1, on the reverse strand, counting down.
ATATGTTATATTAACATATAGAGCTAAGGGCATCTGCCTTATAGGAGTATATGTCAGGATATGTATGCATATTATTGTTATACACTTTACTTTCTAATACACATATGTATTTCTTGCTTACAAGATGTTAGGACATCTGTGTCCTTGTAATGGTTATGATGTATGAGTCAGCATTGCCATCTTCTGATGATTTGTATTATTACACTGCTATATGCAAACTGTACTCATTTGTCTTTACAAAGTGATGACTACTACAAAATTGTATAATGTTATTTTGGACTGAGGAGCCACCTCTAATTTAGCCAATAGGGCTCATCTCTGTAACTAGAAATGTTTCCATCTTACAGTAACCATGGTAATTATCATAGGTATATAATGTAAGATATTACGTCTTCTTCCTCGGAGATCCCAAGAGACACAGAGAATCCTCGAGGTCTAGGGAATGCTTAGCATTGGCTCCCAGTTCGTATTGGTAAGAACTGCTTAGGGCAACTGTAACTATCCTTTTGGCAGTAATAAACAAGCTTTATTACTCTTATGCAATGTGTCTGTGATTCCTTGCATGCCCATTATTGCCAAGAACCTGAGAGTGAGGTTTAGACCTCCTGACAATTGGTGACTGCATGAAGGCAATATATGGTGTTGCAAAGTTTCACTTGTTACTTACAACTTTTCCCTTCCCAATGGGGACTGTAGGTGTGCATTCCTGCATCACCTCTCCCATTCAACGACCACTTTGTAATAACTTGCAAAGTCTGGCTGCCTACTGGGTGTGGTCGATGCTGACTCAACCCGTTGCACAGCAGTTTTGAATTGCAAGCCTATAAGTGCACAGTAACCTGACTGTGAACAAGTGCTCCTGTTGTGGATCGATCTTAGCACGGTGCCTTTTCACGGTTTGATTTTTGTTCCTCCCACACAATGGCCACCATATCAAATATCTGCAGAACTGAGACTCGATGTCTCAAACTTCCTTCCTCCATGGAGGATGGGCTGACTTTGCATGGGATGCAAGTCAATCTGAAAACCCTGTACTGGAGATTTCAACTCAGTACTCAGAGATGAGACAAACAGCCAGAAAGCGAGAAGCTAAAGGGCTGTTGGTCGCGGCTCTCTATGCTTCTCTGAAAGCCTCCAAATTGAGGTTTCGGACCCTTCAACTGCAAATCTCATCTCTTAAGCAGGAGATAGGGTTGCAGGAAACTGAATGTGTGAGATGTGAGCAGGATTTGGAGTCTGAGCTTCAAACACTGCGAAATGAAAAGGATTCCCTTTTGCATCATTCTGTACAGGCAGGTGAGCAAGAACTTTGTATGTTGAAGCAGTAGTGTGAAAGTTTGAGACAGGATAAGGGCAGGCTTTGCAAATGAATGACTTGTTAAGTAGAATGAATGAACAGTTGAGTGAGGAGTTGGGAGAGATACAGGACGCGATAAACCAAGTGCGTAATGACTTAGAAGTGCCTACTAGGGACAATCATGAATTAAGCGCCATGTATGAGTGTTACAGAAACAGATGCAGGATGAGAGGTGGATGTGCATGTTGCAAATGTGAATCATGCTGAATGTGAATCCAAGATGGCAAACTGCGCCATCAGCAAGAGGTGTTAGCTGGACATGTCAAGGCAATGGAAGCGTGGCTAGCCTTGACAATGTCATCTGAGAGGAGGTATCAGATGATGAAATCTCACAGTACAATGCCCAGTCACACCCCTACTATGGCCCAGACACCCTGACCACCACATCCACAACATGGCAGACAATCATTACATGCCAATCATGTCATACATCATTGATGTTATGATGCACATCATGGGTGATGCCAACATGGTGACCCCATGATGGGGGGATCAGGCCCAGGCCTAGTCCTGATGGCACCACTGGTAGCTGTTATTAATGTGGAAGATAGGCAGGAGATAGAGATGATGATCAAAACTGCAATAAGCACTGTGTCCATCTCTGAAAGAAATAAACAGGTTCTCTAGACCCAAATTAGGCTGCTTCTACATGAGGCTGGGACACAGGATGGCATGGTTCAGTCAGTGGCAACAGCCGTGGCCCAGACAGCCCTGGATGGCACCCAAGACAACCTACCTCCGCCTGATCGGCCGAATAATCCCCTACAAATGGCCTATTCTGTTCAGCAAATAGCTGACAGCATTGGTTGGATGAGCCTGTCTGACAACCTCAGTTGCCACTTGGAAAAGGTACATGCTAAATGTGAAATGCTTAGTCTCGCTGCAGACTACCAGGTCCAGATCCTATGCCAGACCATTGATCCTGGACTGTAGGCAAAACTCCCTGATACCATCTATCAGGATGGACACGCCACCTTTGATGAAGTAGCAGCTGAGCTCATTTCTGCACATAGCCCAAGTGTAGTAGGAGTGATGCTCACAAACCCTGTAAAACAGAATGTGAAAGAAAGTCCAGTGACTTTCCACCAGAGGCTCTGGATGGCCTACCGAGCAGGGAAGCAGCTTGCACAAGAAGCCGCAGATGTGGACCTTATCGAATATAAGACTCTGTTCCTCAGGAACATGATCCCTGCAGTAAGAGAGAAGGTAGAGCCAACCACCTATCCCACCACAGAGAGGTTTGATGACATTCTTCAGAAAACTGAGAGAGTTTATCAACTTTACATCCATGATCTGGGCTTCGGTTCCAAGAAAATGGCAGCCGTGGAGACTACTCAGGAAACCATGACTCACTATAAGGTGGATGGGCAGGCCCAAGAAAAACTGCCCCTGCCCATGGACAACCAACACCCCTCAGCAGGCCCAACAACAACAACAATCCTGGGGTGGGAACTGGAACTACCACAACAACAAGAAGCACCATAAGAATAATAAGGGTAAACCACAAAGATCAGACCCTTCATATAGGGAAATAGCCAATGAGAACCAGAAATTCTGAGAACTTCTCAGGCAAGTGCGCTCTGTAGCGGATGCTGTTCCTGTTCAAACCCTTGCTGCCATACAACTGGGACAGCAGGCCTCAACAGGCCACAGGGACACCAGAAGTACAAGCTCTCAGGCCCATACAGGCCTGAACCTGGAAGCAGCTCCTATATAGCATCAGTGCAGCATGGTGAAGTGGTTCACAGGAACCAGGCCCAGACTCTCTTCCATGAGCTTCTCCATGCTTCCACTGGTACAGATTGACTATTACAGGCTCCAGTCCATATTGCAAACAAGCTGGTCTTGGATACAAATAGAAGGCCCTGCACCGAGGCTGAGGTCATGGGCCACCTACTAACAATACTATTTGATACAGGTGCAGCTGTGTCTGTATTACATGATGACCACCCAGACACATCCCTGTGGTCCACCAGATGGAGGACCAATATGTCTGGTGTGGATGGAACTAGGTTGCCAGCATACTGATCCCTGCCACTGCCTGTGGCCCTGGGACACCTGAAGGCCTATCATACCTTTCAGCTGATGGTATTGCATGATCACCCTAGTATAAACGGAATTGACTTTCTGGCACCACATAGCTGTGTGGTAGACCTAGCCAACATGTTACTAATACAAATTCAGGGACAATATCATACCATTATGATCCCTGACTCGCATATGCTTGCAACAATATCTGCGAATGACAAAGAGTATGACGTCATAGATTTGTTCAAGAACCACAAGCTTTTCCCAAAGCTCCTCCTCATTCTACAAAGGCATCTGGAGGCATTTGCCACCAACAAGCATGACTGTGGCAGAATGCATACTGCCATTGAGTGACAGGCCCAGCACATAAGAGGCAACAGCAGTACCCTTTTCCACCTGAGGCCTCCTTCTCTTAGAGAAACAATTAAATCACTTCTCAAGCAAGTTGTGATCAGGACATGTGTTTCCTGCCAATTCCCCAGTGTGGCCTGTGAAGAAACCCACAGGTGCCTGGAGACTTACTATTGACTACTGGAGACTGAATCAGGTCACCTCCAGTTGTGCCCCAACTGTGGCATCAGCACCTGATGTGCTGTGACTACTGACCCCTGACCAAAAATGTTTCAGTGCCCTGGACATCTCCAATGGTTTTTTATCATTGCCATTGGTCCTCAAGAGTCAGTATAAGTTTGCCTTCACCTTTGAAGGTAGGCAGTACACATGGACCTGCTTGCCAGGGTTCCATAATAGCACTCCCTGTTCCATTTATATACGATGGACATTCCTTGAGGGTTTCCTGTACACCCCAGTGTCTCTTGCAGATGTGGATGACCTGTTATTGGCAACAGCCACACAGGAACAACACCTGGATCACTTGGACGAACTACTGACCCTCATTCAGTGGGCAGGCCTCAAATGTAATCCTGCAAAAGTGCAGCTATGTCAGAAAGAGGTACTCTTTCTGGGCCTGAGAATAACTGACCAAAGCTGAACCCTACCTGGAAGGAGATACAAGGATTTCAAGACTTGCCACTGCCCACCAGGGTGGCTACTCTCAGGAAGTTTCTACAGTATGTATGGTAAACTATTCTAGAGATTTTATTTATGATTTTGCTCAGAAGGCTGCTCCTCTGTATGAATTACTGAAAAAGGATGTATCTTGGGATTGGGGCCCCATTTACATCCAGGCTGTGACGTCACTGACACAGACCTTGGCCTCAGCTCCAGCTCTGGTTAACCCCAATCCAGCTTTGCCATTCCACCTGGAGTGTGCCACCTCTGACATTGCTATGTCAGCAGTACTGGCCCAGAAGGTCCATGGCACCTTGAGACACATTGCATATGCATCACAGCTCTTGACCCCAGTGGAACAGAAGTATGGCCTTTGTGAAAGGAACCTTCTGGCCACCTACTGGGCTGTCAAGCACTTCTTGTATATCATTGAGTACTCTTCTCTGATCATTAACATGAACAATACCACAACTACCTTTTTGCTATCAGATAGGGTGAAGGATGGGTCAGTCTCCAACACCAGACTGACACACTGGTCCCTCCTTCTCTAGAATAGTGACATCAAGGTCCACCCAACCAAAATGCCATCCATGCTGGTGCATGGTCTCCTTTTCCAAGGAGAACCCCATAACTGTACATTGTAGCCACCTGATCTTCCAGATCCAGGTCCTTTCCTCCCTGCTACACCACAGTTACTCAAGAACACCTCATTGTTTCATGTCTTTACAGATGGCTCAGCTTCCTATTACCAGGAGAACAGATTGCAATGATGGGAGTATTGGTTATTCACCCTTATGGTAACATTGTTAAATTTCTAAGCGTTGCAGTGTGGCATCATCACAATATGCTGAGATGGCAGTGGTGGCCTGTGCCCTCGAGTTCATCCAGCATGGAACTGAGGACACCATCATCTTTACAGACTCTAACTGGGTTTGTTGTTCTCTTACAGAATTTCTTCCCATCTGGCAGAAGAACTCCTTCCTCTCCTCTGATGGTAGCCAGTGAAACACAAGGAACTGGTAATATACATTCATTCACTGGCACAAAAGTTTGCACACAAACTCTATGTACACAAGGTCAAAGCTCACTCCATACATGACCCCATCATGGCTTCAATGACACAGCAGACACCCTTGCGAAGGAAGGGGCCTGAGGGATGGACACCTGGATGATGGACCATCCAGAGGACAGAGCGGCCATCCACATTGCAGCTGTCAGGAAGAAACCTGAACCCTTTTCCCCCTTGGACCTGTCAGCAGCTCAGCATGCTGACTCTGAGCTCAAAGATGTGTTCATCTTCCTTGACAAGGGTACTGAGAAAAACCTCCCTACCCATAACCCCTATCAAAGGCATGAAGGTAAATTGCATCTATTCCCTGATGACAAGCTCATCTGGTATCAGCCAGATGACACCCCCACCAAGTTGTGGGTGGTTCCTCATCAACTTAGGCCACATTTCTGCACAAGTGCATGACACCCCCACTGGTGGACACCAGGAGTGGAAAATAGACTCAAAGGATTAAGACCACCGCCTGGTGGCCTGGTATCACCAAGGATGTCAAACAGTACATAGACAATTGCCTTGTTTGTGCACAAAACAATCCCATCCCTACCAAATGAAATGCCAAACTGCTACCACAAAGGCATTTTGGCCCTTGGCATGCCATACAGATTGATGTTATTGGTCTTTTGACCAATACCAGCAGAAATAACAAGTATGCTCTTGTGGTAACAGATCTTTTCTCTAAGTGGGTTGAGGCTTTCCTCACTAAGACATGTACTGCTAAAACCACTGCCAAAATCCTGGTGGAACAGATTTTCTCCAGGTGGGGCCTACCTCTCAAGGTAGACTCAGACAAAGGAACCAGTTTTATAGGTGAGTTGATGAAAGAAGCACTTGAACTCCTTGGAGTTCATCAGAAGTTCCACATACCTTACCACCCATGATCTTCAGGTCAAGTAGAGAGAGAGCCAATGGGCGGATTAAGCAAATGCTTTCCAATTTCATTGAGGACAATCCCAAGACTTGGGATTCCCTATTGTCATTACTCCTTATGGCAATCAGGGGCACACCCTCAGCCACCACCCAGTTGACACCCTTTGAGGTAATGACTGGTAGACAGATGAGATTACTTGAGCACCTGTTGTTTGACCTGCACACCCCCATGGCAGACCGTGTGTCTGTAGACCAATATGTGGAAAAACCCAGACAAGACCTCATACACACTCATTTCTATGCTGCCAACTGCATGGGCAAAGCCCAGCAACAGTCTAAAATATAGTTTGACAAACATGCACAAGAAGTGGGTTGGCAACTTGGAGATCAGGTAATGGGTCTCAGATTTGCACATCCCACACACTCCTTCTCCAATAAGTGGGAAGGCCACTATCCCATTGTCAACAAGCTCAGTCTGGCAGTCTATCAGGTTAGACTCATGCAAAACAACAAACTGACTGACAAGTTGTTACATACAAACTAGCTGAAACTGTATAAAGGAGTATAATTACTTTTCCTCACCCCATTGGGCAGAATAGTACTAACTTACTAATGTTTGGGTTTCCTTTTCAGATACATTGACAAGATGGCTATCTTGTTCCACTTTCTCCTCATCTCAGGAGTTATCCCATGCATCCAAGGCACAGAAAAGCACCTCGTTCTTCACCTTGATCCTCCAGCATCTATCCCGGATGGAGTTTACATCAATATACCTGACAATTTGATTACTGTCCAGGAAGGTTCAGATGCCTACCTCACTGCCTTGGTTGTTGCTCCTCATAAATCTACCCTACAAATTGAGTGGCAAACCATGTCACAAGGACAAATTCTCCCTGTGGCCAAGCTTTCCAAGGGAACTTTCCATGGTTGGCCCAACGCAAAATTATCCCCCAATGGTTCTCTGTCCTTGCTCAAAACTGCTCTTAGACATTTTGGTTTATACAATATTACTGCCTTAATTGATCACTCATATTGTAATTCCTTGTCTAAAGACTCTGCCAGGAAATGTTGTGCTGTACACAACATGGCCTCTGCTGCCATGTACCTTTCTGTGTTACCCCTACTCATAAACAGCTTTTGGAATGTCTAAAATATACCCCTGGTCCTCATAGTGGTCAAACAGCCACTGCCTTACCTGGTACACTTATTAACAACTTACGATTTACGCATATACCTGTTTTGTTTAACTTGACTTACTGGAATATGAAAGAATTTGGTATGTGTTATACTACTAACACTTCATTGTTTTATAGTACTTTATTACTTGATAGCTTAGCAGCTTTTCAAATAGTACTCAAGACCTATTGCCGGGTACATGCCACCGAGCATAGAGGCAATTTCAGGAGAAAACCTAATCCTGAAGGTCAAAGTCATAAGTGTAACACATGTGAAGTTGACAGTTCTGATGTCACTGGTGCCACAGGAACTGTTACAGGTCTTGTTGGTACAGCCATATCTATTTGGAATAAAGCCAACATTGCTGCTATCAAATCACATTCACAGAAATTCTAAACTGGTTTGGTAAATTATATTATAGTCAGGAAAACAGATCCACTGTATACAATATACCGATATTGCTAAAGAATTTACAGATTTTAAAGAAAGAGTAACGCTCTCATTGCACAGAACAATAAAGAAGCAGATAAACAATATATTGCCCATGAGATATTGTGTTCAGCCAATGGCTCATACATTATCATTACCATCAGTAATCTTTTTCGTGATCTAGAATCCGAAAGGATCCCATATATTATACCTTATAGACGTATCTCTAAATGGTATTGTCCTCAATGCAAATCTTCCAGCTGTATTGTAATATGTATGCTACAGATGCTAACTATTCCACTTTCCACAACTAGGAATTTGGGTTTTGTGACCAGACATCCTAACACTGGTCCATGTTTTACTTCTAAGAAATATTCCATTAAGGAAGCCATGTTTGTTTCTTTTACTGTCTCTTTACTACGTTTTGATCCTACTACAGCTTTATTCGATAAACTAGCATATGTACACTCCATTGGGCATCTTGATGAAGACATCTACAGAGAACGCCTCAACTTACCTCCTCGCTTGGTCTTCCATTCTCTTCTAGATGCCTGGGTCACCCCTCACACGGACTGTTATGCAAAGAAAGAGTATATTTATTTGTGTCGCTGTGATGCATTTGATGTTATTAAACCTGTATGTGGCTATTCTCCAGACAGTATCAATTGGTCCTTTTCCATGGACGATGACACCAGCACTAATGGCACAGACTTCAGGGACTCAACATCAGCTCCAGACACTTCCAAGCTCTACCAGTCTTACCAGGAGGAGGTTCATCGCCTGTCAACATGGATTTCCAAAACGACCTACACTTGCCCGGTACAGTTGCAAAAATGGAGACTGCCTATTGTAAAAATGCAATATAATTCAGACGGAGAGTACTGTATTATAACTAACTATAGGATTTACACTTATGGAACGCAAACATGTTCTATTGATAGTCCAAACTTCTGCTTTGTGCCCCTTTCAAAAGTCAGTTATTGGGCACACAGTTATTACACCCATCCCTCTCCATGGGCGCTGACATTATTGATGGTAACCCTGATTATCTGCTTACAATGTCTGACTATTTGCCTTACTTTAATGTACATTGATCCCTCACTTTGACATTGAAATTACTTTTAGAGGAAAGACACATCTCATCCACATCAGCAATAATATTTCTAAAGTTAATGAAGCTGTCCTTGCACTTATTAATGATGGTGATATGAACAGTGCACTTACTAACACTTGGTTAGAGATCACCTTTAAATGTTTTGTTATTATCACGAGCATTTTTGATATTTTTCTTATTATTATGCTTTTCTGCCTTCGCACACACTGCGTCAACACTGTGAGAAGCTGGAGTTCCTTTACAAGGCACAAGCGTCGGGTCTGTAAATGACCCCAGCTCCCTATCCACTTCCCTACTTTTGCTGTGTTGCCCCTTGAAAGACAACAAGGGGGGGAATGTTACATGAGGTCCCTGCACCCTTATTGGTACCCCCAGAGGTACACCATAGACAGCTAGTACTTAGGCATATGTTATACTAACATATATGGCTAAGGGCATCTGCCGTATAAGAGTAGATGTCAGGATATGTATGCATATTATTGCTATACACTTTACTTTCTAATACAATAGGTATTTCTTGCTTACAAGATGTTAGGACATCTGTGTCCTTGTAATAATAATGATATATGAGTCAGCATTACCATCTTCTGATGATTTGTATTATTACACTGCTATATGCAAACTATACTCCTTTGTCTTTACAAAGTGATAACTACTACAAAATTGTATAATGTTACCTTGGACTGAGGAGCCACCTCTAATTTAGCCAATAGGGCTCATCTCTGTAACAAGAAATGTTTCTATTTTACAGTAACCATGGTAATTATCATGGGTATAAAATGTAAGACATTATGTCTTCTACCTCGGAGACTCCAAGAGACATGGGGAATCCTCGAGGTATAGGGAACTCTTACCATTGGCTCCCAGTTCATATTGGTAAGAACTGCTTAGGGCAACTGTGATTATCCTTTTGGTAGTAATAAACAAGCTTTATTACTCTTATGCAATGTGTCTGTGTTTCCTTGCATGCCCATTATTGCCAAGAACCTGAGAGTGAGGATTAGACCTCCTAACAGTGGTCTCCTATCATGCTGCAGTTTCCCTGGACCATAGTATCCTTGGCCTGGAGGAATGAGATGCCACCTGGTGGCTTAATGCCACTCTTTTTAAAGACTTGGATATGCTCTCAGATATTAATACTTTTCTGGATAACTTCTTGCGGGCCAATGAGGCCGCTGTCTCTTCTTTAGATATGTTATGGGAAGCTGCTAAGTGTGCAGTAAGGAGGGAACTGATCCGGATAGCTTCCACCCATAAGAAATGAAAGGCGGGAAAGATGGATGCCTTACTACAGCATATCCAAACACTGGAGTACTCTCTCTCCCCCTCCTCAGATGCCACTGTTTGGCAACAACTGTATGTCCTGAGAGTTCAGTATTTTGGGCTTTTAGCAGAGCAAGCTGACTTCGCCCTTCAATGTACCAAGTTTTGCTACTTGGAGACTGGGAAGCAAGCGGGAAAGCTTCTGGCATTATGTTTTTGCCAGATAGAGGCCAGAAAAGCTATCTACTATCTCCGACCTAACCCACAGGGTCCAATCCTTACTCATCCATGGGAAATTGCAGAGGCCTTTGCTCGTTATTATCAAGCCTTATACACTGAGAATTTAGCCTCTCCTGACCTTCCCAACTGCATTTGAGATGATTTGGCCACTTTACAATTTCCACAGCTCTCCCCACCCAGAGTGAACTGCTGATACCCCTATCACAGAAGACAAAGTCAGAGAGGTGATCCATGCTCTCCTAAAATAAAGCCCTGGGTCCTGATGGATTTCTTAATAATTTTACATCACCTAGGGGACTCAGATATCCCAGTTCTCACCCATCTGTTTAACTATCTCTGTACTTCTGACCTCTCTGACCTCTCCTTCACTCAGGCTTGGATTACATTCATTCCTAAGCCAGACAGTGATTCATTGTTACCAGTAATTACAGACCCATCTCCCTCCTCAATTCAGACATTAACATTATGGCTAATGTTCTGGCCAATTGCCTGTTTCAGGTGTGGTCAGGCCTTATTAGTCTCACACAAGTTGGTTTTATGGTGGGTTGATCTTCTTCAGACCACCTCCGCCAACTCTGGTATTTAATTTCTGAATCAGGTGAGAGCAAGGTTCCAGCGGCATTGGTCTCACTCGATGCTGAAAGCTTTCAATAGGGTTTCATGGCCTTTTCTTTTGCCACACTCCACAAGTTTGATTTCCATGCTAGCTTTTGTGCCTGGGTGAGGGCTCTTTATTCCCATACAATGGCTCAGATTTGTTACAATGGTATCCTGTCGGCTCCTCTGATCTTTCAGGCTGTACTTGACAGGATATCCCTTTCTCCCTTCCTGTTCAATCTCTGCCTGGAACCCTTACTGCATAATCTCCAGAATAATCTCAGGGTGGAGGTATCATGATAGGGGGGATCAGCTGCAAGTTTTCAGCATATGCTGATGATCTTTTGCTGCAGTTTCTTAATGCCCAGTCATCAGTTATGGCATCCCTTGCTAAGATCCGCAGATTCTTGGAGGTGGCGGGATATCAACTTAACCTGGACAAGACTAAGGTACTCCCACTCAATGTCCATGTCCCCCACCAGCAAATTTTAGATATGGGGCTTCTTTGGGAGCCTCATTCTCTTTAATATCTGGGCATTAGAGTTACTTGAGATCTGACCACCCTAGAGAAGGAGAGGAGAACCTAGCCCCCTTACTCAAGGACATTTCCGTGGATCTTCAGAGGTGGATGCACCTCCTGTCTCACTTTGGGGCAGGGTGCACATGGTCAAGATGAATGTTCTACCCCATATTCTATATCCATGGGTGGGTTGGGTCCCCACCTACCTAAGGTCTGGTTTGCCAAACTCCACTCAGCTATTTCAGCCTTTCGCTGGAAACAGAGGACTCCACAAGGTCATACTTCAAGCTTACCCTGTCCAGAGAGAGAGGGGTGGATTGCATCTCCCAGATTTTTCCCTGTACTACTGCACCCTGCATAGCTCTGAAGTTTTTTTATGGGACTCTCCCCCCCCCATTGATGCCCCATAGTACAAAATACCGAACCCTTTGGCTGATGATAGAACAGCACCTGTGTGCTCAGGCAGGTCTCCAGCTTTGCAGTCTACTATATATTAAACCCTTTCAATTGCATCAGAAACTCAGGTGTACACCTGTTTGTGGTCACTGAGAGCCCTCAGCCAGCTCAGTGCTTATATGGGATGGGAGTGGGAAAAGGATCTATCTCAACCTTTACTAGAGAACACTAATATACAAATTGCCAACCGGCTATTTCCTCCTGGTTTCTGCCCTCGACTTTGCCTGGCTACACTTCCTCTGTAATTGAGGACAGTGCTCTCACATCTCTCCCTGTTATGCAGACTCAATTTGACCTCCCAGTGTTTCACCCCTTTAAGCATCTGCAGCTTGCAGGGGCAATAGCTCCCTTTTTGGGTCCCCCCGGTCTTCCTTATCTTTGGAGCCTCTGTCCCTGTTTCTTCATCTGGTGGGCCAACCTCACAAAGTGTCTGGGTTTTACCAGTTCTATCAATCAGGGGACCCAGCTAGTTTGGAAGGTATCTGCTATTATTGACAACATGCATTATACCTTCAGGCAGCAGTCAAAGTTTGGCAAAGCATCTGGAAACATCTGTACAGATTTGTCAAGCAAGACCGTTACCGCCTACTCCAGTTCCAAATTCTCCATAATCTTTACTTTATGCCCTCCAGGCCCCATAAGATGAGTAAGCTGGTGTTCCCCATCTGCTGTCACTGTGGGATGACTGAAGGACTCATATTCTCTGGGACTGTCCCAAGGTCATTCCCTTCTGGTCTGAATCTGGCACTCCCTCAATCCCCTCCTGGGTTTAGATTCCTTTTTTACCCCTGAGGTTTGCCTAGTTGATATGTATCCAATGGATTTGTTTGGGCCACACTGGGTCTCACGTGGCCTTGATATTGATTACAGCAAAGTTGATTATTTGCCGACATTGGTTGGATGATGCTGTCCCAACATTCGGAAGTGGCATCAGGAAATCTTGATGGTGCTGGAGATGGAGAAGCAGATTGCTCTGTGGAATGATAGACCACTTAGATTCCAATCCTGATGGGAACAGTGTATAGCCTTGCTGGCCATCTCATCCCACCCACGGTCTACCTAAATTATTGTATCCCCCCATAATTCTCAGGGAAACCTTTCCTCTGGGAGTCCATCCTGGAGTTTTTAAATTGAACAACCTTTCTCAGTTTCTTACTGGGTGTATTGGACGTTTATTGGTGTGCTTCAGGAGGCGGGGGTGGGTCTGGTTTTGTTTTGTTTGTTTGGTATGCTTTGTTAATGTTGTTTTTTTTCTGTTGCTGTTGCATTAAAAAAATTACAATAAAGTTCAATAAATTACAAAAAAAAAAAAGAAACCAGGGTCAAGTCAGAGTCGGAGCATTCACTGGAAGTCACAGGAGCAGAGGCAACATACATCGCACTGGCAGCACCATCAGGGCAGTTATCCAGGACATTTCAGCTTGGTCACTTTATCATTGACGTCATCACATTTGCAGTATGAGAGCAGGCTGAGAATCCCAGGCAACAGGTATCGGCAGCAACATAAGGGCAGTCATCGAGTTGTTTGGCTTGGTCACTCTTTTATCCCAGCTTCATCACACATATTTCTGTGGTGAGAGCAGGCTGATTCATGTCAGTGTGTGGAGTATTAAACTGTCTTGCATACAGTGTGTTGTAATGCCATGTGGTTTAGTCCATTACAAAGTTATAACACTCCTAATATTTATGGTAAAACAGAGTCGCTTCAAAACTGGATGACATACTTACGGGCATGCACCTGCTCTTGAGTTTGTGATGTCTTAAAATGAAGAATGTATTGCATTCCATTGATTTGCATGAGCGTGATTTCTATATATCTTTTAGTACTATTTAGAGTGGCAATATAAACAAATCAAAGCAATCACTGGAGTAACATTCCCTGTTACTCGAGCGGTCGCTTTGATTTTTCACAATCGCATCTCTACAGAGTACTATTAAATGCTATATAAAAGTCATACCCATGCATATCAATGGAGCACATGCACAGTCTTCAATTTAAGACGTCACAAAATGGGTGCACAGGTGCATACTTGAGAGCGTGTGACTCGTCAGGTTTTGGAAGTGACTCTGTTTTACCAAGGGTAAACATTGGGAGTGCTATAACTTTTGTACTGGACTGAACCACATGGCATTATTAATACCCCAAGAGTAGCTGTTTTATGGTTGTATTGACTATCACATGTACACCATAACCAACGACAGACAATGAGTGTATAGGGGCATTAATGCATGCCCTGGGTGTGTTGTGAGGCACGAAGGCTTGACCAATTGACTTCAACCAGCCGGGAAGATTATTAATGCACTGATACACCCATGCACTGGAGCAGGTTATTATCACACTTAGAAAACAGGCTAGTTGATTGTAAAACAGCAAAAAATCAAAAGCTTTTTACAATCGGCATGGCAACTATTGGTCTACCGAGGCATGAATGAATGGTCATGTGACACTTTCTGCCCAACAGCAAGTCATCATTTGACCCTTAATTAATGCCCAATTTATAACAATAAAGTGTGCTAGGACACTCACAATGTACCACTATTGCCATGGTACATCTCATAGTACTAGTAACCCTATGTCAGCATGTGATGTTCTACAGGTATTTCAAAATTTGTTTAGATGCCAACATCACTAATAGGAATATATGTTCTTAAAAAGGGAAAGGTTTAAATTTAAGGAAGCCATTGGAATACCTTCAACTTAGTAAAGGTGAGTAAATATTCAAGAATCTAACATTGGTAATACATTTCTAGAATTCATCAGCCAATGTATTAAAGAACAGCCTTTTAAATTCAAATATTTCTGTCATTGATACTTTCATTCCCTAAATTTTATTTAAAGAGCAGGTGCACACTGTCATGGTCACAGGCCACACAAATATATATGATAGCCGATCTGCTCAAGTGTAGAAGGGTATTATTGATGCATGGCAGTTCAGTCCAGTGCAAAAGTTATAGCACTCCTAATGTTTACCCCAGGTAAAACACGGCACATCCCAAGGCATGTTCCATGAGCCCTGTTTTGTGATGTCACAAAATAAAGGCTGTGTGTGTGCTCCATTGTCTAGGATGGGTGTGATTTTTATATAGCATTTATTACTATGTAGAGTTGCAACTGTGAAAAATCAAAGAGACCGCTAGAGTAACAGGGAATGTTACACCAGCGATTGCTTTTATTTGTTTATATCACAACTCGAAATAGTACTAAAAGCTATATAAAAATCACAACCATACAAATCAATGGAGCACACACACAGACTTCATTTTATGACATCACAAAATGGGTCTGCGGGTGTGTGCCTGGGGGCATGTGGACAGGTTTAGGAAGTGACTCTTTTTTTACCAATGGTAAACATTCAGAGTTTTATAACTTTTGTAATGTACTGAACTGCATGGCATTATTAATACTCCTCAACACTGGAGAGGGTCACCTATCATATATGTTTGCGTTGGCTGGGACCATGCCAGTGTACAACTGCTCTTTAAATCAAATATAGGGAATGAAAGGATCATGACAGAGATATTTGCATTTCAAAAAGCAGTTCTTTAATGTGGTGGCTAATGAATTCTTGTATTTTATTACCAGTTTTAGATGCTTGAATATTTACCACCCTATGGTAAGTATAAGTTATTCCAATGGCTTCCCATAAATTTAAACTTTTGAATTTTTTTCAGAACATATATTCCTATGCAGGCATATAAACAGACTTTGAAATACCTGTAGAACATTCCATGATGACATAGAGTTATTAGTACTATGAGAAGCACCATGGCATTAGTGATATATTGTGAGAGTCCAAAAACACTTTATTATTGTCATGGTCAATACAACTGTAAAAAAAATACTCTATGACAGTGTGCCTTTTTCTTGAGTTCTGATGTTAAGCCAACACTGTACAGGACATTGGTAAGGCAGGCCACATTGTGATTTGTTGTGAACAGTTTTCTAGACATTACCAATGCAATTAGATTGATATGCTGAATGCAGTTCTGAGAAGAGACAGAAGCAGAAATATACAGTGGCAGGATCACATGGACAGAAGACTCAGTTAATGGGACTGAATAAAACTACATACTGAATTACAGAGACATTGGAGAGGGGGATATGATTGACTCTTTAAAGTACATAACAAGGTCAAAGGAGAAACAGAAACAGAAAAAATACAATTGTGAGTTATAATTATACCAAAAAAAAACAATGACCATCACATACAACTGGAAGGATGTAAATTGAGGGCATCTGTGACTAAATATTTATTCACAGAGAGGGTGTAGGACAAAATTGTGTTTATGCTATTTATGCATATAGTGTGTAGCTACAGGTGACAGCACCACATGCTGCTGGGTTTAATGTACTAATCATGCTGGAAATGACCCTCAGCATTGTCCTCATCTGATAGGTCTTCATCCCTACTACTGCTGTCCTCTTCCTCCTTCGAAACATCTGGCAGCCTGTTTCCAGCTCCCTGACTATCATCATTATGCTTAGATGAAGCAGCACTAATTTTGTAACCAGGCAGAATGTGATCTCAGTTTATTTAAAGAAATGTCAGCATATCTCCTTTTTTGTGAACAGGCAGGTTCTCTTGTCTGTTATTATTGCCCTGCTGTGCTAAAGACCATTTCTGAACTGACACTTCCAACACGATATGATAAATATTGGACAGCAGTTGGCAAGTGATGTCCACACTGTTATCTTACGCTGCCAGTAAAACAACGGTTCCTTGTCAGGCAAAAGCTGTTCAGGGTCATTGATGTATGACTGAACCACTGATGCAGCAGACATATGGCTATCCAGAAGACAGGTTGAAACCTTTTGGTTGACACTAAAACTTGTGACAGAACTGACCATAAAGGATTCAAGGCTTTGACGCAGTGACTTTGCTGCTGCTCTCAGCTACTGCCCGAATTGAGGATGTGGACGAGGACGCTGACTTTGCATTAGTAATACTGGGTGGTGAAGCTGCTCTGAAAAGTTAAATCTAGAGTGTTTTCTGCTGCTGCTGGGTCACAGCAGTATTTTGATGTAACCAGTTTTCTTCAGCCTGCACAAGCCCGATAAGGATGTCAGTGTCCAGATCTGACTTTCCCTCATCCAACAAAACCTCAATGCCATGCTTATACCACAGGTCTAGTAAGGTGGACACACCACAAACATCAGACTGTAACATTGTGGTCAAAGGACAGTCACTGTCCACACACTGAATCATATGCTCTGTTGGGTCCTGCTTGTGCTGTCATCATCCCTGTCAAACTGGTCTCTTACATTTACTAGAGACTGTTGCACGCGTGATTGAGGGAATTGTCTGACTGAGGCAGGCATTAGCAGCACTCACAGCTTCTGCGGGCCTGCTCAAAGAACTGCAAGATTTTAATCAGTGTGTCCATTAGGCACCACTGGTCAATGCTCAGGGACATAGAATATGTGTCAATGTCTCAATGCAGCATAGTGTAATCAGTTAATGCTTTGTGCTGTTCAATAAACACTCCAGCATGTATAAAGTGGAATTCCAGTGTATGGCCACCTCCTGCTTTAGCTAGTATGTTGGAATCCCATTTTGGTCTGAAGGATTTTACGCTGATTGCGTGCCTTGGTGGAATGGCTGAAGCGTGAACATGCGCGGGCAAACAAGCATGGCATCAATTTCAGTTTCATGCTTCATGAAGTCTTGCACAATTAAATTAAAATAGTAAGCAAAACATGGCACATGAATAATTTCACCATCCTCTATTGCCTTAATAACATTATGACCATTGTCACTGCAAATGAAGCCTGCTTTTATTTGCTGCAACATGAACCAATGGTCAATTTGGGCTTGTAGTTCAGTTAAAATATTAATGGATGTGTGACGAATAGTGTCCATGCACATCATACTGAGTCTCGCCTGCTGCTGCACATCAGAATTGTGAATTAGGTTGGCAGAAGAGGGAAACTTACAGGGCTTTGAGGTGGAATTATTGAAATTAGCCCAATGTGCAGTGACACATATGTGAGGAAGCAGTTCCTGGACCGCTGCTCCACATATCAGTGGTGAGGTGAACAGTATCTATGGCACAATGAGAAATTGCATGAGACAAAAGACTTCAAGTCATGGTGCAATTCAGGAACTGCCTTGGTGGAAAAATATATTCTAGATGGAATATTCCACTTCGATGCAGTACGACACATAAGAAGTCGAAAACCAAAATTTTCAACAAAAGAGTAAGGCAGCTTGCCCACTGCCAGCATCTGGGCCAAGCATGCATTTAGTTCAAGGGCAACAGGGCGGTTATGATGATATTTGCTATTACGAAAAAATGCATCCTTTATTTTAGGCTGCACCAGTGCTGGGGCTGCAGATTGCGAACATGTGGGGGGCATTTAACTGGGACAAGATATCACTACATGGTGTTTGTATTGTACTGTTCACAGTGGACAAATATCCAGCAATTGAAGTGATCTGACTATTACATTGCTTATGCTTACTGACAGGGGTGCTGGTGCTGTTGATACATTGAAACAATGGGTTACTGTCTGAGGAAACCCTGCTGCTGTCTTCGTCGAGCTCCATGTCATCACCCTCATCCTCCCCTCCCCCTTGAACAAAAATAGGACACCTCCATCCAAGTTTAACCTCCCTCTCATGTTTTGTTTTCATATGGCTATGCTGTCGAGAAGTGCCAAGACACAACCTCGCTTTCCCACGACTCACTCTCACTTTACAGATTTGACAAACTGCAAAACTATCGTCTTTGGGATCCATTACAAAAAATCCCAAACTAAGGAGCTACTGTTGCATGCTGGCTGCTGGCTTCTAACACTTGTTGCTGCAGCTGGCACTACCACATGGTCAAGGGACATAAAAGGACCTGAACTCCTGCTGTGATGTCCATGTATGCCTGTACTTCTGCCACACATTCCATTACTTTCTTCCTGTTTTTGCTGTTATAAGACGACTGCTGCACCTTGCCTTTCACCTTACTAACTGATTTGCCCTTATGCAGTTTCTCAGACTCACCCTGCCGTGCGCTTCCCTCCTCCAACACATCACTTTCTACCATCCTTTTTCTTTTATAGGTCTCCTGCCTAGATGCATCCATTTCTAGCTCCCAGTCAGCATCTAGTACAAGATCATCCAAGTCTGAACAGACATCACTGCTGTCAATATCAATATCAATATTAGCATCTGCTTGCTCCTCCGGAATCTGAGCCACAACTGCTCTGCCTTCATTATTACTCTCCACCTCCCCTCAATCATCTACATCCTCAGAGAGTGACACTTGATCATCCTCCTCCACACCTAGCAACTGTGAATCTTGTTCACAAGTAACATCTGACTGTGAAACACTGTCAAAATCAACAGTCAATTGATTCAGGTCTTCATCTACCTCTGACTGGGACATCATTAACATCGATGCTACATCACTGGCTATTTTTCATGGTAAACGGCCATGACCCACAGTCTCAGTACTTCTACCAACACTCCCACTTAATACAGATGGCACTGCAGCTGGCTTAGTTTTAATTTTAACTTGACCAGCAGACAGCATATCAGCAATAGATGGCTGTGAGCCATGCCAATCATAGGCTGGTACTCCACCATGAATGCCAGTGCCAGCACGTGCAGCTCCTCCTGTGCATCCCCGGAACTGACCTTACCACCACAAACTGATGTATACTTATCCATACTTATTAATGCAGTAATATTTATGAATGTCAAAATCTGAGCAAAATCAAATTTCACTTAAGGCAATATAAAGACCAAGTTATGCAGCTCTCACGAAATTGTGGTCTATATGGCACAACAGCACTAAGCTGCAGATATATAATACCACACAGAAAAATTAGTAACACTTTTCTTTCTAAATTATTAGACTGACTCTCTTACACTAAAACCAAAGTAAATTCTCTCTCATTCTCTCTCTCTCTCTCTCTCTCACTCACTTCTGCAGCTAGTGTGCTTCAGCACAGGCTAAGCCCTTCCTCCATTGCTTGAGAAGGAAAACACAGCACAACAGCCAAGTACTAAATGTAAGACAAACACACAAAAACTACACACTAAACTAACATCAATAACCTTCAACAACACCCAAGATAATCCACTACAGTCCTGTAATTATTTTAAACAGCGAAAAGTATTTTTTTCAAGTGTTTTTCACCAAAGTTTCTGTTGTAACAACAGCAGCAGATCTTGCTCTCACAGACCCACACTAAAGACTCCACAGAGCCCAGGGAGTTACATGGTAACACTGGCTGTGGAATCCAGCACCATGTGACCAGACTAAGCCCATGAAAGTCATCCACAGATTTATATTCCGTGTTTACACACACTTCTGTGGAACATAATTACGTGGAACGCTTCTGTTAATGCAAATTTAAGAGATATAGTTTAAAACAACTTCCTTAAAATAGATAACACATTTCATGAAATGTATACTCATGATGATGCCTGGAACACTAAAATTAATCTATTATTTTTTTCAGTAACACAGATATATCACATGTTATTTTAGAAAAACAGTTGCAGAGAATTTTTCTGCGGAAAATTTAAATATCTGCAGAATTCTACTCTGCGGAAATCTACGAATTTCACAGCAAAATTCTGCGATTCTGCTTCCAGCGAACTTCTGTGGAAACCTGGTGAAATTGCAGAAATTCTGTGGAATTTTGTTCCACCTGAATTTTTAAATTCTGCACAGCCCTTTTTGGCCCATATACTGACAATTTATATTATTTTGTATAAAAACTTGTTACAGCACTGAAGGTCTTAATGTTTATGGAATATAGTAACTGGTTGAGTGTATAGTTGGGAAAATGTCTCCAGATTTTATACTGTATAAATGTGTGAAACAGTTGCTCATACTATGTAAACTTTACCTTAAACCCACTTAATACCACATATAGAAAATTTCTATTATATCATTTTTTTAGCATACAATAATATCACATTTTAACATGTATTTAAGTGAATATTGAATCCAAAGGTTTTGCTTTTCATTAAGACTGTATTCACACAACACACAGTCATTCAGATTTTACGTTAGTGTAACTTTCTGCTTGAAGGATTCTTATCTCATTCTGTTGGCATTTCATAGGTTTTATAGGTATTTCAAGTGAGAAGACAATGAGTCCATAATGCTTGCCATTTGATCTCTTGCCTATATTTGTACATATTTGTCTGAATCTGACATCACTAGATCCTAATTGGATTTAAATAGATCCATAGTTGGACTCTCTACCACAAATGTAGGAGGAGTGTTCCATATTGGGACTGATCTCATACTAAACCAATTTTTTCTCCTTAGTGAATGCCATTTTCCGGTCAATAGCTGTCTTTTATGTTTACGACTGCTAAGTCTAAATTTGGATTCTATTAATCCTGTCCCCTTAGTAAGGGTTGAATCCTGTAATAGACCATTAATAAGACACAGATCTCCCCTCTGCTTTCTGTACCTTAAAGTGTATAAGTTCAAGGCTTTTAACTTATCTTCATAAGTTTTACTTTTCATCCCTACTATAGCCCTAGTAAATCTTCTCTGAACTCTTTCAATT
This sequence comes from Neoceratodus forsteri, assembly GCA_016271365.2. NCBI lineage: Eukaryota > Metazoa > Chordata > Ceratodontiformes > Ceratodontidae > Neoceratodus > Neoceratodus forsteri. The sequence goes on along the minus strand of CM057449.1, from coordinate 540,435,760 downwards.
TTATGTATGTCATCCTTAATATAGGGGGACCATACTTGTATGCAATATTCAAGATGAGGTCTGACCAAAGCATTATATAACGGTAATAACACCTCCAATGACTGACTGGCCACATGTCTGATTTGCCTTTTTAACTTGTCTAGTACAATGTGAATTCAATTTTAAATCAAGGGTAATGAGTAGGCCAAGATCCCTTTCTTCAAAAGTTTGGTGTAGTATTTCCTTCCCCAACTTATACTGAAAGTATTGGTTATGTTTTCCCAAATGCATTGCCTTACATTTATCGTTATTCAATGTTAACTTTCTCCCATGTGCCCAGTTTGTAACTTCGCCTAAAAAAGTTTGTAGATTAATACTTTCATCCTTTTTACTGATAATGGAGCCTATGCAACAATCGCCTGCAAATTTTAACAGCCAAATATTATCTTCATTTGATTTTAATGATGAAATATAAATATTAAATAGACAAGGACCAACACACAGATCCCTGGGAACACCACTAGCCACAAAGGGCCCAACAAAGTACCCCATTTATAATAACTCTTTGCTTCCTATTTCTGATCCAATTTACAATTCAATTTACAATATTTGTATCTAGTTTAGCTTCCCTTAGGATGTTGATAAGCTCAAAATGTGGGATCTTATCAAAAGCCTTTGCAAAATCAATAAACACTAAATCCACTGTATTGCCCTTATCAATTGCTTCAGTTACCTTATTATAAAAAGTTAATAAGTTGGTTAAACATGATCTTGATTTGGTAAAGCTGTGTTGAAAACTATCAGTGAGTTCACTATGATTTATGTGTTCCAAAATGAAGTCCTTAATAAACTGTTCCAAAATTTTCCCACTCAGGGATGTAAGACTAATGGGTCTAAAATTCTCAGGTTTGTTTGTAGGGCCTTTTTTATGTATAGGGATGACTGTTGCCACCCTCCAATCATTTGGGACTTCCCCTGTATCTAAGGAGTGTTGAAATATATTAGTCAAGGGTAAATAAATCTAATTTGTGAGTTCCTTCAATACCCTTGGATGAATATCATCTGGGCCAGGAGATTTATTGATATTTATTCCTTTAAGTTTATCCAAGACATCTTTGGGCTGAATCACAAGTCGGCCAGGCATAGAACCCTCCAATTCTTTTATTTCACCTTGGGAAATAGTATTGAATACCGAAGAGAAATATTGATTCTGTATAACTGCTATTTCATGTTTATTTGCAACACAGCCTGATTGTGTAGTGAATGGGCCTATGGTCTTCGAATTGCCTTTAGTTTTATTTATGTAAGAAAAAAAAGTTTTTTTATTGTCTTTCACCCTTGATGCCAACTTTAGCTCAAATTTAGTTTTTTTCTGTCTTATCTTCATTTTTATAGTTTTTATTAATTCTCTATATTTTAAATTAAGATGCATAAATCCCTTTTTAATTTGCTTATATAGTTTATTCTTTTTATTAATTAGAGCTTTTATTCTATGGGACATCCATCCTGGTGTAGGTTTATGTTTAGAATCATACTTATTTTTAGTTGGAATATTTGTTTTGATTAAGTCCTTTAATTTGTTAACCAAAGATGCAATTTAGCCTCTACTGTTAAGTTTCTAAATAATACCTTCCAATTCCAACAGCAAACAGTATTTTTCATATTTTCAAAGTTAGCCTTGGTAAGATTTAACACTCTGGTTACCCTGTAGTTGGTAAGGTTTTGCTTTCTGTAATTAGAAAGTTAACAGTATTATGGTCACTATTATCTAGTGGTGCTTTTACATCAATTTGAGTTACACAATGGGCAATATTTGTTAATATAAGGTCTAATATTTTATTACTCCTAGTACTGTGTTGGACCAGTTGTTCTAATCCTATCTCATTGAATAATTCCACATAGCATTGATCTGCTTTGATAGGTGCAGATGCAAGGCCCCAAATAACACTGTTTAAATTAAAATCCCCCATGATCACATAATTTTTGGATGGATCAAGATTTCTAAGATAATATAATAGTTTATCATCATTTTCTGGAGTCATAGAAGGAGGTCTATATACTAAACCAAGAATAAATGGTGGGCCCATATAGGGTTTTATTTTCACCCAAAGGGTTTCAAGATCAGTACCATCAGAGATCTTTTCACTATCTATTGTTTGATGTACCTATATGGCTACCCCACCACCTTTTCTGTGAGCTCCGTTTCTGATGTACATGCATGGCGACCCCACCACCTTTTCTGTTTGACCTTGGAAAACAAAATCTGTTTCCTCTAATTTAAACTTCAGTTATTGCTTAAATGAGTATTTTAAATCTATGAGAATTCTTTCTGTTTTTTGTATATGATCTGGGTGTTAATAGTAAGTGATTTTCTAAATAACTGCCATAAGCTTCGAGGAAGGACTTGGTTGGTCTGAAAGCTTATGCACTTTATTCTTTGTAACATTTATTTTGAACCAATAAAGGTATCAAACCATTTGCTTCTGGATCAAAATTTTAACAGACATTCTGAACTTGAGTATTAATCATGTTTAGGTTCAATCTATTTAAACAATGGGTGTCATAAGGATGTGATAAATACTACAAGTACTGGAAAACTTAGTGTAACTAAAGTTCTTGTGAAATATTATGCAAAATGAAGCATGTTTAGAGTAAAGTTATATATAATGAGATTAGGAGTGAGTATTTAAAATGGCAATGAATAGCCATAAACATTATGTTCATGGCTAAGGCCAAGAGTCATGCATACATGACTGAGATTTTGAACTGTCATTTTAACTCAAGTATGCAAGAAATGTACGTGTGTTGATGGAAGCAATCACTGTTGTGAGCACCTGAGTGTACAGTCCAATTTTGTGTAATAAAATGCACCAAGATAGATCTAATTGATGCAAAGTACTGTAAGGATGTAGGTAATTGATCCACTGCAAATGGAACATTTGATAAGCAAGCAATAACACACGATGAGGTGTGGGTTATCTCCTGATAAGAGCATGCCCAGGTGTGTTATAAGGCATGAGGAGCTTGCGCCGAGTACCTTGTGCACCTGGGTGTGCTCTTATCAGGAGATAACCCACACCTCGGAATGTGTTATTGTGCTTATAAAATGGGCTCCCAAGTAACTAGTCCATAATAAAAAAAGAACAAAAAAAAATTAGCAAAAACATGTACATGGAGGTTTAAGACTGAACCAGTAAAAAAATAGTCCCCCATTGGTAATTCCTGATGGCCAGTACAGGGTGCCCCCCAACACACAAAGAGAGGTACTGGTCAAATTGTTCCTTAATCAATCAATATCTTTATTTATCCTGGTGGGCACCATTGAGCAAGGCTCATTTGCAAGGTGGACCTGGTCATGAATACATCAAAGAACAGTACAGAAGCAGGTATTCAAAAAGCAATAATATACAAGGAAGAAAAAGTATATACAGTGTATACAGTACAGTACAAGATTGAAATAAATAAGAAAAAACAGCATTATTTTACAATTGAAGAAGTCAGCAGATGTACAATCAGCCATAGGCATACAGATATCTTTTGAGTGAGGTAGCTGGCAACTACACATATAGGGGAAAGAGGCCATGTATGGGGTGGCAGGTTAGAGAGGTAAATAAGAGGAGTGATGTATTACTGACGACTGGGGGAAAAATTGAGCTAAAACCACAGAAAGTGACGATGGCTGTCATGTACTTGTTTATTATGATAATCACGGAGGAGGGGTAGATAATTGGGACACTACTATGGATGGGGTGGGACTTTAGCCAGGCTGGAGTGGACAGGGAAGGGTGGGTGCAGCAGGAAGAGTTAATAGGGAAAGAGTAAGAGCCAGGGGTAGAAACATGGTGAGCGTCAGGATGGAAAGGGGGAGTTGTGGAAATAGTTGGCTGGCGGTGAGGAAAACATTTGCAAGATGCTTTCAAGTAGTGATCGTAGAGCGCCTTGAAGATATTCAGGCTAACAGGGCAGCTCAGCTTCAAGTTCCTTTGTAAACCGTTCCACAATGTGGGTAAAGAGAAGCTTAGAGCAGCTTTGCCAAAATGAGTTTTGACCCTTGAAACTTGGAGGGCAATTAGGGAATAGCTCCTTAGAACATAGGTGCCTAACACACTCCAGGGAATATAATCTGAGACATATGAGGGGAGCTTGTTGATCACCGCTCTGAAGGCCCATAGGGCGGCATTTCTATTCCTTCTGTAGTTAAGGGAAGCCCAGCCTAATGATGAGTACAGGGAGCAGTGATGTGTGGAAAGTGGAAGGCCAGTAATGAACCTGATAGCTCTGTGGTAGAGGCTGTCCAACTTAGCCAGTGTAGAGGTAGTGCAGTGGCTGTAGAGCAGGTCCGTGTAATCTATTAAAGATAGGAAGGTAGCTTGAACCAGTTGAATCTTGGCCTCCTTTGAGAGCAGGTGGTTAATTCTGTAGAATAGTCCTAATCTTTGCCTTAGTTTCTTCTGTAGTTCTTGAGATGGTCATGAGTAGAGTTTATGATCGAGCCAAATTCCTAGATATTTGAATTTAGCTGCATACTCTAGTAATTCTCCAAGAACAGTGGTAATTTGTGGATAGCTCCCCCAGCAGGGTGCCACATGCAAGAGGGGTGAAGACCATGGCTTTTGTCTTTTTGTATTGAGCGAATGCTTTTGTTTATGAGCTGGTATTGTAGAAGGTTAAATTCAGTTGGAGGTCTTCACAGGCTGCTTCCAGCGTGGGACAACTCAAGTACAGTACAGTGTCATCACGAATAAGTAGATGTTGGCTTTTTGATGGGGTCATTGATGTTGTTAATGTAGACTGCAAAGAGGAGGGGACCAAGGATAGAGCCCTGGGGCATACCCCTCAGCGTAGGTTTTAATGGAGAAAGATCACCTTCAGCTTTAACCTGCTGTTTCCTTTCTCTGAGGTAGTCTGCAAACCAGCACATAGATTTATGGTCCAGGCCTAAGGTGCTTAGGGAGGAAAGAAGCAGGCTGTGATCGACTGTGTTGAATGCCTTACTAAGATCCAAGAAAATGGCACAGATATGCTTCTTGTTGTCAAGGTCTAGGAGACAATCATTGGTCACCTTAGCTAGGGCTGTTATGGTGCTGTGCTTTGCTCTGAATCCAGACTGAACTGGGTTTAATAGGCTTCTGGATTCTAAGTATACCCTAGCTGGCCACACACTATTTTTTCTAGTAATTTAGACAGGATTCGGAGGAGGAGATCGGTTTTGTAATTATTTAGATCGCAGGGGTCACCTGCTATTAATAGAGGATGACATGGGCTATTTTCCTTTGAGGGGGAGGCTACCCTGGGAGAGTGACATGTTGAATAGGTGGGTGATTGGCACACGCAAGCACATGGTAAGCACATTTCAGATAGTATGGCTCTATGAAGTCGGAGCCTACTCCTTCCTGGTGTCCAGTTGCAGCAGTAGGTCTGCCACCTCTTTTAGAGAGACAGGCAGGAGGGAGAAGGCCTCCTCAGTAGATGGGGGCTTGTGGGTTGGTGGGCCCTGAGCTGTGTGGAGGTCATTGGCAGGAGAAGTATCAAATTCTAGCCCTGCTGTTGCAAAATGGTTATTGAGGGCTTCCAATATCTCCGATCGGTTAGAGATAACGCTGCCACCGTACTTAATTTTTGCTGGAATGGAATTACCAGGTGCGTGTCCAGACATGTCTTTTAATGTTTTCCAGAGCATTGAAGGATTTCTTGAGGCAGAGGCTAGCTCCAAACGATAGTAGGTGGCCTTGGCTGCTCTGACTAACGGTGCACTTGTTAAATGCTCTCTTAAAAAGACACCAATCCGAGTCGTTCTTGCTTCTTCAGGGTTTTTTCCATAAAGTATCCCTTTCTAACAGGGAAGCTTTGAGCTAAGGTGAGAACCAATGGCAGGTGCTACTCCTGACCTGCACCTTAACCAAGGATGCATGCTTATTTAAAGCCTCACTTAAAATATCGTAAACAATAGTATATGCCCTGTTAACCGTTTTGGCTAGGAAGAATTCCTGCCATTGAGGTGAATGTTTCAAGTCATGGACATAAGCAAACAAATCAAAGTTGCGTTTGCACCTCTTGATAGAGAACTTTGCCACAAACTGTGGGTTGTGCATGGATTTAATGGTGGTGATTATACAGTGATCGCTAATGTCTGAGAAAAATGTTCCAACATGAGAGAACAGGTGTGGCTTGCTAACCAAAATTACATCTAAGAGGGAGCTGTTGTTAAGGTTCTTTTTATTTGGGTGAGTAGGCTTGCCAATGAGTTGCACCAGCCCTAGAGTATCCAAATGGATTTCAAGGGAGCTGATGCCCTTGATAGCCAATTGTAGTTCAGGTCACCAAGAATAATGGTTTCCAAGGAACTGAGCCCCAGTACAGAACTGAGGTGAGACAGGAGATGCGGCCCGGAAGAAGGGGGCCTGTAGCAGCCTATTACACAGAGTGCACTGGAAGGAGAAAGTTCAATCTTTAGGGTCAAGCACTCAAATTCTTTGGGGGAGGATGATGCGTTTATGCATGCGGCTGAGTATTTGTCCCTTACATAAATGTTCGCTGGATCAGGGGGTGTTTCTGGACCCCTTGAAGGAGGCTGTGGTGACACCCCTTTTAAAGAAATCTTTCTGGGACCCAGACTATCTTGCTAACTGCAGACCGGTCTCTAACCTGCCCTTTTTGGGCAATGTTTATTTATTTATTACATTTTGGTGGTGGGGCAAGCCAACTGCCCCCGGAGGTCCCTTTTTCTGGTTATTTACAGGTTATTGAGAAGGTAGTTACACTGCAGCTCGAGAGCTTTCGTACCACCCACGAAGTCTATGATCCTCTCCAGTCTGGTTTCAGGAAGAGGCATAGTAATGAGACAGCATTGGTTCGAGTACTTAATGATCTCCTAATAGCGAGGGATCGGAGGAGTCATTCCATTATGGTCCTCCTTGACCTCTCTGCAGCATTTGACACCATGGATCATGGGGTGCTGCTGGAATGCCTGTGGCTACTCTGTGAACTGTTGGGGATGGTCCTCAGGTGGTTCCATTCTTTCCTCACAGGCAGGACTCAGAGGGTGGTGTCAGGGATTTTTTCCTCGGCCCCCTTCTCCCTGCCTTGTGGGGTGCCACAGGGCTCCGTGCTGTCCCCCTTGTTGTTCATGGTGTATATGCACCATTGGGCGTATGTCCTTTGTGCCAGAACAGGACAGTGCAATCTCGGTCTTTAACAACTGCCTCACTAAGATCCAGGGCTGTATGAGTGCTAACTGGTTGAGACTGAATCCAGAAGACTGAGGTGTTGGTGGTGGACCGGGTCAGCGGATGAGAAGTTGACTCCTGGACAACTGTCTGGCCTTGTGCTAGGGGTAACTAGTTGAGACCTTCTGAACAGGTGTAGAATCTGGGCATTGTGCTTGATGGCGAACTGGCGCTAAAAGCTCAGGTGTCAGCCGTTGTCAAGTCCTCATTTATCACCTGAAGAACCTCGCCTGGATAAAGCACCTTGTACCGCCGAAGGACTTTCCTACATTGGTTCATACCTTTGTGGCTTCTCATCTGGATTACTGCAATGCTCTATACCTAGGGTTACTGGGGGTGGATATCCATCGTCTGCAGCTGGTGCAGAATGCTGCGGCCAGGTTGTTGACAGGGTTGTCAAGATCTAGCCATGTCTCACCTGTGCTGTGTGAACTGCACTGGCTACTGGTGCAGTGAAGGATCACTTTCAAGGTCACGTTGCTGACCTATAAGACCTACATGGACAGGGACGCGGGTTACTTGCAAGACCTGCTTCAGCCATACTGCCCCATCTGCCCTCTCTGCTCCACCGACAAGGGATTGCTAGAGGTTCCCAGGGTCCATTTACAGACATCTGGTGCTGAGGCCTTTTCTTTTGTAGCCCTGACTCTGTGGAATTCTTTACCTCACCAGATTAGAGAGTGCCTGTCCACAGGCGTTCAAATCCCACTAAAAACATATTTATTTGAAATGGCATTTGAGGAAACTGTGTAGTATTGTTACTGCTGCCTTGATTTTTTTTTTATTTAAAGTTTTTATATTGTATACTTGCTTTGGTTTATTGAAAAGTGCTTTAAAAATAAATTTTGATTTGATTTGATGATTTGGCTTCTCTCACTTTTCTAGTTATCTCCCTGGACCATCTTGCATACTCCTCCCTGCCCCCTTCCTTCCCCGTCCTCCTAAACCTCTGGTGCACTTCTCATTTTGCCTCACCACCTCCACTACCTTGCTGGTCAACCAGCATGGTTTCCGTGCTTTGCTCCTCTTACTTTGTGTTTTGATGCAGGCTCCTATTGCCTCTGTAATCCCCCGTTTATTAACAATATCCCACTTCTACTTCATGTCCATTTCCTGCCTTATGCACTCCAGTTTCCCTTTCAGTACTTCCCACATCCTCCCAAAGTTCACCCCTCTGAAGTTTATCACCCAGGTTACTGATTTTTCTTGCTCCCCACACATTGTGATATTAAACCACACTGTTTGGTGATCGCTGTTGGCTAGTGGGTCCTCTACCCTTATTTTCCTTATTGCCTCCCCATTTGACAATACCAGATCTAAAGTTTTCTTTAGCCTAGTATCTACACTGACCAACTGTGTCAGGAGACCTTCCTAGAGTGCATCCAGGATCACTTGCTCCCTAGCACTGAAGGTGACAGGAATGCTCCAGTCAGCCCCCAGCAAGTTGAAATCTCCCACAATGACCACCTTCCCTTTTCTACCTACCTTTCTGATTTGTCTGCTAATTCCCTGTCAGGTTTCTCAGACTGGGATGGCAGCCTGTATACCACTCCAAACCTCAGTTTCCTACCCCTTGAGTCTAGTAGCTGCAGGCAGATTGCCTCTGTTCTCCTTTCCTCCCCCTCGTCCCTTGTACATTTGATCCCATCCCTCATGTAGCCTGTCACCCCACTCCCACCTTCTTATGGTCCTTCCTGTATAATTTGTACCTTTGGATGACCAGATTTCAGTCCGTTGCTCAGTTGCCCATGTTTCTGTGACAGCTGCAATATCCACCCTCGACACTGCCAAGAGTGCCTGTAGCTCAGCTGTGAATATTAATATAACTGTGTGTTAATGCCCAATGTAGGCTGCTTACCAGTAATAACCCCACAGCAGCCTGTTGTTTTATTTAGTAGCCTACATCAGGGGCCAAATCCTTGTGTCAGCATTTACACCCTGCCAGTAATGTGGGACACTGAGGAGCCCTCCCAGTATTCCAAAATATTTCTTTAATTGAATTCTTTAAAAGAAAAAAAAAGTCCCCAACGTCTTTTTTGTTTTTAAACCTGAAGAAAACCTGAAAAAAAGAAAACAATCCCTCATTGTCCCTGCCATCCCCTCCCCCATTCCAACCCTCCCACTGAGCACCCACCACCACACTGCCCCCTCTTACCCTTTTTTTCTTGACTCCGGCTGTTTCTGTGCAGGGAAATTGTTCTGAGTACAGCCCAGGTCCAGAGAAATGAACTTGGAGCCTTGAGTTTGACTTTGTAGTTTGTTCACTGTGGGCTATTGTTTTTACAAACAGGAGTGTCTTATCACCGACTATAACAGCTGTAGGACTGTAGTAATGGCTGAATCTATCATTGAAGATCTCCCTGAGTGGTGTTGGGGTTGGCTGGGGGTTGTCCTGTGGACCTGGAGTTCCCTGGACCTCCATCAGACGATTGGGGTTGCGGGTGAAGGGAGTAGATTTCCTCATGATCAGTGGATGGTGGGGTCGTCTGTGTTTTCTGGGGTCTCTGGGAGGTGTGGGGTTTCCTGTCCTGCCTCCTCCCAACCCTGAAGATGTCTGCATTCACATAATGTTTCATCTCTTACTGCGCTGTGTCGGCTTATTTCCTGTTCTCCTGCATGGAATGTAGTCCTTGGCTAGTGTATTCCTGCCTTTGGCACTGTAGACTTTGGCCTGGCCTGCTGTTCAAGGATTTTTATTTTATGGTTTAAGATTATTAATGATTTTATGTCTGTGAGGTGTAGTGAGAGAACCTCTCAGTCACTGTTTTTATATTTGACTTTTATGTGTTTATTTTGGATTCTTTCTTTTTCATTTTTCAGCAAAGACAGTGAGAGAATTCTGATAACTTTGGGACAATTTTGGGGATATTTTGTTGCAGCAAGAAGGAGGTGGTGAGAGCCCTCTGTTCTCTGGTTGGAAGCTGCAACTAACAATTTTTTCTGGTGGTAGTGAGAGTACCTCAGATACTGGACAGTGAAGGTGGGGGTGAGAGCCCCATACCAAATGGATTATTATTTTATTGTTTCTTTCCTTTTCTGTGATTAATATGCTCTTCCTTGCTATGTGAAAGATGGGAGGGAGGGGTTTGTTGGTTTAATTTAGTTCTATGATAGTTTAAAAATTAGTTTGTGATTGATGTAGTGGAAAGTGTTAAACCTATATCAACATGTGCTGAGGCCGAGTTTCTGTGGGCAGGCGCTATTCCCCCTCTAGGCTGAGGGACCTGCACCCCTTCAACTACCCCCCATTGCAACCTGAGGTTTACGGATGTTGTCATGTCTTGGGGATTACACAGAGAAGGTGGAGGGGGGTGGGGTACTTCGGCCGGGGGGAAGGAGCAGAATGAACGGATTGGGGTGGTGAAGTCAAGGAGACACCCTGGGGTGAAATGGTTCCAGGACAGAGGTTTGCGATGCCTGGTTCCCATACCCAAGGGCTCCACTGATAATGGGCAAGTGGCCCATCCCTCCAAGGCCTCTCATCAAACCCGGGCGGTGTTGTGCAATGCCAGGTCTATACAGAACAAGACAGCAACTATTGCTGATCTTGTTGAGTTATTTGACCTGGCTTGCATCACCGAACCTGGCTGGATGAAAATGCTGGTCCTATATTAGAATCAGCTATTCAGCCAGGTACTCAGTGATACACCACCCTAGGTTGGATTGAAGGGAGGGTCGCTATTTGTTTTAAATCGGAATTGGGCCTCATGGAAGTTCCAGTGGTGACCCCAGATCCTTTGAATGTATCATGGGAGCAGGTGTGAGCTGCAGGATTCTTCTCATTTACTGCCCACCTGGTGGCAGAAAGATTTTCTGCAGGAAGTTGCAGACTTCATTGTCAATTTGGTGTTGGAGCCTTCCAGGTGGCTGGTGCTGGGGGACTTCAATGCCTGGGTCGACGATGAACTCTCACATTTTAGCCAAAACTTCCTCCAACTAATGATTTTGTTGGGCTTTACACAGATTGTTACCACTGCGACCCATATTCAGGGTCACTCTCTGGATCTGGTGTTCATTCTGGGGATGGAGATCACAGAACTGGTGGTGGAACCAGTTGGGTGGTCTGACCATCACTCCATAAGGTTCCATTTCATGACCCCCCCATAAGACTACCCCCTTTGGAGATGGTCCGGTATCGCCCTTTGAGGGGGTTACCCCAGAGGGTCTGATGGCGGTACTGGACCTATCGAGTTGGCCTGTGGAGTCCATGGAACCTAATGCCTTAGTGGTGCATTATAATAGTGTGGTATTGGGGGCTCTGAATTCCATTGCACCTGTCCATGTTCAACCCCTCTCCCTTCACCCCCGGTCCCCATGGTTTGATGGGACTCTGAGGGAGTTGAAGAGAGTGGGATGAAGATTGGAACACTGCTGGAGGAAATCTGGCCTGGAGGAGGACAGACTTAGATTGATGGCCCATTTTGTGGACTATCAATCAGAATTCTCCTGTAAGAAGGCAGAGTTCCTGTCCAGGGAGATAGCTGCATCAAGAAGTCATTTGGCTCAGCTCTTTTGAACTGTGGACAGACTGTGCAATCCAGCCTGCCTGCGGGGTCGGAGAGCTTTTTCACAAAAAGGGTGTGATGAGTTTGCTCAGTTTTTTGATGATCAGGTGTCCTCAATCAGGTCAGAGATCTGCAGTATGCGCTCAAATGAGCAGGGCGGTGATTGATATGAGGTCACAGGACCTCGATTTATCTGGACAGCCTTTAACCAGCCAGCGATCATGGACATCATGAGGATTGTCCAGGGCTTGCAACCGATTTGCTGTAGTTTGGATCCTGGTCCCACATGCCTCCTTGTGGGGTGTATGGATGTGATCGGACCAGTCCTTGCTGAGATTGTCTGGTGCTCTTTGGAGCAAGGGGTGTTTCCAGAGTCTCTGAAAGAGGCTATCGTAATGTCCCTTTTGAAGAAATCTTCCCTTGACCCTGACTGTCTCGCTAACTACAGACCGATCTCTAACCTTTCCTTTTTGGGCAAGGTTATTGAGAAAGTAGTCGCGTTGCAGTGCGAGGATTTTCTTACCTCCCATGAAGTCTATGATCCTCTCCAGTCCAGTTTCAGGAAGAGGCATAGTACCGAGATGGTGCTGATTCGGGTATTGAATGATCTCCTAATAGTGATGGATCGGAGGAGTCATTCAATCTTGATCCTCCTTGATCTTTCTGCAGTGTTTGACACCGTGGACCATGAAATGTTGCTAGATTGCCTGAATTTTCTCTGTGGACTGTTGGGAACAGTCCTCAGATGGTTTCATTCTTTCCTGATGGGCAGATCTCAGAGGGTTGTAACAGGAATTTTTTTCCTCTGACCCCCTTTGTTCTGCCCTGTGGGGTGCCACAGGGCTCTGTGCTTTCCCCCATGTTGTTCACGGTGTATATGCTGCCATTGGGAGACATTATAAGGTGTTATGGGCTGAGTTTTCACTGCTATGCAGATGATACTCAGCTCTATATGTCCTTTTTACCCAAACAGAATGACGCATTATCGGTCTTTACCAGCTGCCTCGCTGAGATTCAGGACTGGATTAGTGTTAACTGGTTAAGACTGAACCCAGACAAGACTGAGGTGTTGGTAGTTGACCTAGGTCACCATGTAGAGAGTTGACTCTGTGTTTCCCTCTGGCCTTGTGTTGGGGGAAACCAGTTGAGACCTTCTGAGCAGGTGCGGAATCTGGGTGTAATTCTTGACAGCGAGCTGATGCTGAAGGCACAGGTACCAGCCATTGTCAGGTTTTCCTTTTACCATCTGAGAAATATAGCCCGGATAAAACACCTAGTTCTGCATGATGATCTTCCCGTATTGGTTCACCCCTTTGTTTCTTCACATCTTGATTACTGCAATGCTCTATATCTAGGGTTGCCAGGGGTGGACCTCCGCCACCTGCAGCTGGTGCAGAACACAGCAGCCAAGTTATTGACTGGAGTGGGAAGATCATGTCATATCACTCCTGTGCTGTGCGAGCTGCACTGGCTGCCAGTGCAGTGGAGAATCACCTTCAGGGTCACATTGCTGACCTATAAGACCCTACAAGGTCAGGGGCCAGGCTACTTGCATGATCGCCTTCGACCTTACCACCCTCTCCACTCTCTCCACTCTGCCGACGAGGGATTGCTAGAGATTCCCAGGGTCCGTCTTCAATCATCTGGGGTCAGAGCTTTTGCTTTTATGGCCCCAACCCTGTGGAATTCTCTACCTCGTCGGATTTGAGAATGCCTGTCCACAGAGTCCTTTAAGGCAGCGTTAAAAACATATTTGTTTGAACAAGCTTTTACCGGATAGATAATTCTGCTTTTTATTGTTTTTAGGATTTATATTTATGTTTTTATTGCTAGTTTCTAGTTTTAGTTTATTGTTCTAGGAATTACTACCTTTGAGCCAGAGGCTCTTTTACAAAGGTTCCATGTCAATTAGGTACAGTACAAAAGGTTACATAGATAACACAACAATTTGTGTTGTGTCAAGAGCAATAAAATATATACAAATACATATCAAATCACTTGTGCAAAAGGACATGAGATATCAATAATCACATTATTACTATTACAAGAAAGAGGTCATGCCAGATTAGGAGAAACAAACAGGGAAAAAGTCCAGAACAGAGAGGGTAAGTGAATGGTGTGGGGAGCAGACAATAGCAGGAGAAAAGGTTTCCCAAACATGTCTTTGTCAAATAACGGAACAGGGTGGGTAGTGATAAAATAGGAGGTTTAATCAGGGCAGTCACAGGAGCTGGAGGTGGCAAGGTGAGAGAAAAGCCTTTGTTGAAAATACCTAGAGAGGTGGAGGCAGTAATATGAGTGCTGAGGGCATTTAGCCAGCTGGGGGCACGATAGGCAAATGATCTTTGTCCTGAGAAGTCCGGCATTGGGGGACTTGGAGGCTGTGTTCTGATCTTCTGGTAAAGCGGGTGCTAGCGCTCAGGCATAACAGGTCTTGGATACAGGGTGGAGTGAGGCCCAGAGTGGATTTTTCACCATCAGGCAGGTAAGGTACTTTATCCGGTTTGAGAGTTGCAACCAACCTGAGTCAGCATAGAGTTCACATGTGTGGTACATCGATGTACCAGTGAGCAGCCGACAGGCCTTATTTAGGGATGTTGTAATGCGACTAAGTGCTGTAGTAGTGGCAGATCCGTATATAACTAAGCCATAGTCAACGACTGAGATGATAGAAGATTGGATGGCAATCCTCAGTGCAGAATGGGTAAGAAGCTGTCGGTTCGATACAGAATCCCAATTAGCTGATTAATAGTTTTGCTGTACTATCAATGAGAGTTGCAAGGTTAGGCCTTGATCAAAGTTGATTCCAAGATATTTGTAAATTGGCACTTGTTCAAGGGTATTTCCCAGGTATGTATTAATGGTGAGTGGGACTTGCCGTTTCTTGTTTCTGGAGGTTAGAGAAGAGCATGGATTTAGTTTTTGTGGTTTAGAACCAGCTTATGTTCAAGGAACCACATCTCAACTGGAAAAAGCATGCTGAAGGTTGAGGCATAAGAGGTTCGGATCTTTATGAGTGGCAAGAATCACGGCATCGTCAGCATAGAGGATTATTTGTTCAGGGCAGGATTTGGGAGGAGTTTAGGAAAAGGCTGAAAGGAGGGCCCAGGATGGATCCTGGGGAACTCCTGAGCGAACTGGTTTTGAGTCTGAGAGAACCTCTTTACAGATTGAGGCGCTGAGCAAGGTAATTTTTACCCAGTCACCAGGACCTCAGAGCCCTAGGAATAGAAGTTGTTTGATAAGTAGGCCATGGTGAACTGTATCAAATGCCTTGGTTAAGTCAATGTAGACTGCTCCAGTTAGGTTTCCTTTGTCCATGGCATTGTGGATTGCTCCTGAGAATTCAAGTAGGGCAGTCGATGTGCTGTGCCCTTTCCTAAATCCATGCTGCTGAGTGCATAGGATGTTGTGCTTTTCAGGTAGTCTGAAAGTTGGTCCGCCACCAAGTGTTCAAGGGCCTTAGAGGTGGTAGTATTGATATCGGGCGATAGTTACCAGGCAGTGACTTATCACCACTTTTGTGCACCGGAGTGACAACTGCAGCCTTCCATTTCCTAGGGAATTGGCTGTAGCAGAGGGAGAGATTGAAAATTTTTGTGAGGGGGAGCAGTACTTCCTCCGGAGTGAGGGACAGAAGTTTAAGGTCAATAGTGTTGCTGCTTGCTCGGGACTTAGAAATGGCCTTCTTTACATATTTATAGACTTCATGTGCCTTTACTAGTTTGAAATGGAAGGGTGGTTTGGTTGGAGAGGCAGTAGTAGAAGTAGAAATTGGAGGGTCAGCATCAGTGAAGAAATCAGATGACAGGACACCACTAAGGTCCGTGAAGGTATCAGTTAGGGTGTTTGCAATGATCTCTGGGTCTAATGTAGTGGTTCCATCCATTCATTATTGTAGGAAGGACTTGGACTGCTGACCCATGATATTCTTTATGTTGTCCCAGAAGGATTTCCCTTCACCCCAGGAGTTGGAGAGGGCATTCTTGAAGTAGGAGCTCTTCATCAAGCTGATCTGTTTAGTACATTGGTTGCGAGCCTGTTTATACTTTTGAATGTCTGACAGAGTGCTGATTGTTTCTATTATGTATGTGTGCTTTGATAATTGAAAAGCGTAATATAAATAAATTTGATTTAATATTGATTTGATTTGATACCCGATACTTACCAGTGGAGGTTGTCAGCTGTCATATTCTGTGTACCGGGACATGTCTTCACTTTTCAAAGCCGAACCTTGAACTGAGAATCAATGTAAGTGCTGTATAATGTAATTCAATGTCATTTTGAACTTATGTTCATAACTTTGGCATTTTTGAATTTTTCACCAGATGTTTAACATGGCCTTTTGGGACCCCATCTCATGAACACTGTAACTGTTGTTTTGTTGATCAGGCTGGAAGGTGATTTCATGGTTGTTGCATGAAATCACCTTTCAGACTAAAATAATGAAATTTCTCCATCAGTGTTCATGAGGTGGGTCCCAAAAGGTCATGTTGAAATTTGGTAACAAATTCAAAAAATGGCTGAGTTATGCATTCATTGAAAATGTTCTACACACGCATATGTTTGGTAATTTTCAATATTTTGAATCCAATTTTCAACATAGGCTTTTTGTCATACAACCTCATGAAAAGGAACAACTGTCATTTTTCACATACTGTCCACATATGGAAAAGAATTGCATTTTGGCACGGATCTGAATATTTTCACCTTTGGGGTTTACGAGGTAGGGATCATAAGAAGGCTATGCTGAAAATTTGGGGTCAAAATATGAAAAAATGCCAAAGTTATGACAATTCCTTGCAATTTTGTTATGCCCACTCTTAACTTTAGCAATGTTTTGTATTTTTACTCCAGATTGTCAATATAGCCTTCTTATTACCCCATCTCATGTATGTCACAGCTATCATTTTTCAAATCCTGGCCAAAATGGGTTTCAACACTCTGGCATGGAATGGTGCTGCAATTGTGAAGAATTACGTTTTGGCAGAGGATTTGAACATTTTCTGTACCGGTGCATGAGATGGGGTAATAAGATGGCTATGCTGCAGTTTGGTCACTGTTGTCCTAAAAATAGAAGCGCATGACCCGGAGGGCCCCATGCTTTCACAGCTACATGCATATACACATCTATGGAGGGATGGGAGTGCAGGGTATGGACATATGGATAACATTATGGAGTGATGTCAGCTCAGGGTCTGGAGGGCTCTGCTGCTCCCACAGGGAAATGAGGTTCAATGACAATCTCTGTACACTAAAGAACAGATGGGAGCTATTATACTTTCTCAAAAAGTATGAAAATTCTTCACAAAATACTTTGTTAATGCATCAGTTAGAGTTTCCACCATCACAAGTTGGGAAATGTGATGTTAGGGTCTCCAACCCTATCACCCCACCCTCCACGCACCAACAGGCAATGGGGGTGTGCCTTTAGGTTTTAGGCCCTGACACTTACCCCATTCTCCTATTCTGTAACATCAGACATTCCTTACACATTTAATGGGATAAGCTTTAGGGCTGACAACCCCAAGGGACACATCCAACTCCTGTTGTTGCATGGAGGATGGGGCAGGGTGGGAGCAGGGTGGGGTGTTAGGATTGAAAACTCTAACACCACATTTCCCAACTTTTGATGGTGGGAACCCTAACTGATGCATTAATGACATTTTTTTGCCAAGAATATTCTTGGCAAAAAAATGTTAGTGTTTAAGTTAATGCCACAAATGTAGCAACATATGGTATTAGGATTTCCAATCCTAACTTCCCACCCTACCCCAAAAGCAGCTAAAGGAAAAAAAAAAAATAGGGTTTTGTGTTTCCGGAGTCTTGACAAATCTGTAGTGGGGTCTTCCTTGAGATTGTTAACCCTAATGCTCACCCCTCCTCCAATCCTGTAGCCTTCTGTCAAAGCACAAGATACAGCTCCAAGTTACTCCTTATAGTGATACACTCTTCAAAAATAGAGAACTATGTCTCTCCACATGTTGCCAATAGAATCTATTGTAGCTTTCTTCATGCAGAGTCGATGGAAAAGAAATCACATCTGACCTTGTTTGCTCAGGGGAAGGAGTGGACATTAGGGATGACAATCTCAAGGAAATCAATACCATTGATACACCAAGACTCCAGAAACCCAGAAATCCAATTTGTTTTCTTTTGCTGCTTAGGGGTGGGTGTGGAGTTAATGTTGGAAGCACTAATGGCACATTTCTTTACCTTATGGGATTAATTTGAATTCCAACTGGTGCATTAACATAGTTTGTTTTTTGCATAGAATTTCCTTTCTTTTGAGATAGTGGAATCACATCTCTTACTAGATGCAGCTCATTCTTACGGGATCACAAAGCACTACCACGCTGGGTAAGTGCTGTTACTACACAACATTTCTTAATAATTATTTTTTTCAGGATAGTCATTTTATGACTCCTGCTTATAAAAATAACATGTGGCATTTATAGTACACTGGCCAAAACATCACTTTGCACTGCATGTGCAAAACACATCTTTTGTCCTGGATTTGAAAAATGACACCTGCCATGCTTATGAGATGTTGTGAAAATATGGTGATGTTGAAAGTTTGAGTCAAAATATTGAAAATTAACAAAGCTGTGAGTTGACATTGAAATATTTCAGTGTTCATTAATAATTTAGTCATTCTACCAAATGTTTACATCAAATTTTCAACATAGTCTTCATATGACCCAACTCATGAACCCAGTAGGTGAAAATGTTCAAACCCCTCCCAAAACATGCTTTTGTGGAGAGAATGTGAAATCACCTTTTGGCACATATTTGAGAAATTTCACTGGTGTTGTTCATGTGGTGGGGTCCCAAAAATTTCATGTTGAATGTTTGGGGGAAAATATTGAAAAATCAGCAATGTTATGAGTAAATTTTGAAATATTTTAATGTTCACTCATAACTTTTACATTTTACTATATTTTTACACTAAATTTGCAACCTTGTCTTTGTAGGACCCCACCTCATCAACCTGGTAGGTGAAAATGTTCAGCTCTCACTTGAAACATGATTTCATGGCACAATTGCAAAATCACATTTCAGGATAGATTTGAAAAATCTCACCTGCCTTGTTTATGAGGTGGGGTTCAAAAAAGGACATGTTGAAAGTTGGTGGAAAAAATGTAAAAAAATTATCAAAGTTATAGGTGAAGATTGACATTTTTCAATGTTCTCTCATAACTGGGTAAATGTAGCATATTTGTACACCAAATTTTCAACAAAGCCTTCTTATAATCCTACCGTATGAACCAGGTAGGTGAACATTTTCAAATCTCACCTGAAAGATGACTTCATGCAGTAAACTGCAAAACCCCTTTCGGGACAGATTTGAAAATGTTCGCCTCCCTTGTTTATGAGGTGGGGTCCTGAAATGGCCATGTTGAAAACTTGGTGTAAAAATATAAAAAAATGACAAAGCTATGAGTAAAAGTTCAAACCCTATTGAAATACATTAAACCAGACATAATGTATTTTCTCACTTATGATCACTGGTTCCAGCAGCAAGATGTGTCTTTGATCAGAAATTGGATATATCTCATGTGAGATGTCCGGAAGTAAATTAGGGTGTGTGAGTATGTTGGGCATTGCTGAGTGGGAAGTTAGGGTGGGGTAGGTGGGGGAGTGTGGTGGGTCAGATTGGTGAGGGAACATTTTTGTTTTAAAAGGTTAAAGAAAATACATCAAGGGACTGCTTTGTTTTGTGCAGTGTTTACTACTGTACATGATTGGATCTGACACTTGGGATTTGGCACCTCAGTGTTGGCTTGAACTCGCTGGCAGCAGTGGTAGGCACCCCAGTGCCACCACCTATATATTTGTAGGAGGGCAACCTGGAGGGGAGGGGTTGGGGAAGTGGTACTAGGGGCAGGCACCATAGAAATATAGAAGATGATGGCAGAAGGGGACCTGTAGTCCATTGACTCTGCCCAAGTGAAGTATCCCAGGACCTATTGTGCACTGGTGTTCTATCCTCCTAGACACCAGCCTAGCCCTTGCCAGTGCCATGTGTTTGTTCCCAATCCTTGTCCCACCAAGCTTAAAACTTGATACTGACTTTGCAGCCACCACCTCAAGAGGTAAATTATTCCAAGGTTCCACCACCCTCTCTGAGATGTAATACTTTCTGATGTCCCTCTTGAACACTCAACCCTTCAGTTTCCACTTGTGCCCCCCTGTAGTAGAATTAATGTTGCTGGTAAAAAACTGTGCCTCTGGCACCTTGTTGATGCCCTTAAGGAGCTTGAAGGTCTCAATCATATTCTCCTTCTCTCTCCTAGTCTCTGGCAGGTACAATTTCAGAGCCCCAAGCTTCTCTCATAGGTGATTTCCTGAAGGCCATGTATCATTTTGTTGCCTTCTCTGGATCACTTTGAATCTAACAATGTCCTTTATTAGGTGAGGCCTCAGAATTGTACACAGTGCTGCAGATGAGGCCTCACTAATGACCGGTAAAGTGGTAGTATTACCTCCCTGTCCCTGCTGTCTATCCCCCTACCATTGCATACTAACACCCTGCTAGCCATGCTGTAAGCCTTATTGCACCAACTTAGCTGCTTGAGGTCATCCCTAATGATGACTCCCAGAGTATGTTCCTCAGCAGTGGAGCTCAGCTGGACTCTGGTTAGCCAGTATTCTTCCTTGGGTTTGGCTCTACCCAGGTGCACCACCTTACACTTCTTAGCATTGAAGTTTAATTGCCATATTTGTGACCACCTTTCCAACTTCTTAAGGTCCTCCTGCACTTGTCTGACTCCCTCTGTACTATCCACTCTTCCGCTGAATTTGGTGTCATCCACAAACAGGCCGATTTTGCCATTTATGCCCTCACTGATGTCACTAATGAATACATTGAAGAGGACTGACCCTGACGCTAGCCCCACAGTGACCTGCCTCGATTAGATTTTACCCCATTTACTACCACCCTTTGTTTTCTGTCTCTCAGCCAACTCCAGTACCCACTTTACTATCTGTTCAGCTATCTCAAGGTCTACTAGTTTTTTTTAAGAGGCATCTATGTGAGACTGTGTCAAATGCCTTACTGAAGTCAAAGTAAAGCAAGGCCACCGCATGACCCCTGTCTAACTCCTTGGTCACTTAATCAAAGAATGTAATAAGGTTCATTTGACATGACCTGCCCATCAGAAACCTGTGTTGTTTGTAGTTCTGGAGGAGATTTACTTTGAGGTATTCCACTAGATCTAGCTTGATAAGGGTCTCTACAATTACTGATGTGAGGTTGACTGGCCTGTAGTTACCTATATCTTTCCTGTCTCCACTCTTGTGCAGTGGCACCATGTCTGCAACCCTCCAGTATCATGGCTGGATAACCTGACTCCAGTGACCTGTTGAATAGGTGCACAAGAAGTGCTGCCAGCTCTTCTGAAAGCTCCCTGAGCACTCTAGGGTGTGAACCATGAGGGGTCAGGGGCCTTGTTGGGTCTGATGTCTGAAAGTCCCTTCCTGACCCTGACTGTGGTGAACTCCTATGTGCACATTCTCTGAACCCCTTTGGTCTCTGCTCTGATACCACTGTCTGGCAATGGGCTCTGATTCTCCCTCATGAATACCAAGCAAACATATTCATTAAGGGCCTCTGCTTTTTGCCTGCTGCCCTCCAGAGCCTCATCCTACACTTTTAACCTTGTAATTCCCCCCCTTCCTTCTTTTTTCACTGATATTGTGGAAAAAGGTTTTCTCCCCTGATTTAACTCCACGAGCAATTTGCAGCTCTTTTGCTTCCTTGGCCTTCCTCACTATTTTCTTGGCCTCCTTACTTTTCTGAGTGTAATGCTCCCTCCCTATCCCTTTATGTTGCCTGAACCATTTATATGTATTCTGTTTGGCCCTGATTGCCTCTCTTACTAAAAGAGCCTTACTTCTGGAGCTCTTAGCTGCTGGGATATTCAGTCCACATCTGGCAGGTTAAGGTTCCCAACCACCACTATTTCACCTTTACCAACCATCTTTTGTAACTCTTCAGCTAATTGTTCATCTTTCCCCTCTCCCTCCCCTGGGGTCTGTATATCACACCCATGTGCAATTTCCTTCCTGCATTGGTGGCTAAGTGGACCCAGAGTGACTCCAACCCCCCCAGCCTTCATTCTTTTGTCCTCTGTTGGTTCAATGCCCTCCCTCACATAGAGAGCACCTCCCCCACCTCTCCCCACCTGTCTGTCCCTTCTAAACAGTGTGTAGCCTAGGATGGCCATGTCCCATTCATTGTTGTCCATGGCCCAGCTTTCAGTAATAGCTACCAGATCAGCCTTTGCATCTGTCACTAAAGCCTGGAGATCACATATCTTGTCACCCAGGCTCCTAGCATTGAGGCAGACTCCTCGCCATGAACTAGCATCACGATTCTTGTTGGGCGATTTTGTTTCCCTTTTTCCTGCTGGTTGTTCCTTGTGTCATTTTTCTGATACTGGCCATTTTTTGTATGCTTTGTGTGCAGCTTGGGATGGCCAGGTCCCATTCGTTGTTGCCATGGTCCTCTTAGTATCATCAGAATCTCAACATGGTTTCAGAACCAAACACAACAGTGAACCTGCCTTGATGAGGTTCACTAGCCAAATTTACAAAGCATTTGGTGATGGAAAATATGTTGCTTCAGCTTTTGTGAACCTCACCAAGGCATTTGATTTGGTTGACCATGGGGAGCATCTAAAGATGTTGCCTAGGGTTAACTTTTAAGAGGAAGTTATTTCATGGCTGGGACATTACTTACAAACTAGGATGCAATAAACTTTAATTGATAGCTTTTTCTCTAAAGAATCCCCCTAAGATGTGGTGTGCCCCAGAGGTCCATTCTTGGACCCCTTTTATTTTCACTTTCTGTAAATTCTCTTTCTGACATGTTCAAGCATACTGAATTAATTTTATATGCAGACAATGCTGTTTCATTCTGTTCAGAAAATAATATTCCAAACCTTCAGCAAACCTTACAATGTGATTTTAGTTTATTACATACTTGGTTTGATACTCACAAAATGGTTCTAAACTATTCTAAAACAAAATTAATGGTCTTCTCTATTGTGAGAAAAGCACCAATCACTGATTTTGTACTACGTGAAAATACTGGTAATATTACTGATCAGGTTATCATATTTAAATATCTTGGACTTACTCTTGATCATCATTTGACTTTCAAACAACACATTACTGAACTAACAGTAAACTTCACAAGAAAATGGGGATATTTACTGCATAAACAAAATCTTACACCAGAAACTAGGTCAATTCTTGCTCACAGTATTTTATTTTCAATTATCAATTATGGTTCCATAGTATACTCTTACTCTACTGAAAGAATGCTTATAATGTTCTGGTCCACATTTAATAATATTATTCATTTTGCTACAGGATTACCTAGAATGACACATCACTGTCATCTATATAGGTCATTTGATCGCTTACCAATGTTTGAAACTTTAAGTCTTAGATCTCTACTTTTTTTGCATAAGATCCATTTGGGTCTGTCACCTGACTATATTGTCAGATTATTTCCAAGAAATATTAGTACTGTTTATATAAGAACAAAGAGTAGAACCTCATTTCTAGTTCCCTTTTTTCACACCTCTTTTGCCAAGAATTCACTGAATTTTATGCCTACTAAACTCTATAATAAGTTACCAAGTTCCGTAGTAGGTTGTTAGAAGATGTCAATATTTTAAGAGATCCCTCAAAGATTATTTGCTTACTAACACATCTTTATATATTGTTTGTATATGTTTGATGTTTTGTTTATTATTCTGTCTGTTTATATAAGTATTGTATGATCATAACTGGACATCTGTGAAAATGGGCAATTTTGCTCAAAGGCCTTTCAGTATAAAATAAAAATTTAAATGAAATGAAAGTATATATTGAATAAGGAGGGATGGGAGGGTAGGGAAATAAAGATATAGAGATAGATAGATAGATAGATAGATAGATAGATAGATAGATAGATAGACAGACAGACAGACAGACAGACAGACAGACAGACTATATAGAGGTGTGAGATGGAGAAAGACAGAGAGACAGATCAACATCACCGGCTCACTGCTGGCACTGCAGCAGCAGCGGCTTCATCTGCCACAGCAGATGTCAAGAAAGTCCCATTGTTCTTATAATGAGAATGTGGGTGAACAGTTCCTTTCACTAAGCTGGGCACCCTGTAATTAGGGTTGCCCAGAAAACCTATTTATGGTTATTTGTTTAAAAACAAGCACGAGAATCTAGCTAAATGGGTCATTTTATTTGGGTTTAGCAGTTTGTTTTTAAAAGTGTACAATTTTTATGAAGATGGCAGCCATCAATACACACACACACACACACAAACACACACACACTCACACTCACACACATTTGTGTTGTGAGAAAGCAAATAGTGTGAAAAAAAAGCTGTTGCAACACACATTTCTTTGTGTCCCATGAGAGGGCTATCCAAAAACACCACTGAGCATGCTCAAAAAACAACTCTTAAATCCTTATAACTCTGGAAATGTTTTATATTTTTTGCAAAATCTTTGAAAAGCATTACCTTGGCACAGGTCTCTTCTATCCTAAAAGTTTTTGGGGAAAACTCTGTTCTGTTTAGGTTGTAGGTGAGAGCAAAAAAAAGTGTGTCATTTATAGGAAAACATTTAGCCATTAATGTAAAAATAACATATACACATCTCAGAAACAACACAAGCTTCCATCATGAAACTGTTCACATACTGTAGATCTTGCCTCATAGACAGCACATGCCACTTTTGATACAACTTCATCAGATGCTGCCAAATCGATTAAGGTGCATAATTAGGGGTTTAAATAGAAACTCTTGGTCAACCCTAACTATACTGGTACTACTGCACCAGTAAAATAGAGAGAGAGAGAGAGAGAGAGAGAGAGAGAGAGAGATAGATAGATAGATAGATAGATAGATAGATAGATAGATAGATAGATAGATAGACATAGGTAGGTAGGTAGGTAGATAGATACAGACAGATAATAGGCAGATAGACGTATATGTATATAGAGGTGGCTAGATAGATATGTATCTAGAAATAGATAGATAGATAGATAGATAGATAGATAGATAGATAGATAGAGAGATGATAGATAGATAGATTAGTTTAGATTAGATTAGATTAGATTAGATAGAAAGCCAGAC
Source organism: Neoceratodus forsteri (assembly GCA_016271365.2). Classification (NCBI taxonomy): domain Eukaryota; kingdom Metazoa; phylum Chordata; order Ceratodontiformes; family Ceratodontidae; genus Neoceratodus; species Neoceratodus forsteri. The sequence goes on along the minus strand of CM057449.1, from coordinate 540,410,894 downwards.
AGACAGACAGATAGATAGTAAACCATTTACACAAATTTATAGCCTGGTATTCAGTACCCATCATCATTTCAAATCAAACTTTTTTCCTATCCTAATATTTTTTCTAGTTTCTATAATATTGTATATTTTCTTGCAGAAAATTAACTATATGTTTTTGTTATTGACTGCAACATTTTCAACAAATGAATTCCAGACTGCTTCAAATTGTGTATTACCCTCCAAGTTGTAATACATTCTGTTTAATTTTGAAATATCTATCATGACGTTAAGCCATTCCTTGCAGGTAGGTGGGTGAGGATAGTTCTATGTTTTGTAATTGTAGTGTTTTAGCTGGCATCATAGCTGTACTGCTGAATGAATTATCATGCAAGTTAGAGATGTTAACAGTGTCAGGATATATTCCCAAAATAGTCCACCTGGGTTGAATGGGGATTCTACTGCTAAGGTTTTTCTTATAACTTCATGAGTCTTAGTCCAAAAACGCATTTATGAATGTACATTTTACAAATATGTGATTCACTGAACCGGTGTCAGTCAATCATCTGGGACAGTGTTCAGACACTGTTTCACTAAATTTATGTAACTTAGAAGGGGTATAATAAATTGTATGCAATGGGTTAAACTGTATATGTTTAAATCGAATGCATTGTTGATACAATAACCTTTCTTTGGCCCAGTCTGTGTTCCCAGCTCCCTCTCCAAGGATTCCTTCAGTTCAGTAGCAGAGATTTGTTGTTCCTCTTTTATAGCAGTATACATTTCCCCTGTAATTTGTTTTATGATTGCTGTCATTTCTGCAAACAAAAAGTCTTCTAAGTGGGACAATGGTATTTCATCTTTTAAGTTCCAGTTATTTCTGATATATTTTCTCATCTGTAAATAAGGCAAATAATCACTATAGGCTAAGTTACAGCATATATATTTTTACTTCTTCAAAATTCATCATATCCACACTGCTAGTAAATCTCCTATATGCTGTAGCCATTTCAGGTGCCATATTTTCCACATACGATTTTAATTGAATTGTTTAAACATATGGATTATTAAGAATTGGTTTATATTTTGAGAGAGTGGAGTTTTGACCTAGTATTTTACTGATTCCCCCAACCCAATTTTATTAGAATTTTTTTTTTAAATGTTGAGGTACTATCATATTGTAAATCAGTATAAATCAGCATAGTCAAAACTGCCCTTATATTTGACAGTGGACTAGTATTTCATTCAGTTTCCATCTATTGCCTATTTGGGAATTTGAGAAAAGTCTGTAAGTAGATCCCCTAAGAATAAAGAAAATGCTGAGAGCATGAACTGATTTATAGCTAATGTATCTCTAATTTAGCCATTAGGATACACAACTGAAGCATTAATATTGGAAGAAGTGAAGAAGAAAACAAGCAAACAAGTTGGTTCTAACTATATGGTTTAGTAAGATTCTGAAATATATGGCTGCCACACTGAGCTAGCACCATGCCAGCAGCTGCAGTTTTAGTTTGTTTGTTTTATTTTGTATTGTCAGCATTTGTTTTGGTACATTTGTTCTGTTGTTTTGTTGTTTTAGTTAGTGCATTAGTTTAGTGGCAGTAAGCAAGGAAAAGAAGTGAGTTAGTGAGATTTTAGGCTATGTCAATGAGCTTTTAGATAAGGGTTGGAGTAAGACATGGAGTCAAAAATTTTATTACAAAGTTCTCCATGTTATCCAGCATTGCAATTCATTACACTGGATAAATATTACTAAATAAGGAAGGTCCAATTAGTCTTCATGGCTTTAAACTATTTTTAGCTGTAAGCCCTCTTACCTGTCTAGGAGCTGAAGTTGTGTGACTGGAGGAAGAAACAGAGAGGATCCAGAGTGAGTATGTGGTGTTCAGAGGAGAAACCACAGAAGCAGGGCATGTGGGAACTGGGGCACTGCAGGAGACGTCTACCTGACAGATTGAGAACCAGAACAGCATTGGTCCCTTTCCATGATGAATTGTGAGTGCTGAAGCTCTTGAGCTTGAGTTTGCAAAAAATTTAGGGGCCTGGCGGATTTTGTGGGTGGATGGTCTGTCTTAGCTCACACAGGGGGGAGTGGCCACTTGGCTGGTGCTGAGTCAGGCAGGAGACACCAGTGGGTGGTCTGCTGAAGGACAGGCAATAACTTGTCTGTGCCTCCTAAGTGGCCCAGGGAGTTGGCCGGTGGGCTGACTTAGCCCAGGAGCTGTAGCTATGGTCTCAGCAGGTGGACGGGGTGGTTACCTCCTGGGTGTGTGCTGGGGGACCCTTGGTCTGCATATTCCTAGTTGGTGCAGTAGCCAGTGATGTGGGCGACTGAATGATGGTGACTGGTCATAAGGGTGACTGCACAATGGTGCCGACAATGTGGATGACCTTGGATTTCACCACTTTCCCTGAGTTGTGCCACCCCGTGGAGTAGGAATACTAATTAAGGGGGGTTTGGGGGGGTGAAGCCCCCTGGGCAAACCCACCACTTTAAATAACATACTGTTTTTCAGTCACCTTTGTGGTTGTGTGCCGTTATGACCAATCACTGACATTCAGTTGCCCTTGTCACATAGAACTGTTGGTGCCCCATCTATTGCTTAGGCCTACTCTTGATGGCTGTGGAGACAGCTGTTGAGAGTTAGGTGCCAGAGCAGTGGTTGGTAGAATTTTGGGATCTGCATCATAAACCTGAACCTCTGGAGAAAATCTTCACATTGGAATTTTTGACCCATGTAAAGGACCCTCTTTTGGAATTGTAAACTGGTCAGACTTTATGTGGACCTTCCTAATTCATTGGCAGTGAGAGTGCCTGCTTCATTCCCTATTAATTTCTGGCTGGCTTTTCAAGTTTAAGTGGGAGTTCAACTTTGATTAGCCTTTCTGGTTATGTCCGAAGAGGTGGGAGCTCTACAGACTTAAAATCCTCAAAATTGAGAGACTTACAGTGAATGCTCTCTTTACCTGTTAATTTACATGCTGCTATATGATTTTGGTTTCATTTTCCATTTATTCTATTAATATTGTGGTTTGGAGGTAGGTGATTAGGGAGGGCTTGAGCTTGTTGATTATTAGTTGGATGTGTGGTGTGTTAGTGTGTGGAATTTTGAATTGGATGTGTGAGAGTGGAGTGTGTGAGTGTTTGTGTGGTTATTGAGACTGTGGTTTGTGCTGTCTGCTTGTGAGAATGTGCTGGAAAGGTGTGAAGATGGTCAGGCGCTATTCCCTACAAGATTATGGACTTCCACCCTTGTAGCTGTCCTCCATTGTCCCCAGAGGCATACAGGGCATGTCAGACTCTGGGAATAGTTAGGAGTAGGAGAAAGGGGGGGCTGGTCCTGGTGAGGGAATGGAAATGAGTGGGTGGATTGGGGTAGTGGAAACAAGGAGACACCCTAGGATGAAATGGGTCTATGAGAGGGGTCCTCCCTGCCTGGTTCCTATATCCAAGGGCTCTGCTTCGTAGAGGCAAGTGATGTGGTCTTCCTCAGTTGCTCATCCTACTCAGATGGTGTTATGCAATGCCAGGTCCATTAAGAACAAGACTGCTTTAATAATGGATCTTGTTGGTTCATTGGACCTGACTTGCATCACCGAGACCTGGTTGGATGAAAATACTGGTACAGTGTTGGCTTTTGCAATTCTTGCCAGGTACTCGGTGACACACCACCTGAGCATGGAATGTAGGGGTTGGGGTGTAGCCATCTGTTTTGAATCAGAACTGGGCCTTGTGGATGCTCCAGTGGGGACCACCAACTCCTTTGAATGTATCATGGGTGCGGGTGTAGGATGCAGGATACTTCTCATCTACCATCCACCCAGAGATGGGAAAGTTTTCCAGAAGGAAGTTGCGGACTTCATCATTGATGTGGTGTTGGGATCCCCCAGATGGCTAATTCTGTGGGATTTCAATGCCTGGATCAATGATAAACTCTTGTAATTTGGTCAGGACTTCCTCCAACTAATGCCTTTGTTGGGCCTTACACAGGTTATTACCTCCGCGACCCACATTTGTGGTAACTCATTGGACTTGATGTTCCTCCTGGGGATGGAGAAACTCAACTTGGTGGTGGAACCAGATGGATGGTCTGACTATCACACCATAAGATTCACTTTCACGTTTCTCCTCAATAGGCCTTCCCTATGGGAGCTGACCTGCTAACGGCCTTTTAAGGGGTGTGGACTCCCAGGTGGCCTAATGGCAGTGCTGGACCTATCAGGTATACCAAGTGAATGCATGGATCCAGGGAATCTAGTGCTTGCCTATAATAAGGCAGTGACAGAGCTTTGGATTCCATAGCTCCTGTTCATGTTCACCCCTGACTCTTTGCTCAAGGTCCCATGGTTTGATGGGACCTTGAAGGAGATGAGGGAGAGTGGGATAAAGGCTAGAGAGGTGCTGGCAGAAATTGGGCCTGGAGTGTGACAGACTAAGATTGATGGACCATTGTGTGGTCTATCAATCATCAATTTCTGGTAAGAAGGCAGAGTTTCTGTGCAGGGAGATTGCTGCTGTGCAGAACCAACCAGCCCAGCTCTCCCAGACTGTTGACAGATTGTGCAATCCAGTTTGTCTACAGTCTGGTGGAGCTTTTTCAAGAGAGAGTTCTGATGAGTTTGCTTGGTTCTTCACAGATAAGGTTGCCACCATCAGGTCCTGGATCTGTTCAGCCCCTTCTATTGGGTGTTGGTGAGGTCAGCAGGAAGTGGTGGTTACCCAGGATGCTTGGTCTGACTTTGGCCAGCTGGAAATCACTGACATCATGAGGATCATCCAGACTTTGCAGCCAACCAGCTGTAGTTTGGACCCGGGCCCAACATGCCTTCTTGTAGGGTGAATTGATAAAATTGGCCTGGTCCTGGCCAATCATAGTCTCGAGGTCATTGGAAAGGGGTCTTCCTGGACCCCCTAAAGGAGATGGCTGTCCAACCTCTCCTTAAAAAGCCCTCCCTTGACCCAGACTGTCTGGCAACTGCAGACCTGTCTCTAACCTGCTCTTTATGGGTAAGGTTATTGAGAAGGTGGTTATGCTGCAACTGGTGATCATTCATCCATCCATGATGTCTATGATTCTCTCCAGTCAGGATTTAGAAAGATGTATAGTACTGATCGGCCCTTCTTGGTGCTGGATGACCTCCTAACAATGAGAGATCAGAAGACTTGTTCTGTCTTGGTTCTCCTTGATCTCTCCACAGCATTTGACACTGTGGACCATGATGTGTTGTTGGAGTGCCTGCAGATTAGCTGGGAACAGTCTGGTACAGTCCTCAGATGGTTTTAATCATTCCTTGAGGGTAGGACTCAGAAAGTGATGTCTTGGATTTATTCCTTAGCCCCTCTACCCCTATCCTGTGGGGTACCTCAGGGCTCCATTTTGTCACCCATGTTGTTCACAGTATATATGCAGCCATTGGGAGATATCATTAGGTGGTACAGTCTGAGTTGTCACTGCTATGTAGCTGATAATCAGCGGAACATGTCCTTTGTGCCTGAACAGGATGGGATCCTTTTGGTCTTCAACAACTGCCTCTCCGAGATCCAGGACTGGATGAATGCTAGCTTGCTGTGGTTGAACCCAGCTAAAACTGAAGTGCTGGTTGTGGACCTGGATTGTCAGGAGGTGGGTTTGTCAGCAGGACAGCCCTCTGGGCTCTGGCTCGAGGTGTTCAGCTGACTACTTCAGATTGGGTGCAGAACCGGGACATAATTTTTGACAATGGCCTGATCCTTAAATCTCAGGTGTCAGCCATTGTCACAATCTCTTTTTACCATCTTAAGAATATCGCCCGGGTGAAGCACCTGGTTCCTCCTGATGATCTACCACTGCTGGTCCATGCCTTCATAACCCCCCACCTTGACTACTGCAGTGCCCTCTACCTAGGGCTACCGGGGGTTGATATCCGCCGCCTGCAGCTGGTGCAGAATGTGGCAGCCAGGCTATTGACTGGCACCTCTAGGGCCAGTCATATTATGTCTGTGCTCCGCAGACTGCACTGGCTGCCAGTACAGTGGTGGATCACCTTCAGGGTTGGGTTACTTACCTATAAACCCGAGCAGGGACCCAGTTACTTGCAAGAACTCCTTTGCCCTTGCTGCCCCCCCTTCCCACTCTGATCCACTGACAAGGGATTGCTAGAGATTCCCAAGGTTCGGCTAAAGACATCTGCAGCTCGGTCTTTTGTTTTTATGGCTCCTACCCTGTGGAACTCTCTACTTCATTGGGTACAAGAGTGCCTGACCATCCAGAGCTTTAAAACAGCACTGAAGACATACTTATTTAGCCTGGCTTATCCAGACTCTTGTTAATTTGATCTGATATTTATTGAGCTGCAGTTTTTTTTTGGAATTATTAATGTACTGATTTGTTATGATTGCTTTCAATCATTGTTTTGTCTGTTTGTTTTTTATGTACAAGCACCTTGATCTTTGGAAAGGTGCTTATTACAAATAAAATATGATTTGATTTGATTTAAAAACTATTAATAATTTTAAAAATGTAACAAGATATTTGCACCCTCATGATAACTTTATGCATGTTACTCAGGGAAATTTTGGCTTAATGAATTAAAATGTAAGTTTAAGTGACATAAATCTGGATGAAGGATTAGTTCATTGGATAACAGCCTGGCTGATGGGAAGGAAACAGTGAGTGATCATCAAGAGGCATTACTCTGGTTGGAGGGCGTGATCAGTGGAGTCCCACAGGACTCCGTGTTGGATCAGTTTTATTTAACATTCTAATTGCATCCATGACATATTCTTGCAATGCCTGGATGACCAAATTTGCAGATGATATCAAGATGGTAGCATTAATCACTAATGATAGAGATGTAAAGGTTTTTCAGGATGACATCAATAGACTAGAGGAAGGAGCCAGCAAAATAAAGCTCTGTTTTACCATGGATAAGTGTAAAATTATTCACTTAGGTAGACATAACAGAAGCTATAAATACTATATAAATGGAAAGGAATACAATACAACTAACATTCAAAAAGACTTGGGATTCCTAGTTAACAATAGCTTGAGTTTTTCAGACCATTGTTATAATGTAGCAAGAAAGGGATATGGCATTTTATCATTCATAAAGAGAAACAAAAGAAGCAGGTCAAGAGAAGTGGTGATTCCACTGTATGTATCTCTGGTGCACCCGCACTTGGAGTATTGTTCTCAGTTCTGGATGCCCTATATGATGGCAGAAGTCAAAAAAATAGAGGGGGGTTCAATGGAGGGTGACCAAGTTAGTGGCTAACATCAGCAGGTTGACATATGAGGAAAGATTACGAGAACTGGGGCTGTGTTCCCTTCAGTAAAGAAGACTGAAAGGGAGGACATGTGCCTCATCTATAAAGCATTCCAAAACCACAACATCTGGGAGTGTACAGGTTTGAGTCTGAAACCTGACACCACTCGGATTGAGGGCATCACCTAATGCTAAAAGGAGATTAGTTCAAGAATAACTAGAGAGGAGAGTGGTTCTCTCAATGGGTGGTGACACATTGGAATTCACTACCACCATCATTAATATCAGGTAATACTCTAAACCAATTTAAAGTGGCACTAGATCACTTTTCATTCTTCTACCACTCGTGGACATTTAGGAGGTACAGATCTCAAAAGGCTTATGCTATTGACCTGTTTAAAATCTTATGAATCTTATGTAAGGCAGGTACAGACATAATGCAGAGAAGATATCACAATGGGAATAAAGGTGAAGAATCAAAATATTTAGGAGGAATTGCTCTTACAGGAGGTATTTTCACAGCAAAAGATACATGAGAACAAGGAACATGCAATGAAACTGGAAGGTGTAAAGTTTAGGAGATGTGAGCAAGTAATTACTAGCTGAAAGAATGGTGGATGCCTGAAACAGTCTTCCAGCAGAGATGGTGGGGTCAAAACATTGGTGGGCTTCTAGCATAGAAACATAGAAACATAGAATTTGACAGCAGATAAGGACACGCTTGGCCCACCCAGTCTGCCCATTTCCCTACCTAATGGATAAGCTGCAGATCCTAGTTAACAGCAGCCTACTTCATCATACCCCACCCTAGAATTGCCTTATGACTGTCCCATGATGCTTGATTCTACTACACTGTTTTTGACTCCACAACCTCCTTCGGAAGGCCGCTCCATGCATCCACAACCCTCTCTGTGAAAAATACTTCCTTAAATTACCTCTGAGCTGCCCCTCTATCTTCAAATTGTGCCCTCTTGTTCTTGCACACTCTTTTTGAAAGATGCTGCCCTCTTGGACTTTGTTGATTCCCTTGAGGTACTTGAAAGTTTCTATCATGTCCCCCCTCCCTCCTTTCCTCGAGGCTATACATATTAAGCTCCTTAAGTCTCTCTTCATATGTCTTCCGGTGCAGACCCTGCACCATTTAGTGCCCTCCTCTGGACAGCTTCCATCCTGTCTATGTCTTTGTGGAGATTGGGTCTCCAGAACTGCATGCAGTACTCCAGATGGGGTCTGACCAGCTGTCTGTACAGAGGGATGATAACTTCCTGTTTTCTACTGGTGATGCCTCTCCCTATGCATCCCAGTATCCCCAACCCTCCTTGCTGCCCTCACATTGCTTGCCACCTTTAGGTCATCTGATATGACTACCCCAGGTCCCTTTCCATTTTGTTGTTGTTAGTATCTCACCCCCATTGTGTACTCTTCCCCAGGGTTTTGTTTCCCAGGTGCATTACCTTGCACTTCTTAGCATTGAATCTAAGCTGCCATACATTTGACTGTTCCTCTAACCTTGCCAAGTCCCTTCTCATCCTTTCCACCCCACCTTGTGCATCAACTCTGTTGCAGATCTTTGTGTCATCTGCAAGAGACATACTTTCCTTCAGTCCCTCTGCAATGTCACTTACAAAGACATTGAAGAGGACCAGTCTAATACTGAACCTCATGTCCCACTAGTAACCCTTCTTCGCATGCAGGATAAGCACAAGAGAATCTTAGTTAGGAAGTTGTGGGGGTCTGGAGATTAAGTAGGGTCTGTAGTGAGAGAATAGGATAGGCAGGGAAAATGGGCAAACTGGATTTGCCAAACAGTCCTTATCTGCTGTCAAATTCTATGTTTCTCCACCTGGCTTTAGGCACACTACAATACTTAGCAATGAAATCATTAACATTATAGGAAATCCACATTTGCTAACATCCTTATCTTGAAATAAATGATTATTTATGGAGACTATATTTCTTTACTAGAGATGACTAGTCTTACATGTCATTACAACTGGATAGGTTGCACTAACAAACTGATAATCAGCTCATGGTTATTCATCTGTATGGACTACCTGGCCTCTGCTGACCTGAGCTATTCTGTTGTCCTCATCTTCTTTGTGCCATCTGCTAAAGTTGGGTATTCAATTCCACATCATGGTTCAGTGGTGGTGCTATCAGGACTAAATATACAGAGTAATGTCACATAAGTGTGGGCTTAGACTCTTCTAAGGAGATGAGCAGAAGGTTCATTAAGTGGCACTTTCCTCCATTTGCCATGACTCTGCTTGCCTGAGCTATTCTGTTTCCTCACCTAATCTGTATCATCTACCTAAAAGGACAATTTTATTTCAGGGTCTGGTCCAGCAGCCACACAGCTGGGACTGGGTATGCAGGGAGTGGCACCACTTAGGAATGGGCTGGACCTCTTCAAAGCAACTCTACATGAGACTTATTCAGCCACATTTTTCTCCATTTGCCTGGACTGCCTGGATTGTACTCACATAAGCTATTCTGTTGTCCTCATCACCCATGTACCAATTGCCCAAATGGGCTATTCAATTCTGGAGTCCAGACTAGTGGTGGCACTGCTGGGACAGGGGGGTGACATCACATGGGGTGGGCTGAGCCTCTTAAAAGGAGATGCCACACATGTGACTTACCTACTATTATAGCTGCTAAAAAAAAGACAAAGATAAGGTTTGGTCAGCTGTAAGGTCTGCCAATTCAGTGTTGACCTGGCAACAGTAACATGATAAGAGGAATTTTTATGTGTTCTAAGAAGTCTACTTTAGTGATCTTTTTCAGTCCTTCTCATGAACACCCAAAATTTGGACTAATGTAAAAAGTTATTTGTTTCTATCTTATCTTAGGTCCCATTTCAGGACAGGGATTTTCCTGATAGCTTATGAGAAACTGCTCATCTACTTAATTAGCATTTTACATCTTGTAATTTATTGAAAAATAAAGCCACCTGCCTTTCAGTAGCACTTCAAGCCCTTTTGATTCTATCAGGGATTTTGTATTTTCCCCAGCTAACAGAAATATAAAACCACAGAATCTGTTGGCAGATAAGAACCATTTGTTCTACCCAGTCTGCCCATTTTTCACTACATAAAGTATCACTACACACCTTACTTGATACATGATATTTGATCTGGATAATAGTAATCCTCTAAAGAGTAATAACAAATTTAGGTTAATGGCAATTGACAAAGCAGATGTTTCTGAGCTGTTAAAATAAAACTAATTTAAAAGGTGGGCCTAATTTAAAAGATGTTCTTAATGGTTTGAAACCTAGACATTTGAAATTTGTGGGCTATGAACTCTTTGCTCCACTAGCACTTTTATTTAAAGATGTATTCTGGCAAAGTTTGATATTGCAGAATTAGAATCAACATATCCTCCAAAACCTCATACAAAAATTAGACAGCTAAGTTACTTCATTTAAAAGTTATGATTCATTTTGTGATCATAATTTCATTCTCTGTTCAAAAAAGCCAGTTTCACTGAAGAACAACTGATGATGTCATGACCAGAACTTGCAGTCTTCTCCTCCCTGTCAGCAATCTTGTAAGGACTTATTTCTTCAAAATTTAGGAAACTGTAAGTGTACAGTAGTACCCATTTGAAAAAAAAAAACCTTACAGAGAATTGTGTGCAGTGCATGCATTTCTAGAATGTTTAAGTGCATGAAACTGTACTTTGGGGTATCCAGTGATATAGGCGACTGCAAATGAGCAAATTTATTCATGCTATATATATATATATATATATATATATACAGTATATATATATATATTGACCAGTCTCTTTCCTTAATTTTTCAATCTTGTCTGGTACTTGACTTGTTGGCTGGAAACTTGCTAAAGTTATTCCAGTACATAAACATAGGTCTTAAGAAGATTTTAATAACTTTCATCTTAATTCACTTCATCTGAACAAGCTACACACTTTGAGCAGCTGATTAACAGACCATTGTGCTCTTTTCTTAATTCAGTCTTTGCTCAGTGGGTGGCAGTTATGTTTTGCACAGTCTTACTCTACCACTATTTCTGTGTCTTGGATGATATAAATTTAGATATGAATGAGAGTAAACTTACTTGAGTCATCTTTATGGACTTGTCCAAGGCCTTTGGCATTGTTTATCTTGGGTTGTTAACAGATAGACTGAGCCACCTTGGTTTTGAGTCCAGAACTCTGGACGGGTTTCATGAATTCATGCAAGTTCATTCCCAGTTTATCTAACTGGTCTGGTGTCTAGTCCCTCTTTTTGTGTCCAAGTGTGTTTCTCAGTGCTTGTTTCCTGATGTTTTCTGTTTTCCTGTATTTTTATTGATAATGTGGATGCCTATCTGGATGGTGTACAATATAATGTCCATGCTGATGACACCATAATCTACTCTTCTCCTTCAGCTTGTTTTGAATTCCAAAAAAGCTATGGATTTTGGATCATCTGCTAGACTATTGGGTCTTACTGATGGACCTGGACTGTTCCTAGCAATGGTTGATAGAGGCAGATTATAAACTGTCGAGTCTTACAAATATCTTGGCTATTGGTTGGATTCTTTGGCTTCTGGTGATGTGTATATTGATCGTCTAATAAAATCCAGTGCTCATAAGATTGGCTTTTGTATTGGAATTCGTCATTTATTCCTTTGGAGTTGTGCCTCAGACTTGTTCAATCATTAATATTTCCTTTAACAGATTTGTTATGATTTTTTCATAAATCTGTACTTAGCAAAATGGATGTTCTTTATCATCATCTCACATGTTTTGCTAGTGGCTTTCCATATTCTATGCACCACTGTCAATTCAGAAACAATTGAATTGGTTATCGGATAGGCCTCTACTTTATAAGCAATTGTTTGCATTGTGAGCTGCACAAGGTAAACTACCTGATTATCTTTCATCAGTCATCTCTATTAGGAGGCAATTGTAGTTACTTTTTCCCTGTGACATGGAATGTTTTAACAGTTCATCTGCAAACTCATTCATCTGTCACTTTAACCTCTCTGATTTTATGCAGTTGACTCATATGATCTTTACCACTTGGTATAACTTGATATAACTTGGTGTAAATGAACAGAAAAAGGCCAAAGCCAATTGAGACTGTTTCCCACACATTGTGAGACTTTTTTAGAAGTATTAATAATTTTCCCTAATCTAACCATCATGTTTATTTTTAAAAGTGGTGATATTTTCTAAGTCAATCAAATCCTGTGGTAAGGTATTCCATATTCTTGGAGCTATGATTTTATTTATTTATTTATTTATTTTATTTAGTTTTTGTTGACTGGGTAAATGCACTAGACAAATCCTGCCTATTTTCAGGCATGACCTGGGGGAAGGGGGTACAGATGAATGCCAGCTGACCTTGAACCAGATTAAGCTGTTTTAAAGAAATTGCCCCTTTTATTAGTTCTACAGGAATTAACCTCAAGTTGTCTATTATGTAGCCTTGGAACTAATCTTTTATTAGAGTATGATAGTCCACATTACTTCATAAGGTCAGGTGATTTAAGTAATTTGTAGACTAGGAGCATGTCACCTCTTATTCTCCTATTTTGAAGTGAATGGAGTCTGGTGGTTTTAAGTCTTGAGGGATAATTAAGGCATGCCAGCCTGGGTACCATCCTGGTGGCTCTCCTCTGGACCTGCTCCAGCCGAGCCATATCATCCTTGAGACAAGGGTTCCAAAAGGGAGACCCATAGTCCAGGTAAGGTCAGATGTAAGTCCTATACAAGGGCATACGGAATTGCTCAGAGTGCTTTATGAATGTTCACTTGATTTGCCTCAAAAGTCTATTTGCCATGTTGGTGGTTTTAGTACAGTGATTCCCTTGGTGTAAGTTTGTTATTAGTAAATATGCCCACATCCTTCTCACATTTAGATGTTTTGAATGATAATTTGTTGAGATAATAAACATTGTTTGGGTTATTTTTAACAAAGTGAATGACAACACACTTGTTCTGATTAAAATACATCTCATTATGTTTGGCCCATTGTTCAAGTTTCTCCAAGTCAGAAACTAAAGATGCTAGATTGTCTTGATTATTAACCCTGTCCCCTAATTTCATATCATCAGCAACCTTTGACATATAATTATTAGGCCCTGTTTGAGGGTCGCTTATGAAAAGATTAAGTAATGTGGGTCCTAAAACTGATCCCTGGGAGACTTCACTTGACACAGTGCCCCAATCAGACAGCACATCATTAATCCTAACCCTTTGTGTCCTGTTGGCCAACCAGTCAGAAGTCCATCTTACTAAGTCTGGTTAGATCAAGCTGCCAGTGCATTACTTTAATGCATTGTAAGTTCGCTGTAAATCCCAAATCTGAAAATAGTATGATGTTATTAGAATCTACTATAGTGGATTTCTGTAAGGAGACTATTTTGTTAGAGTACAAGATCTAACCCTAATAAAAAAAGGGGGTGGGGATAAGAAAACCAAAACTCAGAGAAAGAGACAAAGGAAGGCTTAACAAATGACAGAACTAAGTGAAACCTTTTTTGTCCCCAAAGTTACGATAGGTACTCCAGCAGAAAATGTAGTTTTGTAATTATCCATTAGTACAGCAGGATGATATAATGAATGAGATAAATACAAATGGATAAATTAATTGTACCTTATTCTGAGGCTGGATTGGCTTATCCACATTTGAAATATTATTACTTTGCTGGCAGTCTAGCCATCATTCCCATATGATTTAGTGAGAATAAGCAGTATTCATCATATCACATTGAAACTCCAGGAACTCCATTTCATAGCATTAAATATGCTCTGAATACAAATCCATCTAAAGTAAAACTTCATTTGGCTTTTACTATGAAAACAACCATACATATCTGGAATAAAATTTTTCATGCTGAACAACATAAAGGCTAATTCTCAATAGAGGCCCCAATGTATCTAAATGGTTATTTTCCTCCATCATTAAAAAACTTGGTATAATAACGGTTTAAGAGAAATTGGGCAACTCATGGAAGATGGCCACATAAAGGATTTTGAGCTTCTAAAGAATAAATATGATATACAAAATTCTCAATTGTTTTGTTATCTTCAAATACAGAATTTCATGAACAAAAACATGAATAAAGTTCAGGATGAAAAACTTAGTACTGTAATTTGGAAATCTTTGTTAAGTAACCATCCCGTGCAAAACTGATCTCCCAGATCTATAACATTTTATTGCCCAAGTCGCAGCAAGTAACCAATCAGTTGGAAGTAAAATGGGAAGAAAAACTCAATGTACATATTTCTCCAATATTATGGAAGAAGTCCATAAATATAAAACATTGGGGGCACAAATCAATCAGGATGTAACAAATTATGTAAAAAACAAAAACGAGGTGCTGCGTCAGCATGTGGTCTAAAAGCAAAACAAAGTGGTTATATTAAATGCACGCTGAAAATAGAAAATAGAGTTACAAATCTATGTTTTGACCTTAGGTCTTCTTCAGGAAATATCTAAAAGAGAGAAAAAAAACAAATCAGTGTAGAGGGGAGGTAAAATGAGGGATATATATATATATATATATATATATATATATATATATAGGGAAAGAAGAAAGGGGAGGCTCAGGGAGAAGAAGTGATAAATGGTAAGATTAAAAGAGAATCTGTGAAACAAAAAGGTGATGATGGGAAAGATAAAGCATAATAAGAGTGAAAGAGCTAGGGCAGTTCCCAGGTGGGGACTAATTAACAGGGCATAGTAAGAAGGCTGAAAGGTGACAAATGTGTGGGAAGGAGACAGAGATGGAGACTTATGGTGAAAATGAAAAAATAAATTAAATGAGTACGAAAACAAATAGACTTAAGGGGAAAAAAAGGAGTGGCTGAAAGATGTTGGTGGAAAATAAGTCTATCATTTAAACCAGAGGGCTGCTGAGAGCCAAGGTGGATGATCAGCTTGGCTTCCATGTTTTTTCTATGGTCAGGATCCCAGAAGCCCTGCTGAAGGACACAAACTGAAAGGTCATTGACACTGTGGTCCCTGGAGATAAAGTGGGATACAATGGGTTTAGCAGTGTCACCATTCCTGACTGCTCTGTAATGTTCCCTGAAATGGTCAGCAATTCACCTACCAGTCTCTCCAATGTAAATAGCTGTACACTTCCTACAAAGAATACAATACATCACATTAGTGGAGGTGCATGAGAACTCCTTGGTGATGTAAAAAACACCCGTAGGCCCCCGAATTTCAGTCACACTGGAAATAAATTTGAGGTGTAGTAGCGAGTCCTGTTGCAAGGTTTGGTACCCGGGAGGGAGGAACTGTTAGGAGTAGGTAGGCTGCTTTTAACCAGGAGATTCTGCAGGTTAGGTGGCCAGCGGTAGGAGGCAATAGGTGGTTCTGTAAAGGAAGCACCAATGTTATGGTCAGTTTGCAAAATGGGAAAGTTACTGGTGGTGATCCTGTGAAGAAAAGGTGTGCTCTGAAGGAAAGGAAGCACTAGTGGAATTTGCCATTGTTCTTGTGTGACAGTATCCTTCCTGCGGGTGTCAAGGTTACGGGGCATGTTACTGACCCGGGAGAGTGCTCTGTCCACTGTGCTTTTAGGGTATCCCCTGTTGATAAAAAAACTATGCATTATTTGGGTCTGTTCAGCAAAATCTTCCTCTTCACTGTATAACCTGCGAAGTCTAAGAAACTGTGAATAAGGCAGGCCATTCCTGACATGTTTAGGATGGACGGAGCTGTGGAGGAGGAAACTGTGAGAGTCAGTGGGTTTGTAATAAACTGATGTCTTCAGACCAGTGTTCTGTACTGACAGCTGGATATCCAGAAAAGGCAGTGTAGAGGAGGATACCTCAACAGTGTATTGAAGGGAAGGATGGGATATGGTAAACTTGTCAAGGAAGACTTGGATGGTCTCCCTGGAGCAGGAGGTGGCCCCCACACAGTCATCAATGTAGCATTTGTAGAGTTCAGGCACAGTCCCTGTAAATGAGAGAAAAAAACGTTCCTCCACCCAACCCACAAACAGATTAGCAAAACTGGGGCCCATCTTGGTGCCCATGGCAACTCCACTGACCTGCTTAAAAAAACTGTTATTAAAAGAAAAAGCATTGAGTGTAAGAACCAGTTCTGCCAGATGAGTTAGTGTGTGTGTGGGTGGCTGCTGGACTTCCCGCTTATTCAGCAAATGATGCAAAGCTGATATGCAACAAATTATGTTCAACATTCTACCCCGGGTTTATTATACACCAGATTTTCTGCATAAAATAAATTGAGGTATTTCATCATTCTGCCCAGATGTGATTCTGAACTTAGAACTTTGGAACATATGTTTATTTTATGTCCCAAATTAGATATGTGGTGGGTTTCAAGCCTGTCATTTATATCTGATGCAATTAAAATTGACACCATTGATGACATCAACCAGGCCCTGCAATGCTTTGTAGACATGTTCAATGGTATTTGCGATAACTTTGCACCACTGAGAAAGAGAAGGATAAGGGCAGCCACCAATGGTGGGGTCACCTCTGACCTACTCAACTGTATGAGGGAGTAGGATAACGTCTGGTGTCCAGCTAGAAATTCTGGCAACCCCACTGACTGGCAAAATTATTAGGCAGCAGAAAAACACGTGCACCCTGCTCATTCAGCAAGCCAAGGCAGCACATTACAAAGAGAAGCTAAATAGCAGTTGGGGGGATGGTAGACACTTCTTGGACAACATCAAAGACCTGCTTGAAAAGGAAGACAGGAGACACCCCACAATGCGCACCATTAATAGGACTCCTACCATTGAGCTGCACATCATAATAGAATCCTTTAACCTGTCATTCTCTGATCTTAGTGCTGTCCTGCCACCTGTATACTTAAACAGCCCAGAACCTCCTCTTCCATGAGACCAACATAACCCCTCCCATACAAAATTATTTTTTAAACAGGTCGCAATTAGTGAAGTCAGAACCTAAGTACATAAGATGCTCAGCAAAACAAGGCTAGGTAGCTATGGTTTAGACATGAATCTTGTGGCAGTAGCACTTGAAGAGCTACTGAGACCAATCACTAGGCTCTTTAATAAATCCCTTGCCCAGCCAAAGTTCCCTTCAACCTGGAAGTTAGCCTTGGTCACCCCAGTTTTAAAAAGCAGGGATTGGTCCAACATTGCCAACAATAAGTAGATCTCCTCTCTCCTCTCTTTAAAGCCCTAGAGAGGATTGTGCTGGACGAGGTAGCTGAGTACCTCCATAGGTATGGACTCCAATGCCTGCAACAGCATGGATTCTGCAGGAACCACAACACAGCTACTGCTCTGGTGGAGTTCTCCGACTACATGCACAAGGCCATGGACGGTGGCCATTTGGTGGGATCTATATTCATAGATCTCACTAAAGCATTTGACACTGTCAATCACTGCATCCTTCTTACTAACCTACTAAACCTGTGGCTCTCACCTGAAGTGTTCCACTCGTTCCAAAACTACTTATCTCACAGAAAGCAAAGTGTCAAACCAGGAGAGCCATATCTCCCTCAAGGGAAATTACACTATGGGCCCTCCAAGGGTCAATATTGGAGCTGCTTCTATTTAGTCTATTTATAAATAGGCTCTCTGAAGCTTGTGAGGGCAAGATCATCCTGTATGTGGATGATGCTGCTGCTCTGTGCAGCAGCAAGCAGCATATGTCCCTGCAGGCAGAGCTTCAGAACTTGTTCAATGGGCTGGATGATTGGTTCTGTAAAAAAAAGCTTCTCCTCAATCAAAAAAGACAAAGACAATGATCATCTCTAGTTCCCAGTACAAGAAAACCCTCCCTGCCCTTACTATCACCAATAGCAAGGCTCCCCCACTGGAGCAGGTACACTGTTTCAAGTACCTAGGGGTTATTATCGACGACACCCTCTCCTTCATGCAGCACATCAACTGTGTGGTAAAAGCAGTAAATGCAAAGCTCATTGTGCTCTATAGGCACAAGAAATACCTCACACCATTAGCCCTTCATCTCTTGGTCTCCTCCTCAGTTCTGTCAATCATCAGCTATGGACTTGTGGTGTATGGGGCCGCATCCAATACTGCACTTGCACTCATTGCAATGTCCCTTAACAATGCGTGCAGGCTAACACTTGGGGCAGACAACCTTACACACACATGCTCTCTCTTTGAGTAGACCAATTGACTTAACCTACCCAACAGAATAAAATATTAAACCTATCTGTTGGGCAAGAAATCACTACTAGGCAAAGCGGCTTCATTCCTCAGTGGCTTGCTGTCTACCTGTAGATTTGGGTACAAGACCAGAGGCCACTCCCAGGGCTCCCTAGCAGTCCCCCTTCAGAAAAAAGACACTAGGACAGTGGTCATTTATGTACCATGCTCCCCTGTGGCTTCACAAGATCCCGGTTCACCTATTGACAAACTCGAGCCTACCTACCTTTAAGGCCAAGCTTAAACAGTACCCCTCTGGAAGCATGGCCTGTTGCTGTAAGCAGTAATTGCATTCCCAGCCCTGCAAGTCTATAACGCAATCACTTGGCTAACCGATATAGATCAAGTCACCTCCCACACCCTTTTTATCAAAGCCCCCATGGGGCCGCTGCCCACATCCCAAATCCCTCACCCCAACTCTCTCCATGTCAGTTCCACTATGTAGATGGATCAAGCTGCCTGACTACTGAAGATTATACCTTTGTGTCTAGCCTTTGGCTGTTGTCAATTATACCTGTGTACTTGGCAATGTTTGGCCTTTTCATGTCTCTTTTCACTTACCGGATAGCTTATGTCTCTGTTAGTAATCTTTTACCTTTGTAATTTGCTTACTCTGGGGCTCCACCCTCCTTTGTTTTCTTGTTCTCAATTGTTCACACTTTGTTGTACCTGACATGGAACCTTTGTAAAAGAGCTTTTGCTCAAAGGTAATGTCCGAATCTTGAAATAAATAAATAAATAAAAATAACATTCCTATTAGTTAAAAATACTTTGGGGATATTATTAAGAATTGGTACACCATACAATCTTTTGTTTCTTTCAAAACAGTGCCTGATTAATATTAGCCTGGCACAGGCTTTTAAACAGATTTTACTAAAATGGAAGGATACTGACCCTCCTCATTTCAGTGCATGGTTAAACTCAATTATTGGAATACATGCACTGGAATGAATTCATTAGATCTCAGTAAGACAAATGAAGAAATAGGAATTGATATGGCAACCTTTTAAGGATAAGTTTGAAACCTTTAGGAACCCCTGAGGGGACTATTTATAGATTTTGGTATTTGGATCAAATGTCCTTATGTGTATATTATACCTATCTGGAAGTCTTATTATTTTTCTCATTGGCTCTTTGATTTCACTTGTATATGTCTCGTAAAATTCTGTAATGTGCCACACTATTATTTTGCAGATGTATATTTGTATATTGTGTTAATTTTAATACAATAAAAAATGAATGACACAAATACAGAATTTTTAGAAATGTTTGATCAAGTAGAAGGAGGACAGTGAAAGCAAGAGAGAACCGAGTGCTTATGTGCACAACACAGACAGTGTGGGGTGCTAGCCCCAAAACAACACTGCAAGCCAAAAGCAACAAAAAGTGCTGCATTCAGAATACAAATAAAAGGGAAAAAATACAGCACTGTGCAAAAACTTATGGTTTAAAGGATCAATTCAGGCTAATATATCTGGGACAAAAATGTGTCACGAAAACCCAGATGCTTTGGGTCAACATGCTGCCCTTCACCAGGGAGTGGGGAACAAAAAGTGCCATCTAGTAATTTATACATAGTCCTTAAAGTTTACATGTTTTTTTTAGTTATACAGCACTAGTTCTCCTTCATCTGCAAATGCTGTAATTCAAATAGTGCAAAAAATTTAATTTAATGAAAAAAATACCCCAAGTGAACAAAGTGAAAGAAGATTAAAAATAAGCTGGGAAAGTAGATACTCCAGAAAATAAATATGAATAGTTTGGATCTAAACAGAGGCATATTAGGAGAAGAAAGATTCAAGTATGCAAAAGTATAATCAAAACTGGAACAGCATTAGAAAAAGAGAGGGGGACGTTTATATATGATATTACAATGAGTAAGTTAAATTCCAGTAGACATTTAGAAAGAACAATGTGATTCTATAAACTGCATAAATATGCTGTTATTTACTTAAAAAAATTAAAAAATGGAGGGAGACTAGTGGCATGGGGAATGATGACAGGTGGAATTAAAGGAGGAAAGCAATTACAGTTGCAATAATGGCACAGAAAAAAATAATGCCATTCAGAGCTACAAAAAAAGGTCTGCATTTGCAACTGAACTATTAACAGTAATGCTCAGCAGCTAAAGGCCAAGTGAAGTATTATTAATAAACAATATAACAAAGTAAAATGTTGCAGAAAAGATAATATATGATGGTGAATGGACAAAAATGGGCATATGAAGTAAAATAACAAGGCTGGGAGGAGAAAAAAGAACATATTTCATAAAAAATGTCCTGTCATACCAAAGTGATCTTGCTAATGGAATTAAGGAACATGGTTTAAAGGAAAAGTAGTACAGAAAGGAAGAGGGCTGGTGGAAAACATCAATGTCCAGGTACACATAGGGACTAAAAATCTCTCCAGCTGGTCAGGTGTGGAGATCAAGGAACACCTCACTAGCCTGGGAGACAAACTGCCATCCATTTAATCTGGCATCTCCTTCTCTGAGATCCTGCTGGTCTGGGAGGGCAGATGGATGGAAGGTCAGAGAAGGAGAGATAGGAGAGCTAAACATGTGGCTCAAGGGCTGGTACAGGAAAAAGGACACAAATATGTAGGTAACTGGCAACAGTTTTGGGAGCGAAAGTTCTTTAAATTTGATGCACTGCATCTGACTAAGGAGGGAGTCAGTGCATTGGAGCAGAAGTTTGACATCGTTGCAGAAAATTTAAACTAGCCAATGGGGAGAGAGGTAAAGCACCTGATACATCAAACAGGAAGAACACTCCTCCCACAGCAGCTAGTGATCAAACAGGAGTTCAGCATGTTTGTAGTTCATTTGCATCACCAGGTGAGGAAAAAGGTCCAGCTCCCCATGCGACACGCAGGGGAAATGCCGGATCTCGCCCAGCAACTAACACACCAAAATCTGGCCAATGGAAAATCATGAACTCAAATGCCTACAGTCTGGGAAACAAGATCCCAGACCTGCAGGCAACAATGACAGAGGCTAAACTGGACATAGTAGCCATTAGCGAGACAGGATTCACCAGTAACCACACTTGACAGGCTTCAGTACCTGGCTAGGTACTGTTCAGAAGAGACCAAGGTGCAAAAAGGGGAGAGGGAGTAGCCCTTTATGCCAATGAAAATATCAAGACCACAAAAATTCAGAATACACATAGGGAGCCAGAAGAACTGTGGGTCACCCTGGAAGCAATAAATGGGACAGCCAAATGAACTGGGGTTGTCTGCAGGCCTCCAGACCAAGGAGGGGACATAGACACATTACTGTTAGAAGATATACAGAACATAACAGATAAAGGGGAGGTTCTGATAATGGGAGACTCCAACATGCCAGATACAGATTGGTCAATACAAGCAGGAACATCTGCCAGAACTAGATACATAGTTGATTCCCTGCTGGAGGAGGGCCTCAAACAACTGGCACAACAATGCACAAGAGACAGGGCTATCCTAGATCTAGTAATGACTAATGGGGAAAGAATCAGAGAGATCACAGAACTCTAGGTGGTAGGTCACCTGGGGGCCAGTGACCATCACATGGTATGGTTCAATTTGGCCACTACAACTAAATCATTCCATTCCAAAGGCAGAAATATGAGACTTCAGAGGAGCTGACTTTGATAAGATGGCCAACAGAGTTAAGCTAGCCCTGGCAAGAAGAAATACAGGTGAGGGGGTACAGGCAAAGTGGCCAAGCATTAAGGATGCAATACTTGAAGCAACAACCCATTGTGTTAGAGAGAAAAGCAAGAGCAAAAGAAGGAGGAAACCACTTTGGTTCTCAAAAACAGTAGCAGAAAAGGTCAAAACCAAAAGACTGGCCTTCAGGAAACATAAGGGAATGCAGTGGGATGAAGATAGGGAGGCATACCAAACTTCTCTAAAGGAAAGAGGGAAGGCAGTAAGGCAGGCAAAGGCCCAAACTGAGGAAACACTAGCACGAACAGTAAAAGAAGGAGCAAGACTTTCTATAGATACACTAGGGAAAGGAGAAAGTCTAGAGTGGGTATTGCTAAGATCAAAGGGGAGGAGGACCAAGGAAAAGCACATATCCTAAATAGATACTTCTACTCAGTATTTACTGAGGAGAGGTTAGGGCCCACAGCTCAGCACCATGGACACAGGGGGGAAGGAGATTGCGCACAAGTCCCTTCACAAAAGAAAGGGTCCTACAAGAGCTCGCTAAGCTCAGTGTGGACAAGACAATGGGACTGCATGGCATACATCCCAGGGTACTAAGGAGCTAAGAGTGGAACTAGCAGAGCCATTATCAGAACTGTTTAGTGAGTCTCTGAGCACAGGAGAGGTCCCAGAAGATTGGAGAAGGGCTCATGTGATCCCACTCCACAAGAGTGGTAGCAGGGAGGAGGCAGGGAACTACAGACCAGTCAGTCTTACCACATTAGTGGGCAAGAGTATGGAGGCGCTCCTTAAGGAAAGGATAATGCAACACTTGGAATCCATAGGAGCACAGGATCCAAGACAGCATGGGTTTACAACAGGAAGGTCCTGTCAAAGTAATCTCATCGATTTATTTGACTGGATAACCAGAGTAGTGGACCAAGGGGTGCAGTTGATGTCACCTACCTTGACTTCAGCAAAGCTTTTGATACTGTTCCACACAGAAGATTGATTAATAAGATGGGTAGGCTTGGGATGGGTCAGAAGTTGGTCAACTGGGTGGCAAACTGATTGGCGGGCAGAAAACAGAGAGTGGTGGTAAACTGTATACAGTCAGAAGAGATGCAAGTCATAAGTGGGGTACCTTAGGGATCAGTCCTGGGGCCAGCCCTCTTCAATATCTTCATCAGTGACATTGCAGATGGACTGGAGGGTAAGGTTTGTCTGTTTGCAGATGACACCAAGACCTGCAACACAGTAGATGATCCAGATAGGGTGGGCAGAATGAGAAGAGATCTGGATAAACTGGCAAAATGGTCAAAAGAGTGGCAACTAGGTTTTAATGCAAAGAAGTGTAAGATCATGCACATATGGAAGAGAAACACTGACGCCACCTACAGGTTGGGAGGGGAGTTGCTGGCAGTCACAAGGGAAGAAAGAGACTTGGGCATCATCATCACAGATTACCTGAAATCATCCAAGCAGATCACTAAAGCAGTAGGTAAGGCTAGGGGATGTTGGGGTGTATTAGCAGGGGTATCACAAGTCATAAGAGGGAGGTAATAATCCCTCTTTACAAGACACTAGTTAGGCCCCATCTGGAGTACTGCATGCAGTACTGGATGCCACACCTTCACAAGGACATTAAGAAAATGGAGGCAGTCCAGAGAAGGGCAACCAAAATGGTGTAAGAATTGCATCAGAAAACATATGAGGCCAGATTAATGGAGCTCAATATGTATGCCCCACAGCAAAGGAGGGAGAGAGGTGATATGATTGAAACATTCAAACACCTTAAGGGCATTAACAAGGTGAAAGAGGCTAAGATGTTTCAATATAAGAAAACTAGCAGGACAAGAGGACACAGCATGAGATTAGAGGGAGGTGCTTAAGGGGTACTGTGAGGAAGTTCTTTTTCACAGAAAGGGTGGTGGATGCATGGAACAGCCTACCCCAGGAAGTGGTGGATATGGATGCAGTGCAGGGCTTCAAACAGGCATGGGACAGGCATAAGGGAGCAATACAAATGAGTATGAATATATAGGCCATTGACAGAGTAAAGGCCTATGGCACATTCATAAGGTAGAAAAAGACATGGGCAGACTGGATGGGCCTTGAAGTCCTTGTCTGCCATCAACTTCTATGTTTCTATGTTTCTAAGTGCTACGGACATTGTTGCACAACAGGGTGAAATGAAAAGAATGTATTCATGATTATTGAAAGAAAAAACTAGGTAAATGATGAACAAAAAAGTAATGTACAAAGAAAGCAAAATAGGGGGGTTAGGGGGAAAGGAAGGATGGAAAAGGAGGCACAAAAGTATTAAAAAGCTCAGCAAAATCAGTGTAGGAAATAGTTACACTACATATCAGTTAGTACTGACAAGTTTCATAATAGAAACATCAGAAGATTTTTTCCGGTATATAAAAAAACAGCAAAGACCTATAGATATATAGATATATTCATTATTGCAAATAATCAAACAAATAAATTAAAAACCCTGAAATACATACAACATCTGCTGTAATAAATGATACAATTATGTATGCAGTAAGAAAAAGAGTACATATTGATATATTAATCTTGAAAAGTTCCATTGAAGCAAATCCAGGCTTCTTGGATTTCCTATCAAGAATCACTGGAAAGCATTCAAAAATTCATTTCACACTGTGTTTTTTCCAGTCATTATTCTATTAGATATAATGAAATTCAGAATAATTGCTTCAGGGAAGTTTGTAATGCCACTTTGAACTGAATTATAAAAATGGCATAATGACAATGCTATTGTTTAGACTACGGGAGCATGGCACATAATGTTGATATCCACTTTGACTCCTTTTGGAGCTAAATCTTAATTCTATCACCTCCCCTTAGATGTGCCAAGACTCCCTTGATACCCATAAATTTATTTATTTTATTTATTTTATTTTATTTAAACAGCAGTTTGGAAAAACCTTTGAGCCATAGGCTCATTTACAAAGGTACCTTGTCACAGTAAGACAAACGAAAATACACAGTATAACAGTACAACACATAAGTATAACAGTAACTTAAGACATAGATACAAACAAGCTGGTACAGGTAGGATTGATGCAAACAATACCAGAGTTATGTTGTCATAGCAGCTTAGTAATAAGCTTTGTCATAAGTATTAGTCTGACTTTGACTGATGGCAATTACAGCATCAGGTGTTAAGGTGGTTACGAATGAAGTTCTGAAGCACGATATAGTTGGAGCTTCGGAGATGGAGGGGGGCAGTGTGTTGAACCAGGAGGGGGCCCTAAAGCTGAAGGCTCTTTGGCCGTGAGAGGTCCTAGCTCTAGGGATAATAAGAGAGGTTTTCCCAGAGGTCCGAGTAGGAACTAGTGGGACAGAGCGGCGTATGGTGGTGGTCAATCCTGGTGGGGATAGCCCAAGGAGGGTCTTTTGTGGGGTACAGGTCAGATATTTGAGCAGCTCGTCAAGATCAAGTACCAGCCAGCGTTAGCGTACAGTAGGCAGGTGTGTGTCAGCCTAGGTGCTCCAGTAATTAACCTGCAGGCCTTATTCAGAGTAGTGCGAATTTTATGGAGTGCGGTCTGATCAGCAGCACCATACACCGCAGTCCATAGTCCACTAGGGACAGGATAGAGGAGGTGATCATGAAGTCAAGATCCCGGGGAGGCAGTGTTTATACCGGTGTAAGATGCCCAATCGGATATTAGTGGCAGTGGCTAGGGCAGTGATGTGTCCATGGAAGGAGAGGGAGGGTCAAAATGGATCCCTAGGTATTTATAGGAGCAAACTTGTTTGAGTGGAAAGAGGACCCAGAGTGAATGAGAGGTTTGAAGTTGCAGGACTTGTTTTGGGGATGAGTGAAGAACATGGTTTTGTTTTTTAAGATTTATCACCAATCTATGTTCCTTGAGCCAGCCCTCGGCTTCAGTGAAGGACTCTGCAGGAGTCCTGGAGGGCAATAGGGCTGACTTGAGGCAAAGATGACTGCATCATCAGCGACAATAGAATGTCCCCCAGCAAGAGCGCAAGGGTGTTAAGGTAAAGGAGAATAGTAAGGGGCCCAGAATGGAGCCCTGGGGAACCTAGAAAAGATGGGACAGAAGTCTGAGTAGGTCCCATTAATTTTACACGCTGTGAGCGGTCAGATAGATAACTGGTGCACCAGGAGATAGGCCCAGCAGCAAAACCAGAGAGACTAAGGGCATCAAGAAGGAGGGGGTGGGAGACAGTGTCTAAAGCTTTCGAGAGGTCAATGAAGACAGCACCAGCCAGAGAACAAGTGTCTAAGGAGGAGTGGAGAAAGTTGGAGAACTCTAGGAGGTTAAAGGTTTCTATATTCTTGGTGTGTGTATGTGTGTGTTTGTGCAAAGTGTATTTAAATGTTATACGCTCAGTTGCAGTAATAGATTGCAAATGCTCCTGTATACATTTTTTAAAGGTTGTATTGTTCGACCAACGTAAATTTTGGGACAGAAGCATTGGGTTACATATAGAATGAAGTCCGACTGACAATTGAGGAACTCCTCCACAGATGCAATATGTGTTCCTTGTGGGTGTATAAAGACTGATCCTGTCATGAAAAAGTGGCAGATATTACATCTGCTGTAACAGTGACTACCAATTGGGGGTGGGTGAGTACTAGCTAAGGAATGCATGAGCTTGATTTGTGTCCTTTGTACATGGAGTTTCTGACTAAATTACCAGTGTCCTGTACTTGTTGATCCATCATACATGGTCTCTCCCCCCCACCACAGCAAATAGGGCAGGGTAACCCTGCAAAATAGACCAATGTTTGTGCAGGGCTATCTGGAGGCAATCCCTCCTGGCTGCAGCTGGTGCAGAATGTGGCAGCAAGATTAGTGACAGGTGTGCAAAGATGTGATTATATTACACCAGTCCTCCGTGAACTGCACTGGCTGCCAGTCAGGTGGAGGATTGTCTTCAAGGTCAGACTTCTGACCTATAAGGCCCTGCATGAGGGGGGTCCAGTCTATCTGCAAGATCTCCTTGTGCCCCATCACCCTTCCTGGGCTCTCCATTCTGCCGAGGGTTGCCTCCTATGAATTCCCAGGGTCAGGTTGTGGCATTCAGGTGATTGTGCATTTTCTGTTGCCACACCCACCCTGTGGAACTCATTGCCTAGAAATCTATGGGAGACACCCTCAATCAAAACCTTTAAAAAGGGTTTAAAGACCTTTTTGTTTAATCAGGCATCTAATTTATAAATATATTATTATGATTTACTTCTAAGGTTTACTGATAGATAGTTTTAATATACTGCTGATTGCCTCCACCTGAATGTGATTTAATTGATGTTTTTAATTCCTATGTTATGCATTTGGATACTGATTTTGAAATGTAAATGCAAAACACTCTGAGTCCCAGGAATGGGGCACTGTATAAATAAGGTATCTAACTATCTATCTATCTATCTATCTATCTATCTATCTATCTATCTATCTATCTATCTATCAATCATCTGTCTATCATGTTTAATATTTGTTGGGAAATACAACTGTATTCAGTTATGAAGGCCACTATGTCATATGTTTTTTTCAGTAAGGGTCTTGGGTTGTAGCAATGTCCTTCAGTCTACCCATGCATCCTTTTCCATTGGCTTTTCTAACAGGTCCTTTGAATAGCAACGTTCAAAGAACTTATCAATGAATTCATCCACTTGTACATCAAAGGACTATATCTCTGAACAATTTCTGCATATATTCACACATTATCTAGATGGAACAACCTCTGTAGTATGTCTGGGGTGGGCACTTTGTGCTAGTAATAACAAATTGCCACTAGCTGGTTTGTGATGTATTCTGGTATATATTGTGCCATCACTATTTGAAGTGATTGTAAGGTCTAGAAAAGTCATTGTTGGTTTTGTTTATATTTGTATTGAAGCTCAGGTTCAATTTATTGTTATTAAAAAAGCTGAAGTACAGCTATTATAGTCCAGCATATTAATTAGGTCGACAGTATACATGTTGCGATAACACATTTGATTTTGAAGCTTCCCAATTTTTCTGCCAAATTTTGTAACTTTGGTGGGTCTGATTGTTTGAAATGCTGCAAAATTTAAAAGGTGGTTTTCCAGTCTACATTGTTTCCAGAAGTACTTTTATGTTCACTCTTATAAATTAAAAAAAAAATTCTGTTTGTGCCAAAATGGCTTCAAATGCATGACCCACTCATTCAATCAAGGATAATATCTTGTCTAATGAGTGGCCAAGAGGATTGATTATATTACTTGCTGTATGTACAAAGTTGTTGAGCCACAACAGAGGATAGATTTTATGGAGTACCGTCTGATGTTTCTTATATATCTTGTATAAAGGTTTGGTCATTAAATATGATACATGATGTGGCCTAGCACACTACTACTGTAGATTCCAGATGTAAAGATATGTTTAGTCACTAGGCACAATCAGGATATGAAACATAAACTGTTATATACTGTAGACTTAAGCAGAAACAGGAAAGACAGTCTCCTGGTCTACCTGCTGCTCTTTTTTTTGTCATGGTGTCTGTGGCTAGCATGGTACAGCAACAATGGAGTTTGATACTGATTCTCTTGAAGACAGACATGTGGGAGCTTTTATACACTGTCACTCCTTGAACATTTCTGAAGAAGGATCTAATAACCAGTCCAGATAATGAACATTTATTCATTTCTTAACACACTGCACACAAACATTAGCCCCTTGATAAGTCTGCAGCCTCCCCAGGTAAAGTCTCATACCCAGTCATTTTGTTCACTTGCCAAGAATGAGACACTATACAGGGATCTTTGTTTGGTAAGGGTTTACAGTCATTTCCAAGCATTTGCTTTAACCTGGTCAGTAGAGGGGTAGTGGTGAGGTAATGCTTGATGGCATTTTTTCCTTCAATGATCCGGTCTCATAGTACATGTTTGGAACTAGTGAGAGGCATTTGTCGCATTATTATTTTGAAGCATGGTAAATGACATAGGATGCCACATGTTGTTTCTGTCCTATAGTTCCATACCTTTGAGGTTACTGTTGGCAGACTTGTTGCTTGTAAATGAAATGGGGGTGATAATTGTATCTAGATGTTAAAACTTCTCATGCATGCCTTAATGATGGTATCAGATGTTGAAAATACCATTTTGATGGTATTGCTCAATGTTGAAAATATCAGCTCTCTCTAGAGACATGGTTGTGTTTTTATACTGTACTTTATACAGAGCAAACATTTTTTATCTCATGTCATAAAACAGAAAGGCAGCTATGCAGAATTTTGCTTACATTCCATCTATAAACTTTTGATAAGGTTGTTTTTGGCAAATTCAGCAAGGTGGAGTTTGAACCTTGTCCTAATTCATTAGAACCCAATCTTTCAATTAAGCAGTTATTTACATACATATAGCTAGGCTTTCATCCCAATACATGGGGCTCAATTTTCAAAGGGTCGAGAATGAAGCAAGGTGCTTGCAACAAACAGACATGATGCAGGGGCTTCACTGTGCTGCACCCTGCCTCATTTCTGATTTTGTAATGGTGCCTACACCTAACGGGGAACCACCTGCACCAATCAGACCTGTGCTGTGCTTGTGGCAGATGGATGGCTGCACCATGGTGGTGGGGGTCTTGCAGCACCATAGGGATGCAGTATTTCTGAATTTGTGGTTTTCTAATCCCCCCATGGCTGCAGGATCTGCTGGTGGTTAGACCAACCAGAGCTAGTCCAATGGACACACACACTGCCACCGGTAACAACAGTACAGGGTCCTGGGTATTCAGATGTGAGCAACTGGCCTATTGGACACCAGCAGAGGGATGACCATGGTATGCTGGCAGCAGGAACATTACCGTAGTGGAAGACAGCAAGAGACATATGTCTGTAGCAGGTGACACAGTATACTGAATGACCTGGTCACAGTATCAGTAGCCAAACTATAACCATCTCAGCAACTGTACCACAGCGTGCCCTCCAAAATGACATCCCTGCTGCAAGTACGTTGACTTTGCACTGTAGGGCAGGAATTATGTGGCATCAGTACACAACCATGACTAGAACACTGAACAAGGACATGGCACATACAGGGGGTGTTGTCAGTGGGGACATTAGATCATGCTGGAGAGGCACACACAGAGTGTCCCTCACTCAAGTGTACCACTGGAGCACATCATAGGGTGTATGTGTGAAAAATCACCATGGGAGACACATAACTAATTTCAGTCTGTGCTGTACTCATGGCATGCGAGGCTGTGTGTGTTCAGGGGAGATCTGTACCCTGCTGGATTTTTGCATATGGTACACTATGCCAGTGGTACTCATCCCTGGAGTCACCAACCACATGACAGTTGACAGTAACAGTCCTGCATATGCCTGGATGGCCAGTCTGTTAAGCGTGTCAGGTGAGGACATCATGGTGGGGGTGGAGACCCATGTTTGCATCCCAGTGGCACCACTTCTGTGCAGGCACCTCAGCATGTACCATATTCACCCTGTGCTGCTGTACCACTCTCTCTTCTGCTGCACATCATTGTTAAACTGTCCCTGGTATGCACACCTCTGGAAAAGGTCCCTGTTACATGATACACTGCTCTCCCACCAATGGAAGTGCCCTTTGTCTCTGCTAGTGTACCCCAACTGGTACCATGTGCTATCAGTGTTAATGGCATCAACATCTGCCTGCATGAAGGTAGGTGCATGGCACTGAACACTTGTCCACAAACTCCAAGTGCCACACATGGTATGTAGGGTGGAGGTCATGCTAACATAGTCCTGCCACATCATGCCAACTGTGCTCACTGGCCTGTGTGCCACAGGGTCCTCCTATGCTGTACAGACACCACTTTGTAGTCACATGCACCATATGGACTCCAGCAGAACCATCCTGAGCAATCCATGCACATGACCATACCGGCATATTGTGCTTGCTGCTATAGTAGCAGAGCATGGTGCCCTAAACATTGATCTGTAGCTCCTAAAACACATACTGGAATGTGTCCAACAATGCAGCCTGACAGGTGAGACATGCATGTCTACAGTGACTCTCAGTGGTCCTCTTTATAGCTTTCTTGTTTAATGTGTGGTACACTGCTCCTCTACTGCATGGGGAAAATCCGAGTTTGCTGGATTACCCTAGGTATGTCACACACTTTATTCACTGCATTGCCATCCCTTTTAGGAGCTGCTCCTGGCTATGCTGCTTGATCTAGCAATGTGGCTGTTTACCTGGTGTACTGGTGGTCAACATGATGTGAGCAGATGGCTGCCCTCATCAAACCCCTCCCATGCACCATCAATGTGGTGCAGTCCTCTGCTTGCAGAAGCCATAGTTATTTTGATGCCAGGACCCTGCTACTAGCAAAATCTAGCATGTGGGTCCCTGGCACACCAGTGTTTGCTGCAAGCTGGTGTTCTGCACAGCTTGCATCAACTTAATGGGCTTTTGAGAATCGAGCCCATGGTGTCTAACAAATAATGTTGCTTTAAAATGTGTTATGATCACAGAATGCACTCAAGGATTGGGGCTACCTTTCAGATATTCCTCTCCCCCAAATCAATGTAACTTGGCTTTGCCTTTGGCAGGAATAGGAATGTGTCTATATGACAGTATGCCACCCTGACCTGCCTTCCAGTTTAACTTATTTGACAGTTTTCTGCAAATGCCTCCTGTTTGCATTCACAGGACACAAATATAAATAAAAAAATGAATTTAAGGTTATTCCATCTCAAATTATTAAAGACAATCGGCTGAAACCATGTTCTTTGCCCCTTTGATTTCATCTGGCACTACTGTTTTTCTTACCCTTAAATCATAATGCTGTATTTATGACATCAGAATAATTTTAGTAGTAACATGTCATAAGCAGTGGATTCTAACTTCTTGGCAGAACTAAGCAATGTGAACAGATGGAGTCTGGAGGGAAGCAATCCTGCTATAAAACAATGCCTTCAGTAATGAAAATCAGAAGGTCCTGAAAGTCAAATGTTACATAGAAACATAAAAGTTGCCAGCAGATAAGGGCCCCCTGGCCCAAATAGTCTGCCCTATTTTTCCTACCTACAGTGACACTGCAGATCCTATTCAGTCTACGGTCTCACCCACCTTTTCTTCTCACATCCCTATGTGTCTCTCCCATGCATTCTTGAATCCTAGAAAAAGCAGGGGGTTAAAGCACACACAGTAAAAACTCCACACACACACAAACATTTTTTTTAAATTACCATTTATTTAGTTACAAAGTGCAGATACTTGTTCCAACATGTTGTGCAGATACAAACCACCGTAATGACCGTGACCAAATGGCCACACCATCAGATATTAATGTTTTGCTCAGGTGTCCCCAAGCTTCATCAGAGATACCCCTGTAACACAAAGATGCCCTTTATATACATGTCACTACATGCGTCATCATATAAAAACACCAGTCAAATGGTTTAATCATAAATAAAATGGTGTGCACACAGTTTTATATGTGATTAAACTATCTGATTGGTGTTTTTATAAATAAAAATGTTAATGTACATTGTTTTCATGATTTAATGCCATGGTTTCTTCATTTCTATAGAGCATACCTTTCACTGTAGTTCATCTCAGTAACAGCTCCTCTGTAGCTATAAGACAGATGGGAATGGTGGCCGCTCCCTGTGTTTGCTCAGATGTTGAGGCTTGCTGGCTAATGCTCTAAAATCCCATCAGCAGTGGCATCCGCTCCCCCAGCCAGGAAATAACAGGAATTGGAGATATTTATGTTGGTTTCACAATGTTCCACAGAGTTTTATACATCAGGGATATTGGCATCCATGGCCACACTAAAGACAATAATTAATGAACAGGATAGGAATTAAATGTGCTCAAGTGAAACAAAACCTTGATGCTCAGATTTGGGGCTGCCACCTCCAAGTTCTCTCTTAGGCAAAAACAGGAATACCCAAGCACTCCACTGAAACACTCTGTTAGAAAATAAAATAGAAAGTGTCTGGCAAGGACATAAGTATGTCAAGAGTTTCATTACTGCCAAACAGACCAACAGCAAACTCCTGTCACCCTCAATCAAGCCCTGTCACTTTGACTTTAGTCTTCATCAGGGGGCTGGGCTGGATTGGAGGACACCCCTCACTTTTTATACCACCTGTTAGGGTTTAGCCCAAATCCAGCTGGTTAGGACAAGAAACTCATTAGCACAATTACTTACTTCTATAACTGCTGAAGGTGGTTCATGCTGAGATTCATACTGAGGTTTGTGTGGAGCTAGCAGACAATGCCCATTTATGCTCCAATAGACTATTTATTGTATTTATTTATTTAATTTTGTTGACCAGGTATGCCCACTGAGACTAGAAGTCCATTTTTCAGGGGTGAACCAGGGGTGGGGATGCAGATGGTAACCAACTGAAAATGAACCAGATTAAGCTGTTGGTTGTATTTCTGGTGAATGGAGGAAATTTGGCCAGGACACCGGGGAAATTTCCTCTACTCTTTTGAAGAAGTGCCATGGGCTCTTTAACGTCCACCTGAACAACCACCAGAACAGGCAGACGGGACCTCAGTTTAACATCTCATCTGAAAGATGGCACCTCTGGAGTGCAGCACTCCTTCATGCTGCACTACAGTGTCAGTATTGATATATTAACCCAAGTGCCCGATGTGGTGATAGAACCCACAGCCTTCTGATCTCCCGGCCTCAGAGGTGAGTGTGCTACCTGCCAAGCCACTGAAAAACTTAATGGAAATAAGTTAAAGATGCTCCAAATAAGATGTATTTATCTAATTTATGTTTCAATTCTTTCTTATTCTTTCTCAGTATTATCTTTTCAGGCAAGGAATTCCATGGATTCACAATCCTGGATGTATAAAAATATTTTCTTTGATTATGTCTAAATCTATCTCCTGTAATCTGTAGTGGGTGGCCTCTAGTGACTTTAGTGTCAGGTTTAAATACAACGCCTAAATCACATAGTAAAACAGGATCCTGCATTACGTTATAAATAAGAGGTCAGAGCGTATCCTCCTTGTTTTTGAGGACATCGATTTTAATTTTTTTGACCTGTTTTCATAATCCATCTCTCCCAGGCTTGCAATGCATTTAGTAAATTTCCTTTGTACCCTTTCAATTTTATCCCTTTCTGTTTTCCTGAATGGAAACCAGATTTGGGACACATTCTCAAGTTGGGGGCGAACATAGGCTTGATATAATGAAATCATCACAGAGCAATTTCTAGTAGTTATGTTTCTTTTGATGGACCATATAATGTTACAATTCTTTATGGCTGCCTGTATTTCTTCATCTGTACCAAATGTATTAGATACAAAGAACCCAAGGTCTTTATCCTTGAAACATTTTGTTAAAGTTGTTCCATATAATGAATATTTGACTTTTTTATTTACTCTACTTATTTGCATTACTTTGCACTTTTCCAAGTTGAATGACATCTTTCATTTATTAGCCCATGCAGATACACTATCATAGTCCTATTGTAGATAACTTATTTTCTCTTCTGTACTGCAAGGACCACCTGTTTTTGTGTTGTCAGTGTATTTTGTCACCGAACAGTTTTAATTTTTTGTTAGGTCTGAAATAAAGAGCTGGAATAGGACAGGCCCTAATACAGATCCCTGAGGGACACCGCTCGTCACCTCCCCAATGTCTGACAAGTGGCCATTTACTAGAACTCTTTGCTTCCTATTATTTAGCCACTCTGCGATTCAATTTATTATGATGGTATCAATTCAAAAAGAATGTAATTTTTCAATCAGTGCCCAGTGTGGGGTCAAATCAAAGGCTTTACTAAAGTCTAAAAAGACCACATCACATGGCTCCCCCCCTTATCTAATGTCTTGCTTATATTTTTATAAAAGCAGAGCATGTTAGTTGTGCAGCTCCTGCCATTCTTAAAATCATGCTGATATGGGTCATTTGAATCTATTAATGTAGTCAATTTATCCTTGACCAAATATTCTAATATTTTACATACAACACTAGTCGGACTAATAGGGAAATAATTACCGGCATTAGCTTTGTACCCCTTCTTATATATACATGGTTGTGGAGGGAGTCCAGCAACAGACCACAGAAAAATGTATTTTACATCCAATAATAAAAAAAAAACTTACACAATGACATGCTTTGCTAATTCATACACTGCTTTCCAATTTCCCTTTGAACAAAAATGTCTAAATAATCAATTAAAATGACATTGTAGACTATTTTGAACAAACCAATTGGATCTGGACAGAACCGTAACAGGTGGTGTAAAAGGGGGAAGGTCCTCCGATCAAACCCAGCCCCCTGATAAAGACTGCGGTCAAACATTTACAGGAACATTCAAACACTACAAAGCTTCAGAGCTTTGTATGACAAGAAAGAACATTTCAGGGTAGTAGAGTCCTATATTTTAAATAGTTTATGGCAATATCAGAAACCAAAATGATATGGATAGAGCTTTAATTTAAATTAAGCCCTTCAGGTTTGGGTATTCGTTTCTATAAGAGATACTGTATATTGCTTATGTGATTCACAGGCATGACACATACTCTGAATAGTTTGAAAATTCACACACACTATAGAATGCTGAATGAATATTTATGAAAGGTATGGCATGAAATATCCCTGTAGGCCCTCTGAGACAATCTAGAGACTATGTTAAATGACTGAGAAATTATAATATTATTATGTTATTTATACAGTCTTCCATATCTTTTTAGCGAAGAATATGTAGTCTTTATAAGATTTCAAAACAATCAGAGCTTGGTTGTATCAGACAGAGGTATGCATTAAGTGTTTGACACAATCATTCAATCAATCAATCAAAACTTTATTTAACCAGGCTTTACACCTTTGAGTGAGCTCCTTTACAAGATGGTCCTGGACAACACAAATACATTTGACAATAATACAATGGCAGGGATATAAATCTGCACAACACATACATATAGTAAATTGCAGTCATTGATACATCTTAGGCATTTTACAGGATATACAAGCTACAGCACAAAGACTAATGTGTAATGCTACAATGAAATCTGCTGACAGTTATGTTCTAAGGAAAGGGGAGTAGGGTGGTGGTAAAAAGGGGGAAGAGCAGTGCATTTAGGGAGACAGGGTAGAGGTAAATGGAGGAAGGAGCAGGAAGTGCTAAGTTGCCATGACATTCCCAGTGCAGTAGTGGATCAGCAGTAGTCTTGAGCAATTATCTGAAACATGAGCAAGTTTCTTTCAGTACAGGTGGGAGAAAGGACTTAAAGATGGATATCCCAGGTATCACAACAATCTTAAGTGCCTTCCGCAGGGAGTTCCATAAGGAAGGAAAATCTAAACTAATAGCGGCAGTGCAGTGTCGTGTTTGAATCTTAGGGGTATTGAACATGGCAAACATGTATAGTCTCAGACAGTAGGTCCCTGTGTTTCATATAAATAGGTTGGAGATGTAGGGAGTTTATTTGTTATTGCCCTGAGAAACCGAAGAGCTGCATTCCTCTTCCTCCAAATAGTAAGGGAGGGCCAGCCAAGCATCTCACAGAGCATATAGTGGTGGGTGTTTAAAGGAGAACTAGATACGAATCTCAAGGCATGGTGGTATAGGGTGTCTAGTTTACTTAGAGCTGATATAGGGCAGTGGCTATAGAGGATGTCTGCGTAGTCTAATAGAGGTAGAAAGGTTGTTTGGACTAATATCTTTTTTTGCCTCATAGGAGAGAAGATGTCTAATATGATAAAAGATGCTGAAGCGTTGTCTCAACTTTTTAGCTAGTTTGTGCAGGTGTACCATAAAATTAAGCTTGCTGCCTAGCCAAAAACCCAGGTATTTAAAGTTGTCAACAATTTCAATTGGTTCACCAAGTAAAGTGTGCATCCTATGGTGTTATACAGCCAAGTAAAGTGTGCATCCTATGGTGTTATACAGTTGTTGCTGGTGAGTGCGATTTAGGGGAGATATCCATAGCTTTTGTTTTTTTTTGTGTGTTAAGGAACAGCTTTAGCTGCAGTAGATTATTTTGCAGGATGTCAAATTCATGTTGAAGCTCCTGGAATGCAAGCTCAGGGGAAGAACGTGCTGTGTATATCACAGTGTCATCCGCAAAGAGATATACATTTGCCTTGGATATTTGCAAGTCTTTGTTATTGATATATATTGCAAAGAGTATGGGACCCAGGATAAATCCTTGCGGCACTCCATGTGGTAGGATTTTAAGTAGTGAATGATCTCCTTGGGCTTTGATTTGTTGCATTCTGTTGGTAAGGTAACAGGTGAACCATTTCATGGTGGTATTGTCAAGTCCAAGATGGCTCAGGGCGGACAGTAGTAGGTTATGATCAACAGCATCAAAGGCCTTGCTTACATCTAAAAACAGGGCATAAATATGCTTTTTTTGCATCCAGTGCATTTAGCTAATCACTAGAAACTTTGGCAAGAGTGGATACAGTGCTGTGTTTCAGTCTGAAGCCCAACTGTATAGTGCTTAATAGATCCTTAGTTTCCAGGAACTCTCTTAGCTGCTGGTTAACTAACTTCTCCAGCTTTTTTGATAGGGTGGGGAGTAGTGAAATCGGCCGGTAATTGTTTAGGTCACACTTATTTACAGACTTCAAAAGGGAAATAATGTGTGCAACTTTCCAGATTACTGGGAGGTCACCAAATGAAAGGGAAAGATTGAAAAGATGTGTGATGGGAGCGGTTAAGTGAAAATGTCTGATTTTCAGAAAAAAAGAGCTCTAAGAGGTCTGCCCTGGCACTTTTCTTATTGTCCAGTGCTGTCAATAGATCCTCAACCTGCTTAAAGGTTATTGGGCTAAAACAAAATGGGGACTTCTAGTTCCTTGTGCTAGCAGCACAAGGGCATCCTTGGTCAGGGACTGTGCATCTCACTTACTGGCAGATGAGAGGCAAGTCCAAATTCAGCAGGGGTACAGAACTTTACAGGGACTCAGAAAAAGCAGCAGGCCAGCAATTTAGAAAAAAAATCCTAACTAGCTGCTGCTAAGAAATCCATACACATTCAAAATGTCAGCCTACAGTTAACATACCAGACTGTGTAACTGTAAATTAAAAACAGTGCTAAAATAAATTGAAACAGTTCCTCTGAGCTGGCTAATATAACCTGAAACTGTTCAGCTAGTCTGGCTAAATTAAGTGAAACAGTAAAAATCCCTGTTCACCTAGACTGGCTAACTTATATTTAAACAGTGAAACTCCATGTTCAGCCAGAGGGGTGCTAGAGAGAGCAAGATGAATGCTTATTTTTCTCGATTGCGCCACTAAATCCTTGCCAAAAACTGCTTCAATTGCTGTCTATACTGAATTTTCAGTTTTACTGGATTTCTGTGAGTGCTGTGTGAAATCCTATAGATCTAGTTGGAGTCGAAGGAGGCAGTGAAGCGTAACATTCATGGAGAAATTTATCTCTCCCAAAATGAACACCGGGAGGGCCACTCAACCTCGGGGAGCAGCAAATGTGCAGCTCCCAATTGGCGAGATGTCTTCACCAACTGTGCAGCGTCCAGAGGGCACGAAGGAAAAAAAAAACCACAGAAGCCAACTTTGGCTTCTATGGAAGCATTCTTGGTGGAATTACAAGGGGATATAAAAGAATCATTCAATAAGGTGCAAATATCGCTTCAGGTAATATCACAACTTTGTGGGAGTATTGAGCAAAAAATGAATAAAATTGAAGAACGAGTGGATATCATGAAGAAAACGACAGAGCAATTGGCTTCCAAGATTTTGACAGTCAAGGGGGCTATAAATGCCTTGTTGCATGAACAGATAAACATTATGGTCCAGATAGTCAAAAGGGTTGCACCATGCGCAATAGGATTGCACCAGCGCAAGTCCGAAAATGCGCCATTCTGTGATATTCAGTGGGAGGCAGTTGCTCCCCCAAATCATGCTGAGCAATAGCGCAATGATAATGAATGTATGCACAACTGAAGGGGGAGGAACCATGCATAAATGGTGCAGTGCAATATTCAACAACATGCGCCATGCGCAATAGGGGAGCAAGCAGAAGTTGCGCCATAGCGGAAATGAGCCAAAATAAAAAGGAACAAGGGAGAGGCACAAGAATGCTACAGGGAAGGCACGTGTTGCTGAACTATAGCTAGCCACACAGGCAACACACACACACACAGGGCAGGACAGAGAAAGGGCACCAGGAACCCACAGGCTCAGGGAAGGTGTGGAGAGCCACAGCCACAGTGCAGAAGGGGGAAGTGCCACACAGCACTGAGGTCAGCACAGTTAGGTGTTCCCAGTGCAGGGGAAGTAGCAGCCAGGACAGTGGGGGGAACACAGAAACAGCGGGGGGTGAACACAAGCCAGGGACATGGCCAGTGCCACCATCCAGATGGAGGCAGTAATGAGGGGGGTGAGAAGGTGGGCAGCAGGGGGGCACGGCCGTGGAAGGGCCCATCATCGGTATGCCCCCAACAGGCAGTACCGAGCCTGCACCAGCTTTGAGCTCTACAGTAATACTGAGATCGTGGGCCGGTACTGCCTGAATCGGGCAATTCT
This sequence comes from Neoceratodus forsteri, assembly GCA_016271365.2. Taxonomy (NCBI): domain Eukaryota; kingdom Metazoa; phylum Chordata; order Ceratodontiformes; family Ceratodontidae; genus Neoceratodus; species Neoceratodus forsteri. The sequence goes on along the minus strand of CM057449.1, from coordinate 540,371,409 downwards.
GAGGCGGCTCTGTGAGCTGTGCAGTGATGTGATGCAGGCACCCACACGACGGAGCCATGCTCTGTCAGTGGAGACTAAAGTGACAGCTTGCATGTGCTTGCTCACCACGGGTACCTTCCAGAGACCAACAGGGGACACCACAAGCATAACCCAGTCAGCCGTGTCACGCCACCACACCCAATTCCTCAGCACACTGCTGCCACATGCTGCGGAGTACATCCATTTCCCCAGCACACCAGCGGAGCGCACAGCAAACATACAGGATTGTCACAGGGTAGCATGTATGCCTGGTGTGCTAGGGGTTATAGACTGCATCCATGTGGCCATCCGCACACCACCTGGCCCTGAGGGGGCTGCATACATTAGTCGCAAGGGCTATGCTAGCATCAACTGCCAGGTGGTGTGCGATGCCAGGGGGTGCATAATCAATGTCTGTGCCACGCACCCTGGGGGAGCACACTATGCCTTAATCTGGCACCAGTCTGCACTGTGCCACAGATTCGAGAGTGGGGACATCCCCACTGGCCACTTAGTGGGTAAGTATGCAAACCACATGGACAAACTTAGGGCTTGGGAGGGGCATGGTGAGAGTTGACATGGGTAGTGACCTATATGGCCTAGGGCAGGTGATGCTGATCACCAAATTAACCTCCACCCTCTACAAACAGGTGACAGTGGATACCCACTCCCTCCCTAGCTGCTCACACCATACCGGCGGCCCGCGACCCCATCGCAGCAACGCTACAATGAGGCACATGCCACCACACGTAATGTCATTGAGTGGGTGTTCGGTATGCTGAAGGCACATTTCCGTTGCCTGGACACCTCTGGTGGTGCCCTACAGTACAGTTCCTCAAAGGCCTGTGGGCTATTCCTGGCCTGCTGCATGCTGCACAACATGGCCAACGAATGTGGGATAGCCGTACAGGTCAAAGAGGGGGACAGTGATGGGATCGATGAGGACGGCAGTGACAATGGTGATGGGCAGCCCCACCTTGGGCGACGGGACCCCCGACTGCTCCAGCTGACACAGCTGCACCGGGACACCATAACGGAAGAGCACTTCAGCCAACCCAGGTAAGTCATGGCGCCATGTGCAACCATCAGTGGCAAAGGCACAACCCACAAACATGCATGGACACACACCAGGGATGCATGCCATCAAGGGAAGTGGCCAGGCATGGAACCACGCACACCACCAGGGAAGGGTGAGGTCTAACATGGCACCCGGAGACACACACACACACACACACACACACACACACACACACACACACACAACTCACCAGACATGGGCAAAGGGTAGGAGGCACGCTGACCCAGAATGCCACCCCTAGCCACACACATGTCCACAGACCACCATGCCCATTGCCTGTCATTGTGCATGTGTCAGACGCTGGGCACCATTGCACATTGGCATACAGCACAATGCAGGCTTCATTATGCACACGCAACTGCGGACAGCAGCCGGGAGGGTGTGCAGATGGACTGTGTGTGTGCGTGCAGGGCTGGGTAACCACCCGTGCATTGCCCGCTGAATGGCACAATGCACACAGGGCAGCATCAGAGAGTAGCCATGCTGGGAGACAGGTCAGTCACGCGCCACAGTGCCCTGGCCACCATGGATGCATGGGCGGCCCCGCCGAGACACGCCAGCAGTGATAGGCTGACCACTGGCCTCAAGGGGTTGCACCGATGGTCCCCCAGGGGTTCCACTGCGTGAATGCGACCGTGCTCATGTAGGGGTCTGCAGCACACTGAACCTGCCTATGCCAGGCGTGCTTGGGATGCCCACAGCTGAACCCAGTGTCGACAAGGATGGTGTCGCACGATGCCGGGAAGGCAGGGTGGACATTGCACTGCACGGTGTCTGCGATGCATGGGCAAATAACTGTGTGCCCCCTATGGCCATGGCAGCTGTGATTGTATGTGTCAGCCTGTCAGTGGCAGCAGTCAGATCCTCCTGCATATGGTCCATCCCTGCCAGGAGCAGATCAGTTTCTCTGCTGAGATGCTCTTCTGCCTGCTGCAGAGCCACACTCAGTTCATCCACTGCCGTCACAAGCCACATCTGCTGATTGACTGATGCTTGCAGTATGCGGGTGTGCTCATCCAAGAGGTCATCTGCCCGATCAGCATGCTGTCCCTCAGGGTGTTCGTGGCCCTGATGCTCATCATCCCTTGAGGGTGGGTGCTGCACACCAGGGCCAGGCCTGGGCATGTCCACAGGCAGTGCACTGACGCTGGCCCCTGACACTGTACCCCCAATCCCATTGGCCAACTGCTGATGCTGCCTCTCCGGCTGCTGCTCCTCAGGGCTCAATGGTGCCACCGCAGTGGCCGCAACAGTCCCACTGTCCTGTACACACATCAGTGCTGCCCCACCGGTGCTGACAGGAACAGGATGGGACTGTGATGACACGCAGGCCTCCACGGCGGCACCACCCACAGCCATGGCCGCGATGTCACCTGCTGTGTGGCCATCCTGTGGCACACACGTGTCACTGCCCATGATGTTAGCGACATCATCATCGGTGACAGACCCGGCACCAGCCCAAGTCCCAGCATGCTGGCATCTGTGGAAGCTGGCACTCTGGGACATGGGCAGGGCCTCCTCCACACCTGCTCCAACAACATCAGTCCGGATGTCCAGGCAGGCCCACTGTCACCCTGAGCTGCGCATTCCTGTGGAGGTGGATGGGCCCTCCTCCTTCTCCATCTGACCAGCCTCAGTGGAGAAGCCCACCACCACTGCCCCATGCAGATGCTCAGGAGCTGTAAGGGAAAACAAAGTCGTGTTACTGCATGTGACCTACTCTGTCCCCCCCCAATAGACAGACCATGACCTACCATGCAGTGACGGGCTACCACCCATCTGGAATCCACCACCCAGAACACCCTCAATGGCACAACACTGCATACTGCCAGCAACCCTCTCCTAATGGGGGGTCATGCATAGCACCTCCGGCTGTCCCCCACCTGTCGAAGATCGTGCTGCCCTGATGGCAGCCACCTTCTCCTTAATCCTCCTCCTGTCTGTGCCCATCTGCTTCTTGCACTCCTGCATGGAGCACTGGTGGCTGCCAAGCAGATTTACAGCACTCACCACCTCCTCCCATGCAGCAGCACGGGTCCTGTGGTGTTCCCTGGCATCCACTGAGAAGCAGCTCCTGGTCTAGGTAGGCCTCAAACAGGGCATCTGTCTCAGCCTTCGTGAAATTTGGCCTCCTCCTCCTCCCACAACTCTGTTCCTCTTCCTCCACAACTCACTCGGTCATGATTCAGCCCTGTGAGAATGACAGGTGTTACCTGTGACTGTGCAGTCCCATGCATGTCCCAAAATCCACAGTCCACACTCCCAAACAGCATGCAATTCACCAATAGACTGCAGTAACTGACTATGGCCAGTGCAGCCCAATGTCGCACTTTTATAGTGCAACCCGTGCAAATGAGGCGAGGCGCATCTTTAAGTGGATGCAAATGCAGTGACTGTGCCATTTAATGGCTGAATAGCTGATTTGCATATGACGGCTGAATATCACGATGTTGCGCTTTGCGCAATTGTGTTGATCGTGCTGAGCCAAGGGCACAGTTCGGTGACATGCGCAGTACACACCTAACTGTGCATGCCCGGGTTGATGATGCAGGTGCCTGCCACACTGCTGACGTGCTGTGCACGGGAGGCAATGCAGGGCACGGCCACCATTGTGCCAGTGGTGCTACAGCACTGTTCACCTATATGGCGCTGTGGCACTGGGGCGTCGTAGGTGCACTGGGGCAACAGCGTGGTAGGCCGCTACGGGAGGTGGCACACAGGCACCCAATCGTGCTAGACGCATTGGGTTCCAATTGCGTTGTGGCTGTCCATGTGCCAGAGACCCTTGACCCTGTGCCCGACCTTTGCCCCCTAGGCACCATGCGTCAGGCATGGGTGCCCCACTATCGTGCTGTTCGGTGACAGTGCAATAGGGAATGGCAATGCTGTACCACGCAGCATCTGCATGTGGTGGAACCGCGCTGCAGAGCGCCATTTTGACTTAACTGAGCAGTAAAGATGGCGCGGAGGAGAGCAGTACAGTGGAGCCAGGTGGAGCTGACAAACCTGGTTGCCATTGTGGAGCCACATGTTGGCTCACTATTTGGTGAGGCACCCCTGGACAGGGCCAGGAGTCAGGTGTGGCAGGAGGTGGCTGACACCCTGGAGGAGGCCATTGGTATGGGGCAGATGGTGGAGCAGTGCCGCCACAGATATGGGGACCTGAGGCAGAGGGGCCCGGACCTGCTTGCCCACCTGTGGACATGTGCTAGGAGGAGCACAGTGCCATGGCCAGGTAGGTGCAACATCCATACACTTTTATCTTCCATATGGGTATCACGGTTGCATGTGTCCAGCACATGGGGGAGCCATCCAGTGTTGTCCGTGGTGGTGTTATCAGGGTGTTGGGTGGGTGGTTCTGGCTGTGTGGGATTGCACACACATGGGGTGGGGGGACTTTGCTACAGGATTGTGCTGATGTTCCTCTCTCCATGTTTGCACCTTAGGCCCAGATGAGCGCAGGCTGGTGAGGGAGAGGAGGCACCAGCAGGAGGACCATCAGTCCGGGAGGGGCGAAGGTCTGCAGAGGTGCAGGGACCAGCCTGATGATGGTGAGTGCCTTACATCCATGATTACTATTGCATGCTGTGTAACAGGGTGGGCAGCGGAGCATGGCCGCCATACATTGACACCACTGCCATGCACACAACTTGTTACAGTCAGCACTGTCCAGTGGCCCTGCATGTCTGGGAGTGCATCAAAGGTGGTCCATGCATGCACCGGGCACATGGACGTGCCACTGCCTTCACACCGCATAGCCAAGTCACTGTACGGCCATGGTGGTGCTGTGCAGGACATGGTCGGTGGGTGTGTGCAGTGGTCCACATAGCTGTGGCTGCCTGGGTAGGCAGGTCTTGTGGACACAGTCACTGTGGGTGGTCGCACACCATCACAGGGGAGTGGCACATGGCTGTATGCCATGCACCATGGGTTTGCTGCAGGGGACTGGACAGTCACACGTATTGACTCTGCTCCCTTGTCCTAGGTGGACAATGCTGGATGGCCCTGGAATGGGAAATACAGGAAATCCTGCAGCTGGCACAGGTGTCCCTGGCAGCATTGGAGAGGTTGGAGAGACATGGAGTCCAGAGGAGAACCCGGAGGTGGCACAGGAGTGCAGAGCAAGGCAAGGAATAGGCCCTTCATGACCCCCTGACAACCATACTCCCTGGACCCACCCTCACACCCCTTCTTCCCTCTCCCATTTCTACACCCCTGCCCCCCACCTGGTTTGTGGCCCTTCCCCCACTTGTATATATTTGTAAATATGTTTGATAGTTCTTATATTTTAATATAAACATTTTGTTATAACAACTGTGGTGGTCTCTAATTTGCAGTGGGCTACAGGTGCTCAGCTGCAGTGGTGTGCATGGCATCAGGGGTGGTGCACATATGTGCATGTGTGTGTGTGTGTGCAGAGGTGAACCACCTATGGTGTGGGCAGGGGGATCAGTCACTGTCTATGGTTTGTGTGTTGTACTCTGTGCACTGGATGCCTTTGTGAAGTGGTCCATGGGGCCTGCGCTGTGTGCATGGCACCCCTGTCAGACCATCCATGGCCTGTGCAGCTGACACCCTTGCATGTCTGTGATATGCACGGTCTGCTGGCATGTCAGTGGTGGCTGCTGTTACCAGTGCTGGGCCAAGATGTGTCCTTGGGAGGGTGTGCAGGGTGCTGTACCACTGGAGGTGGGGTCCAGGGCATGCCTGTCGCATGTGGGGTACCTCATGTGCTGACACATGGTCAGTCTCTCAGCTGTACCTCGGGGGAGACATGCAGGGTGGCACTGTGTATGCATCTGTTGCATCACTGTCTGCTGCCACCCACTGCAGGGTGTCCGTGGTTGGGCTGCCTTGCATGGCTCCATGGTGCACAGGGTTGCATTGTCACAGTGGGGGTGGTGGCATGCATGGGGTGTCGGGTGCTACTCCTGGGTAGGGTGTATGGGGATCATGGTGTAGGGTGTGCTCTGCATTTGTGAATTGGTGTGGTACGGGGTGGTTGGCCATCCTTGTGTGCCGGTCACAGCTTGCCAGGGGGTGTGATGGGGCACCATGGCCCGACTGTGGGTTGGTTGCTGTTCTCCATGGGCCAGTGGTTATTCCAGCCCTTCCCCAGTTGTGCAGTGCATGGGGTGTGGGGGGATGATGTCTGTTCTGCTGTGTGTTCCTCTGCCCATCTGTGGCATGGGTGGTGGGCCCCTGCATCCCTGGTTGTGCTGTTGCATTGCTGCCCTACTGCTGGGGGGGCATCCCTGGTTGCACTATGGTGCATCTGGACTGCTCAGCTGAACATCCCTTGTTGCGCTATGGTGCATCAGATATGCTCAGTTTCACCTCCCAAGTTGCGCTATGGCACAGGTGGTATGATATTCAGTCATCGGCCGTAGGCACATCTTGGCCTGCACAGTTTTTGAATATCGCGCTTCCTGCGCATGGGCACAATGGACTTACGCTTGCTCCTGCTGTTGCGCACTTTTTGGGTGCAGTTTGAATATCTTGGCCTATGTCTAAGTTGGAAAAAATGGAGAATACCCTTCTTATGAAAAACCTGAGATAAATTGGTCTTGCAGCTGATACCCCTCTTTCCGAATTAAAAACTGAGGTCAAAAAAATCTTAATGTTTGCTTTTTCCCCTGATCAAAAGGTGCTGTTGGAATCGGTATTTTGGCCACAGTCAAGATCGAAACAAGGTACGGATGAGTTTCTGCCAAGATATGTAATTTGCACTTTTTTGTCTCTCGACCAGAGGAATAAGTTGCTGCAGGCGGCTAGAAATAAGAAGGGATTTGTGTAGTCGGAAAATCCATTTGTATCCTGATTTTTGTTTGATGACACAGAAGCAAAGAAAGAGCTTCTTGAACTTATTTATTATTATTTATTTATTTAGTTTTTGCTGACCGGGTAAGTGCACCAGACAAATCCTGCCTATTTTCAGGCACGACCTGGGGGAGAGGGATACAGATGAATGCCAACTGACCTTGAACCAGATTAAGCTGTTGCTTGCACTCAGAGTTTCAGCAGTCAGGGGTTACAGCAGTGTTTCAGGCTCCTGCAAGGTTAAAAATTTATTTTCAAAATAAAGACTATGTTTTTGAGGATGTTGATGCTGCTAAGACTTTTTATGACAAGAACATTGCTCTACCTACCGAAATGGACTCTGATTTGTCTGAGGAGGAAGATCAAGTGAATAGTATTCAGTACATTCCAGTAACTTCATGATTTGAGTTATTTTTTATTTGGTTGTTTGAATGCTATATCTTTGTCTTTCCCCTATCTTGCTTTTTTTTTTTGCCAGATAGAGATTTTCGATTTTTTTTCCTTAAAAGGGAAGTAATAGCTTGGAGACTGAGGAATAGTATTTTGAGATAAACTTCAGATATAAACTTTAGATGCTCTTAGTATAAATGAATTTAATGATTTTTCTTCTTATTCCCCCCTAAAAATATATATTTTTCATGCTTTATGGTACTAATTTTGTATTATATTAGTCTCAAGATGGATCTTTTATTTTCTGCTTTTGTCATTTATATATATTTCTCTCTGAATAAAAATGAAAGTATAAAAAAAAATTTTCAAAGTGAGTGAACACCTCAGTGCAGAAGCAGAGCAGCTGCAGTGCACAGTTCTAACCAGCCATAGGCAAGGGCAAGCAGTAGAGAGCTCAGCTCAATGGAATGAAAAGTCATTGGAGTTGGGCAGGGAGTAAGTCTGAGGAGCCAGTAAAAGGAGCCAACTTTTAAAAAAGGGATCTTCTGACTTCCTGATGAGGTGAGGGGAGCTGGCGGGCAGCAGAGCATGGAAGGTGATTTTCAATTTGCAAGCACAGTTTGAATTTTGAGAACTGGCCTGATCAGGGTGCTTGGATCCCCTGATGAGGCAAGGGGAGCTGGCGGGCAGCAGAGCCTGGAGGGTAATTTTCAAACAGCAAGCGCAGTTTGAATTTGGAGGACTGGCCCGATCAGGGCACTTGGATCAGGGATCTCTGAATTGGCACCCTATCATTATTAGTGCCTTATCACCTGAAACTAAAAAAATATATATTTTAAGAAGTTTTTCCTCTTTTTATCCTAAACAATTTTTTTGTATTTTAGTTTTTTTACTGTCATTTCGTAATCAATGAGGTTACAGAATTGAAAAAAGGGAAGAAAAAAAGTTTGTTTACATACAGGTACAGTTTTTACAACAAATTGCTTCATGCCACTTGTTGTATTACTTTTAGAATTCATTTTTATGTTAGTCTGGAACATTTCACCCTCTATAATCCTTTGTGACCTCTGTAACATCCAGGGGTCAGCAACCCACCCTCGGCCTTGATCAAGGCTGAAGTGAGTAGCGTGCTCCCCCCAATGACCCCATGGATCTTCCTCTCTATGTACTGCATATTCCTCTAAGAAAAAGCTTATGTAGGTCTCCCTCCTCCCTCCACAATCACAGTTTCAGTTGTGTTTCCTTTATTAAAATTGTATGTCTTCGTTACCTTGTTTTTTGTTATTTGCCTTAGTTCTCTACATTTGTCCTACCAAGTTTCAGATCTGGCTAGACTATCTAGGGTGTTCACTTGTATCGTAAACAATTTGTGTATACTTATTTGTATATCATATTAATTTGTTGGTTTTTTTTTGAAATTCAAGTTTATTGATTTTCCAAAAATATGAACCATACAGCATTACATGACAGGAAATGATAGGCCAGTAGTGTATACAACACACCCCCAACAAAAGGAAAAAAAAAAGGGGGAAAAGGGGACCCCACCCTCCCCCTCCCATCCACCCAAATACCCCTCCACTCTCCCACATCCTCCCTACCCCCCAATGAGTGTGCTAAACATATAAATGCCTACTTTAACCACTCAGTACATTAGCCAGTCTAGAAAAAAAAATTCAATCCCCAAATACTAATAAGTAGCTGTACCAAAAAAAAACAGAAAAATCACTGCAGGTGCCAGAGAGAAGGCCATACAATCATTGATGAAGGTACAATGTATACAGCTTGCCCCACTTCTTTTGAAACAGATCCAGATGGTTGCATGAGCTAGCTATCAACCTTTCAGCATTGAGACAGGCAGAGAGCTCGGTCAACCATTCAGCATAGGACAGGGTCAGCTGATCAGTCCAGTGTTTAAGAACCAATTTTTTAACCACAATAGACACCATGGCTATGTGATATCAACGCTCCACACTACCTATATTAGCATAGTCCCCTAGAATACAGACCTCGGGGGCCAAAAGACCCGAGAGACCTAGTAATGGGTCTAAATTATCTTTGATAGAGGACCACAGAGGGGCGACCTTACTACAACTCCAGAAGACATGTAACAAATCCCCCTCGCTTTGTTCACATCTGGAGCAAAGAGGGAAGGGAAGCTTCTTGAGCTGAAATAATTTTTTGGGTGTAGTACATATTATTCACAATGTAGTACTGTGTAAGTCTTAATCTATCCTGGGTGTGAAACTTGTGGAGGTCCCTCCAAATATGGGTCCAATCCAGAGTAGTATCAGGGGAGAAAGAAAGCCAAATAGCAGAGCCCACAACAGGTTTGAGAATTTATAATTAAGGAGAAAGGAGTATATTGACGAGATAGGATGGGGTTTAGAGGCAAGTGTTGAAATCTGAGAGAGAAAGGGACGGACTACTGAGTCCCTATAGTGAGTGCCAAACTTCTCCATAATAGATGTCTCAATTGGTAAACCTTGAAAATTTTCCTATTAGGAATACCATATTTACCTAAAATGTCCCCGGAGACAAGAAGGGATCTTTGGTCGTAAAATGCTCAAGGTTAGTTTCATTAATTTGTGGTAGCCACCCAAGTAATCATTGAGTTGCCCAACTTGATATTGGGATTAAGGACAATCAGCTGACCCAAATCCTTACCTGGAGAAATATTAACAAAGCGTAAACACTAGAGGGACTTAAGAGATACCAGAATTGTTTGGTCAGTTATCCATTAGAAAGTACGGAAGGGGAGTATAAAAGATAGCGTAGGGATCAATTCCAGAATCCGCCAGAATCGACTTCTCAATCTGGAGCCAAATCAGAGAAGAGGGATCAAGGTCAGCAGGCAGCCATCTCCCTAATTTAGCGAGGTGGGCGGCCCAGTGATAGAATAGCAAGTTAGGAAGCCGCAGGCCCCCTTTATCCTTGGGAAGGGACAGCTTGAGGAAAGAGCATCTAGCTCCCTTCCCCCTCCAAATAAACTTCAAGAACATTACGTGGAATTGTTGTAAATAAGAAATAGGCAACCAAAGGGTCAATAGGTTCAGGGGGTAGAAAATACGAGGGAGAACGTTCATTTTAATAATATTGATCCGGCCCCAAAGGAGATAGGGAGAATAGACCATCGCTGCAAGTCCTGCTGAATGTGAGTTTGAGATCCTCTAAATTGAGCTTCCTAAGCAAAGGGATCTGTTGAAAATGAATCCTAAGTATTTAATTGAACTGGGAGACACCGCATGCCCAAACTGGAGAGATCCTGTTTAAATGTATAGTTATTTAAAGGAAAAATCTCAGGTTTGAAATATTCAGCTTGTGTTGAGAAAAGAGTCCCATAGCTTATAATCTCCAGTGCGTGGCCAAGGGAATCATCAGGATATGCAACATGCAGAGTATGTCATCTGCATAAACAGAAAGAACCAGCTCCTGTTGGCTACAGGGCACCCTTTGATCAGTGGAAAGATTTAAGTTGAATAATAAGTGGCTCAAATACAGATTAAATAAGAAGGGTGAAAGAGGGCAGCCCTGCCTAGTACCAGTATATAACCGAAAGAGCGAGAAAACAGCCCATTACAATATATCTTGGCTGAAGGACACTTATAGAGAGTCTGGATCCACTGTAGGAAAGGAACAGGAATCCCATCCTAATCATCACAGCCCAGAGAAAGGACCAGTCCACCGGTGAGCTTTTCAGCATCTATTGATACTAAAGCCACTGGGAATTGAACTGTCGTGCATATTAGAGATATGGGAAAGGGTCCTAAGGTGATCAGAGGGGGATCGAGAAGGTACAAATATAACTTGTTCCGGGCTGAGAAGGTGGGTCCAGACCCCTTTAATCCGTTCAGCCAAAATTTTAGAGAGAATTTTCATGTCGTAATTTTGAAGCGATATGGGCCGGTAACTCGCAGGATCCGTAGGTACTTTACCTGGCTTAAGAATCAGAATAATAGTAGCTTCCAAGAGCGTGGGATCTATGTCAGGAGAGAGAAAGAGGTACTCATAGAGTCTAAGAAGTATTGGGGCCAGCTTTTTGGAAAAAGTCTTATAAAAATTGGCAGGTAATCCATCCGGGCCAGGTGCCTTATTCAAGGCCATAGAAGCAATAGTACTCTCTATCTCAGAGAGGGAAATAGGGACATTCAAAGCCTCTCTGTGCTCCGGCAGGAGCTAGGGGATATCCATGTCTGCCAGATATGCTGTAATATCTGAAGGGGAAGCAGAGGAAGCAGGTAAGGCATAGAGTTCTCTGTAATAATCTTCGAAAGTCCGCACAATCTCTCTAGGAGAGGTACTGATGGAACCGGCGGACGTTTGCAAGGCAGGATTATTTCTAGAACCCTCTAAAGCATGGAGCCTTAGAGCTAGGAGCCTCCCATCTTTTCTCCATGCTCAATGTACCTAATTTGGGTTTTCATAATGAAGTATTCTGCCTTTTCTTTGAGAAGATCTGTGTATTCATTTTTGGCCGCCTGAAGGGTTTCAGAGCAGATAACTGCAAGGGAGGAGGATGGGCAGCCTCAGTTCCTTAATTTTGCCCATTAGAAAAGTGCTCGTGCCTGCGGGCCTTTTTCTCGCTGACGCTAACTTAATCACTCCCTCTGAGATAACATTTTAAGGAGCACCAGATGCTATCAAATCTGGAAGTAGAACCCAAATTATCCATCAAAAGATTGAGATTAGGAGTTTATCTGCGCCACTGACTCAGCATCTTTAAGCAATTGGGTATAAGCCTCCATGTGGTGCCCCTTTGGAACTTCGGATCTGGAAAAACTTTAATCCAGACGATCGCATGATCAGCAAGGATTATCGGCTCTATACCAGATTGGAGGAAGCTTGGAAGGAGGGTCTTACTAATCAGGATATAATCTATTCTAGACCATGAGCCGTGGGGTTGGGAAAAAAATGAGAAAACTCGGAGAGTGGGATAGGAAAGCCACCAGGGGTCACACAATCCTAGCATATGGGAAAAATCTTGCAGAGCCCTCTGCATGGAAGTGACCCGGCCGGTTAGTCTGGGGGTCTCTATCTCTAGAGAATCGTGACAGTAAAACATTCCAATCTCCCCAGAACTATCTGTGAAGGCAGCAGAGCACTGATTTTGTCCGCAAGGGCCATGAAAAATTCAGGGCTACCTCCGACCGGGCCATAAATTGAACCCAGGACTATCATATTCCCATTGATAGAACCCCTAACCAACACAAACCTCCCGTCTGGGTCCTCTATCACTGAGTCTCTCAGGAATGGAACATGTTTTTTAACAAGGATGGCTACTCCCTACTAGAGCTAGTTCCACCTGCCGCATAGATTTGCGAAAAACCAGAACGAGATAGCCATTTAACTTCAGTGCTAATTAAATGGGTTTCCTGAAGGAATAACACATCTAACTGGAGCAAGAGACAATGATTGAACACTTGTGTTGCTTGACCTTCTCTAAGCCCATGTATATTCCACGTCGCCATTTTCATAGCTCCTAAAGCCATTCTAATAGCCAAATAGTAAAGGAGCAGGCATTAGAGAAAACAGAAACAAAGCAGGTAGAAAAGCACACATCACCCCTGATACCCTCCCCTCCCATCTCCCCCAGCTTGCCATCGGAGATCCCCAAAAACAGATCTTAACTTATCGAGATTAACATCCCTTAGAGTCCAGATCTGAACAGATTGGAGCTGATAAGCTAGACCACCCCCACCCCCTCCTTCCACCTCCCCCTAAAAGACCTCCCTAACTAACCTCACCAAATAACTATGTACAATGTGGTACCAGAACAGGAAGACATCAAAACTAACTCGAGAGATCCAAAGTTCTGAAACCACCCCCAATCTGAATCCAGAGCCTCCGATATATGGAAACCAGTCAAGAAAAATAACTGTCTGAGATATCTCCTGGAAGGAAAAAACTTCCTATCCCACACAGCATGTCCCAGTAGACATCTTACCAACAGGCCTGGATTAGCGAACCCCCATCCATAGGTTCGCGATTCAGCTCTACGAAGCCGGGCCAGAAGAGCATTCCCCTCCCCCCATCCACTATCTACCATCGCAATAACAAACAAGAGAAGCCACTTTCTTAAATAGCGATCGATGATACCCAACTTCCTCCCGCTTGGGTTCGATAATAAAGATGCCCCAATAAAAAAAAACACATTTACTCACCCTGAGTAAAGCAGGAAAGAAAGTATCAGCATAAGCTGGATGGATACGGGGTGGGAGGCTAATCATCGATCAGGCCGCATGTTTCCGGGGGGCACTAAATAGCAGTAGGACCCAAACCGGGTCCCACACCTATAATCGGAACCTCCGGGAAACCCCACCTCTGGTACACAGTTCCAGGAAAGGACCAACCAGTCCATAGTCGTGGCCTACCTCACTCTGCACAGCCCACCAGGATCTCACCACACAGCAGGAACCCAGGGACCACCAGAGCAGGTAAGAAAAGTCCTAGTCAGCCAGGGAGATGGGCGACAGGGGCATCAAGGTGTACAGCCATGAAAAAATAAACAAAGAGAGAAAAAAAAATATGGCCAAAAGACCACAGATCTGAGTCCCTTCAGAGCACTTCACAGACGTAATGTCCACAGCATATTTCAGCCCTTTGACTTGAAGAGGTCAGGAAGCTTGACAGCAAGGTCTCTTTGGGCCACCTCCGGTGAGTCATAGCTGTGGGTGATGTTGCTGACTGTAACTCTGAGGGTAGCGGGATAGACCATCCTAAATGGGATAGATGCTGCGATTAGTTTTTGGACTGTAGAATGGAACGCAGCCCTCTTGATTCTCATCTCCTTGGGGAGGTCCTGGGTGATCACATGATGAGCTGACCCCCAAGAAATTGCTTGCAAATTCAGGGATTTACTAAAGCGTGTTGCCTTTCAATGTGGCTTAGAAATTTGATAATTATGGGCCGCAGAGGGATTCAGGTGGTGGTGAGGTCTCAACGACCTTGGGCCCTCTCGAGATGATAGTTCGGATTGATCGTGAGGGGCCCACTATTTTAGTGAGAAGCGTTGCAAAGAAGGCCATCAAGTCCGGCCCCTCCTCTAGCACTGGAAGGCCCAAAATGAGAAGGTTATTCCTTTGGTTACGACCCTCCAGATCCTCGGTCTTCAACTGGAGTTTCCTCACCTGCAGGGTCAATCCAGACATCTCCGCCTAGGCCTTCACCTTCCACTGTTCCAGGGAAAAGATTCTCGCTTCCGAGTCCGATACCCTCATGGTGAGGGAAGAGAGATCCCCCCGCAGCGACTTCAATTCCGCTGTAATGTCCTGAAGGATAGATCTTAGTGGGGCCAGCTCCTGCATAAATTTGTCTTCGGTCAGTAGACCCGACTTTTGGGACTTATCACCGGCTTTTTCGGATCCGATACCCGCTTGATTCCGCGGCTTCTTTGCCTGCTTCTCAGGGGTTGCGGGAGGCGTATGCCTAGCTGCGGCCTGCTTCTTATCTCCCTCCATCTCCTCACAAACACCAAAATGCTGACACAGATGCACCTGAGGGTCAATAGAAAGAACTTAGATGACCCAGTGAGCGTGATCTGGCTAAGATAGGACTCCTAAAACCGCTGATTCCGTCAGATAGGACGTCTGGAGGGGAGAGCTCTATTCCCAAGCTGCCATTCAGCCAGCTGCCATCACGTGACTCCCTAATTTGACTATTACAACTTGGATTCTCCAGGCATTATTATTAGTTCTGTACAATAAATTAAATTATGTTTACGTAAAGTATTACCAGTTTTATCTTTGAGCCAATGATAGACAAAGACAGAATAATATTAGCTTTTCTATAATGAAATATTAGGGAGTTTGAAATGTAATTTAGTATACATGGTTATTTTTAATGCTGGAGCTAGGAAAGGAATAGCACTTGTTAAATGGACATATTCTGAAGGGTTATATTATGGCATGTTTCAATGCAAATTCCCTCCCCTGAAGAAGCCCAACAAAATGGGTGAAATGTTGGGCAGTGGGGAACCTGTGCTGAATAATATGAATTACAATAAAGCCTGAAAAAGAGTTTACTGACTTTGATCATGAGTGTGGCTGGTTCCTTTGAAATTTGACAGTAATCCCTTCAAAAGCCATATAATCAAAATTTTTTTTTTTTTATCAATGATATCATTTGCATCTGGAAGGGAACCCAGGAAGAGGCTAGTGATTTACTTTTGTGGCTTATTCAAAATAATCTACATTTAAATTCACAAGCACCATTAATCCTACACAGTTGGATTTCCTTGATATTGCATTGGTGGCTGAGAAGGACAAGGTAAGGGATATTGGAATATTGTAAGGAAACAGCTGCAAACAGCCTGCTGAAATAGCACACATCCTCACACACTTTATGGCCAATTTATCCAGATTAGGAGAAACTGCTCCAGTGAGACTGACTTCAAAGAACAAGCAGGAGAGCTGACTGACACATTTTTGGCTACAGGATATAACAGTAATGTATCACAAGAGGCACTACAGAGGGGAAGTAGTAAGGATGGAAAAACTCTGCTGAAACAAAGTCTAAAGGAAACTGATGAAAAAGTATCAGTGTGCTTCATTATTAAATGCACCCCACTGTCAGTCGGAATTAGTAGTGTGGTCAAAAAAGTTTGGCTGATACTACTTGGTGATCCCACTTTGGCACTTGAACTTATCACATCACCAATAATAGCATTTTATCGGACACCTAATATAAAGGGCAAATTGGTTCATAGCCAATATGAGGACACTACCCTTGCCATACCGAATTTAGGAATAGGTTACCTCCACCTCTAAAAGGGTTGCACCATTGTGGGCATTGCAACATTTGCACATGTTGTAATCAAGGTAAAAAATTGAAAGTGCATGGGTATGGCACAAAAACAGAGGTGAAGAGTTTTATCTCTTGAAACAGTGATTTTGTTGTATATGCCTTGTGGTGTAGTTGTCCTTATAAAATGGGCAAAATAAATCCTGGATCCTGATTGGCTGAAACAAGTTTTGAGCCATTTCCTTATCAGGATATATTTTTACAACCGGCACTTCTTCTGCCACCTAGAGCCCCATAACACATAGATATCAAGGTGCTAGTTTGACTGAAAACTGAGCCAGCCTGCCATGCCCACTGCCCAGCCTACATGACATACTGAACACTCTGCCCCCTACCCCCCTGATACATACAGTAGATCAAGTCCCTTTATTCCAGAATAAATACACATGTACTTTCCAGATGTATTTTTGTGCAGTTTGTAAACATTTAAGTCCTAACCTGTGCTGCATGACATCCTGATGGCAAAGAATGCAGCTAAACTCATGCTGCAGGTTTAAAATATACCCGACCCAGAACACCTCCTCAAAACTGATCCTCCCTTCCCAATCCACAAAATCAAACTACCAGGCAGACACTTCCAAAAAACAAGTCAAACTTTAGTTTCCTCCTTTCAACACTCACAGACACCCCTTTCCATAGATGACAGCATGCTAAAAAGCTTTTCTTTATGGTGGCCAGTACAGGACATGCTTGCTTTAACTCGAGCCACCTGTCACTACGTAAGTCACACAGGAACCATCAATAAATGCAAAATAAAGAAAACACATGAACACAGAGGGGAAAAAAAACTGATTCTACCTCCCTTACAGCATGAACAGAGCTACTACAACACACACAGACACCATAACAAAAATCACTCTGCATGACCGCTAACAGAGGCACACTGTGTAATGCTCAACCTCACTAAACCCTGCAACGAAAAAAACAACAAAAGATAAACAAAAAGAAAGTAAATAAAAAAAAAGAAAAAGAAGCGTTTTTCTCTTGCAGAACACGCTTGGGGGGACAGACACAGACAGACACTGCATGATACATAGCCTATGCAGCACTGAGGGATTATTTTTCTATGTTTTACAAATTTAACAGTTTCTAACCATAGTTTTCTAAATAAGTACATATACTTTTTTTCTACTGGGGTGCTTATGCCAAGGGCACATCTTATAAGCGCAATAACACACTCTGAGGTGTGGGTTATCTCCTGATAAGAGCACGCTCAGGTGCATAAGGCACTTAGTGCAAGTACCTCATGCCTTATAACACACCTGGGCATGATCTTATCAGGAGATAACCCACACATCAGAGTGTGTTATTGGTTGCTTAATCTATATGGGCTGTAAAGTTAGAACAGCATATACTTGCATTCGAGTACTTGTCCAATCTTCTAGATCAGGGCAAATTACCACACCAGCTGGAAAATATTTTTATGAATATCACAATAATGACCCTGACTTTCTTAAATGGATGGGAATTGCAAGTTTAAATCAAAGTGGACAAGGGGGAGACAGACTTAATTTACAATTTACATTGAGAAAGTTAACAGATCTTTACTTTGGGTACTTTACAACTGAGAGGGTTGAACATAGACTGGTATTTGAAGCAATCTTTATAGATTAATATCAAGGGTTACTAATCCAAATAATCCCCCGTCAGGGTTGGGTCATAACTAAAGTGTGCTCGTATGTTTTGGCTGTAAATTTGGTTTTTGTTTTTGTTTATTTTTAAGAATAATATTTTCTCTCTGTTTTATCTAGATTCTCTTCTATAGTGGCTGATTGGATGATTACATGAAAACAACTTCTACACAAGTAATTTGTTTATATGAAACTGAAATTGCGATTTGTGATAAGATTTCATCACTCTATATCATTAATTTTTGTTTTCCTCACTTAATCTTTGTGCTTTTAACACTGCTCCATAAAATCCCTAGTAAGACTTAAACATAGTTTACAATGTTTTTAAACTGATTTTTTAGACATTTTTGTTCAAATGGAAACTGGAAACCTGTGTATGAATTAGCAACACATGTAATTGCGTACGTTTTTTTTTATTATTGGATGTAAAATGAATTTTTCTGTGACCTCTTGCTTGACTCCCACCACAACCACTTTTACCACTTATAGAAGTGAGTAATGTATGCTAATGAGTTTGTTGTCCCAACCTATTGGATTAGAACCCTGAGAAGTGGTATGCAAGGTGAAGAGTCCTCTGATCATACCAGCCCCTTGTTGAAGACTACAGTTTAAGCACTGGAGCTTGATTGAGAGTAGAGATGCAGCAAAGTTTAATTTTGCCAGCGAAGTTCCAGTGAAGTCAGGAATTTCACCCTGCAGAATTTTTCATGAAATCTGCGCATTTCATAAAATATTCCACAAGTGCGAAATACGAAATTCTGCCTACAAAATGTGGAATTTTGTCCTTGACCAGTGAAATTTTGCCCACAAATGATGGAATTTCACCCATGAGTGGCAAAATTTCACTGTTCACAGGTGACATTCAGCATTTTGTGGGCAAAATTCAGCATTTCGCTGGTGGAATTTCACATTTTGCTTCTACGGAATATTTTGTGAAATGCACAAATTTCGCAAATATTTCAGGGAGCGAAATTTGTGGATTTCACCCATCTCTAACTGAGAGTGACAGGAGTTTTTTGTTGGTCTGTCTGTTTACCTGTAATAAAACTCTTTACATACTTTTGTCCTTGCCAGCACTTTTTATTTTATTTTCTAATGGAGTGTTTCAGTGGAGTGCTTGGATATTCCTGTTTGTGCCTGAGAAAGAACTTGGAGATGGCAGCCCCAAATCTTAGCACCAAGGTTTTATTCTGCTTAGGCACACCAAAATTCCTGTCTCTGTCTGCTTCTTACCCACTCTACACATGATCTATTTCCTCTGGGGTGGGCCACATCACTGGTACGGGACTTGCCAGGGGTTGGATCATCATCTAGCCTCCCAAGATTTTCGCCTTTTCTTCCTCTTGTGGATGCTAACATGAGGGTGTGCACAATCTCAGATAGGCCAAACCTGCTGAGTGCCTCACTCCTGTGAGTGCTTACAGGTGCACTAGTACCTGTTGTTACCAAGGTGGCAGTCAGTAGCTAGAGATGGCTGCTTTTCTTTCCTGGAGAAGAGCACCCTTTGGGATGTACAGTCTTCCTCCCTCAGATGGCTTCACCCCCCAATGACCTGCTTCCATTCTCAAACCCAAATCACCAGCAGAGCAGGTGGTAGCTCTAACACTGTGCTATTGGTCTGGCTAGTAAATATCTTTACATAAAGGACCTCAGTGTGAATCCATATTGCTTCATTATAAATACTACTACATTTTTGCTCAACATTGAAACAAGATGTCATTGAGTGTGTGTGTGTGTGTGTGTGTGTGTGTGTGTGTGTGTGTGTGTTGGGGGGAGGAAGGATTTCAAGGTTTCAAAGGGAGTGCCTGTACTAGCTATCAGAATAATCATGAATCCCCTCCTACGTTTGTATGCATAGGTGTTCACCACTTTGACTTATAGACATGTTTCTCACTGTAATGCATTACAATTTATGTACTTTATACCATAATATTACTAAGATACCTCTTTGAAAATAAGAAATGGCACTTCATTAAGCCATCCAACCATATCAATGATGTCAGTATTACAATCAAAATACATTTCAAAAGAACATTTTAAATGAACTATAAATATGATTGAGTTATTTTATGCATTGTGTTTGGGCCAGACTTCAGAATTAGCTACAATTAATGTTTTGAGTCACAGGTTTTAGAAAACAGTATACAACAACATTGATTCATATTACACTGTATGTGTGAAAAATATAAATTTACTGAAGTGCAGTCAGCCATCTGAAACTTAAAGAGCAGAAATGGGGACTGGTTGATCTCTAGATAATACCAGGATAACATCTCTCTGCACGTCTACTGACTTTTTTTCCATAGGGGCGCTACATTCCCTGTACCTTATTAGAGGAGGATGGTTTCTATACATATACAGTATATATATATATATATATAATAGCACCAATTAAATTACCTTGCAACCTGACCTTAATCTGGCAGAAATGATTATTCCATGAAACAGTTAGGGCTCTCTAATTGACATGAAGTGCCTGCAAAATTGGTCTTTTGCAAGAGTTCCTGTCAGAGGCACATTGATATGCTAATATCCATTGCTAGTGGAATCACTTTATAAAGGCAGACTTTCAAAATTGAATTATTTCAATTTCAGCATCTATGAATCTAGCAATCTGGCTGTATATGTGTCTAAATCAGTGCAATATTTTCGATGGGTAAACAGCTGTGCTAGGGTGTTGCTATAGCAACTGTTTGAATCATGACAATTGTGCTAGTGATGAAGTCATTAGCAGTGTGAAATACACTTTGAGGTTGTCAAGTGTACACTCCAGGAACATTTCAACAGCATTGCTGCAGCCTTTTCATTTACATAATTCGGGCTTTTACACATGATCTCATTTACAGTCTATGGAAATTGCAGCTTGTTATTATTTGCCTTCTGCCTAAGTGATTGGCTATTATCCACTACTATGGTCACAAGTGACAGAGTCCATCTCCACAAAATTCAGACTCACATTTTCATTAAACATATTGTCAGTGCCTTATAAGTCATTGATATCTAAAGGCACAAAATTGCAAAAGAAACCACAGAAGTAACTTAAATCCATTTTACTCAATATAATCTTTCAAACTTCACAATATTGCTGGTGCTTCTAACAAACCCCATCAGTTCTTCTGCATTATTCAGTAAATGTTTTTCAACTGTATTTTACTTCAAGAAGCCAATGTTTATTCATCAGTCTATGTATGGTTCTTCATTAGATATAAGTTTATGCAAATTCTGTAAAGAAACAGTAGTTTTAATAGATGTCAGTCTGTGGCACTGTTAATAGTATTCACACATCTGGTTCACAAAGTTGTGTTTCAAGTCCCATGCTTTAGCCTGGGGTCCATACCCATCACTGACACTACAGTGCAAAAAATGGAAGCAGCTGCACTGCTAGAGGTTCTGTCATTCCAAAAATTAAACAAGTTCCCTTTCAGTCCATTTCTGGGTTTTTTAGGTGGAAGACACAAATCCTAAGTAAGTTTTTAAAAAGAGCATCTGTTAACCTTAGCATCCTGTCAACATTCTTTTTTCAACATTCTTTTTCTTAAGTAAAAGCTCTGATTCAGTTTTCCATGACTGAATGTGGGACATTGCTGAGTGCATAATGGCTGCTCTGTTTGCCTGAATACATTTGCTACACTGACAGTACGTTTGCTTTGTAAAATGATTAAAGACTGTACATGTAACTGTAATAATATGTAAAAAGAAAATGGCTCTATGTTTTCAATATTTTTGTGTGTATGTGGCTAGAAACATAGAAACATAGAATTTGAAGACAGATAAGGACCGCTTGGCCCACCTAGTTTGCCCATTTCCCTACTTGATGGATAAGCTGCAGATTCTAGTTAATCAACAGCTTACTTCCTCCTGCCCCCCCACTAGAATTGCTTTATGCCTGTCCCATGCATTCTTGAATTCTCCCACTGTTCCTGACTCCACAACCTCCTCAGGAAGGCTGTTCCATGCATCCACAACTCTCTCTGTGAAAAAATGCTTTCCAACATTACCTCTGAGCCATCCCCCTCTATCTTCAAATTGTGCCCTCCTGTTCTTGCACAACTCGTCTTCTGAAAGATACTACCCTCTTGTACATTGTTAATTCCATTGACATACTTGAAAGTTTCTAGCATGTCCCCCCTCTCCCTCCTTTCCTCAAGGGTATACATATTAAGCTGCTTTAGTCTCTATTGGTATGTCTTCTGGTGCAGACCCTGCACCATTTTGGTTGACCCCCTCTGAACAACCTCCACTCTGTTTATGTCTTTGTGAAGATGAGGTCTCCAGAAATGCATGCAGTACTCCAGATGGGGTCTCACTAACTGTCTGTACAGAGGGATAACAACTTCTGTTTTCTACTGTTGATGCCTCTCCCTATGCATCACAGTATACCCCCAGCCCTCCTTACTGCCTTCTCACATTGCTTGCCCACCTGTAGGTCATCTGATATAATTACTGTTAGGTCTCTTTCGATTTTTGTTGTTGTTATTAGCTTACACCCCATTGTATACTCTTCCCCTGGGTTTTTGTTTCCCAGATGCATTACCTTGCACTTCTTTGCATTGAATCTGAGCTGCCACATATTTGACCATTCCTCCAACCTTGCTAAATCCCTTTTCATTCTTTCCACCTCACCTTGTGTATCAACCCTGTTGCAGATCTTTGTGTCATCTGCAAAGAGACATACCTTTCCTTCCAGGTGCTCTCCAATGTCACTTATAAAGACATTAAAGAGGACCGATCCCAGTACCGAACCCTGTGGTACCCCACTAATTACCCTCCTTTCTTCACTGTGGACTCCATTTACTATTACCCTTTGCATCCTGTTGTCCAGCCATTTTTTTATCCAGGCTACCTCCTTGGGACCCACTCCAAGGCTGGCTAACGTGTATATTAATCTTTTGTGTGAGACTATGTCAAATGCATTGCTAAAATCTAGGTAGACCATATCCACAGCCCCTCCCTGGTCTACTACTTTGGTCACCCAGTAAAAGAAATCTATTAGGTTCATCTGACATGACCTTCCTGCTGCCTTGGGTCCTGTGCCCCACTGGCCTCTAGGTACTCAACACGTCTTTCCTTCAGAAGTGATTCTATCATTTTCCCTACCACTGAAGTCAAATTAAATGGTCTGTAGTTTCCTGCCTCTGCCCTGCTCCCACTTTTGTGAAGTGGAATCACATTTGCCCTCCTCCAGTCCTCAGGTACCACTCCATCCTTCCGTGATTTGTTAGGAGAGTAGTCAGTGGTGTTACTAGTTCTACCCTTAGTTCTTTTAGAATTCTTGGGTGAATCCCATCAGGCCCCATTGCTTTATCCACCCACAATTTCAAGAGTTCTTTCAAAACCCTTTCTTCTGTGAATGAACTGGTATTGACCCCCCTATTCAGAGTTTCTCTCTTGTTTGGTTTAGGTACCTCCCCCTCCTCTTCCATTGTGAATACTGAGCAGAAATATTCGCTCAGTATCACTACCTTTTCACTGTCACCCTCTGCCCACATTCCCTTCCCTTTATTAAGTCTTTGTATACCTCCCTTGGTTTTCTTCACTCCCTAATGTACCTATAAAAGGTTTTATCCCCCTTCTTAACAGAGTTGGCTATCTTTTTCTCAGTTTGTGCCTTTGCTATTCTGACTTCCTTCCCTGCCTCCTTCTGGCTTAACTGATAAAGTTCTCTGTCCTGCTCCTTCTGTGTTTCCTTATATTTCCTGAATGCTATCCTTTTCTCCTTAACCATCCCTGCCACCTCTTTTGAGAACCATAGTGTTTTTTCTTTGTTTTGTTTTGTTAATTTGCTTCACACAAAGGCTTGTTGCCTCTGCGATGTCTGTTTTGATTAGTCCCCATTATTCCTCCACCCCTCCTTCTTGCTCATTTGCTAGTGCTTTTCTGAGGCATTCTCTAATTTTCCCAAAGTAAGCCTTCCTAAAGTCCAATACTCTTGTTTTTGTGTGGCTTGACTCTATGGCTCTGTTTATTGTGAACCACACTGTTTGGTGGTCACTTGTTCCCAGATGGCTACCCACTTCTAAATCTGAGATCCTTTCTCCTTCCCCATTTGAGAGTACCAGGTCTAAGATTGCTCCCTCCCGAGTGGGTTCCAACACTAGCTGTCTGAGGCATTCCCCCTGTAGGGCATCAAGAATGACTCTGCTCTTGGATGTGCATGCAGCAAAGGTACTCCAGTTAACATCTGGCATATTCAAGTCCCTCATCAACAATATCTCCCCTTTTTCTGCCATTTTAAGGATGCCTTCTGTCATTTCCTTGTCCATTTCCTCCCTCTGAGATGGGGGTCTGTACACAACCCCCATGCGGATTGTGGTGTCATTTCTGGTCTCCAGGGTGACCCATAGTGACTCATCAACTTCCTGTTTACTCTTTAGTTCTGTTGCTTTAATCCCTTCCCATATATAGAGAGCTACTACTCCTCCTCTTTTACCCACCCTGTCCCTCCTGTAGACTGTGTATCCTGGTATGCTGACATCCCAGTCATGGTTCTCTGTGTACCATGTTTCATTGACTGCCACAATATCCAGGCATCCCTCTTCCATCAAGGCCACTAGTTCAGGAAGCTTGTTGCACAGACTGCGGGCATTGGTACTCATCACCTTCCATTTATTTTTTATGGCCTTAACCCTTTTAGTCCCATCCCTGTCCTTACTGCCTTTTTCTGCATTTATCCCTGTATTGCTCCTTACTGACTTCTCTACCTTGGTGTTTACCTCTCTAACTACTGTGTTTTGTGGTGGGAGGCTGGGTTTTCCCTGCTCCTTTTCAGTGTCTCCCCCATTGGCTAGTTTGAATGCTTATCAATGAAGCATTAAACCTATCAACTAGGATCCTGGTTCCCCTCCCAGACAAATGCAGACCATCATGCCAATATAGGCCTGCATCCCTCCAGATGGACCCCCAGTCCCCAATGAAGCCAAAACCCTGAGTTCTGCACCAGTGTTTCAACCATTCATTGAATCCCATGGTGTGGAGTACCCTAGCATCACAATTGCCATAGACAGGCAGCACCTCCGAGAAGGTTACCGTACATGCTACTTGTCTAAGGCCCCTTCCCAACTCCACAAACTCCTCTTGCACCACTCTGATCCCATTCACAGCCAGGTCATTTGTTCCTAGGTGAACAATGACATCCAGCTCCCTCCCTCATGCAGCTGCTCCCATGATCCTGAGGATTCACTTCCTGTCGCTCTGAGCCTTGGCGCCAGGCAGGCACCTTACCTCCCTAGCCCCTTCCTCCCCCACTTCTACCCCCCTAATGATCAAGTCACCCAACAGGAGTTGTTTCCTTCCCCTGTAGGGTCTCGTGACACCCTCCTGTGGGTCTCCTTTGTGGAGATTCCAAACATCCTCCTTGGTCTTCACTGCAGGTACCTCCATAGAGGAACCACTCTTTACCAGAACAGCATATGAGTTGTGGAGAGGTACAGCTGGAGGGATGCACCTCTGTTCCACCGCCCTCTCCCTGAGCCCACCTTGGTCCAACCACTCCTCTTTCTTGGCAACCTCTGAGGTAACGGCAGTGGCCCTGGTGGTCCCTGGGAGGGGGAAGAGGTTTCACGAATCCTAGCCAGGTCAGCCTGGAGACGGGCAACCTCCTCTTCTCAGACCAGAGAGGTACCTGCTAACAGGGCAGCATCGCCCTGTTTGCAGTCTCAGGTGAAGGTCACCCTGGGTACATGCAGACATCGTTCAAGAGTAATTAAGTGCTCAACACAGCTTGAAGAAGCAGTGCATGAAAGCAGTGACAATTCTGACCTATAGTATACATTTTTATTCAGTTTCAGATTACCCTATTCTCCTCACTGTATGATACACTTTTTCCCCATTTTCAGTCTGTTTTAACACATTTTGTGCTGATGCAATAATAAAGGGAGCAATGCTTTTAACATGGCTCAGACCAGGTTTTCATCAGCAGTCTGAATTGCCTTGAACACCTATTGTTAAAGATAACTTTTCACATGCTATAATGAGCTAGCATATATCAGACACTGCTTCTTAAATCTTTGGGGCAATAGGGTCAGATATTCAAAAAATGGGTATAAGTGGGGCACAAAGTTTTGCGCTGCACCTGTGTCAGCCCTGAGGCTGTGGTATATTTAGTTGGATAGTGAACCACTGCTATCTGACAGAATATTGAAATGTGTCAGCCCAATGCAAAATCAATCTGTGCTGCCCTGACATGGACTGAGACTGTATCTAGCCCACAGAGAACTGCACTCTCGGGCTGCATAGCACTGGGATCCATGACATGACATTCAGCTGCACCATGCAAATGAAACCATTAGGCATACAAGGTGCTAAGGATCTGTTAGCATGCAAATTATGGGCTCATTTGCATGGGAAGCAGTGGCCTCTTTGTGCCCATCCTGTGGGCACCTGCCATGTAATCCCTGGTATCTAGTGGTAACCCCCCAAACACCCATCTTGGTTCTACTTAATGTTCCCTTTTTTTAGTGGCACCCACCAACCTTCAAGCACCCATCTTGGTTTGTAACATTTTTCCCTGGTGCATAGTGGCACTCCACCAACCTACAGTCACTATCTCAGTTAATATCAATAGTTCTTTGGTGTCCAGTGGCATCCTCAAACTTCTGATCATCCATCTCAGTTAGTGTCAATGTTCACCTGGTGTCTGGTGGCACCACCTCCCTGAGTATGCAACCTAGTTTGTAGCAACATTTCCCTGGTATCTAGTGGCAACCTCCCACACCCTCTGGTCAGCCATACCAGATAGTATCAATGTTATCCTGGGGTCTAGTGGCACCTCTCACCTTCCAAACACTATTCTGGGATAGTATCACTGGTTCCCTGTGTCCAGTTCCACCTCCACCCTCCAGTCACTCATCCCATTTAGTGTCAATGTTTCAAAATGAATGGCAGTGAATCCTCAGAGATGTGGTTGTGCAGGTGAAGGGCAGTCAGCCCAAAATACAGCAAGACACAAATGCCTGCACTCCGGAGTCATGAAAATCCACACAACAGAATCAATTTTTCAGTGCTTTAATTTCAGTAATAAAGTGTGGATTTGGACAACCAACCACACACCTCTTTGCCAAGCACTTTGAGTTTTAATTCTTTGTTGGGGGCGTGGTTGTGGGAGAACACTATCATCAAATATATAATAAAACAGTGAAAATAAATAGGTTAAACTAATGAAGGAAAGCTGTGCCCGGAGAATGAGTGGGTGCAAGGTCTGGGGTGTGCTACTCCGAAAGTAAATCAAAAACCAATGAGACCCGCACCTGCAGAACTCTTTGTCTTTTTTTTTTGTTAAATAAATACGATGACTGAGCTGCGAACAGTGTGACTGTAAGGGGACCAACAGCATATTACTAGCAGTAATATTACTGGTCACAAATTGCTAAAAAAACTAACTGTATAATGAAAACCAACACACTGCCAAACTAGAATCAGTGTAACAGTCGAGAGACCATTAACATGCCACTATCATATAGGTCATCATAATACTCCATATAGATATTACAGCACTAATCACTAATTCAAAGACAGAAATTGCATATGGAGCAAATTTAATCTGCAATTATTCTAATAGGTAGGTTTAATATCACTATGATTGTTTGATCCCTTTGGTTTGACCCCTCTTAATGTGCAAATCCAAGAACTTTCTCTTTTAAACAGGTGGTTCATTCTATCCTTACCCTTTCTTAGGGGTTTTACATGTTCAATTCCCATGACTCTGATAAATTCTGAGCTACAATTATGAGTCTCAGAGAAATGTATCTTTACAGGGTTGTCCTGTCTGTTATTAGATATCAATCTAACGTGCTCCTGTATGCGTTGTTTTAAAGGTCAAACAGTTCATCCTATATAAACCAGATGACAGGGTCACCAGAAAGTGTAAACTGTAAATGGGGTGTCACAAGTGATGCATTTTTTGAGCTCTTCTGTGATCTGCTTGTCTGATGAATGTACGAACACATTGCCTGTAGTAGCCAATTGCAAAAATTACTGTACATCTTTGACACTTGTGAAATCCACTGGGCCATTTTGGTAACCAAGTTCTATCAGTGGATGAGACCCTACTGAAAGATACTTGTGGTTTCATTCTTACAATTGTGCTCATTTCTTTATCTCCCAGTAGAATTGTCCAGTTCTTGTGAACAATGTTTCTTATTCTCCCTGCTAAAGCATGAAATTCTGTCACAAATTTAATGGGTGCCTCCGAATACCCCACATCTTTTTTAGCTGCATGTGTGTGTATTAGTTGTGTTCTGTCTAATAATAAAGCTTTATTTTTGGTGATTGCTAATAATTTCTTGTCATAGCCCCTCTCTGAGAATTTATTTTCTAATTCTACTGCCTGTTCCAAAACATGCCTCTTCAGTACTACAGTTTCTTTGGATTCTAAGCATTTGACTGAATGGAATCAATTTCCTTAGCTGGGGGGAGGGGGGGCTTTCAGCATGTAGAAGGGAATTGATAGCCATGGGTTTCCTATAACCACATGCACTCAAAACCTCTTCTGGTTTCCAACACAGCTCAAGATCAAGGAATTCTAATCTTTCTTTATGCACTACATACTGTATGTAAATCTTAGAAGTAAATCATTGTTATGTAGACATGTCAGAAAATCACTCAGGGATTAGCTCCAAATTTCCCTCCTACACACATATGCAATTGTCTATGTAATGATACCATTTTTTATATTTTTGTGAAAAGGATTAACTGCAGCATTAAACAGTCTGACCTCCTCCCACTATCCCAAAAAACAGATCTGCATAACTGGGTGCCATGCTAATACCCCATAAAGAACCACATAACAGTAAAAAGTATTCATCCTGGAATTCAGAACAGTTCTGTGTGAGCATAAACCCTAATGCCTGTAAGATGAAGTCAGTGGGGATGTCCCTAGCACTTTTATTGTTTTCTAAAACGTATTTGCATGTTCATATCTCCGATCATGCTAAATGGAAGTATACAATGATTCCATGTCTATTATCAATTCTTACTCTACACAAAATTCTAAAATGTTTTGAGGGTATCAGTGGTATCTTCGAGATGTGATGATAATTCCATCGCACACGCCAACCAAAAAAAATCAACATAATGACCAAGTTTCTCAGTGATAGACCAACTGCCTGAAACAATGGGTCTTCCAGGAGGATTATTACTATCCTTATGGATCTTAGGTAACACATAGAAACCAGAGGTAATATGATGTTGGCACAAAATATATTTAAATCCATTTTCAGTTTTGCTCTAATTTCTCACTACAGGAATCAAAATTTGATAAAGCTGTTTATTAAAAGTGAAAGTGGTGTTACTCAAAAGCTTCTTGTAATTAATTTCATTGTTAAACAAAGACTTAACAATTGTTACAGGTAGCGGGCTATCTCTCCCTGGGCTGAGGTACAGATATGGCACACTGATGAGTCCAAATGAGGATGGAACACATGTCTGTGTCTGCTGTTCTCAGACTTTGCTGATTGTATTGTGATGCCTTCTAGCACCATGCAATTCTGCTTAAAGTTGAGCCAGTCCAAATCTATTCATGGGCATTTGTATATGCTTCCCATGATGCTTTGCGTTATTGGGGTATGTGCAATTTGTGTTTTCTTTAAAATTTGTCTGTATGGTCAATATCCTCTGGGATAACCCTTGCACCAGTGCATGTGGTTTTTTTTTTCTGGTGTTCTCTTCTTTTTCTTCTTTGGGCTGCCCATGATCCAAACCAATAAGATACCCTATAGGGTGGCTGGCTATCTCTCCCTGGGCTGAGGTACAGATATGTCACACTGATGAGTCCAAATAAGGATGAAATGTGTCTGCTGTTCTCAGACTTTGCTGATTATATTATGAGGCCTTCAGGCACCATGCAATTCTGCTTAAAGTTGAGTCAATCCAAATTAATTCATAAGCATTTGCATGTGGTTCCCATGATGCTTTCCATTGTCAGGGTATGTGCAATTTGTGTTTTCTTTAAAATTTTTCTGTATGGTCAGTATCCTCTGGGATAACCTTTGCTCCAATGCATTTGATCTGGGGTTCTTTTGTTGTTCTCTTTTCTCTCTACAGTTGGCTGTCCATGACCCAAACCAATAAGATCCCCTATAGGGTGGCTGCCTACCTCTCCCTGGGCTGAAGTATGCATATGGCACACTGATGAGTCCAAATGAGGATGAAACATGTGTCTGTGTCTGCTTTTCTCAGCCTTTGCTGATTGTATTATGAGGCCTTCTGGCACCATGCAATTCTGCTTAAATCTGAGCCAATCCAAATTAATTCATGGCCATTTGTATATGCTTCCCATGATGCTTTAAAGGCATTATTGGGGCATGTGCAATTTGTGTTTTCTTCATAATTTGGCTGTATGGCCAATATCCTCAAGGGTAACTCTTGCTGCAGTGCATTTGCTCTGGGGTTCTTTTGTTGATCTCTTCTCTCTCTACTTTGGACTGCCCATGACCCAAAAAAATAAGATCCCCTATAAGGTGGCTGGCTATCTCTTCCTGGGCTGAGGTACATATATGGCACACTGATGAGTGTAAATGAGGAAGAAACATGTGTCTGTTGTTCTCAGCCTTTGCTGATTGTATTGTGAGGCCTTCCGGCACCAGGCAATTCTGCTTAAAGTTGAGCCAGACCAAATTAATTCATGGTCATTTGCATATGCTTCCCATGATGCTTTGCATTATTGGGGTATGTGCAATTTGTGTTTTCTTTAAAATGTGGCTATGTGGCCAATATCCTCCAGGATAAACCTTTCTCTAGTGCATTTGCTCTGGGGTTCTTTTGTTGTTCTCTTCTCTCTCTCTACTTTGGGCTGCCCATGACCCAAATCAATAACTTCCCCTATAGGGTGGCTGGCTATCTATCCCATGGGCTGAGGTACAAATATGGCACACTGTTGAGTCCAAATGTGGATTAAACACATGTCTATGTCTGCTGTTCTCAGCCATTGCTGATTGTATTGTGAGGCCTTCTGACACCATACAATTCTGCTTAAAGTTGAGCCAGTCCAAATTCATTCACGGGCATTTGTATATGCTTCCTATATTGCCGGAAATAGATGTACTTGGCTCTGCTCCAATTAACACCTTTAATAGTGATGTGCTGTCATACAAAAAAAAAACTGTTATATCAAGTACAAGAATTACTGACTAATTCCTAATATGAGTCATAATGTGTCTAAGGAAGAAAGGGCTGCTATTAAAGAACTATCTGACAATGTGAACATTGTTATTAAACTCACCAATAAAGGTGGAAATTTAGTACATGCTCCTTTTTGTAACTGTGTGTGTCTAGCTGTTATTATTGTTTTCAATGTCTCTGTATTCAAAGACATGGAATCTTTGTAAAGGAGTCTTTGATTCAAAGATATGTTATCTGATATTCTCAATAAAAAAATAAATAGACAACATTATGAAGCAATTAAGTCTTTGTTGAACTATGAAATTAATTTCAAGAAGCTTTTGAGTGACCCCACTTTCATGTTTAATAAAACCAAATTTTGATTGCTGTAGTAAGAAATGGTAGCATAACTGAAAATGAATTTAAATACATTTGGTGCAAACATCCTATTACATCAGGTTTCTATGTGTTACCTAAGATCTATAAAGACATTAACAATTCTCCTGGAAGACCCATTGTTTCAAGCAATGGGTCTATCACTGAGAAACTTGGTCATTATATTGATTTTTTTCTAGAGGCATATGTAATAGAATTAACAAAACGTTTGAGAATATGGAGCAGGATTTTCAAACTGCGTCCAGAAAGAGCACAAGTGTGTGCTTAGCGCAACTGAGTTGCACTGCAGTGCAACTGTGCTATATTGAAACGAGATGCACAGTGCACATCCCATCTGAATATAGCAACTGATGCAGGTGGTGCACATGGAAGCCACTGAAGACTCACTGGTGCATCCCCCAATGCGGTCTGAATACCTGGAATGGGGATGCGTGGCATATCATCGGGATGTGCCAGGCGTAAATTCCAGATATTCAGACTGTGACATGCAAATGGGGCCATTATGTATGCAAGGTGCAAATGGGTCCTTTTGCATGTCATTATGGCTCATTTGCATATCTGGGGCAGGGATGTGCACAGCAGGATGAGCAGGGTGCCCAGCAAGCAAGACTCAATCCTGTAAAGAAGCAGTTTCCCTGGTAGTTTAGTGGCCCCCCTCCATTCCCTGATCACATGAGAAATGTACATTTACCCCATATCTCTGGTAGTCCAGTGGCACCTCCCCATTCCTGATTGCATGAGAAATGTAAATATGCTTTCATTCATAACTTAAGCCCATTGGTCAACAGTGTCAACAAATAGACTGCTAGGTGTACTGTATGCTTTCATTCACTGACAGCTCAGTCAGCAGGCAGCCATGGTAGAATGTGGAGGGATGTGCTGCCCGCTGGCTCTGTGGCCAACTGGCCATTTTGGTTTTGGGGGATTGGGGTGGGGTGTGGTCCACTGGACCACCAGGGATACTGGGATTTATATAGTATCATACGATCTGGTTCAGAATGGGAGGAGGGTACCACTGGACTACCAGGGAAGGATTGACTTAATTAACAGGACTTGATCATGGATTTGGGGACAGGAGTGGGGTACTACTAGACTAGCAGGGAGGGATTAACTGTTTTATCAAGACTTGATCATGGTTTCAGAGAGAGGAGCCACTGGACTACCATGGATATAGGGAACATTTACATTTATCATGCGATCAGGGATGGGAGGGGTGCCACAAGACTACCAGGGTAATGGGTGTGGGTTTAATTTTCCTACGATTGGGGACTGAGGGGAGTAGTCACCCAGGGGCTCAGGGTTGCTGTGTTGTGCTGTGCAGTACAGCAGCCTGCCTGTGGGTGGCTATGACTTACGCATGGTTCTACTATGCCTAACTTTGCGCGGCACTTCTCTGAGATGTGTGGGCAGCTGCACCACACATCTCGGCTGACTATGGATATGTGCTGCATATGCAAGGGAACGCCTTCTCTGGATGCTCCACATACTTTATCTTTGCACAGCATTGCATCTGGAATTGTGTAGCACATCCCTGCCCTTTAAGAATGACCCATGGGTGCATTTTGGAGATGCACTGGTGCAACTTAATTGTGCCGGGCGCATCTCGTTTGAGTATCTGGGCATTTGTGTATAGTGAGAATTGGGAATAGACATAGAATCATTGTATACTTCCATTCAGGATGATCAGAGGATATGAACATGCAAATACTTTTTAGAAAACAATAAAAATGCTGAGGACATTCCCACTGACTTCACCTTACAGGCATTAGAGTTTGTCCTCACACATGACTGTTTTGATTTCCAGGATGAATGCTTTTTACAGTTATGTGGTACCGCTATAGGGGCTAACATGGCACCCATTTATGCTAATCTGTTTTTGGGAGGTTGGGAGGAGATCAGAGTGCTTAATGCTGCAGTTAATCCCTTTCATAGTTTCATAGTTTCATAGCAATGTGTCAGCAGAAAAGGACCATCCTGGCCCATCCAGTCTGCCCATCTCCCCCTTCCCTACTGTACTTGTCACCGGTGCATAAGGAGCCTATCCTTTGTCCTCTAACCGACCCCATATGTCTATCCCACACTCTTTTGAATCCCTCCACCATTTCAACACCTATAACCTCCTCAGGTACTCTGTTCAAGGGCTGAACCACCCTCTCAGTGAAATAACACCCCCTTACATTACCTTTAAATCTTCCTCCTTCCAATCTTAAAGTATGGCCTCTTGTTTTAACTCAGACTTTCCTTTTAAATAGACTTCCTTCCCTTCACTTTATTTATCCTGTTCATGTACTTGAATGCCTCTATCATGTCTCCTCTCTCTCTCTTCTAAACTCCAGCAGATACAAATGTAATTCTCTCAGTCTTGTCTCATATGGTTTCCCTTGCATACCCTGCACCATCTTTGTTGCCCATCTCTGAACCTTTTTCTGTTACATCTATGTCCTTTCTTAAATGAGGCCTGCAGAACTGTAGGTACCTTATTCCAGGTGCAGTCTAACCATGGTATTATATAATCACCAATATAAACGTATGCGGTCTCCGCTCCAAATACCAGGACCTGGAAGCATGGATTGAGCTATACAAATCCCACATCCTGGGACTGTCTGAGACATGGCTAAAACCTCACATTACTGATGCCTCCTACCAACTACCTGGGTACTCCTCCCTCTGCCTGGAGAGACCTGGCAAAAAAAGTGGGGAATGGAATAGCTCTGTTCATCAAGGAACCCCTATCAGCCAACATAGTTCTCTGCTCTGACCCAATCTCTGCCAGTAAATGGCTTATCACTGAACTCACCCTGGAAACCAGCAAAAAACTCTACATTGGGTGCTGCTACAATCCCCCTACAGCCAGAACTGAAGGCTTACACAGCTTCCTCTCTCACCTTGGCTCTATATCCCCACACAGAGACTCAATTCTCTTGGGTGATCTCAATCTAAACTGTCTCAGTTCCCACCAGCCTGACTATGCCTCCCTCCTAAAACAATATAATCCGGCCAAACTATTAACCTTCCCACAAGGCAGAACCCTTGCAAGGGCACACAGACACTCCTGGATTGGATTGTAACTAACCAGGAAGACTGTGTCCTGCACATTGGTACCATGGCTGACTCCATTAGCGATCAGTCCCCTATGTACAGTACCTTCTCTGGTCATTCAAACTTAAACGGTCCCCGCCAAAATACCTGTCTTTCCATAACTTCAGAAGCACAAACACCCCCGTCCTTCTCTCTGAGGCATGGGCACCGGACTGGTCTGCCATTTTCTCAGAATCAAATGTGACCCAGGCAGCATCCATCTACAGGACAAGCATTTTCCAGTCACCACCAGAAGAGTGAGGGGTGGCTACTCATGATGGGTCACGAAAGACCTCCTTACCCTCATGAAAGACAGGGACCATGCCTGGTCAACCTATAAAGCATCCCCATCCCAACCCTATGGAATGATTGCAGGCATTGGACGAACGTTTGCAAACACCTGGCCAAAGTTGTGAAACAGACACATTTCTGCAGTCTCAAGCAAACTAACCTTGGTGACTCTAAACAATTCTAGGCATCCACTGGCTTGCTACTAACCCTCCCCCCCCCAGTAAGCCTGTCCCACAGCTACATACTACTGCTGGCCTCGTTACCAATCCCCAAGAAGTGGCCAAGGCCCTCAATGACAAATTCTCTGACCTCACTATGTACCTGCACAGACTCCCAAATGGCATGCAAAAAACCCTGTCCCCCTGCATGCCCCCATGACATCACCCACCTGGCCTGCCTCTCAACCTCCACCAAACCACCTTTTTCTTCAAAATACTCTCACACGCTGACATAGCTAAACTCCTAAAGAGCCTCCCAAACCACGGCTCCCCTGGAGCAGAAGGATTATCCCCTGTATTCCTTAAACTTATCTCCCCTGACATCATCGCCCCCTTAACATTAATTTTCAACCTTGCCCAGGCCACTTCCTCCATGCCCAATACATGGAAAACCACTAAGGTTATTCCCATTCATAAAGCCGGGGACCCACAATCCACAGACAACTATCGCCCGATCTCCATCCTTCCTCACCTAAGCAAGCTACTTGAAAAAGACGTCCACCACCAACTTGCTGACTACATAGGTAAATATGACCTACTA
Source organism: Neoceratodus forsteri (assembly GCA_016271365.2). NCBI lineage: Eukaryota > Metazoa > Chordata > Ceratodontiformes > Ceratodontidae > Neoceratodus > Neoceratodus forsteri. The sequence continues at coordinate 540,336,057 of CM057449.1, read as the reverse complement.
TGTTGCAAACAACACAGCTTCCAAAAGAATCACTCCACCACCACTGCCCTCACACTCCTAACTGACCACATCCTCACAAACATGGACTGTGGAAATGCAACTGGCACGGTCTTCGTTGACCTCTCCAAAGCCTTCAACCTGGTCAATCACTCGATCCTCGTCTTCAAATTGCATCACCTTGGCTGCTTTCCAGAGATCACCAGCTGGTTCAGAAGCTACCTTACAGGGTGCTCCCAGTTTGTGTGCATTGGTCTGGCCCACTCACCCACCCTGCCTGTCTCTACTGGGGTCCCCCAAAGCTTTATCCTGGGACCCCTCCTTTTCTTCTTATTCATTAACTCCCTTCCAGTGTATAGTCTCAACTATCACTCAGTCCTTTATGCCAATGACCTTGTGCTCTTTTCCAGCGGAAAGTCTCCTACCCTCATCTCTGCAGCCCTCTCACAAAACTATACCGCAGCCCACAACTGGTTCTCTGACAACCTCCTTCTGGTCAATGGCAAAAAAACAAAAACAATGTTGTTTGAATCAAAGCCCTTCCTAACTAAATGCAAATCTAACCCACCCTAATCATCATGTCCCCTGATGGCCATGTCCTAAAGGGCGTTAAACACTTCAAATATCTAGGAGTTGTACTTGACCACTCCCTTTCCTTTACAGAGCACATAAACTCCTTGGTTCTAAGCTTTCATCAAAAACGAGGGTCTGCCTACAGATATTGGCAATACCTCACCCCTGAGGCCTGCCATGCCATCCTCCAGGGAAACCTACTACCTATCCTGGACTACTGCTCTCCCATCTACTCCAGGACCTCTGCATCCACCATGGCAAAACTATCAGTAGCATACAACAGCATATGCCACTTCTCCCTGCTGGCCCTGTTCTCCACGGACCACTGTACTCTTTACACTACACTGGGGTGGCTCTCACTACAAGCCTGCTTTGACCTTGTACTGTACAGTTTTATTGATTCTGCCATCCGTATTGGCCAGAAATTCCCTCTTGCTCCCCTTCTCACCACTCAAACCTCAGCCTATGCTCCTCCAGTATCCCCTACCTGAAAATCCCCAGGATAGCCCTGCCTGTAGCAGCCCCCACACTACGGAACAAGCTGCCCACTGAACTGCTCATCATAAACACTCACTGCTAGTTCAAGACTCACCTTAAAGACTGGCTTCTGTTGGCATCCACCTGCCACTGCTTTAAGGACTAGCTCCCCCCCCATAGGTTTCAGGGGCAGGGCCAAATAGGTTATCTTATTTATTGAAACTGCACCACCATGATCCTTACTTTGCTTTGTTATTTGTTATCCCTCAAATATTGCCAAATGTAACAACTGTAACCTTTCACTATGTATTACCTGCTCTTGTTATGTTCTTGTTATTTTGATGTTTCTACTCTGTGCCACCTTATGTGGCCCAGGTCATGCCTGAAAATGGCTCCCGGGATCAGTGCACCTACCCGGTTAACAAAGTCATAAATAAATAAATAAATGGCATCAGCACCTCCCTCTTCCTACTAGTTATGCCCTTTCCTATGCACACCATCATTCTATTATCTGTGTCAGCCACCTTACTACATTGGACACTTACCCTAAGGTTGTTTGATATTATAATCCCCAGATCCCTTTCCTGTTCTGTTTGCTTTATCTGCTGTCCCCCCAGTGAGTACTTGCCCAGTCGATTTTTATGCCCTGGCTGGGTACTCACAGGGGGAAAGCAGATAAAGCAAACAGAACAGGAAAGGGATCTAGGGATTATAACATCAAACAACTTTAGGGTAAGTGACCAATATAGTTTGTCACTTACCCTTTCACAAATACATAAAAAAAAAAACCTGGTATTATTATAGACTATTGCATATGTGTAATGGAAGGAGATTTGGAGCTAATCCCTGATTTTCTGAAATGGCTACATAACAATGATCTAAATCTAAGATTCACATATGTAGTGCATAAAAAAAGATTACAATTCCTTGAGCTTAAGCTGTGTGGGAAACTGGAAGAGTTCATGACTACATGTGGTTATAGGAAACTCATGGCCACCAATTCCCTTTTACGTGCTGAAAGTGCCCGGCACTAGGTCTGAAGAGCGCTGTCAATAACAGCGCCATCCATAAACAGTGCTGTATTAACAGCACTCTCCACTGGAGCAGCAGGAAAGAATGGTGCCACACAACAAAGCGCCAATGGTAGTGGTCACACACCGCAGAAACAACTGCTACCATTGTAAAATCTGTTTTTATGTGGCAAGCTACGCCTCCACACCCCCTGATGCAGGGGTCTCTTCCCCCTGCACCGCCCGAACTTAAGGATTCCTACTCTGAGGGGGAGCAGATCTTGGGGGAAAAAATTTAACTTTTGGGGCCATGGAATACTGTTTTCATGGCCCTTTGTAAAAAAAAACTTAGTTCCACAACAATAAACTAAAGGGAGACTAGGATTAGAACCTTGGTTTCCACCACCATTTTACAGAGCTGCTCCATGTCTCAGCCCTCTCTGCCACGGGTGCAGCTCAGCCAGACTCTCCAATTCCTCTGCCCTTTTCCTTTCTCCTTGTACCATGGACAGCAACCTGGGGAGTGCTTGCTGCACAAAGCTGTTTAACCCTTGTCACTGTCTGTAGTAGCGCTATTCGGACTGCGCTACGTTTTCTTGCACTACATTTGTAGCACTATTCTGACCAGGTAGTAAAGTGCCCACCCCCAAGCTGGAGGACTCACTTCCATTCGGTCAAATGCTTAGAATGTGAAGGAACTGTTTTACCGAGGAGGCATTTTTGGAACAGGCAGCATAATTAGAGGTTGCCGAAGTGGTCGAAATTGACTCCGCAAAGCAATTCATGGAGCAGTGGGGAATCCGCAAAGCACTCCGCAATGCGAAGTGGAGTACTTTGCGTCATAATGAGGAATGCAAAGTCATTGATTTCAATGCACTTCACGTTACTCCGCCTTCTCCTAACCACTTCTGTGCCTATTTTTAGGCGAAGTGCATTGATTTCAATGTACTTCACATCACTTCTCCTTGCTACTGGGTTCCAAAGTGAATTTTGCAATAATTCATGGGATCGTAGGTCACATGGGTTCTAGATTGTTCTGCGCAGCCTCAGTTCTGTGCAGTGTGTGTGTAGTGGTAGCTGGAGACAGTTTGTTGTCAGAGCTCTGAGATTCAAACCCTATAAAAGCTGTTAAAAAAGCCTTTTTGAGCCATTTTTTTTTTGGCTCAAAACATAGTACATTGATTGTAGGAACCCTCCTGTACTCATATCATTGAGTGTTTATTGTTTGTGTGTGGATTTTGAATGTTAATTTTGAACATTCAGTCTGTGTACTGACAGACACTGGAAGTTTGCTTTGGGGGAAGGGCGTATGCGTGGTGTAGGTAAGTTAACTGAGAGAAAAAGGCATCCTTTTTGTTTTGGTTATATTTTTGTTGTATAACTGTGTTAATGTACACACAGTAATAGTTTAAGTAATTTTTTAAATTTTTTTTGCTGATTGTTGTGGTGCAGCATTGCACAATTTCAGTGTGTTTAAAAGATTTGGTTATAGTAATGAAGTTTTCAATTTGCTGTGCATTACTTGTAGTGTGTGTGTGTGACATGTGCCATCAAATCAGACACATTTTATTGTGCCACACAGTAATTGCAGCAGTGTGAACCTGCTCTCCACTGCACCTGTGTGATTTTTTTGTACTGCTTTGTGGTATCTTTACTGGTAGTGTACTGTTACTGCAGTGCACTGCCCCCTCCCCGCCCCAACCAGCAAAAGGTATTCTTTTCCAGATTAGGATTTGTGACTTGTGAGCACTGGTTAGGTATTGTTGTGCCTTTGTGTCTGCATCTCTTGAGTGCACAGCACAATCTTAATCTGTCTGTGCCTTTGCATCTCTTTAGGACCCAATCTCCATCTGTAACTTAAGTCACAGTTGTTTGTTTGGTTTCCCTTCAGAGTACTGGTGTGGTGCATATCTCTGCATGAACATTGTACTCATTAATGTGCATTTTTAAGTCAGGGCGATCATCACGAGTCACTCATGATGCAAATCACATTCTTCATCTTCATAGTCACGATTCACGATCACGAATCACAAAACTGTACATTTTGTTTGTTGTTAGTTGCATGTAAGCCTGTTTCGTAGTATCTTGGATCTTGGCTTCACCATTGTACCCATTAATATGAGTTTTCAAATTGGATAGTTTTGTGTGGTACAGCTCAGGGAAGTACAGCTGAAGGTATTCGCCTTCGAGTACAGATTACTATCATTAGTCATGTCACACAAGACATTCATCACGACTCCAACTCCGAGGCAAACATGTTTCTCATCTTCATGGTTACGATTCATGATCACAAATCACAAAACTGTACTTTTTTTTGTTGTTAGTTGCATGTAAGCCTGTTTTGTAGTATCTCTAGTCTTGGCTTCACCATTGTACTCATTAATATGAGTTTTCAAATTGGGTAGTTTTGTGTGGTACAGGTCAGGGAAGTACAGCCGTAGGTATTTGCATTCATGTACAGTTTACTGTCATTAGTCATGTCACAGCAGACACTATTCACAACTCCGATTCTGAGACAAATCACATTCTTTATCTTCACGGTTCCTATTCAATAATCAGCATATACTGTATGACAGGATGGAATAGTCACACTGGTTTGAAAGTTACCTGCACAACCATACTCAGCAGGTGAAGACTGGTAACACCCTCTCAGATAGCAGACCTGTCATATCTGGAGTTCCTCAAGGGTCCCTCTTGGGCCCTCTTTTATTTAGCATTTTCCTCAACAACCCTCCTTACTCCTGTCAGGGTCACATCCTTTTATATGCTGATGATGCTGTCCTGTTTACCAGATCCAGACCCTAAGGTCCTTGAATCCAGGCTATAGAGTAATTTCGTAGTAGCAGCAAGATGGCTCCATAAGTACAAGTTAGTTATGAATTACAACAAGTCCAAAACTATGCTGTTCTCCAGCTCCCAAAATAGGCACAGAACTTACCCTCTTTCTATCACCAATGAAGAGGGCTCTCCCCTGGAGCTAGATCTGCTCTTTAAATATCTGGGGATTACTACTGATAGTATGATAACCAATGCCTATTACAGTGACAACATTGTTAAGGCTGTTAACATCTGCATTGGGCTACTTTATAGGCATAAGCAATGTTTGACCCCAGATGCTCTTAACCTGGCCATTCAAAGCTCTCTTGTCTCACTTATTGATTATGGCTTACCAATCTATGGATCAGTTACTGAAACAACTCTTCACCGCATCATAGTTGCACTCAACAAAGCATGCCAGCTCCTTACCGGCTCAGCCCATCTGTTCCATACCTGCGACATATATGCTCAGGCTAACTGGCTCCAATTCAATGGTAGACTTATGTACCAAATGTGTTTACTGTCCAGAAAAGTAAGCTTAGGCAAAATGTCCCCAGGAGTGCAAATGATTATTACCTCCACTATCAACCGTCATAGCACCAGAAGCTCTACTAGACATATTTTTAATATACCCTGCTGTCGCACTTCTCTGGGACAAAGGTCCTTTGCCTACCATGCCCCACTATGGATGAACTCGCTGCACCATGTCATCACTTCAGCATCCACCTTGGGCTCCTTCAAGGTTAAACTTAAGCAACAGCTAGTTGCTGATGCCAGTTGTGACTGCTTCCAATAACCTTCCTTATTGTGGCCAGCACTTATTCTAACCTTATGCTATCCTGACCTTATACATAACTGTTCTCAGCATGTAAATAACTGTTCTAAGTTGCTAATCATTCTCCTTCACATTTCCTCTTGATCCCTTCCACTCTTTCCCTTCAGCCCTCTATGGCTTTCCCCCCTATCCCCCTCCCCCCGTTATATCTCCTGAGCTCCCTTGCTCACCTTAAAATGCTTTGTCCCATAACTTCTCACTTCTGACAAGCCCCTGGGCTGATGCCATCCCCTTACCATATTGATTATTAGATATTAAGCTGAGTCTGTTCTCATTTTCCTGTAAAGGGTCATTTCATAAGACTCCACCACCTCTGATATGACCCTTTGAATTCCAGGTTTTAATCAAATATGCACCATGGCATGCATTGTACAATGCCACATGTATTGGAACTTCTCTAGTTATACACTCTTGTAATGTCTTGTATAATCCCTTGTTTTGTTTGTTCTCTGTCTCATACTTTTCCAATATGTATTGTTCTTCTGATGTGGAACCTATGAAATGAGCTTGTTCTCAAAGGTGTTATCCGAAATTTCAATAAATATATAAAATAAATAAATAAACATAATGTGTTACTGCAATCAAGTACCAATAACTCCTTGTTCATCTCTTTTAGGAGGAAACTTGCTGATCCTGTGTGCTGTCATTGTTGCTTTCTCCAAATAAAAAGTTCAACATCATACCCCCTTGGCTGGCATACATGACGCAACAAATAATATGAAACCATGACCATGACCATCAGTACTGGACTGGAGGCAGATGCAGATAAAACCAGTGAAGAATTTACCAAATAATAAACCAACCATTTAGGAAACCTTCTTGAAATTGAAAAGCCACCCCCCTCAAAAAAAAGTACTTACCTTCACTGGCTTGACAGTATTCCAATACCACACTTCCTCATCAAGCACAGAAATGTGCACACCAAGTGTGACTATGTCACCTGTGACACAAAACAAAACAATGATTACATGCATATATATATATAGATAAGTGATATCTATCTATATATATATATATTATATATATATTCTTTGCAAAAAACTACATTAATGCAAGAGTTAGGGTTTTTATAAGTGACAAAAGCAAGGAAATTCACCATTAGGGTTACTACCCCTTGCACCCCACGACCACCCCACCCCCCACCAACAAGCATTGGGGTCGTCGGTCCTAACTCTCACCCCATTCCATGTGTAAATAAGCTGAGGTGGTACAGTATAGGAGAATGAGGTGAGAGTTAGGACCATTGACCTCAACTCACACCCCGATGCCTGTTGGTGGGGGCAGGGTGGTTGTGGGGTGAAAGGGGTGGTAACCCTAATGGTGAATTTTCTTGCTTTTGTCACTGTAAAAAACTCTGACTGTTACACTAATGCAGTTTTTTGCAAAGAATGTCCTTACTTTTTGAGAAAGCATAGTAAAGTACAATGTCGTGCAAGTTGGTGGGAGCGCAGGGGCCCCGTGCTCCCACCAACTTGAACATTTCTGCCTAACATAACAGTACAAGTACTGAAAATCATATGTATTGGTGGGCGCACATATTGGTGGCAGCGCAGGGCCAACCAACTTGAAACTAACCAAATTTTCATTCATCGTAGTGGCATAATTCTGAATCAGTTTACATTTTACACACCTAACCATTGAAAATTAACTCTGTGGCAGTAAGGCTAGCTACCCTATAAATGTCAAGCCACTACCACAATGCTGCACGCTAGCCACACAATGTAAACTGCATCATGCAATATCTCCACAGCAAATTAATTCTTTGACACCGAAACACATAATTCACATCTACTGGACATCCCCTCAACAGCCTCCAAATTTCAAGTTAAAAGACCAAACCATTCCGAGATATTTAATTTAACGTTTGATACAGTATTTTCATTTGTCGTTGTGGCATAATTCTGCACCTGTTTACACTTTACACACCTAACCACTGAAAAGTTCTTCCGTGGAAGTAAGGCTAGCTACCCTATAAATTTCAAGCCACTACCACAATGCAGAATGTTATCTGCAAAATGTAAAATGTGTCACACAATATCTCCACAGCAAATTAATTTTCTGAGACCTAAACTCCATAATTAACATTTACAGGACATCACCTCATCACCTTCCAAATTTCAAGTTAAAACACCAAACCATTTCTGAGATATTTAATTTTAAAGTTTGAGTTTCTCATTCAGTGAAGTGGTATAATTTTGAACTTGTTTACATTTTACACTCCTAACCACTGAAAAGTACCTCCGTGGCAGTAAGGCTAGCTACCCTATAAATGTCAAGCCACTACCACAATGCAGAATGCTGTCTGCAAAGTGTAAACTGCGTCACACAATATCTCCACAGCAAATTAATGTGCTGACACCTAAACACCATAATTCACATCGACAGGACATCCCGTCAACACCCTCCAAATTTCAAGTTAAAAGACCAAACTGTTTCCGAGATATTTAATTTTAAAGTTTTTGCACCTTTAAAAATTCTTTGATCGCAAGAAATGGCCGCAACCTCATGATCAAAGATCATGTTTGATCATGAGAGGACATCTGGTCATGAAATTTGGGCTATCTGGGCCCTCTCAGAGACATCTGGTCTAGCAAAAATCTGGCCATCTCATCCCACCCTCAGGAAAGAAGCTCGCAATTAAAGAAATTTCGCGACCAAAGAATTTGCAGGCTCACGATTAAAGAATTCAAAACGTTAAAACTCCATTTTTTGACACAACTACATTAAACCACAGGCATGGCTTGATAGAGGGAAGTCCCCTGAGTAAAACCCATCCTAGATTTACTTCACAAGTCATCCCTAGGCTGAGATATTTTTTTTTCCAACCCAAAAATCTGGCCATCTCATCCCTCCCTCGCAAATGAAGATCACGATCAAAGAATCTCGTGATCAAAGAATTTGCAGGCTCGTGATAAAAGATCATTAGTGAGCCACGATCAAAGAATTTAAAAGTTTAAAACTCCATTTTTGACACAACTATATTAAACCACAGGCATGGCTTAATAGAGGGAAGCCCCCTGAGCAAAACCCATCCAAGGGCTGAGATATTTGTTTTTTTCCCAACCCCAAACTGAAAACAAGATGACGGCCATTGCTATTGATAAAGTTCTCACAATCAAAGAATCTGTGATCACGAGCCTGCAAATTCTTTGATCATGAGGAGTGACCAGATGGCCAAAACCCCATTCTTCTTTGGCAAAACAACCAGGTAAATTTTTCCTTAGACTTATAATGGGAGCTAAAAAGTTTAATAACTTTTGAATGGATTTATATTTTTTCACCAAACAAAATGTGGCATGTTCCTTGACCCAGGCTCTTTCTATATGCCATGTTTCAGACTAGCATGCCACATGGTGTCCGCACAGTGCCAGGGACAACATCTGAAAAACTGCCCTCAAAACTGGCGAAAAGTTCATTTTTCAGCAATTCAGTGTGCAAAAACCATAAGTCTGACCAAAATGCAATTTGGCAAATCAAGCGCTCTACCATGCCCCACCACCAATACCAAATTTCATGCAAATCCGTTGAACAGTCCAAAGTTATTAACACGCAAAATTTCAAGTTTAACATTAAAGTGCCTTCATAACCCTAACTATAAGGGTACGACCGTACCCCTATAATATATATTTATATATCACACAGTTACGGTCAGGTTCTATGGAAAACAATGATGGTGCCAGGCAGGTACATTAATCAACTTACCAAGGGTAGTATTAGTGTGCACACAAAGGGCATCCTTCCTGTTGGGGACAGTGCAGCCCACTTTGGGTAACCAACAGCATTCTCAGTCTCATCATCTTGGATGGTAAACTCAATGGTCAGATCAGGTTATCCTTCTTGCACACCACTGGCAAGACATTGTGCATCATCCCATCATAGTCAGGTCAACTGCAGTATTACATGTAATCCCCAAAGCCGCAGCAAGGCACTTAGTTCTTATTGGAGTATGGAGACTTTGCATTTCTTGTTACGCTCTCATTTCACTTTATCTGGACTGGGAAATTTTCTGGACAAAAGACAGTAGCATTTTGGGATGCACATTAATTCTGGTGACTGTGTGTGACCGCTGCATGCATGACTGAGTGCGCCATTAATTCTGGGAGACTCTGCATTGCTTGTTATGCTCTCATTTCACTTTGTCTGGACTGGGGAATTTTCTGGACGCAAGACAGTAGCATTTTGAGGATACACATTAATTCTGGTGACTGTGTGTGACCACTGCATGCATGACTGAGTGTGCCACTAATTTTGGGAGGCTTTGCGTTGCTTGTTATGCTCTCATTTCACTTTGTCTGGACTGGGGAATTTTCTGGACAAAAGACAGTAACATTTTGGGGATGCACATTAATTCTGGTGACTGTGTGTGAGTGTGAACACTGCGCCAAACACTGACTGCACTATTAATTAATTCCATTCCTAGTTATATTCCAACTTCAAAATGTCTATTTCCAAAAATAAATATTTTTGGATCCTCAGTAATGTTCACTTTCTGTCATGGTATCGTGAAGTGTTTGTTAAAAAGCTGGATTGAGCAGTGCAACAATACTGTGCTAAACTGCATGTGTGCAGTGTAATGTCATGTGTGTGCAGACACTGTCCAACTTCTTGCAAACATATACATGATGACTTGTTCAAGTGTTCATGGTATAAAGAATAAATATATGAATATATAATGTATATTTTATTTGTACCATCATCATCAGTGGTGCAGTCAGTGGGCAGTGTGCACCTCAGTCAGAGTGCATGACTTTTAGGAGATCATAGCACTGCACACTCCAGCTTTTCAACAAACTGTACCCAACAGACATGAAATATTGCTGAGGCACCCAAAATATTTCATGGTGTACAGACATTCTAAAATCAGAAAATACATAACAGGTCCAGTCCACTGGCACCACACTGTGCTACCACATTTCTTCTTTCCATTTTTTGTTCTGGACTAAGTGATGTCTTTCTAGTTTAGACTGGCAGTAGCAGTTTTGCAGCAAGTTGCTGTACACCACAACATGGCACTAGTGGTAGCACAGTGTGGGGGCACTGGACTGGACCTGTTATACATTCTGACTTTATAATGTCTGTACACCATACAATATTTGGGGTGCCTCAGCAATATTTCATGTCTGTTGTGTACAGTTTGTTGAAAAGTGAGCAGTGCTATGAACTGATCTCCTAAAAGTCATGTATGCACTGTGACTGAGGTGCACACTGTCAACCAACTGTACCGATTCCGCTGAAGACATATTATATGCCTTTGTCCACTGCTGCTGATTTTACAAATAAAATACACATTATACATTCTTATCTTTATTCTTTATACCATAAACACTGGAACAAGTCAGCATATATATATTTGCAACAAATTGGACTGTGTCTGAACACACAGGATACTACACTGCACACATGCAGTTTAGTACAGTATTATTGCACTGCTCAGTCCTGCTTTTTAACAAATACTCCATGACAGAAAGTAAACATTACTGAGGCACCTAAAATATGTCAGGGTAAACATTCTTAACTTGGAATATAACAGGGCCATAAGAAGCACACTGCACTATGTGGATGGCTGCTGGTACACAATACCTGGCTCCAAAAGTGTAAGGCAAACACACAAAGCCATTACTCCATATGAATACATGTCACAAAAAAAAGTTCAATGATACTGGAACTTTATTGATGGCAAAACATGGCACACACAAATTACCACTATGCTTTGCTGCTTAAGCCTTCATTAGGCACACCACTGAAGGCCTAACCAGCAAAACATAAGGCTCATTACTATGTGCCTTGTTTTGTCATAAATACAGATGCAGTAGCAGTGAAACTTTTTTAGTGGTATCTATTCATGTAGAGTTATGGATTTCTGGTTTTGTTAAAGGAGTAGTCAACACAAAATTTGACAAAAAACATATGTTATGCAGAGCACTTTTGATTTGTATGTAAAGTCTTACTATGTCCTTCCCTCTGTCTGCTATTAGGAATTTTTACTAAATTAGCCTGCTACCTTTATGGTAGTTTTATGAGCCCTGTGGATCTTCTTCATGTAAAATCAGTTTATTGCCTTCATTGGTCTGGCATTGCAACCTGTGTCATGTGACAGTGACATGGTATAGCCCATAGATTTATCATATGCACAACAGCAGTGCTGTGTAACTGTTCTTATGCAGTGACATGAAGTGGCAACCGTTACAGTTTAGCATGCACCTCAGAGCTAGGTGAGTGGGGTTTCTGTATGAAAACTGCTAGTCAGTTATGCAGCTCTGCTGTTGTGAACTGTGCATTTGGTAAATCAATGGACTACACTACATCGCTCTCACATGACACAGGGTGCATTGTCAGAGTGTTAAAGGCAATAAAGTGATTTAACATGAAGACACAATTTAGTAATTTAGTAAAAACTCCTAATAGCAGACAGAGGGAAGGACACACTGGGGAGGGAATTTACATGTACATCAAAATGCTCTGCATAACATATGCTGTTTAAAATTTGGGTTGGACTACTCCTTTAAGTTGAAATAATGATGGTAGGGACAAACCATTTGAACTTAAAACAAGGAAAACCAAAACAGCGCGCGCACACTCTTAACAGAAGGAAGGGGGGATCAGGATACAAAGTGTAATGCATACAAAAGACAAGAAAAAAGTGCATAATTTCATACAGGGGGTGGTGGGGGAATATATTTTTATGACACAGCAGGGAGGGTGGGGGGCCATGTGGTGGGAGGAAAAAAAAACTAGTGCTGGATCCCATGGTGGTCCAGCAGCAGTTGGAGCATGGACATCAGCTGCAATTGATGGACCTCTATCCACTCCAACTGCTGCTCGACAGCACTCACCCTTTCATTTGTCATATCCACAGCACTCCAGAGAACTGCGATGTCTGCCTGACTTACAGCTAGTTCTCTGGGGTCTGCAGATGCTGCGGCCAGTGGTGTTGGTGGGGGTGATGCTGGTGGAGCTTCAGGTGCTGATGTGGCCCTCCTCCTCATCTTAGAGCCATGCACAGCCACACCCTCTGCCACAGAAGGGCCAGCAGGTGCAGGCCTGGCCTGTTCTGTGGCAGCCTGCCACTCCACCAGGTGGTGGTCGATCATGCAGGTGCACTGGCCCCCAGTTCACAGGTGAGTCCCCTTGGGGTCATGGTGCACCTCCAGCTTAAAAATTCAGCACCTGACCAGGCTGCTGTCCCCCCCAACACAATCAAAAAACTCCCAAACCACGGAGGTGCAGGGAGGACCAGGCACAAGCGGGGGGGGCAGATGAACTGGCAGCATGGTCATGGTGCTAAGGCTCCACACTTGGGGCCAGGGGAGCAGGCACATCCTGCTCAGGATGAGCTGGAGCTGGTGGTGGTGGTGGTAAAGCCACTGCCTGAGGAGGTGGTGGTCCTTCTTCCGGGGGGGGCCTGCAAGATATTTGTCTGGTCCAACTTGAACCAGGCATGCCCCCCCACATGTGCACACTCCTCGCTGGCCATGCTGTGGTCCCAGAACTGCCCCCACCCCAAACATTCCCTGACCCTGCTCCATCTCTGCTTAACTTGACTCAGTTGACTGCCCTCCCTCGGTCCAAACAAAGAAGCAAAACAGTTGCACACAAGACACACACAACACAGGCACACAGAGTCAGACACAGACAAACAACAACTTATAAAAGTAAGAAAAAAAGAAATTTGCAGGAACAAATTAAGTAAAAAAAGTGTCTACACAAAACACAAACAAATGTAGCTTTTAAAAAAGCTGTTGGTCTCCCTCTCTCTCTCTCTCTCTCTCTCCCAAATCTCCTAACTGTTCTCACAATCTCACTGCCTCCTCTCTCTCCAGTCTGCACAGGAGAAAGTGAAAGTATCTCCTTGCATGAGTCACTATCTTCCTGCCTGGATAAAGCATGTGACTTACAGTACTGTAAGCCATGTGATGTGTGGAGGGCTGCCAGTAGACTTGTCACTCGGCCTTACTTCACGTTAAGGCGGAATGACAACGCAAAGTAATAATTACAAAGTGAAGTGAGCCTTTCATATTGGCTATTCCATGTAGCGGAATGGTAACATGAAGTGCCCATTTCACCGGCGAAATTTAAATTTGCTGCATCTCTAAGCATAATTAGAAAACAGATTCTCAGAGAGGGGCTATGACAAGAAATTATTAGCGATCACCAAAAATAAAGCTTGGGTGTTAGACAGAACACAGCTACTGTAATACACACACATACAGCTAAAAGAGGTGTGAGATATTCTGAGGCACCCCTTACATTCATGACAGAGTTTAATGCTGTAGCAGGGAGAATAGGAAACATTGTTCACAAGAACTGGACAATTTTACTGGGAGATAGAGAAGCAAGCACAATTGTAGGAACAAAATCACACACATCTTTCAGTAGGGCTTCTAACATCAGATATAAGATTGTACACAGCAGATTAAGTATAGTCTCATCCACTGATAGAATTTGGTTACCACAACGGTCCAGTGGATTTCACAAGTGTTAAAGATGTAATATTTACAAATTTGCTAATACAGGTAATGTGTTCAGACATTCATCAGACAGGCAGATCACAAAAAATTGCAAAGAATGCATCACTTGTGACACCCCATTTACAGTTTATGCTTCATGGTGCCCCTGTCATCTGGTTTATATAGGACAAACTGTTAGACCTTTAAAACAATGCATACGGGAACACGTTAGATCAATGTCTAATAACAGACAGGACACCCCTGTAAGAATAATTTTCTCTAAGACTCATATTTGTATTTTAGAATTTATCAGATTAATGGGGATTAAACATGTAAAACCCCTAAGAAATTGTGGATAGAAAGAACCACCTGTTGAAAAGAGAAAACTTTTGGATTTACACATTAAGAGGAGTCAAACTAGAGGGATTAAACAATGACTGGAATATTAAACCCTACCTGTTCCACTGAGGGCATATGGAATTCACCCCATATGCAGTTTCTGTCTTTGGATTAGTGCTAAGTGCTGTAATATTTATATGGAGCATTATGGTGACTTATATGGTAGTGTGATGTTGAAGGTCTCTCGACTGTCACACTGATTCTAACTTGGCAGTGTGTTGTTTTCATTTTTTGGAATGTTTTTAGCAATTTATTTTATTTATTTGTTACACACAAGACCCTTTAGGCTGAGTCTGTTTTCAAAGAATCTAGGGTCATATAAGACAGAGGAAGCAGTAAATAGGAGATTCAACATATTTGCAAATACAAGTTACAAAGTTAGCAATACAAAAGGGAATTAGGTAGGTACATTGAATAAGTTATATACAGAGAATAATGCATATGTAGGTGTGTGATATGCAGTATTTTTACACACCCAAAGTGTATGATAATATATAAACCTCAAGAGCGAAGCTTGAGAGGTTTGTATATTGTCACACACCGAGGATGCATAAAAAAACTGCAGATCACACACCTTCTTATGTGTCATTTTTTTATAATAACTGGTGCTAAGTAAACCAAGCTCAGAGTCTTTCATGGGTAAACATGGTACATACAACCTGGCACAAGACAGTAAAAGCCGTATCAACTTGCAGGTTACTATGACTTTGCCATATTAACTTGCGGGTTGATACAACTTTTTACAGGTCTCAAAAATGGGTTGATATTGGGGGTCACCAGTTATTATAAGCTGTTATCACAAAGTCAGGTTTAAATAAATGATGAGATATATTATAAATACACATAACGATGGGTAGAAACAGAGCCTAGTGGTGAAAGGTTCAGAGGCCAGAGGTACTTATGCAGAAGTTTGTGGGGGATCAAGTGATCAAAGATAGCAGGTACATGGGTTGGGGGAGTGAGTGAAGATAGGAGATTAGATTTAAAGTTTGTTTTTGAAAGCAGCACAAGGGAAGTCACAGAGTTTGGAACTGTCTGATTTTGAAAGCAGCACAAGGGAAGTCACAGAGTTTGGAACTGTCTGATTTTGAAGCAGCGCTAGGGAAATCACAGAGTTTGGAACTGTCTGATTTTGAAAGCAGCACAAGGGAAATCATAGAGTTTGGAACTGTTTGATTTTGAAAGCAGCACAAAGGAAATCACAGACTTTGGAACTGTTTGATTTTGAAAGCAACACAAGGGAAATCACAGAGTTTGGAACTCAGTGCTTTGGCTTCTCAGAGGGAACTGGAAGGGGGGCAGGATCGGATCTGCAGTACAGTGGCCTCTTGTTGTTTTGCATTGTTTCTTGTGGATTCTGCTTGGCAGAGGGTTATTTCTTTTCTTTCTTACTACTAAGGGGCTAGCAGGGTATTGTTTGGGGCTGTTGGAATTTTGAAACCTGTTTTGGTAGCTATAAGTGGGCTCATTTGTTTGATTCACTGTGTGGCAGGCTGGATTTGTAGAGACCTATTTCTTCTGTTTTAAACATAATTGGTGTGATTTAACTGGGTCTGTTTCTTTGAATTGGAGCCATATATCTTCTAATTCCCAAGCCTATTTTGATGTGTTGTTGGTGAAGCTGTTTGAATTGGAGTCCTGTTTCTTTGGGTAGCAAACTTATTTTGGGGGCTTTGAGTGGAATTGTGATTCATTGTTGCTGGCTTCATTAGCTGCAAAGTTTGAGTGCAGAGTGGGGGAAGGGTGCTAATGATCTGACCAGAGGCCTCAGCTATCTGATTGTTTCTGGAAGACTTGGGCTGGTCCCACCATTGGTCCATTATTTCCTTTATACCAGGGGTTCTGACATCACTTCCTCAAACAGGCAAAGGATATGCACCTGTCATAGCAAAAGCAAACATCCAGGAAAGGAACAGCAGCAAGTGAAGAGGTGACTGCTCTCTCAGTGGAAGGGAAGTAAATACAAATCTAGGAGCTTTCATTATTACTTCTTAGCATTGATATTGCATTGGGGAAGGAGGAGTAGGAGTTTGAAGAAGGTTGTGCAATGGCTACTTAAAGTCTGTTTTTGAGTGTGGATAGGAAGAATAGGAATATAAAAAGCAGTTGCTCAATATATCTAAACATGTGCAACAAAGGAGGTAAGGGAAATAAAGAAAATGTTTTGCACTGATAGAGGAGGGAGAGGGGAAACTTGGGGGAGTGTTTAGTATCCTGCATCTGGAAGGGTGTGGGGTCGCTGGTGGGCAACGACAGCAATCGGTAGGGTGGTAGGCTGCAACAACTGTGGTGCACCAATCTTTCTAAAAATTACCTGGAGTGTGGGAGGATGTTTAGTGTGCAACCACATAGAAAAACTTAGAAAGGAGATTGAGGGTCTGCAGGAGGAACTAAGACAGACAAGGCAGATTGGGGTGGGTTTAGCCAATACTGGAGGGAGGAAGAAGGGGAGATGAGGGAGGGCGATTTAAGCCAACAGTGGTGAGGAGAGAGTCAGAAGAAGGGAAGCAGAGACAAAGGCCCAGGCCAGAAAGAACAATTGCCGGAAACCAGGTCGAGAGACAAAGACAAATGGAAGGAGGAGATAGGGACTTGTGAGGGGAGGCAAAGAAGTGGCAAAAGTCATGGAGTGGAAAGGAGAGAACAGGTTACTATAAAGAGAGAGGGAGCGGCATTGTGAAGGGCGCTCAGAAAATAGTTGTGCACTGCTAGAGAGGAAGAAGGTGGAGGAGGAAATGATGAAATTAGAGGAGTAATTGATAAATGCCTGGACCAAACTGGAGGGGGAAGTTCTGCTGGGAGAATTGCAACAGGGTAAAAGGGAAATAATGTGCAGGAGGAAGAAGAGGAGCTGGAAACAGAGAGGGAGATGAATGGAAGCAAGCAGGGAGTAGAGGGGTGGAATCTTAGTGCTGGGGACTCAATACTAAGAGGAGTTAGGTGGGGCAGCAAGGGGAGAGAGTGAATGCATTTGGGTGGAGGCCATGCCAGGAATGACAGCAGAAAGGTGGGACAGTCTGTTCTGAAATATGCTAGAAGGGGTAGGGACAAGTCTCATTTAATTATACATCTTGGGACAAACGACCTGGCTGACAAGACAGTAGATACAGTCCAGAGGAGGTTTGAGGAACTAGTACAATTATGTGAGGGCAGGAAGATCAGTAACTTTTTCAGAGATACTTCTGTGCCAAAGGCAAGCACAACAAGAAAGCTGAGAACAGAGGAATTTAATGGATGGCTAAGAACCTGGTGTTATGCTAAAGGGTATGGGCTGTTGGGGGGTGGGGAGGGACCTGGGAGGACAGTAGTCTCTATGCCAAGGACAGACTACACTTGAGTGAGGAGGGAAAGAAAGTGTTGAAACAGAGGATGGAGGAGTACATAGAGGAAGTTGGGAATTTAAACTAGGAGTGGGGGGTGGCAGTTGGGGAAGAGATATGCAGAGACCACAGGTTGGGAAACCATATGAGCTTACCCCCCATAACAGTGACAAAGGACAAATGGCAAGTACTGTTAGTGATGCTAGGAAAGGAGGGCAGGATGGGGGAGGGTGGAAGGTGGTTACCCTTAATGCTAGGAGCCTTGGGAGGAAAACTGCAGAGTTACAGGTTCTCATGGCAGAGGGAGAGGTGGACATTGCAGTCATCATGGAAACATGGGCCACCCAGTACAATGACTGGGACCTGTCTGTTCCAGGGTACAGATTATTTCGTAGGGACAGAGTGATTGGGAAAGGAGGGGGGGTGGCACTATATGTGAAGGAAGGACTGAAGTATGTAAGGGAGGAAGGGGAGGAGGGTAGTACAGAGTCACTTTGGATGCAAATCCAGGATTCCAAGAATAGGATTCTTAGAATGGGAGTGGTATACAGGCCACCACCTCAGACGGAGGAGTTAAACAGGGAACTAGCGGGACAGATCAGGAGGACCTGCGAGAAGGGTAGTGTGGTGATTGTGGGGGACTTCAACATGCCAGGAGTGGACTGGAGCACTCCAACAACCAGGAACAGAAGGGAGCAGGTACTGCTGGATGCCTTCCAGGACAGCTTCCTGCTGCAAATGGTCAGTGAACCAACCAGGTTAGGAAATATCCTTGACCTTGCGCTGGCAAATGGGGACTTTGTGAGAGAACTTACAGTGGAGGAACCGCTGTCAGGGAGTGACCACCACTCAGTATGGCTCACATTGGATATGGGCAAGGAAGGAGTGGAATCTGGCACAATAGTGCTGGACTTCAGGAGGGCCGACTTTGGGAGGATGGGGGAAGTGGTAAAAGGGTACCTGGCCAGAATTCAATCTAGTATGGACACTAACTAGAGGTGGGAGCTCATAAAGCTAGGGATAGTGGAGGCAAGCAAAACCTGCTGCAAAGCCCAGAGCAAGAAGGCTAGGGCTAAGAAACCGATCTGGTTGAGCAAGGAGGTCATGGAAAAGGTAAGGAGGAAAAGAGCTGCCTTTAGGAAGTACAAGAAAACAGGGAGGGGGGAGGACAGGGAGGAGTACTTGACAGAATCGAAGGAGGTGACAATGGCAGTAAGGGGAGCCAAAGCATCTACGGAACTCAGGCTGGCACAAGGCATTAAGAAGGGGGAGAAGGACTTTTTAAGTACATCAGGAGAAAGGAGCTGTAAGGACCACACAGTAAGGATTAGGAAGGAGGGGTTGGGTGGAAGAAGGTGCGATAAGGCGGAAGTACTAAATGAGTACTTCTGCTCAGTATTTACTAAGGAGAAAAGGGGGGTGACACCCAAGGTGGGAGAAATGGCAGAAGCAGGGGGGGAAGTGGTGACAGATGGGGAAATCATGGAGAGCAGAGTTCAAGAGGGTTTGAAGGCACTGAGGGTGGACAAGGCGCCAGGCCCAGATGGCTTCCACCCCAAGGTACTGAAGGAGCTGGCAGAGGTCCTTGCAGGACCTTTGGCAGACCTATTAATGCCTCACTACATTCGGGTGTACTCAGGACTGGAGGATGGCTCGGTGGTGCCTCTCACAAGAGTGCCCCAAGGATGAACCGGGAAACTACAGATCAGTGAGCCCTCACATCCATTGTGGGTAAGCTAATGGAGACTATCTTGAAGGAGAGGCTGGTGGCCCTCCTAGAGGCCAAGGACTACAGGACAGCAGACAGCATGGCTTCATATGTGGCAGATCCTGCCAAACCAACCTGGTCGAGTTCTATGACTGGGTAACTAGGCAACTGGACAAGGGCCATGCAGTGGATGTCCTGTATCTGGACTTCAGTAAGGCATTTGACTCAGTGCCACATGGAAGGCTGGGAAGGAAGTTAGTAGGCATGGGGCAGGTGCAAAGCTGGTGAGATGGGTAGGAAACTGGCTGCAGGGAAGGCAACAGAGGGTGGTGGTGGGTGGGGAGCTCTCATACCCAAGGGCAGTGATGAGCGGTGTTCCACAGGGCTCAGTTCTGGGACCAGTGTTCTTTGGGATATTCATTGCAGACATATCATGGGACATCAAGAGCAAGATCAGCCTGTTTGCTGATGATACCAAGGTAGGCGTGGTGGTGGATGACCTAGGGGGATGGCAGGGGTTGCAGGATGATCTGGCAAAGCTTGAAACCTGGTCAGACACCTGTCAACTGGGCTTTAATGCCAAAAAGTGCAAGGTGCTTCATTTTGGGATGAAGAACCCAAGGAGGAGTTACCAGCTAGGGGAGTGCAGCTAGCCCAGACAGAGGAGGAGAAGGATCTGGGTGTGCTCATTACAGGGTCAATGAACAACTTCGGCACAATGTAGGAAGGCAGCTGCAAAGGCCAACAAAATGCTGGGTTGTATTGCCAGGGTATATCCTCACGAGGAGGGAGAGTGATTCTGCCACTGTATAGGTCATTAGTTAGACCACACCTGGAGTACTGCGTGCAGTACTGGTGTCCCGTATCTGAAGAGGGACATTAAGTTACTGGAGGGTGCAGCGCAGAGCAACAAAGATGATCAAGGGGCTGGGGACTTATCACTCTGAGAGGAGGTTGAAGGAGTTGAACATGTACTCACTGGAGGAGAGGAGAGACAGGGTGACATGATTGAAACCTTTAAATACATGAAAGGAATAAACAAGACGAGTACAGAGGGCTGTTCAAAAGTAAGGAGGGAGGGCCACCAGGGGCCATGATATGAGACTGGAGCGAGGAAGGTTCAGGAGAGAGATGAGGAGACACTTTTTTACAGAGAGGGTGGTGGCTGGGTGGAATGCATTACCTGCTGAAGTGGTATGCAGTAGAACAGTGGACTGCTTCAAACGAGGATGGGACAGGACAAGGGGGAAGGTTAATGAAGGGGAAGGGTGGAAGGGAGGAGCAGCTGCAGAATAAGGGGTGCTAGCTGCACATTCGAGCAGACTTGATAGACCTCTAGGCCTTTATCTGCTGGCAAATTTCGTATGTTCATAAAGTTGGTTAGGGAGTCTGTGACTTTAAGGGATGGGGATGGGGTAAGGGACTGCCATACTTTGGAAAACTGAAGGAGAAACAAGCCTGTTTCAGTGAGGTTTTCCTATGAGGAAACACCAAGAAGTTATGTGCTACACCTCTCATAGGGTAACTGGTGTCCACTGAGCTCAGTATGGCCAGGACTTCAAGCGATAACAGTCCTAGCAAGGCATTTTTGCCTGTGTCTAGGGTACTGTATTGTAAGTGGGAGTCAAAGATTCAGCCAACCTAGATTATTATATAGTGTGCATGTATGAGAATCCTGCCCAAGTTGAATACATAGTGGCAGGCTCTGTTCAGCAAGCCTCTGACCCCAGCCAGCACTCTGTCACAGACAGCACCATAGGCCATAATCAATGAGACTCAGGATGTAGCATCTAACTAGTAGTTGCTTTACTTCGGAGAGGAAGGCATTCCTGTGCCTGTAAAGCAGGCCGAGTCTGGAGTTGACTGCCTTGGTTAGTACGTCCACATGCGCTGTGTAAGTTAAACCAGAATCTTGGGTTAGCCTCAGATATTTAAAGGAACATACCTGCTCAATAGGGCTCCCTAGGTGGAGGTAATGTCTAGAGAAGGGGGAGTAGGGGATTTACTTTGAGTGGAGAAGAGCATAGATTTTTTTTTTGTAATTAGAACAAGGAGATTGGCAGTGAATCAATCTTGGATTGTTGAGCAATTGGTTTGGAGGTTAAGCTAGAGTTTGACTAGATTGCTATTTGTTGAGGTGATAACAGCATCATCAGCTGATAAGAGGAGTTCAGCTAAACTGTAAGCTTCAGGAAGGTCACTGGTGAAGAGACTGAACAGTAGGACACCAAGGACTGATCTTTGGGGGACACCCACTGTTACCAAGTGATAGTCTGAATGGAACACACAGCATTTTACTGCTAGCATTCTGCCTGTCAGGTAGTTCATTAGCCATTGGGTGGCCTCATCAGAGAAGCCTAGCTTGGTTAATTTTTGGCAGAGCAAGGCATGATTGACCAGACTGAATGCCTTGGTGAGGTCAATGAAGATGGAGCCTGCAAGCTTCCCTTTGTCCAAGGCACAGTGAAGATAGCAGGAAAAAACAAGAATAACAGTTGCTCAAGACCAAAAAACAAAATGGTCACCAGCTTTGGGTGCACTTATTCTGGTGAATTTAATATAAAAGGACACAGAACCTGCAAGCAAGGGAAGAAAGAGACTTGGGCGTCATCATCACCAATGACCTGAAATCATTCAAGCAGACCTCTAAAGCAGTAGGTAAGACTAGAGGGATGTTGGGGTGTATTAGTAGGGTATCACAAGTTGAAAGAGGGAGGTAATAATCCCTCTTTACAAGACACTGGTTAGGCCCCATATGGAGTACTGTGTGCAGTACTGGAGGCCACACCTTCACAAGGACATTAACCAAATTGAGGCAGTCCAGAGAAGGGCAACCAAAATGGTGCAGGGACTGCATCAGAAAACATATGAGGAAAGATTAACTGAACTCAATATGTATACCCTAGAGCAAAGGAGGGAGAGAGGTGATATGATTGAAACATTCAAACACCTTAAGGGCATTAACAAGGTGAAAAAGTCTAACATATTTCAATATAAGAAAAATAGCAGGACAAGAGGACACAGCATGAGATTAGAGGGAGGCTGATTAAGGGGTAATGTGAGGAAGTTCTTTTTCACAGAAAGGGTGGTGGATGCATGGAACGGCCTACCTCAGGAAGTGGTGGATATGAATACAGTGCAGGGCTTCAAACAGGCATGGGATAGGCATAAGGGAGCAATACAGATGAGTATGAATAGATAGACCATTGACAGAGCAAAGGCCTATGTCATATTCATAAGGTAGAACAAGAAATGGGTAGACTGGATGGGCCTTGCGGTCCTTATCTGCCATCAACTTCTATGTTTCTATGTTAAGCAAGAGATGGGCCAGAACTCCAGGAGCTCCTTAAGTCCAAATGTTTTTCAGAAATGAGCTGGCAGTGATTTTTTCAAACCAAGTCATTTATTTGATTATCCAAAAATGTAAACACAGCAAAGCAAGCAGATACAAAAGGTTAAGCGTGCAGCTCTACTGTAGGAAAATATCCTAGCTAAGCAAAACAGCTCAAAAACTTTTAAACTAGCAAAGCTAAGTATGCCATAGCTTCAACCTGACCTGTAGCACACCTGAACGACACACCTGTCAATGTCACTAACATTTCTGTGCCAGATCAACATCTTCATCAGAGTTGACATGAAAGGGTGTAGGGTGTACTAGCTTCATTTATTTTGCTCACGTAAAGGTGCAGTACAATGTGTAAAAGATTTAGTGTATACAGTCATTAACAAAGTGCTAGTGCACCCAAAAAAAAACACCATAAATATCCAAATAAATATATATATAAGTATACAGAAAAAGAATACAAATATAGAAGTAGAATACAAACTAGGGATGAGGGGGATAGTTAGTCTATTCCAACAAATTGATTAAGGTGCTGTGGTTCTTTCCGAAACCATAGTGCTCATGGTACAACAGGCCAAACTGGCTCAAGTATTGAATAAGCTGATAGTTTATGTTTTTTCCAGCATTGTGGGGGCAAGATTGAGATGGGATGGTAGTTAGTAGGGAGGTCTTGGGCACCCCCTTGAATATAGGGATAATATGAGCTATTTTCCTGATCTTGGACACTTGCCCAGTGGAGTGTGACAGGTTAAAAACAAACATTTGTCAGTATCGAATGTTTGCTTACTGGTAATGGCATTGGTAGTACAGGAGTTAGAGAGATGCATAATAGGAATGGCAGTGAAGTATTAAACTAATGCAAACCCTCACCGCCACCCTGCAGAGATTGACAGCCATTTATGGGTGCGTCTTTGGGTTGTTGGCCATAACACTCATGCCATTCCATCTCACTCCACCCTGCAGACTCTGCAAGTTTTGCAGTGTGGCTTGGGTTCTTCAGTCCTTACGCTCACCCCATTCCATAAGGAAATAAGTTGAGATGAGTGAAGTAGAGGAGAATGGGGTGAACATTAGGGCCGAAGACCCCAAGTCACACATCTCTGCCTGTCACTGGCTGCAAGGTGGAGGTGGGGGTGGAATGGTGTGAGCATTCCTGCCAATGACCCCAAGTCACATCCCCGATGCCTATGAGTTTCTACAGGGTGGAGCATTAAAGTTGAAAACCCTAACGCCAGGGTGTTTGTTGGTATTTTTGCTCCAAATTTTCAACATGGGATTTTTGGGACACCACCTCATGAACAGTGGCACTGTAATTTCATTACTAAATCCAAAAATGTGATTTCGCACAGCGACTATGCCATTCGGTGCCACAGGCGCAAAAACATATTTTGGACAGGATGTGAAAAATGACAGCTGTACTGTTCATGAGGAGGTCTGAAAATGGCAATGTTGAAAATCTGAAGTGCAAATATGAAAAATTGGTGAAGTTATGAGCGTGCGTAGAAACTGTGCAATGCACGCTTGCAACGCAGTCATTTTTTGGACTCTTTTTACCAGATTTTCTACATGGGCATTTTGGGACCTCCCCTCATGAACAGTGCCACTGTGATTTTGTTAATCTGTCCCGAAAGTTGATTTCCCACAGCGAACATGCCATTCTGTGTCACAGGTGTGAAAACACATTTCGGGCAGGATGCAAAAAATTACAGCTGTACTGTTCATAAGGTGCTGTGAAAAAATGGCAATTTTGAAAATCTGGAGTGAAAATATGAAAAATTGGTGAAGTTGCAAGCGTGCATAGAAACTGTGCAACACACACATGCAACGCAGTCATTTGGGGGAATTTTCTCACCAAATTTGCAACATATTTTGTTTGGGAACCCACCTCATGAACAGTGGCTCTGTTGTTTTGTTAATCAGTCCCAAAAGGTGATTCCATGCAGCAACCACGAAATCACCTTTCAGGACTGAGTAAGCAAATGGCAGTGACATTGTACACAAGGTGGGGTCCCAGGAACACCATGTTGAAAATGTAGGGATAAAATTCCTAAAAATGGCTGAGATATCAAAAACAGGGCTGTGTGCATGTATTTGCAGCAAGTACCAGTCGGGTACTTTGACTGGGAGGTAACAAAGATTGCAGCAGAGCCATTCACTTTATTGGGCGATTGGCTCAATTGGGACCACTGGGAAATCGAGTATAGTGCTACTAGTGCACTAAGACATTTTAACCAGGACAGTGAGCTTTGATCTATGCACACCTGTTGGCTGATCTTTTAATGGCAGCACAAAGGTGTTTTTATTAATTAAATTTTCAGTGTGTGAGACGAGGGGACCGGAACCGGTGGTAGCACTACTTCCAGTTTCTTGTCCTTATATAAGTCACTGTCTGTGCTAGAACTGACCAAAAACAGTGCTGTGTGCACATATTTGCTGCAAGTACCATTCAGGTACTTTGACTAGGAGGTAACACAGACTACAGCAGAGCCATTCATTTTACCGGGTGATTGGCCCAATTGGAACCACCTGGAAATCAAGTGTAGCACTACTAGTGTGCTAAGACGTTTTAACCAGGACATTGAGCTTTGATCTATGCACACCTGTTGGCTGATCTTTTAAGGCAGCACAAAGGTGTTTTATTAATTAAATTTTCAGTGTGTGAGACAAGGGGACCGGAACCGGCTGCAGCACTACTTGTGGTCTTTCCCCTTTATATTCCTGTGAGTATGGTGAGCATCGGCTAGCCCAGCGTCAGTGAGCCCTGCAAAGGTGACACTGCTAAGGTGGTGTCTGCTGTGTCACCCATGGAAACGGGGAAGGGGGACAGCACCAAAGCCACTGAGGTAGGGAATGCTGATAGCCTGGAAGGATTTGCAAGGGAACTTAATACAGTAAATGGTACATGGAGAATATGTGTAATCTGCAACATGGCAGGGCAGGGAATTCAAACGATAAATAGCATATGTAGTAAATGCCTGTACATTCAGGATTTAGAAGTTAAGATAAAGACTCTGCAGGAGCAAATTGTAATCCAAGCCAGAATCACTGATATTGAGAAATTTGTGAATTCTACAAAGCAATTACTGCAACATAATGTAATTATGAGACAAGAAGCTAACAAAGGTCAGATAGAGAAAAGAAATGATAGAAGTGAAGACAGTGATGCTGAGGCTACCTCAAATAATGACTGGTGTCTGGTCACTAAAATACCTAGGAAGCATAGAAGGGAAGTAAACACCGACTTAACATTAACAAATAGATATACGCCATTAACTGCAGAACAAGTCCAGATAGCTGATGGGACAGAGGCTATGACCAGTACGATAAATGACTTACAAAGAGATAGTGGGAACAAAATAAATAGATGTAGAGGAACAGAAACCCAAGCTAGTGGACTGCCAAATAGGGTAAACCAGGAAGTTAGACAAGAGACAACTAATGAACCCCTAACATTAACGGGGGGGGAGGGGAATTAGGAACCACTAGGAAGAAATATATTAACTGCCCCTGTAGGAAAGGATGTGGTAGTTATTGGTGACTTATTATTGTGAAATGCTGATAGAATAGTATGTAAGGGTAGGAAGGAACATGTTTTCTTGTCATGTTTATTAGGGGTAGGTATAGGCGATATTAGGGCTAACCTCCCTGGGTTTCTGGACAACTCGACGAAATCATCAGCAATACTACATTTAAGTACTAATGATGTAGGGAAGAGGGACATCATTAATATACAGAGGGACTTTGAAGATGTCTGGGCTAGGTTGAAGGCGCAGGGATCTGACCTCATAATATCAGAAATTCTTCCAGTCCCAAGGGCTGGAATGACTAGGACAAGAGAGCTATTAAGATTAAATGGCTGGCTAAGAAGATGGTGTAGAAGAGAGAATATCTATTTTCTAGAAAACTGGCACTGATTTGAAAATGCAAATAGATTGCATGCCATAGATGATCTGCATTTAAACAAATATGGCATAAAGGTTTTGTCAAAAGAATAAGTGGTGCAATACAACACTGTTTAAACTAATTGGCCTGGGGAATGGGGGAGGGTGAGATGGGGCCAAATTACAGCAGAATACTCAGTGTTGGAAATCTCTACTTATTAATTCTAGAAACCTAGGAAGCAAAATTAAGGAGCTTGAGGTCCTGTTACAAACAAAGAATATTACACCCTGTGCCATAACAGACATGGCTGAAACAAGATTCATGGGGTGTCCATATAGAAGGTTACCAATTGTTCAGGAATGCAGGCAGGATACAACTGGGGGAGATGTTGGCCTATATGTTAGAAACAGTATCCCTGCACATGTACTCCCAATTCATCCAGATCTGGATATTGAACAACTATGGGTTAAATTAAGTCCCCCTAGGGGGAACATAATAGTTGGCATCTGTTATAGGATGCCATTTTTAAACAAGACTAAGACTTCTGAGTTTGTCAAGTTTATAGGCGGTGCACCCCTTCAGGTCGACACCCCGACTGTGAAACACGAAAAAAGACTATTATGGTGACAATCACTGTAATGGTACTTTTTCTGTGTTTCACTTTCCCCCAGTGTTCTGTCCCCTCCTCAGACCAACTCTGACCTGCAGTTGATAATCCTAAAGTCCTGTGTGTGTGGGGCAGAGCGCCCCACATGGGGGTGTGGGGGGGTGCAGTCCCCCCACAGAAAACACTTGTTGAATGGGCGGCACTATTCCTGCATCAGTATTGTGCCATCTCTGTGCGGGAGGTCGGCATTTTCACTGTCAACCTCCCTTGGTGCTTCCGTTTATAAGACAGCAGGACCCTGGTAAAAGACTACTGATCCTAGGGTACTTTAATTTCCCAGGGATAAATTGGGATGAGTGGTCAGCTTTAAGTTCTGTTGAGACCGAATTTCTGGAAGAACTGGACAAACAATTTAGAAAATTGTGCGAAAGAGCATACTAGGGGAACTCACATACTTGATTTAGTCTTAAGTAATCTAGAAAATGAATTAGTTGATTGTTGTGCCATGAAACCACTGTCATCCAGTGATCACAACATGGTTGAATTCTGTATTAAAATAGGAAGTATAAACCAGGTAGGCATTGTTAATATAAAGAGATATGACATATCTAATTATAATATACTAAGGGCCTTAGTTACTACATGGAATTGGAAGGACAAAATATTAGAATTGGATGTTAACCATATGTGGGAGGAACTAAAACTATTCCTACTTGAACTGCTGGATAATTATATTCCAACTAGGACTAAATACAACTACCATGGAAGAATCCCCCTCTTTTTTAAATGGAGAATACAGACACTTGTATGAAAAAAAAGGGTATGCAATATGGTTAAAAGGAATGATAACACCAAGTATAGGAATTTGTACAGATTAAAAGTAAGAGATCTTAAAAATGAAATCAAAAACGGTAAGAAATCCATGGAACCCAACCTAGCTAATAAGATAGGGGATAACAAGAATGCCTTTTTCACCTATGTAGGTAGCCTAAAAAACACAAATAGGAATACAGGACCTATTATTAAAGAAGACAAACAGATAACAAACTTCCAAATCATGGCTGAAGAATTTAATAAATATTTCCAAAGTGTTTATCTCTCTAGAAAAAGTATTAATGGAGTAGTCTTGGATGGTACGTGTAGTAATATTGTCATTACAGCACATATGGTTAAAAGTAAATTGGAAAGACTGGACCATAAAAAATCTGAGGGACCTGATGGATTACATCCCAGGTTACTAAAGGAATTAGCCTCAGTGTTATGTGAACCTCTGCAGGTCATTTTCCAGAAATCCTTGGATACAGGTTTGGTTTCAGTAGATTAGACTATAGCAAATGTAGTTCCTATCCATAAGAAAGGGCCAAGAACATCATGTGCCAATTACAAACCGATTAGTCTGACTAGTATTTTGGGCAAAGTCCTGGAGGGATTTGTTAAGGAAGAGCTAGAACAACATATAGAAGAACTGGGGTTATGAGAGATACATCAACATGGCTTTCAGAGGAGAAGATCTTGCTTAACTAATCTGGTACATTTTTATGACCCTGTCAGTGAGGCCTTAGACCGGAACATTCCAGTGGAGATTCTTTATGTCATCTTTGAGAGGCCATTTGATAGTGTTTCACACCACAAATTAGTTAAGATGCTTAAAGAAATAAAAGTAACTGACTGTATCATAACATGGGTAGCTGCATGGTTAACTTCACATAAGCAGAGAGTGGTAATAAAAGGGCATTTGTCGCACTTTTCCCCAGTGACTAGTGGAGTCCCTCAGGGATCCGTGTTTAGCCCTACATTATATAACATTCTGATAGCTAGCTTAATATCAAAAACTGAGGCTTAGTGAGAAAAATACACTGATGATATTAAAATGGGAACACTGGTTACCACAGTGCTTGATGCCAAGCTCTTCCAGGATAACATTAATTAATTGGTCCAGGAGGTGAAATCAAAGACATTAAGATTTAATTTAAATAAATGTAAAATCATTCATCTTGGTAAAAAAAAAGTAAAAGATTCACGTATTTTATTAATGGGTCTAAATTACTCACTACGGTAAACGAGAGAGATCTCGGAGTACAGATTACTAACTCACTAAATTTCAAAGACAGCTGTACTAAGGTGGTGAAAAAGGGGTATGGAATTCTGGCATGCATAAAATGGAACATCAGAAGTAGGACTAGAGAGGTGGTGCTCTCTCTTTATGTAGCTTTGGTCTGCCCCCATTTGGAGTACTAGGGCCATTTTGTTCATCCCACTTGAGGGGGGATGTGAAAGGATTGGAAGGGGTCCAGAGGAGGACTACTAAAATGGTTGTAGGAATGAATGATAGGACATACGATGAGAGACTGAGGGCATTGGGGATGTACTCCTTACAGTATCGCAAGCATAGAGGCGACATGTGTCTGGTTTACTGGGCTTTCCATGAACCTGATCTCTGGGAATGCCTGGGCCTACAAAATAGGATTGCCAGAAACCAAAATAGAGGACACCAGTATCAACTAAAGGGGGATTTAGTTATTAATAGACTGAGAGAACAATGGTTCTCAGAGAGGGTGGTGACAACATGGAATGCGTTACCACACGTGGTGGTATCCTTTAGTAATATGCAACTATTTAAAACTGCACTAAACACACACTATGGACACAGTTGTTTTCAGTTCATAGTGTAAATGAATGCTAGTCTGTCATGGCTCACACTAATTGACTGGTTAACCATCCTATAAATCCTATGAATATCAACCTAAGCTGAACCCCCCCCATTGACTCCCATTATACAGCTTACCATCATTTCTTTAGTTTGCCGGTTGACTTTGAAGAGTGCAGACGTGTCCCAGTCCATAGAAGATTGCTGCTCCTGACCTCTGGAGGTAAGTATGGGGTAAGGGCGGTAAGGGAGGTGGGTCTGCAGAGGGAGGTGGGGTGGGGAGGAGGAATGGGAGACGTTAAGGGACCGTTTCTTTTTACAGGGGAAAAGTCTTCAGGGATGGTTTTCTTTATTTTACAGTTTACAAAAATATTTAGGCACACTGGGATGGGCTCCCAGTGTTTCCACAATAGTGTGTGTTTGTGGGTGAGGGGGAATGCCGACATGGGGATTGGGCACCCCGATGTCAGCACTTGAAATATTCGGGTTCATGGGGGGGTCATCTAACACCAGTAGTGGGCATCCCGGTGTCAGAAACATAAATAAAAAATCATTTTGGCACACTGGGGTGGGCTCCCAGTGTGTCACATTAATGGGGGGGAGGAGATACATGCCGTCACAGGGATTGGGCACCCTGATGTCAGCTTTCTGGGAAGCGTGTGGCTCATTTATTTATTTATTGAAATGGTTCACCAGGAAAGGCACACCAAACAAACAAGGTGCTCGGTGGCAGGAGCTGACAAGAACCATAATTCCAGCCATGCTCATTACTGTGCACTGTAATGCACATGGCTGGAGTCTTGTCAGTTGCTGCTGAGATAGAGAAGGTATGTCTGTGTGCCTGGTTATGAGGGAGGGGGAAGGTCCCTCTGCAATGAGGAAACTGTCCCTCATTGCTGCGGCAGATTTCTTTCAAGTGCGATCCTCTCTCTCAAACTGTTGTCATAAACAGCTAGCCAATTCATTGGTGCCTGAGGGATGAGCCCCATAAGAGCATAAGAAAGTGTTGCCAGATGGGGACTATGTGATCCATCTAGTCTGCCCTAGAAACTACCCCTTTCCCTATGCAGCCTCCATCCTAACTTGTCCTTTATGTCTGTCCCATGCAAGTTTGAACTCCCTGATTGTCTTTGATGCTACCACCTTCTGGGGCAGGCTGTTCCACGGGTCTATCACTCTTTCTGTGAAGAAATACTTACTGATGTTGCTTTTGAACCTTCCTACTACCAGTCTCATATCATTCCGTCTCGTGCATGCCACAGTGTTCTGTTGAAATAAATTGTCTGTCTGAGCTGTGTTAAGTCCCGTCACGTACTTAAATGTTTCAATCATGTCCCCTCTGTTTCTTCTTTGCTCAAGGGAGTATAGGTTCAGCTCACTGAGTCTTGCTTCATATGACCTGTGATGTAGTCCATGCACCATCTTAATAGCCCTTCTCTGCACCGTTTCCAAATGGTCAATGTCCTTCTTGAGGTGAGGTCTCCAGAACTGAAAGCAATACTCCAAGTGTGGCCTCATCAAGGACCTGTAGAGGGGCATGATAACCTCCCTTTTTCTACTAAAAATACCTCTACTTATTCATCTGAGGATGTCACTCACTTTCTCTGCTGCTTTCTCACATTGTTTTCCTACCTTTAATTTGTCAGTGATGATTATGCTGAGCTCTCTCTACGTTTGTGTCTCCTCAAGTTGATGTCCTCCCAGTGTGTACTTTTTCAAGGTTCCTCTTTCCCAAGTGCATTACCTTACACTTTTTGGCATTAAATTGTAACTGACAGTCCCTGTACCAATCCTCTAGCCTTCTAAGGTCAGCTTCCGTGTTGCCTGCTCCTTCCCTTGTGTCCACTCTGTTGCAGAGCTTTATATCATCTGTGAACAGACAAACCTTCCCTGTTAGTCCATTTGTTATGTCTGCTATAAATATGTTAAATAGGATCAGTCCCAGTACCGATCCCTGCAGGACGCCACTGGTCATCCTACCCTCCCTGACAATGATCCATTGACTAGCACTCTCTGGGTCCTATCGTTCAGCCAGTTACTGATCCAACTGACCATCTTCTGGCCAACTCCTGTATGTTTCAGTCTGTGAGTGATGGTGTCAAAGACCATGATGAAATCTAAGTATATAACATCCACTGTCCCTCCCTGATCCAATGTTCTGGTGACCCAGACAAAGAAGTCGATCAAGTTGGTTTGACAAGAGTGTTCTGCTGTGAAGCCATGTTGTTTTGGGTCCATTTTTTCAGTGTCTGTTAGATATGCCACTGTCCTCTCTTTTAGTAGTGACTCCATCATTTTCCCCACAACTGAGGTCAAACTGACAGGGCGGTAATTTCCTGCCTCTTCCTTGTTTCCGCTCTTGTGTAAGGGCACAACAGTTGCCTGTTTCCAGTCCTGAGGTATTTTCCTGTTGTCTAGTGACTTGTTGAAGAGGTCAGCCAGTGGTGTGGCCAGTTCCTCTAGGAGCTCCTTCAATATCCTAGGGTGTATACCGTCCAGTCCCATGGCTTTTTCCACTTTCAGTTTATTAAGCTCTTTTAGGACCCTCTCCCTTGTGAAGGGGCTAGTATCTGCTCCCTTGGTATCTTCCTTTGTCCTGCTCAGTGTGGGAACTTTGCCACTGTCTTCTATGATGAAGACAGAGCAAAATAACTAATTTAGCACTTCTACTTTGTCCTTGTCACTCTCTGCCATCTTAACTTCCTTGGTTGCTAGTGGGACTATTCCTCCCTTAGTTTTTCTTTTTTCTCTTATGTAGCTGTAGAAAGTTCTGGCTCCCTCATTAACACCTTGTGCTATTTTTTCTTCTGTCTGTGCTTTTGTCCTTCTAACAGCTTTCCCTACCTCCTTTAATTTGGTCTTGCATTCTTCCATGTCTGCTTCATGTTTTGTTTGCTTGAATTATGTAAAAGCCTTTTTTTCTCTTTGATTTTGGATGCTACTTCATGAGAGAACCAGAGAGGTCTTTTCCTTCTTTTGGACTTGCTGATCTGCTTAGTGCATACAGTTGTTATTGTATGCAGATCATCCTTCACAGTATTCCAGCAGTCCTCTACATCTCCTGTGATTCCTCCTTCTGGCATGGATGTGATCATAGTTCTCATTTTGGGGAAGTTGGCTTTTCTGAAATCTAGTACCTTGATTTTGGTGTGACTATATTGTTCCCAGTAAACCCAATTGAACTGTGATCACTGGTCCCTAGATTGGCTCCCACCTCTGCTTTTGGGATCCTTGTGCTGTTTGTCAGCACTAGATCCAATATTGCTTTGTCTCTGATTGGTGAGTTCACCAATTGACACAAACCTGCTCCCCTTAGTGCAAAAAGGAACGCTTTCCTCCGGTCTGAGGATTCTGTGTATGAGGACCAAATCACATCCAGTAGATTTAAGTCCCCCGCAAGCAACAACTGGCCTCTGTCCGCTATCATCAAGATGGTTTCCAAGAGCTCCTTGTCTACATTGGCCTCCTAGGATGGGGTCTGTATATGACTCCTACCCAGATAGGGACTTTGTCCCCAGCTCCTAGTGTAACACAAAGGGCCTCTGCTTTACTGTGTTTTCCCTGGATTTCTGTGGTGCATATGTCATCTCTGACATACAATGACACCCCCCTTTCTTTCCCTTGCAAACTTTCTGGAATAATGCATACCCTGGGATGGTGACATCACAGGAGTGGTTCCCAGTGAACCATGTTTCTGTAATAGCGGCCCAGTCTATTGTGCATCTGTCATTATGGCTGTGAGATCAGGGATTTTGTTTGGCAGACTATGAGCATTGATGCACATTGCTTTCCATCCCATTCTGTTTTGGTCATTTGTATTTTTAATATGTTTTGACTGTGTAATTTTGTGGAAATGCTTAGTCTGAGTACATTTGGTGCAATATTTGGTCCAAGTACGATTGGCGCATCCTTGTGCTGAACTAGTTGATGATGGGGAAGGGGCATTTGGCAACCCTTTTTGTACTGGAGTGCCTGTGCCACCACCCCCATTCAATAGTTTAACTAACCGATATGAACATCATATTTTTGCATTAGCCGTTCGGGTCCCCTCCTTTGAGAGGTGTAGGCTGTCAAATTTAAAGAACTCCCATTCCCAGAAATCCTGCAATTTTCCAAGAAAGTGGTGACATTTTTCCTGGCACCAGTCCTTTAGCCAGGTGTTTAGCTCAGAGATGTCCCCTTCCCTGATGTTCTACCTGCTGTCTCCTTTTTTACAGACTGGCAGAATTTCAGGGTAGGTGATAGTGGACGAAAGGGAAGCAAGCTTGTTGCCCAGCCTGGTGAGGTTTTGTTTAATTTCCTCTACTGACTTACTGGCTAGGTCATTCATACCTATGTGGAGAATGACATGTGTGTCTCGATCAATGCCTTGAACGATTTCCTCTATACGATTGGTGTCCCATCATGCCGATGTTCCGGGGAGGCTCCTTATCATAGTTGAAGCGTGGTCCTGCTGAAGGAGAGTCTTTACACCCCTAATCATTGAGTCACCAATTATTAGTACCAGTTTCTTTTTGTCCTTTTTAGTGGGTTTAGTTGTGTGTTGTACCTCCATGCGCTGCTCTGGGTTCACAGAATTTTTGATGCTTGTTACGCTATTCGTCATGGTAGGTAGTGCAGTGTACCTTTCCCATATAGGTTAGCCCATCCCTGTTGTCCAGTGGCACTCCAACTCTCCAGTCATCCATCCTAGTTAGTATCACTGGTTTCCTGGTGTCCATTGGCACCATCTACCCTCTGATTACACATCCCAGTTAGTGCCAATGTTTCCTTGGAGTCTAGTGGCACCCCCACCCTCTGAACACCTGTCCCATATATCCTTGGTGTCCAGTGGCACCCCTCTTCCCCACTCTCTTGTACATATTGTTCATCTTGTCCCTGGTGTCTGATGTCACCCCACCCCTGATCAACCATCTTGTTTATTACACCCTATCTCTCCTCCCCCCAATCTCCCATCCCATGTTACCTAAAATATCCTTGGCAACCAGTGGTATCCCCACCCCAAACCCACGAATACCAGTTGACAAATTATTTCAAATGTGAAAAAAGTACTTAAGAAGACTCAAAATATGAAAATAAAGGCATCATACAAATCAGGAGATAAGGGGCAATCTAAAATAGAATAAAATAATATAGCCCAAAATGTTCACTGCTAACATGCACTGCTGCTTTAAGTAGAGTTAAAAACAATATTTTAAATGTAAACAGAATGGAGTTGAAGTGTTTTCAACCAGCAGCATACAATGGAGACCCCTGCTGTGTGTGCTCGCAGTCTCACAATGACTAATAACAAAAGTAATTGACTTGTTTGTCCAGAGTAAATCCTTAATTAGCAGGGCCCCTGGCACATGTTAATCTGTGTCCCAGTCACCACCGGAGCTGCTGGATCTACAACATGGGTCAGAGGGCTGAAGAGATTGTTTCTTGCCCTCCCCCTTGCACTAAGTTGCTGACTTTTTAAATTAAATTCTACTTCACTTTCAGAGACCCGCTTCTGAGTTTGGGTCCCAGCTGGACCAACAGACCTACCGAAAAGTCATGAACTTTCCTGCGGAACCAGTAATTGGAGCGTCTGAAAAAGGTGCCAATTTCAATAAAAGAAAAGGTTCCTTAACTTCACTGCAGCTCAGTTTGTGCCCCAGTCACCAGTAGGGCTGCTGGAGCTGCAAAGAGGGGTCAGAGGGCTCAACAGATTGTTTCTTACCCTCCCTCTGCACCAATTTTCTGACTTTTTAAATTAAATTCCACATCACTTCAGGAGGCCTGCTCCTGAGTTTGGCTCGCAGCCAGATCGACAGACCTGCCAAAAAGCTATGGACTTTCCTGTGGAGCCAGTAACGGGACTGTCAGAAAAAGGCACCAATTTCAACAAATTAAAAGGCTCCTTAAATTCGCTCTGGCTCAGTTTGTGTCTCAGTCACTGCCAGAGCTGCAAAGAGGGGTCGGAGGGCTCAACAGAATGTTTCTTGCCCCCCCCAGAACCAAATTGCTGTCTTTTTAAATTAAATTCCATATCACTTCAAAAGATCTGCTCCTGAGTTCAGGTCCCAACTGGGCTAACAGACCTGCCAAAAAGATGAAGACTTTCCTATGGAGCCAGTAATTGGACCAGTTTTGGGGGTTGGCCCTCCTCCCCCCACACCAAGCCAGCTATTAAATGGTCTTCTGGGCTCCACCTCA
The DNA here is from genome assembly GCA_016271365.2 of Neoceratodus forsteri. NCBI lineage: Eukaryota > Metazoa > Chordata > Ceratodontiformes > Ceratodontidae > Neoceratodus > Neoceratodus forsteri. The sequence goes on along the minus strand of CM057449.1, from coordinate 540,299,815 downwards.
CTGTTGGCTGGAAGTCCTATTGGAATTCTATGGTGATGTATGACCTAAATGCCCTACTGTCTTTGTACCCTGAATTAACTGTGGCTTAGAATTTGAAATTATTACAAGCTGACAGACTGATTATAGCTGCATGTAGTTTTACAGTAGCAATCAAATTTTTAAAGTTTCACATAGTGATGATTGTTCTTTTTAAACGGGCACTGTATTATGAGCTATTCCAGTGTTTAAGCTTTGTTTTCAGAATGTAGTATTAATAACCAGCTGCATATGTCACTTCTTAGTATAACTGGTAGAACTCAGGCCCATAGTTAGAACAGCAAGACGGGAGGCAGAAAGAATAACTGGGGGGGCCAGCTACCAGTCATGCTTCCTATCACGTGATTTGTCAAAAATGCAGCGTCAGTCAGATGACAGAGAAGTAAACCTTGTTTTATGTACCTGAGTGTAAATCATTTAACAGTTAACTCTAAACATGTAAGTGCTGTGGTTGCACTTGCAAACCGAGGTTAACACAGTGTTATGAAATTAAAGTTGAAGTCTTCTTGGATAGTAGCATTTGAATTGTTCCACAAAGATATCCAGGTTGAGACTTGAAGTCACATCATTTTCATATGACAGGAGAATGAGGTTTCCCTTTCATTCATGACCCATGCTCATCTTCTGATGTGATAAAATTATTTTCAAAAAAGAAAAGGAATTCTCACAAGCAGCAGCTGATGCCCCAATTAGCAAGACAGCAATACACATTTCAAATATACATGGGAACAACTCCTTTAATTAATTGGCAGCACCAAGAACTTCTTCAAATTCATTACACTGTTTCTTATCCACCAGTGCCTTGAATACAGCCATTTCAGCTTTGACTTTCTCAATATCTAATGCAAGCAAGTCAATCAAAGCATGTAGCGATTCCATTTTCAAGAAGTTGGGAGAGATAGTAGAATACATTGCTGAAAAGCTTTTGTATAACTCGGAGTTCTTCTGAGAAAATCTCCTTTGCATTTCACTAGTGGTTTCATCAACCAGTTCATGATAAATCTGGGACCACTGATGCTCATTTAAAGTTTGGAATCCTGATAAATACTCAGTGATGACTGAATCTTGAAACCTTCGGGGCAGCACCCTGGCTCTTTTGGTGGCACCAGCACTGTGTAATGCCAATGTTTCATCCCAGGCACTTTTCAAAATCAGGTGCTTGGATGAAATATCTGCTACAAAATCCTCAAACAGTTCTCTCTTCTGTTGGTGTTTCACAGGAAACAGTAATCAATTCAAGTCCCTTAGCAAGGTGCATCAATTTCTTTTGAAGGTAATTATTCACTGGAGCAAATACATTCAAAATCATTCTCATAACCTCGGCCAAGAACAGGAATAGGGATGATTTTGCAACTTTCAAGAGCTCTCTTGCTTTAACTGACAGATCACCCTAACCATTTGCAAACTCAGACAAAACAATCCGAATGTCTTCCAAATTATTGAGGATCATTTCCAAGATTTTCAGGTGACCAGTCCATCTTGTTTCTATGAGTCTTTGCAGCTGCTGACCTTTGTATAGCACACTAGCTTCATGACTGTGAAAAAATTTGTACGAGTTGCAATTTGAGAACATATCTGCCACTGCTGCATTCTTCTCACACACATGAGTAACCATCAGATGTAACTGATGATTCAAGCAGTGCGTGAAGGGAATTTCCTTGTTTAATTTCTCTTGCAAAAAGCTTTTGCACACCTCCTTTGCACCCTGACATAATGGAGGCACCATCAAAACAAAAACGTAAAATATTTTGAGGGTCTACACCTAGGTCTTGGATGTCTTTCAAGATCTGTTGTGTAATACCTTCAGCAGTGAGACCATACAATTGGGATACTCCAATAAGACTCTCCTTTGGTTTGCCATCAACAGAATATTGTAAAATAATGGACAGATTTTCAACATTCACAGCATCCCTTGTGGTGTCAGACTTGAGGCAGAAGAATTTGACATCAGCATTGTTTTTAATATCTGCAACAATATCTTGCAGAAGCATTTTTTTCGTAATGTCAATTATTTCATTTTGAATTTCAGCAGAAGTGTACTTTGCATTCTTCAGAATGGTTTTCAGAATATCCATGAATAGTGGATCATGCCCTGTAGTAAACTTAATTAGGTTTACGTAAACTCCTGATGAATTGTTCAGTGTTAGATCTAACTCATCAAACTTGACAATAGCTTTATCTCCTCTCAGAGGCAGCTCATTTAGAAAAGCAAATGGAATGATTTTACCCAAGGTTTTTACAGAGTACCTATTCCTTTCAATTTGTGCAGATGACACCAGAGCAGCAATTGTGGCACCGATGGCCTTTCTTTTCCTTGCTGCAGTCCAATCAGCCATTGCATTCACGTGGACTAAGCTGTGCTTATGTTTATTGAGACCTTTCCTTTGACAAAGAGCATTTTTCCAGTTGCAAAACCCAGAGGATGTAAAAGTCATATCAAATCTCATTCCACCAGCATTGCCAGGGCATGCATACATCCGACAAGGAAAACAGAAGCCTTATCAGCCTCAACTGAGTATTCCAACCATGACCAGTTCCCGTACCATTTTTCACTAAAACTACGCAGCACTCTTCCAGTGTTTGTTTTAGGAAAATTTATTTTTGGTTGCACAGGTTCTTGAGTTCCAAGATCTGACGGTATTAATGAATCATTCTTGTTTGTAATCTTACTGTGTTCATTAGCACATGTTGAAGTAGCTGTACTAGATGATGAACTGCTTGGTTGAGTCTGTCTATGAGATGCACAAGCACGAATAACAAATTTGTCCATTTTGAACTCTAACTGCACTACCATGGCAGTGTCAATGAGGAATGAGGTCAGAAGCTGTCAGTCACCCAACCTAGGGCAGGCTAGTCACACAGCTAAGCTCAGCAAGTTGGCTGGGGCAAGTAGAACACACACTTGGAAGGGATACTTCCTCTCTATATTTTTACTATATGACTTTAGAAGTTAGAACTAAAAGAATACAGTGGAGACTGGATTTGGAATATCATATAAGCACAAGTAAGAGATGGTCACCGGGGCTTGAGGGGACTGACTTTTAAATAAAATGAGTTCCAAAAATGAACTGTCTGTCTGTGTTTTATTTGCGAGTCTCGAGAACACAGCTCAGAAAAGATGGGCCCTGAATGGGGCTGTGTTCTTAGTGAAATTTGTTGCACGCTCCAAAAATGTACAGTGTGTTTTTTTTTTTACCTTTTTAAATATTTATTGTTAGATACACACACACACACACACACACACACACACACACTACAATACACACAGACACTGATGGACTGACAGAATCACTTGTTTTCTCTTCAGGAAGCAGCCACGCTGGCACTAGGTACTGGTAGAAAATTAATACTGTTCTTATTACTAATCACGTCATATACAGTGGCAGCACCAGCAGCAGTTAAAGAGAACTTATTCTTCAGAACTAAATCTTTTCCTTTGTCTCCTCCCCTTATAGGTTGGTCTCACTCTCTCTCTCTCTCTCTCTACTGTTTTCTGCTTTTCTAGTAATAACAGTACAGTGGTGCTCCTTGCTTTAATGCTCTCTATTCAGCCTTCCTTTTTTCCCCCATTGGCAAAGCAAATTAGCAGTTACCTGTACTTGTACTTTTTAATGTGTGTTCTTCAGAACTAAATCTTTTCCTTTGTCTCCTTCCCTTATAGATTGGTCTCTCTCTCTCTCTCTCTCTCTCTCTACTGTTTTCTGCTTTTCTAGTAATAACAGTACAGTGGTGTTCCTTGCTTTAACGCTTTCTATTCAGCCTTCCTTTTTTCCCCCATTGGCAAAGCAAATTAGCAGTTACCTGTACTTGTACTTTTTAATGTGTGTTCTTCAGAACTAAATCTTTTCCTTTGTCTCCTCCCCTTATAGGTTGGTCTCTCTCTCTCTCTCTCTCTCTCTCTCTCTCTCTACTGTTTTCTGCTTTTCTAGTAATAACAGTACAGTGGTGTTCCTTGCTTTAATGCTCTCTATTCATCCTTCCTTTTTTCCCCCACTGGCAAAGCAAATTAACAGTTACTTGTACTTGTACTTTTTAATGTGTGGGCAACAAATACAACTTAACAAAAGCCTCATAGCCCCTTGGTCTCTTCTTCTGTTATGTATTTTTTCCCTTAGGCAAACAGGCAGTTAGGATAGTCTATTTAGTCAAACTTGCCCTTCACTTAAGGGCAACACAAAAAAGCATGAGCCTCTTACTCTCTTCTTCCTTTAATGTCTTTACTGCTGCTTTTTCTCTTTATTTTTGTGTTGGTTACCCTTGTCTTCAGTTCTGCCCAGTGCGGCAGTGCCCACTGCCTTCTCTTTACTTAGTTTTTGTAAGCAGAAGGAGTCTGAAGTACCTGTACCAGTAGTTAAGCCACTGGCCCAACTCTCTCCATTTCTCTGAATGACTCCTACTTTGGCATTTTAGCATGTCTTTTGTTGTTATATCTCTTACTTATTCTTATTTGCTATTTTTTTATTGCTCTTAATTTAATCCCTTTTATATGTGTTTTAATAATATTCTTGCCCTTAGGGCTAGTATAGGGAAGGAACACAAACAACAATCCTAAAATTATTTCTTTAATGAGATGAACTCTCCCTCTCTAGTCCTTTTTAATGTGTCTTTTGTACTTGTTATACCTCCTCTTAGGTTACTTTTTTCTTATTCTTAGGGTTTTATTCCTTAATCAATCCCCTTTTATATTTGTAATGACTTTCTCTTATAATAATCAAACTCTTTAGTTTCACACTAGTACTTTGTTTCTGTAATTTGCTTATTGAAACAAAATCAAACAGCAGCAGCAGCATTTCTTCATATCCTCCTATCCCTACCCTAAGTCTTGTCTATCTGATACCTTCACCATGAGTCTGGCTGCTGGCACTGCCTTGCTTCTGGCTTAGGCTTTAGATTTTATTTTTATTTTCTCTTTCCTCATAAGCCTGAGCTCAACTTGTCCCCTTGTTCTGACAGGCAGTTCCTGTCCCTGACTCAGACTATGTATTTAATTCAGGTCGTGCACTGCTCTCCTCTTTCACACTCACAAGAGGATGTGTGACCACTGACACCAGCACTGACTGACTGATTCACTGACCAACCCCCAGAAAACTAGTTTGATTTTTAAATGGTTGGTTATGCTACGGCTGCTGGCATAAATAAATAAAAATAAAGGGAAACCCTCCAATTGAAAGTTCTTTCTAACTATCTCTTTAAAGCAGGAGCAGCTGTAGCTTGTTGTAATTGTTATTTACTGCTAGAAACTCTCACTCTCTCAGTCCAGGCTGATGGTGGACTGAAGATTATTAGACAAGAGATGTGTTCTCTACTTTTTTCCAAAATTCCCCCATTCACATAACACACCAAAAAATAACTTAAAATTTGTTCTGCAACTTCTCACTTCTACCTTTAGCAGAACAAGTCAAAGAACATCACAGAAGTCAGAGATTCAGTCAGAACTGTCTGTGTGTATTTTTTCCTCCACCACTTGTGCAGTGGCTGGCTGTGTCTGTCTGTGTGACCCAGTCCAGAAAATACAGAACAAATCCCCAGCGCCCCAAGCCCCAACAACTCATCTCAGCTGCAGCTGCTGCTTAATAATTATTCCCTCTTCTCTTATTAACTGTTCTTCTTATCACCCCTTCCCTCCACTGAGCAGCAGCAGCTCTGCTGATTTCCAATCCAGCCAATTGCTGTGGTGCGCGAGGCAAAGGCCCCTGCCCCCACACATGAAAAGTAAGTGTGTGGTACAGCTGAGTTATAATTTGTTTCCCCTTTGGTTCAAATCAGTACACTGCACACACACAACACAAGTAAAGTGCTGATCTGACACTCAGTGAGCTCAGCTGAGTTGACTAGTGCGAGCGAGTCACAATGAGAAATTATTAGGTAGGTTTCTAGCCTTAGCCAACAGGTGTTTAGTCTTGCTAGAGTCAGAGAACAGTAGAACACATAACCCTCTCCAAGCAATTTGACACTTTTTCTGAGTGGAGCTGAGCTGCCAAGTGTCTCCTGCATTGATGTCTCCACCCTCCTGCTGGCCCCACTCTCCACTGTGGCACGACCAGATTGGTTGTTACAAAGAGAAGGGGCAGGCAGAAAGCAGCAGACTCCTCAGTGTGTTGCTGACTGCCTCTGTCAATCATACTGACAGATAGGCAGCAGTGCAGCACTGAACCTCTGCTGCATTCAGCACTTCGGCAGTCTGGGCAGGCTCTGCTCAGCTCTTGTCGGCTTTCCATTCCGAGAGTCGCACTTGGTGTATTATTTGTTCCATCATGTGGGTGGTGGGAGTTCTCGACTTGCAGCTCGTTGGAGCAATTTAATTTTAAAATGCCCACCATAGCCCTTCACAGCAGCAGCCTGCGCTCAGCCGAAGTGAGTAGTTAAAACACAGAAATACAACAATTAAATTGGAGAAATCACAGAGGGGGGCAAATTAGATTACCGGGGCAGTGTCCTTCTACACCCCCCCCATAGTTACAGGCCTGGTAGAAATAGAACTTTCTGGATCTGAAATTGATTATGGAATGGAGGAATGTTTAGGGAAATGGTAACTAGTATGTCACAGTTTACCACAAATTGCAGGAATTGGGTTGGAGCTAGTGTTTTTCAATTATATAAGTTTTCTACTATAGGTTTTTCAGATACTGTATGCATGTTTTCTGCTGTAGGCTGAGACACAATTATTTGTTAGGGGGTATTTAAACTCCACCTGTGGGCACTGTCGGTAGGGTGGCTTTAGCATTGACTAATGCTGCTATTGTAAGGTTGTAGTAATGCTACAGTAGACAAAGCTGGATTTTTACCAAAGTCTGTTTGCACTGATTACTGCTTCTGTAGTAAAGTTGTAGTAATGCTGCAGTGGACAAAGCCATATTTTTACCACATTTCTGCCTCATCTTAGAGCTAGGACTCAGAGAGGGTAGGAAAAAAGGGAATAGGGCTGCCAGGCCAAAACAGTAAAATTAATAAAGAGAGGATGTGGGACCGTGGCCAGTATATTCAGTAGAGATGCAGTCAGGGGTAGGAAGGGTGGCATGTGGGATGTTTTGAGGGACAGGGAAGAAGGGGGAGAATAGTAAACTGCAACAGATGAGAGGTGGCAGTTCTCTTGGATGCAATGCGGAGAACAGGGTGTTGCTTGGTGTGTAGGTTCCTGGGGCAAATGAGGGCTGAGATAAACTGGCTAAGGTGGAAATTAGAAGGGGAGGATTTGATGGAGAAATGCAAAAGAAAAAAGGGGGGCAGTTTGGGGCTGTTATAGACCAAGTGGATGGCACATCCAGGAGGGAAGCAGGAGGGTTTCAAGGTATCTGGAGGTAGTGGATTCACATGGGCCAGAAGATGCTAGAAATGGTAAATGGCAGGAATTAAAGAGAAATGGGAGATGGAGGGGGAGCCTGTACATGGAAACTATGGCAGGCCAAGGGAAAGGGATGCAGGAATTTACCCTGGAGTAAAAGAACCTGCATCAAATAGATGTGTGGCATTAGCAGTTTAGAAGAACAAGGGGCACATGAGGTAACTGGGTTTCAGATCAACCTTAAAGAAAAAGCCAACTATAAAAGAACAGGGTAGGATAGGTGGGAGGGTGGAAATAAAGGACAGAAACAGGGCAAAGATGGAAGGACAAGTGGGATAGTGGGGGAAACTAGTGAAATGCACACAGCAGAGGATAGCAGGGGACAACGGGGGAAACGAGATACCGAGGATAATGGAGGAAATTGAGTACTGCAAGAGTTTGCGCAGTCAGGCAAATGGGAGGGACCAAGATAAGTTGAGAGGGGGGAGGTAGCTCACCAGGGGAAGCCCAGGGAACAAAAAGCAAGTCAATGAGGGAGGAAAAAGTGATGGTCTTTGGAGATTCCATCATAAAAGGTATACACTGGATAAGGAAATGGAACCCATACCACAGATGAGTGGTCATGTGTGTACCTGGGATGGAATCAGGGAAGGCAGGGTCTGGGATCATGCAAAAGGCAAAAGAGCTGGTTGGTAAACCTCACTTGATTATACACGTGAGAACAAATGATTTGATGGGGAATGATGTTAGGGTGGTCCAGCAAAGATTCAGGAAGTTGGCAGAGTGTTGCAGGATGGTAGAGAGGTCTTTAATCTTCTTGGAGGTTATTCTGGTCCCTGGCACCAGCACAGGGAGGAAAAGGAGAATAGACTTTAAACAAAGCTGAGGGACTAGAGCAGGGCAGAGAGGTTTGTTTGTCTTGGAGGATGGGGAAACAGGTGGTTGGATGAGGGATGTTTTTCAAAGGATAGGCTGCACCTCGATGAGGCGAGGTCGAGAGTCCTCAGGAAAAAGCTGAAAGGGTACATGGATGAGGTCATGAATTTAAACTGTTAAAGGGGGAGTATAAGGCTAAGAAGAAAGGGAGGGTCAGCAAGGGAGGAGGGAACCTAGCTGGCACTCCCCCAGAAGTGGGGAACAGGACTAGAACTGGAGAGTACCAATGGAGGAAAAACTATATGGAAAGTCATGTGTGTGAATGCCTGTAGCTTGGGAAACAAAATAATGGACTTAGAGGCTGCCTTAGCAGGTGGGACCTGGATCTAGTGGTCATCGCAGAAACCTGGTGCAAGGAGTACCAAGACTGGGACTTAGTCATTCCTGGTTTTACTCTATTAGAAGGGACAGGGAAGGAAAGGGGGGAGGGTGAGCTCTTTATGTGAGGGATTACATAAAGGCTACAAAATTACAAGGGCACAGTGGGGAGCGGAGGTACTGCAGGTCACACTGGAGAAAAGAAAAGAAAAGGGTCAGTTATATGCACAGGGGTGGTATACAGTCCTCCAGCACAGGGAGAAGAAGAGGATAGGGATTTGATGCAAGCAATGCAAAAGATGGCTAGAATGGGAGAGTTGTTGCTGCTGGTGGGGGACTTCAACCTTCCGCATGTGGAGTGGTGTCTCCCAGCAGTGGGAACCTCAAGGAGCAGGGACATCCAGGACTCTTTGCAGGGGGTGTGCCTCATGCAACTTGTAAAGGAACCCACTCAGGAGGGTGAGGTGCTGGACCTGATACTAACAAATGGAGACTGTGTTGATAATATAGAGGTGTCAGACCACATGGGGACCAGTTGCCATCGGATGGTGAGGTTTAATTGAAGAACTGTGCAGGAGCCAAACCACACCAAAACAAGGGTCCTGGACTTCAGGAGGACTGACTTAGAGAGATTAAGAGTATGCCTAAGTGGTGCTCTGGCAGAGATGGGGAATAGAAGGGAGTGGAGGAACAGTGGGCTGCAATAAGACAGGAAACTGACAGAGCTACCAAGCTATGTGTCAGACAGGTCAGCAAGAGCAGGAGAAGGAGGAGGAAGCTGATCTGGTTCACTAGGGAGATAGCAGAGAAGATAAGCACAAAAAAATAGCATTCATAAAATACACAAAATCTCAGAAGAAGGAGGATAAGGAAAGTTACCAAGAGTGATAAAGGGAGGCTGGGAGCATAGTTAGGAGGGCAATGACATTAACAGAAGATACTATAGCTAGAACAATTAAAAGTAGGGATAAAATAGTCTATAAGTATATTAGTGAACAGGGGAAAACAAAGAGAGGTATAATTTGCTTAAAGGGGAGGGGCGTTCATGTACATGAGGACTGTCAAAAAGTAGACGTACTAAACAGGTACTTCTGCTCAGTATTCAGTGAGGAGAGGGAAGGGACAGGGCCGCCGATGCAGGACAAGGGCATAAAGGGTAGGGAAGGGTACACCAGCCCCTTTTATGGAGAAAGAGTCCTGAGTGAGCTAAAGAAGCTAAGGGTGAACAGGGTGATGGGTCCTGACTCAGTGCACCCCAGGGTGCTGAATGGACTCCAGAAAGAGTTGGCTGTATCCCTCACAGCACTGTTCAACCTATCACTAGAAACAGGGGATGTACCAGGTGACTGGAAGAGAGCAGATGTGGATCCACTCCACAAAGGTGGAGATAGGGAAGAGGCTGGAAATTACAAGCCAGTCAGCCTGACTTCAGTAGTGGACAAGGCAATGGAATCACTGCTGAAGGAAAGGATAGTTGAATACCTTGATGCACACACACACACACACACACACACACACACACACACAGATACCCAGAAACACAGAAGGTGACGGCAGATAAAGATCGTGTGGACCACCTAGTCTGCCCCTTTTCCCTACCTATTGCATCACTGCAGACCCTAGCTGACCTGCGGATTACCCTCTCTTCCTTATTGCTAGAGTACTTTTATCTATATCCCATGCATTCTTGAATTCCTCTACTGTTTTTGCCCCCACCACCTCTGCAGGGAGGCTGTTCCAAGCATCCACTACTCTTTCTGTGAAAAAGTACTTCCTCACATTGCCCCTGAGCCCACCCCCCCTTGCCTCATGTCAAGCCCTCTTGTTATTGTACACCTTCTTTTCTGAATGATGCTACTCTCCTGTACCTTGTTTATTACCTTGATATACATGAATGTCTCTATCATATCCCCCTTCTCTCTCCTCACCTCCAGGAGATACATATTGAGGTCCTCTAGTCTTTGCTCATATGACTTTTGGAGCAGTCCTTGCACCATTTTTGTTGCGCTTCTCTGGACTGCCTCTATTTTGTCTATGTCCTTCCAGAGATGTGGCCTCCAGAACTAGACACAGTACTCCCGATGAGGTTTCACTAGTGATCTGTACAGTGGCATAGCCATCTCCTTTTTTCTGCTGGTGATACCTCTCCCTGTGCACCCTAGCATCCCATTGGCTCTTCCCACAGTCTTCTCACATTGTTTGGTTACCTTTAGATCATCAGATATGATTACCCCAAGTCCCTTTCTTGACTGGTGCCCAACAGTACCTCCCCCATCCTCCAATCTTGTACTCCTTCCTTGTATTTCTGTGCCACAAATGCATGATTTTATACTTCTTTGCATTGAATCTTAGCTGCCACCCTCTCGTCCACTCCTCAAGCATGTTTAGGACCTTTTTCATTTTTTCAAACCCTCTGGAGTGTTGACCCTGTTGCAGATCTTAATGTCATGTGCAACGAGATATATCTTCCCCTCCAGCCTCTCTACAATGTTGCTTATGAAGACGTTAAAGAGGACTGGCCCCAGTATGGATCCCTGTGGCAAGAGTGGCCTGCTGGACCTGGGACAACATAGATTCAAAAGAGGGAGGTTCTGCCAGACAAACCAAATAGAGTTTGTTGACTGGATGACTAAGATGGTGGATGTGGCCTAGCTGGACTTCAGAAAGGCCTTCGACACCGTCCCACATGGAAGACTGTTAAACAAACTGTGCAGCCAAAGGTGGGTCCTAAAATAATAAAATGGGTGGAGAACTGGCTTACTGGCAGGAGCCAAAGGGTGGTAATAAACTGGGAGCACTCTGGTGAGGGAAAGGTGACAAGCAGGGTACCGCAGGGGTCGGTGTTGGGGCTGGTCCTCTTCAATGTCTTTATTGGTGACATTGTGGAGGGGTTGGATGGGAAGGTATGCCTATTCACAGATGATAGGAAGATATGCAATAGGGTGAACATGCCAGGTGGGGTTAAATAGATGAGGGAGGATCTTAAAAAACTGGAGGAATGGTCTAGAGCATGGCAGCTGGGATTCAATGCAAAGAAGTGCAGGATCAAGTATGTAGGTCACAAGAACCCAGGGGCAACATATGAACTGGGAGGGGAAGAGCTGACAGTCACAAAGCAGGAAAAAGACCTGGATGTTATCATCTTGAATAACCTAAAAGAGGCTAGGCAGTGTGACTTGGCAGTGGGAAAGGCTAGCTGAATGCTTGGATGCATAGGGAGGGGTATCACCAGTAGAAAGAGGGCGGTCAATTTACCCATGTATGAGACACTGGTGAGACCTCACCTCAAGTACTGCATCCAGTTCTGGAGGTCCCATCTGAGACAGGACATAGACAGGGTGGAGGTGGTGCAAAGAAGGGCAACTAAAATGGTGCAGGGCCTACATACTAAAACCTATGAGGAAAGACTAAAGGAGTTATATATGTATTCCCCAGAGGTCAGGAAGGAGAGGGGGGACATGACAGAGACATTCAAATACCTCACTGGTATAAACAGATTATAGGAAGGGAGCATCTTCCAAAGTAAAAGATGATCAAAGACAAGGTGGGCACAGTATGAAGTTGGAAGGGGGATGGCTCAGGGTTAACGTGAGAAAGTATTTTTTCACGGAGAAGGTGGTGGTTGCTTGGAATAGCCTCCCAGAGGAGGTGGTGGGGGCTAATACAGTCACAGGATTTAAGAATGAGTGGGACAGGGAGATTCAGTTCAAACTGTTACATAACATTTATTGGTCCCCGGCCAAACTATACCGCTGGAATAACAAATGCTCCCCAGCCTGTGAGAACTGTGATGGTTCTTTAGCTACCACTTTTCATAAGCTGTGGTCCTGCCCAAAAAGTATTGAGCTGTGGGAGGTGGTCAAACGGGGACTGAGACCTTTTTATGACCTTACAGCATTTTTTACACCAGAGATCTGTGTATTTGGGATGTACGGTCTTATCCCATGTAACACTCTAAGGGTCCGGATGGCATTAGTGGCAATGGTCACTAAGCTGGTGATTCTGCACCACTGGCGGAAGGAATGGACTCCTTCTTTCAAGGAATGATGGGAGGAATTCCTGAGCGCTTTATATGCTGAAAGGACTGTGTATTTATCTGCCAATACTCAGCATAAATTTGATAGCGTTGAAGGGCTTCAGTCAATGTTTGAGGGATAGGTTTGGTTTCTAGTGTAGTGGGTACTCCGAGTATTTTTGGTCTTATTTGGTTCCGTTTGTTTATCTTTCTTTCTTCTGTATCCTTTCTACTCTTTGCCTGCATCTGTCTTCCTGTTCTTCCCTTTTTTCTATTGGAGGTCTGTTATGTTCCAGGCATTACTATCCTCCTTGTAACCTTGGTCTACCCTTCCTTATTGTCGATAACTAATATTTTCCTCCCTCCTCCAAGTTCTGACCTTGTTTGAGGTAATGGTCCTTAATTTTATTTTATTTAATACCTGATATACTCAACGTTACGGATAGCTGGGGAGGGGTGGGTTGGGGTGTTTGAGATGTTGGGTGGGTTATTTTTGTTTGTTATTCTCTTATTGTTTTTGTAATTTATATTGGTTACTGTGCACCCTTTTCTGATGCAGTCTGTGTAACCATTACTATCTGTATGCACAATGTTTGTTTGATGTGTTTGCTTTTCTTAATAAAATAAAGTTATTGGCCAAAAAAAAAAAAAAAAGAATGAGTGGGACAGACAGGAAGGTATCCTGGATGCAAGAGGGGTGCTCCAGAGTCCAGTCTGGGCATCAGGCCTTATGATAGGTAGGGATTATAGGGCAGACTAGGAGGTCAAGAGGTCCTTATCTACCGACAACTTCTATGTATCTACGGATCTATGTAAACTGGTTCTTGGACTTGTAGAAAAAATTGTAAACCTTCCTGAAGGGGTGTGCTGACACAGCTGAGTGATGTGACAAAGGGGGATGGCCCTGCAAGGAACAGTATATATAAGGGAAGTTTTTTCAATAGCTCTCAGATGCATTTCAGGAGGCCAGAAGCTGAGTTAAAGGAGAGTACAGAATCTGTGGGTCTCAAGGCCTGTGTGGCAAATGCAAAGTCTCTGAATCCTTTAAAGGCCCATGGGTAAAGAAACAGGGCTCCCATACGCAAAGGTTAGAGCCCTCCTGAACATGGTTGCCACTGGTACTAACCTGTGTTGGCATTCTGAACATGGCCATATTCAAAGGCTCCTGGAGCACTGCCCAAATCCGGAAATGCCATATTTAAAGGTTTGCAGCAGTGCTAAACAACCCCTAGAGTGGTGCTGTTTACTATAGCTGAAAACCATATCTTATCTGGATGCTAAGACAGTGCCCCATCCCCCGAAGGCAAGGTGGATGTACTGCAGCCATCTGCCCCCATACCAAGTGGTTTCCCCCAACCCCTGATCATCCAAACAGGCTTTTAAATGTATATCCCTTGTGGTTTAGTGGTCCCCCTACTCCAGATCACCCATCCTGACTTTTAATAGTAAATTCCTGATAATCTAGCAGTCCTACCACCCCTCCAGTCACTTGTGCTTCCTTCTAATAGTAAGTTCCTCATAGTTTAGCAGTCCCTCCACACCCCCTGATTACTCATCCTGCCTTTTAAACGTATATACCTAGTGGTATAGCAGCTCCACACTACTGAGCACCCTTCCTGCCTTTTAAATATATATCCATGGTGGTTAAGTTGTCCTGCTACCCATCTGATCACTCTTCCTTCCTGTTAAATGTATATTCCTGTAGTCTAGTGGCCCCCCATCCCCCAGCCATTCACCAACCCCCCTATCAGCTCACCGATTGAGGACGCCAGCCCCACAGCCCCTCACCCCACTCACCATTCACCATTACTACTGGTGCAAAAAAGCAGCAGGTACAGCCCTTCACTCACTTCCTTGGCCACTCGCTGTTTGACAGTCACAGAGTGTGATCACATACGTATGTGACTGAGCTCCCTGACTGTCAGATGCTGGCCAGCTAAGCAGGTGAACAGAAGGCTGTGTGAACCATGGCTCTGGACCATTAGTAATGGTGAGTGAGCTAGCCCAGTGGCACTGAAGGTTGAGGCACTGGATGCCACACCTCACGCTACACCAGTGACCTGGGTTCCAGAATGGGCCTGGGTTGTTAGGGGTCAGCCCAAGGGGGAGAGAAGAGCTGGATTGAGCTGCCTAATGGCAGCTATCTCCTGCTGGGGTGGGCTCTAGGCACCGCTTCACTAGGAAGTGGCATTGGGAGGGAATAATGCTGTTAGGAGCTTGGCAGGAGCCATGTTCTCAGCACGGCTCCATGCCTGGGCTATGGCCCTTTGCACCAGCGTCCTCAAGGGGAGAGGACTGGGGATTCCTTAGCTACACTAGTAACCATGAAAAAAAGTGCACCCCTGTAATGCCGTGTGATCCTACAAGGATGGAGCCTGTTGGTCCATACGCCACCACTGAGCTGTGCCGCAGGTGTACAATGTATATATACAAAAAACAAAGTAGTGATGGTGAGTGGTGACTAGAGTGAGGGGGAAGGTGCAATACAGGGGTTGTCAGTGGGTGGGCGGTGAGGGGGGTTGTCAATCTGTTGAAGAGGTGGCGGGCTACTAGACTACCAGGTATAAACATTTAAATGGCAGGGAGGGTGATCAGTGGGGGTGGAGGGACCATTTAACCACCAAGGATATACATTTAAAAGGCAGGATGGGTAAATGAAGATGGGATGACCACTAGACTACCAGAGACATTTTATTTAAAGTAGGGATGGGAGAACCTCAAAAGGTTCTGAGGTTCTAAAAGGTTCTGATAAGCGAAAAAAGGTTCTGATCCTTATCCGAACCTTATCCAAACCTTTTATGACCTTTATTGTTTTATGGTAACCGTAAGTTAAAAAATCATTTTAAACTGCTTTTAATCAACATATCTGTAGAACAAAACAATTAAACCACTGTTTAGTAATAGAGAATGCTCTCTAATCACTCTTCTGTTTCCAACATTTAAGAAAGTAATACTAATGCTGTGTATATAAGTTATATTATTAGCAGTGGTGATTTCTATTTCTCAACAGGTACAGGTAGGCGCCAGATGTGTTTTAAACAGTTACATAACGAAGGAGAAACAAGGAACACAAACACAGCACCAGGCCAGAGCAGAGTGCAACCAGTCAGAGAGATCCAGTCAGAGAGAACCAGTCAGCCAGCTACCACTTCAACAGTGCAGTCTGCTACTATCCCCACCTACTACAATCAGGGGAAAACCAGAAATAGTCTACCAGCACTGAAATCAGTATGGTTAACGTACATTTACCAAAAATGACTACTTAGGAAAGAATGAGAAAGTGACTGTGATGGCAAGAAAGTCCCGGATCAGATCTCTAGTTTGTAAACAAATGGTCTCCTCCTAAGTCTGACTTTTTGGAAGATTATAATAGTGTGTTTAAATAATTGTACTTTGTAGTAGTACTACCACTACTACAGGGGGGAAAAAAACAGAGCTAGCAGCATTTATCAATGCAATTTTTTAATTGTGCACATTTAGGTAAATGATCTCCTTAGAATGACAGAGCAACTGTGTGTGTGAGAACAGAGACTTGTCTGCCACAGTTGCACCAGCACAATGTCAAGTCAAGTCAGACTTTATTTTTAAAAAGTGCCCTTTCAAATGCCAAAGCACTTGTACAAAGTAAAAGCAGAAAAAATACTCACAAGTCAAAACACATAGGGCCGGATATTCAAACTGTGCCAGGCTGTGGTGCAAGCCTGGGCGCAGCTCAACTTTGTTGCTCAGGGGTGTGGCCTGGGTGATATTCAACGGAGCTGCGCTATGGCGCAGCAGCTTTGAATATCGCACCCTGGCCACCCCCACTGTGCATGGCACAATGGCACTGCGCCAGCGCAAGTGGCCAGAGTGGAGCATGGAGATGCGCTGCAGCACAGGCACATTGCCATGCACAGCACCGGCGATATTCAAAGGGGACATACAAATGGGGCCATAATTTATGCAAGGCGACAGGGTCATTTGCTCCTCATTACTGGCCCCATTTGCATGCCATTAGGCATGCAGGTGCCGATATCCGACGCACTTTGCGCCTGGTGCCCCTGCCAGGCAGCAGCCATCGGGACCGACGCCTCCGCAGCCCGATCGCAGGCATTCCAGCAATATACTGAAAATGTCTGGTTATCCTGGTGGTCCAGTGGATTCTATGTGCCCGATCGCTGGTATCGCAGAGTTCTTTCTCAAGTCCACATCTTCAGGTCTAGTGATCGCGACTGAGCTCGACAGGGCACAGTACATTATCAGTCACTTTCATTATTTCGGTGGTTCAGTACTTCGACTGCCGCCACTGAGCTCCCACCTCTCGCTCCCCATCGGCCGGGCGAGCACCACCCGCCACACCCGCGCCGCCCGCCATTGACAGCTTGGCAGGGCTGCAGCGCCCATTGGTTCACAGCATGAGCCAGTGGGTGTGCAGTTATATCGTGAGCCATTTCAGTCCAGATATGTGAATTAATTCATTCACATATCTGACCAAGTAGTACAGTGTGGCTGCATGCCCATTGGCTCATGCTGTGAACCATCGGCGCGGCAGCCCTACCGAGCTGTCAGTCGGTGGGAGCGGGGTGGCAGGCGGGTGGTGCCATGCCACCCGCCGCTGGACGGGGAGGGACGGGGGGCTCATAGTGGGTTGGATGGGGTGGGGATACACTAGACCACCAGGGTAGTAGGGGTATTTGGTGTGGTACTGATGCCCGCGATCAGGCTCAGTGCAGTCCACTGGACCACCAGGGATATTGGACTTGGGGGGGCTTCTATTACAGATACCTGAGATCAGGCTCAGTGCAGTCCACTGGACCACCAGGGATATTGGACTTGGGGGGTGTTCGTGACAGGGATGCCCATGGTGGGGCATGGGGGGGTGCCGCCAGGTGCGGCAGGAACTTGGGTGGCCACCCACAAGTGGCAGCTGCTGTGTTGCGCCCTGCAATGCGGCAGCTCATCTGTGGGTGGCCATCACTTGTTCCTTTTTTTCCTGGCGAATCTTTGTGCAGGCGCAGGTAGGTTGGCAGTGATGCATGACTCTGCACATCCAGGCTGAATATTGGGCTGTGCAGGTTGCGCATGGGCACCACCATTTCTACTTGTCCCTGCACACATTACTGATGCGCTTCTTGGCACACGGATTTGTGCGACTCTTTTTCCTTTTGAATATCGTGCGGTCACCTATCAGTGGGTTGTGGCTTTTGGCGCAACACTGTCGCGCCATGCGCAACACTTTTGAATATCTGGCCATAGATTAAAACAGGCAGCGCAAATAAGTTATAAATTAGACAGCATCCATGAAAGCTAAATCAAACAGGTGGTTTTAATGCGGACTTAAAAGTCTCTATAGACAGGAACTCTCTAATCCGACGAGGTAGAGAATTCCACAGGGTCAGGGCCACAAAAGAAAAAGGTCTGGCCCCTGAGATCTTTAAACGGACCCTGGGAATCTCTATCAATCACTTGTCAGAGGAACCGAGTAGGCAGAGTGGGCAGTAGGGATGAAGGAGGAATTGCAAATAATGTGGTCCCTGTCTGTGTGGAGCCTTATAGATCAGCAAAGTGACCTTGAAGGTGGTCCTCCACTGGTCCGGCAGCCAGTGCAGTTCGCGGAGCACAGGTGAGACATGGCTAGATCTCAACAAATCAGTCAACTACCTGGCTGCCGCATTCTGCACCAGCTGCAGGGGGTGGATGTCCACCTCCGGGAGACCTAGGTATAGAGCATTGAGTGATGTACTGGTTGCACCTCCCACCCACTCCCAGGATGATGAAGATGCAGTCCAGAAAAAGGCAGGCAAGTCCCAGATCTCTGACTTTGTTTTTAACCAGTCTCCTGAGTCTGACTTTTTGTAGAAGGGGTCAGTGTGTTTCTTTGTATATCACCAATTATTTTAGCATTGCGACAGGTCTTGGTATGGAATGCAATGCAAAGCAATGTGAAAGAACAAGATCACCAGACAGTCCAAAGTGACCACTGCTACCTGTACTACTACCACTACTATTAGGAAGAAAAAAACAGAGCTGTGGTTATATAAGAAATAACTATTCTTAGGTGCATTAGGTAATAAAATAAATGATCTCATCAGAATGAGAAAGCAACTGTGTGTGAGATCAGGGACTTGTCTGCCACAGTTGTTACCAGTAGGTGATGATGTGATGTACTGGCTGCAGCTCCCACCCACACCCAGGATGGGGATGATGCAGTTGAAAGGCAGTCAAGTCCCAGTTCTCTACTTTTAAGCAGTCCGGTGAGTCTCAAAATTGAAAACTGATATGTCACTCTACAGCCACATCACAGGTACTGCTGTTAGTGTCATCTTTTTCAAGATCAGCATCACATATGTAACCAAGGTTTGGCAAGTTAACCTTCAAGAACGTTAGTTTCTCCACATTGTCTGGCATTAATCTTGTTCGTTTATCAGTCACAACATCCCCAGCAGAGCTAAATAAATGCTCGGAACAGACACTGGAGGGTGGACATTCAATATACTTACAAGCCAGGGTCGCCAGCTTTGGCCAGCATGATTTTTTTCTTTTGCCAGTAAGCTAAACGGTCATCCTTAACACAGATGTTGGGCTCAGATAGATATGCATCTACCATGCTTACTACTGAGCATGAATTTTCTCCTTGTGGAATTTCAATGTCCTACAGCTGGCCCCAAATGCCATCCTCCTCATTGTCTGCTGCTGTACTTGTTTTTGGAGCAGTCTTTTGAATTTGAGGTGGTGTGATTGTAGTACTGCTTGCCAGTCCTCCTAAGGAAACCTCATCAACGTCAAAAGCTGCCTATAGTTCAACTCCTCCATATTATCAGAAATCACATCAGGAAGGTGTCTGTTCTGGAAAAGTGGATCTAGCAATGTTGTTATGAGATACTCCTTGCTCTGTGTCATGACTGATAATATCTTATCATGACTAAGTCTGGTAAACATGTTAATGACTAGAGATTGGTTCATATCTAAGTTGCTCCTCATTTTCTCCAACCATTTTTTGAGAAGTAGAATGAGTGGAGTAACTTTGTTAAGGGATGCCTTTTCTGCACTGACCTCTTTCGTAGCACTCATGAATGATTTCAGAATGTGACACAACCATTCCAGCAGAGACCATTGAGTAGAAAGGAATACAATGCCCATCCCCGATATCATTGTACATGATATCGTTAATGATGGCTACCTTTTGTTCAAGGATGCATTCAATCATAAAGTAAGTTGAATTCCACCTTGAAGCTACATCCAGAACAAGCTGGAGATGAGGAAGACCTTTGTCCTTCTGGATATCAGCAAGGATGTCACATGCTTTCACTGAATGGTTGAATGGGCCACACACTTTGTGCGCTATTCCCACAATGATTGATACTCGCTGGTCATTATCTAGGAAGCTTTGAACAATTAGATTAAGACAATGGGCAAAACAGCATATATGTACATAGCTGCCATCATGAAGTGCTTTTTAAACATTTGAACCATTGTCGGCAACAAAAAAACAACTTTCAAACCCTGTCAAGTGACCCAAGCAATAAGTAGTCTTTCCAGTTCTTGCTGAATGTGCTGTGCTGTCTGCGTGTCTTGAAAGTAACATAGATGGAGAACTGCCATTTTCTGAAACATGACATGTTTTTTTGAGCTCTGAGAGATAGTAATGGTGGTAGTAGTACTGGTTGAAGTGGTCACAGACAGACTAGTATGTGAGGATGATGATAAGTTGCCCACAAAAGTGACCCAGTGTGCAGTAAAAGAAAGATAGGCAATGATTTGGCTGCTGGTCCACGTATCAGTAGTGAAGTGAACTACCTTGTTCTCAGACTCTCGGAGAGCATGCCTTACTTGAACTTCATACATCCTGGGCACAGCAGTTGAAATCCACATCTTCCACAACAGAGTAGGGCTGCAAATTTAATACAATCATTTCTACTATTTTACGATTTATACGAACATATGAACATACAGATGTGCTACCCTGAAACAGACCACCTTATTATCCTATAGGGTTCGCTTGAGTGTGCAACTAGCACCCCTAGTTTGCAGCTGCCCATCCCCCTCCCTTTGTCATCCCACTGCAACCCCACCTCCCCCACCCTCACTCTCCTCTGTTCCTGTCCCATGCCTTTTATAGCTATTCACAGATTTACATGATACCACCCATTCTGGTAGTGCATTCCATTTTGCTACCACCCTTTCCATGAAATAGTGTCTCCTCATGTGCCTCCTAAATCTTCCCCCCTCTATTCTTAGCCCATGCCCCTGGTGTCCCTCCCCCTCCTTAGCTTAAGACCCCATCTACCCCATCCTTATTGATTCTTCTCAGATACTTGAATGTCTCTATAATGTCGCCCCGGTCCCTTCTATCCTCCAGGGTATACATATTCAGGTCTTCCAGCCTACTCCCATAGTCTCTCCCCTCCATTCCACATGCCATTTTTGTTGCCCTCCTCTGCACCCCCTCCAGTAGCCTGATATCATGCTTCAGGTATGGCCTCCAAAACTGCACACAATACTCCAAGTGCGGCCTTACCAGCAACCTGTAAAGGGTCAAGATCACCTCTCTTTGCCTGGATGAAATCCCCATACTATACACCCCAGCATTTTGTTCACTTTTACAGCCACTTTCCTACACTGGGCAGTGTTGTTCATGGTCCCTGTTACCATTACCCCTAGGCCCTTCTCCTCCTCAGTGATCCCCAGCTTAACCCCCCCCAGCCAGTATTTTCTCCTTGGGTTCTTCACCCTGAAGTGCGTAACCTTGCATTTATTTGTATTGAACCCCAGCTGCCACCTCTCTGACTACTCCTCCAGCTTGCTCAGGTCCCTCTGCAGCTGTTTCCATCCCTACCTTTCATCCACCACTGCTCCCATTTTGGTGTCATCTGCGAACAGACTTACCTTGCTCACCACCCTGTGCTCAATGTCTGATATGAAGAGCCCAAATAATACTGGTCCCAGCACAGAGCCCTGTGGCATCCCACTTGTCACTGGCCTTGGAGTTGAGAGCTTCCCTCCCACCACCACCCGTTGCAGCCTCCCACTTACCCAGCTTGTAATCCAGTTTGTCATTTTTGCCCCTACCCCTACACCAGTTAGCTTCCCCCCAAGATGCCGTTGAGACACCAAATTGAAGACCTTGCTGAAGTCCAAGTAAAGAACATCCACCGCATGATCCTTATCCAGTTCACCTGTCACCCAGTGATGATATTGTATCAGGTTGGTTTGACATGACTTCCCCGAAATGAATCCATGCTGCTTCACATCCTGGAGGCTACTGTCCTCCAGGTATAACACCAGTCTTTCCTTTAGTATAATTTCCATGAGTTTGCACACTATGGAGGTGAGACTTACTGGACAATAATTACCTGTTTCATCCCTTGGTTCACTCTTGTGTAATGGTACAGAATGTGCCATCCTCCAGTCCAGTGGCACATATCCCTTTTCCAGTGAGGTGCTGTACAGATCCATCAGTGGCTCCGCCAACACCTCTGCCATCTCTCTCAACACCCTGGGGTGGATACCATCCAACCCTGGTGCCTTGTCTACCCTCAGTTCCCTCAGTCCCTCTAGGATTCTACTTCCCTCAATTCTTCCATGTATCACCTCCTCTCCCTCCATCCCCATCCTCCCAGCCCATGGTGGTAGTGGTCCCCCCTTTTCTTCTGTGAACACTGAGCAAAAGTATTCATTCAGTGCTTCTGCCTGTTCCTCCCCCTTTTCTGTCCACTCCCCACCCTTTTTTATCCTCACTGTTGTCTCCTTGCATTTCCTTTTCTCCCTGATGTATCTGAAAAAGTCTCCCCCCCACCGTTAATTCCCAGCACTAATCTCAGCTGCCTTTTGGCCTTGGCTTCTCTTACTTTTATGGTCACCTCCCTGGACCATCTTGCATACTCTTCTCTGTCCCCTTCTTCCCCGTCCTCCTATACCTGTTTTTTATTTATTATCGGTGCTATGGGATGGTTTTGTGAATACCAAGACTTTCTTTCAGAAACTTCTTTTAACTTCAATTGCCTCTTATCGGGGGGAGGGAGTTAGATTTGACTGGGTGTGTTGCATGGCTACATGCCATGATGGCAAAACAGAGGACCTTACAGAATTATCATGACCATGACCATGACTGTGAGGCAAAAGTGGACTTTTGGATCTTGCCTGTTGCTCGACTCCCACTGTTTCAGTGGAATGTTTCTGTTCCCCAAGAGCCCTGCTAGATTTCCAGCCACCAATGTTAGACTGTTTTTTTGAACCATATACAACATTAGGGTGAATTCACGAAAGAGGTCACATCATTGTTGTGGTTTCAAGATGCCCTTTATTTCCCCCCTACTAACACATGTGTTGTAATGCACACATATAGCTTGGCAAGCATCCTTGGGGTTTACATAAAAATGATTCCAAACAGTAGAGGTGGACTGTCTATAGCTCATAATGACCTCAGTAGGACTAGGAGTTGAGTGGCTGGGTTTACCTGTGGTAGAAATATCAGCAGAAGATTCAGATTCATCATATGAGACAACCATAGAATCCTCTGCAGGACCATTGCCATCATCATCATCATTACTGTCAGACTTTGTTTCACTTTGTGTTGCTTGGGCTTTTGACTTTTTCCTTTTCTGTTTTGACACTCTACTACTGTCACTTTTCTATCCACATTGTCACTGTCAGAACCAGAATGAGACATAGCTAAAGGTAAAGTCACAAGCTCATCATCATCAGTCTCACCATGACCATGGTCATCACCATCACCCTCATCAGTCTCACCATGACCATGGTCATCACTGTCATCATTATCAGACTCAACAGAGCTAACATTTGCAGTCACAGACTGAGGTATTCGATATGCAAATGTTGCAAATCGAGCAACTCCACTGCGAGTTGTACCTTTAAGTGCTTAAACTTTATGTACAATTGGAATACTCCTTGTTTTTGCACTTTTTTTTCTCAGATGACTTGCTATTGCCACTGTCTTTTGACACTTTTTTGGCTGTACTACTGAGCCCTGACATAGACAGTCCACCAACCCTTGATGGGTTTTCAGCATTTTGAGAGTTAGCCTTCACATGGATAGTAGTAGCATTTAGATCAGCCCCTTCAACAGACTGTGGTGATTGTTGTTGTTGAACGTTACTTTTTTGGCCACTTCTTTCTGGGCTCTTGAATAAACTTTTTTTAAATGTATTACTTCCTTTGCCCCTGGCTTTTCCTTTACTATTTTCTGGAGTACTCATAATGCCAGTCTGTCACTTGTTCAGGGTGAAAAAGTGGTTAATATTTTTTTCTCTTTATTCCACATGTTGTGACGGAATTCCCTGCCCACTGGGCCAAAGTTTATACCCCACTGAGCGAGCACAGGGAGGAGGATGACAGATGACTGACTTTTTTGGGGGGGGGTCACACAGTATGCAAGAAGTGGCACTGGTACACTGATGACTGGCTAGCAGGTTTTATTACACATACACAGAATTTATTTCGTATGCCACCTATGCTAAGGGTGATGCTGCAGGCACTGCTGTTACCCACACAGATTCAGGGACCCTGCCTGGCCTAACCCTTTCTGACACAGTACTTTTTCCCTTCAAGGATTTTTTTTTATTTATTCCATATGATGTGATGGAATGCCCTGCCTACTGAGCCAAAGCTTATACCCCACTGAGTGAGCACAGGGAGTAAGATGACAGATGACTGACTTCTTTGGGGGGTCACACAGTATGCAAGAAGTGGCACTGGTGCACTGATGACTGGCTGGCAGATTTTATTTCACACACACACACACACACACACACACACACACACAATTTATTTCACACACCACCTATGCCAAGAGCGATGCTGCAGGCACTGCTGCTACCCACAAAAATTCAGGGACCCTGCCTGTTCTAATCCTTTCTGACACATTACTTTTTCCCTTCAAGGATTTATTATTATTTATTCCACATGATGGGATGAAATGCCCTGCCTACTGAGCCAAAGCTTATACCCCACTGAGCGAGCACAGGGAGGACGATGACAGATAACTGATTTTTTGGGGTGGCATGCAGTATGCAAGAAGTGGCAGTGGTGCACTGATGACTGGCTGGCAGATATTATTACACACACAAACACACACACACATACACACACATGTAATTTATTTCACACAACTCCTAGGCTAAGGGTGGTGCTGCAGGCACTGCTGCTACCCACACAGATTCAGGGACCCTGCCTGGCCTAACCCTCTCTGACACAGTACTTTTTCCCTTCAAGGATTTTTTTTATTTATTCCATGTGATGTGAAGGAATGCCCTGCCCACTGAGCTAAAGCTTATACCCCACTGAGCAAGCACAGGGAGGAAGATGACAGATAACTGATTTCTTGGGGGTGGCACACAGTATGCAAGAAGTGGCAGTGGTGAACTGATGACTGGCTGGCAGATTTTTTTTCACACACACACACAGAATTTGCTTCACACACCATATACGCTAAGGGCAATGCTGCAGGCACTGCTGCTACTCATACAGATTGAGGGACCCTGCTTGGCCTAACCATCTGTGACACAGTACTTTTTCCCTCAAGGATTTTCTTTTTTTTGATTTATTGCACGTGATATGAAGGAATGCCCTGCCCCCAGAGGCAAAGAGTATACCCCACTGTGCGAGCACAGGGAGAATCTTGACAGATAATTGACTTCTTGCGGGGGTCACACAGTATGAAGGAAGCGGCAGTGGTGCACTGATGTCTGGCTGGCAGATTGTTTTTATTTCATACACACACACACACTTTATATACAATAAAAAATAAAAATATAGAAATCCTCACTGAAGTGACTGAGCACATGCAGGAGAACTCAGAGAGCTGACTTGTTGTTGGGGGGGCAATTGGGCAAACAACAAGAAAGCTAACTGGAAGTGGTGTGGTATTGGGTAGCATGCTGGCACAGTTCAACAGACTTCACCCCCTCTGCCAGACTGCTACCCGAAAACAAAAATGATCAGTCTATCTCTGTCACTTAAAGTGAAGTCTCTCTTCAATCTCTTGTTCTCTTCCTTCTTGTCTGTACTAGTCTGTCTTCATTCAAGTTCTTTCTCACAACAAGTTGCCCCAGTCTCCTCCAAGTTCCTCCTCCCCTCCCTGAGTCTCCTCTCCCAACAATAACTACTCCTGTCCCCACCCCAATCCCTGACTCCCACACCAGTCCTCTGCTCATTCCCTTCCTGAGTCCCCAACTCCCAGTCACCTACTCTCCACCCCCCAACTTCCCCTTCTGATTCACTTAATTTGTTTTAGTTTAGTGTATGTATGTATATATATATATATATTTATATATATATATATATATATGTGTGTGTGTGTGTGTATATATATATATATATATATATATATATATATATATATATAATTCTTCTTCTCTTTTTGATTTCTTCCTCTGTTGCCCAAAGGGCAAAAAACTACAAGCAGTACAAGTCAAGCACACAGAATCTGCACACAGCAAGAAACAGCCTATAGAAGTTGCTGCTCCTTCTCTGTCCTGATTCCTCTGCAAAGCCCTAAGGTGGGCCACATGGGTTGCTAGAGCAGCAACCCAATCAATGACTTTGTCTTTTTCTCTTTTAGATATTTCCTGAAGAAGACCTAAGGTTGAAACATAGATTTTTAACTCTGTTTTCTATTTTCAGCATGCATTTAATATAACCATTTTGTTTTGCTTTTAACCCAATCAGATGCCACGTTAGAGAGATGGACAACTCAGCTATCCAATGGGGAACCAGAGTCTTGTCTCTGGTCCCTCCTGTACATTCCTTCTGCTCTGGCACTTCTCGTGCTTCATTTTCTGCACTACAGTGGCTGTCTGAACCGATCTGAACAGCTGAAAGTGTTTAAAAGCTGTTTGTTTATGAATACTTTGGCATGTTCAGGTTGGTATGCATTTTGGACAAACCGGTTTGCCCATTCATAATTTAAAGGCAGGATAGGTGATTGGGATGGGGGACTGCTAGACTATCATGGCATGTTTGCTGTTGCCCTTCAATGGTGCTAAGGGTCCCCAGTGCACATGAAAATGAGCCCATAATAGGCATGCAGGTGGTCTTTTAGTATCCTGCATGTCCAGTGACCTTATTTGCATTCTTGGGCTGAATATGGCACACAGGAGACCTTGCACTATCTCATTTCAGGCAGTGCTATATCCTAGGCCATATGCCTCTTTGGTCCATGTTGATGCCTTGCACATCCACTTAGTGCCATGCCAATATTTCCCTATTTTCAGTTAGTTAGTGCCACTCCATCAGTAAGTGCTGACTGGCTGAATATCACTCAGAGCCAGCCATGCACTATCACAAGTGCAGCACAAAAGGCTGCACTGCAATAGTGTCTTTCTCTTAATATGGGGCAGCAGATGTTTAACTGAAAGTAGAAAGGTTGTCCTGTTGTAATTCTTTCTGTTTAAAATTATTTCCTTTTTTTAAATTTCTTAGTGTTTTTGTAGGACCTTTAGCTTGATGTATATTTTGTAAATTTAGTAAAAATATTAAATATTGTACACTTCATAAAAATCTGTAAATGCTGCACTGGTAATCAGTTTTTATTGGACCGTGCTAATAATCCACTTCTGGAGAGTACTCTAGCAAGCTTAATAAGTAACCTGAGCCATATACAGAGGAGGAGTGAGTTTACCTGGAGTGACTAAGGGGGTTCCAAGTCCAAAAGGTCTTGTGCTGTGAGAGCAAGTGCCTGGCTTGTGCTGTGGCGGCAGGGACCTGTGGAGGAAATCGAGGAACCCGCCCTGTGAGATTTTAACTAGGCTGCTGACAGTGTTTTTAAGTAAGTGAACTGTACTACACTTGTCATACTACTCAGGGCTCTGGAGAGTGTGTTGAGTATACATTACAGACAGTTCTTTTTTGTTTCTATTTATGCTTCTAATCTTGAACATACCCAGTAAGCCCATGGTAACCTCACAGCCTGAACCTGTGTCTTTTTCAAAGCATAGGAGCACACCAAACAAATGAACGTGTGAGGGAGGATTCAATCAAATTATATGAAAAATCAAAACTTTAATAGAGAAGTCCAAGTCCATACAAAGAATACCATCACCAGGAAGCAGCTACACCCCAGTGCTTTGCCTTTATAGGCTTTGTCAGGAGGTGGAGACGTACAATTACATCTTCCATTTATACCATTATTTAAAAACAACAATCAGCATTTAGATAGACTACTTAATTCAGTATCACATTCTTATGTGCACAAAAAGGATAACTAACAATGAAAAACATCCCAAATTAATCTCAGACTATTCCATTGCAGGAATATCAGCATCCAAAATACTGCAAGCATTTGCAGAAGTCAGCTTAAATTTAGTGTCTCCTGCTGTAAGTCCTGTGATCAACCACATTTTAAAATGACAGATGATTCAGCCCTCTGGTGTATAGGGCTGTGGCATCCATGTCTTACCTCCTGCCACACCAGCGGCCTGTATTTGTGGTGCAAGTAGGTCACTGGGGATTGGACAGGGAGGGAGAGGATCAAGTGTCTGGAGGACTGATCTCCTCTCCTGGGGAGGGTGGCTTGGCAGTCCCACTGAATAACTACCCCAGGTGAAGGCCTGAGGGTAGGGTGGGTCAGGGATGCCAACAGATGGGAAGGTGCTGCAGGACCCCGCAACATGTGCGTGCTTCAACGTGCACACATTGACGCAAGTGCCTTAGCAATAGGGAAGGACTGAGGGAGAGAAAATTGGAAAAAGGTAGGGGGGAGTGCTATGGGTCTGCATGAAGCCCAGACCATGATCTCGACCTGCAGTCGAGGACAGACAAACTGGACTTGTGTGCATGGGGCACAGGATGGCCTCCCCACTTCTGATCCTGCCATGGAGGTATTTCTGTGGGAGATTTGCTTGGTCATGGGACTGGGGTTGAAAGAGAGCCTCCAGATCTCGGGGGTGGATGAGAGCTGCCTCGAGGAGGGAACCAAAGCTGCCTGCCAACACGGAGCCCTGGGCAGAAAAACAGAAGATACAAATAAACAAATGACAGACAATTTTCTGGGGATCCACATGAGTTCAGACTGGAACAACAGATCACAAATCTTCATAATGCAAATCATGCCATATAGAGGACCTGAAATGAGAAGACAAATATTTCACATAACATTAAGTTATAATTCCAAGCATTATATAGCTCCCAATATCAAGTATTATTAGACAAGATATTGGTTACTAAAGGTTACACGAGAAAGTGGATGTAGGGAGGGTGGGAGGGATGCAGGAGGAACCACAAGGTCAAGGGAAAACACTTTGGGAAAAGTATACATCTTACAATTTTCCAGGCAGAATGGTAAAAATAAAAATCACACTTAGCACCATAATGTTTTTACAGATTTTCATAGCCCATACATAATCTCCCCATTCACAATTCGATCTATCCAGCAAAAAAGGTTTGAGGTCCCACAACTCATTTAATCCATATGGATTCATTGTTTGGAGTTTATAGATCCAGAAGCTTTCTCTTCTTAGTAACAGGTTCATTCTATTGCCACCCCCAATCCCCCATTTCTAACCCCAGGAATTTCAGGCATGCTGGATCACTGTTATGAACCTCAAAGAAATGCTGCCCAACTGGAGTGTCCAATCTCCTAGTAACTATTGATGTTACACGTTCCTGCAGCCGTTCCTTTGCCATTCTGAGCATTCTCCCTGTATAGAAATGGCCACAGGAATACTACAAAACATACACTACAAATTTAGTAGTGCATGTAATAAAATCCCTGATGTGAACTGTTCTGCTGGGGTGGTCAAGAACTTTTGTTGGGACAATGTATTGACAAACATTACAGTTGTGGCATTTGTAAAAGCCATTTGTTTATTTTTTTCATAACCAGGACGAACCCACCATGTTGTTTCTAGTAAACTTATCCAGAATGTTTCACAGGCTGGTACCTTTTTCAAAGTTACTCTGGGGGATGTTCCAATTTGTTGTGCAAAGCTATCATCCGATAGCAGGATGGACCAATTTCTCCATACGATATTTCCCAGTTGTCCAGCCAGACAGTTATATTCAGTTGAAAATGTAACTGGCTTAATTTCATTTTTAGTCCCTTGTTTACCTTTTGTAGATTTTAAAAGGTCCCCTCTATTTTTTGCTCTTACTTCACTAATGGCTTTTTCTAATAAGTCACAATCATAGCCTAGGGCTAAAAAACATTTCTTTAAATCTCTTGCTTGTTCTTCAAAATCACGCAGTTCTGTACAGTTTCTTCTAATCCATAAAATCTGCCCGTACGGAATTGATTTCTGCATGGCAGTCAGATGTGGGCTGTAAATCTCAGCAGTGAATCTGTAGAAGTGGCCTTTCTGTATCCTTTTGTGATTACTTTCTTCTGTTCAGGGACCCTTTTGAGGTTAATATTCAGAAAATTAACCTAGATATTCTCTACACTGGCAGTGAATTTTAGATTTCGATCATTAGCATTTAGTCATTTAACAAGTTCCCATGTACTTTCTTGCTCCCCATCCCACACACATATGCAGTTATCTATATACCAAAAACAATACCTAATGTTGCCCAGATAGGGGTTGATCTCAGCATTATAGATCACAAACTTAATAAGTAACCTCAGACTCGTACAGAGTAGGGGTGAGTTTACCTGGAGTGACTAATAAGTTTTCAAGTCCAAAGGGTCTTGTACTGTGACAGCAAGTACCTGGCTTGTGCTGTGGGAACAGTGACTTGTGTAGGGACTTGAGGAAACTGCCCTGTGAGAGATGTAACTAGGTTGCTGGCAGTGAGTTTAAGTAAGTGAAGTGGACTACTCTTGTCACACCACCCAGGGCTCTGGAGAGTGTGTTGAGTATGTAACAAACAGTTATTTTTTGTTTCTGTCTATGCTTCTAATCTTAAGCATACCCCATAAGCCAATGCTAACTTCACAACCTGAACCCTGTGTCTGCCGGCTTACCTTCCATGGCTTGCCCCATGTGATAGGTCACTTCAGCTCTGAAAACCCATCTGAGGTCTAGAGTCAGTGTTTCTTCTAAGATGAGTAGTGCTGCTTAATACACTGGGTCCAAGGATTTTCCCACTTTTTTACATTCCTCATCTGCAGGACATTGGCAAGAAGTTTTACATGCCATGGTAGTGCCATTTGGAATTAAAATTATGTTGACATAATTTTTGTCACACTCGGACATTCAATTCTACTAAAGTTTGTAATAAATATCAGAAGCACATGCAAAATTCTTACTTAAATTGTAGAATTACAGCATGTTTTATAAATCCATTTATTAAACTGCATATCCTATTTCCACAAAAGTAACTGATCTGTTGTCTGTCAAAAGAACACTGGAGAAACAAACTGGGACTTGAATTTAGACTTGGAAGAGATATTTACATGTTTCACATACACGATTGTCTACATTACTTGGCTTGGGACTATGCCCCACCCCCTCAAAACTTGAAATTCTCCAGCATCTGCTAATAAGACTGGAGTTTTTTTTTTTATCGTCAGTTTTTATTGATAGATTCTTCCACAGTTTACATGTTCTCATGTATGGAGGGTCATTTCATTAACCTGCTACATCAGACAACTGACTTAGCGTTCTAGTCATTTAACATTATTATATGTTTTTCATCTGTTGAAGCAAGAGCAAACTGAATCACCTCCCCTCCAAATCCATTCCAGATTCAAGTGTGTACACATTATTTTTTACCTGTGAAGACTGCATACATTTTGACTCTTATGCGCCCCGCCCCCCCGCCATTCCAGGTTTACTCTTTGGGAAAGCTTCCAATGCACTTAAGTCTATGACAACTGTAAACATAACTATTTAATTATTGTAGAAAATGTAATTAATTTACCTCTGCTCCACCAAAAGTGGTATTTTGGAATCCCAGAATATCTCTATCCCTAACTAGTCACTCATACTTTTGCTTGGTTATTATATCCGTCTGTTTTCTCCATCAGCATTTGCACTGTATTCCTGGATTTCTCTAGTCCCAGGTGGATTATGAATGGTCCCCAGATTTTTTGTACATTTTCTCAATTTGTCTGCACCTATAGGTAATACATTTTAGGTGTGCCAAGTCCACTAACTGTTTTTTTCCAGGCTTGAACAGCATGGAAAGGGGCTGAAAGTCTTTCCAAGTCCTTATTATTAGCTATACAACTGTTAGAAGGGCTTTAGAAGACCAAAATCCATGTGCCCTTTGTGACATCTGTCCCTTCAGGATATCCAGAACTGGATATTGTGGTGATAGGCAGCCAGCCTTGGTGACATACCATTTATCTCCTTCTCCTCTTCCATCTCAAACTTGTGCACCACTGTGCAGGTCCACAACATAGGTATTAGGGTACCTGAGAGTTTGTTGCACCTCCAGCATATTTTGGTGTCCCTGATCCCTGCCCTGTACATTCATCTGAGGTTCTAATACATTCTATTAAGGATTTAAAAGAGTACCTACCTGGAGATAAGCTTTATAGAAGACCCCATCACCTCATGCAATCTTTCTCTCAGTGTTTATACATGATGGTGTCTATACCTAGATTTTGAGACCATGCCTGCTGTAGTGCTTTGCCCTTGGTCAGGTGCTCCCATAATTTTTCATATGTATGTAACACTGTGCGTGGACCCCCACCTCTGCTATTAATTCTTGGAATTTTGTTACATATGAAAGTTTTCCTTCCTCTCTATACAATGCACTTCTCACTGCACTCCTCAACTGCATCTATAAACTTATATATCCCTGCTCATAGTTTGAAGCTTAACTGTGATTACATCTTATAACTGTACTTGTTTACTGTTTTTGTACATTGTTCTTAGTATCGTAGTATCATAGTAATGTGTCAGCAGATTTACTGATGTTATTATTTTATTACTGGTGTTATGTTACTGTCTTTGACTTGAATGCCCTTGAAAAAGACTTCTTGATCTCAAAGGGTTTTCAGACACAGTAAATATAGTTCCATATGTGCAGTTCTGGAAGGTCACATTTAGCATAAATGACAACATTTCCCTTAGAATAAGCTTCCAATAGTATTTAAGCCATTTAGAGCCCAATATTTCCAAAATATCAGCATTTTCCCTACTCTCATTTGTGGGCTACCTCAAAGTGAGGCCAAAGGCATAAGCTGTAATTTGGCCTTGTATAACTGCATGAATCTTTGACATATCTGTTGGCTGTTCTGAGTTGCTGGTGGGAATGCTTTCCTAGGCCACTGGTATTGGAGCTAGGGAGATCCCTCTATATCAAAGGGGCAATAAGAGCTCTCTGTCTGCAACCATATTGGGGTTGTTTCAAGAACTGACAGTAACCAGGCCCTATCCTGCCTCCAATGATAAGCCAATACATACCATGTGATGTTCAGGAGTTCTAAGCCCCTTTGTATGTGGTCCGGGAGGATGGAGTGGTACCCAAGGACTGGAGGAGGGCAGATGTGATTTCCCTTCACAAAAGTGGGAGCAAGGCAGAAGCAAGAAACTACAGACCTGTTAGTTTAACCTCAGTGGTAGGGAAAATGATGGAATCACTTCTGAAGGAAAGAATTGTCAAGTATCTAGAGGCCAGAGGGGCACAGGACCCAAGGCAGCATGGATTCACAGCAGAAAGGTCATGCCAGACAAATCTGGTAGATTTCTTTGACTGGGTGACCAAAGTAGTAGATCAGGAGGGGCTGTGGACATGGCCTACCTAGACTTTAGCAAGGCATTTGACACAGTCCCACACAAAGATTAATATACAAGTTAGCCAGCCTGGGAGGATCCCAAGATGACAGCCTGAAAGAATTGGCTGGAGAATAGGACATAGAGAGTAATAGTAAATGGAGTCCACTCTGAAGAAAAGGGGTTACTAGTGGGGTACCGGAGGGTTCAGTATTAGGACCAGTTCTCTTCAATGTCTTTATAAGTGACATTGCAGAGGACTGGAAGGAAAAGTATGTCTCTTTGCAGATGACACAAAGATCTGCAACAGAGTTGTTGCACGCACCATCGAACAGTATGGTTCACAATAAACACAGCAATAGAGTCAAGCTCATACAAAGACAAAGGTACTGGATTTTAGGAGGGCTGACTTTGTCTAAATGGTGAGTGCCTAAGGAATGCACTAGCAAATGGGCAGGAAGGGAGGTGGAAGAACAATGGGGAATAATAAAAACTGCCATCACAGAGGTATCAAGCCTTTGTGTAAAGAAAATAAACAAAATGAAATAAGGTAAGAAACCACTATGGTTCTCAAAGGAAGTGGCAGTGAAGGTTCAAGAGAAAAAGAAAGCATTCAGGAAGTACAAGGAATCACAGAAGGAACGGGACAGAGAACTGTATCAGTTAAAGCAAAAGGAAGCTGGGAAGGCAGTCAGAACAGCAAAGGCCCAAACTGAGGAAAAGATAGCCAACTCAGTTAAGAAGGGGGATAAAACCTGTTATAGGTACATCAGGGAGCGAAGGAAGACCAAGGGAGGGATAGTGAGGCTTAATAAAAGGGGGGGAGGGTGGGCAGAGGGTGACTGTGAAAAGGCAGAGATACTAAACAAATATTTTTGCTCAGTATTTACAAAGGGAGAGGAGGAGGTACCTAAAACAAACAGTAGAAACACTCTGGATACAGAAGTTGATACCAGCCCATTTACAGAAGAAAGGGTTCTGAAAGAACTCTTAAAACTGAAGGTGGACAAAGCAATGGGGCCTGATGGGATTCATCTCAGAATTCTAAAAGAACTAAGGGTAGAACTAGTGACACCACTGACTACCCTCTTTAACAAATCATGGGAGGATGGGGTGGTACTCGAGGACTGGAGGAGGCAGATATGATTCCCTTCACAAAAGTGGGAGCAAGGAGAAGCAGGAAACTCACAGATCTGTTAGTTTAACCTCAGTGGTAGGGAAAATGATGGAACTACTTGAAGGAAAGAATTGTTAAATATCTAGAGGCCAGAGGGGCACAGGACCCAAGGCAGCATGGATTCACAGCGGAAGGTCATGCCAGACAAATCTGATCGATTTCTTTGACTGGGTGACCAAAGTAGTTGATCAGGGAGGGCTGTGACATGGCCTACCTAGACTTTAGCAAGGCATTTGACACAGTCCCACACAAAGATTAATATACAAGTTAGCCAGCCTGGGAGTGGGTCCCAAGATGACAGCCTGGGTAAAGAATTGGCTGGAGAATAGGACACAGAGAGTAATAGTAAATGGAGTCCACTCTGAAAAAAGGGGGTTAGTAGTGGGAAACGAGGGTTCAGATAGGACCAGTCCTCTTCAATGTCGTCTTATAAGTGACATTGCAGAGGGACTGAAAAAGAAAAGTATGTCTCTTTGCAGATGACACAAAGATCTGCAACAGAGTTGATGCACAAGGTGGAGTGGAAAGGATGAGAAGGACTTGGCAAGGTTAGAGGAATGGTCAAATGTATGGCAGCTTAGATTCAATGCTAAGAAGTGCTAGGTAATGCACCTGGGAAACTAAAACCCAGGGGAAGAGTACACAATGGGGGGTGAGATACTAACTACAACAGAAATGGAAAGGGACCTGGGGGTAGTCATATCAGATGACCTAAAGGTGGGCAAGCAATGTGAGAGGGCAGCAAGGAGGGCTGGGGGGATACTGGGATGCATAGGGAGAGGCATCACCAGTAGAAAACAGGAAGTTATTATCCCTCTGTACAGACAGCTAGTGAGACCCCATCTGGAGTACTGCGTGCAGTTCTGGAGACCCAATCTCCGCAAAGACAGAGACAGGATGGAAACTGTCCAGAGGAGGGCAACTAAAATGGTGCAGGGTCCGCACCGGAAGACATATGAAGAGAGACTTAAGGAGCTTAATATGTATAGCCTCGAGGAAAGGAGGGAGATGGGGGACATGATAGAAACTTTCAAGTACCTCAAGGGAATCAACAAAGTCCAAGAGGGTAGCATCTTTCAAAAAAAGAGGTGTGCAAGAACAAGGGGGCACAATTTGAAGATAGAAGGGGGGCAGCTCAGAGGTAATTTAAGGAAGTATTTTTTCACAGAGAGGGTGGTGGATGTATGGAACGGCCTTCCAGAGGAGGTTGTGGAGTCACAAACAGTGGTGGAATTCAAGCATGCATGGGACAGTCATAAGGCAATTCTAGGGGGTGGGGGTATGAAGAAGTAGGCTGCTGGTTAACTAAGATCTGCAGCTTATCCATCAGGTAGGGAAATGGGCAGACTGAGTGGGCCAAGCGGTCCTTATCTGGCGTCAAATTCTTTGTTTCTATGTTTCTACAAGGTGGAGTGGAAAGGATGAGAAGGGACTTGGCAAGGTTAGAGGAATGGTCAAATGTATGGCAGCTTAGATTCAATGCTAAGAAGTATAAGGTAATGCACCTGGGAAACAAAAACCCAGGGGAAGAGTACACAATGGGGGGTGAGATACTAACAACAACAAAAATTGAAAGGGACCTGGGGGTAGTCATATCAGATGAGATAAAGGTGGGCAAGCAATGTGAGAGGGCAGCAAGGAGGGCTGGAGGGATACTGGGATGCATAGGAGAGGCATCACCAGTAGAAAAACAGGAAGTTATTATCCCTCTGTACAGACAGCTGGTGAGACCCCATCTGGAGTACTGCATGCAGTTCTGGAGACCCAATCTCCACAAAGACATAGACATGATGGAAGCTGTCCAGAGGAGGGCAACTAAAATGGTGCAGGGTCTGCACCGGAAGACATATGAAGAGAGACTTAAGGAGCTTAATATGTATAGCCTCGAGGAAAGGAGGGAGAGGGGGGACATGATAGAAACTTTCAAGTACCTCAAGGGAATCAACAAAGTCCAAGAGGGTAGCATCTTTCAAAAAAAGAGGTGTCAAGAACAAGGGGCATAATTTGAAGATAGAGGGGCGGCTCAGAGGTAACTTACGGAAGTATTTTTCACAGAGAGGGTTGTGGATGCATGGAACGGCCTTCCGGAGGAGGTTGTGGAGTCACAAACAGTGGTGGAATTCAAGCATGCATGGGACAGTCATAAGGCGATTCTAGGGGGTTGGGGTAGGAGAAGTAGGCTGCTGGTTAACTAGGATCTGCAGCTTATCCATTAGGTAGGGAAATGGGCAGACTGGGTGGGACAAGCGGTCCTTATCTGCCGTCAAATTCTATGTTTCTATGTTTCTATGTCCTGTAAAGTGTGTGAAACTTAAGTCAGCCTATCTTACCATTCCATAGTATGTCTTTTAGCTGCCTTTTTCCATGTTTGGAAGATTGCTTCAAGAAATTACGTAGGGGATCCATTGCATTAAATAATGCAGTCTAAGTGCTAGCTTTGTTATTGTCACATTGACCCTACACAATGAATGAGGTTAAGCTGCTGCCACCTCCTTTTCAATACCTTGTTTGCATTCAGTAAGGATGTGTAATTTCTTTGTATCATTTCTGCTCTGAGCTTTGGAAGCCAAATCCACAGATATTTAATCACCTTGGGGCACCCTCTTAATCCCCATTCTAAGACAGATTGTCAAGGGCAGGTTGGCAAGATAGGGAAATCTTTTGATTTGGTCCAGTTAATTTTTTAGCCAGAGCTCTTAAGGAATTCTGATACAACATGCAAGGTTAAGGTCATTTTATTAATATGCATTCAAAGCAATTGTAGCATTCATAAAATATAACACACAGCACACAAGTACTTCATAAATACACATACATTTTAAAAACAGTATACGTAAGAGTTCGTCAGTTTCCATAACAGAATACTTGACTAATACAGGGAGATATGCAAAATAGCATGCATTTTAAAAAAATGAATAATTACGCTACATTGTAGCAAGGGAATATTAACGGAGGTTTAAAAATTACACCCATTAATAGTAGATATACATATTTATCAGCAACAACGTGACTAGAAGAAATTACATGTTTTATAAATTTAAGACCTGTAGAGCTTTAGTTCAAAGCAACCAGGGACAAACAGTTGAGGTTTTAGTTCTTCAAAACAAATTTATGTGCAATTTTAAATAGATGTTGCCCATTCATTTTCCTTATAATAGGGTGAAACCATTTTCTCTTTTCATAGATAAAACATGGAAACATAGAAATTGCCAGCAGACAAGGACTGCTAGGCCCATCCAGTCTGCCCATGCCCTACATTTGTTTGCTGCCTCTGACCCTACCTGGTCAATGGCTTTTCACCACTCTTTCCCACCTCTGAGGTTCTCTTATTGTATGTCTGTCACAGGCATGTTTAAACCCTCCACTGTGCTCACTCAAACCACCTCTTGTGGCAGACTGTTCTATGTGTCAAAGACCCTCTCCATGAAGAAAAAATTCCTCACATTTCCGCTCAATCTGCCACAGCAGTGCAGCCGAGAATTATTCTGAAGAACATATTCTGTACCATATCTAAATCTGAGTGAATTGTTTTACAAAATATACCCCAAGATTCACAACCATAAAAGATTTGTAAATTAACTTCGGCCTTAAAGCAGCATCACAAAGCAGAAAAGGGGTTATTTTCGAATGTATTTGGAAACCTAGTAATAGCTAGGGATAACTTCATGGCTCTACTCTTTGTTTAGGAAACAAATGTTTTCCTTTTTAACCAATTTTCAAACCATATGCCTAGATAACAAAAGGCTGACACTTCTTGGAATGAACAGTTTTCCGTTGTTAAAGGAGCAAATCTAACTTTAACCCTTCCAAAAGTCATTATCTTTATTTATTTCTACATTTAGATCACATTCCAAATATTTTAAGGTGCTAATTCCTGAACTGACTGCCCTTCTAAGTTCCAGTGGTATTTCAGATAGGACAAACATATCATCTGCATATAATAAAATTTTGATAGGGCAGTTGTTCACAGAAGGTGGAAAAGTATCTACTTTTTCTAACTCTGTAACTAATCTTACAGTATACACATTGAAGAGGGTGGGCACCAGATGGCATCTTTGTTTAACACCCATTTCTGCACTGAATGAATGAGTAGTTGTGATATCCTTTTGAATCCATACATATGTAACAGCCCTTTGACTCACCTCTGGCTGGTCTGGGGCCCTCAAGGTCCTCACAGTGTTCACCTCCAAGGGAGCTGGCCTGGGTTAGGATAGGTGAATGTAGAATGGCATGATGCCATGAGGAAGTGGCAGAGAAAACCTGAGGGTAAATAGCATGTTACCACCCCCCAGGAAAATACACTAGCAGCCCTCCAAACAATTTCCCACACATATTGACAATAAGCCCCTTCTTGGCAAAAATACTCTGTGGCAGCAATTAACACAAACAACAACAACAGTATTTTATTGTAAGAGAAGGGGAATAGGGAGATAAAACAGCAACAACAATAACAACTGGCTAACAAGTCTGTCCCACAAATCCCCACTTCCCACCTGTGGGTGCACCCATCTTTCCCTTGGCAGCTGCACAGAAAGTCTGTACAGTCTTTTCGGTCTGTACCTCACCGTGTCACAGAAATCATCATGGGGATCTTTTGTTTGGGCCCAAACTTTAAATTCACAAAGCTTAACTGTAACTTTGAGGTCTGGGTGCAGTTTTTTGGCATAGTCCAACCAAGGAATTACCCCTTTAATTTCCACCTAGCTAGCTAGCTAAATAACGACTCCCCAAAGCCACAGCTTGGGGTACTTACAGTGTAGCAGTCCAGTGGGGGTTCAAGGATATGATTTTTTTTTTGTACCATGAAGGTGCCAGGTAGTGTGTGTATCATTTCAGCAGCAGAGCTGCCCAAAGGACTTGAGGGATACTGGAGTCTTCACCTGCCTGGCCTTTCCAATCTTCACTGCTGGGGCCTTTGTAGGCAGTGTTCACCAGACAGGCCTCTTGACATCTACTCAACCAGTCTCCATCCTCTTCAGTCAAAGTAGTGAGCAGTGTAGTCCCCAGACCCTTCTGTTGCACACCCAGAGGGACTCAGGTGAAGGGTGGGCTGTTCTCATTCTCTGACCCCAGTACACTGTCATAGGTTCCTGGGAATTCAGCAGTACAGGCTTCAGGTTGGCCCAGCCAAGGGGATAGAACTAAATATACAGCCCCTTATTTGCTGCTGCAGCCCTATCACTTGCTCTCACAATGGGCTATTAGCTTACTCTCTCCCTCTCTCTGCTGTCTCCCAATCCCCTCTCTCTCCAGGATAATGTAACTGGGTAATAAATCACCCTCTCAGGTTCTTGGTGAAATGGCACAAAAGGAAGAGACAACAGTCATTGATACTCATGTAATAAATGAAATTTATTACAGATCAGTAATACAGACTTACTATCATTACAGTGTGAACACTGGGAGAACAACAGTTTTCCTTACCTAGGCAATGCAGATGGTTTCTCTTTTCTCAGTGAAGCTACATGTTATGAAGGATCTTATACCCTGATAATTGCTATGGCAACAGCTAAGGAAGATACATAAAATGTATATTACTGGACAAAAACAGGTTGTCTGAGTAACTATCCTAACAAGTATAAAAAGTTGCATAGCTTGCAAAAAGATAACACTACAATGAGACCTCTATAATCCAAAGTCCATTGTAGTGATGTACAACTACTAAGGATGGCACTGTTGCCTTACATATGCAAATACAGTAAAAATAGAGCAACAAACATTTCACATGGCTAATATATATACATCAGCGAAGCATAACATGTATCAATAAAACATAGTACAACACAGATTTCTGACACTTATGCTTACATGATAAGTGTTGTCACCCTAAGGTTAGTATATATACCTACATGAGTTGCTGCCCATGAGGTGGGGGCACCATCAGGGGTGCTGGACCATGGATAACATTTCCCCCCCTTGTTGCCTTCAAAGAAAAAGGCAACAACCACAGGAAAGTAGTGGGGTGGAGCTATAGAAGCCATTGTTTACAAGCCCGAGGCATGAGCCGTGTAAAGGAATTTGAGTTGTCCACGATGTTGTCCAAGAGAACATAGCAGACTGAAAAATGTTAGTATCAGAAAAACAATCAAAAATGCTTGGATAATAACAAAGGCTTTAAATGTTAATTCTAATCAAGTATTGGAAAAAGCAGTGCTTAAATCACCATAATGAATAAGTGTATTAAGAGCATCACAAGCTTTAGAAATATTATTGCTAATATAGATAAGGTGTGAATCCTTTCTAGCTAAAAGGGATTTCAATGAAAGTGTAAAATGGTCAATGTGCACATTAAAAATAGGCAAATATTGAGACAAGGTAAGCAAGTATTACAAATCAGTATCAATGACATCTGGTTCAGGGAGAGGAACAGGAGTAATCACAGTGTGACCAATGCCTGTTTTCTGCTGTGGAGTAAAACAGAATTTAGAAAAATTAATAGAACAGGTTTTGGCACCATAAGCAAATGAATAATGATTTATAGTGTATAGTGGAGTGTTGTTCTGTATAGAATTCCATCCCTTTCAAAATGCTGTTGTACCACAGTTCAGAGGTCATGGAATGTGATTCTACCCTACTTTGGTAGAACAGCATTCTATAACCTCTTGAGACTGCATGAGTCAGTTTCATTTTGAAAGCAAAAGAACTCGAAAACACATATTTCACGAGTACTATACACTATAAAATACAGGATGAGGAACTTTATGCATAGCCAGTGTAGTGACATTTTTCGGGTTCTGATTCCCTGGACCTCCCGAGCCGTCAGTTGAGGTCAGAGGAATCAGAACCCCTCTGTGACAAAACACACTGGTTGTGCACAGTTGCCCATCCAGTATTCTCTATTTCACTACACAGTACTGCCCATCAGAATTGTAGGTAACTCATACAGTGGGAACTCTCCATTGTTGTAGATGTATAGGACAAGTAAATGACTGGTTGGTGAGCCATGATGTGAAGCGATGTACCTCTTCCAGATAGCTTTGGGATGCAGTTGTTGCAGTGGCAGGTGCTTAAGATGCAGCTTGCGAAGATTGTTCAGTGAGGTTAGATGGCAGATCATCACCCAAGCAATAGGACCAATCAAGGTGTTACAAAGAGTAGCTGCAGACAGGTTTAACCATGTCAAATATGTCACAGTGGCACAGGTAATAATATCCCTTCTTGGTGCAGCAGTTGATATGAGGTGCAACCCAAGCTTGTAGAACAGGGTGGTATACAAGCAAAGAAGGCAAGTCAGTTCATTCTCTGTGAATATTCTCATCAAGACGTCTAATGGAATTAATAGTAGCCAGTCTGTCAAAGACATAAGTTTGTGGATCAAAGCAAGGTAGTGACACAGTGAAAGTAATGAACATATTGTCATGGATTGAACAACGTTTAGTAAAACAGCATGGTGCTTGATTTGGATAACGTGAAACATACCCAAGATTTTTAGCAGTAGACATAGAAATATTGACAGAGTTTGACACACACAATATAATGCATGCAGTAGATTTGCAATGAGGACAATACCATTTAGACATTCTCCTATTATGAATAATATCTGGAATGCATCCTGTTTCCAAGTCCCTGAAGAAATCCTTAACAGTGGCAATTACATAAGAACCATAAGCGGAGCATAAAAGTACATGGGCAATATATTGCTTGTCTGCCTCTTTGTTATTTTGAAAGATCAATTCATCAATTTTGATTCTAGTGTTGTAGAACCCTTTAGTAATTTCCTGCATGTTATAAACAGTAAAACACTCTTCCTTACTTAGACCATCTACACCATGTAACAGCGGCGGTAACGCATCATTTTTAATAGCTTGTTGAAAATTAAGTGTTTGTGCTTTAATAGCGGGTATATCTGCTCTATTCCAGACTTACATTCCTGAACAAAAAAGGCCAGAGACAGTGTTTGCTGCACCGGTAACATCTGCAGTATCACACCAAGTTCATGGTTTACTCTTAGCATTAGACGTGGGTCTAAAAACTCCTAAGTGTTCAGTGGCATGAGGTCCACTAACTGGATCATTTGTGTGAGTTTGGTAAACAGTTACAATGTCTAAAAGTATCATACTGAAAGATTTAGAAGTGTCGGTCATGTGACAGAGACCA
Source organism: Neoceratodus forsteri (assembly GCA_016271365.2). Lineage (NCBI taxonomy): Eukaryota > Metazoa > Chordata > Ceratodontiformes > Ceratodontidae > Neoceratodus > Neoceratodus forsteri. Next base: position 540,257,357 of record CM057449.1, on the reverse strand, counting down.
GACCTGGCCATATTCCAATGTGTAAGATTAAAAATAACTAGAACATGCATAAATTGAACATTGTTAATCAAATCTTCTGGAAGGGAAGTGGCAGTCAGACCACTAGGATGACTAGGCTCCTTAGGAGGACATTCAGTCAGTTTTTCTCCAGTGAGTGGGACCACAGAAAGGAACATAGCTTTATTAGCCATATAGTTGTGAAGACAGAAGGTGTGTGACTCCTCAGAGGTGAGGCTATCACAAAAGGTAGGATCTATCAGAGCAGTTAAGTTGTATAGACCAGTATGTCTAGAAGCTTCTTCTAAGGCCTTCTGTATGTCTTGCAATGGGTACAAGTGACATCGCAGGCACAGTGATGGCCTGCATGGGTGGTTCTGCCTTGGATGTCGCTTCGGCCTGGCCTGTATCCGACGCTACCTTTCTTCAGCTGCACGATAACTCAACAGCTGGGGCTAGAGCAGGTATAGTTCATGTAGCTGTAGCTCCCCTCTTGGCACGGATTTCCTCCAACAGCTTGAAGATAGTCTCGTTCTCTTCTCTAATTTGATGATAGCTTGGACCATTTTGGTATTGGTTCTGGCTATTTTGTTGGGCGTTTGGATTTTTCCAACTGCATCTGTTGTCTCTATTGTTCTGTTTGTTCCTGTAGTTCCTGTCCCCACCCCTAGTATGACTGTTTGTCAACATAAGGGTATCATTTTTCTGGTTGTTTCCCTCCACCTTATAGTGGGTGGGGGCATCGAGGTAGGCTGTACCGCAGCTGCCTCATTGGATTTGCCAGAAGAAAGGGTGTGAAGGTAGATCTGATAAGCCCACTCTGTCTTAATGAGGACATCCTGAAACTTGTCATTGTCTGGGAAAATATTGAGCTCGACCTCTTCCTGCAAGGCTGGACACATGTTCTGGATATATAAATCCTTGTACTCAATTTGATCTACGTCAAATTTCTCATCTGCTAGAGCTTTGCCAGTTTTGTACATAAGCCACAACTGTTAGTGGTAGGCGGTGCCTTCTTCGCCTGCTAGAATGTGCAGGCATGCCGCATTCCCACAGCTCCGGGGTAATTTGCACACATGAGGGCAGCAGGAAATTTCATCAAAAGTAAAGTTTTCAGCACCCTGCGATGTCTCTGATAGCTTAACCCAGAGGGTAGGTTCAACTATTTGCCACAAGACTTGAACCTGGTACTGGGGTTGGAGAGAGAGCTTCTCACAAAGGGAGGTCACTTTCTCCAACTGGCAACTGAGATTGTCAGTTGGCCCCATCTGTATGATGCTCTGTGCAATTTGCTGCACAGAATGAGTGACTTGCAGGGGGTTGGGAGTATGCTTAGTCGTACCCAGTTCAATACATTGCATGGCCCCGCGAAGTGCAGCCTCTGCTGCCACATCAGCCACTGCCTTGTAAGTATGATCCTGAGTGACAGAATATTTTAGCAGTTTGTCAATTTGGTCCTGAAAGGCCTGTTTTTGATCCTCTGTGACCATGATCCTACTGATCACTTCACGAATCATGCTGCGAATCTCCAACTCATTGCCCCTAGTGAGAGGAGCGAGAGGAGGTGCGTCACTGAATACAGGCCCTCTGCCTGTCATGTGGGCTGCCTTCTTGGAGCTGTATGTGGTATCTGCCATGTTTATGTAGATGTGGTGATGCAGTGTGCATGCAGATGTACGCATCATCTTGTGAATGGCAAGCGGAAGTTGCTACACCACAGGGGTTGGACTTGTGTGTGACGTGACATGCCTCATCATCCAAGTCAGAGTTGTCATTGCTGAATGATGTAATCTCAATGGGCCTATACTGAAACCCATTCATGGTCTTAACATGGCCGGAAAAAACCTCCCGTTGGTGGCGCTACTTCGCCATCTTTTGTCTACACTTCTTGTGACAGACTTTTGCAGTGCCCTGCTCAATACCTCTCTCAACCTCTCTCTGCAACACTCTATACGTGGTGCCCAATTCAACATTTTCCCTAATCTCTTTATCCAACTCACAACTCACATGTTTGTAATCCTTGCTCAGCTCTACATTCTTATCTCTCAAAGTTTTATTCGTATAACTCAAACTATCATTCAAATCTGCTAACTGTTTCTTGTCGCATTTCAATCTGTCACAATCATCTCTTAACAAACATATCTCTCGCTCAGTGTCTTGAGCAGTGCAGTGCAGCAGTCTGGAATTAGCATCACAAAATGACTGTGTCTCCTCCGCTAGTGTCTTTTCCTTTTTCTGTAACTCCAATGCCTGCAAGCCCATCTCTTTTTTTTAGAGATGCATTTGGCAGTACAAGGGAGGCACACCTCACTGTGAGACTCTCAACAGCGGTATGTAGAGTCACTACCAAAAGACCTTTGAGGTTGTATTTCTTGGTTGCCTGTTTGGACTCTAAGTAATGGCCAGATATTAGCTACAATGTTTTTTCTGCAAATTTTGCATCCAGTGCAAAATCTGTCCATCTGCCATGGGATGTGAGGTAGTTTGAGACATCAAGTCTCAGTTCTGTGCTCAGATCAGACATGACAAATAAGGTGCAGACAAACAATAAAGCAGTTTGAAAACTGGTAAGAATACCCTGGCACCATCACCAACCACTTTCTGGTCCCAGTGGGTGAATGGTTATACCAAGGGGGTATGCTATCACTCACAATGGGGTCCAGGGTGGGTCTACCACACCCAAGACCAAGACGGTGTGGGTCTGCCACGACCGCATGAGTAGGTTCAAGCAGGTGAAGGTCACTCTACACTACTCGACATTCAAAATAAATTGAATATGAATCTTTCTTTGTACATTCCACCCTGCACATGGTTACCAAAATGTAACTGGGTAATAAATCACCCTCTCAGGTTCTTGGTGAAACGTCACAAAAGGAAAAGACAACAGACAAGTGGTACTCATGCAGTAAATTACATTTATTACAGACCAGTAATACAGACTTACTACCATTACAGTGTAAACAACTGGGAGAATACCAGTTTTCCTTACCTAGGCAATGTAGACAGTTTCCCTCTTCTCAGAGAAGCTATGTGTTCCAAAGGGTCTTATACCCTGCTAATTGCTATGACAACAGCTAAGGAAGATACATACCATGTATATAATTGGACAAAAACAGGCAGTCTGAGTAACTATCCTAATTAGTATAAAAAGTTGCTTAGCTTGCAGAAAGATAACAATACAATGAGACCTCTATAATCCAAGGTCAGTTGTAGTGGTGTACAATTACTAAAGATGGCACTGTTGCCTTACATATAAACATACAGTAAAAATAGTGCAAAAAGCATTTCTCATGGCTAATACATATGTCAGTGAAGCATAATATGTATCAGCAGAACATATTAGAACACAGATGCTGACACTTATGCTTATATGATAAGTGTCTTCGCCCTAAGCTTAGTACATATACCTACATAAGTTGATGTCTATGAGGTGGGGGGCACCATCAGGGGTGCAGGACCATGGATAACAGTACTATCTTACGTATGCACTTTGCAGTTGCTTCACTGGGCAGCAGGGTCTAGAATGCTGGTGAGTTGCTGGAGCCGAGCTGGCTGTGAAGCCCCAGATGCAGGCCTTGGGTTGAAGAGCCCTTCAGCAGTGTCTTCTGCAATTTGTTCACTCTGGGATCCTGTTAGAATTTCCCCCTGAGAAGGCAAAACAGTCCCTTGTATCAGTATTCAACAGCCCCTCTCATTGGCTGCAGCAGTTGTCCCACTGAGCAAATAAATATACATTTGGCACACTTGATGCCCTACTGGCTGTCATTTGGGCACCCAAAAATGTCCCTCCTTTTACTTCCCAAATCCTCTTTTTCAGTTCCATGAGCGCTCTGACAAATCCTTGCCTCCTGACTGGATGTGCAGGGGTTAAAGGTGACAAGTATTGCTGCTATAGGAAACAGTTCATGCAGTCCCAAACAGAGTCCCAACTTTTCAGTCAACTTGCAGCCAAAGCACACTGATTTATATGTCATTTCCCCCACAGTGCTGTAGCAGAACCTTTGCTCTTTAGTCCCCTTGCAGAGCTTAATATTTAACTCAATTTCCCTGCCTGTCACTACTGCTGCCAAAACACTATCCTCCTAAGGCAGCAGGTAGACTCATTAATATTCATAAGCCTTACCTCATTTATATTTATAATAGCTTCCCCAAGGCTCATTGGCACTCCAAAACTAAATTCTTTTAGTGCTCCTCCTGTGCCTCGTCTGTGTCTCTGGACCCTGATTTACCCATTCAGGGGCCTGGGAGCACCAGATAGGCTTTTACTTTGTTGTCACAGTGGCAAGAAAACTGATGCACTCCAATGCAAATATGAGGACTGCCAGCTAGAATATTCACGTGGTTGCTGGCTGACAGTCCCTTAGTACTTGCTCCTCCGGCACCTTTCTAACAGAAATAGCAGTATAGAGGCTGAATGGAGATCGAGGGACACCACAAACTCAGGCCAATGCAGCAGTGAAGTGCTCAAGACAACAAAGGACTGGGAGACAGATAGGTAAACTCACAAAGTTGGGGGCCTTACATGCTCCCCTTGCTAAATGCTTGGCATTCTGACAAGTTATTAAAGCAGCAATGCAACAAAGTTGGGCAAAAAAAATTGATCCTACCTTTTTCCAATGTAAAATATCCCAGGCATTTCCCAGCTTAATTTGGTGGTAAATGTTTCTATTCTCACCAACATTTGAATATTTTATAAATTATTTTAATTTTGTTTTTTTTTTTCTCAAGGAAAAAAAGATGGCCACCACATTTGACTTAGAAATAGCATTGTAGACTGGCAAGGGTCAGGACTGAGAACATTAAAAACAAACCTCATAGTTTGCAGCATAGGAAGTACATTACCAAGAAAAATAGTTTTGTCAGGTATGTTAGCATTTTTATTTATTGTAGCTGAAATTAGTGTTGAGGAAAAACATTTGTTGTTGCACTGCTGCTTTAAGGTTCACTGCTGCTTTAAGACCCCAACATTATGTGCAATAAAGCATTTTCAACACATTTCTAACTAGACACCTAGTTCCTGTCTAGCAGAGCAAATAATCAACATTCAAATATTCAGAACCAAATCAATATAGCATTGTCTACACATCGAATGCTATCTATCAACAGATTACACTTACAATAGAACCTCACTTTTCCCCACATCAAACTTTGCCTCAGAGCAGTACCTGGGGACAATGGTAAGGGCATGTACTCTAGGTACAATGGCCTGGATATTCAAACTGCACCAGGCTGTGGCACAAGCTTGGGTGCAGCTCAACTTGGCTGCGCAGGGGTGTGGCCTGGGCGATATTCAAAGGAGCTGCGCCATGGCTCAGCAGCTTTGAATATTGCACCCTGGCCACCCCCACTGTGCATGGTGCAGTGGCACTGTGACAGCACAAGTGGCCAGAGTGGAGCATGGAGATGCGCTAGCGCAAGTGCCATTGCGTCATTCACAGCATCCGCGATATTCAAAAGGTGACATGCAAATGGGGCCATAATTTATGCAAGGTGCACATGGGGCCATTTGCATGTCATTATGGCCCCATTTGCATGCAGAGTGGGCTGATCCCCTACGACTTGCACCTGGTGCCCTGCCAGGCAGCAGCAGTTGGGACCAATGCCCCCTGCAGCCCAATCGTGGGCATCTGTCCAAAAAAAGAATAATCCTATATCTCTGGTGGTCCAGTGGACTGCTATGTGCCTGCTCACTGGTATCAGTATTAAGGAAACCCCATCCTATATCCCTGGTGGTCCAGTGGACCAATTTCTGCCCGATCGCGGGCATCTGTATCAAGTAAACCCCGTCCTATATCCCTGGTGGTCCAGTGGACTGCACTCTACCTGATCGTGGGCATCTGTAAAACAGAAAATGGCCTATTACCCTGGTGGTCTAGGGTACCCCCCTTCCCACCTGCCCACTGAGCCCCACAGTCCCACTCCCCCTGGTCAGCCAGCGGGCGGCAGCACCCCACCCGCCTGCCACCCTGCCGCCCACCGACTGACACCTCGGTAGGGCTGCACGCCTATTGGTTCACAGCATGAGCCAATGGGCATGCAGCCCATACTGTACTACACATTCCAGATATGTGAATGAAACAGCACTTCTTTTTCTAGTCGGTCAGCGGATAACCCTAAGTTAACTCATTTAAGGGGTGCACCATCATCAAGTAGTCTTTCACAAGCCTTCAGTAATATCCACAGATGACATGTCAGTGTCTGCAGGGTAGGGTGAGGTGAAATGGCATGAGTATTATGTCCAAAGACCCAAAGGCACACCCCCAATGCCTGTCAGTCTCTGCAGGGTGGGGGTGGGGTTGGCAACAGTTCAATACTTTACTGCCATTCCTATTATGCGCCTCTAACTCCTGCACTACCAATGCCAATGCCAGCAAGCCAACATCCAGCATTGACAAATGCTTGTTTAAAAGCTCCCTGGTTAGCAGAAATAATACTGGCATCTTCTAGCCACCACTGGAATCCATCTAAGATCAGTCTGGATTTTTTGTTAGGAGTATGGGAAACAAAGTAAGTGGCCTATAATTTTGTGGAATGTGTTTGTGGCCTTTCTTGTGCAAAGGGGCAATCAGACTGCCTTCCAGGAATTCGGGATAGATCCAGATTTTACAAAATAAGAGACTTTTGCTGTCAATAATTCAGACTACCATTTAATATCTGACTAATAAATTTCAGCAGGCAAACCATCAAACCATCACCTGGTGCTTTATTCTTTTTTTGATGGATTATTGCATCCTCCACCTCTTGATGTGTAAGATCAAGCTAGCCTTCTATGTTTTGAGCAGTTACAGAAACAGTTTTCTAAGGGCCACCATTGGATCAACTACTGTTTAACATTGGATGATATAATGTTGTGGCATTGTAAGAAGTATATTTCCTTAAACTAGGATATCCAAACTTGAGGGCTAATAATAGCATACATATTTTTTCTACTGCTTTCTGTGCTAAAGGCAACCAAGTTACAAAATTGCTTATTGTCTCTGATTGAACTGGGTCCTGTAGCATATGTTATAACCCTGACTCCTAGTTTTTTTTTCTTCTCTATTAATACTTAAGAACCTGTTCCTATATTATAAAAAGTTAATCTGGTCTCATAACATATTGATTTTTTTACCGTCCCCTTAATTATTCAATGCCTGTCTTATATTCATGCATTCCTTACTGAACCACTTTGCTTTTGCTTGTATTCTCACATCCAGGCATGCTTTTGTACAGGAAGATAACCTCTCCACAATGTTTGTGGCCTATGTTTTGAAAGGCAGAGTAAGTTAAGAAGTTAAAATTCTGAGCCACTTTTCTATTGATCGCTAAACATTTACTTTTTAGACTATTCAATTTCTTAGAGGATAGTCACTCTAGGACCTTTGTTTGTACATTCAGGTTTAATTTTACTGTTTTTTAACTTAATAAATTCATATTGTTGTCAGACTCCTGACTAGGCGATGAGTTTTTACAGCTGCAGTGGGTGTAGCCCTACAGACATCTTGTGAGCACAGTAGAAAAAAGGAGGATTACCAAATACCAACCAGACTTTTAAACAGAGGTGAACAGCAATCACTGTGTGTTCACTGCACTATTTTAAAGTCAGATCGGTAGAACATAGCCTTGTCTGCCATGTCCAAGATGGCCACCTGATTTTTTTGTGTATGCCCGATGTCTTGCATATGTGCACTGAACTCCGGTGGCCATCCTGGAGATGGTGGACTGTGCCACCAGAGTTCAGTGCATATGTGTGAGTCATTCTGCATGTGCAGATCACTCCAGTGACCATAGTGAAGATGGCAGACAGTGCTGTGTTCCCTGTTTATATACTGCCATGACTTTATAAGCTCTCTGAGAATCACTGTAAGGTGCAATATGTGTCTCCATGTCCTATTTGTAACAGATGGTGCTGATTACAAAAATATGGCCACTGGAAATAAAGATCAGACCTTTACATCCTGTAGGCCACATTAGCAAAAAAAGTTGATTCTACTACTGCTGGAAGGTTAAGGTTAGTGACTTGGTGACTCTACTAATAACACCATACATGTTTGTTTGCAGTGTATTGTAGTTTGCTATATGGAATACACAGCCTGGCAAATGTCTGGGGACACCATTTTGTGTTTAATTAATGTATACACTTTTTAGTAAGCTACATCTCTGATGCATATTGATGGAATATGCTGCATATTTGTCAGCTGGGTATTACAGCATATTACTCACAACCATGCTTTAAAGTGACAACTGGCATTTCATGGTGCTAATTTACACAAGTTTATAGTGTATCACATAATTCATTCATATTGTTATTCATGGACCAGCACCCCTAATTGTACCTCCACCTCACAGACAGTACCACATATGTAGGTATATGTATTAACCTTAGGGCACAGGTGCTTATCATATACTGTAAGCATAAGTGTCAGGATTTGAGTTCTACTGTACTTTTATAATGCATATTATGCTTCACTACAGTCTCACAATACATTGTACCACTGGGAGATGTTATCCATTACTATTATTGTATAATCATTAGTTAGGCAACAGTGCCACCTTTAGTGCTTGTGCAAACTGTAACTGCAAGTGACCTTGGAAAAGCATCACAATCCTCATTTTTCATATTTATCTTCTGCTAGCTAAGCAACCTTCCTATGCTAGTTAGGATGGTTACTCTCTGGCCACCTATTTTTAGCCAATTGCTTACTTTTTATGTACCTTCTTTTACAGATGCCATAGTAATTATCAGGGTATAAGACCCTTTGCATCATGTATTTTCTCTCAGAGAAACTTGACTGTACCTATTGATAAGGCAACTGGATACTCTCCCAGTGATTATTTCTCTGTTAGTTATAAGCCTGTATTACTCTCATTTACCAGTAATAAATTGCATTTATTATCTGGATACCACTTGTCTGTCGTCTCTTCCTTTTGTGCAGTTCCAAAAAGAATCTGAGAAAGGTAATCTATTACCCAATTATAATACTGAACCCATTAGAATTTCTAATTATGTTACTTATTTATCATTTAGGCTTTTAACCACTATTTTGTTGGATAATGCAGCTGTGAAGTTAGGTATAGTAAAACTTATCATTATGGTGTCCATTGCAAATACAAGTGTGGCACTGCATATTAAATGCAAAATATGGATTTAAAATATTGATATATCCTACACAGGTGTCACACACTGTACTTCATGGTAGATTTCAAGGGGCTCCAAATTAGCAAACCAAGTAATGAACCCATGCATTATTTACATATCATCCAACACAATGACTGCCACTGATTTTTTTTTTTTAGTTGTTTAACCGGAAGTAGCACACTAAGCTGAATGCTTTTTTACAGGAGCAACCTGGCAGCACAGGGAAGTTAAGTGACTTGTTTAGGGTCACACAGTATGCAAGTGAAAGCTGTGGGATTCAAACCCAGCTCTGGTCTGCTGGATATCACCAGATTTGCAGCTCAGAGCCTTAAACCACTGTGCTATACTGCCTCCCTAAAAAGCGTTGCTCTAATCCCAATCCCTGGATACACTGGGTAAATTGGTTGTAAAGGCAGAAAAAGCAAAAAAAAAAGAGAATTTCTTTTCAATAAAATTACCATAACATGGGATTTTATTTTAAGTTTTAATAATCTTCTTTTCGAAAAATGTTGTACCTATATTGAGATATTTATGGAAATGGCAAACAGTGCCATGTTACTCCCTTAGCTCAGCTGCGGCCATACTGGCTCTGGACAGATTTTCTTTTATCTATCAAACCTAGTGATAATCGGCTGTTGGAATTCGCACCATGTTGGAGAAACTGTAGTTCTATTGGCCTGTTTCCAAATTTGAGTCCGGATTTTTTCTGGGAGTGTTTCTCCCATCTCTGATTCCCATCTGAGTTGAATATTCAACCTCATCTGAGAGTTTTTGTCCTTACAAAGGTGGTACAGTCTTGAAATCAGCTCCCCTTCCTCCTCACCCCTCAAAGCTCTGACACACAAAGCCAAGAGCAGATGCTCCGTGGGTTCTTGTAATGAAGTTTTTCTCAGTTCAGCAGTTATGTAATGCCTTATTTGTAAGTTACAATAAACATCTCTTTGAGACAGGCAAGACTCATCCTTTAACTACTGATAGCTTTTCATTTTATCTCCTATCAGGAATTGCCCTAACTGTACCAGCCCATGCATTTCCCACCAAGCAAAGGTGATATAGGTTTTGCCCAGTAGAAAGGATCTACAGGCCCTAATGTTATTTAATCAACTGATTTCATTCTTAATTCCTAATTTCTTCAAGGTTTCTCTTCAAGTAATTAGGAGGTTTTTTACTCAGGGTTTTGACAAATGATTTATGACCTTAGTTTCTAATCTGTTAAATAAGCAATCATCAAGTCTACCATGCTCAAGACACAATTGTTCCATGGCTACCCATGCTAGGTCCTGTCCTCATCATAGGTGTGTCACTATATGTTGGAGTTCTGCTGCCTGGTAATAGATTTTTATGTCTGGCACCCCTAGTCCCCCTTTCCCCTTCCTGAGTATCATTACATTTCATTTCAGACAGGGTCCCCCCATACAAATTTAGAAAGTAGCTTTTGTAAGGATTTCCAATAGGTTTTGGGCTGCCAGATGTGCAAGGCCCTGAACAGAAAAAGCAGGTTTGGGAGAACATTCATTCTAAGTATTTTGGTGCAGCCTATCAAGGATAGCGGCAAAAGCAGCCCATCTATCCTAGTCCTACAGAATAGCATCAAGTAAGTTTTGATAGTTGGCTTGAACAGTTTACTGAGATCTGAGGTAATATGTACCCCCAGGTATCTGAAGCCTTTAGAGGTCCATTGGAGTTGTGTACAGTTTTTAAGTTCAGGAGTTATACTGCCTACTATAAGCATTACTTCAGATTTGTATTTGTTTATTTTAAGGCTGGACACTGTGTCATAATCTTGCAAGATGGCCATAGCCTTAGGAAGTGTCTCAGTTGGATTCTCCAGGTAAAGAACTGTGTCATCCAGATATAAGGATATGCGGTTTTCTACCACTCCAACCCGAATACCTTCTATGTTAGCACTGATTCTAAATGTTTCGGCTAGCAATTCCATACTGAGAGTGAACAAGAGGGGTGACAGGGTGCTGAACTGTCTAGTGCATCTTTGGATTTGAAAGGGATGAGAGATGGTGCCATTAAGTCAGATCTGTGCTGTAGGGTTAGTGTAAAGTGATCGGATCCAAGTATGGAAGATGTTGCCAAAATTAAATTTGCACAGGGTTGTATCCAGGAAATCCAGCTACAGTAAGATGATCAAATGCCTCCTCAATGTTTAACACCACCACAACCCTCTGATTCTCCAGTGGGCTGTTATGGGCATGTATCATGGTATTGAGTAGTCGTGTGTTGTTATCATGCAGTTGTCTGCCCAGGATAAAGCCAGATTAATCTGGGTGAACTAGGTATGGTATTCTTGTTGGAGGTGATTTGCAATGACTTTAGAAAAAAATTCTGACATCTTGGTTTAATAATGATGTTGTCCAAAACCATGAACAAGTAGATATAACTTTGCCTGGCTTAGGCGATATTGTAATCATGCCCCCCCCCCCCCCAGCTATCTGAGATATCCTTTGGTTGCTGACATTCATTGTAAACCTGAACCAAAATAAGAGCCAATTCAGTTTGTAACTTTTGGTAAAACTCATCTATGAAGCCACCTGGACAAGGTGATTTATTATGTTTTGTGTCCTTGTTTACCTTTTCTACTTCAGTTTGGGAAAAAAGTCTTTCCGGGTCTTGAGCCTGATCTAATCTCAGCTGTGGTAAAGTAATTTTGTCTAAAAATTAGTTTATCTTGCTCGCCAAGCCTATCTCTTCTTCCTTTTTGTATAGATCTGCATAGCGATTCTTAAAAATGTTGGTTATCTTGTTAGGTTGTGTTTCAGATTTAGGGTCATTTGGTTCCTTTATGATTTTCAGAATGAACCTATCTACCATTTGTTTCTGAAGTCTAAAGGTAAAGAGGCATTCAGCCCTGTTACCTTCCTCATAATATGTTTGTGAGGTAAATATCAGTTTGTTTTCTGTTTTCATATTTAGAAATGTTTCAAGTTCTGACTTTAAGTTCTTCAGATCCTCTAAATGCTTTCGTAACCCCTCACCCCTGCCTTTTTGCCAAAATGACAGGTGGCATGCTGTTGATTCCAATGTGGCTTATGCAGCTGCGGAAGTTCTATTGGTGATGTCATCCCTCAGTCTCAGCTGAGACTGAGAACAGAGTGAGACAGTGTGAAACCCATTTAACTGGAGTTTCACAAGCTGCCTTCCCTGCCTACCACTAGGTCTTACTGGGATTCTAGTAACCCCGGGTAACAAGGGGGTTCTGCCAGCTACACATCCTTAAGGAAATTAGAAACGGATCCCTGACTTCTTCCTACTGTAAAGCCAGGCAGTGGCATCACCACTTTCTTCCATACATTCCTCCGAGGCAAGATCTTGAGGCTGTGTACCCGTTCCTTTTTCAAAAGGCCACATAGGTTCGCCCTCATCTTCCTCTTCACTGAGGATCTGAGCCCAGGAGTGAGCAGTAGTTCTCACCCCTGAGACTATCCACTCATCACTAGGCTTGGAGGTCGACACCTCCCACTCAAAGGCCTCCCGCATCCAGGGGTCTATTGATGCTTTATCCGAACTTTCTTTGTGGGATCCAGCATCCTAAACTTTAACTTCTGGTTCTGTTTCTAACTCTGCACTCTCTAGCTTTGTGCCACACTCCCCCGAGGGGCCTTCCTCCACAGGCTCCGCCTGGTGCTGTGTGCTGCCAACTGCAGATTCCTGAATTTTTGTCCATGTAGGGGCCAAACGAATTTGAAGCACTTTATACAAACCATATTTTTCTAGGCATCCAGCACAGTGAGGAATCATGAAAACGTCCCTTCCAGCTCCCAAGCATATTTGACATACTCACACTGGATAATTAGGAATCGCCACCTGAGGAGGGAGTTGCTCTCCATAGCACCACTTTTCAATATCTCTCAGTCTATTTACTGCTGCTGTTACTGCAACCCGGGCATGATCCGGGTAACGAGCTGATCCTGAGGCCATAACTGCAGAAAAATAAACAAAAGTTCACTGTAACTGACAGTCCCACTTTATTGAACACACTCTTTAGCTGTAAAATGGCTCCTCTGCTGCTGTGTTTACTTTACTACCCCACCTTGTAATGGCGGCGGCAGCACTCCTGTGCATCAACATTTAGAATCTGGGTCAAGCCACTGCACACCCGATTTACACAAGCTACTGATAACTTTTACTCAAACTGCACAACTTGCTCTGATCTGGCTTTACACACATTTACAGGATTTTCCTTGGACTTTTTACATGCTGGTAACATTCATTTTATTCACAGTCCCTTAAAGCTTCAGGTTTTTAGCACAGGATTGCCTGTATTTCTAGTGCTGCACTTTGCTACAACCCACAGTCTCTCTCTGGCTGCAAACTTTAAACTAAGGCTAAATTCATTACTATGCACACAGTCAATGGCTTAACAGACTTGCACTTGCTGGCAGGACTTAACACAGTCATTACTTGCAAATCGACTACACTGCTGCACACACATTTTATATGGCATAGGCTGAAAATCACTGTTTGAGCAGTTTCTTGGTTGTTTACTTACTGTTATCAGTAGCAATTTGCTGTGATGGGGAAAAACGGCCTGCAGCCAGTTCTTGAAGGCCTCGATACACAAACGGGCAGGCAGTCCTAGCGATCGTCGTTTTAAACACCAAACTTGCAATTTGGATGATCGATTAGCGGGTTGAGCCCGATTTTAAACTATAAAGTCTATTTTGTACTGTTTACAACACTTTGAACACTCTGCGACGCTCCTCCACTGTCAGTACATGCACTCCACTTTCACTCCCTCTTGAATGCTGGGGCAGTCTCTGTAGAGCTGGCTGAGGGGCGGGACTGATTGCAGCCTGACCAACCACACGACGCCATGCAACTGAGCCTCTTCTTCCTCTCGAGGGCTCTTCTCCTCACAGCGATCGTCAAGCAGGCAAATTTAAACTGCAGAATGCAACTTTTATTTTTTTTCAACTGACTCCACGGCGGGAGCCCATTTCAGCCATATAACATAGCCATTTACTCTACAGTCTCTCAGTTCACTCAGAAAGCATTTCCAATGTCCAGGGCATAATTTTCCTTTTGCTACCCCTAGTCTTCCACACTTTTCTTCACAACAGTTCATTTTAAAAGCATTTCGAACGTCCAGGGCACAATTTTCCTGTTGATATCCCTAGTCTTCCACACTTTTCTTCACAACAGTTTATTTTTAAAAGCAGGCAAAAATGCTGTAAACAATTTTGATGCAGGACAAGGGCACACTCTTTGGCTTTAATGCGCCTTGGTAAACAGTTGGCATTTTTAAACAGTAGCACAAGATTCACAGCACACAGCAACACACTAGGGAAATTGCTTCAGCTTTTTTGGGCTACCCACTGCCAGATAGCCAAAACGCTAGCCCCCTTGCCCAAGCACCTTCCTCCCAGAACAAAATCCAAAGCGGTGCCTCCATTTTTGTAACCCCTCACCCCTGCCTTTTTGCCAAAATGACAAGTGACATGCTGTTGAAGCGGACAGCAGTACCTGGTGGGGACCTGGGTTTGGGGAGGATGAGGTTACTCGGCACAGGGGAACCTAGGTTTGGCTACTCTGCACAGGGTACCCAAGTAAATCCAAACACAGGAAGCAATAACTGCAATGTCCAGAACCAGGAATGGGATTCTTCAGTGTGGCTTTTATTCACATACTAGCTGAACAAAACAAAGCATAGACGGACCCTCATGGGGCTACATTTCCTGATAATGCAGATTAGAGACTACAGAACACTTATTCACGATTTTCAGCCCTCAGGCTCTGGACCCACCAGGCACTCAGCCCGCACTTGCACGCACGTTGGGTACACAGCCCGACATGTACATACTTGGGTTTTTCCCACGGTCCATTGGAAGAATGAACCAATTATTCTGTCGTGGCTCCCCACACCACTTTAGAGTCAGTGACTCCTAGAGAGAATTCTTCCTTACTTGTTGTGACTCCCCATCTCCTAAAGAGAATTTTTCCTACTTGTTGTGGCTCCCCACACCACTTAGAGTCAGCAGCTCCTAGAGAGAATTCTTCCTTACTTGTTGTGACTCCCCATCTCCTAAAGATAATTTTTCCTACTTGTTGTGGCTCCCCACACCACTTAGAGTCCATGACTCCTATAGAGATTTTCCCTTTTGCAACCCCACGTCTGGGTACTTCCCCCATCACTGGCCAAGTGCGTGAGGCAAAGTAGCAACCGCAGCAGAAATCCGTAGAGGTGGACCTGGTTACTAAAGATGGGGGGTTTGCCCACCTCCAGCTCCCACAGCCCATACCCGGCCATTTCCCTGGGAAAACTGAACTATTCCTTTGCTGAATTTCTAAATGTAGATTAAAGGGTAGATGATCTGGGTGCATCTCCTCTACATATTACTTGAATCACACAGCACTCTAGCATTTGACACTACTTTACTTGTTTGGGCCAGTCCTATAGGCTTCCCAAAATGTAGCTCAATCCCTAGATTTCCACACATGTCCCAGGGTGAAGAAAACATTTTGCCCTCTTAGTCAGAGCAGACACTTACCCTTTAGTTGCAGGTGCCCCACAGGCGACTCACAAATCTTCCAACTTTCAAAATAAATGCTGAACTAAACAGGCAGCTTTTCTTCCACTTGGCAGAATTAAGGGGATTGCCCCAGGAATCTGTATGGGGATCTTTACATCTCCCCCCCCGGAGGGAGGGGACACTGAGACCCGAACAGTGGTCTCCACCACTTGAGCACACCTTCACTTACTCAATGCAAACTGGACACTGACTACTACCCTTTGAGAACTCCCAACATTCTATCTAACTCCCTTTGCTACAGATTCCAATGTGGCTTATGCAACTCCGAGAGTTCTATTGGTGATGTCATCCCTCAGTCTCAGCTGAGACTGAGAACAGAGTGAGACAGTGTAAAACCCATTTAACTGGAGTTTCACAAGCTGCCTTCCCTGCCTACCACTAGGTCTTACTGGGATTCTAGTAACCCCGGGTAACAAGGGGGTTACACTTTGGATCTCCATCTTTTTTATGCTGGGCCTCTAACCCATTGATCTTGTCATCTAGCTTTATTCTGCCCTGCCCAAGCTAATTTCTTTTTAAGTAGCATAAGAAATGGCTTCTCCTCTCAGAACATCTTTTAAACCATCCCAGAAATATTTCTGCTTGGACACCGTCCCTGAATTTTCTTGGACATACTTTTTAATGACACTTTTAATGTGAGTAACAAAACTGTCATCATGCAGGAGGAGGCCAACGTTAAGCCGCCAAAGCGACTTTTTATCAGATGGGCCTAAATCTAAAAATATACTAATTTTGGCATGGTCTGAAAGAAATATTTAGTAGATTTTTGCATCTTTGATTGCATACCCCCCTACATTTTGGATATACAGTCTATACGAGAATAATTACCCTTAGCATGGGAGTTACAAGTATAGTCCTATCGAAGGTGTTCAGGTCACTCCAAATATGTACAAATCCTGCTTCCTGCTTTAATGTTTTAAGCAGCTTTCAGACAGCTTTGTGACCCATTCATGCACCTTGAGATTTGTCAAGGATTGGATCCCTTCCAGTATTATCTGCCCTTCCGGAAGGGTGGCTACCCTACCAAAAAACTACTTAAAGAAATCAGTAGTTGGTGGAGTTGGACTATAAACATGAATAAAATCAATCACTCTACCTGCTACCTTTCCTGATAAGAAGACCATCCTGCCATCTTTATCTGCAAAAGTATATGTTGTTTTTTCAAATGGAAGACCTTTTTTACTAGGATGGCTACTCCTGCTTTCTTCACAGTTTGCTGTGAAGCAGCAACTACATCACCTACCCAACATCTACAAAGCTTACTATGTTCCAGTTGAGACAGATGGGTCTCCAGGAGAAGCCCCACATCACAATTAATCCTGGCTAGATCTCTTAATATATTGGTTCTCTTAATGACAGAGTTAATTCCCTTCACACAGAAGGAAACTATTTTAAGAGACCCCATGATGCCAGTGGAACACCCCCACTAAAGTCTAACTGCCTACCTTAACAAGAGGGCCACTACATAATCTAACCCTCATTTGTCCCAGGTTGCCCAGTATTTTCCAGTCCTTAAATTGCAGACCCTATTTGCCACATTATGAACTCTATTAGATGCCCCATGTTCAAAAAGCCCCAAACAGGTAACAATAAACTGTAATACATTACACAAACAATATAACCTACAAACAGTAAATTTCATACAGTTTAACAGACAACAATGAACTGTCAACAGAATAAAGTAAAAAAGAGCAGTGCAGCTCAACCTCCAGCTGCTCAAATAATTTACGTGTTCGGATGGACTCTCCCTCCACCCTAGAGCTATGGCATACATCTGTTGTGCCTGCCACACCAGCGCACTAAACAGTGTGTCAACTTTGCCATCTCTAGTCATGTGCTCTCCAGGGGATATGCAATGTATTACTGGGACAAAAAGTGGTCAGATTACACTGCCCCAGGTAGACTTCTGGTGTTGTCTAAAACAAAGTTTGGTCAGTGTTTTGTGCCATCAGCTGGAACTAAATGATATCCAGAGTCACTCCCTTAAACAATGGTGTCCCTCCCTCCCCTCATAATAACAAACAAAAGTACTGTGCAACTAAGAAACTTCAATTCAATTCAATTTCACTTTTATTTTTATACTGGAGAGTATGTGAGCAAAAATGCCCATTTTTTACAAACGTCCAGTTAAATAAATTTTTAAGGTTGGAGACAGGGTCATACTGACGGAAGTAGTGCAATATACAAAGTAGTCAGTAAAACATAACAAGGAAAATATACAGAGTTTACAAACCCTAGTGAGCTGAAATGGCACAAAGTATTAAAGGAAACATATGTACACTATATATATAACATTCAGACAATAGGAATGGCATACATTATGTACAGAGTCACAAAACCTTAGGTATGGACTGAGGGTAGGACAGGAAACCGAGTCCAGTGCTATGAACCCAGAGGTAGGCATGTTCAATCTCAATCTCAATCTTTATTTATTTATTTAAGGCGCCTTTCTAAAAACCAAGGCGCCTGTACAATACTAAATAAAACAAATACAAATACAGTAAACAACAATATTAAAAATCATTATATGCTTTACTAAAGAGGTGAGTCTTTAAAGATTCTTTAAAACTATGGACAGTGGGGCTTTCCCGCACCTGACGAGGTAGAGAATTCCACAGGGTTGGGGCCATAAAACTAAATGATCTTGCCCCTGAAGTTTTTAAACGAACCCTGGGAATCTCTAGCAATCCCTCGTCAGTGGATCGGAGAGAGCAGGAGGGACAGTAGGGATGAAGGAGATCTTTCAGGTAAACTGGTCCCTGATCATGTAGGGCATATAGGTCAGCAAACTGACCTTGAAGGTGATTCGCCAGCAAACTGGCAACCAGTGCAGACCACGGAGCACAGGTGTTATATGACTGGCCCTAGATGAGCCCGTCAACAGCCTGGCTGCCGCATTCTGCACTAGCTGCAGGCGGCGAATCTCAACCCCAGGAAGCCCTAGGTAGAGCGAGTTGCAGTAGTCAAGGTGGGAGGTAACGAAGGCGGACCAAAAATAGGCAGATCGTCAGGGGGAACCAGGTGTTTCACCCGGGCGATGTTCCTCAGATGGTAAAAAGAGGTTTTGACAACCGCTGACACCTGAGATTTAAATGTCAAGCGGTCATCAAATACAACGCCCAGATTCCGCACTCGGTCTGAGGTAATTAGCGGGATATCCTCGAGCCATAAACCCGAGGGTGATCCAACCAATAAACCCGCCTCCCGGCGATCCTGGCCCACAACCAACACCTCAGTTTTATCAGGGTTCAACCTCAGCCAACTCACATTCATCCAGTCCTGATTTCAGCAAGACAGTTAAAGACCTAAAAGGCAGCATCTTGACCGGCAGCAAGGATATGTACAGCTGAGTATCATCTGCATAGCAGTGAAAACTCAGACCATACCGCCTAATAATCACTCCTAATGGCAGCATATATACTGCAAACAACATGGGTGCCAAATGGAACCCTGCGGTACCCCACAGGATAGGGAGAATGATGCTGAGGAAAAAATCCCAGACACCACTCTCTGAGTCCTACCCTCGAGGTAAGACTGAAACCAACTGAGGACTGTACCAGACAGTCCACAGATAGACCGCAGGCGTTCCAATAGCACACCATGGTCTACAGTATCAAATGCTGCAGAGAGATCAAGAAGGACCAGAATGGAACGAGATCTTCGATCTCTCGCTATTAGGAGGTCATTTAGCACCCGAATCAGAACTGTCTCGGTACTATGTCTTTTTCTAAATCCGGACTGGAGAGAATCGTAGAGATTGTGGCTGGTCAAATGATCATCTAACTGCAAAGCAACCACCTTCTCAATAACTTTACCAACAAAGGGTAAGTTAGAGACAGGCCTGTAGTCTGCCAGGCAGTCTGGGTCCAAGGAGGATTTCTTAAGGAGGGGCTGAACCACCGCCTCCTTTAGAGGATTTGGAAAAATCCCCCTCTTCATGGACCTACAGACTATCTCAGCTAGGATGGGGCTGATTTTATCCACACACCCCACTAAGAGATGTGTGGGGCCCGGATCCAAACTACAGTTGGTCGGACGCAATAATTGTATGATCATCACAATTTCTTCAATTGTGGAAGGTCAAGTCAGACCACAAAACTGGGTGTCTGACATCTCCTGCCGACCATCACTACTCCCATTAGAGAGGGTTAGATGGATGTCCGATCTGATTGTGGCAACCTTATCTGAAAAGAATAGAGCAAACTCCTCACACCGTTTGAGAAACGCTCTTCTGGGCTGCAGACAGATTGATTGCACAATCTGTCCACAGTCCGGAAGAGCTGAGCTGGTCTATTCTGTGCAGCAGCAATCTCTCTGGACAGGAATTCTGCCTTCTTATGAGAGATTGCTGATTGATAGATCACATAGTGATCCATCAAACTAAGTCTGTCACAATCCTGACCCGACCTCCGTCAGCACCTCTCCAACCTTCGTCCAACTCTCCTCAACTCCCTGCAAAGTCTCATCAAACCAAGGAGACTTGGGTCAAAGAGTGAGAGGACGAACACGAACAGGAGCAATGGAATCCAGGGCCCCTGTCACTGCCTCATTATAGGCAAGTACAGCTCTCCTGGATCCATGCAATCTCTCGGTAAGCTCGATAGGTCCAGCACCGCCATCAGGCCGTCAGGGGAAACACCTCTTAAAGGGCGATACCGGACCATCTCCATAGGGGCCGGCCTACAAGGGGTGGCCACAAAACTGAACCCAATGGAGTGATGATCAGACCATCTGACTGATTCCACCACCAGGTCAGATATCTCCATCCTCAGAAGGAACACCAAATCCAGTGAATGACCACCAATATGGGTCGAGGAGGAAATAACCTGTGTGAAGCCCAGTGACATCATTAACTGGAGGAAGTCTTGACCAAACTGTGAGTAGTGTTGGGGGGGATTTGGGCTGAAAAGGGAGGGACAGCAGAAAGGAGGGGTAAGGTGGAGTGAGAAAAGAGGAGAGAAAAGAGGAAAAGAAACTAATGTTCAATTCTTGGGAGAGGGTAACTGTCCGGGGCATACACAGGTGGATGTTTTAAGGAGGTGGTCCTTTAGAGCACAGTTGAAGGAGCTGATGGTGCTACAGGCAAGGATGTCAGAAGGCAGATTGTTGTATACCTTGGGGCCCCTAATGGTTCTGAGCACGAGTGTTGTGGTAGAATGGGATGTCAAAAATGAAAATGTGATGGGAAGCCCCTCTTGTACTGCGATTGGGGACCGACTTGGGGAAAAGGGAAGAAATGCTTGTCAGGATTAGATTTAAGTTTACCTTGTGCATGAAACTTAGTGTTTTAAGACTGAACCTCCCCTCAATGGTGGGCCAGTTAAGGGAGCTGTAAAGGGTACAGTGGTGAGTAGACCAAGGGAGGCCAAAGAAGAAGCGTGCAATGTTATTATATGTAGTACAGAGTTTGGAGAAAAGGAGGGATGTGGAAGTGGGGCAGTAGACTATGGAACCATACTCTAGGATGGGTAGGAGTAGGTAGTAAGCTAGGCGAAGTTTGGAGACGGGTATCAGGAACTTCCTGATTCAGTGCAGGAGTCCTAACCACATATGGATCTTCTCGATGAGGTTTGGTATATATATGTGGTACGTTAAGTATGGGTCAGGGAAGAGTCCCAAGTATTTAAATTCATCCACTTTTTCTATGGTAATTCCTTGATTGTCTGTAAGGGTAAGGCTTCTATTCAGAGCTTTTCTTGGGCCAGAGAAAATCATAAACTTGGTCTTCTTGGAGTTGAGGACCATGCTTTTGGTAGAAAACCAAGTCTGTAGCTTGCTGAAATCAGCTTGCAGGTTTGGGTCAAGTTTGTGGTTGGAGCAGTATAGGGCAGTATTGTCAGCATGAAGGATGATTTTGTGGAGAGGCAGATATCAGGAAGCTTATTTATAAAAAGGGAGAAAAGGAGCGGGCCCAAGATGGAACTGTGAGGGACACTATATTTAATAGGGCAGTCAGCTGAGAGGTGCCTGTTTATAGTTGTCTTCTGGAATCTATGGGAGAGGTACAGTAGCTTCCCACCCAATTGACAATGGTCTCCAAGATGTGTAAGTCAGTAAGGGTGTCCAGAAGAAGGCTGTGGTCAACCAGGTCAAAAGCCTTGGTCAAGTCCATGAAAACCAAACCTGGGAATGTGCCTTTATTGTTAGCCTTATGGATGCCACTGGTGAACTTGACTGAGGCTGTTTCAGTGCTATGACTGGATCTAAAGCCGTGCTGTGCTTCTGAGAGGAGGTTTTGATTGTTGAGGAATGTGGAGAGCTGTGTAAGTACCACTTTTTCAATGATTTTAGAGAGGGATGTGAGGAGAAAGATGGGTCATTACTTTCCAGTCTCATTTCTTGAACCAGATTTGAAAAACCATTTGACAGCTGTGGTTTTCCACATACTGAGGAAGTAGCCTGAGCAGAATGAGAGGTTTAGTATGTTTGTAAGGGGGCCGCTAGAGGTTTGATGGCGAGTTTAAGGATTTTGTATTCAATTCAGTTGGCCCCTTTGCTGGGTTTGGGGTTGTTGCTCTGGATAAGCTTAATAGTGACAGAGGGCTTCAGAGCCTGGAAATAGAATTTGGGACAGGGCTCTGCACCTGGGTTGGAGGCAAGGGGAGAAGGGGAGGGAGACATGGAGGGGGGTGTGAGGAGACTGTTTATATTTAACAAGATCTTCTAAAAAGGAATTGAAAATGTTTGCGACTTCAGAGGGGTAATTTGTTTGCCTATCACCTGATGTAAAGGTGATGGATTCAGCTTTTTTGTTTTTCCTAAGTAAAGAGTTAAGGTTCCCCCAGAGTTGTCGGGGGTTGGCCGACTCCCCAAGTTGTTTGTTTTGGAGGTAATCTAGTTTGGCCCTTCTGATTGTGGATTTGCACTTATTTCTGAATGTTTTGTATTGTGGGAGCAGGGCAGGGTCTCTGTGCTTGGCATAATGGGCCCAGGTCTTGTCCCTTGTCCTCATTAATTTAATGATGTCAGGGGAAACCCATTCATTTGCTAGACTCGTGACCTTGATTTTTTTTGATGGGGCAAATTTATCACAGACACTGTTGAAAATATTAGAGAATGTGTCAATGACTAAGTCAAGGTCACCTGAAACAGAGGTAAAGGATCAGTTGACTAAGTGGAAAGCATGGGTCATGTCCTCGATGGCGTTATTGGATAGCCATCTGGAGAAAATGAATCTGGGAAGAGGTTTAGGGAAATGGGCTGATCAAGGATAGAAAATGGTGCAATGATCGCTAATTCAGTCAGGCAGTACTCCTGAGTTGGTGATACGGGAGGGGTTGGAGACAATGATCCAGTCCATTTTGTTTGTGTCCCTGTTTTATAGTTAAATCTGGTGGGGATGGAGATCCACTGATGGAGGCTATGGCCAACAATGCAGTATTTAGCTGAATCAGAGAAGTCTGAAGCCCAATTTATGTTGAAATCTCTGAGGAGTATCCACTCTCTGTTGAAGGGGAGTACATTTTTAAGGGCAAGCAGGGTCTCAATGTTGGAGGGGGGGTCCAGGTGGGAGATAGGCTGTTGTGAGAGTAAGAGTCTTGTTTTGACTGAGAAGGAAATGGATGGTGAGGGTCTCAAGCAAAAGGAAATCTGAGTTGGCACTGTGCTTGATAAAGGAGAACTTGTTGGAGATAAAGAACATGCAAACCCTCCTTTTTTCCTTGGCCTGTCTTTCCTGATGGAGGTGTAGCCACTGAGGTCGATCTCACTGTCTGAGATTTTGTGGGAGAGCCAGGTTTCAGAGACCACTGTTATGTCAAAATCATTGCAGGTCACCCAAGCCTGTAGTTTATCTTTTTAGCTAGGAGGCTCTGTATATTAAAGTGGACAATGGAGATGTTTTTCTCTTTATTAGTGTGAGAGGATTCAGTGTGGGGGCGGGGTGACTGGAGCTGTGGTTTCCAGTGCCAGGGTTTGGGTGGATGGTGCTGGTAAGGAGAAGTAGGAGAACTAATGTCCTGGTCCACCTAATGAAAAGAGGTTGAGAACTGCATTTGCAGGACCTCGGTAGTTTCACAAGAGAAACAGAGAGGTGCTTAGTGGAAAGACAGGGGTAAGAGAAGAGGAGGAGGATGGAGAAGGTAGTGGGTAAGGTCACCCTGTGGAAGAGTGATGGAGAGTAGTGGGCAGATAGCCATGTTGGTAGGAGATGGGGAGGTGAAAGGGCCAGGTGGGAGGATGCCCATTGGAGGGGAAAAGAGGGAGTATGGTTGTGAGTTTGGGCCCCCAGGAGGAGGAGGTACAGAGAGGGGTGACTGCAGTAGCACTAAGAGGAAAATAATAGTCATCTTTATGATTTTCCTTATGCTTATATTTCAGTGAAGGTTTCCTAATTATTTAGGTTTCTTTTCAGTTTTGTGTACTGTGTAAAATTTGTACAGTGAAAATCCTTCAATAAAGTTCAGGAGAGAGGGAGCTCCAGGGAAGGCACTAGTGAAGATAGTGTATAACAAGCAGATGGAGTTTTGGTCAGATAGAACATTTTAGAGACCTGTGACCTTTGGGACCTGTGACCTTTAATGGGAAAGGACAACCTTTAAACCTGGCAGCTTTGTCTATAAATGCCCAACAACCATGGGTGAGTGGGGCTGAGTGTGGTAGCCGCTGTGCAGCAGAGGTGGGTAGTTGCCATGCTTGTGAAGCCGCTGGGTCTGGGGGGTGGGGGCAGCAGGAGAGAGCCCTGAGGAGTCTTGTTTGGACCCTGGTGAAAGAAAGGAATGCAGCAATTTATATAGAGGTAAGGGGAGAGAGAGGTAGTGGAAAAAAAATAATTCTGGGGTGGGACTACGAGCAGCAGAACACAAATGTCATTTCGCTCTCATCCAGGCTCTGAATAAATTTAATCCTTGGCCAGGAGAAATAAGTTACACAGACCAGGAGTTACACAGATCAGGAATAAACTCAAAAGAATGGACCAAACAGTACAGGATAAACTAAAATATCTTAAAAAAGGGAGCAAACAGTGCAGGATAAACTATCTAAAATATCTTAATAAACAGCAAACAGTGCAGGATAAACTAACATGAAGCAAATCAATCCTAGAGTTGAACAGACATTAATTCAGATCAAGCAGTTTACAGTCTGTCAGGACCTCCAAAAATACACTGCGCACAGAGTGATTTTCAGAAATGGCACTGGACACCGATATTGGCTGTGCAGGTTACCTGAGTGCCAGGCTTGTGAAGCCGCTGGGTCTTGGGGGGGTTAGCAGGAGAGAGCCTGGAGGAGTCTTGTTTGGACCCTGATTGCCAGGCTTGTGAAGCCACTGGGTCTGGGGGTGGGGCAGCAGAAGAGAGCACTGAGGAGTCTCGTTTGGACCCTGATTGCCAGGCTTGTGAAGCCACCAGGTCCAGGGGGTGGGGCCAGTAGGAGAAAGCATCAAAACATCTCATTTGGACCCTTCCCTCTGAACCTGGTAAATCCCGTGCCTCCATTTAAAGAATGTATCATGATTAACAACCAGGCTATATTGCCCTGAGCATATAAAAAAAAGTAAAGAAATCTCACCAGTGATATCTTCCCTTTTCTGTTCCCCAGCTCCCAGACTTAGACATAGTCAAGAACATCAGTTTCAGGATAATTATTCTATTTCCCCCCCCGTAGCTGTTATTAAACCAACTGTCTTACAGGTCCTGACAGCTTATTGTCTTTTCTCCCACAATAGTCAGCTGCTTGAGCATTAAAACTGCATCAGCGTTCAGTCAGTTCTGCCAGATATTAAAAGGACCAGATAGTCACACTACTCAGTGCCAAGTTATAGTAATTCCAATGGGGAACACCCTTTCAATAGTGCAAACAACATGTCCAGAGCTGCCAACATGACACAGTGAAGCTGCTCCTGCTTACTGCAATCTCAATCAGTTTGTGAAACACTGCTTTTTTGTCCAGCCAGCTTACTCAAACACAAAATCTGCTTGGTTGCGCTGCTTGATGTAAAATTGCATTAGTTACTACAAAAAGGCATCCTCTTGATAGTTTCAGCAGCGTATCGAGAGTGCAAACATGGCCCAGTGAAGCAGCTCTTGCCTGTACGAGACTTGGTCAGCTTGAAATGGGGAGAGGTCTATTAAAATACCTGCTTTGTGTCCAAATGAACATCCTCCATATTAAGGGCCAAGCAAGTTAAGACTGAATCTCAACCAACAGTTTGAGTCCAGAGTCTCTTTATCATGGCATAAAACCTTGCAGCTTGGGGGGACAACAGAGGAAAGCCAGGGAGAGACCTCCATATCTAGAGAACAGTATGAATTATCATACTTGATCTGGTGTTAAAGGATTTAGTTTACTGATAGGTGTAGAGTTCATCCCACCAAGTCACATTAAAGGGGCTCAGTGGTGGGGGGTGTGGGCAAATTCAGATATGGATAGCCCAGAGCTGTACATAGCCATGATAACTATGGTGCCAAAATCCATGGGGCCACGATTAAGTATAGACAAAGCTGTCAAACTCCACGATCTGGGAGCAGCCAGGGGAACAGAATTAACACTGTGATCAAGGGTGGAGGGTAAAGGAGAAGAGACGGCCAACAATGGGGAATGAGCTCTGAAATTTAAAAAGGAAAAACACAGTTTACATTGCCATACTGCCAGCCAGAATCCTTTGGTTTTTTGTTTTCCTTTCAAGTTCCTGAACATTTGAAGCAAATCTTTATGTAAGTATTCTGCAAGTCCTCCATGTGGCTTTTTTTCCCATTTTGCTCACTTTACCCGCCGGTTCCCAAATAAGCTGCATGATGGACTGTTCAATGGAATCCTGCTGAAGGCCCAATAGATTGATTCCTATCTTCTGGAGTGATTTGGCAGCATGCAGCAAAGAGTCATGTATCTTACTGCCTTCCTCCCATTGCACTAGCAGTTTTGTCCAGTATCTGAGCTGAGCTTTACTGTTTTCTTCTTGAAGCTGCTTGATGACCATTAGGATCTGTTTACACTTTTGCGTGGTAGTAAAGGGGACAGTCTCGATCCACATGCACTCTTTTGCCATTCAGGTTAAGGTCCACCCCCCAACCCCATCCCCAGGCTTTTCACAGTATAATTTCTTTTATTGGGTTCCAAGAAAATGTTACTAAAGTGGAATGTGAGGATGCTTCTTACTTCATCTTTGGCTCAAGAGTATGGTGCTTCTGTTCGATGTCCAGTAATTCTTCTTCAGGGATATCAGTCTCCTGCCACAGACAATTCTGTACAAAACCAACTATATAAGCTTGCTCATAGTTTTCAGGAATGCCAAATATTCATATTGTTTTCCACCGACCTTGAGCTTCCGTATCCTCGATTCTCTTAGTTAGCTCCCTTTCCTGCTGCACCAAGTAGAGGATGTCATAGCCAAGGTGCTGTATATCTTCACAAACATCATTCAGGCAGGATTCAAGGTCATTCTAATCTTTTAAGTTCTTGTTTAATATTTGCAACATTGGAATCAGTTCTCAGAAGCATTCGCATTATATTAGAAGAAGTGGCTCAACTCCTGATTGAACTGCCATGTGACACGTTGTTGTCTTCTTTCCCTGAGGAGCCCAGCATGCAGTCTAAAAGCTGTGAGGGTGAACTGCTCATGCTGCGATTCTGATAATTTTCTAGCGTTTTGCTTAAAGATCAGTTGCAGTGTTTTTAAAATGCTTTTACCGTATTTTATTTGCTCACCATGAGAACAACCACTCTGTATATTTTGCGAGCAATGTTCAGGAACAGTCATTTCTCACGTTCAGATGCTGTTTTACTGCTTGTCTTTTTTGAAGGTTTCACAGAAAATCCCTCAGACATTTTCAGACTACAGTAGCTGGCAGAATCTTGTGTGACTGTTGATTCCATTCAAGCAAAAATGATATAATTTTCCTCAAGGTCCTGGCAGCTCAGTATATCATATTATGACATTTAAAAATCAGTCTTTGCTTCCAGTTTTCTGGTGATGGCCTGTATTACTCAAATTATTCCAGTAAAATACCATTAGTAAATATCTATCAATTTCCCTAAGCTGATTAACACTTGGTGCTCAGTATCACCCTTCCCCCAAAAAATAAACATCAACAAAATGATAGGCTCTTAAAATAAACATTTTTGTTTCCTTTGTTCTCTTCCTGCCCTGAATGAAGCCCCAACAGCTTCCTCCTTGTTTTAAAGTATTGTCCCCTTAAAAATACTGCTTGTGAAAGTAACTAAATATTTATCGGTAATGCTGTATCAATAAAATTCAATAGGCAAAGATACTCAGACAATTGGAATATTATGAGGGACAGGGGTATAGATCCAATTTTAATAAATATTATTGCCAGCCTATATAGAGATACCTGGGTGAAGGTAAGACTAGATCAGAAAGGACATACCACACCTCCCTTTGTCATAAATAATGGAGTCAGGCAAGGTTGTATTTTAGCCCCAATGCCATTTAACTTATATATAGATATAGTATTAAAACAGTTAGATAAAGAACAAGGTGATTCCCTGAAGGTTCTGGATATGAACGTATCTTTACTAGCATATGCAGATGACTTAGTTATTCTGTCTTTAACTAAAACAGGTTTGCAAAAAAAACTTGATGTATTATAAGATACCATCAATAGTGTTAAACTTAAAGTAACTTTCTCTAAAACTAAGTGTATGACATTTAGAAAAAGTAAAGAAAAGGCCAGATGAAGATTGGCGGGTCGCCACTTAGATAATGCTGACCCCTACACATGTCTAGGTATAGTTTTCACAAGTATAAGATCATGGACAAAACATATAAAAAGGTCCTTGATAATGGGAAGAAAACCGCACAAGGTATTTATAAATTCAACTACATGTATGCTGGCTTTTCAATTAAACCTTTAATCAGAGTAATAAAAGTTAAATATAACTCACAAATTCTCTATGGCTGTGAAATATGAGACATAAAAAATAAGGAATATTTGATGGGACCTATCTCAAAGGTGTTACGTAGTGTCTGTGGAGTTCTGCCCTTGTGTCCACTTATCTATCTCTGTGCAGAGCTAGATATACCAAGTATTAATGCTGCTATAGATATAAGGAGGACTAATTACTGGATTTCTTTAACATAAATGGAACGGACTAGATTATCAAAAAAATGTCATATTGAAAAACAAAAATGGATCAAGGACAAACTTATAGAGAACAGTTGGTTAAAAAACTTGAATATATTGTTGGTAAAATACAAGCTGAACTTCTTGGGTAAATACCATAAAAACTGTATAACTGTCAGCTTTCAATACACGAAATACATAAAGAAAAGGGTGATCTCAAAATGGAACAAACTGGATTTGGAAAGGATTGCGCAGACAAAATATTCTAAATGGTTTGTAAATAATATGCCTAAGTTTAAATACAAATCGTACTTAGATGTATTGGAGGATCCCACTATGTGCAAATTGTATATGAGGGCAAAATTGGAATTATTGGATAGTAACATATTGAGAGCTAAATATAGCAAACATGTAATAAAAGCAAATTGTCTTTATCAACAAGCAGGAATTGAAGATTTGTCACATATGTTGTGGGACTGTACCTGGTACAATTGTCAAAGAAAATACTGGCTAAGCTGTTCTATTGATAAAAGTGATGAGTGCGATAAAAAGGAATTGACCTGAATTCTCATGACTACAGAAGATAAATGGACTATTAGGAGAATGGCCATGTATTTATTTATTTTTTGCTCCTCCCTTCAGTTCCCCAGCCCACCTCTTCTTTAGGCCAGCCTAGGCACCAACACACACCCCCGCCCCATCCCCTCCGCCTCAGACTGCAGCTGCCCCAGGGGTAGCCCAGTGTCACCCTTTACCAGATGGTTCCCTCTCCTCCGATGGGAAAGGTGCCAGGGGAGACAACCAGCACACTCTTGTTTGGACCCTGGGCACTGCTGAGATGATACTGGAGACCTAGGTCTTCTGTGGTGGTGAGGACCAGCAACTGTCATCTGGACGGTTGGGAAGCTGTTTTCCCATTTTCTCCCCAGGGGTTGTGGCATGCCACAGACATCAAGGCATATGCTGATGTCCACCACACCCCCTGTGTTCAGTGGGGCTTGCCGAAATGCTGCACTCCTGGCCTCCACCAGGAGTCAGCACACACTGAGCCACATCTCCACCCTTCCCCCAGGAGAAGGCGAACAGTCATCAGATGCTCTAGCCTTCCCCAGTCGTGCCTCCAACCACCTGGGTCACCAAGGCCATGAAACTAACGGGTTGCACCGACGAGCTAGCCAGCTATGTATTTTTTAATGATAACAAAAGTTAGAAAGAGAAAGATAGCACAGTTGATTGTCCAGGGTTAAAAATATTTGTCACTAATCTCAATGAATGTCCTAATGTCTATGTCTTAAACATTCACGTGTAAGCTAATATATTATCGTTCTATGAATTACCACTATACTAGAGGATATTTATATAAATATTGAAATTTATTTATTGAATGTAACCTGTTGTGACTTTTCTCTGTACACTTTATTGCTGATCTGATTTTTTGTAATGGCTTATATGGCTCAACAAATAACATTTTACCACTACTACTCAGACAATTGAAAGTAAACATGAATTGTTTTGCAATCTGATGTACAGTACATTAGTGTGTGTGTGTGTGTGTCTGTGTGTGTGTGTGTGTAGGTGGGTGTGTGTGTGTGTGTGTAGGTGGTGTGTGGGTGGGTGTACTGAGCTGCCAGAACCTTGAGGAAGATGATTGCATTGTTG
The DNA here is from genome assembly GCA_016271365.2 of Neoceratodus forsteri. NCBI lineage: Eukaryota > Metazoa > Chordata > Ceratodontiformes > Ceratodontidae > Neoceratodus > Neoceratodus forsteri. Next base: position 540,227,022 of record CM057449.1, on the reverse strand, counting down.
CCTGAATGGAATGAGCACTCACTCAAGATTCCGCCAGCTGGTTTAACAAATTCTGGTCAAATCCATCACAGCTGCATAATGAAGTTAGTGAAGTTGTGTGGAATTGTTAAGGAGGTATGGAGAAATAACACTATGATTTATAAATAGTAAGATTTGTTTTAGTTTCTGTTCTAAGGAAGGCATACACACTATTAAAAAAATATATGGAGGTGTACATTTTAATGGAAAGAATAGGAAGCAATATAGGTTTACAAAAGAACCCCAGAGCAAATGCTACTGAGGTATGTGTTATCCCAGATGATATTGGCTGGACAGCCAAATTTTAAAGAAAACACAATTGCACATACCCCAATAATGCAAAGCATCATGGGAAACACATGCAAATCCACATGATGGTATTGAAGATTACAGTACATGAAAAAGTAATGGCTGGCATATGTTCAGCTTTGGGATTATTTACACAGTTTTTTTAGTTTTTTTTTTTTTTTTTATAGAAACAGGGTTTTTGTCCATGAGGTGATGTAAGTTATATTTAAGCAATGTGTTGATGTCAGGAAGTCAGGTGTAATGATGGACAGTTAGCAGAGAAAATGTGATAGTAACTTTCAGAGGGGGTCACTTTTGATAAGGGTAAGGTAGTTATGCTTGTGAAAGTATGAGGTCTATGCAGAAATGGAGTACAAATATGCAGTTTCTTAAGTATGTGCTCAGAGTGCAGGCAAATGTGATATGCAGGTTTGTTTTAGAAATAGGTAAAAACAGCAATACATACAATTGATAGAAAGATAGATAATTACATAGACATATAGATAGAGAGAGAGACAGACAGACAGGCAGAATAGGAATGGCAGTGAAGTACTGAAGTGACGCCAACCCCACCCCTGCCATTCAGAGATGGACAGGCATTGGGGTGTGCCTTGGGGTGTTCAAGCTTTACACTCACCCCATTCCAAAAGGAAATATGCTGAAATGGGTATAGTACTGTATAAGAAAATCGAGTGAACTTTGGGGCTGAAGAGTCAAGGGCACACCTCAATACCTGTCACTGGCTGCAGGGTGGGGATGGGGGTGGAATGGCATGAGCATTACTGTTGACAATCCTAAGTCACACCCCTGATGCCTGTCAGTCCCTACAGGGCAGGGTGTTATGGTCAAAAACCCTAATGCCCTGGGCGTTGTTATGTGACTTCTTAACCTAGCAACAGCATTTAATGCATTACATTATAAGGACAAGTAAATGCTTTTAATACATTTACAGACAGTTACATAAACTTAAGTTTCTTCATAGAATAATTTAAATTTAGTAACAGTGGTAGTACAAAGCAATTACCCAGACAACTTGAAAACTATAACTACTTTTTATTGTACATTAACACCCCATAAGGACCTCCTTGAAATTGAGATGTAAATGTCACACACTTATCAGTTTTCTAACAGGAATATTTTACTATCCTAAATAAATGTCTTGCTTCAGTAACTGCTCAGCACATCTATTGCACGACCTACTTATTGACATTTTATACCTGCTATGCAATGTACTGCTGCTTACTACACCAACATCATGAACCATAAAGCAGATGACTGCCATAACAAGGAAGGCAGTATAGCACAGTGATTTAAGGCTGTGAGCTGCAAATCTGGAGATCTGGGTTTGAATTCCACAGCCCCCACTTGCATACTGGGTGACCCTGAACAAGTCACTTAACTTCCATGTGCCCCCAGGTTGCCCCTGTAAACAAGTTTTCAGCTTACTGTGCCATTCCTGGTTAAACAATTGAAAGGAAAAAAACACAATATATTATTGTTCTTGCTTTATTTTGCTACTACAAGCTTGGACTAATACATCCATTCTTAAATGTACTTTTTATAGCTTATGTGTCTGTGACCTAGGCAGAACTATACTTAAAATCGTACACATAAATAAATAAATCATCAGAATAACACTTATTTCAGTAGTATCTCCTTCCTTTGCAGGTGCCCATGACACTATGTATATATATTTCTATCTTTTTACTTCAAAGCACTAAACCTATTCAAATACGCAAAACAAAAGACTTTATTCTCTTCACACATTACTGCTAAATTTCAGGTCCCAGAGAGATAAAAATGTAGAGCTTTCCCTAGCTATTTGGGTTAGTGTTTCAGGTGTGTGTGTGTTTGTGGGGTGGGGGGACGTATAAAAAGCTTTTAAGAAACAGACACTCTAGTATCCAATATGGGATAGTCTTCTTTGGGTGACATATTTTACTCCTTAGTGGGCTTATACCTTAATTGTCATTCTTGTGTTGCAAGTGCTTGCTTTCATCAAGTGCTGTAATTTCAGAATGCAGTTTCACAAGTGAAACATAGAAACACAGAATTTGATGGCAGATAAGGACCGCTTGGCCCACCCAGTCTGCCCATTTCCCTACCTAATGGATAAGCTCAGATCCTAGTTAACCAGCCGCCTACTTCTTTCTACCCCACCCCCTATACTTGCCTTATGACTGTCCCATGCATGCTTGAATTCAACCACTGTTTTTGAATCCACAACCGTTTCATGCATCCACAACCCTCTCTGTGAAAAAATACTTCCTTACATTACCTCTGAGCCACCCTCCATCTTCAAATTGTGCCCCCTTGCTCTTGCACACCTCTTTTTTTGAAAGATGCTACTCTCTTGGACTTTGTTGATTCCCTTGAGGTACTTGAAAGTTTCTATCATGTCCCCCCTCTCCCTCCTTTCCTCGGGACTATACATATTAAGCTCCTTTGGTCTCTCTCCATATGTCTTCTGGTGCAGACCCTGCACCATTTTAGTTGCCCTCCTCTGGACAGCTTCCATCTTGTCTATGTCCTTGTGGAGACTGGGTCTCCAGAACTGCACACAGTACTCCAGATGGGGTCTCACCAGCTGTCTGTACAGAGGGATAACAACTTCCTGTTTTCTACTGGTGATGCCTCTCCCTATGCATCCCAGTATCCCCCAGCCCTCCTTACTGCCCTCTTACATTGCTTGCCCACCTTTAAGTCATCTGATATGACTACCCCAAGGTCCCTTTCCATTGCTGTTGTTGTTAGTATCTCACCCCCCATTGTGTACTCTTTTCCTGGGTTTTTGTTTCCCAGGTGCATTACCTTACACTTCTTAGCATTGAATCTAAGGGTGCCATACATTTGACCATTTCTCTAACCTTGCCAAGTCCCTTCTCATACTTTCCACCCCACCTTGTGCATCAACTCTGTTGTAGATCTTTGTGTCATCTGCAAAGAGACATACTTTTCCTTCTAGTCCCTCTGCAATGTCGCTTATAAAGACATTGAAGAGGACCGTCCTATTACTGAACTCCTGCGGTACCCCACTAGTAACCCCCTTTCTTCAGAGTGGACTCCATTTACTATTACCTTCTGTGTCCTATTCTCCACCCACTTCTTTACCCAGGCTACCATCTTGGGACCCACTCCCAGGCTGGCTAACTTGTATATTAATCTTTTGTGTGGGACTGGGTCAAATGCCTTGCTAAAGTCTAGGTAGACCATGTCCACAGCCCCTTCCCGATCTACTACTTTGGTCACCCAGTCAAAGAAATCTATTAGATTCATCTGGCATGACCTTCCTGCTGTATAAGGATGCAGTTTCAGGCACTCCTTAATTACTTTTTCTTTCTTTCCTTCTGAACCTTAAGCTTTGATGCCCCATGCAGCTCTGATAGTCAGTTGTTCCAACATGATAGATCCATCTCATGCCCCTCCCACATGAACCAAAAAAAAAGGTAGGGGTGGATCTTTAAGAGCTTCTCAGGTGGAGGTGGGGGGTGGCTCTTACCCCCACAAAAAACTAATGCTGCCTCCCACTACTCAGGTTCCAGTTCTTGTATCTCCCATTTAAGAAAGAAAATAATGCCATGCAACCATTGGCTAACATGAAAGTGCATTTATTCGAGGGTGGAAAGCATTTCTTGGAGGAGGGTAAGGTAGAGGAGACTATTTACACCTTCAGCCAGTTCCATGGACAGAAAACATGACATCAGCCCTTTTGTACATGCAAAACATCTGCAGGCTCCGCCCACTGCAGCCGTAAAAATGTCTGAGGGATTTTCTGTGAAACCATCTGCCCTTTCTGATCCACCAACAAGTAATTGCTAGAGATTCCCAGGGTCCATTTAAAGACATCTGGGGCCCAGTCAATTGGTTTTGTGGCCCTGACCCTGTGGAACTCTCTACCTTGTCTGGTGCAAGATTGCCTGACCATCCAGGGCTTTAAAACTGCACTTTAAGCTTGATTTATTTGATCTGGCATATCCAGATTATTAGGCTGTCACTGTAATTTATGGATTTTTATTCATGGGATTTTATTAATTTACTGTTTTGTTGTGATTATTGATTATATTTGTTTTAGGTATGTATGTCCAAGCACCTTGGTTGTAAGAAAGGCGCTTTTTATTAATAAAGATTGAACTGATTTGAATAAAACAGTATCTGTACATAAAACATGGCAATTTCAGCTGGCCTGGTGGTGCTGAGGGTTGAGGCACTGGACATCACACCTCACTCCATGCCGGCGAACCAGGTTCGTGAGTGGGCTCGGGTCACTGGTGGGTCGGCCAGGAGGAGATAGGCTTGAGCATCCGACAACAGCTCACCTTCTCCGGGGAGGGTTGCAGCCACAACCGCACTCTTGTCTGACTCTGAGTGGAGGCTTGGAGTACTGCAAGCCCCAATTACTGGGGAAACTGGTGGCCGCCTCACAGTATGGACGTCGGTGCATAAGCACCATGACTTTAGGGGTTACACACTGAAGGGGAGGGATTAAAATGGAAAAACACCTTCTGGCTCTGGGAAGATGGGTTTCCCGGAGCGTGCCTCTGATATGCCCTGCTCACCAGGACCACCACCTCGACCTGATGAGATGAAGGATTCCGGGGTGAAAGTCCTCCACCTCATCCCCACTCTGGGGGAAAACCGAAGCTCCATGGAGGAACAAGGGGTGAGTCCTGGTGGGTGCATGGTAGGAGGATGACTTCCTGGATAACCCAAAGGGTCGGGGCCAGCAGACAGTAGGGAAGGGATAAACGGAAGGGAAAAAAAAATGCCAATTTCTTCATTTCATTTGTAATAAATAAGGCCTGGTTGTCCTTACATTAGGGAAAAGGAGTAACGTTTATAATATGTTTGTAAAATATCTGCAGTTGATCTTTAACTTTTGGTCACCACGAAACCTCAGATTTTTCACCTGGCTCATTTTGGGATCTACTAATGTGCATTTGAATGGTAAACTCTGCTGATGCTGATGGATGGCCATCAATTTAAATGCCATTGGTACAGGAGCACAAAAATGAGCCGCCATCACCATCAGAGATGTCACCGGAAGTCCAACTATCTGTTTTATTCCTTTTCTAGGACCTAGTACTTGTTGCTTTGATTTGTTTTTAATTTTTTTATTTCTTCCAACTCATTATTTTCTGTCTGCTCAGTAATATTGCTAAAATTATTTTACTGCTTCCTTATACGGTTTATTATTCTCTCGGCTTCCTTTATTTTCCATTCTGATTTCAATAATATCAGATTGGAGTCTATAATTACTTAACCCATCCTCTCATAACACCCCACAGAATAATCACTTTCATGGTTAATTGGTTGTTTATCACTAATTTTAATTTGCTGTAAACCAACTACAGTAGCACACAAGGTAGTGTACCCCATAACGTCATTTTGTTCTACAGTACACCAGTATTACCCCTGTGTTCAGGATTTCATTCACTTCATAAATGTGGAATGTAGGTGGGCACTGTGTTAGGGGATCTAATACTAAAGGAATAATGCATGACAGGGTGTGTGTCGTGCTGGGATAACGCCATGCCTCGGGGGGTTGGGCATGAGGCCGCAGGCCAAGTGTGTCCAATGCCCCAGGCGTGGCATTATCACAAATGACACACACCCTGGAATGCATTATTCCTATTATACAATGGCTCGCTGTTATATATAAAATAAAAATATAATTTTAAAGAATGTTTTTATTAGTGTGAATAAATATTTTTGTTTCTTAAGAGGAGATGCAAAAAAAGAGCTCTATAATGTCATCTACATTGGTTCACAGTGCTGAGACTAGACCTGTGGCATCGTGCTGGGATAACACCATGGGTCCAGCCCCAAACTGACCAATCACAGTCCAAGACTCTTTTTTTTTATCATGTAAGATTTTATTGAGATTTTTCAGGTATCGTAAGCCATGAAAACGGCCCTCATACACCAAGCTTACAATACAGTCAGACATACTAATACATAGGTAATTATTCTCAGGATACAGGATGTTATCTACAGGCTCTGTATTTTAAACAGGTATATCCTAATGCAAGTATCAATGTACACCACTCTAGGCTATGAAATGCAGATTTCATACAGTAGGGAAACTAACTATCATGGTCCTTCTATCTTGGCCAAAAGTTGCTCCAATCTTGTCACAGAAGTCTGATCGGTACATCCTACTGTCAAACTATACAGGCGTCTATGAAATAACAACTAGTTAATAACAGTCTGTAGAAACCAAGGAAATTCTATCCTTCAGAATAATAGACAGTAAAGAAAAAGCCAAGAAGATCCAGAAACATAGGACAGTGTGAGTAAAGAGGGTGACAAGACCATACAGCCGCGGTCAACAGTCCAAGATTCTTTCTTGCCATTGTATACTACTTTTTTAACATAGGGAGATAAGAAAACTTCAAAGCCTTCTAAGAATCTTCTTTTACACAATGTGTGGTTTCCATGATAGATCTAGCTCTCTCTTCAACCTCATTTCCTGTGATTTAATTTCATCTCTTGAACTACTACCCAATGGTGCAATTAGTGCTTCCACCATAACTTCCCAACCTTCTAATTTTTTGGTGATGCATAGCATTGTTTTCTATTGGTTTATCAGCATTAGTTTGTCCCTTTTTATGAATTCACATAATTTGTGTTCTTATCTGTACCCTCTTCAAATAATTTAATTTGTTTGAATAAAGGGTGAGCTGATTTTTCTGTCTGTGATGTCGATTTGCTGGTTTAACTGAAGAAGAAGCTATGGGATGGAATAAAGTACCTTGGATTCTTAAAATAGTTCTCCTACATACCACATTAATTTTATTGCTAGGACCAAGAATATAGCTAGTTATTTTTTTGTCTCCTCCTCCACCTTCCATTTTTTTCTTGTTTTGTACTTTTTTTATTTTCAATGGATTAGCATCAATAGCATTTTTTTCTCCTTTTTTACTAGTTTCCATTAGGACCAATAAATGACTTTATATAAAGTTCAATGAACTGAGCAAATCATACATATTTAAACACATTGGGCACAATTCTCAAAGGGGCCTACATCCAGCGCAAGCTGCAGCAAACAGCAGCTTGCACCAATGCCCCCTGTGCCAGTGATCCTGCACCCAATTCAGGTACAGGAGGTATTCCAGCACCTAAGTCCCCTTCTGTGCAGCAGCTCCCCGATGCATCAAACACAAGGCACATGGAAGGGGCTGCTGCAAGACCCTTGCGGCAATGTCCAGCTGGTCCCCCATCCCTGATGACCCCAGTGCAGGCCGATGACCCTACCAGTGGTGGTCCAGCCACCCCACCCCAGAAAGCAGTGTCATCCATCTACACAGAGCAGGGGACAGTATAGCCCTCCACACACCTCCACAGCTGGTCCCTGACTGACCGGAATGTGTAGCAGACTGTACAGTGTACACGCTAATATTAGCACATACACTGTACAGTCCACTGCACATTCAGTGCAGTTGGGGACTAGCCACAGAGGTGTGCAGAGGGCTATGCTGGTCCCCTGCTCTGTCTGGGGATGGGGTGGGCACTACCTGTTTGGGTGGGGGGTACAGGAACTGCAGTGCGTGGGCATATGCCATGTGTCTGCATGTCAGGGACACCTGGGGGGGGTCCAGTGCATAGTCACAGATGGCCACAACAGGGATCCAGAGTGTGAGGCCACCCTGTATTACCATGGGGGCACTTCATGGATGGGGTCTGCTCCATATAGGGTACATGTGGGGTACATTGAGGTTGTGCAGGTGGGACCCGCAGCACCTATGCTACCACAGCTCACCCAGGGGAGAGATGTCTAAGGCCCCTTACACCAACCCTGGCTGGTCTAAGGGCACTTAGAATGTCTCCCACTGGGTGATGTCTGTAAATAACAAGCTGCAGCTTGCATCAGCGCAGTCCACCTAGCGCTGTGTCACAGCACAGTGCAGGGTGCAGGGCTGGCACAAGCCCTGTTTGGGGCAGGAAGCCTGCGGTCGATGCAGGCCACTTTTATGAATCGCGCAGCAGCCAGCCCTGGATGCAAGGTGCACCTTGCACCATCTCTGTTTGGCACAGGCACCTTGCGTCAGTCGCAGGGCTTTGAGAATCGGGCCCAGTATACAAAAAATACAGTTAAGTGTAGAATCTCACAGATGTCCTAAAAAATTGTAAAAGATCATACACTGTACTATATGGTTTCATTGATAAAACAGGTACAGCTCCTCAAACAGTTCAGAACTTCTGGGCAGCGATGGAAAGGAATTGACTGACATATTAGTAACAGTCATCCTAAAGGTCACAAATAGAGTGCAGTGATTATAAACTGCAGGGCCCAGTTAAAATGATATCCAACTTACACTCTCAAAACAGAAAAAAACATTTTGAAATATTTTAATGTCTATATAAATGAGATGTAATTTGCTTTTTGTTGCTTTTAGTTTTACTAATAATGCAAATCCTTGATTTTGACACAATGGATTTGTGTATATTATTTTGAAAACAACTAAATGGATTATTCTCACTTAATAAACTTTTAAAATTCCACTTTGGGTCAGTCGCATTAAAAAATTAATAGAAATGTGTAAAAGTCTAAATGATCTTAACAGAAAAATAAATTTAACATAAAGCTTAAAATGAGGCTCACTTTGTCAATATATGTTGTATTTTCTCAGCCAAATGTTTCCCACAGTTCCTTTAAGCTCCATTTCAAGATGCAATGTAATTTAAACAACAGAACCTTTAAGCAGGTTGAATAATTATTCCAGATATACTGAAATTAAAGAACTAAATAGTATTTACATTAAAGGGGGCTGGCAGTACTTAACCATATAGCCTAGAGCTTAGAGTAATGGACTGTGAATCAGCTTGATACATTCAGCTGACAAACCTGGGTTTGATTCCCACTACCTCCACTTGCATACTGTTTGACTCTGAACAAGTCACGTAACCTCCCCAGTGCTCCAAGGTTGCCCCTGAAAACAGGCACCTGTGCCTAGTGGGCCTTACCCAGTTACCAAAGAATAAAGAAATAATACATGTGATCTAAACTTGCAATGCTGCTGCAGTACTGGCTTGTCTTTGCTTCTCTTAGCATAGCTTAACGTTTCTTTTAAGATGAAACAGACAGATCTGGGTTCAAAAAGGCACAGGCTGCAAATGTGACTGTCCTGCAGCAGTGCAAAATGTCAAGTAAAGTCCGACTCACAAAGACTTTATATCCAACTCACACACAGCCTGGATAAGGAGACTTTAGTGACATGAAAAAGGAAGTTTTAAACTTGAAATAGTTTATAGTTAAAAAATATTATCTTTTATATCTTTTTAGTGTTAACTTTGAAATAATCCTTATGATTATATTACAATTATTTTTTTCATATTCTGGCTAACTTTCCAGCTGCATCCATAAATTATTATAGTAAAAAAAGTGCCGCACACACCTACATACTCTAGTGCAACAAAATGTACCTTGAGGTTCTCAGACTCTGAGAATTACATAATTCTCAAATTCTCTGATTTTCTGATCACAATTTCATACAATCTGCCAGCACCAGACAACCTTAATTCAGTTCAATGTCCTCCACATTCAAAGCCAGGTCCACACTGAAAAATTCCCTGAACCAGACCTGGAGCTCAGAAGCTCAAACCGACTTGAACTTCTTCATTCCTTAGTGCTACTGCTCAGCACTCCCTATTGATAGGGACTAAGGGATTGCTCCTTCTGGATGCTCTTTACAACTGCTCCATACTCCAACTCCTGGATTCTGGTCTCTGTACTCTCTGGCTCTTTTGTCTGGCTCTGTTCTCCATATTCCAGCTCTGTGGTCCATGTTCCAGTTGCTAGTCAATAACCAACCAATCAGCTTGGTCTCCCTCCCTCCCTCCTGCTCTTCAAGTGGGTCTTCTTCCTTTACATCCTGTGTATCCTCCTCACAAATGTGTAACCAGAAAGGCAGGAGCTGTAATGCCAGACTTCAGAGAAACAAGCAAACAACAACAAAAAAAAAAAAAACAGAGAAGACATGGCAACAATAAAGTACTGAGCTAATTCTCTCATAGACAAAGACACGAGTAATAGAATACAGTCAAGCATTAAAACATTTTGCTGAGTTAGTCCTTCATAGCACACTAACAGAATATGGATACCATCTTTGTTTAGACTCAGATTGTTGTTCAGATATACATTTATTAGGGTGGGTACTGAGTCTCTGGTTGTCAGTGTCAGGAAGAGATCATCTACGTGTTTCCACTGGACCAATTTGAGCTTCCTGTATCTGAGTGTGGCCCTGATTTTAATCTCCCATGGTTCTAGGACCAGTATGAAAATGAGGGAGAAAAGTGGACACTTGTCTTCTTCCCACAGTCAAGGAGAATGGGTCAGACACTATATTAAAGATTACTCTGGCTGTAGTGTTTATATTTAGTAACCTCACCATAGAGCAAAACTCTGGTCCAACTTCAAATATCCATAGTGTGCCAATGAGGTATTCCCACTTCACCAAATCAAATGCCTTCTCTGCATCAATGCATATGGCACTGACCAGGGAAGGGTTGTCTTTATACCATGAAGGATTGCTAAAATGGGGTGCAGGGTGGTCCACGGCATGGCATCCCTTTATGAAACCCACCTGGCCTTCATGGACCAGAGATGGTTTTATGGTCTCCAGCTTGAGTGCCAGTGCCATTGCAAAAATGTTGATATCCCTGTTAATGAGAGATATAGGCCTATAATTGGCACAGTGGCTGTCAGGGTGCCAAGGCTCAGGGAACACCTGGATGATGGCATCCCTCTTCACTAGGGGCAAGGTACCCATTTTGTGAGCTACCTTATGCAGAAGGGGTAATGGGGTTCTTTGAGTACTTCATAAAACTCTATGGATAACCCATCATACCAGTGCCCTGCCTATGTTCATGCATTTAAGTTCCCTTTCCAATTGTTCCACTGTCAGTGGGGCATCCAATTTTTTTCCCATTTATCCCAGTCAAGCTAGGCAGATCGATATCCCTCCAAATTGTTTTATGTCTCCATGTGTAGAATGTATGTGATAAGATTAGCATTTGACTAGTCAATGCAGGTGTAACGGTTGGTATGTAACTATGGCTACTTGTTATAATCACCATGGAACCCGTAACTACTAGTACCACTGTAATTGTTAGCATCACCTTCACCACTACATTTTGGCAATCCATGGCCCAGTACCATTCCCACATTTTCCACATCCACCCTCACTAGTGTTCCATACAATCTTTCCACTTCATCTCTGACCCGTACCCTTTATGTTGAAAACAAGTTACACATTACAAAATGATATGCATTAAAGACTGGATTTCATAAGAGCAAATGGACAGAAACAAGTGCAGAATAAAGTAAGGAAATGTAAAACATTCTTATAAATAAGACAGCACAAGAGATCAACAATATCCTTCTTTCGGCACTTGACTAAAAGTGTAGCAAGCCATTTCCTTCCAAATCACTGCAAAGTGTTTTTTTCTAGTCAGAAACATAAAGCAGCTTAAGCAGCAGATCCATTTCCTTCAGCACTATAGAACTACATAGAACCAGAAGATGCAGGTACATGTGAGAGACCTGGTCATTATAGCTATTATATAGAAACCTTTAATGTTCTATTCTGCATAGATACATAGAATTTGTAGGCAGAAAATTACCTCTTTGCCCCCCCAGTCTGTCCAGATGGTTCATGCTTATTCTGCTTCTGCTGCCCCTATTTGGTCTCTGGAGACCCACAACCTCCCTGTCTCTAGTCTCATTCACACCAATGTCTAGCCTATGCATTCCTGAAGCCTCCTACTGTTCTATACTCTACCACTTCTGCTGGTGGTCTATTCCAGGTGTTTCCAGTGAGAAATGTTTGGTCACATCACTCTTGAACTTATCTTCCTCTAGCTTAACTGCATGTTCCCTGGTCATGGTGCTTGTTCTCATTTGAAAGATACTTCCCACCTCTGTTCCCTCCTTGAGGTGTTTGTACATTTCTATCATGTCATATCTCTTCCTACTCTCCTATCTTACAGAATGCACTGGTTGAGATCCATCAGTGTCACCTCATAGGGCATCTCTTGCAATTTATACTCCAGTTTAGTTGCCCTCCTCTGGATCACCTCCACCATGTCAGTGTCCTTTCTGAGTTGTGGTCTCCAAAACTGGATGCAGTACTCCAGGTTGGGTCATACTAGTGAGCAATACAGCAGCAACACCACTCCCCTCTTCTTGCTGCAGATATCTGCCCCCCATGCAATCTAGCATCCCACTAGTCCTACCCACTGTCTTGTCAGATTGACTTGCCACCTTGGGGCCTCACATATGATGACCCCAAGGTTCTCTTCCTGTGTAGTAACTGTTAATACCTCCCCATCCCATACTCAGTAACAGAGTTTATGCTCTATGTGCATGATTCTGACTCCCCCATGTGACTGAACATCTTGTGGAATCATTCTGGATGTTTTGCATGGAATTCAACACCCACATTTTGGAACAAAAGCTTTTGGATGTTTTACATGGAATTCAACACCCAAATGTTGGCCCAAAAATGGTGGAATATAAAGACTACAACAAAACAGCCATGCTTGATGCTATTATGTAGAATGAGCCATGTCACTTAAAAAGAGAGAGGGTTTCTACTGCAAATACACTTTTGACCCTTCCAGTTTTACTTAGAAGAGGACACTCATGTGATTGTATTGCTTGCAGAATAACTTTCTGCAGAATTCAGTAGTAAATGGTGGAATTAATCTATCTAACTGCAGAACGAATGCTATATTAACATAAGGTGAAGTTTAATTCCAGTTTGCTTTTTGTTCTGCAATTCAGTTGTAAATTATGTGGCAAAGGGCAAAAGTCTGCCAAAACATTTGGAATAAGTCCGATTTTACTAAGGGTGGTAATTCATAAAATTTGAAGATCTGTTGTTAAATTTTTATTGAAGTAGAATCCATCATTTTTTCCCAGCACTTGCTGTGCTTTGGTGAGTAGGATACTGCATAACCAAATAATATCCCCACCCTATCCACTGCTCTGAATACACTATCACTTGTGGTCACATAGGTGGCAGTCACACTACAAGCCATGGAAGCAAGATGGTAGTCCACAGCCTATTTTTTTTTTCTAATCTGGATTACTGGAATGGTCTTTTGGTTTGCCTAGCAAGTACAATTCCTGCCTCACTGCAATGTATACAGAACACTGATGCTGTGTGATCACAAGTGCATGCCACCCTATTCATGTCAACCATCCTTTTTTGAGAAATTACTTTGGCTTTCATTAAACCTTAGATGAAATTTCAACATTTTTGTGATGCTCTATGTCACTCGCCATATTGGTACCTCTGCTTATCTTACTGACTGCCTCTATAGGTATGCTCAGTCTGTTTACATTCTTGTGACGTGAACCTAGTAGTTGTCCCAAAACTATTTGTGGTGATCTTATCAACTGAGTGCTGACCATGAAGAATGCCTATCCCAGCTGCACACCCAGCATCACCTGAAGCAGGTGGACTGGTGAGACAATGCTGTGGTTCGAATAAGGTTGGGTGAAAGAAAACACCCTTTAAGGAGAGGCAGGAGACAATCTGGAAGTTTGATGCCTGTCTGGCTTTTATTCATATACAGGGACAGTATACACGGTCACAAGGGAAGGGAGGGGATCAAACCTTAGAAGCAGTAAATAACACTCTACTTACTTTCCTTTCCTTACTACTCTACAGGTGTACCTTGGCTTACGGCCACTTTATAATACTCTCTGACTCTATGATATGTTGCTATAAGGCCTACACACGAAGGAGGTATAAACTTATATTTCTTTATCACAAAATAGAACAAGCATACAGTGTACAATAACCACTAGACAGTATAACACTTTCAAAGTCTATAAGATCCAGATGTTCCGTCATCTTCGTGCACAGCTGAGAAGTAGGAGTAAAGGGAAAAGGAAACCCCTGATTGGTGCCAAGCTTACCAGTGGAACCTATGAGAGGTTGCAAGGGAAATGGAGAGATTTGTAAACAGACCTTAGTCATTGGTCAACCCACTCTCCAGAGTTGCTGGAATATCAGAGCATGAATTGACTGAACTGGGTTAGGCGATTCCCTGGCACAAACCCTTAACCTGGGCTGCCAAGAATGAAGAACATGGAATGTGGCAAGGAATACACCTGCAGGATTACCAAAACAGAAGAATCTGTTGCTGTCTCCCTGGCACCAACCCTCGACCAGGGCTGCCAAGGATGAAGAAGACAAACTGCTGTGGGTTTTCTGGCACCGACCCTCGACCAGGGCTGCCAAAGATGAAACACAAGACTTGGCGAAGAATCCACTAGAAGATTGCCAAGGTTGAAGACACCAACTGCTGAGCTGCTTCAGTGATGGATCCACTTGGAGGACCATCAAACTGGAGCTGGATCCCAGAAGATTGTACCAGTTATGCAGGATGGACTAAGCAGGAAGAAAAGCTAGAAGATGAAGATCTGGATTACACAAGGTTTAGAGCAAAATAAGAAACTGACAGACACGAACACACCTGGGACATGACAGACTCGACTTTTGGTGGGCATCTGGGAGTGACAGATGAGGCTTCTTCCAGTCTTCTCACTTCCAAGCTGACCAGGAACTGGTGGCCAAGACTCTCCAAGGGACATTGATTTCAGCTTATGGCGGACGATATGGCAAGAAGATGCTGTCAGGCTGAAGACTTCTGAGGTGAAGAGTTGATTGAGGCTGAAGACTGAGTCCCAGATTTTGCACTGAACACTAGTACTTATATTAGCACTGTACACTGGAATTTCACTTGCAGGGGAAATTGTTTACTTGCAATGGCAATTTGCCTGGAGCAGGGGCAAATTGCAACAATCTGGGGAAATTGTTCACTTGCAGCAGCAATCTGCCTAGAGTAGGGGCAAGTTGTAACAATCCAGGGCAATTGTTCACTTGCAGCAGCAATCTGCCTGGAGTAGGGGCAAATTGCAACAATCCAGGGCAATTGTTCACTTGCAGGGGCAATCTACCTGAAGTAGGGGCAAATTGCAGCAATCTGGGGCAATTGTTCACTTGCAGGGGCAATTTGCCTGGAGCAAGGGCAAATTGCAACAATCCGGGGCAATTGTTCACTTGCAGGGATAAATTACCACAATTTTAATGTACGGGTATCTCAATACAGTCTTGGCGCTTTTTGTAATTAATACAGCACTTTAGATCCTTGAAGAATAAACAATTTGTAGAAACAGTACATTAGCTGACTGTCCTTTATAGTAAGTGGTGTGCTAAGCACTCCTTCGTTGGACCCTTTTCCCTCTTGGGGTCTGTCTTTATTAGGATCTGGCTACCTCTGAGCACTTTAATGTGAATACCCCAGTTACTGAGCCTGGCTGCACTAATTACCACAGGGCCTGCTGTGCTAAATACACTGGGCCTGGATGCCCCATTACTACCGGGTCTGGCTGCTCTAACTACTACTGGGCCTGGCTGTCCTAACTGCACTGGGCCTGGTTGCCCTAACTACTACTGGGCCTGGCTGCCCTTCTTACACTGGGCCTGGTTGCCTTTAATACCACTGGACCTGGCTGCCCTTCTTACATTGGGCCTGGTAACCCCTTTCGGTTTTAGACTTGGGTGCCCCTTTAACTTTTTGCTGCCTAACTTTGACTGGGCCCCTTTAAATTATTTTTTTTTTTAGGCCTAACTGATCCTGCTGCCACTCTGTCCACTTTATTCCTCCTTATTCCCAGCCCCCTAATGAATATTTAAAAGGCCTCTCAAATGACCATGCTTTCTGGCTCCTCCTGATGGGCGTCGTTAATCCAGCCCTTTCTGAATAATTAATGGAGTCCTTATGCCTCGACCTCCCCTTGGCACTCAGCTGCCTCTGTTGCACCTAGCACTACTGAAATAAATAAATAAATACAGAAATAACTAAATAAATAAATAAATAAATGCAGTCCTGGTTTGTCTTTGGGGTGGCCAGCACAGATTGAGTGCTGCCGCCAACTCACCACTCCTTCTGGGCTCTGCAGTGAGAATCAGGAGGCTGGAGGTATTCTGGCAGTGGGAGGGCATAAATAAGGCACTACGGCAGATGTCAGGGGGCCTCTGGAAGGCTGACAGTGAAACCGGCGATGCAGCCCTGCTAGCCACTGACATGGGACTGGGGAACTTTTATTTTTTTTAATTAAATAAAGAAAACGGTGCTCTAAGCTCTGCGGCTGCGCAGCTGGACTTTTCTTCACTTTATGGTGCCCGATAGCACTGCAGACTGCACAGCAGCTTCCAGATGGCTTCACTAGCTGGAGCCACAGCAGGCACTCAGAACAGCCCTCGGGGAATGGCTTCAACCTTTCAGGTAAGCCCTTTCCTAGCTCCCCTTAACCTTCTGCGTCCTCTCCTCTCCACAGCTAGTAGGATCTCTAACTGAACAGTTTAAAATTTAAAACTCAGCTTCTGGTTCCAGAATGTTTTGATTGGAATGCTGTGCATGAGAAGCTCAGCACAGCATTCCATCCAAAGTCATTGTTACACGTGCTGCATAATAAATTCTGCCTTTTGACATGTTTTTAGTGCACTGGGCACCTTTTCTATTTTTTTACTATTGCTTTCCCACTAGAATGAGGGGGACATTTATTCACAGGGGCCACTTTTTGAATGTACTGTGCAGCACACACATCAACAGGGCACCCAGGGCACCAGCAATCCCTTACTCTTTTATTGCCCTTCCTTTTTCTGTAGTGCCCCCAACTTTGGGGCATTACATATTGTTGCATGAATTCTGTGGAATTTGATTTTGTAATGCATTTAGGAGTCAGTCTGCATGCAGAGTTTCATGGAGGCACTCAATACTCACTTGTGCAAGAAGACTATGATGGGGGCAAGGCAGAGGATGAGGGGCAAAAATCAGGAAAACAAGAATAAAGTAGTAAAGGAGGCAGGTAACAGAGAAGGTAAAAAAGGGAAGAGGCAGGTCAGTGGAACTTCAAGGAACAGCACAGGCAGGAGGGGGAGCAGGGAAGCAGGCAGGGAGGGAGTAAGGTATAGAAAGCAATGTGCATCATTGCAAGGAGTCTGGGAAATGAAATTCTGGACCTGGAAGCCATTGTGATGGAGGCTAGCCTGGGTTTGGTGGCCATAACAGAGTCATGGTGGACTGTCAGGCATGACTGGGACAAGGCCATTCTGGGTTATACTCTGTTCAAGACATACAGACAGGGCAGGGAGGAGGTCAGTACATCACAGGGTAAACAGGGTGCAGGAGAGGAGTGTCTTTCAAATGAAGAAGAGCACCAGGACCAGAAAGCATATGATGAAACAGGAGGGTGGGAAGTTTAAGAGGGATGTGAGGAAGTACTACTTCACTAAAAGAGTGGTAGACATCAGGAATAGACTACCAGTGGAAGTAGTTGAGGTGAAAACAGCAGGTGTCTTCAGTAATGCTATGGACAAACACAGGGGAATTTTAGTAAGCAGGAAGAGAGGAGGGAGGGTTTCTGGAGATCCATTAGGGTCTGTGGAGAAAGACTAGGCAGGGGCCATCTTGGTAGACTGGGTGGGCCAAACAGTCCTTTTCGGCTGGCAGATGCTATGTTTCTGTGAGGAGGGATTGCACTATATGTGAGTGAAGGATTCAAGACCATGGCGCTACAGGGGTATATGGAGGATAAGGAAGGGCTAGAGGTGCTATGTGTCATCCTGGAGACAGGCTCTGGGGCTGCTATCTATACAGGGTGGAATACAGACCACCAGCTCTGGGAGAGGAGTTAGATGATGCACCAGCAGAAGCCATCATCAGGATGGAAAGTAAGGGGAAGATGTTGGTAGTTGATTACTTAGATCTGCCAGACATTGATTAGAGCCTTCCACCTGCAGCTTTGTCAAGGAGCATGGACATCCCTGACTCCCTATAAGGGAATTTTCTCAGGCAGCTAGTCAAAGAATCCACTAGGAACAGGGCACTGCTGGACCTGGTGCTTACAATCAGGGACAGCTTTGCAGATGTGACAGTGGGCAGTCCCCTAGACACCAGTGATCGCCTTACAGTGTGGCTGAACAGTAAAGTAGGAACAGAAGCTAACAACATGAGGAAGAAGGTCTTGAACTTTAGGATGGTGGAATGTAAAGAAATGGAAGACTGCCTCAGAAATGGCTTCATGGGGGAGAGTGCCATGGAGGGGTAGAAGTATAGTGGGGAAAAATAAGGGAGGGCATTATTTGGGCAATCAGAAGGATGTGAGTAAAAGCAGAAGGAAAAAGAAACTGTCATGGTTCTCTAGGGAAGTGGCCAAGGTGATAAAGAAAAAAGGGTGGCATTCAGGAGGTACAGTATAAAGAAATGCAGAGGCGGGAGGTTAGGGAGGTGTACCAAGTAGAACAGATGGAAGTAGGAAATGTGGGGAAGGGAGAAAGGCACAGACAGAGGAAAGGATAGCAAAAGGGGTAGCTAAACAGGATAAGATTTTCTTCAGGAACATAATTGAGAAGAAGAAAGCAAAGTGAGGGATAGTGACAATAAGGAGGGGTGGGGGAGATTACACAGAAGTGGACCAAGAAGTAGCTGTCATACTGAACAAGTACTTCTGCTCAGCCTTTACGGTGGAGGAAGGGGGGACAGACCACCAAGAAGCAGCAGCAACAAAGGGGAAGGTGGATACAAGTCCATTTTCAGAAGAAAGAGTCCTGTAGGGGCTTGTAGCTGTGAAGGTGGATAAGACTATTGGACCAGACAGGATACACTCAAGGGTACTAAAGGTTCTCAGGGAAGTGTTAACTGCCCCACTGAAGGCCTTATTCAACAGTTCACTGGCAACAGGTGTGGTTCTGGAGTACTGGAGGAGCACATGTGTTTCCCCATATATGAGTGGCTACAAGGAGGAGGTTAGCAACTATAGGACAGTCAGTTTCACATAATTGATGGGGAAATTAATGGAAACCCTGCTAAAGGAAAGGCAGATAGAGTGTCTTGAATCCAGTGGGGTGCAACACCACAGGTGGCATGGATTCATGGGGAGAGGTCATGCCAGGAGAATCTGATTGATGTCTTTGACTGGGTGACCAGAGAAAAAGAGTAGGGGAGGGCAGTGGACATGGTCTAGATGTACTATAGCAAGGCCTTTGACACTGCTCCACACAGGAGACTAATTCAAAAAAAATTGAGCAACCTAGGGTGGTATCTAAAGTGGAGAATTGGGATAGAAACTGATTAACAGATTGGCATCAGACAGTGTTGATTAATGGCACTCACTCTAATGATGGATGAGTGACCAGCAGGGTGTCACAGGGCCCTTTAGTGTCTTCATAAATGACATTGAAGAAAAACTGACATGGATGATATCAAAATCTGTAATAGGGTGAACATTCAGAAGGGTGTAGAGAGAATGCATAGGGATCTTGGGAAACTCAAGGATTTGTCAAGATTGTGGTACTTGGAGTTCAATGCCAACAAGTGCAACATCATGCACCTAGGGCATAGGAACCCAGGAGGTATTTACAGCCACGTAGCAGAAAAAAGACCTTGGGGTTTTCAAAACTGATTATCTCAAAGTGGCAGTGCAGTGTGATGTAAGTAACTAAGTAAGTTTTATTTATTTAGCGCCCAATCCCGGAGGCTCTGGATGCTTTACATAGAGGCAGAAAATTCAAACAGAACAGTTCAATAATTAAGTTAGTCGGTTTAAAACATATTCATAATAAATGTTAAATAAAATTGTAAAATCCCAGTTTAAACTACTGATTTACAAGTTAAAAGCTTGTTTAAACAGATGTGTTTTTAATCCTTATTTAAAACTCTCCACAGAAGGAGCTTCTCTTAGAGATCGCAGCAACGAGTTCCATAGGACAGACCCGATGACCTCAAAAGCACAGTCACCAGCGGTCTTAAGCCACACCCTCAGAACTGTGAGGAAGCCCTCTGTGGAACAGTGAAGTGAACACACACCGGGCAGGCAGGTGTCAGAAGGTCTGACAGATAGCCAGGACTTGACCTGTACAGGGCCTTATAAGTGACCAAGCCCACCTTGAAGGCAATCCTCCACCTGATTGGTAGCCAGTGCAGTTTGAACAAAACCGTGGTTATATGTATGGACCTTGGAAGGCCCATTAACAACCTGGCTGCAGTGTTCTGCACCAACCGCAGCTGGTGGAGGTTGCTCCCACTGACCCTGAAGTAAAGAGCATTGCAGTAGTCAAGTCTGGATGTTGCAAAGGCATGCACCAGTGAGGGTAGGTCATCAGGCAAGACTAATGGTTTAATTTGGTTGATATTCCTCAAATGGTAAAAACCATTTCGGATGATGGAAGACACCTGAGCCTCAAGTGTCAATCCATTGTCGAGGATGATGTCCAGATTTTGCACCTTATTTGCTGCCACCAGTGAGGTGGCAGCCAGGAACAACCCTGTTAGTGCTCTGGTGACAGCCATATCTCATCGATGACCCAGCTCAATCACCAGCACCTCCATCTTGTCTGGGTTGAGCCACAGCCAGTAAGAGGACATCCAAACCTGGATCTCAGATATGCATTTATTCAGCAAATCAACAACATCTGATGTTCTGGGGGCCAAGGACATATATAGCTGGGTATCATCTGCATATTAGTGAAAACCCAGACTGTAACACCTAATGATATAATCCAGGGACAGCATATACACTGCAAACAACATGGGCGACAAGATCGAGTCCTGAGGGACTTCGCAGGTCAGGAACTTCGGGCCGGAGGAGAAATTCTCCATCACTACCTGTTGCTTCCTACCTGTCATATAGCACTTAAACCAGCTGATGACTTTGCCAGTGAGTCCACAAAGCCCTCTAAGGTGATCAAGAAGCACCATGTGGTCTACGATGTCAAAATCTGATGAGAGATCGAGGAGAACAAGAACTGACCACTCTCTATCTCTCACCCTAAGGAGATTATTCTACACCATAACTGACACTGCTTCAGAGCTATGCTTCCTCCTAAATTCAGACTGGCGTGGCTCGTGTGTGTGGAAGGTCATCAGGTGGGCTTTGAGCTGCGATGCCACCACTTTCTCTACAACCTTCCCCAAGAATGGAAGATTGATGACAGGTCGGTAATTCACTAAGCTATCCGGGTCGAGAGATGGTTTCTTCAGAAGGGGCCTCACCAATGCCTCCTTCAGGGCATCAGGGAACATCCCCTCTGACAACAAACACCAGACAATCTCAGCAAACACTTGACCACCGGACTCAATACTTCCCACAAGGAGCTGCGTCAGGCCTGGGTCCAGTTCACAAAAAGTGGGTTGCAGCTTTGAGAGTACCTCGATGAATTCAGACACCCCCACTGGCTGAAACTCTTTCCACACAAATGGAGTGCCCATGCCCGTACCAGAATCTATACTGTAGAAGTAATTCTGTCCCACTGGAGAGATCCTGGCCCTAATGGAGGACACTCTGTCAAAAAAGAACTGAGAGAACTTCTCACACTGGGCGATTGAAACTGCTCTTTTTGGCTGCAGACAGACTTAATGTAATAGCCTGTCTATAGTCTGAAAGAGCACAGTCTGTCTGTTTCTTCCTGCAGCAATCTCCCTGGATAGGAACTCTGCATTCTTATGGTTGATTGCCCTTTGATACTCACCATAGTGATCTCTCAAAGTCAGTTTGTCCTCCAAGGACCAGGACCTCCAGCAATGCTCCAACTTCCGACCTTTGGTCTTCATCTTCTTGAGAACCCCATCAAACCATGGGTATCTCAAGTGAGAAGACATTGGTTATATACAGATCAGTGTGATGTTGTCGGGTGCCTTGGTGATAGCATTATTATACGCTGCCACTGCCTCGTCCAAACAAGCAACACATACAACACTCACACCAGAAAAGTACGTTATGGCCAGCAGTCCCTCTGGGGACAATTCCCATAAAGGGTGGTAGCAAACCATCTCAACAGGGGAGGGACTAGCAGGGGAAGCCCTGAATTAGAACTCCACTGTGCAATGAACCTACCAAGAGACTGGATCAATCTTGAGATTCATTATCTCAAGCCCCAGTGAGAACACTAAGTCCAAGGTGGGCCGTGGTGGTGGGTCGTAGAAGCAACCACTTGTGCGAGGCCCAGAGATGTCATTGACTGGAGGAGGTACTTTCCAAAGTGTGAGTTCGTTGTTGACGCAAGCTTTGGATGTCCCCCAAGATTAACCATCTGGGCAACTCCAATACCCTATCGGCGACGAAGTTTGTGACCTCCTGCAGGAAATCCCCCTTGTGTCCAGGAGGACAATAAATGAGCCCTACTGAAAAAGCAGTCAGTAGGGCTAGTGGTGTGCATAGGAGGGCTAGTGGTGTGCATAGGAGGGCTAGTGGTGTGCATGGGGAGGGGTATCTCCAGAAAGGGGAGAAGGAGGTGGTGTGACCCTACCTCAAGTATGGTGTCCGGTTTTGGAGGCCACACCTCAGGAAGGATATATACAGAGTGTAGGCAGTCCAGAGCAGGGCAAATGAAATTGTGTAGTGGTTGCACCAAAAGCCCTATGAGGAGAGACTGAGTACATAACTACTTATTTGTTTCAGGAACCTGTACCTGCCTCACCTGACTTACAGGCCCCTGCTCTTATCCATGCTTCCTAAAACTCTAAAGCTTATTTCTCCAACCTTCTGCTACTGCTGCATTGTATCTACATGAACATGTATATTGTACATCAGTGTTCTGCAATGTGAATACTTAAACATCGATATAGCTGTCCCCAGGATTGTACCCTATCTGTATAGCCATCCTCAGGATTATACCCAATTTCTATCCTGTCAAAATAAAACGTTGTACTGCATTTGGGACACTGCCATAGATCATATATTGCACTGCAACTTGCTACATGTGGTGATTTGCATATACAGCCCACGATGCTTTGCATTATGGGGGTATGTGTGATTTTATATTTCTTTGAAACTTGGCTTCCCGGCCAATGCCCTTTGGGGTAACCATTACCTCAGTGCCTGTACACTGAGGTTCCTTGTCTTTTGGCCTCTGCATGTAATATATGTAATATATATTTATTACTGTCAATTGTACAGCTTTGTGACATTAGTTTTTAAGCTGATTTTGTGTAGTACCGTGACTCTTTGTATGTTGTAAACTATTGTCCTACAGTATGTACCCTCCCCCAGGTCACCCCTGAAAAGGGGAATGCACGGTCTTAGTGGGCTTACCCAGTTACCAAAATTCAAATAAATAAAATAAATAAATGAGTGATCGCAACATGTACACCCTGCAAGCAAGGAGAGCAAGAGGGGACATGATAGGGACCTATAAGTACCTCACAGGGTGAACAGGGAGGAGCAGAGGAGTATCTTTCAAATACAAAAGAGCACCATGACCAGAGGGCATGTGATAAGCTGGAGGAATGAAAGTTAAGGGAATGTGAGGAAATACTACTTCACTGAAAGGGTGGTACACATCTGGAACAGACCGCCAGCAGAAGCAGTGGTGGTGAAAACAGTTGGGGACTTTAACCATGTGTGGTATAGACAAAGGGGAATATTAGTAAATAGGCAGGGAGGAGGGAGGGTCTCCAGAGAGCAGTTAGGATCTATGGAGAAGGACTAGGCAGGGAACAGTTTGGCAGACTGGGTGGGCCAATTGGTCCTTTTATGCTGACAAATTATGTGTTTCTATTTAAACTGTTACTCCACTACCTGGGAGCAACAGAAGAGGAAACCCCTGGAGGGCTGAGGAACTATACAGGGGCAACAATCCTCACTTGCAAGCAGGCCATATGAGGAGCACACCCAGCAAGATGAGACAGTTTAAGGATCCAATGTAATTTGAAGGCAGGTCTTAGTGGCTAAGACCTAGCTTAGTGGCTATTATGTAGACCTGGTAGAAGGGGCAGAAGAAATATAGCTGGACACCAAGATAAAGTAATACAGACTATTCTGAAAGGATAGACCTACCAGGAAAGGGAGTGAGGTGACTCTCCTCATAATGAAGGAAAGCAGTCACTGTTGAAGACACAATGGCTATTAAGGTGGCACACAGTGTCACAATATGTATCTGGGTCAAATCAGGGACAAAGGGGTGTAAAACAGTCACCCTGCACATCGGCTACAAGCCACAAACTGTTCAAGAAGCATGATGCCCTAAAAGTCAGAGAAACTGTGAGAGCAGCTAGATTAGAAGCATTGGCAATACTGAGAGACCTCAATCTCCTGGGCACAAACTGGCATCTTGGCAGGGATAACAGTTAGGCTAAGACAGCGTTCCTCTCCCTTTTGGCAGACTGCTTCCTATAGCAGCATGTCCAACAGAGACAAGGTTTGAGGCCACCCTTGAACTTTGTTCTCAACGGTGGGATAGGATCATGTCCAGTCTTAATGTGAAGGAACTGGTGGAAGGAAGTGACCACAATCAGGTAACCTTCTCCCAAGTTACATGGAAGACTAGCTGAAACTTAGACCCAGAACTTCAGAAAAGCAGACATTGCCAAGATGAAGTTATTGGTGTCCAAATAGTGGGAGCAGCTGTATAAGGCTGGTAATGCAGAGCATATGTGGAATGTTGAATAGGGTGCTCAAAGCAGGCACAGAGGACTGCAACCTTTAAAACAATGACGAAGAATGGTCAGGAAGTTCCTCCTGCTTTAACAGGGACCTAAGGTAAGTGATCTAGACTAAAAAAAAGTGTATGACCACTGGGAAGAGACAGGTTGCTTCCAGGCCAGAGGTGATTACAGAGTAGCAATGAGACTATAAGATTTGGATTATTGTAGAAAACCAAGGAGGATCTGGAAGCCAGGCATAGTAAAAGGAGCAGCATACAATATCAAAACCTTCTTCCATTACATAAATGGAAAGAGGTAGGTGAAGGATGTGACTGAATCACTGAAAACCAGGGCTTTGCAAATACCTTTTCTGAATATTCTGCCTAATATTCGGTATTCAGGCATCAGGTATTCATCATTCGACCAATATTTAGTATTCAGTTAAAAAACACCACCAGAATAAACATCATGGTGCCTCACTTCAAATCCACAACCTTCATAACTCCTACCTGGATCAAAATAACTCATTTAAATACCTCAGAATCACTCTCGACTCAGCCCTTTCTTTCCATGAACATATCCATCTTCTTAGCTCTGCCATAAGCACTAGAGTAGGGTTGCTTTACCATTATAGATGCTGTCTGCCCCTGATGCACTTTGCCTTGCTGTCTCATCCTCCATCCTCTCCCTAGTGGACTATGGTATTACTATCTATGGAGCCACTGATCATACCACTCTCTGTAGGATAAAAGTGTCACTGAATACAGCCTGTCAACTTGTCACAAGCTGTGCAAGACACACCCATACTTGCGACCTCTACAGTCTGTCCAATTGGCTGAATGTTGATGACAGGCTAAAATATCAAACCTGCTTGATCGCCAAAAAAATCTCAATAGGCCTCTTCCCACTGAGCTTCTAAATCACCTTCAAACTACCCCTTCGCAAACACCCACTAGAAGTTCTTCTAAAGTCTCCTTGCATGTTCCCCACAATAGGACCTCTCTTGGGCAGTGAGCTTTCCATTATAGGGCTCCCCTTTAGCTAAATTCCCTACCAACTGCTTTCACAGCTGTATCCAAACTCTGACCTTTCAAATCTCTCCTCTGGGAACATATCATTTCCTCCAGCTTCTGTGATTGCTTCTAACCTTGCTCCCTACCTACCTCTGTTTCCCCTCACTGATCGTTAATTCAGCTCTCTCTGGTTCTATCTTGCCTCTCTCTCCCTTCCCTATTCCTCCCTCCCTCACTCACTCCTCTCCTCAGTTTTTTTAGCATACCTGCTACTCTCCTTGTCCCTGCCACATTGGCACTATTTGCCAGATCTCAATCTCGTGCTTGTTCTGATCGATTATGTAATGTATAATGTATTACCTGACCTTGGATAGTTTATCCTATATATTAGTGTTTTGTCTTACTTGTACCAAACATGACTGTCATTTCCTGTATTCATTGTCTTGTACCTCCCTGATGTGCAGCCTTTGCAAAAGAATCTCTGACTCAAAGGCTTGTAATTCTGATTCATTTAATAAAATAATGAAAAAAATTAAAATAAAAAAAGGCAAGATATAGTCCCAACCCTCCTCCATAGCCATGATCATTTCTGTATGGAAGCACCCCATCCCCCACCTTCAGTTAGCACCCAACCCCCTCCACCCACCAGCAGCACCAACATTCTGATAAAATGTAAGTTAAATGTTTCGTTTACTCCAATGATGGGCAGCCAGCACAACCTACAACCATGGCCGGCTGCCAACTTTCAGACAAGCGCTTCTGTTATGAATGACAGTCCCCCCTACCTGCACTCTGGTAACACTGCCATTCTAAAAGAACCAGGATCCTCATAACATCTGTGTCTAGGTCAATTTAGTGTGGCAATAATCCAATAATCATGCAGTCAAGTACAGCGCAGACAGAACTGTAACATCAGAAACTGCATATAGGAAACACAGCGCAAAGGCATGACTGTGCATCTAGAGGCAGAACTGGGGAGAAACTTGTGGGGGATTTATTATTACAACCTTGGGGGCAGAACTTGGGGACAGGAGAAACTCGTGATGGGGATTTACTATTACAACCTTTAGCGGGACAGATCTCAGGGGAGAAACTCAATGAGGGGGATTTACTGTTACAACACTGGGGATGCAGAACTCAGGGGGGAGAAACTTGGTGGGGGGAACTTACTATTAGAAGCTCCAGGAGGGTGACAGTTGAGGGGGTGCCACAACATTCTAATGCAATTTTATCACGGTCACTATTTTTCCCAATACTATTTTCACCGAAAGTTTTTAGTGGCATGATTATTGCTGTGCAAAATTGACTGAATATCAAAACATCCCCCTACCACACCTGCAGCCAGCTGCACACAAGAATTGAAGAAGGTGACCGACACAGCCCACCCTCCTCAGTCCACTGCCAGCTGCCTTCTTCTGAATGAAGATACTCCTGCAATTGGTTGCATAGTAAAATCAGGTGATCACAGATAAGAGCATTTTTTTTTGTATTAATAGGTAGGTACCCTGGTGTTTTTTTATGTATTAATGGGCAGGTACCCTAGATTATTTTCTATGTATTTCGTTATTGTTGATTTTCTACTGACCATTTCCCATTGTTGTGGATTAAACTCTTTTAGATATTTTTGCTGCTGTGTTGTGTGTCTTTCATTGGTGTCCTCCTCTCACAACCACAGCCCCTCCCCTGGTGCTGTGTCTGTGTACAGCATTATACTCAATGCTATATTCAGTGCTGTGCAAGTGTCATGCATTGAGTCTAACAACCTTGCTCCAGCTGATTGTCTGCTGCCCAATGTGTAGGAAGTTTTAGGCTATGGCACCTGAGCTGGCCTCTTTAAGTGTAGCCCAGGAAGCATGGTTGGATGACTGCAGCTCAAATTCCACAGAGGACACTGAGACCCAGATATTCAAAGTGCACCCAAAAAGTGCACAACAGCAGGAGCAAGCACAAGTCCACTGCTCCCATGCGCAAGAAGTGAGATATTCAAAAACTGCGCAGGCCAAGATGTGCCTACAGCCGACGACTGAATATCGCAACACCTGCGCCATAGCGCAACTAGGGAGGTGAAGCTGAGCATATCTGATGCACCATAGCACAACAAGGGATGTTCAGCCGAGCAGTCCAGATGCGCCATAGTGCAACCAGGGTCGACCCCAGCAGCAGGGCAGAAATGCAACAGCACAACCAGAGATGCAGGGGCCCACCACCCATGCCACAGATGGGCAGAGGAACACACAGCAGAACAGACATTGTCCCCCACACCCCATGCACTGCACAACTGGAGGAAAGCTTTAATAACCACCGGCCCATGGATACCAGCAACCAACCCACAGCCGGGCCATGGTGCCTCAGCACACCCGCTGGCAAGCTGTGACTGGCACACAAGGATGGCCGACCACCCCGTACCACACCATTCCACCAATGCAGAGCACACCCTGCACCATGATCCCCATATACCCTGCCCAGGAGTAGCACCCAACAGTGCAGGACACCCCATGCATGCCACCACCCCCACTGTGACAATGTAACCCTGTGCACCATGGAGCCATGCAAGGCAGCCCCACCATGGGCACCCTGCAGCGGGCAGCAGCAGACAGTGATGCAACAGATGCATACACAGTGCCACCCTGCATGTCCTCCCCGAGGTACAGCTGAGAGACCAACCATGCATCAGCAAACAAGGTACCCCACATGCGACAGGGCATGCCCCGGCCCCCACCTCCAGTGGTATAGCACCCTGCACACCCTCCCAAGGACACATCCCGTCCCAGCACTGGCCACAACAGCCAGCACAGACATGCACAATGTAGCATGGAGGCATGCACCACAAAGGATGCAACACAGTGTATGGATAAACACCCACCCATACCCAAGGGCACAGCAACACAGGAACACAGTAGCGGGTCAACCAAGTCACTGGTGTGTGGCCATGGCTGACGTGTACACATGGCCAGCACCCCTACATTGCACAGGTGTGCCAGCCACCCTGCTCAGGCACCATGAAGCTGTATGCCACCAGAATGCTGCCGGAGCACAAGTGATAGACACTGGAGCACATCCCCTGCAACAGACACAAGTGACAGCATGGATGGTGGACAACAACAGCAGAGGCCACAGTGCCACCGGAGGCAGACGTGCACCATACTGGTGATGGCGGTCAACCTGGCATTGTGCCGGGTACAATTGTTATCCAGCATGGACAGCAACCACTGACATGCCAGCAGACCATGCATATCACAGACATGCAAGGGTGTCAGCTGCATAGGCCATGGATGGTCTGACAGGGGTGCCATGCACACAGTGCAGGCCCCGTGGACCATTGCACACAGGCATGCAGTGCACAGAGTACAACACACAAACCACAGACAGTGACTGATCCCCCTGCCACATCATAGGTGGTTCACCTCTGCACACACACACGCCCATGCGTGCACCACCCCTGACGCCAAGCACACCACTGCAGCTGAGCACCTGTAGCCCACTGCAAATCAGAGACCATCACAGTTGTTATAACAAAATGTATATACTGAAACTATGTACAGTAAAACTATATACAAAACTATATACAATAGTGGGGGAAGGGCCTCATAACAGGTGGGGATGGGTAAGGGGCAGGGGTGAACATATGGGAGAGGGAAGAAGGGGTGTGAGGGTGGGTCAAAGGGGGAAAGGGGGTAGTTGGGGCATGGGGACTTCACTGGCCACCCCGGTCCTCTTCCTCCTGGCACCGATGAGATCTCCACCTCCTCCTCCTCACCCCGTGGTGGTGGATGTGTCGCAGGAGCTCTAAGGTCTCCCTCCTGACCCGCAGCAGCTCCTGAATGTCCCGCTAGATCTGCAGGAGTGTCTGGCCACCTAGGATGAGGGAGCAGAGTCAATCAGTGTGACTGTCCATGCCCCTGCAGCCCACCCTTTGTGCATGGCATACAGCCATGTGACACGCCCCTGTGATGGTGTGCGACAACCCACAGTGACCGTGTCCACAAGACCTGCCCACCCAGGCAGCCACAACCATGTGGACTACTGCACACACCCACCGCCCATGTCCTGCACAGCACCACCATGGCAGTACAGTGACTTGGCTATGCGGCATGAAGGCAGTGCCACAGCCATGTGCCCGGTGCACGCATGGACCACCATTGATGCACTCTCAGACAAGCATTGCCACTGGACAGTGCTGACTGTAACAAGTTGCGTGCATGGCGGTTGTGTTAATGGATGGTGGCCATGCCCCACTGCCCACCCAGTTATACAGCATGCAATAGTAATCATGGATGTAAGACACTCACCATCAGCAAGCTGGTCCACGCACTGCGGACCACCTTCATCCCTCCTGTTCCTCTGCTCCAGCATGCAGCACCTCCCCTCTCTGTTGCGCCTCCATTCTTCTGGCCCTAAGGTGCAAACATGGAGAGAGGAACATCAGTACAATCCGGTAGCACTGTCCCCCCGCCCCCATGTGTGTGCAATCCCACACAGCGAAACCCACCTACCCCACACCCCAATACCACCACGGCCAACACCGGATGGCCCCCCCATATGCCAGACACTGCAACCGTGATACCCCTATGGACAATAAAAGTGTATGGATGTTGCACCTACCTGGCTGAGGCACCGTACCCCTCCTGGCACATGCCCACAGGTGGGCAAGCAGGTCTGGGTCCTTGCGCCTCAGGTCCCCATAACGGTGGTGGCACTGCTCCGCCGTCCACCCAATACTAGTGGCCTCCTCCAGGACATTGGCCACCTCCTGCCATACCACACTCCTGGCCCTGTCCAGGAGTGTCTCTCCAAACAAAGCCCCAACATGGGGCTCAACTATGGCCACAAGGTTTGCCAGCTCTATCTGGCTCCACTGCACAGCACACCTCCGTGCCATCTCTGCTGCCCGGTTCAAGCAATATGGCACTCTGCAGCTTGGTTCTGCCACGTGCAGATGCTGCACAGTACAGCACTGCCATTCCCTATCATGCTGTCACCGAACAGCGTGATAGTGGTGCACCCATGCCTGACGCATGGTGCCTAGGGGACAAAGGTCAGGCACAGGGTCAAGGGTCTCTGGCGCAAGGACAGCCACAATGCGATTGGAACCCAATGCATGCAGCATGATTGGGTGCCTGTGTGCCACCTTCTGTAGCAGCCTACAGCGCTGTTGCCTCAGTGCGCCTATGATGCCCCAGTGCCACAGCGCCATATAGGTGAACAGCGCCGTAGCGCCACTGGCACAATGGTCGCCGTGCCCTGCATTGCCTCCTGCGCTCAGCATGTCAGCAGCGCAGCAGGTGCCTACATCACCAACCCAGGCATGCGCAGTTAGGTGTGTATTGCACATGTCACAGAACTGCGCCCTTGGCTCAGTACGTTCAACACAATTGTGCAAAACGCAACAGCGTGATATTCAGCCGGCATATGCAAATCATCTAATCAGCCATTCAATGGCGCAGTCACTGCATTTGCATCCACTTAAAGATGCGCCTCACCTCATTTGCATGGGTTGCGCTATAAAAGTGTGACATTGGGCTGCACTGGCCATAGTCGGTTGCTGCAGTCTATTGCGGTGAGTTGCATGCTGTTTGGGAGTGTGGACTGTGGTGTTTGGGACATGCATGGGACTGCGCAGTCACAGGTAACACCTGTCATTCTCGCAGGATGAATCATGACTGAGCGTGTGGTGGAGGAAGAGGAACAGAGTCGTAGGAGGAAGAGGAGGCCAAGTTTCACTAAGGCCAATACAGATGCCCTGGTCGAGGCCTACCTAGACCAGGAGCCGCTTCTCAGTGGATGCCAGGGAACACCACAGGCCCGTACTGCTGCATGGGAGGAGGTGTCGCATGCTGTAAACCTGCATGGCAGCGAACCAGTGCTCCATGCAGGAGTGCAAAAAGAAGATGGGCACGGACAGGTGGAGGATTAAAGAGAAGGTGGCTGCCATCAGGGCAGCACAGTCTGCGACCAGTGGGGGACAGCTGGAGGTGCTACGCCTGATAACACAGGAAGAGCGGGTTGCTGACAGCATGCAGCGTTGCGCCATTGAGGATGTTCTGGGTGGTGGATTCCAGATGGGTGGTAGCCCATCACTGCATGGTAGGTCATGGTCTGTCTGTTGGAGGGGGCAGGGTAGGTCACAAGCAGTAACGCTACTTTTTTCCCTTACAGCTCCTGAGTATCTGCATGGGTCAGCGGTGGTGGGCTTCTCCACTGAGGCCAGTCACATGGAGATGGAGGAGGGCCCATCCACCTCCACAGGAATACGAAGGTCAGGGCGACAGTGGGTCTGCCTCAACATCCGGGCTGATGTTAGTTGAGCAGGTGCGGAGGAGGTCCTGCCCGTGTCCCAGTGTGCCAGTGTCCATGGATGCCAGCATGCTGAGACTTGGCTGGTGCTGGATCCATCACCGATGATGATGGAGCTAACGTCATGGGCAGTGACACGTGTGTGCCACAGGATGGCCACACAGCAGGTGACATCGTGGCCATGGCTGTGGGTTGTGCCGCTGTGGAGGCCTGTGTGTCATCACAGTCCCAGCCTGTGCCTGTCTGCACCAGTGGGGCAGCACTGGTGTGCGTCCAGGACAGTGGGACTGTTGCAGCTACTGTGGCTGGACCATTGAGCCTTGGGGAGCAGCAGCCGGAGGGGCAGCACTAGCAGTTGCCCATTGGCCATGGTGGTACAGTGTCAGGGGGCAGCATCAGTGCACCGCCTGTGGACATGCCCAGGCCTGGCCCTGGTGTGCAACGCCCATCCTCAAGGGGTGATGAGCATCAGGGCCGCGAACACCCTGAGGGACAGCATGCCGATCAGGCAGATGACCTCTTGGATGAATACACCCGCATACTGCAAGCATCAGTCAATCAGCAGATGCGGCTTGTGACGGCAGTGGATGCACTGAGTGCGGCTCTGCGTCAGGCAGAGGAACGTTGCAGCAGAGACACCGCTCTGCTCCTGGCAGGGATGGACTGGTTGCAGGAGGATGTGACCGCTGCCATTGACAGGCAGACACAGGCATTCACTGCTGTCATGGCCACAATGGGCACACAGTTATTTGCCCACGCGTCACAGACACCACACAGTGCAAAAGTCCACCCCCCATTCCCGGCGTCATGCGACACCATCCTTGTCGACACCTGGTTCAGCTGTGGGCATCCCAAGCATGCCTGGCACAGTTATGTTCAGGGTGCTGCATACCCCTGCGTGAGCATAGTGTGTTCATGCAGTGGAACCCCTTGGGGACCGTCGGTGCCACCCCATGAGGCCAGTGGTCAGCCTGTCACTGCTGGCGGGTCTCGGCGAGGCCACCCATGCATCTGTGGCAGCCGTGGCACTGTGGCACATGACTGACCTGTCTCCCAGCATGGCTACTGTCTGCTGCTGCCCTGTGTGCATTGTGTCATTCAGCAGGCAATGCACGGATGGGTACCCAGCCCTGCACGCACACATAGAGTCCATCTGCACACCCTCCCAGCTGCTGTCCGCAGTTGTGTGTGCATGATGATGCCTGCGTTGCACTGTATGCCACTGTGCAATGGTGCCCAGTGTCTGACACATGCACAATGACAGACAGTGGGCGTGGTGGTCTGTGGACATGTGTGTGGCTAGGGGTGGCGGTCTGGGTCAGTGTGCCTCCTACCCTTTGTGCATGTCTGGTGAGGTGTGTGTGTGTGTGTATGTATGACCACGTGACATGTTAGACCTCGCCCATCCCTGGTGGTGTGTGCGGTTCCATGCCGGCCACTACCCTTGACGGCATGCACACCTGATGTGTGTCCATGCATGTTTGTGGGTTGTGCCTTTGCCACTGGTGGTTGCACATGGCCCCATGACTTACCTGGGTTGGCTTAAGTGCTCCTCCGTGATGGTGTCCCGGTGCAGTTGTGCCAGCCAGAGCAGTCGGGGGTCCCGTCGGCCAAGCGGGGGCTGCCCATCACCATTGTCACTGGCATCCTCATCGACCCCATCGCTGTCCCCCTTTTCGACCCGTACGGCTATCCCACATTCGTTGGCCATGTTGTGCAGGATGCAACAGGCCAGGAGCAGCCCACAGGTCTTTGAGGGGCTGTACTGTAGGGCACTGCCGGAGGTGTCCAGGCAACGGAAATGTGCCTTCAGCATCCCAAACACCCACTTGATGACAATGCATGTGGTTCACAGCAGGAAGGTCATGTCAGACGAATCTAATAGATTTCTTTGACTGGGTGACCAAAGTAGTAGACCAGGGAGGGGCTGTGGACATGGCCTACCTAGACTTTAGCAAGGCATTTGACACAGTCCTGCACAAAAGATTAATAGTCAAATTAACCAGCCTGGGAGTGGGACCCAGGGTAGTAGCCTGGGTAAAACATTGTCTGGACAACAGGACACAGAAGGTAATTGTAAATGGAGTCCACTCTGAAGAAAGGGGGTTACTAGTGGGGCACCACAGGGTTCAGTATTAGTCCAGTCCTTTTTAATGTCTTCATCAGTGACATTGCAAAGGACTGGAAAGAAAACATGTCTTTTGCAGATGACACAAGATCTGCAACAGGGTTGATACACAGGAGGCGTGGAAAGGATGAAAAGGGACTTGGCAAGGTTGGAGGAATGGTCAGAAGTATGGCAGCTAGGATTCAATGCAAAGAAGTGCAAAATAATGCACCTGGGAAACAAGAACCCAGGGAAGAATACACAATGGGTGGGGAGGTAGTAACAACAAAAAGGAAAGGGACCTGGGGTAATCATATCAGATGACCTTAAGGTTAGCAAGCAATGTGAGAAGGCAGTAGGGAGGGCTGGGGTATACTGGGATGTATAGGGAGGCATCATCAGCAGAAAACAGGAAGTTGTTATCCCTCTGTACAGACAGTTGGTGAGACCCCATCTGGAGTACTGTGTCCAGTTCTGGAGACCCCATCTCCGCAAGGACATAGACAGGATAGAGGCAGTCAGAGGAGGGCAACTAAAATGGTGCAGAGTCTGCAAGAGAAGCCGTATAAGGAGAGACTAAAGAAGCTTAATATGTATACCCTTGAGGAAAGAAGGGAGAGGGGGGGACATGATAGAAAGTTTTAAGTACCTCAGTGGAATCAACAAAGTCCAAGAGGGTACCATCTTTCAGAAAAAGAGATGTGCAAGAACAAGGTGACACAATTTAAAGATAGAAGGAGGGCGGTTCAGGGGCAATGTGAGGAAGTATTATTTCACAGAGAGGGTAGTGGATGCATGGAACAGCCTTTCTGAGGAGGTTGTGGGGTCTAAAACTGTGGGAGAATTCAAGAATGCATGGGACAGACATAAGGCAATTCTTGTGGAGGGTAGGAAGAAATAGGCTGTTGGTTAACTAGGATCTGTGGCCTATCCTGTAGGTAGGGAAATGGGCAGACTAGATGGGCCTAGCGGTCCTTATCTGCCATCAAAGTCTATGTTATCTATGACATGTGCCTCATTGTAGCATTGCTGCAATGGGCTCGCGGGCCGCCGGTATGGTGTGAGCAGCCAGGGACGGAGTGGGTGTCCACTGTCACCTGTGTGTAGAGGGTGAAGGTTAGTTTGGTGATCAGCATCACCCTGCCTCAGGCAATGCAGGCCACTACTCATGTCACCTCTGAACATGCCCCTCCCAAGCTCTGTTTGTCTGTGTGGTTTGCATACTCACCCACTAAGTGGCCAGTGGGGATGTCCCCACTCTCAAATCTGTGGCACAGTGCTGACTGGTGCCAGATGAAGGCATCATGTGCTCCCCCCAGGGTGTGTGACACAGACATTGATTATGTGCCCCCTGGCATTGCACACCACCTGGCAGTTGATGCTAGCGTAGCCCTTCCGATTAATATATGCAGCTCCCTCAGGGCCAGGTGGTGTGCGGATGGCCATATGGGTGCAGTCTATTGCCCCTAGCATGCCAGGCATACGTGCTACCCTGTGGATCTCCTGTATGTTTGCTGTGCATCCGCCAGTGTGCTGGGGAAATGGATGTACTCTGCAGCATGTGGCAGCAGTGCGCTGAGGAATTGGGTGAGGTGGCATGATGCAGCCGACTGGGTTATGCCTGTGGTGTCCCCAGTTGGTCTCTGAAAGATACCCGTGGCGAGCAAGCACATGCAAGCTGTCACTTTAGTCTCCACTGACAGAGCATGGCTCCGTTGTGTGGGTGCCTGCATCACATCACTGCACAGCTCACAGAGCTGCCTCAGAATTGCCCGATTCAAGCAGTACCAGCCCACGATCTCAGTATCGCTGTACAGCTTGAAGCTGGTGCAGGCTCGGTACTGCCTATTGGGGGCATACCGCCGACGGGCCCTTCCAAGGCCGTGCCCCCCTGCTGCCTGCCTTCTCACCCCCCTCATTACTGCCTCCATCTGGATGGTGGCACTGGCCATGTCCCTGGCTTGTGTTCACTCCCCCTGGCAGCTGTTTCTGTGTTCCCCCCGCTGTCCTGGCTGCTACTTCCCCTGCACTGGGAATACCTTCCTGTGGTAGCCTCTGTGCTGTTTGGCACTTCCTCCTTCTGCACTGGCTGTGGCTCCCCACACCTTCTCTGTGCCTCTGTGTTCAGGGTGCCCTTTCCCCTGGCCTGCCCTGTGTGTCCCTCCTGCCCTGTTTGTGCAGCTAGAGTTCAGCCTCATGTGCCTTCTGTGTAGCGTTCTTGCACCTCTCCCTTGTTCCTTTTTATTTTGGCTCATTTCCGCTATCACGCAACTTCCGCTTGCTCCCCTATTGTGCATGGCGCATGTTGTTGAATATCGCACTGCGCCATTTATGCATGGTTCCTCCTCCTTCAGTTGCGCATACATTCATTATCATTGCGCTACTGCTCAGCGTGATTTTGGGGGGGCGCATCTGCCTCCCGCTGAATATCGCAGAATGGCACATTTTTGGACTTGTGCTGGAGCAACCCTATTGCGCATGGCGCAATCCTTTTAAATATCTGGGCCTTAGAGTCCATAGTGGGGGAAGGAGGGTAGTGCACAGAGAGGTAGAGTGGGGGAAGGGGTACCAGGGAAGGTGTGGGCCCCAGAATGATAACTAGGACCCACTTTGAGATGCTGACTAAAATGGTTCAAAACACACACTCCAAAGGGAGCTCGAAACTGGTACCTGTAGGGCACAGGCCATATAAGAATCAATACAAGCACAAGTGAACAGATAATTATAAATAGTACAGTTTTCAATATTCAGGCAAATAACAATTCAGTACACTATTAATGCATGGCTAACAATTTCCAAATGCCCCCTGCAGGAGGGTATATGACTGGAATGTAAGACAACTGTAGTTCAAGAACTGAGTCAAACTGCTGTGTGAGTTTCCTAGGAGTTTTAGTAGTATACAGTAGCTTTGTAAACAATGTGAAACCAACATATTTTCCATTTGACTCTAAGAGGGTAAGGCCAGTGAGTTTTGTACATTAAACCACAATGGTGTTTGCACTTAGAATGAATCTTTTACTGTTGCATAGTACATTTAGTTTTTGCAGTGCAGTACTAGAGGTAATTTATAGAGTGCTAGCCACATAGTCCAGGATGACTGAAAAGCCAGTCAGCATCAGTTGCTTTCAGGCTGCTTCAGAGAACATAGGCACTAGTTTATTTCTAAAGAAAAATGCCACAGTTTTACAGTGCACTTCTTAACAAAGTGATTCATGTGCAGTTTGAAGTCTAGACAGCTACCTAACCACTTTTGAGTATACTTGGAGGAAAGTACTCATTCCAAAGACTCACCACCACCACCACCACCATAAGCAGTTTATCTGAATTTGTATGGGAGGATAATAGAGGTTACCGAATACCATGATCTTTTTTTCTTTCAGTTCAGAAGCAGCTCTAGGTTAATAGTACGTAGTTGAATTTCATCAATGAGGTCTATAAGTGATCTCGAACTTCTGTTAAGGAGGATCAAAAAGTATAAATGACTTTGTTACAGTGTGCGTATGTAAGTGCAGAGTTGTAGGTGTTTGCAATGTTGACAGTTCCTTGCATTAATGTATACAATGAATAGCAATGGCCCTAAAATAGTGCCTTATGGCTCACTTTACTCAATGGGTCTGAGTTCAGAATCATTCTGGTGTGTTTTGACAAAAAGCATTCTATCATGTAGTTTGTTTTGGAATCAGCCCAGAGCCCTTCTAAAGTTGAAAAGTCTTTGAATTGGCAGTGGCTATCCAGCTATATCCAAAGATTTACTTAAATCTATAAACAATGAGGTAGAAACTTGATTTTGATCCAAGGCTAACAGAATGTAATTTACAAATTCAGTTGTTGCTGTGACAATGCCATGAGAGGATCAGGTGTCCAACTAAGACTCAGTTAACACAGAATTGGTTTCCAGAAAACATTAAATTGTATTGTTTGCCAGATTTTTGATTATTTTGCAACTGCACATAGCCTTGAAATTGGCCTTCAATTGTTTAGATCAGTAATTACACTTATAAAACGGGTTGTAGAAATCTTGCTCCCTGACTGGTCAAGAGCACCCTCTCCCCTGGCAGGTATCAGGCAACAGAGACCAGTAAATAAAGTAGTCCCTGTGCCTGCCTTCCTTTTTACCAAAATCAAAGGGCTTTAGAATGCTGACATTTGAATAAGCTGCCATTTTTGGGTCACTTAGCAAGCAACACAGTGGGTGATGCCCAGATCCTCCATATTGCCATTTTTATTCTATGTGTGTTTTCAAAAAAATGTCTTCAGTAAAGAAATGGACACCTTAGTATGCCTCCAGTTTGCTGTTTAAGTTCCTGCTTAAATCCTCTAGTGCTGTTTTACCTGTACAGACATCGTAGATACTCTCGGTTCCATAATTGTCAAACTGCTGCTGACTGACCGCAGTACACTTGTGGCCACACTTTAAAAATGTTTTCTGGAAACAGGACTGCTAGTTGCACAGGAGACAGTGAGCAATTAAAATGAAAACAACTCAGGGGCAGTGGGACATTGAAAATGAAAGGGGGGGGGTACACAGTGCATCTTTTGCCATTCACTTAAGCCACTCACTCTGCCATCATCCTGATCTGCAGTCCACATTTCTAAGGTAACAGCACTGTTACTCCCAGTCTCAACTCAATCACTGTGCCATCCCAAAATACAGCTGACACATCTTTTGATTGTTTTTCTGACAGTCATCGCACACAGAAAAAAGCAGAAAGCAGGAAACTGCTTAACCAACAACAGTATTATTTTTATTTATTTTTTTATTTATTTATTGAAATCTAGGATTACAAATACCTTTGAGCAGGAACTGCTTGTTTACAAAGGTTCCACAGTGAGGAAATGGTAGGTAAACATACATTCAAAGGTCGACAGGATTATACATAATTACATAGTAAAAATGAAGAAACAAGAACAAGAGGCTGAGGCATAGTTAATCACAGTACCTCAAAATGTGCAAGGGCAAACTTAAAGATAAGGTTAGAAAGAAACTTAGTAATAAGTGTAGATAGGGAGGGTGGGGGTATGCAGGCAGGAAGGCCATTGTCGTAGAGTAAGAGGCGAGTGGTAGGAGTATTCCAGGGAAAGGAAAGGCACTAATTGTCTGCAAGTGCCAGGGAGGGGTGAGGAAGGGAGTGGGAGGAGGGCATGGTAAGAGGGGTAGCAGGCCTTTCTAAGGCAGAGGACAGTGAAGCATGGGGCCCCAGGTTAGGCAAAGCAGTCACATTGACTAGTAGAGCGGAGATGAAGTTGGAGTTGGCTTTTAAATGGGACAAGGGCAGCAGCAATAAGAGTTTCTTTGTTGAAGATATTGTACCACTGTGGAGCTCCGTGAACAAAAGCCCTCTGTCCCATAGTAGTTAGGCATCTGAAAAAAGGATTAAGAAAAAAATTCTCAACAAGGCAGTGCTACACTGCTGGAAGCAGCAGCACCACCTGCACCCTAAACACCACAGTGCCCTCTACTGGCAAGTATGCCAGTAGAGGGACTACTTTACCAACACAACTTTAAATTCATTTATACACATTTTTTTTTTTTAAATATTACTTAAAAATATTACAAGTAACCCATTTTCTAAGTGCAATAATACTGTCCAGTATGGGCAGTATTGGGCTATACCAGATCTTCCAGGGGCTAGAAGTCCTTCCGCCTGTAGAGTCTGGCCTCATTATGCCCTGGGCAGTCCAGTATAACCCAATACCACCCACTCTGAAAGGCATTTGTGGTGTGCCTTGGGGTCATTGGTCTTAATCCTCAGCCTATTCCACCCTACTCCCACCCCACAGACACTGACAAGTGTTGGGGGTGTGCCTTCAGGTCATCAGCCCTAATGCTCACCCACTTCTTATATACTGTGCTTGTCTCAGCATATTTAGTTATGGAATGGGGTGAGCATTAGGGCTGAGGACCTGAAGGCACCCCCCTGACACTTGTCAGTGTCTGTAGGTTAGGGGTGGGGGTGGAATAGGCTGAGGGTTAGGACTGATGACCCCAAAGCACACCCCAAACACCGGTCAGTGTCTGCAGGGTGATGGTGGGGTGGTGTGTTAGGGTTGTAAACCCTAACACCTCATTTCCCTGCTTTTGCTGCTTTAGTAAAAAACCCCAACTGATGCATTAATAAAGTTTTTGGCAATGAATTTCCTTACTTTTTCAGGTATTGTTATAGTATCCTTATTTTATGGTGGGAGAACATGGTCCCATCCCTCCACTGAGGCAATAAAACAGTATCCTGATGTTATGGTGTGAGTGCAGGGTCTGAACCCTGCACTCCCATCCCTCCATTGAGACATTATCACAGTATCCATTAAGACAGCATAACAGTATGCTGATGTCACAGTGGGAGTGCAGGGTCCTTTGGACCCTGCTCGCCCATTCCTCCATTGAGACAGTATAACAGTAGCCTCATGTTACTGTGGGAGCACAGGGTCCTTTGGACCCTGTACTCCCATCTATCTCCATTGAGATAGTATAACAGTATCTTTATTTGACCCCAAATTTTCGACATAGCCTTCTTATGCCCTCACTGCATGTACTCAGTACAGAACATTTTCAAATCCTTGCTGAAATTAAAATCTACAGAACTGTAACGTCACTCCACTCCACAGGTGTGAAAGAACTTTTTTAGGCAGGATTTGAGAAATGACTGCTGGACTCTTTGTGAGGTGGTGTGGAAAAAATGGCAATGCTGAAAAATTGGAGTGGAAATATTACAAATTGCCAGTTATGTCCATGTAAGAAAAAATTTCAACAACCGCACATAACTCAGGAATTTTTAGATATTTTTGCACCAAATTTTCAACATGGCCTTTTTGGGAGCCCAACTCATGAACACTGGCATTTTGTTTCTCGGTCCCAAAAAGGGGATTTTATGCAGCAACTGAGCCATTCCATGACACAGGTGTGTAAAGACATTCAGGTAGGATGTGAGAAATGATACTTACACTGTTCATGAAGTGGTGTGAAAAACTGGCTATGTTGAAAATTTGGAGTGAAAATATAAAAAATTGCCGAAGATATGTGTATGCATAGAAAAATTTCAAGGAACGTGTGTAACTTGGGTGTTTTCGGGGTATTTTGCACTAAATTTTCAGCATGAGCTTTTTGGGAACCCACCTCATGGACACTGGCATTATCATTTCTTTACTCAGTCCCAAAAGGTGATTTCATCCAGTGATCGCGAAATCACCTTTCGGGACTGAGTAATGAAATAACGGTGCCAGTGTTCATGAGTTGGGGTCTCAAAAAGCCCATGTTGAAAATTTAGTGCAAAAATAGTTAAAAATGGCTGTGATAGCAACACAAGTTCCTAATGCCATTGGCAGCCATTATACGGCACTTTCCTGGATTCTTCAGTTCACTGTTCGGCTTTGAAGAGTGCAGATGTGTCCCGGTCCATAGAAAATGACCGCCCTCGACCTCCGGTGGTAAGTATAGGGTAAGGGGGTTGTGGGGTGTTGGGTGCTCAGTGGGAAGATCAGGATGGGGGAAGGGTGGCGAGGACAATGAAGGACCAGTTTCTTTTTTTCAGGTTGTCAAAAAAAAGACGGTGGGGGACGTTTTTCTTTCTTACAGGACATAAATGAAAAATAGGTATTTGGGAACACTGGGAGTGGGCTACCCAGTGTCCCAAAGTGCTGGGGGGGGGTTGAGTACCATTGCCAGCATGGGGATTGGGCCCCCAATGCTGGAAATATCAGATAAAACAAAAGTGGGCATCTAACGCTAGGAGTGGGCATCCCTTCCAGTGTCAGATTATATATTTGGGGACACTGGGAGTGGGATCTCCAGTGTCCCAAAGTGCTGGAGGGTGGACTTCCATTGCCGGTATGGGAAATGGGCCTCCCAATGCTGGTAACAATAATAAAAACCAAAGGGAATTAGGAGAGGGCATCCCGGTATCAGATGATATTAAATTTATAAAATCCTAGCAATGAGAGGGTGGGAGTGACACTAAACTCCAGGTTGACATGGGTGAGGCAATGCCACAAGAAAGCAGGGATAGAAGACAGTGAAGTGGAGGTGCCAGGGATAACAGGTGACTCAAGGCTGACTCTGCAGACAGCAGCACAGGTTCCAGCTGTGGCTGCAAAAGTCAAGAAAACTCTGGTATTCTCATACAAAGAATGGGGGTAGAACTAGTCCTCTCACTAAGTTTGCCACTCGAGATTTTGGGTGACCGGCAAAGTTGCTTCAAGGCAAAGAACATAAAAAAAAACAAAACATCAGAATGCAGCTAAATGGGTCCTGTTTAGCTAAGTTCTGATGTTTCTTTTTTATATTACATGTTTTTTTACTTGTTTTCTCTCTTGCTAATGAGAAAACAAGATGGCAGACACAACAGAGCTCTGCAAAAGTAAAGCAGGCTATGTTTGACCCGACATTCGAAAAGACAGTCATTTTTTGTGAAAGAAAAGGCCTGAATGTGACCTTGCATGCAAAAAAGTGCATGCAAGAAAACTACTATATGTGCGAAAAAAACTATTTGTGCAAAAAAAAAAAACGTTCCCGCCTGACAGATAAAATTTCCCTTAGGAAATAATGGGAATTTAAAATTTTAATAACTTTTCAACAGACTAATATTTTTTCACCAAACCTTCAAAAGGCACATCTATGACTTAAAGGCTTTCTACCTTGAAAACTTCAGAGCAGAAAATAATGCCATTTCTGAGATACAGGTGGACAAAGTAATGTAAAAAAAACTGGTAAATTTAGGTTTTTTTGATGCTCTGTGTCTCAAAAACCACAAAACTGATTCACAGAAAATTTGGCATGTCAAGAAACCTACCCCTAGAGATCATGCATGCCACATTTCTTGCAAATCTGTTAAACGGTTCCAAAGTTATTAAGGTTCCACATTTAGGATTTAACATAGAAATGTGCACCAAACCCTAACTATATATATACAGATATACAGTACTACATATTTTCATTGGTTGCCACTGTAGAAATTATTTAAAGTCAGCAGGAAAAAGATCTAGGGGTAATGCCCAGCAACAATTTTAAATTGGGAAAACTATGTGGGGCAACAGTGAGCAAATCAATTAAATCTTGGCATGCAGTGTGCACCAGGACAAACTCTATATGCAGATCAAAGGCCTGTCTGGACTTTAACAA
Source organism: Neoceratodus forsteri (assembly GCA_016271365.2). Lineage (NCBI taxonomy): Eukaryota > Metazoa > Chordata > Ceratodontiformes > Ceratodontidae > Neoceratodus > Neoceratodus forsteri. The sequence continues at coordinate 540,183,752 of CM057449.1, read as the reverse complement.
GGCCTTCGACATTGTGCCAAAAAAAGAGAGATTGATACAGAAATTCAGCAGCCTAGGGGTGGGCTCCAAAGTGGTGAACTGGGTTAAAAACTGGTTAACAGATAGGTGACAGAGGGTGGTGGGTTATGGTACTCACTCTGATGATGGGTGAATGACCAGCAGGGTGCTGAAGGGCTCTCTACTGAGACTGTCTCTCTTCAATGTCTTCATAACTGGCACTACAGGTGAACTGGAAGGGAAGGCATTATGCCTTTTTGCAGATGACATCAAAATCTGTAATGGGGGGACACTCATAAAGAGGTAGAGAGAATGTGTAGGGAATCTTGGGAAACTGAAGAAGTGGTCAAGAACACGGCAGTTGGAGTTCAGTGCCAAAAAGTGCAAAATCATGCACCTAAGGTATAGAAACCCAGGAGCCTAGTATAGGATTGGGGGGTTACTGACAGTCACTAATCACATTGGTGTTACCATATCTGAGGACCTCAAAGTGGCAGAGCAGTGTAACAGTGCAGTGGGTAAGGCTAGTGGGATGCTGCGATGCTTAGAGAGAGGTCCAGCAGGAGAAGGTAAATGGTGCTGCCACTGTATTACTCGCTGTTGAGACCACACCTGGAGTACTGTGCCCAGTTCAGGAGGCTACACCTCTGATAGGACATAGGGTGGAGGCAGTCCAGAGGGGAACATCTAAAATGGTGCAAGATTGCACCAAAATCCCTATGATGAGAGACTGAGGGATCTCAACATGTACACCTTGGAAGAGAGGCGAGCAAGAAGGGACATGATAGCAACCAACAAGTACCTCATGGAGATGAACAGGGTGCAGCAGGGGAGTAACTTTCAAATGAGGAAGAGCACCAGGACCAGAAGACATGTGATGAAGCTGTGGGGGTTACGAGGGATGTAAGGATGTACTATTTCACTTAAAGAGTGGTAGATGCCTGGAACAGACTGCCAGTGGAAGTGTTGGAGGCAAAAACAGTAGGGAGCATCAAACATGTGTGAGATGGATATAGGAGAACATTAGTAAATAGGCAGGGTGGAAGGAGGGTCAGCAAAGATCAGTTAGAGTCTGGGGAGACAGATTAGGTAGGGAACATCTCTACAGGCTGGGTGGGCCAAGCAGTACTTTTTTTCTGACAAATTCTATGTTTTTATGTTTCTAAAGGATATTGTAATGCCCCCTTTCAAATCACCAGGCAGGCCCTATCTTGTCTGTAATGCACAGGTCAGTTCCCAATATCAGAGGAAAGATATTAACAGGAATGATAAGATGAAGATGAAAGTGTCTAAGATGGTTGAAGGCATGGAAAACATAGGACTTTTGGACTAATTAGATGGTGGCAGATGATAAAGCTTAGGTCCTCATATCGCCACCATCTACTAGCATATCCAGTGTGAGTGAATCCAGTTTGAGTGGGATTGTATGAAGGAGTAGTACAACAAGAGTGGCAGTACAGGAGGATGTCAATAGAGTGAGGCACCAGGACAGCAGGAGACACTGTCATATTTGCTGTCCAATCTGCATTTGATTACATCTCTCCTTTTTGGTTGTGTTTAGCCTCCTTAGAGAACAGCATAGAAGAGCCACCATGTCCTCTATGTGTTTGTTAACTATATTTAACTACAGTATTCCACATGTGCATACAGTACTTAATTCCTATTATGCATACATTTGCCCTGCATATGTATTCCTATGCATGCTCTAGAGAACTGTTGTGTTGCATGCTGTACAGAACTGATGTGTCATATACTACCTGTTAATGTACTTTATTATACAGTCTCAAGAAAATTTCTTGTGCTCTGATTGGTTGATGCCCAGCTTCACCAGGGATGTTAACTGAACATAACATCACTGTATGAAGGTTCAGGCCACACACCCACACCAAACATAAAAATGTCAGTGTATACACTGCTCCCAACATCAATACTTTCTGGCTCTGGACCTGGAGTGCTACAGGCAGAATAGACCTCGTTCCCTCCACACCTCACATCCCTACGCACATACACCATTTTCCTGATCCAGGGCACAGTACTGAAACAGCAACACCCCAGGTAAGCACAAACAAAGTCTCTCTTTTTGTTTTTATTTCTCTCAAGAAATGGCTGCTCTGTACACCCTCAATTCACTAGTACCGTAGTGAAGCATGCACTCAGCCATTTGTCATTTTCATAGAAAGCCGCAGGCAGCAGCTGACTAAACAAGAGCTGGCAGAGCCACTAGGGCTGCTGATGCATTAAAATGGGCTTAAACATAAAATTGAAGTGCCATAGTCAGGTCCATGTGTAAATTTTTTTTTGCAAATTTAGATAACTTATGGGGTTCATCCTGTGTTTCCCATGTGTTTAAAATGTGAGTAGCAAGTGCACCTTGTACTATATGGGGAACAAGAGGTAGCTCCGCACCAAAGCTTTCAAGTAAGGGTAGAAGAAGTGGTGCAGAAAGGATAGGTATATCTACACTGGAGACTGTGGACCAACAGAGAAAGATAAGAGCCTATTCTGAGGTAATGGGCTGATTCCATCCAGGAATGAACTATAGTCCTCAGTGGATGGTTTAAATGTTACTTTGACTGACATTTAAAGCAGTTGAGGCAGGTGATGGAAGAAATGGGGAGTGGCCCATCACAGGCAGAGATAGAGTGGGATTCTCTAAGGGACAGAATCCCACCAGGATGAAAATTATTCAAGGAAGTAGTAGGTTAGCAAAGGAGGAAGCAGGGAAGAAGGCAGCAGTCAAAGGAGAAATGTGAGGAAGGGGAAAACAATTGGAAAAAGGAGACAGCAAAAAGGAAAGAGCTAAAAAATATGGAAGCCGATATGTGCCAATGATAGAGTCTGAGAAATGAGATCCCAGACCTAGAAGCTATAATGATATGGAGATGCCTATCGATACTGAGGGAATGGTCACCTCCAGTGTCACTCTTATGTTTCTGGGGGGGGAGATGGTGGCACTGAGAGGGAGAGTTGAGTGGGGGGATGAAAGTTAAAAAAATAAGAAAGGACTGCGCATGCGTGGCAGTGGAAAAAAAGATATCAGTTGTAAGACAATAATAAGTAAAGTTAAAAAAGCACTTTCCTTGAGATCTTATTAAAACAGTTAAGAATGTGTGGATTTAATAAGCATACAAAACATTCACCCTAGAGATGACTAAAGGAAACAAGTATTAGTAAACTCTGTGTAGCACAGAATAGGATTTTCCCACAATCTAGACATCTGGATCTAAATACCCACAGTCCGCCCTGAAATTCAGTCCCATAATCTCAAAAGGCTATATGCCAGTATTGTACCCAATCAAAACAGCACTTTGAGAATAGCGCAAGCTAACACAGCGGGCTATCACAGACAGCAACAGGGGAATTACAGTGTATTGTACTGGGTGCTCCCCTGGTCACTGTCTGTGGTGCTAGTAATGAGGACAAGGGGTAAGGAATTGAGGAGGCTGGCCAAGCTGTTCCCATGGCATGGAGCAGTAATGCAAGAGCAGCTCAATCAGTAAGGTGGAGACCAGGCTTCTAATCCTAGTCTCCACAATTTTCATTTTCCCCCTATAATCCAACTCTGCTTCAGAGTTGGTTATTTTAATTAGGGAGGCTGCGGGGGGTGTAGCCTCCTGTAAAAATAATGTTTTCCAGTGGTAGCGATCACGAGCGATACTTGCAATCACTACCACTGGGACTGATTTTGTTGACGGCATCGTCTGCTGCCACTTTTCTTGTCAGCACTGTATGGATGGCACTGGTTTTGACAGTGCTGCCCATGCAGGTGCTGATTTGACCTAGTGCTTACAGTACAATGAGTCTAGAAGGGTGTAAAAGTATCCATAAACAAGCATTTGTCAATGCCAAATGTTTGCTTGCTGGTATTGGTACTGGAGAGTGCAATGGGCAGCAGGAGCAACCAGCAAGTAAAGCTGCACCTGCGGCCATAGTAGAAGCAGGAGGGGGGTATTCAGAGGAGTGAGGAATGGAGAGAGAGAGAGTGTATGGGCAGCAGGACCCCCCAACAAGTAAAGTTGCACCCGCGGCCATTGCAAAGAGGTGGGGGCTGATCAGAGGAGCGAGAACCAAGGATAGAGATGCACCGCAGCTATTGTAGAAGCAGGGAGGGGTGTTCAGAGGAGGGTGGAGTGGAACTGGTGAGACAGCTGCACCATGGCCATTCTAGAAGTGGAGGGAGGGGTGTTCAGAGGAGCAAGGACCAGGGACAGAGCGTGCAATAGGCAGCAGGAGCCACCAACAAGTAAAGTCGCACCCGTGGCCACTGGAATGGGACTGGGGAGAGATCTGCACTGCGGCCATTATACAAGTTGGGGGGATGATGTTCAGACCTCCACTTGCATACTGTGTGACTCTGAGCAAGCCACTTAACCTCCCTAATGCTCCCAGGTTGCCCCTGAAAACAGACACTTGTGCCTAGTGAGCCTCACCTAGTTACCAAAGAATAAAGAAAAAAATAAACTACAACAGCTGAGTTCCAGTTCCACCACCTAGACATGCCAGTCCTGGTACCTAAAAATCTAGATACTAGAGTTCCCCAACCTAAATGTTTCAGTTTAATCACTTGCCCTTTACTTACAGTATAATGCAAAGGGGCTGGGGACAATTTTTAAGATAACTACCTGTGGAGCTGCCATAAAGTGCAATTTCAACCAACACAGGGCAAAGGAGACTAGATGACAACATATGAAACAAAGCCCTGTGCACACAGCAGAAAACCAAAGGCACTGCACTATCTGAAGATTTCTCTAAGGGGAAGGGTTTTCCCTACTAAATGTAAGGCACTGCACTCCTGACCACTCAAGCAGCCTATTCTCTTGTCACCGACACCCATGGGCAAAACTTGGAAGCCCACGCAGGAACAAAGGCACTGTACTCCTTACTACTCAAACAGCTTCTCCTCTCTCAGTGACACAAGTGGTTATATTGGTGTGGGCAGGCAGGAGCCCACTGGAACTCAGTTCCAGCACCTTATGAGAACTCCTGCACCGCTATCATCTTTCTCCCTTGGATAGTACTGGAGATTCCCACCACCTAGAAAATCAAATGACACTATACAGCATACCCTTTAAAACCCAAATGTGGAACATTGTACTTCAAAATGTGGAACAAGTAGGCAAAATGTGGAACACCTGATCAAATAAGACAGAAGCTTAGAACACTACGAAATTGTGTGTCTTTGTATTCACAGTTTTCTGTTTGTTGAGCATCACATTCTTCACACACATTGTTTGGATTTCTGCTTAAAAACCTCAGTGGAAAACATGGGACAAGAACTACTCAATGTGGAACTGAGGATTTTTGAATGAGGAACTATTGCTCGTAATGCAGGGCACCCGAGTGATACACTATAAGGGTGCGAGATGTCATGACAGTCCCCCCACAGTCCCACCTACAAATCTAGGTTAGAGTTCCCCTAATGAAGAAAATAATTGCTATGTCCTGGAGTGATGAACAATCTTTTTTGGGGGCTGTTTAAACTGCAATAACCCTGAGCAGTAAGACAAACAAATACGGAACTCCCAAATGTTTACATATTTCCCTCCAGCAACCACTACGTCCAAGCTCCAAGAAAACAATGTCAGCCCTTTGAACATTCATTAAAATGGAACAGAAGTTACTTAAAAGGGACAACAAGTTGTCTCAGCTCGTGAGTGAGTGTCTGTAGAGTGGTTTGGTTGAACCCTAGCCTTTACACGCTGGGCAGGAGAAATGTATTTCCCTTCATCCCAGTTCACAAGGCAAATAACTCCCTCTCTGAATCAAAAGATACCATTGTTAAAGTAATGAGAACCCCAGTGGTACCTGCATTGGATCTGCCCCAGATCTGTCCTTGCAAGTTGCTCTAAGAACCCCAGCAGTACCTGCATCGAATCTGCCCCTGATCTGAGCTTGCTTTCAAGGTTGTGATGGCTCCAAGGGAGCCTGCAGGGTGTTGGTGTCAAACTCTCATCTCCACCAATCCCTTTTACAAATCCATTGAGCTACAAAAGCATTTCCCCTGTTTCTGTGTGGTAAATCAACAAACGGAAGCCTAGGTGTATTTCTGGAAACTGAAGGTGAGACCAGGCCCAGTGGAAGAGTCAGTCCTTAATTATTAAAATCTGTCTACCAAGGCCCCTGTAGTACTTGCTTGTGGGTGGGTATAAAAAAAGTGCCAGTGCAGAGTGACCCAATTGAGCTACAAAAGCCTGTACCCCAGTTCTGTACAGCAAATCAACAATACAAAGGCTACATGTATTTATTGAAAACTGAAGAGAAGATTAGTTGCGCTGGCCCGTGAGAGACTGGGCTCAGTGGAAGAGTCACTCCTTACTTATAAAATCTGTCTTCCCAGGCCCCCGTAGTACTTGCTTGTGGGTGGGATAAAAAAACCAAAAAACTGCAAGTGCAGAGCATCCCATTCCCAACACAGATGCAACTTTTTTTTTCTACAGGACCAGGGAGAGAGAGTGCAACAGGTGGCAGGAGCCACCAACCACTAAAACCACACCTGCAGTAATTGTACGAGCAAGATGGGGGGTCAGAGGAGCAACGATTGGGGAGAGAGAGTGCAACAGGCAGCAAGAGCCACCAACCAGTAAAGCCGCACTCACAGCGATTGTACAAGCAGGGCAAGGGGGTTCAGAGGAGCTAGGACTGGGACCGGGGAAGGAGAGTGCTATGGCAGCAATTGTACAAGGAGGGGAGTTTGTGAGGAGTGAAACATTAGCAGTGTCGGGAAAGAAGGGGCGGGAGGGGAGGTTCCGCTCAGATGAAATGGTCCCTGATTGCAGCAGCACATTTCTTTAAAGTGCAGACCATGTCTTGGACTGCTATCATAGCCAGCTTGCTGACTGATTGGTGCCTGAGGGACAAGCCCAACATAGCTTCAGCTGCATTGGCCAGAACAGTGACACACCTCCAAAATGCCGTACTGTCCCAAGATGTTTCTTGTGCATGTATGCAAGCAAACAAACAGAAAAATTGGCCCAAATCACAACTCAGTGAACTTGAGGAGCCCTGCCAAAAAATAATAAAGCAGATTAAAACTGTGAAAAGAAGGGTATCATACAAGTCAGAAGGTAAGTGGCAATCTAAAATAGCATAGGTCAAAATTTTCACCAGATTGTTGCATTGCTGTTTTAATAGATGAACATACTAGAATCATAGAACACAAGACTGCAAGGTATAATACCACCCCATATTAAATTTATTCAAAGCCAGGGAATGCATTGCTAGTCTTTTTTGGGGCATTGAAAAAGTTTAACTTGGTCCACAGGGAGGACATTTGGATACAGCTTTACTTAAGCCCTAAATATCATGACATCAGGGCAAAAAGGGGGGTTAGTGTGCATTTAGATGGAAGTAAGGATAAGGTGAAGAAAATTTGTTTTGGTACTATACTGTATAAAGATCCTGCCAAAAGAATGCAACACATATGTCTTGAAGATGCACGCTATGTACAAAACTGGTCGAGGTGAGTCCAACCTGTGGGGCAACTGCTTTCTTTGAATTTGAGTACTGGAGCACATTTTGAAAAAGATTAAAGGATTTCTTGCACAGTAATTACGTGGTGCCAAGATTTGGTTTGAGAACACATATGTCAAGCTGAGAAACACGAGCTTGGCATAGATGCTGAATTCTTTGGTGCGGTCTTATAGTGCAGCAAGTTAAATTGTGTCCGTATTCATTTTTACGTTCGCCTGCATGCATGCGCAAGGCATGTCTTGAAACAGTATGACTTTTTCGAGGTGTGTGACCCTCCTAGCAAATGCAGTGCTCCGTATAGCGGGTGCGAGCCTACCAGACTAATGCATGCCGAGTTGTGTATAACTGCAGTTTAGCTGTGTTGGTCTTCAATTCAAACAAAAGGTCCACTGCAATCAACAGTTGTAGCGAGTGTGAAATTAACATATTGACATCGACTTTTCCCTCCGTGAAATCCCTCCCGCTTCCTCCCTCTGCTGATGTCCTTCCTGCTCCCTCGTTGTTGTCCTCCCCAGCCCCCACATTGAGTGCTGAGGGGGGTAGCCAATCCCCGTCGGTTGCAGCCCCACCAACAAACAACCATGTGGCATGCTGAGGCCCACCCCAGCATGCTCATGCCTCCCCCACCCACGCACACTGTATGGCTGACGGGGGTGTCCTATCCCCATTGGCTCCAGTCCCCCCCCACAAACATGTAGGTGGCATGCTGGGAGCCCACCACAGTGTGCTTATGCCTCCCCCCCCCATACACACTGTATAGCCCATGGGGGTGCCAAATCTTCATCGGCTCCAGTCCCCCCTCTCCCACAAACATGTTGATGGCATGCTGGGAGCTCACCCTAGCATACCAAAAGCATCCTGTGGTGTCTTTTTGTTTTTTACAGTGCTGTGAGTTTTTTACAGTGCTGTAAAAGAAGAAAACGGTCCCTCGGTGAGTCGCTTGCCCCCTCCACCTCCCCCCCTCACCCCTTACCTCTGGAGCCCAACGTGATGATCTTCAGTGGGCTGGGAACACATCTCCACTCTTCAAGGCTGACCATGAACTGAAGAAATGCTGGTAAAGCCGTATAATGGCATAAATGGGTTTTTTTCAACTTATGTGGATATCTCTGGCATTTTTGGGACTTTGGGCACCAAATGTTCAGCATGGGGTTATTAGGACCCCTCCTCATGAATGTAATCACTGTCATGGTGTTATTCAGTCCCAAAAGGTGATTTTGTGGTCACTGCGTGGAATCACCTTTCGGGACTGAGTAACGAAACGATAGTGTCAGTCAGTGTTCAGGAGGTGGGCTCTCAAAAAGCCTATGTTGCAAATTCGGTGAAAAATGGCACAGAATGCCATGATCACTGTGGGAAATGAGCATTCAGTACAGAGTAAGAAAATCACAGTGACACCGTTCATGAGCACTGGTCCTAAAACGCTTATGTTGAAAATTCAGTGAAAATAATTCCAAAAAATGATTGTTTTACAAAAGTGCATTGCACACTTCCCATGTACACTCATAAATTCATGAATGTGTAATATTTTTACTCCAGATTGTGAACATTTGCATTTTTCCCCACCTCCTTATGAACAGTACAGCTGTCATTTTCACACTCTGGCCGAAATGTGTTTTCCCACTTCCGGCACAGAATAGTGCATTCGCTGTGGGAAAACAGTGTTTGGTACAGAGTAAGAAAATCACAGTGACACTGTTCATGAGCAGAGGTCCTAAAATGCCTATGTTAACAATTTGGTGACAAAAGTCCTTAAAATTATTGTGTTACGAGGGTACATTGCGCAGTCTCCGTGCATCCCCATAATTTCTCAAATCTGTAATGTTTGCACTCCAGATTTTCAACATTGACATCTTTTCACTCCTCTTTATGAACAGTACAGCAGTCATTTTTCACATCCTGCCCTAATTCTGTGTTTGTGCATTTGGCACACAATGGCATGGTTGCTATGGGAAATCAATGTTTGGGACAGATTACGAAAATCATACTGACAGTGTTCATGAGCAGAGGTGACAAAATGCCTATGTTGAAAATTTGGTGAAATAATTCCACTAAATGACTGTGTTATGAGTGGGCATTGCGTAGTTTCCACACAGGCTCATAACCTTGAGAACGACCAGGGCATTAGGGTTCCTAAAAACAGACACTTAAGTATGAGGCTGAAATGTAAATTAGATGCAAGAGGAGTTGCAGAGAGGTACTCTGTTGGGACATGGATGCTGAAGAGACACAGATACAACTAAGGGGGCCCTGCATAAATGCCAAACACCACTGCAAATACCTGCAAGCGAACATTCAGAATTGACAAATGCTTGTTGAGTGGGGGACTGTGAAAAATGTCAGATGGTTGTCAATTCCAACCCACCTATTTCTCCTTTGATGAAAAAAACTGCTGCTTTAAGGAAATTGGATATGTAGACCATTATGATCCATCATATCTGCAATAACCCCAACTTTTACACCCTGTGGGTAACTGTCCCACATAAGAAAACTGACCTCACTCCTGAGTGCAAACCATCTTTGCATTGATAAATCCCCCCGTCTACCACTTGCTTAGTCACAATGAATTTATGTAGCATTTAGTTCTGCATATTTATACAGTCGCATAAAATGCCAACTGACATCCTTTGCAAGCTTCCCTCTGTCAGTTTCCTCATATTTCCTCCGGTGTTTAAATTTACTGTAGCAGTAAAGAGAATGTATTTAGTACTAAAAATAAAAAGAAATTTGCTGTGTACTTTCTGTCTAGATACCACTATTAAGGGGAAGCTGCATTTTTAAAACAGGAATACCTGGAAGGATCTAACAGATAGTATCCAGATTTATGTTTGCTAGTAGTTGTTACCATCTTCTCCCTGTGGAACAAAGCAAAATGGATTTGGAGTGGTGGGACAAGTACTATGGTGCTCAGCAATGAAAAAACTGAAACAGGCAAAAGGATGAGGAGCATCCACACATGCAGAAAGCACCAGGACTGCAAAAATATTATTCAAAGTCCTTTATTTAACTAAAGTGCATAGTGCACCCACACATAGTGAGCATATAAAAATGACGACTAAGCAGCTCTGAAAGTTATGCTTCTCCTGGCTCCTGCCAGGCATCATCAGAGTGAATCACTGCCATGATGCCTGGCAGAGATCAGGAGAAATTTTAGTTGCAGAGGGGCTCATCTGCCACTTTTTTATGTTCACTATGTGTGGGTACACTATGCACTGTAGTTAAATAACGAACTTTGAATAATATTTTTGCAGTCCTAGTGCTTTCTGCATATGTGGGTGCTCCTCATCCTTTTGCTTGTCCCTGTGGAACAGCAAGCTAAGATGGGACATGAGTTCAGTCTTCCCATTGTCAGAGCTATTGACAGGATTGAACATAGATTCATAGGTTGATTACGAGTCTTTAAGGTCACCGGACCCATTAACAACTCGTTACTTATCAGTGGTAGTACCTCCATTTGTCATCTCCCATATATCTATTGAGTGCTCCTTTGAAAGAGATCAGTGAGTCACTATACACTACCCAATGAGGTAAGCTTTTCCAGCATGATATCACTCTCTGATTAAACTATTTAGATATTTGGACAGTAATAGGTATATCCCCCCATATCTGCAGATGATGTGCTATTGTTCCTTTTCTTATTAATCTCCTACTTATCCCTATACTTTCGCACATCAAATCATCTTTCATTTTCCTATATACCAGGCAGATATCCCCCCCTTATATGTCTGTAATATAAGGAATACAAATTCAAATTCTTTAGTATCACGGGTATGGCCTATCTTTTTGTCCAATAATTTTTTTCGTTGCCGTACGTTGTACACCCTCTATTAGTTTCTGTCCTCTAATACTCTGAGGAGCATAAAATGCGGAGTTGTATTCCAGGTGTGGTCTCACAAGAGAAGTGTACAACAGAACCATTACTTCCTGTGATTTACTTCTAATATGTTTTAATACAGTAGCCAGTATCCTGTTACTTTTTTGCATACATTTCCTAGCATGAGTTTCAAACTTCACATAATTTGTAATGATTACTCCCAGATCTTTCTCCTCCCCTGTTTCCTGAATCCCTCTACCATTTAAGATGTACTGGTATTTATGGTTATCTTTCCCTAAGTGCATCACCTTACACTTCTAGTTGAAACTCAATTTATTGTTACTGGCCCATTCTTGTATTCTATATAGATCCTCCTGAAGGTTTTTAGCAGCCTCTGCACTATTTATAATAGCCCCAGTTTTGCTATCATCCACATACTTGGCAATCCAAGAATGACATGATATCTGCATCGATGAAATAAATATACCAAGCAAGGTCGGTCCCAAGACGGAACCCTGGGGCACTCCGCTCATCACCTATCCCCAGTCGGAATAGTGCCCCATAACCCCAACTTTCAGTTGTCTTCCATTCAACCATGAATCTATCCATTTGACTAGATTTGTGTTTATTCTTAATTCTACAAGTTTAGCAATCAAAAGACTTTGGGAGACTTTGCCAAATGCCTTGGCATAATCCAAGTAAATGACATCCACCGATAGCCCCTTGTCCAGTGCAGCACAAACTGATTCATAACAAACTCTAGTCAGAGCCAATATGGCAGCAAATCGATTTGAGTAAATACTGTTTTTTTGTTAAAGGTTCTATTTAAAATTTGTCATATTACATGCAAAATGGCATACAGTATCATATATGAAAGAGACATTAGCAGTCTGATACTAATGTGACACATCCTCAGGATATGACGAGGCTCATAAAGTTACAACTGGCAATGAAATCAGACCTGGTATTAATTACCCACAAGGCATATGTTCTACAGTTAGTAGATGAAAGTATTAAAAAAAAACTTTACATATAAACCACAATAACAGTAAATATAAATGTATATCGAAGTCCATTTTGCACATGTTGGGGTGAAGCACTGAGGACATAAAATGTTTAGATGTTTCCATATATATTCCTTCTCTTGAGAGACATTTTCTCTTGCACTGTGGATCCAATGACCTTTGCAATACAAAATGCAAATGTCAGACATGTATTCTAAAAAAACAATAAAAAGCAGGACATTATTATATCAGATGCTCATTTAGTCATAATCATACAGTGACAACCGTAGAAATGTGTCTCAATAGTGAGGTATACCTAGAGGTTTCTCAGTACTGAGGTATACCTAGGTATAGTGAGGCAGAATCACATTACAGTCAATGCAAATTGCAACTTGAGTGCCTCAGTGGTATCTTGAAGTAGGCAACTTTTAGATAACTACCACTGTAATACAATAAAAAAAAAACACTTCTGCTGCAAAGTATGCTTGCAATCTTTATATACAGGAAATAAAGATAGTCCATAGAAGTCATTCACACCTGGGCTATAGCGAGCCCCCAAGGTATTGATCCATTATGGCTGTGCATCTGATATAATAATGCCCTACTTTTTATCTAATGTTTTAGAATAGATTCCTGATATTTGGAATCTTTGTACTACAGGGTTCATTGATTCCACAGTTCTAAAGAAAATGTCTCTCAAAAGAAGTGATACATAAATGAATACCTGTTAATTTTATATCCTCATTGCTTCACTCCAACAACCACAAAATGGATTACTATACAGTTTATATTTCCTGATATTGTAGTTTATATGTACAATAAAGCTTTTTTTTTTATAATTACATGCACTAACCAACTGTGAAAATATGCCTTTTGGGTAGTTTAAACCAGGTTTGATATTATACTTTTCGTTACCTTAGTTTCCGGTTGTAATTTTATAAGTGCTTCCTCATTTCCTGAGGATGCATCATAGTCATTGTTTTAATTTTTTTATTTGTACACATCACTGGTAGTGGATAATATAATAACTGGTTATAACAGTGCTACAAATATAGCATAAGGAAAAAAACAGTGATGTCTGAATGGCGTACCACAGACAGAACAGGGATTAAACAGTGCTGTGCGGTAAGTGCTGCCCAGGTCACTGTCCATAGTACTAGGAAGAAGACAAGGGTTGGGAAATTGAAAATGGTGGATGAGCTGCTTCTGTGGCAGAGAGGACTGAGACATGGAGCTGCTTGGCTACAATGGTGGTGGAGATCAGAGATCTAATCCTGGCATTCAAATTTTTGTTTTTGTCCAATAATCTAATTCCAACTCAGAGTTGATTTTAGTTAAGGAGGGTGTGGGGGAGGGCGGCAGAGCCTCAACTAAAATAAGTGTTTGGACTGGTAGCAGTCATCAGTGTGCTTTGTGACTGCTACCAGTGTCATTACCTTTACTTGTCGCATTTATTCCTCCCACTGTTCTGCATAGTGCTGTATGGAAGGTGTTGTTATTGACAGCGCTATTCATACATGTGCTATTCAGACCTAGTGACAGATAATATTAGGGCATTTCTGCATTAAGTTACTAACTCTGATAAAACTGCTTCTGGAGTGAAAAGTTAGTTGTTTTGCCCCAGTCTGGCATAGCATTGCTACCTGATATTCATTGCACTACTGCACTTTTGCTGCTTTTAGTATTCATCCTATGAATTCCCAAATGCTTTTCTATTAAGCAGGTTTTACTGCTGACTATGGAATAACACTGCTTTTTATTTTATGTACAAGTGGCAAGTACATAACTGTGCAATAGTACAATGAATAGCAGGGAGCAATGCTACAATCCATTAATGCAGAAAACAACTAATGTTTCTTTCTAAAACATCACTGGAGATGGGTTCCCATTGTCTGCTTACTTTTTTCATTGACTGCTGGGCTGGGGGCTGGGCACCTAGTGTTAGAATGGAGGGTTGGCAGCACGGGGGTTTGGCTGTCATTGTTTGCTTGTTTTATTTCATTTACAGTCTGACTCTAGGTTTATGCACTTGGTGTCAGAACTGGGAAAGTCTGGTGGTAACAGGGTTGAGCAGCAAGTGGCTACTTTGTTTCATTTTAGTTTGCCACTCTACCCCATAATTGGGTACCCAATGTTGGGGGCAGGGAGTTGCACTGTGGCTTGGCTCTTGGTGACTGCCTAGCTGCCAGAATCAGGAGTCACCCAGCTAACCATGCCCACCAAACCAGAACTGTATTGCCATTGCTTGCAAGCTGTAGAACAGAAGCCCCCCCAGAAATATAGCTAACCTTAAAAGAGCTGTACTATGCTGTACTTTTTTCATAAAATACTAGAGCACAGTCTGGTCAGTAGTGAGAGAGTGCAGCACCAGCTAGCCACCCTGCCCAGCCAGTAGCTTCTGAACAGAGTCAAACCCTCAAGCAAAAGTCCACCGTAAAAGTCCACCAGTAGCAAAAACAGCCAAGAAAGAAACTGCCTGCAGAACCAGAGTGACCGGGTTCCGACTGTTGTGCCTTTTCATTAAGGTAAGTAGATGAGTTTATTAGAAAATGTCTCAGTACTGTGAAGAGAAGAGGGAAGAGACTCAAAAGAGAGAATGCATGGGCCTCGATCTCCTGGCCTGCCACTGCAGGTGGCCAATCCATTGAGGACCATTTTGTAGGTAAATAGCTGCTATAAAGGGTTGGGATGGCCATTTCTTCTTGTTCGGGGGATGGGAAGGCTTTACTTCTCCCTACCCGAGAGACTCTTTGATTTTCCTGATGGGGGTCCTTGCTTCTCAGGCTTGGGGGGAGGTGAGGATGGTCATACTTCTTTTGGCTTGGGAGAAGGGTATCTCCCTGTTTCTCTTGGCTTGGGGGTAGCCCTAGTTTTCCTGGCTTGGGGGTGGCCTTATCTTCTGGGTCATGTGGTCCAGCTTCTCCTGATAGAAAGCAGGGGGGAGGGCCATTCCCTCCCTCCCTGAGCCAGGAGAAGAAGAGCCACCCATCCCAAGCCAAGAGAAGCCGGGCCATCTGTACCCCCACCCACAAAACAGGAGAAGTAGAGCCATCCCCTGTAAAAAAAGATAAAATAGAATTTGAATTTTTATTTTTAGAAAAATAACATTCATCATTACTGTAGTTCAAATACTCCAAGAAGCAAGCATGCATATGCACATATGCTTTCCATTCCAGTTTCAATAGGTGCCCAGACTTCCAACTGTAGTGCCTAGCCAGTGCCCTGGTAATGAATGGAAGCTGGAGCTTCCACTGTTGCTAGCCTTACATGCTGTGAAACTTTTGATCAAATAGAAATAAAAAATGTAAATGTGGAGGTGAACATTGGACAGAAAAATTAAATGAAAGAGGCAAGGAATTTGCAAAACACTGCAAAAACACAATGCCTTTATGGTACTGAAGAAGAAAACAAAATGGTAACGGTTATGTATCTAAAAGAACACAAGAAGGTTGAAGATTAATGACCAGCATAATCAAAGGTTAAGACTCAAATGTATTGCAAGGTAATCTGAGAACAGGGGGAGTTGAAACCTTTAAAATACCAGAAAAGGCACACAGCTTCATTGACTATCTAATTGTTATAAATATCTTTGTTTTAAAGACACATTTTGCAGGAAATCAACACATATACTACAGAATCAGGTAAATATGCTGGAGTGCAGGAAAAGGAGTGTCACAGAAAAGAAATAATGTTTTCATTGTTTATGAAAGTTAGCTGTTCCATAGTTATTTATCTTACATGCCCTTAAAATGATGAATGTGTTACAATAGAAATTTCAGCCATTACTGCCTTAAGCTCTTTTAAGATGCACAATTATTTAAGGGTCTCTAGACACTGTGCTATATACTGCAGGCAGGGTAAATGAATATACTGAAAACTCCCAAAATGTGTGCCATGGTACTCCATTTTTCCAGCTACAGACAGCAAGATGAATCTATTTGATTGAGCTCTGGATAGATATTCAGTCTGCAGCACTGCAAGGGTTAAATTGAAGGGCTGCAAAGAGGTGGAAGGATCATCTGAAAACTCCAAAAGAAGTGCTTCATGGTCTGAATCTTGTAGCTCATTTTTAGAGTTGATGCAATAGGGCTGCAGACTCTGCCTACCTGCCGCCTTAAAAATTAATACAGAAACCAGTGAAGCCCCTGACCAGTTCAGCAGCTGACTGGACAAACAAAAGAGCAGCAGACCTGGCTGCTCCACCTGACCTGGCTCAGCAGTGGAATAGTAAAAAGCAAACCACACAGCTGCTCCCCTCCATCAACCTAGATTCAGCATGTCTCACAATCGTGCTTACATTTCAAAACTGCAGCAGTTGCTTCCACTTACCAAACACATCGTAGTGCCCCTGATGGTCCAAAATCCTCAAAAACTGTGCCAATACCGGAGAACAGACATTAAAACAAAAACAGCTTCTCATTAGGAATCCAATATTTAGCAACAGATCCATCTTCTGGACACAAAGAAAACTGGACTTTTTTTAATCAGTACACCTCCACACACAAAAAAAAATCAACTGAAAGTGTAAAAAAAGAAAGTCTATACTTTTTCCTGTTTTTACAAGTCTGCCACAAACTAGTCATAGTATAACAGCAATAAGGCACTTCACGGTGTGTGTTATTGTGTATTAGATAATGGGGAAAGTAAAACTCGCTTTCTGATTGGCTGAAACAGCCTCCCACCCGGGCCGTTATTTCTTAACAATGGCCTGCTCTAAAACAAGTTCCAATTCTGGAACTCGCTAGCGTCATTTGTTTTTTCCTCGCTAACCAAGCGCCTCACCGACATACCCACTTCGCGTTCATTCCACTCCACTCGCTTGCCTTCAACACAAACCACAGCACCAAAAATTAAATAATAATTATATTTTTTACAAAAACCCTTTCCTGCCTCACAGCTCTGCTCTGCTTCTTACCCACCAACAGCATTTTGGGCAGTTCACCAACTCTGCTTACACTCATTTACAGTACGTCCTTTCACCACCCACTCTGTTTTGAGGTCCCGTTCATTGTGACAATGCTCGCCCACAAAACAAACAGAAACACCAAACTCAGTTTCTTTTTCCTGTCTTAAATAAAAAATTACTTTACTGCCGCACGTATTCCCTCATAGCTGCGCTCCTCTTCTGATTCGCCAGTGGCATTTTAGTCAGTCTGCTGACCACACTGACAGTCACTTCCCTTCCTACCTATAAACAACAACAGCAGCACCCCCTAGTGGCAAGGGACTATTTTACAACCCCGCATTTCTGTTCATTTTTAATAATATTTAACACTCTTTTTTTTAATAAAAACATTATTAAAAAAAACAACTAATGTAACACCATTATCTAAGTGTAATAATACCCTCCAGGGTGGGCGTTATGGGATATAACGGACCTTCCAGGGGCTATGAGGCCCTCCGCCTGCGGCGTCGGGCCTCATTATGCCCCTGGGTGGTCTGTTATATCCCAATAACGCCCACCCTGTTGGGTATTATTACTTACATAATGTCACTTCTGGGGCATTGAACACACTCGGCCTGTGGCCTCATGCTTCAACCACTTGAGGTGTGATGTTATTACACAATAACTGCAGCAGTAGCCTCCACTTACCAAACACATCGTGTTGCCCCTGATGGTCTAAGATCCTCCATAAGGAAACAAGGTTTGTAATTTGCTTTGAGTTTTACACACAACCTCATGTTTTATTTTATATAATTGCTGGATAACATTTTTTCACCACAGCAATTAAATAAAATAAAAACACATTCCTGTTAAGCTGCAGTTCAGTCTTGTTTAAAAGTGGTCCACAGCTGCTGAAACCATTCTTTTATTTTTTTCATTGAGCTCAGGTTTAAATAGTAGACAGAATTCAAAGACTAAAGGAACTAAAGATGTATAGCCTCGAGGAAAGGAGAGAGAGGGGGGACATGATAGAAACTTTCAAATACCTCAAGGGAATCAACAAAGTCCAAGAGGGTAGCATCTTTTAGAAAATAGATGTGCAAAAACAAGGGGGCACAATTTACCCATGAAGGGGGGACGGTTCAGAGGTAATGTGAGGAAGTACTTCTTCACAGAGAGAGTTGTGGATATATGGAACAGCCTTCCTGAGGAGGTCGTATAGTCAAAAACAGTAGGGGAATTCAAGAATGCATGGGACAGACATAAGGCAATTCTAGTTGGGGGGGTAGGAGGAAGTAGGCTGTTGGTTAACTAGGATCTGCAGCTTATCCGTTAGGTAGGGAAATGGGCAGACTAGGTGGGCCAAGTGGGCTTTATCTGCCGTCAAATTCTATGTTTCTGTGTAATAACACACACACCCTGTGGTGCCTTATTGCTTAATTTAATGTATTACACCTATGTTTACATACAGTGTAGCCAGCCAGGATGCAGTGCAGAATACTGAAAACTTCTGCAGAGTCAATGCAGGAAACAGTGCAATTTCAATGGCAATTAATCTCTTTTCTCGTGCAGAAATCTATGACGCTGTGTTGCATCCTGGTTTGCTTCGCTGCCATACTGTTGTTTTTTTTAATCTTCATTACTTTGGTGGTGATGGCTAAGTGCATTGTCAATCCCTACATTGCTGCGTCCCCCTTTGCTCATCCCTTTCACCTTGGGGAATCTGTTTCCATCACCCCAATTCCACCTTGAGGTATCCTGGAGGCTGCTCTCTTCTAATCCCGCTCTATTCCTTTCACCATTCCAATGTTCATCCCAGGGTTATTGAGCTCAGTCTATTCTATTTCCCTGATCTTACTACCCTGCTTGCTGATCTTTATTTATTTTTTATTTTATTAGTTTTACCATGATGGTGGACTGGATTAAAGACCTGTTTTCAGCCACTCCTGGGGAGATTAGGTTCACAGTAGGTATAAACAATACATGATTAACAACTCAAATCACATATAAGATAAAAAAAAAAACTCTGTAAATATCATATTATACAAAATGTATAGAATTTCATAAAATATATAGAATAATATATGGGGTGGTGTGCTTAATGAGAATTTTACACACACCCTCGGCGCTGGATGCTACATAAACCCCGAGAGTGAAGCTCAAGGGGTTTATTTAAGCATACAGCATTGAGAGTGTGTATAAACTTTAAGTTTTACACACAACCTCATGTTTTATTTTATATAATTGCTGGAGAGTGTTTTTTCACCACAGCAATTATATAAAATCAAAACACATTCCTGTTCAGCTGCAGTCCAGTCTTGTTTAAAAGTGGTCCACAGCTGCTGAAACCATTCTTCTATTTTTTTTTTATTGAGCTCAGGTTTAAATAGTAGACAGGATTCAAAAATTGTTATTCTGACAGTGGAGTTTGTTTTTGTAAAGGATTTACTTATCATTGAGAGTGAATGGCTCTGCAGTGTTCAGAGCGACAACAAGACGGTCGACTGGGCATGCACGGAGTGAAGGAAACCTGGTGCATGTTTGCAGTTATTAACACTCTTTTTTTAACAGCAAATTACAAACCAGGTTTCCTTGTGGGAAAAATGCTCACCAGTTATTATAACATGAGTAATAAACATGAGTAATTTTAGTAATTAAGAATTTCATTAGGTAACTGTGTAATGAGTTTTGTTCTCCTGTCACAACATCCTCTGATGATGCCCTAAATTGCTTCCATGATAAATTTCCTGAAGCCTTGGACAGGCAAATCCCTCTAATGGGAGCTTGCGTAAAAGGTTCCCAACTACCATAGGTATCTTCTAACGGATGATAATTGTTTCCCACCCAGCACTGCTTCATCCATTAAATTACAGAAGATAATCTGTCTTGGTGGCCCTTTATTTCAGCCAGCACTGCAGGGAGTAATCTGCCTTGGTGGCCCAGTGGAGGTCTGCTAGCCAATAGTTCTGTCCTCCTGTTACCCCTTATTCTGCTAAGTCACCAGAACAACTCCAAGCCTTGATGAAATCTAAATTGGCTTAAAAATGTAAAAATATTCAGTTCATGATCTAAGATATAGAGTACTAAGATATAGTACAGAGAATTAGGTTATACAGTGCTAAGATATAGAATACTGAGGTATAGAATACTAAGAGGTATATCAGTATTCTATACCTTCAGTAGGTTTCTGAGATGCGGAATAAAGAAAAAAACACAGAAACCAAGTTTGTCATCTACCTTAACTCCCAGCAGCTCTCTGGTTTGAATGACAGACTTACTTTCCAGTAACACCTTTCAGTCACCTTATGGTTTACACTGAAGCCTGTCCTTTTTACCTCCACCACGTCAATTCTTTGCTTTCACGTGTGCAAGGTACATTTGCATGTATGGGTGTGCTTGCACACACTTTTACTTAGAGTGCGTGTGGGTGTACTCACATGGACATTCCAACTATGTGTGCATATTCATTTTTATTTTCTTCAGATGTTTCTGTCTCCTTCCTCCGCCTTTGTCACCTTTCAGCCTTTTTACTACGTCCAGTTATTTAGACCCTACTTAAGTTCTCCTCAGCCCATTCACTCCTACTGCGGTATGCCACTCCCTTCCCATCCTCACCCATTTGCTATCCAGCTTCTGTTTCTACCTTGCTGATCACTTTTTCTCCTAGATGAAGCCCTTATGTTCTTTCTTCCCATGTACTGCATATCCCTTTTTCTCCTTACCTCTCTAATAACGATTTTCTCTTTATAGATGATTCCCGAAGAATCGGTCAAACATTGATTCTAACTCAATTTCCTTTTTACAGCATGCATTTTATATTACCTTTTTGTTTTTTTACTAAGAGATGTAGTGTACTAACTTAACAAGATATAATCCAGAATAGTCAAAAGTCCTGCTTTGGACCTGCTAATTGTTTGCTCCAGGGTCAAATTAGTCTCTGGCACAAACCAGAGATATATTGGAATATGCTTGGGAACTTTGTGAGTATTAAATGCATATTCCAATATACCAGCCAGGCAATATCCTGGTTGTGAGCATTAATGCCAGCTCACTATTAGCCACAGGAGGAATATGGCCAATATTGTGCTAGGGGAATTGGAGGAGTAATCTTGCTATTAGTGCCTACTAATTGCAATTGCTCTACTGAAACAATTTGCCATATTCACCTTTGAGAAAATGCTGACAAGCGTGAAGCACTTCAGGTTATGTGGACCCTAACTGAAGGGAGGGGGAGCTGAAGCTGTTCACAGATTTACTTGATACCACCCATTCTGGTTGGGTGTTCCATTTTGCTACCACCCTCTGTGTGAAATAGTGCTCCACATTTCTTCCTAAATCTTCCCCCTCTTTTCTTAGCCCGTGCCCCCTGGTGACCCTCCCCCTCCTTAACTTAAAGACCCCATCTGCCCCATTCTTATTGATTCCCCTCAGATACTTGAATGTCTCTATCATGTCTCCCCATCCCTTCTATCCTCCAGGGTGTAAATATTCCGGTCTCCCAGCCTGCTGTCATAGTCTCTCCCCTCCATTCCACATATTGTCTTTGTTGCCCTCCTCTGCACCCCCTTCAGTAGCCTGATATCACGTTTTAGGTATGGCCTCCAAAACTGCACACAATACTCTAAGTGCAGCCTTACCAGAGACCTGTAGAGAGGCAAGATCACCTCTCTTCACCTGGATGAAAACCCCCTCTCTATGTACCCCAGCATTTTGTTTGTTTTTGCAGCTGCTCTCCTGCAGTGGACAGTGTTGTTCATGGTCCCTGTTATCATTACCCTTAGGTCCTTCTCCTCCTCAGTGATTCCCAGCTTAACCCCACCCAGCCAGTATTCCCTCCTTTGGTTCTTCACCCCAAAGTGCACAACCTTACACTTCTTTGCATTGAACCCCAGCTGCCACCTCTCTGTCCACTAATCTAACTTGCTTAGGTCCCCCTGCAGCTGCTTCCATCCCTCCTCTCCATCCACCACTGCTCCTATTTTGGTGTCGTTAGCAAACAGATTTACCTTGCTCACCACCCCATGTGCAATGTCTGATATGAAGAGCCCAAACAAGACTGGCCCCAACACAGAGCCTTGTGGCACCCCACTCATTACCGGCATTGGAGCTGAGAGCTCCCCTCTCATCACCACCTGTTGCAGCCTGCCACTCAGCCAGCTTGTAATCCAGTTTATCGTTTTTGCCCCTACCCCTACACCAGTTAACTTCCCCCCCAAGCCAGCCATGAGGCACTGAATCGAAGGCCTTGCTGATGTCCAAGTAAAGAACATCCACTGCATGACCATTATCCAGCTCACCTGTCAACCAGTCATAATATTGTATGAGGTTGGTTTGACAAGACTTCCCTGAAACAAATCCATGCTGCCTCACATCCTGGAGGCCATTGTCCTCCAGATACGACACCAGTCTTTCCTTTAGTATCGTTTCCATGAGTTTGCACACTATGGAGGTGAGACTTAGCGGATTATAAGTACTCGATTCATCCCTTGTCCCGCTCTTGTGTAATGGTACTGCATGTGCCATCCTTCAGTCCAGTGGCACACATCCCGACTCCAGTGAGGTGCTGTACAGATCCACCAGCGGCTCCGCCAACACCTTTGCCATCTCCCTTAGCACCCTGGAGTGGATACCATCTGGCCCTGGTGCCTTGTCAACCTTCAGTGCCCTCAGTCCCTCTAGGACTCTACTTGTCTCAATTCTTCCATCTGTTGCCTCCTCTTCTCCTGTCCCCACCCTCCCAACCCATGCTGGTAGCGGTTCCCCCTTTTCTTCCATGAACACTGAGCAAAAGTATTCATTCAGTGCTTCTGCCTGATCCTCCCCCTTCTCCATCCACTTCCCGACCCTTTTTATCCTCACTATTGTCTCCTTACACTTCCTTTTCTCCCTGATGTAGCTCAAAAAGTCATCCCCCCCCCCCATTAATTCCCTGTGTTAATCTCAGCTCCCTCTGGGCCTTGGCTTCTCTCACTTTTCTGGTCACCTTGCTGGACCATCTCGCATATTCCTCCCTGTCCACTTCCTTTCCCGTCCTCTTAAACCTCTGGTGTGCCACTTGTTTGCCCCCAACACCTCCACAACCTCGCTGTTCAACCAGTATGGTTTTCTTGCTCTGCTCCTCTTACTCTGTGCCTTGGTGCAGGCTTCTGTTGCCTCTGTAACCCCCCATTTAATAATATCCCATTTCTGCTCCACGTCCAACTCCTGTCTTATGCCCTCCAGTTTCCCTTTCAGTACTTCCTGCATCCTCCCAAAGTCTGCCCCCCTGAAGTTTACCACCCAAGTAACTGATTTCTCTGGCTCCCCGCACATCGTGATATTAAACCACACTGTTTGGTGATTGCTGTCAGCTATTGGGTCCTCTGCCTTTATTTCCCTCACTGCCTCCCCATTTGACAATACCAGATCTGAAGTGTTCTTCAGCCTAGAAGGTACAGTAACCAACTGTGTCAGGAGACCCTCCTGGATTGTGTCCAGGCGCACATGCTCCCTAGCACTGAAGGTGACTGGAATGCTCCAGTCAACCCCCAGCAAGTTGAAATACCCCACAATGACCACCTTCCCTTTTCTACATACCTTTTTGATTTGTCCCACTAACTCCCTGTCAAGCTCCTCAGACTGGGACAGCAGCCTGTATACCACCCCAAACCTCAATTTCCTACCCTTTGAGTCTAGAAGCTGCAGCCAGATTGCCTCTGTTCTCCTTTCTTCTCCCTCGTCCCTTGTGCATTTGATCCCACCCCTCACATAGACTGCCACCCCACCCCCCCTCCTTACAGTCCTTCCTGTATAATTTGTATCCTGGGATTGCCAGATCCCAGTCCTGGTGCTCAGTTGCCCACGTTTCTGTGACAGCTGCAATATCCACCCTCCACACTGCTAAGAATGCCTGTAGCACAGCAAATTTGTTTCCTAGGCTTCTTGCATTCAATGAGACCATTCTCCATAATGACCCTTCCCTTCACTAGCCTCCATCTCCTCCCCTGTACTCCTTCCTTTTTTGGCCTCCCTGAGTCCTTCCCTGATAGCCAGGGGGTAGGCTGTGACTCCACTCTATCAGATCCCTGCCTACCTGCTGTCCACTTGCCACCCCACATCTAGTTTTAATCCACCCTTGTCGCAATATACCTCCCCAGTCTTTGCTTTAATACCTCCTTCCCCTCCCCACTCAGGTGCAGCCTGTCCCTTACAAACAAATTGTTATTATCCCAGGTACTGCCCCAGCCACCCACAACCCCATACCCCTTAGTTTGACACCATTCTACCAACCATTGTGTTCAACTCTCTAATCCTCTCATTTCTCACTGTGCTTGCACAGGGTACTGGGAGCATTTCTGAGAAGGCCACAGACTCCTAGTGAGTTACACTAGTGAGGCCCCACCTGGAGTACAGTGTACAGTTCTGGAGACCATACCTACGTAGGGACATAGACAGGGTAGAGAAGGTTCAGAGGAGGGCAACAAAGATGGTGCATGGATTGCATCACAAGTCCTATGAAGACAGGTTGAAGGAACTGAACATGTAATCCCTGGAGGAGAGGAGGGAGAGAGGGGATATGATAGAGACATATAAGTATCTTACAGGGAGGAACAGGGTGCAGGAATACACTATTTTTAAGAGAAAAAGATGTTCCAGGACTAGAGGGCATGGGATGAAGTTGGAGGGAGGACAATTCATAGGAAACATGAGGAAGAATTTCTTCACAGAACAGGTGGTGGACAAGTGGAACACCCTGCCAGAGGAAGTGGTGGGGGCTGAAACAATCACAGGATTTAAGAATGCATGGGCTAGACATAAAGGAATTCTGGAGGTCAGGGGTAAGGGGCAACAGACTTCTAGGAAAACATAAACTGAACTTACAAGCTCAAATGGGCAGACTGGGTGGGCCATAGGCCCTTATCTGCTGACACTGTCTAAGTATCTATGTATCTATGTATCTATGTATCCCCAGTCTCCTCGCATAACCTTCCAACTTCTTCAGTCCTCTTCCTTGTTACCTCCATCATTTTCCCTGCTAGGTCATTTGTCCCCACATGTACCACAATGTGTGGTTTTCTCCTACCCCTCTTTACACACCTTAGGATTGCCTGTCCTGCCATGTCTGCCTTTAATCCTGGTATGGACTCCACCCATATCTGACTGTGCCTCTCCCCCTTGCTGCCCCATCTGATCCCCTTGAGTATGGAGTCCACCAACACTAGTACACCCCACTCCTCTTTCCTTGTGCCCGTCGCCACCCCCCCACCCAGGTTCTCATTTTTGGAGCCGCTCAAGACTGTGTTTTTACCATGTACCCCAGTGTCTCCCCGTCCTCCCAATTAAGACCCCTCCCATCCTCCTGTTTGAATGCCAACCTGCCTCCCCTTCTCACCTCTCTAAGTATTATCCCTCCCCCTGTCACCCCATGCTCAATCTCTCCACTAGTAATGCCCCTCACTCCCTCTTCTTTGTGAGTGCTATCCCTTGTGCAATCACCTCCTGCATCCTCTTTCCCATGTGTTGCTAGTAAAGTAAACATGTTACCACCCAATAGTTAATAATATTGTCCCTGCTGTTCACTGGTTCCCCTAACCTCCAACAACCCACTGCTATTTGTTAATATTTTCCCCTAGTGTCCAGTGGGTCCCCTGTCCCTAAACACCCCTATGATATCTATGTAGTTTTCCTTGGTGTCCAGTGGTCCCCCAAAACCCCTGGAATCCCCCCACTAGGACCTTCCCTGCCATGTTCCAAAAGTGGCTAGCAACCCCCCGATCACATAGAAACATAAAGTTTGACAGCAGATAAGGACTGCTAGGCCCATCCAGTATGCCTGTTTTCTCTACTTGTGTCAGTGGCCGCTGACCCTACTTGGTCATTGGCTTTAGCCTCTCTTTTCCACCCCTAGGATTCCCTTGTGACTAGCCCATGCATTTTAAATCCCCCCACTGTGTTTGCTCCCACCACCTCCTGAGGTAGGCTGTTTCATGCATCTCCACCTATTATGGAGGTGCCAGACACTGACTGACAGTTCATGATTGCATGCTTACTGTAAACAGCTGCTACTACAGTAAACATGCGATTGCAAACTATCAGCTGGTGGCCCACCACAGAGGTAAGTGGAGGGTCTGTTCTAGTCACCAACTTGGGCTATGTGTTCCTCTACAATAGGTGAGGGGGCCGGGTTGGTGCTGGCCACACTGGGCAGAGAGAGATGGGTAGGGTGTGGGGATTGGAACCTGGGTAGAACCACTGGGCACCAGAGAAAAACTACATACATAACAGTATTGTTGTCAGCAGGTAGGGGGAACCATTGGACACCAGGGAAACAATTAAAAATTATCATTAAGGTGTCTGGGGCAGGGGAGAACACTGGACATGAAAGAAAACATTAATAACTATTGATGGGTTGTTCAGAGCAGGGGGCCCACTGGACACCAGGACATTTAATCGTTTTTTTTTATTTTAAATATTTATTATACTTTCTGTCCCAGCCAGCGTAGAGACATCTGCCCTTGTCATGGCCCCCACTGCTTCCTGCTCCCAAATGAGCCATGCTCCCACTGTGCCCCCTGGCTTACTCCCCCCAGGGCCGGGTCGCAGCACTGACCAAGGTGTCGCAAACATCAGTTCGGGTCGGGGGAGCCAGCCTGGAAGCACATGGAGAGGCGGCAAGTAGGGTATCATGGAGGTGCTGACTGGGGATTTTGAGAACCTGAAATGACGTTTTTTTTTTCTTCAGGGGAAGGGGCATGCAATGAAGTCCCGCGTCTGCCCCACCCCTCTGGATGTCCACATGCCAGTTGCGGAGGATCCCCCGGACTCTGCCAGGGGTCCATAATGCACTGGAAATTCATCCCCCCTCTCCCAGAGAAGAAGAACAGTCCGAGGGATGTTCTATCCATCTCCCCCAGCCGGCCCTCCGGCGACCCAGGTCCATTTCTAAACCCAGGTCACCAGCATCACACACAGAAATCCAACCACCGTGCCGATAAGCCGGCACCAGGGCATTTTATAACATATACACTTGTTTGTTCAGGGGTGGAGATGTGGTTGGGGGTGCTGATTATGACACCTGGTTTGGGAAGGAGTTAAGCGGGGCACTAACTGTTAGTTACCGCCACTCCAAACCCACCACTTATATTCTATATTGCTCAACTTTGCTGCTAAGGGAACCCTATGATAGCAATGATGTATAATGTCACCTTAAATATTGTGTATGGCCTGCTGAGAATAGCATTTTAGAAGTATGCTTAGTGTTTGAAATAACCATTGCATGACATTATACAATTTTGCTAATATTGTCTTGTGACTCTGTACCAGTAAAACACTGCATTCCTTTCTTTCATGACCTTGTGCAATCCTCTAATAAATTTGCATTTGACTCAGAGTACAACTCCTGCCTCTACTTGCAAAATAAGAAAACTACATTATACCACCTGTGTAACAATAACATCACATAATATCTACAACAGATATTGTATCTAAATATAGTTTTTATAGTTTTCTCAAAAGTGACTCACTTTAAAGTTATCCAAAAGTGTAGAGAGAAAGAAATAATGTGATCTACTGGAAATTGAACCCAGGCCCCAGAATACTATCCTGGTACTCTAACCACTCAGCTATAGATTAGCACCTTACAGTGCTGGAGTAGCGTGCCTCTGGTGAGAGGCAGTATATTTAAATCAAATATTGCTTGAAACTGTTTTAAAACATTGTGACCGATTTGCATTTATTTATCTCCGAGGAGGGTTTGGACTGGAGAAAGACCCTGGCTATGGGCAGTTACAGCAGCGGGAGGTAACGAGATGCCACTGGAGTGCTGCTTTGAAGGGCCCAATCCTTTGCTCAGAGGTGATGGCAGTGGGAAGGGAGCTGAGCCATGAAGGGGCTCTATAGAAGAAGGATCTCTGGGCCAGGAATGTTCTGACTCTGGGCACTTGGAGGGAGGGCTTGGAGGAGCTGAGGGTGGAAACAGTTGGGAGAGATGGACTGAGGATCACTGAAACTCCCAGGGGATCAGTCCTGTTACTATTTTTATGGCATAGAGACAGGTTTGGTAGAACAGCCTCTCATCAAAGTTTAAGATATTTGCCATGCAGTACAACATGCAGGTGTGAATGAGCATGCCGGAGCCAGTGAGTAGTCGACAGGCCTTGTTCAGTGACCATTTGATTTTGTTGAGGACAGTGTTGTCAGCTGCCCTATAGACCAGGAGTCCATAGTCCACATGGGATAGGACTGAGGAGGTTATGGCCAGTCTTAGGGCATCTGGGGGGAGACAGTTCCTATGGTGGTATAGCAGACCGATACGAGTGTTGACGGCAGAGCAGAGTGTGCATATATGGTCGTGAAAGGAGAGGGCTGAGTCAAAGTTTATGCAAAGGAATTTATAGGTGCTGTCTTGTTCGAGGGGGAGGAGAGTTCTGGATAGGAAAGAAAGGAGGAGTCCCTGTATTTATTTTGGTGGTGTGAGAAGAGCATGACTTATGTCTTTTTTAGGTTAAACACAAGTCTGCGGTCCAAGAACCAGTGTTCAGCCTGGTTAAAGGAGTTTTGGAGGGCACTTTGGAGGTGTGTAGGGTCCGGTTAGGATGTGAAGAGGACTGCATCATCCACGTAGAGTAGCATATTTCCTGAGCAAGTGTTAGGCAGTGAGTTCAGATACAGGCTAAAAAGCAATGGCCCCAAGAAAGAGCTTTGAGGAACTCCTGAGTGGACATGGCTGCTGCTGGACAGAGTACTGTTGATTTTCACGCACTGTGATCGGGCAGTGAGGTAGTTAGTATACCAGGCAAGGGGGCCCTGAGAGAGGCCTAGTTGGGAGAGGGTGGATATGAGAAGGGGATGGCTGATGGTTCAAAGGCTTTCGATAGGTCAATGAAAACTGCACCTGCAAGATGCCCTTTGTCTAGGGCGGAGTATATAAAGTTGGAGAATTCAATGAGAGCAGTGGTGGTACTGTGCCCCCAATGAAAACCATGCTACTCCATGCAGAGGAGATTATGAGTGGCGAGGTAGTCAGTCAGCTGGTCAACTACAATCTTTTCTATAGCTTTGGTGGGGGGAGGATAGATATTGGCCTGTAATTCCCGGGGGAGGTACGGTTCCCACCTTTGTGTATAGGAGTGATAACCGTGGTTTTCCAGGCTTGAGGAAACTGGTCGAGGCAGAGGGATAGATTGAGCAGGCTAGTCAGCGGGGAGAGGGCAACCCCTAGGACTAGGAGTAGGAGTTTTAGGTCCAGCAAGTCATTGCTGTGGCTGGCACTATTTAGAGGTCTGAGTAGATAGGACTTGATCTCATGAGGAGAGAGGACGAAGTAAAAGGGGGTGGTGGAGGGGAGGAGGGTGGACAGGGACAAGGTAGAAGAAATTAGTGGGGAGAATTCTGCTTAGGTCTGAGAAGGTGATATTAAGGCTATCGGCAATACACTGGGGGTCAGAGGATAAGGAACCATTGATGTTGAGTTGGGATGGGGTGGGGTGGGGAGGCGGAATTCCTATTGAGTTCCTTTATATTGTCCCAAATCTTATGGGCAGAGCTCCAGGAGGAGGCAAGGGTAGACCTCTAATACTCCGCTTTAGCTTTGTGGATAGCCCAGGTGCATTTGTTGTGTGCGGCACTGTAGGTCTGTCTATCAGTGGGTTTGCCAGACTCAATAGCCCTATGCTAGAGATTGTTCCAGTGTCACATTTTGTTGATTAGTGAAGGGGTAATCCAAGGGCTTTGTGTTGGGGCTAGTATTATTTGGGTTCTTCATATCAGACATTGCACACAGGGTGGTGAGTAAGTTAAGCCTGTTCACTGACGGCACCAAAATCCGAGCAGTGGTGGATGGAGAGGAGGGATGGAAGCAGCTGCAGTGGGACCTAAGCAAGCTAGAAAAGCAGTCAAAGATGTGGCAGCTGGGGTTCAATGCAAAGAATTATAAGGTTATGCACTTTGGGGTGACGAACCCAAGGGGAGAATACTGGCTGTGGAGGTTAAGCTGGGGATCACTGAGGAGGAGAAGAACCTGGGGTAATGATAACAGGGACCATGAATAACACTGCCCAGTGCAGGAGAGCGGCTGCAAAAGTGAACAAAATGCTGGGGTGCATAGCGAGGGAGCTTTCATCCAGGTGAAGAGAGGTGATCTTGCCCCTCTACAGGTCGCTGGTAAGGCCGCACTTAGAGTATTGTGTGCAGTTTTGGAGGCCTTACCTAAAGCGTGATATCAGGCTACTAAAGGGGGTGCAGAGGACGGCAACAAAGATGATATGTGGAATGGAGGGGAGAGACTATGACAGCAGGCTGGGAGACCTGAATATGTACACCCTGGAGGATAGAAGGGATGGAGGGACATGATAGAGACATTCAAGTATCTGAGGGGAATCAGTAAGGATGGCGCAGATGGGGTCATTAAGTTAAGGAGGTGGAGGGACACCAGGGGGCATGGGCTAGGAATAGAGGGGAGAAGATTTAGGAAGGAAATGAGGAGAAACTATTTCACAGAAAGGGTGGTAGCAAAATGGAATGCACTACCAGAATGGGTGGTATCATGTAAATCTGTGAACAGCTTCAAAAGGGCATGGGACAGGGAACAGGGGAGAGTGAGGGTGGGGGAGGTGGGGGTGGCAAAGGGATGAAAAAGGTGAGGGGGATGGGGCAGTTGCAAACTAGGGGTCTAGCTGCACACTTAAGCAAACTTAGATAGACCAGGTGGTCTGTTTCTGCTGGCACATTAGTATGTTCGTAAGGGGAGTTGTGCTTTTTAATAAGCAATTCAGTGAGGAGGGCAAAGGTATCACAGGCCAAGTTAAAAGAGTGGACAAAATAGTTGAGGCCAGTGTCAATGTCGGGGGCTAGTTTAATAGGTGACCAGTCCCAACGGGCAAGATGATGACTTGCCCTTTTGAGAGTCACACATTTACAGTCGCTATAATCACTGGATACCAAATACTATCTCAGTGCTCTAACAACTGAGCTATAGGCTCACATGGTTGGACTTGACTCTTCCTGGGCACACTATTGGGGACTATTAAATTCATCCAGTGTGTGACAGTCTCCTCCCAGCTAAACTCATCAGAATTGGGATGGGAGGAATACCAATAGACAACACCCCAGTTAATTGACTTCTACAACCTTTATGACAATGCCTGGTCTAACTTTAAATATACCCATGATGACAGAGACTAGGAGTATTGTAGATGCCTCAGAAATGCAGTCATAACCCTTTCTAGGAAAGCCGCTACTGCACTTTTTTTCCATGTTCCTGCCCACAAAACATCCACTATTTGTGGAAGAGCCATTTCCACTGCTGCTCCATCTGTCTGGAACAGCCCTCTCTCTCTCTCTCTCACACTATCTTCTTTTGTCTGTCTGTCTGTCTCTCTCTCTCTCTCTTTCTCTCTCTCGCTCTCTCTCTTTCTCGCTCTCACTGTTTCTTTCTCTGCTACACTGGGAGAGATTTTGACAGCAGAAACAGGGAGGTGATACTACCACTCTATAGGTCCCTTATGAGGTCCCACCTGGAGTACTGTGTCCAGTTTTGGAGCCCTTACCTAAAAAGAACACAAACAGACTGGAGACTGTGCAGAGAACAGCAACAAAATGATTCAAGGCCTGCAGAGACTTTTGTATGAGGGGCTCTTAGAGGCATTGAACATGTACTCACTGGAGACTAGGAGGGAGATGGGGGACGTGATAGAAACCTTTAAGTTCCAGAGAGGAATAATTATGGTCCCTTTACTCTGAGCTGTTCAACAATGTGTCCAGCTCAAATACTAGAGGGCACGAATGGAAGCTGCGGGGGGGGGGGCAGCTTCAAAAGGGAACTCAGGAATCACTATTTCTCAGAAAGAGTGGTAGAACCTTGTAATAGGTTGGCCACAGAAGTGGTTGGAGTCAAGAGAGTGACAACTTTCAGACTGGGCTGGGATAAAGTGAACACTTGAATCAAATCCAAGGAGATTGGACAGGGTTGTGTTCAGTAGTGGGGGCTAGGTTCTGGGATCTGAAATGGTCTCAGGAACTACAGTATTGGGCAGACTTGATGGATCCTTGGTCTCCTTCTGCCACAATTTTTCTTTGTTTCTTTGTTTCTACTGACTCTCTTCCCTGATTCAAATCTCATCTCAAAACTCATTCTTTTTTTTTTCCCTTTGTCTTTAACTGATAGCGTAACCTCACTTTCTTGTCTCCTGGTCTATGAAGCTTTATTATTATTGTTATTATTATTATTACATAGAAAATATAACTGTATTTTACAGTATGTATGCCAGATGCTGGAGAACCCACAAAGCATGTTCAAAAATCCATGCTCAAACATCTCTGCCCTCCTAAGGAAGGATCACTCTCAATTCATCCTGTATTTGCTCTGTAACGGATGTCTTTTATCAGATTGCCATTCCATCACAAACATATTTCATTTATTTATTTAAAAATTGATAACTGGGAAAGGCACACTGAGCCAAGGATGGTTTCCAGGTGCAACTTAATGCACATTTTATCATGTTAAAGTCAGAGAGTGCGCCAACTAATCATAGTGCTTCTTTCCCCTCTGCATGAGACACTCTTATTCTGTGCACAGACTCTCATGCACAGATGCTCTGGAAATGGATTTGTTCGGGGATGTTTTTTAGAGTGTTTAATATATTATTGCTTAACCATGCTGAATAATAAATTAACACTTCTGCAAAGACCACTTTTGCAGTTGTAAAAGTGGGCTCACTTGCATTCTTAGGGTAGCAGAATGGCTCACCATGGGGTAGCAGGTCACATACCTTAAAAAAGCTTCTAAGATGGGAGTGGAGTGGGGGAAACCTGCCACCAAGTGTAGAAGGGAACAGATAATGCTAGATGCCTTCCAGGATAACTTTTTGATGCAGTTGGTCAGTAAACCAACTAAGGAAGGGAATACCCTTGACCTCTGACTGTCAAATGGGGAGTGGGTGAAGGATCTGAGCGTGAAGGAACCACTGGCGTGGAGCGACCACCTGACAGTTGGTTCCAGTTGCAGCTGGGCAGGAAGAGGGAGGCATTTGGCACAAAGGTGCTAGACTTTAGAAAGATGGGTGAAGTGATGCAAGGGTTCCTGGACAGACTTTAGCCTAATAATGACACGAATCAGAGGTGGGAACTCATTAAGCTAGGGATAGTGGAGGTAAAAAATTCCTGCAGCAAGGCTCAAAGTAAAAAAGCTAAGGTGAAGAAACCCAGCTGGATGAGCAAGGGTGTCGTAGACAGGGTGAAGAGGAGGAAAAGAGTTGCCAATAGGAGATAGAGAAGAACTGGGAGGGGGAGGATGGGGAAGAGTACCTGAAGGAAGCAAAGGAGGTGACCGGGGCAGTAAAGGCAGCAAAGGCATCAAGGGAGCTCAGGCTGGCGAAGGGAATTAAAGAGGGAGAAAAAAACCTCTTCAGGTACATCCGGGAGAAAAGGGGTTGTAAGGACCACATAGTAAGGATTAAGAAGGAGGGGGAATGGGTGAAAAAAGAGGACAAAAAGGCAGAAGCACTTAATGACTATTTCTGCTCAGTTTTTACTAAAGAGAATGGGACAGTACCTAAGGTTGGGGGAAGGATAGGATCAGAGGATGAGGGGGTGAAGGACAGGGAAATCACAGAAGGTAGAGTGCTAGATGGGTTAAAGGCACTGAGGGTGGACAAGGCACCAGGACCGAATCACATACACCCCAGGGTACTGAAGGAGTTGGCAGAGGTCCTGGCAGGCCTATTTAATGCCTCTCTGGACTCAGAGAGTGTACCCCAGGACTGGAGGATGGCTCATGTGGTTCCACTCTATAAGAATGGTCCCAAAGATAAACCAGGGAACTATAGACAAGTGAGACTCACGTCCATAGTGGGGAAACTGATGGAAACAATCCTGAAGGAGAGGCTGGTGATCCTGCTGGAGGTCAGTGGGGTGAAGGACAGTAGGCAGCATGGCTTTGTCAAGGGCAGATCCTGCCAGACCAACCAAGTGGACTACTATGACTGGGTGACTAGGAAAATGGACAAAGGGCATGCGGTGGATGTCTTGTACCTGGCATTCAACTTGGTGCCACATGGGAGACTAGCATGTAAGCTGAGGGGCACGGAGGCCGGGACAAAATTGGTGGGATTGGTGGAGAACTGGCTGTAGGGACAGCAGCAGAGGGTGGTGGTGGGAGGAGAATTATCATCCCCAAGGGCAGTAACGAGCGGGGTCCCACAGGGGTAAGTGCTGGTGCCGGTGTTATTTGGGGTATTTATTGCAGACAGCACGGTAGGCATAAATAGCACAGATCAGTCTGTTTGCAGGCAACACCAAGATGGGAGCAGTGGTGGATGACTAAGAAGGGTGGCAGGGATTGCAGGAAGATCTAACAAGGATGGAGATGTGGTCTCACACTTGGCAACTTGGTTTCAATGCCAAAAAATGCAAGGTACTGCATTTTGTGGCAAAGAATCCAAAGAGGTGCTACCATCTGGGGGGTGCAGCTAGCTGTGCCTAAGGAGGAGAATGATCTGGGGATGCTCATTATGGGAGCAATGAACAACTCAGCACAGTGTAGGAAAGCAACAGCAGTGGCTAACAATATGCTGGGTTGTATTGCAAGGGGTATAACCTGTAGGAGGAGGGAGCTGATTCTGCCATTATACAGATCGCTGGTCAGACCCTACCTGGAGTACTGCACTCAGTTTTGTGGCCCCTACCTAAAGAGGGACATTAGATTGCTGGAAAGGGTGCAACACAGAGCAACAAAGATGATCCTGGGTTCTGGGGGAGTTACCATAGTAGGTTAGACTGAGGGAGCTGAACATGCACTGTCTGGAAGAGAGGAGAGGAGGGACAGGGGGATATGATTGAGACCTTTAAGTACATGAGAGGAATAAACAGGACAGGCACGGAGGGACTGTTCAAGGGGAGGATGGGGAGAGACACTCAGGGTCATGACATAAGATTGGAGGGTGGAAGGTTTAGGAGGGAAATGAGGAGGAATTTCTGCATGGAAAGGGTGGTAGCAGAGTGGAAAGCACTACTGGCAGAGGTGGTGGCCTGTGAAACAGTGGGATGCTTCAAGAGGGGCTTGGATAGGGCAAAAGGGAGGTCATGGGGTGGGGTAGGATTGGGAGGGACAGCTGTAGAGTAAGGGTGCTAGCTGCAAAATTGAGCAGACTTGATAGACCAAATGGCCTTTTTCTGCTGGCAGTTTTGTATGTTCGTATGTTCATATGTAAGACCAGTATTACAACATTAAGAGTGGTCTCCATAAGAGTATTAGTTTATAATAACTGCCTTTCGTTTTTTTTCCCATAAGGAAACTGGGTTATAATTTTATCATTATAACAGCTGGTTATAATGACAAACACGTGCCCGGTTTTTCTAGCTCGGCACATGTGTTAGCTATGCTCTTCCTCTACTCTGCACATCCTCTGCTGTACCACTCCTCAATGCTCTGCAGTTTGCTGACGTCGACCATAGAAGTTGGTGGTAAGTTCCTTTTTAAACAAATATATGGCTACTGGGCACATAAAATGTTTTTTTTTCAGTTGGAAATAAATTTAAAAAAAAAGTAAACAGTTCTGTAAATCAGGAGTTGAGCCACTATGGACCATGCTGAAACCCCAGCAGTCCACGACTCAGCTCCGTAGAGATATACATTTATTTTGTTTAATTGCTGTGGTGAAAAAATTACCCCCAGCAATTGAACAAAATAAAGGATGAGTAGGTGTGTGTGAAACTTGGATTTTACACCCACCCTCAGGGTGGGATGCATTAACAAACTCCTCGAGCTTCGCTCTCTGGGTTTATGTGGCATCCCACCCCTCGGGGGGGAGGGTGTAAAATCCTCGTTATAACTACCTACCCATCCATTATTCTCTATATAATGTCACTTTTCCCTGACACACCTCAGTACAACCACCCAACCCAAACTCAACAAACCAAATAAGCAGCCTTTCCCCACTACTGAATGCCAAAACCCCCTCTTTTTATCATTCTGATAACCAGGAATTTTAGAGCTTCACTCCCATAACTGTTATAAACTTTTTTTGGATTTCCTCCACAGCCCATAGCAATGATTCTCCTATTTTTATTTTGATTGCGTGCGTGCACAAGAAACATATTATGGCAGCTTTTTCCACAAGCAGGTTGTGGAGGAGTGACACTGTTGTGGCCAATGCCTCCACAGCCTTTAAAAGCTTGTCCAGCGTCCCCCCAATGCCATGGCATGCTGCTGCTGACACTAGTTCAGCCAGCTTGCCACCAACTTGTAAAAAATCAGCCGCTGCAATCAGGGGCCACCACGTCATTGCAGCGTAAGCCATTCGCTGCAATGAGGGAGGGATCCGTCATTGCAAGGTGGGATCTTCACATACTGATATTGTTTGTGAACATGGCGGCAGTTTGTTGCCATGTTCACAAACAATATTAACCAGCCCACAGTGTTTACTTGCCAACGGGGGCCCCAATCCCCATCATCTTCAGTGCCCCCATGTTTATTTTGCTGACAGGGGAGCCCACTCCCAATCGGCATTATGTTAACCCCCCCGCTTATATTCTCTGCCGACGGGGTGCCCAATCCCCATCAGCATAATGTCACCCCCACCCTTTTTGTTGTGTGCCGATGGGGGTGCTCAATCTCCCATTGCTGCAGCTTGCCCCCAAAGGAAGACTGTTGTACGTTGAGCCCACCCAACATGCCATATGCCACTGTAAATAAAAACGGTCCGCAATGTCTTTTTTTCACCTGTAAAAAAGAAACTGTCCTGGAGGTCTCCTGCCCCCCTCCCGCAACACGCGCCCACCTACTGTGCACCCTGCCTCCCCACACCCCCCTCACCCCATACTTGCCTCTGGAGCTTGGTGCGATGATCTTTGGTGGACACGTCTGCACTCTTTAAAGCCGACTGTGAACTGAGGAAATGCCGGTAAGCTGTATAATGGAATAAATGTTTTTTTTCAAACTTTAATGCATATCTCAGTCATTTTTTGGAATTTTGGCACCAAATTTTCAACATGGGGTTTTTGAGACCCCTCCTCAGGAATTCTGGAACTGTCATGGCGTTAATCGGCCCCGAAAGGTGATTTCGAAGTCACTGCACAGAATCACATTTTGGGGCCGATTAATGAAATGGCAATGCCAGTGTTCATGAGGTAGGCTCTCAAAAAGCCTATGTTGCAAATTTGGTGAAAAAATCCAAAACATGACTGTTTTACGAGCATGCTTGTAACTTCACAAATTTGCAATATTTTTACACCAGATTCTCAACATTGGCATTTTTTCACACCTCCTTGTGAACAGTAAGCTGTCATTGTTCACATCCTGGCCGAAATGTGTTTTTGCACTTCAGGCGCAGAATAGCGTGGTTGATGTGGGAAATTAGTGTTTGGGATAGATTAAGAAAATGACAGTGACACTAAAATCCCTATGCTGAAAATTTGGTGACAAAACTCCATAACATGACTGTGTTACAAGTGTGCATTGAACTGTTTCCATGCACCCTTGTAACTTTGCAAATTTATAATATTTTCACGCCATATTTTCAACAGTGGCATTTTTTCACACCTCCTTACGAACAGTACAGCTGTCATTTTTCACATCCTGGCTAAAATATGTTTTTGCACTCCTGCTGGAGAATAGCACAGTTGCTGTGGGAAATCAGTGTTTGGGACAGATTAAGAAAATGACAGTGACACTGTTCATGAGTAGAGGTCATAAAATGACTATATTGAAAATTTGGTGATGATACTCCATAAAATGACTATGTCACGAGCGTACATTGCACAGTTTGCACGCATGATCGTAACTTCGTGAATTTGTAATATTTCCACTCCAGATTTTCAACATTGCCATTTTCCCACACCTACTTATGAACAGTACAGCTGTCATTCTTCCCATCCTGGCCGAAATGTGTTTTCGCACTTTCGGCGCAGAATAGAGTGGTCGCTGTGGGAAATCACTGTTTGGGACAGATTAAGAAAATGACAGTGATACCTGTGGAGGAATTTCTTTTATATATCTTTCTTTTATACATACATATAAAGTAAAGTGTGTTACAGTATACTATAATGTAGAGCTGCTAGTGTAGTTAAATATAGCCAGGTCTGAGTAAAAGCTAAGGGTCATTATAGGTTCATAAGAATCACAAAGCAAGCAGAAAGCAATAGCTCGTGCTGGCTGAAACCAGTTCCTTAGGTTATGAAAATAGTAAGCTAGATAAAACTGAGCAGAAATGGTTGTACCAGCCTAAATAGCAGGCTTGGACAAAATATAGAGATAGGAGCATGCCTGGGCAAAATATAAAAAGATAACAGCATGTAGTGGCATTGAAGGCAAGCTGTACGTTGTTATGGTGTGAGTGAAACTCATTGTTTCTCTTAGGTCAGCTTGACCCAGGCATATGTATCAAGCAGTAACGGGAAAGAAATGAAATAAGCCAGTGGAAAAGTACCTAATGCTTCTATGTGTTTTCTGTTACATTGCTGAAAACTATGATTGGCTTATACTGAAATGTTGGTGTTTTCAAGATAAGAAGTGCTATAAAATACTGTGTAAAACTTTGTTAGAACTCTCTCCTTTAGCTGAGGCTCCCACATATATGTATGCAGACAATAAACTGAGTTTATTGGAATAACCATTGGTGTGGTTATTGAGTACATAGAAATTAAGGTAAAGTATAGACAGTAAAGAGAATCTGCGACCACAGTTTGGCATGAGTCGGCAGGATGGCTTCACTTCTCCATGTCACACTGTGATCGGACTGCCAAGTCCAGCCTCAGGGAGGGTGCCCGGAGGTTCAAGTCCCACCATATGTGATGCCTTTAAGCGGTGACAGCCATCATTTACTGTCTTAGGTGCTGGGGTGGCACCAAGAGTGCTGGGTGGGCACTTGGCATCAGGGGATGCCCGAAAAAGTAGGAGTGTTGGGTGGGCACTCCAAGACCGGTTAGGCGCCTTTTAGGGACTACAATGGGAAATACGGGGGACCTCTACCAGATGGATCTCAACCTAGTACTGTTAGAGATTTTTTTTGTTTTTGTTTTGTTTTTAAACTGCAACCCAGAGCTCTGGAAAAAGACTTGGTTTGGCAGGTTACTAAAATGGCCAAAGAAACCTTTGAAAGGGCTAATAGCTGCAGTGTTTGGAAATTATCATGAAGGTCCTGCAGTCAGTTTTCTTACTCAGACTAGTGTATCGGAAAAGAAGAAGAAAAAAATACCTTGGCACCGGGTAAGTCTGAATTTTTTTTATTCAAAGTTGTTATATGTCTGTCTGTTTTATTTCTGTAATACATATACTAAACAAGGTAATGCTCCGTCTTTCTCGTGCATATTTTCTAGCTTATATCTGTGTTCTGTAATTATGTTCTGTTGTCAAGGTTGCGAGATAGGATTGACTGCCTTTTCGTGCATAACATGTTACAGTAAAAAAAAGAAAAAGCTT
This sequence comes from Neoceratodus forsteri, assembly GCA_016271365.2. Taxonomy (NCBI): domain Eukaryota; kingdom Metazoa; phylum Chordata; order Ceratodontiformes; family Ceratodontidae; genus Neoceratodus; species Neoceratodus forsteri. Next base: position 540,144,189 of record CM057449.1, on the reverse strand, counting down.
CTTTGCCTCATAGCTGACTGTTTTAATTGGCTTTATTTTTAATGGAACATTTGTGCTGCCTAGATAGGGTCAGTGAAGAACTTTTGTATGTAGTTGTTGGGTGAAGCAAGGTAGTGTTGAAGGTGAAGAGATGATGTAATGATCATAGATTGACAATAATGCAAGAAAGATTTGTAGTTTGCAAGCAATGTTGCCAAGCCACTGCTAGGTGAAAATGTAATGTGTTAACAGCTATAAATGGCTTTATCATACTTCTAGTTAAAACCAGAAACTTTTTGTAAAATGGCAGAGTGCCATATTTTGGCTATGCCCCAGAAGGTGTAACCATGTTATACTAGATGTGTTCACTTACAGACGGTATGTTGTGCTGTGTTTTAAAGGTGTTGAAAGGAGTTATTAGAATGTGTTTAAAAAGTGTTTTGTTCTGGAAAGATTTGGCATGGCGATATGTATAAATGTGTTGGTTTAAAAATTGTCAGTGTTACAAGACAGGGGGAGGCAGCACATATATCTAAAACACACACAGTTTTCTAATGAAACTATGGGCATTCACCTCAGCAAATTGGTGTGAAACAATGTCAGTCTTATTTTGTGTTAAGTATTTCTTTTGTGTATGTGTATGTGTTGTACTGTCTTGGCCAGCAGTTTTATTGTAAAGATATTTAATATCAGTAGTGTTCAAGGACACTACAAAAATAACTGGGTTTGAACGACCCTTGCATGCACACTGTGACCTTTTGCACGTTATTTGACCTTCTTGTGTTTCAACATTTTATATTACTACCAGTTCAAACTTGATGTGTATTCCATACCTAAAGCACAACTTTTCACACAAAATGTATGTTTTCATGAAAGCACACCAAGTGTGAACCATGTAATTTGACTTTTTGTTGCAAGTGAAGAGGAACAAACTTTTCTTCTCCTCTCATGGCTTCTGACTTGCAGCCAACACAGGCAATACTCCAGCTGGAAGGGGAGAATTATTCATCATCTCCCCATATTTTTATTATATATATAGTACGCTTTTGAAAAAGGACTATTACAGCTGTTTTGAGAGTCTACCATCTACAGTTAAAAAACAATGGTTTGGGTTTTATGTGTGGCCATGTGTAATCATTTTTGTCTTTTGAATGCATTCTAAGAGATACGTCGTACGGTATTACCATCAATCTGGATTTTTATAAACTCAGCTGACATTTTGTCATGTTTTAGGATAAGGAACCAGGAGCCGCTTAGCTTTTTTATCCTATGAAATAATCTTGTTTTATTTTTAAACTGGTGTGTGTTTGTTTTTGTTGTTTGTCATGTGTTCTTCTCTTTCTTAGAGAAAAAAGTTCCCCATCTTTATAGTAAGGTATGAAACTTACTAAACTAATTGTAATATTATCTTGTTATAATTTAAAGTGTAGTAGGTGGGATCATGTCACCATCCACAGCTAACCTTTTTATTGCTACAGTATTCGAGCTGTCTCTTCACTTGAGCTGTCTCTTCCACCAGTAGGAGCTTGGGGGAGGGTGCTACCCTTCCTCTATCCCTTCCAGTGTAATACCCACAAAGGTTGCAAGGTACATCACTGTTCCCTAGAGGGTAAATAAGGAAAATATGTATTTGCTAATAATTGTTTCTTATTTACAGGTTTTAAAAAGACCCAAGGTATTTTAACAGCATAACCAGCCCAAGCCCTTCTGTTTTTTCTAGTGCAAACAGTTAAATCTCACACCTATTATTGGTACAAGGGTTTCTGCCCTCAGCAAATAATCAGTTACGCTGGAAAGTGAAGTTGTGTATGTATGTCCACACATATTCATTCTTTTGATTGTCTTTTCAGCTTTCTTATCCTGTTAAAACAAATGCAAAGCAACTTTTGTCATTGCCTTACAGCAATTAATGAATGCATTTTTTTTCAACCAGTAAATTCACAGTACTCTAACATTTCTGGACTCTAAGCTAAGTTTACAGTCTACATGTGTTGCTTAAAATGTATTTATGCATTATGCTCAATACTGAAATTTTCTATTACAAACATGCTAATGTTTCATGTTTATGTTATAATGTTTTGATATACATCTTGCTACACTGTGTCATTCATGTATGTATTCTCAAGTGCTCCATGTATAGCGTTTTAATGCTCATAACCAAACCTAAATACTGGGACCAGCATTGCTGACCCACCCTACAATATGTTCCAAAGCAAAACAAAAGTAAAATTAATGCTCCATTTGTCTTATTGCTCACAGGTACCCCTGAAGAATGAGTGTACTCTTGCAGGTTTTGTCATTTTACATTTTAACAATTATAATATGTACAATTTAGATTGTACTCCAAACCTATCTTCAAGCCTTACCCCACTCAGTACTTTGGAGTATTTCACTATACAGGGTAAGAAGGTAGACCTTTTCACTTGTCACAGGTGCAATAGGCACTGTTATTAAATTAGCATAGGCCAACAACATATGTATTTATCCCACTAATTGCATTAGGTAAAAGGCATATTGTTATGAACAATATGTTTGAAGCATAACTGCATTAAGCAGGTTAGCAAGAGAAAAGGAAGAGGAGACCATTATGGTTTCAAAAGGGTAGCAAAGAAAGTGAAAGCCAAAAGATAGCATTCAGGCAATACAAAAAGACACAGGCAGAAGGGATAGGGAGAAGTACCAGGAGAAACAAAGGGAGGCAGGAAAGTCAGTAAGGAAGCCAAAGCTCAGACAGAAGAACACATTGCAAAATCAGTGGTTAAAGGGACAAACCTTTACAGGTACATAAGTGAAAAAAGAAAGACAAAGGGAGGGATAGTGAGACTGAAGGGGGAGGATGGGAGTCGTGTGGAGGATGACAACAGTAAAGCTGACATATTGAACAGGTATTTCTGCTCAGTCTTTACTGAGGAAGAGGGGGGTAATGGGTCTGAAGGGAGTACAAGGGGTGAGAATGGTGCAGAAATGGATTGCATCACAAGTCCTATGAAGACAAGTTGAAGGAACTAAACATGTACTCCCTGGAGGAGAGGAGGGAGAGAGAGAATATGATAAGAGACATACAAGTATCTTACAGGAGAAACAGAGTGCAGGAAAACACTATTTTAAGTGAAAAAGATGTTCTAGGACTAGAGATCATGGATGAAGTTGGAGGGAGGACAATTCAGAGGAAACATGAGAAAGAATTTCTTCACAGAACAGGTGGTGGACAAGTGGAACACCCTGCCAGAGGAAGTGGTGGGGCTGAAACAATCACGGGATTTAAAAATGCATGGGATAGACATAAAGGAATTCTAGAGGTCAGGGGTAAGGGAAAACAGACTTCTAGGAAAACAAACTGAACTTACAAGCTCAAATGGGCAGACTGGGTGGGCCATAGGCCCTTATCTGCCGACACTGTCTATGTATCTATGTATCTATGTATTGTAACATTACAGGATTTTATAACTCAGGTCTCTGTCAGGCCTGCTTGCAACAGACAGGAAATAATGTTCATCACTGTCATAACTGCTTCTGTGATTTAAAAGCAGGAGGTAACCATAACATTGTCATGATTTACAGATGGTCAAATGGATAATTGAACCTCGGCCTGCACCCCAGGTGTGCAGTTAATGTCCCATTTTATTTTATTTTTCTAATTGCCAGAATTTAGGCTCTGTCACACCACTTTTACAAAACAAGAAGTAAATGGTTTAAAAGATTGTTATTTATGTGTTTTAACTCAGTGTCTAACACACTTTGCAAGTTTGCAGGTATCCACGGTGTGGCACACACAAGATCTCCACGTTCAACAGCAGTAACCTCTGCAAGTGTAATGTTTTCAGAAATTACACCTATTTGTAGAACTTTAAATCAACTGAAGAAGGTCCATCAGTTCAGACTCTGCAATCAAGCTTATTGTTTCTGCTTACTATGAAGTTAAGTCTGGGAAGGGGCACTCCCAACTCCAGCGAGAAGATTCTGCTTCAATTGACCTTCAAGCAATACATCCATTTTCTTCACTGCCGCTTGTTCCAAACATGGCTGGTACTTTCTACAACCCTATTGCTCTGTTATGGACTGTGTTCTTAATGGTTTATTGTCAATTGTTACCTTTTATGGACTGTTAATCTTATGCTGGGGTGTAATCAACTACGACAAAACAAATGCCATGCCAGTGTGTGTGTGTGACTACTCCATTAAAAGGACTTAATGCACCCCTGGCCAGTGTGTCTACTAATCAGCCAGCCAGCAAAATGAACACTGACTTTTCTACTATGCTGGTGTTTTGTTTTTAAATTACTGTCTGCATTGCCCCATATGCCTTGTGGGGTTACCACCATTCTGCAAATGACATTTCATCTGTACTGTAACTACATCAACCTGTGGATACTTATATGAACTTATGAACTGTTAACTTTATGGACTGTTATGTTTTATAAGGACTTATCTGTCAAGAGACATTATCAATAGATTCTTCAATCAAGCTCCAAGGGTGTGCACACCTCAACACAAGGTAGCATCTACCTTATTCAGTCTCAAAGTGAATTCCATGAACTCTTTTTCATCAACAAAATTGTTATGTTATATTGTGTTATATGTGGTGTCACATGTTAGCATTTTTTCACATATTTCAATTGTGGTGTTGACATCCCTCAATTCTGTATTATGTTTTACAAACTCACCATTGTGTTCCATCTGTAACTCCATGCCTTAACTATCTGTATGCTGGGAACCAGTTTTAAATCATATAAATAAAAAGGGGGGTGGTTAGTTGATACAGAGTATCAAAAGGGGGCAGTGTGGAGGAATTTCTTTTATATATCTTTCTTTTATACATACATATAAAGTAAAGTGTGTTACAGTATACTATAATGTAGAGCTGCTAGTGTAGTTAAATATAGCCAGGTCTGAGTAAAAGCTAAGGGTCATTATAGGTTCATAAGAATCACAAAGCAAGCAGAAAGCAATAGCTCATGCTGGCTGAAACCAGTTCCTTAGGTTATGAAAAATAATAAGCTAGATAAAACTGAGCAGAACTGGTTGTACCAGCCTAAATAGCAGGCTTGGACAAAATATAGAGATAGGAGCATGCCTGGGCAAAATATAAAAAGATAACAGCATGTAGTGGCATTGAAGGCAAGCTGTACGTTGTTATGGTGTGAGTGAAACTCATTGTTTCTCTTAGGTCAGCTTGACCCAGGCATATGTATCAAGCAGTAACGGGAAAGAAATGAAATAAGCCAGTGGAAAAGTACCTAATGCTTCAATGTGTTTTTTCTGTTACATTGCTGAAAACTATGATTGGCTTATACTGAAATGTTGGTGTTTTTCCAAGATAAGAAGTGCTATAAAATACTGTGTAAAACTTTGTTCGGGGAGCTCTCTCCTTTAGCTGAGGCTCCCACATATATGTGTGCAGACAATAAACTGAGTTTATTGGAATAACCATTGGGTGTGGTTATTGAGTACATAGAAATTAAGGTAAAGTATAGACAGTAAAGAGAATCTGCGACCACAGTTTTGGCGTAGTCGGCAGGATGGCTTCACTTCTCCATGTCACACTGTGATCGGACTGCCAAGTCCCAGCCTCAGGGGAGGGTGCCCCGGAGGTTCAAGTCCCACCATATGTGTGATGCCTTTGAAGCGTGACAGCCATCATTTACTGTCTTAGGTGCTGGGTGGCACCAAGAGTGCTGGTGGGCACTTGGCATCGGGGATGCCGAAAAGTAGGAGTGTTGGGTGGGCACTCCAAGACCGGTTAGGCGCCTTTAGGGACTACAATGGAAAATACGGGGACCTCTACCAGATGGATCTCAACCTAGTACTGTTAGAGATTTTTTTTTGTTTTTGTTTTGTTTTAAACTGCAACCCAGAGCTCTGGAAAAGACTTGGTTTGGCAGGTTACTAAATGGCCAAAGAAAACCTTTGAAAGGGCTAATAGCTGCAGTGTTTGGAAATTATCATGAAGGTCCTGCAGTCAGTTTTCTTACTCAGACTAGTGTATCGGAAAAGAAGAAGAAAAAATACCTTGGCATCGGGTAAGTCTGAATTTTTTTATTCAAAGTTGTTATATGTCTGTCTGTTTTATTTCTGTAATACATATACTAAACAAGGTAATGCTCCGCTTTCTCGCGTATATTTTCTAGCTTATATCTGTGTTCTGTAATTATGTTCTGTTGTCAAGGTTGCGTAGATAGGATTGATCTGTTTTCGAAAACAACATGTTACAGTAAAAAAAAGAAAAAGAAGCTTCTGCCCCATAGCTGACTGTTTTAATTGGCTTTATTTTTAATGGAACATTTGTGCTGCCTAGATAGGGTCAGTGAAGAACTTTTGTATGTAGTTGTTGGGTGAAGCAGGTAGTGTTGAAGGTGAAGAGATATGACGCTATAGATTGCAATGTGCAGAAAGATTTGTAGTTTGCAAGCAACGTGCCAAGCCACTGCTAGGTGAAAATGTAATGTGTTAACAGCTATAAATGGCTTTATCATACTTCTAGTTAAAACCAGAAACTTTGTAAAATGGCAGAGTGCCATATTTTGGCTATGCCCCAGAAGGTGTAACCATGTTATACTAGATGTGTTCACTTACAGACTGTATGTTGTGCTGTGTTTTAAAGGTGTTGAAAGGGTTATTAGAATGTGTTTAAAAAGTGTTTTGTTCCCGAAAGATTTGGTATGGCGATATGTATAAAATGTGTTGGTTTAAAATTGTCAGTGTTACAAGACAGGGAGGCAGCACATATATCTAAAACACGCACAGTTTTCTAATGAAACTATGGGCATTACCTCAGCAAATTGGTGTGAAACAATGTCAGTCTTATTTTGTGTTAAGTATTTCTTTTTGTGTATGTGTGTGTGTGTACTGTCTTGGCCAGCAGTTTTATTGTAAAGATATTTAATATCAGTAGTGTTCAAGGACACTACAAAAATAACTGGGTTTGAACGACCCTTGCATGCACACTGTGACCTTTTGCACGTTATTTGACCTTCTTGTGTTTCAACATTTTATATTACTACCAGTTCAAACTTGATGTGTATTCCATACCTAAAGCACAACTTTTCACACAAAATGTATGTTTTCATGAAAGCACACCAAGTGTGAACCATGTAATTTGACTTTTTGTTGCAAGTGAAGAGGAACAAACTTTTCTTCTCCTCTCATGGCTTCTGACTTGCAGCCAACACAGGCAATACTCCAGCTGGAAGGGGAGAATTATTCATCATCTCCCCATATTTTTATTATATATATAGTACGCTTTTGAAAAAAGGACTATTACAGCTGTTTTTGAGAGTCTACCATCTACAGTTAAAAACAATGGTTTGGGTTTTGTGTGGCCATGGTGTAATCATTTTTTGTCTTTTGAAATGCATTCTAAGAGATACGTACGTACGGTATTACCATCAATCTGGATTTTTATAAACTCAGCTGACATTTTGTCATGCTTAGGATAAGAGACCCAGGGACGCTTGGCTTTTTATCCTATGAAAATAATCTTGTTTTATTTTTAAACTGGTGTGTGTTTGTTTTTGTTGTTTGTCTGTGTTTCTTCTCCTTCTAGAGAAAAGAAGTTCCCATCTTATAGTAAGGTATGAAACTTACTAAACTAATTGTAATATTATCTTGTTATAATTTAAAGTGTAGTAGGTGGGATCATGTCACCATCCACAGCTAACCTTTCTATTGCTACAGTATTCGAGCTGTCTCTTTCACTTGAGCTGTCTCTTCCACCAGTAGGAGCTTGGGGAGGGGTGGCTACCTTCCTCTATCCCTTCCAGTGTAATACCCACAAAGGTTGCAGGTACATCACTGTTCCTCTAGAGGGTAAATAAGGAAAATATGTATTTGCCAATAATTGTTTCTTATTTACAGGTTTTAAAAAGACCCAAGGTATTTTAACAGCATAACCCAGCCCAAGCCCTTCTGTTTTTCTAGTGCAAACAGTTAAATCACACCTATTATTGGTACAAGGGTTTCTGCCTCAGCAAATAATCAGTTACGCTGGAAAGTGAAGTTGTGTATGTATGTCCACACATATTCATTCTTTTGATTGTCTTTTCAGCTTTCTTATCCTGTTAAAACAAATGCAAAGCAACTTTTGTCATTGCCTTACAGCAATTAATGAATGCATTTTTTTTCAACCAGTAAATTCACAGTACTCTAACATTTCTGGACTCTAAGCTAAGTTTACAGTCTACATGTGTTGCTTAAAATGTATTTTATGCATTATGCTCAATACTGAAATTTTTCTATTACAAACATGCTAATGTTTCATGTTTATGTTATAATGTTTTGATATACATCTTGCTACACTGTGTCATTCATGTATGTATTCATGAAAGTGCTCCACATGTATAGCGTTTTTAATGCTCATAACCAAACCTAAATACTGGGACCAGCATTGCTGACCCACCCCTACAATATGTTCCAAAGCAAAACCAAAAGTAAAATTAATGCTCCATTTGTCTTATTGCTCACAGGTACCCCTGAAGAATGAGTGTACTCTATGCAGGTTTTGTCATTTTACATTTTAACAATTATAATATGTACAATTTAGATTGTACTCAAACCTATGCTTCAAGCCTCACCCCACTCAGTACTTTGGAGTATTTCACTATACAGGGTAAAGAAGGTAGACCTTTCACTTGTCACAGGTGCAATAGGCACTGTTATTAAATTGGCATAGGCCAACAACATATGTATTTATCCCACTAATTGCATTGTGTAAAAGGCATATTGTTATGAACAATATGTTTGAAGCGTGTAACTGCATTAAGCAGGTTAGCAAGAGAAAAAGGAAGAGGAGACCATTATGGTTTCCAAAGAGGTAGCAAAGAAAGTGAAAGCCAAAAAGATAGCATTCAGGCAATACAAAAAGACACAGGCAGAAGGGGATAGGGAGAAGTACCAGGAGAAACAAAGGGAGGCAGGAAAGTCAGTAAGGGAAGCCAAAGCTCAGACAGAAGAACACATTGCAAAATCAGTGGTTAAAGGGGACAAAACCTTTTACAGGTACATAAGTGAAAAAAGAAAGACAAAGGGAGGGATAGTGAGACTGAAGGGGGAGGATGGGAGTCGTGTGGAGGATGACAACAGTAAAGCTGACATATTGAACAGGTATTTCTGCTCAGTCTTTACTGAGGAAGAGGGGGGTAATGGGTCTGAAGGGAGTACAAGGGGTGAGAATGGTGCAGAAATGGATTGCATCACAAGTCCTATGAAGACAAGTTGAAGGAACTAAACATGTACTCCCTGGAGGAGAGGAGGGAGAGAGAGAATATGATAAGAGACATACAAGTATCTTACAGGGAGAAACAGAGTGCAGGAAAACACTATTTTTAAGTGAAAAAGATGTTCTAGGACTAGAGATCATGGGATGAAGTTGGAGGGAGGACAATTCAGAGGAAACATGAGAAAGAATTTCTTCACAGAACAGGTGGTGGACAAGTGGAACACCCTGCCAGAGGAAGTGGTGGGGCTGAAACAATCACGGATTTAAAATGCATGGGATAGACATAAAGGAATTCTAGAGGTCAGGGTAAGGAAAACAGACTTCTAGGAAAACAAACTGAACTTACAAGCTCAAATGGGCAGACTGGTGGGCCATAGGCCCTTATCTGCCGACACTGTCTCCGTATCTATGTATCTATGTATTGTAACATTACAGGATTTTATAACTCAGGTCTCTGTCAGGCCTGCTTGCAACAGACAGGGAAATAATGTTCATCACTGTCATAACTGCTTCTGTGATTTAAAAGCAGGAGGTAACCATAACATTGTCATGATTTACAGATGGTCAAATGGTATAATTGAACCTCGGCCTGCACCCCAGGTGTGCTGTTAATGTCCCATTTTTATTTTTTATTTTTCTAATTGCCAGAATTTAGGCTCTGTCACACCACTCTTTACAAAACAAGAAGTAAATGGTTTAAAAGATTGTTATTTATGTGTTTTTAACTCAGTGTCTAACACACTTAGCAAGTTTGCAGGTTTCCACGGTGTGCACACACAAGATCTCCACGTTCAACAGCAGTAACCTCTGCAAGTGTAATGTTTTCAGCGAAATTACACCTATTTGTAGAACTTTAAATCAACTGAAGAAGGTCCAGTCAGTTCAGACTCTGCAATCAAGCTTATTGTTTCTGCTTACTATGAAGTTAAGTCTGGGGAAGGGCACTCCCAACCCAGCGAAGATTCTGCTTCAATTGACCTTCAAGCAATACATCCATTTTCTTCACTGCCGCTTGTTCCAAACATGGCTGGTACTTTCTACAACCCTATTGCTCTGTTATGGACTGTGTTCTTAATGGTTTATTGTCAATTGTTACCTTTTATGGACTGTTAATCTTTATGCTAGGTGTAATCAACTCACCACAAAACAAATGCCATGCCAGTGTGTGTGTGTGACTACTCCATTAAAAGGACTTAATGCACCCCTAGCCAGTGTGTCTACTAATCAGCCAGCCAGCAAAATGAACACTGACTTTTCTACTATGCTGGTGTTTTGTTTTTAAATTACTGTCTGCATTGCCCCATATGCCTTGTGGGGTTACCACCATTCTGCAAATGACATTTCATCTGTACTGTAACTACATCAACCTGTGGATACTTATATGAACTTATGAACTGTTAACTTTATGGACTGTTATGTTTTATAAGGACTTATCTGTCAAGAGACATTATCAATAGATTCTTCAATCAAGCTCCAAGGGTGTGCCACACCTCAACACAAGGTAGCATCTACCTTATTCAGTCTCAAAGTGAATTCCATGAACTCTTTTTCATCAACAAAATTGTTATGTTATATTGTGTTATATGTGGTGTCACATGTTAGCATTTTTTCACATATTTCAATTGTGGTGTTGACATCCCTCAATTCTGTATTATGTTTTACAAACTCACCATTGTATTTCCATCTGTAACTCCATGCCTTAACTATCTGTATGCTGGGAACCAGTTTTAAATCATATAAATAAAAAGGTGGTTAGTTGATACAGAGTATCAAAGGGGCAGTGTGGAGGAATTTCTTTTATATATCTTTCTTTATACATACATATAAAGTAAAGTGTGTTACAGTATACTATAATGTAGAGCTGCTAGTGTAGTTAAATATAGCCAGGTCTGAGTAAAAGCTAAGGGTCATTATAGGTTCATAAGAATCACAAAGCAAGCAGAAAGCAATAGCTCATGCTGGCTGAAACCAGTTCCTTAGGTTATGAAAATAATAAGCTAGATAAAACTGAGCAGAACTGGTTGTACCAGCCTAAATAGCAGGCTTGGACAAAATATAGAGATAGGAGCATGCCTGGGCAAAATATAAAAGATAACAGCATGTAGTGGCATTGAAGGCAAGCTGTACGTTGTTATGGTGTGAGTGAAACTCATTGTTTCTCTTAGGTCAGCTTGACCCAGGCATATGTATCAAGCAGTAACGGAAAGAAATGAAATAAGCCAGTGGAAAAGTACCTAATGCTTCTATGTGTTTTTCTGTTACATTGCTGAAAACTATGATTGGCTTATACTGAAATGTTGGTGTTTTCCAAGATAAGAAGTGCTATAAATACTGTGTAAACTTTGTTCGGGAGCTCTCTCCTTTAGCTGAGGCTCCCACATATATGTGTGCAGACAATAAACTGAGTTTATTGGAATAACCATTGGGTGTGGTTATTGAGTACATAGAAATTAAGGTAAAGTATAGACAGTAAAGAGAATCTGCGACCACATACCCTTCATGAGTAGAGGTCTTAAAATGCCTATGTTGAAAATTTGGTGGTGATAGCCCATCAAATGACTGTGTTACAAGTGTGTGTTGTGCACTTTCCACGCACCCTTGTAACTTCACAGATTTGTAATACTGTCATGCCAGATTTTCAACACTGGCATTCACACCTCCTTATGAGCAGTACAGCTGTCATTTTTCACATCCTGACTGAAATGTGTTTTCACAGATCCGGCGCAGAATAACACGGTCGCTGTGGGAAATCAGTGTTCGGGACAGATTAAGAAAATGACAGTGGCACTATTCATGAACAGAGGTCCTAAAATCCCTATGCTGAAAATTTGGTGACAAAACTCCATAACATGACTGTGTTACAAGCATGCATTGAACTGTTTCCACGCACCCTTGTAACTTCGCAAATTTATAATATTTTCACGCCATATTTTCAACAGTGGCATTTTTTTACACCTCCTTATGAACAGCACAGCTGTCTTTTTTCACATCCTGGCTAAAATATGTTTTTGCACTCCTGCCGGAGAATAGCACAGTTGCTGTGGGAAATCAGTGTTTGGGACAGATTAAGATCGAGCGAGTGAGAGCGGGGGAGTGACCGAGCTCAACTGAGCTCTGTTGGGACTACTGCGGATTTGTTTGAGGACAGAAAAAGGCCCCAATGCAAGAGCCCAGTACAAAAGGGCAGCCTGCAGCACTGGGAGAAACAGAATGAGAGTGAGTGAGGGAGGGGGAGGGGGAGTGAGCAAACTCACCAGACCGCTGTCAGAACTGCTGCAGATTTCTTTGTGGGCAGAAAAAGGTGTCAGTGCAGGCAGGGGCCCAGTACAAAAGGCCAGCCTGCAGCAGTGGGAGAAACAGTATGAGCGAGTGAGACAGGGGAACTGAGTGAGCTCAACGGAGCTCTATCAGGACTGCTGCGGATTTCTTTGTGGACAGAAAAAGGCACTAATGCAGGCAGGAGCACCGTATGAAAGGGCAGCTTTCAGCACCAGGACAAACAGAATGAGAGCGTGAAAGAGGGAGACTGAGTGACCTCAATGGAGTTCTGTTGGGACAGCTGTGGATTTCTTTGTGGATGGACAAAGGTGCCAATGCAGCCAGGAGCCCTGTACAAAAGTGCAGCCTGCAGCACCAAGAGAAATAGAATGAGCGAGTGTCCGAGCGGTAGTAAGCAAACTCAATGGATCTCTATTGTGACTGCTGCAGATTTCTTTTTGGGCAGAAAAAGGTGACAATGCAGGCAGGAGCCCAGTACAAAAGGCCAGCTTGTAGCGCTGGCAGAAACGGAATGAGTGAGTGAGAGAGGGGCAGTGAGCATGCTCAATGGAGCTGTGTCAGGACTGCTTCAGATTTCTTTGTGGCCAGAAAAAGCCACCAGCGCATGCAGGAGCACAGTACAAAAGGGCAGTCTGCAGTGGTGGGAGATACAGAATGAGCGAGTGAGGGGGGGTGAGTGAGCTCAACGGAGCTCTGTTGGGACTGCTGCAGATTTGTTTGTGGGCAGAAAAGGGCAGCAATGCACGCAGGGGCCCAGTACAAAAGGCATCCTGCAGTGGCAGGAAAACCAGAATGAGTGAGTGACAGAGTGGGAGTGAGCGAGCGCAATGGAGCTCTATTGTAACTGCTGCAAATTTCTTTGTGGGCAGAAGAAGGTGGCAACGCAAGCAGGAGCCCAGTAGAAAAGGGCAGCCTGCAGCGCCGGCAGAAATGAAATGAGCAAGTGAGAGAAGGGGAGTGAGCAAGCTCAGTGGAACTTTGTCGGGACTGCTGCAGATTTCTTTGTGGGCAGAAAAAGGTGCCAAAAGAGGCAGGAGCCCAGTACAAAAGGGCAGCCTGCAGTGCCGGGAGAAACACAATGAGAAAGTGAGACAGGGGGAGTGAGCGAGCTCAGTGGAGCTCTATCATGACTGCTGCAGATTTCTTTGTTGGCAGAAAAAGGCAGCAATGCAGGCAGAGCGCAGTACAAAAGGAAAGCCTGCAGCGCCTGCAGAAATGGAATGAGTGAGTGAGTGGGGGGGGGGGTGAGCAGGCTCAACAGACCTGTGTAGGGACTGCTGCAGATTTCTTTGTGGGCAGAAAAAGCTGCCAACGCAGGCAGGAGCCCAGTACAAAAGAGCAGCCTGCAGCACTGAGAGAAACAGACTGAGTGAATGACAGAGGGGCAGTGAGCGAGCTTAACAGACCAACGCAATCAACATTCGGCATTGACAAATGTTTGTTTACATTTTGTTGCTTTATAGTTTTACCAGTTGTTAATTTGATGCTTAGGGGGTTTTGGTAGGGTTTTTTTATGAGTGGTTGTAGGTTATAATAATAATAATTTTATTTATATAGTGCCTTTCACTGTATCAAGGCGCTGAACAAGTTAATAAAAACTTCAACATACAATACAAAGCATCAAAAACCATAAACATTATAAAATATATCATAAAAACATAATAAATTACAATAAAATTTCACACATTTTACAATACATTTAACTTTCCAAGAAGGCCATTCTCCATAAGTGTGTTTTCAATTCCTTCTTAAGGTTAGTGGATGAATGATGATTGTGTATGGTTATAATTTATGCATTAAAGGTTGAGTGAATTGGGTGGATGTTTTGGGATTTAGGGTGAGTGGAGGGCTACATTTTATTGGTGGAAAGTGAGCTGTTTTGTTTGTTTAAGAGTAGTAGGATATTTTAAGGTTGGGGTAATATATATAAACTGTATTTTATTGGTTTTACCTGTAGCAGGAAGATGTGTCTGGTCTTCAGACCACCACATATTACCTGTTCAGCATCTCTGCTGCATGACCTCTGCTCCTTTTCTGACCACCTCTTTACCAGCAGCAGTGGTAAGGCATTGTAGGGAGGTCAGGATTGATAGGGATCAGGATGGTAGGTGGTGGAGTGATGGGGTATAGTGGGGGTGAGACACATTGGGGTGGACAGGTGCAGAAGGCAACCTGGGGCTAAATTGGGCCTTGAGAGAGGTCAGACATGGATGGTGCCCATTCCCAGGGTTCCCTTCAGACAGAGTGGGTGGGTAGCTGGTGGGTCAATAACCTTCATTGGTCCCCTTCAGGTTGTGCTTTGCAATGCCAGATTGATTAGGAACAAGACCGCAATTGTCACAGACTTGATTTCCTAAGTCAATCTGGCATACATCACGGAGTCCTGGCTAGGGGATGATGCAGGCTCAGTACTGGAGGCATCTGTCATGGCCGGATTCTTCATAGTGCACTGCCCAAGGAGGAAGCACAGGGGTAGGGGTGTGGCCATCTGTTTTGGGTCTGACTTGAACTTCGCTGTGCACCCAGTGGGTTCTGCTTCATTGTTTGAATATGTGACTGTGCACTGGGGTCCAGGCGCTGGTTGCAGGACCCTCCTCATGTACCGACTTCCTGGTCATGAGGGGGAATTCCTGCAGGAAGTCACAGACTTCGTCACCAACAGGGTGTTGGAGTCACCTAGATGGTTGGTTCTAGGGGACTTTAATGCTTGGGTCGATGACAAACTTTCACTTTTTGGTCATGACTTCCTCCAGTCAATGACTTTGTGGGGCCTTGCGCAAGTTGTTGCTTCTGTGACCCACGTCCGTGGCCATGCCTTGGACTTATTATTCTCACTGGGGCTTGAAGTCACTGATCTCAAGATTCACCGGTCTCCTGGTCTGATCATTGCATGGTAGAATTCTTGTTTGGGAGCCCCCCTCCCGTTAGTCCCTCTGCTGTTGAAATTGTCCACTACTGCCCATTGAGGGGGCTGTCCCCAGAAAGACTGCTAGCTATAGCAAATTTTTCTAGTGTGAGTGCTGCATGTTAGGTGGGTGTGGGCAAGACGGTGGCAGCCTGTAATGTGGCTGTCTCCAAGGCACTCAACACTGTCACACTGATCCATATACCACCCAGGTCTTCTTGCTTGAGATCCCTGTGGTTTGATGGGGCTGTCAAGGAGCTGAAGACCAGGGATTGAAAGTTGCAGCACTGCTGAAGAAAGACCCGGTCTGAGGGGGACAAGCTGGCTTTGAGAATTCACTACAGTGAATATCAAAGAGCTATAAACCCTAAGAAGGCAGAGTTCTTCTCTAGAGAGTTGGTAGCTTCCACCAAGGTGAAAGATCTGGGCATCATCCTTGATGAGAGATTGACACTTGAGGCTTTGGTGTCATCCATTATCCAGAGTGGTTTCTACCACTTAAGGAATAGCACCCAGATTAAAGCCTTGATTCCATCTGGGACCTGCACTCACTGGTTCATACCTTTGTTATGTCAAGGCTGGACTACTGTAATACTCTATACTTCAGGGTTAGTGGGAGGATTCTCTGTCGACTGCAGCTGGTGCAGAATGCAGTGGCCAGGTTGCTGACAGGCTTTCCAAGGACCTGTTTTGTGACCCTGGTCCTGCGTGACCTGCACTGGCTGCTGGTGAGGTGGAAGATTGCTTTCAAGGTGGGCTTGATCACCTATAAGGCCCTATATGGTTCAGGACCTGGTTACCTGAGTGATCTCCAATCCCTTGTCCACCCTGTGTGCTCTCTTCGATCCTCCACTGAGGGCCTCCTAGTGGTTCCCACGGCCAGGCTAAAAACCTCAGGAGACCGAGCATTTGAAGTGGCCAGCCTGGCCCTATGGAACTCATTACCAAGATCTTTGAGGGAGGCTCTATTAGTGCGGGCTTTTAAGCGGGCTCTGTAGGCCCATCAATTTAGAGAAGCATTTGGAAACCAGTTGTAGTTTATTTTATTGACATGCAGTATTGTTATTTGATTGATACAGTAAAATCCTGTTTATCTGAATGTCATGGGGGACATAAAAAACATTCGGTTAATCGGGGTTCCCATACTAATACTGTATGGTACAGTTCTGAATGCCGCCATAGGTGCGCATGCTTGTGATCTGGAATACTGTACATGCTTCAGACAAGAGAGAGAGAGAGAGAGAGAGAGAGAGAGAGAAATGAACAGGAGAACAGTTACTGAAATTTCTGTACCTGGTCACAGCTCCTGAGTCTTTCTCCCCTCTGTTTTGTTCAGTCATGGCTCATGCTGGCTGTGCCCCCCTTAAGTCTTCTCTCCCTGCCCGCCAAGTAGCAGCTCCTTCCACTCCCCCCCAACCCCTTGCTGACTCTCCCCATAAAACATGTAAGAAATAACAATGCAGAATGTGTAGCCTGTACCTTGTGGAAGTGTAGAAACACCATTTTGTTAGCGGGTGCTACTGTTCTGACTGCAGCACTGAAGTCACCGTATACAGTACTAAGCTTGAAAGCTGTGGGGTTTGTTTACATCATAACAAACCGTAGTTGTTCCTTATGGAAATGTTGTCATTCCAAATCATGCTGCACAGTAATTCTTATGATGTTCTACTGGTGGGTGAGCCTGCTTTTTACTGAAATTTATTTATTTATTTGTTTGTTTTTGATAACCGGGTAAGTGCACTAGACATAAAATGACTATTTTCAGGCACGACTACAAGGTGGTTACATACAGTAAATGTAAGTATAGACAGTACAGTATTGAAAAACATACAGATTACAATAAGAATTACTGTGAACGTAGGAAATAAGTACAGCAGTATCTTTTATTAGATCATCAGACAATATTATCTAGTAGGTTGTGAGGACTGGGAATACAGCATGGTACTTTCCAAAACAACAGTAGCTTAGTGAGCAACATAGCATCAAAACACAACATCAGGTAATTATGAATAGCAAAAATTAGCAATACTGAAAAATGTAAGTGTCAGTAGTGTTGGAGCAGGTAAAGCAGAAAGGTAGAGAGAGAGAGGTGGGAACAGAAAGATAGGTAAGATGGGGGGGAGTAAAGATACATCAATGTCTGCACAGATATGCAGTAAGGGAAATTGAAAGAGTGGGACTGGTAGGAGAGAGTCCAGAGGCAGAAAACTCATGGGGGATAAAAACAGTTGCAGGGTCAGAGGCTATGAGGTGAGTATGTAGCAACCGTTTGAAACAATTATGAATACAGCACTGATGGATGGTTAATGGTATAGAGTTCCAATATTGAGGAACTGTAAGCGCTGCAACCCCATATTTGTTTTGCATCTAGGGACATGTAGGAGGCTTTGATCCCCAGAACACAGGTTATAGTGAGGTTTGGGCTGATTTAGCATGCAAGCAAGTGAGGAAGGGACACCAGAGAGAATTATGCCATCAATCAGGGTGCCCAGGGAGAGGAGGCAGTTTGTTGTTGGAGAGGGCCAGTTCAGATCCTTGCATAGCTGGCAATGATGGGTGAGATGGTACAATGCTAAGACATAATGGCAGATGCTGCTGTATGTAGAGTCCCATTTAAGGAGGCAGGTTTTGTCAGCTCCCATATAATTAACAGATCTGTACGTAATTGGTGGCAGCAGTATGCCCCGAGCGATAGCAACTCTAGCAGAGGGTGTAAGTGCAAAGGTGGCTTTGTAGGCAAGGCCAATTCTGGAATTAATGGATCTGCATGTGGTGGAACTATGTAGGTCAAAGTCAAGAGAGGGGTTGAGCATCATCCCAAGGTATTTGAAGCTGCAAACATTTTCAAGGAAGGAACTGTCATAACAATGGATTTTTAGCTGCCTAGGACAATTTTTTTGTCTAGTTGTAGAGCCAAAGAGCCTTGACTGAGATTTGTTTTCTTTGAGGACCAGTTTTCTTTGCAAGGGCCAGGTTTATATTTTGACAAAGTCTGCAGAGAGGGTAGTGAGGTCAGTGATGGCCTTAGAGCTGTAGTAAAGGGCAAGGTCATCTGCACATAGTAAGGATGAGCAATTTGTAACATTTAGAGTGGCAACATTGATGAAAACGGTAAACAGAAGGGGGCCAAGAATTGAACCTTGAGGGACCCCTATGTTTATCATGGCAGGTTCAGAGACAGAGGTGTTAAATTTAATGAATTGCTGCCTATCCATTAAAAAGCTGCTGTACCAATTGATGACTTCTGGGGAGAAACATAAAGATTGTATTTTAGACAAAAG
Organism: Neoceratodus forsteri; assembly: GCA_016271365.2. Lineage (NCBI taxonomy): Eukaryota > Metazoa > Chordata > Ceratodontiformes > Ceratodontidae > Neoceratodus > Neoceratodus forsteri. Next base: position 540,125,531 of record CM057449.1, on the reverse strand, counting down.
AGGAGGATGGTCAACAAGATTGAAGGCCTTAATTAAGTCTATGAAGACAGCACCTGTTAGAAGACGATTATTCATAGTGATTTTAGTGTCATTCGTACATTTTAGGAGGGCAGTGGTGGTGCTATGACCTTTTCTAAAACCATGTTGAGAGTCAGAGAGAAGATTCTGTGTAATAAGAAATGTTGTAGTTTTTATGGACGCAAGCTTCTCTAGGATCTTGCGATCGACTGATAGAATAGCAAAGGGCTGGTAATTTGAGATAATTTTTGGGTCACTTTTTTTAAAAACAGGGACAACTCTAGCTATCTTCCAGATGCGAGAGCCAATGCCAGAACAGAAGGATAAATTGAACAGCATTTCAGCGATATACAAACACAAGCGACCCAGTATCAGACTATTTACCAGTGCTTCACCCCCTCCGCACCCCTTGAATAAAGATTGTTAACTCCAAAGGGGTGCATGTTGAGGAGGGGGTGAAACACAGACTTGGGGAAAAAAAAAACAGAGCCTTAAGCAGTGGCAAAACAATTGTGTCTGCAACAGGTCACGGACCCAGTCCCTGCTGCACTGTAGCCAGCCACCCTCACCACCACACCACAGGGCTGGCTCGGCTGCAGCAGGATCCTGTACCGATACACACCCTTTCTCCCATCCCTTCCCTCTACCTCCCTATCCTTTCCATTCCAGTCGCTCTGCTCACTTTAGGATCACTACCCTAGCAGGGTAGTTCTTCATGATAGCGCTATAAATGAGTCGCTGTTTCTACAGTCACTCATTTATTATCGCTATCATCACTGGCTACTGGACAGCGATGAGGCAAGAAGAGGTGCATCTATTTTTGAGGAGCCTTGGCTCCTGCCCATCAGCACCAGTAGTGGTGTTGTCCAGATCAATTTGAGTAACTTGAGGACCTCCTGTTTGGTGACAACATGGGAGTGAAATGGAGGGGATTTATTGTTATCAGTATTAAAGTTTGGAACAGAGGTGGTGGTTGAGGAGAAAGGAGATGTACATTTGGATAGGTCTGCAATGTGATTGTTGAAAGATCTTGCAGTTGTGACAGGATTAATGCAATGTGCTCCATCAAGTATCAGGTCACTTAAATGCTGGGTGCTGTTAGCCCCCAGGAAGGACTTTATACTGGCACAGAATTTTTTGGGTTCACCAGTAGTACTAGTTAGTTGTTGCTTACAGTAAGAGCTCTTAGCCATGCAAATTGCCATTTTACATATGTTTCTCTTAGCTCTGTAGTCATATAGATTGGATTGTAGGCCTGATGCCTTTTACCAGGCCCAGCTTATTTCTCTAGATTTTATTTGAGCAAGCAGGTCCTTCTTTATCCACCTTGTAAGAGTGCCATTGATTCTACGAGATATGGTAGGGGCATAAAGGTTTTGAATGGAACAGAAATGTGTTAGAAAATAGTCAAGTGCCTCGTGGACATTATTCGTAGTGTAGATGTAGGACGAGAGAATCCTCAACAGATCACTCAGAAAGGCTTCTGGGGGACTAGAGTGGCAAAGGCTGTCACTTAAAAGAAAAGAGCCTGTACAGAGCTCTGAGCAGGTGTGTATGTTTGACAATAAGGTATGAGTAGGAATTCTGAGCACATAAGGAGATTCTAATGATCAGTTTAAGCCAAGCACTAATAGCTCTGTCAGCACTGTTAGGCTGTTAAACTGTTAAGGCTGAAAAGTCAGGATAGGTGTGGAGGACAAGTCTCAGTTTTGGATAACTGAGAGTTTTGGAAAATCAAGGTTTGGATAACTGGGGTTTTACTGTATTTATTTATTATGTCTACTGACCTGATCCTGACCTGTTTACTGCATTTTTGATGTTATGTATGTCTTTATTCATTTTTTTGTAAAGCACCCACAGCCTCCAGGATTGAGGGCTTAATAAATAAACACTAACTTACTTACAAAGCTTCTTGTAGAGCTACATATCACCAAAAGTGCTTACTGTGATGGGACTGAGTCTTGGTTGCTACAGTTTCATCAACTGACATGGTCAGATATTTCCTGAAAATACTGTGACACCTCTAGAGAAAATCACTGCCAGCCTGCAATACCACTGTTTGGTCACCAGAGAGACTCTTTAAATATATGGAGAAATATCTGGAAATACATGATGTCAAATGCTGCAACTACAAAACTGCTGCTATGGATGTATTACTGCTAGTAATAGACCTCTTCAAAATTCCCATACACACAAAACATTCCAAAGGAACAGTTACCCCTACACAAGGCAGTGCACTCTCAAACCCAAACAACTACTGCTCAATCTCTCTGCTATGCATGCTCAGCAAGCTAGAGTTGCTGCAAAATACATGATTAGATCATTCTAGATATTCTGTGATATTTTTTTTAATTTTTTGTCTGTTTCTCTCCCCTCTCTCCAGCGGCTCATGTTATGGATGGTGTCTCAGTCCCATCCCCCTGACATTCACTGGGTTCATGACTGTCTTCTCCCAGGGTTTGCACCCCTGGTGGGGTTAGTGGGTGGTGTCCCCAGGCCACCACCAAAGACCGGATCAAGTTTTGGTCAGCGCCCAGCTGGTCTGGGAGCGAGAACTGCTAGCTCCTCCTTCATCCAGCCACCAGAGAATTTTTCTCTTTTTCTTCAACTCAGAGGAAGAGTGTTCAATGATGCCAGTTATGGTGTTGTGCACGCTCCCGTGCATGGCATGCCAGGCATCTGCCCACCATATAGAGCATTGGTGTGCCATCCCCCAGCCTCCTCTAGGGGCCAGACAAGCACCAATTGCTATTCTCCCACCCTCCACGGAGAAGGAGAGATGTCCCTGGCACACTCAATCCTCCTCCTCCTCCCCGGCTGACCCCCGGTGACCCACTCACACTGCGAACATGGGTCACAGCATGGTAGAGGGTAAGGCATGATGCCTCAGCCATCCATGCCACTGGGATAGCCCTAAATTCTGTGATATTTCTTAAGACAGATTTCTTTGGTGATGTTACTGTGGTACTGCAGGCAGGAAGGGAATTTCAATCTGTAGAGATATCATAGAAATTTCAGGAAATATCTGACCATAGCATTTTCTGCAACTGTATTTGAGAAACTGGTCCAAAGCAATTAGTGGATCACATGCTCATCCAAACACCCTGTCAAATGCTCAGTATGCTGTCTACTGAGCCATTCTGCCAGCACAGCACTTCTGAAAGTCCCAAATGACATGCTAATGGCACTGGAAAAGGGCTATCCTGTTAGTGTAATCTTTAACAATCTGAGTAAAGCTAAAGCTAAATCTAAATCTGACAAATGGTAAACCAGAAGCTCTCACTCCATGAGTTTCTTTACATGCGATTGTTATGGATCAGTAACTACCATTCTAATAAGTTACAGGTGGTCAAAGTAAATGCACAGTCTTTACCCCAAAGCCTTGAAATCTGTGGTATCCATGAAGTATCCATTCTGGGTCCCTTACTCTTCAGTTTGTTATTTAACATCCTACACTCTCTTTGTTTAAATTCAAACAAAAGCATCAATCTCTACACAGCTGACACTGCCTTCCACTCCAAATAAAGATCAGTTTCCAAACTCAGTACATCTCTGTAAACAATCTGCAATGCAGTGGAAACTTGGATGGACACAAGCTGCCTCCTGCTTAACAACACCCAAACTAAACTCTGATCTTAAGTAACAAGATGGCTCATGATTTACTAACATTTCTAAAATCAAGTGCACCACTAAGATATTTCCGGAGATCGAAATACACTGGTTTATGGCGATACTATGCTAGAGTATACAAAAAAAAGACAAGGACAGTCTGAAGCACTCAATAGAAGCTTGAAATACTATATTATACCACAGCACAATCTGCCCTAATCTCAACACTATGACACTAAAAAGTGAATCTGCTGACAATCACATCTGTGTACCCTCATACTGTATTTGGAGTGATATCTACAGATTAGTAAACATCATTACCCTGCATAAAATAAGGGTGGCTTTCAATAGCCTACAGTATGTATAGTTGCATTGGGCTGTAACAAAAGCACCTTCCCTTTCCTTCTATACTTAAACTAGAGTCCACCCACATGAAAGAAGATACCTCAAATGGTAATCTCGTATTTGCAAATGTGTGAACAGTTTCTATTCACCATATCTTTGCAAATAATTATCAAGACTTCCCTAGACTAACCACTTAAAGAGCAGCTGATGCCATTATAACTTCACCAAAACATATCATTTAGACACAGTTCAGCTTGTATTTCACATTAGTTCTGTATTACTCACCTATTATTTATTACTGAGTCCATTTGCATGAAAATGGGATCTTTGCTCCCGAATAGTTCATCTATTCCCATTGCTTTCTCCCTACCTGAGGTCATATTGCTCTGCTTGTGACATCACAATTACTCCCATGGCAACAGAGTGTGATGTCACAACAGAGGACTATGACAAGAAGTAGGGAGTAAGCTAAAGAGGCAGATGAACTCTAAGGGATACAGATCATGTTTCCATGCAAATCGCTTAGTGATAAGTAATGGGGAGGAGAAGTCTATTAAATACATATGGGATGCAAGCTGAATTGTACCTAAATATTTTGATGTGTTTTTCAAAGTTTTCTTTGAGGCATCAGTAGCTCTTTAAAATCAGCAGAAAATTAGTTTTGTTGCCGTATTGATCCTTATGACAAAAAATCCAGAAAGAAAGAGATGATTTGATACCTTTTATTGGACCAGCACAGATGTTACAAAAGAAAAGAGGTGCTTGAGCTTTCGGATTGCATAGAATCCTTCATTAGACAGCAATGACAGTTGGTTTGGAAGAATACACTTTCTTAAAGTCCAGATCATAAATAAAAACCAAAAACAGATAAAATGTTGTTAAAAATGTCCATTGGCCTAAACTACTTTTAAAAATATGCAGGACCATATAAAGACAATGGAGTTCCATCAAAGGAAAGGTACGTCAAGGTCAAATATCACAGAATAGACAAGCTTGTTCCCTGAGAACAGTCATAAAACATATTAAAGCTACAGTACATTTGTGCATCTGTGCATGTATTAGTAAATGTCATGGTTTTAAACCACAAGATAAAACAAGCTGAAAAATATATAGGCCCAGATATTCAAACTGCGCTCAAAAGTAGCGCAACAGCTGGAGCAAGCACAAACCAGTTGCGCAAATGCGCAACAGGTGTGATATTCAAACATGGAGCAGAGCAAATTGCGCAAGCAACCAACGTCTGAATATCGCACATACTGCGCCATCGCGCAACCAGGAAGGAGAAGCTGAGCCAAAATGTTGCGCTATGGAGCAACCAGGAAGCTCAGCTGAGCATTCCAGAGCTGCCATAGCCAAGCACAGCCCCCCAGAGCAATGGAACTGCACATCCAGGGAGGCAGGCTGGGGCCACCGCCAGCCATGCCACACATGGGCACAGGAACACACTGCAGAACCCACACCACACCTGCACACCCAAGCACAGCATCACTGGGGTGGGACGGATGATCCACGTGCCCATGGGGACAAGCCAACAAAGCATAGCAGAGCCATGACACCCCAGCACAACCACTGGTAGGCGGAGAGTGCCACACACAGGGGTTGACAACCACAGTGCACATCAGCCCCCTGCACTCCACTGCATACCCTGCACTGTGACCCCAAGACACCACCCATGTGCAGTGACTGGCACTGCAGGAAACCATGCAGTCCCCCGAAAATCCAGCCCGTGCAACACAGAAGCCTACAAGCCAGACACACCCTGTGCACCCAGCAGTGGGTGGCAGCAGATGGCAAGACCAACCGAAAGTCACTGCCATGCTGGAGATACCTCCCTATGCACAAACATGCACACACACACACACACACACACACACACACCCAGGACCATACCAGCCCAGATGGCATGTACACACCTGCAACTGAGCACCCATAGCCAGCTGCAAATCAGAGACCGACACAGTATTCATATATCAAAACAGAAATGTATATTGAACATATTATAACAACAACAATAGAAACTATTTACAAGGGGGGGACGGGTACAAGGAAGGGGTGTTCAAGGGGGAGGGATTAAAAACTTGGAGAGGGAAGGCAGGGTGGTAGGGATGGGAGAAGTGGGAAGGGTAACGCTATGGCCCAGCTGGCTCCTGGTCCTTCCCTGCTGGTGCACCATCCTGTGCCGCCCTGCTGACGTCCATGTCGCTGGATGGCTTGCAGGATCTCCTGGTTCTCAATGCTGACTTGTGTGAGGTGCCTGACATCACGCCAACCTCCTGAGAACCCTCGAGGCCTAGGGAAAATGGGAACACAGTCAATGGCTGTGACTGACCACAACCCTGAACACCACCCAACCTGCAAGCCATATAGCCCAATGTCCCGCACCTGTGATGGCATACACCCACCCACAGTGAACATGCACATGGCCATCACAAACAGGCGGCACCAGCTATGCGCACCACCGCCCACACACACTGCCCACGCCAATCACAGTACAAACTAGGCTGGCAAGTGACGTGGCAACGGGCGATGCTAGTTACACAGCTATGTGCCCAGTGCATGCCTGGACCACCAGTGGACGCATACACAGACGTGCTGTGATACTGCACAGTGATGCATGTCACCTGTGTCGTGGCCTACATACATGGATACATAGACAGTGTCGGCAGATAAGGGCCTATGGCCCACCCAGTCTGCCCATTTGAGCTTGTAAGTTCACTCTGTTTTCCTATAAGTCTGTTGCCCTTTACCCCTGACCTCCAGAATTCCTTTATGTCTATCCCGTGCATTCTTAAATCCCGTGACCAAGTCAGCCCCCACCACTTCCTCTGGCAGGGTGTTCCACTTGTCCACCACCCGTTCTGTGAAGAAATTCTTTCTCATGTTTCCTCTGAATCGTCCCCCCTCCAACTTCATCCCATGCCCTCTAGTCCTGGAACATCTTTTACGCTTAAAAATAGTGTTTTCCTGCACTCTGTCCCCTGTAAGATACTTGTATGTCCCCATCATATCCCCCTCCCTCCTCTCCTCCAGGGAGTACATGTTCAGTTCCTTCAACCTGTCGTCATAGGACTTGTGATGCAATCCATGCACCATCCGTGTTGCCTCCTCTGAACCCTCTCTACCCAGTCCATGTCCATACGTAGGTATGGTCTCCAGAACTGTACACTGTACTCCAGGTGGGGCCTCACCAGTGTCTTGTATGGTGGAATTATGACCTCCCTTTCCTGCATGGTTGTGTTGTTGCATGGCTGGTGGTCTTGCCCCCACCCCAGCATGCAATAGCATCCATGAAGTAATGATCCTCCTCCAGCAGCTGGCTCTGCCGCTGCTGCTGCTGATGCTGCTGCTGCTGCTGCTGCTGGGGCACAACACCCCGGCACCGGGCCCTGGCACGGCCCATGTCACCGCCACCCCAGCCCCTCAGATTCCGCCTGTGGGAGACATATGTTGAGACAAACATCAGTGTGACTCAAAAGCAGAGTGCCCCTGCCCCAGTGAGAGTGCCTGCCCACACAGCCATAACCATCCATCGCACAGCTGCACACACTGACACAGCCAACCGTGTCCGAGCCAGCACCTATGCACAGCCACCCAAGCACACACACACCCCTACAGAGAATATAGGTGCATAGATGGTACACTCACCTGGCCTAGGCACTACGCCCTTCCTGGCACGCGACCGCAGCCATGACAAAAGTTCTGGCTCCCTCCGGCGGAAGTCACTGTACTGGTGCTGGCACTGTTCAGCAGACCGGCCCCGTCCAGTGATCTCCACCAGGTCAGTGGCCACTTGCTGCCACAGCTGAGTCCTGGCACTGGTGAGGGGCACCTCACCATACAGGCCATCATAGTGTGGCTCAACTAGGGCCACCAGGTTGGTCACTTCAATCTGGCTCCAGGACACCGCCCTCCTCCTAGCCATGGCACCAACTTTACAGCAGTCAATATGGCGCCCTGCTGCGCCGTAACCCCACGTGGAGTTGTTGCGCAATAGACCACCACAGGCTCCAATCGCGCTGTTCGAACAGAGCCGTCACTTCACATGGCGCTGTCACCAGATAGCGCAATAGGGATGTACACATGGCATGCCAACAGCGCCCGGGGTCAGAGGGCATACACAAGGTCACGGCAATGATGCAAGGCTACGCACAGCGCCATCGGACGTATAGGCATCCTGCGTGACTGCCAAGCTGCACACCAGTGCCACAGTGGACTATCGCGCAGTAGTGCCACAGCGCCATATAGTGCCCAGTGCTGTAGCGCCACTGGCACAATGGTGGCCACGGTCTGAATCGCCTATCGCGCTCAGCAGGTCTGCAGCATGATAGACGCATGCGTAAGCTGTCTGGGCATGCGCAATGCAGTGTGGCACACAGCCACAAACCTGCGCCGTTGGCTCAGCCGGACCTTCCGTAATGCGCAAAGCACAAATACGCGATATTCAGCTGACATATGCAAATCATGCGATCAGCCATTCAAAGGCACAGTGGCGCGATTAGCATGTCATTAAGTTAGCCACACCTCATTTGCATGTGTTGCGCTATAAAAATGTGACAGTGGGTTGTGCTGGCCAGATTTGGTTACTGCAGGTGAGAGGTGAGTTACATGCTGTGTGATGCTCAGGACAATGCTCATGGGTGGAGGATGATAAAGGCTGAGGGCTGAGCATGAAAGGGCACTTAGAAAGGGACAAAGGGCACCCTTTCTATCAGTATCTGCCATGCGGAGTGGAAACGTGGGGGCCCCCGGGCCGGCAGCTATGCTCATGGGGAAATGCTGTTGACTGCACAGTGACAGGTGTCCACTTCCACCCATACAGATCACCATGACTGACCAGAGTCAAGCTGAGGGTGTGGACAGCGGGCGTAGGAGGAGGCCGAACTTCACCGCGGCAGAGACGGAGGCCCTCTTCCAGGCATACCTGGAGGATGAGCCACTAGTGAGTGGACGGAGGGGCACCCCTCAGGAATGTGCAGCTGCATGGGAGGGGGTAGCTCGGGCCGTCAACCTGCATGTAAGCCACCAGCGCTCCGTGCAGGAATGCAAGAAGAAGATGGGGACTGACCGCAGGAGGCTGAAGGAGAAGGTGGCAGCCTTCAGGGCGGCACGTGCTGGCACTGGTGGGGGCCCACCAGTGGTGTTGCAGCTGACCCCTACAGAGGAGATACTGGTCACGGCCATGCAGCTGAGTGCCATTGTGGGCATACAAGGCGAGGATTCCAGACAGGTGGAAGCCCATCACTGCACGGTATGACATGGTGGTGTTGTTGGGGGGGGGCTGTTGTTCACATGCACTCACATGTACTCTCTTTCTGTTACAGATCCTGTTCGTCTTCAGAAGACGGTGGTGGTGGTGGGTCCAGACAGTGATGCAGACCTCCTGGACGTGGAGGAGGGACCATCCACCTCCGCCACCAGCCTGCAGGCACTGCAGCAGCATGCACACTGGGCCAACAACTCCGGTGTCAGTGATACGGGTGCAGGGGGTGCACAGCCTGTGTCACAGCAGTCTGGCATGCAGGTATGCCAGCATGCTGTGCCTATGGCAGTGGCACGCACCTGCACCATTGATGATAGCAGGCCTGCAATGGGCAGTGATAGTGTGTGTCCCATGACGGACACATGGCAGCCAGCACGTGCCCCTGGGCCTTCCTGGTTCACACCTGTGTACCAGCATGCTGGCACAGTCCCAGGCTGTGCCTGTCAGCACCGTGGCTGTGCAGATGTCTGGCACTGTTGTCAGCACGGAGGTGGAACAGGTGGACCTGGGGCTCAGCAGTTGGAGGGGCAGCAGCAGCAGTTGCACACCAGGTCTGGGGTACAGTGTCAAGCAGTGGCACATGTCCACCGCCTTTGATCCACCATACCTGGTCCTGGCGAACAGCCGCCACCCTCAGGGGTGCTGTGCACCAGGACCATCCACACCCTGGGGTCACGATGCCATTGGGCGCCAGTACCCATTGGATCGCCAAGACCCGCCTGCTGCAGGACTCGGTACAGCTGCAGGGGCGGGTTGCAAGGTCCGTGGAGGCACTGTCTGTGTCCGTGGAGCAGCATAGCAGGGAGTGTGCTCGGGACCGAGCCGAGCTGGTCCTTATGTGGATGGATGTGACCGCTGCCATTGACAGGCTGACCCAGGCAGTGGTCTCTGTTGTGGATGCATTGGCCACACTGTCAGGTGCCCCAGTACCACACACCCCACACAGTGCACTCTCCACTCCCCATTCCCGGTGTCGTGCGACACCAGGCCTGTCAACACCGGGTTCTGCTGTGGGCATCCCGAGCACCCCTGGTGCAAGTTTGTTTGGCAGGATGCAGACCCCTGTGTGGGCAAGGTCACGTTCGCACAGTGGGACCCCTGGTGGTGCACCAGCACCACCCGATGTGGCCTCTGCTCAGCCTGCCAGTGCTGCTGGGCCACAGCGGGGCCACCCATGCATCCATGGTGGCCGTGGGACAGTGCTACCTGACTGAGCTGTCTCCCAGTGCAGGCCCTGTCTGGTGCTGCCCTGTGTGCAGTGTGTGTCATGGTGGGCAGTGCACTGCTGGGGTGCTCTGCTCACCACGCTGACACACGGACCACCTGCACACTCTCCCAACTGCTGTCCACAGGTGCGTGTGCATGATGATGCCTGCATTGGACAGTCCAGGTGGTGGGGGTGGTTGGTGGTGCTGTGTGTTGGCAATGTCGTTTCCGCAGTGCTGTGCTGCTGCCCATGTACGCTGCCTGGTGTGTGTGTGTGTCCATATGAGTGCTCACCCCTCTCTGATGGTGTGTTGGTATGCCTGGAACCTTCAACTCCCCTGACCTTCATGCACGGTGTGTTCCCCTGTGTGCCTGTGGTTTGCGCATGGACAGTGTTGTCTGCACATGTCCCCTTGACTTACCTGTGTTGGGCGTAGTGCTCTTCTGCAATGGTGTCCCAGTGCAGCTGGGCCTGCCGGGTCAGTCGGGGGTCCCTCCGTCCTAGGGGGGGGGCTGCTCATCACTAACATCACCGGCGCCACTGGCATCCCCATCGCTGTCCCCCTCTTGGACCTGTACGGCTATCCCATGGTCTTTGGCCATGTTGTGCAGGATGCAACAGGCCAGGAATATCCCACAGGCCTTTTGGGAGCTGTACTGTAGGGCTCCGCCGGAGGTGTCCAGGCATTGGAAGCGTGCCTTGAGCATCCCAAACACCCGCTCTATGATGTTACGTGTTGCGCATGTGCCTCATTGAAGCATAGCTGCGCTTGGGGTCGTGGGCGCCTGCACGGTGTGAGCAGCCAGGGATGGAGTGGGTATCCGCAGTCACCTGTGTGGAGATAGTGGAGATCAGTGTCATGTCAGGTCCATATTGCCCATATCCTTGTGTGCCACTACCATGGCACCTGTGTCATTCCACCCTTGCCCAGAGTTTGCATTCCATACATGTGTACTCACCACTAGATGACCCGTGGGGATGTCCCCACTCGAATCGATGGCACAGTGCAGACTGGTGCCATATGAAGGCATCATGTGCTCCACCAGGGTGTGTGGCACAGACATTGATAATGCGCCCAGTGGCATCACACACCACCTGGCAGTTGACACTGGAAAACCCCTCTCGGTTCCGATATGCCTGGCCGTCGGGGCCAGGTGGCGTGCGAATGGCCACATGGGTGCAGTCTATGGCCCCTAGCATGCCAGGCATACGTGCTACCCTGTGGAACTCCTGCATGTTTGTTGTATGCTCTGCCGCAGTGCTGGGGAAATGGATGTACTCCGCAGCATGAGGCAGCAGTGCGTTGAGGAATTGGGTGAGGATGCGTGACGTGGCCGACTGTGTAATGCCTGTGGTGTCCCCTGTTGGCCTCTGGAAGGTGCCCATGGTGAGCAGGCACATGCAGGCTGTCACCTTGGTCTCCACGGACAGAGCGTGACTCCATCGTGAGGGTGCCTGCATCACATCACTGCACAGCTCGCAGAGCCGTCTCAGTATTGCCCTGTTCAGGTGGTACTGGCCCACAATCTCGACGTCTGTGTACAGCTCGAAGCTGATGCGGGCACGATACCGCCTGTCGGGGGCATACCACCGACGGGCTCCTCCGCGGCCACGTCCCCCTGCAGCATGGTGTCTCACCCTCTGGACACAGCTTCCATGTAGCTGGCACTGTCCATCTCCTGGCTTCTGCCCCTGCTGCTGTTCCTGTGTTACCCCGCTGCCCCCACTGCTGCTTCCACTGCACCGGCACCCCCACTGGCCTCTCTGTCCTCCTGGACCCACTGTCCCTCTGCCCTTCCAGCTCCTGTCTCTCTCTCGCCTCTGTCTCTCCCCAGTTTGCGGCCTGCTATGGTTCTTGCGCCGCTTCCTTGAGCCTTTTTATTTTGGCTCAATTCCGCTACTGCGCAACTTCCGGCTGAGCCACTCTTGCGCAGTGCGCAAGTGTTCGATTATCGCATTGCGCACTTTATGCATGGACCCGCCCCCTTCGGTTGCGCATGCCTTCATTTCCATTGCGCTGTTGCTCAGCATGTTTTTGGTGGCTCAACTGGCCCCTTCTGAATATCGCAGAATGGCGCATTTTTGGAGTTGCGCATGGCGCAACCCTTTTGAATATCTGGGCCATAGTATATAATATTAAAAGTCTTCTAAATAAGAAGATATTTTTGTGTTAGGCAAAAAAGTGGGTTTAAAGACAACCGTCCTAGTGTAAGCATTAACCAGCTGTTATCCATATTTATATTGTAAGTACTATTCAGATACATTATGTATGTTTTAAAACAAGTGCACAATAAGTCAATATTATTCATGAATATTCAGACTTATACTGTTTAAACATGATCTACCTGCAACTCTGTAACAAATGACTAGTGTTTCGCTCGTTCAACACCAAAACCTAACACAGATTCCCTTGTAATTAGATGATGTTATCCTATGTCCATGTATCAATATGTGTCCATATATAGCTAATATTCTGTAGTATTAAATAACAGTTCTATCAATCCAAATCAAAAACTGAGGGAATCTATACTCTGCCACCACCCCCAACCTCCCCTCAAGTATTCATGTGTCATTAAAAATCAAACCTAACACAGATTCCCAAGTAATTGAGATCCTGTATCCTAATATGTTTATTGTTTTATAATGTGTCAGTATATAACCAATCTGCTGTATATACAGTAGCAGTCCTAGAAATCTGAAACAAAACCTAAGGGAATCAACCACTTCACCCCTTCCGGGGAATACCCATGTATTGATAACTGGTCAGACAGAATCATATATCCATAGTGTATGTGAACAAATAGTCATCATGCAACGTAACCCCACTGTGTTATGTACTAGATGCCAAGAATTTGTGCACATAAAAGAAACAGGCACAACACTGTCTACCTAGTAGTCTTATTTAGAAGACTTTTAACATTATATACAGTACTACGTATTTTTTCTTTTATCTTGTGGTTTAAAATCATAGACGTTTACTAATTCATCCATAGATGCACAAATGTAGTTTTAGTATGTGTTATGGCTGTTCTCAGGGAAGACGCTTATTTATTCTGTGACATTTGACCTTGACATACCTTTCCATTGATGGAACTCTGTTGTCTTTATGTGGTCCTGTGTATTTTTAAAAGCAGTTTAGGCCAACGCGAATTTTTAACAACTTTTTAACTGTTTTTTTTATGTATGATCAGGACTTTAAGAAAGTGTATTCTTCCAAACTAACTGTCATTGTTTTCTGATGAAGGATTATATGTAATCTGAAAGTTCAAGCACCGATTTTCTTTTGTAACATCTATGTTGGTCCAATAAAAGGTATCAAATCATCTATTTTTTTTTTCTGGATCACTTAAAATCAATGAGCATTAATCATGTTCATGTCCACATAGTAAAAATCTGTACATCATTTGGTGAGAAGGACTTTGCCATTACAGCCCTGTCCACCTGGAACTTATTCTTGATGCTATTAAAGATACTAGCTGCTAGCTGGCCTACAAAAAAAAAAAACGTAATTCACCATCTCTTTAGCCTGTGACTTTTTACTGCACGTGGTAAATCCCTGAACCAACCAAAACCCATTGTATTTGCTGCCCCCATACTTCTACACTGGTTTTCTTCTACACTTGTCCTTGCTTTCGGACTTGCTGATCATGTTCAACCTGCCAAACTTGCAAAATATGTACACTACTATCTTTTACACTGTTTAGACTTTATACTGGTTTGGATGATAGTCTCCCCTTCCTCCATTGATGATGAACCCCACTTGAAGTACCTCTGTGTGTGACTGGATCATTACCTGGATTTCTCCACTCATGTTGATGCCATGCATTAAAAAAATAACACTCTAAGCCTGGCAAACTGTACCACAACAAGCTATGCCAACCACTTCTGGTCCACTGTGAGATCATCCAGCAGATGATCACACAAGGGTTTGACTATGCGGATGTGCCATACAGTGCTGCCTCCAAAACCACCCTCACCAGTAGCAGAAAATGTTAATGATCGCCTATGCAGTCATTATAAGCCCATAAAATACATTCCAACTCATTATAATTCACTATATGCAATATAAAATGTTAACAATGACATGTCATAATATTATCTCATAAATATTACAGATAATAAACTAGAAGCATTTCTATAAAAAATCAACACATTAAAAAGCAATAGTCAACAGCTGGGTGTAGACAAGGCAATCAAGTGCCTATGCTACCTATCCAATTAAACTGACAAGTTTATGAAGGTGAAATGTGTTAGAAAATGCTAACTAGGGCCGGTCCAGTGGCGCTGAGGGTTGAGGTACTGGGTGGAACACCTCGCTCCATGCTGGTGACCCATATTTGGAAATGAGTACAGGCCACCAGGGGTCAGCAGGGAGGAGAAGGATTAAGCATCCGGTGGACAGCGCTCCTTCTTCGGGGGGGGGTACTCTAGTAGTCAGAGCTTGCCTGGCCCCTAGTGGTGGCTGAGGGCAGGCACACCCTTGCTGCAACACAGGGGATGGGAGGAGTAGAGATGCTTGATGGTGTCATGCATGGGAGCATGCACGGCGCCGTTGCTGGTGTCATTGCATGCACCCACGAGGGGAGAGAAAAACAAGAAAATAGCTCCCAGTGGATGATGGAGGAGCTCTCAGGCCCCACACCTGGCCAGCCATGGTGTGATACTGGATCCGGTCTTGGTGGAGGACTGCCCCCTCCATCACACCACCAGGGGTAAGCCCTGGAAGCATGCGCGCCGTATGGTGGACGTCGGGGTGATGGGGCTGGGTCTCCCCCTGATTGCGAGGGCCACAGGAGCAAGGAGTATAAACTAATATGAAAAAAAAAAAATGCTAACTAGATAGCACATAAACCAGGAGCAAACCAAGTCCTGGTAATTGATAAACATATTTAAAGAAACAAAACCATGGAGACAATAAATGACTATTTCTAATCCAGGCCCAGATTATAATCTATACTGAAGAGAAAAAAAAACATCTGGGACAAGACTGAAGATTTAGTCATTACAAAATGGTTCAGAACAGCATGCAGTCCTGTTTATTTAGCAAGAAATCTCACATCCATAGGAAAGTTGTCCCTTGGCTTGTAAAAAAATAACAGATCACCTTGATATACTTGTTTACAAAAACTTTATGACATACTCCAGCCAAGAAGAAATTTTGGACACATATGAGTATATATAGAAACATAGAAACACAGACTTTGACGGCAGATAAGGACTGCTTGGCCCACCTAGTCTGCTCATTTCCCTACCTACAGGATAAGCTGCAGATCCTATTTAACCAACAGCCTATTTCCGCCTACCCACCACAAAAATTGCCTTATGTCTGTCCCATGCATTCTTGAATTCTCCCACAGTTTTAGACCCCACAACCTCCTCAGGAAGGCTGTTCCATGCATCCACTATCCTCTCCGTGAAAAAATACTTCCTCACATTGCCCCTGAGCCATCCCCCCTCTATCTTCAAATTGTGTCACCTTGTTCTTGCACATCTCTTTTTCTGAAAGATGCTACCCTCTTGGACTTTGTTGATTCCACTGAAGTACTTAAACATTCTGTCATGTCCCCCCTCTCCCTCCTTTCCTCAAGGATATACATATTAAGCTCCTTTAGTCTCTCCTCATATGGCTTCTCTTGCAGACCCTGAACCATTTTAGTTGCCCTCCTCTGAACTGCCTCCATCCTGTCTATGTCCTTGCTGAGATGGGGTCTCCAGAACTGGACACAGTACTCCAGATGGGGTCTCACCAACTGTCTGTACAGGGGGATAACAACTTCCTGTTTTCTGCTGGTGATGCCTCTCCCTGTACTTCCCAGTATCCCCCCAGCCCTCCCTACCACCTTCTCACATTGCTTACCAACCTTAAGGTCGTCTGATATGATTACCCCTAGGTCCCTTTCCATTTTTGTTGTTGTTACTACCCCCCCCCATTGTGTAATCTTCCCCTGGGTTTTTGTTTCCCAGGTGCATTATTTTGCACTTCTTTGCATTGACTCCAAACTGCCATACTTCTGACCATTCCTCCAACCTTGCCAAGTCCCTTCTCATCCTTTCCACGCCTGCTTGTGTATCAACCCTGTTGCAGATCTTTGTGTGATCTGCAAAGAGGCATACTTTTCCTTCCAGTCCCTCTGCAATGTCACTTATAAAGACATTAAAAAGGACTGGACCCAGTACTGAACCCTGCGATACCCCACTAGTAACCCCTCTTTCTTCAGAGTGGACTCTCCCCATTTACAATTACTTTCTGTGTCCTGTTATCCAGCCAGTGTTTTACGCAGGCTACCACCCTGGGACCCATTCTCAGGCTGGTTAATTTGACTATTAATCTTTTGTGTGGGACTGTGTCAAATGCCTTGCTAAAGTCTAGGTAGGCCATGTCCACAGCCCCTCCCTGGTCTACTACTTTGGTCACCCAGTCAAAGAAATTATTTAGATTTGTCTGTCATGACCTTCCTGCTGTGAACCCATGCTGCCTTGGGTCCTGTGCCCCACTGGCCTCTAGGTACTCAACAATTCTTTCCTTCAGAAGTGATTCCATCACTTTCCCTACCACAGAGGTCAAACTGACAGGTCTGTAGTTTCCTGCCTCTTTCTTGGTCCCACTTTTGTGAAGGGGAATCACATCTGCCTTCCTCCAGTCCTCAGGTACCACACCATCCTCCCATAATTTGTTAAAAAGGGTAGTCAGTGGTGTCACTAGTTCTCTGAATAATTCTTTTAGAATTCTGGGGTGAATTCCATCTGGCCTCATTGCTTTGTCCACCTTCAGTTTTAGGAGTTCTTTCAGAACCCTTTCCCTATGAAAGGACTGGGATTGACCCCCCTATCCAGAGCGCTTCTGTTAATTGGATTAGGCACCTCCCCCACCTCCTCTTTTGTGAATACTGAACAGAAGTATTCATTCAGTATCCCTGCTTTTTCACTGTCCCTCTTTGCCCACCCACCGTCTATTCTATTCAGCCTCACTATCCCTCCCTTTGTCTTTCTACGCTCCCTGATATACCTATAAAAGGTTTAATCCCCCTTCCTAAATGAGTTGGCTATCTTTTCCTCAGTTTAGGCATTTGCTATTCTGACTACCCTCCTGGCTTCCTTCTGCCTTAACTGGTACAGTTCTCTGTCCTGCTCCTTCTGTGTTTTCTTATACTTCCTAAATGCTTTATTTTTCTCCCTAACCTTCACTGCCATCTCTTTTGAGAACCATAGTGGCTTTTTCTTTTGTTTTGATTTGTTTATTTGCTTCACACAAAGGCTTGTTGCCTCTGTGATGGCAGTTTTGATATTTCCCCATTGTTGCTCAACCCCTCCTTCTAGCCTGTTTGCTAGTGCTTTTCTAAGGCACTCTCCCATCTTGCCAAAGTCAGTCCTCCTGAAGTCCAGAATCATCACTTTTGTATGGCTTGACTCTGTAGCTGAGTTTATCGTGAACCATACTGTTTGGTGGTCACTTGTTCCCAAATGGCTACCCACCTCTAGATCTGAGATCTTCTCACTGTCCCCATTTGAGAGTACGAGGTCTATAGAATAGCTGTAGACACCGCAAGAGTTTGATACCTTTACGTGGTGACGTATGAAACTCAGCGTCAGAACCCTGCAGTATTTAAAAAGCAACATCAGGTCGGCGCAACACTTGTGAATCCGGAGAGCGAGAGATATATTGATGCACGCTAAATTTATGTTTTAGAATGCTAGATCTCAATAAAATTTGAAACATTTTGATAACGCATCATTCTAAATGAGAAAAGGAACGAGAGTTATGTATATGTAAGTGTTGGTACATTTCGAGTTAAGAAATTAAAAAATTTGAATCATATATAGGCATCATTTGAGCATGAGGGCTACTGGGTTTTGAGAGGTAGAACGTAATATCTAGCAAGTTTGATACTTGGCATTACTGCACAGGATATATATGTAATTTGCAGTATAATGTTGATGGGTACTTAATGTAAGATAATTAACATCTGCTGTGTAATGATAATAATGGCTATGATTTTCATGGGGCTATATGTAAGAATGAGAAAGTATTTTCTGATCAGAATGCCATTACATGAGTTTTACATTTAAGGTAATGGGACACCGTAAAAGTTTATGTTGCTGCTATTCTAAGCAGATCGGGCACACAGAGTAAGCACTGTTAGTGCGTGAGAATGTTGTTTCACACTTATATGCAATTGGCAGTATAATATTGATGGACATTTGATGCAAGAAAATCAACATTTGTTGTGTAATGATGATAATGGTTATGATTTGAATGGGGCTATATGTAAGAATGAAAAAGCACTTTCTGATCAGAATGGCATTACATGAGTTTTATATTTAAGTTTATGGGACACTGTAAAGTTTATGGTGCTGCTATTCTAAGCAGGTTGGGCACACTGAGTGAGTGCTGCTACCGCGTGAGAATGCTGTTTCACGCGATGACGCACAAAGCTCAATGCCCGATTCCCATAATGTTTAAGACGCAGCACTGAGTTGGCACAGAACCTTTGAAGCTAAAAGAGAGAGCGAGAGGTCTGTGCGTACCATTACTTTCCGACTGTGAGTTTACCAATTTTGAATTGACTTGATGTTTTGCATATATAGAATTCTTTCTAATTGGTGTGATGAGAGAAGTTTACATTGGGAGTGTTTACATTAAAAATTAATATTGTTTTACAGATAAATACAATCAATTTATGAAAGGAAGCATGAAAACTTATGTATACGGTATAAAAAAAGAGAAATAAGTGTGTGCAGGGTAAGCGCAAGTTTGTGAAATCAACAGATTAACCACCTTGAGCTATAGAAGTTAATTTTGTATTATGTAATGATAACCAAGGATAACAGTTGCAAATTTTTGTATCTGTAGGTAAATTAAGATATATAGGATGCTGAATTGCAGTCATGATAGCCAGGTGTTTGATTGGTGAGCAAGTCTCTTAAGCGTTAAATAACATAATAGAGAAGTGGTGTAATAATTAAGATTAAATTAAAAATGGTTTATATGTTACATTTTGCAGATATGATACTGTACTGATAAAGGTTTTAACTGAAACGTTTACATAGTACTATTTTTTAGTACTTGGTACTATATCAAATGAGATATGGAATTTTGTTAAAATAAAATCAACTTATAATAATATTGGATGAGTGGGCCTCATTTACCAATCTGTAGTTACATAATGGTCAGTATACAACCCCTGTGTGGATTGTGGTGCCATTTCCAGTCTCTAAGGTGACCCACAGTGCCTCCTCTCCTCCCTGTTTACTCTTTTGTTCAGTTGTTTTTATCCTTTACCTTACATAGAGAGCTACTCTGCCCCTCCTCTCCCCACCCTGTCTCTCCTGTAGGTTGTGTACCCTGGTATGTTAACATACCACTCAAGGTTCTCTGTGTACCATGTTTCTGTGACTGCTACAAGATCCAGGCATCCCTCTTCCATCAAGGCCACCAGTTCAGGGAGCTTGTTGCCCAGACTATGGGCGTTGGTACTCATTACTCTCCATTTCTTGATGGCCTTACCCCTTTTTACCCCACCCCTGTCCTTATTGCATTTGTCACTTTCTCCATTTACCCCTGCGTTTCTCCCTTTTGACATCTCTATGTTGGTGTCTACTTCACTTAGTATCCTGATTTTTTGGGGGGGGCTAGGATTTCCTTGCTCCTCTCCAGTGCCTCCCCCCCCCTTGGCTAGTTTAAATGCTTGCCAATGAAGCATTTAAACCTATCACCTAGGATCCTGGTTCCCCTCCTGGACAGATGCAGACCTGTATAGGCCTGCATCCCTCCAGGTGGACCCCCAGTCCCCAGTGAAGCCAAATCCCTGAGCTCTGCACCAGTTTTCCAACCACTGATTGAATTCTATGGTGTGGAGAACCCTAGCCTCACCTGTGCCATAGACAGACAGCACCTTCGAGAAGGATACCATGTGTGCTATTTGTCTAAGGTCCCTCCCCATCTCCACAAATGCTTCTTGTACTGCTCTGATCCCTTTCTTAGCCAGGTCATTTGTCTCAAGGTGGACAATGACATCCATCTCCCTCCCCTGTGTAGCTGCTCCCATGATCCTGAGGATTTGCCCCCTTGTCCCTCCAAGTCATGGCACCAGGCAGGCACCTTACCTCCCTCTCCCCTTCCTCCCCTAGTTCTACCTTCCTAACAATGGAGTCCCCCACCAGGAGTTGTTTACTTCCCCTGTGGAGTCCCATGCCACCTTCATGTGGGTCTCCTTTATGGAGGTTCCCAGCATCCTCCTTGGTCTCCACTGTATTTTCCTCCATAGAGGAACTCCACTTTTCCAGAACTGCATAGAAATTGTGTAGAGGTACAACTGGAGGGATGTGCCTCTGTTCCACCACCCTCACCCTCCCTGAGCCCACTGTGGTCCAACCACTCCTCTTTCTTGGCAACCTCTGAGGCAATGGCAGTGACCCTGGTGGTCACTGGGTGGGAGAGGAGGTCCCACAAATCCTGGCCAACTCAGCCTGGAGATGAGCAACCTCCTCCCTCAGCCCAGAGAGGTGTCTTCAGATGGGACAACACTGCATCCTCCAGAATGTCTCCCGGAAGACTGCTGTGCCATAGCCACTGCACTGTACCACTCCCATCATGCCTTGTTTCTGGCCCCCTAATTGTTGTTCGGAATACTTACTCTTTCCTCTGTTTGTTTATTTCTTTTTTTCTTTTCTGTCCCTGATTACACCTTTGTGCTCTTTTAGCTCCTGATCTTCCTGTTCTGAGACAAGATGTTCCTATATTTCTCAGTAGTCTCCTTACTTGCTCAGAGTCAGACCTCCAGCAGCTGGGGAGGAGTGGAGAGCTACTCTTGCCCTTTTAGAATAGTGAGTATTTGGTGGATTTGTGATCACTCACTTCCTGCTCCCAAACAGGAAGTTCCTGTTGTCAGTTAAATCCTGTGTCTATAAAAGTAGAACTGCTTTTGGGTGGAGGGGAGGGGAGGGAAGGAGGGCAACATAGTCCAAGTAGAGAAGTTTAGTTATACCAGCAGGTCCTTCCTCCTGGTGCTCTGCTTGTTCTCTCTCTATATGTAAAGAAACAAGCAGACAGATTGTGGACCATGACATGAATAATTTTATGAATATGCGGAAAATAATCCATCTAGACTCCTCTTATTTATTTTATTGTTAATGACTATATCCGAAAAGTGAGTACACAATTTAATTTAATATTGGATCTTCTCCAGAAAGTAAAGAGGCTAGATGCTTATGGGAGGAATGCATGGAACTGGCAAAGAACTGGCCCAACCATTTCTTCCTTTGGGAGATACATTTTGGACAGCACATTATGACATGGGTAGAGTATTCAATAATAGCTAACCTACAGTACAGCTGCAGAATGAAGCTTCTTTTATTTTACTTTTACATTCACAGCATGTTTTTAACACATTTGAGTCCAATGTTTGCAGTTTGAATTTGATGAAAGCTTTCTTGAGACTTGGTAATTTAATAATGCCTAAATATGGTTCATATTTACATGTAGAGTATGTATTTTTTTTGTGAGCTATGTACCATGGGTTAAATTTTTGTGACACCAAAGCATCTAGATCTTCTTGTTGATACGGTAATTTAAATTTTTTCCATAACTACTTTTCTGAAAGATGGATGAATACTAATATCTTGCTGCATCAAAAAAGGTAAAAAATTAAAACCAGTATCTTCTGATACTATTTCAAGATCCCTAAGCCAGCCTTGGTCCAGCCCCCATGCTTAAAACACTTCATTTCCTTTAAGGCTTGCATTAACAATCTTGCAGGGTTCATATGTTTAATATTAAGTGAATAGGAAAATATCCTACAGCCACAAACTGGCTCTAGGGTACTTTCACTTGGCTCTGCTCTGATAGCACACAATGGAACAAAATGTGGAATAGTTAATGTTTGACATTGACATTTTGTATATTTGGACTCAGCGGGAGACAGATTAATCATTCCACATGCCTCTAATGAGTACAGCATTTTTGAAGATAATTTTATATTTTCAGATTTCAGTGAGGAAAATATTGAATACACATTGTATTTACAATTAAATTTACCAAGGCCCATTAGCACAGTTTCTAATTTGTTTTGCCTAGGAGATCTTGTGCTTTTTTCATGATAGATTTTTGAAAACATCAGCCCTAGATAAAACTAAGAATTGACTATTTCCAAATTTACTACTATCCGTGTACTAATAACATGTGTTTTTGGATTTGTTACCAGATTGCAATATTTTTATTTTCCCTAAACTTATGATTAGCTTATTTTCTTTACAGAATGTACTAAAAAAGGTCAAATGATAGTTGAAGACCTTTCTTGTTAAGTGATAGAAAAATTACATCATCCACATATGCCATAACTGGTATATGTACAACTCCAGGACTAGTTTCTACCACATTGAAAATCATTTAAATGCCTGTAGTGTTCTTCTGATGTTGTACTAAATGCCTGTAATCTGTAATAATGTTTGTTCTTCTGATGTTTGTACA
Source organism: Neoceratodus forsteri (assembly GCA_016271365.2). Classification (NCBI taxonomy): domain Eukaryota; kingdom Metazoa; phylum Chordata; order Ceratodontiformes; family Ceratodontidae; genus Neoceratodus; species Neoceratodus forsteri. The sequence continues at coordinate 540,102,626 of CM057449.1, read as the reverse complement.
TACCGCCTGTATTCCTAAATACTTTTGCACCTCTGTATAACTCAGTGTACACTTGTACTCGGGTCGCACCTGGAAACAAGCCTTGGCTCAGTGTGTCTTTCCTGGAAACCAAATTTTAAATAAAATAAATAAAATGCGTTTTACCTATGGGGGATATCAACTGTATTTTTTTTCTGTAAGAATCAGGAAGTCATTTAAGTAGAGGTTAAATAACAGGAGTGTCATCAGGCAGCCCTGTTTTACACCTCTGTTGGATATAAATTATTTTTTAGTATCACTGTCTGATGAAAAATCTGACTTTTGTTAAAGTATTAGAATATAATGCAATAATATGCTGTAATTATGATTGATCAATATTTTAATTAAGAAGTTCCCAAGAGGATAGGTCTTGCCAAGGAATTAAAAGCTGACAGTCAATCTATGAAACAGTTGTAAATGCTTTGATTCTGTATTTTAACATGTTTATGTAATAAGTGGCTTAGAATAAAACAATGATTAATTGTTGTATAACCAGTTCTAAAACCTGCTTGATATTAAGTGAGTAAGTGATTTGCATCTACCCAGTTCTGTAATCTTTGTAATAATACTTTGGCTTGTGTATCGCTTAGGCTTATGGGTCTATAACTGGCTGAGTTAAGCCTATCTCCTTTCTGTAAACAGGGACTATAATAGTCTCTCTCCAGGATATTGGTATACAGTTCATCTTCAAGCATGAATTAAAACTTTTGTTAGACTCTCCCCACACATGTTGCAATTCCGGAATTTTGTTCAGAATCATTTTCTTCATGATTATCATAAAATACCATTTTTTTATAACCAGCTAGCCATATCTCAGGTGAAATAGAAGGTTGTCAATCTCTCAGATGAGTTATTCATTTCTTTAGCTAATACATTTCAAAATGAGATAGTGTCATTATTTTCTAGTGATAATAACATTCTTTCCCAGTTTTTCTCATTAAATGACTTTTCTTTTGTTCAGTAAAGTTTTTATAGGACTTCCTGGATCTTTGTCAGAATCTGTAGATAATGCCTTGTTGGCTGTAATCTAGCTTGCCTGATGAAAGTATTCATCTGTCTTTTTTTATTCTTTACATTCTTTATTATATCATGGATTTTTATTGTTTGGCAATTTGCAGCTTTTATATAAGACTGGAATTATATTAGCAAAGAATCTCTGGAGAATATATTTCCCACTAGGAGTAGCTTGCTGCTTCCAGATATTGTGAAAATTGTGATAAAAAAATTTGAGTTGCCGTCCCGGTGGCACTGAGGGTTGAGGCATTGGATGCCACACCCATTGCCATGCTGGTGACCTGGGTTCAGATGCGAGCCCGGGTCACCGGGGTTGGCAGGGGAGGGATGGGATCAAGCATCCAGAGGACTGCTCTCCCATCCTGAGGAGGGATCCAGTGAACCACCACTCTGTAGCGCCCCTTGTGATGACCGGGGGCACTGCTAGAGTGGTGCCAGCAAGGGGTGGAGTGCAGCAGACATCAACACATTAGTGACTGACTTCATTACAATCTCACACTCCAGGGACACAAATGAGAAGGAAAATGGCAGCACAAGTCTGTGACAGCTAGATGGCAGCAGCTTCACTGGCCGGTGAATGCCTGAACAGAGGCATGTGCTGGTATTGGATCCTGGTTGGGCATAGGAGCATGGGGGAGCCCCTCTTGATGGCACAGCTGCATATGCCAGATGGGCACATCCAACCTTTGGGTCGGCGGTGAGAAGGAGGAGCAGTGGCTTGAGGTAAGCAGGGCAGTGGCTGCAAAGGAGGATAAAAATAGTGGTTAAAAAAAATTGAGTTGGACTTATCAACAATTGCTCCAACTGCCAGTTCTGCTTAATTCTTCTGTTAACTATTCTAATGTCTTGTGTTCTCCAGTCTACATTATTTCCAAAGTTAACATAAGCCTGCATCCTTAATAGCAATTGTGAGTGGTCACATTCTGGTTTATAGATTGTTGAAAATCTGAAGACTAATTGCATAACTGAGACAATTGTATAATCTATGATGATGCTTTTTGTGAATAAAAGATACATTCACCAAGAGTGTCTAATTTAAATTTACCATTCATGACTGTTAAATGATGCTCCTCCAGTCAGCTCATCATAGTAAGTACATTTTCACTTTGCACCTTATCTTTACTACTCCTGGTGTAAAGTACTATGTCAAGGCCAGGAATGAATAGACTCTTATCTGCCTTACATATTTCTAATCTTACATCATCCTTAGAAGAACATTGTTCAAATATTTCCTTTAAATCTACATGTATTATAGGAGAATAATAACATGATCCACTTGGATGAACATAGATATTTACAAAACAATATTCAATCTCTGTATGTACACATTTAACAACAGAATATTCTGACTGATACATTTTGATGAGATAATTGAAATACCATTCCTAAGTTTTACTAATGTTAACAAACCCCCAATCCTCCTAGTGGGCAGCTGCACTATTTGACAGCCACTATTAGTTCAGTAAGTTTTGTCTGCCATGTCTCTTGAAGACATATAGCAAGAAAGGATTACATGAAAGTTATAAAATCCTTATCTGAAATTTTATTAAGCAAACCAGCTACATTCCATGATAGAAGAAAATTATTTTTACAGGTTGTTTTTCTATTATTATTAATATCTGGTCATTGTAATTGAATTTGATCTGATCCATTTAATCAGTTTGTTACTGGAAACAAAAAGTTGAAGTCTGTTAGGGTGCCTTTTCCATTTATCTCTCATTATAGTCATGGCCAAGGAGAGGCCTAGAGGAAAGAGCACTCACCAGTGAGTTTAGATCATTTAAAATATCATTATAGTAAAACAAAATTTATACTCAATGAGTCAAGTTTCTTAGCCTCCTTCATTATGGGCACTGCATGTGATTTATCTCTTATTAGTAGGATAACTTGACCCTCTTGAGAATCTTCAGCTTGAATTTGTCTGGGTGCTATAATACCTTTTCTTCCAATGTAATTTGTTTTTTTTAATTTTTGATTAATGAAATTATTTGAATTAATAATGAAGTATAGGTTTTTATATCTCAATTTATTGATGCTAAATATAGAAAGGGTCAAATATTGCTCTTTATCCTCCACATCCTGCTGATAATTGACAAGTTTTTTTTTTATCTCTGTTCCAAGGTTTCCATTTTTGGAAGGGGGGATCTTTGATTTAAAATTATACAAACAAATTAAATTAGCCAATATTTCAGCATGGTGGAACATCATAGATATTCCTACTGTATGTTTCGAAATATCTCTTCCTTTTTCTGTATGTTGCTTATACTTTCATCTCTAGCCATATACAGGAAAACTACATTTCTGTTTTGACTATCATCCTTCCATTCAATAACAGCTAAAGAAATCTGCTACATTAAAGGGACATCTAACTTTCTCAAGAAGAATTATTTCGGCATTTCCAGAAGTTATTTTAGTGATTCATTATTTTTCTTTGCAATATTTTTAAGTTTAATTAACATAGTTGAATAGAGAGGTTTAAAATTGTTTTTGAGCGTCACATCTTGTTTTGTTGGAATCTCTACAGCCTCAACAGCTTCCAATAGTAAATCTTCTGTAACTTTCTTGGAAGATGTAAAATTGAAAAACCAGGGGTGGGATTTTAAGGCTTAAAGGGGAAGAAGGGGAGTGTGTGGAAGGGGACCTGGAAAAAGCATCAATATTGAACAAATAGTTTGTTCTGTATTCATAGAAAAGGGAGAAGGTGAGGGACCACAGCTAGGAAACATGAGCAAATATGGGAAGGAGGTGGACTCCTGTTAATTTATGGAAGAGAGAGTCCTAAAAGAGCTCACAAAACTGAAAGTGGACAAGACAATGGGACTGGATGGGATACAACCTAGAATATTAAGGGAACTATGGGAGGTGCTGGCAGCACCACTGGCAGCCCTGTTCAATGAATCACTCAATATAGGGAGTGGTGACAGAGGACTGGAAGAGGATAGATGTAGTCCCTCTTCACAAAAGTGGGAGTAGGGAGAAGGCTGAAAACTATAGACTGGTCAGCCTCACCTCAATAGTGAGGAAAGTTATGGAATCACTATTTAAAGAAAGGTCTGTGGCACACTTTGAATCCAGTGGAGCACAGGATCCGAGACAGCATGGCTTCACAGTGGGAAGGTCATGTCAAACAAATTTAATTGATTTCTTTGACTGGGTGACTAGGGAAGTGGATTGGGGGGAGCGGTGGATGAGGCCTACCTGGATTTCAGTAAGGCTTTCGATACCACTCCACATAGATGATTTGTGAACAAGCTGGACAGCCTGGGAGTATATCACAAGCTGCTAAACTGGGTTAGGAACTGGTTGAGTGATAGAAGACAGAGGAGGTGGTAAATGAAGCTCCATCTAAGGAAAGGGGGGTGACCAGCGGGATGCAAAAGGGATCAGTTCTGGGGCCAGTCCTGTTTAATGTCTTCATAAGTGACATTGCAGAGGGGCTGGAAGGAAAGGGAAGGTGTGCCTCTTTGCAGATGATACTAAGATCTGCAACAGGGTGGACACTCTGGGAGGGGTGAAAAAGTGGAGAGGGACTTAGGTAAACTGGAGGAATTGTCTCAAGTGTGGCAGCTGAGATTCAATGCGAAAAAGTGCAAAATCATTCATGTGGGGTGGAAGAACCCAGGGAGGATTACATGAAGGGGGGAGATACTGACAATCACCAAACAGGAAAGAGATTTGGGGGTAATCATATCTGATGACCTAAAGGTAGCCAAACAATGTGCCAAGGCTGTGGGGAGAGCCAGTGGGATGCTGGGGTGCATATGGAGAGGTATCACCAGCAGAAGAGGTAGTGATGCCACTGTATAGATAATTGGTGAGGCCTTATTTGGAGTATTGTGTCCAGTTATGGAGGCTGCATCTCTGTAATGACATAAACAGAGTGGAGTCAGTTCAAAGAAGGGCAACAAAGATGGTGCAGGGCCTGCACAAAATGTCATATGAGGAGAGACTGGGAGACCTCAGTATGTATACCCTGGAGGAGAGGAGAGACAGGGGTGATATGATAGAAACCTACAAAAATCAAAAAGGCATAACTAAGGTACCAGAGGGTAGCATCTTTCAGAAAGAAGATGTTCAGGAATGAGGGGCATGACATGAGGTTGAAAGGGGATAGACTAAGGGGTAATGTGAGGAAGTATTTCTTTATGGAAAGGGTGGTGGATCCATGGAATAGACCCCCAGCAGAGGTGGTGGGGGCAAACACAGTGAGCAAATTCAAAAATCCATGGGACAGGCATAGGGGAACCCTAGGGATAGGAATGAGAAGGTAAAGCTGGAGATCAAGTAGGTCTGCAACTTTTGCAGTAGGTAGGGAAAATAGACAGAATGGATGGGCCTAGCAGCCCTTATCTGTCATCAGTTTCTTTGTTTTCATGTAGGGGGAGGGCTGGTTTGCCATGTGTCAAATATTATTAAATCATTTTCTGCAACAGAGGTTTTCCCTACCTGTTTTGGGGTAGCCTGGGCATGAAATATTAAATATGTAGTAGTAACTAAATTTGCCTGCATTGCTACATCCTTATTTTTACCTTGGGACTCATTTGACTTTTGTCTCTGACTTTTTAATGCCTTTTTTTTTCTTTTACTGTTGGAATTTTGCTTTAACTTCACATTTTCTGGCAGTAAAAAATGTAATAGGTAAGAAAAATCTGATCTTCCATTAATCATTTTTTTCCCCCATGTAGGTGTAACCCTTAATCAAGATGAATATGACTGTAAACCATGGCTAGTTTCACTGTCAATGCCCACATACCTTTTTATTTAATCTACTGTACATCCCTTTTAGTATCTATCATCAGCTGTTTAGACAAATCAGATTCCTCTCTAATACATATTAATTGTTCCATCAAGATGATGTTAGCAGCATTTTGATTTATCAAGGTGTTAACCATCTCATCAGAAAAGATAGATGAAGCACATTGGGTATTATCATGGGACTCAAACCACAATTTATTGAGTTGAGTTGGGGCAACAGTTTCCTGTGATGTTTGTGGTAGTCCATCCAGCTCAATGCATGACTCAGGATCTGAATGAGACTCATCCTCATCAACAGATAGAGACTTTTAACTGAGGTGTTAATGAACGTAAACTGTCAATTGTAGATTTTAATCCCCTAATATATCATTAGTCACTAATACATGCTGAGTAAGATGTGAAGAATCATCATTTAAATTACACATGTGTAAGGATTCAACAGTATGATGAGTATCAAACATTAAATATGGAGACTTAGGCAAACTAGGAGATAATTGTATTAATGGGGAGAGTCTTTGTTAGGTGTATAAGAAATGGTGATGTCCTCTATGACCAGCTTTGTGTCCCTTCCACAATCTATAGATAAAATTAGCTTTGTCTAATTCTTCTGTATTAGATGTTAGATTCTCATCAAGAGATCCCACGATTTACATCTTCTGAGATGTCTGACTATTTCATTTGCATCTCTTTTGTTACCTTTACTCATATGGGCTTCTATTCATGAACATGGCCAATTATGCCTGAAATGAGCATGGTGATGGACACACAGGTGCACACCTGAGAAGGCACGCACATTATACAGTATTCACCAATGGCCTTGCGTGCAGACTGAGTAGTGCATATGGGCATCTTGGATCACAAGGAGCAGTCCACTGAGTAGTGCATATGGGCATGTTGGATCACAAGGAGCAGGCCATAGAAGTGACTGCTGGAGGCAGAAATGCCACTTGACTCCACCATAAAATGCAACCCACAGTGTCAAATTCATGCAGTCCACTGATGCTCACACACAGAAGTGCATGCAGAATAGAAGGCATGGACAGATATTCACCCAGAACTGAGCAGCAGGCAAGGTATCCAGCCCAACAATGGCACCCCAGCCCCTAGGCAGGATGGTGGTGCTTCAGTGTCCACTAGTGCTAGAGAAGAAGACCCCACACATGGCTGTGACCATCAGAAGGGAGGCATCCCTGTGCCATCCCTTTCCCGGTCATCCAACTTCAGTACCCAGCAGGTAGCCATGCTTGTGATCGAGATTAGAAGCCACTACAGCACACTCTGCCATCAGCTCATTCAAGGCACCAAAAGAAGAGAAGGTGTGTACCTGCCTAGACACACATGTTGGCATCAATGCCTGAAGCTCTGAGCTGTGGATCCTGACTGCCATCAAGCACAAATGGCATGATCTACATACACTGCCAAACATAAAATGGCCACAGCATACTGGTACAGCCAGCAAACTGTTGGTACAGTGCAGGGCTTCAAACATGCATGGGATAGGCATAAGGGAGCAATACAAATGACTATGAATAGATAGGTCACTGACAAAGGCCAATGGCACATTTATAAGGTAGAAAAAGAAATGGGCAGACTGGATGGGCCTGGATGGGCCTTGCGGTCCTTATCTGCCGTCAACTTCTATGTTTCTATGTTTCTATGGTAGCCCAGTACCACTGGGGCACTCCAGTGACATCTCACCAGTCAACGCCATTGTGATCAGAACTCTAGTGAAGGATGTGACAGTGTGTGGGAATAAACTTCAGATGAGGCAAATTTACAGGTTTAGAACACACCGTAGTGTGATATTTATTTTTCAAAAGTTAGAAAAATAATAAATGAAAACAAAAAAATGACAAAGAAAATCACTACTTAACATCAGTAGTTTCTTCCATAATACAGTCCTGGATCTTAGAGCTCTTAATACCCTTCTCATATGCATTCAACAGCTTGTCTGTGCAAACAGTAGAACCTCTCCTCCTCTCTCAGGCCTGAGCCCCACTGGACTGAACTGAAGTGAACTCAGTGAAGAGGTTTTTAAATCTTTTTGGTGGGGTCACCTTACTGAGCCCTTTTCTATTTACAGGTCTGGATATGCTCTTTCATGTCTTAACCTGTTGTTTCAAAACCAAGGGGTGGGGGTTGTTTCAGTGGATTTCCTGGTTCAGTTAAAGGTACAGTGTACATCTAAATAGATACTGACTCTCTACATCTCTGATCCACAGTGCCTAAGCACTTTTATAAAGTATACCACGTTCTCATACACAGAACCTTGTACAGTAATAGGCTTATAGTGTGAATTTATAAAAATGCCTTAATGATTTCTTATAACTGTACTAATCATTAAATTATTATTGTTTTATATGACTTCTGAATACTTTTTATTTAAAAAAACATTCTTAACTGTATTTATTCCTATTTAAAATAGCCTTCATGCTTTTTGTACACAAAATGCACTTATGCACTTTACACAACACCTCTCTGGGTGCTCGGCATCATTCCAGGGACTGGATGGATGGAAATGGAAAAAGAATGAAAAGAGAGAACTAGTAGGAAGTTTAGTAGGGATAGTAAAGAGCTACGCTAGGTGGCAAACGAAAAGTAAAGAGAAAAGCATTAACTGTTGCTAGGAAATAAGGAGATAGAAAAGTGGTCCATCAGTCACAGCCGAGGGTGTAGCCTAACTCTGTCACAGGAGGCGCCAGATGAGGAGGAGGACAGAATGGACTCCGTACTAGGTGACAAGCCCCCGGAGCATAGCAGACAAGTGCAGCAACACTCTCCAACAGAAGCTGGGAGTGCACATCCTGAGTGCGCTAGGATGCATCCATGCCACTGTTACCTGCCATGGACACCACACAGAAGGTGAACATTGTAGGTATGGGCCGCTGCTGCAGACTGTGGCACATAAATGAATCAATAGCCAATCTGCCATGCATGATAGGGAACCACTCTCTCCCTCCTCCACGAGTTCCCTGCAGTGTCTGGCAACACAAGAGTTAAGGCATGGCATGCCAGTGGAAAGGCACAGGAGCATATGGCCTGCAAAACAAGACATGGCACATGATGGCACAGTGTCACCACCCACAGATACTGACTGTCTGGAATAGCAGGAGTTGCCAGTGGAGAAATACACACCATGTGGCACACCACTGCGGAACACACAGGACAGGAACAGGCAAAGTGCCACCACACTGGCAATGTGACCCATACCCCATGACACAACCCACACTCCCTGGGGCAGAGAGCACCAACACCAACCCTGCCATCCACCATCTGCATTCAGATGGCCCTGCAAGGCACACACAGATGACCAGCATATTTAGACAGTACTTCCCTGAGCTCTGCAACTAGAAGTTGAGTGATACAAGCCAGACTGCAGATCACAGAGCAGGCAGCCCTGACCTTGGCAGAGATATGTGGCATCCATGGTGAGCTGTACTGGAATGTGAACACATGGGACATCACAGAGTTGGTGGTCCTGATTGTGGCAGACATGTGTGGCAACTGTTGTGAGCTGTGCTGGATCAGGGACTTACTCAAAAGGCAGCCTGTGCATTGTTACTAGTCACAATGACTGCCCACTGGAGAGGCCAGCACTGAGGTACATAAGGCAAGTGTGCAGGCACATGCCCACATACACACCTCACCCTTCTGATGGATAAGTCTGCCCCAGAGAGGCAACCCACAGGTGCACAACACCAAAGTGCACAGGTCATTCATGCCACTTCTCATAGTGGAATTGCAGGTACTGGTGACAAGCACCTTTGTACATGCTCATTGACCCATAGCAGGAGTGTAAGTAGTGCCCCCTTGCAGCCGTCCACCCCTACACCCTCCCAGCCATGTGGTTCACGTGGTGAAACTGTGATGAAGTTGGCAAGTATGCCGGTCTCTAATGCCTCTGTGGCATTGTCCCTTAGAGGTACCATAGATGTTTTCTGTGCAATGGAAAGTAAATGGGATATGCCCCAGTGTGTGACCCATTTGAGTAGTCATGTCCCTGTGATAGTTGTGGCCACCTCCTATCACCCTGATTGTTGGTGACATGTATCACTGCAGTAACACTCCTGTCACATCCCTGTGACATACATGTCATGACACTGTGCATGCCCCAGTGGGAAACATTCCACTCAGTACCCTGCTCACATCACTGTGGCGGTCACACATATTGGCCCCCCACCCATGCATGTCTACATGTAGAAATCATGGCAGGTGTCTTAGTACTTCACCAGCACATTGGTGTTAACACCATCGGCATCGCACATCACTGGCACATTAATGCTGTAAAACCTCTTCCTGCTGTGGTATGCATCCTCATTCCATGTCAGTGATAGTAGGGCCATATGTGTACTGTCTATGGCCCTGAGCATGTTCAGGAACCCATGTGTTGCTTGGAACTCCACCTTGGTGGCACACATGGCCTTCTCAGTGAATGGCAATGATATAGAGGATAATATACGGTATACAATTAATAACAAGCATATGTATGCATCGAGACAGTTTGAACCTCGAGATCGAAGCTCGAGAGGTTTGTCATCATGGCAACCTCAAGATGCATACGTATCCTTGTTATTAATTGTAGACCATACATCGTCTTTTATAGTGTATGGTCTACAAACAGATGTAAAAAAAACTGATGTTTTGTTGCTTACTTGTATATTTTTTCATTGTGAGCTGCTCGCTCTTCCAACCACGGCCACTTCCTGATTGGGACTGGCAGTGTGATGTGCATGCCTGAAGACATTCATTTTTGTTATGTAGCAGTAGCTACATAGCTAGTGCAGCATAACAGCTACAATGACGTAGCTACTGCAGCATAACAATGCAATTCTAGGGATGGATTTCCATCCCCAATAGCTTTCCACCATATACTATATATAGCTGGAGGCATGCTGGACAAGGGTGTTGGTCACCCAGTGCAGTGTATGGGACACTGTTGACTGACTTACACCAATCATACTCCCAGCCACCCTCTTGAATTAGCCTGTGGCATAGTATGCCAGGGTACATGGTACCTTCTGCTCCATAGTCAGTGCACCAGACCAAGACATCATGGGTGTAATGTCTGGACTTATCAGACAGCACATATCTTGAATGCTGTCATGGTCCAGATGGAGATGATTGAAGCATTGTCTATGTGTGAGGAGGACACCTGCAAGTGTAAATGGTACAGCCATGGCCTGCGTCACCTCACACATTCCTGCTCCCACAGCAGTTCATACTCCAGATAAGTATGTCTAGGAGGTATGAGGGGCACATCATGCTCTGTCTGCAGGCTTGGCCCTGGTAGTTCAAGGCAGGTTCCACTGGTCAAAAGCTTTAATGTACCTCCCCTTATATCCCTGTATGGTGCTGGTGTGGGCCACTGGCTTCCTCCCAGATATGCCCATGTCTGGGTGTGCATCCTGCAAGATGGGTATGTCATGCACATCCCTAGGGCATTTACATCTGTGTGGTCTATAGTAGGTGGTAAGCACTGATTATGGATTGTCCGAGCAAAGGCAATGTAGGTTGTGTAGCAGCCGTCAGTTCAGTGTGATGGCATCTGACAGAGTCCTGGGTCCCTGAGGTGCCACATAGCTTCATTCAGCATAAGGACCTACTGGGACAATATAGGTCCACTGTGGAATGTCACATGGCCCCCGCAGGTGAGCATCATGTTATGTAGGGGGAAGGAGAGTTTTATGTGCAGTACTGTGATGCTAATGTACATTCCCCTTCTACGCCATGCAGGGGTGTGCTGGCAGGCCAACTGAGCTGTCACTGCAGCTGGAAGAGTGGCAAGGGTCCAGTGTTGTTGTCATGGCACACAGATGTGAGTGATCAATGAGGTAACTACTGGAGGACCTGTGCAGAGAGGACCATACCTGCAGAGATGACTACCTGATCCTGTGGAAGACTGCTGAGTCATCACTTGTAAGTGTATACATACATGATATGTGGCTGTATGGCAACAAACAAGGTTCTTATGCCACAGGAGAAGAGATGGTGGTCTGGGACACCATGGCTACACCTTGTTACCTTTGTGTTGTGAGGCATGATCTGTTATGTCTTGGGTCGTTCACAGGGCCCTACTTCTATGGCCATGGCAGCCCTTGCTCTGTTGTCACTAGTGACCATGCTGTTCATAGAAACATAGAAACATAGAATTTGATGGCAGATAAGGACCGCTTGGCCCACCCAGTCTGCCCATTTCCCTACCTACTGGATAAGCTGCAGATCCTAGTTAACAAGGTTCTATAAGGTATGTGTTACTTGGAAGGTGTGATATGCAAAGTTGTGGTACTCATGTGGTGTCCCCTATCTGTATTGTTCCAGGGTTTCTTAGGGACCTCTGCACAGGCTCTGCATGAGGGCAGTGGATCCATTTGGACAAGACTCTGTTACCTCGTCATCCACTAGCCGTTCTGGGGCAACAGTGTGGAGTCCAATGACATGGTGATTCTAGGGGAGAATATAGCATGGGCCACCATTCTGGGGCTGGACTGGCCATTCATGTTTGAATTTTGTGTCACAGGGTATGACTGCCCACTGAGTGGAAATTGAGAACACAGTTGTACATGCTGCACCAAGAGTCTGGGGCATCCGGTGGCAATGGAATACATGCTGCTGGTAAGGGGGAAGGTGAAGATCCATATACTGATGTTGTGTCTGACATTTGAGCCTGTCCATGGGGACATTAGTGCCCCATCACCATGGAAGGTGCTGTGTAGAATATAACACTCATGTTTGTGGTCAGTCCCATGTTTCAAGCATATGCACATGGGGTGCTTTTGGAATAAATGACATGCACTGCACCATACTGTGTCTCAGTGATCTGCAGGGGTTGTTGCCTGCGGTCTAGGTGAGCTAGGTGGCTGGTCAACATTGCTTGCCTGGCATGAATGGTGGGTTCCGTGCTTTTGCTACAGTTGGTTTTACAGTCATAGTTATGGTGCCAGGTCATACATAGAAGATACTCTGGGACTGTGTAGACACCTCTATTGTGGGTATCTGGGTGTGGGCCATATGGGCATGGAAGCAGCATTTTGACCAGGCACCTGTGTTCATCCATACAATGTGGCCCCTGTGCATATGGCACTGGACATCCCCTGCTGTCAGGAACAGGGTACTGCTGTGTGTCCTGCAGTCAGGTTGTGCATGGGTAGGACACAGTGTCCAGGGGATCATAGCATGCTTGGGGCACACTGTGTGTCAGAGATGATGGGATCCATTAGTAGGTGCAAGGTGTGCACTGGAGACAACAACTGCCAGGGCAAAGCATTTCATGGGTGGACTGTGGGACAGCGGGATCACATCCCTCCATTAGGGTCATGTCTTACTATGGCATACTCCCTGTTGCAATCTCTGTTACTTCATGTCCCCATCCTGGTATTCCTGTGGGGTGGGAAACATCTGTGGTGCCATCCATGGTGCCCAGGTCTGCTATGTGTTTTGAGACACATCCCTCAGCACACAGGGCTTGTGTGACATGTATGTGGGTAGCTGAGCATGGATGTATTTGATGTTCTGGTCTATCTCTGTCTGGCAGGGTGTATAGTTAGGTTTAGGGCAGGGTCTGCCTGGCATAAATGTGCTGAGGCCTGTGCATGAACCTTTGTGGTGTAAAATGCATTGTACATATGCATTATGCCATGCACGTGGTACATAGCTATCCAACATGCTTCCTTCGGTGTACACAGACCATCCTAATGCTCACTATATGCCCTAACTGTGCATTCTGTTTAGGCATAACATGCATGTGACTCATGCTTATTGCCCTCTATAGGGCATTTACGAGATGCTAGCATGATACACATAGTGTTTAATACAGGCCAATTTTTTTTTGGTTGATATTGTTGTTTAGGGACATTACTTTCCTGATTACCCTTGTTCTCTTTTATTGATTTCCTAGTGACAACCTTAGTTAAGTCAAACCAGTCCAAATACACAAGTAACTAACATACAAGTCCTAATTAAAAATTTCTACCAGAGTCCTTTGGCACACCTTTCTACACCACTAACACTTAATATAGAGAATAGTTGATGGACAACTATGCAGAACCAGTGTGTTCTGCCACAGAGGCATTCTGATTCCCTCTGACCTAAAGAGCAAAACTCGAGAGGTCTGTGGAAATCAAATTCCTGAGGTGACAGAACTCTGGTTCTACATAGAGATGCCCGTATACTATTTTTTATAGTGCATCGTGCCCCTAAAAGAAATAAAAAAAAAAGTTAGATTTTTTTTTCAATAGAAAGACATTTTTACTGCTGCATGTTATTCTGTGATTTAAGGCTGGTTGCTAGGGTCAGTGGTCTGGTTGTTAGGAACTAGATGGCCCTACGTGTATAGCGCAGGCTTCTGTTGGTTGTTAGTTGCATATGGGAGGGATGTTCAGAGAAAAAACATAGCCACCATATTTCTCATTGAGTGAGGAAAATTTACTGTGAGGAATCGTATTCATATTTGCTGTTGTAAGTAAATTAAGATATCTTGTTGAGGCCGGCCCGGTGGCGCTGAGGGTTGAGGCGCTGGTCACCACACCTCACGCCGCGCCGGCGACCCGTGTTCGGGAATGGGCATGGATTGCCGTGGGTCGGTGGGGAGGAGATGGATTGGTGTCAAGGACTGCTCTCCATCTCCGGGAGAGGTTAGGCGGCGGAGCTTGCCTGACCCCTAGCGGAGGCTGGGGTCAGAGCAACACATAGCTGCAGCGTGGGCGGGCGGTCGTGGCAGGCAGCTTGATTGGGGCATGCACTGGAGCATCGTCAATCGGTCGCGGCTGCATTGCAGGCCATGACCGCCGGGAGAAAACAGCGAAAAAAGTGAGCCCGGCAGCATGAAGTTGTTCCCCATGGCGCCATTCCTGGAGGAACCTCCTGGCATGGATCCGTTGGGTGGGTTGAATCACTCCCACCACCCTGCCGAATGGCAAGTCACGGGCACAAGGGAGGGGTCTGATGTCCGGGATGGCGCTTGGGGGAACAACGGAGGGCGGGGTTGTAGCCAGAGCTCTGGAGGAGAGAAAAATAATACCCCAAAAAAAAAAAAAATATCTTGTTGATCCTGCATTTTTTTTTTAAGTATAAGTGTTACTATATGGTTGATCCTGCTTGTGCAGGATTTGTTTGAGTCTCCGACTGTTCTAGCAATCATGCTGCCGCTGTAAGTTACTATCTGGTTGATCCTGCCATTTCTGTTGATGTGGCTCATATGCTGTTGGAATCAGCTGGAATGCTGTTGTACCACAGAAGTGTTGAACAGCATTCCATGTCCTTTTAATTGTGGTACAACAGCGTGTTAACTGTGATGAAAATTGTGGTAGAACAACATTCCCCCATACACTATAATAATATCTGTGAATAAAATCAATTTAGATATCACAACAGTTATTATTCTTAACTTAAAAGTCTATATAAATTGTCCCCAGGCAAAAAATGAAGCCCATGTGTTGCTAGTAATGGACCAGTTCTTAACTTATTGATGTTGGCGGTTGTCACTGGAAATTTCTTCAGTCGGTCTTCTTGCTTTTCAGTGCTGTTTCAGGGTTCTTCTTATTACAGCTCTTCTTCTGGACCCTAAAAGAATTTTTGTAAAATAAAGTATAATTAACACTTTTTAAATGTCTTTGTATTTGAGAACCAGTTTCTCACACTGTCTCTTAAATTCTTAAAACTAAAGGAATGGTCACTGTGATAAAAATCCTAAATGCCCTTGGCTTCCACTAGAAGTTAATACACAATCTTTTTAAAAGACTGTTTACTTCTGATATCTACTCTACATATAAGTTTGCACAAAAGCAGTTAGCAAGTACTTACTTGCAGAAGCAAAGAAAACTAGAGCCAGAGCATAACATTTCCTTTTGCCAGCTTTTGTGACAGTAACAGAAAGGCTTGCATATTGAATAGAAACAGTAATGAAACAAGCGTCTGGTTTCATGATGTCATAGGACAGTCTTGGAAAAAACAAACAATAAAAAACAAATGAAAACGTTATTGTGTTCCCTTATGACTCCTAACGGTTTTAAGTTTATATTCCCAAAGGTAGAGAAATAATCAGATGTTAAACTAATACTTATAAAAGATCACCAAACTCAGTTCTGTGTGAGAACGACTCGAAGCTGGGTGCAGTGGTGGATGAGGAGGAGGGGAGGGGAGGGTGGCCCTGCAAGAGGACCTGGAGGCTCTGGAAGGGTAGTTGGGAAAATGGAAACTGAAGTTCAATGTGGGGAAATGCAGGGTTCTGCACCTGGGAGTCAGAAATCCAGGCCAAAGGTATACCCTGGGGGGAGAGACAAAACAAGTCTCGAAGGGCGAGAGGGACCTGGGGTGGTGGTAGATGTCAAAATGAACAACTCAGAGACCTGTAGGAGGGCAGTGACAAAAGCAAACAGGATGCTGGGATGCATCGCTAGGGGGATTACCTCCAGAAAGGCGGAAGTGATCCTTCCTCTGTATAACTGCTTAGTTAGGCTACACCTCAAGAATTATATGCAGTTTTGGAGACCACACTTAAAGAGAGATATTGCACTCCTGGAGAGGGTCCAAATGAGGGCAACCAAAATTATCTGGGGCCTGGGGGGGAGAGGACCTAAGAGGAGAGGCTCAAGGAGGTCAACATGTACACCCTGGAGGAGAGGAGGGACAGTGGGGACATGATAGAGGTCTCAAGTACATAAAAGAGATTAATAAGGGGGGCCCAGTCGAGGTGATCCAAAGGAAGGAGGTGGGGGGGGCAATGAGAGGACACATGTGTAAGCTGGAAGGGGCAGACTCGGGGGAGAGGAAGAGGTGTTATTTCACTGAGAGGGTGGTGGAACTATGGAATGCGCTGCCCAGGGGGCTGGTGGAGGCAGAGACTGTGGTCGTGTTTAAGAGAGGATGGGACAGGTACAGTGGGAAGGTGAAACTGACAAGGTTCAATACAGGGGGAACATCTGGGACTGGGGACAGTGTAACCCAAGGGGAAGGGGAGGACAGTGAAATCGGCCTCCAGTGTGGGTGCTGACAATTGAGCAGACTTGAGAGACCATTAGGCCTCCTCTGCTGACATTTTAGTATGTTAGTATGTTAGAAATAAAGCAGGTTTTATTGCTGGAGTCTGCCCGGTTTAAACATCAACATCCAAGTGGCTGAGTAAGAACACCAAGGCAATGAAGCAGTTACCTTTTCATCAAAAGTAACAGTCAGATGACTAAAGATGCAGCAAAGTTTAAATTCACCAGCAAAGTTTTGGTGAAGTCCAGAATTTTGCATCTGTGGAGCAATCCGTGAAATTTTGCAGATATGTTAAACATTCACCTATCAGACTTCACGGGTTTTTTTTGGTGGAATTTCATCATGAAGTGAGGAATGTTACCTGCAAACGGCAGAATTTTTCCCATAAACAGTGGAATTTTGCCCATGAATGGTAAAATTCTGCCATTCTTGGTGAACTTCCACCATTCGTGGGCAAAATTACACACTTTGTGAGTAAAATTTTGCTATCTGCATCTGCCAAATAATTTGTGAAATCTGTGAAATTCACAGATTATTTCATGGAGCGATGTTTCCCAACTTCGCAGTGGCAGAGGAATAGCCGGTGCAGCTGGTGCAGTGGCACAGGGGCCCGACACACTTAGCGGCCCATTTGTAAAAATCAAGTTTTTCTCGATCGCTAACTTGACTTGTCTGTGTAGACTATCTGACAGCCCCAGCTGACTAAGTAACTGAGAGCTGTCAGCCATAGCCTGCCATGGCCGGTGCCACTACTACTTCCATACTGCAGATGGCAGCACTGACAGAGTTGCAGGTCGGGAAGGAGTTGGGAGCATGCCGCGTAGGCAGGCAAGGCAAGGCAAGCGGGCGAGACGAGAGTCGACGGTGGTCCTCACGCATCACGCAGTGCAGCGCGCACTCTACTATAGTCTCTGTGTCTCTCTCAAGTAGTGCACTACTCAGGCAGCAGCCCCTCCGTACCACTGTAGTGGGTGTAAGTATTGGATTACTGTGTATATTGTCATTGTGTACTTACTGGTGGTGAGAGAACCGGTGTTTTTTTATGGACGGCCAGCCAGAAGGTGATGGTGATGCATTGTGGAGGAGAAGGATCATGCAACTTGCAAGACATTGTTTCTTGCCTTATTCTGAGTCTGCTCTATCCTCTCTTCCCTAACTCAGTCTCACACTGTGCACTCCATGGCTCACCTCGCTCACTCCTCGCTGCTGCTGTTGTGGCTCTCGAGCCGAGGAGATGCCTGCTGCTGCTATGCCCATTGCCTCGCAGCCTCCCTAGTACCTCCATCCTCAGAGGAGGCCCCCCAAACATGAATGTGTGTGCTGTGGGGGCCAGGGGGTTGAAGCGTCACACTGGGGTGGGGTGGGGGGCCAAAAATTACAACCTGCACTGGGGCCCATTTTTCTCTTCTTCCACCACTGCAGCTTCGCACATCTTTACAGGTGACCTAAAAATACGTGAAAAACAAAAATTGTGTGCAGATTGAGTGAAAGAAGTGTACATCAACAAAAGTCAACTAAAAAAATTCAGTTTAGTGCCAAATAGTGCTATGTGTTTCCTATAATTTTGAGAAAAAATTATGGGATATACAAAATCGTGTTCTGTCAGGATAATTTATGAAAAAGCTTTCCCTTACACAACACAGAACTTTGCCAGTATCAAACACTACATGTGAAATTTTTAGAACAGTTCAATGTTATAGGCAAATAATTAAAATACTGTAGTTAATGTTCAAACCCATGTAAGTCCTATATGTCTTGTAAATCCTTTAGAGTTATATGCTCAAGTCTGTGACAACAAAGTTTCCCACAGTTGTATTTTAAGGCTGCAGTGTGGCAAAAAGGGATTTTCACCTCCAACCTAAAGGTAATACTGAATCTATCCTTGTGTTTTCCTATGGAACATGCTCAACACACTTAATCTACAAACTCCAGGTTGCTCCTGGACAATGCAGTTCCTTTGGATCACAATCCAGAACCCAAGGTTTGCTGATGGGTCCCGGACCACCACTCAGGATCACTCCTCAGTCATCTCAGTCAGTATTCTGCTCCCCAAGTCAATATCAATCTCTTTTAGTCTTTACTCCTTGCCTTCAGGGCTCTGGTGCTGGATTTCCTTCCCAAACTCCATTTCCCCTCTCACAATCCAATCCCTGTCTCTCTTGTCTCTCAAGCTCTTGCATCTGCTTCCTTATCTCCACTCCTGCTTCCTTATGTCATCTCCTGTCTATGGTCCTGTATCTTGACTATCAGTCTCCCAGTCCCGTCTCTCATCCCTTTTCACTGGCTCTGATACCAGCTCCAGCTCCCGGTCTCAGCATGATTCAATTTCCATGAGTCACTGACATGTTCAACCTGAGCTGACCTGCACAGGTAAAAAACTTGGAAGGAAATATGCCAGAAAGATTAACTAAAAAAAAACACAAATATAGCTCAGCAAGACATAGGCAATGGTGGAATATCTGTTAAAAAGTTTTTTCAGCTGGTCTGGTGGCACACAGGGCTGAGGTGTTATGGAGCACCTTACTTCACACCATGATGGCGACTCAAGTTCAGGAGTGAGCTTGGGTTGTCGGGGGCTGGCAAGGGGCGGAGGGCTGGGAGATGATTCAGCAGCCAACAGGCAGCTCTCCTTTCCCGGGTAGGGATGGTGCACCTTCCTGGTTCTTGGCTGCCACCAGGCAGAGGCCTAGTGGACAGTGCTTTTACTACACAGGACTAAATTAATGTCTGGATGGGTGACAGCCAAAGCTGAAGTGCTGCTGGTGGGAGACTTCAATTTGCCTGATGTGGAGTTGAGCACAAAGGCTGCAGCTACAGCCAGGAGCAGAGGCATCCTGGATACCCTGCAGGGAGCATGCCTCAAGCAGCTTGTGGCAGAACCCACCAGAGAAGAAGCAATATTGGACCTGGTATTCACCAATGGGGACAGTGTCACCAATGTAATGGTTGGTAGCCATCTGCAGTCCAGTGATCACCGTACAGTGTGGTTCAATGTGAGAACAGTGGAGGAGTCAAACTACACAAAAGAAAGGGTGCTGGATTTCAGACGGGTCAGCTTTACAAAAATGGGGGGATGTCTCAAGGAAGCCCTGGCAAGGGAAGAAGAAGGGGGGATGTAGAGAAACAATGGACTTACCTTAAGGGAGCCATAACAGAGGCAACACGCCTTTGTGTTAGACAGCTAAGCAAAACAAAGAGAAAGGAAAAAAACACTATGGTTCTCAAAGGATATGGCTGGGAAGGTAAGAGAGAAAAGGCTAGCTTTCAGGAGGTACAAGGAAAGACAGAGAGGGGAAGATAGAGAACTGTATCTGGAAAAGCAGAGGGAGGTGGGGAAAGCAGTCAGGAGTGCAAAGGCACAAAGGGAGGAAAAAATAGCACAGGCAATTAAGAAAAAAGACAAGACCTTATTCAGGTACATTAGTGAAAGAAAGAAGACCAGGGGTGGAATTGTGAGGTTAAAAAGGGAGGGAGGTGTGTAAGATAGCATTCAGGAAGTATAAGGAAACATGGAAGGAGCAGGACAGAGAACTGTACCAGTTAAAGCAGAAGGAAGCGGGGAAGGCAGTCAGAATAGCAAAGGCCCAAACCAAGAAAAAGTTTGCCAACTCAGTTAAGAAGGGGGATAAAACCTTTTATAGGTACATTAGGGAGCAAAGAAAGACTAAGGCAGGGATACTGAGGCTGAATGAAGTGGAAGGTGGTTGGGCAGAGAGTGACAGTGAAAAAGCAGGGATACTGAATGAATACTTCTGCTCAGTATTCACACTGAAAAAGCAGGGGGCTATACGTAATCCATTCAATAGAAGCACTCTGGATAGGGGGTTGATATTAGTCCTTTCACAGAAGAAAGGGTTCTAAAAGAACTTCTAAAACTGAAGGTGGATAAAGCAATGGGGCCTGATGGGATTCACCCCAGAATTCTAAAAGTACTAAGGGAAGAACTAGTAACACCACTGACTACCCTTTTTAATAAATCATGGGAGGAGTGTGTGGTACCTGAAGACTGGAGGAGGGCGGATGTGATTCCCTTCACAAAAGTGGGAGCAAGACAGAGGCAGGAAACTACAGACCTGTCAGTTTGACCCCAGTGGTAGGGAAAATGATGGAGTCACTTCTGAAGGAAAGAATTGTTGAGTACTTAGAGGTCAGTGGGGCACAGGACCCAAGGCAGCATGGATTCACAGCAGGAAGGTCATGTCAGACAAATCTAATTGAATTCTTTGACTGGGTGACCAACGTACTAGACCAGGGAGGGGCTGTGGACATGGCCTACCTAGACTTTAGCAAGGCATTTGACACAGTCCTGCACAAAAGATTAATAAACCAATTAGCCAGCCTGGGAGTGGGTCCCAGGGTGGTAGTCTGAGTAAAACACTGGCTGGACAACAGGACACAGAGGGTAATAATAAATGGAGTTCACAGTGAAGAAAGAGGGGTTACTAGTGGGGTACCGCAGAGTTCTGTACTGGGGCCAGTCCTTTTTAATGTCTTTATAAGTGACATTGTAGAGGGACTGGAAGGAAAAGTATGTCTCTTTGCAGATGACACAAAGATCTGCAACAGGGTTGATACACAAGGTGGGGTGGAAAGGATGAAAAGGGACTTGACAAGGTTGGAGGAATGGTTTAAATGTATGGTAGCTTAGATTCAATGCAAAGAAGTGTATAGCAATGCACCTGGGAAACAAAAACCCAGGGGAAGAGTACACAATGGAGGGTGAGATACTAACAACAACAACATGGAAAGGGACCTGGGGTAGTCATATCAGATGACTTAAAGGTGGGCCAGCAATGTGAGAAGGCTGTAAGAAGGGCTGGGGGATATTGGAATGCATAGGGAGAGGCATCACCAGTAGAAAAATAGGAAGTTGTTGGCCCTCTGTACAGACGGTAAGACCACATCTGGAGTACTGTGTACAGTTCTGGAGACCCCATCTTCACAAAGACATAGACAGGGTGGCAGCTGTCCAGAGGAGGGCAACCAAAATGGTGCAGGGTCTGCACCAGAAGACATATGAAGAAAGGCTAAAGGAGCTTAAGATGCATAGTCTCGAGGAAAGAAGGGAGAAGGGGGACATGATAGAAACTTTCAAATACCTCAAGGGAATCAACAAAGTCCAAGAGGGTAGCATCTTTCAGAAAAAAAGATGTGCAAGAACAAGGGGGCACAATTTGAAGATAGAGGGTGGTGGTTCACAGGTAATGTGAGGAAGTATTTCTTCACAGAGATGGTTGTAGATGCATGGAACAGCCTTCCTGAGGAGGCTGTAGAGTCAAAAACAATGGGGGAATTCAAGAATGCATGGGACAGTCAAAAGGCAATTCTAGTGGGGGTAGGAGGAAGTAGGCTGTTGATTAACTTGGATCTGCAGCTTATCTGTTAGGTAGGGAAATGAGCAGACTAGGTGGGCCAAGCAGTTCTTATCTGCCATCAAATTGTATGATTCTATGTTGTATGTGGAGGGGGACCTAGAAAAAGCAACAATCCTGAGCAAATATTTTTGTTCAGTATTTACAGAAGAAAGGGAAGGAGAAGGACCACTATTGGGTGATAAATGCAACAGCAGGAGAGAGGCAGACACTAGCCTGTTTACAAAGGACAGAGTCCTAAATGAACTTGAGAATCTGAAAGGGGACAAGGCTATGGGGCTGGATGGGATACATCCCAGAGTATTAAAAGAACTTAGAGAGGTGCTGTTGGCACCACTAACCTATTCAACAAATCGATAGAGACAGGGGACTGGAGGAGGGCAATTGTAGTCCCTCTGTATAAAAGTGAGAACAGGGAGGAGGCTGGCAACTACAGGCCAGTCAGCCTGACCTCAGTAGAGGGGAAATTAATGGAGTCACTGCTAAAGGAAAGGACTGTGATATTTCTTGATTCCAGTGGTGCACAGGATCCAAGGCAGCATGGATTCATGGAAGGATGGTCTTGTCAAACAAATCTGATAGACTTCCTTGACGGAGTGACCAGGAAGGTAGATCAGGGAGTGGTGGTAGATGTAACCTACCTAGGTTTCAGCAAGGCCTTTGACACCGCCCCACATAGGAGGTTGATAAATAAGTTGGGCAGCCTGGGAGTGGGCCCCAAGGTGGTAAACTGGGTCAGAAAGTGGTTGAGTGACAGGACACTGAGGGTGGTGTTAAATGGCATTCAATCCGAGGAGAGGGGGCTGACCAGCAGAGTGCCACAAGGATCTGTGCTGGGGCCAGTTCTCTTTAATGCCTATATAAGTGACATTGCAGTGGGAATGTGGAGGCTGGGTGGGGTGGGGAGTCATTTTCTACTTTTGTTGCTTCAACCGTAACTGATGCATTAATGAAGTTTTTGCAATGAATTTCCTTACTTTTTGAGAAAATGTAATCTTATCCTTATATGTTTGTGGGAGCACAGGGCCCTATGGGTACCTGAATTGGAACAAGAGATGTAAGAGCATATTGAACAAAATCCCCTCCTAAAAATTGTCACTGTTGTTGCTTTTTTTTTTTGAGCTCTATATTAAATGTGGAGCTTTTTGATTAATGGGCTGTGAACCTGGAGACCTGCGGTTGACTTCTACAGCCACCGCATACTCACTGTAACCCTAAGCAAGTCACTTAACTGCCACTCAGGTCTCCAGGTTCACAGCTCTGTGCTTTGAAACACTCTAACAAATTACCTCTTTAAAATTAATGTTGATGCAGAAGGAAAAAACATAGCAATCCGTGTTGCTCAATGAACAGAAAACTTAGTAAAATCAAAACACACATTTCCATTGTGTTTAGAACTTCTTCTGCCTCTTATATTTCAAGATGTGCCACCCATGTTACCTCTGTTTTATTCATATTTTGAAAGTTAGTGTCCACATTTGGGTGACGAGAGGCATGTCGGACTGGTATGCCAACATATGGATCACATACTGCACCAATGAAAGCATAATAAATAAATTAATTAAACAGTGTTTACTGAGAGGGCTGATTATAATGAGCTAGGTGTTAGAGTTTTGAAAAATAAGCTCTTCCCAGGAACCCAACAGATGGTAAGGGACCACTTATAGTTTGGAAATCCACCCTCGTTTCACATACTGTACAATTAATGCATTTGCTTACACAGTGTGCTTAATGCACACATTTCAGTATACTATACACCTGCAGCCCTATCGGCTCTGGCCAGAGTTTGTTATTTCTCCTTGTGAAATTTTTGGTGGTCAGTTTGTCTTCTCTGTCTACTTCTTAATCTCTGAATAGCCTGCCCTCCAAACCTACAGTATGTCTCTTTTCTTCTCTTCTTTCCCTTACATCACTTCTTTTAATTCTACCCCTTTTGTGTCTGTTTGCAGTCTCATTTTGTCTCCCCATCTGCTTGACTATTTCCATTCCCTGCTTTCTGCCACATTTTCTGTCTCCTCACTGCACCTGCTACCCACTTCCTTTTGCCCTTCTCCTGTCTAAGAAGTCTCTTACTAGCCACTGTCTCTATTACTGCCAGCCTACAACACCCTTGCCTTTGGATAATTTTTGCACAGTGTGAACATATATAATAATACATGGGGTGGTATGTTTAATGAGATTTTACACTCCTGAGGTGTTAGATGCTACATAAACCCCAAGGGCAAATCTCAAAGGGTTTATTTAAGCATCCAATGCCAAGGGGTGTGTGTAAAATTCCAGTTTTACACACCACTTTATGTTTTATTTTACATGATTGCCATGCAGTGTTTTTTCATCAAAGCAATTATATAAAATGCAAACATATTGCTGTGCAACTGTGGTATGTTTGGGTTCAAGCATAGTCCAAAGTGGTCAGATTCAATCGGCTGTGGAAATGTTTTTTAAAATATGGAGCAGTTCATCCTCAGGGTGTATTTCCAAGAGATAAGTTCATTTTTAAACAAATGTAATAATGGCAGAGTCTAGGTGGTGGTGAAGTGTCCGGTGCAATGACTGGAAGATTGTGGTTGGTGCATGCGTAGAACAAGGAGAATACAGTTCGTATTTGCTGTTATAATCAGCTGGTTATAACAATGAATTATAACCATGTTTCCTTATGGGAAAAAACACTCAGCAGTTATTATATACATATTCAGTATGATGTATTTGGTACCTTTTTGGATTTCTGCCCTGTTATTATTGTTAACTTTTTCCTCCTCCCTTATGTACCCCTCCCACAGGTCACATCTGAAAATGGGCTTCAGCTCACAGTGCCTATCCTCATCACAACATTTTATATAAATACATTTCCTTGTAAATATTCTGTACGTACTCTGTTACTGTTAATGGGCATCTGAGAATCTTTTGAAATGTAGGTTTGTTACCTAAATGAAGCTACAATATCTTATCATGCATCATTTCAACTAACTAAATCACTCAATCAATCAGTCAATCAATCAACCAATAAATAACCAAACTTAATGGGCCATGGTAAGGCCAGGCGAAATTAGCAAATTCTGATTTTGCAAAGGTTTTGAAAATCCAGTTTCAGAATTTTTGAAATGTCAGATGTTTGTGGAGTTTTCCAAAATTCTTTAATTGGTCATTACTTGGTCAGTTGTAATGCCAGATATCTGAAATATGGCTGCTTACTGATGGTAAATGGTCCTAAAAGGATGCCACGTTTCATGACATTTGGATGAGGGGCAGAGAAGTTATAGAGGCTCAAGGACTAACAATTTATTATTCATGTGAATATTTCTTAAAATATTTCTATGTTTACAACTTAGCCACCTTTTGATCTAGATCAATGAAAATGTATGTGCATACTTCTTCGGATGAATCTCACACACTGCTAAACAGAGGAGTAGCTGGTTATGTAACTTTTAAGTTGCAGGAGTTCAGACTTTCACTATTTAATAATTTGTTAAAGTATGTGGAAAATGTTAAAACATTTGGGTATTTATAGCTCCACTGCTATAGCAAGAATGCACTCAAGATTTAGCTTACATACCAAAGTAAATATGTCCTGAAATCTAATAAAAAGAGAATAATGGATATGTACCAGTGTATTACTGGTGAGTAATACCATCGAGAGGTCCTGGACATGCAGAAACCTCGAGAGCGACGCTCGAGAGGTTTCCGTGTCCAGAACCTCGAGATGGTATCACTCGCCAGTAACGCACTGGTACATAAACATTATTTTTTTTAATATATGGATGCAGTTTGCAAAGTTTTTAGTAGGACTATGACAGCAGAGTAAAGGCTATAGCACTGACCACGATGTTTGCGAGGTGGTTTCAGCTGATGGTCCTGGGCGATGAGTTAGGAGAAGGCGGTTGCTGGCTGGCGTTTCCAATAGTCACATTAATGGGTTGGATACTATTCCATGGTGAAAATGAGATAGCACTAGGCAGTAAAGAGACAAGAAAATTGCTGCAACGAGTGCCGAGAACTTCTTTCGCTTAGCGAGCGAGAGAGATGCCATGTTTTTTGTTTTGCTCTGCCTGCCTGTACAGGGAAAGTGGCCAATAGGACAGCACGCTGTCAAGACATCAGGAGGGAAACTAGCGCTTGTGCTGTTCTGTTTTGCTGGTAATACTATCATTCAGGTCCCGAACGATAGTATTACCAAACCAGAATGATAGTATTATCACTCTCGAAGTGTGGTATTATCACTTTGGGAGTGATAGTATTACCGAAAAAAATGGTATGCTTTACTACACTATTAAATTGATGATCCTTATATTAAAGCTGGATAAATGTAGTTAAAATTTATTGTGGATACTTTAGAAATTATTAATTGGCAACATTTATTAAATAATTCTTGGACGCATATTTGGTAATGCCAGTAGAAATACACTTGTGGAATTTAACTTTCACAAAGCACTTATCAAGACTAAATTACCTTACCTGCACTAGCATCATTTATTTATTTTATTTCAAAACATTTCACCAGGAAAGGCACACTGAGCTGATTATCAGCGCTTTCCAGATGCATCCTGGTAGGTGAGGGGAAGTGGGACAAGGCAATAATAAAAGTACAGTAACAATCAGGTATGAACATGTAAAATATTTCAGGCCATCATCAAAGTGCATCTATTACCCCTGTACATTATAACAATGTGTTAGGAACTATACAGGTAGCACAATGTACAAGGACATTTATTGGAGCTATTTAATGAAGAGAAAAGTGTCCTGGATTAACTTTGAAGGGGGAGCTGAGTATAGTGGGTTAATCTAGGAGAAAAAGGGAGGAAGAATAAGAAAGGGATAGGGCATAATAGAGTAGCAGCTCATATGCATACAGTGAAAGAGGAAGTATCTCAATAAGGTTGAACTTAAGTTGCAGGGTAAAGGAGAGGTGGTTGGGGGAAAAGCAGTGGGTAGGGAGGGGATGGGAGGATAGAGATCATGGTATGTGGCAGTGGAGGCTAGGGGGGAAGGATTAGGAGAAGAGGAAGGAAAAAACCTATTGGGTCGTAATGATGCACACTTAATAGCATACAACATTATGGCTAACCTGGGATAGCACCGTATGCAAGAGCGAATGGTGCAATACCGCGTATACTGCTGTATGTAGTTTTGCACCATTCACACTTTCTCAGGCAGAGGATAAGACCTCTGCTGGGACTGGGTTCTGCTGAGCAGCTGCCGTGGCTCACTGGACTGAGCCATAGCAGCAGAAACCCAGGCGCTGGGACTGGGTTTGATTCTCGGTCCCAGAAACTTTATTTTTTGGGGACTTTGTGCACTCCCTGAGTTAACCTCCCCCCCAGAGTTGAGAATCTTTAGTGAGGGAGCTCGAGGGCACAGGCTCCCATAACCAAGGCTGTGTGGGGGTGGAACCCCCACAAATAGCTGAACATGCCTCATGTCAGAAGTGCGCTATGTGCTTAGTTATTTGCTCATGCAACATAACGTCTTGTGACATTATGACCCTGTGCCAGGAAAAAATGGGGGGGGGGAGAAAGAGAGGATAGTAAACAGAAGGAACTCCAGAAGACTAGTGGAGATGACTATGGGAGAGAAAAGGAGGGAGGAAGACAAAATAGAGGGAGAGCAGAGTTGCTGAGAAGTGAAATCAGGAGCAGTTGCAGGAAAGGGAGATAAAATTGAGAAGGACAGAAGTTAGAGATTGGAGGGTTGGAGCAGAGCAAATGGATAAGGGAAGGAAGTTCCACAGTTTAGAGAAACAATAGGAGAACGCAGATTGTCCAACAGAGGTTTACATAGAGAAGAAAGCAAGGGACTGCAATGCCCCTCCTATGCTCCTGTGACAGTGATGCCCAGCACCATGCTCATAAAAAAACTTCATAGACACACAGTCGCCTATGTTTTATTTTTTATAATTACTGGTGCGAGGAGTTAGTTGCCAAGACAGTCAGTAAAGCAGATGCTCGTTTTCCAGTGTTTGTGATTCCTGCTGCCCCCCCTTGGTCAGTCTCACAAACACAAACAGAGACAGACAGACACACACACACACACACACACACACACACACACATATGCACACATGCACACACGCACACACGCACACACGCACACATGCACACCCGCACACACACACATGCACACAGACACACAGACACAGACTGTTGAACCACGCACAGCTAGTGCTATAGACAGTCAGCCATGGCCCCATCCTGGATCGCACTCACTGTCTCCCGAACCCAATGCATAGCAAGATCAACCAGATATATGTTTTACATTGAAAAGGCAGGATCAACCAGATAAAGAATACAAAAAGGTAAATAATGAAGAATGGGAGTGAATACTAGCGGCTCTTCGCTAAGTGAGAAACGGAGCTGCAATGTTTGTGGAACTGTTCAGCCTGCCCACAGACAGAATTAGAGCCAATGAGGTAGGGCTGGAAATCCAATTGAAATGAGAGTGAAACAAAATCTCTGTAATAACTGGGTAACCCAGTTATTACGGCGTTTGAAACAGCAGGTCAAACCATGCATTAAAGGGGGTCACCAGTAATTAGATATACTTTGTTATCTACAGGGAAGTTAAAGAGTCAGCAGGTGTCATTGTACAAAAAAATGTTGCACATGCATGTGCTTCCACAAGTCATTAAGTCAGTAAGCTCTAGTGGTTAGCTGGCGTTCTACAAGAAGGCCATGACTATTCTTCATGGTTCATCACTCAAATTAGTGACCTGACATGTGACGCCATCATACTTTTACTGTGGAGCCTCTTATGAATGCTACCCTATTGCCTCTTTACCCAGCCTTTACCTTCCTCTCCAGTGGCAACCCAAGTGCATGACTTCACAAAATGCATGGACATGTGCTTCAAAAAAAGTATCACAACATCCCCACAATTTCACAAAGCTCATGAAAGTTTTTTAATCACTGATATTATTTTGGAATCTTTAGCTGCTTATAACTTGGCCAGCCTTTGAGCAAGAGATTAGAGAGTTGGCACACAGCTTCTTTTTTTCCATATTGAAACATACATAGAAACATAGAAGCTGATGGCAGATAAGGGCCACATGGCCCATCCAGTTTGCCCCTTTTTGTTGCATTGCTTACACTATAGACCCTTCCAGGTCTATGACACTTTCTCTGCTACCCCTCTTACCTATCCCTTATGACTCCCTTGTGTGTATCCCAGGCTTTTTTGAATCCCACCACTGTTTTTGCCCCCACAACCACCACTGGAAGACTATTTCTGGCATCCACCACCCTTTCTGTGAAGAAGTATTTAATCACATCTCTCCTAAACCTACCCTCTCCAGCTTCAGATCATGGCCCCTTGTTCTGGAGCACCCTTTCCTCTGAAAAATACCTCTCACTTGTACCTTATTCACCCCTGTGATCTGTGATGTATTTAAGACTCGATAATACCCCCCTCCAGGGTGTACATCTCCTGCAGCTCCAGTAAATTCATCTGAGAGCTGAACACTGAAGCAGACTAGATAGACCAAAATGGCCTGTTTCTGCTGGCATATTCTTATGTTCATAAGTATGTACCTGTTTAATTCCTTAAGCCTCTCCTCATAGCACATTTGATGGAGACCCTATACTATCTTGGTAGCCCTCTTTTCGATGGCCTCCATCCTGTCTATGTCCTTTCTGAGATGTAGCCTCCAAACTGGACACAGTACTCCAGCTGGGGTCTTACTAAAGACCTACAGTATATAGTGGCAACACCACTTCCCTAATCCTGCTGGTAATATCCCTACCTATACATCCCAGCATCCCACTACCTCTCGTGATCACATTTGTTACATTGTCTAGCCACCTTCAGGTCATCCAATATGATTACCTCCAGGTCTCTTTCCTGCTTGGATGCTGCTAGTATTTCTCCCCCATTTTGTACTGCACCCCTGGGTTTCTGTGACCCAAGTACATTATTTTGCACTTTTTTGCATTAAATCCTACCAAATGTTTGACCACTCCTCCAGTCATTTCAAGCCTCTTTCCATTCTTTGCACCCCCTCTGGACTATCCACCCTATTGCAGATCTTGGTGTCATCTGCAAAGAGGCAGATTTTCCCTTTTAATTCCTCTGGAATGTCACTAACAAAGACATTAAAGAGGATTGGCCCCAACACTGACCCCTGTGGTACCCCACTGATCACTCTCCCCTCCTCGGAGAAAACTTCATTTACCACCACCCTCTGCATCCTATCCCCTAAAAATTTCCTTACCCAGGTTACCACCTTATTGCCCACCCCCATACTATCCAACTTGATTACAAAGCCTCCTATGTGGAACGGTGTCAAAAGCCTTGCTGAAGTCCAAGTAGGCCATGTTTACCACCCCCTCTCGATCCAACACCCTGCCTACCCAGTCAAACAATTTCTTTGACATGACCTCCCCTCCACTCCATAAAGCCATGCTGCCTCAGGTCCTGCAGTCCATTGGATTCCAGGTGTTCCACGATTCTTTCCTTTAATAGTGTTTCCATCAATTTTCCTACTACAGATGTCAGGCTGATAGGCCTGTAATTTCCTACCTCCTACTTGCTACCACTTTTTCGAAGTGAGACTACATCCGCCATTCTCCAGTCCTTTGGGACCATGTCGGGCTTCAGTGAATTGTGAAACAGGTCTGTCTGGGTATAGCTAGCACCTCTCTGAGTTCCTTTAACACACTTGGATGCAGCCCGTCTGGCCCCATGGCTTTGTCCACTCTCAGATTAGCGAATGCTTTCCAGACCATCTCCTCAGAAAAAGGACTGGTGTCCATTTCCCTTCCCCCAATCTCTTAGTGCTTATTTGGGATCCCTCTGCTTGCCCCTCAACTGTGAATACTGAGCAGAAATATTTGTTTAAGATATTTGCTTTTTCTTGGTTCTCCTCAGTATAGCCCCCTTCCTCCTTTATTAACCACTCAATCTCTCTTGGTCTACTTTTTCTCACTGATGTACCTGAAAAATATCTTGCCACCCTTTGGTACTATATGGGCTCTTATTTCCTCAGTTTGCACCCCTTCCTGCCTTGCCTGCCTGTTCTTCTCTCTCTGGGTCTCTTTATACCTTCTGAATGCCACAGTTTTTGCCCTTACCTTTTCTGCCACTTCCCACAAGAACCATAATGGTCTCCTCCTCCTCCTCCTCCTTCTGCTTTTGCTTATTTGCCTAATGTAGTAGTTTGTAGCCTTTACTATGCTCTTTTCTAATCTGGCCCATTTTCCCTCTGCCCCCCCCAACATCTCCCCACCACCAGGTCTTCTGGGGTACATTTCCCCATCTTTGTAAAGTCAGACCTTTTGAAATCCAGGACCCTCACCCTTGTGTGGCTAGATTCCGCTGTTGTTCTTATAATGAGCCATACTGTGCGATGGTCACTGGTCCCCTGATGACTCCCTACTCTGACATCTGCCACATGGTCCCTGTTCATACCAGGTCCAGTATTGCCCCACTCCAAGTGGGTTCACTGATCAACTGCCTGAGGAATGCACCCTGCAGGGAGTCCAAGATGTCTCTGCTCCTAGCTGATGCTGCAGCAGGTAGACTCCAGTCTATAGCTAGCAGATTAAAGTCCCCCACCAGCACCACCTCCTACTTCTTAGCCATTTTGCCAATGTCTTCCATCTCTTTGTCCATGTCCTCTTCCTGTGTTGGAGGCCTGTATACCACTCAAAAGGGTAGACTAGGTGAGCCAAGCGTTCCTTATCTGCCATCAGAGTCTATGTTTCTGTTTCACTCCCATGTGAATGGTGGCTCCAGTTCCATCCTCAAAGTTGACCCACAACACCTCTACCCCCCCCATCCTCCCTGTACCTCCATCATTTTGATGTTTTCCTTAACACAATGCATGACTCCACCACCTTTCCTTCCTACCCAGTCCCTTCTAAACATTGTATAGCCAGGTACGACCATTTCCCAGTCATGGTTGTGCACAATGTCTCAGTGATGGCAACAATATCCAGGCCTGCCTCAGCCATGGTGGCCTCCAGGTCTGGTATCATATTTTCTAGATGTCTAGCATTGGCACACATGGCTGTCCAGATTTTGTTAGTCTTACTCTTGTTCTTTCTTATGTTGTCTCGTTACCCCTTCTTCTCCTTTGCATACTAACTGCTTCTCTCTTCTCTCTCTTCTCTTCTCTTCTCTTCTCTTCTCTTCTCTTCTCTTCTCTTCTCTTCTCTTCTCTTCTCTTCTCTTCTCTTCTCCCTTCCTTCCATGCTGATCCCTTGCACCCTTGGTTGATCTTCATTTTGGTGGGGCTCCTTTCCCCCAGAAATTATCTACCCTCCATCACAGCTGGGGGGGCTGTTTCTTCCACCCCCTTGCATTCTACTACCGCCTTGGCTAGTTTAAATGCCCATCGAAGTAACACTTAAAGAGCTACTGACGCCTCAAAGAAAACTTTGAAAAACACAATATATAGGTATAATTCAGCTTACATTCCATATATATTCTATAGATGTTTTTCCCATTATTACTAAGGAAATTTGCATGACTACATGATCTTCATCCCTTAGAGTTCATCTGCCTCTTTAGCTTACTCTCTACTTCAAGTCATAATTCTCTGTTGTGACATCATAGTATGTTGCCATGAGAGTAACTGTGATGTCATAAGCGGTGCATTATGACCTTAGATAGGGAGAAAGCAACAGAAATAGATGAACTCCACAAGAATGAAGATTTTGTTTTAATGCAATGACCTCAGTAATAAATAATGGGGAGGAGGAATACAGAACTAATGTGAAATACAAGTTGAACAGTGTCTAAATAATATGGTTTATTAAAGTTGTCCTGAAGGTGTCAGCTGCTCTTTAAACTGTCTACTGAGGACTGCTGCTCCCTTTCTGGATGGATGCAGGCCATACCCCCAGTACAAGCTCTGATGCCTCCAAGTGGAGTCCCAGTCTCCAATGTAGTCATACCCCTCCTCTCTGCACCATTTCTTCAACCATGAGTTGAAGGCCATAGTGCAGAGCTCCCTCTCCTTGTCCCTGTTGTAGACAGGCAGCACTTCCGTAAAGGCTACAGTACATGCTGCATGCCTATGGTCCTTCCCTAGCTCCCAAACAGCTCCCGCACTGTCCCTGTCTCTTCTAGAGCTAGGTCATTCATCCCCAGGTGGGCAATAATGTCCAGCTTCCCATTCTTTTCTATAGTCCTCATGATCCACTAGATAAGCTTTCCATCCCTTTGAGCCGATGCACCTGGTAGGCACTTAACCTCCATCTCTACCCCCTTTCCTTCCCTCAACTCTATCCCCTGATGATAGAGTCCCCCACTAGAAGTTGCTTCCTCCTTCTTCAGTGACCTCCTTCCCTCCTCCTGGGGGCTCCATTTGGGTGGTTTGCCACATCCCCTCCATCCACCACCTTGGGTGCCCCTTCATGGCAGTCTAGTTCCACCAGAGTAGCATAGGAATTTCTTAGTGGCACTCAATGAGGAGTGTTCCTGTTACTCACTCCCTCCAGCCTTCCCAATCCTACTATGCCTGCCATCCTTGAGCCCACCATAGTCCAACCTCTTCTTCCTTCTGGCAACTTTTGAGGTAGTGATGTCTGGTGAGGTGATCCCTGGGTGGGAGAGATAGTCCCCTGACTTCCTGCCAATGTCACTTTGGGTATTGTGAAATTCTCCTGACTCTCTGCCACTGCTGCTTGAAACCTTGAGACCTGTTCCCTGTACCCCAACAGGAGCATACAGATGGGACAGCCCCACAGCCTCCAGAAGGTCTCCCCGTAGACTGCCATCCTACAACCACTGCTTTGCACCACTCCCCACATTTCCTTTTCCCTGTTTTTCTAGTCTTTCCCTATTTTTGTCCCAGATCCAGTCAAGCTATCCTACTATCACCCAGTAACCATACAGCCTTAAACCCTGAAGCTCACTAATACCTTGCAGGCTTTTTATGACAAGTTCCTACAACCTGCTATATCTAGCAACCATTTAACAGCAGGTCTCTGATCCCTGAATCACTCTAGAACCTTGCAATAGTTTGGCTACAATCCCTACTACCCAGAAACATACTAAAACCTTGTATCAGTTAAGAACAAACTACACTGGCAAAGAGCAATCTTGCATTTCATTTGGTGGGGTGGACGTCCCAGGGTTTGAGCAGAGGTTCTGTATTTTTCACCTGCATGGGTGGGGGGATTGGTCTTTCTAATTTGGACTGGTACTCCAAGGCAGTTTTCTTGCATATTTTTTGGTTTTGGACTAACCTCCTTTACTCTGCACATTGAAAGGATATAGAGTTTACATTAAATGATCTGCATGATGTGGTTCGCACTCTGTATGTGATTTCTACTCCTTGAATCACGCTTGCCCATTTTTACCAATACACAAGAGTAGTTATGAAGGTGTGGAATTCCTAACTGTCTTCTCTTTCTTGGCAACAAAGTCTATTGATTACAGTGCTTGCTTGGGATAAATCAACTCCCTTTTATAAAACTGAATTTTTTCTTTGGAACTGGGTGTGCTTGGGGTTAGAGTATTATTTTCAGCTTTTCAGCTCTAAAGGTTGTCTGACATTTGGGGACCTCCAGGTGCGATATGGTTTGGGGAAGCTGGATCATTATAGGTTTTTACAATTGAGCTCTTACAGTGGCATCCCCCAGGATGAAACCCAATTCTGCAGATGTAGGCATTCTGCAGTAAGCTGCAGCAGACCTACTAAATAAAGCAATGTAATGTCAATGTCAATTAGTCCCTATTGTCATTCAAGAAAATGTGACACTGCCAGGATGAAGTGAATGCCAGTTTCCTGCTTGACAAAGGGACTAATTGCCATTGAAATTACATTGCTTAATTCTGTAGGTCTGCTGCAGCATACTGCAGAGTGCTTTAAAAGTGAGTTTCATCCTGGGGATGCCACTGTACCCTCAAACTCTCCCTTATTTTTCTATTCTTCATGAAACTTTGGATTCCTCTGGGGGTTTGTATCATCATGCCGGCACAGAGAGGTGAAGATTTATGTCATTTAATTGGGAATTGGTATGCCGACTTGAATGTTAGCAAGTCAGAAGCCACTAAATCTATTTATTTTATCTGGGAGCGGGAGCTTGGTGGGTTAGTACCTGGGAGGAATGGTCACAATTTGCCTTATATCATTATCGGTTATCTATTGCTCAATTCATAAAGGAATTTTCCTGGAGGTGCAGGTCTTGTTTTTTCCTTATGCTGGTAAATGTAGCTAAATATAAGGGTTTTCAGTGCAAGGGTTGCTGGCGGGGGTATGGGGAATTGCAAATGGATCAGAAGAATATTTTTTGGGGGTGCTCAAGGATACAGCAATTTTGGCAACTGGTTCAGGGTGACTTGCAAAGAATATTTAGAGAGGAAGTACTGCATATTTGTCGGGAAAGTTGGTGCTTCTTCTGCTGCCGCTTGATTCATTTTTGCTTTCTAGGCATCAAATTCACCTGCTGCTTCTTCTGATCCTGTGTGCAAAGAAAGCAATAACTAAATTTTGGATGCGGGCTAAGGTCCCTACTCAGGATTGGTGGTATGAAATAGTAAATTTTGTGTATGGAGTGGAAAAATTTCATTATAGGTTCCTGGAAAGGGAACCGGTCTGCATGGAAAATTGGGCACCATGGAACAATTATCAGCTTGAGGTTAACCCAGAGTTTGTGCCTTAAGTATTTTGTTTCCTTCTTTTTTTTTCTGGATACTAGATTTACCTGGAATATTCCCAGAATTACTAGGTATTGATAATTAGGTAGCCCCCTTTGTATAGTTATTATATAGTATCTAGCCCTGATTAAGAGGTGGTATGTTATCTAAATGTCTGTTGCTTTGTTAGGATGTTTGATTTTTGAAAATTGTAAAATAGTATTTTGTTTTTTGGTATATTAATTAAGTTGGTTTTAAGTGTTGCTGTTTATTTGATATAGTTTTTTATATGAACATGGTTAATAAAGTTTGGTTATAAAAAAAGAACAAACCACACCATAATAAAGATGAGGAAAAACAACAGCAAGCCCTTAAGCCTAGTGACACACTAAGCTGGCCTCCCAAGTACAGCCACCACATAATGTAGCCCCCAACAGGCTTACCTGGGTAGGGGTCCCCTTTGGTCAGCAGGGGAGCAGAATGGCTGGCAGCCTCATTAGGCTGACTCCAGTGGGCAGATTCTGATGTCCTTTGTGCCTTGGTCCTTCAGGCAGGGGGCCACAGGACAGGGGACTGCTTGATGACCAGTCCTTAAGAATGCATATGCCCACTTCCTGGTTCCCAGGCAGTGTCAGAACTGGCTGCCAATCAGGAATAGCAAGGCTGAATCCAATAATCATTTGGTTAACTACTGGGTTTTTCTCCTACCCCCTCCCCCCAGTAGGCTTAATGCCTCTGTCAGTCTTGAACAGTGGCAGCTTCCCCTAAAGCAGGAACAAGATCCCTGGCTCAGCTGCATGGGTTGCTGTGTTGGTGAAGGCCACTTCCAGCCCTCCCTGACTGAGATACACTGTTGAGCATCAACTGTCTCAGCCATAGCCTACCTCCCAACATGACTTCCTGAGCTTGTTTCTGATTCTGGGTCATCAGCATGGCGTTCTGCTGCTGGGCTATGGGGATGGTCTTCAAGCCTAACATTTAGGGTCAATGAACAAAAAAAAATTGGTGATATTCAATTCTCAAGTTTTAATGTTATAGGGGCTTAAAAGTCTGCAGTTCACATAATGGCAATATGTAATTTTAAAATGTCCAAATGTTTGAGGCTTATACCTAAGTCATCTTTAAAGACAGAGATTTGAAACTTGGTACACATCTGTGCGGACCTTGTTAAAGTCACCATGCCCAACTGGATGCAATTTGGATAAATACTTTTTAAAATTACCCCCCAAAGATCAGCACCCCCTGATGAAGCCTTTGAGTAAGGCAAAGTGCTGGCTGGTAGATGTGGGAGATTTGATTAAGCTTTAAACTTTGTTTAACATACCTGTATCATGCATTGATATTTAGAGCACTTTCATCGTGTTTGCACTGTAGCACTTGCTGCACTTTTTATGCTGCTTTGTGTGAGTAGCCCAGCAGGGCAAATGAATTTAAAAGAAAAAGCTTGTGATCAAATAATTTATTTTGTGACAAAGCTGCAAGAGACTTTAAGTAGTTGCTGCAGTTCTGTGCATGTGTAAGTGCTATTATATATGTAACCTCCAAGTGCTCCTCCACTTTGTAGATTTTAAATTAGATGGAAATAATTGAAATCATAACTTTGGTGAAATTTCATGGGAACAAAATCAAAATTTCATCAGAATATCACTGGCAGAAGATAAATGTCCCCAGTCCTAGCCAATGGTTTTCTTGCTTTCCTAAAATCATATTCTCATATGCTTGTAGAAGGTCATGAGAAGCAACAGTAGTGGATACCAAGGTCAAATGCTAAGATCTGTTTGTTCACCAACCACAAGGGAGCAGAATCTGGACTAGTTTCATAGGCTGTGACTTGTTTAAAAATGCTATTTAAATTAAGTAGAGAAGCTGATTTCATATATAGAACAAAGAGTCTATCTACATTGGAATGCTCTCTTAATTACTAGTCATCTTACTGCTGTCAAACTCTGTATTCAGTTTTAGGACAGAAGACTGCAGAATCTGTACTGATCACAGCTGCAGAGTATAGGAAGTTTTTTGCCCTTGATAAAAGCAATTTCTGTAAAACTGAACTAGTTTTAATTGTTACCCCTCCATATCAGTGTGCTGTGACTATTTCCCATTGCAAAATCATTGGGGTGGGGAGTGGTGGGAGATGGTTGAGTTTTATGACAAAAAAGGTCAGTATAGTGCCTGTTTATTGCTTCTTCTTCTGTTTTCCATTATTACCTGCTGTTATCATTATTACACTCCATTGGTTGGTAGACTGGCAGTGCATGACGGGGTTGTGCATGAGTGGCAATAAGGTCCAGAGCATGTATCTCCATGAAGGAAGGAATGAGCATGGAGGTATTCTATTTCACATTTTATTTACCACCAAGTTCATAAGCTGCCCCTGATGCCCCCGTATGTGGGGGAAGCATGGCATAACAAAAATAGCCTGCACACCAGGGCTGAGTTCTGTAAAGGTTTTAATTCATGACTAAGTGCAAAAACACAGCTGATGCATAAAATAGTACCAAAAGTGTCATACCAAACTACACTCACCAAACATTAAAACTCCCCTTACATATTCAACACAAGTAGTGTCTTCTTCAGGGGGTGGAGTTTCAAGTTAAAGAAGCACTGCTTAAATAACCCAATTTATGAACAGCAAATTCCAAGCTGCCCAATCAGGATACCATCCTAGAGTGGAAAATACTTCAAAGCTACACTGCAGCTTGTCTCCAGTGCTGAGGTTATTTAAAACAGCATACACATCCACAGCCACAGTTTTAAATGTAGCAGTCTCCTTATTAAAAAATCAATTTTAAATTGGACTAGTACACAATCATAATAATTCTTGTAATTATGTGACGTACACAAATGCTGCTTACAAGCTAAATAACCATGCATACTGTATGACTCTGAGCAAGTCACTTAACCAGCCAGTGCTCCCACGTTGCCCCTGAAAACAGGCACTTGTGCCTAGTGGGCCTTACCCGTTTGCCAAAGACTAAAATAAAAACAATAAAAAAAAATGTGGAAGGTTTCAGAATAATATGTATCCTTTAAAAATGGAGAAAGGCTCATGTGATCCTGCTCCACAAGAGTGGTAGCAGGGAGGAGGCAGGGAACTACAGACCAGTCAGTCTTACCTCAGTAGTGGGCAAGATTATGGAGACACTCCTTAATGAAAGGATAGTGCAACACCTGGAATCCATAGGAGCACAGGATCCAAGACAGCATGGGTTTACAAAAGGAAGGTCTCATCAAACTAATCTCATAGATTTCTTTGACTGGGTAACCAGAGTGGTGGACCAAGGTGGAGCAGTTAATGTTGCCTACCTTGACTTCAGCAAAGCTTTCGATACTATTCCACATAGAAGATTGATTAATAAGCTTGGTAGGCTCAGGGTTGGTCAGACGTTGGTCAACTGGGTGGCAAACTGGTTGATGGGCAAAAAACAGAGAGTGGTGGTAAATGGTATACAATCAGAAGAGATGCAAGTCACAATTGGAGTACCTCAGGGATCAGTTCTGGGGCAAGTCCTCTTCAATATCTTCATCAGTGACATTGCAGATGGACTGGAAGGTAAGGTTTCCCTGTTTGCAGATGACACCAAGATCTGCATCAGAGTAGATGATCCAGATGGGGTGGACAGAATGAGAAGAGATCTGGATAAACTAGCAAAATGGTCGGAAGAGTGGCAACTAGGGTTTACCACAAAGAAGTGCAAGATCATGCACATAGGGAAGAGAAACCCTGAAGCCACCTATAGGCTGGGAGGGGAGTTGCTGGCTGTCACAAGGGAAGAAAGAGACTTGAGCGTCATCATCACCGATGACCTGAAATCATCCAAGCAGACCGCTAAATCAGTAGATAATGCTAGAGGGATGTTGGAGTGTATTAGTAGGGGTATCACAAGTCAGAAGAGGGAGGTAATAATCCCTCTTTACAAGACTCTGGTTAGGCCCCATCTGGAGTACTGCGTGCAGTACTGGAGGCCACACCTTCACAAGGACATTAACCAAATTGAGGCAGTCCAGAGAAGGGCAACCAAAATGGTGCAGGAACTGCATCAGAAAACATATGAGGACAGATTAACTGAGCTCAATATGTATACTCTTGAGCAAAGGAGGGAGAGAGGTGATATGATCGAAACATTCAAACACCTTAAGGGCATTAACAAGGTGAAAGAGTCGAACATGTTTAAATATAAGAAAAATAGCAGGACAAGAGGACACAGCATGAGATTAGAGGGAGGCCAATTAAAGGGTAATGTGAGGAAGTCCTTTTTCACAAAAAGGGTGGTGGATGCATGGAACAGCCTACCTCAGGAAGTGGTGGATATGAATACAGTGCAGGGCTTCAAACAGCCATGGGATAGGCATAAGGGAGCAATACAGATGAGTATGAATAGATAGGCCATTGACAGAGCAAAGGCCAATGGCACATTCATAAGGTAGAAAAAGAAATGGTCAGACTGGATGGGCCTTGCTGTCCTTATCTGCTGTCAACTTCTATGTTTCTATGTTTCTATCATCAAATTACATAGTGATAAATAGAAAGAAGTTAACCTGATTGGTTTTCAAAAGGGCTGAATGTCAGAAGACTTTTTTTAGAAGATTTGTTTCTCATTGAAAGTCTCTAGAATCTTATTATCATACAGTAAATGTGACTCCATTTATAAATCTAAAATAGCTGTACTGCCAGTGGTTGTCTTCTGACATTCAGCCCTTTTGAAAACCAATTATGTTTCTAACTTTTTTTCTACCTATCCTATTTATAAGTATGCACTTTGCTGATGATTTAGCTCATAAGCAGCATTTGTATGTATCACACAGTTATGAGACTTATTATGAGAGTGTACCAGTCTCATTTAAAATTGATTTCTGAATAAGGAGACTACTACATTTAAAACTATGGAAATGTATGCTACTTTAAATAATATCAGCATTGGAGACAAGCTGTAATGGGATCCATATGAAATCCCAACTCTTAGAATGCTGACAAGCAGAAGCCCTACTCTGAAATCCTGTCATGTTCTGAATCCTGACATACATTTTACCGACACTTGTAATCCTGACGTAGCCTATGGGGACAAGCTTTTAATTATGCTAGGAGTTCCCTGGTTGATTATGCCAGGAGGACATCTGCTTCACAGAATACTCCTGATCTTTTTAAGGGTACCGGAATGAAGGGCAGGTTCTATCTACATGTTTTTTATATTAGTACAGTACCTGTACTCTTTATTTTTCATGTTTTGGAAGGCAATCCAAGTCTGATTGTTTTTTTTTTTTCAAATCGGACTATAATCCAGAATCGGACTAGCTTTCTTGCATCGAACCCAGTCACGTCAGTAAACCCATTTTATTAAAACTCTGCAGTTAGTTAAGCTGGTAATGCTAAACATGACTGTTCTCTGTCACGCTCTTTCTCGACCTGCAAGATCACTCCAATAGCACTCATTTTCTGTCCCTCCTGGTGAGCACATCCGACAGGCAACAAATGGAAATATTTTAAAAAACAATCACTCTGCAATTTTGTTCTCTCTTCCTCTCAGCTCATTCCTGGCCACATCAGTCTCAGACACTCTCTCTACTGCACCAGCACACTCACTTGCCTGGTCACGATGGCAACATCAGCACTTATGGCAGCAGCAGTACTCATCATAAAGGAGACGTTGACAAAGCACCCCTAGTGGCAACTCTCAAATGGAGGGACTATTCAGCAAAAAAATGAGCAATTGCTTTCATACTTTACTATTTTTTTAACATATTGTGTATTTTTTAACATATACCCATATTACTGCTCAGTCAAGTCCTACCTGACCTCAATGAAAGAAACCAAATGGCACAGTGTTCACGGTGCACCTGCAGCAGTAGAATGGGAAGTCCTGCACAGAATATGGTGCCAGTTTCAGTTGTCTGATACAGAAGAAAAAGCTGCGCTGGCTTAGTTAGTTCAAGGCAGAGAATACATTTTACAAATGAAAAGCAACAATATTCAACATAACAAGTCCTAATGTTTTTTTTTCAAATTGGACAGCAATCCAAGTCTGAATGTTTTTTTCAAAATGGACTGTAATCCAGAATAGAACTTGCTTTCTTGCATAAATCTGGCATTTGCAAACCAGGACCAGTCCGAACCAGGATTCCCATGTGATGCAGGAAGTCCAAGGCAAAAGAAAATGCCAGATCGAAGCAAGAAAGCTAGTTTCATTCTGGACTATAGTCCGATTTGAAAAAAACATTTGGACTTGGATTGCCATCCAAAACTTGAAAGCAGAGTCTGGTGGAAGGTCAAAACTACTACAGTGATAAAAATAAAGAGTAAAGGCACTGTACTAATATAAAAAACATGTAGCTAGAACCTATCCTTTCTTCAGGTACCCTTAAAAAGATTGTGTGTCTCCTCCGAAGCAGACTTCCTCCTGGCATAATCAATCAGGGAACTCCTGGCATAATCAAAAGCATATTCCTGCAGGCTACATTGGGATTACTAGTGGTGGCAAAATGTATGTCGAGAATCAGAATGTGATGGGATTTTGGAGTCAGGCTTTTGCTTGTCGAGATTCTGTGAGTCGGGATTTCATACCAGACCCATTGTACTATAACTATAATAACTTGGTCTCGTTTTTTCCCATAGAAAATAGCATGTTTAAATTGTCGTAATAAAGTAGTGTTTATTATGGCAAACATGCACCACCTTTCTATGGAGAAAACTCTCGAGCCAGAACAGTGCCTCGCGACCATAAGAAAACTGTCTCCCTCATGCACAGTCACGGTAAAAATCACTCACCTCAGAGCCGCATCATTGACCCAACTTTGTTAAATTTAGTGCCACTTTCTGACACAAAAACACCTAAAGAAAAACAGGAGAAAGCCAAAATGTCAGCTTAATTTAATTTACTAGATACCACAGACAGGCATAGTTCTATTCAAGAGAAGGAGAACAGAAATACCATCAGAAAAACTGACAGTGACCCCAGATTATTTAAAGCATACTTAACTGAGGTAGGAGAAACCACAGAGTTTGAGAAACAGGGATTGGCACAACTCGGAAACAGAATAGCTGATTTTCTGTTTGTAGTAAGGAGACAAGACGGTACTGAATATGAGCCTGGTACAGTGCGGGGAATTGTAGCCAGCACAGAGGGATATTAAGCTATCCAAAAGTACCCTATTCAATATTTAAAAGCACAGAAATAGTGTTCAGCAAAACAAAAAGAAAACGTTAGCTGCCAAGCAAAAACAGCTACAAAAGCTGGAACTGGCAATAGACCAAATAAAGCCCAGCTACTGTCAGAAGAAGACATAGAGCTTTTATACAGAATTGGCACACTGACCATGTCTACCCCTACTGGGCTCTTAAATTTTCTCTTTTTTAATTTCGGGATACAATTTTCACTGAGGACTAAATGAGCATTGCAATTTGCAATAGGGAAACATAAAACAAGGGGGTAGACTCCAACGGAAATACTTATTTGGAATACTGCAAGCGGCAAATGAAAACCAGAATGGCGGAAAACCCCTGAGACATCCGCCCAGCGAACCCCAGAATGTATGCTAACAGTACCAACCCAGAAAGGGACTTAATCAGGGCATATGTGCTTTACAAAAGTCAGAGACCCCAGAAATGCTAAGAGCAGATGCTACCATTCTACATAGCACCAAACACAAATCACAAAGAAATGTCCCTCTGGTACCGCAATATGAACATTGGCATCAACAAACTTAGAAAAATGATGCCCAAAATGAAACTTGACTTAGGCCTACCTGAGTCAAAAAGAATAACAGATCATAGTACCAGGAAAACCAGTATTCAAAGGCTCATAGACCACAATATTCCCCCAACTGACGTCCAGCAGTTATCGGGCCACAGAAATATTCAGTCCATAAACAACTATTCAGTGTTATAGGAAAAAAGCAGCAAGAAATCAGCCATCAGCTCACTTACTCTGATGAACTGAGACCTGCCACCTCACGAAATGCTGACATCTTGAAAGACTGGACAACAGCCAGTAATGAGAGACCTGAACCAATTTCCAGCAGCACGCTGCAGTCAATTTTTGGGAGTGCCTGCATTTTCTACCAGCCAGTCGCAGTCAACATCTGCAACTGCCTGCAGTCACCAGAAAAAAACCGCAGAATACAGTTAGTGTAAGACTCTGACAGCTCCAAATAACATAAGTATGAGAACCTAAAACCACAAAATGTTTCCTATGCTTTCAAATATTTCTCTTTGTAAACACTGAAAACTAACCACCAGTACAGCAAATTCTACATGGTGCCTAACTGCACTTCCTCTCTGTGTTTTTTATTCTTCCCCTCTCTCTACAGGTCACATACTACAGTAACCAAGCACCTCCTATCAATGGACAAAGCAACAGTAAACTTCAAAACCCTGAAACATATTAATTGACTTTTCCTACTCGAAAAAGTTAGCTCTAAATGTATAAAGATTTCTGAGTTTACTTGTTCAATTGTTCAAACAGTTTTCATTCCCCAAAAAAACTGCAAGTAAGCCAAAAAAAGTAAGACTGCTTTATTTCATTCACACTGTGTGAGTGACATTTTATAGAATTGCTGAGGTGAAAAAAAAGCAACCCTGCAATTATATAAAATATAATATGGGGTGGTGAGTGTAAACTCGAATTTTACACACACCCTCAGTGTTTGATGCCTGTATAAACCCCTCAAGCTTTGCTCTTGGGATTTATGTGGCATACAACACCTTGGGTGTGTGTAAAATTATCGTTAAACACACCACCCAATACGTTATTTTATATTTAAAGTTTTTTCCACTCTGGAATGGTCACCTGATTGGGCAGTTTGAAATGTGCCGTCCATACCTTGGGTTATTTAAACAGTGCTTCTTTAAGTTGAAACTCTGCCCCCTAAAGAAGATGCTGCTTGCATCAAATACATAAGGGAAGTTTCAATGTTTGGCTTGTTGATATTATTTTATGGGTTCCATGTGATAAGAGTGCCAGCATAACCACACCAAAAGAAAAGGACGACTGCATATTATCAAATGGCAAAAAGGACAATCAACACTGCAGCGACTACCACAATCTGAGACCAGCTCTTATGTTCTCTGCGGGGCGATGTCCACACTCCCCTTTGCTAGGGCTTTGTCCCTCACCCTCCATTTCTATTATAATCATCTCTGGGTTGGGCTGATAATGGGGGAGAGTGGAAACTCAGAAGCAGGGCTACATCACAAGGGGATAGCAGTTGGCAGGGAGAGAACATTGGGGGGGCATCCT
The DNA here is from genome assembly GCA_016271365.2 of Neoceratodus forsteri. Classification (NCBI taxonomy): domain Eukaryota; kingdom Metazoa; phylum Chordata; order Ceratodontiformes; family Ceratodontidae; genus Neoceratodus; species Neoceratodus forsteri. The sequence continues at coordinate 540,057,682 of CM057449.1, read as the reverse complement.
GCAGGCAGGGGTAGGGAACACAGTTGGGATGGTAGGAGACTGGGACTTCAGCAACCCAATAACAAAAAATAACATACAACCCACCCACACACACAAAAAAATAAAAACCTACAGCCAGTCCTGAACCCGAGTACGCTGGATACAGAGACAGTTACTTATTCACTACACCAGCTGGCCAGCTCGGGATTGGCCCACTGAATACAGCCCTATATTCTACATACAACACCTACTCCCTACAGACACAATATCGCTGAACTTATTATGTGCTATTAAGTGCACAAAGCTCATTTTTCATTTCTATAGTGACGTCGCCCAAATTGCCTGGCTCAAATTAATTCACCCATAGAATGAGATACCATTTTATGCATCAACTACATTTTTGCACTTATTCATGAATTAAAACCTTCACAGAACTCAGACCTGGTGTACAGGATTTTTGCTATGATGTGCTTGTATCTGGATTTGAGCCAGCACTCTATAGATCTGCAGTGCTTGCAGGTTTTGTTCTGCTTGTATTTATGTATTTTGTGACCCTTTAGCATGTGAGTGGTCATCTTACTCTTTGTCTGGTTTTTGGTTGGAAGATGAGTTTTAAATGTCATGGACCTTTGTTGGTGGAAAAAACACCTTTTTTGCTGCATAGCGGTGGGCGTGGTAAATCCATAGTTCATATTCCATCTGTAATTTCCAGTAAATGGGTACATGCAGTCAGTGGTCACACCTTTGACACATGAGATTAACATGGAGAATGGAACAGCTAGTCACCTGGAAGTGACACTGAATTTAATGCTACACTTAACAATGATGACAACACATTGAAGAGATGGAGGGCTTACATGATCTTTGATGAAGAACTGGCAAGTACAGACACTATTAATAGGGAATCAAATAAAAGCTTAAATCTCAAATAGCTTTTCATGAGGTATGAATAGTTACTGAATGGTGAGACTAGGTTCCTATACAACACATCCTTTCTTACTAAGTATATTGCAGTGGAATGGATACATAGAGGTTTAAGGCTCATTAAAGTACCTACCACAAATTATCATACATTCTGACAAAAGGCACAGTGGGAAGAAAAATTTTCTGAATGCTCCTTCACTGCAAAAATTCAAAAATGACCCCAAATACAGTGAAACAGAAATAAAAATCAATGAGAGAATCCAAAAATCTGAGCAGGAGATCAGTAAAAAAAAAAGCAACACATGTTTAAGAGACTTTAATGACTATGAAAGGTGTGAAATTTATCAGGGGGAGAGATTTCATAGTAAAACTAGAAGCAGATGATCATAGTGTCATGGCAGACAATGGTCATCTAAAAATAGACAAGGTAACAACAACCAAGGTACCCAATGGGGTTTGAGCTCTGAGGCGGAATCACCAGCACCAAACAGAGACCACAACATAGCTTTTTTAGACCAGGCTGGGGGGACGGGGGGACAGACAGAGGATGGAAGTATAAAATAACCAAATAACTGGCCAAAAGGGAGGAGGAAAAGGACAAGAAGGTGCAGGCACAAGAACAAAACAAAAACAACAAATCCAGCAACCACAGAGCAGAAGAAGTCCAACAGGCTCAGAAAACAGTAGGAATGAAAATCTCAAATAGGGAACTGACAAGAACACAAATAAAAGTGATTTTGAAGGGTCTAAACAGAGATGGGATTTTGAAGGGTCCAAAATATGTTCCAACTCTAACACCAGACCTTTTTAACACCAAAGCAGAGCTGTTTAAATTGTTCAGACAATTAATTTAAGAGTTCATTTTGAACAGAATGTAATTTCTGCAGTTCATGATCCATTAGGAAGAGACTCAGGGCAGACTAGATGGACCCAGTGGACAACTTCTGGCATCACATTCTATGTTTATATACTTCTATCCAGATGAGATTGAAGATCAGAAAATTAATCAAGTCACTAATATTGTGAATTTTGACTTGAACCTAGACTTTCTGTTTGATGCTGAAGATCCTTATGTGAATAATTGAGATGGTAATAAAGATTTAGCCTTAAATATGATACATTTGGAACAACATATTGTTAATAATGATACACTTCACCCTTCAGCTTACTTGTCTCCCATAAGGGAAATGGCTGTGACATCTTTGGGTAGTGAGGAACAAGAAACACAGGTTTTTAAACAAACAAATTTAAAACCTAACTCCACCATTAAGCCCCCCCACCCAAAAAAAATGTCTGCATCAATTCAAGTGTTTCAGCAGTTGGTTATCCGTGATGTTGAGCTGATGTTTCAAAAGTATGACCCATCTGGGCAATACCATCACATTTCCAGCCTTAAAAAACAAGTATTAAAAGAAATCAGTCAAACGGATGATATTGTTATTAAAGATGCTGATATGAGTGGAAATGGTGAGATGATATCCAGGGAAAAATACAAACAGGAAGCATATAAGCAGCTTAATGATACAGCCTGTTATAAACATTTGAATAGTAACCAAACAGTGCTATTTAAAAACAAATTGGAAAGAATTGTTAATTATGTTCTTTGGTCTGGACAGCTCACACTAAATGACACAAATTTCATCAGAATCAATAACCCTGTATGTCCAACTTTTTACCTATTGCCAAAAATCCACAAAAGTATGAGGAACCTTCCAGGTCATCTAATAGTCTTGGGGATAGGCTCAGTGTCTGAGAACCTTTCTAGATATTTTGCTTTTTTTTCTGAAATTATGTTCTAAACACCAGTCTATTTACAAGACTCCATGGACATACTAAATTGTATGTGGGACATAATCTGATAAAAATTATGTGTTTTTAACAATAGAAATGACTGAACTGTACACCAACATTCCTCACATTCAGGGCTTAGAAGTGGTTAAAAGCTTTCATGTTAAACAGCAAGGTGTCATACCAGCAGTGCAGTCTGACTTTCTCCTTTGCACTGTAAATTTAATTGTGCATCATATATTTTTTTTGTTCAATGGGCATTATTACCTGTGGGTCCATGGAATAACAATGGGGGCCAATATGGCCTCCTCGTATGCCATTTTTTCACCTGGCATGGTGGGAAAGACAAGCAGTTTTCAATAGGAGATGCAGTCTACACCTACAGGAGGATAGTCTGCTGGCACCACTTTACTGATGACATTTTCAGTGTGTGGGATACCTCCAATGGGAGAATGAAGGCGTTCCTATTATGGTTAAACTCCAATGATTATAATCTCAAGTTTAAATATACAGCTAAAAAGAATATCATTTATTTCTTGGATGTCAGATTTTTTTTTATTGATGAGTATGGTACTGTTCAATCAGACACTTTCAGGAAGCCTACAGTGGATAATGCCCTTTTAAGGGCAGATCATGCCCACTTGATAGGTTTAATAAGAAGTATACCCTTGGGGTAGTTCCTGAGGATACAACAAAACGGCTCTAACCTTGAAATGTTTGAAAACCAAGCTTTGGCTCTCAGACAGCACTTTGTAAATATAAGGTATTCAAAGAATATCATCCAGAGAGCATATAATAATGCCAAACATACCCTGAGGGAAACCCTGTTGGCTCCAAAACCAAGAAGGAAGGAAATGATTCAACCAGTCATTTTTGTTGTTCAATACAGTAATTTCACTATGAATTTATATAATATTGGGATCACTGTCATAACCCTGCATACAAAAACATTGTGGCACACAATGCTGCAACCAAAATCTCACAAACAAATAAAATGTTGGTGAAAACACCAACAGGCAAAAAACCATGACACAACAAACAAAACAACAGGGCAACACGAGCAGTTTTTTTTTTTGCTTTGGAGGGGGTCAATGCCCTCCACACACCCCAGAATTAATATAATAAACTCCAAGGGGGTGTGGAACTCGGGGAAGGGGGAAAACTCAGGATGGGGGAATTTCTTCATTAAAAAAATGTCCAATACTGGGAGACAGGGAACCAAACCCTGATCCCCAGGTCTCCTCCATTCCAGGTGCTAGTGCCTTAGTCACTCCACCATGGGAGCAGTTCAACCAGGCACCACACCTACAGCTAATTGATCCCTTCCCCATCTGTGCATACAGCAACAGTGGTAGCAGTAATTCTGTAATGCTATAATACCCCTGTCACTGTAAATTGTCTTGAAATTTTCACCGCAAGATTTTTGCTGCAATATTTTTTACAGCAATATCTTAACAGGATACTGTAATATTGTGATAAAACATTGGGAAAATTTGGGATGATATGTTAGTCTGAGAGAGCATGTTCTAGTGGCACCACGAAAGTCTTTTTTAATGGAAACAAATATCTTTGATAAGATCACCAGTAGCCACTACATGGAGCCAAACAATGTCTGGCTTCAGAATAAACTGTTAGGCTTTCATGCACGTAAGAGATGTTGCACTTATAAAGAAGCTAAGGCCCTTAAAAAGGGCCAGCTCCCTGGTTGCCAAAAAGAAATTGAAATGAGACAATTTGTAAGTTGCTATTTGGACCATGTTGTGTATGCTGCATGGTGTTCCTGCCCTAAACATTATGTGGGCAGGACCACCAGGCAGCTTAAAAGACAAACTGAGCAAAAATATCACTGCACACAAAAGCTGCCAAAAAATATACATTTATTAAAGTGCAAACACATACAGACAACCAATTTGACTTAAAAGGTGAACACAGGAAAATATCTCTGCCATTAAAAATGGAACTTAGACAAATGCCTTGCATAATCACTTTAATAAAAAAAAAAAAAAAACATGGGAAGAACCCAGAGTCCTTTGCATATGTTGCTCTGGAACATGTTACCCTAAATCAACATGACGGGATAGACTTAATAGTTTACAGATGCACAAATCTTTGTAGTTTCATAATCTTAATAGCCTCCCCCCCACCGGACAGAATATGGGATAGGATTTCACATCCTTTTTGAAAAGGTGATACTATTCCCTATAGAAAGAGATAGGGGGTGTCTATTTTATGTACTGTCTGAATGTACATAGGATATATATTTTTATGCATTTGTAGGTCCATTCTGTTTGTGTTGGGGTGTGATACAAACATCTGTCCTTTATACTGACATTTCTGGGATAGAAATGCCCTCAATGCTCTGCATAATTGTCTTGTCTCTGTACAACGTAATTTGAGATCTGAGTTGTAACTTTTCATTACTGGATGGAGTTTATACCTCAAGAAGTGAATGCCAGTCAAAATGAGAACATCTTAATGAAACGGATATTTCTCCATATGGTATTTGGGGCTTTTGGATCTTTTACTCTTTAAAAGTCTCTAGAATCTTATTATCAAAAATGTGACTATCAATCTAAAAAATAATTGTACTGTCAGTGGTTACCTTCTGACATTCAACCATTTTGATAACCAAGCATATTTTTAACTTTTTTCTGTCTATTTATCATTATGCACTTCGGTGATTATTTAGCCCATATGCAGCATTTGTATACAGTACATCACACAGCTATAAGAGTTATTATGATTGTGTACTAGTCAAATTTTAAATGTATTTTTGAATAAGGAAACTATTACATTCAAAACTGTGGAAGTGTATGCTACTTGGAATAACCTCAGCATTGGGAGACAAGCTGTAATATAGCTTTAAAGTATTTCCCACTCTGAAATGGTCTCCTGATCAGTTAGTTTGATATTTGCTGTCCATATCTTGGGTCATTTAAACAGTGCTTCTTTAACTTGAAACTCTGCTCCCTGAAGAAGACACTGCTTGCATCAAATATGTAGGGGGACTTTTAATGTTTGGTGAGTGCTGTAGTTTGATTCATCACTTCTGATACATTTTCGTGCATCAACTATGTTTTTACACTTATTCATGAATTAAAACCTTCACAGAACTCAGCCCTGCCATGCAGGCTGTTTTTGTTATCTTGTGCTTGTATCTGGATTTGAACCAGCACCCTTTAGATCTGCAGTGCTTGTGGGGATTTCCCTGTTTGTAGTTATGTAGGGGAGTAACAGGATGAAAAGCATTCTGCCATTCAGGCATGAGAGGTAGGTGGGTGAGCAATATGAGGCAGTTACTATTTTGGCTAGGGGGTGGGAACTTGTGTAAAATCATCCAGTTTCTAAGGATATAGTTAGGTGCTCTACCACTTGCTTGTCCTCATTACACCTGAATGGCAGAATGGTTTTCATCCTTCTGGTCCCATCATATAATGGAGCATCAGGGAGGAGCAATTCATGGATTTTGAGGGTTTAGGAGGATACAGTGCCCACACAACTGAGTCCCCTGATGCTCAGGTTTTGAGGTTTTTTAAAGAAACTACAATGTGTTTGGTGGCAGAAGAGGGGAATGACCATACAGTTTTCATTCTGTGACTTTTTTGCATATTGGGGAATCAGGAAAGCATCTTGCATCTTTGAGAGGGTCTTGAAGGATGAGAGGCAAAACACAGATGTGGTCCCTGAATACTTGGCCCTGAGTTTTTTTTTAACTCACTGCCTGGACTCCGTTAATGAAGTTTCTTCCTCCTCGTCACAGATGGAAAGAGTGAGAGAGAGAGAGAGAGAGAGAGAGAAAGAGAGAGAGAAAGAGAGAAAGAGAGAGGGAAAGTTAGAGAGAAAGAGAGAGAGAGAGAGAGTTAGAGAGAGAGAGAGAGAGAGAGAGAGAGAGAGAGAGATGGAGGAGGGGGAATGTGGATGGCCCCCTCAAAAACATCAAAACAGACAGGGTGCAGGGGAACATAAGAGGCACTTGGGGATGTAGAGACTAGAGAGGGTAATTTTTGTTACAGTTTATTCATCCAGGACAGCTCTGATGAGAAAGTATATTGTTCTCAGTTGGGGGAAGGTCTGGCTTTTACTGGTTTTTACAGCCTGGTTGGGAACTGAAGTGCCTTAGTTAGTCAACCTAATTGCCTCATTTTAAAGAAATCTGTATTTGTGTTTGCATTTTTATTGGGGGGGGATGGGGCCCCAACATACCACCAGGGGGCATACATAGATCATCTCGTGTCACATGCTTGTATTCTACTCTTTAAAATCTATGGGTGTCGGGAGGAAATACGGTTGTGGCCCCAAAGGCCCACTTAGAGGGGCATGTAATCTGTCTGTTACCATATCCTGCCAGTCATCACTATCTTGTCCCCTTGACTGAACCAAAATATTTTGATTGTGGGGGAAGGGCTTCCATTAGACAACCAGATGTCAAGCCTGCCCTACTGTCTACCCTGGCAGGAATTTACAAATTCAGGTTTCCTTGCTAGAGACTTCTGATGGCCTCCAGAACTGCCCTGATCTGCCACTGCCTGCATTGTCAGGTGTATGAGCCTATGTTCTATGCAATCAATACTTTTTCTCCATTCTAAGTCAGTTGGCCAAATGATGGGCAGGATTCACAAAGTGAGGCAAAAAATGCACATGTGCATGAAAAAGGACCATACCTCTTGTGGAAACACAAATGCAAAACATTCACAAAAGAAACCATCACATGTGTGGAAAAATGCAAAATGGCACAGTTATGCATATGTGCACATGCGGAATGTGAGTCAGGGATGAAAAATACTGCATGTGCACACCTGCACATGAGAAAAACATAAGAATGTCAATTATAGAGGTGGAAACTGTCTAGTTGCACCCTGTAGCAGAAGCCAGAACAAAACAGGCTAAACATGCAGTGCAGACAGCAAAGCGATGGAGGCCAGCAGCAGGACCCATACCAGGTAGCACCACAGCCTTTAGTCTACCAGGAGCTGGCCACACAGCAACCACATGGCCAGGTGAACCCTGTACAACCAGTGGAGGTCCAACAACAAGCAATGGTGAGCAACTAGAGCCAGGGATGCCCACCAGACATGTGGCAACAGCAGCATACACAATACACCCAGGGACAGCAATATTAGCAGCCGGTGTACCACAGCCAAAGTGTGTGTGCAGCAACAATGCTAGTATATAGGATGTTCCATCAAACAGTACACATAAAACCACAGAGTACCAGTCAAATATATCCACAGCAGTATGCACAACAGGTGTCACAACAACTGGACATGCAGACCCATAATCACCAGCACCTGCAGTACCAGCAGGGCCAGCATATGTAACAACAGCCACACACCCAGCAGCAACACCACCACCAACACCAGCAACAACAGTAGCAAAGCCAGAACCACACAGGGGAACAGCAAACACTATCCCAACAGGTGGGTGCAGGCACCAATCAGAGCAATGCCAGACGGACATGGGAGGAGGGCAGCAGAAGTCCCTGAGCTGCCAATTGGACTGATCTAGAGAAGGATGTACTGATTGAAGAGATCGATGCAAAATATGCACTACTTATGATAACAGGACTGTGAAGGCTGCACAGAATGAATTATGGGTGAAAATAGCAAGAAAGGTGAATGCTGTGGGCACATCCAATAGAACAGTTGATGCCCTCAAGAAAAAACATGATGACATCAAGAAGCGTTCCAAAGAAAGCTTGCCAACATGCATAGGTCAAGCCAACAAACAGGTATGCACAAAGCACAGAATGTGTGTGTAATAAGTTAGCAATAAGACACGAAGGAGTGTGTATAAACCATAGTTTACACACAGCCAGGGGCGTAGTAAGGCACGAGGCTGAAGGATGAGTGTCTTCAGCCACTGATGCGTGTGTAAACTATGGTTTACACACACCCGTGAGTGCCTTATTGCACTTATAACATTGACTTCTTTTTTTTACTTTTTTAATTATTGGGAAAAACATGTTTATAGGTAGAAAAAATAGATTTACTTGTGTGCATTTGTGATAAAATAGTCCTTCCTCCCACTGCAAGTGATGTAATTGATGATGTCATTGTATCATTGCCTACTTTCTTCTTCCTGTTTTTTTTTTCTCTGTTTTTCTCCACATTCAAGATATGAAATGTTTATCATGGAATGATTACCATGGAATACAAGCATTCAAAATTCTGCTCAGTTCTACTGGCAGAATGTTTCTCTCCCAACACACTGTACACACATACAACAAAGGCCTTTGTTGCAGCCAGAGACCCAGTTGTCTCACTGTCAGAGCAAAAAGAAGAGAGTTCCCTGATAAGCAGTTAAAGACAGAAGGGGGATTTTTCACTGTCAGCAGAGAAACAGTTGTAGTGAAAACTATAAACAATACTTATTGTTTCTAATTTGTTTATGTATGTAAGAAGAGTGTGATAATCAGGGAAACAGCATTTAAATCATTTGTTTTATTTTATATTTAAGGTAGTTTTACTTTTAGGGCCCAGTTGAAGTTTTTTTACAGTGTAAAGGTAGCAGCCATGTTTGTGGTAGAAGATCAGTTCTATCAATAGAGGGCTAACTGTAATGCCTGTGTTCCAAATGCCCATTGATCTATGTTGCAGACTCTTCACTGCTGAGCAGTCCTTTTTTTAACCATGTGTAAACCATAGTTTACACATAAATAAGAGCCAATCAGATTACATGATTTTATCCTGCCATTTTATAACATGCTGCATGCAACAAATGACCCCTGCCCACCCCTAGCCTGTAAGCCACTGAGAGAAGAACAGTGCCACACTGTGACTGTCAGGGGCACCCAATAGATAGAACCAATACCATGAGGGATGGGAAGCAGTGCAGATTGACCAGGCTCAATGTATGGATCCCCCAACTATAGGCAACAATGAATGTACTGTACTTACACCTGCTGCAGCACCAGTAAAGCACGGAGACACACACAAACAATAATCATACAACAGGTGACAGGAACTAACAAAGTCAACAGTCACTGGTACACACCTGATATGCAGACCACAATGCGGCCAACATGGAATGGAGTTTCAGTGCCACACTGGCCCATGTGACCATCAGCAAGCTAACACCAATAGGTTGAGACTGATGAAGGAATAGTACACAGCGCAGACAAATGAGTTGTCACTACACATGTACAATGCAGGAAACATAGGTGGGACAATAGGGGTATTACAAACAGAACAGCTGGGCACACACCACATTGGTGAGATGAGCACATAATCTGATATATAGCAAAGCTTAAAGCAAGTACTGCAGTTGTCATGATGAACACCCCTATGTAGCGACCCAGCATCATGGGTCTCCAGCAGGGGTTAGAGTCAGTCCCCAGCATGCAATTGTAAGGACCCCACCCCTGCCTTTTTACTAAAATGACAGGTGGCATGCTGTTGGCGTTGGCAGCAATACCTGGTGGGGGACCTGGGTTTGGGGAGGATGAGATTACCTGGCACAAGGGACCTAGGTTTGGCTACTCTGCACAGGGGCACCCAAGTAAATCCAACTACAGGAAGCAATAACTGTAATGTCCAGAACCAGAATTGGGATTTTTCAGTGTGGCTTTATTTATTAACTAACTGAACATAAACAAAGCATTGTATGGTCCCCCAAAGGGCTACGTTCATTGTATGTGCAGATTAGAGGTTAACCAAGCAGTCCATTTGAAGAATGAACACATTAATACTGTTGTCTGTCTTTGGACCCACCAGGCACTCAGCCCGGACTTTGCATGCACTTTGGATACATAGCCCGACTGGCCCGGCTCCCCTGCCGGCCACTTGACTGATGGTCCACTTGAAGAATGAACCCAAACTTTACTTGGAAAGACATCCCATCAAACAAGGAGACTCCCAAACTGTGACTCCCCCACCACTTAGAGTCTGTGACTCCTGAAATTTGTTTTCTTACTTCCAATGAACTCTCATCAAACAAGGAGACTCCCATCCAACAGGAGTAATTTTCCCATCCTGTGGCTCCCACACACTTAGAGTCTGCTACTCCTAGAGATTTTCAAGTTGCGACACGTCTGGGTACCCACCCATCACTGGCCAAGTGCATGAGGCAAGTAGCAAAACACAGAAGAAATCCATAGAGGTGGACCTGGTTACTAAAGATGGGGGGTTTTCCCACCTCCAGCTCCTACAACCCATACCCGGCCATTTCTCTGGATACACACAGAAAACTTTAGAACTTTAAAATGTAGATTGAACGGTGGATGACCTGAAGCACCCCCTCTACAGCATTATTTGAAACCCAATAAAACTTTAGACTGTTTGACTGCTCCATTTGTTCGTCCTAGTAACATAGTCCTCCCAAATAGCAGTCCCCATTACTTGAAATCCATTTAAAACTTTAGACTGTTTGACTGCTCCATTTGTTTGTCCTAGTAAACATAGTCCTCCCAAATAGCAGTCCACATTCATTTCCCACTGAAGAAAACAATTTGTTTGCCCCTTCAAATGGAGCCAAACACTCACCCATTCGTTGCAGGTGCCCACAGGCAGTACTATAACCTTTACTGTTATACAAGAACAGACTAAATAAAACCAGGCAGCTTCCTTCCATGGTGGAGAAGGGATTGCCCTTAGAACCACAGAGAACTTTTCCTCCCCGGAGGGGGGCACTGAGACCGGGGGAGCGGTCTCCACCACTTTAAAAAAGGTAAACACAGGAACACTTCCTTCTTCTTTGAAACAAACTGAAGACTGACTGACTTCCTTCCTGTTTGCTTTAGGACAAACTGAAGAAGAATGCCTTTGAATTTCCCAAAGTTCTAAACTCACTCCCTGAGCTGTAGATTCCAATGTGGCTCATGCAGCTGCGACAGTTCTATAGTGATGTCATCTCTCAAGTCTCAGCTGTGACTGAGGATAGAGTGAGACAGTGTGAAACCCATTTAACTGAAGTTTCACAAGCTGCCTTCCCTGCCTACCACTAGGTCTTACTGGGATTCTAGTAACCCCGGGTAACAAAGGGGTTACACAATAATATTACAACCAAAACACATTTACATAACATACGCAGCATCATTGCATTATAGTCAGCAAACATTGCAGATGTCAGACACATCACTAGTATAATGATGCATGAATGGGTTACATTATAATTGTACTGCAATTAACCCATTGGTCTTAAATATTGTTTAGTAACGAACAGTCCATTGTACCCAAGGTTTAGGTTTACTAAGTGTTCACCATAGGAGGCCAATACACACAGGAGAAGGTCACCATGTGACATCATGGCAGCCTTTAGTTGAATAGCATGTCAACCATGTCCTAGTCAAATAACAGTATGTTACTTAGTCAATAGAAGTTATTGTAAAGGTATTAGACATCTGTGTGTAAGGCAAGGCAAGCCACTTACACAACTGAAGGTCAAAAATGAACTACAGACAATCACAGGGTGATACAGATCTCCATTGTACAAATAGACATTACAACTACAATATTGCATTTTACAAGATTCATAATAGATAATTACCTCTAGGGAAGTCAATAAACAACTTAAATAATACAGATTCTGAATGTATATATCCGCAAATACTCTGCTGAACATACAGTCTGTTAATGTACATGACTGCATTGTGTCACAAGAAATGTAAGTGGGAGGTCACCACTAATTGCAAAAGGTCAACCACCACTACAAGAGGTCATCCAACGGATATATAGAATGCCCTGCAATACACCTATACTAACTGATAGTCACAAAACAGAGAAGTAAAGAACAGCACAATGTAAGTGTAAACACACGGATCAGATGCCTGTAATATGCATGTGCATAATACAATGCTATCTGATGAGTCATCATCACATTAGGGATAAGCGTGTGATTCTCATGTTGAACTTATTGTCACAAATTCGTTCAGCAGGTCAGCCCTCTACTCCCAAAGTGCCACCCTCTGAGTGTGGTCTTGTGAACAGTGAAAAGAACAAGGTAGCCCTCTTGTCTCTTTTGTGGATTCGAGTTACCTTAGGCCCAAGTTCTGGAGGGATTCAAACTTGTTAACCTCTTGTTAGCATACCCAATTGTCAGGCTCAGATAATTCTGTCATCAGGGGGCCAGATATCTTTGCCTACGGGCACCTAACCAGGTATTACAAAATGAACCCTTTTTGAACTCTAAGACCCAGAGAAACTCTAACTGTTTCCCAGTTTGGTACACCCATAAACTCATGCACCATGTCAGCTTTAAAACTATCTAACTTCACTTAAAACCAAAGAAACGTTTCAAGGCACACCAGGCAAGTTATATTTTTTAAAAATATATATGTTTACTAAACAAAAGGTAAAATAGTAAACCGTAATATACAGAACTCTTATCAGAAAAACATACATATCCTTTAACAAAACAAGTTTTAAAACAGTGCAATTCCTACTTACAGTATTTAGATTGGTCTAGCTTTCTAAATACCTGTTTACAGTGCTCAGATGTTTTCTTGGTCAGTGTCAGATAAAAGAGTGTCCCTGTAGTGAAACAGAATAATCTTTTTAAGTCATATTTGCCAACCCCTTTTTGGATGAGGTCAGCTAGCTCCTCCTCTGTCAGATTATATTTGAAAATATATCTAATAAAAATAAAACAGTAGTCTTTTCAAAGTGTCAGTTTTGCAATCCTTCAGCATGACTCATGTTTCAAATGACATCTCTTTTGATCCATGCTGCCTCCTCCTCACACAGGCTTCATAGGAGCATTTACAACCTCACACTCCTGTGTAATAACCTGGGTTTTTCTCTTCAACGGTATAAACCTTTTTTATGAATTCCCTCTTAACAAAGTTAACTTAAACCAGTCTGTAATTAACTCAGAGAAATAGGATCCTTGATTAAAGTCTTCCAAGTAACACATTGTCTCTAAAAACTTGGTGAGTGTGATACATGCTATCAGCGTTTCTCTTAGCTGGCATCTATCAGCTGAAATCGGGGGGGGGGAATGAGAGTGGTCATTCCTAGAGCATTTGATTTTTCAGCAGCGGCAGTCATTAATACAATTTATATAAAAAGAATATGATACAGCACTGTAGAACTGGCTGTCTATGTCACACCTATACCATAAGGTGCCTAATCAAACTGTAAATTAAATACAAGGTACTGAAAACATATTCACCCCTCATAAGAATAACTCATGCTGACAGACAAATGGATATGGTTCAACGATACCTTAAATATATGTATAAACATATGTAGTGTCACATGGAGTATGACGATTGTACAGAGGGCACATTGCAAACAGAGGTTTTATTTAAACATTATGGACTATAGTCAAGCTGGTCAAGTAGTCCTAGTGGAGTGAGGACTCCAGCTATACATATCCTCTTAGTAACATACCTGCCAAGCAAAAATACCCAATCATCTCCACCGGGGGTGGGGTGTGACTCCAAACCTCTATAGTATAACACCATTGGATTGCTTCCATGGGAATCTTTACTGTGTACTCAGAGTGCATACTCTGTATTGCCATTTATAATGGCCCTTACGTGCTCTTGAATATACGTATGCAGGAAAAGTGTTGTTCTCCCTATATATAATGTCATGCACGTACACCAGGCAACATACACTGTGTTGAGACAGTGACAGTCAATGTTGTGTGGTAACATAAATACAGTGCTGTGACTGGGTGTCTGAAGGTGCTGCCAGTGTCTGCACAGGAGCACATATTGCACCACTGAAAGCTGCAAATGCCAATTCTGCTTGCACTTTAAGTATCTCACCAGGCATCTACATAGTGGCTTGAAGTTAGGGATGATAAGATGACAGTGCCCTTGAGTGAACAGGTTACATGAAACACACCAAAGGGAGGACCAGGCACACCATCAGTGGATAAATCATGGCCATCAGGCACAGTGCACCCCCACTGCCTAGATCAGCACAGTAGGGTGAATGCCATGCGTGCTATGAACATACGTACATACCACATTGCCAGCAGATAAAGGCCTTATTGTCTATCATGTCAGCTCCATTGTTCAGCTAGCAGCCCTCATACAGCAGCTGCCCTTCCCTTCCCACCCCCTTCAGTGACCACCCCTTACCTGTCCCATCCCGTGAAGCAGCCTACTTTTCTACTGGATACCACCCTCCCTATACAAGAGTTTCTCCACATCACCCTCCTGAATCTTTCCCCTTCCATTCCCAGATCATGCCTGTGAGTGCCCCCCCTTAAACCTGAAAAGCCCTTCTGTGCTTGTCCTACGTATTCTCTTCATGTACTTGAAGGTATCGATCATGTCCCCCCATCCCTCCATTCCACCAAGTAGTACATGTTCAACTCCTTCAGCATGTGCCCGTATGCAAGTGCCCTAGGCCCTGGATCATTGTTGTCCTTCACTGCACGGCCTCCAGAAACCCAATGCCCTACATCAGCCATGGTCACCATAACTGCATGCAGTACTCCAGGTGTGGTTTAACAACTAACCTATATAGCAGCTGGAGCACCTCCTCCTCCCTGGAGGATATACCCCTGGCAATGCAACCCATCATCCTGTTGACCTTCACAGCTGCCTCTCTGCACTGTGCTGAGTTGTTCACTCATCCTGTTATGAGCAGCTCCAGATCCTTCACCCACAACATCTATCCTAGTTAAATCCCCCCTAGCTTGAAGCCCCTCCTTGGGTCTTTTGCACCGAAATGTACCACCGTACATATATTTGCATTTTCCACTGCAGCCAAGTGTCTGACCAGGCCTCCAATTTTGCCAGATCATCTTGCATCACCTGCCACCCTCTGAAGTCAACAACTATTAGTCAGATCCTGGTGTCATCAACAAACTGACAGACCATGCTCCTGATGACTAATGAGATGTCCTCTATGAAGATCCCAAATAACCCTGACCCAGTTCAGAGTCCTGTGGCACCCTACCTGTCACTGCCCTGGGAGATGAGAGCTCCCCCTCTACCACCACCCTCTGTTGTCTTCCTTTCAGCCAGTTCACTACTCATCCAACTATCTTTGCACATGCCCACGTGCCCCCCCCAGTCTATATAATAGCATCCCATGTGGCACTGCATCAAAGGCCCTGTTGAATTCCAGGTAAAAGACATCCACTGCATGGCCCATGTCTTATTGCCTGGCTACATAGTCATAGTATTCCACCAGGTTGGTCTGACAGGATCTGCCTAAGACTAATCAATGCTGTCTGCTTGCCTGCAGCTCATTATCCTCTAGGAGGGAAACCACCCTCTCCCTCAGGAATGTCTCCATCAGCATCCCCATGATGGATGTGAGGTGTACCAGTCTGTAGTCCCCTGGCTCATCCATGGGGCCTCTCTTGTGGAGGGGTACCAAATGCACCATCCTACAGTGCTGAGGTACAGTCCCTGAGTCCAGGGAGGCATTGAACAGGTATGCCGAGTGTTCTGGCAGGACCTCTGCCAGCTCCTTTAGCATCCTGGGGCATATACCATCTGACCCAGGTGCCTTGTCCACCCTCGGTGCCCTCCAGCCCTCAAGTGACCGACCCACTGTGATATTCCCATCTTTCACCCCCCCACCCCATTGTGCATAGCTTCTCCTGTCCCATTAGTAAATACTGAGCAGAAGTACTCAACAAACACCTCCAGATGAGCAACACATTAGCAAATAGTAAACAATTATTGCCTGCATAGACAGAACAGGGAGAGGTACTGTAAGGCAGCAATGCTGTGATTGAAAGCCACCATTATATCTAACACTTTGGAACATCAACAGGTGGTGGACCCCCATGAAGCAAAACAATTGACGGACCTGGAGGAGAGGGTAGTGTCCCATATCCAGAAGGAGACCATCAGCACAGTAGGGTGAATGCCATGCGTGCTATGAACATATGTACATACCACATTGCCAGCAGATAAAGGCCTTATTGTCTATCATGTCAGCTCCATTGTTCAGCTAGCAGCCCTCATACATCAGTGGCATCAGGGGTGTGGACACACTAAGGATACAGACACAGCAGTCCTGTAAGAAAGAAGATACAACACCAATATCAACAGGACTGTCACATTAGCCATAATAAGCATCCCTGGTGTTCACGTTGGTCTGATGGTGTGTTGGTATGTCAGCACATGTTCTATTGCAGTACCTGTGTGTAGGAAGCAAATATGTGGAGAGACCAGCACAACATGGATGCAGATCTGCATGACATGACCAATATTGTGCACAGAATGACTCATAAAGGTGCCAGTTAATACGACATAGGCATGTGTGTGTGAAGTTGCACACACGGAAAGAGGCGATGGCAAACGATAGCAAGGTGTGTTTCCAAAAAGCTGACACAGCCCTCAGCAGGACAGACAGACTGAACACAAAAGGGTGATAGTGTCATCCCCCAACAGAATCGGGGCCTGTTCCAGGATGCATGTAAGTGCACATGTTTATGCAGACAGGAAAATAGGGCATGGGGAATGGGAGATAATGTAGGGACAGAACAACAGGACATAGCCCTCAGTAAGACATAGAACAGAACAAGGACAAAGTGTCAGACAAAAACACAATGGCTGCATGGGCCAGGACACAAGCCGGTGTGCCATATGATGGAGTCAGGGAACCAGGGCATGAGGATTGCTCAGGAAATGCTCAGGAAATAACATTGTGACACTTCCCCCAACAGGAATTAGCAAATTAAACAGGCAACAATGCAAAAACACTACAACAATGACCCAATAGTCAAGGACACAGGCATGTGTGCAGTATGTTGGAGCCAGGGAACAAGGTCGTGACATATGGGAGAGAAGTGGACTATTACACAGAGTGACACAGTCCTCAGTAGGAAAGACTAAACATAAGAGGCAGTAATGGTCAGACAACACCACAATGGGATAATGGGCGTGGACAGAGGCAGGTGTGCTGAATGTTACACTGCAGTGCACAAGGGCATGAAAACTAGGAGAAGAGTGGAGGCTGTGACAGAGTGACACAGTCCTCAGAGGGAAATAACAAACAGAACATGTGGCAAGTGTCAAACACTACCACAATGCCAGCACGAACCTTGCCATATGCATGTGTGCCAGATGCTGCAGGCAGGGAACATTGTAACATGTAATGTGGGACTAGGCCGGGAACAACATGCTTTCCATGCCCAAGAGAAGGCATGGCTCTCCAGGCTCACATAACACATGAAAGCATATGTCATAGGCATGGGTGAGTTAACAGATCTACAACAATTATAGGATGTGGGTGGAATATGGGAGAGATCTGAACATGTGTGTTGACACACACAACACATGGACACTGCATAACTAAACATTATCATGGAATGAAAAGTAGACCACATAGTCATCCAGCATTGTTAATGTTGGAGATGTAACACCTATGAAATACCCCATAGTATATCATAATGATCGGAAGCACAACTGTGAGTTGGCACCGAATTTGTCAAAATCCCCTACATCAATGGAACTATGAGGTATTGTGCCATCCAGAAATGAGGTGTATTGTGCAGCTGCTGCACACTCCACACCACCCATGCAGGTTGAACTGGCCCCTGCACACTCTGCAATCATATATGATCAACACCAGGTAGGAAATTTTTGGGGGAAGCGGATGAACAATAGGAGACCCTGCTACATGAAACCAGGACCTAAACAGCAATGACTGCAGTAAAGGCCTTTATTCAGGCTCCGCTGTTGTGAAGTCGCTCTGCAGTGGAACACCAAGAATGATCATAGGCATGCAAAACATGGATATGTGTTATGTACTGCCCTGTGTAGCAGGTCTGGCATGTTGTGCATACAGTATGGGCTGATGGTCCATATTTCCCACTATCGATCTGATATGGAAAGAGGTGCGAACAGTCAGGACACGGTGGCTGGATGTAGTCATGCGTAATACATACAGCCCAGTGTCTGCTGCATGCCTGTACATGAAATGTAAATACCTGGGGAGTTATGGAACACCTATAGGGAGGCATGAATATGGTGACAGGAATGTGCAATGTATAGCCCTGCACAGTTGTTAAACACACACACATCTGCTGCTGTCAATGTATGAGATTCCATGTGGCTCACAGATGCAAGAACATGCCATGGATAGTCATGATGCTGTTAAAGGTACTTGGAGGTAGGTGTATAAGGTATTATAAAGCACTTGAACTACCTCCACCAGCCAGAGGTCAGAATTACTGTAACTCTTATTCAGCATACAGTTGCTGCCTCGCGCTCCTCCCCACAACTAATTCTCACCGCGGGTGATGCTGGCATGTCACACTGTTCCTGTCAAAATCACCATGGCAGAACTGGGTGTGAGAGGAATTCTGATCTAAGTAAAAGAGATCTAAAAAGCAGTGTATTTAGCCACAAAAGTTGCTGACAAGCCGTCAGTGCAGGTTCTAAAACTACCAGTCCTTCAGCCACAGAACTGAATAAGCAATTATAAGAGGAACCACCACTATTATAGCCAAACAGTGGGGGAGACCAGCAGAAATCATACACATAAATCAACATTCTGAGCAAAACTTTATATTTTTTTTCTCTGAAGGTAGTTTGAGTGCTTCATAATATGTTAATATGTATAGTGAGGGGTGTCTCTTATGGGATAAGAACGTTATCTCGTGCTGTTTTGGGCTGACAGAAACACTCAGCTTCACTTCATGGTCCTCTCACCCAAGATAGCATGAGATAATGTTCTTATCCCATAAGAGACACCCCTCACTATACATATTAACATGTAGACAATATGTGACCCGCAGGTGGCTACAGGAAATGTTGACTGTGGGGAATGTGGATGTGGTATGCCACAACCAAACACTGGCCAACTGTGTACACAATCACAGCACCCATCCTAGGTAAGGCAAAGGCCCTAAAGGAACAACATAAGCATTGTAAGATCAACAGCGGAAGCAAATCCTTGTGTATCATAATGTACATGCGCCCATGCACACAATGCATAATGGCAACATGTGCAGGTTCTGCTGTGAGACTGTGTGTGACTGTAATATAGCGCACCAAGTTGAAGTGCATGATGGACACATTCTAACAAACAACCATGTATTGCAGCCGATGCCATCCCTGATACAGTATGACACACATACCTTGCAGTCATCAAACATAAGTAACAACATTACATACACACACGAGCACGGCACCAACATAGGTGGTAAAGTGTATCCTACAGACAGAACCCTGAGACTATCATGATGTCCATAATAATCAGTTCAATGTGCTTATGCAACTAGATGAGATGAGATGATTCTTGTGTAACTTGATTTGCTTTGTGGCTTTCTGCCTCTCTATCCATGGGATATACCACCCTGTAGAGGTACAATGCAAGGAACCCTAGAGGAGGGTTCCCCCCTTTCAAGTGCCGTGGGAATGATTGCATCGCCTAAAGGTAGGTTAGGAAGAAGCCCATGGGTAAGAGAGATGAGCCACTGGAGGAGGAGGGGTGGATGGTGGGCGACAAAAAATTAATCTTGGAAGGGCCTAGGATGAGTGGATTTTTAAGCCCAATGACGGAGTGACAGTGTTGCTCTGCCAACTGAACCTCGGGCTTAAAGCCCTCCCATTCAATGTGCTTATGCAACCAGATGAGATGAGATGATGCTTGTGTAACTTGATTTGCTTTGTGGCTTTCCACCTCTCTATCCATGGGATATATCACCCTGTAGGGGTACAACGCAAGGAACCCCAGAGGAGGATCCCCCCCCACAGGTGCCATGAGAATGATTGCATTGGCTAAAGGGAGGTTAGGAAGAAGCCCAAAAAGAATACCCAAAGGTGTCGAGCATCAAAGAGTCAAAGGTGATGAACTGAATGAATTCTAAGAAGATGATAAGGGATGACTTCCTAAGGAGATAGGGAAAAGCCGGAGCCACCATCCACCTCCAACCAACAGTGGAACCTAATTAATTAACCTATGAAAGCATTAACTCTAACTAATATTATGACCATCAGCACAGAAGACAGGAAAAAACCCTTTGAGGAGGAAACCTCTGGGGATCCAAGGCCTAGGTCACCTTCCCTCCAGGCTGACGA
The DNA here is from genome assembly GCA_016271365.2 of Neoceratodus forsteri. Classification (NCBI taxonomy): domain Eukaryota; kingdom Metazoa; phylum Chordata; order Ceratodontiformes; family Ceratodontidae; genus Neoceratodus; species Neoceratodus forsteri. The sequence continues at coordinate 540,037,050 of CM057449.1, read as the reverse complement.
CATTTGATTTGAGGACATATGTCGTTAAAGAGAAGGATTCATTAATGAGAGAGATATGAGTAGGGAAGATGATGACAGGGGGAAGATGATGACAGGATAAGGGAAAACCCCAAAAGAAAGCACAGATCGAAGAAGTAACATTAGGCAGGAGGGACCTGAGAAGGGTATGCCCCAGTAGTCGATGGGAAGGAGTAGATCCATGTAGAAGTCAGATCCATGTAGAAGTCAGAGGAGCAAGGGGTGTGGAGGCCAGATGAGCGAGGAATATCCAGAGGTGCTCATGAGAAGACTGAGGAAGCACTGACTGTGACAGAGAGAAGCCATGAAGGCTTGAAAGGTTGAAGTGGAGACATGACATTAACTGTAAATTGAACTTGAACGGAGGCAGAGAGCAGTCAACCAGCCCTTAGCAAAGGGCAAGGGACAGGAAGGCATGTCCTTGATTGGCTGTCGAATCGATTCGAGGTAGCAGGGACCTGAGAAGGATGTGCTCGAGTAGGCAATGCGATGAAACAGACTTACAGAAGGGATTGCTCAATTGACGGCAGTTAATGAACTATAGACAATGATGAAGTGAAGCCATGACTGGAGTGAATCCTGATGGCTGGTGCGAAATGAGGCATGTGAATGATGAGATCTTCGTCTGGAACGAGATGCTCGAAAGTGAGAGGAAGTATGATAAGGTAAGGATGAGCGAATGATGACCGGAGTCAGGAACCTGATACATGCAGCAAGAGGGCCAATGAGAGGTAGGCTTGATTGACTGATGTGAGTAAGTAGACTCTGAGGCCAATGAGGCATGCTTGATGATGCAATGTGAACAATTAGACCCAAAGGTCGGAGTCGATGAGTTAGCATAGGATTCAGTGATAGGAATGCTCGAGTAAGTGATATAAATAGATAAACCTTGAGGTAAGGAATCAAAGCACATGATAAGTCATGGCAAAGTGCGGTCAAATCTGTTCCATGAAATGCTGAATGGAGGCCTATCTGAGTCACAGAAAGAGTGGTGGATTACTGGACAGCTTCCCAGCAAGGGTGGTGGGACAAACACAGTAGTGAGGTTCAAGAATGCATGGGAGAAGCATAAGGGAATCATCCTGGAAAGGAAGTGGAAGAGCTATAGATCAAGCAAGGTCTGTACGGAGATAGGGAAAAACAGGTAGACTGCAGGAGCCAAGCAGACCATAATCACCATCTAAGGCTGTGATTCTGTCAGCAGTCCGGTAGTGGTTCGGCTACTGGATGGGAACAGGCATATGAGTCATGATAGATATGCCCAAAAGAAATATTGACTGCAGGGCATGAAATAGCTAAAGCAGATCAGATATGGCTGACGGTGTCACCTACTGGTCAGTAGGAGAACTTGCCTGAGATAGAGTAGGAATCCCCCTTAATAAATATTGATTGAATCATGTCAGACTGGTAGAGAGATTAGCCAGGTAGAGCTGTACAAGTAGACCAGAATGTAAGGTCTAGATTTCAAGCATTAGTCTATGCATAGAAAAAGAATATCAGACCAGAGGGCATACAGTCCCTTGGCTGGTGATGCAAAACATGCATTATGGTCTGTCTCTGGCACTCCGAGATAAGAAACAAATACCTTAGTGTCCATCTGAAGATGTAATATTGCCTCCAAGAGAAACAGCCGGCCTTCCTCCTGGTGGATTTAAAAATGCTTGACACCCCTGGCTGCACCTCTGAATGTACTGGCCACTCTTCCGGGCCCCCACAAGGAGGACTTCTTGAGGTCTAACATGAGCAACAGGAGTTTGTTTTTTTGTAGGTTAATTTACCCAGTACCAGGTGGCGTTATTAAACTAAGTAAGTGTCCCGACGCTGTGTCCTCTCAGCTGCTCCAGGTCCTGCAGCCCGCTCAAATAGTTCACACAAGCATGCACAGCACAGTCTGTGGCTGCACAGTGAGACTGGCCAGGCTGGGAACAAGTGCCACTCGGATGCACTTACTACAAACAACTTCTGCATAGACTCGGATGGCAGGCTGGAGAATTTAGTGGGTAGGACTGCACTAGTCAAAGTAGGTGCCCCACTAAAGTAGGGAAGACAACAACCCAGAGTAAAATATAGGCAGATAAGAACCATAAGCCAGTGCTTATACTTAGACAATAAAAATGTTGAACTCCAAAGTCAACGCTGAAGGCATGGAAAGAGGTAGTACAGTGCAGAGATGGCGTGTAAAGGCAGATTGAGACTCCTGTTCGCCAAGGCATGGAGTAAGGAGGAAAAATCTGGAGAAGCAAGGCCCACCCAAGATTGAGATCCAGGGTATGTGGGAGGAGCCAACGGGCCACAGCAGTTGAGGAGGTAAAGGGAATGCTGGCAGGGCGGCCAGGAAGAAGGGCAATGGGAGGAGAGATGGAGCAAGAGCTGCAAAGCCAGTGGCCACAGGAAAGACAAGCCGTGGGACAGGCAGTGATGGGGGGAAGGGAGTCAGAGAACTGCGTATCGAGCAACAGTAGGAGGGAGCAAGCCATAGAACAGACATCCAGGAAGGGAGGAGAGTGGGCTGCTGGAGGTGCTGCAAAAAGACAAACAGGAGCGAGATACAGGAAATGGGATCAAGGAGCAGCACCTCCACCCCAAAGAAAAATGAATCCTGGAAGGGCCCAGGATGAGTGGCCTTTTAAGCCCAATGGGGGAGTGATGTTGTTGCTCCACCAATTGAACCTCGGACTTAAAGCCCTCCGAGTGTATACATATGTGATATTAGCCTTATCGTTGCAGATGATGTCATCCATCATCACCAAAGCATGACTAATGCATTCTTTATATCAATTAGCAGGTCAAGGGGATGGGCAGCAGGGCAGGGAAACAGGCATGACAGCAAAAGGGAGAACAGCACAGCACTGTGAACATGGGAGCCCACCTATGGGCCAACATCTCGGAATCGATACATTACCAGCAGCACAAAGCCTTACTGAAGATGATCAACAACATATTGCTGTGACAGTGGGACTGAGTACAACAACAACACCTGGCCTGGAATGTGAAGCTGAGAATGCATTGGGGGTAATACCAGAGCTGGACAATGATTGTCCATGTTGGTACGATGTTTTATCTGCTACAGATATAAGGGGATATTATAATAAACTTAATGATACTATATGTTTTCTACATGATACTTTTATTCTAGCTAAAATAAAAAAACTTTCATGGTCATCATAAACCTAAATGGATGAATTCTAACATCAAAAAACCTATTAAACTTAAAAATAGGAGACATTCTAAATATCTTAAATCACCTACACAAGTAAATTGGAATTCATATATATTTTGTCAAAAGAAATGCAAAAAAGTATCCAGAGATCTAAGAAACAATGGGAATATAAGTTAGCATCTGAAGCAAATAAAAACAACTCCAAATCGTTTTTCTCCTATGTTAATTCACTAAAAAACCTACATGTCCAGTGGGTTCGTTAATATCTGATGATGGTATTCTATCTCTTCCTAGGGACATGGCCAACTTTTTTCATTCTAAGTTCTGTGAATCTAATGCAAACACTCATTCTAATCTACCACTCAGTGTCACCCAGGATACTTCTATTTCAATATCTGAAAAATTAATATATGATAAACTTATAAAGTTGAAAGGAAAGATTAGCGCATCCCTGATAACATTTCCAGCCATCTGTTATTTCTTCTTGCTGACTGTTTATGCTTCCCTCTTAAATTACTCTTTGAGCAATGCATTAACTCTTCCTCCATACCAGAATCTTGGACGACTGCTGATGTGATCCCCATATATAAAAAAGGTCCCCGTAATAACTGGGAAAATTATCATCCATTCAGTCTGACTTCCCCCTTATGCAAACTCTTGGAAGGGCTTATCAAAGATATGATATCTAATACCCTAAGTGAGTTAGATACAACCCAGCATGGATTCGTAAAGGTTGTAGCTGCCTCACAAATTTACTCTGCTTTTATGAAGACGTTAGTCTTCAATTAGATAATCGTATACCTTATGACATAGTTTATATTGACTTTAGTAAAGCTTTTGATTCTATCCCCCATTGGACAATTACTAAAATACTATATACCCTCCCAATAAATCACAACATTCTGAGTTGGATATCACACTGGCTGATCGGTCATTCTCAGCAAATACTGATTAATGATCATCTGTCCAATATGGGTCTGGTTGCAAGTGGGGTGCTGCAAGGGTCTGTTCTGGGTCCTTGCTTGAGTCAGACTTTTATAGCTGATATAACCAAGAACTGCAATTCAAAGTCAATAAAATATGCTGATGATATCAAAATAGGTGGGCCATGTTTTGATCATAATAGCATCAGATCAATAGGGAAAGATCTAGATCATATAACTGAATGGGTTAAGATCTGGGGTATGAGATTAAATCATGACAAATGCAAAATAATGCATCTGGGTCCTCAAAATCCTAATAACATATATAGGTTGGATAACAAGCCCCTCTTGTGTACTACAATGGAAGAAGATCTTGGTGTACATATCACCAATGATTTCACAGTTAAAATGCAGATAAACAAAATAATGCAAAAAGCAAATGGTGTTATGTGGTCCATTCTTAGGAATATAAAATCACGAAATAGGAGGGTTTTATTGCCTCTATATAGAGCTTACATTCTTCCTCATTTAGATTACAACTCCCAGTTTTGGTGCCCCTTCAAGAAGCAAGAAATTCTCCAGGTTGAAACAATTCAGAGAAAATTTACCAAACATATAAAAGGGTACATTAATATGTCATATGAACTTAGACTCAATTCTCTTAAATTAATGTCTCTAACCACCAGACACATGCAAGGTGTCCTCTTATTCATGTATGATGTTATCAAAAATGATTATCTAATATACAACATGGGTCTAGACTTTAAGAATAATGCTTTTAATACCAGAGGACATCCTCTCCAGTTACTTGGGAGGGGTTTCAACTATATTCCTCGAAAGCATTTTTTCACTGTGAGGATTGTTAATCCATGGAATGTTCTTCCTTTAAATATCATGATTAGTGACTCAAAATCTATTTTCAAGGGTAGACTGGATAAGTATATACCTACCAATCCTAACATTAAATACTATTTATTATAAGGAGCAATATGGGCCTTTAAGTTCCTTAGCTCCTTAACCACCTAGTATGAAACCTAGTATGAAAACATTCCAGTGGAACTATCCCCAAGCACAGCTGACCAGCCACCGGTCCAGACCCCATCCTTGAGTCACGGTGACTGTGATACACTAGAAGGCACACCATCATCATGACATAGTGAGGCACTGACAAACCAGCAGGAGGACACAGTCCAGTCTAAAGGTGCACGTTATGGACAGGCAATACTGAATGGCTCAGCATAACACTAACATGGGTCAACAATCGTAATAAATGGTGGATGTCATACAGGCAGTTGCAGCATCCATCAGGTTCATTGGACATGCACATGACAACAGCATGTCAGTAGTGGCAGCAGGGGTTCGGACAGTGGTGGATGCTACAGTACAGCAAAATGACATAATGCTGCAACATGCCACGGCACTCAATAAATTGACAGCTACACTGAAAGGTATGCAGGAATCCACACAAAGGCAGATGGAAGCATTAGAGAGACAGACAAAAGCATTAGGTAGTATGTCCCAAGGAATGATGGAAGTGAGGCAAATGCTACTAAGCAGGCAATTGACTGTGTGGCCTGTTAACAACATAATGAACACAGAAACCTGCACTACATCACACATCACAGGGAGGGGTAGTGACAGTAGTCCCCATTACAACATATGCCAACTGCAACACCCCACTGATCCACCAAATCTGGCAAATGACAGCACACTACTGTCAGACACTGCACAACAAATGTGTCATATGCACACTACACCAGCTCGCATGCCCACAACCACGGAGCTACAATATGTACAAAACCAACTCACAGCCAACTCCACAACCAAAATCACAGGCATACCTGCATCGGATGCAGCTGAACTGGATGGTGGTCAACACAGTGGGCAAACACAACTGAACCCTAAATGTACCACTGTTAAGGATACACATGTACAACAGACAGCACTTCAGACAGTAAAACAGACACAGCAAAGAGGGAGTACATGGGAGGATGAGGGCATGGTACCTGAAAGAGAAAATATAAAACAGACCATATGCATGCTCAGAGGACAGCTGAAGGTGGAACTGGGTGTGTCCAAATGCCTGGTGAAACATTACAAAGGAGTCATTGGACAAGCCTTGGCGCAATTGGCAGCCACGTAAACACACAGGCACGCACACATATAGAGACAATGGCAACTGAAGGCACTGAGGGCATGGAAACACTACCAACACAGACAAACCAAGAACTAAACATCCCAGTAGGGGACGCCCACCAAAACATAAACAACAATATGTGGTATCAGCATTAATATGGCATTTAGTCCACATACAGTATGTCAGCACTGGGAAGTACAGCTCATAGTTTCATAAATAATATTTCATGATGCCTGATAATCACCCCTTGAACAACCTATTCCATCCTGAGCAAATTACTTTGTCAGCTAACACAGAACATGAATGATCTGTTGCTGGCCATCACTGACACATCACTAGAAGTACTATATGTCTGTCCTCTGCGTGTTCTAGTTCCACTACTGTGTTTCCCACTACAAACACCGCTGTGAGGCAGCACCATGGATCCACCACCCTCTGTCTGAATGATGACTGTATTCCAGTATCCCTACATGGACAACCCTGGATCGCCATCACATGGTCCCTTGTTCACGAACATCATTAGTGTTGCAAGATGCTACCCTCATACCTCATTAACACCCTGTATAACATGGGTTCTGAAAATACTGTCTTATGATTAGGGATGTAAGTTTGTCATGGCAGTCATACACGTCATTGATTCCATGACGTTTGATCTTTATTCAGGACTTCCATGACTTTCACTAGTGTCATCAGAATGTAGCAATGATGACAGTGCCACAACATTTACTACTGTTTACTAATGATTTCATGAACAAACGATGAGTCATTAAAACCTCATCCATGACAAAATTACATCCCTACTTATGATTCATTCAAACAGGTCACATGGCCATTAATTAGTCCCTGATATACCCACAGTTGCATGTTCACAGGGCTTTATTTTACTATTTCTTTAGGTAAAACTCTAATGCAAAATTACACATGTTATAAGAGGATTAACCCACTCCAAGGTATGAGTTTACTGAGCATTAATCCACAACTGGGTGGTTGAAGTCTTGGCTTCGCCTCATGACTCCAACCCCCCAGGTGTGGATTAATGCTCAGTAAACCCGTACTCTGGAGTGGGTTAATCCTGCCTCAGTTATTATACAAGAACAAACATATCCCCCCATCTTCCCTCACCACCAGGGAATATAGACTGAGAAACTCCTGTATCCTCTGAGATGTCTATTGTTGCAGCACATGTATAGTCATTATCACCTATCCCTGAATGTCATCTATTCTGTCTATGTCCAAGGAGTGATGCAGCCTCCAGGACTGGACACAGTACTCTAGATGAGTTAGCACTGTTGTAATATATTGTGTCATCATGGCTCTACAATGCTGGTTCGACAACTAAGTTGTCGACTGCCATCACAGCAATTGATTTATGTTGACTGCAACTTATGGTTGACATAAATCTGACTGGAGACCCCAGCCATGTTTTCATTGGTGGGCTTTCCCCCAAACCCCGATCTGTAGGATTCCAACTTCGAGTCGGAGTTGGATTGGGGAGGGGGTGCAGGACCGGGAGACAGAGTGCCGGGGACTAGGGTGGACTCTTACAGTGAAAATGTCATTGTTGGCATCGATGTTTTCACTGTAATAGTGTCACCATACAGGGGGCATACCAGTCATCACCACCATACTCCATCTGCTTGTGATATCTCTCCATATTCACCACAGCATCTCACTGGCACACCCCACAGCTATACAACACTGTTTGGTAACCCTTAGAGCATACCATATGATTAACTGTGGCTTCTAGTCCATGTTGTGACTGTAAATACCTCCCCTGCCATGTACTATGACCATGCCATACAATAGGATCCTGATAGCTCAGTTGGTAGAGCATCAGACTTTTAATCTGAGGGTCCAGGGTTCAAGTCCCTGTCAGGGCAGTGATGGGCTTTGGAAGTACTAAAAATTAATCATTCAGCTTTCATATCTTTGATGCTGACAACAACAAAAATGGAAAGGGACCTGGGGGTAGTCATATCAGACGACCTAAAGGTGGGCAAGCAATGTTGGAAGGTAGTAAGGAGGGCTGGGGGGATACTGGGATGCATAGGGAGAGACGTCATCAGTAGAAAACAGGAAGTTGTTGGCCATCTGTACAGACAGTTGGTAAGACCACATCTGGAGTACAGTGTACAGTTCTGGAGACCCCAGCTCTGCAAAGACATAGACAGGGTGGAGGCTGTCCAGAGGAGGGCAACCAAAATGGTGCAGTGTCTGCACCAGAAGATATATGAAGAAAGACTAAAGGAGCTTAAGATGTATAGCCTCGAGGAAAGGAGGGAGAAGGGGGACATGATAGAAACTTTCAGATACCTCAAGGGAATCAACAAAGTCCAAGAGGGTAGAATCTTTCAAAAAAAGAGATGTGCAAGAACAAGGGGGCATAATTTGAAGATGGGGGGACGGCTCAGAGGTAATGTGAGGAAGAACTTCTTCACAGAGAGGGTTATAGATGCATGGAACAGCCTTCCTGAGGAGGTCATAGAGTCAAAAACAGTGGGGGAATTCAAGAATGTATGGGACAGACATAAGACAATTCTAGTGGGGAGAGTAGGAGGAAGTAGGCTGTTAGTTAACTAGGGTCTGCAGCTTATCCGTTAGGTAGGGAAATGGGCAGACTAGGTGGGCCAAGTTGTCCTTATCTGCAATCAAATTCTATGTTTCTATGTTTCATGCAAACCTGTGGCCCAGGTGCCTGATAATGCAGTTCCTTACCATTGAATTATAACTACAAAACCCTTGCTCAACGTTCATGCTTGCATCTGTCTTTCCCAATAGTCTAAACCCTTTCTGTAGTGTCAGCCAGGTTCAGATCGTATTGTCACCTGCAATGGGACACACATTCCCTTACAGCCATGCTGCAATGTCACCTATATTGACATTAATGGGGACTGGGGCATGCAATCATTCATGCTGGAAACAGCAGGCCAATTGCCTTACTATGGATTAAAGTCCATTAAACAGCACACAATGTGAATCATCAATAAGCCAACAGGTTAACCAGTGTTACATCCTAGGACCTACCCTAGGCTGACATACCTGTGTGATAGCCCCCTAAATGGGACAGTGTGGAAGTATCTGCAGAAATCATGGTTGTCCACATCCACTGCCACTCCCTGATCAACACTAGGCACACAGTCATATAAATATATGCAATACTGTGCACAGGACATTCACCCCGGAAAGTCACGCAGATGCATCACATGTGCTCCACTGGATACAGGATGCAGTACATCACATATCTGTATTCCGGTAGTTAATGCAGTAGTATCACCACCACACAGGTCAGTAAGACTGGCATGTCATTTCCAGCCTCTAACCCACCCCAACATTTGTGGAGAGGGACTACATTCAAGCTCCTCCAGTCCTATAGTACTATACCTGTTTCGAGCTATATATGAAACAGGTCAGTCACAGGTGCTGGCAGCACCTATCTAATGTCACCTAGCACTCTGTGATGTCTCTGGTCTGTCCACATATCCTTGTCCAAAATATGAGTTGTGAGTTCCTGTAAGACTCTCTCCACCTTACATGGAGTGTTGTCTGCCTCCTTCCTACTGATGTATGCATAGCCTATCATTGTCCCTCCTCATCCCCAATGTCAATTCTAATAACACTGGTAATTGTGGGGGACATACATTACTTGGCCCTGTGCTGATCCATACAGCCTCTGTCCCCCACTGCACACCATGCACATGTACACATAGTATATGTGTGCTCAGCTGACATTGCCAGTCATAAAAGGCAGGAGTCACTGAGTGCAGACTATGGCAAGTCAAGGCCCTTGAGAGGGTGGTGGAGTTGGAAATAATTCCCAGGGAGCAGCAACAACAAGGGCCACAGGCTGCACAGCATGCTACCGTATGTAGCTGCATAGGTGCACCTGCATCTGACCTTACCCAGTGCACACATATACACTCAAGGGGCCAGTGCCTTATACAGCTTCAATGTGCACCATCCTGCTAGAAAACTGCACACCTTTGTACTCTGCTGTCCCAATTACATGCTGGTGAACGTTTGCATACACACACAGAGACACACACATATAGCCATCATTGCATGTGTTGTTGGGAGGACACTAGGACAGAGTATGACATAGTAGACCATTGGGTAACTGCTCACAACATGGGAACGGATCTAAGGATACTGACATTGAGTTAACAGATGCACAGCAGTCTGTGTAATAAGGTGGTGGCGAAGGACAACATGTTGCTAGGGTGTGTTGAACGTTGATGCATCAGTAGGAGGAGAGAAATGGCTATGCTAACATTGTATAGGTCATTGGTGAGATAACATTCGCAATATGGTGTGAGGTACAGGCATCCTCACCTACGTAGCACCTAGACCTGCTGGAGGGGTCCAGAGGGGCACATCCTATATGATCGAGGTGTACGGGATAAGTCCTATGGGGCAAGGCTGGGAGACCTGGGGATTGACTGCATGCAGGAGCTGAGGCAGATGTATTATATGATACAGACCAGTATGCACATGAAGGGAATGTACAGAGTGAAAAGGGTACATCACCTTCTAATGATTGAAAACAGTGGAACCAGGGCTCACAACCTATAATTGATGGGGGTGTGAGAACGGATGTAAGTATGTTGCGCTATACAGTCAGTGTGGTGTGCACATAGTTGTACATTGTAAGGTGACACCCTGCACCACGAACCCAGTCAACATGATATACCGGGTGGTTCTTCTCTACTGGCTCATTCTATAGGTCTGTATTGTTTATGGATGTTACCATGACATGTGTTGCCTGCCATCTCAGCAGTTTGACACACGGATAGCATAGGTACAGCCATAAGGACTTTGACATAGAGGAATCTGGTACACACTGTTCGGCCTGGAATGTATGCAAGAAGGACCAACTAAAAGGCTTTACAGTATTTGGCAGTACTGGACAACAGAGGTGTGTGATGAGACACAATCCCACAGAAGGGGGCCATGGTAGCACCTGGATGGCCTTGTCTTTACCATACCACACACATCCTCAGATATTATAGTGGCTAGACAAAGGGTGACATGAGGTGGTCTACAGAACCTTACCTCTAATGTCAGTGTGGGCTGTAAGCACTATTACAAGCTGATATACTACCACTCAAATGTCCTATAGTCCATAGGGTGGTACACTTGCCACTAGAGGATCATGATGTGTTGTATAGGTACGCATTCTACCTTTAGCCACAATACAACCACATACTGAGAGCAATGCTTTGTTGTAAGTGCACACAGATATGCAAGTAATTTGGGTAAGTAGTGTCCTCTCATGCAATGCCACTGCAGTGATGCAGTTATGGGACTTACACAGCTGTCCAACCACAACTATGTGAGGCTGCAGTGTGAGGAGTACTCCAAAGCAATTGGATGTTTAATAAAATAGTGTCACAGTCCCAGCTGTGCTGCAGTGTTCAGTACCTCACACTCTGTGGATATTTTTGCACGTGCACCGTGCACTATAGAATGGGCTACATACATCGTAGATGTTCTGTGTTCCACTATGTCCCCTACTGACCTCCATGTGTCACTGACTACACTGTTTACTAACATCAGCATACATTGTACAATAGGGGCATTCTTGATCCGAGTCAGATGTGTGAGTAGTAGGGGTAAGCGGATGGGTACAATGGTGGTAGTGTACACTGCAGCAGCCACTACATTCACAATTGCAACAAAAGCATCTATTGTTGCTTTGTCACATAATCATGTTTCATTAAGCATGCCTTGTCTTAACGCAGATAGCATGGATAACATGATAAATGGGGTTTGTTGACCTGTGCAAGAACAGTGTTCACTGAGGCATGTAGAACTAATGCCAAGTTAATGTATGTATACATTTATGTATATAAATATCTGTTTACTATTTAAGTGTAGTGATCAATGAGACCATTACGAGGCACGACCAGGGCCCACAAAGTGGCACAACAAGATGTACAATACAAATGGGTAAAAAAAAACTTGAATATAGGGATAGAAGTGTCCAGACAGTCCAGAAGTGTACAGACAGTACAGATAGCAGTACTGTACAGTACCAAGTAGCATGTGAACTACACCAATAGATGACTGTGTTGAGAGAACTACAGAGTTAGGTAGATAGCATATCAGTAACATTGTACACAAGAGCAAGGATTGCAGTGCAAAGAATACATTGGGAAATGTAGGGTGTGGAGACAGCAATACAGAGTGGGAGGAGCAGTGCAAAACAGTCACAAATACACATCCAGAGAAGAGAAACACCTGGTGAAGGGGACCTGGGGCAGGCAGAGGAGCAGGAACAGGGGATCATTTGTGGCAGGGTAATAAGGAAAGATTAACCCATTACAGGGTATGGGTTTACTGAGCATTAATCCATGCCTGGGGTTTTGGAGTCATGAGGTGAAGCTGAGTGACTTCAACCACCCAGGCATGCATTAATGCTCAGCAAACCCATACACTGGAGTGGGCTAATCCTTTTATAACATGGGCAATGTTATGTTAGATGTTTACCTAACGAAACAGTAAAATAAAGCCCTGTGACCGTGTAACTGTGGATATATTGGGGACTAATCCATGATTAGGTGACCTGTTTAAATGATTCAGAAGACAGTATTTTCAGAACCCATGTTATAAGGGTGCATAGCAGGGGAAAGACAGGTGTGAGGGGAATAGGAAGGCCAAGGTAATCAAAAATAAGGAACAACATCAGTGTCATGGTCATTTGCTGTTGAATAGCAACCAGTCTTTGAGGTGGGCTTGAAAGAGCTGTGGGTATCAGCTGAATGGAGAGAGGCAGGGAGGCTGTGCCATAGCAAGCGAGCATCTACTGATAGGGCATTACCACCCATGGCAGCTGATACTGTTGGTATATCCATGTGTGGGAAGGAGGACACACGCATATCTCTGGGAGCAGTACGGATACTTAGAAGTAATATTCTGTATACAGCGGTGCATTGCCATCTCACAGTGAGTTGTCAACCAGACAGCCAATAGCATATTCATGGAGGGCTACAGAGTGGATACCAGAGAAGTGACTGGTACAGGTTACAGTGGTGGGTAGAGCACTGGCCCAGTAGAGCACTTTGCCACACATTAATGTACACTGAGATGTGACGTGTGTAAAGGGCAGAGGACATATGGTAATAAATGGGAGCACAGTAGCCGAGAATCAGAACCAGGGTGACTTGGCCTATTGCTAGCCATGCTTCCCTAGTCAAGCACTGTATTTGCCAATAGGCACCACCAAGGTTTAGTTAAACACAACAAGCAATGGAGTTTACATGTCCTGTGAGTGTGTGGTAGTGGCCATGGGTAACACACAAGTATATGAATTGTGTGACATTTTCGGTGGGGTACATCAGGCTTGGGCACTGAGAGAGCAGAGATGGTGTTCAGGATACATGCCACATTTTGTATGGACATGACTAGTACCCCTTTAGCCTTTGTAACATTGGCCATGTGCATGTGTGACAAGAGTCTGTTGTGTGGTAGACTATAGTTCAGGGAAAGAGTGGATGATATGTCAGTTAGTGTCTCATCACTGCAGATGAGGACAATATCATCCACATAGAGTAGGGCTTCACAGGGGAGCAACCCAGAGGGTATGGTGTTTATGACTAAGTGGTTTAAAGGTGGTCACAGAATAGATCATGTGGGGACACCTGAAGAGACTCTCAGTTCAGGGGAAGAGGCAGTACCGATATGTACAGACGGAAACTGGCTGGGCAGATAGCTCATGAACCACAGTGAGGTTCCTGAGGAGCAGCCATGGTGCAGCAGAGTGGTTTGCATGATGGGGTGGTTGACCAGATCAAAGGCCATGGTCAGATCCACAAGCACAGCCCCCTAAAGCTGTGCCCAGGTCCATAGTCCTGAATACATGAGTGCTACAATGGGCCAAGGCTGATGTTGTGCTGTGGGACATGCTAAGCCCATGTTGGTGATCTGACAGCAGGTTGTATGTTGCTACAATATCAGAGTACGGCCCATGATCATTACCAGTAGTTTGCTCAGATGGGGATCAGGGATTTTGGATGGGCCTTGTCAGATAATAGGGGGGTCCACACCTGTATGAATGGGCACAGCTGTGGCTAGTGACCAGAAATCTTGCATACTAGATGTGTGCAGAGACAACTTGATGATGAAAGAGAGAGGCTTGGAGTGGTGAGGCAATGAGCTTAAATAGGTGATGAAAGATAATGTCACTGCCAGGGCTGACATGGATAGGGAGGCTCTGATGGAGCTTGGCAGTGTCCCTGGCTGTGAAAGCCCTTAAGTAACAGGGAGGTGGGGTGGTTCCAGAGGTGGAGGGTCACACAACTGGATCATGATTATGGTCAGCAGGAGGGTGAGGGGATATTTGCCTATGTGGGCATAATGATCTGTGAACATCCAGTAGAACACATAGGATACTTCCATTGGGTCCGGTTAATGTACCACTGGGTGACTGTAAGTTGAATGGTGGAGGTATGGGATGGTGTATGAAGAAGTGGTCTGATAGTTTCCTGGAAGTGACGTGGATCCTTGAGCCCCTCCCTCTGCTGAACACTGAGGTCATGGCATGGAGGTTCCCTTGCTGATTGATTGCATTGGTTTCGTAATCTCCTGAGGTTGTGGCAGACAGCAGGGAAGGGGGACTGTTAGTATGCATCCCATACATGTTTAATGCTCTTCTTAAAGGAGATTAATTCCATTGTTGCCCAGCAGGTGCAGCCACCATCCACACCCCTGGTAGTGAGTTTGGAATGGTGATCTTGTAGTCAAAGGAGGGCCTTGGCAGATATGCCTATGGTTGCAGTGATGCCCGTAAGGTGGTATAGTGCCATTGAATCAGTTGCTCTACTGTCTTTTAGGAGTGCAGAGCTATCAGGGTGATTGCAGGTACTGATGGAGTTCTGGTTTTGGGGGGAAGTTTTGAGCTGGTATTCCAGGTGATAAATGTAGGGGAATGATCAGGGACTGAATCAGACAGACCACGAGAGTGACGTACCTTGTCCACTGTGTTCATGGCCACACTGTCTAGGAGGGTGTGTGTTTGGTTCCAAGTGTTCTGCCTAAGTGAAACAGATAAGGCTTAGGTCGTGTTATGCTGTTTCAGCAAGTCTGAGTCGTTGGTATGTAGGGATCATAACCAGTTACGGTGAAATAACCCAAGGATGATTGAATACCTGGTAGGAGAGAAGCTGCCCAGGGCAGACAGGGTATTCTAGCCCTGGTGTTCCACCTGTTGGTGTGTTGTAGAGGCAGCATGCATACATCTAGGTTTAGCAATCTTAGGGTCATTTCCACAATGTTCACATCACTGGGGGATGTTGGGTCAGAGTAGTTAACAAAGGAGGCAGTTAGTGGTTCTCTGTGATAAAGAGACACAGCCACACCTTTATGTTGTGCCTGGCCTATCCTGTCACCACAGGGTGTACCCTGGGATGTGGCATTTGTAATCCAGCATGTGCGTTAGCAGCCATATTACTGAGATGGTAAGGACATGTGGGGGTGGGAAGAGATATTCAGGCCTCTAATTCAATACACCTAGATGGAAGGCTACATATGTTGATGTGGACAATACATATCCCTGTGTGGAAAGGCCTGAAATGGTTTGAGTGGGCCGTAAGTAATCGGTAGGGCCAGTGTTTCTTTCTATGTCTCCTGCAAGCAACAGCAGAGAACAGGCCAGAATGTAGGGGCAGGCGAGCAAAGGAGGAGCAAGAGCCATGGAGTACAGTAACAAACACACATGGCACAGCTCAAGGTGCATGTGTCATGCGTAGAATACACGGGTATACATTCTCATACAATTATGCAGTTTGGTTGGGGTGTCATGCCTAAGAGCAAGAGTCCTTGAAGGGAGGCGTTCTGGGTCAACAGAATGTATGGATGTAGTGGTGTCTACAGCACATAGTGAGCAGAATAAGGAGGCAAGCCTCTCACTGAGCACTGCAGGGTACATGCAGTGCATCACATATATAGGTGAGAGAGGTCGTAGCAATAGAGGAAATCATAGGATGGTCTGATTCTGGAAGAAGGGGAGTAAGGGTGCAGACTAGCACTCCACAAGGGTCAGAGCAGGGGGCACACCTTGGATAAGCAAGGGTGTTCCGCTGTGGTGGTGTGGGCCTGTGAGAGTGTACTAAAAGGGGCAAGGTGGTATAAGGATAGGTACTTGTTACAGAAAGGTGTGGCCGGCAGGATTGCCTAATTGTTAGGGTCCACACCAGCAGTGCAGAGTGTTGGGGGTACACATCTAGTGGTGACCTCTGAGGGGATCAGGATACATCCTATGGGGAGAGCAAGGTAAAGGTGAGGGTGGATTAGAAGAGAGAATGTAGACTAGGAAGAACAGAGTGAATTATGCTGAGGGACTAATGGAAGACATGTTACTCAGCACTGACTCCTAGTGCCCAACCAGTATAACTAATGGTACGTCTTATATATGAATGTGACGGCAGAGGTACCCCCTGGATTCCTCACGTGGGATGTCACTATTATAGTTTGGACCTGCTATTGGTGGTAACATAATAGTTGTGTAATTATACATCATAGTGTAATGACATCCACGGGCACAATGTAATCATTATACTCATCTACTGTGTATCAATAATGTTTTCTGTGACATCCTTCCCTATTTCTATGTGATGTACAATTAGTAGTATCGCAGTTACACTGTTTGTTACAGCAGCCATGGGGGCCCTTGGTGTATTGCCATTGTAGTGAATCTATGTATACTGTACCAAAGTATGTATGCATAGTCCTTGACCTGACATTGTATATCAGAAATGATATGTATTCAGCAGTCAAATATTGCATTACTGACATATGCATGTCAGGTACATATGGACCATGTAATAAATGTGTACAGCATTGAAACATACCATGG
The DNA here is from genome assembly GCA_016271365.2 of Neoceratodus forsteri. Taxonomy (NCBI): domain Eukaryota; kingdom Metazoa; phylum Chordata; order Ceratodontiformes; family Ceratodontidae; genus Neoceratodus; species Neoceratodus forsteri. The sequence goes on along the minus strand of CM057449.1, from coordinate 540,019,963 downwards.
ACATGAGCACAATAAGCCTCCTGTATAGTCTGTAAGGTAATGGACTAGTATTTGATGTGAAACACAAATATTGTGCCATAGTGCACGTGGTGTATACGTACAAGCATTGTTAAGTATATATGTAATGTGGTTTCCGCTGTTGTCCCTGTGTGTATCTCCCAGAATGCCACAGATGCTGCCATGTAATACCTTATCGAAGCCAAATGGTGACAGCTATGTACCCACATGATACCCTAGCCGTGCACTGACAGTGAATGGTGTGTATGTCACTGGCACATAACACCTATGAGCGCAGGAACTGCTTTTACAACATATATCTGGTTCCACCAATTCCTGTGTGTGTATTCCCTCTGCAGTGTTACTATGCATGTGTATGATGATAGATACTCATGTGGTACACACTGTCATTCTGTCTCAGTGTATGTCCGTATCGTGACATGTCCACCTCTGACACTGGAGATACACAGACCATATGCACAGCATGGCACCTGCATGGACCTGGCAGAATGTATAGATGCATATCAATTGGACACCAATGTTGTGTAACAACCTTAGAGTAATGCATTTACTGCAGTGTTACTATACATCTGTGGTACACTGTGCCCTGTACATGTACCATGACATAACAGACCTTGGCACTGCTGTCCTGTCCTTGGTTTCAATACACACTGATAATGTCATTGTGTACACCAGTTATATGCACCGTAAAGAGGTGTCTATATAGGTGTGCTGCAACAACATCCACACCTCATACACACAGGGGCAACACAACATGGGGGATACACAAGAACGTGCACTGCCACTGTGACTGTCGATTCCATTATTTAATAGTGTGATGTAAGTATCTTTATATTGTCATATTATATACACAGACATCAATGACAGCAACAGTACCAGGCACAGGTTTGGCCACCACACTGGTGGTATTGTACTTTAATGACATATACATGCCACAGGCTGTTAATATCCAACAATGCACCACATGTCAGTATTCAGTCAGGTGTCCCTGGCCTTGTTTGATAATAATGGAGCTGTCCTTGTCTGCAACATGTGAAGACTTCCACAAACAGTGTTGTATGTCCTAAGATAATTAGAAGCAGTCCTGGATCAATTGAATGCACGCACATCATGCAAACGCTGCTGTACCTCATCTCTCTGGTGGTGGAGATGGTGTGTGAGGCCTGGGTGTGCCGTTGCCACTTTCATCATCATTATCCAGAACCCATGTATCAGGCATTGTCATATTGTGCGATAAACAATATTATGGAGGATGCAGCATGCTAGAAATATTCTGCAGGGCTTTTCTGGTTGATACTTAGCCCCTTCCTTAGCCCCCTGGCTGAGCAGGGCAACCAGCCCACGGAGCAGCTCCGCTGACCATTTTGCCACACAACAAACTGCAAGCCCACTGGCTGAGCAGGGCAACCAGCCCACGGAGCAGCTCCCCTTACCATTTTGCCACGCAATGAACTGCAAGCCCCCTGGCTGAGCAGGGCAACCAGCCCACAGAGCAGCTCCCATGGCCATTTTGCCACGCAACAAACTGCAAGGTACGACATAGCCTGGACAACCTCGGAGACTGTGCCTCTGGTTTTCAAACTTGGCGCCTTTTTTACTGAACTCACTTGCTAGAAATTCCTATCCTACACTTTAAGCGTAGACCACAGGGGCACTTTACCTTTAGTGATAAAACTCTGCTCTTGTATTCAGGAGCCTTATACCCTCTAATTACTCAAAGTTTGGTATTTCCAGGATAATTGCTAAAGTTTTTAGGCAATCCTTAAAAAAAGAAAACTACTAAACTTGGGCTGTACTGATCTGAGCTTAGAGCCTTGGCTGCTCACTCTCTGGGGATTTTTGGCCGAACCCCCTCCCCCACCCCCACACCCAGCTTTAATTAAATACATTACTTGCTATGCCCCTTCTGAACCTTAAAGGGGTAAGCGTAGTCTCCAGTACTTAAAGGGACAAGTACCATAAACTGACTACAACTCTTCTACCCCTTTGGAACTAGAAATTTAACACTATTACAAACCCTCTACACTTATTATAAAGCCCCTGCCACCTAGGGGTTGCACCAATTCAAAGAGACAGTCGTAGGATACACAGCAACCCTACTCTGAGTACATTAAATTGAACACCTCCTTTTTCAGCCAGCGTCTACCAAAACATAACCTGGCTAGCCAAGCTGTGCTTTTCATCTACAACTGCCCATGAAACTTGTGCGACTATACCACTGGCACAGTTTGGTGTACTCCCAATATGATGGCATATATACAGTTCTTCTTCCTTTATGGTTGTCTGTTCCTCCTCTTGCCTCACCCCACCCATAAAATCTTAACAACCTCCTCTAAACATGGAGTGTCGCATGTAACATTCCCTAGAGATACAACTACCTCAAAACATTCTGGAATGGACTTCCTACAAGTCGCCATGCCTTTTTACCAGTCTATGCCAACAGACTTCTTCCAGGCACCCTTTTCAATATCTGTTAGAACAGTGCTGTATTCATCGTCCCTTTTTGCGCAATTATCTACAGTATTCCCACAAAGCCTAATTCAAAACCCACCCATACAAAACGGCATAAAACATGCATTATTAAAGGAATTATAATCAGACTTAGGAAATTGTTAGTCCTTTTATTATTATGTTTTGGGAATGTTGAGCTAAACCCTGGTTCCCCTGTAATTCTAGATGCCCCTTCAGAGCTACCTCAACCTAAGGGCATTAACTTCCTTCACCTAAATGTCTGCAGCTTGCTAATGAAAATGGACTTGATACAAGCTTGGACATTTCATGCATCCCCAGATATATTTGTGATCTCAGAAATGTGGCTTAGGAGTTCCACTCCCGACTGCAGCATCAATATCCCAGGCTACAATGTACTCAGGTCAGATAGGCCAACTAGGGGTGGGGGTTGGGGGCCACTATCCTTTTTAAAGAGAGATTTGCTGTAACAGTTATTGACATCTCCTCCACTCCTAAGGAGTTTGAGAGCATTACTGTGAAGCTAACACTTTCCTCTGAGGAAACCATAGCAATAACTGCCTGCTATAGACTACCATCTGGTGGCTTCGGAATACTAGACCACCTCCACAAGCATTTGGAGAAGGCCAGATCTGAATGCATTATTATAGAGGACCTTAATCTCGACTGGAAGGATGAATGCTCTAAACTCTGAAGGACTTTTGTGACAAGCATGGCCTGCCACAAATGACCCCTGATGTCACCTACCCTAATAGCAAAAACCCAAACTGTAGCTCACTCCTGGATTTATTTCTTGTTAACAAGCCTCACAATTTATCCATTGCAGGGGACTCCATAACAATGTAAATGATCATAATGCTATAGCCTGTGTAAGGCATACTCCCAAGCTTAACTCAACCTCTATCTTCAAAGTCAAAAGATGCCTAAGGAATTTTAGCCAGGCTGCCTTCCTATCAGACCTAAACAAGATTAGATGGCAGGACTTTTATTCAGCTACATCAATCACTGAGGCCTACAGCATCTTCCAAAACCTTGTCAGGAATGTGATTGATAAGCATGCCCCCTTACCAAAAGCAAGTCCAAAAAAGGTCACCCCCCTGGTTTGCATCCACCCTGAAAGCAGCTCTTAAGGGCAGAAACAAGTTGTGGAGGAAAGCCAGAAAAATGAAAACTGATTCTGATTGGCTTGCCTTCCGCGTTGCCAGAAACTCCTGCACTAAACTTATTAGGGCTGAGAAAGGTCTCTATTTACAATCTGCCCTTGAAGAGAACAGAAATAACTCTGCCAAATTCTGGAATATCCTAAAGGAGGTCGAGGGCCGACCATCTTCCTCGCCCCTGCCTACCAAGAGAGTGTTTGGAGACATCACATATACTGAAAAGGCAGACATCCTGGAGCAACTCAATAATCACTCCATCACAGCAGGACTAGTGTTCGACGCCTCACCTGCCAGTAGGCTAGCTACATAGTCTCTGCCTGACGATGTCCCTCACCCTGCCAGCACAAATAATCAGAAGACCTCCTTCTGTTTTAGCCCTATAACCCTTAAGCAGGTTGAGGATCTATTGTTGGCACTGGATACAAAGAAAAGTACTGGGGCAGACCTTTTAGAGCCCTTTTTTCTGAAAATAGGACATTTTCACTTAACCTCTCCCATCACACACCTTTTCAATCTTTCCCTTTCACTAGGGGACTGCCCACCAATCTTGAAAATTGCACACATTATCCCCCTTTTCAAGTCTGGGAATACAGGTGACCTAAACTATCACAGGCCAATTTCCCTGCTCCCCGTCCTATCAAGACTACTGGAGAAGCTAATTAACCAACAGCTAAGGGACTTCCTGGAAAATAAGGACCTATTAAACCCCATACAATCGGGTTTCAGACCAAAGCACAACACTGTATCCACCCTCGTCAAAGTCTCTAGTGATTGGCTAAATGCAACTGATGCAAAGAAGCACATCTATGCCTTGTTTTTAGACCTACACAAGGTCTTTGATACCTTTGACAATAGCCTGCTATTGGCCGCTTTGAGCTATCTTGGACTTGATGATACCGCCATAAAATGGTTCAACTGTTACCTTATCAACAGAATGCAATAAATCAAAGACCAAGCTGATCTCTCACTGCTTAAAACTCTACTGCATGGAGTACTGCAAGGCTCCATACTGGGACCCATACTGTTTGCGATCTATATTAATAATATTGACTCCCAAATACACAAGGCACGTGTGCATCTATTTGCAGATGACATGCTGATATACACAGTGTGCTCTTCCCCCAAGCTTGCGTTCAAGGAGCTGCAACATGAATTTGACATCCTGCAAAAAAATTTTTTGCAGCTGAAGCTCCTCCTTAATGCAAGCAAAACAAAAGCTATGGTCATCTACCCTGAATCCCACATTCCGACGACAACCGTACACCATCATAGGATACTCACCTTACTTGATGAACCAATTGAAATTGTTGACAACTTTAAATATGTAGGTTTTTGGCTAGACAGCAAGCTTAATTTTACGGTACATTTGCAGGAACTAGCCAAAAAACTGAGACAGAACCTGGACATCTTCTATAGTATTAGACATCTTCTCACATGTGAGGCAAAAAAGACACTGGTTCAAACAACCTTCCTACTTCTACTTGACTATGCGGACATTCTCTATTGCCACTGCCCTGTATAAGTTCTAAGTATATTAGACACCCTTTACCACCATGCCCTGAGATTCATATCTAGGACTCCTTTAAATACCCAGCACTGTCAGCTCTAAGAGATGCTTGGCTGGTCCTCTCTTACTATCAGGAGGAAGAGGAAAGCAGCCCTTTGGCTTTAGAGGGTAATTACAAATAAACTTCCTTCTTATATCTCCAATCTATTTAATCAAAACTCAGGGACCTACTGTTTGAAACACTATGCATTTGTTATGTTCAATGTCCCCAAGATTCAATCATGATCTGGCACTGCCGCTATTAGCATTGCTCTTCCCTCACTTTGGGACTCCCTGCAGAAGGCACTTGAGATTGTTACAGTACCGGGGATATCCAACTTCAAGTCTCTTCTCACAGCTGCCTTGAAAGAAACTTGCTCATGTCATAAATAATTGCTCAAGACCTTGCTTTCTCAATCCCACTTTTTTTTTTTTTTTATTTAGATGTTTAACCAGGAATAGCACACTAAGCTGAAAGCTTTTTTACAGGAGTGACCTGGGAGCACAGGGAAGTTAAGTGACTTGCTCAGGGTCACACAGTATGCAAGTGGAAGCTGTGGGATTCAAACCCAGGTCTGGTCTGCTGGATGTCACCAGATTTGCAGCTCAGAGCCTTAAACCACTGTGCTATACTGCCTCCCTGTTTGTCAGGTCATTCTAGCACTTCTAATCCTCTCCGCCTTACCCCTACCCATTCTCCTCAACCTCCCCTTTCCTCCCCCTTCTCAACTCTCCACTCCCTGTTTCCTCTTTAACAATACTTAATATCTTCTGTCATGTTGTATTATTACAGGTTACTATAGTTTTGCAGCAGTATTCCCATATGATCCTTTGTGCCTGTAATCTGTATATGCTGTAAAATGCACAAAATGTATCATCGACTGTATTCAGATGTTGTATATGTTGTGTACCGGTATATCTATACCATCGTATTGTTGTCCATTGTAATTGTTGTCCAGTACCACCTTGCAAATGAGCTCGCTCAAAGGTGAAAAGCCTGGTTAAATAAAGTTTGATTGATTGATTGATACTGTAATGCACCTCCTGATTTATCTAGACATCTGTATCTCATTTTGAGTACACCAAACAACCCCTCATTCACAGATCTGGTGGCCACATGAGTGGCATTGTATCTGTCCTCCTGTGGTGTATGTGGGTTATATACAGGTGTCATTAGCTATGCCCTAAGTGGATATCCACTGTCACCTATGGTTAGATAAAACAAATTATGAGTCACATAATACTTATGATATCCCACTGTAGTGTATAGGTGAACACATGTACACATCTATATAAATAGACACGCATACATTCCATGTATTGCCATATGCATGTTTCATAGTTCTTTGATAGGTATTTCACTGAGCACTGTCCATATTAATGTTCAGTGTGCAACATCTGGTTCCAGAGAATCATATGTACTGAGTGTCAATCCATGTGCCATGTTGCATTTAGCACACACACCATTCCACTGTGTGGTCATACTGTATATAGTCAGCCCTATGCAATGATGATTAATTGCCCTATATACATGCACATCCATGTACATGACTGTGAGGGGGTGTCCACAGTGGCACATGAATATTGGGATGTGGGGCATATGAGGGTAACACATGACATATGGGTCAATGGAGGTCAGGAAGGAACAGCACGACAATGCTGGGTTATGTGTGATATACGACAATATTTTATGCACCACGGCATGACATCATGAATAACTACCTAATAACACACCACATAAAATGGCTTTGAGGAGTGTGTACTATATTATAAAATGCATACTTGACATATGTGTTAATTATGAATATGACATGTGGGTATTGCCAGTGGCAATGCAGACTGACAATGGCCACATTGCCGAGACATGTGACATATCTGCTTAACAGTGTGCCATGCATAGACAGTTATATCACCCGGATGCCTTACACATTGATTATTCAGTAACACATGCCATTTATCTTTGCACATTGGGAGATGTTCACAATGTGGGCTATTTAATCTTGAAAAACAACTTGTAAATGAACATTAAATGATTATTATGTACATGCATGAAAAAGCAGGAACCATTGTCCATTTCTCGTGCATGCACATTAAAACATGTAATATCAATGCACGTGCGAGCTCACATGCATATGCACAACACACGTGCAAGAAATCACGAGGCCCTCTTATACTGCTTGAAAAACAGTGTGTAGTGTCCTTCTGCGAGGGCTTGGCCCGAGGTTCAATGTGGGGAATATCTCATCCCACAACCTCTACTTAAGCCCTCCACTAATGCACCTCCCTTGCTTAGTGAGTGTTTTTCTCTAGGCTCCCTGTGTGGCTCGTATGCTGTGCTGCCTTGTGCTGCTGCTCTGGTGTATGCCCCCCTTTCCTGCCATCCTGTCTGTTTCAATCCTCCCTTACCCCTGTTCCTGTGTTTGTTATCCCTGCCTGCGTTCTTTCCTTTGTCCGCGGCCACTCCGGTCGCCTCCCTACCCCTTTTCCTGCTCCTCCTTCCCAGGCATCCTGGGGTTTTTGTTGTGTGGTTTCCTTTTTTGGGGATTTCATTTCCTCATCGCCATCACTTCTGAAGCCCCCCCCCCCTGCTCAGCCTGACTCCAGGCCACTGGTGCTATGAGCATCCCTGTTCCTTCCTCCAATCCAGTCCTCCTCTCTCTCAGCATGCACTCCCACTTCCTGTCCTCGTTCAAGCTATTCCCTCCGCATTACCTCCCATAGCTCCATCTTCCAGCAGCCCTTCTCCCCTCCATGGATTACTGGATCCTACCGACAGCTTTCTGGTGCTCTCAGCAGTAAGTACAGTAAGTACATACGTACACTTCATTTTCAGTACCCTTGCACCTGTTGTTTTCTCTGTGTACCTACCCAGCAACCATGTTTCAGGGCACTGGCTCTCCAGCTACCGCATACTCACTACCAACTAATACCATCCTGAGGTAATGGCTCATTCAGCCTACTGCTCTGCCTAACTTGACCGACTGATTGGCTATCACATCAGTTAGTGCAGGACATGCTCAAGCGGCTCCAGCCGAACAGAAGAATTAAGGACACATTTCCAGGATCAAGGAAGATTTTTATATAGCATATTCTGACAGGTATATGGTTCTGTTCTCACTTTTCATATGCCCCCAATCTTTGCTAATGTTCAAATTTTTATGGAAACAGGATCTGTGCGTCACCGTATCTTCCTGCTGCATCTCCTAGCTCACGTATACAATGCACGTAATGGTAGCCTACATATTGAGACTTCCCTACACACCACAAAGCCACCCAGTATACCTCCAGGATGGGGCAATGGATTTTTAATCCTTTCCACTGTCTCTCAATGCTTCACCTATGCTCTAGACTTGCATTCATTTCTCCCTGCATTCTGCAGTGGAGGTGGGGGTGGGGTGTCGCTCGCCCACTTACTTTAGGAACTAGGTGGGGGGGGTCTGGGAGAGGGACGGTGTTCTGGGCCTACTTTGTAGGTCACTGTCAGCACACCTCATCTTCTCCATGTCTTCCTTGGACCCTCTCCATGTTGTCTCTGTTGCCCACTACCATGGATCATTGCTGCTTTCCTACTGAACGAAGGAATGATATTTCCCAGTCCTTCAGCTACAGTACCTACAGCCCATTGCTTCTCTTGCTTGCACATCTCCATTCCATGTCTACCCCATTTTAGTCTTGCCCTCATTTGTCTCAATTCCTTCCTCCTCATCATGCCTCAGGCACTTGCCTCATCATCAACCCTACCTGATGTTGTCATTCTTATCGCCCTTCTCGTATCTCAATGTCGACCACTACTTTATCATTCTATCCTGTTATACATCTTACTTCTACACTCTCTCTCTCTCTCTCTCTCTGCAGTGACATTGCACTTTAGCTAGCTCATACCAGCAGTATTCTGGACTCCGTCCCTAACTCGCACCTTCTGAGGTACCGAGTGAAGGTCGGCTTCCCCTGTCTACTGGGGATGAATGTCCATTATGATCACTACATCCTGCTACTTACCAGCTGACATCCTCTGTCCCTAACTCTGCTTGGCAGTATTGAGTGAAGGTTAGCTCGCCCCGACTGCCAGGGATGGGAGCTATGTCTACAATCTACTGACATACCATACCTTCTCTGCCTCATTCCAGTTGCTGCTTCCCTTCGGGAATGGAACTTCTACGCCCCTTGTGACCTTCCTGTTCTAACTATGCCTGGCTGCCTCAAGCTATCATTCTCCCACCTCAGCCATTTGAACGGGAACCTGAGTTACAGTCTATTGCTTTGAATTACCTGTTCTCAGACTCATACCCAGATACTGCTTCCCTTCAGGACCTTGCCTTGCTTGATATGCCTTTTCCATCATACCTAGTCTGCAGCCTCGTTTCATGATCCCCTCTGCTAACTGCCATAGTGGGAAGCCAGAATCCGTATATGACTGTTTCCACTGTCTGCCTCTTATTCCTGATGCTGGTTGTCATTTGTTTCAGGTACAGAACTGCTTCATATGTGTACCCTCATCTTCCTAACTCTCCTTGCTGCATCAATCAGGTCTTCGTGATTCGACAGTCACAGATCGATGATCAATTTTATATTTCACCACTTCCTGTATCCGTGCTCTGTCTGTCATCAGATGTTGCATCGTTTCTGGACCTGGACCTCCTCCTGCTCATCAGCCTCCATCCTTCATTGCCAGCAGCCTTCCCTCAAGTCTCATCACACTACCTTTCCTGGTCGAGTGCCTGAGCTTGCATCATTGTTTTCACTTTTGTTTCCTCTGCCTGATACCGGTCACCGCTTCCCTTCGGGAACAGGTCCATCCCAATACAACTGCTTTCCTCCCTCGGCTCCACCTGTTGACATTGACTCATGTCATCCAATCAACATCAGGGAGTGGTGGCCTATCTCTGGATTCACTGGGTCATTGTATCCTCTGTCTCTTGCCCAGTTGCGACTTCCCATCTGGAATGGACCTCCGTGACTAGTTTGTTTCCGTCCTCCTACCTCTGCAGAGTGGTATCGAAGACTAGTTCTCTCCTCATTTCTCAAGTCTAGAAGCTGGTGTCTCCACTCAGCTGTTTCAATCCTACTTGTCCTCCACTGGAACATCACTTGCTGCTCCCTCCTGGACTTAAGCATGTCCCAATTGTGCTTTCACCTTCACCCATTATCTGGAGCATCATGCGCGTCATCTCACTTCAGTTTGACTGCCTCTGGGACTTCCTTGCTGCAGGTCACCCATCCAGTTGATGTCCGAATTTCATTCCTCCTTTGGATGTGGAAACATTATCCTTCTTTGCTGTAACACCTTCTGTCCCTTCGCTAGTTGGTTGATGCCTTTGTCTGATGTGGGACTGATGTACCTCTACCTTGTTGCTCTTAGAACTTCGCTTACCTCCTCAGTGCACCATGGATCATCGTCTGGTGACTGCTACAGACTTCCTGTCTTCTGCTGCCATTTGCTGAGGAGCCGACCCAGTCCTGTTCCTTCCAGTACTGTATGCCATCCAGCTTCATTCACCTTGACACTGTCCTGGATCAGTCCTTCAGTCCCTTAGAATTTACTCCGGACTTTCCTTCAATCCCCAGATAGCTGCTTTCCATCTCCACCTTGCTGGCTCGGGGCTTCGTTCTGTGTGCTGTGGCTCTTTTGGGCATCCTACCATATCCCTGGCCAGTATTCCTACTCATGCAACTTCCAGCCTCATTTATTCATTGCATACTCCTACTCTGGCCATCTTTACAGCTCCCATCCACTACTCAATGGATCACTGTTTATTTCACTTGAGGAATCAACTTCTAGCAAGCATTCCTTGGCTACATTCCTCAGAAACTCTTACGTTAATTTAACATTTTCCATACTACCAATCAGCTCCCCTCGATCATTCCGGACTCTTATTTGTCTGGACACTAGAAACATACATGTCTCTCTACATTGGATACTCCCTACGAATTTTGCCTATTCAGTCTCCATGGACCTTCTTGTCTACCATGCCGCACAGGCTCTCCTCTTACATGGAAAGGATGAAACGTCTTCTGTATGCTTTGACTTAATCTCCATCATCGCTTCTCTGGATCACGGACTCTCAAGAGACCTCATGGCACCATGGACATTACCTATTTCCAGTCCACAGCTTTATACCATCACCAAATTTGTTGATGATGTTATTAGACTCTTACTTCCGCTACAGTCATTGCTTGTTTTAAGACCTTACCAGCTGCTTTCAGAATATTCATTGTTGGATCTCCACCGACTAGCTGCTTATGAAAGCCACACCATCCAAACCATTGTTCTTGGCTCCTGGGCATCACAATTCCTCACATTAATTATTCACACTTCTCCATCTAGTACCTTCAGTCAAGTTAACCACCCTTCCAGTGGACCCTCCAGCCACTCTTTCACGAATCACCTACAATAATCACTCCAGTAAAGACTATCACTGAAACCTGGCTCTTCCTCTTTCCATTTGAAAATCCACAACAGTTAAGGTGAATTCACTAACCCAGTCTTGCCTCCCAACCAATCTTAATCAGCCATAGCCCTAAGTTCCTCTAATGTTCAACACTACTTGACCTCACCTCCAACTCAGCCTATGGATTCTTCAACATATCCGCCTACAAACTTCTCTCAAGGACTTCAGCATCAGATTACCTGTAAAACTAATCAACTAGAAGTCTTCACGGTGCATCTCATGGACAATCAAGCTGCAGAAATACCTATATTTACTTTAGCCAACATACCAGCCGAGCATATACAAGTATAGTTACAAGCTCAATGATCAACTTCTTAAAGACGTTAAATATTGCAAACTTATTAGGGAAAAAATAGAATATTTTTCTTCACTAAACCCTTTAGATAGTGTAAAACCTGATATCTGGTGGGGGGCCTTTAAAGCCTTCATGAGAGGGATACTGATTAGCATGGTGGTTGGTAGGAAAAGAGAGCGAGAGGAAGGCCTTAAATCCTTATTATCCCAAATCAGATTTCTGGAAACAAACCTGCCGACTAATCCCCTAGATGAGGATATTCAGAAACTCCTGAAATTAAAGGATAAATATCTGGGATTACTTCAAGAGAGAGAAGAACTAGCTATTATTGGTACCAGAGCTAAATACACCGATCGGGGGAAAAAACGGGACGTTTACTGGCATTGCGTATTAAACAGCAGGAGTCAATGAGATTTATCCTGCCTATCAGGTCATCAGCAGGCCGGAACTCTCAAAGTGTCTCCTAACGAAATAGCTCAGAATTTGCTGCTTATTATTCTGAACAGTATAGCGACATGGAGCACCTCCTGTCCAGAAGATATACAAGGTTATCTAAGAGGTTCCCACTTGCCCCTTCTCCTGACAGGTGCAGTGAAACTCTGGTTGTCCCTATTTCTCAGGGCCGAGATTGCTAAGGTTATTAGTGAATTGCCTGCCGATAGGTCCCTGGTCCAGATGGATTTTCTCCTTTATTTTACAAGGTCTTTCGAGACCTTCTTTTACCAATACGTAGTCGTTTATTTCAACAAATCCTATCTGGGGAAGAGACAGATCCATATCTCTACGAGGACCTGATTGTTCTGCTTCCCAAACCTGACAAAGACCTCGATAAGGTTCAAAGTTATAGACCCAGCTCTCTTTTAAATTAGGATGTTAAGATTCTCTCTAAAATACTGACCAATAGGTTTGCACTGGTTCTTCCTGGGTTGATAGGTACAAATCAGGTTGGATTCATGAAAAGGCAATTATCTTCTGATCATTTATGCACTTTGTCGCATGTCTTCTCGGCTACCAGGGATGCAGAGTTCCCAGTGGGCTTGGTCTCCTTGGATGCCAAGAAGGCATTTGACGGTGTGAACTGGAATTTCTTGTTTCACACTTTGGAGGCTTTCCATATCCCTTCTCTGTTTATCTCCTGGATTGCCGCCCTTTATAAAAAACCCTCGGCAAGAATTTCTGCGAATGGGGCCTTCTCCCACTCTTTTCCGCTCCACTCAGGTACTAGACAGGGGTGCCCCCTCTTTCCTTTATTATTTAACTTATATCTGGAACCTCTTATCCAAAATATTCTCAATAATGACTCCATACAAGGAGTGAGAATTGGGCGGCATGAAGTGAAAGTCACTACATATGCTGATGATCTGCTAATACATTTGTCCCATCCGGTATCCTCTGTTCCGGCCTTACTAAGTGAAGTGGCAAGGTTCAGTGCTTTGTCTAACTACAAATTGAATGCCAGTAAGTCCCTGTTTTTTCCATTAAATCACAAAGTTTTTAAGACTGATATTAGTCCCTTGGGGCTATGCTGGACTCCCAGGTCTTTTAAGTATCTGGGTATTAAACTTTCATGTAACCCCTTAGTATGGTTCAAGGAAAACCTAGATTCTTTACTGCAGGGAATTACACACAACCTAGAGAGGTGGTCCAAACTCCCTATCTCCCTGTGGGGCCGAATTAATATAATTAAAATGAATGAATGTATTTCCTAGGATTTTTTATCCGTTGTCCCTTCTTAATGCTTTTGTTCCTTTACTCTGGTTCAAAATGGTTCATGGTATTTTTACTAAATTCATCTGGGCCGATAGGTATCCCTGCCTGGCTTACCATAAGCTGGAAGCTCCTAAACTGGAAGGGGGGTTGCGAATTCCCCATCTGGTTTATATATCATTGGGCTAGTCACCTTGCGAAATGTTCGCGGTGGGTATCTCCCGGCCCAGAGGAAGCACAACCCATTTTGCTCAAAATAGAATCGGACTCAATTAAGGCCAATAATCTGGACCCTCTCGCATTATTTTTCCTTAAGTTATCTCAAGTAAGTATGGCTGTAGATTGTCCCATAATAAGGACCTCTTTAAAGGTCTACTTACAGATGTGTTCCTTTTTGCAGTATTCTCCCCACCTGGACCTGGCTCAGTCTATATGGAACTCTCCATCATTTACTATTAACAAGAATCAAATCTCCCATCTTTGGTTGCCTCAACTCGAAGAGGGGAAGCTCTTGACCTTTACTGATGGTAAGGGGCATTGGTTATCAGTGGAGGAGATGGTTAGGAAATGTTGTATCCCGACTTCTTCTTTCTTCAAAGTCTTGCAATTGAGACATTTACTGGTAATCACTCTGCAGAGTACTCCTCCCTCTCAGAGCATCTCCTCTCTGATACCCAAGTTATCCCCACTTTCTGGGTCTTCTGGTGTAATCTCTAAATTATATCAGGTTCAGGGGCCCATTTGGGCCATCAAGATTTTGGAGTAACTTTTTTCCCCATCTGCAGTTAGATTGGTATTCTCTCTGGAAGTCATGTCACAAATTTATTTCTCAGGATAGACTGCGTCTCATGCAATATTATGTATTGCATAACCTATACTATTCCCAGGTTAAGCTCCACAAGTGGGGCTACTTAGACTCCAATAAATGCAATAAATGTTTGCAAGATGAGGGCACACTTTTTCATATGCTTTGGTCTTGTCCAAGTATTTCCACCTTTTGGGTTTCAATCCAAACTTCCTTAGACCCCTTTTTGGGCCTTCAAGAATACTTTATCCCTGAGGTATGTGTGTTGGGGGACCTGTCTTCTATTAGAGTCAAGGTGCGTAAGTTTCACATATCCATGGTCGCCTTGTTGGCTAAGAAAATAATTCTCCATCATTGGAAAGACAGATCCTCCCCTTCTTTCCAGGAATGGGTAAGAGAGGTATTATCCAATTTGCGCACAGAAAAGGCAATAGCCAGCCTACATAACAGACTGACAGTTTATGGTAGAATTTGGGATCCCCTTCACTCATTAGTCTCTCTGGTTCCAAACTAAACTTATAATTGGCTTAATGCTTCTTTACAGCCTTTTGACTAGAGGCTCGGCATTTACGGGCACTGCGATGGGTTACTGCAGTAAGGGGAGGTGGGGGGGCAGCATCTTTTTACTATGTATCAATGAGTCTATGTCAGCTTCTTTGTATGCTGCCTTTTATGGTGGAAAATGTGTGAATAAACTTTAAATTACAAAAAAAAAATACAAGTATAGTTACGACATCATGCCCAAATAAGCCATCCAATCCTCAAACTGAACCTCCAAGCAGTCTATATACTTGTTCGATTACCATCAGGACTGCATCTGCTAATCTTACTCTATTTTGTCTACTAATCACTCATGGCAGACCTCCTATCAGTCACGCATGGACTCTCCCCCACTCATTTATACTGTACAGATGCTTACTTAGCTACTCATTGCCCACTACTACATTCTTTTCCTCCAGATTTTACCTTAACAGTCAAATCTTACACAAGTCAGGATCATTCACCTATGACTGCACAAATCACCACAATTCCTGCCATTCACTTCTGGTAGCATTCAATCAAATTATGCTCTCCCAACTCATTATGCCCCTGCAATCCATTTGGACACACATACTTCATCTCCTTGGAAATCTGGACTCCATGCGCCCTTCTTCAACTGGATCTGCTCCACACTTAGGATTCTACCGCTCCTTCATAAAAGACTGACTCTTCATCCTCAGAATCATCAGTCAATTTGCATCGCCCATGGATTGAGCATGGACCATCATCTCTAAGGCACTAAAAGACTCTCTTCTACTCATTTTCCACTTCACAGATGCTTTCTTAGCGAGTTCTCACCCTCTGCTGAATTTCTTGCCTCCAGACCTTACCTTGACAGTCAAACCTTACACAAGTTTGATCATTCACCCATGACTTCTCACATCAAAGCATGTCCGCCCTCCACTGTCTAATAATTTATTAATCAAGTCATGCTGTCTCTGCTCATTACGTCTCTGCAACCCCTATGGACAAGCATCCTTCATCACCTCAGAAATCTGGACTTCATTCACCCTTCTTTAATTGGATCTGTTTCACACTTAGGATTCTACGGCTCCTGCAGAACAGACCTACTCTTCAAACTCCAGATCATCATTTAATCTGCTTCAGCCATGGATCCAGGATGAACTATTGTTTCTCCAAAAAGCTCACCTTCCTTAAATTAGCTATGGCTACTAAAACCTGGTCCTTCTCCTCTTAGTATGACCAGAGAATGGGCAGACCTATGGCCATGAGTCCTCAGAGGTTTCCTCCACCTGGGGGGTTTTCCCTCTCCTGAGTGCCAGGGGGTTATACTCTCTGCGAATTGGAGGAGTTATCTTTTTGGGCCTTCTATTCCCCACAAATTACTACCTACATACATACCTACTATTCAAGGGTGGGAATAGAGTAAAGCCACAAAAAGTACTACAAGTTACACAAGCACTATATACCCCATTGCTATTCCCCAAACATTGAATGGGATGGCTTGGCTCGAGGTTCATTGTGGAGAATAGCTCCTCCCACAGCCTTCATTGGTTTCATAGGTTTATACTGAGCTTGTTCAGACTTTCGTCCATGATGCTTGCCATGTTACTAAAAGCTCCCCTGTCTGAATAACTTGTCCAGTTTTAGTTTGAAGGACTCTTTAGATGGACTGCTTACCACATCTTCAGGTAGTTCATTCCATTTTGCTATCACCCTTTGATTGAACCATATTTTGCGCTTTCATGTCCGGCATTTCTCACCCTTCAGCTGTAGTATATGGGCTCTGGTATTAAATGGTTGGTCTCTAAATTCCAGCCCATCTTTTCCCATAAATCTTGATCATCCAGTGCTTTGAACAGCAAGCACATGTCCATCTCCATCTCCTATACTCCAGAAGGAACAGGTTTAGTTCTCCCAGTCTAGTATTGCAGTATTTGTCTGCCATACCCTTTATGGAGTGGGTAGCTCACTTCTGTACCTTCTCAGGCATTTGAATTATGTTTTGATGGTATGGAGACAATAATTGGGCTCCATATTCTAGAATAGGCCTTACCAGAGAACTGTACAAGGGGGCCATTACTTCTCTGTTTCTGCTAGCTATATGTCGTAGTATAGAGTTTAGTACACCATTGGCTTTTTTGCATATATTATTACAGTGGACCTTAAATTGTAAGTCATCTATAATAATTATGCCCATGTCATTCTCCTCTGTTACTGTTCTCAGTATAGTACTGCCTAAATTGTAGGTATGATTTGTGTTTTTCCTTCCCAAATGCATTACTGTACATTTGTCTGGGTTTAGGGGAAGTTTATAAGTCCTACACCACTCATGTATATAATTTAGAGCATTCTATAAGGCCTTCTGATCACCTTGCTGTTTGATTTCCACTCCAATCTGCAATAGTCAGCGAACGTAGTTAGCCATATGTTATTTTGCTCATATTTAAGTGATGCCAGGATGTTGAAGAGGCATGGCCTTAGTACCTCTACTTAAGCCCTCCACTAATGCACCTCCCTTGCTTAGGGAGTGTTTTTCATACACCACCATCCTCTCTGCCTCCTTCTCCAGTGCTCTTCTCACCCTTGTTTATGGGCCTTCTATTCCCTACAAATTACTACCTACATACCTGCTACTCAAGGGTGGGAATAGAGTAAAGCCGCAAAAAGTACTACAAGTTACACAAGCACTATATACCCCATTGCTATTCCCCAAACACTGAATCTCTGTATTTGAGCAGCAAAATGTCTGTAAGAAGCCCTAACTTTTTTACTTTGAGACTGCCATGCTCCTGGATGAGGTCAGGAAGTACAGTGGTATACTGCTGTCTCCTGGTAAGAAGGCACACACCCCCAGGGCAAGGGACAAAGTGTGGGGGACAATAGTTAGGCATATGAAGGCATCAACAGGTGTGCCCAGAATTGTGTCCCAGCTAAAGCACTGCTAGAGTGACCTCAGACACCGGGATCCTGCAATTGCCAACCAGGTGACAAGTGGCAGTTAGAACACCACAGACAGCACTGCAGGTAGGTCTGGATTCATACATGGCTTTCGTTACTGCATGAATCTGTAATGGTACAAGGCATGTGACAGATGCAACATTAAAGTATATAGTTATTTGTTATATCATGTCAAGTACATCGGACATGTTAACATGACAGAGGAAGTCATATGTAAGAGATAGATAGATAGATAGATAGATAGATAGATAGATAGATAGATAGATAGATAGATAGATAGATGGCTGTGTAGGAATATAAGCTGGTAGATACATTGATGAGTAGATAGGTAGTCAGACAGGTAGGTAGGTGGGTAGATAGGTAGGTGGTTAGATAAGTAGATGGGTGGATGGATGGTTGGCTGGATGGAGTGTGTCATACACTGGGAAAAATAATATCTTGACAAGCCTAAATATCTTATTTCATTAACTAAAAATCTTAATTTTTTCCCCCAAGATTATCTCTAGAGTTTTTTCTTACTCGTTAAGAAAAAAAGACTTGCATCAAGACAAATTATCTTGAGTTATCTTGTCAAGAAAAACAAGCTTATTTCATGGTATATTTTTCCTATTTTAATCATTTTTAATGTCAGTGATTAAAAATCGTGCGTGATAGCTTCATGGCATCATCCAGTTTTTAGACTGTAGTACTAGTTTTTAGAGTTTTATTTTTTCTCTCAGTCTGGTTTTATGATTTATTGTTTGGCAAGCATTTTTTACCTCTTACTTTCTGTGATTGTCAGGCCCACAATCTGTAACATTTGAAAGTGGCTGGGTTTCTATGTATTTCTATGGATATAAAGTTCTTAAAAAGGATTTTTGTTAAATGATGATTTTCTTACACTGACACCTTTGATGGCCATGACACCGGGGAACCTCCCTTACTCTTCTTTGATTACAGCCAGATGATCTTTTACTTTCACCTTGACAGTGACCAGAGATGGGCAGAAGGGACCTCTGTTTTATGTCTCATCGGAAAGAAGACACCTCAACAATCTGGGTCCCCCCAGCCTACCACGTTCCCAGCATCTGGGACTCACCCACCCACCTGACCACCATTCATGGACCAGGCCCACTACCAGCCCCTTGACCAGCCTCTCCAGCTAAGCAACATCCTTGAAATTCCTTCTCCTATCCGGGGCCCTGTACAATTCATGGGGGAAGGGGTTGGAAGAATGCAGAGCTTTACGATTCAGGTGTCATTCCTTCCATCCCTTTGACTACTCCAGAGAGTTCCAAAATCAGGACTCAGCTGCAATCTCCATTACTCCCACAAATGTTTTCCACACTGCAGGGCTGGAAAGAAGAGAGCCATCCTCCCCTCACACCTAACTCCAGCGTGAACAGTAGGTGAGCTCCCGGGTATTGGTCGGGCTCGGGACAAGCAAGCAAAGCTTGTATAGCGCAGTGGTTTAAGGCTCTGAGCTGCAAATCTGGTGACATCTAGCAGACCAGACCTGGGTTTGAATCCCACAGCTTCCACTTGCATACTGTGTGACCCTAGGCAAGTCGCTTAACTTCCCTGTGCTCCCAGGTCACACCTGCCCTTTTCACTTTTACCCCTGTATCCTTCTTTGTTTGACACTCCATATCCTTTCTGTCTCCCTTTCACACTTGTCATACTCCCTCTCTCTCTCTCCCCCTCTCTCTCTTGTTCTCTCTCTGGATCCCTCTTTTACACTCTGTGTCCAGTTTTCCCTGTCACACTCAGTGTGCCCACTTTTTCTTTTACTTTCTGTGTTCCCTGTCTCCTTTTTATATTCTACATACCTAGTCTCTCTCTTTCACAATCCTTGTCCTTTTCTCTGTATCACACTCCCTCACACTCCATATCCCTCTCTCCCACTGGTATCCCCTCTCCCAGTTTCACATGTCCCCTTCATCACTGTTATTTGCTTACATTTCATGAGTAAAAGTAACATGAGTTGGGTTGGCCCACTGGTGCAGCGGTAGCGCTACCGCTTGTGACATTGACAACCAAGGTTCAGGAACGAGCCCTGTGTAACAGAGGGTTGGCAGGGGGAGGTTGGATGAGCATCCCATGAACTGCTTTCTACCTTTGGTGGGGAGGAGTGGTGATGAGAAAGCTGGGTGTACACCTTGCCAAGACCACAACAGAAGAGAGACAGCAGTGGCCGACATCTGTGGGGCATGCATGGAAGCATGCATGCCTGCACGCTGATGTTATTACAGATCTGCACCTTGGGGAAATCAACACAATATAAAAACCCTGTGCGGTAGCACTTCATGATGACCCTCAACTTCTCCTGAATGATGATGGGAAGCATAAGTTCTGGACAGGCTTCTGATGGATCACAGTTTCTCCCTAGTGAGCCCTGCAATAGAGGGCAAGCTACGGGACCTCCAACCTGGGCAGCTGAATGTGGGAGGCTGGTGAGAGGCAAGAGGGATACAAATGGGGTAAGTAGCCTGCCTGTAGCCAGTGCAAAGGTAGAGCTGAAAAAAAAGCAACACAGAGAAGGATAAAGTGGAGGAAAGTGTTATCACCAGGGCATGTGTCCCACGGTGAGTGCTGCACTGTAAAGTCCTCACCCAACATCTCAGCTGGGATTAATCCCCCACAGAGATCCCCACTGCTTATACTGTCTACCATCATCTACTGTACCCTTTGATACTGTGCGGTGAAGTTATAAAAAGAAACACACACACACACTGTGCAGCTAAATACGCTGCTTTTAGTAAAACGTAACACCATAAAACAAAAAAGGTGCAAACAATGATGAAGATACTGTGAATTAGTTCCCGGAGCCGGCGTTGGCCTTTGGAATTGTGAGTCACAATCCAAGGCAGTTGAAATTAGTTCCAACTGCTCTGAATTGCAGCCATAATTGAGTGGAGTTGTATTGTTCTGAAGTCGATGATTCCACAGTAGCAGTGTTAGGCAAATGCAACCCATGCAATTGTATGGGCCCCGAGGCAGCGAGGGGCCCCCCTGCTGTCGTGTGACTGATTTACAGCATTATCGCTCTAGTCTGTTTCAGTTCTGTCAGCAGCCAGGTGAAACTGAGTAAAAAAAAAAAGTTCTGGAATCATTTTCCACTTCAGGATTGCAGGGACTGGAACACAGGAACATCAGGCTGTGAGCACCTAAGCTGCTGTCACTATCACAGCAGCTGCTGCAGTAGTTCTTTGTGGTGTAATGCAGAGTAATGAGGGACAGCAATGATCAGAACTGGGCAGCAACAGAGGAGAAACAGCTGCTGAAACTGAGGCGTCCAGCTGAATCTGAACCTTGATTTCAGGGATGTTCCCATCTTGAAAAATAATTTTAGCCATGTGGCAAACTTCTTCTTCAACTATAGAATTTGGGATGATGCTTTTCAAAGGTGCACACTGGAGCTGTTGCATTTCTTATCTAGGAATTTATCGACTGACAGAACCAAATTTGGATACATTCGCAGTGAATTATGGACCATATAGGGCACTTTGATAAAAATTACCTGGTTATAGAATTGTATTTAAGGATGCGTAGTGAAGAAAATTGATTTTAGTTTCCTAATGAAAACAAACGTCACATTCCACTGAAAAACAGGATTGCCAATCCATTTGCCAAATAACCATACCCAGTCCAAATCAGTGAAAACATAATCCTTGTGGAGAAACATTTTGCAGCTTGGCACTGCTGCCCAGTATATCCTATCCTATCCATTCTATGGGTATGCATGTCCTTGTGCATGTCACGCTGACAAGACATCACCAGAGCAGACACCACCTATTAAGCAGGCTTCCACATTAGATTCAATATTGGCCGAGAATGGCAAAGTACAGACACAAGTTTTATTCTCTTTGGGATGCATCGGTATGCTATAGTCATGGGTCTTGATCCCTGAAACTCTGAAGTTCATCATTATCATCATCATCACTTTATTTTTCAAAGGGGTGCCCTTACAGATCAAACATCCACTAACATATACACATAAACATAAATTCACAACACCATATACAATTAAAATATTAATAAAATGTGAACCCAATAGAACAAAACAAACTAAAAGACAAGGAACACTAGTGCATAAGCACTGAGGCAAGAATTACCCCAAAGGGCATGGGCTGGAAGCTAAATTCCAGAAACGGCTTTCTGTGTGAAAATCACACTCCTTATCAAACAGCTACCTAATAAAAGGCCATTCCTATTACAAACCAGAAAAGGCCTGATTAAAAAGGTGGGTTTTTAAAGATGTTTTAAAACCCTCTATGGTCAGGCTATCTCATATCCAACGAGGTAGAGAATTCCACAGGGTCAGAGCCATAAACGCAAATGCTCTCCTCCAGATGTCTTCAAACGGACCCTGGGAATCTCTTGCAATCCTGTCAGAGGATGATGTAAGGGACACCTTGTGTCAAAACTTACAGAGTTCCCAATTCAGGAAGGCATCCTGCACCAACCCAAGACCCAGTGCACAAGACCAACCCTACACCAGGACTGCACCAAGCTGATGGGTGCAACAGGGTGTTAGAGGGCTTGTGGCAAATGCAAGCTGCCATATCCTCAGCATTGGGATTCAGGAAACCCTCTCAGAGGGCACATGGTCCGGGACAGTCAGACCAGCCAGGGTTGGTCTAACGATCCATGCGCCACCCCCAGAGCCCTCCCTTGGCAGGAGGGAATATGTGCCACCGACTACCTGTGGTCTCCCACACCTCCCACAACTGCACAGTCATTGCAGTGGTATTGTATTTGTCTAGTGCACTAAACCAGTAAACAAAAACTGACAAAATATATATATATATCAGGAGCCCTTTGTGCTGCGGTGCCCACAGCAGCTCCCCATTGATGCCTAGCATGTGGGCACTCCCCAATACATTGGCACTGCAGTGGCCCTTCTAGAGCCCCATCAGGGTGCTGGTGCAACCCCTCTGGTCACCTATCTGTGACCCACCAGCCCTCCCCATGCACTGCCCCATCCCCCATGATCCTGGCAGCCTCCTGATAGGGCTCTGTCACAGGGCACATATGCTGCTTGACTGCAACGCAGCTCATGCCAAACTTCTTGGGTGTGCCATATTTTTGCCACGTGGCCACATTTACTGCAAACTGCTGGAAATTGGTGCTGGGACCCTACCCAATAGTGAATTGGGCGCAAGTTCCTGGTGCACCGGCAATTAGCACAAGCTGCCGTTGGCATGGCTTATGCCCATCTTTCTGAATTTATCCCATAATCTCAACAAGGCAATATATCAGAACTATGCAAATGTGTCACAACAATGCAAAAAAGCCCATCCCACTGGGTCTGTTCCTGTACGCAAACCCTGCCAGCTGGGTCTCCTCCAGTACACATACCCAACCTCCTGGGTCCCTTCTTGAACCAAAGCTCAGCCCACAGGATCCCATCCTTTCACCAGTCTCAGCTCACCATGTCACCTCCTGCCTCCAAGCACATGCTGCTGGGTTCCCTTCCTGCACACAAGTCCAGCCCAGTGGGTCCTCACATGAACCCAAATTCAACTCAGTGAGCCCCCCTTTGCACCCAAGCTCAGCTCAATGGATCCCCCCAGTACTCAACCCTAGAAAAGTTGGTCTCACCTACGTTGATGTTACAGAATAGGTGGCTTTAGCTTTCGTGGCCCAGAAGATGATCAGTTGCACTGTCTTCTGGTTGACTCCTCTGGGTCCTCTGACTCCAGTCTTCTTCTGGGTCTTCTGACTTTGGTTCTCTTCTAGGTAAGTGGGTGGACTCTCCTCCCTAAAACCTTTAAACCAAAATACCTCTTACTTTATTTCTAACCTCATCCTGTTCCTGTACCCTTTTACATCTGTGCTATCCTGTCTCTACTCTCACTACTGACAATTTTGTATCAAACATATTTTCCCTTTTATTTCCATAGGACTGACTGGACATTGACCTGTGCTTATCAGATAAGTATACTTTTATTTACTATTGTCTTATCTGTACTTTGCCCTAAGAACTATGGCTCCTCTGTGACTCCTTTGTTTTACAGGTACTCCCCACCCAGCATCTAGAATTTAGACCTACACAGAAGTTCCCTTACCTGGACCAGTAAGTACCCATGATTTAGTTACTTGATTGGGAGGTGGGATATTTGAGCCATAATGGTGAGCCTGCTTCTGTTACAGCAGCAGGAGTCCACTGAGGTGACTAGTTAAGCCATCCCAGTTAATCCGTTCTGCGACAACTTGCACCACACTATTAGTTCCAGCGTCAACTGGCTCCCTGCAAAACTTGTTCCCCCCTGGAGTTTAATGTATTAAATTTATGCTGACAGTGAATTGTCAGGGAATGATTTGTACAGGGGGCTGATTAACACTGGAACAAATAGTACAGCATGAGTTCTCATGGAGGAGATAGATTGGGATGAATTGACATTTTGCTGTGCAATGAAGGGGTGGCGCCATGAGCCTAGTCTCATAATGAGAGACATTTGAGAGGTATGAGGTCAGTTGCCCCAGATCTGGCCCCTCTGCAGCTGGACCCCCACTTTGCAACAGGACCCCCCGACCCCTCCCTGTATCTGGACCCCCACAGCTGAAGACTAGCTGTGTGCTCACAGCACCTTTTCTATGTGGCCGCACCTTTTTCATGAGGGGCACAGTAATGCTGAGGTGTAGAATGAAGGAAGTCCCTCATAATGTAGTACAGTTGAGATGTATGGGACCAACCCCCAACATCTGGCCATTCTGCGTCTGGACCCCATAGCCAAAGGCTAGCTTTGTATTCACAGCACCGTCTCTGTGTGGCAGCACCTTTTCCAGTGAGGGACACTGCAATGCTGAGAGGTAAAATGAGGGAAGTCCCTCATAATGAGGGACAGTTGAGAGGTTTGGGACCAGCACCCCCCCATCTTCCCCCTGCACCTGGACTCCCCATTTCTCCCTGCAGCTGGACCCTACAGTCGAAGACTATTTATTTATTTAGTTGTTATTAGCCAGGTTGGTGCACTAGGCAATCAAATGCCTATTTTCAGGAAAGACCCAGTAGCTCTGTGCTCTCTGGTCCTGATCTGCAAGTTTAGGAGAGGGCCGGGGGAGTGGACTAACCCCCCTGGAGGTAACATGTCTTATCATCCACAAGATGGCAGTGTGCTTTAAATGCCTCAAGAAGAGGTATTGCCCACAGAACTAGACTAGAAACACTAGAATTTCAATGCGTCTATGCACTGGCCAGTGCGAGTATGTAAAATGTGCCACCATACTGTGGATATCAAAACCTGGAAGCAGCCACATGGACATCCACAATATGTGGCCTGCAGGCTGAGTGGCAGCCGCATTTAAATCTCTTGAAATAGTTTTTTTTTTGAACTAACACAAGTGCCATCAGGTCAGGGGATTCCAAGGCATCCTGGGACAGTGCTGGGTACCATAGTGACTGACATCAAATGCGATAATTGGTTATGCACATACAGTAACTGTTTTCAAGGGGACCTTATGTTCAGGTTAGCAAATCCTGCTTCTTAAATGAAAATTACTAAAGCCAGTTGCTTACTTTGGTGTTGGGTACAGCATGAGGCTTGTACTGGGGTGGGGAGGTATTTCGGGGGTATGGGAGCTTGAAGCCTAAAGGGGAGATTCTAAAACCATAGCTAAGGGAGATCAGTAGTCAGCCTCAAGTGGTGAGGGGGTACCAGGGCTAGAGTGGATGAGTTTGGGAGCCCTTGGGGGGGGCTAGGGAGTATACTGCCATGGCTGAGGGGGACTTTAGGAGCCTGAGGTCAGGGTGGGGGGTTATAGGCCGCGGATGTGGGGTGGAGTGATCATGCCACTATAGCTTGTGGTTGGCTCAGGAGCCTACTGCTGGGGAGGGGGGTTGGAAGCTAGAGGCCAGGGTTGGGGAGCATGCCACCAGGGATGGGTGCTCTCAGGAGCCTGATGACATAGCTGGGGGCAACTCAAACAGCATGCTGCCATGGCGGGGGACTCGAGCTTGCCACCATAGCTGGTGGGAGGGGTTGGGAGCAAGAGGACAGGGAGGCTTGAGCAAGTGCAAGATACCCATCTCCTTATTGCAGCCCCCCTCTACTTCCCCCAACTCAAAAAACATATCCAAGCATTACATGAAAAGAGCATTACCTTTTTGGCTTGGTAATTTTCACTGTTCACTGTATTTGGTTTAGGTTTAGTGTACTTTTATTTGAATTTACTGTACCTTTTTTATTAAAATTATTATATGCTTCATTCCCTTACAGAAATAAAAGTGTGCAGCATACATGCAGAATGTGTGCCACACACATACTTGTTCAGTGTTTTCAAGTGGTTCCCATACATCAGAACCTAGCAAGCCTCATCTAAAAAACTTAACAGGTTTGCATGTAGAGAACCTGATTTTCTGTTGGGGTCAGGATCCCTGGCACACCTGGAGTTTGCCGCAGGCCTGGAGCAATGCAACTTGCGTCACTCTAAGGTTTTTTGAAAATTGAGCCCATAATATCAGTTCCTTAAGGTTTTTGAAGGCAGTATATTGTAGTGGTTAAGTGCACTGAGCTGCAAACCTGGAGATCTGGGTTTGAATCCTATCAGCCCCACTTGCATACTGTGTGACCCTGAGCAAGTCATTTAAGTTATTGTGCTCCCAGGTCGCACCTGGAAACAAGCTTAGGCTTAGTGTGTCTTTAAGCAATTTCCCCTTTCCTTTCAGCTTTCCCTACCCTTACCCAGTCAGCAGTAGCGGCTCTAGCCACAAAGGGTTACCAGGGCACTGCTGGGGCACAACAGATGGCAGCCAGGGCACTGATACATTGTTTCTATGGGGAAAGCTCTGCACCATATGGGGCACCAACTGGGGCACAGCATTTTTTTAACAGGGCACGTGCCCTGGCAGGCCCTGGTGTAGAGCCGCCAGTGCCAGTTAGACTGCTATATTTACAGTACATCAGAATGCAGATGGCCTTCTGATTGCAAAAATAAGAGTTCCTTAGAAGTACGAAAGCAGTCAATCAGTTTAACATTCAGTTTAAAAATCATTCTGAGCTGATGCTAATGTTAAATACTGCTGTAATAGTGAATAACAATCAGAAGCAGTATGAAGATGCCAGTTTTATTCTGTTCAGTCTCTGAACAATAGCAGCAGTGCAATGGACAGACAACCTAAAGTAAATACAATTAAGGACCACAGAATGATTAGCGAACACATTTTCAAATGGACTACACACACACATTTATGCAAGAGCCTTTTTTTCATTAAGAGGATAATTTATTAATAGCCATGTTGAAACTGTTTCACAGAGCTGGAAAATATATAGCATACTCCATGAGCACCTGTGCAGAACACAATTGAAACATCAGTGAATGTTGCTGAAGTGTTTGTTTAAAGATTGTTTTTCAAATTACTTTTTTGCCATGCTTAAAAATAATCCAGAACAGTTTAACAGTATATTTTTTTTAGCTTTAAAATTACAAAAAGACTGAGCTACTTTATGGTGTTTAACAACAGGGGCCTGCCCACTGGCACAGTGATAGCGACCTCTTGCAACACTGACAACCTAGGTTCTGTGCAAACTTAGCCCACTGGAGGGCTGGGGGGGGGATGAGTGCCCCAAGGACTGCTCTCGTTCTCCAGGGTGGGGAAGAATACTCCCATACCGAAAAAAACTGAAAAAAATTTCCAGTTGTTTTATTCTCAAAATCCCTTCATTTCACAGTTTTGTACTATTGAGCCATTCATTTTCCATTTTTTGCCCCTAAGTCTGTCAAACACCAGCATCATAGTTAATATTGTTTAATAAGACTGGGTTATTGTCTCCAAATATGTTTTAGAAATTGTAAATCTATTTATTGTATATTAAAATTCATGAGCAGGATTCACAAAAGGGATGCACCAGAGCAACCCTGGCACACACCAAAAGGTGATTCACAAAGTGGTCCAATGCGCCAGAGCAACCCCAATGCTGCAGCACATCACAGATGCACTGCAAAATGTCAGTAATGATATCTGGTGCATCTGGAGGGTCTTTGAAGGGGTCATGCTCATGCATACCTGGCGCAGCCCCATTCACAGACCCAGTCAGAGGTGCATCCCCAGGGCAATTCCAGGGATGCATCTCTCAAAAAAAAGTTTAGTTCCACCAGACTTATATGGGTGGCCACCTACAGGCAGACTGCCTTACTGCAGACAGCAGCACAGCAGCCTGCACACCCTACCAGTCCATGCACCACCCACAGGCAGGCTGCCATACTGCAGACAGCAGCACAGCAGCCTGCACACCCTGCCAGTCCATGCACCACCCCCAGGCAGGCTGCCATACTGCAGACAGCAGCACAGCAGCCTGCACACCCTGCCAGTCCATGCACCACCCCCAGACAGCCCACAGCACTATACCACCTGTCAATCGGTCTGGCTCCAGGTGGTACAGTGGTACCCCCTGCCCGTAGCTGCACTGGCCCCATCTGGAGTACTGTGTGCATTTCTGGAGACCCACTCTCTGCAAAGACATAGACAGAATAGAGGCAGTCCAGAGGAGGGCAACTAAAATGGTGCAGGGTCTGCACCAGAAGACATATGAAGAGAGACTTAAGGAGCTTAATATGTATAGACTCGAGGAAAGGAGGGAGAGGGGGACATGATAGAAACTTTCAAGTACCTCAATGGAATTTACCAAGTCCAAGAGGGTAGCATATTTCAGAAAAAGAGGTGTGCAAGAACAAGGGGGCACAATTTGAAGATAGAGGGGGGACATCTCAGAGGTAATGTGAGGAAGCATTTTTTCATGAAGAGGATTGTGGATGCATGGAACAGCCTTTCTGAGGAGGTTGTGGAGTCAAAAACAGTGGTGGAATTCAAGAATGCATGGGACAGACATAAGGCAATTCTAGGGGGTGGGGGTAGAAAGAAGTAGACTGTTGGTTAACTTGGATCTGCAGCTTATCCATTAGGTAGGGAAATGGACAGACTGGGTGGGCCAAGTGGTCCTTATCCGCTGTCAAATTCTATGTTTCTATATGTAAACAGCCCAGGGAAACAACCACAATGCCTCAAACACCATTTCAAGCCAAGTAATCAAACAGATCTAGGGCTGCCTGATGCTGTGTAAGTAGTTGTCTTTAGAAATCTATTGCAAAGCCAGCCCAGTGGCACTGAGAGTTGAGGTGCTGGATGCCACACCTCATGCCATGCCGGCGACCCAGGTTCGGGTACGGACTCGGGCCGCTGGGGGCTGGCAGGGAGAAGGAAGGATTGAGTGTCCTGCGACAGCTCTCCTTCCTTCGGGGTGCATGTGGGATATGCGCCGTGCTGCAGTGACACCCAGCGGAGGCTGGGTGTTTGGTAAGCTGCGGGCATCTACAGGGACGGAGAGCCGGCAGACGTCTGTACATCAATGGGTTGATGTCATGGCATGTCTGGCTCTTCAGCGGTCAAAAATTGGAAAAAAATCAAGTGTCTCTCCACCTCTATGACGCCTTCCTGGGCTTCAATTAGCCTTTGTCGCTGGATCCCCCAACTAGATACTGGTTCCACGGGCTGGATAGGGGACCAGTTCCGTGGCTCCGCCCTCCAGGGGAAAGCTGGGGGTGACCAGGGGATCACGGCACTAGGCAGATGGTGGAAGTCCGGGGCCGTGACCAGAGCCTAAATCTGTCGGAGAACCCCGCAAAAAAAAAAAAAAAAAGAAATCTATTGCAAAACTTAGCTGCAGTGAGAGCTAAGAATGTAGCAATCATAATTTGCCTGACATATATTTCAGAACATTATAGCTATGGCAGCTACAGGGATTGGCATGGACAGCCATGGGCTTACAGGATGCAATTGAACCATGGTCTGTCTCAGGTGAAGAGAAAGCTGCCACTGGTGAAAGAACAGCTGACAATCTTTCCTCAGGGCAAGCAGCTTGTCATGTTTGTCCAGGAGCTGTCTGCAGAGGTGTTGAATCAATAAAGCTTTCAGCAACATTTCCTAGTTTCCCCTAGCTTATTTAAAGTTTCTATTAAAGCTGTTGTTTTCCCAGTCAAATTCTACACTTTATGCCCTTGTACTTTTAACTAGATTAAAAAACAGTGGAATGAGGCAAAAAAATGCAAGCACTTCCAATGTTACCGCTTTACAGGAATGCCTGCTACTGCATAACACAGGGTCTGCCAGTACCCTTTCTGAGAACCATCTCAGGATTAGAGAATCAGATCACTATAGTACCCAATTAAATGCCTGCACACAATCACCTCAAACCCCCTTCAAGCAAATGGGAAACTGCAGAAACACTGCATATTGCATTCTTTTTTTTTCTAACAAGCAGAACTTTTTGCATGGAGCCCTGAGTAACTCTTAGATGACTCCTCTCCCCCTCATCCTCTGGTGTTTCCAGGATGGAAAACAGAAGCTGTTTCCATAATTTGCCCCTCCTTTTACAAGTTTGTGTAGTGAACGTTAGATGTCCCTAACAGAAAGCTACTCATATTTCAAGGCAGACTGATAAAAAGCACAATCAAGCACAGCCCTGCTCTAACTGAATCTAAAACCACAGGATTGATTCATATGTTCAGAAACTGTCACAGCAAATGGAGTGTCTTCTTTCTCTGTCTACTGTAGCTAACATCCAATCGCAGCAAGTTTTACATACCTCAGCATCAACCAATGAACTCAGCATTCCCCAGTTGCATGGCTGTAGCCAATAGCATTCTTGTTCTGCTGAATCTTTTCAAACGTCTCTACTGGCCTGCTCTGCTATGAGGATGTGAATTATAAACAAAGAAAAGCTGCTGTATTTCATGGACTCGGATCTGGGCTTTTGTGGGTGAGTTTTTAAATTATCAAAGTCTGTGGATGATTGATTGGTGGGCTGATTTCAATAACTTAGTGATTGTGGAGAAACACAGGAAAAATATGTTTATTTACAAGCACCCCACAGACAGCAGTGGCACTAAAGCATGTAAACATTTAGCCCAATGGTTTTTTTTTTTTTTGTCTCTTTTCCAGTAAAAACATTAGTACTGCATTCATTATAAATTGTATTGTCTTTAGTTCTGTTTCCGAATGTGTTCTCTTGGGGGGGGGGGTGCAAGTACATGAATGAAATGTTCTGAGAAGAAAATGCTTTTAAATGGTTATACCATTTATTCTGCAACAAATGTGTGTTCTCTTAGAGAATGAATGCGTTTTTATTATATTTCTTAGTCTCTGAAATTCCTGTGGAATACTGCTTTTTCAGCAACTGAAAACATCAATTGCGAGCAATTGTGGAGCACTGTGTACTGTAGAGTCTATGTGATCCTTGAGGTAATACCAGATGATTAAGGACCCCTTTTGTGCGCGAGAATAATTACAGCAATTTCGCAGTAGCTGCAGGCTGTTGCTCCGTCCACCGCCACATCGGAGGTCTCCCACTGCCTTTTCAGTACACGCCCACCTGGTGTCACATACCAAAAAGTAGATCAACAGCAGTAGCAGTAGTAAGAACAGAAACTAAATCAATAACGGCAGATAAAAATTAAACACAGGTGGCACAAATGCATAACGGGGGGTGTGGGGGGGCGGAGCCCCCCAAATACAGAAAAATAAAACAAAAAGCACAGTGCTGCAGTTCAAAATATTGTTCAAATGCTGAAATTGAAATGCATAAGTGGGGGGAGGCACAGTGCAAGTCTTTCTATTTTTAGCAGATAACCATAAGCCGAGAGTGGTACAAATAATGTGCAAGTTGAAAAGGTCACAATAATTGTGCGATCCATACGACTTCAATCGTACTGACTTACATGCTTTTCAAAATTTTTAGCAATATAAACACCCTTCTTTCTTGTTCACAGATTTTGCAGTACTGTATTTTGTATTATTGTGTGCAATAAATAGACTTTCATTAGCATGTCGAGTTGGGCATGTCATTGTATGCTAGTTTTCTGTGAGAGGGCATGTGCAGGATGTTGAAAAAGCCGTCACTACCGTAATGCTGTGAGTTTTTGGTTTCACGAATGAGGGGTCCTTAATCATCCGGTATCGCCGATCCTTGGTTATTTGGGACCTTGCAAACTGTAATTAAGCTGGAGGTAGCCTTTAGCTGCAGGAAGAAAGATGTCCCAAGGAGTCTGTATGTGCCTGAGGGAGGGGGGCCTAGTTAGTCAGTAGCTGCCGGGGGTTGGGGGGTCGAGGGAGTCAGTAGCTACTGGGGGGTGGGGTAGGGAGACTGTGTGAGCTAGTAGCTCTGAGCGGGATGGGTTATCCCCAATCTGATGCATGCATCTGTACACATGATTGGGTCAGAGTCTGCAGGGCATGGTCACATTATGACCATGCTCTGCACTCTTTTGTGCTGAGTAGGGTACTGGAAAGTATGCACCACGCATCACTTTTTTCACTGAGCTGCAAACATGAGTTTAAATCTCAAAGCTTTGGAGCTGGGCAAGTCAGAGCAGGCTCATGCCTGGCTATGCATGCCTTGACCTTTATAGCCAGTTATGGTCAAAGTAAGCATTTTTGTCAGCCTGAGTAGTCAGTAAAGAGTCTGAATTATTCAATTCCTATTCAGAAAATGGCCTCTAGTAGCCAGGGTTTGGCTCGTGGTTTGGCTCTTAGAGTCAAGCCAGACCCTTGGCTTAGCTCTGGCTTGGCTCTAGGTAAAAAAATCTTGGCTTGCCTATGATCACACATCCCTCATTTACATACTGGCCCCAATATTCAGACTTGCGCCTGGCAATGACACATGTGGTGGTGGTGTAGGACATCTGAGTTGCGCTGGTGCAACACAGGGATATATTCAAAGGAGATGAGCCATGATGCATTACCTTTGAATATATCAGATAAATAGCTGAAATGGAAACTGCACCAGTGCAACAGAGTTGTGCTGTGTGCAAATTCTTGATATTCAGCCACAGTATGCAGATTGGGCCATAATGTATGGTGCAAATGGGACCATTTGCATGTGATTATGGCTCCATTTGCATGACTTGTAAAGGGCCGGCCAGCGAAATGCACATGGCACCTTGCACAGCATGTGCTGCGAGAGGGGGTCTAGGGGCATCCCCCCCGTCCCATAGTGGCGAGCACCTAAAATATATCAAACATTTTCCCTGGTAGTCTAGTGGCACCTCCTCCCTCCCTGTAGCCGTGATCGCATAAATGAACATTATTACTTGTCCTGTTAGTCTAGCAGTCCCCCGTCCCTTGCATACAGCTTAGCTCATCTAATGTCCAGTAACTACCCCTCCTTGGTGGTTCAGTAGCGCCCCATCACTAACACAGACCCCCTGCACACCAGCTCCCCTTCAGCAAAGAGCGGCTCACTGGTTGCTGCCTCTGCACTACGCCGATCGATAGTTACTGTATGGGTTGTAATCCCATTGGCTCATAGTAGACTACTGGCTTGTAGTGCATATTGTACTAGTCATTCACACAAATGTGAATGGCATTCATTTACATTTTTGTGAATGATTAGTACAGTATGCACTGCAAGCCCATTGGTCGGCACTATGAACCAATGGGATTGCAGCCTATACAGTAGCAGTCAGTCAGTGGTTAGCCAGAGAGGTATATGGGTGGGGTATGCTGCTGCATGCCGCTGATGGGAGAGGGCTGGTGGGCAGGGGTCCTGTGGGGGGGTTGGGGTGCCACTGGATTACCAGGGAGGGTCAGTTGCTGGACATTTGGAGATCGGGGTTACAGGAGTGGTAGGGGGACTGCTAGACTACCAGGAATAGGTGATTCATTTCATTTATGCAATTGTGGCAACGGGGAGGGAAGGAGGCCACTAGACTACCAAGGGTATGATTATATTTTATTTTAGGTGATCACTGCTACAGGGAAGGAGAGAGGGGGGTCCACTACACCACCAGGGACAGTATGGGTGCTTCTGCATGGTGTACTGGATGAGCGAGTGGCCACCCATGGCTAGCGGCTGCTGTGTTGCGCCTTGCAGTGCAGCAGCTCACCTGTGGGTGGCCACCATTTGCGCCTTTTTTTTTTTTTTTTTTTCCCAGGCTCAGCGTTGCCCATTGGTATGCAGCGCATCTCAGGAATGTGCCAGCATATGCACTGTACAGCCCAGGCTGAATATCAGGATGTGCCGCATATGCATAGAAAAGCCCCCTGTAGATGCACCGTATACTTTATCTTTGCGCCCCGGCACATCAGGACTTGCGCAGCACAAGTCCCTCTTTTGAATATTGTCCCGGGGTGCATTTTGCACCAGGTACAACTCCTTTGAATGTTTGGGTCACTGTGAAACCCTGAACAAGTCACTTAATTTTCCTGTGCTCCCCAGGTCGCACCTGGAAACAGTCTTTGGCTTAGTGTGCTTTTCTTGGTTAAACAGTTTTCCCCTTCCCCATTTCATTAAAGCTGGGCCATTAGCCCAGTAGAGGTTCCACTAACCCACCTGTGCTGCTGTTCTAAAGTACTGGCCAGTGGCCATCTGCCCATTCAGAGCACTAAGGGTTTTAGCTGAGCTCCAACCCAAATAACACTTTCTCTATTCTTTCCTGTCTTTATTATTTTATTTATACTCATACTGGGTTGTGGATGAAAGAAGGCAATTCTTGCCTGGGAAACAAAGACCTGGGGAAGATTACACAATTGGGGAGGGAGTAGCAGCAACAACAAAAATGGAAAGGGACCTGGGGGTGATCCTATCAGATGACCTTAAGGTTAGCAAGCAATGTGAGAAGGCAGTAGGGAGGGCTGGGGGTTATAATGGGATGTATAGGGAGAGGCATCACCAGCAGAAAACAGGAAGTTATCCCTCTGTACAAACAGTTGGTGAGACCCCATCTGGAGTACTGCGTCCAGTTCTGGAGACCCCATCTCCGCAAGGACATAGACAGGATAGAGGCAGTCCAGAGGAGGGCAACTAAAATGGTGCAGGGTCTGCAAGAGAAGCCATACGAGGAGAGACTAAAGGAGCTTAATATGTATACCCTTGAGGAAAGGAGGGACATGATAGAAACTTTTAAGTACCTCAGTGAAATCAACAAAGTCCAAGAGGGTAGCATCTTTCAGAAAAAGAGATGTGCAAGAACAAGGGGACACAATTTAAAGATGGGGGGATGGTTCAGGGACAGTGTAAGGAAGTTTTTTTTCACAGAGAGGGTGGTGGACACATGGAACATCCTTCCTGAGGAGGTTGTGGGGTCTAAAACTGTGGGAGAATTCTAGAATACATGAGACAGACGTAAGGCAATTCTTGTGGGGGTAGGAAGAAATATGCTGTTGATTAACTAGGTTCTGCAGCTTATCCTGTAGTTGGGGAAATGGGTAGACTAGATGGGCCAAGCAGTCCTTAACTGCCATCAAAGTCTATGTTTCTATGCCCATATTGACCATCCCCATGTATTTCCTTTCTCTGTCTTTTTTTCCTACTTTGACCTTAACTGTAACCTTTAAAGGAAAGCATCATGCCAGCCTCCTGCCTCATAGGCTTACCCTCTGGTTAAGCCTTTCAAGTATATTGTGGCATTTTTTCTCCCATAGCAACTTACTTTATTTTAATTGCAAATGTCTGCTACCTGAAGTATGGTGGACGCTAGTGAGGCTCCATTATGTGTAAAGGCACGGCGTTGCACCGTGCACTTCAGTACAAAAGTATAATGGAGCCTCACTGTTGTCCGCCATACTTCCGGGTAGCGGACTTTTTGCAATTAAAATAAAGTATGTTGTGACGGAAGAAAAATGCCCCAACATACTTAAAAGGCTTAACCAGAGAGTAAGCTTTGTGGGGGTGTGAGGCTGGCATGGTGAGAGCGTCCCTTTAATTCTAAATTCACCCTTTTCCTTACTTCTGTGCTGTTCTATACCTCTTGCATCTCTCGGCCCTCCATTTCTGATCTTTCTACTGTATTTTCTCCATATTAACCCAATTTTCTTTATTTTATAGGTCTGAAAGGACACAGACTCCTTTTTTTTCCCCATCAGATGAGTATCATTCTATCCCTAGCTAGTTGTTTCCAGCCTATTTACTCTCTTAAGAACTGTGGATCCTTTGTGACCCCTTTTTTGTATTTTATTTTACAGGTCCTGTGAACATCATCCTTTAAAGAGCTTCCTCTGGCTCCCTATTACTCAGGTAAGAGACTCAACATCTACCTATACGTGGATTGTCTGTAATGTTGTTGCTGTGCCCATTACAGTGTGTGTTGGAGTTGGGCATGTGGGAGGGGTGTGTGTGTGTGTCGGGCCTTGGAGGGAGAGAGTTAATAGTGCAGTTTTGGAGAAAACAGGGCAGTTTGGGGGACTATGGAGGTGGGGATATTTGTGGTGATCATGGAGGGATGGTGCTGTCTGAGACAGTGGAGTTAGGGGGCTAGTTTAGGGTGCTTTGGAGGATGAAGACTTGTCTGGGCTGTGAGGGGCAACTGTCTTGTGCTGTGGAGAAAGGGGACTAGTGTTGGGGCATGGTAGGAGTGGAGTTAGGCGGCTAGTTTAGGGTGCTTTGGAGTGTGGGGGCTAGTGTCTGGGCTGTGGAGGGCAACTGTCTTGTGCTGTAGAGGAAGCAGGCTAGTGTTGGGGCATGGTGGAGAGAGGCTAAGGTCCAGAACTGTGGAGGAGGGCATTGTATTGGGGCTGTGGATGGAGGGGCTAGGTATAGGGGCCATTGAGGGTGGTGGCTGCTGCGGATGGGAGTGACTGGTGTTGGGTGCTCTGGACAGAAAAAGGCTGGTATAAGATCAGAGTAGCTCCATCAGGGAGGAGAAGGACCTGGGAGTGATGATCACTAGTGACCTAAAGCACTCATGCAGTGCAAGAAAGCAGCAGCAAAGGCAAACAAGATACTGGAATGCATTGCTAGGGGGATCAGTAGTAGGAGAGAGGAGGTTATACTGCCCTGTACAGGTTGCTGGTAAGGCCACTTCTAGGGTATGGAGTTCAGTACTGGTGCCCACACCTCAAAAGGGCATTAACCTGCTGGAGAAGGTACAGAGGAGGGCTACAAAGATGATAGCCAGTCAGCAGGGCAAAGCATATGAGGAGAGGTTGAGGCACTGAACATGTACTCCTGGAAGACGAGAGTCACAGAGAGACACAGAGAGACACAGAGAGAAATAAAACATGATTGGGACATTCAAGTACTTGAAAGGGATAAATAATGTTGATAAGGAAAGTTTCTTTAAGCTGAGTTGCCCCCATATCATGAGGGGGCACAGTCTTAAGCTGGAGGGTGGGATTTTTTTTCTTTTTTTTTTTTGAAATTATGCTGTATACTACCCCCTGCCTACCAGCACCGACTCCTTCGGGACATCCAAGGGGTCATCCTCCTGCCGTCTGTCCACTGAACCATCCTCCCAGTCCCCCATGGAGCTTCGGTTCCCTCCCCGAGCAGGACGAGGTGGGGCACAGACCCCGTAATCCTTCATTTCGTCTGGCCCAGAGGTGGTCGGCAGGCAGGGGCAAATCGGAGGCATGCCCCAGGAAGTTCGTCATCCCGGAGCTGGCAGACATATTTTCCCATTTTCTCCCCTTAGCGCAGTGGGATCCCCTGACGTCATGGCGCAAGCGCCGACGTTCACTGCGTCACTTGGCAGCACATCCCCTCCAAGTGGGGCTTGTGGCTCCCCTGAGCCTCCGCTCGAGGTTACGCACAAGGAGCGTGGGCATATGGCCATCCCCCTGAGACGGCAAGCTGTCATGGGACTTTCTGCCGCAGCTCTCCGGCCGCCCTCCAGTGACCCGAGTCCACTCTAACCAGGGCGCTGGCATCGCAAGCAGAAATCAACTGCTGCACCGGCTGGGCCGCTTGGAGGGTGGGAGGTTTAGGAGGGATGTGAGGAAGCACTTCTTCACAGAAAGGGTGGTGGACACTTGGAATGCGCTGCCGGAAGAGGTAATCTCTTTAAAGACAGTGTGCAGCTTTAAGAGAGGCTGGGATAGTCATGGGGAAGATAAGAATCATGGGTAGGGAGGATGGGAGGAGTGGGGAAGGAGGGCAGGGACATTAGCTCAAGCCGTGGACCCTGCAATATGAGCAAACTTGATAGACCAAATGGCCTTCTTCTGCTGGCTTCTTCGTATGTTCGTATAGGGTGCTGCGGACTGAGGTGGTCTGCTGCAGGGTACTGTAGAGGGAGGGAGGGAGCTAGTATCGAGCCACAGAGAGGAGGCTAGTGTTGGGTAGGCTGGAGGCAGATGGCATACTTTTTGAGTATTGTACAGGGAGGGGTGGGGCTAGTGTAAGGTGCTTTTGGAGGGAGCTGAACCGGTGTAGGGGGCATTGAAGAGAGTGAGTGACTACTGTTTTGGAAAGGGGCTAGTGTAGGCTAGAGGGGGAATAGTGTTGTTGGGGTTGAGAAAGGAGAAGAGTCTAGTGTCTGGGGTGGGGGAGCTAGTATCTGAGGTTGTGGAAGATGGGATAACTCCGGTTGTTGGAGACTGTGGTACTAGGGGTTAATGTCTGGGCCAGTGGTGGTGGTGGCAATAGTGCTTTGTAGTGTTGTTGTAGTAGTATGTGTTGTTGCCTTTATTTTATGTGGCGCTCTTCCTCTGAGGCTCAGGGCACCTTTTCAAATATCAAACAGGAGCAAAATAAATGTTTTAATTAGTATTTAAAAACTGGCATGACTTAACTGTGGGGAAGATCAAACCCCGGAAGCATAAGTGAATAAGGGTTTGAGACACTGATGAAAAGCCTCTACTATCCCTAGGATGCAATGTATCACCTCTTGGCTATGTGGTGTTAGACCCACTTCCCTCCCTGTGCCCCCTCACTAGGGACTCCCTTGAAAGGGATAAACCAGGTGAACTGTGAGGAACTATTTAGTCTGAGAAACAGTTAATGGACATGGTGGGTATTTATTTATTTTAGCCTGGAAATGAGAGCTATTTTCAGACTTGAACTTACCCGGCATTTGTTGGAGGTCTCCACTGACCAGGTCCAACCTGACCAGGTCCAGCCTTGTTTTGAGATTTGATAGCAGGCACATACAGGGAATAATGAACCCCCTCCATGTAGAACAATTCACACTCACTGAGGCTGGTGACATCATGGACATGAGTGCAAAGCTTGAAGGATCATGATGTCACTAACCTCACAAATTGTGAGGTTACCAGAGCATTCTGCAAGGAGACTGGTTCATTATATATAATGATATGAGCAGGCTGTTTCTAAAATTACTAGTGACAGACAAACCCCTCATGTGTGTTATTATAAAACAGCATCCAGTACTGTTTTTTCACTGGGTGCTATTTTGAAATTGGCACTTTTGAAGGGGTTTGTCTGTCATAATCAGATTGCACTCCAGGGTCTGTGTCTGGTTTGCTGGAGTACGACTATGATTGGTGCAGCCGTTCAGAGAAATAATTCTCTAAGCATTCTAAAAGGTGAATTACTGGGTTTAGAAACCACCGCAGAAACTGGCCTTGTATTGATATTCAGGATAGCCCGATTGCCACGCAACCTCCCCCCCCCCGTAAATCACTGGTTTTAGAAAACGATGCAGGAACTGGATTTGGATTGTTATTTAGGATAGCCTAATTGTGCCCCCCCAATCCCATACAGAGCATGACCCCTGCTCTATCAGTCAGCTGCTCAACACAGCATGAAACCGCCAATGCATGAGAGGGAGTGCCCAGAATGGTGAGTGTCATTGATAATGCTAGGAAAGATTGATTTCTGCAAAATGTCATGAATAACATACTCTGATCTGCCTCCTCCCCCAATCATGCACACTGATACACTCTGTCATTCAGCTTGTGGACTGATGGAGCTGGTGGCAGACTGTGCTGTAGGTTCGGGAGGGGAAGGGACCATGCTATCTGGGATATGTTGCTATATGTGGTCCCTATATCATGACTGGGAGGTCAGGAGGGGAAGGGACCATGCTGTCCAGGATATCTTGCTATATGTGGTCCCCATATCATGGCTTGGAGGTCAGGAGGGGAAGGGACCATGCTGTCTGGTATATCTTGCTACATGTGGTCCCCATATCATAGCTTGGAGGTCAGGAGGGGAAGGGACAATGCTGTCCAGTATATCTTGCTATATGTGGTCCCCATATCATGGCTTGGAGGTCAGAAGGGGAAGGGACCATGCTGTCCGGTATATCT
The DNA here is from genome assembly GCA_016271365.2 of Neoceratodus forsteri. NCBI lineage: Eukaryota > Metazoa > Chordata > Ceratodontiformes > Ceratodontidae > Neoceratodus > Neoceratodus forsteri. Next base: position 539,980,088 of record CM057449.1, on the reverse strand, counting down.
TGCTATATGTGGTCCCCATATCATGGCTCAGGGGTCAGGAGGGGAGGGGACCATGCTATCCGGTATATCTTGCTATATGTGGTCCCCATATCATGGGTTGGGGGTCAGGAGGGGAGTGGACCATGCTGTCCGGGATATCTTGCTATATGTGGTCCTCATATCATGGCTTGGAGGTCAGGAGGGAAGTCCAACATCTAAATAATGACTATTTGGGGATGGGGGTCTGGCTAAGGAGGAGGGCTTTTACAAATGCCAGGAGTATGCAATTTTTTTTTTTTTTAATCCATGTGGAAGAACAGGGAAGGAGTGAGGGTGGTAAATCACAGGAGTGTAGAGGGTTTGGCCTAGGGACTAGTCTTTGCCACCTTGGAATGGACAGGGTCTAGTTGAGATTATGGGGGTTCAGACCCAGGTCTGGTGAATATACTGTACCAAACTCATTCATAGCCAGTTACCCTTACCTCTAGGCTATAGTGCCAGTCCCAGTCACCACTTGGCATCTAAGCAGTAGTGTCACAACATGACTTAAGAAGGAACGTGACACTATACACCACTGTAATCAAAGGAAATTCAAACTGGTAAGGAGAAGGAAAGGGGGAAGACAGAAGGTGCAGTTAGGGGGTGATATTGGCTTTAGACCACATCTTCTCCCAGTGGTACCTTTCTTAAACTAATATTTGTCATGATCTAGTGGGCTAAATAGCTGTCTGGTGGTTGACGTGCAAACCACTGTAATGGAGACACACATACACCATTACCCATACAACAGTAGACAGAAGCATTCACTTACTGTTACACACAGACCACAGAGCAGTACACACACACAACCCACCCCACCTAATACACATGGATGGTGTAACCATTAAAGTGGACTGACAGTCAAACTAGTCAAATGGGTAAGAGCGGGACCGATATTGTATCACAGAGTCTATCCTGAGTTAATATAGTCGTTAGAAACACACACACACGTGCATATGGATCCTTGCATCTAAAAAGATGCACAAACAGTCACACACACCAGTAGAAACAGACGCAGACATAGCATATGCACAGTTGACAAATGCTTGTTTACACACACGTGTGTGTGTGTGCGCACACACACACATGCTCAGATTACTCTATAGACACGACAGCACAGATACATGTACATACACCACTACTCGGTACCACAGTCTCATGCATAGAACAGTGGTATCACAGAGACACACACACACACAGTGTACGTACGTACACACACACATATTCATACACAATTTTATTACCGTTACATACTGCAGAAGTCTCCAAATGGGGTCTCACGCGTCACTACTTACGGAAGGAATGCTCTGTCCTGATCCTTCTACCCAAACAGCACCAGAGATAGTACAGGGTGGTTCAGCAGTTCCTAGGAGAAGGAGGTGGTACAACTGGACACCAGAAGAGTGCTCAATGTAGGTCGGGGAGAAAGAGGAGGTATTGCTTGGTATCAGTCAGAGGGGTACCACTGAAAGGAGGGACAGGGGAGACATGACAGAAACTTTCAAGTACCTCAAGGGATTCAACAAAGTCCAAGAGGGTAGCATCTTTCAGGAAAAGAGATGTGGAAGAACAAGGGGGCACAATTTGAAGGTAGAGGGAAGACAGCTCAGAGGTAATGTGAAGAAGTAGTTCTTCACGGAGAGGGTTGTAGAGTCATGGAACAGGCTTCCTGTGGAGTCAAAAATAGTGGGGGAATTTAAGAATGCATGGGACAGACATAAGGCAATTCTAGTGGGGGGTAGGATGAAGTAGACTGTTGGTTAACTAGGATCAGCAGCTTAACCATTAGGTAGGGAAATGGGCAGACTAGGTGGGCCAAGCGGTCCTTATCTGCCATCAAATTCTATGTTTAACACCAGGTACTGCTTGGAATAGGTCAGGGACAGGGAGGGTGGACTGGTGGACACCAATGTCTGCTGTTTATCGGTCTGGGAGAGTGAGTGGGCCTACTCTTGGGCACCAGGGACTGCACAAAGGGAGGGTTCAGAGTTTTCACTAGACACAGGAAAGTGAATGGTACTGGGTCAGGACCTTTAGGAGGTAGGTGGAAAGTGCTGCAGTGGGAGGAAGTTGTGTGATCAAGCTGGGGAATAGTTGGGTGGTAGTGGTTTGCAAACAGACACACATACTGGATGGGCAGCATGAGTCTTGACTGAGGGTATCACTGTCTGAGGACTAAGAAACGACTATTTAAAAAAAAAAAAAACACAATTGAGCGGGTCTGTGGTGTTCCATCATCTTCATGTTGTTCTTGACTTTGTCTGCTGATTCCTTGGAGTGGTTATTCTCATTACTGTGCTTTGCATTAACCTTGTTAGTCAGTATGGGTTAAACATCAGTTTGTTTTTACTTTGCAGTGTGGGCTCTGCCTGGATGCTGCTGGTGGAGTTTGCTGGTTTTTAGTGAAGGTGCTGCAGTGTGTTCACAGTAAGTATGTCTGCATCTTGTTCTTATTAATGTTTATCTTTAGAATTGTAGGCGGCTAGCTGGCGCAGTGGCTTGGAGGGCTGAGGCATTTGTGCCTTACCTCCTGTCATGCCAGTGACTTGTGTTCGTGCTGCGAGTGGGTCAGCTGGGGAGGGAGAGGATTGAGCATCCAAAGGACAGCTCTCCTTTTGTGGGATGGAGGGAAGTATAGCCTCAGTGCTTTCCTGACAACAAGTGGCAGGGTGCAGGCGTGCCATGAGCTTGTCGCACGCAAGGGAGGGGGTGGAGCAGTCAGCCGGCATGCTGTGGGCAGAAGCACACACAGTATGGCCATTGCCGGCATTGCACACTCCACTCAAGGGAACTGAACAAGGAAAACTGAGGTCCCAGGTAGAGCAGGATGTAAGCAGCCACCCTCCATGGGCCCCGACTCTGAATGGAATTCCCTGGAACTGGATCCTGTTCAGGGTGAGTCGAGCTGTGGTGGGGCGGGCTCCTCACCACCCTGCCAGGGAGGGTAAACCATGCGCAAAGAGGGGGATGGCTGTCTGATGTAGAGTGCAGGGCTTGGTGGGTGGCTGAAAGAAGGTTGCTGACTGGTGGGGACCCAAGGAGAAACAAATTAGCTTAAAAAAAAAAAAGAATCGTAGGTGGCTTGTTAGTGTACACAGACTTGCCGAGCAGAGAAATCCCTTAATGTTTTCTTTTTATTACATAGATACTGTTGGCAGATAAGGGCCTATGGTCCACCCAGTCTGCCCATTTGAGCTTGTAAGTTCCCTTTACATTTTTCTAGAAGTCTTTTGCCCTTTACCCCCTGACCTCCAGGATTCCCTTTTGTCTATCCCATGCATTTTTAGATCTCGTGATTGTTTCAGCCCCCACCACTTCCTCTGGCAGGGTGTTCCACTTGTCCACCACCCTTTATGTGAAGAAATTCTTCCTTACATTTCCTCTGGATTTCCCTCCCTCCAACTCCATCTCATGCTCTCTAGTCCTCGAACATCTTTTTTGCTGAAAAATAGTGTATTCCTGCACCCTGTTCATCCCTGAAAGGTACTTGTATGTGTCTAGCATATGCCCTCTCTCCATCCCTCATCTCCTCCAGGGAGTACATATTTAAGTCCTTCAGCCTCTCCTCATAGGACTTGTGATGCAATCCCTGTACCATTTTGTTGCCCTCCTCTGAACCTTCTCAACCCTGTCTATGTGCTTACGTAGGTTTTGTCTTCAGAACTGTACACTGTACTCCAGGTGGGGCCTCATTCGTGTCTTGTATAGTGGAATTATGACCTCTCTTTTCCTGCTGGTGATGCCCCTGCCATCCCAGTATCCTATTTGCTTTGCCTACTGCCTTGTTGCACTGTTTTCCTACCTTAAGGTCATCAGAGATGATAACCCAAAGGTTCCTTTCCTGCTTGGTGCATGCTCTATCGTCACCCCCAACTGATATGTTGCTTCAGAGATTTTGTGCCCCATTTGCATTATTTTGTACTTTTTTGCATTGCACCTCAGTTGCCACATCTCCGACCATCTTTCAAGCTTCTTCGGGTCCCTCTTCATTTTCTGCACCCCTTCTGGAATATCCAGTATGTTGCAGATCTTGGTGTTATCAGTAAAAAGGCAGACCTTTTCTTCTAGCCCCTCTGCAATATCACTAATGAAGACACTGAATAAGACTGGTCCTAGTACTGATCCCTGATGTACCCCAATGGTCAATTCCTTTAGCCAGATTGTACTCCATTTACCACCACCATCTGTTAACCAATTCCTAACCCAGTTGACCACCTTGTCTCCCATGCCCAGACTACCCATCTTGTTAATCTGCATCAGCCTTCTATGTGGGACAGTGTCAAAGGCTTTTCTGAAATCTAGGAAGGCGACCTCTGCCACCCCTCCCTGATTAAGTTCCCTAGTCACCCAATCAAAAAAAACTATTTTATTCGTTTGACGTGACCTTCCTGCTGTGAATCCATGTTGCCTCAGATCATAAGCACCACTGGATTACATATGTGCCACTATCGTTTCTTTCAGCAGTGTCTCCATTATCTTTCCCACCACTGAGGTGAGGCTGACTGGCCTTTAGTTCCCCGCCTCCTCCCTACTACGGCCTTTGTGCAGTGGGACTACATGTGCCCTCCTCCAGTCCTCTGGAACAATACTCATGTTGAGTGACTGAACAGGGCTGCCAGAGGTGCTGCTAGTTCCCTTCACAGCTCCTTTAATATCCTCAGGTTGATGCAGTTTGGCCCCATAGCCAAATCCACTTTCAGCTTTGTGAGTTCTTCCAGAACTCTCGCCACTATGAATGTACTGGTGTTTACTTCTCCCCCAACCCCATCACCTTTGCAACCCAACTGTGGTCCTTGATCCTCCCCCTACTTAGTGAATACTGAGTAGAAGTATTTGTTCAGTATTTATTTCTGCCTTGTCCAGATCCCCTTCCTCACACTCTCCCTTCTACCCTTTGAGCCTCACAATCCCCCCTCCAAGGTTTTTTTCTTTCACTGATGTACCTATAAAATAATTTATCCCCTTTGCTTACAGACTCTGCTAAGTCCACTTCTGTCTGCACCTTCACCCTCCTAACAGCCTTCTCTGCTTCCCTTAGACATTCAAGATATGCACCTCCCTGTCCTCCTCCCTTTGACTCCCCTTATATTTCCTGAAACTCAGCCTTTAAGCCCTGACTTTGTTCTGCACCTCGTGAAGAACCATAATGGTTTCCTCCTTTTTCCCTTTGGCCACTATCCTAAGATATTGACTGGGGTTGAAATTAAGTTTTGCAGCCACTAGTCAGCAGGGCTAGTGACTCGGAAAATCCACTGGCCCCACAGACATTTCCACTGGCCCAGCTGGTGTACATACTGAAGTGTTGCCTTCTCCAGTACAAGCCTGCAGGGCTAGTTAAATGATAATCTTACTAGCCTGACACAAAATCTACCAGCATTTGGCTAGCGGACCAGTGCCAGTTTCGACCCCTGATTTGTTTGTTATATCCACTATGGCTGCTTTCAGTTTCTTCCATTGTTCTTCCCCCCACTCTACTACCTCTTCCTTCCCCGGGACTGCTTGTATACATCTACCCGTTTCAATGAAATGCGCCCTCTTGAAATCTAATACCCTTGCCCTTGTGTGGCTCAATTGAGTCCATGTCTCCATGCTGAACCACACCATGCGGTGGTCAATGGACCCCAGTTGCCCTTCCACCTGTAATTCTTTGACTCTGTGTCCATTGGTCCATACCATGTCCAGAATTGACTTGTCCCTGGCTGGCTCATTCACCAGCTGCCTGAGTCCAACCCTCTGCAGTGATTCAAGGATGGCTGTACTTCTGGCTGAAACAGCCACCTACTGTAGGTAGCCCAATCCATGTCCAGTATATTAAAATGCCTCAGTAGCAGGATTTTGCCTTTAGCAGCCATGTCGTGTATGTTCTCCACTAGTTCCCTGTCTACTTCCTTCCTCTGCACCGGAGGTCTGTAGATCACCTCAGTGTGTATTGCTGTTTCATTCTCTTGCTCCAGGATGACCCACATTGCCTTGGCCTCCTCCTGTCTTCATTGAACTTCTGTAACCTTTATACTGCCTCTGATGTACAGGGCTGCTCCTCCATCCTTTTTACCCTCCTGTTCCTCTTGAACAACGTATAGCCTGGTACATTGACTTCCCAGCCATGATTTGCAGAGTACCATGTTTCTGTTTTTGCTGCTATGTCAAGGTCTGCATCTGCCAACTAGGCCTCCAGGTCTGGAACCTTATTTTCTAGGTTACGGGCATTCGTTGGCATGATCTTCCATGTTTTACATTCTGCCCACCCTCTGCTCTTGTTCTCCCTCTCCAAAATCTCCCCCCTCCCTCAGGTTTCCTTTCCTGTGCTCTTGCTCCCCCCCAATATAATTCGTTATACATTTTCCACCTGCCTGCTTTAACTGTACCTGTAGTCAACTTATGTTCCTGCATGTTCCCATGGGGGGTGTTCCTAAGTTTAGTGGCTCTCCCCCATGGCCAATTGAAATGCTCCCTGCTGAAGCATTTAAACTTCTTACAAAGGACCAAGGTCCCCTTCTTGGACAAATGCAGTCCGTCCTCTCATGCAAGCCTGCATCTGGCCAGGTCAAGCCCCAGTCCTATGATGCCAGAACCCTCCCTTCCACACCAATCCTTGAACCAGAAGTTGAAGGTATGGATTTGGAGTACCCTAGCATCCCCTGTGCCCTGGACAGGTAGCGCCTTCAAGAATGAGATGGAGCATGCTATCCGTTTCAGGTTTCCCCCCAGCTTCCTGAAATCATTCTGGTCTCTAACTCTCCCCTTCTCCAGGCCAGGTCATTGGTTCCCTGGTAGATAATGACATCCAGCTGCTCCCGCCTAGCTATTGCTGTAGTGATCCTATGGATCCCCTTACCATCCTTCCATACAGTGCTTTCTGGGAGGCACTTGACCTCCCTGTCTTCCCGCTGTTAGGTGACCCTAATTCCACTCTCCAGACAATAGTCCACCACTAGGAGAAGCTTTCCCCTCCACCGAGGTTCCCTGCTTCCGTTCCCTGGGGCTGTGTCCTGGAGAAATATCCCATACTCCCTGGTCCCAGCCTTGGGTTCCTGAGTGGGGCTTTTTCCACAGATATTGTATAACTAATCCCTTTTTTTTCTTTTTTATGCTATCCTCTGATCACTGCTCGTCTGGCTTCCAAGGAAAAAGTGATAGGTAAGTCCTCTCTCTCTAGGTTTTGAGTGCCTACCCTCACTTAGCCCTCTGCTATATGGCATTCTTCCAGCACAGTATCTCCCCCAATAGTTTACATCTATGCTGCCAATGACTGCTACTTAATTGTCTCGCTGCTCTGGTTTCCTGCTATGCCAGTATTGGTGGCTCCTTTATTGTCCGATTGGTCTCCGAATGATGTTATCATTGGTGACCTTCATTGCTTATCAGGCTTTGGTAACTTGCTCTGACACCCATGGAGGAGGACAACAGGAAGCCAGCAGTCTGGGGAAAGTAGCCTTTGTTGGACCCACCAGATGCCAGGGATACTCCATTTTAATGGAATGGGCCTATAGCCCAAAGCCTACACTAGCTTACTGAACCACTAGCTAAATCATATTTAAATAAGATCACTCCACAGCACTTGCTTTATTTCTTTGTCTCTTTTTCTTGTTGTTTTTTTACCTCTAGATCTTTCTTTCACTCTCTCCCTCACAGTTGACTTAAACACTTCTCTAAATTAACTTTTATTTAATTTCTGGGCTCGCATTTTAACTCTTGTTCATCCCCATACATTTTGACCATATCACTGTTTTTTTACAGGTGCAACTGGACACCATCCCGAGACCCCATCCCAGGCTTCATAGAACCCAGGTAAGTGATCCCTTGCTTAGTATCTTTACTAAATGAGTGAGCCGTAACAGTGCCGTGACTGTAACAGAGGATGTTTATGGTTGCATAACCTTTGAAGAACAGACAGACAGTATAAAATAGTAACAGGAAAGAATAGCATAAGCAAAATGTTTTACCAGTACAGTAACTAAATACATTTTCTTTCTAAGATGCAATGCCTTTGAACACATGGATTTTCATGTGGTGTTTATGATCTGGTATACCTGAAATGATTCCAAAGTACTGTAACTGGGATTCATATGATACTTAGCTGAGTATTGTTGCACAAAGAAAGGGCACATGAGAAGGTATGGGTAGACTTGTTTTTAAGTCAAAAAGAACCCCTAATGGATTGTTTATGCCTTACATTAGGCTGCACATGCAGCAAAATATGTAAATGAGTAGGTTTTGTTATTGGATTTCTTTTTAGATTCTATTTACATTGTAAACAGAATGTTTCTAAAAAAGACATCCAAATCAAAAACATACTTATTTACATTTCTCCTAGCATGTGCTTTAGGAGGTTATTACCAGTATTTCTGTGTTTTTGAAGGCTAATTTGCATTTTTTGTGCAGTTTCTGAAGGGCATTTGTGAACAAATTGAGACATTTTTCACTGGATAAAAACTGGTGTTCCAAGTAAAATAGAAGGCAATTTGAAGTACTTCAAAACCAATTACAAAAACTCGAGAAAACTTGAATTTGAAGGCATTCATTTTAGGTGGAAAAGAAGTGTGGTTAAGGTACAACTGAAGGGTTTGTTCAGAACAGTTTTTTACCGTTCTCTTTCCCTTCTTTTTGAAGGCTAATTAGCATTTTTCATGCACTTTTTGAAGGGCATTTGAGAACACATTGAGATGTTTTTCAATGGATAAAAACTGGTGTTTCCGGTAAAATTGAAGTCAATTTGAATTACTTCAAAAAAATTATGACAGGAGAAGCAGAGGCAGGGCAGATATCCAGCATCATTCATGCATTAAGGGTGCACAGCTTGGCCATTGCTGTCATTGAACACTGACTACTGTGTACCAGGGGATAGGACAACATGGGAAGATCGGGGGTTAATGGTAGGATGACATCTGTTTCCTGCAGGCCCTGTACCCAGCTATCCAGGCAGATGTCCATTGTCTCTGTTGGGGCTTGGGGAACCCTGCTGTAGTGAGGGGAGCTCTAGAGGAAGAGCCACACAAGGCAGGTCCTGGTGGATGGTAGGGTGACAGAACTGTGGAGACTGGTGGATGGGAGCTTGTCAGTGAGGGGGGGGAGCAAAAAGATACACAAAAAAAGGCACATGAGGGTGATAAAAAAAATATTGGATGGTGGCACAAAACACTGAAACCTCCCTTTAACCCCCCCCCCCCCTTCCTGGCATGCTGAAGCTTTTAGTTGTCAGGTTTTAGTTTCCTTACAGACTTTAATTGTAAGAACTGGTGATTTGTGGGGATAGGTGAGTAGTTGGGAATTTCTTGGTTTCTACCAAGCTTATTGGTCAAGGAGAGGTAGGACTTTTGGTGCTGGGGGTGTTGGTTACTGGTATGTGGTATATTAAATAATGATGGTGTCAGGAAGAATTGCTGATGGACTGTTGAACAGTCAGATAGCCAACACATAGTTTTTCCTCTTTTATCTACCCCCCCACCCCCGAGTCGGACTGCACCACACTGATGCATTGCAGTTTGTTACAGTGTTCCATTTCTGAGTGGGGCATTGGGATGAAGTTATTTAAAAAATGTCAAACACAGGGCCAGTCCATCAGCACAATGGTAGTGCTACCATCCGTGATGGCACTGATCCAAGTTTGGGAGCTAGCTTGGGCTGTCAGGGGCCAGCTGGGGCAAGATGACAGAGCATCCCATACACACATTCCTCCTGGGGAGGGAGGGATGGAAATCTCTGCCACCTGGGTGACCACAGATGGTAAGGTGGTAGGCAGTGAGAGTGTGAGATTGGTAAAGGCCTAAGTGAAGCACATTTGCTTGCTTCTGACTGGGTCATCCAGGGCCCCGACATCCCAGGGAACAGAAATGTAAGGAGGAAAAACACCTACTCGGAGATCAAAGACCAGGATGTGCTTAGGCACTGACCTTTGCTACTGTCCTACTCTGGGGGAGAACCCAGTCAGTCTGGTGCTGGGCAGCTGAGGCATATATCTGGGAAATGCAGCGGGGACTGTGTGATAACTCATTTATCTTGGATAGTTGTTTGTGACCTCAAGTAACATCATGAGTGGCAAAGCCATAAGTGATGGTTACAAGGTAACTGCCATAGAAATTAGTTATCACACAGTCAACCTCACCCCTGCATATTCTGTTCATACAACAGGCCTTTCTTGGTTAATATCGGTTTGTTTTATTTTTATTATATTACAGTGGTACTCATTAATTTTGAGGGACTTCTTGTAGTTTGTCTTTTTGTGGTTCTGCATAATAAGGGGAATTTTGTGAATGGGGTGTGATTGGCCAGTTATGTCCATTGTTAAGGATGCTGACATGAAGACATAGCCATGGCTGGTTCAGGATCTAGCTTCTGAAAAGTTTTCATAAAAGATGGCAGCAGGGGTTAGTGAGTGTGGTGGATTTGGTGGAGGCACCTGCTAGGATATGCATGAATTGGTCTGTTTTTTATTTATTTTTTATTAATAAAATGGTAACATTTTTATATCTGGCTGATCTGCATTTTCCTGTTGCCTGGGCAAGTAAGCGAGTGCAGTGTTGGAGTCGGAGTGAATGAGTGGGAATGCTGGTCAGCACCATTCAGAAATGGCAGTTTAAAAGGAAACCGTTCCTGTTTGGGGGCTTTTGCTGAGTAGTGCAAAAGAGAATGGAATGGAGCTGATGGGTCCAGAGTAGAACAGGAGTTGGCAGACTTGTAGCAAGTAGGCAGACAGCCATGGGGGGGGGCAGTGGGCAGCAGGGTAACAACCAGGGGCAGAGCCTGAGGAGCAGAGAAAACAAGAAACCTGAAATTTAGAGCTGTTTGAAGTAGTCCCAGCAGGCAACAGGGGGGCGCAGTGACATAGAAACAATGTACATATACTAAGTATGTTGTAGTAACTCTGTATGTAAATCAATTTATTTACACAGTTACTCATCAAATAAACAGGTTCATCATACTGTTTATGTAGTTGCCTGTATGTCACATAGCTCACTTTCACACCTTTTCTTCTGCCTTGGTGGATAGTCTGACCCCCCTGTGCTAAGGGTTCTACACTAGAAGAATCTGGGCTCAGTTAAACAACATGTAGCATTATTTTATTTGACACCTACTATTTATACTCAGCCAAGGTCAGTCAGTAACCTCCCCCCCCCAAAAAAAAAATAGGCAAATATTTGAAATGAACCCAGCAGCTATAGTGTTTGTTTTTGTTTCTCTTTTTAAGTGTGAGTTTCCAAGAAGAAAGAAGGCACCAACTCCCAAACAGGCATCAGATAAGTTAATTTATTGAAATAAAAATGTGAAGATACATTTTAGATGCTTAAAATGACTCACCAGGAGAACTCGGTGAGCCCCTGCACCACAGCCATCCATGCCTTGCTGCCACAGGATCAAAATAAAGTGAAGATTTCCTCAAAGTTTTAAATAACTAAATAGATCCATCTCTCATAAAAAGGTGAAAGCCAGGTCCCACAAGGACTTCCCATTTTTTTTTCTCTGCTGCCCACGCTCCACCCCCGCAATCACTAGAGTGCTGACGAGATGCCAGTGAGAGTGCGCGGGTGCGCTCCATTATATGCAATGGACAGCAGCTTTTCTATCTTTTTTTTTTTAAATGATATAGTGGCCACTTGGCAATGAAATGTGCTCACCGGTCAACTAACAAGGGCCTTATATCACTGCCCGAAACATGTTTTCACACCTGTGGCACACAGTGGGCATGGTCACTGTGCGAAATCAATGTTTGGGACAGATTAAGACAATCACAGTGCCACTGTTCATGAGCTAAGGTCGCAAAATGCTAATGTTGGAAATCTGGTGTAAAACAATCCCCCAAATAATTTCATTATGGGTTTGTGTTGCGCAGTTTCTATGCACGCTCGTGACTTCACTAATTTTGTTATAGTTTCACTCCACGTTTTCAGCATTACCATTTTTTTTTTTACACCTCCTCATGAAAAGTACAGCTGTCATTTTTCACATCCTGTTCAAAATGTGTTCTTGCACCTGTGGTGCCAAATGGCATAGTTGTTGTGCAAAATCACCTTTCCGCTAACAAACTGATCGTGTCACTGTTCATGCAGTGGGGTCACAAAAAGCCCATGTTAAAAATTTGGAGTGAAAATACCAAAAAACGCCCAGGGTGTTAGGGTTTCTGAGCATAATGCCCTACCCTGTTTTTCCCAGCCATAACGCCCTACCCTATAGGGACTGACAGGTGTCAGGTGTGTGACTTGGAATTGTCGACAGTAATGCCCATGCCATTCCACCCCCACCCTGCACCCAGTGACAAGTATTGAGGTGTGCCTTGGACTCTTCAGCCCCAAAGTTCACACCATTCTCCTATACTGCACCCATTTCAGTGTATTTCCTTATGGAATGGGGTGAGTGTAAAGCTGTACACCCCAAGGCACACCTCAACACTTGTCGGTGTCTGCAGGGTAGGGTGAGGTGAAATGGTGTGACCGTTATGGCTGATGACTCAAAGGCACACCCCAATACCTGTCCGTCTCTGCAGGGTGGGGTGGGGTTGACATCGGTTAAATACTTCACTGCTATTCCTATTATGCATCTCTCTTAACTCCTGCACTACTAATGCCAATGCCAGCAAGACAATATTTGGCATTGTCAAATGTTTGTTTTTCGTAAACTTGAGTGGGAGAACTGAAAGGGGGTTGGAGGGTGGAAAATGACTGGGATGAATCTACAGCTTGGTATACTCTCCCTCATTTGTAGTCTTGTTTTACCTCTATGTGAATTGCTACATTCTAATAAGAAGTCATGGAACCAGTTCCAAAAGTTGAACGAAATAAGGTTTCGGATTCAGAGCAGAACTGAATTTGCTAGTGGCCACCCTTCTATTTACTCCCTTTAGCACTGTAGCGCAATGCTTGAAGCACAGGCCTGCACACAAGGAAACCTAGATACAGATCCCACAAGAGCCACTTAATTGTGTGACCTCCTGCAAATCATTCACCTCTAAGCACTTCAGTCCTCCAAGTAGAGATGTGCGACACTAGGAAGTTTTGTTAGGCTAAATATTTCACAAAATGTGTGTGTGTTGCTAAATATTTTGCGGGTGCGAAATTCCACAGGCAAAATGCGAAATAATGGCAAAGTTTTGCCATTTCAGGTGAAATTGCATATTTCTCCATGAAGTTTCACACCTAGCAAAAAAGTTAATGGAACTGGAGAATTACATGAAGTGTTCACGTGGCGACATTGCCAGTTTCGCTACAATTTCTCTGGCAAAATTCAGTTTCACAACATCTTTACTTCCAAGCAGTATCATATAGCAAGAAGCAGGACCTCACTGAAAATAAGATGATGCATCTTAAATGGATCATCTTGAGTAAATAAACTTAGAGGGGATGTAGATCAAGCCTTTTGGAGAAGTACTGCCTGGGGAGGTGGATAAATTGTGCCATTTGAACTGAATTTTGTGGTAGGGAAGGAAGGGGTTCATTTGGTTACAGCTAGAGGGCTTTATGATATTAACCTGGGGGTGCAGACCTCTCAAAATTTGCATCACCAGAAAGTGTCAAATCAGATTGGAGAACATGTGCACATGCCAGTTGGTAACAGCCCTCCTCTCCCTCAGAAAACTTTTGTACCATTCTCCCTTGTACGATAATAGTCTTCTCCTCTTACAGATTATTAGTGCCCACTGTTCCCTTGCAGTCTATTAGCCCTCTCCCCTTTGCAGGTAATTAACTCCTCCTTCCCATTGCAAGTTATTTGTCCGTCCCCCACCCACTTTGCATGTTATGGGCCCCCTTTTCAGGATATTGGCTCCCATAACCATACATGCATTGTAATTTAGTACTTTCTTGCCTATTTTTAACTTGCTTTGTTCTCTTCTTATAGCATGTTTTGCATTCTTCCGAACACTGTACCAGTGTACTGTTTTGGACTCCATTTCCCCTTCCCCATAGGTCGCACCTGGAAACAAGCCTTGGCTCAGTGTGCCTCTCCTGGTTACCAATTTGTGTTTCATTGTGCATGCACAAGAAGCATCTTGTGGTAGAATGACATTTGAGAGGTGTGTCGGGGACTAGTCCAGTGTTGAGCAATCTACAGCAGACTCATCCCTGACAGAACAAAGGGCATGCAGCCAGACTGTGACACTAGTCTGAGTTTCACAGCTGGAAGCCATTCTCTACTTGAAAGAAATTATGCGCTCCAATGAGAGTGCTTCATTTCTTTTTTTTACATAGTGCTGTTAACCAAACCCTCCTTTCCCTGTCCAGGAAGTACAAGTGAACCCTACTGCTCGCTCCGTCTGTGTGCTCTCCTCTCCGCTACCTCTGTTTCCCATCCCATCAGCAGAAGTGAACCCTCCTACTCCCTCCCTCCCTCTGTATGCTGTAGGCCTCGCTCCCTCTGTTCCTTGTCCCGGCAGCACAAGTGAATCCTTCTGCTCCCTCCCTTGGTGTGTTCTCTGTCCCAATCCCTCTGTTCACCATCCAGGCAACACAAGCATGTGGCTGCTGGGTCTCTTCATCCAGGATGCAGTGTGGGTTGTTGCTCCCTGGATGGTGCTGGTGGTGACATGGCACCTGTGGCTCAGGGTTCATCCATCCTGGCATGCCTGCTGTATGTGGGTGCCTGGCGCATGTTCTTGTGCACCTCCGAGGTCTCTCTCTGGATGGCTTGCCTGCAGTTCTGCAGCCTGCCTGTGGGTGGCTGGCCAATTTAGGCCATCCTTTTGTATGCCTAACTTTAGGCCATTCATTTCCGTGATGCACAGCATATTCATGGGACCCCCTCCTTATTTGTGTTGCATACATTGTTTTCATGCAGTGATGCATCAGATGTCTTTCGAATATCACGCTTTGGTGCATTTTTTGAGATGGGCGGCACATCTTAAATTTACTTTGCGCATCTCCTTTGAAAAATGTGGGCCAGAGATTTGAAGACATGTCCACGAAATTTACAGACATAAGATGAACAGTGAATAATAAAACACTACATTTTTCCTCCACAAACTTTTTTACTAAAATGGTACTGTTATATCTTCATTGGTAAAACAAGACAGTGCAGACTGACATGAACTTGGCTGCCATGTGCTTGGAAGGTGTTTACAAGTGCTACGGCGTATATGGAACCCAGACTTCTGTTGCTGCAACAGCCCAAGGCTATCTTGCCTCCAACCTCTTCCCTATTCCCCCCAAAGTGGCACCATGTGGCTCCTACAACTATCCATCTGTTGTTCTCATGGCCCATGTAGAATGCTAATAGTCATTATGACTTTGCAATGTCTCACTCAGCATTAGTGAGTCATTACCAGGTCTGAGTCTAGTGGGACATGTAGATCACAAACCAGAGCTTTTAGTATATGCTTCTGTGGCCACTTGCTGGCTCTCTCTGTCTCCGCTCCTCCAAATGAGGTTGTGGGTGCACAGATGGGGTAATTCTTTTAAAATGCCAGTGGAAGGGACTGCAGGATAAAACAGATAAAATTGACATAACTGAAAAGTCGGTAAGTTAAAAAAATTTTAATATTTGCAGAAATGCTAATCAGGCCCTGCCTCGCACTCACTGCTGTGTGGCCCATTTACAGGTGGACATTTCCCATTACATAAGTTTATTCTCATGTAATATCCTTTTCTGATTATTGACTGACTGACTGAATGATCTGGTATTTATGTATTTTGAGTGTTACTATTTAATTATTGTTTATTTTACAATTGCAGGAAATGAAGGTCCATTAACCTACATGTGGAAGAGACTCATTGCTTCTCTGTTGTATTACCTAAGAGAAACAGCTGCCTTATTGCCATTGGTGATACACCGTAACCACATTTCCAAGGGACAAGTTACCTGAGTGTGTATCATTTATATAATGGGGTATTCATATTCATTAGTCTTTATGTGGCCTACCACAGATTCCTAGCAATTGTTTCCTGATTCCTAGCAACAGCACCCTCAGTGATGCAGAGTGAAGTGCCTGGTGATAAGATGCATCATTCAAAATGGCAGTTGCAGAGCTCAAAAAGTAAATTTCACCAACCAATTAAAGCCAAGTTAAATATGGGAGTATGGTATGTAACAAAAAAAAAACTGCACTCACAACTTGGAAAAAAAAACACTTTTATTAGAACACTGTTATATGTAATAGTTCCTGTCCTTGTTAATTTCTTGCCATCGTTCAGTGGCATATATACTGTAGGCAGTTAAATGATGATCTTATCTTTTTTAGTTGTGATAAATTATTGATCTATGCCCTGTAATTTAGTTATTTTTAACCAAGATTCATATATGTAATGCATTATTTGATAGCTTAGGGCATTGAAAGTCGGCTGATACTTTTGTTTTTTCCTTTGCATGTATTTTGCTGGAATGGGTCAGAGCTTGGTCCCAACATGATGACCAGCCAATCCCACCTACTTCCCAATACATCTGAATACCCCGCCATTCAGTCATGTAATAACTTAGGGCATAGGAGAGCATGGGAGGGGGGGCAAGTTCCATTGAAGTCAAGGGGGGGGAAGCAGATTTGATTTCAGTTTGAAACATTTTGTTGGCCAGTTAGAGATTAGTTGGAGATTAATGAAGGCCACCACTCTACTAACAAGGGCCTAATAAGGGGTCACTCCACCCCACTTTCCATTTCTTCGTGTCATTAGTTGCCTGAACATGTTTGTGTACAGATAATTGGGATGTGGAAGGGACTGGCTGCCTAGCTTGCTAGGGCAAAACTACGATTGCGTCCAGCTAATACTAGCTTAGAATAAAATTATAAAAATAGCAGCAACTGTTTATTGCCTCTCTAAGTTACAAAATACTGCAGATAATATCTGAATTGGCAGAAAATTGAGGGGCTAGTACATGTGTTGATGTGGGTTGTTGTTCAATACAGGACAACTAAGATTCAGTGCCAAAAAATGCACAGTAATGTACATGGGGTGGAAAAACCTACAAACTATTTACACATGGGAGGGTAGTAATGAAGGCAACTGAGTAGAAGAGGGATCTGGGGATCATAATACAGCAAGGTGGTGGGAAAAACAAATAGAATGCTGGCATGTATAGGAAGAGTTATAACAAGTAGAAAGAGGGAGATGCTGATGCATCTTTACAAGTCCATGGTGAGGCCTCACCTGGAGTATGGGGTTCAGTTCTGGAAACCTCATCAATGGAGGGACATAGGTGGAACTGAAAGGATACAGAGAAGGGCACTAAGATGCTACATGGCTTGAATGGGAAGCTCTGTGAGGAGAGGTTGAAGGAGTTGGGTTTGTCCTCACTGGAGACCAAAAGGGAGAAGGGGAGACATGATAGAAATGCTTAGGTACATTAAGGGTATAAATAAAATGGGAGGCAGCTTACTTTTTTTTCAGTATATATTTTATAAGCTTTTACCCCTGTTTTCACCTCAACCCCATCTCTGGCATGTCAAGATGCTCTCCCTTCATGTCACCCCTCTGGCTGTGCCAGCACTGGACCTTCACCCAGTGATGGTGGCAATACAGGAGGGTGATCACCTCCCCAGGAGAGGAGAGCTGCCATAGGCTGCTCAGTTCTGTTCCCCCCTCTGCTGGCACCCCGATGACCCTAGGTCATTCTCAGACCTGGATCGCTAGCGTAGTGCGGGCTAAGGAGTTCAGCACCTCAGCCTTCTGCACTAGTGGGCCAAGAAGAGAGCTTATTCACAGGAAAGGTAGTAGCTAGGACTAGGGTTAGTGGTCTATGGATGGAGGGAGGTAGGTGTGGGGGGAATTTGAGGGGGCGTTAATTCACTGAGCGTGTGGTGGTGCCCCAGAGCAGTCTGCCAGAATAGGTGGTGGGGGGACCAAATGGTGGATGGATTGAAGAGGTTATGGAACAGATGCAAGGGTCTGACCAGGGGGCAGAGTGGGGATCCTGGGGCTAAATAGCTGACTAGATGGGCCAAGACTGTCCTTTTCTTCCATCACATTTCAATGATTGTAAACAGGGGTTCTATTTCTTTCACCTGTCCCAAAACCTTCCAGTGAATATGCTGCCAAAAGGGAGTGCTTTTGAACACTGCAGTAAGTTGCCTTAAAATACATAACCTATAACCCACAACATGTAATGGTGCATTTGGAGCCATTAATTTATGCTCCATGTGCATTGTAAGGCTGAAGGCCAAAATACTTCCAACCACTAGGCAACTGCATTAATGCCCCTGTACAGCCATGGCCTGGAGCGTGTTATTGTACTTACAAATCTGAATTGGGGTATAACATAGCACAGGCTACATGATGTAACATGCCTTTACCATATAGTACTATTTTCCTGAGTAACTACAAAGCTGTTTAATTTCAGTCTTTTGTCTCTTGCTTCCCACAAACTGATGTTTTAATAAATTAAACATTTTCAGAGTTAAATTATGTCTGTCGCTAACAACTGACCAAGAATACCTATTAATTGACTGTCAATGTATAACAAATGAAACTTCAT
This sequence comes from Neoceratodus forsteri, assembly GCA_016271365.2. Taxonomy (NCBI): domain Eukaryota; kingdom Metazoa; phylum Chordata; order Ceratodontiformes; family Ceratodontidae; genus Neoceratodus; species Neoceratodus forsteri. Next base: position 539,961,683 of record CM057449.1, on the reverse strand, counting down.
ACAAAATTGGAACCTATTCAATAAAACTTGAAATTATATTCTGTTATTTGCTTGTTTATTTTGGCATGTATACAGCAGTGTGTTTCTAATGAATCACAACAGTGCATAATACTGGGATCCATTAAGGAACACTGCGCTGAAAGTTGCTATAAAGCAGCAAGGATGTTGGGGGACTTAATAAAGATCAGATAGGGTTGGATTCAAAGATACTGTGTGTTTTTGGTGGTATATGTAGTAATGCAGGTTGGCATGCAAACATCTGTGATATTGATTCACTATCAGATTAAAAAAGGAATATCTGGATATGCTTGTGAGTATTGAACCAACTGCATTCTGGTTCTATGTTTAGTGCTCTAAGCATTCTCAAGCAGGTAGTCTAGTGCTACAGGGGAAGATATTGGCATATGAAGTCAGAGGCAGGGTAAGGAAACAATTCTAAGCTCACATGACAATATTGGTTAACAAAAAAAAATTGTATAAAAAGAATTTTGGATGAGGTATTGCATCATTAAGAGACCTAAAAACAATGTAATTTTTTTTATTATAGAAAACTTTCAGTATACTCACAAAAGGTATATTTTAATTTTGCTAAACTGGATAACTTCTTGAATAATTCCAAAGGCTTACCTTGAGGTAAACTCATAGGGAATATCTTTCTCACTATGAATACTGTTTTTAATTATGAAAAATTTTCATTGGTACATTTTTTTCAGAGTTCATTACTGGGGATTTAATGTCATTTGAAAAGACAGTGCCAAAATATAGATTCATGTTTTCAGATAAGTTAGCAGGATTAAATATTAATTTAGGGGCTGTATTCATATTGATATATTGTATAAATTAATTTTGATATATTTTCCAGAGCAATTAACTTATTTATTGATTAAATGAGCACAATTTATTTGTAAATATTCTTATTTATAGCCTTGATTGCTGACATGGAAAATCTTGTTGCAAGACATTTGTGAGATTTGTCATACTTTAATTAAGCAAATGTCTTGATTTTTGGGAAAGCATTCCAAATTTAAGATTTTCTGGATGTTTTGATATGTCTAAAACTCTTGTTTCAAGACATTTGCAAGATTTTTCATACTTAAATTAAGCAAAGATATGTCTTAATTTGGGGTGAGCAGTCTTAATTTGACATTTCATTATGTCTAAGAACTCTCGTTTCAAGACATCTGCAAGATTTGTCATACTTAAATTAAGCAATGAAATATCTTGATTTGGAGTGAACAGTCAAAATTTAAGATTTCTGAATGTTTCAGTATGTCTAAAAACTCTTGTTTCAAGACATTTGCAATATTTGTCATGCTTGAATTCAAATGTTAAGGTTCAAAATTAATCAAAAATAATGTTTGTATCTATTTTAAATTTGCTCCCAAATTTTATTGGTTTCATCCAAATGGTAATGTTTCAGAACTTTAAAATCGTTCCTTCATCAGACCTGGAGCTTAATATTTTCTGTAAAAATGAGATACAACATATTTTAGAACATTTTTGTTAATTAATTCTTTGGTTTGGTTTTCATTTTTTATATAAAAGTAAAAGTTAGCATAAGGGGAACCATTCTATTTTAAAAGGTACTTACTAAGAAAGTGTTTTCAGTCCACTATTAGTGTGATTTTAAATGTTTGTCACCAAAATAAAACAGTGCTTCATTTAAAACGCTGCAATAGTAAACAAAAAATAGTGTTTGAATGTGGTCCGGCCCTTCTTGCTCACCTTAGAGGTGTTATTGTTTGTAAGGCCAGGCACTGTTTGAGCGGGTAATGGCGCCGGGAGCACTACGCAAGTTTGCTAGTTGACTTTTTATCCTGAATAGGATTCAAAACATGATAGAGAAACAAGGCAATATTACGTCTGCATGAGAAAGGTAATCACAGACTGCATTTAAAAAAAACCTTTTTGAAATTGAAAATAACAAAGTTATAATTGTGGGTTCTGATTTGCATCAGTTTTCATTACAGCACTTCACGGAAACATTTGTTTCATATTGGATTATGGGTCATTAAAACAATGTGACGCTAATTGGATTTTTTTCTAGTAAGTTTCTCTTTAGCTAATGAAACATCTTTAATTTTGGGGAAAAATGAAACAATATATTAAGTAAAGAACTTTTGCATATTTGATTTTTTATTTCCAGATCACTGAATATAAAAGCATTCGGAGATAGTGCACATTTGGCTTTTTGACTATTGCAGCATTTTAAATGAAGCATTGTTTTATTTTGGTGACAAACATTTAAAACCACGCTAATAGTGGACTGTAAACACATTCTTAGTAAGTACCTTTTAAAATAGATGGTTCCCCTTAAGCTAACTTTTACTTTTATATAAAAAATGAAAACCAAACCAAAGAATTAAATGAAACTTTTGAACTTTATTTCTTTATTTTTTACAGACTTCTGAATGTGAAGTCATTTTGAGAATTTCTCGCGTTCTCCCTACGTCACTGACTCACTTATGATTTTGTGATTTAATCAGGTTTGATCCACCTGATTTTTTGCATTATATATTTTGATATTATGTTACAATAATATTATTCCAACAAAAATGTTCTAAAATATGTTGTATCTCAGTTTTACAGAAAATATTAAGCTCCAGGTCTGATGAAGGAATGATTTTAAAGTTCTGAAACGTTACCATTTGGATGAAACCAATAAAATTTGGGAGCAAATTTAAAGTCTGCTCCTACAAATACCTTGGGGTTACCTTCAATTCAGCCCTCACATTTCACAACCACATCGACGCCCTAACATCCACCACCAACACACGGCTTGGCATCCTATTCCACCATAAAACCTGCCTTCCCCCAAATGCTCTCCGGCTAGCTGTTACATCGTCCGTTCTGTCCCTTGTAGACTATGGTCTACCAGTTACAGTGCTGCCGACACCACTGCACTCAACAAAATTCACCTAACCCTGAATAAAGCATGCAGATTGATTACTGGTGCCCCCAGACTCACACACACCTGTCAGCTATATGTCGATGCTAACCTGCTTACCCTGGATGAACGGCTCCGATACCAGACCTGTCTCCTCACCAAAAAAACCCTACTCGGGCTCTCCCCCCTGGGGTAACGGCATCCATCCACCAGAGCCCTCCCACCATTGCAACACGGTCTTCCTACAAGACCACTCTAAAGGTCCCCAGAACAAGAACCAGCTGTGGCCAGAGGTCCTTCAGCTATACAGCCCCAACCTGGTTTAACTCTCTCCCTGCCACCATCACCAATGCCATCACCATCTCCACATTCAAAACCGCACTTCAGAACCACATCTTCAGCACTCGTAACTGCTCCTGTCTCTGAACATAGCCTCCACCTCTTTTTTTCTCTTGACAATGCCCCCCGGGCAGCTCTCCACCCAACCATCCCCTCCATCACTTCCCTGTACACCATGCCTAGGTTTAACCTGGCCAGTGCCAGCTGTTTCAATGTTTACCTACCAGAATGCTCACTTGATACCGACTTGTGTAATACCTGTTATCAATTACATGTACCCTATACCCAATTGTATTTGTCTGACCACAATGTGACGTAGCACCTCTGGTGAATGCCTATTGATTTTTTTGCAAATCTTTGCTATGTAACCAAAACGCAATGTATGTCTTTATGTGGAGAAGTACCTTTGGAAAAGAGCCTCTGGCTCAAAGGTTGTAAACTGATTCTTAAAATAAATAAATAAAAATAGATACAAACATGATTATTTTTGATTCATTTTGAACCTTAACATTTTAAACTTTGAAACAAAATATAAATGAAGACACTATAATTTAGAATGAATCATAGCATAGGGTTTTGAGTGAGACTTAAACATTTTGATACTAGTTCATGGATATCCATTTCATAGTCTCATCCCCCCGCCATTTAAAATTTAAAAAGGAACCTGGAGAGACTTTTTAGTGGATTGATAAAATATTCAAGTATCCCAAATGGATTGGGGATTTATTAAGTCTCTCTAAAATGTTAATTATTTCTTGAAGCATTGATAATTTTCTCAACATGGCCACCTTTTCAGAAATGGGTAAGATCACTGATAACAGATCTACACCTCTAAGTATAAATACAGAAGAAGCAACAAGAATCATGGGATTAGTTATAAGTAAATGACACATAGATAATACAGATACAACAGAGTTACCGAAAGCCCTAATTAATAAACTAGAATCATTGAAACAGAGGGAAATTAGACTTGATTGGCATGCAGTCACACTTTTGGAATATTTGAAACAAAAGAGAATCCCCAGAGGACTTAGAGTTTTGGTAGAATCACAACTAGGTTTTATACCAGAAGGCTTTCAGAACAAATGGGAAGGAATTAGATCCAAATGTTCTTTTGATTTTATATTGTTACTAATAGAAACATTAACTACTGAACAAACTAATGTGCTAAATGAAATACAATTAATAGAAACTAAATTGAAGGACACAATTGAAATACAAAAATTGAAGGAACTCATAGATAAAATAGAACAATCTATGGCAGAATATGATACATTAAAAATACTAAAATTAATAAATTCAAAAGAGATATAAATGATTACAAGAATGGCACCATTTACAACTGGAAAAAATCAGAACATCACACTAATTATTATAATTTGGATGAAAGTTCCACATCTTCTGAAAATTCAGAGGGAAGAACATATCATACAAGAAATTTTCAAGGATCCACATCTTTCAGACCTTATAACCAAAGGAATAGATTCCAACAATATCGCAATAAACCTTTTGGGAGAAATTATACCCAACATGGAAACTTTTATGGGAACCAAATGTATAGACAACAAAATTGGCAACAAACAGAAAGAGATATGGAAAAGGATTTTCAAATTGGAACAGAGAAGGCAGGTCTATCAGGTATAAAAAGAAAAGAAAAAGAGTCAGGAGGAGGCGAAACAGAAAGAGACAAAATACACAAACTGAGATCTCAGAATCAAAATTAAATATTTATAATTTGTCAAAAAATTACTAACACCTATCAAAGAAAAAGTTCTTAATTTAGGTCTATCATTTGGTTTAACACAAAAACTGAACCCCTTTGAACTAAAGATAGATTTAGAGAAATTCTATCGAAAGATTAGACTTAAACAGTTTTTTGGCATGAAATAAAATCCACAATATAGCACCATTGAGACAATACAGTCACAAGAGAAATATGAATTATAACAAGCACTTGGTGTTAAATCTAATTTTGAGCCCAGTGGTTTTCCTTTGCCTAATATAACCTGTTATATTGACAAGGTAAATCAAGAAATTGAAAAAATTGTGAAAGAAAATTCTAAGAAATGTCCACATTATAACATCACAAAACAAGAAAATGAAGCCTTAAAAAGTTTAAGTGAAGACAAAACTATCATAATAAAACCTGCAGATAAAGGGGGTGGGATAGTAATTTTGGATATAGAAGATTATAGAGAAGAATGTTTTAAACAATTAAAAGATGTAAAAACATATGAAGAAATTAGAAATATTCCTTTTGATTCACTTAAAACTTTGATCTTTGAAATGGTAACAGAAGCAAATGATAGAGGCATAATAGATCTATGGGTCAAGGAAGAACTAGTTAATAAAACTCCAAGAGTACCACTATTCTGTATTCTACCTAAAATACACAAAGATCTAATAAAACCTCCAGGAAGACCGATTATCTCAGGAATAGGATCAATTACAGAACCTTTATCAAATTATGTAGATGACTATTGTAAAAATTTGGTCACTAATACTTGGTCCTATATTAAAGATACTAAACATTTCTTTCAACACTTAACAGAATTAAATCAACAAGAACTGGATTTAACAAACACTTTCTTTATAACTTTGGATGTTAAAAGTCTATATACAAGTATTCCACATGAAGGAGGCCTTAAAGCCATGGATTTTTTCCTATCTATTAGAATACAAAATATTCCAGATAAAGATTTTCTTTTGAAACTAATTAAGATCATATTAGAAAATATTTTTTTTGCTTTTGAGGAACATACCTATTTACAAAAAACTGGCACAGCAATGGGAGCCACATTAGCACCTACATATGCTAATTTATATATGGCACATTTTGAGACACAGTTTATAACTTCTGAAAGAAATAAATATAAAGAAAACTTAATATTGTACAAGTGATTTATTGATGACACCATAATAATCTGGGACGGAACAGAACAAGAAGCAAAATCATTTCATGATTACTCACAAACAGCGAGAAATAACTTATCATTCACAATGGAAATTCACAGTGAAGAAATTACTTTTTTGGATCTTAAATTAATGAAACAAAATGGAAAAATCATAACAGATTTGTATAGAAAGGAAATATCAACAAACACAATTCTCCATGCTAAAAGTTTTCACCCAAAAAACCTTAAAGAAAGTATACCATGCAGTCAAATGTTGAGAGTAAAACGTAATAGTGATACTTATGAGAAATATGAGAAAAACATTACAGAACTAACCCAAAGATTTAAACAAAGAGGTTACACAGGCACTACCTTGCTAAAAGCAAAAGAAAAATGTGACCATAGAGATAGAAATACATTGTTATTTGACAAATCCAAATCAACCACAGAAACAAAATCCAAAATTACAATGTCCACACAATATTCGGATAGTTTTGGGAAAATTAAACATGTAATTTTATCTAATTGGAACATTTTACTTTCTAATGAATGGGGACAGAGAATTTTTCAACACAAACCCTGGGTCACAGCCAAAAAAACAACCACAATTGGAAACAAAGTAAACAAAACTCAACATTGGACACCAATAGACAGATCTCGAACATGGCTCAAAAGTGAAATCAAAGGTTTCTATCCTTGTGGTAATTGTGTACACTGCAACAATGGACAAAAGATGAAATCCATAAAAAGTACGTATAATGACAAAGAATACGACATCAGAGATTTCATCACGTGCAGGACTGATTACGTCATTTATTGTATTATTTGTCCATGTTCTCTATACTATATTGGAGAAACAACAAGATCTCTAAAATTACGCATCTCAGAACATAAAAGCAACATTAGAAGGGGTGATATCAGATCTCTATTAGCAAGACATTTCATGGATTTTCATCAATCGATTTCAAGTTTAAAATTTTTTGGACTAGAACATGTGAAACTGAATCCTAGAGGTGGAAACAGAGAAATGACTTTACTACGGAGAGAAGCATGGTGGATCTACACCTTAAGAACTCATCAACGCAAATATGGACTTAATGAGACTCTGTCTTGGTCTACATTTAATTGAAATCTACCCCTCTTTTCCCATAATCTTTCCTTTCTCTCCCCCCTTCCCCTTTTTTCTCCATCCCTCCCTTTTGTTCCATGCCTTCAAGTTAAAATATAATATAAACAGATAAAATACATTCTGTATAGTTTATCGATACATATTTTGCCATAGGGAATCATTTAGCATAGTAAATTGTGTGAAATATATGACATATTTTTCATGTAACAATTGGATGTTAATACTGATCGTTATTATTTTGAACTATTTTAAAACTGGAAAGTGATTTTCTTTTGTATAGAATCAATAACAGAATTTCATTTTTTTTTAAAAGAATTGGCCATTATGCTACAAGCTTTTACATAGCCATTGGGCGCAAAAAAGATAATACAGCAGAAGGGGGCAAAGTGAGGTTTTATCACTTTGTTTCTTTATTAGACCGGGCCACACAGGTGACGTTCCTTTGACGTCAGCACGCCACCAGGAGTGTTTGAACATGGCCCGGCCCTTCTTGCTCACCTTAGAGGTGTTATTGTTTGTAAGGCCAGGCACTGTTTGAGCTGGTAATGGCACCGGGAGTACTACACGTGTTTGCTAGTTGACTTTTTATCCTGAATAGGATTCAAAACGTGATAGAGAAACAAGGCAATATTAAGTCTGCATGAGAAAAGTAATCACAGACTGCATTTAAAAAAAAAACTTTTTGAAATTGAAAATAACAAAGTTATAATTTTGGGTTCTGATTTGCATCGGTTTTCATTACAGCGCTTCACGGAAACATTTGTTTCATATTGGATTATGGGTCATTAAAACAATGTGAAGCTAATTGGATTTTTTTCTAGTAAGTTTCTCTTTAGTTAATGAAACATTTTTAATTTTGGGGAAAAATGAAACATTATATTAAGTAAAGAACTTTTGCATATTTGATTTTTTATTTCCAGTTCGCTGAATATAAAAGCATTCGGAGATAGTGCACATTTGGCTTTTTGACTATTGCAGCATTTTAAATGAAGCACTGTTTTATTTTGGTGGCAAACATTTAAAACCACGCTAATAGTGGACTGAAAACACTTTCTTAGTAAGTACCTTTTAAAATAGAATGGTTCCCCTTACGCTAACTTTTACTTTTATATAAAAAATGAAAACCAAACCAAAGAATTAAATGAAACTTTTGAACTTTATTTCTTTATTTTTTACAGACTTCTGAATGTGAAGTCATTTTGAGAATTTCTCGCCTTCTCCCTTCGTCACTGACTCGCTTATGATTTTGTGATTTAATCAGGTTTGTTCCACCTGATTTTTTGCATTATATATTTTGATATTATGTTACAATAATATTATTCCAACAAAAATGTTCTAAAATATGTTGTATCTCATTTTTACAGAAAATATTAAGCTCCAGGTCTGATGAAGGAATGATTTTAAAGTTCTGAAACGTTACCATTTGGATGAAACCAATAAAATGCTGGAGCAAATTTAAAATAGATACAAACATGATTATTTTTGATTCATTTTGATTCATTTTGAACCTTAACATTTTAAACTTTGAAACAAAATATAAATGAAGACACTATAATTTAGAATGAATCATAGCATAGGGTTTTGAGTGAGACTTAAACATTTTGATACTAGTTCATGGATATCCATTTCATAGTCTCATCCCCCCCCCCATTTAAAATTTAAAAAGGAACCTGGAGAGACTTTTTAGTGGATTGATAAATATGCTTGAATTAAGCAAATAAATCTTGGTTTTTGGCTAAGCAATCTTAATTTAAGAATTTTTTGACTCACTTCAGTATGTCTAATAACTTGTTTTTAGTTAAGCAGTCATGTTTTAAGATTTATACTCTCATTTTAAGAAAACAAAGATTTTAAGCAATATCGAGACATTAAGCCATATTATCTTATTTTTTAAAAGTCTTATTAAGATAATTATCTTACCCCATTGGCAGATAATTTTGCTTATTTCAAGGATAAAATATACAACTTTAAGTTTTTTTTGGCTATTTGTAAGACCACCATTTTTCTCAGTGTAGGTAAGGGGTCTTGGATAATAATTGGAAGCTTTGTCATGTGAGTAAATGTGCATCAGCCTATGTGTACAACTTAATATATACATGGCCACTGGGTCACAGATTATTCATACAACAAGGATGTTGTCAGACTGCTGACACTGTGGCTTGAAATGGTCAGTAAGTACCAAATGTGGTCGCTAATGTGTACAGGGTATGGCACTTGACATCTGTACTGATCTGCGCACTATTGTGACATGGGTATCTGATGTTGTAACAATATGTTTCTATTATATGTACAGCACTGGATGGGACTGGTGAGAACCAGCCATCAACATCTAGGCCATCAACATCAGGAACATCACAGCAATAGGGTGAGTACTTGTTTCAGCCATTATACTGTGCTATTGCCACATTCATGCACTGATGTACCCAGGGACATGTGACAGTACTGTGAGTGTACATGTCCATGCATGTGCAGCAACTGATGCTGTGTACAGTTATATTGAAAGACCAGTCTCTATACCTTTGCAATGGTATGTCAGTGAGGGGTGTAGACCATGATAAATGACTATGTAGTGCTATGTACAGCATTCTTAACTACTGAGATCATGGCCTGGTCCTGTATGTCTGCACATACCCCACACAACACATCTGTGACCTGGGCCTTGTCCAGCATGTCAGTATACACAGACCCCCACATCTGTCACCGGGGCCTTGTCCACCTTGGCAGTGTACATCTCCCTCCCCTTCCCCAACATCTGATGCCTGGGCCATGTCCAGCATGTCAGTGTACATCATCCCACATCTGGGACCGGGGCCTTGTCTATCATTTCTGCTCACACACCCCACTTTTCTGAGGCCTCTGCCTTTTCACACATGACACTGTCAACCCCCACCACATCTGAGGACTGGGCCTGATTCAGCATGGCAGTAAACACCCTCACCATCTGATGCCTGGGCCTTGTCAAGCATGGCAGTGTCATCCCCACACACATCTGGAATCTGGCCCTTGTCCCGCATGGGACTGTACACACCACATACATCGGAATCCTGGGCCTTGTTCTGCATGGCACTGTACACCCCACATACATCTGATTCCTGGGCCTTGTCCCACATAGCACTGTTACCCTCCCACATGCTTCTGAAGCCTAGGCCTTGTCCAGCATGGCAGTGTCAACCCCACACATGAATGTGATACCTGGGCCCTGTTTATCATGGCAGCGCACACCCCTCACACTTTGGGACCTGGGCCTGGTACAATACATCTGCTGCAGCAGGATCTGCTGGTACTATAGTCCATATATTAATTGTAATATTTGACTTGTGCCATTTGTGTACCATGGAAGACCGCCATCCTCCATAGCTGCAATGCATGTGGTCTCAGTTGGTGTGATCTTACATGCAAATTCCAGGTCATGCTTAAGTTTATGGGCATGTACTGTGGATGTGCCTCGTAGTTCACAGAACAGCTGAAGGGTCACAGGGCTGGGGCCCACCCAAACTGGATCCACATATCTGTGCCCCCCCCAACACACACCTCTGAGATCTGGGACTTTTCCAGCATCTCTGCTCACACACCTCACCCTTCTGAGGCCTCTGTCTTTTCACCAAGGGCACGGTCAAACCCACCACCCAATCTGAGGACTGGGCCTTGTCCGGCATGGCAGAGTACATCTGTCCCATATCTGATGCCTAGATCTTGTCCAGCATGGCATTATCACCCCCACACACATCTGATGCCTGGGCCTTGTCCAACATGGGACTGTACACCCTACATGCATTTGATGCCAGGGCCTTGTCCCTCATGGGACTGTACACCTCATACACATCTGATGCTTGAGCCTTGTCTCACATGCCACTGTCACCCTCCCACACATTTCTGAAGCCTGTGCCTTGTTCAGCATGTCAGTGTACACCCCCCCCACATCTGATGCCTGGGCCTTGTCCAGCATGGCAGTGTCACCCCCACACACACATCTGAAGCTTGGGCCTTATCCCACATGGGACTGTACACCCCACATACATTGGAATCATGGGCCTTGTCCTGCATGGGACTGTACACCCCTCATACTTCTGATGCATGGGCCTTGTCCAACATGGCACTGTTACCCCCCCACACACTTCTGAAGCCTGGACCTTGTCCAAAATGGCAGTGTCAACCCCACACACGAATGTGATACCTGGGCCCTGTCCAGCATGGCAGCATACACCCCTCACACCTTGGGACCTGGGCCTGGTACCATACATCTGCTGCAGCAGGATCTGCTAGTACTATAGTCCATGTATTAATTGTAATATTTGACTTGTGCAATTTGTGTACCATGGAAGACAGCCATCCTCAATAGATGCAATGCATGTGTCCTCAGTTGGTGTGATCTTACACGCAGATTCCAGGTCATGCTTATATTTATGGACACGTACTGTGGATGTGCCACGTAGTTCACAGAGCAGCTGAAGGGTCACAGGGCTGGGACACATTCAAACTGGTTGAACATGTCTGCGTCCCTCCCCCCAACACACACCTCTGAGGTCTGTGACATTTCCAGCATCTCTGCTCACACACCCCATCCTTCTGAGGCCTCTGCCTTTTTACTAAGGGCACTGTCAAACCCACCCCAATCTGAGTACTATGCCTTGTCCTGCATGTCAGTGTACAACTCCCCACATCTGATGCCTGGATCTTGCCCAGCATGGCAGTGTCACCCCCACACACTTCTGAAGCCTGGGCCTTGTCCCGCATGGGACTGTACACCCCACATACATCTGATGCCTGGGCCTTGTCCCACATGGCACTGTCACCCTCCCACACATTTCTGAAGCATGGGCCTTGTCCAGCATGGCAGTGTCAACCCCACACACAAATGTGAAGCCTGGGCTTTGTACAGCATGTCAGTGTACAACCCCCCCACATCTGATGATTGGGCCTTTTCCAGCATAGCAGTGTCACCGCCACACACATCTGAAGCCTGGGCTTTGTCCCACCTGGCACTGTACACCCCACATACATCTGATGCCTGGGCCTCGTCCCACATGGCACTGTCACCCACCCACGCATTTCTGAAGCCTGAGCCTTGTCCAGCATGGCAGTGTGACACTCACACATGACTGTGAAGCCTGGGCCTTGTCCAGCATGTCAGTGTACACCCCCCCACATCTGATGCCTGGGCCTTGTCCAGCATGGCAGTGTCACCCCCACACACATCTGAAGCCTGGGCCTTGCTCAGATGGGACTGTACACCCCACAAACATCTGATGCCTGGGCCTTGTTCCACAGGGTACAGTCACCCTCCCACACACTTCTGAAGCGTGGGCTTTGTCCAGCATGGCACTGTCACCCTCACACACGAATTTAAAGCCTGGACCATGTCCAGCATGTCAGTGTACACCCTACCACATCTGATGCCTAGGCCTTGTCCTGCATGGCAGTGTCACCCCCACACACATCTGAAGCCTGGGCCTTGTCCAGCATGGGACTGTACATCCTACATGCATCTAATGCCTGGGTCTTGTCCCACATGGCACTGTCAAGCTCCCACACACTTCTGAAGTGTGGGCCTTGTCCAACATGGCAGTGTCATTGCCACATGCGAATGTGTTGCCTGGACCTTGTCCAGCATGGCAGTGTCATCCCCACACACATCTGAAGTCTGATCCTTGTCCAGCTTGGGACTGTACACCCCACATACATCTGATGCCTGGGCCTTGTCCCATATGGGACTGTACACCCCATATACATCTGATGCTCGGGCCTTGTCCCATATGGCACTATCCACTTCCACCCACTTCTGAAGTCTAGGCTTTGTACAGCATGGTAGTGTCACCCCTGAGCACGAATGTGAAGCCTGGGCGTTGCCCAGCATGGCAGTGCACACACCCCCACATCTGATGCCTGGGCCTTGTCCAACAAAGCAGTGTCACCCCCATACATGAATGTGAAGCCTGGGCCTTGCCCAGCATGTCAGTGGGCACCCCCCCACACACATCTGAAGCCTGGGCCTTGTCCCACATGGGACTGTACACCCCACATGCATCGGAATCCTGGGTCTTGTCCGGCATGGGACTACACACCCCACATACATCTGATGCATAGGACTTGTCCCACATGGCACTGTCACCCTACCACACACTTCTGAAGTCTGGGCCTTGTCCCGCATCTCTGTTCACACACCTTACATATGAAGCCTGCTCCTTGTCCAGCATGGAACTACACACCCCACATACATCTGAAGCCTGGGCCTTGTCACACATGGCACTGTCAACCTCCCCACACTTGAAGCCTACCTCTTGTCCAGCATGCCAGTGCAAACCACAGACTCATCTGGGACATGGGCTTTGTCCAGCATGTCAGTGTAAAACCCACAACATACAGACATCTGTGACCTGGGCTTTGTCCAGCATGTCAGTGTAAGCACTCCTACATCTGCCGCCAGGGCCTTATCCACCATGGCAGTGTACACCCCCTCAACATCTGATGCCTGGGCCTTGTGCGGCATGTCAGTGTACATCACCCCATATCTGGGACCGGGGCCTTGTCCAGCATCTCTGCTGACACAATCCACAGCTCTGGGGCCTGTACCTTTCCACATATGGTCCTGCAACCTTCCCACCCCAACCCTGACACCTGGGCCTTGTCCGACATAGAACTGTACATCACCCCACAGCTGAGACCTTGTCCTTGTCCAACATCTCTGCTCATGTGCCCCACCCTTCTGAGGCCTCTGCCTTTTTATGCATGGCACTGTCACCATGCATACATCTGAAGCCTGGGCTTGTCAGCATGGCACTATAACCCCCAATATGTGCAGCCTGGGCCTTGTCCCGCATGGCCCTGTAACCCCCAACACTGATGCCTGGGCCTTGTCTGGCCTGTAATTGTACATCACCCCGCAGCTGAGACCGTGTCCTTGTCCAGCATTTCTGCTCACATGCCCTACCCTTCTGAGGCTTGGGCTTTTTCTCACATGGCTCTGTACACCCCACATACATCTGATTCCTGGGCCTTGTCCCGCATGGTTCTGTCACCCACACACATCTGATGCCTGGGCCTTGTACAGCATGTTCATGTACACCCCCCACATCTGGGGCCTGAGCCTTGTCCCAGATGTCACTGTATACACCACACACATCTGATGCCTTGGCTTTGTCCAGCATGGCAGTATACAACTCCCACACATCTGTGACCGGGGCCATGTCAAGCATGTAATTCTCCCCTTCCACCATCTGGACCCTCACCCTTTTCCTGCATGTCACAGAACACTCCCCATTCAGTGTTTCTGGTAGGGATGGGACCGCTGTTTCCCTTGGTTATGGTACACTACAACTCTGGATGTCAATTGCTAGTAGCTTCACACACATCACATATTGTGAGGGTTGGGTTACATGCATAGTGTGTAACATTATATGTATATGATAAGTTTGATGGACATATTTGTTTGTAGGTGCATAACCTCACATGCATGTACAGTGTGTGGTTGATTGCTGGTATTGCTCGCAGAGCAGACCTACCACTTATATTGCATAATCAAAGTTAACATGTATTTCTTATATACTGCAGATGTGGATAGCCGGCTGCAGAAGGAGAGGGAGAAGCTGAAGAGCCTGACTGCCAGGAGGGGTGCAGTGGCCCAGCCGCGGCGCAAATGGAGTGTTCACCTGTGTATCAGCAGTGATTCCAAGGAGGGAGTGGAGGATGGCGGTGCTGTTCAGGAACACAAGCCAGATGTTTCAAGTGCTGGAACTGTTGATGTTGTACAGGTATCTGCACCACCAGAAATCCCTGATGTGCCGGTGACAGCAACCTCACAGGAGGCTGGTCTTTGTGAAGACGACACACCAGTTAGGATGGAGCTGATGGATTTGGTGAATTCACCAGTGGCTTTTAGACACTGTGGTGTCATCAGCTTCCAAGAGGGGCATGGGGCAGTCCACGGGGCAGCACGCAATTGCTGTAATGTTGTGTACGGAGTGAGGAGAAGGGTATCCACCATAGTGAACACCTTTGAAACTCTGTTGGGACAGGTATATGGCCTTTCCCAATACCTGGATGCACGATGTGCACATCATGAATAATTGTTGTAGACAATCCGCCATTTTTATGTTGGCTTGCATTTGTGCACCAGCCAACATGTTGCAGTAGTAGCAGATTTGGAGATGCGGTCACTGTGGGTGAATGCAGGGCATGCATCAGTAGGTGTGTCCCTCATTCCCTAATAAGGCAGCTTGCAGGCGCCACACCAGCAATACGTAATGTGGTGAGCACATCTAAGAAAAGGTTTGCTACAATGACAGCCAAGCTCATCACACAGTGGCACCTCCTGACGTGCCTTTCCTGGTGAAGCATTCTAGTAAACATGGTGGCAGTCTGCCGCAATGCTGATTCCCGGGGTGCCCAATCCCCCTGTCAGCGTGCCTTGACTCAGTTCATGTGCCAACAGGGGAGCGCACTCCCCATCGGCATAATGCCCCCCCATTTGTTGTGTGTCGAGGGGGATGCCCAATCCCCTTAGCTCTGCCCCCTCAGTATGTGCCAACAGAGGCGCCCAATCCCGTCAGCCAGCCCCCTAAACACAGGGTGGCATGCTGAGCCCACCCCAGCATGCCAAATGGCTCCTGTAAAAAAAAAAAATGTCCCGCAATGTTTTTTTTTTTTTTAACCTGTAAAGGAGAATACAGTCCCTCGCAGTCTGTCCTGCTCCTTCCCCAACCCGCACTCCACCTCTGTGCACCCTGCCTCCCCATACCCCTCTCCCATACTTACCTCCGGAGTCCCAGGCTGATCTTCGGTGGACTGGGAACACATCTGCACACTTCAAAGCTGACTGCGTAACTGAAGAAATGCTGGTAAGCTGTATAATGGCATAAATAGTGTTTTTCAACTTTGGTGCATCTCTCAGGCATTTTTGAATTTTTTGCAATTTTCAACATGGGGTTATTGGGGCAGCTCCTCATAAATTCAGTCACTGCCATGGCATTATTCAGTCCAGAAGGTGATTTCGCGGTCACTGCGTGGAATCACCTTTGGGGACAAATAAAAGAAATGACAGTGCCACTGTTCATGAGGTGGCTCTCAAAAAGCCTATGTTGCAAATTTCAGTGAAAAATCAAAAAAATGACTGTTTTACTAGTGTGCATTGTGCAGTTTCCACGCATGTTCGTAACTTCGTGAATTTGTAATATTTTCACTCCATATTTTCAACATTGGCATTTTTCCACACCTCCTTATGAACAGTACAGCTGTCATTTTACATATCCTGGCCGAAATGTGTTTTCGCACTTCTAGTGCAGAATAGCACATTCGCTGTGTGAAATCAGTTTTCGGGACAGTTTGAGAAAATGACAGTGACACTGTTCATAAGCAGAGGTCCTAAAATGCGTAAGTAAAACATTTGGTGATGAAAGTCCATAAAATGACAGTTACAAGCATGCATTGCTCAGTTTCCACGCACCCTTGTAACTTCGCAAATTTGCAATATTTTCATGCCAGATTTTCAACACTGGCATTTTTGCACACCTCCTTATGAACAGTACAGCTGTAATTTTTCACGTCCTGCCCAAAATGTGTTTTCACACCCGTGGTGCAGAATGGCGTGGTTGCTGTGGGAAATCAACTTTTGGGACAGATTAAGAAAATCATGCTGCCACTGTTCGGAGGGAGGTCCCAAAATGCCTATGTTGAAAATGTGTCTCTTCAGGGTGGGGGGTGGGGTGAGGTTGGTGTCAGTTCAATACTTCGCTGCCATTCCTGTTATGCATCTCAAACTGCTGCACTACCAATGCCAAGAAAGGTTTGTTTATATTCTCTTGTTTGTTGCTGTTCATGGGAGGGTTGTATTTGGGGGTTGGGGTTGTGTTTCAGATATTGTGTTTCCTATGATTCCACCTGTCCCTTTCCCTTGCTAATAGTGTGTTCTTGTAGTTTACTGTTTGTGTCTTGTTGGTATCATGTTTACCATTTACATTTGTAGTATTTTGTTGTTAACCTTTTAAATATTTATACATTTTGTTTGACATATATTGTATATTTGTCTGTGTGTTTACTGGTCTGCTGTATTTTTATTTTGGTGTGTTGGGAGGGCCACATGTGGGGGTACATGCACACTGTGGGGCTTGACCATTTCAATACTGTACTGTACCACTGGCATACCATCTTGAGGATTGTGGGTTATGCTGGTGTATGTGTGTGTGTATATATATATATATATATAGTTTTTTTTTAATTTTATTTAGTTGTTTAACCAGGTATAGCACACTAAGCTGAAAGCTTTTTTACAGGAGCGACCTGGGAGCACAAGGAGGTTAAGTGACTTGCTCAGGGTCACACAGTATGCAAGTGGAAGCTGTGGGATTCAAACCCAGGTCTGGCCTGCTGGATGTCACCAAATTTGCAGCTCAGAGCCTTAGACCACTGCACTATACTGCCCTGCATTTCATTTTATTTATATATATATATATATATGTGTGTGTGTGTGTGTATATATATATACTGTGTATATATATATATATATATATTATATACACACATATATATATATATATATATATATCTATATGTATATATTTATAAAATCAGGGAGTTACACAATGGGTGCATCTGTTGGTTATCAGCCTGAACTGCAATGCTCTACTCTATGCAGATGACCTTGTTCTACATCACAGTGATAAGTTCCTGCAATCCATCTCCTCCACACTCACACACATTTACAGTGCCGCACACAATTGGTTCCTCTCCAGCAAACTACTTGTAAATGAGAAAATAAAAAGAAAGCCATGCTCTTCAGCGCCAAACCATGCATTGCAAAGGTCACCAAATCCAACTCATCTCTCATTGTGCTCACTCCAGCAGGCTTTCCCCTTGAAACTGTCTCCATGTTTAAATACCTGGGGGTGATGCTAGATCCCTCTTTTGCCTTCAATGAGCATACAAATCTCACAGTGAGGAAAATTCACCAGAAACTAAGTGCTGCCTACCACCTTAAGCATCTCCTGTCCTCTGACGCTCATCTGACAATTGTGCAAGGTAATTTCTTGCCCCTGCTGGACTACTGTTCCCCAATTTATTCTGTTGCCCGTTTCTTCCGACTTAACACCACATATAATTCCATATGTCTCTTTGTCCTCCAAGCTCCTCATAATACCTACCACTGTGTGCTCTACCAGTTTCTTGGCTGGCTCCCTCTTCAAGGCTGATTTGACTATGCTATGGGTTACCTGGTTAACTGCATCCTCAGGAATTACCTGCAGTCCCCCTATGCTTCACTACTGGCTGTAAGGGCAGCCTCTAGACATCTCAGGGACTCCTCTATCACCCCTCTGGAAGTCCCATGTATCTTGACAAAGATGTGCAGTGTGGCCTTCTCTGTCTCAGCCCCCTCACTCTGGAACCGTCTCTCATCATCCACTCGCTCATCACCCTCCCACTTGTCTTTTGAAACAAACCTGAAGGACTGGCTTCTCACTGAGACTATGTGAAACTGCTCCTCTGACAACCCTCAATCACTGCAACAATCCTAGCTCCCATAAAAAATGGAAGTTAATGTTTTTTTTTTTCTGTACTGATTATCGCTTTATACTAGTTAGCCAACCTTGTGTTAGACAGATTGTAGCATGTTGGGTATCTTGCACTCCTGCAACAATCACCAACTGTATTATCTGTACATACTGTCTCACGTTCCTGACCACATGGCGTAGTGATGCTCTTTCATGTATTCTCATGTACTACTAAAGCTAACGTATCAGAACTATATTGTATCTTACCCATGTTATGTATTTTGTTGTTGACTCTTATTACCACTCTGTGGTCTGGGTCATGGCTGAAAATGGTCCACTGGATCAGTTCACATACCTAGTTATCAAAAACATAAATGCATGAAAATTGTTGTGTGTTGACTGGGCTAATATATTATTGCAGCTGGGATGCTTGACAGCTGACATGCCCTTCCAGGGTCATGGCATGGTAGCAAACTGAGCACTGATATGTAAATACTGTAGCTATGCTGTGACATGGGATCCCACTGTGCATACACAGGGACAGTGTTGTGTGGTCATTACTTGTACATGCCTCTGCATTCTGGTATGTGTGAGCACACCATTGCCCTGTGTTGCAGCCCACACATTCACATCCATTATGTTGACCCTTGTGCTATGTGTGGGTGGTGTGACATTACACATACATGCCTGCTCTTGTTTACACCACTATCCACACAGGGTGCTGTGTGCAGGGATTTGTGGGGTTTAAATTCCAATCATTATGCAGCACTACTGTATCATTTTGGCTGTAACATGTCATGGTACAGTAGTATGCGCTGTTGGGGTGCATGCCCGCGCAGTCTGTGTGTACTGGTTGTGTTTCATACACGCTGCACCTCGTATAGCATTATGTATTGTGGCCTGTGTGTTTGGTATGTGTGAGGTACAGTGATCACACTTGGCAACATGAGTTCATGGTTGGGAGATCATGTCATACAAATCTGATTGACTTCTTTGACTGTGTCACTAAGACAGTAGACAGGGTCCAAGCAGTAGACATCCTCTATCTTGATTTCAGCAAGGCCTTTGACTCTGTGTCCCACAAAAGGTTGATCAGGACGTTGGTGGATCTCTGGGTTGGGGAAAAGATGACCAGATGGGTGGAAAACTGGCTGAGGGACAGAACCCAGAGGGTGGTTGTGGGGTGAGTGTTATCTGGCACCAGAGATGTAACCAGTGGGGGCCTGCAGGGCTTGGTGCTGGGGCCGGTGTTGTTCAATGTCTTCATCAATGACATTGAAGATGGTATAAAGGGCAAAATGTGACTATTTGTGGATTACAGCAAGCTCTGCAGGAGAGTGGACACAGCTGAAGGGGTACAGAACCTACAGGAAGATCTGGAAAATCTGGGGAATTGGTCCAGGATGTGGCAGCTTGGCTTCAATGCCAAGAAATGCAAAGTTATGCCTACTGGAGCTAAGAATCCCAGGACAGAGTACTACCTGGGTGGAGTCCAAGTATCTGTATCAGAGGAGGAGAAGGACCTGGGAGTGATGATCACCAGTGATCTGAAGCACTCCACGCATTGCAAGAAAGCAGCAGCAAATGCAAACAAGATGCTGGGATCTAGGGGGATCAGTAGTAGGAGAGAGGCGGGTTTACTGCCCTTGTACAGGTCACTGGCAAGGCCGCATCTAGAGTATGGAGTTCAATACTGGTGCCAACACCTCAAAAAGGACATTAATCTGCTGGAGAAGGTCCAGAGGAGGGCTACAAAGAAGATAGTGAGTCAGCAGGGTAAGGTATATAAGGAGAAGTTGAAGGCACTGAACATGTACTCCCTGGAAGACAGGAGAGAGAGGGGTACATGATTGGGACTTTCAAGTACTTGAAAGGAATAAATAAGGTTGATAAGGAGAATCTCTTTAAGCTATGTGGCAACCATAACACGAGGGGGCACAGTCTTAAGCTGGAGGGTGGGGAGAGAGGGCAGGGACATTAGCTCAAGCTGTGGGCCCTGCAATACGAGCAGACTTGATAGACCAAATGGCCTTCTTCTGTTGGCTTCTTTGTATGTTCATATGATTTGTCTGATTTGCATTGTGTATGTGCTTACGGCCATTACTGCATGTCAAATGTGAACTTGCATCTTGCTGGTTGTCACTGCAGTTGTGAGATGCACATAGAACATTACCTTGACATTCACATGTGCATTGCACTGATTGATGGGTAACTACTGTATTTTTCTCAGGGACTGTGTCACACATCAGTATAGAGTTACTTGTGTCTTGCTGTTGCATATGTGTTGTTGGCATTATGATGCATCTCCCTTGTGACACATTGTATTGGTTGCATTGTAAACATTGGATGGGGGGACTGTATTGCATATCAGTGGGTGCGGCTATTGTGCCATACACATCTGCCTATGTGGCACTCTCAGTCTGGCTATGTGTTGGTTCTAAGAGTGTTGTCTCCTCTGTACATGTATGGCTGTTATTCCAAGTGGCGGTATGTGTCTGGAGTTGCTGCAGTGACCTGTTGTGTCCAGCTGTCATTGGTGTGTGTGCTGTGGCACCCATATGTTGTTTGAGCATGCACAAGTTGGTTTTGGTAATAACATTCCATATGTTGCTATGTCGTGCTTCACATAGACATATTTCATGTCAGCTGCATCCACTTGTACTCTGTATTGTGTGCACACACCAGTGGCCTGTGATGCATGCTACACAACCACTGGCATAATATAGGGCCTCTTGATGTGTGTTGGTGGTGCAACATCCCACACACATGCCTATGCTCAGGGTATTGTATGGCACGTTCCTGACCTTTCAGTCTTTGTTTAGTGTTGCATTGCCTGTGCCCTCGTGTGGTGCCTTTTGGCTTTTTCACATGCTTGTTCCTGGTGTGGCAGTTCTGTACCTACACCACACATGCCTGTGACCATTTACCCATTTTCCCTAGCGTGTATTGTGCATATATCCCTACTTTGTATCCTGTGCATGGTATGCATCATCCTCCACACATACTGTAGGTGTGTTGTTACTAACTGTTGCATGCTTTCATTGAACTGACTGAGTGTTTCAGTGTGTCAGTACTTACCCAGTAGCCAGCCATGTGTGAGATCACCATGTTCAAACATGTGACAGAGTGTGCTTTGCGGCAGGATGAAAGCATCGTGGCATGATCCAGGATATCTTGCACAGACGTCACTGATTTGGCATTCACTGTCACACACCACCTGCACATTTATGGAGTGAATCCCCTTCCTGTTTCTGAAGCCATCATCATTGTCTGCAGGTGCTTTGATGGCAATATGGGTGCAGTCTATGTTACCAATGACCCCTGTGAACCCAGCCAGTTCATAGAACCTCTCAATGACTGCCTTTTTCTCATGCCTCTGTGTGGGGAAGTGAATGTATTTGTATGTGGGAGGTATTAGGGCATCAAGGAATTGATCAAGACATCGAGGAACAGATGCCCGACTGATGTCTGCTGTATCTCCTGTTGGTGTCTGGAATGTTTCTGTGCGCAATACACACATTGCTGCTGTTACCTTCACATGCAGTGGTATGGCATGGCTCCGTGCTGTTCTGCTTTCCAGCTCACCACATAGTATTGTGCAGAGCTTGTCAATAGCTGCTTTCGGTAATCTATATCAGGCTCTACATTGTATATCAGTCATATCCCTGTATGAATGTCTCACACAGAATTGTCATGCTTGACATCTCCTCCTGGCCACCCTGTTGCATTGTTGCAGCCTTGGTACTTGTGCCTGCTGTGGTGCTTACTGTTGCCTGCTGCACCTTGCACCCCTCATAAACATTGCTCATGCCCCCAGTGGCATTGTTATGGTTTTCCCTTTTGTCTTTGCTTTCCTTGTGTGTGACCTTCGGCCCGAGTTTTCCTGCCAGTGTCTGTGCTGTCTCTGTTTCTTCTCTGAGCAGTACTGCAGGTTTCTGTTATTTGCTGTTTAGATTTCCTTTGCATGTTGGTGCTGGTTGCTGGCTCCTGCATTGCCCTTGCTTTTGTTTTGCTTGGGTTGCTTCAGTCTCCCGGTTTGTGTTTTAGTTGACAGCATTCTGCCTTTCTCACAGGGTGTTAGTTACACCTCTCTGACTTTGGGGACAG
The DNA here is from genome assembly GCA_016271365.2 of Neoceratodus forsteri. Taxonomy (NCBI): domain Eukaryota; kingdom Metazoa; phylum Chordata; order Ceratodontiformes; family Ceratodontidae; genus Neoceratodus; species Neoceratodus forsteri. The sequence goes on along the minus strand of CM057449.1, from coordinate 539,938,847 downwards.
CATGTGTGCAACATTTTTTCTACAGTTGTCAATGTTTTGGAGCGGTGGACAGCCTTCAAGCGAATGTTGCATACGTTTACTGGGATGGTCCCCCACAAGTGGTTTCATGCAGGTGCATTTTTTGCACAACCACATGATATTTTTCACGCAGCTGTGGGTGTTTTGTGGATTGGGTGCAGTGCGCCTGTGCATTTTTCCCACAGCTGCATGTTTTTTGGGTACTTGCAGAGTTTTTCTTGGCTTATTTTGCTATGTGAATCCTGCCTGATGTTTCCACCCTACCCCCCTACTGCAATTTGGCCCACCAGTGTGAAATGTTGGGGGCTGTTTATCTCCTAGAACCAGTACTCTCGTTAAATCTGCTAGGGACTGCAGTGGCAGATTAAGGTAGGTAGGTAAGTAATAGTTTATTGTTCAATCTTTTAAAATGGCCATTCCAATGCAATACAAAAATAGTAGAAAAACATTTTACACATCCATAAATATTGAATGCATTATAAATAATTAATATTTTATCTTACATCAGTGTAGAAATACCACCAAATGTTATCTTATTTGCTACTTTCTGTCATTTTTCTTCTAACTTTGTGTGAAATTATAAAGAAATTTGACACATTGTTAATTATAAAATCACCCTCTGCTGTTAGCAGAATATTTAGGAGAACGTCCTCACCTATATGTGGCATAGCATTGAAGTTGAGACCCAGCAATTATTTTTTTTGCCTTGTTGTACCATGTGCATTGAAAGACTATATGATGCAAGTTTTCCTTCTCATGAATACAAAACAACATACTGTAGGCTCTCCTTATCATTACATGTTTTTGCATATCAAGCCTTTAATACATTTGATTTGAAGAGGTCAAATCTAAATCTGGTATATGTTTTTCTTTTTGTCACATCTTTAAGAACATCCAGGTACAGTAGTATCTCATGTAAAATGCACAATCACTACTGAAGTACCATTTACATTATCTAGCTTTACTTATTGCACTTAAGTCCTGATCAATAAAGTAGTTTATCTTAATCAGTACGTAGGAGTTGTATTTGTGGCTTGTTCTGACATTTTGTCTAATATAATCCCACAGTTTATTTAAATCATGCCTATCAAGGAGTTTTAAGACATGTGTAAGCCAGTTTGAGCCATTACAGTGTATTTGTTTCCACCTTAATTTCTCCATCAGGCAAAGGTTTGATAATCTATTAGGTTCATATCTGGAAAGTTTGGACCAATAATTAAGTAGTCTAGCATATACCTGAGTCTGAAGATTAGATATCCTAGTTTGGCACATATGTAACAGGCTGGAGTGGTCTATTAGTACCCAGGGCAGACTGTAGTACTTGTAATATTGCTTTTATTCCAATTTGTCTAAGATTTGTGTTGCCCATATTTCTATACCGTACAGTATTTGCGAGTTATACTTTGCTTTAGAGCTTTACCTAAAGGGAGAAGTGTGTTACCCCAGTACATGTAATTAAATGTTTTGAGTCCTAGAGCCACTGCTTTAGTCTTTATCAATCCTTTTTCTATTTGCATTTTCCAGCAGAGATTCCATGTATAATTAATACCAAGATAATTATAATTATTATTAACCACTTCCAATTTTCTTGAATTAATAGTCCAGCTGTATTTTGTGTTTCGGGCCCCCAAATACTAATATTTTAGATTTGGAATTATTTATTTTCATTTCTGATTTAGTGGATTGTTCAGCTAATATATCTAGTCTTTTTTGGAGACCAAATGGAGTCAAGGAAAAGAGGACAAGATTGTCCGCATATGCCAGAAGAGGGCATTGGACTGTTCCCACCTTAGGTGAATCGGTCTGTGATTCTGCTATAAAAAAGTATTAATTCAGTGAGATAGATTGATAATAATATTGAAGCAATAATGCACTCTTGGCGCACACCCTTTTTGGTGTGGAATGGTTGAGTTAACTGTCCCTTCTGGCCCACTCTCACCTGAGTCCAAATATCCATGTACAAGTTCATGATTGTATTTATTAATATTGGGCTTATGCCCCATCATAACATAATGCTTCAAAGTATTTTCCTATTTAAATAATCAAATGCTGTACTGTAATCAATAAAGCAGCATATATTTTTTACCCTCTTACTTTGTAATATTGTCTATTACATGGAGCAATACAAAACAGTTGTCTATGGTGGAAATTCCTTCCATAAAACCAGCCTGATACTGGCAAATACCACATATCCTTTTAATTTCCTTTTTTTTAATTTTTCTAATATGATTGAGGAAAAGATTTTTGCCATTACATCTATCAGACTTATTGGTCTGTACATTTTTGTGTCCTGTCAGTCTCCCTTTTTATGTTCACTGCATATGCTCAGGGAACATCTTGCTATGAGAGAGCACTTCTGAGCTGTGTGTCACTGCCAAGCCCATTGCAGTTCACAAAAAAATGAGCTTACTGTGGTCCTGACATCACTCTCTGCCTGGTGGGCAGAAACTTTATGTATTTCAAAGGACCGAGCGCTCCAATCAGACAGGTCTTTGGTCCTTTGATTTCCATGAAGCCGTGTCAGCAAAAAGCTGAGCGGCCTTCCACTGTGCCTCCTCTTCCCCGCTCTCTCTCTCCCTTATCCATCAGCGCATGCCCCCATCCTCCCACCATCTCCGAAGTTTGTTTTTAAAACCCATCAAAAATCAATAAATTTGCCAACAATCAGAGCTGCTGCTGGACAACCCCGAACAAAGTTTATCAGCCCTGTCCCTCCAGCGCTGCTGGTCTGAGCTGCTACAGAACAGAAGCTGTTTAAATATCCTTAGCTTGGCACCAAGAAAAATCTACTATAACTGTGCCTTTGTATGGTCTCCGCTGTCCTGTGTGTTTCCCAGTCCCTGAATTCACCTGAAACAAGCAGAAATGACTGCAAGCACCCTGCACAAGCAAGTTAAAGTCCCTCTAAAATAAGGTTAAAATCCCTGCAAAAACAAATGAAAATCAGTCTATGGATGCTAAAATCGTAAAAAAAAACACCAAACTGGAACAGAAAACATTGAGAAAGGACAGACGTGCTGAAAGGAGCTCCTTCAGATTTGCTAATTGTGGCTTTGTATTTCATTTTATTTTACTTTAAGCCTTCTGTTTCTTATACTTTTTTTACCTATATTATTATATCCTTTTTTTCTCTCTGTAAACTTGCACTTTTGTGTGACTGTTCCGATATCCCATTTCTGTTAGTTGCTGAATTGAAAACCAGCACTTTGGACCATGGACTGGGTGCATAGGCTATTAGGGCACTGGAGTTGGAATAGGAACAAGAGGGTGAGAGGGCTGAAGCAGGTTGTGTGGGTCCTGGGTAGCAGAAGTTAGACTGTCGGCGATGGGTAGCAGTGCGCAGCAGGTAACAGGAGGCTGAGATACAGATGGGGAATACACAGACAGGGAATATGCAGTTTAAAGAACTCCTTAGATGGAATAGCCCTGAGAAACTGATTTAATGTTAAAATAGAAGTTAAAATTGGAAAACTGAATCTTGTATTCTTATAGTGATAATTTATCATTAATATCCTTAATGAAGGCACTCTGAAAAGATTGTGATTGTGCTTCTGACTGGAGTTTATGATTCTGAGTACATATTCTCCAATACATTTTAAGATGCGTGCTAAGGATATAAAAACTAAAGATTAAAGCTTTCAAAAGACATAGTACTTTTTTCACTTTCAGTGGTGAAATGCATGCACAGGATAGTTCGGCATTTACTTCATTTTGCAAAAACCCGACCAAACCTTGCTGCGCCTGTGTGATGTGTTCCACGCCCTAGTGATATCTGCCTTATGGGTCATAAGAACCTCACCATTTTAAGCTAGTATCAGTTGGCGGTCAGAGTGGATGCGATTCAAGCTTGCTACAGCAGAGTGTGCTAAGTGAGCAGAAGTCTGCTTTTAAAAATAACACAAAATTTGCCAGCTTGACACCACAATTAACTCCGTCATGCTGTGGGTGCTAGATGCTAATTTGGTTTGAGGCAACAAACATAGTATAAATTGCTATAGCACTCCTTGTAGCAAACAAATAAGACCTTTATGTTTTTTTTTAAACCCCAACTGCAAACTGCAGTAGGGGTGTTAGAGTGTATTAGTAGGGGTATCACAAGTCGTAAGAGGGAGGTAATAATCCCTCTGTACAAGACATTGGTTAGGCCCCATCTGGAGTACTGCGTGCAGTATTGGAGGCCACACCTTCACAAGGACATTAACCAAATTGAGGCAGTCCAGAGAAGGGCAACAAAATGGTGCAGGGACTGCATCAGAAGACATATGAGGACAGATTAATGGAGCTCAATATGTATACCCTTGAGCAAAGGAGGGAGAGGTGATATGATCAGAGACATTTAAACACCTTAAGGGCATAAACAAGGTGAAAGAGTCTAACATGTTTAAATATAAGAAAAATAGCAGGACAAGAGGACACAGCATGAGATTAGAGGGAGGCCGATTAAGGGGAATGTGAGGAAATTTTTTCACAGAAAGGTGGTAGATGCATGGAATGGCTTACCACAAGAAGTGGTGGCTATGAATACAGTGCAGGGCTTCAAACAGGCATGGGATAGGCATAAGGGAGCAATACAAATGACTATGAATAGATAGGTCACTGACAGAGCAAAGGCCGATGGCACATTTATAAGGTAGAAAAAGAAATGGGCAGACTGGATGGGCCTTGCGGTCCTTATCTGCCGTCAACTTCTATGTTTCTATGTTTCTATGAACCCAAGCTGGAGTATATCTCGTATCTAATTCAATTAAAGATTGGGACACAGGAAAGGTGGTTCTAGCAAGTGACTGCTACAGGGAGGAACCAGGTGCTGTGACTTAAAGAGACAGTACTGGAAATAGCAAAAGTTCACTTTTTAGTACTAACAAGTATGTTAATATTAATCTAGACTATTTGGTAGGCCATAATCTAAATGCTAAGATATATAAGATAGTCAAGGGCTTGTGGAATACAAACAAGAGAAGTTTTAAATCACAGGGTTCTTGTAGTGCTCAGATTACTTGTATTTAGGATAGCTCTTTTATAAATGTTTAAAGTAACTAAACATTTACTGGGATATTCAACGGGGCTGTGCATGGCGCAACAGAGTTGCTCTGGCACAACCCTGCATTGCGCCCCAGAGGGGTATTGAAAGGGCAGCCAGGCACAGTGCAAATCCCGATGCACTGGGGCACAATGTAATTGTATGCAGCAAAGATGCAGGGGGCGTGCCCATGCATATGCAGCACATCCTGATATTCAGCCCAGGATGTGCAGTGCATATGCTGGCACAACCCTGCAGTGCACTGCATAGGGGGGCTCAAAGTTGAGCTCGTGAAAAGTGGGAACAGCTCCTGCCCACCCACAGGCAGGTTGCTGTATTGCAGGGTGCAACAAAGCAGCTGCCAGCCATGGGTGGTCACCCGGCCACCCAGAACACCGTCCACAAGCACACACATATCCCTGGTAGTTCAGTGGACCTCCTTCCAAGTCCCTGATGCCCCAGAACTATAATCATAGATGTTCTCTGGTAGTCTAGTGTCCCCCCCTCCCTCCTGTGTCCCTGATCACCGGAATAAGACGTTGATTAAGTCCCTGGTAGTCTAGTGGTACCCCTCCACCCATTGCTGTGATCATGGTACAGTGCTATATCATTATTCCCCGGTTATCCAGTGGCACCCCCCACCACCACTCCACCCACACAGCACCCCTTGCCCCCCCTGGCATCAGTGGGCGGCTGCAACCCAACCGCATACCACCCGGCCGCCCGCCAAATGACAGATACAGTATGGGCTTGCAGGGCATACTGTACTAGACAGACCCATATATGTGAATGACTTGTTCTTACGTGCATTTTTTTAAGGAACTTTATAATGCACATTATTGCTTAATTACTTAAGCAGATGTATGAATACAGATTATGTTTACTTTAGAAAACAATTGACTGCAAGCACCCTGCAAAAGCAAATTATTATGTTATTAGAGATTCTCTAGAGGATTGATCCCCCATCACTTCCAAAATGAATATTTCCCAATACATTATGTTGTAATGTTAAGGTGTGGCTTTTTTTTGACATTGGGCTAGTTGATGATCAGCATGGTGGTTTGTCTGTATAGCTGCAGAGCTGAAATTTATGGGAAAGTTTAAACTGACAGCTTTCAGAACATGTGAAGAGTGCATACACCTGCCTGTGAACCTGTTAAAGTACCCTGCTCAATATTTTTCTAGTGTATGAAGTGATATACATTTTTAAAGAAACTGTTCTAATAAAATGTTACTTTGTTATGAATTGAACTGTTTATGGAAGCTGAATTTTTAATTTTAATGAGGGTGCTGACCTGTTGCTTTTACTATGGTAAACAACTTGTTTCTTTTATTACAGGACTACAGGTTAGTGTTTATTGTGGTCAAACACAGTTGGGGAACTGAGCTAACTCACTGGCACTTCAACTTACACTGAGACTGCTTCGGTGGAGGAGTTAGTAATTCATATGATCCTTTAAATAAACCCTAAATGTGGCAGTGTAATAATTTATTGAATTAATTATACAATTCATTTATAACAAAAACATAAAAAATACAGTATGTTCAAAATTTTGGAGAGGAGTTGGATACAGAAAGGAAAAGGGGAGTGAGAAACAAAATGACTGAAGTGTGTAAGAATGGTTGAGAAAAGTAAGGAAATAGAAGAGTTGGAAAACAGGGAGGGAAAGAAAGAAATGGAATAGGGGTTTAAAGGGGAAAAGGTGTAAAGAAAAAATGAATGAAGGTTGACACTGACATAAGCAGAACTCGGCTGTCAGAAATAAGCTGTGGAGAATAGAGCCTAGATAAAACTTAAAAAGAAAGGTATAAAGGTTTTACTTCAATACAAGAAAATGACAGCATGCTGTAGGCATTGAGTGGCAAATCTTTATTTTAAATGGGGAATTGAACACAGTGGCATAACTTGGCCATTTTTGGGTGTTTTTGCCCCAAATTTTCAACATGCCATTTTGGGATCCTGCCTCATGAACAATGCAAGTGATATTAGGCAAATCTATCCTGAAAGGTGATTTTGTGGTCACTGCACAAAATCACCTTTTGGGCAGGAGTTGAAAATTGTTTCCACCCTTGTTCATGAGGTGGGGTCATAAGAAGGCTATGTTGAAAAACTGGCATACAAAATTTAAAAAACAATGAAGTTATGAGCATACATTGAAATTTGCAAATGCAGGCTCGTAACTTTGGTAATTTTTAATATTTTGATCCCAAATTTTCAACTTAACCATTTCTTCACTACACCTCGTGAATGTGATAGCTGCCATTTTTCAAATCCTGGCCAAAATGTTTTTTCATATCCTGAAAGGTAATTTCACAATCACTGTGTGAAATCATTCTTTGGGCAGGAGTTGAAAATTTTCTCTACCCTTGTTCATGAGATGGGGTCATAAACAGGCTATGTTGAAAATTTAGGGCAAAAATATTAAACAACAATGTTATAGGCCTGCATTCAATTGTGTGAACGATGGCTCATAACTTAGGTAATTTTCAATATTTTGGCCCCAGATTTTCAACATAGCATTTCTTCAGAGCACCTCATAAGTGTGACAGCTGTCATTTTTCAAATCCTGAGCAAAATGTGTTTTCACACTTGTGGCACAAAATCTACTTTTGAGCAGGATTTGAAAATGTTCTCCACCACTATTCATGAGGTGGGCTCATAAGAAGGGTATGCGTGGTCATAAGAAGACTAAACATGAACATTTGGGTAAATCTGGGATAAAAATATGAAAATAAAACAACAAAGTTTCAATATGTTGACCCCAATTTTTCAACATTGCCATTTTTTAACACCACCTTATGAATGTGACAGCTGTCATTTCTCAAATCCTACCCAAAATGTGTTTTAACACTTGTGGTGCACAGTGACATTTCGGTCATTGTTTTATAAATGACACCTATCATGCTCAGAAGGAGTGCTCATAAAAACATTATGTTGAAAATTTGGGGTAAAAATCTGAAAAACCAGTACAAAAGCAATGCCTTGTCAGCAGTGAACATTTGGCATTGACAAATGCTTGTTATATATTGGAATTATAACAGCCCCTTTCCATGAGATTGGAATGTAACACTTTTGGATACATTTCATAAAGTAAGGTGGTAAAAATGTTGACCATTGTTCCAATAAATGCTGATTCTGATAAATTTCAGATGGTAATCTATCTGTGCTGGGGGGACTTTGTTGCTTTATAATCTGCAGATGGCCAATACAACATCCTGTTCACAGCTCGCATAAGAATCAAGGCCTGTTGGAGTTATTATAAATGGTATTCCCTGTTCAACCAGCAGAGGGTCATACATAATATATGACAAATAAGACAGCCATTTGTCAGAATTTATACAAATTTTTACTTGGGAATATGAATCGTGTCCCTTTCCAACTAATGCCTAGAACGTTTTCTGTTTCCTTTATTGTTAATACTGTAGTTGTCATCGACAAGTCCCACTGTCCTTTAAAGTAATCATGCTTCTTTTTCCCCAGTAATATTCTATACTGTTTATGTTCCTGCTTGAGCAATAAGCACATTTCTGTATTTGGAGCTTTCATAATGGATTTTATTTATTTATTTAATTATTTATATCTTGGATTACAATGCCTTTGAGCCAGTGGCTCTTTAACAAAGGCTCCACATCGAGGTAAATATGAGACAAAGACAGCATAAAAATGACATATATAAAGGAGTAACATAGAAACATAGAATTTGATGGCAGATAAGGACCGCTTGGCCCACCTAGTCTGCCTATTTCTCTACCTAATGGATAAGCTGCAGATCCTAGTTAACCACCGCCTACTTCCTCCTACCCCCACTAGAAATGCCTTATGTCTGTCCCATACATTCTTGAATTCCTCCACTGTTTTTGACTCCACGACCTCCTCAGGAAGGCTGCTCCATGTATCCACAACCCTCTCCATCAAAAAATACTTCCTCATACTACCTCTGAGCTATCCCCCCCTCTATCTTCAAATTGTGCCACCTTGTTCTTGTACATCTCTTATTCTGAAAGATGCTACCCTCTTGGACTTTGTTGATTCTCTTGAGGTATTTGAAAGTTTCTAGCATGCCCCCCTCACTCCTCTCCTCGAGGGTATACATATTAAGCTCCTTTAATCTCTCTTCCTATATCTTCTGGTGCAGGCCTTGCACCATTGTAGTTGCCTCCTGGACAGCCTCCATTCTATCTAAGTCCTTGTGGAGATGAGGTCTCCAGAACTGCATGTAGTACTCCATATGGGGTCTCACCAACTGTCTGTACAGAGGGACAACAACTTCCTGTTTTCTACTGGTGATGCCTCTCCCTAAGCATCCCAGTATCCCACCAGCCCTCCTTACTGCCTTCTCAAGTTGCTTGCCCACCTTAAGGTCATTGATATGACTATCCCCAAGTCCCTTTCCATTTTTGTTGTTATTAGCATCTCACTCCCCATTGTGTACTCTTCCCCTGGGTTTTTGTTTCCCAGGTGCATTACTTTGCACTTCTTTGCATAGAATCTAAGCTGCCATACATCTAACCATTCCTCCATCCTTGCCAAGTTCCTTTGCATTCTTTATACCCCACCTTCTGTGTATACCCTGTTGCAGATCTTTGTGTTGTCTGCAAAGAGACATACTTTTCCTTCCAGTCCCTCTGCAATGTCACTTATAAAGACATTAAAGAGGACTGGTCCCAATACTGAACCCTGCAGTACCCACTAGTAACCCTCCTTTCTTCAGAGTGAATTCCGTTTACTATTACCCTCTGTGTCCTGCCGTCCAGCCAATTTTTTACCCAGGCTACCACTTTGTGACCCACTCCAAGGCTAGCTAACTTGCATATTAGTCTTTTGTGTGAGACTGTCAAATGCCTTGCTAACGTCTAGGTAGGCCATGTCCACAGCCCCTTCCTTGTCTACTACTTTGGTCACCCAGTCAAAGAAATCTATTAGATTCATCTGACATACCCTTCCTGCTGTGAATCTGTGTTGTCTTGGGTCCTGTGCCCCACTAGCCTCTAGGTATTCAACAGTTCTTTATTTCAGAAGTGATTCCATCATTTTCCCTACCACTGAGGTCAAACTAACAGGTCTGTAGTTTCCTGCCTCTGTCTATCTCCCACTTTTGTAAGAGGAATCACATCTGTCCTCCTCCTGTCCTCAGGTACCACACCATCCTCCCATGATTTGTTAAAAAGGGTAGTCAGTGGTCTCACTAGTTCTATCCTTAGTTCTTTTACAATTCTTGGGTGAATCCCATCAGGCCTCATTGCTTTGTCCACCTTCAGTTTTAAGAGTTCTTTCTGAACCTTTTCTTCTGTGAATGGAGTGGTAGTGACCTCCCTATCCAGATTACTTCTATTCTTTGATTTAGGTACCTCTCCTTCCTCTTCTTTTGTGAATACTGAGCAGAAGTATTCATTCAGTATCCCTACTTTTTCACTGTTCCCCCCGCCCACCCTCCATTCCCGTTATTAAGCCTCACTATCCTTCCCTTGGTCTTTCTTCACTCCCTAATGTACCTATAAAATATTTTATCCCCCTTCTTAACTGAGTTGGCTATATTTTCCTCAGTTTGGGCCTTTACTATTCTGACTACCTTCCCTGCGTGCTTCTGCTTTAACTGGTACAGTTCTGTGTCCTGCTCCTTCTGTGTTTCCTTATACTTCCTGAATGCTATCTTTTTCTCCTTAACTTCCCCACCACCTCTTTTGAGAACCATAGTGCTTTGTTTTGCTTTGTTGATTTGCTTCACACAAAGGCTTGTTGCCTCTGTGATGGCAGTTTTGATTTTTCCCCATTGTTCCTCCACCCCTCCTTCTTGCCCATTTGCTTGTGCTTTTCTGAGGCACTCCCCCATTTTCCCAGAGTTAGCCCTTCTAAAGTCCAATACTCTTGCTTTTGTATAGCTTGACCCTATGGCTGTGTTTATTGTGAACCACACTGTTTGGTGGTCACTTGTTCCCAGATGGCTACCCACTTCTAAATCTGAGATCCGTTCTCCATCCCATTTGACAGTACCAGGTCTAAGATTGCTCCCTCCTGAGTGGGCTCCACCACTAACTGCCTGAGGCATGCCCCATGTAGGGCATCGAGAATAGTCCTGCTCTTGAATGTGGCTGCAGCAAAGGTGTTCCAGTTAACTTCTGGCATATTCAGGTCCCCCAACAACAATATCTCCCCTTTTTCTGCCATCCAAGGATGCCTTCTATCATTTCCTTGTCCATTGCCTCCCACTGAGATGGGAATCTGTATACAACCCCTGTGCGGACTGTGGTACCATATCCTGTCTTCTGGGTGACCCACAGTGCCTACTGTACTCCCTGTTTACACTTTAGTTCAATTGTATTGATCCCTTCCCTTACATAGAGAGCTACTCCTCCTCCTCCTGTTTTACCCTCCCTGTCCCTCCTGTAGCTTGTATACCCTGGTATGTTGACATCCCAGTCATGGTTCTCAGTGTACCACATTTCTGTGACTGCCACAATATCCAAGTGTCCCTCTTCCATTAAGGCCACTAGGTCAGGGAGCTTGTTACACAGACTACGGGCATTGGTATTCATCACCCTCAGTTTTTTGATGATCTTACCCCTTTTAGCCCCATTTCACTCCTTATTGCCTTTTTCTACATTTACCACTATCCTGCTCCCTGTTCACTTCTCTACCTTGGTGTTTACCTCTCTAACTACTGTGTTTTGTGGGGGAAGGATGGGTTTTCCCTGCTCCTTTTCAGTGCCACCCCCCTTAGCTAGTTTGAATGCTTGCCAATGAAGCATTTAAACCTATCACCTAAGATCCTGGATCCCCTCCCAGACAGATGCGGATCATCATGCCAGTGTAACCCAGGGCCGGTATGCTGTTTGAATCTGACAGCAATACCAGGTGGGCTGGGCTTGGGGAAGAATAGGTCACTCAGCACAGAGGCTAGGTTTGGCTAATCTGCACAGGGGAACCCAAGTAACTCCGAACACAGGAAGCATTAACTGTAATGTCCAATACCAGAAGTGAGATTCTCAAGTATGGCTATTTATTCACATCCAAACAGAATAAACAAAGAATAGATGGACCCCCATGGGGCTACACTCCTGGTAATACAGATTAAAAGAAACAAGAACACTTCCTCAAAACTTTAGCCCTCAGGCTCTGAACCCACTGGGCACACAGCCCGGACTTGCAAGCTGCTTTGGGTTACACAGCCCGAACTTGTACAGTGTTCTGAGTTTTCCCTGGCTTGGCTCCCTTGCCAGCCACTTGGACACCTTCCATACTTCATGGAAACATTTTCTGGTGGCTCCCTAAACCACCTAAGAGCACCTTTGCTCCATCAGGGAATTCTTCCTTTCAATCCCGCATCTGGGTACTTTTCTCAGGCACTGGCCAAGTACCTGAGAGAAAGTAAAAGGTGTCTCAGAGCAAATCTGTAGAGGTGAATTTGGTTATTACTGATGGGGAGTATCCCACCTCTTGCTCCCACAATTCATACCCGGCCATTTCTCTGGACAGTAAACACATCATCCTGTAAAGCTTTGAAATGTAGATTCTTGCTAAATGTATTTCACATTCCACCTACTTGTCTGGCTTCCCATTCGTGCAGGACTTGAACATACTTTTAAGTGGCATAGTCCATTACTCTAGACCCTCCACTGAGTTAAGCAGTCCAATCCCCAAATTCCTTCACTCTTTGTGCTGGACTTGAACATACTTGGATTAAGTGGCAATGTCCATTACTCTAGACCTCCCGCAGATTAAGCAGTCCAATCCCCACTTTCCAACTGTACTTGGCCTTCTTTTCCTGACCCCACAGTAACAGTCCCTTTAGTTTCCTTCTATTCAGGTGAAAAACCCTTGGCCCTTTTTCACAGCGAACTCAACCTTTGGTTACAGGTGTCCCACAGGTGTTTCCTCCACAAGGAATTTCTCTCTCAGAGCTTCTGGTGCCTCAGCACAACTTAAACAGGCAGCTACTTTCCCTTAGCTAGACCCAGGGGGGTTGACCCTGGAAAACAGGTAAAAACCTTCCCCCCATCCCCTCAGGGATGGGGCTACTGACCATTGAAAGTGGTCTCCACCACTTCAAAAACTTGGGTTAATATCCCAGTACTGACACTGTATTGCAGCATGAGAGGGTTGCTGCACTTCTGAGGTGCCGTCTTTTGGATGAGATGTTAAACTGAAGTCCCGACTGCCTGGATTGGTGGTAGTTCAGGTGGATGTTAAAGATCCCATGGCACTTATCGAAAAGAGTAGGGGAATTTCCCCGGTGTCCTGGCCAAATTTCCCTCATTCACTAAAAATACCACCAACAGCTTAATCTGGTTAAGGTCAGTTGACATTCATCTGTATCCCCCTCCCCCGGATTGTGCCTGAAAATAGGCAGGATTTGTCTAGTGCACTTACCCGGTCAACAAAAACTAAATAAATAAATAAAAAATTACCAGTTCCTGTGTTCCTCTTCAGGTGGAAACACACACCTTCCAAAAGTAGCTCTAAAATACAGCTTAAAAGCACTGAGAACCTGCACACACTCATCTGTACTACTGTCTCTCTCTCAGACTGTACACAGACTGAATTCAAAATCCCCAACGTTCTACACTAACCTCCAACTGCAACATTCCAGTGTGGCTTATGCAGCTGCAAAAGTTCTATAATGATGTCATCCCTTCGTCTCAGCTGAGACTGAGAACAGAGTGAGACAGTGTGAAATCCATTTAACTGGAGTTTCACAAACTGCCTTCCCTGCCTACCACTAGGTCTTACTGGTATTCTAGTAACCCTGGGTAACAGGGAGGTTACACTCATCCTGGACCAGGAAAATGACTGTCCACAGTCATTAATCACCTGGCTTAGGCCATCTTGACCCATGTATTTACTATGGGGAGGTAGCTCTACCTTCTTCCCTACCATGTGCCAGCGCAAGCAGACAACACTAAGGGCCTAGAGGCCTTTGGCTAACCCATCAGCCTCTACTCTACCCGCTGACTATGGGTACCTAGTGGCTCCGGTAGAACTGCCCAGAGCATAGCCCTAATAGATCAGCACTGAGGCCCATACAGCCATTCAGGACCACAGCCTGTCTATCCCCCCAGCCCTTTAGGGAAAACCTGTCTGCCTCTAACTCAAATCCCAAAACAAAACAAACAGGGGACCTCCCCGACCCTGGACACCATGCAACCACACACCAGGAGCTAATACCATCCCATTGCATTACTCCCACATACCCCACAACCATACCTGTGAAAGAAAAAGGTTACACACAGTAACAATAACAACAGTACTTTAAACACTACACTCTAAAGTACTATTGAGGATCTCCGATGAGTCCCTCCTCCTCTTCTTGTCTTCTCTTCTATATTCTTCAGGAACACCTGAAAGAAAAATAAAGACAACACACACTCCTAATCTGTATACACAGTCTATCTAAACCCCTACCATCAAAACACTGGAGAATCCCAAAAATATATATATTTTTTTTTAGAAAAGTAGAAAACAGTATAAACAGTAGAAAGCCGTAGAAAACAATGACATTATTTACAATATGCATATTTGGGGGATGGAGTGCCCTAAAAGTCCCATCTAGTGACCACAGTGCCTGAAGGCTAGTCCATTAAAGAGTCTCTCCTGGGCCGGAGCCCGGTGAAGCACAGTTCTAGCAGGCCAAAGTCCCAAAAGGGAGAGTCTTTGAGGACAGTTCAAACATCTGGAGTCTGCTAGTGTAGGGTGTGTACTGCAATGTCATAAGAATAGAAAAGTCTGGACTTACCAGTCCCTTGTAGAATGAAAACAGCACCGACCTGGTCCTCAGCTGAAGACTCTCCCTGGCAGCATTCTTTCAATACAGCTGGGCGGACATCTTCTGGGAATGACAGGAGGGCACATCTGGAAACTGCTGGGGTGATGTCATCTCTGGAGATGGAACCTTGGAACAGGAGCAAAAAGGAAAACAGCTGGTCTGATGTCATCCGGTTACCAGGCGATGAATCAGGATACAGCTGGGCTGGCGTCCTCTCTGGATCTGAAATCATCTGGTGGGCCAGTCGATGGATTTTGGAAAGTCAGTACACTGTAGAACTGATGAATGTGGGGCACCTGAGTCCTGGACGTCCATGCTGGTGGAACAACAAAGGCACTGCAATGGCTGGAATGGCAGCACTGGATACCACTGCTCTGCTTTCCATTTGGTAGGCATGGGCACATTCGCAGGGAGGTATTTGCATTGTGGCCAATAGCACAATGGGTTAGGCGCTTGAATTATCACCCCATCTGGGTGCACATAATTCACATTATGAAACGTTTCATGTCCCTCTCCATCCACTATTTGAACAGTATCCATTAACAGTGTCCTGCCTCTTTTCCACTGGCTGTATTTGTCATGAAACATTCTGTTTCTGACATGCCTGTTTGCACCAGGATGCACACATTTCATTGCTTCTGCCCAAATCCAGGATTTCCTGTTGTTCTCAATCTCCTCCCAGACTCTCCAAGGAAAGGTAGGAAAGGAAATCCCATAGATTTCAGTCGCCTTCCTATGAACCAGTCTCCCCTTTTTACTAGCTTTGGTCAACCTGAGACCTCTGGCCTGGCTTGGGAGTGGCCAGTCCTGGTTCTGCCAGCTACACATTCTCAACGAGACAAAAAATGGATCCCTGGCTTCTTCTTGCACAGCCAGGGCAGTGGCATCACCACTCTCTTCCATGCATACCTCTGAGGCAAGAGCTTGAGGCTGTGTACCAGTTCCTTTTTCACAAGGCCACATAGGTTCCCCCTCTTCTTCCTCACTGAGAATCTGTGCCCAAGAGTGAGCAGTCCTCACTCCTGAGACTTTCCACTCTTCACTGGGTGCAGAGGTCGAAACCTCCTATTCAAAGGCCTCCCTCATCTCGTCTTCTCCTATGAGACTTGGGCTAGGCCCCCCCTCTCCAAGGGTCTAATGATGCTCTTCCTTAATTGTCTATCTATGATCCAGAATCCAAAACATCAGCACATTGTTCTGTCTGTAAATCTGCACCCTCTAGCTTTGTGCCACACTCCCCTGAGGGGCCTTCTCCAACAGGCTCCACCTGGTGCTGTGTGCTTCCAACTGCAGATTCTTGAACTTTTGGCCATGTGGTAGCCAAATGAATCTTGGGCACTTTAAATAAACCATATTTCTCTAAGCACCCAGAACAGTGAGGTACCATGAAGACGTCCCTTCCAGCATTTAAGCACATCAAACATACTTGCACTGGATATCCAGGAATCGCCACATGAGGAGGCAGTCATCCTCTGTAGTAACATCTCTCAATGTCCCTTAACTTGTTAACTTCTACTGCTACCACAGCCCAGGCATGATCCGGGTAGTGGGCTGGTCCTGAGGCCATGACTGCAGAGAAAAACAAACAAACGCTCATTGTTATTTCAAGTCCCAGTTCACTGAAGACTTTCTTTCTCTTTCAAAATGGCTCCTCTGCTGCTGTGTTTACATTACTACCCCACCCTGTAATGGCAGCGGCAGCACTCCTACGCATCAACATTCTGAAATTGGGTCAAGCCACTGTGCATCTGATTTACAAACTACTGATGATAACTTTGCTCAAACTGCACAAACTTGCACTGTTCTTTTTCCTAGCACATCTATATGACTTACCACAAACTTTTCACTTGCTGAAGAAATTGCTCTAGTTCACAGTTCCTTAAAGCCTCAGTAGTTCAAGCACAAGATTGCCTGTAACTCTTGCTGCATATCTTGATACAACTCAGTCTCTCTCATGGCTTTGAAACTTACACTGATGCTGAACCCATAACTATGCTCACAGTCGATGGCTAAAAAGGTTTGTTTTTGCTGGTAACCTTAACACAGTCTTTAACTGCTGCACACAGATTCAGCTGGCTTTTGGCAAAAATCACTTGTCTGAGCAATTATTTCTGTTGGTACCCACTGCTATCAGTAGCTGTTTGCTGCAATGGAAAATGGCCTGCAGCCAGTTTTGAAGGCCTCTGAACAGAAGCGGGTTGGCAGTCCTGCTGATCTTCCCTCTGAACACCACACTCACAGTCCAGTTGATCAAGATGCGGGTTGAGCCCAAATTTAAACAGAAAAATCTGTTTTTTACACTTTTTACAGCGCTTTCAGTCAACACGGCGCTCCTCCTGTAAATCAGTACGCACATTCCACTCACACTCCCTCTCAAATGCTGGGCAGTCACTGTAGAGCTGGCTTGGGGGTGGGACTGATTGCAGTCTCACCAATCACAAGACGACATGCAAATGAGCCTCTTTCCTCTAGAGTGCTCTTCTCCTCACGGTGATCGTTGCGAAGGCAAATTTAAACTACAAAACCACAAATTTTTTTTTCTTGACTGACTCCACAATGGGGGCCCATTTCAACAATTCTTCATGGCCATTAACACAACAAGTCTCTCAATTCACTCAGAAAGCATTTCCAACGTCCAGGGCACCATTTTCTCCTTTGCTACCCCTAGTTTTCTACACTTTTCTTTGTCACAACAGTTTTAAAAAAGCTGGCAAATGCTGTAAATTTTGATGCAGGACAAGGGCATACTCTCTCAGACTTTACTGCTCCTTGGTAAACAGTTGGCATTTTAACATCAGCACAGGGACAACAGCACACAGCAGCACATTAGTTAACCTTGCTTCAGATTTTTGGTCTACCCACTGCCAGATAGTCAAAACGCTAGCCCCTTGCCCAAGTGGCGTCTCTTGCATTCCTCCCTAACTTCCAAACCCAAATCGCAGCAGTGCCTCCATTTTTGTAACCCAGGGCCAGTATGCTGTTTGAATCTGACAGTAATACCAGGTGAGCTGGGTTTGGGGAGGAATAGGTCACTCGGCACAGAGGCTAGGTTTGGCTACTCTGCACAGGGGCACCCAAGTAACTCCGAACACAGGAAGCATTAACTGTAATGTCCAATACCAGAAGTGGGGTTCTCAAGTATGGCTTTTTATTCACATCCAAACAGAATAAACAAAGAATAGATGGGCCCCCACAGGGCTACACTCCTGGTAATGCAGATTAAAAGAAACAAGAACACTTCCTCAAAACTTTAGCCCTCAGGCTCTGAACCCACTGGGCACACAGCCCGGACTTGCATGCTGCTTTGGGTTACACAGCCTGAACTTGTACACTGTTCTGGGCTTTCCCTGGCTCGGCTCCTTTGCCAGCCACTAGGACATCTTCCATACTTCATGGAAACATTTTCTGGTGGCTCCCTAAACCACCTAAGAGCACCTCAGCCCAATCAGGAAATTCTTCCTTTCAATCCCATGTGTGGGTACTTTCCTCAGGCACTGGCCAAGTACCTGAGAGAAAGTAAAAGGTGTCTCAGAGCAAATCTGTAGAGTTGAATTTGGTTACTACTGATGGGGGGTCTCCCACAATTCGTACCTGGCCATTTCTCTGAACAGTAAACACCTCATCCTGTAAAGCTTTGCAATGTAGATTCTTGCTATGTATATTTCACATTCCACCTACTTGTCTAGCTTCCCACTCGTGCTGGACTTAAACATACTTTTAAGTGGCATAGTCTATTACTCTAGACCCCTCACTGTGTTAAGCAGTCCAATCCCCAATTTCCTTCACTCTTTGTGTTGGACTTGAACATACTTGAATTAAGTGGCAATGTCCATTACTCTAGACCTCCCACAGATTAAGCAGTCCAATTCGTACTTTCCAACTGTACTTGGCAGTCTTTTTCTGACTACAGTAACAGTCCCTTTAGTTTCCTTCTGTTCAGGTGAAAAATCATTGGCCCTTTTTCACAGCGAACTCACCCTTTGGTTACAGGTGCCCCACAGGTGTTTCCTCCACAGGGAATTTCTCTCTCAGAGCTTCTGGTGCCTCAGCACAACTAGAACAGACAGCTACTTTCCCTTAGCCAGATGCAGGGGGGTTGCCCCTGGAAAACAGACAAAAACCTTCCCCC
The DNA here is from genome assembly GCA_016271365.2 of Neoceratodus forsteri. Taxonomy (NCBI): domain Eukaryota; kingdom Metazoa; phylum Chordata; order Ceratodontiformes; family Ceratodontidae; genus Neoceratodus; species Neoceratodus forsteri. The sequence continues at coordinate 539,919,919 of CM057449.1, read as the reverse complement.
CATCTCCTCAGGGATGGGGCTACTGAACCATTGAAAGTGGTCTCTACCACTTCAGTTACCAGTTTCTGTGTTCCTCTTCAGGTGGAAACACACACCTTCCAAAAGTAGCTCTAAAACACAGCTTAAAAGCTCTGAGAGCCTGCACACACTCAGCTGTACTACTGTCTCTCTCTCAGACTGCACGCAGACTGAATTTAAAATCCCCAACATTCTACACTAATCTCCAACTGCAACATTCCAGTGTGGCATATGCAGCTGCAAAAGTTCTATAATGATGTCATCCCTCAGTCTCAGCTGAGACTGAGAACAGATTGAGACAGTGTGAAATCCATTTAACTGGAGTTTCACAAGCTGCCTTCCCTGCCTACCACTAGGTCTTACTGAGATTCTAGTAACCCCGGGTAACAGGGGGGTTACACCAGTATAGGCCTGCATCCCTCCAGGTGGACTCCCAGTCCCCAATGAAGCCTAAACCCTGAGCTCTGCACCAGTATTTCAACCATTCATTGAATCCCATGGTGTGGAGTACCCTAGCATCACACTTGCCATAAACAGGCAGCACCTCTGAGAAGGTTACCATACATGCTACTTGTTTAAGGCCCCTCCACAACTCGTAAGACTCCCCTTGCACTGCTCTGACCCTATCCCCAGCCAGGTCATTTGTCCCTAGGTGGACAGTGACACCCAGCTCCCTCCCTTATGCAGCTGCTGCCGTGATCCTGAGTATTCGCTCCCTGTCCCTCCAAGCTGTGGCGCCATATAGGCACCTTACCTTCCTCTCCCCTTCCTCACCCAGTTCAACCCCCCCAACTATTGAGTCCCCCATCTGGAGTTGTTTCCTTCCCCTGTGGGATCCCATGTCAGCCTCCTGTGGGTCTCTTTTGTGGAGGTTCCCAGCATCTTCCTTGGTCTCCACTGCAGGTGCCACAATAGAGGAACCGCTCTCCACCAGAACAGCATATGAATTGTGGAGAGGTACAAAGGGAGGAATGCACCTCTGTTCCACCACTCTCTCCCTCCCAGAGTCCACCATGGTCCAACTGCTCCTCTTTCTTGGCAACCTCTGAGGTAGCAGTGGTGGCACTGGTGGTCCCTGGGTGGGGAGGAGGTTTCATGAAGCCTAGCCAAGTCAGCCTGGAGGTGAGCAACCTCCTGCCTCAGACCAGAGAGGTGCCTACAAATAGGGCAGCATCACAGCCTCCAGTATGTATCCTGGAAGACTGCCACCCCACAGCCATTGCACTGCACCACTCCCATCATGTCTTATTATGTGGCCCCTCTTCTGTTGCTTTGTATGCTTTCTCTCTCCTCCCTGTTTTTTTTCTCCTACTGCCTATGTGCCCTTACAGCTCTTGCCCTTCCTTTTCTGTTACTGGAACTTCCTATATTCTTCTGTAGCCTCCTTCTTCCTTGCTCAGAGTCAGACCTCCAGCAGCGAGGGGGAGAGGGAGAGCTACTTTTTTTCTTCAAGGATGATGAAACCTATGTGTCTCAGTGATCCTTCCTTTCTTACTGCCAAGCAGGATGTTCTTGTGGTTAGTCGAATCCAGTGCCTATAAAAGTAGAACTGGCTAAGGGTGGGAGGGTGGAGGGGAGGGAAGGAGGGCAATTAGTAAAAAAAAAGTTCTAGTTTTGTAGTCAGCTGCTCCTTGTTGTACAAGCAAGCTTTCTGTCTGCCAAAGCTAGCACTGGGGAACTGTAATTGGAGAAACCTGCTTTTGTACTCCTAAGCTACACCCCAATTAACTTCTCCCCTCCTGACTTAACAAACTCCCTTTCCCTAACACAGAAGCACACACTGACTCTCTTTTTTTACCTTAATTGAGACCCCCCACTTCTAATAAAGTAAATGTTTTCTTATTTCCAACAGACACTGACTCCTACTGAGATAGAAGTGTTCTATTAGTAAAAAAAAAATAAGTTTGCAGTCAGCTGCTCCTTGCTCTAAAAGCAAGATTTCTGTCTGCGAAAGCTAGCATTAGGGAACTGTAATTGGAGACACCTGCTTCTGTACTCCTAAGCCACACCCCAATTAACTTCTCCCCTTCTGACTTAACAAACTCCCATTCCCTAACACAGAAAAACATACTGACTTTCTTTTTTTTTACCCTAAATGAGATCTCCCACTTCTAATAAAGTATATGTTTTCTTATTCCCAACAGGCACTGACTCCTACTGAGATAGAAGTGTTCTATTAGTAAAAAAAAATTCAAGTTTTGTAGTCAGCTGCTCCTTGCTCTAAAAGCAACATTTCTGTCTGCCAAAGCTAGCACTAGGGAATGGTAGTTGGAGACACCTGCTTTTGTGCTCGTAAGCCATATCCCCAATTAACTTCTCCCCTCCTGACTTAACAAACTCCCTTTCCCTAACACAGAAAAATTCACTGACTTTACATACAAGTAAATTGTGAAAACATAATAATCTACAATCAATTTGAAGATATAAAATAGCAAACATGTTTTTAGAAAAAGCAGTTCTTGTCATCAAAATAATCAACATATGATACAATAATTGGACTGTGTCCCAAAATTAATCAATTCTGACTAAGGAATAAAGGGAGGGTGGGGAAATTGAGAGGACTAATAAATCAAATAGCTGAATTGTATTGTTGGAAGGTAGAGAGTGATTGTAGTGCTGTATTGTATAAGGGTGAAAGGGGTTAAAAATCAGTCACAGCTACTGCTAGATGTTAAAAAAAATGAAGTCTCGAATTGAAGGAGCCTAATTTGGTTACATTCAAAATGTCACCATTAAGTAAGTTTAGCCATAGAGGTGCACGGTACGCATAAGAATGTTGGCTTTGAAAGATCCTATGGAATGGAACTTTTACGGGTTGACTGTTTGATCTCCTGGTGCATCTGGTTTTGTTAGCCATACTGATGAGATTACGTACTACTGGGGGAGTTAGACCAGGGTGAGGACTTCTTGGCAAGGAGACAAGTTTGGTATTGAATTCGGCAATCCAGGTTGAGCCAAAAAGACTGCACATCAGGGGCATTACCAGTGGTATCAAGTTGAGGAGGCTAATGCCCCCCAGTCAAAATTCTAGCAAAGCTAGGTGGGTCCGAGGGCATGGCCCCTGGAAAATTTTGAGATTTTTACCTTCAAATGGTGGCTTTTCCTGTATTTTAACAGTGAAATATATGTTTGAGAAGCCTGGTTATCATGACATCTATTAAATGGTACATGTGGAAAAATTTGGTTACTGGACCACTGAGGACAATGGAAAGAGACACCATTATTCCAGAAGATCTGCTTGGAAGGTTACAGGACTCTAGAGCAAAGTAATGAGTATGCTGTCAGAAAAATGCCCTTTATTAGACAGAACTGAGCCTAACACAAAGCAGGGCTCAGGGCCAAAAGCTATGCCAGCTTCCAAAGTACTACTGACAAAAAAAGTTTTTGAAGCAAAAACTAAATCAGACTGATAATAGCTTAGCTCACAGCCTGCTTGCCTGCCCTAGCTTACCCTGTATAAAAACAAAAAACAAGGGCTATACTTAGGCAGTAGTTTGTAATACAGGCTAACCGTAAGTTGCCACAAAGCCACAACACAAACCCCTGTCTCAGAGTGTAAGGTGATTAGGAAAAGATGAAGTGCTGTTATTTATTTTTTTCTGAGCTCCAGCCTCTCAATTGTACAGTAGCTATTTTCTGGTGAAAGCCTTAATTTTAAACCCCTTAACCCACAACAAAATCCCCCTCCTCAAACAAGTGATGTTATTTCTTTCTGAGCTGGAGACTGGGAGAGCCTTTGATGTATCTATCACCAGACAGGGTACAGGTACACTACTGACAGTAGAATTTGTGCTACCATTCTAGTTTGCTCAGCTTAGTCAATTATATTGCAGTTTAGTCCTATCTGCCCTCTCCGTGTCGTCATGCTGGGCTGTCTGCGCATGCGTAGTCTGGGCTGAATCGGGATAGTACTGGAACTGTATGTTAAACTTTCCTGCTGCATATTAACAGTTTCTATTGTTCTCTGCTCCCTTTTTAGGCCGCATACTCCCCCAGCTCACTGCCTACCGCGACAGCTACCAGAACGCCTCCTCGCTCCCTCCAGGAGCCGAAACACCGGATACAGGACCCCGCTCGGCCTAGAGGTAAAGACTACCTCTGCTCACCTTCAGGGACTCTGGTGTGGGGTGCTAGCCCAACGATGCTGTGCGTCGTCTGCCCCACCCGCCCCAGCCACCCACCCATCCAGGGGCGGCCCTCAATTTATTGGCCCTCCCCCTTGTCATCACTTCCTGTTTGCTGAAATACTAAGTCCCCACTTTCCCATTTGCAGGTTATACCTAATATCCACTAGAGACCGCTGTGTATTGCTGCTCTTATATTTCCTGGCCCTGCTAACCTTTGCTCTATCTCCTCTTTCAGCCTATCCCACTCTCTCCCCCTGCCTCCCATCTCTCCTATCACTCAGCCCCTCTACCCTCACCCACTGTTTCCCTCCCTACCCAGTAGCCTCTAGGCACCTGCTACCCCTTTCCCCTTAACTGTCTTATCCTATCTTGCCCACTAGGAGTCGCTATTTAGCTCCCCTTTTCTGGGCCCTCACACTAACGGTGGTCTGCTTCTGGATCATGGATCATAGCCTCTACCCTGGGCCATCCCATAATACCCAGGGTGAGCTTTGAACCTGGTACCCTGTACACCTAAGGTGGGGGCCCTACCACTGTACCAAAGTGGCACTAACGCTTCCAGGTAGGCCTCCTACTCTCTTTCCCTTACCCTACTTGGCCTGTAGACTCCCCTTGAAAGCTGCCCATCTCTCCTAATAAAGTGCCTCTCACTCCCTTCTCTTCCTGAGGCCACCCTCCAGCCCAGTCATCCTTATGGCTCCAGAGTCCCCCAACCTGGTGTCCCCACTTGCCCTCCTGTCCCACCATCCTCCTGTGCCCTAAGAGCTGCCCCTCCTTCTCACTGTTACCTTGCCTCTATCCTACCACACCCACCCCTACTCCCCCCCACCCCATCCTCCCACACTCCTGCAACATCGCTCCAGCCTATCCTGCCTACACCTCCTGCCAACCACATGTGTCTTGAAGCTCCCCTACTCCTCCCTTACTGCCCGACGTAAGTTTGCTTTCCACTGTCCTCGGTCTAGGGCTGTACTTATCCTCCTACTCCTGTCTGGGAATATTCATCCCAACCCTGACCCAGCCCACAATAGCTCATCAACTGCTTCCCATGGGCTTCTTGTTGCGTCTATGAATATCTGTAGCCTCCTGAAGAAATTTGACTCATGTCAATGCTGGGTCACAGTACATAAACCAGACATTATCTCTCTCATAGAAACCTAGCTGTCAGACTCTACCCCTGACTCCCTTGTCTCACTCCCTGGTTACTCCCTTTATTGAGAAGATAGAGTTGGATGACGGGGTGGGGGCTGTGCGATCTACATCAAAGACTCCCTTACAGGTCTAACCCTCCCAGCCCCTGTCCTTGATTCCAGGGCACAGGCCCTAACCCTAAAATTGACCACTGATCCCTCTAAGGATCCCCTCTTTCTAACTACTGCTTATATACCTCCAAAAATCAAACCTCATCCCTGGTCTCGCTAATTGAGTATCTTACCTCTCTACCCCACTCCTCTGCTCAATTCCTTGTGGGCAATCTAAATATTAACTGGCTCAGCCCCTCATCCTCTGCTACCTGTGACTCCTTCTCATCCATTGACCTAACACAACTCGTTGCCCAGCCTACCAGAGTGAATCTCAGAATGGGATCTAGCACTCTTCTTGATGTGGTCCTTACCAACTGGCCTAGCCAAATTTGCAACATCCAAGTCCTTCTGGATGGACTTAGTGACCACTCTCCCATTCTTCTCCAGTGGTCAACCACCCTACCCAAATCCACAGCACCGCCCACGCTATGGCGGCGATTACGACCAGGTGGGCTGAAGGGGCTTAAGCAATTCCTTGCCCAAATTGTCTGGTCTCCCATTGAGACCGCCCCTAATATTGACTCAGCCCTAACCTTTTTCACCTTATTGTTTAACAAAGCCTGTGACATTTTCGCACCTTTAACCATACTCCGCTCCAAAGCACAGCATGCTCCCTGGGTTACACCCACCCTGCTCCAACTTCTTAAGGATAGGGATAACTTATGGCACCTTGCTTTGGAAACTGGCCACCCAGTAGATAGGCAGGCTTACGCAACTGCCCAGAACAAATGTACCTGGGCCATACACAAGGCCAAGGCCGAGCACTATCAGGCCTCACTCACCTCATCCTGAGGGAATGCCAGAACCTTCTGGGACAATATCAAGCAACTAAATGGGGGTGCATGTTCACCACCACCTTCCCAAATCTATATTGATGGCTCCATCTCCATGGACCCTACCCTCATTGCCAACTCTCTCAATAAATCCTTCACTGACCTTAGCCCTGTTCTCCCTTGTAACTTCTTTGACCCCCCACCGTAACAGAGCCCATCCTCACCCACCCTTGGTTCCACCTATATCGGGTTACCATCCATGAAGTCCGACCGTATCTACTCAAGGCCTTAAAGGGCAATACCACTGGCAGTGACTCCTTGGATCCCTGTCTCCTTCACCAGGTACTTGACCTGGTTATTGTCTCAATTACTAGCCTCTTTAATAAATCTCTCTGCCTAGGACAATTTCCCTCTGCCTGGAAAATCACCACTGTCACACCCATACATAAGGGTGGTGATAGGACCCTACCTGGTAATTATCGGCCAATCTCTATCCTCTCACCTCTCTCAAAAGCCCTAGAAAAAATAGTATCCACCCAAATCTCAGAGTATCTAACCAAATACAGCATACTCTGCCCGAAACAACACGTCTTCCGAGCTGGGCACAGTACCACCACTGCCCTCCTTGAGTTCTCTAACTTTCTTCATTCCTCCCTGGACTCTGGCTCTCTAATGGGTGCAGTGTTCATTGACTTGTCTAAAGCCTTTGACACTGTTTCCCATTCCCTCCTGCTGAATGCACTCAGCCACTTAGGCTTTGCTGCTGGTCCAGTCTCCTGGTGCTCCAGCTACCTGTCTGCCCGGTCCCAGCATGTTAAAATTAATGGGACTCTCTCTAACACCTGCCCTATCCGCTCTGGTGTTCCCCAGGGCTCCATTCTTGGGCCCTTGCTTTTCCCTATATCTCAACTCCCTGCCAAGTGCCTGTGCTGGTAAACTCCTGCTTTATGCAGACGGTACTGTCACCTTTGCCTCTGACCAGAACCCTACTACTTTCCAGGCCACCCTGCAAGCCTCTTATAATGAAGCTGACACTTGGTTCAATGAGCATAGACTTTTAATTAATCTTAAAAAAACTAAAGCCATGCTTTTTGCCCATCCCCAAAACAAGGCAAGTAATTTCCCACTTCAGGTCCTTGCCAGTTCCAAGTTCCCACTTGAGCTGGTCCACACTTATAAGTACCTTGGGGTTGCTTTCGACACTGCCCTCACATTCCATTCCCACATCTCTGCCCTAGCCTCAGCCACCAATATTCGGCTGGGTATCCTTTATCGCCACAAAAACTGTCTCCCCCCGATGCTCTCTGACTCACTGTCATGTCCTCTATATTGTCCTTAGTAGACTACGGTTTGTCTGTTTATGGGGCTGCTGACCAGACTGCACTAAACAAAATCCGGCTCACCTTAAATAAGGCTGTAGGCTAATCACTGGGGCTTCCAGACTTACACATACCTGCCTTCTTTATGCCTAGGCTAATCTGCTTGATCTTGACGAACGGCTTAGGTATCAAATTGGCCTCTTAACTCAGAAAACTCTCCTTGATTTATCCCCACCTGGGCTGACTGCCTCTATCCACCATGCTAAACCTCTAGTGCAAACCCGATCCTCCTGCAAATCCTAACATACTACATACTAAAATACTAAAATGCCAGCAGAATAGGCCTAACGGTCTTTCGTGTCTGCTCGTTTGGTCAGCCCCCACCCTGGGTGCTGACCTTGCTGTCACCCTCGCCTTCTCTGGCTTCTCCCTTCCCAGTTCCAGATATTCTTGCTGCATTGGATTTTGCTTCCTGAACCCTTCCCCTGTACCTGTCCCACCCCCTTTTGAACCCCTCCACTGTCTCTGCCTCCACCAGCCCCTAGGTAGTGCATTCCCATGGCTCCACCACCCTCTCAGTGAAGTAGCACCTCCTCCTTTCTCCCTGAATCTTCCCCTCCAGCTTCCACCCATGCCCTCTAGTGGCCCCTTCCTCCTTCCTTGAAACACCCCGGCTGTTCCTCCCTATTTACCCTCTTCATGTACCTGAAGACCTCTCATCTGTCCCCGGTCCCTTCTCTCTTCCAATGTGTCATATTTAGCTCTTGGAGCCTCTCCTCATAGGTCCTGTCCCCAAGCCCCAAATCATTTTGGTTGCCCTCCTCTGGACCCTCTCCAGGAGGTTAATGTCCCTCTTTAAGTGTGGCCTCCAAAACTGCACATGAGTACTCAGGTGCTTGACCTCACCAAGCAGTTATACAGAGGGAGTATCACTTCCCTCCTTCTGGAGGTGATCCCCTAGTGATGCATCCCAGCATCCTGTTGGCCTTGGCTGCTGCCCTCCTACAAGTCTCAGAGTTGTTCATCTTGACATCCACCACCACCCCAGGTCCCTCTCAGCCATTGAGACTTGTAGTATTCCCCAGGGTGTACACTTGGCCTGGGTTTCTGCCCCAGGTGGAGTACCTTGCATTTCCCTGCATAGATCTCAGCTTCCACTTTCTAGACCATCTTTCCAGAGCCTCCAGGTCCCCCTGCAGGGCCACCCTCACCTCCTCCCCATCCACCACTGCCCCCAGTTTCGAGTCATCTGCAAGAGACTCATCTCCTCCCTGATTCCTGTCCTTATGTCAGATATGTAGGCGTTGAACAGAAGGGGCCAGGACTGATCCTGTGGGACCCCTAATGACCCTTCTTGGGGATGAGACTATCCCACCAACTACGACCCTCTGGGTCCGGTCCTGGAGCAAGTGCCTATCCATCTGATCATCTGGTTTCCCACCCCATTTCTCCCAGCTTATCCAACAGGCCCACGTGAGGAACAGAGTCAAATGACTTGCTGAAGTCTAGAAAGAGGACATCCACTGGTCTACCCAGGTCCAAGGCACTTGTCACCCAGTCATAGAACTCCACCAGGTTTGTCTGACACGATTTCCCTGGGATGAATCCATGCTGTCTATCATCCAGGCACCCTGACTTATCCAGGTCCCCCCCTAGCCTCTCCTTGACAATGCCCTCCATCACCTTGCCCACCACTGATGTCAGGCTGACAGGCCTGTAGTTCCCTGCCAGCTCCCTTGATCCTCCCTTGTGGATAGGCACTCATCGCCACCTTCCAGTCTTGGGGCACCACCCTGTCCTCAGAGATGGTGAAAAGCTCTGCCAGGGGTTTCCTTGAGGACATCTGCAAGTTCCTTCAGCACTCTAGGATGTAATTTATCCGGCCCGGTGCTTTCTCTGTCTTAAGGGAGCTGAGGCTCCTCACTCTCTCTGCTGTGATTTCACTTCTGGTACCTCTTCTCCTGCTTAGCCCTCCCCCACCTGCCAGTGATGCCCCCTCCCCAGACCTGCCCGATCAGTAAGGGTCCCCCCCTCCTCATTATCTCTGTCTCCTCCCATGTATGATGCAGCATCCCCATTTTCCCTGGTGAAAACTGAGGTGAAGTACTCATTTAGTACCTCAGCCTGCTCCCCTGGGTCTTGTGCCCATCTCTCCCCTGATTTAATCCTGCTAATCCTCACTGGTAGTTCCTGGGGCCAGGACCACGCAAGGCCAAAGGGCCTTCCTATATCGGGCCCCTTCCTGGCATAACTCCCCCCCTCCAGTATCGCTGATGCTCCCTCCATCTCTCGCTTCAAAACCTCCCTGTGTAATCACCTACTTACTACGTGCAGCTGTTGCTGCCTGTAACTCTCCTCAGCTCTTCTCGATGACAAAGCTCCCGGAGTGGCTGCTCCCATCCCACTACCCCCCCATATATTGTCCTAACCACTATTCCACCTGTCACAGCTTGAGTGTCTACTCTATAAGTTATGTTAATCCAACTTGTATCTGGCTATTGTATCATAACCACCTCAATGTCACCACTGTTTTCCTCCAATTTGCTGTGCACTATTATTTTTATATGCTTATTATTATTGTTTTGTTCTCTCTGTGACGGGGTACCTTTGCAAATGAGCCTCTGGCTCAAAGGTTGTAAACTGATGTTTTAATAAATAAATAAAAACATATTTTAAGTAATGTCACTCACAGGCTGTCTGTCTGAGCTAGTGAGCTTGAAGTTACCCCCACAACACTATACAAACCCATCCAACCCCCACCCCGTGACTGCCTGTCTGCTGTCTTCAACCAACTCTGTAGGTAAAAGAATCTTTATTTATTTCAGAGCAGCTCAAGTTCTCAGATGTATAGCCTTTTACTTTTATCAGTATATCACGGAACACAACAAGCACAACTGCAACTCCTCTGTCAGCGACAGTCTCTGACAACAACAGCATCAATATCTTGCTGCACAGCCTTTTGGAGTAGTAGTAGTCTGTACTGTGTGTCAGAAAATGAGAAAAATACACCATCTTGGCATGTTAATTGGCAGCTGTGTAGTGTGCAAGTAAGAGCAATGTTGTTGGCAGGCAGGGCTGTAGAGGCGGTCACCAGCCCTCCGTTGTCAATCAGTCTCTGGCTGGCACTGCGTGTTTAAGGAAATTGTCCCCTTCCCTTCTACTGTGCAGTGCAAGGCAGAGATGCCTCTACCCACAATCTGACCCACCCCTTGTGCTGAACTATGCGACAACCATGAACCCATCCCACCACTCATTGATGGATAAAACAAAATCCTCCTATCCGAGTCCTCATTAGTAGTCCCACTAACCTGCCAGTCACTCAGTTGTTCCCAGTTCTCTTCCCCATGCTGTAATATGTTTAGTCTCTCTGTGGAGTTTGGAAAATAATTCTCATGTTGTGGCCCCGATGGCTCCTGTCCCCAACATCCGATCTGCTGATTTCATCAGCAGCAGCCATCAATCCCACGCAGTGCCACTCAAAAGTCTCGGACTACTTTTGTTTTTCTCCGTTGGACTTCCTGAGCACTCGACAAGCGTTCAGGAAGTCCAACAGAGAAAAACAAAACTGCGCTCCAAGTGGTGGCACTATAAAATGCCACAACTTAAGAAAAATTAAAAATCATGGCATTTTTATTCGGTCAGGACATGTGCAAAGTTTTCTCAATTGGGATAATGATTGGGGGAGCTTTAACTTACATTGGGGGGCTTCAGCCTCCCCAAATTAAGCGCGATGATGCCACTGCTGCACATACAGCTCACAGGTGTGAGTTAGGTAGTGTGCATCAAGCACTAACCAACATGCCTTATTAAGGGTAGCTTTTATCCTTTTTAGGGCTGAATCTGTTGCAGCACCATAGACCAAAAGCCCGTAATCAATAACCGAAAATACTGAGCTAGTAACAGTGATTTTTAGTGCATCATTGGTTAGGCACTGTTTGTTCCTATAGAGCAGACCCAGTTTGGCATTAGCAGGTTTAACAATGAGATCAATGTGTTCTGAATAAGTAAGGGAACTGCCAAGGGTTACAGCTAGATATTTAAAGTTATGTACCATTTGAAGTGGTGTATTTTGGTTATTTTGTATTTGTAGCTTGTAGTCTCTGTGTCTAGTATGAGAGAAGGCAAACACCATAATTTTAGCTTTTTTGTAGTTTAGCAGTAATTTGGATTTTATGAATCAATCTTCGATGATGGTGAAATTGGTCTGTATCTGTTTTTTGAGGGCTGAGGGATCAGAGTGGCTGGAATATATAGTACTGCATCATCAACATAGAGTAGAATATTGTCTTGTATAGCTAGTGGGAGATGACTGAGAAACAGACTAAATAGTAAGAGACCCAGGATGGAGCCCTGGGGTACTCCTGTAGCTATATTCTGACTTTCTGAAAGAACATCCAGAATGTTTACCTTTTGGATTGTCTCAGTTAGGTAGCACCTGAACCATGCCACTAAAGCAGGGGAAAGTACTGTGAGGGATAGCTGGTTTAGTAGTAGCTCATGGTTTGCAGTATTGAAAGCCTTGGTGAGGTCAGTATATGTTGCCCCCACCAAGAGTCCCCAGTCAAAAGCATCGTGGATAAACCCTGTAAATTCCATGCTATTGCGGACACTACAGCTGATACTTATCAAGGTACTCGGTGATTTAATCAGAGACAGTACATTCAAGGGCTTTGGATAGTGGTGGTAGTATAGAGATAGGACGATACTTTGAATGAATTATTCTATCTCCACTTTTGTAAACAGGAGTTTAAAAGTTTTTTAATTGTAATTTTAATAGTAAGGGCAATTTTTTCTTTCTAGATTTACTTTCTCTATCAAACCACCCCAACCTCATCTAACATTTTCTCCTGATGGCCTCTGTTTTATATAACATTTGTGCTAAGACAGTTAATTTATCATGCAATTTCTTATCCAGGCAGGGCATAGGTTTGTCTGTATACATGAATGTTATATATTTATCTATAATCTGTACAAGTTGTGGTCTGATTTTATTTTCTAAGTTAATAGACCATTTAAATCTTTTTGTATATCTGACTTCGATACAGGGTTCATACGTTTGGGATGAAATACATTGAAGTTGGCAGAGCTCTGTCATGTAACTGCTTTGTAAGGTAATCATGGAATGGTCACTTTCTATTCTAAACAAGATCTTTAGATCACTCCAAAAGTCTGGAGGACCCATCCCAAGGGAAAAGCCAAGAACTGAGGCAGCTGTTTTTGTAAAGAAAGTTGAATTACCAGGATAATCACTCCTAGTTCTCCAGTTCAGTGGGCAGATTAAGGTAGTACTTGAGGTTATCTGAAAACAGCCATCTTAAAATGACATACTGTACAAACAGGAGTTCCTCTACCAGAGCTGGCAATAGAGGAGAAGCCCTGGACTTTAGGGGCATTGGAAGCCCCTTCTAAGTATATCAGTAGTGGAATTCAAACCCAGGTCTCCAGATTCATCAATATTCATCCTTGGTGCCTTCAAACCCTGTAGTTAGAAGGTGTAGATAGTGGAGCCACTGGTAATAACTGGCCCTCTGAGTGAAGCTCACCAGCAGCTAGTTCTCCTCACTGTCATACTGTAGACAGAGAAAGAGAGAAACACTCAACAGAACTTTAGTTTTAAATTGATTGTACCATTCCTTTTCCTTTTATTTTACCCTTTTAGTTCTGTTTCTGTTTTGCCCAACTTATTAGTGCCAGAAAAGCTGACCCACATATCTTAGTATCATAGTATTTACAAAGCAATAAATTAGACTTTCATCCTTATTTAGCTTGCCATGAGTAAAAAGAGAAAACCCATTTAATAATCTATAACCTTAAATTTACTATATATATATCCAGCCTTGTTTTAAATATTTCTAAAGTGGGGCTATTGACTATCTCTTGAGGGAGTGAGTTCCAGTGAGGGACCACTCGTTGACTGAACCAGTATTTTCTTTTCAGTAACTTCCACCTCTGTTGTTTTAACTGCTTACAGTGAGATCTAGTATTGTATGTTTTTTCACACAATTCTAGTCCTAGGTCTAATCTAAGGTTTCTATCTTGAAATGATCTATAAACCAAAATCATATCACCCCTCCATCTTCTATATGCAAGAGAATATAGCTTTAGGTCCTCTGATCTGTCTCCATATGGCTTATTTCTCAACCCCACCACTGATCTTGTCACCCTTCTCTGTACTCTCTCTAGTCTATCTTTCTCCCCTCTTGTATGAGGGTTCCAGACTTGGGAACAATATTCAAACTGGGTTCTCACCATTGACCCATACAGGGGATCAAGACCTCCCTACCTCTGCTAGATGTATGCCTCAGAATACAGTTTAGGGCTCCATTTGCATTTTTAATGGTCTGGTCACATTGAACAGTAAAGGCAAGCTCATTACTTATAATAACACCCAAATCCCTTTCTTTTGCAGATTGATTTAAATGTTTATTGTTTATAGTGTAGTTAAATTTCAAGGTTTTTTTACCCATATAAAGGACTATACATTTGTCTTCATTTAGTTTAAGCTTATGTTCTGTTGTCCATTTCTCAATATATGTAAGGGTTTCCTGAAGTCTAATATGATCCAGATATGAGTTAATCACTGCCCCCACTCTACAGTCGTCTGCAAACTTAGTCATCCATATGTTTTCTGAGTTGTATTGTAAGGATGATATGTAGATCCCTGAAGGACCCCACTCATTACAGCAATCCAGTCAGATAGTTCTCCATTTATCACCACTCTCTGCTTCCTTCCCTGTAACCAATCTGCTGTTCAGTTGACAAGTTTTTTTTATATTAATAGAAAGAAGAGACTTGATTAACTCAACATGTGGTAGTTTATCGAATGCCTTTGAAAAATCCAATTGTATTACGTCGACTGACTTCCTCAAATCCAGATGTTTGCTGACTTTCTCATAAAACTGTAATAGATTGGTCTGGCAAGATCTTGATTTAGTAAACCCATGTTGACTATGATCAATCAACTCATTATCAGTCAGGTGAACATGAATATGCTCCTTAATGATACTTTCCAGTACTTTACCCATTATTGATGTTAAACTCTCTGGTCTATAATTCTCGGGGAATCTTTCTTACTCTTCTTACAGGTTGAAACCACTTGTGCATCTTGCCACTTTTTTATCACTTACCCTTTATCTAATGACCTTTGAAAGATAAAGGCTACTGGTTGGGCTATCTCAGCTGCTATTTCTGAAATGAGTCTCAGATGGATGTTATCCGGTCCTGGTGATTTATTAATTTTAATCTTCTTTAATCTATCCAAAACGTATTTTGTGTCAGTCTTGATCCACTTTTCATCAGATGTACTATATTTCAAATCAGTTGTCGATTTAGCTTTAGGATTAAATACAGTGCCAAAATATCTGTCATTTAGTATATTTCCTCTATCATCCTTGAAAGGTCCTATTGATTGTTTGTTACCTTTTTTATTATTGATGTATGAGTAAAAAGCCTTACAGTATAGTTATCTTTACTTTATTGCCAGATATTTTCAAAATTTGTTTTAGTATCTTTGATTAATTTCTTTACCCGTCTTGTCTGTTCCTTACATTTCGAAAGGTAATTTGTATCTAACTTGGATAATTTATATATTTTATATTTTAGCTGGAGTTGTCTTTTTATTTTACAAGTTAACCATTTGGGGTTATTACCCTGTTTTGAATTCTTAGTTATATATGGTACATGCAAATATGATATCTCTCCTATTTTGGCCACTAAAGTATCCCACATCCCATCTCATGCTAATTTTGAAAAATCTGATGCCCGGTCCCATGTGAGCAATGCCTGTCTCATTTGATCAGATGTTTGCATTTTTGAAAATTGGGAATTTTATTTTACTGCCCTGATGAATAGGTAATTCTTTTAGTTGAAAAAATACAGTTTAGTGATTACTGTTGGCTATTGGGGGGCCCACTTCAGTTTCCATTAATTTGGATCCCATGTTTGTTAGTACTACATCCAAAATGTTATTTGCCCTAGTATTAGCTCTCACTATCTGATCCAAGCCCAGCTGGTTAAATGTTTCTAAACAGTCTCTTTCAGTACTACTCACTGTTTTCTGGTTTACACAGTCAATTCCTGGGAGGTTCAAATCTCCTGCTATATTCTCTGCTGGATTTAAGAGATTCAGATAGTCCAGTATTTCCTGGTCGCTTTCTCTATTAATTGAGGGGGATGGTGATGCAGTGCCCTCAAGATAGTTTTTGGGGCATTTTGGGGCATGATCTTTACAGTTAGGTGTTCGATATTTAAATTTCCATCATATATTTCCATACTATGAATGGACTCATGAACATAGATTTCCACCCCACCTCTCTTCCTATGTTTTCTAGATTTAAAATATGTAGTGTATCCAGCTAGATTTTTGTCCCACATATCACCATCCTCCCACCAGGTTTCCTACTGAAGAGTTTGTAATACAGCAAATCACTGATTCTACAAGGATAGTGGGTAGTAATGGAAAAGGCAAATCTATATAAAACTGATTTATTTTACATACTGTTGGAATTTAATTTAATATACTTGGACAGTGCAAATAATCAGGGCATAAGAAGTCTACCTACCTCCATTTAAACACTGCATACAGACTAGCAGACAAGAAGTGTATATTTGCCTAATGTGCAGTCATGTTTAACATGAACATGCATTCACAGAGATTGAAAACAAATGGTGATTATGATGAGCTGTCTCTGTTTTGTCTCTCTCAGGGACAGAATAATGACTAAGACATTCAGAAATGACAGTAAATATGTCACAGATTCCCCATCTCTGATAGAAAACCTGACCAATCTGTAGTAATCACCTATATTTTAGTGAATAATGTTTTCCTTTTAAAAAATGTCTTTGTGCCATACAAATGAAAAACAGCAACCCAGGTTTGGTATTATACTACTGCTCTAAGCACCACAGGTCATGGTCTCTGATGCCAGCGTTTTATTCTGAGCCAATAAAATATAAATTTTTTCTGTTTCCATGCATAAAACTCTTGATGAGGTGGCTACTTGTTCAGAAGGCTGTGGATCATAGGTCAGTTTGCTCTGTCAGTCTCCAGTCCTTTCAGGTTGTCCTCTGTGCTACATGTGGCGGTAGTTCAGCTTGTCTTCTGGCTTCATCCTCTGTGGCTCCACAAAACATGGTGCTTCTTTCTGCACTCTGTTTTCTGAATTCCAGTAACTGACTCATTCAGCCACTGTCAGCTTCATCAGTCCTGCGACTTGCTTCCAGTGAAGAATCACACCAAGCAGGACACTGATATTCCAAGGATTCTGAGTATCTACTCTAATGTGCATTGGAAAAACATCCAAAGGCACACTAGTGCAGCCAAGACAGATGACTAGAGGTACAGCCTTAAACTATTTTTTAAGTCTTTAAGTGATTACTTTTTTTAGAAATGGGATATAGTACCATGTTAGCAGGTACTGTTAAATTTACCTATAACATAAAGAATATTACAAATATTATAAGAGCTTAAAAGAAAAAAAGTATACTGTACAAGTATTTGAGAACCACTTTAAGTGGTCAGTATTTAATGGGACCACATACTGGTGAGGTGCCTTTGGCTGGCAAGGTGGATGTGGTTAAAAGTCATTTACTATACCTGTATCTATGCCTCTTGCCAGCTGTCTTGCCTGTACTGTATGCCATTGGACCTTTTTCTCCCAATTAAAATATGCACAGTACACAGACACTTTGCAACACCATCATTCTGCTTGGTATGCTCTTCTCTGTGTCTCCCATTGTTTTTTTTTTTTTGTTTGTTTTATGGAAGTACCCTGTTTATCTGAGCACATCATCCTAAAGGTGTTTGACTTGTTTCTTCTGAAACTGAAGGCCATGTCTTGTGAGCTGTTTCCAAATAGCAGGTCAGGTTTGTCCCCTTTTAGCCTCCAATCTCACCAGCCACGTGAGTATCTGTGTATTTGCCTGTGTTCATGTCTGTATATAGTGATGCCAGTCACAGCAATGCTGAAGTATATCACAAAATGCTGCAGTATACTGCAGGGAACAGTGCAGCTGAATGGCCATCAAGCCCTTTTGTTTTATTTATTTATTTAACAAATCAGAAAGACCTTTGAGCCAAGGGCTCTTTTACAGAGGTTCCACATTAAGTCACAAGAATAACAAATTACAGTGGTTTCAGTAAGTAGTACAACATGAGGAAAATAATTACATAAACAAAACAATATTATGGCAGAAATAAGTATTGTGTCAAGTGTAGCCTATGGCCTTGTTTGAAGAGGGGTGAAAGAGACTACAAGGAGAGAAGGACAGGGGGTGAATTGGGGGGTGGAAGGAGCAAAATAAGAGCAAGGAGGGAGATGCCACAATGAAGCTTATGCAGGAAAGACCCACAAGGAGTGTGGGGGTAGAGGGAGAGGGAGAGAACAAGGTGAGGAATCAGAGGCAGGAAAGGGAAAGTGAGAGTGGAGGGGTAAAGGAAGGAGGGATGAGGTAGGATGAAAAGATGGCAGGAATGAGGATGGGAAAGGGATGAAGGAAGGAAGTGCTGTAAGTGGAATAACGCAGCAACAGGGTAAGGCTATACAGGGGTGAATGGTAAAAGAGGGAGGTCCCAGTGCATTTAGCCGTCAGCAAGGATTAGGTATAGAAGTCATAGGATGCTCTGGAAACTAAGACTTGATGCAGCTTCTGCTTAAATGGTCCCAAGGTTGCAGTTGTCGCAAACTCAGGAGGAAGGGAATTAAATACATTAGCAGCTCTAACTGCAGTGGATCACTGTCAGAGCGAGGTTTGAAAGCAAGGGACAGTATAAGTTTGGCACACAAAACTTTGTGTGTTACGAGTGCCCCAGAAGGGACTGGAAAGCTGAAGGGAACCTGGTGGTAGGAGACTAAGATCTGCCTTCTTAGCCAGAAGGCAGGCTTGATATTCAGTGTGAGTCTGGAGTTGAAGCCAGTTTGCTTGTCTGTAAAGATCACAAGTGTGAGTATGACTCACTGCACCAGTTAGTAGATGGCATGCCTTATTCAAAGCTGTGGCAAGCCAACATAGGGTTGTGTCTGTGGCAGAACCATAAATGACCAAACGATAGTCAATAATAGACACAACTGAACTGTGGATAGCCAGTCTGAGGGCTTCGGTAGTAAGGCAGTGTTTATGCCTGTGTAGAAGGCCTAGGAGAATGTTAACTGTCTTGGCAACATTCCCAAGATGGTAGGAATAGGAAAGCGTACTATCCAGAGTAACTCCTAAGTATTTAAAAGATTGAGTCTGATCAAGGACTACACCCGTACTGTTTTTAATCACCAATTGTTTGGCTTTGTGCTTACTGTGGGTACCATGGAAGAGCATGACCTCTGTTTTTTTGCAATTAAGTACCAACTTATGAGAGGTGTACCAGGACTCAGTTTCAGTAAAACTTTTCTGAAGTTGGACCTGAAGGAGGGTAGGGTCAGCAGTCTTTGAGAAAATGAAAGGCCCTTTTGTTATGCAGTATTTTGTGGCATGTCATTTACTTCACGTGATTGCATTGCATGGTGGTTGGTATCTGTGTGTGTGTGTGTGTGTGTGTGTAGCGTGCGCACACGCATCTGTGTAGAATGTGCTGTCTGTAGGCACATCTGTATATGTATTGACTCTGAAATCATAATAAGAAGCTCTGAAAATTACCTAACATTGACAGCTATGACTGCTAGAGTGTGTGATATTGAGGGACGCTGTCACTCACTTAGGCCTCAAAGTGTCTCTAGTTTAAAAGAAACATTTAATGATTGGTCACATTCAGTAGAGATGGATGATGAAGCTGGTAGTTTAATTCTGATTTCTTTTTCTCTTTTTAAAAGTGAAAGACAGACTGTCCACCATAGTGGTATTACCATACAATGACCTGTTCGTTTGCATTCTTTGAACAACTCCCAGGACATCTTTCCTGAACTCGGGAAGACCCCACACACAGCCTAGCCCCTTACAGTATGATGCAGTGGTAGGAAAAGAGACTACTGCATCATAAGTGGCTGCACTGTTTTGGGGTGCTGCTAATGTTCAGGAAGGATTCAATAAGAGTAGACAAAGGATCTGAAACTAAACAAAATTGGGTAAAATTATACCATTCACATGCATTGCAGTTCTACTTAGAAAAGAATCGGATAAAACAACCAGCAACATAAATAAATTTTAGAGAAGGTAAGTAATCAGAAAATGTGGTGTTTCAACTGGAAATAATATGATGAAAAAAGAGTTGACAGTGTTTCTTTAAGATGCATAGGGACATGGCAGGGATATGAGAATTTGCACTGAGACATGAAAAGAAGTAGGACTGTGACTGCAGAAGGTGAGTGATAGGACTGTGTAGTGTGGTTGGTCCTGTCTACCATCCAGAATGTGAGTGAGGCAGTATCTTGTAGGGCTGTGCAGGGGCTAAATATTATTTCCTGAATACCATGAATAGTAGAGCTCCCAAACATTTGGAAGCCGTTCCCGAATAAGAGGCTATTCATATTTGGGAAGGAGTACTCAGCCAGCTACAAAATAAAAATAAAAAATAAAAAAAAGCCCCTCCCCTCCTTCCCTGATCCACAAAAAACAGTAAAAGGTAACCCCTGGCCCTCTACCCTCTATCAGCAGTGCAATCTCACCTCTTCCCATCAGCACCCAAATTTGTTATATTTAATTAGAAAAAATATAAAATAAATCCCTTGATGGGTGACCAGCACAACCCACCCAACTCCACAACCAGCCACCATCTTTCTTATCATATAGCTGCTGTTTGTGCATAAAAAAGTCCATTATGCCCCCACCCTCCACACTTCCAGCAGCCAGTTCTTAATAGGAGAAGGTGACTGGCACAAACCTGCCCTCCTCCATGGCCAGCTGACACTCATGAATGAAAGCACTCATGGTCTTGCTCTCTCTGTATGGTATCACATGATCAGCTGGTTTTACATGTACAGAGAGAGCAAGAGTGCTTGTGCTTTCATTTATGAGAGGTGGCCTACCATGGAGCATGGTGGGTTTGTACCGAATCACCTTCTGTTATTAAGAAATGGGTGCTTCGGGGGTGGAGGGTGGGAGTAAGGTGCTGTCAGGGTGGGGTGGGGACATAACTTTTTTTTGTGCACAGACAACTGCTATATGATAAGAAAGATGCCGGCTGACTGTGGAGGTGAGTAGGTTGTGCCAGTCATTAATTGAGGGATTTATTTAACATTTTCTAATTAAATATAATAAATTGTGGGTGCTGTGGGTGAGGGTGGGATTGGACTGCTGATAGATGGTGGGTAGATGGAGGTTACATTTTACTGATTTTTATTTTTGGGTGGGAAGGAGGGGGAGGAACACTTTTGTTATTTTAAATGGGCTCTTAATATGAATTCCCAAATACCTTAATATTTGTCTGCCCAATACAAATATTTGGCCTAATATTCAGAAAAAGATATTTGCACAGCCCTAGTATCTTGAACAAATCTTGGCTGCCATTGCCTTGATAGGCAAGGACTGCTGCAGTACCATGCAACCTACAAATTACCACACTGTTCATACATGTGAGGATTACACACATTATTCTCCATGTAACATTTACTGTACACAGAAAGACATAAATATATGGTCCTCTGGTACTGTTAGTTGTGTATGATGGAGTGGGGAAGATTAGATTTACACAACAGCTTTTTCTCCACATGCTAGTTAATCATGTTATATGGAGAAGTTAGTATGATTTTCTGTAATTACATTTGAACAGAATGTAACATAGAATTAGAGAACAAGGTTTAATTCCTTTCATCTCTCTGTAACAGGGAGCTCCTGCCACTCTTGAGGACTGACCTTTTCTTAAATCTGTTGCAGCAGTTCTTCTATTTTCTTAGCCTAATCTATCCTTTACAGCTTCTAATCCATAAGGCTGGCCACCTATGGGCACCTCCTTCACTTTCTTGACTATGCTATAGTGCCCTCTTTAATTTTTCTTTTCCCTCTCAGGTCCTCATACAGGGAGGTTATTGTGGTAACCTCCAAGCATATGCAAAACAGGTTGTGTTTATCGTTGTTGGATTTAGTATGTAATAGCACTATGTCATAAAATATCTTGATGTATATTTCTTATATTTATGAAACCTGTAAATGTTGAAAATACCATGGCACTAGGTGTTTTAGATAATGGTAAAAAGTACTAGGTGACTATTATAGAAATTAAGTTAGTTGTGCTATTTAAAATGCATGTACATTGCTGTAAACTGAACAAGTCTGAAATTTCATGGTGATTTGTTGCCAATGCCCTTTGGGGTTACCCTTTTTTCAGTGATTCTGCATTGAAGTTCTTTGTCTATAGCTTGTTTCGTTTTTTGTTTTTTTTTTCTTTTTGAGCCCCCACTACCCAAGCAGACAAGGCCCTCATATGGATGAAGGGTTTTCACTAAAATGTTTAGGTCAGAGATCAGTGTCAGTAGGTGCTGGCTAAGTGCAGAGAAAGGACATACTTAGTCTGGTGCTGCAAACTGATGTACTGAAGAAGGAATATGCCATTGCTGAAGGTTATTTTCTGTATTTTGAATAAACATCACACAGAGATTGTGTGTTGAACCTGAAGTTCAGTGTCTGGTCCATCTGTTATCCCACAACACCGCCACAGACTTGCTGTTAGAAGTGTGATAACTTGCTGGAAGCATCTGTACTGGCTGAAAAGGGACATTTTCTGGTGGATATCACCAAGATATCTGAGGTGGACTGATGCAACAGGAGTTGCCAGAGTAGAAACCCAGAGAAGAAAGTCTGTGGAGTTCTGACCAGAACCATGGCCAATAGACAGAGAGAAGCTGCTGCCTGGACTGGACCTGGGAGCTCGGAGGAAGGCCAAGCCTGAAGATGATGAAGAAATGCAGGTTGAGGCAGACTGGAGGTACGAGAGACAACACCCTGGAGGTGGAGACCCTGATGAGGATGATCCACTGGATGAGTGGGCAATGGCTGGAGGCAGACTGACTATGCAGAGAGGCAGAACACCAATGCCAGGTGCCTGAGATGTCCCTGCTGGAGAGTCTGAATAAAGAATCGGAGGAGGATTTTTCATGGGCTCAGTTTGAGGAGGACCCCCTGACTGAGCAGGATATTCCTTGGTTTCCTGTGTTCCCAGGATGTTACCTGTTGTAGGCTGGAGATGCAAGCATGGAACTTGAATGTGAGACCCCAGGTAAGACTGCATGGTGATATTGTGCTGATGCTGAAGACTCCAAGCAAACAAGAAGAAGCCTATGCGTCGAAAGGGACTTTTTCTTGTATTGATGCAGCCAAATCTATTAACAGTATTGACTGGGGGTATACTGCAGGCTAAAGATGCTAATATTGTCAGAATGTTACCATATGTTACAACATATTCAGAAGAGACGGAGCAGGCAGGAAGGGAGGAGGAGTGGCACTGTATGTGAAAAATGACATAAGGCCCACAGAGATCCAGGAGGAACAAAATGGGGGAGAGATACTTTGGGTTAGGCTGGAAAGGAAAATGGGGACAGCCATCTGCACAGGTGTGATCTATAGACCACCAGCCCAGAAGGAAGAAACAGATAGGGAGCTGATGTTAGCCATCCAAAGGATGGCAGACAAGGGTGAGGTAGTACTGGTTGGAGACTTCAATATTCCAGACATGGACTGTAGCATCCCAGCAGTAGCATCAATTAGGAGCAGATTTATCCTGGACTCCCTTCAGGGTGCCTTCCTCAAGCAACTGGTCATGGAACCAACTCGGCAGAAGGCAATACTGGTCCTTGTGCTCACAAACAGGGACAGTGTGATGGGGTAACAGTGGGGGACAGTGACCACCAGCCATTGTGGTTTGAAATCACAGAAAGAGCAGAACCAAACCACACAAAAACACGTATCCTGGATTTTAGGTGGGCAGACTTTGGGAAAATGGGGAGATACTTGAAAGAGGCATTAAGGGGAATGGGACAGGAATCAGGGGTTGAGGAGCAGTGGGCAGTATTTAAAATGGGGATTACAAGAACAACAGAAGTATGCATTAAGCAGGTTAGCAAGAGGAAAGGAAGAGGAACCATATGGTTTTCAAAGGTGGTAAAAGAAAGTGAAAGCCAAAAAGATTGCATTCAGGCAATACAAAAAGACACAGACAGAAGGGGATAGGGAGAAGTACCAAGAGAAGCAAAGGGAGGCAGGAGGTCAGTAAGGAAGCCAAAGCTCAGACAGAAGAACACATTGCAAAATCAGTGGGTAGAGGGACAAACCTTTACAGGTACATAAGTGAAAAAAAGAAAGACAAAGGGAGGATAGTGAGACTGAAGGGGAGGATGGGGCTGCGTGGAGGATGACAACAGTAAAGCTGACAAATTGAACAGGTATTTCTGCTCAGTCTTTACTGAGGAAGAGGAGGGTAATGGGTCTGAAGGGAGTACAAGGGGTGAGAATGGTGCAGAAATGGACACAAGTCCCTTTACATGAGAAAGGGTCCTGAAGGAACTGGAAGTAATAAGAGTTGATAAAGCAATGGGGCCAGATGGGGTGCACCCCAGGGTCCTTAAAGAACTAAGAGAGGTGGTGGCTGAACCTCTGGCTATCCTGTTTAGCTGATCACTGGAAACAGGAGGTACCCAAAGACTGGAGGACAGCAGATGTAGTCCCTTATACAAAGCGGGAACAAAGAGGAAGCAGGGAACTACAGACCAGTCAGCCTCACCTCAGTAGTGGGAAGATCATGGAAGCACTACTGAAGGAGAGATTGGTGGAACATCTGGTTGTCAATGGACTACAGGACCCAAGGCAGCATGGTTTCACCAGGGGAGGTCATGTCAGACCAACCTCGTTGAATTTTTTGACTGGGTGACTAGGGAGGTGGATCAGGGGAGGGCAGTGGACATGGCCTATCTGGACTTCAGCAAGGCCTTTGACACTGTGCCACATAGAAGACTACTACACAAATGGGGGAATATGGGTGTGGGCAGGACAGTAGTGTGGTGGGTAGGTAACTGGCTGGGTGGCAGGACACAGAGGGTGGTGGTAAATGGCTGTCACTCCACAGAGGGAAAAGTGACCAGTGGGGTACCTCAGGGATCAGTGCTGGGACCGGTCCTATTCAACATCTTCATCAGTGACATTGCGCAGGACCTAGAAGGCAGAATTTAACTGTTCACTGATGACACAAAGCTCTGTAACAGAGTAGACACACCAGAGGGTGTAGACAAAATGAGAAGGGACCTGCAGAAACTTGAAGAATGGTCAGGGGTTTGGCAGTTGAAATTCAATGCAAAGAAGTGCAAGACAATGCATATGGGGCACAAAAACCCTGGCACAATATATCAGTTAGGGGGTGAGGATATAGCATGCACCAAACAAGAAAGGGATCTTGGGGTTATTATCTCTGATGACCTCAAGGTAGGGAAACAGTGTGACAAGGCAGCAGTAAAGCAAATAGGATGCTGGGATGTATAGGCAGGGGCATCACCAGCAGGAAAAGGAGGTCATAATTCCGCTATACAAGACACTAGTGAGGAGGCCTAGAGTACAGTGTACAGTTCTGGAGACCATACCTCGTGAGGACACAGACAGGGTAGAGAAGGTTCAGAGGAGGGCAACAAAGATGGTGCATGGATTGCATCACAAGTCCTATGAAGACAGGTTGAAGGAACTGAACATGTACTCCCTGGAGGAGAGGAGGGAGAGAGGGGATATGATAGAGACATACAAGTATCTCACAGGGAGGAACAGGGTTGCAGGAATACATTATTTTAAGCAAAAAGATGTACCAGGACTAGAGGGCATGGGATGAAGTTGGAGGGAGGACGATTTGCAGGAAACATGAGGAAGAATTTCTTCACAGAATGGGTGGTGGACAAGTGGAACTCCCTGCCAGAGGAAGTGGTGGGGGCTGAAACAATCATGGGATTTAAGAATGCATGGGATAGACATAAAGGAATTCTGGAGGTCAAGGGTAAGGGGCAACAGACTTCTAGGAAAACATAAACTGAACTTACAAGCTCAAATGGGCAGACTGGGTGGGCCATAGGCCCTTATCTGCCGACACTGTCTATGTATCTATGTTAAGATCAAGGAGGTGGTACGTGTGTTTTATTTTTTTGCTGAAAAACCTACAAAGGAGGAAGTGGGTGGAAAATGGATAGGAACCTGTGCTGGGTAACACCTAGAGTGTCTACCCTCAGGTGTCTGTATCAGTAGCAAGTGAAATGAATGAATCAAAAGACATAGTGGGTTTATGTAGAGGGGTTGAACCTAGGACTGGGCCCCTGCTAAAAACTGACATGTCTGGTGGTGTTGGAGCAGGTAATTACCCACCCCAGAGAAAGTGTCTCTATGGTACTGGACTTTACAGACGTCCAGATTTTTAGTTAAGAAATATGACAGACCTTCCCTAAAAGGAGATGGAAAGGTACCATTAGTCTCTGAGAAATGTGTTAATGCCTCAGGGTAAAGAATGATGATATCCACTATGTTTAAGATGGAATGTTTATCATTAATAGGGACCCTGAGACATAGCTTCTGAAGATGGATGGGTGGAAGCTCCATCCCTTCCTGGGACAGGAAAGTGGTAAGCAGTCTGCAATAACTGCTTCCCTCTTAAGATGGGGATATGTGACAGGGAGCTCCTGCCACTCTTGAGGACCGACCTTTTCTTAAATCTGTTGCAACAGTTCTGTTTTCTTAGCCTAATCTATCCTTTACAATTTGTAGTCCATAAGGTTGGCCACCTATAGGCATCTCCTTCCCTTTCTTGACTATGTTGCAGTGTCCTCTTTAATTTTCCTTTTCCCTCTCAGGTCCTTATATAGGGAGGTTATTGTGGTGACCTCTAAACGTATGTAAAACAAGTTGTGTTTATCATTGTTGGATTTAATATGTAATAGCACTATGTCATAAAATACCTTGATGTATATTTCTTATGTTTATGAAACCTGTAAATGTTGAAAATACCATAGCACTAGGTATGTTTGATAATGGTAAAAAGTACTAGGTGATTATTATAGAAATTAAGTTAGTTGTGCTATTTAAAATGCATGTAAATTGCTGTAAACTGAACAAGTCTGAAATGTCATGGTGATTTGCATATATCCCATGATGCTTTGCATAATGGAAGTTTGTATGATGTTGTATTTCTTTGAAACTTGATTTGTTGTCAATGCCCTTCGGGTTAACCTGATTTTCAGTGATTCTGCATTGAGATTCTTTGTCTACATCTTGTTTTTTTTTTTTCCTTTTGAGCCCCCACTACTGAAGCAGACAAGCCACACATAGGGATGAAGGGTTTTCACTAAAAATGTTTAGATCAGAGATTAATGTCAGTAGGTGCTGGCTAAGTGCAGAGAAAGGACACACTTAATATGTTGCTGCACATTTGATGTACTGAAGAAGGAATATGCCATTGCTGAAGGTTGTTTACTGTATTTTCAATAAACAATACACAGAGATTTGTGTTGAACCTGAAGTTCAGTGTCTGGTCCATCTGTTATCCCACAACCCCTCCATTCTCCCACTCCTCTAAACACTTACTGTATGGGGCAGCTTACATTTCACTTACTTACTACTTTAACAGGGTAGCACTCTATTTGCACCAGGCAGTACCTGGATCTGGCACTATCTCATCTGCCACATTATGCTGCGGCCCTAGAAGACCTCCCTCCGTCCCTCACTAGAGACCTGGGAAAAACATAACTAAACTAAATGTCACCTGGATTACCAGTGCACATAATAAGCAGTCTACTCAAGCATTGCAGCAGACATAGCTTTGTGTGTGAACCCTGTCCTGAGGCCCGGACATCAGGTAGACAAATAAGGTTCCTCCCCCAGGGTTGAGAGGTATAGAGGCACCACTCCCAGCAGAGGAACCAGTGAGGTCACACAGAGGGTGGAAGGAGCTGGCTGAGGGAGGAGAAAGGGGCATTAAAAGGGCATGTACCAGAGGGCTTTCCCTATTTCACTTCCTCCAGCTGAAGATTTCTATTCTTTGGTGGTTTGGGAGTCTCACAAGATGATGGTACAAAGAGAGGGAACTGCTTCTGTCTGGATGGGTCCCTTCCCAGTCAACATGTGGGGGGCGGGGCTGATGACCTGATGTCTAGTTTGTGTAGATCATGGAAAACCTCATGGAGCTTGCCTGTGGATGAAGCACCACCAGATGGGGGTGGGTGCCTGCCTGCCTCCTGGCCATGTAACCCCCCTACTTCCTGAGGTGGGGTTCCAATTCAGGGATGTACATTAATCCCTTGGTCCACAAAAGGGGGTGCCCCTTCCAGGGAAGAATTGCTGATGTCTGAAGTTGACTTGGTGTGACTCTCAAACTGCACACATCACTCCAAACTGAATCATTATAATAGTCTAAAAGCACGTGTTTGTGCCTACTTCCTACGTTATGAGTAGGCTAATTTTTCCAAAACATATGTGGAATGTGGTTTGTCTGGGTAGAGAGGAACATAAGGTCCTAGCAAAAGAATAAACAGCCTGCCTAAACTTTGCAGCAGAAGAAACTTTCTTTATGGACCCTCCCCTGAGGCTTGAATAGATAGTAGGGTTCTTCCCACAGGGAGAAGAGGCATGCAGGCACTGAACCTGGAGGCGGAACCAGTGAGGCCACCCTCAGAGTGGGGGCATCTGGCTGGGGGAGAAGAAAGAGGGATTAAAAGGGCTTGTACAGTACCTGAGGGCTCTCCCTTTTTCCCCAGTGAAATATTTCTATCCTGTTGTGGCTTGGGAGGATCACAAAATGATGGTACAAGGGGAAAAGGTAGGGACACTCCCATCTGGATGGGTCCTTCTCAGGTCAGCATGAGGCAGGGCAGAGGGCCAGACAACCAGTTGATAAGTTTGGGTGGATCACATCAGATCTCATCAGGCTTGCCTGGGGATGCAGCACCACCAGACATGGTGTCACTGAGGATGGAATTCAATTCAAGGAGATACCTTGATCCGTCAGTCTGCAAAAGGGTGTGCCTCTATGCAGGAAGGGTTGCAGAGGTTTGAAGTGAACTCAGAGAGACTCCCAAGCTGTGTACATCACTACAAACTGTATCATTATGATAGTTTAATAAACACTGTATGGCTGTGGTCATTTGTTACGTCATGAGTGGATGCAGTCTGACCCTGCTCTGTGCAGATAGTCACTAAAAAGTCTTGGGAGGCATTCATTTAAGCCATGGGCAGAATCTAAGCTATCTATTTAGTCTTGGCACAATATCATTGCTCACCTTGTTTGTAATATATTTTCTTTTTATTTCTCTCTTACTGATTTTGCCAGCAGGTCAAATATCGCAACAGTGCTAAAACATTTCATAGTGCAACATCATTGCTTTATCAGAAGAAATATCATGACATTGCTCTACATGACTTTATTACCCAAACCCATTTTCCTTTTCTGTCCTTTCCTTCTTGGCTGACCACTCTTTAATATTTCACACTCTGTCTGCACCTCTGTTATACTTGATTCACACTTTAAGTTTCAAAGTGAGTTAAGAAAAAATGCATTGTAGGAGACTACTGAGAATAAAAGAAAGAAAAGCAATGAAAGTGCCTTACTAAGAGAAAAATGAAAAGAAAATACATTAGAAATATGGTGAGCAGCATTAATGTGCCATGACTATATAGATAGAGGAGCCCTTTCTTCCAAGACACATGTGGCGTTTGGTTTATCCAGGGACAGGGAAACATAAGGTCCTATCATGATCATTTATATAGGCACTGTGGGGCACTGAAGTGTTCACTCAACTGACTCCACCACCCGAACTCCAGAATTTATTTTCCAGTGTTTTTTAGTTGTTTTTCTTCAATCATTTATTTTTCTTTTGTTTCTTTCATTTCAAGCCTTTTCCCTCACTTCCTTTTAATCTGTTCCATTTAATTTTCTTACTTTTCTCCTTACTATTGCTGTGGACTGTTGTACCACCCTGGCTTACTTCCCCTGGGCTATGGTTGTGCTTTTTGTGCCAAATGTCTCTATCTTATACATTGTGCCATTGATTATATTGTTATTTTACCCTCTGAATTGTCTTCTGTTTTGGGCTTGGCCATGTACTTTGTGTTATATGCCTCCACGCTGTATATTGTACTATTGCTCATTACATTACTTTATCCAGTCAGCTCCTGTTTTATAGTATGTACTGTTGTAACTTATTTACTTCTCCCCATTATAATCTCCTAGGTTGCACATTAAAATATTAGTGTCTAGTATGCTTAACTAGTCAATAAAAATGAAATAATAAATAAATTAATGATCATTCTACTTTTCCCCATTCACCTTTATATGTTTTTTGCTGTCTAAACAAATGTATTGTATTTCCCTAAAAAAACATTATTTAATTATTGTATTTAGTAGCTCTGGACAGATGTCAGCTTCCTACCAATTAGATAAGTATCTTTTATTTTATAACTAACTTCTTGGTCTGTTATCTGGGTCCTATGTCCATTTGTGTCTTCTCAACCTATTTTTGTCTTGATTTGCCTTGTCCCTTCTGTATTTCCCTGTCATTGAAGGATTTTATTTTATTTTTTTGGTAACCGGGTAAGGTCCACTAGGCACAAGTGCCTGTTTTGGGGGTGACCTGGGAACACTGGAGTGGTTAAGTGACTTGTTCAGAGCCACGCAGTATACAAGTGGAGGTTGAGGGAATCAAATCCAATCAAATCCAGGTCTGCTGGATGTACCAAGCTCATTCACAGAGTGTTACTCTAACTTATATTGTAATTGTCCAGGCTGTGTGTGGGTGTTGATGTGCGATATGGCTGTCACTACACATTCAGTCACTTCAGTACCAGTCTAGCATTGCTAGTAAAGTGTTTTGGGATACACTGTGTATGAAAAGCACTATATAAATGCTGATTCTTCTTCTTCTTCTAGGCTATACTGCCAGGCAGATTCACTAACTCCATGAGATCAGGTCAGTTTTTATTAATAAGCTCCTGTTAGGATCACTATCATACAATGGGGTTAAAGTAATAATTTTGTTGTAATCCTAGATTCAAATAAATAAAAGTACTCAATATACTGCCACTGGATCCCTCCAGCCAGAATAACTATTGTCCCCTGTTAGGATGACAAGCATATAATGAAGCCTAGCACCCACTATAACAAGATCCTTCAAGCCTATTAACCAACAGTAAAAGAGGTGGGTAACATCATTATAGGTGTTACTGTTATAGAAACATTGACTTTGATGGCAGATAAGGACCGCTTGGCCCACCTAGTCTGCCCATTTCCCTACCTACAGGATAAGCTGCAGGTCCTAGTTAACCAACAGCCTATTTTTTCTTACTCCCCTCAAGAATTGCCTTATGTCTGTCCCATGTATTCTTGAATTCTCCCACAGTTTTAGACCCCACAACCTCCTCAGGAAGGCTGTTCCTTGCATCCACCACCCTCTCTGTAAAAAAATACTTCCTCACATTGCCGCTGAACCGCCCCCCCATCTTTAAATTGTGTCCCCATGTTCTTGCACATCTCTTTTTCTAAAAGATGCTACCCTCTTGAACTTAGTTGATTCCACTGAAGTACTTAAAAGTTTCTATCATGTCCCCCCTCTCCCTCCTTTCCTCAAGGGTATACATATTAAGCTCCTTTAGTCTCTCCTCATATGGCTTCTCTTGTTGACCCTGCACCATTTTAGTTGCCCTCCTCTGGACTGCCTCTATCCTGTTTATGTCCTTGCAGAGATGGGGTCTCCAGAACTGGAAGCAGTACTCCAGATGGGGTCTCACCAACTGTACAGAGGGATAACAACTTCCTGTTTTCTGCTGGTGATGCCTCTCCTTATACATCCCAGTATACCCCCAGACCTCCCTACTGCCTTCTCACATTGCTTTTTAACCATAAGTTCACCTGGTATGATTACCCCCAGGTCCATTTCCATTTTTGTTGTTGTTTAATACCTCCCTCTCCCATTGTGTAATCTTCCCCTGGGTTTTTGTTTCCCAGGTGCATTATTTTGCACCTGTCACTTTAGTTATCTTCATTCTCCTAAATATTCCTCAACTGTTGAAGAAACTGGGCCTGTGTTTTGTGTTAAGTCATAAGGTCCTTGTGTTTTCAGAGTTTGATTTCAATGAGCTGGATTTAAAAATTATTTAGCAGTCAGTACAGATATACTGTATGATGATAATATTTTTAAACATTAATGATCAGGTGATGGAGAGAAAAGACAGCAGTGAATGTGATGCAGCAACAGGGAGAATAACTTCTAAAAACATAATCTAATAAAAAGAGAGGCCCAACCATGAACTGTTGTTATCTCAGTAAAAAAAAAGTATTTACAATTGACACAGTAAACCACAGAATCCCAATTCAAATATGCAGACTAGTGTAAGACTCTCAAGTATCATTTTAAAGTCTTGGTTTACAAAGTATTCACAATTCATTTTTTGTGGCTTGATGTATTTCCAGCCTCATTTAGAAGTGCTGAATAATCCCACAGCACTGGGTTTCCCAGGACACTTTTGGAAACTAAATTTTCCTCCCATAAAAACATTCCTGCTTTAGATATATTTGTTTTGCTTTCCTGTAATCCCAGAGTCTTGACTTTCCTCTCAACTCCTGCCACCACTATCGGGGACTATGCTTGTTTCAATGCCAAGTTGTGGAGATAAGGGATAGTCCTAATTGAGCAGCAACCAATAGGAAGATTTTCCTCTTGATACTGATTTTCCCTTCCCTGAGACATCTAAATGGGGATGAGCACCATGCTTGCATCTCATCATCCCATCCCATCTGTGCTAGTCAGCCCACTACAAATTATCTTTTAACAACAAAGGGTCAATGACGTGCTTAACAAGACCACCTTCTAATTTTGGAGAAGAAGAGCCTCTGTCTGGATGCTGTATATACTGTATGCTTGCCCTGTCAGCTCACTGTAGAAGTCTTGTAGCTGTAGCATAAAGCGAAGTCTCACAGAAATCCATGGATAAGCCCTCTGTAAAGGCTTTTCTTAAACATGTAGTTATGGCTGAGATGCTATGATTTAGGCTTGAAATCTATTCTGATATCTCCACATGGGTTTCATTCCTGCTAACTATGCAGCATTATTCTGCATAAAAGGTTTTTTGGAAAGAAGGGTAATGCAAAGACCCATAAAAGTCCATGTTTAAAACCCATCAGAGCCCATAGTTTACTGTGTGACTGTGAAGAAGTCAATTGATCTTCCACTTGATTCAGTTGAAACAACTGTAAAACTGGTTAGATTCAGGAACTCAGTGAAATAGACTGTGGGCCAGATTTTCAAAGGTCAGAGAATGATGCAGGGTGCTTGCATCAAAAACAACTGACGCAAGGAGCAGAATGCGTCAAACCTTGCACCAGTTCTGATTTTCAAATGGCGCTTGCATCAAAGACAGGTCTGCATGTGCCAGAGTGGCTTGCCCCATGCTTGCACCAATAAAATGCCTGCACCGAGTCGGAAGGGATGCCTGTGTCACTGAAATGATGTACCACCCCCTCGGGAGGCAGTATAGTATAGTGGTTTAAGGCTCTGAGCTGCAAACCTGGAGACCTGGATTTGAATCCCACAGCTCCCACTTGCATACTGTGTGACCCTGAGCAAGTCACTTAACTTCCTTGTGCTCCCAGGTCGCACCTAGAAACAAGCTTCAGCTTAGTGTGCCTTTCCTGGTTAAACAATTTCCCCTTTCCCTATTTGGGATTTTCAAAGAATGCAAGTTCTGTCCTTGTGCTTAAGATGCCTGTCACTGTTAGACCAGCCAGAGCTGGTCTAATGGACACTAGAGCATATAAAGAGATCCAAAGCAGGTAGTCAGACCTGAATATGTTACTATTAAGGGCCAGTATTCTCCAGCAGGACTAGTTTAGAAAATGTTGGGGGCATAGTTTTGGCCATTTCATCTGCTGCTTTGTTTTACTTAGCTTGCGTCATTCTCATCCTTTGCATAATTGTTTACTCAACTTGCACCATTTTTACTCAGTTTGCACCATTCTTGTTACTCAGTTTGCACCATTTTTACTCAATTTTCACCAGTTTTGTCCCCTTAGTGATTTTGTTGGACTCAACGTGCACCATTTTTGACTCAACTTGCACCATCTATTTTGATGCAGCTTACATCATTCTCATCCCTTACACCATTTTGTTGAAGCAGTGGACCTCTTGCTTCAGTTTGGGGGACTTCGTCACAAAGAACACTTTTCTTGCAAAATATGGCACACAGAATTTGGTGCACCTAGATCTGACTCTAGCTAGTTGTTTGACACAGCTTGCGTGGATCTAAGGACCCTTTGAAAATCTAGCCCTTAGCATCTTAGGGCCCAATGCTCAAAGGCACCCCAGATATGTGTGATTTCACATATCTGAAGTGCATTCACCAGCAACCCCAGGATCCAACATTTCTACTGTAATTCATGATCCCCAGACCCCCAGGAGCTGTGCATGGTGTGTCTTGCAGAAGGGTCAGTGGCAAGTCCAGAGGAGGAGCTGTGCCAGACCTAGGTATCAGATGTCAAGACTGGGTTGCAAACGAACCCCTTCCTCATGCTAAGCATGCCTTGAGGGAGAGGGAAATCCTCCAAAGATTGCTGAACTTGTGACAGAATGTCACAGAAGCTAGGCATTTCATCAGCCAGTGCAAGTACAGCCCCCAGCCCTCTGTGGAAACTATAAGGGTTGGGGCTGATGGTCCGGCCACTGATCAGTGATGATTTGCATCCTGTGGCAATGCAGAGGGGAACACATACCTGCTGCTGTTCTCCTTAGGGCAGCATAGCCTCCATCCCTCTGCAGGCCCTCTGCAATGCAGAACTTGTGTCCAGGATGGGGGGGGTGGTCTGCTCCAGATTATGTGCCCACCCCTGACCCTGCTGCATTCATAAGAGCCCCAGCAAAAAGGTGAAAGATGTGATCAGGGTAGGTATCCTGGTGCTACAGATACACAAAGGTCTTGAGAAGTGTGGAGTGGGACCTCTGCACCTCACAAGGCAATGTAAGATCCCCTCCAAGGGTATGATTCACCTTGAGGACCAGACACTTAGTTGAAAAATCCTGGGTTAGTGTTTTTTTTTTTCTGGTAAGTTTTTTTTAATCATAAATCTTGCATGCTTTTACCAAACTAACTTTAACTTACAGCACTACAATTACATTTCATAATCTGGCTCAACCAATAAATGGCATTGCTTATATCTATAACGTTATAGGCAATTTTCTGTCAGATTAGGATTTGATTTTGAGATGGTATTATGACAGTCACCATATACACGATTCCTGCAGAACTTGTATGTACTGCTCCACTGTTCCACACAACCATGCTATTCCATAAGCAAGGGCTTGTGAGTTGGTCTACTGCACTGTGCTTGGGTACAACACTGTGTGTGTGTGTGTGTGCGTGTGTGTGTGTGTGTGTGTGTATGTGTAGGTGTGTATGTGTGGTGGCATGGGTACAGAACTGTGTGTGTGTGTGTGTGTGTGTGTGTCATATGCACACAGAGGCTACCAATAGGGCAGATACTCAGGTCAGCCCATGACCGAATCCTATGGATTGCATGCCTGCTCTAGCCCCTATGCCTAGCCCTGATCAGGAAATGAAGGAAAATGACTTCTTAAAAAAATGATTCAGAAACTCCAGGGAGAAGTACTTTTAAAAAGAACTAACCAAATAAAGTGAGACAGGCTCAAGTATGAATTGTCACTGTCACTATCTTTCAAAAAGTATTTGACACGGTGAGCCATAGAATCCCAATTTAATGTATGAAGGCTCATGTAAGACTGGCTGGTGCCATCTTAAATTGGCTTAAGACTTGGTTTTCATGGTATTCACAATTTATTTTAATTTTTGTTGATGTATTTCCAGCCTCATTAAAAAAGTGTGATGGATTCCCTCAGAATTGGGGTTCCCAAGACACTTTGGAAATTGGATACTTTCATCCTATAAAGCTTTTACTTCATTAGATGTAGTTTATGCTCCCCTGTCTTCCTCAATCAAACCCAGGGACACAACTGACTGCTCAATTCCTGCTACCTTTTAAGGTAGGGATTCTATGGGTTACAACTTCCACCAGTAGTCTTATGTTTTTGAATTCTAAGTAATGGAGGTCAGGGACGGCTCTAACTCATTAGCAACCAGGAGCTACAGTAGTACCCAGTGGCATCACCTGATGGCACCACCTCTTCCCCTGTCTAGTTTATCCTCTGTCATTGTTGCCTCCAGGCCTGGAATCTTGTTTCCCAGACCATGGGCATTTGTGTACATGATTTTCCATTTGCCAGATTTTGGTACATTAGTTGTGGGGTGAGGTCCGGCTTTTCCCCTGTGCATCGTATGGGAAGACATACCTTTTTCCTCACCTGGTGATGCAAATGAACTACAAACATGCTGAACTCCTGTTTGATCACTAGCTGAAGGGGAAGGATGCTTTTCCCATGCAATGTATTGGACGCTGCACCCCTCTCCCCATTTGCTAGTTTAAATTTTCTGCAAAGACATCAAACTTCTGCCCCAATGAACTGACTCCTTCCTTTGTCAGACCCAGTCCATTGAATTTAAAGAACTTTGGCTCCCAAAACTGTTGCCAGTTACATACAAATTTGTGTCTTTTTTCCTGGCACCAGCCCTTGAGCCACATGTTTAGCTCCCCTATCTCCCCTTCTCTGACCTTCTGCCCATCTGCCCCCCTGTCCCAGACTGGCAGGACCTCAGAGAAGGACAAAGTGCTGTGCTGACATGACCCAGTATTCAGTTAGATAACACCAGTGTGCTGTCCGACTGAATATTACATCCTCTGACTCTTGGGCAATTGCAAAGTGCAGTGCAAACCTTTGTGCACCCCTTAATGTTTTTGTGAATATCAGGCCCATAGTGTTTCTACATATACAGCAAATGTTTAATTGTTGATAGTTGGGCTATGAGGATGAGTACCATTATACATTTAATAATTTCTCAAGGAGTGTGGGGGAAGAAACAGTCATCTGAAGGGTGGCAATATCCTAATTGCATCTGGAGGGGATGCCCCAAGGAGAAAGCACCTGCCTTCTTTCAAGGAAGGCTATGAAGCATCGGGGGGGGAGGGGTAGCAGAGACAGGGACTGGATATGAAGTTTTCAAGGATCGAGTGCTGTGAAGGGTCCCAATAATGGGATTTCATGGAGGGGTATAAACCCAGAAGGGTTGTCTACTGTTAATACAAAAACAAAAAGGGTAATCCATTTGAAAGCTAGTAGTCAAGGCAGCTGAGCTTCACCAATGTGATGCAACTCTCGTTAGCTAGGCAAGCCTCATAATTAGATATGGGCCTCAGATTGCCTAATATGTGGAGAATTTGCCATTGACTATAATACATGCACTAGGCACTCACAGTGAGCAATAATGGAGAGGTTTCCTATTCTCTGCGTGAAGGGGCCTCTGATTATCACCAGTTACAAAAGAGAATCCGTTTGACTGCTGAAGTGTGCCAACTACCCATAGAGCTTTGTGGGACAAAATAGAATTATGTGGTGTGAGGCCTAGGAGCACAATTTGTGGGTCCCTTGCCATAAGAAATGGGACTATACATCTACAAGATTCCCAAACCACAATCCAGTATTCTTTAATGCCGGGCATTACCATAGGACATCTGACAGTGAGGCCTGATGTGAAGAGTACCTCCAGCTATCACTGTAGTCCATGATTCCAGCTTTATAAAAATATAGGAGGGTGCAGTATGCTTGGTGCAGTGTCTTGTTCTGGAGGGTTTTCACCCAAAGTTCTCTAAATGATTTATAAGTTCTGGGCCACAGGGCATCCCAATCTGATTGTGAAATGGATAAGTCCAATTCCTGCTCCCATGCTTCTCTTGGGGGGGTGTCCTTGGGCAACAGAGTGTAGGGTCTTCAGATCTGCAGTAATGTTTTATAAAGAGATCAAAGTAGTACTAGGGCCAGGTGGAGGCAATATGTGATTTCTGGCCATCTTTACTCACAACTGGTCTCTAAGTTGTAGATATCTCTAGAACTGAGATCTCAGGAACTGGTATTTGGCAGTCAGTTCAGTGAAGTTATACAAGAATCCCATCAGGGGGGTCATAAAAGTCATGTAAAGTATGTAATCTAGCCCTCTTGCAATCCTCCCAGTTTATCTGTACATTGTCTATGGTTAAGCAGGGGTTATTCCACAGGGGATGGAAGTGAGGGGAGGGATAGACCAGTCTAGGGTGCCAGCAGGCTTGAGCCACATCTTGCGAATATGTGTAAGGCATAGGGAAGTCTTTGATTTAGGGGTCCAGTTGGGGAAAGGCAGTGCTGAGAATGTAGGGAGCACTGTCTGTGCCTGCTCCAGGGTTTGCAACATTATTTAAGGAGCTTTATTGTTCCAAATAATGGATGACATTTGATTTTGCAACAGTCCAAAAGAAGGATGTGGGAAACTGGATAGGGAGGTTGGACAGAATGTACTGTACCTTGGGTAATGAGATGACTAGGAGCATGTTGACTCTACCCCAAGTGGAGAGCATCAAATGTTTTGAACCATTCAGGTCTGTGGATAATTTGTCTAGCATATAGGCTACATCTGCTGAAAGTATATTGGAAATCATAGTTTTAACTTGAATTCCCAGAAAGACTACCCCCCTCCCCAATTACCACTATTAGTGGTAGGCAGTGAACATAGCTTCCTGACAGGTAGGTGTGAGAAAGAGGACCAGAGATGTGTCACCATTCTGTTTGTACCCTGAGAGGCAGGCATAGGCTTCAATGATAGTTGCAAGTGCTGGTAGGGCATTGGGAAGGTCGCGAGGAAAATGGTGAGATCATACTCTGGTGAATTTGTTGAATTTTTATTGATGTTAACAGAACATGTACTTACAAAAAATGTTTTTCTATTTGGGAACACCATGTATCACCAAATCAGTGGCACGGCAATGGGGGTGGCAATGGCCCCTAAATATACCTCATTTATTTGGTGGAGTGGGAATGAAAGTATATATATAATCAGGATGTTAATCTATTTTTTTGAATACCTGGACATGTATAAATGTATTTTGGATGATAGAAACATAGAAACATAGACTTTGATGGCAGATAAGGTCCACTTGGCCCACCCAGTCTGCCCATTTCCCTACCTATTGGATAAGTTGCAGATTCTAGTTAACCAACAGCCTACTTCCTGCAACCCCCCACTATAATTGCCTTATGTCTGTTCCATGCATGTTTGAATTCCCCCCCACTGTTTTAGACCCCACAACCTCTCCAGGAAGGTGGTTCCATGCTTCCACCACTCTCTCCGTGAAAAATAATTTTCTTTCATTACCCCTGAGCTGTCCCCCCTCTAACTTTAAATTGTGCCCCCTTGTTCTTACACATCTCTTTTTCTGAAAGATGCTACTCTCCTGTACTTTGTTGATTCCCTTGAGGTACTTAAAAGTTTCTATCATGTGCCCCCTGTCCCTCCTTTCACCAAGGGTATACATATTAAGCTCTCTCAGTCTCTCTTCATATGGTTTCTGATGTAGACCCTGCACCATTTTAGTTGCCCTCCTCTGGACTGCTTCCATCCTGTCTATGTCCTTGTGTAGATGAGGTCTCCAAAACTGCATGCAGTACTCCAGATGGGGTCTCACCAACTGTCTGTACAGATGGATAACCAGTTCCCTTTTTCTACTTGTGATGCCCCTCCCTAAGCATCCCAGTATCCCCCTGGCTCTCCTTACTGACTTCTCACATTGCTTACCCACCTTTAGGTCATCTGATATGACTACACCCAGACCCCTTTCCATTATTGTTGTTGTTAGTACCTCCCCTGCTATTGTGTACTCTTCTCCTGGATTTTTTTTTCCCAAGTGCATTACTTTGCACTTCTTTGCATTGAATCTAAGTTGCCATATGTCTGACCTTTCCTCCAACCTTGCCAAGTCCCTTCTCATCCTTTCTACCCCTCCTTGTGTATCACTCTGTTACAGATATTTGTGTCATCTGTAAAGAGACATACCTTTCCTTCCAGACCCTCTGCAATGTCACCTATAAAGACGTTAAAGAGGACTGGACCCAGTACTGAGCCCTGAGGTACTCCATTAGTAACTCCCCTTTCTTCAGAATGTGTTCCATTCACTGTTACCTTCTGTGTCCCATTGTGCAGTCAGTATGCTACCCAGGCTACCACCCTGGGACCCACTCCCAGGCTGGCTAACTTGATTATTAATCTTTTGTGCGGGACTGTATCAAATGCCTTGCTAAAGT
The DNA here is from genome assembly GCA_016271365.2 of Neoceratodus forsteri. NCBI lineage: Eukaryota > Metazoa > Chordata > Ceratodontiformes > Ceratodontidae > Neoceratodus > Neoceratodus forsteri. Next base: position 539,880,279 of record CM057449.1, on the reverse strand, counting down.
CTAGGTAGGCCATATCCACAGCCCCTCTCTGGTCTATTACTTTGGTCACCCAGTCAAAGAAATCGATTAGATTCATCTGACATGATCTTCCTGCTGTGAATCCATGCTGCTTTGGGCCCTGTGCCCCGCTGGCCTCTAAGTACTGAATAATTCTTTCTTTCAGAAGTGATTCTATCATTTTCCTCAAAACTGAGGTCAAACTAACAGGTCTGTAGTTTCCTGCTTCTGCCTTGTTCCCACTTTTGTGAAGGAGAATCACATCTGCCCTCCTCCTGTCCTCAGGTACCGTCCCATGATTTGTTAAAAAGTGTGGTTAGTGGTGTCACTAGGTCCTCCCTTAGCTCTTTTAGGATTCTAGGGTAAATCCCATCAGGCCCCATTGCTTTGTCCGCCTTGAGTTTTAGGAGTTCTTTCAGGACTCTTTCTTCTGTAAATGGACTGGCGTCAACCTCACTACCCAGAGTGCTTCTATTGTTTGGTTTAGGTAACTCCTCTTCTTCTTTTGTGACTACTGAGCAAAAGTATTCATTCAGTATCTCTGCCTTTTCACTGTCTCCCTCTGCCTACCTCCCCTCTCCTTTATTAATCTTCACTATCCCTCCCTTCACCTTTCTATGCTCCCTAATGTACCTATAAAAAGTTTTATCCCCCTTCTTAACTGAGTTGGCTATCTTTTCCTCAGTTTGGGCCTTTGCTTTTCTGACTGCCTTCCCCACTTCTTTCTGCTTTAATTGATATGGTTCCCTGTCATGCTCCTTCTGTGATTCCTTATACTTTTTGAATGCAGCCTTTTTCTCCTTAACCTTCCCTGACACCTCTTTTAAGAACCATAGTGTTTTTTTATTCCGGTTTGTTTTCTTTATTTGTTTCACACAAAGGCTTGTTGCCTCCATGATGGCAGTTTTGATTTTTCTCCATTGTTCTTCCACCCTCCTTTCTGGCCATTTGCTAATACATTCCTCAGGTATTCACCATTATGTCAAAGTTAGCCCTTCTAAAGTCCAGTATCCTTGTCTTTGTGTAGCTTGTCTCCATGGTTGTGTTTATTGTGAAGTACACTGTGCAGTGGTCGCTTGTTCCCAGATGTCTACTGACTTCTAAATTTGTGATCCTCTCTCCATTTGAGAGTACCAGGTCTAATATTGCTCCCTCCTGAGTGGGTTCCACCACTAGCTGTCTAAGGCATGCCCCCTGTAGGGCATCGAGAATGACCCTGCTCTTGGATGTAGCTGCAGACCATGTCGTCCAGTTATCATTTGGCATATTCAGGTTCCCCATCAACAGTATCTCCCTTTTTTCAGCCATTTTGAGAATGCCCTTTATAATTTTCTTGTCCATTTCCTCCCCTTGAGACGTGGGTCTGTGTACAACCCCTGTGCAGATTGTGATGCCATTCCCTGTCTCCAAGGTGATCCAGAGTGCCTCTTGTCCTCACCCTTTATTTTTTAGTTCTGTTGCTTTGATCCCTTCCATTATGTAGAGAGCTACTCCACCTCCTCTTTTACCCTCCCTGTCCCTTCTGTAGATTATGTACCCTGGTATGTTGACATCCCAGTCATGGTTCTCCATGTACCATGTTTCTGTGACTGCCACAATATCCAAGTGTTCCTCTTCCATCAGGGCTACTAGCTCTGGAAGCTTGTTTCCAAGACTATGGGCATTGGTACTCATTGCCCTCCATTTAATGTTGGCTTTATCCTTTTTTACACCATCCCTGCTCTTATTGACCTTGTCTATTTTTCCATTTACCCCATCCTGCCCTCCGTCAAGCTCTGTACCTCAGTGTTTGCCCTACTACCTGCCATGTTTTGTGAGGGGAGGCTTGAACTTTCCTGTTTCCTATCAGCACCTCCCCCCTTGGCTAGTTTAAAAGCTTGCCAAGGAAGCCTTTAAACCTGTCACCTATGAGCTTGTTTCCCTTCCTGGATAGATGCAGACCATCATGCCAGTATAGACCTTCATCTCTTCAGGTGGACTCCCAGTCCCCAATGAAGCCAAAGCCCTGTGCTCTGCACCAGTTTTGCAACCATTCATTAAACTGCATGGTGTGCAGTACCCTAGCCTCACCCCTGCCATACACTGGCAGCACTTCTGAGAAGGTTGCTGTGCTTGCTACCTGTCTGAGGCCCCTCCACAACTCCACAAATTCATCCTGCACTGCACTGATCTCATGCCTAGCTAGGTCATTTGTCCAGAGGTAGACAATGATATCTAGTTCCCCCTCCTGTGATGCTGCTTCTGCAATCCTGAGGATTTGCTTCCTGTCCCTCCAAGCCATGGCACCAGGCAGGCACCTTACTTCCCACTCCTCTCCCTTCCCCAGGTCTACACCCCTAACAATTGAGTCCCCTATCAGAAGCTGTTTCTTTCTCCTGTGGTGTCCCTTGCCACTCTTTTGTGGGTCTCCCTTGTAGATGTCTCCAGCATTCTTCTTGGTCTCCAATGAGGGTGTCATCATAGAGGAACCTTGATTTGCCAGACTGAAATATGATTTGTGTAGAGGTACAACTCGGGGGCTACATCTCTCTTCCACCACCCTCACCCTCCCAGAACCTACTGTGGTCCATCTGCTCTTCACACATGGCAACCTCTGAGGCAGTGGTTGTGGAACTGGTGCTCTTTGGGTGGGGGAGGCCTCCTTAGTCCTTGTTAGTTCAGCCTGAAGGTGGGAAACCTCCTCCCTCAGAGCTGACAGTTGCCTGCAAATAGGGCAGCAACGCAGGTTCCAGAATGTCTCCTGGAAAACTGCTGCCCCACAGCAAGTGCATTGCACCACTCCCCAAATGTCCCTCTTCTTTATAATATACAATGAGTAATATATACATTTTTTTTTGTGTGTGTGTACTTACCCTTTATGCACTGTGCTGGGTTATTTAGAATATGACAGTTCTGCCCCAAGACCTGTTGAGAAAGTGATGTCAGAACCTTGGCTATAAAGGAAATGCCACACCTGGGGTGGGAAGGGTGAGGGCAAGGGGTGGGTGGGTAGGCCACAACCACTGGTGACTGTTAGAAACAATCAAATACACCACTGCTTCACCACCTTGGTGAGTACTGCCATTTATAGTAAGTCAACTAACACCACAATTTACTAGACCACTGCTCCTACACAAACCACTCTACTGAGTCCAGGGATAAAAATGAACTCACTGCTCAGCCAGCAGGACACTTCTAAAATGTTGCACAAATATCCTTCCAAATCCTAGGTCTCTAGCACAGGAATCAAGCAACTTCAGTTGTATTTCACCCCCTCTGGTTATAAAATTACTATACTTTAATGGAATCCTGCAATTCTCTTCTTAATGCCAATAAGAAAAAATGACACTTTCTGTAGAAAGCGTAGCTTACCTTCCTAACAAGTCCCCAACAATATTATATTTTAACAGGTTCCCAGTTCCTCAGTTGCATTCTGGTTTGTTCTCTGCAGTATAGCAAGTTCCTCAACCTCCAACAGAAACAGGCAAGTCTTTTCTGACTGACTTCTCACTGTCTAGTTTGCCTAAGACAGCTCAGTGATAAAAGCCCCACCCATAATCAATTGATTGACTAGTGACACCTGTGATGTAAGCAGGCCTTTCGGTATAGGCACTTTGCTATGTCTGATTCTAATACACAAACCCTTATCTGAAACCAGGGATAAACTCACTGCTCAGCCAGCAGGACACTTCTAAACTGTTGCACAAATATTCTTCCAAATCCTAGGTCTCTAGCACAGGAATCAACCAACTTCAGTTGTATTTCACCCCCTCTGGTTATAAAATTACTACATTTTAATGGAATCCTGCAATTCTCTTCTTAATGCCAATAAGAGAAAATGAAACTTTCTGTAGAAAGCATAGCTTACCTTCCTAACAAGTCCCCAACAATATTATGTTTTACCAGGTTCCCAGTTCCTCAACTGCATTCTATAATATGGAAAGGTAGCTCTACAGAACTGAAGCAATGTGTTTCTTATTTGGAGGGGACACATGGGAATTTAAATTTTCAGTTTTTATGAATAAGAAGGAAATAGCCTTTTTGAACCTTTTGATCATGAAAAAAGTTAATGGGGAGGTTGAAACTAAGATTTTCAGAAAACCCACTGATGAAAATTCTGTCCTGCACTATAGCAGTTGCCATCCACGTCATGTTGTGCATAATATTCCAAAAGGGCAGTTTATTAGACTTAAAAGAAATTATAGTTCAGTGGAGCAATATGAACAAGCAAGTATTAATATGATGGACAGATTTAAAAACTGGGGGTACAATGTTAATGTGTTGAAAAAAGCAAAAAACGTAGTGGACCAAATAGAAATAATCTGTTGACACCAAAGAAGCGAACAAAACAGAGGGAAAGTAATAAGGGTCCTAATTTTGTCCTTATATTTATTTCACAAAGTCCACAAATAATAAATGTTATAAAGAAAAATATGAATATATTGTCAGCAGAAGCAGCATTGAGAGATATTGCTAAAGATGGGCCCACCATCAGACACAGAAGGGGAAGGAACCTTTGGGATAAATTGGTGCATAGTGCTTTGGAACCTAGTCGAAAGTCCAGGAATGATAATCTACCAGGTGGCAATTTTAGATGCAGTAATTGTATTGTTTGCCGACATATACAGGTGGGAGATGAATTTTTTGTTGAAAATAATGTGAAATTCAAAATCCGAGACTTTGTGACTTGTAACACTAAATTGATTGTATATTTGGCTAAATGTTCTTGCAACAGCTTTTAAGTGGGCAAGACAAAACAGAAATTAAGGCACCACCTAACAGAACATTTGAGACATGTCAGACTGGGAACCAAAGAAAGTGCCCTTGCAGTACATGTTAAGAAGTGTGGTCAAGGCTATGTTTTCAAATTTTGTAGCATACAACGTGTACAAATTGGAATACGTGGTGGTGATGTGGACAATATGCTGCTGAGTAGAGAAACATTCTGGCAATTTAAACAGAGCTAATGAAACACCAGGCTTAAATGGACATTTCCAGTTAGCACCATTATTAGCTAAAATAAATTAAGAAAGTAGGTTACCACAATTGTATTTGAATTTCAGGATTCAGGTGAATGTAATTGTTTATAGGTAGTTTTTGTGTGTGTGTTTCGTATTGCATATTTGGGTATAACTAAACAATACTTTAGTCTGCTTTCTTAAATAATATGAGAATTTTTATGCATAAACTTTTTTCAGATATAGTGCCTAATATGGTGATTGCTTAGGGGGCCTTTTATTGCATTTATGATATTTATGGAACAACACGGATTTATGAAATAGAACAACATTTTATATAGTAATAGTTGGTATTGATATTCATAGTGATGTATTAGTCACCTTATTTGGTAATTTGGTAAATTATTATCGTTCTTAGCATAAATATATAAAAAGCTTTTTAATATGATAAGAGATAGGTTATGTACCATATGGATATGTATAGAGCCATATTAGATAGGCAGCTATATACTATTATATGTGGTAAAATATGGTTTATTACAAACTTTGAGGTATTGCATTATTTAAGCCCAACAACAGAGGGAGCTATTGTCTTGATAAAGACCGAGTGGACTTGAAACGTTGATGGTGTGTTTTGGTGGGGTGCTGCCACGAACTTGAAATAAATTATATCAGACTGAATGTTCCCTAATAGTGGGATTTATTTCAACCTCTAAGCGTGAGTAGCTGTGTGTATTTCTTTGTTTGTAGTTGTAATTAGTTTAGTACGGCACTGCGGGGAGCTCTGAGGTCGCATTTTGGAGATTCTTAATATATGTTAATTACCTTTACCAACACATGTCCAGGTAGAACATGACCTGCCAATCAAATTCATTGAAATTCTTTCAAAATCTGTGCTATTTAGTAATCGGACTTGTTACCAGTTTATTGGTGTGATAGTACTGTATCTTCTTAGAGCCTTTTGGTTGCCATGACTGTTTAGCTACTTTTTTTAACTCTCCAAAAATTTCAGAGGTGACACTTTTATAACCATAAGAGACTCAATAATTGTTTATATTAATAACGAAAAATTAAGTTAAGAAATCAGATAGATTTGAAGCTTAATGCCTCAAAAGGAAGGAAATGCAACATCCTGGTGAAAAAAACCCTTGAGTCTTGTCGAATCTGTGCTGTGTTTTCTCAGGATTTGAATGGCTGGTGTTACCCTAACTTCAGCACTGTCTTATCAGGTAGAGAATAATATTCATATACCAATGCATGGTGAAAGGGTGCTGCAGTTATGATGACGTAGAGGATAATGTATGGGCTATGATACACAGCAAGCTTGTATAACCATAAAGAAGTTGCCATGGCAACCAATTAAACCTCAGGATTGATGCTTGAGAGGTTTAATTGGTTGCCCTGGCAACCTGGAGATGGCTACTCATACTTGTTGTCTATAGTAACCCATACATTGTCTTTTATAGTGTATGGGCTACCACACAACAAATCTGAGTCTAGATGGGTTTAAAACATTACATTTTATTAGTGACTGTTGTTGATCACAAAACTGACAGCACTATATTTCACTCTCACCAAGTCTAACTACGCTGTAACTGCATTGCAATTGCAATGTAGTGGCAAGCAACAAACGTGTAACTACAGAGCAATTGCCCTGTTGCATGTAACTAATAATCAGTTACATTGAAACTGACAAAATAGAGTGTAACCACAACATTTCCAGGTACAGAATAATACAGTTTCTACTCTCCTTCACATGGACTGTGCCTGAACTCTATAAACACTACATAAACGACTGTGTGGGGGCCACCTCCTGCTCCAGGGAGACCCTCCTAATCTTCCTGGACAAGTTTACCATGGCCCATCCATCCCTTCAGTACAGTGTCAAAGTATCCTCCTCTACACTGCCTTTTCTGGACATCAAACTGTCGGTGCAGAACCATGGCCTGAAGACATTAGTTTATTACAAACCCATTGACTCACAGTTTCCTCCTCCCCAGCTCCTTCCATCCTAAACATGTTAAGAATGGTCTGCCTTACTCACTGTTTCTTAGACTTCACAGGTTATGCAGTGAAGACACTGATTTTACTGACCAGGCCCAAATAATGCATTTTTTTTTATTAACAGGGGATACCCTAAAAGCACAGTGGACAGAGCACTCTTCCATTTCAGTAACATGCCCCGTAACCTTAACCCCCATAAGAAGGATCCTGTCATGCAATAACAGCAACGCATTCCAATAATCCTTCCCTTCCATCACAGTACATCTTCTCTTCACAGGATCATCACCAGTAACTTTCCTATTTTGCAAACTGACCCTAATATTGGTGCTTCCTTTACAGAACCACCTATTGCCACCTACTGCCAACCACTGAACCTGAGGAATCTCCTGGTAAGAAGCAGCTTACCTACTCCTAACAATTCCTCCCTACCAGGTACCAAACCTTGCAACAGAACTCACTGCTATACCTGCAAATTTATTTCTAGTGTAACTGAAATTCGGGGTCCCACAGGTGTTTTTCACATCACCAAGGAATTCTCATGCACCTCCACTATTGTGCTATATTGTACTCTTTGGAGGAAGTGTGCAGCTATTTACATCGGAGAAACTGGTAGACACTTGGCTGACCATTTCAGGGAACATTACAAGGCAGTCAGGAATGGAGACACTGACATTGTATCCCAATTTACCTCCAGGGACCACAGTGCCAATAATCTTTCTGTTTGTGTCCATCAGCAGGGTTTCTGGGATGCTGAACAAAGAAAAAACACAGAAACCAAACTGATCATCCACCTTGGCTACCGGCAGCCCACTGGTTTAAATAACAGACTTATTTTCTACTAACATGTTTCAGCTACCCTTTGTTTTCCCTACAGTCTGTTTGTATCTGTGCACATCTATTTTCCTTTTCACCAGATGTCTCCATCTCTGCCTCCTTCCCCCACACTTGTCATCTTTCAAACTCTTACTAGGCCTTGTTAATTAGTTCCCACCTGGGGAATTCTCTAGCTCATTCATTCCTATTATCTTGTCATTCCCATTATCACCTTTTTGTTTTCCAGATTCTCTTTTTATCTTATCATTTATCACTTCTTCTCCCAGGGGCTCCCCCTTTTTCTTTCCCCACTTATATACAGTATCCCTTATTTTCTCTCCCCTCTACACTAACTTTCCTTTTTTCTCTTTTAGCTATTTCCTGAAGAAGACCCAAGGTTGAAACATTGATTTTAACTCTGTTTTCTATTTTCAGTGTTTATTTAATGTTACCTTTTTGTTTTGATTTCAAAATATTAGAGCTGGGAAAGATTAAGAAGTATCCCACCATGATAGAGGTATAATTTTTTAATGGAGGCAGTATAGCGTGGCGGTTTAAGTCTCTGAGCTGCAAATCTGGTGACATCAAGCAGACCAGACCTGTGTTTGAATCCCACAGCTTCTACTTGCATACTGTGTGACCCTGAGCAAGTCACTTAATTTCCCTGTGCTCCCAGTCGCACCTGTAAAAAAGCTTTCAGCTTAGTGTGCTACTCCTGGTTAAACAACTAAAAAAAAAAAAAAAAAAAAATTAAACCAGAGAAAGGAAAAATAGGAAACAAAAGCTCTATTACAGTAACTCCTGTAGTCCTTCCAGAGTTTGTGTTATTGGAAAAACTCTGCCCACATGATGATCACTGCAATACAAATTGCATCTGTACATCTTTAGAGAATACCGCAGCTGTCGTTGTGAGATCTGCTAGTGTTGTGTGAGCTCTCAAACTCAGTTTCACTCACACAGCACTAGTGGCTCGAGCAGGTCTGTGCACAGATGTGTTCCATGTTGTAGTACTGCAGTAGCATGTACCTAGTGCAACACAACAGCAAAATGACATAGCTATGGCAGCACAATTCTAGAGATGCATTTCTGCCAGAATAATGTTCCACCATACATTACGTCAATGCTGTATTGCACACTTGTTCAAAAGCTGAGAAACCATGACACAGCAACACCAAGGCTCATGGGATTTTTTTTACCCTAACATCATATTTCTTTTTTTTTATTAAATACTGTAGTAGTATTTTTGCATTCTCTCTCATTCATTCAATCAGCTGCCAGCCAAGGTGGGGAGATAAGGGCTGTGTGCCATGGCGTGAGACAGTAGAATGGGATACTACATAGGTTTGGGGAAGAGGGTACTTTTGACTGGAACTGGGGGTGGGGCAAAAAGGTGGGATGGTGCACTGAGTTGGGGGAAGGAATTAATGATTCTTGCCACTACTTCTGCAGCAACATTGTTATTTACACAGAGTCAGTTGGAGCAGCAGTGTGCAATGGGGTGGACTCCAGGTGGACACATTTTTATGTTTGCTTGCACGCATGTCCAAGAAACATAGTGCCATCATCCGAGTTTTCAGAGGTGTGGCACCCATCTTCCAATTCAGTCAGTGTGTTTGCAGGCACGGACACAGTTCTCCAATGAACGCTGCAGCTGTCTATGACAGCAGTTGAAAATGCAGTGGCCGTACAGTTGAAAGAGAGAGCTACACTTCAATGAACAGTGATAAGATATCGCGTGCTCATGCGCACTCCCCCCACACACATGGATGCATACTGCGTGCTCATGCTCCCCCCCCCCATGCACACACTGTATAGCTGACGGGGCTGGCCAATCCCCCATCGGCTGTGCTGCGCTCCCCAACAGAGTTCACGGTTGCCATGCTGGGGAGCCCACCCCAGTGTGGCAACAGATCATATTGCCCGACGGGGTGCCCAATTCCTCGTCAGCTCCACTAACCCCCAAGAGACTACAGGGTGCCACGCTGGAGCAAGTTAAGATTGCAGCACCTCTTGTAGTCATGGTTTACCTTTTTCTGCATTTACTAAAGATTGGTGTTACATTTATTCTGAATGATTCAGTTCTGATGTTAGTGACAGGACTGGCAGAGGGCTGCACAACATGGAACTATTAGTTTTATGTTGCAGACAGTCAAATCAACTTTATTCTGGCTGTGGCTTGTGTTTAGATTTTAATGAAACTTGAGCAGAAGAAACTCTGGCAAGTGTTCTAAGGAGACATTGCAGTTAAATACTAAGCTCCATACCACTGGTGCTGGAATGCTAGTCAGTCATTTGAAAAGGGGACAGGGGATCTGCACTGAGTTAGAATTCATATACAGGCTGATACATTGCAAAGACAAGCATTGTTGAATGCCTTAATGATTGCTTGCATGTTGTATAATAGAAACTTTTATACTTAGTAAGTGAAATAGTGTAAATCAATTCAATCAAGTTTTATTAGTGAAAGTGTTATGCTTAGTTAGAGACAGGATTAATTAATTCTTTTTTTAATTATTTACTAAGACATGCCCAGCTAAGATGCAACATTTTAATTCCAGTGGGGTCCTGTTTTAATTCATTTTTTACAATGTATTTACCCAGTACCGTCCTGCTTAGATGCAGCCTCTCATTTTCAATAATTTGCTCAGGGTCACACATTATTTGGGTTTAAACTTGCAATTTCCAGTTATTCAATAGTGCTCCAAATATTTATCTTGATGGCCATTGGCATGGAAGATCACCAGTCAAATCCAGGGGTTATTGGTCATGGTTTTACAATAAAACATGGAAACATAGGTTTGCTGGCAGAAAAGGATCAGTTGGCCCATCTAGTGTGCCTCAGTTTTCCTTTTTTATTCTAACACCTTTCTTGGTCACTGGCATCCCCCCCCTCCTCCTCTCTACTAACTTTCCCCCTGTGCCTGTTCCACACATGCTTGAGTCTTCTTACAGTCTTAGCCCCCACAACTTCTGCTGGTAGGCTGTTTCTGTTGTCCACGACTCTCTCCACGAAGAAGCATTTCCTTACAACCCTTTGAAACTCCCAGAGCTTAATTGCATGCCCTTTTGTCCTGCTGCCTTCCTTTCTCTGAAAGAGACAGCCCACCTACACATTGTTCACCCCTGTGAGGTACTTATAGGTCTTAATCATGTCCCTTTTTGCTCTTCCCTCTTCCAGGGATTACATTTTGAGATCCCAAAGCCTTAACTCATACTGCTTCTTGTGCAGTCCTCTTATGATTTTAGAGGCCCTTCTCTGTACCACTTCCACCCTGTCTCTGTCATTTCAGAGGTACAGCCTCCAGAACTGAACAAATGTCTCATTAGAGAGCAAAGAAGTAGTAGCACCTCCTTTCTCCTGCTGGAAATGCCCCTTCCAATTCACTCCAACATCCCACTAACCTTTCCTCTGCCTTGGCACACTGACCAGCTGAGGTAATCAGGTAAGATGACCACAACATCCCTTTGTTGCTTGATGACCATAAGTACCTCCTCTCCATACTAAACATAGTTCTGGGTTTCTCCACTCCAGGTGCATAACCTTGCACTTTGTGGCATTGACACCCAGTTGCCACACGTTAGACCCCTACTCCAGCTTCCTCAGGTCCTTATGCATTCTCTACACACCCTCCTGAGTGTCCACTCTGCTGCAGTTTTTTTATCATCCACAAAGAGACACATTTTCCCTTCCAGCTCCTCTGCAATGTTGCTTATGAAGACATTGAAGAGGACGAGTCCCAGCACTGATCCCTGCAGCACCCCTACTTGGCACTCCTCTGTCTCCTGAGTGCCTGACATTCACCAATACCCTCTGCTTCCTATCTATCAGACAGATTGATACCTAGTCTACCACTTTCTCCTCTGCCCCTAGGTTGCTAAGTTTATTTACTAGCCTCCTATGTGGCACAGTTTCAAAGACCTTATTGATGTCCATATAGACCATATACACTGTCCTTCCCTGGTCCACCTCACCAGTCATTCAGTCAAAGAAATCTATGAGATTTGTGTGACATGCCCCTCTGTGAAGTCATGCTGCTGGTTATCCTACAGCCCCCTTTGTCTCCTAGTACTCCATCATCCATTCCTTCAGTAGGATTTCCAACAATTTCCCCACCACTAAGTGAGACTGACTAGCCTGTAGTTGCTAGCCTCCTCCTTGTTGCTACTCTTGTGCAAAGGGACCACTTCATCCCTCCTTCTGTCCTCTGGTACTACCTCTGTCTCTGAAGATGTAATAAATAGTGTTGCCAGTGGGGCAGTGAGGACATCGCTCAGCTCCTTTTGAATCCTTGGGTGAGTCCCTTCTGGCTCCTTCACCTTATTCACTTTAAGGGCTCCAGCTCCTTTCAGACTCTCTTCTGTAAAGAGACTAGTGTCCACTTCTCCAATCCTCTGGAGCTTTCTTCTACATGCTGGTCCATTCCCTCCTCCCTCTATTGTCAAGTCCGAGCAGAAGTAATCTTTTAAAATGTCAGCCTTTTCCTGATCCTCCTCTGCACAGCCCCCCTCCTCCTGCCCTTCTGATTCTCATTATCATTCCCCTCATCTTCCTTTTCTCACTCACATATCAAAAAAGGATCTTGCCGCCGTCTTCACTTCCCTGGCTGTTTTTGTTTCTGTTTGTGCTTTTGCTGCTCTCACCCTCTTTCCTGCCTCCCTTTGCTTTGCCAGATATACCTCCTGATCCTCTTCCTTCTGTGTCCCCCAATATTTCCTGTAGGCTGCTTTTTGTTCATTCACTGCCTTTGCCAGCTCCTTGGAGAACCATAAGAGACTGTTCCTCTTCCTTCCCTTGCTAATGTCCTTTAAGCAGCATGCTGTCAACATAGCTATACCCTCCTTAATCCTACTCTACAGGGACTGCATGCACACCCAGCCATTCCCTTCTTCAAGGTAATCTCTTAGACAGTTACCCACTTCTCAAAAATTTGCCCTCCTGAAGTCCAAGACCCTCGTCCTTGTGTGGTTTATCTTCTGACCAACTGGTATGCCAAACCTCACAGTATGGTGATTACTAGTACCAAGGGGATTGCCCACTGTGACATCTATAATGCTGTACCTGTTTATAAGTAGCAGATATGGCACTGCCCCATCTTTTGCAGGTTCTGTAACCAATTGCCTTAGAAATTCCCCTTGTAGGGAGTCAAGGATGTCCCTGCTTTTTGTAGTTGCAGCCAGAATGCCCAAGTCTATATGCAGCATGTTAAAAATCCCAAAATAAAAGTACTTATCCCCCATTTGTCATTTTACTAATGGTCTCCCCTAAGACTCCATCCAGTTCCTTTCCCTGTGTTGGTGGTCTGTATACCACTCCAATTCAAATAAAGGTCCTGATCCTGTTTCTATGGCAACTCATAGTACCTCTTGTCCCTCTTTCCTCCCTGGTGATCCTGTATCTCTGTGGCCTTAATTCCTTCCCTGACATATAACACAACTCCCCCGCCTTTTCTTCTTGTCCCGTCTTTATGAAACATGGTGTATCCTGTGATGGCCACATCCCAGCTGTGGTTGTTGCTGCACCATGACTCCATTAGGGTAATTAGATCTAGGCCTCCTCCACTATCAGGACAAAGAGATCATCCTGAATGCTGCCTGGGACATGAAAGACATAATGGTAGCAGAACAGCACATTTCTTTCTACCCAGATTATACTGCCAGTATCTTGCAGCGTAGGCAAGCATTTGACAAGATCAAGCAGGAACCACAACCTCAAGTACTCCCTTTTTTATCCTGTCATCAGTCTGTTCAGTTCCAGGGCTACCCCCTTACCTTCCAGACTCCAGAGGAAGCAGATGCAGTTTTTCATGCTCAGCTCAGCTGGGCCCTTCGAGCAGTGCACCACCATGAGCTGAAGACACGCAAGAGGCATCAGAGTTAGATGGACACCATGACCATGCAGCATCTCATAAAGCAAGGTTGATCTCACACTACATGTGTAACCATAAGTTACATGCAGGTTTCTTATGTTTCTGCTGGGGTGGAGGGTGTGCAGCACCAGAACTGAAACACTATAGCCCTCAGATATTTAATCACATGACACATTTTGCCTGCTTCCTACCCCTGTGTGTCAAACTTACTTTAGACACTCTTTGAGGGCCATATAACACTAACTCTAATATGCACAGGGCCCCAAAACTTGCCTGTCATAGGGCTAGTGCTGCATATAAATGGTAAGTATTCCTGGAGACTCTTCCCCCCCACCCGATGACTCATGTAACACATTGAACTGCCAAAACTTCAAGGGAATGCATAAACAGGGCAGTTAGTGACTGCGGTTCAAGTTACATATGGCCCCAGACTGACCAGCAAGTTTGTTGTTAAGAAAGTTAACTATAACTGTTGTATTATGTGATTCTGTTTTATGCTTTTGCATGCTTTTCCTGGGATGGGGGGACTCTGCTGTAGTACACATGGACTAAGGCCATATCCCATGCACTCTCTCTAATCCAGGGTAGTGAACTTTGCTTATTGGGAGCCTCTTTACCAGTGTACCAGGCTCACAGGTTCCTCTTGTCTGTGGCTCTGTTTCCACTGCTGTGATCCAGTCAGCCTGCTGGTTCAAATTGCACCACTTACTTCTTTCTTTCCTGCATGGGTTGGCTTGGGTAGCTCTCCTACACTGACCTCAGCTCCAGAGTCATGCTGTACTATTTTCTAAAGGATCTAACCTACCATGAATGTGTGGCACTGCCATTGGGGTGGGTGGGGTCAAGACTAGCCAGCTGCACTCTGGCTGGACAGGGAAACTCTGTTCCCCCCTTACCTGTCTCCTCTCTGGGATTCAGTCCCACTTTTTTTTTCCAATTGTTTAACCAGGAGTAACATACTAAGCTGAAAGGTCATTTACAGGTGTGACCTGGGAGCACAGGGAAGTTAAATGACTTGGTCACTGTCACACAGTATGCAAGTTGGGGCTGTGGGATTCAAACCCTGTCTCCAGATATGCAGCTTAGAGCCTTAAACAACTGTACTACACTGCTGACAGGTAGGGTGTTTCTGACTGTGTTCTGAAATGTAGGATCAGACACATTGTCTGGCTGGCAGCATGATCCCCTTTGCACTATATAAATCCCGCCACCTAAAGGTTACACCGCTCCTTGTGGTCATATCAGAACTGGGATTCAAGGGTGACTGGAGCCCATTTCTGCCTAGTTCCAGGTTTCCATGTCAATGATGGCTTAATAGCCTCCTTGTCATGAACTAGTAACAACTGGTGTACTTCAACCATATGGACTCACTTCTGAATAGATTTCTTTGTGTTTCTATTTTTATTTGAATATTGTTGTAAATAGTTGGGTTTTTTTGCACATATTCTAGCATTTATCTCCTATTCCCTGTGTAGGTACTACCAGATATGTACAGTTTGTTACCAGAATATCTTTTGGTATTTGTTCAAAAGGTGTGGGGGAGATCCGGGGGTGCAGAGAGGGGGATTTATGCTACTGTGTCAGCAGTTGTTATCTACATAAACATGGTATCCTATTATTCACTTAAAATCATCTCCTGGAATATTCATGGCCTGAACTGTCCGATTAAACCAAGGAAAGTGTTACTTAAAATCAGAGCACTGCAGTGTGACATTGCCATCTTGCAGGAGACACATATTTCTGCTGGGGACCCGACCTCCCTATGCTGCTCCTGAGTTGGAGCCTTATACAACAATGCAAACTCTTCAAAGTGGGGGAAGGGGGTCACGATGCTCTGTAGAAAGGGGATCCAACATGGTATGCATGGCCAAGTCTTGGACACTGAGGGCAGGATGATAATCAGCAGTGGCACATATCAAGGTAAGCCAATCACCCTTGGGAGCATATATGCCACTAATTTTCCAGATGTTAAGTGTTTTTATTCCATTCTGCAGTCCCTACCAGGAGGCCCAGCCAGCAGCGTCCTGGGATGCTTAATTCCACATTTGACCAAACAGGCCCAAAGGGGAGAATGAAGACCCTTGTGGCAACACATGCCCTGGAATCCTTTTGGGCTGCGGGTCTTTATGATGTGAGTTGGGCCTCCCATTCCTCAGAGGTTGATTATACATTCTTCTCCCCAGCACACAAGTCCTACAGCAAGATTTATGTAATTTTTGTGTTACAGAACCTGAACCCTAGAATATGGAATACCTGCTTAGGGAACATACTTGTCTCAGACCATGCCCTGACCATTCTCTTCCTAGCCTGGAGGAGGCAAAACTCCCTGCATAATAAGTGGTGGTTTAATACTGCCTGATACAACAGGACACCTTCCAAAAATGGCTTAAGCAGGCACTACTGGACTACTTTGCCTACAGTGAGACCCCAGACACAACTGTGGCAACCCAGTGGGAGGCCATGAAAGCTACAATATGCAGGAAGCTCATTACCCACTTCTCCAAGCTACAGAAAGAAAGAGACTGCAACACTAGACAACTGGAGGGTACCTACAAACAGCTGGAGCACTAATCTTGTGTGTACACAGAGCATTCGGCAGTCCTCATACCCCAGATTTCTGAGATGTGAGCTGCTCTGGTGGAGATCCTTCACCACCACACAGAATACGCTCTGTTTGAATGTAAACATTCATATTGGGAAGTTGGGGAGCAACCCAGTAAACACCTTGCTCACCATCTTTGCACCAGGAAGCAGAATGGTACATTTCAATTATCCACAGGTCGGACAGCACAGTTATCTCTGTCCCATATCAAATAAATACAGGTTGCACCTGTAAACAAAGCTTTCAGCTTAGTGTGTCTCACCTGGTTAAACAATTGGAAAAAAAAATGAGGAAGTTAGACAATTTTACCTAAACCTTTACTCCTCCAACATGTCCAATACACCTGAGTCACTGGACCACTTCTATAAAGACATTATCCTCCCTCAGTTCTCTGATGAAGCAATTGCACTACTTCTCTTTCCTATTACTACCCAGGACGTCTCTGATGGGATTACGTAAATGTCTAAAGGGAACTCTCCAGTGCCCTGATAGCTATCCCACAGGCTCTTACCAGACTTTTGTGATGATCTTAATACTGTGACCTGTAGCTGCCTGCAATGATGCCTGGTCTTTGGGGGTGCTTCTGCTCTCCTTCAAACAAGCCTTCATCACACTAATCCCCAAAAAAGGTAAAACCAGTGCATTGTTCTCCCAATAATATCCTATTTCATTAATTAATGTGAATGCAAAGAACTTTACTAAAGTGTTGACATGTCACCTGCACCCCATATTGTCTGCCATAATCCACACTGACCAAGTGGGATTTGTCTCAAGGCATCTGGCAGCTGATAGCTCACAGAGACTGTTAGATTTAATTTGGGAGGTTTCTAGATCCACTGAGCACTGAGAACTGCCACCCTGTCATTGGACTCCAAGAAAGCCTTTGGCAAGGTGGAGGAGACCTATCTATCTGACACGTTGTCCCCATTTGGCTCCACCACACTTTGTGGATTTTGTGAGACTTATACACTAATACCTCAGCCCAGATCCTAACAAATTCTGTTCTCTTCCAACCTTTTAGACCCCACAGAGGCACTCGCCAGGGATGTCCTCTCTCACCCTTCCTCTTTCTCTTGGCAGTAGAGCCACTGGAACAAAGGGTCCACTTCAAATCTGCCCTCCTGCATATTGTGGTGGTGGGGGGATCCCTCCAAAAATCTCCCTATTTGCCAGTGATCAATCAATCAATCAAATGCTATTTATAAATAGCGCTATTCTAAAACCATAGCGCTAGTACATAATCATAAAACATCAGAAAACAACTACTCATCAAACAAATAATAAAAAATAAAAAAAATCTGCAGTTGATCAAATAGCATCAGGAAAGGCCAAATTAAATAAATAGGTTTTTAATGCAGACTTAAAATCTCCACCGTCTGGCATTTTCGTATTTGACGAGCTAGAGAATTCCACAGGGACGGGGCCACGAATTCAGATGCCCGTGCCCCAGATGATTTTAAGTGGACCCTGGGAATCTCTAGCAATCCCTCATTGGTGGAGCGAAGCTGCTGGGAGGGGCAGTGGGGGTGAAGGAGAACTTGCAGATAACTCGATCCCTGTCCGTGTAGGGCCTTGTAGGTCAGTAAACTGACCTTAAAGGTTATCCACCACTGAATAGGCAGCCAGTGCAGACCATGCAGCACAGATGTAATATGACAGTTACGAGGCTGCCCAGTCAATAACCTCACTGCTGCATTCTGCAACAGCTGCAAGCAGTGGCTATCAACCCCTGGTAGCCCTAGGTACAGGGCATTACAGTAATCAAGGTGGGAGGTTACAAAGGTGTGAACCAACACTGGTAGGTCATCATGCAGAACTAGGTGCTTGATCTAGGCTACATTCCTTAGATGGAAAAAGGCAGTCTTGGCAACAGATGACACCTGATTTTTTAATTTTTATTTTACTCCCTATTTTTATCCACCTACTACTGACCCCAGGCTCGCCTATCTCTCGGATCCCCAGGCTACCACTATCCAGTCCACCTATAAGTCTGCCCCTAGAGTGCACGCTACCTCAATTTTCAATTAGTTTTCCTGGTTAACCCCCAGGGCAGGGTAGGGAAGGCCCCCTCTTACCTTACCCTAGACATCAGGGAGGTGTGCGCACACAACGGAGTCTGCTCTCTGGCTTCATGGGAGCGGAGCGGAGGATCGTATCCAGTCCTGTCTGGGGATATTTTCCTCTGTTCTCTGCACTTTTCCCTTGATGCTGGCGTGCAATGGGGAGCAAGGAGTCAAGCACATGCCGAGACATATGACTGCTCCAGTCCCCTGCCAGCGTTGACCCAATGCAGTAGCTTTCCTTGCTGCACTGACAACCCCCGAGTCCCCCAGTGGGTGGTGGTATTGCGGCAGGGAAAGCATCCCATCCCAACCCGGAGAAGGAGAGCAAGCTGTTGGGTGCTCGATCCTTCTCCCCCCCCTGCCGACACACAGCGGCCCGAGTCTGTTCCTGAAACCGGGTCACCGGCATGGTGCAAGGTTTGCGGCATCCAGCGCCTCAACTCTCAGTGCCACCGGGCCAGGTGACACCTGATGTTTAAGCATCAATCCATCATGAAGAATCACACCTAGATCCCACACCCATTCAGAGGTCGTCAGCTGGCAACCACCGAGTCAAAGACCCAAGGCTCACCTCTCTGACAAGCCCTCTGCATGACAGCCTGGGTCCACTACCAACACGTCAGTCTTATCTGGGTTCAACCTTAGCCAACTGGCACTCATCCAGTCCTCAATTTCCAAAAGGCAGTCGTTAAAACACAAGATGGCTCCCCCTGCTCTGGCACAAAGGACAGGTAGAGCTGAGTATCATCTGCATAACTCAACCCATACCACCTTACAATGTCTCCCAATGGCAGCATATACACTGTGAACAACATGGGGGACAGTACAGAGCCCTGTGGAACCCAACATGGTAGGAAGACCTTGTCAGAGGAGTAAACCCCAGTGACAATTGTCTGAAACCTGCCAGTGAGAAAGGAGTGAAACCATCTGAGGACTGTACCAGACAGTCCGAGGATTAACCACAAATGCTTGACCAACACCCCATGGTCCACAGTGTCAAACGCTGCCAAGAGATCTAGAAGAACCAAGATGGAACAGCTCTTCCGATCTCTTGCTATTAGAAGATCAGTGAGAACCCGAACAAGGGCCATCTCATTACTATGCCATTTTTGAAAACTGGACTGGAGAGGATCATAGACACTGTGGATGGTCAAATGATCCTCCAGTTGCAGTGCAACCACCTTCCCAATAACCTTACCCAAAAAGGGAAGGTTTGAGAAAGGTCTGTAGTTTGCGAGACTGTCTGGGTCAAGAGTTGGTTTCCTAAGAAGGGGTATCACTACCGCCTCCTTCAGAGTATCAGGAAATACCCCAGACTCTAAAGAACACCAGACTATCTCTGCAAGGACCTGGCCAATGGTCTCAACGCACCCCACAAGGAGGCGCATTGGGTCCAGATCCAAACTACAGCGGGTTGGCCGCAAAGACTGGATAATCTTCACAATATCCATGATCGCCGGTCTGCCAAAGTCAGACCAGGCAGACCGAGGGGCTGCCACCCCCCACTGATCAAAGTCCACCCCATTGGGGCATCCCATGTGAATCTCAGACCTGATGTCGACAACCTTATTGGCAAAAAAGTGAGCAAATTTGTCGCATTTCTCTCTCGTATCAATACTCTCCGAGACTGCAGATAGACTGGATTGCACAGTCTGTCTACAGTGCGGAAGAGTTGAGATGTGTCGCAGCTATCTCCCTGGACAGGAACTCTGCCTTCTTACAGGAGATAGCTGATTTATAATCCTCATAATGGGTTAACAATCTAAGTCTATTGACATCCAGGCCTGATTTTTGCCAGCAACGCTCCAACCTTCGGCCCATTTTCCTCAACTCCCTCAAAGTCCCTTCAAACCAAGGGGACCGAGGGCACTTGGTATTGGGACGAACACGGGCAGGAGCAAAGCAATCCAGTGCCACAGTCACAGCATCATTATAACCCCAGACCAAGGCATCTGGATCCCTGCTACTCGTCGGCAGTCCCAATAGGTCCAGCACTGCCAAAAGGCCATCGAGGCTAAACCCCTTAAAGGGTGGTACTGGACCATCTCCACAGGGATAGATCTATACAGTAGGGGCCTGTAAATTGAACCTTATGGTGTGATGGTC
This sequence comes from Neoceratodus forsteri, assembly GCA_016271365.2. NCBI lineage: Eukaryota > Metazoa > Chordata > Ceratodontiformes > Ceratodontidae > Neoceratodus > Neoceratodus forsteri. Next base: position 539,859,890 of record CM057449.1, on the reverse strand, counting down.
CAACCAACTGACTGACTCCACCACCAGGTCAGAGGCCTCCATATCCAGAAGGAAGACTAGGTCCAAGAGGTGACCATGCCTATGGGTCACAGAGGTAATCACCTATAAGAAGCCCAGTTCATCAGCTGGAGGAAGTCTTAACCAAATTGTGAGAGTTCTTCATTAACCCAGGCACTGAAGTCGCCCAGTACCATCCATCTGGGGCACTCCAGTACCATGTTGATGATGAAGTCCTTGACTTCTTGCAGGAATTGCTTCTCACCTCCAGGTGGATGGTAGACAAGAACAATCCTGCACCCCACACCTGTGCCCACGATACATTCAAAGGGGTGGGTCTCCCCTACTGACACCTCCACAAGGTTCAATTCAGATCTAAAACCAAAGGGTACACCCCCACCCCTATGATTAAGCCTCGGGCGGTGTATCACGGAAAACCCAGCCTGAATTGCTGACTCCAATACTGGGCCAGAATTTGCATCCAGCTAGGTCTCAATGATGCAAGCCAGGTCTGATGATCCAACAAGATCATCTACCACTACTGTCTTGTTCTTAATAGACTTGGCATTGCATAACACCACCCAGGTTGGATGAGACCACAAGTATGTAGTCTTCCTATACAATGCCTGTCTCAGTGCCTCCAGACCCTCAGTATGTGGAATAACCATATACAAAGAAGCCACATCCAGGGTTACCAAATACCATTCTGCTTCCCATTTCAACTTCAGACACAATTTCCAGAATGTGCATCATGGGCTAGATTCTAGAAGGTGGCTCAATTGCCACCAAATGCAACTTGCACCACCCGCAACTGCGACATTGACCCTGTGCCCTATTCTAGAAGGGGCAGGGTGATGGGAGCTAAGTTCAGCAACTTACGACATCTGACCAGGTGCGCCGAACTGTGGCGTGCCTGGTGAGCCTCATTGCAAGCTTGCCTTATCTTGGTGGAGTAGTCAACCCCCACCTGACCAACCCAGAGTCACCAGCTGCATATCGGCATATACCCGGTAGTCTAGTGCCCCGATCCGTATAAAATAATCCTGATCCAGTATCCTGATAGTCTAGTGACCCCCGAACTGTATAAAGTAATCCAGTCCCTATTCCTGGTAGTCTGGTATTTACCCCCCACCCAGCTGTGCCAGCACAACCAGCAACCCCATCTGTCCCCAGCCAGTGACTGGCACAGCCACCTCTCACCACCATGGCCAGCCGCCGACTGGGTCCAGTATCGTGCGTACTGAAAAGATGCACTCAAATATTAATATCTGAGTGCATCTTTACAGTACATGCTGATACTGAACTCAGTTGGCAGCTGGCCATGGTGGTAAGAGGTGGGCTGTGCCAGTCACTGACTGGGGTTGGATGGGGGTTCTCAGTGGGCTGGCACAGCTGGGGGAGGCATTAGACTACCAGGGATAGGGATCAGGAATATGTTTATACAGTTCAGGGGGGCACTAGACTCCCAAGGATACCAGATTGGGATTAATTATATGCAGTTTGGGGGGGCACTAGACTACCATGGATACTGGATCGGGTGTATTTATATACAGTTGGGGGGGCACTAGACTACTAGGGATACGGGATCGACATAATCATTATACAGTTGGGGGCCACTAGACCACCAGGGATACAGGGGTTCTAATCTATGTGTACACAGTTCGGGGGTCCACTAGACCACCAGGGCAGGCTTTCTGCTGCATATGCAGCCAGCGACCCGTGGTTCAGTGCACTTGTGGGGGGATGATGTGCTGCCCTGCGGGGCTCCTGCCAACGGGTGTTTCGGGGGGCTGGGGGTATGAGTAGCCCTGGGGAACCCCACTGGGGTATGCTGGGCATGGGGAAGAAACATGCACTGTCCGCTGGACAGCCAATGGGTCTACAGGACCCCTGTGGGTGTTTGTAAGTTATACCAGCTAAATGCTGGTATAACTTACATTGCCAGATCTCCTTCAGGGGTTCTTGTGGAATCCTGATGTGGGTACTTTGTGGCTGCCCTTCTAGAATGGGGCACAACTGCTGCCATAACCCCCCCTAGTGCCATGTCGCAGGGGGTCTATGCAGAGTAACATCTGTTTGGTGCAAGTAGCCTGCGACATGCCGCAAGTAACGTTGTAGAATCGTGCATGTCACAATTGCTGGCATAAGTTGCTACATGCGCCATTCTACTTGACACAACTGCTGTTACACCAGGCTTAACCCTTCTAGAATCTGGCCCCATATCTCTAAGGTACGCCCTGGACTTCTGTGCCACCCCCTTGATATACTCATCCACATATTGTTCCAGGGGGACTACTAAGACTTTTGTGGACCTTGGGGAGGCCATAAATTACTGCTCTTCTAGGGTTCTTAACCATTAAAAACCCTGCTGTTTGTTTGTCAGTGCATCCATTCACAATTGCTTCATGCAACATCACATCAATTTCATTCTTAAATGTCATAGTAGGATCTTTACTCAATTCTTTATATGCCGTGTTATCAGACAGCATATTGAACGTTGCATCTCTATACTTAACTTTATCCATCACCACCAAAGAGCTGCCTTTTTCTGAGGATTTGATGGTGATGGATTCATTGTCCTGCAGATTTCTGATCACATTCCTTACTTCAAATGTCACATTCTGTTTTGTGTGACCTAATTTCTTCTCCAAAAGTGTCCGGATTTCATTTTCACATAGCTTTACAAAAACACCCACACTTGGATTCATCGGGGGAACATATGTTGATTTTTTCTTCCACTTCCCCATTCCTGGGTCTTACAGCCATATTAGATAGGTGGCTATATGCTATTATATGTGGTAAAATGTGGTTTATTACAGACTTTAAGGTATTGCATTATTTAAGCCCAATAATAGAGGAAGCCATTGTCTTGATAAAGAGCGAGTTAACTTGAAACGTTGATGGTGTGTTTTGGTGGGGTGCTACCACAAACTTGAAATAAATTATATCAGATTGAATGTCCCTAATAGTGGGATTTATTTCAACCTTTAAGCGTGAGTAGCCATATGTATTTCTTTGTTTGTAGTTGTAATTAGCATATATGGTGCCTGTCTCCCCATATTTAGAGGATTCAGGTAGGGGATCCCCTTGAATCATACAGCATCACAACTGTATAGAGGGTTACTTTTATAATTTTTTTTTCACTGTGTATATTTTAACTTATAAGTAACTATTCTTTCTGGACTGCATTAACTTGTCAACTGGTGGTAAATCCCCCAATAACCCACATCCCCTGAGTGGCTTAGTGTGATTATACCAAGTACTGCTTTTTTATTATTTAAAAAAATACAGTACTTGGTATAATGCCTAAATAAGTGACTCAGTAGTACAGAAGTCAGTGTTTTTGTTTACTTTCCCCTGATGTATGGCGCTGCTGTTTCACAGTCTCCACTTAGAGGGGAAACAAGATGGTAGGTGGAGTTCTGCAATTTTGCCGTCAGATTGCTTTTTTTACAAGATGCGGCTGGCTGGCACGTTTTGAGGTGATTATCAGAGGATTTGCAACAGAGGTAAGGTACCAGCCTGCCATTCTCATTGGTCAGCATCCGAGTTCCATGGTATAATTTATTATAAAGAGGACCCACTGACAAAAAAGATATGAGCCCAAAAACAAAACTTGAGTCTCATAGGCACACATTTGTGCACTCTAATTAAAATCACTATTTTATATCAAGATTCAAATTTCAGATCTAATGCAGATAAACAAATAAACATGCATAATGAACAAACTGTGTCAAGGAACATAACAGAAACAACTGAGAACTATGAGGCACATCACTTGAATGGAAATGTAAACTTGTCTTAATATTTGGATGGGAAACAACTCAAAGTACTTCGATTGGTAAAACCAAAACAGAAATGACAACATTCCTTTCTCACTGTTTAAAGTTACCTATTACAAATAGTTCCATTTCCAGGCTAAAAATTTACAAACCAGATATTCAAACCTCTCAAACTGATCTTACATTCAAGAACTTCATGTTACCTGCTGCTATTCTTAAAAAAAAACAAAAAAAAACAAGTATATTAGATATGTTTGGCATTTATATAATTTCTGCAGGAGATTTTGAAACATACACCCCTCCCCAAACAAATGTGTGGAAAAGGAAACTGGTATTAATAAGACAAGAGGAGAGAAAACTATACATTTTGAAAAGAATAGACTCTTTTCAGATTCAATCTCCAAATTTAAGATGACTACATGGCAGAGCTCTGACCCCAATACAACCTTTATGGTACCTTGAATCTTACATTAATATCTTATCCTGGAATATTGAATGGGCTACAGACAAACCAGCAGATCCCAAAATTAAAACATTTCTCAGCAATTACGAATAATGTGTCTCCAACAGACCTGGTCTCATTCTTCTTCTTCTTCTTCTTCTTCTTCTTCTTCTTCTTCTCTGTAGCTTCCAGGATATTCGTTATATGAAACTTCAGCTTTCATGCAACAAAGGCATGGATGATTCATGGCTGGCTTACTTGCCTATGTTAAAACCTTCTTAGATCTTAGTATTGAAAAATCTGAAGTTACTTTGAAAACTGTACTAACTTTGGAATTAGAAAAAGGCATAAAAAAAGGCTTTAATAAGCACATATTTACCACCCAACAATAAAAAAAAAATATGTGACACTTTAAATAACACTCTTGTCCATATTGAACAAGTAATTGAACACAACAGTACAAACTTAGTATTAATCATTGGTGGTTTTAAGGCAAGAGTTGCAGAAGAGAAACTTCCTAAATATAATTATGTGTAAATGTTAGCTAGTATTCCAGTAATAAATCCTAAAGCACAATATATTAGAGGTTCAGCGGACAAAATATTAAACTCCAGAGTAAAAGAACTTTATAGGTTCATGCTGGAGCACAATATGTATCTAGTCAATGGGAGACTATCGGGAGACAAAGAAGGGGCCTTTATATTCATGGGACACCAAGGCTCATCTGTCATAGACCTTGTATGAGCCAACACAGAGGTATTTAAAAATGTGTTGATATAAAAATACTAGATAGAGTAGATTAATTTCACTTTCCAGTCCACACTTCATTAAATGCCCTGAAAAACAAACCAGAGGTTGTTGGAAAGCTGATACTAAATACAAATTTTCAGAAATATTTTCCTCAGAACCACCTCATTTATATAGATTAGGAATCTTGATTCCTGAAGGACCAACACAAGCCATGGAAAATTGGAAAAAAAGAAATGATTTGATTAGGCCCCATTGCAGGACTTTGAGTATTCATAAGAAAAATCCACAAACTTGGTTTAATCATACTTGCAGAAAGGGGAAACATCAATTATTTAAACTTGTAAGGAAAGTTAAGAAAAACAGAACTAAAAGCTAACCTTAAAACCTTATGAGAAGCAGGGGAAAATATAAAAAGAACATTACAAGAGGCATGAAATAAACACAGTAAGAGAATGTGGGGAAAAACTAAAGAAAACACTTCTTAAAGAAATAAAAGCATTTTGGACATTGGTCTCTTCTGGACTCAGGATGTACACTAACAGACTTGATGATTTTATACACTCAAAAGTCTGGGAAAATTACTACAAACTATTTTATTTCTGAGAACAAGAATCACACAGGATTAAAGAAATTAACAGAACAGAGGCAACCACAAACTTGCCCCAGCCCATATTTATTACTGCGAGTGAAATGCAATATGCAATTTTGTCATTAATTTCAAACAAAGCTCCTGGCCCAGACTTTGTAATAGGGGACATTTATAAAACGTTTTGTGACTGGTGGATTCCTATATTTGCTGTAACATTCAACTTATTTCTCCAAGGTACAGAATGTCCTGATAGCTGGAAAGGCAGCACACTTTTTCCAATCTATAAAAAGGGGAATCCTCTTGAACCTTGTATGTACAGGCCCATAAGCCTGATTGATGTATCCCAGAAAATATTTTCTAAAATAATACTTAATAGACTTAATGACTAGTTGGAGAAAGAACATATTACAAGTAATTTGCAGAATGGATTTAGATCAGGACGCTCAACCATTCAACACTGTTATGTGCTTTACCATTTAATCTGGAAATATGTCAAAATAAAGAACAACAAGCCTTTCTGTTGCTTTGTTGACCAGTCCTCTGCTTTTGACAGTATTAGTAGGGCCATTCTTTGGCAAAAATTAGAAGAACTTAAGACAGATCCTATATTATTGGATACATTAATCATGCTTCATCAAAATACCTGGATTAAAGTTCAATATAACCATCAGGGGGATACCACAGATAAACTTTCCAAAAACCTAGCAGTTAGGCATGGCTGCATATTAGCCCCCACCTTATTCAGCATCTATATAAATACAATAATTCAAGCTATGGGAGATTTTTTATTTTGTATTTATTTATTACAGTTTCAGATTAACACCTTTGAGCCAGGGCTCATTTACAAAGGCTCCATGTCAGACAGAGACATTACAATACAAAAAGCAACCCAACAGTTGCAGGTATTACAGAGAGTATAGAATAACATATACAAGCAATACATAGGAAGCAAGAGATTACATTGTTCCAATGGCAGAGTATAGTGCAAAATAGTAACAGTACTTCATGAATGTGGTACATTGCTTGGCACAAATTTAGTGCGAAGACCTCAGTCAGTATTGTCTAAGGGTGCAAAGAGAAAAATAATTGAAGAGAAAAAGCAGCCTAAGGTGGCTTTGTTACAGTAGTAAGGGGATAGTGGGACAGGGGAATGATTGAGGGGGAAAGGACAGGTCCAAAGTAGTTAAAGGTGACTTTGTAAGGGGACATACGGTATCTGTGAGGCAGGGGATAGCGATGGTCAGGGAGGAAGCTCTGGGAAGCAGGGACAGGGCAGTGGGAAGGTAGAGGACAGTAGATGGCCCAAAAACCTGGGACTAGATCAATGATCATGTAGTCTAGTGTGGGGCGAATTTAGGCACTGACACAGATCTGAATTTTCATTCACCAGCAAACTTTGACCATAAAATATCTTGTCTTGCATATACAGGCAATATTGTCCTCATTTCACCGGGCAAAAACCGTTTACGTGGGATTAGCGCGGGTCTGTTATATTCAAAAGGCCAAATAGCATGTACAAACTGCATTAGCACCAGGCAAAATCATAATGTATGCAAGGGACAAACTGACATGAATATGAGCGCAATGCTATATTCAGTGACTAGCGCTGTGCTAAATGGTTTTGTGCGACTTAGCGTGATGCTTAGCGATGTGCAAATTACTGTCCAGGAAAAGCTTGTCTTAACCCTGGGCAATAAGCTTTGCATGACACTATGGCTTTGCACAGTGTTTGAGTGGGTTTTGCATGACCCTTACAAATAAATATGACACACAGACAAAGCCAAACATAGAGGAAGCATGCTGCTAACTGATGGCATCACAATGATACCATCATCTGCCACCAGTACCAGTCATGCCAGGCAGTAAGTGGTGACCCTGCCGTCAGTGGACAGCATGGCAGTGTGGCCATACAGCATACACCTGTGGATCACACTTCTGTGGACACCAACAGATGCCAGCACAAACATGCAGCACTGTGGGCATGGAGGATGTTAAGGGGAGAATGTATGAGTGGCCAGGTTGTGCCACAGACCAGGTGTGGCCACAAGGCTGGGACACATCATGCAGTGCACATGGGCCAGTATAGGGAATACCCCAACACCAGTGTGCCTTTCGGATAGGATATGCCACCCGGCCACATACCGCACAGTTGTACAACTGCCACAAAACACAAAGCCGGACATGTACATGTCCCTGTGAGCATACCATGCCAGAGGAGCAGCATCTGTGGGTTACACAACAGCGTAACAGTAATGTCCACTGTCAGTAAACACCTGCAGGTTGGGTCTCTCACTGTGTATAGTGCAGTCATCATCACTGCCCTTCACACTATAGACATTGCTGTGTCCACACACTACTGGCCCCCTTGCTACTATAGTGTCTGCTGTGCACTGTAGCATGACCCACAGTGTGACAGTTGCATGTAGCACCACCACCATCTGTGCCTATGCTGTGTTGTCCCAGTACAGCTGCAGGCAGCACATGTGGAAGTAGTGTTTAAAACTGTATAATATTCCCCATGCTGTTTGCGCAGCACTAACACATTTGCGCAGGTTTAGCGCAGGGCTAAAGAGTTTGCCCAGTGCAAACTGCATGCAAATCAGGGCATAATGAGATACTAATCTGGATGTTTGCCCACAGACTACCTAAGTAGGCTCATTTGCATGTCACTTTTGAATATGGCAAAGTTTAGTGCCGGGCAAATGGTTTAGCCCTGCGCTAAACCCGTGCAAACATGTTAGCGCTGCACAAACAGTTCGGGGAATATTTTATAGTTTTGCACACTGTACTTTCACATACGCTGCTACCTGCAGCTGTACTGGGTCCATGCATTTGCTGGCACACACATTGACCACATAGTTCACCTCTATCTACCTTCACATCACTGTGCACTGTGTTGCTGTTGTGGTTTGCACTTCCTGGTTGCCATATTCAGAGCTGTCTTATTCCAGGGCTAAGTTTGCCCTGCACTCCCAGCCCAGTTTGCCCATTCTCATTCCCATGCTATATTCAGAAGCTGTTTGCCCTGGTCTATTGCTTTTGAATATGGCTTGCTTTGTGCTCCAGGCTAAGTTTGCCCACCGGGCAGTGCTAATTTAGCCCCAGGGCAAAGTTTTGAATATCTGACCCATGGACTGATATGAGCAGTGACTGACAGCAACTGGCAACTGGTAACTCAAGAAGCCAGAAGCCAGAAGGGGAAGGAAACAGATTCATTTCAGTGCTTTACAGTAATTGTACGTTGCTATTTTTGTTTTAAACTTAGATTGTGGGCTTTTAGAGAAACTGTAATTTCTTTGCTGTCTTTACTTAGAATTATTTTTGGGCTGTTGAAAATTTAAAACCTAGTTTGTTGTGCTTGTAGTGGTGGTGTATTTCTTTGCTGTCTTTAATTGCTGCAAATTTCCCCCCTTCCTTGAACCCAACTCTTAATTATATGCCCTGTTAAATCTGATTGGCAGGAGCTAAACACAGGATATAGTAGGGGTTGTGAAGTAGGACGGGCATAAGGGGGAAGAAGCCCACCCTCAGCATGACAAGTTGTTTTGACTCATTTTTTATTTATTTTTTTCCTTTTTAAAGAAACGTATCTGAGGAGCAGTGGCAGGATTTTTAAGACAGTAAATTAATAAAGAGGTAACTAGGAAAGCTTCAGTAACAGAAAAATACTGGAATAGCAGTATAAGTGTAGTATAATGTGGGGAGTGGTGCAATGCAGTGGCTGTGGGACAGCCATATTCAGGCAGACCTTCTAGATGCTGAGGTGCTGCTCTATCTGCATGCATCTCTCTGGACTGCAGGATGAGGTAGCCAGACTCAGAGTGGAAGTAAACTGGGTCAGGAGTACCATCACCCCTATCCAGAGACCACCCATTCCAACCTCAGCTGCCACAAAGGATGCCGAGAACGAGGAGTACCTGGATGACAGTGGGCTCAGGGGGGGTTAGGACAGTCAGGCAGAGGCACATCCCAGATCCTATTCTACTCAAGAACTCATATGACACACTGGCAAATGGGGACAACCCAATAGAGGTACCCAGAGAAGTGGAAGGAAAAGATGTGGAGGTTAGCCAAGGAGGTGACCTCAGTGGGGAGAACAGTGGACCCCAGAGGAGGAGGAAGTGAATCCTGGTGGGGGACTCCATCATAAGAGGGATCCAGCTAGGATGACAGGAGGGGGATGACAGGGAGGTGAGGTGCCTACCAGGTGCCACGGCATGGAGGGATGGAAGGAAGATCCTGGGGATCACTGGGAAGGCAAGAAGGGAGGGTGAGCTGGATGTCATTATCCACAAAGGTACTAATGACCTGGCAGATGGGGAGCCAAAGGAAGATCAGGAAGAGTTTAGGAAACTGGGGAGGGGGTCTCAAATAAGTAGCTACTTCTGTCACCTTCTCAGAAGTACTACCTACGAGAGGCATGGAAGAGCACAGAGGTGCATGCACCAACCAGGAACTTTAAGTTCATGGTTGAAGAACTGATGCTGTGAGGAAGGGTTTGGATTCATTGGTGACTTGGGACCCACCTGGAGGGATGGAGGCTTGTTCAAGCCTGATGGCCTGCATCCATCCTGGAGGGGAATCGAAGCACTCAATGATAAGTTTAAATGCTACATTTACAAGCATTTAAACTAGCCAATGGGGGTGGCAGACCAGCAAGGAGGGTACCTAATTGCCCACCCCCCACTGCTAGCAGTGTAACCAGTGAACCAGAGGAGTGGATATCTCTACAAAGCAGTGTGCAAAAGATGGAGATAAGTGCCCAAGAGGTGGATAGGCAGAAAAGGGTCAAAATTCAACAGAAGGGCAGACAGCAAGGAGAACCAGGGATAAAGGACAACCAGGGAAGGGGCTGGAGTAGAACAGCTAAGCAGTCTAGGGAGGTCAAATCATGGAAAGTCATGTGTGCCAATGCCAGGAGCATTAGCAACAAGATAGAGGATCTGGAGGTTGTCATGGTGCAGTCAGACCTGGACATTGTGGCCATCACAGAAACTTGGTGTAATGATAACCATGACAGGGAGATGGCCATACCTGGCTACAACATATTCAGAAGAGACAAGGCAGGCAGAAAGGGAGGAGAAGGAGTGGAACTGTGTGTGAAAAATGACATAAGGGCCACAGAGATCCAGGAGGAACAAAATGGGGGAGAGCTACTGTGGGTTAAGCTGGAAAGGAAAATGGGGCCAGCCATCCACACAGGTGTGGTCTATAGACCACCAGCCCAGGAGGAAGAAACAGATAGGGAGCTGATGCTAGCTATCCAAAGGATGGCAGACAAGGGTGAAGTAGTGCTGATTGGAGACCTCAGTATTCCAGATGTGAACTGGAGCATCCCAGCAGCAGCATCAACTAGGATCAGATTTATCCTGGACTCCCTTCAGGGTGCCTTCCTCAAGCAACTGGTCATGGAATGAACTCGGCAGAAGGCAATACTGGACCTTGTGCTCACAAACAGGGACAGTGTAATGGGGGTAACAGTGGGGGAGCACCTGGGGAACAGTGGCCACCAGTCATTGTGGCTTGAAATCACAGAAGGATCAGAACCAAACCACACAAAAACACGTATCCTAGATTTTAGGGGGACAGATTTTGGGAAAATGGGAAGATGCTTGAAAGAGGCATTAAGGGGAATGGGGCAGGAATCAGGGGTTCAGGAACAGTGGGCAGTATTTAAAATGGGGATTACAAGAACAACAGAATTATGCATTAAGCAGGTTAGCAAGGGGAAAAGGAAGAGGAGGCCATTATGGTTTTCCAAGGAGGTAGCAAAGAAAGTGACAGCCAAAAAGATTGCATTCAGGCAATACTAAAAGACACAGGCAGAAGGGAATAGGGAGAAGTTCCAGGAGAAGTAAAGGGAGGCAGGGAGGTCAGTAAGGGAAGCCAAAGCTCAGACAGAACAGCACATTGCAAAATCAGTGGGTAGAGGGGACAAAACCTTTTAAGGTAAATAAGTGAAAAACAAAAGGCAAAGGGAGGGATAGTGAGACTGAAGAGGGAGGCTGGGGGCTGCGTGGAGGATGCCAACAGTAAAGCTGACATATTGAACAGGTATTTCTGCTCAGTCTTTACTGAGGAAGAGGAGGTTAATGGGTCTGAAGGGAGTACAAGGGGTGGGAATGGTGCAGAAGTGGGCACAAGTCCCTTTACATGAGAAAAGGTTCTGAAGGAACTGCAAGTAATAAGAGTTGATAAAGCAGTTGTGCCAAATGGGATGGACCCCAGGGTCCTTAAAGAACTAAGAGAGGTGGTGGTGAACCTATGGCAATCCTGTTTAGCTGATCACCAGAAACAGGGGAGGTACCCAAAGACTGGAAGACAGCAGATGTCATCCCCTTGTACAAAAGTGGGAACAAAGAAGAAGTGGGGAACTACAGACCAGTCAGCCTCACCTTTGTAGTGGGGAAGATCATGGAAGCACTACTGAAGGAGAGATTGGTGAAACATCTGGTTGTCAATGGACTACAGGACCCAAGGCAGCATGGTTTCACCAGGGGGAAGTAATGTCAGACCAACCTCATTGAATTTTTTGACTGGGTGACTAGGGAGGTGGATCAGGGGAGGGCAATGCACATGGCCTATCTGGACTTCAGCAAGGCCTTTGACACTATGCCACATAGAAGACTATTACACAAACTGGGGAATATGGGTGTGGGCAGGACAGTAGTGCAGTGGGTAGGTAACTGGCTAGACGGCAGGACACAGAGGGTGGTGGTAAATGGCTGTCACTCCACAGAGGGAACAGTGACCAGTGGGGTACCACAGGGATCAGTGCTGAGGCTGGTCCTATTCAACATCTTCATCAGTGATATTGCACAGGACCTAGAAGGCAGAATTTCCCTGTTTACTGATGACACAAAGCTCTGTAACAGAGTAGACACACCAGAGGGTGTAGACAGAATGAGAAGGGACCTGCAGAAACTTGAAGAATGGTCAGGGGTTTGGCAGTTAAAATTCAATGCAAAGAAGTGCAAGATAATGCATATGGGGCACAAAACCCCTGGCACAATATATCAGTTGGGGTTGAGGATATAGCATGCACCAAGCAGGAAAGGATCTTGAGGTTATCATCTCTGATGACCTCAAGGTAGGGAAACTGTGTGACAAGGCAGCAGGTAAAGCAAATAGGATGCTGGGATGCATAGGCAGGGGCATCACCAGCAGGAAAAGGGAGGTCATAATTCCACTATACAAGACACTAGTGAGGCCCCACCTGGAGTACAGTGTACAGTTCTGGAGACCTTACTTATGTAAGGACATAGACAGAGTAGAGAAGGTTCAGAGGAGGGCAACAAAGGTAGTACATGGATTGCATCACAAGTCCTATGAGGACAGGTTGAAGGAATTGAATATGTACTCCCTGGAGGAGAGGAGGGAGAAAGGGGATATGATAGAGACATACAAGTATCTTAAAGGGAGGAACAGGGTGCAGGAATACACTATTTTTAAGCGAAAAAGATGTTCCAGGACTAGAGGACATGGGATGAAGTTGGAGGGAGTATGATTCAGAGGAAACGTGAGGAAGAATTTCTTCACATAACGGGTGGTGGACAAGTGGAACACCCTGCCAGAGGAAGTGGTGGGGGCTGAAACAAACATGGGATTTAAGAATGAATGGGATAGACATAAAGGAATTCTGGAGGTCAGGGTTAAGGGGCAATACATTTCTCGGAAAACATAAAGTAAACTTACAAGCTCAAATGGGTGGATTGGGTGGGCTGTAGGCCCTTATCTGCTGACACTGTCTATGTATCTATGATAGCAGACAGAAGCATGATTTCCATAAGGAGAAAGGGAATGGCAGGATTGAAGGATAAGACGGTCACCATCCAACCCATTGCACAGCAAAAATCTAATACAAGGGTAAATGCTATACTTAAATACATATACTATATGATGGCCTTCTGAACTTAGCAGAGTAAAAAAACCTATGGAGGAAATCTCTTGGTGGCCTCAGCCTCCATCTTTCCTGACATGGGAACTAATACTTATTACTTTGACAGCTCAGATGCTAATTTGCAGTTCGAAATTCAGGGGATTTATTTTTATGGACAACTCTCTTTCTATTCCTGTAATGGGATAATGCTGAGGGGTGCCACATGTCAACCTCTGTAGCTAAATTAAGTTTCTGGGAAGGAGGTTCACCCATCAAAGCATTAAATGAGGAGAGTAGTGACTGCTGAAAGGCTATCATCCAGTGTAAAGACCACGAGGAGGCCTATCCTTGAATGGAAACTAAAGGAAAAGGATATGGAATGACACTAGGCAGATCTTAAGCATATGTAGTGAGAAGAGCTTTCAGAGGTGCTGCTGATGTGTTTTGCATAGTTAAAGGAACCCCTGTGGGCTTAGGACTTCACCCTCTGACAGCTGAAGTCTTAATGACTACACTTTGAAATGCTGCTGACCGAAGGTCTGCAGGGCTAAAGCTTCCTCTGGAGCGTTGGACCATACCACTCTGTGGGACTGCCAGGAGGTACCACAGGAGACAAGGAGCTTACAAGGAAGGACCCCTGCCCAAGATGAAAGATTCACCCTCAAGATGCAGACTTCAGAGGAGCAAAAGCTGTATACCCACAGGGAGGACACCGAGGGCAAAATTCTAAATGAATAATGATTGCTGATATGGAACAGCTGATATTGACAGAAAATACAATTACTGAAAAGTATTGAAATTTGAATGTACATCAAGGTCAAAATGAGAGGTAAAGCTCAGTCTCATCAGGAAGGGCTAGAATCTGTAAACATACTAAGACTAGGTTGGTAATGCTGAAGCAGACTGAGTAAACTATCAAAATTAAAATAACAGAATTGAAAAGCAGAGCTGCTGTCTTGCTTGGAAGCCAGGTGAAATCTACTGAGGAACGCAGTTGAATCGAGAGATTTACAAGGGACCTGGTATAATGAGCAAAATGAGAAGCCTGAAATACTGTAGCACAAACCAAAACAGCAGAATGACATAGGTAAGGCATATTGTTGATACTAGAAGCACACCAAGAACCAAAACAGAAAGAAGCACAAGAGTTTCATGGGGACAGGAATGCAACAGAAGTACATAGATAGGCACAACATTATTGTTTGATTTTTTAAAATAGCAATTATTACAAAATTTAACAAAATATAGAAATAAGAGTAATAGATGAAACATACAAGATTCTCTTCCATTAAAACAATCTATGTACAATTAAAGCAGATAAATTAGATTAATATATTCGATCCATATTCAAGTTCAAGTTTATTGTTTAAAAGTGTATAGTCCACAGACAAACAGATTAACACACATCAAAAATAGAAATACAGTAAGTCATTATTATATGACATTTACAAATGCAAAATTTTACAGGATTCTATATAAAATCTAATTATTGCATAAGTTACTGGTATGTTCTCACCTATTAAAGTTTTTCCTAAAAGATCCCTCCTTTCAAGACCATCCATGTTTTTCAAAAATTGAGCCAGTGTTCCCTAACTACATTTACCAAAGGGCAATCACACAGAACGTGTGAAGTGGTTATAACTTCCATAGGTTCACATATACAGGGTTGATGTTCATTTAGCTTTTCCCAAGCCATATATTGTGACTTATGATTGTGGATGTCAAACCTTAACCTAGCAAAACATTTTCTATGCCCTGAGTTTTGACACCAGTCTAAATAACCTTGTTTTTTGTTTTGGAAATACAAAGATTTATATTGCAAAAATAGCGTTGATGAGTTAATTTTCATACTGTCCATTTGTATAATAATGTCAAGCCATATGGTTTCCACATTCTTTATATAATGTGAAATATTAAATAGGGCCTCATTACTGTAAAAAGAATACATCCCAGCTTTTTGAATCTTAGCATTAAGTTTGTTTAACTATGATGGGCAGTATATTTTTTCATTATGGTTAGTGTTGTATGAAATTGAAAAATTTTGCTCCGTAAAATATTTTGTGTAATTTGCATATTTTGCAAAATATTTCACAGAGTGAAATTTCACCCACAAACCAGTGAAATTTGCAGCTCGCAGGTGTAATTTTACCACCCATGGGCAAAATTTAAAGTGGCCAAAGTTCTCCCTGGTGTCCAGTGGTCCCCCCATACCCCTGGCCACTCACTGGCCCAAATTATTTTCCCTAGTGACTAGTTGTCCCTCCCACCAGCCTATTTTGAATATAGCCCCCCCCAAGTTACTCTGGCCCCCTCATGTCTTTAAAAAAAAAAATGAAACCCACAATTTGTGTTGTCTAGTGGTCCCCCATGGCTGCTCACTGGCCCAAACTATTCTGCCTGGTGTCTAGTTGTCCCCCCACTAGCCAATCACTGGTCATAACAGAATAAAGCCCCCCCCCAGTTACCCTGGCCCCATCATTTCCTTTTATTAAAAAAAATAATGCAAACCCACACTCCCTGGTGTCTAGTGGACCCCTCACCCCCCAACCCTGTCATCATGAGCCTAGCCCCCCAGTACTCTAATCAGGCCACTGGCTGACCCTCCACTCACCTCCACAGCTGGCAGCCCGACTGAGCACTTCATTATTTGAAGCACTCAGTCGGGCTGTTGGCTGTGGAGGTGAGAGTATTGCTTGCCAGTGGCCCAACTGGGGTTCTAGGGTGGAGCAGGGTGGGCATGTGCACTATCTGATAACAGCACGGGGTCCACTAGACACCAGGTAGTGGGAATTGAATGTTTTTTTGGATTGGGGGTCTGGGAAAAATAATGAGTTAACTGGAGTAGGGGCTTGATTTATTCACACTGGCCTGGTGATTGGCCAGGGGTAGGGGGGACTACTAGACACCAGGGAAAATTAATTTTTATTTCAAAATTTGGGTGAGTGAGCAGCTGGGGGGGAACCAATAGACACCAACATTTGCAGCAGCCAGCAAGTGAAATTGCAAAATTTCACCACAATGTAGTGAAACATTTTACACAGCATAATTACCAATTTTACAGCAATTTCACCAGTGAAATTTTATTTAATTGCATCTCTAATTATGGTACAAAAATGCCTCCTCCCAGCAAGTCAATCTTAATTTGATACCTGGTGTATTAGCTATTCTTTCCCCAAATTTTAATGCTCTTACATTAGCTGTTATTTCTTTTTTATCATGATACTCTTTCTCCTCCTCTGTGGAGCGAGCATGCCAGTCGTCTGCCCACCAGCACTTGCACCCCAGACCTGGATCTGGTCTGCAGAACACTCTTCTCCATGCAGACTGGTCAATGCCATGGAGGAGCACCTCTCTAGGTCCAGGGGCACAGTGCACGACCACAAGCCCTGCAATTTTCCACCCAATTTTCACCCCCTGGAGCTGGATGTGCAATGACGTCAATGCACTGACATGCAGACGTCCACCAAGCTCCAGTTCTCTGCTGTGCACTACTGCTGCAGTACCCCTGACTTCCATCAGGTGCCACTGCAGAGCAACGTGAAGCCCTGTATCCACCCCAGAGAGAGGAGAGCAGTCATGGGATGCTCCATCCTCTCCCTCCCCTGCCGACCCTTGGCAGCCCGGGTCCATTCCTGAACCCAGGTCACCGGCATACCTTTCTGTTTATCTATATTTATATATGGAGTCCAGTTCATATTGCTTGATATTGTAGCACCCAATTAATTAAATACATTCACCACTTCAAGTGGTTTCTTATTTAGTTTCCATGCATATGGTTTTTAATAATACAAATATAATCTTAGATTTGCTGCTGTTTGCTTCTAAAAATAGATCATTCATGGTGGAATGAGTGTTATCTAAAGCTTTTTGCAACTCTGATGCCGATTTAGAAATTATAACGGCGTTGTTGGCATAAAATAATATAATTATTTTCTGATCTGTGATCACTGGTGCATCCATATCTTGGATAGCTAAGGAGCATACTATCTGATCTATATAGATGTTGAATAGCAAGGGGGCCAAAAGGCACCCCTGCTTTACACCATTGCTAATCAGGGTTGGATCAGTTAGTGACCCATCTAATGTATACCATATACTTGATGAAGTATTTGTATGGAGTAAAATCAGCAATTTCAAAAGTCTTGAATCCATTCCCCAGTACACTAGAATTTTCCAAAGTACGTTCCTATTAACATTGTTGAACATTTTTTTTAAATCCAAAAAGCAGCAATACAACATCCCCTTCCTTAATTTAATAGCTTTTACAACCAGATAATTGAGTATGAATATATTATCAATATTAGAGCTACCCTTTCTGAATCAGAATTGAGTCTTGGAAATGATTCCTCTTTCTTCAACTCATAATCTCAGTATCTCCAACAACACTCTTGAATATATCTTAGCTGGTGTACAAATTATGGACATTGGCCTTTAATTTTCTGGATCATTTTTCCTCTCCCTTCTTATGAATAGGCACTATTTAAGCGATTAACCATGTCCTGGGTAACTAAAAGCTATTATTAATGTAAGTAAATAATTTGGGTAGCATCTCTTCCCACCACATGCTATTTGCCTAAAGCATTTCTCCTGTAATTGCATCCACTCCAGGTGTTTTATTATTCTTTAAATTTAAAATATAGCCTTCTACCTCCTGCTTCGTAATTTCCGGCCACCATTCAAGTATATTCCCATTAAGATAGCTATCAATCAGCCTTAGATCATCTGTATTGATTCCAGTTGGATTTTGATTTAAATTATAATAAAGATTCTTCCATTCATTAGGGAGTTTACTGCCTCTATATTTGATTTAATCTTGTTTTCACCATAGGCTATGAGATTCCAAGGTTGTTTACTATCCTTATTAATTGCTTGTTGTAAATAACCCCAAAGTTTTATATCATAAAGTTGTCTCTTGCCCTTTAGTAGAGATCTATATTGATTTTTTTAGTTCCCACAGTCCTCTGCTTAATAATAGTTCAGGATGTTTACTACGTAATTTACCAACCTTATTTATACAGCTTTTAGATTTCTACATTCTTTGTCATATCATGGGGCATTATCTTTACCATACTTATAATTGTCTGCTGTTAATTTCCTGCAATATTGTCCCTAATATATTTGATTCATTTGTTATAGTTTTTTATCATAATATGATTTTCATAGTCCATAGTATCCTGTACCAATTGGGTGATTACGACCACATTTAATATATTCAGTAAGTTATTAGATACTGAAGGATTCCATTTGGTTTTCTTAAATTTAATGTAAAATTTAGTATCCAGGACGAGGTTTTGATGGTCTTCAGGGTCATCAGTATCCTAAAATAAACATATTGGTAGGTGATTGCTACATGGATTAGATATTTCTGTAAAAAACTTTATAACACTCCACTTAAATGTATCAACAATAGCATAATCCAGAACTGAACAATTATTGCCCTGTGTTGTAAACCTAGTATAATCCACATTACTATCACCATCATGGCAGCCATTTATCACATGCATGTTATTTTCTTCCAACCAATTTGGTAGCAGTTTTCCCTTTGTATTCACCATTTTATCCTTAGTTTTTTTTTTCCCCTATACCCAGTGCCACTTCAATCTCTTCTCCAATCTTCTGGCCCTCTCCCAGAAAGGCATGAGGGCCTGTTCTAGCATTTAAGTCCCTAAGCATAGTATAATAGATCATTATATACTTCTCATATATGTAAAACATTCTCAGTCAGTTCTTCCCAGCACTGCAAGAAAATGTCAGGGCCTACACTTGGTTTCAGGTTTATATTTGCAATATGTATCACCTTTTCACTTGCCAAGTGCAGTGTTATCAGGATACAGAATTATTTTTTTGTAACAATAGGTTTGACCTTCATCTTAACCTTAGTAGATACTAATGTGATGATACTGCCCTAGCATTAACCATGATTATCTTTTGGTTTTCTACCTTTATTGTTCAAATGCCATATACCCATTTAACTGTATATTATGGTTTTCTCAGTCCAGGTTTCTTGTAATAGAACTATACAATATTTATTAATTCCCAGTAACCATGAATGGTCCTACAATTTACTTATTACACCTACAATGTTCCATGACACAGTAGATAAACCTGTTTCAAGTAAACCATCAAGACTGATGCTAGTTTGGCCATCATTCACAGTACAGGCACTTGATCGCTCTTGTCAGTCTAGTGTAACCTCTGAGAGGATTTCAAACACAGTGTGTGCTGTTCCAGAGAGAATGGATTCTAAATGTTTGAGATATGTATTATCTTCTATTGCAGGATCCCATACACAGTTATTATTAATTCATTTTCCCAAGATCCTTTTCTCTCTCTCTCTCTCTGAGATTTCTATCTTCTATTGGTGAGCCAATCAACATGTATCTTTTTGTAAATAATCTGTGACAAACACCTGTCTAGATTATTTTCTCTTAGGGTACTCATTTTTTGTCCTTATTTCTCCTGCAAAACATCTGGGATAATGTGTAGATCAAGAGAGTCATTTAGGTAAATTCCATTATCTGCCAAAATTAGACAATCTTCAAGGATTTTATTTCTCACAGTTGCTGAGTTTACTACTAAACATATTTTACCTTTGGCTGATTTAACCTTATATCTATACACAGAGGTTATATTTTCCCATCTTAGTTATTCCTTTAATATTGGCTTCAAAATATTATATACCATTATCTTAAGCAAAAAAGGCGTCTCCTTTTTAGAACCTGGGATCCCCTTAATGAATACAGTTTCAAGTTTTGTCTCCTTATCAGTATTTTCCATGTCACCAATACTTTTCCCATTGTTTTTCTTGGATTTCCCTTGGGTTATTACTGTCTGATTTTTCTCAGCTGGGGGTACTAATTTTTCTGTTTTTTCTGTTTTAATGGGATCAGTTTGAGACCCTTTTGATTTTCCGTTCTTTTCTGTTTTTGGTAGTTTTGGTTTATTCTGTGCTCCTCCCGTTATTTCAGACACCACTTTTTTATTGCCTTAGCTTCTTGCTATTGTATCTTTCTAGTTGTTTCCTTTATTACTTTTGCATTTAATGTGGGTTTCCCTTGTTTGTTCTTTTCCCCAAGTTCAACATCTTGTCCTGTCTGCAACTGACTATTCTTTTTTGGATCTTCCATTGAAACTACATTGTTCTCACACCCATTGTCAGGATTTTCTTCTGAGATTGTCACTTTAATTATTCCCATCTTAATACTGCCAATATTCCTCACAATTGGTTATTCTGTGCAAGAGCTAATTTAATTTCATTTAATTATTTATTAACTACTGATCTAAATTTGACCACATCATTATTATGTTCTTTCTGTTGATCTTTCATATTGTCATCTTGACCTGACCACAAAGAGGGTAGGTCAGGACCATTTGAGGGGGGATCTAATTCATATTGTTTTGTGAGATAAGGTGTTAAAAATGCCTTATAATCTTTTAGATATCCATGTTGTTCTAGTGAGTCTTTAAATTTGCCATGACCATACCCTTTTCTCACCAATGTGTTGGACCACCTCTCTTCAATCACCCTCTTTTCCTCCTATCGCTTCCTTATCCTATCTATCTGCTGGCTGTCTATATTTCCCCTGTCTGCCTTATATGTTAGGTAGCCTATTTTTGCACTTTTAATGATGATGCTACAAAATACAAGACCTTACTGTTTATGCTTCTACAATACCTTTGTGTCTGACAATACCTCTAGCCCTCATACTGTGTGCCTGTTGTTTTAACTTGCTGCTTATATAATTGAGGTGAAGGTTTTTTGTAGTGGTACTGGTACATCTTAATAGTCTCAGCCTTCATGTTCCCCCTCATCCTCCCACTACACTGACTAAACCCAGACCTATTACCCGGTAATCAGGCCCATGAGCCCGGGCACTTTCCACATCCTCGGCCGCTAAAGCCACCTTTTTGCCATACTGCACCTCGGACCCCACCTCCTGCACACGCTCTTGCTGGTGAGTGGTTCCATGAGCCCGGACACAGATCCTAGCATCTGCCACAAAAGCTGTAAATTTCCCTCTCGCACCCTGACTGAACTCTTCAGCTCCTATGCCTTAAAATAGAATCAGTGGCCAGGACTCCTTCCTTGCTTCCGTTCCCAGCTCCCTAACTTTATGGGTCTCTCTCCTGGTTTTGCCTGTTAAAGCCAGCCTGGCTTCGTTTGGTCCTCCCCCTACAATTTCTCCCCTATACCAAGCTATGCATCACTCCTGTTGCCCCTCGATGGACCTGTTTCAGTAATTACTCATCCGGTTTCCGAAACCGCATGACCACTGTTACCCCCCCCATCTCCGACTTATCACTGATACCTTGCCCGGGAACGAAACCATGAGACCAGGTACTCTTTCGCGCGTACGGCCACCAGAACTGGTTTTGCCATCCATGACCCCTGCCTCCCGAATACCCTCAAGCCGGCAAATGGTTCCATGAGTCCAGTCACAGACCCCTGCCTCCTACCGCTAAAGCCGTAATCTCGCGTCCCACCTGACTGAAGTTCAGCTCCCACGCCCGGTTACAGAACCAGCAGCCCAGACACTTTTCTCACTATCATCTGCAGATGCCACAAGTTTTTGCCATTTTTCACCCCGACCCCTGCCTCCCGAATTACTCCAAGCCGGCAATCAGTTCCATGAGCCCGGTTTTAGACCCTAGCCTTCTACCGCAAACACCGTAATTTCTCGTCCCACCCGACTGGAGCTTGCTCCCTCACCCAGTTTTAGAACCAGCAGCCCGGACACTTTTCTTACTCTTAGCCACCGATGCCGCAGGTTACACAGTATTTCGTCTCCGACCCCTCGCCTTCCCCTGCACTGCTAGCCAGTAAGCCAACCTATGACTCTGTTCTCTAGCCCTGCCACCTACCATGGAACTTGTCTGAGCACAGACCCTAACTATCCTTGGCCCCAACCTTTACCATGTCCCCCCCCTTTTTCTCTCTTTCCATTCTCCTTTACTCTGAGGTCTATCCTGGCACCAGTACCCATTGTTCTTTCCTGTTTATTTGTAAAACAATGTCTGTTTATTTCAATGTACCTTGACATGTAACTGCCTTATTGTCTTTGCATTGTACTTTGTATTGTTCCTGTACATCCTGGGTCATGCCTGAAAATAGTCACTTGCTGGCTAGTGCACTTACCCGGTTAACAAAAACTAAATAAATAAATTGATGCTAGTTCTAATGTTTCCTCAAATTTGTTCATCCTAGGTGGAGTTGATTGGCTTAACATATAATTAATGTTAGGTGATTCAAGTGACCTAATTTGCATTGATAGATAATCACCCTCATTTGCATTTGCTTTGTCTAGATCTTGCTCTTTAGGAGATGAAGTACAAAGGATACTGTCTATTTTTTTGTTTTCCCTAGTAGATTGTGGGTGTCCTATAAAATCTGTTATTGATTTATTTTTTGTATTATTGCTAGGTTACTAGGTTAATAAAGACATGAGAAGGCCATGATCCATCGAGGATATCTCACACACTGTGTGGGTAAATTAAGAGTTGTCATTATCCCCAGTTCAGGTGTCTGTCTAGTCTAGTCTGAAAGATGTTAAATGTTTCAGCTTCAACCACGTACTGAGGAAGAGAGTTCCACAGTTTGGCCACTCTTATAGTTAAAAGGTCATCCCTGTTCTGTACTGCGGCTCTTAGAATGAGAAGTTGCAAGTTATTACTTCAGAGATTTACAGTTCTTTTAGAGAACATTATTCCACATTGTTCAGTTAGGGTTTTATTATTTAGTAATTTGTATAGTTGTAAAATATCTCCCCTCCTCCTTCTTTTCTCTAGTGTAACTAATCCTGTTTTTGTTAGACTTTCATTATATGGTTGTGATTTAAGGCTAGGTATCAGTTTTGTTGCTGTATGTTGAACTTTTTCTATTAAATATCTTATTTTGAGTAGGGATTCCAAAAAGGTGAACAAAAATCCGGATGAGGTCTATTGTAAGTTTGGTATAACAGAAAGAGATACTAAGCACTTTTATTAATAAAGGTGCATTCGATAGAGTTGAGTATCATGTTACGTGTTTGAACAACTTTTTTTTACAGTGGTTGCTAGGGGGCAGAGAGTTATTAATAATGATACTGAGGTCCCTTTCTTTGGTAACATTTTTTAGTGCTTGGTTATTAACATAATAGGTGCAGAAAGGGTTATTATTACCCATATGTATAACATATGTACTAAAATGCATTTTATTTATATTAGTCCAAGCCTCTATTTGCTTCAGATACCTGGCTAAGGACTGTTGTTTATGCATTGTATCTACTTCCCCTTCCAGTTTTGTGTCATCGTCAAATTTGACCATGTAGTTTTGAATATTAGTATTAATGTTACTAATATAGACATTGAAAAGTGTAGGTCCCAGGAAAGGGTATAGACTTCCCACAGTGACACCCCTACAGTAACATACATCGCTGCCAACAACAGCACCAAGTCACTATAGGGGATGTGTTTGGGACCTGGCAACACTCTCCCCCAACCTGCACCCCTCCCTGAACTAATTCCAACCTGGAGTTAGAATCCTTTAGTACAGGGGATGTGGGGGGGGTGAAGTCCCCCATGTGGGGAGTTGGGGGGCGAAGTCCCCTGAAGAAAAAAACTGTCCCTGCTGTGAGCAGATCCCTGCCAACTGCAACTTGCAGTCGACAAGGAGCCTAGTGCTGTGATACAGGTCAATGACTTAGTTGTCGACTCGACATCATAGAGCCCCAGGAAAGTCCCCTGGGGATGCCACTACTAACTTGTCCTGTGGTGGATAGGCTGCTTCCTATTAGAACCTGCTGTGTTCTGTCTATCAGACAGTTACTAATCCATGGAATTAACTTGATTACTAATTCCCAGATTGGTTAGTTTTCTAATCAACTCATTATGGGGGACTTTATTGAATGCATTACAGAAGTCAAGTAAAATTACATCTACTGGTGTAACGTTATCTAGACTGGATCCTACATTGTTATAAAAAGTGATCAGATTAGTGGTACACGAGTGTCCCGGGGTAAATCCATGTTGGCGTCTGTCATTGTAACCCAGTAGCTGTAGGTCTTTTTCAAGTTTATTTTTTATTAACCATTCCATGATCTTCCCAAGAGTAGAGGTAAGCCTCATTGGTCTATAGTTAGCCATATTTTCTCTTGCTCCCTTTTTATGTATAGAGACAATGATAGAGGTATTCCAATCTGTTAGTACCTGGCCAGAAGCAATGGATTTATTAAATAAGATTGCAATGGGGGTTAATAGGCTATTGGCTGATCCAAATATGAGTCTAGCATTAAGATTATCAGGTCCCGGTGAGGAGTTTGTGAATTAATCATTGGCACTATACCATTTGGCAAACCTTGATTGTGAGATCACACTCAGATCTCTAACTTAAAAATAATCTGACATTTTCTTATTAATACATGATTTGTATTTGAGGCTTATAGTAATATTTCGGTCTACATAGCTTAGCAAGGCCTCCAGATCATAAGTATCCAGAAGTTTCATTATGTGTTCTATCCAAGGGGAGGGTTTGCATTCCATGTTTTTCCAGTACACTTTTTCTTTTAAGCAGTTTTTATCAAGTCTTGCCTTAGGCAATCTATTTGACTTTTCCAGTAATTAATAATCTTACTGTCTGCAAGATATTGTAAACAGTCTGTTCCCAGCTCGGCTCTAACAAAACAGCTGGGTGTGGATTTATTAAAGCCCAGAGCTGCACATAGGACTTGAATAGTAGGATTTTTGATTTTTTTGACAGAGGAGAGTACCCAAACTTCAACACAGTTAGTGGTGGGCGAAGTGGCCCCAATTCGCTCCGTGAAGTGATCCACGGAGTGAAGGAGAATTCGTGGAGTGCTCCGCAACGTGAAGCAGAGTACTTCACGTTATTGATGGGTAACACGAAGTCCATTGAAAACAATGACTTCTCATTACTCTGCCTTCCCAAACCATTACTCCACCAATTATTAAGGTGAAGTACATTGAAAACAATGTACTCTGCCTTACTTCGCCTTGTTTTTAAGCTCCAAAGGAGAATTTTGCAGTGATTCATGGGATTTCAGGTCACATGGGTTCTAGATTGTTCTGCACAGCCTCAGTTTGGGGTAGTGTGTGTATGAAGCTGTAGGAGACAATCTGTTCTGACAGCTCTGTGATTCAAACCTTCTAAAAGCTGTTAAAAAAGCCTTTTGGGGTCATTTGTTTTGCTGAAACTTTAGTTCATCAATTATAGGAAACCCACCTGTGCTCATATCATCGAGCGTTTATTGTTTGAGTGTGGATTTTGAATGTTAATGTACAATATTCAGTCTGTGCACTGAGAGACAGTGGAAGTGTGCTTTGGGGAGGGACGTATCTGTGGTGTAGGTGGATTAACTTGGAGAAAAAGACAGTGCTTTCTGTTTTGTTGATATTTTTCTTGTATAACTGTGTTAATGTAACACATTAATATTTTTAATAATTCTTGCCATTTTTTTGCTGATTGTTGAGGTGCAGCAGTGCATATTTTTAGTTTGTTTAAAATATGTGGTTATATTACTGAAGTTTTCAATTTGATAAACATTACTTAGTGTGTGTGTGTGAGTATCAAATCAGACACCTTTTATTGTGCCACATAATTTCAGCAATGTGAACCTGCTATCCACTGCAGCTGTGTAATTTTTGAACTTCTTTGTGGTATCTTTACTAGTACTAGTGATTGTTACTGCAGCAGTGCAGTACACTGCCCCCTCTGTGGCCCGCCCCAATCGGCAAAGGAATTCTTTTCCAGATTTGAATTTATGATGGTGAGCACTGGTTAGGTGTTGTGCCTTTGCATCTGCATCTCTTCATTGCACAGCACAATCTTAATCTGTCTGTGCATTTGCATCTCTTTAGGGCCCAATCTCCATCTCTAACTTACGTCACAGTTTTTCTTTGGCTTCCCTTCAGAGTACTGTACCGGTGTGGTGCATAATTCTGCATGAACGTTGTACACATTAATATGTGTTTTAAGTCAGGACCATCATCACAAGTCACTCATGATACGAATCATGACCTTCATCATCACGGTCACAAATACAGTCACAAATCATGATTTATGATCACGTCACGACTCACAACATTAATCTTTTTAATGGCTACTTAGATGTATTGTAAGCCTGTTTTGTAGTATCTCTCCATGCTTCACCGCCCCACCATTGTACTCATTAATGAGTGTTTTTAAGTTGGGGAGTTTTGTGCCACACTTCATTGGGGCCCAGAGAAGTACAGCCATAGGTATTCGCATTTCTTCATCATCATGGTCACAAATGCAGTCACAAATCATGATTTACAATCACATCTCGAGTCACAACATTAATTTTCTTTTAAACTTACTTGGATGTATTTTAAGCCTGTTTTGTAGTATCTCTCCATGCTTCGCCACCCCACCATTGTACTCATTAATGAGTGTTTTTAAGTTGGGGTGTTTTGTGCCTCACCTCATTGGAGCCTGGGGAAGTACAGCCATAGGCATTCGCGTTTCTTCATCATCACGGTCACAAATCATGATTTACAATTACGTCACGAATCAAAACATTACGTTTTTTACTAGTTACTTGGTTGTATTGTAAGCCTGTTTTGTAGTATCTATCAAGGCTTCACTATCCCACCATTGTACTCATTAATAAGTGTTTTTAAGTCAGGGGTTTGGACAATATATGCAGTACATACACAGACTGGAAAGAAGACTGACTTCACACATGCAGTTTAGCACTGTATACTTGCACTGCTCAGAATACAAAGTGTCACACATACAGAAGACAACAGAGAAAAATAAAATTTACAGAAAACAAATTAAATAAAAAAAGAGTACAGGAAAGACAAAAAAATGTAGCTTTTAAAAAAGCTGTTGTGTCTAAATCAAAGTTTAAATCTCCTCCTCGCTCTGATCTCAAAGTATCAGCAGTCACAAAACAGACTCCTCTCTCTCCATCTGCACAAGAGAAAGTAAAAGTGTCTGCTTGTATGATTCACTTCCTTCCTGCCTATCTAAAGAGCATGTGGTTTACAGTACTGTGAGCCATGTGACGTGTGAGGGGGGCTGCCAAATCTGAAACACCAAGTGGATCACTTAGAATCATAATGAGGAAAACAAAGTCCATTAAAAACAATGACTTCACCTTACTTCACGTTGCCATTCTGCCCTAACATGAAGTGGTAATGACAAGGCGGAGTGAGCACTTTGCATTTCCCACTCCGCGTGATGGAGTGGCAACGCGATGTGCCCACTTCACATTCACTTTGCTGGTGGAATTTAAATTTGCTGCATCTCTAAGCACAATATAGTAACTATTATATTTTGCCTGTATTGATTTTACTAAAGGCCTTATTGTATTCCCCATATAAATAGTTAAATCTTCTTAAATCCATAGAAGAGGACTTGATCTTTACCTAAAGGTCATCAAGGTGACCCTTCCAAGATGGGATCCATGTGAAAGTCAATCTCAGGTAACAATATTTCCTTAGTACCTCTACTGAGTGAGAGTCAATATTCCAATGACGTGTGATTCTGTGACCTCCAAATGTAATTATCTTGGTCTTTGATATATGAATCTTCAAGCCCAAGAGTGTAGATTGATCATTGAGTATTATGTTTTTTTTCTGAAGGCCACTACAGGAGAGTGAGAAGAGCACAAAATCATCTGCATATACCAGAACTGGGTAGGTCAGAGGTTCGATTTTTGGGGAGCCTGAATCAGGAACCTCAAGAGCTATTATTAGGTTATTGGTATAAATTGGAAAGTAGCTGACCAAGGGAAAGAAGGAAGCACAAACCCAGGAAAGGTAGAATAAATAAAATACTGACCTAGAAAGCTACTGAATGCACAGACTGAACAGAAAGCCCAAAAGCACAAAGGGAAAGTCACATACAAACAGGTGGAGTAGGGGAGCAGAGCCCCAAAAGAGCATTCGGCTGTAGCAAAGAAACTGTGTTTCCAAATGAGGCTGAAGGAAGCTGGTTTAAATAGCATAGGAAGGGGGCTGTGTGTGGCTGGTAGTTCCTGCCAATTGAACTGCAGGCATAGCCCTTGTGATACATAAATAGATAGTACACAGTGAGTTCAGTTCCAGCATTCAGGTGCAGAGAGAATAGAGAGAAAGAGGCTTCCAGACTTGTCCAGCCCTTCAGGGCAGGAAGAGGTGCTGCTCCCTTAAAACAAGGGGGAGTAGATAAGGGGAAAAAAGCAGAGTAAATAGAAACAAGTGGGGCCCTTAGGGGTCCCACACAGCAGGTCAATCACAGATATGCTTAGCCCATTAAGAAAAAAATACATAAAGTAACAGAAACACTGCATGATAAAAGATATAACACCAGCAGGATATAGTTGTATGGACAATAAACTAAGAACAGAGGATTAACCTTGTGCTTTCTGGTAAACCCTCAGCAGATGGTGAAGGTTTTTAAATCAGCTGTAACTGACAGAATCAGAGATTGCATAAAACAGTGTGATAAGTCCAGAATAAGTAATACTTGAATCTTTAATTTTTAATTGATTCTGAAAAAAGATCTTGGCAGGGAATTCTATTTGGAAAACTGACAAATTCTTATATGAAGACTATTGCATGTCATTAATTTAATATAAACACTGGGCATAAAACACTCTTCATTAATTAGGAGGATGTTTTATTCACAGAGAATTTTGGTGACTTGCTAAACCCTTGATTATACATCCTTTATTAGAATGCCCTTTGCTGGAGTCCCTGCAATCTAAATGGTTGAATCAGTATTTATCAAAAATGGATAGATGCACTAATAATATCAAGACACTGAATGTTTTCACTTATGGAAAAAGAATGTCTCTATATTATATTTTGTTGGAAAATTTGTAATGAACGTTACAGTATGTACATTCTTAAACTGAATGTATGCATCAACAAAGTATTTAACTAGTTTATGTATATACAGTAGGTATTGTTTTATCTTGTATGTCCAGCCTTGGCCACACATGCTTTTCAATCTCAAAATCTTGACTCAGCATGCATATATGTATGCAATTCTATTCCCCCTGTCTCATTCTTACAATAAAAGGTAATCATTTATAAAAGAAAAAACTTTCAGACTAGAAATCCCTCTCTTCTTCTCATAATCCTTAGGGTACCAGTTCTATAAGGACAGCAGGTTCAGGGCAGGAATTTCCCTAAGGGAACATCAAAGAAAGATATCCACTACACCCTCCAGGAGGTACAAATCCTTGCATGAAAACATAGTAATATAGAAATTTTGCAGGCAGAAAAGATTTGAGGCCCAATTCTAAAAGCAACAGGACTGATGCAAGGTGCTTGTGTCAAAGAACTATGACACAAGGGTCTCACTGCACCATATCTTGCATCATTTGTGATTCAGGAACACAGCCTGCACTAGGTGGGGGACCACCTGCACCAGCTGAACTTGTACTGTTCTTGCTTCAGTTGCACCAGTGTGCCATGGTGGAAGGGGCATGCACCACAGCAGCGCTGCAGCATACCCTTAATTGGGCTTCACAAAGCTCCCCCACAGGGTTTATGTTCTGCTACAGTAGGACCAGCCCAGAGATGGTCTAACACTGCTTGTGCCTCTTCCTGAACTGTCACTTGCCACAACCCGTCCCCATGCAGGACCCAGACAGTGGTACTGTAGCAGTTAGCATCATCCCTTCATGGTGTGTACATGCCTGAAGAGTCTCCCGCATAGTGCCAGGTGTGTGACTGCCCCCCCACAGATAACACAGGCATGCCAGTGGTTGTGAGATGTCCCTTTCAAGGATCTGGTGCCACCCCTCACTACCCCAGCTGTCCCATACTGCCCTCCTCATCCCCTGTCTTATCCATCAGGACCCTGGAAGCCTCCAGGTGGGTCTCCTTCAATGGGCACCACTGTTGCCCGACAGCCTGCAGCTTGCCACAAACCTCTTCCATTCACCTTGCCTTTGGTAGGCTACTATTTTATACCCCTTCCCCTCCTTGCCTTAAGTATGTATGTTATATGGCAGGTCAGCTGCTCTTCATACAACTTCCCTTGCATACCCCACACCATTTTAGTGGCCCTTCTCAGCACCATCTTTAAGTGATTGCAATCATTCTTTAGGTGGGGTCTAAAACTATGTGCAGTACTCCAGGTGCGGCCTCACCGAAGACCTGTACAGTGGCAGGATCATCTCTTGCCTTCTGCTGGTGATGCCTCTAACACTGCAGATCAGAATCAGGTTTGCCTTTGCATATGCCTTGTTGCACAGGGCTGCTTGTTTGTGACTATCAATAATGATGAGTCCCTTGGTCTCACACTTCAGTAGTCCAGTTAATGCTAACAGTCCCTATCCAATAATCAATTTCCTCCCTCACCCATCTTTTCAATCTATCCATCCCACAGTGTGCAGTCCCTAGTGCATGAAAATTTGCTAAGGTCATCCCACTACACAAAGTAGGTGAGCCCTTTCTGCTGGGCAACTACAGGTCTGTCTCGCTCCTCCCCACTCTCTCCAAAATCCAGGAGGCACTCAATTCCAATAGATTAAACTCCATTCTGCACACCTCTAAAACTTTAAGCCCCTTCCAGTCTGGCTTCAATCGCCTCCATTCCACCTCCTTCTCTCTGCTTCATCTTACTAACCACATTCATTCCACCATGGACAAGGGTCATCTCACCTTGGCGATTTTTGTTGACCTCGCCAAGGCCTTTGACTCGGTCTCCCACAGTCACCTACTAAACAAATTAATTTTAATAGGACTCTCCCCCACTCCTCTACAGACTGGTTTTAATCATATCTCTCAGACAGATACCAATACGTGCAGCTAGGTCACTCCTAATCCACCCCCTCCCCATTCATGCTGGTGTCCCTCAGGGGTCAATTCTGGGCCCTACTCTTTTTTCAGTCTTTGTTAATGACCTTCCCTCTGCTTGCTCATCCATGCATATGTACGCTGATGACACTGTCATCGACGCTTCAGGCCCCTCCCTCCCAGCAGTCCAGACTTCCCCACAGGCTACTTTTGTGAATGCCCTCAATGATTTGAGGCAAGCCTCCTCAAGTGTAACACCAGAAAAACTGTTGCCATGGCTTTTGGCACTGCCTAATGGCTGGACAACCTCCCTTCCCCTCCATCCTTGTTTTCCTTGGGTGGTACAAAAATAGATACAGTGCAGCCTTTCAAATATCTAGGGGTCTGGTTAGACCCCAAGTTAGACTTCCCCCAGCACATTGACTCCATGCATACCAAACACAGGCCCAAAATGGGAGACTTGTATAGGGTTAAAGATTGTCTCTCTCTCTCTCTCTCCTGATCCAGAAAGAGCTCATCACCAACCTAGTCCTCTCCATGACAGACCATGCTGACATACTCTACAGTTTGGCACTCAAATCGTCTCTCGCAAAACTCGACCCCCTGCATAATACCGTCTGTTGCTTCACTTCCAAACTCTCCTTTTGAACCCACCATTGTTTCTTCTACTCTGCCTTATCCTTATCCTCTCTGGCCAATCAACACCTTGCTCATTGTGCTGCTTTCATAGGCAAGTTCTAATTTGTGGCTCTCCCCTGTATCTCTCCAATCTTTTATTCCCCATATCAACCTCAGGCTACTGCCTCAAAACCTGTAATTCCCACACTTTCACTGCTCCTCATCCTCACTCCCAATCAGGCAAGGTCGCTTTCTCTTTCAGGCTCCCTGATCTTTGAAGTCATCTCTCCCACTCGATCTATCTCGCACCAACTCTAGCCTTTCTCAAAAAGCAATTAAAGTACCTCCCCCCTACTGTAATGGCTTCTCTTCTATCCTAACTCCCCCTCTGCTTCTCCCTCCCCATCCTCTCCCTACCTTCTCTCCCACCTGTTACATCTTGACCCCCATATAATACTCCCTTCCATCATCTCTGAAACCATACTACCCACTTACAGTACCATTATCTTCTCAATCCTCCCTCTGTGTACTCCTGAGCTGTCATAACATTGTGCATATGTATACCTAGTATAGCCAGTGCCCATATTAATCTGCTATTGTGTCTATGTATATAATTATTTTTTGCCTATATATGTATTGTTTACACTGTATTATATTGCCTATTACACTCTGCACTTTGTCAAGTTATGCTGCTCCAAATATGTACCTTGTTTGTATAAGTACCTTGATATATATTGTTCTGCTTTGGTTCTCCAAGATGTTTTTGATGTTCTGCTACACTATTTTATAACCCTTTACTCCCCCCCTCCCCGGGTCGCACCTGGAAATGAGCCTTGGCTCAGTCTCCCTTTCCTGGTTACCAAATTTTAAATAAATAAATTTCATAATATGGGCTTATTACTTCCTGGTCTCTGATTGGCTGAGACCCATGACAGGGTAACACATTGAGTACCAGTAGAGACTGGAAAATAATAAGTGCCAGTTGCCCACCTCAGTTCCAAACTGGTATCACTCTGCCAGTTTGAATTTTAAAACTTAGGGACTGCCATTTCCCACTTGCTAACCGAGAGGCACAAGTGAGTTTGTTACATGCAACTCAAATGTAGTATAAGTGGTATAAATGCAGTAAATAATGTTTGTTTTTAATAAATACCTTCAGCACTCCACTGCCCATGCTCTCTACCTTTGCATTATGCTTATTGTACAGTTCGATACTCCTGCCGCTCACCTGCTCTCTTTGCTGCGGCAACTTAGCATCACATCTCCAATTTGCAGTAAGGGTTAAAGAAAAGTACCACTCCTCTCATCCCTCAATTGTGTTCTCACCACCTGACTGATGGTTGTACTCACCTGATTGCACCCACTATCCCAGAGAGCAGGCTGCTTTGGAAGGGTGTGATGTTACTTTTTTTTGGGGTGGGGGGAGGGTGCAGAAAGCAACAAATGGACCCTACAAAAGAAAAGTAAAGCCAAACAAAAAAAATCTCTCAAACACAGCAGTGCCCTCTACTGTTGAGTATACCAGTAGAAGGACTACTTTACAAGAAAACCTATTTTCTATTAATTTTTACAATACTTACTGTTAAGTTTTTTTAAATGTTTTAATGTTTTATCAAAATGTTATCAGTATCTCATTTTCTTAGCACAGTAATATACTGTAGGGTGGGTGGTATGGGCAAAACTGGACCTTCCAGGTGCTAGAAGGCCCTTTGCCTGCAACATTGGACCTCATTACACCCCTAAGAAGTCTGTTATTGACCAAAACCACCCACCCTTTTGGGTATCATTGTTTACTTGAGGTTTTCAATATGCATGACTTGCATTTCTTCAGATTGAATTTTAAAGTTGCCAGATTCCAGACCACTTTTCCAGTTTTGCCAGATTGCACCTCAACACACTGATTCACTCCTTTGTGTTAACTCTACTATGTAACATTATATAATCTATGAACAGGTTAATCTTACCCTGAGTTCCCACTGTTGGATCACAAATGAATACGATGAAGAGTACCGCTCTGAGGACTGACCCTTGAGGCACCCAGCTGGTCACCTTTCTCACCCATGAGTGGCTCCCATTACCAACCACTACCTTCTGAGTCCTTTCACCAACCAGTGTTCCCAATCCATTAAACTTAGTAGTACCTCACTCCCTAGGTTTTCAGCTTTTTTACTAGCTTTCCATTTGGAACCAAGTCGAAAGGTCTTGCTGAAGTCCAAGTACAGAACATTCACAGTCTGACCCCTATCCACTGCTTGGGTTACTGTATTGAAAAAGTTAATGAGGTTTACTAAGGATCATACTTAGGAAAGTGAGGAGCAAGGGAGCTGTAAGCTCATTAGTGCACCTATACTAACAAATTACTAAATTAGTAGTACTTAAGTGGTACTTCTGTGAGTAAAAAATAATCAAGTAATTTTTCAAATTCATGTTTTGTTTTGCTGATGATGACTTGTAGTGGCAATTTATTCCAAGGTTGTATAACCTGTAATGTAAAGAAGCATTTTCTATTATTATAATAGAAATGTTTACCAGCCAATTGTAGGGGGTGCCCTCTGGTGTCATATTTGTTAGATTTAAACTCCAAACCAAGTTCGGACAACAAATAAGGGTCATTGACAATGTCAAATAGAAATGGCAAATCACCCCTTAGTCAACATGTTTCTAATGACATTAGATTTAGGGAAATTAATCTGTTGATATATGAAATAGTGCTGTATGTAACCCCTGTAACTGTTTGGTAAATTTCCTTTGTACTTATTCTAGTTGAATACAGTTAGACTTCTTATACAGGCACCATAACTGAGAAGCATATCCTAAATGGGGTCTTACATAAGCCAGGAAAAAAGGCATCATGATGTTGGGATTTCGGAATTTGATATTATGTCGGATAGACCAGATAACTTTGTTAGTATTACTGATGACCTGATTTACTTGATTTGAGTGCTCCAACTTATTTGTAATAATAATTCCTAGATCTTTTTCATCAGAGGTACTCAGTAAGGTGGTATCTCCCAGAGTATATAATGTGTTGAGGTTCTGGGGTCCCTAATGCATTACTCTGCATTTTATTTATTGAGTTTCATACCCCATTTAGTTATCCAGTCAAAGGTCTTATTTAAATCTCACTGTATGGTCTCAACCTGATCAGGGGTAGCACAAGGTATGCCAAGTTTAACATCATCTGCATATTTAGTTGAAGTAGAGATACAAGTGCTTGTGATATTTGAGATGAAAGCCTGAAAGAAGCAGGGGCCCAAGACAGAGCCTTAAGGCACCCCACTAGTTAAAAGACCAATATCTGAAAGTTCAACATTAATTAATACACTTTGGGCCAGATATTCAAAACTTTGCACTGGGCACATACCGTTTGCACAGTTTTAGCGTGGGATTAGTGTGGCCTGCTATATTCAAAAAGCAAAATAGAGCGTGCAAACTGCATTAGTGCTTGACAAAATTATAATGTATGCAAGGGGCAAGTTGAGGGTGTGTGTACATGAATACAGGTGCAATGCTATATTCAACAACTAGCACCACGCAAAGTGGTTTTGAACAACTTAGCACGACACTTAGCGCAGTGCACATTACTGCCCAGGAAAAGGTAGTCTTCATCCTAGGCAATCAGCTTTGCATGACATTGTGGCTTTATGGAGTGTTTGTGCAGCCTTGCGTGACCCTAACAAATACATATGACACGTAGACAAAGCCAGACATAGAGGAAATATGCTGCTCACTGATGGCATCACAATGATGCCATCATCTGCCACCAGTCCCAGCCATGCCAGGCAGTAAATGGTGACCCTGCCGGCAGTGGACGCCATGGCAGTGTGGCCATACAGCACACACCTGCAGACCACTCATCTGTGGACACCAACAGATGCCAGCACACACATGCAGCACTGTGGGCATGGAGGATCTTGAGGGGAGGATGTACGGGTGGCCAGACTGCGTCACAGACCAGGTGTGGCCACAAGGCTGGACGACATCATGCAGTGCACATGGGCCAGTGTTGGGAATACTCCAACACCAGTGTGCCTGTCTGATCATATGTGACTCCCAGCCACGTTCCGCATAGCTGTACAAACACCACAGCACACTCAGTTGGCCATGTATATGTCACGGTGGGCATCACATGCCAGAGGTACAGCATCTGTGGGTCACAATAATGTCCACTGTCAGTAAACACCTGCAAGGTGGACCTGTCACTGTGTACAGTACAGTTGTCATCACTGCCCTACACACCATAGGCATTGCTGTGTCCCTCATGATACTGGCCCCCTTGCTACTGTAGTGTCTGCTGTACACTGTGGCATGACTTGCAGTGTGACAAGTTGTGTGCAGCACCACCACCACCACCACCACCTGTGCCTATGCTGTGTTGTCCCCGGGGCACAATATGCTGTGCTGTATTGTATACATGTAGCCTGCAGCTACCATCATGCACTGACAGACTGACCTACAGGTGGAGCTGCAGGCAGATCTGGCCAGCCCCTGTACTTCCAGACTGACCTACAGGTGGAACTGTGGGACCCTGCAGTAATGCTGGGCAAACTGCATGCAAATCAGGGCATAATGAGATGCTAATCTGGATGTTTGCCCAGAGGCTACCTAAGTAGGCTCATTTGCATGTCACTTTTGAATACGACAAAGCTTAGAGCTGGGTAAATGTGTTTGCACCAGGCAGACTGCTTAGCTCTGCACTAAACCCATGCAAATGTGTTAGCGCCCTGCAAATGCTTCTGGGAATATTATACAGTTTTGCACACTGTACTTTCACATGCACTGCTGCCTTCAGCTGTGCTGGGTCTAGGCGTTTGCTGGCACACACATTGGCCACATAGTTCACCTCTACCTACTTTCATGTCACTGTGCACTGTGTTGCTGTTGTGGTTTGCACTTCCTGGTAGCCATATTCAGAGCTGTCTTATTCCAGGGTTAAGTTTTCCCTGCACTCCCAGCCCTGTTTGTCTGGCCTCATTCCCATGCTATAATCAGAAGCTGTTTGCCCCGGGCTATTCCTTTTGAATATAGCTTGGTTTTTGCTCAGGGCTGAGTTTGCCCACTGGGCATTGCTAATTTAGCCCCGAGACAATGTTTTGAATATCTGGCCCGTTGAGTCCTATTATTTAGCCAGTTGCATATCCAGTTTGTTATTGATTTTTTTATGTTAAGATGCAGTAATTGGATTTCTAGTGCCCAATGAGGCATAGTATCAAAGGCCTTACTAAATTCTATAAAGATGACATAAAATGGGATTTTCCTATCAAGTTCAGAACTAACGGTCTCGTAAAAACACATAAGGTTTGTTATCCAGCCTCTACCTTATTTAAATCCATGCTGTTCAGGATCCTGTCTATCCAGGTTTGGTGTAATTATATCCTTAATTAGGCCTTCTAAAACTTTGCAGACTGATGAAGTAAGACTAACGGGTCTATAATTTTCCCATGTTATTTTTGGGCCATTTTTGTGGATTGGAATGACATGGGCATGTTTGCAGTCAGCAGGGACATAATTATTCAATAAAAATCCCTCAAATAGTTTTTTCAATGGTTAGGCCAAGCCATCAGATAGAAGTAATAACAAGTGTCCAGAAATGTTGTCAGGGCCAAAGCTTGTCTTACCTTTTTGAACTCTAAGTTTGGAACAAATTTGATCTAGAGTAAATGTGATTTGACTAGAATCACCTGTGTTAGTCACATTATAGCTTTGTGCATTCTGCTGACTAGGACTAAAAATGTCACAAAATTTTGTGTTAAACAAATTTGCCATAGTTTTTGGATCATGGATTAAAGTGTCATTAAATAATAAGGGCCCTACCTAACTAGTAGTTTTTTTAATGAATTAATGCATGAGTAGATTTGTTTTCCATTGTTTTTGTTAGCTGTTCTAGCAAGATTGTATTCCCATTTAACTTTTGTTTTTCTTATTTTGATTTTACATTTCTTTTGTATAGATAAATAAGCAGTCCAATTATACACGGTTTTGGATTTTAAATAAGACCAATATTTCTTGTCTTTTATCTTTTTATTGAATTACTAAACCATTTGGGGTGATGTCTATTATATTATATTATAAATAGAATAATAGATAGGCTCCAGTGAATTTCAAGGCTGTAATTCCATCGAGAGGTTCTGGGGACATAGGGAACCTCGAGAGTGAAGCTTTAGAGGTTCACATGTCCCCAGAACCTCTAGATGGAATTTATAGCTGAGTGATTTACTGGACCCTATTTTTTAATTTTTGTAATATATGGATCACACTTTATTTTTTGTGTGCAGCTCTTTGTTTATGGTGTGCTGTGTGGCTGGGCACCCGATGCAGCTTGGACTCGCATGAACACCCACCCCCCTTGCTCCCGCTCGTTCCCTCACTCAGTGGGGTCTCATACCTTTTTGTCCTGTTCTTTATTAGTGTTTGTAGGATTCAAGAGATACTTCTGTGGAACTGGCTAAGATAAATAAAAAAAACAAAAGGGTCAGCAGAAAAAGAAAGCGACAGTTTTCTCTCGCTAAGCGAGAGACAGCCGCCATGTTTTTGAATTGTTACGCCTGCCCAAAGAGAATCCGCGGCCAATCAGGAGGTGTGGTTTCAGGAACGTCACATCGTGTGTAAAGGAGGTTGCTGTGTGGATCTTAGCAACAAGCCTACCGTGTGGGGGAGTGGAGCTTGCGCCGTTTAGTTTTAGTGATAATACTATCATTCAGAGGTGGAACGATGGTATTTTCACTTCTGAACCATAGTATTATCAGGGACCAACAATGGTATTATCACTTTGGCTGATGTGGTATTGCCGGGATTTTTTTGTATGGGATATTATAATATTATTTAAGTATCTCCATATATTACATTATATTATATTTTATTATATCATATTATATTATACTATATTATATTATATTATATTATATTATATTATATTATATTATATTATATTATATTATATTAACATGTTTCCCTGGTGGATATGTACTTGTCCCTGAGATGGAGTAAGATACTTTTAAAATAATTCCTGCATTCATTTGTATTCAGACCATTGACGGCAGTGTCCCAGCAGATTGAATTTAATTCTTCCCTAAGATTTATAAGATCAGCTTTGTCATATAAATACAATTTTTTTGATCCAGTATTAGGTGCACAAACCATTTGCAAATTAAATGACACTGAATTGTGATCACTGTTACCAACTGGTGAGTTGATTTTAACATCTTTAAGATCCAGATGGTCATTTGCCAATACTAAATCAAGAATCTTGTCCCCTCTAGTTGGGGCTACAATATGCTGACTGAGTCGTTATTGTTTGCAAATGGAGGGGAGTTTTTTACCATTACTAAAGCGGCATAAGTTCTCTATCCAGTGTTACCAAGGTTAAAATCTTCTGTGATTATGACATCACCCAGTACTGCTGCATTTTCAATTTCCATTAAGACTGCATCAAAATAATCAGGTGGAGAGTCAGGAGGTCCATAACAGGTACCAATAACAAGTGGTTGTGAATTAGAGGGAAGCAATTGAACCCAGATACTTTCTGCTTCAAAATCATGAGTGTGGACCTTATCAGAAACAACAATAGATTTTACACTACTATTGATAAATAAGGCAACGCCACCACCTTTTCTAGAGGTATGATTAAGTTTGTATAGGCTATAACCTGGAATTTGAATATCCCAAGATGCTTTGTTGTCACCCCATGTTTCACATATAGAGATAATATCAATCTTGTCCTATGTAGCTATGATTGTTAATTCGTCCAGCTTGTTATATAGACTTCTAAAATTAAAATACATCCATTTCAATTGAGTATTATTGAGAGAGTGTTTATGGTTTGAATAACTATATTTATTTTTCCTTTTTAGAGAAGAGAACAACATCCCTTTCTCCCCCCTGGTTACCCAATTTAAATGAGGTGTACTTTTGTCTAGAATGTGCTTACCTAATAAAGTACTACCCCTGTGACTTAAATGTAATCCATCCCAACAAAACAGTTCTGGTTTATTATCAAATTTCTCCCAATGAGTAATATAAGTGAGACTCTGTCGCAGACATCATTTACGCAACCATTCATTTATGGTTTTAATCTTTCTGGTTTGATATTCACTTGCTCTAGGAATAGGCAAAATTTCAGACAAAAAAATATCTGCCCTTAGTTCAACTAGTTTATTTGTTAGTGCAACAAAATCTTGCTGGATCTTTTTTGCATAGTCATACGTGATGTTATTGGCACCAGCATGTATGACAGTTAAAGGATCTGTACCACAGTCCTGTAGAATATCATCAATCATTGCTGTTATATCTGAAATGTTAGCACATCAGAAAGTGGAGCAAGTTCAATTACTTTTGTCAGGATTATAAATAACCCTGTCTAGGTGTTTAATAAGGGAAACACCTAAGACATGTACTTGTTTATTGCTGCCAGAAATGAGGTTGAAGTAACCTCCATATTAATTGAGACATGCTGACTGCGATTTTCCATATTGATCTGATTATTAACTTCTGCCTAAACTGGATTTATAACTGTGCAATTTTGAGAAGATGCCATCAAGTCTGATGAGTCTGTAACATTATTCCGAATATCAGAGTTCAGACTGGTGTGCACGTAAGGTGGTACCAGAGCCACCCAGTGGGGAACATGGGTTAGTATTCCTATGACCTGAGGGGGGAGATTTCATAAGGTCTCTGATATTGGGAAAGACTAAATTAGTGTCCTCTGTGTCTACTTCAATGGTATCATACGTATTTGAAATAGGGAGGCAAAAATTCTGAGCCTTTTGTTCTTTTTTAAAGGCCCTGGTGTTATGCAGTAGGTGCCAAGTTTCATCCATTGCGTCCCCTGTATGCTCTTCCCTGTCCCGTTTTCTGTTTAAAGAACTGGACGGGACACTAGTAGTGGGTCTAGGCACATTTATAGTAGGTATGATAAGGGCATGAGAAACATGATCAGCCAGGTTATTAGGACATGCTGGAGTACTGACAATATTAGTGTTAACTGTGTCATTTGTTATATTAAATCTGTTTTTCATTTCTATCTGGTTGGTTTCTAGCGCTGCAAGTCTAGTGGAAAAACAATTTATTTCTTGTTGTATATCAATGTTTTGCAGACATTTGAAGCACACATAGGGTTGTATTTGTTTAATAACAGAGGTGATAGTATGCATTGAACAGCTTGAACATTTTATACCAACCACACCATCCAAGGTCATAATAGAGTCAGCCATTTTAGTTGTGCTGTATATTCTACAAGCTGCATAAAAATAAGGCTCTTGCAATTGTGCTGCTATAGACTACTACACCTTGGATGAAGGGTACTAACTAGAGTATGTCTGGTATTTGTGTTACATTAAAGACAGCATGAAAACATTACCTGCGCCCCAGTCCCGGCTTCCCCGCCTGACAGGCCAGACTCACCACAATGCGTGTGTCTCGGTGCGCAGTGACCAAACACGCACCTGCTTGTGCTTGCCCCGCTCACACAGGGCCATGCTGTTATAGTTTGCAACCTGGAAGTACCATCCGGCTCACGTGACCAGGTCCTTGGAGTAAGTAAACTATTAAAAATATACTTTCACCACTAAATTTGCAATAGTAGGTAAAGAATCACTCTTTCCAATGTTCTATTACCTTAAACACTCATCCCTGGCACTCTTGCAGCTTGTAGAGAAAATCTGTACTTCCACTCTATAGCACTGTAGAACTACAGTCCCCAGGTGCCTCGTGACTTCAAGCAGTCCTCAATACAAAATGCAGCTTATTTGAAATAAACAGCTCAGTGTTGCATATGGCACTCAGCCAGAGCTGTCTCATTGTACAAGGGCAGTCTCACAGCGTGTGGACAGAGCAAATTCCTTTCCACTTGCACGGAGCCATTTGTCATGACCTCTCCCTTACAAAGTCATGCTGTCTTCCATCCTATATTCCCTTGCTCTCAAGAAGTTCCACCATCCACTCCTTTAATGATCATGAGCAGTTTCCATGCTAAGGAGGTCAGACAGACTATTCTGTAGATGCCTGGAGCCCCCTTATCCCCACCCTGGTGCAGGGAAATCACATTCGCCACCCTTCAGTTCCCTCACTAGTGTCCCAGTGATCAGTGAACAATCAAATCAGCCACCCTGCTAGAGCCTTCCCATTTCATTAGGTACCCTAGGGTTAAGTCTGTCAGGGCCTGGTGTCTTGTTCTTTTTCAGTTCTCTTAAC
This sequence comes from Neoceratodus forsteri, assembly GCA_016271365.2. NCBI lineage: Eukaryota > Metazoa > Chordata > Ceratodontiformes > Ceratodontidae > Neoceratodus > Neoceratodus forsteri. The sequence goes on along the minus strand of CM057449.1, from coordinate 539,817,891 downwards.
CTCTTTAGCATCCTGCCTTCCATAATCAAGTTTCTGTCTTGTTTCTGTCTCTCTGACTCCCCCCATTGGGTGGGCTGAACACTATGGGTGGGATTTCCTTTTTTACACTGTGAATTCTGAGGTGAATTAGTCATTTAGAAGGTCCATTGTGCAAGCATCATTAATCACCCCCCTCCCCCTACTTCCTCATCTCTCAATGTCCTGCTTCATTTGACCACTAGGTCATAACAGTACCTGTATGGACAGCACTGTTAAAAACAGTGCTGTCCAAACAGCGATGATCATAAAAATGTCAGGAACTATTGCCAGAAGCAAACACAGTGCCACTGATAGCAGTAGCAAATCTAATTTATGATTGCTACCACCAATAACTGTATTTTTCTGGGGGGGTGACTACCTGACCCCCCCCCCAGGCAAGGGTCTCTGCCCCTCTCACCACCCCTGTACTTAAAATAATCAACTCTGAGTCAGAGTTTGATTATGGGGAAAAAATAAAATTTTGGAGACCAGGATTAGAACCCTGGTCTCCACCACCATTCTGCTCATGCTTTAGCGCTCCATGTCACTGGAGCAGCTCGGCCAGCCTCCTGATTTCCTCTCATCTTGTGATCTTTTACAGTTCCACAGACAGCGACCTGGGGAGCGCTTATTACATAGTGCTGTTATTACCCTGTCACGGTCTGTGGAAGTGCTGTGTAGACATTGCTGTTCTGTGTAGCACTATTATTGTAGCACTTTTCTGACTGGGTAGATTCATTTGCAGGGCAGGAGAAAGGCTTTTTCATTTGTTTGACCCTCTGTGCATATCTGAGCTCCAAATCAGCCTTAGCTCTCCTCACTGTTGAACCTGACTCACTCTGGCTGCCCAGGTAGACTGACCTGTGTCCTCAAACTGTTGCTATTTATACCTGTACATCTTGAAGCCTACCCTCTTCTTGCCTACAACTTCCTCAACCTCCTTGGTGAACCAGAGAGATTTCTTTACTTTTTGACCTTGCCTGGCATCCTCATGATTCTCTATGACACCTGCAGGACTTCTCGTTTGATGTCATCAAACTTAACATAGCCCCTTCCATCTTGGTTACTCTCTCAACCTGTACTTTTGTAACTGAGAGGCATACTAAATTCCCTGAAGTCTGGACAGCTTTCAAGACTTGCCACAATGCCTGTACCAGACTGGTAAGAAATACCAAAAATAATTATTACCTGAACATTTTTGAATAGTGACTCTATAGCTCAGTGGTTAGAGCACTGGTCTTGTAAACCAGGGGTCGTGAGTTCAAGTCTCACTTGGACCTGCGTGTACTACTCCAGTAGCTTAGGTTACATGGTCAGATGCATTCTTTGACACTGTGCCACACAGAAGACTATTACACAAACTGGGGAATATGGGTGTGGGCAGGACAGTAGTGTGGTGGGTAGGTAACTGGCTGGGTGGCAGGACACAGAGGGTGGTGGTAAATGGCTGTCACTCCACAGAGGGAAGAGTGACCAGTGGGGTACCACAGGGATCAGTGCTGGGACGGTCCTATTCAACATCTTCATCAGTGACATTCATGGGACCTAGAGGCAGAATTTCACTGTTGCTGATGACACAAACCTCTGTAACAGAGTAGACACACCCAGAGGGTGTAGACAGAATGAGAAGCGACCTGCAGAAACTTGAAGAATGGTCAGGGGTTTGGCAGTTGAAATTCAATGCAAAGAAGTGCAAGATAATGCATGTGGGGCACAAAAACCCTGGCACAATATATCAGTTAGGGGTGAGGATATAGCATGCACCAAGCAGAAAGGGATCTTTAGGTTGTCATCTCTGATGACCTCAAGTAAGAAACAGTGTGACAAGGCAGCAGGTAAAGCAAATAGGATGCTGGGATGTATAGGCAGGGCATCACCAGCAGGAAAAGGGAGGTCATAATTCTGCTATACAAGACACTAGTGAGGCCCCACCTGGAGTACAGTGTACAGTTCTGGAGACCATACCTACGTAAGGACATAGACAGGGTAGAGAAGGTTCAGAGGAGGGCAACAAAGATGGTGCATGGATTGCATCACAAGTCCTATGAAGACAGGTTAAAGACTGAACATGTACTCCCTGGAGGAGAGGAGGGAGAGAGGATATGATAGAGACATACAAGTATCTTACAGGGAGGAACAGGGTGCAGGAAAACACTATTTTAAGCGAAAAAGATGTTCCAGGACAAGAGGGCATGGGATGAAGTTGGAGGGAGGGCGATTCAGAGGAAACATGAAAAGATTTCTTCACAGAGCAGGTGGTAGACAAGTGGAACACCCTGCCAGAGGAAGTGGTGGGGGCTGAAACAATCACGGGATTTAAGAATGCATGGGATAGACATAAAGGAATTCTGGAGGTCAGGGGTAAGGGGCAACAGACTTCTAGGAAAACAAACTAAACTTACAAGCTCAAATGGGCAGACTGGGTGGGCCATAGGCCCTTATCTGCCGACATTGTCTATGTATCTATGTATCTATGAATCTGCAAAGAGAATCCAACCAAAATATGGCATACTTTTGAATCAGTGAAAGGTTTTAAAGAACCTCCAACCCTGGCTGTCAAAATTAGCCTTCGTGGCTCCATCATCACCGTCAAATCCTCAATACTTGATAAATTTAGTGCACACTTTGTGACAGCAGGCTTTGTTTTTGATTTTTCCCAGGCAGCAACCCTATGCCCCTCTATCACACAAACTGCTACGATAACCATTCCTTCTACCCATGTCACCTTCACCTTCTGTACCATCACATACAAACAAGTTGAAGATCTTTTAACTAAATTACACACTAAAAAGAGTACTGGAGCAGAAAATATTGATCCCTTCTTACCACTATCTGATGTCTACCATTACCCATCTATTCAATTTATTACTAAGAGGGTACTGTACCCTAGGAATAGAAAGGTAGCCCACATACTGCTCCTTTTCAAGTTAGGAGTTCCTAGCAATGTTAACAACTATAGAGCTATTTCAATTTTGCTGGTCCTCTCTAAAGTCTTAGAAAAAATTGTCAATATACAGGTCAGGGAGTTTATTGATAAACATCAACTGGTCAGCCCTTTAGAATCTGGGATTAGATGCCACCATAGCACTACATCTGCTTTGACTAAAGTAACAAACAATTAGAGGCTATAGATAGTCAACAGATTACAGGGGCTGTTATCGTGGACATTAGTAAGGCCTTTGATAGAGTCGCTCATGGCCTTATCCTGGACGAGCTTAAGGAATATGGTTTTGAAAGCCCTGTAGTACATTAATTTGTCAGCTATTGAGCGGATAGACAGCAGCAAATTAAAGCTAACAGGACATTCTCCTCCCTGCTTCCCCCGGTAAGAGGGGTTCCCCAGGGCTCTAATCTGGACCCCTTGCAATTTTGTTGTGTGTCAATAATCTGAGCAGTAACATTACACATTCTAAAATACACCTTTTTGAGGATGACACTGTGTTCTACAGCTCCAAACCTTCATTCACTCAAGTTTGCTCTGAGAGTCAATCTAACTTTAACATGCTACAGTGCAATTTAATCCAGTCTAAACTGTCATTGAATGCCAAGAAAACTAAAGTAATATATTTCCATTACTCTAATTCTTCAAGTTCTCTCCCCAGTCACTGTCCCTGTCACCTATCACTGCCCTCCTTGGAGACACGCTTGAAGTAGTGGACTGGTTCAAGTATTTAGGTTTTCTGCTTGATTCTCATTTCTCCTTTTCCTTTTACCTCAATGCCTTAGCCAAAAAATTGAAACTAAGGCTCAGTTTCTTCTTCAGAAAGAAACCTCTCTTTTCCCAGATCTCTAGACTGAGATTAGTCCAGGCCACCTTTCTGCCTCTCTTGGACTATGTAGATACCAGCTATAATAACTGTGCAATCACCTACTTTCACAAATTGGACACATTATGCTATTGAGCTATTCACTTTATTACCAGTGCTCCAGCCAGAACCCATCACTTCACCTTGTATAAAGAATTGAGCTGGACCTCTCTGGCCACTAGGAGATTAGTACACACTTACTTGTGGGTATTTAAAGCTCTCTTAAATAAACTGCCTCCTTATATTACTACTCTCTTCCATTGCTCACATAGTTTGTATGTGTTAAGGGGTATGCTTATGTTATCCCTTGGCTCACTATCCTGACACACACCTGCCAGGGCACTATTGCCTGATAGGTGCAGTGTCCCGATAGTGAGCATCCAGGTGATGGATTCTGCAACAGATTTTTACAAGGGTTAGGTAGCAGATGTGATGGGTTACTACCTTACCCATGTTTTTGCACATCAAGGAACAGTTGAGTCAGGGAGTTGGCCAAGCTGCTATGGTGGTATGCAGGGCTGCACCACCAGCAGCTCTGCCAGCACACTTCCTCAGACCCAAGTTCTGTACCAGGCATATCCTTTTTAGGGACACCCCTGTAACATTTATTTTTTTACTCCAGGTTCCGCTTCCCATTGTAGTTGGTTATTTTAGTTATAGGGGCATGGGTGTGGAGCCCCAATATGGGGGGTGTGGGGGTGAAGCACCCCGTATTTTACATTTATTTTCAGTTGTAATGCCTGAAATATTGCTGTTGGGCATATGATCTGTTTGGGGCTGTGCATTTCAAGCATATTGACTTGGTATGCTGAGCGTCAGCATACTGAGTTCAGGGATTACATAGTATATCCTGTTAAGGAAGAATGCATATATTTCCCTAGAGGTACCTAAATTTTGCATGCATTATGGCAAAGTGGCCAGTAGCTATGTACTCCCTACAGTCTAAGTAAAACTTCAAACAATGCTTAAGCTACAAACCCTATCCCTTTAAATGCATTCAAAACCCTTATTACCAAAATAACTACTGACACCTACCACTGCAACTAATCTTGTACACTAACCCTCTACTTCCTTCCTCTACTTTATTTTTCCATTTCCTATGTTATGGACACAAATGATTCCTATGACTTTTTTTTTATTCACCTTTTATGCTCCCAGAGCTCTGGCAGGCAGTTTTGGTCCTCTGTATGGGTGGACTCTCTCTCCGGACCCACCAGCTCCCACACTCACTGACATTGGCAGTTCCCCATGGATTACTCCCACGGTGAGTCCAGGAGGGAGGCAACACGCTTCACCCCCCCCCAGAGACCCAGTCAAGAAGCTGGTGTCAGTCAGGAGTGGCGGCCATCATTGAGTGCTGCCAGGATCATTTTACTCCACTTTCCTCCCATTCCCTCCCTTCCTCCCTACCGATGTCAGCGAGTCAGGGCATGCCTTCCAACCCATACTGCCCTCCAGCCACTGCCAGAAGCAGTCAGCAAGCGGGATGACAAGTCTCCCTCCTCCTAAGAGAGAGGAGAGCAGTCTTTCAGATACTCAATCCTCTCTCCCCCCTGCTGACCCCCAATGGCCCAGGCTCATTCCTGAACCTGGGTCACCGGCATGGTGCAAGGTGTAGTGACCAGCACCTCAACCTCCAGCGCCACAGAGCTGGCTATTCCTATGACTTTTATGTTATATAATTCTATTGGCTTGTATTCTTTATTGCATGCATAGACACTGATGCCATTCATTATATATATAGTAAAATACCTTATATTTAGGAATTGTTGTTCCAGTTCCATGTGATAACAGTGATAGCGGAATAGCGATCGCCATTAAGGCGAGTGTACATCGTCGAATATGAATTACAGAGATATATACTGACAGCGACTGGAAAACTGGTGACTGGTTTACTGTTTTATGTGGGGGGCTGTGCCCCCAGCACCCCTCCCACTAAAGGATTCTGAACTCCAGGGGGGTGCATTCTGGGGGGGGTGCAAAGCTTAAAAAAATAGTAAAACCATGACCCAACACAAAAAAAACTATCGCAGCCAGAATCAAGACCGGCATTCTGCCAAGCCCAGCCCACCACCTACTCACCAAGCCACACAGCCAGTTCAGCAGCTGACCACCTTACTACACCCCACATACCCTCCCTCTCCTTCTGTCCATCACGCAATGTGGTCCCTCCCTTCCGCTTGCAGCGCGTATATATATATACAGTATATATATATATATATATATATATATATATATATATATATATGTACATCCTATTGCTGTAGTTGCCTATCCCCGCATACGGTTGCCACCCTGCCAGGGTACACAGGGTACCCTGCCCTTTACACAGGTGCCATGATTGAGTTGCCCTTTTTGAAAATGCTCAATCGCAGTCACCTTGTACATAGTATACCGTTATTCCTATTATCATATTGCATTATAGACTGTATCTTTGTTACCTCTGTTACTGTATTTTTGTTCTATGTATTGTCTTGATGTGATTTCTTGTACAAGGGACCTCCTTGCAAATAAGCTTGCTTGATGGATTTTATCCCTTCAAAATAAACTTGAACTTGAACCTCCAGTAATCTAGTCATTTTAATGAAGTCTGTCTTGCAGAAGTCCAAGACATACATTCTCAGTTTGGTGAGCTCAGGCACAAGGGGCAAGGAATACCACACCATGTTATGGTCACTGGTCCCCAGGAAGCCTTGACCCTAATGTCATATAAAGCATCCAGATTAGTGAACATTACGTCTGGGATCCCTTCCTGTCTGTTGTAATCCTTGATGTGCTGCATTGGGAGCAGTGCTGGACTACATACACCATTGCCTGACTGTGGCATACCTCTCAAAGAGAACAACTTTGAGTTACTAGGATAAGCAAGTTGAAAACCTCATAAATTATATGGAAAGAAAAAAATAATTTCAAGTATGCATGTTCTTTGTACTTCATATGGCAGGAGAAAAATCTTCACATTTATCATTTTATGTAAATGTTTACTTAGCAGGATTCACAGGCACTCTCCCCTTAGAGATACATTTATATGCATATCCTTCCAACTTAACTTCAGTGGACGGCAGAGAGAAGCAGCAAACTTTGATTACTTGTTTAGTCAAAATACAAGGGTCTCATACTCTTTGGAGATCTCTTAACCTGCCAACCTAGTGCCCATATACTTTCAAGAACCCGAGCTGGTGCTTCTCATATATGAAGGGCCATAATACCCATTTCCAGGGATCCCACTACAGTTAGAAGACTAAATGATGTTTTGTTTAAATACAGCATCACTTTAAATGCATAGGATCTATTCAGAAATAGATTGGTTGCTATATTGGTCCTTGTAAGAACAGATCCAGAAGCAAATGGTTTGATACCTTTTGTTGGACCAACATAGATGTTACAAAAAGAAAACAATGTCTTAGCGTTCAGACCAACCAAGTTCAAGTTGGTTGGTCCGAAAGCGTAGACATTGCGTTCTTTTTGTAACATCTATGTTGGTCCAATAAAAGGTATCAAACCATTTGCTTCTGGATAGGCTCTATTCATGAATGGGCTAGTATACAGTGCATACAAATCATGCACTGCTAGAATTTGGAGATATGTGCTGTGATGCTCCTCTGAACACCCAGCATACCAGCAACATTCACGGACCCCCAGTGCCCCATATGTGCATGTTAAATACTGAAAATGGGAATAGCCTCGGTCCCCTGTCATATAAAGTCCTCCTGTCCACCCTTGATAGTCACATCTGTGTGGCTGATAAATGTCATGAGTAGTTGCCGTGCTCATAACATGTTCCCTGCATGCCCCAACCCATCCACTTAGGTATCTGTGGGGAACAGTTATGATCTTGTGGAGGGACGCATGAAGGGCCAGTGGGGATCAGAATATTTAATATTGTACAGAAAATCAATGGCCCAGTATTAACAAGAAAGAGATCATAAAACAGCAAACATGTCATGCATTTGTGATGTATAGCCTTCACGAACAGAGCCTATTTACAAAAAAACGAAAGATACGCCTCATGAGGAGAATGCATTATTCTACCCAAATGTGGAGCTTAAGAATTTTGAAGTTGCTTGCTAAGAGTCCCTGTTAATAAAATAACATTTACTGGGATACTTAGACTTGTAAACTGTAGACATGTAACACAAGGTACATGTGCTTTGCTTCAGGCAGGCTCAATAGACTTCAAAGCCTTCTTCTGCTTGCAGATTTCATGTTTCTTCATTTCTACAAATTAAGCAATCCTGATTGGGTAAACATAACACTATATTTTATTATGATGTTTATTTTGATTACAGTACCTCTCTGTAATAAGTAAATTCTGTGCCAGAGGGCTGGTCCTCATTTTCTTTGTTTCTCAGGCTTACTCTTATTGCTGCACACACTTTTGCCTGACACCTTCTTATTTACATATCCTCACAGTCATCCACTGTAAATGCTTATGTTTTTTACTTTAAGAAGGAAATGAAGCAAATTTGGTTTCATACAATGCCATTCATAAAAACTGTGTCCCATATGCCTTTACTATCCAGGAGAAGGAGGTTGAGATGATTTGATGTAGTTTTCAGTGCACAGGGAGATTCAAAGTGTACAGATATAGAGTAGAAAGAAAGATTAGGGGGAGATCTGCTTCGGGCCAAACAGTGAATAAGGTGGGGGTGGGGAGTTGCAGGATTCAAACCTGGGTCTCCAGGTTCACATCCCGTTATTCTAACCACTAGGACAAACTGCGGCCCTGAACTTTAATTATATTTTCATAAAGATCTCATTACTGTAGTTGCATGCAATTGATATCTTTCTATAGCCTATATATGCTCAGCAAATCTCACAATTTCCTTTTCCCAAGTGACTGCTGGCTTGCCACTTGCAGCAGATGACATCTCAAGTATTCCACCATCAAGTGTTCCATGGATCCCATCATCTGTGCATAGCTTCCTCTTGGATCTGTTTCCCTTAGGACACTACCTGACAGGAGCCTCAGTAGACCATGAAGCTATTATAAGACTTCAGCTACTTGCTCAAAGACTCATGCTTCCATTTACTACTGTCATTTTCTTTTGCCTTACAAAACCTCAAGCAAGATATTCTACTTTTTAAAGACATATTTCAAGAAGTTTTTTTATTTTTGCTATGTGAATAAGGGATAAAGAACAGAATACATTACTTAAGTAAATCCGTGGGCACAGCTTAATATATTTTGCATTCCCCACATAAACAAAGAAACTGACAACTGAAGGAAAATTACATAAAAATGCAAAGTAGAATATGCAAGTTCAGCATACCAATCATCCTTCTGAAACTGGCAATTAGTTATTGCTAGATATTACTGTGGTGATCATTTAGATTTTGGTTCTGGAAACTCCCATTTTAAGCTCCACTGGTAAAGCATGGATACCTACTATAGAATTCATCAGCTCTTCACAGAGATTAAATACCTCTGCATTAGTATTAACAGTAAGTCAGTAAGTAAAATTTTATTTTTATACACAAATAACATACTCCAACCTTAGCTTATTTTCAAATGCATTCTGTGCCATTCACATTATACAGTCCATATACTGCATAAAATATTACATACACATACATTAAAATCACACACACATAGGCAAGATCATTTTTCACACATGGTTGGATACAACACAACCTTGAAAATTATTTCCTAGTGTGGCTAATTGGTCAATTTTTTAGGAGTTTTTAATTACTAAAGATTCAAAAAGGATTTGAAGTATAAGTTTAGTGCCCATGGCAAGTTTTTATTTATTTATTTTTATGTTGCCTCATGCATGCACAGCCAACATATTGAGGTATAGCAGATTTGGAGGCACGGTCACTGTTGGGTGAATGCAGGGCATGCATCAGTAGGTGCATCCCTCGTTCCCCAATAAGCCTGCATGCTGGTGCCACGCCATGCATGCATAATGTGGCGAGCACATCTAAGGAAAGGTCCACTGCAATGCAAGCAAAGCTCGTCATACACAGTGGACCTCCCGACGTGCTTTCCCTGGTGAGAAAAAAAAGTAACATGGCGGCACACTGCCTGCCATAATGCCAACTTCAGGGCTGCCCAGTCCCCCTGTCAGCATGCCCTGCCCCAATGTATGTGCCAACAGGGAAGCCCACTCCCCATCGGCATAATGCACCCCCTCATTTGTTATGTGCCAAGGGGGGTGCCAGATCTCCCTCGGCTCTTGCCCCCTATGCTTTCATTGTTTGCCCATGGGGGTGCCCAATCCCCTGTCAGCTACAGCATACCCCCCCAAAAAAAAACACTTAGGTGGCACACTAGGAGCCCATCCCAGCATGCCAAATCCCCTGAAAAATAAAAACTGTCCAACGATGTTCTTTGTTGTTTTGTAACCTGTTAAAAAAGAAAACGGTCCTTTGCAGTCTCTCTGCTCCCTCCCACAACCCGCTCCCACCCTCTGTGCACCCTGCCTCCCCACACCCCCTCACCCCATACTTGCCTCCGGAGTCTGGCGCTATGATCTTCAGTGGACTGGGAACATGTCTGCACTCTTTAAAGCTGACTGCGAACCAAAGAAATGCTGGTAAGCCGTATAATGGCATAAATAAGTTTTTTTCAACTTTGGTGTTTATCTTGGGCATTTTTTGGAATTTTTGCACCAAATTTTCCACATGGGGTTATTGAGACCCCTCCTCATGAATTCAATCACTGTCATGGTGTTATTTGGTCCTGGAAGGTGATTTCACTGTCACTTTGCAGAATCACCTTTCGGGACTGAGTAACAAAATGACAGTGCAATTGTTCATGAGGGGGGCTCTCAAAAAGGCTATGTTGCAAATTTGGTGAAAAAAATTCCCCAAATGGCTGTTTTACGAGCATGTATTGCGCTGTTTCTGTGCACACTCATAACTTCATGAATTTGTAATATTTTCACTCCAGATTTTCAAAATTGGCATTTTTCCACACCTCCTGATGATCAGTACAGATGTCATTTTATATATCCTTGCCGAAATGTGTTTTCATACATCCAGCGCGATTGCTGTGCGAAATCAATTTTTGGGACAGTTTGAGGAAATGACGGTGACACTGTTCATGAGCAGGGGTCCTAAAATGCCTATGTTGAAAATTTGGTGCTGAAATTCTATAAAATGACTGTGTTACAAGCGTGCATTGCTCAGTTTCCATGCACCCTTGTAACTTCGCAAATTTGCAATATTTCCATGCCAGATTTTCAACACTGCCATTTTTTCACACCTCTTTATGAACTGTACTGCTGTCATTTTTCACATCCTGCCCAAAATGTGTTTCTGCACCTGTGGTGCACAATGGCGTGGTCACTGTGGGAAATCAACTTTCAGGACAGATTAACAAAATCACAGCACCACTGTTCATGAAGGGAGGTCCCAAAATGCCTATGTTAAAAATGTGGCTTATAAACTCCCAAAAATAATTGGGTTACAAATGTGTGTTGTGCAGTTTCTATGCATGTTCATGACTTCAATTTTTCATATTTTCACTCCAGATTTTCAGCGTTGCCATTTTTTTATGCCTCCTCATGGACAATACCGTTGTCATTTTTCACATCCTGCCCAAAATGTGTTTTCATCCCAGTGTTGCCAAATGGCATAGCCACTGTGTAAAACCACCTTTCAGCTAACAAACTGATTGTGCCACTTTTCATGAGGTGGGCTTACAAAAAGCAATGTTGAAAATTTGGAGTGAAAATACCAACACACGCCTATGGTATTAGGGTTTCCAACTATAGCACCCCACCCTGTAGAGACTGACAGGCATCAGGGGTGTGACTTTTGATCATCGGCTGTAATGCTCATGCCATTCCACCCCCACCCCCACCCTGCAGCCAGTGACAGTCATCGTGGTGTGCTTTGCACTGTTCAGCCACAAAGTTCACCCCATTCTCCTATACTGCACCCACCTCAGCATATTTCCTTATGGAATGGGGTAAGTATAATGCCCAAAGACCCCAAAGCACAGCAAGAAACTGGTCAGTGTCTACAGGTTAGGGTGAGGTACAATGGCATGAGCATTACAGCTGATGACCCAAAGGCACACCCCAATGCCTGTTGGTCTTTACAGGGTGGGGGTGGGGTTGGCATCACTTCAATACTTCACTGCCATTCCTATTATGTGTCTCTGACTCTGGCACTACCAATGCCAATGCCAGTGAGACAACATTCGGCTTTGACAAATGCTTATTTTTATTTTAGTTTTTGTTGACTGGGTAAGTGCACTAGACAAATTCTGCCTATTTTCAGGCATGACCTGGGGGAGGGGGATACAGATGAATGCCAACTGACCTTAAACCAGATTAAGCTGTTGGTGGTATTTTTAGTGAATGAGGGGAAGTTTGGCCAGGGCACTGGGGAAATTCCCCTACTCTTGCTGCAGAGGGCACTGTTGCATTGCAGGAGAGTTTTGGCTAGGTTCAGTATGGACCAAGCACTGGTCAAAGGAGGAGGTGTTGAGGAGGAGATGGAAGAAATGCTGAACTTACCTACTGATATAGGATGTAAGGAAGGATTACTTCAGAGGACTAATGTCCCCTCAGGGGAGTCCTCTCAGTGCAGTGACAATGTGAATATCATGGACCAAGTTGTAGTTAAAGATGATTTGCAACTTGAATTGACTCAGAAGAAAAAACATTTATTAGAAATGATTTTGATGGCAGAAAATGATTTTTTAAATAGTAAACAAAGGTTGGAGGAGGAAAAAAATGCAAACGATCGGCAGTTAGCCCTCTTCCAGGGTGTGGTAAGCATCTAACTTTTGAGATACCTCAGGAACTACCTGCTTCCCTCCTTTCTACAGACCCTGCACTTGCAGTTGAGCAACCACAAGCTGCTGACGTCATCTCGGAGATGCCACTTCCTGAGTCGGAATGGACCCCGGGTTCGGTTTTACAGCAAGCTGGTTGGATTAGCATGGGGAATCATTGGATTCCAGACCCAGAGATTCCCATACCAGGTTCTCCAGTTAATACGGTTCTTTCTCCCCAGAGTCCCATACCAGTGCCTGAGGAGATTTCTGTAAATGATCGAAGAACCGGTGAGATTGTCCAACCTGTTATTTTACCAGCAGTATTTCAAGGCCAGAGTCAGGTATTTCCTACGGGGCCTACTGTTTCCAGGATACCGGAGGGTAAGTCTTTACCTTTGGCTGAAGCAAGTGAATGTCAGCAATTGAGATCTCCTCAAATTATATTGAATTTGGCTCCTGTGACTATTTCTGGGCAAATGGAAGATAGAGAGCAGGCGGAGGTTCAGTCTGATGTACCACCTCCTTGGATGTTTGCAGACCTCTTCTGAAAGCCAGCTGAGGCTGCAAAATGTCACTTTCTATATTCCATCTTTGTTACAAAGGTAAAGCCCCTATAGTCCCAGATAGAATTTGGGTGGGCAAGGCATTGATTAAAGAGTTGATGGGATTTACAGCTGAGGAGGTTTGTGCTTTCATTCATGCACCAGGGGATCAAACATACGATTTAAATTTTTGCACTATGCATTCCCTGGATAAATTTTGGAGATTGTATTATTCTCTTAAAGACTCTGAACTTTGGAAGGATTTTCTGACTATTCTGGTGACAAAACCAACGATTAAGACAGTTATGGTTTTATTTCAAAACAAAGGGGTTTGTGTAAATGACATTATGTTCTGGCTCGAGAAAAAGTGGTATGGTTATGGAACATCCTAAGCCTATAATGGATGAGAATGGATTTTGGAATGGGGGCTGGCAATTTAGGGTTCAGTTATATCAAATGGAAGCTGGCATTACACATCTTCCCAGTTCCTTTTTTTTGGGTCGTGATAGGGGGTCCTATTCTATGCAGGGCAGCCTAAGAGTTGCTACAGATGTGGAGCTTTGGACCACCTTAATGTGGACTGTGAGCAGATTAGGTGCTTTAATTGTGGACTTTTGGGACATGCTGCACCACAATGTAGTGCTAGTCTATTTTGTAATTTATGTGGGGAAGAGGATCATTCCTTTCAGGAATGTCCGTGGGCAATACATAATACAGAGGGGGAGTTTGACCATGATTACTTCCTATCCAAAGCTAAACAAAGAATTGGAAACTCAGCTGGGTTTTTTCAGGAAGGACCTCTTCCCCAGAGGGGTAGGAGCCAAAGCTGAGATGCAGGATCCAGTGATAGGTACAGGGCCCAATGCCCAAAACTCTGACCTCAGGAGCCAGATGTTGGAACTATTCACAACTTGGAACCCCGGTTAAATAAGCCCCAGCCACAGCCGCAGTCACACCTCAGTAAAGAGGATGCAGCGACCCCCTATGTTACCCCTCAGGGTACTCGTCTGAGAATGGTGACTTTGTCTTCCTTTGTCCAAAGTCAGGATATGGTTATTTCTGAGTGCACAGATGTAGAAATTCCAGAGACAGACATTTATTTATTTTGTTTAGTTTTTGTTGACTGGGTAAGTGCACTAGACAAATTCTGCCTATTTTCAGGCACGACCTGGGGGAGGGGGATACAGATGAATGCCAACTGACCTTGAACCAGATTAAGCTGTTGGTGGTATTTTTTTAGTGAATGAGGGGAAATTTGGCCAGGGAACCAGGGAAAATTCCCCTACTCTTTTCGAGAAGTGCCATGGGATCTTTAACATCCACCTGAACTACCACCAGAACAGGCAGATTGGACCTCGGTTTTAACGTCTCATCTGAAAGACAGCACCTCAGGAGTGCTGCACCCCCCTCATGCTGCACTACAGTGTCAGTATTGGGATATTAACCCAGGTGCCTGGTGTGGAGATAGAACCCACAGCCTTCTGATCTCCCAGCCTTAGAGGTGAGTGTGCTACCTGCTGAGCCACTGACACTGATATTGGGGTCTCAAGCCCTTTCCACCCTCCCCCAGAGTGCTAGTTTGGAAAGTACTATCAGGGATGATGGTTTTGTGTCTCCTTTGAAATTGAAGACTGGGCAGCAGACAGAGGGAAGTGTTCAGCTTTCCCCTCTACCTCTGTCTAACAGGTTCTCAGCTTTTGCATCATGGAGCAAACAGGTGGATACAGCCTTGCCTATGGATGGCTTTGACCCGGATCCTTTTCCTCTACTTGAGACTGTGTCTCCAGAGAAACAACCTCCCCAGTTCAAAACTCCACAGAAACGAATAACGAGATCCAGTGGCAAACTAGTTACTCTTCCTCTCTGATCCACTCCGTATAAAAATTGCCACTTTAAATGTGAACAGTATTTAGTCTTTAAAAAAAGCTTTATGCTACCTTTGGGATAATACAACAGTTACCATATTTTATATTTTGTTTACAGGATGTTAGATTGCTGTCACTGGGGGATGTAGCTCAGATTACTAAGGATTGGAAATGGGGTCCATTTGTTTGGTCATTGGGATTGGAAGCTTGCACTGGTGTGGGTTTTTGTTTTACTATGTCAAAGGTCCAGATTCATTGGTTTGTGGACATAGAACCTGGTAGGGCATTATTATTAGATGTGGAGATCAATGCTGTACATTATTAGTTAATCAACATTTATGGTCCTCAGATGAAAGTTTTACATATAGATCTGTTGAAAAACATACAGCCTTATTTACACACCAGTAGACACCAATTTTTTGTAGGGGATTTCAATATAAATATTTCTAAAGAAGGTCCTTTAGACAAGCTATATTGTGATAAAGCATTTTTATGTATTGTTATACATCAGGCTGGATTGAAAGGGGTAAATGGGGGGAAAGACCAAGGCAGTACAACCTACTTTTTGTAGGGGTCGGCTTTCCTCCTGTGTTGATATGATTTTTATTAAGAAATCTTTACCAATTTGTCAGATGTATGTAGTGCCAGTTGAGTTCTCTGATCATGTTTTACTGGGAGTACAAATAGAATCTCCACCTCAACGGCAGGTAGGCCCTGGTTACTGGTGACTCAATTCCTCCCTTTTAACTGACTTGGAGGTGGCGTTGGGTTTGCAGGAAATGATTAGGGATAGACTTTCCACCAAGTTTTTGTATGAGGATGTGGGTCAGTGGTGGGAAGATTTTAAGTGATATCTAAAGGGCTATTTTTGGGAAGAAGGGAGGTATAGATGAGCAACGGCCCACTCAAAATATTTGGATTTGAGGAAACGATTAGGTGAGTTGGTGACAGAACATCATTTGGGCCAGACTGATGTTTCTGCTCAGATTCAGAATACCAGGAATGCTATGGTTCCTTACCAATATGATCGATTGCTTTCATTAAATCAGGAGCAGGTTTTTGACACACAAGGTAAAACTGAACAGGGAAATCCCTTTTTAGACTTTTGTCAGAGAAGAGGTAAATGAGCAATATATGCTTTACAAACCTCTTGGAGGAGATAGTGCTCGAGAATGGTGGTATCATGTCTGTTTTGGAACATCATGTACAGTCAGTTTTGGGGACTCTGGTGCCTGATTCAGGTTTTGATTTTCAAATCTTGAACTCGGCTTCACCTCCACAGGTGTCTTTGGAGTTGCAGGCTTCTTTGGTTTTGCCGTTTTCCTACCAGGAATTGGATAGAGTCATGAAGTCTTTGAAAAGGAATACTGCTCCAGGGTCTGATGGACTCACTGGGGAATGATATAAAATGTTACGGCCATTTATTCCTCAGGAACTCCTAGCAAGTTATAATTTGTTTCTATTACATTTTTTACCATCCTCTATGTATGAGGGACTTTTGATTGTTCTCTTTAAATCAGGGATACATGAAGATATTCAAAATTGGTGACCCATTACCATATTGAATGTAGATTTAACCTTTTTTTAAGCTATTAAGTAATAAGCTTGCGTCAGTCATGGCAGACCTCATTATTCCTACTCAATTATGTTTAGTTCCTGGGCGTAGGTTGATGGAGGCCCTCTTGTTGTTGAGGGAAATTTTAGATAGTAAAAACTCACAAGGTGGAGAAGTGGGTAAAGGGTATATTATCAGCCTAGATCAAGCAAAAGCTTTTGATTGGGTTTCTCATTCCTTTCTTTGGAACTGCTTAGCAGCTTATGGAATTCCGGACATGTTCATACAGGGGATAAAGTTGTGCTATGCTCTAGCCTATGTCAAACCATATGATAATGGTTGGATGGGGCAAAATGTTTTTGTTCAGAGGGGGGTTAGACAGGGCTGTCCTTTAAGCCCACTTCTGTATGTGTTTATGTTAGACCCTTTACTTCGTTTAATACAGAACTCACCACGGATTTACGGTTTAGGTCAGGGTAGAGTTTTTGAACATAAAGTTTTAGTATATGCAGATGATATTTGTCTTTTGGTTTATGAGGATGTTTCCTCACCTCTGGCATGTAATCTGCTACAAGAAACAAGTAAAGTTACTGGGGCTCAATTGAATATGGCAAAATCTACTTGTCTAGATGTTTTAGGGTTTCAGAGTTCAGGGGTACAGTGTGTGAAATTCTGATCTCCCAAACCCATTGTCATATTTTGGGGATCTATTTTGGAGGAGAGGACATGGCTAATTTTAATTGGAACAGGGCTTTGGAATTGGGACCTGCTAAGGTGAAAGCATGGAACCGCTGGAAGTTGGCACAAAAAAGATGGATTTATTTGTTAAAAACCTTTCTAGTTCCAGGGTTTTTGTTCATTAGTTCTATTTTCTTCTTACTCCCTAAGTTAGAGGCCTCTTTGATGAGTTGTTTTTTTATAGGTATATGGGTTAGTCATTTAAATCCAGTAAAACGCAATGTCCTCTATAAACCAATTAAGTCTGGAGGTTTAAATATGCTGCACCCCGGTATGTTCTTCTTTACTATATTTTTATATAATAATGTACTTCCTTTGATTAAGGGTACTGGTCAGTTATGGGCCAGATGTGGATTGAAAGCTTTACAAGAGTTTTTTTGAGAATGGATGACAAATGTATGTTTATATAAAAACAAACGTTGTCCTCGCCTAGCAAAGAGGTGGGATGGAGTTGTCGATGCGATAAAAAAGTGGGGAGTCTGAATGGATGATTCTCTTTGCTTGTCTAGGAAGGCTTTATATGGAGATATTTTCCAAAGATGTTTTGATGAACCTGTGTTTATGAGTTTTACACAACTGGACCAGAAACAATTGTCTGCTTATGTAACCGAAGTTTGAATAACTGTTCGTATGTGGGATACAGTGTGGGTGGGAATACATGGTCGAATAAATGTCAAAGGAAATCATAAACATAAAGTTTTGACAAAACGTTATTGTCCTAGAGATCCTGTACACTGAAAATTGAGACAATGGACCATTTATATTTTTCTTGCCCATATGCTGTTCATTTCTGGGATATTGTAAAGAGTAGATGGAAATGGTTGGGTCCAATTCCTCCAAACCCTCTGTTATTGTACTATGGAATTGTACCACATTTATTATGTACTGTGCATCATGGTACATTGAGAGTTGTTTACGTATATTTTTTATACTGGTTGTGGATTGGTATGTGCCGTTTGGTATTACAACAGCAATTTATTTCCCCTCTAGAGCTTTTTTTCCTAATATGTGCAGATTTAACTAAATGAAAACAGGCAGAGCGATTATCTTATGTTCCAGACATTTGGAATATTTTTTTGGCGTAATCTGGGTCATATTTAATTTTCTTTTGTAAACTTGGTGGGTTTTAGGTATATTGGTATGAATAAGGGTTTGTATTCTTAGAATTACAGCGGAAATAGTTTTACTTAGTTACAGGGTTCAGGTAGGACAACATAATTAACAGAAACTTTAGTAATATAAGATGAAATACAAATTGTGTACTAATGTTTCAGTTTTATGGTATGAAGTATTACTCCTTTTGTAATTATGTTTTCTCCATTAATGATTGTGTGTGGAGAATTCTTGATTTGGTTGTTTCATTAGGGGGTTTTACAAATGGTGAATTTTATTTATGTTTACAGTTTATAGTATGAAATAATATGGTACTGTGTAGTTTTCTCCCTTTTATATTTTGTATGCAGAAAAATTGTTTTGTTTATGTGTACCTTTAAAGAAAAGGAGGTGGTTAGGTAAAAATGTTCCTTTTATGCTGGGGGCAAATTGTATGAATTAATATTTATTTATGTTTTGAAATTTTCTTTTTATTATGATTTTGTATGAAGGTATACTGATTGGTGTATGTTTTATTATGATTTTGTTTTGATTTCAATAAAAAATTCCCTTACTCTTTTAGTGGGGGTGGGGAGGCAGAGGGAGCCTGGTTATGGTATGTCTTCTTTATGTTTGGGATTATTGTATGATGCATCATTTCTTTATGGTTTTGATTTTTTATTTTGGTTTTGTATGATAAAAGATTGGTTTGTTTATAATTAGTCCATGATTCCAATAAAAATTCCCCTACTTTTTTAGTAGGGAGGGGGAGGGGGTTCGGTTATAAATGTTTTCTTTATGTTTGGGATTACTGTATGAATTAATACTTATTTTTGTTCTTGTTTTCTCCCCTTTTTATGGTTTTGTATGATGCAATACAGACTTGTATATATATTTTGCTATGATTTCAATAAAAATTCCCCTACTCTTCTGTAGGGGACGTTGTTGCGCTGCTGGGAGGATGGAGGTCCTGAGTGTGGTGGAGACTGTGGTGGAGGACAGTCATGCTGTTAGGGCTCCAGAGCTCTTGGTACTACCTTCTATGTCTACGGAAGGAATGTGTTTGAACATGACCAAGTAATGGCTCTGGACTCTGTGGAGTCTTCAGCTTCCCTGTTGATGGACGAGGGAATTATGGCAGAAGAATTGCACTTACTGCATGAGCTTGAGAAAAAGAAGTCTCATTTGTTGAATTTAATATCTATTGAGGAGCAAGATTTTCAATCCTGCAGGCAGAAGTTTGAGGCAGAGCAAAATAAACGTAAGCGCTCTTTGGCAAGTCCTTTACAGGAAGGGAGTAAATGTTTGCCTCTTGGGCAACAAGATTCTTTGAGTGGGAGTTTTGATGTTGAGGTGGCTGGGTCATCGGATATGCTATGAGATCAAGCAATCCCAAATAGAACAGATCTGATCCTTAACAGACTGGTCCCCAGGTAATGCTTTACGGCAGGCTGGTTGGCTTTGGGTTAATGACAGGTGGATTCCAGAACTTACAATTCCTATTCCAGGATCCCCAGCCCTTCCATTAATTCCGAGCAGTACCCCTGAAGTCGTGACTGATTCATCATCAGCTTTGGATTCTAGTTTGCAGGTGAAGTCCTTAGTTTGCTGTATTGCAGATGCACACACTCAGCATGAGGCTGCAGAATTGATTGCTTCAACAGACGCAGGTCTATCGAGTTTGGAACCCATGGACTCTGGGTGTTCCTCTCAGGCAGAAGCAGTTCTTTTGGATCCCTTGCTTTTGGCTTCAGCTCCTCAGAGACAGGATGATGTAGGAATTTGTCAAGATATTGTATGGGGTAATTTATTATTGGACAGTCAGACAAGAGGGGGGACCATCCAGCTGTTGATGTTTCTGGACCAAAGTCTTATGCAGGTTTATTTAGAAAACTTGCAGAAGCAGCTAGATGCTGATTCTTGGTCCACCTTCACTATAAGAGCAAGGTGCCGATGGTACCAGATAGAGTTTGGGTGGGGAAAACCCTACTTATTGATTCAATGGGGTTTACACCTGCAGAGGTGTATGCATTTATACACCCTCCTGGGGACCATAACTATGATGTCAGTTTTTGTTCTATAATTTCTTTGGATAAATTTTGGTGGATATATTATGAGGTGAAAGACCAGGAGGAATGGAGATATTTTCAAGTCATTCCCATAACGATACCAAAGATCAAAATGGTGATTATACTTTTTCGAAATGAAGGAGTTAACATTTCAAATATAGTATTCTGGTTGGAGAAACGGTGTTCGATTTATGACAACCCAAAACCTATAATGGACGAGAATGTTTTTTGTACTGGAGGATGGACAGTTCGAGTACAACTAAACCAAACTGATGATGGAATGCAACACCTTCCCAGTTCTTTTTTGGGGGGCAGGGACAGGGCATTATCTTTTATGCAGGTCAACCTAAGAGCTGTTATAAATGTGGATATTTATCTCATTTGAAGACTCTGTGTGATCAGGTGAAATGTTTTCAATGTGGGGTGTTGGGGCTTATGGCAGCTTACTGTGTGGCTCCCCCTATCTGTAATCTGTGTGGTGATGATAACCATTCATATGCAGAGTGTCCTTGGGCAGCACCTCCAACAGATGAATTCTCTGACTAGGAGTATTTTTTGTTACAGGCTAAAAGGCCTTTTAGTTGTTCTGACCGTAATGAAGCAGAGGGTTTTTTTGGAGGTAAATGTAGGGGTAGAGGCTGAGGAGGAGGAGGATCTGGGGATAGGAGACAGGCCACCCTTCCTAAACCCATTGCTCTCCCTGTAGTGGTTTCTCTTCCTCCAGATGGGTTACAGGGTACAGTTTCAAGTTTGCCTAATTTGGTCAGAGATGGTCGAGAGTCAAAGTCAAATTTATTTATACAGTGCTTTTCTATAACCAAAGTGCTAATACAATATAAAAATATCAAATTTATACAGTATCCATAAAATATACACACAGATTAAAATAAGCATAAAATAAACCACAGCAGTTCCAAAGCTAACCATGTTCCCCAAAGGCCTTTTCAAATAAATAAGTCTTCAGGAGTGATTTGAAGGCCTCGATGGACCGACATTCCCTAATCCGATGAGGTAGAGTGTTCCAAAGGGTCTGGGCTACAAAGGAAAATCCCTATCTCCTGATGTCTGCAAATGGCCCTTAGAACTTCTAACAATCCCTCGTCAGTGGAATGGAGAGAGCGGAGGGGGCAGTAGGGCCGAAGGAGGTCTTGCAGGTAACCTGGTCCCTGTCCATGTAGGGTCTAATAGGTCAGCAATGCAACCTTGAAGATGATCCTCCATCATACCGGCAGCTAGTGCAGCTCACGTAGTACAGGTGAGATGTAGCTAGTTCTTGACAGCCCAGTCAACAACCTGGCCGCCGCGTTCTGCACCAGCTGCAGGTGATGGAGGTCCAACCCCGGTAACCCTAGGTACAGGGTATTGCAGTAGTCTAGACGAAAGGACATGAAGGTGTGAATCAATGTAGACAGGTCCTCAGGCGGAACTAGGTGTTTTATCCAGGCGATGTTCCTCAGATGATAGAATGAGGACTTGACAACTGATGACACCTGTGCTTTCAATGTCAATTCGTTGTCAAGTACAACGCCCAGATTCCACACCTGTTCAGAGGGTCTCAACTGGTTACCACTTAGCTCAAGGCCAGATGGTTGGCCAGGAGTCAACCTCTCTACCTGCTGACCTGGATCCACCACCAACACCACAGTCTTATCTGGATTTAGTTTCAACCAGTTAGCACTCATCCAGTCTTGAATTTCAGTGAGGCAGCTGTTAAAGACTGATATTGCACTATCCTGTTCAGGCACAAAGGACATATAGAGTTAAGTATCATCTGCATAACAGTGAAAACTCAGCCCAAACCACCTTATAATGTCTCCGAATGGCAGCATATACACCGTGAACAACATGGGGGACAACACTGAACCCTGCAGATCCCCATAAGTCAGGGAGAAGGAGGCCAAGGAAAAAATTCCCGATACCACCCTCTGGGTCCTGCCTGTGAGGAAAGATTTAAACCACCTGAAGAATGTACCTGACAGAGAGGAGAGAGAGAGAGAGAGAGAGAGACTCCTTTTGTGACCCCTCAAGGATCTCCCCAATGAGTAACTCGCCCTTTGCTCCTACCTTTGATTGATACCCCTTTACAAGGAGCACACACTCAGGTGCCTTTAGTTTCCCCTGTTAAGCAGGTGGCTGTACAGGATTTGGAGGAGGGCATGATAGTTAGTCCGTCCCCTTTTTCAGTGGTACTAACCTCTGATGGACATAGTGAGTCACTATCTCCACTGCCCTTAGCTAACAGATTTGCTCTCCTTTCTTCATGGGGGGATCAAGTAGAACAAGCCCATCCATTACCTTATCCTAATAGCACCCCAGGAGAGTCTAGTGCATCCTTGGTGGTAACAGAATTGCCTCCTAGGAAATCTCAGGCTGAGACTCATAAACGAGTGACCAGATCTAGTGCGAAAATTCCTAAACCCCCTTCCTGAGCCTTCCTCTCTGACAATAGCTAGTTTGAATGTTAATAGTTTGAAGTCCCCAGTCAAATGTCTAGTGACGTTTGGGGTATTATTGAATCTCCATTATGATGTGGTTCTTTTACAAGACACTCATCTCCATTCACTAAGTGAAGTATGACAAGCGAAGAAAGATTGGAATTGGGGGCTTTCTTATTGGCCTATAGGAGAGGAGGCTTGTTGTGGAGTGGGAATATGTTTTCTTACACCAGAGGTTCAGGTTTATAGGCTGGTAGATGTTGAACCAGGCTGTGCTCTCATTTTAGATGTGGTTTTGAAAGGTTTACAGTGTCAACTGGTATCTGTTTATGGGCCCCAGTCAAAGGCCCTTCGGATAGCTCTGTTGAAGAAAATTCAGCCATTCCTTCATACTAGCAGGCAGATTTTTTTCTGTGAAGACTTTAATATCAATTTTCAGCAGAAAACTGATGCTGGTAAACAGTATTGTGATAAAACATTTCTTAAATAAGTTCTTACACTGGCGGGTTTGGTGGATACTCATACAGTTGGTCGTAATAAGACAAAACTGATGTTTTTCAAGGGCACCTTATCCTCTCATATTGATTTTATTTTTACACATAAGACCTTATTAATTGCTCAGCTCATATATGTCTCAATAAAATCCTCTGACCATTCCCTGATCGGGATTCGTGTTGAGAACCCCCCACAAAGGAGGTGGGCCTGGGAATCTGGAGACTTAATACCTCTATTTTATTACACCCAAATACTCTAATAGATTTGAGACAGATTATACAAGGTAAAGTTTCTACTATAGTGCTGTATGAAGATATTAGTAACTGGTGGGAAGATTTAAAAGTTTGTTTGGTAGGGTATTTTCAGGTTATTGGTAAGTTACAAGCAAGGACCAAGAATGTAGCTGAGGAATTTTAGCTGGGGACCCTCCAGGCTACTTGTTACCTTGGGACCTGATTGTACAGTACAGATGATGCGGACGCAGTCGGAAGAGTAAGAAATATGTTTATTTCTACATGATGTTAGGCGGCCGTTGGTGTTACATTCTCTTTGCCTTAGTAAAGCAAACAAGCAAATATATACATACACCCCCCCAGCATATAATCACACATGCACCAGTAATGTCATTCCTGTTATAGAGTGTCACTAGTAACCAGGCAAAACATGTCTATACAGGTTTGGGATTTGTATCTAATACATGGGGTTCCTGCTAGATCCATATAAAGACAACATCATATATGATTTTTTTGGCAAATACTACTATACAATGACTGGGTGGCTTGGCATGTCATGTGAGCCATAATAAGGGTTAGACATGACGCAGGGCCACTGGAAAATTGCGGGTGCAATTTTTCTGCAATTTCCACAATTTTCACCCTTCTCCACACAAAATCCGCAATTTCTTGCAATTTCTTACATTTATGGAATTTTTGACTGAAATTGTATAAAAATATTTAAATTCTCAAGGAAATCTACTCAGATATACTAGCAATTTAGTACACAAACTTGGATTTGACCAAAACAGTACAGTGTGAGGTGAGAAGGGGTCAAATGTGACTCTGCTTTCATGTGATTCACTTCCCTGCTTTGGTTTCAGAATCCTCTGGTCATGCACACATAGACTTGAACACTTAAAATCTGAGTTAAAGCAGACTATCAGAGAACTTTTTGCTGACACAGAGACTGAAACAATAGGTGTGAGAAGAGGTGCAAAGTGCCCAATTCACCTAAATGAAGCCTTGACCACAATGCTTGTTTTTGAATGGTAGGGTAGATTTTCCTTGTATAAATACTTTCAATTGAAAGGATTTTGATTAAAATATGTCAAGAGTTTGGATGGCCTTGCTAATTAGAAACTTGAATGTGCTTCTGAGGGGGGTTGGTGACAGTGATTCCTTACATGTCAGTCTGCTGCTACTGCATACTCACATACAAAACCTACAAACGGAAACATTTCTGACAACATGCTGAACAGGTTAAGTATAGTTAAACAGTTACCTTCAAATAGACAAAGTAATTGCAACCCAAGTAAAATCACTGCAAACCAAGTAGAACAAAAGTATAATGTATTGAAAACTATTGTATGATGTAATGAAAAGCTATTGGTATAATTTGATACTTTTATCATGTGATTTTAAAATGTACTTACAGTGCTGATTAAGAACAGTAATTATTTTAACAAAATAAATATTTTTCTTACTAGATCTTTATTAGGCACCCTGCTTATTTGTTTATTTTGTTCTTGTACCAAAGCAAGTAGTTTAAATAGGCTTCATTATTTAACATCTAGAAACTGGCAAATTATGTTGTTTCAGGATGTATTCAGTACAGATTAACTGTAAATTACTGAATAAAATCTATTTAGAAATACCACTACTCTCAGTGCAGTTTAACCCCTGCAATGTATATAGTTATTTAAACCCAGGATGGAAATGAGAAAGGAAAATGTGAATGTGAAATGGAATAAAATCTAGTTAGCATTGCATGACTTAGATGTCTTGATTTTTAGAAGATATGTTACATAATGATTAGTTTACAGTGCATTTCAAAAACACACATCTTTCTTCATATTAAAAGCATTTACAAGTGGCAATACATTTATCTAACAATTTATGTGATCAATACATGCTGCAGCAAACAATAAAATATTTATTAGCGGGCAGTTGGGATGTATAGTGAACCCCTGCAATTTTCCCGAAATTTTTGCAAGAAAATCCCTACACTTTTGGGTAAAATTTTCTGCAATTTCCCAGTGGCCCTGGACATGAGATGTGACACGTAGACATATATTGCACGCTTGCACAGTCAGGGCAGATTGTTTAGGATGACGACGTAGGTACACTATATGGTTACTCAGAATGAGACCTATTTATCTCTTCGACACACATTGAGAATTTTATTGTCTAAACAAGGGGAGGGTAAGGAAGATTTTACTGGTGAAATTAGACAGAATAATTAAGATATGGTGCATTATCAATGCAATAGATTATGATCTTTACTTAAGGAGCAATCATTTGGTACTCAGGGTAAGTCTGCTGATGTTAATCCCTTTCTGGCTTGCCAGAATCATAGAGAAAAGTGGATGTTTGATTGTTTAAGTACATCAACAGGTTTACAAGTTTTTGATAATGAGGGCATTATGCAAACCTTGGATGCCCATATGAATAAAACATTGGGGGCCGGATATTCAGAATGCACCAGGTAGGGGCGCAAGCCTGGGTGCAGCGTAACTGGGATATACAAGGGCATGGTCCTGCCGATATTCAATGGTGCTGCCGCCATGGCTCAGCACCACTGAATATGGCATTGTGGCCACCTGCATTGTGCATGGTGCAGTGGCACTGTGCCAGCTCAAGTGGCAAGAGAGGAGCAGGGGGATGCACCAGCACAAGTGCAGTTGCACTAGGTGCAAGTCCCACGATATTCAGTGCTGGGTATGCAAATGGGGCCGTTATGCATGCAAGGTGCAAATGGGGCCATTTTCATGTCATTATGGCCCCATTTTCACGCAGGTGCGCTGAGCCCCAGTGACTTGTGCCTGGCGTCCTGCCAGGCTGCAGCCATCCGGGACCAATGCCCCTGCCTCTCAGTGGCAACACACCCCAATGCCCGATCACAGGCTTAGTAAAACAAAATATGCCCTGGTGGTTCAGTGGACCTGCTCCCCTGCCCGATCGAGGGCTGAAATAAATAAATCTAACCCCTGGTGGTCCCGTGGACCAGCTCCCCTGCCCAGTCGTGGGCTTAGTATAATAAAATATGCCCTGGTGGTCCAGTGGACCTGCTCCCCTGCCTGATCATGGGCTTAAACACTGAAAGCTAATCCCTGGTGGTCCAGTGGACCTGAACCCATCCGGTTGCATGCTCAGTATTTTAAACTCCTGGTGTTCAGCAGTACCCCCTCTCACCACCCATCTCAGACCATTCCCCACCCCCCAGTCAGTGGCAGGTGGCAGCTCTCACCTGCAAGTTACCCGCAGCACCACCGACTGACAGTACGGAAGCTGTACACCCATTGGTCCACTGCATGGGCCAATGGGCATAGAGACCATATTGTACTATTATAGTTCCAATATGTGAATGGAATTCATTCACATATCGGAACTGTGTAGTAGTATGTTTGTACACCCATTGGCCCATGCAGAGGACCACAGGGACAGCCGCATACAGTACACTGTCAGTCAGTGGGTGGCCGGGCGGTCTTGCGGGAGGGAGAGCTGCCACCCGCTGCTGACCAGGGGGTGTAGGTGGCAGGTCTGAGTGGTGGTGGGAGGGGGCAGCTGACCACCAGGGATAGTTTAATATACTGAGCGCTCGATCGGGCTGGGGCTCGGGTCCACTGGACCACCAGCGAATACATTTCATTTACAGAGCCCGTGATTGGGCTGGGGTTGGGTCCACTGGACCACCAGGGATTAGATTTATTTATTTAAGCCCGCGATCAGGCAGGGGAGCAGGCCCTCTGGACCACCATGGATGTTTTAGATATACAAAGACCACGAGTGGGCGTGGGGGGGCCTGATGCCCGGATTATGTCTGGGGAGGTCAGGTGGACACCCACAGCAGGAGGCCGCTGTGTTGTGCCAAGCAATACAGAGGTTGGCCTATGGGTGTCCCCCGACTTGTTTCTTTTTTTCTGACACATCTTTGCACCTCCCGGTGTGGCTCAAGGTGGGTGTGTGCCTGCATATGTGCTTTATCCTGGTCTCGAATATCGAACAAGCACATATGCATGGGCACACCTCTTTGCACTGGCGCTTGCATACATTACTGGTGCACCCCTGCGCATCGGGATTTGTGCAGTGCAACATCCCCCTTTGAATATCGCACCGTGGTGCATCATTGGGATGCGCATGGTGCAACACTGTTGCGCCATGTGCAACCCCTTTGAATATCCCACCGTTGGGGTACAGAGTGAGGATTTGGATTTTACGGCCCATTTTTTGCAGGCGGCAGATCTCCCCTTCTTACATTTAGCATTGCAGTCATCTTTGACTGTAGATTTTACTAAAGCAGAATTAGAGGCAACATTCACTAAAACAGGATGGTTCTCCTGGTTCAGATAGATTGCCTAGCGAGCTATATAAAATTTTGTGGGGGATTATGCCTACTGAGTTAGTAACTCTGTATAATTCTTTTCTTTCTGAATTATATTTGCCCTTGCTCTTGCAGATGTATGAACGTTTCTTTTTTTTTATCCCACCTTACTGTCCCCTCGACCCACTCCTTCATACCATTGATCAATCCTCTTGGGCCCCTCCTACAGAATCTGCCCCTAGTGTGCCAGGCTTACTCCATTATCCCTCTTACCTACTGTTCCTCCTTGGAGTGCCTGCACAATGGGGTCTGTCCTGGGTTGGCGATCCCTGAGGTGGATCGGTCATCATCTTGGCTCAATGGGGATTTTCCATTTTTCTCCCTTTAGTCCCTCTACCCTCTGAGGATGTCGGCACATAGGACTGATGTCCAGTCTGATGGTGTGCTGTAGCATGTTGCTGACAAATGCGCACAACATCCTCCCATTCCCAACTCTTGAAGAGCCATCTTGTGCACTGGCGCCCATGCTTCCACCAGTACAGGTGTGTCAGGTGTGTAAGACACCCCCAGGGTCCCACCCCAGAGGAGGATAGCATCAGTTGGGATGCTCAATCCTCACTCCCCCCTCCGACCCCCTCCGACCCGAGTCCATTCTTGAACCCAGGTCGCCAGCGTGGTGCGAGGTGTGACGTCTAGTGCCTCAACCCTCACCACCACCAGGCTGGCTCAAATGTATGAAGATTCGATGTTTTTTCTTTAGAAAAAGGGTGAACACACTGATATAGGGAATTGGAGGCCACTTACAATGCTTAATGTGGACTTTAAATTTTTTTCCAAATTACTAGGAAATAGATCGTCTTCAGTTATGCCGGATTTGATTAGTACTTTTCAGTTTTGTTCTGTTACCGGATGAAGCATTATGGAAGCTTTATTATTAATTTGTGAAATATTGGAGAGCAGGGTAGGAGGCACAGGGTCACAGAAGGTTCCTGGTTACCTAGTAAGTTTGGATCAAGCTAAGGCTTTTGATTAGTTTTTGCATGCTTATTTATGGCAATGTTTATCAGCATATGGGACCCCACAGTCATTTGTGCATTGGTTACAATTATGTTATGCAATGACATATGTTATCCCTTATGAAAATGAGTGGCAGGGTCTAAACATAGGATTCTTAAAGGAGTTTGTCACGGCTGTCCCTTGAGCCTACTCCTGTATGTTTTCGCACTAGAGCCTATGTTGCAAATGATCAATAGATCTCCCCTAATATGAGGGGTACAGGGGGATTTTGGACTTCATTCTAAACTAATAGCATATGTTGATGATTTTTGTTTGGTTTTACAGGATGGAGAGCCTATACAAATGGCCTGTGCTTTAATACAAGCAATAGGTAGTTACTGGGGCTTGGATAAATGAAACTAAGACACGTTGTTTGAAACTGGAGGGTTTTCCAAGTGAGCCAGAAGTTGCAGGGGGTTTCATAGTTGACAAGATTCCCTGTAGAATATTGGGTATTTATTTAGGGGGAGCTGAAATGGCAGAGTTTAATTGGGCTAAACCCCTTCAGGAGGGGCATTCTAAGGTTGCCCATTGGAATAGATGGAAATTGTCTAAACACAAAAGGATTTATTTGATTAAAATATTTTTAATGCTAGCCTTGCTTGTAGAGCAGAAAGCAGCTAACTAAAAGAAGCTACATTTTCTTATTAATTTAACACTTATACCTCAGCAGTAGTCAGTGTCTATTGAGATTAAGCAGACAGATAATTTATTAGATGTAGAAGGGGTCTTATTTAGGGTTAAAAAAAGAAAGAAAAGAAAGTCAGTGTGCGTTTTGTACTGGGAAAGGTACTGTATCAACTTACTTTGCTAAATCAGTAGGAGAAGAGAGAGAGAGCTTAATTGGGGGTGTTGCTTAGACACTATAAAAGCGGGTGACTCAAATTGCAACTTCCTGTTGCTAGCCTTGCTTGTAGAGCAGAAAGCAGCTAACTAAAAGAAGTTACATTTTCTTATTAATTTAACACTTATATCTTAGCAGGAGTCAGTGTCTGTTGAGATTAAGCAGACAGATACTTTATTAAGTAGAAAGGGTTAAAAAAGGAAGAAAGTCAGTGTGTGTTCTGTGCTGGGAAGGGTACTGTATCAACTTACTTTGCTAAACCAGTAGGAGGAGAAAGAGCTTAATTGGGGGTGTGGCTTAGACGCTATAAAAGCAGGTGACTCAAATTACAACTTCCTGTTGCTAGCCTTTTTTCTTACTAATTGCCCTCCATTCCACCCCTCCACCCATCCACCCTAAGCCAGTTCTACTTTTATAGCCACTGGATTTGACTGTCAACAGGAACTTCCTGTTTGGCAGTAGGAAGGGAATAATCATAGAGAAACACTGGTTTTGTCAACCCTAAAGTAAAAAAGTAGCTCACTTCCTCCCCAGCTGCTGGTGGTCTGACACTGAGCAAGGAAGAAGGAGGCTACTGAAGAATATAGAAAGTTGCTGTCCCAGAACAGGAAGGGTGAGACTTGTAAGGAGAGCAGAGAGTAAGCATACAGAGAAACAGGAGAGGGGACACAAAATAAGACATGATAGGAGTGGTGCAGTGCAATGGCTGAGGGGCGCCAGTGTTCCGGCAGACATTCTGGAGGCTGCGATGCTTCCCTATTTGCAGGCACCTCTCTGATCTGAGAGAGGAGGTTGCCCATCTCCAGGCTGACTAGGGCTAGGATTTGTGAAACCTCCTTCCCCACCCAGGGACCACCAGGGCCAATGTCACTACCTCAGAGGTTGCCAAGAAAGAGGACAGGGTGGGCTCAGTGAGGGAGAGGGTGGTGGAACAGAGTTGCATCCCTCCAGCTGCACCTCTCCACAATTCATTCACTCTTCTGGTGGATAGTGGTTGCTCTATGGAGGCACCTGCAGTGGAGACCAAGGAGGATGCTGGGAACCTTCAAAAAGGAGACCCACAGGAGGGTGGCATGGGACCCCATTGAGGAAGAAAACAACTCCTGGTGGGGGACTCAATCATTGGGGTAGAAATGAAGGAGGAATGGGAAAGGGAGGTAAGGTGCCTGCCTGGCACCATGGCTTGGAGGGACAGGAAGTGAATCCTCAGAATTGTGGGAACAGCTGCATGAGGGAGGGAGCTGGATGTCATTGTCCACCTAGGGACAAATGATCTGGCTAGGAATGGGATCATAGCAGTGCAAGAAGAGTTTGTAGAGTTGGGGAGGGGCCTTAGACAAGTAGCGCATACAGTAACCTTCTCAGAGGTGCTGCCTGTCTATGGCAAAGGTGATGCTGGGGTACTCCTTACCAGGGAATTCAATGAATGGTTGAAAAACTGGTGTGGAGCTCAGGTGTTTTGGCTTCATTGGGGACTGGGGAGCCACCTGGAGGGATGCAGACCTATACTGGTGCGATTGTCTGCATCTGTCCAGGGGGGAACCAGGATCCTAGGTGAGAGGTTTAAATGCATCATTGGCAAGCATTTAAACTAGCCAAGGGGGGGGCACTGAAAAGGAGCAGGGAAATCCCAGCCTCCCTCCAACAAAACAAGGTAATTAGTGAGGTAAACACCAAGGTAGAGAAGTCATTAGGGAGCAAGACAGAGGTAAATGTAAAAAAAAAGGCAAAGGCAGTAAAGACAGGTATGGGGCTAAAAGGAGTAAGGGCATCAAAGAGTGGAGGGTGATGAGTACCAGTGACGTAGTCTGTGTAACAAGCTCCCTGAACTAGTGGCCTTGATGGAAGAGGGTTGCCTGGATATTGTGGCAGTCACAGAAACATGGTACACAGAGAACCATGACTGGAATGTCAACATACCAGGATACACAATCTACAGGAAGGACAGGGAGGGTAAAGAGGAGGAGGAGTAGCTCTATGTAAAGGAAGGATCAAAGCAACAGAACTAAAGAGTAAACAGGGAGCAGATGAGGCACTTGGGACACCCTGAGACAGGAAATGGCACCTATAATCCACATGGGGGTTGTATACAGACCCCCATCTCAGGAGGAGGAAATGGACAAGAAAATGATAGAAGGCTTTCTTAGAATGGCAGAAAAAGGGGAGATATTGTTGATGGGGGACCTGACTATGCCAGATGTTAACTGGAGCACCTTTGCTGCAGGCACGTCCAAGAGCAGGGTCATTCTTGATGCCCTACAGGGGGCATGCCTCAGACAGCTAGTATTGGAACCCACTCGGGAGGGAGCAATCTTAGACCTGGTACTCTCAAATGGGGACGGAGAAAGAATCTCAGATTTAGAAGTGGGTAGCCATCTGGGAACAAGCAACCACCGAACAGTGTGGTTTACGATAAACATTGCCATACAATCAAGCCATACAAAAGCAAGAGTATTGGATTTTAGGAGGGCTGACTTTGGGAAAATGAGAGAGTGCCTCAGAAAAGCACTATCAAATAGGCAAGAAGGAGGGGTGGAGGAACAATGAGGAGTAATCAAAACAGCCATCACAGAGGCAACAAGCCTTTGTGTAAAGCAAATCAACAAAACACAATGAAGGAAAAAAACGCTATGGTTCTCAAAAGAGGTGGCAGGAAGGTTAAGGGAAAAGGATAGCATTCAGGAATATAAGAAAACACAGAAGGAGCAGGACAGAGAACTTTATCAGTTAAAGCAGAAAGAGGCTGGGAAGGCAGTCAGAATAGCAAAGGTCCAAACCGAGGAAAGGATAGCCAACTCTGTTAAGAAGGGGGGATAAGACCTTTTATAGCTACATTAGGGAGCGAAGAAAGACCAAAGGAGGGATACTGAGGCTTAATAAAGGGGAGGGAATGTGGGTAGAGGGTGACAGTGAAAAAGCAGGGATACTGAACAAATATTTCTGCTCAGTATTCACAAAGGAAGAGGAGGGGGAGGTACCTAATCCAAACAAGAAAAACACTTTGAATACGGGG
The DNA here is from genome assembly GCA_016271365.2 of Neoceratodus forsteri. NCBI lineage: Eukaryota > Metazoa > Chordata > Ceratodontiformes > Ceratodontidae > Neoceratodus > Neoceratodus forsteri. The sequence continues at coordinate 539,785,093 of CM057449.1, read as the reverse complement.
GTTGATACCAGTCCATTTACAGAAGAAAGGGTTCTGAAAGAACTGATAAAATTGAAGGTGGACAAAGCAATGGGGCCTGAAGGGATTCACCCAAGAATTCTAAAAGAACTAAGGGTAGAACTAGTGACACTGCTGACTACTCTCTTTAACAAATCATGTGAGGATGGGGTGGTACCTGAGGACTGGAGGAGGGCGGATGTGATTCCTCTTCACAAAAGTGGGAGGAGGACAGAGGCAGGAAATTACAGACCAGTTAGTTTGACCTCAGTGGTAGGGAAGATGATAGAATCACTTCTGAAGGAAAGAATTGTTGAGTACCTAGAGGCCAGTGGGGCACAGGACCCAAGGCAGCATGGATTCACAATTGGAAGGTCATGTCAGATGAATCTAATAGATTTCTTTGACTGGGTGACCAAAGTAGTAGACCAGGGAAGGGCTGTGGACATGGCCTACCTAGATTTTAGCAAGGCATTTGATACAGTCCCACACAAAAGATTAATACACAAGTTAGGCAGCCTTGGAGTGGGTCCCAAGGTGGTAGCCTGGATAAAAAATTGGATGGACAACAGAACACAAAGGGTAGTAGTAAATGGAGTCCACAGTGAAGAAAGGGGGTTACTAGCGGGGTACCGCAGAGTTCAGTACTGGGACCAGTCCTTTTAATGTCTTTATAAGTGACATTGCAGAGAAACTGGAAGGAAAAGTATGTCTCTTTGCAGATGACACAAAGATCTGCAACAGGGTTGATACACAAGATGGAGTGGAATGGATGAGAAGGGACTTGGCAAGGTTGGAGGAATGGTCAAATGTATGGCAGCTCAGATTCAATGCAAAGAAGTGCAAGGTAATGCACCTGGGAAACAAAAACCCAGGGGAAGAGTACACAATGGGGGGTGAGATACTGACAACAGTAAAAATGGAAAGGGACCTGGGGGTAATTATATCAGATGACCTAAAGGTGGGCAAGCAATGTGAGAAGGCAGTAAGGAAGGCTAGGGGGGATACTGGGATGCATAGGGAGAGGCATCAATAGTAGAAAAAAGGAAGTTGTTATCCCTCTGTACAAACAGTTGGTGAGACCCCATCTGGAGTACTGTGTGCAGTTCTGGAGACCCATCTCCGCAAAGACATAGACAGAGTGGAGGCTGTCCAGATGAGGGCAACCAAAATGGTGCAGGGTTTGCACCAGAAGACATACGAAGAGAGACTAAAGGAGCTTAATATGTATACCCTTGAAGAAAGAATGGAGACAGGGGACATGATAGAAACTTTCAAGTGCCTCAAGGGAATCAACAAAGTCCAAGAGGGTAGCATCTTTCAGAAAAAAAGATGTGCAAGAACAAGGGGGCACAATTCAAAGATAGAGGGGGGATGGCTCATAGGTAATGTGAGGAAGCATTTTTTCACAGAGAGGGTTGTGGATGCATGGAACAGCCTCCCTGAGGAGGTCGTGGAGTCAAGAACAGTGGGGAAATTCAAGAATTCATGGGACAGACATAAGGCAGTCCTAGTGGGTGGTAGGAGGAAGTAAGCTGTTGGTTAACTACGATCTGCAGCTTATCTGTTAGGTAGGAAAATGGACAGACTAGGCGGGCCAAGCAGTCCTTATCTGCCATCAAATTCTATGTTTCTATTGTTCTAATTCCCTTTTTTATATTTAAGTTATGTTTTTATGTTACCAAAGAGTTTGGAGACATCTTTGATGATATTTTTTTTTTGTGTGTGGAATCTGGGGTAGTCGTTTGAATCCTATAAAACAGAATATTCTATATTTGGACATTTAATCTGGTGGGATTAATATGGTGAACTCAGTTCTCTTTTTCTTACAGTTTATTTATATTCTAATATAGTACCTTTATTAAAAGTTTGCAGCTCCTTTTGGGTTTATCCAGTACATACTATGCTACAAGGAGTTCTACTAGAATGGAGGGTTAAAAAAATGTGTACATAAAAATAAGAGATGTCCTAGATTGGCACATAGATGGGATGGGGTTTTTGACAAGATTCGGCAATGGAATACAAGTTTGGAATCAGCTTATGGTCTCACTCAGAAAGTGTTTTATACGGATGTGTTAAATAAGTGTTTTTTAGATTCTCCATTTTCTGGATTTTCTATGGCTTCTCCGTTAAGTATTTCAGGGTATATTACAAACTCCCATATCCCATTGCATATGTGGGATACAGCATGGATAGGGATACATGGAAAGGTGAATGTTAGAAGCAATCAGAAACATAAAAGTTTACAAGATTGTTATTTTCCGAGGGAATGTTGTGATTTGTTATTGGAGACCATGGATCATTTATAATTTAAGTGTCCCTATCCCATGGAGTTATTTGGATGTGGTGAAACACCATTGGAAAGGTAGGGTGGAAGTTCCAACCCCTGTAGAGCTTTTATATTTTGGGATCCACAAAAAGGCCTTGGCTAAAGGTTCTCTCAGTACTCTACAGATGATACATGTGTATTTTTTGTACTGCTTATGGATCAGTAGGTGCAGGTTATTATTACAGCAACAAGTGATTTTAGCATTTGAGTTATTCTGTATGTTAAGCCGAGTTCTAAGTCAAATGAAAATGCCTAAAAAATCAAAATTAGGAGCACCATATTGGGATAGTTTATGGAAGGCATATGATTTAATTTAATGAAGGAAAAAGATTTGGTGCATAGAACTTTTGTCTTTGCCATTCTTTCTTTTTTTTTAAGGAAGATAGTTTGAGTTTGGAATAAGTGTATAAATATTCCTCTTCTCCTTTAGTGGGAGCGGGGGGGGGTTGGTTGGATTTAGGGAGGATGTCATGATTAGTTATGTTTTTGATTTTTTTATGGTTATATGAAGAAATATTGTTTTTATTTGACTTGCTATGCATGGTTTATAAAAAATGATAATTCCCTTTCTCTTTTAAGTGGGGAAGGTGGTTAATTAAGTTTGGGGTATTGTAGGATGAGGCGTTTATTACTTGTTTATGATTTTTAAGAGTTTGTATGATATAATACTGTTTAGTTTAATATTTGTTATGGTTTAAATAAACATTCCCCTTCTCTTCTAGAGAGGAGGAGGGGAGTTTTGGTTAGGTTGGGGGTTTTGTATGAAGATAAATCTTTGTGTTTATGAATTTTCTTATTAAGTGTTAGTATGATGGAATACTGTTTTGTATTTATTTGTATTCTTATGGTTTAAATAAAAATTCCCCTACTCTTTTAGTGGGGGGGGAGGGGGAGGTTATGCTCGGAGGTATTGTATGATGAAATAGTTATTTACATTTTTCCTTATTATGAGTTTGTATGATGTAATGCTGATTTGTATTTTTTGGTTTCTTATGGTATAAATAAAAAATTCCCCTACTCTTTTTCAAGAAGTGCCGTGGGATCTTTAACATCCACCTGAACAGGCAGATGGGACCTTGGTTTAACATCTCATTTGAAAGACGTCATCTCAGGAATGCAGCACCCCTCTCATCCTGCACTACAGTGTCTGTAGTGGGATATTAACCTGGTGTGGGAATAGACCACACAGCCTTCTGATCTCCCAGCCTCAGAGGCAAGTGTGCTACCTGCTGAGCCACTTACGCTGCTAAGTTGACTCCCAAGGCTGTGTATCTAACTTACTAAGCAGAATGTGTTATCAAAATCTGCAGTAATGAGCAGCCTTGGTCTGAGAATAACTGGTCAATAATTTTGTTGTAGATGGGAGCTGGTTAAAGAGATGAGCCACTACTTTCAACCCGTTAAGGTGCTGAATGATCTCCTTTTGGCAAGAGGCAAGGGTTAGCAATTGATTGTTACTCTTCTTGATCTCTATTCAGTATTTGATGTTTCAGACCATTGGGGTTTAATGGATTGATTTGAGCTTTAAAGGGGCTCACCAGAAGAGTGCTGTAGTGGTTTGAGCATTTCTTGTCCAGCAGAGAACAACAGGTTGTGCTGGTGCTGTTACTCATCAAAGCTGGCTACTCTTAGCTGTTTGGTGCCTCACGTTCAGTACTGTCCCAGTTCTGTTCATAGTGTATACAGTATGTCACTCTTGGGTGAGATTATGAAGTGATACAATAGCGTATACAGTATGTCACTCTTGGGTGAGATTGTTAAATGATACATAGAGTTGTACAGCAATGCAGATGATACTCAGTTGTATTTGTTATTTGCATCTGCTAGAACAGATTCAGTAGCAGTGACCAATCAATGTTTATCTGGAAAAAATGATCCATAGTCCCCATAGATTTTAAAAATACCTAATAATATCCCCAATGAATGGATTTATTAGGAACATATAAAGCAAATGAACAGAAATTGAATTTGGGGCCCTGTGTTGAAAGTCACAATATATTACCATCCAATAATTCAGTTCATCTAATTTATTATATTTTTTTAATATTGGACACCCAGACAGAAAGACAGGCAGACATACTATATATATATATATATATATATATATATATATATATATATATATATACTGTATATGTATGTAGATATAGATATATAGATATATGTATATTGGGTTGGGGAAGTGGAACTGAAAGTGACAGCACTTGAAGAAAAAGGAAACTGGTGTGCTTGTGGATTGCTCAGGGTGGGACCACTACCAGTTGCACTGGATGACCTATAAAGGCTACAGTAACGGGCACAGAACTGGTCAACTTCTGTGTTTTTTCTTTTTTTGTTTTATTTTAAGCTGGCCACATGTAATTTGTCTCAAGTTCTGAGTCCCTGTTTTAGTCACACCAAGACCACAGGCTCTTAAGCCATCCCACTAAGACACTACATGTCCTACAGCAACATATTTTTTCAGATTGTATAAATAACAGAAAATGTGAAACACAGAAACATAGAATGTATCTGAAGATAAGGACTGCTTGGCCCACCCATTTTGTTCCTACCTATGCTGACACTGCAGACCCTCCCTGATCTCTGGCTACTCCACTCCCTGCTTTCCTACCAAAATCCCTTTGTACCGATCCCATTCATGTTTGAAGCCCACCACTGCTTTTACTGTGACTGTAATGATGACATAGCCAGCACCTGCAGGAAAAACACTTTGAGGCATCACTACAACAGTCATACCATTTGTAGATGTCCACAAGAAGCACGACTCGCAAGGCATAAGGGAAGGGAATTGAGGTGGGACTTGAGAGAGAGCATTCAAGACAGGACCACCCAGCCAAACCCCACTGGCAGACCTTCTCACCAGCAGCACCCCACTGAGAGACACTGAGAGACCTTAGGTGAACATAGTAACATATGAAAATACCAGCAGAAGGAGATCCAAAAGGTCCTTAAAATCTTTTCATTGCATTGATCATGCACTTCTGCTACAGGTTATTCTGTTCCCCCATCATTCTAACCTTCCCCATGCCATTGTTCATTTTGAAAATGTACCCCAAGAGGCTTAAGAGAACTTGGAAGAGCCACAGAATGTTTTCCCCACTGTACATCTCCTCTATAATAGTCACATTATTTCCATACACTGCAGGTGCTGGCTGTGGTTAGACTCTGAGAAAATGAGCACTGGTACCTGAGAAATGCATCAGTTAGCTCATGCTGCTTCCATGGTGGGTGGAGTCATTGAATAAACCATCTTATCCCTCTACTTTCTGTATCTGACTTTGCCTGATGCTGGCCTGTGTGACCTGAATGAGGACTGGAAATGGAAGTTGCTGTTACCAGGATGCCATGTTCATATTTTACATGATTGGCTAGAACTCTGGTTTCTAAAGTTTGAGTAGATGTACAGTACCAGAGTCAGTGAACTTTCTACAAAACTGATTGCAAAATATTTTGAGTGGATTTGAGTGGTCATATGTAAAATACACTCACATTGCAGAGGATCTCTTTGATATTTTACTGATGGTGACTGGGTGCACGAGATAGTTTGTGAAGAACTGACCAATGACTGCAAGATAATTTATTTTCTGGGCACTCTGGAAATATTTGACTGGGGATGGGCAGACACAGCAAGGTCAGGTGATAAAGCAGTATGGGGCTGATATGGAGACTGGAGCATGTCTTTAGATTTCACTGATGAAGATACTTCATTTCCTGCTTTTCTCTTCTTTTTTATTAGCATTTTTAAATTTGCTGTCTCCTCCTTGGTGGCCTTCACTCCTGAGTATCACAGTTATCATCACTAGTCGGAGGTGTAACTGACCTCACACATTCACGCTCCTGTTATTCTTCATCCTCTTTTTATCAATGTGATTCCTTATGTCTCTTTTCTTCTTGTACTTCTTCCCCTGCTTTTTCTCTAGTACATCTTCACTGCTGCTCCACCTCTTGTATAGTACTTCTTCGCCGGTACTTCTCCTCTTATGTTTCTTCCCTCTGCTTCTCCTCCTCTTGTGCTTTTTTTTCCCCCTGCCCCTCCTTCTCACTGTATGGATCATGTGCTCCCCTCTGCCCTTTTGCTTCCTACTCCGTAGGCTTACCCTTCCTCTACCTTTTCTGCAGCGTCAGTCTCATGTCCATCTGACAGGTCCATTTCTGTATCCTGCAGTAATAACAAACTGCACTCATAGAAAGGCCATCACCATAGTAGCTGCAGTTGCTTTAGCTTATTGAATAAATTGATAACCAGCAGCATCAAAACATATAGTGCAATAAAGCATTTTCTCAGACTTCACGCTGCAATGTTGCAAGGGCTCCAAGGGGTCTTGAGTGGTTCTGCACTACCCCTTCCACCCAAAGACAGCAGGAATGCTTGCCAGGCCAGCACCTTCACCTGGGGTGGCTGTCTTGCTATGGTCATTCCCCTCCCCAGGCAGCCAGTCAGGAGGCTGCTTACAGCTGTTGGTGTCATCTGCCATTGGACACAAGATTCAAATCTCCACCACAAAACTGCTCCAGCTATTTGGACTTTCAACAGCCATGCTGTAAGGACTCTAAGGGGTCATGAGGTGTTCTGCACTCCTCCTGCTCCCCCACCAACCACTGGCCATCAATGCTCACCAGGCCCCAGCACCCAGACCTGGGGCAGTCCTCTTGCTATGGGTGCCCCCCTACAGCCAATCAGGAAGCTGCATGCAGCTGAAGGTGAATCCACCCTCCCACTGAAATTCTATCTTCTCTAGTGGTCTTTCCCTGTAATCCTTGCACTAAGGGCTGAAATCAAAGGGTGTCTACTGTGGGTGTCATCTGTGGTATTGGCCATCAACTGGAGATGCTGCTGGAGGTCAGTCTAGTGAGAGCAACTTAATTATCTGCTGTTAATACAGAACAATGTATGAACAACAATGCCATACTGTAATGTGATACAAGCAAGCTCTTCTATAAATGAGTTATCTGCCTGATAAGTGCAAAGATTTTACTGATGCATCTTGTTTCTACAACTTGTTTTTATATTGTGTATCAGTATAAACCTATAGGTACTAAGTCTTGGGATTGTGGCACTAGTTCTTGAATCACAGTGTATATTTAGATGTAAGCCTGCTGGTTGTCACCAGCTGTTTGCTTTATATTAGCCCAAGGAAGTCCTTGCTCACTCTGACCATGTGAGCCTGTAGCTTAATGGTTAGAGCACTGGAACAACATACAAGAGGTCTGAGGTTCAATTCCCAGTGGGACACACTTTTCCGTTCTCATTTCCATCCTTTATATTAGCTGTAAATCATAAACTGTTTGCACTGTATAAGAGTAGCTTATATCTACACTTACCCACACTGGAGGTCCTACTTTTAGCTAACTGAAGTAGAATCAATAGTGAAGCTTTGCTGTTACTGTCTAATACCTAAGTGGCTGTTCCATAGCATTTCCCTAGTCCTATCTTTCAGGGCAGTAACATCATAACTATTGCAAAATAGGGTTAGCAAAAAGTTTGCTTTGAGCATCTTGCAGTGTATGTAGTATCTTCCTCCCCTCATCTATTAGTGTGACCATCTTATTGATAATCGAAGCAGGGCTATCTAGGAAACAATGTATTAGTAAAAAATTACCTGATACCATACTCAACCATCAAATGAGGTACCCTTCTATAAGCTAGGAGGGGTTTTAAGAAAGGCTGCACATATCCTTGTGACCTTCAATGTTGAGTCTTTGCATATTTATATTCTCCACAAGGTGGGTCTGTCTGCTTTAACTTTATTATTTGGATCAAAGGGAAGATGGGTCTTTACCACCTACTGAATTTTTAGTGACCCTACCTGAGTTTGTGCTTGAATTTAATGCTTTCAGTTTCTTGGGGGATTTTTACTTACAGATTAATGACATCGCCATGGGGATGATGTTTGCCCCCCAATTTTGCTAATTTGTACATTGGGCAGTGGGAAGAGTCCACCATTTATGATCAGACAAAAAATAAATTTTTTTAGAAAATTACCCTCTGGAAGGGGTACATAGGTGATGTGCTGATGGTGTGGTGGGACACCACTGATGAGCTGGCAGATTTTGCAGATTACTTGCATTCTAGTAACCCCATTTTGTGATTTGTGGATAATATTAGCATTCATAGTATCTCTTTTCTTGATCTCTGTATTATTAAAAATCAGGAGTCGGTGGTAGTCACCAAATACTGCAAACCTACAGATAGAAATACTGTCCTGCATACCAGCTCTTGCCATCCCCACCACACCATCAAGAATATTCACACTGGACAATTATTGAGGGTGCACCATAACTGTAGTCAGATTACTGAGTTCTGAAAACATGCTGGAGAAGTGTCTGACAGATTTAAAATGAGGGGTTACTAAAAGATTAATATTGACAGAGCTTACAATTGTGCATCTATTACTGAAAGGACCATAGGGTGTAAGTACTGTGATGTGATCACGAGTGGTAATTCATTTTTTTAATCCAGGTACAGGTCTCACAGTACCCATTACTCGGTTCATCATTTGTAATACCACTTATGTGGTATATTTGGCCTAGTGTAGCTGTGGTAAATGCTATGTGGGCAAGACAAAAAGAAAACCTAAAGAGAGGTGGGGAAATCATATAAGGGCAGTGACCAATAGGAATATGGATTATATTCTGGTCCATCATGCTCTTACATTAAATGATCCAGCAACCCCCAAATGAAGTTTCATAGTTATTGAAAAAGTAGTAATGGAACCAAGTGTGTGTGTGCATGTGGGTGGGGGGGGGGTGGATTGCTGCAGCACTGACAAAAATAGAGGCTTTTTGGATATACAGCACCAATGCCAGAGTTTTTCCAGGACTGAATGACAGGTCTGATTTCACAGTCTTTCTGTAATATTTACATATACTGTAGACTAATGAAGTGTTTTCTATTCTTGTGCACTGTCAAAATTATATATATATATATATATATATATATATATATATATATATATATATATATATATATTGTACTTATCATGTAAAATTGAATGATATATGTATATTATTTATCTATTTTGATTAATCTAGTGGAGGCATGGATTGTGTGAATAAGTATTGTTCTACTGTTTTTATTTTTGTTTGTTTTTTACCATCAGCATGTGTGCACTGTTGAAATGTTGTCACTTATTTAATATGCCTGTTAGTAATTGTGATAAATTGGTGGAGCTACTGGCATGTGCCCCCACTTTATGATGTATTTAATGGGTGAATAGTAGTGGTGGCGGCACTCTTGACAAAGCTCATTGTGTGTGAGTGAAAGCCTGAGTTCTTTTTTGGTCTGTACCACTTTTAGATGTTGAATTACTTAAACAGCACCTAGAAAACACAACTCTGTGAGTTCAAGTTGATTTTTGTATGTATCTCAGTGCTGCAAGTACCCAGTTTCTTTTTGGCTTGTCTGAACTACTTACCGTGATGCACTGTGCTAGCTAAGAGGATCTTTTCAATTACAGAGGAACTTAATTCATACTTTACCTCAGTGGAGATCACATTTGAAAACTCTCCCTTGGCAAACATTCCATTATCCACCCAACAGCTGTCAAATATGACAGCTAGAAGTTATACTGTAGTAGCCACAGACATTGACAGCTATTTCCCGAAATGTCTGTGATATTTCTAGAGAAATCTCCTACTTTCTGCATTTCCACAGTAGGGGAAGCAGAGAGAAACTCTTTCGAAATTTCGCAAAATATCTGGAAATAGCTGGCAATGTCTGTGGCTACTACTGTAACTTCCAATTTCAGTTATTTTACTTTTTACAGGTGGAACAGTTGCTCCTAAATGTTGACACTAAGAAACGTGTTAGTACTGATCACCTTGAACCAGTGTTCCTAAAAATGGGTTACCATAGCTTAAAAGTCCCATAACTCTGCACTTTAACTTGTCAATAGCAAAATGTGAAATCCCATCACTGTGGAAAACTGCCCATATACAGTACTTCCACTGTTAAAGTCAAGCGATAAGGCTTCCCTAAGTAACTACCACCCTGTATCTGTCCTGCTGGTCCTAGTCAAAATGCTTGAAAATTTGGTGAATGTGCAGCTAAGAGACTATCTTGATAGATTTAATATTATCATCCCAATTCAATCAGGCTTTCAAGCACAGTATGTCTACTGCTCTAGTTAAGGTTATCAAAGACAGGCTTATAGCTCTAGAGCATAAGCTCATCCATGTGACAATCTTCCTGGATCTCAGCAAGGCCTTTGATGCTGTTAATCATAACTCCCTCTTGAATAAACATATCAATATTGGCATTGTCCCTGAAGCAGTAGCTTAGTTTGGGAATATCTCTCTGGAAGACTACAACAGATAAAAGTGGAAGGCTTGTCATCCTCCTGTGCTCCTACTGTATCTGTAAATGTGGTCCACAGGGATCCATTACTGGTCCACTTTTATTTATGATCTATACCAATGATCCAGGGACAAATATTGCATATGTCATGCTACATCTATACGTGGATGACACTGTTTTGTATGTGTCTAGCCCCACCTAGCTACAGCAATGGATAACCATTAGAGCATGTTTGATCAACTCCAAATTAATCTCTGTGTCTCCAAGCATCTTTTAAGTGCCTCAGATACCAAGTACATGGTTTTCTCTCACAAACAGCATCTACCTTCACCTACTGTTGGCATAACCACCCTTACAGGTGCCAAGCTGGAATATTTAGAATCCTTCAAATACCTGAATATGTGGCTGGATAGCAAACTGTCCTTCATTATACATGTAGTTAACTTTTGTAAATAAAAACTATGCCATAGACTTTGGTTCTACTGTCAGAATAAGTTCTGTTTTAGCTCTGAAGCAAGAAGAAGTCTACTCCAGGCAGTCTTCCACCCCTTATTGGACTCCGATGATATTCTCTACAGAAATACTGCAATCTCATTTACTAGTCCAAATTAGATGTATTATATCACACAGCCCTTTGTTTTATTTCTGGCTTGCATGCCAGAACACACACTTGCAGTTGGTTGCACCTTGCTCACAATCCAAAGGCTCAGAAGTCTACACACACAGTCTTTCAAGGCCATGTGGAACTCCCTACCTCATATATATCAAAGCTACTGCAGAAGTATTTTAGACTGTACAAGATAAGGAAGCATAGCACTATTCTGCTTAATGTCCCAAGGCACAAGTCAAAATGTGGAAAAATGGCTTATAGCCAAATCGCTATGACATGTGGCTAGGAACATAAGTCAGAATCTCTGGCTATATACACTATATAGTTAAATGCATACACTATGTAGTGCACTGCTTACACTATCCACTGAAATACATACATCATATGGTGAAAAACATACACTACATACTGAAATGCATAGGTCTTACGGTGAAACACATACACCATATAGCAAAATCCTTACATTATATGGTAAAATGCATACACTATCTACTCAAATACACATACTGAGTACTGAAAATTCACGTGCACTGTGTACTGAAACAAATGCACTATGTGCTGAAACAATATACACTACCTATTGAGATACATACACAACAGACTGAAAAATCCACATACAATATCTGCTGAAATAAATACATTATATGTTGTAACACGTACACTGTATATTGAAAAGTATCCACATACAACATATACTGAAACAAATACACTATATATTGAAATGCATGCACTATCAATTGAAATAAATATACTATACATTGAAAAATCTGCACACACTATATACTGAAACAAATGCACTATATATTGAAACACATACACTGTCTACTGAAAACATTTGCATTCTCTATATACTGAAAGAAATGCATTCCATATTGAAATACATACACAGTATATTAAACAAACTCTGGCCAGAGCCAACATGGTTGTAGCCATGCTCGTAGAGCTCACGGTGAAACAGTCCACTGTGCCCAAGATTGCTGTGGTGCAGTTGCACATGCAAAACTACTCACGTATGCACACTAAATATCAGTGTCCATCTTGAGCATGGTGGATGACTGGCAACCGAAATATAGTGCACCCATGGGGGGCGAGAAGTGAGCGGACTGTTTTGGAGTTGCAGAATGATCATTCTGCAACTTCAAAACAGTTCCATTCTTCAGTGTCCATATGGTGGTTTGTTTTTAGAGCTAACACAATATGACTGCAGGCTCTGGCCACTGTAGCTGTAAAAATCAACATACACTAGGTACTAAAACAAATACACTACTTGGTGAAACACATACACTACATACTGAAGTACATACACGTTACAGTAAAAAAATCCACATACACTATATACTGAAACAAATAAACAATGTAGTGAAATATTCTACATACTGAAATTAGCTCCACCCTCAGAATGGCCTTCCCCTGCACTCATTTCCTGCTGCACTCAGGGAACTGCTGGCCTGGTGAGAGGATGTCTAAAGCTGCAGAGTAGAAGGTAAACAAACAAGCATTTGTCAATGTCAAATGTTGTCTTGCTGGCATTGGCATTGGTAGTGCAGGAGTTAGAGAGATGCATAATAGGAATGGCAGTAAAGTATTGAACCGATGCCAACCACAGGCATTGGGGTGTGCCTTTGGGTCAGTGGCCATAATGCTCATGCCATTTCACTTAACCCTACCCTGCAGACACCGACAACTGTCACATTGTGCCTTGGGGTCTTCAGGCCTTATGCTCACCCCATTCTATAAGGAAATACACTGAGATGGGTGCAGCATAGGCGAGTGGGGTGAACTTTGGGGCCAAAGAGTCCAAGGCACCTTGATGCCTGTTACTGGCTACAGAGTGGGGGTGGGGTGGAATGGAGTGAGCATTACAGCCAACAATCCCAAGTCACACCCCTCATGCCCGTTAGTCTCTACAGGGTGGGGCGTTATGGTTAGAGACCCTAATGCCCTGGGTGTTTGTTGGTATTTTCACTCCATATTTTCAACATGGGCTTTATGTGACCTCACATCATGAACAGTGGCACTATCAGTTTGTTCGCTGAATGGTGATTTTGCACAGCGACTGAGCCATTTGGCGCTACAGGTGCGAAAACACATTTTGGGCAGGATGTGAAAAATGATAGCTGTTCTGTTCATGAGGAGGTGTAAAAATGGCAATGTTGAAAATCTCGAGTCAAAATATGAAAAATTGTTGAAGTCACAAGTGTGCATAGAAACTGCACAACGCAGGCCCATAACGCAATTATTTTGGGGATTTTTTAACCACATTTTCAACATAGGCATTTTGGGACCTCTGCTCATGAACAGTGTCACTGTACATTTGTTAATCTGTCATGAACATTGATTTCCCACAGCGACCTGGGGGTAGTGCTGGATGACGGGCTGACTTTATGAGCTTAGGTGTCGGCAGTTGTCAAGCTTCCTTTTATCATCTTAGGAACATCACCAGGATCAACCACCTTGTTCCATCTGGGGATTTACCTATGTTGGTTCACACCTTTGTGACCTCACGCCTTGATTACTGAAACTCCCTCTACTTAGGGCTGCCTGGGGTTGATATCCACTACCTGCAGCTCGTGCAGAATGCTGCAGCATGATTGTTGACAAGGATTCTGGAGCCTCCCATTTTGCTCCAGTGCTGTGTAATTTGCACTGGCTGCTGATTCGGTGGCAGATCACCTTTAAAGTTGGTTTACTGACTTATAAAGCTCTACATGGACTTGGCCCTGTCTACCTGAAAAAGCTTCTTGTGCCCTATCACCCTGAGCGACAGCTCCATTCGGCTGATATGGGGTTGCTGGAGATTCCAAGGGTGCCCTTGAAATCATCGGGGGCCCGTGCATTTATGTACATGGCCCCTTCCCTTTGGAATTCTCTACCCCATTGGCTATGGGAGTGCACGACTGTGGGAGATTTCAAACAGCCATTGGAAACCTTTTTATGGCATCAGGCCTTTAGTGGCACCGAATAAGTATGACTCCTTAGACTGTTATTATTATTGTGTCTGTTGATTTTACTATTGCTGTTTCATCTTTTTGTAAAGCACCTTGATAGTTTGAAAGGCACTTATGTGAAATAAAGTTCTTATTATTATTGTGCGCCACATGTACAAAAACACATTTTGAGCAGGATGTGAAAAATGACAGCTGTACTGTTCATAAGGAGGTGTGAAAAAATGGCAATGTTGAAAATCTGGAGTGAAAATATTAAACATTGTTGAAGTTACGAGCATGCATGGATACTGCGCACTGCACACTTGTAACAGTCATTTTTTGGAATTTTTTCACCTCATTTGCAACATAAGCTTTTTGGGACCCAACCTCATGAACGGTGGCACTGTCGTTTTGATAATTGGTTCTGAAAGGTGTTTCTGCACAGTGACCTTGAAATGACCTTTTGGGACCGAATAACAAGATGACAGTGCATGTGTTCATGAGGTGGGTTCCCAAGAATCCCATGTTGAAAATTTGGAGCCAAAAAAAAATGGCTGAGATATCCACCTAAGTTGAACTCCCCCACCCCCATTTATGCCATTATACAGCTTATCAGCATTTCTTCATTTTGCAGTTCAGCTTTGAAGAGTGCAGACATGTTACGGAAGATCGCAGCGCCGGACCTGATGGAGGTAAGTATTGGGTGAGGGGGTTGTGGGCAAGTAGGGTGACCAGAGGGTGGGTGCAGGTTGGGGGAGCGGGGCGCCGTGGACCATGGACCGTTTTCTTTTTTTCAGGTAAAAAACAAATATGGACATTGTGCCGCAGGTTGGTTTTCTTTCTTACAGGTGAAATAAACCAAATGGACACACTGGGGTGGGCTCCCAGTGTGCCCCATGACTTTCAGGGGTGATGCTGGCCACACAATGGGGGTGGGCAGGGGCATGAACATGCAGACATGGTTCCCTTTCTGTGAGCAGCAGCACACTGGGGTGGGCTCTCAGTGTGCCACACAATGTGGGGGGGCCAGACATGCCAACACGGGGATTGCACCCCGGATGTCAGCCTTCTTTCAGGATTGTGCGGCTGCAGCTCTGCCACCATGTTTATTGAAATGCTTCACCAAGAAAGGCATGTACAGGAGGTGTGTCATCTGTGCAGCTCCATGACGAGCTTGTCTCTGATTGCAGTGGCACATTTCTCTCAAGTTGGTAGCACTTTGTATAATACTTGTGTCAGCGCTAGCATGTTGGCTAATTGGGGAATGAGGGATACACCTACTAAAGCATGCCCTGCATTCACCACAACACTGGCACACCTCTGAAAGTGTTACTACCCCAATATATTGTTTGTGTATGCACGCAAGCCAACATAAAAAGGGTTATTTCTTCTTCTACTTCTTTAAGTGATTTTCCATCATGTTTTGATTGCATACCTTTAATTTCAGAACACTGTGATGTGACAAGAAAATTTCAGAACTGATTTAAATATACAGCAGTTTATTCTTTTAATCGAGTGCTGCCTTCATTTACTGTTAAAATCACATTTTAATGGTTCTTGCACAAATCTATTGGCATTAGTCTTAAAGGGACACTGTCAACCTGTTTTTCATCATATTTTTTATAGTTGAAACCCCACATTTTATGATTGCTTACCCTCTCTAAAATTCACTGATGTTGCTGTTTGTTTTGTCTGTCTCCTTGCTTAGCAGAACTGAAATGCATGGCAATGTATATTTATAAACAACTTTGTTTTGTTTACAATCCTGGTTCTGTTCTTACTGCATACTTCCTGAGCATTAGAAACACACCCAAACAGTGCAGTCACTCATAAGGAAGTAGCCTCCTAAACTCCCACTGCATCATAAGTGGCTAGACTGTTTTGTGGGTGTTCCCAAGTCCAGGAAAGATGCATTTAGGGTTGATCAAGGAATGTAAACAAACCTGTTTTGGTATGATAACACCAGTATGTTGGGCAGTCTGTTTTTCACTTTTTTAAAGAAAATAAGAGTCAGACTCAAACTACCAGCTATATCAACAATCTTTACAGAATTTTGGCAATTATAAAATATGTTTTTTAAACTAGGGATACTTTGAGATCTAAGGGGGTTGACAGTGTCTCTTTAATGACTTGCCACATATCAGTGGAACTGTGTAATTTTTTTCTACTCCCATGTAATAATCTAGCTTCTTTTTAAATTGATCTAAAGTAGTGCTATATACAACTGCCTCCAGTAGCGTATTCCGGACACTCACAACCTTCTGACTGTACCATTCACGTCTTCTATTGTTCTTACAGTTATGCCTTTTAATTGCATGCTATGCAACCTTGTTTGACTACCTGTTTCTTTTTTTCTCAATCCAGGAGTTATCCAGATATGTTCATTTAAATTAGCCTTATATGCATGGCAAAGATCACCCCTTATCTGTCTATACCTTAAAGAGTACAGCTGTAATGTTTTTAATGTTTCCCTGTATGATTTGGTTTTTACAGTTGTAATTTTTTTGATTACTTTTCTTTGTACAGTTTCCATTAGTTTCAAACTCCTAATGTTCTGTACTGCACTGAAGGGTGCACAGTATTCCAAATGGGGTCTGACCAATGCTGTATATAGCAGAACAATCACCTCTTTCCTCCTGCTTTTTATATTCCTCATGATACACCCTGAAATCTTTATTGCATTTCTTGATTGTTTCTCTTATATGATGGTCAAATGTGAGTTTGTTGTTTACGTATACACCTAAGTCCTTTTCTACATCTGTTGTTACCAAACGTCTGTTGTCAAGTGTATATTGGGCCATGATGTTATTTTGCCCCAAATGCATTACCTTGCATTTTTCAACATTAAACTCCAAACCATGGTTTGTGGCCCATTTTCCTAGCCTGTCCATTTGTATGGGAAGCTAGTACTTAGGGTATTCCTAACATAATATCACTTTCATACCATATAAACATAGGGGACTGCATGCAGTTTTCGACAATAAGTTAAAGTTTTGACCAGATTTATGTGAAATTAATTACTGTGTTAGTTCAGACACTTATCTGAGCTCAGTGCTTGGGAAACACAGAATACGATGGCAGATAAGGACCAACTGGTCCACCTAGTCTGCCCATTTCCCTACTCGATTTGGCAAGCCCTACTCTTATCTGGACTGCTGTTCCCCCGCTCTGCTGCACAGCAGGGTGCCTTTATGCTTATCCTATGCACTTTTGAATCCCTGTATTGTGTTCACTTCCACCACCTCCGCAGGTAGGCTGTTCCATGGATCCACCAGTCATCCTGCCATTGGAGGATCTTCCCTAAATCAATCTTCACCATTGATTCATAACCATGGATCTAGGCTCATAGGTACTAGGACTCCCATGGGAGCTTTTTCCTCTAGGGAGGGAGCCAACATCAGCTACTAGCACAGCTCACATGCAGCATATACCCACATGGTGCCATGCGCCAGTCAATAACCATCATCGACTACCTCATGTACCTTAGTTCTGTTCTTCCCACCATCAAGTGCACATCATGGGAGAAGTGCATCAGTTCGGCCTTCCTCAAACTTCTACTGTAACATCTCCAAAGTATTTATTTTGCAGTGTAGACTTCATTTTGATAATTTTGCCCTTGATGTCTGAATCAAAGAAAAACAAACAAACAAAAAAACAGTTATGCATCAATGTTCCTGTGGGAGATTGATCATCGTGAAGGACCAACATTAGAATTGCCGGACTTGTCTTGGCCTTGAACATGATATGAATTCCTGCAGTGCCTGTTTTTTGATGGATCTCTGTATCCTTGAATTCCACATGCTGAAGCTAGGTCATCTAATTCCCACCTTTAGTGGTGTGCCAAGAACCCGTGGTGCCAAGTTCAGGCCCTTTGGCCTTTTTCCTGGGCTCCTTCTAGTGCCGATAGTACTGTGGAAGCACAGGGCTATCACCAACCTTGCCTCACCAAGGCATCAGAGGCCCCAAGGAATGGGTCTGGTGGACAGCTGGCTCCTTCTGGGTGACTGGCTGAGCAACCCCTAGTCCATTCACCCTGGGCAATGGATGTCCCCAGTGATCAGGCTAAAGTGATATACTTGGTCTACACCAGAGGACACCTTGGTGTCATGGCCTGGTGTTACCCTGGCTTCTAACACCACTTGAGGTGTCAGTGAGTAAAGGGCATTGCTGGCTGTGACATCAGGCCCTTCCTGGCACCATTTGTGGTGCTGGGAGAGGGACCATTGTTGAGGCTGGGCAGCATCCTATTGCAGAGGCTGAGGTGTCACTCTCTGACTCAAGTGGCCCTCGTGGCTCTGAGGAGGAGGAGGAGGACAATGTTGGGCCCCACAATGAATGTGGCTGCAGCTCTGGTGTCTTTCCTGAGCCCAACACCAATCATGATGACGGTGCTGTCTCCAGGTTTGTCCCCAGTCCCTGTGCTCCTTGCTGTACTGGACCAGTTTCAGACACTGCTTGCAGTACTGGGATCTGGCACTGATCTGAAGGGTGCTAGCCCTGACACTAGGCCTGGCACCAAGGACAGTGCCAGCCAAGGGGCTGTGGGTTTCTGCAACTAGGTTATTTTCTTACTCTGAGTTTGACGTCAAAGGCGGCACCAGACCGGGGTTGGGGACCAACCAAGTTATAAAATGTTCTCCTTGTCCTATGGCTGAACCTGTCTCTGGTGAGGATTGGAGCTGCCCTGAGGGCATTGGACAGTTCTGCTCTCCTTGCATGTGGATTTCCCCAATGGGCACTGTCAAGGTCATTCCTCTTCTGTAGTTCAACTCTCCTTGGGTGAGTTCATCATGCCCTTCCCTATGGCGAGGTCTGCTGAACAATCCCACAGCCTAGGCATAAATCCTAAAGCCTCTTTCTCTTCTTACCATCCTGGGGCTATGCCATCCTTGCCTGAACTTCCAGGTATCATATGCCTTCTCTGGCCCATCATCTGGAGTCAATGTGGAAGCGCGGCTGGTATGCTCTTCCAGTACCATACCAGTGCTGACTGTGTCCAGTTCTTGCATAATCCACAGCTGCCACCCATCCACTTCTAGGTCCAGCACCTTCTCTCTGTCTATATCCTCAGAAGGCAAGGAATCATCCTTGCATCAGTCCTTGGTCACTGAGTACATTCTGTACCAGAGATTCCTGATGAACATGCTGTGATTGCTGGGCATAGGCACTATTGCCAAGTGCAATACCCTGTCCACACAGCTGGGACTCCTAGGAGCTTTCAGCAATGACCACAGCATCATCCCTCCCTGTCCAGTGGCCTTCAAGGAATGTTCCAGGGCAGCTTCGAGACATCCTTTTTGTGATACCTCCTGTCCCCACGGACATCTGCAGTCAGTATTGTCTACTGGCACAGTACCTCACCCCACTTCAGGGAGCTAAGTACTGCAGACCCCTGATGGTCCTTGTCATTCAGTCAATGACCAACCTCTTGATGCAGAGTCTGCAGAGACAGATGCATTAGGGATGAAAGTTTTCACCTCGGCTGACACTGTGATGTGCATTTTGGAACATCAGGCACACCTGAAAGCTTATCACAAGTCCCTGTTGGTACAGCTAGAACAGCTCCCAGCTGGCATGCCCAGCATAGATTTAGTTGGCGAGTCATCTGCCTTTCTGCCAATGGTGAGGCACCAGACAAGGGCACCATATGATGTCAATGAGGTGGCCTCCAGGCTGGTGGGAACTGGAATCTGCATTCAATGGACTGCATGTCTTCACCTTTCTTGATTGGCGCCTCTGGCCTGGTGAAAGGTATAAACTCCCAGTTCCAGGGGACTCATGTTTACTCCTGGAGAGTCAGACGGAAACTTCAGCAGTGTTAGTACCTCTCAACTGACTCTGAACATTCTCAGGCCTTGCCAGGTCCATGAGGAGTCCCTGCCCTCAGATGTTCTCCCACATGCAGAGGGCTGAGGCTGACATTACCCTCAGGGTGAGTCAGCTTCTCTCTATTTGGGAAGCTTGGTACTCTGACCCATGTGTATGAATCAATGGTGAAGACTGATTCGGGGAAGATATGAAAGTTACCTAGTCATCATAATTGTTGATCTTCTGTATATATTCACCATTGATTCAGATAGCCACCCTCCATCCCCAGCTCAGCTGTGAGCCAGGGCCTAGGGCAGCTCACCCTATGGGTGCTGGTAGCTGTACTCCGCAGTGGCCCTTGTGGGTGGCTACTTGTTAAAAGAAATGAGGGTTGGGCGTCCTGTGCCAACCCTCATAAAAAAAGGAAGTGGCCCCCCCCTTACCACCAAAAAAGAAAAAAAAGGTGAGCCTTTTTCATTTTTATCTTTCATGGAGTAGGTAGGTAGCCACCTTTTCTCTATTTCTTCTCCCTCCTTTTCCATGCTTAGGGCATATCCCTTATAGGGTATATCCCTGTTTGTTGCTATATTCAACATGTGCCCTGGTGACTATACAATCTAACTTCACTGAGCAGATCCTCTAGCTGTGGATGGGTACCATGCACTTTCTTGGATCAATGGACTAGACACACACCGGGTATATCCATCTGGTTGCAGAGAGAAGCAGGGCATGTTCTTCTCCTGTTTGATTTTTTGGGTTGGTATCCCTTGTCTCTTTCTCTGTGCATTGGGATATCCCACTCTACCTGGAGCATGCCAGAGGAGATATACACATTTTTGACTTCCCAGGCTACTAATCCTGCAACTCCAGTGCTTCTCTCCTTTTCTTTATTTCCTAGAGAATACAAGGTTGTAAATTTACTTTTGAGTCTACTCAAACATATCTTGTAGCATAGGGCTATTACGTTTTGGAAGTCCAGGTGTCATTTAATATTGTTTGGCACTTCTTACCATCTCATTTGTATAGGGGTTCTAATTGGACTACACCCTCTGCTATTTCTGCCAGAGCTATTTGCTCATGATAGCTACCCTCTCTTACCTATCACTACCCACTCTCTATCTGGCTAGTGATTAGAAGCTGTGGCTCCTTTTTTGACCCACTACCCTTGTGCCACCTAGTAGGCCCAACCCTAGCCTGTTAGTTGGTGGTCAGATTCTGTTGTTTGTTTATTTTATATCCTATATCCATTTACTCTCCCTTTGGGCTAGAAAATCTTTATTCCTCCCTTTATTTCTCTCCACTTTCTTTCTCTCCCGTTGAATAGAACTGAGGTGCTTGAGGGAGTTGACGACAGTTATTGGCCAGTGTGTATCACCACATCGGTACATACTTCACACTGGCAGTGCCAGTAGCCAATGTTGGCTCCTTCTCTAGAGGAAAGAAGATCTCACAGGGTCCTAGTGCCTCTGTATCTAGACCCATGTGTAGGAATCAATGGTTAAGATATTCAGGAAGATCATCAATTTCGGTGATTACGTAATTTTCACTTTTCTACCTCTGGTTTCATCCCCTGGGCAGACATTCATGCAATGGTGCCAGTGGGTGTATAGGCCTGTATTTGCTTTTTGCCTTATGCTGCTCTACTGCCCTGCCATCCATCTACTGCTAGGTGGCAATTGAAGAGGGAGATAGTCAAACAACCCCTCCATGGAAGAGGAGATCAGTCCCTGGAATTATCAGTCCTTTCTCTCCCTGGCTTGCCCCAGTGTGGCTCAAGTCCACACCCAGAACCAGACCGCTTGTGTGGCAGGCAGTAGTGCTACCACTGAGCTACCAGATAAGCCCACTATACTGTGTTTTTATGAGTAAATAAAGACAGCGCTCAGATGATAGAAGAAGAAACTGTATTTTAACTACAGTAGTTATAAATGTTTTAGTCACATCACAGTGTTTTGAAATTTAATAAAACTTTTGCAGTCAAAATAAGATGGGAAAACATGCCTAAAGAGACAAGTAACACAACCTTTTTTTGTTTACCTTCTGGCCTTGATTTTTAGACAGTTAGGTCCCTATTTTCAGAAGGTTATTGCAGCACTAAACATGTTAACACTGCACTAGTTGGGAATAGCATGGCTGGATGGGTACCATGCTCTGCAGCCTCTGATGTTAACCTAATCATGCATACACAGATAGGTACCCCTGCAGCCATGCAAATGAGGGATCCCCTCCTGCTTACAGGGTAGAATGCTATATACAAAGGTTTTGAAAGCATTAAACTCCTGAAGCTGTAGTGCTGTTTACCACTTCCAGAACCCTGCCATCTTTGGAGCACACAGTGATATGCATTGTCATCCCAAGCCATCACTCTGATGCCAAGTAGTATAACAAGCAGTAGTCAGAGCCAATATGGCTGCACCAAACTCTTACTTGTCCAGGTATCAGAGCAGCAGCAGCATGGCTCGCAGAGTGCTGTAGCACTGCTCATGGCATGGCGGTGACATGAGACACAGTCATGGAACAGCGGTCAGCAATGACGGTTGCCATTCAAAAGATGGTGGTGATACTGCACATGCACAGTTAAAGCGGAAGCACATCTATGAAGTAGTGCACCGTGGAGAGGGGGAGATCGTGCTGCGGAGGGGAGCTCCATCATGGAGGTTAGCTGCTATAGAGTAAGTGCTGTCATGATATTGCCGCAGCACTGTAGTGGAACACAGGGTCGCGTTCTGGAGCTGACCCCCTGTTCTCCTAGAGTGTTGGTATAATGTCTGTGGAGCTCCATCCACACAACCATAATCAAATGAGCACTGGCATCTAGGGGGTTCCCCACCAATGATTTCATTTAAGATGGCCCTGATTATTATAGTAAAATGATCCCTGGTGTCTAGTGATTTCCCCCACCCAAAATTCCCATTCAGATGCCCCATTATTATAATAATATGGGTGTAGAAATTAGTTGAAAGAGAGGCAGCAGAGGATTGTGATTAATGGTGTTAAATCAGAAGAGAGGGAGTTCATGAATGGGGTGCCACAGGGATCTATCCTGAGTCCTGTCCTCTTCAATATGTTCATCAGCAACACTGGAGAAGGACTCTGGTACAAGTTGTGTCTCTTTGAAGATGACACTAAGCTCTGTGGGAAGGCAGATAGTGACAAGCAAAGTAGGAAACTGCAGCGTGACCTGCAAAGAGTAGAGAGGTGGTCTAAGGTTTGGTAATTGAAATTCTATGCCAAAAAGTGTAAGGTGATGAACCTATGGAACAAGAACCCCAGGACAGACTACTGGATAGGTGGGGTAAAGCGGAACACCACAGCTGAGGAAAGGGACCTAGGAGTCATCATTAGCGACTCCCTTAAACAATCAAGCCAGTGCAGCAAGGCCTATAGTAAGGCAAAGAGGATGCTAGGATGCACAGGAAGGGGTTCTGACAGTAGAAGAAAAGGGGTATTACTGCCTCTTTATAGATCATTGATGAGGCTGCACCTGGAGTACTGTGCTCAGTTCTGGAGTCCTCACCTCAAGGAAGATAAGGACAGGCTGGAGACAGTGTAACAAAGGGTAATCAAGATGATTTAGAGCTGGCAGAACAGATGTTATGAGAATCTACCAAGACACTGAACATATATTATCTGGAGACCAGACAAGGAAGGAGTGTTATGATTGAGACCTTCCAGTTCCTGAAAGGAAAAAACAAGGTAAAGTGAGAAGAACTACTTAGCATGAGTAACAGTTCAAGGATACGAGGGCACGAGTGGAAATGGCAGAGAGAGAGGTTCAGAAGGAATATGAGTAACTTTTTTTTTTTGCATTATGTATTTATCCACCCCGTGCATCGGGAGAAAGTGCCTTGCAGCATACATTTCTTGGCTCTGGGTGCTGCTGAGGTCTGTCCCAACTGTCTGGGGGCTCCGTGGGGCGAGGGTCTGGGTGGCCATCATTCAGTCGATCGGGATGCCATTTTTCTCTGGTTTTCTTGGCTCCCAACTATTGTGCTGCTTCTGTAGTGCTCCCAGTCTCCACCAGGGGCTGCTACAGAGTGAGGCAATCCCCCCAGCCCATACCAGGAGAGAAGAGCAGTCCACTGGACACTCAATCTTCTCCTTCCCCTGCTGACCCCCAGCGTATCTTTTATTTTATAGAAATGGTGGTGGAAATGAGGACTAGTCTGCCAGCCAAGATGGCGGGCACTAAAACCCTAAATGGTTTAAAGCACGGTTGTGACAAAGTGAAGGATATGATGGTTACTCAGGGTGGTAGCAGTAGGGATCATTACATGGGAGTGGATAGTGAAGGTTAGTACCCTGTATGGACGATAGGCCCTGGGGTGTTATAGGGACCTAGGGATAGATCGGATGGATCATTTTTTATGCCATCATTGTCTATGTTTCTATTTTTCCATTATCCCTGGCATCGTCCTGGGCCACCTCTACCCCCTCAAGGTACTACCAATGTTAACTCCCACACTCTGGACTTTCATTCCAAATTAATCTCCAGAAAAGAGGTCCTTAAATTACTTAAGGGAATCAAAACCTATGGAACAGCTGGATATGACAAACTAGAACCCAAGCTACTAAATATTGCTGTCCCAGTCATTGCCTCCCCAGTTCCATGGTTACTCAACAGATCCCTCCTTGATGGAATAGTTCCCACACTCTGAGAAGTGGCCCTAGTCTCATCTAGCCACAAAGGAGGATCACGTGAGCAGGTGGAGAACTACCGCCCAGTATCGATCCTGTCCATCCTGAGCAAAGTGCTAGAGATGGTTACATACAATCAGGTGGCGGACTACGTTGAGCAACACAACATATTCACAGCCCAACAGCATGGTTTTAAAAAGAACCACAGAACAAATACTGCCCTAGTAAAGCTCACCACAGACATATTTTCTGCACTGAATAAGGGCCTACTGACTGGTGCGGTCTTCAATGACCTCCCCAAAGCATTCGACTTATTAGATCATCAATTGCTCCTCTCGAAATTGAAACAGATTGGCCCAGATAGCCTGGCAGTACAATGGTTTGACAACATCTCCAGGGAAGATCCCAATTAGTTAGATGGCAGGGCGCCATATTGGACAAATGTCCAATACTTGATGGGCTTCCCCAGGGATCAATCCTGGGGCCTCTGTTATTTTCATTATTCATAAATGATATGCCTAAATTCTGCGGGGAGGCTAAGCTTACCCTGTATGCTGATGATGCAGTGCTATATACAGTGGCATTCCCCAGGATGAAATGCACTTTTAAAGCACTCTGCAGTTTGCTGCAGCTGACCTACTGAATAAAGCAATGTAATTTCAATGGCAGTAAGTCCCCTTTTTTTATGGAGGAAACTGTGGCATTCACTTCATCCTGGCAGTGTCACATTTTCCTGAATAATAAAGGGGACTAATTACCATTGAAATGACATTGCTTGATTCAGTAGGTCTGCTGCTGTATTCTGCAGAGTGTTGAAAAATTACGTTTCATCCTGGGGGACATCACTGTAGGTCCTCTGATGACCTTGACATCCTTAACGACTTGTTGATGAAAGATCTTCTGTTGATGGAAGGATGGTTGCAAAATAGTAAGCTGGGCCTAAACGCTAGAAAAATTAAGGCCATACTATTTAGCCCCAAAAATCTGGGACTGGAAAGGCCAAACATTCTGACACTCACTTTATCAAATGGGTCAATTGTACAGATAGTTGATTCCATAAAGTACCTAGGAGTCACTCTTGACCAGGACAGTACCTTCAAGGTACACATTGACCTGCTCACTAAGTCCATGAACCAGAAACTCAGACTTCTATATCGCCTTAGTCCCTACCTAACACAGAATTCCTGGCTCAAGGTTGCGCAAGGCACCCTACTACCCACCCTGTAATATGGTTCCCCAGTATTGTTCTCTTTTAAAAGCACTGAGATGCTGAAGCTTAGAACCCTGTACCATAGAATCTGCAGATTCGCGGATGCCCCCCCCCCAAGGGAACACCATTTTCAGGTCCTCCAAACCTTTCCTGTCCCGCCTTGGAAAGCAGACTAAAATACCTATCTCTGTGCTTGGCATAGTAGCTCAGGCTGGATAATGCCCCGAGTCTGGCCGAGTTGCTAATAGCAAAAGAGAACAGTAGGACACTAAGGTCCTCAAGCAGACAGCTTCTAATGGTACCAAAAGTTAATAATTCTTCCCAAAGGGTCTCGGGCATTTTTGGCCTACATCCCTCCCCTCTGGAACATGCTTCCTATGAATCTCCAGGAGTGTAACTCACTAGGGGGATTTAAAAGGGGGGTCAAGGCACACCTGCTGGATCTTAACC
This sequence comes from Neoceratodus forsteri, assembly GCA_016271365.2. Classification (NCBI taxonomy): domain Eukaryota; kingdom Metazoa; phylum Chordata; order Ceratodontiformes; family Ceratodontidae; genus Neoceratodus; species Neoceratodus forsteri. The sequence continues at coordinate 539,758,828 of CM057449.1, read as the reverse complement.
AATACACTTGTCACCGTTGACATTTCAACTTTGTACTTCACTGTCCAAAGAAATCCATCTGTGAATCTCTGTATCCACATTAAGTATATTAACAATTGTTGGAAATTGTTGAGCGTTATGTGATGATCCATAGTAAGTGATACGTTATATTTGTGAACTACTGCCTTTGTTACTCTGCAAATTTTGTACTCTGTAAGCTTCGTACTATCTGTAATTCATTCTGGGTTGCCCCTGAAATAGGGATCGCTATGGACTCAGGAGGCTTACCTGGTTACCAAAATTAAATAAATAAATAAATAAATACATAGTATCCCCACCCCCAATGGCAAATCTGAGCTCCCCCAATCCCACCCGCCTAGGTCCCTCCACCCACTCCCCATTAGCCCCCACTTACCTAAGGTGGCAGTCACCCCCATGTGACTGTGATCGGTACAGCTTCTCTGCTCATTACAGTGGCTGGCTGCTGTCTGAGTGATAGGGAGAAAGCGAGGGCATACTGTAGAATCTCTGTTTCTATAGTAGGTGTGTGCTTACTCCGTGTCACTCAGATAGTGGCGGACTGAGATGGTGAGTGGAGGGGCTGGGCCTGTCACCATGGGGGGGGGCTGGGGGCTGGCAGCTGGGGTAAGTTAAGGGCCACCATGGGGAGGGGTGTAGAAGGACCTGAGTGGATGGAATTGGGTAGGGGCTCAGATGTGATCAGGGGGTGAACTACATACCAGGGACCATTTTATACTAATCGGAGGCATCTGAATGGTGATTGTGGGCGGAGGAATACTAGATGCCAGGGATCATTTAAATATACTATTTGGGGACATCTGAATATGATTGGAAGGAACTACCAGAAGCCAGTGATCATTTTATTATAATACTCAGGGGCATCTGAATGGTGATCAGGATGTGGGGGCTGGCACTGCTCTGCACAATGCGTCCATGCAGTCATGCACCAAGACATTGTGCAGAGATATTAATGAGCCCATAGTAGCATGCAAATGGACCATTAACACCTTTCTTGCCCTATGGGCTTATTAGCATGCTGAGAGCTGAAAATGACTTTGGGGGAAAGGTGCTATTATCCTATTTCGGACACACTATCTCCCTTTGCCCCTCTGAATCCCTGCCATACATGGGGCTGTGACAGTGCATAGTCACATCACAGGGTTGTCCCCTTGGGAATCAGTGATCATTGTACAGTGTGGTTCAGTATTAAAATGGGTGCAGACGAAAGCCACGAAAGATGAGGATCCTGGACTTCAGTAGGTTGGATTTTAAAGAAATGGGAGACTGCCTTAGAAGCAGCCTAGCAGGGGAGGATTGTTAGGGAAGGGCAGAGAAACAGGTGAGAAAATTAAGAGAATGTATAGAGAAGGCAACCAGCATCTGCATGAAAGAAGTGAGTAAAAGCAGGATGAAAAAAAGGCCATTATGGTACTGTAGAGAGGTGACCATGAATGTGAAGGAAAAAAAGGTTGGCATTCAGGAGGTATGATGAAACACAGAAGGATGACGATAGAGAGGTGTACCTGGTAAAACACAGGGAAGCAGGTATGGTAGTAACAGGAAGAAAGGCTCAGACAGAAGAAAGGATAGACAAACGGGTAGCAAAAGAAGACCAGACTTTCTTCAGGCACATAAGTAAGGAGTGGTGGCAGATAAGGAGAGGGACAGTGAAGATAAGAAGGATGACAAAGGAAGACTACACAGAGGAGAATCAGGAAAAAGCAGACTTCTTGAACAGGTACTTCTGCTCAGTCTTCACACTGGACAGGGACAGTTACAGATCACCAAGGAGCAGCAGAAACACTGGGGGGGGTGGACACAAGTCCATTTTCAGAGGAAAGAGTATTGAATGGACTTGCAAATTTGAAAGTGGAAAAAGCCGTAGGTCTGAATGGATACATCCAAGGGTGTTAAGGGAACTAGTCAGGGAGATGCTTGCTGCACTACTCATTGCCTTATTCAACAACTCACTGGAAACAGAAGTGGTTCCAGAGGACTGGAGGAGAGTAGACATAGTCCTGTTCTGTGAGAGTGGCAGCACTGAGGAGGCTAGCAACTATAGTCTGGTATATCTTACTTGAGTGGTGGGGAAATTAATGGAATCCATACTGAAGGAGAGACTGGTATAGTATCTTGAATCCACTTGGCTGCAAGATCACAGGCAGCAGACATTCATAGGAGGAATGTCATGCCAGATGAATCTGGCAGATTTATTTGACTGGGTGATCAGGGAAGTAGATCAAGGGAAGGTAGTGGACATGACTAATTTGGAGTTTAGCTAAGCCTTCGAAACTGTGCCACTTAGGAGGCTGATAAAGAAACTGAACAGCCTAGAGGTGGGATCCAAAGTAGTGAACTGGGTTAGAAACTAGTTAATGGGTAAGAGACAGAGGGTGGTGGTTAACAGCACTCTCTCTAATGATGGGAGAGTGAGCAGTGGAGTACCACAGGGCTCAGTACCGGGACCAATCCTCTTCAATATAGGGGACACTGCAGAAGTAGAATTGAAGGGGAAGGTATAACTTTTTGCAGATGATACCAAATCTGAAATAAGGTGGACATTCAGGAGGGGGTAGAGAGAATGCACAGTGATTTGGGGAAACTCAAGGAGTGGTCAAAGGCACAGCAGTTGGGTTCAATGCCAAAAAGTGCAAAATCTTCCACCTAGGACATAGGAACCCAAGAGCTGTGTATAGGATGGGGGAGTTACTGACAGTCAAGAAACACGAAAGGGACCTTGGGGTTATCATGTTTGAGGACCTCAAGGTGGCACTGTGACAAAGCTGTGGATAGGACCAGAGGGATGCTGGGGTGCATAGGGAGGGGTATCTCCACCAGGAGGATTTAGGTGGTGTTGCAGCTGTATCACTTACTGGCAAGACCCCACCTGGAGTACTGTGTACAGTTTTGGAGAACAAGCCTCAGTAAAAACATAGACAAGGTGGAGGAAGTACACAGGAGGGCAACTAAAATGGTGCAGGGTTTGTACGAGAAGCTCTAAGAGGATAGACTGAGGGATCTCAACATGTACACCCTAGAAAAGAAGAGAGAGAAAGGTGACATGGTATAGACCTACAAATACCTCACACGAGTGAACAGGGTCTGGGGGAAGTTTCTTTCAAATGTAAAAGAGCACCAGGGCCAGGGGGAATACAATGAAACTGTTGGGGTGGGGGGTGATTAAGAGAGATGTGATGAAATATTTCTTTACGGAAAAGTCTGTAGATTCTTGGAACAGACTGCTAGCTGAAGTGGTGGAGGTTAAAACAGTAGGGGCTTCAAGCATGTGTGGCATAGACACAGTGGTATATTAGAAAAGCAGCAGGGAGGTGGGAGGGTCGTTGGAGACCAGACATCTGAGGAGGAAGATAAGGCAGGAAATATCTGAGCAGGCTAATTAGGCCAAGCGGTCCTTTTCTGATGACAAATTCTATGTTTCTATGTTCATGATCATTCGTCTACTGTAGAAACAACTTTCACTACAGTAGGTGTGCGATTGTGAACTGTCATTCAGTTGGCGGCTTCTATTGATGTGAGTGAAGGGTCTCTGCTAGTCACTGCCAGTGGGGTGCATGCACTAGGCTGGGGGCCAGGAGGCAGTGGTAGTGGTGGGTGGGAGGGTTGTGATGGGGCTGGGTATCATACCTGGGGGGGAGAAACCACTGGACACCAAGGATGGGGTATGGAATAACTACAGCTTTCCCAAACTGTATAGGCTGTATGGAGGCAGTATAGTGGTTAAGGGTTGAGACCTGTGTTTGAATCCCATCAGCCCCATTTGCATACTGTGTGACCCCGAGCAAGTCACTTAACCTCCTTGTGCTCCCAGGTTGCACCTGGAAACAGGCTCTGGCTTAGTGTGCCTTTCCAGGTTAAACAATTTCCCTTCCTTCCCTTCCTTCCCTTCCCTTCCCTTCCCTTCCCTTCCCTTCTCTTCCCTTCCCAAGCTGTTAATTAGGGCACATGGGGAGCCCTGGTCTGGACACCAGGCAAGTGGTACAGAGAAATTACTGTTCTTACCAAGCAGCTGATTGGGGGCAGCTGATAAGGGGCAGTGGGTCCACTGGTCACTAGGGACAGATGTCTAATTACCAAGGCATGCAATCTGGGGGACCACTGGATACCTAGGACAGTTATGCCATGTACCAGTGAGGGGACCAGGGTTAGTGGTAGCCTGACATGGCCAGGTGTTGGGGGTGTAGAAGGCATAGCCCTTAACACCAGGTTTGGGGAGCCAGTAGCTAGTGTTGCCCAAATGGATAGTTATCACCTCCCCAAACTTACCAGCATGCTGGTGTGCCGATATGCAAGGTGCAGTCAGCTGCTTTACATAGGTGCACTGGGATGGATTAGGGCCACTTACAAATGGGTCAGTGGCTTGATAACCAAGCCATCCAATATGGCAATTTGCAGTATTCTCCTGCTTTATAGGTACAAAGTGGGGTTTGCAAGTCAACAACCTGTTTAACGCTCACAAAAGAGCTTTACTATCCTGCCTTAGGGCTTTTTTAAATCATTTTAACTCTGTTAAAATCACTGATAGTCTGGTAGTCCCATTCCTTCACCTGATCCAGGAAACACTGAGCATTTATACCTGGTAGTCTAGTGGTTCCTGCTCCCAGTGTCTGATGAAAGTCCCCCAAATCCTGGTCCGAGATGCTCTTAGATGCCAGATGGCATCTACACTTCACTCACTGCCATGGCTGGTTGTTGCCTGCTGAAAGAAAATCTGTATCGATCGATACAGTTCTTTGATTAACAAATGGCAGTCAGCTCTGGTGGTGAGTAGAGGCCAAGTGCCTGTTACCTTTTCAGGGCCGGGAAGGCTGTCACCCAGTGGAAGGGTTATCACCAGACACTGGGGGATGGACACTGGATAATGGGAGTGGGAGGGGCCACTATATTACAAGAGAAATTGTTTCTGCTTTTACCACATTCAGGTAAGGAGGAGAGGCCACTAGACTGACAGGGATACATTGTCTAGCTCTACCTGAATTAGGTGAGTGTGAGTGTGGGGTGGGGGGCACTAGACTACCGAGGAATTATTTTTTTTATTGTGACCAGGACTGACAGTGTTTGTGTGCCTGTGTCAGTGTGTGTGTGTGTGTGTGTTTTCGGGAAGGGGGTTCTGACAGACTGCATGTGTGCAGTTAAAGCAAGATTCTCAGAAATATTAACTAACATTGCCCAGGCAGTTTGTTAGCACTTTCAGAAAGCATTTAATATACATGTACAACCAATATGTATTAAAGTAACCCCCATATATATGGGCACCTGCTTGCCATTAGTAATCATGCACGAAAAGAAAAAGTACCATGCTAACAGTGTATCACTACACAGAAGAATGTTTTTTTTAAATAGCACCAGCCATACTTATCCTTATCATAGCACAGCACTAATCCTGTTAGAGTGAGCGATCTACAGGTTAACTCAGACAATCGCCTTTCATAATTTGCTGACGACACCAAATTAGGCGAGCCTGTAGTTATATCACTAAATAGGGAATCCATTAGTAATAATCTAAAAATTATTGAAAAATGGGCAGGTTCAAATAGGATGTTACTCAACCCAGATAAGTGTCATGTATTTCATTTTGGAAGGAATAATCCCAAACAGACTTATTTCTTAAATAATTCTCCCCTTCATGTATCATTAGTAGAGTGAGATCTTGGAATACTAGTTAATAATAAATTGTCCTCAACCGACCATTGTACTAGGATAGCTAATATATCTAATGCAATGCTTACCCGAATTCAAAAATCCTTTGTGTCAAGGACTCAGGAATGCATTATTCCTTTGTTTAGAGCTTATGTGAGGCCATACACTGATTATGGTTCTCAGTTCTGGAGTCCTTATTTGAGGCAAGATATTAGCAGATTAGAAAAAATCCAGAACAGAGCCACTAAAATGGTTCCATATTTGTCCAAAATGGACTATTGGAGTAGACTGCAGAAAACTGGGTTACATTTACTTCAATTAAGACGTACTAGAGGTGACCTGCTTTTATTATATAACATTCACAACTCCCAGGATCTAATGCATCAATGTGGATAAAATTTTGCCAGCAGAAGGATATCCCCTCGCTTCCATAATAAACAAATTGATGTGGCTAAATCCAAATTAAACAAAAGGTTAAATTACTTTACGGTGAGAACCCCCAGAGTTTGGAACATACTTCCACAACATTTGGTGGAAAGTAGTTTGATTTTATCATTTAAAAAAGGTTTGGATTTTTGGATGGAGTCTAATTACTCCTGGGTATAACTTTTCCCACCGTGGTGGTGGGGGACAATCTCGATGGGCAATAGCCTTCATTTGTCCTTTTAAACCAAGTAAACCAAGTGGTACGTGGGCCCCCACTTTTAGAGCCAGATGTTAGTGCCATGCACTCCTAAGTGCTGCACCTGAGATAGTGCACAGCCAGCCTGGGAACATATTCAGGCAGGTAGAATTCTCCAGTAGATGTGCACTTCCTGTCTCAATATGTGAGCTCTGGAAGCACAGTGCTCAGTGAAACATAGAAACTTTGAAATTGTCAGCAGAAAAGAATCGCTTGACCTACTCAGTTTTCACAGATTTTACCCACCTATTCTGTCACTGCAGACCCTGCCTGGTCTCTGTCAACCCTCCCCCATTCCTGACTATTTATCAATATTCCCTTATGCCTATTCCATGCATGTTTCAAGCCTCCCATTGTCTCTGCTCCCTCCACCTCTACTGGCAGATTATTCCAGGCACCTGCCACTCTTTCAGTGAAGTAGTACTTACTCACATCCCTCTTACTGTAATGTTTCCATTTCCAGCTTCATTGTATGCTCTCGTGCCCTGGTGCACGTTATCATTTGAAATAGCCTCCCCTCCTGTGCTCTGTTCACCCCATGAGGTACTTGCAGGTCTCTATCAGGTCCTTCCTCTCTCTTCTCTCTTATAGGGTACACATGTTGAGATCCCTCAAGTCTCCCCTTAATGGGATTTTGATGTAACCAATGCACCATTTTAGTTGCTGTCCTCTGGACTTCCTCCACCCTGTCATATCCTGTCTGAGATATGTCCTTCAGAACTGGACACAGTACTCCAGGTGGGATCTCTCCAGTGACCAATACAGAGGTAACACCACCTCCCTCCTCCTGCATGTGATACCTCCCCCTATGCACCCCAGCAGCCTACTGGTCCTGCCCACTACCTTGTCATGCTGTCCCGTCAGTTTGAGACTGTCAGATATAAAATCCCAAAGATCTCTTTCCTGCTTAGTGATGGCCAGTACCTTCCTCTCCATTGTATCCTCAACCTCTGGGTTTCTATGCCCTAGATACATGATTTTGCACTTTTTGGCTTTGAACCCCAGCTGCCATGTATTGTACTATTCCTCGAGTTTTATAAGGTCCCTACTTATTCCCTCCACACTCATCTATCCACTATATTACAGATTGTGGTGTCATCTGCAAAAAGGCATATCTTTCCTTCCAGTTCTGCTGTAATGTCACTTATGAAGACATTAAAAAGCATCAGTCCCAGTACTGAGCCATCCGGCACCCTAGTGGTCACTCTCTCCTCATTGGAGTGAGTGCCATTTATCACCACACTCTGTTGCATCTCCATTAAGCCATTATTTACCCAGTTTGCCACTTTCTATCCCACCCCTAGACTTCCCAATTCTTTATTAGTCTTCTATGTGACACAGTTTCAAAGGCCTTGCTGAAGTCCAAGTTGGCAACATCCACCGCCCTTCCTTGATCTATTTCCCTAGTTACCCAGTCCAAAAAATCAATCAGATTCATCTGGAATGACCTCATCCTCTCCCAGTGAATGCGTGCTGCCTTTGGTCCTGCAAACTGTTGGAATCAAGGTACTCCATTATCCATTCCTTTCACAGGTTTTCCATTAATTTCCTCACCACTGATGTAAGACTTACTGGCCTATTGTTGCTAGCCTCCTCCCTGCTGCTGCTCTTATGAAGTGGGACTACATCTGCTCTCCTCCAGTCCTCTGGAAGCACTCCTGCTTTGAGAGAGTTGCTGAATAAGGCTGTCAGTGGTGCAGCAAGCACCTCCCTGAGTTCAGTTTATTTATGTATTTATTTCAAAGTGTTACCAGGAAGGCATACTGAGCAGGATTGCTAGTTTCCAGATGCATCTTGAGGGGAGAGGGTAAGGGAACAAATTGTTCAACAATAACGATAAATACAGGGATGAACAGTGCATATACAAAAAACAGATGCAGCACTGGATTAGCAATATTGCATAGGGTACATGAATCATGAGTCAATAATAAGCATACTATTACCGTAGATGGCAGCATAAAAATAGCAAAAACAATAGGGCACAAAGTATCTTGCAGTGGGTGCTGCTGACCCAATGCAGAGTAATTTCAGTGGGATATTCTAAGAACATACTGGTGAGGCAGAGCTGGGCATGGTGTGGTGAGGGTAGGTTTACGGTTCAGCTTAGGTAGGCTTAGGGAAAAGCAGAAGGCATGGTGTAGTATGAAATGGTTTAGGGTGTAATAGAAGGTAGTCGCCAACTTGAGAGGAGAAGGTTTAGGTAGAAGGTAGAAGGTAGAAGGTTTAGGTTTAGTAGAAGGCTTAGGGTGTAATAGAAGGTAGTTGCCAACCTCAGAGGAGGATTGGACCAAGACTTGGAGGTAGTTGAGATAAAGGTAAGGGTAGTAACAATGTTTGTAGATAAGGGTTGAGGGTTCCTTCACACCTTTGGGTGCATCCTGTCCAGTCACATGGCATTGTCCACTGTCAGACTTGTAAGTGTCCCATCAGGACTCTTTCCTTTGAAAATGGACTTGTCTCTCCCCCCCACCCCATGTTCCTGCTGTTCCTTTGTAGTCTAGACCCCTCACCCTCCACTATGAAGACTGAGCAGAAGCATCTGTTCAGGATGTCTGCTTTTTCCTAATCTTCCCCTGTGCATTCCCTCTGCCACCCTCCATATCCTCACTATTCCTCCCATCTCATTCCTCTTCTCACTTAGTTACCTGAAGAAAGGCTTGTCCTCTTTTGCTTCCCCTTTGGCTTTCCTTTTCTCTGTTTGAGCATTTGATCCCCTTACTGCCTTGTCTACTTCCCTCTATTTACCTGGTACACCTCCCTATCCTCATCCCTGTGTGTTTCTTTGTACCTCCTGGATACCACTCTTTTTTCCTTCACTTTTGTGTCCACTTCCTTAGAGTACCATAATGGTCTTTTTTGCTCCTGCTTTTGCTCACTTCCTCACTTCCTTCACACAGTTGCTGGTTGCCCTCACTATGCTTTCTCTTAATTTTCTCCACTGTTCCTCTATTCCTTAGTGGTAATCCTCCCCTGCGAGGCTGCTTCTGAGGTAGTTTCCCATTTCTTTAAAATCTACCCTACTAAAGTCCAGGACCCTCATCTTTATGTGGCTTGCCTCTGCATGCACCCATTTTAATACTGAACCATACTGATTCCCAGGGGACAATTCTGTGATGTGACTATGCACTATCACAGCTCCCTTTAGGGCAGGGATTCAGAAGGACAAAGGGAGATAGCATGTCTCAAATAGGATAGCACCTTTATGCCTGTGAGTTATTTTCAGCTGTGAGCATGCTAATAAGCCCGTAGGGCAGACATGGTGCTAATGGGCCATTTGCTTGTCATTATGGGTTCATAAGCAACTCCACACACTGCCACTGTGCATGACTGCATGGAGGCATTGTACAAAGCAATGCCAGTCCCCACCTCCTGATCAGCATTCAGATGCCCACAAGTATTATAATAAAATGATCCTCAGCATCTATAGTAGTCTACTTACCCCAATCTCTGTTCAGATGCACCCAATTAGCATATTCAAATTATCAGCAGAATCTAGTAGTTCCTCCACCCACTCGCCATTCAGATGCCCCTGATTAATATTTTAAAATTATCCCTGGCATCTAGCCCACTTCTCAATTACAAGTCCAAGGCCCCTCCCCATTCCACCCACTTGGATCCCTCCATCCCTCCCCATGATGGATTCCAACTTACCCCAGCAGTTAGTGTCCCCCTTGTGATGGTGACATGCCCAGATCCTGTGCTTACCACCTTGGCTAGCCACATCTGAATGATGGAGTGAGCTCATCCCTGTTGTAAAAACAGATGTTTGTACAGTAGGCACAAGCTCACTTGTTGTCACTCAGTGGCTGACCAAGGTAATGAGTGGAGGGACTGTACCGTTCACAGTCACAGGGAGGCGACTGCCATCTTGGGTAAGTGGGGAGCCAATGGGTGAGGGGTGGAGGAACCTGGGTGGGTGTGATGGGGAGATGGCTTGGAATTTCCAACTGGGGGGGTGGGAGCCACTATATTTATTTATTTTTTTACTCACTCCTCTCTCTCTCTCTCTCTCTCTCTCTCTCTTTGGAAACCAGGAAAAGTCCACTAGGCACAAGTGCTTCTTTTTAGAGGTGACCTGGGAGCACTAGGATGGTTAAGTGACTTGATCAGAGTCACACAGTATGCAAGTGGAGATTGTGAGAATCAAACCCAGGTCTGCTGGATGTAGCAAGCTGATTTGCAGCTCCCCTAGATGCTAAGGATCATAGAAATATAGACAATAACAGTAGAAAAAGACCAATAGTCCATCCAGTTTGCCCATCATTCCCTATCAAACTTAGGGACCTATTGTCCATACAGGGTACTAGCCTTCACTACCCACACCCTTTTTCACCTCCATACTACTAACACCCTCAGTAACCATTATACCCTTCACTTTGTGCCATCACCTTGACTGGCAGACTTTTCCATGGTTCCACCACCCTTTCTGTAAAATAAAACTTTCTCATATCTCTCCTGAACCTGCTCCCCCCCATCAGTTTCCACTTGTGCTCCCATGTCCATGAATTGTTACTCATGCTGAGTAGTTCCTTGCAGTTCACCTTGTTTATTCCTTTCAGGAACTTGAAAGTTTTTGTCATATCACCCCTCTCTCTTCTGGTCTCCAGCGAGCATGTGCTCAGTGCCTTGAGCTGATCCTCATAAGAGCCACCCTGTCAGCCCTGAATCTCCTCATCACCCTTTGTTACACCATCTCTAAGCCTGTTTTTATCTTTCTTAAGGTGAGGATTCCAGAACTGGCCACAGCACTCCAGATGCGGCCTCACTAGCAATCTAGAAAGAGGTAGCAATGCCACTGTTCTTCTACTGTCAATACCCCTTACGATACATCTCAGCATCCTATTTGCCTTACTGTAGGCTTTGTGCACTGGCTTGATTGTTTAAGAGAGTCACTAATGATGACTTCTAGGTTCCTTTCCTCAGCTTTAGTGCTCAGCTTTACCCATCTTATCAAGTGCTCTGTCCTGGGGTTCTTGTTCCTTAGCTGCATCAGCTTGCAGTTTTTGACATTGAATTTCAACTGCCAAATTTTGACCACCTCCCTAGTCTTTGCAGGTCACTGCATCTCTTTAATTCCCTCATTGCTATCTACCCTCCCACAGAACTTAATGTACTCTGCAAAGAAACACTCTTGCTTGAGATTCCTTCTCCAGTATCACTGATGTTGAAGAGGACAGGACCCAGGATGGATCCCTTTGGCACCCCACTCATTACCTCCCTCTCTTCTAATTTGATATCATTAATCACAACCCTTTAATACATCTCTTTCAACTTATTTCCTGCCTATATTATTATAATAATTGGGTCATCTGAATGGCAGTTTTGGGTGGGGACCACTAGACACCAGGGATCACTGTAGTATAATAGTTGGGGCCACTTAAACTGCAATCAGGGTTGGGGAACCCTTAGATACCAGAGAATATTTTATTAAAATACTGGGGGGCATCAGAATGGTGACTTGGTGTGGGACAGTACACACCACTGTGTGCTCCAATGAAGGCAGGCATTTTTGGAAGTGGCATTGCAATTTCAGCTGTTAAGCACTTTCAGAACCTTTAAACTTTTATATAGTGTTGTGTCATGTATACAGGAGGGGACCCCTCATTTACATGGCCGCAGTAGTACATTTGCACATGCATATGATCAGGGTATCATTAGGGGCTTCTGAATATGGCACCTGTCCAACCATGCTGTTTCCACATAGTGCGATGCTTAGATGTTTAGCGCTATGATAACCTTCTGAAAATGGGGCTCTAACTAACTAAATATCCTGTCTGATGCCTCAGAAGATGCAGAAAGTAAACAAAAAAAGGTTATGTTATTTATCTGTTTATGTATTTTTCAATCTTATTTTGCCTGTAAAACTTTTACCAAATTTCAAAACATTGCCATGTGTCTTAAAAGGTTTAGAACTGTAGTTAAAATACAGTTACTTCTTCTTTCAAATGAGTGCTGTCTTTATTTACTTATAAAAACAAAGGCTGTTGGGCTGGCCTAGTGGTTTGGTGGTAGCTGTACTGCCTACCATGCCAGTGACCCATTTTGGAGTGTGGATCTGCGACGCACAGGGGTCAGCTGGGGGAGAGATGATTGAACAACAGGGTGTTGGGCGTGCTGGGCTTCTAGCACCACAATTGCTGGGTGTGATGTTTGCTGTCAGCATTGTGCTTTTGCCCTAATGACGGTCGTGGTATTTCTTGATGCCACAACATGGGTGAACCATTAACTGCACATGAATCTGATCAAAACTTTTATGTATAATTGAAAAACTCATGCAGTCCCCCATGTTTATATGGTATGAAACTGATATGTTAGGAATATAAGCATTAGCATCCCATACAAATGTGTTTTTAACAGTGTTGTTAACAGTTTATGAAGGCAGCACCTAATCAGAAGAATAAATTACTGTATATTTAAATTAGTTTGAAAAGTTTCTTGTCACATCGCAATGTTCTGAAATGTGATTAAAGGTGCACAAGCAAAACAAGATGGAAAATCCCATAAAGAAGTAGAAGAGACAGCTCTGTTTTGTTTACCTTCTGCTGTGCAGGTTTAGACATACTCTCACCAGACCAGCAGTTCTCTGAATACAGCAGGAAATGAGTGCAGGGGCAGGGTGAAGCTAATTTCAGTATGTAGTGTATTTGTTTCACAATATAGTTTATTTGTTTCAGTATATAGTGTATGTGGATATTTCAGTCTATAAAGTATGTATTTCAATATATAGTATATGTGTTTCACCATGTAGTGTATTTGATTCAGTATATGTGGATTTTCTACTATAATGTGTATGTATTTCAATATGTAATGTATTTATTTCAGTATATATAGTATGCATACTTTTTCAATAGATAGTGTATGTGTTTCAATATATACTGTAGTGCATTTGCTTCAGTATATAGTGTATGCAGATTTTTCAATGCATAGTGTGTTACAATAGATAGTGTATTTGTTTCAGTAGGCGGTGTATGTGGATGTTTCAGTCTGCAGTGCATATATCTCAATAGGTAGTGTATATGTTTCAGTACATAGTGCTTTTGTTTCAGTATATAGTGTATGTGTATTTTCAGTTCTCAGTATGTGTATTTGAGGAGCTAGCGTATGTATTTCAGTATATAATGTATGTTTCACTATATGCCATATGCATTTCAGTATATATTGTATGTAATTCACTATATGATGTATGTACTTCAGTAGATAATGTATGCGGTATTGCTCCTACCACCTCTGCCAGTAGGCACTTTCATGGTGCAACCACCCTCTGTGTGAAGTAAAACTTACTTATATCCTTCTTAAACCTCCCTCCTGCCAGCTTCCATTCATGCCCCCCTTGATACTGACTCCTGATTCATATTGAATAGGTATTAACAGTTTACCTTGTTGAGTCAACAAAGCAGGATCAGTGTGCACAGCAATTGGGAACCTGGTGCTAGACAGAGGCAACAATAACAATAATAACAACTCCAGAAGAAGCATAGCTCTCAGAGGAGGCTAGTTTTTCTTCTAGACCTCTAGACAAAAGTCCACATGAGCCAGTATTCACTGCTCTCAGATTTACAGTGGTGAGAAGATAACTTTAGCAATCAGTGCTGATACAGAGCTCTTTCAGCCTGAACTAGCCACAATGCTTCAACAGGAGTCTTCATTAAGGGTCCGGATTAGTCAGGCTGCCACACCCCATTTATTGCACAACTGGGCAATACAGTTCATTCCTACTGGATGCTCTGTTTCCTGTTAATGACTGCTGTGTGTCAATGATCCTGGGGGGATCTAAACAAGGGAACAAGTGGAAGCGCATGATATTACAAATATGTATATCAAAAATGTATGCTATTTACAGTCTTAAAAATAAAAACAACTAATAATAACTCGTATGCCAAAGAGACTTGATACTATTTTGTTCAAATTCAGCAGAAGTGCAGGCAAGCAAGTATGATTTAATTAAACAATAATTTTCTTGCTATTATTAGACACTTATTTTTATGTATTTTGTTACATTGTTTAGCTCCCTTAGAAACTTTGAAGGTCTTAATCATGTCACCCCTTGTCAGAAGGGAGCTGCTGGTCTCCAGCAAGTACATGATCAGGGCATCTAGCCATTTCTTATAGTATCTCCCCAGCTAATCCTGAATCATTCTGGTGATCATTAGCTGTACTGATTCCATTCTGTCACTATCTTTTTGCAGGTGGGAACTTCAGAATGGGCAGAGTATTCCAGATGGGGACTTACCAGTGACAATATAATTTCCTTCCTCCTGCTTTTCAAACCCCTCTTGATGCACCCAAGATTCTGGTTGGCTTGCTGTAGGCATTATTGCATTGACTGATTTGTGTGAAGGATACAGTAGGGGTGGGCAAAATACATTTTCTGCCAGTAAAATTCTGGAGAAATGCTGATTTTGCTTCCACAGAATTTTGGTTATTTCCATCTAATTTAAAATGATTTATCCAAATTGCATCAAATATGGTACATTGACTTTGCCAATGCCCATACAGACACGTGCCAAGTTTCAGATATCTATTTTTAAAGATGACTGAGGTATAAACCTCCAAACGTTCAGAAATTTTAAGATTACAGTAAACAACTATGTAAGTTACAATTGTTTGTCCAAATTTCACCACATTTGGTATGGTGACCTTACAAAGGCCCATATATACTGGATGTGTGCCAGATTTCAGATCTCTAGCTTTAAAGATGACTGAGTTTTAAGCCTCTAAACTTTTGGAAATTTTAAAATTGCATTTTGCAATTATATAAACATCAGAATTTTAAGCCCCTATAAGTTTAAAACTAGAGAATGGAATATCACCAGTGCTGTTAGGTTAATTTACCATAAATATTAGGTTTTAAGGCAACTCCCCTGGCCCAGCATTAGAATATCATGCTGCCATGCTGATGACCGGTGTTTGGAAGTGAGCCTAGGAAGTCATGTCAGGAGGCATACCATGGCTAAAACTTACAATTTACATAACCATTACTTCTCTATTTAGCAGTTTCCATAACTCTTCAAAGACAGTATACACCACAATTTTAAATTATCTAGCTTCAATGGTGGCTAAGTTGTAAACATATAAATATTTTCAGAAATGTTCACAGGAATAAAAAATGGACAGTCTTTAAGCCCCTATAGCCTCTCTGCTCTTCTATCAAATGTTATGATACTTGACATGTTTTTAGGGTCCATATGAGATAATATGCATATCAAATGTAATCTCTCTAGCCTTAATATAGACTATGTTATGGCCAATTAAAGAATTTCAGAAAATTCCCCAAAACGTTGCAACATTTCACAAAATTTCATTGGATTTCATGAAATTCTGTAATTCAGAATTTGAGAAATTCACCTAGCTCTAGTGAGAGAGTCACTTATGGTAACATCCAGGCCCCTTTCTTTTGTAGTAGTGGCAGATATGTCACCACCTCTGATGATATTCCATCCTAGGGTTCTTCTTCCCTACGTGCATGACCTTGCATTTTTGGCATTGAATCACAACTGCCATACCTTAGGCAATCTCTCTAGCCTGTCCAGGTCCCTTAGCAAAAAAACAGTCAAGTGACTTTTTAGTGGTTCCATAGGCAGACTGTTGTGGATAGAAAATAATCAGCTCTTTGTTTTGATGATAACCTGCCCCTATTTTATTTGAAAAGCAACATTTTTCTCCCATTCTCTCTTCTGTTCAGTCACACAACTTCCCCTGGGGCTGTGACCAGCAATCACCCTGCCCCATCACCTATGAACTCATTGCTGTTACTGTCATGCAGACACATGGTTGCTAAAGTTTCCATAAGGCAACTTTACCCGTGACATTTGTACATTCTACAGTATCTGGTGATGTTAAAAAAAGAAAATTTCACATCTGCCAAGGCTTCAAACAATTTGTAAATTAGAAGCTTTATAAATTGCAATACACAACATGTAGTGTATTTGGGAGTTTGTGAATATGGCACATTTTACATTGAAAAGAAATCCCAGTGTTCGAAGGTGACAGTTGGGGAGCACCATAGATCCATTACCAAGAGAGATCTGGCAAATGTTATAGCTCAACATGGCAATTGTTTTATGTATGGTACTAATCATATGTTCAAATTCCTTGGAATTGAAAAAGTTGGTATGGGCAGAAGGGGTATTATTTTTGAGTCAATATTGATTAAAAGAGACTCCCTCTGGATTTTCATGTTGGGGGCTTTACATTTTTCAGGACTCAGTGACAGAATAGAATCTGTA
Source organism: Neoceratodus forsteri (assembly GCA_016271365.2). Lineage (NCBI taxonomy): Eukaryota > Metazoa > Chordata > Ceratodontiformes > Ceratodontidae > Neoceratodus > Neoceratodus forsteri. The sequence goes on along the minus strand of CM057449.1, from coordinate 539,742,262 downwards.
CCCTTCCTTAAGAAATTAAAGGTTTCTATAAAATAATGATAGTAAGTGGTTTTGTTTATATAAGAATGTCCAGGGAGTGATTTTCTGATTTGTTTAACCTTTTTTACCTACTGTATAAACAACAGAAAAAGGATGATAAGTTACAATGTGGACTTTATTTCAACATGTTACATAGGGGATATTTCATGAGGTAGCTCAAAATATGATTATTTGGTGTGGAATGTTGGTGCTATTGTTCTCTTAAATGAGTGGCTGAGTAAAGTAAAGCCATGAGTGCAAGGGAACAATAACAAGAACATTTAACACCAAATAAAAGTCATATGTTGAACTACCTCATGCATACTTCTTAACCTTTTGTCAACAAAATGAGGGACATAAGCACTCAGAAAGAGGGACAGTGATGGACATTGACCATCATAATGGGGGCACATCCTCAAACAATGAGACACAAGCTCAGATTACAGTACAGTGGAAACCGTTGTGTTCACTTGTGCAATGTTTATTTTTTGATTTCGCATCTAAGAATATTACAGTATGAATTAGCCAGCCTGGTGGCACTGAGGGTTGAGACACTGGATGCCATACCTCACACCACCCTGGCAACCTAAGTTTGAGAGTGAGCTTGGGCCATTAGGAGTCAGATAGGTGGTGAGGGAGCAGAGCTGGGTTGAGCAGCCACACAGCAGCTGTCTTGTCCATGGAGGGAAGTAAAGGTTCAATCACTTTTGGCTGCCACCCAGTGGAGGCCTGGCAGTAGCACCAGGCCACAGGGAACCCTAGCACTAGGCCGGGTGGTCATAAGGGGCTGTCACTGTAGCTGCAGAGCACATGTGCACCTCCATGAGCTGTGTGACCAAGTTCTGGGGTCCCAGGGTAACACGGAGAATATTAAGAAATACTGTGTCTCCCCCATTGCCAAGTAGGCACAGGAGGCAATGGGGAGCAAAAAAGCTATATGGAAAAAAAAGAAAGTTATGAATTTCTGCTTTAAAGTCTAAATTTACAGCACATTCTTTACGTAGGCAGTGCCTTTTCCATGTCAGACAGAGCAATTTTGAGCAGTAAAACAAATTTAGAACATCATTCCTAATAGGGGACATTTGACAGCTATGACTTCAAGGGATGACCTAGGGAAATCATGGGATATCAGTTTTTTTGTGACAGAAATGATCAATGGTTACAAAAAATAAGCATTTGTCAATGCCGAATGTTTGCTTGCTGGCATTGGCATTGGTAGTGCAGGAGTTAGAGAGATGCATAATAGGAATGGCAGTGAAATATTGAACTAATGCCAACCCCCAACCCTACCCTGCAAAGACTGAGAGGCATTGGGGATGTGCCTTTGTGTCATTGACCACAATGCTCATGCCGGTCCACCTCATTCCACCCTTCAGACACCAACAGGTGTTGCAATATGCCTTGGGTCTTCAGCCCTTATGCTCACACCATTCCATAAGGAAGTAAGCTGAGATGGGTACAGTATAGAAGAATGGGGTGAACATTAGGGCCAAAGACCCCAAGGCACACCTCGATGCCTGTCACTGGCTTCAGGGTAGGGGTGGGGGTGGAAAGGCATGAGCATTATGGCCGACAACCCCAAGTCACACCCCCGACACTTGTCAGTCTCTACAGGGTGGGGCATTATGGTTGGAAACCCTAATGCCTAGCAGTTTGTTGGTATTTTTGCTCCAAATTTCAACATGTGTTTTTTGGAACCCCACCTCATGAACAGTAGCACTATCGTCTTGTTACTCAATCCCAAAAGGTGATTTTGAAAAGTGACTATACCATTCTGCACAACAGGGGAGAACATATTTCAGGCAGGATGTGAAAAATGACAGCTGTACTGTTCATGAGAAGGTGTGAAAAAAGGCAATTTTGAAATCTGGAGTGAAAATATGAAAAATTTGGTTAAATTATGAGTGTGCATAGAAACTGCGCAATGCACACCCAAAACACAATAATGTTTTGGAATTTTTTCACCAAATTTTCAAAATGGGTATTTTGGGACCACTCTTCATGAACAGTGGCACTGTGATTTTGTTAATCTGTCCTGAAAGTCGATTTTCCACAGCCACCATACATTCTGCGCCACAGGTGCAACAACATATTTTGGGCAGGATATGAAAAATGATAGGTGTACTGTTCATAAGGAGGTGTGAAAAAATGGCAAGGTTGAAAATCTAGAGTGAAAATATTAAAAATTGGTGAAGTTATGAGCCTGCATAGAAACTGCACAACACACGCTTATACAGCAGTCTTTACTTGGAATTTTTTCACCAAATTTGCAACATGGGTTTTTTGGAACCCCACATCATGAACTCAGGCACTGTCATTTTGTTAATCATACCAAAAGGTGATTCCACACAGTGACCACAAAATCACCTTTTGGGACAGAGTAACAAAAAGACAGTGACATGTTCATGAGGTGGGGCCCCAAGAACCCCATGTTGAAAATTTGGGGCCACAATTCCTAAAAATGGCTGAGATATCAACCTAAGTTGAAACCCCATTGTCCACAACACTGGCACACCTCTGAAATGCAATACTTTTGCAAGATGTTTCTTATGTGCGCAAGAAAACATAGAAAGTACCAAACGTAATCTGTTGCTCTCTGTTTAATAGCTCAGCAATAGAGAAGTTAATTTATTCTGTTTATAAATTGATATGCATGCTCAGTCTGGCCATACTGAATGAGGCAAATTTCTGAGCATGCTTAGTGGCTAATTTAATTTATTTTGCTCATATTGGGTTAGGAAAAAACTTTTGAATTGAAAATGTATTTGCAGTGCCATTGCATACATATGATTATATTTATATTTATAAACATCATACTTCCATATTGAGTTATCTTGCTGTTTTATTATCCCTAATCAATTAGGATAAGCTATAGGTGAGCTGTATATAGTTTTATGTTTCAGCATCTCTTTTTTCACTTTAGCATTTTGTTTTTCCTAATGGTGTGCTATTACCTTAATTTCTTTTTAACTACAGTATTTAGAGTTTTGCCAGAGCAACAAACAAGCCTCCTGATGAAGCATATAGGTACAAAACCTGTAAGGCCTTTCAGTGGCCTACAGTTTTTTTTGTAATTAATTCAACTATGCTTTAGTGATTTTCAGTTCTGCACAGTTTGCAGTTTAATAAATCAAATATGTGGAGGCCTAGTTTAAAACATGTGTACCTGAGACTATCTACAGTATATGCCATGTAAACTTGATCACTTAAACTCAACTATTTTCTGTCACAGCAATCAAGTAATTTGGGTAATCTGGAAAAGTTCTTGGCATCAGTCATCTCAGTCTTGGTATCATTTAACTCCTTGATTAGCTCTAGATCCAACAGAAGATAAATATTTTGCAAGTGGGAGACATTGGTCCAATGCCTTTGCATTTAACAAAATGTTTATGTTACAGATATATTTAACTGTGAATATTAGTAATGAACTACACCAGACACTCTGTTTTGATCCTAGAGTCAGTGACCTGAATTCTAATAATCATTCTTTTATATAAAAGTAAACCCCAGTGAAGGGTCGGAGGTAAACGCCCAAGTGAAAAGACATATTTAAATGGAGTTTTTAACCCATGTTGGGCTAATTTAATTACAAAAATACCCTTTAAACTTACAGTATCTTCGACTTGCAAGACTCTGTGTATTTATCTTAAGCTCCTTGTGCATCTATGTCAAAATTGTGATTCATTCTGAAACATGAGAAAGTCCCGTTCTGCATGGACTTCCTCCCAGGACTCATTCAAACCAAAAACAGGGCTTCAGAATTCTGGAAAACTGCCAGGTGTATCACAGCTAGCTGAGGGGGAGGTCATCTAACAAGCATTACAAGCCATAATGCAGGAGCTGAGTAAAAATATGGATCTCCAGAACCACATATTTGACAATTATAATTAGGAGATGCAGGCTGTGAAACAGTGGGTAGATGTGAGCTGTGCTGTTGATGAGGAAGTGACCTTAAAGGAATAGTAGTTAAAATCTGCAAAAACATATGTTGTGCAGAGTGTTCTGATTTGTATGTGTAATCCTGGTGTGTCCTAACCTTTGTTTGCTATTAAGAGTTTTTTTTTAAATCAGGCTGCTAGTTATATGGTAGTTTACTGGCCCCTGGGGATCTCCATTTCAGCAAGGTTTACATAGATACATAGATGGTGGCTGCAGGAGGGGACCACAAGGTCCATCTAATCTTCCCATTTGTAGGTTACTACCCCCTCCTTGATTACCTGCTTTGGGTAATGATACCCCTGTGCCTGTTCCATGCTTGCTTAAAGCCCCAGATAGTTTTGGCCCCGACGGCCTCTGGAAGCAGGCTGTTCCAGGTGTCTACCACCCTCTCTGTGAAGAAAACTTTGTCCCAAACTTGCCCCCTTGTGGCCTCAAATCATGTCCTCATGTTCTACTACCTCCTTTGCAGTGAATAAGTTCCTGCATCTGAACCTTGTTCATGCCCTTGATGTATTTGAATGTCTCTATCATGTCGCCCCTCACCCTCCTCTGTTCCAGGCAGTAGATCTTTAAATTCCTTAGCCATTCCTCTTATGGCTTCTGATGCAATTCCCTGAATCATTTCTGTTGCCCTCCTTTGTATCGTTTCCATCCTGTCTATGTCTTTTCTGATTTGTGGTCTCCAAATCTGTACACCATACTCCAGGTGGGGTCTGACCAGTGCTCTGTACAACAACAAAACCACCTCCCTCCTCCTACTTGTGACTCCCCTCCCGATGCAACTCAGCATGCCTCCAGCTTTTAGGGCTGCCTTTTTGCACTGTCTACCCACCTTCAGGTTGTCAATTATTATGATCCCCAGATCACATTCCTCGCTAGTTGCTGATAGTTTTTCTCCCCCAGATAGTAATCATTTTTTGGGTTGATTCTTCCCAGGTACATAATCTTGTATTTATTTGTGTTGTATTTCAGCTGCCATGCTGCAGACCATTTTTACAGCTTCTTCAGGTCAGCCTTAATTCTCTCCACTCCTGCTGTAGAGTCCACTCTGTTGTGTACTTTGGTGTCATATGCGAACAGGCATACCTTACCCTCGAGCCGCTTTGTGATGTCTGCTATGAATATGTTGAATAGTAGAGGCCCCAATACAGAGCCCTAGGGCACCCCACTGGTTATCTGTCTTGCTGCTGATAACTTACCATTTACCGGCACCCTTTGTGTCCTATCATGCAACCAGTTTTTTACCCACCTTACCACCTCCTGTCCCACACCCATGTTATCTAGCTTTGTTTATCAGTTTTCTGCGTGGGACTGAGTCAAAGGCCTTGAGAAAGTCGAGGTAGACCACATCGACTGCTCCTCCTTCATTCACAGCCTTGGTTACCCAGTCAAAGAATTAATCAGGTTAGTCTGACATGATCTTCCTGCTATGAACACATGCTGTCTATGGTCCTGTTGTCCACTGAATTCCAGGAATACTATTATTCTCTGCTTAAGTAATGATTCCATCTCTTTCCCAACTACAGAAGTAATACTAACTGAGAGGTAGTTTTCTGCCTCTTCCAGCTTCCAAATTTGTGTAATGGAATCACCATCACCCTTCTGGGAACTTTCCCATTTTCCACTGATTTGGTGAAAAGTTCTGATAGGGGTTCTGCCAGTTCTTTCCCCAGTTCCTTCAGGATTCTCGGGTGCATGTTATCTGGCCCCATGGCCTTGTCCACTTTTAGATTGCTTAGAGCTTTGAGGACTTTGTCTGCTGTGAAGGGACACATAGCAACCCCTGTAACTGGGAGGCTGTTTCTTTGTTTCTCTGGTCCGTTTCCCTCTTCTTCCTTTGTAAATATTGAACAGAAGTATTTATTTAGGACTTTTGCTTTTTCTCCATCACCTTCCACTATAGTCCACTCTTCTGCTGCTAGTCTTACTATACTTCCTTTAGTTCTTCTTATTTCTTTTATGTACCTAAAAAAGGCCTTTTCACATTTCTTCACCCATTTTGCAATCCTCAGCTTGGTCTGGGCTTTTGCATTTCTTATTACTTTTCCTGCTTCCCTTATTTTCTGTTTGTATGCTTCTTTATCTTCTTCTTTATTTGTCCCTCTGACCTTCTTGTAGGCTGCTTTTTTCTCTTTCACAATGGTTCCCACCTCCTTGGAGTACTATAGTGGATTTCTTTTCTTTTTTTGACTACTTATTTTTCTTATGTATTGGTTTGTTACCTTCTCAATGACTCCTTTAATATTGTTCCACATTTCTTCCACGTTTCCTCTTGTTCTAACCTTTAGGTTTTCCCTATTTTATACCATATTTCCTGGATGTCTGTTGCCCTGAAATCCAGGACCTTGATATTAGAATGAGTATTTTCTTTGTAGTGATGACATGGAATCCGATCATGCAATGATCGCTATTTCCAGGTGGCTCCCAATTTCTACATTTTTAACCCTCTCACTGTTTGTAAGGACCAGGTCAAGTATGGCTTCACCCCTACCTGTAGCTGGAACTGCCACAAGCTGTCTTAGATCTGCTCTCTGCAGGGCCATTAAGAGGTCCCTGGTTTTTGTTGTTGCAGCTGTTTTTGTTGTTCAGTGAATGTCAGGTAGGTTGAACTCCCCTACTATTATCGCCTCCCCCTTATCAGCTAGCTTGTGGATTGTCTTGAACAGCTCCTTATCCTCACAGTTGCTCTGTGTAAAGGGCATGTAGACAACTCCTGTTGTGATGCTTGCCCCATTACTGGTGTCCATTGTCAGCCATAGTGCCTTGTTTTGGCTGGTAGTCCCTTGTATCTCAATGATTTTTATTCCCTCCCTTAAGTACATTGCCACCCATCCTCTGTTCCCCTCCTGTCTTTCCTGAAAAGATTGTACCCTGGGATTGCTGTCTCCCAGATATGTTTTTTGGTGAACCAGGTTTCTGTTACTGCCACCCAGTCCAGCTCTTCCTCCACCATGGTGGCCATGAGGTCAGGAAGTTTTTTGGCTAGGCTTCTCGCACTTATAATCATTGCCCTCCACACATGTTCTGTCTATTTTGTGTGTTGGTGTTTAGCTTAATTATTTTTTTGACACAATTTTCTGGACACTCCTGGGGAGCTTTTTATCTCCTCAGTCTCTCAGGTATGTGGGGGAGGGATGACAGGCATACTGTTCCCAGTAGTGTGTGCTATCACTGACTCCTGTACTTTCAGTTTAAATGATTTGCATTAACATTACATTTCTGGCCAAGTGTCCTCACTCCTTCCTTTGTGAGGTGTAGGCCATCATACCTAAAAAAGCTTCTCTCCCAGAAGCTCTGCCAGTTCAAAAAGTCAAAGTCAAAGTTTATTAATAACAAAATGCATAAAATGACACAATTTATAACATTTCATATTTGATAGAATACATTTTCACATCACATTAAAAATACAATTCATACCTTCGTAATTTAACAGAATATTGCACTCGCACCAAGTTTACAAGATATTAGATCTTAACCACCATCAGAAATTTAGCAGGCCCATATACTTTCTCTGTTTTATCTAATTTTAACAGTTTCAATATTTGTCATTAGTGCCTTGAAATTTTATTGACAAGTATAGCGGTGTCACCCACTTATTCCTTTCCTTTTCCCAACAGTCGCATATACAAATAGCATGTATCATTCTCGGATATACACTGTTGGCACATTTACAGTTAAACACATTTATCTTACCAAAGCCCTGTTTTAGGTGCAATGTATCCACACCTAATGAGTCCAACCTAAATTTACAGAGGCTATTTTTATGATAGCTATTTTCACAAATCATTTAAGTATTTCTCCATACCCTAGGTCTGTTTAGCTCCTTTATATAGCTCAAATTTATCTATGCCATGTATTTTTTCAAAGGGTCTAGATATGGCTATATCCTTTAATCTCAAAATTGCGTAATCCACAAATCTTAGAGTATTTTGGGCTGCGGTAACAGACCACAACTCCTCCAAACCAACATTTTTTAATATCACATTTAATCGTAAGAGTCAACTATCCCTAGTTGTTTTGTGTTGATACTTAGTAATAAAATCCTTCCAGTATATATTAGGGAGCCTTTCCTCACTCATTGACTGCATTTTACCCCAATAATTGATTGCTTTTATCTGAATTTTCATATTTAAGGGTAACATACCTGTTTCCATCTTCAAAGAGGATGACGGGCAGTCCCTAGGAAGATTCAGAGTAAGCTTAATGAACCTATTTTGTGTTGCCTCAATGTTGTTTATATTAACAAAGTACACACCCCAAATTTCACTTCTGTACTTTAATTGACTGATAGTTTTAGCCTCAAATGTGTTTTTTTTTTGGCCTTAAAACTATTCCCTGCAAATTTATTTGTAAATAACATTATAGCACCTGTAGTTTTATAGGATTTGCTCTTTACCTCCATTAAATGCAATTAAATGTGATTTCCAAGAGTGGTATTTGTCCATAGTTACACCAAAATATTTATACTCTTTTACAACTTCTAGCTGAATCCCATTTATAATCCAACTATCTTTTTTAACATTAGCTTTTCTGACTATCATAATTTTAGATTTGTTCACATTCAAATCAAGATCTAATTCTTTTAATGATGACATGATACTAGAGATTCCTCACTTCAGATCTAACGGGGTTCTTGATAATCTGATTGCATTGTCTGCATATAATAGTTTTATTTCTTCATTATCTATTGTTGGGGCAAAAGTATCTGTATCTGCAGTTCTTTTTATTAATGTTTCAATGTATAAATTAAACAAAAGGGGTGCTAATAAGCAACCCTGCTTGACTCCTCTAGTAATTCTTATTTTTTTGAGAGTGCACCATCTTTAGTATATTGAACCTTTGCAAAAGTGTTGGTGTGCAAAATTTTAAGCATAGCCAAAAGCTGTTCATCTATTTGTAGATTTTCTAATATCTCCCAAAGTATTTAACTATTAACCAAGTCAAAAGCTGATTTTATATCGACAAAACATATATTTATATAGACCCTTTTCCCTTCTACATATACATTAATGATATAATTTAATATAAAAATCAAATCCAAAGTGCTACTTTGCTCTTTAAACCCACACTGACATTTGGAAATCAGCTTCTTCTCTTCTACCCATATATTTAATTTGTTTAAAATCAATCTAGTATATATTTTTCTGTGCTATGGGGAGTAGCATAATTGGTCTATATTTTTTTGGTTTCTGCTGATCCCCTTTTTTGAATAATGGAACAATAACACCTTGATTTCATTCTTGTGGTAAAACTATCAGGGTGAATATTGGTGCCAACAGGTGAGACCAGAAGTCTGGGTTGTATAGAAATACTTCTGCAGACAATCTATCATGTCCAGCTGCCTTGTTTATTTTTTGAGATAAAATAGCCATTCTAACCTCAGCTAAAGTAAATATAAATGAACCATCATATACATCTTCTGCAGAACAATCACTTACTGGGACCATCTCTTTGCGTACATTTGCATTATATATATTGTCAAAGTGTCCAACCCATTTGTCTTCAGTTATCATTCCATGCAGGTTATATCTAACATTATTCTCATCACATCCATAAGCAACTAGTGTCCATAATGTAGGTGAATCCTTTTCCCAAATAGCTTTTTGTAACTGATGCCAAAGTTCATTCTTATACCTTTTTTTTAAGTTTTAATAGATTCCTATACTCAGCCTTCAGGTTCTTAAGTGCATATAATACTGGTGGTATAGTTAATTTTGATCTCAGCTTCCCTATATTTTTAATTTCTGCCCTTAATATCCTGCATTCTTTATCAAATTAGGGTTTGGTAGTTTCAACATCTATTACAGGTCTCAGGCGCTTTTCCTTACGTAACTGCATTCCACAATTATCCATAAAATTATAAAAAGGCCCTAAAATTGTAAGGCAGCTATGTCTATCTTTTCTAGTTGTAGGGGGCATTATGGTTAGACATGGGTTACTACTTATTATTTTGTCCACTGTTACCTTAGAATATTCATTCCACTTGATTTGTTTACCATCTTTAATACACATTGTATGATTTACTGTACATCTATTTCCACTTTTCTATCTTTGGCATATGTTAAACACTCTATCCTACTTTTACATTCCACTGGGAAGTGATCACTATCCCAAATTATGTGTATTCTGCAGAATTCTGTATTAAGATAAATAGAAGCATCTGTTATACAATAATCTAGTACACTTCCCCCATTAACTGTTGAGAATTGCCTTACAATTTTAGGGGCTTTTGAACAGCTAATATTTTTTAAGGCAAGCTACCTCTTGCTGGGAGCTACAATACTGAACATAGGAATTGTAAGAAAGCGAGTTGTGCTCACAACAGAGGGAAGTGAACCTTGCAATTGTCTTTGGTTTGTAGCAGATATTCTACAGGTGGAGGCTACTTCTAACTGAAAGGTGCAATAAGGAACTTAATCAGGAAATGACAGTCTTGTTACAATTCTTAAGATTTTCAGTGCAGGAAGAGTTTAAAGCACAGTTGACTTATTTTGGGGCTGACTGCTTTCAGAAGCACAAACCACCAGGCTGTTTTGGGGCTGGGGAGGTTTACCTGTGTCTGACTTGGATGCCTGGATTTTTCTCTGTTTGATTAGCAGGGGATTTGCTCTGTCAAATTGTTGTGTATGGTATCTTGCTGACAGGAGGGACTCATCGCAGTGGTGGGTCAGAGCTCTTAGCTGATTGTTTGTGAGGGCACAGTTTAGGCCCAACCCTTCCACCCTCACCCCACCCACCCCTGGAAATAGTTCCTTTATACCTGGGGTTCTGACATCATTTCCTCAAGAGTGCAAGGTGCATCTCAATGTATATCCTCTCTAGAACACAGCACTGAAAATATAAGCATACACATTGTATAATATATATATTGCTATATAATAAACCAATCACACACACAAACAAAAAAGCAAACAAAAAAAAGTACATAATCATGTGGGGAGTAGTGCAATGTAATGGCTGTGGGGTAGCAGTCTTCAGGGAGACTTTCTGGAGGCTGAGAAGCTGCCCTATTTGCAGACAACTCTCTGCCCTGAGGGAGGAAGTTGCCCATCTTCAGGCCACACTGGACAGCAGTAAGGGAACCCTCCCCCAGGCCAGACTGGATGGTAAGAAGGGAACCTCCCCCATCCACAGAGCACCAGAGCCACCACCACTGCCTCAGAGGTTGCAAAGAAAGCACAGCAGTTGGACCACAGTGGGCTCAGGGAAGGTGAGGATGGTGGAACAGAGGCACACCCAGTCAGTTGTTCCACTCCACAATCCATACATCATTCTGGGGGAGCACAGCTCCCCTATGGATGCACCCACAGAGGAGATTAAGGAGGCTGAGGACACCTGTCAAAAGGGAGGCCCACAAGAAGGAGGCAGAGGACACCACAAGGAAAAGAAGCAGCTCCTGGTGGGGGACTCAATTATTAGGGGGATAGAACTGGGGGGAACAGGGAAAACTGAAGTAAGATGCCTGCCTGGTGCCATGGCTTGGAGGGACAGGAAGCGCATCCTCAGGATCATGAGAACAGCTGCACGGTATTCTGAGCTGGACATCATTGTCCACCTAGGGACAAATGACTTGACTCAACATGAGATTAGAGCAGTGCAGAAGGACTTTGTAGAACTGGGGAGGGGCCTAAGACAAGTAGCACACACACGGTATCCTTCTCAGAGGTGCTGCCTGTCAATGGCATGAGTGAGGCTAGGGTACTTTGCACCATGCAGTTTAATGAATGGTTGAAAAAATGGTGTGGAACACAAGGGTTTGGCTTCATTGGTGACTGGGGTTCCACCTGGAGGGACACCAGCCTATACTGGCAGGATGGTCTGCATCTGTCCAGGAAGGAAACAAGTCTTTTGAGCAATCGGTTTAAATGCTTCATTGGCAAGCTTTTAAACTAGTCAAGGGGGGAGGCACTGATAAGCAGCAGGAAAATCCCAGCCTCTCCCTACAAAACAGGGTACTAAATGAGAAAAAGACCAAGGTAGAAAGGTCAGTGGGGGATGCCGCAACAGAAGGTAAAGCCATCAAAAAATTGAAAGCAATGAGTACCAATGCCCGTAGTGTAACAAGCTTCCTGAATTAGTGACCTTGATTGAGGAGGAACATCTGGATATTGTGGCAGTCACAGAAACATGGTTCACGCAAAACCATGACTGGGACATAAACATACCAGGATACACTATCTACAGGAGGGACAGAGAGGGTAATAGAGGAGGAGGAGTAGCTCTTTACATAAGGGAAGGAATCAAAGCAGCAGAACAAAAGGAAAAACAGGGCGGAGGAGAAGAAGCACTGTGGGTAAATTTGGAGACTGGCAATGGCACCACAATCTGCACAGGGGTTGTATACAGACTCCCTTCTCAGGGGGAAGAAATGGACAAGGAAATGATAGAAAGTATAGTTAGTAAGGCAGAAAAAGGAGAGATAGTGCTGATAGGTGATCTGAATATGCCAGATGTTAACCGGACTGCAGTTGCAGCAGCCACTTCGAAGAGTGGGGTTATTCTAGATGCCCTACAGGGGGCATGTCTTAGACAACTAGTATTGGAGCCCACTTGAGAGGGAGCAATCTTAGACCTGGTTCTTTCAAATGGAGATGAAGAGAGGATCACAGATGTAGAAGTGGGTAGCCATCTGGGAACTAGCGACCATCGAACAGTATGGTTCACAATAAACACAGCAATAGAGTCAAGCCATACAAAGGCAAAGGTACTGGACTTTAAGAGGGCTGACTTTGCCAAAATGGGTGAGTGCCTAAGGAATGCACTAGCAAGTGGGCAGGAAGGAGGGGTGGAATAACAATGGGGAATAATAAAAACTGCCATCACAGAGGTAACTAGACTTTGTGTGAAGCAAATAAACAAAACTAAATGATGTAAGAAACCACTATGGTTCTCAAAGGAAGTGGCAGTGAAGGTTCAAGAGAAAAATAAAACTTTCAGGAAGTACAAGGAATCACAGAAGGAGCAGGACAGAGAACTGTATCAGTTAAAGCAAAAGGAAGCTGGGAAGGCAGTCAGAACAGCAAAGGCCCAAACTGAGGAAAAGATAGCCAACTCAGTTAAGAAGGGGCATAAAACCTTTTATAGGTACATCAGGGAGTGAAGGAAGACCAAGGGAGGGATAGTGAGGCTTAATAAGGGGGGGAGGGGGGCAGAGGGTGACTGTGAAAAGGCAGAGATACTAAACAAATATTTTTGCTCTGTATTTACAAATGAAGAGGGGGAGGTACCTAAAACAAACAATAGAAACACTCTGGATACAGAAGTTGATACCAGACCATTTACAGAAGAAATGGTTCTGAAAGAACTCTTAAAACTGAAGGTGGACAAAGCAATGGGGCCTGATGGGATTCATCCCAGAATTTTAAAAGAACTAAGGGTGGAATTAGTGACACCACTGACTACCCTGTTTAACAAATCATGGGAGGATGGGGTAGTACCCAAGGACTGGAGGAGGGCAGATGGATTCCCTTCACAAAGTGGGAGCAAGGCAGAAGCAAGGAAACTACAGACCTGTTAGTTTAACTTATGGTAGGAAAATTATGGAATCACTTCTGAAGGAAAGAATTGTCGAGTATCTAGAGGCCAGAGGGGCACAGGACCCAAGGAAGCATGAATTCACAGTGGGAAGGTCATGCCAGACAAATCTGATAGATTTCTTTGACTGGGTGACCAAAGTAGTAGATCAGGGAGGGGCTGTGGACATGGCCTACATAGACTTTAGCAAGGCATTTGACACAGTTCCCCACAAAAGATTAATATACAAGTTAGCCAGCCTGGGAGTGGGTCCCAAGATGACAGCCTGGGTAAAAAAATTGGCTGGAGAATAGGACACAGGAAGTAATAGTAAATGGAGTCCACTCTGAAGAAAGGGGGTTACTAGTAGAATTTACCACAGGGTTCAGTATTAGGACGGTCCTCTTCAATGTCTTTATAAGCAACATTGCAGAGGACTGGAAGGAAAAGTATGTCTCTTTGCAGATGACACAAAGATCTGCAACAGAGTTGATGCACAAGGTGGGGTGGAAAGGATGAAAAGGGACTTGGCAAGGTCAGAGGAATGGTCAAATGTATGGCAGTTTAGATTCAATGCTAAGAATGCAAGGTAATGCACCTGGGAAACAAAACCCAGGGAAGAGTACACAATAGGGGTGAGATACTAACAACAACAAAAATGGAAAGAGACCTGGGGGTAGTCATATCAGATGACCTAAAGGTGGGCAAGCAATGTGAGAGGGCAGCAAGGAGGGCTGGGGGGATACTGGGATGCATAGGGAGAGGCATCACCAGTAGAAAACAGGAAGTTATTATCCCTCTGTACAGACAGCTGGTCAAACCCCATCTGGAGTACTGTGTGCAGTTCTGGAGACCCATTCTTTGCAAAGACATAGACAGGATGGAAGCTGTCCAGAGGAGGGCAACTAAAATGGTGCAGGGTCTGCACCGGAAGACATATGAAGAGAGACTTAAGGAGCATAATATGTATAGTCTCGAGGAAAGGAGGGAGAGGGGACATGATAGAAACTTTCAAGTACCTCAAGGGAATCAACAAAGTCAAGAGGGTAGCATCTTTCAAAAAGAGGTGTGCAAGAACAAGGGGCACAATTTGAAGATGGGGGCAGCTCAGAGGTAATTTAAGGAGTATTTTTTCACAGAGGGTTGTGGATGCATGGAGCGGCCTTCTGGAGGTCGTGGAGTCAAAAATAGTGGTGGAATTCAAGCATGCATGGGACAGTCATAAGGCAATTCTAGGGGGTGGGGGTAGAAAGAAGTAGGCTGCTGGTTAACTAGAATCTGCAGCTTATCCAGTAGGCAGGGAAATGGGCAGACTGGGTGGGCCAAGCGGTCCTTATCTGACATCAAATTCTATGTTTCTATGTAATGTTATTTCACCAATCCAATCTCCTTTTATACGACCATTTACAATTCTCAAATTATTCTTGCTCAAAAACTGTATCAGAATTTTATTATTGGCTGTGACTATTTTATCTTTTAAGTGTCTAATTGGTATATTTAGGGTGTCATCTATTCTCCATTCACTTTTCTTCTCTTCAATCATGTCGCCTGTATGAACATTAAAATCACCTGCAATAGAGAAAACTATACCTGGGTAGCGAGATTTAACGGAGTCTAACTCATCCCCCAGCATCTTTAACACAGCCCTAAATTCCCTCGGCTTTAACTGTGGTGAAATGTAAATGTTAAAAAATGACATGAATTTACTTTTAGCAAATAGTATTATATACATAACAAAAGTTATTATAGAGACTAGATTCAATACATTTTAAACCAAGAGAAATATCAATAAAAATAGCGAGGCCTCCTTTTTTTCCCAAATTTACTTTGTCTGTATGCAGAAACAGTTCACATATTATAACCCTCAATTGAACAATCCACTGATCTACCCATCCATGTTTCATGGAAAATCAGAATTGGAAATTTTACCAACCACTCCATAATCCCTTTATCTTCTATTTTAGATTTGAATCCTACTATATTCCAACTTAATAGGGATGGGAGATTTTTTTTAACAGAAATCTTCAGACAGTTGGAATCATCTTCAAAGTTTATGGTGCTAACCAAGGAGTCACTAGATGCCATTGTAATATTCAGGCTCAAAGTGGTGCAGTTGTCAGAAGAGTCATCTATATCTAACACATCGCTATTATTTATTCTATTACCTAGTTTCTTTCTTCCTCTTATGTACACTGGATCAAAGTTTTCCCCTTCCATACTAACTTATATTGCTTCTGATTTCATATAAGCAGTGATTCTAGATTGCTTAACTGTTATACCTTCCTTTTTTCCTTTCTTTATATTTATCAAATCATGGCCAAGCTGCTTCATTTTTTCCATTGATGGTGGTATAGGTATCACCTCTTCCCTTCTTGTAGAGTCCAGGATAATTCCCATTGCATGGAATTCATTCTTTTCTGCCACTAGTCACAGTCTTTTATCAGATTGCATCAATACAAGGCTTACCCAGCCCTTAAATGGGCTGATCTTATACCTGTATGCAGAAACAATATCCTGTCATCCCATCTTGTCCATTCCACTGGGGTGTCAAGCAGACGAGGCATACTGATGAGTCCTGGTAGGATGAAACACGTGTCTATGTCTTCTGTTAGCACCCTTTGCAAACTGTGTGAGAGGCCTTTTGGCACCATGCAATTCTGCTTAAAGTTGGACCAGCATAACATTCTGTGGTGATTTGCATATGCAGCCCATGATGCTTTGCATTTTGGGGGCATGTGTTATTTTGTATTTTCTTGAAACTTGGCTTCCCAGCCAAATGCCCTTTGGGGTAACCCTTGCCTCAGTGCTTGCGCACAGAGGTTCTTTATCCCATCTTGTGCCCCATCACTCCTTTTATTAGATTATAAGCTGTAAATTTCAGGATGTATGAATGTTAATTTTTTCCCTTGGGAATACCCTTTATATATACCATTGGTAACATGTCCCCTGACTCTATTAATCTATTTTTCTTCTGCTTGGCTGATTCTTTATTCTTTTCTACACCATTTTCATCTTTTTTAAGTATTTTTATTGAATGTTACCCTTTTTAAAATGTCTTTCCTTCATTATCTCTGCTCTCTGTTGTCTTACTGCCTTTCTTATGTGATGGTTTCTCTATGATGTTTCCATCAGGACATTCCTTCTGGGTTTTTCTTTGTGCATCATCAGTTTTATTAACTATCCTTATCTGATGTTTCCTTTGATTTAATTCTTCAACTAGCTATCTAATCAGTTATGTTTTTTATTGATTTTAAATATGTTCCCTTATCTACCTCTGTTGAAATAACCTTTCTATCATCTTGTTTATCTATTCTCTCTTTTTTGGATAGTCTCTTCTTTTTCTTCTTTTTTTTCTCCTTTGCTTTTTGCTTACCATCTATTCTGGCTTCCTCATAAATATCTAAACAATTATTTCTGTGACTGTTAGACTTTTTCATAAAAAAATCCACAAATTATTGCAATAGAGCAACTAATTCCAGAAGCTGTGTATTACAGAAGCATATTTCTTTTATAAACTAATTAAGCTTGTCAATAAAATCATTATTTCCCACTTGAGAGTCTAGCTCTTCTTGATTAGTAACTTGATTATCATTTTCTATGCTATGCAGAGAGTTTTCCTCATCAGACCATAAATGTGGCACCTTGCCCATAAGTTTAGATGGTGAGTCCAGATTACATTGGTTCATATGGTGAGTAAGAAAAGAGTTGAAATCTCTTAAATAAGAACCATTTTTGCTATCATTTCTTTTTTTAACATCTTGTGGGTGATCTAAGTTCTCACTTTGGTTAATATCCACAGCTTATGTTACCAGTTCAGATAAATCTATTACACTTCTATTCACAACATCATTTCCTTTCTCGTGCTCATTTAAGGGGATAGACACATTTCCCTTAGATTGTACCACATTTTACTTCTCTTAACTATCCCCTTAACACCACAGGTTTTAGCTTTTACATATTTGTCATTATTTCCAATTGCCTTCTTTACAATTTTTATACTTCTTGATGCATCTAGTTCTGATCTATGCAACTCAGCACCAATTATATCTGCTGATTTATCTAAAATTTTCATTACCCATTGCTGACTCACAATCCTCCAGGTTCCTAATTCCTTTCAGTAAAGGGTGTGGTGATAATTGGCTCCCCTTAACACCATCATTAAAAGCTGGCAATGAAGTCAGGCTTGGGTGGAAACCTCTAATACATTTTTATTACCTCTTAGTTCTATAAGGCTTGAAATGGGGTGAAAAAACTGGATTATTTTAGAGGTGCATGCTAGATTAGCACTTCTTAAATCAAGTTTAGCTAATTTCTCTGATTTTCCCTGAATTTTAGTGCTTTTTTGGCTATAGGTCTTAGACTTTTTTAAAACCTTGTTAGACATTTCTATATTATAGTATCTAAAGATAGAATGTATACACTATAAATAGCAAGCCACAGCTATAAAGCAACTACAGACACCTAAATACACTCTTATAACAACAGGGGAGATGCTAACAATAAAACTGTTAAAAAACCTAACAGTCTCTTCAGAGGAATCAAAATAACCATAATACTATAAGGGAAAAAGTTTTATATAATCTGTTAATGTCAAGATAGGAGTGTATCCATAAGTCCCCTTGATGTAGATGGTGATCACTCTCTGTAAACACTCAGGGCTAGATATTCAGACTACGCCAGGCAGGGGTGCAAGTGTGGGCACAGTGCAACTGGGCTGAGCCAGGGCAAGGTCCAGGTGATATTCAACTGTGCTGCCCCATGGCTCAGCACCATTGAATATGGCACTGAAGGTGCACACACCACACATGGTGCAGTGGCACTGCACCAGTGCAAGTGGCAGGTGGGGAGCAGAGGGATGTGCCAGTGCAAGTGCGGTTGTGCTAGGTGCATTTACTGTGATATTCAGCACTGGGCATGCAAATGGAGCCTTTATGCATGCAATGCACAAATAGGGACATTTGCATGTCATTATGACCCCATTTGCATGCGGTGTGCCAATACCCGGTGACTTGCACATGGCACCCTGCCAGGCTGCAGCCATCGGGGACTGATGCCCCCCAACCCTCGGTGGCTCAGCACCTGAACACCAGTTCATGGGCAAGTGTATATGTCAGCCCTGGTGGTCCAGTGGACCATACCCCTTCGCCCAAACATGGGCATAGGTCATATATCTCCTGGGTGGTCCAGTAGACCACTATCCCCTGCCCGATTGTGGACATATTAACAGTCACTCCCTGTGTTCCAGTGGACTGAATCCAGTCACCCAGTCATGGGCATGAATAGGAATACTTCCTGGTGGTCCAGTGGACTGCAGTCCCTTGCCTGATCATGGGCAGAATTAAACCCTGGTGGTCCAGTGGACCGATCACCTTCACCCACTTGTGGGCATTCATCAACCCCCAGGTGGTCCATGATAACCCCCTTCCCACCTGCCCATGTAGTCCCCCACCACCTTGCACCCCCCCGGTCAGTGGCGGGTGGCAGCTCCCCACCTGCAAGCTGCCTGTCCACCCACTGACTGACAGCATACAGTAGGGCTGTATGCCCATTGGTCCAATGCATGGACCAATGGGCATTCAGCCCATACTGTACTACACAGTCCTGACTTGTGAATGAACATTCATTCATAGGTCAAGACTGTGTAGTACAGTATGGGCTGCATGTCCATTGGCCCGTGCAGTGGACCAATAGGCATACAGCCCTACTGTACGCTGTCAGTCTGTGTTCAGTCTGGCAGCTTGCGGGTGGGGAGCTGCTGCTGACCGTTGCTGACTGGGGGGTGCAGGGTGGTGGGGGACTATGTGGGCAGGTGGAGAGGGGATACCACTGGACCACCAGGGAGTTTGATGTATGCCTGTGAGCAGGCGAAGGTGATCAGTCTGCTGGACCACCAGGGATTAATTCTCTACATGCCCACAATCGAGCATGGGATTGCAATCCACTGGACCACCAGGGAGATATTTAACCTATACCCACAATTGGGCAAAGGGGTACGGTCCATTAGACCACAGGGCTTCATTTTCACATGCCTGCGAATGGGCAAGGGGGGGCATGATGCCCCCAGGGGGCTCATGGACTGTGTTCTGGGAGGTTGGGTGGCCACCCACAGCAGGCGGCTGCCGTGTTGCACTCAGCAATATGGCGGCCCACCTGTGGGTGTCCCTGACATGTTCCAGGTTTCGACGGGCTCAACACTGCACCCCCTGTGCAGCGCAAGGTGGGTTTGTGCCTGCATATGTGCCGCACATCCCCCGCTGAATATCAGGATGTGCCACATATGCATGAGCACACCTCCCGCACTTGCGCCACATACATTACTGGTAAGCTCCTTCCTGTGTTGATTCACACAGTGGATCATGCTATTGTGGGGCCCCTTCAGTGAGTTAAGGCAAGACACTGATGGACAAAGCAAAAGGAAATAAGCAAAGGAAGCTTTAGTATAATTTCTTTGAAATTTAAAGGAAATATTTAACAGCATATGGGTTATAAAATATCATACATAGGGAAATACTATAATGCTCTTCATAAGAAAACACTATCACCATAAAATCATATCCAAACATCCAGACTTTAACTCTGAAATACTACAAATTCCCCCTTCCCACCTATTTAAACAAAATACTATAAATATATTTAAAAAAAAATTCATTTTACTTACTTTCCCAAAATCTGAGTATAATGCACATAAAACAGCACAGGCAGCAACCGGCAGTAGTGGCAGAAAAATGACAAAACTACAGTAATAATGACTAATTTGATAGACAGGTTGGGCAAAATATATCTTATTCCACCTCCAACAGCCTTTAGCTACTTCAACTGCGTCAGCTATTTCCACTATCACTGCTCCGACTTTGCTTCTGCTCTAGTTCTAGCTGCAATACTAATAGACGTCTGCAGCATTTTCAATAATTTAGTAGTTCAAAAGATGCTAGCATGCCAAGCTGAAAGCAGATTGCAATACCCAAACAGATAAAAAAATGGGAGAAGCAGCACACATACGACTTGCTTTATCAATGCCCACGATGATCTGGCTATTACTGGAGGAGCGCATGCACCTTTATAACTCAGCGAGTGCCTATCACAGCACAGAAATTAAAATTTAGATAAAATAGGATTAAAAGTAAAATAAATAAAATAGCCACACAATTAAAATCTCAGCTTTATTAGAAAATACAGACTCCAGGTGATTACTGCACTAACAAAGGAGATTCCCGCACATCTAATTTAAATTCAATTGTCATCACACAAACACATAAATACAACAGTATGTGTGAAAATAAAACAGAAAAAGACATTCCACAGCTTAACCACTTTAAGTCTTTTAAGTCTTTGAATCTTTTTAGATAATCACTAAGCAGTGAGCAAAACAGGTTTACAGTACCTTCAGCATTTTTCAGTTTTCTCTTCTCTTCCTGATTTTCAGAGCCTGCGTCTTTAATTTTCTCCTCTCACATGCATGCATAAACTGCTTCAACAATGTTTCAGTAATGCTGATGTGGTACTATTCCCATGACTGACTTCACCATGCAGGTGGATCAGTTGCCTCCAGATTCTCAAATTTGCAAAACTGCAGTATCCTCACACTGCCTGCAGTGGGAAGCCAGTTACCTATGAAATGGTATCCCACCTCCTCACACCATTCTCATAGCCAAGAGTTTAAGTCCTTTATTTTGTCCACTCTGAGTCGATTTGCATTTTTGCCTTTTCCACAGACCAGAAGAACTTCTGAGAAGGCTAATGTGGATGAAAGAGGGGTTAGTCTATGTGGTAGTTCTGTGAGGTATTTTTGGCCTCTTCCTTCATCTGGTTCAGCAAGTCATTTGTCCTAAGGTGTATTACAAAGTGTGATTCTTTATCTTCCCTGTGAATAAGCTTTACTACATGGTTTGTGTCCGTTTCTGCGGAAGCTTCTGCGAGACACCTAACCATTACTTCAGTGTCATGTCTGGGGTTTAGGTGGGTTTCCACACTGCAGATCATGGAATTCCCAATAATGAGCAGTTTCTCTTTCTTTTTTATGTTGTTGTTTATTTGATTGCCTTTATTGCTGGATACAGTGCAACACTAGTTTTTATATTGAGACAGTCTGGCTTCTGGTGTCCCTCAAGAGCTGTGTATCTATTTCTTGTTGGTATGCTGGTGTTATGTTTGGTGTATGGTTTATAATATCTGTTTGTCTTGCCATGCCTACCCCTTCTGGCCACCTGCCATCCTTCAGACTCTGTATCCTGTCTAAGGCATGGTTAGACCCTTGGGCCTCGGTGAGTCTGAGGGGGGAGATGGTGGCAGCCTGTCATGATGTAGTATGCTTTGCAGTTCATATATTTGCATCTAGGCCTCCTGTAGCTGGGCCATAAGGTCCCCAATGGCCCAACAAGCAGGACAAGGGCCAGGGTACTAGATGTACAGTAAGTCCTGACATAGCGTGAACCACAGTGTATGCAGTGTATAATATCCATATTGTTTGGTTTATTTTTGCTGTTTGTTTTGTTAGGTTGTTTGTAAGTTTTGGCCCTGTGTGGTACTTCCCTTTCCTGATTCCAGAAGGAAGAGGGGTGTGGTGTCCTTAATTATAAACCTAGCCGAGCCCAGGGGTGAGTGAGTTGAGGTGATGGAGGGCAGGTCCTCAGTGCAGTTTATAGCTCTTCTTTCTTCTACAGTGCCTTCTGTCCCATGTGTCAGTGATGTGCCCAGGACCTCTGATTCAGCATGTACTAGAGACAGGAACCTGATGTTCTAGCCTCCACTAAATAGCTCTAATTCAATATTTTTGCTTTCTATGTGTGTGTCAGATCTAGCCAGCAGGAGTAAGTATTTTGCTTTTAAAACTTTTAATTTCATCAAACTACAAACAGCCATAAAACACATAGAAATTGCCCCAGATCATCAGTACTATAATTAGTAAAGACTCTTGCCATTTTCTCACAGAATAACCCACTTAATTATCCCTCACGTATTTGCTGAACTATAAATGTAGCCATTAGTTCTCACTGGATAAGGAAAGTTACAGAGTTCTGCTATTGTAAACTGACTCTAAAGCAGTGCTTGTTGAATCCATGGTGCCAGCTGCATCACTGTCACATGAGACAGGAGGCATTGTAGAAACAAGAACAGCAATAAACCATGCTGAGATTGAAATCCCCAGGGGCTATATAACTACAATAAAATTAGCAGACACATTTAGAAAAAAAACTCCTAATAGCAGACAAAGGGAATGACACACTAGGACTACACACACAATCAAAACACTCTGCACAACTTTTTTATTCTTGCAAATTCTGAGTGTATTACTCCTGTAATGGTAGGCAGTACCTTGTCAGTGACATTGAGACTGGTAAAAGAAGATGCTTTGCTCTGATCCAGCCTGGAGTTCATAATGTCTGTGAAAAAAGTCCATATAAATAGACTTTCTGGAGGTTTTGAGGGGCCATTGGTAATGAGGTTGCATTAGCTTGACAAGCAAAAACTCTGCAACAGGACATGGAGTGGACCCAGCTGGTTATCTTACTTGGCAAGCTCAAAAGAACATCCCCAGGAATTTACTGGTGAGGCTCAGATCTCTCTCTCTCTCTCTTTCTTTCTCAGCAGGACTCACACTTGACAGCAGCAAGACATATCAGAAATGTAGAGGTGGAAGTAGCCAGAAATTAGTTTTTCACTTAGGCCAAGCAAAAGAGCTTTGATGGGGCAAAGCATAAGCTTTGAGAATTTAATGTCCTGCTTACAAATGTTGGTCGAGAAGGGCTCATAAACTCATGTATTTGCTAATATTAAAGCTCTGAACAGGTTTATTAAAACATCTAATCCTAAAGACAGCAATCAGTAGGGAAGGATGATAACGCTAATATAAAGGATTGACAAATTGGGTGAAAAACTGTGCCCTGGACTTTTTCTTCTGTGTCTGGTGTTATGAGTAATACAAACAATACTAATATGCCTTTGCATGTTTGCTTTACTTTTCATGGATTTTTCTATGTATGTCAGTCTGATGTTATCTTATGCTGAGGAGGATTATGGCTGTGTCCAGTATCATGTTGCGTTCTGTTGTTTTATGCATCATGTGTTATTGCAGCATTTTGTGGCCACCAGTGATGTGATGACTGTTTTGTGCTGTGGTGATGCCAATATCTGTGTTTTGTCTCAGTGCCACCCACAGGTGGCCCTAGCATTGCATTCACATTTTCAAAGGGGTGTGTCACTAATAATGTCTTTAAAGTCATCCTGGCTTTTCATAGTCATCATGTAAAACTACCACAATAATCTCTTTTCCCTTTTTGTACCAAGATGTGATTTTAGGAGTGTTTAGGGGGCACCTTAGGGAACATGTATGCGGATTTTTAGGTTAATATACTGTAGATAGAAATGCTAAAGTTATGATCAATTTTGTGTGTTGTCTGATTAGCAAATGTGGGCTGTCAGAGCAGAAAGCTCACCCTGAATCTTGGCAGGCAGCACATAAAATCACCTTCTGAAAAAACGTTTTCCCTTTTTGTACAAGCATGTTCTTCTTGAGTATTTAGGGGGCATCATATGAACACATATCTGAAATTACAGATGAATATAAGCAGAAAGGCTGAAATTACAGCATGTGCCATTTTCTGTGAAGTCTGCCAAACAAAGCCAGAATGTCAGATCATAAAACTCACCCTGGGTCTTGGCAGTCATCATCATCATCATCATCATCATTTATTGGATAGCAAGTTGAGAGTAAACTCTCCTTTACAATTGCATCCAAGTGAAAAAAAATAACACAATAAACAAAAATACATAAAAGTTAGACGTCATAAAATAACACCCCCCTTAAAAAAAATAAAAACAACACTTTTCTCTTTCTGCACCAACATGTGCTTCTTGGGGTATTCTGAAAACACCTTGGCGGAAATGTAGCTGGAATTTCAGGTTCATATTATCAGAAATGCCAAAGTTGTGTGCCATTTTGTATGATGTCTGCCAAGCAAAACCAGGATCTCAGAGCAAAAAACTCTCCCTGTATCTTGGCAGCCATCACATAAAACCACTTCCTGAAAACCACTTTTCTCTTTTTATACTAACACTTGCTTCTTTGGATATTTAGGGGACAACTTGGAGAAAAGGTTCTGGAAATCAGGATAATATAAGCATAATGCCAAAGTTATCACCAGTTTTATGTGATGTCTGTCAAGCAAAGGCAGGCTGCTAGAGTAGAAAAAGCTCCCTGGATCTTAGCAGTCATCACATAAATCACCCTCCAAAAGCCACTTTTCCCTTTTTGTACCAACATGAGCTCCTTGAGGTATTGACAGGTGCCATGGGACTATGTATGTGGAATTTCAGTTTAATATAAGCAGAAATATGTACCAAACCCAAGAGCCATTTTGTGTGATATCTGCCAAGCCGTATCAGGCTCTCAGAGCAGAAAAATGTTCCTGGATCTTGACAGTCATCACCAAAAACCACCCCTGAAAACCCCTTTTCTCTTTTTGTACCAATATGTGTGTTTTGGGATATTCAGTGGATACTGTACCTTTGGGAATACATATGTGGAATGTCAGCTTAATATAATTAGAAATGCTAAAGTGATGAGCAATGTTGTGTAATAGCTGGCAAGCAAAGCTAGGCTGAGAGCTGAAAACTCACCCTGGATCGTAGCAGTCATTACATGAAAACATCCCCAGAAAACAGTGTTTCTCTTGTTGTATCAACATGTGCTTCTTGTGGTATTTAGGAGACACCTTGGGAACTTCTATGGTTAATAAAAGCAGAAATACCAAAGTTATGACTGATTTTGTGTAATGTCCGCAAAGCAATGTCAGGCTCTCAGAGCACAAAATGTGCCCTGGATCTTAACAACTTAGCAGTGATTACATAACCTTCCCAAAAAAAACGTTTTCCTTTTGTACCAACATGTGCTTCTTGGGGTATTTAGAGGACACATTGGGAAAAAGTACCTGGAAATGCAGGTTCAAGTAAACAGAAATGCCAAAGTTAAGAGCAATTTTGTGTGATGTCTGCTAAGGCAGTCATCACATAACCCCCCCCCCAAAAAAAAAACACAAATGTCCCCACCCTTACAGTATTGCCTGAGCATTTAGGAGCTTTCTGGTTTCTGTTTGTACCTCAAGAAATTTCAAAGTTATTGCTGCTTCTGTCTGATGTTTGTGAAGCAACTGCAGGCCCAGAGAAGAGACATTTAAGCTGCACATTGTCAAACAAACAGCACACAGATTCAACCCTTGAAAACACTTTGCAGAGTGAGCTACAATACACAGAATAATACTACACAGATGCTAGCGGTGCAGTTCAACATTTATTTTATTTACTGTGCTGTACTATACAGTATTTCTATTTTCTTGTATTTTAACATAAGTACTGTGCTTATTTTTTATATTAAGACTGTACAATGTGTATGGCACAGTCCTGTCCAGTGGCTAACCTAGTCTGGTTTGCAGAATCCAGGACTTCAATCCATTATTGTCTGTCTGAAAGACAGAAGGTGAAGATGTGTTTTTATTATTGGGCCCAGACAGTACCATTTCAGCATATGCATAGTTTCTTACTATTGTCAGTGCTCACTTGGTGCCCTACCACCTGCCACTCCCTGTAATAAGGATCCACATTGTGGTCCCCATTGTGGGTCAGTGCTGGTGGCAAATGAGTGCCATTTGCCAGCACTGGCTGGTGTGGACCTCCTCCTACTGGCTTCCCTCCTGTCAGAACTTGATCATTGTTATAGTCAACCCTTTTGCATCCTGTAACAATACATGCTTGGACATTTCCTTTTTATTCAGTGCATCACACTGCCTGTTCACATCATCATGCATGCTACAGGTACTGTAATATAAATACAGTACTGAACTGTACAGTGTGTTGCAGTATATTAAATGTGTGTGTACTCATTCAGTTGAATTTCAGAACTTACTCACATTGGGTGTGTGCAGGAAACACTCACTCCCATGGGCCATAGAAAGTCACTATAAAGTGGTATGGAGGCATTTGTATTCCTGCTTCAGCCATTTTTAAAACACCTTTACTGTGCAGTGTGTTTTATGGCTCTCATTACTGGAATTTACATTTCCTAGATGTGGGGGATCAGTGGGTATTCTCTACAGTACTAGTAAGATTAATAGCTTCAATTGTTCCCTCTATTGGCTTAGGGATAGTGTGTGCATGTAATTAGTTATTTACTATTCTATTCACATTGGTTTTGTGCATAGGTGTACAGGTATTTCATCTAGGCAAATCTAGGCACCACAAGTGATGGTCTACACAGTTCTGTACCGTACTTTGGATATGACCTCAACATTTCAAGTGAGGGATTTTATGCAAAACAAATTATATCACAAAACAATATTGCATTCAACACTAAGCATTTGCTCTGTGCCCCTGCTAAAATCAGACCTTAAACTTGACCTAACGCATCTAAGCATTGTGTCTTGCCTATTGCTCCTAGCACTCATTTACTTGTTTACAGGTCAGTGGGCCAGTCATTAAAGGCTGAATAAGGTGACAGCTACATATGCTAACCTCATTGTGGTGTTATCATGGTGACCAGGTGACAACCAGGTTGTGGGTGGTTGGAAATTCTAAATCGTCCTATTGCAATGGTCCCAAAAGGGATGGAAATTTCTAGTTTGATCTCCTTACAGCTTCATAAAGTATGTGTGTGCTTGTTTTATACAATACAGTACAGTTTGTCCACCAGTGTCTTTTCACAATATCCAGACACCCAGGAGAGAAAAAAACTGCCAGAAGCTGACTTCTCTGGGAAACCATGGCCTTGTATATATCCCCCTTCCTCCTGGGAGCACTTAATTAAATGTGGCCACACTCCTGTGTTTTATAATGGGGCTTTATAAAATACAGTACAAGCATGCTTGTTTTATCAAATAAGTTATTATCAAATCAGGCAGTGTCATTTCACAACAGCTAGGTACCCTGGAAAGAAAAACCCACCAGTGGTGGAATTCTCTAGGAAACCATGGCTTGGATGTGTCCCCCTTCCACCCAGAAGTACTTAATGAAATGTGGCCACCATCCAGTTTGAACTGCTGTTTAACATTTGTACACTATAGTTTGCTGCTAATGGTTACTTGAATAATGTTTGAGCAGCGTGACATGTGTGCAGACTTGAGTTTTTGTATGAGGGTCTTGTAAAAGTACTGCACAGTTTTGCCAGGCAGCATTATTTCATAACATCCAGGCACTCAGGCAACAAAAAAACCCACCAGTGGCAGAAATCTCTGGGAAACCATAGCCTTGTAAGTGCTCCCCCTTCCTCCTGGGAGCAGTTAATGAGTTTTATACAAAGTACCGTTTATGTATGGTGGTGCTGGTGGGGGCCATTTATTGAAATATTTCCCAATGTAATAAATTTTTACATACATTGCAATACAGTATACACTACATTTGTTAATTTCACTGTAACAGAAAACAAGATCTTTATGCACCAATCTGCATCATTACAGCACATGCAATACAGTACAAAATAAATCTGCAATTAGAAAAACAAATTGCACATAACAAATACAGTACTATACTCTTGTATGGCAAGTTGTATGTGTATTTTTATATTTATTTATTTCTCCAGGAAAAGGCTCCATTGAGCAAGCTCAGTTACAGGGGAAGAAGTTTCATTCTTTAGGAGGAGTTGGGTAGGCTAGACTTTAGGTACTAGCTTCAGCGCAAACAAGTGTGGGTTGCTATACTGTTAGGGCTAGGGCTATCCTTCCATCTACTCTGAGAGTCCTGGGATAAGAAAGGAGACTTGGTAATGGAGTGGCAAGATGGCTGTGGTGATGCTCTGCTCCCCACTATGCTGTGTTTCTTTCAGAGCATTTTAGGTTTTTATTCTCCTTGCCACTTTTCTATCACTAAAGCTATGTCCGAATTGTAATGGAGAATACTTTGGAGAGCACTAGTGATTCCATTAATTCACAGATGCAAAGTGCATAATGGTTGAGTGCCATGCCATGATAATTGGGAGCGAATTTAAACTCTGGGACCCTTTTCAAGAAGAAGAGGGCATTTGGATATCTTGGCTGTAATGGAGTGATTTGGAGCACTAAGAGTGTGGGAAGGCTTACTGTTGCCTAAATAAAGGTATGACGTCTTTGCCTGGGGGGTAAAGAGGGAGTTTAATCATTCTCCCAAAGTTATTATGCTCAGAGGAGCACTCTTCTTTATGTTCCTTTCCAGGTAACTCCATTTTGTGCATCCTTTGAGTTTACTCTGCTAATGATTTGGAGGAGCGGTATGGAGGACTATAAAGCTATACGTTCAAGGATGGTTACAAACTCCAATATATATTTTATTAAACATGGAGTAGAGTGGGCAAAGGAGAAGATGAAAAGCTCAGAAATGGAGCTCAGACATGGAGCTTTCCTAGAGACAGGTAAATTGGAACCCTTTGATAAGGCGTCTGAAATAGCCTGATTGTGAACAAAGTTTGCTTATTAGCAAAGTTGATGTTAAATGTTTATACACACAGATACACAGAAATGTGATGGCAGAGAAAGGCCCCATGGCCCATCTAGTCTGCCCAACACCCTACCTCCCCCTTCTGTTATGCTTCCACCCTCTTTTCCCAACCCCTTAAACATATGCCAAGCCCTCTTGAACCCCTCCACTGTTTCAGCTGCCACTACCTCCTCCAGCAGCTTGTTCCAGGCCTCCACCACCCTCTCCATGAGAAACTGCCCCCTGATATTACCTCTGTATTGTCCACCTTCCAGTTTGAGGCTATGTCCCCTCATGTTCACTCCCTTCTTCAATTTGAACAAGCTATCACCCTCCACCTTACTATTTCCCTTCAGATATTTAAAGGTCTCAATCATGTCCCGGTCTCAATCATGTCCCCCTCCTAGTCTCCAGAGGGTACAAATTCAGCCCTCTCAATCTTCTTTCATAGGGTGCATCCTGCATCCCTCGTACCATTTTGGTTGCCCTTCTCTGTACCTCTCCATCAACTCAACACCTCTTCATAGGTGAGGCTTCCAGAGCTTCACCCCATATTCCAGTTGTGGCCTGACCATGGTTCTGTACAATGGCATTAGCACCTTTCTCTTCCTGCTATTAAAACCTCTCACAATGCATGTCAACATTCCATTTGCCTTTCCCACTGCCCTGCTACACTAGTTGCCCACCTTGAGGTCACGTGATACCATAAACCCCAGGTTCCTTTCTGTTTTCTTCGCCTTAATCTCCACCCCCCAGGGAATAAGTTTACCTCCTATTCCTCCTCCCCAGGTGCATCAGTGAACACTTTTGTGCATTAAACTTCAATTTCCAGGTGTCAGACCACCTCTCCAGCCTCTCCAGGTCCTGCCTCATGGCTTGCACCCCACTAGGTGAATCCACCGTATTGCAGACTTTTGTATCATCTGTGAACAGGCACACCCATCCCTCCAGACCCTCCGCTAGGTCACTAACATAGATGTTAAAGAGTATTAGTCCTAGCACTGACCCCTGTGGCACCCAACTGGTCACCACCCATTCCCTGGAATGTGTCCCATTTACCACCACCATCTAACTCCTTCTCTTTAACCAGTTTTCCACCCACCTGGTGTTCCTGAGGTCCACCCCTAGTCTGTCCAGCTTATGCACCATTCCACCATGTGGAATGGTGTTGAAGGCCTTATTGAAATCCAGATAGGCCACATCCACCACTTCTCCCTGGTCCACTATCTGTGTCACCCCATCAAAAAACTCTATCAGGTTAGTCTGACAGGACCTTCCCTTGGTGAAGCCATGCTGCCTGTCATCCTGCATGACATTCATCTCCAAGTATTCTATCAACCTGATCTTAAGTAGTGTTTCCATTACCTTCCCCACCAGTAAGGTAAGACTAATGGGATGGTAGTTTTTGACCTCATCCTTCCACCCCCCCCATGTAGTGTGACTACCTCTGCCCTCTTCCAGTCCATTGGCACCACCCTTGTGACCAAGGGCAAGTTAAACAGCCTCACCAGATGTGGTGCCACTTCATCCTTCACCTTCTTGAGAACCCTTGGGTGTATTCCATCAGGCCCCATTGCCTTGTCCACTCTAAGTCTACCCAGCTCTTCCCTTACTCCTTCAGCTGTGAATTCTACCACACCCACCTGCCTGTGGCTGTCACCCTGCCCACCCCATCCTGGTCCCCTGCCCTCTCTTTCCTTCATGAAGATTGATGCGAAATAGCTATTTAATGCCTCTGCTTTTTCAAAATCCCCTTCCAGTAATGTTCCACTTCCCCCCTTATCCTTCCAAACCCATGCTGTACCCTCCTCCTTTCTCCAATGTACCTAAATAAGGTTTTGTCCCCTCTCCTTGCCTGCTTCACTGTCCTCTTCTCAGTGTCCTCCATAGCCTTCCTTTCTTTTGCCCTGCCTCCTTTCTTTTTTCCCCTGTAGGTTTCCCTGTCCTCATCCTTTTGTGTACTCCTGTACCTCTTGAATGCTCTAGTCTTCTCCTTGGTCCCTAACGCCACATCTCTAGTGAACCATAGAGGTCTTTTCTGTCTTCTATTCTTTCTTACCCTTCTTATACATGAGTTCTTGGCTTTAAATACCCATCTCTTGATGGCTGCCCATAATTCCTCCACCCCCTGCACATCCCCTATCCTCAACATTTCTTCCCTAACTACCTTCCTCATTCCATGAAAGTCAGCCTTCCTGTAGTCCATTACCTTGGTTCTTGTCCTCACCCTCTCCCTGCCCACTCTCACTCTCAACCTGACAGCCCTGTGGTCACTGGTCCCCCACCTCCACCTCCTCCATACTGTCCCCATTTGTGAGGCCCACATCCAACAGGTTTACACCCCTAGTGGGCTCACTGACCCTTTGCTGCAGGAATATGCCCTGAAGAACCTCTAAGATGCCCCTGCTCCTTGCAGAGATTGCTGTCTGGGCCTCCCAGTTGATGTTCAGAAGATTTAAGTCCCCAACTAGCACAATTTCCCCTTTCCATGCCATCCTCGCTACTGATTCTACAAAGTGTCTATCCCCTTCCTCCCCCTGCATAGGAGGCCTATAGACTACCCCAACATGCAGGTTTCCCCCATCCCCTCTCTAGGGTGACCCACACTATCTCTGTTTCCCCCACCTCATCCTGCCCTTCCATGGTCCCAATCCCTTCCCTGACATATAATGCCACCCCTCCCCCCCTTCTGCTCCCAATCCTTCCTTAACAAAATAATACCCTGGGATCACTGTCTCCCAGGCATGGTGCTCATTCCACCAAGTCTCACTCACTGCTACAATGTCTAGGTTCTCCTCCATCATGGCGGCCTCCAGTTCTCCCATTTTGTTCCCCAGGCTCCTGGCATTTGCAACCAAAGTCCTCCAACATGTAGCCCCATCCCGTCCTTCCCTGCTGCTAATTGTTCCCTTGATGAATGTTGTGACTTTGGGGGGGAGGCAGAAAGCCTCTCTGCTCTGCCTCACGTGAGGATGGCCCTGTCCTTAGCCCCCCCATTTAGTTTAAATTGAACTTCCTTGCCATGAAGTCCTCCAGTTTACTCTTTAGTGCAGCTGCCCCTGAAGACCTCAGGCGCAGCCTGTCTTGGGCATACAGCCCCTCCTTCTCCCATGCAGAGCCCCAGTCACGTATCCAGCTGAACCCCATCCAAATGCACCAATCTTGTAGCCAATTGTTGAATGCCCTTATCTTCTCTTTTCTGGGTGTGCTCGTTCTTGGTACTGGCAACACCTCAGAGAAGGAAATGGAAGGAAAAAGAGTGTTGCTCCTACAGAACCTAGCAAGTTCCTCAAACCTTGCCTGTACCTCCATCAGACTGTTCCCCTCCAAGTCATTTGTGTCCAAGTGAAACACCAGATGTGTCCTTTCATCCTGCTGCTTACCCCAGGAAGGAACATGATGCCTCACCTCCAACGCTGTCATCCCTGGCATGCACTGTACCCATACTGCATTGTTTTTTGCTCCCTTCCTTCCCCATTTTAGCCCCTTAATTATTGAGTCCCTCAAGAGTGCCACCCTATTGCCCCCTGCTTTCTAGGTGTCCTTTTGGCCTCTAGCTTTGTGTAGCAGGGTTTGGCTCCCTTTGGACTTCTCCTCATGTTCCATCCTGACTTGGTTTCTTCCCCTGCTCATCTTTTGTTTCCCATCACCTAACCTATCCTGATTTTTACCCACACCCAGCATCTGTCCCTCTTCACCCTCTCCCTTTAGCCTTTCCTCAGACCCCACCTCCTGTACTTCTTCATCCCTTGTACTTCCGCATGGCTTCCTTCATCCCTGCAAACCCCTCCTGCATCACTGCTTGAGCATAAGCCAACTTCACTTGACCCTTCTCTATCTGCTCCTGGCCTTCTCCAGTCTGCATCACTGTGCGAGATTGTGCCTACTTTGTTTGATCCCCCTCCAACTGTTCCTGTCCCGTCCATCTTTGCAGAAGGTTTTGAGCACCATACCCCATGTGGGTAAGTCTTCCTCCTCAACACCTGCCCTGTCTGCATAGTTCTCCTCTCCTGCACCCTGCCTAGTGCATGCTCCAGCCTCCTACTGCAGCTCCTGCCCTGCAGGGTTTCATCCCCTTCATTTTCAGCCTCCCAGGAGCTCAACTCCAGCTCTTCCAGAGCTTTCTTCCTACCCCCTTTCTTATGCCACAGTTCCCCTAGTGCCACCCTCTGGTGTGTCCCTAATGCACCCATCCCCATCTCTACCCCTTCCCCAGCATGCAATGTGCCTGCCTCCTCCTGCCCCCTTCCACTGCACCTGAGATCTGTCCTCCATGTCCCCCAGCCGCTCTGCCCCTCCCTTCTCTGATGGCCCCTGCCGGACCCCTTCCTCCCCAATGTCCTCGACTAGGATACCTGGGGGGGGGCCAAACTTTTTGTTACTTCCACCCTCTGGCCCATTTCACCTATACATGTGTCGTCCTTCATTCTAGGCATCCGTCTGCCTTTTTCTGAGCCTACTATCGTCCACTCCTTCTGATCCCTGGCTGACCCCTTTTCTCTAGCTACAGGTGTAATTTTTGTGCCTCTAGACCTCCTGCTGTCAATTCCCACTGACCTCTTTTCTCCTGTCTTGTCATCCCTGTCCCAATTCTGGACTTGCTGCTGTCTGTTACCACCTCTGATCTTTCCCCTCTTGATCCCCTTCCTTCCTCTCCTTCCCAAGCCCTTGACTTCCAGAACAGTGTATCTGATCCTCCAGTGAATCCACTCAGCCCTTCCCACTCCTTCCTTGGCTTATACCGTCCCTATCTCTCTACCTCCTTTTCCCAGCTTCCCCTCATTTAACCCTCGCCTTAGCCTCACCACTTCTTCCATCAGCTGAGTGAGCTGCTTACACATCATACAATCCCCCATCCTCCATGCCCAATTTAGGATCATAGCCATTCCACAGCCACTGCACCCCACCACCCTGCCAAAGATCCACCTCCCTTGGTTGCCCCTCCCTCTATGCTGCCCTACCATTTCTCCGTGATATTCAGATACAGTCCTAAAATCACATCTTATGTATTTTTGGGCCCCTGACCCTCACCCCCCCAGCCTCAACTCACAGTCAAGACTTTTTAGAAATAGTAAAGCATTTGCAAACCATGAAGAGAGCTTTAATTTAATGATAACTTCCTGCATCTAAACTATGTAAGGACACTGACTCAGCAAACAAGGGAAGTGTTTAAATGGGGATAATTTCCCTCCAGGAGATATAGAGTTTTGCCTGTCTCTACAACTAATAATTAATTTCCCTGACCTTTGAAAGTATGATTGAAACTGAGCTGACTCTGATTTAGAAGGAACGATGTTCTACGCTAGGTGGACTTTGTCCTAGGAATAAAATTCACTGTGATTGACTGGTATAAAAACACTGGTTTTCAAACACATAGAGAAGTTTGAATTAAGGGAGATAACTCTTTTGAAGGTTTTTACTTGACCTCTGGGTATCTGTCCAGGTGAAAATAATAGCTCAGCCTGTATCTCATTTTGAAACATATGACGGCCTCCAGAGTATACATGGAGCCTTCTGATTCCTTCACTAATTTATTAACTCCTGAGTTAAGGAGCCTTAAACACTGAATACTCCAGCCAACAGAGAAACGTTGTGTTACTTAAGTCTGGTGCTTGTGACCTGCTCCTAGAGTTGATGGCCATACTGAATAAACTCCCTAAATTGTGCCTTTTTTAAACTATTCTTGGTAAAAAGGTTTGGAGTGTCCAGATAGAGGTATTGTAATTTAATGTTGTTTAAAATCTTTGACTCTTTATGACTCAATTGGCATTATAGGTTCCTCTCCTAGCAATGTCTGATTATTTGTTCTTGACTTTAATTACTAAAGATATACCAGAACCATAAACCAAAAACCAAACAAGGCAATCTTTGTGGTTCACAGGACTCCTGGCAGTGGAGCTGATTGCCATGGTGACTAGTATGAGCCAGGCATGAAATATTCTTATTTGGGAACTTTTGTGGCAAAGAGACTCCTGGTAATGGAGCCTACTGCCGTGCCTCAGTGTCTGGATCAGCCCCGTTTAAAACATTTATTTCAAGCCCTTTGCAGCAAGAAAGGTTTTCTGAAAAATCAACTAAATGTATACATTCAAAACTCTTTCGTTTAAAATATGGGATAATCATGGAGTCCTGAAAGACTCCCACCTATATTTTTATGGAGCTTGTTTTTCTGTCTGTTGCTTAATGTACATATTTATTTTTCAGTATTCTTTGTAGTACACGAGTAAAATGTTTTATGCACTACTTTACAAATTATAGCATTATAATGCTTTAGCTAGCTCAAACATTGATATGGATTTTAGGAAGTTACCAGAGAATTACTCCTAATTAACTTTGCTTAGAATGTAATTCAGACATATCATGAGGTTGGGACATTTGTGAATTACTTTTAAATATTTGGATGTTATGTTTTTAGTAAGCTGGGATAATTTTCACTTGTTTTCATGTACATATCCTACATATTCTGGTGATGATACTTTTTCAATGTATTATACATTATATTTTATGTTTTTTTTTGAAAATGTAATGATTTGTAACTGATCAACAATAAACTTGATGGCAGAAGCTCAGTTACAAGGAGATATTGGGTAGGATAGCATAAAAAATCAAACAACAGGATACAGTTTGGTTCAAAGCACAAAGCAGTTGCATATAGGGAAATAATCAGAAAAAAATTATAGGGCACTGGCAGAAAATGTACAGTACAAGAGAGCAAGTACAACAATACATTATACTCAATGGGGCCTATACATGAATGTGGGCGGGGTGTGCACAAGTTGCACATACCTGGCTTGCTTAGCAACATGCCTGCAGACAGATGCCGGGTACATGGTATTCACAACTGTGCACACCCACAGGACACCTGTCCACGTCCATGTCCCCACCCCACCCCGGCGAACAGCTGTGGGGAAGCAGATTTGGGACACAAGTAGACATCCAGTCAGATGCCCATCCTGGGTCTGGAAGTGGATTACCTGCTGCATGCAAGCAGGGTATCCTGGGAAGGCACAGTACCCTACCTGTGGCAAAATACAGGTGAGTACCTAAATGGCTGCCCACAGCCATCCCTGTCAGTCCGGTGGGCTGTGGCAGCTGGGTGGAAGTTGTTCCCCCTCATGCTGCAGCTGGCAGGTGTGCTTTGGTGGCATGTAAAGGTAATTGCAGGATTTCTCTGCCATATTAGGTATCCCCCATGCCCAGCAATCCACTGCTTAGTGAATGGCTTGGAGTGCGGGCACACCCCGTGACATGCCCCCAGACTACTCATGGTGCAGAGCTGCACTATCAGCTGGGGGATTGTGTACACAATGGGATCATGTCCCTGCTCTGAATGCTGCCAGGGGTCTGCTGGGCCCCCACTAGGTAGCATTCTGACTTACAGTTGCGTAGGCAATCCAATGCTTCATGCCTTGACACCATTATTGTCATCACTACTTATAAAAATCCATTGTATAGCATAGTAACAAGATAACAAAGTTTAAACAAATGCAGATTTTCAAAAAAACATCAGGTCTAAAATATCAGGTTAAGAAGTCCAGTTTATTTACAAGGCAACATTATAGTCCCATAGGATGGTGACTGTTAGCCTCCTGACCAATGTTTCATATGTGGTCACTGCACAGTTTTTCAAAGTACCAGTACTGAGTGTAGATAAAGATAGACACTTTATATTGCTCATTTAAGTCTATAGCACTTAAAAAACACCCAGTACAGAGACTCAGCTACAGAAGAGTAGGCCACAGTGCAACCAGATAACTTGTGATAAGTGACTTATCAGAAAATACTGCATGACAAAAGGGTTTAATTGCCATTGAATAACACAGTTCATTGTAGTATACTGCAGCATTTTGTGATATATTGCAGTATTACTGCATTGCATCCTGGGTGGCACTGCTGTAGGTCACTATTATACAACATTCCTCAATGTTCCATACTTTAAAAGCAAAAAAGGAACAATATGATTAAAACTATACCTAACAATAACTGATGGTCTACAATAAACCTCAGCATATTATTTATGAAAGTGGCTAGTAAACTGGCAGCTAAAATAAGACTGCTAAAAATGGCTATTACTAAACAATCCATATCCTAGCCTTAATTATGACAGCAATTTACCAAGCAATTCATGTGGTCATATTTTCTAAGTATTTATTTAATTAATTTTATTAACAGGGTAAGACAACTGAGACAAAGCTGACCCTTTTCAGGGGTGACCCCAAGTTAAATACAGATACACAATTAAGAAAGGCTATTAAATGAACAGATATTTAATCAAAGCAAGTCAGATAAAAAACGTTGCAATATAATAGCAAATATTCATTATGTGGCAAGGAGTTAATAACAACAAACAAGGATTTCACAAAAGTGATGGCAAACAGGAACAGAGAAAATCACTAGATGAGGGACAGAGTGATGGTCACCTGTTGCAGACACATAGGCTCAGTTTGACTAGTAAATCTTTGACCCCTTTCTTAAAACCCCTGAATGCTGAACTGTTCAGTATGGTAGAGGATAGGGAATTCCAAATGGTTGGGGCTGAAAAAGCAAATGACCTCTGTCCCAGACAGGTTTTGATTTTAGGTATTTCCATTAAGAGATTGCGTCTCGTGAGACCCTACTCTGGATCTTGAATCTTAGAGTGTCTTACAGGCTAGGGGGTGGGGTGGGACCTCTTACAAGTTTGGAAGCCAGACAAAGCATAGGATATTCCAGCCTACACTTGAGTGATGGCCAGTGCAGTGAATGAAGTACATCACAATTATGTTCTCAGGATGGGGCACCTGTGAAAAAATTAACCAATTTTGTTGAACAGAGTTTTGAGTTTACCGAGTTCAGAACACCTTATTGACTGCTTGACAGTGACACCACATTGCAAGAGAGGGAATAGCATGCCAGTGGTGATTCTGAGCAATGATTCTTTTGTAATAAAGTTGCCAAGCTGGTAAAACAGACACATTTTCTTATGGAGGGTAAGGGAAACATGGTCAATATGTGCTCTGTAGGGAAGATCCTGATCCAGGTCGACCCTTAAATACTTAGTGGATTCAACTACTTCTAGAGGTATATCTGAAGAGGTAGTGAGAGTAAGTAGGTGTTACCTAGCCAGGCCAAGGTTTCTAGGCTCAAACAGCATGGCCTTTTTTTTGGCATTAAGGGCCAGCTTATTGGTCTTGAAACAGTTTTTTAACATAAGGAGCTCAGACTGAATCTGGGTATTGAGGCAGCTGGGGTCACTGAAACTTTTATAAAGCACTGCGTCATCAGCATATAGCAGTATACTCACATCCCTACAGTTCCCAGGCAAATCATTTGCAAATAACCAATATATCCTGGGACGTAAGACAGAACCTTGGGGGACACCATCAGGAATAAGTTTATTCATGGAGAGATGGCCCTTCCACCTCACCAGCTAGGATATATCAGTAAGATACTGTAGTGGGAGAACCAATGGAAAGAAAGAGCATCAAGACCAAGGTTATGCAGCTTCGTTAGGAGGATACTACAATTGACTAGATCAAAAGCTTTAGTTAGGTCAATGTAGACTGCACCAGTGAGTAGGCCTTTATCCATGCCACCCAGAATATCAGTAGTCAGGTTGATGAGGGCAGTGTCAGTGCCATGATGGCCCCTGAAGCCATGCTGCCTATCAGTAAGGAGGTGTCTCTGTTCTACGTAGTCAAGGACCTGGTT
The DNA here is from genome assembly GCA_016271365.2 of Neoceratodus forsteri. Lineage (NCBI taxonomy): Eukaryota > Metazoa > Chordata > Ceratodontiformes > Ceratodontidae > Neoceratodus > Neoceratodus forsteri. The sequence continues at coordinate 539,703,667 of CM057449.1, read as the reverse complement.
ATAGATCAGGCATTCTTGTACTCTAAACAGGGAACAGAGTAAAGAGATTGACTGATGGTGCTCAATTGGTTCTACTGCACCATCTTTATGTACAGGAATAAGTATGTCAGACTTTTAACATTCAGGGATTCATCCTTCACACAGGTATTTGTTGATGAGCACAGTAACGGGGGCAGCTATATCAGGAGCAGCAATTTTCAATAGCTTGGATTCAAGTTTATCAAAGCCTGCTGATCTTTCCACTTTCAGCCACTTTAAGAGAACTAGAACCTCATTCAAGTAATTAGGTGGAAGTGAAACTCTGGGGAAGGCTCCATTGGTTCAAGAAGGATAGGGTGGAGCAGAGAGGTACAGTACTGATGCAGGGAGTTTTGAATCTCTCTAGGTCTGTGAAGAAGTTATTGAAGACATTGTCTGTGGCCAAGGGGGTAACTAACTGACTGCCTATCCAGAAGTATTACATGTTCAGTGGATTTGGAAGTGCCTTTAAGTAAGGAGTTAATTAGAGCACATAACCTTTTGGGGTCAGACAGATTATGGTTTGCATTTCAGCAACATAAGATCTCTTGCCACCTTTTATCTCTTTTTACAAGTATTCCTAAGAGCTGTATACTTGAGCCAATCCACCATTAGGCCAGAGAACTTAAAGAGTCCCCATTCCTCATCTTAAGTTTTAATCATTTTCTCAGCTCAGGAGAAAGCCATTTGAAATGTTGGCCCCTGACTCATATCTGGGGCATGAATATTAGCTGCAGATAGAAAGTTATTGATCAAGTAGTCAACTGTAGAATCAGTACTGGGCAGTATTTTTATTATGGCCTAACTGATTCCAGACAGGGTGTCCAGAAGGAGGAAGGATCACATTTTGAGAAATCTTAGGCCACAGATATCCTGGGGGTGGGGGGCATTGTTCTTCAATATGCAGAAATTTGGGAAGTGGTCACTTAGGGCATCTGCAAAAATCCCAGCTGCTCTTATTCTAAGGGTATTGGTACAGTAGCAAGTATACTATCCAGCAGAGTGTAGTTACTTGTCTTATTGCTGAGTTGGGTAGGCTTGGTAATAACTTGACTAAGCTGGGCCCTAAGAACAGTTGTCTTGTGCCAAGGTTCATGTAGAGAGACCAGTTAATATTAAAGTCACCCAGCAGAATATACTGCCCTAAGGAATCTCTCATTATTGCTTGGCAAAGAGCATCAAGTGCGGAGGAGGCTATTTTAGGGGGATTATAGATACAACCTATGTAGAGTGGCTTCACTCACTCAAGCAAACTTTTTATCATGATGACCACAGAGTCTGAGTCATCTAAGGTTGGTAAGCTGACAAGGGAGGCATTTAGAGAGAGTTTAGTGTATATTAGGCCTGTCCCCCTCCCTTTTTACCCACTCTGTCCTTTCTGAATGTGTTGTAACCTGGAAGTTCAACCTCATGAGGTGGTATAAATGGCTTTAACCTAGTCTCAGACATTGCTATCAGGTTTGGAGTATACAGGTCCACCCAGCTTTCTAGTTCATGGAGCTTGGGCCGGATGCTATTGATATTCATATGAACAAGCTAAAGTCCACACATTTTAGATCAACCTACTGTATGTCAGTGGGGGAGGAAATCTTAAAGTTAGGTGGGTTAGGGCTGAGATTCAGTTCAATATCCCCTGATAACAATAATAGGAGAGACAGCAAAGCCCTGAAATGATTATTCTTATTAGTCCTGAGTTCTACTTTTAATTGGTAGCTAGTAGGTTTGTAGCAGAAGCCTTTTCTGAAAAGCTAATAAACTGCAAACAATGAGGGGTAAGGAGTACAGAGAGATCCAGCCAGTGAATGTGGAGGTAACTCTGTAAAGGCATTCTCCTTTAGTGTGGCAGCAGGATGAGTAAATACATGGTCAAGGTGCAGGGATAGCAGTATGCATAAAATAACAAACAATAAGCTCTTGTTTAATATTATTCAGAGGTATATTACACTACTTAAGAAAAACCTGGATTTAAAGATCTTTATTTAATCCTCATCACTCTCTTGCACCATTAGTTACTATCCAGAAGCTTTTCTTCCAAGAACATTGCTATTTATGCCCCCTCCTTGTGCATTTGGCTCAACCTTTTCCAGATGTATAAAATGGAAGTGATGCACTTTGCCACCATTTATTTTTATTTTTATTTTATTTATTTATACAAATAGGATTTACAACCTTTGAGCCAGAGACTCGTTTACAAAGGCACCTCGTCACAGAGAGGACAAAATCAGTGATACAAAGTTACAAAATGCAGACAGACAGAGTTACATATATTTATGTGCAATCTATAGACAGTTTCATATGAATCAGGGTAAGATAACCCTGATATACAGATCTCTAGTAGGGGAGAGGGATAGAGGAGCCAGTGGGGGGTGTGCGTGGGAGTAGTCTGGAGGACATAGTCGAGATCTGAGTGCACTGGAAGGTATGAGAACACTGGTTAGTGACAATTACAGCAGTGAGTGTTGAAAAGGTGATTCCAAAGAGTGATTTTAAATGGGGCAATTTTGGGATTGTTGGGGATGATGACTGGACGAGAGCTGAACCAGGAGGGAGCCCTGTAGCAGAAGGATCTCTGAGCAAGTGAGGTCCTGGTTCTAGGCACCAGTAGGGTGACCTTGTCCGAGCTGTGAGTGAAGACTGTGGGGGTAGCATGCTGAAGGAAGGCAGACACTGAAGGGGAGAAAGCCCAAGCAGAATTTTCTTGTCTAGTAGGCAGGTCTGGTAGCAGAGTCTTTCTTTGAATTTGAGGAGGTTGGAGGTGGAGTAGAGTAGGCAAGTATGGGTGAACCTAGGGGCAGCAGTCAGGAGCCTACAGGCCTTGTTGATAGAGAGTTGGATCTTATTGAGTGCAGTGTTATCGGCAACTTCATATATAGGCAGGCCATAGTCCACTAGGGACAGGATAGAGGATGTGATGGCCAGCAGGAGAGCATCAGGTAGGAGGCAGTCCTTGTGGTGGCAAAGGATGCCAATTCAGGAGTTAGTGGCAGTCAAGAGGGCATTAATGTGGGCATGAAAAGTGAGAGCAGTGTTGAAGGTAATCCCTAGGTATTTGTAGGTGGATACTTGCTCAAAGGGGTGCTGAGTGCTAGGGAAGATAAGGAGGGGGGCATTTCTTGCTTTGTTTTGGTGGTGGGAGAAGAGCATTGACTTAGTCTTCTTTAGATTAATGACAAGTCTATGATCCTTGAACCGTTTTTCAGCTTAGTTGAAGGTGTGTTGGAGAGAGTCCTGGAAGGAGGCAGATTCATGGTGTGAGACATCATCTGTGTATAGAAGAATTTTGCCAGCACAGGCACTGGGCAGGGTGTTTAGGTGGAGACTGAAAAGTAGGGGACCCAGGATGGAGCCCTGGGGAACCCGGAGCAGACAGATCGGGTGCCGGACAAAGTCCCATTGATTTTTATGCACTGGGATCTAGCTGAGAGGTAGCTAGAGCACCAGGCAAGGGGACCAGTGGAGAAATCAATTTGGTAGAGGGAGTCAAGTAAGAGGGAATGACAGACAGTGTCAACTGCCTTGGAGAGGTCAATGAACTCTGCTCCAGCAAGATTGCCAGAGTCAAGGGAGAAGTGCAGGAAGTTGGAGAATTCTATGATGGCTGTGGCAGTGCTATGGCCTGAGTAGAAACTGTGCTGCTCAGGACTTAGGATGGCATATTTAGTCAAATACTCAGTGAGCTGTGTGGCCACCACTTTTTCTATAGCGTTGGAGAGCCGGGGAAGAATGGAAATTGGCCGATAGTTGCTGGGGGAGGACCTATCACCACTTTTGTGAATGGGTGTGACGATAGCAGTTTTCCAGACACTGGGGAATTGACCCAGGCAAAGGGATCAGTTAAGTAAGTCAGTTAGAGGGACTAGAACATCATCCAGGACTAGTCATAGGATCCTGCTGTCCAGAGAATCATTGCTTGGCTATTGCTGCCTAGTGCTTTTAGCAGGTATGGTCTGGCTTCTAGAGTGGATATTTTGTGTAGGTGGAACCAAGGGCATTGTAGGACATGGGGCTGGGATTCGGGTACTGGGTCAAAGAAACTACTGGGGAGGATAGAACTAAGATCTGTGAAGGTGGTATTAAGGCAGTTTGTTATGTTGAGGGGGTCCGTGGTAATAGAGCCATCAATAGAGAGCTAGGATGGGGCGGAGCGTGATTTCCCATTCAGCTCTTAATATTATCCCAGAAAGTCTGGGCTGACCTCCAGGATGAGGTAAGGGTGGCCCGGCAGTGGTCTGCCTTGGCCTTGCGGATGGCCCAAGTGCACTTATTGCACGTGGCATTGTAGGCTTGTCTATCCGCTGCCCTGCTGGACTCCGTGGCTATCTTCCAGAGGTTATCCCTCTCCCTGAGTTTTTGGAGCAGGGAAGGGGTGACCGATGGCGCATTTTGTTTTTTTGGCACAGAGTCTGGTAAGCAGCGCATAGAGATCATAGGCCTTATTAAAAAACAGTGTGAATAGGTCAAGTGCAGTGTCAGTGCTGGGAGCTAGGTTGATGGGGGGACCAGTCAATATGGGTGAGATATTGCTTAATTTTTTTCAGGCCACCAGGGTGGAGGCACCTGCAAAGAATGGTTTGATCCACTGATTTGGGGGTGGAGGAGAACCAGAAGAATATCATAGGGAGTGGTCATTTAAAGAATCAGGGAGAATTTTGATGTCCTGGACATTTGGGGGGCAGTTGAAGACTATGAGGTCCAGGAGAGTGTTGGTACCACTGGAGGGGTTGAGTCTAGTTGGCTGGGAGACTAATTGGGTCAAGTCAAGGGTAATGAAGGAGTTCCTTGTTTGGGAGCTGCAGGTACTGAGCCAATCTACATTAAGGTCCCCTACTAGGACTTTTTCTGCTTTGTGTGGGAGAGTTGAGAGATAATCAGTGAGTGACAAGATTGCCGGGTTCTGGTTCCTTTGGGGAACATAGGAAACTGTGATGCAGAATGGACCCCTGGTGGGATCAGGGGTGATTTGAGAGTGAGGGCCTGGGCTCCATTGTCAAGCTTTGGAGCAGGGAGTGCATGACCAACAATGGTGTCACGTATGAAAACAGCACTGCCACCCCCGCATTTGCCTACTCGATCCTCCTGATAGAGGGTATACCCAGGGAGTGAGACAAAGGAATCAGCAGACGATTTGGAAAGCCAGGTCTCCACAAGGGCAATGATGTCGGGCTGGTGTAGAATGACCCAGCACTGGAGCACAGCTGATTTTTTTAGCCAGCTGCAGATATTCAGGGAGGCAATACGAAGTCCTGAGGACAATGTCTTGTTGGAATGGTAGGTGTAGGGCCTGGGTTGGGGTGGACATTTCCAGAGAGTAGCAGTAGCAGAGTGATAATTCTAACTGGGGCAGTAGCCACTGACATCCTTAGCTGGATGTCGAGATGAGGGTGTAACTGCAGGGGCACAGGGAATGGGTAGGGTGCAAAGGGTTGGAATGGTGGTGAGGAGGTGGGTCCAAGGAGGGCCCAGGTAGGCAGAGGGGTTGGGACAACAGCCAGGAGGTGGGTACTGGGGCTCAGGGTGTGAGTCAAGAGTGGGGGGAGGTCGAGATTACACAGAGTGGTCTAGGGGTGCTGCCTCTGAGGGCTAAGTGTGTAGTCCAGCTGGAGAAAGGCAAGCACCGGGATGGCCAAAATAGTGAAGTGCAGTAGAAGAGGATTGGCACTCATGATGCCTATAATTGTAAGAGCGGTGGATTGTATAAGGGTCTAGGCTGTGCTTCTGAGAGGGTGACTGCCTCTTTGGAGTAGTGGTAGGGCTGCGGACTTCAGTGCACAGGGTACCAGGTTCAAGACCCCTAGGGGGCGAGTGTCCTTGGGCCTGGATAAGAGGGAAATTCAGGCATTTGGGGGCTGGATTAGGCTCGGTCTGACACAGGGTGGAGGGGTGAAATAGTGACTCCTAGTGGTCACAGGGGGAATGGAAAGTTGGGCGGGGAGGTGGACAGCAGGGAGCAAGGTGTATAGGAGGGAGGGTAATAGCAGTGCAGTGGACAAGGTTAGAGAATAGAGGGGGTATGGAGTAGTGATAAGGACTAAGCAGGGATGGGAGTGAAGGCAGTGAGGAGTAGCAGAGGTACAGTACATAGAAGAGCTGGAGGGCAGAAAGAGGAGTGAGAATTCAGAGTGGATAGGGAGGTGAAGCAGGAAATACCATCTAGTGGCCGGTGAGTATAACCAGCAAATGGAGAAGTGGGGAGTTAGAAAAAATGGTAGCAGGAAGTGACATCATAGGGTAGGGACAATAAATTGAGGGTCGGGGTCAGGCTTGGGAGGGAGGGTGGCTGGGGTGGGTAAGGCAGTCGATGCACAGCGTTGATGGGCTAACACCCCACTAGAGAAGCTGTGGTGTTGAAGCTAGCTTTACCTCTTAAGGTGCTCATTCATTTCCCTCTCCCGGAGGAGCTTCCTGAAGTTGGGCTGGTGTCTGTGTGGGGAAGGGGACTATAAAGTCCTGCAGTGCAGTCTCATAGCTTTTATTCTCATCCTTCATGGCTAGCTGATACTCTCTGACTCTTATTCTAAACCCCCTATGAGTTTTTCCAATATAGAAAGCACCACAGGAATGCAATGCAGCATATATGACCCCTTTGGTGTCTGACAAAGATGAAGTGTGAGAGCCATAATACCAATTGTTTCTGGATTCAAAAAATCTTTTGTTTTAGGCATTGCAGGGCAAGTATTACATTGCCACAATGTGTACAGCTGACTGGTGCTGGTTCTAGCAATTGTTGTTTCTCTTGTACTGGCTGGTTGCTATTGATTAAACAATCCCTTAAATTAAAGACTATAGGCACCAATATTAAGATTTGGGCACAATCACAGAACAGCCATTTGTGCTGCACTTATGTTTGCACATGAACAGCTCTAAGTGATATTTAGACAGCTATCTCTCACTAACGGAGTGGTGATAACTTACTGAATATCAGACCACGTCAGCACAGGCCTGCGTGGATCTATGGTGCACTGACATTGACCAGGGCTGCATGTTGGACACAGGAGACAGCACTACCTGAAATGGGGAAGCACCATGTCTCCTGTGGACAATATTCAGCCCAAGCATGCAAATGAGCTCAGTGGGCATGCAAGGAGCTAAGGGGTCATCTATATGCCTATTATTGGCTCATTGGTATGCTGCACAGTGGCACCATAGCACACATTCCTTAGAAAAACATCCTTCTTAGTGATCTAGTGGTCTCCACCATCCCCTGATTGCCCAGTCTGCAGCAGTAACTGTGAATCCCTGGTGGTCTAGTGGTTCAGTCATCCTCCTGACCATCCATCAACCCCCTACCTGCCCATCCACAAGGGACCCCTGCCTTGAGCCTCCCCAATCCTGACCATCAGTGTCCAGTAACTTGGCAGTCAGCAAAGCCCTTCTGTCACCTCCTTGGCTCGCTGCTCTCTGACAGTCATGGAGCGTGCTCATGTATGAACCATTAAACCACCAAGGATTCTCAGTTACTACTGAAGGCTGGGTGATTTGTGAGTGTGGAGAACCACAAAACTAATAGGAAATCTCAGTTAATACTGCAGGTTGGGTGATTAATGGGTAGGGAGACTCATTAAACCACTATAGATTCTCAGTTTCTACTGCAGACCAGGTGATTGGGGGGTTGGGGGAAACATTAAAAGACCAGGAATTCTTAGTTACTACTGCAGGCTTGGAGATCAGGTGAGGGACCCACTAGACCAGAGAACAAGAAAGCTGCTGCAAACCATAAGTAGGCATTCCTATACAAGGAGTCAAAACAACAAACAAAAAGAATGGCACCACACTACAGCCACAGAAGTTGTAAACTGCTTTTATGCAGTGTAACAAGTGCTAGAAAATACTTATAAAAATGCAACACTCAGGTCAGAGACCACAGAGACTCTGAGCTGATGCTTACAAAACTCCAACCAGTTTTGTGCTATTGCACATCCTCAAGGAACCACTAGACCACCAGGGATTCTAAGTTCTTTCTTCAGGCTGTGTGATTGGGTGTGGAGAGCAGCTTGGCACAGAGGCTGGTGACTGCAGTACAGCCCTGGTGGCTATGTAGTTCCCCCCTACTGATCTCCCAGCCTGCAGTAGTAACTGAATTCCTGGTGGTTTAGTGGTTCTGTCAAAACAGTGCTATCACTCAACCACAAAAATAATATGTAGAGACCAGTGGTGTGAATAATAACAGTGGTTCTTTATTAAATCCACTTCCTTAATAAAGGTAAATCTTCTAGATGCTCCAGAAAATATTTTATTCCATAGTGTAATGTTTCAGACCAAAAAAGTTCCTTCCTCAGACAGGGAGCTTTAATAGTGTAACGACCACATAATGTTAGATAGCCAATTTATATCTAAAAGAAAACAAGAAAGAAATATTTTAAACCTTATTTTTCTTTGTGCATTTCTAGAACAAAAAAATTGCTACTGCCTTAACTATACAAAAATTAAGAGAACAGGAGGAACACACCTGTAGCAGAAATAATTCATGAAGTTCCCAGCCCATTCAGGCAAATCAATCTTTTTCCACAGCAAAGGGACCAAAATGCAAATGGTGGGGGTGGGGGGTGCTGCTCCTACATCAAAGAGGTAACCTAATTTAGAAAAAAGGGGGGGGTAGTGTTACAAACCTCAACAGGTATTCATTTTATACTGATTTACTTTTCTAACCACTGATTCATAAAAAATCTAACCTGTATCAAGACAGGCACCATGCTCTGCGAGAAGAAGTAGCTTCAAAAGATGTTAGTCTGTTAAGAACCTGCAGGAAAAAAGCAGATAATTGTAGCCTACTAAGACACAACATACTTACATTGTTTTTAATGATTAAGACGTCAAAAGATAAGGATTTAATCCACTACCTTGATTTATCATTCTACCATGCTTGAATATTAAATCTAATGCCCATAAGATCCAAAAACTGAATAGCAATACAGACAGCATGTGCACCAAACAAATGCCACCAACTAGCAGAACAGACTGGTAAAATAATGCTGGAGGCATTTAAATTACTCTTGTGCTCTTTACTGAGCTTGAAACAGAGAAAGGGGCTGGGCAGAGGGTAAACATGCTGAAGCATGCAAACGTCACGAGTGATCTTTTAGATTAAGTTGGCATTTTACTTCTGAACTAGTGTTTCTTTTAACTCACAGCATTTGGCTGTAGGGAATGGTGTTTTTTAAATTCCTGGGATGGAAACTGTGGGCATGCAGAATTGTATTTTTGGGTATGTCTTTCCTATATAGATCTGTGAGGATTTTACCACCTTCTTTTATAAGTTTTAAATCCAGAAAAGTGATACTGTTCTCACTGTACTGCATCATAAATGATAAATTTTCAGTTCTAGTTTCTATATATTTGTGAAATTTATGCAGATCTTGTTGTGTGCCAGTCTAAATGATTGAAATATCATCAATAAATCTTTTATAGAGCGTTAGATAGGGTTTGTATTCATTGACAGCAGAACAAAAATAATTTTTCTTCAAAATATGCTATATGTAAATTAACATATATTGGTGCAAGTGTTGCACCCATAGCTGTTCCTGTCTTTTGTAGGTAATACTGTCCTTCAAACAGGAAATAATTATTCTCCAGTGCAATCTCGGTAAGTTCCAAAATAAAACTTTTATCAGGAATATCTGTTTCCCTCTGTATCAAAAAATACTCCAAAGCTGTTAAACCATCCTCATGTGGTATAACAGTGTAGAGGCTTTTCACATCAAAAGTTAGCAGGATGCAGTTTTCCGAGTTGTTGTCCCCACAATTTAACTGTTCTAATATTTGAATACAATGTTTGCTGTCCTTCAAATATGATTGTACATGGGGTACAGTATCTTTACAATAATGATCACCATAAATGGATGAGGGTTCATTGATAGATCCAATACCAGAGATGATAGGTCTACGGGGGTGGGGTGTAGATTTTTATGAATTTTAGGTAAGCAATAAAAAAGCGGTACTTTGGGTTGTTTGTTTATTAATTCTGATTCAACCCAAAGTTCAATGAAATTTCTATCTAATGCATTATGAACCACTTCAGAAATATTATCTCTGAGATATTGGAATGGAATCCTGGATACCTTTTCATAAGTAGCAGTGTCATTAAGCTGACTATAACACTCTTCCTGATAGTCCTTCAAATTTTGAATAACTAGCCCTCCCTCTTTGTCTGCAGGCTTTATTGTGATAGTTTTGTCCTTTTCCAGAGCAGCTAAAGCCATTTTTTCTTCTCTGGTAATATTGTTGTATGTTTTCAGTTTCTAACTGAGTTCCATGACCTGTTCAACATCCCTATTAATTTTGTCCATATAAGTGACTTTGTGTGGAGGTATAAAGCCCAAAGGGTCAAACTGTGATGTTGTGCCTAGTGCCTATTTCAAAAGATATCTTTCTCTTTGTTTCTCTGGGTCAACATTAACTCACTCTCTAGATCCAAAAAAATGTTTAGGCCTTATTTTTCTAAAAAAAAACTTTTCCAAATCCAAAGGGATTTAATTTTTCTGCTAAACTGAATGACAAACCCTTATTAAGAATTTGAATTTCTATTTTAGTGAGTTCCCTATCAGAGAGGTTAAAAACTGTTAGTTCTGTTGTGTTCTGAATCTGAGTTTGTGTGCTTTTTCTTTTTCACTTGTTTTTTCTCTTCCTCTGTCTCCTCCTCCTCCTTGGTACTCCACCCCTCGCCATAGCCCCTGAAGGTCCCACCTCCTGGGGCCCCCCCCGAAAATCTCCTTCATATGATCTATCCCTTTGATTCCTGTCTGAACCATAAGAGTAATAATATTCATTTTATTTATTCAACAGACTTTAGGATTACAACCTTTGAGTCAGGGACTCATTTACAAAGGCTCTGCATCAGAAAAAACAAACATAAACAATACATATAGACATAGAATGGCAGCTAAAGGTTACAGTTTTTTCAGTTATACAATATTGCATAATCTTGCTTATAATTCTCCCATCTTTCTCTGTAAGTTACATAAGGTCTCCTGTAGGACCTATTAAAGTATGAACATCTATTTCTTATAGGAAAGAAAACTTTTATTAGAATTACCCCTTGGTGATCTGATTTCCTGGTTATCTGAGTCTGATGTACCTGAAGATCTACCAATACCCTCTAGATCATATACATTGGTTTGATTATTAAATTTTTTCCAAGACTAAACTTTCCATCTTTGTAATTATTGATGTCTCATTTGAATTTATTAAGTTTTACATTTCTAATGTGATTGTCATATTCAGTAAGTGATTTTTCTATCTAGTCAAGTAAAGTTTTTGAATTAGCTATTTCAGTATTTTCCTTCATTTTATTTTCTAAAATACTGATCTCCTCTAGGATCTTAGACTGTTCAGTTGTCAGAGTTTCAATAAGGAGTGACATGAAATCGAAAGAACATTTGGTTCATATTCCATCCCACTTGGTTTGGAATGCCTCAGGAAAGAAACGCAAATGGGATTCAAGAAGAACTCTTAGACCCTTTGGAATTCTTTTTTGCTTTAATGTATTCAAGCAAAAGTGACTGCATGTCAGACCAATCTCACTTCACACTTTTTTAAAGAGTGTAGTTTGTTTGTAGAGGTTCTAGGTATTTCAGTTGTTGGCAAAGCTTCAGTTTGTCTTTTACTCCTAACAAGCTCCATAATTTTATTTGCCTCATCTTGATTGGTGCTAATAGCCGTTGATCTATTATTTGTTAATTTCCCCAATTCTGCTAAGGTACCCATGATGAGAGGCACTCTACAGCTGGTTCTGTCCAAAAACCACAAATGAAATCTTCAAACCACAATCAAATATGCAGAGACTTTAAAAAAACCCGTTCTGAATAAGATCCAAAACATCTAGCTCCACATAGTGAGTCCCAGGGTTCCTTTTAAATTTTTTTTTCTTATTTATTTCTTCCAAAAAGCAGTAGTGAAGAGATGGGTAGTGAGGCCAAATCAGAAAGCAAAATGTATTTTTCTGCCCATCAATCCCTTTTCTTTTCATCTAGTGCTATTTTGTGCTTTTTCTTTGTTGTCCCTGCCTTCTAATTCCCTCTTTTGTTTTTCCAATAATTTTCTCCCCCCTCCTGCTCTCACTTTTTCTGTGGTCTCTTTGTCCTCCCTTTACCATCGTTATGCTTCCTTCATCATGTTCATTTTCCTATATTTTGTTTTCTATACATTCAATATATTTTGTGTGACCTCATGCATATGTCCTGACCTCCTGTTCTCTCCCCTTTTCCCCTTTTTGCATTAATAGCACTCCATCTTTTTGTACATCATTTTGTACTTGCCCTGTATTTAGCCTGTTCATGTTCTTAGCTGATGCCACTATTTAGCACCTTTTAAGCCAAGTTAGGCTCCTATTTTGAGTTAGGGGATCATCCCATGTGTTGCCTTTTGTTGGTATTGATTTCTTTTAGACCAGGCTGCCCAGGATGATGTCACTCATGACGTTTGCATGATTTGGCATGCTTACCCTCAGCCTAGCCCCTTTCTCTGTTTCAAAGCTCAGTCAAGAGTGCAAGAGTAAATTAAACACATCCAGTGTTATTTTACCTGTCTGTTTACCAGGCTGCAGTGACTTTCGACCCAGAGGAGGATTGGATGGCTCTTGCTGCTCACTCCCCCTGCAACGGACACTTTCCACAAGTGGAGCACCTCAGGGTTGAGGCACTGGCTACCTTCACTGAACCAGGCAGACCTCCTCTGAAGAACTCACAGTGGGATTTTTCAGCAGCAGCACTTGGGGCTTCCATGGACTGTTGGGAAGCATTGCTCAGGACATTTTAAAAAAGAAAAAAACAGAATTGGGGTGAGAAACTATTGGAAGACTAGGGGTTTGTCTTTCTGTTTTCTGGTGTCAGGTTTAAAAGAGGCACCAGCACCTCATTGGTCCCCCCAGCCATGACGATTGGGCAGCCTGACACAAAAGACTGTGACCGAGCACCTCCAGACAGCTGTAAGTGACTTTTGACCCAGGGGAGGATTGGGCGGCTCTTGTTGCTTGCTCCTTCTGCAACAGACACTTTCCACAAGCAAAGCACCTTGGGGTTGAGGCACCGGCTACCTTCATTGAGCCAGGTGGACCTTCCCTGAAAAATTCACCACAGGACTTTTCAGCAGCAGCACTTGAGACTTCTGTGGACTGTTGGGCAGCATTGCTCAGGACATTTAAAAAAAAACAGAATCAGGGTGAGAAACTATCAGAAGACTCGGGGGGGTTTGTCTTTGCTGTTTTCTGGCACCAAGTTTAAAAAAGGCACCAGCACCTCACTGGTCCCCCCAGCCATGATGATCGGGCAGCCTGACAAAAAAATGTATTTTATTTATTTAATTTTTGTTTACCAGGTAGGTGTGCTAGCCATAGAGATGACTATTTTCAGGCATGATCAGGGAGGTTACAGGATGAAACAGTACAGAGATACAACAATAGGTAGTTACAGCAAGGTATATACAATGGTGTTCCACGTCAAGTTTATACAGTACAAATAATATACAAGTTTTTAGAGGGTAGGATACAAAGCGGTATAACAGTTTTGGCATTTGGATGATGCAGTTTTGGCAGTAGAGCAAAACAGTGTAGTTACAGAGTACAAGGAGTACATAAGAGATACATGGGTATAACACAAAATAAGAAAATAGTCATACAGCAGATATGACCCCACAGGAAGACAACAATTTATAAACAGACAAGGAAGATACAAGAAATATTATTGATAAGTGCGGGGGTTGATGTGGGGGATGGGAAACTGGGGTTATTTAAGTTTGTGGTAGGGCAAGCTTCAGAGATATATCAGCCAAGGCAATTAGAGGGTGGTTGGAGGACAGGCAAGATAGACTACACAGGGGTGGGTAGGGGAATGTGTATTGTTAATAGGAATGAGAGAACAGAGCCAAATAAGTGCAGGGGGGAGTGAAATACAGGGGGTAGGCAAGCTGAGATAGATTAGGTTTGGAGCTGGGTTAGTATAGGAGATGCAGCCCAAGTCAAGTAGGGGGTGCACCTGGGGAGAGGCATAAGAGAAAAGACACTGAGAATGGAGTTTAGCAAAAACAGGATTGAGAGCTGTAGCCAGGGAGGAGGATAGGGAGCTAAGGAGGTTTAAAACAGGAGCATTGGTCAGCTGAGATGAGGTAGAGACTGAGTGCTTTTTTAAAGGTGTTATAAGTGGGTGTTTGGTGGACATCTAGGGGAAGGGAGTTCCACAGCTGAGGAGCGTGATGGGCAGAAGCACTGGAACCTTTGATGGTTGTGTATTTTGGCAAATACAAGCGGGATTTGCCAGCTGAGCACAGTCCTTAGCTTTAGGTCTGCGGAGTGAGTAATTCTGCCACTGATTTAGGGGTTTGAGACCTCATAATACTGTCTATGGTAGAGCCAAAGGAGTAGAGCCTGATGGCATTTGGAGATAGCCAGTTTAGATGAGAGTAGAGGATGCAGTGGTGTTTTCACCTGTGGGACAAGGTGGCATACCGACATATATTATTATAGGCAACATCCCACCTATGGGGATTCATTTTAGGCATGGTGGCATAAGAAGATACACCATAGGTTAGGGTAGGTAGGAGTATGCCCCGGGTAATAGCTAGTCTCGCTGAGGGGGTTAATGCATAGCTAGTGCGATAGGTTACATGTAGCTTGGAGTTCACAGACTTACATATATTCGAAATGTGATGTTCAAAGCTTAAGGATTGATCCAAAGTGACTCCCAGGTATTTAAAAGAGGTAACTAAGTCAATAGATGAGCCATTTAAGCAAGAGACCCAAAAGTTGTTTGGGTGTGATTTGAGTTTCAAGTGGGGTACCAAATAGCATGGACTGAGTTTTGGTCTCGTTTAGAACAAGGTTATCATCCAAGAGCCAGGCTTAGATGTGTTGGAAATCAGCAGAAAGTCATAGATTGATGTCAGATACATTTTTTTACTGGTATAGAGGACAATGTCGTCCGCGTAGAGTAAGGAGGAGGCAGAGAGTTTGGAGGTATTGTCATTAATGAATATAAAAAAAAGAAGTGGTTCCAGGATAGAGCCTTGGTGTACTCCAACATTCACTGTTGCCTTCTCCAAATAGGATGAGTTGAACTTAACAACTTGGACTCTGTTTGATAGGTAGCTGTTGAACCAGCTAGCTACATTTGACACAAAGACCATAGATTGCAGGGTGACAAGGAGAAGAGAGTAGTTCACCAGGTCAAAAGCCTTCATCATGTCAATGAAGACAGCCCCTGCTAGGAGATCCCTGTCCATAGCTGTGAGAGTATCTGTGGTAAATTTAAGCAGGGCAGCAGAGGTGTTGAGAGCTTTTCAAAAACCATGCTGGGCAGTTGTTAGAAGGTCATGCTTGATAAGAAATTCTACAGTTTGAGTGGCAACTAGTTTTTCAAGGATTTTGCTTAGCACTGACAGGATGGCTATTGGCCTATAGTTCAAGGGGTCACTGGGGCCCCCCTTTTCAAAGACAGGGGTGACTCGAGCTATATTCCAAATGTCAGGGACACTACTTTGACACAAGGAGAGGGTAAAAATTTTTGCCAGCGGTGCAGCAATGAGAGGGGCAGCTATTTTTATTAGTCTGGGTTCAATACAATCAGAGCCTGTGCCAGAACTATCAGAGATCAACTTAAGAAGTTTTGTTACCTCCTTCAGGATAATGGCTCGAAAGTAAAAGGGGGGGCAGCAGGTACTTTGATAGAGGAAGCTGGAAACACTTGTTTAGAGATGGGGAAGGAGGATGTGAATTTAGTTAGGTCTGAGAACTGATTATTAAGAAAATTTGCAATGGTCTGAGGATTGTTACAGTGAGTTCCATTAAGGATCATATCAGTGGGGTAGATGACTGAGTAGATCCTAGGAAGGATTTGATGTGGGACCAGAACTTTTTTGGGTCCGCTGAGGCGTTGGTTAGAAGGTTTTTGCAGTAAGAACTTTTCGCAGATTTTATATCCTTTTTGCAGGTATTCCTTAACATCCTATAGGTGTTATAGTCCTCTGGGAGTCCAGAGGGCTTGAGACAGCTCCAGCTCTTGTCTCTCTCTTTTATTTTGGTTAGTAGATCCTTTTTCAGCCATCTAGTATGTTTACCCTTGAAAAGGCTGTGACCGAGCACCTCCAGACGGCTGCAAGCAACTTTTGACTCAGGGGAGGATTGGGCGACTCTTGCTGCTCGCTCCCCCTACACCGGACACTTTCCACAAGCGGAACACCTTGGAGGTTGAGGTGCCGGCTACCTTCACAGAGCTGGATGGACCTCCCCTGAAGAATTCACCATTGGATTTTTCAACAGCAACACTCGGGGCTTCCTGTGGACTGTTGGGTAGCATTGCTCAGGACAATTTAAAAAAAGAAAAATTCCCCCCACCTGCCTCATTCCCTTCTCCCATTAAATGCTTGCTAACCACACCCACCTACTGCCTGGAACCAATCTGGTCTAGCAATCACCTGTAACAACCTTATCTGACTTCACCATTGGCTACAAACTAGCTTGTTACTGTGTACTTCTCTTCAATACATTGGAAACAAACCAATTACAGACTGTCTAGTTATTACTTGCATTGATCACTTACAGTCTTTCATAAAATAAGGTGCATGCTAGAACTGCTAGGGAGTAGGAAATATAAGTATCTGAATGTACAACGTAATTGCACCTGCATGCTAATCTAATCTCTGATGTTTATGGCCTGCTCAGATCCCTAGCTGTTTGATAGTACAAACCTAGTAGCCACCTGTCAACTCTGTCCTATCTGCATACTGCTGCTGAAGATACAGAGTAAAGAAGTGTCAGGTAGTGTACAGTAACTCCAGCTATCTCACTTAGGTGATTACAAGATTAGCAAACCTAGGTATCCTTAAGGTTACCCCACCTAACTAGAGGTCCCCCTCCCATAATCATGACTCTAAAACAGGGTATACCTAGCCATTATCTGCCCAACAGAGGACTACTTCTGGCCATCATATACATCCTATCCTTCCTCTGGGTAGACAGGCTCACCTGCACAGGTGACTCAGACTCTGAAGGATCCCAAAAGCCTGATACCCTTCCATACTCCTATTACTTACTCCCCTCCCAGGGTAGATTCCAGTCCCTCTTGATAGCCCACGAATTTACCAAGAAAGGCATTTGGTATGCTACCATCTTCCACGCAAAAAGGACTCTTAGAAGAGACCTAATCCCAACCCCCAGCCCTACATCACTTTGCCTCATCGCCGCCCTCCTGCTCCTGGCTGGAGACATACAATCTAACCCAGGTCCTCCTCCCAACAACATCTTGTTATCCTCACCACAGGACCCTCGCTGGATGTCCTCAAAGAGTAAGCTGTTTGCACACATGAACATTTGCAGTCTGTGGCCCAAGATGCAAGAAGTGCAAGCATGGTTGGACCTGTACCAACCAGACGTGCTGG
Organism: Neoceratodus forsteri; assembly: GCA_016271365.2. Lineage (NCBI taxonomy): Eukaryota > Metazoa > Chordata > Ceratodontiformes > Ceratodontidae > Neoceratodus > Neoceratodus forsteri. The sequence goes on along the minus strand of CM057449.1, from coordinate 539,686,288 downwards.
CTGTTTAGGAGACATGGCTCAAACCACACGTACTCTCACATAAAGTCGACGCCCTCGGGTATCACTCCTACTGAAGAGACAGGACCAACAAAAGAGGGGATGGGGTCCTAATCTATGTAAAAGATACCCTGAACTCAGTACAGGTCAACCTACAGAACAATGTCTGCACTGACAGCAAAGCAATTTCCGTTCGCATCACCCTTGGGCACTGCAAGCATCTCACCGTTGGCTGCATCTACAACCCCTATAAGAATGTTCTTCAATTCTTGGAGGCAGACTTAAAGGCATAGCTAAGGAGATCTCCTTGGAACTCCTCAACCTGGGAGACTTCAACTTGAACTGAACCCAGGACACAAACCTGTCTCTTAAAGGACTGCTCCAAGAAGCAAACCTCATTCAGGTCATCTCTGAACCCACAAGACTGAACCATAAAACTGGTAGTCACTCCATCTTTGACTGGGCTATGGTGACCAACCCCTGCAACATACTGACTGCTGGTACTATGGCTGATGCCCTGAGTGACCACTCCCCCATATTCTGCATCTGGAAGAATAAGGAGCCCAGGGTTCCAACGTGAATCCTGTCTGCACAGGACTACACCCACTTTTCACCTGAACTATTCATTGACCACCTCAGCAGACTAGATTGGAGTCCACTCAAACTCCTCCCCAATCTGGATGAGGTGGCAGCCTTCTTCCAGAGATCAGTCATCATGGCAGCAAACCTCTTCACACCTATGAAAAAGCTCCATGCTAAGGGCAGCTGCTACAAATGGATAACCCCTCCATTAAAGGCCCTGATGACTAATCACAACAAGGCTTGGAAAAAGTTCAAGCACTCCTTCCTACCAGCCGACCTCGTGAATTACAAAACCCTTAGGAATAAGTGTAAACTGGCTATAGAAACAGCCAAAAGGGGGTATGTCACGCGTCTCCAGAAAAAAAAAAACCTAGGGAACCCTAGACTTTTCTGGGCTCACATTAATGAGCTGTTAAAAGGGAAAGGCAGGTCCAAACTTGGTCCCATTGAAATCAACGGACAACTGTTAAAAGATGAGTTCCAAATTGCCACTTCACTCAACCACCACTTCACCAACCTTGATGTGTACCAGGCTGGTCTACCACCCCCCAACATTGACCCCAATACGTGGGCACTCCCTAACCTAGGAGGCCCATCCACTCACCATAGGCTGGTCAAGCCAAAAGAGGTTCTCCCACTACTTAAGACCTTAAAAACCTCGGGCTCTGGGGGTCCAGAGGGGATTCACTCCAGGCTGATGAAGAATGGTGCCACTGCCCTGGCAAGATCCCTGTCTTGGCTCATTAACCACTCCTTGATGGAGGATGCAGTCCCTGAACAGTGGAAGAAGGCCCAAGTGGTCCCCATCCACAAGGGAGGCCACCGGGAGTCCATTGGCAACTATAGGCCAATATCCCTCCTCTGCATCTTATCAAAACTCCAGGAAAGGTTGATCTATGGACAACTCTGAGACTACTTGGAAGTCCACCAACTTCTGGCACCCTCCCAGCATGGCTTCAGGACCAGTCATGGGACTGATACTGCCCTGACCAAATTCTCTATGGAAGTACTCCGAGACCTGGACAAGGGGTCCCCTACTGGAGCAGTCTTCATAGACCTGTCCAAGGCCTTTGACCTGGTCAATCACAATCTGCTCCTAGCCAAGCTGGGCAACATAGGCCTCAACTGCCATGCTCTAAGGTGGTTTGAAAGCTACATAACCGGTCGCACACAGAGGTTAAAATGGAAGAATGCCATATCCGACTCACTTCCACTAAAAGAGGGGGTGCCTCAAGGATCAATACTCAGCCCCCTCCTCTTTTCCCTGTTCACTAATGATCTAAGTGACCACTGTGGTGGGAGTGCTGTGGTCCAGTATGCGGATGACACTGTCATCTATCATTCCACTGCCAACCTGGCAGACCTCAGTTCCTTACTCCAAGATGACCTACAATCCCTTGAGAACTGGCTTGTTGAGAACAGAATGGTCCTCAACACGAGCAAAACCAAGGCCATGTTGTTTGGTCCCAGATCCCTCGGTCAGGACAGAAAACAATTCCTACATCTCACCTCCATGGCTGGCACCTGCATAGAAGTAGTGCCCTCCCTAAAATACCTCGGCCTCACCTTGGACCAGGGTCTCTCCCTTAAGAACCATGTGGACCAAGTCACTAAAACTATACATGGGAAACTAGGTACCCTCTACTGATTAAAAGATCAGCTGGTACCAGAAGCCAGGGTCACCATCGCCACCAGCGTCCTCCTCCTGACACTCACATATGCCACCCCAGATGTATATGGGATGGCGAAGACCGAGAAGAACAGACTCCAAGTGCTGTACAACAAGGTGGCACACTTTGGCTCCCTGGTAAACCCCAGGAATCATCACTGTGATACCCAATCGCTACTTCCTTGGCCATCACTGGACACCTGGCTCCAGTATCTTTTGCTATGCCTAGCCTACAAGCTAATCAGCCCGGCTCCTCCCTCTAGTCTCGCTGGACTCATCACCTTAAAGCCCAGTCCCAGGCCACTCTGCTCTGCAGGATGAACTCTCCTTCAAGTCCCCAGAGTAAGACCCAATGCAGGCAGCAAGTCATTCACCCACACTGCTCCCACCTTGTGGAACACACTCCCTCCCAGTATGCAGGAAGCACCCTCCATTAAAAGTTTCCACACTAGGCTCAAGGCCCACATGGTGATAGCCAGCACCTGCCACTGCATCGATCCCTGAGACCACTCCTCAGATTTTAAGGTTCCCCCAGACCTCTCCTGACTCTGGTTGGTCCAGTACTATATATCAACTTTGCAGCTCCCCCTATTTACTTCTCATGTATCATGATTGTATGTTACTGGTAAAGCATGTAATTCATACTCACTGCTTCACTGTGCTGAACCATACTGTATCTTGCCTGTAACACATGTAAATCATGCTCACCATTTCACTTTCTGTTCCATGAAAATATCGGGTCACCCCTGAAAAAGGGCCCTCTGGGGCCCAGTGGGCTCACCCGGTCACCAAAATTTAATAAATAAATAATGTTCTGCTAGTTGGTGACGTTTGTTTGGTGCACATGCTGCCCCTATTGTTATTTGGATTTTGGATCTTACTGGCATTAGATTTAATATTCAAGTCTGGAGGAATGATAAATCAAGGTACGGGATTGAATCCCTATCTTTTGGTGTCTTAATCATTAAAAACAACATCAGTATGTTGTGCCCAGCAGGCTACAAGTATCTGCTTTTTTCCTGCAGGTTCTTGACAGACTAATGTCTTTTGAAGTTATTTCTTCTCACAGAGCGAGGTGCCTGTCTTGATACAAGTTAGATTTTTTATGAATCAGTGGTTAGAAAAGTAAATTAATATAAAATGAATACCTGTTGAGGTTTGTAAAGCTACCTCCCCCCTATTTTTTCTAAATTATGTTACCTCTTTGATGTATGGGCAGTACCCCCAACCCCACCAACATCTGCATTTTGGTCCCTTTACTGTGGAAAAAGATTGATTTGCCTGAATGGGCTGGGACCTTCATGAATTATTTCTGATACAGATGTGTTCCTCCTGTTCTCATAATTTTTGTATAGTTAAAGCAGTAGCAATTTTTTAGTTCTAGAAATACAAAAAGAAAAATAAGGTTTAAAATATTTCTTTCTTGTTTTCTTTTAGATATGAATTGGCTATCTAACATTATGTGGTGGTTATTATTAAAGCTCCCTGTCTGAGGAAGGAACTTTTTGTTCTGAAATGTTACACTATGGAATAAAATATTTTCTGGAGCATCTAGAAGATTTACCTTTATTAAGGAAGTGGATTTAATAAATAACCACTGTTATTATTTACACCACTGGTCTCTACATATTATTTTAGGGTTGAGTGAGAGAACTTTTTTGACTGTACCTTTTGCTTTCCAATTTGCCCTCACTCCCCATCTCTTCACTACTGCTTTTGGGAAGAAATAAAAAAAAAATTAAAAGGAACCCTGGGACTCACTACGTGAAACTAGAGGTTTAGTGGTTCCCCCATCCCCCAATCATCAACAACAACCCCTCCCCCCCACCATGCCAGTTTGCAAGGGACACCCACAATGTGCCCCTTCACCCCTCTGCTATTCTATGGTAACTTGGCAGCTTGCACAGCACTCCTCTCACCTCCTCGGCTGTCCACCATCTGACAGTCATGGACTGCAGTCACATACAAACTACTAAATCACCAGGGATTCTCAGTTACTACTACAGGCTGGATGAACTGGCAGTGGGGAAAACCACTAAAACACCAGGAATTCTCTGTTACTATTGCAGTCTAAGTGATTGGGGGTTGGGTGAATCACTAAACCACCAGGAATTCTCAGTTATTACTGCAGGCTGGAAGATCAGGGGTGCGGGAATCACTAGACCACCAAGAATTCTTGGTTTGGGTGCAGGGGTGTGGGTTTAGCACCCAGATAAGAAGTATTTGTTTATTTATTGTATAAAATGGATTTACAACCTTTGAGCCTGAGGCTCATTTAAAAGGTACCTCGTCACAGTGAGGACATACAGAGTCAACATACGTACAGAATACAATCATTCAGTAACACAGTTTTACATAATTGTATGAACATAAAGAACAACTAAAAAACATTTCAGACATGACAGGTTGGTACTGGCAGAGGAGACGGAGCCCATGGGGGAGGGGTTGTTCGGCCCAGAGGGCTATGTTCATAGTAATAGAGAGCAGCAGAGCAGAGTAGTTTGTGGCTTGCAGGAAAAAGCACCAGTCTGGGGGCTGTTTACCACCACCACAAACCTTTGAATATACCGCTGCACAGTACAGTGCATGAGGGACCTCACTCATTTGCATAGATGCAGTGGTATAATTAGCACCTTGGCACTACCAGCTTTGGCCAGTGCTCTGGGGTCTCTAAATGTGGCACTGCCTTGAATGCTGGCCCAAACCCAGGTTAGTGCCAGCACCAACCACTTGAGTTCTGGTGTTAACCTTAGAATATCAGGTCTTTTGCAACTGCATTGCATTGCCCTTACAGTAAAAATGTTGACAAATTGCTTTGCTTCCATTTTGTATGTCCAGAAAAGGTTGAGCCAGATGTACAGGAAGGGAATTTTTATGATAACGTTCATAGATAAGAAAACCTCTGGATAGTGACTATTGGTGCAAGAGAGTGGCCAGGATTATTAGCGACATTGCAGAAGGGGTGGAAGGGAAGGTATGCCTATTTGAAGATGACACTAAAATCTGTAATACAGTAGACACTCAGGGGAGGGGTGGGTGGTAGAAAAAATCAGTAATGATCTCTGAAAGTTAATGGAGTGGTCAAGGGTGTGGCAGCTAAGTTTTAATGTGAAGGAGTGCAAAATCATGCACTTGGGGCACAGAAATCCAGGGGTGGAGTACAAAATGGGGGATAACATTAACCACCACAAAACAGGAAACAGACCTGGGAGTAATCATATCTGATGACCTAAAGGTGGCCCGAGAGTGTGAGAAAGCAGTGGGAAGAGCTAGTGGAATACTAGGGTGCATAGGGATGGGTATCACCAGCAGTAAGAGAGAGCTGGTGTTACTGCTGTATAGCTCACTGGTGAGACATCTCCTAGAGTGCTATGTCCAGTCTGGAGACCACATATCTAGAAAGACAGGCAGGGTTCAGGCAGTTCACAGGAGGGTGACCAAACTGGTGCAGGTTCTGGATCATAAGCCCTATGATGAAAGACTGAAGGACCTCAATATATACACCCTGGAGGAAAGGAGGGAGAAGGAGGGTATGATAGAAACATTCAAATACCTCATGGGTATAAATAAAGTTCGAGAGGGTAGAATTTTTCAGAAAAAAAGATGCTTGGGGCATGCTAAGAAGCTGGAGGGGGGAGACACTCAAGGGAGATGTGAGGAAGTACTTCTTCACAGAAAGAGTGGTGGATGCCTGGAACAGCCTACCAGTGGAGGTGGTGTGGGCAAAAATCATAGGGGGCTTCAAGAATGCATGAGATAGGCATAAGGGAACCTTAGTAGTAGGGAAATGGGGGGTAAAGATGGAGATCAAGTAGGGTCTGCAGTGTTATAGTGGGTAACGAAAATGAGCAGACTAGGTGAGCCAAGTGGTCCTTATCTGCTGTCTGTATCTATATTTCTGTATTTCTATTCACTAAATAAACATCTTGAAATCCAGGCTTTCCCTGGGCAGTGCAATATGTCTCTGGAAAGTAAGAATGTATGAATTGAGTATATGAATTGCTGGGTAAATTGTTGTCATAATTATAGATATGTTATGGATTCACCCTGATCCTAAGTGCTCAGGTTAATAAAATAAGGATAAAGTGTTTTTCATGGGATTCTTTTATACTGAATAATGCACATAAGAGAAAACAGGTGAATTACTACTGAGCTGGCACATGCTCTTTATTGGCAGTTCAAAAGAATAGGCGGTGGACGGGAGAGGCATTTACACTGAAATATACAGGCCCAATAATGAGTAAATAAACTCAGTGATATGGAGGTGATGCACCTGAAGAGTGCAGAGACATGGTGCCAAAATGATGCTGTACTATGCTGCCATGCATCAGAAAACAGCATGAGGCAGGGCACAATTGTACCTTTACTAAAATTATTGGTTGTTCTTGCAGAATTGTAATGCTGAGTTGCAAAGTTTACAGTTAAGGAGAGGTGTTGCTCAAATGAGTCTTTTACCCATGCCCCATAATGGCTGGCTATGATTTTCCATTGCTGTACATGCATGAACAAAGTTTGTGAAGAAGGCAAAAGTATGGTTTGTAAGTCCACAAATTACTGCTTGAGTCGTAAACTGTTGGACTATGCCAGGACTGGAAGCCAGAACCTGTGATTATGTGTCGCAGCAGGCTGATAAGTAGGTTAGCTATTACTGTTTGTTTGAAACTGTACAGTACCACCTGTTTGGTGCTGCGGTCATCTGGGTTACAGTATTAGCCACTGCCATCTGCAAAAAATAGAGCATAATGGTATGCTGTAGGAAATCCCAATACCGGAAAAGCTGAATTCATTTGAATGTGGCATTGAACAAAGGTATCTGGCCACAATATGCCATAACTTGCGATAGCGTTCAAGGTTGTGGTGGCTAGCACAGTATGTGTGTTGTTACTGAAGAATAACAGCCTACAAATTAATCAATATTTTGTGTTCTAATCTTTGTTTATTGGATTTTATTTACCGGGTAGGCCCACTGAAAAATGTCCCTTTTTCAGGGACAACCTGGGGTTAATTTATACAGGAGTCAATGCTGGAATACAACATACAGTATATAGAGGCATAAAGATACAATGCTTTACAAAATACAATATGGGGAGGAACATAGATACATTGCAGTTTATTTTATTTAGTCTTTGGTGACTGGGTAGGGTGCTCTAGGCAGACACTTGCCTATTTTCAGTTACATAAATCAAATACAGATTTGTTAATTACAAAGAGAGTTTTACATGACAATACATTGAGTACACATGGCTAGAGCATGAGATTGCACTGAGTAAGGTACAGGGAGTTTTATAGTTATGAAAGGTAGGTATGGAGCATTAATGACAATATACTGGAATTTATTTGGTGATGGGTGTGGTAATAAACAGAGGGCCACATATTCTGAAGGGTTGCGCCATGCGCAATAGGGTTGCGCCTGTGCAAGCCCAAACTTGCTCCATTCTGTGATATTCAGCAGGAGGCAGTTGCGCCACAGAAAAGATACTGAGCAACAGTGCAATGCAAATAAATGCATGCTGAACTGGAGGGGGAGGAACCATGCATAAACTGCACAGCCTGATATTCAGCCGGGCTGTGCAGAGTTGTGCAGGCGCAACCCCCAACCTGCGCCTGCAGGACTTTGAGCCAAAAAAAAAGGCTTAAGTCAAGGGCCACCCACAGGTGAGCTGCTGTATTGCAGGGCGCAACACAGCAGCTGCCACCTGTGGCTGGCCCCCAACCCAGTCCCTGTGCTCCCCTCTGCAGCCCGATCACGGGCAAGAGTGTAAGAAATCCCCCCACCCCCCCCACTGGCCTCACCGTGGCAGCAGAGTGCCCCCAACATATTCCTGGTGTCCAGTGGACCAATAAGCCCGATCGTGGGCTGCATAGATGTAAACAACCCTCCCCGAACTTATCCCTGGTGGTCCAGTGGACCGATAAGCCCAATCGCGGGCTGCATAGATGTAAAACAACCCCTCGTTCTTGGCTGGTCCAGTGGACTGTTGAACCTTTATCGGGTGGTTGCATAGATGTGGGGCCCGCCTTCAAGACTTGGTGATTGCACCTTTCTTTGCTTTCCCACGAAATCACCACTCGCAGAGCCAGTTGGTGGGTATCCCACCTGGGCCAGCCACTCCTATCGATTGACTGTTCGGTGGGCTGCCCATTGTGCAGAGCAAGAGTTAATCGGTGCAGTCTATATTGTATAAGGCAGTCCAGATTGGTGAATGAATCTGATTCACCAGTCTGGACTGTCTTGTACTGTATGGGCTGCACCAACTGGCGGCAGCTCACCGGCAGCCGGGTCAGTTGGCGGCGGGCGGCAGGCGGGTAGCGTGCCACCGCCGCCGCGGGGGGAGGGGTGGTGGGGCTTGGGTGGGTGGGGTGGGGACACAAGATCACCAGGGATATGGTCTGTGGGTGGGGGGTTATTTACATCTATGCAGCCCGCGATCGCTTATCGGGTCCACTGGACCACCAGGGATGTGAACGGGAGGGGTGGGAAATTATTATACATACCACCCGCATCAAGTATTTCCGTCCACTGGACCACCAGGGATATGGTATGAGAGGGGAGCCACATTGCTGCCCGTGATTGGGCTGCAGGGTGCATCGTCCTCGACGGCTGCTGCCTGGCAGGGCGCCCAGCGCAGTCCTCGATCGGGCGCACCTACATGCTAATGGCATGCAAATGGGGCTATAATCAGATGCAAATGGCCCCTGTGCCTTGTATGAATTATGGCCCCATTTGTATGTCACCTTTGAATATCGTGATTTTGCGCATGGCGCAATGGTACTTGCGCCACCGCAAGTTGAATGCTCCACTCTGACAACTTGTGGTGGCGCAAGTTCCACTGTGCCATGCACAGTGGCTGTGGCTGGGGGGTGATATTCAAAGGAGTTGCTCAATAGCGCAACTCCTTTGAATATCACCCCGGCCACACCCCTGCACAACTATTTTGCGCAGCGCAAGGGCTTGCGTCTCAGAATGGTGCAGTTTGAATATCCAGCCCAGATAGTTTAGCTCATTGAAAGACTAGGACCCCTTCAATGCTAGGCATCTCTTTTTTTAAAATATTAATTACTGTATGCATAGTCAGGTTCTAGTGAATCAGCTGTGTATGATATGAATTAGTAAATTGTTTGTTAAATGTTGGACTTCTCATGAGTTCTGTTTGCTCCTTAAGCTGTACCCAAAGGAGCTATCAGTTCTACTATAATACCACTACTTCTATATAGTGGGAACATTATTCCTTATATTAACTGTTCATGCTGTACTATTACAAACAAAAAATGAAATTTAAAAATGTAACCCCCAATAAGGATGAGAAAAGTGGGCACTTGACAACTTCAGTTTAGCTTGTAGTTGATGCCCATAAAGTCAGTTTGGCTTCAAGAATGTGACTGAATTGCATTGTTTTCCATGCAGTTATTGGTACAGAAAAAAACTGAGTACAAATGGGGAGAGGGGGTTAAAAAGCCTTGTGGTCAGCAATGAATATTAATTACTGTAGCTCTTTAATGGTAGGTGATGTTGGAATGAAAAAAGATGCCTTGACAAAGCACTTCTACGTGAAAATGTTTGGTGGGCCAGCAGCGGAGTGGTGCTACTTTTTATGCCTTTAATAAATCTTTTTATATTTTATCCTGTGACCAAGTGTGCTCTTTTCAGTATGGTAGTCTGTATGAGTCATGCTGTTGTCTGGTAGTAGATGCTGTTAGCATGCATCTTCTGTGGATTACTGTTTGTGTTGTTGTCAGAGAGTCTGCAAAACTGATTAAAACTGCTATGGCCCAGTGGAGATCCAGAAATAGTTACTTCTTATAGTAGAAATCTTTATCCTTAGTCAGGAAAGTTTGTTACATACACCATTAGGGCAACTATGCCCTGTTTACAAAGTGGTCCTGATATTAAATCACAAATCTGGTTACAACAAAAATCCATGAATACAGAATATCTCTTAATACAAGATAAAGCCCCTCAATACATAAAAAGCCATAATCAGCAGGTGTATATATGGAAACTATTAAAAACTGTGTAGCCAAACATATTACAATTGTACACCACTGTCAATTCTTGACTCGTAGCAAAATTAAAAGCTTTAGACTTTTCTGCATGAGATTTAATACTTTATTCTAATTAGTTCCAGAAATATGCTGCACAGAATGAAAAGGTCATTTACCCAAATCTGTTTTTTGGTGTCAACTGCTTGCATTCTCTTTGTCTATTTTTTCTTAAGCTATATATTTAGGTTCAGCATTGAATGCCTTTCTATTTATTTATTTATTTCTTTATTTATTATTTTTTATATGATTTAGTAAACCCATATGTTTAATATGATTTTCTATTAGACATATTGGTTTGTTATATAGTAAAATCATATTTATTTAATTGCTGAAATTAATTTCCTTTTATACTCTTGTGAAAAGCACCCAAGAACCTTATACATTTGGCAGTGGTGCATATTTTCGGCATATCCATAAATATGACTAGCATAATCTAGGACTTATAAGTAATTGAAGAATGTGAAAGTATGGTTGTCACATGTTTTTATTTAGACAATAGGCTGTATGTTTAAAAGCAGCAAGTCAATTGCTTAACATTTCAGGAAGTATTTCTACAAATGGTCAAATTTCAAACTTTGATCCACCCTGAATTTTAGATATTTGTACTCAGAGACTTGAGTAGGTTGAATTTGTCAATTGTTTTTATTCTCATCTTTGTGCCAATGCCTCTTCTGTGAGTGGTAACAGGACCAAAAGCCATGACATGAGTTTTTTTAATTGTTCAGTACCAACTTGGAACCTGCAAATAAATTATGCAAAGAAGTAAAGTCAATTTGTAATTTCCTTTCAACTTGTTCATAGGCTCTGTCAGATACAACCAATTCAGTGTTGTCTGTGTAGAGATGAATTTTCTAATTACATATGCAATCTGGCAGTCTATTCATATAAATTAAAAACAATATTGGTTCCAATATGAAACTTTGGGGTATACCGCTTGACACTTTGTTCCAATCTGACAATTTTCCATCAGCACAAACTCATTGGATCCTGTCAGCACTAAGGATGGGTGAACCGGTTCTGGTACAGTACCAAACCCCCCAAAGACTGGGCCAAATTGGATCTGACTGGAAAAACCAAGCATTTCATGGCTTAACCTGAATTGCTAAATTGGCCTGGCTTGGAAGTGCAATCCAGTCCAGAATAACACTCTCACTACCAGTAATGGATGGCATGGAAAAGGCAGGGTAGGGTGCAGAAAGGTGCGGAAAAAAGATTACCCCCCATCTCTGCCTAAGACTCCTGAGTCCCTGGACCATCACATAATCAACAAAGGGAAACACTCATGTTCCTGTGGCACTGAAGAGAGTCAACTGATGAGTGTCTCTGTTCTGTGATTGACACATGTTCTAGCCAGTCATCTGTTTCAGCCACCACAGGACAGCCCTAGGAAACTGAGTATCGAATGCATTTGAGACTTTGCATTCAACAGCGACAGTCTGCGTGTGTGTGTGTGTGTGTGTGTGTGTGTGTGTGCGCGTTTGTGTGTGTGTGTAGATTCCCACCCCCCAAAATATGGTGAAAATCACTTTGTTATAGAGGGAGAAGGAGAGAAGAACTGAGAGATTAATGGATTTAACTGCAGAGTGCAGACTTTGCAGCAGACTGCAGAGTACTCCTATAAAAATATTTTTTTCATTAGATAGACAGAGTAGAGAGACCAACAAATTCAACAGCAGAGTGCAGAGTAGACAGCAGCAGAATGCAGAAGTTGCAGACTCCACAGTAAAAAAAAAAACCAAAAAGTACCCATTTTTGTTAGAGAGAGAGAGAGAGGGGGAGAGAGAGATAGAGAGAGCAACACATTCAACAGCAGGCAACAGAAGAGTGCAGCAAATAAAATAAAAAAAAAAACAAGCATTTGTCAATGCCGAATGTTTGCTTGCTAATATTAGCATTAGAAATGCAGAAGTTAGACAGATGCAGAATAGGAATGGCAGTGAAGTATTGAACTTCACATGAACCACACCTCCATGCTGTAGAGATGAACAGGATGTGGGGTAAGTTTTTGGGTTATCACCCATGACCATCAAGCCATGTCACCTCACCCTATTCTGCAGCCTGCAACACATGTTGACATGTGCCTTAGGGTGTTTGACTTTACAGTCACCCCATTCCAAAAGGACATACATTGAAATAGGTGCAGCTTAGGAGAATGGTGTGAAGTCTTGGGGCAAAGAGTCCAAGGTACTCCTCACTGCCTGTCAGTGGCAGAGGGGTGGGGGTGGGATGGCATGAGCAGTACAGTCGGCAATCCAAAGGCACACTCTGATGCCTGTCTGTCTGAACAGGGTAAGACGTCATGGTTAGAAACCGTAATGCTTCGGGTGTTTGTTGGTATTTACAGTACAAATTTTGAACATGGCCTTTTTTGTGACCCCACCTCATGAAAGCATTTGGGACCTCTTCTCATGAACAGTGGCAGTGTGATTGTGTCAATGTGTCCCAAAAAGTGACTTCCAACAGTGACAGTGCCATTCCGCACCACATGTATGAAAACACAGATAGGGCAGGATGTGAAGAATGACAGCTGTACCATCCATAGGGAGGTATGAAGAGATGACAATTTTGAAAATGTGTAGTGGGAATATTAACAATGCTTGCACTTCCGAGCATACGTGGAAACCATGCAATGCATGTATGTAACACAGTCATTTTATGGAGTTTCATCACCAGATTTTCACCATAGGCATTTAACGACCTGTACTCATGAACAGTGTCACTGTGATTTTGTTACTGTGTCCTGAACACTAATTTCCCACAGCAACCATGATAGTTTACGCTGGAACTGCAAAAACACATTTCGACCAGGATGTGAAAAATGACAGCTGTACTGTTCGTAAGGAGGTGTAGAAAAATGGCAATGTTGAAAATCTGGAGTGAAAATATTACAAATGTGCAAAGTTATAAGAGTGCATGGAAACTGCACAATGCATGCTCGTAACACAGTCACTTTATGGACTTTCATCACCAAATTTTCAACATACTCATTTTAGGACCTCTACTAATAAACAGTGTCACTGTGATTTTTATGACTGTGGGCAGAGCCTACAGGAGTATTCCATGTACAAAAGGAGTGATGTCATGTTTTCTATCCATGGAACTAGCTGAAGGTGTAAATAGTCTCCTCTGTCTTACCCTCTTCAAAGAAATGTTTTCTGCCCTCAAATAAATATGCTTTCATGTTAGTCAATGGTTGCAGGGTACTACTTTCTTTCTTAAATGGGTGGTACAAGAACTGGAATCTGAGTAGTGGGAGGCAGCATTTTTTTGGGGGGGAAGTAGGCTCTACCCCACCTCCACCCAAGAAGCTCCAAAAGGTCCATCCCACCTTTTTTTTCATGTGAGAGGGGCAGGAGGTGGAGCTATCATACTGAAAGAAGATTCACTAGAGTTTGAGCTGTGGACCAAGGAGCATCACATCTGTGGAGTCCCTGCATTTTATTAAGGACTAAAAGAACAGATAATACTTAAATTGCCTTCAAACTGAGTTAAAAACCCTTGGAATAAATGATTATCCGAGTCACCTGGTGTCTCAAAAGGAAACATTAAGAAATGTCTGAAACTACAGCTTAAGGATTCAACTTCAAGGAAAGTCTTGGAACAAATAATTATCAGAGTCACCTGGTGTCTCAAAAGGAAACAGTAAGAAATGTCTGAAATTACAGCTTAAGAATTTAACTTCAATGAAAATAGACAACTTTCAGGTATTTCTTAAACATTTATATACTAAAATGGGCACAATACTTGGCAAACACAATCTGTGATGAAGTGTATTTTTCGTTTTAAGTTTGAGAAGTGGAGTTGACTTGCAAATGTTAAAAATACCAGCTGCAATTAGCAACTACTGGAGTTATAGAAACAAAATGCTGTTTTTTTTTTCTAATTTACTTTTTTTCCTGGCTCAGTTTATATCAGTGAAGATCTGCCATCCAACTGGACAAGCTATTTATCACTCATTTTTCATTTAAAATAACATAAATGTGGTTTCACATTTTTACCATGAGGGAAGCAAGATAAACCATCATGGTTAACAAATACATTCGTTGACACCTCTGAATGAAAGGGGTAGTTTTTTAACATTCCTTTTGAGTTAATTACTATTGGAACCTGTTATTCCAGTTTTTATGACTGCGCCTGGAACTTTCTACATGACAAGTTCCCTTAGGCACCTCACAGCACCTCGTTAAGCCATGTGACACTACTATCTTTGCAGGACATTGCATACTGTAGCAAGAGACCCATTTTTTTTTTACCTTTTTCCAAATAATATACCAACTTCATTCTCAGGCAGGCAGTTCTGGGCTAGTGTTAATATTCTACTGAATTTTCTTAACTTGCAGTTTGTGACTATAGGTGTTTATAACTGAATGACAATTACCACATTTGCTTCTCTTGCAAATAGCCAGGCATTTGTGTGTCTAATTTATGTTTGACTTACTGTAGGTTACACATAGAATCTGAAAAATTCATAACATGCTATACTGTGATTCAACGAACTGATAAATTGGGATTTTGGTTTCTTTTACAAATTCATTTTTCCTGACCATGGATATACTAAAACAAAAATTTCTCAACAACATTTTTTTAAATAAATTATCTGGTTTGGGGGGGGCTGCCATAAGCAGAATGGAATCTCACAGTTGAGGGAACTAACAGCAGCAGAAAAAAGAAGCATGTCGCAGGGTTTTAAATAACTGATTAGCAGTTTTTTTTCTTGGGACTATACTAACTGTATAGAAAGTATTTATGTAGATTTTCTAGAAGTGCTGTGTTTGTTAAATACAGTGAGGCAAGAGTTATTAATTTTCACAAACTTTTAGCACCTTTGAAAAGCAAAACGCTAATCAAATTTTAGAGTCAAATACAACTGTTTACCTGATGCCCATTTTTAGGCCTTATATAGTAATAGCTTCCTTCAAGAGAACAGCTTGTAATGAAATGTATAGGATTTACATTGGCATTTGGGCATATGGACTTTATATATTATATGCATTTTGTGTGTGAACTGTATATCAGTCTCTAAAAAAACACATCAAATGTCTTCAAAAACTTGTCTCAACATTGTGTTTATCTTCCACCTTGTCACAACATACAGCTGTCTCAGCAGTGTTTTCAGTTAGGGTAGAGTACCTTCATGTATATGATGGCCTGGTTCTGTTGAGTTGATTGCTATAACAGTGCATAGAATAAAATGCAAAACATATAGGTAACTGTACTACAGAAGGTGGCATTATTTTTAATTATACAATGACAACGAAAAATGTAAGAAGCTGATTGGCTGCTGACCCATTGAAACAGTGATGTTATTATATAACAACATCACCGTAGCTTTGGATTTGGATCATTCCTTGCATTTTCTCTTAAGAAATATTTTTCCACACTAACTAAAACATCCTTTAAAAATGTATTTTTTAAATCTGTATATAACAACAAACCATTGTATAATTGTAATAAGGCAGTCCAGGGTGTATGCTGTCTTGTAATAATGTCACTCCTGGGGTGGTGGAAGCACTCGATTTCACCTCATGCTTCAACCCACCCCAGGAGTGATATTATTACATGATAACACACACCCTGTCATGCTTTATTGCTTAAATATGCCCTTACTTAATGTACTGTACTTTGATTCAGTTAGTGTATATGCAACAGCCTTCATTTCACAGATGAGGGAACTCACTGCAGCAGAAAAAAGAAGCATGTTCCAGGGTTTTAAATAACTAATTAGCAGTTTTTTTTTTTCGTGGGATGATACCAACTGCACAGAAAGTATTTATATAGATTTTCTAGAAGTGCTGTGTTTGTTAAACACAGTGAGGCAAGAGCTATTAAATTTTACAAAGTTTTAGCGCTTTTATGAGCAAAACGCTAATCAATTTTTAGAGTTAAATAAAACCCTGATGTTGGCATTAAATGCTTAGTGGCATGGATGTAGAGGCACCAGTACTTAAGCATGACTTTGGTAGATGATTAATTTTGACTGGGGGAGAGGGAGGGAGTGAGTCTTGCTATTTTAGCACAATGGTTTTCTGAAACTTCAACCTTCAATGGGTTAGACTTTGTAGCCATCTGTACAGTATATCACTATGCCACATGCAGTGGGATATGGGTAAAACCCACATCACCAGACCCAGGCCAGTGCTTTAAAATATGGACTGGGCACAGCTTGTGCAAATATTGCTGATCTGGTGGAGCAGCAATAAAAGATAAACTATGCAATACCCTCAATAACACACCTACCCCAGTTTACATTTACCTGATGCTCATTTTTAGGCCATATATAGTAATCTCTTCCTTCAAGAGAACAGCCTGTAATGAAATGTATCAAATTTACATTGGCATTTGGGCATATGGACTTTTATATTATATGAATTTTGTGTGTGAACTGTATATCAGTCTCTAAAAAAAGACACATCAAATGTCTTCAAAAACTTGTCTCAACATTGTGTTTATCTTCCACCTTGTCACAAAATACAGCTGTCTCAGCAGTGTTTTCAGTTAGGGTAGAGTACCTTCATGTATATGATGGCCTGGTTCTGTTGAGTCGATTGCTATAACAGTACATAGAATAAAATGCAAAACATAGAGGTAACTGCAATACAGAAGGTGGCATTATTTTTAATTATACAATGACAAGGAAAAATTTAAGAAGCTGATTGGCTGCTGACCCATTGAAACAGTGATGTTATTATACAACAACATCACCGTAGCTTTGGATTTGGATCATTCCTTGCATTTTCACTTAAGAAATATTTTTCCACACTAACAAAAACATCCTTTAAAAAGTATTTTTTATTCTGTATATAACAACAAGCCATTGTATAATTGCAATTAAGCAGTCCAGGGTGTATGCTATCTTGCAATAATGTCACTCCTGGAGTTGTGGAAGCACTCGACTTCTCCTCATGCTTCAACCCACCCCAGGAGTGATATTATTACATGATAACACACACCCTGTCATGCCTTACTGCTTAAATATGCCCTTTCTCAATGTACTGTACTTTGATTCAGTTAGTGTATATGCAACAGCCTTCATGTGAACACTCTGGGCTTCTCTTTGACTCCTGATGTCTATTTGCTTTAGCTATTATATATTGCTTGAACTGTTTTGGTCTTCTTCATGGGGTGTCTGTGTGCCTAAACTATGTAACCTATTTGTCTACTGCTACCCATGTACAGTATCTCCAGTGAATGATTGTAAAAACTGTCTGCTCTCCAAGTCATTGTTTTTTGACTTGTTAACTGTGCTGTCTTTGTATTAGTTTCAACAAGGTGCCTTTGTAAATGAGTCTCTGACTCAAAGGTTTGTAAATCTTTTTTAAAATAAATAAATAAATAACTGTTTATGTTTAAGCCCATGAAGCACCCTTATCTAGTTAATGTATTCACAGTTGTAGTGGCTCTGCCAAAGCCTGTTGTAATGTGTATTAAACAGTAATTTCCCACAGCGACTGTGCTATTGTGTGCTGGAAGTGCGAAAGCACATTTCAACCAGGATGTGCAAAATGACAGCTGCACTGTTCATCAGGAGGTGCAGAAAAATGGCAATGTTGAAAATATGGCGTGAAAATATTGCAAATGTGCGAAGTTACGAATGCGCATGGAAACTGCACAATGCACACTCGTAACACAGTCATTTTATGGACTTTTGTCACCAAATTTTCAACATACCCATTTTAGGACCTCTGCTAATGAACAGTGTCAGTGTGATTTTCCTAATGTGTCCCAAACATGGATTTCCCATAACGACTGCGCTAGTCTGTGCCGCAACTGCAAAAAGATATTTGGGCTGGGATGTGAAAAATGACAGCTGTACTGCTCATAAGGAGGTGTGGACAAATGGCAGTGTTGCCAATCTGGAGTGAAAATATTGCAAATGTATGAAGGTACGTGCATGCGTACAAACTGCGCAATGCACGCTCATAACACAGTCATTTTATGGACTTTTCTCACCAAATTTTCAGCATAGACATTTTAGGACCTCTGCTAATAAACAGTGTCACTGTGATTTTCATAACATGTCCCAAACATTAATTTCACACACCTACTGCGCCATTGTGAACTACATGCCTGGAAACACATTTTGGGCGAAATGTGCAAAACTAAAGCTGTACTGCTCAAAAGGAGGTGTGGTAAAATGGCATTGTTGAAAATCTGGAGTGCAAGTATTAAAAATTTGCACACTTATGAGCGTGTGTAGGAACTGTGCAATGCACGCTCGTAAAACAGTCATTTTTAGGAATTTTTTCACCAGATTTTCAACATAGCCATTTTAAGACCTCTGCTCATGAACAGTGTCACTGTGATTTTCTTAATCTGTCCCAAACATTGATTTCACACACCAACTGCGCCATTGTGTGCTACATGCACTGAAACACATTTTGGGTGAGATGCAAAAAATGACAGCTGTACTGCTCATAAGGAGGTGTGGTAAAATGGCAATGTTGAAAATCTGGAGTGGAAATGTTAAAAATTCACAAACATATGAGCGTGCGTTAGAACTGTGCAATGCATGCTCGTAAAACAGTCATTAGTAGAATTTTTTCACCAGATTTGCAACATAGGCTTTTTGAGAGCCCACTTTGAGAACACTGGCACTGTCATTTCGTTACTTGGTCCCGAAAGGTGATTTCACTCAGTGACCGCAAAATCACCCTTCGGGCCTGATTAATGCAATGACAGTGACAGAATTCATGAGGATGGGTCCCAAAAACCCCATGTTGAAAATGTGGTGCCAAAATTCCAAAAAATGCCTGAGATATTCATCAAACTTGAAAAAACCCTATTTATTCCATTGTACAGCTTACCGGCATTTCCTCAGTTCACGGTGGGCTTTGAAGAGTGCAGATGTGTTCCCGGTCCACCGAAGATCATCGCACAGGACTCCAGATGTAAGTATGGGGTGGAGGGGGTGGGGGGAGGCAGGGTGCGCAGTGGGTGGGTGCGGGTTGCAGGAGGGGGGCTTGGAGACCACAAAGGACTGTTTTCTGTTTGTAGGAAAAAAAACAGACAATGCGGGATGGTTTTCTATTTCACAGGGGCATTTGGCATGCTGGGGTGGGCCCCCAGCATACCAAAAGAGTTTTTTTGGAAGGGGGAGCTGTAGCCAATGGGGGATTGGGCACCCCCATCAGCAGAACAAGAATGAGGTGGAATCATGCCGATGGGGATTGGGCACCCTCGTTGGCACACAAGAAAATGGGGGGGTCATCATGCCGATGGGTAGTGGGCTCCCCTGTCGGCAGACAACAAAAGCAGGTGGGGAAGGGTTATATCATGCTGACAGGGAGTGGGCTTCCCCGTTGGCAGACAAGAACAGCTGGATGAGATTGGTGCACTGAAGCCGGTGGAGATTGGGGCCCGTCGGCAAATAAATACTGTCTGGGAGCACTAGCTGCTGAGGGGGATTGAGCCCCCTTGGCATTGAGCAAGACAGCCTAGGAACATGGCGCAAGCCACCCGCCATGTTCACAAACTGTATTATGCTAGCTAACATTCTGCCCTGCAATGACAGGTCACTCCCTCATTGCAGTACAATGACTGATGCTGCAAAGATGAGGAAGCCCCGATTGCAGCAGTGAAAATGTTTCTACTTGGTGCACTTTTGGAGACCAGTGTCATCAGCACACTGTGTCTCCATTGGTCCACCATTGCCAAGCCCCCTAATTCAGTGCCTCCCTTGGCTGTAACAGTGCCGCACCTCCACAACCCACTTCACTCCTAAGCTGTCACATCATGTTTCTTGCACATGCATGCAAGCAAACATAAAAATATTAAGAGGAGCAGAGTCAGACAGGACAGGAGGACTCTGTCTGAAGGTCCCAGTGCCTCGGTAATTTCAAGGGGGGAGAGCTAATAGTGCAGTACAGATTTTGAAGGGGGTGTCACCCACATGTCAGACTCTGTGTTGCCCATCTCTGTGCTGCCTTGAAAGGTCATACTGTCGTAGACCCTGTGTTGCCCATCTTTGTGCCTGAACTGCTACTAGGTGATGGCGCCACATAGATTTGAGAAAGGGAAGTCACATCTCAGACTATGTGTTGCCCATCTCTGTGCCTGAACTACTGGTCATAGTGCATACAGATTGTGAAGGAGGGGTTACATCTCAGACTCTGTGTTGTCCGTCTCTGTGCCTGAACTACTACTAGGTCTCAGTGCCATACAGATTTGCAAAGGGGGGAGGTAACATCTTAGACACTGTGTTGTCCATCTCTGTGCCTGAACTACTTCTCAGTCATACTGCTGAAGCGCAAACTCTGTGTTGCCTATCTCTGAGCCTGAACTACTACAAGGCCATAGTGCCATACAGATCTGTGAGGGGTTGTCTCATCTCAGTCTCTGTGTTGACCATCTCTTTGCCTGAACTACTGCTAGGCTATATTCATTGTTCTCTGAGCTGGAGTCAAAATACTATTTTTTTTTCACTCCAGTTCCCCTACCAATGAAACTAAAGTATTATTTTTAAACCCATCAGTATTACTTTGATATATGGCTGGCAGTCTAGTCTGGAGGTTATAATAATGAGCTGTGAATGAGTGTGATATGTCTAGCAGACCTGGGTTTGATCTCACAACCTCCACCTGCATACTATTTCACTCTGAGCAAGTCACTTAACCTCCCCAGTACTCCCAGGTTGCCCCTGAAAACAGGCACTGCTGACTAGTGGGACTTACCAAGTTACCAAAGAAACAAAATTGGGAAGAACAATCCACATCTTTGACAAAACCAATTACTTGGCAGTGCTATTAAAGATGTAAAACATTTTTTTTTCTATTCATTGGCCCTATTTGTCAGTCTGGGCCAGGGGAATAAACTCTGTCACTGGCTACAGCCACCAAAACCAGGTGCTCAGCTCAGAGGTGCTATAAAATATTTTTAAAAAGGGAAACTTTTTTTTTCCTGTTCACTGACCCCATGTGTCATTGTGGGCCAGAGGCACAAACTACATTGGCAGTTCCACTCACTGAAACCTGGCCATCATATGATAAAAGATTTTGTTATGTATTGGGGATTAACCTTTTTTCATGAGAGAAAAAGTATTTTCTATGGCTGCAGTGGGTGGAGCCCTGCAGACATTTTGCTTCAAAAAGGGACTCAATTACTTCAAAGCATTCTTTCCCACTGAAGAACATGTTGGACATTCATCACAGTCTCCTATGCCAGATAACTACAACAGATAACAAAGTTCCATCCCCAAAACAAGAAAAAATAGTGTTTCCTTTGCAGTTGCAACATCTCTCCTACTGTACTTTGCCAGTCACTTATCAGTCAATAGTCCAGAATTTCTTTACATAACATCCCAGTTTTGTCTGTAGGCAGCAAGGGTTAACAGTGCTGTGCTCAATCAATCACTGCCATATTGTTTCCTCCTAGGTTTTAAAATTCTCACACACACACACACACACACACCACTGTGTTTTAGCCTTGCTTTGATACAATGGACTGACATAATCCAGCATTCCTTTACAGTAGTGCAAGAAACAACTGCAGTATATCACACATTTCCTTTCTGTGCCATTCATTTATGCTTACCCCATGACAGAATGTTCTATAATTGTTTAGAAACTGTTTTCTAAATCCATTTCTGTGAACACTAAGGGGCAAGATGACTGCACTGGCAACCATAAATATATAAAGAGTGCAAAAGTTTTCCATTAACAACTGCACTAACAAAAAAGGAAAAAACAAAGAGTGTTTCCTTTGCAGTTGCGACATCTCTTCTACTGCACTTTGCCAGAGTCACATATCAGTCATTAGTCTAGAATTCCTTTACATACCATCCCCAATCTGTCTGTAGGCAGTAAGGGTTAACAGTGCTGTGCTCAATCAATCATTGCCAAGTTGTTTCCTCCTAGGTTTTAAAATTTTCACAAACACACACACACACCACTGAGTTTTAGCCTTGCTTTGCTACCATGGACTAACATAGTCCAGCATTCCTTAACATTCATGTTCTTTCTGCCTGTTCTCCTAGAGGTATTATAAAAAAATTAGATTTTTGTCATGTGATTGATGTACACATTCCGACATCTTTTTCCTATTCTATATGTATTTTCTGACCTTGCATCATAACCCCAGTCTATATCTTTATTCAGGGATTGGATTCCCCACTCATGTCACTAATCGTATTTCTTTTCCAAACTGTAATTTAATTACCTCAACAATCAAGAGCACGTAAGCAATTGCAATGGACTAGATAAGTTGGGCAATGAACATAATTAATCATGTTTTACTGTTTCTTTTTACATGTATCACTCTCTGTCTGTGTTAATTTGAGCTGCATAATTCACAACCTCACAGTCCCCTCACACTTGGAGCTCATGGAGGTCAGAGGGGGACTGATATGATTATGTGTTTTAGAAAAAAAATCACTTGATAGAGTTACCATCCTGCAATTTAAGCAACCTCAGTTATACTGTAAAGTTTATATCTGTACTGATATTAACCAACAATTAGATATTTACAAAAGTAATGTAAGAAACAACTACAGTATATTGCACATCTCCTTCTGTGCCATCCATTTACTCTTGCCGCATGATGAAATGTTCTAGAATTGTTGAAAAAATGTTTTCTAAATCCATTTCAGTGAACACATATAGCGTGTGTTTGTTATGATACTGTATTTCTTACATATTTGTCACTACCACCAATAATATCATTTTGAAGCCATACTGGCTCTCACTAGAGTTTGTTTCATGTGGCTATCTTGTTTCTATTTTTTCAAAAACATTTTTTTGGAGAGCCATAAAAGTGATATCCTGCAGAGACACCAACACATGTATCTTGCTAACTGAGAACCATTTAGGTGGATTCTGCAGTTAGTTTTGGGAAAAGCATCCAGAAATGTCTTTTAGCACATTTTAAAATCATTTTCATGATCCAGATTTCTTTTTCTCATATGGCCAGATGAAAAAAAGATTCCCTTCTTACAAAAAAAATGTGTACTTAATGTTTTTTCAGGTTCTTTTTTTCATGTGAAGGAATCTTTTTTCAAATGAACAGCAGAATCTCACATAAAAATCCCTTCATATGAAAAGAATTTGGACTTAGTTTTCTTTCCACATTTCAATTTTAACAAGCCATAACTCTGTCAATATATGCAGTTATGGGACAATCTATATATCAAAATTACAGACTTAACAAGTACTGCAACACTAACACATACCACCACCGCCTCCAAAAATGTAGGGCCATATGACAAAAACAAAAAAATTTAAAACTACAATTTCCATAGGATAACACTGCAACTTTAACAAGCTGTAACTCTGTCAATCTTTGGAGTTACAGTAATGGACAATGTGTATATCAATAGAAAGTTCTTAATGACTAGTGCAACACTAAGTCCTTAAAAATATGAACTGAATATGGTCCATCCCTACAAAAAAAAATACACAGAAGAATATAAATAGATTTTCTAGAGGAATGGAAGTGCAGGGCTTAGAGGGCCCTGCACTTCCACATGCACATACACGTGAATAAATGGATGTATAGAAGCACTGGGCCCACAGGGGCCTGCACTTCCATAATGACATATATGTGTTTATGCAGGTCCCAAAAGGAGCTGTGTCAATGCCGATACAATTCTACTATCTGAAAAAGTGAGGACATTAACTGCAAATTTACTTTTTTAATGGTCGAGTTAGGGTTAAACTGACAAATGCACCAGTTAGGGTTAAACCAACAAAAGTAAGGAAATGTGGTGTTAGGGTTTCCAATGATACTACCCCACCCTCCAATGCTCTCACCCTACCCTCATCCTGCAAGCAGCAAAAAGGAAAAAACTTTACAGTTTTGGCTGTCCTGAGTCTTGCCAAATCGGGCCTGGGTTCTTTCTTGGAGTTCTCGACCCTAAAGCTCACCCCATTCTCATGTAGACTGCACTTATGAATGTACTGTACTTGCTGATGGAATAAGGAAATAAGCTGAGTAAGGTGTTTAATGTTAAACACCAATTTTTGCACCTTAGTAATTTTGACAGTGTTCAATGAAGTAGCCTAAAATTTGGCATGTGAAGTCTGGCTGGCACATTCTAATAATATCATGTAGTGTGGCATATGGGATACCAAATGTTGATTTTTAATGAGGTGCTGTGTTTTTCCCTATTCTTAATACATGATATTTTTTTGCTCTCACATGCAGCCTAGACAGTATGGAATTTGTTTCTAAAACTTTCAGAGCAGAATTGGCCAGTGCCAAGGTAGTAGCTTTTGAAGGGTTTGTGAAAAAATATTAATCAATTACAGAGTTATGAAGAGTTTTTTTTTTCCTGAGCAGGCTCAGTAGGGTATTGAGGTAACCCTCTGATACAAATCAAAAATGTTTGGGTGCACAACCATTTTCATTTTGCATCACTTACTGTAGTTGTCACAAACCCAAAAACTGTTTTACAGGTCATGACAGCTGCTGTCTTTTTTTTCAACTAAAACAAGTAAAAAATAACTAAAAAAGATGTGTTTTCAAAAAACAAATATCTGAAACTACATAAACGGTACCCATTTATCTATATTTTGGTGTTTTGTTTTTTTTTGTAAACTAGCACTAGGAATACCTTTTCTAGACACCCCAAATGCAGTGTTAGCCAGGATTGAGGGAATTACATTCTCTATATGAGAACAGTGGGACTTTTCTCACTGCTGCAGCAGCAGATGTAGACATGCTGCCAGTCCAGTACAAAATTATTGATCGGTCATTTGACCATTTTAGCAGATAAAAATAGCGTACATGCATTTCTTAAGTTATAAAATTCATCTCAAAACTAAAAATTAAAATACAATCAATACATGTTATAAATATCATTATTACAAATATATAAATAAGTAACATAAACAGAAATACTAAAAAGCTACGTGCTAATTAAATTTGCAAAAATCACTGTATGTACGTTTGCTTTATTTGCCTTAAGATTCTTCACTCTATTAAATACTTACTATGTTTAAGTAAAATTCTAATAATAGCTTCCAGGTATCCTGCCACAGCTTCAATTATCTATTCATCACTTGTTGTAAAAAGTATTTTCAATAATACATCCTGCTTCTTAGTTTGAATGGTGGATCAAATTGGAATTAACTAATGGTCTCTAGGTTTATTATGCCGGGGCAGTTAAACATTACATGGAATAGATGTTCAATTTGCTGGTAATTACAAGAACAGTAACATGATTGGAGTATTGTTATCTTATTATATCTTGCATTCAAAATGTTACTAGGAAACTGTTCCAACTGATATTTGGTATACAGTTTCCTTTGATTATATTCATTTAACGCATCAAGATAATATCTATATTGATATGCTATGCCATTTTGTAACAGCCATGGCATAATATGAAGCCTACTAATACCAGCTAAATCTTGGATTTTAAAGTATTCAACTATCCTGTGGGTGACAAATTTTTGATATTTTAGATTTATTGTAATGCCTCTAGATACATAGTTTATCAGAAAATCAAGATCTGTTTCTTTCAAAATATAATACATTTTCCTTAGCCAGCTGGATTGTAAGATTCCTAGTCTATTCCAGTCATATTTTTCTTCCAGGCAGAGAAATGGAAGTCTGCATGTATTCATATTAGATATTTTAATCCAATAGTTGACTTTTCTTGTGTAGAAAAATGCCATTAATCTAGGGATCACTAATTCTTCCCTAATTACTGATGCTGGGGCAGAATAGCTTAAGCCCATTCTAGTTTTTAAAAGTTTATTTAGAGACATCTCTAAAATATCAAAATTGTCTGTGTCCCATATCTCAGCATTATATAGAGTGTGAACATAATATTTAGCTTTAACAGCAGTATGAATTGGCTTGATGGTGTTGCCTCCATATTTTCTGTTAGATAGATTTAATGAACTGGTAGTTTGAGTTTGATTTTTAAGCAATTAATATGTTTAAACCATCTACCATCTGATGAAAGCTACAAGCCTAGATAGGTGTATTGATTCACTGTTTTCAGTTTTTTATCCCCAATCTGCCATTCTTTGTTTGTATATTTTGTTCCAAAAATCATAACCTTTTTGATTCATTCATTTTATGTTTATATTCTGTTGCATAAGTATGTAGGATTTTTAATTTTGCTGATAAACCAGACCATGTCAACAAAACTAACACAAAATCATCTGTATACACAAGTGCAGCACAGTTCCTAGAAAGAATGTTGGGGGAATCAGTAATACAGTGATCAAGTTGTGTCAATAATTTATCAATGTAAATAGAAAAAAGCAAGGGTGCAAGTATGCACCCTTGTCTGACACCCAGATCAGTTGGAAAACTAGTAGAAAGTTGTCCTTTAACATCTAACCTAACCTGAGCCCAAGTATCAGAATATAATCCACTCAGAATTGCTGCAAGTTATTTTAAGATTCCCATTCTCTGATAAGTTTCCAAAGTAGTCTATGTAATATGATGTCAAATGCCGAACTGAAATCTATAAATGCAGTGTACACTTCTTGTTTCTGTAGTTTGACATATTTCTCAAAGAGATGTCTAATGATGAAGCAATTATTGGTTGGCTCAGCATCATTGAATATCGCACCCTGGCCAACCGCAATGCACATGGCGCAGTGGCACTGCACCAGCGCAAGTGGCCAGAGTGGAGCAGGGGGATGCACTAGCACAAGTTCCATTGCACTAGGTGCAACAACCATGATATTCAAAAGTGCACATGCAAATGAGGTTATTTGCATGTCATTATGGCCCCATTTTCATGCAGGTGCACTGATCCCCGGTGACTTGCCCCTGGCGCTCTGCCAGGCAGCAGCCATCGGGAACCGATGACCCCTGCAGTGCGGCAATGTGCCCCACAGCCCAATCATGTGCATTTGAAAAATAATAAAGTATCCAATATCCCTGGTGGGCCAGTGGACCACTGTCTGCCCAATCACGGGATAAAGTAAAATAATAAAATATCCAATATCCCTGGTGGTCCAGTGGGCCACTGTCAGCCTGATCATGGGATAAAGTAAAATAATAAAGTATCCAATATCTCTAGTGGTCCAGTGGACCGCTGTCAGCCTGATCATGGGCTTCAGTAAAATTATAAAGGTCTATATCCCTGGTGGTCAGCGGACCCCTCCCGACCGCCCACTGATCCCCACCGCCCGCTCTTCCCCAGTCAGCTTACGATGTGGACCAATGGGCGTACAGCCCCACCAATGGTGTCAGTCAGTGGGCGGCAGGGCAGCAGGAGTGTGGGGTGCTGTAGGAGTGTGGGGTGCTGCCGCCCACCACTGACTGGGGGAGTGGGCAGTGGGGATCAGTGGGCAGGTGGGGAGGGGGGTCCGCTGGACTACCAGGGATATAGGAATTTTTATAATTTTACTTAAGCCCATGATCAGGCTAACAGCAGTCCCCTGGACCACCAGGGAAAAAGGAATCTTTATTATTTTACTACAGCCTGCAATTGGGCTGACAGTGATCCACTGGACCACCAGGGAAAAAGGAATCTTTATCATTTTACTTAAGCCCACAATCAGTCTGACGGTGGTCCACTGGACCACCAGGGCTGACAGTGATCCACTGGACCACCAGGGAAAAAGGAATCTTTATCATTTTACTTAAACCCACAATCAGGCTGACAGCAGTCCACTGGAACACCAGGGAAAAGGAATCTTTATCATTTTACTTAAGCCCACAATCGGGTTGACAGTGGTCCACTGTACCACCAGGGAAAAAGGAATCTTTATTATTTTACTTAAGTCCATGATCGGGCTGACAGTGGTCCACTGGACCACCAGGGGAAAAAGGAATCTTTATTATTTTACTTAAGCCTGTGATTGGGCTGACAGTGGTCCACTGGACCTCCAGGAATATAGGATTCCATTTTTTCATACCAATGCCAGCAATCGGGCATGGGGGCACCACCACGGAGGGTGCAGCTGGAGCTCAAGTGGCCACCCACAGGTGGCAGCTGCCTGTTTGCACCCTGCAATAGGGCAGCTCACCTGTGGGTGGCAGTCGTGCTCCTTTTTTTTTTTGGATCAACTGTGCAGTGCAAGTAGGGGTTTGTGTGTAATGCTCAGCACATCCTGGGCTGAATATAGGGATGTGCAGAGTATGCATTTGCCCCCACCTCGCCTGCATACGGTGAGTGATCAGGTGCATCAGGATTTGTGCCAGGAGCAATTCCCATTTGAATATCATGATGGGGCGCATCAGTGGGTTGAGCATGGTGCTACACTGTTGCGCCACGCACAACTCTTTTGAATATCTGGGCCTCAATGTTCTTGTGTTTCCAAGGTTTCAAAATTGTTTGCGATAAGCAATTACAAAGTATGTTCCCTTTAAGGCCTTTGGACTGGTACCTGACCTTTTCTGGTTTATATATTTCATTAACCTTTAATGGAGGCACTATTAGGTCAGGGCTGAGCTTCTCAGTGGGTAAAGGTACCACATATAATTCTAGAGCATCCAACAATCTTACATTATTAATTATTTTATTGTATAAACTTAGATATTCCATTGTGATTTGTATTTGGTCACAGTCTGCTTCCATATCCATTCTGGCAACAGAGATTCCTTCCTGATTTTCTATGAAAATATTAAAAAGTTGCTCTAGCAGATCTATGAGGGTTGCCTTCAATTTTGTATTGTTTTCATTTTTGATTCTGCTTAGGCCATAAATGGATAGTGTTTCTGTCACTCTATTTGCATTCTCTTCAATTTCGCTTACTTTTTATCATTTCTAGTTTCACGAAGCAATTCACTTTCTAGAATGTGCACATCTACCCTGTTCAAAGTCGATGCCTTTTTTAATATTAAATCAGCTATTCCAGCATCCTGCATTAGTGCGTCTAATTGTCCAGTTTTTGATACATTACCCCAGCGATAAGTGTCTAATACTACTAATTCAGATACTGGAATGTTATGGGCATGCGTAAGTAGATTAAAGAGTGTTTTTTTAATTTTGCCAGAATTCTCCTTAGTCATTGCCTTAAGACTAAAGATGCTTATTTGTTTAGCAGTCTTTTCATTCCCATGCAATTTACCATTTACCAAGTTCCTGTTAACAAAATCTATAGAACAGCCATACCTGTTTGACAAGCTGCCAGCTTCAGTGTCAGCAGTGAGCCAACGGTCTCTCTATTGATGTGCTGCAAGCTTCTGTCTATCTCCATCCAATATCTCAGAATACACTACTTATATACACATTGCAGGCTTAAGAAGCAGTAATTCAAGAAGGTATGCCTGCCGGTCCGGTAGCACAGACGGCTGAGGTGCTGGCACCTTACCTCACGCTACGCCAGTGACCTGGGTTTTGGAATGACCTCAGGTAACTGGAGAGCCAGCGTGGGGGGGCTGGAGTGGGATTGAGCCATGGCTCTCCCCACCTGTCTGTAGTCCCACTGCCACTGGGAGGTGGTCTGGTGGGCACGCAGGTGGTAATGGGTGGTGACTAAAAGTCAGGGGAGGGGCAGAAGGGGCCACCAGATCCTGGCATGCACGTGCACTCCCATGCATGTACGCACATGTGTACACTGTGGCCCGTGTGGGTAGGGAAGTAAAAATACCAAAAATATGAAAAACTATAAATGGAAAAAAAAAAGAAGGTATGCCCACTAGCTTAAAATGTATCATTCTCCTACAGAAACATAAATAATTTTGAATCAGTGATTTTATAATAGTGATGATTTAAAATTCTCCTTCTGTTTTATGCCAATCTTAAGTCTAACTCCTTAATACAAATGCTGGTAGGGCAATGAACTGCATACTGAATCGATGTATGTAAGCTTTTCATAGATAGAACAAACACAAAGAGCCCTAACCCAGTGCTGTATGGTAATTCAAAGAAACCATGACTCTCAAAAATGTAATTAAAAAAAACAATAACATGATCATAGTAATTCCCATTTTAATGTTACAATTAATATCCTGCTTACATTTTCAATATGAAATAAGCTGAGGGTCAAAACAGGGGGCACTTACAAGTGAATCAGTATAGTAGGTGTTAGTGCATGTGTAAAAAGTAAAGTGGTATATCTGCAATGTCACCTGCATTTTCATAGCTTAACTGCAACAACCCTCTAACTTACTGTCTCCCTCTACTAACTTCAGATGGTATTGCTTTTTAATAACAAGCCCAAGTTAAAATGCAGCATTAAGTAAAGAGCTTAGTTGCCAAAGAAATTGAACTGGACATATCAAACGCAAATGTAAGTTAACATATATGGAACATGTACAACCACAATAAGTGTCAGCCAGATGCTTGGATGACTCCATATCAGTGGTGTTATACATGTATTTACTTTGATAGTAGGCTTGCATTTAAATATCAACAGGTTTAAAGTGTTATTATGTTTTTGTAATATTTACTAGGAAGCGTGACTCTGCAGTGACAATATCCAACAACTGCTTTGATTCTAGTAGTCGACTTGTTTGGCAGTGTCACCATATGGAGTTTTTTATAATGCATGCACTCCTATAGACAGCTGAGAATAAGTCGTGCATAAAGGTGTGTCTTTGTTACACTATACTGGTTAGTTTTAAATTAAAATGCACCTGTCTAAAATAAATCACTTGCAACACTGTGTAACATATTTAATACTAACTTATTTTTTTCAGCAAAGGGCATGGTCTTCAGGATTATTTTATACTGCATAGGAGGCTTGTTCCACCACAGAATAGTGAAACAGGGTTGTGTGAAACTCTTTAGAGTAAGTACAGTTCCTTAAGTACAATTTGCTATATATATATATATATATATATATATATATATATATATATATATATATAGTTTATTTAAAGTGCAATAATTACAAAAAAGTAATGGTGAGATTTGAACATTTTCAACTACTGGGTTTATGTGATCATGAGGACACTATGTTGAATATTTGGTGGAAAAATATTGTAAAATAACCAAGTTATGGATGAACCATGAAATATTTCAATGTTCACTCATAACTTTGCTATTTTTTTAATTTTTTCAACCAAACCTGCAACATGGCCTTTTTGGGACCCTGCCTCATGAACAAAGGAGGTGATTTTTTTTACATCTGGGCTGAAAAGTTATATAGACGTTGTTCCATAAAATCACTTTTTTGTGAGGGATTTGAAAAATTTCACCTACTGGATTCATAACATAGCATCATCAGAACAATATGTTTAAAATTTGGGGTACAAGTATAATAAAATGACCAGGTTATGAGTGAAAGTTGAAATATTTCAATGTTTACTCATAATTTCAATAATTTTCAATATTTTGACTCCTTACTTTTAATATAGCCATCTTTTCACACCACCTCATAAACAGGATAGGTGTCATTTCTCAAATCCTGGACAAGATGTGTTTTCACATTTGTGGTGCAAAATGTTGTTTCAGTCTGTATTCTATAAATGCCACATGCTATATATATATATATATATATATATATTATATATATATATATATATATATATATATATATACACATCAGGAGAGTCATAAAATATCTATCAGCCCCACAAATTCTTGATATCTGCTGCTCCCCAGAAATGCAGGGCATGGATGGCACTACAATTTTGTAGGCAAATGGACTCTTCCATTGGCACAGGGCCAGAGGGCCCTACATGTCTACATATGTTCATGGAGGTCCTGAAGGGACCTGCATAGATGAGGATATGATTCCACTATCTCAAAAACAAAGGAAGTTCTTTGCAAAAAACTACATGAATGAACCAGTTAGGGTTCAGTCTAATGCCACAAAAGTAGGGAAATGTGGTGTTAGGGTTTTCAACCCTAACTCCCCCAAGCATCAAAAGAACAAGACTATACAAACAACCACAGACAACCATCTTCATTATCAGCTCAGACAAACAACATACAACTGTGTCCAGATGACATAAATGCAGAAGCACTGATGAGTTTCCTTTGTGAATTAGTTACTGTGGCTGCACAGGGACCTGTGCTTATGCAGCCAAACCAGTGTGTATATCTTATGTGGCTGCAGAACTACTGCTGCAATGTGATTATAACGGTTTCAGCAGTGGACCTAGAAATTTTTCAGGGAGGTAATAGTTTTGTTTCATGGTACCACTTTCCCTGAATAAGTAAAATATTATCTTTGAAAATTCAGATTAGGTTAAAACAATTAGTTTTTGCTGGCCTTAGTGGGTAGCAGGTACTACCTTACTACCTAGCTGGATCCGCTGGTGCATGTATTTTTATATACTGTTGCAAGAAGACTGCCCTTCTGAAGCCAGAAGTTGAATGATATGTCTTACACCTGTGGCCGAAGAGGGTCTGTACTTCTGCAAAAGTACTGTTGCAATTTTGGTATCATGAATTGAGGGGCTGCTGTTTTTCTGCAGCCAGAGGTATGTGTGTATATCTTACACCTGCTGCTGGAGAAGCACAGGACCCTCAGGGGCCCATGATTCTGTGGACAGAACTGTGTGCATATCTCAGAGCTTGGATTACAACCTCTGGCTACAGAAGTGCTGGCCCCATAGAGATCTGTGCTTCTGCAGACAAAGGAACTCTTGTAATTTGGGAATTTTGGATTTGTATTTGTTGCTGCAGAGGGCTGTGTTTCTGCACACTGAACCAATGTTGTGATTTTAGCATTGTGGATTTCTAACTGCAGTCAGAAGTGACTGTGGAAGCCTTGCAGTGTGTATACCACATATATAGATCCATGAATGTAGCACATCTGTGCTATTGCATGTGTGTCATGCGGAAACAGCTGCACGTTGTTTGTCTTACCTAATGATGGATGCCTGTGGTTACTTGTGTGGTTTTGTCCTTTTACTACTTAGGGGAATGAGCAGTTAGGGCTGGAAACCCTAACAGCACATGTCTACTTTTGTGGCATTAACTTGCACCTTAACTGGTGCATTAACACAGTCTTTTTTTGCAAAGAACATACATATATATATATATATATATATATATATATATATGGATATATGTGTGTGTGTGTGTGTGTGTGTGTGTGTATGTGTCTATGTATCTCTCTCTCATATATATATATATATAGAGGTATGTATAAATATATATATATATGTCTCCATGCTCCCAGCTATGGATATCATTGTACAAACGTGCATGCACACGGGCCTCCTGCACTATGTCTCTATACTTACACGTATGGGTGGGTGGGAGTGCAGGGCCCATAGAGCCCACACTGCCACCTGTGGATACCATTTTGCAAACCTAGGAACACACTTATGGGTGGTCAGGAGTGCAGAGCCCAGAGGGCCTGCACTCTCACCTTTGGATACCATTGTACAAACCTGGGAGCACACAACCCTCCTGCGCTATGTATCTATACTTACATTTATAGGTGAGTGGGAGCGCAGGGCCCATAGGGTCTGAACTTCATCCTATAGACACCAGTTTGCAAACCTGGGACCACACTTATGGGTGGGTGGGAGCACACGGCCCTTCTGCAGTATGTCTCTATACTTACCCTAGCCCTAAAGGGTGGGTGGGAGTTCAGGTCCCAGAAGATCTGCTCTCACACCTATGCATATAATTTATGCTGAATTGGGAGCACAGGGCCCCTTTGTGCTATGCCTGTACACTTATGGATTGATGGGAGTGTAGGGCTCATAGGGTCTGAGCTTCCATGTATGGATATCATTTTGGAAAATTGTCTGTATAGTTATGGGTAGGTGGGAGGAAAGGGCTCTGCTGTGTGATATTTCTGTACTTATTGGAGGGTGACAGTGCAGGAGCTAATTATTTTGTGCTACAGGATCTGTGGCGTACTGTGCTATGGGATCGCATACTGTGGGAATGTAGGCCCTGAAGGTTTCAACTGTGAGACCTTGAACTGTTCCTGTTATCAAATGCAGCCACCCCCATAAAACAGGAGCTTGGTTTACATACCACAGCCAGAGCCCAAGTTAACCCTAACCTATAACTGTTACAATTCCATGTTTACAAGCAGAGATAGGATTCAACACTAGGATCTGGCATGGTAGTACTTACTTAATATTTCCCCCACCGTCTTCCTCCTGCCCTTTATACACTAGGTGCTGGATGCTGAGGTCACAGCCAGAGACTAAATCAACCTCTACCAATTAGTGTCACATCTCCATGACATCAAGAAGTAAATTTGATGCCTGGGATCTTACACAGCATCACTGATGGAATGATCCAGCACCCTACATATAGCAAGTATAGGATACTTAGTTCACAACCAGAGTCAAAAAGAATGCTTGCCCATTATTGGTATGCCTCCATGACATGAACTAGAGATAGATTTGAACCTAGTATATTGCACAATATTACTCATAGCATCCCCCATCCCCCATACACCAGGAAACGGGGGGATTGCAGGAGTGATACCGACATACCGGGCAAAAGACTTTGAATGGTTCTTCTTATGAATGTTCCCACCACCTGTAAAACAGGAGCTAGATTCTGAGGCCACATCCAGTGCCCAAGTCAGCACCAATCTATAACTGTTACAATTCCATGATTCTAAAGAAAGATAGGATTCAAGACTGGGAGCTTGCATGGTAGCACTCATTGAATGTCCCCCCCCCCCACATGCCCTCATACACTAGGTGCTGGATCCTGAGGACAGAGCTAGACCATAAGTCTACCAATTACTGTCACACCTCCATGACAGAAATCAGAGGTAGGTTTGATTTCTGGGATTTTAAACGGTATCACTGATGGGACAATCCACCAGCCCCATATACCAGTTGCAGGATATTTAGATGATAGCCAGAGGCAAGTTGAATTCCCCCCTCCCCCATAGACCAGGTGCTTTAGCCTGAGCTCACAGCCACAGCTCAACTGAAGTGCTACCCATTACTGTCATATCTCTGTGACACCAACCAGAGATATGTTTTTACTCTGGGAGCTTGCATGGTTCCAGACAGGGAATGCCTCTCACCACTCCACCCCCCATATACTAGGTACATGATTATGAGATGACACCTACAGGAAAACTTAAATCATACTCAGCTCTATTACAGGTATCTGACAGCAATGAATGATACATTTCAAATGTGGGACATTGCATGGTATCACTCATGTAATATCCATTCTGCCTTTCCCCCTTCTATACTGCAGGTACAGTATCCTGATGTGATAGCCAGAGTGTAACTGCACCACTATCCCATTTCACCACCTAGAGAACAACCAGAGGTAGGATTTAACTGTGTGGCATTGTACGGTATTGCTCATGGAATGGCCCCCTCCTCCCATACATAATATCCTCATGTAATGAATAATGAAATACAACAGTCATGAATAATTTAAATACTTTTTTACTTTGATAATGTGCAATATAAAATAAAAAATACACAATTATGTTCATTGTGTTTTCTCAAAAATATTTTTTTTTATAAAAATAATAAGACTACAAAATAAATCTATTTCCGATGGGTACAAGAAAATAAAAGAAGACATATTCATATTACAAAAATGTTAAAAACTAGAAGCAACAAAAACGGTGTAACATTTTTTTTTTTCAATTTTTTAACAATAGGTGCCTTTGTTACTGGAGGCCGGATCCTGATGAGGGTTTGAAGGGAGTGGTCAACTATGGATGTGGAAGGGAATTGGAAGCTGGGCCAGCATGGGAAAGTACCCATGCCATGGAGGAGGGGACTAGCAGCTAACTCCGGGGAGACTGGAAGTTGATGGACTTTCATCGGTCTTCTAAAGTATGACATTTCTCAGCTCTTTCACACACTGGTGCAGGTTTTCATTTGCTACTGTTTGTTCTTGTAAAAGTGTCATGATGGCTTGAGTTTGACTTGCAATGTGTTCCCGTTGCTCCATTGTCTTGTTTATTGCCTGCGTCAGTGTGTCAAAGTGATAACAAGTGATGTCTTCAGATCTGGTGAATAGACCTGAAAAGAGTAGAAAAACTATAATAAATACATGTACGTACAAGTTACAAGTTTGAGTTAATTAAGAAGCTTTACAACTATGTCAAATATGACACTATTAATAATATACTGTTCATACGCATACTTGCGCTGTATAGCTGTCTATGTACAAAATAAAAACTATTCATTAGTGTTACAGCTATACGACAACAACCAGATGTAGGTATCAATAGTGGTAACTTGCATGGTACCAGTCATGGAATACCCTCCCCCTACCATCCACTATTATAGTAGGTGTTGGATGTTGTGGTCACACCCACAGTTCAAGTGAACTGCTATCGATTACTGTTGCACCATATTTACAGCAACCTCGGATAGGTTTTAACCCTGGGACCTTGCATGGTACCACTCAAGTATTGTCCCCCGTCGATATCAGTGATAAACCAGGAGCTGGATGCTTAGGTAGAAAACAGAGCTTAACTGAGTGTGCGTGCACATTACTGTGACATCATCATGACAGGAACCAGAGATAGGTTTAAAGTCTGGGTCTTGTGTAGTTTCAGTAAGGGAATACCACCCCGTCCACTGCATAATCATTCACCTGCCATATACAAGGAGCTGGATCTTGAGGAAACAGCCACAGTCCAACTGAAGCTCTAGCCATTAATGTTACACCTCTGTGATAGCAGCCAGATAAAGGTATTAACTCTGGAACCTTGCACGGTTCCACTGACGCAATGCTTTCCCCCCCAAAACAATGTGCGCTGGATCTTGAAGTCACAGCCACAGACCAAGTGAAGCCCTGACCATTACTGATATAGCTCTCTGACACCAGCCACAGATACAATTCAACTCTGGGACCTTGTATGGTCACACTCAGGTAATGCATCCCTCCTCTCAAACACCAGGCACTGGATCATGAAGTCACTGCCACAGTGAAACTGAACCCCCTACCATTACTGTTACATGTCCCTGAAGGCAACCATACATAGGTTTCAACTCTGGGACCTTGCACAGTCAAACTCAGGCAATGCCCCCTCTCCCAAACCAGAGTCACAGCCCAACTGAACCCCTACCCTTTACTGTTATATTCTCTGGGCCTGATCCCAAGTTGACTCCACCGTGGTGCAGTGTGACTTGCACCAACACAGATGGCGTAAGTCACACCTTGCGCCATGCGTTCTGCCGGCTGGGATTCTGAAAGACAGCCTGCACCCAAGGGGACACATGCTGCCCAAGGCCCCTATGGCATGGCAAAAGGGGGGATACAGCAGCAGCTGCACCCTATTCCAAAAGGGCAGCTGCAGTAGCCCTGCAATGGCATTCCAAGTGGCACTGCGGCACTGCAGGGTTAGACCAGCTCCTAGCCATCATGCAGGGCATCTGTCCTGGCCAACAGCCTGTTGCCCCTCCCACAGTACCATCACCTGCACACAGCCATGCCACACAGACCCCCCCCACCACAGAGCACTCCCTCGCCCCCCTACAATACCAGGGTTCCACCCACTGGCACCTGGGACCACGGTATGCCAATGCCACCCCCTGGGTGCCAGTGATACACTGTCAACACCTCCCCATGTCCCACAGGGGCTTGTGGGCATGTTTTGGGGATTGGGGAGCTGTGCCCTGGCTTTGGACTCATTGGTGGCTTGTAGCACCCAGGTCAGGTGCTCCCTTCCTGTGGTGCAACCCTGGTGATGCCACAAGTCGCAGGGCATAGGTGCCAGGGACCCTGCCTGTTCTGGAATCTGGTGCAGAGTCCCCGGTGTAGAGGCATATGTCGCAACCAGCATCAGCCAGCGAGTAGTAACATACGTATTGGAATCAGGCCCTCTGACACCAACCACACATAGGATTCAACTCTGGGACCTTGTATGGTCCCAGTAAGAGAATGCATCCCTCCCCGAAACACCATGCGATGGATCCTGAGGGCACAGCCACAGCCATACTGGACCCCCTTCCATTACTGTTACACCTCCCTGACACTAATCATACATAGGTTTTGAGCCTGAGACCTTAAAAGGTCACACTCAGGGAATGGTCTCCACTCCAGAAACGCTGGGGACTGGATCTTGAGGTCAGAGTCACAGCCCAACTCAACCCCTACTCATTACTGTTACACCTATCTGACACTAACTCTGGGAATGCTCATCCACCCGAAACACTTGGCACTGGATGTTGAGATCAGGATCCAAGATGGGTTGTTGACAAAATATTTGTCGAATTACCTGACAGCGAAACTGGCAGGTCAACTGCATTTTGCAGTCGGCTGCCAGTTTGCAGGAACAACAAGTGTTTTCGTCAGGGGGCTTTGCCCCCTGAACCCCCCACTTTGGGGGCTGCACCCCCACACCCCCACTTAGGATTCTCAACCCAAGTGGGAGCTGAGTCAGGGGTGCAGGACCCTCTACAGACAGTGCCGGGTGCCAGCGGGTTCCCTACAGTGACGTGGTGCTGTTGTCGCTGTAGGGGACTCTGCTGTTGATATGTCGACGTTGGGGATGTATGCCTTGAGATCACAGCCACAGCCCAACTGAACTCCTACCCATTGCTGTTATACGACCATGACACTAACCACACATAGGATTCAACCCTGTGACAATGTATGGTGCAACTCAGGGAATGCATCCCTCCCCCAAACACCGGGGTCTGGGTCCTGAAGACACAGTCACAGTGAAATTGAACCCCCCACACCAGCCACTGGATCTTAAGGTCACAGCCACAGCCCAACTGAACCCCTACTCATTACTGTTACACCTTTCTGACACTAACCACACATAGGATTGAACTCTGAGACCTTGTAAGGTCCCAGTCAGGGAATGTATCCCCCCCTCCCGAAACACTGGGTGCTGAATCCAGAGGGCACAGTTACAGCCAAACTGAACCCCTTTCCATTACTGTTTTACCTCCCCTGACACTAACCATACACAGGTTTCAAGTCTGGAATCTTGCATGGTCCCACTCGGGCAATGCCCCCCCATCCAGAAATGCAGGGCACTGGATCTTCAGGTCAGAGTCACAGCCCAACTGAACTCCTACTCATTACTGTTACACCTCTCAGACATGAACCACGCATAGCATTCAACTCTCAGACCTTGTATGGTCCCACTCAGGGAATGCATCCGTCTCCTCAAATACTGGATGATTTATCCTAAGGTCACATCCATAGTGAAACTTGTATTATCATATTTTGTCTCTATTTTTTAATCTCTGTACCTTGTAAACTCTCTGCTTGCCCCCATTTCAACGTATGATGCGGAGCCTTTGCAAATGAGTCCCTGACTCAAACGGTCGAAATTCCTAAACTTATAATAAATGAAAAAAACAACAAATAAATAAACCGAACCCCTTACCATTACTGTTACACCTCCATGACAGCAAGCATACATTGGATTCAACTCTTTGACCTTGCACGGTCCCACTCAGACAGTGCCCCCCCCCCCACACAAACATAGGGCACTGGATCTTGAGGTCACAGCCACAGCACAACTGAACCCCTACCTA
The DNA here is from genome assembly GCA_016271365.2 of Neoceratodus forsteri. Taxonomy (NCBI): domain Eukaryota; kingdom Metazoa; phylum Chordata; order Ceratodontiformes; family Ceratodontidae; genus Neoceratodus; species Neoceratodus forsteri. Next base: position 539,646,738 of record CM057449.1, on the reverse strand, counting down.
TTACTGTTATACCTATCTGACACCAACCACAGATTGTATTCAACTCTGGGTGCTTGTACGGTCCCACTCAGTGAAGGCATCCCTCCACTCAAGCAATAGGCACTGCATCTTGAGGTCATAGTACAGTGAAACTGAACTCCTTACCATTATTGTTACACATCTCTGGCAGCAACCATACATAGGTTTTAACTCTGGGACCTTGCATGGTCATACTGAGACAATGCCCCCCAAACACCAGGCACTGATTCTGAGGTCACAGTCAGAGCAAAACTGAACTCATATCCATTACTGTTACACCTCTCTGACACCAACCACAAGTAGGATTCAACTCTGGGACCTTGTACGGTACCAGCCAAGGAATACATCCCCCCTTATAACACTGCGTGATGAATTGTGAGGTCACAGCCATAGGCAAACTGAACTCCTTTCCATTACTGTTACACTCTATGACACTAACCATACATAGGTTTCAAGTCTGGGAACTTGCATGGTACCACTCAGGCAATGCTACCCCCACAAAACACCATGAGCTGGATCTTGAGGTCACAGCCACACCAAAACTGAACTCCCACCCTTTACTGACACTAACCACAGATAGGATTGAACTCAGAGACTTTGTATGGTCCTACTCAGGGAATGTATTCCTCCCCCTCTATCACTGGGCTCTGGGTCCGGAGGTCACAGTTACAGTGAAACTGCCCCCCCCCCACACTGGCCACTGGATCTTGAGGTCACAGCCACAGCCCAACTGAACCCCTACCCATTACTATTACACTTTTCTGACACCAACTACACACATAATTGAACTCCGAGACCTTGTATGGTCCCAGTTAGGGAATTCATCCCCACAGAAAAACACCGGGAGCTGGATCCTGATGGCACAGCCACAGTCGAACTGGAACCCTTTCCATTACTGTTTTACCTCCCTGACACTAACCATACTTAGGTTTCAAGCCTGGGACCTTGCACGGTCCCACTCAGGAAATGGCTACCCTCCTGAAATGCTGGGCACTGGATCTTGAGGTCAGAGTCACAGCCCAACAACCCCTACCCATTACTGTTACACTTCTCTGACATGAACTCAGGGAAAGTTCTACCCCCGAAACACTGGGCGCTGGATATTGAGATCATAGCCACAGCCCAACTGAACTCCTACCCATTACTGTTATACCACTGTGACATGAACCGCACATAGGTTTCAACCCTGGGACCTTGTATGGTTGCCACTCAGGGAATGCATCCCTTCCCTCAAGCACTGGGCACTGGGTCCTGAGGTCACAGTCACAGTGAAACTGAACCCCCAACACCAGCCACTGGATCTTGAGGTCACAGCCACAGCCCAGTTGAACCCCTGCTCATTGCTGTTACACCTCTCTGACACCAACCACACATAGGATTGAACTCTGGGACCTTGTACAGTCCTACTCATGGAATGCATCCCTCCCCCTCAAACACGGAGCGCTGGATCCAGAGGTCACAGCCACATGCAAACTGTACCCCTTACTATTGTTGTTACACCGCCCTGACAGCAACCATATATAGGTTTAAACTCTGAGACCTTGCACAGCCCCACTCAGGCATCCCCTTCCCCCTCCAAACACCGAGCACTAGATCTTGAGGTCACAGCTACAGCTCAGCTGAACAGCTACCTATTACTGTTATGCCTTTCTGACCCCAACCAGAGATAGGTTTCAACATTGAGAGTTTGTATGGTCTGTTTAATAATGTAAATCAACATACTTACAGAAACCGTTGGTTCATCTGGTTCCTCTTTTACAACAGAATGCCGATGATGTACAGTTTTCCTGGGCTCTGAAAGACATTATCACATCGTCACAGTTATTATATGTAATGGTATGGTCTTGACATTGCAGTGGTAGTATACATTTACATAGAAACATAGACTTTGATGGCAGATAAGGACCACTTGGCCCACCCAGTCTGCCCATTTCCCTACCTACTGGATAAGCTGCAGATTCTGGTTAACCAACAGCCTACTTCCTGCCACGCCCCACTACAATTGCCTTGTGTCTGTCCCATGCATGTTTGAATTCCCCCACTGTTTTAGCCCCAACAACCTCCCCAGGAAGGCAGTTCCACGCATCCACCACTCTCTCTGTGAAAAAAGATTTCCTCACATTACCCCTGAGCCATCCCCCCTCTATCTTTAAATTGTGTCCCCTTGTTCTTACACATCTCTTTTTCTGAAAGATGCCACCCTCCTGGACTTTGTTGATTCCCTTGAGGTACTTGAACGTTTCTATCATGTCTCCCCCGTCTCTCCTTTCATCAAAGGTATACATATTAAGCTCTCTCAGTCTCTCTTCATATGATTTCTGATGCAGAACCTGCACCATTTTAGTTGTCCTCTTCTGGACTGCTTCCATCCTGTCTATGTCCTTGCGTAGATGAGGTCTCCAAACTGCACACAGTACTCCAGATGGGGTCTCACCAACTGTCTGTACAGAGGATAACCACTTCCTTTCTACTTGTGATGCCCTTCCTATGCATCCCAGTATCCCCTGGCTCTCCTTACTGACTTCTCACATTGTTTACCCACCTTTAGATCATCTGATATGACTACCCCAAGTCTTGTTCCATTTTGTTGTTGTTAGTACCTTCCCTGCTATTGTGTACTCTTCTCCTGGGTTTTGTTTCCCAGGTGCATTACTTTGCACTTCTTTGCATTGAATCTAAGTTGCCATATGTCTGATCATTCCTCCAACCTTGCCAAGTCCCTTCTCATCCTTTCTACACCCCTTGTGTATCAACTCTGTTACAGATATTTGTATCATCTGCAAAGAGGCATACCTTTCCCTCCAGACCCTCTGCAATGTCACCTATAAAGATGTTAAAGAGGACTGGACCCAGTACTGAGCCCTGAGGTACTCCACTAGTGATCCCCCTTTCTTCTGAATGTGTTCCACTCACTATTACATTCTGTGTCCTGTTGTGCAGCCAGTTTGCAACCCAGGCTACCACCCTGAGACCCACTCCCAGGCTGGCTAACTTGATTATTAATCTTTTGTGTGGGACTGCGTCAAATGCCTTGCTAAAGTCTAGGTAGGCCATATCCACAGCCCCTCCCTGGTCTATTAATTTGGTCACCCAGTCAAAGAAATCTATTGGATTCATCTGACATGACCTTCCTGCTGTAAATCCATACTGCTTTGGGTCCTGTGCCCCGCTAGCCTCTAGGTATTCACCAATTCTTTCTTTCAGAAGTGATTCCATAATTTTCCCTACCACTGAGGTCAAACCTACTGGTCTGTAGTTTCCTGCTTCTGCCTTGCTCCCACTTTTGTGAAGGGGAATCACATCTGCCCTCCTCCAGTCCTCAGGTACCACCCCATACCCCCATGATTTGTTAAAAAGTGTGGTCAGTGGTGTCACTAGGTCCTCCCTTAGTTCTTTTAGGATTCTGGGGTGAATCTCATCAGGCCCCATTGCTTTGACCACCTTGAGTTTTAAGAGTTCTTTCAGGACTCTTTCTTCTGTAAATGGACTGGTGACAACTCCCCTACCCAGAGTGCTTCTATTGTCTGGTTTAGGTAACTCCTCCTCATCTACTTTTGTGAATACTGAGCAAAAGTATTCATTCAGTATCTCTGCCTTTTCACTGTCTCCCTCTGCCCACCTCCCCTTTCCCTTATTAATCTTCACTATTCCTCCCTTAACCTTTCTATGCACCCTAATGTACCTGTAAAAGGTTTTATCCCCCTTCTTAACTGACTTGACTATTTTTTCCTCAGTTTGGGCTTTTGCTATTCTGACTGCCTTCCCCACTTCTTTCTGCTTTAATTGATACAGTTCCCTGTGGTGCTCCTTCTGTGATGCCTTATACTTTTTGAATGCAGCCTTTTTCTCCTTAACCTTCCCTGCCACCTCTTTTGAGAACCATAGTGGTTTTTTACTCCGCTTTGTGTTCTTTATCTGTTTCACACAAAGGCTTGTTGCCTCTGTGATGGCAGTTTTGATTTTTCTCCATTGTTCTTCTGCCCCTCCTTTTTGGCCATTTGCTAGTGTATTCCTCAGGTATTCACCCATTTTGCCAAAGTCAGCCCTTCTAAAGTCCAGTATGCTTGTTTTTGTATGGCTTGTCTCCATGGTTGTACTTATTGTGAAGCACACAATGCAGTGGTCGCTTGTTCCCAGATGTCTACTGACTTCTAAATTTGTGATCCTCTCTCCATTTCAGAGTACCAGGTCTAGTATTGCTTCCTCCCGAGTGGGTTCCAACACTAGCTGTCTAAGGCCTGCCCCCCTGCAGGGCATTGAGAATGATCCTGTTCTTGGATGTGGCTGCAGTACATGTCATCCAGTTAACATCTGGCATATTCAGGTCCCCCATCAACAGTATCTCCCCTTTTTCAGCATTTTGAGAGTGTCCTCTATCATTTTCTTGTCCATTTCCTCCCCTTGAGATGGGGGTCTGTATACAACCCCTGTGCGGATTGTGATGCCATTCCCTGTCTTCAAGGTGACCCAGCATGCCTCTTGTCCTCCCCCTTTACTTTTTAGTTCTGTAGCTTTGATCCCTTCCCTTATGTATAGAGCTACTCCACCTCCTCTTTTCCCCTCCCTGTCCCTTCTGTAGACTGTGTACCCCCGGTATGTTGACATCCCAGTCATGGTTCCCCATGTACCATATTTCTGTGACTGCCACAATATCCAAGTGTTCATCTTCCATCAAGGCTACTAGCTCAGGAAGTTGGTTTCCCAGACTATGGGCATTGGTACTCATTGCCCTCCATTTAATGTTGGCTTTATCTTTTTTTTCCCCCGTGCCTGCTCTTTTTGCCCTTGTCTATTTTTCCATTCACCCCTGTCCTGCCCTCTGTTGAGCGCTGTACCTCAGAGTTTACCTTACTACCCGTCATGTTTTGTGGGGGGAGGCTTGAAATTTCATGCCTCTTATTAGCACCTCCCCCACGGCTAGTTTAAAATCTTGCCAAGGAAGCATTTAAACCTGTCACTTAGGATCTTGGTTCCCTTCACGGACAGATGCAGACCATTGTGCCAGTATAAACCTTCATCTCTCCAGGTGTACCCCCAGTCCCCAATGATGCCAAAGCCCTGTACTCTGCACCATTTTTGCAACCATTCATTAAACTGCATTGCGTGTAGTACCCTAGCCTCACCCCTGCCGTGGACTGGCAGCACCTCTGAGAAGGTAACCGTGCTTGCTACCTGTCTGAGGCCCCTTCCCAACTCCACAATTTCATCCTGCACTGCACTGATCCCTTGACTAGCTAGGTCATTTGTCCCAAGGTGGACAATGATATCTAGTTCCCTCTCCTGTGATGCTGCTTCTGCAATCCTGAGGATTCACCTTTTGTCCCTCTAAGCCATGGCACCAAGCAGGAACCTTACTTCCCTCTCCTTGCCCTTACCCAGGTCTACCCCTCTAACAATTGAGTCCCCTTTCAGAAGCTGTTTCCTTCCCCTGTGGTGTCCCTTGCCACCCTTCTGTGGGTCTCCCTTGTGGGTGCCCTCAGCATTCTTCTTGGTCTCCACTGAGGGTGCCATCATAGAGGAACCTTGCTCTGCCAGACTGGCATATGGTTTGTGTAGTGGTACAACTAGGGGGCTTCACCTCTGTTCCACCACCCATACCCTCCCAGAACCCACTGTTGTCCATCTGCTCTTCATACTTGGCAGCCTCTGTGGCAGTGGTGCTCTTTGGGTGGGGGAGGCCTCCTCAGTCCTTGCCAGTTCAGCCTGGAGGTGGGCAACCTCCTCCCTCAGAGGTGACAGTTGCCTGCAGATAGGACAGTAATGCAGTTTCCAGAATGTCTCCCAGAAAACTGCTGCCCCACATCCAGTGCATTGCACCACTCCCCAAAAGTCTCTCTCCCTTATAATATACAATATGTAATATATATATATAAATATATATATTTTTTCTTCCTTTTTGTGGTGTGTTCTTACCCTTTATGCACTGTGCTGGGTTATTAAGAATATGACAGTTCTGCCCCAAGACCTGTTGAGGAAGTGATGTCAGAACCTTGGCTATAAAGGAAACATCACGCCTGGGTGGGTGGGTAGTCCACAACCACTGGTGACTGTTAGAAACAATCAAATACACCACTGCTCTACCACCCTGGTGAGTACTGCCCTTTATAGTAATTCAGCTAACCTCCAGTAACTGATTTGTTAACTATTTAAAAGTAATTTGATGCAAACTGTTACAGAATAACAGTAGACAGTCCAGTTACCCATCAAGGAAAATAAAATACGCAGTTATTGCAACCCTTCTGAAGTTGCTCACAAGATAAGTAGTTTTGAAAAACCCCTTCCTGATTTAAAAATGAAAATAATTAAATACAAAGCAATACCAATGTAAGACTGTAAAGTAAGGAAAACTTCTCTCAGATGCAAGTAAGAGAGATCTGTTGCAGATTTCTAGTCCAATATAATATATCCCATGCAGCTTCTCAGTTGTTTCAAAGCACACCCTGTTACACCACTTGAAGAGATGGGCTTCTGTTTGAAACAGAATCACACCAGTAGTTTATAGTAATTGATCAATGCTGGAATGCTCCTACACCCAAAACAATTGGCTATGATGCAAGGTCTCCCTGACTACTGAATACAATTTCCCCTACCTGAGGCTGTGTCTAGTATCAAATTACAAACTGCAGCCTTTGCTATTCAAAGTACGCAGCCACTGCCAGTAAATTATTTCCAAATATATCGATGCAAACTGTCACAGAATACTAGTAGACAGTCCAGTAACCCACCAAGGAAAATCAAATATGCAGTTATTTCAAACCTTCTGAAGTTGCTCACAAGATAAGTAGTTTTGAAAACCCCCTTCCTGATTTAAAAATGAAAATAATTAAACACAAAGCAATACCAATGTAAGACTGTAAAGTAAGGAAAACTTCCCTCAGATGTAAGTAAGAGAGATCTGTTGCAGATTTCTAATCCAAAATAATATATCCCATGCAGATGGCTGACTACATACAAGAAAGGTGGGGTTTAAACTTGTAAGGGGGGGAAGGGATGAGGGAGGGGCTGACCAGAAGCCCTCTCCTCCAGATGAGGGGAGTAGCCTTCAAGCCCAAGGGGGGGAGGGGGGAAACAGACTGGAGGTGGAGGTTTCAGGAGGAGCAGGGGAAGGATGGAAGTATAAGGAATCTGGGTGGGGTTCGACAAAGAGGATCAGGGATAAGGGTGGGGTTGGTGTTAGTAAATGCCAGGAGCTTGGGAAACAAGTTGCCAGAGTTCCAGGCCATGCTGTTTGGGGGTAGATGTGGCGGTGGTCACGGAGACGTGGGCCAACAAAAACCATGACTGGGACCTAAATGTACGGGGGTACACTATGCTTAGGAAGGATAGAAAGGAGGGCAGAGGGGGTGGAGTGGCTATGTTCATTAGAGATGATATAGAAATTGCTATGGTAGAAGAGGCAGAGGGAAACGTGGAGGCCTTATGGGTCACCTTACGATCCCCAGCAGGAGATAAGGTCAAGCTGGGAGTAGCATATAGGCCCCCCGGGATGAGTGATGTTCTAGAGGATGGTTTGCTGGACAACATCATTGCCCAGTGTGGTCCAAAAGGGAAGGAGTGGTGTTGATGGGGACCTTATATGCCAGGTACAAACTGGGGAACCATGTCCTGTAAGGTGGCCAAGGAGCAGAGGCTGCTGGATGGCTTCCAGGATGTGTTCTTAACACAGCATGTGATGGAGCCCACAAGGGAGGGCATGTCCTGGATGTGGTTCTGGCAGATGGGGATCTGGTAAGGGACATGGTTGTACAGGACCCCTGACTGGGAGTGACCACAATACTGTCTGGTTTCAAATAAGCATGGGGAGTGGGGTGAGATCTAGGACACTGGCAGTGGACTTCAGGGGCAGACTTTATGGGCATGGGAAATATTCTCAAGGATCACTTGAAGGGATTACCTCAATGACAGGTGTGGAAAGGAGATGGGAGGTAATAAAACGGGGACTTCATGAGGCAGTCAGGATCTGTGCTAAGTTGAAACGTAAGGGAGCAAGGTCACATAAACCATGCTGGTGGTCCAGTGAGGTACAGGTAGCAGTCAGAGAAAAGAAAGTGGCCTACAAAAAATATAAAACAACAAGAGGGGATAGGGATAAGGAAATGTACCAGCTTGCATCTAGAAAAGTCACCAGTATGGTGAGGGGAGCAAAGTCCAGTAAAGAGCAGTGGCTGGCACAGGGGATACATGGAGGGGAAAAGGGGTTCTTCCGGTACAGTGGGGAGTGGAGAAAAACTAAGGGCCATCTCAGCAGATTGAGATCAGAAGGAGGGTGGGTGGAAGAGGCGAGGGACCAGGCAGAGGTATTTAATGAGTACTTTGCCTCTGTGTTCACTAGGGAGGGGGATGGGATATCTACAAAGCAAGGCATGAAGGGGATAGAAGCGGCAGGAGTGGGATCAGGGGAGCAACAGAAATGGAGCAAGGGGGAAGGAAAGGTACCCCAGGGGTGTCACATCTGGATAAGGATAAAAAGACCAGTAAGGTGGAGGGGACGGATGATGCTATCTCCCTCAAAAGGGTGTGGTTAGCCCTCAAGGCCCTAAAGAAAAGCAAATCTCCTGGGCCGGATGGCATTCATCCGAGAGTACTATGGGAATTGGCAGACATACTGGCTGCACCCCTGGTGGAGGTTTTCAGCAGGTCACTTGAGACAGGGGGGGTACCTAGGGATTGGCGAGAGGCATATGTGGTACCATTCCATAAAGGGGGGTAGAGGGAAGTACCAGGTAACTACTGACCCATCAGTTTGACCTCGGTGGTGGGAAAATTAATGGAGAGTATACTAAAGCAATGATTGGGGGTGTACTTGGAGGAGGTGGGAGGTCTGGATAGTAGGCAACATGGGTTTGTGCCAGGTAGATCATGTCAAACCAACCTTGTGGAGTTGTATGAATGGGTAACATCAGAACTGGACAGGGGTAAGCCTGTGGATGTATTATTCTTGGACTTCAGCAAGGTGTTTGACTCTGTCCCAATGGTCTGGTGGAGAAACTGATGGGGTTAGAATAGGCCCTTTGATGGTCAGATGGATTGAAAACTGGCTAGCTGGGCGTACTCAGAGAGTAGTGGTCTGGGGGGAGCTCTCAACCTCAGAGAGATTGGTAGTGGGCACCACAGGGTTGGTCCTGGGTCCGATCCTGTTTAATGCATACATATCGGACATCACGGAGGGTATAGGGTGTGAAATGAGTCTCTTCGTGGATGACTCCAAGATGGGAGCAGTAGTTGAGGGAGAAGAGGGGAGGTTGGCCCTGCAAGGGGACCTGGACACCCTGGAAAGCTGGGCTCACACATGGAAATTAAATTTCAATATCACCAAGTGCAAGGTGTTGCATCTTGGTTGAGGAAACCCTAAACACAGGTACACCCTGGGAGGGGAGGCATTGGAGGCCTCAATGGGGAAAAAGACTTAGGGTTCATGGTGGATACATGTATGAATAACTCTGAGCAGTGCAGGAGAGAAGCTAGCAAGGCAAACAGGATGTTGGGATGCATCATAAGGGGGATCACCTCTAGGAGCAAGGAAGTGATTCTGCCGCTGTACAATGGACTGGTTAGACCACACCTTGAGTACTGTGTACAGTACTAGAGACCACACTTAAGAGGGACATACAGCTCCTGGAGAGGGTACAGAGAGGGCAACAAAGATGATAATGAGGGCTAGGGATTTGACTTATGAGGACAGACTTGAGGAGCTCTGCCTGTTTTCATTGGAGGAGAGGAGAGATGGGGGACATGATTGAGGTCTTCAAGTACCTCAAGGGAATAAATAGGGTAAACATGGGATCTTTAGACTAAAGCAGGAGGTATCACCAGAGGGCATGGTTTGAAGTTGGAAGGTGGAAGGGTGAGGGGAAAGGAGGAGGTTTTTCACTGAGAGGGTGGTGGACCCTTGGAATGCACTGCCTGGTGAGCTGGTTCAGAGATCCACAGTGGAGGCTTCAAGAGAGGGTGGGACAGACACAGAAAGTGGATGTATCAGACGATGGCCTGTCCCGGGGGGGTGGGGATGGATGATAGGTGTTTCTGGAGCACAAGGGATGGGAGGTTCTCGGCACCCAACTAAGGATCTAGGTTCGAGCAGACTCGATAGACCGTAAGGCCTAATCTGCTGGCAAATAGTATGTTAGTATGCATGTTAGCTTCTCAGTTGTTTCAAAGCACACCCTGTTACACCACTTGAAGAGATGGGCTTCTGTCTGAAACAGGATCACACCAGTAGTTTATAGTAATTGATCAATGCTGAAATGCTCCTACACCCAAAGCAATTGGCTATGATGCAAGGTCTCCCTGACTAGTGAAGACAATTTCCCCTACCTGAGGCTGTGTCTGGTATCAAATTACAAACTGCAGCCTTTGCTATTCAAAGTACACAGCCATTGCCAGTAAATTATTTCCAAATACATTGATGCAAACTGTCACAGAATACTAGTAGACATCCAGTTACCCATCAAGGAAAATCAAATATGCAGTTATTTCAACCCTTCTGAAGTTGCTCACAAGATAAGTAGTTTTGAAAACCCCCTTCCTGATTTAAAAATGAAAATAATTAAATACAAAGCAATACCAATGTAAGACTGTAAAGTAAGGAAAACTTCCCTCAGATGTAAGTAAGAGAGATCTGTTGCAGATTTCTAGTCCAAAATAATATATCCCATGCAGCTTCTCAGTTGTTTCAAAGCACACCCTGTTACACCACTTGAAGAGATGGGCTTCTGTCTGAAACAGGATCACACCAGTAGTTTATAGTAATTGATCAATGCTGAAATGCTCCTACACCCAAAGCAATTGGCTATGATGCAAGGTCTCCCTGACTAGTGAAGACAATTTCCCCTACCTGAGGCTGTGTCTGGTATCAAATTACAAACTGCAGCTTTTGCTATTCAAAGTACACAGCCACTGCCAGTAAATTATTTCCAAATATATTGATGCAAACTGTCACAGAATACTAGTAGACAGTCCAGTTACCCTCCAAGGAAAATCAAATATGCAGTTATTTCAACCCTTCTGAAGTTGCTCACAAGATAAGTAGTTTTGAAAACCCCCTTCCTGATTTAAAAACGAAAATAAACACAAAGCAATACCAATATAAGACTGTAAAGTAAGGAAAACTTCTCTCAGATGTAAGTAAGAGAGATCTGTTGCAGATTTCTAGTCCAATATAGTATATCCCATGCAGCTTCTCAGTTGTTTCAAAGCGCACCCTGTTACACCACTTGAAGACATATTAATGTTAATAACAGTAACAACTGTTTAAAAACATTCTGTTAATTATAAGTACTGTATATACATACAGTAGTACAAAACTAAAATAATAGTCATGTTATTAAATATACTCTGTTATACAAACTATAACTGTTGATATTGCAAGATTGAGCATTATACTAAACAAATTTGTAATTGTTTATGGCATGTGCTGTGATAAGACTAAGTAGTGCTAACCATGGTGACAGCATATTTTTGGTGGTTCACTCTGTCTTTTGCTCATTTTTATATCTGACTTAGACAACTGTCTTACATTACGATTACCAAGCATGTCTTTGATGCAAATTACAAGAACTCAATACTAAATTTGGAACTCAGCCAGGCCTTTTCAGAGAGCTTTTTGTATATCTATATGAATTTTGGGTTTTAAAGATAATCTTGGAAAACTTTCCTCAACTACCACAATTTTTTATGGTGCATACTTGAGGATATTACTGAATGTGTTTGCTATAACTTATGATGGCTTTCGACAATGCTAACATTGTCATCTGCAGCAGTTGTCCCCTGGTCCATGGGTTCTAGGTCTGGTTCAGAGGGTGGCCTATCAGCTGTGGCTTCAGCAGGCTCTATAAAATAAATTAAGATACACTGTGTATTACAGTTAAAAAGATGCAGTTAGTACTATTCATTTTATGTGTATATATATATATATATATATATATATATATATATATATATGAATTTGTTGTTTCTTTTCAGCATAACTGATAACTCAAACCTTATGAATGAGAAGAAAGCCTCAAACTACTAAAAAAAAATTATTTAATGTTTGATCTGAAATACTATTAATAGTGTAGCCATTTTGATTACAGTTAAATTATACACACTCTATCTAACATCAGTAGAAAGTCAACATGTACAATGCTCATCAGTGAGTAAATAATGTCATCTGTTTGCTAGTCTAACATGCCATTTCATTTATGATGTTAAGTATTATATATGTTAAATGTTTGTAGTTTAACCATGCAGGGAGTAATATGTGCATAGGTTTGCATAAATAAACATATAGGGAGCAACTGACATAGGTGCATATCATCAAAGTTGTACAACCATTAGTTCAGAAGTGCTTTAGTTCCATGAAAACACGTTGTAAAGACTTATGATGGATAACATAAGGTTCAGATGAGGGCAACAAAGATGGTGCATGGATTGCATCACAAGTCCTATGAGGACAGGTTGAAGGAACTGAACATGTACTCCCTGGAGGAGAGGAGGGAGAGAGGGGATATGATAGGGGCATACAAGTATCTTACAGGGAGGAACTGGATGCAGGAATACACTATTTTTAAGCGAAAAAGATGCTCCAGGACTAGAGGGCATGTGATGAAGTTGGAGGGAGGACGATTCAGAGGAAACATGAGGAAGAATTTCTTCACAGAATGGGTAGTGGACAAGTGGAACACCCTGCCAGAGGAAGTGGTGGGGGCTGAAACAATCATGGGATTTAAGAATGCATGGGATAGACATAAAGGAATTCTGGAGGTCAGGGATAAGGGGCAACAGACTTCTAGGAAAACATAAACTGAACTTACAAGCTCAAATGAGCAGACTGAGTGGGCCATAGGCCCTTATCTGCCGACACTGTCTATGTATCTATGTATCTATGTAACATCTATTTGCACATAAACAGATATGGCTATAGCATTTAGCAGGTTTACCCAATACTATTGTATGAAATATGTTGGACCAGTGCAATTAGAAGTTACATGACAATATTAAATGTGTTGAATGCATGTTAGCATCTTTCACCTCCTCCCATACCCACCCCCACCCCTCCCTCAATGAAACTCTGCCTTATCATGATCATGGTACTGGGTGCTTCAACTATTCTTGAGACACAGAATACAGACATTTATACATATATATATATATATATATATATATATATATATATATGAAAATACAAAATCACACATGCCCACACAATGCCCTTTGGGGTAACCCTTGCCTCAGTGTTTGCGCACAGAGGTTCTTTGTCATATATATATATATATATATACATACATACATACTGTATGTATTATGTGCTGTGTAAGAGTAGTCATACGCATGATAGTGTAGCAAACAGTGCTGTATTGCTGCATGTGTACATGTCAGTGTCCATACTAATAGCACCTCAACACCATAGCATTGAATAATTTGGTGTCTATAGTGCTTAAAGAGTGGCAATATACTCTAAGCAATACCTGCCTGACAATTACATATTCTAAGGAATACCTTCCTGTCAATTTATTTATATTGTCACTTAATTATTTTACTTACAGCTCAGCACTCTTTCACTGAATCCTGGTTTGCCAACCTGTAGCCACTGCTGGTAGGCTATGTCATACCATACCTGGCCTTTTTCAGGTACTTTCCCTGTTGCTTTTAGCTTGAAGAACCACTGCTGGACCAGCTTCCGTTTCCTCTAACACTTTCCCCATGTCTTGTCAGGGAGTTCTTTCTTTTTCCGGAAATATCTAGCCACCCCCTTACAAGTTTCTTCCAGTGGCTAATTTGTGGCCCTCATCATGATCTTGGGGTCATTGATCTTGGCTACGGCCTCCAGTAACAGAGGCACCTCCATGGGTTCCCAGTGTTTCAGCATGTTCTGAAATTAATCAACAAAAAAGACAAAGAGTTAACATTTGCAATGCTGTACAAACAGATGTCCATAGCAAACACAGAAAGGTTTCAACCCTGGGACCTTGCACGGTGGCACTTAGGGAATGTTCCTAATGTTCCTGTCCAGTAAGACACTAGTTACTGAATCCTGAAGTCAGAGTCCCAGCCCAACTGAACCCACACCAATTAGGGCTAAAATTAGCTTTCACTAATCCCAGTTAGCTAAGTATGGTACCTTGCATGGTACAGTACACCTCCCTCCCTCCCCACACACACCGGCCACTCCCTAAAACACCAGAGGCTGGATCTTAAGGTCACAGCTAGAGATGAACTCACCTCATACCCATTACTGTTACACCACCCTGCCACCAACCAGATGGATGTTACAACTCTGGGACCTTGCTTGGTATCAGTCAGGGATCCCCCCCCCCCGACACACAATATTTGGAATTCCCTATATCATTGTCATATTTATATGAAAAATAATTCTATTTGAAAGAGTACATATGCATTGTGTTTCCCACACACCCTCCACAAACACACACACACACACACTCACACACTGCCACTATATATGTTGAGTTACAACTATGATCACGGAACGAACAGTGTTATTACTAGTAAATAATTACAGTATTCATCATACTAAAAAAATCTGTAATGCTGTGTATCTGTGTTTGTGTTTATAGTGTGTTTTTCTTCTATTTTCTGAATATTTGGCTCGAGCAGTTTTATTTTGTGCACCATGCAGTAATTTGTCTAACACACTGTTCTTCAGGGTACTGAGAGGATGCCATGTCGGAGGCCCCCCAGGAAGAGGCAATTGCCAGCATCTGAGAAGTGCACACCATCTGGTAGGTAGAGCCAATGTTTAAAATACTTAATTTCTGGGTGATGGATGATGTGCATCCCAAGATCATGTAAAAAGGCAGAAATGTGGATGTTTGCCTTTTTTCTAGATCTGTGAAGCAAATACATATGTTGATCTGCACGCCAGGTCATACGCTCTGTGATGTCCGTGTAGACAATCCTACAGGCAGACAACATCTCTGTCAGTGAAGTTAGGTCCAGTTTAGCTTTCCCCACTAAATCTATAGACCTTTTGTCACTTAAATCATTACCTTCAAGGTGGATCAGCAGAATGTCTGGCACAAGGTGGATGCTCAGTAGCCAGTGCATAGTTGGCATGAACTGTTCCTATCTCATGCCTCCCTTACTAAACCACTGCACCCTGCAGTTTGGCAGGTGCAAGTCATGCCCAAAGTGACTTGCTCGAGCAAATTCACCACCTCCATGAATTAAACTGCCGGAATTATCCATGCAGTGCATCTGGAGTTTTCTGCTATCCTGTGTCTTGTTAAAAATCAAAGTGACAGCTCTAAAAAGTCAGTCTGTGTCTCTCAGTAGCCTGTCATCTCTGAGTGGCAAACTCTTCACTTTCCCCTATGATAGTAGAATGTTGAACAGTCAGGTAGCAACAATTGGTCTGAAAAAAATGAATTGGCTAATATGATTAGCTGTGTGCCAATTAAAATATTACATTTCACAGATGCTAGCTTGCAACTTCTAATTGAGTGTGACACAGACAAAACATACTGGCCCCCAATTTCAAAGCCCAGGGGACACCTGGTGCAGCTAGATGAGCTGCCCAAATAAATGGGCTGACACAAAAAAATGCAATATTCAAACCAGATGCACAATTACACATCTCATCTGAATATTGCAATCTAAGAGGGCGGCACAAATGGGAGCTGCTGACAATGCACCAACGCATCCCGGGGGATGTCCTGAATACTTGGAATGGGGATGCATGGCACATCCTCAGATGTGCTGGTTCCAAATTCTTGATATTCAGCCAGAAAAATGCAAATGCAGCCATTAGGCTTGCAAGGTGCAAACAGGCCATTTATATGCTCACTATGTCGCATTTGCATACATTTAGCAGGGATGTGCCCAGTAAGATGCACAGGGTGGCTTGCCCGCATAAACCCCAGCCCTTTTCCATAGTGTAGTGACCCCCTCTCCTGTCCTGATCTCCATTCAAAATATAATGGTAACCCTCAACCCTTTCCATAGTGTAGTGACCCACCCTCCTGTCCTGATCCCCATTTGAATAAAGAAAAATTAATTTTCCCAGCCCTTTTTCCATTGTGTAGTGGCCCCCCCACCCCACTACCCACTCAGATACCCACATCCCACCCCACTCCCCCCCCAGCATGGCCAGTTAGCTGGCAAGCAGCACAGCCCTCCATACACCTCCATGGCTGCCCACTGACTGAACTGTCAGTGAATGACAGCTTATAGTAATCACTACAAGTCCATTGGTTGACAATGTCGACCAATGGGCTTGCAGTGCACATCTTGGCTGAGTATGGGGATGTGCCGCATATTCATGGGCATGCCCCCTTGAGATGTGCTGCATACATTATTGCTGCACTTGTGCACAGCCGAAGATGCACAATGCATCTTCTCCCTTTGAATATTGCACAGTGGTGCATTTCTTAAGATGTGCCTGTGCATCTCAGATGCGCCAGTGCATCTCCTTTGAAAATGTCCCCCATAATGTTTTGGGGGAAATTTAATGATTTGGCATAGTCTGTTTTGAAAAGACACAACACAACTTCCAGTGTGATTGGTTGTAAGCTTTCTTCATATACACATGCCCACTGTCATCTCCCTCCCTTTTGAACTGGCATTTGTGGTGGTAAAAAGTTTTTCTTAGGTCTGACTTTTTCATTGTTGATGTCTGTTATTTATGGTAAGCTGAAATGTCTAGAGTTGCACTGTTTAATAGAGCTTAAAAAATGTTTTTGATTAACCTATCTTAATGAAGAAAGAAGAAAAATGAATATGTTTAAAATTAAGGTTTTTAGATGATGTACTTACTGCAGTTGTTCTGTGCAGTCTCAGCTCTTTCTAAGTTTGCAGATCTGTCCTTGTTGTTCAGTGAACTTGTTCTGTGATTGGCTGTCTCATAGGTTTCCTGTTTTGGTTCAAATTAGTTTAAAAAAATATACATAGTTCATATGCTGCTATACTGCCATTTGTCATGGAAATTTGTCAGTCATGAGCTACCTGCATTGTGATTGGTCAGAAGTGTTATATGGGCATTTTTTCAAGAAACAAAATATGACTGCCCTTAATGGGCTTAATGGTTTGCTTTCTTCACTTGTTTGTTAACAAATATATACCTTGTATCTGGTTCCACCCACATAACATGCTTCAGTGTTTATTTATAGTTATCTCCATTGCATTGTGTGATTGCTAGCATTTTTGGTATGAATTTGAGCCACGTCCTGGTTGAAATGCATCATGGGAAGTCAAGATAAAAAAGTACTGAGCGCTTTTGGAAAACAGTCTACACTTTCACAAAAGTGCCACAATGTTATTGATGGGAAGAGCTCGCAAGTATCGGGACTGTCACGAAAGTACTATATGCTTTCACACAATTCCCATAGAAATGAATGGGGGAAGCTTGTAAGTAATGTGACTTTTGTGAAAGTGCAGCATAGATTCACTCAAATCTATTAGAAATTGATGGGAAAAGCTCGCAAGTACCGTGCCTTTCATGAAAACACCATGTGCTTTTGAGAAACTCTAATAGAAATGAATGTGGAAAGCTCGAAAGTATTGTGACTTTCCCAAAATTGATATGTGTTTTCACACAACTCTCATGGAAATTAATGGGGAAAGCTCGTAAGTACTATGAGTTTTACAAAACTATTGTGTGCTTCTGTAGTACTCTCATAGAAATGAATTGGCAAAGCTTGCAAGTACTGTGGCTTTTGCAAAACTACTATCTGTTTTTGAGAAACCCTGATAGTAATTAATGGAGCGAGCTCGCAAGCACACTGACGTTTGCACAGCTACTATGCAGTTGCATGCAACTCTCATAGAAATGAATGGGGAAAGCTCACAGGTACTGTTACTTTCATGAAACTACTGTGTGCTTTCCAGAACCTCTCATAGAAATGAATGGGACATGCTCACAAGAATTAAGACTTTCTTGGAAGTACTTTGTGCTTTCGTGCAACTCTCATAGAAATGAATGGGGAAACCTCACAAGTACTATTACTTTCATGAAAATACTATGTGCTTTCATAGTACTCTCATAGAAATTAATTGCTAAAGCTTGCAAGTACTGTGGCATTCTCAAAAGTACTATCTGTTTTCGAGAAACTCTGATAGCAATGAATGACTTTTGTAAGACTGCTATGTGCTTCAAAGAAACTTTCATAGAAATGAATGGGATAAGCTCACAAATACTAAGACTTTCACAGAAGTACTTTGTGCTTTCAAGCAACTCTCATACAAATGAATGTGGAAAGCTCAAAAGCACTCTCAGTTTTGTGAAAATACTATGAACTTTTATGCAACTCTAATAGAAATGAATGGGGAAAGCTTGCAAGTACTGTGACCTTTGTGGAAGTAGCATGTGGTTTTGCAAAACTCTCTTAGAAATGGATGGGGGAAGCTCAAAAACTCTTGTCACTTTCATTGATTAATGGAAAAAGATATTTGATTTTTGCAACTGTGTAATTGTTTCTTTCTTTTTTTGTAGGTGTGTGATACTGTAAATTACTTTACACTGTGAGCTATACAACTGAATCTGAGAAATGCCAAGCAAGACAAGACAGGCCACCAGTCATAGACAAGATACGTACCATAGTAGTGTAGTGTTGATGAATGCTAATAAAAGCAGCTTGTCTTTCTATGCAGCATAAGAAGAGTGTGCATTCTGTGCACAATAAAAGGTTGTCTGTTAGTGAGAAGACCTCTGCCTCAGCTAATGTCTCATCAGCAACCAGAAAATGTATAGCTGCTAAAATGTGGTGAGTAGTAAGCAGCAGAGGAAAGCTGTTCTCGTATCAGGTATTAACAACCTAAAATGAAAACAGAAACATACTTTTGTCATCACTGGCCATCTAAGCAAGCTAAGGTATTTCCAAAACTTGACTGCAAAGACTAACGTTGATTGGATAATTACTGCTATCATGCGACGCGAAGTCAAGAGACTGAAGAGTCAGCTTGCCTTAATGAAACTTCAGTACTTCTCAGAGTTCACATTTTTGTGAACATGGCACTTGCTGTCCTTGCACATTTGTAGAAACAAATGATGCAGCAAATTGAACATTTCAGTAATGTTGTCAACTCTGTGCAGATGAAATTGTGAAAGGTTAAATTTTGTGAAATTTTCAAAGGACAATGGCTACACAAACAGCATTCTGAAGCATTTTTCTGTCAGGAGTCTTATCTCACACTGAAAAAATACATTACTCTTTCCATGGATAAAGGTGATGAAGTGTGCAATGTGTTGACTGTCTGTGACAGTGAGGAACCAGCTGGGTCAGGATATGACACTGACTCAACAGGTGGAGAACACAAAAGCACTTGTGTGTCATGGGCATGTGATAGTGAAATGTAATGTCAGACAAGCATCGCTTAATGCTGTTGCTCAATTTGTCCATCTCTTTGTTTGTAATAAAAAACACAGAGATACAAGTTGTACCACAGCATTGACCACTGTAAGATTCAACCATATAAAGGACTGCTGGGGCATTCCTTGGCATGCTTGGACAGTGGGGTGGGTAATAGTGTGTTCCATCACATGCGTATGGTTGCTGTACACAACCCTGCTCAACTTTGTGTGAAAAATCTTCCAAGTCAGAAAAGCTGTGTCAATCTATACACAGCTTGATGAGTTGTTGCAAGCAGGTGATATGAAAGGTAGAAAAGCTATCATTAGAGATTTTCAATGTGCCAGTAAAGTTTCTGTTCCAGTCTCTGATGAAACCACCACCATTCAATTGCCCCATGTCTCTCTCAGGGAAGCAGAGCTCATTAAAACTTTTGGAAAACCCATTGCCAAGTTTGAGTTGGCAAAGAGAGAGAGAGAGAGAGAGAAATTTGACTCTATTTGTGTCTCATGTCACAGACTACTTTACAGACAACAGGCTATTACTGTTGACCTGAAAAATATAGTATTTCAATGACATGTGGGCATGATTGTTGGCTTTTCTACTACTACAGCATAACTTTGACCTAGACCCAATGGTCATCAAGTGTCAGTACTGTTTTACTAAGGTGAAACATGACACACTGCCACCAAGGTCTGTGTTGAACAATATGGAGGCTGATGTGACACCTGGTGAGATTACTGCATTGAATTTGTTTGAATGGATTCTCATACAAATGATGAAAAAATTCCAGACTATTCTTTGTCTCAATACAAGGACACAGAATGTACTCCAGAAAGAGCTTGTGATGTCTCTGAAGGGCTCCATCATGTATTTGCCACTGCCTCTGAAAGACAATGTAGAGGCAATCTCAAATGAGAACAGTATGGTCATTCTTGTAAATGGTGTCCCCACAAAATTAAAGGTTATCTGGCAAGATGTCAATGTTGAGAAAGTGAGAACTGCTCTGAAGAGCAATAATCCATTCTATGCAGATGTTGACTCTGATGAACTTAGTAACATGACTACTCAGTTTGGAGTGATGGACACAAGGAAGCCAATGATTGAGAAGGACGATGTTACAACTAATGAAAATGTATATGAACAGTACACAATTCACCTTCTGCATGGCAGGGACCCAGTCAGTGACAATATTGACCTGTACCAGATGAAGCAGATTGAGGGCAGTCTTGTAGGTATCTGGGAGGAAATACTGGCAGCACAGTGTTTTCCAGATTTGTTCCCACAAGGTGTAATATAGATAACGTAGTCAATATGTGGCAATAGGGTTCCCAAGACAATAGCACGGCATGTTTCACAGGTCAAATATTGTTTAAATTTATACAACATACTAATCTTTTGATTTATTGCTGTACTGATAGTCTTAACCTGAAAGTGAAAGGTCATGTTGGGGTCAAGTAGGACACCAAGATATTTAAATTAATTTACCTGTTCAATAATAATTCCAGAACCATCATGAATTAACAAGCATGGATTATCCCTATGCATGTATGTGCTACCAAATATCATTGACTTAGTTTTCTTCACATTCATAATCATTAGACTAGTAGACAGCCAAGAACAGAAAAGGTGAAACTCGGGTTCTAAGACAGAACTAAGATGGGAAAGTAAAAGGGCCTGATAAAACAATAAAAGATCATCTGCGTATAAAAGACACCTACAATTACTAAAAACTAAAAGCAATTGATTTATAAATAAATAAAACAATATGGGTCCAAGTATGGGCCCCTGAGCAACATCACACTCTACAGATCTCAGATTAGAATTCAAAGAATTAATGGAAACATACTGAGATCTGTTTGTCAGATAATTCCTCATCCAGCTTACAACATGTGCAGAGATGCCCTGTTCCCACAATTTAAAACAGCAAGGGGTGATTGATTAAATCAAATGCCCTGGTGAGGTCCACAAACACCGCCCCGTCAGAAGGCCCTTATCATACCCCTGAAGGACGGTGTTAACGAACCTAACCAGGGCAGTACCAGGCCCATGACCATGCTGTTGTACACACAAAATATTATTACACTCTAAGAAAATAGTATTTAAACCTGAAAATAAGAAAAAAGTCCCTCTATGTTTTATTTATTTATTTATTTTTTTACCTGTGGAAACAAAGTCCACCAGTGATCAGAACTGCATCACTCACTCAACCTCCCACAGTGCACCTGCCACCCCACACCCTCCTTGACAGCCCCACACACCCTCACTCACCTGAACAGGTCCCAGGTTTGGGATACACTCTGTGATTAAAGACATATCTTGCTGCTGGAACCGGTGACTGCAATATGAGAAACAAGGGTAAATGTGGTTCAATGAACTGTATTTCAATAGAGGTTTCAACTTTTATGAATAACTTGGCTGTTTTTTGAGATTTTGATCCCAAATTTTCAACATGGCCTTTTGGGGACCCCACCTCATGAACTGTATGACTGTCATGCTTCAACTCCTGCCCAAAAGGTGATTTCTTAGCTGCTTGGCAAATTCACTTTTAGGGTTGGATTTGGATAATGACAGTTATATTGATCATGAAGAGGGCTCATGAGAAGGCTATGTTGGAAATTTAGGGTCAACATTTTTAAAAAATGGCAACGTTATGACCATTTGTTGGAATTTTGATGTACACGCTCATAACTTTGGAATTTTTTAATATTTTGATCACAGATTTTCAACACAGACTTCTTATTACCCCACTTCATGTATGTCACAGCTGCCATTTTTCAAATCCTGGCTAAAATGTGTTTTTGCACCTGTGGTGCAGAATGGCGCTGCAATTGTGCAGAATTATGTTTTGGTGTTGATTTGAAAATTTTGTGTAATGGGTACATGAGGTGGGTAATAAGATATATATGCTGGCAAATTGGCACTGTTGTCCTATAAATGGATGGCATGACCTGGGGGGATCCTGTGCATCCCCAGCTACATACATATATGCATAAGGACAACCATGGAGCATGTGCATCCACAGCAATGTAAGGAGAGTTATGGAGGGTGACAGTGCAGGGCCTGAAGGGCTTTGTGCTCCCACAGACGAATAAGGATACAAGTAAACTGTCTGAAAAAGTCAGGAAATTCATTGCAAAAAACTTTGATAATGCATCAGGGCTGCTGCAACAAAAGTAGAGAAATATGGCATTAGGGTTTCCAAGTCTAACACCCCACTCCCATCCTGCACACAGCAACAGGCATCAGGGGTGTGCCTTGGGGTCATCAACCATTACGCTCATTCCATTCTGCTATACTGTACCAATCTCAGCTTATTAACATATGGAATGGGGTAAGTGTTAGGGCTGATGACCCCAAGGAACACCCATGGCACCAGTTGCTGTGTGCAAGGTTGGGTTGGTGTTAGGCTTGAAATCCTAATGCCATATTTCCCTATTTTTGTTGCAACAGCCCTAACTGATACATTAACATAGTTTTTGCAATGAATATATATATATATATATATATATATATATATATATATATATATATGTATACGTATATATATATATATATATATATGTGTGTGTGTATATATATTCATGGCAAAAAACTCTGTTTAATGCATCAGTTAGGGTTGTTCCACAGCAACAAAAGTGAGGAAATTCGGTGTTAGGGTTGAAAACCCTAACTCTAAATTCACCCAGCTCAGCACCACACACACAGACACACACACACACACATGCAAGTACTGGGGAGGACCAAGGCAACACGACCAATGGCAGGCAACCAGCAGCAGGTGACAGAAATAACAAACAATTGTCTAAATATACTACAAGACATCCCCACCCACCTGACCAGGTACTGCATGCTCAATGGAGATCAACAGCTAAACTGAGGCCATGTACACCAAATGTACACATCCCTGATTGCAGCTGCACACAACGTACCACACTTAGTAGTTGCATGGCCTTATCTAACAATGCCCTACACCACACCACACCTGGTACTGTGCCGTTAGTCAATATAAACGCTGAATGTGTATCATCACAGTTGTACAAAGGTTTTAAGACTAGTGCGTATACATTAATTAAGAGAAATACATAAATTAACTACAAGACACAGCCATGGTCAAGATAAAAGTAGCCTTGCATTTAGTATGTGATTTACATAGTAGTACATTTACTGCAACTGTTTACTCAAGATAGAGAGGCTGACGTAAACGTATGGAAAAGCATTGGCTGTACAACGCTATGAAATTCGTACTGCCAGTATCAGATGCATTCTTACTGATGAAGGTGTACTGTGATATTAATACATATACCTTCAGTGTGTTTGAATACTAAAGATTCAGTAAGTATTCTTTGTAAGAAACAGTGTAATTGCGTGGATCAGGCTAAGGAACTTCTAAATATCGTAGCACTACTGAGCCAACAATGATGTAGCTGTATTGGAGATGTCTATAGGATAGATTTTCCTGTAGGCACTTACTGAGTATGTTGTATCTGATAAAGACAATGTCATTGCCTCTGTGATGACTAACTTATTGAAACAGTGATACATTTACTATTGTTGCAATGAGTGATCTAAGCCACTTATGGACACAGCCTAATTTTTTTAACAGTTGTTTCATACTCAGGCTGTATGCCTAGTCTTTGGGTTTGTCACAGTTCTGCAGCTGATGCTATCAAAGTGATAACTATGTTAATTGTGCTACAACATGAATCAAGTAGGTACAGTGTAGATATAAATAGAATGTCTTTTAGTATTGATTTTACTCACAATGGGATAAGTGTAGTAGGACTGGAGGGGTCATTCTCTATCACAGACTCTGTCAGTTATAATCACATTAACGTTTCGATGGCTACAATGATCAAGTTACATTGTTCATCTTCATGAATTCATATTCACTGCAATTCTTCAGGAAGTAGACAGTGGATGGGGTAACTGGGTGCGACACTGTGTTGCAAAGCTCCTGCAGTGCCTAGCAGAAGGAGAGTATCTACACATGAAGGTAATTAAGCAATAAGGCATGACAAACAGTTATGTTAAACAACTCTAGGGGTTTAATGTTGAATGAGGCATAGCCAAGTGCCACATGTCGCTAGACAGTGATTAACTGACCATTAACATTATCCCTGGGAGTGCCTTATTGCTATCATAATAAAGCTGTTTTTTTAAACAACATTAAACCATGTTCATCATATGGTTAGGCTCTACATGTATGTTAATAAAAGCTAAACATAAGGCTGTTAGAATGTTAATAGCCTATCAGAAAACTGCATTTATCAGATCCTTGTTATAATCAGAGATATTATACTTGTACAACTCCTTGGTTTTGCTCAACTCTATTGCTCACGTGGCCCACCACATGTGGTGTGGTGTGGGGCATCAGTAGGTAAGGCCATGCAACTACTAAGTGTGGTACATTGTGTGCAGCTGCAATCAGGGATGTGTCGTTTGGTGTACATAGCCTCAGTTTAGCTGTTGATCTCCACTAAGCATGCAGTACCTGGTCAGGTGGGTGGGGTGGGTGGGGATGTCTTGTAGTACAGTTAGACAATTGTTTGTTATTTCTGTCACCTGCTGCTAGTTGTCTGTCATTGGTCGTGTTGCCTTGGTCCTCCCCTGTACTTGCATATTGTGTGTGTGTGTGTGTGTGTGTGTATGTGTGTCTGTGTCTGTGGTGCTGAGGGGGGTGAATTCGGAGTTAGGGTTTTCAACCCTAACACCAAATGTCCTCACTTTTGTTGCTGTGGAATAACTCTAACTGATGCATTAATCTGAGTTTTTTGCCATGAATATCCTGTCTTTTTGAGAATGATTAGTAACAATAGTATATGATTTGTTGTTGTAAGAGTACTGCACATACATACTGAAATGTACCAAGATGAGGAATACAGTAACTCATGTAGTACTATTTTCTGTTATGAAGACTATGACTACTTCCATCTGAACCATATTGCTTTTTACATGTATGTATTTATTTTCACTTCCCACTGTTATGACAATATTAATTTTTCATGTTGCATCATTTTACTCATTATCTTTGTGCAGTCAATGTACCTTCTCTTCGGACACATGATGAATGTAGTACTCTATGGCCAGAATATTCAAACTGTGCCAGGCTGTGGCACAAGCCTGGGCGCAGCTCAACTGTCTTGCACAGGATTGTGGCCTGGGTGATATTCAACAGACCTGCACTATGGTGCAGCAGCTTTGAATTTCGCACCCTGGCCACCCTAACTGTGCATGTCACAGTAGTACTGCTCCAGCGCAAGTGGCCAGAGTGTAGCATGGAGATGCGCTGGCGTAAGTGCCATTGCGCCATGCACAGCACCTGCGATATTCAAAAGGGGACATGCAAATGGGGTCATAATGTATACAAGGCACACAGGGGTACATTTTAATCTCATTACAGCCCCATTTGTATGTCATTAGCATGGAGGTGCGCTGATCCCCGAGAACTTGTGCCTGGTGCCCTGACAGGCACCAGTCATTGGGAACAACACCGCATGCAGCCCACTCGTGCGCATTCGTGAACAAATAAAAAAGAAGTGCAATATCCCAGATGGTCCAGTGGACTGCAGTGAGCCCGATCACAGGTATCATTAATAGAACCCCCCCAAAGTGCAATATCCCTGGTGTTGTAGTGGAGTGAACTGAGCCCAATTGCAGGCATCATTAATAGACCCCCCCAAGTACAATATCCCTGGTGGTCCAGTGGACTGCTCGATGGCTGATTGCGAGCATCTGTACCGCATCAAATACCCCTAAGACCCTGGTGGTGTAGTGTACATCCCACCCCACCTGCCCACTGAGCCCTACCACCCCGATCCACCCCCCTCAGCCGGCGGGCGGCAGTACCGCACCCACCTGCCACCCCTCCACCCACCAACTGACAGCTTGGTAGGGCTGTGTGACCATTGGTTCACAGCATGAGCCAATGGGTGTGCAGCGCATACCATACTACTCAGTACAGATATGTGAATGAATTCATTCACATATCTGAACTGAGTGTACGATATGTGCTGCATGCCCAATAGGTCATGCTGTGACTCAATGGGTATGCAACTCTATTGAGCTGTCAGGTGTTGGGGTGGCAGAAGAGTGGGGTGCTGCTGCCCACCAGCTGACGAGAGGTGGGGAGTGGGTCGGTGGGGCTCAGTGGGTGGCTGGGGTGGGAGTACACTACACCACCAGGGTCTTAGGGGTATTTGATGAGGTACCAATGCCTGTAATCAGGCAGCGATCGTCCCTGGACCCACAAGGTATTGCACTGAGGGAGAAACGTGCTAATGCTGCGATCAGGCACATAGAGGTGTAATGTACCACCAGGGATATGGGACGGTGGCATTTTGCTCCAGGGATGCCTGCAATGGGGCATGGGGGGGCACTGTCAGGTGCAGCAGGAACTCGGATGGACAACCACAAGTGTAATCCCACATGAATCTGCTATAATGTTTCAGAAAATGATGAAATAGCAGTTGTGCAACCCTTTGTCACAAATGTTGCTGATAAACATCCCCACAACACAATAACACCACAAACAAAAATTAGTATTAATAAAATATTTACATTTTTTGTATAAAAGTATAAAATGATATTTTCATTAAATCATACAAAAATAAGATTTTTTTACAAAAATACATACACTGTTGCCCCACTGGCTGTGGGGCAGCAACTTTCTGGGAAACATTCTGGAACCTGCATTGCTGCCCTATTTGCAGGCAACTGTCAGCTCTGAGGGAGGAGGTTTCCACCTCCAGGCTGAACTGGCAAGGACTAAGAGGAATCCCACCCAAAGAGCACCAGTTCCACAACCACTGCCTCAGAGGTTGCCATGTGTGAAAACAGATGGACCACAGTAGGTTCTGGGAGGTGAGGGTGGTGGAACAGAGGCGTAGCCCCCAAGTTGCACCTCTACACAAATCATATGTCGGTCTGGCAAATCAAGGTTCCTCTATGATGACACCCTCATTGGAGACCAAGAAGAATGCTGGGGACATCCACAAGGGAGACCCACAAAAGAGCGGCAAGGGACAACACAAGGGAAAGAAACAGCTTCTGATAGGGGACTCAACTGTTAGGAGTCTAGACCTGGGGAAGGGAGAGGAGAGGGAAGTAAGGCCCCTGCCTGGTGACATGGCTTGGAGGGACAGGAAGCGAATCCTCAGGATTGCAGAAGCAGCATCACAGGAGAGGAAACTAGATATCATTGTCCACCTTGGGACAAATGACCTAGCTAGGCATGAGATCAGTGCAGTGCAGGATGAATTTGTGGAGTTGGGGAGGGGCCTCAGACAGGTAGCAAGCACGGTAACCTTCTCAGAGGTGCTGCCAGTCTATGGCAGGGGTGAGGCTAGGTACTGCACACCATGTGGTTTTAATGAATGGTTGCAAAACTGGTGCAGAGCACAGGGCTTTGCTTCATTGGGGACTGGGAGTCCGCCTGGAGATGAAGTTCTATACTGGCATGATGGTCTGCATCTGTCCAGGAAGGAAAACATGCTCTAGGTGACAGGTTTAAAGGCTTCCTTGGCAAGCTTTTAAAAGCCAAGGGAGGTGCTGATCGGAAACAGGAAGTTCAAGGCTCCCCCCAGCAAAGCATGGCAGGTAGTAGGGTAAACACTGAGGTACAGAGCTTGTGGAGGGCAGGACAGGGGTAAATGGAAAAATGGACAAGGGCAATAAGAGCAGGGATGGGGGAAAAGGATAAAGCCAACATTAAATGGAGGGCAATGAGTACCAATGCCCGTAGTCTGGGAAACAAGCTTCCAGAGCTAGTAGCCCTGATGGAAGTGAAACACTTGGATATTGTGGCAGTCACATAAACATGGTACATGGAGAACCATGACTGGGATGTCAACATACCAGGGTACACAATCTATAGAAGGGACAGGGAGGGTAAAAGAGGAGGTGGAGTAGCTCTCTACATAAGGGAAGAGATCAAAGTAACAGAACTAAAAAGTAAAGGGGGAGGACAAGAGGAACTCTGGGTCACATTGGAGACAGGGAATGGCATCACAATCTGCACAGGGGTTGTATACAGACCCCCGTCTCAAGGGGAGGAAATGGACAAGAAAATGATAGAGGGCATTCTCAAAATGGCTGAAAAAGGGGAGATACTGTTGATGGGGGACCTGAATATGCCAGATGTTAACTGGGCAACATGGACTGCAGCTATATCCAAGAGCAGGGTCATTCCCATTTACTTCCTTACGTAACCACCTTATTAACACCCGATGCTGTAACTGCCACTTGTCAAAGCCGTACTCAATACTTATGACAAAGCTTATTACTAAGCTGCTAAGGACAACATAACTCCGGTATTGTTTGCATCCATCCTACCTGTACCAGTTTGTTTGTATCTATGTCTTAATTTACTGTTATACTTATGTGTTGTACTGCTATACTGTGTATTTTGGTTTGTCTTACTGTGACAAGGTACCTTTGTAAATGAGCCTATGGCTCAAAGGTTTTCCAAACTGCTGTTTAAATAAAATAAAAAATAAAAATTCGTAATGCCCTACAGGGAGCATGCCTTAGACAGCTAGTGGTGGAACCCACTTGGGAGGGAGCAATATTAGACCTGGTACTCTCAAATGTAGAGAGGATCACAAACTTAGAAGTCAGTAGACACCTGGGAACAAGCAACCACTGCACAGTGTGCTTCACAATAAACACAACCATGGAGACAAGCCATACAAATACAAGGATACTGGACTTTAGAAGAGCTGACTTTGGCAAAATGGTTGAATACCTGAGGAATGTGTTAGCAAATGGCCAGAAAGGAGGGGTGGAAGAACAATGGAGAAAAATCAAAACTGCTATCATGGAGGCAACAAACCTTTGTGTGAAACAAATAAAGAAAACAAAGCGGAATAAAAAACCACAATGGCTCTCAAAAGAAGTGTCAGGAAAGGTTAAGGAGAAAAATGCTGCATTCAAAAAGTATAAGGAATCACAGACGGAGCACGACAGGGAACTGTATCAATTAAAGCAGAAAGAAGTGGGGAAGGCAGTCAGAAAAGCAAAGGCTCAAACCGAGGAAAGGATAGCCAACTCAGTTAAGAAGGGGGATAAAACCTTATATAGGTACATTAGGGAACATAGAAAGGTTAAGGGAGGGATAGGGAAGATTAATAAAGGAGAGGGGAGGTGGGCAGAGGAGACAGTGAAAAGGCAGAGATAATGAATGAATACTTTTGCTCAATATTCACAAAAGAAGAAAAGGAGGAGTTACCTAAACCAAACAGTAGAAGCACTCTGGATAGTGGGGTTGATACCAGTCCATTTAAAGAAGAAAGAGTACTGAAAGAACTTCTAAAACTCAAGGTGGACAAAGCAATGGGCCTGACGGAATTCACCCTAGAATCCTAAAAGAGCTAAGGGAGGACCTAGTGACACCACTAACCACACTTTTTAACAAATCATGGGAAGATGGGGTGGTACCTGAGGACTGGAGGAGGGCAGATGTGATTCCCCTTCACAAAAGTGGGAGCAAGGCAGAAGCAGGAAACTACAGACCTGTTAGTTTGACCTCAGTGGTGGGGAAAATGATGGAATCACTTCTGAAAGAAAGAATTGTTGAGTACCTAGAGGCCAGCGGGGCACTGGACCCAAAGCAGCATGGATTCACAGCAGGACGGTCATGTCAGACAAATCTAATCGATTTCTTTGACTGGGTGACCAAAGTAATAGACCAGGGAGGGGCTGTGGATATGGCCTACCTAGACTTTAGCAAGGCATTTGACACAGTCTCGCACAAAAGATTAATAAGCAAGTTAGCCAGCCTGGGAGTGGGTCTCAGGGTGGTAGCCTGGGTTGAAAACTGGCTTCACAACAGGACACAGAAGGTAATAGTTAATGGAACACATTCTGAAGAAAGGGGGTTACTAGTGGAGTACCTCAGGGCTCAGTACTGTGTCCAGTCCTCTTTAACGTCTTTAGAGGTGACATTGCAGAGGGTCTGGAAGGAAAGGTATGCTTCTTTGCGGATGATGCAAAGATCTGTAACAGAGTTGATACACAAGGGGGGGTAGAAAGGATGAGAAGGGACTTGGCAAGGTTGGAGGAATGGTCAGACATATGGTAACTTAGATTCAATGCAAAGAAGTGCAAAGTAATGCACCTGGGAAATAAAAATCTAGGCGAAGAGTACACAATAGCAGGGGAGGTACTAACAACAACAATAATGGCAAGGGATCTGGGTGTAGTCATATCAGATGACCTAAAGGTGTGCATGCAATGTGAGAAGTCAGTAGGAAAAGCCAGGGGGATACTGGGATGCATAGGGAGAGGCATCACAAGTAGAAAACAGGAAGTGGTTATCCCTCTATAAAGACAGTTGGTGAGACCCCATCTGGAGTACTGTGTGCAGTTTTGGAGACCTCATCTACGCAAGGACATAGACAGGATGGAAGCAGTCCAAAGGAGGGCAACTAAAATGGTGCAGGGTCTACATCAGAAACCATATGAAGAGAGACTGAGAGAGCTTAATACTGTATGTATACCCTTGATGAAAGGAGGGACAGGGGGGACATGATAGAAACTTTTAAGTACCTCAAGGGAATCAACAAAGTCCAGGAGGGTAGCATCTTTCAGAAAAAGAGATGTGTAAGAATAAGGGGGCACAATTTAAAGTTAGAGGGGGGACGACTCAGGGGTAATGTGAGGAAATTATTTTTCACGGAGTGGTGGACGCATGGAACCACCTTCCTGGAGAGGTAGTGGGGTCTAAAACAGTGGAGGAATTCAAACATGCATGGGACAGACATAAGGCAATTATAGTGGGGGATTGCACGAAATAGGCTGTTGGTTAACTAGAATCTGCAGCTTATCCAGTAGGTAGGGAAATGGGCAGACTGGGTGGGCCAAGTGGTCCTTATCTGCCGTCAAATGAAATATAAAATTTTAGAATTTACAAAAAAAGGACAAAAAAAATATTGATTTGTTTTAATAACGAAAATCCACACATAAAAAATACATATCTATTCTGAAACAATCTTGTTTAAAAAAAAAATAAACAAAATATTATCATTAATATATTCTGCAGCACAATTTTTGCAGCTACTACTTGCGAGAGGTGTGTGCTGCTTGAGGCAGTCCAAGCAACAAACTGGATCTGATGTGGAGGCTCAATGGAAGTGGAAGCTGTTGCACCCTCCAGAGGAGATACTCAACTGTTGTCGAGGGTGGTCACTTCGTCCCAGGGAAGCTAGCAGGAACAGGTGGTGCTGGTAGAGGTGAATCGCTCGTACTGGCCATGGTGGCATCAGCCAATGTCACCACAGACTCAAGCACAAGGCTGACGGTCTGTTGTTGCGCTCCCATGAAGGACAGCATTTTCTGCTGTCCTTCAAGGAGTGCAACATGATCTTTTTTGAGACTGTCAACCATGTGCTCAAGCCTGAGGTAACAGCAGCAGTGGTCAGTACAATGCTTTTCATGCCGGCGCCCTACAAAGAGTTTAAAAAA
Source organism: Neoceratodus forsteri (assembly GCA_016271365.2). NCBI lineage: Eukaryota > Metazoa > Chordata > Ceratodontiformes > Ceratodontidae > Neoceratodus > Neoceratodus forsteri. The sequence continues at coordinate 539,614,975 of CM057449.1, read as the reverse complement.
AAATCAATACAGCAGCCTCAAAAACACTGATGTCCTTTCTGTCTTTCAATGTGAAATATTTAATAGCTAATGTAGTAATAGTTATACATTAATTTGGCACTACTGATACTATTTAGAACTCTGATACAAATATAGATTGTTGTCTTGCCTGTTCGGTTATTATACTTTTTTAACCATATTATGTCATTTGTTGACAACATAAAAAAAGTTGTAGGAACTTTAAATTTAGTATGCTATTCTTGTGTGTTATTCACTATACAGAAATATTCAGTATCTAAATGCTTTAGCATATTAAACAGTACAGTCTCATACAGTGAAAGTACATATAGGATAAGGCATGGGGAAGGGTTGACAACAGGGCTATTCTTTCACTGAGTTGGCACTATGACGACAGATTACCTTGAGAGCGCAGCTTGAGAGGTAGTCCGTTGTCATAATGCCAACGAGGTGAAAGATGCCCTGTTGTCAACTGTTCCCCATGCACTTTTCTTTATAGTGTATGGTGGAACATCGTTTTTGGGAAAAAAAAAACAGTTACTAGAAGGAAAAAAGAATTTACATTGTGAACGTTTTCACACTAACCATTAATACTGCCCCCGATATTGCTGCTTTCGCCATGTGTCCTGTCTATGGAGTGAGCCCTAACTGTCAAATGCTGCACAAGGACACAATGTGACATTCGCAGTACAGTAGAAAACATCATTCTGTTGTACTGCGAACGTCACTACTGTGTGACTACAAGGTTTCGAAAACGATCGATTTCAGTGGAGAATGACGTTCCACCATACACTATATCTTCATTATGTGTGGACAACTAAACTTAACCATCTGTGGCTATAATGTTTACTCACGCCTGCAAGAGAATATGCGACTACCTGCACACCAACACTATGATTACATAATTTGATGTTTACATCATCATGATCACTTTAATGATTGCTCGAAAAGAAACACATATCGAGTTGTTATTCACCTTCTCTACACACATAAATGTTTCAAAACCTTTTGTCACTGACATTGCATTGATTCAGCAGAAAACCATGAACAGACTGTCATTTTGTATTTTATTCTCACGTCCTGCGCAACCGTAGTGTGGCAGAAACTGTTACCAAAATCCAAAATGTCCTAAGTCGTGATTAACTGACCAGCAATACAATCAGTGAAAGTTTCTTATTTTTATTATAATGAAACAATTTAGTAACAGTCTTAAGACTTTTTCACCATACGATGTACTTCACAATAGTTTTTCTGACACATTCCTATGACCAGTTTTTCCGTTTTCATCAAATTGTCAACTGCATCTGTCTCAGTGGTTTTCTAATACTTGAAACCATCTCACAGATTTAGTAAGCAAGACTTCACTGAGTTAACTAAGTACTTACTTTAATACATTTTGCACACAGCATATAAATAGATAGTAGGAGCTGTGTTCAGAAGTGGTGTGCAAAAAATGCAACTTTACACCATGCACAACACAGTGATGCATTTCAGTGCTATATCAGAAAGTGTTATTGATTTTAAATTAATTACCACTCTATCGAAAAAAAAACAGTCGAATCTGCAACACAATAATCATGTGTATTCTCATGCAATGTCACATACAAAACCAAAATACACTCCAGGAAGTAGTGACACATCAGCTGGATAGTCAATTGGCTGCAACAATGAACCTACAGCTTAATAATTGGTAGGATAGCTTCATTCCCAAGGAGGTTAATCAGTAGTTTTCTACAGGGATCAGTATCTGGGTCCCTCCTGTTCACCACCTACATGTCTGACATAAGGGTAGGTATCACAAGTAATATTGCTCTCTTTGCAGATAACTCAAAACTGTGGTTGTTAGTGTATCGGCAGAAGGGCCAGCTGGGTCAACAGACTGCCCTGGACCAATGGATAAATGTAGAAGGAACAGTATTCTGAGTAAAATGCAATGAAGTGCAATGTACTGCACATCACACACAGAAATGCATAGCAAGTGTTCACCCGCGGTGGGGGGATGAAATAGTACAAGATTTTATTGTTGTCAGAGACTTGAAGCTGTTGTTCTATGTTAAGATGAACACCCTTGACACTTGAACAAGGCCAAAAGCTAAGGACAACAGGATGCTGTATGCATCACCAGTGTGATTGCCTCCAGAAGGAGGGAAGATATTATACATCTGTCTAACTCACAGTCTGAGAACGCATCTCAAGTACTGTTTACAGCTGCAGATGCCACAGTTAAAGACAGACATTTTACTCCTGGAGAGCATCCAGAGTAGGGAGATAAAAAGATTGTGTGTCTTGTGGAACAGGTCCTATGTGTAGCGTCACAAAGACCTAAATATGTACACATTGGCAGACAAAAGGGACTCAAGAGACATGGCAGACATCTTCAGGTACATGAAGGGGATAAATAAAGAGTACCAGATTAGTATGACTTGAGCAGATGAAGGGGTAAGCCAGCATGCAACTAGAGGAGGGAAAATTCTGGGAAAAAGAAGGAGGTGTACTTCAGTAGGACAGTGGTGGATCCATGTAATGTGGTGCCCAGTGGGCTGGTGCATGCAGACATGGTACAAGTGTTCAAGAGTATGTGGTACAGTAATAGGACAATGGTTCCAGAATAAAAGTTAAATGCTTTCAGAATATCTGTAACTGGCAAGGGAGCAGCCAAGGTAGTCAAGGTGGCAGCCAGCAAGGTGAGATACCAGGGCACCAAGTGTCCAAATGAGTAGACGCAAGAGGTAGAGACACCTATTCTGGTGTTATTCTTACTATGTCAGTATACTTTTATGAGTGCTATTACTGTTTTAAATGTTCTATAACTGTCACTCACAGTTTGGTTGTCACATCAAAGCTTGCAGCATGACAGCTGACAGTTCTGAGTGCCCTCCCAAGCTATTGCCTCACTTTCATCCTACACAGTATCGTGAATGTGTGTATTACTATAATAATTGTGCTACTTATGTCCCTGGTGTCCCAGTACAACACTCAGAGGCCTATTATAGAAATACCTCAATATGATAGCAAAGTCAAACATCGTTTGTTATCTTGTTGTACACCATTAATCTCCCAACCACTGAACAGCTACATTTACTCTCCCTACTCTTCACTCCTGTCAGTGGCTGCACGTACCTGCAGTCAAACTTGAATGCGTGATGCAGAATTAATGGTTCTGTGTAATATGGCTGTACACACATCACACACAACACAAGGAAATGAACATGAAGCTTGCACCATACTGGTGATAGCATATGTGTAATTTATTCATTTGCATCTCTAAACAATGTACTACTATACAGTTTTTACATTTATTATTTAACATTATGAAAGAATGCTGAACACTCTTACTAAATGATATAAGTCATTACACAACCGCTCAACTAAGACACAATTATAATAACATACATTCTGAGTTCAGGATACTGTGACACTACATCTTGCATGAAAAGATTTTATGATGCCACTTACATGGTGAGCTGGTGCCGGCCTCCTGCTTCACCTCCACTGTTTCCTCACACTCAGCTTCCCCGGGCTCTATGAAACAAAACAAGTGAAAAACATGATCACATATACCAAGAAATATCAAGCTACAACAATATTTTTTAATAAGCTGCATTTGCAATACTCTGTCATTGTGTAACTCAAACATGTGAACACATCCCTCTTTGCAATAACAGTTCTGTCTTTAGATGGATTTCTATTCTTAATCAACTGTAACATGCAGACAGCAACTGTTCTCATCTGCAGAGTGAGCAAGCGCCTTACATGAACAGCATCAAGAAAGTAATATATAATTGCTAAGATTTGTGACCACACCATAATTGTATACTGTAGTGTGCTTGTTACACCATGTGTGAACAATGCTGTAGATGTTCATATACTTATTCACTGATGTTCACCCCATTTATTGTCACTATGGTGGGGTCAACATACCACATAACTTACCACTGCCACACTGACAGTCAGCAGCCCTTATACATCAAACCACCTGCAGCACATCAATGTGGCCACAGCCCCAGCAAAGGCTGAAATCAAATAATGCAAGCCTGTGTCCATGGTCTTCCAACAGACATGTGCATCCAATCCTGCACAGAATTAATATAAAAGAAACCAATATTTCTGGTGGTTCCCTGAACATGTCTCTCCAATTACAGTTGAAAAAAAAAATTGTAACAGAAATATATAATTCCTAGTATGCAGTGGACAACCCCCATACCTACCCATTAATCCCAATTATAACAAGAGTCTGAGAAATGGAGCTTTCTTTTTGGCTGAAAACATTCTAACAACCTTATGTTTATCTTTTATTAACATACATGTAGAGCATAACCATATGATGAACAGAATTTAACACTGTTTAAAAAACAGTTTTATTAGGCACTCCTAGGGATCATGTTAATGTTTAGTTATTCACCCTCTTGCGGCATATGGCACTCGGCTATGCGTAATTCAACATTACACCCCTAGAGGGTGATTAACAGACCATTAACATAACCCTTGGTCATGTCTTATTGCTTAATAAAAGCAAGGGTCTGAGCATTTCATGTTTCTGCTTAACTGCAAACATTGTCAAAGCCTTATGTAAATCCTTTATTAAGATACATGTAGAGATTGTCCATATGATGAACAAGGTTTAACACTGTCTATGAACATGTGTTTTAATAATAGAAATAAGACATTCTCAGCAGATGTATAAATGATCACTTAATAACCATCTGGGGCATGTGGCACTTGGCCACACCTCATTCTACACTACAACCCTAGAAGATTGGTAACAGACCATAACATAACCATTGATAATGGCTTATTCCTTGAACATAAAAGTCCACCCCCAAAATCAGTGGAGCAGAACAGCTACACCCCCCCACCATGCCATATGGCAAGTTAAGTAGTTCTATGGCCGTGCATCCATTGTCACACAGCATGAACAATAGTCGCACACCCATATGTTAGTACACATTAGACATATTTGCATTTATCAACTCACATCTTTCCATTCTGTTTAACAATATCTGCTGCACGATCATACAGCCCTACCAGTGGTGTCGGTCAACACACAGCAGAGGAGCAGGTGGGTGCTCTACTACTGATTCTCAGACATCAGAAGGGTGGCTGAAGCATGACAGCAGGTATTACTTGGCTGTCAAGCACTGTATTCCACTTAAAGACCACACTTAGCAGTTTACTCTTATTTGTGCTTTGCTTCAGAGTAGACCACACATATAAAGTTGAGTAACCGGTGCAACAGGTGGATTTAATGTTAACTCTGACTGTGAGCAGTCATACACCTCCAGTAGAACAACAGAGTTAGTGGTGAATGTTATATTTATGTAGCCTATGATCAGGCAGGCTGTTGTACAATGGAACACCAAGGACATATAGAAATACTTACAAAAAAATGCACATGAAAGGGAAAGAGAAGCACCTACCATACTATCAATGTTTTATAAAATCAGTAAGTGGGTGTAATATGTACTATGGAATGGGCACATTCCCAGTGGTTCAGGCTGTGGACCAATGGGCATAAACTTCTACCGAAGTGTCAGTCAACAGATCTTGTGCTAGTAGGACAGTGAAGACCTGACACCCACTGGCTGCACAGGTAGGAGTAGTGGGGTGCTCGGGCTAAGTGTGCAGTTGCAGGGTTACCATTAGATCACCACGGGAATTGGAAGTATTTCTTTTTCCACAAATACCCATGGTCAGCCAAATAGTGGTCCAGTGGAACACCACAACATTAGACCAAGGTTGTTTTTGCAATAGACATGGATGCAAATGTGTAAACAGTATCACACTGAACCACCAGAGAAATTGTGTAATTCTACATTTATTTTTATAGATGTCCACAATGGGGAAATACTGTTTCACTGGACCACCATGTATATTAAACAGAACATCAAAATACTTTCACTGCAAATGAACGTGATTCTGCTGCAGGTAACGTCAGTCCTCAACATCTGTTGTCTCGGAAGAAGGCAGGTTCAACCCATCAGAGAATGGTGCAACTGCATGCAAATGTGGCATGATAACATACAAATGGACACATATGCGCCTTTCAAGCATCATGGCCCCATTGGCATGTTATTTTTTGACTACTAAGTTTGCGTGCAATGGCAAAATGTTACTAGCAGTACCACATCCCCATGCTTCACTCTGTCCACTTATGCTAGAGTGGTAGCTCAGCATCATGCACAGGAGGGGGCAGGCATGTTGCTGTCTTCAACACTGCTCAGGCATGTCAGAGTTCCATTGAATATCACCCACTACACACCTCCTGTACAGCAGAGTTACGCTGCACCCAAGCTCATGCCACAGCTTGCCACAGTTTAAATATCTAAAAACAGTTGTCTGTTTCTACAGTGCTCTGTGTATTTCTTTGTTTGGAGGCTCAACTGTGCTCACGACCGTGGGGGTATGGGGCTGTAAGATATTGTAGCCTGACAAGGAATTGCCACTTCTGTGATGACATTGTCTCTTTTGCTAGCTGACGTAAAAAATTGTGCATCACAGCTAAGTCAGCGGGCACCCATAGAGACAGACAAGGCAGTTACAAAGAAGACTTGGTAGAAGGAATGAATGTGAAACTGTTATGCACAGTGTGTGTGTGTGTGTGTATGTGTGTGTGTGTGCGCGCGCGCGCATGTGTCTGTATCTGTGTCCGGTTCACTTGCATATTAAGAGAAACATGGCTGAATTAACAAAATGAAGATTCTGTTTCACCAAGGATCTGATACCTAATCATGCAGTAGACACACAGACTCATTGTTAACTGGTCTCTATTGCCAGATGGCAGACTGGCTGTTTGTTTGTCTTACTCAATCACCTAAAACAATGTTTGCAACCCATTTCCTAAATACAAATAATACATTGATGGTTCAAGTAATACTTACTCACCAAATAACATTTCCTAAAAATAATGCCCTTAAGTTGTACAGCTCACACATTACATTATATCCTCATAGCACCCCAATGACAGTACAATTATTTATATCAGCATCTTACCATCGGACTCGACGACAATGACATTGTCCGTGTCCGATTGACCACCCTCCACAGCTTCACGCTGTGCTGGTACTATCTCATGGGAAGGTGGGGGAGTCCTATGTTGGCCTGTCATAAAAGAGAAAACAAAGGCATCAGTAAGTCTTGAATGTTAATTACATCACATGTTTGAAACAGTTGCTGCAACAGTAAAACATGCTTTGCATAGGTAACATTGCCTCTCATTAGACACACCACAAGCATTGTGCCCGCATATTACAATTACAAGTGCTGTTAATATCAAATATAATGTTTGAAGAGCAATAGAGAAGAACTCTAAATGAAGATCAGTGGTTGTTCCACAAACATGTGTAACATTTCAACAAGTCGAGACATCTACAGTCCCCTATTAAGTACACATATTGACATAACCATATTTCAGATCAGAAACCCAAACATAATTCTTAATGCTGTATGCAAAAAAAAAACACTGTTTTCATTCTATGTGTCATAATCCTGCAAAAAACATACATTTTCTTGAACTGTACCAGTATTGTAAATTTTGCATCACAAAGTTGCATGACTGCATAACAAGGTACCAAATACACACCAGAGATACGGATAGAAAAATTAGTCAAAGAACACAGCCTAAACTCACTAGATTTACCAAACGCAATAGCTATGTAAACCTTATATGAATTAAAATATTGTCTATATTCAATGGGTACTGTATAATCACTCCACCACTATCATTACCAGATTCTGCTGTTATTGACTCACTCAGCTAAACCTCAGAACTAAATACAGCACGTATGTCAAATGAACCTTATTCTATAGTGTATTAAAATTCTGAAACCTCTTTGGTCAAAACAGATTGAATGACTGTAAAAAAACACAGTATTACACTGTTACAAGTTTGATATCACTACATTAAACTAAATAAACACTTTCATTTTGTATTCTAGCAACATACCATGATAGGAACTGGGTATATGGATGGATTTACTATTTCTGGTGTCGTTATGTCACTCACCTCTTTTTCGTGACTGTGAACAACACCAGATGTAATAAATACACCAATTCAACCACCTTCTTGTCATGGTACATTCTTATATAGTATTAAGTATAATACCATGTTCCATAATCTCAATCAAAATCTTTATAAAGGCACATGCATTGTGAAAACTTCTGTTGAGTGACTTACGGTGAGTAAGGCGCTCCCCCACAGCTGGCTTGCCAGCAGCTTCCCACGGCTCGTAAGTGAGGTAGTACCAGCATGTATCATTATCCGGTATCTCCTCACACTGTTTAAGCACATAAAAGCGCTGTGGCAATAGCTTCCACTTCCGCTTCAACTGCAGTATTGTCTTATTCTTAACTTTTAAGACAACATGCAGGAAGCTGTTTATGAATACTCCACATCCGGATCGACGGCTTAGGTTCATGCTCCGCATTAAAACACGGGCATTTCCCTGGCTTGGACTGCTTTAAGCAGTGCACACACCTCTCGCAAGGTCCACTGCCTCATACTGATTCTTTTTTGTATTTGAAATAGAAGCATAAAGAAATATTACCATGACTGTCATCTCCCATACTTAATGATTGTTTTTTAAATTATAACGTTTAGTACTTAGGAAATGAAACACTGCCCCCCACTCTCTCATCCAATTGTTTGTTTTCTGTCTAAGAGTAACCATTTAGCTGTACTTCACCAACCACTACACATTAATGTAACAAAGAAATAGAGCTAACAATGGCACTAAACAGGACCGTGAACAATCATTACTCATTATAATGTGTAATGAAATGCGTATCCTAAATCAAGCACAGAGATTGCCTAGTTATCCATGCATGAAATATGTTCCATGCATGGGTAAAAAAAAAAAGGACGGTAGTTAAAAGGCTAAAATCAGTAAGCCTTAGAATGTTGGTATATAAAAATTCCACTATTATTGCTTTCTGGCTAAAAGCACTCTCTCCTGCTCACTTACTGCTTCACGCACTGCAGTCTCATGGTCTGAGCAGGCTCTCAGCTCCGCTGTTGGCAGAACTGGTAACTGGGGAGTTGGGTGGGCTTCCCGATAGGCAATCAGGTCCCTGACATCCCCCCTAAAACATCCCTAGGGCTATGCACCAATCACATCATACTGTGATGGGCAGAAGGACTATTTTATCATAAATCCACACAAACAAATGTATTTTTCAATAGAAAACATTACTTTTTTCTAAGTGTTAAAATGTTATTGAAAAAGAAGACAATTTTATCAGCACAATAACACACTGCAGGTGTGTGCAGGGAACAGATTTCACCGCATGCCAATGGCTAAAGCCGCTCGGCAAAGCCCTCGTGCTTTATTACACCCCTGGCCATGCAGATAAATGTGTTCCATGCACACCCTGTTGTGTCTTATTGCTTACATAGGCAACAGTAAACTGTACTACCACCTTTATTTTTTTCTTGAAAGATATCACTTTTCGAATATATTTGACAACTGATGTTTTTAAAGAAAACAATAAATGTGTTACTACAGTGTGGTGTTGACTAACGCAACTGGAGGGGTTGTGTTCTCATCAGTCAAGAAGACAGCCTAAGTGAGCGAATACAAGCAACAACTCAGTAATCCACAGGATACTGCATACCAATAATGTCTTCACAATATGAAAAAATCATTTAGCTTATGTGTTGCATACAACGTGGCTCCATTTGCACAAATAGTACTAAATAAAGCTAAACATAAACCTGCCACCATTGTATTTCACTGTTGTAACACCCCTACCACTCTGTACCACTTGCAATACTGTAATGCCACAGTAAATGTTAAATTAACCTTACAGACTGAAACAATATAAAAATGTAAACATATAACAACATCATGAAACTGTGTACTAAGAACAAGATGATGCATTGCTATTGCAGTCTCCCCAGTGTTGTTACACAGCATGGCACAATCTGAATGTTCCCAACCCATGTATTACATGTGTGTGACTGACACATGCAGCTGATCTAGTTTTTGACCACATTTATAGGGTTCTGAGAAGAACCCTTGTGTACACTGTAATATTTGATCAAACAGTCTGACAATCTTAGAGGACTTTGAGGATTGCATCTTGAAGGTTTTCCAGGAAATGGCAATTGCCAGCATGTGAGAAATGTACACCATCTGGAAGGAATAGCCAATCATTACAATACTTAATTTCTGGGTGACGTATAGTATACATATTACGCATCGTAGAAAAGCAGATATTTGTATGTTCACTTTTCTGCGAGCTCTGTCAATCAGATACATATGGTGTTCTGCTTGTCAGACCCTATGCTCTGTAATATCTGAAAATATGATTATACAGGCAGGCAATATACTCATAATAGAAGCAAGGTCCAATGTTGCTTCTGTTACTAAATCTACCCAGCGTTTCATGCCTAAATAATTGCATCCAAGATGTATTAGCAGGATGAGGCTGAGTTCTCAAACGTCTGTGCATGGTTGGCATGAGGTGCTTCCACCTCATTCCCCCCCTACCAAACCATTTCACATAGCAATCTGGGAGCTGCAGGTCCCTCCCAAAATCACTATGAACAGCATACTCAGATGCTCGTCTCATGATACTGCTTCCAACTATCCACAAAGTCCTTTTGCAATTTTCTGCCATTCTCAGTTTTTACACTCAGAACTGGACAGAGAGCTACCAAAAATGTCAGTGTTCACCCCAAATGGCTAGTCAGTAGTGAAAGTAAAACTGATATTTTCCCTCCTTACTTCAAGCCAGCTTCACTGGCCTGATTAATAACACACAAATAAAAAAAATCATTGGCTAGTGCTCTGGCTTCATTAAGCAATGTAGACCATGCACTGACTATTACTAGACTTCTGCTCCAGCTAAAATGTGCAAACATAGAGGTGGGAGACATGTATCCTTTTATAGGCAGTTTTAAAAATTACAACCACAGAAGCATGTCTGATTGGTTCCCTTTTCTGTTATGGGTCCATGGCAGCCTCCTATCTCCTCTATTTGCAGCTGTATCTGTACACAATTAGTACTCAACTATATCTGACTTTAAACACTTTTATCTAAATAATACAGCAAGTTAGCTTATTACAAGTAACATTATCAAATACAGCACTAAAAAAAATGTTTTGATTAATAGTGTTAAAATCTTGCCAACACTTTTTATCATACTAGAAAAATGCTTTATAAAATACACTGTACTTGCAGGTTTTGAAATGCTGCTTTCCATTTGGGCACTAAGATGGCTGCTGCTGACTTCTTCTTCAGTGTTGTCAGTCTCTGATTGGTTGTCTCAGATGGCCTGAAAAGTCTTGCATTACATTAGTAGAACAAGATGCCAGTCAAACACAATCAGATCTGATTTGATAATGAATGCATTTGCCACTCCCAACTGTTAAATTTGCGACACTTTTGAACTCATGAAAGTAATTTGTGACAGTTTTGAATGCATGACAGTACTTTTTGCGATACTTTCGAGTACACAAAAGTAACTTTTGTGACACTTTCGAACTTCAGCATTACTTTTCATCATACTGTCGAATGCACGAAAGTAACATTTGCGACATTGTCGAATGCACAACACTACAATTTGAGACACTTTCATGCATTCGACAGTATTTTTCCCAAATTGTCTATTTTTGTCACAATTTGATGCTTTATGGCAAAATAGCCAAATTTTCAATACTTAACACAGGTAAACTGCATTGCACTGTCACAACTGGAGACACATAGTACTGTAGCTTTGTAAAAACACCCACAAAAAGGTGGATATCTACACTGACAACAACACCATGCAACTGACTTGTAGTAATGCAAACTTTGTCACTTGGTAATCAACAACACAAACAGTCATTTAAATGCAGCATTGGTACAAAATGTTCAACTAAGTCATTTGAGGACATAAATGCAATGTAACCAAGCTACATTGCAATACTGCAAAAACATTAACTGCCAAATGTGTGTCATGAAGCTCATATGCACACTCACATAAAGAGTCATAGTACAGAATATCATTACCAAATTTTGGACGTACTCATTTTCACACCTCTGCTCATGAGCAGTGTGACTGTCAGTAGCATTCTCTGCTCTGAACAGTGGTTTCACACAACACCTTTAGCAGTGGTAATGGTAACTACATACAAAACAGCTCAGCAACCATGTGAAGAATGACTGCTGTGTAATAGCAAAATGGTTGTAGTAAAATGGCAAGCTGAAAATGTAATATTTTAATATTCATAATGCAGTAACTTGAGCTAAGTGTACAAAGTTGACTTATTAATGTGTCAGTAATTAACAGAACGATCATCAATAAAGTTATTGTGTTACGGAACTGTGCCATCAAAAGCTATATAAATGTTTCTTAATAGTAATTATTAATAACTGAACATGGAAATCATACAAAACAAAATGTAGATTCTATAGTGATAATGACATGCAAGACAATGTGACAGAAATGAAGTACATCTGTACCTATGTAAATAACTTATGTGATAAAAAGATTGCAAACATTTGATTTTTAAATTGATGTGATACTTAAATCAGATCTCTCAATGCACAGCGTTAGAAGATATGTACAGAGGTATATAGTAACATTGTCTTTTTCTCTGTCTTTCATACAGGTGCCTGATACTTCTGTAAGATTGCTGACTGCCACTGTGAACCATTATAGCAAAACATGCCAACTAAATACAGATGTAGATGTATAGGGAAACAAGACAGGTATCATAGTACTGCACTGTTGTATAAGGGGCGATAAACAAAACACAAATGTCACATCAAAAAATGAACAGAGACAGACCTCTGTTGCAACAGTGAGCCCTACAGCAACTCACTGCACAGCAAAAGCAAATACTTCCTCAAGAGCAAGTAAAAAATGCTTACCTCTACAGCAGTTGTGCAGATCTCTCAAACGAAACACAACTATTGTGACTGCAACCATCAACAAACCTCCCAAACAATGCCGTAGACTCACACCTGGTGATTTGCAACTGAGAAAGCAAAAGTATTTCTGATCACTAGCAAGTAAAGCTAAAACATTGCTGCTGTGATGAGACATACGCGCAAAAAGACAAAGAGACATCTGTCTTTGATGAAGTTGCATCTCAAAGTGCACACCTTTTGTCAACAGAACAGTGTTTGTACTGCAGCACTTGTGGCGTAAGATGTCTCATGTGCTTGAACAATTCAGAAAAGTTGAGTATGGCATTAAAAAAAGGCTACAACAGTATCCTTCTTTGACTGCCCACAACTTCTGTAATGTTTTCACAGGTCACTGGATGCACACACAGCACTGAGAGTCATATTTCTGGGAAGAATCTTATTATTCCCACAAAAAGGAACACAAGTTCACCATTAATGAGTACGGCAAACTAGTAAATGTCCTCAGTATCTGTGATGACAATGCAATGGATACAGATGATGACTGTGATTCAACCACAGTCTCCAATAAACGGCACTGTCTGGCATGGGCATGTGATGATACCTGCAACCGTAGGCAAGCATCATTTGAAAAAGTAGAACAGTTTGTCAACCTATTTGTGATAACAGATTGCAAAGACAGATATAAACTATTTAACACAATTGACCATTGTGAAATTTGTCCACATACTGGACTCATGGGTCACTCACTAGCATGCCTCGATAGTGGTGCTTGTGATAGTATTTTTCACAACATGCGGATGCTTGGAGTGCATCAAACAGGCATGCGAAACTTTGTATACAGAGTATATGAAGTACGACGAGCTGTACATCAGTACACTTGTTTAAATGACTTATTGCAGTCAGGTGACATGCAGGGTGCCATCACATTTCTCAAACAACTGCAACATGTAACTTCTGTACCAGACACAACAATTTCTCAGTTTAACAATTCTGCAGAAATATCTGTTTCAGTCTTAGAAACTGACACACTGAGACAGTACGGCAAAGAAATAGCTAAGTTTGAACTGGCAAAATCTCAGAAGTTTGACTCTGTCGTGTGTCATACACCGTTTGTGCTACACAAAACAAACAGTCACAATCAACCTAGAAACCTTGTCACCATACAATGACATGTGATTCTGTCTCTCAACATTTTTGCTGCTGAAATCTGACTTTCACTTAGAAAACACCATTCTGCTATGCAAACACTGTTTCTCCAAACTGAAGTCTAACATTTTGCCACCAAGGTCACTGCTGAATAATATGGAGGCAGATGTTACACCAACTGATATTTCAACATTGAATATGTTTGAACACATTCTAATTCAGACAATGAAACCATTCCAAACCATTCTATGTCTGCACACAAAGACACGGAACATTCCACAGAAAGAGCTTGTTAGATCTCTGAAGGGCTCTGTGCTGTATCTACCACTTCCTCTACAGGAAAATGTGCAAGCAATCTCAACAGAAAATAGTTTGGTGATTCTTGTAAATGGTGTTCCAACAAAGGCCAAGGTCATCTGGCAAGATGTTGTCAATGTGCAAAAGGTGAAGCTTGCTCTTGCTTATTTAAGAGAAACAACCTTTTATACAGACCTTGACATAGATCAGATGACCAGTCTCTCAGTCCAACATGATCTATTAGAAAACTAAACCAATTATTGAAAAGGTCAGTGGACAGACAAGTGACAATGTGTATGAACAGTACACAATTCACCCATTACATGGTAGAGATCCAGTAGGAGACAACACTGATCTCTATCAAATGAAACAAGTGGAAGGTGAGCCTGTCAAAGCACTTGGGAGGCAACACTAGAAACACGCTGTTTCAGATCTATTTCCAAAAGGGTCAGGTGGACACCTAGATGAAAGAGAAGTGCGTGTACAGGGTGCTGACTACTGCACTAGCCGTGTGCTAAGTAAAGATGGAAAATTCAGACGTAACATACAGTACCTGTTTCATCTACTCTGGGAGAGTGAACTTAGCATTCTGTCTGCGTCCATTGCACATACTATTCATCTCACAAGTCCCCTAGATGGAATTACAGCTGCTCAATTCCTAGAGAGATTAAAGCAGAAAGATGAAAATGTGCAAGTAAATCTATCTTCTATACTTTCAAGTCTTCAAGGTACCAAAGAATACTGGTATCGCAGACATTCTGAAGTGATGACAATGCTACATGAGTATGGTGCAGCCACATGGTTTGTCACACTTAGTTGTGCTGAATATGTCTGGGATGAGCTCACTGAACTTTTGAAGTGGGTAAATTCTGATGTCGATGGCATCTCATCAATGACTGTCGGATAAATGTGTTCACTTGATCCTGTGTCTGTCACAAGACATTTTCACAAGCAGTTCCATGACATTCTGACTTTCATCTTGTCAAAGGACAATCCACCTCTTGGTATTGTGGAACATTACTTTTGGAGGATGGAATATCAAGCACGGGCGCCCCTCATATCCATATGCTATTAGGATCAAGATGCACCACGCCAGTAGGTGAACATGAAGACAGCAGAAGTGCTAGTCATTCACTGCAAATATATCACTTGTCACATTCCAGACAAGTATGAAAGTCCTACACTATGGGAAGTTGGTTCAAAAGTTCCAGCGACATATTTGTGCAAAATACTGCCAGCGAGTAGTAAAGAACAAATTTAATTGGTACACACGATGTCGCTTTGTATTTCCTAGACGAGTTTGTCAGGGTGGTGCCATGAATGACCTTTTCTCAGCAATGAGACACCACTTGAAGGCAAAATCAATGAAGAGGATATACAATACATACATTAAACCTTTCAACTCTGCATGCGACTTATACACCCCAGTAAAAAAACATAAAATCAAAGCGCTATCATATCCATGGATTACTGCCAAACTACTTGCCGAGCTCAAGGTTCGGGACCACCTCTGGGCAGTTGCCAGAGACACAGGCTCACCTCATGATACCCTAAAATACAAGCAGGCACGAAATAGATGTACCTCACAAATTAGGCAAATGAAGAGTGCCTATTTCAAAATGCCCTGAATCCACCTGGGTGATGGAAGAGCTTTTGGGACAACATCCGAAACATAATGGGTAAACAATCAAAATCATCACCTACCATTATGAAAGTTGATGGATCCACCACTCTTGACCCAAAGTCTATTGCAGATGTGCTTAATAAGACATTCACAGACCTTAGTGGGTCCCCCCCAGATTTCTTCTTGGACTCTACCTGTGCCTAGCCTAGTATCACAAAACACCCCTCGTGACAAACCACAATTTTACTTCAAGAAAATCAAAGTGCACAAATCACACAAGTACATAAGAAAGGCCTGCTCCAAATACAGAACAAGTAGTGACACGCTAGATCTAAAAATCCTGTCTTTCACCCTGGATGAAGTAATTCACCCCCTTGCAAAAATTCTTAATCTGTCACTTTGCCAAAGTCAATTTCCCAATAAATGGAAATCTGCCATAGTTACGCCAGTGCACAAAGGGGGGGACAAAACCTCAACAGGAAACTATCGACCAATATCAATACTCCCTCCTCTCAAAGCACTTGAGCGAATGGTAGCAGACCAACTCTGATTACCTGGACAAATACAATCTACTCTGTAATCAACAGCACGGCTTTAGGAAAGGACATAGTACAACAACAGCCTTACTTGATTTCTCTGGAAGTCCACTCAGCCCTGGACAAAGGGTGCCAAACAGATGCAGTCTTTATCGATCTTACAAAAGCTTTTGACACAGTCCATCATGGCCTCACTTACCTCCTACTTAGCCTAGGCTCTGGTCAAGGTCCTTGTGCTTGGGTAAAAGTTACCTGTCCAATCAGTCACAGGCTGTAAAATCTCTAATGAACTCTCCGACTTCAAACCAGTTCTCTCGGTGTACCACAGGGATCACTTCTTGGACCGCCTCCTCATTTCTCTGTTCCTTAACTCCTCCCAGATATCTGCCAGGAGAAAATAATCTTATACGCTGATGATGCTGTATCTCTCTTCCCACAAGTGATCCAAACCCCTACTTAAAAAGCCTGCAACTTGCTTTCTTAGTGTTGAAAGCAAAGTCTCTTGGATAGTAAAACTTGTGCTAAACCACAATAAAACAAAAAGCATGCTCTTCTCCAATCACCAAAACAAAAATAGGATACTCCACTCACCATACAAACCTCTGCGGAATTACACTGGACCAAGTAAATACTTTTCAAATACCTTGGCATCGCTTTGGACCAAGGGCTCACCTTTGCAACCCACATTGACAACACTGAAAAACAGTGAACCAACATGTGGAATACTATTCCGTAACTCGTCAATTTCTAAATCAAGCGGCATTGAGAATAGCTATACAGAGTTCCATAATCTCAATCATTGACTATGGCCTTATTATTTATGGCTCAGCTACCCACCGCTCTCAAGATCTCAATCACTCTAAACTAAGTGCCCGCTTGCTCCTCACGGGCTCAAAGACTGACCCACATGTGATCTGTACTATGAATCAGGCTGGTTGAACCTATCAAATCCTCTTATTTATCTCACCTGCACAATGGCAAAAAATCTATCTTGGGACTGACTCCATTATGTATTCAAAACCTACTCCGACTGAATCCTGGCTCACGACCCTCCACCAGATCTGAACACCAACCTTTCCTGGTTCCGAGATGCGGACTGCACCGGGACAAAGATCTTTCACATACAGGGCCTCGACTACGGTTCAATGCGCTTAGTCCACCTACTTATCCTCAACCTCGCTTGAAGCTTTCAAATCCATGCTCTATGCTCCACCACCACCACTAGCAACTGTGATTGCTTAGATAAAGACTACTACTCCTCATGTCCATCCTCACATCTGAGGCCTCTTCTCTCTGACTAATGAACCCCTCTGGTACCTCTACTACTTCCCTGTCTCCACCCAAACTCACTCCCCTTTTTCCTGTCCCCTCTCACTTACTCTCCACCACCACCTTTACCTCCTCTAGCCTCCTTTGGCACCTAATGATCACCCTCTCCCTGGAAGTTTCCTTAACCTCGACATGGTCTACTCGCTTGAACCTGTTATAGCTTGTTTTTCTATGAAACTTACAAACGTTACTGCCTTAAAATGTTAATAGCAAATTTATGATGTAACTTTCCTGTCTGGTTTTACCTGTAATGTGTATCGTGCTTTGTTAAATGTTCTTTGTGACATGGAACCTTTGTAAAAGAGCCCTGGCTCAAAGGTATTAATTCCTAGACTAATAAACTAAACTAAACTAAACAAGTTACCCAGAGATAAGAAAGAGGTGTACATAAATGACTACAACCCAACTCTTCTCCTAATGTGGCAAGCAAACATAGATGTTCAGTTTGTGGCTGATAACTCATTGGCCCTGGTGCTATGTCACTTCGTACATAACCAAACATGAGCAGACTAGCTTACAAGATCTTTGGGAAGATATTGCCAGTTCAAGCATAAGCCTAACATCTCAACTCTGGTCATTGGGCTTGAAAACTCTTTCACACAGTGAATGTGGAGCTTATGAAGCCAGTGACCAATTAAAGGGTACACATCTGTACGGGAAGTCTGATGCTGTCCAGTTTCTCAGTGTAAACTACAGAGAGAAATGCAAATGTGTACTGATTCCTCATGCCGAAATTGAGGAGCTCACTGCCAATAGACCTTCTTCAAAACATATCTTAAAGAATAACCTGATAGACACATACTACCCCCATAGACACGAAGAGATGGATGATATGAGTCTCTTTCAGGTGGCTAAGTGGTATGACTACAAGGCAGATGTATCACCTGACTCAACACGCCAGATTTACAAGGTTAATGGAGTGGATGGCTGTCTCGTAAAGAGACACAAACCATGGTCTCATAGACCACTGTAAATTGCATCTAGGCACATCGGACAGCAGAGAACACTACTACTTTGCTCTCCTAGTCCTATTTAGACCCTGGAGGACTGAGTCTGAATTAAAAGGTGACTGTGATACATTTGAAGAAGAATTCAATCGCAGTTATGAGACTTTCAAAGCTGAATACTCAGAGACATACATACAGAGACTAGAAGCTGAGAAAGAACAGCTTGAGAAGGCAGAGAAGCAGCTTCAGGAAGACACTCCTGTTAGTTCACAAGACAACCTTGATCCAGAAGGACAAGCTATTCTAGGTGAACCTCTGCCCTTAAATGCCCCAGAAGTGTTAATGTCAGAAATTGAGACAGCCATGGAACATGGAACACACTCCACTGTCAAACCCAGCTGACTCCTGAGAGAAAGATCTAAATCAGCAGCAGCACAGTTCACTCTCAAGTAGTTGAAGCCGTCCAACATGGGCTACAACATGAAAAACAAAAGAATGTGGACTGTCGTGACTATAAGCCATCACTGATCTTTTGTTACGTGTTCAGCTGGTACAGGAAAGAGTTTCTATTGAAGCCATCTATCAAGAAATACGGACACTGACAGGTCATCAGTGTCTGTTGCTGTTACTGCTCCCACAGGACTAGCCGCATACAACATTGGTGGAGTTACATTACACCGTCTCTTTATGTTGCCAGTGAAACATGGCAAAACTGGAGAGTATCGTAAACTATCATTTGACGTTGCATCTCAGCTCCATTCCATGTTCACAAAGATGAAGTTACTGATCATTGATGAAATCAGCATGGTCTCTAATGTCATGCTTGTCTCTATTCATCTATGTCTACAGGAGATCTTAGGTACTGACGATGGACTGCCATTTGGTGGCAAAAGTATTGTTGTGTTGGAAGACCTTTTACAGCTTGCACAAGTCAATGCAGAGCATGTATTTACAACTTTAACTGCCAAGCAAGCTAAGAATATCCTCAGCTGCATTGTAGGCTATAACATATGGGAAATATTTACCTATGTTGAGTTGTCTGAGAACATGCGCCAAAGTGGTAATCTGGCTTACAAATCACTTTTAGATGAAGCTCGGACAGATTCTTTATCACCAGAACATGTTTGTATGTTGAACAATCATAGAATCACAGTAGATACTACATCCATAGAAACAGCATGTAATGTCTTCAGCGATGTGTACTCTACGGGAACACACATAGTGTGTCTTATGCCACAACTAAAGAAATGCACTGAGTTCAGCAATCTAATGCTGCAGAGAGAAAACCAAGAGATTCTAACTCTGCATGCTGTCAATACAGTTGACAGTGTCATTCTTAGTCGCAACCTAGTAACAAAGATGACTGAATGACTCAGTGAACTCAAGTCAGATGTTTCACGCACAGCTAGCCTAGAAGCTGTTCTCACACTTTGTAAGAATGCACGTTTTCAAGCTCCGACGTAATCTAGATGCAGAATGAGGCATGGTAAACGATACCATGGGAAACATCACTAACTTTGTCTACAATGTCCGGAAGACATATATCAAGATGCTTGTAGCTCACTTTGACAACATGGAACAGTCTGTACACATAGAACAGACCTCTGTAAAATTTCAGGTATTTAAGGATATCTATGTAAACAAGAAACAGTTTCCATTATGTGTTGCATATGCTGTATCCATTCACAAATCCCTGGGTTTGAGTTTGGATTCAGTAATGGGGACATAGGTACAGACATTTTCAAGGATGGCATGAGCTATGTGGCACTTTCACGTGTCCGCAGCCTTTCTGGGTTGCACATTATAACTCTAGCACCTCAGAAAATACGAGCTGACAAGTGATGTATTCTTGAGTACAACAGATTACGTACTCTACACCAGCCACAAATGTTTTTAATACCACTGCCTACATATCTGGCTGTCTCACATCATTTAGTCACATCTACAGGTATCAACAAACAGCCACAACTTTCCAGAAGTGAATCAACTCAAAAGAGTTCAACAAAGGTCACAACTTCAAGTAAACATTCACAGCCAGCAATTCATCAGAAATCAGTTGGTGTAGTTGCTGTACCAGTCTTTGACAACAGCACTAGAGTGAACTGCTATGCTAACTCAGCTATGCAAGTCTTTCTACACATGCCACACTTTGTGCGGTCAATATCTGCTTCAAAAGACAATACCCTATCAAACGCTTTGAAGTGGATTGTCAACATTACTTCTGACCACTCTAACAATGTACAGTCACTAACACCACTATGACAGGTGTTAGGTACATATAACGGATGTAGTACATTTGCTGCTGACATACAACAAGATACTAGTGAGTTTATGATGGCTGTCATAAACAACCTGGATGAAGACAGCACCCCAATGCGGCACTACTTCACAGTGTCATATGTAATCAAATATGTATATCTTTCATGTGGCCATTCACAGCGTGAAACCACAGAAGACATGCTGTGGATTACTCTTTTTGTCCCTCAAACCAAAAGTGTCAAATTTCAACAGCTATTCACCAATGCTCAATGTGGTCACACCTGTGAAAGGTGTGGAGGCAGATGCACTCAGTCCATACGTCTCAGGAGTTCATCTCAATATCTGTTGCTTATCTTGCACAGGTTTGACTCCAACAGGCTCGGAGTTGACACTCCTATCACAGATTACACAGCTGGTAGAATAGTCTTCAACCAATCAGTGTTTGAAACTCACAGTATAATATATCACCATGGCCAATCCATGCATTCTGGCCATTACACCTGTTTACTAAGGTACAGAAGTGGATGGGTAGAGTGTGACGACTCTACAAGCAGTTTTAAACAGAGACTGCCGACACTTAAAATGCATATCTTCTAATATTGAAGAATTAGTGACCTTCATATTTCAGAAGAATAGGACAGAACATGCTGTATTTTAAAATGACTGCTTTGTGACAGAAACAGTCGTAGATCAGTAACATTTTTTCCAATCTATGACTATGAATAAACCATAGCATTTCAACAAAATGCTATACTACTAGACACATTTCATTCACTATGACATCTAAGATTTTGTGTGGATCAGTGGCAACATGGAAATTGTTGTAGTGGCTTCAATCGGTGCCAACAGTATTCACAGTCACTAGAGAAACCATGCTTACATGTCTATCTTACTGCTCTCCTCTTCTGTACATATCTTTTATTGTTACTGTATGAAACCCATACATAGCAAGAAGTTGCTACCAGTTTTAAACTGTTACTCTCTGCAGCTAAAGAAAAGTTCTCCGTTATCATTGTAAATTACTGAGCAACACTTGTCCCATTCTCCAAACAGTGCACTCTGTCACAAGTTGTCTATCACCACTTGTTTTCTCTATTTGATCTTGACATGTAGAGAACAACATCATTCGTTCACCATGCAACAGTGTAGAACTATCCCGCCTTTATTTCTAATACTGACACTGTACATATATGAAAATAACAGCCTTTATTGATAATGCAAGAAGTTTAATGAAGCAACTGTAAACATCGAACAATTTTATCATATTATTAACTGACTCTGCCATGACTTTGTAATTACTTGTACATAATATTTACATTCTTATTCACCTTGTGATTGTTACTAACAACTTTCATAGTTCAACTAAAAGTGTTAGTATAAGACTAAAGTACAAATGAATGTTTAACATACAATACAGCACTATGCTGATTACGTTACATTAACCATATCTTTGATAAAAAACAGCATGCCATACACATTCTTTTAACATACTAGTTAAGAGTTAACATAGAAGCCAATGTAACGATTGCAAAAATGTTTTTTGTTCCTGTAAGAATATTCTATTTTTTTGTTCTTGTCATATAAGTAATTCTAATGTATGTTAACAATGTTCACAATTGTAAATCAGACACTCTTACTGATCACAACGCACTTCATACCTGTTCCTGACAATATTTATGATCGCCTCTATTGAGGGGTCGGGAGGGAATTTTCCATATGCACCTAGTCAGTGACATATCATTAAATGTCAGTAATCGAATGTCACTGAAATCAGATTTTTTAATATTCTATTACTTAAACACTTACCATATGGTTTTTCGCCCACCCCAGGAACATCCACATTATCAATCACACAATAACAACTAAACACTTCTGTATCATGTGTGTAATCACTGTTTAGAAGCTACTGGCATACCTTTATTAGCATAGCACACAAGTAATGGACTACACATAATTAGGACATGCAACTACTTTTAAAAATACTTAATATTGTTAACCAAAGTCTCTTCAACTTCAGTAGCAAATATATAATGAAGAGCCACAGGTTCAGCTTGAGTATCACAAGTTCAAGAAGAATGTCAGAAAGCACTTCTTAACACAAAGAGTAGGGAACACTTTAACATCACTGTAAACACAGAACACCTAATTAAAGACAGTGGCCACCTAGTAAAGAATGAGATATATGCACAGAAGGCAGATAACAACCCCGACAGCAAAAGATGGGTGAACACTGCAGGGTTAGCAAACACCTAACCTCAAGTTGTGTACCATGTAAAACAATCACAATAAATAGAACAAATTACCTTCTTATGCTACCTTATTCTGTACTTTATTATAATATCACATACTTGCTCCAATGCATATAATCCAGTTGCTAGCAATGTGACACATTTACATATATATGCAAAACAATGATTACACACATAAGAGGATTGTATTGTGAGACTGATTTTGTAAAAAAAAAATACAGTCTTAATTGGGCCTTTTTTTAGTTTAACAAATTGGCAATAAACCTTTTCAAATCATAACCACCTGTGTCAAGTCTTTACTTAAAGTACCATAACGACATTGAAACATAAGTGTTGTCTTTATTAACCATGCAAATCAACTGCAACAAATAGTGAAACAACTATATCTCCATGAATTTCTTTGGTTGCTATGCTGTCCACTCAGTATCACAACATAGACAACGATGTGGCACATTGCATGTCACACTTTCCATAATTCCTAAGAGTGTATAAAAGTCAGCAATGTACTTACTTTTCCTGTGCCTATACAGTCATCATGTAGTAATTACTGTACCAAGGTGCCGCACATCAGCACCCAACAGTACACAACTGTGATTATACACTTAGGATGCAGTCACTGCTATGTGTACTTCAATTTCCTGTCTAAGCTTCTGTAACTCCCAACTGTGGTAAGTTAACTATACCTAGAATTACAGAGGTATGCCATAGATCTACAGTACTATATCGTTCCTATAGAAAACCAGTCATAATGCAGTACAAATATCGGGAGGCACAGCAGATCTAGCTGCCTAAATCCATGCAAATCCTAACAAAGGTAGCTATAGTTTCCCTTGAATCAGTCATGTGTGGCACTGACGTACAAATAGTCACCTGTGTTATGTATATGCACTGACATGCACCTACCCTGACTCATCATCTGTATCTCCAATTACAATGTACTACCTACTGTCACATTTGTACACACATTGCCTGCCTGAATCCATTCAAATGGCAACTGTGCTAACTGGACTATTCCTGTGAACAGAGAGCTGTACAACTGATGTACATTCCCTATCATTTCCTTTGGCTGCTTACTTAGGATGCAGCAAATGCTATGAACAAGCAGTCCCCCCATCACACTGTTGACCTCCATGTTTTTTCCTATTCTGTATTGTCAACTCAGTGTACGATATGTGGACTAGCTGTTCATTCATTTACTTACAGATCTCCTGTAATTCCTAAGTAAACTACCATGTACCACACTTATATCTACTGTTTTTCTACAGTCAGACTGCAGTACCTGGTGTA
Organism: Neoceratodus forsteri; assembly: GCA_016271365.2. Taxonomy (NCBI): domain Eukaryota; kingdom Metazoa; phylum Chordata; order Ceratodontiformes; family Ceratodontidae; genus Neoceratodus; species Neoceratodus forsteri. Next base: position 539,590,449 of record CM057449.1, on the reverse strand, counting down.
GAAAGCTGTGTCACATTCTACCTAAGCACATGCAGTTGTGAATGTACAGTCAGTATCAGTAACTGGTATGCATGTGTAAATTGTCTTGGCAAAGCCATAGAAATCCTAACTGTGCTAAGCTGTATGTATCAACAATTACAGACCTGTACCATTGATGGTGCTTGCTTCATTCTTGCTGTGCATTGATATTCATGATACAGTTCAAACTTTGGGGAAGGTGTATTATCTGTGTCAGCCAACACAAACAGTAAGTGTCCTAACTTGAGTGTACCTGAAATCACTGATGTCTACCATTGATGTCCATACCCTCAGTTCTTCTGTGGGTCTATACTAAGGATCCAGTACCTGGTGTTGCAGTTTGAAGAGACATTACCAGACTGAAGGCATTCAAATGACAACAATGCAAACTACACTTTACCTGTAATCAGGAAGTTGTAAAAGTGATCTGCATCACCCTTCTTTGCCTCTGTCTCTTCACTTAACATACAGCGAGTCTATATCTGTTCCTGTTACCATGGTTCTCCTCCCCCACTTCCTTCTGTGTCTGTCTCTCTGTGTGCAGCTGTTGTTCAGGAGGAGTACGTGCCACATGATGTCTTCACACATACTAAAACAGTGGCACCAAACAGAAATGTAAATGTACATAGTAGCACAAATCAAAACAAAAAGATAAACAATTCTAAAAATACTGAATCTAATAGAGTGACATTTCTGCGGGTCCCTTCGGGCACCACACGCATCCCCCACAAAACAGTAACATCAACAGTACTGAAATACAGTAAACGTGAAACAGCAGCGAGAGCATGGGGCCCTACCAACCACGCACTCCAACACCCAAAATCAAAAATATACAGTACTGTAAAATACAAAATGTACTAGTAATAGGAGTGCGGGACCCTTCGGACCCTGCGCTCCCACCACGTAATGCGGCAGGCTGGGCTGGAGGCTGCAAAGGGGGTGTTGTACCCTAACATTGAATTCCCTTGCTTTCCTCGCTGTGATACCACTCCCACCACATAATAACCCTTCTTTTTGAAAATAATTATGAGAAATAGTGCACATAATGTGGTAGTGGGACAAGCGGGAGCACGGGACCTTACCAACCACACACATTCCAACACACAAAAAAACAAAATATATGGTACTGTGAAATACAAAATTTAGTAGTGATAGGACACCACACTCCCACCACGTAATGCAGCAGTGTGGGCTGGAGGGGTGCAAAGGGGGTACTTCAAGCCTAACATTGAATTTCCTCGATTTTGTCACTGTGGTACAACCCTAACTGATGCAGTAGACATAGTTATTTGCCTCTAATTTTCCTTGGTTTCAAAAATAATAATGAGAAATAGTGAATGTAATGCAGCAGCAGGAGCACGGGGCAGTGCGGGCCACTTCAGGCACCACACTCCCACCACATTATAAAGTATCTGAAGTGCAGGGCCCTATGGGCCCTGCACTACTACCACATAATTACCCTTGTTTCTCAGAATAATAATGACAAATCGTGAACATTATGCAGCACCGGGAACAAGAGGCACTTCGGCCACTGTGCTTCTACCACATAATACAGCAGGGTGGGCTGTAGGGATGCAAAGCGGGGGCTTTAACCCTAACACTGAATTACCTCACTTTTGTTGCTGTGGTACAACCCTAACTAATCCAGTAAATGGCGTTATTTGCCTCTAAGTTTCCTTCTTTTTGAGAATAATAATGACAAACAGTTAATAATGTAATCCACCGTCAGGAGTATAGGGCCTCAGGTTCGCACTGTCAGCCTACATAATGCAGCAGCAGGAGCACGTGGCCTGTCGGGCACCACACCTCATAAAATACAAAATATACTAGTTATAGGACACAACACTCCCACCATGTAATACAGCAGGGTGGTCTGCAGGAGTGCAAAGGGGGGGCTTCAACCCTAACACTGAATTTCCTCGCTTTTGTTGCTGTGGTACAACCCTAATTGATGCAGTAAACAGAGTTATTTACCTCTAATTTCCACTGTTTTGAGAATAATAATGACAAATAGTGAATGTAATGCAGCGGCAAGAGCGTGGGGCCCTTCAGCAAACACAGTCCCACCATATCATACCCTTGTTTTTGAGAATAATGAGAAATTGTGAATGTAATGCAGTGGCGGAAGCGCGGGGCCATTTGGACCCCACAGTCCCACCACATAATGCAGCAGCTAGATTGTGGGGCCCTGCAGGCCATGCGGTCACATCACGTGATGCCTTCTCACATAGTAACATTGTCCCACAAATGCAAATCGTTATGCGCATGCTTATGCAAAGCGAAACACAAAGAGAAACAGTACTATAGACAGAAATGTTAAAAACAACACAAATGAAAATGCCAAGCTTAATGCACATGGTGTCGTCAACATGAACAGTTAGTCAAACGAATACGTAAATGCAAACAGAAACAGTATTGGTAACAGTAATGTAACTGCAGAGGCTCGCTTTCCCCAAAAGCTGTATAGAAAAAGACAGTGAGTACAAACAATGTATGCAATGTAATGACTCTCGGAACAGAAAAATGAGCACTTGGAATACTTCATTTATTATATCTCAGGAACCGTACGACGTAGAAAAAAAATTTAAAAGTCATATGAATTATCACTTTCCTGGCTAGTTTTGTACTTAGCCCCCTGAGGGGACTAAGCATTTTTTTGACGAAAAGTCTGTATCTCGCACCGTTTCAGAAATACGGGCCCTGAAAGGGGAGGCGAACGTCGTAATGTTATCCTATGGGAAAAAAAGAGAAGTTCAGAGTGGCATAACTTTGGCTCCCTGTAATATTTTTTCACCAAACCACTGAAAGGCACATCTATGGGATGTTGACTGTCTGCCCTCCAAATTTCAGCCCAAAAGATTAAGCCGTTATATTGCAGCAGGGCGCCAAAGGATTGCTGCAATGCGTCGGATGCCTTAATGTTATCCTATGGGAAAAAGTGTAAACTTTGGAGTGCCGTAACTTTGCTGCCATGTAATATTTTTGCAACACAACACTGAAAGGCACATCTGTGAGATGTCGGCTGCGTTCTCCCCAAATTTCAGGCCAAAGTACCAAACCGTTCTTTTGCAGCAGGGTGCCAAAGAACTGCTGTCAGTTTCCCACAGCTTAGAGAAGTACTTTCACAATTTGTGAAAGCTTTCATAAAAATTTGTGACACTTTCATCAGTTCGACACTACTTTGTGAAAATACTTTTTCCAGAAATTTTAAAAACATATTTCTGGGGTGTTTTACCCCAAAATAAAACATGGCTAGTATCCTCAGGGTCCGACTAGGTGAATACAAAAATAATTAGGTTGCTAGATGGTCCAAATTTAAATGGCAAGCATTTTTCTGATCGCTAACTGAAAACAAGATGGCAGATTTTCGAAAGTAAAAGGGCCATTTGCGACACTAAAAAGTGCATTTGCGACACTGTCGAACTTTTTGTTAACTTTTCCCATTGACTTATAATGGGAAATTGTTTTTTGAATAACTTTTGACCCGTTTAATATTTTTTCATGAAATCTTAAAAAGGCACACTGGGCACCCTGGACACACATTCCCTGAAGATTTCAGACTGGTCACGCAAACCGTGCGACCTGTAGGCGTGACCGTAGAATTCCAGAAAAAGCATAAACGCATGTGTAGATCATGCTTAATAACTCCACAGCCGTGTATCTAACCAGTATGGAACTTGGCAGATCCCAAGGTGTATGGGTCTTGATCACGTATTCCAAATTTCAGGCAAATCCGACAAATGGTTGCAAAGTTATTAAGGTGCAAAAGTTTGGGTTTAACATGTAAATGGCTCCTCAACCCTAACTATGGTAGCACTACCGTGTTAGCATAATATATATTCATTGCAAGCATAGAAACATAGAAACATAGAATTTGATGGCAGATAAGGACCGCTTGGCCCACCCAGTCTGCCCATTTCCCTACCTGATGGATAAGTTGCAGATCCTAGTTAACAAGCAGCCTACTTCTTCCTACCCCCAACCCCTAGAATTGCCTTATGACTGTCCCATGCATGCTTGAATTCCACCACTGTTTTTGACTCCACAACCTCCTCTGGAAGGCCGTTCCATACATCCACAACCCTCTCTGTGAAAAAATACTTCCTTAAATTACCTCTGAGCCGCCCCCCTTCTATCTTCAAATTGTGTCCTCTTGTTCTTGCACACCTCTTTTTTTGAAAGATGCTACCCTCTTGGACTTTGTTGATTCCCTTGAGGTACTTGAAAGTTTCTATCATGTCCCTCCTCTCCCTCCTTTCCTCGAGGCAATACATATTAAGCTCCTTAAGTCTCTCTTCATACAAACAACTTTGTTAATGCATCAGTTAGGGTTCTCTAAAGCAAAAAAAGTAGGGGCATGTGGCATTAATGTTTTCAACTCTAACACTCCACCACCACCCTGGAGAGTGAAAATCAGGCATACTGTGGGGTTCTCAAACCTAACACTAACCCCATCATAACACTAAAAAAGCAGAGATGTGTATACTGAATGAGAATGGGGTGAGCCTTAGGTTTGAGAACCCCACAACATACCTGGTTTGCTACAGTACATCCAGGGTGGAGGTAGGTTGTTAGGGTTGAAAACCTTAGAGCTATATTTCACTACTTTTTTCATTTTAGTGAAACATAGAAACATAGAAGTTGATGGCAGATAAGGACCCCAAGGCCCATCCAGTCTGCCCATTTCTTTTTCTACCTTATGAATGTGAAATAGGCCTTTGCTCTGTCAGTGGCCTATCTATTCATACTCATCTATATTGCTCCCTTATGCCTATCCCATGTCTGTTTGAAGCCCTGCACTGTATTCATATCCACCACTTCCTGAGGTAGGCCATTCCATGCATCCACCACCCTTTCTGTGAAAAAGAACTTCTTCACATTACCCCTTAATCAGCCTCCCTCTAACCTCATGCTGTGTCTTCTTGTCCTGCTATTTTTCTTATATTGAAACATGTTAGACTTGTTTACCTTGTTAATGCCCTTAAGGTGTTTGAATGTTTCAGTCATATCACCTCTCTTCCTCCTTTGCTCTAGGGTATACATATTGAGCTCAGTTAATCAGTCCTCATATGTTTTCTGATGCAGTCCCTGCACCATTTTGGTTGCCCTTCTCTGGACTGCCTCAATGTGGTTAATGTCCTTGTGAAGGTGTGGCTTCTAGTACTGCACGCAGTACTCCAGATGGGGCCTAACCAGTGTCTTGTAAAGAGGGATTATTACCTCCCTCTTCTGACTTGTGATACCCCTACTAATACACCCAAAAAGATATTGACGTAGCTCGTAGCACTGCCTCGTCATTTCTCCTATACTTAATATCTTGTCTTTCTAGGTTCATTGATTCCTCCCCTACTCCTTCCCTATCTACCCCCACCCTGGTTTGGAACCTTGCACCCTTCCGACTATAGCTGAGAATCTTTCTGCTACGCTATCTCCTCCCCCTCCAAGTGAACCCTAACTGATGCATTAACATAGTTTTTTGCAATGAGTGTCCTTACTTTTTCAGATAGTCTAATCGTATCATTGTTTGCCTAGTGCCCTGCGCTCTCATCCCTCCATAGATGTGTAGATGCATGTTGTCATGGAAGCGCAGGGCCCTCTGGGTCCTGCACTTCCATTTGTAGCACCACAGCAACCAAATTATCAGCATAACCTTTTTATTACCCCATCCCATGTACCCAGTGCTGAAAATTTTAGAAGCATTACCAAAATATGATTTCACAACACTGCAACACAATTCTGTACCACAGGTGTGAAAACACATTTTGACCAGAATTTGAAAAATGACAGCTGTGACATTCATGAGGTGGGGTAATAAGAAGGCTATGTTGAAAATGTGGTGTCAAAATATTAAACATTTCCAGTGTTTTGAGCGTGTGTATCAAAATTACAAAGAATGGCCATAACTTTGCCATTTTACACATTCTGACCCCAGATGTTCAGCACAGCCTTCTTATGACCCCACCTGATGAACAATGTCAGGAAAAATGTTAAAATCTTACTGGAAATGTGAACTTGCCAAGCGACCACTAAACAACCTTTCAGGCATAATTTGTGTAATGAGAGTCATATTGTTCATGAGGTGGGGTCCCCAAAAGGCCATGCTGAAAATTTGGTGTCAAAATATGAAACAAATGTAGTTGTGGCTAAGTGGTTAGGGTGATGGACTAAAAATCAATGGACTAAAAATCCATTGGTGTTTCCCTACATAGGTTCAAATCCTGTCGATTACGATATGGTAGGTCTGTTTTGGGACATACCGCTCCTGGAGAGGGTACAGAGGAGGCTACTAAGATGATACAAGGACTAGGGGATTTGACTTATGAGGACAGACTTGAGGAGCTCTGCTTGTTTTGCTTGGAGGAGAGGAGAGACGGGGGGAACATGATTAAGGTCTTCAGGTGCCTCAAAGGAATAAATAGGGTAAACACAGAGGGGATCTTTAGACTGAAGCAGGGACGTATCACCAGAGGGCATGGTTTGAAGTTGGAAGGTGGAAGGATGAGAGGGGGAAGAGGAGGAGGTTTTTCACTGAGAGGGTGGTGGTTCCTTAGAATGTGCTGCCTGATGAGCTGGTTCAGAGATCCACAGTGGAGGGCTTCAAGAGAGGGTGGGACAGATACAGAAAGCAGATTTATCAGATGATGGCCTGGCCCAGGGTGGGGTGGGGATGGATGATAGAGATTTCTGGAACACAAGTGGAGGGAGGGCCTTGGTACCCAACCTGGGATCTGAGGTTTGAGCAGAATCGATAGACCATAAGACCTAATCTGTTGGCAATTAGTATGCTAGTATGTTAGTATATACATGGTTGAGTTATGCATAAAAGTTGAACCCCCCCACATTGAAATACAATTAATTGCATTTACCTTAGTTTTTCATATTGCAGTCACCGGTTCCAGCAGCAAGACGTGTCTTAGGTTGGAGAGTGGCTCTCAAACCTGGGACCTGTTCAGATGAGTGAGGGTATGTGGGGCTGCACTGGGGAGTCTGGGGTGGTGGGTGCACAGTGGGAGGTGAGGGTGTGTGGACTGATCAGCGAGGGACCGTTTTCTATTTTTGCATGTAAAAAACAAAACAAAAATCATCAGGATGGTTTTCTTCATTTCAGGAACTTTAACAGAAAAGAGGAGAGTGATCAGAAGGGTTGGGGGGTGCCACTAGACACCAGGGAATAATTATAAAACAGGAACAGCAATTGGAAGGGTGGGTGTGCCACTAGACACCAGGGAATATTTTATTTAATATGGGGATAGCAATCAAAAGGATGGAGGGTGGCACTAGACACCAGGGAATAATTCTAAAATGGGGACAGTGATTGGAAAGGTGGGGGGTGCCTCTAGACACCAAGGAATATTTAATTTAATACATTGACAGCAATAGGAAGGGAGGTGCCACTAGAGACCGGGGAATAACTTTAAAATGGGGACAGCAATTGGAGGGGTGGTGGATGCCACTAGACACCAGGTGTGGGATATTCAAAACAGTTGCACAATGCACAACAGGGTTATGCCTGCGCAACTGTGAAAATGCGCCAGAGAGAAATATTTAGCAGCAGCAACTGCACAGTGCAAGTCACCATGCACCAATGCACAATGATAGTGTATGCATGTGCAAGGGCAGGGGGGGTAGCCATAAATATGTGGCGCAGTGCAATATTCAAATCCAGACAAATGGCTCAAGCGTGGAGCAAATGTGAACTGCGCGGAGCAAACTTGAGCCTATAAAAAGCAGGAGCAAGCAGGGGAAGGACGCATGTGCCAGAGGGGAGCAGGAGAAAGGGAGATAGAGTGGCCAGGCTGAATGGCAGGAGGGGTGCAAGACAGTGACAGAGGCAGTGAGGGAGTGAGACGGAGTGAGATAGCGGGTGTGTGTCAGTGTGTCAGTGTGTGTGTGTGTGTGTATGTATGTGTGTGCGTGTGTGTGAGACAGTCAGGGAGGCAACAGCCAGAGTGTGCACCTGTGACACCCGGCACAGAAGGGGCAGCACAGGTGCCTGGACAGGTGGGAGGCAGAGGCCACAGCCCACAGGCTGCCAGCTGGGAACACAGTATGCAGGTGTGTGCCCAACACAAACACACATGCAGCAACACACGGCTGGGGGGGAGCCTGAGGAGTCTGCTGCACAAGGGGTCAGGACAGCCGAGGCCATGGCCAGGGCCACCTTCCTGATGGAGGCAGTAATGAGGGGTGTGAGGCGGCAGGAGGCAGAATGGCATGGCCGTGGAAGGGCCCATTCGGTGGCACACCCATAATAGGTGGTACTGTGCCCACACCACCTTTGAACAATGCAGTGATATAGAGATTGTGGGCTGGTACCACCTGAACTGGGCAATTCTGAGGCAGCTCTGTGAGCTGTGCAGCGAGGAGATGCAGGCACCCACTAGACAGAGCCACACCCTGACGGTGGAGACAAGAGTCATGGCTATCATGTGCCTACTTGCCATGGGTATGTTCTAGAGACCAACAGGGGACACCACAGGCATAACCCAATTGGCCACATCACAGCTCCTCACACAATTCCTCAATGCACTGCTGCTACGTACTGTGGAATACATCCACTTCCCCAGCACACAGGCAGAGCATACAGAGAACATGCAGGAGTTCCACAGGGTAGCACGTATGCCTGGCATGCTAGGGACCATTGACTACACCCATGTCGGCATCTGCACACCAACTAGCCTGGATGGGGTAGCCTGAATCAACAGAAAGGGCTACCCCAGTGTCAACTGCCAGGTGGTGTGCAATGCTAGGGGTGCATAATCAATGTCTGTGCCACACACCCTGAGGGAGCACACAATGCCTTCATCTGGCACAGCTTGGCACTGTGCCACAGGTTTGAGAGTGGGGACATCTCCACTGGCCACCTAGTAGGTGATTATGCTGTGAATACGGGCAGCCTGGCACAACAAGGCAAGGTGTAGGGGCTGCCAGGGTAGGGGCGCTACAGGGTGTGGCCGGGAAGGGTGGGGTGTACAGCAACACAGTCCACCATGCTAACTGTATATCTCTCCACACAGGTGACAGTGGCTACCCATTCCAGCCCTGGCTGCTCACCCCATACCTGTGCCCGTTGACCCCTGCACAGGAGCGATACAATGATGTACATGCCACCACACAGAACATCATCGAGCATGTGTTTGGGCTGCTGAAGGCATGGTTCTGCTGCCTGCACAGGTCTGGCAGTGCCCTACAGTACAGCCCCTCAAAGGCCTGTGGCATATTCCTGGCCTGCTGTATACTACACAACATGGCTACTGACTGTGGCATAGCTGTCGAGGTCGAAGAGGGGAACAGCAGTGGGAACAACTTGGCTGCTAGGCCATGTGGCGGTGGGCAGCCACCCCGGATGAAGGGAACCCCTGCTGCACAGGATGGCCCAGTGGCATCGGGACACAATTGTAGAGGAGCACTACAGTGCATGCAGGTGGTGATGGCCAGGTCCACCTTCCAGATGGAAGTGGTAATGAGGGGTGTGAGGAGGCAGGAAACAGAATGGCGTGGTGTGGCAGGAGGTGGCGGATGGGCTGGAGGAGGCCACCAGTGTCCAGTGCACTAGTGAACAGTGCCACCACTGCTATGGGGTTCTGCAGCAGAGGGACCCAGAGAGGCTCCAGACACTGCAGGCACATGTCCGGAGGGGTGCTGTGCCATGGCCAGGTAAGTGCATCACTTGTGTCTGTGCCCAACCAGTGATCTGTGGGGCCGGCAGGGTGGCGTACCATGCTGTGGGGGTGCTGGGGCTGTGCGACCTGTAGACCAGGACAGTGCACCATGTGTGCACTGTGCCACCATGCTTCGGCTGCGCTGGGCCAGGGAGCACGCTGTACTGGGGGGGCATATGGTGATGCTATGTACTGATGTGTTCTTCTCTATGTTTCCTTCCCAGGCCCTGAGGACAGGAGTAGAGCCCGACTGGCTGGCACTGCAGGTGGGCCAAGGCAGGCCACCACTGGAGTATGGGCACAGGGTGCAGGCCACAGGGACATTACTGCAGAACCGGCACAAGGTGTGATGTGACATGCAGGTAGGCACTGTTACGTGCTATATTGTTGTGCAGGGTGGGCAGCGTGGGTGGGGTGGGCCACAGCCCCCTGTGCACAATGCCATTGCAGCTGTGCACTGCCCATGATGACTGCTGCACTGTGCTGTGGCTATCGCACATGTGTGTGGCTGCCACAGGTGGGCTGTGGGCGCATCCGGACACAAGCTGTGCAGCTGCCATCCTGCCGCTGTACTATGCCGCTGCCTGCCACAGTGGTGGTGTGTGGCCCATGGGTGGTGTTGGTGTGCAGTGTTCTGCATGGCTGTGGTGTTCTAGGTTGGTGACATGTGTGGGCGCACACACTGCAGGTGGCTGGGTGCCATCTCAGGGGTGCATGTCACCACTGTCCACTGCGCATGGTGGGTGGGCTAGAGTGTTCCAGACACGCACTCATACTGTGTACCCTCCTTTGTCCTAGGTGTCCGTCAGCCTTCAGTGAACACCCGGCTCCTGAGATGGATCATAGAGGTCACCACTGCCATGTGCAGGTGGTGAGGCTGCTGCAAATGATGATGTACAAGCAACAGCACCAGGCACCGGTGGGACGAGGATTCCCGTAGGGCCCATTGACCCATGACCCTTATCCTTCCCTTTCCTCACTTCCCTTGCCCTCCCTTGTCCCCTTGTCTAGCTCTGACCCCTGTCCCCTTACCTCCCTTCTCTGGCTTCCCATTTTGTACATATATTCCCCATTCCTTGATCCCTGTCCCCTGTCCCCTGTTTATTGTATAATTATAAATAGTTGTGTTTTCTATCCATTGTAATACATTTTTCTATGGTTACTCATCTGTGTCCAGGTCTGCTTTGCGGCTGGTGTTGGGAGCCATGCTGCAGTTGTGTGCATGGTGGCTGTGTGGTGTGCCAGGGCTGGCCTGGGGGTTTTGTTCCTTGCTATGCCTGCTGCCAGTGCTTTTGTGTCCTGGTGCATGCACCTCAGCCCCTTGACCATCCCTGGTTGCACTGCTGCATATGTTGGTTTGCTCCCAGGCGCAGCCCTAGTCTCGCTGTTGTGCATGTTGGTTTGCTCCCTGGCACAGCCCTGGTTGTGCTATGGCACATCTGTGTGATATTCAGCTGTGTTGCACTGGCGCATGCTGTTTTGCACAACTATTGAATATCATGCTCTGTACACCATGGCATAGTGGATTTGCACTGCACAGGTCTTGCGCCTGCCTCTGGCTTATTTCTGAATATCCCACCCCAGGGATTTAATATTTGATATGAGAACAGCAATCAGAAGGGTGGGGGTGCCACTAGACACCAGGGAGTCAATATTTCATAGGGGGACAGCAATATGAAGGTGGGGAGGATGCAGCTAGACACCAGGGAAAAGGACTTGGCACCAAGAAAAGGATCTTTTACCTTGACTCATGATAGGCAACAGAATCATTCTTCACATCATGAGTCATGGTAAAAGATTTTGAAACTTAAAAAAATAATAATTAAAGGACATCTCTTTCACACCTAACTACATAATCCATTTTAGGGGGTACCAATAACCAGGACACATGGGTTAGTTTTTTTTTTATCTTCTGTTTTACCCCCTGGTGCACCCATATGTAGGATTCTCTGCCCCTGCTGGCCACCTTCAGTCCACCTCCACTCCCTCCAGTACCCTGGGCCCCATTTCCCCCACAGATTTCTCCCCTTGGAGGGGTGGGAAGGGGGAGTTCCATCCTTCCCCCACCCAGTACATAATCCAGATTGGGGTAATCATGGCAGTCCAGAGACAAAGTGGGATGCTGGGTGGTCAGCAGAGCTTAACGTAGCCTGTGGTAGCCCCTCTGTTTTCTGCTTTTCTGGTCCCATCCCCTTGTGGCCATAAACACATGCATGTGGAGGCACATGTGCATCACATAGCCACATTCTTACCTCCAGTTCTTTAGTGCTACCCTCTGGCTTCCACCGGGGGGGGCAGCCATGGAGTGGAACAACATCTTCCCTAACCCTGGAAAAGGACTTGGCACCAAGAAAAGGATCATTTACTGGGACTCGTGATAGGCAACAGAATCTTTTTTTGCATCACGAGTCCTGGTAAAAGATTTCTAAACTTTAAAAAAACAAATTAAAGGACATATCTTCCACACTTAACTACATAATCCATTTTAGGGGGCTCCCAATAACCAGAACACATTAGTTTTTAATAAATACTTTTTTTTTAATTATGTACTTCTGTTTTGTCTCGGAACCTGTAAAACAAAATGGTAGACCCATGAAAAAAGATTTTCCACCGGTGAGACAGGATGACCGGAGAAAAGGGATTATGCACCTGTGACACAGGATTCTTTTTCATGCTGAACATCTGTAGTTTCCCTTTGAAAATAATGGGAACTTCAAAATTTAATAACTTTGTAATGGATTAATATTTTTCACCAAACCAGCAACATGCACATCTGTGGGACAAAGGCTTTCTGCTCTGAAAATTTTAGACCACAATTTGAAACAGTTTCCAAGATACAGGTGTACAAAGAAATAACAAAAAACATGTAAATTTAGCAATTTGTTAGACTCTGCATCTCAGAAACTACACAATTGATTCAAACGAAATTTGCTACATCAACAGACTTATCCCATGGGAGTAAGAATGCAAACGTTCAAGCAAATCCATTGAACTATTGTGAAGTTATTAAGGTAGAACAATTGGGCGTTAACATAGAAGTCATCCATCAACCCTAACTATATTGGCACTACCGTGCCAGTATGATAGATAGATAGATAGATAGATAGATAGATAGATAGATAGATGTACATATGTATATACTGTATGTACATATATATGTATGTGTGCATATGTGTGTATATATAAATATGTGTATGTGTGTGTGTGTGTGTGTATATATATATATATATATATATATATATATATATATATATATTCATGGCAAAAAACTCAGTTTAATGCATAAGTTAGGGTTGTTCCACAGTGACAAAAGTGAAATTTGGTGTTAGGGTTCAGCCCCTTGCTCCCCAGCCCGTCCCCCAACTGGCATCGGGTATGCATTGGGGTCATCGGCCCCAACTCTCACCCCATCACATGTGTAAGCAAGCTGAGGTATAGGAGAATGGGGTGAGAGTTGGACCGACAACTCAACGCACACCCGATACTGGTTGGGGGGTGGGCTGGGGTGCAAGGGGGCTCAACCCTATCACTGAATTTCCGCTTGTCACCGTGGAACAACACTAATTGATGCATTAAACAGAGCTTTTTGCAATGAATTTCTTTGAGAATAAGGACTATAAATAGTGAATTAAATGCAGTGGAGGAGCGGCCCTTCTGGCCCAACGCTTCCACCACATGATGTGTTGTGACATTGTAATAGTAACAGCAATGCAAACACAAGCACTAACAGTAATGCACATGGTGACGCAAACAGAAATGGTAATGCAAACGTTAATAGAAATGCAAGCGCAAAATAATGCCAAAGTGAACAGTGACGCAAAGGGAGATGCAAGCATACACGGAAATGCAAGTGGTAATGTGCACGGTCATGTTACCAATATTGTAAATGCAAATGGTAATGGTAACAGCAACAATGACACCAAAGGAAACAGAAACGGAAACGCAAATGCAAGCACATACAGAAATGTAAACCGAAATGCGCATGGTCATGGTGCCACAATTGTAAATGCTAATGGTAACGGTCACAGCAACAATAACACCAAAGGAAACAGAAATGCAAATGCAAGCACGTATGGAAACACAAACCGTAACACGGACGGTCATGGTACCATAATTGGAAATGCAAATGGTAAGGGTAACAGCAACAATAATGCCAAAGGAAACAGAAACGCAAACACAAACACAAGCACGTATGGAAATGCAAACCATAATGCACAATTGGAAACAGAAATGGTAACGGAAACAACAATGATGATGCAAAACGAAAGACAAACAGAAATGCAAACGCAAGAGGAAGGGCCGCCACAAACACAAATGGTAATGCACATGGTGACACAAAGGAAAACACAAATTGAAACTGTACTGTAGACAAAATTGGTAACAGTAACGCAAATGCAAGCACAAATGAAAATGCAAAGGGTAACGCACACAGTGGCATACACGGGAACGGTAACGCAAACAGGTACAGAACCGCAAGTGGAAACGGTAAGGGTAACAGTAACGTAAGCACACACCCTGGTTTTCCCCAACAGTTGCATAGAGAAACATAGTGAACAAAAAGAATATATGCATAAAAGTGAGGCTCAGAGCAGAAAATGAGGAGTTGGAATACTAAGTTGCTTACATCTCAGGAAACGTACGACGTAGAAAAAAAATTAAAATTTCATATGAATTATGACTTTCCTGGCTAGTTTTGTACTTAGTCCCCATTTGGGGGGCTAAGCAATTTTCCAATGAAAAGTCCATATCTCGCACCATTTCCGAGATACAGGCCCCGAAAGGCTCGGCAGACGCCATAATATTATCCTATGGGAAAAAACATGAAGTTCGGAGTTCCGTAACTTTGCCGCCCTGTAATATTTTTTCACCAAAATGCACATCTGTGGAATGTTGGCTTTCTTTTCTCCAAATGTCAGCCCAAAAGACCAAACCGTTATTTTGCAGCAGGGTGGCAAAGAATTCCTGTCATGTGGCGGATGCCGCAATGTTAGTCTATGGGAAAAAGTGTCAATTTTGGAGTGCTCTAACTTTGCATCCCTGCTTTATTTTTTCACCAAACTACCAAACTGCACATCTGTGAGATGTTGGCTGCCTTCCCTCCAAATTTCCACCCAAAAGACCAAACTTTTCTTTTGCAGGAGGGTGGCAAAGAATTCCTGTCATTTCAGCCATAGTCTAGAAAAGTAGTGTTGTGATTTGCGACACCTTTCGCAAAAATTTGCGAAGGTGTCACAAGTGAGACACTACTTTGCGACACTGCTTTTCCCAAAAGTTTGGAAAACATATTTCTGGGGTGTTTAACCCCAAAATAAAGACATGGCTAGTATCCTGAGGGTCCGACTAGGTGAACACAAAAAGAATTGTGTTCCGAGAGGGTCCCAATTTTAAACGCCAAGCATTTTTCTGATTAGTAACTGAAAACAAAATGGCAGATTTGTGACACTACTTGGGTCATTTGCGACACTAAAAAGTGCATTTGTGAAAGTGTCGCAATTTTTGTTAACTTTTCCCATTGACTTATAATGGGAAATCGTTTTTTGAATATCTTTTGAACCGTTCAATATCTTTTCATGAAACCTTCAAAAGGCACATTGGGGACCCCGACCGCACATTCCCTGAGGTCTTTAGACTGGTAGCACAAATCGTGTGACCTGTAGGCACGAGTAAAGAATGTGCAAAAAAAAAATGTAAGTGCACACCAGAATGTCGCTTAATAACTCTACAACTGTATATCTGACTGGTACGAAAGTTGACATCCCAAGATCTATGGTTATGCCCCGTGCCTGCCAAATGTCAGGCAAATCCTTTGAATGGTGGCAAAGTTATTAAGGTGCAAAGTTTCACCATTTAACCTTAAATGGGGTACTCAACCCTAACTATGGTAGCACTACCGTGCTACCATAATATATATATAGGGGATACATGATGGGCGACTGTGGAATATGGAAAATATTTGCACAAGTGCAGAGTGAACTGTGATATTATCGCAGTTCACTCTGCACGAGTGCAAATGTTTGCCATATTCCACAAGTTGCCCATCATGTATACAATTTATGCAGTAGGGCTAGTACCCTTTAGGAACATTTTTTTCTGTGTTCTCTCCCTGTTTACTCTGTTTTGTTTTCTTTATTTTGGTAACTGGGTAAGTTTTGGGGGGTGATCTGGGAGCACTGGGCAGTTAAGTGATTTGTTCAGAGTCGCAGAGTATTCAAATGGAAGTTTTTGAGAATCAAACACTGGTCTGGGCTCCTAGATGTAGCAAGTTTGTTTATTGCTTATTACTCTAACCTCTAGGCTATACTACTGACAGCACTATTTGTATGTGGTCTGAGTGTGTGTAAGTGTTTCTGAATGGGCTGGGATTGCTAGGCACTATGAGAAACAGGTGAATGTGTTTTGGAATGATAATTGTGTTACCTGCAGCTAGAAGTGAGAAATAGATTGTTAATTCAGTAAGTTGCAGGCTTCACTGAGACAGAGAAACTGTTGCAGTCAGCACTCAGAAAGAGAAACTACTTTATGAAGGAGGCTGGTTTGAAGATTAGAGCAGCACAGGCTAGGAGTGTCAGAATAACTATGGGACACAGGTGATTGTCTTTTACAATGCTATGTTAGTTGCAGGATCCAGTGAGAAAGAGAAACTGTGAAGCTATTAAATGCAGGCTGCAGTGTAGATAGTCTCACTCTGGTGACATCACCACTGTGAGAATATTTGCTGGTGATGTAGACACTGTGAGTTTATCAGGAAATAAACCCACAGTGGTGATGTCATCACAGAGTTATTCAACTGCAGTGGGAATATGTGTTTTTATTCTCAATGTTACATGCTCACCCCTATTGTATAAATATATATATATATATATATTCATTGCAAAAAACTCTGTTAATGCAACAGTTATGGTTGATGTTACAGTGACAAAAGCTTGGAAATTCAATGTTAGGGTTTCCAACCCTAACTCTGCATCCCCCCCCCCACACACACACACGCATGTGAGCAGGGGAAAAGACAATGCAACACAACCAATCAGAAACAGCCACCATCAGGTAAAAGAAAAACCATACAACTCTGTGAACATACCACAAGAGACATCCATCATCATGGTTCAACAGCTGTATGAGCTCTGCTGCCAACCCAGTGTCTTGGGAGGGACACCTGCATGCTGTGCAACCATTGGGGATGGCCCATCTTATGACCTTGTGTGTCAGGATCTGTGCAATACTATGCTGTGGGGTGACATGCTATGAAAATGCAATATGTGCAACCATGGGGGCTGATCCACTGCATTTACTGTGCTAGGGGTGGAGGAAACGCAGGGTCCTTTGGACCCTGCGTTCCCACAGCATGTCACCCCACAGCACAGCATAGCACAGATCCTCCAACGCAACACTCAGCACAGCACTTGGGGGGTGAGAAAGCAGGGTCCTTTGGATCCTGTGTTCCCACAGCATATCACCCCACATAACAGTAGGGCACAGATCCTGCAACACAACACCCATCATAACACTACGGGGGGGTGGAAATGCAGGGTCCTTTGGACCATGTGTTCCCACAGCATGTCACCCTGCAGGACAGTGTGCCATAGAACCTGCAACACAAAGTCATAAAGGCGGGGCTGGAGGATGGGAATACAGGGTCCTTCAGACCCTGCACTCCCACAGCATGTCACCGCACACTACAGTAGGCCACAGATCCTGCAACACAACACCCAGTACAGAACTGGAGGGGTGGGAATGCAGGGTCCTTCGGATCCTGTGTTCCCACAGCATGTCAACCAATACCACAGTAGGCCACACATCCTGCAACACAAGGTCATGGGAGGTGGGGACATAGGGTCCTTAGGGGCATGCATTCCTACACAAGTCACCCCACAACACAGTAGGCCACAGATCCTGCAATGAAACATCCAGCACAGCAATAGGGGTGGGTGGAAATGCAGGTTCCTTTGGATCCAATGTTCCCATAGCATGTCACCCACAGCACATTATCGCACCAATCCTGCCACACAAGGTCAGAAGGTGGGCCATCCCCAATGGTTGCACAGCATGAGGGTGTACCCCCCCAAGACACTGGGATGGCAGCAGAGCTCATAAAATTGCTGAACCATGATGATGGATGTCTCTTGTGGCATGTTCACAGAGTTGTACGTTTTTTCTCTTACCAGATGGTGGTTGTTCCTGATTGGTTGTGTTGCATTGCCCCCTCCTCTGCTCTCATGTGTGTGTATGTTGGGGGGGGAATGCTGTGATTCCATGTAGTTGAGTAGTCAACCGTAGAGTATGTGCAATCGATGCAGAGAGGATACTAAGCTCACTCTCCCATAGCAGGCGGAACAGATATTGAATTTTCCTATGGAATTTGCCATCCTTGTTCAGCACTCTCGATGTTCGGTGCTCAACACCTGGCACACACACTTCACGTGCATCCAAATGACCTCCTGTACCTTGTAGGAACCTCATGTACTCGGCACTAAAAATTTTCAAATACTCTTCAAAATGTGATTCTGTGCCACCACATCATTCCACTCCACATTGGTCTTACTAGTTCGTAAAGCCCACCACCTCAAAGCTCCACACGGAATCATCCAGTTGCGCTCCTACAAATCTCTAGACCTCGACCCCCTCCTCCATGATCTCACCTACACTGGCTGGACACCCCTTGACTCTGCTCTTACAGGAGTAGACCATGCCCTCACATATTTTACAGAAACATGTATCAGCATCTGGAATTCATTTGCTCCTTTCAAACGGACCAGGGTAAGGGGGATCCATCTTCCCCTTACCCCTGAACTGCTAGCCTGTCTAAGGGAGCATGACTATGGTTGGCAAAAGCAAAAATCCACCAAGCTCCCCAGAGACTATGCAACATACTACATGCTCAGAAATTACTGCACAAAAGTTGCCAGATTAGCAAAGTCCGAGTATTTCAAAATTGCCTTCCTTTCCAATATAAACACCCCCTCTAAATTTTGGAGAGTGGTCCAAGCCCTCTCCCCCTCCATCCTCCTCCCCCCCAGTTCTTAAAATAAATGATTCCCTGATGTCTGACCCATGCTCAGTAGCCATGGAATAGCCTGGTAGCCTCATACTATACCCCCTGTGCCACAGCTCTCCTTAGTTCCCTACCCTCCTCCCTCCCCACTAAATAACACCCTTCCACTCACAATCCTTTCCCTTAGGATCCTGACCCCCAGCCTTCCCCTTCTATTTAATCACCCGTGATGATGCCTTAAATGTCATCCTCTCTCTTGACCCTTGAAAAGGTTCTTCTCATGATGACCTTGACTCAAAACTCCTCTACAATTCTGTCCCTGCAATAGCTTATTTTCTTTCTCTAATCTTAACCTACTCTTTTAAGTCTGCTACAGTCCCTACACCCAGGTAACATGCAGTGGTCCTCCCTCTTCCCAAGGGTGGTGACTCTTCTTCCCCTGGCAACTATCACCCTATCTCTCTTCTCTCCACACTTGCTAAACTCCAAGAACATCTGGTTCTTTTTCAACTTTCCTCATTTCTTTCTGACTCCTCCTTCTTCATCCCATTCCAGTCCGGTTTTCCAAAAAATCACTCCACTACCACCTCCTTCCTCAGGATTACTGACTCCATCCTTACATTATGGACAATGGCCAAATCATTTCAGCCATTTTTGTCAACCTCGCAAAGGCCTTTGACACAGTCTCCCACCCCCTTCTCATTGACTCCCTCTCTGCAGCTGGGCTGTCCCCATCAGCCACTAATTGGTTCAGGGCCTACCTCACTGGCAGGTCCCAATCTGCAGGATCTCCGACTCCATCTCCACTCCCCTTCCTATCAGTAGAGGAGTCCCACAGGGCTCAGTGCTTGGCCACCTGCTCCTCTCCATCCTCCTAAATGACCTTCCATCAGTCTGCTCCCCTTCGTCCTCCATACACATGTACGCTGACGATACTGTCTTGTACTCCTCTGGCACATGTCCCTCTGATGTTGCATCTGACCTACAGCATGATTTTGATCAGATGCAGCTCTGGTTTGCTTCCCATCAGCTATTCCTAAATGCCAAGAAGACTGTCTCCATGACATTTGACACTAGGCAGAAACTCTCTCAAATTTCTTGGCCTGCCCTCTTTCCACACCCTAGATGGAACAACCCTTGAGGACACCTCCTCATTTAGATACCTTGGGGTTTGGTTGGACCAACACCTCAAATTCTCTGAAAATATTGACGCCATACTGAAAAAATTGTACCCCAAGCTAGGTGCACTGTTCAGGAACTGTAGTTGCATCCCTCCTGCAGCAAGGCATGAACTTGTCCAGAAGATGATCCTCCCTATCATTGACTACTGTGACATAGTCTATGGTGCTGCTCCCAAATCCTCCCTGACCAGATAGGAGACTCTCTTTAACTCCTTCTGTCGCTTTGCTCTCGACGCCCCATCTCACACACAACACTGTGATCTCTACCATACCCTGTCCTTTCCCCCACTTACAAATAAGCACCTTTCTCACTGTGCCAAATTGACCTTAAAATGTTGGCTTGGTGAACTTCCTCCTTTCCTCAATTCATCCCTCCTCCCTACTCCCCTGCCCTCTCACTCCCTCAGATCATTTGACACCTGCACCTTGGTGATTCCCCACCATTACGCCCTCATTGGCCGGACTAGATTTTCTCACTGATTCACCAAAATCTGGAACTCTCTCCCGTTACAAACTTGTCACTCCTCCTCTTCCTACTCCCTCAGCATTGCCTTGCATAACTACCTCTCCTCTTGCTGCTCCTGTTATGATCCTCCTTAACTTCCTGTTCTCTGCTTCTTCTTCTACCCAGCATCTGCTACTCCTTCCACCTCCCCCTTCCTCTCTCTCTCTGCCTCTGTCTCTATCTCTCTCCTCTCCTCTCTCCCTCTCTCTCTCTCCCCCCATTAACTAGCCTGCTCCAAGTCCCCCTTGTAGGGTTCTCAACATCCTGAAGGGGGAAACAGGTTTTGGCTTTTCTTTTTCCCTTCTTTTAAAATCTCTGCTTCTTCCTCAACTCAGCACCTGCAACTCCTTCCCCCCCACATAGAAACATAGGAACACAGAATTTGACAGCAGATAAGGACCGCTTGGCCTACCTAGTCTGCTCATTTTCCTACCTAATGGATAAACTGCAGATCCTAGTTAACCAACAGCCTACTTCCTCCTACCACCCACTAGGACTGCCTTATATCTGTCCCATACATTCTTGAATTCCCCAACTGTTCTGGACTCCACGACCTCCTCAGGAAGGCTGTTCCATGCATACACAACCCTGTCCTTGAACAAATACTTCCTCACATTACCTCTGAGCTGTCCCCCCTCTATCTTCAAATTGTGCCCCCTTGTTCTTGCTTATCTCTTTTTCTGAAAGATACTACCCTCTTGGACTTTGTTGATTCCCTTGAGGTACTTGAAAGTTTCTATCATGTCCCCCCTCTCCTTTCTTTCCTCAAGGGTATACATATTAAGCTCCCTTAGTCTCTCTTCATATGTCTTCTGGTGCAGACCCAGCACCATTTTGGTTGCCCTCCTCTGGACAGCCTCCACTCTGTCTATGTCTTTGCAGAGATGGGGTCTCCAGAACTGTACACAATACTCCAAATGGGGTCTCACCAACTGTCTGTACAGAGGGATAACAACTTCCTGCTGGAGCAGCTGCACAGGGGAAGGAGCTGGATGTCATTGTCCACCTGGGGACATATGACCTGGCTAAGAAAGGGATTACAGCAGTGCAGGAAGAGTTTGTAGAATTGGGGAGGGGCCTTAGACAAGTAGCACACACGGTAACCTTCTTGGAGGTGCTGCTCATCTATGGCATAGGAGAGGCTAGGGCATTCCGCACCATGGGATTCAATCAGTGGTTGAAAAACTGGTGCAGAGCTCAGGGATTTGGCTTCATTGGGGACTGAGGGTCCACCTGGAGTGATGCAAGCCTATACTGGCATGTTGGGCTGCATCTGTTCAGGAGGGGAACCAGGATCCTAGGTGATAGGTTTAATTGCTTCATTGGCAAGCATTTAGACTAGCCAAGGGGGGAGGCACTGTAAAGGAGCAGGGAAATCCTAGCCCCCCAAAAAAATCATGTTAGTAAGTGCGGTAAATACCAACATAGAGGTGGCGATAGGGAGAAGGGCAGGGGTAAATGGCGAAAGTGACAAAGGCAAAAAGGACAGGGATGGGGAAAAAAAGGAGTAAGGCCATCAGGAAATGGAGGGTAATGAGTACCAATGCCCATAGCCTGGGCAACAAACTCCGTGAACTGGTGGCCTTGATGGAAGAGGGATGCCTGAATCTCATAGCAGTCACAGAAAAATGGTACACAAAGAACCATGACTGGGATGTTAACATACCAGGGTACATAACCCACAGGAGAGACAGGCAGGGAGAGGAGGGGAGGAGTAGCTCTCTATGTAAAGGAAGGGATAAAAGCAACTGAACAAAGAGTAAACAGGAGGAGGAGGAGGCACTGTGGGTCACCTTGGAGACTGGAAAGGGCACCACAATCCGCACAGGGGTTGTGTACAGACCCCCATGCCAGGGGGAGGGAATGGACAAGCATACGATAGAAGGCATTCTTAGGATGGCAGAGAAAGGGGAGATACTGTTGATGGGAGACCTGAATATGCCAGATGTTAACTGGAGCACATTTGCAGCACCCATATCCAAGAGCAGGGACATTCTTGATGCCCTACAGGTGGCAGGCCTCAGACAGCTAGTTTCAGAACCCACTCGTGAGGGAGCAATCTTAGACCTCATACTCTCAAATGGGGGCAGTGGGAGGATCTCAGGTCTAGAAGTGGATTGCCAAATGGGAACAAGTGACCATCAAACAGTGTGGCTCACGTTAAACTCAGCTACAGAGTCAAGCCATACAAAGTGAGGGTACTGGACCTCAGGAGGGCTGACTTTGGCAAGATGGGAGAGTGCCACAGAAAAGCACTAGCAAACAGGCTAGAAGGAGGGGTGGAACAACAATGGGGAAACATCAAAACTGCCAACGCAGAGGTAACAAGCCTTTGTGTGAAGCAAATAAACAAATCAAAATGAAACAAAAGGCCACTATGGTTCTCAAAAGAGGTGGCTGGGAAAGTCAGGGAGAAAAAGATAGCATTCAGGAAGTATAAGGAAACACAGAAGGAGCAGGACAGAGAGCTGTACCAGTTAAGGCAGAAGGAAGCAGGGAAGAAAGTCAGAATAGCAAAGGCCCAAACTGAGGAAAAGATAGGCAACTCAGTTAGGAAGGGGGATAAAACCTTTCATAGGTACATCAGAAAGCGTAGAAAGACAAAGGGAGGGAAAGTGAGGCTGAATAGAATGAACGGTGGGTGGGCAGAGGGGGACAGTGAAAAAGCAGGGATACTGAATGAATATTTCTGTCCAGTATTCACAAAAGAGGAGGGGGAAGTGCCTAATCCAGTTAACAGAAACACTCTTGATAGGTGGGGGTCAATCCCAGCCCTTTCACGGAAGAAAGGGTTCTGCAAGAACTCCTAAAACTGAAGGTGGACAAAGCAATGGGGCCTGATGGAATTCACCCCAGAATTCTAAAAGAATTAAGGGGGGAACTAGTGAAACCACTGACTACTCTTTTTAAAAAATCATGGGAGGATAGTGTGGTACCCAAGGACTGGAGGAAGGCGATGTGATTCCCCTTCACAAAAGTGGGAGCAAGACAGAGGCAGGAAACTACAGACCTGTCAGTTTGACCTCTGTGGTAGGAAAAGTGATGGAGTCACTTCTGAAAGAAAGAATTGTTGAGTACCTAGAGGCCAGTGGGGCACAGGACCCAAGGCAGCATGGGTTCAGAGTGGGAAGGTCATGTCAGATGAATCTAATAGATTTCTTTGACTGGGTGACCAAAGTAGTAGACCAGGGAGGGGCTGTGGACATGGCCTACCTAGACTTTAGCAAGGCATTTGACACAGTCCCACACAAAAGATTAATAGTCAGATTAACCTATCTGGGAGTGGGTCCAGGGTGGTAGCCTTGGTAAAACATTGGCTGGACAACAGGACACAGAAGGTAATTGTAAATGGAGTCCACTCTGAAGAAAGAGGGGTTACTAGTGGGGTACTGCAGGGTTCAGTACTGGGTCCAGTCATTTTTAATGTCTTTATAAGTGACATTGCAGAGTGACTGGAAGGAAAAGTATGCCTCTTTGCATGACACAAAGATCTACAACAGGGTTGATACACAAGGAGGCATGGAAAGGATGAGAAGGGACTTGGCAAGGTTGGAGGAATGGTCAGAAGTATGGCAGCTAAGATTCAATGCAAAGAAGTGCAAAATGATGCACCTGGGAAACAAGAACCCAGGGGAAGATTACACAATGGGGGGTAGTAACAACAACAAAAAGGAAAGGGACCTGGGGTAATCATATCATATGACTTTAAGGTTAGCAAGCAATGTTGAGAAGGCAGTAGGGAGGCTGGGGTATACTGGGATGCATAGGGAGGCATCACCAGCAGAAAACAAGAAGTTTTATCCTCTGTACAGACAGTTGGTGAGACCCCATCTGAAGTACTGCGTCCAGTTTTGGAGACTCCATCTCCGCAAGGACATAGACAGGATAGAGGCAGTCCAGAGGAGGGCAACTAAAATGGTGCAGGGTCTGCAAGAGAAGCCATACAAAGATAGACTAAAGGAGCTTAATATGTATACCCTTGAGGAAAGAAGGGAGAGAGGGACATGATAGAAACTTTTAAGTACCTCAGTGGAATCAACAAAGTCCAAGAGGGTAGCATCTTTCAGAAAAAGAGATGTGCAAGAACAAGGGGACACAATTTAAAGATAGAGTGGGGGCAGTTCCGGGGCAATATGAGGAAGTATTATTTTCACAGAGGGGGTAGTGGATGCATGGAACAGCCTTCCTGAGGAGGTTGTGGGGTCTAAAACTGTGGGAGAATTCAAGAATGCATGGGACAGACATAACACAATTCTTGTGGGGGGTAGGAAGAAATAGGCTGCTGGTTAACTAGGATCTGTGGCCTATCCTGTAGGTAGGGAAATGGGCAGACTAGGTGGGCCAAGCAGTCCTTATCTGCTGTCAAAGTCTATGTTTCTATGTTTCCACTGTTGATGCCTCTCTCTATGTATCCCAGTATCCCCCCAGCCTTCCTTACCGTCTTCTCACATTGTTTACCCACCTTTAGGTCATCTGATATAATTACCCCCAGGTCCCTTTCCAGTTTTATTGTTGTCAGTATCTCACCCCCCATTGTGTACTCTTCCCCTGGGTTTTTGTTTCCCAGGTGCATTACCTTGCACTTCTTTGGGTTGAATCTAAGCTGCCATACATTTGACCATTCCTCCAACCTTGCCAAGTCCCTTCTCATCCTTTCCACGCCATCTTGTGTATCAACCCTGTTGCAGATATTTGTGTCATCTGCAAAGAGACATACCTTTCCTTCCAGTTCCTCTGCAATGTCACTTATAAAGACATTAAAAAGGTCCGGTCCCAGTACTGAACCCTGTGGTACCCCACTAGTACTTTCTTCACTGTGGACTCCGTTTACTACTACCCTTTGCGTCCTGTTGTCTAGCCAATTTTTTAGCCAGTCTGCCACCTTGGGACCCACTCCAAGGCTGGTTAACTTGTTTATTAATCTTTTGTGGTGGACTGTATCAAATGCCTTGCTAAAATCTAGGTAGGCCATATCCACAGCCCCTCCCTGGTCTACTACTTTGGTCACCCAGTCAAAGAAATCTTTTAGATTCATCTGCTATGACCTTCCCACTGAGAATCCATGCTGCCTTGGGTCCTGTGCCCCACTGGCCTCTACGTACTCAACAATTCTTTCCTTCAGAAGTGATTCCATCATTTTTCCTACCACTGAGGTCAAACTAACTGGTCTGTAGTTTCCTGCCTCTGCCCTGCTCCCACTTTAGTGAAGAGGAATCACATCCACTCTCCTCCAGTCCTAAGGTACCACCCCATCCTCCCATGATTTGTTAAAGAGAGTAGTCAGTGGTGTGACTAGTTCTACCCTTTGTTCTTTTAGAATTCCTGGGTGAATCCCATCAGGCCCCATTGCTCTGTCCACCTTCAATTTTACTAGTTCTTTCAGAACTCTTTCTTCTGTAAATGGACTGGTAGTGACCCTCGTCTCCAGAGTGTTTCTCTTGTTTGGTTTAGGTATCTCCCCCTCATCTTCCTTTGTGAATACTGAGCAGGAATATTAATTCAGTATCCTTGCTTTCTCACTGTCACCCTCTGCACACATTCCCTCCCCTTTATTTAGCCTCAGTAGCCTAAGGACATAGACAGGGTAGAGAAGGTTCAGAGGAGGGCAACAAAGATGGTGCATGGGTTGCATCACAAATCCTATGAAGACAGGTTGAAGAAACTGAACATGTACTCCCTGGAGGAGAGGAGGGAGAGAGGGGATATGATAGAGACATACAAGTATCTTACAGGGAGGAACAGGGTGCAGGAAAACACTATTTTAAGCAAAAGATGTTTCAGGACTAGAGGGCATGGGGCAGAGTTGGAGGAGGGCCGATTCAGAGAAACATGAGAAGAATTTCTTCACAGAGCGGGTGGTGGACAAGTGGAACACCCTGCCGAGAAGTGGTGGGGCTGAAACAATCACGGGATTTAAGAATGCATGGGATAGACATAAAGGAATTCTAGAGGTCAGGGGTAAGGGGAAATAGACTTCTAGGAAAACAAACTGAACTTACAAGCTCAAATGGGCAGACTAGGTGGGCCATAGGCCCTTATCTGCCGACACTGTCTATGTATCTATGTATCTATGTATCCCTCCCTTGGTCTTTCTTTGCTCCATAATGTGCTATAAAAGGTCTTATCCCCCTTTCTGACAGAGTTGGCTATCCTTTCCTTGGTTTGGGCCTTTGTTATTCTGACTGCCTTCCCTGCCACTTTCTGCTCTAACTGATAAAGTTCTCTGTCTTGCTCCTTCTGTGTTTCCTTATATTTCCTGAATGCCATCCTTTTCTCCTTAACCTTCGCTGCCACCTCTTTTGAGAACTATAGCATTTTTTTCCTTCATTGTGTTTTGTTGATTTGCTCCACACAAAGGCTTGTTGCCTCTGTGATGGGTATTTTGATTACTCCCCATTGTTCCTCCACCCCTCCTTTTTGCCTGTTTGCTAGTGCTTTTCTGAGGCACTCATTTTCCCAAAGTCAGCTCTCCTAAAGTCCAGCACTCTTGCTTTTATATGGCTTGACTCTATGGCTGTGTTTATCATGAACCACACTGTTTGGTGGTCACTTGTTCTCTGATGGCTACCTACTTCTACATCCGAGATCCTTTCTCTGTCCCTGCTTGAGAGTACCAGGTCTAAGATTGCACCCTCCAGAGTGGGTTCAAATACTAGCTGTCTGAGGCATACCCCTTGTAGGGCATCAATAATGCCCCTGCTCTTGGATGTTGCTGCAGCATAGGTGCTCCAATTAACATCTGGCATATTCAGGTCCACCATCAACAATATCTCCCCTTTTTCTGACATTCTAAGGATGCCTTCTATCATTTCCCTGTCTGTTCCCTCCCCCGAGATGGGGGTCTCTATACAACCCCCATGCGGATTGTGGTGCCATTTCCTGCCTCCAGGGTGACCCAGAGTGCCTCATCTGCTCCCTGTTTACTCTTTAGTTCTGTTGTTTTGATCCCTTCCCTTGTATAGAGAGCTACTCCTCCTCCTCTTTTACCCTCCCTGTCCCTCTGTAGATTGTGTATCCTGGTATGTTGACATCCAATCATGGTTCTCTGTGTACCATGTTTCTGTGACTGCCACAATAGTCAGGCATCCCTCTTCCATCAAGGCCACTAGTTCAGGGAGCTTGTTACCTAGACTATGGGCATTTGTACTCATCACCCTCCAATTTCTTATGGCCTTACCCCTTTTAGCCCCATCCCTGTCCTTACTGCCTTTGCCTTTTTTTCATTTACCTCTGTCCTGCTCCCTAATGACTTTTCTACCTTGGTGTTTACCTCACTAATTACTGTGTTTTGTGGGGGAGGCTGGGATTTCCCTGCTCCTTTTCAGTGCCTTCCCACTTGGCTAGTTTAAATGCTTGCCAATGAAACATTTAAACCTATCACCTAGGATCTTGGTTCCCCCCTGGACAGATGCAGACCATTGCAAAAGTATAGACCTGCATCCCTCTAGGTGGCTCCCCAGTCCCCAGTGAAGCCAATACCCTGAGCTCCACACCAGTTTTTCAACCATTCATTGAATTCCATGGTGAGGAGTACCCAAGCATCACCATTGCCATAGACAGGCAGCACCTCCGAGAAGGTTACCACACGTGCTACTTGTCTAAGGCCCCTTCCCAACTCTACAAACTCCTCTTGCACTGTTCTGATCCCATTCCTAGCCAGGTCATTTGTCCCTAGGTAGACAATGACATCCAGCTCCCTCCCTTGTGCAGATGCTCCCACCATCCAGAGGATTCTCTTCCTGTCCCTCCAAGCCGTGGTGCCAGGCAGGCACCTTTCCTCCCTCTTCCCTTCCTCCCCCACTGCTATCCCCTAATTATTGAGTCCCCCACCAGGAGTTGTTTTCTTCCCCTGTGGGGTCCCATGTCACCCTCCTCTGGGTCTCCTTTGTGAAGGTTCCCAGCATCCTCCTTGGTCTCCACTGCAGGTGCCTCCATAGAGGAACTACTATCTACCAGAACAGTGTATGAATTGTGGAGAGGTACACCTGGAGGGATGCACCTCTGTTCCACCACCATCTTTCTCTCCCTGAGCCCACCTTGGTCCAGCCGCTCCTCTTTCTTGGCAACCTCTGAGGTAGCGGCAGTGGCCCTGGTGGTCCCTGTGTGGGGGAGGAGGTTTCATGAATCCTAGCCAGGTCAGCCTGGAGATGGGCAACCTCCTCCCTCAGACCAGAGAGGTGCCTTCAAATAAGGCAGCATCGCAGCCTCCAGAATGTCTCCCGGAACACTGCTGCCCCACAGCCATTGCACTGCACCACTCCCATCATGTCTTATTTTGTGTCCCCTCTCCTGTTTCTCTTTATGCTTACTCTCTCCTCTCCTTACAAGTCTCACCCTTCCTGTTCTGGGACAGCAACTTCCTGTATTCTTCTGTAGTCTCCTTCTTCCTGGCTCAGAGTCAGACCACCAGCAGCTGGGGGGGGCTACTTTTTTCCTTCAGGGTTGACAAAACTAATGTTTGTCTATGATCCTTACCTTCCTACTGCCAAACAGGAAGTTTCTATTGTCAATCAAATCCAGTGGCTATAAAAGTAGAACTGGCTTAGGGTGGGAGGGTGGGGATGGTATGGAGGCAATTAGTAAGAAAAAGGTAGCTTTTTAGTTAGCTGCTTTCTGCTCTTCAAGCAAGATTTCTGTCTTCCAAAAGCTAGCAGCAGGAAGTTGTAATTGGAGTCACCTGCTTTTCTACTGCCTGAGCCACACCCCCAATTAACCTCTTTCCCCTCCTACTGATTTAGCAAAGTAAGTTGATACATTACCCTTCCCAACACAGAAACACACACTGACTTTCTTTTTTTTAACTCTAAATGACAGGGGTGTAGCCAGGAATTTCAGATGTGTACACCAAGCTGACACTGCAGTGCTGCCTCCCCCTTTTCTGTGCCCTGCTACCCCCTTCCCCGTGGTGGTGCCTAATCCTGTGGCATTCCACCCTAGCATCCTATTGTTACTCTGTAATGTATGCTGTAAATGAAGATTAGACCCAGAAATGAACTGTAATGTAACACACATGCTCCCATTCCTATACAGTAATACCAGGCCTGTCAACCACCAGTGTCAGACACTGCCTAATAGTTACAATATTACATTGTAGCCTCTAGTCTATCACCAGACTGGCTTTACTTCATTTCATTGTGACAAGCCTCTACCACATCAAGGTAGCCAGCCCCACAGAGGTCCATTCACTCAGACTGGCTTTTAGTTACAGTGTTGCATGGAAACAAGCCTAGTCCTATCACCAGGCTAGCTTTGTTACAATACTGCATTGTGACAAACCTCTGTACCACATCAAGTTAGCCAGTGCCACAGAGGTCCACTCACACTAGTTCTTGTATGCATACACGGGGTGCCAGATTAGTACTGTACTACTAATTTTGAAAGTGAGGCAAGTGAAACCATATTCAGACACATATAGCAGAGTGATACAACTACATTTTCTTAATGTACTAAAGCGCCTGCCAAAAATGTCTGCAGTTGAGTGATTTAGTCAGTTTTAAAATAGTGAGTAAAACAAGCAATGCTCCTTTATGCATCACTGGTTATGTTATGGTGCACTATGTTTGGTGTTTAGTTAAATTCTGGAAGAGTACTGGTACTCATGAAAATTAATTTATTAATTGACTAGAACAGGTCAGTACATCCTTTATCTGGAGCACTGGCATACAGTGCCTGTACTGTTATCCACTCATGCAGCATCCACACCAGCTTACAGTCACTCCTGCAGTCACACAACCACAATAACCTTGCCCAAACATGCCCACAGTAGTGTACCATTACTGGCCAATTTACTGTACATGAAGGCTGGGGTAAGCTAGATGGTGCTCTGGTTTTGGCTCAGGTTTCTTAACCATCACCACCTAAACCATTCACACCAAAAAGCCCCATGCCTTCTGTTTTAGTTCTGGCCCACCCAAGCCACTCTGCACAGAAGAGCCCCAGTTGTCAATTGGAACATTGAGCACACACTCACACACACACACACACACACAAGATTAGGAACAAAGACACAGCCAACTCCCACACCAACCAAAACCTAAGCACACATCACTGAAGCACAAATTCAGCTACTGCAGCCCACAAGTCACCAACCCACAGCAGTGAAGTATAGACACAGCATCTTCAAAAAATGTGCAGTGTAAGCAGGCTGGGGTAAGCTAGATGGGGCTCTGGTTTTGGCTCAGGTTCCTTAACCATCACCACCTAGACTATTCGCACCAAAAAGACCCATGCCTTCCATTTTAGTTCTGGCCAACCCAAACCACTCTGCACAGAAGAGCCCCAGTTGTCAATTGGAACACTGAGCGTGCACACGCCCACACACACACACACACACACACACACACGAACACGATTAGGCACAAAGACACAGCTAGGCTTAACCAACAAAAAACTAAGCACACATCAGTACTGCAACCCACAAGTCACCAACCCACAGCAATTCAGGAGTACAGGCAGAGCACGTTCAAACAATGTTTTATTTCGGGTCCACCCAAACTGGTAATAGGTAATCATAGTACCTAGCACAGTATAACCAGACTGGAAAAACACCATCCATCTGGGGTGCAAACCCCCCACAAGGGACAGGCACACCCTATGTATGGTTTCCTGGTCTGCAAATGAGGAGTGTATGAGTAGAGAAGGGCAACATGGCTGGGGCAAGCTACATGGTGTTCAGATTTAGGCTGTTGCCTGAATCAGAATCAATTAAACATTTGGAATGAAAAAAACAGGTCCATAGCACTGCTAGATGCCACCATGGCATAACTCAAGGTCGATGTGTTCCACTATGTATTTGAAAATCACCTGTCTTGACATGGATCAAAGTCTTTCAGCACCTGGTCAATGTCCAGTTCAACGTCATTGTGTATATGCAGGAGAGCAAGCACTGTTAGGCGTTCTTCACCCATGCTGCTTCTAAGCCAGGTCTTTATCCTCCTCAATGCACTGAATGATCTTTCTGCAGTTGCCACACTGACTGGCATGGTTTCCAAGACAGATAAGGCTGCATTTATGCTGGGGTACAGATCAGGATGCAGATTTTCCAATGTTGTCAGAATTGAATTTGGTCGATCCACCAATGCAACACTGAGCCATTTTGCATTCCATCTCAGCAACTCCAATTTTAGCTACTTTAAGCTGCTCAGATCAGTCTTGTAGGCATCAAACAAGTCTGCTACCTGTTCCTCCTGCAGAAGCTCAAGTTTGTTTGGGATGATATACTGGGCCAGGAACCGAGGGCAGCACTCAATCAGCTGCTCCTGCAGTTCAGAAATTACATGGTCCAAAAAAGGAATGAATTGGTTCCACCTGAAGTATTCTTCTGGGTTGGCAGCACTGACATTATTCTGTTGCATTTGCCCTCCACACACTCTGAGCATGGTCTCTGCAATGAATGCTGTCTCTACCAAAGCCACAGTTTCCCAGTGAAGCTCTCCAAATGTCTCCGGATTCTGCCTTATACTCTTTAGTGTTTCTATAAGGGTGGCTGCCTCTTCAGAAGCCTGAATTAGGTCAACATGTTGCAGGTAGCGATGGAGCAGTTTTGTTAGACTCAGAATAAGTTCCACTCTACAAAGGATAACATTGAAGTCAAATTTCATGATTGCGGTCAGCAGTCTGTGAGCTTCAGTGTCAAACTCTGCTATCTTTTCCAGTGTGCTTATGACGACCATAAATTTTGCTTTCAACCTTGAAAGAAAATCAGTTTGGTTAATCTCCTGGTGTTTCCAGCTGCAGGAATAGACGTTGTACAGTCTGCTGGCTCATTATCATAATCAGAAGGCAGGTTACCAAATTCTCTGAGCTCTGATAGAAAGACGTTGTGGCACTTGAAAGAAGATTTCAGGGTTGAAATAATTTTGTGTTGTTGTATCAAACATGTTTGCTACTGGTCTCATAGCACATGAATGGACAATTGCTGTGTTCAGATTAGGGGCCTTGCAAACAGTGTACACAGCTTCAGGGGCCACAGCCTTGATGTTTGTTCGAACACCATTGAATCTTCCACTCATGTTGTTGCCTTTGTAGTAGCCTTGTCTTCTCATCATGTTTATGTCAATGCCCCATGCTGTCAAACGCCACAGGAAGAGTTCATCTATGCCATGACTGGTGGTATCAAAACCCTCAGTGAATTCACCAAAGTCCTCACAGATTTCAACTTTACTGGAAAGGTATCTATGTACATAGCACACAGATAAAGAGATCTGTTCCTTGGTGGCCACATCAGTTGTCCCGTCTGCTATGAAGCTGTACCACTTTGCTTCCCTTACATTATTCAAGATTTTTCTCTGAGTCTGTTGTCCCATTACTTTCATCAACTCATATTGAATTTGTGGTGACGTGTAAGTTGCATTCCTGGGACCTACTTGAAGGTGTCCTTGCAGAATGGTATCCAGTGCTGCAGTGTATTGCTGCACAGCATGGAAATTGTCGCTGTCGCCAACTTTGCCACGTAGTGCCAAGTTTCACCTTCCACATAAGAGGATGATATTAATGATCCAACGTAACACATGTAAGGTCCTCTCCGTCACCTTGCTGGTGTGCTCCACCAAAGACTGGCTTGCAGTTTTTAGCTTCCCTGCACAAACTGAAAGAAATGCATCTGCTCTAGCAACAGCATTACCATGGTCCTTTGGTTTGCTGTGCCTCTCCAGAATCTTCTTTCCATTTAACCAATCTTTCATCGGTGTGGATACCAAGATAAGGCCACCTGAAGTATTGAATATGAAGCAAGCAGCACAGGAAACTCCATCCAACAGCTGTAAATAACTAGCAAATTTGTAGTCATGCAACAGCTGCCCATTAAAATGCTTGAAACATTGGCTGGGACCTTCTGAGCCCATCGGACAACCAGGAAACTGAAACCCTGGTGGTGGTTGCCACTGGGTTTCAAGAATGTGCACCCTTTGAGCATCTGGGAGATGTGCCCGATTAAAACAGCCGATGTCTTCTGCACTACAGGGATGGTGTGGTTTGTGGGTGATGTTCGTATCAACAGAAGTTTCTTTCAAGGAACAGCTCAGGGTCTCGATAGTGTCAAGTGGATACTCTTCCAGGGAACCACTTGTATTCTTGGAGTCTAGTAGATATTCTTCCATGGAACCGCTTGTTTTCTTGACAGCATCAAGGGTATGTTCTTCCAGTGAACCACTCATAGTCTCGACTCCATCAAGGGTACAATCTTCTGTGCTGTCCATTAACCAACAAGTGACATTGGTTTCCTTGATAACAGCCTGCAATGTTGAGTCTTCAACTTCTTCACTACCAATATTTTCATCCCCCAGCATCACGGTTACCTGAAGCATTCTCAATGGCACTTCTATGCTGTACCTCTGTGTTGCCTGCCCTGAAACACAAATGTTCCACATGTGATACGCAACACAAAGCATGAAAACCAAAGCATAAAACATAAAACAAAACCTCCAACCAGGAAGGTGAGCTACAGCAGTTCCTCAAACTTGCATCTCTCACCTAGAGGTAGAGGAAACTCTTGTGAGGAAGGATTACATCATCCTAGACATTTTGGCAGTTTCCTCCAGTCTAGTCCGTTTTGCCTTTCGGACTTGTGCTCCAGAGGGTTGTTTTCTTTTTCCTGCCTCCATTTTGAAAAAGTGGGATTGGCCGCTGAGATACAAAGGGAAAAAAAAAAGAGTTGTAACATACATAACAAAATACAGCAGAGAATGCTTGAAGGGAGTGACTGAATGTGATGTACCTTAATGTACGTGTGTCCAAATGTGGTAAACTCAAAGACGTTAGTGCCTGCAATACAACTGGAAAGAATATGAAACTTTGAAAGTATGTATAATATTTGAGAATGATGTGTGAAGGAATATGCATGGTACCTTAATGCATCAGTTGGTACAATCGTCTGCAGTAATGCACTGTAGCTTGTGAGCGAAAATCAGCACTGCAGCTTCTGCTGTCTGACATGTGTGCACAATGCCACAGGCCCTGTGAAGAACAGCACCACTATTAAATTGTGGATTGCTTCAGGATGGCCCATACAAGAGCACCCCGATTAGGACAGTGATCCAGAGGAAATAGTATTGCTTATCTGCAGCAGCTGCAGGTTATCCTGAACTTTAACTATTCCTCTAAACAGTCATTTAAGACTGCAGCCAATGTGGTTCCGCATGCAAGGTACAAGTAGGTACCATATGTCCCCATCATGAAGAACATGTTTGGATTCCCTGATTTGAATATCAGGAGAAGAAACAAGGTTGAAGTCACTGAGAAAATATCCACATCTGACCAGAACACAACAGGGAACAGCCAGAGCTATAATACATGAGACTGCACATGCACAATAAATGTTCACAATATCACTTGGACATACACATTTCAATCCTACATATATTGACACCATTGTATAGGATACAGTATGGACCAATGATAGACTGCCACGATGCTCACAGTGTGTAAATGTAACACTCCATGTGAGTCTAGGTGCTAGTGATTGTATGAACACGTGCATGAAATTACCGCATAATCCCAGGTTTATTTGACTGAAAATGTTCTCTTGTTTTACTGAAACTACGAGGCCACCATCTGCTGCATGTGACTGGGCAGACTGACATCCATGGTGGTTACGTGGAGACACCCATGAAGATGTTCGACTAGACACCATGAGAACAGCACCAAACAACCGAGCTGTTACTGCTTCACATTGCGTTTAACAGTCCATGCTTGTCTCTGGAATGTATTTTACTTAAATGTTACCTGTTATATGAAATCCACAGCGTAACAAAAGTACTTTTTCAATCTGCACTGTTTGCCAGTCATTTCACACTTAATAAAGTATATATCCATCAGTATGCCCGAGTAGTGACTGCGTCAGGTTAAGCATTATAAACATGTACTGGTTGGAGTGCATATACTCTAAAGTCAATTTCTAATCTTCAGTTCATAACTGCTGTGACAGTTAAGAGGTTGCTGTGACAGCATAAATAGCTTTACAATGTTGTCACGGCAACCTCTAACCAATTCCAGTATTATATACCAAAGAGTAGCCATTACCACCCCACACACACACACAATTCATCCTCCAATTCCTAATCCCAAATCTCTACCTGGCACTGGCCAGTGCCCACCACCATCATCGCCATTGTCCGCCAACTGAGCTGTTAGCATGTATACAGACTACAGTATGTAGTTGTACTCCCTGATTTACAGCTCAGTTAGGTGGCAATCAGCAAGTGTGAACCATATACAGTGCATGCTGCTCATGGACTGATGAGTGAGTGACTGGCCATGGTGGAGAATTAAAGACTGTGCTAATCTGAACCCGAGGAATGGAGTGGGAGGTGGGGTCTGCTAGATCACGGAAAGATCTAAGAATATTATGCATGGGGGAAGGTTGTATCTGAGTGTGACCTCTCACTATTCCAAACACAGTGAAGCTGCCAAATCACTAGAACAGTAAACAGACTAGCGAGATGCATCAATGTTTTTTTAGGGGTAGAGTCATGATGAAATATAAATTTGTTTTCACTTCAGTGTGGGTCTATCACTAGTTGCAAAAACATACTATAAAAATAAAATACGGTCAACCATACACAACTCTGCATGTGTTTCCATCTCTGGGTTGCACTAACAGCATGGGCCTAGAGCTTCGCTCTTGAGGTTCATATGCTGTTATCTCAACCCCGGGATGGAAACAAGCACCTTGTGTATGGTTGCCCATACATTCTCTATGTTTTGCTACTGTTATGGCAAGAGTCTTAATCGGTTGTGTTCCATAAAGTAAATCAATCCATGATCACAATCTTGCTAGTCCAGGCACAATAAAATAAAATGTATATTGTCTTTGGTTAAAGGGAAACAGTCCACCTCGTATTGGGCCCCACCTCCGTGTGAAGCAGGGCACGATTAGCAGTACTTTATGCACACATTTAAAAAATATAATTATCCAGTTGATTTTGCATCCTACCCACCAGCATTTTAGGCTAAGGAGCCCTCCCAGCACACCCACAAGTCCCGGCGGCTGTCCACGTGATACTGTGTCCTGCAGGGAGCAGCCAGGGCTCATCCATAGCCCTAGTATAAGGCTCTTGTTTAAAATACAGCTCTTTTTACAAGTACATACTGGCAGGGTCCATACATACTAGCAGGGTCCAGAGATGGAAAAGATGTAACCTGTTTTTTTTAATAAGGCTGGTGAGTGCGTACAATACTTTTGTACATGAAGGTGGGGCCTGATACAAGCAGGGGTTGAAACTGACACCAGCCCACTAGCCAAATGCTGGTAGATTTTGTATCGGGCTAGTAAGATTTTCATTTAACTAGCCCTGTGGGCTTGTACTGAAGAAGTCAACACTTCAGTATCTACACTAGCTGGGCCAGTGGAAATCTGATGGGCCAGTGGATTTTCCCAGACTCAGTCAGTAGCCTTGCTGGCTAGTAGCTGCAAAACTTAATTCGACCCCTGCACATTGTAAAATGTTTATATCACTATAAAAAAGCCACACAAATGGAGCATTGTATAATAGCAATACACCAAGAAAGGGAGTGGGTATATGGGTGGTGGATTTACCACTACTGGTGTGGTTAAGTCACTTGGGTCAGCCTAGTAGCCAAACCACACCTGGCGTGGTAAATCTACCAATATGTTTAAATATCTGGGCCTGACCGCTGGCTGCTCCCTCTCATGTACCAAACACATTGACAATATCGCTAAAACTGTGAACTCCCATATAGGGCTACTATACAAGCATAAACATTGCTTAACGGCTGAAGCCTTGAACCTTGCTATCCAGAGCTCTGTTATCTCAACTATTGACTATGGGCTCGATATCTATGGATCCACTACTGATACTGCACTGCGGCGCATAGCTGTAGCCCTTAATAAGGCATGTAGACTCCTTATTTCAGCTGCCCACCTTTCTCACATGTGTGACATTTACGAGCAGGCTAACTGGCTCCAGCTATCCGGCAGGCTAAAGTACCAGACCTGCATCCTAGCTAAGAAGACATCACTGGGCCTTATGCCCCCTGGAGTCCAATCAATATTGACCCCGCAGCGTGTCCGACGCCTAACTAGAAGATCAGACAGTCTAACCTTTACAATACCTCACTGTTGGACCTCTCAAGCTCAGCATGCTTACCTTGTCAGAGCCTCCACCTGATTTAACTTGCTACCTACAGAAATCTCCAACATTGCCACTATTGGTGCTTTTCAGTGTAAACTGTGTCAACACCTCGTGGCTAGTGCCTTCTGTGATTGCTTCTTATAATCCTCCCCCAGGCAGACTACCCTCAACCATCCCTCCTCACTGCCTCAGCTCCTCCTCCTCCTCCTCCTCCTCTTCTACCCCCCATTACTGGGTATAGGATAAATCTGTCTCCTTTTCATCCCCCCTTTCCTCCTCCCTTGCTGTTTCCCATCTACCACATACCCAACGCAATGCCCTCCCCATTTCTCCCCTCCTTCCTCTCTCTCTCTCTCCCATACCACCCCCTCACCACCACTCTTCTTTCTCTTTTCCCACTAACCCACTCCTAACAAAGCATCACTGAGCCACCTATGACTTGTACTGTATAATTAACTTGCAACACAATTCCTTGACAATGCCTTTGGCTGCTATTATTGTAACATTATTTGTCTTTTTTTTTTTTGTAAGTTCCATTATAATGATCATGTTATGTTTTGTACCTTATTGTCCTTTTTGCCTTGATGTGGAACCTTTGTAAAAGAGCCCTCGGCTCAAAGGTGTCATCCAAAATACAAATAAATAAATAAATAAATACAGACTCCCTGTCATGGTATATTGCTTAATTTGATTTAGGTTTCTGGTAACCAGGTAAGTGCGCTGATCTAGAGGACCATTTTCAGTCACGACCTGGGCCACAAGGTGGCGACACAGAAATACCAGCATCAGACACTACATTTTGACACACACACAGAGCAGCAACCTTGACCTGGCCAAGAGTGGCATCTTGCAACCAGCCCCATGGGTCAAGGCTGGCATGCAACCAGGCCCCCTCACCCTGGCCAAGAGCAGCATCTTGCAACCAGGCCTGTGCCCCATGTAACATAAGAATATGCAACACAGGTTATACTGCAGGCTTCAAATCATATTACACACACACACACACACCAGCAACCTTAGCCTGGCCAAGAGCGGCATCTTACAACCAGCCCCCCTGGTCAAGACTGGCATAGAACCAGGACCCCTCACCCTGACCAAGAGTGGCATCTTGCAACCAGCCCCCTCCCCCCAATCAACACTGGCATGCAACCACACCCCTTACCCTGCCCGAGAGCATCATCTTGCAACCGGCCCCCCCGGCCAAGACTGGCATGCAACCAGGCCCCCTCACCCTGGTCAAGAGTGGCATCTTGCAAACAGTCCCATGTCCCATGCCCCACATAAACACAAGAATATGCAACACAGGTTATACTGCAGGCTTTGAATCATTTAGACACACACACACACACACACACACACACTTGTTAAAAACAAGTTAAGAATTCTATACTTGCTCTGCCTGTCTCACTCTGTCACACTGTTACCAATACTTGCACTAATAATTGGCATGTTGTACAATTAAAATAAAAGCCATAGTACATACCTGGTTCAATCTCAATTTCTAGGCTCTTTACTCTTGTACCCTGATGTCCAGTGATTGACCATCTGCGACTCAGACTCCACACTCCTGGAACACTCCTAACTCTGGCGTGGTGGCATCTAGCAGCGCAGCTCAAGCAGCAGAACTGAAATGGATTACGTACAGCAGGCAGGCTAAATGAATATTCTAGGAATAGGAAGGCTCCCACCCCTATTATAAACCTAGGCAAGCCAGAGACAGAAACAGCCATCAGTAGTTAGTAATATAATCTCAGTTAGATGGTCCAGATAGGACCCACACCACCCCGTGTTGGGGGGGATCCTATCCTGACCATCCCAGATTATATTACTATGCTGACCCACCCACCTCACAAGTCATAAACTGTGCACTGCAGCAGCTACCAAAAAGTCGCATTGCCAGACTGGCAGGATGGGTCTAGGAAAGGGCTTGGCTTACACACACACACACACACACACACACACACACACACACACACACACAGATCTGACTCAGCCTCAGTCAGCAGCAAGCAGCAAAACAAATCAGCCCACACCAAGGAATGGATCTGGAGCATGGATTCAGAATCCAAGGAGTGTGGAGACAGTCACTGTGGCAGACTTGTGGAAGGCTGGTCTGGGATGACTCCAGTTGAGGGCAACTCAGCAGCAGCAGCAGCAGCAAGGCTTTGAAGATTTATGGCAGACATTTGGGCTGTGGCTGGCATTGGCAGAATGGCAGTGGACAAACTTGGCTGGCAACAGGCACAAGAAAAAAAAAGAAGAAAAATGTACTAGAAGTGACACTACTAGTGACCGTGATTTACAGCTCTTTTGTGAGAAAATTCTTATGCCTGCCCTGCTGGCCACCACCAACACCAGTACTTGCTTGCTACATCTGCCACTGCCAGTCCGCCAATGTTAAATTAATTCATCTAGGATTCCATGCTAGCTCCTCAAGGTGAGCCCTTGCCTCAGTAAGACAACAGTTCCAGTCCACAAGCTAATTTCCCTTCAGTGCCTGCGGCCGTGTCAACGGCCAATGCTCATGGCTCCCAGTGATCTGCTGGCTGCCGCTGCCCTGCCCAGAATGACTGCACTCCAGCTCAGACTAGCCCCTGCTCCAGAAACCATTGGTGGCGCTTGGGCTTGATAAATTAAAGCAAGTGTGTGGGGTTCTGTCTGACCCTCGGCAGTCAGCTTGGCTTTAATTCCAGGCAATTCAATCAATTCCAATTTCTGACTCCAAGCCTCCAGTCAGACTCGGGAATGGACCCATCCTGAGAGTGCCCGCTGCTCTGTGCACCTCCCCCGCTTAGGTCAGGTTGGGTCAGTGGCATGCTGCGCTTGGTGGCGCTCCTTTAGTGGTAGCTAGTGCTAGCCATGAGTCATGACATTGACCACAGTACAGTACACCTTTTTTATTTGCTGTCATGCTGCAGTGCAGGCTCGAGTTGCAGCGAGTAAGTTTCATGAGTACACAGCCCACCCCACCCCACTCGGCTCCCAGTCAGCCACCCTCAGCTGCAGGCAATGTCCCACTTGTGTCTGTCCTGCCCGGCCCAGCCCACCCAGCAGTCTCACCTCCAGCTCTGACTCCTCTAGTCACCACCTAGACTAGTCTGCTCAATGGCTTAAAGGTGGAGCAGTGCAGCTCTGGTTGTGCCGTGGTCCTCTGAAGTCCGAATGTGTCATTGTCGTCGTCACACGGCACTTTCTCGATTCCTCAGCTCTGCTCTATCTGACCCACTGAACCGACACTCTGAGTCCAAAAGTGGAAAAATAAGGTAACAGGCAAGCAGCAGACTAGAATGAGAAGAGACAGACAAGGAGGACAAAATGAACGAACTTGTGGGGCTTCAAATAACCTGCCAGCACCAGCAACACCCCCCAAGCTGATGTAGGCAGCCAATTAGGTCCTTCAGTGCCTGCTGTGGACCTGGTTGAGGACAAGGTTAGTACACACCCTCAAACACATCAGCCCCTCTGGCTAAACAAAGTAGGAAGCAGCTTGGGCTTTTCAAAGCCCAGGGAAAATACATATTTGTAAACCACAGGATTAAAGGACCAGGGAGCTGCCGGCCAGCTTGCTACCCCCGCATTTTTGTAAGTACGCCTTGGCTTACATGGCATATCGGTGGCTACACCCTTGCTAAATGAGACCCCCTCTACTTCTAATAAAGTATCTGTTTGCTTGATCCCAATAGGCACTAACTCCTGCTGAGATAGAAGTGTTAAATTAGTAAGAAAAACTGCAGTTTTTTTTACTTAGCTGCTTTCTGCTCTACAAGCAAGATTTCTGTCTTCCAAAAGCTAGCAGCTGGAAGTTGTAATTGGAGCCACCTGCTTTTCTAAGCCACACCCCCAATTAACCTCTCTCCCCTCCTACTGATTTAGCAAAGTAAGTTGATACAGTACCCTTTCCAACACAGAAACACACACTGCCTTTCTTTTTTTAACCCTAAATGGGACCCCCTCTACTTCTAATAAAGTATCTGTTTGCTTAATCCCAACTGGCACTGGCTCCTGTTGAGATAGAAGTGTTAAATTAGTAAGAAAAATTGTAGCTTTTTTAGTTAGCTGCTTTCTGCTCTACAAGCAAGATTTCTGTCTTCCAAAAGCTAACAGCTCTCTCTCTCTCTCTCTCTTTCTCTCTCCTATCTCCCTCTCTCTCACTTTCTACCTCCATCAACTAGCCTGTTCCAAGGCCCCCTTGCAGGGTTCTCATCATCCTGAAGGGGAAATAGGTTTTGGCTTTTCTTTTCCCTCCTTCCAAAATCTTCCTCCCTGTTGGCTTTCACAAACACAACCTAAATTCTTAATTCTCTCCCACACACCACCCCACTTGCCCCACACTAATTCTGTTTTTGCTTTTATGACTGGTTTGCACTTGTTACTTTCTGCTCTCTGTCATATGGCTGCTTTACTGTTATTATATGTTTTGTCTGTATTCCTGCCCAAGTGTCCCTAACTGCCCTACTTTATGTTATGCATAAATTTGTAATTTTCTTATCTGCTTCCCTGTTACCTCTACTATCACACTTCTAATGTTAGCTAGGTATTTACCTGTTTACCATATGTACCCTGTATGTCATTTTTGCTTCCCTGCTTACTTGTACAATTCTTGTTTTCAAATTCTTTGTCCCCCCCCCCAGATCATACTGGGAGACTAACAACTTGTTGTTCAGTGTGCCTTCCTGGTGAAACATTTCAATAAATTAATAAATATGTGCAAAAAGACAGTCTGGGCAGGCTATGAAAAATGACAGCTGTCATGTTTATGAGGAGATGTGAAAAGAAGACTATGCTGAAAACTGGGGGTCAAAATATTTAAGATTTCCAAAGCCATAAGCAAGCACAGCAAAATTTCATGGACACTCATAACTTTCTATTTTTACTCTAAGTTCTCATGAACAAGAGCAGTGAAAATGTTCAAATCTTGCATGAAATGTGATTTCCCCAAGGGACTGCAAAATCACCTTTTGGGTGGGATTTGCCTAATGCCACCACCATTGTTCATAAGGTGGTGTCTCAAAAAGGCCATGTTCCAAATTTTGTGTAAAAATATGCAAAAAATGCAAAGTTATGCATCAAAGTTGAAAACCTAATTGAAATATATTGAACAGTACTTACCTTACTTTCTCATATAGCAGTTGGCATTTCCATCAGGAAGACATGTCTTCCATCTGAGAGTGAGTCTTCACTCTGGAACCTGTTCGGGAGAGTGAGGGAGTGTGGTGAGGAGTGCGACTTTGTAGGTGCTGAGTGGCAGGTCAGGGTGGGGGGGGTTGATCAGAGAGGGATCATTTACTTTTTTACAGGTTTTAAGAAAAAGACATTGAGGGACTGTTTTCTTTATTTCAGAAAGGATGGCAATCATAGGGGTGGGGGTTTCCCCCTTACCTCACCTCCACCCTCACTCCTGCTCCATTACCTTCCTATTCCATGTGCTTCTTTCACCCCTGCATCTTCTCCATCCCTCATAGCTAGTCCTCTTCAAGCCTCTCTACCTTCTAATCCTGTCTCCCCCACCTCTGGAACCAACTTCCCCCTAGCCATCAAGCCTCTCCCTCATGCCCATCCCTCAAGCAGCAAATAAAACTCATCTCTCCCCCACCTTGTACCTTCCTCCCCTGTGCATAATTCTAAAGCTGTTTCTGTCCAGTCCAGCTGCTTTGTACATAACTGTATAGCTATACTGATTCACCCATGCTTAGATCCTAATTATATACAGGTCAAACTTAATATATTAGTATTGCATTAGTCCTTGCTACTGCTATTTGTTATAGTGATGTCTTTATTGTCTTCAGCTGCTTTTATGACGTGATTGTTATTTATTCTTCTGTACCCCATTTCCCTTGGTCTTACCTGGAAACAAGCCCTGGCTCAGTGTGCCTTTCCTGGTTATGGACTTTCAAATTAATAAATAAATAAAAACTAGACACCAGGAAAATAAGAATTTTTAACATGGATAGAGTGTGGGGTTGCTACTAGACACCAGGAAAAAATACTGAATCAAATGTGCATTTAATAAAGATTACTCCAAAATATGGAGGTTCATAAAAAAAAAATAGATTTTTCCCCATACTACGTAATTAAAATACATGCCCTTCAGGGCGTGTGAGATCTATTGGATAAAACATGCCTTTTGTAGCGATCACTCCTAAACATGAAACTTCATTAAAATCTTTCAATAATTTATTCTTTTTCTCTCTCATTTCTGCCTCTTCTATTTCAGAATATGTAAGAGCCTTCATGATAATTCCTGTATGGGGGTCAAA
The DNA here is from genome assembly GCA_016271365.2 of Neoceratodus forsteri. Taxonomy (NCBI): domain Eukaryota; kingdom Metazoa; phylum Chordata; order Ceratodontiformes; family Ceratodontidae; genus Neoceratodus; species Neoceratodus forsteri. The sequence continues at coordinate 539,546,747 of CM057449.1, read as the reverse complement.
AAAGTTCACACAAACCCTCACTACTGATTTTGCATTTTGGGCATTGTATTCAGTATCCTGCATTTGCAGCACCCATTTCTGACTTCCCCAAAGTATTACAAAATAATGGTACAAGTTGATTTATTATTTAACATTTTGTAGGAGTTATACATACATTTGAAGTGATCACTCCAAAACATCGTTGTCAACGTATTTGTTCAAATGAGGATGACAGAGATACACATTTGGCTATGTTGAAAAACACCTTTATGGAGCAGGGACACTCTTCCAGGGAAATTGACAGGATAACAGAATGGGCAACGCAAGTACCAAGACAACAACTACTTCAATATAAAGAAAAGACAGCTACAGAAAGAATACCCTTGGTAGTCACATATCATCCAGACCTTGAACGTCTGCGTAAGATTATTAAAGATCTCCACCCAATATTTAGTGAGGATGACACCTTAATTGTATTTTCAGGAACTCCACTACTATCTTTTAAACAACCGCCATATTTATCCAGCCTAATTATTAGGAGCAAACTTTCACCGAACAGAATACCATGTCACACAATGGCACACGACCCTGCAATCAACGCCCTGCAAGACCTGTAGGCTCATTTCTACCTCAGACTGTGTGGTTACATCACAAAACAGACAATTCCAGGTGCATGGGAGTTATACATGCAAGTCACGATATGTTGTTTATTTCATTCAGTGCAAGAGATGTCCACAAACAGGTTATGTAGGAGAGACACGCCAACAGCTCCGCACTAGGATGAACTCACACAGACATACTATTACAGCAAGGAAGACTGACAAACCAGTGGGGCATCACTTCTCCCAGCCTGACCACTCAGTCTCAGATATGTCAGTAATGGTCTTAAAAGGAAATCTCAAAACACACAACAGAGACGAGCTTTTGAGATTAAACTTATCTTACATCTCAATATGGTAGCAGATGGGATGAACTTGGATATTGGCTTTATGGGACACTACAGAAACTAACATTCACAGACCTTTTCTTCTTCAAACTGACATATTATAGGACTTCAGCATATGGGAGATGTGGATGCATGTATGTATGCATGTGTGTGGGTATGCATGTATATGTGATATAACAGATGTGGGGCTTGCTGTCACATTGAGGTAAGTCTCTATTTAGCTATATGGAGTTATAATGTGTTACTATTTTTATTTCACACACAAAAGAATTTCTTCTTACTTTTATCTTTGCCTGTGGGGATTGATTCCATTGCACCATATTAAGATTACCCAGCCTGCTAGTGTACATACAGGAGTGTTATCTTATACTGTTATATATAATTTTGTAACTCTGTACATATTGGGATGTGTGATCTCATTTGCTTGGGGTCCTGCACATATCTTTACATTAGGCTTATATTATAGTACTTAACTCAGGATTTCATGACAAGTTGCATTCCTTTGGGGAACAATTACAGCGACTGAAGTTAATATAGGTTCACTAGGAGAGGGATTGAGAGTGTGTGTGTGTGTGTGTGTGTGTGTGTATGTATGTGTGGGTCTGTCTGTAGGAGAGAGAGAGAGAGAAAGGAGGGTGGGGATAGAGAGAGAGACTACATCTCGTTTAAGCTATGTATCTCCTCACCCACATTATTGTGATGTGGGTGGTTAGGTTGTATTGTTTGTATGAACAGGAGGATAAATATATTTTTATCTCTTTTCAGATTCCCTAGACACTTGTGGTACATGAAGTTGCTACATTCTCAGTATATATTGACATCAGTACATATCAGGCTGCATGGTCTGAACTCCTTGAGGTTCCTCGATTAGAGTTTTTGCTTAACAATTATCTATTTATATTTTAATTATCATAGTATATAGTCCTGAGGTTTTGTAATCTCTTGGGCCTTTATTTAGCTTGAGAATACAGCTGGGTGGCAAGTCCAGCTAGGTTTTATACATCACACAGTGAGCACTGATGTTTTTAGACAACTTTACTGGTAATTCTTGTCTTTAATGCATACATTGTAATTTCATGAGCCCTATAACTATCTCAGTCTGTCTTTAAGCTGGGTGGGGTTGCCTTTCAGTAATCACATCCTTATACTGACTGTGGCACTCATGGCTTGATTTGGGAGTTATCTGCTTCTGCAGTGTTATCTTATGTCAATTAAATTTATGTGCAGTAGGATTCCTTATATGTGTCTTGCACCTAGAACATCTGAACCCAAGGTTCATTCGGACTGAGGCAGTATTGTACTGTTAAACTTGTCTGACATCATCTGTTTTTTTTTTAATGAGTATTTTAAACCAATGGGGATTTTTTTCTGTTTTTCTCTGCATTATCTAGCTGTTATAAGTATTGTATTTTCCAAACAACTGCCATGAGCTTCTGAAGAAGGACTGGTTGGTCCGAAAGCTAGAGCACTTTGTTCTTGTTACATCTATGTTGGTCCATTAAAAGGTATCAAATCATTTGCTTCTGGATCACTCCAAAACATGTAATTTCATTGAAATCCTTCAATATTTTTTTCATTTTTCCCTCCTTTAAACCCCTACTGTCTAGAAAAATCATTTAAGACACTTTATGGTAATTCTTGTATGGGGGTCTAAAAACTTCACACAATATCTCACTATTTATTGTATGACTCAGATGTTTTGCTTTTTATCCTGGAAATTGCAGTGCCTGTTTCTGTCCTCCACAGTATTACAACATGAAAAATCTAAGGGATACATTGAAAGTCAAATTGACACATAGCTTTTTGTAAAAGTTATATAAATATCATACTTACAATATGATTGCTGACATAACAGGTGAAATGTGACTTTTTGAGCGATGCTGCTCCTACAGCTAATATTTTACATTTTCTGCACTGGCAAATTTACAAGTGCATACCTTGACATTTTTCTATAAGTTTCATCATTGTGGCACATATCTGATGCCTCTACTTCAGGTTTCTTGTTTGCCACACTTTGCTCTCCCCCTGATCCCTTTCTCCACCCCCTCCCTTTTTGCTGCCTATCTGTACTATATAAATACTGTATTATGATATCCTGTGAGTTATGTCCAGTACTGCCACTGCTATCTAGGGACATGTATGTCACCTCTGGTCCTGAACTGGCTGAAAGAAATAACTGAAAACTAAGAGACCAAACACTGTGGGGGGGGGGGATACCAGGGGAAGAAAAAGAAGGGAAACAAAAGGCGTGAGTATCTCCTTGCAGTGAGAGGCCATATGCCTTGTATGCATTTAATTGGACTAATTAGGGTTTGCCATCAAAAAAGAGACCTACACAAAACCCTCCCAAACCCAGAAATCTCCCACAGCATTCACTACACACCATTTTTTCCATGTTGCAAGAGACCATCAGGTGCCTTAATGTGATTGCAAATGCAATCTCCATAACAGTAACCATTCTAGTGTATTATATTGAACAATGGATAAGGGTGGTATACAAGGAATTATACTCATCTTGGAGGCTAATTAGGGCAATAAAGCCACTAGCCATTTGGGCTCATGGAGCTAGCCCTAATTAGCTCTCTTGATGGATATAGATCCTTGTATAACACCCTTACCCATTTTATATATATATATAGTCAGTGTCAGTGGCTCAGTAGGTAGTACACTCTCCTCTGGGGCAGGAGATCAGAGGGCTGTGGGTTCAGTTCCCACATCTGGCACTTGGTTGTATCCCAGTACCTTGCTGTAAAATTGCAGCATGAGAGAGGTGTTGCACTTCTGAGGTGTTGTCTTTCGGATGAGACGTTAAACCGAGGTCCCATCTGCTTGGATTGGTGGTAGTTCAGGTGGATGTTAAAGATCCCATGGCACTTATCGAAAAGAGTAGGGGAATTGTTTATTGCAAAAACCAAAAAACATCAATACAATATCACCAGAAAAATATAAATCAAAAACAGGAACATCACGGAAAAACTATTAGAAAAACAAAAAACAAAACCCAACATACAGTCACTCAAATAAAATACAGATCATCTTAAATCCAGTAAACATGCTTCCAATATTCATAGAATAAGGAAACTGGTAAATGATGGGATTCAAAGTCCTTTTGAGTTTGTAAAGCTGATTCAATATGGTGTAGAACAACAGAAGGTAAGGTATCTGTATGGGATAAAGAAAATGAGCATCTCACCTGCCACAGATAAAACTTGATGCAGGCAAATATCACAGTAAGAGTACTTGAATGATAACGGGAAAAAAAAACCTGAATAATCCCCCAGAACGAAACATTCATATGAAATATGACATGATGCCTCCCATCCCCACTTAACAAGTAAGGTAGCCCAAAATGTAACAGAATAAGAACAAGTAAGAAAAAAATGAAGCAATGTTTCTTCCATACCTACACATTCAATGTGAATACAATTCCATTCAGCAAGGGCTTTATGCTTCAAGTTTCCCTTAACCCCTAGCCTCCCATGGCAACTCAGCCATGTCACATCCCTTATCCAGCCAGGAATCCTCCTGTTGGCTAGAACCTTCAAAGCTAAATGCACTTTAGCTGGAAAACATTTGGGAAAATCAACCCGAACAAGAAAATTCTGAGACATTATGCTATTATATAGGCCCTTGCGGGAAAGCCGATGAACCTCGCTTTGAACGAGATGCCACTGATGTAGCTTGGCAACCACTAAAGGAAGGAATGAGGGCATTTTAGAGTTAGATTTAAAAATATGTGCTTCAGTAGACCATCACAACAAAAAATCTTGAAGCGAGAAAAAAGTCCAGGTATCCCAAGGATGAGATTGATACTGTGCCACCTCTTTGAATGTAGATTTAATAAAGAAAGAAAAATAAAAAACAACCGGGTTAATCATACCAAGACCACCTTTGGTAGATATGTAAAATCATGCTTAACTGGGTTCAATCGGCTTCCCCACAACATCTGAAAAAATAATACTGTAAAAATGAGTTTCATATTGCCTAGGCAAGGGAAAAACTTAACTAAAATAAAGAAACAGAGGGAGTAAGAATTTTTTGATGATCAAAACACGTTTTTGCTTAGAAAATGTCCAGGATTTCCATACCTGTACCTTTCTTTCACCTAATTCAATATGCAGTTTCCAAGTAAGATCATTCAAATCACCAATACCAAAAAAACAACCTAAAATTTTAATAGGACCCACAGAGCTAGCTATCTGACCAATCTTGGGCTCAAAAGGTCCCTCAGACAAAAAAAATACCAACACTCTTTTCATAATTCACAGAAGTTCCTGAAATCAGACCAAACTGTGCTAGAATATTCAATGCCAAAAGGCCAGAAACTGCATTTCGAAGCAGAAGGCACATATCATCTGCATAGATAGCTAAAGCCTGTGACAGAATATCAGGAGATGGTGACAATCCCATAATCTGAGGATGATGAAGAAGTTCCCAAACTAAAGGATCCAAAACAAATGTATACAATAAAGGGCTAAATGGGCAGTCCTTGTGCACCCCCTGCAAAAATCAACCCCTTCCCCCAATAACCTATTAACAAGAGGAAAGTTTTGGGCAGCACTATACAGAAGTGCCACCCAAGCCCTAAGTTTAACTGAAAATCCATACAGCTGAAGAACTTCAAACAAAAACCCGTGTGCAACCTTATCAAAGGCTTGGGCCTGGTCCAAAGAAAGTAAATATCCAGAAAGTTTTTCCCAATTGGCCAAAATCACAAATATTCTTGAGCAGGATCAAATTTTGATGGATATGTCTACTTGGAATAGAGCAAGTTTGGACTGGATGTATTAATGAAGAAGCAACACGTTGGAGCTTATGGCATAAAGTAGCCGAAAAAATCTTGTAATCTGTATTTAATAAACATATCGGTCTCCAATTTTCAACAAAGTGTTTATTCCCTTTTTTAAATAAAAAAATAGCAAAAGCGTCTGAAAATCCAGAAGGCAGTTTTGAATTTGCAAGAATTTCATTATAAACATGTGTCAAAATAATACTGATATCATCTAAAAAAATGTTACACAATTCATTGATTAAGCCATCAGGATCAGGTGTTATACCAGACTTCAAACTGATAATTTCTGACCTGACCTCATCCAGAGTTATGGGTTTATCTAAAGAAGGGGAATCAGCAGATGAAATCATGGGTGGTTGAAAGGAAAACAATGATTCCCAGTTAGTGGTGGGCTGAAAAGCCTGACCATGTTGGGTCCATAAAAAAAGCTGAACAATATGTAACATTTCAATGTCCACTGTTTTCAAAACCCCGATTAGTATCATAAAGGCCATCCACGAGTTTTGTTTCCAGGGCTTGTTTACAGGCTGCAAAAGGGTCCTAACTGGGTGAAGATTTTAGTCCATAGGACAGGTCTTCATGAATTTTACAAGCTTTCCCATAATGAAAATTTCTCATGTGATTTCGAAGTACAGCAAGTTGTTCCTGTATCCGAACATCGGAACTAGAGGGAAGTGACAGTAATTTGTAAAACTGTGAACTATGTCCTAAATAAGTAATATAATCTGCTGAATAAGTGCTATGATGATAGGTCATGGAAGTCAGCCTAAACTCAAGTTTAGTATCCATCCACCAAACACCCCAGGAATCATACAGCCCAGCAACGGAGCACCATCTATCAAATGTCTGGGACAAAAGAGACTGGAACCGCTCACCAGTCAAAAAAATTGGATTAATCTTCCATCTTGCAGGAAGAGCAGGAAAAAAGGGAGGAATATGGGAAAGTGAAAAACACACTGTCAATAACAGATGATCCGAAAATTCACAAGGGGTCAAATGAAAGGAAACTGGCAATAAATATCAGGAGGCAAAACCAAAATCAGTCCTGGTAGCAAAACTTCTACATTTGTAAGTGGGCCCTGGGCCAGAATGAAGAGTTCTATAAGCATCCATTAAAGAGGCTTTCAGAATCAGTTTAAACAGAGCATGAGAATCACAATACATCTTACATTGTGACTGATCTTTACATTTTAAATCCAGGCTACAATTAAAATTGCCCCCCCCCCCATATAATATGTCTAGGGGTAAAAAGATAATGCTAATTTCACTAAACAGAGCAATCCTGGCCGATTTAACCTGGGGAGCATAAATGGTGATGAGACAAAAGGAAAGACCCTGATAAATGCAATCGAGAAGCAAAGCTCTCCCTGGGGCCAAATCAACAAGGCTAATGAGCTGCACAGCAGTATGACAAAATAAGATCCCCACCCCATCAGCAGCATCAGGACCATAGGACCAAAAGGAAGGCCCAGAATGCCAAAATTTCTTAGTGTAATTAATGTCTGAGAGAGTAGAAAAACATGTCTCTAGCAAAAAGATAATATCCGCAGAAAGAGACTTACAGTAATGTAAAAGTACTAAACGCTTCCTGGAATTCTTAATACTACAAGAATTCAAAGAAACAATAGTTAAAGAAGACAGGGAGCTAAACTAAGATTTGTCCTTTTTACGCTTCCTTCCTGACTTCTTCTTGGACTCCAACAGGTCAGGACCTCCTTCATCATCACACTCCATATCAGACAAGGCCCCAGATTTAACCGACAGGTCAGATTCAGAATCCCCATCTGGATCCTGCAGAACCTGAAATGTATTGTGAGTAGGAGTGAGAGGTGGTACAGTTAACAGTTTAGCATGAGACCTTGTCACGCATCTTGGATGACGTTACTGAAACTCAGGAGCTAGGGGGAGGGTTGAAGTGAGTGAGGTAGGAGCTGGAAGCCCTGAAACCTCAGGGGGTTGCAAAATGTGGAATTGACCAATATCAGAAGACTCATCAATGGGGTGGGACACAACTCCACCAGGAGGGGCTGAGGTAGAAGGACCTGAGCTAGATGTATCAGGGTCAGGGGAGACAGTTTCCTCGGTAATAGGCTGAAAATGGTCCTGGGCATCTGAAATCAAAGTCTCCTTATCAAGGTCCCCTGAATTATTTTGTCCAGCATATGGACACTGGTGGTATGCATGCCCCTGAGCATCACAGAGATTGCAACGAAAAATATTTCAACAAGTGCTGCTGTCATGATCTAGTTCGCCACACAATGCGCATTTGATTTTAACACAGGTGCTACTGAGATGACGAGGGCTACCACATTTATAACAAGCTTTGGGTTGGCTGGGGTAAAAACATACTCCCCTAACCCTACCCAAAAAGAAGCTGTTTGGAACATGCTGGACTAAATCCCCTATGATGTGCAGTTTAACCTTAAATTTCCAGCTTTCTGTCCAAATACCCTCCTCATCAATAACTGGCTCAGGAGGCCCCAACACAGTGCATTTACTTTCTAACCAGTACAAAATATCCCCCACATTCACATCCTCATTCTGAAACATTATATGAACAGTCTTAAACAATGGCTTTGTAATGGGAATAGCCCAGAACAGAGCCCATAAAGGAGTAGATTTCAATGAGTCGTATTTTTGTCAGAATTTATCTAGGCCCACAAAAGATCTGAAACTAATGTCAAAAGTGTCTTCCCCCTGAATATTTATAAAGGCATATATCTCTGAGGCTTGAAAATTCATTGAGTTCTTAAGCAGCCGGCAGGTGGCAAAAAAACGGTCAGGATGCTCTGGAAGACCCCCTGTACCTGAGGCATACAGCGTTCCATCTAGGAGCCTGGTCCAAGCGATTATTCTTAAAGAGGTCTGAAAAGTGGGGGCCAGGATGAAACAGTTCCCGTCTAGGAGAGGAAGGGGGGGAAACATTTGGAATGTCAGAAGCAGGCTTCATACTTGTACTAGAAACAAAACTATGTAAAGTCTCACCAGTAGTCTCCGAAGCACTGGGATCCAAAGGCAGTTGATCTGAGGGTTGCACTGTGGCAGAAATCCCAGAAGCAGGTGTCTCCTGTGATGAAAAAGAAATCCATTTGGAATCCGGTATCCAACGCCCATCCTGACACATCCATCCAGAGTCTAGCAGGGCCGATTCCTTAATCCAGTCTCTCAAGAGAAACAAGCCCGCAGGTAGAGGTAACTTCCGCATTCCAACATGCAGATCCTCTGATGCACAAGGCAGTACTGGAGCCTCAGAAGTAATCGAACCCGCCACAGTCTCAGTTGGGTGCTCTGGATGTATTCCTTCCACATTCGCCAAAGATGAGCGGTCAGGAAAAATAGAAGAAACCGGCAAGGAAACCTTCATACTCGTCGGGTCCGGTGAAACTGCAACCACCCAAACTCCCACTGCACAGATCATACCGTGCATATCTACTTGAAGCTCCACAGGGACATCTCCAGAAACGCACTCCATACAGGACTGATCCCTTTCCGACTGCTCAATATAGCTCTCCCTGCCAGCTGCAGGTAAGACATCCATCTCCATCACAATTCCAGCACAGACTGCCAGTTCATAGAACAGTCAATGGCTCCCCCTACCACCAGCAAAGCAGCAGGGGAATTTCCCCGGTGTCCTGGCCAAATTTCCCTCATTCTCTAAAAATACCACCAACAGCTTAATCTGGTTCAAGTTCAGTTGGCATTCATCTGTATCCCACTCCCGCGGGTTGTGCCTGAAAATAGGCAGGATTTGTCTAGTGCATTTACCGGTCAACAAAAACTAAATAAAAAATAAAATATATATATATATATATATATATATAGTATTAATTAAGTAATTAGGGTTCAATGGTCACTTCTATGTTAAATCCAACATTTTGCACTTTAATAACTTTGCAACCATTTGACTGATTTGCATGAAATTTTGTATGCGCTGTTGCAAACCGTAGATGTCTTGATGTGGCAAGTTTCATTCTGGTTGTATGCATGGTTGCAGAAATGCAGAGTGTCAAGAAGTGTGAAAATTGCTATTTTGGTGCAAATCCTTTGTCACACTGTTTCTGCAAAATGGCTTGCAAGTTTGGTCTGAAATTTATAGGGTATATAGGGTTTGGGTCACATATCTGCCTTTTAAAAGTTTAGAGAAAAATATTAATCTGTTCAAAAGGTATTAAACATTAAAGTTTCCCATTATATCCTATGGGAAAAATTAGATGTGTCACGAGAAAGCACTTTGCTGTCGCTAAATCGGCAGTTGCTTTCACAAATGCTGTTATAGCATCAAGATTCCTACATCTTGCTTTCAGTTAGTGAGATGGAAATAGTTAAATAGTTTAACAAATACTGTTCCTAGGTAAACACCAACAGTTGTGTTTACCTAATCAGGACCCAAGTAATCAGATTCAGTGCTTACTTTTAGCCAAAAGTGGCCAGAAATATGTTTATTTTAATTGGACCATTTTTGCTATCACAAATTGTGGCACCATTGCTGCAATTTGCTAAAGTACTATTGTGAAAGTATCGCAAATTGTGGCACTGTTTCGTGAAATACCAGGGGTTATGCTGCAAATTGTGACACTGTTTCACGAGTTGTGCCACAATTTGCAATGCTATTTTAAAAAGAATTACAATGGCTGCTAAAAAAAACAAAAACAATTTCTTGCCATTTTTTGGCTAAACTATCCCCAGAATCCAATTCCTCCGACCCATTTAGGTAAACACCTGTTGGTGTTTACCTAATCAAGGAATTTTGATACTTTTACTGCCTCAAAGAGTGCTGAGGCATGTTAATGCAAAATATATATTTACCGACATTGGGGAAGCAGGCAGCAGTGTGGCCCCACACAGACTGGTGATCCCCCTTCCACGTGTGGCACCACTCAAGATTGACAGTTCCCCATCAGTGCTCCACTGGAGGGAGGGAGGAGGGAGGAGAGAGAGAGAGAGAGAGAGAGAGAGAGAGGTTGAGCACAGAAACAAAGACAGAAAGGCAGCAGCCATGGGGTGTGGCAGAGAGTGAGACAGATTGATCCACATGCAGCAGCTTTACTGTGCATGAACAGTGAAAGGGACACAGAGACAGAAAGCCATACACAGTGGGATACCATGGTCCTAGAAAGATGATTGCACCGTGTCCCCCAGTGGTATGCCTTGCTGCCTTCTCCTGCTCACTCTGTGTGCATGTCCGCAGCTGCAATTGCACGTGGATCACTCCATTTACCTGTGTCCTTCTTGCCCCCAACCACCCCCGCCTACAGTGGGACCAGTCACAGGTGGCCAGTAGCCATCCCAGGTTGCCATCTCACAGAACTGCCTCAGTCACTGGTCAGAATAGTGGTGCAACAGTGGAGGGACAGACAGTGAGAGAGGCACAGCATGAGATTGTAATGAAAGGTCCTGCACTGTCCATGTGGCATGCAGTTGGTGTTCTGTTGAACAGTACAGTAGTGCTGTTCATGCCAAAGTCCTGAAAATGCAATCACACTGTGTCCCACAGTGGTGTGCCTCACTGCACTGTGCTCTTCACTGTCTGTCATGCAGTTGTAATGCTCAGTGTACCCCTGTAGTATACCTGCAAGCTCCCAGTGCACATCACAGAATGGATGGCTGTCAGGTACCATAGAGGGACAGCGAGATTGGAAGACAGAGTGTAGATTTCTGCAATCATGAGCAGCTTTTGACAGAGTGCCCCCAGCCTGCATCCCTGCCCTGGGATGCCCACGATTGACAGACACACCAGAGAGAGAGAGAGAGAAAGGGGGACATAGGCATGGGATTTGATTTCTGTCAGCTATCGCACAGTGAGTGAGAGACAGCAAGCAGAGATCAAGTCACTGCATGTCATGTGGCAAAGTATGTTTCCAGCGCCTGTGTCTTGCATCTGTTATGTACTTGCAAAACACAATCCTCAACACAGTGCTAACAGAATGAGAGAGACAGTGACAGACAGTGAGATCGGACAAGAGAGTCCATATTTCCAACACTGTCTGTGTGTCTGTCTCCTCTTTGTAGGAGTGTCAAAGTACCACAACAGGAAATTATGATTCAGTGATGGTGAGCAGCTTGTGACCCATAACAGCAATGCAGTATGCATTATCTCCAGTCCTTGTGGGAAATCATTAGTACCTCCACATGGTCATCATTGTCAGAGTGTGTCACATATGGGGGACAGTGGGGGCAGGCAACCTGGAGGGAAGAGGTGTGGATAATCGATACCAGTGATGGGCATCCTAGGAAGAAAGAGGGATGGCTAGCTGAGCTGGGAGGGAGAGGGAATAGAAATAATAAAAAAATAAATATAGATAGATAGGTAGATAGACAGACAGACAGACATACAGACAGACAGAGAGACACACAGATACATAGAGACAGGCAGACAGACAAACAGACAGATAGATACATGACAGTGAGAGAGAGAGAGAGAGAGAGAGATAGATGGATATGATTTCACTATCTCAAAAGAAAGGAACTTCTTTGCAAAAATCTATGTTAGTGCACCAGTTAGGGTTCAAGTTAATGCCAAGAAAGTTTTCTCCTAATTCCCACCCCCGCTGCTGAGCAAACAAGGTCAGGCATGATCTCATTTCTTCACACAGGACCCACAGGGCCCTGCCTCAAGAAAGCTACAACAGATTCTGTTGGCAACAAGTGGTGAGAAATACTTCCCTACCTTTGACAAGTTTTTCACTGTGAGACACTGGCTTTGAGCTACACCTTGTGCTTTGGAGAGGAGGCTTTGGGTTGGGGTGGGGAGAGGTGAGCATTAGGGTTGAGAACCCTAAGGAAGACCCTACCACTGATTTGCCAAGACTTTAGAGACACAGCACCCTAATATTTTTTTTTCTTTTGATGCTTCGGGAGGTGGAGTAGGCAGTTAGGGTTGGAAACCCTAATGTCACATTTCCCTCCTTTTGTGGCATTAACTTGAACCCTAATTGGTGCATTAATGCATTTTTTTGAAAATAATATTTATTAATTAATTTAAGTCAGTTTGAACACAGATACTGCCCACTAGCAGAAAAGCTGCAGTAGCTAACTACTTACTAAAAGGCAGAGAGGGGAACTTTATTGTGCATGCCTGTGCTTGGCTGGTCAAATCACTCCTTCCAATGCTATTACTTTCATGATGGTGGAGTCTTGTTCAACTCATACTGGCTGTGTGCACAATGGCACACTGATTATATTGAGCATGTTGTAGATGACAAGGTATAAGTTGATGTTTCAACAGGAAGTAGAGTGCATTACTACTGCTGGAAGTTGTGAATGGGACTGTGGTGCTAGTACCAGTTGGAGGGAGACTGGTTTGCATGAACTTCAGTTTCAGAGTTCCCCTGAAGTTGTAATGAATTCAGTAAACTTAAACTCAAGCTGAAATTCGCATCTAGTATATTAATACATTTTGTGAACTAGACAAGACTTCCGCTGTAAATTGTGCAGCAACTGTGTAACAAAAGAAAGGGTAGTAGGTATAAGTTGTGGTCTGGTCCCCTTTGTTGGCAGATGCAGAGTTACACTATTTTAACATTTCTTGACATTAAAAAAGCTTAACATTAGATTGTAATTCAATTATTTTGCACATCTTACAATGGCACTGACCTTTGACCTCACAACCAGGTCCTGGACTGGATGTTGCACAGGTGCTGCATTGATTGAAAGATCCTTTTGATAACAAATAAAGCCTTGATTGAACAAGGAGGTTAGTATCAATAGTGAGCTTCAAACTTACATGTTCCTGCCAAGGCATTAAGGTCCATGAGACAGAGTTTTTTGGGGGTTGCCACCACTGTGGTTGAATCTCATTGGTGGTTGGACTTTTGTGGTGGCTGCCCTTGCTCTATGATTATTCACTTCTGATAGAGGTCTGCTCCACTGACTCTCTAACCTTATTTAAACATCTACAGTACAGAAAATCCACCGGGTGTTACAAACTTTTGGCTATTTGGAAGAGAAGATCTGCTTCTGGACTTTAACTGGAAAATGTATTTTAACCTCTTTTGCCTATTTGTTATCTTTTATTTATGTTGTGTGGCTGTACCACTGTGGTCTTTGATGTGGAAACACTCTGAATAATAGAGGAGCCCTTTAAAATAGATTCAGCTCTACTACTACTGCTACAACTACTACTACTACTACTACTACTACAACTACTACTACTACAACCACTACTTCATTAATCCTGTTTGTGCTTGTTTGCAAAAGAGAGCTATTAAATGTGTGCTCAAGAGGGCAGGATGTCAAGTGGGTCACACATCAGTGTCAACTTTAATGTCCATATAATACAACAAATACAATCTTATTTATGCTACGGTGTACTATCATATTTTGCTACCCATTAGATTTTCCATTTTTTTCAGTCATAATCCATGATGGGGTGGAGTTACAGTATGCCTTCACCAGAGTCTATGGCATCAGATTTTGAAAAAATCTGAAAGCACAAGATAATGTAATGTTGGACAGTATCAACAAATATGACTTACTCTGCCCGCAACAACATGGCTTTAGAAAAGCCTATAGTCTACTACTGCCCTTCTTGACTTCACCAGCCATACTCATAAGGTAATTGACACTGGCCACCTACTGGGTGCGGTGTTCATTGATTTGACCAAGGCATTTCATACTGTGAACCACCAACTCCTGCTTCACTCACTCTACTCCCTTGGACTATCTAATAATGTAACAAAATGGTTTGAAAGCTACCTTTCGGCAAGGAGCTAAAAAGTCAAAATTGTTGGCTCCCTCTCAAGTGCCCTTCCTGTCCATTCTGGTATACCCCAGAGTTCCATCCTTGACCCTCTACTATTCAGCCTTTTCATTAATACTCTTTCTGCAGCTTGGAATAATAACTTAATACTCTATGCCGATGATGCAGTCCTCTATTCCTCCCATACTGACCCCATTTCGCTCTCCAAGGTGTTACTGACGAACTTCAGCCTAGTTGAAACCTGGCTTCTCTGCAAGGTTGCTGATGAATTACAAAAACAAGTCCATGCTGTTCCATAGCTCTCACAGAAAATACAGAACCATAAACTTCACCATACATAATGAACTTGAACAGCCACTTGAGCAAGTGCAGGAGTTTAAATACCTTGGTATTACCCTTTATTGCACAATGTGTTTCAGCTCACATGTTCAAGACTTCCCAAAATCAGGCAACTCAAGAATTGTGGTCCTCTACTGCCACCGTTGTTGTCTTACCAAAGAAGCTACACATGCAGCCATAACTCCCTCAGTCCTACCTCTCATTGATTACGGGCTTCCCTTCTATGGAGCTGCCATTGATACCACCCTAAAATGGGTCAAGACAGCCCTTAACAAATACTGTAGACTTCTCACTGGTGCAGGGAAGCATATGCATACCTGTGATCTCTACAAGCAATCCAACTGGCTCAATCTAAATAATAGGCTTGCCTACCAGACCTACCTACTGGCTAAGAAAATTTGTTTTAACCTCATACCCCCTGAAACTCATGCCTTAATGTTGCCCACAGTCACTGCACATTTTACGCCCAGTCCCCTCAAACCAACATTTATTGTTTCATTCTGCCGTATCAACCAGGCTCAACCTGCTTTCCACACCAGGGCCCCCCTGCTGCTAAACAATCTTCCCCCTGAAACTGCAGCTGAAAACAAGCTTGGCCCATTCAAACATAAACTCCGCCAGCACCACACTGACCTCAGCAGTTGTGACTCCTTTGCCTAGGCTTGTGGCTTTGTTTCACCTTTCCCTCCTCTTCTCTCCTCCCTTGCTACCCTCCCCATTTCTCTCTGCCCTCCATCCCCTGCTACTCCCCATCTCTCTCTCCCACCCCACCTACCATTCTACCCCATCTCACCTACCATTCCATCCCTCTCCTGCTCCTTTCCTCCTGTCTCCCCCTCCCTATTACCCTATCTCGTGTTGTTCCACCCCCAGACTACCTAGCACTTATCTTTCTGTTCTTGCACTTATGACAATGTCAAATCCTTGACTGTCTACTCCCTTTTCCCCACCCCTCCCCCTCTTATCTCCCACCCCTTGCCCCACTTATGTCACCCATAGGATAGGTTTTATTTGTAGCTGTGTCTTGCTATATATGCATGCCCATATTTTTGATTGTGCATTGGTATTTGCCACTGACTGTTTGCTACTGTGCTAGTTTATACACATGTACTGTCTTTTGCTACCAAGTTAACCTCTTGACCTGTATTGTATCTTACCACTGCACCCATTGCTGACACAGAACCTTTGTAAAAGAACCCTTGGTTCAAAGGTATTTGTAATCCTAGCAATAAATAAATAAACAAAGAGTATCAAGAAATTGTCCCAAAAGCCCCATTAATTGCATGGCTGCATTAAAGAACAGACAGTGCTAAATATAAATGTTTCCGTTTGGCCATTGAAAATAATTTGGCCATCTTTATTTTGTGGCATTGTTATCCACAATTTGACTGTGAGTGCAGGCACACTCCTGTATGAGGAGCCATTTCCATTGTTCAACTGAGTGTGCATTTAATGGGGAGTGCTTTTCTTGCCTGATGCACACTTGCTTTTGAGAGCAGAAATAAACTATTACCATGCAAATGTATCTCCTCTCAGGAGTCACAAAAGCATGATGTCAAATGTTAACCATCTGACCCTATATTTGTCCATCATATGACCCTATATTTGTCCATCATGTGCAGTCACTTGGGAATTAGGGGACTGGTCCCCCCATCTTATCACCCAAGTCTAAGATTATCAAAACTCTGCATTCATCTTCTGCAATTGGCCTTGCTGCCCTCTTAACTTTTTATATGCATTGCACACACCTTGGTGATCTGACCAGTACTTGCAAGGTATTTTTTTGTAAAAGTATAATCAAGTTGTTTTAGCAAGAAACATGGTTTATCCTGTATTTATTAAATGACATGGCATGCTCATCTTTTTCCCCACAGGATATTTGTAAGAAACTAGTGTATATTTTTAATTTTTCCTTTCACATTAGTAGACATAAGGTCATACCAGCATAGCAGAGATGGGTGTAGCTTCAGGCTCATTAACTCGCAGCAAGCTGCCCAGAAGAGGCAGAGTGATGTTTTCCTTTCATCATTCATGCTTGAAAGAAAACTGTCAGCAGCCACTTACTCTTGAAAAAAAATGAAAATCTGGGTGACAGCATGCTCGTTAGTTGATGGTTAGCACTCAAAGGAGAAAAAGGCTTCAGGTGACTTTTTTCGTTTTGTTGCACACTCTTGTGTGAAGCCTAGTTGAGTAGATAGATAGATAGATAGATAGATAGATAGATAGATAGATAGATAGATAGATAGATAGATAGACAGTCAGCCAGCCAAACAGCAAACAGGTAGGTAGGTAGTTAATGGGCAAATCTATGAAGAATATGCCAAAGAGCAAAATATGAGGGAATAATAATAGTTAGTGGTCTGGTTAAAGCTCAACACGTCTTAGACTAATTCAGTTTGTCTACAGTGGTAGACAGTCAGACATTGACTGGAAGCAGACCTGAAGACCTTATTTTTTCATTCTTTGTTACCTGCCCCCTCTTCAAGTAAGTCAAACAGCTAGAGGTTTCTTGTAATCCTATATGCTACTGTAGGTATAGGTCTGACAACTGTATTACAGTCTGACATCAAAAATTGTAACTGCAGTCTAGACTGGATTAAATAGCAAAGAATAATACCATTACCTCAAGCTCATATTATATATTTGTTTTTCTTTACTAAACAGTTATAGTCATTCTTGTATTACTAGCCTAACAACTTGAAAAAGTCATGGGTTTCAAACAGTATCAATGAAACATAAACTTTTTAAAAATATCAGATAATGTGAAGAATTAAAGTCATGAACAGAGGATTGCGTGAACAAATCCAGACCTGCCAAAATGTTGGCACTGAACAGCCTCTCACTTCATATTTCATATTTGTGTAGTGAGCCTCACATTCCTTTATTGAGACTCCAAAAGGGAAGATAATTTGTTCCAAATGTGTCAAGAGCCAGCAAGCGGTAACTTGCATTCTTTCCAGACTTTGAAAAAACTGAAATCTTCAAAATCAAATGAGGCTTACAAGGAGGGAAGCAAGAAAATACTGACAAAGTTAAACATACACACACACACACACACACACACACACACACACACACACACGTGCACACACACCATACATTAATTCATACAGTAGGATAAAATAAAAGCATAGAGGTAGGGAAATTAAAAATTAAGCAAAAAGTCCCAGGAAGATTGAAATGGAAACAGTTTACTGAGAGAAAAAAAACAACGGTCCTTTCAGTCTGCTCTTATTCTGCCTGCAACCACTACAGCCTATTGCTGAACAGCCTCTAACTTGGACCCCCTTCTGGCAGCATAGTCCTTTTTGTAGCAGTGTCCCCTCTGCCCCTCTGCCCCCCATTACCAAAGTTACCAGAGTTTCCAACCCTTTATACCTATCCCACCCCCAAGAAATCCTACACCATTTCTGCTTCTGCCACTTGTCTTGGCAAGCCATTCCATCTGTCCGCCACGCCCCATAGGAAGATGTACTTCCTGACATCTTTTTTTTTCTCCACATCAAGTTGTACCCATGTCCCCTAGTGCAGGTCGCCTTGCTGCATTTGAACATTGTTTTACAGCCTACTCAGTTTTCTATTTAAGGTACTTAAAAGTTTTGATCATATCATCCCTCTTTCTTTAGGCCTCAAGCAAGTATAGTACGTTTGGTCTGTTCAACTGTTCCTAGTATGGCCTTCCCTGCATACCCAGCACCATATTGGTTGCCTTTCCTTGCACTGCTTCTAGGCAATTACAATCACTCTTTAGATGCACGCTACAAAACTGCATGCAATGCTCAAGGTGTATTTTCACCATGGATCTTTTTAGGGTCAGAATCACTATCTGTATCCTACTAATGATGCCACTGCCTATGCAGCCCAGCATCCTGTTTGCCTCAGTGTATACCCTCACAATGCAAAGTATCATGGGCTGTATATGCAAATCACCACAAAATATTATGCTGGTTCAACTTTAAGCAGAAATGCATGGTGCCAAAAGGCCTCTCACACAGTCTGCAAAGGGTGCCAACAGAAAGACACAGACACGTGCACAACATTACCCAGATAGACCATCTTAGGGTAGTTGGTTCATTCCACTGGGTTGTCATACAGACAAGGCTCACTGATGAGTTCTGGTAGGACAAAACACGTGTCTGTGTCTTTCTGATGGCACTCTTTGCAGACTGTGTAAGAGGCCTTTTGGCACCATGCATTTCTGCTTAAAGTTGAACCAGCATAATATTCTGTGGTGATTTGCACATATAGCCCATGATGCTTTGCATTGTGGGTGTATGTGTGATTTTGTATTTCTTTCAAACTTGGCTTCCCAGCCAGTGCCCTTTGGGGTAACCATTGCCTGCGCACTGAGGTTCTTTGTATTTTAGTGTATACCCTGTTGCATTGCACTGATGGCTTGAAAGTATTATTAATGATTTAAGCAATAATGCACGACAGGGTGTGTGTTGTGCTGGGGTAATGTCATGCCTTGCATGGTTGGGCACGAGGCTGAAGGCCAAGTGTGTCCAGCAGCAAGGCGTGATGTTATCCCAGCACAACACACACCCTGGAGTGCATTATTGCTATTATACAGTGGCTCATTTGTAAAAGCAAATAGAAAAATGAAGAAAAAGTACTTTTAAAGACCATTTTTTTGTTAATTTATGAATGGGTAGGGTTACTTTATGAAAAAGTAGTGCTGATGTAGCCACCAGGTGGAGCTAATGTGTTTCTGAGTGACTGATATTCCTTATAGGAACCTTTGCTCTGCAGTCTGTCACACTATCTGCACTGATGTGTATGCTGCTGTCTTGTGGAAGTTACACATCGATCAGATTGCCCCCCCCTCACAAACACACACACACTTTTCATACTGGCACTGAAGTAGAAAAAGACAAGTTTTGGAGTCCTCCTTCAATATGGTGACTGAAATGTTCCAGTGACAAACTGCCGAAGGGGTAAGCAACTGAAGCGCGTTTTTTCTCACGTGCTCTGTTTGCATGGCATGGACAGTGCGAGGAGACTGAGAGGGATGGACGTTTCATTTGGCAGCATGGACTGTGTGGAGGTAACCGCTTTCACTTAGATTTTTTAGTTAAAAAAATGCTTGCGTCTCCTGTGTTCATGGAGTGGAGACTGCTAGCAGGGTGGGGATCATGGGTGAAGCTGATGGCAAAGACTGCTTTCAGTTGGCTTGTTTTTTTTATTAGAAAATAAAGTTTTGGGGACAAGTTATTTTCTGTGCTATGGGATGGAGGGACTTAAACTGAGAAGCGTTTCACTTGTGTCTCCTGTACTGATGGAGTGGAGACTGCTAGCGGGGGGGGGGGTTTGCGGTGAAGCTGATTGCAGATGGCTTTCAGGGGTTGCGGTGAAGCCAATCGCAGACAGCTTTCTGTTGTCTTTCTTTTTTCCCTGAGTAAGAAAATTCAGTTTTTCAGGAATGTGTCAGGTTCTGGGTACCACTTTTCTTGTTTTCTATGCTATGGGAGGCAGGGACTTATAGAGATTTTGTGCAGTGGTGTGTAAACTACAGGCAAGAATCGGGAAGAGGAAGCCAGTCATACTAATGGCTAGCGCAGTGATTCTTTTAATATTTGATTCAGTCTTCTGTGTGCTGGTGCTAGATCCATGATGTTGTACTGGGATAACATCACAGGTCCAGCCCCAGAATGACCGATCAGTGCCCAGTATTTTTTCTTGCCATTGTATAATACCACAATGATCCTTTCCTCTACTGTTTTGATTACCCTGACACCTCCAATCCAATACTTAGTCTGGAGGTTTGTTTTACTAACATGCATAACTATGCAGTTTTTTTACATTGGCCTTGAACTGCCAGATCAAGGACCATTTTTTTTCAATCTATGACTCTCTTCTTTTTTTTTTTTGTAATGCCCTCCTCCTTGTCTACCCTGCCACATGTCTTTGTGTCATCTGCAGTCTTATCTTTCCTAATGTACCCTTTTTTCATGTCACAAATGAATACATTGAAGAATAGCAGTCCCAGGACTGAATCCTGTGGCACTTTAATAGTCACCCTGCTGACTTCCAAATGAGCCACATTTACCACCTCCTTTTGTATTTTCCACCCAACAATGTGTGTATTTAATTTGATAAGTTATCACCCATACCAAGGTATGTTATCATCCATGCACTGGTTTCTCAACATTTTTACTAGCCTCCTGTGTGGCACTACATCAAAGGCCCTGGTAATGTCCAAGAATAGGTTGTCTACAGCCTAAGCCCGGTCAACTACCTGTGACACTGAACTAAAAAAATAAACAAGTTTTACCTGGAATAACTTGACCTTTACAAAACCAAGCTCTCTTATGTCCTGTAGTTCATTCTTCTCAAGGAAAAGTGACTCTGTGTGGGATTCTTAGTGGTTTGATCAGATATGCGAAATAGTGTTGGCATTACCCTTTTTTCTGAACCTTACGTAGAAGAATTGCTGTAACAAAATTTTGCATTGTCAGACAAGAAGGTTCTGAAATTAGGATAATGCCAACATTACCTTACATGATCATTCAAACCCAAAAGAATACCACTTCATAGATTCATCAAGGCTCTAGGGATTTTAAACCAATTTTTTTATTGTCAACAGGATAACCCAACCTGACAGGAATACTCCACAGACATTGTTTTGGGTGCTCTACTGGCAAATTTATTACACCAACTATTTACGTATAAAAAACTGATTTCCCTATGAATCGTTCACCAACATATTTACATTTCCCATTCAACCTCGACATTCCACTTCATCCATATCTTCTTCTCTCCAATCCTCATCTTCTTAGGCCTGGGTGTGTAATCAGATGCCCAGTTGCCTTCCCAGCTATGTAGCCCTCTGTTCTTATTGGACTCAGATGCCTCACATGATGCCCTCTCTGTATCTATACCGCCTGATGGAATGTCTTCCAGAGTTGTCCACTCCACCTGGGTGTCAACCTTGTTCTGGGCCTGCTGCTAGTGGCTTCCCCACCCTTTGTACCTCTCCCATCTTTACCCCTTCCTTCTTTCTCCATTGCCCTCTGCTGGTAACCCCTTCCTTGCCAAAACTGTTGCCCTCTGCCAGCAACCCAAAAAACAACCACCTGCCAATCAAGTGCCATTGCCCTCTACAGCAACCCTAGCCTGCCCCCAGTCTGGCTGCCTGTCCCTTTCAAGTGTAGCCCCCCCACACCAATTTGGGGCTTACCTTAAGTGTCTCCAAGGGCTCCAGCAATGCCCACTGCCAGGCAGATGTCCATTGGAAACAATAAATCCATGGTTATTTGGTGACCCTATTGATCTGTGTGAGAGTTCCATGATGTGCCTCCATGCCTGTCCCTTTAAGTGACACTGTCAGTGTGCTGTGAATGGCCTGGGCTAGGGGTTTGAGTGCTTCAGAGTTTGCAACTGGCTGGGCATCACCCCGATTTGCTCCACTCTGCTGTCTCTGTTAGAGCAGAGGGAGCCTTAATCGGTATTGTAAATATTTACTTCAAATATGTTGTTGCATTTAAATTAGAGTGCTCATTTTAACCTGCCTTCTTGCAGCGTATGCATCCAAAAGGGAGCCACAATGTTTGATTAGGGATGCAGAGGACCTTGAGGGGTCCTTTGTTCAGGTGCATTGTGGGAGAAACTGTGACCTCTAAGGTTTGGCACCTAAAGGAATAAATGAGAGTACAAAATTGTGATTGACAGATTCCCCTGACCAATTGGAATGCAAGAAAAATGGACTAATCTGAGAACTAATTTCAAACTGTGAGCAGTTCATCCTGAGACTACATGGAGTGAGGAGCCCTGTTCAAGCTTGCGGGATTCTGGCCTAGGAAAGACCTAGTTTCCTCCAGCATGTGTCTGCATTCCCAAGTTAGGAAATCGGTCACCAGAGACTGCCTTCTGCAGGTTGAAAGGTTTGCTCAGCACAGCGGCTGTAATTGCAAACCAGCCTGAAGCTGAATGTAGAAGTGGATGAGTGGATGATGTTTCCATTTAATGTACTGAATGCTCAAGGTGGGCCGAGGCCTACTAGCCAGGGACACCTGTTTGCCACAGGGAGCCAGTTGCCTTGTTTGGCCAAGTTGTCAGCTAGCTGGAGTCTTTCACCAGCCAAAAGAACTGAACTTTGCCAGAAGTGTTTAATTCAACCTTGGGCTCATGCCAAACCTGGCCCAAGCCATCTATTCCTGCATCAGTTACAGTTTTCTTGGTGAGAGACCAGCTTGGGGATCCAGCCCCTGCACAGCAAGGTATTGCAGGTTGAGGCCACCTAAAAGGAAAGGCCGTGAAGTGGAGGTGCATCGTATTGGCCCAGCTTCCCAATCCTCTTTAGTGCTCTGCAACATGTCTTCATTTCACCAGGCCATCTTCTACCTACTGGTGCTGTGAGTAAACTCAGGGTCGTTCCCTGCAACAAGCTCTTTAATTTTTCTGTGGTACCATCTGATTTCACTCAATGTGTTTTACAGGGTTTCAGTGGACTAGGCCAACTGGCAGAGGATACAATTAGTCAAGGTCTTTGTTTGTGCATGTTTAATCATCTTTTCTTCCCATCAAGGGCCCCAACAATAGCTACAACCCTGGGCACCATTCTGGCTAGCCAGCATCACACTCTGGGTACCCAGCAGTTACAAGACTGTACTTAAGGGACTAAAGAAATTGCATGCAAAATATCCTGGCTAATACCAGCTTAGCAATCATTTATCCAGATTTGCACCCCTCCCTTGTTCACATCCCCTCAATAAATCAAATTCATTGTTTCACTGTTGAGCAGACTCAGTAGCAAATTATTGTCTGGTTGAATTTCACTGTGACTTCGGTAAAAGCATTTGAAAGTGTATGCTTGCATGTGATATTACTTTCAGGGGGCTCCAGGGCATTTGCTAGAAGACCAGACCTTGGTGGTAAGTGCAAGGGGTGTGAGAATATTATTAATGTTCATTGCTAATTGTGTGTTCCCTGCTGAAAAGGATTGTATCCACTGTGAAGGTACTTGGTCACTAGGTAGGCTGGTGGGTGGTTATAGCTTCCCAGAGGGCTATACTAGGTCGGATAGACACCCTACATACCTTACTCTGGGTGGAGGCACCAACTCATTTTGTTTACTGAAGGTAGGGGAACCCCTGTAATTGTTAATTTAGAACCCAGGCCTCTCAACTTTGTTTTAGAAAGACAGACAGGAGTAGTAGCCCTTGGAATAGCACCACCTAGGGGTTACATGTGTCAAACCAGAATGACAAACCCCAATGCTGGGGAGGGAGGATGGGAATCTCAAGATTTTCTGCAAAAGAATGGCCAGATACTGCTGCAACCCCTTTTCCCCCTAGTGGCCACTCCCTCATGCCACCTAAGCCAATGACGAGCACCAACGTCCTCTGACAGACACCTCATACCCACCCCTTCCCTTCTCTACTCTACCATCTTCCTCTGTCTCTCTCTCTCTCCTTCCCTTAACCCCTGTTATTACTTCAGTTGGGTTCCCTATGACAATAAGGATTGCCTTAATTGGTAACCCTCTTTGTCAACAGGATAACCCAACCTAAAATGAATACTCCACATTCATTGTTTTGGGGACTCAACTGGCAAACTTATTACACAAACTATTTACATACAAAAAATTATTTTCCCATGAGTCATTCATCAACATATTTACAATTCCCATTCAACCTCGACATTCCCCATCATCCAGATTCTCTTCTCGCCAATCCTCATCTTCTCGGGCCTGGATGTGTAACCCGATGTCCTGTCATCTTCCCAGCTCCATCGCCCTCCGTTCTTGTTGGACTCAGGTGTCTCAACCAATGCCCCCTCTGTACCTATACAGCCTGCTGTAATGTGTTCTGGAGTTGTCCACCCCACCTGGGTGTTGACCCAGTCTGGGCCTGCCACTAGTGGCCCACCCACCTCTTGTGCATCCCTCTTTTTACCCCTTCCTTCCACTAGCGTACCTCCAGCTCTGCGCTGGAAGGTGTGCTTCCCCCACTCTCCCATCTCCCAATTCCCACTGCTCAATAATCTCATCATACCAAATGGTAAATAAGGTAATTTCTACCTCCAAGAGGTGAACCCCATCTGCCCTGTAATCCTTCGGGCTGTCATATGCAATCACATGCTTTATAAACTGTGCATCCTCCACTAGTCCACAATAAATGCCACCATCCTTCTATTCAGCCTCTTTCTTGCTCTTTGTATCCCTTTTACATCCCTTGCATGTCTCCACACCCTCCTGGGAATGATCTCTGACCATACCACCATGATCCCCGGCCACCATGATCTCACAATCCCTATATCCCATTGTATCGCTAACAACAAATCCACCCTTGGACGCTACACCAAATCATTGCCCCCCAAATGTATAATCAACATGTCTGGCCTAGGAACCCTGCTCTTTAATTCCTGTAACAAAGGCAACAACTGACCCCACCTCATGCCCTGCAGACCCTTCCAAAGCAGTCAAGCTGATTCTGCTGCTCTCTGTAGCTGTCTCCCACCTGGCCTGCTGGCTGCTCTCCTCTTGGCACAGAAAATGAAGGAGTGACCTGCAATCCAGACTATTCTTCGGTGCCCTGGAATAAAGAACAGAGTACTACGAAACACTGACTCCCTCACATACCTTTTGAAACAGGCCAATTTCCACCTACCCTTCTCTTTCACATGCCCTGCTCGGACACCCTGGGTAAACTAATCTTTACCCTTACCCCCATCTGGTCCATTTTTTATCTTTTTAATTCCATCACTGCTCCCAACTGATTCCACTGAATCCCATAACAACTTAACATTCCCTCGTGCCGGCCTGCTAAGTACCACCTCACTCACCCTGAATGTCCCTTGATGCATAACCAAAAATACCACCCTGAATAATTTCACCTCATATGCTGAGCTGCAAATGCATCCTAGGCTGGCCAACAGCCTCCTCATAAGGTCCCCTTGAAATGGTTACCTCTGGTCTGGGACCTTCCCTTTTTACCCTCTGCCATCTTGCATCATTTGTCTAGCTGCCTGGGTCCTGAAGGGGTCCCCCATCCCCTCACCTCACAGACTGCCTCTATGGATGCCAAGTATGTGCCCATAGTGGAATGGGCCATCCCTTCATCCCATTTTTGCACCAGAAACCTAATCACCTGCTGTTCGGTAACCCTACTATCTGCCCCCAACCTACCTGACGCCGGAACTCCTGGAAGACTTTCCACATCCCCTCATATGCTTTCAAAGTGTTCATGGACCAGGAGCTGCAGTACAACACACTGTCTCTTTCCACCCAATTTCCCACAGGTAGGAGGGGGGACCACTGTCCTTCTGGATGGTGTTGTGGGTGCCACCTCCTGAAATCTGTGTAGCTGCAGGCGAGAAAGACTGTCAACTACCTCATTGCATATACCTGCAATATGTTTGGCCTTGAATGACAAATTCAGCTGCAAGCCCCCTAATACTAGTTGGCGTGCTACCCTAGTCAGCCTCTCCGTGGAACCTCTCTGCCAAATCATAAGCTCTACTACCGCCATGTTATCACACCAAAAAAGAACTTTCTTATTCTGCAGCTGCTCCTCCCACACCACTACCACAACCCAAATGGGAAATAACTCCAAGAACATTATGTCCTTAAGTAGTCCCTCCCTCTCTCACCTATCTGGCCATGCCTCGGAGATCCATTCTCCCTGAAAATACACCCCCATCCCTAGTACCCCAGCCACACCTGTGTATAAATCCATCTCTGTATTGTACATCCACTCCTCCTGCCATAGTGTGACTGCATTGTATGTGTCCAAAAACTGCTCCCACACCACCAAATCCTCCCTTACCCTTTTTGTAATGTCCACCCAGAGGTATGAAAGCCATGCCTGCCCTGTCAGCCTGGCTAGTCTATGCTTGAATTCCCTCCCTGGGGACACTGCCCTGCAAGCAAAGTTTAGATGCCCAATAAGCTGCTGTATCACTGATAGTTACATCCTTCTCCTGGCTCTGATGAAACTCAGCAACCTCTTCAGCCTGTCGATCTTCCCTTTTGGAAGGTGAAAGACCCCTGACTCTCTATCCCCAAAAATGTGAGCTTCCTAACTGGACTCTCTGTCTTGTCCTTCACCAGATGTACCCCTAATGCCCGGCACATGTCATGGAACTCCCCAAGCATTTTTGCTGTACCCCCTTCCGCTGCCCCACCACTAAAAAATCATACAGGTAGTGCACTACGCTTCTGTGCCCTCATCTGTTGCTAATACCCATTGCAACCAAATATTAAAGGTCTTGAATGCCGCTCATGCTATTGAGTAGCCCATGGGCATGGCTTTATCAAAGTAGTACCTCCTTTTGAACTGGAATCCCAGCAAATCCCAATCTTCCTCCCTCTCTAGTAGTAAGTGAAAGGCGGACTCGATGTCCATCTTTGCAAACCAAGCCCCATCCACTGCTCTGATCAGCTCAATGGCTTGATCCAGCATGGCGTAACACTCCACCCTCTCCCCCTCTGGAATCCCACCATTCACTGAACCCCCTTCTGGGTAGGACAAATTGTGTATCGTTCTGTACTCCCCAGGTTTCTTCTTGGACTCTTAATTCTTGTCACGGTGGCATAGCAAAAGGTCCCTCTGCCCTGCCAGCTGCTATCTCCTTCTTTACCTTTTGCTTTACCAAACCCTCCTTCCCCTTCGTGGACCCCAAATTCTTCCCCCGTGTCACTACTTTTGGTCCCTTATAGTGCAAACTAAAACACCTCATGAAACCCTCCCTTAATCTTTCCTTCACCAAACTGTCTGGATACTCCTCTGTCCATTCCCACAAGATGTCACTCCTTATTGGCATGTGTGCCATCCAGAATCCCCCTCTGAGCCTACCTCTTATCCTGTTTAGCTACCTGTCCCCATCCTGAACCCCCTTCCTCATATCCTCTACCTCTCCACCTTGTGTTCCTCCTCCTGTCGCTCACCAAGAGCTCCCACAAAATGACTGCACCGAGAAAGGTTGAAACCCCGATCTGTCAATCATGTTCCTGCACCTGGAAACTGGGTGAAGGCCCATGCATTTAGCACAAATGTGCCAAAATTTGCAATTCATCCAACTGCAGGTCGCCTTGCTAAATCCCCAACATGTCTTCACCATAGCCCCACCAGTACCTTTTGATCCCTCCAATGCCCAGGGGCTTGGTTCCGTGAGAATCCGCACCTGAGGGTCCACGTGGGTGACCTCCCATTGTATGTCTCCATGCTGCACCACACGCTGCTGAAAATGCTCATCATAAACTAGCCACCAATACCCCCATTTTGCTTTATAAGTATCACAAATCATGGCTGAATAGGTAAGTAGAGGTATGCCCAGCTCCATCTGCTTTTGTAACAGGATGGCATTAAAGTCTGTAAACCCTGCCAGCCAATTATCAATTGTCTTTCCCTTAAAACTTCTGTCTTCTGTCATTTTCCCAACCAGCACCAGTGCCATCACCATCTCTGACCTCCCCACTGCTGCTTGCTCCACATACTTCTTTGCTGTGTCCTTATCGACGAGCACAAACATGTCCATGTACTCTCTTCTAGATCTTCTCCTTTATCACCTGTGGCAAGATTTCCTCCGATGTCATGCCATAAAGCTGCCCACCTGCGCCCCATGTCCTTCCAACCCTGCTGCCCCCCTGGCTCTGAGTCCCTTTTCCTTTCAGCTCTAACCAAGCCTTCTCCATTTCTTCCAACCCTTTCTCCCCTCTATCCACTATCAACCCCACAAGGTAGTCCTTGAGACTGCCGCCCTGCCCCCTTTTTTGTCAGATCCACTTGATCCTTACTCCTCAATGTTGTCAGCTCATCCTCTGTCAGTTTTCTCATCCTCTTCCCCACTCTTCCCTTCTCCTTGCCTTCTGGCTCTTTCCTTTTACCTGCCCTCTACTCCTCTTCTGTCTTGCTGGCCTTCTCGAGTATGGATTGCACCTGCCTGCTTGGCCAACATCTCAGCGGCACACTCCTTCTTCCCCACATTCTTCTTAGGTGTCATCTGCAACAACAAAGCAGAACCCCTAGGCCACAGGGAGTACTGTGAACACACATCTTGCATTGTTATAAAGAACCATTTTTTAATATATATATTTCCCCCTCCCCCCAAGCTGTCTTGTCCTAACCCCTTAGCCCAAAGCCCCTTCATGTCCTCCTGGTAATGCGTGCTTTGTCTCTTGTGCCCTGCCCATTCTAATTTAAATTTCCAATCTTGGGTATGGAAGCCTGTAATCCCCATGCCAGGGGCCACACTACCCAACTGAGTCACATAGCCAACAACTCCTTTGCTCTTTATAACATTGATTTATTTTTTTTTTGCCTTTCCCAGGTCTCGAACCCTGGCCTTGCCCAATCTCCTTAGTAACCCCCTGACTGTGTGTGCCCATGACCACCCACATTCTTTCTACTGAGCCGTCCCCTCTCTCCCCCATCTCCCTTCTGTTCCCTTGCAAAGAACCCTGCCCGCTGATTGTGCAGCTCCCCTGTATACACATAAGATGGCGGTGACTGCCACAAACTTAAAATGGTGGTGACCACACAGCTGAGGCACCTCGCCTTGCCGCGAGCAGTGCCATCTCCCTTATTTGTCTTCAGTGATTTCTTTCCTCCCATGCTGTACTACTAAACTGCATGCAAACCATTTACTGTTTCTGGCCTTAAACCCTTCTTATGCCAGTTTCTTTTTCCCAGATAACCACCTTACTATGTGCTGTTTATGCCAAAATTGTGCTTTACAACTCTGATCCAGAATACCACCATGTGCCACTTCATAAGAGCTTCTCCTTCTTCTATTTTTAAGCTGCCATCTGATTACACTTATTTCCTTACTTATTTCCTTGTCCCTGGTTTTTCTAATTAAATATTGTGACCCATATCCTGCTCAATGTGATGGGCACCTCACCCACACTGCTCCCTCTTGTGCTGTTGCTATTATTTCATTTTGTTTTATTTTATTTTATACATGGAAGCCTGGGAGTGGGAACCAGCCACAAGCCCCTATCCCAACTAGTGCCTTCTACTTCCAATGACCACCAACCATCCTTGTGCTATTGCTATTCCCTTTTTTCTTTTATCTTGGTATGGAGGCTGAACAGGTGATTGGTTCAGAGACAAACCAGCAGGCCCCAGCTATACCAGTGCCCTCTACCTCCAGGGACCCACCCAGAGTCATGCAGGACTGTAAGCTGTCCCATGAAGCCGCTCAGGGTCGGATCCTCCACCTGGCTGCATTACTCAGAGCTCGCCCCATTGGCCCCACCCAGTAACTCCCCCACAGCCAGCGGTAGATTCCATCCCTGGCCCATCCTGCCAATGCTGCGCATCCTCCAGAGCCCACCCAGGGGCAAGAAGTGTCCCCAAACAGCGGAAAATGGGTCCCACCTAGGACCAACCCTTGCAGCCAAAATTCCCTTCTTGTCAAGATCATGTCGCACCAGTGCTTGGCGCCCCTTCCCCTACAGTTGGGCACTTTGAATATTAAACCTGAAGAAGTAACTACACTTATTATTAAGAACTGAAACACCTAAAGTTAACTAAGTCATCAATATTATCAAAATAAAAGGGAATGTTTACTTTGAATATTAACCTAAAGAAGCAACTATGCTTATTATTAACAACTGAACCATGCTTCATGGCTATCCCTATTCTATGCCCTTACCCTTAGCACACCTGCTTCCCCCAGTTATTCACCTACAGTAGTAGCATTGAATTTGTCAAGCAATTTTGTGAGATTCACTGTTTATTCTTCAAAACATATAGGGGAAAAATCCTCTAAAATTCTTTTTGTTATACCTACAGAACGAGGCAAATTCCTATTACGGTATTCAAGTGTCATCCAGTGGATTTTCAACTAGATTGACAATTAGAAGCACCCTCTCCTTTTAGCAGTGAACACACTACCAAACAAAAAAAATCCCTAACAAAAGATATCACAATTCTCATAGGAATTTTCAAAAATCCTTAAAAATCCCATTACTAATTCAGCGCTACTACTATACCTTACTGCACACTTTCCTACTTTACCCATCCTGTCACAGCTGCCAGTCAATGTGCTGATTGTCTTGAGCATTGTGAATCTCAAGATTTTCAGCAAAAGTGTCCAGATGCTGCTGCATCCCCTTTTTCCCCCTAGTGGCCACTCCTTCATGCCAACCAAGTCAATGATGAGCACCCATTTCCCCTGACGGACACCCCAACCCTGCCCTTTCCCTGCTCTACCCTACTGTCTTCCTCTGTCTCCCTCTCCTTCCCTTAACCCCTGCTCCTACTTCAGTTGGGTTCCCTATGACAATAAGGGTCACCCTGGATTGGCAATCCCCTATTTCCCTACTGTTTACACTTTGTTTCAAACCCAATGCATGTATTAAAATAGTTTTTTTTAACTGATTTCCTTCCTGTTTGAAATAGATATATAACTGAACTTCTAGCTTTGCTTAGTCAGGGCCCTGCAGACCCTGTTTGAAGCAACAAACCAGTTTGGCATGATGTTGGACCTAGAGCTTGCTTTACCCAGGGTCATGTAGGCCCTATGTGAATCAGTTGACTCATTAGGCCTAGCAATAGGTCTATATCTTGCTTCATGCAGGGTCCTGTGAGCTCTGTGTAGTGCAGCAGAGCCCTTGAGCAAAGGTATAGACCTATATCTTGCTTTGCACAGTGCCTTGTGGGCCTTATGCAAAGCAGCAGACCCATCTAGCACAGTGTTGAACCTATGAATTGCTTCACACAGGGCCTATGAGCCATATGTGAGCAGGAGTCTCTTCAGGAACAGTGTCAGATCTATAGCTTGCTTTGCAGAGGGCCATGTGGGCCCTGTGTGAAGCAGCTGACTTGTCAGGCACAGCATCAGATCTACTTCATGCTTTGCACAGTGCTCTGTGGGACCTGCATGAAGCTGGGTAACCATTGGGTAGGGGCATGGACTGCTATCTTGCTTTACCTAGACCCCATGGGGCCTATGTGCAGTTAAAACCATAGAGAATAGCATTGGATCTGTAGCATGCTTCTCAAGGTACCCTGCAGGCCCCATGCAAAGTGAAAAACCTACTGAGAAGGTCTGAGAGTTGCCACCTGGGTGGTGATGGTGGGTGGTAAGCCATCCCCCAAATTAGGGTTTAAAATGCAAACAAAAAGTCATAAACTAGCACTGCATGATAGTGGTGAACATTTTGACCTACACTTTTTTATTCTGCTTTAAATTGCTCTTATTTCCTATATCATGTGATACCCCTCTGCTTTAGGACTTTTGTTTTAAATTTTATTTATTTAACATTTTGTAGACCAGGTGAAAAAGCATTGGGCCACATGCCCCGTTTAAAGGCTTGGCTCGGATAGGGATAAGAAGACATACATTTCAACATTAGATACAATAACAAATAAACAAAACGATCAACCAACGGTGATCAGCAAACACCACAAGACAAACTAAAAGCCCTCACCCAGAGAACAGCAGCCTGCTGTCTCCACCAAACAATCTGAAATAGATGAGTCACGTTAAGGCATCTAATCACTCATTCTAACAAATTTGGAAAGGCTCCGTGCTATTTACGTTTCAACAAAAGAGTAATAATAAAGCTACTTCTTATATTGGGGGACATACATCCCAACCCAGTGTCCGAGCGGCAAGGTAGGCAACCTAAAAATGGCAAGCATCAACATTGGAAGCCTCCTACCCAAATTTACACAATTTCAAGCCTGGGTCGCCCAGCACCAGCCAGACATCATCTCCCTAATGGAGACGTGACTATCTCCTAAAATTCCAAATGCAGTCATCTCTCTGTAAGGCTTCACAGCCTATAGACAGGACAGACTAACAAAAGGGGGTCTGCCTAGTATACCTGAGCAACAACAAAAAAGGGCAGATATACTGGACAAAAGAAGGCCATCACGGCCCATCGAGATTGTCCCCTACAAAAGTAGGTCAATTTCCTTCATTTATTTATTAACCAAGTATCTAGTTTGTTTTTAAAGGATTCAAAAGGTTTTGAATTAACTAAATACTCAGGAAGTGAATTCCATTTCTGTGGTGCCCTAACACTGAAAAAGGTGTCTCTTTTATTTGTATTTACCCATTCAATTCTTAGTTGTTTATTATGTAATCTACCAACAATGGGTTTATTGGCATATGACAATCCACATAGTTTCATCTGAATTGGGCATTTTAAAATATCAAATGAAAGTAATAAGCCCCCTCTAAGTCTTCTTTGTTCAAGTGAATGTAGTCCTGTTTTAGCCAATCTTGTGTTATAAGTATCTTTTTTTAGTCTAGGTATCATCCTAGTTAATCTTCTCTGAACTTGTTCTACTCTATAAGTATCTTTCTTGAGATATGGGTTCCAATATGGTGAACCATAGTCTAGATAAGGCCTGACATATGATCTGTACAAGGTGACCAAACATTATTCTGATTTGATCATCCCCCAAAAGAAAGTCACTAGGGAGACTCAACTATTAACGGTAAAATTACTCCTTGGTGGACATGACAAAACTCTGGTGCTTACCGCAGTCTTCTCTCACCTGGCTGGCAAGAAGCTGGACTGGATTTACTAATGGAACACATAGGGCAATTTAGCCAGAATTGGGAAATGATCACTATGGGGGACTTTAACATTAATTAGCTTTCCTTCAGCTCCATCCCAGAATGATTTGATAGTTAGTCTCTACCTGATGCAGCTAGTGACCATGGCCACCAGAATAAACTACAAAATGGGCACCAGTACCCTCATTGACTGGGTACTCTCCAACGGCCCTGAGAGGATAACAGAAGTAAAAATCCTGCCGGACACACTTAGCGACCATTCCCCAGTAGTCTGCACAAGGTCTAATAAATACCCATAAAAAGACACCTAACATAGTAAAGAGCAGGACAATTAGACAAGGACAACTGGAAAGACTCAAGTACTATCTATGCATGTTGGTCTGGTCCCCAATAATAACAGCATCTAATGTAAATGTGACTTTGGACTTCTTCATTGCTACTTTCATTAAAGCCTGTAACATTGAAGCTACTTTCAGAAGCCATAAGCAAAAGGGGGATTGTAACCCCTGGCTCACTGATTCTCTACTTGTAAGCATGAAGGCCAGGGACAACCTCTGGTACAGTGCTAAAGCCACAGAATGCCACAGGACCTGATCAAATGCAAAATTGCTAGAAATAAATCAACCCAAGAAATACGGGAAGCTAAAGCCAACCACTATAAGGAACAACTCAGCTCTTCCTGGGGTAAAGGGAAACAATTCTGGGAGACTTTAAACAGCTTTCTTGGGAAGGAGGCCAATATGGCTCCTGATCTGATCACCACTAATATGGGTACCAGTAAGGACTCCAAAGAGATTGCCAATATCTCCAATGCAGCATTCATGGACCTGACCTTGGCCCTATCACCTGAGTACCTAGATCATACTGAGCCACTCATGCAAGAGATGCAGGACATTTTTAGCAACCAGACCCTACTGCACAGTGATTTTATTTCAGGCAGGTCTCAGTAGCTGACACTAAAAAATACATTGAGTGGGCACTAGGTAAAACATGGGTGGGTAGTGACTCCATGGATATGAAATGATAACACTCACTATAAATGAGATCATCTGGCCCATATCCAAATGTTTCAACCTGTCACTCACTACATCAACTTTCCTCAGTACTTGGAAAGTCTCACATGTCACCCTGGTTCACAAGACCATGACCAAACAAATCACTACTGTCCCATTTCTATGTTGTCCCTGCTGTCAAAAGCACTAGATCGTATAGTAGCTGACAAACTTATGGATTACCTTAAGAAGTACAACAAGCAGTGCCAGGAACAGCACAGTTTCCACAGTGCTCTTAGTACCATAACCACCCTTACTGAA
The DNA here is from genome assembly GCA_016271365.2 of Neoceratodus forsteri. Lineage (NCBI taxonomy): Eukaryota > Metazoa > Chordata > Ceratodontiformes > Ceratodontidae > Neoceratodus > Neoceratodus forsteri. The sequence goes on along the minus strand of CM057449.1, from coordinate 539,512,200 downwards.
TACACTGGCTACTCTTTTGAGGAGACTGATAAGGGCAAACTAATGGGGTCAATATTTATTACCTTACCAAAGTGCTTAACATAGTTAATCGCCAAATACTGCTAGACAAACTACAGTCCCTGGGCCTCTCTTCTGAAGCAGTATTGTGGTTCAAGAGCTATCTGGAGCTTAGAACACAAAGTGTAAACATAAATGGGGCTCTCTCCAACCCAAGAGGAGTACCCCAAGGTTGGATTCTGGGTCCACTACTATTCAGCCTCTTCATTAATTCACTGTCACTCATGTGCCCATCAAAAGTGTTGCTGTAAGCAGATGATGCTGTCATCTTTGCCAACAGCAAGCAGATGGACCAGCTTGTAGGTGAGCTCCAAAATAGCTTCAGCAAAATGGAACACTGGTTCCAGCAAAACAAGATCCTTCTAAATTACAAGAAAACTAAGGTTATGCTGCTCACCACAATTCAAGCCAAGCACTGAGTTAGCCCCCTAAACATTACTAGCAAGGGAGGAGTGCAATTGGAACAAGTCAGCACTTTAAAATACTTGGGCCTACACCTCCACTGCACAAATGCTCACAGCCTGGGAAATAAGATCCCAGACCTGCAGGCAATAATATCAGAGGCTAAACTGGACATAGTAGCAGTTAGTGAGATATGGTTTACCAGTAACCACACTTGGGAGACTTCAGTACCTGGCTATGTATTGTTCAGAAGAGACCGAGATGCAAAAAGGGGGGGAAGAGTGGCCCTGTATGTCAATGAAAATATCAAAGCTACAGAAATTCAGAATACACATAAGGAGCCAGAAGAACTGTGGGTCACCCTGGAAACAGGAAATGGGACAGCCAAGAGAAATGGGGTTGTCTACAGGCCCCCAGACCTGGGGGAGGACATAGACACATTACTGTTAAAAGATATACAAAACATGACAGCTAAAGGGGAGGTTCTGATAATGGGAGACTTCAACATGCCGGATACAGATTGGTCAATACCAGCAGCAACATCTGCCAGAACTAGACACATAGTGGATTCCCTGCAGGGGGAAGGCCTCAAACAACTGGTACAGCAACCCATGAGAGACAGGGCTATCCTAGATTTAGTACTGACTAACAAGGAAGGGATCACAGATCTCCAGGTAGAAGGTCACCTGGGGGCCAGTGACCATCACATGGTATGGTTCAATTTGGCTACTACATCTAAATGATCCCATTCCAAGGCAAAAATATGGGACTTCAGAGGAGCTGACTTTGATAAGATGGCCAACAGAGTTAAGCTAGCCCTGGCAAAAAGAAACACAGGTGAGGGGGAACAGGCAAAGTGGGCAAGCATTAAGGATGCAATACTTGAAGCAACATCCCATTGTGTTAGACAGAAAAGGAAGTGCAAAAGAAGAAGGAAACCACTTTGGTTCTCAAATACAGTAGCAAAAAAGGTCAGAGCCAACAGGCTGGCCTTCAGAAAATATAAGGGAACACAACGGGATGAAGATAGGGAGGCATACCAAACTGCCCTAAGGGAAGCAGGGAAGGCAGTAAGGCAGGCAAAGTCCCAAACTGAGGAAAAACTAGCACGGACAGTAAAAGAAGGTGACAAGACTTTCTATAGATACATTAATGAAAGGAGAAAGTCCAGAGGGGTATTGCTAAGCTTAATGGAGAAAAGGGAGCATGTGAGGAGGAGGACCCTGTAAAGGCATCTATCCTAAATAGATACTTTTGCTCAGTATTTACTGAAGAGAAGGTAGGCAGGGCCCACAGCTCAGCATCATGGACACAGTGGGGAGGAGGTGAGCACTACTCCTTCACAAAAGAAAGGGTCCTACAAGAGCTTGCTAAGATCAGGTGGCTAAGGCAATGGGACCTGATGGCATACATCCCAGGGTACTAAGGAGCTAAAGGTGGAACTAGCAGAGCCATTAGCAGAACTGTTTAGTGAGTCTCTGAGCACAGGAGAGGTCCCAGAAGACTGGAGAAGGCTCATGTGATCCCGCTCCACAAGAGTGGAGCAGGGAGGAGGCGGGGAACTACAGACCAGTCAGTCTTGCCTCAGTAGTGGGCAAGATTATGGAGGCACTCCTTAAGGAAAGGATAGTGCAACACCTGGAATCCATAGGGCATAGGATCCAAGACAGCATGGGTTTACAAAGGAAGGTCCTGTCAAACTAATCTCATAGATTTCTTTGACTGGGTAACCAGAGTGGTGGACCAAGGGGAGCAGTTGATGTCACCTACCTTGACTTCAGCAAAGCTTTGACACTGTTCCACATAGAAGATTGATAAATAAGCTGGTAGGCTCGGAGTGGGTCAGAAGTTGGTCAACTGGGTGGCAAACTGGTTGACGGGCAGAAAACAGAGAGTGGTGGTAAATGGTATACAGTCAGAAGAGATGCAAGTCACAAGTGGGGTACCTCAGGATCAGTCCTATGGCCAGTCCTCTTCAACATCTTTATTAGTGACCTTGCAGATGGACTAGAGGGTAAGGCTTGTCTGTTTGCAGATGACACCAAGATCTGCAACAGAGTAGATGATCCAGATGGGGTGGGCAGAATGAAGAAGATCTGGATAAACTAGCAAAATGGTCAGAAGAGTGGCAACTGGGATTTAATGCAAAGAAGTGCAAGATCATGCACATAGGGAAGAGAAACCCTGAAGCCACCTATAGGCTGGGAGGGGAGTTGCTAGCAGTCACAAAGGAAGAAAGAGACTTGGGCATCATCATCACTGATGACCTGAAATCATCCAAGCAGACCTCTAAAGCAGTAGGTAAGGCTATGGGGGTGTTAGGGTGTATTAGTAGGGGTATCACAAGTCGTAAGAGTGAGGTAATAATCCCTCTTTACAAGACACTGGTTAGGCCCCATCTGGAGTACTGCATGCAGTATTGGAGGCCACACCTTCACAAGGACATTAATCAAATTGAGGCAGTCCAGAGAAGGGCAACCAAAAGGGTGCAGGGACTGCATCAGAAGACATATGAGGACAGATTAACAGAGCTCAATATGTATACCCTTGAGCAAAGGAGGGAGAGGTGATATGATCGAGGCATTCAAACACCTTAAGGGCATTAACAAGGTGAAAGAGTCTAACATGTTTAAATATAAGAAAATAGCAGGACAAGAGGACACAGCATGAGATTAGAGGGGCGATTAAGGGGAATGTGAGGAAATTCTTTTCGCAGAAAGGGTGGTGGATGCATGGAATGGCTTACCACAAGAAGTGGGGCTATGAAAACAGTGCAGGGCTTCAAACAGGCATGGGATAGGCATAAGGGAGCAATACAAATGACTATGAATAGATAGGCCACTGACAGAGCAAAGGCCGATGGCACATTTATAAGGTAGAAAAAAGAAATGGGCAGACTGGATGGGCCTTGCGGTCTTTATCTGCCATCAACTTCTATGTTTCTATGTTTCTACTTTATCATTCTTGCTACATATTGAACACAAAGTTAGAACAACCAGTGCTAAGCTTGGCATTCTCTACTGTCATAGGAATGCCTTAACTCCCACCACACTGAAGCTGGCTGTCAGTAGCTCAATCCTTTTGACATTTGATTACAGTCTTATTATTTACAGTGCTGCCACTGATACAGCACTTAAAAGGATCCAAACCATCCTAAATAAAGCTTACAGGCTGGCCCTTGGGGAGGATAGAACAACCCACACCTGTAATCTTTACTATCTTTTGGAGTGGCTTCCTCTACAGAGCAGGGTTAGATACCAAACTTGTATCCTGGGAAAAAAAGGCCATGCTAGGACAACTGTAGTTGGGCTACAAAAACTCTTCTCCTCCAACTCCATTCAGTGCACAAGATCCAAAGATAGGGACACCATATCTGTCCCATTCTGATGCACTTCACTCGTGCAAAGATCCATAGCCTACAGAGGTCCTAAATGGCTTAACGAGCTTCCCAAAGACCTAGCTAGTGTCAGTAGCACAGGCGCCTTCATGAAAGGCCTGTGAATCTACTTGGCCACCAATAACAGCTGTAATTGCTACAGATGATTCCTAAAACTCACACACTCCATGGACTCCACAATCGGATATTAATTCAATAGTGGGCTACCAAGAAATGTTGTAAAGTATTATTCCTCAGCAGGCAAGCTGAAACACCGTGGACCCTTAACAATGCCTGTAGGACTGCTATGTCTCTTCTCCTTGCTCACAGCCTAGCATGATGTGCTATCTGATGCTGCCTTATGGGCTGAATCCACTTTTCTGCTTGATAATTTCCTTAACCACTGACTTCACTCATGCTGTATCTTGAGTCTAGTTAAATGTGATATAATGTAAATGTACTGTATTTCATGCATATGTCAGAAACCTTATGAAATTTTATTCAACCTGTATTATGAACTGGTGATCGTAAATTCGTGAAGCTGATTTGCCAAGAGATTTTTGAAGCCATGATGATATCAGGCTACATCATCACGGCTTCGGAAAACCTCTGGCCACCAGCGTCCTTACTCAGGAAAATAACCTTACGACCACAACATTCTCCACATCGCTCAGCCTTCCTCAAACAAACCACCAGACAGCACACCCTGGAGCAGATTAAACCACAGCTGAAATGCCTGTTCAAAAGTAAAGAATATTAAATTCAAATGAACAGGAGTGAAACAGTCACCAACTGCGACGCACGCACACACCAAAGAAACCTGCTGCCCGCCCAAAGATTTTCATACCACCCAGCGGCAGTGAACTTGTGATTTGCGTACTTGAATCACTGCCCAAACCTGACAAAATGTAAATTTTTTAACATCTTTCATTAATAACAGCACAGTTGCTTCTCACAGTATCCTGCCAATATCTTTCTACTGTGCCATGTTTCTGTTTCTCACAGGCTGAAGCGCGTGCACATTTCAAAACAGCAGCGCACAATGTACTTACTGAACTCATCTTCTCAGTCTTCAGTCCCACTATTTTAAATCCTGTGTTGCCCATCGTCGGCTTAATTTTTCTTCTGTTTTCAATACCACTATCATCTACTTTGGGGGGGGGGGACTACACATGAGACGAAAGAGAGAGCAGATGCTGTGGCAGAGTAACAACTTTGGAGACTGACAGAGATCAGTCAGCATGTAGTAGCAGCAGCAGCTCCACCTTCTGGTGAAAGCAGAAACTGGACTTTTTAATTGAAAGATATACTTCCACATCACAAATATAATAAAAAAAAGTATTTAAAAACAATTAAAACAAAAAATAAATAAACTAAAACTTTTAAGCCAGTTCATAATAGCAATAAGGCACTCCAGGGTGAGGTATATCATGGGATATTGTCACTTCTCGGATGGTTGGACACACTCGGCCTGCAGCCTCGTGCCCAACCACCTGAGGCTTGACGATATCCCATGATATACCACACCCTGTCGTGCCTCATTGCTTAATTATACAATGGCAAAAAAGAATCCTGGTCTCTGATTGATCAGTCTGAGACTGGACCCATGATGTTATCACAGCACAACATCACGGGTCTAGTCTCAGCATTGTGAACCAATATGGATGATCCCGATGATCCCTTTTTTGCATATCCTCTTAAGAAACAAAAATATTTTTCCACACTAATAAAAACATTCTTTAAAACTACTTTTTTATTTTATATATAACAATGAGCCACTGTATAATAGCAATAATGCCCTTCAGGGTGTGTTGTTTGGGATAATGTCACGCCTCAGTTGTTGGTTGTACTCGGCCTGCGGCCTCGTGACTAACCACCTGAGGCATGACGTTATCCCAGCACGACACACACCCTGTTGGGCATTATTGCTTAATTGCATTTATTGTGTAACCTTTTAACCCTATGGAACCCTGCCATGGAATCTTTGAAATGTTTATGGAAACCATATTGTGATTAACATATACCCGTGTAACACTATGTACTGACGTGGAATTTTTGTAAAACAGCTGCTTGCTTAAAGGCTGTAATCCAAACTATCAATAAATAAATAAATAACTCAGGTTGTAACAAATAAACAGTACAGATGGACATTCTATAACATAATAACAGATACAAAATAAATAAATATTAAAACTACTAGATTAATGCTAAAAACACAAAATTCAAAACACCAAAAAGTTGCCTGTTATCTGCAGTTGCACTGTACTTCAGATATTAGTAATTGTTTCAAAAAATGTTTTAAAATGGTAAACACTCTGGCCCAGATATTCAAACTGCACCCAAAACCTGTGCAATAGTAGGAGCAAGCGGAAGGCCATTGCGCGCATGCGTAAGAGGCGCGATATTCAAAAACTGAGCCGGCCAAGATGCACCTACCTAGGGATGGAAAGCTGAGCATATCTGATGCACCATAGTGCAACAAGGGATGTTCAGCTGAGCAGTCCAGAGGTGCCATAGCACAACCAGGGATGCCCCCCAGCAGCAGGGCAGCAATGCAACAGCACAGCCAGGAATGCAGGGGCCCACCACCCATGCCACAGATTGGCAGAGGAACACACAGCAGAACAGACTTTGTCCCCCCACACCCCATGCACTGCACAACTGGGGGAGGACTGGAATAACCACTGGCCCATGGAGTCAAGCAACCAACCCACAGCTGGGCCATGGAGCCCCATCACACCCCCTGGCAAGCTGTGACTGGCACACAAGGAGGGCTGACTACCCCATGCCACGCCATCCCACCAATGCAGAGCACACCCTGCACTGTGACCCCCAGACACCCTGCCCAGGAGCAGCGTCCACCACTGCAGGATACCCCATGCATGCCACCACCCCCACTGTGACAATGCAACCCTGTGCACCACAGAACCATGCAAGGCAGCCCCACCACGAGCACTCATCAGTGGGTGGCAGCACACAGCGATGCAACAACGGCATACACAGTGCCACAATGCACAGCCCCCCTGAGGTACAGCTGAGAGACCGACCATGCGTCGGCACACGAGGTACCCCACATGTGACAGGACATGCCCTGAACCCCATCACCAGTGGTACAGCACCCTGTACACCCTCCCAAGGACATACCCCGACCCAGCACTGGCCACAACAGCCAGCGCAGACACCCACAGTGGTGCGTGGAAGCATGCACCACACCGGATGCAACACAGTGCATGGACAAACACCCACCCATACCCAAGGGCACAACAACACAGGGACACAGTAGCGGGGCAACCAAGCCCCCAGCGTGGGCCCATGGAAACCGTGTACTCACGGCCAGCAGTCCTCCATGGCACAGGAGTGCCAGCCATCCTGTGCAGGCACTGTGGACCTGTACACCACCATCATTTGCCTGGAGCACAAGTCACAGACAGTGGTGCACATCCCCTGCAACACAGACAAGCCACAACATGGAGGTGAGACAACATCCGCGGAGGCCACAGGGTCACCCGAGGCAGACATGCACCACACCAGTGACAGGAGGCAACCCAGCATTGTGACGGGTACAGTGGCTGTCCTGCATGGACAGCCACCACTGACATGCCAGCAGACCATGCAGGTCACAGACATGCAAGGGTATCAGCTGCACAGACCATGGACGGGCTGACAGGTGCACCATGGACACAGAGCATGCACCATGGACCACTGCACACAGTCATCCAGTGTACAGGGAACAACACACATACCACAGACACTGACTGATAGCTACTCCCACACCATAGTCACTTCCCCATGGACACACACACACATACCCATGACTGCACCACCCCTGACGCCATGCACACCACTGCAGCTGAGCACCTATAGCCAGCTGCAAATCAGAGACCACCACAGTATTCATGTCAAAAGACCTGTAATGAAAAACTTAAAACAAAACTATTTGCAACTATGTACAAATGTGTGGGGGGAGGGCCACAAACAAGGTGGGGGTGGGTAAGGGGCAGGGGTGAACAAATGGGACAGGAAAGGAGGAGTGTGAGGGTGGGTCCAGGGGGGTAGGGGAAATCAGGGGCATAGAGATGGTCAATGGGAGCCCCGCTCTGGCTGCTCCACCTTCCGTGACTCCGCCGGACACCCAGCCGCTCAAACCCCTGCAGGATGTCCAGTGATGCCCTTGCCACGATCAATATCTCCTGCAGTGCCTCCCGGATTGCCTGCAGCTGGTGGACACCTAGGACAAGGGAGCACAGTCAATAGGTGTGAATGCACAGCCCCATACAGCCCACCCACTGTGCATGGCATATGGCCGTGGGACATGCCTCTGTGATGATGTGTGACCACCCACAGTGATCCTGCCCATAAGACCTGCCCACCCAGGTGCACACAGCCATGCGGACCGCTGCACACACCCACCGGCCAAGTCCTGCACAGCACCACCATGGCTGTTTATTGACATGGCTAAGTGGTGCGAAGGCAGTGGCACAGCCATGTACTCGGTGCACGCATGGACCACCATTGACGCACTCCCAGACAGGCAGTGCCACTGGGCAGTGCTGACTGTAATAAGTTGCGTGCATGGCAGTGGTGTCAATGGATGGTGGCCATGCCCTGCTGCCCACTGTGTTAAACAGCATGCAATTGTAATCATAGAGGTAAGGCACTCACCATCATCTGGCTGGTGCCTCTGGTGCTGTGGACCTTCACCCCTCCTATTGGCTCTGTCTTCCTGCTGGCATCTCTGCTCCCTGGCCAGCTGTCTCTCTTCTGGCCCTAAGGTGCAAACATGGAGAGAGGAACATCAGTACAATCCCATAGCAAAGTCTCCCTACCCCCATGTGTGTGCAATCTCACCCAGCCAGACCCATTCACTCCACACCCTGATAACACCACCACAGCCAATACCAGAGAATCCCTCCCTCATGTTCCAGACACATGCAACCATGATACCCATATGGAAGATAAAAGTGTGTGGATGTTACACCTACCTGGCCATGACACCGTGCCCCTCCTGGCATGTGTCCACAGGTGGGCAAGCAGGTCCGGTTCCCTCTGCCTCAGGTCGCCATACCTGTGGCAGCACTAGTCAGCTGTCCGCCCCTTCCTGTGGCCTCCTCCAGGGCATCGGCCACCTCCTGCAACACCTGGCTCCTGGACCTGTCCAGGGGTGCTGCCCCAAACAGTGGGCCATAAAGTGGCTCAACAATGGCAACCAGGTTTGCCAGTTCGATTTGGGTCCACTGGGCAGCTCTCCTCCATGCCATCTCACTTGCTCAGTAGGTTCAAAATGGTGCTCTGCAGCGTGGTTCCACCATGTGCAGATGCTGCCATTCCCTATCACGCTGTCACCGAACAGCGCAATAGTGGTGCACCCATGCCTGACGCATGGCACCTAGGGGGCAAAGGTCAGGCACAGAGTCAAGGGTCTCTGGTGCACGGACAGGCACAGAGCCATTGGAACCCAATGCGCGTAGCATGATTGGGTGCCTGTATGCTACCTCCAGTAGCAGCCTACCATGCTGTTGCCCCAGTGCACCTATGATGCCCCAGTGCCACAGCACCATATAGGTGAACATTGCTGTAGCGTCACTGGCACAATGGTGGCCATGCCCTGCATTGCATCCCATGCACAGCACGTCAGCAGCGTAGCAGGCTCCTGCGTCAGCAACCCAGGCATGTGCAGTGAGGTGTGTACTGTGCATGTCACAGAACTGGGCCCCTGGCTCAGCACGTTCAACACAATTTCACAAAGCACAACAGCGCGATATTCAGCCGTCATATGCAAATCAGCTAATCAGCCATTCAATGGCGCAGCACTGCAATTTGCATCCACTTAAAGTATTGCCTCACCCCATTTGCATGAGGTTGCTTATAAAAGTGCGACATTGGGCTGCACTGACCATAGTCAGTTACTGCAGTCTACTGGTGAGTTGCATGCTGTTTGGGAGTGTGGACTGTGGATTTTGGGACATGCATGGGACTGCATAGTCACAGGTAACAACTGTCATTCTCACAGGCTAAATCATGACTGAGCAAGTTGTGGGAGAGAAGGAACACAGTGGTAGGAGGAGGAGGAGGCCTATTTTCACCAAGGCTGAGATGGATGTCCTGTTTGAGGCCTACCTGGATCAGGAGCTGCTTCTCAGCAGACGGCATGGAACACCACAGCATGTCCTGCAGGCTGCATGGAGACCACGTGTGCAGTGAACCTGCATGGCAGCCACCAGTGCTCCATGCAGGAGAGCTAGAAGAAGATGGGCACAGACAGGAGAAGGATAAAGGAGAAGGTGGCTGTCACCAGGGCAGCATGAGCTGCGACAGGTGGGGGACAGCTGAAGGTGCTACACCTGACCCCACAGGAGGAGAGGGTTGCTGGCAGCATGCAGCGTTGTGCCATTGAGGGTGTTCCAGGTGGTGGCTTCCTGATGGGTGGTAGCCCTTCACTGCATGGTGGGTCATGGTCTGTCTATTGGGGGTGGCAGGGTAGGTCACATGCAGTAACTCAACTTTGTTTCCCCTTACAGATCCTGAGCATCTGCATGGGTCAGCGGTGGTGGGCCTGTCCACTGAGGACAGTCAGATGGAGATGGAGGAGGGCCCATCCACCACCACAGGTATACATGGCTCAGTGTGACAGTGTGCCCACCTGGCTGTCCACATTGATGTTGTTGGAACAGTTGTGGAGGAGGCCCTGTCCATGTCCCAGCATGCCAGCGTCCATGGATGCCAGCATGCTGTGACTCGGGCTGGTGCCAGGTCCATCACCGATGATGATGTCGCTAACGCCATGGGCAGTAACAAGTGTGTGCAACGGGATGGCCACACAGCAGGTAACATCGCGTCCATGGCTGTGGGTGGTGCTGCTGTGGAGGCATGCGTGTCATCACAGTCCCAGCCTGTGCCTGTCAGTACCAGTGAGGCAGCACTGGTGTGTGTACCCGAAAGTGGGACTGTTGCGGCTACTGCAGTGGCACCAGTGAGCCCTGGGGAGTGGCAGCCAGAGGGGCAGCATCAGCAGTTGGCCAATGGGCTTTGGGGTACAGTGTCAGGGGAAGGCATCAGTGCAGCGCCTGTGGACATGCCCAGACCTGGTCCTGGTGTGCAGCGCACACCCTCAAGGAGTGCTGAGCATCAGGGCCGCACACACCCTGAGGGACAGGATGCCAAGGAGGCAAATGACCTCTTGGATGAGCACACCCGCATACTGCAAGCATCAGTCAACCAGCAGATGCAGCTTGCGACGTCGGTGGATGCACTGCTGCATGCGGCTCTGGAGTGGGCAGAGGAGCGTCGCAGCAGAGACATCGCTCTGATCCTGGCAGGGATGGACTGGTTGCGGGACGACGTGACCGCTGCCATTGACAGGCAGACACAAGCATTCACTGCTGTCATGGCCACAATGGGCACACTGTTATTTGCCCATGCGTCGCAGACACCACGCAGTGCAATTTTCCCCCCTCCGTTCCCGGCATCGTGTGACACCATCCTTGTCAACACTGGGTTCAGCTGTGGGCTTCCCGAGCACGCCTGGTGCAAGCATGTTTGGTGTGCTGCAGACCCCTGCGCCAGCATGGTCGTGTTCACGCAGTGGAACCCCCTGGGGGACCATTGGTGCCACCCCATGAGGCCAGTGGTCAGCCTGTCAGTGCTGGCAGATCTCAGTGGGGCCACCCACGCATCTGTGGAGGCTGTGGCACTGTGGCACATGACTGACCTGTCTCCCAACGCAGCTAATGTCTGGTGCTGCCCTGTGTGATTGTGTCATTCAGCAGGCATTGCCCAGGTGGGTACCCGGCCCTGCATGCAGACACACAGTCCATCTGCACACCCTCCCGGCTGCTGTCCGCAGTTGCATGTGCATGATGATGCCTGCATTGTGCTGTACACCAATGTGCAATGGTGCTCAGCATCTGACACATGCACAAGGACAGGCAGTGGGTGTGGTGATCTGTGGACATGTGTGTGTCTAGGGGTGGCATTCTGGGTCGGTGTGCCTCCTACCCTTTGTGCATGTCTGGTGCATTGTGTGTGTGTGTGTGTGTCCACGTGGCATGTTAGACCTCACCCATCCCTGGTGGTGTGTGTGTGGTTCCATGCCCAACCACTTCCCTTGATGGCATGCACCCCTGGTGTGTGTCCATGTGTGTTTGTGGGTTGTGCCTTAGCCACTGGTGGTTGCACATGGCCCCATGACTTACCTGGGTTGGCTGAAGTGCTCCTCCGTGATGGTGTCCCGGTAGCTGTGCCAGCCGGAGCAGTCGGGGGTCCCGTCGCCCAAGGGGGGGGCTGCCCATCACCATTGTCACCGGCGTCCTCATCGTCCCCATCGCTGTCCCCCTCTTCAACCTGTATGGCTATCCCACATTCGTTGGCCATGTTGTGCAGGATGCAACAGGTCAGGAATAGCCCAAAGGCCTTTGAGGGGCTGTACTGCAAGGCACCGCCGGAGGTGTCCAGGCAACGCAAATGTGCCTTCAGCATCCCAAACACCCGCTCGATGACATTATGTGTGGTGGCATGTGCCTCATTGTAGCATTGCTGCAATGGGGTTGCGGGCCACTGGTAGGGTGTGAGCAGCCAGGGACGGAGTGGGTATCCACTGTCACCTGTGTGTAGAGGGTGGAGGTTAGTTTGGTGATCAGCATCGCCCTGCCCCGGGCCATGTAGGCCACTACCCATGTCACCTCTGACCATACCCCCCCAGGCCCTATGATTGTCCATGTGGTTTACATACTCACCCACTAGGTGGCCAGTGGGTATATCCCCACTCTTGAATCTGTGGCACAGTGCTGACTGGTGCCAGATGAAGGCATCATGTGCTCCCCCAGGGTGCATGGCACAGTCATTGATTATGCACCCCCTGGCATTGCACACCACCTGGCAGTTGATGCTAGCATACAGCATATGCAGTCCCCTTGGGGCCAGGTGGTGTGCGGATGGCCACATGGGTGCAGTCTATTGCCCCTAGCATGCCAGGCATATGTGCTACCCTGTGGATCTCCTGTATGTTTGCTGAGCACTCCGCCAGTGTGCTGGGGAAATGGATGTACTCCGCAGCATATGGCAGCAGTGCACTGAGGAATTGGGTGAGATGGCGTGAGGTGGCCGACTGGGTTATGCCTGTGGTGTCCCCAGTTGGTCTCTGGAAGGTACCTGCGATGAGCAAGCACATGCAAGCTGTCACTTTCATCTCCACTGACAGGGCATGGCTCTGTCGTGTGGGTGCCTGCATCACATCACTGCACAGCTCACAGAGCCACCTCAGAATTGCTCGATTCAGGCGGTATTGGCCCACAATCTCAGTATCACTATACAGCTCGAAGCTGGTGTGGGCTCAGTACTGCCTGTTGGGGGCATACCACCGATGGGCCCTTCCACGGCCATGCTCCCCCTGCTGCCCGCCTTCTCATCTTCCTCATTACTGCCTCCATCCAGATGGTGGCACTGGCCATGTCCCTGGCTTGTGTTCACCCCCCCATGCAGCTGTTTCTGTATTCCCCCTGCTGTCCTGGCTGCTACTTCCCCTGCACTGGGAACACCTGACTGTGCTAGCCTCACCGCTGTGTGGCACATACTTCCCCCTCCTGCACTGTGGCTCCCCACACCTTCCCCTGAGCCTGTGGGTTCCAGATGCCCTTTCCCTGGCCTGCCCTGTGTGTCCCTGCTGCCCAGTTTCTCTTACTACAGTTCAGACTCATGTGCTTTCCCTGTAGTGTTCTTGCACCTCTCTCTTGCTCCCTTTTACTTTGGCTCATTTCTGCTATGGCACAACTTCTGCTTGCTCCCCTACTGTGCATGGCGCATGTTGTTGAATATCGTACTGCGCCATTTATGCATGGTTCCTCCCCCTTTAGTTGCACATACATTCATTATCATTGTGCTGTTGCTCAGCGTGATTTGGGGGGGTGCAACTGCCTCCCGCTGAGTATTGCAGAATGGCGCATTTTCGGACTTACGCAGGCACAACCCTATTGTGCATGGCTCAACTCTTTTGAATATCTGGGCCTCTGTATACTGTATTACCTAAACAGACTGGCAAACTGTTCCAGATTGTAACTGATGCTTGTTTGAAACTTTGCTTTTTAATGGTTTTACACAATGGAATTGCAAGAGTAATTGTATCATCTGAACTCAATCCTTTCAGATTCTGTTTTTGTTCAAATAATGCAGCAAGGGGGCTATTTACTGTTGTATACATTATTTTATGAATAAAACAAGATATGTACAGTCTATCCCTTTGATCCAGCGGGAGCCAATATTGTTTTTCATGCAATGTTCAATGGTGCACTTTTACTCCTAGGGCAAATCTACATACCAAGTTGTACATATAATATGTTGTTTAATATCTTTTTCTGATAACCCCCAATATTTTACCACCATATTCGGCAGTGGCAAGGAGACAACTCTGTGCAAGTGATTTCCTAGTATCATCTGTCAGGTAATTGTTCATGGCATACAATGCTCCAACTTTTTAAGTGATTGCTTAATAGTGTTTTCTATATGTGTGTTATAATTTAAGTATTGATCCAAACAAATTCCCAAGTATTTGAATTCAATAACTGTCTCAATGTAATCTCCTTCACTGGCCAAAATCCTGAACTGCTCTTTCATATATTCAGCTTTTTAGCTGTACCAGACAACATTATCTTGATTTTCTTTTTGTTTACCACAAGTCTATTTTCAAAAAAAAAAAATTGTCAATTTCCCAGTTCAAAAAACAGAACTGATTGTTTTAATGTTTTTTATTTGCCACATAAATCTCAGCATCATCTGCATAAAGTACCAATTCTGAGTCTTTACAAATTAAGGGTAACTCATTTATGAATAGGGAAAACAGCAGTGGTCCCAGTATGGATCCCTGAGGGACACCAAACTGAACATCTCTGGGTTCTGACATAGTTCCATTTATTCTTACCTGCTGCTTCTGATCTGTCAAATAATTATACACCAAGGCCCAGATATTCAAAAGGGTTGCGCCATGCTCAACAGGGTTGCGCATGCTCAAGTCTTACATTGCGCCATTCTGCGATATTCAGCAGGAGGCAGTTGCGCCACTGAAAACAGGTTGAGCAACAGCGCAATGCAAATGAATGCATGCTCAACAGGAGGGGGAGGAACCATGCATAAACTGCACAGCCCAATATTCAGTCGGGTTGTGCAGAGTTGTGCTGGCGCAACCCCCAACCTGTACCTCTGAGCCCAAAAAAGGATCAGAGTTGAGGCCACCCTCGGTGAGCTGCTGTATTGCAGGGTGCAACACAGCAGCTGCCACCCGTGGCTGGCCCCAACTCAGTCCTGTGCCCCCCCCACCAGCCCGATTGTAGGCATCAATACAGCCCCCCTCCTGTTCACATCCCTGGTGGTCCAGTGGACCGTAATGCCCGATCGTGGGCAGAATGTATAATGACAACCCCCAGTGCCCGATCAGGGCAGGATGTACAGTGACAACCCCCAAACATCTCCCTGGTGTCTAGTGTCCCCCACACCCACCATGAAGCCCCACCACCCGTCTCTCCCCTGGCAGCGGTGGGGAGGCGGCAGCATCCACCACCTGCAGCCCTTGGCCCAGCCGATGACCTATCGGTGGGGCTGCACACCCATTGGTGCAGAGCGAGAGCCAATGGGCGGCAGCCTCATACCGTACATGATAGTCCAGATTTGTGAATGAACATCATTCGGGTTGGGGGTCTTTTTACATTCTGCCGCGATTGGGCATGGGAGATGTTTGGGCGGGGGTTGTTTTCACATTCTGCCCATGATCGGGCATTGAGAATGTTTGGGGGATTGTTTTCACGCTCTGCCCGCTGATCGGGCTGCAGGTATCAGTCCCACGGCTGCTGCCTGGAAGGGCCAGGCGCAAGTCCTCGGGATCGGTGCACCTACATGCCAATGGCATGCAAATGGCTTAGATCAGATGCAATGGTCCCCCCTGCACCTTGCATGAATTATGGCCCCATTTGCATGTCACTTTTGAATATCGGAGAATTTGCGCATGGCGTAATGGTACTGCTCACCGCAAGTTGAATGCTCCACTCTGACAACTTGCGGTGGCGCTAGGTTCCACCCGCATGCACAGTGGCTGTGGCTGAGGGTGATATGCCCAGCGAGTTGCTCAATAGCGCAACTCCTTTGAATATCACCCAGCCACACCCCTGTGCAACTATTTTGAGCAGCGTAAGGGCTTGCGCCTCAGAATGGCGCAGTTTGAATATCCGGGCCCAAGTTTATTGCTGATTTCCTAAAACCAATATTAATCAGCTTGGTCCTCAGGAGGGAGTGATCCACCAGGTCACATGCCTCGGTCAGTGCATTGGTCAGGAACACAAACACTGCCCCCGTATCCCTTCATGAAGCTGTGCTGAGCCATACTTAATTTGTTATAGCTTTCCAAGTGTTCTAGGATTTGTCAATGCAGCAGCCACTCCTGTATCATTTCTACCAAAGATAATAGAGTTCGCTAATTATTTGTGTTATTAGTTTGCCCCCCCAATGTATAGGAATAATATAAGCTTTTTTTCAACAAATCGGGAACAATCTGCATACATAGAAATGATTAAAAATGATTTGCAATGGAAGTGCCAGTTGATCTGCAGTCTGTTTTAAAATGTTTGCCCTCAGTAAATCAGGACCTGGTCCATTTGATGAATCAAGACTCTTTAATTACTTATACAACTCCTGCTGGGTGACCCATTTAAAGTAAAAGCTTGGGCTAGATAAATCTTTTTTGTCTATTAATATCTTTAGGTAGAGCCAGCCTGGTGGCTCTCAGGGCTGAGGGATGAGGCACTGGATGCCACACCTCTCACCATGCCAGTGACCCACATTCACTAGCAAGCTCAGGCTGCTGAGGGTTGGCAGGGGGGAGTTGGGAAGATGATTGTGGTGGCCGCTGGGCTGCTGTCATCTCCCGTATTGGGGCAGTGTAGTTCCTCACTCTCAGCTGACAACCGGTGGAGGCCAGGTGCCAGAGTGGAGTCGGGGGCTGACACAATGTCGGGGAGGGCAGAAGGAGCACTTGGCTTCCAGGAGTGTGCATGTGCCTCCACACATGAGTGCTTGCCATGTTCACCATTACTGTGGGGGGATGGGATAAAACTATAAAAGCCCATGTCTCTCTGTGGCCAGCTGTAATGGCCCCTCACTCTCAGACCCTGCTCCATGAGGATTCCCACTGGCCAAGATGGTGGGGGGAGAGGATGGTGGGATTGGGGGTGGAAGGGGGACTGAAGACAGGAGTAGGCTGCCATGAAGGAACAAACAGCTATTTAAAAATATATATTTTTAGGTGTATCCTTAAAATGTCCTATAAGACTTGAGAAGTCCGTAAACATTTCATTTAAAAAATTGGCTATCTCGACATTCTCAAATATATCCAAATCCCCCTTAATTAGGCTAATTATAGATTATTTCTTTTTTGGCTTATTCAAATTATGCAACCCTTTCCAGAAGGTATTTTTATTTTTAAAGTTTGACAGTTGTTCATTTTTATAAAACTCAACCTTAGCCTTCTTAATCTCCTTTTTACTCTTATTTCTTGGTTCTTTAAACCAGACCCAGTCACCTTCATTTGTACTTTTCTTTTGCACCAAGCAGCATCTCTTACTTTTGTAATCTCAATTATGTTTCTATTTAACCACTTATTGTATATGCCTCATACCCTTTTCTTTATAAATGGGGCCCTAAGGTTAACTATATAATTAATTGTTTTTTTTTTAAGAAATCAACTGCCATGTTTAAATCCCCTATTTAATCCAACACCCACCAATTCACCTCCCTTAAAGCTTTTATACTGGATATTTTTTTCATCATTCAATGACCTACTTTCAATGACTCTATCTTGCATAGGCATATAATCACAGATGGTGTCTATTTATGTCCCAACTGCTTTACTGTTTCTTAGGTTTTTATACTACTACTACCCAATCAATCAATGACACCTCATCAGTTTTGATTATTTCTTCTAGTATCTTACTTCACTGCCTGACTAAGATTTACTTTTTGCAACAATTTTTATATTCATTAACTTTCGAACCAAGCCAATTTAAATTAAAATTGCCCAACAAGATTAATTTCCTATCTTTAAATTTTTCAATCATGTATACCAGCTACTCCAGGCCCTAAGCTTTTTATTTAGGGGGGATTGTAAATATAGCCTATAATCAATATATTTGTGTTGTCCAGGACAATTTCCACCAAAAGATTTTCACACCTAGATGCTAATATCTCTGACTCTACCTCTTTTAGTACATATTGTTCACTTATAATCATAATGATACCACCACCCCCTTGCCAGTTCTGTCTTTCCTGATGCACTTACAACCCTCAACCTGTATCAAATTATCATTCACTTTAGAGTTGAACCAAGATTCAGTTATCATCATCAAATCAGGAGCACATGTAGGCTTTTAGCTCTTTTTTTTAATAGACTGCAAATGTACATGTACCATTTTCAACTCCTGTATAGCAAACCCATTTTTTTCATTCATGTACTCTTCTGAGCAGAGTTCTCCTCAAAATCCCGATAATCATGTTTTTTGTTATTTTTTTAAATTTAAAATAGTAAAAGGAACCTTCCTTTTAATAAGACTAAGTGCAAGGTTTTCATCAGTATTCATTGGTGATCTTTCACGTGCATCATTTAACATGACTTTTCTTTTGATTAACTGAAGCAGTGTGCAGCATTTAATGTTTCCTAACCTTATGGGACAACAGATACAAAAAACAGCTGAGAATACTAATGAAAACCTGATCTGGGCCATTGTAAAATTTAGAAGCATTCATTTTAATGTTTAAAATGCAAAAAGAAAATATGTGCAAAAGCAGACTCTAAATATGGGAAAAAGATATCATACAAGAGAGGAAGTAAGGGGTACTCTGAAATGAAATAAAATAGTACAAGTTAAAAAAAACATGTACTGCTGCTTTTTAAGTTAGACGTGACAGAAAAAGTGAAAAAAATGTCAAATGCATATGCAGTTTGAGTGTTTTGGTACTTAGTTTATATTTGCGGTTTGTTTTCCAATCACCCATAACTTTCTTTTTTGGTTTTTGCTGTTTTTTAATTTTTTCAAAATTGAGGGTGACTACCCAATTTTGAGGTTTGAATCTGGTCTTAAAGTATGTTCTTAGGACACCAAATTCAAACCATTTATTTGCAAAAACAAAAAAGTCCCTGTGGCATATACAGTAGGGTTTTTTCTCTGATTTTTTACTGTCTTTTATAGTTTTATACAAATTGGTGGCATTGGATCAGAGCATTGGTCAGATATTTGCCAAGGTGGAGGGAGGACTGTGATGGTCATACACTGAGGGACCCTAAGAGTATGTACTAGGGTGACATGTGAGGTAGGAGGGTAACATGGGTTACCAGATGATTGGTAAGGGTGAGGATTAAAGTTTTAGGAGTGGGTTGGGTGGGGAAGAGGGTGTAGGAAGTTTTGCACAGTGGGTGGGAATAAGGATTTATTGGAAGTAAGGGCAGGAGTGTGGCATCAGTTGCAGAAGGTAAGTAAGGGTGAGAGATTTGCTTGAAAATGGGAGAGGTTCAGTATTAGCAAGCCACTACATTTGGGTACTCAGTGGGCACAAATGTAACAGTCAAGCAATCTTCAATCATGACTTATTTGTAAAAAAGCTCAATTCATAGGCATATTAAAGAACTTGTACATACAATATAAAAATACAATTAATAAACAGATAAAGCAGATAATTAAATGATTAAAACAGCAGAACTTCAAGTATCAAGAAATGTGATACTAAATAGGTGAGTCTTAAAGGCAGATTTAAATCCTCAGTGGTATGGCTCTCTCTAACTCGATGGGGTAGAGAGTTCCTTAGGGTCAGAGCTACAAAAGCAAATGATCTGGCTCCAGAAGTTTTCATACAGACCCTGGGAATCTCTAGAAATCTCTCATTGGAGGAGTGGAGAGGGCAGAGGGGGCATTAGGGGCAGAGGAGATCTTGAAAATACCATGGTCCCTGTCCATGCAGGGCCTTACAGGTCAGTAATCTGACCTTGAAGGTGATTCTACAGTGAACTGGCAGCCAGTGCAGGTCACAGAGCACAGGTGCAACATGACAAGATCAGGGTAAGCCAGTTAACAACCTGGCAGCAGCATTCTGCATCAGCTGCAGGTGACAGAGGTCCACCCCTGGTAGCCCTAGGTACAGGCCATTGTAGTAGTCAAGGCAGGAGTTCACAAAGGCGTGCACCAATGTTGGAATATCATCAGGCAGAACCAAATGTTTTATCTAGGCGATATTCCTCAGATGGTAAAATGAGGTGTTGACAACAGCTGAAAGAAATAAATATTTATTACTCTCATCACCAAGGTTGAGCACCTGGTGTCAGAAGGGGGATGGAAAGTTATCCAATAAAGAGATTGGGACCTGGTGTTGTAAAACTCAATGGGGGAGGAATTGCTCAGTGGCTCAGATAAAAGACTAACTCTTTTCTTGTGAGTGTTATAGTTTTTAAACAGGAGCATTTTTGTAAATGAAGTAAGCATGTGTTAAATATACTCCTCTGCAGTTTGTTGGTTTCTGGTTTGGAGTGCAGACCCTTTTCTTTTAAACGCATTTTACATCTTCTCAGTTTAGCACCCTTCCTTTTCTGGAGTGGCCCTTACATATTTTGTTTTCATTTGTGACTAACTTTCTATTAGTTAATCAGTAATAGCAAATGCTCATGCTTTTTCAAATACATTTTTTTCTAATATTTTTGCCTGTTGTGGTCATGCATACTCATTTGAGCATTTAGTCAAGTTGAAGGTTACATTCAGTGTGAATTATTCTGCTGCATAATGTCATTGTGGATGTCAGTTATAGGGCTTTCAGGTCTAGGCTTAGGGTTTCAGTTCTACAAATGCCTTGGTTTGATCCCTTGTGTTGCACATTGTTTTCTTTCCCACTGCAACATTTATTAAAGGTAAATCATCAGCATGGATTAGATCCCAGGTCCCCTGTTTTGCAGGAAGTGACATAACCTCTACACCACAGGAACTGTAACTCACCTGCAGCTCAATGGCACACTGAAGGTGTGTTCACATAACAGGCAAAGCATCAAATCCTGGTAGTAACATTACCATTTTTTCAATTTTTTTTGTAAGATGAAAACTAAGTAGAGTAACGATTCAAGGTGGTGTTTTTGAGTCTTAATGCTAGGAGCCTGAATAATAAAATGTGTGAACTTAGTTCTAGAGTCTCCTGATCTAATGCTGACTTTTGTCTTTATAACTGAAACTTGGTGGGACAATAAGGCTGAATGTGATAGTGTTATTCCAGTTTTTTTTTAATCATATAAGATTTTATTGAGAGTTTTTTTATGTATAAGTACATAACAGAGACGGATAGACTTACAATAAATCATCTTCCCATCACTGTAGCACTACCAGGTTACATACATAAATAACAGGAACTGACTACTATAAGTGCTATACCATTTAGTAATTCTTAAATAGTACATTACCTTTATAGCCATAGTCTAGTGCTTTAAACACAGCATGTATTCTGAGAAAGAGAACCACAAATGGAAATAAGTAACACTTAATGCAGATAAGTGCTTACATCATTTATATAAACACAATCCAATTTGATCTAAATAGAAGAGTTAAATGGTAGGATTTATACCCAGAACATTACTTCGGAGGGTTGAGAGGTGGTGGTGGAATTTTACAAAAGGGGAAACAAAGATAAGAATCCCATTTTTGATGATGGGGTATAAGTTCCCCTTGTGTAGGTGGGATAATATTTCGTATATTGAAAGTTTAGCCAAGGCTGCATGCCAGGCAGCATGGGTAGGGATAACTGGTGTTAGCCAATGCATAAAAAGAAGGTGTTTAGCCTCTAAGATTGCAACCAGAGCCCATTCTTTGAGAGGTTTAGGTATTTGGCCCAAAGAGGTGGTATCACCTATGATTAATGTTGCATCTGTCAAGACAATAAGGTGATTAAGTGCCATAGAAATATCCAAATACACCATCTTCCAAAACGCTGGCAAATTGATCTGACTCAACTCATTTCCCAACCCACAAGAGTGAACACTAAGAGAGGTACCAGCACCCTTCTAGATGTGGTCATCACCAACCGTCCTAAACAAATCCATGATATCCAGGTCCTTCCTGACTCACTTAGTGACCACTCCCCTATACTTTTCCGTTGGACAACCTCCACACCCAAACCCACAGCCCATCCCACTCTATGTTGGTGCCTCAGACCAGGTGGACTAAAAAGCCTTAAGCAACTTCTTGCCCAAATTAACTGGTCACCCATACACTACGCCCCTGATATAGATACGGCCCTAACCTTCTTTTCTCAAACCTTCAACAAAGCCTGTGACATTTTCGCATCCCTAATGGAAGTCCGAAACAAAGTACGTAATGCACCCTGGGTTACTCTGGCTCTGCTTCAACTGCTCAAGCACAGGGATAACCTATGGCACCTGGCCACAGAAACAGGCCGGTCGGCGGACAGACAGGCTTATACAGCCGCAAGAAAGAAATGCACCTGGGCCATCAGAAAAGCAAAGGCTGATCACTATCAGGCCACGCTCACCTCCTCATGGGGGAGTGCAAGAACTTTCTGGGACAACATTAAACAACTAAATGGAAGCATGCATTTCCCCCCTCCCAGATCACCATTGACGGCGCTATCTCTACCGACCCAGCCCGTATAGCCAACTTCCTCAACTCATCCTTCATGGACCTTAGCTCGGTCCTCCCTAGCAATTTCTTTGACCCTCCCCTCTCCGTACCTGCCCCAGTCATCAGACGACCTAGTTTCCACTTACGCAGGGTAACTGCCCAGGAAGTCAGACCACACCTGATTAAAGCACTAAAGAGCAATAGTACTGGCAGCAACTCTCTAGACTCCAGTATCCTCCTCCTCCGGGTTCTGGATCAGGTCCTCGCTCCACTCACTAACCTTCTCAATAAATAATTCCCCTCAGCCAGGAAAATTGCTACAGTTACGCCCATACACAAAGGAGGTGACAGGTCCACAGCCGGGAATTACCAGCCTATCTCCAGTCTCCCACCCCTCTCCAAAGCCCTAGAAAAACTGGTGTCCACTCAAATTATGGATTACCTGACCAAACACAACATCCTCTGCCCAGAACAGCACAGTTTCCGTGCAGGTCACAGTACCAGCACTGCCCTCATAGAGTTTTCAAATTATCTACACTCATCCCTGGACTATGGCTCACTAGTAGGGGCAGTGTTCGTTGACCTATCAAAAGCCTTCGACACTGTCTCCCACCCCGTCCTTCTGGATGCCCTCAGCCACACCGGCTTCACCACTGGGCCGGTCTCCTGGTGCTCCAGCTACCTGTCTGCCTGCTCTCAGTGTGTTAAAATTAATGGGACCCTTTCCAACACATGTCCTATCCGCTCAGGTGTTCCACAGGGCTCCATCCTAGGACTCTTACTCTTCTCGCTATACCTCAACACTCTGCCCAATGCATGCACTGGTAAAATTCTGTCGTATGCTGATGATGCCATCATCTTTGCCACCCACCGAAACCCCATCTCCCTACAGGACACCTTGCAACTATCTTTTAATGACACTGAAACCTGGTTCAAAGAGCATAGACTTGTAATCAATCTCAAAAAAACCAAAACTATGCTCTTTCCCCATTCCCAAAACAAAGCCAGCAACTTCCCACTCCACATCCTCCCTAGTTCCAAGCATAGTCTCGAGCAAGTCCACTCGTACAAGTACCTTGGGGTTTCCTTTGACTCTGCCCTCACTTTCCACGACCACATTGATGCCCTTGCCTCAGCTACCAATGTTCGACTAGGTATCCTATACCGCTACAAAAATTGCCTCCCGCCGATGTCCTCCAACTAGCAGTCACATCCTCAATAATGTCCCTTGTGGACTATGGCCTGCCAGTTTATGGTGCTGCGGACTCGACCACCCTCAATAAAATCCACCTCACCATGAATAAGGCTTGTAGGCTAATTACAGGGGCCCCTAGGAAAAACACATACCTGCCAGCTATATGAAATGGTAATGCTGCTTATCCTAGATGAATGACTCAGATACCAAACCTGCCTCATAACAAAAAAAACTCTCCTCGGGCTATCCCCGCCTGAGTTGACAGCCTCCATCCACCTAGCACAACCCTTAGTTCAAACACGAACCTCCTGCAAGGCCACACTACTAGTCCCTAGAGCCAGGACCACACATGGACAAAGGTCCTTCTGTTACAGAGCACCTTCCTGGTACAACACACTCCCTACCTCCATCTCTGATAACCTCACAAACTCCTGCTTCAGAACTTCACTTCGGAGTCAGCTATTTAACACACATAGCTGTGATTGTCTATAAGGTGATCTAGCTCACTGTGCACTGACAAAGCTCACTGAGTGGCTTCTCACCCAACCAGTTACCAACCACGTCCCCACAGCCCTCTGAATTATCACCTCCTTCTGTCTCTGCACTCTACTACGTGTAGGCTTATACCAATGTATGTTTAAGCTGTATCCAATTGACTGTAACAGCTTGTGATAGCCAAACCTGTAAATTCAATGATGTAACAAAGAAATAACAGCATGTGACTGCCAACATTGTAATCACAATGATGTAACAAAATGTAATGTATTTGTCCTCTTTGTGACGAGGTACCTTTGGAAATGAACCTCTGGAAAAGGTTGTAAACTGATGTACAAATAAATAAATAAATTAGAGAAAGACCATAAAATATGAAAAATATGTGCTTCTGCCTGGGAAAAGTGCCAGCATTTGTTATGGCCTAGCAGGCCACGAGCATGGAGGATTACTGGCGTGCGATGCCATAATAATAAAATTTTTAGCTTCAAAAAATGACTATTAGTATCACTATAGGTGCAATGTATAGATTTAAGATAAGAATTCCACTGCTGATCTGTGATAGGGGCACCAGAATACACCTCCCATTTCTTTTTACAGGATGTGGTGGCATTGGGTTGTGAGTCTCTCCAGGATTTGTAGAAGTGGCCCATAACCCCTCTGATCATAGGGAGATGATGTAGGCCTGCTACCCACTCCCAGAGGGTAGCGGATTGGCATTTCAGCAGAAGAGGCTGTATGACACTTCAGATTTGCAAGTACCTCCAGAAATCTCTATGCGGAAGAGAAAATTGCCTTTATAGTTGAGCAAATGAGAGCAAGGGGAGTGTGCCCGCAGGGGCCAGGTCTTGTATATGCCGAATTCCAGCTTTATATCAAGAGGGCCAGTAAATAGGTGCCCCATCAATTTGAATCAAGTCATTCCACCATAAAGGAGCATGTTGTATGGGTGGGTCCCAGGTTTGTTTAAGGAGATGTAACTGCATCATAAGTTTTTTCCATGACTGTGCTGTGCATAACACCGTAGGTGGGAGCAATTGGAGCAGGCTTGCTCGTGTGGTAAGGATTGTGTAGAGGGGATAATGTGTCCACCAAATCTGATTTCAATTGGACCCATAGTGGAGGATCCATCGATTGGGGCATGAACCACTTAGTTGCTTGAGCGACAATACAAGAGAGATGATAGCCGAGATACCATGGAGTATTAAGCCCCCCTTGGGCCCAGTGTGCTCTTAGCTTATGTTTATTCCATTGAGGCAGTTTAAAATCCCATAGGAGGTCAGTCATCAACTTTTCTAGGGAATTGAATAGTTTGGGTGAAAGAGTGATGGGGAGGTTATTGAAGAGGTACAAAACCCGAGGGAGCAATAGCATTTGAATAGCCTCTATCTTACCTGGTAAGGATAGTTGCAGCTTACGCCATCTCGCAACTTCAACTGTTAGCTGTGTCAACAGCAGGGAAAAATTAGCAGATTCCAGCGCAACCCCATTTGTCGGTATCGAGATGCCCAGGTAATTAAATGCCGCACTCGCCCATGTCAATTTAGTTCCTTGTAAGCATGATTGGGTACAATGCTTATTTAAAGGAGCTACAGTTGTTTTTTTTAATTCATGGTTAACCCTGATAATCTTCCAAAGGCTCCCATGACTTGAAGTACAAATGGTAAAGTTTGTTGGAGATTAGATAAAGTTAACAGCAAATCATTAGCGTAGGCCGCCACTAAGTAAGGTTTATTCGCCACCACAATTCCTTGTATCTGTGGAGTGGATATAAGAAGAAGAAGAATCAGCAAGTATATAGCGCTTTTCGTACACAGTATCCCAAAGTACTTTACAAGCAATGCTAGACTGGTAGTGAAGTGACTGAATGTGTGGTGGTGGCCATATTGCACATAATCACCCACACACAGCTTGAATAATTGCATGAACCGGTTTATGGGAAGGGTAATGTTGACCAGGTCACTGAGAATGTTCCCTGCTCTTTGTGAAAAGTGCCCTGGGTTCATTTACTTTCACCTGGACACCCACCAGGACAACACCAGGATGGGCAGATGGGACCTCAGTTTAATGTCTCATCTGAAGGATGGGACATCCCAGCAGTACAGTACCCCCCAATCCCCCAATACAGCACTCGGAGGCCAGTGATTTTTAGGTGCAAGTCCAATCTTGGTGTGGGACGAGAAACCCATGACCTTCTGATCCAGAGCCGGATGTGCTACCAACTGAGCCACACTACAAGGGTCCTCAGCAGGGGGTCTTGTGCTATAAGGAACAGTAGGGGAGGATAGCAGACAACCCTGTCTAGAACCTCGACCCAAGGAGAATGGGGGAGAGATCTCACTGTTGGTAAGGATACGCGCCATAGGAGTACTATAGAGAGTATGTATCCACTGCATAAAAGAAGGACCAAAACCATACCTATCCAGGACCTCATACAGATAGTCCCATTCTATGCAGTCAAATGCTTTAGAAAAATCTACTACAAGAGCTGCCATCAGGGAGGGGGCTTTAGAGGAAAACCACTTAAGGTTGAGGAGGAGCCTGGTATTATTGATTCCCGATTTGCCCCACATGAAACCCGTTTGTGAAGGATGTATTATCGAAGGTAAAATAGAGTATAACCTGGATGCCAGTGCTTTAGCTAAACTTTTTGTATCTACTGATATAAGAGATATCGGCCAAAAGTTGGTGCAATCTAAGGTGTCTGTGATTTTTTAGAAAACAAGGTAGTTATTGCCTCTTTCATAGTCTGTAGAAAAGATCCTAGGGTGTAAGCATGCTGTAGCGCTCGCTGCAATGGTTGTATAATATCCTGACCAAAGGCCTGCTACAGCTCCATGGACATTCCATCTAGACCAGGGGCCTTCCCTCGTGCCATCTGTGAGAGTGCCATTTGAAGATCCTCACACATTACAGGGGCATCCAACTGTGTCATCTGCTCAGGGGTAAGGGTTGGCAACAGTGTTTGTTGACAAAATTTGGTAAAGAGTTCCCATAGGTCATGGGCAGTATGGGCAGAATGAGATTAATAGAGGGTTTGGTAGAAATGCTGCATTGTAGTGTTTATCTGTTTAGGACTAGATACTGTGGTACCCTATGTGTTTTGAAGGGTGTGTATTCTTGTAGCAGCTTGCTGTTTACACAGGCAGAAGGCTAAGCCATTCCCCGCCCTTTCTCCCCCAGCCCAGAAAGTTTGTTTCAATCTCAAGAGGTACCACTCAGCTTTCTGATGTAGTATTGTGTTTATTTGATATTTAAGGCCAATTATTTGCCGATGGAGCTCACTGTCAAGGGCCACACCAGGGGTGGATTTGAAATGACCTTCCAGGGTCATCAAGTCTGCTTAAAATTGGGACAGTGTTGCCCTACATCTGTGGTCTTATGCTGCCGAGAAGGCAATGATGTGCTCCTTCAACACTGCCTTGAACACTTCCCAGACCGTGTCTTGGGGTACCCCACAATCTGTATTGAGTGCAAAGTAGTCTTTGGCTGCCTTTATTATATAAGGGCGGAAGTCAGGGTCTTGAAATAAGAGAGGATTGCAGCGCCAGCAAGTTCCCTGTGCATGGTGCTCCAAAGGGGTGAATTTTAGTGATACCAGCACATGATCTGATATTAGAATAGAGCTGATATCGGAATCAGAAAGAGATCTAGCTGCTGATACAGTGGCTAACCAAAAGTCTATATGACTGTGGGATTTATGTGGGATAGAATAAAAAGGAAAATCTCTACCAGCAGGATGGTATCTATGCCATATATCTACTAAAGCCCATTCCTCCATTATAGCCTGAAGGGAGAGCCTAGCTTTAGGATTAGCATGTGGGGTTGGGTGGGACTTATCTAAAAATGTATCTCCTACTGCATTAAAGTCTCCACCTATAATTACAGGTAGTGGCAACCCATCCGCTTGGAGATCTGATATGGCCTGGCTAATCTCGGGGAAGAAGTCTGTATGCTCAGTATTGGGGGCATAGAGGTTGCCCAACAGTATAGTGGTTGTAGGGGAAGATAGTTTCGCCACTATCCATCGACCATGATTGTCCTTCCTGACCTCCTCAACTACCCATGGGGATGCCCAACGTATAAGAATGGCTACTCCCTCTGATTTAGTAGTAGAAGGGCTAGCTAGTATTTCCCCTACCCATAGTTTCTTTAATCAGTTAGTGCACTTAGACAATAAATGGGTTTCCTGGAGAAGGGCAATATCTGCCTGCAAATATTTGAGATATTGTAAGACTTTTGTACGTTTAATTGGGTGGTGTAGGCCCTTCACATTCCAAGATATGCATCGATATCCTTTGGGTGCAACGTGGGTATCAACAGCCATTTTTCCACACAGTAGGTAACTGTAAGTACTTACAGAGTGTCCAGCCACAGGATTAGGGAAAATACCACTGAATTCCACACTCACCAACCCCCGGAGAACTAAGAGGACTGCTGGTATCCTTATGAGTACCATAAGAGAAGAAAGCATCACCTGCCACTGAGGGACTACATACCCTGTTATGTATAGTGCAAAACAGCACTAAAAGGAACAAAGAGCAGAGAGAGAGAACACTTCAATATATTAAAGTAGTAAGTTAACATCAAAAGGGCAGTGAACCCCAATATTGATACTATTACAAATTAACAGAAGTAAACACTACATCAATTAAACTGTGCATCTGAGGGTCCAAGCAAACAAGGGAATTCTATAGATATATGAATATCTATACAGACCCTGCAGCTATGCAATCCCCAGGGCACCTTATGGATGGGTCCTAAGAAGATAAAAAACAGTAAACCAACACATCCTGGACCCACCCAAACCCAAGGGTCAGATGACCCTATCCTCGTGGAGAGGAGAGGGGAAGGTAAACAGAAAAAAGGGGGGAGGATAAGGGGGGTAAACCCACTTCCCAGTACAAGTACAAATCCTTGCAACCCAGGTGGGTACTATTTTTTTAATTTATTTAGTTTTTGTTGACCGGGTAAGTGCACTAGACAAATCCTGCCTATTTTCAGGCACGACACGGGGGAGGGGGAAACAGATGAATACCAACTGACCTTGAACTAGATTAAGCTGTTGGTGGTATTTTTAGTGAATGAGGGAAATTTGCCCAGGACACTGGGGAAATTCCCCTACTCTTTTCGATAAGTGCCATGGGATCTTTAACATCCACCTGAACTACCACCAATCCAGGCAGATGGGACCTCGGTTTAACATCTCATCTGAAGGATGGCACCTCAGAAGTGCAGCACCCCTCTCATGCTACACTACAGTGTCAGTACTGGGATATTAACCCAAGTGCCAGATGTGGGAACTGAACTCACAGCCCTCTGATCTCCCAGCCTCAGAGGCAAGTGTGATACCTACTGAGCCACTGAAAGGGACCTATAGGTCATAACACCGAAGTGATGGACTTGGGATGCACCTAGGTAGCAGGCAGAGGAAGGACTAGAACTCCCACCGCCCTCTACTAAATGGCGCAAGAGGTGGGATTGGGAAGTCCCAGTGTATAATACATGAGTTCTGCGCCTTTCCAGGGTGTCAGAGGTTATGCCTCCCTTCACTATAACAAAACCTGGGGGGAGAATATCAATGTATAATCAGTGTCCTGTCAAACATTTAACTCAAGTTGTTCCAGCAATTTGGGTATTATGTCCTTCAGCCATCTTGGGAGGATCCCAAGAGGTATATCCCTGCTTCTCTATGGTCTGCATGACCACGGCTGCATAACTGATAAGTCCAGGATGCACAAGAGAAAGAGTATCCACCAACTCAGCTAGGGATTATTCTGGGATATCAGCCCAGTCTGATGACTGCACAGTGTCCATGTCTTGGGGTCCAATCTCATCCAAATGCAATACAGAAGAAAAATCCTCCCTAGAGACCTTTGCAGGTGGTGCTGCAGTAGATTTGGATGGTGAGTGGTGTGGACCGCTCTGAGATCTCTGCCTTACCTTAGGGAGTGATTGGCAGCCCAGTTGAGGGAGATAAGGTGATGTACTGTATGTCTGCACTTGTAGAAGTGATGCCTCTCTAGTAAAATGCTCCATTTGAGGTGTATGCTTCGATGGGGAAATGAGTTGCTGCAGGACCTGTCTGGCTGCCAGATGTGTTGCAGGGGAACCATAGGTTGGAAAAAGGTTCCTACCAGGAGGAGCCGCTGGAGGGGGCTCCCAGAGCCTCCTGGGATTTGTAGTTTGGTACCTGAGGGCTGGCCAAACCACCGTTTGATATCCATAGGGTGGTCTGCCATGATCTCATGGTGTTCTTTAGTGACACACAGTCTGGTAAGATTTATAAATCTGAATTTAAAGTAGTGCTGGTAAAGAAATCATTTAATATTTCCAAATTCCCTCCATTTTGCAGCTGTTTCCTGAGTGAAATCTCGGTATATGGCTATGGTAGAGCCCTGCCAGGAAAGTTCCCCCAAGTCTCTAGCTGCACAAAGTATTCTCTCTTTTGTGGTGTAGCGCAGCAAATATGCCACTACTGGTCTCGGTGTATTGGAGTGTTTACTTGTGCGGGCTAAAACCCTGTGGGCCCTTTCTACTTCAATCGGTCTCCTCCAACATTCTCCCAATATATGAGGCAAATTTTAATTCAGGAGGTACTCCATTGACTGCCCTTCTGTACCCTCAGGTAGTCCCACTATACGCAGATTGTTTCTGCGACTTCAATTTTCATGCTCCTCCACCCACTCCCAGAGTACAGCAAGAACGCTCTTCATGCTGTTGGAGCTGATTCCAAACATCAAACACATTTAACCTATCTTGATGTAAAATTATGTCCAGAAGATTTTTCCCACGAGTTGGGAAAACAACACTCTGCTGGTCTCTGCTGATGAAGCTGGTCACAGATGGTTAAAAGTTTTTTACTATTGAGAGTTTTAGCATTTTGAGCATACTAGTTAATATCTGGTAGATTCAGATCACCAAGGAGGATAATATTCCCAATATCACAAGCATCTTACATTTCAAGTAAAATAGCTTCCATATATTCTGCAGAAGAGTTTGGAGGCCCATAACAAGTTCCCAAAATAATGGGTAGAGAATAAGAATTATTAAATTTGACCCATATGCTTTCTGTAACAATATTTTGCTTCTTTATTTGGCTAGATATAGCAAAACTTTTAAGATGTTTGTTTAAATATAAGGATACACCACCTCCCCTTTTATTGACCCATTTACAGGAACAAATATCAAAACCTGGAGTAACACGGGGGCGTGGTCTAGCCACCGAGAAAGATGGCAGCATAACTCTATAGCTCTTCTTGGACCTTAGTATATCTGCACTTGGACGTCGCGATCTCGAGGAGTCCTCCGTCAAAAACAGTGACTTTATGCACGGGTCATATCCCCCTTGCTGGGCAGCGTGTCTATTACAATGGATCATGATTTAGCAGCAGTGTATTAATGGTGCTATGACCTGGTACCACACTAATGCACCCAGGCCTAGGCTGCGCAGGCCGTATATCTCACCATGCATCTTTCTTATGTGGGAGCCTGAGCTTGATCTTCTGACAATGTTCTCATTCTCCTAGAGAGCAGCTACAAGATTGCGAGCCCTCTGCTAGCTTCCCAGATAATATACAGAACATTAACATACAATTTCCATTGTCGGAGCAACACAGGCTATAGATGGAGTCACCAGTAGCAGTCGGAGAATCTCAACAGCATATTACTAAGCTCCTTGAAATGCTTATAGCTAGGGTGGATGATATTAGCTTATCCCTGTCTGGCATGGCCAAAGATGTCCAACACCTGCAAGACAGAATGAACGTGGTAGTGCAAAGGGAAAATATTGAAAATTCGCAAACTTACGAGTGTGTATAGGAACTGTAGCGATGCACACTGTAAAACAGTTTATTTTTAGGAATTAATTACATTTTTAAATACAGCCATTTTAAGACTCCTCTGCTCATGAACAGTGTCACTGTGTTTTTCTTAATGTGTCCCATACATTGAGTTCAAGACACCAACTGCGCCATTGTGCGCTACATGACGGAAACACGTTTTGGGCAGGATGTGAAAAATGACAGCTGTACTGCTCATGAAGAGGTGTGGTAAAATGGCAATGTTGAAAATCTGGGTGAAAAATTTAAAATTTGCAAGCGTCACGAGCATGCGTGGGAACTGCATAGCATACGGCGCTCGTAAAACAGTCATTTTTTGAATTTTGCACCAATTTTTCAACATGGGTTTTGGAACCCTTCTCATGAATGATGTCACTGTCATGGCATTATTTGGGCCCGAAGGGTGATTTTGCACAGTGACTGCGCAGTGACTGCGAAATCACCCTTTGGGCCTGAATAACGCCATGATAGTAAATCATTCATGAGAAGGGGTCCCAAAAACCCCATGTTGAAAATTTGGTGCAAAAATTCCAAAAAATGCCTGAGATATGCAATCAAGTTGAAAAACCCCTATCTAGCCCATTATACAGCTTACCGGCATTTCCTCAGTTCGTGGTCAGCTTTGAAGAGTGCAGACGTGTTCCTGGTCTACCGAAGAATGTCGCGCCAAGCTCCAGAGGTCAGTATGGGGTGAGGGGGTGTGTGTGGGGAGGTGGGCTGCGCAGTGGGTGGGTGCGGGTTGTGGGAGGGGGGCCTGGGAGAAGCGCCGTGGGACCATTTTCAATTTACAGGTTAAAAAAAAAAGACAACGTGGGATGTTTGCCATGCTGGGGGGCTCCCAGCATGGCAGAAGGCTGGCTGGGGGGCCGTGGAGCCGACGAGGATTGGGCACCCCGTCGGCAGATGACGTGGATGGGACATTTGCCACGCTGGGTGGGCTCCCAGCATGGCAGAACAATGGCTGGGGGCCTGGAACCAACAGAAGTTGGGCACCCCCATCGGCAGAACAACACAGGGGCGTTGGCAGCATGCTGGGGTGGGCTCCCAGCGTGGCAGCTAAGATTGGGGTGGCGTGGCGGTGCTGTGTATGACAGCGGTGGTTTTGAAGAGAAGACCACCGCTGTCATACAGCACTGCATCGGATTGGTGCAGGACTGCCACACCTGCTCAGTGGAGCAGGGGATTGGAGAGCAGGGGCACACCTCCAAAGTGTCCCATTCTCCCAAGACATTCCTTGCGCATGCATGCAAGCGACCATAAAAAGGGCCTTAAATCTGATTGCTCTAACTATCTACCACTTAGTCTTACTTCACCAATTTGTAAGTTACTGGAAAGTTTAATTAAAGGTATATTGAGTCCCATTCTGAATGATGCAGACTTGGAACAACATGGCTTTAGAAAGGGTAGAGGTTGTCACTCTAATTTGATGTGCTTTTATGTGAACATTAGTTCCCTTATTGATGGTCGCATTCCTTGTGATGTCATCATTTTGGATTTTAGTAGGGCATTCGATGTCATGCCACATTGGGCCCTTGAGGTAAAATTGCATAACTTGAAAATTAATCAATATTTTATCACATGGATTAAAAATTGGTTAACTGATTGCTCTTAACGAGTGAGCATTAATGGATGTTCATCCACTATTGGCTATGTTACTAGTGGTGTTCCACAGGGGTCAGTACTCAGTCCATGTTTATTTCAAGCTTTTGTATCTGATACCACCTCTTATTGTTTGTCATCTGCTGTTAAATATGCAGATAACATCAAGGTTGGGGGACCTTGCTCTAGTATAGATGAATATACCATTATATAGCAGGACTTAAATCATATAAATGACTGGGTTGCTCTTTGGGGAATGAGGCTAAACTACTCTAAGTGTAAGGCTATGCATTTGGGTACTACAAATAAAAAATACATATATGTTACAGCAACATTTACTTGGTGATACTATGGATGAAAGAGACCTTGGCATCACTGTCTCAAACAACTTAGACTTTTTAAATCATATAAATGACTCTATAAATAAGGCTAATAAAGTCCTTTTGTCTATTAAACGTAACATCACTTCTAAACATCCTCAAGTGCTAATCCCTTTATTTAATGCTTATGTCAGACCTCATTTGGAATATGTTTAACAGCTCTGGTGCACCTATAAAAAGGCTAACATAAACCAACTTGACAGTTCAGCGTAGATTCACAAAAAATATTTTAGGTCTGCATCAACTAACATACGAAGAAAGATTAAGTAAACTTGGTCTGTTTTCCTTTGTAACTCATAGATTAAGAGGGGATCTTTTGTTTCTATTTGATGTAGTCCATGACCCTTCCTTGATGGTAGATTTAGGATTACCCTTTAAAGATTCATCTTATAATATTAGAGGTCACCCACTTCAGTTAATGAGTCAATCTTTTAAAAATAATAAAATGACATTTTTCTTTACACTAAGAGTGATTAAACCATGGAATAACTTGCCTTTGTCTGTCATTGTTAGTAAAGATAAAGCTCAGTGTAAGACTAGATTGGATAATTACCTTTATATCTGGCAATCAACTGTCTTACTATTGATTCTGACTAGCATATGAGCTCTTATGGGCTATTTGGCCTTCTTGCTCATTCTCTCACCTTAGTATGAACCTTAGTGTGGAATGGAATAGTAAATTATATCAAAAGTAAATTTAGCAAAGAACAACAACTTGTGAAGGTAAATTGCCTGCTGGGATTAGATTTCTAGTCTTATGTTTTGCGGGTGTGACATAACCTCTATATCACAGTAACTGCAGTACACTTGCCTGCAGTTCAGTGGCACACTGAATGTGTGTTTGTTGAACAGGTGCAAAATCAATTGCTCAGATCAGAGCAGGGACTTAAGCATTCTTTCATTTGTTTTGTAAAGAAGAAACTCAGTTGAGTGGTAATCCATGGTGTTTTGTAGTTGGAATAGTAAATTATATGTGACGTTAATTTAGCTAAGAACAACAATTTAATGTAAATTGCCTGCTGAGATTAGACCTCCAATCCCCTGTTCTTCAGGATCTGATATAACCTGTACATCATATGAAATGCAACTCACATGTAACTCAGTGGCACACTGAATGTGGGTGTGTTTTCTTATTAGGCGGCAAAGAATCAGATGTTCAGATACAGGTAAAAATGTTTTAAATCTGGGCAGTATCTTACGTTTTTTATCAGATTTTTTCTGTAAGATGAAACTCAATTGAGTGGTGCTTCATGGTGGTGTGGAGTTAAGAATAGTAAATTACATGAGAAGGAACTTTAGTTAAGAACAACGATTTGTAAAAGTAACTTATCTACACAGATTTAAACCCCATTCACCTGTTTCACAGGTTGTGAATTAACCTCTACACAATAGGAAATGCAACTCCCTTGCCTGCAGCTCAGTGGCACACTGAATGTGTATAGAAAGCAATTGATCATTGGTTTACATTTAGGTAAACATAGTTTGAATACTGTAAGGGACTTAAAAATTTTTTCAATGATTTTTGTAAGATAGAAACTCACCTGAGTAGGGATTCCTGGTGGTGTGACATGGAGTGGAAAACTAAACTATATGAGAAGTACATTTAGCTAGCAATAGCAATCTGTGAAGGTAAATCACTTGCTGGGGTTAGATCTCCAAATGCCTTTTTTTGCAGGTGTGACATAACCTCTACATCACAGGAAGTGCAATTCACATCCCTCCAGTTCAGTGGCCTACTGTGTTTTTGCTGAGCAGCAAATATCAGTGGCTCAAATAAAAGCAGTGACTTAAGAAGTTTTAAAAACTTTTTTGTGAAATGAAAACTCACTTCAGTGGTGATTCATTGTGGTGCTGAGTTAGAATACTAAATTATTAATTATACAATGGGAGCTCTAAATACATTTAGCTAACTGGCTGGCTGGGGTCTTTACCCATGGGTAAATCCCAACATAACCCATGGGTAAAGTTCCAGCTGACTGCTTCACCATACAAAAAATCAGTACCTCTTTGCTGTTTTTTCCCCGCTCTGATGTAGTCAATGCCGACTCAGTCGCCACAGTTTTTAAAATTAAAGCTTTGCATTACTGTCCCAATCAACCCCCACTTCTGAAAAAAGAAAGAAAGAAAGATAGACATCAAGTGGGAGCATCACTACCTCCCAACTGGAAAAAGGCAGTAACTCCAAAAACCAGACCATGCAGCCCTTCAGTGCTAACAACCACTGTGGAGATAAATAAGCCACCAGAGAGCAAAATGTTGCCAGTGATCAGGCAGAAAACACAGCACTGAAGCCCCGGAAGCGTCATGCTATACTCGGACCATCACCCTTCAAATAATCAAATATTTTTAAAATTCCAGGATTGGTCAATTGTGTAAAGTGTTACTTTTTAAAAAAACAAGGGTTAAAACATTCAAAGATTACAGCCAAAAAGCCAAGCCATGATACTGGGCATCCACATATCCATATGCATAGGTGCATGCCCACTAATATGCCTCAGCTTTGAGAACATGATTTCTCTATGTTGTAACCCTCATTTATTTAAAAAGAAACACTTCTTCAACTTGACCATTCCTAAAACTGTGAAAATATATGATTAGATGAATGGTAATGGTGCAAAGCGAGAATGGCCCTCATGAAGCTTCAGTGCTGTGGTGGCTGGTGTGCTCTGTCTAACTTTAAAAGCAGCAAAGAGAATCACACAGGATCAGTCTAGTGCTGTAGCAGCCAGTGCCCTCATTGAATGACTTCTGGTGATGGCACCATCATTGAGTGACTTCTGAGACATTGGGGGGGGGGGTTATCAAGACAAACAAACCAACAAAAATAAAACAATGAAACCCTTACACAGTGCAAAGGGGCACTATTTTTTTGTGTCGCAACAATACATACGATTAAAATGATTAAAAATGGCAAAACAATATAATGTTCTTTTCTTTAATGTTACAGAAACAGAAGGGAGCCATTGTATAATCACAATAAACCACTCCAGAGTGTGGGTTATGCTGGGATTTACCCACTTCTGGTGTGGATGTGGTCACTTGGCTGTGCCTCATGATCAAACTACAGCAGGCATGTGTAAATCCCAGCATAACCCACACCCTGTTCTGGTTTATTGCTTAATTATATAATGGATCTGAGAATGCTAAAAGCTGATTGACTGACTGGTACCTTACAGCCATGGTAAATCCTGGGATAATCCATCAAAAAAGGTACCAGTCAGCCACATCTCAAATCCTCAGAGAAATCCATCCGAGTCCCCCGAAGATTAAAGGTGAAAAACCACTCTATTGATTCCTGCTAGACCACAATTGTAAAGCAGGAGTTTCAAACCTGAACTACAGCTTAAACTGACAGAAGTT
This sequence comes from Neoceratodus forsteri, assembly GCA_016271365.2. NCBI lineage: Eukaryota > Metazoa > Chordata > Ceratodontiformes > Ceratodontidae > Neoceratodus > Neoceratodus forsteri. Next base: position 539,474,863 of record CM057449.1, on the reverse strand, counting down.
CAACCCACTGTCACATAAACTTTTTCTTTTCTCACTACCATTTCCTCTAGTACCGTAAGCACTCCCAAACTGCAGCCACCTCACCTCTCACTCTCTCTCTGCTCCAGTTCCACTCCCTCTCCAATCCTTTCCCAGTATGTCTCTCGGGTACAGTCCAATTCTGTCTCCCATGACTTACAAAGAAAATTTTGTTTTTCTTTTCTCAGTACCTCATCTTTATCACATTTTCTGATCGGTACAGACATAAAAAATCTGGTAGCACTGTTTCAGTGGCCATGCCAGCAGAGGAAGCACATTAACATTTCACACCTGGAATGTAACTCGCAGTGTGAAATGGTCTCAGGACCAGTCTAGCATGACACCAGCAAGTCTTTCTCTCTCTCTCTCTCTCACCTTTCCAGTTGCTGTAAGATCTATGATGATTAAAAAAAAAGAACTGTTGTCATGCTGCATTTCCCTGTCTCTTTCTCTCTCTCACTGTAGTTTGTGTTTTATAAAAAATTAAGCTCTGTCAGCATCTCCCTAGCAATACACAGTATCTCCCTAGCAACACAGGATTACTTTATGTGGCTCAGTAATAAATTACAAAAAATTAAATAATTTAAAATACAAACAATTATTTTTCTTAATTTTTTTCTCATGAAAAAGGGAGCCATTGTATAATTTCAATATACAACTCCAGGGTGTTGGTCATGCTTGGCTTTGCCCATTTATGGTATGGTTTACTCACCCAGCCTGTGGCATCTTGACTGACCCACACCAGGCAGGGTGAATCCCAACATCAACCACACCCTATGGTGATATATTGCTTAAATATATTCAGCTAAGAACAACACTTTGTGAAGGTAAATTGCCTACTCGGATTAGATCCAAATTTGCCTGTTTTGCAGGTTGTGACATAACCTCTACGTCATAGGAACTGTAGATCCTTCTCAAGTAGCTCCATGGTATACTGTACTGAATATGTGTTTGCTTAGTATGTAAAGGATTCATGGTTCAGATCTGGGCAGGGACATCAACTCTTTTTGTAAGATGGAAACTCAACTAAGTGGTGATTCATGGTGGTGTTGATGTAGAATAATAAATTATACGAGAGCTACATTTAGCTAAGAACAACAATTTACAAAGGTAAATTGTCTTCTGGGATTAGATGCCCAGTGGCCCTTTTTGCAGGTATGATAGAACCTCTACACCATAGAAAATGTGACTCACTTTCCATTCAGTGGCACACTGAATGTGCATTACTTAAAAGGCAAAAAATCAGTGATTTAAATTTTGGTAGATATAGTTTGAATCGTGGCAGGGTCTTATACACCTCATTCAACTTTTTTGCAAGATAGAAACTCAGTTGTTTAGTAATTCATGGTGGTGTGCAGTGAAATAGTAAATTACATGAGAAGTAGATTCAGTTAATAACAACAGTTAATGAAGGTAAATCCCTAGTAACCTGTTTTGCAGGTGTGCCATAACCTTAACATCTTAAAAACTGCAACTTACTTAACTGAAGTTCAGTGGCATACTAAATTTGTGTTTGCTAACTAAACAAAGGATCAGTAGCTCAGATCTAAGTAGGAACTTAAGCATTTTTTCAATTTTTTGTAAGATGGAAACTCACTTGAATGGTGATCTGTGGTGGTGTGGAGCTGAAACAGTAACTTATATGAGCAGTACAAATAGCTAAGAACAACAATTTGTGAAGGTAAATTGCCTGCTGGAATTAGATCCCCAGTCCCTGTTTTCCTTGATGTGGCAAAACATCTACATCATAGGAACTGCATCTCACTTACCTGTAGCTCAATGGCACACTGAATGTATATTTGTTTAGCAGACAAAGAATCAGTAGTTCAGATCATGGTATGGACTCAAATGTCCTTTTATAAGGCTAGAAACTCATTTGAGCCACACTACATGGTAGTGTATAGTTAGAATAGTAAATTATATGACAAGTAAATTTAGCTAAGAACAACTATTTGTGAAGGAAATTTTCCTGCTGAGATTAGATCTCCAGTTGCCTGATTTGCAGGTTGTGTAATAATCTCTATATCATAGGAACTGCAAGCTGCTGATCAGCAGCTCAGTGGCACACTTAGCAAACAAGAGATCAGTGGTTTAAATTCAAATAGATGTACAGTAGTTTGAATCCTGAAAGGACCTTAGACATTTTTTTCAACTTTTGTTGTAAGATGAAATCTCTCTTGAGTAGCAATTCATGGTGGTGTGGAGTGGAATGGGTTTGTTCATGAGAAGGGGTTACCATTGTTCAACCTAATTTTATTTGCAATTTAAAAAACTGATCAAAGTAGCTACTGAAATTATAATGTGTGTTTTTCAAAGATTGTTATCTCCAGGGTTACCTGACATAGTTTCAAAGTCTTGGCTGCAGTCAGTTTTTCTTTTAGATAGCCACCTCTGAAAATCCACATATTTGCAGTAACAAATTGTGACATGAAAGATCAGAGCATGTTGTGTGGGTTATATTCTGCATATGGATTACTTGTTTTCAATAAAATTGAGTTAAAACGGTGTGCTGTGTCCCTTATTTCATTTTGCCTGCTCCCCCCCACCCGATTGCACACTCTCTGAGATTTAAATTTTTTTGCACAAATTGCCATGGCACAGGCAACATGCGGTGTCCTGTGTAAAGACTTTAGTTAAAATGCCTCCCAAATGTTTTGTCTCTACATTTCTGTCCTGCAAATTACCCCTGGTGCTAGCAAAGGTGAGGATGTAGGTGGCTACCAATCATTTCTTATAGTCCAGCAGTCTCTGTTTGATTTAGAATTATTCTAACTCCCAGTCACTGATTAGTGTCTTGATTCCCCGGACTTTTCTGCTCCACTACATGACTCAACCCATTCACAGCAGTACCTCCCTGTGATGTATGGGGATGTCAGCAGTACACAGGTTCTACTGGGCAATAAAAGCCAGAGCACTGCTTTGCCTAATCCCCTTTTTCCTACGATCATTCAGCATTTGAGGAGAGCCGTGTTCATCTTCAATGACCCTGTTAACTGTGCCATGTTGCACTTTCCACAATGCTGTTTGCTGTGCCACAGGCTGTTTGCTGCACCACTTGAGGTAAGCTCTTAATGCCGAAAGCAGCCACAAGAAAGAATATTGTTGGGGGTTTTGTTTATCTAATTTGAGCATTGTAAGCCCCATGGAGCCATGCTGTGTGCCACAGTAAGCCCAAAGCAAGCCAGAGCAAGTGTTTTTGTGGGGTTCCAGGCATAGGAGGAGTGTGGTGGGAGTTCAGGTTTGCTAGACAGGATTATAAACTACAGGAAGGAAATTACTTTTCTGCTGGATCCTCTCTTCTTTCATTTTATGTTGTTAGCCCACCCCAACAATTAAAAGGAATTCTTCAGCAGGGCACTTAAATTCTTTATTCTTTTCTTGGGGGGGCAAAAACTGTGCTGTTTTGGGTGGAAAGCCTGCTTTATACACACCTGGCCAAGTACTGTTCTGGCCTGTGTGGTGGGTCTGTGCATTTTTAGTTTTTTTTTTAAATAATATGCTGCATCTGCAAGGTATGGGGGCCTTATCTTTGGTGGATCACTATCTTTAGAGTGTAACCTGGATTTGGTTTGTCAGCATATTGGTGGCGTGGTGCTGAGGATCCACTGCTATGCAGATTGTCCAGGTGTGTTAATTATTTTTTGTGTCATTTATTTTTAAAATCAGGATGGGTTCCCAGGTGATGCATTTTTCCAGGCCTGCTTGGCCATCCTGAGAACCATGCTTTCTTGGTTTGGGGGGTTGGGGGGTTGGTGGAAGGGTGTAGGCCGAGAAGTATGCCTGGAAAGATGCATCATCTGAAGCTTGTGTGTTGAAAATCTTTTTTAAGCGAGATGCTGAGGAGTGTTATTTTTAAAAGTGAGACACTGAGGGGTTTTATACAGGCAATGTTTCTTTCCAAGTGTGCTTATGCACAGAGGCTCAGACATCTTGAGCACCATGCTTTCTTTGCTCAGTAGATGGTGGATAAGCACACCTGGAAAGACACTTTGCCATGATTACTGTGCTGAATTTTGTGATTGCTGTCTTGTTGTTTAAAGCAATACCTGTTGTGGGGGGGAGGCAGGTGATGCATTTTTCCATGCCTGCTTAAGGCTCAGACATCTTGAGCAACATGCTTTCTTGGTTTGGGAAGGGGGGTTGGTGGAAGGGTGTAGGCCTGAGAAGCACACCTGGAAAGATGCATCAACTGGAGCTGGTGTTTTATACACAACGTTTGGTCATATTCCTGCTGAATTCTGTGATTGATGCCACGTGTTAACATGTGTTGCTTTTGTTTTGTTTTAAAGCAAGATGCTAAGGGGTTGCATCTACAGGCAGTATTTGTTTACAGGTGTGCTTGTCCACAGAGGCTCACTCAGCCATCTTGAGCACCATGCTTTCTTTGCTCAGTAGATGGTGGATAAGCACACCTGGAAAGACACTTTGCCATGATTACTGTGCTGAATTTTGTGATTGCTGTCTTGTTGTTTAAAGCAATACCTGTTGTGGGGGGGAGGCGGGGAGGCAGGTGATGCATTTTTCCATGCCTGCTTAAGGCTCAGATATCTTGAGCAACATGCTTTCTTGGTTTGGGAAGGGGGGTTGGTGGAAGGGTGTAGACCTGTGAAGCACACCTGGAAAGATGCATCAACCGGAGCTGGTGTTTTATACACAACGTTTGGTCATATTCCTGCTGAATTCTGTGATTGATGCCACGTGTTAACATGTGTTACTTTTGTTTTGTTTTTAAGCAAGATGCTAAGGGGTTGCATCTACAGGCAGTATTTGTTTACAGGTGTGCTTGTCCACAGAGGCTCACTCTGCCATCTTGAGCTCCATGCTTTCTTTGCTAGATGGATGATGGATAAGCCCACCTGGAAAGACACTTTGCCATAATTACTGTGCTGAACTTTGTGATTGCTGCCTTGTTGTTTAAAGTGATTCCTGTTGTTGGGGAAGGCAGGTGATATACTTTTCCAGGCCTGCTTAAGGCTTGGCCATCTTGAGCAACATGCTTTCTTGGTATGGGGGGTTGGTGGAAGGGTATAGGCTGAGAAGCACACCTGGAAAGATGCATCATCTATAGCTGGTGTGTTGAAATGTGGACCTGGATTCTTTTTTTAAACAATAAGTTGAAGACCTTGGTTCTTTTAAAAGTGAGATGCTGAGAAGTGTTATTTTTAAAAGCGAGATGCTGAGGGGCTTCATACAGACAATGTTTCTTTCCAGGTGTGCTTATTCACAGAGGCTCAGCCATTTTGAGCACCATGCTTTCTTGATTGGGGGGGTTGGTGGAAGTGTGCAGGCCAAGAAGCACACCTGGAAAGATGCATCTGGAGATGGTGTTTTATGCAACGTTTTGTTATATTCCAGCTGAATTCTGTGATTGGTGCCATGTGTTAAAATTGTTACTTTTTTTTTCTATTAAGCGAGACACTGAGAGGTTGCATGTACAGGCAGCATTTATTTCCATGTGTGTTTGTCCACAGAGGCTCACTCAGCCATCTTGAGCACCGTGTTTTCTTTGCTCGGTAGATGGTGGATAAGCACCCCTGGAAAGATGCTTTGCCATGATTACTGTGCTGAATTTTGTGATTGCTGCCTTGTTGTTTAAAGTGATACCTGTTGTTGGGGGGGGCAGGTGATGCATTTTTCCAGGCCTGCTTAAGGCTCAGCCATCTTGAATAACATGATTTCTTGGTTTTGGGAGGAAGGGGTTGGTGGAAGGGTGTAGGCAGAGAAGCATGCCTGGAAAGATGCACCATCTGGAGCTGGTGGGTTGAAATGAGGACCTGTTTTTTTTTTTAAATTGAGACACTGAGAGGTGTTATTTTTAAAAGTGAGATGCTGAGGGGTGTAATTTTTAAAAGTGAGATGTTGAGGGGTTTCATACAGGCAATGTTTCTTTCCAGGTGTGCTTATTCACAGAGGTTCAACCATCTTGAACACCATGCTTTCTTTGCTCAGTGGATAGTGGATAAGCACACCTGGAAAGACACCTTGCCATGATTACTGTGCTGGATTTTGTGATTACTGCCTTATTGTTTAAAGGAATATCTGTTGTTGGGGGGGGCCAGTAATGCATTTTTCCATGCCTGCTTAAGGCTCGGCCACCTTGAGCAGCATGCTTTCTTGGTTTGGTGGGGTTGGTGGAAGGGTGTAGGCCGAGAAGCACGCCTAAAAATTTGCATCTCCTGGAGCTGGTGTGTTGAAATGTGGACCTGTGTTTTTTTTTTTTATAAGCGAGATGCTGAGGGGTGTTATTTTAAAAGCTAGAGCTGGAGTATTGGAATGATGCTTTGTCTGGATTATTTGTGCTGAATTTTTTGTGATTGCTGGCTTTTTTTGTTTAAGGTGAGACCTTCCTGTTTAAAGCAAGACCTTCATGTCCCTAGGGCACCATGCTGGCCCCTCCACCACTAATCACCAACCCCACATTGCAGCCCCCGAGTAACCCGATGTATCTATTCATCAGATACTCACACCATCTTCCCACCCCTCTGGCCAGCCCTCTGAGAACCTTCATTTTCCTCACATCCATTTTGCTTTCAAGGAAAGTGTGGGCATGCTTCCATTTTGTTTACAGGCAAGTGCGGACGTGCCTGCATTTTGTTTGTAGGCAAGTGCGGGTGTGCCTCCATTTTGGTTGCAAAGAAAGTGAGGGTGTGCCTCCATTTTGTTTGCAAGGAAAGTACAGACGTGCCTCAATTTTGTTTGCAAGGAAAGTGTGGCCAGGTCTATATTTTGTTTGCAAGGAAAGTGCAGGCATGCCTCCATTTTGTTTGCAGGCAAGTGTGGATGTGCCTCCCTTTTGTTTGCAAGGAAAGTGTGGGTGTTCTTCCATTTTGTTTGTAGGCAAGTGCCAGTGTGCCTCCATTTTGTTTGCAAGGAAAGTACGGGCATACCTTGTGCTGCTCTACTTGACCTTGTGCGGCTTCACCATGTTTGCTGCTCTTCTCTGCCTCATGTGGCATCACCATGTGTGCTCTACCCTTGTGCTGCTCTACTCTACCTCTTGTGGCATCACCATGTGTGCTGCTCTACTCTACCTTGTGCATCGTCACCATGTGTGCTGCTCTACTCTACCTCCTGCTGTTCTACTCTACCTCATGTGGTGTCACTATGTGTGCTCTACCCTCATGCTGCTCTACTCTATCTCATGTGGCATCACCATGTGTGCTGTTCTACTTTACCTCATGCTGCTCTACTTGACCTCGTGCAGCATAACCATGTGTGCTGCTCTGCTCTACTCTACCTTGTGTGGCGCTACTCTATTTTTCCCTGTACCCTCCTCATTGTTTTCCATAAATTAATTTATTAATATATTCTGAGCTGTTTTTCATTATGGCATCAAGGATTTTTGTCGGCTGAAAGAACTGGAAGTAATAAGAGTTGATAAAGCAATGGGGCCAGATGGGGTGCACCCCAAGGTCCTTAAAGAATTAAGAGAGGTGGTGGCTGAACCTCTGGCTATCCTGTTTAGCCAATCACTGGAAACAGGGGAGGTACCCAAAGACTGGAGGACAGCAGATGTAGTCCCCTTCTACAAAAGTAGGAACAAAGAGGAAGCAGGGAACTACAGACCAGTCAGCCTCACCTCGGTAGTAGGGAAGATCATGGAAGCACTACTGAAGGAGAGATTGGTGGAACATCTGGTTGTCAATGGACTACAGGACCCAAGGCAGCATGGTTTCACCAGGGGGGAGGTCATGTCAGACCTACCATGGTTGAATTTTTTAACTGGATGACTAGGGAGGTGGATCAGGGGGAGGGCAGTGGACATGGCCTATCTGGACTTCAGCAAGGCCTTTGACACTGTGCCACATAGAAGACTATTACACAAACTGGGGAATATGAGTGTGGGCAGGAGAGTAGTGTGGTGGGTAGGTAACTGGCTGGGTGGCAGGACACAGAGGGTGGTTGTAAATGGCTGCCACTCCACAGAGGGAAGAGTGACCAGTGGGGTACCACAGGGATCAGTGCTGGGACCGGTCCTATTCAACATCTTCATCAGTGACATTGCACAGGACCTAGAAGGCAGAATTTCACTGTTCGCTGATGACACAAAGCTCTGTAACAGAGTAGACACACCAGAGGGTGTAGACAGAATGAGAAGGGACCTGCAGAAACTTGAAGAATGGTCAGGGGTTTGGCAGTTGAAATTCAGTGCAAAGAAGTGCAAGATAATGCATATGGGGTACAAAAACCCTGGCACAATATATCAGTTGGGGGGGGTGAGGATATAGCATGCACCAAGCAGGAAAGGGATCTTGGGGTTATCATCTCTGATGACCTCAAGGTGGGGAAACAGTGTGACAAGGCAGCAGGTAAAGCAAATAGGATGCTGGGATGTATAGACAGGGGAATCACCAGCAGGAAAAGGAAGGTCATAATTCTGCTATACAATACACTAGTGAGGCCCCACCTGGAGTACAGTGTACAGTTCTGGAGGCCATACCTACGTAAGGACATAGACAGGGTAGAGAAGGTTCAGAGGAGGGCAACAAAGATGGTGCATGGATTGCATCACAAGTCCTATGAAGACAGGTTGAAGGAACTGAACATGTACTCCCTGGAGGAGAGAAGGGAGAGAGGGGGATATGATAGAGACATGCAAGTATCTCACAGGGAGGAACAGGGTGCAGGAATACACTATTTTTAAGTGAAAAAGATGTTCCAGGACTAGAGGGCATGGAATGGAGTTGGAGGGAGGATAATTCAGAGGAAACATGAGGAAGAATTTCTTTTCAGAACGGGTGGTGGACAAGTGGAACACCCTGCCAGAGGAAGTGGTGGGGGCTGAAACAATCACGGGATTTAAGAATGCATGGGATAGACATAAAGGAATTGTGGAGGTCAGGGGTTAGGGGCAACAGACTTCTAGGAAAACATAAACTGAACCTACAAGCTCAAACGGGCAGACTGGATGGGCCATAGGCCCTTATCTGCCAACACTGTCTATGTATCTATGTATCTATGTCTTGTGTTATAATAGTTTTGGAAAGATGGAACAAAGTGAAACAAGAAGACGTCAAACACCATATGTGTTTGCTGCAGACTTGCTCTGTGGGCCTCTGAAGAATTGTTCTGTACCGCTCACAGTAAAAGGAATAACTTAAGAAAGGATCCACAATGCATCCAGAAGTATAAAGAAAAAGCAAAAGGACATGCACAGAAGCACAGAGACAAAATGACCGAAAAACAATGCATACTTGCTAGAGAGAAAAGTCGATTGTGAATTCAGGAATCAAGGAAAAAAAAGAGGGGCATGACATTGGATACTGTAAACCCTTCTATAACTAAAGAAACAACTAAACAAACAGCAGAACAGAAAAGAGAATATTGGAGAGAGAGAAAAAAAATGAACAACACATGATAATGACCTCCCAAAAATGAAGAAGAATCAATGAAAAATAACAACAAGGATGCTATGAAGTAAAGAAGATGGAGGCCACCAATTCCATTACTACAGCCACTAACACCACAAATGCAATGGAAATGTAAGTGAACACACCATCCAACAAATGTTGGAAACACAAATGAGAACACCCTCCATTACCAGTGCAACCATGACATCCATTGCCTTGGACAAAAGCGCAACACCAGTGATGGACCCAAGGTCAGAAAGTGAAATTAGAAAGGCTGTGCAGCGAGCACGTGAAGGATGGCCCAGGTCCCTGACCAGGTTTGCTGTGACAATAGCAAAAGTTATCTCCTTGGCCACACCCAAAAAATAGGCTGCTCTCTCAAGGTTTGGATGTCATGCAAAACTGGACAATAAATTAGTGGAAGTCCTTCAACAGAAATTAAATTCAGTTAAACAGTGCAACAGGAAGGCAGATAAAGAACTGAAAACAGAATTCATCAGCACGTTTCTTGTTCTGAAAAAGTACCACCTACTATGAAGAGCAAGCATGAGCCTCAGGACCAGTAGGAGAAGAATGATTAGGGTATCAAAGAGCATGAAAGTTAAGAGGAGCACCAGTTACAAGTTGGGAATATCTGAGGAGCTGCAGAAGAAAGTACAAGATTTTTTCAATATATCAGCAACACCACTTCCACACAAGAAGGCATTTTCAAAATGAACCGGAAAAGCCAGATTACTCCTAGACAAAACTGAAAAGGTTGCACCAAGAATTCTGTGAGCAAAACCCAGATGAAAAAATTGAACTAACTAAATTCAGTAGTCTCTGCCCCGATAATATTAAACTCTCACAGGAGCAAAAACTGGACCAGTGTCTATGTGAGTATTGTACCAATGGTAAACTAAAGCTGTTAGCAATGAAGTGATTTGCCAGCCAGCAAAGAAGACTGGAGTGCAAAATGTCCAATATTTATGAAGCAGTAGAACTGACAATGTGCCCAAAGAAGGAAGGTGAGAAATTCTTTGAAAAGTCCTGTATCGAAAAAATTTGCAATAAGTGTAACACTTCTACTATTGGCAAATCACTGGAAGAACTTTTATATACTCACAGAACTGAGGAGGTGAAATGGCAACAGTGGTACAGCGTGACCATTCCCAAGGTCATAAATGGATCAGCGAGTAAACAAACAAGAAAAGTCATGAAGCGAAAAGTTGCCACATTTCGATGTCTGGTTGAAGCCTTGAATGAGGACCTCCTGTTTCTGGGTTGACATCTACACATGGCATCCTGGCAACACCACCAATTCAAATCACTCAAAGATAACCTTTCTGACAGATGGGTATTTATGGTACTAGACTTTGCAGAGAACTGCATATGCAAGTACCAGGATTAAATTCAGTCATGCCATTGGCATCACGAGCAAGCCACTTTTTACATTGTAGTGATATACTACAGATGTGAAAGATGTACAGACCTAGTTACAGAGTCACTTGTCTTCATATCTAGTGATCTCATACATGACCACCGCACAGTTTTGCATTTCATCAACATGTCCAATTCCTACCTCAGAAACATCCGTGGCATCAATATTGAGAAACAGGTACACTTTACTGATGGGTGTGGGAGTCAGTACAAATTGAAATGGACCTTCCAGAATATATCATTGGCTCCATCACTACATGGATTCCCAATAGAACGTGCTTTTTTGGATCCCAGCATGAAAAAGGATCCTCAGATGGTGAGAGTGTGGTGGTGAAGTAATGTGCAAGCCTAGCTGTGCAGTCATGGCAGACTATCATTTCAAATGCTGTGCACCTCTTTCAGTACTGCAAGAGGAATTTAACAAAGGAACCTGCCGTCGAAGGTTGCACTCATTACCACAGAACATTCTTCTGAGTCAGTGACGGAAAAACTACCAGAAATGCAGGACCAGAACTAAAAATAATACTTAGCACACAAAAGGTTCAGAGTGTCCGATCAGCAGCGGTGTGAAGTCAGAGACTACAGCTGTTTCTATGGGCCATGCAAAAAGGAGGATGGTCACTGTGAGAATGTAAGATATGTTGATGGATGAAAGAAGAGGATTATTAAGACTGCACCTGGCTATGTGTCTTCAGTGAAGGAAAAAGAAACTTCAGGGCCCTCTCTATTGCCGATTCCTGTCTCTATTGCAATCACCAGCATACCCACCCCCACTTCTGATATTGCATCGCCAGTGATGACCAGTATGTCTACTGTTGTGAACCAGATTAGTGAACATGCTGTCACTGTAATAGATTCTGCAGCCAGTACAACAACCAATACATCATCTGTTGCCAGTGCATCTACCAGAAGGCAAAAGAACTATGACCACATACAGAAAAGCCAGTTTTATACCATCTATTACTCTAACACATTTTACATTGGACAAGTAATGAAATGAAACAAGAATCTGAATGTAAATTTTTGCAATGGAGCAGGGATGGCAAATTCTTTTGGCCATGGAATCCAGACATCGATGTCATAAAGGGAAGACAACTTTTGTCATGGGCTGGTAACAGTGCAAGGACAAGGAAAATTTGACATATCACCATATGACCTGAGAACCATCATCAACAAACATGAAAAACTGAAACAACATTGGAATTAACAGAATTTGAAAGAAGTAGTATTTTTAACATTTCTGAATGGTCCTGTAAGAGGGCAGGCAGGTAGGGGAAGGTATATAGAAAGATATGGTGGACAGCAGTAGGTGAGTAGATGGATGTAAACATACAGACACAGGGCATGCTGACAGTGGACAGCCATTAGGTTGGTCAGAGCCTGCAGAAGGTGTATAGGTGTTGGGGAAGAATTTAAAAAATGCTGGCGAGCACAAGGACTGTTGAAGGGGTGGCCAAGTGGAGGTTGTCTTATGGTGGAATTAAGTGGAGGGGGTGCTGATGGAAGGAAGACAAAATGATTAATTTTGGAAGATGTAAAGTAAGGCAGAAGGTGTGAAAAAAGAGTGCAGGAAAAGGAGAAAAGGGGAAGCTGTGAAGGAAGTGAAGAAATGATTGAGGGGGGACAATGAGGTGTGGACAAGAATTATGGCCTCATTTGCACATTGGACTGTTAGGGGTATGTCATTCTTCTGTCATGAGGATGTGTCCACGGTGAAGGCATGTCATTTCAGGTATGTATTGAGCACCAGCTTGAAGAGGCTAGGAGTGAACTTGAAGGAGTTTAACACCACTTATTTCAAGTTTGGAGAGCACCACATGCCCGAGTGGAAGGGCTCATGGATGAGTGGATGCCGGCCTCAGGCATTGGCAGAGCTTGATTTTGGTTATGTGTGGTGGCACATGATAAACCTATTTTTGTTTTGACAGGAGTCAGTGGATGTAGGCCCTTGGGTACTGACAATCACTGGATTTTGAATGTTATGTGATGCGGGAACTGATTTCAGTCTGTGTTTTGTTTTGGCAGGCGCTGGTTCAAAGAATAAACTACTTTAGGTGTGTGGCTGTCAATGAAGTTTGAATTCCAGCCAACTCCAAGGAGGCAAAAATTGATTTCTTGTGCAATGGCACTCTGATGAACTATGAACTGTCCTATAAAACTATGAAGAATGACCGCTGACTTAAGAATGCAGCAATGCGAACATTTATGGACACTAATGGGTGGATGGTTGTGGTATGAAAGGAAGGTATCAAGATTAAAGAGACATTGTTGTGTATGTGCATTTGTGTAGCATAAGTTTAGATAGGTTTTTAGATTACATCCAGTGGGTAGTGCACCTGCCATGCCCCACCATTGTAAAAGCAGGTGTGGGTCAGTATGGTCTCGTTGTCCCTGTAGGGGAGATCACCTTTGGGGTCATGAAGGAATTTTCCCAGTTTTCCCACAGGGTTTTTCTGGGTTGTTTGCTTTCTTCAGTGAAATCAGGTTAGGCAGTAGGCAAGGCCAGTTAAATTACTGTTATCTCTTGGGTGGCATGGAAGCCTTGGTTGATGCAGAAGAGGGGAAGGTACCAGCATCCTTTATGCTCATTTTGTGCATCTGGACACTTAGATTTTTTTTGGGTGAAAGTTCCCATAGACTTTTCTTTGTAATGCCCAGAGAGAGTGAGCTGTGCCCCTGTGACCACATGGTATGTAATGAAAGAATCTGTAGAGCTTGAGGGCACACTCCATTGGTTTACTCTAGGGCTGTTTTACAGATGGTGATTGCAAACAAATTATGGCCACTGCTCAACTAACAAAACCACTGTTAGTAGCATGGTGGCTGTATTTTGCTTGAACTCATACGTTAACATTAGAAATGGCAGATTAAAACACGGCCCCATAGAAAACAATGGAGCACACCCCTGTGCTCTACAGAATCTTGCATCACAAGCCATGCAGGTACAGGGCCATGGCTCAGATGTATTTAAATGAAGACCCCCAGAAATTTAACAGGGACTTCCACTTTTGGGCCATGGCACCCCAACTTTTTTAAAAGACAGTAATGGACCTCCCTAATGACAAATCCAACTGATACCATAGCTAAAGACTGGTTACCTCATGTGGAATCCCAGAGTTATGAAGTAGAATGACAATCAAGACTACCTGGCTGCCCACATCACGCAGACTTGTTAAGGTTTTTTTTTCTCAAATAAATACATGGCTGCAGCCATTTCCATGTAGTTCTTGGTGTGTTTCTCCATTTGTTTGGGTGGAACCGGGGGAACAGGGCAATACAGCATAAGGCAATGGCAAAATGACAATATTGGAATAGAAGATTTTTTGGGGGTGGTGGAATTACACCTTGGAACACTTCAAAATGATCATAAATGTAAATATGCTAATTATGCAATGTTTGTTGTAAAATGGTTTTAGTATTATAATGATTAGATGCTGAGAACAACATTGTTTTGGTGTCCAATGTTGCACGAACCACACTGTTTGGTGTCCCCTGTTGCACACACCACACTGTTTGGTGTCCCCTATTGCACGCACCACACTGAGAGGCTTTTATCTCAAGTTTCTGTTAGGCAGTTATCTCACTACATGGTTACTTTTTCAACTTTGTGTCAGAGTGTTCAGAAAAGCTTATTAAAATTATTCTACTGTGGGTTTGAAAAAATTACCACTATGTCACACTTTGGTAATCCTTTCTCTTGAACAGACCTGAATACTAAATTATATGAGAAGCAACTTTAGACAAGAACAACAATTTGTGAAGGTAAATTTCCTGCTGGGCTTAGATCACCAGTTACCTGTTTTGCTGGTGTTACATAACATTTACATCATAGGAACAGCAGTTCATTAACCTTCACTTCATTGGCACACTAAATGTTTTTTCTTAGCAGGCAAATGATCAGTGGCTCACATCTGAGCAGGGACGTAAGTATTTATTCAACTTTTTGTACAATGAAAACTCACATGAGTGGCGATTTATGGTGGTGTACAATTGGAATCATAAATTATATAAACACATTGTGCTAAGAACAATTTGTGAATATAAATTGCCCATTGGGATTAGATTCTCAGTCATCTATTTGGCAGATTCTGACATAACCTCTATACAATAGGAAAATCCTGCTTCCACACCAGCAGCTCAGTGGCATATTCAATGTATGTTTGCTTAGTAGTCAAGGGACCAGTGGCTCAGATCCTAGCATAGACATAAACATATCTTTTGTAAGATGGAAACTAACTTTATTGGTGATTCATGGGGGTGTGAAGTGAAATAGTAAAGTATATGAGAAGTAAATTTAACTAAGAACAACAATTTGTGAAGGTAAATCACCTGTTGGCATTAGATTCCCAGTTGCAAGTCAGATCCAGTTCAGAGGCACACAGAATGTGTGTAGTATAGCAGGCAAAGGACCAGTGGGTCAGATCTGAGCAGGGAGTTAAATATTTTTTTAATCTTTTTTTAAGGATGGAAACTCACTTGAGTAGTGATTAATGGTGGTGCCGAATGGAATAGAAATTATGCGAGAATTCAGTTTAGCTAAGAAGAGCAATTTGTGAAGGTAAGTCATCAGCTGGGATTAGATTTCCAGTCCCCTGTTTGCAAGTTGTGACATGACTTCTACAGCAAAGCAAATGCAACTCACTCACCTGCAGCTCAGTGGCACACTGCAGGCACGTTCACTTAACAGGTAAAGACTTGGGACCAGATATTCAAAGCTTTGCACATGGTACAAATCCATTACATTAGAAGAGCACCAGATTTGCACCAGGCTGCAGTATTCAAAAGCCCTTTTAGCGCTGGCACTGTGTGATAGCACCAAAGATAAAAGTTAATATATTCAGGGGAGGGAGTGGCCATGAATGGTGGTGCACCTGCACATTCAAAAGATTAGTGCCAGTCTACAGGTTTTTGTGCCACCTGAAGCGCCACACTAAATATCACCTGCAAAAAGCATGCGGCAATGCAGCGATGTTACCCGATGTAATTCAAAGTGAAACTTTCAATTATGTACAGGTTTACCCCGGTAGTGTAGTGGTGGCCCCACTGCCCCATCATGATCCCCAACCCCCATATTTTTTAAAAATAATGATTTTCCTTGGTAGTCTAATGTTCCCCCCACACCCACATCATGATGCCTGACCACTTTAGGTTTGAAAATGAATGATTTTCCCTGGTAGTCTAGTGGTTGCCCCACCGCCATCATGATCCCCGACCCGTGTAGATTTAAAATAAATGAATTTCCCTGGTAGTCTAGTGGTTCCCTCACCCCGCATCATGATCCTTAACTCTGGTTTGTTTAATAAATATTACATTTCCATTGTAGTCTAGTGGTTACCCCACCTCCCAGCATGATTCCTGACCCCCATAGGTTAAAATAAATAATTCTTCCGGTAGTTTAATTATCCCTCCACCGCCTATCATGATCCCTGACTCTGGTATGCCTCAATTAACAACTGTTCCCTGGTAGTCCAGTGGGCCCTCCACCCGGCAGTGCCATTTAAGGCTGTGCTAATACCTTTTCCTGAATATTTGGAATTCGGGTCCCAAGTATACAGTATTCGTTATTCAGTATTCGGTATTTGGCCAAAAAAGGTATTTTTTTTAAAGAAACTTTAAAAAAGAACTTCAACAACATAGAAACATAGAAACATAGACTTCGATGGCAGATAAGGACCGCTTGGCCCACCTAGTCTGCCCATTTCCCTACCTACAGGCTAAGCTGCAGATCCTAGTTAACCAACAGCCTGTTTCTTCCTACCCCCCACAAGAACTGCATTATGTCTTCATGCATTCTTGACTTCTCCCCACAACCTCCTCAGGAAGGCTGTTCCATCCATCCACCACCCTCTCTGAGAAAAAATATTTCCTCACATTGCCCCTGGACCATCCCCCCTCTATCTTCTCTTTTTCTGAAAGATGCTACCCCGTTGGAGTTTGTTGATTCCACTGAGGTAACTTAAAAGTTTCTATCTGTCCCCCCTCTCCCTCCTTTCCTCAAGGGTATACATATTAAGCTCCTTTACTCTCTCCTTGTATGGCTTCTCTTGTAGACCCTGCACCATTTTAGTTGCCCTCCTCTGGACTTCCTCCATCCTGTCAATGCCCTTGCAGGGATGGAGTCTCCAGAACTGGATGCAGTACTCCAGATGGGGTCTCACCAACTGTCTGTACAGAGGGATAACAACTTCCTGTTTTCTTTTTTTTTTATCGTACTTTGATTTTTGTGCCTCTGCAGCACTCTGGCGGGGGCATCCAGCCCCCACCTACCAGGAGGACAGCAGGCTCACTCAATACATGAGGGTCCAATCACAGCTGTCACCGGATCTCCTGACGCGATTCCACGACAGGCCTCCAGGTCGGTGGGTGCATGGCCATCAAGCTGCTCGGTCATGCCCAGCCCTTTTTCCACCTTGGTTTTTGTCCCCTGGAGCCAGCAGTGCAATGACGTGCTGTGATTATGCAAGCATCTTGCTGAACTCCTCCCCATGCTGGCGCCACACCTTGTGCTTCTCCTGGTCTTCACCAGGGGCCACCCAAGCAGGATGCAACCCCACAAACCCACCCCAGAGGAAGGACAGCAGTTGTGGGATGTTCAATCCAACCTCTCCCTGCCAGCCCCCAGAGGCCCAAGTCCATTCCCAAACCTGGGTCACTGGTGTGGTGCGAGGTGTGGCATCCAGCGCCTCAACCCTCAGCACCACCGGACCGGCAACTTCCTGTTTTCTGCTGGTGATGCCTCTCCATATACATCCCGGTATCCCCCCCAGCACTCCCTACTGCCTTCTCATATTGCTTGCCAACCTTAAGGTCATCTGATATGATTACCCCCAGGTCCCTTTCCATTTTTGTTGTTGTTACTACCTCCCCCCATTCTGTAATCTTCCCCTGGGTTTTTGTTTCCCAGGTGCATTATTTTGCACTTCTTTGCATTGAATCCAAGCTGCCATATTTCTGACCATTCCTCCAACCTTGCCAAGTCCCTTCTCATCCTTTCCATGCCTCCTTGTGTATCAACCCTGTTGCAGATCTTTGTGTCATCTGCAAAGAGGCACACTTTTCCTTCCAGTCCCTCTGCAATGCCACTTTTAAAGACATTTAAAAGGACTGGATCCAGTACTGAACCCTGCAGTACCCCACTGGTAACCCCCCCTTTCTTCAGATTGGACTCTATTTACAATTACCTTCTGTGTCCTGTTGTCCAGCCATTGTTTTACCCAGGCTACCACCCTGGAGCCCACTCCCAGGCTGGTTAATTTGTTTATTAATCTTTTGTTTGGGACTGTGTCAAATGCCTTGCTAAAGTGTATGTAGGCCATGTCCACAACTCTTCCCTGGTCTACTACTTTGGTCACCCAGTCAAAGAAATCAATTAGATTTGTCTGACATGACCTTCCCACTGTGAACTCATGCTGTCTTGGGTCCTGTGCCTAATTGGCCTCTAGGTACTCAACAATTATTTCCTTCAGAAGTGATTCCATCACTTTCCCTACCACAGAGGTCAAACTGACAGGTCTGTAGTTTCCTGCCTCTGTCTTGCTCCCACTTTTGTGAAGAGGAATCACATCCACATTCCTCCAGTCCTCAGGTACCACACCATTCCTCCCATGATTTTTTAAAAAGTGTAGTCAGTGGTGTCACTGGTTCTCCCCTTAATTCTTTTAGAATTCTGGGGTGAATCCCGTCAAGCCCCATTACCTTGTCCACCTTCAGTTTTAGGAGTTATTTCAAAACCCTTTCTTCTTTGAAAGGACTGGGATTGACCCCCCCCCATCCAGAGTGCTTCTGTTAATTGGATTAGGTACCTCCCCTTCTCCTCTTTTGTGAATACCGAGCAGAAGTATTCATTCAGTATCCTTGTTTTCTACTGTCCCTCTCTGCCCACCCACTGTCCATTCTGTTCAGCCTCACTATCCCTCCCATTGTCTTTCTACGCTCCCTGATGTACCTATAAAAGGTTTTATTCCCCTTCTTAACCGAGTTGGCTATCTTTTTCTCAGTTTGGGCCTTTGTTATTCTGACTTCCCTCCCTGCTTCCTTTTGCCTTAACTGGTACATTTATCTGTCCTGCTTCTTCTGTGTTTCCTTATGCTTCCTAAATGCTATCTTATTTCTCCCTAACCTTCCCCGCCACCTCTTTTGAGAACCATAGTGGCTTTTTCTTTCATTTGTTTATTTGTGTCACACAAAGGCTTGTTGCCTCTGTGATGGCAGTTTTGATGTTTCCCCATTGTTGCTCCACCCCTCCTTCTAGCCTGTTTGCTAGTGCTTTTCTAAGGCAGTCTCCTGACTTGCCAAAGTCAGCCCTCCTGAAGTCCTGTACCCTCACTTTTGTATGGCTTGACTCTGTAGCTGAGTTTATCGTGAACCACACTGTTTGGTGGTCACTTGTTCCCAGATGGCTACACACTTCTGGATCTGAGATCCTCTCACTGCCCCATTAATCACCATTAATCACCCATTGAACCTGGTATACCATATACACCTCAATGATACATCAGCCACCGACAGAGCTCTCACGAATGTAACACAAGCTTCAGGTGGCACACTCAATCCACCACACCATACACATAGCACTCTGAAAATAATAATGTCAAGCATTACATTGGATCAGCACTAGAGGGTGTTCATGGTCACAGACACGGAGTAGAAGGTGCTTTGGCCATGGGCATAGGAATAGTGGTAGTAGTGGTTACAGCAGTGGTACAGCAGGTACAGCAGTGGTGACAACTGAAAGGGTGACTGCTGCAAGAATGGCACTAGTGGTGGTGGGAAGCACACTGGCTTTGGATGTAGCAGCCACAGTGGTAGCAGTGGGAACACTGGTGGTGGTGGTGTCTGCTGCTTCCTGCACAAAGCATGTATGATCTAATGCCCCCCTACTACTGCACAAAAGGATGTGACAGTGAACATACAGATGGAACAGGTGGTGACACTAGTAGTAATACTGCTAGTGGTATTAGTAGTAGTAGTAGTACTATTACCAATGCTACAAGAACTAAAAGGCTTGCTTGGGGAGAAAAATATTTGAGCCAGCTGAATAAAGAGAGACACCTGTCTGTCACTGTCTATGTAGTCTATCTCACCACCTTCTCTGGAATTGTGTTTTGTATCAATAATATACAGTGGAGGAAGACAAGATGCAGTTCAGTATTTTGCAGTAAATGACATGTCACAAAATTTTGGATGACTAGAGGGCTTAACTGCCATTAAATTACATTGCTTCTTGCAGCATACTGCAGCACTTCACAGTAATTTTGCAAGATACTGCATTACATACTGTCTGGTGCCACTATATAAACTATGTTTTATAATTGAGATGCAGTGTTTCATCTTTGGGTATGTTAGTTTTGGATTGTTTTGTTACAATGGCATCTCAGTCTCATTCATCTTAACTTCACTTATTTATGGTATATGTTTCTTTAAGTGTTGCATATTCATAGTGTGTTTGTATGCTCCTGACATGCACTCTGACAAACATCAGGTTCTGGTCAAAGCACCAGGGATCTATTGCCATCCTCTAGCCTTAGCACAAATAAATGTACTGGCAACTTTATTCTCCACTGCTCTTAACTGCATTTTGTTACTGCACCCCCCCCCCAGTGCTTCCTTTTTTCTACATAGATTGTCTGGGAGTTTGGCAGCCCAGGGACAACACCAGCAGTAATTGCCTGGATCTGCTGTATGTTTGTATATCTATCATCCTGTCCATCTCCACTTGGGGCTAGTGGTGCAGATGCTTTGCTGGGGCTGGACCAAGCATGTTTGCAAGATTGCTAAAGACATGATGGATCAGATCACTAGTGGTTACTGTGTAAAGCACAGACTATTACTGTGCAGTACCTGTGTGTGTGATGCTTTACTTCGTGCTTGTAGAACTACAGTAATATGCCAGCCTTACCAGTTATACTATACCACAAAAAAGTAGCAGCAAATAAAAACACTGCTACTAAGAAGGGGAAGAAAAGGGCAACTTTTTTAGTCAAAATGGAACCAAGCAAGGAATGGACAGATTACATACAGTCAACTCAGTGAGGCAGGCCTGCCCCACTAAGTGCAATGGTTTAATTAACAAAACAACAACACTCAAACCAACATGCATGTGCACAGTTGTGCACACACAAGGTTCAGACTCAGGGAAAAATATATTTCACATGCACAGGTTAATTGTGTGCAGTGGGCTGTGGAAGTGGGGGAGTCAGACAACACACTCCTTATGTGTACAGGGATACAAGCCCAGAACCAGAGGACTAACAATAATTATTCAGTGAGTCAAGTCTGACTGGCTTAGAACTGAAGAAGTTTATTTCAAAATCTGTGTGCACACAGCTGTGCACATGTGGCCCTGCCTCATTAAAAATATATATCAAGCATGCACATGCAGGGCAAAGCCTCACAAAATCAAATAGTATGCATGTATTCAGCAAATCATGAGCAGTGACCTGCAGGAGGGGGAGTTCGCAGACACCCTCATCAGTCATGCAGGGAACCAAGCCTGGAACCAGAAAGCAGCAAAACAACCAAACGCAAAAATAGAATGTGCTGAACCCAAGCAAAGTCACACTGGCGCTGTCAGACAGCAGCAGAGAAGAGGTGTTAGCAGACAGCCCTCCTAGTCTCTGTAACTGAGTACAGCAATAAGGACAAAAATACCTGTCAGAAAGCCAAACATAGCTTTTCTGAGACTGATCAAACAAACTATACTGACCCAAAAAAAGCCTGTGAAGCAAAAATCTATTTCTTGTTTAGCAAGTTTACGGTATCAGAAGTACTGCAGAGTAGCTGTCAGAAACCACTGTCTCCTGTCTTCTACCAGCTCAGAGTGAAGAAGTCACATGGTGTGCTTGCCTTTGAGCTCAAGAAACAGTTTTTAATTGGCCAACAAAGCTCTGTGAGACTTGGAAATCTCAACGAATAGTAGTTCCTGAACAGTAGCCAAATAGTGAACTATTTGGAAAACACATCTGAATATTCGAGAAGCCTACTATTCGTGGTATTTGGAAAATACTATTTGGCCCATGCACAGCCCTAGTGCCAACACGCACTCCCCTGAACTATCACTGAATGGAGCTGGTGACTGGTTTAACCCAACACTTACCTCCATATCCAGCCACCGACTGAGTGATGAATGGGCGTGTTCTAGAGTAAGTAGTGTCACTGCAGATAGGAATCCATGATACTAGTGGATGCCTGGAGCATACTCCCTGCATAGGTGGTGGGGGTTAAAACAGTAACAGGATTCAAGAATGCATGGTGTAGGCATAAGTGAACCTTAGTGGTACGGAAAGGGGGGGCAGGAGATCAAGTAGGGTCTGTGGCGTTAAAATGAGTAGGAAAATGGCAGACTGTTTCTGTGTTTCTGTACTGAAATCACCATACTGATTCTATATGCAGAAGCACAGGCCCCTCCCACCACATACAAAGCCATTATATTCAAATTACAAGACTTCTTGTCTCTTTGCCCCTATGGGCCAGCATTTCTGTAGCAATGAGGGTCCTGCGTCTCTTTAGCCAGAGGACATACATCAATTTCTGGCTCCAGCACAGCAGCCCCCATGCATATAGAAAACCTTTGAAGAGACACAGGACCCTCGGTGGACTTTGCTTTTGCAGACAGAAGTACTGCTGCACTTTTTGTATCATGGATTTTGTGGTACGTGGGCTTCTGGTCCAGAGGTTGGTGTGTATGCCTTACACTTGCAGCAGCAGAAATGAAGGCCGATCAATTATTTGTATGTTTTATGGTGTCCATGGCTACATGACACTACAGAAAGGCTAAAATGACTGTGTTGCCCACTTTGTCTGCCATTGTCCTACATACTGTAACACTGCAGAACCTACTTGATCTACAAATTCCCCTTCCTTTCCTTATCACTAAGGTCCCCTTATGACTACCCCATGCATTCTTGAATCCCATTATCATTTTTGTCACACCACCCATGCTGGGAGGATGTTCCAGGCATACACCAGTATTGTGGATTTCCATCTGCAGCAACAAATGCTGTATGTTTTTTGTCTTGCCTGACAATGGCTATCTGTGGTTGCTTGTGTGGTCTTGTCCTTTTGCTGCTTGGGGGGGTGCTGCTTGGGGGGTGTAGGTGGGGAGTTAGGGTTAGAACAAAAGATTAATAGTCAAATTAACCAGCCTGGGAGTGGGTCCCAGGATGGTAGCCTGGGTAAAACATTGGCTGGACAACAGGACACAGAAGGTCATTGTAAATGGAGTCCACTCTGAAGAAAGAGGGGTTACTAGTGGGGTACTGCAGTGTTCAGTACTGGAAAAAAGTATGCCTCTTTGCAGATGACACAAAGATCTGCAACAGGGTTGATACACAAGGAGGCATGAAAAGGATGAGAAGGGACTTGGCAAAGTTGGATGAATGGTCAGAAGTATGGCAGCTAGGATTCAATGCAAAGAAGTGCAAAATAATGCACCTGGGAAACAAAAACCCAGAGGAAGTTTACACAATTGGGGGGAGGTAGTAACAACAACAAAAAAGGAAAGGGACCTGGGGGTGATCATATCAGATGACCTTAAGGTTAACAAGCAATGTGAGAAGGCAGTAGGGAGGGCTGGGGGTATACTGGGATGCATAGGGGAGGCATCACCAGCAGAAAACAGGAAGTTGTTATCCCTCTGTAAAGACAGTTGGTGAGACCCCATCTGGAGTACTGTGTCCAGTTCTGGAGACCCCATCTCCGCAAGGACATAGACAGGATAGAGGCAGTCCAGAGGAGGGCAACTAAAATGGTGCAGGGTCTGCAAGAGAAGCCATATAAGGAGAGACTAAAGGAGCTTAATATGTATACCCTTGAGGAAAGTAGGGAGATGGGGACATGATAGAAACTTTTAAGTACCTCAGTGGAATCAACAAAGTCCAAGAGGGTAGCATCTTTCAGAAAAAGAGATGTGTAAGAACAAGGGGACACAATTTAAAAATAGAAGGAGGGTGGTTCAGGGGCAATGTGAGGAAGTATTTTTTCACAGACAGGGTATTGGATGCATGGAACAGCCTTCCTGAGGAGGTTGTGGGGTCTAAAACTGTGGGAGAATTCAAGAATGCATGGGACAGACATAAGGCAATTCTTTTGGGGGGTAGGAAGAAATAGGCTGTTGGTTAACTAGGATCTGTGGCTTATGCTGTAGGTAGGGAAATGGGCAGACTAGGTGGGCCAAGCGGTTCTTATCTGCTGTCAAAGTCTATGTTTCTATGTTTCTATGAAATCCTAAAAATGAATTTCCCACCTTTTGACACTTTAATAGGAACCCTAACTGATGCATTAACATAGTTTTTTTGAAATATATATATATATATATATATATATATATATATATATAAATATATATATAAAATCTATATGTATGTAACCCCACCCAGGTATGCCATTTCCATCTTGACAGCACTACCCGGTGGGCTGGGTTCAGGAAGAAATATGTCACTTGGCACATTGGCTAGGTTTGGCTACTCTGCAAAGGGCACCCAAGTAACTCCGGACACAGGAAGCAATAACCGTAATGTCCAATACCAGAAGTGGAATTCTAAAGTGTGGCTTTTATTCACATCCAACAGAACAAACAAAGCATATATGGACCCCCACGGGGCTATAATCCAGGCAATGCACATTTATGGAGATCAGAACACATCCTCAATCACTTTAGCCCTCAGGCTCTGAAATACACTGGACACACAGCCCCAACTTGTACTCTACTCTGGGTTTTCCCTGGCTCGGCTCCCTTGCCAGCCCTTTGGACACTTTACTTATAGCATGGAACATTTACTGGTGGCTCCCTAAACCACCCATGAGCACTTCTGGCTCCATACGGGAATCTCCCTCATCAATCCCACGTCTGGGTACTTTCCTTAGGCACTGGCCAAGTACCTGAGAGAAAGCAACAGGTGTCCCAAAGCAAACCCGTAGAGGTGAATTTGGTTACTACTGATGGGGGGGTCTCCCTCCTCTTGCTCCCATAATTCATACCCGGCCATTTCTCTGGACTGTAACACCTCATCCTTGAAAATACTTTGCTGTGTAGATTCTTTTTAAATGTATTCACATTCAATCTACTGTCTTTAAATCCCATTTGTGCTGAACTTGAACATACTTAATAAGTGGCTGTGTCCATTACTCTAGACTCCCCACATTGTTAAACAGTCCAATCCCCACATCTTCCAAACTGTACTTGGCTGTCTTTTCCTGACCCCAAAGTAATAGTCACTTTAGTTTCATCTTGTTTCAGGTGAAAACACATTGGCCCTATAGCAGAGTGAACTCACCCCTTGGTTGCAGGTGCCCCACAGGCGTTTTCTCCTCAAAGAAATCTCGTCCAGAACTTCTGGTGTCTCAGAACAAAATTAAATCAGGCAGCTTCTTTTTCCCTAGCAGGACCAGGGGGGTTGCCCCTGGAAGCAGGCTGTTTCCTTCGCCACACCCCCATAGGGATGGGGCCCTAAACCACTGAAAGCAGTCTCTAACACTTCAATGTGCCCTTCTTGTGTTCCTCTTCAGGTGAGAACACACACCTATAAAAAAAATAGCTCTTTGACAGAGCTTAGAGCTCTGAGGGCCTGCTTACAGCAGAGCACCTCCTTCCTCTACTACAGACTGCAACAGACTCTACTGAACTAACTTCAAATTCCCCAACATTCTACTCTAACCTCCAACTGCAACATTCCAGTGTGGCTTATGCAGCTGAGACAATTCTAAATTGATGTCATTCCTCAGTCTCAGCTGAGACTGAGAACAGAGTGAGACGGTGTGAAATCCATTTAACTGGAGTTTCACAAGCTGCCTTCCCTGCCTACCACTAGGTCTTACTGGGACTCTTGTAACCCCAGATAACAGGGGGGTTACATGTAGTATATCAAAGTTCTGTGTTACTGCTTCTGGCCAGTAGGAGACATTCTCAATGTATCTATGTTTCCCTGGGTCGTTCTTTCAACCCCTCCCCAATTCTCTTTTTCTCGCTGTCTTTTATTTTTCCCCTTTCTGTTTCTGTCTCTGTGTGTACATGGTGGTAGCTTGTGACATGCATGACTGTGATTGAGTGAACCACAAAACAGGGACTCACTCACAGCACATGTCATGGGGGCTACCGACGAGGTAGGGCGATCGGATAGGGATGGGTTTGCGCATATAGCAACAGGATGCCGCTATATGTATGTGCATGCTGGGGGGTGGGAATGAGCATGCTCAGTGAGAGGCAAGAGGGTTTTGATGGGTGGTGCCATGGTGGGCTGTCGAGCTGCCCCCATGGTGTGGTGGGTGGGTTTGTGGCTTGGGTGGACAGGGTGCTGGGATCGGGTCCGGGTGCAGGTACATTTTTGTTGCACCTGGCCCAATTTTTTATGTTTTACACACACACACACACACACACACACACCCTAACACCCCCGACATGCACCCCTGGAGTTGAGAATCCTTAAGTGGGGAGGGTGCAGGCAGTGCACGAACACATATAAAGCATTATAATTGTAAGTACAGTGCTGTTGTTTACAAGACGAGAGTCACATACGCAATTGATTGTGCGATGTGACATCATCATAATGGTGATCGCTTTTGGTGGTCGCTGTTATGACATAGAACCGTACATTGTCACACCCCACCCCATCTCCTAGTTTGTCTCTACTGTGCAGGACAGTTTTAGCTGAGCTGCTCTCAGTAATGGATGTTCTGGAGGGCTGCTGAGTGGCAATTTCCACATTTTGGGTAATGGCTGTTTGGGTGTGGAGTGCACAGAGCACAGCTGGTTTATGAAACTAGATTTTTGTAGTCAGTCAGCAAGTAAAATTAGGGGAGTCCCTGTTACAGGAAACTGAAGACAGCAATTGGTAAGTGGCGTGTGATGTGCTTATGAAAAGCACGTGCGCTCACTGTGGTTGTGAAGAGCTAGGGCTGCAGGGAGAGTGAGTTCAATTGTTCAATTCTGTTCTGTGTAGAGACTCTGTAACACTTGCTCCAAGTTGCCATCTGCAAGAAAGATGGTTACAAATTTTAATTGGAGGAGAGCAAGGTTGTATAGATGGCAGTTTGGAAGGGAAGTTAAGTGCAATAATATGTTCTGTGTTGAACATGTGAGCAGGTCATGTAAGTGCTGTATCTCAATACAGTGATGTGCTGGGGTAACATCACTGTACAAGGTGGCCACTATCCGGAGGACAAGAAATTTGCTTGCCATTGTATAATTAAGTGGTAACATACATTTATTAGGAGTATACAAAGCAAAAACCGGCTTTTGTGGATGATTAAATGCTGAGGCGACTGGATGGGGCCTTGCGGTCCTTATCTGCCGTCAACTTCTATGTTTCTATGTTTCTATGAGGTGTTAATTATCCACAAAAGCCAGTTATTGCCAGTATACTCCTAATAAATGTATGTTATTACTATTATGCCACTGGGAGTTACATAGAATTTTCTTTTGCAACTCCTGGTGAAAAATAGAGCGCTGTTAGATGTTCAATTCAGGATTTAAAGTAAAGCCATAAGTGAACATGCGTAATAGTGTTGGAGTTGCTGCGTGTACTTAGAGTCACAGTTTCAGTTTTGAAAGGTGGAATTCTCTGTCAATTTATGAAATGAATGAGAGGAATAGATGTGGAGCAGTGATGAGGACAATCACAAAAAGTTGTTTCTCCGTGTTCCATTTCATATCCCAGTCAATCTTACCTCAGTAGTGGGCAGTATTATGGAGACATTGATGGAGATGGAAAGATGGAGTGGAAAGGATGAGAAGGGACTTGGCAAGGTTGGAGGAATGGGTAAATGTATGGCAGCTCAGATTCAATGCAAAGAAGTGCAAGGTAATGCACCTGGGAAACAAAAACCCAGGGGAAGAGTACACAATGGGGGCCGGGGTGAGATACTGACAACAATAAAAATGGAAAGGGACCTAGGGGTAATTATATCAGATGACCTAAAGGTGAGCAAGCAATGTGAGAAGGCAGTGAGGAAGGCTGGGGGGATCCTGGGATGCACAGGGAGAGGCATCAATAGTAGAAAACAGGAAGTTGTTATCCCTCTGTACAGACAGTTGGTGAGACCCCATCAGGAGTACTGTGTGCAGTTCTGGAGACCCCATCTCCACAAAGACATAGACAGAGTGGAGGCTGTCCAGAGGAGGGCAACCAAAATGGTGCAGGGTCTGCACCAGAAGACATACGAAGAAAGACTAAAGGAGCTTAATATGTATACCCTTGAGGAAAGAAGGGAGAGGGGACATGATAGAAACTTTCAAGTACCTCAAGGGAATTAACAAAGTCCAAGAGGGTAGCATCTTTCAGAAAAAGAGATGTGCAAGAACAAGGGGGCACAATTTGAAGATAGAGGGAGGACGGCTCAGAGGTAATGTGAGGAAGTATTTTTTCACAGAGAGGGTTGTGGATGCATGGAACAGCCTCCCTGAGGAGGTCGTGGAGTCAAGAACAGTGGGGGAATTCAAGAATGCATGGGACAGACATAAGGCAGTCCTAGTGGGGGGGTAGGAGGAAGTAAGGTATTGGTTAACTAGGATCTGCAGCTTATCTGTTAGGTAGGAAAATGCGCAGACTAGGTGGGCCAAGCGGTCCTTATCTGCCGTCAAATTCTATGTTTCTATGACACACCTTAAGGAAAAGATAGTGCAACACCTGGAATCCATAGGAGCACAGGATCCAAGAAAGCATGGGTTTATAAAAGGAAGGTCCTGTCAAACTAATCTCATATATTTCTTTGACTGGGTAACCAGAGTGGTGGACCAAGGGGAAACGGTTGATGTCGCCTACCTTGACTTCAGCAAAGCTTTCGATACTGTTCCACATAGAAGGTTGATTAATAAGCTGGGTAGGTTCAGGGTGGGTCAGACGTTGGTCAACTGGGTGGCAAA
Source organism: Neoceratodus forsteri (assembly GCA_016271365.2). Lineage (NCBI taxonomy): Eukaryota > Metazoa > Chordata > Ceratodontiformes > Ceratodontidae > Neoceratodus > Neoceratodus forsteri. Next base: position 539,446,219 of record CM057449.1, on the reverse strand, counting down.
CTGGTTGATGGGCAGAAAACAGAGAGTGGTGGTAAACGGCATACAGTCAGAAGAGATGCAAGTCACAAGTGGGGTACCTCAGGGATCAGTCCTGGGGCCAGTCCTCTTCAATATCTTCATCAGTGACATTGCAGATGGACTGGAGGGTAAGGTTTGTCTGTTTGCAGATGGCACCAAGATCTGCAACAGAGTAGATGATCCAGATGGGGTGGGCAAATCAAATCAAATCAACTTTATTTTTATAGTGCCTTTCAAAACCAAGGTGCTGTATGAGAATGAGAAGAGATCTGGATAAACTAGCAAAATGGTCAGAAGAGTGGCAACTGGGGTTCAACACAAAGAAATGCAAGATCATGCACATAGGGAAGAGAAACCCTGAAGCCACCTATAGGCTGGGGGGGGGGGAGTTGCTGGCAGTCACAAGGGAAGAAAGAGACTCAGGCGTCATCATCACCAATGACCTGGAATCATCCAAGCAGACCACTAAAGCAGTAGGTAAGGCTAGAGGGATGTTGGGGTGCATTAGTAGGGATATCACAAGTTGGAAGAGGGGAGGTAATAATCCCTCTTTACAAGACACTGATTAGGCCCCATCTGGAATACTGTGTGCAGTACTGGAGGCCACACCTTCACAAGGACATTAACCACATTGAGGCAGTCCAGAGAAGGGCAACCAAAATGGTGCAGGGACTGCATCAGAAAACATATGAAGACAGATTAACTGAGCTCAATGTGTATACCCTAGAGCAAAGGAGGGAGAGAGGTGATATGATTGAAACATTCAAACACCTTAAGGACATTAACAAGATGAAAGAGTCTAACATGTTTCATTATAAGAAAATTAGCAGGACAAGAGGACACAGCATGAGACTAGAGGGAGGCTGATTAAGGGGTAATGTGAGGAAGTTCTTTTTCACAGAAAGGGTGGTGGATGCATGGAACGGCCTACCTCAGGAAGTGGTTGATATGAATACAGTGCAGGGCTTCCAACAGGCATGGGATAGGCATAAGGGAGCAATACACATGAGTATGAATAGATAGGTCATTGACAGAGCAAAGGTCAATGGCACATTCATAAGGAAGAAAAAAGAAATGGGCAGACTGGATGGGCCTTGTGGTCCTTATCTGCCATCAACTTCTATGTTTCTGTGTTCTCCTTACAGCTACGTTACCTGAGGTAGGAAATTGTTTCTCGCTCCTCAATTCAGTTTCGTTTGCTCTCGCTCCTCGATTCAGTTTGATTTGCTGAGCATCAGTGATAGATATTGTGGTGATAATGAAGCAGTCTAGGGACATAAGGTGTGACATTTTTTCCTTTTTTTACAGGAACTACGGTTATATGTGTGGCATGCAGTGTGTTTGAATGTGCAATCGAAGCTGAGTGAGACATGGTAATTAACCGACTGTGGGCATGGTTGGAGGGCCATTAAATGACTGTGGGTGTGCTTAAAAGGCCATTAAACAATTGTGGGTGAGGTTTTCTTGAATAACCGAGTGTATATGTTTGTACTTGTAGTTTGTGAGAGAATAATTGACAGGTGTTGTCCTTTCTGATTGGCTGAGAACAGATACCTGTGGTATAATTCTTTATTAACTCTGTATTTACTAAACGCATTATTTATCCCTGAGGTCATATGCATTAAAATGGTGGGGAGAGGGCTTAATAGTTTCTCAAGGGGTAGCTGTAAAGCAAGGAGTGAGGGGGAGAAGATGGTAAAAGCCCCCTCTGGGCAATATGTCATGGGGTATAGCAGGGTAAAACTGAGTAGACTGGGTTGACCAATTATCTTTTTATGCAGACAGTGTCTGTTTCTATGTCAAAATATGATAGTTGTTTCTTGATGGTTAATTAGCCCCTATAACTTCTTTCCAATCTGGAATCATAATAAAATAAAATCAAATGTTACCCGATAGACTTGATAGACTGCTAGATAATTGTTTGAGTCTCTGCATCATGCTTTTGTTTGAACTTGAGTTTAATTCAAATGTTAGCTGTTAAACGTAATATTATATTGTAGGAAACTGTTTGATTACTGCCACAAGCTTTTAATTTCTCTTTTAATTACTCTATCTCTGACCCCCCCTCCCCCCATAAGCCCTCTGTACTCTCAGCCTCCTGTTTCCCTTGGATACCACTGGCACCTAAAGCCCAATCTACCCCCTACTGCTAGTTGCTCCTCTCCCATCCTGCTATGCCTCCTTTTGACACCCACTCTCTTTCACTTTTATCTTTTGTGTTGCCCCCCCAATTTAGCTGGCCTCTGTACTATAATCTTTATGTGTGCTTACACCTGTCCTTGCTTTCATTCTAGCTCAAGCCCTGAGGGGAATTCTCCACTGAGATTGTGGCTCTGGCACTGCTCTTGGCTGGCCCCATCCTCCTCACCAATCTGCTCGCTGCCCAGCTGCTGCTCAGGTATGCTTTGCCAGCTCTAGGGCCACTCAGCTAGTAATTTGACTGGTCCTTCTACGGCTGTTTCTAGTCCTCCTTTGTGTGCTACAGGCCCCTTCTGCTTCACTGTTGGATTCAGCTCTACCCTGTATTTCTAGTGCTCGGCGCTCCTACTGATGCTGTTTACTGTATCTTCAGTGCCAGGCACTCCTGTGTAACTGAAATTGCAGCACAAGGCACTCCTGTAACTCTCTTTTTTTTTTTTGCCCAGTGTCTATTTTCCCATTAGCAGGTTATACTGCACTGCCACTAGAGGAACATAATCTTTATCTAAAGTGATCCCTGCCTGTTGTTCATATAGATACCTTACTAAATTAAAGCTCCCCCTACATCTGATCAGCCCTTTCCTTGGCACTCACTGCTTAGAAATACTTCCTGTTCCTGTTCGTAAATCAATTATTCACTAATTTCACTGCCTTTATCAACAATGTACCCCCTACTCTCCTCTCTTCCCTTGTTCTGCTCATATCCATATCTTTACCACCTCCACTTGATCTCTACTCACCTATTCCTAATAACTCTCCCAACCCCATCAGTTACTATCTCCAATCCCCTACCCAGATCCATGCTATCACTCCCTCCCCACCATTTGAAATATGATCTCACTCTACCACTATTCCTCATGCAGCTTTGACAATGGCATACACTTGCACTGAAGTTCTCCACCTTCTTCTCCCTCAATTATCCACTCCCTTCTCCTCAAAACTGCCAACCTCCTCATCAGCCCCTTCAAAATCCTTTAAGCTTCACTTTCTCATACTCACCCTCCTCTTGCTCTCCACCAGGGATATCCACCCCAACCCAGGCCCTATTGCCCCTTGCTCCTCTGGTGCTTCCTCTACTACCACCCCCCCACTCTCTTCTCTTAGCCCTCCCAAAGGGCTTAAAGTTTCTACATCTTAACACCCGCAGTGTGTTGCAAAAAATAGATCAGATTTATACCATGGTGAGCACTCTGAAACGAGACATTGTAATCATCTCAAAAACTTGACTAAAGAGCATTATCCCCAACCACTCAGTCTCCATTCCAGGCTGCTCACTGCTAAGGCAAGACCGTGCTGGCAGAGTTGGTGGTGTGGCCATTTATGTCCTAGCCTCCATCCAATATTCCATCATCTACTCATCCTCCAGTCCTGAAACCCATTATGCCTTAGCTATCCATGTGAACCTCCCCTTCACTCTCCCAATCTTTGTAGCCAGCATATTCTGCCACCTAAATGTCCATCCTTCAGTAGCGCTAAACCTCCTAACCTCCATCACTTCTCTTGCTCGCTCTGGAGAATTATTCATCCTAGGTGACTTCAGCATAAATTGGTTGTCAGCTAAAACTACCAAAACTAAAAATGAAATCGGAGCCCTAAACCTCTCCCAACTGATCTCTGAACCCACCCACCCAAACCACAAGACACAGCAACATTCCCTACTAAACTGGGCTCTTACCTCCCACCCTGACTGCATCACCTGTGGCATCCTCCCTGATGCTCTCAGTGACCATAACCCAATATTCGTAGGTAAAAAAGTCCACAGAACTAAATCACCACACAAAACCATACAACTACACTCTTTCAAATCTCTTGACCTTGAACCTCTCTTGAGTAACCTTGCCATTTCTGATTGGTCCCCCCAACCTCCTTCCCCCTCAGTTGATAAGGCCCTTCCCTACTTCAAAGAAGTCTTCCTTGCAAACTGGAATTCATTTGCCCCACTAAAACAAACCAGAGTCAGAGGTAACCACTTACCTTTGATTACCCCTGAACCACTGGCCTGCCTCAGGGCTAGAGATCGAGGCTGGAAGCATCATAAACCTATCCAGCATCCTAGTGACCTCACAAACAACCGCATGCTCCGAAATGCTTGCACCAGGGCTACATGGTTAGCCAAGTCCAAATATTTCAAATCTGTTATCATCACCAACATAAATTCCCTTCAAAGTTCTGGAAGGTCGTCCACACCCTACCTACACCCTCATCTCACCCACTGCCCCGGTACTTAAAGTAAATAGCTCACCAGTGTCTGATCCATCAGTTGTAGCTGTGGAATTTAATTCCTATTATTCCTCCTGTGCCAGGGAGCTTCTGAAATCCCTCCCCCCTCCTACCCTTCCCCTCCCACCTTCTACCAGCGCCCCTCTACCACCCTCCTACCTTCCCTTCTCTTTCACTACTGTAACCCCAAACAATGCCCTTATTGTCCTCCTCACTATCAACCCCTCTAAAGGCACCTCCCCTGATGGCCTTGACCCAAAACTCCTCTCCCTCTCCACTTCAGCCATTGCCTACCCCATCTCAGAAATCTTAAATCTCTCATTCTTTACTGCCTTGGTCCCCTTTTCATGGAAAAATGCTGTGGTCCTCCCTCTACCCAAATGGGGTGACCCCTCATCCCCTGGCAACTATCACCCCATTTCTCTCCTCCCTACCCATGCCAAGCTTCAAGAACACATTGATATCTCCCAGATCACCTCTTTTCTCTCTGATACCTCCTTTTTCATCCCCTTCCAGTCTTGTTTCAGGAAAAAACACTCAACCACCACCTCTCTCCTACGGCTCACAGACTCCATCCTAACTGGGATGGACAATGGACAAATTACCATTGCCATTTTTGTCGACCTGGCCAAAGCCTTTGACACTGTCTGTCACTCCCTTCCTCTCAACTCACTCATGGCAGCTGACCTGTCTAGTAGTAGTAGTAGTAGTAGTAAAAAGCATTTATTTTTATACAGGATACAAAAATGACTCAGTTTTTACACCATTAGGATAAAATCCTATTTACAAAGTGTTCCTGTTTTAGATCTCCCTCTGCCACAAACTGGTATAAGGCCTACCTTATTGGCAGAACCCAATCAGCTAAGATCTTTGATGCCATTTCCCCTTCCCTACTGATTAGCACTGGAGTCGCTCAGGACTTGATATTAGGGCATCTCCTATTCTCCATCTTCTTAAATGACCTTCCCTGTGTTTGTTCCCTGTCTTCTGCTATACATATGTATGTTGATGGTACAGTCCTGTATGCATCTGGCTCCTGTCCTGATGAGGTTGCAACCAGCTTACAGAAAGACTTTGACAAGGTTCTGCTGTGGTTTGCTAACCATCAGCTTTTCTTCAATGCCAAGAAGACTGTCTCCATGATCTTTGGCACAAGGCAGAGACTCTCTAATCTTACCTCCCTACCCACTTTCCACACCATTGATGGGACTTTACTTGAGGACACATCCTCCTTCAGGTACTTAGGTGTTTGGTTGGATCAACACCTAAACTTCTCTGGACATATTGACACCATCCAGAAAAAAATGTGCCCCAAGCTTGGTGCTCTGTTCAGAAACCGTAGTTGCATCCCTCCTACGGCTAGGGCATGAACTTGTTCAGAAGATGATACTGCCCATTTTTGACTACTGTGATGTAGTCTATGGTGCTGCCAGTAAGTCCTCCCTGGCCAGACTGGACACCATCTTCAATTCCTTCTGCCGCTTTGCCCTGGATGTCCCCCCTCGTACCCATCACTGTGATCTTTATCGTACCCTATCCTTCCCGTCTCTTACAAATAGATGACTCTCCCATTGTGCTAAATTCACATCCAAGCACTAGTTGGGTGAGCTCCCTTCCTACCTCACCTCCTCCTTTATAACACTCCCTCCACCCTCCCATTCCCTTAGATCGTCGGGATTCCCTTACCCTGGTAGTGCCCGGCAGATCCATTTGAATCAGCTAATCCAGTTTCTCTCACTGCCTTCCACAAATTTGGAATTCCTTCCCACCTCAAATACAGCACTCAATCTCCACTTACTCCATCAGCTCTTCCCTCAATAATTGCCTCGCCCCTAGCTGCTCCTGCCATGTCCCTATCTAATTCCCTTCTCTAAACCCTGGACAATCCCTACCTCTCTACTCTCATCTTCACTTACCACCCCAAGGTGCTTGTATCTCTGATATACTACCTTCCCCAACCATCCTAAAAGGGTCTCTCTGGTACACTGCATTATCCTCTTCTTTCTGGTCCCACCAGTCCCACTGCAGGGTTCCTCACACCCTGAAGGGGTATCCAGGGACATGACTCTTCCCCCTCTCCCCACTTCACCCCTCCCTCCCCTTTCCCTGTTTTCTTTCACGTAAGCACTTGTTTACTTATTAACCTGGCACTTATTATCCACTCTTTCTACGTGTTATGCTCAACACTGTTGTAACATATTTTGTAACACCTGCCTTACAACTGTATGCTATTGTTGATCTTGTAAATTGAATGTTTATTGTCTCATTTCTGTTGTACCCCTTCCCCCCAGGTTGTACCGGGAGATGAGCAACTTGTTGCTCAGTTTACCTTCCTGGTGAAACATTTCAATAAATAAATAAATAAAAATACTCTGCTTCTGGTATCACAGTTATTCCCATGACAACAAAATGTGATGTCACAACAGTGAATTATAATTTAAAATAGAGTGTAAGCTATAGAGAGAGATTAAGGGATAAAGGTCTTGGGCTGATTTTAAAAGAGCTCTTAGAGTGACACAAGTTGTGTTGCTCCAGGGCTGTGGCAAACTATGGGTTCACCAGGGATTCTGAACCTCATTTTATAAAAATCAGGGTCCTGGCTCCAAACTCCCTGAGTCTGCCACAAGCTGAGAGCTGCGACAAACAATTGGTGCACCTGTGAGAATCGCCGCAGGGATCCACCCCCACCTGGTGCAACACAAGAGGGGCCAGGATGGTTGGAGGTGGTGAAACCACTTGCCAGGAGGGCGCCAGGTGCAGCAAGGGCACAGGAGGTGGCATAATGGGAGTCAGAGTGAAAGCTGGGCATGTAAGGGAGTGAACTGGCCCCCAGCAGGGTGTGTGTGCTTTTGTAGTTATGTTGGTAATGCTAATTACAGCGTAGTATTGTGCTACAAAATACTGTACCTATGCATGATACCATACATACATAAACCGTTCTAGTCCAACACATCCACAGAGGGGCAAGTGAGCAGTCTGAATAACACAGGATCAGACTGAAACTTAACTCAGCAGACCTCAAAACTGTTAAGCTATACAGACTATACTAGTGTGATTGTTATGGACTGTATACTGTAATGCAACGGTTTTGCATTCTGTTGAGTTAAGCTTCAGTATGATCCCATGTTATTCAGAGTGCTCACTTGCCCCTCTGTGGATGTGTTGAATTAGAGCAGTTTATATATGTGCAGTATCATGCATAGGTACAGTATTTTGTAGTACAGTACAAAACTGCGCTGTGATTGGCATTACCAACATAACTACAAAAGCAGCTCACTCCCTTACATGCTCAGCATTCACCATGACTCCCTCTATGCCACCTACCATGCCACTTCTGCCCCCAGCAGCCCTATTAGAGACCTTGTTCCGCCTTTGCCACAGTGCATGGCACTTGTGCAAGTCCACTTAGACCACCTCCTGGCTGGTCTAAGTGGAGCCCCGTGTTGCGTACACAGTGGAGCTTGCTAAATCCCCAAAAAGGAGATGGTGCAGCCCTGCTGGGGCGCAAGCTACTCTGCAACCTGGCACACCAGAGTGTTTTGTGCAATCTTGTCTCAAGGGGGCTTTGGCGCAGTTGCATCAGGATTTGTTGCAGGCTGCCTTTGATTCTGATTACTACAAGTAGTGACGCAAGTCACCCCTTGCATCACAATCTTTTGACATAAGTCTCTTGGATCTATCAAAAGCTTTTGAAAATTGGGCCCTTGTTTTTGTGGGAATCTCTTCAGTAATAAATAATGGAGAGGCAACATCTATAGAAGATATAGGAAATAAGATGAATTGTGTCTAAATGATATGCTTTCCAAAGGCATAAGATGCACTTTAATATTGCAGTTTCCATTCAGGCAATACCTACAGTGGCGTGAAAAAGTATTTGCCCCCTTCCTGATTTTCTCTATTATTGCATATTTGTCACACTGGATGTTTTCAGGTCTTTAGACAAAATATAATATTAGATAAAGGGAACCTGAGTGAACAAATAACACTTTTTTTTTTTACTTATTTCATTTATTTAATGAAAAAAGTTAACCAACACCAACTGGCACTGTGTGAAAAGTAATTGCCCCTGAGTTAAATCAACCCAATTAAAGGGATAATTAGAGTCATTGATTGAACACAGCCAGGCTTGATTACAGCCAGCCCTGCTCAATATAAACTCCACTATTTCCTCCATCGAGTCACATTGCCAGCACAAAGATTTAACAAGCACATTATGCCATGATCAAAGGAAGTTCCTGAAAAGATCAGAAAAATTTGTTGCCCTCTGTCAGTCTGAAAGGGGTTACAAAGCTTATTTCTAAGGCCTGGGACCCATCGAACCACAGCGAGAGCCATAATCTCCAAATGGAGAACACTTGGAACAGTAGTGAACCTTCCCAGGAGTGGGCGGCCTGCCAAAATTTCTCCAAGGGCACAGTGTAAAATCATCCAAGAAGTCTCAAAGGATCCTAAAACAACATCCAAAGAACTGCAGGCTACTCTTGCCTCAGCTAAGGTCAGTGTTCATGACTCCACAATCAGAAAGAGACTGGGCAAAATGGTCTTCATGTGAGAGTAGCAAAGGCGAAACCACTGCTAACCAAGAAGAACATAAATGCTTGTCTCTCATTTGCCAAGAAGCACCTGGATGATCCACAAGCCTTTTGGGAAAATGTTCTATGGACAGATGAGTCCAAAGTGGAACTTTTTGGACAACATGGATCCCATAATGTCTCGTAAAGCAAACACAGCATTCCACAGTAAGAACACCATACCAACAGTCAAACATGGTGGTGGTAGTGTGATGGTGTGGGATGCTTTGCCTAAGGACCTGGATGACTTGCATAATTAAAGGAACCATGAATTCTGCTCTGTACCAGAAAATTCTTAAGGAGAATGTCCAGTCATCCTTCCGTCAGCTGAAGCTGAAGCGTAGTTAGGTCATGCAGCAAGACAATGATCCAAAACACAAAAGCAAGTCCACATCAGAATGGCTAAAAGAAGTAAAATTAAAGTTTTGGGTGGCCTAGTCAAGGTCAGACTGAAACCTAATAGAGATGTGGGCAGGACCTGAAGCTTGAGCAGTTCATGCTCGAAAACCTACCAAATGTTACTGAATTAAAGCAGTTCTGCGAGGAAGAGTGGGTTAAAATCTCCACAGCGATGTGAAAGACTGATATTGAATTATAGAAGTGTTTGGTTGCAGTCATTGCAGCTAAAATGTGGTACAACCAGTTAAGTGTAAGGGGGCAATTACTTTTTCACACAGTGCCAGTTGGTGTTGGTTAACTTTTTTTCATTAAATAAGTGAAATTAAAAAAAAAAACAAGTGTTATTTGTTCACTCAGGTTCCCTTTATCTAATATTACATTTTGTCTAAAGACCTGAAAACATCCAGTGTGACAAATATGCAATAATAGAGAAAATCAGGAAGGGGGCAAATACTTTTTCACGCCACTGTAGGTCATATTCCACTTTATGGACCAACTAGCTACCCTATCCGAATTCTTTTGTAGTCCATTTAACTCATCCTGATTATCCCCTGTCCCACTCAGTTTGACATCATTTGCAAATCTGAGTACCTAATTTTCTATTCCATCACTAAGGTTTTATATGTAAATATTAAACAATATTACATAAGGGAAGAAATCAAAGCAACAGAACAAAAGGGTAAACAGGGAGGAGAAGAAGCACTGTGGGTAAATTTGGAGACCAGCAATGGCACCACAATCCGCACAGGGGTTGTATACAGACCCCCTTCTCAGGGGGAGGAAATGAACAAGGAAATGATAGAAACTATACTTAGAATGGCAGAAAAAGGGGAGATATTGCTGATGGGTGATCTGAATATGCCAGATGTTAACTGGAGTGCAGTTGCAGCAGCCACTTCGAAGAGTGGGGTTATTCTAGATGACCTACAGGGGGCATGCCTTAGACAACTAGTATTGGAGCCCACTAGAGAGGAGCAATCTTAGACCTGGTTCTCTCAAATGGAGATGGAGAGAGGATCACAGATGTAGAAGTGGGTAGCCATCTGGGAACTAGCGACCATCGAACAGTATGGTTCACAATAAACACAGCAATAGAGTCCAAGCCATACAAAGGCAAAAGTACTGGACTTCAGGGGGCTGACTTTGCCAAAATAAGTGAGTGCCTAAGGAATGCACTAGCAAATGGGTAGGAAGGAGGGTGGAAGAACAATGGGAGATAATAAAACTGTCATCACAGAGGTAACAAGCCTTTGTGTGAAGCAAATAAACAAAACGAAATGATGTAAGAAACCACTATGGTTCTCAAAGGATGTGGCAGGAAGGCTCAAGAGAAAAGAAAGTATTTAGAAGTACAAGGAATCACAGAAGGAGCAGGACAGAGAACTGTATCAGTTAAAGCAAAAGGAAGCTGAGAAGGCAGTCAGAACAACAAAGGCCCAAACCGAGGAAAAGATAGCCAACTCAGTTAAGAAGGGGGATAAAACCTTTTATAGGTGCATCAGGGAGTGAAGGAAGACCAAGGGAGGGATAGCGAGGCTTAATAAAGGGGAGGGAGGGTGGGCAGAGGGTGACTGTGAAAAGGCAGAGATACTAAACAAACATTTTTGCTCAGTATTTACAAATGAAGAGGGGGAGGTACCTAAAACAAACAGTAGAAACACTCTGGACACAGAAGTTGATAACAGCCCATTTACAGAAGAAAGGGTTCTGAAAGAACTCTTAAAACTAAAGGTGGACAAAGCAATGGGGCCTGATGGGATTCATCCCAGAATTCTAAAAGAACTAAGGGTAGAACTAGTGACACCACTGACTACCCTCTTTAACAAATCATGGGAGGATGGGGTGGTACCAGGACTGGAAGAAGGCAGATGTGATTCCCTTCACAAAAGTGGGAGCAAGGCAGAAGCAGAAACTACAGACCTGTTAGTTTAACCTCAGTGATAGGGAAAATGATGGAATCACTTCTGAAGGAAAGAATTGTCAGTATCTAGAGGCCAGAGGGCACAGGACCCAAGGCAGCATGGATTCACAGCAGGAAGGTCATGCCAGATGAATCTGATAGATTTCTTTGACTGGGTGACCAAAGTAGTAGATCAGGGAGGGCTGTGGACATGGCCTACCTAGACTTTAGCAAGGCATTTGACACAGTCCCATCAAAAGATTAATATACAAGTTAGCCAGCCTGGGAGTGGGTCCCAAGATGACAGCCTGGATAAAGAATTGGCTGGAGAATATGACACAGGAAGTAATAGTAAATGGAGTCCACTCTGAAGAAAGGGGGGTTACTAGTGGGGTACACAAGGTTCAGTATTAGGACCGGTCCTCTTCAATGTCTTTATAAGCGACATTGCAGAGGGACTGGAAGGAAAAGTATGTCTCTTTGCAGATGACACAAAGATCTGCAACAGAGTTGATGCTCAAGGTGGGGCGGAAAGGATGAGAAGGGACTTGGCAAGGTTAGAGGAATGGTCAAATGTATGGCAGCTTAGATTCAATGCTAAGAAGTGCAAGGTAATGCACCTGGGAAACAAAAACCCAGGGGAAGAGTACACAATGGGGGGTGAGATACTAACAACAACAAAAATGGAAAGGGACCTGGGGCTAGTCATATCAGATGACCTAAAGGTGGGCAAGCAATGTGAGAGGGCAGCAAGGAGGGCTGGGGGGATACTGGGATGCATAGGGAGAGGCATCACCAGTAGAAAACAGGAAGTTATTATCCCTCTGTACAGACAGCTGGTGAGACCCCATCTGGAGTACTGCGTGCAGTTCTGGAGACCCAATCTCCGCAAAGACATAGACAGGATGGAAGCTGTCCAGAGGAGGACAATTAAAATGGTGCAGGGTCTGCACCGGAAGACATATGAAGAGAGACTTAAGGAGCTTAAGATGTATAGCTACGAGGAAAGGAGGGAGAGGGGGGACATGATAGAAACTTTCAAGTACCTCAATGGAATCAACAAAGTCCAAGTGGGTAGCATCTTTCAAAAAAAGAGGTGTGCAAGAACAAGGGGGCACAATTTGAAGATGGGAGGGGCTCAGAGGTAATTTAAGGAAGTATTTTTTCACAGAGAGGGTTGTGGATGCATGGAACTGCCTTCCGGAGGAGGTTGTGGAGTCAAAAACAGTGGTAGAATTCAAGCATGCATGGGACAGTCAAAAGGCAATTCTAGGGGGTGGGGGTAGGAAGAAGTAGGCTGCTGGTTAACTAGGATCTGCAGCTTATCCATTAGGCAGGGAAATGGGCAGACTGGGTGGGCCAAGCAGTCTTATCTGCCGTCAAATTCTATGTTTCTATGTTTCTATGTTAGACACAACACAGAACCCTAAATTTCCCAACTTGATACAAACCATTCTCTTCAGATAAACCCATTACTCTTGACTTTCTGTTTCATTTCCCACAACAAATCTATTATCCAGCTTACTATAATACCATTTACTGATGTTAAAAATCTCCTGAAGCCACTAAGACAACTTAAAAAAAATGGAATATTTAGACGCAGTTTAGCTTACTGTATATTTTATGTTTTTCTGTACTTTTTACCCTTATTTCTTTAATACCAAGGTTATTTTCATGAAAACAGGATTTCTGTCCTATCTGCTCTGGTTGTTTGTCTATATCTGACATCATATTTCTGCTTAGACTTCACAGTCTGTTACTGTGGATATAATTATGATGTCATACACGGGGGATTATGATGTCAGGTATAGACTGGCAGCCAGAGCAGGTAAAGTCTAGGGGACAGTGATTCTGTTTTCATGCAGCTATTCTCAATAATAAAGGATGAGAGAGAGAGAAAGAATTTATAGAAAATGTAATAAATAGAAACTGCACTGTGTCTAAATCTTACATTTTCCCAAGTTTTCTCAATGTTGTCAGGGGCTCTTTAAGCTTACTGGCCTGTAGCTGGTCACTTCACTCTTGTTTCTATTTTTGTGTAATGGAACTACAATAATATACTGTGCCTTCCATCTAGTCCCCTGGCATTACCCTCTGTGTTAATAATTTCTGACATTCTCTGTCAGAGCTCTGCTATCTGTAAAATAGGCACATAGAAACATAGAAAATTGACAGCAGATAAGGATCACCAGGCCCATCTAGTCTGCCCATATGCCTTACCTTTAACAGTGCCCTCTGACTTGGGCAATGGTTTGCACCTCTCCTTTCCCCCTCCAGGGTACCCTTACATAGACACATAGATATATAGATGCTGTTGGCAGATAAGGACCGTTAGGCCCATACAGTCTGGCCGTTTAAGCTGCATAATGAAGCGTCCAGTGACCCTACCTGGTCATTGGCTTTAGCTTTACCTTCCTATCTCTATTATTCCTTTGTTTCTATCCTTTGCATGTTTGAAGCCCACCACAGTACACGCTGCCATCACCTCCTGGGGCAGGCTATTCCATGCATATACCACCCTTTCTGTAAAAAATAACTTCCTGACATTTTCCCCTATGCGCCCACCCCTCAGTCTCATGTTGTGTCCTCTTGTCGTGGCATTACTATTAACCTGGAATATGTTGTCCCCTTCTACCTTGTTAACTCCCTTGAGGTACTTGAATGTTTCTATCATGTCACCTCTCTCCCTCATTTGTTCCAGCGTGTACAAATTAAGGTCCCTCACTCTCTCCTCCTAACGTTTGTGATGTAATCCCTTCACCATTTTGGTTGCCCTCCTCTGCACCATCTCTATTTTGTCAATGACCTTTCAAAGATGTGGTCTCCAGAACTGTACACAGTATTCAAGGTGAGGTCTTACCAGGGTCTTGTATAGTGGAACTATTACCTCCCTCCTTCAGCTTGTAATTCTCCTTCCAATACACTCCAACATCCCACTGGCCTTTCCCACTGCCTTTGCCATCTGCCTACCGGCCTTCAAGTCATCTGTAATTATGACCCAGCATGGGGCCATTATGTCGCACGGAAAAATAGTGTGGCTAAAAATGCTGCAGCCAAACACAACCGGAGTCGGGCAAAACACTGACCTGTTGTGAACAGTGCGCCCATTCACAACAGTGGGACTTTATGTTTTTTTGCTTCGTCCTCACACCACCCCATGTACTCGGGGGACTTTGAGATAGGGGAGAAACTTGTGAGGGAAAGTTTTTTAAATACACCAAAAAGCAGTAGCAGAGGGAGACCGTGGGGGTGGGTACTGAACCATGATCCCAGGTCTCCCGATTACACCGTGTGTTAGTGCCCTAGCCACTCCACCATGGGAGTGGCTCGAACAGGCCCCAATCACATGACTATGTAACAGCTCCTGAATTACATGCAGAGTGACAGGGGTAGTGATATTTCCCTTTCGCTGTCATACCCCTGTCTCTCTACATGCTCACGCAGTCTAGCTTGAGCAGTTATTGCAGCGCTATTCTGGGGGCGACATACTGACCCGGTACCTTATGACCTCCAAGTCCCTCTCCTACTTAGTTACTGCCAGCAGCTCCCCCAGCCTGTAGTTTACCCAAGGGTTCCTGCTCCCACATGCATGATTTTGCACTTCTTTGTGTTAAACCTCAGTTGTCATGCCCCTGACCATCTCTCTAGCCGTTCCAGGTCTTTTCTCATTCTTTCCACCTCCTCCAGAGTATCCTCCATGTTGCAGATCCTGGTGTCATCTGCAAACAGGAAAACCTTTCCCTCCAGCCCATCTGCAATGACACTGATGAAGACATTGAAGAGGAGTAGCACAAGAACTGACCCCTGAGGTACCCCACTGGTCACCTCCCTTTCATCTAATTGGGTTCCATTCACCTCTAACCTCTGTTTTCTGTCCTTAACCAGTTTCCAATCCAGTTCACCACCTTGCGTCCCAACCCCAGGCTGCCTAGCTTGTTGACCAGTCTCCTATGTGGGACCGTATCAAACGCTTTGCTAAAATTGTGGTAGGCAATATCTACTGCCCTACTGCCTTTGTTACCCAGTCAAAGAAATCTATCAGATTAGTTTGACGGGATCATCCTGCACAGAATACATGTCTGGAATCCACCAGTCCATTTGCTTCCAGGTGCTCCACTATTCTTTCCTCAAGGAGTGTCTCCATTATCTTTCCAACTACAGAGGTTAGACTAACTGGCCTGTAGTTCCCCGCTTCTTCTTTTATACCGCTCTTGTGAAGAGGGACAATGTTTGCCCTTCTCCGGTCCTCTGGGACCACTTCAGTGTCTAAGGACTCACTGAACAGGGCTGCCAGAGGGGCTGCCAGTTCAGTCCTCAGTTCCTTTATGAACCTGGGATTTATGCCATCTGGACCCATGGCTTTTTCCACCTTTAGCTTCACCAGTTCTTCTAGGACCCCCTCCTCTGTGAATGTACTGGTGTTTACCTCCTTATCTTTAGCTCTTTTGAAGTCCAGCTGTGGGCCTTGCCATTCCCTTTGACAGTGAAGATTGAACAGAAATATTTGTTCAGGATTGCTGCTTTTTCCCCATCTCCCTAAACTATTTCCCCCTGGCACCTGTAAGCTTTGCTAGTCTCCCTTTTCCCTTCTTCCTCTCGCTAATGTACCGGAAGAATGGCGTATCTCCTTTTTTAAATGATTGAGCCATTCTCTCCTCTGTTTGCGCTTTAGTGCTCCTAACTGCTTTTCCCACCTCTCTCAGACACTGCTGGTACATTTCCTTGTCCTCATCCCTTTGTGTCTCCTTATACTTCCTGAAGGCTAGCCTCTTGGCCCTTACTTTTTTGACCCCCACCGAGAACCAAAGTGGTTTTCTTCTCCTTGTACTCTTGTCTATTGACCTAAAACATTGTTTTGTTACCTCTGCTATAGCCTCCTTGATGTGTGCCTTTTTCTCCTCAACATCCCCGCCTATCCCTCTCTTTCCAAGGGTTTCTTTTAGCTATAGTCACATACTGGTAAAGTCTGCCCTTCTAAAGTCTAAGACTCTTGCCTTCATATGGGTTGACTGGATCCCTGTGTCCACTTTGAACCACACCATATCATGGTTGCTGGACCCTAACTGACCTTCCACCCTAAGATCTGCTACCCTGTCCCCATTGGTCAGCACCAGATGCAGAAATGCCCAGTCCCTGGTAGGTTACTGAACCAGTTACCTAAGGCCAGCCCCCTTGAGGAAGTCCATGAAGTCCTGTATCCTAGCTGAGGCCCCTGCTGGGATGGACCAATCTACCTCTGGCATGTCAAAGTCTCCCATTAGCAGTACCTCCCCCTTTACTGCTATTTGATGCATGTTTTCTAGCAGCTGCATGTCAATTTCCTCAGCCTGAGCTGGGGGTCTGTAAATGACCCCTGTTCAAATGGCTGTTCCATTGCCTGGCTCAATGGTGACCCAAACGTCCTCCATTTGCTCATGCCTATTTTGAATTTCATTCACCTTTATGCTCTCTTTGATGTAGAGGGCAACCCCTCCCCCCTTTTACCCTCCCTGTCTTTTCTGAACAGGGAGTAACCCAGTACACTTATGTCCCAGCTATGGTTGCTGGTGTACCATGTTTCGTTTATCGCCACTATGTCCAAATCAGCCTCTCTCATTGCAGTCACAAGGTCAGAGATCTTGTTTTCCACACTGTGGGCATTTGTGTGCATGACCTTCCATGAAATGCGGCATCTCTTTGTTCCCTCTTTGTGTTTTGTCCCTTGCTTCATCCTACTTTTCCTGGAGTGTTCTATGTGGTGCTTCCTTTTTATTACCTTACTGGTTGCTTGTGTTCCAGGTCCTTTTATTAATGGTGATAACGCTATGTCCTGAATGCAGCCTATCCCACCATGCGGTAACTGTATATCTGTCCCTGGGTTGACAACCTGGTCTTGCTTGATGTGTCCACTAACTTGTGGGGGTGGGGTGCTTGAATCTCCCCACTCCCAACAGCCCCCAGTGGCTAGTTTAAATGCTTTCTCTGGAAGCATGTAAACCTCTCATTGAGGACAGATGTACCCTCCTCAGACTGATGCAGACTGTCTTTTATAAAGGCGTGCATCATCCCAGGTTGTGCCCCAGTCCCCAATGTAGCCAAAATTGTTTTCCCTGCACCAGTCTTTCAGCCATTTTTTAAAGGTTTTGTTGTGCTCGCTTCTTTCTCCCTCCTTCGCTGCACTGGTAGCACCTCTGAGAATGTAACAGCGTTTGCTAGCCCTTCCCCCCAGGCTCCTACCCAAATCCCTAAAATTCTCTTGAACCTTCTCCATACTTCCTTTTTCTTTGGCTAGGTCTTTTGTCCCCAGATGGACAATGATGTCCAGCCCCTCCTCCTCCTAGCCATGGTATTTGCGATCCTGTGGATCCACTCCCCCTCCCTCAGAGTTGTGTCTCCTGGGAGACACATAACCTCCCTCTCCCTACTTATGCCTGATCCTATCACCATACCCTGAACTACTGAGTCCTCCACTAGGAGAAGCTTTCTTCTCCCCTTGGACTCTCTGGCCCCATCCCCTGTGCCCCCCTCTTGGTGGATTTTTTTAATATAATAATAATAATAATGCTTTATTTATATGGTGCCTTTCTAGAACCAAGGCACTTAACAAACAATTATAACAAGTAATAATAAAATCAGTTATTATAAATACTTAAAAACAAATATTACAGTTTAAACCAGATTACAAATCAGTCACCAAATGCTTTCATCCACAAATAAGTTTTTAGAGCCTGTTAAAATCCCTCCACGGTTGTGCATTCCCGTAGCTGAAGGGGTAGAGAATTCCAGAGGGTAGGGGCCACATGCATAAATGCAAGGGCCCCAGAGATTTTAAACAAACCCTCGGAATCTCTAGCAACCCCTAGATCACGGTAGGCTCAATCACCAGGGGTAAGGGTTAGGCTCTTACAACAGTCTGGGTCCTGTCCGTGTAGGACTTTATAAGTCAGAAGTCTGACTTTAAAGGTGATCCGCCACTGTACCGGCAGCCAGTGCAGTTTGCGCAGCACCAGAGAAATATGACAGGAGTGAGGTGTTCCTGTCAATAACCGGGTCGCAGCATTCTGCACCAACTGCAAGCAATGGATATCCACCCCAGGTAGCCCTCAGTAAAGAAAATTGCAATAATCCAGGTGTGAGGACACAAAGGCGTGGACCAACATAGGGAGGTCACCAGATGGAACAAGATGCTTAACCCTGGAGATATTCCTCAGATGGTAAAAAGAGGATTTGATGACTGCTGACATCTGCGAATGCAGTGTCAGCCCTTCGTCAAAAATCACCCCCAGGTTTTGCACCTGTTCAGAAGTCGGGAGTGATAATTTTTTTTTTTAATTTAGTCTTTGGTAACTGGGTAAGGTCCACTAAACTCAAATACCTGTTTTCAGGGGTGACCTGGGAGCGCTGGGGAAGTTAAGTGACTTGCTTAGAGTCCCACAGTAAGCTAGTGGAGGTTGTGGGAATCAAACCTAGGTCTGCTGGATGTACATTCACAGCTCATTACTCTAACCTCTAGGCTATACTGCAAGGCCCATCACCTCTGGTCACAACTATGGGTTCCCTTATAGGGCTCTATCTCTCCTTAAAAACATTATATTTATTCTTTAGTTGTACCGTGTGGGGTGTGTGCTGGAGCTCCACCTTCCTTAGCCTCCCTGAGCTCACCGTAGTCCATCCAGGCCTCTGTCTGAGTACCCTCTGTGGCAGTGGCTGGTGGTATGGTAATCCATAGGTGGGGGCACAGGTCCCCAGTAATCCTGCCAACTGTGCATGAAGCCTGGCAACCGCTTCTTTCAGCCCAGAGAGGTGCCCTGAGATACAGTAGGGCAGCATCGCAGCTTCCAGAATGTTTCCCTGAAGACTGCTGCCCCATATGCCTATCCCATGCATGCTTGAATTCCCCCAATGTGCATGCATCCATCACCCCCTGGCGTAGGCTGTTCCTTGCATCTACCACCCTTTCTGTGAAAAAAACTTCCTCACATTGCCTCTCAGCCTTCCGCCCTCCAATCTCATTTCATGCCACCTTGTTCTTGTATCCTTCTTATACTGAAAGAAGCCACCCAACTGTACCTCGTTCATACCTTTAATATACTTGAAAGTTTCTATTATGTCTCCCCGATCCCGCCTCTCTTCCAGTGTATACCTACTGAGGTCTTTCAATCTCTCCCCATATGTCTTCTGTTGCAATCCCTGCACCGTCTTGGTTGCCCTCCTCTGAACCGCTTCTACCTTATGTCTTTTTGAAGATGTGGCCTCCAGAACTGTATACAATATTCCAGATGTGGACTCACCACCATTTTGTATAGTGGCATCACCACCTCTCTACTAGTGATATCTCTGCCTATGCACCCTAACATGCCACTGGCCCTCCCTACAACCTTTGTACACTGCTTGGCCACCATTAGAAACTCTGAAATGATGATCCCCAAATCCCTTTCCTCCCTGGTGACCGCCAGCAATCCCTCCCCCCAATCTGTAGTTCAATGTAGGGATTCTTCACCCCCTAGGTGCATAATTTTGCACATTTTCATATTAAACCTCAGCTGCCACTTTTCTGACCATTCTCCCAGCCTTCCCAGGTCCCTCCTCATCCTGTCCACCCTGTCGCATATCTTTGTGTCATCTGCAAATAGGCACACCTTCCCTTCCAGCCCTTCCACGATGTCTTTGATATAGACATTTAAAAAGACCGGCCCCAGTACTGACCCCTGAAGCACCCCACTGGTCACCCTCTTTTCTCGGACTGGACTTCATTATCCACCACCCTCTGCTTTCTGTCCCTCAGACAGTTACTATCCCAGTTCACTACCTTATGGCCCATACCTAGGATGTCCAAATTATTTACCAATCTTCTATCTGGAACAGTGACAAAGGCTTTCTAGCTCCTTTAACAACTTTAGGGTGCAATTGATTAGGATCATTTGATTTGTGTACTTTTAAATTCCTCAGCTGATCAGCCCTCTTCACTGAAAATTCTGTGGCCATTATTTCATCATCCTTTTTTCTTTGTTTTGTTCCAGTTCTCTTGGTTTCTGACATCTTCTTGATTTGGAAAACACGGAACAGAAATAGCTATGTGCTACCTATTTCCTATTGTCTGTCATGACCGCATCGACCAATAGAGGGCCAGCTGCCTTATTAGTCTTACATCTGCTTTACATACTATGGGCCCTATGCACGATGACAACGCGGCTCATAAACTGGGTGCATTGGCCTTGATAAGCATGAATGCCGCAGAGTGGGGTCCCACAAATCTCGTGCAGCAATCTCGACCTGGGTGCAAGATACTTGTGTTCCCAATCCCCTGGCCACGTGGACAGCAGTGCACCAGGGGCAGGTGGTTGGCATGCTGGAGGGCGGGCTGGCACTATGCACCAGCCACAAAGGTGAATAGTGTGATCTGCAGGGGGGCATAGGGATCAGGTTATGGCAGCAGGGAGCCCACTGTAACCCACTATATGCCCCCCCAGAACCCACCCGCTAGACACAGTGGGACCATGAAGCAGCCCTCTGTGCCACCCCAGCCCACAAGGCAGACAGGGAAGGCTGTGACAGCTGATTGGGTGAGTGCCTGCACATCACAGCACACAGTGCTACCTTTGTTGCGCTGCACCCAGTACCCAGTTTGTGCACAGGCAACCCCCCTGCTAACATTGCATCCTGCCCTGTGGTCCCGTACCCCCCGCCCCAACACAAGGCGGCATCCATAGGTCATAGCAGCATGAGCCCCCCCAAGTGGAGCACCTGCCCTGTTAAGTGGGTCTGCTGCCCCCCCAGTTGCCCCACGTCTACCTCCCAGTACTGTCTTATGCTGATGATCCATCATTACCACACCCGCCCTAACAGTGGTGGCCAGTGTACCTACCATCCACCACGGCACTGACAACACCCCCACCCCCATACCCTCTCACCAGTGCCACTGCCAGGACCGGCCATCGGTGCTGCCCACCCACACCTCCATGGCCACTGACCATCCAAGTGCTGCCAGGAGTGCTCTGCTTATTTATAGGCATTGTACTCCAGGCAGCACTTGGACAGCCAGCGGCCATGGAGGTGTGGGTAGTCTGAGCCACTGGCCGGTCCTGGCTGCAGCACCAGCAGGATGGTAGGGAGGCAGGGGTTGTCAGTTCATTGGCAGGTGGGGGGTACACTGGCCAGAAATGTGGGGGCCGGGGTACTGGGGGGCTGATAGAGTGAACTGGGGTTCGGGTCCTCTGTGTATGTGGGGGAGGACCTGCCCACAGTGGGGCTCAGGGGTGCTGGGTGTGGGGACAGGGTCAAGATGGTTATTACTGTGGGGTATGGCCACTGCTGTGCTAGGGGGCAGCCCGTGGGCTGGTGGCAGGGTTACTCCGCCAGGGGCCATCAGTACACCTGGAGGGCACCCTTCTGAGTGGCTGGTGCAGTGGTCCTCAGAGTGACAGAGACATGCCACATGGGTCCAGGTGCCTGTGGTAGGAATTCATGCACCTAGACCCATGCCATTGTGCAAGGGATCCACTGTGGGACCCATGCCGGACATCCGATTGGATGCCCAGCTGGGTCCACAACTTCGCCCAGAGCCTCCCTGCATGGTTCTGCACACCTCGGGGGCAGTGCTACATATGGGTGGTGGCCATTAGTGGATAACAGTGGGTGTGCACCTGTCCACAGGTGTGGAGCTGTGTGGGCAGGTTTTGCGTCTCTGGTGTTTAAAATCAGCCCATTCATGCATGGGGACCATATATCTATAGAACACATTTAAACTGCCTCTCTTTTGCTCTGCCAATCCCTTTCCCATTTTACCTTTTTAATGATTTATTCTTTTTTTTCTTGCACTTTTGACTATCCCTCTATGCCTGTCTTGTGCTTCCTCGGCACCTTTGATCTTTATCTTCCACAATGGCCTCAGTTTTGCCTTCATTTTCTTCTTTGATAGCCAGCCTGGTATTACATTTAGTTATCTTTGATCCTGTACCTGCTTGTCATGAAGCTCTAATAATTTACCTTTTAAAGTAAACCATTGCTCATCCACCCCTTACTCCACATATCATTCTTCCAGTAACAGTTTTTCAGTTAAACCTTAATTTGTTAAACCAGACTTCGCTGCTAAAATGAACTTTGTTTTCTTTTTACTAGTACTGATTTCCTGTTAATAATGAATATTATGATCACTACAACCTACTGATTTCATAGTTTCATACCTATTTACATCTTTCCCTGTATTACGTAAAGCCAAATCAAGTATTGCCCATTCTTTGGTATTTTTATTCACATGCAGATACTGTTAATGCCATTTTTACTTCAACAAAGGGAAATGCATCTTACCAGATACTGTAATTTTATTCCATTTTATGCCTCTATGGGAGAAATCTCTCTTAATGACTACAACTCCCTTAGATGCTGCCTTTTCTATTTCTGTTTTTTTTTTATTCTTTGTTTCTTCCTGCTATCCACTGCAGCTGTGTGATTTTTGTACTTCTTTGTGGTATCTTTACTTCTTTACTGGTACTAGTAATAGTGACTGTTACTGCAACAGTGCAGTACACTGCCCCCGTGGCCAGCCCCAACCAGCAAAGGTATTCTTTTCCAGATTTGAATTTCTGATGGTGAGCACTAGTTAGGTGTGGTGCCTTTGTATTGTAAGCTTGTTTTGTAGTATCTCTCCAAGTTTCACCATCCCACCATTGTACTCATTGATGTGTGTTTTTAAGTCAGGGAGTTTTAAGATACAGGTCATCGGGGAAGTACAGCCATAGGCATTCACATTCCCAATACAGTTTCATATTGGTTAACTCTCACCATCAACACCGAATCATGTTCTTCATTATCATAGTCACAAATGTAGTCACAAATCACGATTCATTATCACGTCACTAATCACAACGTTGATTTTTTTTTTTAGTTACTTGGATGTATTGTAAGCCTGTTTTGTAGTATCTCTCCAGGCTTTACCACCCCACCATTGTACTCATTAGTATGTGTTTTTAAGTAGGGGAGTTTTGTGGTGCAGCTCATCGGGGAAGTGCAGCCATAGGCATTCGTGTTCCTTCCTGTACAGCATGTGAGTTACAGTACTATAAGCAGTGGTGGGTGAAGTGGCCCCAATTCGTTCCACGAAGTGATTCACAGAGTAATGCAGAACCCGTGGAGTACTCCACAATGTGAAGCACTTCATAATGAGGAACGCGAAGTCCATTGAAACCAATGACTGCGTTATTCTACCTTCCCCAAGCCACTATCTCCACCAATTTTAAGGTGAAGTACATTTGAAATCATTGTAATTTCGCCTCACTTCGCCCTGTAAATCAGCTCCAAATGAAATTCTGCAGTGATTCATGGGATTGCAGGTCACATGGGCTCTAGATTGTTCTGCACAGCCTCAGTTCTGGCCTAGGTAATGTGTGTGTGTGTGTAGTGGTAGCTGGAGACAGTTTGCTCTCAGAGCTATGCGATTCAGAACCTCTAAAAGCTGTTTAAAATGCCTTATTGAGTCATTTATTTTGCTCAAAATTTTCTAGGAAACCCTTCTGTGCTCATATCATCGAGTGATTATTGTTATGTGTGGATTTTGAATGTTACTTTAGAACAGTCATTCTGTGTACTGTAAAGTGTGCTTTGGGAAGAGGTGTATTTGTGGTGTAGGTACATTAACTGGGAGAAAAAGGCAGTCTTTCTGTTTTGGTTATTTTTTTTTGTATAACTGTGTTAATGTGCACACAGTAATATTTTCAGTAATTCTTGATTTTTTTTGGCTGATTGTTGTGGTGCAACAGTGTATAATGTGTCTGTTTAAAACATTTGGTTATATTACTAAATGTTTTCAATTTGCTACGCATTACTTGTAGTGTGTGTGTGAGTGTGTGTGTGTTGCATGCCATTAAATCAGACACCTTTTATTGTACCATAGAGTAATTACAGCAGTGTGAACCTGCTATCCACCGCACCTGCATGAATTTTTTATACTGCTTTGTAGTCTCTTTACTGGTAGTGGATTGTTACCGCCGTGCACTAATTCCCCAACTGGCAAAATGTATTCCTTTCCAGATTTGGATTTGTGACTTGTGTGCACTAGTTAGGTGTTGCTGTGCCTTTTTGTACGCATCCATTGAGCGCGCAACTCAATCTTAATCTGTCTGTGCATTTGCAGTGTGCCATTAATTCTGGGAGACTGCATTTCTTGTTACGCTCTCATTTCACTTCGTCAGAACTGGGGAATATTCTGGAGATAAGACAGTAGCATTTCATCAGCACTGGGGAATTTTCTGGAATCTGGACACAAGACAGTAGCATTTTGGGGATACACATTAATTCTGGTGACTCTGTGACCACTGCACGCATGACTGAGTGAGTCATTAATTCTGGGAGACTTTGCATTTCTTGTTATGCTCTCATTTCACTTTGTCAGCACTGGGGAGTTTTCTGGACACAAGACAGTAGCACTTTGGGGATGCACATTAATTCTGGTGACTGTGTGGGTGAGGTGCTGCCAAGATTGCTGTCACTCCACCTTACTTCACGTTTAAGCGTAGTGGGTTAAGGCTCTGAGCTGCAGATCTGGAGACCTGGGTTTGAATCCCACAGCTGCCTAGGTGTATACTGTGTGATCCTGAGCAAGTCATTTAACTTCCTTGTGCTCCCAGGTCACATCTGGAAACAAGCTTTGGCTTAGTGTGCTACTCCTGGTTAAACAATGTTCCCCTTAAAGCAGAATGACAACACAAAGTAATAATAAGGTGAAGTGAGCATTTCCTATGGGGCACTCCGTGTAGCGAAGTGCCAATGCGAAGTGGCCACATCGTGTTCACTTCGCAGGCAGATTTTAAATTTGCTGCATCTCTAGCCACCTGTGGTCACCCAGGTGGCAGTATTGCAGCAAGGATAGCAACTCATCCTCCCTGGAGTAGGAGAGTGTGTCCCCTGGGATAAAGCGTTCTCTTACCCTGGCCGGACCCCAATGATCTGAGCCTGTTTCCAAATAAAGGTTGCTAGCATTGCAAGTGGTAGCATGGTACACTGAGGGGCCAGCTCCTTTTCTGTTTCCTGTAATATTTCTGTATCTCTTAGTATAATTTGTCTGGTGGACCATAACATAGCCTAAATTCTACTGGTCTTTCTTTCTAACACTCTGCTCTTTCAGGGTTTGTAACCTTCAGTACCCTTGCCCCAATAATTAATTTCAGTCCCCCCAAATTTCAATTATGCCTACAATGTTTACTTGCTCCTTAATCACCAGTACATCAATTTATTCCTTTTTATTGTAGTACAACAACTTTCTCGATGCTGTTGTGGACTGTGGGAACATGGCTAGTGTGGTCTATATTGATTTAATCAAAGATTTTGATTTAGTGGACCACCAAATGATTGTGGAAAGATTATATGAACTTGGTCTGGCAAAGAATGTGTGTAAATGATTTCAAGACTATTTGGTGAATAGAATGCAAAAGGTAAAATTTGGGAATGCTGTGTCAACACAAAAGGCTATCAATATTAGAGTAACTCAGGGGTCCATATAAGGACCTTTGCTTTTTAGTCATTTTCGTAACAATGTGTCTTCTGTTTGCCAGGACTGCAACATCATCCTTTATGCTGACATCCAACAGGTAGGACCTTCACCTGCTGTGTGGATTGCTTACAGTGTGACTTTTTAACCTGTTTACTGAATACAGAGTTTATTTTATCTTCAAGCATCATTGCTGATGTTTCTCACTGGGTGGTGATTGAGAAGCCGAACCTATCTTCTGGATGTGAGTACTTTTTTTGCTTTGGTTCCATCTGTTTTGTTTTAGCTGCCTTGTTCTGCTTCTGTTACATCCTTTATGCTGATGATGCAGTACTGGCAACCAGCAGTCAAACTGTTGCTGCTCTTACTGGGTTACTCCAAGAAGACTTTAAAAGAGTTTAAAGAGCCACTGTCACCTCAAGACAAACTTTGAAAAACATAGTATTTGGACCCAAAGCAGCTTATTTTTATCATCAGCTCTGTATTTCTTAACCCAATTACTTATTACATGGGTCATATTCATAAAAACAGGATGATAGTTCTTTGAGGGGTCATCTGCTCCTATTGCTTCTTCCCAGCCTGATGTCATAATACTGTATTTGTGATATCACAGTTATTTCCATGGTAACAGACTGTGCTGTCACAAAAGAGCATTATTATTTCAAGTAGGGAATTAGCTATAGAGACAGATGAACTCTAAAGGATAATAATTTTGTTTCTGTTGGAAATTCATCACTAATAAACAATGAGGAGGAGACATCTATATCAGATATATAAAATACAAGCAGAATTGTGTCCAACTAATGTTTTCTTAAGTTTTTCCAAAGGTGTCAGCTGCTCTTAAAGAGTGGTTCATAAAAAGTAAACTAGTAGTACAGTAAATGTCAAAAAGACTTAATCCATGGTGTTTTGCAGTAACAAAAAGAGGAAAACATGTGGCCAACTGATTATTATATCAGCTACAGGCAATGAATTAGACCAGGTACATTTTTTAAAACATCTTTGTGTTTATTTAGACACTACACTGTCCTATGCCAAACACACAGCTCAAATAACAAAGAAAATTAACACAAGATGTTGTTTTTCTTATAGAAACAAAAACAACTGCAAACAAAAAATTAATAAGTTAGTGGCTCAGAATTTAAAACTTTCTCTTCTAGATTAATGGTTGCCTAGCTATGCTATAGCTTTGGACAGGGTACTGACTACAGAAGATTGAGAACAGCATACTGGATAATTGAACATGTAGGTTTGCACTAGATGTAAAGAGAAATTATCATTGTTGTTACCTCGAGCAACAAACAGATTGGCTTCCTTTAGATGCTACAATTTGTTATTTTGACAGTAGTTGGTGTTGGAAAATTATTAATGGTCAGAGCACAAGTAAGTTGTGTACTAATATCAACATGCTCAAACTCACATAATACCAGATCTATCAAGAACATGCAATTAAAAAAATACTGAGTTTCAAAACATCTTGGGGTCAAAGATCTTTTAAAAACCTCGAATTCACTTCCATTGAATATGGTAAATTGCCCTCACAGAGGAAATTTAAAAGTGCACTGAAATCATATTTAAATGATCTTGTAACATGTAAATATTTAAAGTAGATAGTCAATACAGTTATTGTATAGTGACATGGTATTATTATACTGAAAATTGTATAATATGTTCTGTATAATTTGTTGTACATAAACTTGGTCACCTTTGAAAACAGGCAATTGCTGCCTCAAGTTGTTTTTCCTATTAATAAAATTGAAAGTAATTAAAACTCTTTACATTCATCAGTGCAAATTTCTACTACAATCCCCTTTTGGGCTAACTTTTTGCAATGTATTTTCTTGAGTTTTTCTTGCCCATGGTCTCTGTGCTGTTTTGTCCAAATGGAATGCCCCAAGTTAGAAGGAATCAATTGGTTTGTACAATGTTTATTTCAGCTGTGTTTTAGAAAGCAAAATAGTTAATTCTGATAGGAACATAAACAGAGGCAACCCAAATAATTTCCCAGAAATCTTCTCTTTCTCTGTGCATCCCTCCACATCTGTAAAATAATTGAAGTAAACAAAGGATCTCTGCATTGATTAGTCCCAGCGTCCTTCTCTAAAAGAAAATCAATTCAAATTGCTCTGATCTGCCTGTTTTTGTCCTTGTCTAGCCAATGAATCTGTACAGTTTTAGCCCCACTTCAGCAACATGCATTATAATTAGCTGTCTTTGGCTGTGGGATTCTTTGCATATCCCTAAATTAAAATAATTCCAAAAGCACTGTACACTCCAGAAATACCTACTTCACAGCTTCACTGTCTTATGCAGTCACAAAAACTCTGAATAGAGCTTTTCATAGCTTCTGTTTTCTAGAAACTGCAGCTGCCCCTCTGAAGCCATCCTGAATATCATTAACCTTGAAACGTGATGTTATATTAAGCTTCTCACTTTCAAGTTCTTAGCACATCCATTCATGCCAGCTTTCAATGTTCTCACTAAAGAGAAATGCCTAATAATTGCAACTATAATCAGAAAAGCAGTGAGCAGTTAATAAGCGGGATTGAGGGATGGAAGATGGGAAATATTCTTGAACTTGGCAGACTGGACTTAAACTCTGAGACAAAGAGGCTGGGAGAAAGAGTCTGAAAGGCCTGGACGTTGGGTGAACAGAGCTTGTGAAAATGTGCTAAGACCTGAATACTGATCTTAATTTCACAACATCTAATGAACCTGTAGAAAAATACAAGCATAAATCCCACACTATGGGTTCAACATCTACTGCCCTCCCAAAAGAAGTACAACAAGAGATTATGGAATGTGAAAATGAAATGAATGTACTGGGTGGGAACCCTTCCCAGGACCCTGTCTGTGCACATTAGGAACTGCCAGCCACAACACTGAATTATAACCTCTTAGTGAGCCTCATGTAAAGCAAACTCATTCATAGTATTGTCTAACATGTTTGTGTGTATGTTTTTTAACATGCTGCCATCTGAATGGATCGTATTTAAATGTTAGCATGTTTGTATTCCACGTTATTTAAAAAAATAAAGCAATTCATTTTTTTTTCTTTTTGAATGAGAAATTCCAAGATCACTTTTTAAACCACATAATTAATATGATGTGATTACATGTCTGGCCTTCCAGTGATAATGACAGTGTAACTACTGAAGGACAGTTACCTATGTTACAACTTCCAAATGATAATGGCTGGTTTACAGGTCACAGACTCTCTCTGCTGCTAATCATGTGTGTAGCTCTATGCTGTAGATTAGCTGCCTCTTCTATAGCTGTTTTATTTCAAATCACCTTGTATTAAACATTGTTCCTGCCATTGTCATAATTTTTGGCATATTATATTTGGTATTGTGATGACTAAAATTGCACAAAGAACTCTGTAGTAAATGAAACCTATTTAGTGCTCTGTAGTTCAAATACCTCATCCAGTTTACCACTCAGTACTCTTCCTATGTAGCCTGCTACACATTTAGCCAAGTGTACAGCAGTTACACAGAGTTGGGAGTGCTATAGATGTATATATTTATTTTGTTATCCTAGTAAGGTAAGTGCCTTAGACAGGATCTGTCTATTTTCAGGCATGACCTGGGTGGTTACAATTCGTAACAAGAACAATACACAAAAAGCAATAAGGAATCATTTCAAAGAGCATTAAATACAGTGAAGTACATGGTTTAGCATTAAGCAATACACAACAGCAGCAGTGCACAGGAAGCAATAAGGAATAATTTATAAAAGCAGTAAATACAGTTAAGTAATGTACAGTACATGGAGTAGCATTAAACAACCATAACAGAAGCAGTGCACAGGAAGCAATAAGGAGTCAACACTATGAGTAGGAAATAAAGGTAAGTACATAGAGTAACATTTAAAGAAAAATAAAAGATCAGCATAGTGGATGCTCTGTTAGGTATGTGTGCAGGCATTTTCTTTTTTTGTTAGTTGTTTAACCAGGACTAGCACACTAAGCTGAAAGCTTTTTTTTACAGGTGCAACGAGAAGTTAAGTGTTTTACTCAGGGCCACACAGTCTGCAAGTAGAAGCTGTAGGATTCAAACCCATGTCTGGTCTGCTGGATGTCACCAGATTTGCAGCTCAGAGCCTTAAACCACTGTGCTATACTGCCTTAAGTGAGGCTAGGAGACATTCCTTTAGCTCCTTTTCAAACAGCTGATGAGAGACGGCTTTGTAAATATAAAATGGAGTGATGTTCCACTGTTTTTGGACACAAGAGGTGAACAGAGATACAACTATTTTGGTAGTACATTTACATATAAGCAGCAAGCATTCAGCACTGGTTCAGAGGAAGAGGCATGGGAGGATTCAAGAAGCAGGTCTGCCAAGGTAATATGGGAATGGGAGTGTAAGGTTTTATATATTAAGCAGCCCAGAATAAACATATGCATGGCAGGAGGAGACAGCCGTCTCAGGCAAGAGTCAAGTAGGTAGTGATGTGTAAGGGAGGATGAAACCAATGTGAAATTGAATAGATTGTTGTAGGTACAAACAATTTTGCTAAGATACTCTTGGATATATTAAAGAGGTAGAGAATGCCATGGGTCAGTTTGGGGAGGAGGAGGCCTTTATCTACAATAAGAGCTGAATGCCTATCCTGGTCGGCTACTGCTAGACCCTTACCTTTTAATTTACATTTCAGGCATTTGCATTTTTCCACATTAAATTCCATTTTCTGGAAACTGGCAGTTTAGCAGTTAAGGTGCTTGCTTTCTGTTTGAGGGACAATGGGCTTTTGTTGAACGCTTCAATCTCAGCTGGCTGTGGCAGGAGTCAGAGTGGCCTTCCCAAGGTTGCACTCTCCACTCTGTTGAGGGACTCCTTTCAGGGAAATGGAATACAAGGCATCATATTAGTCTCACCTGTGCCACTCTGTTGATGGCAGGTAGGGGCACTATACTGGGTGCTTTATCTTGGCCATGGTGGGATCAGTCTTCTCTGGGGTGCCTCAGTAGGTGAAGTGACAGGAGGTGGGAGGGAATGTGGAGAAAAGAAAAAAAAACAAATGAATGCAATAATAAAAAAGTCATCTGACACCTGTTTACCAAATCCACCAATATATCAATGTTATTTGTAACAATTCATTATCTTATCAGAGCCTGCCACTTTTTCCATCTTTGTGTCATCTGACAATTTAGTCATGCTACTGTACTTGTGATTCCTTTTTTTGCTAATAATTACTACAGATATTCAACCAGACTACCACAGGATATCAGGGATTGCTCTGCATAGAGCTGGCAAGAGTAAGGGTGTGCTGCTGGACACCAAAGAAAGCTTAGTGGGGTACAGGATGAGTGAGGGTTTCCCTAAGAATGGAATGACATGAAGAAGGGGGCATGCTACTGAATGACTTGTGATAGGTGAGGAAGGGATTACTGTTGTACACAAGGGAGTGCTTGACATGGGGCTGGTGAGAAGGAGGAGGAACTGACATCAGGAAGTTATTGGCAAGAGACAGGATGGGGAAGTGGTTCCATTGGACAAGTGGGAGTATTTAACATGAGCAGAGGAGAATGAGGATGTGCTATTGGACACCAAAGATTTTTTGGCATGATGCTGAGAGAGGGATGGAGTGCTGGTGGACATGATACAGTGCTTGGCATAGGTAGCATGAGAGAGGCTGGTGCCAATGGATGCCTGAGAAAGCTTGTCAGCATCCAGAGAGAAGGAGGGAGTGCTTTTTGACCCCAGGGATTTATTAGCACGGGGAAGATAGAGGGAGGGTGAACTCCTCTGGGCACCAGGGAATGTTTGTTGTTGGTAGAGGTAAGGATGATGGTGACACTGGACACCAGGGAGCATCTAGCATAGGATAGTATGAGGGATTGTGTTGTACTGGAGATAAGGGAGTGCTGAGTATGGTGGGATGAGGGTGCCACTGAGTGTGGGGATTAACATACCAGTACTGTGATTGAAACATTTTTAAAGTATGGAATTCATTATTGTAAAAACTATTTTAAGATATTCATTAAGGTAGCACAAACATTGCTAAAAGTCAGGAAATCAAATGTTAGGGCTTCTCTAACTGTGCATCTTCTGCTAAATCATATCTGTAGGGTTGCTTTACTAAATTATACAATATGCTTCCTAACTAAATATGAAATCCAAATATAGTAACTTGTTTACAGAGAATAAGCTTATTTTTGGTGATTTACTCATGAACCCTAACTTTATCCTTACACAGTTTTTGCAATATATTTATTTCATGTACAGTAAGACTACACCAAACTGAGCCCGATCTTGGGAGGTGCAAATATACTAAAACACTATAAAATGTGCAGTTAGTTGCACAACAATATTGGTTTTATAATATCTGCAAATAATTAATGTTGGTCCTTGCTTAACTAAAATACTATTATGTTTGATTCTCTGTAAATAAAATGTCTACAAAACTCAAAATGTTTTAGAGCAGAAAGAATAGAACATAAGCGCTACTAGCTCAGATCAAAATGCATTATGTACAGTAAGGGATAATATGACAGTGTGTGCAGTTGTAAGAGAATAAAAAATGCCTCCGATACTGTAGTTGTGAGGCATGAAGTGTAGCTGAGAGGTACAACCACTTGAGAATTGTATTATTCCTTTATGACTACACACCCCAGAGCATGTGATCCCGCTTACAAAATGGCCATTTTTTTTAAAATAGGTAGTTCAGCCGACATGTGCAGCTGTAAGTGAAGATAACACCCAAATAGGGGGAGTATTACTGAGTGGCACAATTTGAGCAACTCAAGAATACTGATCCCATGTAGAATGAGTGGTGAAAAAGAGCACTGAATGGGTATAGTGAGTGTAGCACTGAGGGATACATGCTACACTCATGAGAAAAGGGATAAGAAGATTGATTTGGCCAAGCCCTGCTGAACTGGTCACGTGGCGTAGTGGCTGGAGCCACTGCCCCGGAGCTTCGGGTGCCGCGTTCGGATCCTGGTGCAGGTAGAAATTTTGTTTCCAGAGGGAGTTGTTATATTTTCCTAAGTTCGCTCCCCATAGAAACATAGACTTTGATGGCAGATGAGGATGACTTGGCCCACCTAGTCTTCCCATTTCCCTACCTACAGGATAAGCTGCAGATCCTAGTTAACCAACAGCCTATTTCTTCCTACCCACCACAAGAATAGTCTTATGTCTATCCCATGCATTCTTGAATTCTCCCACAGTTTTAGACCTTAAAACCTCCTCAGGAAGGCTGTTCAATGCATCCAAAACCCTCTCCATGAAAAAATATATCCTCATATTGCCTCTGAGCCATCCCCCTCTATCTTCAAATTGTGTCCTCTTGTTCTTGCACATTTATTTTTCTGAAAGATGCTACCCTCTTGGACTTTATTGACTCCACTGAGACACTTAAAAGTTTCTATTATGTCCCCCCTCTCCTTCCTTTCCTCAAGGGTATACATATTAAGCTCCTTTAGTCTCTCCTGGTATGGCTTCTCTTGTAGACCCTGCACCATTTTAGTTGTCCTCCTCTGGACTGCCTCCATCCTATCTATGTCCTTGCAGAGATGGGGTCTCCAGAACTGGCCACAGTACTCCAGATGGGGCCTCACCAACTGTCTGTACAGAGGGATAACAACTTCATGTTTTCTGCTAGTGATGCCTCTCCCCTATGCATCCCAGTATCCCCCAAGTCCTCCTTACTGCCTTCTCACATTGCTTGCCAACCTTAAGGTCATCTGATATGATTATCCCCAGGTCCTTTTCCATTTTTGTTGCTGTTACTACCCCCCCCCATTGTGTAATCTTCCCCAGGTTTTTGTTTCCCAGGTGCATGATTTTGAACTTCTTTGCATTGAATCCAAGCTACCATACTTCTGACCACTCCTCCAACTTTGCCAAGTCCCTTCTCATCCTTTCCATGACTCCTTGAGTATCAACCCTGTTGCAGATCTTTGTGTCATCTGCAAAGAAGCATACTTTTCCTTCCAGTCCCTCTGCAATGTCACTTCTAAAGACATTTAAAAGGACTGGACCCAGTACTGAACCCTGCAATACCCCACTAGTAACCCCCCTTTTCTTCAGAGTGGACTCCGTTTACAATTACCTTCTGTGTCCTGTTGTCCAGCCAATGTTTTACCCAGGCTACCACACTGGGACCCACTCCCAGGCTGGTTAATTTATCTATTAATCTTTTGTTTGGGACTGTGTCAAATGCCTTGCTAAAGTCTATGTAGGCCATGTCCACAGCCCCTCCCTGATCTACTACTTTGGTCACCCAGTCAAAGAAATCAATTTGATCTGTTTGACATGACCTTCCTGCTGTAAACCCATGCTGCCTTGGGTCCTGTGCCCCACTAGCCTCTAGGTACTCAAAAATTCTTTCATTCAGAAGTGATTCCATCAGTTTCCCTGCCACAGAGGACAAACTGACAGGTCTGTAGTTTCCCCCCTCTGTCTTGCTCCCAGTTTTGTGAAGGGAAATCATATCCACCTTCCTCCAGTCCTCAGGTACCACCCCATCTTCCCATGATTTGTTAAAAAGGGTAGTCAGTGGTGTCACTAGTTCTCCCCTTAATTCTTTTAGAATTCTGGGGTGAATCCCATTAGGCCCCATTGCTTTGTCCACCTTCAATTTTAGGAGTTCTTTCAGAACTCTTTCTTCTGTGAAAGGACTGGGATCGACCCCCCTATCCAGAGTGCTTCTGTTAATTGGATTAGGTACCTCCCCCCTCCTCTTTTGTGAATATTGAGCAGAAGTATTCATTCAGTATCCCTGCTTTTTCACTGTCCCTATCTGCCTACCCACTATCCATTCTATTCAGCCTCACTATCCCTCCCTTTGTCTTTCTATGCTCCCTGATGTACCTATAAAACGTTTTATCCCCCTTCTTAGCTGAGCTGGCTATGTTTTCCTCAGTTTGGGCCTTTGCTATTCTGACTTCCTTCCCTGCTTCCTTCTGCCTTAACTGGTATATTTCTCTGTCCTGCTCCTTCTGTATTTCCTTATGCTTCCTAAATGCTATCTTTTTCTCCCTAACCTTCCCCACCACCTCTTTTGAGAACCATAGTCGCTTGTTCTTTCATTTTGATTTGTTTATTTGCTTCACACAAAGGCTTGTTTTTATTTATTTGTTTGTTTATTTGAATCTAGGATCACAAGTACCTTTGAGCCAAGGCTCTTTTACAAAGGTTCCATGTCAACAGTACAGACAATCATCAATAGGCAGGTTACAGAGAGACAGATAAGGATCATATTAATGTTAACACAATACATGGTATAAGACAATAACATTTAGCTGACAAAATTAAATGTATTGTGACAAATTCCTACAAGAGAGATGCAATGCACAGGGAACAGTAGGAGGGAAGAGGCAGGAAGGGAAAAAAGGGCTGGGACTAGGGGGTGGGTGTAACAGCGGAGGGGCAATGTGGTGCAGCCAAGTGGCCTTGTCAGGACAGACACAGCCCTAGTGCTTGAGTGGCTGTAATGGAGAAGTAAGTGCTAGAAGAGTGGGAGAAAGACAGTCAGACACCTGTGGGGTCTGTAACAGAGTAGATGTCAGAGATGATTAAGTGTTGCAAGCACAGGTGTTTTTGCCAGTTAGGGAGTGGTGGAGCTTTGTTTTGAAGGCTCCAAGAGATCCAGTGGAGGAGATGTCACTTGGAAGTTTGTTTAGCCAGCTCAGGGCCCTATAAGCAAAAGACTGTTGCCCTTGGGACATGCAGCAGCATGTGATTTTCAGGATATGGGGCTTAGAACTCCTGGTGATGTGCTTATTGATTTTGAGATTTAGGAGGGCGCTGACTCCTGGTGGGGATTCTCCTAACATGATTTTCTGGGCTGTTATGCAAGTTTGGTATTTGATTCGACTGTTTAGTTGTAGCCACCCTGATTTGGAGTAGAGGTCACAGGTGTGGGTGAGGTGGTGTAGACCAGTGACCAGTCTGCAAGCTTGGTTGAGGGAGGTCGATACCCACTTGAGGGAGGAGGTTGTGGCAGATCCATAGATGATAAGAAATTAGTCAATGATACTGATAATGGAGCTCTGGACAGCAATGGACAATGCTTCAGGGGTTAGGTGTTTCCTATGCTGGAAGAGGAAGCCCATCCTGGAACTGGTCACTTTTGCCACATTGTTGATGTGTGGGGCATAGGAGAGATTACTGTCAAGGGTGAGGCCAAGGTACTTGAAGGTATGAACTTGTTTGAGGGTGATATCTAGCTTTGTTCTAATAAGGAGCAGATGGTGTTTGAATTTGCTGTGGGAGCTACAGAAGAGTAGGGTCTTTTTTTTTTTTTCTGGTTAAGGATAAGTCTTTGTTTTTTGAACCAGTTTTCAACTGTGGAGAAGGGCTCCTGGAGGTTGCTTTGTAGATGCACTGGATCAGGGTGCGAGGCTAGGATGACTGCATCTTCAGTGTATAGAAGTATCTGTGCAGGGCAGGAATCAGGTAGTGAGTTCAAGAAAAGACTGACTAGGAGGGGGCCTAGGATTGAGCCCTGCGGGACACCGGACCTGACTGTTCTTGGATCCGAGAGTTTGCCCTCGATTTTCACTCTTTGGGAGTGGTTTTCTAGGTAGCTTTTTAAACCAGTTAACAGAGTTTGGTGACGGCCTTGCTAATCGAAGCTGGGCAAGTAGAAGTGTTGCCTCTGTGATGGCAGTTTTGATGTTTCCCCATTATTGCTCCACCCCTCCTTCTTGCCTGTTTGCTAGTGCTTTTCTAAGGCACTCTCCCATCTTGTCAAAGTCAGCCCTCCTGAAGTCCAGTACCCTCACTTTTGTATGGCTTGACTCTTTAACTGAGTTTATCATGAACCACACTGTTTGGTGGTCACTTGTTCCCAGATGGCTACCCACTTCTAGATCTGAGATCCTTTCATTGTCCCCATTTGAGAGTACTAGGTCTAAGATTGCTCCCTCATGAGTGAGTTCCAAAACTAGCTGTCTGAGGCATGCCCCCTGTAGCTCATCAAGAATGGCCCTGCTCTTGGATGTGGCTGCAACAAAGGTGCTCCAGTTAACATCTGGCATATCCAGGTCCCCAATCAACAGTATCTCCCCTTTTTCTGCCATCCTAACTATGCCTTCTATCATATCCTTGTCCATTCCCTCCTCCTGAGATGGGGGTCCGCATACAACCCCTGTGCAGATTGTGGTACCATTTCTAGTCTCTAAGGTGAAGCACAATGCCTCCTCTCCTCCCTGTTTACTCATTTGTTCCATTGCTTTTATCCTTATACAGAGAGCTACTCTTCCCCCTTTTCTCCCCTTCCTGTCTCTCCTGTAGGCTGGAGTTTAGAATCCTTATTTTGGGTGTGTGTGTGGGGTTTGCCCCCACATAAAAAAGTTGCTTATGGCTTTTGTTTTTCTTGAAATACGTGACTGTCGCTATTTGCAATGGACGGTGTTGTGTGGTTCACCCTTTTGATACCGGATGATTCTTTTCTTGCTTTATATGATCACGGTTTTATGGACTCACTGTTAACACATAAAACCATAAGAGAATAATCAAAAGTTATGAGACATGTTTAAACCAGGGAGGTTCCAGGATTTTCATGGCCTATTTTATACCATGTGTTGCACTACATTTTAGCAAACCATGGTTGTGTTCTGTTGTTCTTTACTGCTGGGGATATGTAAGCAAACCCTGGCTCATTTCATAGATGTACCCTGGGGAGAGGGCTTTGGATAGGGCAGCTACTAAATGCATGAAGCACATTTCCCAAGAAAGACCACATACAAACTTATATAGTTCATTATGACAAATATTTTAGCAGTATCTGAAACCCAGTGACTAGGATTGTGCTGTGTGGGTATCTGGATACAAAATGTTTAGTTATAATAGAACTAAAGACAGTGATGGGGTGTCATAATATATTGTAAATAAATAACAAACACAAGTGTGCAACCTAAAAACTTTAGCACAAAATACAGCCTTGATCTAATACTGTGATAAATGCATATTTCTGCTGGCCAAATTCAGGCAGAATGGAAATTCCACTTTTGAAATGCTTTTAGGACTTTTTCAATAAATTCAAAGGAATTCCAACTTGCTGTGTGGTATTTTTATTTAAATTATAGTATCTCTTACAATGCCCCCAGAAGTCACACCAGAGGCTTAACCCAATTATCAGCAGTGTTAGTAGCTTCCTACAACAGAGAGACATCCTATTCTTAGGGATTTACTGTACTACTTAATGTCAAAAAGACTAAATCCATGATATCTGGCTCTAAACCACAACTCTCCAACCAGTTCACCTCTATATATTGCTTACTCTGATGGCTGGATTGTGGAGCAAGTGCTCATGGTACAATCAAGCTCTCTAATGTAAAGTGTTAGAGAACAGTTGTGGGAGTTAAGCAGTACATAGAGCAGCTTGGACCAGGGAAGGTAGTAATTATTTGAGGTGGTGATGTAATCTGTAGTTAGAGAGAGGTAGATCAAGGGCAAGGGCAGTTGGGCACTAGGAAGTTATGTAAAGCAGAGGAGAGTGAGGCAGGGGAGGAGGAGTAGTGGATTTGGGGTGGAAGGGAGTTCCAGAGCTTAGTGGAATAGTGAGAGAATGCATTTTATCCTGCTTTTGTGGAGCATCAAGGGACAGCCAGAGTGCATGTGTCAGTGGATCTAAGGGAGCAAGAGGGAGTAGGAGGGGTGGATAGAGAGGCTGTAGAGTAGGGTGGGAGAGTCCCAAACCAGAATTTGGAGATAAATCTTGTGTAGTGAGAGAGTCACCTGTTTACAAGTGAGAGAAATTCCAGAGAGTGATACAGATCACAGTGGTGTGTAAGGGGAAGGGAGTCTAGAGCAAAGCAGCAGAAGAAATTAAAGAGGGTGTCCAATCTGGTTAGGGAGGTTGGGGGGCAGCACTGTAGACACATCACAGTAGTCAGATATGGGGAGGATCATTGGATTGACCAGAGATAAATAGGATGGTGTTGTCTGCATACATTTGGATGGAAGATGATGTGCAGACAGAGAGAATGCCATTGAGAAAGATGGAGAAGAGCAGAAGACCTAGAACTGAGCCCTGTGGGACTCCAGTGTTGATTGTAAGGGGGGAGTTGCAGTCAGCAATTCTTACTGATTCTGTCCTTCCTGTAAGGTAGGCTCTGAACCAGTTAGTGGCCAAGTCTAAAAGGCCAGCTGATATGAGGTTATCAAGGACCAGGGTGTGGGACACCGTGTCAAAGGCCTTGGCAAGGTCAACACAATGGCCAATGTGACTTGGCCCCTGTCCATCCCTGACAGGATGGAGTCAGTGAGCCTAAGCAGAGAGGTGGTGGTAGAGTGTTTTTTTCTGAAAACCAGATTGGAAGGGGTAAAGAAGGATGTGTCAGAGAGGAAGTTGGAGATTTGAGAGAGAAATAGATGTTCTTGAAGTTTACCAAGGGAAGGGAGTAGTGAGAGAGAATGATAATTTAAAGGAAGGGAACAATCACCTCACTTTGGAAGAGGAAGTTCAATTGCATGTTTCCAGGCAGCAGGGACTGTGGCTGTTGAGAAAGACAGGTTTAGTAGGGTAGCCAGTGATGCTGCAATTGCCGGGGCAGAGATACAGACCAGCTTATGGTCGAGGCCATCAGAGGAATTGCCTTTGGAGGGGTTAAAGGAGAGAAGGGCATTTAATGTGTCAATATGGGAGATATTTGTGAAGGTAAATAGGGAATCTTCAGATAGGGAAGGCATGTTGGTAGGATTGTTCATGGTAGGTGAGGTGGGCAGGAGTGGATGGAGGGATGACAGGAGGACTGAGGAATAGGATGAAAAGTAGGAGTTGAAATTTTCTGCAACTGATGTGTGGCCACTAATTAGGGAGGCGTTTATGTTTAAAGTGGGGGTAGGGGGTTGGGGGGGGAAGAGGGCATTTACCTCCTTCCAGAATTTGGAGGAGTTATTTATATTCTTGTTGAAGTTGGTATAGAAGTGTTCAGTCATTGTTAACCTGATTGCTTTTGTGCAGGAGTTGCAAAGTGACCGGTATCTGTTGAGGTCAGCTGGTAGCTTGTTGATCTTCTATTGCTTCTAAGCTGAGTCTTGGATCCTTTGACAGGCTAGCAGTTCTGGGGTTATCCAGGGGAGTTGGTTGCCGCAAACTCTGGACTTCCTTAGAGGCACATGGTGATTCCAGATGTTGAGAAGTTTGGATTTGAAATATTTGAAGATGGAGTCGATGGTGTCAGCCACACTTAATGATGTCCAGTCAGTATGAGACCGGTCATGGAATAGCGGGGTAAGGTCAGGGGATTTTGTAGGATTTAATTAACAGGGTTTTAAATGGGATTTTGGGCCTATGGATTTTACGGACTAGAAAGATGGTATGATGATTACTAAGCATGTCAAGGAGTAGCTCTGACTGTATGATCCTGTAGGGATGGGAGGTAAGGGCCCAATTTATGAGTGAGTGGTTATTTGATTTATAGTTTAAGCAAGTAGGTTCAAGAATTAGTTGGAATAAGTTGAGGGCAGTTATGTTATGTTAGTAATGAGATCCATGGCTACAGTGGAGGGGATACCTGGGTGACAGTAGATGCCAGCTACGAAAATGGAGATTAAGAAAGATAGGGTGACTCTTATGACAAGCACCTCATAGGCTGAGGGAAGAGAATTGGATAGAGTGATAGAGAATTGTAGCGATGAGAAGATATACATTGCTACGCCTCCTCCTCTTGCTGTCCGATCTTGATGAGCACTTGAATAGCCAGGTATGGAGCTAGCAAGATCAGGGATTTTATTACTGAGCCAGGTTTCAGAAATGATGAGTATGTCAGGGGCCAGAGATATCACGAGTGGTTGGAGAAGATAAAGTTTAGGTAGAAGGCTTCATATATTAGGTGTTGTATTTTTTGAGACCATCTGGTAGGGTAGGGGGGGTTAGGCGTTGTGGAATTAGGGATGGCATTGGAAGCTTTAGCATTGATGGGGGCTGGGGTTTGGGTTTATGTCACCTGACGTAAGAAGCAGTAATATTATTATAATATAATGAAGTCTATGATTTTTAAATGTGGATTGGGAAGTGGCAGAGTAAGAAGTAGAGGAGGAGTGGGCAGATGGGATATGGGAGATTGTGAGTAGGTGGAGAGTGACAGTGAAAAATGATGTAGATATAATAGAGGGACTGTGAAGGAGAGGAAAATAAGTCCATTGATAGTAGAAGGGCATCGGGGTTACTGCATAACTGTATGTGGGAGTAAGAAGTGTAGGGCAAATTGTTTGGTTATGGGGACACTGGGGGTGGTAAGGATGGGGAGAAAAGGCAGGAGTAGATAGGGCTGTGCTATTAACATTTTGAGATCTGGGTAGTGAAACTAGCCCAAAAGATGCTAGAAATAGTGTGTCAGGTAATGGAGCGAATATGACACACAGGAGAAGCAGAAAATGGTGGTCTGAGGAAGAACTCCCCTAGCGGCAGACTTATATAAGGAGCTGGGGAAATCGAACACTTAGTCATGTGATAACACAACACTATACAAGTAAATGCCCAGATGGGGGGGAGGGGGGAGGGTGGTTTCTCTGAGGCAGCCACTTGTTGTGTAGCAGGCAGCAGCAGGAGAAAATGCCGTTCCACCGGAGACAGTGCCAGTCATGGGGCCGTGGTGGCTGAAAAGAGAGCGAAGAGGGACAAGGTTTTATTTAGTTGGAGCTACCACAGAAGAGAGGGGGTTGCTAGGGTAGATTAAGTGGCAGAAGACAAAAGAATTGAGCCGGCCACTAAATCAGTGGGTGTGTCACAGCCAGATGGGCCAACACTGAGGAGAAAGTACAAGAGAGAGGAGAAGCGGTAGGGGAGCTAGGAGAATATAATGAAGTCTTTAGGCAGGGTCAGTGCATCGGGGGGTGGTTAAAGAGTGGAGGGTGGGGGGAAATAAATTGCAGACTGGGAAGAGAGAAAGGGAGGAGGAGTGAAAGCAAGGAAAGCCTAAAAGGAAATGAACCACTATTTAATATTTAATACAGTGCCTAAAGGAGCTGAACCACTATTAAATATTTAATACAGTGCCTAAAGGAGCAATAATCAGTATGAAACTTTTAATGCAGTGCCTAAAGGAGCTGTAATTATCATTAAAATGTAACACAGTTTAGCTACTACGGTTATTAGAGCAGAAGGGTAGACTGATAAAACAGCTATAAAATTTAACAGCAGGTAATGGAATTAAGTTGAAAGCTCAAAAAATTTAACAGCAGTCAACGGAATTAAAGTAAACTGTAGTTCTGTAAAAATTAGCTTCTGATTTGAGCACAGGTTTAAAATAAGCAGCAGACAAGCAGAACAGAGACCAAGTTAGCCAGTACTGAAGCTCAGATGGAGGAAGGAGCCAATCACCTCAGGTGCAGGAAGGCACCAGATTCGAACAGGAGCTGTGTACCTGAAGGATCTCTGAGGCAGCCGCTTGTTATGTAGGATACACACTTGCTACTTCACCTACTTGAACAAAATCAATTCTCTAAGTAAAAAACAAACAAAAAAATCACCGAAAATTGGTTTAGCATACAGATTGTAGCACTCCATAGTGCCTGACGTACACCTCACCATTGCCAAAAGGGCAAGGCTGCCTAGAGTATACAGAATTATGCCTTTCCATTTACTCACATGCTACTCCAAAAGACATATACTGGTTAACAACAATTTACAACAGCATATGCTGACGTGCCTCATTGGCCCCCTTTAGAATCCATTACTGTGACCCTTACAGTGATCTTGTCACCGTAAGGTTAGAAGACTAGGTTTGCTGACAGAAAGCACATAGCTTTAATTGAGCTCTGTCTTCTAGGTTTGCTTGAAAAGATAGAGCAACAGCAGCATTAACAGAACAAGGAGAAACATTAAGGTTTCTTTTGGCTAAACCCTACTGGATCATAATGTCACATGCTTAATAGCGTACGACATTATGGCTAAACCGGTGCAGCGTAGTATGCAAGCGCTAATGGTGCAATACCACATATACTGCTGTAGGTGGTATTACACCATTAGCACTTTCCCAGGCAGAGGATAAGACCTCTGCTGGAGAGGGTTCCATTGAG
Organism: Neoceratodus forsteri; assembly: GCA_016271365.2. NCBI lineage: Eukaryota > Metazoa > Chordata > Ceratodontiformes > Ceratodontidae > Neoceratodus > Neoceratodus forsteri. The sequence continues at coordinate 539,403,468 of CM057449.1, read as the reverse complement.
CAGCTGCTGTGGCATACAGAACTGAGACATTGGCAGCAGGAACTCGGGCACTGCATCTGGGACCAGGTTTGATTCTTGGGCCCAGAAACTTTTGAATTTTTTCTGTCTCCAGTTGAACCCCCGGGTTGAGAATCTTTAGTGGGGGGGTTCGGGGGTGCAGTACACTGTAAAGGGGGGGTGTGATGGGTGGAGCCCCCCCACAGAAAAAAGACTTATGCCTCATGGTAGAAATCGGGCTGTACTGGCAGTGCAATTTTCCCATGCGGCATAATGTCTTGAAACATTATGACCCTGTGCTTGGCTAAACAGAGTTATTGTCTTGTTGCTATTTTGATTTGTGCTTACAGGTTGTGCTTACAGGTTCTGTACTGTTTAGTTTTGTACTTACATGTTGTGCCTACAGCTTTTGTTACTGTTTTGTTTTTGTGCTTACAGGTTTTACAGTTTGATCTCTCTTTAAGCTAAGTAGAGTTACTGTTTTGTTACTATTTTGTGTTGGACTTACTGATTGTGCGTACAGGTTTTATTTTTGGCTTTCAGGTTTTGCAATCTCTTTCTTGCATTGAAGGAGCTAATTTGTTTTCTTCCACTGCTCATCCATGAGGATTAGAGTGTAACTGGGGGGGGTTGGTGGTGGAGCTGACAAAGGCTTAGTACCTTCCATCAGAAGGAAGATTTAAAAGGTCAGGTTACTTGGTGTGTTGAGGTGGAAGACTAGGCTTTGCTGACAGAAAGCACCTAGTGTTAACTGAGCTCTTTATCTTCTAGGTTTGCTTGAAAAGACAGAGCAAGGAGCAACATTAACAGAGCAAGGAGAAACAGTAAGGCTTATTTTGGCTAAACAGGGTTACTGTCTTGTTACTATTTTGAGTTGTGCTTACAGGTTGTGCTTACATGTTCTACTACTGTTTTGGTTTGTACTTACAGGTTGTGCTTACAGGTTTTGTTACTGTTTTGTTTTTCTGCTTACAGGTTTTACAGTTTAATCTCTATGTAAGCTAGGCAGAGTAACTGTTTTGTTATTATTTTGTGTTGTACTTATAGGTTGTACTTACAGGTTTTATTTTTGGTTTACAGGTTTTGTAATCTCTTTCTCACATTGAAGGAGCTACTTTATTTTTTTCCACAGCTCATCCAAGGATTAGGAATGTAACTGGGGGGGGGGGGGAGCTGACAAAGGCGTAGTACCTTCCAACAGAAGGAAGATTTAAAAGGTCAGGTTACTTGGTGTGGTGAGGTGGATGACTAGGTTTGCTGACAGAAAGCACCTAGCATTACCTGAGCTCTTTGTCTTCTAGATTTGCTTGAAAAGACAGAGCAAGGAGCAATATCTCAGAGATCTGCCAGTACCTCTCTCTTTTGCCTTGTAGGTTTAGCTTATGCACCACAGTTGGTTTTTAATTCTGACTTAGTGTGTATAGTTCACTGATTGTTTCTATCCACTGCCAGAAGACTACATATTACCCACCCTCCCTCCCCAAATCCCAACCTCCCCCCTGGGCATTGACATTTATAGCCTCCTAGCACTTCCCACTTCCTACAGACTTCCAGCAGGAAGTAAACAGTACTACCTATATTTCTTTCTAGCACAAGTCCTCACACATCATTAGAAGGCACTGTATATTAAATAAAAACAACTTCTTCTTTGGGACAGAACTTCTATTTCTGTCCACACATCCTCTCTATTACTTTTTCCACTGGTGCATCTATTTATGCCTGAACTCCTTCTCTACTGCCTTTCTAGCAACCTTCTTCTTAGGGGCATAGACAAATACCTCTCTATTACTATTTCTGCAGGCTATTCTATTTTCTTCCAAACTCCTTCTCTACTCCCCTTCTAGTAACCTTCTTCAAAAGAAGTTTTAGTTTTTTTTACTCTTAAGAAGGATTTATATTTCCATCCACACATCCTACCTATTTCTACTACAGCCAACTTGCACAGGTGCTTTTTTTATTTTTGTCCACCCTTCTACATTGTCTTCCTGATAACTCAGTCTGAGGAAGGCTTAGGTAGTTGTATCCCACAAAGGGGTTCACCTCGTGTACCATCCATCCTTAGATTTATGCCAACTTTGTTTTTCATCCGTTACCCGCACAACAATATGGCCATTATCAATTGCAGATATTGTAAGATTCTCATCACCAGAGCTTATGTGAGGCAGGTGGGACATTGTCGTACTTGCTCTGCACTAAATGATCTACACACTCAACTACACTCTGCTCATGCTGAAATATACTTTCTCAGAGTGCAATTCAACCATACTGTGCAGCACTCTGACTTAAGGCATCAACCACCAATGCCAATCCCCAAGAGAGCTAGTAGACAAGGGGGCTGGCAGTTGGTAGGAAAACAGAAAGGGCAGTGAAACAACTCTTGCAAAATATGTTCAACACCAATCAAACTAACAAATAGGTTCTCTTCACTTTCATCCAAGCCTGCTGCCAGGGCAGGCATGACAGTGGAGAGGACCCTCACGAAATTCTTGGACAAACAAACCACAACAAAAACATCCAAGCAAAACAAAAAGCATGTCTTAATAATAGGTGACTCTATGATCACCAGGGTAGAGTCGCACATCCACAAAAGTGGCCAAACAGAAATTGAGGTTAGATGCCTCCCAGGAACATCGGCATGGAGGGACACAAATGGGATTGAGGGAATTGCACATACCACTGAGTGAGACATGCACAGTCTCATCCATATAGGTACAAACAACCTGGCCAGATGGTCAGTTGGAGAGACTAAGCAACATCTAATGACTTTAGGAGAAAAACTCACTTCCCTTTCATCCAAAGTCTCCTTCCCATAAATTCTGCCTATGTAGGCCAAGGGGGCTAACAGGCAGAAGATCAAGGAAAGGGACATCATCAAACGTAATACCTGGCTCAAAACTGATGTCAGGAAAAAGGTTATGGCTATGTAGGAAACTGGTAGAACTTCTGGGAGAGGGAGTTCTTTAGATTCAATGGCCTACACCTTACAAAACAGGGAACATGTGCTGTCAGCCAAATATTCAATGTCTTCTTCAACCATTTAAACTAGAGGGAGGGGAAGGGGCATCAGCAACAGTTGCATCATATGAGCTTACAAATTTCCCTTTCCCACTCAGAAAAATCAATCGGAACCAAAACAGGGCATCACAAGCACCACATGGATCACAACTCCACAAGGCAGTCCAAACATAATAGGGGCATTCAAAATATTAGGGAGACAAACCAGAAGTGGAGAAATCATGCAGCAAGCAGGACAAACCAAGACTGGAAGGCAATGTGTGTCAATGCCTATAACCTTCCAAACAAAATCACAGATCTCACAGCAATGATGGCTGACCCAGCCTCAACTCAGTTGCTGTCACGGAGACTTGGTTCACAGAGCACCATACCTGGGATATTACCATCCCTGGTTACACTATCTTCAGGAGAGACCTCATAGGTAAGATAGGAGGGGGGTCACTATTTATATTAGGGAAGGGATAAATTCTACTGAGACCCAGGGAACACAAGGTGAGACAGAGGCTCTATGCATCACTCTGGGATCACTCTGGGAGCTGGAAAAATTAACCCTATTAAGGTTGGAGTTATCTATAGACTCCCAAACCAGGAGATTGAAAAGGACAAAGAATCAGCTATCCAGGTCCTGGTACTCGCTAACAGTGCCAGGGTATCAGATGTACAAGTGGGGATTAATCTGGGTACCAGTGACCACAGGTCAATCTGGTTCTTGAATAGCAAGACTGAGGACCCCTGCCACTCCAGAATCAGCATGCTCAATTTCAGGAAAGCAAATTTTCTGAAAATGAGGGAAAGGATCAAGCCCCTGCTGGCAACAGATACCACAAGGAATATGGAGGACAAATAGACAAATCTGAATGATGCTATAGCATCAGTCACAGCGATATGCACTAAACAAATCAGCAAGTACAAAAGGGCAAGGAACCCCCTAGGTTACTACTATAGTTAGGGAAATGAGAAAAGTTTTTCAGAAGTACAAGGAGACCAAGTCTGAAAAGGATAGAGAAGCCTACCGAGAGATAGAGAGAAACTCATGGAAGCCTGGAAAGCTATTAGGGTGGCAAAGGCCCAAACAGAAGAAAAACTGTCTCAAGAAGTGAAAAGTGGGGACAAAACATTTTATCGATACATTTGAGAAAAAAGAAAGAGCAAAGGAGGAGTAACACAGCTAGCAAACAAGGAAGGACACGAGGTGGAAAATGACAATGACAAGGCAGAAGTTATCAACAAATTCTTCTGCTCAGTATTCACACCAGAAGACATTGGTAATGATCCAGCACCAGCCAGGACAGTTCCTCATACCAGGGGACATATCCCCTTTAATGAAAGAAAGGGTTTCTAAGGAGTTGTCTAGAATAAGGGTGGACTAGGCAGTGGTCCCTGATGGAATATACCCAAGAGTTCTAACAAAACTTATGGATGAACTTGCCGACCACTTGCTGAACTGTTTAACAGTATTCATCAGCGACATCACTGAAGAACTGAAAGGGAATATCTGCCTCTTTGCAGACAATGCAAAGCTCTGCAGTAGGGTGGGCACACAGAAAGGGATTGAAGAAATGGAGGCAGATTTCATGGATGCTAGAGGAATGGTCCAGAAACTGGCAGTTGAGTTTCAATGCCAAAAAATGTACAGTCATGCACTTGGGTAGAAGGATCCAATGCATGAAGTATGCCCTGGACAGGCAGCTACTAGAAGAAACAAAGCTAGAACTGGATCTTGGTGTCATGATCTCAAATTATTTAAAGGTAGGGAAGCAATGTGAAAAAGTGGCAATAAAGGCAAGCAGCATCCTCGGATGTATTGGTAGGGGTATTACCAGTAGGAAGCGTGATGTAATCCTCCCACTGTACAGGTCCCTGATGAGACCTCACATGGAGTACTGTGTACTGTTCTGGAGACCGCTTCAAAAAAAAGACTAGAGTTGTGCAAAATTGGAATATTTTGCTCAGTGAAATATTTTGCATTATTCATGTATTTCATGAAATATTTCAGTGGGCGAAAGTCAAAATTTCAGTCACAGATGTGAGCAAAATGTTGCCCCCAAACTGGCAAAATTGTGCTCGCAGGTATAGTTTCACAACCTGTGGGTGAAATTTCACTTTATAGATGTGTGGTTGTGGGCAGGCTGCCCCTGACAATAACTGTCATGCCCCCGGTCACTCACCTGCCCCAAAATAAAAATTTTCCCTGGTGTCTAGTGGTCTCCCCAGCTGATCAGCTGCCCAAATAAGTAGTAACCCACCCCCAATACATTTCTCCCCACCCTCCATTCCCCGATCCCTGATCCTTACTTAAATAAAACACTCCTTGGTGTCTAGTGGACCCCACCCTGTTATCAGCACCCACCCTGCTCCCCCATACCCCTCAGGCCACTGGGACAGCCCTCCCTCACCTCCATGGCTGGCAGCCTGATTTAGTTTCAATGAAAGAAGCGAGTGCTTGTTCAAGCATCGTCATTCACTGAGCTATACTGCACTGCATGATTCAATGAATGGCGTGTGCTTGTACAAGCACACGCTTATTCATTTTGGTGGTAAGTCGGGCCGCTGGTCATGGAGGTGAGTGGAAGGCGAGCTGAACCACTATTAAATATTTAATACAGTGCCTAAAGGAGCCGTAATTACCATTAAAATGTAACACAGTTTAGCTACTATGGGTATTAGAGCAGGAGGGTAGACTGATAAAACAGCTCTAAAATTTAACAGCAGGTAATGGAATTAAGCTGAAAGCTCTAAAGATTTATCAGCAGACAATGGAATTGAAGTAAACTGTAGTTCTGTAAAAATTAGCTTCTGATTCTAGTACACATTTAAACTAAGCAGCAGACAAGCAGAACAGAGGCTGAGTCAGACAATACTGACGCTCAGATGGCGGAAGGGACCAATCACCTCAGGTGCAGGAAGGAGCCAGATTCGAATAGGAGCTGTGTACATGACAGATCTCCATGGTAACCACTTGTTGTGTACGAGTCACACTTGCACCTTCACCTACTTGGACAAAATCAGTTCTCTAAGTAAAAAAAAAAAATCACCAAAAATGGGTTTAGCATACAGACTAGCACTCCATAGTGCCTGAAGTACACCTCACCATTGCCAAAAGGGCAATGCTGCCTACAGTATACTGAATTATGCCTTTGCCATTTACTCATATGCTACTCCAAAAGACATATACTGGCTAACAACAATTTACAACAGCGTATGCTGACATGCCTCATTGGCCCTTTTAGAATACATCACTGTGACCCTTTCAGTGACCTTGTCACCATAAGGTTAGAAGACTAGGGGCCAGATATTCAAAGCATTGCACCTGGCACAAAGCCATAGCACTGGAATAGCACTGGATTTGTGCCAGGCTGCAATATTCAGAAGCTCTAATAGCAGTGGTGCGGTGTGATAGCACTGACGCTAAAAGTAAATATATGCTGGGGTGGGAGTTAGGGGAGTGGCCATGACTGCCGGCTGCGCAGCATATTCAAATGTATAGCGCCATGCTACAGGCATTAGGACGACCTGCAGCACAGTGCTAAATACCGTGACAAAAGCTGGTAATGTGTGGCGGTCCCCCACCAGCATGATCGGACTCGGTAGCCCAATAAGCACAGTAATCCCTGGTATGCTAGTGGTCCCCCACCCCCAAGCATAATCCCTGACCCCATAGCCCCGAAATGACAGCAATACCTGATGGTCTAGTGGTTCCCCCCACCCAGAAGCGCGCCGCCCATCTTTCTGTACACAGACTCGGTAGGGCGCCAGCGACCGTCTCAGCCCTCCTCTCACCACCATGCCCGGCCGCCGACTGCGGTATGCATGAGCGTAGTGCATGTTATTTTATAGCCACTTCTTCCCTCAATGAGGTGTTATCACTTCAAAATACAATAAATTGCTCCATTATTGCAATGCTGGCAATATGCAGGTTCTTTAATATCTCCGCAAGATCTTGATCCAGAAAATGAGAGTAAGTACATTGTTTGCCACTTTTCTTCCTGGGTTTTGCTCCTTTTCTACAAGGTCCTTTAAGCCTAGTATTGTATCTTGCAGTTCCACCCTAATTTGATTTATTTATTTCTCTCTAAGTTCACTAGGATTTTTTTTAATTTTAGAAGATAAACCCTACTGATCACAGTTTGTAGGTAAGTGTTGATAACTATCAGTTAGTAGAACAGGTTCAGGATTTAGGGTCATATATTTCTTAGTTTCCTCAGTCAGAATTATTTCCTGCACTGATTGATTCAAATAGTAAGTTTGCCGTTCACCAGTGGAGAGCTCCTGTATGGATTCAAAACACAAATTCAGAGATCTTTCCTATGAATTTGTGTTTTCCTTGTTATTTTTGGATATATTTATTACAGGGGTACCTTCTGTTAGGTTAATTATTACAGTTGATGTGTTTCTCTGGGCTGGCTCTCTTAATAGATGTTTAATAATCAGGGTCTGACCAAGCTCTTTAGATTTGGCACCCTGTGATTTCCCTTTGTTATTACTTTTCTCTTTCTTCCCCTTTGTTCTACCTTTAGCTTATACAGATATATTTATCTTACTATTACCCTTCTTACAATATTTTCGTTTCCCTTTTCCGTTCACTGGGGTGGATATAGAGGAGGATCCAGCTCTAAATATTTTTTTACTTCTAGTTTTCATTTTCAGTTGAATACAATAGGAGAAAACAAAATTGCCAATAATATTCCAGTCCACAATTGTGCTTTACAGTTCTTGAAGTGCTCCTAGATGTTCTTTTTGTTCAGGTGCTGCCGACTGTGGTATGCTTGAGCACTATGCTCACGCATACCGCAGTCCGCAGCCGGCCGTGGTGGTGAGAGGAGGGCTGAGCCAGTCACCAGAGCCCTACCTAGTCTGTGTACAGGAGGACAGGTGGCACACTTCTGGGTTGGGAGCGGGACCACTAGACCACCAGGTATTGCTGTCATTTTGGCCACTGGAGTCGGGATCATGCTTGGGGGTGGGAACCACTAGAACACCAGGAAAATTATTAAAGTAATGTGGCTATGGGGGTCGGGATCACTCTTGGGGGGTGGGGAGCACTAGACTACCAGAGAAAAATAATGTTATATGGTGGAACGGGGGTCGGGAGTCATGCTTGGGGGTGGGGGGTCCACTAGACTACCAGGGTCACTTGCCTGTATCAAGCACACATATGCATGGGTGGGTTGCATGCACTCATACCTCCTGACTGTCCCTACTATGCAGTGTGGTCCCTGATTTAGCCTCCAAATGTTCCTCTGTCCCTCACAGAATATGTGTTACTGTGACAGAACAGTGGGGATTAACCTCACACATTCATGTTATACATGACTGTTACAGATTGGTGCTGCTTCTGAAACTGCTTCTTAACACAAATCCCCTTATTCTATTAGCATTCTGAGTGCATACCTCTTAAACTGCGTCCCTGATTATGGGTCTTTGCCCCTGATCCTTTGAAGCCTTGTCCCTTCTCTTGAGGCCAGGGGTTGTGAGGTATGTATGCTCCGACTGTGCCTGCCACCACACAGTTCCTGCTTCTTCCAGCCAGTACTTCTGTTCTGACCAACAGGGGATGCTGTGGGCATGCCTTGGCCTGCAGTGTCCAGCCTGTACTTCCATTCCGACCCAAAGGGGGAGCTTTGTGCTCCATGCAGTAGCACCGGGCAAACTGCATGGTAATGTATGCTAAGCAGCACCTAAGGAGATGCAAATATACTTGTTTGCCCACAGATTACCTAAGTAGGCTCATTTGCATGGGAGCTCTGAATATAGCTCCCGTTTGGCCCGGGCTAACCAGTTTGCACCAGGCTAATGTGTTAGCACTGTGCAATCGAGTTAGCCCCGGGCAAACCTTGCTTCAGCATAGCACAGTTCTGCAGTGTGTGGTTCACATTGTTGATTGCAGTCATACCTCTCAACTGTCCCGGATTTTCAGGGACATCCCTGATTTTACCTCAAAATTTTACTCTGTCCCTCCTAAATATTGTGTTTCCATGACCAAACAGTGGGGGTTGTAAGCATAAAATGCTGTTGAACATTAATGTTACAGACGTGTTCTTTCTTAGAAAATACATTTTACACTAAACCACTTATTCTACCAGCTTCCTGAGTGGATATCACTAATTTTTAAGATGTGTCATTGGTTTTAAACCTTTGTCCCTGTTTTTTTTTCAAGCCTTGTCCCTGATTTATGAGGCAGGGGGTTGGGAGGTGTGTTTGCAGTAGATGTGAGACATCTCTGTGCAATCACACTCAATATTCTCCACCTGCAACACTGGCTTGCCACAGAATCTAATGAGCTGCAGTTGCAGTTGCAGTTTGCACTTCCCTGTTGCTATATTCCGTGCTGTCTTATTCCTAGGCTATTTTTGCCTTGCACTCCCAGACCGGTTTGCCCGGCTTCCTTAGACTGCTATATTCAACAGTATTAGCACCGGGCTCTTTCCTTTTTAGTATAGCTTGCTTTGTGCTCTGGGCTAAGTTTGCCTGCCTGGCAGTGCTAATTAAGCCCCTGGGCAAAGTTTTGAATATCTGGCCCTAGGTTTGCTGACAGAAAGCACCTAGCTTTACCTGAGCTATTTGTCTTCTAGGTTTGCTTGAAAAGACAGCGCAAGCAGCAACATTAACAGTGAGAGGAGAAACATTAAGGCATCTTTTGGCTGAACAGGGTTACTGACTTATTACTATTTTGATTTGTGCTTACAGGTTGTGCTTACAAGTTCTGTACTGTTTTGTTTTGTACTTGCAGATTGTGCTTACAGGTTTTGTTACTGTTTTGTTTTTGTGCTCATAGATTTTACAGTTTGATCTCTCTTTAAGGTAAGCAGAGTTACTGTTTTGTTACTATTGTGTATTGGACTTACAGGTTGTGCTTACAGGTGTTATTTTTGGCTTACAGGTTTTGCAATCTCTTTCTCACATTGGAGGAGCTAATTTGTTTTTCTTCCACTGCTCATCCATGAGGATTAGGAGTGTAACTGAGGGGGGCGGAGCTGACAAAGGCTTAGTACCTTCCAATAGAAGGACGATTTAAAAGGTCAGGTTCCTTGGTGTGTTGAGGTGGATGACTAGGTTTGCTGACAGAAAGCACCTAGCTTTACCTGAGCACTTTATCTTCTTGGTTTGCTTGAAAAGACAGAGCAAGGAGCAACATTAACAGAGCAAGGAGAAACAGTAAGGCTTCTTTTGGCTAAACAGGGTTGCTGTCTTGTTACTATTTTGAGTTGTGCTTACAGGTTATGCTTACATGTTCTGCTACTGTTTTGGTTTGTACTTACAGGTTGTGCTTACAGGATGTGTTGCTGTTTTGTTTTTGATCTTACAGGTTTTACAGTTCGATCTCTTTAAGCTAAGCAGAGTTTCTGTTTTGCTACTATTTTGTGTTGTACTTACAGGTTTTATTTTTGGCTAACAGGTTTTGTAATCTCTTTCTCACATTGAAGGAGCTAATTTGTTTTTCTTCCACGGCTCATCCAGGGGATTAGGAGTGTAACTGGGATGGGGTGTTGGAGCTGACAAAGGCTTAGTACCTTCCATCAGAAGGAAGATTTAAAAGGTCAGGTTACTCGGTGAGTTGAGGTGGATGACTAGGTTTGCTGACAGAAAGCACCTAGCTTTACCTGAGCTCTTTGTCTTCTAGGTTTGCTTGAAAAGACAGTGCAAGGAGCAACATCTCAGAGATCTGCCAGTACCTCTCTCTTTTGCCTTGCAGGTTTAGCTTATGTACCACTGTTGGTTTTTAATTCTTACTTAGTGTGCATAGTTCACTGATTGTTTCTATCCACTGCCAGGAGGCTACGTATTACCCATCATCCCTCCCCCAAATCACAACCTCTCTCTGGGCATTAACATGTATAGCCTCCTAGCACCTCCCACTTCCTACAGAGTTACAGCAGGAAGTAAGCAGTACTACCTTTACTACTTTCTAGCATAAGCCCTCACACAACATTAGAGGGTGCTGTACATAAAAAAAATGTATTCTTTGTGTCGCAATTTCTATTTCTGTCCAAACATCCTCCCTATTACTGTTTTCACAGGTGCTTCTATTTACGCCTGAACTCCTTTTCTACTCCCTGTCTAGCAACATTCTTTCTACGGGCATAAAAAAATCTTACTTTTTCGACAGGCACTTCTATTTTCTTCCAAACCCCTTCTCTACTCCCCTTCTAGTAACCTTCTTCAAAAAAAGTTTTACTTTTTTTTCTCTTAAGCAGGATTTATATTTCCATGCACACATTCTACCTAGTTCTGCTACAGCCAACTTGCCCAGGTGCTTTTTTTTTTTGTCTGCCTTCCACTTTGCCTTCCTGATAACTCAGTCCGAGGAAGGCTCAGGTAGATGTATCCCACAAGAGTGTCCACCTTGTGTACCATCCATCCTTAGATTTATAGCAACATTGTTTTTCATCCATTATCCACACAACAATATGGACATCATCAACAGCAGATATTTTGGGAATCATCACCAGAACTCACGTGAGGCAGTTGGGACCTTGTCGTACTTGCTCTGCACTAAATGATCTACATACTCAACTACATGCTGCTTGTGCTGAAATATACTTTCTCAGGGTGCAACTCAACCTTACTGTGCATCATTCTGACTTAAGGCACCAACCACCATTGCCACTCCCCCAGAGAGCAAGCAGGCAAGCGGGCTGGCAGTTGGTAGGAAAACAAAAAGCACAAAATAACTCTTGCGAAATAACTTCAAATCAATCAAACTAACAAACTGATTCTCTCCACTTTCATCCAAGCCTACTGCCAGGGCAGGCATGACTGTGGAGAGGACCCTCACAAAATGCAGGGACAAACAAACCACAACAAAAACATCCAAGGAAAACAAAAAGCATGTCTTAATAATAGGTGACTCTATGATCAGTGAGGTAGAGTTGCACATCCATGAAAGTGTCCAAAGAGAAATTAAGGTTAGATGTCTCCCAGGAAAATTGGCATGGAGGGACACAAACAGAATTGAGGGAATTGCATGTAACACCAAGTGAGAGATGCACATTCTCATCCATATATGTACAAATGACCTGGCCAGACAGTCAGTTGGACAAACTAAGCAGCATCTAATGACTCTAGGAGAAACACTCACTTCCCTTTTATCCAAAGTCTCCTTCTCAGAAATTCTTCCTGTGTGGGGCAAGAAGGCTAACAGGCAGCAGATCAGAGAACGGGACATCATCAAACTTAATACCTGGCTCAAAACTGGTGTCAGGAAAAAGGTTATGGCTATATAGGAAACTGGCAGAACTTCTGGGAGAGGGAGTTCTTTTGATTCAATAGCCTACACCTTACAAAAGAGGGAAGATGTGCTGTCAGCCACATATTCAATTCCTAAGGGAAGCAGGGAAGGAAGTAAGGCAGGCAAAGGTCCAAACCGAGGAAACAACTAGCACAAACAGTAAAAGAAGTGGACAAGACTTTCTATAGACACATTAGTGAATGAAGAAAGTCCAGAGGGGGTATTGCTAGGGTCAAAGGGGATAATGGGGAGTGTGTGGAGGAGGACCAAGGAAAAGCATCTATCCTAAATAGATACTTCTGCTCAATATTTACTGATGAGAAGGTGCTGCAGGGCCCACAGTTCAGCACCATGAATGCAGGGGGAAGGAGGTGTGCACAAGTCCCTTCACAAAAGAAAGGGTCCTACAAGAGCTCGCTAAGCTCAGGATGGACAAGCCAATGGGACCTGATGGCATACATCCCAATGTACTAAAGGAGCTAAGGGTGGAACTAGCAGAGCCATTAGCAGAACTGTTTAGTGAGTCTCTGAGCACAGGAGAGGCCCCAGAAGACTGGAGAAGGGCTCATATGATCCCAGTCCACAACAGTGACAGCAGGAAGGAAGCAGGGAACTACAGACTGGCCAGTCTTAGCTCAGTAGTGGGCAAGATTATGGAGGCACTCCTTAAGGAAAGGAAAGTGCAACACCTGGAATCCATAGGAGCACAGGATCCAAGACAGCATGGGTTTACAACAGGAAGGTCCTGTCAAGCTAATCTTATAGATTTCTTTGACTTGGTAACCAGAATGGTGGACCAACGGGGTGCAGCTGATGTTGCCTACCTTGACTTCAGCAAAGCTTTTTGATACTTATCCACATTGAAGATTGATTAATAAGCTGAGTAGGCTCAGGGTGGGTCAGAAGTTGGTCAACTGGGTGGCAAACCAGTTGGCGGTCAGAAAACACATAGTGGTGGTAAATGGTATACAGTCAGAAGAGATGCAACTCATAAGTGGGGTACCTCAGGGATCAAGTCCTGTGGCCAGTCCTCTTCAAAGTCTTCATCAGTGACATTGCAGATGGACTGGAGGGTAAGATTTGTCTGTTTGCAGATGACACCAAGATCTGCAACAGAGTAGATGATCCAGATGGGGTGGGCAGAATGAGAAGAGACCTGGATAAACTAGCAACATAGTTGGAAGAATGGAAACTGGGGTTTAACATAAAGAAGTGTAAGATCATGCACATAGGATGTGGGGTCTAAAACTGTGGGAGAATTCAAGAATGCATGGGACAGACATAAGGCAATTCTTGTGGGGGGCAGGAAGATATAGTCTGTTGGTTAACTAGGATCTACAGCTTATCCTGGGGTCACGTGATGAGCTAGTGCGAGGTAGACATCTCTTCCACAGCTCCCGAGTCCCGAAAGCTATTTAATTTAAAATAATTAATTCTTTGGCTTCCACGATGGATCGTGAGTGAGGGGCATTGTTTATAAGGAGCTGGAACAGCTGGGAAACCATTTTGGGGTCCGGTCTGATGGATGAAAGGACTGCAGCAAACCCAAGCAATCTGGCTCATGAAATGGCCGAGATGGAGTCAAGCAGCCCCGAGCCCCTTGTAGGGAGAACACCGGCGGTGAAACGCTCAAAGCCCCACTCCCCGGTCCCAGACGAGCCTGAGGTCTGGAAGGGGAGGGGCCGGAGGATCAATCAACAACAGGGGACATTTTAATTAAGCAGCTCCTGAAGGGGCTGGTCGCCAAATTCACTATACTAAAACCTGCATTACATGCTCTCACTCAGAGAGGGTGACCTGGAGGTTAGAATGGTATCACAAGAAAGAAAAAGTACTACGGTGGACCAAGATATAATTATTCTGAAAAGGCAAGTGAGAAAATTAGAAAATCGTCTGGAAGATCAGGAGGCAAAGCGAAGGAATAATTTAATTATGGCTGGGCTCCCGAGAAAACAGAAGGCTCAGATTGTGTTGCCTTCATGCAAGATCTTCTCTTTAAGTTATTTGGACCCACGCCGTTTGGTGAATCTTATAATCTTGAGAGGGCCCACCGAGCATTGAGAGAAACCCCCCCCGGGGCGTGGCCTCATGTAATTATAATGCGTTTTCTTAATTACAAGGAAAAATCTCATGTATTGATGAAAGCCAAAGCTAATAGAAATCTCCACTGGAATGGGGCTTGAGTGTGGTTGTTTCAGGACTTGGTCCCTCGGTGAGGAAAAACAGAAGAATGCAGCGGACATTAAGAAGCTGTATATGGCAGGTTTGAAGTTCAGACTGCAATATCCTGCCACTCTAGTAGTCAAGTTGGTGAATGGGGACATAAAATACCTCTCGGCAGAAGAAGCCTTGGAAGGCCTTAAAGTGGAATTACCTGATTTATTTAAACCAACTACTTAAGAGCAAAGGCGGAGTTGGACAGAGAATACAGAATAATCTGTCAAGCGTTTAGTTACGCTGCTCGAAGGACTCATATGGGGACTATTTAATTGTTTTTGAATTGTACTTGTTTGTATTTTTCTCTCAATGAATATTCATAATAGGTTAGTGATCTTGGCAAAGGGGTAAAACCCCCCTTCCCCTTCTTTTTCTTTTCCCCGCTGTACAGGTTGTGGGAGCGGTAAGCCATGAAGATAATGACTTTAGCTATTGAGATATAATTTCTCCCATTATTAATTTGGATGCTTAGATGCGATGTTTTGCTGTCTGGTTTGTACCAGGCGATGTAGAATAAGAGGGTTTCTAAGTGTTATAGAGGGACTTGGGGGCTGGAAGGGATGTCTGGTGGTGGGCTCACACGTTCCAGATTGATTTAGGAGGCGATCGAAGGATCGAGGGTAGCATGTGGGGTTTATGGGGAGGGTAGGAGAGAGAGAGAAACCATGACAGGTGGCCCAAGGGAATTTAATAGTCAGAGAGGAGGGTTCTAGGCGTGGATATGGTAGATGGGGTCACTTAGAATTTTGTCGTGGAATGTGAAGGGTCTTAGGGAAGGAGGAAAAGATTGGTTATTCTCAGATATATTAACCAGATGGGGTCCATATCGCTGCATTACAGGAAACCCTTACTGGCGGATGAATTACATTTGCTTAGGAAAGGATGGGTTGGCAAGGTATTTGGAAGTAGGGAATCGAAGACCTCTGGTGGGGTGGCATTATTAATTAGGAAAAGGTGCCCATATGATCGAGAGCTTCAGGTGGGGAAGATGGCAGGAGTTTATACAATGGGCTCGTGCTTTGGACACCCACTGGTGTGTGCCTCCATTTATGGTCCCTCCGCCCAGATCAGTATTCTTTGCCTCTTTGGAGGCTGATTTGGCCACTCTCGCAGGGCTCCTTATTCTGGCAGGCGACTGGAACATTTGCTTAGATAATAGAGTAGACAGGAGCCCCCTTCCAGTAAAGCTATCAGTTCCCCAGGCGGCATTGCATAGATTCCTGCAGGTCACTGCTTTAGTGGATCCATATCAGATCTATAGAAGGAGAGACTGAGATGACCTTTTACTCTGGAGTGCATAAGGTTTATACCAGGATCGATTTTTTTTTTGATTAATCAGCAGGTCCTAAGGGGGGTCACAGGTATGTGTACTTATGAGCGGATCCTTTCTGACCAATCCCCAATACTGTTGATATGGAGGTTGTACAATATCCTCCCTAAGCCAGTTCATTGGTGCTTGGACGATAGGGTCTTAATGAACGATAAGATATTAGTCAGGTTGAAGGGCAAACTCAAGGAAATTATCCAGACTCAAAGCCCTACTCTTGCTGATAGGAACTTAGCCTGGCCTGTCTGTAAAGTGTTGTATAGGGGATGGGTTCAGGAATATACTGCCAGACAGAATAAACTGAATAGGGCTCGGGAAGAGTTTATATTGGGGCCATTAAATCATTGGCGCCATTAGAGCTCCTCTGAAGAGACAGATCGGGAGCTTAGAGATTTAAGGAGGAATATAGGGTATCCTTAATTATAGGGTAGATTTTGGATAGGAGATTGAATGCCAAATATTTGTTGCAGAAGTTTGCCAGGCGGATTTTGGCCCTTAGGATCAAAAAAGAGCGGCGGAGAGAGCGATTGTGGCAGTGAAGTTCGTTGGGGAATTCTGTCGGACCTCAAGGTCTGGCAGATGCTTTGCCGACTACTATGCTGCAATATACCAGGAAGGGCGCAGTGCCGAGGCAGAAATTAAGGGGTTTTAGAGACAATTTCTTTACCAAAAATGAGTCCGAGCAGGCCCGAGCCCTGGCTGCCCCAATACTGGAGCAGGAAATTTTGAGGTTATTATGGATTTGCCTAATGGGAAGGCACCAGGCCCAGATGGTCTTCCAGCTAGATTTTATAAAGTTCATGTGGAGACTTTAATACCTTTGCTGAAGGAGCTTTTTCAGTCATCATGCAGGAAGGATCCCCACCCCCATTGTATCAGGCCTATATTACTCTGATTCCCAAACCAGACAAGCCCAAACATTTGCCAGGTAATTATAGGCCCATAGCTCTAATAAACCAAGATATTAAGATCCTTACTAAGATACTTGCCAATAGGGTTTGAAAATTGCCCGTGTTTGATTAGTCAAGACAGGTTGGGTTCATGCCAGGGAGGGGCCCGGATCGTTAAGACTTCATCATATCTTGGAAGGCGGCTCTTTCAAATTCGGCTATGGCTTTAGTTGCATTAGATGCCGAAGAGCATTCGACCGTGTCTCTCACCAATTTTGTTTCTCACTATGGAAAAGATGGGGTTCCCAGGGGAGTTTCTAAGGGGCCTCAGAAATCTCTATGAAGCCCCTACGGCCCGAGTATTATGTAATGGATATCTTTCGAAAGAGTTTCTTTTTAAAAATGGAATGAGGCAGGGATGCCCATTATCACCAATTTTATTTAATATATACCTCGAGCCTTTGTTAAGGTCTCTTATAAAGGATACAAGGGTTCAAAGGATTGATGTTCTGGGGTTAGAGCTTAAGTTATTGGCTTATGCTGATGACATCTTATTACATTTAAGTAATCCATCCGAGAGCTTTCAGCAATCCTGAAATTATTGGGGAGTTCTCCAGGGTTGCTAATTATAAGTTAAATTTAGCCAAAACACAAGTACTCCCACTCACAATTCATACCCATACGGGAGATTTTGAGCAGTTCCAACTTAATTGGGCCTCAGAAAAAATCAAGTACATGGGGATCTGGGTTATGGCTAGATCAGAAGATGGGATGGAGGCGAATCTTGATAATATTGTAGTCAGAATTAAGCAAGATAATGAAAGGTGGAAGAGGCTTCCCCTAAACTTCACGGCCAAGGTGGGTCTTATTAAAATGAATCTTCTGCCTCGATTGCTGTATCCGATCTGTCTCTCTCCCTATTCAATCCCGAAGGCTAGATTTGTCAACATTCAAAGGATCATCTCAGATTTTTTGTGGGACTCGAAACCCCCTAGGAGGAAGCAAAGTATATTATGTCTTCCCTACTCTAGAGGTGGAGTGAACCTTCCCGATTTGCTAACATATTATGTAGCGGGGCAATTAGGATATATGAGACGATGGGATCATCGTATGGGAGATGGGGAATATATTCCAACATGGCTGTGAATTGAACAGCTGCTTCTTGAAAAAACAAGACTCCAGCCAGGGGCATTATTGCACGTGGACCGGAGTCTTGCTAAGCTATGGAAAGCAATCCCCAATATACAAATCAGTCAGGGCTTGGTGGGAGTGGCTAACCCGCCCAAAGGAAGGCTCAGAGGGGGGCAGGAGAACAACCTTTAGTGGGGAATCCTAACTTCCGCCTGGGGAACAGTGTTCTGAAGGGTCAATGGGTATCACTACTGCAAGACTCCAGAGTGGCTGATTTTATAGTCTCTGATAAGGTTCATTTGCCAACACAGGCTGGGGAGTGGGATTTTTTTAAAAGGATACAGCTTACTAACTTACTCCAGAAGTTTGTGCGGGACTTTAAGGATAGGGGAGGAAAACAGGTGCTTATATGGGATAGCTTAAGGGAAATTGATCTTTCACAGCACCCTTTATCCAAAGTATACAAGGTCTTGCTAGATTATGTGGACACAAATTCTGAGTCTCGTATTGTATATTGGAGAAAGCTTTATTCCCCTGAGACCAAACTGGTCTGAAGTTTGGAAATATGTAAAATATTTGCCTATACAAGTATAATATGATGCAATTTTTTATTTGCTCAAACATCTACTACACCCCTTCTAAACTGTGTTCTAGAAAACTCAGACAGACAGATCTTTGTTTTCGTTGTGGCATGCAACCAGGGGACCTCCTGCATATATTTTGGAACTGTACTTGAATTCAACCACTTTGGGGACTTATGGTTAAAAACATGGATCCGGTATTGGACTACTCGGATTACATTAGTCCAGAAATTTGCATAATGGGGGATTTGGGAAGGATTCTGGTGGGCCGAGCCAAATATCATATTTCCCTGATGTCAGCTGTTGTTAAAGCATTTGTTTTAAGACACTGGAAGGAGGACATAGCTTATGATTATGATCTTTGGGTGAGGGATCTATTGCAGGTCCTAGAAAGAATTAAATGACACATGCTGATGGAAGGAAAAAAGAAATTTATGAACAGAATGGAGGACTTTAGAGGTAGTCTATGAAGTTCAGTTAAAAGTCCTCGGGTTCAGATCTGTCTGTCTGTGGATGAGCAGTGAGATAGACTCTTACTGCACAAGGTTAAAGGGGTTTGTCGAGGTCTGGATTTGATTTCTGGCTGTGGGACAATCTACGTATAGGTACAGCTATTACTCCCTCACATAGGGGCTTACCTGATCGTAATACTCACTTGATAGATTGGGTTCGTGGGGTTCTCTCTCTCTCCTGGGGACACAGTTACCTGAAGATGGGCTGGGTAATTTTTTATTAGAGCTTGTGTGGATAATTTGAATTATTAATCTGGTCCAGAATCTAGGTTTGTTTAAGCTTGAGCATGAAAATGGAACTGATAGCCTATCCTAGTGGGAAGTGGTGTGTTTGGTATGGGAACTAGCTTTGGTAACTGTGATTGTATATAGTTACCACATTCAGTTTTGGGATGTGGGCCGGGGGTCATAACCGGGATATATGTTTGTCTATGTTTTGTATCAAAATTTCAATAAAGAAGTTTACAAGGATCTACAGCTTATCCTATAGGTAGGGAAATGGGCAGACTAGATGGGCCTAGCGGTCCTTATCTGCCATCAAAGTCTATGTTTCTATGTTTCTAAGAGAAACCCTGAAGCCACCTATATGTTGGGAGGGAGTTGCTGGCATTCACAAGGGAAGAAAGAAACTTGGGCATCATCATCACAGATGACCTGAAATCATCCAAGCAGATCACTAAAGCAGTATGTAAGGCTAGAAGGATGTTGGGGTGTATTAGTAGGAGTATTGCAAGTCGTAAGAGGGAGGTAATAATCCCTCTTTACAAGACACTGGTTAGGCCCCACCTGGAATACTGCGTGCCATATTGGAGGCCACAACTGCAAAGGACATTAACAAAATGGAGGCAGTCCAGAGAGACCACCAAAATGGTGCAGGGACTGCATCAGAAAACATATGAGGGCAGATTAACGGAGTTCAATATGTATACCCTAGAACAAAGGAAGGAGAGAGGTGATATGAACGAAACATTCAAACACCTTAAGGGCATTAACAAGGTGAAAGAGTCTAACATGTTTCAATATAAGAAAAATAGCAGGACAAGAGGACACAGCATTAGATTAGAGGGAGGCCAATTAAAGGGTAATGTGAGGAAGTTCTTTTTCACAGAAAGGGTGGTGGATGCATGGAATGACCTACCTAAGAAAGTGGTGGACATGAATACAGTGCAGGTCTTCAAATAGGCATGAATTAGGCATAAGGGAGTGATACAGATGAGTTTGAATAGATAGGCCATTGACAGAGTACAGGCCTATGGCACATTCATAAGGTAGAAAAAATGGGCAGACTGGATGGGCCTTGCTCTCCTTATCTGCCGTCAACTTCTGTGTTTCTATGTTTCAAAGGTTGGGCAAGGTCCACAGATGGACAATGTGGGCAATCAGAAAAATTTCTAACAGCACCTGAGATTGGCAGGAGTTTAGCTAAGGCCCGAAGTCTGTAAAATGCCAGTATCAATGCTGCACACCACCCTACTTCCCCAAGTCGCAAAGTAGGTGAGCATACTGCCCCCCCCCCCAGGTGAGTGTGAGTGCAACAGTACTCATTACCATGGATGCTTGCATTAATTTGTACAATTCTGGTGTTTCTCCCATCTTACTAACTGGAGAAAGACAGCAACAGCTACAAACTCCCAAAATATCTGATTCTCCCCAAACTGCTGTTGGTAGTGATGGAAGTCATAGAAACACAGAAACATAGAATTTGAGAGCAGATAAGGACCACTTGGCCCATCAAGTCTGCGCATTTCTCCCTACCTATACTATTACAGCAGACCATGCCTGATCTTCAGCTCTTTCTCCCTCCCTCCCTTCCTTTCCAATATAATTCCCTTGTGCTTATCTGATGCATTCTTGAACCCCACCACCTCAGCTGGAAGGTTGTTCCAGGATGGAATCCACCACTCTTTCTGTGAAGAAGTACTTCTTCATATCTCTCCTGAATCTAGCCGCCTCCAGTTTCATGTCCAATTGTTCTTGAGCACCTTTTCTTCTGAAAAATACTCCCTCCTGTACCTTATTTATCCCTGTGAGATGTTTATAGGTCTCTGTCATATCTCCCTTCTCCCTCCAGTGTTCCAAGGTGTGCATATTAAGGTCCTTTAGTCTCTCCTCATAGGACTTTTGATGCAGAGTCTTCATCATTTTAGTTGCCTTCCTTTCGACTGCCTCCACTCTGTCTGTGTCCTTCTGGAGATATAGTCTCCAGAGCTGGACACAATACTCTAGGTGGGGTCTTACCAAGCAGTCTATACACAGGCAACACCACCTCCCTCTTTCTGCTGGTACTACCCCTTCCTATGCACCCCAGCATCCCACTTGCCGCCCCCCACCCACTGCCTTGTTGCACTGCTAGCCACCTTTAGGTCATCCATTATGCTTACCCCCAGTTCTCTTTCCTGCTTAGTGATTGGCAATACCACTCCACCCATTTTGTACTCTGCCACTGAGTTTCTGTGCCCTAAGTGCATTATTTTTAACTTTTTATCATTGAAACCCAGTTGCCATACCCTTGACCACATTAAAGAGGACTGGTCCAGGCACTGATCCCTGAGTCAGCCTGCTGATCACCCTCCCTTCCTTTGGATTGAATTCTGTTTACCACCACCCTCTGTCACCTATCTCATAACCAACTTCTTATCCAGTTTACCACCTTCTGACCCACTACTAAACTACCCAGCTTTCTTACTCGTCTTCTCTGTGGAACGGTGTTAAATGCCTTCCTGAAATCTAGGTAGACCATGTCCACCGCTCCACCCTGATCTAGTTCTGTGGTCACCCAGTGAAACAAATCTATGAGATTTGTTTGACATGACCTCCCCCCTGTGAAACCATGCTGTCTGGAGTCTTGTAACCCACTAGATTCAAAATATTCCACATTCCTTTCCTTCAGCAGTGATTCCTTTAACTTACCCCCTACCAATGTCAGGCTGACTGGCCTATAATTGCAAGTCTCCTCCCAGCTACTACTTTTGTGTAGTGGGACTACATCTGCTCTCCTCCAGTCCTCTGGAACCACTCCTGTTTCCAGTGAGCTGTTAAATAGAACTGTCAGAGGTGCAGCCAATATTTCCCTGAGCTCCATCAATACCCTTGGATGAACCCCATCTGGCCCCATTTCTTTGTCCACCTTCAGATTAGCAAGTCCCTTCAGAACCTGCACCTCCAAAGAAGAACTAGTGTCCACCTCCCTCCTTCCAAATCATTTGTCACTTCTTTGTGACTCTTCTCCATCTCACCACTTTGTGAATACTGAACAAAAGTATTTGTTCAGCATGTCTGCCTTTTCTTGGCCCACTTTTGCATAGCACCCTTCCCTTTTTAACCTTAAAATCCCACCCCTGATCTTCTCTTTTCGCTTACATACCTAAGAAATGCCATGTCCGCTTTCATTATCTCCTGCGTCATTCTCTCTTCAGTTTGTGCCTTTGCACTCCTTACTGTTTTTGCTGCTTCCATCTGTTTTACCCAGTACACCTCCCTATTCCTCCCTCTGCAGCTCCTTATACCTTCTGAATGCCACTCTTTTAGTTTTTACCTTTTCAGTCACCTCTTCAGAGAACCTTAGCAGTCTCTTTTTCCTCTTGCTCACTTGTTTGACCCAGAGGTTTGTTGCCTTTACTATGCTCCTGTAACCCACCCCCACGGCCCCCCTTGTTCAACTAGCAGGGCTGCTCCTCTCACACATGGTGCCAACAAGAGGGATGGGGGTTGTCACTATGAACAGTTCTGTTTACTAATACTTCTACTTCGGAGCCTGCCATCCTCAGACAGGCAAACCAAGTGTGGCAACTACCTGGCTCACACCTGGGGGGACCATTTATCATAGCCAATAAACTGGGTCCCTGGGAGA
The DNA here is from genome assembly GCA_016271365.2 of Neoceratodus forsteri. Lineage (NCBI taxonomy): Eukaryota > Metazoa > Chordata > Ceratodontiformes > Ceratodontidae > Neoceratodus > Neoceratodus forsteri. Next base: position 539,380,719 of record CM057449.1, on the reverse strand, counting down.
AAATGTTTGCTCAGCATTATGCTAGGTTTGTACTTCTGGTCAGGGGCACCCAAGTAAATCCAGACACAGTGGAAGCAATAACAGTACTGTCCAAACCAGGTTGGGATTCTAGAGTGTGGCTTTTATTTGCATACACAGAGAATAATCACAAAGCGAAGATAGACCACCACAGGGCTATTCCACTGGTAATGCAGATTACTGTGGTACAGAGCACACACACAATGAACCCTCAGTTTCTGAATGGAAGCAGAGAACACTCTCTGGTTCTGAATTGAGATTGGCACACACGACCAGAACTGGTACATTTCCCTTGACTATGCACCCTCGGCCGGTACTAGGAGACTTTCCCTTATTTCATGATCAATTACTGGTGGCACACTTGACCACCAATGAGCACACTCAGGCTCACAGAAAATCCAAAACCCATGTCTAGGTATTTTCTTCAGGCACTGGCCAAATGCACTGCAAGAAAACAAAGGTGCCCAAACTAAACCCGGAGAGGTAAACCTGGTTACCCCAGATGGGCTGTCTCCTACCTTTTACTTCCAAATTTATACTCAGCCATTCATCTGGTTAATAACACCCTTCTCAGAAAACTTGTAGATGCTATCTTGAAATGTCTTTCACATTTAACATACTACCTCTCACACCTCTGAGGTGTCATAAAGTTAAAAGCTCTGTAATTGGCAATGTCTCTTCTCTAGACCCCCACTTTAGCAGACACTTTTAAATCAGACACAAAATAAAAGTTCTGTACTTGGCAAGTCTCTCTACAGACCCCATAGCAGACAGACATGTTTAAACAGAAACAGTCTTGGTGACAGAGTCCCTTTGTCAGAGAAAAACTCCCCACAGGAATGCAGGTGCCCCAGGGCTTTTTCCACACAAATGTCTCGAGTAATAACAGAGCAGATGAATCTCAGGCAGCTTCAACACAGTCCAGGCTGGACCAGGGGATTGCCCCTGAATCCTGAAATCCCCCCCCATCACTCCAGGGATAGGGCACTGGAAAACCCTCTAGGAATGGTCTCTACCACTTCACTCTCTGGTCTTCTATGTTCTTTTTCTAGGGTGAGAACAAACTACCCAAACTACGTCAGTAGCTCTCTGTCAGAGCTAAAACTGAGGAGCTGCCCAGGCAGCAGCCTCCTCCTCACTCTCCACTCTACAGACTACTCTGTCTAACTCAATATTCTATCTAACTCCCTGCAGCTAGCATTCCATTGTGGCTTATGCTGCTGCAACAATTCTAAGGTGACATCATCACTCCAGCTCAGCGGAGACTGAAAACAGAGTGGGCACTGTGAAATCCATTTAAATGGCATTTCATAAGCTGCCGCTCCCTGCCTACCACTGATTCTAAGTGGGATTCTAGTAACCCCTGGGAACAAGGGGGTTACACTCCCTTTTATCTTTACCCACTATTCCTCCACCCCACCCAGGTCACCCACCCCTGCTAGGTCATCCCAGAGGCATTCACCCATCTTTTTAAAATGTGCACTCCTGAAGTCCAGGAGCCTCACCCTTCTGTGGTTTGATTCTGCAGCCATCCTTATATTGAACCACACCATACAGTGATCACTGATTTTGAAGTGGCCTCCCACTTTGATGTCTACAACACTGTCCCTGTTAGTGAGTAACAGGTCCAGTATTGCCACATCATGTGCGATTTCCCTGGCTAGATGCCTGAGCAATGCCCCCTGCATAGTGTCCAGGATGTCCCTGCTTCTAGATGAAGTCACTGCTGGGAGGCTCCAATCCACATCTGGCAGGTTGAAGTCCGCCATGAGCAGCACCTCCCCTTTTCTGCTATCTTGCCAGTGGCTTCCACCATTACCTTATCTAACTCCTCCCCTGACCTGGAGGTCTGTAAATCACTCCAGTGTGAATAATAGCTCCATTCCCCATGTCCAGGATGACTCACAGTACTTCTGCCTCCCCTGTATTCATTCCCTGTACATCTATGGCTTTTATGCTTTTCCTTAGATAAAGCACCACATCCTATCCTATCATTCACACCTGATCCTTCCTGAACTAGCTGCACTGAGCCTCAACAACAGCAAGTCCAGTGACCCCCCCCCCCAAAGATCACTGAGAAGACTGAGAAGCTTGCACAAGAGAAACATTGCAAAATAATAGGCCAGTACTGAGGGATAAAAAGACTATAAACAAGACCATGCCTGCAGATCAAACAAACAGCTCCATGTACTCAATGGACTCAGGGGATGATCCATCTGGGGAACAAGAGGATACATCTGGTAATGGGGCTAGGGCTGGGCAGCACCCCTCCAGAAACCAGAGAACAACATTTTAAAGAAAAAGATCACACTGATAGTCAGAAACAGAGGAGATTCTGCATGGCAGATCTATTTGTGACACAAGGTGAACCTACCCAGCAGAGAGACATCATACACCTTAAATACAAAGGCAGCATGACACTGCAGCCAGATAGATCATTCATCTTAAAAAGAAAGGCATATGACAGGCTTGGTGTGGCAAACCCGCTTGTGCATTGGATATTGGAGTTGTGGGAGCAAGTGAAAAAAATGCAGAAGGGAGGTGGAAAATAACATACTCTTAGTGCCGATGGCACACAATCTGTGCTTCCTACCTGGCTTACAAGACAAGGAGTTTAAGAAATGGGAGGATAGTGGGGTGTGTTGTCTTGGAAACCTCTTTGCGAAAATGGGCGTGCATTCTTTTGCAGACCTGCAGGGGAAAACAGGACTCCCAAATTCCCACTACTTTTGTTATTTGCAAGTTTGGGCCTGTTGCAGAATTTTAAGTATGAACCCGGTGGAGGAGTCACCTTTAGCACAAGTAGAACACTTAATGTTTGCTCCCACTTCTATTGGTAAGGGGAAGATACACAAGGCAGCATGGCTAGACAGAGTGTGTTTCCCTGACTTGTCCAATACCAGTAAGGTCTTATGGGAAAGGGGCATTGGGCTTCATATCGCTGAAGAGGACTGGACCAGGGTTATGCAATTACATATGGGATTATTGTTGTGTAACATGTATAAAGAGTCTCATTATAAATTTATTCACTGTTTGTACTGTCCTCCACAAATTTCCCATAAGTTTCATTCACAGATCTCACCTACTGTATGTGTGGCATATGTGGAAAGGCTTTGGGCACCTACTGTATGTGCAGTGCTTCTTGTCCTGCCTTATCCTTCAACAGTTTGGGGGGCAAGAAATCTTGAATATGGGTGAATGCCCCATGACACTGTCACCAGTTACCTTACTTTCTGGCATGGAAGATTTGGGGATGAGGGGTGGGCCCCATTCTCTCATTTGATCCAAGTGCTCCTATCCTTGGATAGACACTGTATCTTAAATATGAGGGTATCAGGTATAAAACTTACAATACAACAACGGAAGACACTGGTCATCAAGGCATTGGCAATGGAGGGATTATCATTTTTTCTGAAAGGTTGGGAAGAAACCTTTTTAGAGGTATGGGCCCCTTTCTTGAATCTTCTTTCTCTGATCAAGACTCAGATCTTAAAGGAAGGAGCCAGCTAGAAACCAGGAGCAAAAGGAAACTGCAGAGATGGTCTTGAGAGGTACCTGTCACTCTTGGTTAAAAGATGGGCACTTTTAAGTATGTCCGGCTATCCTATGATTTTTTTTTTTTATTACCACTGGATTTTAACTTCCTTAATTTCAGGGATTGGATTTAATGTAAGTTATTTTTTATTTATTTTATTTCAGTTTGGGATTAATACCTTTGAGTCAAGGACTCATTTTCAAAGGTTCCATGTCAGAGTTGAATAAACATTACAAAAATACAAGGTTTACAGAGAAAAAAATAAAAGAGAAAAAACATTGAAGCATATACACAGGCAGTAATAGTAAAATGTTAACTTATACACATCAAATTAGTAAATATTAACAGATAGACTGATTAGATAAGAGGGGGTTGGGGGGGGCTCAGCAGACGGTGGCATCGTCTGAGGTGAGAGAGATGTGGAACTTTCAACCAAGTGAGGCCATTGTCAGGTAATTAGGGTAGGGGAGCAGGTTAAGAGAAAAGTGATATATATAGCTGAAAGATGTAGAGGGGGTAGGTAAATGGAAAACTGGGGGCAAGGTACTCTCACGTTAGCGCAGGCAGGTGGCATCATCTGAGGTGGGAGAGAGATGGAGTTAATGTAGTTATTGTATTTTAGTAATAGCAGTCGTTAGTTATTATAGTTTTGATTTTACATTTGGTAATTGTTGATGGTTAGTTTTGTATCTGTACTTTGCCTTTTAATATCAATAAAAAGTGTATACAAAAAAAAACTTTATTGAAGACTTCTTGTGACAGTGGATATATATGCACTGATAACATATCTAACCAAACAGTGTTTGATACCAGTTTTAAGACTGTGATCTCTCTGGAACATTTTTTGCAAAAATATGAACATCAGAAAGACTCCACAGTGGATGCCATTTGTTGTTATTCCTTTAAAAATCCAACCATAAAAAACATGTCCTTGCTATTGCAGAATAAAGGTGGTAGCAATTCCAATGTTTTATACTCACTCTGGCAAAGGTGTGACATGCTGGACTGTCCAGCCTGATCCTGGACTCTAATTCTGTGTGGATGGGGGGAGGTGAGTTAAAGTAAAATTAAAGCAAACAAATAATAGTGTTAGTTATCTACCAGAAAGCATTCAAACTAGAAGAGATCGAGGGCTATGTTTCTAACCTGGATAGCCCATGGCATGCCACAGGTGTGGAGCCAAAACCCACCTGAGCGCAGCATGTGAACAGCCAAAATGTATTCTCTGTATGAATTAAGGTCATGTCAGCTTGCAACGTCCCAAGCCTGTTTGCTGTATATTTGTGTGATGAGACAGGAAACTCATACAGGCAGTAGTCCATGAGCAGCACACAGTCAGATGGAAAAAGTCATGTAAGATCAAGAGGAGATGATCACAGAAAGTCTGGCTCGTACATATGATCCCAGACCTACATCTCCAAGTCCTAGTAGTAGAAGAAAGTCTCCCTCACCATTTAGACCTGAGCAAGAATCTGTACCCATTTATACATACCAACAGCCTCCTAAAGTAATCCTATTTCATCCACCACTGACTACGACCTCCCCAGCATCTCTGAACAGGAAGGCCCCCAGGATTCTCTGTATCTACTCCCACCCCAAATGCCCCCCCTCCCCGAGACAGGTGTCTCCTGTGAAAAATCCAGAAGTGTCAACACATTCACCTAAAATGACCCCCTCCCCCCCAGTGAAGCAGTCACTTTGGATGATATGCCTCCCCTTTAGCAGACCAAGAGACAGTGGTGGTATCCAGGCAAAGAAAAGAATGGTCTTGAAAACAAACATTGACATTTTTGACCCCTTACAGGGTTTTAAATAATTGATTAGCAGTTTTTTTCTTGGGACAATACTAACTGTACAGAAAGTATTTATATAGGTTTTCTAGAAGTGTCATGTTTGTTAAACACAGTGAGGCAAGTGCTAAGCATTTTCACAATGTTTTAGCACTTTTATGAGCAAAACGCTAATCAATTTTTAGAGTTAAATAAAACCCTGCCTTATTATTCCTGCCCACAACCATTTTAGTAATTTATGTAAATGGAAGCAGTGAGAGACACGAAGGAGGATGACACTAAGAGGCTTCATCTATTGTGTCCTCAATCATGGAATACTCCTAGGGCCAAATTATCACATGCTAAAAGGAAAGGGCGAACATGGTCCCAACTTAGGATGCCCCCCTAACAGCATCTTTTCATCTCTCCCATGTATAGAGAACCAGTATTAAATCAAATAACCCTGTATGTTAGCAGCATTAGTGGTCATAAATAGAGACTCACAACCTTGGCTTTCCTGGATTCTGTACCGAGTAGCATTGCCTTCATCCAAGACACAAGGATAATAACTACATTCAAAATATTACAGCAAAGAGGTTGTGAATTTCAGGGTTATCATTCTGGTCCTAGGAAGAGAGTGTATGTTACAGGGTTGCTATATTATTTAAAGGAGCAGATTTTTCAGTACAAAGGTTAGTGGAAATTGTTCTCTCAAAAGCCTTATATTGGATGTAATTTAGTCCAAACTAGTCCAAACTAAAGTATTGTTTCATAAATACAGAGATTGAATAACTAGCTTCTACAGGTTAGTATCATCTGTATCAGATGGGAAGACTTATTTAGGGCTGCTCCATATGGTAGGCATACCTACCGTACTCTCTGCAACACTTGCACAGAACATATCTGACAGGCCAAATCTGATTTCTTCAAAGCTCGCTTGCAAGCCCCATTCCCACATTCCTCTTCAAGTCCAGCCTCCTACAGCAGTCCCCTGCTTAGTGCATTGTGAAACAGTGCTCTGGGCTCCTGTGTGGCTCGTGGGCTGAGCCTTCTTCCCTTCTCCTTCTTCTCCCTGCCCCCATTTTTGTTCTCCTGTGTTTCCTCCCACTCCTCTCTTTGCATCCTTGGTCTTCCTGGCTTGTTCCCCCCCTCCCCATTTCCCTTGTCTCCCTCTTCCCGTCTGGTGTCCATTTTTTCACTTTTGCCTCTGCTTTCCGTCCTCCTCCTTGCCCCATACCTAGTTTGCCACTCCTCTTCTTTTTGCTGTCTCCCTTGGATTGCACATCTCTTTTGGGCCCTAATCCATTTGGGGCCGCTGCTCTGTCCCTGCCTTCTCTTCCATGGTGCGGCATCATTCCAACTGCACCTGCCGTGGACCCCCTACATGATGCCTCTTTCCTGGCGTCATGTCCCTGTCTTGCCAGCTCCCTGAACTCGATTGCTGTTTTGTTTTTTTTCATGCCTCTTACTGTCCTGACATGCTGAAGCTTGATGCTGCATCAATGTAATGCTTTCAATCTTTTTTCCCCAATGTACAGCCACATTTTCTCTGTGCCACATGTGCTGAAAACATTCATTTTAAATCAAGACCAAAAGTCTTGCAGTACTGATTCTTGAGGGCAAGTAACCTCTGCAGTCAGGCCTCACGTTGGAGGTCTACTCGTGAACTGCACCATTTGCTCCCAGTATGGCAGGCTTTACTACGCATGGAACAACAGCTTCTACCAGGTAATACAAGTGATGGAATAATTAACCCACTCCCAATCTTCTATAGCCTAAATGTCTCTAGTTTTCGTCCAGCCCCTCTCCTTTCAGTCTGCTTTCCTTTGTACAAGCAATAAGACCAGAAGTCCTCACTCATCCATGCTATCCTCCTCCTCACCCTCAGTATCCTCCTGCCAGGCCACAACTCTATCTCTGCTTTTTTGCACCAACTTGGCAGCATCTGCTGAGTCTGTGCATTGAATCACTCTCTCACCACAACTGATTTTCCATCTTCTACCATGGGCATTTTGTGGTGGATCCCCAGCTGCCAAAGTTTTTGCCCGAACCCCATCATACACTTTTCAGCATTGACAGGTGCTGTACCTTGGATCGAACTATGAATGGTAGCATCCTCAACAATATAAAAACAAAAAATTCTTCTCCTGCAAGTGCCTGCTTCAGGCACTCCCACAGGTACACCTGTTATAGAGCGCAGAGGCCTTCCTATAGTTCAAGCCTGCAAATGCATCTGTAATGTAGTTCTTTTTTCTCTGTTTTCTCTTCCTATCTTACTCCATTCTGCATTCAACAATCAAGAAAGCAAGCAAGAGTTCTCAGCTGCTGGAACTTACAGGACAACACTGCTTTAGCTGCTGACTGCGTAAAGACAAATACTCATACCCTGCCATTCCCTACCCCATCCTGCCCTCCCTTCCTTTCTCTGGTGACTCCTTGTCTGCCCCTGCTGTCTCTTCCTGGGCCCCCCATCCTTGATGCCCCCTTCCCCATTCTTGCCCTGGACCCATGCTTCCCTGGTTTTTCTTTTGGGCCTTCCACTCCTCACACCAGCATTCCATCTCCATTTATGCCCCTTCTACCGTCTAGACCCATGCTACTTCTAACCCTAGTCATGTGATTGTAAACATAGAAACATAGAATTTGACAGCAGATAAGGGCAGCTTGGCCCACCTAGTCTGCCATTTCCCTACCTGATGGATAAGTTGCAGATTCTAGTTAATAAACAGCTTACTTCCTCCTGCCCCTCACTAGAATTGCCTTATGCCTGTCCCATGCATTCTTGAATTCTTCCACTGTTTCTGACTCCACAACCTCCTCAGGAAGGCTGTTCCATGCATCCACAACCCTCTCTGTGAAAAAATACTTTCTAACATTACCTCTGAGCCGTCTCCCCTCTGTCTACAAATTGTGCCCCCTTGTTCTTGTACATCACTTTTTCTGAAAGACTCTACCCTCTTGTACTTTGTTAATTCCCTTGAGATACTTGAAAGTTTCTGTCATGTCTCCCCCTCCTTTCCTTCCTCAAGGGTATACATATTAAGCTTCTTTAGTCTCTCCTTGTATGTCTTCTGGTGCATAACCTGCACTGTTTTGGTTGCCCTCCTCTGAACAGCCTCCACTCTTTCTATGTTTTTGCAGAGATAGGGTCTCCAGAAGTGCACGCAGTACTCCAGATGGGGTCTCACTAACTGTCTGTACAGAGGGATAACAACTTTCTGTTTTCTACTGTTGATGCCTCTCCCAATGCATCCCAGTATCCCCCCAGCCCTCCTTACTGCCTTCTCACATTGCTTGCCCTCCTTTAGGTCATCTGATATAATTACTCCTAGGTCTCTTTCGATTTTTGTTGTTGTTAACTCACCCCCCATTGTGTACTCTTCCCCTGGGTTTTTGTTTCCCAGATACATTACCTTGCACCTCTTTGCATTGAATTTGAGCTGCCACATAGTTGACCATTCCTCAACCTTGCCGTCCCTTTTCATCCTTTCCACCCCACCTTGTGTATCAACGCTGTTGCGGATCTTTGTGTCATCTGCAAAGAGACATACCTTTCATTCCAGGTGCTCTCCAATGTCACTTATAAAGACATTAAAGAGGACCGGTCCCAGTACTGAAGACTCCGTTTACCATTACCCTTGCATCCTGTTGTCCAGCCAGTTTTTTATCCAGGCTACCACCTTGGGACCCACTCCAACGCTGGCTAACTTGTTTATTAATCTTTTGTGTGAGACTGTGTCAAATGCCTTGCTAAAATCTAGGTAGGCCATATCCATATCCCCTCCCTGGTCTACTACTTTGGTCACCCAGTCAAAGAAATCTAATAGGTTCATCTGACATGACTTTCCTGCTGTGAAACCATGCTGCCTTGGGTCCTGTGCCCCTTTGGCCTCTAGGTACTCAACAATTTTTTCCTTCAGAAGTGATTCCATACTTTACCCTACCACTGAAGTCAAACTAACTGGTCTATAGTTTCCTGCCTCTGCCCTGCTCCCACTTTTGTGAAATGGAATCACATTTGCCCTCCTCCAGTCCTCAGGTACCACCCCATCCTCCCATGATGTGTTAAAGAGAGTAGTAAGTGGTGTTACTAGTTCTACCCTTAGTTCTTTTAGAATTCTTGGGTGAATCCCATCAGGCCCCATTGCTTTGTCCACCCTCAGTTTCAAGAGTTCTTTCAAAACCCTTTCTTCTGTGAATGGACTGGTATCGACCCCGCTATTCAGAGTTTCTCTCTTTGTTTGGTTTAGGTACCTCCCCCTCCTCTTCCACTGTGAATACTGAGCAGAAATATTCGTTCAGTATCCCTGCTTTTTCACTGTTATCTTCTGCCCACATTCCCTCCCCTTTATTAAGTCTATATCCCTCCCTTGGTCTTTCTTCATTTCCTAATGTACCTATAAAAGGTTTTATCCCCTTTCTTAACAGACTTGGCTATCTTTTTCTCAGTTTGTGCATTTGCTATTTTGACAGCCTTCCCTGCCTCCTTCTGCTTTAACTGATAAAGTTCTCTGTCCTGCTCCTTCTGTGTTTCCTTATCTTTCCTGAATGCTATCCTTTTCTCCTTAACTGTCCCTGCCACCTCTTTTGAGAACCATAGTGGTTTTTACCTTCATTTTGTTTTATTGATTTGCTTCACACAAAGGCTTGTTACCGCTGTGATGGCTGTTTTGATTATTCCCCATTGTTCCTCCACCCCTCCTTCTTGTCCATTTGCTAGTGCTTTTCTGAGGCACTCTCTCATTTTCCCAAAGTCAGCCTTCCTAAAGTCCAGTACTCTTATATTCGTATGGCTTGACTCTATGGCTGTGTTTATGGTGAACCACACTGTTTGGTGGTCACCTGTTCCCAGATGGCTACCCACTTCTAAATTTGAGATCCTTTCTCCTTCCCCATTTGAGAGTACCAGGTCCAAGATTACTCCATCCCGAGTGGGTTCCAACACTAGCTGTCTGAGGTATGACCCCTGTATGGCATCAAGAATGACCCTGCTCTTGGATGTGCCTGCAGCAAAGGTACTCCAGTTAACATCTGGCATATTGAGGTCCACAATCAACAATATATCCCCTTTTTCTGCCATTTTATGGATGCCTTCTGTCATTTTCTTGTCCACTGTACCCCTTACCATTTTGCTTCCAGAACTTATACCCTGCCCAGCTTCAAGAATTGTTTCCTTGTTCTAAACCTGGTGCTTCTCACCTTCCTGCTTACCAGTTACTTGCAACATTCACACCTACTTCCCATTCTATGCCCCTTGAGGTGCCCTCTAAGCCTGTATCATTTGCTCTCCTCATGCATTCACTCCTTGGAAAGTATCAATTCTCTGTTACTACCGCACTGTTGCTTTCATTCCCCAGTTTGCCTATGGCGTCTCCTTCCCTAGGCCTTGCCTGTCCTGTAGCCTCTTTCAGGTTCCTACCCTACCATCATTCCTGTTTAGTCTCACAGATGCTCTGTTTGTGGCTCCCCTATTTTTCCCACGGTGGGGGACTGGGGTGTCACAGTGGGGCATCATAGCTCAGATCAGCAAGAGCCTGCTTAATGCAAGCCATTTGTCTACCCTGCCTGCCAGCCTACATGGCTTCAGCTGCCATTGCATGGATCATTGCCCTTGCAGCCTACTCAGCTTTCAGTCATTTGTTGCTTTCCATTGCTACCAGCATGCTGCTTCCTGGATTACTCTAACTCCTTCCTGGCATTCCTGATGACTCCTCCTCACGTTCTCCCACTCTGACTTGCTGCCTTCCCCTTTGTGCTGCCTCACTGTTTACTTACTTATGACTATGCAGCCAGCTGCCATTTCCTTGCTCAGCTCATACCAGCAGTTTTTACAGACTCTGTCCCTAACTCGTACCTTCTGAGGCACTAAGCGAAGGTAGGCTTGCCTTGTCTACCGGGGATGGGATTCCATTACAGTCATTACTATCTACTACTTATAAATCTGACAGCCTCCGTCCTGGTATCATGTAAATATAGCGACCAAAATGAGCGACTACAAAAATAGCTACTCATTTTGGGTGCTATTAGTGTGGGCAGATTAGCGAGGGTATGGGATAGTGACCGGGGGGAAGGGTGAATGGTAGGGGGAATAGCGAGAGTAAGGGGAGGGACAGGTAAGGGGTTTTCAGGCACTGGTATAGCTGCTGTCACTGATCTAGCCATGTGGTGTGGTGGTGTGGGTGGCTAGCTCTGGCACAGCAGGTACTGGGTTCGGGACCAGGAGTATATACTTAAATTTTGCCAACATCTGGATTTTTGCCCCTCCCCAAAATGCATCCCACTTGGAGTTGGGAATCAAATTCAGGGGAGTGTGGGGGGCAAAACACTTTTTTGAAATCCAGATGTCAGGTCACCTTGAAGTGTATATCGACAATTTGCTTTTCGGTGATATACACTCACCATAATAGCAATCACTGTTTTGCATTTGCTCTTATGACATGGAACCTCTGCCACCCCTAACTCTGCCTGATGGCATCGAGAAAAGGTTAGCTCTTCCCGACTACCAGGGATGGGAGCCATGTCTGCAATCTACTGTGTCATCCTTATGCATTCTCTACCTGATACCGGGTTGATGCTTCCCTCTGGGAACAGGACCAATTTACCCCATTTGCCTTCAAAATCCTACCTCTGTCTGGTGGCCTCAAGTGAAGGTCATCTCGCCTCAGCTACCAGGGATGGAAGTTTGTGTCTGCAATTGACTGTTTCAACCTTATGCATTCTCTACCTGATACCCAGTTGCTGCTACCTTTCTGGAATAGGACCACTGTACCCCATTTTCCTTCCACATCCTACCTCACCAGTATACATCCTGCACTTCCATGGACTCATCATATTCGTCCCCACCTTGGCCTCCTCACACTCTGGAATTGGGTTCTGCCAGCTTGTTCAGGCTCTACCGCTATTCAGTTCGACCACCTCCTGGACTTCCTTGCTACTGGTTACCCCTTCCTGACAGCCATGCGAGTTCGCCTTCTCCTTTGGAAGTGGGAACCTTGTGCCTCATGGCTGCAATGCCTTCTGTTCTCTGTACTTGTTGTTTGACATCTTCTTCATATATGGGATTCTCATACCTCAACTTCATAGCACTTGGTACCTGGATTCACTTCTTGGTCTTACATGGCTCCACCACTTGTGGCCTGCATCAGTTTTGCTGCATCCAGATTCAGTTTGCTGTGGCACTGACCCAAGTCCTGTTCCTTCCTGCACATGCCAATGTCAGTATGGCTTGGCCTATGCTGTCTTCTTCTCAGACTCCTTCCTCTATTCCATGGACATCCACTCTGGGCTTTCCCCTATCCTTTGACAGCTGCCTTCTCCTCGATGCCCTGGCAGCTAGGGGCTCCTTCCTGTTTGCTGTGGCTCTTTTTAGGTAGTTTACACAAATCACCGGCCAGTATTCCTACCCAGTCAACTGCTCTTCCCATTCATCTATCTCGTACTCCTACCGTGGCCAGCCTAACAGCTCCCACCCACTGCCCTATGGAGCACTCATTCATTTCACCTAAGGAAGACTTCTTCTAGCAACATCCCTTGGACAACGTGCCTTATAGACTCTTACTTCACCATAGAGTTATCAATATTTCCCAATCATCTCCCCAGGACCAGTTTTGGAATCCCATTCAACTGGACTATAGAAAGATCTCATTCCTCAACCAACTCTACATGATATTCCTTACACATCCTGTTAATTCAAATGGTATGGCATCCCTTCCTCCCATGTCTCATAGGATCTAAGATTTAGTGGAGCCTTCTCCACTCCTATCATTACCTGGAAAAGGGCTCTAATTCCTTCTGAGCTACACTGACTCTGTAATCATCATCGCTGTTACAGATAATGGGAAATGCAAGATACCTCATAGCAGTACTGGCATCATCCGTTTTACTTTTTTGTAGCTTCTTCTACAAGCACTGACTCTGTTAGATCACATTACTCGACTCCTACTTCCTCAGTAGCCATTGGATGTCCTAAGACCATTCCAGGTACTTTGCCAGAACTCTCATCATTGGATCTCCAATGCCTAGCTATCTTACTAAAGTTACTCTATCCAAGCCACTGTTTTCTAGCCCCTGGATATCGCCATACTTCATACAATCATCTACAGTCCTTCATTATATTACCATCAATCGGTCAGCTGCCCATCCAGCATCCTTCTAGCTCATCCTTCATGATTCATCTCCCATACTCCCTCCAATGAAGACTTTCACCAAGAGCAGACTTCCATTGATTCCTCAATCTACACATTGACAACCAACCTGGCTGATTCATTATCTCAGTCATGCATCTCAACAGGCCTATATCCTACTAAAATGCTAGGCACCCCTTGAAATCTACACCACTCTCAACTTCCCATTGCCACATTAGTCTGTAGACTCCTTCAGAGACCCTTTTCCAGGCTTCATAGAGCATTTAGACATTGGATCAACCTGTAAGGTGAAACAGTCATGGCCACCTTAGCTCATGTCATGGGCAATTATGCCACAGCAATACCATATCTACCTTTTCCTACCAGCAGACCAGCTAGAGCCTTTGCAAGTACCATTATGGCATCAATACCCAAATCATCTCTCAAATTCATCATACTTAACTTCCAATTATTTCCATATACATTCAGTTGCCATCTCTACTGCATATACCAACCTTCCTTCATTGGTCTAAAATCTTCCACATCACCCCTCCTACCAGGTACCTAAAGATTCTTTCCGACTCCTTCATCTTCTTCATGGACGCCTACATTGCAGCTTATCACTCACTGCTGAACTCCAAATCTTCAGACTCTAACTTAAATGTCAAACCTTCAACAAAGTCAGGTTGTTTACCTTATCACTTCATAACCCATCATACTTCCCACTGTTCAAAGTCTGGCAGCAGATTTTATCAAATCATGCTCATCATGCTCCTTTGTCTCTGTAATCTCATTGGATATCATCTATCACCACCTTGGAAACCTGAACTGCATTCACCCCTTTTCAACTGGACCTACTCCCCCCTTTCAGGATCCAGATGCTCCTTCGCAATAGACCTACCTCTTTAACCTCAGAATTGTCCTTCCAGAACACATCATTCAGTGGACTTTGAAGATGGACTGTCATCTCTCAAAGCATTTCACCTTCCTCGGAAATTAGAATATGACTGCTAGAACCTAGGTTCATCTCCTTTTAGTTTGTCTGGAGGATGGGCGGGTCAATAGCCATGGGTCTTCAGACATTTCCTCCAAGTGGGTTTTTTTTCCTCTACTTCTTGCTACTGGGCATACTCTCCATGAGTTGGAAGAGATAATCATACTCTTTTGGACATTCACTAGTAATTCTTTAGGGCTTACTATTTCCTACTCACTACCCAACTTCCCTTCCAAGGATGGGAATAGAGAAAAGTCAAAAGTAAACTATGTTGCACAAGCACTACTGGCTTCATATGCTGTTCACCAAAACATTGAATGGGAGGGCTAAAGCTGAGATTCAATGTGGGGGAATAGCTCTTCCCACATTCCCCTTAAAGATCAGCCTACTACAGCAGTCACCTGCTTCGTGCATTGTAAAACACTCACCATTCCCCTAGCCTCCTCCTTCTCTGGCACTCTGCTCACCCTTGGCACTGGGCCTTCTATTCCTACTCACTACCAAGTTTTCCTACCAAGAGTGGGAATAGAGAAAAGCCAAAAGTAAAGTACGTTACCCAAGCACTACTGACATCATATGCTATTCACCAAAACATTGAAGACACAGGCTGACCAGTGTGGCCAACTTTTTTACTTTCTCCAGTTCAGACATGTGCTGTTCCTCAGGGGTCCATTTATTATTATTGTTATTATTATTACCTTATTATTATCAGGGAAATATTTGAGAAAGACACTTCAGGTCTTATCTCCAGTTCTGTCTTGACCTTCAACCAATTGAAAGCATATGATAGAGTTTCTGATGAAGAGAAAGCATATGACAGAGTTTCACATCAAAACCTCTTTCAATCTCGAGTGTACTATGGTATACTGGAGTCATTCATTGCATGGATTGTGATTCTCTATACATGGGCTATCATAATACCATTAGTGAATGGGTGGGTGGGGACAATATAATGGCTTGTAGAGGGGATGGACAGGAATGGCCCAAAATCCAATCTTTATATTTTTGCTTTGGACCCAGTAGTTGGGGAAAATTCAAACATGCCAGGATATTCATGACCTTAATGTCCTTCCAAAATGTCCTACGATAAAAATCCTGACATGCAGAAGACATTTTTCATGCAGGATGACACATCTGCAACTGCCATCACCAGGACTTTAGAACATTATGCTTCAGTATCTAGAGTTCAAATGATCTTTAATAAAAGCATAGGCATATGTGACTGTGTGTGTGTGTGTGTGTGTGTATGTATGTATGTGTATGTGTGTGTGTGTGTATATATAATATGTGTGTGTATATATGTATGTGTGCAGTAGTGCCCCTGTATATAGGGTTGAGTAGGCACTTTAATGATAAACCCCAATGTTTACACTTTAATAACTTCATAACTGTTGAATGGATTTGCATGGAATTTTGCATGTGTGGTCTTGTGGTGTAGCTCTCAAGATGAGCAAAGTTATATTCCAGTCTGATGGGAAAATTCTGAGTTCTGGAAAGTGCAAAGAGTGAAATTTTCACGAGTTTTTTCCCATTGGTTTGAATGGGGTTTTCTTTGATTTTTTTGCTACAGCCCAGATGATTTGGAATTTTGGTCTGAAATTTTCAGGGTAGAACGGTGCTGGCCCACAGATGGGCCTGTTGGTTGTTTGGTGAAAACATATTAATCACTTCCAAGTTTTTTTAATTTTGAAATTTTGAAAAATCAGTTTTGAACATGCTCAGTAAGCACTTCAAAATAGCTGTATGAAACAAAAAAAGGAATTCTTTTTTCATATGAGGCCAATCCTTTTTTGTGAGGGGAAAATCTTTGTTTTGATTGACACCATGTTGTTGTCTGTTTTTGTCTGAAAAAAGTTGAATTTTAAAAAACACAAAAATGACATGGTGGTGGGAGACCAACACATCTGTGTTGCTCATCTGGACTCTGTTACGTCTAATCAGCAGTAAACTGTTAGGCAAATGACTGTGAAATGTGTGTGTGTGTGTGTATATATATATATATATATATATATATATATATATATATATATATATATATATATATATATATATATATATATATATATATATATATATATATATATATATATATATATATATATATATATATATATATATATATATAATATAATGTCCTTTTCATGAGTTGCTTCTGCTTGTTTCATTTGAGTTTCTCATGAAACATTTTGTATGAATGAAACAGTGGGTTTGTTTTTGCTGTTTCTCCCTACATTTTAAAATGTAATAACTTTGGAATACATTGCCTCTGTAGAAAAGCTGGTCCAATTTTTTTCCAGTCCATCATGTGCTACCTGTCACAGTGATGTGTTTCCTTGCTCTATCTTTTTCTTGCAGGGCTGGAGTCCAAGCAGTGGAGGAGCCTCCCCAAGAAGATAGAGGAGATAGTAAGCACCATGGAGAGCTGGCTTGGTTTGGGAATGCAACACTGTATTTTTAAAAATACAGAGGGAAACACAGTGACTACAAAAGACCATGGAAAACAAGAAACAAGGTATGTAGCATTGAAGGAATGAAAGAATAAGCAAAAAGAAGTGAATGAGAAGCTTAGAATTATACAAAAAAGCAAGGTTACAGGAAAACACAAGGAGACTTAGAATTTAAATTTACTGCACAGAGGGCAACCCACCCTATTAAGTTGGTATAGTTGAATCTCTGGATTACGTCTTTTGCTGTGAAGCACTGTTTGCCTTACTTTATACTCTATTGACTATAAACCATAAATCACAAGCCTATACTGCTGTACTGCCTGGACAGTACTAAACATTGCCCTTTAGCACTTCCTACCTTTTGTCTTGTTGCAGGGGTCTTTCAGTTTCATTTCTACTCTGATTTGTTCGTGTTCCTTTTGTCTCTCTCCTCTTCTTTTTCTTTAATACTTACAGTTTTAGAGATACTAAGAGTATTGGCTTTCATTGGCTTTAATTTGTAAGTTTTAAAATTTAGAATATTTTGTATTTTGTAACTGTGAGATTGATTAGGTGACTCAGTGCACATAAAGTGCATGCGTGGCATTCAGAATTCAGAATCATCATTTTGTAGTTGATAGTTCAGCAGGTGTTTTAGTGCTGTTCCTTGTAATCCTTTTCAACTGTTTAATTTGTCTCTGAGGTGTATGAGATATTTGGCTGCCTGGCTATCCAGCACAGCAGTAGATGCAACTGAGCTTGTTTATTACTGAGTCAAGGAGTTGGGGATCCCGATAATAACAGTAATAGCAGAAAGGCACACCTTATATCCGCTGAGATTACTGTCGAGATTGTTATGGGCCTGTCAGTCTTTGACCAGTCACTCTGCTTTTATACATTTTATGGATTTGGCTAAGAAGTAAGTGGATAAATACATTAAGCACAGTTATGCCAAATATATAATGAAATTGTTCATGCTCAAGAAAACATCGAAAATATAGAATATGCAGTTGAGTAAGAGCATCTTTTCATGGTATACTGGTATACATACTGTACTTTGTTTACATTTGTATATCAGTATATATTATATATGTAGTATATATTATATTGCTGAATAATGTGCAGGACCCTAGCTCTGTCTTACTTTATTCTTTGCCCCATTCTACTTTATTCTTCATACTGCATTTTGCACCTTGTTCTACTTTGTATTGTGCTTAGTTGTTATTTTTTAATTTATATACTGTGCCGCTTTCTGTCATAGTTTGCTGTGTTGCTATCAGTTCCAGTCACAATTTATTTATAATTTAAAATAAAAACTTTTCTGATGATTTCTCTTTCTTAGTGGCTCTGTTGACTCTACTGACTATAAGACGAGAGTAGGACAGGAATCTAGTGGGCACATGTGACATTCCTCACTACACCAGCCAGGAGGTGCACTCTTTGAACAGTAAAACACACCACACTCATTGAAACATCTCTACTCAGGGAGTTGCAGCAAAATGTCTTCTGACTTTTAACAACTTGGGTCTGGTTTCCAGTGCACCACGGATGGATCAAACAGTATGAGTAATCTTATAAATGAACACAGGATATTTTACTAAGTGACTGAGTTACTAATTGACTGTTTTTTAAAATGACTGTTTTATTTATTTATTTATTGAAATGTTTCACCAGGAAGTGTACACTGAACAACAAGTTGCTCATCTCATGGTGCATCCTGGCAGAGAGGGGAGAGGGAGGTATGCATCCATACATGCAATAACAAAAAGTATTATTTTTTATGATCTGAAATAGTAAAGAATAAATAGGTGACTGAATGAATCTTTGCAAAATGTGATGTCATGGATGGCATGGGCCTGTACAGTACCTTTTTTTTCTAATGATCCTGCCCTTTTTGGTAATGATGTCGCAAGGCACATAGAGGCTCAGGGTACTAACAAGTCCTGCAAATCTAAAGCACAACCTATGGCCCTGAAGAACAGATTCATGGGCCTAGCTAGCTATCAGGATTGAGTAATAAACATCAGTAGTGGGATGGAGAGTTCCATGTCTGAGGTGAGCACTGTTTCTGTGGCCCCAGTGAATTTTGGAGAAAGCATTGAAAAGGATTTACATTTTCTGACCTGGAATATCACCTGTATCGAACAAAAAACCTCAGACATGGATTGGATAACCTTTGTTTCTAACTTTCATGTCATCTGTTGCCAAGAAACTTGGCACAACAGTGAGACCCATATTGCTATAAATGACTATTCAACAACATGGCAGCAGAGAAAGTAAATATGGTAGATTATCGGGGGGTCTTGCCACTTACATTAAAACTGGAACTTTTAGAAAATCAGTTCTTTTTCACAAATCAAAATGTTTTATTTTTCTATTAGTTGAATAGCAAGCTTATAAAATAGCACTCATAAAAGGTTATAGTCCACTGGTCATTCTCCAGATTCTGTGATTTAACAATATAGGAAATATTTAAAAACAAATTTGGAAGATTTATCAAGAAACTATAAAACAAGTGAAATATTGATTATGTGTGATCTCAATGCAAGGACAGGGAATTATGATGGATTCTCTGATAATTAAAAATGTAGATATTCTAACCATCTTGGAACAATGTCCACTAGGAAAACCAGTGACCCAAAGACTAATAAAGCTGGAGTAATACTAGTAGATATGCCTAAGGAATATATAAATATATAACCTTTACCCATTAAATGGGCAAATCGAAGGGGATGACAAGGGAAGTTGTACCTATGTGAGAAACACTGGTCTGTTACTTCTGGACCTCATTACAGTACATTCTCAACTCAATGTGCCTCAGGACCTCCTTGTGAATGAGCTTGCTCAATGGAGTCTTTCCTGCAATAATCTTGAACAATGAACCTCCATTATCTGGACATCCCTGTCTAATGGACTAGTATCTTGTCACCTAAGTTATTACTCTCTGAACATTTTCATCCCTGTTTTACGGACTCCATATTATCTGAACTAATTTCATGTCTCCCAAGCAGTCTGGATAATTGAGATCGTACTGTATCTGGTCTGGTAATATAGAAGCATGGCATAGTCTACGAGTAGTAACCAGATACAAAATAGATCATCTTCCCATTAGATTGGTGGACTTAATGCCAGTAATCAAAGACATTCTAACAGTCAATGGCACATTCACTGAAATAAGGTTAAGTAAAAAAGTAATTTGGAATCTACAACGAAAAACACATATAAATCAAATAATTGAAAATCCCCTTACAATCAATTGGGGGAGTTTACTGGGGAAGAAACAATGATCCTTTGCAAACATATTGCAACAATATGCAAGGAAATCATGAACCTGCTTTACAGGGAACACATTTTCACTAAGAAAAAAGGAAATATAATATGTAAAGTTTGGTTTCACAGGGATTGTAAAAAAAAAAAAACATATTAACAAGACTAATTAGGAAAGTAAGAGTAGTCAAGGACAAGGTCATATTTAAACAAATATGCTTATAAAGGAAAAACAATACAATAAATCAAAAAATCCTTTTATTTAGGCCTTTGGAATAAGATGTAAAAGGCCATGTGACAAAATGACCCAAAAAATTCTGGAGCCTTGTGGCCAAAGGCATTAATAATTACAAAGGCTTTTTGGATACATACATGACAGCTAATAATTAGATACAATATTATTCTAACTTATATTATAATGAAGAATCACAATTTTACTATCTAAAAGCGGACACTGAATATTTAAATAAAACAGCTTATCTTACTACAATTAAAGATGTTTATTTGACTATAAAATCAATTAAACTTATAAAAGCAGCTGGACCTGCCTGATGGTATTCCAGTGGATGAATACAAAGTAAAAATGGTTACATGGTGCAAGCCACTAATGATACTGTAAAACAAATGCATACTGGAGGATTTTACACCACACTTGTGATTGGGATCGTTCATTGTACCAATACATAAACAAATTCTGATGAGAGACGATATGGCTGTGGAGAGCTTTTGGGATGTATTTACCCATTATTTCTAATGAATTTGCACAATGCAGATCTGCTGAGGTGCAATTTCAATGTGCTCTTCCTTTTATACATTTTTACAATGTATTTTCCTAGAATATTCCTGCCGATTGCTGTATACTGTATTTAGCCTGGATACTTCACAGAAGAAATTACATCTCATTTTTGAGTGGTGAAGCACAGCAGTAGGATGCTGGAATATGTCATACATAGGTATGAGCTGTGTGTGGGCAATTACGCCCAGTGGCCATGCACCTCAGGCACTTACATGTGGATTCATTATCCTGGTGATGTTGCACTGCTCAGTGTGGGTGAAAGCTAATGCTGTACTAATTCACACAGGTCCTGGAACAGGCAAGTTACAGCCAGCCTCCCATTTGTTTGTACAATTGGGGAATCGCAAATGCACTATCCATAGCCTGGAGCATACACTACAAATGGCATTGCAGGATAAAAGCAGCTGGACCTGCCTGAAGTATTCCAGTGGATGAATACAAAGTAAAAATGGTTACATGGTGCAAGCCACTAGTGATACTGTAAAACAAATGCATACTGGAGGATTTTACACCACACTTGTGATTGGGATCATTTATTGTACCAATACATAAACAAATTCTGATGAGAGACGATACGGCTGTGGAGAGCTTTTGAGATGTGTTTACCCATTATTTCTAATGAATTTGTACAATGCAGATCTGCTGAGGTGCAATTTCAATGTGCTCTTCCTGTTATACATTTTTACAATGTATTTTCCTAGAATATTCCTGCCGATTGCTGTATACTGTATTTAGCCTGGGTACTTCACAGAAGAAATTACATCTTATTTTTGAGTGGTGAAGCACAGCAGTAGGATGCTGGAATACGTCATACATAGGTATGAGCTGTGTGTGGGCAATAACGCCCAGTGGCCATGCACCTCAGGCACTTACATGGGGATTCATTATCCTGGTGACGTTGCACTGCTCAGTGTGGGTGAAAGTTAATGCTGTACTAATTCACACAGGTCCTGGAACAGGCATGTTACAGCCAGCCTCCCATTTGTTTGTACAATTGGGGAATTGTGAATGCACTATCCATAGCCTGGAGCATACACCACAAATGGCATTGCAGGATACTGCACCGCAGGGCACCCAGGATACCTCAGTTGTGTGGAGGGTGGCATGTTACACAGGGGAATGGTGGAGAGTGTATGACAGTAGAAGGATACTGCATTGACAAGGCATGGATTGGAGGTATGTCAATTCCCTCTTACAGTTTGCCAGAGACATACACACAGCTGCATACACTGGTGGGTATAGCCACTTGGGTCATTCTGGAGTGCAGGTTCTTGGCCTGGGTCCAGTGCAGTCAGCAGCTGGCTGTGGCAGGGTGTGGATGTGGATGGCAGTGGCAATTTCTGAAACAGGTCAAGTATGGGGGAGTGGGGTTGTCTATGTACCAAGGTGGTGGGTGGGTCCTCTGTGCTGTGGATATGGACCGTGGTTTCCTCTGGTGCAACTGCGTCCAGGGGCCCTACACTATGGAGCTCTTCAGGGATGCAGTTGGATCAATTGGGGATGGGAGGTGGGGGGTACTTCTAGTCCACCAGGGCTGCCAAGCTTCTGTGCACCAGGGTGCACTTCTTCAGCCTACCTGTGGGTGGCTGGCTGGGTTAGGCCAGCTGTTAATGGCCTGGCTGTGGACCACACTGCTCTGGGCTGTGAGGGGTGAATTTCCCACTGAGTATGCCGCAGCATGATATATGCATAGGAACACACCCTTGACTTGCATGGCATACTATTTGTGTGCACCCTGGTCCATTCTCTTGTTGCATATGCATCCTGCACATTTGAATATCATGCTGTGGTGCATTGTTGGAGTTATGTGGCACATCTCCCTTTTCCACCAGGATACGCTGAACATCTCCTTTGAATATGGGGGCCCTGAACTAGGCTACTCTGAAGAAATACATTATCAAAATGTGAAAGTCATGACCCCACTGAAAATAAGATATGGCATCTAATCTGAAACAGCCTGAGTAAATACAGTGCAAAAAATGTGTAAATGAAGAGCCCCATGACAATGAGATGTAGCATCTCCCCTGTGCTATCCAGGATACAAAATATAGGATAAGAAATATTTAAAGGAAATCTACTTTAAACTGAACTTCACTGTGGTCACTGACATAAACAGTTTATTTACTGTAACAATCACGCAGGAGTGTGGTGTGCATATATTATGGAACACATACAAAGAGAGGCTAGAAAGAACAAGTGCCTCAGCTGGGACTTGAATCCAGGCAACCTGAAAACCATTCCAATTGCGCTAACTAGCTGCACCACTGAGACAACTGGAACCTTGGCCATCCCCGAGCACATTACTCTTTCTCAGATGCACAATCCAATGGCAACACAAATATTTACTTGTAACAATCACACAGGAGTGTGGTGTGCATATCTTATGGAACACATAGAAACAGAGGTGAGAAAGAATAAGTGCCTCATCTGGGACTTGAACCCAGGCAGCCCAGCAGCATTGTGGCCATGAGGATGGTGTGTTTGTGTGTGTGTGTGTGTGTGTGTGTGTGTGTGTGTGTGTGTGTAAAAAATATAGGATAAGAAATATTTAAAGGAAATCTACTCAAAACTGATCTTTACTGTGTTCACTGACAAACAGTTTCTTTATAATGTATTAGAATGCAATATTTGTTTTGAATGTTGTGGCCATGAGGATGGTGTGTACATAGTGTGTGTGTGTGTGTGTTTGCTGTAGCTCAAAATACATTTTCCCAAAAAGCATTGTAGAAAATGGCTTCTGATTGCTACATATTTAATCTAAACAGTTCACTGAAGGTCTGGCATATGTCTGAGACAGTGCTCATCAGATAGTGTCTGCAGAGGTTATAAAAACAGTGTAAATCACAGATTTGCTGGGAAAGAGGGACATTTATCAGGTATGGTTCTTTCTTGAAAGTCAATACATTCCCAACTGAAACTAGTGTCATGAAACTGTTTAAATGCTAAGCATTTAAATGTGCAATTTATGGCATTCTGAAGGGGGAAAACAAATCTCCAGTTTAATAGACAACCAATATTTAACAAATATTTAACAAGATGTTTCAGTTTCCTAATGGTATTTGATAAGCAGCTTGGAGTTATGTCTCCAACATTCTTAACAGAAAGAAGGGAATATTTTATTTCAGTTTTCATGGAAGGATACATTGAAAAGTCCAAACCATGTGTTCCATGGTACTCCATTTTCCAGCTACAGCTAGCAAGATGGCTGTAGGCTCCACCCACATCCATAAAAAGGGGATCACTCAAACACTAAGATGTATAGAATAATAAGCCTAATTGATATTAGCTTGAAAATGTTCTCAAAAATAATTTTAGAGAAATTGAACACACACATACATATAACAGGAGGTTTAAGTGAACTGCAGGTGGGTTTTAGAAAGGGATATTCCACAACTGACAACTGCTTCACATTGGCCCATTTATTGGAAAAATATGTACAGTACATTTAGGAAAGCAAAAATTGTTTGCAATGTTCGTGGACTACTCAGCTACATTTAACTCTGTATCCAGAGGTACGTTGTTGTCTCTGCTTTTGCAAAGAGGTATTGACCCATCCTTAGTTAGAATAATCTCCATCCTCTATTCACAGACATTGGCAAAAGTAAAAATTGGCACAAATGGACATCTGACAGAAGCTTTCCCTCTTAATAAGGAAGTTAGGCAGGGTTGTTTACTAGCCCCTACCCTGTTTTACTTGTACATGAATCAGTTACTTAGAGAGATGGAACTTGTAGACTCAGATTCATCAAAAATAGGTACCCACTTATGCCAAGCTTTGGCATATGCAGATGACCTGATTCTGTTGGCCCTTACAAAAGGAGGACTGCAAAAAAATTATCTCTTGGAGGTAAAATCTAAAGAGTGCAATCTATCAATAAATTTCAGTAAAACCCAAATAATAACATTTGGTAGCTAAATGGAAAAGGAACTTGGACCCTAGGTAAAAAAAGTTAACACTGACCACAAGTTAGGTTTATCTTGGCATTACATTTGCTGCAAATGGACAATGGCTAAAACATGCAAATAACACAGTAGAAGAAGGTAGAAAAACAATAGGAGGGTTAAACAAATTCAATATTGCATATGGAGGGTTTTCACTGAAGCCTCTCATTAATGTTCTTAAAGCTAAAATAATAGCACAACTTCCATATGGATCAGTACTGTAGTTTGGGACATTAAAATAAGAAACAACCTCATAGTTCCTGTGTTTAATCTACTGAGACGGTGTTTAGGATTAGGTCATTCATGTCCATCCCCCTATATGAGATCAGAACCAGTAATAGGTAATATTAATGGTGCTATAGATACACATAAACATAACTACTGACTCAAACTAACTAGGATGGGAAAAACAGGTTACCCCATCTCTGCTTAGAAGAGAAGAAGTTCTGGTCTGGCATGGACTATAAAGAGTCCAGCTGGTACAGTACTTTTCTGAAAAACACAGATAATTATGGGTTAATCTGTCTGAATAGATACTGTATCATAAGAACAATATCACCCTAAGCACAAAATACAAGGCATACATAAAAAGGAAAATATGCTATTATTAGGCCAACAACGATCTAATAGCGTTATAAATTCTTAATATTCTAGATGGTTTGCAGCAAATAATTCAGATTTTGGCTATAAATTCTATTGAAATGTTTTAGCTGATCCAAAGCTCAGGAAAATATTTGCCATATATAAGTTTGAAATGTTTAGGAGTAATGTTTTGGCTGCAAGACATCGTAAAAACAAATTAATTAGTCCTAGATGTTTTTACAGAGTAGAGGACCAAGGAGATCTCATACATATTGTAAGTAAATCATGAAAATGTCTGAAGTCACCATTGTACAAGGAGATGCCATAGATAGAGAAGAACTAATAAGCACTTATGTTAACAGAGGATAAGTCAACAGTAAAAACATTTGTGAGGTACTTTATTATGGTTAACAAAGTAATGAAAAGAATGATTGATTCATTTTCAAATGGAATGACCACTTGAATGTGGATCAGATGGAAGTCCTTTGGCCATAATCAGTTTACATAACAAATAAATATCATTTGAACATGACTCATTTCAATCATTCACCCTACATAAAGATATGACAGGACGATAGAAGCACTGATTGACATTTAGTATGGGGTATACAATTGGACCCTTTAATGGGCCTGGAAGAAGCATACATACCAAGTGTATCCATCTAGCTTTGTTGTAATATCTGCAATATCTGTGTATCTTATTCTTAAGACTAGCTGTCTATTTGGGATATTGCTAATTCCTGCAAGTAAATAGCGATGATCTATATATTTATTAAATGTAAGAACACTGTGAATTGTATTTATGCTTTTAAATTATACTCATCTTTTTTACATACTGTATATGTACAGTATGGATGTATTTATGTATTATGTATTATGTATTACTCTATATTGTAAAGACTAACTGAACAATAAATATTTTGTACTGTATACTGTACCCATATCAGCTTATTTACTGATGGAATGGGGTGAGCAGATCGGTACAGTATATGAGAATGGGGTGAGTGTTAGAGTTAACAACACCAAAGCACACCCCATGGCCTGATTTGTGAAGAGTCAAGAGAGGTGAATCCATAATGGTTTTTCCTGTTGCTGCCTGCAGGACAGCTCTAGAGTGTTAGGGTTGGGAGACCCTAATGCCACTTTTCCCTACTTTTGTCACTTTAACCCTAACTAGTGAATGCACAATGTTTTTCATGTTCATGAGGTTGTGTAAAAAGATGGTTATGTTGAAAATTTGGAGTCAAAATATTTTAAATTACCGAAGTTACGAGCAAGTGTAGAAAAATGTCAATGGCTACGCAGAACTTTGACATTTTTGCATATTTTGACTCCACATTTTCAGCACAACCTTCTTATGACCCCAACACATGAATAAAAGTGGTGGAAATGTTCAAATACTGCCTGCAACATGATTTTACCAAATGACGGGGGAAATAATATAGATTTTTTTGACTGGGTGATGAGGACACTGGATGGGGCCACAACATAGATCTGTTGTATTTTGATTTCAGATAAGCATTTCACTCAGTGCCTCACAAATGATTGCTGAAGAAGACGGTGGATCTGGGGGTAGCTAGAGACATAGAAAGTTGGAAAGAAACTGGCTGGGGGGCAGAAAAGGGTAGTGATCAATGGGGTCAAATCAGAAGAGAGGGATTATACAAGTTAGGTGCCACAGCAATCTGGCCTGGGCCTGGTCCTCTTCAACATTTTCATTAGTGAGAGTGGAAAAAGAATTCAGGGCCAGTAGAGTCTCTTTACAGATGGCACAAAGCTCTGCAGAAAGGTGGACAGTGACAAGAGAATTATGGACAGGCAGAGTGATCCGATAGACTGGAGAAGTGATCTAAGATCTGGTAGCTGAAATTTAACACCAAAAAGTGTAAAGTGGTGCACCTAGGAAGCAAGAACCCCATAACAAAGTACTGAATGGGAGGGGTTAGGCTGAGTACTACGACTGTGGAAAGGGACCTAAGAGTCATCATTGGTGACACCCTCAAATCATCAAGTCAATGCAATAATGCCATTAGTAAGGCAAACAGGATGTTGGGTTGTATTGAGAGGGCTAAGAGGGAAAGATGAAATATTATCTCTTGATAGACAAACTGTAAGGCCACACCTAGAGTACTGCGCCCACTTCTGGAGTCCTTACCTCAAGAAGGATGAGGAGAGGATGTGGCTGGTGCAATAAAGGGTGACCAGGATGATACATGGTCAGCAGGGCAGATCTTACAAGGAGTGGCTTGAAGCACTAAACATGGATTCAATTGAGACCAGATAGGAGAGGGGGCGATGTGATAGAAACCTTCAAATCCCTGAAAAGATTAAATATGGCAGACGGAGAGGAGATATTTAGCATAAACACAAATACGAGGGCATGAGTGGAAACTGAAAGGGGCATGGTTTAAGAGGGATGTGGGGAAGTATTGCTTTACTGAGAAGGAGATGGAACCTTTGAACAGTCTGTCTACCAAGGTGGTAGGAGCCAAAACCACAAATGGTTTCAAGCATGGCTGGGACAGTAAAGGCAATTGTGGCTTCTCAAGGTAATAGTAGCAGGGTGAGTATTTTTTGGGGTGTGTGGATGAGGGTAAGTTCCCTAGATGATGATGATTAGGTCCCAGGGATATATAAGGAACCACGGGCAGAGTGGATGGACCATCTGTCTTTTTCTGCTGGCATTGTCTGTGTTTCTGTATTTCTATGATGGAGCATGATGCTGGGCATAACTGTTGCAGGAATGTTTAGTGGCACTGTAGGGCCATGATGCTAGTGAAGATAATATGATTCAGTGGTGATAAGTGCTTTCTGAAAGTTAAATTCTACAAGTGGAATTCTTCTGGTGTACTTATTATGTATCTATGTATATTTTATTAGATGTCCTTGTATGTACTGTACTTATTTCCTGTATATTTTATGAATGTATATTTTATATATCTGTTGTGTTTATCATATATAAATTGATAATTCCTATTTCACTCTATTCTAACCTATTACGTGCATATTCCCGGTTACCCCACCCCCGCCCACAGTGACATTTAGCCAGTGAAGTCCCCCACAGAGACTACAGTGCCATGCAGCTGTGGGAAACCCACTGGAACCTGGCGCTGTCTGTCAGGGGTCCTGCAACCCCCAATCAGCTCTAACTCGGAGTTGATAATCCTTAAGGGGGGGTGCAGTCCCCCACATTGGAGTTTCGCGGTGCGAAGCCCCCCTTAGAAAACACAGACACACAGTACAAACTGGCAGCCAACTGCAGAATGCGGCCAACCTGCCGGTGTCACTGATGGGTTGTTTGACAAATATTTTGACAAATTTTGACAATTATAGTTTCTGAAGTATCCACAATAAATTTTAACCTGCTAAACCACATTTATCCAGCTTAGTCTTTTCACTGCTAGGGGTGTTTTGCACTCCTGTGGCAGTCAAGCTGTTGTTATGTTTGCACTATATTATATAAAATTACATTTTCCATATTTTCCCTTCAAGGAAAAGTAAGGAAACCATGAATACAGACTCGGGGCCTTTTTATAGGTAGTAATGTTGTGACAGTATCTGGTCATGTGACCGTGAAACACATCCTGAAATATAAACAAAATGCTCTTTCTACTCAAAAATGTTACAAAAAAGATCCCAGAAAACATATTATTTAACTGAGAATCATGGAAAATTCTATGTTGCTGAACTTCTCTATACCTACGCTATAGCAACAAGAAAAACATATTTCATATAGGCAGAACATGTTACCACAGTGGTACTCTATTTAATTTCTAACAATTAAATGGTGAGAAAATGACAATGTGTGCCTTTGATTTCTGCATATTTCTTTTTATGTGAAAATCAGGTTACATACTAAATAAAGACTATGTATTTTAAGTTCTCCTTTCATAAGGCTTACTAGTTATGCAAACATGTTTTTAAACAACTCCCATTGACCTAGATTTGCAAGGTCTAAATAGTTTTCTTTTAATTTCATGATTTTTGTTTTGGATGCACACATTTAACAGTTTGCCATTTAACAGTTTGCTGTCTTGGGCAAGCTAAAAAGCTGTCACTATAAATAATTATACAAAAGCTTATATCTTGACCTCTACAGCATCAGACCTGTCTATTAGGGTGAACAGTCTGTATACATTTGTGGATTTGTTTATGCAGTTCTTGCATTAATAATGAGTGTTCAAGGCTGATTTGTTGCATTTTGGGTTATCCAGCTTGCATCATGTACATATATTTTCTAAAAAATAGAAAAAATGCTCTTTTTTTTAAGTTGGCCTATGCTAAACCTAAATAAATATATACAGTTGTGCAGGATAATCTAAATAAATAGAGTGCTAAAGAGTGAAACTGAAAATACTAGAAGTATACATTTCAACTCTTGTTCTCATAAACACTCTGCAGGTGTGGAGGTCTAATACAATACAAAAGAATGCACACCTGTCAATTCAGCCCAGTAAATTCAGCCCGGTGAATTCAGCCCCATGGCAATTCAGCCCGCGTCAATTCAGTTCCCACTGTGTGTCATTTCAGCCCCAGTCAACTCAGCTCCATGTCAGTTCAGCTCCATGTCAGTTCAGCTCCTATGTCAATCCAGCCCCTAGGACAATTCTTCCCTTAGGTAAATTCAGCTCCTTTTGGTTTGCACTAGAAGAAACATAACTAACAACATACTGTACGTATACATATGTAAGCTTTATTGAAAGCTTTAAAATGTATTTTCTTTGCAACTAAGTACACTTTATTGAAAATGTTAATTTGCACATACAGTACAGTTCACGCAGCAAACACCAATCGCATACACCAGACAGAAAAACCAAAGAACAGAACACAAATAAGCCTAAACATAATCTTCTAACCCTCACAACACACAAACCACCCCGACTAACCCACCCTGACCCTTGTGCACATTCCAACAGCTCTAGGTGTGAATACTAGAATAGATAGTGACTAAGGATATAACTGCCATTTGTTTTTTTGCTTAATGGTGCGAAGGGCTGAGTAGTCTCCCAACAGACAAGTGTCCTTTGTAAAAACTGGAGGAAAGGCTGAAAAGTGGAGCATTAAAACATACTGGTTCCCATTCATGAATAGACGTGCATGAGGTGCATATAGGGGTGTGCCGCTCTGCACCCATGGGATTTCCACATGGGGGCCACATTCATGAACACCAGCTCCCTTATGTGGCCCTGTCCCTCATGGCACCCAGGTCCATAGGGAGCAGGCAGGTGCAGAGCAGCTGATCCAGACAGGCTGCCAATCAGCTGCCCAAGCCAGCCTTCAACATTTTCACTACATCATGTACAGTACAGGCAAAAATAGCAGTGCAGCCAACATTCTCACATTGAGTGATAACCCTAGATCAGCTCCATATTGTTGTTGAAGTTGATTGTGGAGCTCCACTGGGACCTGCATGCTGGGGTGGGGGGATGCTGCATATGGGAGCCGGGCTGGGACCATTTTTTGTGAATGTGGGCCCCGTGTGGAAATCCCATGGGTGTGGAGCTGCACACCCCTCTAAGTGCTTCATGTGTGTCTATTCATGAATAGGAGCCAATATGTTTTAATGCTCCACTCTTCAGCCTTTCCTCCTTTTTTTAAAGAGGACATTTTTCTGTTGGGTGAGTACTCTGCCCTTCCCATCATTAAGCAAATTAAGCAAAAAAAAACAATGGCAGTTATATCCTTAGTCACTGTCCATTCTAGTATTCACACCTGGAGCTGTTGGGATGTGCACATGAGGGTCTGGGTGGGTTAGTAGGCGTAGTTTGTGTGTTGGGTGGCTTAGAAGATTATGTTTAGGCTTATTTGTGTTCTGCTCTTTTGTTTTTCTATCTGGTGTATGTGATTGGTGTTTGCTGCATGTACTGTATGTGCAACTTAACATTTTCAATAAAGTGTACTTAATTGCAAAACAGTAAGTTTTAAAGCTTTCAATAAAGCTTACATATGTATACATATGTTGTTAGTTATGTTTATTCTAGCACAGAACCAAAAGGAGCTGAATTTACAGAAGGGCTAAACTGCCTTAGGGGCTGAATTGACTTAGGAGCTGAACTGACATAGAGCTGAATTGACTCAAGCTGAATTGACTGGGCTTGAATTCACTTGGCTGAATTAACTTGGGCTGAATTTACCTGGCTGAATTGACTGGACACCCAGAAGAACCAATACACAACTATGCATTTTGGATTTCTATAGAGTGTACCCATTCCAGAGGTACCACACATATGCACATTTACCACGGATGCCTGGCAGAAATAGGCCCTAATGTCATATGGTGTTAATTTTAGTCTGCAGAGGATATATTTGGGTCTATAATGAACAAGCATTTGTCAATGACGAAAGTTTGCCTACGGTATTGATGTCTGCACTCCCACAATAACACGGTTTGATATAGGCCCTGTGCTCCAACCCTCCATAACTGTCCTTATGTCACAGTGGAAGCACAGGGCCTTAAACTGTGGGAGCACAGGGTCCTTTGGACCCTGTGCACCCATCCTTCCATAGATGCATGACCAAATTATCAGCATAGCCATCTTATTACCCCAGCATATGTACCCAGTATAGAAAGTTTTAAAATCCCCACCAATACATAATTCTACCAAACTGCAATGCGATTCTGCACCACAGGTGTGAAAACATGTTCTGGCCAGGATTTGAAAAATGACTGCTGTAACATACATGAGATTGGGTAATAAGAAGGTTCTGTTGAAAATCTGGGGTCAGGATATATTTAAAATTTCCAAAGTTATGAATGGGTGTACCAAAATTGCAATGCATGGTCATAACTTATCCATTGTTTTATAGTTTGACCCCAATTATTGAACATAGTCTTCTTATAACCCCACCTCATAAACCCTGTAGGTGCAAATGTTCACAAATCCATGTCAGCAGGATCCCTGAGGGTCCCAGCGGTCATGAGGGCTGTGTAGAAGAAGCCCCCCACCCCCCAAAATGGAATTCAGCAGCAGGATCCCTGAGGGTCCCAGCGGTCATGAGGGCTGAGTAGAAGGAGCCCTCCTTCACCCCCTGAAATGGAATTCAGCAGCAGGATCCCCGGGATCCCAGCGGTCATGAGGGCTGAGTAGAAGGAGCCCTCCCCCACCTCTCAAAATGGAATTCAGCAGCAGGATCCCTCAAGGTCCCAGTGGACATGAGGGCTGAGTAGAAGGAGCCCTCCTCCACCCCCAAAACTGAATTCAGCAGGTATGGAGAAGAGCGCATCTTTGTTTGGAACATGCAGCCTTAGCCGGAAGCTGTATAAGTCACACCTGTTTGGTGCCATTTTAATACAAATTGTGTGAAATTTAATGCATTTTTGCAGTTCCTTCAAGATGCCTTAAGGATACTCAAGACTGCCTCTGTGCTTTGCTACAAATTTAATTAGATTGTGCCTTTTTTTGTTAGAGACTAGCAGGCTTCTGTACATTTAAATCTAATCTCCCCTTAGCCAGTTCGGTATGGTTCATACTGCATAGCTTGACTGCTAAATCTAAATCTCTCCATGACATGTAAGACTGTGCCTTTTCAGACCAGACAGTTTCAGCAAAATTAAATTATTCTGCCTCAGTTAAGTCATTAACAGGGCTCTTTGCCTTGCTCCTTATGCTAATACAAGTATAGCCTTGCCCCTTATGCTGATACAGGTGGAGGATTTGTGCTTAAATTATATACCTTCTCTTGTGTTTCCACAGCAGGATCCCCAAAGGTCCCAGAGGTCATGGTGACTGAGTAGAAAAAGCCCTCCCCTACCCCCCCAAAATGGATTTCAGCAGGTACAGAGAAGAGCACAGCTTTGTTCGGAACACACTGCCTTAGCTAAAAGCTGTATAAGCCATTCCCCACATTCACTTCATGATTGCTCCCTGCCTGCCCCAATACCCTCCCACCCTTAGTTGGTGTTACCTTTATAGGCAATTTGTCTCGTGAGTCCTGTTTTTTTTTTTTACTATATCCCTTGATTCCCACCTACACATTATATTATTTAGCCACTAGAGGTCACCTTCAAGAATCTTCTTATTCTTTCATTTCCTCTGTGCTTATTCTGTAAAATTTTTTCTTGTACTCATCTCTCTTTCTCCCATCCTCATTCCAGTTCTCCTCCATAAGTATCCTGCTCCTCTTTAATCATGTTTCCTAGGACCATATGCACCCTACTGCCCTTAGTTTCTACTCTTTTTATTCTTTCAGTTTCTACTGCCTGCACTGACCTTCCTCCCTCCAACTGTGTCTACTCACTTGACAACTTCTGCTTCTCTAACCTTCTGTTGGACCCCTCCCATAACCCACCTCCTCACTGTGGGCTTGCTTACATGCATCTGGGTGAATTAATTAGATATTTACAGCTGAGATTCTCCATCTCCCCTCGGAGTGCCTCTCGGACTTATGTCATTGCTTCTATATGGATTATCACCTTATCCCTAACCCTTGCAGGGGATGTGGAGACCAATCCAGGTCCTACCTGTGCTACAAATCTCTCCCAGTCCCTCCCTTCAAATTGCCTGCTCCAATCATCGGGCTTCATCTTTGCTCACCTTAATATTAGGAGTCTGTTGGCAAATTTCCCCGAACTCGAAATTTGGGTAAGTGCGAACAACTCTGATATACTTGCCTTATCAGAAACTTGGCTAAAACCTTCCACTGCAGACACCCAGTGCTCCCTCCAGGGATATAATATGCTTCAGGTTGATCACCCTAGTGCCAAAATAGGTGGGGGCTTGGCTCTATACTACAAGGATCATCTGAATGTATCTATGATACATGATACCACCCTTACTAACTTTGAGTTCCATCATTCCCTTCTTCTACTGGGTGGGTAAAAAAACTCCATATTTTCAGTGTTTATATTCCTCCTAGAAACTCAAGGCTTGGTCTTGATGAATTTGTGGAACATGTGCTGTCTGTGACAGGGAAAAATTATATAATCTGCCGGGGGATTTTCAGTCTCGACTAGGTCGGGCCTAGCTCCCCCCCTCCTATCTTCTACTACAAGCAAGGCAAATCTCACACAGGTTATACAGGACCCCACAAGGATCTCCCATTGTGATGCCTGCAACACTCTATTAGGTTGGATCCTGACTAAGAGGAAGGAGTACTTCCCCTTGGTCAGAGTTCTTCCTGACTCCATTAGTGACCATTGCCCTATATATTGTATATGGGACAACTCCCCTTCCTCCTTCCCCCTTGAAAGTCTTATCTTTTTCCAAAATCTCTAAGCTCAATAAGGGTGCATTCCTTCATGATCTAAAAGGGGTTGACTGGTCTCCACTGTACACTACAAATGACATCAACATTGCAACTGAGTATTTCAACACTACCATACTCTTTCTGCAAAACAAACACATTCCGGTCACCACACGTAGGGTTAGAGGGAAAGTCACCAGATGGCTTACATGTCCCCTGCTACAGCTGCTTAAACATAGGGATAAACACTAGTCCATATGGAAGTCCTCCTCCCATCAATATGACTTTGAGGCCTACAGGGCACTACACAACTCCTGCAAAAAGGAGATATGCCTGGCAAAGAGTACTTACTATCGGAAGCTCCTCTGTGCCACCGCCACTAATCCCAAGCATTACTGGTCTCATATTAAAGAAATCCTTGGGAACAATATTCTTCAGACCCTGAAGGATATGTACATAACTAGTATCCACTGTAACCACCCTTTTACCATTGATAATGCCTTCAACTCCCTGTTTTCCACTGTTCCCTCCCTCATGCCACCTCTTCCCTCCATGTCCAGGCTCACTCCTCTAATCATGCCACTACTCCCCCTGTTTTTGTTCTGTTGCCAGTCACACATCAGGATGTTCTTAAAGTTACTGCTTTCCATTCCTCCTAGTGGCAGCGCTGGCCCTGATGGGATTCATCCTGGGATTCTTAGACAGTTCACTGCCTCTCTTGCGGCTCCCATAACGAGGCTGTTTAATGTCTCTATCTGCTCTGGCTCAGTCCCCACTGTCTGGAAAATAGCCAGAACAATACCTGTGTTCAAGAAAGAGGACCCTAAAATACTGTCTAACTACTGCCCCATCTCACTTCTTCCTGTGCTCAGCAAGCTACTTGAGAAAATAGTCCATCACCAGGTCTCTGCGTACCTTATCACTTTTAACCTCCAATCTCCTATACAACAGGGCTTTAGGGCCAGGCATAGTACTACCATTGCTCTGACCAAGTTTACTAGTGATTTTAAAGGTAGCATGTACAAGGGTTAACTCACTGGTGCTGTGTTTATAGACCTATCTAAGGCATTTGACTTGGTTCGTCACCCTCTCTTGCTGGCTAAGTTGCAAGCACTAGGTGCTTCCAACTCTGTCCTGTCCTGGTTTGGTAGCTACTTGGAAAATCGCTCTCAAGCTGTCTCTTTCTTTCTGCAAGGTTCTCTCCACCACCATCTCTATAATCTGTGGTGTTCCACAGGGTTCTATCCTTTGGTCTGTACTCTTTTCTCTCTTCCTTAATGACATCCCTATTCCTTCCCCTCACAGCAGCATACTAATGTATGCTGATGACATAGTGCTTTACTCTTCCTCCAAGTCTATTGGAAGCACAAATCAATGTCTTTCTCTTGACTTTCAGTACCTACAATCCTTGCTGTCATCTAACCATCAAATCCTAAACATGCAAGAAAAGTGTCCTCAGAGGTCCAAAAACTCCAAGTCTGCAGCTGTGATGGTACTGCTGGCTCTAATGCCTTAACTTTCAAATACCTTGGGGCTACACTAGACTGAGTTTTGGATTTTGCTACCCATGTCAATGGGGTATGT
This sequence comes from Neoceratodus forsteri, assembly GCA_016271365.2. Lineage (NCBI taxonomy): Eukaryota > Metazoa > Chordata > Ceratodontiformes > Ceratodontidae > Neoceratodus > Neoceratodus forsteri. The sequence goes on along the minus strand of CM057449.1, from coordinate 539,344,500 downwards.
TGCTTAGTTAATGCCAAGAGAGGTGCAGCCTACAGACTGAGTCACTCACTCAACCCAGCAGCTTGGGTCTCAGTAGCAAGAGGGGTTTTACTCCCACAACTCTTACATGCTCTCCCTGTACTCTATCATGCCAATGCAGGGGTTCTTCACAAGTGGGACACTTCTTATAATAATATCTGTAGATTCACCTTATCTGCCCCTTGCCTAACCCATCACTGCCTACTCTATGTGGCCTTACACTGGCTGTGTCCCAGTGCCCTCCACTCCTATGCTCTAGGGTGTTTTGTTGACTCCCCTACCAGAGCTCCTCATCCCACCACAGTGGGGGACATGTTTACCCTGGTCTCACACTCCCGATCACTCAGGTCCTCCTCCTGCCCACTGCAATCCGTCTGACCCTGCACATCTAAAATGGGTGAGCAAGCATTTTCATATTTTGCACCTAGGTTTTGGAACTCACTCCCACCCCCCATGTTACGAACTCCTCATCTCACCTAGTATTTAAGCATTCACTGTTTTCTCATCTCTACACTCTTGGTAACTGTGATTGCTTGTAAGCTACTGAGTGGCCTCCAGTTGTGCTTATGTTCTCTGGAACCAAAATTCCTGCTAATCTCTATTGAATTCCTGTGCATTGCTGTTTTGCATTTTCTCCCCTATCTTGCTACTCAGATGTTATTAGCATATCATATCTTAATTGGTTACCACTCTAACTTGTGCTAGCTCTTACTATTATCCCTGTTTGTATTAATTGGTTGTTATCACTACTGCTGTCTTATTGTACCTACAGTTATTTTTCATTTTGTTACTTCTGTTGTCATTGGTGTACCTAACTGTTGTCAATGCTGCATATACAATTTGTACTCTCCCGGGTTGCGCCTGAAAATAGGCAGGTTTTCATTGCCTAGTGCACTTACTTGGTTGCCAAAAGCTAATAAATAAAAACACCATTCCATGCCACAGATGTGAAAACACATTTTGGGCAGGACATGAAAAATGTCTGCTATACTGTTCATGAGGTGGTGTGAAAAAATGACTATGTTGAAAATTTGTAGTCAAAATATTAAGAATTTCCAAAGTTGTGCACATGCGATGAAACATTTCAGTGAGTGTCTGTAACTTGGCCAATTTTTGGAATTATTTCATCAAATTTGAAATATGTTCTTTTTGGGACCCCACCTCATGAACACTAGCACTGTCATTTCATTAACTGGTCCCAAACTGTGATTTTGCACAGTGTCCACGAAATCACCTTCTGGGTCTGAATAACAAAATTATAGTCACGGTGTCCATGAGGTGGGGTCCCAAAAAGGCCATGCAGAAAATTTGGTGAAAATTCAAAAAATGCTCAGATATCAACACAAATTGAAAACACCAATGAAATACATTATACAGCACTTACCTTCATTTCTCAGTTTGTAGTTCAGTTTTGAAGAGTGTACATGTGCCCAGTGCACAGGAAATGGCAGCTGACAGCCTCCAGTGGTAAGTATAGGGCAAGGGGTGTGTGTGGGGTGGTGGGTTGCTCAGTGGGAGGGTCAGGATGGGGAGGGCAATGGGGGAGATGATGAGGGGCTTTTTTTTTTCAGAGACAAAAAAACATCGAGGGACTGTTTTCTTTTTTCTCAGGTACATTGAATCAATATTATGGGGCACTGGGAGTGGGCTACCCCAGTGTCCCAAAGTACTGAGGAGTGTTGGACACAACTGGGGACACTAGAAGTGGGCTCCCCAGTTTTCCACACTACCAGCGAGGGGAGGGAGTTCTACTGCTGACATGGGGACTGGGCACCCCAATGTCAGCAAAAACTGTTATCAATGGGTGGGGGGGTACCACTAAACACCAGGGAAAATGCATGACTGGATGACTCTGCAGCTGGCAGCATGAGTTCCAGATGTGGCTGCATAAATCAAGAAAACCCAAGTATTCTCATACAGAGAACAGGAATGAGCAGAGGGGTATGAAATTGAAAGCAGGACTCCACACATTCACACAAGCAGTGGCACTAGTGCACATATGTGGATCGGCTACAGTCCATACATATTTTGGCTCTTTCTTTTGAAGTTTTCGTACAAGCCACTCGTAACAAAATGTTCACTGTGCATATGCTTTTGACGAACTTAAAAAATGCACAGCATTGCTTCTCTGGCCTGTACTGCAGAAACCCAGAATATCATGTTACTATAGTAAAAGTATATAATTTACTAAACTACACAAAATACCAGTGTTAAACATTGGTAACATAGCCAACTAGCCAAATGTTTACTACCCATTCTTCTTCTTTATATTTGTTTTAACTATGAAAAATAATTGACATTTGTATAGTGTTCACATTTTATCAAAGTAAATATGAATTGTAACATAAGTGGCAGTACCTAAACACCCTAGTTGCAGATTCTATAGACAGCACTGGTTACATCTGTACCAGTTTATATACCTTTACCACATAAATCTGGTAGATATAAGCCCTAAATCTGAGCGTGGTAAGTGTATTTTAAAAGGGAAAAATGAAAGCTCATAATGGAAAATGCACAGCACTGGCTTTCTGGCCTGTAGACATTCAGGACACCATGGCACCATAAGAAAAGTATATATTTTCTGAAACTGCACAAAATACTGGTTTTGCAAATGGGTAACTGCCTGCTACCCAAAGGTTTGCTACCCATAATCATCCTCTACATTTGATACAATTATAAAAAAATTGGGAATTTACATAAGTTTTACAATTTAGCAAACCAAAAAGTCTATGTAAGATAAGGTACAGGTACACAAACACCACCTGTGTGGATTCTACAGAAAGGACCAATAATAATGGTACTACAGTTATGAAGGCGATGCATGACAAAGTTTAGTATGTTGGGATATAGTAATATGAAAGTGTGAATTGAATTCAGTGGTGAGATTGCATTTATTTGGTACTGGTGTTGCCAAAATACTCCAGAAAAAAATCAAAAATAGTGTAATTGTGCCCATGCAGAGTAAAATAATGAGGCATGTAAATGGAAAAACAGTGAGAATTGCAGTTTTTCTGTGATTTATGTTACTGTGCATAATTCAGCTGACGATTATGGGTAGCAAATCTTTGGATGATGTTATTACTCTTGTCTGGAACTCTTTATATTCGTATTTTCAGAAAATAGATACTTTTCTTATAATGACCTATTTTCCTTGGTTCTCATACTGGGTTCTTATACTGGGTTATAGAATGGAAGAAGGCTGATTTTAGCCCATATTTACCGTTCCCCACAGTAGTGGGTCATTTAATAGAATTTTCTGTTAACCATTTATCCACTAGTTTTTTTAAAGGTTGCTATTGTACTGCAGACTGTAATATTAATAGGCAATTTATTCCATAACCATCCAGTTCTATTAATTAATGAGGAGTGTCTACTGTTATTTTTAGCAGTCTCTAACTTGATCTGTCTTTTGTGCCCCCTCAAACTTATTGGTTTCTCCTGGAGTGTAATCCCAATTTCATTCATTAGACTTGTATCATTTATGGTCTTGTAATATATGGATAAGCCTCAATAATACTCCACTAAGTTATACAAAAATGTCCCAGTAATATATCACTACTCTCAATAATACTATTCTGAAAAGTGATAATACTATTGTTTTTGCTGATAATACTACAGTTCAAAGGTCATCTCCAACTGTAGTGTTATCAGTCTATCCATATATTAAAAAAATAACAGAAAGATGAGTGTTTTACAAGTTTGTAATACCATGTTGAGGTTTTGGGGACTTTAGGACCTGTCGAGCTTTGCTCTCGAGGTTCCATGTCCCCAAACCCTCTTGATGGTACAGTATTACTGCCTTGTAATACAAACGTATCTATCTATCTATTATTCTATAAATATATCGCCAATAGGTCACCTCTAATTCTTCATTGTTGCAGTGAAAATAGACCCGGTTTTAACAATCTATCTTTATAGCTGTAATTTCTTAAAGATCCTATTAATTTAGTTTAGTGCCTCTGAATCTTCTCCATTCTATCAATTTTGCCTGCTCTGTATGGATTCCAAAGCTGTGACTCATAATCTACATGAGGTCTTATATGTATTTTGTATAAGGGTAACAGACAACCCGCACTTTTGTTAACAAAACTTCTCTTTTTATATTCTTAATCATTAGATTAGTTCTCCTAATTACAGCTGACCTGTGATCTCTGAAATTCATCAAACTGTCCACTAAAACTCCACAATCATTCTACACTATACTTACTTTTAGTCCCAGACCATTCAATGTGTAATGCTGTTGGATATTAAGTTTACTTGTGTGCATCACAGTACATTTGTTAATGCTAAAAGGCATTTTGTTCCTAAGTGACCACTCTTCAATCTTGTCTAAGTACCTTTTCATCTCATATTGTTAGTTTACTGTAGTAACAGGATCACCTAACTTGATATCATCCACAAATTTAGTTATTTTATTGTGTATGTTTAAACGGAGGTCACTTGTAAACAAAGAAAACAGAAAAGGGCCAAACACCGAGCCCTGTGATACTCTGCTAGACACAGTAATAGGATCTGAATATTTCCCAAAGACTCTCACTCTTTGTGGTCTGCCATCCAATCAATTCTGGGTCCAACTCACTATTCCACCATCTATACCTATTTCCACAATCTTCTCTAATAGGCCATTGTAAGGTACCTTATAGAATGCTTTCTGGAAATCTAAGTATATGATATCCATAGGTATGTTATTACTCACTTTCTTATTTACATATTCATAAAAGCAAAGCAGATTTGTGTTACATCCCCTAATTTTCTTAAAGCCATGTTGATTACTGTCTTCATAACTCAATATCCTAAGGTTTCTTCTATTTTGATTTTTAGCTATTTTTCAGCTAATTTACCCAGTATTGATGTTAAGCTGATTGGTCTATAATTTGACTTTTCTGACTTATTTCACTTCTTGTAGAGAGGGATCACTGTAGCTTGCCTCCAGTCATCAGGTACCTCACCAGTTTTGAAGGAAGCATTAATACTTGTGGCTAAAGGATATTGAATTAACTACACTGTTTTCTTTACCAGTCTTGGGCTAATCTGGTCCGGGTCTACTGATTTATTAACCTTAATGTGGTTTAGTAAATCCTTTATTTCTGTAGTATTCATTTCTAAGTTTAAGTCTTTGTTTTTTTTTTCTTTAAGCTTAACTTTCCTACCATCACTCCCTTCATACCTTCATAGACTGTACTGAAGTATTCGTTAAATGCCTTAGCCATCTCCCTGGGGTGCTGGAGTTCCTTGTCATCTACGGTTATAGGTCCCAAATGATTTCTCCATCTGTTTTTGGGTATTAATGTAAGCAAAGAAACTCTTCCTACTGGGCAGAGAAGTACAGCTGAGCACTTAACATTCTGTACCCATTTAGTACCTTAAAACTTATATGATGATCGTATATGACATTTGCACCCTTTGCTGAGATAGGTAAATTAATAACCTACCCTCCAAAGGTTTTTAATATATCATTTGGCAACCATGGCCTTCTTCTGCCATATAGGATGACTGAGCATACTATAATCTATCAATTATAAACCATATCCTGAGGTCCCCTGAATAAAGTTTTGTTAGTGCTCAGATGGGTAAAATAATAACCTGCCCTGATATGTTTTAAACCTAGAAAGAGACTGCTTGGCCTTCTCCACCCATATAGAATGAGTATTTGTATCAGCCATTAGTCATTCCAGTAAACAAGCTTTGTACAGCAGAAGGGAGGCATCTACTGAGATGTTTTGAGATAGGGTGTACATCTCAAAAACTCTAGCAGGGTGTCGGGATCAGATTGTGTACCAGTCTTGGACAGAACGTCATGCTCAAGCTGAGGGTCACTCTCATATGAGGAAAGCATTAGACTTGGAAATAATGTCTGGCTCAGGTAGAGTATCAGATAGGACATCAGGCTCTTGCAGAGCATTAGAGCAGTACAGTGCAGAACCACAATACTGGTCCATGACCTAGGGGAAAGACATATAGGGAAAGGCTGCATGATTTGAATATGTACACCCATGAGAAGAGGAGGGAAAGAGGCTGCATAATTGAGACATGCAAGTACCTGCATGGGATAAATTGGGTGCATGCCAATTCACTTTTCTGCTTGAGCTAAAATACAGGGGTGAGGGGGAAGACACTAGAACTTGCAGGGGGGATTTAGAAAGGATGTCAATAAGTACTTTTGCATAGAAAGAGCAGTGGAGAAATGAAACAAGCTGCAAGATGATGTGGTACTATACAAGTCAAATCAGTGAGTGGTTTCAAGCAGGGATGGGACAGGCATATGAGATTAGTTAGAAGAGGGGGCTTCAGAAACACAGAGGAGGGACACCCACTAGGGCAAGAGCAGAATAGTTAGGTCCGGCTGGCAGACTGGATGTAGGGTTACCACCTTTGCTGATTTTCACAGGTTAGTCCTGATTTGGGCAGCTGTGTCCTGCAAATAAAAAGTGAAGAATACTACATGTCCTGACCTTATGGTAGAAAACATTTTTTCTTACTTTCCTCTAAATATTGTGGAACACTGTTATATCTTAACTAAAATATCTTAAAATGATAAGAAACAATAGAAACGACTAAAAATCTACAAGACTTAGTCTTAATTCAGATTATTTAGAAAAAAAACAAGTCTATTGCATTGGTCTAGTTTATGCATTGCCCCATGAAAAACCTGGATTCAGTAAGAAATGTACCACTTTGGGCTTCTTAAAAGGTGGAAACCCTAACATGGGCCAATGTGCCTTTTTTGCTATTATTGCCTATGTATCTATGTAAGCTCAGGTAGAGCATCAGACTTGAGCAGGGAGTCATGCTTGGACAGGAAGTTATGCTTGGCAGGGTATTAGATGCAAGCAGGGTATTAGACTTTGATATGGAGTCATGCACAGGTAAGGACTTAGGCTCAGGTACATAGAGTGTCATGCTTAGGCAAATGCCTGCACTACATATGCAGATTTTTGGGCTAGGGCTCTTGCTCTTGCTCTGACTGGGGTTCAGTTTCGTGCTGTGTCAAATGCTTGCATTTTTTGTGCATTTTATGACCATCTTCATCCTGCATTGTACTACTATGTGTACACTACACTACACTATACATATTCACAGAGTAGCAAGTTCATGTTTAACCTCTCTACAATACCTCACAATCACTTTGTTGTATTAACTTCCCCATACAGCTAAAATGCAAGTAATGTTCTCTTCCCCGCCAATATGAAAGCACCTTGTGAATGTTTGTATGAAAAACACTCCATGAAAACAAAGATTTGGCATAGTGGTTAAACTGCACTTGTGAAAATCTGTATCCCCAATGTCAAACCCTACTACTGCCCACATACACACTGAGGTGACTATTATCTCAATCTCACAACTGGATAAACACAGAAAAGCGAACCTGAGCCTAAGTCACATTATTCCCACTTTCTCAGTGTTACTCTGTCTACAATGGTAGCACTGCTCTCTCTCTCTCTCTCCTCTATTATATTGCACTATTTTGGGTCAGGAAAGGTACACCAATCTAAAGTTCATTTTCAGATGCATTGTGGGAGCACAGAGAAGTTAAGTGACTTGCTCAGTCCACACTGTATGCAAGCGGTAGCTGTGGGATTTAAACCTAGTACTTCAGGTTTGCAGCTCAGTGTTACTTTATGCTCCTAAGCACCAGCCCTGACTCCTTCCTTTCCAGCCCCTGTGCACCATCACATAACCTCCTGCTGACTTACCATCACTCCGACACCTGCATGGCTTCCCTGTCATGGTGGGAGCAACAGGGCTCACTCTCCCTGCTGCAGATCAGGATCCAAATCCGGAGAGCCAACATTGCCAGTGCTGGGCCTGCGAGAGACTAGTCCTTAGCCTGTCAGGGTTGGGGATGTACAGTGTTTCTTACTCATCCCCCAGAACACAGGCTTTTTAGGGAGTGCAAACTCATGGATGCAAGCATACAGAGCATGTCTCAGCTGGCACTGCGCAGACCAGAAGCACAGCCACCTGTGGTCACCCAGGTGGCAGTACAGCACTGGAGCTGCCTGCCCTCTCTCCCTACAGGAGGAGATCATACTCCGTCTTCCTCTCCTTAGCTGGCTCCACCAACCAAGGCCTGTTTTCAAACCCAGGTAACCGACATCATGAGTGGTAGCACTACCACTACAACAATGGATTAGCTGCATCTCAGTGTGCTTAACCACTATGCTTTACTGTCTCCCTGGATTGCAAAGTGCATATTGTAAATGACAGGTGTTATACAAAATCGCAATTCCTATAAACACCCCTAAAACAGTTGGTAAAAAGTAATGGGAGCCAAAATCAAAGGCTTTCTGAAAAAAAAAAAACCTAACCAAAATGTTTAAATGTGTATATAAGCACAGACTGATGCAATAAAAGAAAAAAGAAAAAAAAATCAACTTTTTTAAACCAAATGAAAATTACCACAACCAGTCCAAAAACACTAAACATGTCCATTAGGACAATTCTTTAATTTGCTACTTTCAGCAACTGTGCATAGCCCTAGAATAAAACTGCTACATAGCTCTTTACTCCTCTGTCTGCCCTGCTACACTGTCTCCAAATACATCTGTAGTAGGACGGAAGAAGTGAAAGCAGACAGTTCACATGCTTTCATTGCTTTCCACATTCATGTGACCTCAGCTTCACTCTGGACCCTCAGGATCATGAGACTAATGGTTCCTCTCTTGATCCTATGGGTCAGACCCAGAAAATATGCCAGGGATCTGGCGCACCACCATCCTTTCCAGTAAGACGTATTAGGTGCTTCTTTATGGCCATGCACTTTAGTGTTCTGTGCCATACGCTGTATGGCGCAGGACACTGAAGGTGTAAATTAGGTTCCAGGGCATTTTTACTTTGGTATGAATGCCAAATCATAAGTGCATATTAACACTAGCAGTGGAGCTATAAACATGCAAATATTTTGAAAATATTTACACAATTTATGGAATACCTAAGAAATTTTGAACTACTGTAACTTACAAGTTACATAACCAACTAGCCCTGTATTTAGCAGTTTCTAAGACTCTTCTAAGAACTAAGAAAAAATACACATTCATTTTTAATTATCTAGCCTTCTAGTGCTGCATTGGGCTTCTTCCTGTCTGTCTTTAGAATGGCCCTGGGAGTACATCTTCCACAGGCAACTGAATTAGAGGGTTTTCTGGTGCAGAGCAGTTGGCAGGATGCTGCTTCAGGGGTCATAACAGCGGTGAAATGAAGTGGCATGTCATGTGTGTGCCACGATCTCAGAGAATCAGGGCCAGGAGGGCTTTTGATGGTAAGATAAATGGCACTGCTGCAGCTGAGGAAGGCACTAATTGTACAGCAATAGGAGTTAAAAATAAAGTTACTAAAAATGTTTTAAAAAAGTGGTGTTAGCCTGCCCAGTGGTGCAGAGGGTTGAGGCATTGGATGCCTTACCTTGTGCTATGCCAGTGACCCAGGTTCAGGAACAACCTTGAATTGTCAGGGTGCTGGCATGTGGGGAGGAGGGCAGAGCAGGATTGAGCATGCCAGTGGCAGCTCTCCTCTCCTGAGGTTGGTGGGGATGGGTTGACACCCCCTATAGTTCCGCTCCCACCGGGTGGCAGTCCGGTGGGTAGCATAGATGGAGAGGGTGGCAAAGTAATGGGAGGTGGAAGGGGCTGAGCTGGCACCATAGGATGTGAAGCATGCCTCCACATGCTCACATGGCCATGTGCCGGGGCCTTGGGGGTGGGGGAGTCAGGGGAGAAAATCGAAAAAATGCATACATGTTCCCATCACCAGTTGGCAGGAGAAGGCAACAGGGACCAAACAGCTATATATATAAAAAAAGGGTGTTCAACCACATTATGGAGGTAGACAGTATGTGATATAATAGTGGCCATTGTAACAGAAGATAATAGGGGCATTCCTCAAAAGAAAACAATATGCTTTTTTAGTATCTAATGGAAAATCCTTCCACTAGAAAAAAAGTTGCTTAATATTTATAATGAAATCTATATAATTAATTTGCTAATTTTCTGCTATACTGCTGGGCCATGGGGGTGGCCTCAAAGCCTAATATTTAGGATCAATGAACCTAACAAAACTGGCAAGATTCAGTTCTCTAGTTTTGGCACTGGGTTGGAACATCACTGACCAAAACAGAGCGGTCAAATACTGCATGGTAAAAAAACACTGCCAGTTTTTTCTTTCAGGAGGGCTCCACCCCCAAACTCCCTCTTGTGGGGGCCTCTGCCTCCCCACACCGCCCCCCCAGAACTAAAGAATCCTAACTCTTTTGGGAGTAGATCACAGGGCAAAACAAAATTTGTGGAGCCGTGGAATACTGTTTCCATGGCCCCTTGTAAAAAAAAATCAAAATCCCAAATGGCAAAATGGAAGCAGACCAGGATTAGAACCCTGGTCTCCACTGCCACCCAGCCAAGCTGCTCCATGCCTCAGCCCTCCATGCAAGAGGAGCAGCTAAGCCAGCCTCTGAAATCCATCTGCCCACAGATGTGCCTTTTGCTTGTTTGCTGAGAAAAATTTAATCTGTTGCACAGTTACAAAATTTTGAAGTTTTGTGATTTCCCATGAGACAACATTGCAATGATCTGGGTACCATTTGGAAGCTATAACTCGAAAATGCTTCCAGATAAAAACTCACTGCGATGCACTGCTTAGTGCACCTTTAGGTGTACTAAGTTGTTATGCATGTTCCAGTCACCGCCTCCAACCCACCAGATGAATCCAACCCGGCCTCCTAGTTCTGCCTCCTAGATTGAACGAACAGCTCCTTCCCATGCCTGAGCGGCACCCTGGACCTCAGCAGCATTTCCAGCCACCGCCACCATCCCACTAGATGAATCCAAACCGCCCTCCTGGTTCTGCCACCTGGATTGAACACACAGATCCCTTCCATGCCCGAGCAGTGCCGCTGGACCTCGGCGACACTTCCAGACACCACCTCCAACCCACCAGATGAATCCAACCTGCTCTTCTGGTTCTGGACTGACTGAACAAACAGGTATTGCCGCTAAACTCTCCCAGAGCCGTCAGCTTGTGGTGGCTCTCTGATTGGTGTGCCTGCTGACTCAGCAGCTCTGATTGGTCCGGCGGGCAGCGCCAAGCTCCCAATTGGTGCACCTCTAAGCCTGCTTTGAACCTCGGCATGGCAAGCTGTTTTACGGCTTTTGGACAGTCCTGCTCTGTGGTTTTTTGTCCCACCCCTTCCTCCTCCCAGGCCTCCTTTAAATCTGCTACTAGCCCCGCCTTAAAGTCCTACTCAAACACCATTGGCACCTACTGCTGCCCTCCTGGCCTATAGCTACCTCCTAAGAGGGACGCGTCGCTTGCCTTCCACCGCACTTAACTACAAAACACAAGTCCCGGTTCTCAAACCTCCTGTCAACAGCTAGTATGGCACTTACAGCCCAGAACCTACTCCTAATCTCCTCCATCTTACTCTGCCTACCCTGTCTCTTACCAATGTCCTGCTTATATCCTAAGCCCCCTCCCTCCTCCTTGGCCAATCCAACTCTTCCTGCCACTCCCCCTCCCCTTCTGCTACTTTATCTCTTCCTGCCTCTACGTGGTCCCCGTACCCTTATAGCCCCTCCTCCTCCTCCCTATACTTCTATGCCCACCTTTGGTCATCCCTGCACCTAATTACCTCCCACTCATCTTATGCTGGCCCCCCCTTAAGTGTCTCCTAGGCGGAGCTCACCCACAGCCTTGTGCTATCATGTTTGTTCTCACTATCTAACACTAATCTTACTACTTCTTGCAGTGGGCGACATTCACCCCAACCCCGGCCCTGCACTGCCCCTATACCCTCCAAGATCCATGATCAACACCCTAACTTAGCCACTGTTGGTACACCCTCTGGCTCCCTCCCCTGAGGTTTGTGCATCCTCCACCTAAATATTCATAGCCTAGCCCTCAAACTTGATCTGCTCCTGGTGCTAGCTGTCCAACATGCTCCTGACATAATCATCCTATCGGAAAGCTGGTTAAACCCTAACTTACTGGACACATCAATCGCCATTCCAGGCGTCAATGTCTTTTTTCAAGACCACTCCACCAGAGGTGGAGGAGTTGCAATATATACAGCCTCAGACCTACACTTCTTTATTACCCTTACTAAAGCAGAGCCCAAAGCCTTTGATCTGCTCATGCTCCAACTGACCCTGCCCTTCTCTCTCCCTATTTATGTTGCAGGTGTATACTGCCACCCTGGAACTCCTCCTGCAACAGTCACCGACCTTCTAAGCCTCATAGCCTCCCTAACCCCATCTGGAGAACTTTATATTTTGGGTGATTTTAATCACAACTGGCCCTCACCCACCTTTAACAAAGCCTGATCAGAGATCACAGCCCTCAATTTAACCCAGGTCATCTCAGAACCAATTCGCTCAAACCACAAGACAGGCAACCACTCCCTGATTGACTGGGCCCTCACCTCCCACCCCCAATGAGTCTTCAAAGCCGGCCTACTTCCTGACTCTATAAGTGACCACCATATCACTTTCATATTCCACAAAATCCATCACCTTAAATCCCCTCTGTAATTTCTTGTTCAAAGGTCTTACAAATCTCTAAACATTGCCCCCCCTTCTGGATGAATTAGCCCACACAAACTGGGGTTCCAACCATAGTAACTACACCATAGATGATGCCATGCTACATTTCCGGAATACCTTCCTTAGCACCTGGGATAAACATGCTCCCATGCATCAGATCAGGGTCCGAGGGACACACCTTTGCTCGATTTCCCCCGAACTAATAGCGTGCCAAAATGCTCAGGACAAAGTGTGGAAATACTACAAGTCTACACTCCTCCCAAGTGATTACATCATCTACCGTATTTTCCATAACAAGTGCACCAAGGCCACCCACTTAGCCAAAGCCAAATACTTTAACGCCACCCTCAATGCCAACCTGTCTAATCCATCTAAATTTTGGAAAGTTATCCCCTCCCTCCCCCCCCACGTCAAATCCTACACCCCTTCTATTCTCACATGGTACTTTTCTCTCAGACCCACTCATGGTCACCTCTGAGTTCAATTTCTACTTCACCATATGTGCTACATCACTTCTTGCCTCCCTACCAATGGTAGCTCCACCTACCCACCATACTGATGCTGCAAATCCCCCTGGATATAACACCTTCTACTTCGGGACCATCTCCCCATCGGAACTCTTGCTGCACTATTCTCCCTAAGCCCTACCAAGGGAAAATCCCCTGATGGGCTAGACCCCAAACTCCTCTACCTCTCTGCCCCTGCCATTGCAGCTCCACTAGCTGCACTACTAAACCTATCATTTGCCTCTGAATCAGTTCCTATGGAGTAGAAACATGCCAGAGTCCTCCCACTCCCCAAAGGAGGAGATCCCACCTCTGCGGCCAACTACCACCCCATCTCCCTCCTCCCTGCCCTAGCAAATCTCCAGGAGCACCTCATGCTCTCTCAACTCTCCAATGTCCTCTCAGAATCTAACTTCTTCACCTCTTGCCAGTCTGGTTTTAGAAAGAACCACTGTACTGCCACATCCCTCCTACGACTCTCTGACTCAGTCCTCTCGGGGATGGACAAGGGTGTCATTACTGCAGCCATCTTTGTTGACCTAGCAAAAGCATTCAACACTGTCTCCCACCCCCTGCTGCTACCCTGTATCTCTAAAGCCAGCCTATCCATGCCTGCCTCCTGCTGGTTCTGAGCCTACCTGGAAGAGCGAACCCAGTCTGTCAAAATTGCTGGTTCCACCTCTCCCCCATTCCCTATAACTATTGGTGTCCCTCAAGGCGCAGTACTCTGCCCCATCCTCTTTTCCATCCTTATAAACAAGCTGCCTCTTGCCTGCTCACCTTCCTCAATTCACATGTATGCAGATGATACCGTCCTCTTTTACTCAGGCCGTACCCACGAGGAGGTTACTACCAGTCGCCAGGCGGATTTTATTTTTTTTTTTTTGCTATTCAAACTTTATTGAAAATTATTGGATACAGGAGTACATCTAGTGAGACCATAAATAGTGACTAAAATAACAGACATGAAATACAACACGTTCTGGATGCAATCCACCTCCCACCCCCCACCACTCCCCATTCATCCCCCCACAAAACCCCTTCCCTCTGCACAGCACACATATTGCACATCCTTTGACCTAATATTACCATTAACCTATTTAATCTGATAAAGAATAGAAGGAATATAATGGACCCCAAATCCGATTAAACTTGGACAAGTTATTCTGAAGACTAGCAATAGTCCTTTCTGTTCTAAGGTTTGCCAGGAGTTCTTGTAACCATTCGCCATATGTGATCTCTAAAGTGTCTTTCCAATGCATCAACACCACTTTTTTAACAGAGGCAGATATCAAACAAATATGATACTTCCTTTTCTGGACATCAATAGTGGCCACGTCCCCTAAAATACATATCTCTGCTGTAAATAGGTTATCCAGCCCCAAAAGAGGGTCTAAGTTCTGCTTAATACTGTCCCAAAGTGAGACTATTTTGGGGCAATACCAGAAAATGTGAAGTAGGTCCCCAGTATCTTGTTGGCATCTGTAACAGTTAGAAGAAGACACAATACCAAGTTTAGTTAATTTTAAAGGGGAGTAATAAATGTTATGCAATAATTTAAATTGCATTATTCTAAGTCTGTCTTGCAACAGAAATTTATGACACGATTTCCAGATGCACGCCCAATCAAAATTGTGCTCTGGAAGGAGCTGAGGCCAATACTGTTTTGGAGCAAGAATTAGAGGGTGTATCCAATTAAGTAGTGTACTGTATATGGCAGAAACTGCGTGGGTTTTCCCAACCAGTGGTTCCAGTGTACCGCAGAAATCAGAGACTACCCCGTTAGGGGGAAGCGTGCCCAGTTTATTGACCACCAAATGACGAAGTTGAAAAACCTTAAATACCATAACCTGAGGGATTTGAAATTTGTTCAGTATGTCAATTGAAGTAAGCCATTTTCCTTCTGCCGATAACAGGTCTTTAATCAAAACCTCCCCCAACAGAGGTAGCCAATCACCCCTAATGGGTTTACCATCTATTAGAAAATTGGGGTTACCAATTAATGGTTGAGATGGATCTGTACTGTGAGAATATTTTAAAAAGGTACATAATTGCGCATGAACTTTGATGGATATCTCGATAGGAGAGTTACGAAGAGATATGGGGAGAAATTTTGGCATACAATACAACAAGGCCCTGGGTGTGAGCCCTGAGTCAACTATCCGGGATATCTCCACATTTAACCATAAAGGAACATAATTGCTAGTTTCAGGACCATCGATTACTGTAAACCACCTAAGATATTTATTAGCATGACTGGCCCAATAATACAGGCCAACATGAGGGAGTCTCAGGCCACCAGTCAGTTTGGGGGCGATCAATTTATGGTAAGCCAATCTAGGTTTCTTGTAACTCCAAATGAAAGCAGTAATTATACCGTGGATTCTTTTAAACCATTTTAGTGGGAGCCAAATATTTAACATATTTATGGGATAAAACAAACGGGGGAAAACATTCATTTTTACTAAACTGACTTTACCCCAGATGGACAAAGGAAGCAGCGCCCACTTTTAAGATCGACCTCAATACAATGCAGTACTGAATCTAGGTTTAGTTGAACCAAGCGGGTAAAGGACCTAGTTAAAGTAAGGCCTAAATAGTTGATTACATCAGCATTCCAGGCAAACCCTAAAGGGGTAATATCATGAGTGCGTTTTATAATTTAAGGGGAAAACCACACATTTTCGGTATTGAGCTTATAGTTAGCAACAGCACTAAAATTATCGATAGTTTCAAGTAGAACAGGAATAGAGGAAGACGGATGGGAAATTTGCAACAGTAGGTCATCTCATGCACCAAGTACTTTCAGGTGTGCCTCAAACCTGAATACCCTGAATCCATTGTTCTTGTATAATCTGTCTAATAAGGGGTTCAATATATAAGTTAAAAAGAAGCAGGGATAGTGGGCAGCCTTGTCTGGTGCCAACAAAAAGTTTGAAAGGGTCTGAAATTACACCGTTACAAGCAATTCTTGCAGTTGGGGCCAGGCGGAGTTCAACAAAGTTCAGCACTGGCTTAGCTCCCATCTACTCTCCCTTAATGCTAAAAAGGCAGTCTCCATGACCTTCAGTACTAGGCAGAGACTATCCAGGCTTACTACTCCACTGAACTTCTGCACCCTTGATTGGACCGACCTTGAGGATGTGCCAACTTTCAGGTATCTTGGCATCTGACTTGACCAACAACTGTCCTTCTCGGCTCATGTGAATGCTATCCTGAACAAGCTACGCCCTAAACTCAGCACTCTCTACAGAAACCACAGTTGCCTCCCCCTACCGGTGAGATTCGAAATTGTGTAGAAAATGATATAACCTACATTCGACTACTGTGATGTAGTCTACAGCACTGCTCCTAAGTCGACGCTATCTAGACTGGACAACCTCTTCAATGCTTTATACCGCTTTGCCCTCAATGCCCCCCCTCACACCCACCACTGCAAGCTTTACCACACACTAGCCTTCCCCTTCCTTGATAGCCAGTGCCTACTCCACTGTGCTAAATTTGCATCTAACATCTGGCTCAGGTCCCTTCCACCCTACTTCACCTCCTCCCTATCCTCAACCCCAACCCCCGCTCATGCCCTTAGATCTACTGACTCTCGCCTGTTAGTAATCCCTCACCGCCAGATCAATGCTGGCCAATCAGCCTTTTCCTGCCACCTCCTGAAGCTCTGGAATGACTTGCCAGCACAAATACGGCACTCCTCCTCTAGGTATTCCATCTCCTCTGCCCTGTCAAACTACTTCACCGTAGACTGCCAGTGTCACTGACCTCCTCCCCAGTCTGTATTACCTTCTCCCTTCCTCCCCCTCTGCCCTATCGGAGACCCTATGCAGCCTGACCAGCAGACTTAGCTATGGCTACAAATGCTGGCATATATACCCAACCTATGCACTTACCCCCTACTGCACTTCTAACTTGACTCTCTGTTCTCCTCATTGCTGTAGCTAGTAGCTGACATGCATGGAGACATATTTTACATCCTTTGCCATTATAATCCTTGTACAATCTCTCCCTCACTCCATGTAACAATATGGATACCTCCTTGAGGCAATGTCTCCCATGTTCCTCCTACCTCATGTTCCTGGGGTGTTATAACTATGTACCGTCATGTAATTTCACTCTGGGGTGTTATACCTATATACCGTCATGTAATTTCACTTGTGTAATTTTCTTTCCTGTACAAATGTATACAGTTGCCCTCCTCTGTAATCCCCCCACCCCCGCCAGGTCACACCGTGAGACGAGCATCTTTTTGCTCAGCATGCCTTTCCTGGGGAAACATTTAAATAAATAAATAAATAAAGTTTCCAGGCCTGGTTTACAGGTATGGGGACATTTTTAAGAAAGGGCCTACAGTGACTGTGATACTGTGCCATGCATTCTCAATGTGACATCTGTACTGGTTTGCCTACAAGAAAATGAAGCCCACTTACAATATGCATGCATGGGAGCATGTGAACATATAACATTATGAACTGATGACATTGCAGGGCCCCAAGGTCCCTGTGGTCCCACAGGGAAATTAGGGTTCATTATAATCGCTCTAAACTTATGAATAGATGGGAGCGCAGGGTCCAGAGGACCCTGCATTCCCACATGAAAAAAAGGGACAATTATAATATGCATGCATGGGAGGCACACCACATGCATATATGGATAACATTATGGACATATGGGAGTGCACAGTAAAATAAAGATACTGTTATACTATCTCAAAATGTAAGGAAATAAATTGCAAAAAAATGCATTAATGCTCTAGTTAGGGTCAAAACCACAAAAGTAGGGAAATGCAGTGTTAGGGTTTTCAAAGCTAATACCCCACACCCACCCTGCACACACCAACAGGTGTCGGCTTAAGGAGTGGTGCAAGGATAAGGGGTACCACTTTGTGTGGGACTGGGAGGGGCTTCTGGGATAGGAGGCATTTCCAGACTGTTGGACTTTACCTGATGAGAGAGGGGGCCTGCATGCTGGAGCAGAAGTTTGATATCTATACTGGAGGTTAAAACTGATTGTGTGGGAGAAGGGGTCTAGGGGAACATCAATGACAAGGGAGAGGAAGGAGATCCTAGCTAGTACTCCCCCACATCTGGGGACTTGTAGAAGTGTAGCATGTAGAAAGAATGCTGTGGCAAATACAGTACTAGACTATGTGAAGTGACTTTCGGGGAGGGGTACAAAAAGGTGCAAGCACCAAGAAAAACAAAGAGATGAGAGGACATGCAAAGCACAAGGGTAGCAGCAAAACAGGACTGAGGGTCAGATGGAAGGAGGTTTGCCTTATGTCCAGGAGCCTAGGTAATAAAATCAGTGAGCTCCAGACACTGATGGCAGACACTGAGGTAGACATTGTGGCCATAATAGCAACATGGGCTTTGGAAAATGATGACTGGGAACTGACAATTTATTTTATTTATTTATTTATTTAGTTTTTGTTAACCGGGTAGGTGCACTAGCCATAAAATGACTATTTTCAGGCACGACCCAGGACAGTACAACAAAAGGAGAACAGTTGAACAACAGCAACATGGGTACAATAATACAAATAGAGGAACAGCACAGCAGTGCTACAAAAATACAATGGGTAGAAACAACAAAAACTAATGGCAAGCATTATACAGATAATGGCAGTAAGATATATAATATTTGCAGAAACCATGGACCCGACCTGTGGAGTGAAAGGGTTAATAAGATAGTAAGGTTATATAGAGAGAAATGGGAGGAATGTTCAAACATAACAAGAAAGACTGACAGAAGGAAGGTCAGGGGTGGTAACTGGCAAAACAACAGTGGATGGTCAGCAACAAGGTTCAAGAAGGAAGAGAGCTAGTAGTCAAGAAGTTATTTACAAAGAGAAGGAAAAATATGGGAGGGATGAGGAGACAGTCTTGGAGCTGGATTTGAGCAGGGGTGGCATTACAGGTAAGTCTCAGGAGCTTCAGGTTGGGTCAAAGCATGTACAAATATCAGCTAAGGATAGACAACGACGATATTCACTTTTAAATCCAAAGTGAGAATGAGACAGCCAGAGGTTGAGTGGAAGAACATTCCATAGCTTGGGAGCAGAGAATTGGAAGGCCCCTGTACCTTTAGTCGTCTGACATCTCGGAACATAGAGCAAGGATTTGTCAGCTGATCGCAGGCCTTGGGATGATGGTTGAGGGACCAGCAACGCCGCCAGCTGGGATGTTTTTTTTTCCTGGATGATCAAGTCCATTAGTCCCTGGGTACCTGATGTTCAGGAGGGATAGTGAAACAGGTAGAGAGGGGGAGGAGTAGCCCTTTTGTCAAGGAGGGCATAGCAGTGGCAGAAGATGGGTACATCAGGGGCAGTAATGGGGACACTGAGTCACTGTGGGTGCTGGAAGTGATCTGTAGACTACCAGGGCAAGGGAAAGAGAAGGATGGAGAGCTCATGGAAGAACTGGAAGGAGGGGTAGCTAAGGGAGATATAGTGATGGTGTTTGATCTGAAGTTGTCAGACACCAATTGGGATGTTCCAGTGGTCAGGGGCACCAGAAGTCAGGTCTTACTGGATGCATTCCAGGATTGTCTACTGGTACAGTTAGTTAAGGAGCCCACCAGGGAGATCTAGATCTTGGTGTGGTATTCACTAACTTGGAAGTGGTAGGAGCTGTGGGAATTGTGATGCAGCTAGGGAGCAGTGACCATAACTCTGTTTGGTTGGAACTAGCCTTCGGGTCTGGTAAACTGCAGTCTAGAGCTGAAGTCCTTGATTTTATAAGGGCATACTCTAATACACTGAAGGAGATGGCCAGGGATAGGTTAACTAGCGTGGACAACATAGATGGGGTGGAAGAGGGATGGGGGCAATTAATGGGGCCACTCCCAGGGCATCTAAGGTATGTATGAGAATGGTAACAAAAACGAGCAGGTTCAAGAGACCATTATGGTTCTCGGTAGGGGGCAGGTATGTAGTGAGGGATAAGAAAAAGTAAGTAAGTAAGGCTTTCTTTCTTAAGTGCCATCTCCCTAAGGCTCAGGGTGCTGTGCAGGATTCAGACAAAATGAAATAAAATTATAAATAAAATAAAAGTATATAAAATACAGCATCAACAAATATAGTAGCTGAGTTAATAAGAGGAAGATCAAAAAATTCAAAATGCTTCTCTGAAAATATGTGCCTTTAGACCCCGTTTAATAGCTTCCACTAAGGGGGGGGCTCTCTCAAGAACCTTGGGAGTGAGTTCAACAGGACTGTCACCGCAGCCATGAAGGAATGATCTCCTGAGGTTATGAGTCAGGCCCTGAGAACCATTAGGATGCCCTCCTTGGCAGAGTGGAGAGGGCGCTGGGAGTGGTCAGGAGTCAGGAGGTCATGCAGGTACCCTGGACCTATTTTGTATAGGGCCTTATAGGTGAGTAAGCCCACCTTGAAGGAGAACCTGCACCTCACCAGCAGCCAGTGCAGATTGTGCAGAATCGGAGTAATGTGACAGGACCTTGGAAGGCCTGTCAGCAACCTGGCCACTGTGTTCTGCACCAGCTGCAGGTCAGGCAGGACCCCACCACTGACCCAAAAATTCAGAATATTGCTGTAGTCAAGTCTGGATGTCATGAAAGCACACACTAGTGAGGGCAGATCATCTGAGGGGAATAAGGCTTTAATCTGGTTGATGTTCCTAAAATGGTAAAAATCAGTCTGGAAAACAGGCGACACCTGAGTCTCAAATGTCAATCCATGATCTAGAATTATGCCCAGATTTTTCACCTACACAGATGCTGAAAGTGGGTCTGTACCAAGCATCAGTTTGTTCTGGCTCTCTTAGCATCTGCCTCCTTCCAGCAACCAGGCCCGACCATCAGCACCTCCGTCTTATTTGTACTGAGCCTCAGTCAGTTGGAGGACATCCAGTCCTGGATCTTGGTCATACATTTATTTAGCACTGCCACTGCATCTCGTATCCCAAGAGCAAAGGTCATATACAGTTGGCTATCATCTGCATAGCAATGAAACTCCACACTGTAACATGTGATGATCTCACCCAGGGGCAGCACGTACACTGCAAACAACATGGTGGGAGGATCAAGCCTTCAGGAACTCCACAGAGCAGGGGCTTTAGGTAGGAGGACAAACCCCATCACCACCCTCTTTGTCCTTCCTGTGAAACAGGACTCAAGTCAGCTAATAACTGTGTTGGTAAGTCCACAGAACCCCCTCAGGTGATCCAACAGCACCAGATGGTCCAAAGTGTCAAATGCTGATAAGAGAATAAGGAGGAGAAGTATTGACCAATCCCCTCGGTCTCTAGCCCTGAGTAGATCATTTTGCACCTTGACCACCAGACCTAAATCTCACCTGGAGGAGTTAGTGGATGCCAAAGGCAGTAAGGTGTGACTGAAGCTGCAGAGCCACTATTTTCTCAATAATGTTACTCAAGAAGTGAAGGTTAGAGACTGGTCTACAATTTGCCAAGACATCAGGGTCAAGAGACAGGTTTTTCAGAAGGGGTTTTGCCAGCACCTCTTTCAAGGTGCTAGGGAATAGCCCCTCTGAAAGTAAGCACCAGACTATCTCTGTGAACATTGGGCCGACAAACTTGATGCATCCCACCAGAAAATGAGTCAGGCCTCTGTCCAGCTCACAGTACATGGGCCACAGCTTCAAAATCACCACACAGATCTCTTCCACCTCCACTGGTCTGAACTCAATCCAGGCAAGAGAAGTGCCCTCAGATACAACCAATTCAACATCATCGGACTGAGACAACTCATTTGGGGAGATTGGGGCCCTGATGGAGAACACTCTGTCAGAGAAGAACAGAGTGAACTCCTAGCACTTAGCTGCTGAAACTACTCTGAACCAGCTACAGGAGGGCTGGGTAAAATGATTTGTCTACAGTTGGGAAGAGCTGAGTGAGTCTGTTCTTCCATGCAGCAGTCTCCTTGGACAGATAAGCTGCTTTCTTATGAGAGATTGCCCTCGGATACTCAACACAGGGAGTTCTCAGGGACAGCCTGTCCTGCTCAGACCACAGTCTATGCCAATGACCCTCCAGCCTCTGACCTCTGGTGATCATCTCCTTGATTTTCAAATCAAACCAGGGGATCATAAGTGAGAGGAACTGGGTTGTATACAGACCGGCACCACGACAGAATTGAGCACCAAGGAGACAGCCCTATTATAGACTGCCACCACCATGTAAAAGGCCTTCTACAAGTTTAAAGAATAGTGGGGGGGAAGGGAGAATATTTGATGAAAAATAGGGAGGCAAATAGGGTGGTTAGGGAGGCAAAAGAGGACACAGAGCTGCATATTGCTGTGGGGGGGTAAAGACTGGAGAAAAACAGTTTCTCAGGTATAGTAGTGGAAAAAGGAGGAAATGAGGGTAATTGTGAGGCTAAAGCTAATAGAAGGGGATGGGGTGATTGAGGTGGACAGGCAACACACTGCTGTACTTAATGATTACTTTTGCTCTGGTTTCTTTAGGGAGGACAGTAGGCACTTGCGACAGAGTGGTATCAAAACAGCCATTAAAGGGGACCCAGAGATGAGGCAGACAACATTTACTAGGGAAAGGGTCCTGAAAGGGGTGGCAGCCCTAAAGATTGATAAGACCCCAGGACCAGATGATTTGCATCAGAGGATACTCAGGGAATTGGCAGCAGAACTGGTTAATCCCTTGGTAGGTCTGTTCAACAACTGTCTAAGGACAGGGGTGGTTCCAAAGGATTGGAGGTTGACGGAAATAGTTGGCATAGTTCTTCTCCATGGTGGAAGGGGACAAAGAACATGCAGGGAACTGCAGACTTGTCAATCTTACCTCAATTGTAGGAAAACTGATGGAGTCACTGGTCAGAAAGGATCTTGTAGACTAATTAGAGAGCAGTGGTCTCCAGGATAGTAAATTGCATGAATCTGTGGCATGAAGGTCTTGCCAGACTAACCTGATAGTTTCCTTTGACTGGGTGTCAAGGGAATTGAATAGAAGCAACACTGTGGATTTGCTCAACTTTGACTTCAGCAAGACTTTTGACTCAGTACCCCATAGACACTTACTGAAGGAGGTGGAGGATCTGGGTTTGGCTAAGGTCATAGTAAACTGGGTAGGTAACTGGTTAAAGTGGAGGCAGTAGAGGGTAATGGTCAATGGGGTTAAATCAGAAGAGAGGGAGGTCTTGACCAGGGTTCTACAGGGGTCTGTCCTGGGTCTAGTCATCTTTAACATGTTCATCAGAGACACTGGTGATGGGATCCCGGGCAGGCTGTGTCTCTTCACAGATGACACTAAGCTCCATGGGGAGGGTAGATAGTGATGAGTGAATAAAGAAAATGCAGAGAGACTTGCAAAAGCTGGAGGAGATGTGAAAGGCTTGGCAGTTGAAATTCACCACCAAAAGTGCAAAGTTATGCACCTAGGGAACAAGAACCCCAGGACAGAGTATTAGATGGGAGGGGTGAGACTCAGTACAATGACTGAGGAACAAGACCTTGGAGTTATCATCAGTGACTCCTTAAAGCAATCAAGTCAGTGAAACAAAGCATATATTAAGGCAAAAAGGATGCTTGGTTGTATCAGGAGGGGTACTGATAGCAGCAAAAGGGAGGTAATACTTCCCCTGTATAGATCCTTGGTGATGCCACACCTGGAGTGCTGTGTCCATTTCTGGAGTCCTCATCTCAGGAAGAACAGGGATAGGCTAAAGATGATGAAGTGCAGTGTAACAAAAATGATTCAGGGTCAGTGGGGCATGTCCTGTGACGAGTGCCTCAAGGCACTTAACATGTACTCACTGGAGACAAGAAGGGAGAGGGGAGATATGATAGAGATCTTCAAATTCCTAAAAGGAAATAACAGGGTAAATGGGGAAGGGAGGAATTATTTAACTTGAACACCAGCTCATGGTCACGTGGTTATTAGTGGAAAGTAACAGGAATGAGGTTCAGGAGGGACATGAGTGAGTATTAATGTACAGAAAGGGTGGTAGAACCATGGAACAGCCTGCCAGCCAAGATGGTGGGATTGAAAACTATTTGTGATTTTCAGCATGGCTGGGACAGAAGGAAGGGTATAGTGGCTACTCAAGGCATTAGAATTGGGGAGTAAGTTGAAAGGGTGGTGGGGAGGACTAGGACCCAGGAGGAACAGTAGGACTCAAGGCTAAATAGGGAACTCAGGCAGACTGGATGGACTTTTGATCGTTTTCTACTGTCATTGTCTATGTTTCTATGTTTTAAATGATGTTCCCTCTCTTCCTTATCACCACAAGCATTTACAAACTCAGATGTACCAATTTCTCCTTGTATATCCTTTCCTGCTGTACCTGCATCATGTTGGTACCCTCCTTGGCATTGCCTCCATGCTGTCCATGTCCTTTTTTAGATGCAGACTCCAAAACTGCACATAGTATTCCAGCTGAGGGGAATCAGTAACCTATACCATTGTAGCCACACCTCCTTTCTCTTGCTGCTGAATCCTCTCCTTATAGATCCCAACATCCTCTTTGGCTACCCACTACCCAAAGGCATTATGCAGACTTCAGAAATGATTACTCTGGTTCTATGTCATAATGGTGATTGGACAAAAGCGATCACCATTATGGCAAATGTCTATCAGCGAAAATCAATTTGCATGATAACCTGCGCTTAACTAAGAGGCTGGGGACTTACATTTTAATGTTTACGCGGCGCAGTGTCCCCCACATCCCTACTATCGGATTCTCAACTCCGGATGGGTGCATGTCGGGGCAAATTTAAAAAAACAAAAATTTGGGCAGAGGGCAACAAAATGTATGTGCACCCAGACCCAAACCTGGCACTCTGGCAGATGAAGCCTGTGACCCATCCATTATGCCATGGGGCAGCTTGGCAGTCCGTTGCCGAAACTCACCACACAAATCCTCCCTCCCCTACCGCTGTGCTCACTCCCCCCATGCGTATGTGTATATATATATATATATAGATAGCAATAGAATGTTGCTATACCTACAGTCTCCCCCCCCCATCCACTAGCCGTTTAATAAGGTACCACTATTGAGTCACCCCTTTCTGGTGTGCGCTCAGTAGTGAGCACCCTTATCAGAGCATATCGATTACTCCCATGTTTTTTTCCTACATAGTGCTTTCACTACTGCCACTGCCCCCATTCTTTATTCAGTGTTATTTGTTATGCCCCTGTATGTATCACCTTGCACTTCATGACATTAAGGTTTTACTGCCATTATCTTGATCACCTTTCCAATTTACCCACACCCTCATTCATGATTTTGACATCCTATTCACTATCCACCCATCCACAAATAGTAGTATCATTTGCAAAAAGGTATATCTCACCATGCATCCCTACCCCTATATTTAAGATAAAGATGATACGGTAAGAGAGCTTTTGCCAAAATAAATTCCAAAGATAACTGGATCGTGACCCTGTGACCCCTTGGAACTCCCCATTTATTACCATCCTCTGGGTCCTGTCGCTTAACCAATTTCCCACCCACATGTTACAGAGAAATAATGGTGTTCTTCTTGGTGCTTCCACAGGCCCTTTAGCCCGCATGCTGTAGTTACCAGCTGTAAAACAACTGCAAGAAGGCAGGCAACAGGAAAATGATGCTCTTGATTATTCTTGATGTTTCTTTACTCAAGATGCTGATTAACATGATTAGACATGAAGTAACCTGACACTGAACACCACTGTACCAAAGGAAACACTGCTGGCATGCTTTGAAAGAGGGCACCAATAAAAAGGTTATATCTACTGCTGAATGCAATGGTTAAAACCCTTGGAACACCACCACATCAAATATTCCACAAGATTATTAAATATTACTATGTAACATCA
This sequence comes from Neoceratodus forsteri, assembly GCA_016271365.2. NCBI lineage: Eukaryota > Metazoa > Chordata > Ceratodontiformes > Ceratodontidae > Neoceratodus > Neoceratodus forsteri. The sequence continues at coordinate 539,318,643 of CM057449.1, read as the reverse complement.
CATTTACCCGATTGTTACATGTGTAGCAATCCTGACTCTTGCTAAATATAACATAGTTGCCTGCAATTAAGTAAACTAAAACTTGGATATGATGTAATTGTGGATGCTCAGAAAATCTTACTGAAACTTGGGCTGGATAATCCTTTGAGACCAGAATGATTAAAGCAGAACTAGCTCTCAGTCTCCATGTATTTTTTTTTTTTTTCAGCAATAATGTTTGTCTGGTAAAAACATCAGTGTACTCTTTTTTTTTTTTTTTGCCTTCTTTCATTTCTAAAATAAGTTATGCAATTATAAAGTTTTTAAAAGTTCCCAATCCCATGCTATACCTACAGTACCATGAGCAAAATATCTTGGTACAGTGCTGTTTAGCATCAGAAACATGTGGCAGGACCATCCTTACACAGCCATAGTATTATCCTAATATGTACATTTAACAGGTAACCTCAACAGAAGAGATTTTTAAAAATTGCAGAAAGGGCTATCTTTAATGATTTAAGTTATTAATTATAACATTAGCTATAGACACTGTTTTAAAAATAGCTGAGAAAATTAGAAATATACATTGAGGATGAATCTAAGAATGTTAGAAATACATTTTTATTAAAAACTATATGATGCAATTGTTTGTTAACAAGTACGACCTCTTTAAGATATCCAGGAAACCTATTCTAGGGATGCAAAATATATGATTTAAACCAACAGAAATAGGTGCTCCAGGGAGAAATCCACATAGAATGGTGCTGTCATAAACATCTACTAAAACAAAAACAAAACATGAAGCACCAACTCTGAACAGCATATTAAAAGTTCTAATGACAGCTCTAAAAATCTAGAAAGATAATACTGTTCACCAAATTATGTAGAAAAAGCTATTTTTTTTCACAAACTTTATGAAAACTTAATTTAGAACTTTAAAACTTGACACAGAGTACAGCATATATGTGGATGGTATAAGGCAAGACAATTATAGCAGCAATCATAGCAGCAAAAGCAGAACCTCTGAAGAAGTTCTGCTTAGAGGTAGCGAAACATAAGGTTTTTTTGCCCTTAGGGGCTAAGCTGTAGCAGTGTGAACTGCCGTCTCTTCATGCCTTGTCTCCATTTTTAGCTTTGGTGCTTTTGCTGCTATGATTGCTGCTATAATTATCTTGCCTTATACCTTGCACATATATGCTGTACTCTGTATCAGGTTTTAAAACATATGATTTAGATTAAATAATCTGAGTCACAAAATTAATAATTACTCAGATATACCATAATGGTTCATTTATGGACTGTGGTGAAATTTGGTTAGATTTTATTTATTTGTTTAACCAGGTATAGCACACTAAGCTGAAAACTTTTTTACAGGAGTGACCTGGGAGCACAAGGAGGTTAAGTGACTTGCTCAGGGTCACACAGTATACAAGTGGAAGCTGTGGGATTCAAACCCACATCTGGTCTGCTGGATGTCACCAGATTTGCAGCTCAGAGCCTTAGACCACTGCACTATACTGCCTCCTAAATACTAGATATACCTCCTAGATACTTTACCATTGTGTTAATCTCAAATACCTTTAATAGTGCAAGGGTCACATATACAGTAAGTGGATGTTTAAGTGTATTATTACATTTTTTTCTCTCTTATTAAATGATTGCTCAGTATCTGCTGAATTTTTGAACTATGTAATTTGAGAGGCAACAGTGATATCTGTGACTTGATTTGCATGTAAACTGACAGAGCTGTAATGTGATGTATTTATTTACGTTTCCCTTAATACAGTATGTACATGATTTCAGCTCCTTGGGGATATAGTTCACATCCCAGAAAGCTATTAAAAACAAAAACATTCTGAGAGGTTATTTCTCAAACATTCAGGTACATAGAAAAATAAATATTTATAAGTACAGTCGCACCTGCCAGGATACCATGCTGTGTCACAGATTGCCGCATGAGAAAGGGAATTTTGGATGCAGCTGGCATCATTCCAAATGCATCAAAACCTTTAAATGCAATTTTTGAAGATTTTGGTTGGATTTGCAACAGTTTCGTGGCTTTAGGGCAGCTGCATCAAAAAGTGATGCATGCTTCACTGTAAGGATGCAAGTGAGGCCAAAGTTCCACCAAAAGCATCACCTGCACCAGACAGTTGGACCACCTTTTCAGAAGTCTAGCATTCCAGTGTAAATCTCAGCAATGCACTGGGATCATCATGCAAATCCCCAGGAGGACTTTGAACCTCTCTTTTGAGTTTGAACTAATTAGTGAGGATGTCCTGGGAACATATGGATCAATAAGTACAATGACAGATTATTAATATTGTGTGTGTGTGTGTGTGTGTGGGTGTGGGAAGGGGGATCCAAACTTTGGATACTAAGTATTGATTGAACCACCATGTATAATTTCTATATAATTTATGTAGAGCCTATTGTTCTGCTGGGGTAGCAGTCAAACTGAATGACAGCAGGGCACAGCATTGCTGATTTTCCCAATGAAGAACCAACAAGAGAAATAAATTAGAGAGCCTCTTTCTGTAAAAAAGGCATGAATGATGATGATGATGATGATGATGATGATGATGATGATGATGATGATGATGCATGCCATATATATGCCTGAGGTTCATCATAACAAAACATAAAATGATTTATTTGGGTAAGGAAATTTCTCTTTTTACTTGTGTAAATAATGTATATGTTTGAAAAAGGGTTATCAGTATGGTCACATATTAAATATTGCAGCATGTTTTTTCATAGGCATATCAAAATGTCAAGAACATCTCATGGCATAAATAAAAATAACTCCTTCTTTATATAACTGTTATAATTTGTCAAGAAAATTTGTATGTAAAGATAAAGTCCACTTTAAGATGTAGACATTAGAGAAATGTATTACAGAACTCAGGCCTATCCGAAGACATTTTTCTTAACACTCAGAAGAAGAGTTGTCAGACATACTTGTTGACAGATAGTCTACATTAAGTTCCATATGAAGGACTCCTGAGCTGAAATACCATCACTAAAAGTGACATTCTTTATGAAAACATTTTTTAATCAGTTGTCTTATAAATCAACCATTTTTCCTTCATGAAGTCATCCCTCTACTTGATTAGCAGTTACTGCTCTACTCATTGAACCTTTGAGAAAAATAGTCCCTTTCACTATAGGAGGGAATTATGAAGCATGCATTCATCTTTTTTTAGTATAGCCTACATGAAGCGACTTAGGTTTGCCAACCTGATTTATAAAAGAAGAGTCCTGTTTTATTATTTATGCAGACTTTTATAACAGTACATATATCTTTTTTCTGAATGCCCCCTAGTCAGTGGTATGTAATATTTAAGGCTATAGTGGAGAGTATCGGACCAGCACTGTGCTAGTAGCATAAAACTTTTGTGAATACAGTGCGTGCTTGCGCTTACTATTGATGATGTGTCAGTTCGTTTGAGTTGGGTGGCTTCACCACACCCCCCTTGTTTTGTTTTGTTTTTTAACAGGGGGGTGTTGGAACTGAAGCCCACCAACTCAAAATAACCCAACAACTGATTGAAGACAGTAGTGTAACTTGCTAAATACATGTAAACTATGGCTGTACAGTAATCCACTTATTTACCACATGTGAAAGATAATGTGGAAGGAATGCACATGCAAAACACATATGAATCTCACAAATAGAGTGTAAGTATTTAACAACGACACCACTGAGCTCTGGAAAGAGCTGGAGGTTGTAATCCACTAATACCTTTTTATTTTATTTATGTTGATTTAGGAAAGTTGCTCACAGAGACCTAGGGCCCGAGTTTCAGTCCGGTGCGACAGACACAAGGACTTGCGGCAAAGGTGTTTGACACAAGTTGTGATTTGTGTCACAACTTGTGTCAAATGGGATTTTCTAATGTGGACTGCATCTGTTCCAAACACAGCTGCATCGAAGCCCACTTGAGCCAAGGTTACATCCAACAACCTATTTTAGCAGTGCACAAGTGAGCTTGCTCCATGGCGGGGCTGCCACATCCCATTTTTTTTTTGTATTTTCAAAGTCCCACCATGTACACAGTAGGGGGCATCACTTACACCAGACAGGAGATGGTCTAAGTGGTTGCACCATTGGGAAATGCAAGGTCACTGGACAGTGGGGTGCACTGAGGGCAGGGGAGGAGCCATGGGGCTGTCAGGGCATAGCTATCCATTACCAGTACAATCATGCCAGTAGTTGACAGACCATTTACCTGGTACTGTGCCCCCTGTACCCAATGGTCATATACATATGAGCAGTGGTGGTACAGTAATCCCCCCACCATTGCTGAGCTCCCTCAAGACTAATGTCACATTTGCCCTGTGGTACAGCTCCCCCAAGATCCAATCTCCTGGCAACCAAAGAAAAATACAATTCCTGGTTATACTCACTGGTAGTCTAGTGGTTCCTCACCCTCCCCACCCCAAGAGGTAGTGGTCACCCACCCTGCTCCCCCCAACATCTCCAACATTCTTCTGTGATTAGCACATCCCTCTGCACACCACCACAGCCAGACACAGAATGTGATCTCACAGACCGCGTAAGTGAACAGTACACTTATGCATTCTGTGGCTGACTGTGGTGGTGTGTGGAGGGATGCGCCTGTCACAGAAGCATGTCAGGGACATGGGGGAGTGGGGTGTGTGACCACTGCCTCTTGGGGTGGGGAGGATGGGGGACCACATGACCACCAGTGAGTATAACCAGGAATTGTGTTTTTTTTTGGGTTGTTGGGAGATCAGAGCTTGGGAGGGGAGACACTATACCACCACCGGACTATAACCATATCAAGGCTTGGCAAGGGTTGAGTGTAGCCTGGCATGGCAAGGACAACAATGTGGTAGCACAGAGACATTGGTAATGGACAAGGCCACTGCCCTAAGGTGGCGACATGCCATGTTCCATGACCTTGTGGAGTCTGATCTTTTTGTGCCTAGGTTCTGGGCTTGGTGCTCCTTGGGGAACCTCAGCTGCCCCCTGCCCACTTGTCCAGAGATGTGTCATGGCCCTGTGCCACAGCCTCCAACTGCACCCCTCTTCCTGGCACAGGGCCACATGTTGTGGCTATTCCAGAAGGTTTGCCACAAATGGCTAACTTTCTGGAATACCGACTTCTGCATTTGCCACAACTGCATCGGACATAGCCCCCTTATCTGCTACAAGTTGTGTCTGATGCAGGCAGCTTAGAAAATCAAGCCCTTAGTCTCATTATTCAGTGAAGTCCTAGAACAAGAAGTAGTAAAACAGCATTGTGCAGTTCTACAAATAGGATGTGATTCATCAATAGGATTCTACGTTTGAGGATGTATGCCATGAGACAGACATGCATACACCATCTGCGAACCTATGGCTTACACAAATAGAAAGTGAACTATCAATGACACAAACATTCACAATAGTATGTAAGCTAGTAATGGGTCATACTAGGAGGATAGGCAGCATGTAGCATCTCTAAGAAGTTACCAGGGAACATTAAGAAGAATGTTGCTACTAGGACTAGGAAATCATTGTCATTTTATAAGGCCGCAGGCCTCACTTGGAGTAATACATTAAGTTCTGGTCACTGCACTATGTCAGGAACATAAAGGAGTTAAAAACAGGAATGGATGAGGACCACTAAGGTTGTCAAAGGAAAAGAGGGAATGAGTTATAAGAATACGCTAAATACATTGATTATTTATTCTTTGGCAACCAATAAGGCCCACTAGACACAAGTGCCTGTTTTCAGGGGCAACCCAGGAGCATTGGGGGAGGTTAAATGACTTGCTCAGAGTCACACAGTATGCAGGTGAAGGTTATGGGAACAAACCCAAGTCTGCTGGATGTATGAAGCTCATTCACAGCTCGTTACTCTAACCTCTAGGCTATGCTGTAAGCCCCTGATAAGACATGAATGTTCATATGGTAATTAATGGACAAAGCAAAGGGGAATTTGATAACAGTTCATATAAAAAGCATGGTCAAATTGGATAAGGTAGCGGTTGCTCAAACTTATTCAAGAAAAGCACATCAAGGGTCACACTGACAAGCTTACATGTGGAAATTTCATGACTTGCCTAAATACGCTACTCTTCTAAAATAGTTATTTAATTTAGATATATCTATTGCAGTGCGGTAGAACGGAAGGATATGCTGGACCAGAAGTCCCTTCTGTCACCACAATGCTTTGTTAATATGTTTCCTGTTGAGCTATCAGTTGGATGGACCTGACTACATGGCCCTTATTTCTCCCAAAACATATAATCTTCTTATGCTCTTGGTGGCCCTCCCCTTGCCTGACTTCCCCTGCTGAACCTGTCTGGGCTCATATTACCACCATTTATGCTACTAGTCATGGGGGAGTATCCCTGCTGTTGTCTCCTTGGCTCTAAATACTCCCCTTGCGCTGCAACTAACAGGAGAGTGGGAGGTTTGTGGGATGTTTGAGGAGGTGACTACTGCATAATATTGTTAAAGAAATGACACAGATTGTAATAATTACTTTAAGGTGATGAAGATCAGGGGTCAGATGCCGGAGCATTGTTGGCGGAAGACCCATCTGGAGGCTGACAGGCTGGCCCTATGTTCTCACTATGCTGAGTACCAGGGGGCAATTTCCCATAAGAAGTTTATGGTCTTTCATGTGGGAGCGAGCGGTGCAGCCTGTCCACACGGCCGCTTAAACCGCTCTGAAAGCTTGGCAGAAGATACCAGGAGAAAGGACTGCTGTGTGACTGAACTTCTCTGCTGGGACTAAAGTAGAAGAACTTTTGTATTTGGACCTTTAATTTAGGGTATAAAAACTAACATACAAAACAAAACAAAAAAAAAAGTGTGTATTTGGGTTAATTGAACTGAATGGGTAACTGAAAAGTCATCTAGGTGTAAATCTCAGGTGACTGAAAGGACTTAACTGCTGTGAGGTTTCAATTACTTGTAGAAAGATCTGGTAAGTAGGGGGAGTGGCTTAGCTAGAAGGAAGCTACATTTAAAGACTGCTTTAGAAAGATTCTGCTAATAGCTTGGCAGAAGATACCAGGAGAAAGGACTACTGTGTGACTGAACTTCTCTACTGGGACTATATTGCCCTCCTTCCCTCCCCTCCACCCCGCCACCCAAAGCTAGTTCTATTTTTATAGGCACAGGATTTGACTGACAACAGGAACTTCCTGTTTAGGGGCAGGAAGTGAGTGATCAACACCACCAAGGACCCACCATCCTAGAAGGGCAAGAGTAGCTCTCCGGCCCCCTCTAGCTGCTGGAGGTCTGCCTCTGAGCAAGTAAGTGGTCTACTGAGAAATATAGGGTATTCTTGTCTCAGAACAGGACAATCAGGAGCTTAAAGGGCACACAGGCAGAAAGTAAGGAGAGAGAAAAAAAAAAGAGGAAAGAGTAAGGATTGCAAACAGTTAAGGGGCCAGAAATAAGACATGATTGGAGTGGTGCAGTGCAGTGGCTGTGGAGCAGCAGTCTTCCGGGAGACGTTCTGGAGGATGCGGTGTTGTCCCATTTGCAGGCACCTCTCTGGGCTGAGGAGGTTGCTCATCTCCAGGCTGAGTTGGCCAGGATTTGTGGGACCTCCTCTTCCATCCAGGGACCACCAGTGCCACTGCCGTTGCCTCAGAGGTTGCCAAGAAAGAGGCGGTTGGACCACAGTGGGCTCAGGGAGGGTGAGGGTGGTGGAACAGAGGCACATCCTCCAGTTGTACCTCTCACAATTCCTGTACCATTCTGGCAAAGTGTGGTTCCTCTATGGAGGCACCTACAGTGGAGGCCAAGGAGGATGTTGGGAACCTCACAAGGAGACCCACAGGAGGGTGGCAGGGGACCCTGCAGGGGAGGAAACAACTCCTGGTGGGGACTCCATTGTTAGGAAGGTAGAACTGGGCAAGGAAAGGGAGAGAGGAGGTGCCTGCCTGGCGCCATGGCTTGAGGGACAGGGCCGATCCTCAGGATTGCTGGAGTAGCTGCACAGGGAGGAGCTGGATGTCATTGTCCACCTAGGGACAAATGATCTGGCTAAGAAAGGGATTAGAGAAGTGCAGGAAGAGTTTGTGGAATTGGGAGGGCCTTAGTCAAGTAGCACGCACGGTAACCTTCTCGGAGGTGCTACCCATCTATGGCATAGGAGGCTAGGGTGGCCCGTGCATGGGATTCAATCCAGTGGTTGAAAAACTGGTGTGGAGCTCAGGGATTTGGCTTCATTGGGGACTGGGGTCCACCTGAGGATGCAAGCCTATACTGGCATGATGGGCTGCATCTGTCCGGGAGGGGAACCAGGATCCTAGGTGATAGGTTTAAATGCTTCATTGGCAAGCTTTTAAACTAGCCAAGGGGGGAGGCACTGGAAAGGAGCAGGAAAATCCTAGCCCCCAAAAATCACGATAGTAAGTGTGGCAAACACCAACATGGAGGTGTCGATAGGGAGAAGGGCAGGGGTAAATGGAGAAAGTGACAAAGGCAAGAAGGACAGGGATGGGGCAAAAGGGGGTAAGACCATCAGGAAATGGAGGGTAATGAGTACCAATGCCCGTAGTCTGGGCAACAAGCTCCCTGAACTGGTGGCCTTAATGGAAGAGGGATGCCTGGATATCATAGCAGTCACAGAAACATGGTACACAGAGAACCATGACTGGGATGTTAACATACCAGGGTACATAACTTACAGGAGAGACAGGCAGGGGAGAAGAGGGGGAGGAGTAGCTCTCTATGTAAAGGAAGGGATAAAAGCAACTGAACAAAAGAGTAAACAGGGAGGAGAGGAGGCACTGTGGGTCACCTTGGAGACTGGAAAGGGCACCACAATCTGCACAGGGGTTGTGTACAGACCCCCATGTCAGGGGGAAGGAATGGACAAGGATATGATGGAAGGCATTCTTAGAATGGCAGAGAAAGAGGAGATACTGTTGATGGGAGACCTGAATATGCCGGATGTTAACTGGAGCACATTTGCTGCAGCCACATCCAAGAGCAGGGCCATTCTTGGCGCCCTACAGGTGGCAGGCATTAGACAGCTAGTTTTGGAACCCACTCGTGAGGAGCAATCTTAGACCTCGTGCTCTCAAGCGGGGGCAGTGAGGGATCTCAGATCTAGAAGTGGGTTGCCATCTGGGACAAGTGAACATCAGACAGTGTGGTTCACGTTAAACTCAGCTACAGAGTCAAGCCATACAAAAAGTGAGGGTACTGGACTTTAGGAGGGCTGACTTTGGCAAGATGGGAGAGTGCCTCAGAAAAGCACTAGCAAACAGGCTAGAAGGAGGTGTGGAGCAACAATGGGAATTATCAAACTGCCATCACAGAGGCAACAAGCCTTTGTGTGAAGCAAATAAACAAATCAAAATGAAAGAAAAGCCACTATGGTTCTCAAGAGAGGTGGCTGTGAAAGTCAGGAAGAAAAGATAGCATTCCGGAAGTATAAGGAAACACAGAAGGAGCAGGACAGAGAGCTGTACCAGTTAAAGCAGAAAGAAGCAGGGAGGGAAGTCAGAATAGCAAAGGCCCAAACTGAGGAAAGATAGCCAATTCAGTTAAGAGGATAAAACCTTTATAGGTACATCAGCGGCGTGAAAGACAAAGGAGGGATAGTGAGGCTGAATAGAATGAACGGTGGTGGGCAGAGGGGACAGTGAAAAGCAGGAATACTGAATGAATATTTCAGCTCAGTATTCACAAAAGAGGAGGGGGAGTGCCTAATCCAATTAACAGAAGCACTCTTGATAGGGGGTCGATCCCAGTCCTTTCACAGAAGAAAGGGTTCTGCAAGAACTCCTAAAACTGAAGGTGGACAAAGCAATGGGTCCTGATGGAATTCACCCAGAATTCTAAAAAGAATTAAGGAAGGAACTAGTGAAACCACTGGTTACTCTTTTAATAAATCATGGGAGGATGTGTGGTACCGAGGACTGGAGGAAGGCGATGTGATTCCCCTTCACAAAGTGGGACCAAGACAGAGGCAGGAAACTACAGACCTGTCAGTCTGACTCTGTGGTAGGGAAAGTGATAGAGTCACTTCTGAAGGAAAGAATAGTTGAGTACCTAGAGGTCAGTGGAGCACAGGATCCAAGGCAGCATGGGTTCACAGCGGGAAGGTCATGTCAGACAGAATCTAATAGATTTCTTTGACTGGGTGACCAAAGTAGTAGACCAGGGAGGGCTGTGGACATGGCCTACCTAGACTTTAGCAAGGCATTTGACACAGTCCCACACAAAAGATTATTAGTCAAATTAACCAGCCTGGGAGTGGGTCCCAGGGTGGTAGCCTCGATAAAACATTGGCGCGGACAACAGGACACAGAAGGTAATTGTAAATGGAGTCCACTCTGAAGAAAAGGCGGTTACTAGTGGGGCACCGCGGGTTCAGTATTGGGTCCAGTCCTTTTAATGTCTTCATCAGTGACATTGCAGAGGACTGAAGGAAAAGTATGCCTTTTGCAGATGACACAAAGATCTGCAACAGGGTTGATACACAAGGCTGCGTGGAAAGGATGAAAAGGGACTTGGCAAGGTTGGAGAAATGTCAGACGATGGCAGCTAGGATTCAATGCAAAAAGTGCAATAATGCACCTGGGAAACAAGAACCCAGGGAAGAATACACAATGGGTGGGAGGTAGTAACAACAACAAAACAGGAAAGGGACCTGGGGTAATCATATCAGATGACCTTAAGGTTAGCAAGCAATGTGAGAAGGCAGTAGGGAGGGCCGGGGTATACTGGGATGTATAGGGAGAGGCATCAGCAGCAGAAAACAGGAAGTTGTTATCCCTCTGTACAGACAGTTGGTGAGACCCCATCTGAATACTGTGTCCAGTTCTGGAGACCCCATCTCTGCAAGGACATAGACAGGATAGAGGCAGTCCAGAGGAGGCAACTAAAATGGTGCAGTGTCTGCAAGACAAGCCGTATGAGGAGAGACTAAAGAGCTTAATATGTATACCCTTGAGGAAAGAAGGAGAGGGGGACATGATAGAAACTTTCAAGTACCTCAAAGGAATCAACAAAATCCAAGAGGTAGCATCTTTCAGAAAAAGAGACTTGCAAGAACAAGGGACACAATTTAAAGATAGAAGGAGGCGGTTCAGGGCAATGTGAGGAAGTATTATTTCACAGAGAGGTAGTGGATGCATGGAACAGCCTCCTGAGGAAGTTGTGGGGTCTAAAACTGTGGGAGAATTCAAGAATGCATGGGACAGACATAAGGCAATTCTTGTGGGGGGCAGGAAGATATAGGCTGTTGGTTAACTAGGATCTGCGGCCTATCCTGTAGGTAGGGAAATGGGCAGACTAGATGGGCCTAGCGGTCCTTATCTGCCGTCAAAGTCTATGTTCTATGTTTCTATGAAAGGAAACTGTCTCCATCTTCCACTACACACACACACTACACAGAACTGAGGCTGTGCAGAACAGTCTAGAGCCCATATGACCTGCAATCCCATGAAGCACTGCAAATTCACTTTGGAACTCAATAACAAGGCCAACTGATGCGAAGTACATTGATTTCAGTGTTACTTCACCTTAAAATTGGTGGAAAGTGGTTTGGGGAAGGTGAAATAGCAAAGTCATTGTTTTCAATGACTTCACATTCCTCATTATAACCAGTACCACTTGCTGCTATGAGCACTCAAGGACTCTGTGCTACTCCATGAATCACTTTGCAGAGCGAATTTAGCCCACTTCACCCACCACTACCTGTGTGGCCTTTGATTTAAAAAACATTCATTATTTTGCTGTACTCGACCACTATGGGGATCTACACCCAGTCAAGCCCTTATCCACCCCATGACCACTACTTCTATGCATGCCACCTTATTAAAGAACTGTAGAATTATTTTGTCTCCTTTGACCACTGTGACACACTCTTTTCCATGAAAAATAATGAAAATCCCAACCCCAAAAGAAATCTTATACTTACTGTTTCCCCCAAAAAAATTAAAAAAAAACATAAATAAATAATTGAAGTAATGATACGTACATCACTGGAAGTGTTTCTGAGTCCTTTGCATTCCATCCAGGTTCCACCCAGATGTCCGCTGTCTGAATCTTAGCAGGCTCTAACACCTTTATGGGAGAACAAAAATCAGAGGAAAAACTGTTTAATATTTCAATTTAATGAGAAATGTCATCAACAGCTGTACAAAATGGTGACTACAGCAGCAATAAGAAGAAACACAATTTTTTAAACAACAAAGCAGAGTGCAGCAGTCGGAGCGGCATTATCAAAATTTTCATAACAATGTAACCTTCAAGTACGTGACTGGGATAAACAAGTCATGTACGGACAGGCTTTTCAAACTAAGGGAGGGGAAGGACACCCAGGTACATGAGAGGAGACCGGAGGGGGGAAGGTTCAGGAGGGAGATGAAACACTTTTTTATGGAGAGGCTGGTGGCTGGCTGGAATGCACTGCCGGCAGAGGAGGTATCCAGTAGAACCATGGGTGGCTTCAAGAGGGATGAGACAGAGCAAGAGGGAAGGTTATGGAAGAGGGGGCGAGGGAGGGGCAGCTGCATAATAGGGACAGCTAGTTGCGCAACTGAGCAGACTTGGTAGACAGTGAGGTATTTTTCTGCTGGCGATTTTTGTATGTTTGTAATGCACTTTGTGAAGCATTTTATTGTTTTCAGTGTCAGACAGACAGCATTTATACTTGCCCTCTCTAACTATCTGATGGAAAAATGATGCACAGTTCCATCTAAAAGCTGAGTAACCATGACGGATATTACTGACATAATTGTTTGAGATTGTATACCTACATCAGTTTATGTTAAAAAAAAAAAGGGAACATAAACTTTTCAATGCCAAATTATATGTATCCATGCAAACTCCTCATGACAGAATTGTTAAGTAATGAAAGCAATCGACCAACGGAGAGCAAAAAAAGGATTATGCTTGTGTCTGACTACAAACTACTGGCTGTGTGCATGCCACTCATGCGGCATATGATGTTGGACAGGCGTTAACCTGCAGCAAAAACACACCTTAATGTTAAATCAGAAGAAGCAATGAGCATGATAACTGTAAGCCAAGTGATTTGTTGTTAGTGTCTCAGCCCTCAGTGACAGGACTTGCAGGGGGTCAGTGATGGTACTCGTAAGCAATAGGATGTGACTGGGCGTGCATGGAAGATATTTTACCACAAGGCCAGGGGCGTAATAAGGCACAAGGCCTTGGCCGAGTGCCTTTAGCCCCTGTCATGCGGTAAAATATGTTCCATGCACACCTTGAAGTGTCTTATTGAGCTTACAAAATTGTCTACTATTTTTATATAACTTTTCAGTTAGAAAAATAATGATTATATGGAGAAAATAAATTTAGTTCTGCAAGTCTATGATAAAATAGTTCTTCCGCCTGAATTTTGTGTTAATATTCAGTAGCTCATTTGCACATAGCACATTACTTCTACCTTGCTATCATTGCCATTCCTAAGTAAGACATAATAATTACACATCGAACTAAAAGTTAACTGAAAAACAGGGCATACATTGTGAAACATAAAAAGGTGGACAGAATTGTTTTATTTGAAAACACAAAACCACCAGATAATGATCCACGCTCTAAGATGGACAGTAAAAAAAAAAAAGCTGCAGCTGCTGAGACACAACTCACAGATTTCTCACATCAACAACCCCATGCACTATTGTCCAAATGTTTCCCATGGTCAGTGTCCTCCAAAGCAGTGAGGCACCACCGAAAATGACTGAAAAAAAAAATATGGTAGTGCTTCCTGCCCAATAGTGGGATATCAGTTTGTGCTGCAAAGGGAGGAAAATCACACAGATTCTGCAGCTGGAGCTCTGGAGTGTGACCGAGGACACAGTCTAAATACTGGCAGCATACAGAGAAGGAAGTACATGGCTTTTTAGGTTAGAATGTTGATGTTGTACCCCTCTGAGCACTAGAGAGTAGCAGTACGAGTTTCCGTCAAGCTGCTAGTTATGTAAACGGGAAGGGGGCATGCCAAGCTAGTCGGTAACAGAAGCTGAAGTAATGCAGGGACTTGCTTTACTGAGGTGTTTTCATCCTGACTGTTGTTGGCTGTGGATTTCGGTGAAACAGACTCGGGGTCAGTTTTCAAGGCACTATCTATACTGCTTCACCTGTTCTGTACTGAATTAAATGTTTCACTGGGTTACAATTTGTAGCGGGCCTCACCTCAGCATTGTTGTTCCTAACAGCAGGGTGAATTGTTGTTAGCGAGTAAAGAACAATGGTGGCATTTTTAAATGCCAATGTTCTAATGCTTAATGATATTTGCCTTTTTACTGCTGTCCTTTTTTTTTACCCATGCATGAAACATATTTCATGCATGGTGAGCTAGATCTCTGATTGGCTGGTTTAGCCTACCCATTTTATAAACATCGTTGAACTTGTGTCTCAATTCCTCATGGGTCTTCATGTAGTGGAACTCCTGTGGCTGTAGCATCCCTATTATTGATTCACATTTCCAGTACACAAATGTTTGCTGGTGCTCGACATTGGGGGGGGGAAGGGGTTCACTTCAACATGTAGAACATAACGGGGTGGGCACTGGCTGTACTAACATTGAGAAAGACAGTACAAGAAAGTGATACAGGATCTGAAAACACAACCTGCTTTCTCTCAGGAACACAGCCTCATCACCAGTGCAGCAACTGAATAATGCTGTGTAATACAGAGCAAAATCATACACAGGGTTGGAGTGAAGGCGGTGGTGGAGCAGCAGGAGACAAGGCGTGTCTTAATTGCATTTGCTACCCATAACAGCAATTGCTTACTGGGTTATTAAAAAGTCATTTTTTTTGTAGTTTGAGGCGGTGCTGGTCAGAGGTGGCATTATTGGTGGGCAGGAGCAGGCATTACCTGTACTGCAATACATTACATTGTAGTGCTGTTTGTTGACAGGTTGAGGACATATGTAAATGGACAAAAGGAAGCAGTAGCAACACAGTTCTGACAAGGGAACACTAATAATCACGACAATAACATAAATTATGGAGACGTATGGGAATACACTAAGGGCATGCAAAGGAGGAACAGCACACATAGTATTGTTTTCCTTAAGCATCGCCTTCTTCAAAGAAGCAGCCCTCACAGTCCTCAAGACTGGAGTTGTCACCTGATGGGAATTCATCTTCCAGTACTGAGCCATCAACATCTGTGTCACCAGTGTATGACTTCATCTTTATGCCAGCAGCACCACCTGTCTCTTCATCTTCCTCTGAAGATCCTTTGTCAGGATGTGGTAGGAACATGGATGTCACGGTCTTGTGTGGAATGTGTCCCTTATTCAGTTTTATAAATGTTAGAATTTCCACATTCTTTGGTGACAGGTTCATGTTCCAATCATGTACAATGACACCTGTAGCACTGAACACATGCTCAACACTGACACTATAGGGAGAGGGCAGCTAAGGTATTTTATTGCAACAGATGTTAGTGCAGGTCACTCAGTTACCTTGCTCATCCAGTACAACAATGGCTCATCACCAACTACAAGGTGATTTTATTCAGCCATGAAACAGACAACCATGTGTTGTGCTGCTCTGAGTCCGGCCATCTCTTCTGCCAGCCCACAAAGAAATACTGCAGAAAAAGATCCCCTCTATTTTTGACTATGGGGACGTAGTATACAGTGCCACCCCCAAATCCACCCTGGCTAGACTGGATTCCCTTTTTAACTCCTTCTGTCGCTTCGCACTGGACTGTTCACCCTCCACCCACCACTGCGACCTCTACCGGTCCCTTAACCTCCCCTCACTTTTCGACAGGCATCAGTACCACTGTAATAGGCTCACAGCAAAATTCTGGGTCCAGTTATTGCCCTCCTACCTCACCTCTACCCTAACTGCTCAAACACCAACTACATACTCACTCAGGAATTCCGACTCCTTGCTCTTTCAAGTCCCGTTCATGGCAACCTCTGCCGGCCAGTCAGCTTTTAGAGCCTGACTACCAAAACTATGGAACTCCCTGCATATGGACATACGGCATGCCCCCTCCTCTTAGCAACAAATTTCCCTCCTAAAAGGGCAAGTCTCCACCAACTGCCCATGCTGCATAAACTCACACTAGAATGAGTCAGCTCCCCAGCTGCTAAAACTATGGTTTCCCTTGAAATGTTCTAACTCTGTCCCAGTTAGTTGTCACTGCACTTTTCTACTGATTACTCCCTGTTGCATGCTGTCTACACACTGTTTATATTCCTGTATATATCTTTTGTATATAATCTGTGTGAATTTTCAATATTCTGTATTTTGCATCACTGTATTTCATATGTATGTAACATCCCATCCCCAACAACCCCCAGGACACATCTGGAATCGAGCAGTGGTCTGCTCAGTATGCCTTTCCTGGTAAAACTTTTAAATAAATAAATAAAATAAATAAATAAATAGACTCAAGGCCATGCTTATAACATGGGTCAAGCATGGTGGCAATGCCAAAGTCATCAGATTGCAGAATTCTAACTAGATGATAAGCAGCAAGAAAATCCCAGCCTCCCCCTACAAAACAGGGTACTAAATGAGAAAAAGACTAAGGTAGAAAGGTCAGTGGGGGATGCTGCTATAGAAGGTAAAGCCATCAAAAAATGGAGAGCAATGAGTACCAATGCCCATAGTCTGGGTAACAAGCTTCCTGAATTAGTGGCCTTGATGGAGGAGGAACATCTGGATATTGCGGCAGTCACAGAAACATGGTACACACAGAACCATGACTGGGATGTAAACATACCTGGATACACTATCTACAGGAGGGACAGGGAGGGTAAAAGAGGAGGAGGAGTAGCTCTCTACATAAGGGAAGGAATCAAAGCAACAGAACAAAAGGGTAAACAGGGAGGAGAAGAAGCACTGTGGGTCAATTTGGAGGCAGGCAATGGCACCACAATCCGCACAGGGGTTGTATACAGACCCCCCTCTCAGGGGGAGGAAATGGACAAGGAAATGATAGAAAGTATACTTAGAATGGCAGATAAAGGGGAGATATTGCTGATGGGTGATCTGAATGTGCCAGATGTTAACTGGAGTGCAGTTGCAGCAGCCACTTCTAAGAGTGGGGTTATTCTAGATGCCCTACAGGGGGGCATGCCTTAGACAACTAGTATTGGAACCCACTCGAGAGGAAGCAATCTTAGACCTGGTTCTCTCAAATGGAGATGGAGAGAGGATCACAGATGTAGAAGTGGGTAGCCATCTGGGAGTTAGTGACCATCGAACAGTATGGTTCATAATAAACACAGCAATAGAGTCAAGCCATACAAAGGCAAAAGTACTGGACTTCAGGAGGGCTGACTTTGCCAAAATGGGTGAGTGCCTAAGGAATGCAATAGCAAATGGGCAGGATGGAGGGGTGGAAGAACAATGGGGAATAATAAAAACTGCCATTACATAGGTAACAAGACTTTGTGTGAAGTAAATAAACAAAACAAAACAATGTAAGTAACCACTATGGTTCTCAAAGGAGGTGGCAGTGAAGGTTCAAGAGAAAAAGAAAGCATTCAGAAAGTACAAGGAATCACAGAAGGAGCAGGACAGAGAATTGTATCAGTTAAAGCAAAAGGAAGCTGGGAAGGCAGACAGAACAACAAAGGCCCGAACCGAGGAAAAGATAGCCAACTCAGTTAAGAAGGGGGATAAAACCTTTTTTAGGTACATCAGGGAGCTAAGGAAGACTAAGGAAGGGATAGTGAGGCTTAATAAAGGGGAGGGGGAGTGGGCAGAGGGTGATGGTGAAAAGGCAGAGATACTAAACAAATATTTTTGCTCAGTATTTACAAATGAAGAGGGGGAAGGTACCTAAAACAAACAATAGAAACACAGTGGATACAGAAGTTGATACCAGCCCATTTTCAGAAGAAAGGGTTCTGAAAGAACTCTTAAAACTGAGGGTGGACAAAGCAATGGGGCCTGATGGGATTCATCCCAGAATTCTAAAAGAACTAAGGGTAGAACTAGTGACACCAATGACTACCCTCTTTAACAAATCATGGGAGGATGGGGTGGTACCTGAGGACTGGCGGAGGGCAGATGTGATTCCCCTTCACAAAAGTGGGAGCAGGGCAGACGCAGGAAACTACAGACCTGCTAGTTTAACCTCAGTGATAGTGAAAATGATGGAATCACTTCTGAAGGAAAGAATTGTCGAGTACCTAGAAGCCAGAGGGGCCCAGCACCCAAGGCAGCATGGATTCACACTGGGAAGGTCATGCCAGATGAATCTAATAGATTTCTTTGACTGGGTGAGCAAAGTAGTAGATCAGGGAAGGGCTGTGGACATGGCCTACCTAGACTTTACTAAGGCATTTGACTCAGTCCCACACAAAAGATCAATATACAAGTTAGCCAGCCTGGGAGTGGGTCCCAAGATGATAACCTGGGTAAAGAATTGGCTGGAGAATAGGACACAGAGGGTAATAGTAAATGGAGTCCACTCTGAAGAAATGGGGGTTACTAGTGGGGTACTGCAGGATTCAGTATTAGGACCGGTCCTCTTCAATGTCTTTATAAGCGACATTGCAGAAGGACTGGAAGGAAAAGTATGTCTCTTTGCAGATGACACAAAGATCTACAACAGAGTTAATGCACAAGGTGGGGTGGAAAGGATGAGAAGGGACTTGGCAAGGTTAGAGGAATGGTCAAACGTAAGGCAGCTTGGATTCAATGCTAAGAAGTGCAAGGTAATGCACCTGGGAAACAAAAACCAAGGAAGAGTACACAATGGGGGGTGAGATACTAACAACAACAAAAATGGAAAGGGACCAGGGGGTAGTCATATCAGATGACTTAAAGGTGGGCAAGCAATGTGAGAGGGCAGTAAGGAGGGCTAGGGGGATACTGGGATGCATAGGGAGAGGCATCACCAGAAGAAAACAGGAAGTTGTTATACCTCTTTACAGACAGCTGGTGAGACCACATCTGGAGTACTGTGTACAGTTCTGGAGACCCAATCTCCGCAAGGACATAGACAAAATGGAAGCTGTCCAGAGGAGGGCAATTAAAATGGTGCAGGGTCTGCACCAGCAGACATGTGAAGAGAGACTAAAGGAGCTTAATATGTATAGCCTCGAGGAAAGGAGGGAAGGGGGGGACATGATAGAAACTTTCAAGTACCTCAAGGGAATCAACAAAGTCCAAGAGGGTAGCATCTTTCAAAAAAAGAGGTGTGCAAGAACAAGGGGGCACAATTTGAAGATAGAGGAGGCGGCTCAGAGGTAATGTCTGGAGTATTTTCACAGAGAGGGTTGTAGATGCATGGAACTGCCTTCCGGAGGAGGTTGTGGAGTCAAAAACTGTGGTTGAATTCAAGCATGCATGGGACAGTCATAAGGCAATTCTAGGGGGTGGGGGTAGAAAGAAGTAGGCTGCTGGTTAACTAGGATCTTCAGCTTATCCATTAGGTAGGGAAATGGGCAGACTGAGTGGGCCAAGCGGTCCTTATCTGCTGTCAAATTCTATGTTTCTATGTGCTGCACCAAGGCCAAACTGGCACTGTCACCGCCTGCCTCAATCGATTGCTGCACATTAACCAGTGTCCACTTCAACATGTGTAGCAAGGAGACAGACTGACAGATACAGGCAGTGTCCCCACGCACTACCTGTGTTTCATGTTCAAAGGAATGCAGAATCATTATCAGTCCATCCATTAAATGCCACTGTTCTATGGTGAGAGCCATGGACACTCCAGCACTGTCACAACTGGTGAATAGCAGCAGATAATCAGACACACCTTTATACTGCTCGTAGACCCACTTCACCATATACAGTGTGGAGTTCCATCTGGCCACCCCATTCAACTTCATACAGTGATAAGACAGATTTTTCTTTATCTGAAGTAGGTGTAGCTGGTCACAGCCCTTCTCAGAATGAGCAAAGTGGGCACAGATGCAGCAGGCCAACAACAAGATATCCTTCACATCAGGATGGCTAAGAAACTGCTTGACCATGAGGTTGAGGCACTGTGCCATGCATGGCACCCTGGAAAACCCACCATCACGTATGCATTTTACAACATTGGAGCTGTTGTCCCTCGCAATGAAGCCAGCTTTCATTGAGTGTGGGTTCAGCCACTCATCAGTCTCTGTGTAGTACTTTGAGCATTTTCTCCCATGTGGGATCCACACATGCTTTCATTGTGTCGCATGCTGCCTAATACTGGTTATATTGCTACCACCACAGCCTGCTTTGCTACGCTGTCTCCCACCATGCCCAAATTACAAGACCACCCCAGATACCTGTGCCCAATATGTTGTAATGCAAATATAGGAGCTGCCACCAGCTGTTCTCCCACTAGTCCACATATCCACACTAAAATGGGTGGCTGGTGATGATGAATGCGTTAGTGCGTGGAACACCACCTCCTTTACTGTGACATGAGGTTCAGGAACAGCACGTTTGGAGAAGTATGTCCTTAAAGGAAAACTGCATGTTAAAATCAGAAAAAGATATGTACTAGTCTATTTTTCTGTGTTATAACCTGTTCCCAGTGTTTTCTTTTCCTCTGGCTGTGAGAATTGTTTTTTCTAACTTTCCCTAACTGTTTTATTGCCCTTGGAAGTTGCCATTCTGGTTTCTTTTATGGCCTCTTCTCCCACACAGTCTTCCCAGAGTGCCCTTTGGTGTGATGTCTAATCGCCCCTGCAGGAAGCCAGTGTCTTGTTGCAGGGTCTGTCACAGCTCAACCACAGAGAAAATGCTTCTTCCAGAGCAGACACACTGCTAGATTTTGGGTGAGTGTAATCATTATTAAATTTTGATATTAGTACCTTCTGCTATGTTCTGCTGTGTGTGTGTGTGTGTGTGTGTGAATCATGTCACTGTTTACTCTATTCCTCTCAGTCACTTTCAGTTTTTGCACTGTAGGTTGTAACATAGCAGGAGAAGGTACCAATATCAAAAAATAATAATGATTACACTCACCCAAAATCTAGCAGTGTGACTTGTCTGAAAGAAGTATTATCTTTGTGACTGAGCTGTGACAGACCCTACTAAATCTAAGGCCATAGCTACATCACTGTCACATGAGCCAGGGTGCATTGTAGGAGAAAGAAAGCCAATAAACCTATTTGTGATGGAGATCCCCAGGGGTCGTAAAACTACCATACAGCTAGCAGGCTAATTTAGGAAAAACTCCTAATAGCAGACAGAGAGTACACACTAGGACTTAACATACACATCAAAACACTCTACATAAAGTATGTTTTTGCACATTCTGGATGGACTTCTCCTTTAATGGTACCTCCCACTTTGGACATGCATGAGCAGCAAACTTTCTAAATCCTTCATTTTCAACAAAGCAGAATGGGAGCAGGTAGAATGCAAGCATTTCTACAGCAACCGCACTAACCTCCTGTGCAGAAGCATGATTCATAGGGAATTTGCTCTGCTGTTCAAACATGCTCTTCAGAGTTGGCTATAGGATAGGATAGGATAGGACAGGACAGGATAGGACAGGATAGGATAGGATAGGAACCTTATCTTTATAGAGCTCCTTCCCAGAGGCTTGGAGCACTTAACATTAATAAAAACATACATATTCAAAAATAACATGTGAGGTAGAGACTAAAAGTTATATATATCCTATACTCAACAATTATAAAATATAAAACCAGAATTTCAGATACAGAGTACTCATCAATAGTGCAATAAGTTCGTAAATCAGCAGGCGATAGTAATTGTTGTCAGATCAAATTAAACACCCACCCAAAGAGCAACATTTGTAGGCCTCTTTTAAAGGCTTACACCAAGGGTGCCTCCTGCAGATGTCAAGGAAGAGTTCCACAGGGTTGGTCGGCAACCAAGAATGCCCAGTTCCTCGAGTGCCACAGCCTAGCCCTGGGAACCTCCTGGAGGCAATCTTTGGAGGAACGGAAAGCCCAAGATGGGTGATAAGGAGTCAGAAGGTCTTGTAGGTAGGCTGGTTCCCCCTCCCCCTGCAGGGCTTTACATGTCAGTAACCCAACCTTGAAGGCAATTCTTCACCTCACTGGAAGCCAGTGCAGTTCGTTTAGAACAGGTGTGACGTGGTCAGATTTTGAAGTACCAGTCAACAATCTTGCCATTGTGTTCTGCACCAGCTGCAGCAGGTGAAGGTTGCCTCCCAACAGCCCCATGTACAGGGCATTGCAGTAATCCAGCCTGGACGTGACTAAGGCATGCACCAGGGTGGTCAGGTCATCAGATGGTATCAGGGCTCGGATCTGGGCGATGTTCCTCAAGTGGTAAAAACACTCTTTACAACAGCCAACACCTGACTCTCAAGTGTCAAGCCATCATCCAAGATCATGCCCAGATCTTTCACCTGATTTGAGGGAACAAGAAGCACACCCCTTAGGACTAGCTCTGATGGCTTCCCTAGTCCCCTTCCATCACAGCGATGATCTGACTTCACCAGTAGTACCTTCATCTTGTCCAGGCCGAGTCACAGCCAGTTGTGTGTCATCCAGTTCAGGATCTCCTCCAGGCAGTTGTTAATCACCGAGACAGCCACCTGGTTTCAGAGCGCACATGACAGTTAGAGCTGGGTATCATCAGCATAGCAATGAAAACCCAGCTCATACCACCTGATAATGTCTCCCAATGGAAGCATGTGCACCACGAACAACAAGGAAGACAGGACCATCCCCTACAGAATGCTACAGGACAATGGCTTTGGGCTGGATAAGGCTAACCCCATCGTCACTCTTTGTACCCTGTCTGTGAGGAAGGACCTAAACAAGCTGATGATTGTTCTGGGTTAGTCCAACCCAGTCCCACAGGTGGCGCAGCAGCATCTCATGATCTACGGTGTCAAATGCCACCAACAGAATGAGGAGGACTAAGATGCCATGCTCTCCCCTACCCCTCGCCATTAGAAGATCATTTAGCATCCTCACCCATGCAGTCTTGGTACTGTGCCCGGACCTGAACCTAGACTGGAAACACTCATAAGTGACATTGGAGGAAAGATGCATTTCTAACTGAATGGCCACCACTTTCTCTGGAATCTTCCCTAAAAATGAGAGGTTCAAGACTGGCCTGTAGTTGCTGAGACACTCCAGGCCCAACACGGGTTTTTTCAGTAGTGACCTAACGAAGGCCTCTTTCAAAGCCCTGGGAAATACCCCACTCTCGAGGTAACTCTGGACAATTCCAGCAACCACAGGCCCTGTCAGGTCCACACATCTGACCAAAAGATGGGTTGGACCTGGGTTAAGATCACATTATGTTGGCCGCAGTATCAAGATTATGTCAGCCACCTCCTCGACTCCAATCAGATCAAACTCATCCTAAACAGGAGAGGTGCCCCAATATGAATCAGGATGAACCCCACAATCCCTTTGAGCGGCGCTGAAAGTGATCTTGGCCCTGATAGAGGACACTTTGTTGTTAAAGAACAGTGCAAACTCATTGCACCTTGTACTTAAACCTGCTCCTCCTGCATGGAGACAGGTTGGATGTAATAGTCTATCTACCAGGCAGAAGAGCTGAGCTGGTCTGTTCTCTGCTGCAGCAATCAACCTTGACAAAAAATCTGCCTTCTGTCAGGAGATTGCCCCCTGTTAGACAGTATAATGTGTCCTCAGGGCCACTTTGTCCTCCATCAGGCCAGAACTTCTCCAATGCTGCTTCAACTTCCGACCCTTAATCTTTAACTCCCAAAGCTCCCCATCAAACCAGGAGGGCCTTCGGCGAGTAGACAAAGGTCAGACACGGATTGGTGCAATCAAGTCAAAGGCTGCGCCAACGTCCCCATTATAAGCCACCATAGCTTCCTCTGGCCTGATCGCACATGCAGTATTCACACTTGATAGGTCCTATATCACCTGTAGTCCTACTGATGTCAATCCTCTTAAAAGGTAATAATGGACCATCTCCACAGAGGCCGGACCCTCGGGGGACCCCAAACGTGAACCCATGGTGCTTTGATCTGACCAAATGATTGGATCAATCCTGAGTTTATTGATCCCAAGACCCAGAGTGAACACCAGGTCCAGAGTGTGGCCATGCGAGTGGGTCGCTGGGGTGACAATTTGTGACAAGCCCGGGGCCTCCATAATCTGCAAGAGTTTGCACCCAAATGATGAAAGCCTGTTGTTGACCCATGTGTTGAAATCACTCAGAATGAACCATCTGGGGGACTCCAAAACCAGGCCAGTGAAGAAGTCTTCAAACTTCTGCAGAAATTCCCCCCTCCACCGGGGGGGGGTGATACACCAGGAGGACCCTGTAGCCCACGCCAGGACCCCTCATGCAGCAACACACTCAAATGACCCGGTAGGACCCACTGGTAGCACTGTGAGGCCCAGGCTGGCTGTAAAGCAGATGGCCACACCCCCACCTCTGCGATCCTTCCTCGGGCTGTGTATCACAGAGTACTCAGCTGGCACTGCTACCTCCAAAATGGGCACAACATTATTATCCAGCCCAGTTTCTGTGATGCAGGCCAGGTCTACTGAAGAAATGAACTCTGCTATTACCATGGTCTTGTTCCTGATCGACCTGGTACTGCATAACACAGCCCGAGTAGGAAGAGGGAAGACTACTGAAGCAGCCTCCTGCCCACCCTCAAAGATGGAGACCTTGGGTATGGGAATCAGACATGGAGGACCCCTTTCCAATTCCCATTTCACCCCAGTGCACCTCCTGTACCTCACTACCCAAATCAATGACTCCCTGACATCTGCTCATACAGATCCCCACCTCGACCCCCTCCCATGAGCTATCCCCAACACTCTGCATCTACCATAAACTACTGTGAGCAATGGGGGAAGCTCAAAGGGATAGAGGCCACACAGCTGGGATACTGAGTCTGTGTGCCTTACTGGCCCATATCCCCAGCACTCACTGATTGCCAATCTCAATAACCCCCACCAAACTCCCAATGACCTAAAAAGAAATAAACCAACCCCAATTAATAATCAAAATGTTCTAAAAATAGGCAAGAAAATGTTTACACATACAACTACAAATTTAACACAAACACCTACCCACAATTCCCCTAAAAATCCACTCCCTTCAAATCCCAATACAAAAATGCACCACCACGCAAACTATAAAAGTAAAGAAAAAGTCCACTGTGCACTATCAGTTCATGATTAATTTGCTCTCATTTAAACGATATAGGGCATTTACTGCCCCATATATAATTTGTCCAATTTCTAGGCATTCTTATTTCCCGGTTTCAGGGATGTATACAGTCTCTCTGTCCAGTAATATGGTTCTCTCAGGCCCAATTGCAAGGCTACAGCCTGTAGTTCAAGGGGGCAGTGCAACAGGCTACCTCCCCCCCCTTAGCCTACTTAAGGGCTGCTCTCCTCACTCCACACACAAGCATTTTTTTCTTTGCAGTTGGAGGCTCTGTCAGTCTGTCTTTTCTGTCTTTTCCCCTGGAACCTGCTGGGGCCTTGCGCCCCCCCCTTCCCCCGTGTTGCTGTGTTATGGGCTGCTTGATTTCTTCTGGACTTTTGTTATGTGTTCTCCTGCTTTTGGTTAGTATTGCTTGCCTCTGGCTGCTGTGTGCTTCTTTGTGTTGCTTGTTCCTGTCTTCCTGTGTTAGTTTTGTTTGCATTTTCCTTTTTGGAGACTTTCTGGTTTTCTAGTGTCCTGTTCACTTGTTTGCATCATGCTAATCATGTACGGGTGTTATTTGGATCCCATTTGCTCACTAGCTTTCGACAAACCTTCAGTGCAACTGCAATTGTTATCTGTATGTTTCAGCTCAGTTCCTGCTTCCCCTGCTTGCTGCCTCAGTGCTTATCCACCTTAATTGTTTGCACCTGTGCAGGCTCACACTGCAAAGCTAGCCCATGGCATTCAAACCTGCCTTATGCAATTGCACCAAGCAATCCTTGCTGTTGATTGAGTACATTGCCTCTCCCCGCAATTACACTGTTTGTTTAGCTTGGCTGCTCCTAGAAACTATAACTATTTGCTGCTGGATGCCGCTCATTACTTTTATATACTGCTTCGTTATACCCTGGAGGCCAGCACAGCTACAGCTATCACTGTAAGCTAGTTTTAAAATCTGCATGTGGGTCACCACGTGTTACTGTTGCTTCCTAATTTTTCCTATGGTGGGACTGGGGTTTGTGGTGAAGTTGTGGCCCCATGAGGTCCAAATTCCTCATGCTCAAATCCTACCTCCACCGAAAAAATCTGAGTATTTATCTCACCTTTAATTGGCTTTCTTAATTGGACTGGTTGGCTTGCCTTCCTGCAAGTTATGTGAATTGCTGCATCTCTGACTTATGTTGATTGCTTGCTCTGCATCACAGACCCACGTGCAGGTCCAATCATTACTTACATGGAATTTTTCTGCTACATGCTTGCTGCTTGCTGTAAAACATGTCTGAACTTTGTGAGGGTCTACAAAGCTCAGCACTCCTTGAAGTACTCTGCAGAGACATGCCAACCTCGGCCAATAGTTACCATGGTACAGGACTCACCATGTGGCCAATGGTCTCGCTCTGTACCCTGAAATCCACATCTTGACCATGCAAAGCTTGGGCAGAGGTTCTTCTCACCTGGCCCAAAGCTAGGAATGTTCTCACTCTGGGTGGACCTTCAGTCATCACCTGTACCAATGGCACCTCTCGATGTAGCATGAAGACTTCAGTAGCGAAGGGGCTCTCATGAAGGGCCCCTTTAGCTGCTCAAATGGGTTCAGAGGCACCCTTCAAAGCTATTCTCCCTATGACCGCCTCTGGTTCATCTGATTTGTTTTCAGATTGGTAGGCCAGCTGAGTGCCTCAGCAGTCATTGCTCTCCTCCTCCCACCTTAGAGGAGCTGTGTTGCAGAGTTAACCTCTCAAGCCTTCACAGCATTCCTGTTAGAGGGATAGAGGAGAGCCTTCCTCCAAACTGAACATTTTCCACCCTCTTTAATTGAGGTTTCAAACTGCAGCAGCAGAGTCGTCACTAATCAAAAACATCCCAAGCCTGGAGAGAAGGTGATCTAGGCCTTGGATCCCCAGAGATTTCCTCCTCAAAGGGGTTTTTCTCTCCTCCATGCCACAAGTCATAATATTTAGTTAGGTTTAGGCAATAATCCCATGGTCACTTAGCTAGGTTTCCATTGTTGGATGGAGCGGGTGGCCATCCCATAAGTGTCCTGTCTCTCCCTTTGGCTTTTCTCTCTCTCCTTAGGAAACTAGTCCTCCATGCCTTACAGTTAGACCTCTGAGTGGGTCACTATTCACCTGTTGTTTCCTGCCTACTTTACTCAAACATACTACCAACTGACCCATACTACAAACTGACCCCGATAAGTGTTCACTATCTTGTATGCTTTACTTTACACTCTTTTTGGGCTTCTTCCTTAGGTATCTTTAGACAAAGGGAATCACTACAATGGCACCTCAAGGGGTGGAACCCTCATCTAGGGTTCCTTGCCTTCATACCCCTACAGGGTGGTATATTCCATGGATAGAAAGGCAAACAACCAAAGATTATCTATGTTACACAAGCACGAAGCCAGTTGCACAGACACACTGAATTGGAAGGCTACAGTCTGTAGTTCAAGGGGGTGGTGCAACTGGCCACAACCCCCTTTGGCCTATTAATGGCTGCTCTCCTCACTCCACACACAAGAATTTTTCTTACCCCTCCATCTACCCCTCCTCATCCAGCAGCACACCTCTGTCTCCCATGGGCTTCTTCCTAAGGTATCTTTAGCCAAAGGAATCACTTCTGCAGCACCTCAAGGGGTGGAACCCTCCCCTAGGGTTCTTTGCCTTCGTACCCATACAGGGTGGTATATCCCATGAATAGAGAGATGAACAGCCAAACATTATTTACGTTACACAAGCACAAAATCAGTTTCACAGGCACATTGAAATATTTTAATAGTAGATATTTACAACTTAATGTGCAATACTCTTCTTCAACTGCACCAAAGATACAGTACTCAGTTTGGCTATTAAGGTGACAGGGGCTCCCCCACAAGTTGTGGCAACAGTTGACCAGTTACTCCCGACAACACCAGTCAGCCGGTTATGGGGACATTGCAGCATGGCCACTGGGACAGCATGAAGTACACACTGCCTGATGTGTAGCCTCAACTATCTCTGTAATTTTCAGGGTGTTGGGCTGGCAAACAGATGGCCATGTTACAGTAGTCCAGTAGGGGTTCTCTTTGACTCAAGAAAAATATGTGGTGCTGATAAAGGGACACAAGTCATTTTAGCTGTTTTATGGGTTGGTGACGGCATTACTGCGGACTGACTCTGGAGGGGTTTGCTGAAGCTGCCACTGCTGCTATGCCCACTAGTGTAGCAACCCCCTCCACATCCTCCTCCTCCACTGTGTACACCCCTTCAGTGGCACCACCTAAAGATGATGAGGATGAGGGACCAGGACCATCTGCAATTGCTTCCTACTGATGTTTAAGCCACTGGAGAAGGTACTGTTTTTTTAAGTGTGTGTGCTAACCAGCAGTTCCAAGGTGGCTGCCCTTCCTCCTCCTCCTACTGACCAGTAAGTGGCAAAACTGACATATTGCCACTGTTTCATCAACTGGGTCCAGCACATAGAAGTCCCACAATAGGGATTTTGTACACCTTTTTTATTATGATGCCTGGACTGGGATAGAGGAGCGAAAGTATAAAGGAGGATACCACTGTTTTTGTAGTTTGACTGTGTCTTGTGACATCAAGAATAGTATGGGGGGGGCCTTCAGTATGAGATTCGGTGGTTAAATCAATGCTGCACTTAACAACCCCTACACTGTCACTGCCTTTCTGCTTCTTCTTCTCCAGTTCTCATATGGGATCTAACACCTCATCATCATTATCAGCATTTTCATCATTGGCATGCCATCCCTCATCCCACATCCCTCATTGTCGTACTACTCAAGAACAAAGGTCTTTTTCTTACAGGGCCCCCAGCTGGCTCAATAATCTTGCCAGTGACATCTCTGCCTCACCAACTCTGGGCACCTTCAGAAAGAAGCTCCATAAATCCCTTGTGGCTTATAGTACCTGTGATTGCCTTAGCTGAGCACCCATCTTTTCTGCAGCTCCTCTAACCTTCGTTGCCCATGCTGACCCAACTCCTAGCGCTTCTTTATTGCCTATTTTTTCCCTTGCTCAGCTTTACACTCAAATACTCTGACCTGACAAAGCCCTCTAGGCTGCTATACTCTGTACCACCCCATCTCCCTCTTTCCCTCACTTATATTTTAATACACCTCCTATTGTTATTTTAATATGTCATGTAATTTGTACTTGTAACCAAGTTGTTATAACCACCTGGCATCATGACGGTCTAACTCTGTAATTTCAAACACTGTATTATTCTGTACTTGTGAAGTGGAACCTTTGTAAAAGAGCCTTGGCTCAAAGGTATTATGTAATCCTAGACTTAAATAAAAAAATATAAATAAATAAATCCACTGATGTCCTTCTCATGCTTCTTATCATGCTGAACCTGTGAGTCATAAACCTCGATCTCAACAGTTTCTGTGGCCATCTCCACAGCAGTGGTTGCCATAGTGGTGTGACCCATGTTTTGGGGCTTTCCAACATTCACATCAACCATTGCCTCAACTGTGCCATGAGGAACACCATCACCACCACCACCAGCAGCAATGGAGATGGGAACATGCTCCACCTTATCTGTATGAGACACTGCTACTGGTACAATTTTCAGGCTGCTTGCACTATTTCTACCTCCCACATCACCCACTACCATGGCTGCCTGAGAGGTTGCCAAACAAAATTTAGATGTAGGAAAGCCACTGTTAAATACTCCTGCACTACTGCTAGCAGCACCCATCCCAAAGCACTTAGATCTTGTTGATAGCAACACCAAGTCAGAACATAGTTCTTCATTCACTGTTTCAGTTGCACCACTTTTCACAATGATGCTAAAGTCTTGTCTGAGTGACTTGCTCCTCTCCCTTTCTTGTTTCTCTTCACTGGCATTCTTCTTTTATTAATGTTTGGCAACACGTGAAATGGATATTTTTGGATGCTATTTCTGACAGCAAATTGGGGTACAACAACAGGCTATGTAGGCTAGTGGGGTGAATAGCTGCATTTCTAAAGCTTGTACTTTGCCTACAAAGCAGTACTATACCACAGGCTGGGATACCACTGGTGTTCACAAACAAAGGAAAGTTCATTCTGGAAAACTGATATTTCTGGACACTATTTCACACAGCACATGGGGGTACAACAACACGCTGGGTAGGCTAGTGGGGTGAATAACTGAATTTCTAAAGCTTGTACTTTGCCTACAGAGCAGTACTACGCCACAGGCTGGGATACCACTAGTGTTCACAAATAAAGGAATGTTCAGTCTGGAAAACTGATATTTTTTGGATACTATTTCTCACAGCAAATGGGAATATAACAACAAGCTTGGTAGGCTAGCCTGGTGAATAGCTGGATTTCTAACTACTACTACACCACAGGCTGGGAAGGATACAATTGCTGTTCTCAGCACGGGGGAAGGGAGACAACAACAGGGCATGTAGGATAGGTAGGTTTTTCTTTTATTTTCAGAGTACAAGGGATTAGAAAGATGAAGGGGATGGGGGATTGCAAAACACAAGGAGTTGGTGTGGGGGACGGGGCCCGGAGGTATTCAAATCAAAACACACACTTGCTCCCAAACACTCATACAGACAGTCACAATCAACACACTTAGATTGCAAAAGCAAAAATTAATGTAACACAGTAATGAAGTACACACAAAAACAAGTTCTAAACAGGTTTGAAAATGATTAAACAAGAAATATTCAGGTTTATCATCCACAATCTCTTCACAATCACTAGCTGATGTGTACACTCTACTCACTCTCTCAACACTGCACAGAAAAACGTCCCCCTCAGCTTTCTGTTAGCTGTTCAGCCACACGTAACCTCTGTTTAACAACATGTGACCTCCAATACCATAAGACATTGCAAACTTTGCTTGTTGAGCAAATTATGCCTGCGAAGTAGGCTAAGTCGGCATTTCCAACAATCAGTTTGCACCTCTGCTTTATGAATGGTGAAGTTGCACTGCACTGCTGCAAAGTGAGCCTAATCCTCGAATTTCGGACTTTGTCCCATGGAGTAATTCACAAAATGAAGCAAATTCTCAAAATGCTATGCAGAGCACATTTTTGCAACTTCTTTCATCTCTACACAGAAGATGTTTAAAGCACAGTGTTTTTTCTTTTTGTTTTGTTTTGTAGTAACCGGTAAACATAAGTACAGGTCTGGGTTTCAATGTCAGGCGGGTACAGCAGTGGGTTGTCAATGATGTGACAGTGAAAAAACAATGTGCAAAATAAAAAGTTTTCTTTTCTGACTTCTAGTTTCCATCTGACAGCTCCCCAACTGGTCTCTAACTCTCTTGTTACCACTGGCAAATTTCAAGCACCAAGCCTTCCTCTTTTAAACTGCCACCTGGAGTCATGATTCATTCAGGAAGCAGTGCCAGAGGATTTTATCTATGGTTCCCACAGTTGGCTGTCTATGGCATTAACAACAGGGGACCCATGCTCAGACTCCAAACCTGGGTTATATGTGTGTTGCTCATGACTGAGTCCTTGACATTTCTTTCAGGTACTGTTAGTGCAGGACCTGCAGGTGGTGACTCTTCACAACCTCTGCCTATTGCCTCAGTGACAGCTAACTCGAAGCTGTCAAAAACTCAGTAATGCCCTTGCGAAACTCATCAAGGCCAGTGGTACTAAATGAAATGACAACTCCATCAATAAACAGCTGTCAGTATTTTTTTTTATATAATGTAACACAAATAGTTTATTTTTATGGGATGTGGGTTTGGTAAAAGCTGACAGTTTTGCAATCACAGTCACCAAAATTAAATGGTGGCATTAGGGAACAGTTTTGAATTTTGCAGTGGAATTCTGTTGAAAACTGGGACTTGTTTCATCTGATCTAGCCACATGTGAAATGGTTCTACATGACTACTATTATGAGATTAACACAAAGCTACTGGAATGCCAGTAGCCAATCACAGCCCTTAATTCATAATACCCTTTTTATAATATGAATTATTCAATAGTTCAGATAGGTGAGTCTATAGGGCATCACACTCTCACCACAGGAGATTACAAGGCAGAATAGTGTGTCAGATCTCCCTGCTCCTCACAGAAATTACATGGGGGGGGGAGTCAGGATTCTGTATATATTAATACAACATGACATAAAGATAGACTGGGCTCTGTTAAGTTAAGGTTTGCCCCCCACTACTCACTGGTACCAAAAATGGGTACCAGGTTGGGACCAGGTTATTTGAAACTAAAATGTATAGCAGTCCAGAAACTAAGTGGTGTGCACTTGCACAGAGATAACATATATTACTGACATGGTAACATGGCCATTTCCTACATAGGTAAATTACCTACTAACAGTAAATTGCAGAAAAGAGCCATTGGAGCTCTTCCATTAACACATGGCTCCGCATTGAACTACTGTATATGTTGAAGTATTCGTAATAGGAAAAACATATTAAAAGTACAAAAAGTCTAAGTAATATAAGTCTCATCAGCAAGAGACAGAATGTAAAAGCCAGTCAGCTGCATCATCTGATGTCTGGTGCTCCGGATTCTCTGGTAGCAGTTAAATACTGTTAAGGAAACTTGACAGCCAGCTCAGGGTCTGTAAAAATGCTGGTTTTATTTTCATATTTCACCTGGAGCCTGCAGGAAACAAGAGTTGCACCATAATGCCTTTCTCCAACAAACATTTTTATTACAGTCTGAAGTTGGTACTTTCTGTCCTGGGTTATGACCAAATATCTGGCAAAAAGCCTAGTATATCAACTATTAAATGGTTATATGTGATGCCATTAAACTTGTCACTGATTTTTTACTGATTGACCTGTTTTTAAGATTATAGACAGTTTTTTGTTTGTACTATATGTATGTTACAGTATATATATATATATAATTACGTGTTCTACTCCTGAACGTTCTACAATGATGACACTACATGTCTAGCATACCACATTACTATGAGTATTTTGAAAGTGTGTAAGGAAAACTGAGTATTATCTAATTTTTTGAATGTTACATATTTTCAGTTCTGATGTCAACAGTTCACAAGATTCTTATGCATACAGTTGCTTACAAGGTCATATAATGGGCAAAAAAAAATTGGAGCATTGTGATTGATCAGCTTGGGACTTTTACCATTTGTCAATCCCACAATGAACATACAGGTAAAGATCCAGATGACCCAATTATATGCTACATACATGAAATCACTAAATGTGACGGTCTTAGAGCCATCATGTGTTGAATCAGATGACACTGTTCTGTTAGTGACCAAATAAATTTGACTTCTAAAATCACAATTTAAAGCAAACATCAAGCTACTGAATGTGATAATCTGAGATCATAACAAACTAATAAATATAGCCAGAAAACATACCTGAAACTTCTCAGTCAGTCACAGTGAGTACTGTCATCCAGCACCCCAGTGCATTTAACAAAACAACTGTTAATCATTTGCATGTGAGTTGTAGTAAAAACAAAAAAGTAAAAAATAAAAAAAAATCTGCAAAATGAAGGGGTCTACAATGTGTTTCTTGACTGGGTGAAAAAGAAAAAAAATAATAGTACTTATTAAGATCATGCTTCCAAATGTTATGAAAAAAAAATCCAGATAGTATCAACAGGACTCAAATCACATAATATCAAATAATCTGAATTTCTGAACAAAATTTTGAAAAACAGTTGCATAAAATAGGTGCTTTACCCTAGACTTTATCTGTTGATGAGGCTTTTTCATCCCTGAAATAATCTGCTTTTGACATTTAGAATCATTTTCTGGGCAGCAGGTAGTGATGGCACATGCAGAGGATATTGACATCTGGGCAAATAATAAGTGACTCACTGAACTGCAGATTGAAAGTATGAATTGTGGATTAATGTTTTAAACTGCAGAAATGACTTCTGCAGAACAGATAACTGAAAATAATCAATTTTGTGGAATTTCTTTCCACAGTTTAATATGTTAATCCTCAATTCATACGTTCATTCAACTTTTCTAAGTTGGAATTTCCACAAAAGTTGCCAACGTGCATTTTGAAATTTTGCAGAAATGAAATTCCAACTTTCTTGGAAATTCCACAGGCAGAATTTTAATTTTTCACAGCCATACTTAGTAGTAATGCTGGACCTGTGTTGTCATCTAATATCCCACCTGTATACTCTATGGTGCACTGTCTGAGACAGGAGTGAGAGGGGTGGACAT
Organism: Neoceratodus forsteri; assembly: GCA_016271365.2. Classification (NCBI taxonomy): domain Eukaryota; kingdom Metazoa; phylum Chordata; order Ceratodontiformes; family Ceratodontidae; genus Neoceratodus; species Neoceratodus forsteri. The sequence goes on along the minus strand of CM057449.1, from coordinate 539,284,498 downwards.
CAGATTTAGATCTATTCTCATATACACCACATTTTCCCTTGCACAAACAAGGTCATTTGACAGTGTGTCTATCAAGTGTGGTGCAGTCAGACACAAGTAGAAGAACCTCCTTGTTTACACACTATTGCAGCATGAGAGGGATTTCTGCAGGATGTTTTCTGAGTCTATCACTTCATTGGCATGGTAGTCACCTAATCTCCTTGTTCTCAATCCTTTATACTGAAGCCCTCAATGAAAATACAATATCTCACTTTTGATTCACAGTGAGTTCTTAGAAAATTACTTAAAATTAGTTTAATATTATGTCTTTTTTATATTTCACTTGCAGCCTAAAGTATAGTAAGGTTTTGACATGAATGACATCTTGTGTTTTTTCAGCAATAAGTGGTATAAAAATTTATAATATAAAACTATTGTGTAAGGTATTTATTACATGAAATCTAAAAGTCCATGAATAAACTTGAATGTGTGCAAATACTGGTTTCATTTATCAGCAGCAAAATATGATTATTGAAAACAATGCCAAAAACAGTGGAACATTTCTTGTTTAGACAGTTCTGGTGTTTTATCTTTCCGAGGTATAGATAATATATATTTTAAATATTTCAGAGTATATACCCATGGAATAATATTAAAAGAACATTACACTCTTTTAAAATACTATGGGCCTGATACTAAGAGGTATTGCTCAATGAGCAAATGAGGTGAGCATGCGCAACCATAGAAATGTGCTCCAGAGCCATATTCAATTGACATGAATGTGCAGTGCAAAATCTAATGCACAGATGCACAACAGCAATGTATGCAGTGCAAGTACAAGGGGGCATACTCATGAATAAACTGAGCAATGGTATATTCAGCTGAAAAGCATGGCGCAAGTCAGGAGTAAAACAGAATGCCCCAGATAGAATTGAGCATATAAAAGGAAGCTCAAGCACACACAGAGCAGATGCACAAGCCAGAGACACTGACTGAGATGGATGCAGGGCAATTCATGATGGATGCAGTAATGAGGGGTGTGAGGAGGAGGGAGGAACACCAATGTGGCCAAGGAAGGGCCTGGCAGTCATATGCCCTGCACAGACGGTACCATGCCCACCTCACCTTTGAGGACTATGGGGAGTGAGAGATCGTGGGCTGGTATCAGCTGAACAGGGCAATTCTGAGGCAGCTCTGTGAGCTGTTCCATGATGAGTTGCAGGCACCCAACAGAAGGAGCCACACCATGACAGTGGAGACCAAGGTGATAGTAGCAATGTGCCTGCTTGTCATGGCACCTTCCATAACCCAAAGGGAGCAACCACTGGGAAAACCCAGTTGGCCATATTTCACATCCTCACACAGTTCCTCAACACCCTGCTGCCGCACACTTCAGAGTTCATATGATTCCCGAGCACATAGGCAGAGCATACAGCACACATGTAGGACTTCCACAGGGTGGCATGCATGCCAGTCATGATCGGGGCCATAGACTGCACCCACGTGACCATATGCACACCACCTGGCCCAGAGGGGAACACCAATATGAACAGGAAGAGGTACACATCAGTCAACTGCAAGGTGGTGTGCAATGCTATGGGTGCAGCGCCAATGCCTGTGCCACCCACCCTGGGAGTGCACATGAAGCATTCATCTGGCACAGCTCCATCCTGTGCCAGAGGTTTGAGTGTGGGGAGATCCCCATGGGTCACCTGTTAGGTAAACATGGTATAAGATGGTGTGCATGGGCAGCCATGCAGGGGGCATAGGCCCATGCCACACATGGCAAGAGCAGAGAGGGAGGATGTAGGTGGCAGGGGTGAGGGGAGGGGAACAATCAATGCCACATGCTAACCTGCATGTCTTACCCACACATATGACAGTGCCTACCCACTGTGCCCCTGGCTGCTCACCCCTGTCCAGCACCCATCCAATGCTTTGGAGGAGAGATTTCATGAGGCACACATAGCTACATTCAATATCATCTAGTGAGTCTTTAGCATGCTTAAGATGTGGTTCTATTGCCTAGACAGGTCCAGTGGTGCCCTACAGTACAGTCCTGCGAAAACCTGTGGCCTATTCTTTGCCTGCTGCATGCTGCACAACATGGCCATTGATTGTGGGATACCTGTCCAGGTGGATGAGGGCAACAGCAGTGATGAGGATTGGGATGATGGGCCAGATGGGGGTTTGCGGCCACCGCAGAGGAGGGACACCAGGATGGCCATAGAGGCAAGGAGGCACCGGGCCACAATCGTACAGGAGCACTTCGGGAACTGCAGGTGACTACCCCACATGTCAGCCATGCATGCATGGACCATCACAAACACACACACATGCGCACACACACACAGGTGCAAGGCCACATAGGGATGCATGCAGTGGCACCGTCACACACACAGCACGCACAGGGACCTCACAAACACACTGCTACACACACACAACACAGTGCACAGGCATGGGTGCATGCACCCACACACGTGCAGCTGGACGTGGCATGTATCAGAGTGAATGCACAGGCACACAGACAAGGCCAGCACAGTACTGCCCTCATCATGCACACACCACAAGGCTTAGCAGCACAGCATGCAAACATGGAGGATGTGCCACTCACCACACATACATGCCACTACATGCACAAGGGGGTGCCCAGCCACGTGTGCACCGGCCAACAGCAGCAGGCAGCAGGATGGGACAGGACACCTAGCAGGGCTACTGTGCAGTACCACAGCCACCACGACCATGTCAGCAGCCACACCTGGGCTGTGTGGCAGCCACAGGCTGCTCAGTAGTCACTGGAGGTGTAACCAACACACTTGTGGGGGTAGAGGCCTGAGAATGTGACCGGGTCCTCATGGGCATGTAAAGCCCGGCAAAGAGACTACCACCGGGTGTGTCAGGGATGGCCATATCACAGCCTGGCATCAGCCATGCAAGGATCACCAAACACTGGGTTTGTGATGTCAAAGTGGTACTACGGGGAGTCCTACATGCCCTGCTGTGCCCAGTGGATGCCAGGAATGTAAATCCGGTAGTATTGGTACAGGCAATGTGGTCCAGTGATGCAGTCATGGCCTCCAACAGCTGCTGGAGCTCACCAATCAGCTGGGCCCATCCACTATTCCCATGCTTAGAAAGATGACACAACTCTACCCACAGTGCACATATCTTGGCCCTGAGCATTGTCTGGTTGTCCACAGATGACTGCAGCAGCTTGATGTGCTTGTCCAGCCTGTCAGTGCTTTCTACATCCTGGGGCTGACACTGATCTGCTGTGGGTGTGGAAGCATGCTGTTCAACATCCTTCAGCTGGGGACACTGCACAGGGGACTGCACAGGGGGTGGAGATAGTGTGGGTGCCCTGTTGGTGGCCCCTGTGGTGTGCTGCACGGTGGCCACTGCAGCCTGCTGCCACTTTTCAGTTGCCTACTGGGCCATCCTCATGGCTCTGGCATCTGCAGCACTGACCTTCCCATGGCCAGAGACAGCAGTGGCACCATATGCCACTGTGCAGCCAAGGTCAGGGTGCGGCTGCACGGGTGCCATAATGCCACTTGTGGTACCCACTGCCTGTGTATGGATCTGTATCCTGGGTGGTGTTTCCAGGCCTGTGCCATCCAGGATCAGTGCAATGTCATCATCCACATCAGATGCTCCACCTTCCTGCATCCCTGATACCAGCATGGGTAGGGCCTCGTTGAGCAAGAGGTCCAACAGTGTGTCATCATTGTCACCCAAGCACAGGAAGTCCAGCAGCCCCAAAATGCCCTCATGCCAATGGTCCCAGACTTGCATGCCTGTGGACATGGATGGCTCCTCCTGTTCAAATCCAACATCAATGGTGGTGTTCTGCTATGCACCGCTGAGGCGTGATGGATCTGGAGGACAGGAGAGTTATCAGTGGTGCTGATGGCATTGGGCATGCAAAGCTATGACCAGTATGATGGGAGCATATGCATTACCACCATGCCGGCATGCAACAGTGTATTCCCATGCAGCAATGAACAGCAGGATGGACATGCCACCGATAGTGCCCATGCCAGCCCAGCCATGGTGGATGGCAGCAGCACATGGTATCACAGCATGGCTGGCATGCAGGTTCCCCTCCAGGGCGTCAACATCAGTATTGTGCTGTGCTGCAACCTGTGCCAAAGTGGACCATGCTGTGCCATTGGCATGCTGGGCAGGCTGCAATGTAGGGCTGGCCAGCAGCTCTTCACACTCTGGAAGAGGTGCCTCGGTCACAGTACAGTGCCCATGCAGCTGTCCCACTGCACACAGGTGGGTGATGCCCTGCACAGTGGCCCCATGTGTGTCATGTGCTGCTGCATGCTGCACACACAAGGGTTATGCAGCATTGCAGCCATCATGCCTGCATGGTGCCGGGCAACGCATATCCCCACACCCACATTCGACACCCAGTGACTCACAGTACTGTGAGGGGCTGCCGCCCATCTGGAATCCTCCCCCTGGGGATGCCCTCAGTGATGGCATAGCTGATGGTCACCATCACTATCTCCTCAACCAACATCAGTACAGGAGCAGTGCCAGGTCCCCCTCCCCGTCTGCTGCTGGACACCTTGATGGTGCCCACCTTCTCCTTGATGCGTTGACAGTCCATCCTTATCTGCTTCTTGCACTCTTGTGCACTCCTATTATGCCTCCCATGGGCATTACAATAGGTTGCCACCTACTCCCACCTGGTGGCAAGGTCCTGAGGGGTACCAGTGGCACCACTCAGCAGTTGCTCCCTGCCAAGGTAGGCCTCAAACCGGGCCTGCTGCTCATTCTTTGTGAAGTTGGGCTTGCTCTTCCATGCAGGTCCCCTGCTCCTCAACTCCCTCCGTCTCAGACATGTTGCTACCTGTGGACAGTCAGACAATGGCTCATCAGTGACTTGGCAGCCCAGCCTGTAACAGTCCAGCACTGGCAACATGGCCAGCTCATTCGCAATGCGTGTTGCTCCCTACCTCACTGGCTGCAATACCTGCCAGTGACCTGTGCCGTATTGTGGAATTTTTATGAAGCAACACATGCAAATGAGCACCAGTGCAATTGTAATGTGATGCTAATTAGCCTGACTGTGCCTTGCATTGCCTCATGAGGCTATTTGTATATGCCGGGTAAAGATTGTGAAGTTGCATCTTGCTCAATACGACTGCACTGAAGTAACTAACTGGTGCCTTCCCAGTACTTGCACTGTGCGCTGCTGTACAGTGCACATGTGCACCATTGGTGGCACCACAACTGGTGGCCTATTGTGCAGCTGTGTGTGATGCACAATGTTCCCCTGTTGCATATGTGGCACTGCTCCACCTGACCCCATTGTGCCCCATTGTGCAACCGCACCAGATGCGCTATGCCACTGACTGTGCATTACAGGATACTGCATGACTGGAGTGTGCATGACATTGTGCAGGGCACACATGATGCTTATGTGGGTCACGGGAGTGACCCCATTCTCCTGCCTTACCATGCTGCAGTGCGCATGTGCAGTAATGTGCGATAGACCTCCACTGCGCATGTCTATTGTGCATCACTCTGCGGCACAGCCGTGGTCCATTGCCCCCTATTGTGCATCATACCTGTGCAATTCCATGTACATGCATTGTTGGCTGCAGTAGTCATGCTATCGCTGTGTCTGTTACCAGTGCATTATGTCAGGATCCGTTTCCCATTTGCGATGTTCTCTCAACTGGAGTGAGGTTGAGATGTGCAACCTGGTGGCCCTTGTTGAACCTGTGGCTGCCCAGCTGTTTGGGCAGGATGATCTTCGGGATCCATGGTCCCAGGTGTGGGACAGGGTGGCAGCGGGGCTAGAGTTCCATACGGGTGCACCATGCATGGAGGAGCAGTGCCACCACTGGTATGGGGACCTGAGGTGGCATGATCCAGAGTGCCTACACTGGCTGCAGATAAGAGCACAATGGGGGGCTGTGCCACAGCCAGGTAGATGTCCACCTGCACTGCACATGCTCACATTGTCCATTTACTGTGCTGACAGGTGTGCTGTGTGTGTGGTTGCCCTAGGAGGCCCAGCGCTGGTGGTTGCTGTGTGCCCTGCAGTACCGCACCACACACTTCTGCAGTGTATGGTGTGATTGGCGAGGCACCAGCTCCCACAGCCGGGTTGGTGTGCCTTCTTGTGGTGTGCCAGTGGTGTGCATGGTGTTGGTGGTGGGGGGGCTGTGCATGGCATGCCACTCGTGTCCATGTCTGTATCTCTGTTTCATCCACAGGACGAGAAGAGCGGAGGACAACCCTGGGCTGCCTCAGGCCAGGACAGGCAGTGGCATGATGGTGGTACTGCAGATGCACTGACGCATGGATGGGCAGGTGAGCATGTGCAGCAAGTCATACAGTGTGTATGTGGGACTCTGTAGGGTGTTGTGGTTCAGCCTTGGGCACTGCTGCCATGCATGGCCACTGCTTGGGTAGGTGCCTGCCACCACCACCAGTGCTGTGTTGTGCAGTGTGTGGTGGCACTGCGCACATGGCCTCTGTGTGGTGGCATCCTGGTGCTGATCCTGGTAGGGTGGGTCTGTGCCGCGTGGCCCCGTGGTGTGTAACTGCTACTGGGTGTTTACAGCCTGTGCAGGGGGGACATGCACCAGCACTGTTGGGTACACTGCTGAGATGTGGGTGCATGTCACCCTGGTGTGGCCTGGCAGTCTGGCTGTGGGGTGCGACAGGGTCGGTCGTTGCTGTCCACCGTGCATGTGCATCGGTGGCTGCATCAGCTGTCCAGTGCACACACGTGGGTGGACATTGCCTCCTTGTCGTACATCACTTATTGCCTGTTCTGTCCCTTCACCTAGGTTAGGCTGGGCCACAGGCCTGAAGACAGAGGCCAGGCTGACTCATGGGGGCATACTGATCCTCCACCAGCTGATGCAGCAGAGCATTGGATGCTCAACTATGCTGCTGATGGTGGGACGGCACCAGCTGGTGGAGACAGAGATCTAGGAGGTGCGCAGGCTGTGGACCATGCTGCATCGGCAGCAGCTTAGATTCTGACCCCTATCCCTGCAATTACATGGACTTCCCCCTGCCCTCCTCCATTTTGCTTGTTTCACCTTCCCCACCTCTGTATTTCCTCCCAGTCCCTTTCCTCTGTTGTCCACTTTGCCATTCCCTGTATTAACCCTTACTTATTGTTACTGCATGCCCTGTTGGCAAACCAATGCTTGTTATTGTTGCAGTAAACCTTTATTTTTCTACAACATCTGTGTCTGTGACTCCTTTACAGGCATTCTGCTGCACTGTGCTGCAGCTGTAGGGTTATGCCCTTGGGTGTGTCCCCTCCTGTCCCACTGCTGTGTCCATTAGGTAGTGCTGCTGTGTGTGCTGGGTCCTGTTTGCCATGTCCCTGTGTCTTGTGCACCCATGGGTGGTTGGTCTCCCCTGCCCAGTGTGTAGTCCACCATGTTCTGTCCGTGTCTGCCTCTGCTGCCCTGCCGTCCACCTGCCATGCTGCCCTTGCCAGTGCTGGTGTGCACTGCGGTGCTCTGCCCTGTGTCCTTGTCTGTTCATGGTCCATTTGCTCCTTGTTCCCCTGTGCATCACTGTCTCCTTTCCTGCTGTTCACTGTGTGCATCTGGTGAAATTGCACCATGGCTGTGCCACTGTCCACTACAGGGTTATGGTGGTGGTGCACTGGCATAGGCCTGCCCGGGGCGCATGCCTTCAGGGAGGGTGGGTTGGTGTGCTTCGCGACATGGGTTGGCATTTGCAGCCTGGCATCCTGTTGGGCCCTTGGCCTGGTGCCCCTGTGGTGCATCCTGACCAGTGTGCCCTTGTGGTTTGGGTATGTCACTGCTGGCCTGGTGCTCTGCTCTTGTGAAGCCCTGCTTGTGCTCCTCTTTGCCTGTTGTGCTTGCTCAGCCTACTGTCTTCTGCTTACTTGCATACTCAGGCACATTCCTGGTTGCTTCAGTGCATGTCTGGTTGTGCGGTGGTGCATCTTTGCTATATTCAGTGTGCTTTGTGCCAGTGCATGTCACTGGCACATCTTTTGAATATGGCATCTGTTTCCTATGGTGCATCTGCTTTGAGCTGCATATTCCATTGCATACCTACTGGGTGCACTTTTGAATATCTGGGCATATATATTTTGTCATTAACAAAAGGTTCTATTACTATATCAGTTGTAGGAAATTATACAATGGCAAGAACATTTCCTTAATTTTGATTGGTCAGTGAGTGCTTGGAACAGTGATATTATTGAATGATAACATCACTGTAGTAAGTCCAGGCACACATATGACCACATGACAAACCCTGAAATTATGTTCTTCTCTCCAAGTTACTGGTGCTCTGGTCAGCTGCTCTAAAAGACTCCAGCTGTGGCCCACACCTGAAAATCACCACCCCAAAATGCACTTCCACCAACAAGCAAGACAACCGAAAGAACTCTCACAAAATTCAGGGCAGCCTTATTCTTTTTTTTTGGTTTGTTTGCTGTCATTTTCTTTACTGTCCTCAAATTGAGTGGCTTCACTAAATTGCAAGACTGAAATGACCAACTTTTGAACCGAGCGACCGAAGTTCCAAAACCCCCTACCTGTTGCCGCTTTTGCCGAAAAGCTGCAGTCCATGATGACACTTAAAACAGAAAGGTTTTTTTCTCCAAATCTGGTTCCCTGCTAAAAAACTCACCTCTCCTGCTAGATATCCCATTCCGCTCTCCTGCTTAGCACTGCGATCCTCTCTGCATACCCACTCTACACACTAACCGCCTCATGAAAGTAACGGCCGCGCCTATGCACTCCTCACACTACCGAGCACCTGAAAGCAACGGCTGCAGTATTAAATGCTGAGACCATAGACTAACAAGAAAAGTATGTGTCTGTATTGAAAAAAACAATACAAAGACAAGCAAGAGGTCACACACAGGGGTCACAGATGCAGAGAAATGGCTAGAAGCACAGACACAAAATGAAGCAAAGTGAACCACAAAGCAACAGTGCTATCTGGTGGACAACATAGAAACTGGGAACTCTTTTTCAAAAGGTACACCTACTCCAACAAAAAATGAAAAATAAATAACAATATACTATACATATTTTTCCCTTTTCTTTTCTTTTTTTAACCAAAGAGGCCATTATATAATAGCAATAAGGCACTCCAGGGTGTGTGTTATTGTGTAATAACGTCACTCCTGGGGTGGTGGAAGCACTTGGCTTTGCCTCATGCTTCAACCCACCCCAGGAGTGATGTTATTACACAATAACACACACAATGTCATGCCATTTTGCTTAATTGTTTGTTTTAGTTTACTTTTTACTGTTAGCAGCAGTCTTCTGTAAATATCCTGTGTGCCTATCAGTGTTGAAATCTCATTTGGTTTCAAAGAACTTCATTAACAGTAAAAGGATGATGTCACTGAGCCCATTTGCATTATGCATCCCTAGGCAAAAAGCCTAAATACAGAACAGCCCCAATTATCAGAATCACTTTGGGAGACATCTGATCAGTTTGGATAAACAGGAGTTTGTATATTTGAGGTTCCTATTTCCATAGGGAGCTCAGTGAAATACTGGTTGCTCCTCCAACAGTTCTATTTAATATAGTAGCTCAGTAGAAACAGGAGTGGTTATGGACAACTGGAGGAGGGTGGATGTAATCCCATTACACAAAAGTAGTAGCGGTGAGGAAGCTGGCAATTATAGTCCAGTCAATCAGACATTGGTGGTGGAAAGTTAATGGAGTCAATGATGAAGGAAAGGACTATGGAATAACATGAAGCCAGTGAGTTACAAGACCCAGGATAGCATGGTTTCACAAGAGGGAGGTCATGTCAAACAAATCTGATAAATTTCTTAGACTGGGTAACAAAGGATTTAGATCAGGGTGGAGCAGTGTATGTGAGCTTCCTAGATTTCAGTAAGCCTTTCAACAATGTTCTACATCAGAGAATAGTAAGCAAGCTGGGTAGTTTATGAGTGAGTCCAAAGGTGGTAAACTGAATAAGAAATTGGTTAGAAGATAGGTGACAGAAGGTGATGACAAATGGAGTTCACTGGAAGGAAGGCTGAACAATGGGGTGCCTCAGGGATCAGTGCTGGGACTAGTTATGTTTAAAGTTTTTATAACTGAAATTGTAGAGGAGCTGGAAGAGAAGGGCTGCCTCTTTGCAAATCACATCAAAATCTACAATAGGGTGAACACTCCATTGGGGTTGGAAAGGATGAGCAGACACCTGGGAAAATTAGAGGAGTGATCAAGAGTATAGCAGTTGGGTTTCAATGCAAAAAGTCCAATATAATGCACTTAGGGCACAGAAACCCTGGTGTGGAGTACAAAATGGGTGGAGATGTATTGATGGCCACGAAGCAGAAAAGAGACCTGGGGTAATCATATCAAATGACTTAAAGGTGGCCAGGCAGTGCAACAAGTCAGTCTGGATGGTAAGAGGGATACTGGGGCACTTAGGGAGGGGTATCACCAGTAGAAAGGGGTGGGGTGGTGTTGCCTCTATATAGATTGCTAGTAAGAGCCCACCTAGAGTACTGTGCCCAGTTCTGGAGACCACATCTCTGGAAGGACATAACTAGAGCAAAGGTGGTGCAGAGGAGGGCAACTAAATGGTGCAGGGTCTGCATTAAAAGCCCTTCCAGGAGAAACTAAAGGACCTCAATATGTACACCCTGGAACAGAAGAGTGGGGGAGATATGATAGAGACGTTTAAATATCTCACAGGGGTAAATATAAGGTGCAGAAGGGAAGTATTTTTCAGAAGAAAAGGTGCTCAAGAGCAAGGAGGCATGCTATGAAGCTGGAGGGAGTAGATTCAGGAGAGATGTGAGGAAGTACTTCTTCACAGAAAAAGTGGGGGATTCATGGAACAGCCTTCAAGTGGCAACAGTGGGGGTGAAAACAGTGATGGGGTTCAAGAATGCATGTGTTAAGCACAAGAGAATCATAGTGGAAAGGAAGGGCAGAGGAAAAAGAGTGGTAAATCAGGAAAGGTCTGCAGTTAATAGTGTAGGCAGGGAGAAATAGGCAGACTGGATGCACCAAGTGGCCCTTATCTGCCATCAAATTTTATTTTCTATGTTTCAATCTGATCAAATTATGGTCTGTAGTCACTCAAATGCAGAACTAACATTAGCAGCATTTATATTATCACTTTCAACAAAACATGACTGTGCTTCTGTAAGCTGCGACCCAGAGCTGTCACCACATTTGTTGAAGAGATCTAGTACATATGCTGTTCAATTCTGTATTATACTGGTATTTACTCAACTGGTAAAGGTGATTATACCTGCAACCTTTACAATGCTAAGACATTCCTCACATATGCCACAGAGGTATGTCAAAATTCCGGTAGCTCATGATTGGTCCCAGAGGTCATGGTTCTTCCTGCTCCAAGCACTGTGATTGACAGCTCAGGGAGTCTCCCCCATCAAGAAGAAACAACTATTCCAAGTGTAATCCAGTAGAGAGAATTCAGTAAGAATGGATATGTATAAAGTCCCTCCAGAACCAGACTAAGTTGCTATGGAGGGCAAGTTGGCCTACTCTGAAGAAGGAGAAAGCGAAACCTTCATCTGCCCCTTAATTGAGGAAGTCTAGTATTTGGGAAGGGATGGACTCTCAACTGTACACCACTCACCAAGAGCTGCCAGTGTTTCTAATAGGGCTTGTTTTATTGATTGTCAGCTGCAATGCAAAGGCTGTTCTTCCATTTTGGTGAGGTACCCCTCGCTCAACAGATTGTGTCTTTTGGCATCCATGCCTGCAATTCAAGAGTTATGGGATTACATTGCGTGATCAGATGAGAAGATCTGGGAGATGGGGGAGATTCCTCGAGCTGTCAATCACAGTGCTTGGAGTAGGTAGGACCATGACATCTGGGATCAATTGGGAGCTCTCCTCAGCACTTGTGGCCTTGAGCTACTGGAATTTTGATGTAACTATGTGGCATTTGAGGGGAATTTATGAGCAGTGGAAAGGTTGCAGGGGATAATGTGTTTTATAAGCACATCTATGGCTGTCTAGCACAGGGATGTTTTTGATATAGCAGTACAGTAGTCTTTTTTTTTATTTTAAAAGTTTTTAATTTTAACTTTTACATTGAATGTTCACACAACCCTGGTGTCAGTGAACTAACAAGCCAGCAAGCAAGCAAATAGTAAAAGTTTGTCTGATGAGGGAAACGCTTGACAATGTCAGTTCTGTAGTAATAATAATAATAAGTTATTAAGTGCAATCCAAATATCAAAGCGCTGTACAGATATAAAATCATAAAACTTTAAAACAGGAATTAAAATCCGATGGACTCAAGCCAATTAATTATTCTCAGTAATTTGCAAAAGCAAGATTAAACAAATGGGTTTTAGTGCTATTTTGAAGCTCTCCATGGTCTGGCACTCTTGAACCTGACAGGATAGAGAATTCCACAGGGTAAGTGCTACAAAAGCAAATGAACAAGCACCAGATGTTTTCAGTTGCACTCTGGGAACCTCTAGCAATTCCTCACCGGCAGAACGGAGGGGCAGAGGGGGTGGTAGGGGGAATGAAGCTCTTGTAGGTAACTTGGACCCTGTCCATGTAGGGCTCTGTAGGTCAGCAAGTTGACCTTAAAGGTGATCTGCCATTGCACTGGCTGCCAGTGCAGCGCATGCAGCAGAGGAGTAATATGGCTAGATCAAAACAGCCCAGTCAGTAACCTGGCTGCTGCATTATACACTAGCTACAAATGGCAGATATCAATCCCTGGTAGCCCTAGGTAGAGGGCATTTCAGTAGTCCTAGTGAGAGGTCACAAAGGCATGGACCAGAGTTGGAAGGTCATCAGTTGGAACCAGATACCTAATCTAAGCGTTATTCCTCAGATGGTAAAATGAGGTCTTGACCACTGATGATACCCAAGACTTCAGGATTAATCACTCACCAAGGATAACACCCAAACTACGCACCATTTCAGAGGTCTTCAGCTGGCAGTCACCCAGTACCAGACCAGATGCTCGCCCTGCCAAAGACCCCTCTACTTGGCAACTAGGGTCCACAATCAAAATCTCAGTCATGTCATAATTCAGTTTCAGCCAGTTGGCACTCATCCAGTCTTGGATCTCGGATAAGCAGGTGTTAATTACCGTTAGCGCAACATCTTGTCCAGGTGTAAAGGACGTGTACAGCTGAGCATCATCTGCATAGCAGTGAAAACTCAGTCCATACTGCCTTACAATGTACCTGCAATTTTTCTCTTCTCCCCCTATCAAGCAGTTCTGTTGTAATGTCTCTTTTGGTTGGTTTGGCAGAGTAAATGGCTGACTGCATCTTACATGGAAACTAAAACCTAGGACTGTGAACCATGAACTACGAACCTGCATGGCTGCAAATGTTATAGCCCCATGCTACTGCTCTATGCTGCTACTGCACCACACTACAGCAATACCACTCACGCCTTAAGCAACTCCCAGCACCAGTCCTATTACAGGATAGCAGACAGAGATACTATTGAAAAAGAATGACTTCATTTAATACATTACTGTAAAGGGCATACGAGGATATTAAAGTGACACTAAAAAATGGACAGCAAGGATAGGGTTTGTTGAACTGTTAGTTCCAGCCATGATGCAGTGCAGCAGCTTACAATAAATGATGTCAAAATATACTTCATGACAAAAGGGCTTAATTACTATTGAATTATATTACTCCCTACAGCATACGGCAGCATTCTGCAATACACTTGCATCTGGACTGGCACCGCTATATGTGTTTTGTATGGCATTAAATACTGTACACACATGCCCTCTTTTCATTACCTAGCTATCTTGTGAGCATACATTAGTAGATACTGTTAGTCAACATTTTTCAGAGACAAAAGTTACAAGCATTTGTTTCAAACATGAGTACCTGTTTCCTTTGTCATTAGAATTTTAGTCATTGAATCCTTTACTGTGAGTCCTGGACAGACAATTTTTATTTTATTTTATTTAAAAATTTTTAACTGGGAAAAGTACACTATGCCAAGACTCATTTCCAGGTGTGACCCGGGGACATGGGTAACATGATTGCAAACAGATTTACAAACAGAGGAAGCATACGTATTTCCGAACAAGTGCCAATTGCAATTTTACAAGTGCCAGTAGCAGTTAGGCAATGCCGTGGCTAGAAAGTTACAACTGAGTTAGATAACCAAGACATTCATATAATACAGACTATTATGCATTTGGATAGGTAGAAGCCTATCTCTGTGGTGAGGATTTGAAAGAAGTAAATAAGAAGTTGGCTCAGTAATGTGTAGACACACTAGGTGCAGATGACCAGGGAGGGAGTAGACAGGGTAGTTGGTAAAGAGTTGGGGGCAGGGGAGGTGGGAAGGGAGGAGAGACAAGTGCTTCACATTCATCTTCATCTGGTGCATCAAACAATCGGTGTTATCATACACAGTGTGCTCTTATGTGATTAATATGTACCCACTTGAGTTAAGTTTCCCCTGTGGCCTTCTTTTTGATTTCAGTTGGGTAGGTGTTAGGTGGTATTGGTGTTTAATAGCATAAGGGCCAGTCCCGTTTGAAGAAATTTTCTATGAGTGGCCTAATTTCTGCTGTAATTGAAATAGAACACCATGTACTCCAGTCTTGTATGCAGGTGTTACGAACATACGAACATACCAATTTGCCAGCAGAAACAGGCCACTTGGTCTATTGCATCTGCTCGCATGTGCAGCTAGCCCCTCATTTTAAAGCTGCCCAACCATCCCCATCCTTCCCTTTAACCCTTACCCTTACCCTGCCCCAATCCCTCTTGAAGCAACCCACCGAATTACAGGACACTACCTCGACTGGCAAGGTGTTCCATTTGTCCACTACTCTCTCCATGAAACAATTTCTCCTCATCTCCCTCCTGAATCTTCCCCCCCTCCAGTATCAGTCCCTGTCCTCTAGTGTCTCACCCACTCCTCATCTGGAAAATCCCCTCTGTGCTGGTTTTGTTAATCCCTTTCAGATATTTAAAGGTCTCGATCATGTCCCTCCATCCCTCCTCTCCTCCAGTCAATACATATTCAATTTTTCCAGCCTCTCTTCATAGGGCAAACCCTCCAGTCCCTGGATCATCTTTGTGGCAATCCGCAGCACCCCCTCCAGCAATCTAATGTCCTTCTTGAGAAATAGGCACCAGTACTGCATGCAGTACTCCAGGTGGGGCTTGACCAATGACCTGTACAGGGGCAGGACAACCTCCCTCCTTCTGAAGGAAATCCCTCTTGCAATACACCCCAGCATTTTGTTGGCTTTTGCTGCTGCCTTCCTGCATTGAGCCGAGTTTTTCATGCTCCCCGTAATGATCACCCCAAGTCCTTCTCCTCAGTGGATTTCATCAGTTGCATCCCATTCAAGTGGTATTCTCTCCCCCGGTTCCTGGCTCCAAAGTGTAGAACCTTGCACTTCTTGGCATTCAACCCCAACTGCCATGTTTCCACCCACTCCTGTAACTTAGTCAGGTCCTCCTACAACCCCATCCACCCCTTCTTGTCATCTACCACTGCCTCCATCTGAGAACAGGCTGATCTTGCTCTGAATCCCGTGCAAGATATCTGCAATGAAAAACCTGAGCAGGACCGGTCCCAATAGCGAATCCTGCGGTACCCCACTTGTTATCACTCTCTCTAACGATTGTACCACTACCACAACCCTTTGCTACCTCCCCTTAAGTCAGTTCATAATCCATTTCACCATTTTAGGCCCTGTCCCCACATGTTCTAATTTTCCTCCCAACCTACCGTGTAGCACTGAATCAAAGGCCTTGTTGAAGTCCAAATACAGGACATCCACAGAATGGCCTTTTTCCAGCTCCTGAGTGACCCAGTCATAGTAATCCACTAGATTTGTCTGGCAGGATCTATCCACTGCAAACCTGTGTTGTTGGCCATTCTGGAGCTCGATTTCTTCCAAGAAACTCACTAACCTCTCATTTAGGTTGGTCTCCATGAGCTTCCTCATCATCGACATGAGGCTAATTGGCCTATAGTTTCCTGGTTCATCCTTTGGTCCACTTTTGTGGATGGGCACCACAGGGACCATTCTCCAGTCCTGTGGTGCACATCCTGTTTCCAGGGAGGTATTGAACAGGTCACCCAGTGGCCCCACCAGAACCTCAGCCAACTCCATTAGTACCCTCGGGTGAATGCCATCTGGTCCCAGTGCTTTATCCACCCTCAGTCCCCTCAACCTCTCCAGTACCTTATTCTCTGTAATCACCCAGTCTGTCATCCCCTCTCCCCTCCTTCCTGCCCTCCCTACTGCCTGTGGTAACTGCCCTGCCTTCTCCTTCATGAGTACCGAGTTGAGGCATTCATTCAGTGCCTCTGCCTGCTCTTCCCCTTTCTCCACCCATCCCCATCCTTGTTAATTCTCGACAGCTGATCCTTGCACATTCTTTTCTCCCTGATAGAGTGAAAGAAGTATTTTTCTCCATTTTTGATTCCCTGTGCCAGCCTCAACTCCTGGGATGCCTTAGCCACCTTGACCAATCTGATGACCTCCCTGGACTTCTTAACGTATGCTACCTTATCCTCCCCCCTCCTCAGTTTCCTATACTTTCTAAATGCTGCCCTCTTGGCCCTCACTCCCTCAGTGACTTCAGGTGTCAGCCAGCTTAGTTTCTTTGCCCTTCCCTTCTTGCTTCCCTTCATAATGCAAGATTCCATGGCCTCCGCCAGGCCCCCCCTTTATTATGCTCCATTTCTGGTCTGTGTCCATGCTCAGTTGTATGACTGCCAGGTGCCTTCCCAAAATTTCCCCCATCTTCCTAAAATCTGCCCCTTTAAATTCGATCACTCTTGTACCCATTCCCCCACTTCCATTCCCATTGTGATCATGAACCACACCAAATGGTGGTCACTCCCCGCCAGAGGCTGCTCCACTTCCAGATTCTTGACTGCTTCCCCATTGTCCAGTACTAGATCCAGGGTTCTTTCCAGCCAAGTTGGCACCTGAACCAGCTGCTGTTAGGAAGCTGTCTTGAAATGCTTCTAACAGAACCCCCTCCCATGCACTCATGGCGGAAGGGGTGCCCCAATCCACCCCCGGTAGATTGAAATTCCCCAGCACCACTGTGTTCCCCTTCCTGCAGACCCTCCTAATCTGGCCTGGTAGTTCCTTGTCCAGTTCTTTCCCCTGAGCTGGTGGCCTATACACCATCCACAACCTCATCGTTCTGCCTCAAGCATCCTGGAACTGTATCCAGAGTCCTTCTGTCCTACCCCCCCCCTCCTTAACACACTTTACCCTGCCCCTCACGCAGATAGCCACTTCATTCCCCATATAGAAGGGTTATATATTCATGTGCTGCTGTAGCACTAGCTAATGTTTCATCCCTTGTGGTTTACAAAAGGTGAAGGGGTAGCACTGTGTGTCTATCAGTCATCATTTTAAAAGTTAAATTTCAAAAAGATTTAGTAAGAGTTGAACATATTCAAAACAAAGAGATGTTTTGAATCCCAATTCATTCCAGAAGTGCTGACATACTATATTTAGGATGCACACTATTATTTGGTTTGCACATTCTACTCGTCCAGAGGATTCTGGATTGTACGGCATTCACCATGCATTTTTTTCTACACCTCAATTTTGCAACATGTTTGCCATTACCGTTGCTGTCAAATGGAAACCTCTAGCAGAGTCAACTCAGCAGTAAGCCTCATTAAGGAAATGGTACAGTAACTGCATGACTGTTGTTTCAGATATTATTTGGAGCTAGTATGCATTCAATCCACTTTGTAAACAGACGTGTAACAGTAAGGGGATTCTTGTTATCGCTGGTGAGCTTATGACTGTAACGATCGAATCTATCTTTATATCTGATCAGGGAATAGCGGTGCCTTTTAACTGTAAGGATTCTGTTTTTCATGGTGAAGGAGGTTGGATCTGGCAATAGGTTATGCATCTTTTTCATAATCTGTTAAATCTTTGATGATATATGGTTAGTCTGCCCTTCTTTTAATGTCTCATATATTCTCGTTTCCTCTATGTACTTCAGATGGTTTGTGGTGGGCATGTTGTAACATTATTCCTCTGTAGCCTAGCGATAATATCTACTTATAGTACATTCCTCAGATATTTTACTGACCCTTACCAGCAGAACCTTCCACAACTGGAATTAATACTTCTTATGATACATGGGGCCAGATATTCCAAGCTCTAAGTTTGCACAGTGCAATATGCCTATCCTAAGTGCAAAGTAAGGATTTGCCTTAATGTTGCTATATTCAAACAAGTTTGAAGCACAGCAAGTGCTCACATGTGTTTGAAAATGCCTCCCTAGAGCAAAGTCCTAATGAAGGCACTAAAAGTTCCCCTGGCACTAAACAGATCACCTGCCTGCCACACAGATGTAAGGGTCTGAAGTTAGCACAGGACAGGAAGGGGAACATCAATTAGGGCATCATAAACATCTTAGCACATTTGCAGTAGCTTTCTAACTTGCTTTATTTGATGGTCCCCATGCAAATGAGAACTTAGAAATGAAATGAGCTAAGAGGTCATTTACATAATAGTTTGGCTTCACTAGCCTGTGAGGTGCTAGCTTGGCATCCATATATTGCATTTATTACACTCCTCCCGCTATCTGAGGTGCCCTGTGTGTAAGAAATTAATAAGCCCTTGTGCTGTCTTCCTGACCTGATCCCCATCCGTATTGTAATATGAATCTGAGCACCCCCTGGTATTCTAGTGGTCACCCCACCCTCATGCAATGCTTGTCAGTAGCTTGATATTTATCTAAACCATTGTGGTACCATCTCCTGCATGTTCTGACACTTCTTTCTCCTGAGGAAGCATCGGGTTGATGATGCAAATGTTGAGGGATAGCGGGAAAAGCCATGTTGTTTGCCTTGTGCACACTGTCACACTTTGATAAAGTAAGTCTCTCTTTGCATTAGTATATCAGAGTTTTTATAGTTGTGGCATCTTGACTGCTTTACTGGTGTCAGGACTGTCTTGATTTTTGTCTTGTGTGTGGTGTTTCCCATGGCTGTGGCCCTTTTTGTTTACAGTCCACCTTCCCTTACCTGGTGTCCCTTGGTATCCTGATATTTATCCTAGCTAGCCTCTCCCTGGTTGTCTAGTGTTCCCCCTCCCAGTCCTAGCATCCAATGCCCACACTCTTAGTCCCTCCTGCTGACACTGACTAGCACAAACTTACTGCTCAAATCAGCAGCCAGTCACTATCTGCTGCACATAAGTACTGGTATCACTATACAGAACTGTATAGCAATACAGTTTTGTGGGAGTACTGTTGGCATAGTTTAAGGAAAGTGGGAACCCTAGACTACCTGGGAGAGTTCGGATTCCTATTACAATACCTGCAGGATTGGGCCAGGAAGGAGACACTGGGGATGTTTATTTATTTTTTCTTTTTGGGGGTCATGGGCCACTCTATGTGTTTGAAAGATTGGATTTTGGAATTAAACACTGTTTTGCAAACAGTCTATTAGTACTTCCAAAAAACACCGAATATACGAGTGTGCACTCGATGCATTCATTTTCATAGACACATGCTACAGGTTTCTATTAATACTACAGTACTAACAGATTAGTGCAGAGCTAATTGTCTGTATGAATATACTGTAGCAGTGATCATGCTAACAGGATGCTGGCTGTCCAGTTCTCTCTTACTACAGTCCTAATGCAGTTAGTGTGGTGCTGACTTTTGAATAGCTGGGCCATGATGTTTAACACATTGTCGTTTTATAGGTCACTGTTAGGAATCATGCTTGCATTTGGGTCCTCTTACTCCTCTAGGCTTTAGAAGATGTTACCTACTGTTTTATTATCCGGCTACCTTTTTTTAGTAAAACATTTTTATCGGCAATGCAAAGATCAGTACAATACATTATAAGACTTTGAGTCAGTACTATACATAGTGTACACGGAGAAAGGCAACAGGAAGGAGGGAGCCAAGGCCTCCCACCCTAAGCCATTACACTGGCTAAGCTTTATCAGTAAATGCGTACTCAGCAATACCCCTTCTAAAACTGTTCAGAACAATTACATTTATGCAAATATCATCATACCCTTATGTGATTCCAGGTCTTCCACTGAAACACCAAGGGTATCAGTCAAACCACAGAGTAATGATTTCTAGAAACTAGAAAACCATGGCTCACCCAAGGCCTGCTCCACCAGAGCCCAAATAGAATTGTACTGCAGGAGTTTGCTTAAGAAGATATAGTGGGCTCTTTCAAGCTTCATTCAGCTATGAAGGTTTGCCAGCCACTAGAATATAGTAGGGAGATTCTGCATCTTCAAATTCTGAGCTTTGATCTGCTTGCCCACAGTGATCCCAAGCACCAGAGGGGATGGTCGTATTTAGCCTTGTTACAACCATACACCCTAATGCCTAGCAGCACCCTCTCTGGGGTGAGTTGTTGTGGTACAAAACAAGGACTTTGCAAGGATGCACAGAGCTTCTGGCCAGAATTGGTAGATATTAAGGCATTGCAATACAAGGTGAAAGAAAGAACCTTCCCCCACCAGACATTTTGGGCACCTATCTGAGGCAATTACATCTATTTGGTTGGCTAAGGTTGGGATAAGTATGCCCCGTGTAGAAAATTTAAATGAATTTGGCCGATGTGATTGCTTACCCAGCAGAAGTTAGTCTGAGGATTTGGGTCCAGTCCCCTTCTGTAAAAGATATCCCCCCCAAATCAGCTTCCCACCTTCACCCCACATGTTGGAGTGGAGCAGCAAAGCTACCCACCATCCAAGAGTAATATTGTTATATTGGTTCAGCTGTGAACAGGCACACGGGGAAATATCTTCCCCAGTGATTGTTGTAGAAATGAGGATGAGTGAGCTATTGCATTTAGCAGGTGCTGTCTGACTTGCAGGTCTTGGAAGAAGTCTGGGGCTTGGAATATAAATTTGGTTTATAATTGCTGGATGGTAAGTATCTCATCCCCATCACAGAGGTCCTTCAGAATGTGTAGCCCTCTCCCTCTCCAGTGCTGGAGAGTGCTTTCCACTATTTCAGGCTATTGAGACAGCACCCATAGGGCTTTCCCTGTGTCAGCTTCAGGTGATAGCCTTTTGGAGTGTGTAGTGAGTTCATGGGCCATCAACAAAGCTTAGCTGTGGTCCTCAGGAATGGGTTGGGAATGTGTTTTAAAAGTCCACTTTGTAGGGGACTTAGTAGAGTATGGAGCATTGGACACCAAGGGGCTCTTCCTCTATGTCAACACATGCTGAACATTCTGGTTCCAAGGTCTAGGCATCTTTCAAAAAGTGTGGTTCAGCTGCCAGATAGTAAACATGGAAGTTAGGCAAGCGTAGACCCAACTGCAAGGTTGGGTACCATAATGTGGCCTGGTGCACCCTAACTCTTCTCTCATGCCAGAGCAGGGAGGTGAGGCATCCTTTTATAGAGGAAAAAAGATTCAGGGGGATGTGAATTGGAAACACATGGAAGGTATAGGGGAGCTGCAGCAGAATACCCATTTTTCACTGTATTCACTTTCACACTGAGGGTCAGAGGGAGGGTTCTCCATCTCTTGCAGTCTTCTTTGATCGTTTTGAGGAAGGGTTGGTAATTAAGAACTCCTAATGTAGAAAATGTCCTGGGTAAGGTCACTACCAGCTATTTGAGCTTTGGGATAGGGGATAAAGTGGCATTTTTGCAACTTCAGGGAGGAGTGGCAGTTCTTTCCCAGTGAAAGCCACTCACATTTTACCCAGTTTATTTTGTTGCTGGAAAGGGAGCCATGAAGTTGTGTCAAACAGTGTGGTTCACAATAAACTCAGTTGTAGAGCAAACCATACAAAAGTGAAGGTACTGGACTGTAGGAGGGCTGAGTTTGTTAAAATGGGAGAGTGCCTCAGAAAAGCACTAGCAAACAGGCAAGAAGGAGGGGTGGAGCAACAATGGGGAGACATCAAAACTGCCATCACAGAGGCAACAAGCCTTTGTGTGAAGCAAATAAATCAAAATGAAAGAAAAAAACACGATGGTTCTCAAAAGAGGTGGCGGGGCAGGTTAGGGAGAAAAATATAGTATTCAGTAAGTATAAGGAAATGCAGAAGGAGCAGGACAGAGAACTGTACCAGTTAAAGCAGAAGGAAGCAGGGAAGGCAGTCAGAATAGCAAAGGCACAAACTGAGGAAAAGATAGCCAACTCAGTTAAGAAGGGGGATAAAACCTTTTATAGGTACATTAGGGAGTAAAGAAAGACTAAGGCAGGGATACTGAGGCTGAATACAGAGGAGGGTGGGTGGGCAGAGAGGGACAGTGAAAAAGCAGGGATACTGAACTAATACTTCTGCTCGGTATTCACAAAGGAAGAGAAGGGGAGATACCTAATCCAGTCAATAGAAGCACTCTGGATAGGGGGGTTGATATCAGTCCTTTCACAGAAGAAAGGGTCCTGAAAGAACTCCTAAAAATGAAGGTGGACAAAGCAAAGGGGCCTGATGGGATTCACCCCAGAATTCTAAAAGAACTAAGGGGAAAACTAGTAACACCATTGACTACCCTTTTTAACAAATCATGGGAGGATGGTGTGGTACCTGAGTATTGGAGGAGAGCGGATGTGATTCTCCTTCACAAAAGTGGGAGCAAGACAGAGGCAGGAAACTAAAGACCTGTCAGTTTGACCTCAGTGGTAGGGAAAATAATGGAATCACTTCTGAAGGAAAGAATTGTTGACTACCTAGAGGCCAGTGGAGCACAGGACCCAAGGCAGCATGGATTCACAGTAGGAAGGTCATGTCAGACGAATTTAATTGATTTCTTTGATTGGGTGACCAAAGTAGTAGACCAGGGAAGGGCTGTGGACATGGCCTACCTAGACTTTAGCAAAGCATTTGACACAGTCCCACACAAAAGATTAATAAACAAATTAGCCAGACGGGGAGTGGGTCCCAGGGTGGTAGCCTGGGTAAAACATTGGCTTGACAATGGGATGCAGACACAGACAGTAATCATAAACAGAGTCCACAGTGAAGAAAGGGGGGTTACTAGTGGGATACCTCAGGGTTCAGTACTGGGACCAGTCCTTTTTAATGTCTTTATAAGTGACATTGCAGAGGGACTGGAAGGAAAAGTATGTCTCTTTGCAGATCACACAAATATCTGCAACAAGGTTGATACGCGAGGTAATGTGGAAAGGATGAGAAGTGACTTGGCAAGGTTGGAGGAATGGTCAAATGTATGGCAGCTCAGATTCAAAGCCAAGAAGTACAAAGTAATGCACCTAGGAAACAAAAACCCAGGAGAACAGTATGCAATTGGGGGGTGGGGGGATGTAGTAACAACAACAAAAATGGAAAGGGACCTGAGGGGTAATCATATCAGATGATCTTAAGGTTAGCAAGCAATGTGAGAAGGCAGTAGGGAGGGCTGGGGGATACTGTGATGTATAGGGGAGAGGCATCACCAGCAGAAAACAGGAAGTTGGCATCCCTCAATAGAAGCACTCTGTACTACTGCAGCCCCGATGCCAATACAGACAGTTGATGAGACCCCATCTGGAGTACTGTATGCAGTTCTGGAGACCCCATCTCTGCAAAGAAATAGACAGGGTGGAGGCTGTCCAGAGGAGGGCAATCAAAAAGGTGCAGGGTCTGCACCAGAAGACATACAAAGAGAGACTAAAAGAGCTTACTATGTATACCCTCAAGGAAAGAAGGGAGAGGGGTACATGATGAAAACTTTCAAGTACCTCAAGGGAATCAACAAAGTCCAAGAGGGTAGCATCTTTCAGAAAAAGAGATGTGCAAGAACAATGGGGCACAATTTGAAGATGGAGGGGGAACGGCTCAGAGGTAATGTGAGGAAGTATTTTTTCACAGAGAGGCTTGTGGATGCATGGAACAGCCTTCCTGAGGAGGTTGTAGAGTCAAGCACAGTGGGGGAATTTAAGAATGCATGGGACAGACATAAGGCAATTCTAGTGGGGGGGTAGGAGGAAGTAGGCTGTTGGTTAACTAGCATCTGCAGCTTATCCATTAGGTAGGGAAATGGGCAGACTAGGTGGGCCAAGCAGTCCTTATCTGCCATCAAATTCTATGTTTCTTAAGTTGGAAAATGCTGGCAGATAGCCCACTGGCACAGGGGCATGGTGCCGACCTGCGGCGTCGACGACCTGGGTTCGGGAACATACCCGGGTTGTCTAAGGGATGACCAGAGGGGAAGGATCGAGTATTCTATGACTGCTCTCCCTCTCTGAGGGGGGAGGGCAGGTTATGTGTGTGGTGGACTACGGACACCTGGCAAAGACCGGGTGTACAGCAGCATCGATGCCAGCATGTTGGGGGTGGGGCTGATGCTGGTCATCATTGCATGTCCCCGCCCCAGTATAGGGTGAGAAAACTGACAGCTGGCCACCTTTATGAAGCCTGATCCCAGCCTTAATTAGCCTCCAGACTGGCTCTTCATGGACAGTTACCAGGATTGCAGCACTATAGGGCCTGGTGATGCGACCCCACCCCCTTGGGGTAAGCCAGGAGTGCCAGGATATCACAGGCAGAATTGGAGGTGGAAGTGTGGGGTCCATGACTGAGGTGATGACTGGTAACCAGAAATGGCAAAAACAGAAAATATATATAAAAAAAAGTTGGAAAATGCCTTTCACAACTTGTACCACTGTGTGTGGGTCAGCCAGATACAAAAAATATCACCTGGAAACAGTGATATCATGTGGGATGTTACCTTCATGGTTAGACCTTGTATATTTTGGTGGGTTCTGATTGCTGTGATTTTTGGGTCTAAACCTAATAATAAATATAAATTATTTTTAGACAACAAACCTTTTGTTACTGACATATACTATGATTATTTAGGTGTTAGATTGTCGGGCAACTTATTTTGGAGGAATCACATCAAATTAGCATCAACCCGCATGGTTACTGCTTTCAATACTCTTAAAATATTTAATGCCAAGTTAGGCAAAAGTTCCATAAAAGGAATTCTTTCTGCATTAAACACTAAAACTAGAACATGTACCTTGTATGCTTCAGAAATCTGGGGATCCACTAACCTTTCACCCTTAGAAATAACCCAGAATAAAATACTCAGATATTTTATTTTATTTATTTAAGAGTTTCACCAGGAAGACATTCTGAGCAAATTGCTCATTTCTAGATGCATCCGGGGGGAAGGCATAATGGGAGATATAATAATGAATACATGGTAAAAACAGGAAAGAGCTACTGTACACCGAAGGCTAAAACTACACTATGAAACAATACAATACAATACAATACAATACAATAGTACAGGAAACAGTGGAGCACATCAGTGCAGACACTACACAAGATTACAGTCACTCATTTCTTGTTAACTAGCAGTAGAAGGATAAATGCTAGAGACCATGATATGTTAGTCTCCCCATGCTAAGCACTAGGGGGAATTGAGAGGTAATTAGAGGATAGGTGCTTGAGATTGAGGACAGGCTATGTACTCTGGGCAGAGCACGGATGTGGAACCAGTGATAGGTTAGAGGGAGGAAGCATGGAGTGTGTAGGAGATTAGCATGGAGACTATACTAGGAAGATGAAGTGTGAATTAGGGGAAGTTGCAGGTGGGGGAAGTGAAGGAGCACAGGACTGGGGAGAGGGTGTGGAGTGAGGGGGCATTTTGAATGGAAGAGGGGAGTAAGTTCCAAAGCTTGGGGAAATTGAAGGAGAAGGAAGCCTGGCCAGTTGAAGAGGTCCTGAAGGGGATGACAAGGGAGAGAGCATCACTACTTCTGAGGGAATGAGCTGAGGTGGGGAAGGAAGATAGGGAGGACAACAGATAAGAAGGAAGTGTGCAAACCATAACTTTCCAAGGAGGTTGGCACAATGAGCCAGTTGATGATCATGGAGGGAAGGGAGAGCCAGAGATTGGTATAGGGAGCAATGGTGGGTGCGAGGAGGACAGCTGAGAGAAAAGTGACAGAAGGAGTGAAAGAGGGTGTCCAGTCTGGCTAGGCAGTATTAGGTGGTGACACTATAGACTATGTCACCATAGTCAAAAGTTGGAAGGATCATTCTCTGTAGAATTTCTTTGTGGGCGGCAAGAGGATGCATTCATAGTTCCAGTATAAGGCTCTCAATCTGGAATCTGAGGAGCAGTTTCTTATGAATAGCATCCACACGACCAGAGAAATCAAGGTGCTTGTCAAGCCAGTCCCCAAGTTAGCTGAATGAGGTCATGTCTTCCAACATGGTTCCATCAAGAGTGAGGTAGGATGGGGGGAAGGGGAGCCAGGAGAGTCTCTGCCTTGTGCCTAAGGTCATGGAGACTATCTTCATGACATTTAGAAACAGTTGGTTAGTGTGTAACCAGCATTGGACATTGTCAAAGTCCTGCTGTAGAGTGCATGCTACCACCGGGGAGAAAGGACTGAAGCATAAAGGACAGTGTCATCAACATACATGTGGATGGATGCAGATAAGCAGACCAAAGGGAGATCATTGAAGAAGACAAAGAAGAGAATCGGACCAAGATATATTCTTGGTGTACCAAACTCTGTACCTGCAAAGGTAGTTAGAGCTGAACTAGGACAATGTTCTTTATCTTTGCTAGTTAAAGAAAGAAGTCTCAGCTTCCTTTTAGGTCTCTTCTCTTTCAGAAACCCGTCTCCTTAGAATGTGTCTGGATGAACAAATTAATTATATTCACAATTCCCTCAATCAAGTCAATCAAACAATTTTTTCCACTCGGCCTTGGTTATTTAGTAAATGAAGAATATCTTCATCCAAAAGAGGAAATAATGGTTATATTTAAAACCAGAATATGAGAAGTTGCAATATCTCAGGATCTTGCCAGAATTTCAACATTAAAGTGCTTTACTTGGTATAAAACAATTAAAACACAGCATGCTTAAGAACCTTATTTAAGACTGATATCTAACCCTAATGATTGAAGAGTACTCACCTTGTATGTAATGGAACTTTATGAAGCAAATTATATTTACCATAAGCAAAAAAGACCTGGCTACAGCTCTCCATATTGTAAATGTGGAAGTGGACCCAAGAATGATTTAAAACATCTAACCTTGTTGTATCCCCTTTTTAAACAGTAATTAAACTATTGGCTTGGTCATAATCTTGAAAATCTTAGATATAGACCTGATGATATTATTTCTCCATTATATAACTTTAACGATTTGGCAGTATTGCTCTGTATTTCACAATTCTTACAGTCTGAAATCAACATCCTTTCTTCCACAAACATAATCATTCAGACCTAACTATCCATATACCATGTCTGTCAGAGTCTAATTGCTTAAAATCCTTGACTAACTTGTGAATTTCTTAGGTTTTTAATGTTTCACTAATATTTATATACAGTATATGAATGTGTTTTCAACATGCTAACAATATGTATTCTAGACATTTATACTGTGTAAATTGTCATGACTAACTGTCATTCAATAAAAAAAGAATGAAAATGATTGCTGTGGCCAAAGGCTCCACTGTAAGGATGTACAGGAGGAGAGACAAAGGGCATCCCTGACAAGTGTCCCTGGTGAGGGAGAAAGGCTGAGACAACAGCTATTAGTCAGGATTTGTGCCCTGGGGGTGTTATACAGTATAGCAATCCAGTAGCTGATCTCTGAACAGAGCCCAAAGTGCTCCAATGTGGAGAACATGAAGGGCTACTTGACTGGGTTGAGCAACCACATCTACTATAGCGAGAGTCATTTGTGTAATATTCCAAGGTTCTCCATGCTGGCACCTTGTTTTACTACAGCATCTGCTAGATCATTTCTCTGTTTATCTGGTCAATGAGTTCTGGAATGGCATTTCACATTTTTCCTGTACACAGTCAGTTAATGTTTCTGAACTAAGTGATCTGCAGTCATTATGCTCTCACACATGTACCCCTTTTACTTCTGCTATTAATTTTCCAGTATGAAAGATAACTAAGGACACTGTCTAGCACAGTCAGAATGCATACAGATTGCAGAGTCATGTAAATACATCTTCATTGCGCTTTGTGTTGCTGTACATACAGCTGCCAGTTCTGTGTACTAGTTCAATATTGGACCAAGTTGCCATATGAAGAGAGAACAAGAAATACCCTCATTCCACACTACTCCTAAAACTTGAACGCTACTTCCATTTTTATGGAAGGCACAGCCATCTTCATACACTTTGGGTAAGTTTTTGCATAAGTTCTCATCATACTTGATGCCTACAGGCCCTCATTGCAGCTTCCAAGCCAGGTGGTGGTTCAAGTTCTTTACTAGATGTTCTGCAACAGTACAGGAATGAGGGTCTGCTGTTTCCTTGGGTCATGTCATTCTTGTTCTTTGCATGCTGTATATTAAATATATTTTCTCTAAGATGGAGTGTAAAAGTCACAATTCTGCTGTTTGACACATTGCCCATCCTGAGTTTCTGGCTCCCAGGAAATACAATAATTTGATGTAACGGGAGCGTAACCTTAGGGTGCAGTGCTAGTATAGAGCAGCAGAACACTATTTACCCTTACTCAAGGCCACCCACCACCCATACAGGAAAACAGAGCACAAAATGAGGCGAACACACAATATGCAATAAATAACACTAAAGATTTATTTAGGGATGGGTGGGACAAAAGTAAGGCCAAGAAATCACTTTGTCAAAGGGTTAAAACACTTTAAATGTATTAATATACTCTAAACAAAACTTCTATAGCTTAACATGAATGTAAACTGAATTGTTGTAATGGTTAAGAAAAACTGTCACCATGATTTTAAGTAAGGGGGCCCTTAAACGCTTATCACTCTAAGCAATATTATATATGTAGAAATCATGACAACTGAAGTATTATAACAGTTAACAGAAATGGGAACTCTTATTTTAAGCAAGGGGTCCTGAAACTCTACACTTAAAACTTCAGTCTGACTGCAATACCAAAGAGAGTAGACAGAAAGAGAGGGGGAGACCTTTTTGAGGGAAAGGTAATGGCTTATCTACTTTGCTTAGTTTAGTGGGCACCACCCATCCCTGAACTGCCTGACCATAGTCTAAACTTAGAGGGAGGATACTCATCTGTAGGTAGCCATGATGCTGCAAAGTCTGTCAGGAATGAAGTCGATGAGCACACCATGAATCTTCTGGAGCTGCACACTTCTGGAGCTCCTGAAGCTACAATAGATGCCACTGAAGCTGATGCTGGAAACCATTAGGGCGCTGAAACTGGCCATTACTACAGTTGCTGAAGTTGGCAACACCTGGAGCTGTTGAAGCTGGATATCATTGGAGTTGCTGAGGCTGGACATCACTGGAATCACTTCCCAGACCATCTCCTAGCTCAAGCCTTTGAATGCATTTAGGTTACAACCTGTCTGACCACTATGGGACTAACCACCACCAGCAGCCTAGACTGGTTGAAAGAATTTGTAATGGGGGTGTCTAGGTCCACGGGGCAGTCACCTGCCAATACTTACATGTCTTTGTGTCTTCTTACCAGTACCTGCTTCCAGGTCCTTCTTCAACCTAATCCTCTCAACTGTCCCTTTGCTCTCCACCTCTTCTGTCATCTGTCTTCCCAGTTGATTTATCAGTGTCTCATTCCCAAATTTTCCCAGCGGCACGATGTAAAAACACTTTAGGAAATTCTTTAATGACTGGCTGCCACTTTAAGTCACTTTTGCTCTGTTTTCTTTTGTTTTCCACAGTTTTTTTGGGGAGGAGGGGATTGACTAACACTGTTTCCATCTCTCAATTTAGATGCGCCTTTCTGCCATTGGTTGGGGAGGGGGTGACTGGCATTGTTTATTATTCCCCTCTATTGATGCCTCCCTCTGTCTTTCTGTGTTTCGTTGGAGTGGGGCTGACTGACATTGTGACCTTCTCCTTACTCTCTACCTCTGTTTATAAGTTTCTCTCTTTATTTTAACTCTGTAGAGCAAGTGCAGTTTATTGCAGCTGTCTCTCTTTCTCACTCTCCCTCTATTCATTTATCTACTTCTGTTTCTTTCTCTGTCTCTCTCTGTCTCTCTGTAGGGTGTCTCTCCCTCTGTCCCTTTATCTCTCTCTCCCTCTGCTTAATTATTTTTCTCTCTCTGTTTTTCTGTCTCTTATTGGTGGTGGCAGTGATCAGTTCTGGAGCTCTGCTATGCCTCTCTGCTCACCACTGCCCCATGGCTCAACTGAGCCTCAAGAACACTTTTTCTTTTTTTAAAAAGAAACCCATACACCTTAGAGTTCTAATAGCATGGGCCACAGTTCTTTCCTGAGCCAGCCGGCACTTCAATCTTTGTCTGGCATCTCAGTTGCTCAGAAGACCAATGATATCTCCTAGACCTGTCAGGGGCATGCTGACACTGTTCCACCTCATTGTGCTGCCGTATAGGCATGGCAAAGGCTGGTGGGGAATGATCCTCCTGAGCAAGGACTGTTCAGGAGTCAATAACTTCAATTTTTTTTCTAATTGGTACAGAAGAATGGCAGAGTTGGACACAACACCTGCTGCTTTCCTCCCCCACAGGGATACCAAGGAAGAGAAGTGAAGGATCCCAAGCTAATATTTTTTTTTATACCACTCAGAGTTTTACAAACATAGGCTATGGCACAATTGTCTGCATCACATTTCTGATGCAGTACTGCATTAATACTCCAGATAGTGTGCCCTATTTCAAGGCAGAACTCCTTATGCTTTTGAAGATAAGCAAGGCATAGAGCATTACAGAAACAATTTTTAGTAACTTCATTGGACTGACAGTATCCCACCTTTTTCTCCCTTTCTTGAATAATTACATTACACATATCATTTGGTTATTAAATGACCACAGTCATATGTTTATTATTAAAACTACATTTCATGACATGCCATTCAGCATGACTTGTGCAGCAAGGAGTCTCTATTTTGACTCCACTATCTCACTTCCCTATCTTTTTGATCCAAGCAAATGGTCTAGCCCCCATTTCAGGCCAGCCCCATCACCAAGGCATTCTAGGTAAATACAAGAGGGCCACTTCTTCCACAGCAAGGGGGCACTGACTCATGGATAGATTAGCCACTCACTCTTATATGGCAAAGTTCTCCTCATAGTGAAACTTTCAAATAGAAAGTGCTGTAACATGCCTTGACCTGGATCTTCCAGCCCTGTCCTCCTGACCACCATGCCAACTGAGAGGGACTTGTCCAAATCAGGTGTAGATCCTCCCACCCCTTCTGTTACCTTTACCTTTCCACAGATTCCTAAGCTGCTTCAAGTTCACAATGAATTTTATATTTCCTTAATTTGACGTGTTATCTTATTTAATTTGACATTTTGTTGGGGGGCCAAAACTAGGAACATCCTGTTATAGGAAACCCCCTCAGAAAATTCCTCCCAAGTCCCTAGCACATTCTCTGCATGTGAATAAAGGGCATCCCACCTTATTCTAGCACTGCCCATTTCCCTGCTTTTATGGTGGTGGGAGTGGGATCCTTCTGATGAATCCAAGATGGGAAATAGGGAGCTCATGACTCTGCAGGCTTTTTTAATCCATTTTCTTTCCACTCTCAGACTGTCCCATGATCAGCCTGCCATGTGGATGGCCTCAGTCCCTCCCCATTCCCTTACTAGCCTTCCCCCTCTGATCCCAGGGGTAGATGCAAGACCTTCAGGTGAGCTGGAGCAAGAAGAGACTACCTGATCTGGCAATGCTGACATCAGTGGAGGAGGGAGGCATCCTCCAATACCCTTTCTGCTGGCAATTTGTTTTTTGTAGAATAGCATTAACTTCTTCCTGTTCACCAACCAACACTCATGGTTCTGCTTTTCACAGCATTATTGTGAGAGGATGTGCATTCTCAGCATAGTTCTAGATTAACTGGTGTGAATAGCTACAAATTTCAAGAAATCTTGTAACTCTTTCACGTTTTTGGTTTGTCAGTCAAATGCAGGCCCTTTAAAGATGACTCTCCCAATTATTAAAAGGTTTAATTCATGTTATTCAACAGTCAGTACAGCCATGTGAACTGTCACCAATGTTTCAAGGTCCATAATGACACATTTCTAAGGGTGAACAGGTGTCCATAATTTAAATTAAGTATCATTAGACCTTGTGATGTGTATTATATAATTCAGATAATTTCGGCTACTGAAGTGTGCTCACAAAAGAGTCCTGCAGTTGTAACCACTTAGTCAATGCATTTTTTACATACAGTATTATAGGGATAAGAATTCTTAATTGTGCATTCATTATATACTTTAAGAATATGATCTGTTCTTAACACAAAATGCACAAAAGAGCACAATACCTTGAGACTCTGTAATTGCTTGCAAGATCATCTTTTTCCTTTTAGTCTGAAAAATATAGTATTATAATGCTTTAGCAAATGTCAGCCTCAACCTAGTCCTTACAGCTGAATAAACATAATTTATAAGAATGCCCTGTACTATTCCATTTTATATACATTATAGCCCCTCCTTCTTTCAATCTTTGAATAATTTGTCAATGAAAAACAGATATGATAACGGGAAAACAAACAATGCATATGTTTTGTTTGGCAGTCTGTTTCAATTTAGTGCAGTTTCTAACTCACAGCTCCAAATAATCTGCTTAGCACAGCTAAACAAAAGGATTGATGAATGCCTGAAAAAATCCAATATTCTTTATTCTCTTAATTCACACTGAATATAAGGGTGATGTTTCATGGCTCTGTCATTTTATCAGGCCCGCTGTGTTTCTATTTTGTTGAACAATAAGAAAGCTCAAACAAAAATGAGTGTGCAACTCTTTCCAAAAAAGCACCTACAGTATGTGCACTCATCACAAACACCAAATAGCACTAAGGTGACAATGCCCATGTGTACTAGTTCCCTGCCACCATGTGTTGTGATTATGAAAGCAAAACTGTTCCAAAGGACCACTATATGGAATGTTCAAGTATTTTTGTTCCTTTTAACCATGTATATGGTTCACACAGAACTAGAGACAATCTGTCTGCCATAATAAAAAATAATATAAAATCTTGCAATGCAGTGGAACTTCTTTGTGTATAACCAGCAATAAGGTTATTTGACAAAACTACTCCATATCTTATGGCCTGGAATTCACAGAATGCCATAACCTCTCTTTTTTATAGTAATGTTGTTTGAAAATCTCCCATACCTTGATGCTAGTCTATAATTGTATCCCAAAATGTTATTTACCCAAGGTGTGTTCCCTAAAAAAAAACATTCACCTGCTATTTGTGCTCTGTAACTTGCGTTGTAAATTAAAAGATGAATTCACTTCTATAACATCAAGATCTTTATACCTTGCTATGAGAATCACTTTATATGGCATGACAGCAATGTTCCTGCTGTTTATCCAAGCAAGGTAGAAATGTGCCAAAGGAGACAATGCTCCTCAAGTCTTCTAAAAAACTATCTAAGAAAAATCAATGTGTGTATCAAAGTGCTGCCACTGAACTTAGAGCATGAACTAATGTTCAGAAGTTAAGTAAACTCACCCCATGGTCTCAGGTAACTCAAGTGGCTGTCCTGCCATCTCCTCCCAGTGTACAGAAGCAGCTGGACTGACCGACATGAGTGTTTTAAATACCACAATGCAGTGAGAGAGAACCAACATCATATTAACACCACACTGCAGCTCCGCCTGCTACTGCAGCCACAGAAGACATACAAATGAGCCATTGCAGCTGTAACAATAGTACAGCATACCAAGACAGGCAGATTCTGCTGTGCCTATGTACAACCATAGACTGTAGTGTTTCAGCCCCCACCCAGGGCTGTGGCCCTTTCATTGAGTACAATTGTCTTTATGCTTCAGAGATGGATTATATTCTAGAGCCCTTGTCTAAATATATTCACTGTTTTGCACATCCGGAAGTATGTAAAATGGGGACATACACAAAGGTCTCTAGCCATGTCTTAAAGCTTCTGGTTGAGCTTTACCAGAGTAACATAGACTGGAAGATTTTGATGTGATAGAAGTGAATTCAGCTTTTAATTTACAATGCAAGTGACAGAGCATAAATAGCAGATGTATGTTTGTTGTTTGTTTTTTAGGGAACAAATGTGGGTAAATAGCATTTTGGGATAAAGTTACAGACTAGCATCAAAGTAGGAGAGATTTTTCTAAACAGTATTACTATATAAAAAAAGAGAGATTAATTGCATTATAACAGTGACAGGCCATACAATATTGGATATTTTTTTTTTATCAAATGACCTTATTCCTGCTCATATATGAAGGAAGATTCATTGCATTGTAAGATTTGTTTTATTATTTTATTACTGTGAGAGTCAGAATGTGCCCAGATCTGTGTGAAACATATACCTTTTTTGAGTGTTAAATAAGGATTGATGAGATGTTAGATTATGTATACATGGTTAAAAGGAACAAAAGTGCTTAAACACTCCATATAGTGGTACTTTGGAACAGTTTTGGTTTCATAATCACAAGACGTGGTAGAGAAATAGTACACAAAGTTGTTGGCGCCTTAGTGCTGTTCAGCTTTTGTGATGGGTGGATATGGTGGGTACTTTTTATGGCTGTGGACGAAGCCTACAGCCATTTTGCTATCTGTAGCTTGAAAATGGAGTTTCGTAGAACTCATTTTTTGGGACTTTTCAATATATTCTTCCACATCTACAAATCACTATGACAACTAAAATAAAATAATCCCTTCTTTCTGTTTAGAATGTTGGAGACATAACTCCAAGCTGTTTATCTGATGGCTATTAGCAAACTGAAACAGCTTGTTAAATATTGGTTGCCTATTAAACTGGAGATTTGTTTACCGCCTTCAAATTGCAACAGCTTGCACATTTACATGATGAACAGTTAAACATTTTTTGCTACTAACTTCAGTTGGGGATGAATATCTTTCAAGAAAGATTCATACCTCATAAATACAAAATCACATATGCCCCACAATGCAAAGCATCATGGGCTGCATATGCAAATCACCACAGAACATTATGCTGGTTCAACTTTAAGCAGAATTGCATGGTGCTGAAAGGCCTCTCAAACAGTTTGCAAAGGGTGCCAACAGAACCTCATAAATGTTACCCTTTCCCAGCAAATTTTGTTAAGATTTACACTGTTTTTAACCTATCAAGACCTATCTGATAAAATGCTAGGTCTTCAGTGAACTACTCAGACTAAATACATAAATTTATTTTTGATGGAAAGGGCTGGGGCCTGCTTTCTAAACATAACAGATAAGAGCTACTGAGCTCTATTATAGTAAATGTGTGTGTGTGTGTGTGTGTGTGTGTGTGTGTGTGTGTGGGAGGGGTGGAGAAACAGTCAAACTCTTGGCAAAGGAGACCTCATCTAATGAATTAACAGCTGACAAACCATGAGTGATACAGAAGCAAATTATTTGATACATATTATTGGACCAACATTGATGTAACAAAAAAACTTATAACATTTATAAAATTCCTGATCAAACAACTGCAAACAGAAAACTGTTTTTTTATGATAGAATACACTTAGTGTGTATTTACTGAGTTGCTGGATCAGGGCCTTGATAAAATAATAATATTTACTTAACTCATTCAAGATTCCATCAGGTGGACAGAAAAAAACGCCTTTGAGAATTTGTCTGAAAACTAACTACAAGATACAACTATAAGATGCACAAACTGCATTTGTGTGTGTGTGTATATAAATATATTTATGCAATGGGGTGGACATATATATTCAGTGTGATAAATGCATTTATCTTAGTCACTGTGTGTATAAATAAATTATAATTACTGGTGACCCCCTTTAACAACCAGTTTAGCTAGATCAATAAAATGCTGTAATAACCCAAAATCGAGTTATTACGGCATTTGGCTAAACTTTCTCACGGTAGCAGTGTGCTTCGAGAGTCACTGTTTTGAAGCACACACCACCTTATTGGCCGTTACTCTGGCTGAACTCATAAATAAACATAGCTCCTGTTTCTAGCACCTGACGATTTACAGTGATCCATCGCTTGTCAGGTACATATTTGTTTTACTACTTTACATTCTTTATCTGGTTGATCCAACCATCAGAAATAAAATCTGGTAAACCCTGCCGTTCGTATCTGATGAGCAAGGCAAGAGAGTGGTTCTGTCGGGAATCAACTGCGTGTGACTCCGGGCATGTAATTCAGAAAAATTAAAAAAAAACACAACCACTAAAGTAAAAAAAAAAAAAAAGCAGCCTTACAGAGACAGTGTGTGTGTGTCTGACAGGAGAACTGGTTTTGTGTATGAGACAGAGTCTCTGTCTCTGGCAGTATGACAGAACTGCCTTAACATATGCTGCTATTCACTGCCTGCACCAGTGATTATAAAAAATAAAAGTATAGGTAAGTGTGTGTTTTATGGATTTTTTTTACACCCTCTTGGTGTGTGATGAACATATAAACCTCAAGGGTGTAAAAAAAATCCATAACACACACTTACCTAACCATTATTCTCTAGTATACATACAGTGACCATTTATACACACAGTTACTATGTCACAAATCTCTTTAGAATTCATTTAGAATGTTCGGCATCAGAAGCAGTACTAACCATATTCAAATGGGAATAGCTTTAAAATGAAAAAAGATAGAATGTACTGTGAGCACGAAAATTGTTCAACACAAAATTATCTATAAAATGAGTGGTGTTTCATGTATAGATACCTTATAGATTTTTTACAATTAGTGAAAAAGCAGAATAAAATGTAATTTTTTGTTCAGTTTTTGGCAAACAAATGTGAATAGCTTTAAAACCAAAAGTGATAGCATGGTACTGTGAGCACGAAAAATGTTCAGCACAAAAATATCTATAAAATGAGTGGTGTTTCATTTACAGATACCTTTTAGTTTTTGTTTATAATTAGTAAAAAACAGCATAAATTACATTTTCTTTTCCCTTTTTTGACAAACAAATGGGAATAACTTTAAAATGAAAATGGTAGCATAGTACTGTGAGTGTGGCATTTGTTCAGCAAGAAGTTTTCAACAAAATGAGAGATGTTTCATTTAATAGCAACCACTATGCTAGGCAGACATACTCTAGGAAAATTAACCAAAACTCCCAGAAATTATAATTTAAAATAAAGATAAACAGTCAAAACCAAATGTTCCTGTACTGATAGAAAGCACTCCTACTGCATAAATGAAATATACAATGGTGAGCTGTCAGATAAATGCTTTATCTACACTTGTGCTGTTTGACCTTGGACACCTCACTTGTGGCTTACACCACTCGTGAGGTTACCCAAGGTCAAAAAGCACTTTTGTAGATAAATCATTTATCTGACAGATCACCATTGTATACCCATATATATATATATATATATATATATATATATATATATGTATATACAGTATATGTCTCTATTTGCAATAAATGTGTTTACAGGCATTAATAGTATCTTTCAAAAGATTGTTTGACTTGTGATTACTAATTTTGAATACAGTTCATGAAATAATGAGCTTGATGTTTGTTCTTTCATGTAGTCACCATTATGCCTTATGCATAGCATATAAATCCAAATCATTCCAAGGCCATTGTAACAAATAATATTAATACTGAGCAGCAAATCAGAGCTCTTTTCCAAATAAAAGGCTGCTGATATAATAAATAAAGAACAAAGTCATAAATAAGGAACCAGTGGCTTATGGAAAAATTTACAGGGATTTATACAAGGATTTGATTCTGCCTTTGTGGGGAAAACACAGGGAAAATGAGGGCTTCTTACAGAGTAATGGTTATTTGCATCTGGGAGCACTGACTATTTCTTATCCTATATTTTGTATCCTGGATAGGGCAGAGGAGATGCTGTGTCTCATTGTCACAGGGATGTTCATTTATGCATTTTTGCACTGTATTTACTCAGGCTGTCCCAGATTAGAAGCAATATCTTGTTTTCAGTGGGGTTATGATTTTACCATTTTTTTAATGTATTCATTTAGGCTACCTGTCCAAAGCCCCTGTAGTTAAAGGAGATATACAGTGCACCCTGGTGGAAAAGGGAGATGTGCCGCACAACTCCAACAATGCGCAGCAGTGCAATTTTCAAATCTGTGGGATGCACTGGCTGCAAGGGAATGGGCCAGGGCACACACAAATGGTATGCCATTCAAGTCGAGGGGGCAATACCATGCATATGCCATGCTGCAACATATTCAGTGAGACTGTGCCCCTCATAATCCAGAGCACCACGACTCACAGTTAGGCCATGAATAGCTGGCCTAACCCAGCCAGCCACCCACAGGCAGGCTGCAGATGTGCACCCAGATGCAAGGCATCCTGACAGCCCTGGTGGACTAGAGGTACCCTCTCTCCATCCCTAATCTAGCCAACTCATTCCCTGAAGAGCTCTAGAGTGTAGGCTCCCCAACCCAATTGCACCACAGGAAACCATGGTCCATATCCATAGTCTAGAGGACTCCCATCCACCACCCCTGAACACAGAAATCTTCACTTCCTCCATACACAAAAGAGGAGGGGGGAGTGCCTAATCCAATTAACAGAAGCACTCTCGATAGGGGGGTCGATCCCAGCCCTTTCACTGAAGAAAGGGTTCTGCAAGAACTCCTAAAACTGAAGGTGGACAAAGCAATGGAGCTTGATGGAATTCACCCCAGAATTCTAAAAGAATTAAGGGGGGAACTAGTGAAACCACTGACTACTCTTTTTAATAAATCATGGGAGTATGGGGTGGTACCCGAGGACTGGAGGAAGGTGGATGTGATTCCCCTTCACAAAAGTTGGACCAAGACAGAGGCAGGAAACTACAGACCTGTCAGTTTGACCTCTGTGGTAGGAAAAGTGATGGAGTCACTTCTGAAGGAAAGAATTGTTGAGTACCTAGATGCCAGTGGGGCACAGGACCCAAGGCAGCATGGGTTCACAGCGGGAAGGTCATGTCAGAAGAATCTAATAGATTTATTTGACTAGGTGACCAAAGTAGTAGACCAGGGAGGGGCTGTGGACATGGCCTACCTAGACTTTAGCAAGGCATTTGACACAGTCCCACACAAAAGATTAATAGTCAAATTAACCAGCCTGGGAGTGGGTCCCAGGGTGGTAGCCTGGGTAAAACATTGGCTGGACAACAGGACACAGAAGGTAATTATAATTGGAGGTCACTCTGAAGAAGGGGGGCTACTAGTGTTATACCGCAGGGTTCAGTACTGGGTCCAGTCCTTTTTAATGTCTTTATAAGTGACATTGCAGAGGGACTGGAAGAAAAAGTATCCCTCTTTGCAGATGGCACAAAGATCTGCAACAGGGTTGATACACAAAGAGGCGTGAAAAGGATGAGAAGGGACTTGGCAAGGTTGGAGGAATGGTCAGAAGTATGGCAGCTAGGATTCAATGCAAAGAAGTGCAAAATAATGCACCTGGGAAACAAGAACCCAGGGGAAGATTACACAACGGGGGGAAGGCAGGTAGTAACAACAACAACAAAAAAGAAAAGGGACCTGGGGGTAATCATATTAGATGACCTTAAGGTTAGCAAGCAATGTGAGAAGGCAGTAGGGAGGGCTGGGGTTATACTGGGATGCAAAGGGAAAGGCATCACCAGCAGAAAACAGGAAGTTTTTATCCCTCTGTACAGACAGTCGGTGAGACCCCATCTGGAGTACTGCGTCCAGTTCTGGAGACCCCGTCTCTGCAAGGACATAGACAGGATAGAGGCAGTCCAGAAGAGGGCAACTAAAATGGTGCAGGGTCTGCAAGAGAAGCCGTACGAGGAGATACTAAAGGAGCTTAATATGTATACCCTTGAGGAAAGAAGGGAGACGGGGGACATGATAGAAACTTTTAAGTACCTCAGTGGAATCAACAAAGTCCAAGAGGGTAGCATCTTTCAGAAAAAGAGACATTGAAGAACAAGGGGACACAATTTAAAGATGGGGGGGCGGTTCCGGGGCAATGTAAGGAAGTATTTTTTCACAGAGAGGGTAGTGGATGCAGGTAGGGAAATGGGCAGACTAGGTGGGTCAAGCGGTCCTTATCTGCCGTCAAAGTCTATGTTTCTACCTTTACCCAACCGGTTGCAAAGACTGGCACTGCCCTCCACACCCTGCCATGGTCAGCCATTGACAGTACTGAACTCGGACTGGGGACCCGGACTCTGGAATGACCCAACTGGCTATACCATGCATTGGGGCATCATGCCAGCTGTGGATCCACCAGTGTATGCAGCAGTGTGTATGTCCCTGGCAAACTGAAGAAGGAATTTGTATCCCTCCAATGCATGCCTTGCCAATGCTGTATCTTCCTGCTGTCATACACAGATGCAAATCCACACTGTCCCCTGTTCCTCTGTGTAACACGCCACCCTTTGGACTGCTAAAGTATCCTGGGTGCCATGGGGTGCAGTATCCTGTAATGCCATTTGCAGTGTACACTTCAGGCTATAGATAGTTCATCTGCAGTTCCCCAATTGTACAAATGAATGGGAGGTCAGCTGTAACATGCCTGTTTTCGGACCTGTGTGACGGGGTACAGCTTCAGCTGTCACCCACACTGAGCAGTGCAATGGCACTGGGATGATGGATCCGAATGTGAGTGCCAGAGGAGTATGGCCACTGAGTGTTATCACCCACGTACAGCTCGTGCCTATGTATAACACAATCCAGCATCCTACTGCAAGTGCTCTGCTACCTACCGTTAGAGTGGTATGATCCCATTACCAAGCCAGTCGTCACAATGGGATGGCTGGGGGGCAGGGTTGGGGGTATCTGTGTACCGGTGAGGGTGAGCAGGGGCCACTACACTGTGGACATGGACTGTAGATGTATTCAGCTGCAATTAGGAATGGCATTGGGGTCCCTGCAATATGGAACTGATACAGCCTGGACTCAGGTATGATATGAGGCTGGTGGAATGGGTGCGGGGGTGCCAGTATACCACCAGAGACTTCAGGGCCTGTACCACATGGGAGTGATTGGGGTCTGGGCTTGAGGGTGAGAGCTGCTCCAGCACGTTCATCCCCATGCCAACATGCAGATGGGCTGGTAATGAGCACGCATAAGGCCCCTATGCACCCTGCATTCTCAATTAGTTCATTTGCATTCCTGGGCTGAATATCGCCCATGGGGGCTGCGGTGCATACCAGTATGTGCCACACATTCCCCCTGGAAGGTATTCAGTCGAGGTCACCCTGGATGCACCTGACTTGGTGGCCACCTGCACTGTGGCTCCTGTCCAGGGTCACATTTTGAACAGGAATTATGAAGTCTACCAGGATGAAGCACAGTGTCATAGGTTTACTTCATGACAAAAGGGATTACCTCACTTTGAAATTGCATTGTTTACTGCAGTAACTCTAGTGCAAAATCCTGCTGTGCTGCGCTTCATTGTGGTGGGCTTCACTGTATGCACACCCTATGCTGGTGGAGCATTCTTTTTGGATATTGTATTAGTGCCGACCTGCACACCCTCTTTGTGCAAACACATCTTTCTTCTCGTGAATTGACCTGGCACTTAATGTATCCCCCCCAATGTAAAATATCAGTTTTTAGTTCGATATGATTTTACACAATGAAGAATAATATTGTGTAGATGTAGAGTGCTACTGAAAATAAGATGCCATTTCTTCTGTGAACTATCCAGGCTAAATATATAGTAATCAGCAGGCATATTCTAGGAAAACACGTAAAAATGTGTAAAAGCAAGACAACATTGAAACTGCCTCTCCACAATCTGCATTGTGCAAATTCATTAGAAATAATTGGGTAAAAGCATCCCAAAAGCTCTCCGCAGCCATATCGGCTCTGACCAGAATTTGTTTGATAAGAGTTATGTATGGATTTTTGTTTGAGCTTTCCTTATTGTTTAATAGAATAGAAACACAGCGAGCCTGATGAAATGGCAGAGCCATGAAACGTCACCCTTATGTTCTGTGTGAATTAAGAAAATAAAGGAGAATATCTAAATTTTTTTTGTGGTATTCATCCATCCTTTTATTTAACTGTGCTACATGACTGTTATTTGGATGACCCAAACCTGAATATTTATCAGTGTCTCTTTTCAAGAGAGGGACAGCCTAGAGAACCCACCTGCCCCTTCGGCACCAACTAATCTACTTACCATACAGTGTTGTGGACTAGCCTGGCTCCATGGAACTTCCTCACAAGGGAGCAATGAGTGACACAACTGCTGGGCTCTGATAGCCAGGGTCAGCCTGAATTGGAAACTGCATACCTCAGCATAATTGTGTCATCACTTGCGGACATTTGTGTATGCATGCACACTTAAGGCAGGTGTTACAGTGTTCCTGCTTGTCTCCTGACCTGTTGCAGTATCAGTACCAAGTACCATGGAGGTGTCTTGGTGTTAGACAGATGGAAGAAGTTACTGGTGGGCTGAATAGTGTGGTGGCTAAAAATATTTTAATAGAAAGAGGCGAATCTTACATAATATCTACGGTTATAAAAGGAAACAGTGGAAATAAGAATTATGGATAGGATCCAGAGATAAATAAACTGGATCATAATATAGAGAATAATGGATTGGGAAGTGTGCGATATGAGAATTTAATGCACAGCTGATGTACGGGATGCTACATAAACCAAGAGAGCACAGCTAGAAGGGTTTATAAAAGCATCTCACACTGAGGGTTTGCATTAAATTTGAGTATGCACTTTTCCACATCCTTTTTTTTTTTTATAGTTGCTGGTGAGCATTTTTTTCCAGCCTGAGTCATGTCACTCAGAAATGCACCATGTAGCCATTCACAGACAGCATAGATGCCCCGGCACAACCCAGATGCACTGCACCGAACAGGATGCACTGGAGACTGAAAGTAGTGATATGTGGCACACCTTGAGGGGGCGTATAACTGCATATAAAGTGCAGAGCCATTCACAGAGCAAAACAAATGTGCAAATAAGGAGCATCCACAGCGCAAGTACCAAATGCCCCTTGTGGAGATAAATATAAAAGAAGTAGACTTAAGTGCAAGCTCACAGCAGGCTGACCACAGGACAGCAGCAGCAAGCAGGAGTAGAGCCAGCAGCAAAAGTAAAGAATGGATGAAGCACCATTCCTGATGGTGGGAATGTTAATAGTGATGAGGAAATGGGCAAACCATCAATGTGACGGTGGAAGGCACCATAGGCGACCAGCCTCGTGGTGGTATCGAGCTAGACTGACATTTGATCCGCTGACGGACACCGAAACAGTCAGCCAAT
Organism: Neoceratodus forsteri; assembly: GCA_016271365.2. Classification (NCBI taxonomy): domain Eukaryota; kingdom Metazoa; phylum Chordata; order Ceratodontiformes; family Ceratodontidae; genus Neoceratodus; species Neoceratodus forsteri. Next base: position 539,241,467 of record CM057449.1, on the reverse strand, counting down.
ACTGCCTGAACAGGGCTATTTTGAGGCAGCTCTGTGAGCTGTGCCATGATAAAATGCATGCACCCACTGGAAGAGGTCTTGCTATACCAGTGGAGACCATGGTGACAACAGCAATGTGCATGCTCACCACGGGAACCTTCCAGAGGCCATCTGGAGACACCACTGGCATATCCCAGCCATCCATTTCTCATCTCCTCACACAATTCCTCACTGCACTGCTCCCTCATGCTTCAGAATCCATCCATTTCCCAAGCACACAGAAAGAGCAGACTGAAGCCATGCAGCAGTTTCACAGGGTGGCACACATGCCAGGCATCATGGGGCCATTGACTGCACCCATGTAGCAATCCGTCCACCACCTGATAAGGATGCCATGAAATATGTCAACTGCAAGGGCTACCACTCAGTCAACTGCCAGGTGGTGTGCAATGCCAATGGGCACATCAGTAATGTCTGCACCACACACCCTGGGAGTGCACACGATGCCTTCATATGGCACCAGTCCAACCTTTGCTGCCAGTTTGATACTGGGAACATACCCAGTGGCCATCTTGTATGTGGGTGGAGCATGCAGAACTGCTGATGAACAGGACATCATGGCGCATCAAATGAAAGGAGGGGGAGCAGGTGTGTGATTGCCACGATACAAAATGTGCAGGGGGATGTGCACGGTGGGACAATGGAGGGGGTACACTGATGGAAGCATACACAGGAGGACAGTGCAGCAGAACAGCAAAGCATGGGAGGTGGGGTGCTGTGCAACAGCTGGCATGAGTGGCAGGGCAGAACACACCACAAGCAGCCATGCATGGTCGACCGCCGGGTAGGTGTGGGCAGGCAAGGGGGATGGGAACATGTGCAGGCATCCATAGCTGTGAGTGCAGACAGGTACAGGCAGACATCTGCAGCCTGGTTAGGCTGCAGCAATCAGGAAGGCAATGTAGGCAGCAAGGAAAGGTCGACACTTGGACCGGGGTGTACAGTTGGCAGTCACACCAGTGTGCCACGGTACAGGGGGAGGGCACTATGAACAAGTATGCAATGGAGTAACAGCCTGCTCTTGCTTCCAACAGGTGATGAGGCATACCGCCTCTGACCCTGACTAGTGACACCCTTCTGCCGACATGGAACAGAGGTGGAAGAGTGGTACAATGAGGCATGCATTGCTACACGTGCCATTATCGAGCATGTCTTTGGCATGCTGAAGATGCACTTCCAGTGTCTGGATAGGTCGGGTGGTGCCCTACAGTATAGCCCAACAGAAGATCAAAGGCTACTTTAACCCCTGGATGAGCCCTGATACCCTTGAACTAATGAAAAATTGAGACCACCTCTGGCATATAGCTAGGGCCACTGGCAAGCAGTCTGATATCCTGAACTACAAACATGCGAGGAACAACTGTACCAGGACCATCCGATTAGTCAAAAATGAATACTATAAAGATGCCCTAACCAAGAACTGAGATGACGGGTGCAGATTCTGGGCTAACCTAAATAAGGTCACCGGGTGAGAACCCAAAACAGCCCCTGCCATGCTTGGCATTGATGGCTCCCCCATCCTTGACCCAAAATCTATTGCCAACACCTTTAACAATGCCTTCTCTGACTTGCAGCATGTTCTCCCTACTGACTTCTTCTCCCCCACCATCCCTGCTGCAATCACACAATCCCCATTGCATCCCCCTTTCGCTTCAAGACTATTACCTTCAGAGAAACCAGGAAATATCTGCGCAAAGTGCTTGGGAAGGGGAGATTCAGTGGGGATAACCTCGACCTGAAACTAATCTTACTCTCACTCAAAGAAATCTTGTCCCCTCTCACCCGTATCCTTAACCTCTCACTCTGTCTCACGGTATTCCTCCAAAAATAGAAAGCTGCAGTAGTCACCCTTGTGTACAACAGTGGGGATCATGTCCTCCCTGGGAACTATAGACCCATCTCAATATTACCACCACTCTCGAAGGCCCTTGAATGAATCATTGCCGACCAACTTGTCGATTATCTGGACAAGCACATGCTCCTATGTGCAGAGCAACATGGCTTTAAGGCTGAGTACAGTACCACTACAGCCCTCTTGGAATACACAGACTTCATCCACAAATCCCTCAATCTTGGCCAGCTCATTGGAGCTATATATATTGACCTAACAAAGGCCTTTGACACGGTCAACCATGCCATCTAATTGACCAACTCACTGCCATAGGCCTTGCCCCTGAGGTGGCTGCATGGTTCCGCAGCTACCTACACTGCCGTTCTCAGCAAGTCAGGATAGATACCTTTCTCTCTGACAACAAGCCTGTGTGCCCAGGCATTCCACAAGGGTCAATACTGGGCCCCTCTTCTGTTTAGCCTGTTTCTGAATTGCCTTCCCCAGCCAGTCAGTGCCATATCCTCCTTTACGCGGATGATGTGGTTATCTTTTCTAATGGTTCCGACCCCACTGCTCTTGAGCAACAGCTACAATGTGACTTCACCAGCATTGAGGTGTGGTTCAAAAATCATAAACTGATAATGAACTACAAAAAAACCAAAACCATGTTGTTCACCAGCCTTAAGAACAAGCAGATAAACTGCCCTCTATCATAATGTGATGGGGTGGTGTTCCTCTTGAACGTGTTCATCACTTCAAATATCTCGGAATCACTCTTGACAGCTCACTCTCCTATGCCCTCCACATAGACATCACTGCTAAAGCAATCAACAAATGCTTAGGGCTACTTTATTGCCATAGGCAGAGCCTGACCCCTGACGCCCTCATCATAGCGGTCCACAGTTCAGTTGGTTCCCTAGTGGACTATAGACTGCTGATTTATGGCTCTGCCACAGATACTGCCCTCTGATGTATAAAAACTGCCCTTAACAATGCCTGCAGGCTCACCATAGGGGCATACCGACTAACCCACACCTGCGATCTCTATGCAAAGGCTCACTGGCTAACGCTCGTTGGTTGCCTAAAATATCAGTCTTGCCTCCTGGCCAAAAAGATCTGCCTTGGTCAGCTCTCGACTGGGGTCCAACAACTCCTAGTTCCCAGCACTAATCCTAGACCCACCCAAAATTTGGAACTACAGTCCTTCCTGACTCCAAATGTTGGACATCTCAAGGACAAAGGTCCTTTGCCTATCGGGCACCATTGTAGTTCAACTCCGTCCATGATAACATTATTAGCCTGCCCACTCTGTGGACCTTCAAAAAGAACCTAAAGAACCATTTAATACAGGAATCTCAATGTGTCTGCCATTGCTAGCACCTAGCAAAGGCATCTACTACCATCTGCCCTTCTGCCAAACAGATCTCTCTCTCTCTCTTTCTCGGACAACCTGCACTTGGGGCTGAACCCCCCACCCCACCTCTCCAGCACTTCTATGCGCTAACCCCCTCGTGTTGCTGACAACCAACAGGCTCCCTGTTGGGCATAGTTATTTAGTCTTTTCCTGTATGTATCTGACTGTGTTTACTTATTCCAATTTTAGTTTTTGCTGTATTTTTTGCATTCCTTTGTTTAAAGACCAAATGTGCCTAAATGTTTTCATTCTAATTCTATTGCATTGTTTGTCTCAATCCTCTGTATAATCACCTACTTGTTCTAAATGTAGTAACGTGGAACCTATGTAAAGAGCTCTGAGCTCAAATGGTTAATCCGAGATCTGAAATAAATAAAAATATTCATGACCTGTTGCATACTGCACAATATGGCCATTGACCATGGAATAGCTGCCCAGGCTGAGGAGGGCAACAGTTCCTGGGAGGAGGATGAGGAGGGGGATGAGGATGCAGCAGTCCAAGGGTAGTGTGATGGAGCAGTAATGCCACGCTGAGACCCACGGCTGATCGCCAGGGCCCAGCGGTACAGAGACATTATCATGGAGGAGCACTTTGGGGACCACAGATGAGTAGCACAAATTGGTAATACACGGCTGGCACCCCACACCACACACACACACCAAAATACCCAGATACACAGCACAGGGCACTCTACCGCAACAGTGATGCAGTATAGTGCACTCGTGAGGGTGACAATGCTGCACACAAACACACACACACACACACACACACACACACACACGCATACGCACAGCAAGATTCACATGTCTGGGGCCACGGTGCATGTGCTGAGGATGGCATGGATCAGTGTACTGCTGCTGGCACACCTGTACAGCAGTCACAGGACCACACTCATCATGTCCATGCCACACAGCACAACAATGGCACACCCAGACATGCATGTAGCACTGCACAGGTGACCCACACAGGCAATTCACTGGGGTAGGATCATGCCACCCACACCACCCCAGGAACAGGTAGCCAGGTGAGTGTGCCGCAAAGGGTGCAGGTCATGGGACCATGTGAGCTGTTACCCAGGCATCAGTGGGAGGCACCACAGCCACCACGGACACATGGACAGCCATGCTCACAACTGGTGGTCACTGGTGGAGCACCACTGGCCACAGGGGGGTAGGCAACACCCCTGGAGGGGTACTGCAGCAAGACCATGAACAGGGACTCACTGGTGTGTTGACCCCATGATCCATGTTGGATACAGGGATGATGAGATGGAGAGGTGTGGTGACTGTGTCAGTAGCAATAGATCTACCTGATGCCGCTGCCTGGGTGTGCGTGAGGCACTCTTGGGGGTTCGGCTGGAGGCCTGGCCACTGCATGATGCACTGGTTGCACATGCCACCTTGGCAGTGTCTGCAATCTGCTCCAGAGCTGCAGTCATGCCCACCCACAGTAGGGGTGCCTCTGCCAACATCTGGGCATGTCACATGGCCAACGACTCATGTTCAACAGGCAGCAGCAGCATCCGAAGGCCCCTGATCTCTGCCCATAGGGATGCCTCCCCCTCTACAGTGGCCTGCAGGAAGCATGCATAGCCCTCAATCTCATTGGCAGGTAAAGGCTCACAGGGATAGCACTGAAGGGCAGGTGGTCTGCCAGCCTGCTGCTGCATATCCACTGTAGGTGGATGCACCACAGCAGGCCAGGGTATGGGTGGGGACTGGGCTTGTGCAACCACTGTGCATCCAGGGACAGCTGCATCATGGGCTATCACTGCCTGCGGTGGAACCACAGCACCCTGCTGACCAGTGCTGGTGGTCCCTGCCACCACAGCAGCAGCACCAGGCACAGAGCCAACAGCAATGGTGTGCAGTGGAACACAACACCACAGGTGCCCCCCATGCCTGGCCTGTCATGCGACTGCACATTACTGTCCATGGAAGGGGCATACAGACACACAGGCACATGGTCAGATAGTCACACAAAGTGGGGCTGTCAGGGCACACATGGCATACACACATGGACAGGGACATGTCCTGGGCAGCTATACTCACAGTGCTGTGATGGCCATCTGGAAGTCCCCTCCAGGAATACCCATGCTGGCCATCAGCAGTTCCTCCATGAGTGGAAGGTGCACACCTGTCTGCGGCCCACCCCCCTGTCCTGCTCAGGGAGGCCCTATGTGCATCACCTTCTCCTTGGCTCTACTCGTCTCATCGTTCAGGTACTTTCTGCACTCCTGGGATGTCCTGTTAAACTTTCTGATGGCATTGACATGCCATGCCACAGCATCCAAACCCACATCCTGCAGCTGTTGGCTGCCACCCCTGCCAGACAGGATGTCCTTGCACAGCAGGTATGACTCGATTAGTGCCCTATCCTCATCACTAGTGAAATTGGGACATCTGTGTCCAGCAGCTGTGTGCTTTCCAAAGATGTTGGTTTCTGCGGGGGAGAATATGCAGTCATTGGCACACAACAGGTAGCTCCGTATATGTGCAGGCATGGTGGCTGGCTGCTGTAGGGTCATAGCACCCTGTTTACATACCACACACCCACCTGCTATGCATTACTGGAACAGGATCTGGGACTGTCAGGGACAGCTGTGCATTGGAGTCTCAGTTTTGTAGCAGTGGTACATGTAGCTGCAATGTCCTGTACATGTGACTGGCATTGCTTGACGTACCACCAGATGGTGGTCAGGACTGCAGAACACATGTCATCTTTCTGTGGTACCATGCTACGTCACCCACCAGCAACATTCCCCACCCCCCACAAGCCGGACCTAGAATGGACAGTGGGACACTCACCTAGATGTACCTGTTGACCAGGAACAGGCGTGGACTATGGCTGTATGTCCTAGGGCTCACACTGCCCTCTTGTGCTGCCACACTGCCTTTGGAAGAATATAAACAAATCTACCTTCGAGGATTACATAGAAACATAGACTTTGACGGAAGATAAGGACCGCTAGGCCCATCTAGTCTGCCCATTTCCCTACTTACAGGATAGGCCGCAGATCCTAGTTAACCAGCAGCCTATTTCTTCCTACCCCCCACAAGAATTGCCTTATGTCTGTCCCATGCATTCTTGAATTCTCCCACAGTTTTAGACTCATTAACCTCCTCAGGAAGGCTGTTCCATGCATCCACTACCCTCTCTGTGAAATAATACTTCCTCACATTGCCCCTGAACCGCCCTCCTTCTATCTTTAAATTGTGTCCCCTTGTTCTTGCAAGTCTCTTTTTCTGAAAGATGCTACCATCTTGGACTTTGTTGATTCCACTGAGGTACTTAAAAGTTTCTATCATGTCACCTCTCTCCCTTCTTTCCTCAAGGGTATACATATTAAGCTCCTTTAGTCTGTCCTCATACGGCTTCTCTTGCAGACCTTGCACCATTTTAGTTGCCCTCCTCTGGACTGCCTCTATCCTGTCCATGTCCTTGCGGAGATGGGGTCTCCAGAACTGGACACAGTACTCCAGATGGGTCTCACCAACTGTCTGTACAGAGGATAACAACTTCCTGTTTTCTGCTGATGATGCCTCTCCCAGACATCCCAGTATACCCCAGGCCTCCCTACTGCCTTCTCACATTGCTTGCTAACCTTAAGGTCATCTGATATGATTACCCCCAGGTCCCTTTCCTTTTTGTTGTTGTTACTACCTCCCATCCATTGTGTATTCTTCCCTGGTTCTTGTTTCCAGGTGCATTATTTTGCACTTCTTTGCATTGAATCCTAGCTGCCATACTTCTGACCATTCCTCCAACCTTGACAAGTCCCTTTTCATCCTTTCCATGCCTCCTTGTGTATCAACCTGTTGAAGATCTTTTGTCATCTGCAAAAGGCATATTTTCCTTCCAGTCCTCTGCAATGTCACTGAAGAAGACATTAAAAGGACTGGACCCAATACTGAACCCTGCGGCACCGCACTAGTAACCCCTTCTTCAGAGTGGACTCCATTTACAATTACCTTCTGTGTCCTGTTGTCCAGCCAATGTTTACCCAGGCTACACCCTGGGTCCCACTCCCAGGCTGGTTAATTTGACTATTAATCTTTTGTGTGGGACTGTGTCAAATGCCTTGCTAAAGTCTAGGTAGACCATGTCCACAGCCCATCCCTGGTCTACTACTTTGGTCACCCAGTCAAATAAATCCATTAGATTCGTCTGACGTGACCGTCCCGCTGAGAACCCATGCTGCCTTGGGTCCTGTGCTCCACTGGCCTCTAGGTACTCGACTATTCTTTCCTTCAGAAGTGATTCCATCACTTTCCCTACCACAGAGGTCAGACTGACAGGTCTGTAGTTTCCTGCCTCTGTCTTGGACCCACTTTTGTGAAGGGAATCACATCCGCCTTCCTCCAGTCCTCGGGTACCACACCATCCTCCCATGATTTATTAAAAGAGTAGCCAGTGGTTTCACTAGTTCCTCCCTTAATTCTTTTAGAATTCTGGGTGAATTCCATCAGGACCCATTGCTTTGTCCACCTTCAGTTTTAGGAGTTCTTGCAGAACCTTTCTTCTGTGAAAGGACTGGATCAACCCCCTATCAAAAGTGCTTCTTTTAATTGGATTAGGCACTTCCTCCTCTTTGTGAATACTGAGCAGAAATATTCATTCAGTATTCCTGCTTTTCACTGTCCCCTCTGCCCTCCCACCGTTTATTCTATTCAGCCTCACTATCCCTCCCTTTGTCTTTCTACGCTCGCTGATGTACCTATAAAAGGTTTTATCCCCCTTCTTAACTGAGTTGGCTATCTTTTCCTCAGTTTGGGCCTTTGCTATTCTGACTTCCCTCCCTGCTTCCTTCTGCCTTAATTGATACAGCTCTCTGTCCTGCTCCTTCTGTGTTTCCTTATACTTCTGGAATGCTATCTTTTTCTTCCTGACTTTCACAGCCACCTCTTTTGAAAACCATAGTGGCTTTTTCTTTCATTTTGATTTGCGTATTTGCTTCACACAAAGGCTTGTTGCCTCTGTGATGGCAGTTTTGATAATTCCCCATTGTTGCTCCACACCTCCTTCTAGCCTGTTTGCTAGTGCTTTTCTGAGACACTCTCCCATCTTGCCAAAGTCAGCCCTCCTTAAGTCCAGTACCCTCACTTTTGTATGGCTTGACTCTGTAGCTGAGTTTAACGTGAACCACACTGTTTGATGGTCACTTGTCCCCAGATGGCAACCCACTTCTAGATCTGAGATCCTCTCACTGTCCCCATTTGAGAGTATGAGGTCTAAGATTGCTCCCTCATGAGTGGGTTCCGAAACTAGCTGTCTAATGCCTGCCACCTGTAGGGCATCAAGAATGGCCCTGCTCTTGGATGTGGCTGCAGCAAATGTGCTCCAGTTAACATCTGGCATATTCAGGTCTCCCATCAACAGTATCTACCCTTTCTCTGCCATTCTAAGAATGCCTTCTATCATATCCTTGTCCATTCCTTCCCCCTGACATGGGGGTCTGTACACAACCCCTGTGCAGATTGTGGTGCCCTTTCCAGTCTCCAAGGTGACCCACAGTGCCTCCTCTCCTCCCTGTTTACTCTTTTGTTCAGTTGCTTTTATCCCTTTCTTTACATAGAGAGCTACTCCTCCCCCTCTTCTCCCCTGCCTGTCTCTCCTGTAGGTTATGTACCCTGGTATGTTAACATCCCAGTCATGGTTCTCTGTGTACCATGTTTCTGTGACTGCTACGATATCCAGACATCCCTCTTCCATTAAGGCCATCAGCTCAGGAGCTTGTTGCCCAGACTCTGAGCTTTGGTACTCATTACCCTCCATTTCCTGATGGCCTTACTCCTTTGCCCCATCCCTGTCCTTCTTGCCTTTGTCACTTTCTCCATTTACCCTGCCCTTCTCCTATCGACACCTCTATCTTGGTGTTTGCGCACTTACTACAGTGATTATTTGGGGGCTAGGATTTTCCTGCTCCTTTCCAGTGCCTCCCCCCTTGGCTAGTTTAAAAGCTTGCCAATGAAGCATTTAAACCTATCACCTAGGATCCTGGTTCCCCTCCCAGACAGATGCAGCCTATCATGCCAGTATAGGCTTGCATCACTCCAGGTGGACCCCCAGTCCCCAATGAAGCCAAATCCCTGAGCTCCTCACCAGTTTTTCAATCACTGATTGAATTCCATGGTGCAGAACACCCTAGCCTCTCCTATGCCATAGATGGGTAGCACCTCTGAGAAGGTTACCGTGCGTGCTACTTGACTAAGGCCCCTTCCCAATTCCACAAACTCTTCCTGCACTTCTCTAATCCCTTTTTTAGCCAGGTCATTTGTCCCTAGGTGGACAATGACATCCAGCTCCCTTCCCTGTGCAGCTGCTCTGGCAATCCTGAGGATTCACTCCCTATTGCTCCAAGCCATGGTGCAAGGCAGGCACCTTACCTCCCTCTCCCCTTCCTCCCCCAGTTCTACCTTCCTAACAATGGAGTCCCCCACTAGGAGTTGTTTACTTCCCCTGCAGGGTCCCCCTGCCACCCTCCTGTGGGTCTCCTTTGTGGAGGTTCCCAGCATCCTCCTTGGTCTCCACTGTGGGTGCCTCCACAGAGGAACCACACTTTGCCAGAATGGCATAGGATTGTGGAGAGGTACAACGGAGCGATGCACCTCTGTTCCACCACCCTCACCCTCCCTGAGCCCACTGTGGTCCAACCGTTCCTCTTTCTTGGCAACCTCTGAGGCAACGGCAGTGGCACTGATGGTCCCTGAATGGAAGAGGAGGTCCCACAAATCCTGGCCAACTCAGCCTGGAGATGAGCAACCTCCTCCCTCAGCCCAGAGAGGTGCCTGCAGATGGGACAACACCGCATCCTCCAGAACATCTCCCGGAAGACTGCTGCTCCACAGCCACTGCACTGCACCACTCCAATCATGTCTTATTTCTGGCCCCTTAATTGTTTGCAATCCTTACTCTTTCCTCTGTTTTTTTCTTTCTCCTTACTTTCTGCCTGTGTGTCCTTTAAGCTCCTGATTGTCCTGTTCTGAGACAAGAATATCCTATATTTCTCTGTAGACCACTTACTTGCTCAGAGGCAGACCTCCAGCAGCTAGAGGGGGCCAGAGAGCTACTCTTGCCCTTCTAGGATGGTGGTTCCTTGGTGGTTCTGTGATCACTCACTTCCTGCCCCTAAACAGGAAGTTCCTGTTGTCAGTCAAATCCTGTGCCTATAAAAATAGAACTAGCTTTGGTAGGGGAGGGAAGGAGGGCAATATAGTCCCAGCAGAGAAGTTCAGTCACACAGCAGTCCTTTCTCCTGGTGTCTTCTGCCAAGCTATAAGCAGAAACTTTCTAAGGCAGTCTTTAAATGTAGCTTCCTTCTAGCTAAGCCACTCCCCCTACTTACCAGATCTTTCTACAAGTAATTTAAACCTCACAGCAGTTAAGTCCTTTCAGTCACCTGAGATTTACACCTAGATAACTCTTCAGATACCCATTCAGTTCAGTTAACCCAGACACACACTTTTTTTTTGTATGTTAGTTTTTTTACCCTAAATTAAAGGTCAAATAAAAAAGTTATTTTACTTTAGTCCCAGCAGAGAAGTTCAGTCACACAGCAGTCCTTTCTCCTGGTGTCTTCTGCCATGCAATTCCTCTCAGTCACCTGAGCTCTGTGGAGGCACAATCAGGAGCATTTATGGCTCAGGGAATGCAATGAGGTTGGGAGCATCTTTAATGAAATGCTAAACAGGTGAGATGCCCCTGAATTTGGCAATGAGCTGATTTAGGAGCAATGTCTGTGAATTGCATAATCGCTACCAGTTCATCCCAATCAGCGTGGTGCATCTGCTACATTGAGCACATCTCCATACGGCACATTTCCAGCACATGCACGTGGGACATAGGGCATTTCCTGAATATGGCGCACCTGTCATGGTGCAGTGCCACACATGTCTGATGCCGGGTTAGCTGCTTGCCAGTTGTAGCACTAACAGTCAAGTATCACTGACTGCACGATCGCATTTGGCTGCGCATACATGTCCACATGTGGATTGACAGCGGTGCCGCCTGTCACATTGTGTGCATTCATCGTGCAACAGGGTATCATTGTGCATCTGTGGATTACAGCTCAACACCAGCACTGTGTGTGGTGACAATGCACTGTGTGTGGCATTGCTTACCAGTCACAAGACTGCAACTCCATGCAGAGTATGCATGCATGACCTGGTCATGTTCCATGACCCTGTGTTCCCACCCCATGCACAGCGGTGTGCGCATGCATGATGATGCACTATTGGTGGCAATTGCACTTTGCCATGCTGTGCACGGTGCATCCCATGATGTCTATTTTCACATGTGGTGTGACTGTGCCATTGCAGAACAGCACTGTTGTCTGTGCACACCTGACCTGCTGACACTGAGGGTGATCATGCCACAGGCTGAGAGGACAGGCCCAAGGGCCATGAACTGGGGTGAGGTGGAGCTCCTCAACTTTGTGGCACTGGTACTGCAGGTTGAGGGATAGCTATTTGGGTCACATGACCTCATGTCGCCACGGTCCATGGTGTGGGCCAGGACTGCTGTGCAGCTGGTGTGCAGGACAGTGGTTGCCCACAATGGGGGAGCAATGCAGGCACCGTTATGGTGATCTGCAGTGCAGGGACCCTAACAGGCTGTGGAGCCTACAGGATCATGCACGCAAGGGTGCAGTGCTACATCCAGGTAAATCACAGTACCACGCATGCACAGGGCAGCATGGGGTTGGGGGGACAGGCTCACTGCTCACCACTACACACACACACACACACACACACACACACACACACACACACATGCACCATGGGCCATACATAGCATGGGCAGTGCTGTTTGACCACAGGGAGTGGGCATGTAGGCAATTGAGCATGGGGGCAGGGCCACTGTGGCATGCGTAGTATGCCATGTCCATTGGCATTTCATGCTTCCATCTGCACACATGGTGGGCACGGACAGCGGTGCTGTGTGTGGATGCACACAGCCAGGGATACCATCACTGGGGCGCTGTGTGGTGTTGCCTTCCTTGCATGCTGGCACTGGTGTTGTTGCTGGGGAGGGTGGTGGACATGTCACACCTTCTGTCTCCTCATGGTGTTCTCTGCTTTTGTTTCTCTCACAGAGCCAGCAGGCAGGTGGTGGGCTGTGGATGCAGTGGAGGCCAGGCACATTAGGGCCAGTGTCAGTGCCTATGGACAGTGACATGCTGGTGTGGGTGAGTGTCTGTCTTGTCCACTCCCTGTGTGTTTGGGGGTGGGTGGTGCCCTCATCTGACTGCTGCAGGTCCATTGTGCATGTCCATTTGCTGCTGGTTGCACACACACATGGGGTGTGGGCATGGCTGTGTGTGCTTGGGCCACAGTGCACCTGGCACCTGTGTTTACATCCATCATGTGTGCATATCATGCACACCATGGGCACCCTTTGGTGATCCAGTAGTGTCTGGACAGAGCCTGCATGCTTGTGCTGCCTGCTGGCATGTGTACATGCTATGTGGGGCATGGCAACATGTCCCTGTGCACAAGCCCCTGCATGCACATGTGGGCCACGTGCTTCCTGAGTAACATTGAATGGTCACAGTGTGGCACTGTGTGCCAGCCTGTTGCTGGCATGTGGTGTGCCTGACAGACTCTTTGCCATTTGTGTGGTGGATGCCTCCCGCATACTCATGTGGTGGGTGGGGGGGAGTGGCTAGTCTAGAACATGGCACTTAGTATCTGTTGTCTGTGTCCCCCACTGTAGGTCCAAGGGGTGTATGGCCATGTGTCCCCATTCATCGGAGGTGTCAGGGACTTCTGCAACTTGCAGGAATCCAGATCCAGATGTATGTATGGAGGACACTGCAGCCACTCTACAGGCATCAGGGACAGCTGCTGCAGGCAGTGACCAGGCTGGTCAGGTTGCTGTGTACCAGGGGTCATAAGCATGGGTGCTGTGCTGTGGCACATCCCGTAGATTAGGGACATGGACATTTCTGTTTTGCCTCCCATACCTTCCTCATCCACATAATTTGTTACTGTACCCTGTTCCGACACACACACACACACACACACATATATCTTCACCCTCCAACATAAATGTTTTTGTACTTGTACAGTCCCCCACCCTCACCTTTACTGTTCTTACTGCCTGTTGTTCTTGTAAACAGTTTATTGTGTGCCATTGCTGTTACTAAACCATTTTCTATTGCAACTGGTGTCTGTGGTCATTCACTGTGCATTGTGCATGTATTCTGTATTTGTCTGCTGCTGACCGCTCTCCCTTTATTGCCTTATACATGTATGCAACTGTGTTACTGCACACACACACACACACACACACACACACACACACACACACATATCCTGCCCCCTGATGTGGCTGCCTCACTGTGTGCCCTCCTTGTTGCCTGTGGCATGTTAGTGGGTGTTGTGTCATGCTGCTTTTCTCAGTGCCCCATTATGTGTGTGTTGCATGTGGGCTGCATCTGTTGCACTGCTGTTCTGTTGTTGTGTGGCTCTGTGTGTGGTCCAGTTTAGTTGTGGGCTTCTTCCACCTGTGTAGTGCATGGCACTCAGCCTATCCACCATTGTGCCTGACCACTGGTGTGCCCCTGTGTCTATTTCTCCACACCACTGGGTTGCTGTGCAGGGGGGCCATGTCCTGAGGACACCTCCATGCTGCATGGTGCCCCCAGCAGCTATGGCACACATTGACAGGCACCCCCGGGCTTGTCATATGTGCCAGTTGGGCCCCTGTGTGGGATGTGTTAGGTACTTCTGGGTGTTTCTATGTGTGCTGTCTGTTCACCTCTTCTGCTGTGGCCACTGTTGTGCCCTTTGGCACTCTAGCCAGTCCCTACAGGTGTGTTTCCTTGCATCCTTTGTGCCACTGCAGGTTCCCCCTGTTGTTCCTTCATCCCCTGCTGACTTGCTCCATATTCACAGTTATGTTGCCCTAGGAGCTTTGGTGCATCCCTGTTGCACTGGGGCATCTCACATTGTGCCATTCCACATCTGTGCGATTCACAGTGGGGATGCACACAGGGCATCTTGCGGCATATCCTTCTATGAGTCACACTGTCTGGGGTCGGCGCATTCAGGTTGTGCCGGTGCATCTCATTTGCACCCAGCACATCTGCTTTGTGAATCCTGCCCACAGTTTGGAATTTCCATCATGATTGTGCTTACCTAGTGCTGTAAGCAGTCAGGCACAGCTTTGTTCCTGCTCACAGTGTCTATTGCCTGAAGCTGGGGAACAGCAGGATCAACCAGATAGAGCTTTTTGTTTTTTTATAAATTTAAAAGTAGGCTCAACCAGATAGATAAAAAGAAAGATTATGGAAGGAAAGACAACACTTCTTTTAGCGGCTTCTCACTAACTGTCAGACGGAGCCACCATGTTTGTGAAACTGTTCAGCTTCCCACACATTAAATGAGAGCCAATAAGGGCATGCTAGATTTTGACAGGCAGAGTGCATGAATGCCATAACAACCCATTGGTTATTACAGAGAATATCCACGGGCTGAGCCCATAGAAAAAATTGCTCACCAGTTTTTATTATGTTATGTCTGATTGAGTTCAAATGTATGGGTGGGAGGGGTAAGGTTGCACAGAATATCGAAATTCTGATGGAATGGAATTTTGCAGGATTTCAGAAAATCCATGGAATTCTGCCGGTATAAGAATTCTGATATTTTGCATGCAAAATGGCTTTTGTGGATTAATAATCTGCAGTTTACATAAATTGCAGATTCTTTTTCCACAATCTGCAGAAAAATATTCTGTGGTTTGTGTGATTCATGGAAAAGTATTCTGAGGTTTACAGAGAAATGCTTTTCAGAATTCGGTGGAATTTAAAATGAAATTCTGAAAAGCATTTAAAGCACACTTGCCATTCCACACTAATTCTGACTGCAGAATTGCACATTTCACATAGTCAGTGGAGGGCCTGTAGAGGGGATTAGGTTTTTAAACTACAATTTCTTTTACCCAGGGTTATCCATTATAAGGCCTGATTCAAAACATGATATTAATTCACATTTGAGTTACAGAACACTGATACCAAAACAAAGGTAAAGTACTGCATTGCCTTATAGTTAGAGAGAAAAGGTTGAAATCCAGAGAATCCTACATGGAAAATAAGACAAAAAAAGCATTATCAGTCATTCAGATAATAATTTTCAGGTGGTCCAATCATTTGAATAGACTCTATTTGACTATGCTGAAGGCATAGCTCATCAGGTCCAGTTTCATACCTCAAGTATTTCTAAATCACTTTATACCAGGCGTAATTTTTTAAATTTTATTTTAGTTTGCAATTTTTTTTACAAAGGGTAGCCCTCCCAAAATGTAACATCTCATTTCCAGTAGGATCCTGCCTCTACCAGTTTCCTCAACCAAGTGGACTGATGCACTGGTAGGTACTGTACAATCGCTTGCCCAAGTTCACACAGTGAGACTTTAACTCTAGTGAGTTTGAGCCTATAGTCTTGAGGTTTCCATGCCAGTGCTCTAAACACTGGACCACACTACATCCACATACTGTACCACAGTCACAAACACTTTTAATCAGCTTTGCCAGAGGAAGGGTCACACTGAAGCCTCCCTTCAATGTATCCATATTGTGCAGAAATGCAAAGTTTCAAGCAAAAGTAGAGGGCTAATATGGAGAGAAAACTTCAATGATATCTTGTCCTCCTCGAGGCCAGCAAGATCTGGAAACAAAAAGTATTTGGCACTTCTGAAGGAGAAACACCAGTGCTGAGCAATAGGACAAAAAACTATTAATAATCGGCCAATCATCAACCTCTCAAACACTGCTCTTACTCAATGATTTCGGTACATTCCAAAGGTCATAATCCCCCCCCCCCGACTCTAGCTCTGCAGAATGAGGAGTTCTGATTTCCTTGGGATGGCAAGTTTGCTTCCAAAATCAATTTTAGAATTTTTTAGGTAATCTCCTAGAATTCTGAAAGCAATCCGTGGATTCATTATTGAAACCACAGATTGCAAGTACATGTGCATTGATTTAGCTGTTGCACAATTTTAATCTGGAGGGAGATCATTCCACTATTCAACTGTTGCCTTATTTTTTGTAATGTAAATGTAGATTACTACAGTATTCCATGAATATTTTTAAATGATGCAAGCTGGAAGTGCCAGAATGTGTTATGCAGTTTTGAAAGGATGGTCTATGTAAACCATGGAATGCGAGTTAATCGGTAGGTTCACATTCCATGGTTTCCATAAATGTGTTCATGGTTTAGTTTCACTTTACAGTGCGGGAGTTGGAGGGAAGGAAAGATGGTGTGAGAGACAGGTTATACAGTTTAAATTTAATGTTTTATTTTTTTGAATTGATTTGATTTGATACCTAGTTGGACCATAAGCAACATAGCCCATTTTCAAGGATGACCAGGATAAATGCAAGAACCTAAAAACAATATATACATACATCATCATCATAAACATTCAACTTCAAGTACATGCAGCACTTCCTAACACATTTTGAAATGGCTGCTGTTGAGGATGGTACTAGGAAGTGTCCAGCTGCACCCTTCTCATCTGAGGAGACAAGCATCTTGACCAGCACAGTGGCCAAATCCACTGTCCAGCTTTTTGGGACAAAACAAAGTCATATACCAAATGGTAGAATGTGAGGGAGAAAAGATCCAATGTCCAGTGAGTGCAGGAGGGGGGCAGAGATAGAGAGAGAGGGACAGACAGTGAGGAAGTGAAAGCATCAATGTTACGGTAGTTAATAATGAGAGTTGTACATGTGGAGATGCCAAGAGGTGTTGTCACCATGACAGGAAGACGGAAACAATGGTGCACTGCTGTTGGTGATTGTTAACTAACTGAAATTCTTTCTTTCTGTCATAACATAGGAGGCATAAGGAGGCAGTAGAGTGCAGTGGTCTAAGGCTCTGAGCTGCAAATTTGGTGACATCCAGCAGACCAGACCTGGGTTTGAATCCCGCAGCTTCCACTTGCATACTGTGTGACCCCGAGCAAGTCACTTAACCTCCTTGTGCTCCCAGGTCGCTCCTGTAAAAAAGCTTTCTGCTTAGTGTGCTATACCTGGTTAAACAACTAAAAATAATAAAAATTGTGATATTTTAAGAAAATTGTATAACTGAGCATTGCTGACTGTCAGCTGGTGGGGTGGTTCGCATGTAGTGGCTATCAGTGGTGTTGCTGATAATCTGGCACTACCTAGCCATTCTTTTTTGACCCCAAGAATTAATTGGTCCCAAATTATGATATTCAACTGCTGTCCCATCTGCCTATGTTGCCACAGTCCAACTGAACACCAGCTTTTGTTCCATGGTACTACTTTCAAGTGACTTGATATGTGTCATGGGGCGGAACTGGGTCTCTGGCTTCTTTGTCCATCCTCATCAATTCCTGTGTTATGAGCTCAACAGTAGGTTTTTTTCAGTTCACCAGCTCTAACTCCTCCATATACCACACATGCAGTCCACAGGAATGGCTATGTGCTCCATGAATACCCTGAAGTCCCATTTACCACTAACACCACCATATTTTGCCACAGTGGTGGTGCACAGTGCAGTACCTGTCAAATGGTTTCATACGTGGGTATTTTTTTTAGTTTTTCTCCCACCTAGCTTTCCATTGCACCTGTTAGTGGCAAGTAGCTGCAGTCAACAGTCTATGTATACAGAAGAAACCAGTGGCAGTTTTAGACACCTTCCTGGCCACCTGTGTAGCTTTGACACTGGAAACTGGTAAGGTCCCTTGCTGCCTCCTGGGATGTCTGCCATGTGTCAATGACACCTCCTCAGCTCCTAATTTCCCTCAGGCAACAGTACTACCTGAACAAAACTTGGAGAGTGTATAACATGTCTTTCTCTGTAAGTAACTATTGGGGTATTGAAAAAATAATAACTGACAAGGTCTTGTCAAGGTGATCTTTCACTTTTGTGTCAGCAGCTTTTCATAAATCAGGAGAGGCTGCATGAAGACTTGTAGCCCAATCAGATATACTAGAGTTAGAGATGCTGCTGCTGTCCAAATAGAGGGAATTGTTGAACCTCCTTACCACCTTCAGGCAATGCTATGATATTTATGTTCTACATGATTGATAAATAATTTAATTTCAGTTGCAAATAAAAGGGGGTTTAGGACCATCCACCACCTTCTGTGCCCTTGCATCCTGCCAGTTATCTACCTACATTGTCAGCATGTCCCTCCCTCCAAAGGACCCAGTTTCTTGATTATCCTTTTATATGGAACACAGTGAAAGTCCTTCCTGAAGTCCAGATACAATATGTCAACTGCCTGACATTTATTAACAGCCCGCATTACCCAGTCAAAAAAGTCAATCAAATTCGTTTGACATGGTCTTCCCACCACAAACCTATGTTCCCTGCTGTCTTGCAGCTCATCTGCTGCTAGAAACTCCACCAGTCTTTCTTTAAATATTGTTTCCATCAGTTTGCCTGCTGCTGCTGTCAAACTAACTGGCTTATAGTTCCCATGCTTGTCCTTGCCCCACTTTTGTGTAGTGTTACCAGTTATCATGTCTGTTGTTCTCCAGTCTCACTACTCAAAGGTGCAGCAGCCACTTGGAAGGCATGAGTAAGCTCCAGGGGCTCATGGCAAAGGCCACAAAGATCTACAGCTTTACTTCTTTTTCCCACCTCCCACACTGCTCACATAATGGATATTGTGGCTCACAGTCAGCACATTCATTCTACCACTGGAGTCACGTTGTGTAGACTCACAGGCTCTATGCAGCATTTTTATTTCCCACTGCAACCATGTCAGCCAAAAGTGTAAAAAGTTACCTAATTTGTTTCTGTGTTCCTTTATTCACATAGTTCATACTGTGTTCATCATTTGCAGTTTGATAAAGAACACTACCTATTTTCAATCAGCAGGTAGCAGTTAATTTTGCAACAGGAGTCAAATGCTTTTCAGAACCTGATGCCAGCAGAGGCACCTAGTGGCAAACTTGGCTGAATCACATCAATGAACACCAAAAGAAAAAGTATAAAAACAGTTCTTTTCTCTCTTGTGGATTCAAATAAATGTCTTCTCTGCACTATCTCTTAGATATGGATACTCTCTGCTTCTTTTGGGCTGCAAAATGTCAGGGCTTCAATTACAAGTCCCATGGGCAACTACCTCACCTGGAGCAGTGCCAGTCAGTACACAGCTGTATACTCAGATGGCAGATTAACTAGGCAGCTGCCTAATTAATTATGTAGCCCACACATGGGTCCTGCTCTCACATTGGATGCTAGGCCAGTATTCAAGTTGAGACACAGAGGTAGGATTCTAAAATGACATGCAACTTTTTCCTTTTCACTTTTATGATACTCATTCTGAATCTGTGGTGCTGTACAAAATAAATTGTAAATGGGAGCCCTCTTGAAATCTTGTCATCCCACATGTATCCCTGTATTTATTGCTTTTATTTAATTTGTAATTGGTAATCAAGAATGGCACATAAAGCTATGCTAGACTGCTTTCAGGTACATTCTTTGGGTGGGTTGCATAGACCTGTTTAATTGACAGGGGAGTGTTGTCCATGTCACCAGACATGGAAATGTCCCTACTTTCCAGGAGGGTGAACCGCTGTACATCTACAGAGATGACTAGTTCTGCTGGTGAGCTGGCAAGGATGGATGTGGATGAGGCTCAGGGACAGGTTTTAACCCTGGCCTCAGATATTATTGAGTCCAAACTATTTTTTAATGCTACAAGACCTACGGAGGTCAATGATGTTTCAGTGGAAATTAATTTTTTGGAAAGGGTGTTTGAATTTTTCTTTTTATATAAATCATTTCCAGGATATTTTTCCAGAAGTTTAGTTATTTTTCTATTTAAATCTGGGGATAAACTTTTAATTCAAAATTGGAGACCTATAAGCCTGCTGAATGCAGACTTTAAAATTCTTTCTCAGATTCTTCATCTCCGGTTACGTAAAGTTGCTGCTTCTATCATACATCTGACTCAATTCTGTGGGCTGCCAAATAGGTTAATCCACCAGCCCCTTATTATACTTCAGGAAATGTAGCATTTTTTTAATTGAAAACAGGATAAAGGATGGGTTATATCCCTTGATCAGAGGAAAACCTTTGATGAGCTCAATCATAATTTTCTGTTTAGGATTCTACATGCCTATGGTATCCCTAAGACCTTTATTATTTGGATTCAATTATTATATAGTAATGCATGCTTTAGCCCAATCATTCAAGGAATTATAGGACCAGAATGTAGGGTACGGGAAGGGGTCTGTCAAGGATGCCCCTTAAGCCCTCTTCTTTATATATTTTCCCTTAACCCATTATTCGACAAAATTGCAAACAACACAGAAGTTAGAGGTCTGACAGGGAGAACTCCAGCTGATGAAGTTAAGATTTTGGCATATGACACCTGTTTCTTAGTAAAAGATGTTCCAAGCATCCGTGAGACTCAGCAGGACCTACTTTCTTTCTCTAAAGTTTAATCAGCCCAGTTAAATTTAGGCAAAAGTACAGCCATTCCAATAGGACCCTGGGAAGATCTTCCTTCCTATATTTTAGACTTTCCCATAGCCCCAGGTCCCGTGAAAATTTTAGGAATTACCTTCGGCACACCGAACCTAGCTCTTACAAATTAGGAAAATGCTTTATGGAAGTGTGAAACAAGGGTCAATTCCTGGAAAAACTGGAGACTTTCTAAACTTAAAAGAGTTTGTATTATAAACCAATTCCTTATTCTTTGCTTGATATTTATTGGGTCAATCTTTCCTCTCCCACTGGCACTGGAAACATGTATATGTAGCATTTTTTTCAGATGCTTTGGGGAAGCCATTTGAAATCCATTAAATATGGCTTTACCTATTTACATAAAGTTAAAGGTGGATTGTGTGTGATTGATCCAGTGGCCTTTTTTATTCCTTATTCTGAGTACACTCCATTAAAATACCCATGCTTGAACAAGACTCTTCCACTCACCAGTGGTTAATAAATAACTGGAACTTTTTTTCATTGAATTGATTTAAGCCACCCCAAAATTTTTAAAATACCTACAAATCCCAGATCCATGAAATCTTCAATTCAGAAACATTATAAATGGGATATCAATAAATCCTTCTTTAGATCTTCTTCTTGGAAACAATTATATTATCATATTTTGGACAAAGTAGGCCTAGCCTAACCTGAATTTAAAAATTCTCATGAACGAGAACAGGTAATATGTTTACTAAATGAAAAACAAATTCTCCCCAAAATGTAGGAGGTGACATGGCTGAGTGCTTATGGAAAACTTAACATGCAGGGAAATAATAAACATGAGCCTATTGATGAATAATCCTGACCCTTCATAGGTTGTGAGGCCTATGAAGCATCTATAGAGGACTTCACCTTAGATTGTACTTATTCTCAGAATCTATGGAAAATTGTAGCTTAAGCTTAGAATCTGGTTTAGCTCTAGAACCTTACCTATGAGGCTTTAATATTGGGAGATTACACTAATAGACTTGTAAAGTTTCTTACAGGAACACCGTCAGCTTTTTTTGTAGTATTAAAATTTTATCTCTGGAATGCCAGAGTCCAGTGGATCATTCAACAGCAACAAATGCCGTTCATAGTGTTTAAAGTAATTTGTGAAAAAGATTTATTAGACATTTATGAGGCAGATGTAGCAATACAACCCTTACATACAGCCCTAATGTGGTGTAGAGGCCTCTCCTTTTTTATAAAGTACAGTATAAGTGATATTGGACTGAGATGAAAATCTGCAGAAATAGTTTGTTTTCCTTTCGTATTATATTTATGAGGTTGTTTAAATTTGTTTTCCTTTCTTTTCCTTACCCTCATAGGAAGTCTGAGGTATGCTGTGCTGTGGTTTGTATTTTCATTTCTTGATTTGAAATTTATTTGTATGTATTCTGTATATGGTTTTGAATCCTTCAATAAAAAAAAACCTCCCCTACTCTTACCAGTAGGGGGAACTTCTGGCCATCTGCAAGATGGCTGACCCGGGTGTTAGCATTTGTAGAAGTTCGCAGATCCAGACACACCTGCTCTGCCTAGCACTTCACCTCTTCTACCATTATTACAGATTTTCTAGCCAGATATCTTTCTGGTGCCTGTCTTGACAGAACTTGTACAGCAGCTACTTCCTACAGTTGAGTCTACAAGTTGCTCTACTACAGAGGCAGCTACTCTGCCAGATGACTCATATCTCCTCACTGCATGTACGCATCCATGGGTGGTGGGGGGGGGGATGAGGGGGACACATCCCCTTCAATTTTTTAAGTGGCTATTCATATCCCCTGCAACATTCTGGCAGCTGTTATTAAATCAGTCAGAAGAGATACAGATACAGATACAGTTTTCCTTTCTCAAAAAACAAAAACAAAAACACAGTAAATGGCCTTAAAACACTGGAGCTGATGGCTTCCCCCAGCACCAGGGAGTATCTTATCTTGCCTAAGTCTATCAAGTTCTCAAGGCCAGCAAAGCAAAGCTCTGGTATTTGCTGGAAATGTGTGAATTATGTGACTGTCTCTGCAGAGCAGTTAAGCGTAACTGTCTGACAGCCCCACCAGCAGCTGGTATGCATCAAAGGGGAGCAAGGGGGTATTCTTTATGTAAATCAAGGCTTCAGCAAGTTTCTTCCAGTTTCTTCACTTCCTTGATGTTGGCTTTACTATCTATCGACCCACCTCCTGTTTATTAACCCATTAATCACTGAGGGACCTGAGTTCCCCTGCCGTTGATTCTCCCATCACAGCACCAGCTGTCCAAAGGAGAAAGATTACCTTTGGAGAAGTTCTCTGGCACAGCTGACCCACCCTACCACAGCATGAACTGAAGTACCAGCCAGGATTGAAACAACTCATGTGAGTCACAGTAGAGTTCTCACTACCAGGCAACAACAAAATGTAACATTAAGCAACATTAAGGTAGCTTAAAAAAATGTTTGGTTTCCTCTTAAATAATGTAATGCAATAAGGCACCTTAGAAATATTTAACCATTTTGGGGGAAATTAGCATAATATCTCTTCAGTATAACACTATAATTTCTTGAAACATAAAATTTTGCAACACACTATTGTTTTTTGAAAATACACTTGACATACTACCAATGTTTACCTATAATGACCTGCTTTTTACTTCCTTATGGTACAATAAAACTATGGCACTCTGCATTGTTCTATTGTAAGCCAGTGATGGCATAGACCTTAATTAAGCATTTAACAGATCATATTGCACAGTACATGTCAGGACTCCTCATTTAACTCATTGGGGAACAAGAAATACATAGTGAATATTAGGAGTAAGAGGGCAGACAGAGGGTTTTTTTGTGAAAGACTTTACAGCCACTCCTTGTTTCCTGTATTATTAAGATCCATTTCTTTCTGAGTGCATCTGTGGCATGGAATTATGCCTTGCTGTACACAGCTCCATTCTTGAAGCCTTTGTACTGGCAACCAGTTTGCTGAGTTGAATTTAGTTTTTGATTGTGCATCTGGCTGGTCTACTGACTATTTAACTAATTTCCAGTCTATGCACAGGCCTTCTAGAGATATGCAATGCTTACTTATCTCCAGGACTCTGCAAATACTGTAAATAGTTGTATTTATTTATGATTGTAAGGCAATCTCCACAAACCATCAATATGGAATCTGAACCTTGCCCTTAAATATCCACACACAATGTTTGGCTCTTTGAATGGGTTACAACTACTCACACCATTTGCAGCATTCTGTTGCTTTGGTCATTTGTAAGTTTGCTCCTAACAATGGCTTTTATTCAGTTTTTGTGTGTGTGTTTTTTTATATTCATGAATGAAGTCCATTTCTGGCTACATAGCATTCAATTATAGGACTGTGTAATACATGAAAAGACTGAATGTTATATGCCCTGCTAGTTCATGTTGTGAGAACATATGACCACTCCACTTTCTTTATCAGTTACAGTTTGCATGAAAACTTGATTACAGATAATTGACTGTAAATTTAAATGCTTAGTGAGTTTGTTGGGTTAATGAATCTCATAAAATAAGTTTGCTTGTTTGCAAATGAACAATACATGCATTTAATATGATTAGATTATGGACTAGATAGTCTAGGATTCAATATAATCCACTTTTGCTAACCTTTGCATAGTTTTGTTAATAAATCACCTTATAATTTGTTAAGCTTAGTGCAGCAACAGTCAATGCAAACAGCACAGTTCAATCCAAATCAAGAAGTCTGATAGTTCAATAAGGTATGCTGTCACTACAGCGACAACTTTACCATGACCGACACTACAGCGACAACAGTGCCAGGTCACTGTAATGTCTGCGTGAGACCACAGCACTGCTTTCTGAGGGTATTGCACTCCCTTCCTGAAGCAACTCCCACTCAGAGTTGATTAAATTAGTAGGGGGGGGTATGGCGGGCAGAGCCCCCCACGTGGGGAGTTCGTAGGGTGAAGCCCCCCGAAGAAAACACAATCTGGAGTGACTCCCTTTATGTCGACCGCAAATGCGGTCAGCATAAAGCAGTTGCTTTAATGTCGGTCGACAATAGAATTGTCGACCGACTGTCAGACATCCATTCAATAACAGGCACCTTATTTAAACTATAGGTATCATAAGTATCGGTGGCCTAAATTCATGTAATTTTTTTTCCTAATTCAACACAGAGTTCTGGGTTCTGTAATGCTGAGTGGGAAAAAGTATTCTAGCAAATAAATGCTCCAGTGACTAGAAAGTGCCTTGGAGTTTACAAACCCTACAACTTTTAATACTGTGTAGTCCCCCCCCCCCCCAAAAAAAAAGAAACTGGGCAGGTGCTAGGCTAGCAGGTAACCAGCTTGTTTCTCTTATTGACGTGAAACTGGTTGCTAACCTTTAGTGATGGAGTAGCTTTTGGGGAATTACAATAATTACAGAAGAAAAAATGAAATATAAATTATTCTTTTTTGTGCATGTCCATGACCTCTTTATTTGTCTTTATTCCTGCTCTGATCCCTCGTCGTTATTGTCCATGACTGCTCTTCTCCTAGTTTTTGAATTGGGTTTACTTAGTGTTGCACTGTTATTCTTCATTGTGCCTGTCCATGACATCTGTATTTTCTTTTTTTGATGTGTTATGACTCCTTGTGTTATGTATTTTATATATTTTATTGTATTTTATTCTTCTGGTAACTGGGTAAGGCCCACTAGGCAGAAGTGCCTGTTTTCAGGGATAACCTGGGAGCACCTGGGAGGTTAATTGACTTGCTCAGAGTCACACAATATGCAAGTGGGGATCAAACCCAGGCCCTGCGGAATGTACCAAATTCATTCACCGCTCATTACTCTAACCTCTAGGCTATACTGCTAGCCCAGCGTGTACACAGTTTCTTGATAGCCCTATAATGGGGCCTATGCATGATGGTGCGGAGTGCCTAGATGCCACAAATCCATGGTGTGTAGTCACTGTGCACCCATTGTGCCCCCTGCATAGGATGCAAGAACCGGGGTGCACAGTCTCTACACACCTGATCCCTCAGTTGCACAGACAGCAATGAGCTGGGGGAAATGGGGTGTGTGCCAGAACTATGCGCCATGCACAAAGGCATGCAGTGCATACCACAAGGGTGCATAGGGCTCAAAGAGATACACCAGGTAGGACCCTGCCATAACCACCATACACGGCCTTTCCCACACATCCATGGAGTCCCCCCGCAGCCCAGTGGCATGCCAGAGTGACACTGGCAACATGTGTGCTGCACCCACCCAGCATATCTGCCCTGTCCCCGGGGAACACCCAGCACCCACCCCTCACACACATCATCCCCTCCTCATTATTGGAATGGAACCCCCCTGCAGCACTGACAACACTTCTACCCCAGCCCCGTACCTGCAATTATGCAGTGCCGTGGTGATTGCTGGCTAGCAGCACAGTCCTCCACACACCTCCTCGGACACCTGCCGTACAATTGAAGATGGAGGCATGCTCCCTGCATCACTTTCACGGCAGGCAGCCATGGAGGTATGTGGAGGGCTGTGCCATTTTCTGGCAATCGCTGCACCGCAGGCAGATATGGGGGTGGGGTGGTGGTTGGCACAGTGCCGCATGGGGTGAACTGACTACCAAAGAGGTTATAAATTGGAATGTTTTGTTTAAACCGGTATATTTTCCTTAATTCTATCTATACATCTCTATTCCAACTTGCTGTATTCATTTTTTATTCATTTTATCTAAACAATTAAATTTTTGCTGATAATAGAGATGGAGAAGAAGGAAGATGATGACTGTCATAGTTTTCTTGCTATTATTTTAAATGATATTTTTTGTAAAATAGACAATAATAACTGTATGACTCACAAGACTTTTCTCATTCTATCCTTTGTCTTGCAATGAATTAATTATAAAAATAATGAAGTCTTCTATCAATCTATGTGCTCTATAGCCATGGTTTTGGCGCAAATGACTTTGTACAGCCATGTCCCCTCCAACCATTTGGTCGTGATTGCACCCCTGCCTCACTGGATTACTCAAACAAAGGGCACGGTTAATGCATCTGATGAATTCTACTGACCCTGTTCTGCCTCTGACTAATGCGGTCCCTGGAGAGTGAACAGAGATGCAGTTTAATGACCACCACCCTCCCAACCTGTGCTACAGTTTGGCTCTTACTCACAACAGTTGCCTAAAACAGTGTCTTAGGTTCCTGTTATGGCTGCTCCTGTTTTGGTGTGGACAACTGCTTTAGGACCATTGGACAGTTCAGAATGTTTGGTCCTGAGATCAATGACTGGAGAGTCGGTAAGTGTGTCTTTTGAGAACCACTCTCATTGTCCAGATATGATTACGACAGACAGTGCTGTTTTTCTTGTACCACAGGCCTCAGTGATTTTAAACAAGCCACAGCTGCCTCTCACTCTGGAGTTGCAGCCCAGACAGGTGGTGCACAGTTCACTGATGAGTATGGGGATTTGTAAGCAGGAGACATGGAGGATTTCACTCCATGCAACTTTGCATTCTCTCGGCCCAAACCAGTCTGGGGACAGATCTGCGGGTAGCATACCGACTAAGTATGGGGCATCAGGGATCAATCATATAGCGTTTGCTGGGCCTCAGATACACATAACAGATCCTTCACTTTCCCTGGACTTGCCAGAGGCTGCAGTTCCAATTTCATCACACTAAGTACTCCATGGGGCCCATTTTGCTCAGTCTCCTCAGACTGCAGTACCACCAAACTCATCACAGCTCTCAGGCCATTCAGCCACACTGTGGATTCACTCAATCCTTGCTACCACCACTTCAGATTCTGCATCCCAGTTTCATAGCAACTAAGCACCTATAGCAGTATTGGCTGGGGTTAGCCATGCCACTCCTCCTTGTACACCTGTGGTACAGACCATGTCCCCCACATTAGACTGGAGCCCAGTTAAGGCCCTCCAAAAAGTGGGCTGGATCATTGGACCCAATAGGCATTCCTGGATCCTGGATCTGGCTCACCTACCTAATTATCGGATAGATGATTGTGATGGCCCTACCTCTTGGAATCCATTAGAAACTACTGCTTCTCCTTCGCTCTTGCCTCAGCTGCTCCACACACCCTGGGCTTGGAAATGCACCTTCTCCAGTAAAAATTTCTACTACTGCCTTTTGGGTTGGGGCCTCGTACCAGGAGGTCCCAGGCTCACATCCCCAACTGCACCACAGGTACAGCTAGGTCACTTGGGGGCTCCATCAGACACCCCATTTAAGCTGTTGGACCTCTTTCGGGCTCAGCCTTCTCCTGATCCTTGGTGGAATACAGTCTGTCTTAAGTATGTGGGGAGAGAAGATGGGAGAAAGGGGAAATTGTTTTACCAGGAAGACACACTAAGCCAGAGCTTGTTTCCAGGTGTGACCTGGGAGCACAAGGAAGTTAAGTAACTTGCTCAGGGTCACACAGTATGCAAGTGGGAGCTGATGGGATTCAAACCCAGGTCTCCAGGTTTGCAGCTCAATGCTCTTACCCACTACGCTATACTGACTCCTGATCTCCCCCCTGAAGGCTCCTTTTTACTTGAGAAACTCTGGATGGATTCCCTGTGTTTTGTGCCAGCTGATGTCTTTGCTGGCATTCATGTCTATGGCTCCTTTTTCTATGATGTCAGTTTTTAGCTTCATTCTTCACTTGACAGGTTTTGTATGAAATGTAATCATTATGATATACTGAACTCTGGCTTTCCTTCCAAGTGAGCCCCCTCACCAGACCCACCACTTGTACGGTGACAATGATGTTCCGTAATGAAGGGGTGGCTGTCCACAATGTGACTTACTTGTTGCAACAACGCTGCAAAGTGCTTGCAAGCCCGGAATCCATCTTAGACAAATACGGAGTTTGGACTGGGGGTTGGAAATACAAAGTGCAACTCCAAGCCACTGACTCAGGTCTTTCTCATCTCCCCAACAGCTATTTTCTGGGCCGTGATCGTGGGGTGTGTTTCTATTCCAGTCAACATAAGGAATGTTTTAAATGTGGCTCATTGAACCACTGGGGAGGCAGTATAGTGCAGTGGTTTAAGGCTCTGAACTGCAAATCTGGTGACATCCAGCAGTCCAGACCTGGGTTTGAATCCCACAGCTTCCACTTGCGTACTGTGTGACCCTGAGCAAGTCACTTAACTTCCCTGTGCTCCCAGGTCGCTTCTGTAAAAAGCTTTCAGTTTAGTGTGCTACTCCTGGTTAAACAACTAAAACAAACAAAAAACCATCTGAGCAATGTCTGTGACCAACAGTTTTGTAGCCTTTGTATGGAATATGGTCATATTGCCACCTAATAAACAAACTGCATGAAATGCAACCTATGTCAGATGGATGGACATTCCTTTTACAATTTTCCCAGGGTAGCTCACAGCAAACTGGATGGTTCCAATCTGACTGCTTACTTATCCCACCTTCTCAGCCTGGGACTGCCCCACTTTTGAATGCTTCTTCTGTAACATCTCCCATGGTGGCCCCTACTCCACCACCTCTTTTGGACATATCTTCTTCATCTGGAGCAGCATTAATAATAATAATAATAATTATTATTATTATTAATTATAAGGCACCTTTCTAATTTCAAGGCTCTGAACAATTTAAAACAATCAAATCACCATTATAAAATTCCATAAAAATTAATACAGTTAAAATCAAATCCAATAAACAAATCAACTCTCTAAGAAGGTCTTTTGCCAGAGAAGCATTTTCAATCCAGTCTTAAAATCCACCACAGAAGTACACTCTTGTAACCGATAGGGTAGAGAATTCAAAAGGGTGGGAGCAGCATATGAAAAGCTCTAGCACCAGAAGATTTCAAATTCACCCTTGAAATCTTTAGCAACCCCTCACTGGCCAAGCGGAGCAATCGCTCAGGGTATTAAGGAACCAGAAGTTCTTTCAGATAGAGCGGACCCAGACCGTGTAGGGCTTTGAAAGTCATTACGGCCTCCTCATCCATCTCAGAACCCTGTGTCCATGTCTGGAGCTTAACTTACTACTGTTGATGCCCATGTTTGCCCCATGGTTACTTTGGAAGTCTCCAATACGTCTTTGATGCCTCCTCTGCCCTCCTTCACCAAGGTCTCTTGCAGACAATCCCTTTGGAACAGGACACCTTGTGGAGGACTGTAGCAAGGGTTACCTCAATCTCTCCCTCTCCAGAATTGACTTCGCCCACTTGCTGCCCCAAAGAATTGGGGTGATACTGATGCAGATGTTGACTCTGATGCCTCTATTTCTATGTCAATCAGACCAATGGGCTCACCTGCTACTGATGACGACATCCAGGACTGGGTTCCTCCTTGTAAATGGAAGGATGGGCCTTCCCAGGGTTCAAAAGTTACATTTAAAAAGAAACATACACAGCCTCCTTAGTGGTGAAATGTATGTTATGTTGATGTTGAACTTTTCTTTTTTCCTGCTTTCATGAAGGTTGGGACACTTACCATTACCAGCATTCTCAACCTGCAACTCCAGAAGGTGATTTTGCAGCTCCTGCTAGACTCCCTTGCTGACCTCAACATTTTACAGGATACCAGGTTGTGTTCCTTGGCCAGTATTGCCACTACTCAATGACTCTGGACATCTGGAATCTCCTATTTTTCTCTGGGCACTGAACAGTGCTTTGGAGTTGCAATATTGTTTAGCAATCTTTCTCCCACTGTTAAGAGAATGCTGGAGGTGCAACCTTGTTAGACTTTTCTGCTGGATTGGCTGATAGAAAATTCTACTCTGTTGTCTCTGCTGGTGCTGTTTTTTCCCTGCTGTTGCTTGCATTCAGATGCCCTGAGTGAAGAGTGAAGAGTGATTCCCCTACTAGCAGTTTGGAGGTGCAGTGTGAGAGACTGTATTATTCCCTAATTACATCTGCTTGTAGGAGGCTTGAGGCTGATTGCTGTCAGCTGAAGAGGTGGGGACTGTGGGGCTATATATTGTAGCAAGCAGCTGGATGATACCTGACTCTGTTGTCTCTGCTGGTGCTGTATTTTCCCTGCTGTTGCTTGCATTCAGATGCCCTGAGTGAAGAGTGAAGAGTGAAGAGTGATTCCCTACTAGCAATTTGGAGGTGCAGTGTGAGAGACTGTATCATTCCCTAATTACATCTGCTTGTAGGAGGCTTGGGGCTAATTGCTGTCAGCTGAAGAGATGGGGACTGTGGGGTTATGACCTGAGAGTCTGAGGGGCGGGGATAGTATTCCTTTAAATTGCTGTGCTGCTCGCGAGCGCCACTCGGAATTGAAAATGTTATTAGTAATAAATGGAGAAAAAAGGGTAGGTCTTTCTCTTTATCCCTTCTAAGTAGTGTTAAAGTTTATTAGTTCATATCTTATTGTTTAAAAATTATTATTGAAGAAGGGAATATCCTAGCCAGAGAGCATTAGTGTGAAGCAGTTGTGGTTTGTTTTAAATGTTAATTAATAGTAGAAATTTTGTTATTTAAGTGAGCTAGGCAGATATTTTAGATATAAATTTTGTTTGCTTACAGTGTGATAGCTAAGTACTGTATTAGTTGCTTGGGATGTGTAGGGGCTATATGGGAGGATTTAAGGGGGCCAGGATTATTTATGGGAGCTCACTGTTGCATGATTTACGCCCTTTTATCCCCCTCCCAGTGTCAGACACTATTGTCAGATGCTGTTGGGAAGTAGGGATTGGAAGGGATTGTGCTGGTCATGGACAGTGGGGAGGCCTATGTATGAGTAGTGGTAGGATTGGGGTTGTTAGGTCCAGAAGGGGCCCTGGGTTACGACGAGCATCTGGGAGAGGCCAGACGTGGTTGGTGCCCATCCCCAGGGAGTCCACCAGACTGGGTGGCCTGGTAACCCGAGGGGCTGCACCACCCTCCAATCCCCTGACGGCAGTGCTTTGCAATGCCAGATCGATCAGAAATAAGACGGCAATTATTGCTGCCTTGATTTCTTTGGTCAATCTGGCTTGCATCACGGAGACCAGGGTGGGAGATAATGCGGGCCCGATTTTTGAGGCTGCAGTCCCTCCTGGATATACCGTGGTGCACTGCCCCAGAGTGGAACACAGGGGTGGAGGTGTAGCTATTTGTTTTAGATCCAGCCTGACCTTCACAGTGCACCCAGTGAGAACTCCAGGTTCCTTTGAATGTGTGGCCTCTTCGTGGAGGACCTGATGCGGGCTGCAGGATCTTCCTCATCTATCACCCTTCTGGGTCGATGGGGAATTTCCTGCAGGAGATCGCAGAATTTGTCGCTAACGGAACGTTGGGATCCCCCAGATGTGTTTTTCTGGGGGATTTCAATGTTTGGGTTGATGACGAGAATCATAGATGTAGCTGTGATTTCCTGCAGACTATGTCCTCTTTAGGACTGACGCAGTCTGTTACTGCGTCAACTCATCAGGATGGCCACATGTTGGACCTGGTGTTCTCACTGGGGCTTGAGATCAGTGATCTCAGGATTGATCAAGTACATTGGTCCGATCACTGCACGGTGCAGTTCACACTTGGGGCTCCTGCCATAAGCCCTTCCCCTGCTGAGACGATTAGCTGTCGCCCTTTGCGGGGTTTGACCCCTGAGGGTGTTATGGTGGCAGCTAAATTGTCTAGTGTGGGTGCTGCATGCATTGGAGGTGTTGATGTTGGGGTTGATACCTATAATAGGGTGCTATCTGACACCATCAACTCCCTCGCACCTGTCCGTGTACGACTCAGAACTTCATACCTGAGGTCCCTGTGGTTTGACTGGGAGCTCAGGGAGATGAAGAAGATGGGTCTGAAATTAGAGCACTGCTGGAAAAGATCCTGCCTGGAGGTGGACAAACTGGTCCTGCATGCACATTATAGTGCATACTAGGAGGCAATCAACCGTAAGAAGGCAGTGTTCCTGTCTAGGGAGATTGCTGCCGGGAAAAAATGACCAGCTTTACTCTTCCGGACTGTGGACAGGCTCCTTCATCCTGCCTGCCTGCAGCCTGGGAGGGTTTTTTTCTAATTTAGATTGTGAGGAGTTTGCTAATTTTTTTTGGACAGGGTGTCCTTGATCCTGCGGGTGGCTTCTTCAGCTAGTAATATCATAGCTGACAGTGGTGGCCTGATGTGTTCTGAGAGCACTCCGCCTAGTTGGGTAGAGTTTAGACCAGTGGAGGCTAGTGAGGTTATTGAGGTGGCAGCCAACATGAAGCATACCTTTTGTGAACTGGACCCGGTGCCAACACATTTTTTAATGAGATGTGTTGACTCTATTGGCCCGGTGTTTGCCTTGATTGTACGGTGCTCCCTTTCTGACGCAGTCTTTCCAGATGCCTTGAAGGAGGCTCTGGTGAGATCTCTCTTAAAGAAATCATCTTTGGACCCAGAGATCAAGGTGAATTTCCATCCTATATCCAACCTTCCATTTTTGGGGAAGGTGGTGGAAAAGGTGGTAGCGCTTCAGTTGGAAGAGCATCTCGTGACTCACAAGTTGTACGAACCTTCCAGTCAGCATTTCGGGCTAGACATAGCACAGAAACTGCACTTGTTCGGGTGCAGAATGATCTTCTCAGGGCAAGAGATCGGGGGGACAGGACAATTCTTGTTCTCCTTGATCTCTCTTCTGCATTTGACACTGTGGACCATTGTGTGTTGCTTGTCCGCCTTAGGGAGCTATGTGGACTCACCGGTACTGTCATCAACTGGTTTGAGTCCTTTCTTACCAACAGAAGGCAATGGGTTATGATTGGGAATTCTTTATCTATACCCAGTCTTCTATTTTGTGAAGTCCTTCAAGGATCGGTACTGGCCCCAATGTTTTCGCAGTGTACATGCTGCCCCTGGGAGGGATCATTAGGAAGTATGGTTTGAGTTTTCATTGTTATGCCGATGGCACTCAGCTATATATTTCCTTTGCCCCAGGAACATCTAATGCAGTAGATGTGCTTAACATCTGTCTGGCTGAGATTAACGACTGGATGGCCTCCAGTTGGTTGCGACTGAACCCTGACAAGATGGAGGTATTGGTAGTGGAGTCAAACAGAATTCGTGATAGGATGGCCTCTGACTCAGAAACTGGGCTTGTTCTTGGAGCT
Source organism: Neoceratodus forsteri (assembly GCA_016271365.2). Taxonomy (NCBI): domain Eukaryota; kingdom Metazoa; phylum Chordata; order Ceratodontiformes; family Ceratodontidae; genus Neoceratodus; species Neoceratodus forsteri. Next base: position 539,207,716 of record CM057449.1, on the reverse strand, counting down.
GCGTCATTGAAGGCCTCCTCTTGGGTGCAAAAGCTGGGAGTGATTCTGGACAGGAACTTAACCATGGAGGCTCAAATATCCTCCACGGTTCATACCTGTTTTTTCCATCTCAGAAACATTGCCAGAATTAAGCCTCTTGTTCCGCCTCTGGACCTCCCTACCTTGATACATGTCTTAGTCACATCTAGGCTTGACTACTGTAACGCGCTCTATCTCGGGGTCACAGGAGGATCTCTCTGCAGACTGCAGCTGGTGCAAAACGCAGCTGCCCGGTTGTTGACTGGGCAGCAAAAGTTTTGTCCTATTACACCGGTTTTATGCAAATTGCACTGGCTGCCAGTCAGGTGGAGAGTCCTCTTTAAGGTGGGTCTTCTCACCTATAAGACCCTACACGGGTAGGGCCCTGGTTACCTGTCTGACCTTCTGTCACCTACCCTCCCCACCCACCCTCTTCGATCTTCTAGAGGTGGCTTCCTGACCATTCCCAGAATGAGGCTAAAATCAGCTAGTGATAGAGCCTTTAGTGTTGCGGCTCCCGTTCTGTGGAATTCTATGCCAGCTTCAGTCAGGGAAGCCCCCACGGTGGATATTTTTAAAGCCCGCCTGAAGACTTTTCTTTTTTCCCAAGCTTTTGATATTTAGATTAGTATATACAGTAAAGACTGTGATTGTATTAGATTTATTTAGTCAATTTGTATAAAATTTTGTGTTTTAAATTTTGTGCTATTAAAATTCTGTTTAAAATTTGTACGGTGCCCAGAGCCTCCTGGACTGGGTGTCTTTTTAATAAATTTTGCCTTGCCTTGCCTACTTATCGTCTTATTGTTCTATATGCCCCACAATCCAAATGTGACAGGGTAACACTGTTTAAATCACTTCAACCCTATCTATGTACTGCTAGGATGATTATTTGGGGGGGGGATTTTAATTGTCCATTACATCTCCAGGATAGAGGGATCCGTATGACCAAGCTGTTTTGTGATTCTTTGTGTTTACAGGCTATTTGCAGAGAGTTCCACCTGACTGACACTTTTTGTGCCCTCCATCCTCTTAGGGGGTTTACGTATCACTATGTTCAGTATGTGATTTTGTGAACGTGTGAGATAATAACTGACACAACAAAGCAGGGATCAAGTGCATAAAAAATGCATGAATAAGTTCATCAATTAATTTTTAGAAAAAATACAAATATTTACAGAAATGAAAACAAAAGTCAAATAATTAGTTCTACTAAAAGAAAGTCTGACCTCTGCTTCCTTCAGCAGTCTGCAGCTTTGCTTCAGCCCAGATAATCCAATGAATACTTTTCTCAAGTAACCTGTGCGAGAAATACACACACACACACATATGCACCCCAACTGTAGATCTTACCCTACTCAATGTTAGCACAAGACTGACTCGACTATCTAACATCCCCTAGTAGTGAGTCCTTTTTATAGCTCCTTATGATTATATCACATAATTGGGGAGTTTTCATAGGCTGTGACATTACATAATTGGGGAGTTTCCATAGGCCGTGACATCACAGGCTTCATTATTCTATTTCATATGCAGCCCTCAATCACAATATCTCTGGAGCTGCTTCTGTGTAGGGTACACTTTATTCTAGACATTACAGGGCTTACAGTTATCCTTGCCCGTAGTGTCACACTAGCCAGCAGTCAAGTATACAAGACACTTTGATTTTGCCGCTAGCGCGGCAGTCGGCTTTTTCTTCGGAGCATGCCTTTGCTCTGAAGCAATAATTCTTTTACTTGCTCCAAACTAGGAGCATACATTCAGCCGCTATATGCGGCTACACCAACATGGAGCAACTTGCTCCAAAAAAAGAATTGTTCGGTAGCACTCTGCGACTAGGGCTGCCCGACTCACCCGAGGGAGGAACAGGGTGCAGGAATACACTATTTTTAAGCAAAAACGATGTTACAGGACTAGAGAGCATGGGATGAAGTTGGAAGGAGGACAATTCAGAGGAAACGTGAGGAAGAATTTCTTCACAGAATGGGTGGTGGACAAGTGGAACACCTTGCCAGAGAAAGTGGTGGGGGCTGAAACAATCATGGGATTTAAGAATGCATAAGATAGACATAAAGGAATTCTGGAGGTCAGGGTTAAGGGGCAACAGACTTCTAGGAAAACATAAAGTAATCTTACAAGTTCAAATGGGAAGACTGGGTGAGCTGTAGGCCCTTATCTGCCGACACTGTCTATGTACCTATGTAGCCACATAAGTCAAAGGAGCTACACTCAGCAGCAACCATTCTGTAGCTCGGTGCCCCAGAAATGGGTGCTACACTTCTTCTTAAACAAAGGGGCATCAGACATTAACAATAAAGCATGACTTGCACTATTTCCCATCTCTGCAATCAAGAGCATAATGCTGTGTGCATAAAAAGAGGGTCAAAAGAATAAGGGACAGCAAAGAGTTTGTGGAGATTGCCAGGTTGGTAACCCTGACAAAAATGTAAAGAAAAGACAGAACAAATAAGTGGATAGGAAAGAGTGAAAGGAGAAATGGGGGGTTGGGGGATTGCACATGTTCATATTTATGACGGTTTAAACACATAACAGGGGCTCCCTGTTACACCCCCCCTCACCAAAAAGCTACAGTAATACTGTTGTCAGATACCCTCCATGAACCCTAAGAGGGTTGGAGCTTCTGTCCACTCACTCTAAGAGGCTCCACCTCAGGGACCCTTATACAAACTGAATCAGTATCTATAATCAGACATACCTAAACATATCTCCAATACTGATCTACTCCCTGAAGCGTAATCTCAAGGGTTTAATACAAACCCCTATCTGATATATCATATGCAAAACATTTCAACATCTTCATAGAAAGAAAAACACATCATATCAACACATTTCCTCAAGTTTCATCAGCATGAGCCCCATATCAAGACAAGAAATCAGCATTCTGGTGTTTCGACCCTGCTCTGTGCTGAATGGTAAAGCGGGAAGGCTGTAAAGCTCAAACCACCGCATTATCCATCCATTCTTGTCTTTCATCTCTTGAAACCAGCACAGAGGGTTATGATCAGTGGGAAACTTAAACTCTGCACCCCACAGATAATATTTCAAGGCCTCTATCACCCATTTTAATGCTAACCATTCTTTCTCCATTGTTGAATACTTCTCCCTGTCGTGAAGTTTGTGGCTGATGTATATGACTGGGTACTCCTCAACTTTCCTTGTCTGAGAAAGTACTGCACCAATGCCAGTATCAGAGGCATCAATGTGCATTTCAAACGGAAGAGAAAAATCAGGACTGATCAAGACAGGGGATGAACATAAGGTCACTTTAATTTTCTGAAAGGCCTCATTACATTCTTTGGTCCACAGCACCTTATTGGGACATTTGTTTTTGGTCGGATCTGTAAGTGGAGTTGCTATGGTGGCAAAAGTGGGTATGAATCAGTGGTAATAACTAGCCAGTCCCAAAAAGGAATGTACATGTTTCTTTGTCAGGGGGATGGGACTGTTAGCTATTGCCTCAATTTTGCTGATGTCTGGTTTACTGTACCTTCCCCAATGATGAACCCTTAGTATTTGGTCTCAGTCCTGGCAGTGGTGCATTTGGTAGGATTTATGGTCAGTCTGGAGTCTTGAATGGACTGAATGACTGCACTAAAATGTACTAGGTGCATCTGCACATCAGGGCTGAAGATGACAACATTGTCTAAGTAGGCGGCACTGTACTGTGTATGGGCATGTAATACTTGATCCATATAGTGTTGGAAGGTTGTGGGAGCACCATGCAGTCCACAAGGCATGGTTGTGAACTGGTAAAGGCCTATCAAGGTGCTGAAGGCAGTCATTTCCTGTGCATGTAACTAGAGAGGGGTTTGCCAGTAGCCTTTCATTAAGTTAAGGCTGCTTATGTATTTGTCGTTCCCTATTTTGTCTGGTAAGTCATCTACATGGGGCACGAGTCACCCATCAAAGGTGGAGACAGCATTAATCTTCCTGAAAGCCAAGCAAAGCCAGACACCCCCCTCCTTTTTGGGTGCTACTACCACGGGTGAGGTCCAAGAACTTCTTGAAGGTACTATAACCCCTAGGAGTTCCATTATTCCCACCTCGTCTGTGACTTCTTGCCTAACTCTCTCAGGCAGCTGGTAGGGTTTCTGGTGTATGGGTCTCATTTGTACTACCTTTATGGTGTGCACTAGCACTTTTTCTCTCTCTGGGGTGTTAGTAAAGGTCTTCCCATAATATCCCAGTAGTTGTTAAATCTGCTGTCTCTGGGCTGCATCCAACCTAGGACTGATTTGAACCCACACCACTTCTGTGCCTTTATCCCAATCTCTCATAGGCTACTTCAAGCTCTGTCTTCCCTTGCTCAAGGTATATACAATAACTGGGTACTGGGTCTTGCCTATCAAACCATTTCCTCAACAGGCTGGCATGGTAAATTTTCTTTTGGGACATTTTTCCTGGCATTTCAATTTAAAAATTGACCTTCCCAATTTGTCTATTAACTACAAATGGACCTTGCCATTTCATTAATAACTTGTTTTCGGTAGATGGCAGCAATAACAGTACTTTATCCCCTGGATGATACATTTTACTTTTCCATCCTTCATCATACCATTCCTCCTGTTCTGCCTGTCTATGGACAACATTCTGGTGTGCTAGAGTAACAAATGTCACCAATTTATTCCTAAGACTGGTCATATAGTCTACTATATTTGTATGGTAGACATCTTTCCCTTCTTCCCAATGATCCTGCACCACATCTAAAGGACCTCTTGGGTTTCTTCTGTATAAGAGAGTAAAGGGTGACAACTTTGTAGTGACTTGGGGCACCTCTTGGTACGTGAACAAGAGATAGAGTAGATATTTGTCCCAATCCCACCCTTCTTCTTGTACATACTTCTGGAGCATGTGTTTTAGAGTCTTATTGAAACACTTCACCAAACCATCAGTCTGGGATTGTTAAGGAGATGTTTTCACTGCAGTTACCCCTAACAATCTGTGCAACTCCTTGAGGAGTACTGAGGTAAAGTTGGTACCTCTGTCTGTGAGAATGACCTGAGGGATACCCAATCGACTACAAATTTTAACCAGTTTCTTGGCAATCTGAGGGGCTGTCACAGTCTGAAGGCATATCGCCTCAGGATACCTGGTCACATAATCACAAATCACCAAAATATACTGGTTACCTTTTGAACTTTTTGCTAGGGGGGCCTACAACATCCATAGCTATTCTCTCAAATAGTGATATTACTGCGGGTATTGGCTGTAGGGGCACCTTATCCCCTTTTCCACCTTAGGCTACCAATTGGCAGTCAAGACAAGTGTGACAATACTCTGCCATATTCTCATGTATCCCAGGCCAGAAGAACCAATTAATCAATCTGCCTAATGTCCTATCTCATCCTTCATGGCCAGCCATAGGGATATCATGGGCTATGTACATCAGTCTATCCCTATATTTCTGGGGCACCATCAATCGTTTTGTACATTCCCCCATAGTGGGATTAGTACACATTTGGTATACAGTAAAACATAATTTGTTATGACATACTGTGGCTGCTTTTCTGCAACCACCTGCAAGAAAAAGGGATTCAAAGTCTCATTCAACTTTTGCTCCATTTTTATATTAGTCCCAGCTAAATCAGACACAACATCAGGTATTCCTTCCTGATGGGTATCCCTCTATTTTCTTTTTTCGGCCCTCTTCTCCTTTCTTGATTTCCTTGTTTTCCCCTGGTACGTCAGATACCTCCTCATCAAATGGAAAGATGTTCTGTGCCTGTTCTTGTTTAGCCTGGGCCCGAGTGGTTACTGCAACAAGCTGGTCACAGGTCTGTTGATTATTTATCCACCAGTCAAAGTTAGGGAAACTCTGGCCGATAATAATGAGAACTGGGAGTCTAGGTACTAAACCAACAGAGATGAGTTGTTTCTCCTGCCCTACCATCATTTCCATTGTGGCGGTAGGGTACTAGTGGACATCCCCATGGATGCAGGTTACTTTTGCCTCCAGTCCTTTACTGCAGTAGTTCTTTAAAATGTCTGTCCTCACTGAGGATTGTTTGCTTCCTGAATCCAGCAATCCCACTATTTTATCCTGGCCAATCCCCACTGTGGTAACATACCCCCAATTAGCCATTGCCAATTAGGCAGCTTTGTTTCTTCTATTGGAGCAATTATGGGCTATGTGTCCTCTTCCCAAACAACTGTGACAAATAATGTCTGCAGAATAGGGCCTTGACCTTCAGTCCCCTAACCAGTTATTTCCCCCAACATTTAACTGTCTGAAATAAGTAGTTTCAAAAAGTCTTACCAGTGTCATAGGTTGGGGTGAAAAGCCTTGGTATCCTCTGGACTTTGATGGTCTGGCCACCAAGTAATCCTCCACCAGAGTGATAGTCTTCTCTGTTGTGTCAGGTTTGTGCTCTTTCACCCATACCTGGATGTCTTGGGGCAATACCTGGATAAATTGCTCTATAATTCTCAATTCCTGGATTTGGTCAAGGGTTTTGACCATTGGTTGCAACCATTTCAGACAGAAACTTTTTAACCTGGCAAAAGTCTCTCACAGAATATCTTGGCCTGTCTTCTTTTGGGATCTGAATCATTGCCTATAGGTCTCAGTATTGATATCATACTAATGGGGGATTTCCTCCTTGATCCGATTGTAATCATTAGAGTAAGGGGCAGTAAGGTGACTATACACCAGTTGGGCCCGTCTGGATAAGTAAGGGATAAGTCTGATGACTCACTGGTTTTGGGGCAAAGTACATGTCTGGGCTATATGCTCGAACATATTTAAGTAGGCTTCTATATCATCAGCCTCTGTCAATTTTGTTAGTTTTATGTCAAGGGGTACATTTCGGTCAGGTTGCCCAGGAGTCAGGGCATGGATGGCTTGCAAGGCATCCCACCGTCTCTCATCCTGTCTCTTCCTTTCCTCTTCTTGTAGTCTCCTGTCCTTGTCTCACTGTCATCAGTCCTCTGCTTGCTCACGCTCTATCTCCAACTGTTTTAGACACAGCCAGCACAGTAGGTCACTGGGGTCTTCCGATGCACTCTCCTCCATCTGCTTCCAGTCCTCTTCTTCCAATGGGTCCTTGTCTGTGGTATCCTCCTGCTCTTTCTTCATAATCTTTGGCCAGGCACCAGGATCCAACCCAGGCACTGTCTTCAGCCCAATCTTTTCAGCCATTGCTCAAGTCCACTGAACTTTCATCAGCTTCGCACTTTTTGCCTTGCACATGCATCGGGTACAGGACTATACCCTCCTTGCAGCGTCTCCCAGGCAGTCTAGAAGAGCCAGGTATCCCACTTCTGACACCGGTGTGGATGTGTTGGATAATAACTGACACAATAAGGCAGGAATCAAGTGCATAAAAAATGCACAAATGTGTTCATCAATTTATTTTTAGAAAAAACACGAATATTTACAGAAATGAAAACAAGAGTCAAATAATTAGCCCTGGACAAAGAAATTCAGACCTCTGCTTCCTTCAGCAGAGTCTGCAGCTTTGCTTCAGTCCAGATAGTCCAATGAATACTTTTCCCAAATAACCTGTGTGAAATACACATGTACATGTACATGTACATACACACACACACACACACACACACACACACACACACACTCATGTTGTAGGTCTTAACCTACTCACTGTCAGCACTAGACTGACTCAACTATCTAACATTAACCTAGTGGTGAGCCCTTTTTATAGCTCCTTGTGATTACATCACATAATTGGGGAGTTTCCATAGGCTGTGACTTTTCATAATTGGGGAGTTTCCATAGGCTATGACATCACATAATTGGGGAGTTTCCATAGGCTGTGACATTAAATAATTGGGGAGTTTCCATAGGCCATGACATTACGTAATTGGGGAGTTTCCATAGGCTGTGACACAACAGGCTTCATTATTCTATTTCATATGCATCCCTCAATCACAACATCTCTGGGGCTGCTTCTGTGCAGGGTACACTTATTGTAGAAACTACGGGACTTACAGTTACCCTTACCCAAAATGTCACATTAGCCGGCAGTCAAGTATTCAAGAGATTTTGATCTTGCCACTAGTGCAGTATTTGGCTTTTTCTTCGGAGCATGCCTTTGCTCTGAAGCAAACATTCTTTTATTTGCTCCAAACAAGGCCCATACAGTCAGCCGCTATTTGTGGCTACACCAACATGGAGCAACCTGCTCAAAAAAAAAAAAAGAATTGCTCAGTCAGACTCGGAGACCAGTGCTGTCCTTCTCACTGGAGCCACATAAGTCAATGGAGCCACAATCAGCAGCAGTGGTTCAGCAGCTCAGCACCCCAGAAAGGGGCACTACACTTCTTCTTAAACCAAGGGGCACCAAACATTTACAATTTTTTTTTTAATTATTTTAGCTTTTTGTTGACCGGGTAAGTGCACTAGACAAATCCTGCCTATTTTCAGGCACGACCCGGGGGAAGGGAATACAGATGAATGCCAACTGACCTTGAACCAGATTAAGCTGTTGGTGGTATTTTTAGTGAATGAGGGAAATTTGGCCAGGACACCGGGGAAATTCCCCTACTCTTTCGATAAGTGCCATGGGATCTTTAACATCCACCTGAACTACCACAATCCAGGCAGATGGGACCTCAGTTTAACGTCTCATCTGAAAGACAGCACTTCAGAAGTGCAGCACCCCTCTCATGCTGCACTACAGTGTCAGTACTGGGATATTAACCCAAGTGCCACATGTGGGAACTGAACCCACAGCCCTCTGATCTCCCGGCCTCAGAGGCGAGTGTGCTACCTACTGAGCCACTGACACTAAATAAAGCACAACTTACACTATGTCCTATTTCTGCAATTGAGAGCATAATGCTGTGTGCATAAAAAGGAGGTCAAGAGAATAATGGAAAGCAGAGTTTGTGGAGATTGCCAGGTTGGTCAGCCTGACAAGAATGTAAAGGAAAGACAGAAAAGATAAGCCGACAGGAAGGCGTGAAAGGAAAAATAGGGAGGATTGCACATATTCATATTTATGACAGGGTTTAAATACATAACAGGGGCTCCCTGTTACAGACTTTGATTGACTGTGTGTTTGTTTACAGCAGATGTTCAATTTTGATGGTTGCAACAGTTCCCATCGCACTTTCTGATAATTTATTTCTCAGTGTCTCAATATCTATTGACCCTTCCATTTTGCCAGGAAAGCCTTGCTGGAGGATAAACAACACCATCCTGCAGGACCCCTCCTTCCTTGATTCCCTGAGATCCCTTTTGTGGGCTCGTCCATTGGTCCTAGAACTATACTCAAATGTATTGCAATGGTGGGACCATACAAATTCTGCTCTGAGGAACTTTGCTAAGAGAGTGTCATGATCGGTAGGCAGGTCTGCTTACCACGCTTACCTCAAACACCAAAATACACTTTTAAATTGCTTTCCCTACAAGCTGAGAGGAGTTTATCCCTGCACCCCCAGTTTTGATTTGTCACAGATAGTATGAAGGCTCTTCAGTATGACAGGGTTAAATTACTGACATTTGAATGCACTTATGGGTCTCAAAGTAAACACCTGACTGTGGATGTGTTCCAGATTTGTTTTCATAGGGTTAAGGTTCACCACATGGGCTCACTAATGGATGCAGCAGGATTGGAACATTTTTCCTGCCCTGAGATGCTGACGGTAATCCATGATTTCTTACTACATTTGGTGGATACCCATTTTACCCTTGAGGATTTGGCAGCATTTTTTTTTTAATTCCCTACACTTGCTGCAAGTGACCCCCACAGATAATGATTTCCTTACCCACCCTGATGCTGAAGGAGAAGTTCTTTTTGCAATTCAGTCACTATGCAAATGGACCTCACCTGGGATAGATGGCCTGACGTCTGAATTTTACCAGTTGGTATCATCACTTTTAACCCTGATTCTCACTTTTGTGTTTAATACCATCCTAGATTGTATGTTCCTCTCGGACTCCATTACTGAAGCAATTCAAATTTTTTTTGTTTAAGTCTGGTGATAAATGGATACTTTCTAGCTGGAGAACATATTTGCCTCCTCAATACGGATGCTAAGCTTCTTACAAAGATTTTTTTGTAGGTGTCTTGCAAGTACTTTTGCCTCCATTATTCATCCCTTCCAATCCTGCTCCATTCCTGGCAGGAAGATTAAGGATAATATACTGTTAATCAGGGATTTGATTGCTTTGTACCATTTCCACCAGACAGGTCATTTTCTTTTTGTGTTAGATCAGGCAAAGGCATCTGGCATGGTGTCACATGACTACCTTTTTCTGGTATTTCAGAAGTACATTTTTTCTCATACTTTTATTGATTGGATTCATCTGTTGTATTCATGTTCCTCGATAATCCCCACCACTAACAGCTGGCAGGGACCCTGGGTTTACTTGCACCTGGGGATTCGCAAAGGCTGCCCATTAAGTCCTCTCCTTTATATTCTCTCCTTGGACTCACTGTTGTGGGCGGTGAGAGAGACACCACATATTTTTAGTATTGTCCATCCTATCACTTCCACACCTGTGATGCTATTGGCTTATGCAGATGATGTTTGTTTATTAATTCAGGATGTTCCCTCTCTCAAGCATACAGTAAAGCCACTCACCTCCAATGCCATGATTACTGGTTCCAGTTTTGACTATGCTAAATGCCAGGTACTTCCTACGGGAATACATGGGTCTTTCCCCACGGCAACTAGTGAAATCACTGTGTCCCAGGAACCAGTCAAAATTCTGGGAGTTTATTTTGTGAGCTCTAATTTTCTGGAGTTAAATTGGACTAAAGCTGTCAATATTGAGGCAACCCATGTGGCCCTTTGGAAGTCTTAGCAACTGTCCAAGAAAAACAGTGTGAGAGTGGTTAAAACTTTTCTGCTCCCAATTTTCCTCTGCCAGTGACATTTTTCTCCTTTCTCTAAGTTTGGAGACTAAGTTATACAGGATCTTTTTTACAATGGTTTGAGAGAGTGGGCTTAACCCTAAAAAGTGGGACATTCTTTACCTCCCTTATGAAAAGGATGGTTTGCACATGGTGAACCCAGTGCTTTTTTTTATAGTATGTTGTTTCAGTATAATAAAGTCCCCTGAATATCCAGACCTCCTTCCCTTTGGAAGGAATGGGCATTCATCTGGATGTCACCACTTCAAGTGGAATGGAGTAAGCCAAACACCCTTTTTCAGCTGGCAAGCCACTTTCCAGGGTTTCTGGCACCCTTTTTGACATTTATAAAACAATGCTGTTTGTCTTGGGACATGATTCATACCCAATATAGGAAGGCTTTTTATAAGGCATTACTCCCAGGGATGTGAAGATTATGCCAGGGGTCTAGCCTGTCCTTTGAAGCCAGGCTTTGATTTATTTAACCAACTCTTTTTCCCCTCAGTATTTGGATGTTGCATGGCTGTGTTGCCATGGAAAGCTTAAAGTTAAAGGTAATAATAAACATAAGAGCATCACAGAAAGATATTGCCCCAGGGACTGTTGCCAGGACATGACTGAATCAATTCAACACTTATTTTTTGACTGCCCATTCATTCACCATTTTTTATCTTTCTTGGTAATTTTGTGGGCTGACCCATTTTGGTATTCCCTTACTTATGAGACCCATATCTATGGTTTTGTGATAAGCAAGTACTCAAGGCATGATCCTTCCATGATGCTCATGATTTTTTCCTCTCTCAGAGTGGTGATCTGGAAAGTTCGCTGTAAGTTGGTGTTGCAACAGCAGCTCTTGGACCATGACACCTTGCTGTGGATGGTGGAATCAGACCTATGAAGCATGGATGCAGAAGAACATGCTAAACTCCCCCTGCCAGTCTTGATTCGCCAATAGAAACACTGTCTGTGGGCAATTTTCTGACTTTGGAACTGTGTTTTGTTTTGATTCTTCCATTTTCTCATGAATGTAGGTTACAGTTATAGTTTATTCAACTCCTACCCATTGGTTTTTCCCTGTTTCTCCTCCCCTCACTGCATTTCTTTGGTCTTCCCATAAAATTCTGGTAAAAGTTCAATATGTCATGGACTAAACTGTGCATGAAGAATGGCACGGTCTATAGCGAATAGTGCTTCAGAGCGACAGGGGTATATGAGCAATATGCAAGTATCACTACCCCTGTCACTCTGCACAGGAAGGGGAAGTGGATGTAACCACTGCTGGTTGGGTGCTTGGTTGAGCTGCTTCCATAGTGGACTGGTAAGCGCACCTGACCCAGCAGTGGAAAGGTGGGGAGGGGCCAGGGTTCAATTCTCTGCTAGGGATACTTTTTTACTTTGGTGCACCAAGGGCAAGTGCCGATTGGGATATTCTTCTTTTTAGGATTAAGCCTGTGTCTACACCCCTTTGAAGTTAAATATAATCATTCCAGGTAGTGTGGGGGGGTGCAGGAGGTGACCCCCCCCCACAAAAAGAAAGACCATTCAGGTGTGTGTGTTGCTTCTGTTCGGTGGCATTATGTGCTGCTGGTCTGTTGCTCCATGCTGTTTTGCATGCACAGGTTTGATGTGCATGGTTTTCACCTATGACACAATGACCCCATGCCTAAAATTCCTCTATTGTTGTTTTGTCCAGTTTTGGTCTTTCCTTTTTTTCCATTTCTATTTTTCTTTTAGTTTTTATAGTTCGTTCCAAACTTGATTTCATGTTTTTCACCCCTACTCTTGGTTTATTAATATGCATAACGTAATGCATTTTTGTTTTGATTTTGTTTTTTGTCTTTTTTTCTTCTTTGTTTCTTTGTGAATTTTGCCTGTATCTTTACTATTATTAATTGATTCTTGTTAATAAACAATTCCCCTACTCGTCCCCTCTTCCCGCAGGGAGACCTCGTTCACATGCTGTTGGGAGGATGGAGGAGTCCACAGTGAAGGAGCCTGACATGGTGGCTCTGGTGGAGGAGAATGCTTCCCTCACCAGCAGTGGTGCAAGTGGTAGGCAAGAAGTACAGGAACTCAGGCACTTTCAAATACGAAATGCAGAATGAATATCCTCAAGCTGAAGGATAGATGTGTCAAGACACATCTATCTGTTTCCACACTAGTAGATTCAGTTAGAGATATTAAAGTATTTCTAGGAAAATAGCATTGTTGTACAAGTCTAATGTTGTTCTGGAAACCTTGATTTCAGGTCACAAACCCAGAAACTGTCATTATGTTGCTGGCTTAAGAATTTCAGTTCCAGAGCCAGTGAGAAGAAGTACAGGAACTCTGTTCCTGCTGCAAAAATGGTACAGGAACAGAGTTCCTGTGCGTTCCTCTTCACTTTCATCACTGCTTACCAGCCAGGGTAATGAGGAAGCCCAGGACTGAGGGTCGGTGTCTGAAGAACAACTGTTTGACCTGGTCCCTATGCCTACTGACAGTGGAAATGCTGATTTACTTCTTGTATAATCAGAAACTAAAACTATTTCACCTGGATCAGAGCCTACAGCAGCAGTGATCACTGCATTAATGGATCCTCTACATTACAAGCAAGTGAAGAAATGTTAATTAATACAAATAGCTCAGCAGATTTCTCCTGATAACAGGAATCCAGAGGACATCTATTTGGATTCTGTGGTGGAGGAGAGGAAAAAACATCTTCTAGCTCTAATAGCAGATGAGAAGAACATAATTCATAGACAGCAACAGACCCTTAAGCATCTGAACCCAGTGAGTACTGCACTTCTTAACACAGAAACAGTTATTTCCTCGAACACCACAGAAACTGTTGTTACATTGAGTACCACAAATGTTGGGCCTGCTAAAATGCCAGTTTGCCCTGCGGCTCTGAATCACCAGAAATGCCTACCAGTGTTCTGGAAACTGAATCAGCTGTTCCTCTGCCTTCCGAATCCCCTGATGTGGCCACCCACTCTGACACTGGCAGCAGGAGGCAGACTTTGATATGCATCACCAGTGTTAGGTATTGGGAGAGGTGATGCAGGCTGCCCCCCAATTAGTGCAAAACTTTATCTCCAAGAAAGGCAGCAATAATGGGCCTATGCAGTATAAGAAAAACAGACTGCAAAATCACTGGGATCCACCTATTCCCACTCTAGGGGTTGATGAGAAGTTAGTGAAAGCAGGAAAGGTGTGGTCTGTGGATGGGAAGGGTTGGATTTTGGGTCTCTCACCAATGCAGTGTGGTCCAGTTACATTACAAACCTTCCCTCAAGCTGTAAGGACTGATTAGGGGTTGCTAATTGATCTACACAGACAAAATCCTTAGTAACTAAAGATATGACACCTACCTTTTCCCAAACCACAATTTCCCAGGATGCTGAGGGGAATACAAGTCAAGCCGAGCCACAATCAAATACAGTCCCTGAGTTTCCTGACATGGAAAACATTGATCTTGAAATGAGTGAAGTACCTCCAACTGATAGCACACCACCAGAGATGAGAGACTACAGAATTCAAACTTCAGTTTGGATGTGCCTGACAGACAAGAGCTGGTTTTGTTTAAGGTTTGAGCAGCAGGGACCCCTATGATATTAGAAATTTCATCTCCTCCAGGATATATTTAACAATCCCCATTTTCAGATGGCCCATCAGCCCATTCTACCTTCCTTTTGCCCACAACTGCATGCTTGTATACTAGCCAACCTACTTCATGGTGATGGGATAATTTCCTTTCCCAACTTACAGGTCCGGTTCCAGTTAAAGAGCCAAGATTTCTCTAAATTCCTACAACTCAAAAATGCAGTACTTTTCTTTCTGGGTCCTAAACCCTGAAATACAACACCCCTGGGGGAAGCAGCTTCTCTTTTGCCCATGGCAGAGCAACCGCATGCGATATCTGTTTAAGATAAGCACCTCCAGTCTCTAGACTCATGCCTCCCTTCAAGTATTTGTTACTATTGGGTTCAAGAGCTTCACATTCCGGCTGATGGCAAGCTCTGGAAAGTCTCATGGTGTAATTTGTATAAATATAGTAAACAAGATTCACTCCAACTTGTACAATTCAGTATAATGCATAACTTATACTTTACCCCGCTGAGTTGTTCAGAATGGGTAAATTCCCATCCCCCACTTTGTACTAGATGCCATGGGTCTTCTGGCTCTCTCTATAACCTCCTATGGACGTGCCCCAGGGTCCAGTCTTTCTGGATTTCTATTCAGCAAACTTTGGACCTAGTACTGCATCTGGAGACTCTCTTCACTCCAGAGAGCTGTTTATTGACAATTTTTACCTCTGGTATCCCCTGTATCGGGAAAGTTCATTTGACTTTGATTGCTGCCACTGCAAAACTGGTCCTGCTGTGGCACTGGAAAGAGGATTCACTTCCAACAGTCTTGGAGTGGCACTAAGAGATCCTGTTGGCTCTCCAGCTAGAAAAACACATCACAGCTATGAGGAAGAGACCACAGTCCTTTCATGATACATGGGAGTCACTATATACCTTACTCTCCCTCTGGGGCACCTAAGCCTATATTACCATTCCTGGAGACTTACCTCCTCCCTTTTTTCTGGGTAGGTCACAGACAAGAGAGAGAGAGAGGGGGGCAGGAGAGGGGGATTGGGGTTTGTTAATTGTTATTTGTTATTGATAATTGTTACTCATCACCTTGTAGTAGATACATCATACAGTTGGTTCAATGATCGTTGTGCTTGTATGTAATTTTAAAAATTCAATAAAGTATATTGAATTAAAAAAAAAGAAGTTCCCCCCCCTCCTCCTACAAAAATATGACCAGTAGCCATGGAAACACCATTAGTAACATTAAGCAAGACACAGACAGGTCAAGAGATAAACACTAGCAAACCTCGTTCATCCTCAAATTTGGTCACAAATACTGTTAAGAGGGAGGCTCCTCTAGTGGAAAATGAGCAACAGAGGATTTAAAGAGGGGAACTTCTACACTGCCAGATGACAGTGTAGAAAATAGGCACAGGTACTCTTTTCAAGCAACTTCTGCAAGCCCTACCTTTGAGGAGGCACCTACAGAGCAGCCAAGCACTTCACGGACAGTCTCCCCTAGACCACTCACCTCAGGAGGGACTACAGATTCCTTCCCCCAGAGCAAAAACTCTGCTCTGATGTTTTTTGCCCTCCCCCAGAGCCAACAAGACAAAGAAATGCTGTATGACTACATTACAGAAGTGATCAGGATTATATACCAGATAGGGTGTATATGACATGGACCTTGTTAAAAGAAGATATGGGGTTCTTCACTACAGAAATCTTTGACCTAATTCATTCAGTGTGAGAAGCTTATTATGATGTAAGTTTTGAAACCCCAACAGGGATTGAAGGATTTTGGAAAATATACAGTGTATTTAAGCATTCTCCAACATGGGTACCTTCCTTGGAGTACCCATTACCAAACCAACTGTGAAGGTGGTCACTATTCTTTTCAAGAATAAAGGAGTACGTGTATTGGATATTCTCTATTGGTTGAAACAAATGTGCTCATTAATGGGAAATACAAAGCCCATAATAAATATAGAGAATATCAGAATAGGAAGGTGGCAGGTTCAGGTATGCCTATTACAATCTGAAACAGGCATACATCTGCCAAGCTGCTTGTTTTGTGGATGTGACCAAGGTGTCTTATTCTATCAAGGGCAACCAAAAACTTGCTATCTCAGCAGCTCCACTTCTCATCTTAGCAATGCCTATGACAAGCTATAATTTGAGCTATGTTCAGAGTTGGGACATTGATCACTTATTGCTACAATAAGATGAAACTTAATCATTATGAAAATGGATTCATTCCTATCATTCCTGTCTTTGAGCAGCCCTCAACAAGGATGATCCAACGGACCAGGCAGAACACAAGTTCTATATAAATCAGGGCCAGAGATTAGGTCCAAAAAAAGAAGACAGATGACCTTCTAAAACATCTGTACCAGCTCCAACTTGGGAACAAAAAGACACCACAGCCTATGCACCAGGACACACACACTGGCCAAGTCATCAGACCCACCACCAGAACCCACAATTCATTTGTCCTCTGTACCTCAGGATATATATCTACAAAATACACAGCAGGCTCTGGAAGAGCACCTCTCAGAACAGGAGGTCTTAGAATATTAGAAAGAGCCTTGTTTACAAGAGGGTCCCTTGCAATAGGATTTAGTATTCTTGAAATCCTCCTCACCTACAGGTGAGAGATGGGAAAATACTGCACAGGTGGAGCTGTATGATGTACAGGCAGAATGTGTGACTGCTAACACCCTATCCACAGTATTGACACCAGAAAAATCAGGGGGTGCAATGCCTCTGCCATTTAATTCAGTCACAGAAAATCTGCTCATACTTACAAGGAAGAGGAGGACAACAGGTCAGCTAAGACTAAACTCACAAAAAGGGAAGAAATTGCACTTTATAATAAAGATCACATTCTCAGGGGGAAAAAAATGTAGTGGCATTGAAGAGAATTTGAACTGGTTGTCAGTTACCTCCTCTGAACATGATCATTCCTCCAAAACAGAAGGATACTCCACAGATACAGAAACTTCAAAAAAAAAAATTGGAAAACTAGATCTAAGGGACTGGAAGAAAACAAAAACAAGAATAACCTTTTTTGTCTCCTTCTTGTTTTTTCCTGTAATGGGAATACCAGTCAACAATGTTTTGGACAAAACCCTTAATGTTAATAGCTTCAAAAGTGATAAGCAAATAAAGATTATTTTTTCATTCTTAAGAGAGTCAGCAGCAGAAATTATTTTTCTACAGGACACTAGCTGAATACCCTGGGAGATATCTGAGATAGTAAACAATTTTGGGCATTGGGTCCCTCCTCCTGGTCCATGGGGGAAGATAGATGTTCTGGGATGGGAATCTTATTTTCCTCCTGGGAGGTAGAACAGCTGAAGTTAATGGATGCTATCCCAGGAAGGGTTTTACTTCCGTATGTAGAGTTTCATGGTCCACATCATGCATTAATTAATGTCTATGCCCCCCCCCAAATGAAGGGCAACAAGTTGGAGGTTTTTAAATACATCTTGCAATTCAAAAATGGTCTAAGGCAACACCTTCTAACTAGAACAGTTTGTGACTGCCACTAGGACTCTAGCACCCATAATACCCACTCACCCATGCCCTCCTTCCCCTTCCTTTTACCCCCACTCTTCCCCCTTGCTCTATCCCTCTGTCTTCCTCTCCCCCTGTGCCTTTCCCCCCACTGGATCAACCTTATAACCAACTTAATACCACTACCTCCCAACCTCCTAGACAAAGCCACTTCTTTTGGCTGTCCACTCTCTCCCCACCCCAGTCTCCCCTTCCCTTCACCTTGACTCCTCCTCAGACTCTCACACTAGGTGTCACACTTCCTTTTCGCCTTCACTACATACAAACACTATCCTTTATCCTAGTTGAATGCTCTTGACGCTGTACTATCACCATTGGTACTATGAATGCCATTGTAACCTTATTGTATACTAGCTACCTTCTATTCGAGTATTGTACATGAACTGTTTGTTATTGTTGTCATTGTCACTGTTCAATGTGGAACCTTTGTAAAAGAGCTCTGAGCTCAAAGGTATGATCCGAATCCATAAATAATTAAAAAAATAAAAAAGTAAAACAAAACAGCCCTACCTTTACCCTTCTATTGAAATTCCCTATGGGGGAGACCTAAATTGTGGACTCACAAGTTTGGACAGAGGTGAGTATACTTTAAAGACCTTCTATGACATGAATTTTCTAAAGGACATGGTGAGTACAGCAGTTTTAAGCAATGCTGCTTGCATGTCTGGTGATTCAGGAGAACATACTTTTTTAAGGGCTCACAATCTACCAGAAGATATTATGTTTTTTTCTCCCCTTTGTTAACATTTTTTCAGTGCAAAGTACTTCCAGTGGAGACCTCTGATCATAGGAGGATGCAAGTTTATTTTTGGATCCTCTCCCCAACAGAAATTTGGTCCAGTACTCAGGAAAATGAATGTATTTTTGTTAGAGTACAAGAATGTTAGAGCAGAATTAGTCACATCGATTCAGGCAAAAAAGGCAACATGAATACTTTATGATAATCCAGTTGATTGATAAGAGGAGGTTATATTGGACCGCACAGCTTTTTTCAAATACAAGAACAAAAAGATTAAGCATAATTGGTATTTAGAACATCTTAAATTGTGACAATAGTTCCAACAGTTAATTTCCCTATCACCCCAAATAGGTAATAAATAACCTGACTCATCAATTAAAGAAGGTAAAAAGGAACTTATAGATATACAATATCAGAAAATGTCTTTCCTCTTGAGGGAGCAGAAGTATAACACAAAGGGTAAAATATACAAGACATCTCCTTTAATGATTGTAGGCAATAAGCAGAATCAAAAATCTCACACAGTTAAAGGATGATTATTATTACTGTAATTTTATACCTTACACAAGATCACCTTGTAAATAGGACCTATGGTCCTAGTGGTGTGATTTCCAGACATTCTTGTATAAATAAATTAAGATTTTACTACTACTACTACTACCACATGACAGAGGGCAATTTATTATGGTTAGTAAGTGGCTCAGTAGGTAGTACACTCGCCTCTGAGGCTGGGAGATCAGAGGACTGTGGGTTCAGTTCCCACATCTGGCATTTGGGTTAATATCCCAGTACTGACACTGTAGTGTAGCATGAGGGGGGTGCTGCACTTCTGAGGTGCCGTCTTTCAGATGAGACATTAAACCGAGGTCCCATCTGCCTGGATTGGTGGCAGTTCAGGTGGATGCTAAAGATCCCATGGCACTTATCGAAAAAGAGTAGGGTAAAGTTTTATTGGAACAAGATATTATGCAATGTACAGCAAAACAGAACTAAAAAGGAAAAACAGCACATAAAAGGAAAACAGTGATATACAAAATCCAAACCACAACAAAAAAAACAAAATACAAAAGTAAGGCTGGGAAGAATCTATGAAGTCACAGCTGAATCAGAATCAGTTATCCAGGGAAACGCTTTCCATAGGGCAAGCAGTGCAGACTCCGTGTGACATGTTCATTCATATTCATAGATGGCCTTTAAATCTTTCACAATTTTAATTTCAAGTTCTGAATATGTACAGTCCCGTTGCTGTAGAGTGAACAGACATCTTGCCATCCAAACATTCCACTTAATCACAACAAAAAAAAGGTTTAGAGTGTCCGAATGCCAAGAAGACCATTGTGGAGAGAAAACACCATATATGACTGTCTGAAAGGAAACTGACCCAAAAATCAGAAGAGCCCACTTTAGCGCCAAAAAATTCCACCACTGCTGAATAAAAGTGCATTCAAAAAATAAATGAGATATTGTTTCCAGTATAGCATTACATAAAGGTCTAGAACATAATCTGTCTTGAAGCTGTTTATGTTTATGGTTGGCTTTAACATTAATCCTTTCATGGCAAGACAGCCAATGAAAGTCCCACATGTGTGCCGGAATGCGTTTACAGCGTAATAAAGACAAAAGGGGAGAAAGATGTTGGGCCAGACATTTATCAAAAGGGGACTGAGTCCCACAGACAGAAGAAAGAAGTAACTTGTATAGAGCTTTATGAGTATGAGTAATAAGCATCTGAGGTGTTACGTGCCATTGCTTTAAGCATTGAAACATATGTTTCACATATAGTGGCACACCTTCAGTGTTACGCAACACATGTAAAGAGTTATGTTCTCACTGGTGGAACCAAACTCCACAGGAATCGTAAAACCATGCTTCCCATCCTTTCTGAGAGTTGATCAGGAGAGGTCGCAAATTTGCCATGAAAAAAATGCTGGAAAAAAACAACAAAGGATTTACCATACACACACCACCCTCCAAAATGGGTAAATAAGTGATGTTCCATTTAATCGGATTCAGCCGACTCCCCCAAAATGCCTGAAAGAATAGGCTGAAAATTGCTGATTCCAAACGCTGCGATATAGGAAATACATAACTCAAATAAAGAAACAAAGATATCAAATAAGTTTTTATCAGATAAACCCTTTTCTTTTTTCCAGTTTGCCCCCTATTCCAAGAAGCAACTTTCATTCTACCGTGTTGCAGCTTAGCATCCCAATTGTGAAAATCCGAATCCCGAGTTCCAAAATATACCCCCAATATATGGATAGGGCCTTCCACCAATCTCAGCGGGCCTATACAGCTATGGTGGGTGACAACGGATCCCAATCTGATACCCAAACTCTTACCATAGTTTATACATGCTCCCGAGAAGTTTCCAAACAAGGAACATTCTTGTAATGAGGCCGTCATCAAGGTTTCATCAGCCACTAGGAAGCAAATGTCATCAGCATATGCTATAGCCTTATACGGTGCAAGCATAGCAGAGCATGTAATAGCATGGATCTGAGGGTGAACATTCAAACGGCGGAGTAGGACATCTAAAAACAGGACATACAGTAGAGGACTCACAGGACAACCCTGACGGACACCTCTTTTAACAGGGATCATAGGTCCCACCCAACCATTTACAACAGGAACAACCATGGCCGTCCTGTGCAACTTACGCAACCATTGGACCATGGTATCCGGAACACGTAAAAAATGAAGCGCTGTCCACAAAAAATCGTGGTTAACCGAATCAAATGCCACCTTCTGATCCACTGAAACTATAATACCTGAGGTGAGACCCGCCAATCCATGGGAAAATAATTCCTGGAGGAGAATCAGATGATCTGAGATTCGCCTGGTAGGTATGGAACACGACTGGGCCGGATGCAAGACCGTTTCTGCGATACCGATCAAGCGCTCTAAGAATTTTCATTAGTATCTTAAAGTCAGTATTTAACATACAGAGAGGACGCCAATTCTCCAGAGAGTGGACGTCACCTTTCTGCTTGTAAACATAAATTAAAGCACCTTTCGTAAAGTCTAATGGTATAGACTCACTACAAAGCAGGGAATTATACACAGAGGTCAGCTCAGTGACTAAGTGGTCACTTAGTACCTTATACAACACAGCCGGGAGACTGTCCGGACCAGGAGTTTTTCGTAAAGACAATGAGGAAATCGCCATAGTCAACTCCAACTCTGATATGGCAGTACAAGCCACAGCCGCACTCTGCCTCGAAGGGAATGGAACACCAAGATTCTCATACAAGGTGGCAGGGTCTTCCTTAACAGCTGGGAGGGGGGAAAATAACGCAGTCGTATGTTCCGTCATAATCTGCTGTATGTCAGTACATGCGGTACATAAAGCCCCTGCAGAATTCGCAAGGCACAGCATTGTTTTCTGGGCAACCTGTCGGGAGTTAGACTCAAAAGGGCAGACAATTTCCCATGTCCCAGTCACATAAAATCTGTGTTGGTGGTACAGTTGTCGTGACGTACGAGACTGGTAATACAACATATCCTTCCAAATTACTTGAATTTGGTGGGAAAAATCTTGCCCAGTCGTGTGTGCCATGGACAGCAGAGGTTGTAAGTGTGCTCTTTTCTGTAAATAATCCAAATAGTCTCTCCTACTTTTCCTACGACTGTAATTTTTCCAAAAAATAATTAAGGCATCCAACGTAGACCCTTGCCTGATGTCCAAAACTGGATTTTGCATAAAGTGCAATTCCTCAGGCAAGATCAAGGGGTCAGAAGAGCCCTGAGTATCCCGCATCGACTGTCTATCTTCCAGGAAGTCCTCCAGACGGGGGGACCGAATTGGGGACGGACCAGAGACCCACTTTCCTATCCTGGGCCCCTGAATCCACCCTGCACCTCGTAATTCTGATTCCACCGACCAGGTAGGGGCAGAAATGGGGCTTGCAATACTGGAAACATTTAATGAGGGACGCTGCAAAGCAGGGGGGAGAAAGCTGTGTCAAAGTCAATGTCCTTAGAAGCATGCCCAAGCAGCAGCTGTGTAGAAGACTGAGCCTTGGTACAGACGTCAGACAGCACTCGACTCGCCGTCAAGGCCGCCTGCTGAGAGGATGGTACAGGGTTCTCCTTACATCCTACAAGTGAGTCAGAGGTGCTATCTCCTCCAGTCGCACCACTCAGCATATTCAGAAATGTCTGGCACAAGTCGAGACATGATATCACAAAACGGCTGTCCGTCATTTCCAAGCACTCATGAACAGCGCAGTCACCCACTACAGTTGGTGTAGAGATCATAGATAAATCGTCCTCCTTTGTAGCAACAGTAGTAGAGCAAGCAAGTCCAACAGGGTCCTGAAGAGAAACAGGTTTAGCAGCAGGTGCAGCTTGATAGTCACGTACAAGTAAAACAGAGTCTTTCACATCCTCAGCATTTTTCAGAATGGTCTCAAGACAGTCAGAGACAGGAGCAGAGACCAGGTCTCCTGTCCCCTCAGCCAGCTCTGCAGGAGGCAAAGAAGCATCCACCATCTTGGACAGAGTATTCCCCTCTGAAGAGTAGGGGAATTTCCCCAGTGTCCTGGACAAATTTCTCCCATTCCCTAAAAATACCATCAACAGCTTAATCTGGTTCAATTTCAGTTGCTTATCATCTGTATCACCCCTCTCCCCGGTCACCCCTGAAAAAGGGACTTCTAGGCCCAGTGGGCTTACTGTTTCAACAAAATTCAATAAATAAATAAAGGGCACTTGGATCTTCTGGGGAGATATGCCATGGATATGTTTGGCATGGTAGCCCCCTTGAATTTACCTCTTGGAGAATTTATGGCAGCTATTCAGCTCCCAGAGCTTCCAGGAGGGAAGAAGGGCCTATTGCAGGCTGAGCTAGATTACACTAGAGCAGGTGATGTCAGCAACGGGTTCCCCAAATATAGGATTGGTTCCTGGGGCTGAGAGGGTTATAAAATTAAATTGGTAGGGGAATCCCTGAAGTCAGAATTGGCAGCTGTCTTTAATTATGCATCTGGCCCATCTAGATATAGGTCCCTTTATGTAACGGGAATCCTTACATTTCTATATATAAAAAAAGAAGACAGGTTTAATACTGAAAATTGGAGGCCAATAAGTCTGTTAAATTTAGAGATAAAGATGTTACCAAAAATGTTAACTTTCAGGCCAGGGCAAGCATTATCTATAATGTACTTATTGACACCTCAGAGGCATGTAGCACTCCAGGGATGCAGATACGTATCTTGAGAGAAATGATAGAATGAGAGAATGAGAACTTGGTAGAATGAGGATATAAAAACCTGGTCTTCAGCCTTCATGTGACCCTGGAACAGGAGAAGGCCTCTGATTTCTTATCACATCAATTCTTGTTTCAAGTACAGTATTACAGTTGAATGGTCTTTCTAAGGTTTTTTATATCTTGGATCCATTTGCTTAATTCTAAGAGCCTGGTGACTCCCATTTTGCATGTTTTGTTGGTTTGTTTGTGTTTGTTAGGAGCAATTATTCCCACTGAAAAAGAGTATGACAGGGGTCCCCCCTTAAGGCCCCTCCTCTATAGCTTCAATTTGGACCCCCTTGTAAAGAAAATAAATGGGCCATCCTGGATCCATGACATACAAATCTTGGAGGTACATTGTTCCTCCTCAGTTCTGGCATATGCAATAATATTTGTTTGCCAGTGCAAGATGCTGATTCTGTGAATGCAGTCTCAGGGGTATTACAGGAACTTTTCAGACATTGCTGGAGAGAGGCATAACCAAAATAAATGTGGGTTTTCCAAAATATATTTACTACATACTCTTTTCTTTCTGCCTTAATTACATTTTTGTGAAGGACTCTGCCTCTGAGTAGTCTGAGCAAGGCAGGGGCTGACCTGTGCTGCGACTTTCACCTCCTTGATTACATGTTAAGTATAGCTTTTTTTTTAAATTTGTTAAACTTTATTAGATGTTAAATATGGCTCATAATTTCAGGTGGGCCCCCACTAGGCTGACTTTTAAAGTATACACAGGAACATTTCTTTCCTTTGCTTTGACTCCCATCCCCTTTTATCGCATGTGGGAAGAAGTGGCTAGAAAGATTCCTTCCCCTTGATTGATGTTCCTGATAGGGAGATTGATGGGCCTGAATCTTATGTGGGGCCCTCTGTGGTAGTTTGTCAACTACTTGCCTTCTTGTGCATTTGAGGGGAAGGGGCCTGTTATTCATATCAGAAGGACTGGAATGTCAACAGAGCCTGCCTATTGGAGAGCCTGTTCTGAGTTCCAGGTGCTTCTCATTAGCACAGGGATGTTATGTGACCTGTCCAAGCCCTGGGTCACATAGATACATAGACAGTGTCAGCAGATAAGGGCCTGCAGCCCACCCAGTCTGCCCATTTGAGCTTGTAAGTTTACTTTATGTTTTCCTTGAAGCCTGTTGCCCCTTAACACTGACTTCCAGAATTCCTTTATGTCTATCCCATGCATTCTTAAATCCAGTGATTGTTTCAGCCCCCACCACTTCCTCTGGCAGGGTGCTCCACTTGTCCACCACCCGTTCTGAGATGAAATTCTTACTCACGTTTCCTCTGAATCGGCCTCCCTCCAACTTCATCCCATGCCCTCTAGTCCTGGAACATCTTTTTCACTTCAAAATAGTGTATTCTTGTACCCTGTTCCTCCCTGTAAGATACTTGTATGTCTCTGTCATATCCCCTCGCTCCCTCCTCTCCTCCAGTGAGTACATATTCAGTTCCTTCAACCTGTCCTCGTAGGACTTGTGATGCAATCCATGCACCATCTTTATTGCCCTCCTCTGAACCTTCTCTACCCTGTCTATGTCCTTACATAAGTAATGTCTCCAGAACTGTACCCTGTACTCCAGGTGGGGCCTCACTAGTGTCTCGTATAGTGGAATTATGACCTCCCTTTTCCTGCTGGTGATGCCCCTACGTATGCATCCCAGCTTTACCTGCTGCCTTGTCACACTGTTTCCCCTCGTTGAGGTCATCAAAGATGATAACCTCAAGATCCCTTTCCTGCTTGGTGCATGCTATGTCCTCAGCCCCCCATCCGATATATTGTGCCATGATTTTTATTCCCCATATGCTTTATCTTGGACTTCTTTGCATTGAATTTCAACTGCCAAACCCCTGACCATTCTTCAAATTTCTGCAGGTCCCTTCTCATTCTGTCTACACCCTCTGGTGTGTCTACTCTATTACCGAGCTTTGTGTTATCAGCAAACAGGGAAATTCTGCCTTCTAGGTCATTTGCAATGTCACTGATAAAGATGTTGAATAGGACTAGTCCCAGCACTGATCTCTGTGGTACTACCCAATTGATCACTCTTCCCTCTGTGGAGTGACATCCGTTTACCACCACTCTCTGTGTCCTGCCGCCCAGCCAGTTACCTACCCACTGCACTACTGTCCTGCCCACACCCATATTCTATAGTTTGTGTAATAGTCTTCTATGTGGCACAGTGTCAAAGGCTTTGCCGAAGTTCAGATAGGCCATGTCCACTGCCCTCCCCTGATCCACCTCCCTAGTCACCTAGTCAAAAAATTCATTGAGGTTGGTCTGACATGACCTCCCCCTGGTGAAACCATGCTGCTTTGGGCCCTGTAGTCCATTGACAACCAGATGTTCCACCAATCTCTCCTTCAGTAGTGCTTCCATGATCTTCCCCACTACTGAGGTGAGGCTGACTGGTCTATAGTTCCCTGCTTCCTCTTTGTTCCCACTTTTGTATAAGGGGACTACATTTGCTGTCCTCCAGTCCTCCACATAGAATGCAGTAGGAGGCTGTTGTTCACAGATCCAACTGTTCTGAGTCTACATATTTTCCAAGTTCTCAGCTTTGGGGCTCTAGTCACAAGGCTGCACTGCTGAATGTATTACTTAATTAACTTTGACACTCCTTGACTGCAAGTGGATTATTTTTGTTAAATATTATTCTCCTGTCAGAGAAAATTGGTGTGTGTGTATGTGGGGGAGGGGTCCTTGTTGAGTTTGGATCAAGGTGAGAAGTGTCACAAAATTATCATCAAAGTTGAAGTGGATTATTGTTATTAAATGCAATTCTCCTCTCAAGGAAATTGGTGGTTGTGGTGGTGTGGTTCTGGTTGAGTCTGGGTCAATGTGATGAGTGTCACAAAAATGATCATCAAAGTTATGAGTAAAAGAAAAAGGGAACTGAATTTCCCAAGTCCCTCAAAAATACTCTATTGCAATTCACAAGCAGTATGGCTAAGCCCAATATTTAACACCTCCCACAAACCACATTTTAATGACACAAAGCAGCAAAGAAGCCAAAGTACTATAGACAGACTTACAATGCAATCAGGGGCAGCAGTAGCCTTTACATCATATTTGTTTACTTTCAGTTGCTCATGTTATGGAGCAATATGCATACAATACTACCCTCACCCAAATTGTGTACAAATTGCCTACAAAGTAAACAAATAGTATCTGAAAGCCACCATAACCCTGACCATTAGAAGCCTATCTATAGCACTGCATTCCCTTCCCTTCATTGTTTTGTGGGTGGGACTGTATCAGGAAGTAAGATTGTACTTGCAGTAATTTAAGAAATGTAAGAAAGGTGGCAACCATGTATGCTGAGAGTATCCTTGCACATACTGTGATATCCACCAAATGTTATTTGTAAAACATTTTAGTTATTCTATTGCCCCTTATTATCCTACAGCATTGATTATCCACCCAATTTTGCATGTAAAAAATGGGCAGATAAGCAAAGAAGCACTGTAGATTATCAGATTGAAATCAAACAGTATATGGCACTTGGGGAAAAGAGAAAGGAGAGAGTGGTGTTGCATTATTGCTAATATGATTCTGAGAGAGGGGAACAGAAGAGTAAGAATTTTAATTTGTATACACGTGTCTGTAGCTCTTTCCATACAAACTGTATCCTAGCTTGGGAACTACTTTGTATGTAAATTGATTCTCAACATGTCTTACAGTCTGTGTGAGGATTCCTTTGCAGTGAAGGGGTATTGCTGCAGAGAGGGGCCTCAGATTTCTCTTGGGCCTAGGGCCACATGTTGCCTTAATCTGGGACCCCAGTCCAATGCAGAAATGCTGTGAGTCTTCACAGTAGAGGGGTTTGGGTCTTCCTCCTGATTGTGCTTATGCTGCCAGACAACTACTAAAGACTTCAATGGGATTTTTCACCAGCGAAATTTATGCCCTGATCCATGTTTCAAGCAAAAGCTTCTATGATGTCAGCTTCAAATCACCATCAGATCTGAATTGAATCTGGAGTAAATATAATAACTTCCATTATTCTGAACCCTGGATCACCTTTCATGCGATCCCTATCATAAAACCTACCACCCATTTTGTGACTGTCATGTTTGGTAATGAAAGCATTCCTTTTCATGACATTACCAGTTGGCTGAACCATAATTGTGAAGTCTTAGGGAGGCTGGACATCATAATTGTTTCCAAACAAATATGGACGGGGAGCTGAAATTATAAAGTTCATCTAAAACAGAAAGACAGATATCATACAACTTTCCAACAGTTACTATATTGGCTGTGATGGGAGTGGGGATCTGTTTTTACTCTGACAACCAAATGCATGTTTTAAATGTGGATCTCTGAATCATCTTAGTAATGCCTATGATCAACAATTCTTCAGCCTTTGTGTGGAACTCATGCATGTTAGCATGCATTGTGCCAGTACAGTTAAGTGTGATCTATGCTAGGACCAAGGTCCTTACTTTCTCATTTGCCCCTGGGCTACCCATAATCATGATGACAGATCCTGACAGGATGATATCCTAGATGCAACCAAAAGGATTGGGATTATCCATACACAGTAACCCCCAGAAGAGAGACTGAGTACCTTACAGATTTGCTCTTTGTAAGGGCGCTCTGAGCTTTCAGGGAAGGGCATCCAAAATAAATAAAATCTGCAACTATTACTACTAAATCTATTGCTGACCCCTGTCCAATCTGAAACTGATCCACCACCTACAATCCTGATGGATTAATCCTCCAGACCAGAGCATTCCACCTCCACTGAAGCTGATGAGAAACCAACACTACAAATCTCCTGCTCTCCTGTGCTCTACAAAGGTGCAGCCCTTTGGTTATAACTCTATCACCTGGGTTTGCTGTGATCCCTCTGATCAAATGATAATACTGTAGTAACAAGACAGTGTTCCTTAAGTAATAAGCCTCCTAAGTCCAAAATTCTGTGGAGAGATTCTTCTGATCATGTTTCCACTGAAAACAGATTTGACCTCTTTGCATCTAACAAGTCTTGGAGTCATACAGTACTGATGAGGATAGAGATTCTGTGGCCTCATTAACTATTTAGTCTCAGAGACAACTCTCTTCAGATGCTGAAGAGGGCCCACAACCTGTTACCAGAATGCAGAAATGCAAGGGTTGGTCTTGATCCAGTGAAGACACTTCTAACCCCCCAAGATTTTTTGTGTCAAGTGTTAGCATTGCCCTCACAAATCATCACCATGGCTTCAACTATCAAAACTGCCACACTAAATGTTAACAGTGTGAAGAACCCTAAGACACCTGCTCATTTCTCCATTTTACAGGATTTACAGTATGACATGTATCTTGTCCATGACACAAGATTAAAAACCTTGCAGGATGTTGCATTAGCCAAAAAATCCTGGCCTTATGGCATTTTCTTTTGGTCTTTTGGGGACACCACCTGTGATGGTGTGGGAATACTATTTAAGGACATCAGTACTTTTGTTTCTAGACTTGTAGAAATCCACATGGTGGGGCCTCACTATTGGTAGTATGCTTTCTGATGCTTGATATTGTATTACTAATGTTTATGCACCACAAACAAAATTTAATAGAATAACTCTATTTAAGGCCATACAGCCTTACCTGTATACACTCTGGGTGGTGTTTTTCGAATTATGATTTCAACTGCCCATTATCTGTAAAAGACAGGGGGGCTAAAATCTCAGAGTTATTTTGCAATTCACTTTTCCTTAATAATTGTGTATGGAGGCAGGATTACTAGATATGCATCGAGCTCTGTTCTCTGATGGTCAACAGATGTGCCATATGACAATGTTAGCAACTAAAACTGATTTGATTTGGCACTAACAACATAACCATTGGATGTAATACAGTTATATGAATTGAATCCACAGACCACATGTTGGTGGGCTGTTCAACATCCACATCCCAGGAAAATAAACCAGGTAGTAACTTTTTTGAATTTTAGTAATTATCTCTTAAACAATCCACCTTTTGACTCAGTTATACAAGAATGTCAGTGGTCTTATATGTCCATGGAGTGCTGTTATGTTAATTTCTCTTCCTGGTGGGAAGACATAAAGGCAGACATTGGAACTTTAGCCAGTTTTCTCAAAAAAAGCAAAACAAAGCAACAACAACAGCATAGTCATCAATTGAAATATTTGCATTTCAAGTATTAACTATATCAATTAGTAACTTGCAAGATGATATTGTCATGAATTTGAGTGTAAAAATTATAATATTAACCCTTAGGCTGCCAGTAGAGTTACAACGTATTGAAATCCAGGACTTCTAGAGAAGTCAGGTGCACAGCAAGGGTTAAACAAGACATGGAAACTGTACAATATAATAGAACTAAGGCTCTATTACTTGAACAAAAATGTTATACGCAAGGTATGGTATGTGTTTATTGGGGGAGCGTTTAAACTGACTGAAAAGGGGAAACTGGGGTCTCAGTCTAATAAACCCATTTTCACAAAGGATGGTTATAAAATACTGGTCACAAATGCTAGAAGCCTGAATGTGGTTAAAATAAGTGAGCTCATTACAATATTAATTCGTCACAATGTTGACATCACTGCTATTAGTGAAACATGGTGGGGTGAAGACTCTGACTGGTACAGCGTAATCCCAGGATATACTTTATATTATATTGGAAGAACAGAAATGACAGAAAAGGGGGAGGTGTCTGTATCTATATTAAAAGCTCAATAAAACCAACAGAATATTCTTTTAATAATTCAGCATTCCCAGGAGAAAGTGTTACTCTCTAGATAACTTGTCATAATGGTAAAAAAGTTACTAGTAGGAAATATATCTAGACCACCCTTGTCAACTGTGGAACAAGATTATAACTTATTTTGTTGGCTCACAGAACTTGCAGAAACATCTGTCCTACTGTTAGTAGGTGATATTAATATGCCAGGTATAGACTGAGAAAATCTGACAGCAGTTTCTCCTATGGAATCCTTATTCCTAGACACTATATTATACAATGGCAAGAAAGAATCCTGGTCTCTGATTGGTCAGTCTGGGACTGGACCCGTGATGTTATCCCAGCACCACATACACCCTGTTGGGCATTATTGCTTAATTAATGGATGGGCTTGAGCAACTAGTAACAGAGCACACAAGAGGGGGAAGTACTCTTGATCTCATGCTGACCAATCTACCTTCAGAAGTTACTGACCTTGTAGTCACAGCCCCATTAGTTGAGAGTGATCATAACTGTGTAATCTTTAACATTGCTAGGTGTAAGTGTCATGCCAGTCAGTCAACATTCTGGTACAACTATCCAAAGGGCAACTATTTAAAAATCAAAGATGCATTACAGTCATATTACTTAAGACAATGATGTCTGACTTGAGAGTGAATGAATGTTGGACATTATTAAAATCAATCATTAAAGAATTAGAAGATATTTTACATACCCCTCAAACAAATACATAATAACAGAGGTAAGATATCCCCTTGGTTGAAACGAAACATTAAAAAACAAATAAAACCAAAAGAAAAAGCCTTCAGGAGATACAAAAAAGCAAAGAATGAACAAAATAAAGCTATATTTTAAGGTTGAACAAAACAAGGCTAAACATCTGTGCCCCCATATTCAAAGGAGATGTGAGGTGAATCGAGGCAGAAAAGAGAGATGTACCCCACAAGTCCAACAATGTGCTGCAGAGCGATATTCAAAGCGGCGAGATGTGCCGCCCACAAGGGAATGGGGCAGTGCACAAAATAATGTATGCTATGCTAATGGAGGGGCTGTTCCCATGAATATGTCACACACCAGCATATTCAGAAGGAATGAGCCCCTCACTGGCAAGAAATGTGCCGCCCAAAGATAGGCTACATAAAGCTGACCTAAGTCAGCCAGCCACCTAAAGGCAGGCCCTGGAAGTGCACATAGGTGCACAGCAGCCTGCCAGCCCCAGTGGCCCAGCGACAACATCGCCCCAGCCCAAATGACTGATTGCAGCAGAATTGGTTCACATCTCCATTCAGGACATGAGCAGCTGCTCCCCTTCCCACACCCATTCCCCAATCACACAATACTGTGTGCCCTCCCAACCCATTCAACAGTGTCAACCCTACTCCCTTCCCTGATCTCGGAATGCAATAAACACAACTGCAGATCCCTTTCCATAGTGTAGTGGCCTCCACCCCTCACCCATTCGGGTACGCATATCCACCCCATCCCATCCCGTGGTCCCAGCATGTTCAGGCAGCTGGCAAGCAGTACAGCCCTCTGCACTCCACCATGGCTGTCTACTGACTGCACTGCCTGTGACAGTGTACAGTATACACTACATGCCCATCGAACCAATGGGTGTGTAGTATATTCTATACACTGTCAGTCCAGTTGGACATGCTGGGATGGGGGAAGGGTGGGATGTGGGTATCTGAGTGGGTGGGGGATCACTACACTATGGAAAGGGGTCCGCAGTTGTGTTTATTGCGATCGATGATCAGGGATGGGAGGGGTTTGGGTCACCGATGGGGTTGGGGGTGTCATCTTCACTATGGAATGGAGGTATGCCTCCATTTATCTATTGTCAGGGATTGCAGCTGGGGAGGGCATCCACTAGACTACTGGGGAGGCATGATGCAGGCATCTGCACTGAATTGAAATAGGGGCTGGGAGTGCAGTGCCCTGCTATGGCCTTGCAGTGCAGATGTATTATATTTCTTTATTTTATTTACATTGGGTAACCTGATATGTGCATTGGACAGCATGTGGCACAGTGACAGGGTTTGGGTGGGGGGACAGCACAGTCCCGGCACATCTTGACCCTCACAGATATGCAAATAGGACCATAATGAGCATGCATGGGGCCCGTTTGCTCCATGCATACCTAATGGGCTTATTTACATAGTCTGGCTAAATAGGGCCCTTGGGGGTGCAGCGTATCTAGGATGCACCAGCACAGCCCCCACAGCATGTATGCAGCCCATCCCTGGGTTGCGCTGGGTGCAGTGTTGGCCGCCACCTCATTTGCACTGCATGCTCAGGTTGCCATATTCAAACAGGATATGCAACCCATTGTGATCATGCATCATGTCTGAATATGGCATTCAGTTGCGACAGCACAACTATTTGGGTGGCACATCCGGATGCGCTGCACAACCCCCGCCTTGAATATGGGGGCCCTGATCAGGAAGGAATGGAGAAAACTGGAATTTAAAGTGTCATTATCTAAGGACAATCAAAAATTCCTCTATGCCTATATCAATAATAATTACTAAAAGGAAAATAGTTTAGGCCCACTTATAGTCAAAGGGGTGGAACTGAGGAAAACACATGAGGTAGCAGAAGCATTCAGTTCAGTATTTTTACTTAAAGGTCCTGTCAAATCATTAGTGAATATCAACAGGTCCGAATTCTACAGTATAACACACAGTGAGGTAAATAAGATTATAAATTCACTAAAAACAAATA
Source organism: Neoceratodus forsteri (assembly GCA_016271365.2). Classification (NCBI taxonomy): domain Eukaryota; kingdom Metazoa; phylum Chordata; order Ceratodontiformes; family Ceratodontidae; genus Neoceratodus; species Neoceratodus forsteri. The sequence continues at coordinate 539,174,309 of CM057449.1, read as the reverse complement.
CATCACCAGGATCAGATAATCTAAATACACACTTTATTAAAGAGACAGCAGACCAGTTGACCCTGCCACTTTACCATCTTGTTTAACAAAGCTTATAGTACAGGAATTGTACTGGGAGATTGAAAAAGAGCAACGGTGCTGCCAGTACACAAAAATGGCAGTAAATCCACAGCAGAAAACTTTAGACCCATCAGTCTAACATCAGTAGTGTGTAAAATGCATGGGGTCATAACTGCACACATTAAAACATTGTGGCTAATAGTGCTGCAGCGAAACAGCTCCAGACCAGAACAGAGTCAGGCAAAACACTGACCTCTTCCACACACATTGCACCCATTGCAAACAATGGGTGTAGATTTGTTTTGGTGGAGGGCTTCATGCCCCACACTCTCCCAGATCTTAAATAACTAACTCCGGGGGGGGGGCCTTGGAGATGGGGAGAAACTCAGGAGGGGGGATACTTTGTTTTTGTTTTGTTTTTTTAAATTTGCAAAATGTTGCAGCAGGGGAAACCTGGGGGGAAACGAACCATGGTCCCAGGTATCCTGACTGTGCTGCGTGCTGGCACACTAGCAACACCTCCATAGGAGTGGCTTGACCAGGCATCCAGCATATGGCAACATATCCAGCCTCATGTTCTACATGCAGCAACAGGGGGTAGCGGTATTCCCCTACCGCTGTTCTTTCCCTGTCACTGTAGTACCAGGCACTCAATATACAGAACAGTCAATACCACGCTGTTTTACATGCACGGTATTGACCCAGTACCTGTGCAAAACAATAGAGAGAATTTTAAAAAACAGGCTAGGCATTGATATATCGGACAAATGACTAAAAGACTTAACTCATCATGGCTTCATGGTAGGACACTCATGCACATCAAACCTAGTTTCATTCTATAAAAAAGTGAGCAGCAGCATTGATGGAGGAATACCAGTGGATGTTGTCTTTCTGGATTTCAGGAAGGCATTTGATTTGATTCGACATACATTGTTAATTGAAAAAAAAAATACTAGAATGGGAATTAATGCCTATATAGCTAGATGGATAGAGGAATTACTTCTAGACAGAACCCAACAAGTCAAGATATCTGGAACTCAATCTGGGGAGATAAGAGTCACCAGTGGGGTTCCCCAGTGCTCTGTATTGGGGTCATCACTCTCTAGAATATTTATAAGCGACCTTCTTGCTCAGGTGCAAAGTACCATTAGCAGATTTGCTGATGACACTAAAATCAGTTTTGAGGTTGATTCGGCTGCCAAAATTGAAATGCTCGCTAATGATCTACAACATATGGAGAACTGGGTAGCCTCCAACAAAATGCCATTTAATGTCAATAAGTGTCCAATAATTCATCTAGGGAAATGAAACCCAATGGTTGGCTACACACTAAACGGAACATTGATAAAACTTGTAACCAGATAAATTGTTCTAGGAATTATAATTAATGATATCCTAACACCTGGACAGCACTGTAGAAAGGTAGCACTAATGGTGAAAAGACAACTCAGATCTATTAAAAGGGTTTTTGTAACTAGAAGTGAAAGCAGCATAATCCCACTACTGTATATAAATCATATAAAAGGCCCCATTTGGATCATGCGGTATCCTTTTGGGCCCCGCATTTAGTCAAAGACAAAAACATACTGGATAATATCCAAAGGAAGACAACTAAACTAACCCCAAGAGTCAGAGGGTTGCCATATTCAGAGTACAAGCTCTTAATCTATATAATTTGCAACTAAGAAGAGATAAAAGCAATATTTTGATGTTATTTAACATATTGGGGGACCCAGATCTTGCTAAAGAATGTAATATAATTAAAGCATCTAAGCCGGAAAACTTGAGATGCCATAACAAACAACTTCTTATAGATGAGGTCATCAACAAATAAAAGAAAAAAATACTTCTCAATAAATACTTGCAGATTGTGAAACCTATTACCTCAGTATATAGTGGATATCAATGACTTTAGTAAATTTAAACTAGAACTAGATACATTCCTCTTGGATGATAATAATGGTTAATTCCTCCTACATTGTGTGGGGAAAGCAGTCTCAATGGGTGTGGTACCCCCTTCTGCCTTAAAAACACTGAGTAATGCTGAGTAATATCTTCCACAGTTGCAAACAGAGACTTGATGAGAGACTGATGTTTTTTCTATCCATGGGGTGCCCCTCAGACCTCTAACTAGCATATTTTGGGTATTGTCCAGAATTATCTGATGGACACAGTAGGTTCTGTATTTAACATACATTTATCTGCTGACATGATGTTATAGGAACTATGCCTTCCTAAGCTGTCTGTTTGTAACATTGAATGCCTTACTAACATTATTATTGAAGAGGTAGCTTGGGCCATTAAATCTCTGAAAAAAAAAATCTCCCCAGGTACAAATGGACTTTTGTCAGAATTTTTTCAGACTTGCTCCACCGTATTTATTCCAATTTTAATTTGGTATTTAATTTTTTCTTTAACATAAGTGCATAGAGGGATCTATCACAGAAGCAATTCAAATCATTATTTATAAAAAAGCAAATCAAGAAATAGTGCCAATTGGACACCTATCTGCCTCATTAATACAGATGCAAAAATTCCTGCAAAAAATTTTGGTAAATGACAGGCATTGGTGTTATCACATCTACCACTCACCATTCAAACTTGCTCTATTCCGGGTCCAAAGATCCAAGGCAATTTAATGCTTCTTCATGAGGTTATGGAAATTTTTCATTTTTAACTGATTCTGGTCTATGTGCTTTCTTTGGACCAGGGAAAAGTGTGTGACAGAGTTCCACATTCTTTTTTTAGTGTTAAGAAAGTATGTTTTCTTCATTTGAATTTATTAGCTGGATAGCTGTGTTATACTCATCCATGGTTATTTTTATTCCAAATACAAATGGTTGGTATATATCCAAAATTTGACTTATTTATTTATTTTGTTTTTGTTGACCAGGTAAGTGCACTAGACAAATCCTGCCTATTTTCAGGCACGACCCGGGGGAGGGGGGAAACAGATGAATGCCAACTGACCTTGAACCAGATTGAACTGTTGGTGGTATTTTTAGTGAATGAGGGAAATTTGGCCAGGACACCGGGGAAATTCCCCTACTCTCCACTGGGGGCTTGCGAGCTGTCTAGGAGAGATGGCCACTTCTCCGGGTGCGGAGGTGAGGAAGGACGTCTCCGGGACAGGAGCTTTGGCCTCTGCTCCTGTCCTGTTTATGCAGGAGGCCCTGGATGTGGAATCAGTGCTTGCTGTCTTTTCTAGCGGTACAGATGAGGTTGTGACGGATGGAAAGTCGCCTGCTTCGGCGGGGCTGCATGTTTCGGACAATGGTGTTCCTTTGGAAGGGCGCCAGGCTGATTCTGCCTGTTCCTGTAGGCAGGAGCTTTTGAGTTGCCATAAGGAGTTGAACATGCACGGTGCAGTTGTGGAGACGGAACTCAATCTGCTGCGGGAGGCTCCTCAGGGGGCCCAGGCTGTTATGGACAGGAATAACTCGGATATCGGGTTGGACACCGCACAGGATGTGGCTTTGCTTCCTCCCCCAACAGATTTGTTGGATTTTCGAGAGGCTGCTACTCTGAGGGTTGTTCGAGCAGAGGACTCCCCATTAGCGGCGGTTTCGGATGGTACTGTTGCTCTGGATTCCCACTCCAAGAACAATAGGATGGGGATAACAAGGTTGGTTTCTCTCCCTTCAGTAGCTTACTCTGCTGTTCCAATTAACACTGAGCAATCGTTTTCTTTTTTGGATCGTGCACACTCCAGGAACTGGGGAGATTTGTCCCCCACACCCCCTACCTCACATACTGTATCTTGGTCACCTGCTAAAGCTTTGACTGAGGCTGGTTGGATTGCGGGTCATTCAGGAAACTGGACTCCGGATCCGCCAGACCCTTCTTTTTTGAAAATGTGTACTTCTTCTGTGCCTGTGGCCACCACCGTAGATTCTTCACTGAGCTCCACCAAACCCCGGGGTGCTTCTAATGTTATAATGTCTCATGTTTCTGTTAATAATGCTGCATTACCTGTGGTTCAGGAAAAGGGTTTACCGAATACTAATAAGCAAGGGTTTAGTTCGGTTCAGGCTGCTGATGATCAGGAGTTGAGAGATAAACCTTCCTTCTTTAAGTTAGCTGATTTATTTCGGCCTACAGGGGAGCCTGCTCCTCGTAGGAATGCAGTACGATTGTTGTATAAGGGGGACCTAGAACAACCACCGGATAGGCTGTTTATTGCTAGAACTTTACTCAAACAGTCTATGAAATAGTTTTCCTCAGAGGTTTTTGCATTAATTTCTTTGGGGAATGGAAACTTTGACGTTAACTTTAAGCAAGTTTCTAGTCTTGATAGGTTTTAGGCGCAATATGAGAACCTTAAATCTGACCCTTTTTGGGTCCCATTTCATGCTATTCCCCTCTCTAAACCCTTGACTAAAAATATAACTGTTTTATTTAAGAATGAAGGTGTTAATATTGAAGACATCCTATTTTGGTTGAGGAAGAGATGTGATATTTTGGGTAGGCCTACTCCCACACTGGACAGCGAAAAGATCTGGGATGGTAGTTGGAGGGTTAAAGTAAAACTGTTTTCCACTAATTCAGGTCCGGTCCACCTCCCTCGTGTTTTTTTTTCTTGGGAAAGATTGGGGGTCAATCTTTTATGCTGGGCAGCCTCGATCCTGCTTTAAATGTGGGTCCCGGCTGCATTTAAGTTCTGCTTGTGATACCTCTAAGTGCTCTCATTGTTTGAAATATGGCCACCTAGCTACTGCTTGCTTGAACCTTTTTAGATGCAACTTATGTGACCAGACGGGTCATGCTTATGGGAGATGTCCTTGGGCCTCGCACAATAGACCTGACTGTCCATCATACGATGGAATTATTACTCAAGCACAGAGGCTTGTCTCCCAAACTTCTGACAGGCCGGTGCAGCAGAGTACTGCTTGCATTCTGACTCCTGCTCCAGTTGCACCTCATCCTGCTAACCCTGTTGACCTGATGGAGGTTACCTCCCCCTGACACCTTAGTGGATGTTTCTCTGCCTTCTCTTTCTGTCCCTTCTAAGGATTTGCTTGTTGAAGAGTTTGCGGGTCAGATGCCCCCACCCCCCGATGATGTCCCTTTTCAGGTTATTCAACCTAGGAAACGGAATAGACGTGGTAAGCCTACACCAGATGTTAAACCTATTCTTTCTACCCCTGCTCAGAGAAATCTGGTTAAATTGAGGAACACTTTTTCTCCACTAGAAGATGATGTGGGTGGGGATTCTGGAGAGGACACTGACTCCTCTTCAGTTATTTCTAATACGGATTCTATCACTAAAAATGATGATTCTATTGCTAAACACACTAGAAGGCAGCAATTGAGTAAACCTCCTTGAAGTGTATGCTTTGTTGTATTAGTGTTTGACCTACCATTCTCTTATTTCCTGCTATGTCTTCTTTAAAGATTTCTACCTTAAATGTCAATGGTCTGAAGGGGGTGAAGAAACGTATTGGTTTTCTTTCACTGCTTAAAACTTTGACTTGGACATTCTTTGTTTACAAGACATCAGATTGAAGACTTCCCAAGACCTACGACATGCCTCTTCCACTTGGACTTTAGGGCCTTCATTTTGGTCTATAGGGGAGGAACCTTGTGATGGCGTAGGTATTTTGTTTTTTAATTCTGCCTTTTCTGTTTCCAGATTGGTGGACATTCACCCTGGGAGGGCACTATGTTTAGATGTCTCTCTCCCTACGGCTAGGTTTCGGATCATTTCTGTTTATGCCCCAAAAACCAAAGCACAAAGGGTTGCCCTTTTTAAAGCCATACAACCGTACTTGCATACTTCCCGATTAGTTGTTTGGTTAGGTGATTTCAATTGTGCTTTATCCACTACTGATAGGGGTCTCAAAACGGATTAACTGTTTTGTGACTCGACTGCCCTCCATAGAATAGTCTCTACGGCTCATTTAATTGATGCTTATAGAAAGTTGTACGCTACGGGTGGCTTTACTTTTTTAAAAAATACCCTTAGGACGAGGATAGATTTTGTTTTTGTTTCTTCCGTTTTTCAGATACTACAGGCCTCCTCCAGACCCATTGAATTTTCTGATCATATTATTCTTACTGTTCTCCTTTCCTGGGAGGGGGCCCCGAGATGTGGCAAGAACCTGTGGAGGCTCAATGAAAGTATGTTGGAGGGCCAGGCCCTTAAAAAATTTTGGTTGAGAGACTGGACAGCCAGGATATCTGTGGTTGAATGTTATGATTCAATATTAGAATGGTGGAAGGATACCAAACGGGGGGTGGAAGCATTTTTTTCTACATAGAGCGCAAGTTAAGTCTCAGAAAGATTATTTATCTTATTTGCAACTTAGACATCAGTTACAACATCTAATATCCTTATCTGAAACTTCTACACTTGATTACAGCTCCCATATTGCGAATTTAAAAAAGCAAATGATGGCGGTACAAGATGACAGGGGCAGATCTTTGAATCAGGAATTATGTTTTGGCACCAGTATGTCGAAACATTCATTAGACCCCTTTAAAGAAAGTCATCAGAGGGTAAATTCTAGACTTATTACTGCTCTCAAGGATTCCTCTGGAAGTCTTGTGAGTGATCCGCAACACCTTTTGTCTGTGGTGGAACATTATTTATCCACTAGTTTGACTCCGGATACCATCCTGGACGACACGGCTGTTACTACTATTTTATGAGAGTTACAGCTACCGGGTTTATCCTGCGATCAACAGCAGGAGCTAACCATAGATGTTTCTTTGGAAGAAGTACAATCTGCAGTTGGTTTGTTGCATTCTAATACAGCCTCTGGCACGGATGGTCTGGGCACTGGGTTCTACAAAACCTTTATTCGGACTATTGGGCCTGTTTTGGTTCTTCTTTTTAACCATATTTTACATACTGGTACTTATGCCCCCTCTATGAGAGAGGTGCTCTTGCTTCTGCTTTATAAAAAAAGGGACAAAACGGATATTAGTAATTGGTGTCCACTCAGCTTGTTGAATACGGATATGAAACTTTTGAGCAAAATCCTTTTGTCATGATTAGCCAGGATCACTCCATTTCTTCTTCATCCTGCACAAACTTGTGCAGTGAAGGGTAGGAAACAACAGGATAATATGATATACGTACTAGAGATTTTTTCTAGAGGTGAGCTTGGACAGCTACAGGGGTTTGCTGTTGGCCTTGATCAAGAGAAGGCTTTTGATCGTGTCTCTCACACCTTTCTTTTTTTGGTTTTGAAGGCTTTTGGTTTACCAGAGACATTTGTTTTTTGGATCGCTGCTATGTATCAGGGGGCAGTAATTATCCCTAATGTAAATGGCTGGTTGGGGAGGAAACTGGCTATCACGAAAGGGGTTAGGCAAGGTTGCCCGCTGAGTCCTACTTTATATGCTTTCTCCATTGATATTTTTATTAGATTATTACAGGCAAATACCACTCTTTATGGTCTGGATATGATGCAGTATAGGCCTTTGCAGTCTATATTGGCTTATGCTCATGATTTGGTTCTATAGTTGCCACCTCAGTTTTCTGTTCCGGAGTTACATAAATCCATACATCTGTTTCTTAGTATTTCAGGTTCCAAGGTTAATTACAATAAGTGTTCTGGAGTAGTTATAGGTTCCACACCAGTGCCTGATTCTGGCTGTATAGCTGGAATTTCAGTCTCCAAGGACCCTATTAGAATCTTGGGGATTTTTTTTGGCCTGGGGGATGTGGCTGAATACAATTGGGATAGGGCTTTAGCGAGGGGTTTACGGCTCATGGGGGAATGGAAAGGTATGCAGATTTCAAAGAAAAAATGGGTTTTATTGATTAAAACACTCCTAGTTCCTGTTTTTTTTTATATCTTAGTTATATTTTTCCACCTCCTATGCGTATGTGGATCCAGATTTATAGTATTTTTTTTCAAGCATTCTGGGGATCTCGATTAAATCCCATTAAACGGGAATTCACTTACCTTCCAGTTCCTGAAGGAGGGGTTGCTATGATACACCCTCTTGCCATTTTTTTCAGTCTATTTTTTACTTATAATTTGGGTTTGGTCTTTAAACCAGGATGGCTTCTTTGGAGACCCTTTATGGAGCAGTGGATTGATCTCTGTTGCTTTAGGTGGCAGGAGAAAAAGTATAGGGTTATTTCTAGAATAAGGGATTTGCCTATGTATATGAAAGATTGTATGAGACTGCTTATCAAATGGGACATTTCTATACAGATATTGCAGTCTTGCGATAGGAAAAGGTTGTATACACATATACTCTCCATGGATCGTATTTCTCTGGTTCAGTTCCCGGAGTGTCCACAGGACAGACAGGTTCTGATTTTACAGTATCTCACTAATAGCGTATCCCTCCGTATATCTGGGATAGTGTTTGGTTGGGGAATTATGATAAATTAGGGGTCAAAACAATAGTAAACATAAACAATTGTCTGAGAGATATTGTCCTAGACCTATGTGTATACACATCTTGGAAACTCAATGTCATTTATTTCTTGAATGTTTGTATATTAAACCTTTTTGGGATTTATTGGCAAATTGCTGGAAGGTTCCTGAACTTAGATCTTTGGATTATCCTACGCTTATGTTTGGTCCTTTTCCTAATACTTTTGTTCAATATCTTAGGGACACTATGTATGTTATCTTTTGTCTTTTGAGATATCACATTTGGCAGTCCAGGTGTCTGTGGATCCTGCAACAGAGACTTGTTACCCCTACAGAATTGGTAGCCATTGTTTGTACTGCAGTGGCTGGCCTTATGTGTTTTTACTCTACTAATGGACCTCCTGAACAATTTCTGAATTATTGGCTTAATTGTGCAACATGGGCTAAATAACTGTTGGTTATTCAGTTGTTTTTTTATGTTTTGTTCTGTTCCTTGTTTTTTGTCTTTTGCCTTTCAGTGTATATGTATTCGTTTTTTGTTGTAATGAAGTCCATTCTTTCAATAAAATTCCCCTACTCTTTTCGATAAGTGCCATGGGATCTTTAACATCTACCTGAACTACCACAATCCAGGCAGATGGGACCTTGGTTTAACGTCTCATCCGAAAGACGGCACCTCAGAAGTGCAGCACACCTCTCATGCTGCACTACAGTGTCAGTACTGGGATATTAACCCAAGTGCCAGATGTGGAAACTGAACCCACAGCCCTCTGATCTCCCGGCCTCAGAGGTGAGTGTGCTACCTACTGAGCCACTGACACTGACTTAGGAAGGAAGCTCATCAGGGAGCCCCTTGAGCCCTATGCAATGCTATGCTATGCTATGTATTGGGGATATGTGATGGTAGCTTAGGAGACATGATATTTGTCTTCATGTGTGTTTAGTGACCTCTTGACCTTTATGAGTGGTGAAACCATTTATGAGGTCAAAAGAAGTCACTGACCATGAGTGAAGATAAATGTCATATCTCATAACATAGAAACATAGAAGCTGGCAGCAGAAGGAGACCACTAGATCCATCTAGTCTGCCCATTTGTTTTAGACCTATTTGACACTCTAGTTGCTCTTTGTAATCAGGGCTCCCTTCTGTCTATCCCATGCATTCTTAAATCCCCACACAGTGTTGACCCCCACAACCTCTTGGGGGAGACTGTTACAGGCGTCCACCACTCTTTCTATGAAGAAACTCTTCCTGGTGTTTCTTGCAGCCTGAGGTCATGTCCCCTGGTCCTGGAGCCCTTCTTGAAGTGAAAACATTCCTGTGCCTGTACCTTATTAATGCCTTTTATGTACTTGAATGCTTCAGTCATGTCCACCCTCTTTCTTCTCTGCTCCAGGGAGTATGTATTCAGTTCCCTAAGTCTCTCCTCATAGGACATGTACTGCAGATCCTGAAGCATTTTTGTCACCTTTCTCTGTATTGTTTATACCCAGTCAATGTCCATCCTGAGGAGAGGCCTCCAGAACTGGACTCTGTTTTCCTGGTGAGGCCTGACCAGCGATCTATACAGTGGTAGTATCACCTCCCTCCTCCTGCATGTGATTCTCCTCCCAATGCAGCCCAGCATTCTGTTGCCTTTCAATGTTGCCTTCTCACACTACTTACTAACCATCAAGTTGTTTGAGATTATGATTCCCAGATCTCATTTCTGTTTGAGTCCGCCAGTCTTTCAACTCCTAGGTAATACTCTTTTCTTGGAGTTTTCTTTCCTACGTGCATGGCCTTGCACTTTTTGGTGTTAAATCTCAGCTGCCACACTCCAAACCATTTTTCCAGTTTCTTGAAGTCAGCTTCCATCTTGCTCACTCCTTCTGAGGTGTCCATCTTGTTACATATCTTGGTGTCATCTGCAAACAGACACACCATCCCTTCCAGTCCATCAGTGATATCTATTATAAATATATTGATGAGCAAAGGCCCCAGCACTGAGCCCTGGGGCACCCCACTGGTCACCCTGCCTTCTGTTGATAGCATTCCATTTATCTGTATGCTCTGGGTTCTGCTTTGTAACCAGTTCTGTACCCATCTGACTACTTGTGGACCACCCTCTGTATGGTCAAGCTCCTTTAACAGCCTTCTGTGTGGAACTGAGTCGAAGGCCTTACTAAAGTCTAGGTAGACTGCATCTACTGCTCCACAGTTGTCCACTATTTTTGTAGTGTAGTCAAAGTACTAGAGCAGATTTGTCTGGCATGACCTACTGTACCTGCTGAGAAGTCATGCTGTTTAGGGTCTTGTTGGCAGCTAGTTTTGAGGAATGCTATGATCCTCTGTTTGAGCAGTGTCTCCATTAGTTTCTCTACCAAAGACGTGAGGCTCACCGGTCTGTATTTACTAGCTTCTTCGCAACTGTCTGATTTGTGAAGTGGAACCACTATTGCCTTTTCCCAGTCTTTGAGTACCACTCCGCTCTTCAAGGATTTCATGAATAGAAGTGCCAGAGGGGCTGCTAATTCTTCCCCAGTTCCTTAAGGATTCAGGTCATCTGGTCCTATGGCTTTGTCTGCTTTTAGTTTATTTGGTGCCTCCCACACTTCAGCTTCTGTAAAGGGACTAGTGTCTACCCCTGGTCCTGGGGTGTTGTGTTTTTTTCAGGTCTGGGCCATCCCCTGGGTTCTCTTTGGTAAACACAGAGTAGAAGTATTTGTTGAGGATTTCAACTTTCTCTGGGTCATGTTTGGTGTATTTCCCTTTTTCAGTAGCAATCTTTACTATCCCTCCTTTTGCCTTTCTACATTCCCTAATAAATCTAAAAACATATTTGTCTCCTCTCTTTGCCCCTTCTGCTATCTTTTCCTCTGTCTGTGCTTTTGCCTTTCTAATTTGTTTGTAAGACTCTCTCATTTTTTTCCTTGTACAACTCCCAGTCTTTCTCAGTTTTGGTTTCTTGGTATCTGCTGTAGCCTTCTTATTTCTTTGACTGTGTTAGCCACTTCCTTGGAAAACCATCGAGGATTTATTTTTCCTTTTGCTTTGCTGACCCGTCTGGCACATGGATCTATGGCAGTCTTTATTTCTCTCTTGAGTCTCCCCCACATGACCTCCACCACCTCAGTCTCTATTTCCATTAACTGGCTACTTATGCTGTTCCTCATTTTTTGAAAGCCGGCCTTTCTGAAATCTAGCACCTTTATCTTTGAGTGGCTGGCATCCTGTGTTATGTTTACCTTAAAGCTTACCATGCGATGGTCACTGTTGCCCATATGGCATCCCACTTCGATGTCCTTGATGCTTTCTAAGTTTGTGTGGAATAAATCGAGAATGGCATCTCCCCTTCTTGGAGTTTTAACAAGTTGACATAGTCCCACACCTTGTAGTGATAATAAGAAGTCCCTACTTCTTGTTGTTGCTGCTGTTAGTGTGCTCCAGTTAATATCTGGTAGGTTGAAGTATCCCACCAGTATTATTTCAAATTTACAAGACATTTTGTGGATTTCCTCTATTAGGACTTTGTCTCCTTTATCTCCTTGATTTGGGTGTCTGCACACGATGCCAATTCTGAAGGGTTTTCCCTTGCCCGTGTCTACTATAAGCCACAGTGACTCGAATTCCCCATGTTGCTCTTTTACTTCTGTGGCGTTTATTTCCTCCTGAATGTAAATGGTTAAGTCCCCCCCCTTTTTTTGCCCTGCCTATCTTTCCTGAACAGATTGTAATTTCTTTTACAGCCACCCAGTCCAAGCTTTCTGTTTCCAAGATGGCTGTGAGTTTGGGAAGTTTGTTGGTTAGGCTTCTAGTATTAGCAACCATTGCCTTCCAGGAATGTATATCCTCTTTGGCACGAAGTTGGACCCTTTTCCTGAACTGCTTCAGTTTGCTCTTTCTGGCCAAGAGATAATGAAGGTGGCTGGTTTGGGTGGATGCTGGCTCTGATTTGTTTTCTGGGGATTTATACATGCATCTGGCATTTTGGGGAGTGATGACCAGCCCACCAATGGCAGGGGTGTGAGCTGCATCATACTCCCCTTTATTTAGTTTAAACTACCTGTATAGACATCAAGTTTGTGTCCTAGTGCTCACACACCTTCTCTGTTTAGGTGCAATTTAAAAAAGCTCTTTCCCAAAAGTTGTGCAAGTTCCATTTGTAAGCACCCATTACATTTCCATTTTATATGCTATGATTAGCATTTCTGTGCTAGTTCAATTTGATTGAAATGTGAAAGTTTCCCATATCATAGGAGATTTGAAGCATTGGCAGCTACCATGCATAACCTTTTTTTGGACATAGCTTGTGCTGGCTGTAGCATGTGGATCAATTAATGGCTAGGCACAGGAAGCAGAAAAAGATTCTTTGTGACATAATTAGCTAGATAAATGTTATGATGTACCTTACTGTGAAGAATAAAACATTTCTCTAGCTAGTTGATGTTCTCTGCAACAGATAGTGCTTTTATTTAGCCTAAAAATACTAATATATAGTGTATTAATCTTGATATTGAATCCCTTATTAATAGCGTTGGAAACTAATCTAGAAATACATGGTATTGTGCATCCACCTACATTTCTGTAAATTAAGACTTCTAATTATGTAAATGACATTTGACTTTTTGTTAGAGAAGTTTCAGGTACCCACATCTTGCAAATATTGTATTCCAGTCCTTTTCTGTGGTATAAGATTCATAAATTAATACTGGAAATGCATTATATTGGCTTTAGTACCTCATACCATACACTTACCAGATGTAGGGGGTTTCAGAGTGACAACTGCCCCTATCAAAACTTTAGATTTTTGTTGTGAGGGTGATATGACTGTTAAATATTGGGAACTAGCTCTTGACTCTGGATGAAAAAAGTGACACAGTAGAAACATGTTTTCCAAAGAGAAACAGATCAGTATCGCTAAAACTTTTGTGATTCCTATATTTACTTACATCAGTGCCATGTTCCCTTATTGGCTGAATTTGAAACAGAGATATTTGCCTTTTATTTCAAATATTATGGGGGAATAGACTAAATCTTGTCAAAAGAGATATTACATACCTTCTGGTGGAGCAGGGAGGTTTTGGCATGATTAACCCTGTTACGTTCTATTTAAGTGTATTTTTCCAGCATAATATCAGCATGTGGTTAACAACTAGAATGCAATCTTGGAAATCATAGACAGATAAAAGGATAGAACTTTTGCTTGGAGAATGGGCACACATCAAACCCTGATTTTGAAAAAATAACCTGATATCTGCTGTCTTAGGTCCTTACTTGTGGAAATAAAAGAAAATGGGGTATTACACTGGATACTGTAAAAACACAAAATAGAATGGAATTATATCACTCTGTACAACCGTCTGGGTTTAGCAGTTTTCTGTCCTTTTCTGTAGAAAACACTGCTGTAACACGTACACTGAAGTATCTTAATAACAAAAGGATAGCAGTATATCTGAGGGACATGAACTGACTTTGTTGTAATGGAAGGAGCAAATTTGAACTTTCGTATCATATGAATCCTTAGATTAGGGTGACCTTTCACATTCACCTTTGGATTATGATGCATCCACAGTTTTGATCATAATCTCCAGTATTAAATATTTTATTTGGCAGGTTAGATGCTAATGTGTATTACAATAGATTAGAATGGATCAAAGGGCCCTACTAAGCTTAATTGAAAACGCAATCCAAAATGTTAGTAGGATGAAAACATGTACAGTACTTTACAATGTATGACATAAGAGACGGAAAATGATCTCTCGGCATTAACTTAGTTTATGTATACAAGCAAGCCTGATTCTCTATAATTGCTTCTCTGTTTTTGTTTTCTGCATGCATATCTTTTGATGTTTTCATGACCTGCTTTCTCTGTGTATTTGATTTAGTGTTTTCCCCGGTTTGTACATTTGATTTTTCTTTCAAATAAGCATTCCCTTACTTTTCTTCTGTAAGTGCCATGGGATCTTTAACTTCCACCTGGACAGTGAACAATGATGGAAAGAAGGGACCTCAGTTTAATGTCTCACTTGAAGGATTGAACCTTAGCCATGCAGTACCCCCTCTCCTACTGCACAACAGTGTTAGTTATGGGTATTGCCACAATTACCTGGTGTGGGACTAGAATCCATGACCTATATAACTGTTGTCTTCTGGCATAGGCACTTATGTGAAAAATGGAATCCAATGGTGTCTTGCTGTAAAAGCCCCTTCCTGCAAGTTGTTGGGTTCATCCAATAAAAACATGTGAGGTTTTACCTTTATGCCTTTGGTGGACAGCTCAGGCCCAGGGTTGGTATTTAGCACAGTAATAATGGAGTGTCTCCACCAGATAAACTCCTTATGTATGAAAGGCACAGGGGTGCTACATTGGTGGAAACATTACTAGAATGTGCCTTCAATTTACCCATGCATATTTGCCAAATAAGGCTGTTATGAAACACAAATTGCACACCTAATAACTCAGACACATTAAAACAATTCACTGTCCACTCTGATGACTTATAAATAGAGTCAAGAGAATTCATAAAGATATCAAAGTTAGTAGTTGCCACACAGTGTAAATAAAGCAGTATGATATTACACGTTCAGGGGTTACTGAGAAAAGAAACACAGAGCCAGGTATAAATCCCACCTTCATAAACTAACCAGAAAATAAAACCCCACATGAGAAGACCACAACAACACATGCTTTCAACTATAAATAAAGCTTTACTTTATGTCTTGAGGTATCCTTATTTCAATTTCCTTGAACAGTACTTGGCCCAGAAAGTCTTATGAAGGAGATGATTTCATGATCACCCACTCACCTTCTTCTACTTCTTCACACCACTACAACGCATCAATCTGAAAGTGGCTGGCCAAGCCCCACCTGCTAGTACCCTGCCCCTGTCACATAGTAGGGAGCTACAACAGGCACAGGATAAACCCTTTAAATCTCAGACAGAAGCAAGGTAGGCCACATGATAACCTACCCACTGCTGGGGATTACATAACACAGTAACCCTCCATGACCTAATGCCTCCCAACTCTATATCTTACACTGGGGGGAGGCAACAACCTCTTGAATATTATTTTCATCTGTTCCAGTCCTAAATCCAGTGGAGGTAAGAGGTGCAAAAGCCCATGAGTATAGTAGCTGGTCTCAAGCCAGTACCTCTTTCACCAACTCACTTTCTTCCATACTTGTTCTCCCAAACCAACCTTTTCAGCCCTATACCTTACACGGAGCAACAGCACCTATGTTAGTATCTTCAAACCTCAGACCCAAATACCAGCAACCTGTAATGCTATCCGAAGTGTGTGTGTGTGTGTGTGTGTGTGAGTGTGTGTGAGAGAGGGTGTTTTTTCTCCTAGCATTAGCGAATGATGCTAGATAGACTGTAATAGAGGAACCCATAAAAGTGCATAGATTGTACAGACCAATGATCTTTGAAGAGCTCCTATAGTACAGTCTACCTTACATTACCTAAGTGAACAGCTCCCCTATCCCACATGCTTCATTAGAGCTTGTCACCTGGGAGAGGGAAAAAGACAAAAAAAGCACTTCGATGTCCCATCAAAATAGAGTACCAAAAAAATAGAACCTAACAAGGCAGTTAGAAAACAAGCATTTGTCAATGCCGAATGTTTGCTCGCTGGTATTAGAATTGGAAATGCAGGAGTTAGACATATGCAGAATAGGAATGGCAATGAAGTATTGAACTTCACGTCAACCCCACCTCCATCCAATAGAGATGGACAGGTGTTGGGGTAAGTGTTTGGGTTGTAGCCCATAACGGTCATGCCATGTCACCTCACCCTAATCTGCAGACACCGACACGTGTTGAGGTGTGCCTTGGGGTGTTTGGCTTTATAGTCACCCCAGTCCATAAGGATATATGCTGAAATGGGTGCAGCATAGGACAGTGGGGTGAAGTTTGGAACTGAAGAGTCCAAGGTACACCTCGATGCATGTCAGTGGCTGTGGGATGGGGGTGGGATGGCATGAGCAGTACAGTCAGCAACGCAAAGGCACACCCCAATGCCTGTCAGTCTGTACAGGGTTGGACGTTATTGTTGGAAACCCTAATGCTCCAGGCATTTGTTGGTATTTTCACTACAAATTTTCAACATGGTCTTTTTGTGACCCTGTCTCATGAAAGCATTTGGGACCTCTTCTCATGAACAGTGGCAGTGTGATTTTGTCAATGTGTCCAGAACTTTGAGTTCCAACAGTGACCATGCCATTCTGGGCCACATGTATGAAAGCACAGATCAGGCAGGATGTGAAGAATGACAGTTGTACCATCCATAGGGAGGTGTGAAGAGATGGTAATGTTGAAAATCTGTAGTGGGAATATTAACAAGCATTTGTCAATGCTGAATGTTGCTTGCTTCTATGTGCTGTTTAGGTTTTTGGAAGTCATCGGAGTGCAAATATTGAAAATTTGCGAAATTACGAGCGTGCGTAGGAACTGCGCAATGCATGCTCATAAAACAGTCATTGTTAGGAAATTTTTCACCAAATTTTCAACATAGCCATTTTAAGACCTCTGCTCATGAACAGTGTCACTGTGATTTTGTTAATGTGTCCCATACATTGAGTTTGCACACCGACTGCGCCATTGTGCGCTACATGGGCGGAAACACGTTTTGGGCAGGATGTGAAAAATGACAGCTGTACTGCTCATAAGGAGGTGTGGTAAAATGGCAATGTTGAAAATCTGGAGTGAAAATATTGAAATTTCGTGAACTTACAAGCCTGCGTAAGAACTGCGCAACGCACGCTCGTAAAACAGTCATTTTTTGGAATTTTTGGACCAAATTTTCAACATGGGGTTTTTGGGACCCCTTCTCATGAATGATGTCACTGTCATGGTGGTATTCATGCCTGAAGGGTGATTTCGCAGTCACTGCACAAAATCACTCTTCGGGCCCGAATAATGCCATGAGAGGACATCATTCATGAGAAGGGTCCTAAAACCCCATGTTGAAATCTGGTGCAAGAATTCCAAAAATGCCTGAGATATGCAATAAAGTTGAACCCCCATCTAGCCCATTATACAGCTAACCAGCATTTCCTCAGTTCGCGGTCAGCTTTGAAGACTGCAGATGTGTTCCCGGTCACGAAGATCATTGCGCCTGAGTCGCGAGGTAAGTATGGGGTGAGGGGTGTGGGAAACTGGGTGTGCAGTGGGTGGAGTGCGGGTTGTGGGGGTTGGGAGACTGCATGCAGGACCGTTTTTGTTTTATAGGTTTTAAAAAACAAAAGACGTCGTGGGATGTTTGCCACACTGGGGTGGGCTCCCAGTGTGGCACAAGGATGGAGGGGCGTTCAGCCGATGGGGGATTGGGCACCCCCCTCGGCCAAAGGACTGCTTGCCATGCTGGGGTGGGCTCCCAGCGTGGCACCAACTACTGGGGGGGAATGACGCAGCTCAGCCTACGGGGATTGGGCACCCCGTTGGCTATACAGTGCATGTGGGGGCATGCATGCCTGCGTGTGGGGGGGAGCTACGCTTCTTATCGCTGCTCACTGAAGCGTAGCTCCCCCTTTCAACTGTATGCCACTGCATTTTGGAGCATGTCATAGACAGCTCCAAAATGCATTGGCTTACAGGGGCCGTGCCTGCCAGCTCACTGACTGAATTCGGAGGAGGAGGTGACACACCTCCGAAATCTCCGATGATGGCACTATGTTTCTTGCACATGCGTGCAAGCAACATAAAAATGCTTGCACTTCTGAGCATATGTAGAAACTGTGCAACACATGCATGTATCACAGTCATTTTATGGACTTTTGTCACCAAATTTTCAACACAGGCATTTTAGGACCTCTGCTCATGAACAGTGTCACTGTGATTTTCTTAATGTGTTCCAAACACCAATTTCCCACAGTGACTGTGCTATTCTATGCTTGAAGTGTGAAAACACATTTTGGCCAGGATGTGAAAAATGACAGCTGTATTGTTCCTAAGGAGATGCAGAAAAAATGACAATGTTGAAAATCTGGAGTGAAAATATTGTAAATTCGCTAAGTTACTAGCATGCTTAGCAACTGCACAATGCATGCTCGTAAAACAGTCATTTCTTGGATTTTTTCCACCAAATTTGCAACATAGGCTTTTTGAGAGGCCACCTCATGAACACTCACACTGTTGTTTCGTTACTCGGTCCCAAAAGGTGATTCAACGCAGTGACTGCAAAATCACCTTTCAGGACCGAATAACACCATGACAGTGGCTGAATTCATGAGGAGGGGTCCCAATAACCCCAGGTTGAAAATTTGGTGCCAAAATTCCCCAAAATGCCTGAGATATGCAGCAAAGTTGAAAAAACCCTATTTATGCCATTATACAGCTTACCAGCATTTCTTCAGTTCATGGTCAGCTTTGAAGAGTGCAGAACGTGTTCTCTGTCCACTGAAGATCATCACGCTGGGCTCCATAGGTAAGTATGGGGTGAGGTGGGGGTATGGGGAGGCAGGGTGCGCAGAGGGTGGGCATGGGTTGGGGCGGGGCCACCTGGCTCAACAAGAGACTTTTTTCCAATTTACAGGGGGACATCACAGGATGTTTTTTCTTTGCAGGGACATTTGGCATGCTGGGGTGGGCTTTGTGCATGTCACCCAAGTGTTTTTGTTAGTGTTGTAGCCAACGGGATTGATACCACTGTCGGCACACATGGGGGTAAGAGCTGAGGGGATTGGGCACCCCCTCGGCACAAAACCAATGATTTTTTTGGGGGGGACATTATGCCAATGGGGAGTGGGCTATCCTTGTCAGCAAATCACACTGGGGGGGAAAGGAAGCCAATGGGGATTGGGGCCCTCATCAGCAAATAAAACCTGTTTTGGGGGCAGCACATGATGCCGAGGGGGATTGGGCACCCCCTCAGCACTAGGAGAGTCTAATATTGTTTGTGAACATGGCAGCATCTTGCCGCCACAATCACAAACAATATTACACTAGGCAACATTCCGCCCCGCAATGACGGGTCGCTCCCTCATTGCAGCAGAATGGCTGATGCTGCAATGATAAGGCGGCCTCTGATTGCTGCAGAAAAAACGTTACAACTTGGTGGCACTTTTGGAAGCCAGTGTCATCAGCACACTGTGCCTCCACTGGTCCACCAGCGTCAAGCCTCCAAATGCAGTGCCTCCGATGGCTGCCACAGTGCTTCGCCTCCACAACCCACTTCTCTCCTAAGCTGTCACATAATGTTTCTTGTGCAAGCACACAAGCAAACATAAACAAATGTAAAACCATTGTTTTCTTACAAAACCTGGCACATGGCAGTCAGACCCTCAGGGAAACACAAGGCAGGGCAATGAGAACTCTGACCACTTTTGCTAAGGCATCATCAGGGAGTGAGAGATTAACACACAAGTACCCATATTTAAATTCAAATGTTTAAAGTGGAAGTGCATATAACAGTGCAACATTTCAAGTAAACCAGAATCATGAAAAAACACTTTTACTGAAAATAGTAATGTGTAAATGGTGCTAATATAACAGCGCTGAGAAAAAAATCATCAAAGCAGTGAGAGGCCATTGCTTAGTTAAACAGAACTTTTAAGTTGCTCCATAAGAACTAAAAATAAATAATGTATAATACTGGCAGTGAAGGGGCAAAATGTGCATATAAAATGTCATAAAAGGGCCGGCCCGGTGGCACTGAGGGTTGAGGCACTGGACTCCTTACCTCATGCTACGCCGGTGACTTGGGTTCAGGAATGAACTCGGGTCATCGGGGTGCCAGCCTGGGGGGGCAGGACTGAGTGAACCTTTGGGCTGTTCTTCTCTCCTGGGAGTGGTGGGGGTGGGTTGTTGCCACTCCTGTAGTTCCATCCCCACTGAACAGAAGTCTGGTGAGGTAACATAGGTGGGTGGGGGTGCAAGTACGAGTAGACGGAAGGGGCTGAGCTGGCTTCTGGTGTGCATGCATGCATGCCTCCATATGCACATACAGCTGTGTGCTGGGGCCCCGAGGGGGGGGGGGGATGTGGGAGAAAAACCTACAAAAAGCTATATTTAAAAAAAATGTCATAAAAGGATTTGCAAGACAATTGGGGGATTGCAGACTCCAAATTACAATGATGCACAAGTGCCTAATCACATGCTTAGATGCAAAAAATGTGAACTTTCCAGCAGGCTTCTCAAAAATTTATTAAAGTGATTAAGAATCACCACAATACAGTTCTCAGTTTGCAGAGCTGGAACATTCATAAGGAGATGGCTGACTGGAGGGGGGGAAGAGAAGGGGAACAGGGGAAGGGGAAGGTAGTGCACTGAACTGATGCTGATTCCTGCCATACAAAGTGGTTATGATAGAACTATAAAGTAAATGTAGAATAGCCTAAAAAGTATTATGTATACAATTATGTCCCAAAAAAGTACAAACATTACCCATTCATAAATAAATCGATGAAGCTCCAATAAGGAAGATTAAAATATTGCCACAATATTCTGGCACAAACAGTTTAAATGGTGAAATCTAGGAAGGTATAAAATACCCTCAAAAGAGCCAAAACAATTTTTGCAGAAAGGAAAATGTCCACGTTAATCACAACTTGCCCAAAAAGTGGGGGGAAAGTTCAGAAAAAAATGCCAATTATTGCAATTCACATAGGGTTAAAAAGGGGGGAGAGGGGCTTATGGGCAAATTATGATAGTGTTAACAAGGCTTAGGAAAAAATCTGTGACAGCAAAAACAATTTAACAACAAGCCCCAAGAAAAAAACATAAATAAATGATCAAAGGCAATTGTTAATATGTAAGATGTTTGGAAATTAATGCATATGTATTAGTTGTATATAAAAAGTGAAGTCAATAAATCTGCCAATTAAAATTTAGAAATACAAAAGCTAATAAAAACTCAATATAATTTACATTTTTTGTACCTTGGCCTGTGGGAAAAAAGGTGTTATATGAATCTGAAATTAACCGTTTCACCACCAGGTGGACCTCTGGCGTCAATTTATTAATGATATTTTGATGGTATGGCATAGGCAGTGGAGGAAGTGCAAGCATTTTTTGTATTCCTGGGGCAAACACATTCATACCCCAGATTTATGGTCAATTATATGTAGCCTCCCCCTTTCTCATCTGTCTAGGGGCCACTGATCCCAAGGAAGGTGGCCACAACATAGATTCTCTCCAAACATGCACCTGATTAAACTTCATTAAGGAAATTAAAAATGGATCTTACCAGGCAGATGCAGACCCTTCACCCTGCCCCCGACTGTCCAGAAGGAGAAATCACAGTTGATTAATGATGTTGCTCATGCTCTCCTCCTGCCTAACGGTCCCAGTAACTCTGGATGGAAAATACTTAAAACCACCTCAGAGAAAAATGCTCATGGTTACCTCTAAACTAAGGAGTAATTTCATTAGATAAAGAAAATCAGTCATGGAGACCAAACTTTAAAGCCAATCAAATGTATTCTCCTGGGGCCCCAAAGATTTTAGGGGGGTCCAGGGGTCATGTTTGCTTAACTGTACAGGGACTACAGCTCCATGGGGCTTAACATTTTTACAAATACAAGGAGGAGAGGGGAATCCCCAAGACAGCAGAAATTCAGATAGGCAGCATGTCCCCTCAGCACACTCACAACAGACATTTCACTTTCACAAAGGCCAGAAGATTGATGAACCAGAAGCGTGAAGCTTCCATACTCACTGGAACTGGTAAGTACCCTGAAGAGCTGCAAACTCACAGATTTGACCAAGGGAATACCACCCTATTCTCTCCCTAGAGTGCCCCTTCCTCACTTCAGCCACTCCTTCACCCTGAGAAGCGAAAAGCTCCTCAAACTGCATTCCCTGGTTATTTCCTTTTGCCCCAAGGGACACGGAGTGTGCAGCCTGCTAAACCCAGCTGTCCCCCCTTTTCTCCTCCATTACCACATTGCCACCCTTGGCCTGGCCTGAACACCTGGTCTCAAAGCCCTGATGACCCTACAGCTTCTCCCTTGCTGCTGCAACACTGCTTTCCTCTTGCAAGATTTCTTTCTGTGTGTTGTTGCTAAGTAGCAGATGTTTTTGCATTGTGCTCTGATTCTGTGATAGAATCTGTATTAGTAGAAGGTAGATTATTGTGATTATAGTTACCTTTTGATTGTAAGGATAAAGAGCTTAGATAGAAGTGTATGTATTTTCAAATATTATAGGGGAACAGTGGCAGGATTTTTAGGACAGTAAATTAATAAAAGGGAACTAGGAAGCTTCAGTAGCAGACAAGTAGTGGAATTGCAGTATAATGTGGGGGAGTGGTGCAATGCAGTGGCTGTGGGGCAGCAATATTCAGGCAGACCTTCTGGACACTGAGGTGCTGCCCTATCTGCATGCATCTATCTGGACTGAGGGATGAGGCAGCCAGACTCAGAGCGGAAGTAAACTGGATCAGGAGTACCATCCCACCCTATCCAGGGACCACCCAGTCCAATGCAACTGCCTCAAAGGATGCCGAGAACGAGGGAGCACTTGGATGACAGGGCCCAGAGAGGGTTAGAGCAGTCAGGCAGAGGCACATCCCAGATCCTATTCCACTCAAGAACTCATATGCCACACTGGCAAACGAGGACAACCAAATACAGGTACCCAGAGAAGTGGAAGGAAAGGATGTGGAGGTTAGCCAAGGAGGTGACCTCAGTGGGGAAAGCAGTGGACCCCAGAGGAGGAGGAAGTGAATCCTGGTGAGGGACTCCATCATAAGAGGAATCCAGCTAGGAACACAGGAGGGGGAGGACAGGGAGGTGAGGTGCCTACCAGTTGCCACGGCATGGAGGGATGGAAGGAAGATCCTGGGGATCACTGGGGAGGCAAGATGGGGGGGGTGAGCTGGATGTTATTATCCACCTAGGTACTAATGACCTGGCAAATGGGGAGCCAAAGGAAGTTCAGGAAGAGTTTAGGAAACTGGGGAGGGTCTCAAGCAAGTAGCTACTTCTGTCACTTTCTCAGAAGTACTACCTGTGAGAGGCAAGGAGAGCATAAGGTGCATGCACCAGGAACTTTAACTCATGGTTGAAGAACTGGTGCTGTGAGGAAGGGTTTGGATTCATTGGTGACTGGGGACCCACCTGGAGGGATGGAGGTTTGTTCAAGCCTGACGGCCTGCATCCATCCTGGAGGGGAATCCAAGCACTCAATGATAAGTTTAAATGCTACATTGACAAGCATTTAAACTAGCAAAGGGGGGTGGCAGGCCAGCAAGGAGGGTACCTACTTGCTCACCTCCCACAGCTAGCAGTGGAACCAGTGAACCAGAGGAGTGGCTATCTCTGCAAAGCAGCGTGCAAAAGATGGAGATTAGTGCCCAAGAGGTGGATAAGCAGAAAAGGGGCAAAATTCAGCAGACGGGCAGACAGCAAGAAGAACCAGGGATAAATGACAACTGAGGAAGGGGCTGGAGTAGAACAGTGAGACAGTCTAGGGAGGTCAAATCATGGAAAGCCATGTGTGCAAATGCCAGGAGCCTTAGCAACAAGATGGAAGATCTGGAGGCTGTCATGGTGCAGTCAGACCTGGACATTGTGGCCATCACTGAAACCTGGTGTAATGATAGCCACGACTGGGAGATGGCCATACCTGGCTAAGCAACATATTCAGAAGAGACAGAGCAGGCAGGAAGGGAGGAGGAGTGGCACCTATGTGAAAAATGACATAAGGGCCACAGAGATCCAGGAGGAACAAATGGGGAGAGATACTGTGGGTTGAGCTGGAAAGGAAAATGGGGACAGCCATCCGCACAGGTGTGGTCTATAGACCACCAGCCCAGGAGGAAGAAACAGATAGGGAGTTGATGCTAGCCATCCAAAGGATGGCAGACAAGGTGAGGTAGTACTGGTTGGAGACTTCAATATTCCAGACGTGGACTGGAGCATTCCAGCAGCAGCATCAACTAGGAGCAGATTTATCCTGGACTCTCTTCAGGTGCCTTCCTCAAGCAACTGGTCATGGAACCAACTCGGCAGAAGGCAATACTGGACCTTGTGCTCACAAACAGGGACAGTGTGATGGGGTAACAGTGGGGAGCACCTGGGAAACAGTGACCACCAGTCATTGTGGTTTGAAATCACAGAAAGAGCAGAACCAAACCACACAAAAACATGTATCCTGGATTTTAGGGGACAGACTTTGGGAAAATGGGGAGATACTTGAAAGAGGCATTAAGGGAATGGGACAGGAATC
Source organism: Neoceratodus forsteri (assembly GCA_016271365.2). NCBI lineage: Eukaryota > Metazoa > Chordata > Ceratodontiformes > Ceratodontidae > Neoceratodus > Neoceratodus forsteri. The sequence goes on along the minus strand of CM057449.1, from coordinate 539,149,755 downwards.
AAGGTTGAGGAACAGTGGGCAGTATTTAAAATGGGGATTACAAGAACAACAGAATTATGTATTAGCAGGTTAGCAAGAGGAAAAGGAAGAGGAGACCATTATGGTTTTCCAAAGAGGTAGAAAAGAAGAGAAAACGAAAAGATTACATTCAGGCAATACAAAAAGACACAGGCAGAAGGGATGGGAGAAGTACAGGAGAAGCAAAGGGAGACAGGGAGGTCAGTAAGGAAGCAAAGCTCAGACAGAAGAACACATTGCAAAATCAGTGGGTAGAGGGGACAAAACCTTTTACAGGTACATAAGTGAAAAAAGAAAGACAAAGGGAGGGATAGTGAGAATGAAGGGGAGGATGGGGGCCGCGTGGAGGATGACAACAGTAAAGCTGACATACTGAACAGGTATTTCTGCCCAGTCTTTACTGAGGAAGAGGAGGGTAATGGGTCTGAAGGGAGTACAAGGGGTGAGAATGGTGCAGAAATGGACACAAGTCCTTTACGAGAAAGGGTCCTGAAGGAACTGGAAGTAATAAGAGTTGATAAAGCAATGGGGCTAGATGGGGTGCACCAGGGTCCTTAAAGAACTAAGAGGTGGTGGCTGAACCTCTGGCTATCCTGTTTAGCCGATCACTGGAAACAGGGGAGGTACCCAAAGACTGGAGGACAGCAGATGTAGTCCCCTTATACAAAAGTGGGAACAAAGAGGAAGCAGGGAACTACAGACCAGTCAGCCTCACTTCGGTAGTGGGGAAGATCATGGAAGCACTACTGAAGGAGAGATTGGTGGAACATCTGGTTGTCAATGGACTACAGGACCCAAGGCAGCATGGTTTCACCAGGGGGAGGTCATGTCAGACCAACCTCATTGAATTTTTTGACTGGGTGACTAGGGAGGTGGATCAGGGGAGGGCAGTGGACATGGCCTATCTGGAATTCAGCAAGGCCTTTGACACTGTGCCACATAGAAGACTATTACATAAACTGGGGAATATGGGTGTGGGCAGGACAGTAGTGTGGTGGGTAGGTAACTGGCTGGGTGGCAGGACACAGAGGGTGGTGGTAAATGGCTGTCACTCCACAGAGGGAAGAGTGACCAGTGGGGTACCACAGGAATCAGTGCTGGGACCGGTCCTATTCAACATCTTCATCAGTGACATGGCGCAGAGCTAGAAGGCAGAATTTCGCTGTTAAGCTGATGACACAAAGCTCTGTAACAGATTAGACACACAGAGGGTGTAGACAGAATGAGAGCGACCTGCAGAAACTTGAAGAATGGTCAGGGTTTGACAGTTGAAATTCAATGCAAAGCACAAGATAATGCATATGGGGCACAAAACCCTGGCACAATATATCAGTTGGGGGTGAGGATATAGCATGCACCAAGCAGGAAAGGGATCTTGGGGTTATCATCTCTGATGACCTCAAGGTAGGAAACAGTGTGACAAGACAGCAGGTAAAGCAAATAGGATGCTGGGATGTATAGGCAGGGGCATTACCAGCAGGAAAGGGAGGTCATAATTCCACTATACAAGACACTAGTAGAGGCCCCACCTGGAGTACAGTGTACAGTTCTGGAGACCATACCTACGTGGAGACATAGACAGGGTAGAAGGTTCAGAGGAGGGCAACAAAGATGGTGCATGGATTGCATCACAAGTCCTATGAAGACAGGTTGAAGGAACTGAACATGTACTCCCTGGAGAGGAGAGAGAGAGAAGGGATATGATAGAGACATACAAGTAGCTTACAGGGAGGAACAGGGTGCAGGAAAACACTATTTTTAAGCGAAAAAGATGTTCCAGGACTAGAGGGCATGGGATGAAGTTGGAGGGAGGACGATTCAGAGGAAACATGAGAAAGAATTTCTTCCCAGAACGGGTGGTGGACAAGTGGAACACCCTGCCAGAGGAAGTGGTGGGGGCTGAAACAATCACAGGATTTAAGAATGCATGGGATAGACATAAAGGAATTCTGGAGGTCAGGGGTAAGGTGCAACAGACTTCTAGGAAAACAAACTGAACTTACAAGCTCAAATGGGCAGACTGGGTGGGCCATAGGCCCTTAGTTGCCGACACTGTCTATGTATCTATGTATCTATGTAAACGACACTGGCTACAGCTTTAGTACCCCCAGTTCTCTTCCTGTGCTCAATTGGAGCTAACCAGCATCGGGAACCCCTAAGTCCTCTTAGGGCCCACCCAGGCAAATTCATCCAGCTGCCCTGAGACCTGTCCCTCCAAACAGGCCTCATTTGGGTAAAGTCTCCTTCAGCCCCATCGCTACCCAGCTTGAGCCACCCTGCCACCTGAGAAAGAGAAAGACTGCCACCACCAGTCTCCTCCTGCAGGGGCTCTGCCACAGCTCCTACAGCCCTGACAGCCCAGACCTCTATATTCTTCCCATGAGCACCCTAAATGTTCCTGAGCCTTGTCTACCAGTTACCACCTACACTACTGGGTCCTCTCACTACCCAGACCCCAGGACACACCAAACCCCAATGATCACATGCTGAGGCTACCTACCACCACCCACAGAAAACGCATCCCAGGACCTGGCACTTCGCCACAGCAATGCTGTCCTGCCTAAATAAAAGGGAGGGGTGACCCACCCCTTTTACTACTGTCCTAGCAGTAACCGACAACCTCCTCACTGCCTCAACTTCCCCTCTCCATCTAACTTCTTTCTTCCCTACAATATATATGCTAAAACCTGCTGCCCCCAGTGGAGACTAGCAGAAAAAATCCCCCTGGGCACTCACAACTACCTAACCTAGGAGAAAAATTTGGTGGACAAAAATGGGGGGGGGGGGGAGGCAATGCTAAGGCCCTAAAGTGAGAAATAAACCCTGTCAAATTTGATGGGGCTTATATATATGACAGGTATCTGTTCACAGCCAATCATGATAGAGAACAGCCATCAGTTATTCTCTGACAAACTAGAGAAAAAACACCCAGAGTTGGTTATTCAATGAAACCCCTCCCACATTCAGTTAATAAAACTTAACCACACCCACAGTCAGTTAATGAAATGTGTACCATGCCCACAGTTGATTAATGAAAGTGTTACCAGCTGCAAAGCAGAAACCAAAAAAAAGGGGGTCACAGAAACCATTCACCTTGACTGCTTCAGTCCAGCGTATTGTTTGAGTCTGTGATCTAAGAGTATAAGAACTGTGCTAAGCAGAAGAGTGTTGCAAGTCTGGGCGTCAGAGCTGAAAGAAAGAACAAGATTTATCAGTAACTCAGCTTGCTGGTGGTGATGCAAGTGGCGGTTTCAACAAGGACATCCAGTCCAATGCTACCCTGTGTTCTTGGCAAGCTGATGGGGGGTACAACAAACTAAGTGGCAGTTCAAAAATGTACACTATCAATAACTCAGCTTACTGGTGGGGGTGCGAGTGGTGATTTGAACAAGGACATCCAGTCCGATGCTACCCTGTGTTCTCTGTGAGCTGATGGGGGGGAAGCAACAAACTAATTGATGGCTCAAAAATGTACAGAAAGGCAACTCCAAGTTGTATAATAGTAATAACATTCATTTAGTTGGAGTATACTCACAATACCCAGCTTCCATGGGGATTAAACGCCTTGGCATCACCTCGGCATTTAATATCCACAGAAGTCAGTTATTTTGAGTATACTCCAACTAAATGAATGTCATCACTTAACTCACATCCATGAAACATATGAGTCCTGGATTTGGACACACTGAACATAACACACCTCAGGGTGCCATCATGACAAATAAGTTTATTAAATCTACTGATGGAAACAGTCTCCTCCACTCCAGCATTTGCCACCCAAGCCACACCATTAATAATAGTCCAAAATCACAATTTCTAAGGGTCTAGAGGAAGTGTTCGGAAGATGATTTTTAAGTAGGGGTTATGGTAACAAATTGATCTGCAATACTCATGATGAAGTTAGACATACCCCCTGGTCTGAACTGCTGCTCTATAGACAGAAAAAGAAAACACCAGGTGATGGACTCTGTTTTATTTCCCGGTGTTCATTATAGTCTGGTAAAATGAGGGAAGTCATCACTAAGAACTGGCACATACTGTCCTCAGAACCAGCACCGAATTCTTTTTCTAACCACCCACCTAGCAGAGATGAAGATAATGCTTTGTTCAGGCACCTCAGTGCCGCATCACAAGCTGCTCAAAACACCTTTTCATTCCTTGGGATAAAGAGAGTAGAGCTGGGTCCACAAGGTGGTGACTTTGAATTACTTTTGTACAGAAGAGAGTTCTTTTGGATTTTTGAACTTGGTGCCTGTAACAAACTCACCCACCCAAGCCCCAACTAGGTCCCCTGTCACAGCCAGCTGTCACAGACCTCCACCTGTGTCCACCCCTCACTGTGTCCTTGCACCCACGCTCGACCCTGTGCAATGGTGGCACAACCCAGACACCTGGCCTCTCTGAACCCACTCACCAGTCCCCTGGATCAAGCCAAGGACAACTTCTTGAAACACAGGTGAAGTGTGGGTTCTGTCATTATCAAACATCTTCCCGCACTCTTCCCAGTACCAGGAAGGAATGTTTTCAGATTCCTTGCACCCAATTTAGCATGCCTCTTAAGAATGATGGGAACCCCAGAGATTTACAGACTATACCCTTTTTATGTAAATGCATAACCAGTCTGTATGTTATGATAATTAGTACTACTTTATTTACATGACAATATATTTACTCATTGGCCAAGACAGAACAAAAGTGCTTACAAGAAAAAAACATGGAAAATAAAGCAAGTTAAACCATAAACTCACACTCAGCCTCCTGATAGCTAGGTTATAACTTACCGATGAACACAAGAAAAATAAATAGTCTCTTGTCTTCAGAGAGCTCAAACCTGCAACTGAGTTGTCTCTTTACAGTCTTCAGTCCCTCAAGCCTTGGTGTATACAACATGTTGACTACCCTCTTCCTCTGTGTGCAACTAGCCTTCACTTTTACACTGTAGAACAAGTTCTTAAATCTCAATGGGCTCATCATCCACAAAGAATAAATGGGTTTGACAAGGAAGAAGTCCAAGTAATCACAAAGCAACATACATTTAAATACTGCCAAATGTACCACTTTATGAACATATAAACCTTGTCTCCCCCCATAAACCCAGTTAATGACCACCACGTCCATTTTCCCACATGCATGACTTTAAATGTTACCTGGCTGACTTCCCAGTATTTACTGGAATCCTTTAGTTTGCCCATTAATTGTATGAAACACAAAGCTGACACCCCAGTGAAGGTCTATGATCTGTAGGTCCTCCTTACATATAGACAAAAGGGACCTTGCTTATCAAACTTTGGGACACATCAGTGACTCATATATTAACATTCCAGTTAGCCAATCATATTAAAATATAAGTATGGTACATTAGCAAACTTTATAAGCCATAAGTGAATCATACTTTAGCATTCCAGTTAGCTAACTGTATTAAGAATCAGTATGCCAGACCTCCCTACCCAAGTCCGATGCTGGCACTGTGTGACATCACCACACTGTGATTGCATTGGCCATACTATACCATTTGATGTGACAGTCCATCAGCACTGGCATTTTGTGAGCCTACCTATGTTGAATGTGCATATTATATTCTTACAGTGCTAAGTTCCAACACAACAGCTTGGTGTTCTCGCCACTCCTGCTCTGTAGCCATGTTAATGGATCTTGGCCCATGACCACAGCAAATTCTCTGCTGTACAAGTATGGCTGCAGCTTTTTTAATGCCAAGACTACACTCAGAAATTCCTTCTCTAGTGTGGTGTAGGAGTTCGCAGGAGTTTTCAGCTCAGACAAAATTAGGGTGCTCTTCCCCTTTTGAATTGACCTGACTCACCACAGTCCCCATTCCAAAATGTGATGCATCTATGTGCACTATGAATTTTAGACCATAGTCAGGGCTGTCTAGCACTGGAGCCCTGACATCGAGCCTGCTTGAGCTGACAAAAGACCTTCTGACAGTGTTCTGACCGTTGCACCCATTCATTCATTCTCATTTTTGTCAGAACTGAGAGGTACTGCAATTGTGCTGAAATTAGCTACAAATCTTCTGTAATACCCAGCAGTCCCTAAAAATGCTTGTATCTGTTGTTTTGTTGTGGGAATTGGCCATCCCTTTATCAGTGGTAGGAACCTTAGAAAACTTTGCTTTCCAGTCAAATTTGTGAATTTGCCGAAATTCGCAAATTTAATCTGCGAATTGAAATTCGACTTCATACCACAGTTAAAACTTTGCAAATGATGAATTTGATAACTTCACCTGTGAATTGTGCTCCAAGGTGAAGTCTGCAATGTTACATGGGATTAGAGGTCACATTTTGCTTCAGTGAGCTATATTGCCATTCGTAAGCTGAATTCAGTGCAGTCTTATGAAGAGAGGGTTGCTGCTAAGTCTGCTCTGAATCTTTGTGCCCAAAAAGGTATGAAAAGTGTTTTAAAGATACAGGACTTGATTTTCAAATGCTGATGCAGGGCTTATGTCAAGACCTGCATCAAACCCTGTCCTTGGGGTAGCTGCACCAAACACTTTTGTGCAACTGAGCCCAGTTTGGTAATTTGGGTGTAGCTGCGACACTTTATTCAATCTACAGCAGCCTGTGCCAAATATTTGTTGCATCCCCTGTAAAAAGGGTACCTGGGATTGCCACAAGCTAGACCACAAAATGTTGGTCTAACTAGCAGTAATAGAAACATGGGATTGAAAATCCCAATCACCGGCCATGAGAATGCTGCAAGCCCCTCGAGCCATATGTTCAGGGCACCCAGGGCTTGTGGCATATGGGACTGTTTCAAAATTGAGCTCACTGTGTTTTCAACCAAATCCCTCTCAAAAGTGTCTAGTTTGCCTTGTGCCTTTTAATTGTCAATTGTTGTTGTTATTTTTTCAGATTTAGTTAGTTTAAAGTTGTTGTTTTGTTGTGTATATTCTGTGTATTAATTGTGTGGTAAGGCCCCACCTTGAGTACTGTGTCCAGTTCTGGGGGCCTTATCTCAGAAAGGACATAGATAGACTAGAGATGGTACAGAAGATGGCAATGAAAGTGGTACAAGGGCTCCATGAACTGCCAATATGAAATCAGATTATGGCAGTTCAACATGTACTCACTGGAGCAGTGCAGAAATAGAGGTGACATGATAGAGACATTCAAGTTCCTGAAGGGCATAAACAGAGCACCTATACAGGAACTCTTTCTGATCAATAGCTCCACAAGGACATGGGGTCATGAAATGAAATTAAGGGGAGGGAGGGAGGTTCTGGGGTAACATGCATAAGTTCATCTTAACAGAAAGGGTGGTGGCTCCATAGAATAGCCTACCTGCAGAATTCATTGACTCCAAAACAATAGGACAATTCAAATCAGCTTGGGATAGGCATAAAGGGATTGTCTCTAAGAAATTCTAAGGGGGGGTGACACTCAAGGCAGACTGGATGGATCTTTGGTCCTCATCTGCTGTCACTTTCTATGTTTCTGTGCAGTGAGGCAGTGCTGTGGGGAGGGAAGCTACGTTAGCTAGCTAGCAGCAAGCAGAAGGCTGCTTTTTCTGTACAACCAGCAGTAGTGTTGTTCTAGTCAGTGTTTTGCCTGAATTATTGTTCCCGTTGTCTGTGTTTTTTATTTTAGTTCTATAGAACAGTGTGGTGTGTTTTACTGAATTATTTTTGTCAGTGTGGTTTGTGTATATTTGTTGGCCCGGTAAGCCCACTGGGCCTAGAAGTCCCTTTTTCAGGGGCGACCGGGGGTTGGGGATACAGATGGTAAGCAATGGAAACTGAACCAGATTAAGCTGTTGGTGGTATTTTTAGTGAATGAGGGAAATTTTGCCAGGACACCGGGGACATTCCCCTACTCTTTTCGATAAGTGCCATGGGATCTTTAACATCCACCTGAACTACCACCAATCCAGGCAGATGGGACCTCAGTTTAACATGTCATCCAAAAGACGGCACCTCAGAAGTGCAGCGCCCCTCTCATGCTGCACTACAGTGTCAGTATTGGGATATTAACCCAAGTGCCAGATGTGGGAACTGAACCCACAGCCCTCTGATCTCCCGGCCTCAGAGGCATGTGTGCTACTTACTGAGCCACTGACACTGTTTTTGATTTCATTTATTTTGTTTAGTGATTGCAGATTGAGTTTTCATGTAGGCAGTAATGGGCTGGATTTTCAAAGGGCCCTTAGATCCACGCAAGCTGTGTCAACAAAACAGCTTGCATTAGATCAAGATGCATTAAATACTGTACACCATATTTTGCAAGAAAAGTGTTCTTTATGGCAAAATCCTCCAGACTGATGTAAGAGGTCCACTGCATTAACAAAATGATGCAAGGGATGAGAATGACACAAGCTGCACCAAAAAATGGTGCAAGCTGAGTCAAAAAAATGGTGCAAGTTGAGTAAAAAAAAATGACCCAAGGAATGAAAATGGTGAAAGTTGAGTCAGAAAAAGGGTGGACGTTGAGTCAAAAATGACGCAAAGGATGAGAATGATGCAAACTAAGTCAAACAACTCAGCAGATGAAATGGCCAAGATTAAGCCCCCAAAATGTTCTGTGCTAGTTCTGCAGGGGAATACTGGCCTTTACAAGTAATATGGTCAAGTCCGACCACCTGCTATGGGCCTCTTTATGTGTTCTAGTGTCTCTAAGACCAGCTCTAGCTGGTCTAACAGCAAAATGCATCTTAGGCACTTGGACAGGACTCACATTCCTTGAAAATCCCAAATAAGGGTATAGTGCATCATTTTGGTGATGCAGGCATCCCTTTTGACATGGCACAGGCATTTTTTTGGTGCAGTCATAGATATATCAAAAAAGTCCTCAACCTCCAACTCCCGTGAAAAAAACACTCGATTCAGAAAAATTCTTTCTTATACTGTTATATGTTATGGCTGTTTTTATTTTAGATATGTGATGTTTTGGAATAATTAAATTCCTTCTTCAGACATTGAGCCTTTAAATCATTCCAAAGCATGAAGTGTAGATTCTTATTCTAGAATAATAAATGAATAAAAGAGAGTTATAATAAATTAATTTCAAATAAAATATGTTTTACTGTCAAAATCACTTAAAAAGTGATAAATTCACCCCAGGTGGCACATGCAAACCTGTTTTTGACAGAAGCACCATTTGAAAATCAGAATTGATACAAGGTTTGACTCATCCTGCTTCTTGCGTCAGTTGTTTTTGATACAACTATCCTGCATCATTCTCTGATCTTTGAAAATGTGGTCCATTCATTATAATTTATTGAGTTGTTATTGTGGTATTGTTGCTTACTGTCTGTGCAGCTACTGTTAGCTCAGTAAAGTGTTGTGCTGTGTTCCCAAATCTAGACATTACAAACACATGCCTGTAAAGAGACACTCTAGTAAAGTAGGAGTTGCTGGCAGTTGCAGTGTTGCCAAGAAGAGTATATTTTCTGTGGTTCGGAAGGGTATTGTGCATTTGTTTGTTTAAGGTTAAGACCATTGAGCAAAAGCTCATTCACAATGGTGACCTTATCAATCAGTGCAATACAATATATATACAAACAAAATATACACTACAAATGTACAATTGAGTCACACATATACAATGAATTAAAATGAGGTAAAACAGCTACAGGGCTTTTGTAACAGAATTTTTCAGTGCATGGATAGATGGAGGTTTAACATGTTGTTTCCTAAACTCTGGCAGAAGATTATTCCAATCAACTGAAACAGATTGACTGAAGTAGTGCTGTACATAGAACATCTGTTTTAGTGTATGGGACCGGCATTTCTTTTAAATGGCAATTTCTCAAAGAAGAATCAATATTTCAGAAAAATAATCTATCACTAAGATATGGGACCAGACCTAAACCACATTTATAGGCAACAATACATTTATGGAATTCTGTCCTGCTGGACAAAGATAATCAACCTAACTAATAATACATTTCACAATGGTAGACATATTTAGAACAGTTAAGAATTAATCTTGCTCAATGATTCAATAAAACATCTAACCTGTGCAGCCTTTCAGTAGTTGCATTATCATATAAGATGTCACCATAATCTATCAATGGCAAAATCTGAACTTGTACAATCAGCTTTAAAGTGTCAGAATCTAGAGAATATTGATTTCTATAAAGAAACCCCACCCTCTTGCTGACTTGGACTATCAATTTATCCAAATATTTGTTTCCAAAGCCCAGTTGATCCAACCAAAAAGACAACTATTTGTAAGTATCCACACACTCCAGAACAGCTCCAGAGCCATCCAGAATCATCATTTCATTATCCAATTTTACTTTACAAGTTGTTCCAAAAATCATACATCTAGTTTTAGAGCTATTGAGCTTTAATTTGGAATTTTGTAAAAAAAAGTCTGAAGACCACTGAAGCTGTCCCAGAGAGTGTTTTGGATGTCACAAATTGAAGACTGATAAGAGTATATTATAGTGTCATTGGCCTAAAGATGGTAGTGAGAATCCCCCAGATTTTGATCTAGGTCTTTTAGATATGTCAAAAAGAGAAGCAGCCCCAGGACAGAACCTTAGGGCACACCTCTCTCAATAGAAAGTGGTGCAGACTACACACCATTCACAGCCATAATCTGATGTCTACCCATTAAATAAGAACAAAACCAATCTATAGCCATCCTGCAGACACCAACCTAACAGTCTTTGTAGTAGTAGCTGATGGTCAACCGTGTCAAAGGCCTTGGTAAGATCAACCAGTATAGCACCAGTGAAACACTGGGCATCACTAGCTGAGCTGATGTCATCCAAGACCCTCAACAAAGCAGCCATAGTCCCATGTTGTTAGCAAAAACCAGACTGATATTGATCCAACAAGTTATGATTTCCAGATAATCTGTCAGTTGTCTAACTAATAATTTTTCCAATATCTTACTAACAAGAGGCAACAGTGAAATTAGTATATAGTTGGTTAGGAAGCCAGTAGCACTCTCATTAAAAATCACGGCAACCCGACCGGCTTTCAACCCCCTAGAGAAATAGTCCAACGATATGGGACAGTTAAATAAGTAAGACAAATGAGCAGCTATTTGTATAGCAGAATATCTTAGCATGGTAGATGTTAAACCATCTGGGCCACTGTTCCTACTTACTTTTAAACTCAAAAGGCATCCCAGTACCTCATGTTGTTCAACTTACCTGGAAAAACCCACCATAATAGGGAGAAGGGCAGGGGTAAATGGAGAAAAAGACAAAGGCAGTAAGGACAGGGATGGGGCAAAAAGAAATAAGGCCATACAAAATGGAGGGTAATGAGTACCAATGCCCATAGTCTAGGTAAAAAGCTCCCCAAAATGGTGGTCTTGATAGAAGAGGGATGCCTGGATATTGTGGAAGTCACAGAAACATGGTAAACAGAGAACCATGACTGGGATATCAACATACTAGGGTACACAATCTACAGGAGGGACAGGGAGTGTAGGAGAGAAGGAAGAGGAGCTCTCTATGTAAGGAACAGGATCAAAGCAACAGAACTAAAGGGTAAACAGGGAGGACAGGAGGCACTGTGAGTCACCTTGGAGACTGGAAATGGCACCACAATCCACACAGGGGTTGTATACAGACCCCGTCTCAGGGGGAAGAAATGGACAAGGAAATGATAGAAGGCATCCTTAGGATGGCAGGGGAATGGGAGATATTGTTGATGGGGGACCTGAATATGCCAGATGTTAACTGGAACACCTTTGCTGCAGCCACATCCAAGAGCAGGGCCATTCTCGATGCCTTACATGGGGCATATCTCAGACAGCTAGTTTTGGAACCCACTCAGAAATGAGCAATCTTAGGCCTGGTACTCTCAAATGGGGACAGACAGAGGATCTCAGATCTAGAAGTGGGTAATCATCTGGGAACAAGTGACCACCAAACAGTGTGGTTCACAATAAACTTAGCTGTAGAGTCACACCATACAAAAGTGAAGGTACTGGACTTCAGGAGGGCTGATTTTATCAAAATGGGAGAGTGCGTCAGAAAAGCACTAGCAAACAGACAAGAAGGCGGGGTGGAGCAACAATGGGGAAAAATCAAAACAGCCATCACAGAGGCAGCAAGCATTTGTGTGAAGCAAATAAACAAATCAAACTGAAAGAAGAAAACACTATGGTTCTCAAAAGAAGTGGTGGTGAAGGTTAGAGAGAAAAAGACAGCATTCAGGAAGTATAAGGAAACACAGAAGGAGCAGAACAGAGACCTGTACCAGTTAAAGCAGAAGGAAACACAGCTCAGCACAATGGACACAGAGGGGAGGGAGGTGAGCACTACTCCCTTCACAAAAGAAAGGGTCCTACAAGAGCTCACTAAGCTCAGGGTGGACAAGGTAATGCGGCCTGATGACATACATCCCAGGGTACTCAAGGAGCTAAGGGTGGAACTAGCAGAGCCATTAGCAGAATTGTTTAGTGAGTCTCTGAGCACAGGAGAGGTCCCAGAAGACTGGAGAAGGGCTCATGGATCCCACTCCACAAGAGTGGTAGCAGGGAGGAGGCAGGGAACTACAGACCAGTCAGTCTTACCTCAGTAGTGGGAAAGATTTTGGAGGCACTCCTTAAGGAAAGGATAGTGCAACACCTGAAATCCATAGGGGCACAGGATCCAAGACAGCATGGGTTTACAAAAGGAAGATCCTGTCAAATGAATCTCATAGATTTCTTTGACTGGGAAACCAGAGTGGTGGACCAAGGGGGAGCAGTTGATGTCACCTACCTTGATGTCAGCAAAGCTTTTGACACTGTTCCACATAGAAGATTGATAAATAAGTTGGGTAGGTTCAGGGTGGATCAGAAGTTGGTCAATTGGGTGGCAAACTGGTTGATGGGCAGAAAACAGAGAGTGGTGGTAAATGGTATACAGTCAGAAGAGATGCAAGTCACAAGTGGGGTACCTCAGGGATCAGTCCTGGGGCCAGTCCTCTTCAATAACTTCATTAGTGACATTGCAGATGGACTAGAGGGTAAGGCTTGTCTGTTTGCTGATGACACCAAGATCTGTAGCAGAGTAGATGATCCAGATGGGGTGGGCAGAATGAGAAGAGAGCTGGATAAACTAGCAAAATGGTCAGAAGAGTGGCAACCAGGATTTAATGCAAAGAAATGCAAGATCATGCACATAGGGAAGGGAAACCCTGAAGCCACCTATAGGCTGGGAGAGGAGTTGCTGGCAGTCACAAAGGAAGAAAGAGACTTGGGCATCATCTTCACCGATGACCTGAAATCATCCAAGCAGACCTCTAAAGCAGTAGGTAAGGCTAAGGGGATGTTAGGGTGTATTAGTAGGGTTATCACAAGTAATAAGAGGAAGGTAATAATCCCTCTTTACAAGACACTGGTTAGGCCCCATCTGGAGTACTGCGCACACTACTGGAGGCCACACCTTCACAAGAACATTAACCAAATTGAGGCAGTCCAGAGATGGGCAACCAAAATGGTGCAGGGACTGCATCAGAAGACATATGAGGACAGATTAATGGAGCTCAATATGTATACCCTTGAGCAATGGAGGGAGAGAGGTGATATGATCGAAACATTCAAATGCCTTAAGGGCATTAACAAGGTGAAAGAGTCTAACATGTTTAAATATAAGAAAAATAGCAGGACAAGAGGACATAGCATGAGATTAGAGGGAGGCCGATTAAGGTGGAATTTGAGGAAATTCTTTTTCACAGAAACAGCCTACCTCAGGAAGTGGTGGCTATGAATACAGTGCAAGGCTTCAAACAGGCATGGGATAGGCATAAGGGAGTAATACAGATGAGTATGAATAGATAGACCACTGACAGAGCAAAGGCTGATGGCACATTCATAAGGTAGAAAAAGAAATGGGCAGACTGTATGGGCCTTGTGGTTCTTATCTGCCGTCAACTTCTATGTTTCTATGTTTCTATGAAACGGGGAAGGAGGTCAGAATAGCAAAGGCCCAAACCGAGGAAAGGATAGCCAATTTGGTTAAGAAGGGGGATAAAACCTTTTATAGGTACATTAGGGAGGAAAGAAAGACTAAGGCAGGGATACTGAGGCTGAATAAAGAGGAATGTGGTTGGGCAAAGAGTGACAGTGAAAAAGCAGGGATACTGAATGAATACTTCTGTTCAGTATTCACAAAGGAAGAGCAGGGGGAAATACCTAATCCAGTCAATAGAAGCACTCTGGATAGGGAGGTTGATATTAGTCCTTTCGCTGAAAGGGTTCTGAAAGAACTAAAACTGAAGGTGGATAAAGCAATTGGGTCTGATGGGATTTCCCCCAGAATTCTAAAAGAACTAAGGGAAGAACTAGTAACACCATTGACTACCATTTTTAATAAATCATGGGAGGATGGTGTGGTACCTGAGGACTGGAGGATGGCAGATGTGAAGATGCACAAATGTGGGAGCAAAATGGAGGCAGGAAACTTCAGACCTGTCAGTTTGACCTCAGTGGTAGGGAAAATGATGGAATCAGTTCTGATCAATCAATGAATCAATCACTTTATTTTACCAGGCATAAACACCATTGAGCAAGCTCATTTTCAAAGTGGTCTTGGACATATAACAATACAATACATTAAGTACATGGGCACAGATGAATGCAATATTTTACAGGATATGCACAAATGGCCAACATCAGCTGACCTGCAAGGATTACAAGCAAATGCAGTTCGAAAATAATAAAATAATATGATGGTGTGGAGCGTCATCAGTCCTAAACAACCTCCTACTGTCGGTAGTAATTGGAAAAGGGAAGGCAAAGGAGTGGCAGTGTAAAGGAGAGAAGGGGAGAGGATGTGAAGAGCTAGGGTAGATGAAAGTATGCAATGGGTGCTGGAAGTCACCTTTGAGGAAAGGCCTTGAATAAGGTTCTAACTGAGGAACTAGTGAAAAAAGGTAAAGAAGATCATCTTTGTCTGAAGCAATTGCAAGATTCCCTCAAGAAAGCAGCAAGCATATTTTTGAATGTGAATAGGTCTGGGAGTGAGGACAGTTTTAGTGCACTTTGCATGGAGTTCCATAGAGATGGAGGTGAGAAGTTGATTGTGTCTGAGCCATAGGCTGTATCTGCTCTAGGGATCTGAAAGCAGAGTATTGAGAAATGTCTCAGTACATAAAAACTCTTGCCATGCATGGTTAAGCTAGAGATGTATGTTGGGAGCTTATTTGAGAGTGCTCTGTGGAGCCTGAGAAGAGCATTTCTTTTCCTCCTAGTTGGTAGTGAAGGCCAACCCGAGTTCTGGTATAGTAGGCAATGGTGGGTACGGAAGGGTAGGCTGAGATTGAATCTTAGTGCCCAGTGGTATAGAGTGTCAAGTTTGCTGAGCAATGTTAGGGGACAATGAAAGTACATAAAGTCAGCATAATCCAGTATAGGTAAGAATGTAGATTGTTCTAGCCTCTTTCTAGCATCTAAGGTTAGCAGATGTTTAATACGATAGAATAAGCCTAACTGCTGCCTTCATTTCTTCGAGCTCTCATTCAGATGGCATAGGAAGTTCAGCTTATTGTCCAACCAGAATACTAGGTATTTAAAGGTTTCAACTATTTCAAGAGGTTCATCAAGAAGCATTAAAATCAGGGGAGTGTGTGTGTTGGTCCAAGGCCAGCTTTTGGTGAGAGGACCATGACTTTTGTCTTTTTGGCATTGAGGAGGAGTTTGTATTTAATGAGATTATGTTGGAGCTTAATGAAGTCTTGTTGTAAATTCTCCTGTGCCACATCTAAGGAGGAATTTATGGTGTATATAGTACAGTATCATCTGCGAATAAATGAATATTAGCTGTTTGTAGATGAGTGTCCAGGTTGTTGATGTAAATTGCAAATAGGATTGGGCCTAATATGAAGTCAGGGAACACCTCATAGAAGGTTTTTTTGAAATGACAGATCACCTGCAGATTTGACTTGTTGCAGCCTGTTGGTGAGGTAGTTGGAAAATCATTTGAATGCAGGGCTGTCAAGTCCGAGGCTGCTCAGAGCTGTGAGCAATATATTGTGATCCACAGTACTGAAGGCTTTGCTCAGATCCAGGAAAAGGGCGAACACATTTCTTAGTATCCAGTGCAGTTTGCCAATCTATGGTTACTTTCACAAGTGTTGACATCATGCTGTGTTTGGCTCTGAAGCCAGATTGTGCAGGGTTTAGTAAGTCATGCATATCCAAATGTTCTCTTATTTGAGCATTAACAATTTTTTTGAGTAGTTTTGACAATGCAGGGAGTATAGCTATAGGCTGGTAATTTTTCAGATTTCATGGGTCTCCCAACTTAAATAAAGGTAGGATATGGGCAGTTTTCCATGGCTGGGGAAGTTCTCCTTGCATTAACGATAAGTTGAAGAAGTGTGTAATGGGGAGGTCAAGTAGGGAAAGAACTGTTGACTACCTAGAGGCCAGTGGGGCACAGGACTAAAGGCAGCATGGATTCACAGCAGGAAGGCAATGTCAGACAAATCTAATTGATTTCTTTGATTGGGTGACCAAAGTAGTAGACCAAGGAGGGGCTGTGGAAATTGGCCTTCCTAGACTTTAGCAAGGCATTTGACACAGTCCCACACAAAAGATTAATAAACAAATTAGCCAGCCTGGGAGTGACATTGCAGAAGGACTGGAAGGAAAAGTATGTCTCTTTGCAGATGACACAAAGATCTGTAACAGGGTTGATACGCAAGGTGGGGTGGAAAGGATGAAAAGGGACTTGGCAAGATTGGAAAAATGGTCAAATGTATGGCAGCTTAGATTTAACACAAAGAAGTGCAAAGTAATGCACCTGGCAAACCAAAACCCAGGGGAAGAGTACACAATGGGGGGGTGAGATACTGGCAACAACAAAAATGGAAAGGGACCTGGGGTTAGTCATATCAGATAACCTAAAGGTGGGCCAGCAATGTGAGAAGGCAGAAAGGAGGGCTGGGGGGATACTGGGATGCATAGGGAGAGGCATCACCAGTTGAAATCTGGAAGTTGTTGTCTCTCTGTACAGACAGTTGGTAAGACCACATTTGGAGTACTGTGTACAGTTTTGGAGACCCCATCTCTGCAAAGACATAGACAGGGTGGAGGCTATCTCGAGGAGGGCAACCAAAATGGTGCAGGGTCTGCACCAGAAGACATATGAAGAAAGACTAAAGGAGTTGAATATGTATAGCCTTGAGGAAAGGAGGGAGAGGGAGGACATAATAGAAACTTTCAAATACCTCAGGGGAATCAACAAAGTCCAAGAAGGTAGCATCTTTCAGAAAAAGAGATGTGCAACAACATGGGGCACAATTTGAAGATAGAGGGAGGACGGCTCAGAGGTAATGTGAGGAAGTATTTCTTCACAGAGAGGGTTGTAGATGCATGGAACAGCCTTCCTGAGGAGGTCATAGAGCCAAAAACAGTGGGGAATTCAAGAATGCATAGGACAGGCATAAGGCAATTCTAGTGGGGGGTAGGAGGAAGTAGACTGTTGGTTAACTAGGATCTGTAGCTTATCCGTTAGGTAGGGAAATGGGCAGACTAGGTGGGCCAAGCAGTACTTATCTGCCATCAGATTCTATGTTTCTATGTTTCTATCCTGCTAGCAGTCCCACCAACCAGCTCATCAGCCATCTTGGCAGCAATCCCACCCGCCAGCCTGTCAACCAGCCCACCACCAGCCAGCAAGTTAGATCTCAAACCGAGCCTCCAGCCAGCCAGCAAACCTATCAAGGCAGCAATAGCAGAAGCTCTGCAAAAGCAAACATTGTCTGCTGTAATGGTGAGTTACTTTCATTTTTTTTCACAGTACTGATCCTCACCATTGGTGGTGATTCTGTCATTACACAGAAGGGGCCTCCAACTTGCTTCCAAAACATTGAAATGTGCTTCTTTTCCTTTTATCTCCCTCTCACTTTAGACAGCACACCAGAAGTCATAAAGTATAGATGTGTCTTCCTGCACCACCCCTTAGTGTGGTAGAGTTGTGCCACTACACAGCATGGCTATCACTTATTTGACGGTAAGTATCTGACATTTTTTCTGTTATGTTTTGATGCTATATTTTTCCTTTCACAGGTAAACAGTGATATAGCAGCCATGCCAAGTCAGACTAAATAATTTTTCTTTCTTTCTTCACATATGACAGGTACAGTTTCAGAAAGAGTGACATGCCTCATGAGACAATAGATCTATTGTGCAGCCACAATGGTGGCAAAGTCAGGCTAACATATTTTTGTTTTCCTTCACAGATGATAGATACAGACTTAGAATGAGTGAGATGAGGCAATGGATCTTTCATGTAGCCACAATGGTGGCAAAATCAGGCTAACTGATTTTTTTTCTTCAGAGGTGACACACAAAGTAACAGAAAGAGTGGACAACATATATGCTGTTTGTGTGGATAGTCACCCACGCTGGCCACATTAGTAAGGTCTACATAATTTTTCTATGTCTTCACTGGTCTCCCACTCCTGTCATGGTGTGTTCTTGTCCAGGAAGCAAGACTTATCATCCTCCGTCTCCTAAGTCTGGGAAACCTTCATTCCATTTCAATGCTAGGTCATCATCAATCTGACAGTAGGTATTCTTTTATAAATTTATTTTGTATTCTAATTATTGTATTTGTTTTTCTTTTCACAGGTGTACTGTAACCCAATATGGAGCACTCATCAGTCTATATAATTTGTATTATGTCTTTACATCAGGTCTGATAGTAATACAGTCTGCACACAAGATGAATTCCTTGTCCTTCTACAGCAAGCAAGCCATTGCCATCTTGTAATTTCCACCACTCGTTGATGTTGTCATCCAAGCCAACTAATGCTTGGACCTTATTCCCCAGCACTGTATGTGGTGTACAGTCAACATGCCCTCTGTATCAAGCAAAACAGTCCTCCAGCTGATGCTGATGCTTCATTGTGCAATATTCAATTGTCATGCATCATGAAAATACCTGAAACGAGAAACAGGAGAAGACAACAGTTACAGTGACATACAGCTACAGAGTTGATTTTAGAAAGAAGAAATAAATGAAGAAATAGGTACCTTGCAATGGTACAAAACAGTCCAAAATTAAATAACCATATTTGACAAGACCAATGCAGCAGTAGACAGTGAATCACCCCAGTGACTGACATTGTGATGGTTGTCCAGTCATTGCGACTGACCAACTGTAGTTTGGATCCAGGCCCTACATGCCTCTTAGTTGGTTGTGTGGCTAAAATCAGCCCAGTCCTTGCCAAGATAGTCTGGAGGTCTTTGGAGAGGGTGATTTTTCCAAATCCCCTGAAGGAGGCCATGGTTCAGCCCCTCCTTAAAAAGCCCTCCTTGTACCTGGACAGTCTGGCAAACTACAGACCAATCTCTAACCTGCCCTTTGTGTGTAAGCTTATTGACAAGGTGGTTGCATTGCAGCTGGATGATCATTTGACCAGCCACAACGTCTATGATTCTCTCCAGTCTGGATTTAGGAAGAGACATAGTACTGAGACAGCCCTTGCCGGGGTACTAAATGACCTCCTAATAGCGAGAGATTGAAAGACCCGTTCCATCTTGGTCCTTCTAGATCTCTCTGTGGTATTTGACACTGTAGACCATGATGTGCTGCTGGAGCACCTGCGGTTTATCTGTATAATGTTTATCTTATATTTGGACTGTCAGGTGTGGTTCTCAGATGGTTTTGATCATTCCTTGAGGGTAGGACTCAGAGAGTGGTGTCAGGGATTTTTTCCTCAGTACCGCTTCTCCCATCCTGTGGGGTACCACAGAGTTCAGTTTTGTCACACGTTTTTGAAGTGTATATGCTGCCATTGGGAGTGATTATTAGGCAGTACAGCTTGAGTTTTCACTGCTATGCAGATGATACTTAGCTGTACATGTCCTTTGTGCCCAGTCAGGATGATGCTGTCTCAGTTTTTAACAACTGTCTGGCTGAGATCCAAGACTGGATGAGTGGGAGTTGGCTATGGTTAAATACGGAAAAAAATGAGGTGTTGGTGGTGGATCATGGTCATCAGGAGGTTGGTTTGTTGGCAGGGGCACCCTCTGGCCTATGGCTTGGGGGTGTTCGGATAACTTCCTCAGACCAGGTGCGGCACCTGGGCATGATTTTGGATGACCGTCTGACCGTTACATCTCAGGTGTCAACAGTTGTCAAAACCTCATTTTGCCATCTGAGGAATATCGCTCAGGTAAAATATCTGGTTCCTCCTGATGATCTTCCAACATTGGTCTATGCCTTTGTTACCTCCTGCCTTTACTACTGCAATGCCCTTTACCTAGGGCTACCAGGGGTTGATGTCTGCCACTTGCAGCTATTGCAGAACGTAGCAGCCAGGCTATTGACTGGTATTTTTAGGACCAGTCATATGATGCCAGTGCCCTGCAGACTGCACTGGCTGCAATTCAGTGGCAGATGACCTCCAAAATCAGTTTGCTGACCTATAAAGCCCTACATGATCTGGGACCAATTTACCTGCAAGATCTCCTTTGCCCCTACAGTCCCAACCACATACTCCAATCCACCAGCAAGGGATTGTTAGAGATTCCCAGGGTCCATTTGAAGAAATCTGGGCCTTGGTCATTTAGTTTTGTGGCCTTGACTCTGTGGAATTCTCTAACTCATCGGGTGTGAGATTGCTTGACCATCCAAAGCTTTAAATCTACACTAAAAATGTATTTATTTAGCCTAGCTTTCCCCGATTTTTAGGCTGCTGTTGTATTTATTGATTTTTAATTGTTGCACTTGTTTTATGGATTTGTTTTAATTATTTATTGTATTGTACAAGTGCCTTGGTTATAAGAAATGCACTTTTTATAAATAAAGCTTTGCTTGCTTGATAAATACCTGCAAAGAGAGAAATAGTGACAAAAGATGGTTAGAAAAAACAATGGTTTCAAATACCTGCTCACACCCACAACCCTCCCCCCATAAAAATACGTAATTTGCTGGTATGTCAGTACATTTCTGGGAGCACATATTATTTCTGGGTATCCTGCAAATTTTCCAAGCCAAGTGAATCAATTTTTATTTTCTGGGCACTAATGTATATCTTCTTGACAGTTGTTGAGACTCGCATGGTACAGCAGCACCAGCTAGAAGCAGCAACATATCAACATTTCTGGGAGCACATCTCATCTCTGGGCATCATGATAATTTTCCTGAACAAGAGAATTAGCTTTTATTTTCCAACCATTCATTTTCTTTTTCTTGACAGTTCTTAAAGTCTTGCACAGTACAGTAGCATCAGCATATAATATTTCTAGGAGACAATCTCATTTTTTGGGCATCCTTGGAATTTTCCAGGACAAGAGAATTAACTTTTATTTTCAGGGCACTAATGTGCGTCTTCTTGATAGTTGTTGTGGAGACTCACACAGCAGGACAGTGCCAGCTAGCAGCAGCAGCATATGACACTTCTTGGAACACAAATCATTTCTGTGCATTAGAAACATTTACAGTGATGCATTTAACATTGTGTACTATTTATTGTCTAACTGATGCCTGAAAATATTGCAGTACAAAATGTATGTGTATTGTGATTTTTGGAAATTGTATTTAATGATTTTTAATTTCTGATTAAGCACAAACAACATAAATTGTGTTAACACAACAGTGTTTGGGACACTTACACACTGTGAAGCATGGTGTGGCAGCATGCAGCTAGCAGCCTGTTGTATTTTTTCTGCCACTACAGGTGAGTTATGGTAGTGGAATTCACAGGTTTAATGTGAATTGTAATAAACATTCAATAAACACATACTGCATTCAAACAACAGTGTTTGGACCAGTTACACACTATGAATTATACTGTGGCAGCACGTAAAAGCCTGCCCAGTTTTTGTACTGCACTTGGCAAAAATTCAGGGAGAAAAGAATTTAAGTAAACAGTGATTTCCACACACTTCACAGAAACTGAGTAGCCCTGCAACAGTGTTGGGGCACTACAAACACTCAGCACAGTACCATGTAGAGGTACCTGTAGCAGACTGTGACATATCTAGTGCACACCCACACAACAGTACCATGTACAGGTACCTGTAGCAGATTGTGATTAGAGATGCAGCAAATCAAAATTTCACTGGCGAAGTGCCCGCGGAGTAGGCACTTTGTGTTGTCACTCCATTATGTGGCGTGACCAATACAAAAGGCTCACTTCACCTTGTAATTATTACTTCACATTTTCATTCCACCTAAATGCGAAGTAAGGCAAAGTGACAACAATATTGGTAGCCCCTCACACACACAGTCACCAGAATTAATGTGTATCCCCAAAATGCTACTGTCTTCTGTCCAGAACACTCCCTAGTGCTGTTGAAGTGAAATGAGAGTGCAACAAGAAATGCAAAGACTCCCCCAGAATTAATGGCGCACTCAGTCTTACTCACAATGGTGACACACAGTCACCAGAATTAATGTGCCTCCCCAAAATGCTGCTGTCTTGTGTCCACAAAATTCCTTAGTGCTGACAAAGTGAAATGAGAGAGTAAAAAGAAATGCAAAGTCTCCCAGAATTAATGGTGTGCTGCAAATGCAAAGACAGATTAAGATTGCACTGTGCACTCAAGAGATGCAGACACAAAGGCACATCAATACCTAACCAGTGCTCACAAGTCAGAAATCCAAATCTGGAAAACAAAGAAACATAGAAACATAGAATTTGACAGCAGATAAGAACCGCTTGGCCCACCTAGTCTGCCCATTTTCCTACCTACCAGATAAGCTGCAGATCCCAGTTAACCAACAGCTTACTGCCTCCTACCCCCCCACTAGGACTGCCTTATGCCTGTCCCATGCATTCTTGAAGTCCCCCACTATTCTTGACTCCACGACCTCCTCAGGGAGGCTGTTCCATGCATCCACAACCCTCTCAGTGAAAAAATACTTCCCCACATTACCTCTGAGCCATCCCCCTTCTATCTTCAAATTGTGCCCCCTTGTTCTTGCACATCTCTTTTTCTGGAAGATGCTACCCTCTTGGACTTTGTTAATTCCCTTGAGGTACTTGAAAGTTTCTATCATTTTCCCTCTCTTCCTTCTTTCCTCAAGGGTATACATATTAAGCTCCTTTAGTCTTTCTTCGTATGTCTTCTGGTGCAGACCCTGCACCATTTTGGTTGCCTTCCTCTGGACAGCCTCCACTCTGTCTATGTCTTTGTGGAGATGGGGTCTCCAGAACTGCACACAGTACTCCAGATGGGGTCTCACCAACTGTCTGTACAGAGGGATAACAACTTCCTGTTTTCTACTATTGATGCCTCTTCCTATGCATCCCAATATCCCCCCAGCCCTCCTTACTGCCTTCTCACATTGCTTGCCCACCTTTAGGTCATCTGATGTAATTACCCCCAGGTCCCTTTCTATTTTTACTGTTGTCAGTATCTCACCCCCCATTGTGTACTCTTCCCCTGGGTTTTTGTCTCCCATGTGCATTACCTTGCACTTCTTTGCATTGAATCTGAGCTGCCATACATTTGACCATTCCTCCAACCTTGCTAAGTCCCTTCTCATCCTTTCCACTCCATCTTGTGTATCAACCTTGTTGCAGATCTTTGTGTCATCTGCAAAGAGACATACTTTTCCTTCCAGTTCCTCTACAAAGTCACTTATAAAGACATTAAAAAGGACCGGTCCCAGTACTGAACCCTGTGGTACCCCGCTAGTAACCCTCCTTTCTTCACTGTGTGCTTCATTTTATACTACCCTTTGCGTCCTGTTGTCTAGCCAATTTTTTATCCAGGCTACCACCTGGGGACCCACTCCAGGGCTGGCTATCTTGTGAATTAATCTTTTGTGTGGGACTGTATCAAATGCCTTGCTAAAATCTAGGTAGGCCATGTCCACAGCCCCTCCCTGGTCTACTACTTTGATCACCCAGTCGAAGAAATCTATTAGATTCATCTGACACGACCTTCCCATCGTGAATCCATGCTGCCTTGGGTCCTGTGCCCCACTGGCCTCTAGGTACTCAACAATTCTTTCCTGCAGAAGTGATTCCATCATTTTCCCTACCACTGAGGTCAAAGTAACTGGTCTGTAGTTTCCTGCCTCTGTCCTGCTCCCACTTTTGTGAAGAGGAATCTCATCTGCCCTCCTCCAGTCCTCGGGTACCACCCCATCCTCCCATGATTTGTTAAAGAGAGTAGTCAGTGGTGTCACTAGTTCTACCCTAAGTTATTTTAGAATTCTTGGGTGAATCCCATCAGGCCCCATTGCTTTGTTCACCTTCAATTTTATTAGTTCTTTCAGAACCCTTTCTTCTGTAAATGGACTGGTATCAACCCCTGTCTTCAGAGTATTTCTCTTGTTTGGTTTAGGTAACTCCCCCTCCTCTTCCTTTGTGAATACTGAGCAGAAATATTAGTTCAGTATCCCAGCTTTTTCACTGTCACCCTCTACCCACATTCCCTCCCCTTTATTAAGCTTCAGTATCCCTCCTTTGGTCTTTCTTCACTCCCTAATGTACCTATAAAAGGTCTTAACCCCCTTCTTAACAGAATTGGCTATCCTTTCCTTGGTTTGGACCTTTGCTATTCTGACTGCCTTCCCAGCCTCTTTCTGCTTTAACTGAAAAAGTTCTCTGTCCTGCTCCTTCTGTGTTTCCTTATATTTCCTGAATGCTGTCCTTTCTCCTTAACCTTCCCTGCCACCTCTTTTGAGAACCGTGGTGTTTTTCCTTCGTTGTGTTTTATTGATTTGCTTTACACAAAGGCTTGTTGCCTCTGTGATGGTTGTTTTGATCACTCCCCATTGTTCCTCCACCCTCCTTCTTGCCTGTTTGCTAGTGCTTTTCTGAGGCACTCTCTCATTTTCCCAAAGTCAGCCCTCCTGAAGTCCAGTACTCTTGCTTTTGTATAGCATGATTGTATGGCTGTGTTTATCGTGAACCATACTGTTTGGTGGTCGCTTGTTCCCAGATGGCTACCCACTTCTAAATCTGAGATTCTTTCTCCATCCTCATTTGAGAGTACCAGGTCTAAGATTGCTCCTCCCGAGTGGGTTCCAATACTAGCTGTCTGAGGCATGCCCCTGTGAGCATCAAGAATGACCCTGATCTTGGATGCCTGCACAAAGGTGCTCCAGTTAACATCTGGCATATTCAGGTCCCCACCAACAATATCTCCCTTTTTCTGCCATTCTAAAAGCCTTCTATCATTTCCTTGTCCATTCCTCCCCTGAGATGGGGGTCTGTATACAACCCCATGCAGATTGTAGTGCCATTTCCTGTCTCCAGGGTGACCCACAGTGCCTCATCTGCTCCCTGTTTACTCTTTAGTTCTGTTGCTTTGATCCTTCCTTTACATAGAGAGCTACTCCTCCTCCTCTTTTACCCTCCCTGTCCCTCCTGTAGATTGTGTATCCTGGTATGTTGACATCCCAGTCATGGTTCTCTGTGTACCATGTTTCTATGACTGCCACAATATCCAGGCAACCCTCTTCCATTAAGGCCAGTAGTTCAGGGAGCTTGTTACACAGACTACGGGCATTGGTACTCATCACCCTCCACTTTTTGATAGCCTTACCCCTTTTAGCCCCATTTCTGTCCTTACTGCCTTTGCCTTTTTTTACATTTAAATCTGTTCTGCTCCTAATAACTTCGTACCTTGGTATTTACCTCACTAATCACCATGTTTTGTGGAGGAGCTCAGATTTCCCTGCTCCTTTTCAGTGCCTCCCCTTGACTAGTTTAAATGCTTGCCAATGAAGCATTTAAACCTCTCCTGGATCCTGGTTCCCCGCTGGACAGATGCAGACCATCACACCAGTATAGGTCTGCATCCCTCCAGAGTGGCTCCCAGTCCCCAATGAAGCCAAAACCCTGAGCTCCACACAGGTTTTCAACCACTCATTGAATTCCCTGGTGAGAAGTGCCCTAGCATCTCCCTTGCCATAGACAGGCAGCACCTCCGAGAAGGTTACCGTATGCGCTACTTGTCTAAGGCCCCTTCCCAACTCTTGAAACTCCTCTTGCACTGCTCTGATCCCATTCCTAGCCAGGTCATTTGTCCCTAGGTGTACAATGACATCCAGCTCCCTCCCTCGTGCAGCTCCTCCCACAATCCTGAAGATTCGCTTCCTGTCCCTCCAAGCCGTGGTGCCAGGAAGGCACCTTACCTCCCTCCCTTCCTCCCCAATTCTACCCCTAATGATTGGAGTCCCCACCAGGGGTTGTTTCCTTCCCCATGAGGTCCTTTGCCACCCTCCTGTGGGTCTCCTTTGTGAAGGTTCCCAGCATCCTCCTTGGTCTCCACTGCAGGTGCCTCCATAGTGGAACCACTACCCACCAGAAGAGTGAATGAATTGTGAAGAGGTACAGCTGGAGGGATGCAACTCTGTTCCACCACCCTCTCCCTCCTTAAGCCCACCCCGGTCCAACCTCTCCTCTTTCTTGGCAACCTTTGAGGTAGTGGCATTGGCCCTGGTGGTCCCTGGGTGGGGGAGGAGGTTTCATGAATCCTAGCCAGATCAGCCTGGAGATGGGCAACCTCCTCCCTCAGACCATGGAGGTGCCTGCAAACAGGGCAGCATCACAGCCTCCAGAATGTCTCCCGGAACACTGCCACCCCACAGCCATTGCACTGCACCACCCCTATCATGTCTTATTTTGTGTCCTCTGTACTGTTTATCTGGATGCTTATTCTCTCCTCTCCTTACAACTCTCACCCTTCCTGTTCTGGTACAGCAACTTCCTATCTTCTTCAGTAGTCTCCTTCTTTCTTGCTCAATATCAGACCACCAGCAGCTAGGGGGGAGAGTGAGCTACTTTTTTCCTTTAGGGTTGACAAAACCAATGTTTCTCTATGATCCTTTCCTTCCTACTGCCAAACAGGAAGTTCCTGTTAACAGTCAAATCCAGTGGCTATAAAAGTAGAACTGGCTTTGGGTGGGTGGGATGGAGGGCAATTAATAAGAATAAAGGCTAGCAACAGGAAGTTGTAATTTGACTCACCTGCTTTTACAGTGTCTAAACCACACCCCCAGGTAAGCTCTCTTTCCTCCTACTGGTTTAGCAAAGTCAGCTGATTAGTACCCTTCCCTGCACAGAACACACACTGACTTTCTTTTTTTTAACCCTAAATAACATAGAAACATAGAATTTGATGGCAGATAAGGACCGCTTGGCCCACCCGGTCTGGCCATTTCCCTACCTGATGGATAAGCTGCAGATCCTAGTTAACCAGCAGCCTACTTCTTCCTACCCCCACCCCCTAGAATTGCCTTATGACTGTCCCATGCTTGCTTGAATTCCACCACTGTTTTTGGCTCCACAACCTTCTACTTCTAATAAAGTTATCTGTCTACTTTATCTTAACAGACAATGACTCCTGCTGAGATATAAGTTTTAAATTAATAAGAAAATGTAGTTTCTTTTAGTTAGCTGCTTTCTGCTCTACAAGCAAGGCTAGCAACAGCTTTTAGAGGATTTGAATCACAAAGCTCTGTGAGAAAACTGTCTCTGTCTTCCACTACACACACACTACATAGAATTGAGGCTGTGCAGAACAATCTAGAGCCCATGTGACCTGCAATCCCATGAAGCACTGCAAAATTCACCTTGGAGCTCAATAACAAGGTGAAGTGATGCGAATGACATTGATTTCAATTTACTTTGCCTTAAAATTGGTGAAGAAGTGGTTTGGTGAAGGTGGAATAATGTGAAGTTATTGGTTTCAATGGACTTCATGTTCCTCATCATGACACAAAGTACCTCGCTTCATATTGCAGAGCACTTTGCGTATTCTGCGTTACTCCGCAAATCACTTCACGGAGCAAATTTCGACCATTTCATCCACCACTAACTGTGAGATATATATATATATATATATATATATTTAAAAAAATAAGGAAAGAGAGAGGCAGATATAGAGGTGGAAGTAATCATGAAAATAAAGATAGGAAATATAACTTTTTTGTGAGGGGGGTCTTTTTTGACAGCTGCAGTGGGCATAGCCCTGCAGACATCTTGAGAGCACCATAGAGAAAAGGAGGATTACTGGATACTGACTGAAATCTAGATCTAGTGTTTGCCATACTGGTCCTTGTAAGAACAGATCCAGAAAGAAATGATTTGATACCTTTTAATGGACCAACATAGATGTAACAACAAGAACAGAGTGCTCTAGCATTCAGACCAATAAGTCCTTCATCAGAAGCATAATGACAGTTATTTAGAAAATACAATACTTTTAACAACTAGATCATGCAGAAAAAACAGAAAAAATCTCCATTGGTTTAAAATACTCATTTAAAAAAAACAGAAGATGATGTCAGAGAAGCTATGCAGTATGACGTTACCTTAAGCTGGGAGGGTCCCAGGGTCAAAGGTTCTTGGTGCAAAACACATACACGAATTCCACTGCATATAAATTCAATTGACATGCGATAACATTACTTGGGCAGATGGATCAAAATCTCAAAAGCTTATCTCTGTTATGTGTTTTTGAGATTTCCTTTTAAGATCATTACTGACATATCTGAATTTGTGTGGTCAGGCTGGGAGAAGTGTTGCTTTACTTGTTTTTCAGTCGTCTTTGTTTTAATAGTATGTCTGTGAGAGTTCATCCTAGTGCAGAGCTGTTGGCTTGTCTCTCCAACATAACCCATTTGTGGACATCTCTTGCAATGAATGAAGTAAACATGTTGCAATGTGCATGTATAACTCCCATGTACCTTGAATTGTCTGTTTTATGAAGTAACCACACAGTCTGAGGTGGAAATGAGCTCGTAAGTCTGACAGGTGCATTGATTGCAGGGTCGTGTGCTATTTTGTGTCACAGTATTCTGTTCTGGTGAAAGCTTGCTCCTAATAATTAGGCTGGCTAGATTTGGTGATTGTTTAAAAGATAGTAATGATAGTTCCTTAAAAATACAATTAAAAGTCTCATCCTCACTAAATATTGGGTGGAAGTCTTTAATAATCTTACGCAGAAGTTCAAGGTCTGGATGATATGTGACTACTAAGGGTATTCTGTCTGTAGCTGTCTTTTCTTTATACTGAAGTAGTAGTTGTTGTCTTGGTACTTACATTGCACGTTCTCTTATCCTGTCAATTTCCATGCTCAATAAAGGTGTTTTTGAACATAGCCAAGTGTGTATCTCTGTCATCCTCATTTGAACAAATACGGTGAAATCAAAGAGCTTGACTGTACATAACAGATTTGTTTGTGTAGTTTGGGTGATTACTTTTCTTGCGTAGGTATCTCTGTCTGTCTGTTGGCTTACTGTAAATACATGGATGTAAGGTTCCATCTTTAATGGTGACTGTGGTGTCCAGAAAATTAACATTGGTGGTAGAATATGCCAGGGTAAGTTTTATGGTATGGTGAAGGTAATTAAGTTCTTGATGAAAATCTTTAAGTGTATCTGTGCCCTCTGTCCAAATAATAAACAAATCATCAATGTAATGGAAATAAGCTAGTGGTTTGTGGGGACAGTGCCTTAAAAAGTCCTCCTCCAAATCTGCCATAAAGAGGTTAGCATACTGTGGAGCCATCTTGGTGCCCATTGCTGTTCTCATAGTTTGAACATAATGTTTACCACTGAAGTTGAATTTGTTATGTGTCAAAATGAATTCCATAAGTTTCCCCATCACTACAGGGTTGATGTTTTGTTCTGGTCCATTCTCCTGCTTGTATTTAAGGCAGGCTGAAATTCTATCTGTATGTGTAATATTAATGTAGAGAGATGTTACATCCATCATCACTAAAATGGTATCAGGTGGTAAGTCCTTATAACCAGAAAGTACACACAAAAAGTGTGTGGTGTCTTGCATATAACTGTCTCTTTCTATAACCAGTGGTTTCAAAATGGTTTCTACAAACCCTGAGATCCCTTCAGTCAGGGTGCCATTACCAGAGATTATGGGTCTTCCTGGATTGCCAGGTTTATGTATTTTAGGCAGCATGTAGAATGTCCCTGACCTGGGTTCAGCAGGGATGAGGTCAGTTATTTTTTTTTTAGCATGGTCTGGAAAAGTTCCAATTAAGTCATGTAGTTCTTTTTTATATCTTGTAGTGGGGTCACTCTCCAGTTCTCTGTAGTACGTAAGAGCAGTTAGCTGTCTGTTAGCTTAATTAATGTAATCCTTTCTGTTTCAGATCACCACTGCAGATCCTTTATCAGCTTTTTTGATGACAATGTTGTGGTTTGATTTCAGTGTCTGTATAGCTCTCCGTTCCAGTGCAGAAAGCTTATAATGGGCCTGTTTTTGCCTAGTAAGGATCTGACCACCTACTTGTTGATGGAAACAATGAATGTAATTGTCTAGTTTTTTGGTACACCCTCTTGATAAATTCAGATTTCTTTTTCTTATCCATTAAATTATTACTGATTGTGATGTCTTCGCTACCAGTGATTTCTTCCTTGCCATGAAAGAATTATTTAAGTCTCAATCTGCAGAAGTATTCCTCCAGTTCACCACAAAACTGTGTTTTGTCCACTGGTTTTGTTGGGCAGAAAGTGAGGCCCTTTGAAAGTACATGTAGTTCTCCAATAGTCAGTGTGTGGTTGGACAAATTAACAACTGAAAGGTGCCCATCTGCGTGGTGTTGTTGTTCAGTTACTCCATTATGTTCTTCATGGCTGTTAGGAAGTATGGTATGTTGAAGAGCATCCAATTTCCTATGGCTTTTCTTAAGGTCCTTTGGTAGTTATTGTGTATCTCTCTCAAGATGTCCTGAATAGGTACCCTACCTCAGACATCCTCTCCAATGTGGTAACAATTCCAGAAAACCACTTTCTTGGCATATGACGTGAATCCTGTGATTTCTCAATTTCTCAGAGGTCCTACGGCAGAGTTGTTCTGCATATATAGAATTGTCTGTGTTTTTTAATGGAGTCCAAATACTAAGACCTTTAGGCATTACGTTTCTCCTCTTGCACTGGGTTAGAAAATAAATGTCACTGTCTAGCTGTGCCAGTTTCTTCTTGATGTTATGTAACTGCCATATTCTATGGCGAATTCTGGTATCTGCCATGTTGAAATCCAGATTTAGTGTTTGCTGTATTGGTCTTTGTAAGAACAGATCCAGAAGCAAATAATTTGATACCTTTTAATGGATCAACATAGATGCAACAACAAGAACAGAGTGCTCGAGCTTTCAGACTAACAAGCCCCTCATCAGAAGCATAATGACAGTTATTTAGAAAAAACAATACTTTTAACAACTAGATCATGCAGAAAAAAACAGAAAAATCCCCACTGGTTTAAAATACTAATTTAAGAAAACAAAAGATGATGTCAGAGAAGCTACTCAGTACCATGTTACCTTAAGCTTGGAGAGTCCCAGGGTCAAAGGAGCTTGGTGCAAATCACATACAAAGAATTCCACTGCATATAAATTCAATTGATTTGAGAAAACATTACTTGGACAGATGGCTCTTAAATCAAGCTGAGTGTCACAATGTGTATAAGAATGCAGATGCATTATTTATTTGTGGTTCTTATGGAGCAACTGACAGGCTGTGTTTGGCTAAGTAATGTTCTCTTGCTGTCTGATGATTTTTTTTCTTAGGACTGTTATATTAGCATGATTT
Organism: Neoceratodus forsteri; assembly: GCA_016271365.2. Lineage (NCBI taxonomy): Eukaryota > Metazoa > Chordata > Ceratodontiformes > Ceratodontidae > Neoceratodus > Neoceratodus forsteri. The sequence goes on along the minus strand of CM057449.1, from coordinate 539,118,297 downwards.
GCACATTACTGTTTTCAGTAATTTTATTTTTGTGATTGTGGTTTACTTGAAATGTTACACTAGTACATGCATTGTCACTTTAAGATTTGAATTTAAATGTAGGCACTTGTGCATAGTGGTGGGTGAAGTGACCTCAATTTGCTCTGCAAAGAGATTCATGGAGTCAAGGTATATTTGTGAAGTGCTCCGCAACGCGAAGAGGAGTACTTCATGTCATTGTGGGCAAGGCGAAGTCTGTTGACAACAATGACTTCACATTACTCCGCCTTCCCCAGGCCACTACTCCACAAATTTTAAAGCGTAGTACATTGAAAACAATGTACTTCACTTCACTTCACCTTGTTTTAAGCTCCAAAGACAAACTTTGCAGTGATTCATGGGATTTTGGGTCAAATGGGCTCTAGATTGTTCTGCACAGCCTCAGTTCAGGGTAGTGTGTGAAGGAAGCTGTAGGGAAAAAGTCTGCTGTGAGAGCTCTCTGCAATTCAAACCTTCTAAAAGCTGTTAAAAAAGCCTTTTTGAGTAATTTTTTTTGCTCAAACTTTAGTTCATTGATTGTAAGAAACCCTCCTGTGTTCATATCATTGCGTGTTTATTGTTTGTGTGTGGATTTTGAATGTTAATGTACAACATTCAATCTGTGTACTGACAGATACTGAAAGTGTGCTTTGGGGGAAGGGCATATCTGTGGTGTAGGTAGATTAACTTGGAGAAAAAGACAGTTCTTTCTGTTTTGGTGATATTTGTCTTGTATAACTGTCTTAATGTACACACAGCAATATTTTCAATAATTCTTGACTTTTTTTTGCTGATTGTTGTGGTGTAGCAGTGCATAATTTTAGTTTGTTTAAAATATGTGGTTAAATTACTGAAGTTTCCAATTTGCTATGCATTACTTAGTGTGTGTGAGTGTGTGTTTGAGATGCGTGTTATCAATCAGCCACCTTTTATTGTGCCACATAGTAAATGCAGCAATATGAACATGCTAGCCACTGCAGCTGTCTGATTTTTGTACTTCTTTGTGGTATCTTTACTGGTACTAGTACTAGAGTGACTGTTACTGCAGTACACTGCCCTCCACCGGCCCGCCTCAACTGGCAAAGGTATTCTTTTCCAGATTTGAATTTCTAACAGTGCACACTGGTTAGGTGTTGTGTCTTTGCATCTGTATCTCTTCAGTATGCAGCACAATTTTAATCTGTCTGTGTATTTGCATCTATTTAGGGCCCAATCTCCATCTGTAACTTAAGTCACAGTTGTTTCTTTGGCTTCCCTTCAGAGTACTGGACTGGTGTGGTGCTTATATCTGCATGAACATTGTACTCATTATTATGAGTTTTTAAGTCAGGGCCATCATCACGATTCACTCATGATACAAATCACATTCTTCGTCATTACGATCACAAATGCAGTCATGTTTCACAATCACATCACGAATCACAACACACATTTTTTTACTGACTACTTGGATATATGGTAATCCTGTTTTTTAGTATCTCTCCAGGCTTCACCACCCCACCACTGTGCTCATTAATAAGAGTTTTTAAATTGGGGAGTTTTGTGCTATAGCTCATCAGGGAAGTACAGCAGTAGGCATTTGCGTTCCGATACAGTTTCATATTGGTTATCTCACACCAAATCACATTCTTCATCATCACAGTCACAAATCATGATTCACGATCACATCACGAATCACAAAATTCAATTTTTTACTAGTTATTTGCATGTATTGTAAGTCTGTTTTGTAGTATCTCTCCAGTCTTCACCCAATCACCACCACTGTGCTCATTAATAAGATTTTTTAAATTGGGGAGTTTTATGATACAGGCTCAGCTCATCGGGGAAGTACAGCCATAGGCATTCACGTTATTTCCTGTAGAGCATATGAGTTACAGTACTGTAAATAGTGGAGGGTGAAGTGGCCCCAGTTAACTCCGTGAAGTGATTTGTGGAGTAATGCGGAATCCGCAGAGTACTCCGCAATGTGAAGCAGAGTACTTTGAGTCATAATTAGGAATGTGAAGTCCATTGAAACCAATGACTTTGCGTTATTCCACCTTCCCCAAACCACTTCTTCACCAATTTTAAGGTGAAGTACATTGAAATGAATGTACTTAACCTTACTTTACCTTGTAATTGAGCTCCAAATGAAATTCTTCAGTGATTCATGGGTGCAGGTCACATGGGCTCTAGATTGTTCTGCACAGCCTCAGTTATGACCTGGGTAGTGTGTGTGTAGTGGTAGCTGGAGACAGTTTGCTCTCATAGCTCTGCAATTCCAAACCTCTATAAGCTGTTAAAAATGCCTTTTGGAGTCTTTTATTTGCTCAAAATTTAGTACTTCAATTGTACGAAACCCTTCTGTGCTCATGTCATTGAGTGTTTACTATTTGTGTGTAGATTTTGAAGGTTAATTAAGAACAGTCAGTCTGTGTACTGTGAAGTGTGCTTTGGGGGGAGGGGCATATTTGTGGTGCAGGTAGATTAACTGGGAGAAAAAGGCAGTCTTTCTGTTTTGGTTATATTTTTCTTGTATAACTGCGTTAATGTACACACAGTAATTTTTTCAGTAATTCTTGACATTTTCTGCTGATTATTGTGGTGCAGCAGTGTATAATTTGTTTGTTTAAAACATTTGGTTAGATTACTAAAAGTTTTCAATTTGCTATGGATTACTTGTAGTGTGTGTGTGAGTGTGTGTGCAATGTGAGACATTAAATCAAACACCTTTTATTGTGCCACAGAGTAATTGCAGCAGTGTGAACCCTCTATCCACCGCACCTGCATGAATTTTTTTGTACCACTTTGTGGTATCTTTACTGGTAGTGGATTGTTACTGCCATGCACTAATCTCCCAACTGGCAAAAGGTATTCCCTTCCAGATTTGGATTTGTGACTTGTTGCGGAGCACTGGTTAAGTGTTGTGCCTTTTTGTATGTATCTCTTGAGTGCACAGCGCAGTCTGAATCTGTCTGCGTGTTTGCAGTGCACCATTAATTCTGGGAGACTTTGCATTTCTTGTTACGCTCTCATTTCACTTTGTCAGCACTGGATTATTTTCTGGACACAAAATAGTAGCATTTTGGGGATGCACATTAATTCTGGTGACTGTGTGACCACTGCTCACATGACTGAGTGTGCCATTAATTCTGGGAGACTTTGCATTTCTTGTTATGCTGTCATTTCACTTCATCAGCAGTAGGGAATTTTCTGGATACAAGACAGTAGCATTTTGGGGATGCACAGTAATTCTGGTGACTGTGTGTGATACTGCACGCATGACTGAGTGCACCATTAATTCTGGGAGACTTTACATTTCTTGTTATGCTCTCATTTCACTTTGTCAGCAGTGGGGAATTTTCTGGACACAGTATGGTAGCATTTTGGGGATGCTCATTAATCCTGGTGACTGTGTGTGACCACTACGAGCATGATTGAGTGCACCATTAATTCTGGGAGACTTTGTATTTCTTATTACGCTCTCATTTCACTTCGTCAGCACTGGGGAATTTTCTGGAAACAAGACAGTAGCTCTTTGGGGATGCACATTAATTCTGGTGACTGTGTTTGTGTGTGGCTGCCAGTATTGTTGTTACTTCAGCTTACTTCATGTTAAGGTGGAATGACAATGCAAAGTAATAATCACAAGGTGAAGTGAGCCTTTCATATGGGTCACTCCGCATAGTGAAGTGACAGCGCAACATGTCTACTTTGTGGGCACTTCACCAGTGGAATTTAAATTTGCTGCATTTCTTCTTGTGCAGTATCCTTTCACTTTCTGATGATACCTTAGCATAACTGGTCAGAATTTCTTTGTCCTGACTTGTGTCTTCATTAGGGGCTGACCACCATGTGTCAGAATTTGTAATAAAATGCTGCTTTTGCAGTTTTTCCTACCTGCCTTGTTAGTGTATCTTTTGTCAGCACTCTATTTGATGGGCTATGGTAGTGTTGTTGTTTTTTTTTTATCTTTAGTTTCTCTGATTTAAAGGAACATATCAAGTGGTGGTGTGAACTTGTTTATTTGGGAGTGGGAAAGAGTCATCTGATCAGCTGGGAGGGATGACTGTTGGCTCTGACCCCCATCGTTGGTCTGGACCAGGTGTAGAAGATACTGTCAGAAGGGCCTTTGTCCCATATAGTGTAAAGTACTGTGAGGGCAAGCCATGTGGGAAATAAGCTAGGAATTATGGGCACTTTAAAATATTATATCAGGAGTAACAGTAAGTGAAAGTGAAAATTGGCAACTTCTATTCGGCTTAGATTAGCAACCCCTGTGTTTGGTTCAACTTCGACACTTTGACCAAAGACACTTCACTTCCTTGGTACTGGGGTTCAACATGCTGCAAATAGTAATATATGGTACCCTTTAACCACAGTTCTCCCAACCCAGTCAATACCAACCTCTTCAACCCCTCCCCGTTCCAACAGTCATAGTTTACTACACACTTAGATAGCACTGAACACAGTTTCAGGAGCTGAATTTTCTTTTTCTAAAAAATTACCTGGTTAAGGAGGATAAGAGTGGGAAATGACCAGACTGGGTGAATGAGAGGCCATGGGACTAACTACTGTCACCTTGGAAGGGATTATTTTTTAATTAACTATAGTAGAAGACTGAAGTGATCCCAAGGTGGACCAAAAGTTCAACAGGGCTGAATCAGATTTAAAAGTGTTCAATTTCAGTGCATTTACCAAATAAAAATTTGACATTGGCTCATCCTTAATGAGAAATGGGGCTAGCAGGAGACTAGATACTGTACTTAGTGGCTCACTGGGCACTGGACCTGTTGCCCCTATTACTTTTTGATTGCCCAGGAAAGGAATGCTAGGCATCTTTGAACATTTTCAGCCTTGACTGGGGGTGGGTGGGGGTAGATACAGATGCAGATTGACATACTGAACGTGCTTAAGCTGCTGTTGGTATTGTTTTTTCTCTTTATTGAGTGTGGGAAATTTGGCCAGGACACAATGGAGATTCCTCTACTCTTTTCATGAAATGCCATGGGATCTTTACCTTCCTCAAACTAGTGAGGCACTGCTCAAAGTATGACTGTCACTCACAGTAAACTCACACAACTAGAAAAAAAATGGACTGTTCACAACCTTACCAACAGCAAGTCTTAAGCTGACCATGTATAATAAAAAAAATACACTTTACTCTTGATAAAGACTGATAGCAGAACAGTGCAGGGTCTAGGAGCTCAATGTTTTATGCCAAAATGGGCACTTATTCATGAGATATTGACACCATATGGACAAAGATAGTCAAACAAAAAAAATCAATGCATCATTTCTTTGCCACAAATTAGGTAAACTATCACAAAGTCATCAAAATGTTGCAAAATACTGTAGCAATCAAATATTTTGGCACAGTTATTTGGGTGTAACTGTAGCCCCAAATTAAGAACTGTGCCTGTATCATTTCTTTTGAAAATTCCATCCCTTTTGTTTATTACACAGAATAAAATCATGGTGTACAGTATATAGAGTAGGCCTGGACAATCTGGCTACTGGATTGCTGGCTGAACATCTGGGAATTATGATTCTGTCTCTTCGACATTCAAGCACAGAAACTGCAGCACAACACCTTATCGTATGACCATGAATGTTTTCCTGGGAACAAAGTTTCCTCTGTGATGTCACATTTCATATCATGGAAATTACATTCAGAACATAACAGTTTTATTCTATATAGTGGAGAAAAAGAGTGCCTCCTTTCTGTGTAACTATAATTAATCTGTTCTTGTGGAGTACACATGTTGTGTTTTGAATAAACTGTAACTGTTGCTGCAGCTGTCAAACAGGGAATTATACATGAGCAACACACCGAATGATTTTTCCTCTGAAACAGATGAATAAATTATCCAAGTGCTTCTAACTGGAAAAGCATTGTGTGGTCACTTTTCCTATTCAGCTGTATGTCCAAAGATCATACAACTGACTATTTCATAATCTGGGTCCTAACATTTTACAGTAAACACAAACCTTTTTTGAATAAATGTACTTTATTAATGTTTCAGTACACAGATACAACTTACTCATACTGACATACAACATGTAAGAACAGACACCCTTCCCCCAACACATAAACAACATGTTTTTTCCAAAACATGTACATACATGCTTGAGTCATAGAAATTCTCTTAGTTTAACCTTAAACTTGACATAGGATATGAATCGATTTAAGTTCTGATGAGATCTCATTCCAGGTTCTAGTTTTTGTAACACTAAAACAATATGGTCCCATCACAGTTTTCTGCAAATGGGATCTGGAAGAGCTTCTTGTTTTGTGACTGGGAGTTAAAATTGTTTAAATACAGTGGAAACATATCAGTAAGGTAAGCTGGACCTTGCTGTTGAAAGGGGACATGTCAATTCATCCCATTAATTTCACTCCATGACAACTCACCCAGACTATTAGTTTCAGCATCAATTGGCTACTGCGTCAATTTGTCCCTAGACAATTTGCTCCCACTACATATCATACTGTACTCCAACAGTAATTACAGTATAACATATACTTCTATAACCATTGAGCACATTGCTTCATCTGGTGGATGAATTGCACCTACCTGGAGTTTATTTTATAATGTTTATGCTGGGGTCAGATTATGCAGGACAAATTGATGTGGGAGCTAACTGATGCCAGAGCTAATAGTCCTGGGCTAGTTGTTGCAGAGTGAAATGACTGGGACAGATTGTCACGTAGCCACTGTGAAGTTGCCAATGTACCATGTTATGGGGAACATAAAACATAGAAACATAGAAGTTGATGGCAGATAAGGACTGCAAGGCCCATCCAGTCTGCCCATTTCTTTTTCTACCTTATGAATGTGCCATCGGCCTTTGCTCTGTCAATGGTCTATCTATTCATACTCATCTGTATTGCTCCCTTATGCCTATCCCATGCCTGTTTGAAGCCCTGCACTGTATTCATATACACCACACTTCCTGAGGTAAACCGTTCCATGCATCCACCACCCTTTCTGTGAAAATAATTTACTCACATTACCACTTAATTGGCCTCCCTCTAATCTCCTGCGGTGTCCTCTTGTCCTGCTGTTTTTCTTATATTGAAACATATTAGACTCTTTCACCTTGTTAATATCCTTAAGATGTTTGAATGTTTTGATCATATCACCTCTCTCCCTCCTTTGCTCTAGGGTATACATATTGAGCTCCGTTAATCTGTCCTCATATGTTTTCTGATGCAGTCCCTGCACCATTTTAATTGCCCTTCTCTGGACTGCCTCAATTTTGTTAATGTCCTTGTGAAGGTGTGGCCTTCAGTACTGCATGCAGTACTCCAGATGGGGCCTAACCAGTGTCTTGTAAAGAGGAATTATTATCTCCCTCTTCCAGCTTGTGATACCTCTACTAATACACTCCAACATCCTCCTAGCCTTATCTACTGCTTTAGTGGTCTGCTTGGATGATTTCAGGTCATCAGTGATGATGATGCTCAAGTCTCTTTCTTCCCTTGTGACTGCCAGCAACTCCCCTCCCAGCTTATAGGTGGATTCAGGGCTTCTCTTCCCTATGTGCATGATCTTGCACTTCTTTGCATTAAACCCCAGGTGCCACTCTTCTGACCATTTTGCTAGTTTATCCAGAACTCTTCTCATTCTGCCAACCCCATCTGGATCATCTACTCTGTTGCAGATCTAGGTGTCATCTGCAAACAGACAAACCTTACCCTCCAATCCATCTGCAATGTCACTGATGAAGATATTGAAGAGAATTTATTTTTCTCTTCAGCCATTTTAGTTTACTGTAGACAGTGCAATGATGTGTTCTGTAGTGGGTCAGAATTTGAATTTGGCAATTCTGCTGTAGAATAAACATTATCTATCACCTACAGTATATATTCAGATGAAGTACACTGATCATAAGAGACAGAACCAAAACCCAAAATTAGCATTAGAAGCTGCTTTGCAATAGCTAGTTTTGCCTCACCACTTAAGCAGACTTTCACCCTCTATAAAGACCAGAATTTTGAATTAGTAACGTAGGCAATGAATCAAGGTGTGCCCCCAAAAGGTCATCTCAGAGTCTAAAGTATACTTCCACATACTTGATGTGGTCCACAGGGTCCATTCTTGTGCCATCCAGGAAATGTACATGAAACACATGAGGTTCAGCTTAGCTTAAGATTCAGATAACATAGAATTGAACTTGAATGTATTTACTAATAGTTGGTTACCGGTTATTCTGCTCTTAAAGTTGCTAAGGTCAGAACCAAGAGTTCTCATCAATTCGTCAGTAGATTTTGATTGGATGTAGATTAGTACTGCTGCAAATTAAGACTCTACTATTGAAGTTGGTGAAAGTGGCTCACCATAAAATAAGCACTGTTTTCTGCAAGTTTGCCAGCCAGCAACACCTTTGCTGACTTTTATTTTAGTAAATGAAAGTACACATACCCCACATCCTCTGTACATAGTTTAAGAACTATTGTCTCTCTTCTTCCCCATCCCTGAACATGTAAAATGACTTTCCCTGTCCCCTCATTCTTGCAGCAACCATCACATCCCCCATACCAATGAAGTAAAGGTAGTGTAGTCAATGAGACTATTAAAATAAATACTAGTCTTGTAAAATTAAATAAAATATGTAAAATCCCTTTCCCTACCCTTGCAGCATTTCCACTACCAACTTCCTCTTTCCAGCCCAGCTCAATAAAAGATTAACAATGTCTGCACACTCAGTTTGTAGGAACACCCCTCTCTCCTTCCCCTGCAGCACCCAGAAAAGAAGATATAATTGGGTCCAGTGATGGGTGACCAGCCCAATCCTCCCACCACCTTGGCTTGTCACAGTCTAATGAATGAAACTACATGTACTCCCATTGTAATCACCTGATAAACAACTGCTCAAGTGATTACTATAGACAGTGTACAATATCATTCATTAGACAGCAGTTGGCTAATGAGTAAGGGTGAGGTTCCCCACCATGGGACCTACAGTAGCTATTTCAATTTTTGGGGGGGGACTGGGAGAGAGTGGGAGGTGTATGGGTAGAGGGTGGGAGGATGGTATTTGTCAACTTTTGAAGAACTATGCTGAGCTGATAAAAACAGAAATAAGTACAGGGTCAGCAGGGAGTGCTGCAGTTAGTATAGCACTGGCATTAGGAGCTCACATGGCTTGTTCACATCAATGTGTTACCAAATGTTCTGCCCAGAATAACATTTAAACTCTACAGGACCATATTTATTTTCTTTTGCAAACAGATTGAAAAGAAAATATGTTGGAACCAAGAGAACAAAATAGGACCAAGTAATAGTCACATTTCTTGCAATTTGTTTAAGTGTTTGGTCTTGTATGTTGACATGGGTTCTTAATTAGAGTGAACCAGTCCTTTAACTGAAATATATTTGTACATGGGGATTCTTTGTACAGTACATGTAATTCCAAGTATGCCATGTATCATAGGGGTATGAATATTTTTTTTCATTTTCATTTTTTTAATTTTTATACTTGTTAGCAAGATGAGCAAGTTGGCCATTTTTACTAGCAATAATTTTTACATAAAAACATACAATTGAAATGGGACATACTATTGCATATAAGCAAAGTACAAAATCAACATAAATACATACATAGATACATTGAGTAAACAACATCTATTGGTAGCAAGCACAGCCTGTATTAGAATCAAGCCATTGTACAAGCTTACATTTGAAGGACCAAACAGTTCTGCATTTGATTAAGGCAGAAGGGATGCTATTAAAGAAAGTTATGGCCCTGTAGACCACAGATATTTGGCCAACAGTCTTTCTATAATATGAGACCCTATGCAATCCTACTGTCTGGGACTTTGTGCCAAGAGGTTTCTGTGCTTTAATAAAACATGACTGAAGATTGAAGGGCAGGAGACCCTTGATTCCCTTGAAAACAAAGGAACCCATCTTTATATTAACCCTATTTATCAAGGAAGGAAAATTTGCTTCCTTTAGTAGAACACAATGAATCATGACTTGAACATTGCTGTGGTAAGTTACTTGAAGTTTATGAAACATTTTTTCACTAGTTCCAGAGTAGACCATTAGACCATAATCAAATGTGCTAAGTAAAAAAACATGTGCCAAATGTTTTCAGGACAAAGGAATAAGAATGGCTCTAACTCTAAATAACATTCTTAACTTTTGACTAACTTTTTTAATTGTTTTACAGACATGAAGATCAAATGAAAGGTGTGAATCAATGATAACCCCTAAATAGTTGAAACTATCCATCAACTCAGTCCTATTACCCTTAAGATGACATATTGGGACATTAATGTCCCGAGCTGTCTTAGGACCAGTGAAGACCATAGCTTTTGTTTTCTCTGTGGTAAGAACCAACTCACATGAAAGCAGCCTCCTTTGAAACAATTCAAAATTCTGTTGGACCAGATTTAAGGCTTGATCCTTAACTTTTACTGCATCATTTCTGTATACAATCATTTTAAACTCAACACAGGAATTAGGGGCTGCTATCATGAATAGGAGGAACAAATGTGGGAGTAAAATAGAACCCTGTGGTACTCCACAGGTGCTATAATGGGAATTGGAACATTTCTGAGCAATCACAGTCCTGTGCTCCCTATTAGATGAATACCCCTCCAGCCAGGTTATAACTTCCCCAGAAATGTGAACTTCTTTCAGAGCTTCTAACAACAGAGTATGATTGACTAGATCAAAGGTCCACAAACATCATTGTGACAGAGGATCCCAAATCTAGGGCACCAGTATGCAACTTGTGAAGCCCACCAAGGCTGTCTCTGTGTTGTGATTTGCTCTAAACTCAAGCTCGGAACTTGTTAGCAAATCATATTTTGATAAATGGTCCTGGAACTAGTAAAATACAATTTTTTCAAGAATTTTCAATAAAGGGGCTAAGAATGATATTAGTCTATAGTTTGAGACATAATTCCTACTCCATGATCTAAATATGGATTTTATAAGAGCTGACTTACAGCATCAGGGAAAAACACCATTACAAAGTGAATAATTGTATAGAGTTGTAAAGGTGAAGATAATACATCTATTCCCAATTTTAACAACCTATAGTGAATTCTATCCAGTCCTAAATTAGGTCTAGGATTATATTTTATGCATAATCCCTAACCAATTATGCAGAAACAGTCCAAAAATAGAATCAGGGATGGTTATCCTTATGGTCCCTATCTGGAAGTACTGTACCTTTTTATCCAAAGCCTCATTATTAGTCTTAAACTTTGTCAGATCCCCAAAATTGTCATTGAACTACCCGGACACTTGACTGGGATCCCTCACTAATTGATCTCCATCTTGAAGGGTAATTAATGTATCATGCAGGTTTTCTCCAATTAAGTTATTAAGTGTCTGCCAAGTTTCTTTTGGGTTACCAAATGAATCCATTTGTTTATCTTTAAAAAAATTAACATTAGCCTTCCTTATGCATGCCTTACACTTGCTCCTAAGTATTTTATAATGTATTAGAAAATGGGTAAAGAGAAAGTCGTATCCTGATTGGCTTAAACAGCCTGGCACCTGGGCTGTTATTTCTCAACAATACCCACAAAATAACAAGTGCCACTTTATCATGCCCCATTACTAAGTGAATCCTGGGGCCATCCAAATTGCATAACTCACAAGCTGCCATGTTTCCCTCCCTGGTTTACTGAGATTTACCTCGCTAGACAGAATAACAGCAGACAAACTGAACCACTACAAAGAAAGAGCAAAGACATTTATATACTAAAGAATATGTATGCCCATCCTCCAAATCCAGCCTAATTCCTTTTTTCTTTACGGAAAAAAAATGGCAGTTACTCGCACAGTGACGCTACGCTAATACTGTTCCCCTATTCAGCCGCATTGTTTGCCTGGAAATGAAACAAAAAGTAAGAACCAACAACTGCAGCACAAAACCGTTCTTTTGTAATATCTCACTGTCTTTTACCATGCTGAACACTCCCATTTCTCCTCCGTGTCAGCTAACAGCATGCTATCAAGCTAGCGCTGAAAACCTGCACAACATTTGAAACGCAATCAACAAGATAAAAAAAAATATACTTCTCTTCACAGCCAGTGTCCAGATCAGCAGGCTATACATTTCTATTTTCCCACTGATGCTCGTTAAACAAATCAAAATAAAGCGCTGTCCTCTATAGTGAGTCGGGGGGGGGCATGAGGAGACACAGCAACAATGACGCTTAGCCTAAACAGCATGCTCATGTAAACTTTAAAAAGAAAACTAAAAAACAGCAGCACTCTTCAGTGGTAATTACACAAATACAGGAATGACTTTACAAGCAATTACTTATAATAGTTTTTTTATTTATTTTTTAAATATACATTTTGTATTTTTGTATATATTTTTTAAAAAGTCACCTATAGCCCATTTTCTAACTGTAATAATACCCTCCAGAGTGGGCATTATGGGATATAACAGACCTTCCAGGGGCTATAAGGCCCTCCGCCTGCGGCGTCGGGCCTCATTACGCCCCTGGGCGGTCCATTATATCCCAATAATGCCCACCCTGTCGGGTATTATTACTTACATAATGAATTGGGGTCATCATTATTTTCTAAATACTTTCCAGACTCTGTCTCTCTGTTTCATAATGGCCTGTTACACTCTAGATATGCATTAATTTTTGTTGGCATGTATTCTCATTTTTTTCAGTGGTGCTATTTTGTTTACAATTTGATTAAATAGACCACTAAAAGTTTCTAACAAAACATCAGCATCTTGTATACCCTCAAGACATGCCCAGTCCACTTCCTCACAAGATGTATTCTTATCATGAATTGTCAACTTTTTTATATTTCTAGTCTCTATGTAATGAGGAGGACTCTGTATTTGTTTTGCTGACCACTCACAAAATACCTGGCAACACCCCAGAATTTACTATCCTGATGGAGTGAGTGACCATGACCCAATCTAAGATGGAACCCCCCTCCAGTTTTATAATTAAACCTAGTTGTTTGTGTAATTAATTGCTGGACACCCAGTTCTTGGAACATTTCTAACACATGGGTGTTCTGATCAATACCCCAGTTAAAAAGTGATAGGAAATAGTTTTTACATCTCTAGATGCCCTCCAGTTGTTCTTTTATTGGCTACCCAGTACTCTGATATGTTTTTGACATTTTTTATTACATTAATAATCTAGTTTTGCTGTCTTTCAAACTACCTTGAATCCCTTTCTCCTTAGCAGTTGCTTCTCTCTCTTTTCATACTGCCTGAACATTCTGTGACATCAATAACACTCTTTCCCAGCCATTCAGATATATAGCATGGAATAGGAGTTATTGATGTCATAGAATGTGTTAAAAATACGAAAATAAAGAGTGGTAGCTGGTGAGGAGAGTGAAATGTTATGTAGATGGAATGGCACCCCAAAGCTAGTGTATTTATTTATTTAACAAAAAATCATCAAAGCATATCAGAATACATAACTGGCATGGAAAGGAAGATGAAAGGGCAGTTAACTATGTAAAAATAATTTCCTATCTCCTCTAAGTTAAAATCACCTATAAGAATCCACTCCCTATTTAAAGGAAGGGATTTTTTTAAATGCAGAAATCAATTCCAAACCTTACTTTGATAAACCTGGTGGGAGATACTTAAAATAACCAAATGATATGTGTTGGATCCTAACAGAAGATCAATTAAAACAGCATTATAGCCAGTTTTATTAGGCTGAAATGCTATTTCAGAGTCCCTAAACTTAGACTATACATAGATCACAACCCACCCCCTCCCCCTCTCTTACCCATCCTATCCTGTCTAAAAATAACATAGTTTGGGAGAAAAATGTCATGACTGTTACCAGTTTGGGGTCCAGGGTGTGGATGAACAGAGACAGATATCTGGAGAAGGATCAGAAATATTCTTCTTAGCATAGTTGTATTAATCAACTCCTTGACCATTTTTGTATGTTTCATAATATCATTATATCCAATAGGAATACAAAAATGAAACATTGGCAATGTATCCATCTGTGATCAATTGATAATTACATTATTTAATTCAGAATAGGGAGTAAGATTACTCTGTTCAATTAAATTAAAACAGTAGGTAGAAATCTTGTCTGTCACGTTCATCTGTAACCAAGTAATGTCTGTGTTTCAAACTGTGTGGGACCCATCGATGGACTTACACCAATGGACTCCACACAAAATGAAAACCAGGTGAAATAATTTCATTTTGAAAACAAAATAGATAAGAATCAGGAAGACTAAACTTCAATGCTCAAACTGATTATTAATACCTGAAAAATTATATAAAAAAATAGTATGTCCTGACGTGTATATTAAATGTTTATTTTCTTCTTTTACAAGCCAGTTTATCACTTAATAAAAAAGGCCTAAAAACCCCCAATAATGACTTGTAATAAGAAAGAGGCTTAGTAATAGTTAAAACTAGGTGCGAGAAAGGGCTATTCCTGCTGTACTCCAACCTAACAGCTATGATTTAAAAGAAACAAACCTTTCCTTTTAGAGAACTGCAGGAAACAGACCTACTCTCTTACCTTTTACAAATGAAACACTTTGGTAAAGTGCAAACTTTTCTAAGTTGAATATTTCTTCCATGCGGCGCAGCCATCATGCTCATGCCTGCAGGCTTCTTTCACTTTTAAACATGCTGTCAGGAGGTCTAAACCTCACTCTCAGGTTCTTGGCAATAATGGGAATGAAAGGAATCACAGACACGTTGCATACGAGTAATAAACTTCTTTATTACTACCAAAAGGATAAATCACAGTTGCCCTAAGCAGTTCTTACCAAATACAAACTAGGAGCCAATGCTAAGCATTCCCTATACCTCAATGATTCTCTGTGTCTCTTAGGGTCTCCGAGGTAGAAGACGTAATGTCTTACATTATATACCTATGATAATTACTATGGTTACCTTAAGATAGAAACATTTCTAGTTACAGAGATGAGCCCTATTGGCTAAATTAGAGGTGGTTCCACAGTCCAAGATAACATTACACAATGTTGTAGTAGCCATCACTTTGTAAAGACAAAGGAGGCATAGTTGTACATATATTAGTGTAATAGTACAAATCACCAAAAGATGGCAATGCTGACTTATATATCATTATCATTACAAGGACACAGTTGTCCTAACATCTTATAAGCAAGAAATACATACATATATAGTATATATATATATATATATATATATATATATATATATATATATATAAATATTAGAAAGCAAAGTGTATAACAATAATATGCATACATGTCCTGACATCTACTCTTATATGGTAGATGCCCTATGCCCTATATGTTAGTATAACATATACCTAAGTGCTAGCTCTCTACGGTGTACCTCTGGGGGTACCAATAAGGGTGCAGGAACCTCATGTAACATTCCCCCCATGTTGCCTCTCAGGCAACACAGGCAAAATAGGGAAAGGCTAGGGAGCAGGTGCTGTTTACAAACCCGACATGCAAGCTTTGTAAAGGAACTCCAGCCGCTCACGATGTTGGCACAGTGTGCGCTGTAGGCAGCAAAGCATAGTAATATGATAAAATATCAAAAATACTTGTATAATAATAAAACCTTTAAGTGTTAGTTAATGTACTATTCATATCACCATCATTAATAAGTGCAAGGATAGCTTCGTTAGCTTTAGTAATTTTATTGCTGATGTGGATGAGATGAGTATCTTTCCTCTCTAAAAGTGATTTTAATGACAATGTGAGGGGGTCAATGTGTACATTAAAATACAGTAAATACTCAGATAGGGTGAGCAGATTATTAGGGTTACCATCAATTATATCAGCTTCCATAAGAGGGATGGGGGTTATAACGGTATGTCCAATAACTGCTTTTTGATGAAGGACAAAGCAGAAGTTGGGGCTGTCTATAATACATGTCTTCATTCCATATACATAAGACATTATATTAGTCACAACACAATACTCCCCATCAGAATTATATTGCATTTTAACAGTAGGGAGCCTCCACTTTTACAACTGTACTGGACAGGTGTAGGTTGTCTTCAAAATCCATGTTGATAGGCGATGAGCCTCCTCTCAATAAGATTGGTAAAGCTTGTCTGGAGCCAATTTTGAGTCCGAAAAGTCTTTGCCATTAGTGCTGATGTCATCGTTCATAGAAAAGGACCAATCAATACTGTCGGGAAAATAACCACATACAGGTTTAATAACATCAAATACATCACATCGACACAAGTAAATGTATTACTTTTTAGCACAACAATCTATGTGTGGGGTGACCTAGGCATCCAGGAAAGGACTGAAGACCAGAAGAGGGGGCAAGTTGAGGCATTCTCTGTAGATCTCTTCATCAAAGTGTCCGATGGAATGTACCATTGCAAGTTTATCAAAGAGAGCTGTAGTGGGATTTAAACATAGTAAAGAGACAGTAAAAGAGACAAACATAGTACCCTTAATAGAACATTTCTTAGAAGTAAAACATGGACCGGTATTAGGGTGCCTCGTCACAAAACCTAAATTCCTAGCTGCGGAAAGTGGAATGGTTAGAGTTTGTTGCATGCACCTTGCAATACAGCAAGGAGTTTTACACCATGGACAATACCATTTAGAGATACATCTGTCATGAATGATATCAGGGCTCTTTCCAGATTCTAGATCATGGAAAAGATTATTGATTGTGGTGATAAAATATGAGCTATAGGCTGAGCACAATATTTCACTGGCAATGTATTGTCTATCTGCTTCTTTGTTATTTTGTGCAATGAGGGTGTTACTCTTACCTTTAGAGTCTGTAAATGCCTTAGCAATGTCATGCATGCTGTATACAGTGTATCTTTCTTCCTGACTAAGGCCATCCATACCATGCAATAATGGGGGTATTATATCATTTATCAAACCAGTTTGGAATTTTGCCAAATGTGATTTGATAGCAGCAATGTCAGCCTTATTCCAAATAGACATAGCTGTACCAAAAAGACCTGTGACGGTGCCTGTGGCACCTGTGATATCAGAGATGTCAACCTCACAGGTATTAAGTTTGTGACTTTGATCATCAGAATTAGGTTTCCTCCTGAAATTGTCTCTATGCTGGGTGGTGTGTACACCGGCAATAGGGTCTTGAGTACGAATATGAAAAGCTGCTAAACTATCAATCAATAAAGTACTGTAAAATGCTGAAGTGCTAGTAGTATGACACATACAAAATTCTTTCATATTCCAATAAGTTAAATTGAACAAAACAGGTATCTGCATAAATTGTAAGTTATCAATAAGTGTACCAGGTAAGGCAATGGCTGTTAGACCACTATGGGGACCAGGGGTATGTTTTGGACATTCCAAAAGCTGTTTATCAGTAAGGGGTAACACAGAAAGATACATGGCAGTGGAAGCCATGTTGTGTACAGCACATAATTTCCTGGCAGATTCTTTAGACCAGGAACTACAATATGAGGGATCAATCAAGGCAGTGATATTGTATAAACAAGAATGTCTGAGACCAGTCTGGAGCAAGGACAGTGAACCAGCAGTGGAAAGTTCCCTTGGAAAGCTTGGCCTCAGGGAGAATTTGTCCTTGCGACTTGGTTTGCCACTCAGTTTGTAGGGTTGATATATCAGGAGCAACAACCGAGGCAGTGAGGCAGGCATTTGAACCTTCCTGGGCAGTAATATAATTGTCTGGTATAATGATAGAAACTCCCTCTGGGGCAGATGTTGGAGGATCAAAATGAGGAAGGAGGTGCTTTACCATGCCTTGGATGCAGGGGATAACTCCTGAGATGAGGAGAAAGTGGAACAAGATAGCCATCTTGTCAGTGTACCTGAAAAGGAAAACCAAATATTAGTAAGTTAGTACTATTCCACCCAATGGGTTGAGGAAAAGTAATTATACTCCTTGATACAGTTTCAACTGGTTTGCATGAAACCATTTGTCAGTCAGTTTGTTGTTTTGCATTAGTCTAACCTGATAGACTGCTGGACTGAGTATGTTGACAATGGGGTAGGGGCCTTCCCACTTATTGGAGAAGGAGTGTGTGGGATGTGCAAATCTGAGAACCGTTACATGATCTCCAACCTGCCAATCCACTTCTTGTGCCTGTTTGTCAAACTGTATTTTGGACTGTTGCTGAGCTTGGCCATGCAGTTAGCAGCATACAAGTGTGTATGTATGAGGTTGTGATAGAAATTGTAAAGAATGAGTTAATGTTTGAATTTTCCAAACACATTTTTTTAGCAGTCTGGAAAAAAAACACTCATGCAAGCTAAGAAGCTGGAATTCTCGGTCCTCCCTAGCTACTAGATAAGAGCTGGGCCATAAATCTCGAGTGGACATCTCCATACATACAGACCTGTCCACACACAGAGGCCAGTTTGAATGGATTGGTTCATTCAGATATAAATTTAAGATTAAAAGGGAATATAATTGGTCACTGATAGGTGTTCAGTCTGATTGGGACAATTAAATACATATGTGTCAGACGGTTGGTGCATTCAAAGGGGGAATAGGCCTTACCTATTCCCAGGAGAATATATATAAGAGGCTGAAAGACAATGAAGAGTGTTCTTCTTACTTTGAAGTTAGAGGAAGAATCTAAGATTATAGCCTACCCTTCTAGTTTTGTCCGTGGGAGTTGGCAGTTAGCATAGGGCACAGTGGTCTCTTGAAAGGACAGGGAATGGTAAGTTTAGTACTGGCATATTTCAGTAATAGCCTTCTTCTTTTGCCATCTGTTATTTAAAACATGTGTTTACTTTACCTGTATGAGTGTTATGCTCTTGTGTTGTAAATATATATCCTGTAAATGCTCAGTGCACTTTCTGTTAAGTAAAAAGCTATTTATTTGCTCAACAGTTGTGACTGTGATGTCATTTTTCTAAAGTAATATTTGGTTTCCACTGGCTAAGGTAAACTATGTGTAGCATCCACCACCCGAGAGAGACACACTATCAGACTTTAACTTGTTCAATTTCACATTTGATTATTCAAGTTTGTAAGCTTGAAGGAGGTGCCGGAAGAGAGTCTGGCTGGTGGCAGCGAATACCTGAGGACAGACACCTCTCTAAAAGTTGTTTCCACCCAGAGGGAGAGGTGGGTTGTCACATATTGGTGGGAGCAGTGGGATGATGACAGCGGACTGCGTAGCACACTGAGATACAGAGTTTGCCAGTGGAACAGTTACCTTAGCATTGCAAAACAGGATGTATAAGGGAATACATTTGTACAACAAGTTATTTTTGTTTCTAGTTAGCACAGTATAGTGTAGCAGTAGGGAATGAGCTCCACGGAGTATGACTCACTTACTGTGCCACAGCTTTGTGAAAGGTGCCAGGAAAAGGGGATTCAGTCTGAAGGTCTAAAACACAAGAAAAAGGCAGACCTCATAGCTGCCCTCTTGGCACATGATCTGAAGCAGACAGTCTCTGGGTGTGAGTCAGGAACTGATGTAGCAGACCCCCCATACCAACTTGAGGTACAGTGACTGCAGCTGTTGCTGCAAGACAAGGTGCTGGAGGTGAAAAGACTGGATGCTGAAGCAGAAGCAAGAAGGTTGGCAGTAGAGAAAGAACTGGAAGAAAAGAGACTGGCAGACAGAGAGAAAGAATGTGAAGAAAGGGAGAAGGAACAACATCAGGAGAAGGAGATGATGACCCTGTGCAGCCAGCAAACCGTGAGTAATGGTGGAGTGAGTTTGCCTCGTGAAGCCAAAATTAATTCTAAATTGTTCCCTCAGTTTAAAGAGGGAGAAGACCTTGATTTATTTTTAAGGTCATTTGAGAGAGTATGTGACCAACTAAAATTGACTAAGGCTTCCTGGTCAACTTATCTCACACCCTTACTTACGGGGAGAGCTTTGCATGCATTCTCTAAAATGAGTAATGAAGACTATGCTGATTATGATAAAGTTAAAACAGTGTTGCTGAAACGTTTTGAATTAACTCCTGAGGCTTATAGAAGGAAATTTAGGGAGTTAAAGAAAAGCCCAAAAGACAGTTATGCAGAACTGCAGGTTCAACTGCATACTTACCTTGATAGGTGGGTGGAGGGGGCTAAAGCAACCACTGTAGAACTAATCAAAGATGTATTGGTGAGAGAACAATTCCTTAAAAGTGTACCTGAGGACATGCGCGTATGGCTCCTAGACTGGGCATGCACCTCCTCAACAGAGGTGGCAGCAAGCGCTGACATGTATCTTTCTAGCTGGCCATACACGCAGTGTAAGTCTTATGGTGGGGGGGCAGTACATGGTTATAAGGGATCCTATGGGGCAGCCCAAAGGAAACCAGCCTGCACCTAAGCCCAAAGTAGAACCTTCTGGTTCTGAGGGAACTCAAGAGACAGGACCCAAGAAATGTCATATTTGCAATCAAGAGGGACACTTGAGATATAACTGCCCTCAGAAACTGGTTAAGAGGCAGAGGTATGGGGGAGGGGGTGATCAAAAAAGCACTGGTGTGTTTGTAGGGTGTGTCCAGTCTGAAGAACCACTCTCCTCTAATGAGAATCTGCATCCCATTACAGTTAATGGAATAGTAACACAGGGACTGTGGGACACAGGCACTGACATCTCCCTGGTAAGGCAGGATCTCATCTGGGCAGAGCAGATGATGCCTGGGAAATACTCCAGGGTCTGGGCATTCACAGGGCCACCAGTCCAATTACCAATGGCTATAGTCTTCCTGAGCTGGGAAGGGGCCATGGAGAAAAGGTGGTGGCACTTGTAGAGGACCTACCTGTAAATATGATTGTGGGGAAGGATCTGGACCCCAGGAAAAAAATGGTGTTTGTTGTAACTCATAGTCAGGCACAAGGGCAAGCTTCTGAGGGTGAAGAGGGGTTGACTCTGGGTGGTCCAGCCACACCCTCAGCAGCTGAGAAAGTGTCTAGCAGAGGGGAGGGCTGACTAGAAGCAGCAGTCCAGAACCCCAGTCACAAATAGAGGAGGCCACAGGACTTCCTTCTGAAGGGGCATTGGGAAGGGACAGACGAGGGCAGCTGAGTGCGGCACAGAGAACTGACCCTACCTTGCAAAAACTGAGGGAAATAGCTCATAGGGCTGAGCATCCTCGGGGGGGGGTAAAGAGTCCATTTACTGGGACAATGGGCTGTTGTACAGAGAATGAACAATAGAGGAAGGGCCAGATAGTGAGGTACTCCAGCAGCTGGTAGTCCCTAAGGTTCATCAGCAGCAGCTTTTGGCCCTTGCCCATGATATCCCTTTTTCAGGGCACTTGGGGGTGAGCTGCATGAAAAAGCATCTAACCAACAATTTCTTCTGGCCTGGTATTGACAAGGAAGTGGCAAATTATTGCAGAACTTGTCCACAGTGCCAACTGGTGGGGAAAATGGGGGACAAGGTGAGGGCAGCTTTAGTGTCCTTGCCCATTATTAATGAAACCTTCAAGAGGGTAGCTGTGGACATAGTGGGGCCATTAAGCACCCCAAGTCACACTAGCAAGTGGTATATCCTGGTAGTTGTCGACTATGCCACCAGATACCCAGAGGAAGTGGCCCTAACATCTTCTGAGGCAGAACCAGTGGCAGATGCCCTATTGGAAGTATTTAGGCGGGTGGGCTTTCCCCAGGAGATACTGTCAGATCAGGGTGCAATTTCATGTCAGGGTTAATGAGTAGTTTGTGGGAGAAGTGTGAGGTAAAGCAGCTCAAAACCTCCCCATACCATCCCAAGCTAATGGTCTGAGGAGCAATTTAATTCAACCTTAAGACCATGCTGAGGACTTTGCTGACCAGCATAAGAGGGACTGGGACAAATATTGCCTCATCTCCTATTTGCCTACAGAGAGTCCCACAGGAGTCCACAGGTTCTCACTTTCAAGCTCCTGTTTGGTCATAGGGTGCAGGGGCCCCCAGATTTAATTTTGGGATGAATGGGAGGGGGACCATGTTCCAAGGGAGTCTGTTGTGCAGTATGTCCTGAACTCTGTGGGCCCACCTTAGGGAGCCTAAGGGGCTTGCTCAGGAGCACCTGGCCACTGCACAACAGTGGCAGAAAGTCTGGTATGACCGTGGGGCCCAAGCCAGAGAATATGAGGTGGGACAGGCGAGTGATGGCACTCATCCCTGTCTGACAAAATAAATTACAGGCAGCATAGGAAGGGCCATTCTCCATTGTTCAAAAGGTTAGTGATGTCAATTACATGATAAAACTACTGGACAGGAGATGAAGGCGAAAGGTGTATCATGTTAACATGCTGAAGCCCTACCATGACAGGGAGAAATTGGTCCTCACTGTATGCAGTGCCACAGAGGAGGAAACTGAGATGGACCCACTGGTGGACCTGCTTGGAGAGGCCAGGGTTGCATCCTCTGTGGACCCTTACCCTCTCAGAACAGCTGACTCCAGCCCAGGTGCAAGAAATTAGGGGTGTGCTGAAAGAATCTGAGGACATGTTCACAGGGAAACCAGAGTATACCACTATGGCAGATCACCATGTGGATACAGGGACCCAGGTTCCCCTGAAACAGTCCCTCTACAGGGTACCTGAGCACATTAAGCAGACTGTGAAAGAGGAGCTCAAGGAGATGCTGGAACTTGGAGTAATCCAGGAATCTAGTAACCACTGGGCATCACCAGTGGTATTGATCCCCAAAAGGAATGGCACCACATGATTCGGTGTTTATTACTGGAGGCTTAATAGCTGCACCGAGTCTGACACCTATCCCATGCCCAGAACAGATGAGACCCTGGAGCGACTGGGGGAGCCAAGTATTTGACCACAATAGACCTAACAAAGGGCTATTGGCAGGTACCTCTGACCCCTGCAGCCAGGGAGAGATCAGCTTTTGTTACTCCATTTGGTTTATACAAATTCAAGGTAATGCCATTTGGAATGAAAATTGCACCTGCAACCTTTCAACGGCTTGTGGATCGCATTCTGTCTGGGGTAGGTGAGTTTGCACTGGCTTATATGGATAATATAGCCATATATAGCCAGACCTGGGATGAGCACATCAAGAATGTACAGGATGTGTTCCACAGGTTAAAGAATGCAGGTCTGACAGTCAAGGCGGAAAAGTTCCAGACAGGTATGGCAGAATTGTCCTACCTTGGGCACTGGGTGGGTAGTGGACATATCTGCCCAGAGCCTGCCAAGGTTGATGCCATCCTGGCCTGGCCTACTCCTACCACAAGAAACAGGTCAGGGCATTTCTAGGGACAGTAGGGTGCTACCGGAGGTTTGTTCCTCACTACAGTGATCTGGCTAAGCCCCTGACAGACTTAACCAAAAAGAGAAAGCCAGATACAGTGAAGTGGTCAGAAGGCTGTGAGGTCACTTTTCAGGAGTTAAAGAAGGCCTTAAGCAGCCCAGCTGTATTGGCTAGCCCCAATTATAGTCTAAAGTTTATGGTCCATGTGGATGCCTCAGATCATGGGCTGGGGGCTGTGCTGAGCCAAGTTACCCAGCAGGGGGAGGAGCACCAGGTTGTGTACCTCAGCCAGAGGCTTTTGCCCAGAGAGGAGGCATACACCACAATTGAGAAGAAATGCTTAGTAATAGTGTGGGCCCTTTAGAAGCTGCAGCCTTACCTATATGGGAGAAAATTTACTGTGGTCACAGATCGTAATCCCCTAATTTGGCTCCATAGGTCAAGTGGGCAGCATGGAAAACTACTACATTGGAGTGTGGTACTGCAGGCATACAACATGACCATCCAGCCTCACAGTGGCAAACAAAATGCAAATGCAGATGGGCTATCTAGACTGGGCTAATGGCATGACTGGATACTTTGGGCACTTCCCCATAGTTGCATGAATGGCTGTGTCACTTGGGGTGGCCCAAGGGACAAGCCTTCATCATCTGGGGGGGGGGGAGATGTGACAGAAATGGTAAAGAAGGAGTTAATGTTTGGATTTTCAAAACACATTTTTTTAGCAGTCTGGAAAAAAACACTCATGCAAGCTGAGAAGCTGGAATTCTCAGTCCTCTCTAGCTGCTAGATAAGAGCTGAGTCATAAATCTTGAGTGGACATCTCCACACACACACACAGACCTGTCCACACACACAGGCCAGTTTGAATGGATTGGTTCACTCAAATATAAATTTAAGATTAAAAGGGAATATAATTGGTCACTGATAGGTGTTCAGTCTGATTGGGACAATTAAATACATACGTGTTAGATGGTTGGTGCATTCAAAGGGGGAATAGGCCTTACCTATTCCCAGGAGAATATATAAGAGGCTGAAAGACAATAAAGAGTGTTGTTACTTTAAAGCTGGAGGAAGAATCTAAGATTAGAGCCTACCCTTCTAGCTAGGTCCGTGGGAGCTGGCAGTTAGCATAGGGCACAGTGGTCTCTTGAAAGGACAGGGAATGGTAAGTTTAGTACTGGCATATTTCAGTAATAGCCTTCTTCTTTTGCCATCTGTTATTTAAAACATTTGTTTACTTTTCCTGTATGAGTGTTATTCTCTTGTATTGTAAATATATATCCTGGAAATGCTCAGTGCACTTTCTGTTAAGTAAAAAGCTATTTATTTGCTCAACAGTTGTGACTGTGATGTCATTTTTCTAAGGTAATATTTGGTTTCCACTGGCTAAGGTAAACTCTGTGTAGCATCTGCCACCCAAGAGAGAGACACACTACCAGACTTTAACTTGTGCAATTGCACGTTTGATTATTCAAGTTTGTAAGCTTAAAGAAGGTGCCGGAAGAGAGTCCGGCGGCTGGTGGCAGCAAATACCTGAGGACAGACACCTCTCTAAAAGCTCTTTCAGCCCAGAGGGAGAGGTGGGTTGTCACAGAGGTCTTGTCTGAGTTTCTCCACATACTGTTCTACAGACACATGGTCTGCTGTGGGGGTATGCAGGTCAGACAACAAGTGTTCAGGTAATCTCATCTGTCTGCCAGTCATCACCTCAAATGGTGTCAACTGGGTGGTGTCTGAGAGTGTGCCCCTGATTGCCATAAGGAGTAATGGCAATAGGGAATCCCAGGTCTTGGGATTGTCCTCAATGAATTTGTAAAGTATTTGCTTAATCTGTTTGTTGGCTTTTTTCTACTTGACCTGAAGATTGTGGGTGGTAATGTATGTGGAATATCTGGTGAACTTCAAGGAGTTTGAGTGCTTCTTTCATCAACTGACCTGTAAAATTGGTTCCTTTATGGGAGTCCACCTTGAGAGATAGGCCCCACCTGAAGAAAATCTGTTCCACCTGGATTTTGACAGTGGTTTTAGCAGTTCATGTCTTAGTGGGGAAAGCTTCCACCCACTTAGAGGAAAGATCAGTTACCACAAGGGTGTACTTGTTATTCCTGCTGGTATTGATCAATGAGCCAATAAAATCAATCTGTATGGCATGCCAAGGGCCAGAGTGCCTTTGCGGTAGTAATTTGACATTTCATTTGGTGGGGATGGGATTGTTTTGCGCACAAACAAGACAATTATCTATGTACTGTTTGACATCCTTGGTGACACCAGGCCACCAAGTGGTGATTTTGAATCTTTGGAGGGTATTTTCTACTCCCTGGTGTCCACCAGTAGGGATGTCATGCACTTGGTGCAAAAATTCAGACCTGAGGTGTCTGGGAACCACCCACAATTTGGTGGGGACATCATCTGGCTGATACAAGATGAGCTTGTCATTTGGGGACAAGTGTAACTTACCTTAATGCCTCTGGTACGGGTTGTGGGTAGGTAAATTTTGTTCAGTGCTCTTGTCAAGGAATCTGAATATATCTTTGAGTTCAGATTCAGCATGCTGGGCTACTGACAGGTCCAAGGGGAAAAGGGTTTGGGCTTCTTTTTAACTGCTGCAATGTGTTCAGCCACCCTGGCTTCTGGGTGATCCATCACCCAGGCCCCCCCCCAGGCCCCTTCCTTGGCAAGGGTATCTGCATTATCATTGAAGACATGATAGGGGTCTTGTATGGAGTGAGCTTTGACTCTGAGTACATAGAGTTTGTGTGCAAACCTCTGTGCCAGTGAATGTATGTATATTACCAGTTCTTTGTGTTTCACTGGACTGCCATCAGAGGAGAGAAAGGAGTTATTCTGCCAGAAAGGGCAAAATTCTGTAAGAGAACAACAAACCCAGTTTGAGTCTATAAAGATGATGGTATCCTTGGTCCCATGCTGAATGAACTTGAAGGCACATGCCACTGCTGCCATCTCGGCATATTGTGATGATGCCACACTGCAACACTTAGAAATTTTAACAGTGTTACCATAAGGATAAATCACCAGAATATCCATCCCTGCAATTTGTTCTCCCTGGTAATAGGAAGCTGAACCATCTGTAAAGATACGACACAATGAAGTGTTCTCAAGTATTTGTGGCGTGGCAGGGAGGAAAAGACCTGGATCTGGAAGATCAGGTGGTTGCAATGTACAGTCATGGGGGTTCTCCTTGGAAAAGGATGCCATGCGCTAGCATGGATTTCATTTTGGTTGGGTGGACCTGATTCTCTCCATCTTGGAGGAGTGGCCAGTGAGTCAGCCTGGTATTAGAGACTGACCCATCCTTCACTCTATCTGATAGCAGAAAGGTAGTTGGGGTGTGGTTTGTGCTGATAATTAGCGGATAGTATCCAATGATATACAAGACGTGCTTGACAGCCCATTAGGTAGCTAGAAGGTTCCTTTTACAAAGGCTGTATACTTCTGTTCCACTGGGGTCAAGAGCTGTGATGCATATGCAATGGGTCTCAAAGTGCCATGAACCTTCTGAGCCAGCACTGCTGACATAGCTATGTCAGAGGTGGCACATTCCAGATGGAATGGCAAAGCTGGATTGGGGTTGACCAGAGCTGGAGCTGAGGCCAGAGCCTGTTTCAGTGATGTCACAGCCTGGGTGCGAATGGGGCCCCAATTCCAAGGAATGTCATTTTTCAGTAATTTGTACAGAGAAGCAGCCTTTTGAGCAAAATCACAAGTAAAATCTCTAAAATAATTCACCATACTGAGAAATCTCCTAAGAGTGGACACACTGGTGGGTAATGGCAGATCTTGCAGTCCTTGTGTCTTCTTCCAGGTAGGGCTTCGGCCTTGGTCAGTTATCTCAGACCCAGAAAGAGTACCTCTTTCTGACACAGTTGTGCTTTTGCTGGATTACATTTGAGTCCTACTCTCTGAATGAGACTTAATCTTTTGTCCTGTGTGGCTGTTGCCAACAACAGGTCATCCACATACTGCAAGAGACACTATGGAGTAAAGAAGTCCTCAAGGGCATCCATCATGTGTAGATGGAACAGGGAAGGGTTGTTATGGAATCGTTGTGGTAAGCAGGTCCATGTGCACTGTCTACCCTCAAAGGTAAAAGCAAACTTATATTGACTTTTAGGGACCAATGGCAATGACCAGAAACCATTGGAAATGTCCAGGGCACTGAACCATTTTTGGTCAGGGTCAAAAGTCGCAGTACATCAGGTGCTGATGCCACAGTTGGAGCACAACTGGGGGTGACCCGATTCAGTCTCCTGTAGTCAATAGTAAGTCTCCAGGCACATGTGGGTTTCTTCACAGGCCACACTGGGTAGTTGGTGGTAGAGACACATGTCATGATTGTGCCTTGTTTGAGGAGTGATTTTATTGTTTCCCTAAGAGAGGGCAAGGTCTCTGGTGGAAATGGATATTGCCTTTGTCTCTCATGTGCTGGGCCTGTCACTTCTATGACAGTGTGCATTCTGCCACTGTCATGCTTATTGTTGGCAAATGCCTCCAACTGCCTTTGTAGAATGGGGAGGAGCTTTGGGAAAAGCTTATGGTTCTTGAACAAATCTATGACGTCATACTTTACTACTGGCAAATATTTTTGCCCCCACATGTGAATCAGGAATCATGATGGTATGATATTGACCCTGAATCTGTATCAGTAACATGTTAGCTAGGTTCACTACACAGCCATGTGGTGCCAGAAAGTCAATCCCAATTATGCTAGGGTGATCATGCAATACCATTAGTTGGAAGGTGTGGCAGGCCTTCAGGTGTTCCAACTCTACAAGTAGCAGTAGAGAATGGTTTGCAGGCAACCTAGTCCCATCTACTCCTGACATGTTGGTCCTCTATCTGGTGGACCATGGGGATATCTCTGGGAGGACATCATGTAATACAGACACAGCCTCGCCTGTATCCAGTAGTACTGTCAATAGGCAGCCCCCGACCTTGGCCTCCCTCAGTGCAGGGCCTTCCGTTTGCATCCAAGACCAGCTTGTTTACAATACAGAATGGGGCCTGTAATTGTCAATCTGTACCAACGGAAGCATGGAGGGATTGGGCCTGGCTCCTTTGAACCATCTCACCATGCTGCACTGACGCCATATAGGGAGCCGCTTCTGGGTTTATATTTGTATGGGCCTGAGAGCCTGTACTACCAGTATCTCCATGGCCTGTTGAGGCCTGTGCTCCTGGTTGTATGGCTGCAAGGGCCTAAGCGGGAACAGCATCCGCTACGGAGCTCACTTGCCCCAGAAGTTCTTGGAACTTCCGATTTTCTTTGGCTATCTCCCTATATGAAGGGCCTAGTCTTTGTTGTTTACCCTTTTTGTTCTTATGGTGTTTCTTATTCTTATAACAATTCCAGTTCCCACCCCATTGTTATTGTTGCTGCTGTTGTTGTGGTTGTTGGGCCTGCTGGTGGTGTTGATTGTCTATGGGGAGGGCAGTTTCTAAGTGGGCCTGTCCTTCCACCGTGTAGTGCATCGTGGTCTCCGGAGTAGTCTCCACAGCAGCTACCTTCTTGGAACTGGAGCCCAGATCAAGGATGTAGAGTTGATAAACTCTAGGTTTTCTGAGGAATGTCGGCAAACCTCTCCATGGTGGAATAGGTGGTTGGTTCTACCTTTTCTCTTACTGCAGGGATCATGTTCCTGAGGAACAGGGTCTTATAATCAATAATGTCTACATCTGCAGCTTCCTATGCAAGATTCTTCCCTGCTCGGTAGGCCATCCAGAGCCTCTGATAAGTCGCTGGACTTTCTTTTGCATTCTGCTTCACAGGGTATGCAAGCATCACTCTTACTACACCTGGGCTGTGTGCAGAAATGAGTTCAGCTGCAACCTCATCAAAGGTGGCATGGCCACCTTGGCAGACGGCATCAGGGAGTTTAGCCCACAGTCCAGGATCAATGGTCTAGCATAGAATCTGGACCTGGTAGTCTGCAGCGAGACTAAGCATTTCACATTTAGCATGCATCTTTTTCAAGTGACAGCTGAGGTTGTTGGACGGGCTCATCCAACCAATACTGTCAGCTATTTGCTGAACAGAGTAGGCCATTTGTAGGGGATTGTTGGGCCAATCAGGTGGAGGTAGGTTGCCCCAGGCACCATCCAAGGCCACCCGAGCTGCAGCCTCAGCTACGGTACAAACAGTGCCCTCCTGAGTGCCAGCCTCATGCAGAAGCTGCCTAATTTGGGTTTTAAGGACCTGTTTGTTTCTCTCAGAGATAGGTACAGTGTCTATCGCATGTTCAATCATCGTCCCTATTTCCTGCCTGTCCTCTGTATTAATAACAGCCACCAGTGGAGCCATCGGGATTAGGCTTTGGACTACTCCACCCTATCATGGGGGTCACCATGTTGGCATCACCCATGGTGTGCATCATGGTGTCAGTGACATATGACATGGGTTGGGTGTGATGGGTGTCCGCCATGTTGTGGATGGTGGGGAGGGGACTCTGGGCCATAGTAGGGGTTTAACTGGGTGTTCTATTCTGAGATATCATCATCAACTGTTTTCTCCCCTTCAGATGACGTAGTTAAGACAGGGGCTACACCTCCCATTGCCTTAACATGTCCAGGCAGAAGCTCCCACTGATGGCGCAGTTTCGCCATCTTGGATTCACATTCAGCATGATTCACATTTGCAACATTCATATCTAACTCATCCTGCATCTGTTTCTGCAACACCGTATACGCGGCGCTCAATTCACTATTGTCCCTAGTAGCCACTTCTAAGTCATTATGTACCTGGTTTATCTCATCCTGAATCTCTCCCAGCCCCTCACTCAATTGCTCATTCATTCTACTTAATAAGTCATTCATTTGCAAAGCCTGACTCATATCCTGTCTCAGTCTTTCACATTCCTGCTTCAAGATACCAAGTTCATGTTCACCTGCCTGGGTGGAATGATGCCAAAGGGAATCCTTTCATTTTGCAGAGTTTGGAGTTTAGATTCCAAATCCTGCTCATGTCTCACACATTCTGTATCTTTCAACCCCATCTCCTGCTCAAGGGTTCGAAACCTTGCTTCGGAGGCTTCCAGAGCAGCATAGAGAGCCACGACCAACAGCCCTTTAGCTTTTCTCTTTCTGGCTGTTTGTCTCGCCCCTGAGTACTGAGTTGAAATCCCCAGTACAGGGTTTTCAGATTGACTTGTGTCCCATGCAAAGTTAGCCCATCCTCCATGGAGGCAAGAAAGTTTGAGACATCGAGTCTCAGTTCTGCACAGATATTTGATACAGTGGCCATTGTGTGGGAGGGAACAAAAAATCAAACTGTGAAAGAGGCACCATGCTGTGTATTGATCCACAACAGGAGCACTTTATTCACAGTCGGGCTACTGTGCACTTGTAAGCTTGCAATTCAGAACTGCTCCGGAGTGGGTCAAGTTGGCATCAACCACACCCAGAAAGCAGCCAGACTTTGCAAGTTATTACAAAGTGTCCGTAGAATGGGAGAGGCGATGTGGGAATGCACTCCTACAGTCCCCGTTAGGAAGGGAATAGTTTGAAGCAACAAGTGAAACTTTGCAAACACCAAAGATTGCCTGCACGTGGTCGTCAATTGTCAGGAGGTCTAAGCTTCACTCTCAGGTTCTTGGCAATAATGGGAATGCAAGGAATCACAGACTCATTGCATAAGAGTAATAAAAGGATAAATCATAGTTGCCCTAAGCAGTTCTTACCAAATAAGAACTGGAAGCCAATGATAAGTGTTCCCTATACCTCGAGGATTCTCCATGTCTCTTGGGGTCTCCGAGGTAGAAGACGTAATGTCTTACATTATATACCTATGATAATTACTATGGTTACCATAAGATAGAAACATTTCTAGTTACAGAGATGAGCCCTATTGGCTAAATTAGAGGTGGCTCCACAGTCCAAGATAACATTATACAATTTTGTAGTCGTCATCACTTTGTAAAGACAAAGGAGGCATAGTTGTACATATATTAGTGTAATAGTACAAATCACCAAAAGATGGCAATGCCAACTTATATATCATCATCATTACAAGGACGCAGATGTCCTAACATCTTATAAGCAAGAAATACATATATTTATATATTAGAAAGAAAAGTGCATAACAATAATATACATACATATCCTGACATCTACTCTTATATGGTAGATGCCCTATGCTGTATATGTTAGTATAACATATACCTAAGTGCTAGCTGTCTACAGTGTACCTCTGAGGGTACCAGTAAGGGTGCAGGGATGTCATGTAACAATGCTTGTCAATTGGCATTCATTTTTCTGACTGCAAACTATTTTATTTAAACAAAATGTTGTTTTGCAAGAGAAAATTCAATTCATTAGTGGTGTAACCCCCCCCTTCCGTGTTGGGATGTCAGCTAATGTACTGTAATAGGATGTACACCACAGGGATTTATTTTGGGTTATTTCAACCCAGACCCAAAAATGGTTAACATTTCACCACCCTGGATGACTGCTGTGAGCAGAGAAGTACCTTGGGGGTGGGCCTTGATCATGGCTGTCATGAGTGCATGGACAGGAAGGTGTGAGATGGGTTTGAAAGGAGTGGGGGCGATTGCTTACTTGAGGTGCTGAATTAGAGTCTGGAAGACAGGAAGGAGAGAAGAAGGCCTGGCTCTTAACATGGCATCGGCCATTCTAAACTGTCCCTCCTGAGGGGGATAGAGGCCAGCGCTTGGCCCTGGATGAGTGAGTGGCCACAGTGGAAATAGGGAGTTTGATGCTAAGGACAAAGGCAGAGCCAAGGGAGACAGACTGATATGGACATAATGTCTAAGAGGGAGCACCTGAGCTAGGACTTCCGTGGGGACATTTTGCCCACAGTTCTTGGAAACAATCACCCTGAAGGGATCTGTGGGGCATGGAATTTTAGTGAGGAGAGAACTGGCTGCCCTGAGCTGACAGACTGGCAAGCTTTAAGTGAAAGGGAGAATTGGGTTTTATAGTGGGCTAGAAGAGGATATAGCCCTGTAGGATTGCTGTTGAAGTTGCCAATGGTTAAGTGTGAAGCCTAATTATTAGTGATCGTCCAGATTATGCTTCTCAGTATGGACACTGTGTAAAGTGTTGGAGAGTGTATCTACAATGCATTAATGGTGAATGGCAATTTCTGAACCCATGAACTATTGTGACCACCCCAGTCCATGTGTGACATGTTCCCCATTTGAACTGTTTATTAACTCATTGGCTCCATGGAGTTGCACAACTGTATCTCATTAAATGGGATTCCACCATTTTATTTGAAATGAAGTGTTGTCTCAGTTTCTTGATTGACTGTTACTGCCACTAACCATCAGTTCTCTCCTAGCTCAGCAACCCAGTAAGAGATGGGAACCCCAGCTAGAGAAAAAACACTCAGCATAAGTCATCTTGTGCAGTTTCAGCTGTGTTTTCCCCCTTCCCATGGACAGTGACAATCAACATACCCCTGTACATCAAGGAGGGGGATGCTACAGTAGTATTTCATCAGTTGTTTTGGACAGGGGCTTAGAAACAGTTTTAGTATCTCTTTAATGTGAACAGTCCCATTTCCAGATAAGAGGAGATAGCAGAGGAATTGGAATGTGTGTACAAAATTAAAAGGAATTCAGAAGTGATTCACGTGAATCATTATAGAAAGACACAAAACTAAGAGAAGTAAATCTTTCACTCAAAATGCATGCAAAAACATATAATGTTGCTCATTTAAACACTTTAAAACAGAAGAAAATTATCCCGGGAATATTGATGTCCTATTTAAACATGAAACATGGGAAATCAGCTGCATTACCTAAAACAAACAATTTTTCTTCACATTTTACTATGTGTTATGGCTCTACTTTATGCTGATTGCTGCTATATTATTTCAGAAACTCAAACTGAAGTGGTTGTCAGAAGGGAGAGGGTTATGACATAAACTGCTGGGAAAGGAAAGTAGTTTAAAATAAAGTTTCATTCATTAATTTTAAAGTGTGCTGGTTTATTCATTCAGCAAATCTAATCTGAGGCTGTCTGGCCACACAGAGAAATGGGCAGTCCAGTCTCACAGACATCTGCTTTTGTAACCTTCAATGTCCCAGGGAGAATTAATTCAAAACTGAGGCCTCTTGGTGATCCCAGGCCCCAGAACTCTTTACTGGAAAGAGTTCCCTTCAGAGTTCTCATATTTCCACTGAATAAAAGTGCCCTTTATTCCAGCTTGTAAGGAAAACTAAGCTGGAGTCGAGTCCACACACGCATGGGCCTCAGTGCACATTTCTCTTCAATAACATTTTTTAACATGTCTACATAAGGAGTAACTCTTTCATTGCCATGCAAACCATGAAGCTAGTTAATCATTCAACTTTAATGAAGTCCCAAAATGCATACAAACTTTCCCAAGACCTAGGCCTTGGATGCTGACTGGAATGGAAACAATAATTTGCAAGTTTTAAAATGAGACATCTATGTACAGTTTATTGCCTATTTAAATAAACCCTCTCTACACATTATTTACATAGGACATGTATAGGGAAGTATAAATAATATACAAATGCAGCATTATACAGTACATTTTCACAATTTACGAGAATTTAGACTGATGATTACCAAATATGTTGAATCAACTTGTGTAGTCTTTTAAATCATCTCACCTGTATTTCCAAGTACAATAGGATGGTGTCTAAAGTTTAATTGACAAGAATATAAGTTATACAGCAAACTATATGCATATTAGTTACATCTTAATATATATTAAATGTGCTCTAGTTTCAGCATGTCTATGATTTTGTTGATGATTATGTTACCTATTACCGAACAAATGTTGTCCACACATGGGGGCCACACAACTTCTTTTATTATGTGTTTTAGATGACTGAGCAAAAGGAAACAGGTTTACTGGTCAAAGGAGTGGCAGTTGGGGTTTAATGCTAAGAAGTACAAGGTCATGCACTTCAGATCCAGAAATCCCAGGACCAGCTACTGGCTGGGGGGAGTGTAGGTAGCAGCTTCAGAGGAGGAGAGGGACCTATGGGTACTAGTCACAGGCCACATGAAGGTATCAGCACAGTGTAGGAGAGCAGCAGCAAAGGCAAATCAGATGCTGGGGTGCAGTGTCAGAAGGATCACCTCTAGAAAGGAGGAAGTCATCCTGCCCCCATATAAATCACTGATCTGGCTGCACTTGGAGTACTGTGTGCAGTTCTGGTGCCCATACCACAAGAAGGATGTGAGACTACTGGAGGGGGTTCAGTGTAGGGCTACAGAAATGATCATGGGGCTAGGGGAGATGTCTTATGAGAAAAGATTGATGGAGCTCCACATGTATTCGCTGAAGGAGAGAAGGTTAAGGAGGGACATGGTAGAGACCTTTAAGTGCAGGACCAGGGGCAGAGGGGTAAATAATGTGGTTTTAGCTTAGTCGAGGTTAAGGAAGAGAACATTATAAATCAAATAATGTTGCTTGTCCAATAGCTAATACAAAATGATTCTATCCTTCAGTAGAAGATACAGATGAAGTTATCATTATATATTTTGTTATTACCTTATGACCTTTATTATATTAAGTGATTTAAGAATGTGCTTGGAACATTTTTGTTTTAAAAATACTGTGAACCTCATTGAAAATGAGTATACTCAATCAAGTCAATCCCAATTCAGATTAAATCTTATATGAATAAAATATTTTACTACTACTACTACTACCACTAGGCTTCAAATAACAAGCTTAAATTCTCTTCAAAATAGAAGAGTTAGAGGGGATCTACTTTTTCTTTATAAGTTTTTAAAATCTCAGGCCATATGAACAAATGTGGACTTGCCTTTACTACGATTTGAATTGTTCCTAGGTGCCACACTAAACAACTTATAGTCCCCAGAGCCAGGACCAATCTTCGACTAAATTTTTTCTCAGTAAGGGCACCAACACTTTGGAATATATTACCACAGGAATTGGTCGACTGTGGTAACTTTGACACATTTAAAATAGGTCTTGATTATTGTTTAAACCAAAATCAAACAACATAAATTGCCCACATAATTGTGGGGGGAAAATCTAGATGGGCCTCGGCCTTTTTTTTGACTAAAAAAACTAGTAAATCTAGTAAACCTAGTAAGTACTTGAAAGGCATAAACAAAGTCAAAGAGGAGGATTGTTCCACTTAAAGGGGGGTAGGGTTATGAGGGGGCACAGTCTGAAGTTGGAAGGGGGGAGGTTCAGGAGAAAAATGAGAAGACTACTTCACAGAGAGAGTGGTGGCGGAATGGAACGCACTGCCAGCGGAGTTAATCGAACTGAAGACAGTGGATGGCTTCAAGTGGGGTTGGGATCAGGGTCGGGGTAGGGTCAGTACAGATAAATACTGTACACAATGTGGGGAAGGGCTGGGAGAGGGGATGGAGGGAGGGGATTGAGTGGGGGGCAGCTGCTGTGTGGTATTAAACTGGAGCTGCACAAATGGACAGACTTGATAGACCTGTGTACCTTTTTCTGCCAGCAATTTCATACTATAAATCTAAAGCTGAATTGTAGAAAATCTGCTTCATCTGCTCAGACCGCAAAAAACACCTGACAAAGTGACTAGAGATGCAGCTAATTTTTAATCTGCCTGCGAAGTGGACACGAAGTGGGCACTTTGCGTTAGTGGAGCACAACACGAAGTAGACACTATAAAGTGCTCACTTTGCATTATTATTATTACCACTTCGTGTTGCCATTATGCCTTAACATGAAGTAAGGTGAAGTTAGAAGAGAATAGGCACATCACATGGCTTGCAGTACTGTAAGTCACATGCTTTAGCCAGGCAGGAAGGAAGTGAGTCACAGAAGCAGTTTCACTTTCTCCTTTGCATTTGTAGAGGGAGAAAGCATTTGTGAGAGGAGAGGAGTTACAATGCTTGATTGCCTTGTTGCCACTTTGTTGCATTTCAGTTCCAGAAGAAAACAAACAGCTTTTTTAAAAGCTATATCTTTATTTAGTTTTTGTATTGCATTTGTATTTTTTTTGTTAGTGAATTTTTTTGTATAAGTTTGTTTTGTTTTGTGTGTGTGACTGACTGTGTGTGTGTCTGTCCACTGTGTGTGTGTGTGTGTGTGCGTGTTGG
Organism: Neoceratodus forsteri; assembly: GCA_016271365.2. Lineage (NCBI taxonomy): Eukaryota > Metazoa > Chordata > Ceratodontiformes > Ceratodontidae > Neoceratodus > Neoceratodus forsteri. The sequence goes on along the minus strand of CM057449.1, from coordinate 539,082,108 downwards.
CCTGTGGACTTCAGGATGGACCTAGGAGAAGGCGAGTCGCTGGCCCGTGGGTGCAGTAGGAGGGGAGTGCAGACCCGTGGGGGACAGGGCGGTTGTGTCATGTTAGACCACTCCTGACTCCTGGCCAGTGTTGCTTCCCTCATTGAAGCAACAGGAGCAGCAGCAGCACTAGTGCCACTGGTAGCTGCTGCGCTTCCACCTTCTCCACCACTACCACCACCACCACCACCACCGGTAGCAGCAGCTGTTGGGGCTCCAGCAGTACCCTCTCCACCACCTCCACAGCCACAGGAGGTGGCCCCAGAAATTGTAGGTGGTGGTGGGACTCGTGCCCAAGCGAGGTCTGTGTCTGGTTCCCCCCACGCAGCTCCCCAGTGTGGGAGTTTTTTAACTGTGTGGGGGGGAGACAGCACAGTAGTGGTGTGCTGTGTGTGTGGTGTGGTAGTGCACCGTGGCCCCTGTGGAACACATTTGGGGACTTCTGACCAGTGCACCCACATGCTGAACAACCACAGGGCAGAGTGGCAGGCTGCCACAGAAGGGGCCAGGTGTCCACCTGCTGGCCCTTCTGTGGCAGTGGCTGAGGGTGCTGCTGGCATGGGAGTCATGCCTTGCAGTCACTGCCACAGCTGGAAGAGGGCTACTACAGCAGCTGCTCCACCACCACCGCCACCACAGCCACCAGCATTACCCTGTCCACCACCACCGCCACTACCTGGATTCCCCACTGCAGTGAACTCTGCCACAGTACCTGCAACACAGTCTGACATCTGCCTGGTGTGGGCAGTGTTTGAAGAAAATAATGAGCAGTTCAGTGCTTTGCAGCAGCAGGTAAACAAAGTAGAAACACAGCAGCAGCAAATAGTTTCAATGTTGCACCTGCTGCTGGACCACCATGGCATCCCATGGCCATAGTAAATGACAGGATTGTTTTCTGCCCTCCACCCCCACCCTGACCCCACCCCACTACTGTGTTGTACTGTTTTTGTGTGTTTTTTCTTTGTTATTGTTTAATCATACACATTTTCCCTTCCAGGGGAATCTTTCTTGCACCACATAGTGCAATACATTTTTGTGACAACCACCTGTAATTTCATTGCAGAGTGTCACATGATGGAGGAATTCAAATTCTGAAAATCTGCCTGCATTCTGCCTCCCTTCTCAGCAACGTTAGGATGTGATGGCAGGGAAAGCATGTGCGCGTGCTCCTTACAGTGAATATCTGATTGTACGACAGGTTTCTAAATGTTTCTTTATGTTATAATGGTCAGGTTTCCAGTAAGAAGAGCCTTCAAGTTCAAGTTCAAGTTTATTGCAGGAAAGACTCCGTTGAGCAAGCACATTCACAAGGAAGTCCTGAAGCACATACACATGGTGATTCTCTGTAAAGCATACAGCCTTGTTAGTGGAAACATTCCCACATTTCACCACAAAGTCAACCTTATAACATAAGGAAACATTGGGATAGCTGTCGGATATTCACTATAGTGGAGCATGCACCTGCGCTCCCCTGGCATCACGTCCTAACGTTGCTGAGAAAGGGTGGCAGAATGTGGGTAGCTTTTCTGATTGGTAATTCCTCTGTCACGTGACTCACTGTAAAGAAATTATGGGTGGTTTTCACAGAAATATATTGCACTCTGTGGAGCAAGAAATATTCCAGTGGGAGTAATGCCCCGACATATTAGTTTATGTGCATCACCATAACTATGTAATGTGGTGAATCTCTGTAAAGCAGCAGCGCTACAATCTGTTGATAACTCTGACCTATATTTTTTAATGCTATGTTACAACTTCTTTAATTACATCCTGACTGACTGGAATAATATGAGAATTTGCAGTAGTTGAGTCTGCTGTACTACCTTTTTTCATGTATGAAATAATGAAAGGAGCATTCCTTTCAGATTGGTGCTGACCAGGTCTTTGTCATTGTTTTCCTCTACTTTTCTCCATCACATCAATTAGTTGTTATATATCACTTCTGTTGTTAATTAACAGTTATGCAACAGGCAGTGTTTTATGACACCACAGAACAATAGTTATTGAAAAGCAGCTGCAAATAAATACAAACCTGGTCCGAACAATATTGGAAGTTGTGCTTATTTTTTTTCATACATGAAAAAAAGTAGTCAAGTAAGTAAATCAGACATAAATAGTGAAAAGAATCATATCATTCAAGTCATGACTCGGAGGTAACTAGTGGTGGCTGTGGCAATGTAAAGTAGCATAAAAAAGTACAGTTCAAAACTGTGAGGACATTCTTGGAATGCTGCTTTAATCGTAAAAATGTCGGTATGACATCATGAGCTCACAGCAACAATCACAGAACACACAAAAGTGGCACAGAGTCCACAGATTTTTTTCTGCCAGCCCAAAATGCATCCTGCTAGTGGGGAGAAAATTGACAAGTGGTTACACAGAGGAACGAGAGTGTTTCAGAACAGACAAAGTCCACCAGAAGTAATGGCGCACTCAGTCATGTGCGCAGTGGTGGCACAGAGTCCCAGATTTTTTCTACAGGCCCAAAATGCATCCTACTTTTGTGGAGAAAATTGACAAGTGGTTACACAGTGAAATGAGGCTGTTTCAGCACTTACAAAGTCCTCCAGAATTAACTGCGCAATCAATCATGCGCACAAATGTGGCACAGAGTCCCCAGATTTTTTGTGCAGGCCCAAAATGCATCCTGCTTGTGGGCAGAAAATTGACAAGAGGTTACACAGTGGAATGAGAGTGTTTCAGCACAAAGTACCCCAGAATTAATGGCACACTCAGTCATGCGCGCAGTGGGGGCACAGAGTCCCAGATTTTTTCTGCCAGCCCAAAATGCATCCTGCTTGTGTGCAGAAAATGGACAAGTGGTTACACTGTGAAATGACACTGTTTCAGCACATACAAAGTCTTCCAGAACTAATGGCACACTCAGTCATGCACACAAAAGTGGCAGAGAATCCCCAGATTTTTTCTGCAGGCCCAAAATGCATCCTGCTTGTGGGCAGAAAATTAACAAGAGGTTACACAGTGGAATGACAGTGTTTCAGCACAAAGTACCCCAGAATTAAAGGCACACTCAGTCATGCGTGCAGTGGTGGCACAGAGTCTCAGATTTTTTCTTCTGGTGCAAAATGCATCCTGCAAGTGTGCAGAAAATTGACAGGTGGATACAAAGCAAAATGAGACTGTTTCCGCACATACAAAGTCCTCCAGAATTAATGGCGCACTCAGTCATGTGCACAAAAATGGCAAAGACTCCCCAGATTTTTCTGCCAGACCAAAATGAATCCTGCTTGTGTGCAGAAAATTGAAAAGTGGTTACACAGTGAATTTAGACTGTTTCAGCACATACAAATTCCCCCAGAATTAATGGCGCACCCAGTCATGCGCACAAAAGTGGCATAGAGTCCTCAGATTTTTCTGCCAGCCCAAAATGCATCCTGCTTATGTGCAGAAAATTGAAAAGTGGTTACACAGTAGAATGAGAGTGTTTCAGTACATACAAATTCCCCCAGAATTAATGACGCACTCAGTCATGCGCGCAGTGGTGGCACAGAGTCCCAGATTTTTTCTGCAGGCCCAAAATGCATCCTGCTTGCATGCAGAAAATTGATAAGTGGTTACACAGTGAAATGAGACTGTTTCAGCAAATACAAATTCCTCCAGAATTAATGGCATACTCAGTCATGCATGCAGTGGTGGCACAGAGTCCCAGACTTTTTCTGAAGGCTCAAAATGCATCCTGCTTGTGTGCAGAAAACTGACAAGTGGTTACACTATGAAATGAGACTGTTTCAGCATATACAACGTCCTCCAGAATTAATGGCGCACTCAGTCATGCAAACAAAAGTGACACAGAGTCCCCAGATTTTTCTGCCAGCCCAAAATGCATCCTGCTTGTGTGCAGAAAATTGACAAGTGGTTACACAGTGGGATGAGACTGTTTCAGGACATACAAAGACCTCCAGAGTTAATGGTGCACTCAGTCATGTGCACAAAAGTGGCACAAAGTCCCCAGATTTTTTCTGCCAGTGCAAAATGGATCCTGCTTGTGTGCAGAAAATTGATAAGTGGTTACAGAGTGGAATTAGAGTGTTTCAGCACATGCAAAGTCCCCCAGAAGTAATGACGCATTCAGTCATGTGCACAGTGGTGGCATAGAGTCCCAGATTTTTTCTGCAGGTGAAAAATGCATCCTGCTTGTGTGCAGAAAATTGACAAGTGGATACACTGCAAAATAAGACTGTTTCAGTACATACAAAGTCCTCCAGAATTAATGGTGCACACAGTCATGTGCACAAAAGTGGCAAAGAGTCCCAAGATTTTTTCTGCCAGCCCAAAATGCATCCTGCTTGCGTGCAGAAAATTGACAAGTGGTTACACAGTGAAATTAGACTGTTTCAGCACATACAAATTCCCCAGAAATAATGGTGCACCCAGTCATGTGCACAAAAGTGGCTGAGAGTCCCCAGATTTTTCTGCCAGCCCAAAATGCATCCTGCTTGTGTGCAGAAAATTGATAAGTGGTTACACAGTGGAATGAGTGTTTCAGCAGATACAAAGTCCCCCAGAATTAATGGTGCACTCAGTCATGAGAGCAGTGGTAGCACAGTGTCCCAGATGTTTTCTTCTGGAGCAAAATGCATCCTGCTTGTGTGCAGAAAGTTGACAAGTGGATACACAGCAAAATGAGACTGTTTCTGAAAATACTAAGTCCTCCAGAATTAATGGCGCACTCAGTCATGTGCACAAAAGTGGCACAGAGTCCCCAAATTTTTTCTGCCAGCCCAAAATGCATCCTGCTTGTGTGCAGAAAATTGACAAGTGTTAACACAGTGGAATGAGAGTGTTTCAGAACATACAAATTCCCCTAGAATAAATGGTGCACTCAGTCATGCGCACAAAAGTGGCACAGAGTCCCCAGATTTTTTCTGCCAGCAAAAATTCCATCCTGCTTGTGTGCAGAAAATTGACAAGTGGTTACACAGTGAAATGAGACTGTTTCAGCACATGCAGTCCTCCAGAATTAACTGCGCAATCAATCATGTGCACAAATGTGGCACAGAGTCCCACGATTTTTTCTGCCAGCCCAAAATCGATCCTGTTGTGTGCAGAAAATTGACAAGTGTTTACACAGTGAGATGAGACTGTTTAATGGTGCACTCAGTCCTGTGCACAAAAGTGGCACAGAGTCCCCAGATTTTTTCTGCCAGTGCAAAATAGATCCTGCTTGTGCGCAGAAAATTGACAAGAGTTCAGACAGTGGAATGAGGCTGTTTCTGCACATACAAAGTCCCCCAGAATTAATGGCGCATTCAGTCATGTGCACAGTGGTGGCACAGAGGCTCAGATGTTTTCTGCAGGTGAAAAATGCACCCTGCTTGTGTGCAGAAAATTGACAAGTGCTTACACAGTGAAATTAGACTGTTTAAGCACAGTCAAAGTCCTCCAGAATTAATGGCACACTCAGTCATGCACACAAAAGTGGCACAGAGTCACCAGATTTTTCTCTGCCAGACCAAAATGCATCCTGCTTGAGTGCATATAATTGACAAGTGGTTACAGAGTGGATTGAGAGTGTTCCAGGACAAAGTCCCCAGAATTAACTGTACACTCAGTCGTGCCCGCAGTGGTGGCACAGTGTCCCAGAATTTTTCTACAGGCCCAAAATGCATCCTGCTTGTGTGCAGAATATTGACAAGTGGTTAGACAGCAAAGAAGAGACTGTTTCAGCATATAAAAAGTGCTCCTGAATTAATGGCACACTCAGTCATGCGCGCAGTGGTGGCACAGAGTCCCAGATTTTTTCTGCAGTCCCAAAATGCATCCTGCTTGTGTGCAGAAAATTGACAAGTGGTTACACAGTGGAATGAGAGTGTTTCAGCACATACAAAATCCCCCAAAATTAATGACGCACTCATTCATGCGCAAAAAAGTGCCACAGAGTCCCCAGATTTTTTCTGACAGACCAAAATGCATCCTGCTTGTGTGTAGAAAATTGACAAGTGGCTACACAGTGGAATGAGACTCTTTCAGCACTTACTAAGTCCTCCAGAATTAATGGTGCACTCAGCCATGTGCGCAGAGGTGGCACAGAGTCCCAGATTTTTTTTGCAGGCCCAAAATGTATCCTGCTTGTGTGCAGAAAATTGACAAGTGGTTACACAGTGGAATGAGAGTGTTTCAGCACATACAAAGTCCCCCAGAATTAATGGCGCATTCAGTCATGCGCACAGTGGCTGCAGAGTGTCACAGATTTTTTCTTCTGGTGCAAAATGCATCCTGCTTGTGTGCAGAAAATTTACAAGTGGTTACACAGTGAAATGAGAATGTTTCAGCACATACAAATTCCCCCAGAATTAATGGCGCACTCAGTCATGTGAACAAAAGTGGCATAGAGTCCCAAGATTTTTCTGCCAGCCCAAAATGCATCCTGCTTGTGTGCAGAAAATTGACAAGTGGTTACACAGTGGAATGAGAGTGTTTCAGCACATACAAACTCCCCCAGAATTAATGGCTCACTCAGTCTTGTGCACAGTGGTGGCACTGAGTCCCAGATTTTTTCAGCAGGATCAAAATGCATCAAGCTTGCATGCAGAAAATTTACAAGTGGTTACACAGTGAAATGAGACTGTTTCAGCAAATACAAAGACCTCCAGAATTAATGGCGTACTCAGTCATGCATGCAGTGGTGGCACAGAGTCCCAGACTTTTTCTGCAGGCCCAAAATGCATCCTGCTTGTTTGCAGAAAACTGACAAGTGGTTACACTATGAAATAAGACTTTTTTGCATATACAAAGTCCTCCAGAATTAATGGCGCACACAGTCATGCACACAAAAGTGACACAGAGTCCCCAGATTATTTCTGCCTGCCCAAAATGCATCCTGCTTGTGTGCAGAAAATTGACAAGTGGTTTCACAGTGAAATGAGACTGTTTCAGCACATGCAAAGTCCTCCAGAATTAACTGTGCAATCAATTATGCACACAAATGTGGCACAGAGTCCCCAGATTTTTTCTGCCAGCATAAAATGCATCCTGCTTGTGTGCAGAAAATTGATAAGAGTTACACAGTGGGATGAGACTGTTCCAGGACACACAAAGTCCTCCAGAGTTAATGGTGCACTCAGTCATGTGCACAAAAATGGCACAAAGTCCCCAGATTTTTTCTGCCAGCGCAAAATGGATCCTGCTTGTGTGCAGAAAATTGATAAGTGGTTTCACAGTGGAATGAGAGTGTTTCAGCACAAGCAAAGTCCCCCAGAAGTAATGGCGCATTCAGTCATTCGCACAGGGGTGGCACAGAGTCCCAGATTTTTTCTGCCAGCACAAAATGCATCCTGCTTGCATGCAGAAAATTGACAAGTGGTTACAGAGTGAAAGTGGACTGTTTCAGCACATACAAATTCCCTCAGAATTAATGGTGCACCCAGTCATGCACACAAAAGAGGCATAGAGCCCCAGATTTTTCTGCCAGCCCAAAATGCATCTTGCTTGTGTGCAGAAAATTGACAAGTATTAACACAGTGGAATGAGAGTGTTTCAGAACATAAAAATTTCCCTTGAATTAATATTGCACTCAGTCATGTGCACAAAAGTGGCACAGAGTCCCCAGATTTTTTCTGCCAGTCCCAAAATCCATCCTGCTTGTGTGCAGAAAATTGACAAGTGGTTACATAGTGAAATGAGACTGTTTCAGAGCATGCAAAGTCCTCCAGAATTAACTGCGCAATCAATCATGCGCACAAATGTGGCACAGAGTCCCCAGATTTTTTTCTTCCAGAGCAAAATGCATCCTGCTTGTGTGCAGACAATTGACAAGTGGTTACACAGTGGGATGAGACTGTTTCAGGACATACAAAGTCCTCCAGAGTTAATGGTGCACTCAGGCATGTGCACAAAAGTGGCACAGAGTCCCCAGATTTTTTCTGCCAGTGCAAAATGGATCCTGCTTGTGTGCAGACAATTGACAAGAGTTCAGACAGTGGAATGAGACTGTTTCTGCACATACAAAGTCCCCAAATTAATGGTGCATTCAGTCATGTGCACAGTGGTGGCACAGAGACTCAGATTTTTTATGCAGGTGCAAAATGTATCCTGCTTGTGTGCAGAAAATTGACAAGTGGTTACACAGTGAAATTAGACTGTTTCAGCACAGACAAAGTCCTCCAGAATTAAAGGCACACTCAGTCATGCAAACAAAAGTGGCACAGAGTCGCCAGATTTTTCTCTGCCAGCCCAAAATGCATCCTGCTTGCGTGCATATATTTGACAAGTTTTTACACAGTGTATTGAGAGTGTTTCAGGACAAAGCCACCAGAATTAACTGTACACTCAGACATTCCCGCAGAGGTGGCACAGTGTCCCAGATTTTTTCTACAGGCCCAAAATGCATCCTGCTTGTGTGAAGAAAATTGACAAGTGGTTAGACAGCAAAGAAGAGACTGTTTCAGCATATACAAAGTGCTCCTGAACTAATAGCACACTCAGTCATGCGTGCAGTGGTGGCACAGAGTCCCAGATTTTTTGTGCAGGCCCAAAATGCATCCTGCTTATGTGCAGAAAATTGACAAGTGGTTACACAGTGGAATGAGAGTGTTTCAGCACATACAAAATCGCCCCGAATTAATGGCGCACTCAGTCATGCACAAAAAAGTGCCACAGAGACCCCAGATTTTTTCTGACAGCCCAAAATGCATCCTGCTTGTGTGTAGAAAATAGACAAGTGGTTACACAGTGGAATGAGACTGTTTCAGCACTTACTAAGTCCTCCAGATTTAATGGTGCACTCAGCCATGTGCGCAGTGGTGGCACAGAGTCCCAGATTTTTTTTGCAGGACCAAAATGTATCCTGCTTATGTGCAGAAAATTGACAAGTGGTTACACAGTGGAATGAAAGTGTTTCAGCACATGCAAAGTCCCCCAGAATTAATGGCGCAGTCAGTCATGCACGCAGTGGTTACAGAGAGTCCCCGATTTTTTCTTCTGGTGCAAAATGCATCCTGCTTGTGTGAAGAAAATTGACAAGTGGATACACAGCAAAATGAGACTGTTTGTGTACATACAAAGTCCTCCAGAAATAAAGGCGCACTCAGTCAAGCGCACAAAAGTGGCACAGAGTCCCCAGATTTTTTCTGCCAGCACAAAATGCATCCTGCTTGTGTGCAGAAAATTGACAAGTGGTTACACAGTGGAATGAGAGTGTTTCAGCACATACAAAGTCCCCCAGAATTAAATCACACTCATTCTTGTGCACAGTGGTGGCACTGAGTCCCAGATTTTTACAGCTTTCCCAAAATGCGTCCTGCTTGCAAGCAGAAAATTGACAAGTGGTTACACAGTGAAATGAGACTGTTTCAGCAAATACGAAGTACTCCAGAATTAGTGGTGTACATAGTCATGCATGCAGTGGTGGCACAGAGTCCCAGACTTTTTCTGCTGTCCCAAAATGCATCCTGCTTGTGTGCAGAAAACTGACAAGTGGTTACCCTATGAAATAAGACTTTTTTGCATATACAAAGACCTCCAGAATTAATGGCACACTCAGTCATGCACACAAAAGTCACACAGATTCCCTAGATTTTTTCTGCCAGCCCCAAATTCATCTTGCTTGTGTGCAGAAAATTGACAAATGTTAACACAGTGGAATGAGAGCATTTCAGCACATATGAAGTCCCCCAGAATTAATGGCGCACTCAGTAATGCACTCAAAAGTGGCACAGAGTCCCCAGAATTTTTCTTCCAGCCCAAAATGCATCCTGCTTCTGTGCAGAAAGTTGACAAGGGGTTACACAGTGAAATGAGACTGTTTCAGCACATGCAAAGTCCAACAGAATTAACTCTGCAATCAATCATGCGCACAAATGTGGCACAGAGTCCCCAGATTTTTTCTGCCAGCATAAAATGCATCCTGCTTGTGTGCAGAAAATTGACAAGGGGTTACACAGTGGGATGACATTGTTTCAGGATATACAAAGTCCTCCAGAGTTAATGGTGCACTCAGTCATGTGCACAAAAGTGACACAGAGTCCCCGGATTTTTTCTGCCAGTGCAAAATGGATCCTGCTTGTGTGCAGAAAATTGACAGGAGTTCAGACTGTGGAATGAGACTGTTGCTGCACATACAAAGTCCCCCAAAATTAATGGTGCATTCAGTCATGTGCACTGTGGTGGCACAGAGTCTCAGATTTTTTCTGCAGGTGCAAAATGCATCCTGCTTGTATGCTGAAAATTGACAAGTGGTTACACAGTGAAATTAGACTGTTTCAGCACAGACAAAGTCCTCCAGAATTAATGGCACATTCAGTCATGCACACAAAAGTGGCCCAGAGTCACCAGATTTTTCTCTGCCATCCCAAAATGTATCCTGCTTGCGTGCATATAATAGACTAGTTGTTACACAGTGGATTGAGAGTGTTTCAGGACAAACAAAGTCCCCGAGAATTAACTGTACACTCAGTCATGCCGGCGGAGGTGGCACAGTGTCCCAGATTTTTTCTACAGGCCCAAAATGCATCCTGCTTGTGTGCAGAAAATTGACACGTGGTTAGAGAGCAAAGAAGAGACTGTTTCAGCATATACAAAGTGCTCCTGAATTAATGGCACACTCTGTCATGTGCGCAGTGGTGGCACATGGTCCCAGATTTTTTCTGCATGCCCAAAATGCATCCTGCTTGTGTGCAGAAAATTGACAAGTGGTTACACAGTGGAATGAGAGTGTTTCAGCACATACAAAATCCCCCGGAATTAATGGCGTACTCAGTCATGTGCAAAAAAGTGCCACAGAGTCCCAGATTTTTTCAGACAGCCCAAAATGCATCCTGCTTGTGTGTAGAAAATAGACAAGTGGTTACACAGTGGAATGAGACTGTTTCAGCACTTACTAAATCCACCAGAATTAAAGGTGCACTAAGCCATGTGCGCAGTGGTGGCACAGAGTCCCAGATTTTTTTTGCAGGCCCAAAATGTATTCTGCTTATGTGCAGAAAATTGACAAGTGGTTACACAGTGGAATGAGAGTGTTTCAGCACATACCTAGTCCCCCAGAATTAATGGCGCACTCAGTCATGCGCGCAGTGGTTGCAGAGTGTCCCCGATTTTTTCTTCTGGTGCAAAATACATCTTGCTTGTGTGCAGTCAATTGACAAGTGGATACACAGTGAAATAAGCCTGTTTCTGTAAATACAAAGTCCCCCAGAATTAATGGCGCACTCAGTCAAGTGCACAAAAGTGTCACAGAGTCCCAGATTTTTTCTGCCAGCACAAAAAGCATCCTGCTTAAGTGCAAAAAATTTATAATTGGTTACACAGTGAAAATAGAATGTTTCAGCACATACAAATTCCCCCAATATTAATGGCGCACCCAGTCATGTGCACAAAAGTGGCATAGAGTCCCCAGATTTTTCTGACAGCCCAAAATGCATCTTGCTTGTGTACAGAAAATTGACAAGTGGTTACAGAGTAGAATGAGAGTGTTTCAGCACATACAAAGTCCCCCAAAATTAATGGCGCACTCAGTCTTGCGCCCAGTGGTGGCACTGAGTCCCAGATTTTATTAGCAGTCCCAAAATGCATCCTGCTTGAATGCAGAAATTGACAAGTGGTTACTCAGTGAAATGAGACTGTTTCAGCAAATACAAAGTCCTCCAGAATTAATGGCGTACTCAGTCATGCATGCAGTGGTGGCACAGAGTCCCAGACTTTTTCGGCCAGCCCAAAATGCATCCTGCTTTAGTGCAGAAAACTGACAAGTGGTTACACTATGAAATAAGACTTTTTTGCATATACAAAGTCCTCCAGAATTAATGGAGCACTCAGTCATGCACACAAAAAGTGACACAGAGTCCCTAGATTTTTTCTACTTAACCCAAAATGCATCCTGTATGTGCAAAATTGTCAAGTAGATTACACAGTGGGATGAGACTGTTTCAGGACATACAAAGTCCTCCAGAGTTAATGGTGCTCTCAGTCATGTGCACAAAAGGGGAACAAAGTCCCCAGATTTTTTATGCCAGCGAAAAATGGATCCTGCTTGTGTGCAGAAAAATTGATAAGTGGTTTCACAGTGGAATAAGTGTTCAGTACCTTCAAAAGTCCTCCAGAGTTAATGGTACACTCAGTCATGTGCTGAGGGTGGCACAAGTCCCAGATTTTCTGCAGGTGCAAAATGCATCCTGCTTGTGTGCAGAAAATTGAGAAGTGGATACACAGTGAAATGAAACTGTTTCAGCACAAAGTCCCACAGAATTAATGGCGCACTCAGTCATGTGCACAAAAGTGGCACAGAGGCGGCAGATTTTTTCTGCCAGAGCAAAATGGATCCTGCTTGTGTGCAGAAAATTGACAAGAGTTCAGACAGTGGAATGAGACTGCACATACAAAGTCCCTCAGAATTAATGGCGCATTCAGTCATGCGCTCAGTGGTGGCACAGAGTCCCCGAGTTTTTCTTCTGGTGCAAAATTAATCCTGCTTGTGTGCAGAAAATGGACAAGTGGATACACAGCAAAATGAGAATGTTTCTGAACATACAAAGTCCTCCAGAATTAATGGCGCACTCAGTCATGTGCACAAAAGTGGCACAGAGTGCCCAGATTTTTTCTGCCAGCCCAAAATGTATCCTGCTTGTGTGCAGAAAATTGACAAGAGGTTACACAGTGAAATGAGACTGTTTCAGCGCATAGAAATTCCCCCAAAATTAATGGTGCACCCAGTCATGCACACAAATGTGGCAGAGTCCACAGATTTTTCTGCCAGCCCAAAATGCATCCTGCTTGTGTGCAGAAAACTGACAAGTGGTTACACTATGAAATGAGACTGTTTCAGCATATACAAAGTCCCACAGAATTAATGGAGCACTCAGTCATTCGCACAAAAGTGGCACAGAGTCCCCAGATTTTTTCTGCCAGCCCAAAATGCATCCTGCTTGTGTGCAGAAAATTGACAAGAGGTTACACAGTGAAATGAGACTGTTTCAGCGCATAGAAATTCCCCCAAAATTAATGGCGCACCCAGTCATGCAAATAAAAGTGGCAGAGTCCACAGATTTTTCTGCCAGCCAAAATGCACATTCTTGTGTGTGAAAACTGACAAGTGGTTACACTATGAAATGAGACTGTTTCAGCATATACAAAGTCCCACAGAATTAATGGCGCACTCAGTCATTCGCACAAAAGTGGCACAGAGTCCCAAGATTTTTTCTGCCAGCCCAAGCATCCTGCTTGTGTGCAGAAAATTGACAAGTGGTTACACTGTGAAATGAGACTGTTTCAGCACATGCAAAGTCCTCCAGAATTAACTGAGCAATCAATCATGTGCACAAATGTGGCACAGAGTCCCAGATTTTTTCTGCCAGTGCAAAATGGATCCTGCTTGTGTGAAAAATGACAGAGTTCAAACAGTGGAATGGAATGTTTCAACACATACAAAGTCCTCAGGAATTAATGTAAGCATTCAGTCATGTACTGATGGTGCGCACAGATTCAATTTTTCTGCAGGTGCAAAATGTATCCTGCTTGTGTGCAGAAAATTGACAAGTGGTTACACAGTGAAATTAGACTGTTTCAGCACATACAAAGTCCTCCAGAATTAATGGCACACTCAGTCATGCAAACAAAAGTGGCACAGAGTCGCCAGATTTTTCTCTTCCATCCCAATATGCATCCTGCTTGCGTGCATATATTTGACAAGTGGTTACACAGTGAATTGAGAGTGTTTCAGGACAAACAAACTCCCCCAGTATTAACTGTACACTCAGTCATTCCCGCAGAGGTGGCACAGTGTCCCAGATTTTTTCTACAGGCCAAAATGCATCCTGCTTGTGTGCAGAAAATTGACAAGTGGATACACAGCAAAATGAGACTGTTTCTGTACATACAAAGTCCTCCAGAATTAAAGGCGCACTCAGTCAAGCGTACAAAAGTGGCACAGAGTCCCCAGATTTTTTCTGCCAGCACAAAATGCATCCTGCTTGTGTGTAGAAAATTGACAAGTGGTTACACAGTGGAATGAGAGTGTTTCAGCACATACAAAGTCCCCCAGAATTAAATCACACTCATTCTTGTGCACAGTGGTGGTACTGGTCCCAGATTTTTAGCTGGCTAAAATGCATCATGCTTGCAAGCAGAAATTGACAGAGGTTACACAGTGAAATGAGACTGTTCAACAAATACAAGTACTCAAATTAATAGTGTAACCAGTCGTCTGATGGTGGCACAAGTCCCAGACTTTTCTGCAGTCCCAAAATCATCCTGCTTGAGTGCAGAAAACAGAAAATGGTTACCCTGAAATAAGACTTTTACATATAAAAGCCTCCAAATTAATAGCACTCAGTATACACAAAATGACACAGATTCCTAAATTTTCTGCAACCCCAAATTCATTTGCTTGTGCAGAAAATTGACAAAATCTTAACACAGTGGAGATAAGTGTTTCAACACATACAAGTCCCCCAGAATTAATAGTGCACTGTAATGAACATAAAAGTGGCACAGGGTCCCAAAATTTTCTTCCACCCAAATGCATCCTGCTACAGGCAGAAAAATTGACAAGTGATCACAGTGAATGAGACTGTTTCAGCACACACAAAGTCTCCAAGTACCTGTGCAATCAATCATTATCAATGTGGCACAGAGTCCCCAATTTTTACCAGCATAAAATGCATCCTGTATGTGCAGAAAAATGACAAGGGGTTACACAGTGGGATGACATTGTTTCAAGATATACAAAGTCCTCCAAGTTAATGGTGCACTCAGTCATGTGCACAAAAGTGACCACAGCCCGGTTTTTCTCAGTACAAAATGGATCCTGCTTGTGAGAAAATTGACAGAGTTCAGACTGTGGAATGAGACTGTTGCTACTACAAGTCCCAAATTAATGGTGCATTCTGTCATATACACTGGTGGCACAAGTCTCAGATTTTTCTGCAGGTGCAAATGCATCCTGCTTGTATACTGAAAATTTACAGTGGTTAACAGTAAATTAGACTGTTTCAGCAAAGACAAGTTCTCCAGAATTAATGGCATTCAGTCATGCACACAAAAGGGACCAGAGTCCCAGATTTTCTCTACCATCCAAAAACCATCCTGCTTAGTGCATATAATAGACTAGTTGTTACACAGTGGATTGAAGTGTTCGGACAAGTGATGAGATTGTTTCAGGACATACAAAGTCTCCCAGAGTTAATGGTGCACTCAGTCTTGTTTACAAAAGTGGCACAGAGTCCTATTTTCTTCTACACAAAATGGATCCTGCTTGTGTGCAGAAAATTGACAAGAGTTTAAAAAGTGGAATGAGACTGTTTCTGCACATACAATGTCCCCCAGAATTAATGGCGCATTCAGTCATGCGCACAGTGGTGGCACAGAGTCTCAGATTTTTTCTGCAGGTGCAAAATTCATCCTGCTTGTGTGCAGAAAATTGAAAAGTGGTTTCACAGTGAAATTAAACTGTTTCAGCCCAGACAAAGTCCTCCAGAATTAATGGCACACTCAGTCATGCACACAAAAGTGGCACAGAGTCGCCAGATTTTTCTCTGCCAGCCCAAAATGCATCCTTCTTGAGTGTATATAATTGACTAGTGGTTAAACAGTGGATCTAGAGTGTTTCAGGACATCCAAAGTCCCCGAGAATTAACTGTACACTCAGTCATGCCCGCAGTGGTGGCACAGTGTCCCAGATTTTTTCTACCGGCCCAAAACGCATCCTGCTTGTGTGTAGAAAATTGACAAGTGGTTAGACAGCAAAGAAGAGACTGTTTCAGCATATGCAAAGTGCTCCTGAATTAATAGCTCACTCCAGTTAAGAGCAGTGGTGCGCAGAGTCCCAGATTTTTTCTGCAGGCCCAAATGCATCCTGCTTGTGCAGAAATTGACAAGTGGTTACACACTGAATGAGAGTGTTTCAGCGCACAAACTCCTCAGAATTAATGTGCGCTCAGTCATGTGCAAGCAAGTGCCACAGAGTCCCTAGATTTTTCTGACAGCCCAAATGCATCCTGCTTGTGTGTGTGAGGCTTGACAAGTGGTTACACAGTGGAATGAGACTGTTTCAGCTCTTATTAAGTCCACCATAATTAATGGTGCACTTCAGCTGTGCGCAGTGGTGGCAATACAGTCCCAGATATTTTTTGCAGGCTCAAAATGTATCCTGCCATGAAATTGATGCGGTTACACAGTGGAATGAGAGTGTTTCAATACAGTCCCCAGAATTAATGGCGACTCAGTAATGCGCTGCAGTGGCTGCAGAGTGTCCCCTGATTTTTCTTCCGTGCAAAATGCATCTTGTTTGTGTGCAGAAAATTGACAAGTGGATACACAGTGAAATGAGACTGTTTCTGTACACAAAGTCCTCCAGAATTAATGGCGCACTCAGTCAAGTGCACAAAAGTGTCACAGAGTCCCAGACTTTTCTTCCAGCACAAAAAGCATCCTGCTTGAGTGCAGAAAATTTACAAGTGGTTACACAGTGAAAAGAGAATGTTTCAGCACATACAAATTCCCCAGAATTAATGGCGCGCCCAGTTATGTGCACAAAAGTGGCAGAGTCCCCAGATTTTTCTGCCAGCCCAAAATGCATCCTGCTTGTGTGCATAAAATTGACAAGTGGTTACACAGTAGAATGAGAGTGTTTCAGCACATACAAAGTCCCCCAGAATTAATGGCGCACTCTGTCTTGCACACAGTGGTGGCACTGAGTCCCAGATTTTATCAGCAGGCCCAAAATGCATCCTGCTTGTATGCAGAAATTGACAAGTGGTTACACAGTGAAATGAGACAGTTTCAGATAATACAAAGTCCTCCAGAATTAATGGCGTACCCAGTCATGCATGCAATGGTGGCACAGAGTCCCAGACTTTTCCTGCCAGCCCAAAATGCATCCTGCTTTAGTGCAGAAAACTGACAAGTGGTTACACTATGAAATAAGACTTTTTTGCATATACAAAGTCCTCCAGAATTAATGGAGCACTCGGTCATGCACACAAAAGTGGCACAGAGTCCCCACAATTTTTCTTCCAGCCCAAAATGCATCCTGCTTGTCTGCAGAAAATTGACAAGTGGTTACACAGTGACATGAGACTGCTTCAGCACATGAAAAGCCCTCCAGAATTAACTGTGCAATCAATCATGCACACAAATGTGGCACAGAGTCCCCAGATTTTTTCTGCCAGCATAAAATGCATCCTGCTTGTGTGCAGACAATTGACAAGTGGTTACACAGTGGGATGAGACTGTTTCAGGACATACAAAGTCCTCCTGTGTTAATGGTTCACTCAATAATGTGCACAAAAGTGGCACAAAGTCCCCAGATTTTTTCTGCCAGTGCAAAATGGATCCTGCTTGTGTGCAGAAAATTGATAAGTGGTTTCACAGTGGAATGAGAGTGTTTCAGCACATGCAAAGTCCCCAGAAGTAGTGGCGCATTCAGTCATGCGCACAAAAGTGGCACAGAGTCCCAGATTTTTTCTGCAACTGCAAATTGCATACTGCTTGTGTGCAGAAAATTGAGAAGTGGATACAGGGCTGGAAAAGTAGAATTGCACTGTTTGGCACAAAGTCCCCAGAATTAACACACTCAGTCAGCAAAACAAAATGGCACAGAGTCCCCAGATTTTTTCAAGCAACATAAATGGATCCTGCTTAGAGCAGAAATTGACAAGACTTCAGACAGTGGAATGAGTGTTCGCTCAGGCTTATAGTCCCTCTAGACCACGCGCATTCAGTCATGCGCCAGTGGTGGCTCAGAGTCCCAGATTTTTTCTTCTGATACAAAATGCATCCTGCTTGTGCAGAAAATTGACAAGTGGATACACAGCAAATGAGACTGTTTTTGAATATACTAAGTCCTCCAGAATTAACAGCTTAATCAATCATGTGCACAATGTGTGACAGAGTCCCCAGATTGTTTCTGCTCAGTCAAAATGCATCCCTAGTGTGCAGAAAATTGATAAGTGGGTTACAGAGAGTGGGACTATAATTGTTTCAGGACATTCAAAGTCCTCCAGAGTTACCTGGTGCACTCAGTCATGTGCAGAAAAGTATCACAGAGTCCCCAGATTTTTTCTGCCAGCGTAAAATGGATCCTGCTTGTGTGCAGAAAATTGACAAGAGTTCAAACAGTGGAATGAGACTGTTTTAGCACATACAAAGTCCCTCAGAATTAATGGCGCATTTCGTCAAGCGCACAGTGGTGGCACAGAGTCCCAGATTTTTTCTGCAGGTGCAAAATGCATCCTGCTTGTATGCAGAAAATTGACAAGTGGTTACACATTGATATTAGACTGTTTCAGCACAGACAAAGTCCTCTAGAATTAATGGCACACTCAGTGATGTGCACAAAAGTGGCACAGAGTCGCCAGATTTTTCTCTGCCAGCCCACAATGCATCCTGCTTGTGTGCATAAAATTGACAATTGGTTACACTGTGGATTGAGAGTGTTTCAGGACATACAAAGTCCCCAGAATTAACTGAACACTCTGTCATGCCCGCAGTGGTGGCACAGTGTCCCAGATTTTTTCTACAGGCCCAAAATGCATCCTGCTTGTGTGCAGAAAATTGACAAGTGGTTAGACAGCAAAGAAGAGACTGTTTCAGCATATACAAAGTGCTCCTGAATTAATGGCACACTCAGTCATGCACACAGTGGTGGCACAGAGTCCCAGATTTTTTATGCAGGCCCAAAATGCATCCTGCTTGTTTGCAGAAAATTGACAAGTGGTTACACAGTGGAATGAGAGTGTTTCAGCACATGCAAAATCCCCCAGAATTAATGGCACACTCAGTCAAGCGCAAAAAAGTGCCACAGAGTGCCCAGATTTTTTATGACAGCCCAAAATGTATCCTGCTTGTGTGTAGAAAATTGACAAGTGGTTACACAGTGGAATGAGACTGTTTCAGCACTTACTAAGTCCTCCAGAATTAATGGTGCACTCAGCCATGTGCGCAGTGGCGGCACAGAGTCCCAGATTTTTTCTGCCTGCACAAAATGCATCCTGCTTGTGTGCAGAAAATTTACACGTGGTTACACAGTGAAATGTGAATGTTTCAGCATATACAAATTCCCCCAGAATTAATTGCGCACCCAGTCATGTGCACAAAAGTGGCATAGAGTCCCCAGATTTTTCTGCCATCGCAAAATGCATCCTGCTTGTGTGCAGAAAATTGACAAGTGGTTACACGGTGGAATGAGAGTGTTTCAGCACATATAAAGTCCCCCAGAATTAAATTGCACTCAGTCTTGTGCACAGTGGTGGCACTGACTCCCCGATTTTTACAGCTGGCAAAAAATGCATCCTGCTTGCATGCAGAAAATTGACAACTGGTTACACAGTGAAATGAGACTGTTTCAGCAAATACAAAGTCCTCCAGAATTAATGGTGTACTCAGTCATGCATGCAGTGGTGGCACTGAGTCCCAGACTTTTTCTGCAGGCCCAAAATGCATCCTGCTTGTGTGCAGAAAACTGACAAGTGGTTGCACTATGAAATAAGACATTTTGGCATATACTACGACCTCCAGAATTAATGGCTCACTCAGTCATGCACACAAAAGTGACACAGAGTCCCTAGATTTTTTCTGCCAGCCCAAAATGCATCTTTCTTGTGTGCAGAAAATTGACAAGTGTTATCACAGTGGAATGAGAGTGTTTCAGCAAATACGAAGTCCCCCAGAATTAATGGCGCACTCAGTCATGCACACAAAAGTGGCACAGAGTCCCCAGAATTTTTCTTCCAGCCCAAAATGCATCCTGCCTGTGTGCAGAAAATTGACAAGTGGTTACACAGTGAAATGAGACTGTTTCAGTACATGCAAATTCCTCCAGAATTAACTGTGCATTCAATCATGCGCACAAATGTGGCACAGAGTTCCCAGATTTTTTCTGCTAGCATAAAATGGATCCTGCTTGTGTGCAGAAAATTGACAAGTGGTTACACAGTGGTATGACACTGTTTCAGGACATACAAAGTCCTCCAGAGTTAATGGTGCACTCAGTCATGTGCACAAAAGTAGCCCAAAGTCCACAGATTTTTTCTGCCATCGCAAATGGTTCCTGCTTGTGTGCAGAAAATTGATAAGTGTTCCACAGTGGAATGAGAGTGTTTCAGCACATGCAAAGTCCCCCAGAAGCAATAGTGCATTCAGTCATGCGCACAGGGGTGGCAGAGAGTCCCTGATTTATACTGCAGGTGCAAAATGCATCCTGCTTGTGTGCAGAAAATTGAGAAGTAGATACACAGTGAAATGAGAGTGTTTCAGCACAAAGTCCCCCAGAATAATGTAGCACTCAGTCATGCGCACAGTGGTGGCACAGTGTCCCAGATTATTTCATTGGGTGCAAAATGCATCCTGCTTGTGTGCATAAAATTGACAAGTGTATATACAGCAAAATTAGGCAGTTTCTGAACATACAAAGTCCTCCAGAATTAATGGTGTACTCAGTCATGTACAAAAAAGTGGCACAGAGTTCCCAGATTTTTTCAGCCAGCCCCAAATGCATCCTGCTTGTGTGCAGAAAATTGACAAGTGGTTACACAGTGAAATGAGTCTGTTTCAGCACATAGAAATTCCCACAGAATTAATGGCGCACCCAGTCATGCGAACAAAAGTGCCATAGAGTCCCCAGATTTTTCTGCCAGCCCAAAATGCATCCTGCTTGTGTGCAGAAAATTGACAAGTGGTTACACTATGAAATGAGACTGATTCAGCATATGCAAAGTCCCCCAGAATTAATGGCGCACTCAGTCATGCGCGCAGTGGTGGCACAGTGTCCCAGATTTTTTCTAATGGCGCAAAATGCATACTGCTTGTGTGCAGAAAATTGACAAATGGATACACAGCAAAATGAGACTGTTTCTGGAACTACAAAGTCCTCCAGAATTAATGGCGCACTCAGTCATGTGCACAAAAGTGGCACAGAGTCCCCAGATTTTTTCTGCCAGCCCAAAATGCATCCTGCTTGTGTGCAGAAAATTGACAAGTGGTTACACAGTGAAATGAGCCTGTTTCAGCACATGCAAAGTCCTCCAAAATTAACTGAGCAATCAATCAAGCGCACAAATGTGGCACAGAGTCCCCAGATTTTTCAGCCAGCCCAAAATGCATCCTGCTTGTGTGCAGAAAATTGACAAGTGGTTACACATTGAAATGAGACTGTTTCAGCACATAGAAATTCCCACAGAATTAATGGCACACCCAGCCATGCACACAAAAGTGGCATAGAGTCCGCAGATTTTTCTGCCAGCCCAAAATGCATCCTGCTTGTGTGCAGTAAACTGACAAGTGGTTACACTATGAAATGAGACTGTTTCAGCATATACAAAGTCCTCCAGAATTAATGGTGCACCCAGTCATGCACACAGAAGTGGCACAGAGTCCCCAGATTTTTTCTGATAGACCAAAATGCATCCAACTTGTGTGCAAAAAATTGACAAGTGTTAACACAGTGGAATGAGAGTGTTTCAGAACATACAAAGTCTCCCTGAATTAATGGCACACTCAGTCATGCGCACAAAAGTGGCACAGAGTAACCAGATTTTTTCTGCCATCCCAAAATGCATCCTGCGTGAGTGCAGAAAATTGATAAGTGGTTACACAGTGGAATGAGAGTGTTTCAGTACAAGCAAAGTCCCCCTGAAGTAATGAAGCATTCAGTCATGCACACAGTGGTGGCATAGAGTCCTAGATTTTTTCTGCAGGTGCAAAATGCATCCTGCTTGTGTGCAGAAAATTGACAGAGAGGATACACTGTGAAATAAGACTCGCTTTCACGTATATAAAAGTCCTCCAGAATTCACGCCCATGACTCAGTCATGTGCACAAAAGCAAAGAGTCCTCAGAATTTTTATGCCAGCCCAAAATGCATCCTGCTTGATTGCAGAAAATTGACAATTGTTTACACAGTGAAAATAGACTGTTTCAGCACATACAAATTCCACCAGAATTAATGGTGCACCCAGTCATGTGCACAAAAGTGCCATAGAGTCCCCAGATTTTTCTGCCATCCCAAAATGCATTCTGCTTGTGTGCAGAAAATTGATAAGAGGTTACACAGTTGAAAGAGAGTGTTTCAACACATACAAAGTCCCTCAGAATTAATGGTGCACTCAGTCATGCACACAGTGGTGGCACAGTGTCCCAGATTTTTTCTAATGGCGCAAAATGCATACTGCTTGTGTGCAGAAAATTGACAAATGGATTCACAGCAAAATGAGACTGTTTCTGGACCTACAAAGTCCTCCAGAATTAATGGCGCACTCAGTCATGTGCACAAAAGTGGCACAGAGTCCCCAGATTTTTTCTGCCAGACCAAAATACATCCTGCTTGTGTGCAGAAAATTGACAAGTGGTTACACAGTGAAATGAGCCTGTTTCAGCACATGCAAAGTCCTCCAAAATTAATTGAGCAATCAATCAAGCGCACAAATGTGGCACAGAGTCCCCAGATATTTCTGCCAGTGCAAAATGCATCCTGCTTGTGTGCAGAATATTGACAAGAGGTTACACAGTGGGATGAGACTGTTTCAGGACATACAAAGTCCTCCAGAGTTAATGGTGCACTCAGTCATGTTTACAAAAGTGGCATAGAGTCCCCAGATTTTTTCTGCCAGTGCAAAATGGATCCTGCTTGTGTGCAGAAAATTTACAAGAGTTCAGACAGTGGAATGAGACTGTTTCTGCACATACAAAGTCCCCCAGAATTAATGGCGCATTCTGTCATGCGCACAGTGGTGGTACAGAGTCTCAGATTTTTTCCGCAGGTGCAAAATGCATCCTGCTTGTGTGCAGAAAATTGACAAGTGGTTACACAGTGAAATTAGACTGTTTCAGCACAGACAAAGTCCTCCAGAATTAATGGCACACTCAGTCATGCACACAAAAGTGGCACAGAGTGGCCAGATTTTTCTCTGACAGCCCAAATTGCATCCTGCTTGAGTGCATATAATTGACAATTGGTTACACAGTGGATTGAGAGTGTTTCAGGACATACAAAGTCCCCCAGTATTAACTGTACACTCAGTCATGCCCGCAGTGGTGGCACAGTGTCCCAGATTTTTTCTACAGACCCAAAATGCATCCTGCTTGTGTGCATAAAATTGATAAGTGGTTACACAGTGGAATGAGACTGTTTCAGGACATACAAAGTCCTCCAGAGTTAATGGTGCACTCAGTCATGTGCAGAAAAGTATTACAGAGTCCCCAGATTTTTCTGAAAGCGCAAAATGCATCCTGCTTGTGTGCAGAAAATTGACAAGAGTTCCAGACAGTGAATGAGACTGTTTTAAAAGGGTGTCAAAGTCCTCAGATAATGACGATTTAGTCTAGTCTAGCACAGTGGTGGCACAGAGTCCCAGATTTTTTCTGCAGGTGCAAAATGCATCCTGCTTGTGTGCAGAAAATTGACAAGTGGTTACACATAGAAATTACACTGTTTCAGCACAGACAAAGTCCTCCAGAATTAATGGCACACTCAGTCATACACACAAAAGTGGCACAGAGTCGCCAGATTTTTCTCTGCCAGCCCACAATGCATCCTGCTTGTGTGCATAAAATTGACAATTGGTTACACTGTGGATTGAGAGTGTTTCAGGACATACAAAGTCCCCCAGAATTAACTGAACACTCTGTCATGCCTTAGTGGTGGCACAGTGTACCAGTTTTTTTCTACAGGCCCAAAATGCATCCTGCTTGTGTGCATAAAATTGACAAGTGGTTAGACAGCAAAGAAGAGACTGTTTCAGCATATACAAAGTGCTCCTGAATTAATGGCACACTCAGTCATGCACACAGTGGTGGCACAGAGTCCCAGATTTTTTCTGCAGGCCCAAAATGCATCCTGCTTGTTTACAGAAAATTGACAAGTGGTTACACAGTGGAATGAGAGTGTTTCAGCACATACAGAATCCCCCAGAATTAATGGCACACTAAGTCATGCGCAAAAAAGTGCCACAGATTGCCCAGATTTTTTCTGACAGCCCAAAATGCATCCTGCTTGTGTGTAGAAAATTGACAAGTGGTTACACAGTGGAATGAGACTGTTTCAGCACTAACTAAGTCCTCCAGAATTAATGGTGCACTCAGCCATGAGCGCAGTGGTGGCACAGAGTCCCAGATTTTTTCTGCCAGCACAAAATGCATCCTGCTTGTGTGCAGAAAATTTACACATGGTTACACGGTGAAATGAGAATGTTTCAGCATATACAAATTTCCCCAGAATTAATGGCGCACCCAGTCATGTGCACAAAAGTGGCTTAGAGTCCCCAGATTTTTCTGCCAGCGCAAAATGCATCCTGCTTGTGTGCAGAAAATTGACAAGTGGTTACACAGTGGAATGAGAGTGTTTCAGCACATACAAAGTCCCCCAGAATTAAATCGCACTCAGTCTTGTGCACAGTGGTGGCACTGACTCCCCGATTTTTACAGCTGGCCCAAAATGCATCTTGCTTGCATGCTGAAAATTGACAAGTGGTTACACAGTGAAATGAGACTGTTTCAGCAAATACAAAGTCCTCCAGAATTAATGGTGTACTCAGTCATGCATGCAGTGGTGGCACATAGTCCCAGACTTTTTCTGCAGGCCCAAAATGCATCCTGCTTGTATGTAGAAAACTGACAAGTGGTTACACTATGAAATAAGACTTTTTTGCATATACTAAGACCTCCAGAATTAATGGCTCACTCAGTCATGCACACAAAAGTGACACAGAGTCCCTAGATTTTTTCTGCCAGCCCAGAATGCATCTTTCTTGTGTGCTGAAAATTGACAAGTGTTATCACAGTGGAATGAGAGGTTTCAGCAACACGGCATCCTCAGAATTAATGATGACTCAGTCATGCACACAAAGTGGGCAGAGAGTCCTCAGAATTTTTCTTCCAGCCCAAAATGCATCCTGCTTGTGTGCAGAAAATTGACAAGTGGTTACACAGTGAAATGAGACTGTTTCAGACATGCAAATTCCTCCAGAATTAACTGTGCAATCAATCATGCGCACAAATGTGACACAGAGTTCCCAGATTTTTTCTGCTAGCATAAAATGCATCCTGCTTGTGTGCAGAAAATTGACAAGTGGTTACACAGTGGTATGACACTGTTTCAGGACATGCAAAGTCCTCCAGAGTTAATGGTGCACTCAGTCATGTGCACAAAAGTAGCACAAAGTCCCCAGATTTTTTCTGCCATCGCAAAATGGTTCCTGCTCGTGTGCAGAAAATTGATAAGTGGTTTCAGAGTGGAATGAGAGTGTTTCAGCACATGCAAAGTCCCCCAGAAGCAATGGTGCATTCAGTCATGCGCACTGGGGTGGCAGAGAGTCCCTGATTTTTTCTGCAGGTGCAAAATGCATCCTGCTTGTGTGTAGAAAATTGAGAAGTGGATACACAGTGAAATGAGAGTGTTTCAGCACAAAGTCCCCCAGAATTAGTGTAGCACTCAGTCATGCGCGCAGTGATGGCACAGTGTCCCAGATTATTTCTTTGGGTGCAAAATGCATCCTGCTTGTGTGCAGAAAATTGACAAGTGTATATACAGCCAAATTAGTCTGTTTCTGAACATACAAAGTCCTCCAGAATTAATGGCGTACTCAGTCATGTGCAAAAAAGTGGCACAGAGTTCCCAGATTTTTTCTGCTAGCCCAAAATGCATCCTGCTTGTGTGCAGAAAATTGACAAGTGGTTACACAGTGAAATGAGACTGTTTCAGCACATAGAAATTCCCACAGAATTAATGGCGCACCCTGCCATGCACACAAAAGTGGCATAGAGTCCGCAGATTTTTCTAAACACCCAAAATGCATCCTGCTTGTGTGCAGAAAACTGACAAGTGGTTACACTTTGAAATGAGACTGTTTCAGCATATACAAAGTCCTCCAGAATTAATGACGCACTCAGTCATGCACACAAAAATGGCACAGAGTCCCCAGATTTTTTCTGATAGACCAAAATGCATCCAGCTTGTGTGCATAAAATTGACAAGTGTAAACACAGTGGAATGAGAGTGTTTCAGAACATACAAAGTCTCCCAGAATTAATG
Organism: Neoceratodus forsteri; assembly: GCA_016271365.2. Classification (NCBI taxonomy): domain Eukaryota; kingdom Metazoa; phylum Chordata; order Ceratodontiformes; family Ceratodontidae; genus Neoceratodus; species Neoceratodus forsteri. The sequence goes on along the minus strand of CM057449.1, from coordinate 539,056,094 downwards.
GCACACTCAGTCATGCGCACAAAAGTGGCACAGAGTCCCCAGATTTTTTCTGCCATCCCAAAATGCATCCTGAGTGTGTGCAGAAAATTGATAAGTGGTTACACAGTGGAATGAGAGTGTTTCAGCACAAGCAAAGTCCCCCTTAAGTAATGAAGCATTCAGTCATGCACACAGTGGTGGCATAGAGTCCCAGATTTTTTCTGCATGTGCAAAATGCATCCTGCTTGTGTGCAGTAAATTGACAAGTGGATACACTGTGAAATAAGACCATTTCCGCACATACAAAGTCCTCCAGAATTAATGGCACACTCAGTCATGTGCACAAAAGTCGCAGAGTCCCCAGAATTTTCCTGCCAGCCCAAAATGCATACTGCTTGCGTGCAGAAAATTGACAATTGTTTACACAGTGAAATTAGACTGTTTCAGCACATACAAATTCCACCAGAATTAATGGTGCAACCAGTCATGCGCACAAAAGTGCCATAGAGTCCCCAGATTTTTCTGCCATCCCAAAATGCATCCTGCTTGTGTACAGAAAATTGATAAGAGGTTACACAGTTGAAAGAGAGTGTTTCAGCACAAACAAAGTCCCCCGGAATTATTCTCGCACTCAGTCTTGCGCGCAGTGGTGGCACAGTGTACCAGATTTTTTCTAATGACGCAAAAAGCATACTGCTTGTGTGCAGAAAACAGGCAAGTGGATACACAGCAAAATGAGACTGTTTCTGGACCTACAAAGTCCTCCAGAATTAATGGCGCACTCAGTCATGTGCACAAAAGTGGCACAGAGTCCCCAGATTTTTTCTGCCAGTGCAAAATGCATCCTGCTTGTGTGCAGAAAATTGACAAGTGGTTACACAGTGGAATGAGACTGTTTCAGCACATGCAAAATCCTCCAGAATTAATGGCGCATTAAGTCATGCGCACAGTGGTGGCACAGAGTCTCAGATTTTTTCTACAGGTGCAAAATGCATCCTGCTTGTGTGCAGAAAATTGACAAGTGGTTATACAGTGAAATTAGACTATTTCAGCACAGACAGAGTCCTCCAGAATTAATGGCACAATCATTCATGCACACAAAAGTGGCACAGAGTCGCCATATTTTTCTCTGCCAGCCCAAAATGCATCCTGCTTGTGTGCATATAATTGACAAGCAGTTACACAATGGATTGAGAGTGTTTCAGGACATACAAAGTACCCCAGTATTAACTGTACACTCAGTCATGCCCACAGTGGTGGCACAGTGTCCCAGATTTTTTCTACATACCCAAAATGCATCCTGCTTGTGTGCATGAAATTGACAAGTGGTTAGACAGCAAAGAAGAGACCGTTTCAGCATATACAAAGTGCTCCTGAATTAATGGCACACACAGTCATGTGTGCAGTGGTGGCACAGAGTCACAGATTTTTTCTGCAGGCCAAAAATGCATCCTGCTTGTGTGCAGAAAATTGACAAGTGGTTACAAAGTGGAATGAGAGTGTTTCAGCACAAACAAAATCCCCCAGAATTAATGGCACACTAAGTCATGCGCAAAAAAGTGCCACAGAGTACCCAGATTTTTTCTGACAGCCCAAAATGCATCCTGCTTGAGTGCAGAAAACTGACAAGTGGTTACACTATGAAATAAGAGTTTTTTGCATATACAAAGTCCTCCAGAATTAATGGCGCACTCAGTCATGCACACAAAAGTGACACAGGGTCCCTAGATTTTTTCTGCCTTCCCAAAATGCATCCTGCTTGTGTGCAGACAATTGACAAGTGTTAACACAGTGAAATGAGAGTGTTTCAGCACATACGAAGTCCCCCAGAATTAATGGCGCACTCAGTCATGCTCACAAAAGTGGCACAGAGTCCCCAGATTTTTTCTGCCAGCATAAAATGCATCCTGCTTGTGTACAGAAAATTGACAAGTGGTTACACAGTGGGATGAGACTGTTTCAGGACATACAAAGTCCTCCTGAGTTAATGGTGCACTCAGTGATGTACACAAAAGTGGCACAAAGTCTCTAGATTTTTTCTGCCAGCGCAAAATGGATCCTGCTTGTGTGCAGAAAATTGAGAAGTGGATACACAGTGAAATGAGACTGTTTCAGCACAAAGTCCCCCAGAATTAATGGCGCACTCAGTCATGTGCACTAAAGTGGCACAGAGTCCCCAGATTTTATCTGCCAGCTCAAAATGGATCTTGCTTGTGTGCAGAAAATTGACAAGACTTCAGACAGTTGAATGAGACTGTTTGCACATACAAAGTCCCTCAGAATTAATGGTGCATACAGTCATGCGCTCAGTGGTGGCACAGAGTCCCAGATTTTTTCTTCTGGTGCAAAATGCATCCCACTTGTGTGCCAAAAATTGACAAGTGGATACACAGCAAAATGAGACTGTTTCTGAACATACAAAGTCCTCCAGAATTAAAGGCACACTCAGTCATGTGCACAAAAGTGGCACAGAGTCCTCAGATTTTTTCTGCCAGCCCAAAATGCATCCTGCTTGTGTGCAGAAAATTGACAAGTGGTTAAACAGTGAAATGAGACTGTTTCAGCACATAGAAATTCCCCCAGAATTAATGGCGCACCCAGTCATGCACACAAAAGTGGCATAGAGTCCCCAGATTTTTCTGCCAGCCCAAAATGCATCCTGCCTGTATGCAGAAAACTGACAAGTGGTTACACTATGAAATGATACTATTTCAGCATATACAAAGTCCCCCAGAATTATTGGCGTACTCAGTCATGCGCACAAAAGTGGCACAGAGTCCCCAGAATTTTTCTACCAGCCCAAAAAGCATCCTGCTTGTGTTCAGAAAATTGACAAGTGGTTACACAGTGAAATGAGACTGTTTCAGCACAAAGTCCCCCAGAATTATTGGCGTACTCACTCATGCGCACAAAAGTGGCACAGAGTCCCAGATTTTTTCTGCAGGTGCAAAATGCATCCTGCTTGTGTGCAGAAACTTGACAAGTGGTTACACAGTGAAATGAGACTGTTTCAGCACAGAGAAAGTCCTCCAGAATTAATGGCAAACTCAGTCATGCACACAAAAGTGACACAGAGTTGCCAGATTTTTCTCTGCCAGCCCAAAATGCATCCTACTTGTGTGCATAAAATTGACAAGTGGTTACACAGTGTGATGAGACTTTTTCAGGACATACAAAGTCCTCCAGTGTTAATGGTGCATTCAGTCACGTGCACAAAAGTGGCACAGAGTCCTCAGATTTTTTCTGCCAGCGAAAAATGGATCCTGCTTGTGTGCAGAAAATTGACAAGAGTTCAGACAGTGGAAGGAGACTGTATCAGCACATACAAAGTCCCTCAGAATTAATGGTGCAGTCAGTCAAGCGCACGGTGGTGGCACAGAGTCCCAGATTTTTTCTGCAGGTGCAAAATGCATCCTGCTTGTGTGCAGAAAATTGACAAGTGGTTACACAGTGAAATTAGACTGTTTCAGTACAGACAAAGTCCTCCAGAATTAATGGCACACTCAGTCATGCACACAAAAGTGGCACAGAGTCGCCAGATTTTTCTCTGCCGTCCAAATTGCATCCTGCTTGTGTGCATAAAATTGACAAGTGGTTACACTGTGGATTGATAGGGTTCAGGACATACGAAATCCCCCAGAATTAACTGTATACTCATTCATGCCCGCAGTGGTGGCACAGTGTCCCAGATTTTTTCTGCTGGCCCAAAATGCAACCTGCTTGTGTGCAGAAAATTGACAAGTGGTTAGACAGCAAAGAAAAGACTGTTTCAGCATATACAAAGTGCTCCTGAATTAATGGCACACTCAGTCATGTGCGCAGTGGTGACATAGAGTACCAGATTTTTTCTGCAGGCCCAAAATGCATCCTGCTTATTTGCAGAAAATAGAGAAGTGGTTACACAGTGGAATGAGAGTGTTTCAGCACAGACAAAATCCCCCAGAATTAATGGCGCACTCAGTCATGCTCAAAAAAGTGCCACAAAGTCCCCAGATTTTTTCTGACAGCCCAAAATGCATCCTGCTTGTGTGTAGAAAATTGACCAGTGGTTACACAGTGGAATGAGACTGTTGCAGCATTTACTAAGTCCTCCAGAATTAATGGTGCACTCAGTTATGTACGCAGTGGTGGCACAGAGTCCCAGATTTTTTTTGCAGGCCCAAAATTCATCCTGCTTGTGTGCAGAAAATTGACAAGTGGTTACACAGCCAAATGAGACTGTTTTAGCACATTCAAAGTCCTCCAGAACTAACGGCACACTCAGTCATGCGCACAAAAGTGGCACAGAGTCCCCAGATTTTTTCTGCCATCCCAAAATGCATCCTGCGTGTGTGCAGAAAATTGATAAGTGGTTACACAGTGGAATGAGAGTGTTTCAGAACAAGCAAAGTCGCCCTGAAGTAATGAAGCATTCAGTCATGCACACAGTGGTGGCATAGAGTCCCAGATTTTTTCTACAGGTGCAAAATGCATCCTGCTTGTGTGCAGAAAATTGACAAGAGGATACACTGTGAAATAAGACCGTTTCCGCACATACAGAATCCTCCAGAATTAATGGCGCACTCAGTCAAGTGCACAAAAGTGGCAAAGAGTCCCCAGAATTTTTCTGCCAGCCCAAAATGCATCCTTCTTGCGTGCAGAAAATTGACAGTTGTTTACACAGTGAAATTAGACTGTTTCAGCATATACAAATTCCACCAGAATTAATGGTGCACCCAGTCAGGTGCACAAAAGGGCCATAGAGTCCCCAGATTTTTCTGCCATCCCAAAATGCATCCTGCTTGTGTGCAGAAAATTGATCAGAGGTTACACAGTGGAATGAGAGTGTTTCAGCACATACAAAGTCCCCCGGAATTAATGGCGCACTCAGTCATGCGCGCAGTGGTGGCACAGTGTCCCAGATTTTTTCTAATGGCGCAAAATGCATACTGCAAGTGTGCAGAAAATTTACAAGTGGATACACAGCAAAATAAGACTGTTTCTGGACCTACAAAGTCCTCCAGAATTAATGGCGCACTCAGTCATGTGCACAAAAGTGGCACAGAGTCCCCAAATGTTTTCTGCCAGCCCAAAATGCATCCTGCTTGTGTGCAGAAAATTGACAAGTGGTTACACAGTGAAATGAGCCTTTTTCAGCACATGGAAAGTCCTCCAGAGTTAATGGTGCACTCAGTCATGTGCACAAAAGTGGCACAGAGTCCCCAGATTTTTTATGCCAGTGCAAAATGGATCCTGCTTGTGTGCAGCAAATTGACAAGAGTTCAGTTAGTTTAATGAGACTGTTTCTGCACATACAAAGTCCCCCAGAATTAATGGCACATTCAGTCATACGCACAGTGGTGGCACAGAGTCTCAGATTTTTTCTGCAGGTGCAAAATGCATCCTGCTTGAGTGCAGAAATTTGACAAGTGGTTACACAGTGAAATGAGACTGTTTCAGCACAAAGTCCTCCAGAATTAATGGCACACTCAGTCATGCACACAAAAGTGGCACAGAGTCGCCAGATTTTTCAGCCAGCCCAAAATGCATCCTGCTTGCTTTTATAATTGACAAGTGGTTACGCAGTGGATTGAGAGTGTTTCAGGACATACAAAGTCCCCCAGAATTAACTGTACACTCAGTCATGCCCGCAGTGGTGGCACAGTGTCCCAGATTTTTTCTACAGACCCAAAATGCATCCTGCTTGCGTGCATAAAATTGACAAGTGTTTAGACAGCAAAGAAGAGACTGTTTCAGCATATACAAAGTGCTCCTGAATTAATGGCACACACAGTCATGTGTGCAGTGGTGGCACAGAGTCCCAGATTTTTTCTGCAGGCCAAAAATGCATACTGCTTGTGTGCAGAAAATTGACAAGTGGTTACACAGTGGAATGAGAGTGTTTCAGCTCATACAAAATCCCCCAGAATTAATGGCGCACTCAGTCATGCGCAAAAAAGTGCCACAGGGTCTCCAGATTCTTTCGGAGAGCCCAAAATGCATCCTGCTTGTGTGTAGAAAATTGACAAGTGGTTACACCATGAATTGAGACTGTTTCAGCACTTACTAAGTCCTCCAGAATTAATGGTGCACTCAGCCATGTGCGTAGTGGTGGCACAGAGTCCCAGATTTTTTTTGCATTCCCAAAATGCATCCTGCTTGTGTGCAGAAAATTGACAAGTGGTTACACAGTGGAATGAGAGTGTTTCAGCACATACAAAGTCCCCCAGAATCAATGGCGCACTCAGTCATGCGCGCAGTGGTTGCAGAGTGCCCAGATTTTTTCTTCTGCTGCAAAATGCATCCTGCTTGTGTGCAGTAAATTGACAAGTGGATACACAGCATAATGAGACTGTTTCTGCACATACAAAGTCCTCCCGAATTAATGGCGCACTCAGTCATGTGCACAAAAGTGGCACAGAGTCCCCAGATTTTTTCTGCCAGCCCAAAATGCATCCTGCTTGTGTGCAGAAAATTGACAAGTGGTTACACAGTGGAATGAGAGTGTTTCAGCACATACAAAGTCACCCAGAATTAATGGCGCACTCAGTCTTGCGCACAGTGGTGGCACTGGGTCCCAGATTTTTTCAGCAGGCCCAAAATGCATCCTGCTTGCATGCAGAAAATTGACAAGTGGTTACACAGTGAAATAAGACTGTTTCAGCAAATACAAAGTCCTCCAGAATTAATGGTACTCAGTCATGCATGCAGTGGTGGCACAGATTCCCAGACTTTTTTCAGCAGGCCCAAAATGCATCCTGCTTGTGTGCAGAAAACTGACAAGTGGTTACACTATGAAATAAGACTTTTTTGCATATACAAAGTCCTCCAGAATTAATGGCGCACTCAGTCATGCACACAAAAGTGGCACAGAGTCCCCAGAATTTTTCTTCCAGCCCAAAATGCGTCCTGCTTGTGTGCAGAAAATTGACAAGTGGTTACACAGTGAAATGAGACTGTTTCAGCACATGCAAAGTCCTCCAGAATTAAATGTGCAATCAATCATGCGCACAAATGTGGCACAGAGTCCCCAGATTTTTTCTGCCAGCTTAAAATGCATCCTGCTTGTGTGCCGAAAATTGACAAATAGTTACACAGTGGGATGAGACTGTTTCAGGACATACAAAGTCCTCCTGAGTTAATGGTGCACTCAGTCATGTGCACAAAAGTGGCACAAAGTCCCCAGAATTTTTTCTGCCAGCGCAAAATGGATCCTGCTTGTGTGCAGAAAATTAATAAGTGGTTTCACAGTGGAATGAGAGTGTTTCAGCACATGCAAAGTCCCCCAGAAGTAATGGCGCATTCAGTCATGCGCACAGGGGTTGCACAGAGTCCCAGATTTTTTCTGCAGGTGCAAATTGCATCCTGCTTGTTTGCAGAAAATTGAGAAGTGGATACACAGTGAAATGAGACTGTTTCAGCACAAAGTCCCCCAGAATTAATGGTGCACTCAGTCATGTGCACAAAAGTGGCACAGAGTCCCCAGATTTTTTCTGCCATCGAAAAATGGATCCTGCTTGTGTGCAGAAAATTGACAAGACTTCAGAAAGTGGAATGAGACTGTTTGCACATACAAAGTCCCTCAGAATTAATGGCGCATTCATTCATGCGTTCAGTGGTGGCACTGAGTCCCAGATTTTTTCTTCTGGTGCAAAATGCATCCCTGCTTGAGTGCAGAAAATTGACAAGTGGATACACAGCAAAATGAGACTGTTTCTGAACATACAAAGTCCTCCAGAATTAATGGCGCACTCAGTCATGTGCACAAAAGTGGCACAGAGTCCCCAGGTTTATTCTGCCAGCCCAAAATGCATTCTGCTTGTGTGCAGAAAATTGACAAGTGGTTACACTATGAAATGAGACTGTTTCAGCATATACAAAGTCCCCAGAATTAATGTCGCACTCAGTCATGCGCACAAAAGTGGCACAGAGTCCCCAGATTTTTTCTGCCAGCCCAAAATGCATCCTGCTTGTGTGCAGAAAATTGACAAGTGGTTACACAGTGTAATGAGACTGTTTCAGGACATACAAAGTCCTCCAGAGTTAATGGTGCACTCAGTCATGAGCACAAAAGTGGCACAGAGTCCCCAGATTTTTTCTGCCATCGCAAAATGGATCCTGCTTGTGTGCAGAAAATTGACAAGAGTTCAGACAGTGGAATGAGACTGTTTCAGCACATACAAAGTCCCTAAGAATTAATGGCACATTCAGTCAAGCGCACAGTGGTGGCACAGAGTCCCAGATTTTTTCTGCAGGTGCAAATTGCATCCTGCTTGTGTGCAGAAAATTGAGAAGTGGATACACAGTGAAATGAGACTGTTTCAGCACAAAGTCCCACAGAATTAATGGCGCACTCAGTCATGGGCACAAAAGTGGCACAGAGTCCCCAGATTTTTTCAGCCAGCGCAAAATGGATCCAGCTTGTGTGCAGAAAATTGACAAGACTTCAGACAGTGGAATGAGACTGTTTGCACATACAATGTCCCTCAGAATTAAAGTCGCATTCAGTCTTGCGCTCAGCGGTGGCACAGAGTCCAAGATTTTTTCTTCTGGTGCCAAATGCATCCCGCTTGTGTGCAGAAAATTGACAAGTGGTTACACAGTGAAATGAGACTGTTTCAGCACATGCAAAGTCCTCCAGAGTTAACTGTGCAATCAATCATGTGCACAAATGTGGCACAGAGTCCCCAGAATTTTTCTGCCAGCCCAAAATGCATCCTGCTTGTGTGCAGAAAATTGATAAGTGGTTACACAGTGGGATGAGACTGTTTCAGGACATACAAAGTCCTCCAGAGTTAATGGTGCACTCAGTCATGTGCCCAAAAGTGGCACAGAGTCCCCAGATTTTTTCTGCCAGCGCAAAATGGATCCTGCTTGTGTGCAGAAAATTGACAAGAGTTCAGACAGTGGAATGAGACTGTTTCTGCACATACAAAGTCCCACAGTATTAATGGCGCATTCAGTCATGCACACTGTGGTGGCACAGAGTCCGAGATTGTTTCTGCAGGTGCAAAATGCATCCTGCTTGTGTGCAGAAAATTGACAAATGGTTACACAGTGAAATTAGACTGTTTCAGCACAGAAGAAGTCCTCCAGAATTAATGGCACTCTCAGTCATGCACACAAAAGTGGCACAGAGTCGCCAGATTTTTCTCTGTCAGCAAAAAATGCATCCTGCTTGTGTGCATAAAATTGACAATTGGTTACACTGTGGATTGAGAGTGTTTCAGGACAAACAAAGTCCCCCAGAATTTACTGTACACTCAGTCATGCCCGCAGTGGTGGCACAGTGTCCCAGATTTTTTCTACTTTCACAAAATGCAACCTGCTTGTGTGCAAAATATTGACAAGTGGTTAGACAGCAAAGAAGAGACTGTTTCAGCATATACTAAGTGCTCCTGAATTAATGGCACACTCAGTCATGCATGTAGTGGTGGCACAGAGTCCCAGATTTTTTCTGCAGGCCCAAAATGCATCCTGCTTTTGTGCAGAAAGTTGACAAGTGGTTACACAGTGGAATGAGAGTGTTTCAGCACATACAAAATCCCCCAGAATTAATGGCACACTCAGTCATATGCAAAAAAGTGCCACAGAGTCCACAGATTTTTTCTGACAGCCCAAAATGCATCCTGAGTGTGTAGAAAATTGACAAGTGGTTACACAGTGAAATGAGACTGTTTCAGCACAAAGTCCCCCAGAATTAATGGCGCACTCAGTCATGTGCACAAAAGTGGCACAGAGTCCCCAGATTTTTTCTGCCAGCCCAAATTGCATCATGCTTGTGTGCAGAAAATTGACAAGTGGTTACACAGTGAAATGAGACTGTTTCAGCACCTAGAAATTCCCCCAAAATTAATGGTGCACCCAGTCATGCACACAAAAGTGGCATAGAGTCCCCAGATTTTTCTGCCAGCCCAAAATGCATCCTGCTTGTGTGCAGAAAACTGACAAGTGGTTACACTATGAAATGAGATTGTTTCAGCATATACAAAGTCCCCCAGAATTAATGGCGCACTCAGTCATGTGCACAAAAGTGGCACAGAGTCCCCAGATTTTTTCTGCCAGCCCAAAATGCATCCTGCTTGTATGCAGAAAATTGACACGAGTTCAGACAGTTGAATGAGACTGATTCAGCACATACAAAGTCCCTCAGAATTAATGGTGCATTCTGTCATGTGCACAGTGGTGGCATAGAGTCCCAGATTTTTTCTGCAGGTGCAAAATCCATCCTGCTTGTATGCAGAAAATTGACAAGTGGTCACACTGTGGATTGAGAGTGTTTCAGGACATACAAAATCCCCCAGAATTAACTGTACACTCAGTCATGCCCGCAGTGGTGGCACAGTGTCCCAGATTTTTTCTGCTGGCCCAAAATGCATCCTGCTTGTGTGCAGAAAATTGACAAGTGGTTAGACAGCAAAGAAGAGACTGTTTCAGCATATGCAAAGTGCTCCTGAATTAATGGCACACTCAGTCATGCGCACAGTGGTGACACAGAGTCCCAGATTTTTTCTGCAGGCCCAAAATGCATCCTGCTTGTTTGCAGAAAATTGACAAGTGGTTATACAGTGGAATGAGAGTGTTTCAGCACAGACAAAATCCCCCAGCATTAATGGCGCACTCAGTCATGCTCAAAAAAGTGCCACAGAGTCCCCAGATTTTTTCTGACAGCCCAAAATGCATCCTGCTTGTGTGTAGAAAATTGACAAGTGGTTACACAGTGGAATGAGACTGTTTCAGCATTTACTAAGTCCTCCAGAATTAATGGTGCACTCAGTTATGCGCGCAGTGGTGGCACAGAGTCCCAGATTTTTTTTGCAGGCCCAAAATGCATCCTGCTTGTGTGCAGAAAATTGACAAGTGGTTACTCAGCGAAATGAGACTGTTTTAGCACATTCAAAGTCCTCCAGAACTAATGGCACACTCAGTCTTGCACACAAAAGTGACATAGAGTCCCCAGATTTTTTCTGCCAGCCCAAAATGCATCCTGCTTGTCTGCAGAAAATTGACAACTGTTAACACAGTGGAGTGAGAGTGTTTCAGCACATGCCCCAGTATAATATGATGACTGTGAGTTTCGTGCTGCTTGTCCAATGTGTTCTGCGAGACGAATCCACCAAATGCAATGTGATCATCTCAGCTGGACTGAAGGGTGCCCTTTGGCTGTACACTAATAGTAGCCTTGGAGATATATATATATATATATATATATATATATATATATATATATATATATATATACTAGATATATGGTTGTGTTGTGTATTTTGTAGGTGAGGATGGGGTTGACATGGACATGTACTCATGGAATTGTTCTGCATCACAGGTCACACAGAAACTGTTGGTGTGCACATTCCAGTGCTCAATGAAAATTTTTTGTGCTGAAATTGGAAATGGATAACTCTCAAGCACATGAAGGTAAGTATTTTTTTTTTTGTGGGGAGGTGGGGGAATCATATTTACAGGTTTGTCTGTAATGGTTTCTTATATTTTACTTCTTCACAGATTTCATCAGCATCCTTCTGGAGTCCGGTTGTTAATGATGGTCATGGTCATCTAATGAAATGACTTCTGAGTGTTGCAAGTGTGCCCAAGCTCGGGGGAGAGGGGATGCCTGATATTGAAGAACTTTTTTGGATAAGGCCACTTTGACAGAACAACAAAGCATCTGGAAGTTTCCTAAAAAAAAAGAAATGAATGACTTCTTACAACTTAATTGTTATGCGTCCCTCCCAGGTTCTCCAATCTCAATCTAAAGTCAATTTACATTTCAATCCCACATCTTGTCAACTAACACAACCTGTGTGCAATAATTGATTCAGTCTTTACAAAACAATGAAACAGATGAAATAAAATCTTTATACTTACCAGAATGGATTTCACATGGATATTAAATCACTTCCTCCCTGTACAGTACAGCTACAGTACCATTCCCAAAGAGTTTTAGCCATAGAACCTTTTTTTGTTGCCCTGTAAAAGAAACAAAAGAAGTGTACTGTATGTGTTTTACCATTGCAGCTCTGAAAAGCTACAGAAAACAAAACATACAACTAAAGGAAGTGAAGCAGCAAAACAAACATGAGTGCACATACTTACTTTATGGTTTAAATATTAAGAAGCTTTGTGTCTAACATCAGTCCCAGTCATGGCGGTCCAGGGGGGCAGACACACTCATGGTGGGAGTGGCTAACATCAGTCCTGGTGGTGGTGGTCAGGGAGGCAGACAGAATCATGGTGGCAGTGGCTAACATCAGTACTGGTGGTGGCCCGGGGGGCAGACAGACTCATGTTGGCAGTGGCTAACATCAGTCGCGGTGGTGGTTTGGGGGGGCAGACAGACTCATGGTGGCAGTGACTAACATCAGTTCCAGTAGTGGTGGTGTTTTGGGGGGGAGACAGACTCATGGTGACAGTGGTGGCAATGACTAACATCAGTCCCGGTGGTGATGGTCCGGGGGGGTACACCACCTTTCAAAAACTTCAGTTAAAACCTGCCAACATTAACCACATCATCATCCTCATAAAGAAAGCTGCCCTCACAGTCATCAATGTCTGAAGTCTGACCACTGGGAAATTCTTTCTCCATTGTGTCATCATCTACGTCAGTGGTGGACCGTTTCAGACAGCCACTGCCAGTGCCGCCAGGATGCTCCATTTCCACATCAGCAAGACCACCATGACTAGGCCGGGGTATGAATACCGAGGTTGCTGTCTGTGCTGGTATGTGCCTCTCATTCATTTTAATGAATGTTAGCAAACTAACATTTGCAGGAGACAGGTTTGTCCAACGATCTCTGACTATTGCACCTGCTGAGCTGAATACCCTCTCAACACTTACACTGGAGGGTGGGCATGTGAGGTACTTCAGTTGAGGTACTTCAGTGACACTGCAGTCAGCTCTGGCCATTCACTGACCTTTCCACTCCAGTACAAAAGAGGATCTTCAGTTATTGTCAGATGCCTGTTTTCAGACAAATATGACTCAACCATTCTCTGTGCTGCACTAAGTCCAATTGTTGATGCATAATCCTGTTCTCCTGAATCATTTACTGTATTTCACAAATCCCCACTTGGGACAAAGTCTCCCAAAGTGGGTTGACGCCAGCCACTTTGGATGACAGACCACCTGGAACTGCAGTCCCCTTCTCCTTGCAGGATATGCTTGATGGTCCTCCAGGTACACCTTCAGCCGGATTATGCTGCTGAGGTTTGCTGACCTTGGCACGTGACTTCTGTGCTCCATGAACCAAGCGTACCAGTTGACCACTGATATTTTTTACCTGTTCAGGCCCTCCCTTCAATACTGATGCAATTCCACGTTTGTATCATGGGTCCAGCATAGTTGCTATGGCAAAGTTGTCACTACGCTGAATGCTCACAACATGATGATTCTGGTCGAATACTATCAACATGTGTTGCAGTAACATACTGCTACCACTGTCTCCGGCAACATCAAGGCTATACAGTACATTCACCAATGTCTGCCTCAGCACCCGCGGCAGTAGAATTGATTGGCTAATGGAAGCAGAATTGCCACTCACTGCCTGTGTGACATGTTCAAAAGGCCACACAATTGTTATTACAGAGTCCAAGAGGTGCCACTGTTCAGTCGTCATAGACATGGAGGCCCCGGAACTGTCACAGCTAGTGTGCATAACAAGATATTCTGAGATGGCTTTGTATTGTTCATACAACCTCTCTGCCATGTATAAAGTGGAGTTCCATTGGGTGACAACTTCCAGCTTCAAGCAGTGCTGAGGCAGGCTGTTTTGTATCTGCAACTGCTGCTGCTGGTCACAGGCCTTTCCAGATCTTGAAAAGTGAGAGCAGATACGTCATGCAATGGTCAGCATTTCCTTTGTATCAGGGTGCTGCAGAAACTCCTGAACCACAAGATTTAAACAGTGGGCCATGCATGGAACACGAAAAAAACACCATTCGTAATGCATTTCACCACATTTGACCCATTGTCACTTGCTATGAACCCAGCTCTCAGGGATAGAGGGTTTAGCCATCTGTCAATTTCAGTCAGTACCACTTCCAACATGTTCTCACCTGTGTGTGAACAGGTCACATTGTGCATGGCAATCATTGCATGCTGTTGAATTCCTGGAAGATTGCTACCACGACAATTCACCTTACTTCACTGATTATTCACACTACCAACATCACAAACAACCCCCGGAACCTGTGCCTAGTGTGCAGTTATACACAAATATGAACTTCCCACTGTTTTGCTTCTTGTCCACAATGAATGAATGGAGAGGAGGAATGTTAAAGGACATGTCTTACTGAGTCGGACACAGTGCGGAACAACTCAGGGACAGCACAGGTAGGACATTTTACATGGGGTGTGTTGATCACAAATGGTTACGCTCTGTGATGAATGGTATTGGCAGGGGATGGAGTGTGGACATTTGATGAAGACGGTTGCACAGGTGGTGATGGCAAACCCAGAAATGTTGTTATTCTGCCAGATTTTCCAACTGGGGTTGATGTACCCCTTGCACTAGACGTACTGCATTCACCACCACCACCATCACCAAAACTGCAACTCTCACCAGCACTGGACAGCATTTCAAAGTCATTATGGTCCTCTACCTCATCATGCCTGTAGTAATCCTCTGCTCTTATACCCACACTACTGCACACGTTTAATTTCCTACTGGACTTAACAGTCATGGAAGGGGATAATGTGCTGGCTATGGTTGCCAGTGACACGGGTGAATGCCCCACTGTGGTATTAGCTGCCCTCTTGTGCTGGGTCCACAGTGCCAAGTGCCTATTCTTTAGATATTTATGCTGTCCTCCTGTGCCTAGATAGCTCCCATTTTTACCTCGACTCACACGCACATGGCAAACCTGGCAGATTGCAACTGAATCATCATTTGCATCTTGAACAAAAAAATCCCAAACAAGGGATTGTGATGCTCTGCTTTTAACATGTCCATGATGTGGCTTATTTAAGTCCGTTATTTTAAGCACTGAAGTGGGGGGGGGGAACGTGATGTTTCGGGCACTGCACACCTGGACTGCAACTGACCACCATGACTACTTATCATATTGATTACTGTGTCATCATCATCAACTAAAACTGGTAGATCACAAGTTTTTACGGGGGGGGGGGGTCCTGCAAACAGACTCAGACACAGCCACTTTTAATTTCTTTTTCTCCGGTTCCCAACTGGCGTCAATTACGTCATCATCATATTCATCAACGTCAAACACATCCACATCTTCTGCTTGGATGCTAGCATCTGAACTGCATGTTGCAACAACAGCAACATCATCATCATCATCACATTCATCATCAGCATCTACACCACCATCACCTGATATTTTTTCACCACACTGTGAATCACCACATGGAAAATGAGTGATGTTAAGTGCCACAGTGGATGGAATATCACATTGTATGCTATCTTTGACATGACTATCAGAATCCTCAGGTTCAGTTACTGGGATGTTACTGGGAAGTATGACATCATCTACACTGCCACTCACTTACACTGCTTCACACTACATATTTTTGGATATGGTGCACTGGCCAGAATTAAAACTTGATGCAACAATACTAATACTACCTCCACCACCACTAACACCAGTAACACTAACACCACCGGCTGGGAAAACATCATCTCCTCCAACTATGAGTGAAGCTACTGACTGGGCGGTAAAAAACATTGTGGGAGAAATACCTTTCCTCACATCAGCAATGCAGTTCTGCGTCTGCGTACTACTACCACGCCCACAGACCATCTTACTGCCAACATTGCCATGGTGAGAAACAGCTTTGCTTGCACGTCTCTTTCCAGGCATTTTGGGGGATCAACCACAAATATTATAACCAAATTCAGATTTTGATACGTTCAGTCTCTGATTGGAGGGACGCTGGATGTCAAGCCAAATAAACAACTGTGGCTTCAGCAACAGAGACTACTCTGAGACTGTCACGGAATTAAAACAACTTCAGTAACCAGTGGTGCTGATGAGGTCACAAAAACAATCCAATCTGGTAAAAAATACCTTTTGAATGTGGGGGTGGGGGGAGCACTGAATGCAAACAGTGCTGATTTTTACAGCACTACAAGCAGCAAAACTAAGAACAGATACCACGATATCAGAACAAAATCAGGCAGCTACAGTGGATAGTAGGTTCACATTGGTGCGCCTGCAATTACACTAGTCTGTGGCACAATAAAAGGTGTATTATTTGATGCACACAACACTGCACACACACTCACACACAGAAGAGTTTGTGTACAATACTGAATGAGGAATGCGTTGCAAATGCAAAAATTCAGTACTATGCCACGTTACGTATTGTACATTTGTAATGTAAACAACCTGAACTTATGAACTGCTGCACCACATCCACACAACAAACAGCAAAAACATTTCTACTATTACTGACAATATTATTGTGTGTACATTAACACAGTCAGTTATATAACAAAAATATAGCCAAAAAACAAAGAAATCACTATTTCTCCAACTTAAATCTACCTACACCGCAGATACGCCCCTCCCCCAAAGCAAACGTTCACTGTCTTTCACCACACACACTCAATGTTGTAAATTAACATTCAAAATCCACACAAAAACAAAAACGCTCGATGATATGAGCACAGGAGGGGTTCCTACAATCGATGAACTGAAGTTGGATCCCCAAAAAAAGTAATGCTTTTTGAACAGCTTTTACAAGATTCCTATCACAGACAGCTATCAGAGCACCCTGTCTCCTATTTCTTCCTACTCATACTACCCCGAACTGAGGCTGTGCAGATCAATATAGAGCCCATGTGACCTGAAATCCCATGAATCACTGCAAAATTCACCTTTGGAGCTCAAAAACAAGGCGAAGTGAGGCGCAGTGCACTGCCTGCAATGCACTTCGCCTTAAATTTGGCAGAGTAGTGGCCTGGGGAGGCAGAGTAATGTGAAGTCATTGCTTCCAATGGACTTCACATTCCTCATTATAATGCCAAGTACTCCTCTTCATGTTGTGGAGCACTCCGCAAATCCGCCTTTGCTCCGCGAATTGCCTCGTGGAGTGGATTGAGTCCACTTCTCCCACCACTAAAAGTGACATGTATGGCCCTGGAAGGCTATGTGCTATAACATTTATGGACATCATCTAAGTTAATCTAATAAAATGTATCACAATCTTAAATGAATTATATTCTCGAAGAACTAACACTGATAAAAGTAGGCTTTACTTCAACAAAAGATGTTATAAAATGGGTAGATAAAATAGAGAGTTATGATTTTCCAAGGTCCATCACATGATTGTACAGTGATATTATTTAATGCAAGATCACAGTTTTTATTTGCCTTTTATGTATTTTCTATGTTAAAGATCAAATTTATAAGTGCAACAACATGCCTAGTGGTGCATTATCCAATAACTGTCACACATCCTGGGTAAATGTAACGCATGAGTCTGCAGTCTGAGGTCCTTCAGCTACCCAGGAAGTGTGTCATGTATTGCTTAATGCACATCATTGAAGAGCCAGTGATGCCACTGGAACACATTTGAAAAAATGTAGTATTTAGATATAATTTAGCTTATATTTACTTTTCCACATAATTCTTACATTATTTCTGTAGTACTAAGGACATTTGCATGAAAACAGTACCTCTACACTATCTGTTCTGGCTGTTTGCCTATACATTACCTCACATCACAATTCTGTTTATGACATCACAATCTGTTTTTTATGCAGATAATTATGACAAAATAAACTGTGGATTGTGATGACAAATATAAACAAGTGGATGGAGCAGATGAAGTCTGGAGAGCAGTAGTATTATTCTCATCCAACTGTCCTCTGTAATATACAAATGGGTAAAATAATTACAAAAATATATGAAATATGAACATAATTGTGTCTATATCTTTTAGAATTTTCCCATGGAGTCATGGGCTCTTTGAGTGTGTTATTGTGAACTGTGCAGTTGTTAATTATATAAGACTGGGTACCACCTGACTTATTTAGTTACAAAATACAAAATCATCAAGGACAAAATTTAAGTGTTTACCTATTTTATTTTTTATTACGCTACTTGTAGGGTCATGTGAAACTGTGAGTTTGTTTTTCTTAATCTGCCATTTTAAGGAAGGAATTGAGTTGTAGATCCCCAGTGATACAGTTACAGCTGGGATCAGCAAAACCTGGTTATAAAACACACACACCCCCCCAGTTTTGAATGTCAAGTCATTCCATTGTTTGACTAAGGACACTTGTATGAAAACTACCCTTGTCCCTTGCATTCCACTTACATGTGTTACTCTGGAGCTGAACCTATCATGGTTCTTCTTGTGCCATCACAGTCTGTTGCTGGGTGTAGAACTGTATTGCCACAAGTAGGGTATTATGAGTTCACCTTCAAGGTAACATTCTGATGCAGATTTATGCTGAGGTGACAGCTCCTATTTTCATGTAAATATGATTAGTTATAAAGAATGGAATAGCTTGAAATTAAACATTTTTAAATGCAGTGCTACCTAAAGCAGCAGTTAATGCCATGGTGAAAATTTTGACATATACTTTTCTATTCCATTTTAGATTACCCCTTGCTTAGTGTCTTGTACAATATCCCTCCTTTCCCAGTTTTGGATCTGCTTTAGTATTGTTTTTTACATTTCAAATAATAAAAGGAGCACTCCTTTAAATGAGTCCTGAACCTAGCTTTTATCAGGATTCTCAGCTTTTTTTGTACACATACCTGTATTGTTTAGTAAGGTCAGGGAGCACTATTTTCTGCATGTTAGTTTGTTTTAGTCACAAGAAAAGTGATGTTACAAAGTGGGTTTTCAAAAACAATTAAGAATATTGATGAAAACCTAGATTAAGCCTTATTACAAGGATAATTCATTTTATTATTTCAAATATAAAAGTGATATATCAGAGTCGAGATGTGAAAAAAGGGTATCAATCAATACATAGAAATGTAGAAACATAGAAGATGTTGGCAGATAAAGACCTCATGGACTATCCAGTCTGTCCTATTTTTCCCTACCTACTACACCGCAGACCCTACACAGTCTACAGACTTCCCCCGCCTTACTTTCAAAGTTCCCTTATACAAATCCCATTAATTCTTGAATCCTATAACCATTTTAGACTCAACTACCTCCACTGGAAGGCTGTTCCATGCATCCACCACCCTGTCCATGAAGATGTACTTTTTTACGTTACCTCTGAGCCTCCCTGCTGCCACCTTTGTCTTGTGACCCCTTGTCCTTGAGCATCTTTTTCTTTGAAAGATGTTGCCTTCTTGTGCCCTGTTTTTGCCTGAAATATATTTGCATGTTTCTATCATATCCCCCCTTTTCTCCTTTCCTCAAGGAAGTACAAATTAAACTCCTTAAGCCTTTCTTCGTATGACCTTTGGTGCAGGCATTGCACCATTTTGGTTATTCTCCTTTGCACTGTCTTTACCTTATCTATGTCCTTTCTGAGATGGAGCCTCCAGAACTGGACACAGTACTCGAGGTGTGGTCTCACCAGTGACCTATACAGGGTATCACTACATGTCTCCTTCTGCTGGTGATTCTCCTGCCTATGCAGACCAGCATCCTATTCGCCTTTCCACTGCCTTGTCATGTTGTTTAACTACCTTCAGGTCATCTGAAATTATTATCCCCAGGTTCCTTTCCTGCTTTGTGACTTCTATTTCCTCTCCTCCCAGTTGTTATGTTGCCCCCAGGTTTCTATTTTCCAAGTGCATGATTTTGCACTTTTTTTGCATTGCAACCCATCTGCCAGACCAATGACCATTCTTCTAGCCTATGTAAATTGCTTCTCATTCTATCTATCCCACCCCCCCCGTATGTCTACTGTGTTGCAGAGCTTTGTGTCATCTGCGAATAGGCAGACCTTCCCTTTCAGTCTCCCTGCGATGTCACCTATAAATATATTAAAGATGACTGGGCCTAGTACTGACCCCTACAGCACTCCACTGGTCACCCTGCCCACTCCAGAGTGGATGCCATTCACTACCACCCTTAGATTTCTGTTTCCTAGCCAACTCTCTACCCATTTAACTACTGTATTTTAGTCCCTACTCCCAGGCTCCCTAGTTTATTTATCAGCCTCCTGTGTGGAACAGTGTTTAAGACCTTGCTGAAATCAAGGTAGGCTATATTGACATCGCCTCCCTGATACAGCTTCTTGGTTACCCAGTAAAAGAACTCAAACAGAAAGAGCTTACTCTGGTTCAATTTCAGTTGCTTACCATCTGTATCCCCCCTTCCCAAGTCTCCCCTGAAAAACTGACTTCTAGGCCCAGTGAACTTACCTGGTCAACAAAATTCAATAAAATAAATAAAATAAAATAAGTTAGTCTGGCAAGACCTCTCTCCTGTGAAATCATGTTGCCTTGGGCCCTGTAGACCACTAGCAACAATGTATCCCTGATCCTTTCCTTTAGTAGTGATTCAATTACCTTGCACACCATTGACATCAGGCTGAAATATGAACATATGAACATATGAAGAATGCCAGCAGATACAGGCCTGATACTCTATCTAGTCTGCTTGCGTGTGCTGCTAGCAGTCTGTTACACTGCAGCTGCTCCCCTCTCTCCTACCTGCGTATCCAATTTCATGCCCGTACTAGCTGTTATGGTATCACATAATAATAGCGACCCAAAATGAGTGACTACAAAAATATCAACTCATTTTAGGTGCTATTATTGTGCGCTACCCTGCAGAATAGCTAGGGCATGGGATGGCAACCATGGGGAAGGGCAAATGGAAGAGGGGAATAGTGAGGGGAAAGGGAGGGACAGGGAAGGGGATTTTAGGCACCAGAGTACCTGCTGCCACCGAGCTAGCCATGTGGTGTGGTGGTGTGGGTGGCAAGCTCTGGCACAGCAGGTACTGGGTTCGGGACCAGGAAAGTGTACTTTTTGCCACAGCTGCAAGCTGCGGCACTTAAATTTTGCTGACATCTGGTTTTTGCCACCTCCCCGATATGCATCCCCCTGGAGTTGAGAATCCTAATTCAGAGGGTGTAGGGGCAAAGCCCCCGTGAGGGGGGCAAGGGGGGCAGCCCCTCCACCGCTGCAAAAACACTTTTTTAAAAATCTGGATGTCGGGTCACCTTGAAGTGTATATCGCCGATTTGCTTTTCATTGATATACACTCACCATAATAGTGATCGCTGTTTTGCATTCGCTGTTATGATATGGAACCACTGTTACCTCTTCTCCCAGTGCCTCATTGGTGACCATCCCCCAGACTTTGTCCCATCCCCTATTAAAACTGCTCACCATCCTCAAGGATACCACCTCCTCAGGCAGTGCATTCCACCTTGCCACCACTCTCTCCGTGAAATAGTGCTTTCTCATTTCCCTTCTGAATCTACCACCCTCCAACTTTAAATTGTGCCTCCTAGTGTCTCTCCCTCTCCTTAATCTTAAAATTCCCTCTGTACCATCTTTATTTATGCCTTTCATATATTTGAAGGTTTCTATCATGTCCCCTCTATCCCTCTGTTCCTCCAGAGAGTACCTGTTGAGCTTCCTCAGTCTCTGCTCATATGGTTTGTCCTCCATACCGAGGATCATCCTGGTTGCTCTGCGTTGCACCCTCTCCAGCAATTTAACATCTTTATTTAAGTAGGGGCACAGTATAAAGTACAAATAAGTAGGTACAAGGTAATACAAAATAGAATAAAATGTACATAGTAGGTCAACATTTTCACTGCTAAAATGCACTGCTGGGGTTTAAGTTCTTCTGATGCCATGTGATTTTTATTCCAGATATCCTGATCTCCTGGATACATGGACATTTTCATAGAATGCTGGGGAAACTGCTAATTTGTTTATTAAAGCTGTTAACCAGTCAGGAGCGGTACAAATCCATAGGTCCATAAGCTGATTCAACAGCATCCTGGATTTGTTTTTCAAATCTTAGACTGTATTTTCCCAGGATAGCCAAGATCTGATGAAACCCCATATTTATACTGGTGTCCTGCTTTAATGAACTCTACAGCTCTGAAGTCAGAAGGACAAGGAGAAATAGTGACTTTTTGCAAGGTAAATGCTGACTTTGCAAGTATCTAGTAATTATTAACATTTCTAGTAAATCTAGGAATTAGCCTTCAAAAGGGGAAAATTGTGAAATTAATAAGACTTTCCTGATAACAGACAACATAGTCATAATTACTACAGGACCATAAGAACACAACACTTTAGAAGCCACCAAGGAAGCAATATTGAAATGGATACCTTGCAGAAGACTCATTTATTTTTTGCAAATGCACAATAAAGTAGTACAGTGGTGGAACTGTCAAATGCTGAAGAACAGCATGGCACTTAACCTTTTACACCCCCTAGTGTCACTTCATCAGAAATGCAGGACTCAAAAGACCAGTGCCTTACTTATGAGGCATATAAATATGCAGTACATAATTCATCTGAATAACGTACAATAAATGTGTGCAAAACTTGCTGTGAATACTATGCATTAAAACATTACACAAACAGATTAAAAAAAACAGGCTATACAATCAAGTTTGTGAAAGATAATCACAAAGCATTACTCTTGGTGCAAAGTTGCACAATTTTCTGATCCCAGTCTATCTTCAAAAATCTGTCCTTGCAACACATTCAGTCACTGTGCAAAGCATAGTAAAGGATGGCAAATTATTTGGATTGCCTTGATGTCAAAAGATAGACTGTGATAAACAAGAACTGTTTAAATTACCCAACCAAAATATGTTGTAGATATTACAATATTAACCCTACTTTGTCTGACTATACCACTAGGACACACAAAACAGATTACAAAAATTCACAATCCAGAAATTTGCTAGAGAATGCAAAACCCCCACCACTCTGATGTTTATTGTGCCAAAATAATAGAATCACCTGCATCCAGATCAAGAGAGGTTCACTAGGATGAGGAGAGGAGGAAGATGCAGAGATAAAAATTCAAAGGAAATACTGCAGCAGTAAATAAGTGTATTTAAAAGGATTAAGGATTCTAGGGAGAATATGAAGAGGGAGGTCATGCAAAAAACAAAAGGGTTGTGGGCACAAGATTGAAGACAAACTGCCTTAATGCCAGAAGCCTGGGAAACAAAATCAGTGCATTTTAAGCAAAGACAGCAGACACCAGGCTGTACCTTGTAGCCATTACAGAAACTTGGGCCACAGAGAACAATGACTGGGATCTGATGGTACCAGGCTACAACATATATAGCAGGGGTCTTTACTGGCTGGCCTGCAGACAAGATTTGGACCGCAGTGGACTTCTGTTTGGCCCCCAGAAGGTCCCGAATGCAATGCTTTGTGCACAACAGGCACGGTATTCAAAATATCCAAGGGAATTCAAAAATAAGCATGAGACAGAGATACACAGAGAGACAGGGAAACATGGACTGAATGGAACACAGCAACTTTATTTGGTGCTTTGAAAAACAGTGTCAGGCATCAGTAACAATTTGTTATGGCACAGTAGGTCGGCTGAAGTTAAGGCATCTGCAAAAGCTGCAGTAGTATTGTTCAGAACACAGCAACTTTTATTGGTGGCTTAACAGCTCAAAAACATCAGGCAGCTGTAAGAACTTTCAATCAGAAAGTGACAAGATATTTTAAAACTGCTGCAGCAGTGTTATGCTGAACGCAACTACTTCTAATCAAAAACATGCCAGGCAAACATTACAACTGCCAAAACAGGCACTAATAACACAAGGACATGGCTTTGTTTGCTATTCTTCATTGCAGTAATGGTATGAAAGTATGCCAAAATAGCAGCTCTGTCATCCAGCTTAAGCAAACATTAACAGACAACAGGAACAGCTGTGCAACTTAAATATGACACTGGCAAGGCTTGTTATTAGTTTGCCTCAATAATGTCTCTACTGAGCAAAGTAGCACTTCTTGCTTTGTGCCAGGTTGTTAAAATCTGACTTCAGTGAAGTGACTGAGATATGTAAGCAGCTCTCCAGGGATTCATTGGTGAGCCTGTTCAGAATCACTCTTGATGACATTCATCAGCGAGAAGCTGGATTCACAGGTGTAAGTTGATCCAAACATTGAGAGCACCAGAAGGAAGAGGGTTTTTTTTAGGTTTGGATACCTTTCTGTGTCCAGAATGTCATGATGTAAGTCTTCTAGAATTCCCCTTCAGCATTGCTGATGTCTCCAGTTCAGCTAGCTCCAGTTGTAACTCACCCTCATTTATGACAGGGAGGACCTCGTATCCATAGGTTGTGAAGTCACTCTCAGGTATTATTGCAAAAGGATCACATACAAAACCAATGACATCTTTTGGCATGCCAAAATCTGCAAGTCTGCTGCTGAAGTTGTCCCATAAGTGTTGAAGGAAGCTGGTAATGAGGGGAATGACTACATTATCTGACTCTAGTACAAGTAGGTGGCTGCAAAGTTGAGTAAAGAGCAGCAGCTTCCTGGAGCTCAAACCAGACATAAATATGTCCAGCTTCTTCAGGAAAGCTTCCAGCTCTCCACAAGGTCACTGATTGTCTTGTCCTGGCCATGCAGCTGCAAATTCAAGGTATTCAGGTGTCCAAATATGTCAGCAATGAATGCTGCATTGCCTATGAATTGTCTTGCAGAATGGACAGGAAATCATCAGCTTTTCTATGTGTGCTATGTTGAAGGAACTCGACAACCTGATCTTTGAGCTTGCAGAAGTGTGCCAGTGATGTACCTTTACTGAGCCAGCGAATGTCATTGTGGAGGAGAAGATCTTCATGGCTTGCAGAGGACTCATCAACCAGCTTATGGAATAGTCTGTGCTGCAGACTTGAGGAGGCTGTGATGAAACTGGTTATTTTCATTACTGTCTCCATGACATCCTTTAGTTCCCCACTGAGCATAGCACACAACACACTTTGGTGCACAGGGCAGTGCAGTGATTTCATGTGTGGTGCTACTTCAGAAATTCATGCTGCATGGCCCCTCTGTCCCCCCACCATTGTCAGTGCTCTGTCTGTCACCAGAAAGCAAATCTTACTGAGGGACAGTCAATGTTTTTGAAATATAGCTGCCAGTTTCTCAAAGATGACATCTTCAGTGACTTTCGTTTCCAAAGGGATCAAAATCAGGAGTTCCTCTCTGAATACTTGGCCATCAAAGTATCTTACATACACACACAGCTGAGCTGTCCCTATTGTCTGTTGATTTGTCAACAGCCAGGGACACAAAGTCAGCACCTGTCAGTACTAGTGATGCAGTGCATTTAAATTTCGCCTGCTGAGTGCCGGCAAAGTGGGCAAATTCACATCATGGAGCACTTCGCAAAATTTTCCTGCAGAAGGCGAAATTTCACCTAGATAGGCAGGGTATTCCCAACACTCAGCACAATGAGAAGAGTAATCAAGGACAGTACCATCAGGAGGTGGCCTTTGGGGAAGCAAGTGAAGACAGAAAGGTAGGTTAGATGGGGACATGGGGCTACATCAGCGAGGGGTACACATAAAACTGTCAGGTTACTGTGGTATGGAGGCATCCCAGTATTGCAGCCTACACCCATGCTCCACACTGCCATCTGCATATGTCCTGGTAGCCTCCAATCTCCCTGCATGCAGTGAAACAGTGTTGCAATGCATGCAGGTATAGTGGGAGACTGGAGGCTACATGGTGGAGCATTTAGACACAATTGCAATTAAAGACTGATAAAGGTGTAAAGGTGTAAAGCTGTAAATAAGAGTGAAATAACCATGCTGGTATGCACACCACAAAGTGGTTCTTGGAAGGATACAGATTGGGGATGGCTCAAATAAATGAGTAGTCCACCCAGAATTGCAAAAACATATGTTATGCAGAGTGTTTTGATTTGTATGTAAGGTCCTAGTGTGTCCTTCCCTCTGTCTGCTATTAGGAGTTTTTCTTAAATTAGGCTGCTAGCTTTAGTGTAGTTTTATGACCCCTGGGATCTCCATCACAAATAGATTTATTGCCCTCTGCCTCCTACAATGCACCCTGTCTCATGTGACAGTGATTTAGCCAGGCCCATATATTTAGCATATACAGTGCTTTTTAAATCAGTTCACAACAGCAGAGCTTTGTAACTGTTCTTATCCAGTGAGCACAAATGTCAACAGTTACAATTTAGCAGATGCCTGAGAGCTACTTAACTGGAGTTTTTGTAAGAAAACAGCTACTAAATAGCTCTAATTCGCTATTTGTGTTTTTTGGGTGTGCCGTGTCTAGCTAGCAGTAATATGTGCTT
Source organism: Neoceratodus forsteri (assembly GCA_016271365.2). Taxonomy (NCBI): domain Eukaryota; kingdom Metazoa; phylum Chordata; order Ceratodontiformes; family Ceratodontidae; genus Neoceratodus; species Neoceratodus forsteri. The sequence continues at coordinate 539,029,924 of CM057449.1, read as the reverse complement.
TCATTTTAAAATTTAATTTCATCAAACTATGCACAACAATAAAAAGCACAGAAATTGTCCCAGATCATCACTGCTATAACTAGTAAAGACTGTAGCAGTTTTCTTACAGAAAGCTCACTCAGTTAGCTCTAAAATATTTGCTGAATTGTAAATGTAGGTACCAACATTTTTTTTTTTTAGCAGGAGAGACACTCTAAAGCTTGTTTACAGGTGTGACCTGGGAGCACAAGGAAGTTAAGTGATTTGCTCAGGGACACATAGTATGCATTTGGAGGCTGTGGGATTCAAACTCAGGACACAGATTTGCAGCTCAGAGCCTTATACCACTGCAACTTATTGCCTCCTCTAGTCCAATAGGTAGAACTGGCAGTTAGTGCTGATTTTGCTCTGTGACATGATTTCAAATTTTTTTTTGGTTACAAATGTGAAGTATCTTTTTAATAAAGTATAAAAATATGTATGTGCAAGTTATTTAGGTTGGCAAATATTTGTTTTATTATTTGAAAAAGTGGGATACACTAAATGTGTAGTGCAATGAACCACTGTAAAATAGAATCAAATGTGTGGCTGAAATAGTCACTGTCATCCATCCTGTTGTTTTCATGCTATACCACACACAGGAGAACAAGTGATGTTAAAGTATTTTGCAGATTCTAGGCTGCAGCTTCATACCATATACTTCATTTGTAAAAAAAAAAACATGAAAATCATGTTACAGACCAAAATCAGTACTAAATGCTAGTTCTACCTAATAGAAGGCTGGTACCTACATTTATAGTTTAGCAAATACTTGAAATCTAACTGAGTGGGTTTTCTGTAAGAAAACAGCTAGAGTCTTAACTAATTATAGTGCTAATGATCTGGGCAATTTCTGTATTTTTATGGTTGTGTATAGTTTGATGAAATTAAAAGTTTTAAAATTAAAACACTCCTGCAAGCTAGATCTGACACACACAGAAAACAACAATAGTGAATTAGAGCTTAATTTAGTAGGGGTTTTCTTATAGACACCCCAGTTAGCTAGCTTTCAGGTATCTGCTAATAGGCTGATTTAGGAAAAACTCCTAATAGAAGACAAAGGGATGGACACACTAGGACTTAACATGCAAATCAAAACACTCTGCATAACATATGTTTTTGCAAATTCTGAGTGGACTGTGGACTACTCCTTTAAAATTGCAAGCTCAGTAAAAAATATACACTGCAGCCTCTTGCTGTACTGACGTGCTTCAGCTGATGCAAAATACAGAGTAAAGTGGTGGGGGCAGGGTTGGAGGACAGGTCTGACAAACACAGTATACCCACCAGGAGGGATTTTCTATCTCTTGGAATGTATTTGTAAAAATGTGTGACCAGGAGAGGAATGTAAGCTGAGCCAGTGCTGTTTAAACAAGTGTTGTATAGGGATGCAGTTTCAGGCTTTTCCTTCTGAAGCTTAAGCTCTGATGCCCCAGGCAACGCTGATAGTCAATTGTTCCAGCATGATAAATCCACCTCATGTCCCTCCCACATGAACCAAAAAAAAGGTGGGGTGGATCTTTAAGAGCTTCTTGGGTGGAGGTGGGGGTGGATCTTACTCCCCCCAAAAAACTAATGCTGTCTCCCACTACTCAGGTTCCAGTTCTTGTACCTCCCACTTAAGAAAGAAAATAGTGCACTGCAACCATTGACTAACATGAAAGTGTATTTATTTGAGGGCAGAAAACATTTCTTGGAGGAGGGTAAGGTGGAGGAGACTATTTACACCTTCAGTCAGTTCAATGGACAGAAAACATGACATCACTCCTTTTGTACATGCAAAACGTCTGCAGGCTCCGCCTACTGTAGCTATAAGAAAAGGGCCCATGGATGCACCGCATGTGAGCCATGCAGTAACTTTGGTGTTCAAAGCAAAAGGCTGTAACACTTTGGCCTGCTGAGGGTCTGACATGGCCTGTATGTGTCCCTGCAAAAAAACCTAATTGAATACCCCTGGGCTAGGAGGAGTACAGTTTGGGGTATAACTGGGGCCTAGTTACCATAACACTTTATAGTTCGAGCTGACCTTGGTACCAGTAAGCCCTTATTACAGGCTGGAGTTCTAGATTTTAGAAGGGCAGACTTCAACTAGATGAGGGAATTAGTCCAAGACAGGTTAATTGGAGTGGACAGTATCAGGGTAGTAGAGGAAGGATGGGGAAAAATTAAAGGAACCATACTTGTGGTGACAAAGACATGCATGATTAAGTTCACCAAAAGAAACAGGTACAAGAGATCAATACGGTTCTTTGAAAAGATCCAGGGGACAGTGAGGGTCAAAAAGATGGCCTTTAACAGGTATACAGAGAAGCAGAGGAGTGAAGAATTGGGGGAGTACCAAGTAAGAACTTGGAAGGCCAAGAGGGCAGTCAGAGATGCAAAGACAGACACAGGATTACATATTGTAGAGGGGGCCTAGGGTGGGGAAGTGGGCTAGTGGTAAACAGCATCAGATCCGAGGAGAGGGAGGTAACCAGTGTAGTGGAACATTGATCAGTCCTTGGTTCAGTCCCTTTAAAATGTTTATCAGTATTGTAGGAGAAGGATACTGGACAAGATGTGTCTCTTTGCAGATAACACTGTTCTGTGGTGGGGTAGATGCAAGAAGGGGGCAAGAGAGATACAGACAGACCTGCAAAGGCTAGAGGAGTGGTCCAGGGTTTGGCAGCTGAAATTCAATAACAAAAAGGGAAAGGGGACATTGTTTAACCAGGCAAGGCATACTAAGTTGAAACTTGTTTCCAGGTCCCACCTGGGAGCACAAGGAAATTATGTGACTTGCTCAAGATCACACAGTATGCAAGTGGGAGCTGTGAGATTCAAACCCATGTCTCCAGATTTGCAGCTCAAGCTCAGAGCCCTAAACCTCTATGTTATACTGCCACCTTGCAAGGTGATGCACAAAGGGAACAAAAAGTACTCACCTGAGGCCAGGTGAAAGAGGGGTGATACAGTATGACAGAGACCTTCAAGTTCTTGAAAAGAATGAACAAGGTGAACTGTAAGGAATTATTCAACAAGTTTAGCAAATCTAGAACATGAGGTGATGAATACAGTATAAGCTGGTGGGAAGGGAAAGTTCATGAGGGACTTAAGAGAGATTTATTTTACAGGTAGAGCGGCTGAGCTATGGATAAGTTTGTCAGTGAAGGTGGTGGGTGCCAAAACCATTAATGGTTTCAAACAAGGTTGGGATAGAGTTAAGGGCATAGTTGTTACACAGTGGGATAGTAGTAAAACAAGAAGCAAGGGAGTGGATAGTGTAGACAAATAACCTGTATGGACAAAAGGTCTCGGAGTATGATAGGGTGTTATGGGCAGAATGGATGTACAATTGGACTTTCTGTTCTGCCATTGTCTATGCTTATGCTTCTATGCTTCTAAAGTCTCATCCTACCAACTTACTCCATTGTAACTTACAGTATTAAACAAGAGATTACCATTTGTGCCCACAGCAGGTATTAATAAATTCCAAAGATATTGAACTTCAGTATAATAGTTGACTAGGAGCTTAAACTTACGTGTCTTTCACAAATCACAGGAGTAAGCAATAACCCAAGACAGGATGTGCGGTTATTGGGGATTAATGAGCACCCTAGGTGCTTTGTGAGGCACAAGGCCTTAGGACGAGTGCCCTCACAGCAACCGGGGTGTTCATTAATCCCCAATAACTGCACGCCCTGGAATGGATTCATGCGCTTATAACATGGGGTACCTCAAGACTGTCATAAAACACAAGGAATGCATGATTTTGTCATGAAAACATTGGAACTTTATTATGTGTTCTGCTGCCAGCAGAATGTCTGTGATGCTGCCACTGCTGTAACAAAACCAGTACAACAGTATACAGTCACTGTGATGCAGTATGTATGGATACAGAAAGCAATGGGTCACAGGGATATTCTAAGTGATGGTAAGCAACATATTACAAGAAATTATACTGACATTTTCTGCAACAGAGATGAATATCTGACACAGGTAATCCAATTACCTGTAACACAGAACAATAATGTATAAGAAAGCACAACAGTTTATGAATGGCTCATAAGGGTAATCCACTCACCAGCAACGGGATGCCAAAGCCACTTCTGGTTTGGGAGTCTTGCACTTCACATATGTACAGAAATACAGTCTGCTAGGAACAGTTCAGGGACAGCTTTGTTTAATGGAGGTCACTGGAATTGATACCTGAGTGGGGCTTGTGCACCATGAAGACGGATTGCAACATAAGTGGGTGGCACTTCGCAACTGTGCTGGTAATTTGCAGGGATGACTTAAGGTTATGGAGTCCTGCATGGTAGTACAGTTTCACACATGTACAGGAAAACCAGTCTGCTAGGAGGAGTTTGGGGACAGCTTTGTAATGGAGGGTTTTGCAATACACTGACACACATACAAATACAAGGGACACTACTGAGGTGTTTTATGTTACTTCAGTTCCATTGTGTGTATGTGTCAGTTAGTGCATCTCTCTTCTTGCACTACTGGCCATGAGTAATTCAGACTGTCTTCAACTACACTGTGATAGACATCGGTTGTGCTGACTAATTCTGTCTCTCTCCCCATCTGTGCAGCATCCTTTGGTTGGCACTGACACACTACTAGCAAGAGTGGAGGACACACATTGGGGAATTCAGTGTTTCCGGTCAGTGGAGATCAGCGGGTGGGTGGGTGGGAGGCATTCTGGTTGTACACATGAATGTATGGTGAGTTGCAGTCAGTTAATGAGTTAGTTTTAATGGGGACTTGAATAGCTGCGTGGGGACAAGTAGGAGATCCACAGGGTGGGTGGGTATTCCCGTAACGCTGTCAGGACAGAAACTTGTGAAAACCCACTGCTGTTGGTGTTGATGTTAGTGGTGGGACTGAATGCCTGTGCAGGGAGATGTACAAGATCTGCTGGGCAGGTGGGTGGGTGAAAAGTCATGCTGGGGTGTGGAGAATTCAGTGTCTCAGTGCTGGAGCAGTGCGAGATCTGCTGAGAGGGTGGGTGGGTAGTCAGGAAGCATAGTGCAGGCCACATGTTTCTGACAACCATGTGCTCTCCAAATCCTGATGTCAACAAAACTAACACTTCTATGTAGCAAATAGCTGGCAAATGTGTGGGGATATGTAGTACATGAAGAGGAATATGTTTGGGGATCACTTCCCAGTGCCTACATGCTGTCTGTGTGTGGAAAGAGTAACCCTCACATAGCAAGAGATTTAAATATCTGCCATGGAGAAATGAAGTCAGAGAACAATAACTAGTGCATGCTGAGCTCCCTGATCTCAGAACAATGCTGAGCATTAGAAACTATGTGGTTAACAGACATTAATGTATGGTCACCTGATGACTCATTACCAATTGGGTGACTGCATTTCTCATCTCCATGTTATAATAGGTGTGCTGACTGAACAGCAAAACTCGGACAGTGAAATCCATCACAGTGACAATCTCAACAGGCTTTGAGATTGTCACTATGAGGGACCTGAGGAAGAAATTTCACCCTTTCATCGACTTTTGCCCCCCCCTTCAAATCAACTTTGACTTAGGAGTTAGCTATTTTAAGAAGGGGGCACGAGTGGTGCAGCCCCCTGCATGGGGGGTTCAGGTGGCACAGCCCTCTAAATGAAACACACCAATGTCGGACAGGTGAAATTTAGCCTGTCAACATTGGGGATCTCACCCTGTCAAACTTCAACAACAGTGTTGTCAATTTGGCCTAGGTAAACCATTATAATATAGGTTAACTAAGGGTGAGCCAATACCAAATTTGCATCTGATAAACTTGAACAAATATAGTACTTTTGCCACAGCAGAAGCTGGTCCAAAGTGATTTAGTTTTCCTTTTGCATTTTGGGACTTTGATGTCATGATGTCAGGTTTTTAACAAGGAGCTCACCGATAGCATGTCCAAGCTTCTGGCAAGCCTTATGACCTGAAGCAGCAAATAAGTGATGCTTAGGATTGAGAACTCTCAATGCTGCACATGTTTCAATGCCATTTCCATCTCAGTCTCACTGGAGAAGGACCTAGCTCCTGATAGTGGTTCAAGTCTTCTCTTAAAGAGTGATTGTGATTAGAAAAAGTTTGAAATTGTCAGAAAAACACACAGTATTATTCAAGTAAGCTTGTTAACAGCTCTGAAATTAAGTTGTAGATAGGTAGGTAAGTGAGAATCATGCTGCTGCCATGGAAAGGGTGTACTGTATGTTGGTGACAGTGATGCAGGTGGCAGGAAAGGAGCAGGATATCCAGGTGGAGCTGTAAGAGCAGGGACATGAAAATGAGGTGGTAAATGAAGGGGGAAGCACACATGAAGGAACAGGAGTCAAAGGTGAAAGGGAAAACAACAGATATACTGCAGGTGATTGTTCCCCTTTGGCACCATATGTTTCTACGTCACTGTGTGAGAAAGATGACGAGTCTTTTGGAACTTGCATATACAAGGCTGTTGTCCTGTCACCAGACATAAACACAGAGTTGCTCATGGGAGGAGTATTTGTGGAGTGCGGTATACCAGCCCCACAGTTCTACAAAGCCAAGCTAGAAGCAATATCACCAAAGCAGCTAAAGGTGGAGAGGAGTGCCGTGAACAAGTTATCCAGGTGAAGATGTAAGAGCAGGAACATGAAAGTGAGGTGGCAAATGAGAGGGAAGCACATATGAAGGAGGAGGAGGAGGAGACAAAGGGGGAAGGGAAAACAACTGATTTAGATGAGGAGTAGGAGGGGGAAGTAGAGAGGAAGCACACGAGAAACAAGGGTAAGACGCAGTGTACAGTGTGTCATATTTTTTTCAGCTGCAGGCCTGCCTGCAGCAGATTACAAGGGCTTAAGGCAATGACTTTGCTTGAGCAGACTAGGATATTGAGGAAGTTCTGACAGTTTTAGTTGAACAAAATATTTAATTTTACTGACTGTTGGAGCAGGACACAGACCTCTGTCTTCATTTCTGTGCCTGTCAGCTGCCGAATCCCTCATAGGTCTTTTTTCGAGCATTAATAGACTATCTGTTCACTTACTTCTCACCTTTATCTCAAAGGTTATATCATTCAATTGCATTACTTTCATGATGTATGTCAAGTTTAGTTTTAAAGTCATCCATTGTCCTACTACCCACTACTTCCAATGGAAGGCTATTCCACACAGACACTACCCTTTGAGAAAACCATATTGTCATTTTCTTAGAACTGTTCAATTTACCCTTCCTTGCAGTATATATGACCTACATGGAAAAGAAATGAAAAAGAACAATTGGTGAAATTGATGCAGGTGGAAGGAAAGGAGCAGGAAAAGGTTCCACCATTCTTATCCTAGTATGTTCCAGTGTGTAAACATTGGTGGTAAATGAATCAGACATGGTGATAGTATGTGTGGGTGACATAGTAGCGGTGGACCTAAGAGGAGGACTAGTGCTGAGTGTGTGATAGTCTAGACATTAAAACCATGTCAATTAGTCCTTCTGAATCCCACTGGCTCTATCTCCATTACAAGCAGCAGTAACACTTGAAGTGTCATTAACTACACTGTAACTACTGCATAACTACACTGTAAATGCACTGCAACTACAGTGCAGTTACATGTAACTACTATGTAGTTTTTAACTAGTTTCACATTTGCGTGTTGTGTTGACACACACAATTTATATGAAGTAACTATTGTTCAGTGTAACTGTACAGTAACTACTCTGTAGTTAACTGGTTTTACAATTGCATGTTGTGTACTGTACTTAAACAATTTTCATGAAATAATTACATGTGCAACTACCACTGTTTCTGTTTCAGCACAAATCAAGTCATTTCAACAAGTGTAAGTACACATTTAAAGGGACACTGCCAACCACTTTAGGCCTCAAAGTGTTTCTTGTTAAAAAAACACATTTAATGATTGTTCACATTCTGTAGAGATTGTTTATGCAGCTGGTAGTTTGATTCAGATCCCTTTTTTATTTTAAAAAGTGAAAAACTGTGTGCCCACCATACTGGTGTTACCACACCAAAATATGTTTATTTACATTTCTTAACCAACTTCCACTGCATCTTTCCTGGACTCAGGAACACTCCCAACATAATCTAGCCACTCATTGTGCAGTGGGAGTAGAGCACACTATTATATTGTGAGTGGCTGTGCTGTTTGAGGGTGTTTCTAATGTTCATGAAGTATGCAACAAGAGTAGTTTGATGATCTGAAGCCAAACAAGGCTGCTTATAGCTATACATTACCATGCATTTCAGTTCTAATAAGCAAGAAGGCAGATAAAACAACCAGCAACATCAATGAATTTTAGAGAAGTTAACCAGTCATAAATTGTGGATTTTTACCTAAAAATAATATGATGCAAAAATGATTGACTGTGTCCCTTTAATAGCTGTTGCAAAGTGTAACAGAAAATCTCTTGTGCAACTACCACTGTATTTATTTTAGCATAATGCAATTTGTTCTTACAAGGGCAACTACACATGTAATAGCTATTGCAAACTGTAACAGGAAATCTATTGTGTAACTACTGTGTTACCACTTTTGGCATTATTAAAACCATTCTTACAAATGTCACTACATATGAATGCAGGTCTTGTGCACTGTTTCAACAGACTATGTCTACCTTGCATTTATATAAAGAATAATAACACACATAAACTTAAAAATGTAATCAGAATGTTAACTAAAATATGATTACAATGTAACTTCAGCCTGCTACACTTAAATGCACTGACTGGCAACTCTTTATGTGATGTTCGGTGTCTGTATTCCAGTTTTTGCATGAACTTACAGGTTTGGGCACATGCATGGCTAGGCTTGAGGATGACTGCCTAAACCCATTGCTCCACTCAGTTGCTATGTTATCCACTGAATTTACCTGACTAATTTACCTCTACCTTCTTGTATTTGGCTATGATTAGTAGTGGCATCTGCCTGCTATTACCCAGACTTTGAAAAAAACAATTTAAACTCACCAGATCTGATCCTCGAAGTTGCTGTAACACCAAGTGCTTAAGGTGTTATGGCAGAGATACTGAATCCTGAAACTCATTTGGCCATGGGACTAGCCAACATATCAGACATCAGAGCCATACTTCAGGCTTTAACCCAAGATATCCCCACAATTAAATGATCTGTCTCTCAGAAGGTTGAGTAGAAGAGGTTGAGGAAAGGCTAGTCAGTGTGGAGTTTTTCTCAGCACAAGTGATGTCACAGGCTGCGACCCAGAATGACAGAATTGAACAGCTGGAGCACCAGTTGAATATTGTGGCAGCTAAATTGGAAGATCTGGAAAATATGGGGCGACAAAATAATTTGCACATTGTCAGGCTGCCAGAGGGAGCCAAAGGAACTAATATGTGTGAATTTTTGTGGCAATTGCTTCCTCAGTCTCTGGAACATCAGTGGGAGACACTGCTAGAAACTGAACGTGCTCATAGGTCTTTGGGTCCATGACCAAACAGAGGAATGCCACCCAGACTTATTATAGCCTATTTTCTTTGTTACTAGATAAAGGGGGCAAATTCTTCAACTGGAGGAATAAAGGCCCCTTAAAATGGAATAGGCACAGGATATACATTGTTCAGCATTATTCTAAGGACGTGGTTCCCTTAAAAGTTTTTGCCCCTATTCAAAAGTAACTGGCTCTCCAGCACATTCAATTTTCCATGTGATACCTGGCCACCTTGTCTGTATTGTGGGAAGGCTGCTGGTTAAAATTCAACACTTCACAAGCCGCTCAGTCTTTCCTGACAGACCCAAGAAGAACTGTTAAATTGAATGGGCAAGAAGCACATAACCAGAACTATCAAGCTACTTTGGTCAGATGGTAGGGTTCTGCTCAATCCTCTTCTCAGGCTTCCTTGGAACAGAAGGCAGTGAGTACCTCAAACGGAATAACATCTCAAGATGTTTCAGGTGCTTTTTGGTCTTCCTCAACTTCCTAAGTGGTATCAGGATCCACAAGTAGAGCTGTGCAGAATGGGAAAATTCTGAATCTACATAATTTCAATGAAATTCTGCAAAATTCCATGACATTTTGTGGAATTTCACCAAAATGTTGCTGAATTGTTACAATTTATTAATTTGGTTATAACTCAGCCACCGTTCAGGCTAAAGAAATTTGGTATGTATACTCTCTGTGTCATTGGCCACTAACATGCCAAATATGTCATTCAGATGATAGTTTCAAATTTATAGGTGCTCAAATGTTGTCATTTTATTGTTTGTGCACAATTTCATGAACATTTTTGTCTGCATATACCTTAACCATCTATTGTGTCAGGGATCTTAAATTTGGCATGTTTTGCTGATGATAAATGTTCTTGTAATGTGCCAGATTTCATGGCAATATTATGCACTGTCTCCAACTCATATGTGCTCAAAATCTGTCATTTAGTTTTTTTCAGGAAATTTCATGACAACAATTTCATCTGCATATAATCTAGGCACCTTTGGAGCTATACATGTGTAAATTAGTATGGATAACCTTTTTGCAATGTGTATAGAATGATCTAAATATGGAGAGAATTAGATAAGATATTTTTAAGTTACAGGGGTTCAAAACTTTACTATGTAAATATTTGTAAATCTTTGTGAGAATTATCAAAAATGTGGATGTTTATAATTTCTCTGCTCCTGCATGCATATAGTTAATATTTGACATGCATATCCATGGTCAGTGTATCCTGGTGTCTAACACAACTGGATACGTTGGATAAGCAGTTTTAATTTTTCAGAAGAAAAAATAATTAGTAACATTTTCTCACATATTTATACTAGCATATATTGTAGATGAAGCATCCAGATTTTTTTTGTGGAATTTAACATTAACAATGCACATATCAATACTTCATTTTTTAAGCTGGGATGATCTTTTTCCAGTCCTGTTGTTCATCTCTGGGTGTCTATTTCTCCCACCTTTATTTATTTATTTATTGAAATGTTTCACCAGGAGGGCACACTGAACAAAAAGTTGCTTGTCTCATGGTGAGACCTAGGGGGAAGGTTACATAAGGTTGTGAAGGATGATCTGTTACAATAGTATGTGGGTAGTACAAACAATGCAGCATTGCAAGATTGTGCAAAAATTGGAACACAAGGTATTGTACAATAAACAGTAGTGGAACATTGAGTAAATTACAATACAGGTCCAAAATCATAAAAAAGAACATATAAACATACAAAACAGTAATAATGCAATAGAACCATGTATAGTGCATGAGTGTACCAGGAGCAGGCTCGAGATTGTACGCAAGTGCTGTTGGAGTAAAAAGGACGGGGTTAGGTTTTGCACACTGGTGACCCAGAAGGGCAGGTGGAGAAGAGAGAGGGAGAGGCAAGAAGTGAATATGAGAAGGGGTAGCCATTCCCTGATTTCCCCCTTCAGGATGTTAAGAACCCTGCCGGGGGGGTCATGGTAGGTAGGCAGAAACTGGGGATAGGTATTAAGTGGGTTAAAGTAGGAACAGCTGAGAGAAAGGTAATTGTGTAGGGCAGAGGTAAGGGAATAGTTGGAGGAGGAGTGTCATATTTCAGGGGGGAGGGAATTCCAGATTTTAGGGAAACGATGGGTGAAACCAGTCTGACTGATGAGGGTGGAGCGAGAGGGACCGTCAAGGTGCAGGCGTCATTTGATATGAGAGAGTAGGTGGGTGCAGATGGAGTGAAGAGAGAAGATGAGAGATAGGAGGGGAGTCCCCCAAACCAGAATTTGGAGGTTAGTTTGGCACAGTAAGAGATGCATCTGTGAGATAGTGGAAGGAAGGTTAGAGAGCAATAGAGTTCACAGTGGTGTGAGCAGGAGGGGAAGTCAATGGCAAAGTGGCAGAAGGAGTTAAAGAGAGTGCCCAATTTGGTCAGGGAGCATTTGGGAACAGCACCATAGACTACATCACAGTAGTCAAAGATGGGGAGTATCATCTTCTGGACAATTTCATGCCTGGCAGCCAGTGGGATGCAACTATGATTTCTGTACAGAGCACCATGCTTGGGGTGCAGTTTCTTCAGTATAGCATCAATATGCACAGAGAAGTTGAGGTACTAGTCCAGCCAAACCCCCAGATATCTAAATGAGGAGGTGTCCTCCAAGATGGTCCCATCAAGGGTGTGGAAGGTGGGTAGGGCTGGGAGCCTAGAGAGTCTCTGCCTGGTGCCAAAGGTCATTGAGACTGTCCTCTTGGCATTTAGAAAAAGTTGGTGAGAAGCAAACCAGAGCTGAACTTGGTTGAAGTCATGCTGTAAGCTGGTTTGCACAGCAGCAGAGTTTTTCATGAAACTGTACAAAACAGTATCATCAGTGTACATGTGGATAGAAGAGGATAAGCAGGCTATGGGAAGATCATTAAGGAAAATGGAGAAGAGTAGGGGACCAAGCACCAAGCCCTGAGGGACACCAGTGTTGATGGGGAGTGGAGGGGAGATGGAATCAAGGATTCTCACTGATTGGGTCCTGCCAATAAGGTAGGATTTAAACCAGTTGGTGGCTGTTATAGCAAGGCCAGCTGAGGAGAGTGAATCAAGAAGCAGGGGATGGGAAACAATGTTGAAAGCTTTGTCTAGGTTGACAAAGATGGCCAAGTTGATCAGGCCATCATCCATTCCTGAAAGGATGGAGTCAGTAAGCCTGAGGAGAGAGAGATGGTTGTTGAGTGGTTCTTCCAAAAAACAGATTGGTAGGGGGTGAAGAAGGAGGAATCAGAGAGGAAGGGTGATAGTTGAGAGAGAACTAAATGTTCTTGAAGTTTGGCAGGGGTAGGAAGGAGGGAAAGGAGTCAATAGTTCCCAGGAGTGGATGTGTCACCACCCTTGGGGAGAGGAAGGACTATAGCGTGTTTCCAGGATGAGGGTACTTGGGCAGAAATAAAGGACAGGTTAAGGATTAAGGAGATAGGATAAGCAATGGTAGGAGCAGAAAGGTAGAGAAGATTAGGATCAAGCTCATCTGGTGAGGAGCCTTTAGAGGGGTTGGGGGATAGGAGACCATTAAGAGCTTCATCAGAGGAGATAGTAGAACAGGAAAATGGGGGAAGGGTAGGCATTGACTGAGGCAAAGGGCTGAAGTTAGTAGGTGGCAATGGGGAGAGGGAATTTAGAAGAGACGTGGTACACGAGGTGTAGAAGGTATTAAATTAATTGGCCATGGAGCCAGAGTCAGAAACTAGGGAGTTATTTATTTTGAGAACTGGAGGGGGAGGGTGAGAGGGGTGAGAGAATAGGGCATGAACTACCCTCCAGAATTTAGATGGTGAGTTAATGTTAGGAATGAGGAGTTGAAATAATCATACTTAGCCAGTCTAGTAGCTTTAGTACATGAATTGCATAGTGTTCTGTACTTGGCATAGTCGTTTGGATGTTTAGTAGATTTGTGTTTTCTCCAGGCCCGATCACGCTTCCGGAAGCAGGCCAGTAGTTTGGGGGTGATCCAGGGGAGGTGACACCCATGTACTGTGGTCCTTCTGAAAGGAGCAAAGGCATTCCAGGTGGCAATGAATTTATCCTTAAAATAGTCAAGTGGTTGGTCTACAGAAATGGCAGTGGAAAAGGGGGCCCAGTCAGTGGAAGCGAGTGCAGAGCTGATTGAGGTAATGTATAAGGATTTAAAAGACCAGAGCAGTATGATTTTAGGGGGAGGTTTGGGGTGATGAACCTTACGTACAATGAAAATGGGGTTGTGGTCACTAAGGGCATTGGGGTGGAGACCAGATTTAATGACCCAGTGCAGATGGGTTGTGAGTGCCCAGTCAAGGAGGGTGTGGTTTTGTGTTTTGGGATTAGGGCGTGTGGGCTCAAGTATAAGTTGAGTGAGGTTTAGAGCAGTGACAACATTGCATAGCTTGTTTAACTTGGGAGACAACCAATTTAGATTCATGTCACCCATTATGAAAAGTTTACCAGACTGAGAGAGGGAGGTGATATCGGCTAAGAGTTCAGTTGTGACCAAGGGTTGAATGCTTGGGTGGCAATAGATGCTAGCCACAATGATTGGGATTGAGAAAGGAAGGGTAATGCGGGTGACAAGGGCTTCATAGGTAGCTGGGATGGAGGTAGATAGGGTGGTAGTAAATTGCAGTGAGGACAGGATATACATGGCCAATCCCCCACTGTGACCCGATCAATCTTGTTTGGAGAGGGAATACCCAGGGATAGCAATGGCACTGTCAGGGGGGCCTTTTTTGAGCCATGTCTTGGTAATAATTAGGATGTCAGGGGTGTGTGAAATCATAAGAGTTTGTAGGAAGTCAGTTTTAGGTAGCAGGCTGCAGATGTTCAAGTGGAGGAGCTTCAACCCATTATGGAAGGTTGTAGTGGAAGTGGGGTTTGGAGACATGTTATTTAGGAACCTTCTTTTTTGGCATAGCCAGACTGACTCAGTAGAACTTGTTCCCACTGATATCCTCTTTGTTCTTTACAGTGACAAACTTCCTGAAAATGTGAGTCACCTACTCCTTTTCCTATCGACCTACCCTGTTGGAATAGCCAGAGTTCTTTCTTTCTGCTACCCATGACATTTTCTTCACCCACTGCATCTTTTACAGTACCTCTAAGTCCAAGACGTGCATGTACACCAGGCTCCCTGGATCATAAGTTTACTGGCTGTGATCCTTAAATATCCTGCATTCATGTTGAAATTGTTGACTCTGTGCTTCCTTGCTTCAATCTGTGGGTCTATCACTGTTGTGCTACCCATCTCAGCTGTCCATTTCTTGGTGAAACTGTGCATCTAACTCCAGAACCTGGGGATCCCGTGAGCTACCTGCCTCTTATACCCCTATCCTTTAATTAGAATCCCCAATATAAGGCTGAGTGAAATTAGAAAATTTCAGTTTTATGGAATTTTTCATAAAAGTTTACAATTTTCACAAAGACTAATGGGATTTGACTTTAAGTACAAATGTTATTTTGCAATTTCTCACAGCAAGCAACTAATAAAATTGACACACACAGTCTCCTTTTATGGTCTAAGAACCTAACAAATTTAATGATATTGCATTCTCTAATTTTCAAGTTTCAGGGGTTTATAAATTTATAGTTTACATTCTTGCAAAATTAAATATTTCAATGTTGTGAAAGTTTGACTACTTTTAATTCGATCCCATTTAAAGCTGCAAATATGAATGTTTTCTGAAATGACCATGTGGTATAGTAGTTTAAATATTTCAGCTCTGATTAAATTTGGATATGTAGTTTTAAAAGTAGAGGGGAGCTAACAGAAATTAAAATGTTGGAGACATGTTTGGCAGTCTATAACTCAGTCCCATTTAAAGCTAGAAATCTGAAACTATGTGCATATACAAATGTAGTACTAACCCGTATACCTGTCATTTTTTTGTAACATTTCAATGAATACTATCAAAGTTATACAAAATTACAGAAATCCAAATTTGGGCAAACTATTTGGCTACCTATAACTCAACTCATATTGAAGCTTGAGACTTAAACCATGGTGAATATATTCATTTAGGTGCTTCTCGAAGTTCTGATATTGTGGAGAAATATGGATATGAAATGTTAAAATTATCTCAAAATAACTGAAAATGAAATATTAAATGTTTGGCCACCCATAACTCTGCCCCTTTTCAGTCTTCAACTCTGAAGTTTGGTACACATTGTAAGCCATGGTGTACTGCTTACATTCCATATGTGTTGTTATTTGAACAAGTACTTTTAAAATTATAGTAAAATGACTAAAATTAAAACTTTTGTGAAATTCCATGGAATTTTCACAAAGATTCCAAGGAATTCCATGGAATCATAATGGTCATTCCATGGGCATTCTGCAGGCAGAATTTTGTATTCCACACAGCTCTGTCCACAAGGCATCGGGAACACAGAAACCTTTACATGATTTTTCTAAAGATGCCACTGGTAATCAATTGGTTCGGAACTTTACAAAAACCTCTCCTCCTCTTAGTCCTTTGGCATGGTCGCAGGACTCAGATCCATAGCACCCCAGGATATCCTCTCCTCATAAACCTTGTAAGGATTCCCATGGTAACAAGATGGACTGGGCAGATTTTACTGAAGAGGAATTAGTGGCTGCAACTCCGGTGAAAAATGCTGTACAGGATCTGCCACCCCAACATCAAGGTGCAGAATGTCTAGTTACTTCATCTTTACAAGCTATGGCTTCAATTTCTCCAGCTACTGCAGTGAGAGAGGAACAGCTTATGAGAAGCCAACTGCTGTATTTCAGTATTCATTGTTACAATGTTGTTGTGAGTCTGTTTGACAAATGTGCATAGGCCTCCCTTTACCTGTTGCTTTGGTATCCTTTCAAGTGTTTTTTTGTCAGTTTCCCTGACTCTACCTGCAGGGGCTCAGCTCCCACCCATGCCACCTCCCCATGCCCAGGCTTACTTCCCTGAGTGGGGCCATGGGAGCGGGGCCCCACCAGGGAGACACAGTAGGCAGTAGAGGCAGCGGAGTAGAGCTTCACGCTTTGGGGGCAGGCATTTTTGTGAGCTGTATCATGGTAGGGACATGCAATGACAGCTAGCATCTGCCCCACCCCCCCAATACGGCACCAGCACTGCAGTTCCCCAAGTCTCCGATATGGGTCCTTAGCATACAGGACACACAAACTCCCACCCCACTGGAGAAGGAGAGCAGTCCCTAGGATGCTCAATCTGTCTTCCCCGGCCAGCTGTCTGATGTCTCGAGTCTGTTCCCAAACTCAGGTCATCGTGATCACAGACGGATGCCCTGCCTCTGCACCGCTAGGCTGGCTCTACCCTTTCAAGTTTTGATTTGAGGGGGTCTTTTGGGTATGGTTAAAAGTTCATTGGGTTCCCTTTGTTTAAGGGATATGGTACTGAGGGGTCTTTTCTTTTATCATTACATTTTTTTCATATAATGGTTTTGAGGGTGATAATAAGCCCTGTATTCCTTATCTTCCAGGTTATTTTATTTACTTTATTAATCCCCTTCAGATCCATTATTCTAGTTAAAATGACTTACAGGGGAATTTATTTTAGTCTGTCTTCTTATTCAGGGTGGGCAGCTTTAGGAACTATTTTTGCTATATGATAGCTGCCACTTAGATTACTTATTCTTTTTAGTTTTTCATGGTTGCTGAAGAATAGAGGCTTTTGCATGGGGTTTGGCAACTGGAGCTAATGGGTTCAGGGTCTGCATAGTGGGTTTTGGGTTTTTCATGGTCACCCCGGCACCTGCATTGTAGTGGGAGGGCATGGTTTGGTTTTGTCTATCAGTTCACTTGGTCTTACTCCTTATGCTTCTCATTGTTAGGGGGCTTGGGTTTTGATTTTTCTTATTGCATGTTGTTGGGGTAAGTGATTGTTGAGGGGTGGGGAGAGGATAATTTAATAGTATTCATGTTAGTTGTTATGCTTAATTTATATTTCTTTATCTGTAGTATTCTTTCTATGTTCTTCAGATTTTGTAAAGTTGTACAGTTATGGAATGTGTTGGGTTTTATATCTATGGATGTTATAACAGTGTTCAGGATTTACTCCAAGATCCAGTTTTTTCTTTCTCTTTTTCTCCTTCTTTCAGGGGCACCTTGTTTTTGTTCTTGGTGCTATTATTATATTCTGCAATTTTGTATCCTGTTTTATCTTTCTTATGCATGTAAATGGCTAGCCTTAAGACTCTAATAAGGAATGTACAGGGCATGAATCACCCCATTAAAAGAAAGAAAATCCTGTCATATCTGGATTCCTCTAAGTGTGACATCGTCCTCTTGCAAGAGACTCATCTCCTCGAGCCTGAGGCAAACTAGCTAGCACGGGGGTGGGTTGGTCAGGCATTCTCTATCTCATATACATCTAAAAAGTATAGGGTCTCGATATTATTGAGAAAGAGCTGACCTTTTCAAGTGGATAATGTTTTATATGACAAGAAGGGGAGATGGATTTTGCTTTCAGGGAGGATATATGGTGCAGGGGTTATTTTTTTTAAACTGTATGCCCCGAACTCAGACGCACCAGACATTTTTTCTCTGCTAGCTCAAAATATCTCTGAGTTGTATGAGCCTGCTTTGAATATTATTATATGGTGGGATTATAACTTGGTTCTAGATCCTTTACTGGACAGGGCCCCACCAGAATGGGGGAAACCCTTGTGTTCTCAGGCAAGGTTTTTTTTTGGAACATCTGTGTGGAGAGTTTAACATGATTGATTGCTGAAGAATATATCATCCTGGTTCCAAGGACTTTACGTTTAGGTCCCACAGGTTTCAGACCTGTAGCAGATTGGACTTTTTTCTTTGTAGTGCTACATTGCTCTCCAGTATCCTTGATGTTAATATTGGTTCAAAAATAATGTCCTACCATGCCCCAGTTGACATGGAGTGGGTACTGATGGGCAATATAGTTATATTGCCTCTGCAGTTTAATCCCAACCTGCATCACATCGATGGTTTCAAGTCTTGGCTGGCTTCTGAGATAGACTTTTATTTCGAGACTAATTCCTCTCCGGAGATATCTGACTGTATTTTATGGAATGTGTTTAAAGCCTTTATTAGAGCCCAAATCATTTCATCTGTCTCTCGAGTAAATAAAATGAGGGAGCAGGAGGTTACTGACCTTACTTTAAAAATTAAACAAATGGAGGAAGCAATTTATCAAACTCCTCAACCACAGAAATCTCAGATTCAGGAAATTGTGGTGCTTAAGTTTTGTTTAAACACCCTTTATCATCACAAAGAGCACTATTTTTTCTTCAGCATTCATACTGGAAATCTGGAAGAAAGGCGTAAAACTTTTAGCTTTACAACTTAAGCATAAGGTGATTGAAACACAGATTCCCTTCCTAAAGTCTGAGGGTGGCTACTTAATAACAGATCCAGTTAAAATTAATGATTCATTTAAAACTTACTGTGCCTTCTTTTATCAATCTTTGTCCTCTCAAACTTCAATAGTTTATGATTCCTTCTTTACCCATTTGTTGCTTCCTTGTATAACCCATGAGATGGCCCAAATGCTGGACAGTGATATTACACTGGCTGAAATTAGGTCAGCGATTTCTAGTTTAGCACCGGGAAAAGCCCCAACCCAGATGGCCTTAGTGCAGATTTTTATTGGGAGTTTATTTTGGAACTTTCCCCTAAACTTTAGGATTTATATCATTCTATACCTGAGTTGGGTACCATGCCACCAGCTTTACAGTAGGCTATTATAACAGTGCTCCCAAAACCCATTAAAGATCTGACTAAGTGTTCTAATTACAGACTTATTTCGCTTCTTGATGGGGAGTGTAAAATATTAGCTGAAATTTTGGTGACTCATTTGGAGAAGGTGCTACTTGATATAATCCACAAATCATAATCAGGCTTTATGAAGGGCAGACAAGGAAGGAATAATATTTGGGCAGTTATAAATCTGATTCAAGTGGCAAATAGGGGTCCAGATATGGCTGCTTTGGTTGCCATTGATGCGAGAAGGCATTTGAGTCTGTTGAATGGTCTTATTTGTTTTATGTGCTCTCAGCAGTAGGTATCAGTCCAGGTTTTCAGTCTTGGGTAAAATGTTTATACTCTGCTCTGAAGGCTAGAGTTTTAGCTAATGGCTTATTATGTGACTCTTTTCCATTATTTCGAGGAATGCATCAGGGTTGTCCTCTGAGCCCTTTATTATTTTTGCTGACTATTGAGCTTTTAAATGTGGTCCTCAGACAACACCTTGACATAGAAACATAGAATTTGATGGCAGATAAGGACCGCTTGGCCCACCTAGTCTGACCGTTTCCCTACCTAATGGATAAACTGCAGATCCTAGTTAACCAACAGCCTACTTCCTCCTACCCCCCATTAGAATTGCCTTATGTCTGTCCTATGAATTCTTGAATTCCCCCACTGTTCTTGACTCTATGACCTCCTTAGGAAGGCTCTTCCATGCATCCATAACCTTCTCCATGAAGAAATACTTCCTCACATTACCTCTGAGCCATCCCTCCTCTATCTTCAAATTGTGTCCCCTCGTTCTTGCAGATCTTTTTTCTGAAAGGTGCTAACCTCTTGGACTTTGTTGAGTCCCTTGAGGTACTTGAAAGTTTCTATCATGTACCCTCTCTCCCTCCTTTCCTCGAAGGTATACATATTAAGCTCCTTTAGTCTCTCTTCATATGTCTTCTGGCGCAGTCCCTGCACCATTTTAGTTGCCCTCCTCCGGACAGCCTCCACCCTATTTCTTTGCAGAGATGGGGTCTCCAGAGCTGCACGCAATACTCCAGACAGGGTCTCGCCAACTGTCTGTACAGAGGGATAACAACTTCCTGTTTTCTACTGGTGATGCCTCTCCCTAAGCATTCCAGTATCCCCAATCCCTCCTTACTGCCTTCTCACATTGCTTGCCCACTTTAGGTCATCTGATATAACTATCCCCAGGTCCCTTTCCATTTTTGTTGTTGTCAGTATCTCACCCCACCCTGGATTTTTGTTTCCCAGGTGCATTACTTTGCACTTCTTTGCATTGAAACCTTGCCAAGTCCCTTCTCATCCTTTCCACCCCACCTTGTGTATTAACCCTGTTGCAGATCTTTGCGTCATCTGCAAAGAGACATACTATTCCATCCAGTCCCTCTGCAATGTCACTTATAAAAGACATTAAAAAGGGCCAGACCCAGTATTGAACTCTGTGGTACCCCATTAGTAACTACACTTTCTTCATAATGGACTCCGCTTACTATTACCCTCTGTGTCCTGTTGTCCAGCCAATGTTTTACCCAGGCTACCACCTTGGAACCCACTCCCAGGCTGACTAATTTGTTTATTAATCTTTTGTGCAGGGCTGTGTCAAATGCCTTGCTGAAGTCTAAGTAGGCCATGTCCACAGTTTCTTCCCTGGTCTACTACTTTGGTCACCCAGTCAAAGAAATCAATTTGATTTGTCAGACATGACTTTCCCACTGTGAATCCATGCTGCCTTGGGTTCTGTGCCCCACTGGCCTTTAGGTACTCAACCATTCTTTTCTTCAAAAGTGATTCCATCATTATCCCTACCACTGAGGTCAAACTGACAGGTCTGTAGTTTCCTGCCTCTGTCTTGCTCCCACTTTTGTAAAAGGGAATCACACCTACCCTCCTCCAGTGCTCTGGTACCACACCATCCTCCCATGATTTGTTAAAAAGGGTAGTCAATAGTGTTACTAGTTCTCCCCTTAGTTCTTTTAGAATTCTGGGGTGAATCCCATCAGGCCCCATTGCTTTCAGTTTTAGGAGTTCTTTCAGAACCCTTTCTTTTGTGAAAGGACTGATATCGACCCCCCCCCCATCCAGAGTGCTTCTATTGACTGGATTAGATACCTCATCCTCCTCTTCCTTTGTGAATACTGAGCAGAAGTTTTCATTCAGTATCCCTGCTTTTTCACTGTCCCTCTCTGCCCACCCAACCTCCATTTTATTCAGACTCAGTACCCCTCCCTTTATCTTTCTTCACTCCCTAATGTACCTATAATAGGTTTTATCCCCCTTCTTAACTGAGTTGGCTATCTTTTCCTTGGTTTGGGCCTTTGCTATTCTGACTGCCTTCCCTGTCTCCTTCTGCTTTAACTGGTACAGTCCTCTGTCCTGCTCCTTCTGTGTTTCGTTATACTTCCTGAATGCTATCTTTTTCTTCCTAACCTTCTCCTCCACCTCTTTTGAGAACCATAGTGTTTTTTTATTTCATTTTGATTTATTTGCTTTACACAAGGGCTTGTTTCCTGTGTGATGACAGTTTTTATGTTTCCGCATTGTTGCTCCACTGCTCCTTCTTGCCTGTTTACTAGTGCTTTTCTGAGGCACTCTCTCATTTTGACAAAATCAGCCCTTCTGAAGTCCAGTATCTTCACTTTTGTATGGCTTGGCTCTACAGCTGAGTTGTTCATGAACCACACTGTTTGGTGGTCACTTGTTCCCAGATGGCAACCTACTTCTAGATCTGAGATCCTCACTCTGTCCCCATTTGAAAGTACCCAGTCTAAGATTGCTCCCTCCCGAGTGGGTTCCAACACTAGCTGTCTGAGGCATGCCCCCTGTAGAGCATCAAGAATTGCCCTGCTCTTGGATGTGGCTGCAGAAAAGGTGCTCCAGTTAACATCTGGCATATTCAGATACCCCATCAGCAATATATCCCCTTTCTCTGCCATCCTAAGAATGCCTGCTATCATTCCTTGTCCATTTCCTCCCCCTGAAATGGGGGTCTGCATACAACCCCTGTGCAGATTTTGGTGATATTTCCCAATCTCCAGGGTGGCCCATAGTCACGTTCATGGTTTTAAGGTAGGAGATGAGTTGTTCACTGCCTTACTTTATGCAGATGATCTTCTTCTTGCTCTGTCTTAGGTTGAAATCTCGTTACCTAAGGCGAGCAAACTTATTGACTCCATTGGTTTAATTTCTGGTCTTTGGGTAAACTGGTCAAAAATGGAAATTTTACCCCTTTATGGTGGTGATTCCTACCAGTCCCAACTTGGTAATGAACATATTATGTGGTCTCCAGGTGGGACTCGATACTTGGTGATGCATATTTTGAGCAGGCCTTCCAATATGTGTAAAAGCGAATGTTCAGGCTATTTTAGACTCTCTTACAATTGACAGGAACAGATGGGACAAACTTAACTTAACCCTCCCTGGCATGATTGCCATGATTAAGTTCATGGTATTTCCAAAGTTATTTTTTTGCTTAAGTAATTTGTCCATACCATTGGCATCTGGTTGGTGAAGTAAAATTGCTAGGTTCATTTTCAATTTCATTTGGCAAAGGGAAAATGTTGCATTTTAGTAGTAAAATTCTCAGATTGCCTGTATTGCAGGGTGGGTAGATGTTGCCAAGGCCCTGGACTTTCCATATTTGCCATAGGATTAGACAGACATTGCATGGGTTGAACTCTCCACACAGTTTTATTCCCACAGTATGTGGATAGATATAGAACAGTTGCTTTTGTGGGATACCCCACTAGCTGTAGCTTTATGGGACCATTCCATACCTCTGGATAATATTACACTATATTGTTTGTTTGTTTTTGTTGAATTTTGTTGACCTGGTAAGCCCACAGGGCCTAGAAGTCCCTTTTTCAGGGGTGACTAGGGGGAGGAGGGATACAGATTGTAAGCAACTGAAATTTAACCAGATAAAGCTATTGGTGGTAATTTTTTTTTTTTAGTGAATGAGGGAAATTTGGCCAGGACACCGGGGAAATTCCACTACTGACTGCTGGTCAGTGGCTGGTGGGAAGTCTTGCTGACGTCACGTCTTGCAATGGCAGACGATTCCGAGGTCGGGATGGAGGAGGAGGTGGACAGGAATATGCTATTAAGTGAAGACCAGGGTTGCATCTGAGGGAGCGACTCTAAGCCAGAAGTGTTTAAAAAAACAGCGGATATTGTATCGCCAAATGATACTCATGAGCCTCAGCGAGCTGACATGGTTTCTGTTCCGGATTCCTCTATTGTGCTTTCTTCATCTTTAAAGGATTCAGGTGCTCGGGAGGTTTGTGCTCCTTTATCTGAGCAGCAGGAACCAATATTGCAGGAGGATGTTTCCTGGAGGGCTATGTGCCACGCTGGACCAAGCACGTCGCATTTAGTGCGTCAGCAATTTGGGCTGCAGGAAAGAGGACCTGGAAGCAGTACATCGGAATGGTCAGAGGAGGTTGCACTCATGGAGGCTGGTTGGAAGCGTTCAGAGTCGGGAGATTGGGAACCTGATTTGTCATGGACTCCGTCCTCAGGTACCAAACACTCTGATCCTCTCACTGTACTTCCTAAGCAACCTCCTGTATTATCTGCTTTAGGGGAAGGTGGGGAACGGCTGCCGAATGATGAGACACTTATAGCCGGTACTTCAGCTACTTGCATGCCTGCCACTCATTCTTTAAGCCAGAACCCTAAACCCACAATGTCTGACTTGTTTAAATCTAAACTGGAACAAGCCCCTCATCGTAATGCTGTCCGTTTGAAGTACAGAGGTGGCTTAAAGGAACATCCTGATAGATACTATGTATTTAAACAACTTTTGAAAATCACAATGGGTTTCTGTGCAAAAGACATTTATGCTCTCATACATATCTCAGGAGAAGACTCATTTAATATCAGTTTTCAAACGACTGCCCTTATGGATAAATTTTGGGACAAATATGCAAACCAAAAAAATCACCCTTCATGGCTACCTTTTTTTGCAATACCTTTAACTAGACCTTTAATTAGGTTTGTCACAATCATGTTCAGGAAAGAGGGTGTCAATGTTAGTGATATTTATCGTTGGTTGCAATCTAAATGTGAAGTATTAGGTCCTCCTGAAGCACTTTTGGATATTGAGGGCATTTGGACGGGAGGATGGAAATTTAAAGTAAAGCTATTACAAGTTAATTCTGAAATTGCTCACCTACCTAATAGTTTTTTCTTGGGAAAAGATAGGGGGGTATGTTTTTATGGTGGACAACCAAAGGCATTTTATAAATGTGGGGATAGAACACATATCAGTAGTGTTTGTGACATGATGAAATGTCAATTGTGTGGGGGTTTCGGACATTCAGTAGACATGTGTCACAATATTTTTCAGTGTAATCTTTGCGATGAAAAGGGACACGCTTTCCATCAGTGCCCTTGGGCTAGACATAATAGTTCGGATGGGTTAGATCATGATGGTCTACTTCGTAAAGCCCAATCTAAACTTCAGAATTTTCATGGAATGCTTCCCTCATCCCCACGATAAGAGCCTGTTTTGCCCCCCTTAGTACCAGATACACTCAAAGCAGCACCACCTGTTGTTAATGACCTTCAAGTTACTTCAGAAAAGGTCCCTCCACAATTAGGAGATAAGCAGGCCTCTGCTCCTTCTATGCCACTGCCTTTTGAGATGGTAAAAAGCAGGAGGTTTACTAGGGCATCATTAAAACAAGCTCCAACCTGTCCGTTGGTAACTGAGAATTCTTTTTCACCCCTTCAAGATGAAGTCAGGGATTCGGATTTAGAATCTGAAGCTTCTCATCTCTCAGAAATTGTGACTGATGAAGAAGAAAGCAGGTCCACGGAACTTGCAAAGGATAAAAAAGGAAAAAAAGGAAAAAAAAGAAAAGTCAGTCAAAAAAATAGTATTTAAATGATTCAATGGCTTCCTTGAAATTTGCCTCCTTTAATGTATGCAGCCTGAAAACATTCCATAGGCAAATATCTATCTTTTCACATCTCACATCTTTACAACTAGATGTAATTTTTTTGCAGGAAACTAGGCTATCATCTCTTTCTGAAGTAAAAAGGTTACAAAGACAATGGACTAGCAGACCATCTTTTTGGTCCTTTGGGTCAGAAGTTGCAGATGGGGTGGCTATCTTATTTGGAAATCTATCTTTTAAAATATCTTGAGTTATTGATTTGTCACCTGGTAGAGCTCTTATTCTGGACTGTTTGTGGGGAGATTATTTTTTTCGCTTTGTCAACATCTATGGTCCACAAATTAAAACAGGCCGTATAGATTTATTTAAGGAAATAAAACCTTATCTTTTTACAAAAAAGCATTTAGTATGGGGAAGGGACATTAATTGTTCTCTTGATCACCAGATTCGGAAACTGGCAGGAAAAAAGGTTTATTGTGATTCTAATGCCCTTTTGGAAACAGTGAAGGATGTTAAACTCACAGATGCCTTTCGAAGTTTGCATCCACAAGGTGGTGAAACCTATCATAGGCATACTTTTGCGACCAGGATTGACATGTTTTTTATTTCGTATTATTTTCGGATTTTATCTTGCACTGTGTTTCCTTCAAATTTTCAGACCATCATATATTACTCTGTACCTTATCATTACGACACCTTCCACCTAGATTATACTCCTTAATACAACTGGAGGTTAAATACTTCCTTTTATCTGATTCGCCTACTTTTCTAAATTGGAATTTTTTTTAGCTACGAAATTCTCTACTTTAGGTTTTCTCTTCCTCTTATGAGTGGTGAAACATGTTAAATCTGACATTAAACACTTGTTTCAAACATGGAGCAAAACAAAGTTGATGAAATTATAGGAAATACCTGGTTCATAGAAATCAATTATATGCTAATGCCACTTCCCCCAAAAACATGATTTGTTTCTCTCTCAAATAAAAGAAATAAAACAACAAATGAGAAAGTATCAATATAGTAGAGCTAAGTCTTTAGATCTTGAATTTCATTTTAATATAAAAAATTCTCCCATGGCCGATCCTTTTCAAGCTTGTAAAGCACATTTAACGGAGACCCTAATGACAGGTTCGTTTAATTTGAATGATGAAATTATTACTTCGGATGTGGGTATGTTGAACATTGTTCAGAATTATGTTCGGAATTGTTTTTCATCCCCACAAGTACTATCTACGGATTCTTTTCCAGGTTCTATACTTTCTACTCTCCTAGCATTTCAGGTGATCTTGTTAAGTCATTAATAAACCCATCTCATCCCAGGAGGTAGTTGAGGTCATTAAACAATTAAACACTGGATCTTCTCCTGGGATAGATGGAATCTAATAATTTTACAAAATGTATAGTTTATATGGGTTTTTCTTCCTTTGGTGTTTAATTCTTATTTGTCATCTGGGATTTCTTGTATGGATTTCACTATGTCTATAATGAACTTTATTCATAAAAAAGGAGATAAAGCAATCCTTTCAAATTGGAGGCCGATTTGTTTATTGAATAGTGATTATAAAATTTTATCGAAAATTCTGCACAATAGGTTGGAGAAATTAGCTGACGTTTTAATTCATCCTGCACAAACTTGTGCTATAAAAAATAGAAAAATTCAACATAACCTTTATTTAATTAGAGATCTTTTTGCTAGCCGGTCTAGTTTTCATGCGTCTGAATTGGTTGCTGCTTTAGATCAGTCTAAGGCCTTTGACGCTGTTAGCCATTCCTATTTATATTTTGTTCTATATGCCTATGGAATCCCTGATATTTTTGTACAGTGGATCTCTCAATTATATGATTCTGCAGTTACTGTTCCAATAGTTAATGGTTTGATGGGTGAAAGGGTTAGAATTTCTAGAGGCGTTAGGCAGGGATGTCCTTTAAGTCCTTTATTATACACCTTCACTTTGGACCCTATTATTCGACATATTATACATGATGTCTCCATAAAAGGGCTTGCTTCCTTGCCCCATTTAGAGACAGTAAAGGTAACTGCCTTTGCGGATAATGTTACGCTTCTTTTAGCAGATACATTTTCTTTACGAAAAGCATTGGAGTTTTTCTCTTTGGTCAATATTCTGGGGCTTCTCTCAACATTCAAAAGAGCTTTGTGTTGCAATTGGGAAGCATTGTTCCTAATTTATCTGATTGCTTTGGTATTTCCTTAGTGACTGGGCCTCAAAAAATCTTGGGCATCTGGTTTGGGGTGGAACAAATGGAGGTTTATAATTGGGAAAAGCGGATAGAAATTGGAGAACTTAAAATTAATCAGTGGAAACATTGGAAGCTTGGAAAAAAAAAGGGTATTGATCATTAAGAAATTCTTATTGCCCATTTTTCTTTATTTAAGCCATCTTTTTCCGCCTCCTTTTGCCCTAGAGACTAGGATATACAGCATTTTTTTTCAGATGCTCTGGGAAACAGGCTCAACCCAGTGAAAAGGGTATACGTATCTTAAATATAGAGATGGTGGTTTACATATGGTTAATCCTCTCATTTTTCATTCTATTTTTTATTTTCTTCTTTCCCATTTATTTGGCAGGAACCTCCTTTACCATGGCATTTTGGACCAAATCCTTATGGCATAAATATTTTTTTAGATGGTCTCTTTTTCCACCCAGGATTTTACTGTCAGATGACATTCCGAAGTATGGTCTTTCAACTCTTAAAAGATTATTCCAATGGCAGATTCCACTGCAAAAATTACTTTCACTAACTAGGAAATCCTTTTATGATTATATTGTTTATGATTTACAAAAGGTAATCTTACTTTTTCCTCTTTGCTCTCCATCGAATATGAAATATGTGCTCAATAAGTTAATTGATAATAGGATTCCTGTTAAGACCTGGGATATTATTTGGATCTCTATTCATGATCGATTGGGAGTGAGAGGAAACCTGAAATATAAACCAGTGACTGACCGGTATTGTTTAAAGCATGAATGTATCGCTGAAGAAGAAAGTCAGTCCATTTTTTTTATTGACTGCCCAGATAGTCAAAGATTTTGGGAGTTTGCAGCTTTACACTGGAATTTGTCCCCTTCTACGGTTCTATTACTTATACTACTTTAGTATTGGTGACTATTCGGTAGATGGGAGCAGTATCATAGGAGTACATTGAATGTTTTCTTTGCCCTTCTACAATATTTTTTATGGCAAGCACATTGTCATTTTGTGTTACAGCAACTTATTACAGAGTTTTCCTCAATTGTATCTGCTGTTGATTCTGAATTACATGTACTTCGTTTACAGGATGAGAAGAAATACTTCAGATCTTATGTTACCTATTTATGGAATCATTTTCCATTTGTTTGATTTTTTTTTCATGTTTTTGTATAATTTTCTTTTCTCATTTGCTTGTATATGGAAATTTTGTTTTATGTGATGTGTTTTTTTGTTTAATAAAATCTCCCCTACTCTTTTCGATAAGTGCCATGGGAGCCTTTAACATCCACCTGAACTACCACCAATCCAGGCAGATGGGATCTCTGCTTAACGTCTCATCCGAAAGACGGCACCTCAGAAGTGCAGCACTCCTCGCATGCTGCACTACAGTGTCAGTACTGGGATATTAACCCAAGTGCCAGATGTGGGAACTGAACCCACAGCCCTCTGATCTCCTGGCCTCAGAGGCGAGTGTGCTACCTACTGAGCCGCTGACACTGCTCTGCACACTATGTATGTGGTTCACTAGACAAAATTGGAGATAATTTATGAACATGCTTAATTGGAGTCCAGATTATTTAGGCCCTTGTGACCAATATGGGATAATCCTAAGGTACAGATGGGGGTTCCTTGATACAGTGGTCACCTTGGGCCTCTAGGGGGATTTCAACTTTGGCTAATTTGTTGGACTCTCATTCGGGAACTTTGAAATCCTTTTTACAATCCCAAAATGAGTTTGAACTTCCTCTACAGAAGTAATAGAGGTATTTTCAGGTGAGACGTGCTCTTTCTAAGGGATTGTTGAAAGACCAATCTGATTTGTACACTGACTCAATTAAAAAAACTTCTTGACTGGATTAATTTACCTAGGGATCATAAGGGAGTGATTTATAAAACTCTCATGACAACCTTCCTTCCAGATTGTGAATCACATTGGCAAAAATGGGGGCTAGATCTGCAGGATTTGCTGGACTCTGAATGTTTTACTACTTGTTGGAAGAAGCATGCAGAGCCTTTCCAGACCCAAGGCTATAACTTATTCAAAAAAAGATTTTGTGGCGATGGTATCGGACTTCATTCAGGCTGGTTCATATGGGATTGTCAACCTCTGTACTATGTTGGAGGTGTAAAACTGATACTGGAACATAATTTCATATAGTATGGGGATGTCCTGCTCTAAGGCCATGGTGGTTATCTATTATTAGTGTATTAGAGAAATTTCTAAACATTGCATTACCCCATTCTCCTAGGTTATGGTTGTTAGGGGATTCAAGTTTGTTACCTCCAAGGTGTGTGTTGTATAAACCCATGCTGTTCATCATGGCCTTGAAAGCCAAGAGGTTTCTCATAAGGAACTGGAGGACCTCTAATTTGCCTTCTATATTTCAGTGGGAAACAAGCAGTTTCTAAGGAGGTTTCCTTTTTACAGGTTCAGTATTGCTGAAGAAATGCCCTGCCAGCATTTCATAAGTTATAGTTGCCCTGGTTGAAGCAAATAGGAATGATAATATAAATTTGTTGTACAGTCTACTATAACAAGGCTTATAAGGTTGACCCTCACTTTCCGTGTCTTTCTTTCTTTCTTTCTTTCTTCCTTCCTTCCTTCCTTCCTTCCTTCCTTCCTTCCTTCCTTCCTTCCTTCCTTTCTTTCTTTCATTGATAGCAGCTAGTTTATTAGAATAAGACCAGGTTTATAAATCTGTAACATATATGTTATACGTTGTGGGCACTGTGGTATCTTATTACTGTTGTAAAAGTTTTCACTTACATATGCTGTTACAGTTACTATGTTGACTTGTTCTAAAAACTTTATTAACTGTTATTATACAAAAAAAAACTTACAGGTTAATAAACATGCAGCCTAATATTGTGAATTGATATATAACTACATGAAAAAATATTTCATTTGGCATTGTAACAATATTTTCTATAAGAAATGAAGGTATTGTTTTCACAGTCAATGCCTAGGCAATGTGTATTTGCAAGTGTGCACATCTATATTTACCAAATGTCAGTACTGTACCTGTGATATAAGTTCTCATTCAGAAATCAGTCCCTCATGAACTTACTGCTTACTAAACATGCAGTCTAATAATGCACCCTATTCACATAGGTGGCAGGGAATGTGTCACGTGTCCATACCCAGGTCTGGAAATCAACAGTAGCCATCCAATCAGATGGGCTGCCCACAAGCTGTCTGGATCCTGCAGTCTGTGTGGAATGGGGAATTGTGGGATATGGCTCAGTCCTCCCAGTACTGCTGTTTTTCATTAGGGAGACCTATTGGTCTGCCTGTGTTCACTGCCATGCCCCCAGCCCTCATGGCATAGTCAGAAGGCCAGGGTAGCTCGGTGTGAAGGTTGGTGCTATGGCTGCTGCACAGTTCAGCTGGTGGAAAGAGCATGTAATGACTAAAGAAGGGTCCATGCCCCTGTATCTAGCCCCTCCACCACCACTCCACACAACAGATTAGGGATTAAGCACGGCATGTAGCCATGCCCCACCCCCAGCCACCCACCTGGGCAGCAGCAGGACAGGGATGTTGGTGCAGAACAGGTATGGGTCATTGCCACAGAAGCAGCACATTTCTTAATAATTACAGCACTATTCCAAGCCAATAGCTAATTATGAAGATGATTGATTTTTGTTGTATAAGTAAACAGTGTAATTGTATAGCAATGAAAAATATTAGACTGTGTGTTTATTAAGCAGTTAGTTAATGAGGGAATGATTTCTGAAGAATTACATATATCAGAACTACAGCATTGACATTTAATCAGTGTACGTTTAGTTACCAGAAATTACAGTGTAGTCATAATATAGTTGCTCTTCTTCTCACACTTTATTTTAAATGTTAGTTTCTGCATACTTACTGCACTTTGCAAATGCATGTTTGGTAGGCATTAACTGTGGAATCAATACCAGAGAAGCAGCACATTCCTTAGTAACTACATTACCGTTGCAAGCCAATAAGTATGTATGTAAGTAAATTGATGATTTTTTAGCAGTTAACAATATTAGACTGCAGCCCACATATTCAAAGTAGATACGAGACTCAAAATAGAGATGTGCGGTGCATCCCAGAAATTGTGCAGAAGCACGATATTTGAGAGGAAGTGGTGTGTCATGCATTTTTGTATGTGCGATTGCACAGAAATAATGTATGTGGCACAAAAAAAAGGGTCAGGCACCTGAATATGCTGAGCAAGTGTATATTCAGCCAAAATGTGCGGCGCAAGTGTCGCATATCACAAAACTGTGCCACGCAAAGTTAAGTATGTAAGGGGATGGCTAAAATCTGCCAGCCATCAAAAGACAGGCTGCAGAACTTCAGACAGGTGACCCTGAGACAGCCCTCAAAGGTGCACCAGGATGTGCTCCAGACACCCCCCACACAGTAGTCATGACTGGACAGTAGTACTCAAAGTCTCAGCCACACTGTGCCAGCTTGTTGGGCACTTGATGGGTGCCACTGCATGAAATCATGGGCACTGCTCAGTTGGCCACCCCACACCACAGTCAGGTTGGGGACATCCAGATGCCACATACAAGTCAGGTACCCCCCCCAGCACACCAGCAGAGTAGGCAGCTACAATGTAGCACATGTATCAGGTAGCAAGGCCTGCACCCCATGTGGCCAGCAGAGTGCCACCCAGTGGAGGCATGCACCCATGGTGGCATCTGAGACAATGGTGCACAGGATACATGGCAGTAATGGTGGAAGCATAGCATGGGTCAGGGACAGCTCAGTGGCACACACCCACAGTGGAACACCAAAGGTGTACACAACACACTCATGCCAGACCCATGCCACCAGGAACCACAAACATGTCACTGATGCCATCTCTAAAAACGTGTCAGTGCCACAGAAGCCCTGGGTGTGGGTCACCGTGGTGTACTGGTAGTGGACAGTGCACAACTGTGAGCAGCACAGGGCAGAGAGTGGCACCACCTGCATTCTGGAGGTGGCAGAGGCATGCCCCAAGGACACCAGACCCTTCCAGTGTTGTGCATGTGGCCACTTCAGGCATTGACATGGCCTTGGGTAGTAGGACTGCAAACCTCTCAACTGTCACACAGTACAGGGTATGGCACTCATGTTATCACTCAGACACCCTCTGACCCACATAGGGTGAGTGACATTACACACTGACCACTGGGACCATTATGCAGAATTGTATAATGATATGAGATGCTAGGTATCAGCACACAGCAGCAACAGTGGTGCACTTATTTCCATAGTCTTCTGAGCTTGCATTGTCATGTTTGCTGCTGTGTCACACATCCTGACCAGTTGTCACACACCTTGGCATACATTTGGGTGCTGTGGCATTGGTGGGTATGTAGCACTGTACTCAGGCCAGTGCAGTCCACCCACACACAATCATGCATCTTCACCTGCATGCTAGGCTGGAGTACCGCCTGATCCCCTTTGTGGAGTGGTGCTGCCCTGTAATGCTGGAACTGTGCATGCCAATGGTATGCAAATGACTTGAATACATTCCAGTAATAAGATGCAAATGTCATGTTTGGGTGCTGATGGTGCAATAAAGCCATTTGCATATCCTGGCAGAATATTGCAAATCTGTATGCCGCACAAGTTGCTTTGCATCGCACACTTCCATATGCTCTACACTGGACTCTGGGCACTTGCTGTGCCCCACATCTCCCATTGCATGCATGAGCGTGCATGTTCATGATATTCAGTTGCACATGAGCAACAGCATATTATGGTGCACCTTCTGAATATACCATTATTTAGTGCCGGTGCAGCTGAGTAGTGTGGTGCAAGCACTTGCACAATGCAGCCTGACACTTTGGAATATGGGGCTCTGAATGTTTTTTTTTTTTTTAGTAACACAGTATACAAGTGGTGGCTCTTGGATTCATACCCAGTTCTCCAGGTTTGCAGCTCAGTGTTCTTAACCACTATGTTATACTGCAGTGAGTTCATGAGGGAATGATTTCTGAAGGATAACATACATCAGAACTACAGTACTGGCATTTGATCAGTGTAAGTGTAGTCACCAACAATTAGAGTGTAGTCATAACATAGTTACCCTTCTTCTTACACTTTATTTTAAGTGTCAGTTTCTGCGTACTTACTTTGAAAATATGTTAGGCACTAACTGTGGAAACAATGCCACAGAAGCAGCACCTTCCTTAGTAAGTACAGCACTGTTACAAGCCAATAAGTAATCATGTAAATGAATGATTTTTTAGCATTTAACAATATTAGATTGCATTTTTTTGGGGGGGGGGTCATACAATATACAAGTCATGACTCTGGGATTTAAACCCACTTCTCTAGAATTGCAGCTCAGTGCTGTTAACCACTATACTATACTGCAGTACGTTCATGAGGGAATGATTTCTGAAGGATAACATACATCAGAACTACATTTGATCAGTGTAAGTGTAGTTACCAGTAATTACAGTGTAGTCATAACATAGTTACCCTTCTTCTTACACTTTACTTTAAGTGTCAGTTTCTATGTACTTACTTTGCAAATACTGTACATGCTAATTAAGCATTAACTGTGGAAACAATGCCACAGAATCAACACATTCCTTAGTAACTACAGCCCTGCTACAATCCAATATGTAATTATGTAAATTAATGATTTTTTAGCAATTACAAATATTAGGCTGCATTTTGGGGGTGGGGTCGGGTCACACAGTATACAAGTGGTGGCTCTGGGATTCAGACTCAGTTCTTCAGGTTTGCAACTCAGTGCTGTTAACCACTATGCTCTACTGCAGTAAGTTCATGAGGTAATGATTTCTGAAGGATAACATACATCAGAACTTCAGCACTGACATTTGATCAGTATAAGTGTAGTTACTGGCAATTACAGTGTAGTCATAACATACTTACCCTTCCTACACTTTATTTTAAGTGTCAGTTTCTGCATACTTACTTTGAAAATACATGCTGTGGCAAGATAGGCCTATATCCTTTATTAATGTCCCTATTATATGTGCTGCAATGTACTTTAGAGTTAAGACACTATCTCTTTAAAAGGCCAGAAAGTGCTAAACAAAACAGAACAGAATTACCAAAAGCTAGTTTGGGTCTGGTACTCATCTTGATAAGAAACAGACAGGTTTATGGCCATGAAAGTCATAACTCTTGGATCATATGTAGGGATGTAAGTTTGTCATGGCAGTCATACACATCATTGATTCCATGACGTTTGATCTTTATTCAGGACTTCCATGACTTTCACTAGTGTCATCAGAATGTAGCAATGATGACAGTGCCACAGCATTTACTACTGTTTACTAATGATTTCATGAACAAACAATGAATCATTAAAACCTCATCCATGACAAACTTACATCCCTAATCATATGGTCAAATTAGACATTTAGCCTCCACTAGCATGAAAGGGCCAGCAGGAGGCCAACTTAAGGTCAACCCGAATCAGATTATGCAGAAACCAGATGTTACAGGGGTTAGACATGGAACCACAGTGACACCTGCAGGATGAGGTGAAACAGTTGCACCCCAAACTCAATATCCTAAAAGGGGTGGGTGTGGCTTGAAAATGACCATTCAGACTATATTTATCAGGCACTCATTTTGAACATCAGTGCAGTTTGAGCTTGGAGTCAAAAGGCTGAGGACTTGGAGGGTCTCAAAGCTGAGATAACTTAAGCTGTTACAGTATATACTTTGGTTAAAGTATATGTGGGTCTCTTGGACTACATTTAGAACAAGACCTGTGTTATTTTGTGGAAAACTGATTTCTCACATGCTAAACAGAAATTCTGATTCTAAGTCAGAATTTGGGAACATGGACTTCACTCTTCAAGATAAACCCTGAGTCTTGAAAAAGGACACTCAGAGACTGATTTTTAATTCCAACAGATCTTGTGTTTTCCAAAGAACTTTTTTCACCTACACAGAGAGGTTATTCGAAAAAAGGACATGTTTCTGTACTTTGAAACCTCAGAATAGGGTATAGTTTAGAACAACAGTATAGAGTGTTTTCTGTAAACCATCCAGTGTTATTTTTGGTATTGTCTGCATTTTAAAACTCTTCCAAATTGTAGAATTTACTGTGTTGTTTTTATGTAAGTAAACTTTTATGATTTTCTTATTAACTCTGTCTGGAGTCTGATTGTGTGAGCTAACATTGTAACAGAAGGGTTTTGTAAAGATGGTATGCCTTGATAACAAAGATAGTGACCACTCAACTATCCTACAAATTACTTAGGCAAGAGGCTGTCGGGGCAGTGGTGGGATTCAAACCGAACATAGTACAGAGTCAGGGGGACTCAAAACTACAGTTTCCACCCTTCCGGTGGGAAAAAGGAGGGTTGGAAATGCTTTCTGAACCCTACCACTGCTCATGAGTTCTGTAAAAAAAGGGGGATCCTCCCTGCAAACAGGAGGCCCTACCATGCCCCTGAGGTTAGGCTTGTGACATATGCTAGTTAGGCATTAACTGCAGAAACAATGTCAAAGAAGCAGCACATTTCTTGATAAATACAGCACTGATTCAAAGCCAATAAGTATTTATGTAAATGAATGATGTTTACTGTATAAGTAAACATTGTAGTTGTATAGCAATTAGCAATATTAGTCTGCATATTTATTAAGCAGAATGTTCATGAGGGAATAATCTCTGAAGGGGAACATACACATATGAGATGTGTAGGCTTCAGTACTGTACATCCCCCTGCCATGCAACAGGGGGTGCCATCGGACCGCAGCGCAGTTAACATGGGAACCCACACCACTTCTGCATCCACACCCCTGTGCTGCTGCTGGCCAGTTCAGTGCCTGGGAACAGGGTGGGACATGACTACATGCCATGCTTTATCCCCAATTTGCTGTGTGGAGTGGTGGTGGGGGTTTTTGGCTATGCAGGCATGGACCCTTCCTTAACTATTACATGCCCCTCCCACCTGGTGCATGGAGTGATGGCTTTGGCACTATCCCTCTCATCAAGCTATCCTGGCCCTCAGACTATACCTTGAGGGCTGGGGACACAGAGAGGAACACAGGCAGATCATTAGGTCCCCTTAACGGAAACAGCAGTACAGTAGAAGCCACTTAAATGGGATGGCTCTGTGGAGACCTACTCATTCTGTTTAAGAAGGCATCCCAATTAAAGTTGCTTTTTATTTTTACAAAATTTGCAGCTGTAGCCGATATCTCCGGGTGCACCACAAACCCCTGAAACACACATACAAACACTTACACACTTAATTTGATTTGTGATCACAGTTCTTTTATGAACAATTGT
The DNA here is from genome assembly GCA_016271365.2 of Neoceratodus forsteri. Classification (NCBI taxonomy): domain Eukaryota; kingdom Metazoa; phylum Chordata; order Ceratodontiformes; family Ceratodontidae; genus Neoceratodus; species Neoceratodus forsteri. Next base: position 538,993,418 of record CM057449.1, on the reverse strand, counting down.
CTGTTGCTTTTGTGAGGGTTTTCTTTACTGAGTTCTATGCTTTTAAAAACTAAAAGTTAAAATCACTTAGCGTGTGTGTCTTCAGTTACATTTATTCAGTGGTTTCCTTGCCTTTGCCGAAGAAGTCAGTGATCTTTTATTGTTTCAACTCAGTGACAATCTGCTTCACGATAATTCCTTCCAACTCAGACAAGTGCTCCCAGTTCTCTAACTTGTTATTCTTGAAGCACGAGTCATGGGGTGCATTGACATGTAACAGCACTTTTGAGTTGGTCACATTCTTTGGTGGTGGGTTCGCATCATCATCAGACTCTCCTTCAGCCAGTGATTGATCTGTTAAAGCAGTGCAGATTTCTTCTACACTGAGCTCTCCTTCAGTTGCTTCTTCGGCATCCACATCTACAAATGCCTCAAATTCGGCCACAGACATCCCTGCTGACACTCCACACCAGCAAGGAGATCATTGATCAGGTCATCTTGTGAACTCTCCACTGGCAAGATACCATCTTCATTTTGCAAGCTGAAGCCAGCTTTCCAAAAACAGTTGGCTATTGATGAAGGCCCAAGCCTTGGCTATTATAAAGATGGCATCCAGTAAAATACCTTTCTTGGCAATTTCATTTGTCATTGCTGAGGAGCCACTGTTGATTATGCCCACATCTGGGGTAGACAATAGAGAATGGTTGTGAACCTTAAAATTCTTAATGACATCCATGTCTAGTGGTTAAATGAGGCTGGTAGTGTTTGATTGTAGAAACACTACCTTAATGTGGCTGAATTCATCTGTCAGCTCAGTGGGGTGTGCACTATAATTGTCCAGGAAAAGAAGGACTTTTTGTCTTCATCATTGCAGATGGCTATTCCAGGCTGCCATCCACTCAAAGAAAATTGCCCCTGTCATCCATGCATTCACTGAGTTTGCATATGTGACAGGAAGAGTATAGAAGTCCTCAGGTAGACATTGAAGTCTTTTACTCTTTACTGTCATGATCAGGGTCAATTGTTCTGTTCCAGACAGACTGGCACAGCAGAGGACTGACATCCTGACTTTGGATTTCTTGCTACCAAGCAAATCAGAGGACTTGTCTATACGGCCTCTATCAGGATAATCCTGGTAAAATATGCCGGTTTCATTGCATTGAAAATGTTAATCGGGGCTTATTCAGCAAGAAGAGCAGGGACAACTGTTTTTTAGCTAAACAGAAGCAGAGGGGGCATCAGCATCAAGATGCTTTACCTGCTCCTTCTTCCATACAATGTTCTGGGGTTGCTGCCACCTGGACAGCCACCCATTGGTGGCTTCAAACCCCTGATGGTCCAGCTGGGTAGCAATCTCCTTAGCCTTTTCTTTTAAAATTGACCGTTAGCCTAACATCCTTACTCACATCATAGTTAAATCATATAAGCAGCCTGTCCTCCACTTGGTTTTCCTTCCCTTCCCTTTTTCTTTTCTGATTTGGATTGCATTTTGCTGCCATTCAGCTCAAATCTTTTCTCTATTTAAACTTTTCCGACCTGCCTGGCTCTTTGCTATGCCAAACTGTTTGACCATAATTGCACGTGATGTGTTCAGTTGCTGCAGTACATCTAGAACCTTTACCTTCTCAGACAGAGGAAGGTCACTCCATTTACTGCAAGCCATTGTAGCACACAAGCAAAGTTAACAAACAAACAGTGCCAGCAACTGACAAGTAACTGCATTTATACCACCGTCTTAATTATGTGCTAAGTATGCACCTAAATGGCAAGTAAATCATCCTCTAAAAATGGAACGACTGTCCCAATTAAAGTGAGACAGCTTCCATTTGATTTACATTATGTAACAATCTGTGCCTGAAGGGATGTCCCAATTAAGCATACGTCCATTTTATCTGTGTCCCCTTTAAGTGGCTTGTACTATACTGGGAGGATCAACCATATCCCACAATTCCCCACTTCATATAGAGTGCAGGATCCAGTCTGTTAGTGAAGGGGGCATCTGATTGAATAGCTGCTGTTGATCACTGGCCTGGGTATGCACATTTGGCACATTCTCAACCACTTATGTAAACAGGGTCCAGTATTTAGATTGTATGTTTAGTAACCAGTAAGTTTATGAGGTAATGATTTCTAAATGAGATCTTGCATCACAAGTAAAACATTGACCTTTGATAAATGTAAATGTGTGCACTTGCAAATACATGTTGCATAGGCAATAACTGAGAAAATAATGCCATTATTTATTAGCCACAATATTGTTACAATGCCAGCAAGCATTAGTCAACATAGAATGTTGTTGCGCTGGCATTGGCAGTAGTGGAGGTGGAGAGGCATAGCGCTGTGAGTTTGTTAATGTGTCCTAAAAAGTGATTTTGCACAGCGAGTACGCCACTGTGCGGCAGAGCTGTGGAAATGCGTTTTGGGCAGGCTGTGGAAAATGGCAGCTGGACTGTTGATAATGTGGTGTGCACAAATGCCAGTGGTGAAAATGTGGCATGAAAATATTGCAGGTTGACAAAGTTACAAGGGTGCATATAAACTGCGCAATACACACTTGCAACACAGTCATTGTCTGGACGTTCGACACCAAATTTTCAACATAGGCATTTTAGGACCTCAGCTGATGAATAGTGTCACTGTCATTTCCTGAAAGTGTCCTGAAAAGTGATTTCACACAGTGACCATGCAATTCTGCACTGGAAGTGCGAAAACACATTTCAGCCAGCTGTACTGTTTGTAAGGAGGTATGGAAAAATGGAAATGATGAACAGCTGGAGCCAAAGTATTACAAATTCACAAAGTCATGAGCGTGCGTGCAAACTGCGCTATGCACACCCGTAAAACACTCATTTTATTGACTTTCGTCCCTAAATTTTCAACATAGGCATTTTAGGACATCTGCTAATGAACAGTGTCACTGCCATTTTCACAATGTGTCTCGAACACGGGCTTTCCACAGCAACCGCGCTTTTGTGCGCCGGAACTGCAAAAACAGATTTTGGTCAGGATGTGAAAAATGACAGCTGTACTGTTCATTAGGAGGCATAGAACAATGGCACTGTTGAAAATGTGGAGTGAAAATATAAGTTTGCGAACTTACGAGCATGCGTGCAAACTGCGCAATGCACACTCGTAACACAGTCATTTTATGGAACATTGTCACCAAATTTTCAACAAAGGCATTTTAGGACCTCTGCTCATGAACAGCATCACTGTCATTTTTGTAATGTGTCCCAAACAGTGATTTCATACAGTGACTGCACTATTCTGCACCGGAAGTGCGAAAACACATTTTGGCAAGGATGTGAAAAATGACAGCTATACAGTTCACAAGAAGGTGTGGTAAAATGCCAATGCTGAGAATGTGGCATAAAAATAGTGTGAATGCGCTAACTTATGAGTGTGCGTTGCGCAGTTGATATGTACGCTCGTAAAAACAGTAATTTTTTTGATTTTTCCCAGCAAATTTGCAACATAGGCTTTTTGAGAGCCCCTCTCGTGAACAGGGGCACTGTCATTTCGTTACTTGGTCCCAAAAGATGATTCCATGCAGTGACTGCGAAATCACCTTTCTGGAGCGAATAACTCAATGACAGTGCAAGAATTCATGAGAAGGGGTCCCAAAAACCCCATGATGAAAATTTAGGGCCAAAATTCACAAAAATGCCTGCAATATGCATTAAAGTTGAAAAACCCCTATTCATTCCATATACAGCTTACCAGCATTTCTTCAGTTCGTGGTTGGCTTTGAAGAGTGCAGGCGTGTTCCGGTCCACAGAAGATCATCATGCCAGACTCATGAGTAAGTAGGCTGGGGTGGGGGTGAGGAGGCAGGGTGAACACTGGAGTGGGTGCAGGTGGGGAGGGGGCATCTATACTATGCAGGACCATTTCATTTACAGGAAAAAAAGGAAAAAACCTATCGAGGACAGGTTTTGTTTTGCAGGGGATTTGGCATGCTGGGTGGGCTCCCAGCATGCCACCTAACTGTTTGGAGGGTGTCCAGTAGCCGGCCAGGATTAGGCACCCTCATCAGCACAACTGCAGGGAGGAGAGAAGGAAGTAAAGGCCGACAGGGGTAGGCACCCCGTTGGCACACAAAGAAACCGGGGGCACCAGCCCGAAGGTTGGGCACCTTGGCATTCAACAATTGAGTTGTATGCCAATAGGGGTAGGCTACCATTGGCACCTAATGAAAGTGGGGGGGATAATCTACAGGGATTAGGCACCCAAGTCTGTAGAGTTAGCGCCGCCCGCTCGTTCACCGACCATGCACATAATGGTGGCAAGCACTGCAAGAAAAGGACCGCTGCGTAAGACGAGCTTTGCTCGGATTGCAGTGGACCTTTTCTTAGATGTTCTCACCACATTATGTATGCATGGTGTGGTGCTGACATGCAGGCTGATTGGGGAATGCTGGACGCACCTACTGGTGCGTGCCCTGCATTCGCCCAACAGTGACCCCGCCTCCAAAGCTGCACTGTCCCACGATGTTGGCTGTACAAGCGCGCCAACATAATAAGTAATTATGCAGATGAAACATTTGTGTGTACAGCTAAATATCAGTTCACAATATTAGACTGCATGTTTATTAACCTGTAAGTTCATTAAAAAAACATGGAATACAGACATGGAACTTCAGCTAAAGAGTTGCCAGTCAGTGCATTTAAGTGTAGCAGACTGAAGTTACATTGTAATCATACTTTAGTTGCCATTCTGATTACACTTTGAAGTTTTTCTATGTGTTTACATTTTAAATAAATTTCAGATAGACTGTTGAAACAGTGCACAAGACGTGAATTCATATGTAGTTATACTTGTTAGCACACATTTAATAATACCAAAAGTAGTAACATAGTAGTTGCACAATAGATTTCCTGTTATAGTTTGCAATAGCTATTACATGTGTAGTTGTCCTTGTAAAAACACATTGCCTAGTGCCAAAAGAGATACATTGGTAGTTGCACAGTATATTTTCTGTTACACTTTGCAACAGTTATTAAATGTGCCATCACACTTGTCAGAATGAATTGGTTTGTGACAAAAGGGAGACAGTAGTAGTTGCACATGTAACTATTTCTTCATGCAAATTGTGTAAGTACACCACATGCAGTTCTGAAACTAGTCAACAACTATATGCAGTAGTATTTACATGTAACTGCATAGTAGTTACACATAACTGCACAGTAGTTTGTGTTGAACATTTGTGATAACTGTTCCTTACTCATGACCACCCATGATGTATTCTCTAGGTTGTGCCTGAAAATAGGCAACTGATTTGTGTAGCACACCTACCTGGTAAATAAAAAACTTAATAAATAAATATGTCACTGATTACAAAGTTATATGATTTTGTGATCCCACTCTATCTTATATTGTACATTTCAAGAATGCACATGTTCTTGCAATACATGCAATTGTGGTGCTTAGTTATGGTAACTCCTCTGACAAGGTCATTTTTTTGCATCACAGTTAAGCAATGGAATGGTAGAACTTCTAAAAGCATTACTGGAATGGGATTGGTCAAATTATATTAAAATTTAGTACTACAGTACGGTAGGCTGGCCCAGTAGTGTGGAAGACTGAGACACTTTTATTTTTATTTTTATTTTATTTAAACATTTGATGACTGGGAAAGGCACACTAAGCCGGGGCTCATTTCCAGGTGTGACCAGGGGAAGGGTACAAGGAGATACAGGTTTAGGTCAGGCAGAACATCACAACAGTAGAATTAACAATATAGGCAAAGTACACAAAATATATACAATACGTACCAAGAATACAAATACGTACAATAAGTACCAATATGTATACACAATATATACAATAAGTACCAAAGTACACTGGCGCCTTACCTCCTGCCACACCGGCAACCCATGTTTGGTCATGCTTGCAGGTTGCTGGGTGTCAGCCAGGAAAGGAAAGGATTGAGCTATACACAGCTGCTCTCCTTTCCTGGTGGGGAAGACCTGCACACTTTGCCAAATGACTGCCACCTGGTGGACGTCAGGTGTAGTGTGGGTCTAGAAGGGCAGTGGGACTCTATGGCATACATGCGGTTCCACACTTGTGTCTACCTGATCACCCCAGCACAGGCAACAGGGAAGAAAATGGAAAAAGGGAAGGCTCTCGATTAGTGAAGCCCTGCCTCCCTGCCCCCACTCCCATATCTCTCCATAGCCACCATCCTAGGGTGGTCAGTCAAGCTGGTAGATGCTGGGTTTGGGGTGGCCGGGACAGGGCTGTGAACCCTACAGAGCAGACTTAACTGGGAGAAAAAGCTGTATGAAAAAGAAAATTTGTATTACATCTAAAGTAAAGTCATGATTGCTAAAGGTCAACAGGACCCAGTTGATAATGCAGCTTGTGCACTAGACACTTTCTTTTGGTACAAGCTCTGCCTGTTAAAATATTCAGACTATGTTCTGGCTGTCTATTTACAAAGCATGGATTAATTTTAGGTGTACTGATCTGTGTGCATATGTGTGTGTGTGTGGGGAGGGGGTGGAGACAAGAAAGAAAACAGAAGAAAAAAGAGATCACACCTGGGGTGAAGCCTAGAGAAGGACAGGAAGCAGAAAAAGACTAAGTTGAGGTAAGGTAGGTATGTTTTTATCTTTACTTTTATTTACAGGACATCCAGATTTAGCACCACAAAGGGGAGCCTCGCTGAGTTTGTGCCATTTGCCACTAATTTCTTTTTTCTCCAGGGATAGGGGCCTAGGCCCTGTCATCTATCTTCATCCTGCCTCTGCCCGTTAGTTTGCTCATTCATCAGGCATACCTGTGAGTAGTAGCACAGGAGGGTGATTTTATTTTTTAAATTTAAAGTTTTTATTGACATTTTAAGCCATGCATCAAATCATTATACAAAGCATATCTCAGCATAATTGTCAATAGCATTATGGGGTTTCACCATTCAGTGCAACTGCTTCATGAGTTTTTGCAGTAGGATCATTTCAGTCCATATCTTGTAGTGTCTCCAATAAATGTGCATGCCATTCACCTCTCATCTCCTGGTGTGGTTTGTTGCATGTTTCTTGAGTGTCTGCACTGTTTTTTTTTTTTTTTTGCTGCAGTAGCTAATATTCATATCGGTGTTTAAACAACATACATAGTATGCATTTAAACCTTTTCCTCTTTTTTTCTTTTCCCTTATTAATTTCCCTCCTTCCTCTCTTACTAATGTATTCTTCTGCTCTTTCTTTGATAATGATCTGACTATTTTCTTTTGTTTGTATTACTAAGCCCTACTTCCTAATCTTAATTCTATATCTTATACTAGGTACCCTGTTTCAGGGAGTAAGCTGAGACAGTCAGGAAAGGGACACTGTCAACCTCCTTAGGCTGCAGAGTGTCCCTAGTTTAAACAAGCATTTGTCAATGCTGAATGTTGTCTTGCTTGCATTGGCATTGATAGTGCAGGAGTTAGAGAGATGCATAATAGGAATGGCAGTGAAGTATTGAACTGATGCCAAACCCACCCCCACCCTGCAGAGACTGACAGTCATTTGGGTGTGCCTTTGGGTCATCAGCCATAACACTCACACCATTTCACCTCACCCCACCCTGCAGGCACTGAGAAATGTCGCAGTGTGCCTTGTAGTCTTTGGGCCTTACACTCAACCCATTCCATAAGGAAATATGCTGAGATGGGTGTAGTATGGGAGAATGGGGTGAACTTTGGGGCAGAAGAGTCCAAGCCACACCTCAATGCCTGTCACTGGCTGTAGGGTGGGGGTGGGGGTTGAATGGCTTGATCCTTACAGCTGACAATCCCAAGTCACCTCCTTTATGCCTATCAGTCTGTACAGGGTGGGACGTTATGGTTGGAAACTCTAATGACCTGGGTGTTTGTTGGTATTTTCACTCCAAATTTTCAACATGGGCTTTTTGTGACCCCACCTCATGAACAGTGGCACTATCAGTTCGTTAGCTGAAAGGTGATTTTGCCATTTGGCGCTACAGTTGCAAAAACACATTTTGGGCAGGATGTGAAAAATGACAGCTATACTGTTCATGAAGAGGTGTAAAAAATGGAAATTTGAAAATCTGGAGTGAAAATATGAAAAATTGGTGTAGTCACAAGCATGCATAGAAAATGCACAATACACACCTCTAATGCAATTATGTGTGGGATTCTTTCAACCAAATTTTCAACATAGGCATTTTGGGACCTCCACTCATGAACAATGCAACTGTGATTTTGTTACTGTGTCCTGAAAATTGATTTCCCACAGCAACTGTGCCATTGTGTGTCACATGTGCAAAAACACATTTTGGGCAGGATGTGAAAAATGACTGCTATACTGTTCATAAGGAGGTGTGAAAAAATGGCAATGTTGAAAATCTGGAGTGAAACTATTAAAAATTGTTGAAGTTGTGAGTGTGTGTGTGAAAACTGCACAATGCACATTTGTAACACAGTCATTTTTTTGGATTTTTTTCACCAAATTGGCAACATAGACTTTTTGGGACCCCACCTCATGAACAGTGGCACTGTCATTTGGTTAATCGGTTCTGAAAGGTGATTCCATGCAATGACCGCAAAATCACCTTTCGGGACTGAATAATGAGATGACAGTACATGTGTTCACGAGGTGGGGACCCAAAAACCCCATGTTGAAAATTTGTAGCCAAAATTCAAAAATATGGCTAAGATATCCACCTAAGTTGACCCCCCTCCCCCAATTGATGCCATTATTCTGCTTACCGGAATTTCTTCATTCTCAGTTCAGCTTCAAAGAGTCCAGATGTATTCCTGCTCCACTGAAGATCGCAGCACCAGATCTCCAGAGGTAAGTATGAGGTGGGGGGGTATGGGGAGGTGGGGTGTGCAGAAGGTGGGTGCAGGTTGGGGGAGGCAAGGTGCCGCAGACAGTGAGGAACCATTTTCTTTTTTTCAGGAAAAAAAAAATCCCAGATATCACGACATGGTTTGTTGGCAACACTGTAGTGGGTTCCCAGTATGCCACACAAGGGAGGGTGGGGGAGGAACATGCCAACATGGTTGGCTTTGTGTGACCAGCGGCATACTGGGGTGGCCTCCCAGTGTCCCTCACAATGTGGGGGGGGCGGAGGACCTGCCAACATGGGGATTGCACTCCCGATGTCGACTTTGTTTGCGGATTGTGTGCCGCTGCCATGTTTATTGAAATGTTTCACCAGGAAAGGCACATACGGGAGGAGTGCCATCTCTGCCTCTGCATGACGAGTTTGTCTCTGATTGCAGTGGCAGATTTCTTTCAAGTTGGTGGCACTTCAAATATTTTTTGCATGAGCGCTAGCATGCTGCCTAATTGGGGAATGAGGGATGCACCTACTATAGCATGCCTTGCATTTGCCAACACTGACACAAAGCTCACTGTGCTAATACTACCACAACACGTTGTTTGCGTGTGCAAAAGACAACAAAAAAACACATCTTATGATTGTTCATGTTCTGTAGAGACTGCTGATGTAGCTGGTTGTTTGAGTCTGATTTTTTTTTTTTACTTTTAAACAATGAAAAACAGACTGCTCACCATACTGGTGTTACCACACCAAAGCATGTTTGTCTACATTTATTAATCAACTCCCACAGCAATGTTGCTGGAGCTAGGAAAACCCCAACACAGTCTAGTGACTCATTATGCAGTGTGAGTAGGGAAGACTTTTGCATCATGAGTGGCTGCACTTTTTGGGGGTGTTTCTATTGTTCAGGAAGTATGCAATAAAAATAGATCCAGGATTCATAACAAAACAAAGTTGTGTATAACTATACATTAGCATGCATTTCAGTCCTACCAAGCAAAAATGCAGATACATAAAACAACATCAATGGATTTTTGAGTTGGTAAGCACTCATAAAATGTAGGGTTTTAACTAGAAATAATATGATGTAAAAAAAGTTGACAGTGTTGCTTTAACAATCCCTGGAGATGCATGTATAATATTCCCATCCCTGAATGGGTGGGTACATATCTCAGCTTCTCTTCTCCAGTCTCCAAGGGATAGACCTGTGAAGCTTCAACACACTTTGATTATATTCAAGACTGTTGTCCTTCATTTCTGGTTGTGCTATTTTTCCCTGTACCTGATGCTCCCACTGCTTCCCTCAGTTTCCTTTGTTGTATGCCTGTTTTTGGGTGCAGTCTGCATGTGTATGTCAATAACGTTTTTATTTACTACCTACAATTTAAGGCCTCTTTTTCCATCCCTTCTCCCTCCATTCCACCCATTCACCCCCTTAACATTGGTTAAACTTGAATTAATCAAGTGACCCTTGTTCTCTGCTCCTTGGTTACTTTATGTAATGAAATCCTTAGAATTTGTGCTTCTATCACTTACAGTATTTCTTTATCTCCTCCCCATATAAGCTTTTCTAGTAGTGGTGTCCCTTTTTCCTCTTCTACAATTTTTTTTTTCCATACAGCATGTTACCATTGGGGCTCTAGGGGCAGGCAAACTACAGTTCTCCCTTGGAGGATCTCAATCCACCCTGTTCTCAGGGCTCCACTGAGCCTGCCCTGGTGCCCTATTTTCTGCTTTCTCACCCATTATCCCAGGACCCCAGAACAAGGTCATGCATGCGGGGGAGGTACACATGCATTTCTTGGCTCCAGTGATGGTTCGTTCATCCCACCCAGCCTAATGCCTGACTCCTTTTTCAGCTTGGCATTGCTATCTACCCTCTACCTGGTGGCAGCCATGAGCCGATGAAGCCCACATCCCTCCACAGGAGAGGAGAGGAGAGCTGCCTTGTGGACTCTCAATCCAGCTCCTTGCTCTCTCCTCCACTGATCCCCAGTGACTCAGGCTTGTTCCTGAACCTGGGTAACCGACGTAGGAAGAGGTAAGGCATTCAGCATCTCAGCCCTCTGTGCCACTGGGCCTGTCCTCCTCTTCTACAATTCTAAAGTGTAGTAGCCACTTAGAATTATGTTTACCTTTGGTTTATGTTAACAGTGCTGTAATCCCTTCCATCTCTCTAATTTTGCTGGATACTTTGAGCCAGTCTCCGAGGTCTGGTGCCTTATCTGAAAGTCAGTTTAATAGAAACATAGAAACATAGAATTTGATGGCATAAAAGGACTGCTTGGACCACCTTGTATGCCCATTTTCCCTACCCACTGTAACACCGCAGACACTACTTGATCTCTGGTTTAGCCTCCAAAATCCCTATCACTAAGGTTACTTTGTGCCTATCCCATGCATTGTTGAACCCCGTTAACATTTTTGCACCGACCACTTCCACTGGGAAGCTGTTCCAAGCATTCACCACTCTTTCTGTGAAGAAGTATTTCCTCACATCCCTCCTGAGTCTACCCCCTCAAGTTTCATAGCATGACCGCTTGTTCTTGAGCATCTTTTTTCTGAAAATGCTACCATCTTGAACCTTATTTATACCCATCAGGTATTTGAAAGTCTTTAACATATCCTCCCTCTCCCCCCTTTCCTCCAGGGGGTTCCATGTCAAAACCATGCCTGCAAAACTATGCAGGGCAAATACAGTGACTCAAAAACAACAAGAACTATAACAGCCTGTTGCAACACAGCACCAAACAAAAACGCAGAAACCCCTGTTATAAGTCACTTGCAGGGGCTTTGACCCCCAATCCCCCCCAACAAAAAAAAATCTCCAAGCAGCAAAAAGCAGACCACAACAGCAATACCCCAACAGCGCTAAGCTTAACACGTGCTGTAAGATAGACAGATAGATAAAAACCTTTCTTTTTTGATAGCATGTAACTTTTAGAACTAGATAGCCCTGTTTTACAAAGTTGTCCTGATTTAACATGTAGTTGCAAGCAGAGGTATTATACACACATACAGTTTACAGAAAACCGATAATGTTGTACACACATACAATAAACAGAACAATTACAAATATTTAAAGTAGTGTATTTAAAGTAGTATTTACATAGCATGTAAATACCACATCTCTCAAATGGTGTTAGTTGAGCCTGCATGACTGCCAAAAGTGGTGAGACGGGAGGCTGACACCACAGTTACTGTCTGCTTACTTAATTTGCTCATCTGGACCTGATTTTCTGCTGGGGAACATCGAGGGTGTGTGAGGACAGAAGGATCCAGGAAGTGCTTCTGGGGAGTGTAGTTCCCAAACAACACAGGGAACTACAAGTCAGAACTTAGCAGCTAAATGTTCTTTATTTGCACTTGAGTGAAGGGGTGCAGGAATTTTATTGTTGCAGACAGGGGGCTGCTATATTTTAAAACATTTGGGGCTGCTTTTTAGAGTTTGTGTAACCACGACCCCTGAGTCACTTTCGGGTTGTGGCACACATTTAAGCCCAGAGCTGAGCAAGCGGCAGTACTCCTTGTGTTAGTTGAGCTTGTGCGACCTCCAAAAGCGATGAGACAGGAGGATGACACCGCAGTTACTGTCTGCTCACTTAGTTTGCTCATCTGGACCTGATTTTCTGCTGGGGAACATCAAGGGTGTGTGAAGGCAGAAGGATCCTAGAAGTGCTTCTGGGGAGTGTAGTTCCCAAACAACACAGGGAACTACAAGTCAGAACTTAGCAGCTAAAGATTCTTTATTTGCACTTGAGTGAAGGAGTGCAGGAATTTTATTGTTGCAGGCAGGGGGCTGCTATGTTTTAAAACATATGGGGCTGCTTTTTAGAGTTTGTGTAACCGTGACCCCTGAGTCACTTCATGGTCATAGCATACATTTAAGCCAGAAGCTGACAAAGTGGCAGTACTCTTTATGTTAGTTGTGCCTGTGTGACCACCAAAAGCAGTGAGGCAGGAGGCTGACACCACAATTACTGTCTGCTCACTTAGTTTACTCATCTGCACCTGATTTTCTGCTGGGGAACATTGAGAGTGTGTGAGGGCAGAAAGATCCAGGAAGTACTTCTGGGGAGTGTAGTTCCCAAACAACAACACAGGGAACTACAAGTCATAATTTAGCAACTAAAGGTTCTTTATTTGCACTTGGGTGAAGGAGTGCAGGAATTTTATTGTTGCAGGAAGAGGGCTGCTATATTTTATAATGTTTGGGATTGCTGTTTAGAGTTTGTGTAACCGTGACTCCTGAGTCACTTCCAGGTCATAGCACACATTTAAGTCAGAAGCTGAGTGAGTAGCAGTACTCCTTTTGTTGGTTGAGCCTGTGTGACTGCCAAAAGCAATGAGGCAGGAGGCTGTCACCACAGGTACTGTCTGCTCACTTAGTTTGCTCATCTGGACTTGGTTTTCTGCTGGGGAACATCAAGGGTGTGTGAGGGCAGAAGGATCAAGGAAGTGCTGCTGGGGTGTATACTTCCCAAACAACAACACAGGGAACTACATATCAAAACTTAGTAGTTAAAGGTTCTTTATTTGCACTTGGGTGAAGGGTGCAGGACTTTTATTGTTGCAGACAAGGGGCTGCTATATTTTAAAATGTTTGGGGCTGCTTTTAAGAGTTTGTGTAACCACGACCCCTGAGTCACTTCTGGGTTGTGTCACACATTTAAGCCGAGAGCTGAGCAAGTGTTGTGAGCTCAAGCGGGTGAGCATGCATTGCTGCATGCAGAGACATGCATGTCTCTGGGCATGTTTAGCATGTTAAGCATTAAAGCGGTAGTGGAAGCCACAGGATTATCAGAGTACACATGCAACCAATGCTTAGAATTGGAGGAACTAAAGGTTAAAATACTAGGCCTTGAACTGGAACTAAAATGTTATAAACAAGTTACACCAGAAGGGACAAATAATGAAAACCTCGAAAACAATAAAGACACGGGTCAGAAAAGAGATAGGGGGGTCAAAGAGAAGAGAATGACTAGAAAATTCAAATGAATAATAGTAAAAGTAAAAAAAGAAGAAGGGCCTTGAATTTTGATCTTCCTACATCAAATAAATATACCCCATTACAGATGTTCATGGAGTCAGTTGAAAATCAAACACAAGAACTGTTAGAGGTGGAAAGCGGAAATGAAGGACTTGTAACAACAGGTGGAGCTAATACTCAGGATCTAGTTTGGAATTCAGGGGTAGAGTGCATAAACACACAAAAAAGAAATTAGCAGATTCGTGTAGGGGTGCATGGAACAGAAGACAGTGTGGTAGAACAGGCCAGTGGAGTTTCAGAAAAACAGAATCCCTGAGATGTTGGAGATAATCAGGGAAAGACATCAGAACAAATTGACATAGCCATGGAAATAGAAAGCCAAATGGAAAAATAAGGTATTCATTGTGGGGGACTCAAAAATAAAGTTTACGGATGCATACACAACAAGAGATAATAAAGAATCTATTACAAGTATCTATCTACCAGGAGCTACCCTAGGGGATGTATCCTCATTGTTACCAAAGATAGTTAAGAGAAAAGAAGATGAACCAGTAATAGTAATACATGCGAGGACCAATGACTTAAGGAATACCAGTGAAGACCAGATGTACTTAGGATTCATGAAAATAGTAAAAATTATTCAAAATGTAAATGGCACTGTGATTCTTTTCAGAGATTTTGCCAGTACCTAGGGTTATAGAAAAAATAAATCAAAAAGAGTAAATAGCTGGCTGAGAAGGTGGTGCCTTATGTAAGGATTGCACTGTATTGGTATACCATTATGATAGCACCCCGTATATGGGCGACTGTCAAAATGGCAACCCATATGATGGCACTATCATGGTGGTAATGGTAGAGGGATGGTGAATGTTGTGACCACGAGGGTAGGGTGGGTGGCAGGAAGGGAGACTGGGTGATAGAATGTGGAGGGACGGGGAACAGGGTTGTACCCCTGTAGTATGCCTGCTTCTGCCAAGCCAACCATGTAGTGTGGTGAGTAAGGTGGTTAGCTCTGATGGAGCAGGTTCTGGGTTCGGTACTGGAGGCGGGTACAATTTTGCTGTGTCCCGCAGCTGCAGGACTTAATTTTTTTTTTAAACCGGGCTGTGACCCCCTTCCCGACATGCACCCCCTAGAGTTGAGAATCTTGAGTTGGGGGGTGTGGAGCATGTGGGGGGCACAGCCCCCCCTGCATGTACAGTTTCCTGGTCGCCTTTTACTGAATATCGCCGAAAATGTTTTTGGCGATAATGCAGGTCACAACAATAGGGATCGTCTTTCAGCGGTCACTATTATCACATAAAACCCACTGTATTTGGTCATGGGAACTGTTCAGCAACAACTTGTCTCTCTATAACAAAGATGGAGTCCATCTAAATAGGAAAGGGAGTAGTAAATTGGGGCAGAAGCTTAAAGCAAAGATTGATCAAACTTTAAAATGAATAAAGAGGGGAGAGGGGTGGTTTCTTTGATATGTTTCGGTTTTAGCATTAATAATAAACTTAAAGAACTAGATAAACATATTGTATATGAGGAGATGAGGTTATATAAGAAATATAGGAAGGAAGGGCCTAAAAAGGAGAAACACACTGGTGAAGCTAAAGGGCAAGAAGTTAAAATCCTATTGGTTAATGTGAGGCATATTAAAAACAAATTGGATGAGTTAAAACACCTTTTACTTACCAAGGACACAGATATTTGAGGAATGACATAAATGTGGCTTAAGGCAGAGGACTAGGTCGAACATATCCAGGGTTATGATTTTTTACACAAAGAAAGGAGGGCTAAGAAAGAGAGTGGGGTTGGATTTTTTGTAGACTCGCATTTCAAGGCACATGAAATCAATTTCACAGAGAAGGTAAATTCAAAAATAGAGCAGTTATGGATTAAAATCAGAACTAGGATAAGAACAGTAACCCTGGGTTTGTGTTACTGTTCTTCACATCTAATAGAAGTGGAAAATACATCATTTATGAATATGCTGGAAAATATTGATACTAGTGACAATTGTATTCTGATAGGGGATTTTAATTTTACCTTAATAAATTGGGACTTACTCCAAGATGCTAGTCAATTAGAAAATACATTTATTGTTCTATGTCTAAGTAATAACTTAGAACAGTATGTAAAAGAAAACACTAGAGAAAACAATATTCTTGATTTAGTTTTTAGTAATATCAAAGGTGGAATAGAAAATGTTAAGATTCTACAACCTTTAGGAGCTAGCAACCATAACATTGTGATGTGTTCTCTGTTAGGAGATACCACTAAAATAACAGGTAAAACAAAAATAAGAAACTATGCTAAAGCCGACTATATAAACATAAAAAAACACTTATGCAAATGACAGTGGAAAGAAGAGCTGCAGGATTTGTTCTTAGAGGATATGTGGCCCAAAATAAATACTAAGCTTCCTAATTGTATAGAGAGATTTGTCCCTTTAGCAGACAAATACAATGGGTGGGGCCGAATATCCAAATGGTTTACCAAAAGATTACAGAGAAAAGTTAAACTAAAGGACAAAGCATACAAAAGGTTTAGGGCACATCCAAAGTTGGAAAGAAAGAACTAGTATAGGCAGCATGTAAAAACTTGTAAGATGGCTATAAGAAAGGCCAAGGCAGAATTAAACTTAGCTAGAAATAAAAACTGTAAAGAGTTTTATTACTATGTGGGGAGTCTGAGAAATAGTCGTAAACAAATGAATAACCTAAGGGAAGGAGATAACATAATAGATAAAGAAGTGGCTATGGCAAATAAATTTAATACCTACTTCCTAAGTGTGTTTCAAGATAGTGACTTTACAAATAAAATGAATATTGAACTGAGTGAAAATGGAAAGACCAATAGCCCTGGTTTAATGGATAAGCAGGTCCATGACAAATTAATAGCCCTAGAGAAACATAAATCATGAGGCCCTGACAAACTTCACCCATGCTTTCTTAATAATATGGCTGATGAACTAGCTGGATCCCTGGCCTTATTGTTCAATAAATCATTGGAACAAACTAGAGTGATAAATGAGTGGAATGTTGCTCACGTTACACCAATACATAAAGCTGGAGATATAATCAAAGTGGAAAATTACCGACCGACTAGCATTACTTCTATACTTGGTAAAATAATGGAACATTTTGTGAAAATCTGTTTAGACCACAATTTGAGACAACTAGGGGCAATAAATGTCTCACAACATGGATTTTTGCAGGATAGATCTTGTGTTAGTAATTTACATGACTCTTTTGAACCGGACAGCCAGGCACTAGATCAGGGTATGCTAGAGGATGTGGTGTACCTGGATTACACCAAAGAGTTTGATTCAGTATGCCATGAGAGTTTAATAGAGACACTGATTGAAATGGGGTGGATAAAAGTTTGGTGTTATGGATAAAATATTGGCTGGAGGACAGGATTCAAAGGGTGCAAATTAGGGGTCACTTATCAGATTGGGGGAATGTGACAAGTGATGTGTCCCAAGGGTCGATTTTGGGACCACCCCTTTTTGTTTGCTACTTTTGTATCTAGTATGCAAGTATCCAGCGGGGCCTGGTTAAGAAAGTGCACAGATGATACAAGGGTAGGGGCTATCGCAAATAATGCAGAATCAATTGAGAACTTTCAAAAACAATTTAAAGAGTTGGAGATATGGGCAAACAGACACAAACTGAAGATCAACGAAAGTAAATGTAAAGTTATGCATTTTGGGACAAACAATACAAGAGCACAGTACAAAATTAACGACAAAATCATATCTACTACTGAACATGAAAATGACTTGGGATTGATTATAACCAATAATTTGAGTTTTGATATGCATAATAGAGAGGCAGTAAAAAAGGCAAATAGGATTATGGGTAATATTTTAAGGACTATAAAGAGTAGGACAGAGGTGTTGGTCCCATTGTACAGAACTATGGTTAGACCTGTTTTGGAATATGGGGCTCCCCTGCCTACCTCCCAAAGAATAGGTAGTACTAGGATAATGGAGAGAGTACAGAGAAGGTTAACAAAAAGTTATATTGGTTAAAAATAAACCATATCATGGCATATTAAAGGAACTGGGCTTGTATTCCATGGTTTATAGGAAAACCAGAGGGGATTTCTGCTATGTATATAAGGCATGGAATAATGAGGTAATCTGGGAATCTGCTGGTTTATGTAGAAAGACAAATGCAGGAAGGGCAACCAGAGCTCATCATTATCAATTAAAAGGAGAATTATATAAAACCACTAGGGGGGACAGTGGTTCAAAGAGTGGTTGATTTCTGGAATGTACTTCCAGTAGAGGTAGTAGAAGCAGTTTGTATGGCCTCTTTTAAAAAGTTATTAGATAAGCATATGGGAGATACAGCAAGGGAATATTTCCACTGATAAGTGGCAAGTCTGTTATGGCTCTAGCAGCCGCTTGACTTGAACCTTCTACCTATGAACCTATGAAGCCATGAGTGCTGTATTTGCCTCAGTTTTTGGGTAGCTGTATTTGACTCACTGTTTAAATCGGACCATGAAACCTGTTATAAGTCACTTGCAACCTCCTGTCAGGGGCTTCTCCTCCCCGAGCTCCCCTAAATAAAACTAACTACCTCTGAACTGCAAAAAGAAGACCACAAGAGCAATACCCCCGACAGCGTTAACCTTAACATGCACTATAAATACCACATTGCTCAAATGATGAGAGCTGTTTTTGCCTCACTGTTTTTGAGTCACTGTATTTGACTTGCTGTTTTGACAGGACACCCCTTCAAAGTGTACATATTAAGGTCTTTTAGACTGTTCTCATCAGCCTCATGATATAGACCCTGCACTATTTTAATTGTTCTCCTCTGCACTGCCTCCACTATGTCTATGACCTTCCAAAGATGTGGTCTCCAGAACTGGACACTGTACTCCAGGTGAGGTCTCACCAGTGATCTATACAGTGGTAACACCAACTCTTTCTTTCTGCTGGTGATACCCCTCCCTATGCACCCTAGCATCTCACTAGCTCTCCCCACTGCCTTGTTGCACTGTCTGACCACCTTTAGGTCATCAGACTTGATAACCCCCAGGTCTCTTTCCTGTTTAGTGGTCATTAATACCACTCCACCCATTTTGTATTCAGCCCCTGGGTTTCTGTGCCCCAAGTCAGAATACACATAAGGAGCCAGAAGAACTGTGGGTCACCCTGGAAACAGGAAATGGGACAGCCATAAGAACTGGGGTTGCCTACAGGCCCCCAGACCAGGGAAAGGACATAGACACATTACTGTTAGAAGATATACAAAACATGACAGCTAAAGGGGAGGTTCTGATAATGGGAGACTTCAATATGCTGGATACAGATTGGTCAATACCAGCAGGAACATCTGCCAGAACTAGACACATAGTGGATTCCCTGCAGGGGGAGGGCCTCAAACAACTGGTACAGCAACCCACGAGAGACAGGGCTATCCTAGATCTAGTACTGACTAACAAGGAAGGGATGACAGATCTCCAGGTACAAGGTCACCTGGGGGTCAGTGACCATCACATGGTATGGTTCAATTTGGCTACTACATCTAAATCATCCCATTCCAAGGCAAAAATATGGGACTTCAGAGGAGCTGACTTTGATAAGATGGCCAACAGAGTTAAGCTAGCCCTGGTAAAAGAAACACAGGTGAGGGGGTACAGGCAAAGTGGGCAAGCATTAAGGATGCAATACTTGAAGCAACATCCCATTGTGTTAGACAGAAAAGGAAGTGCAAAAGAAGAAGAAAACCACTTTGGTTCTCAAATACAGTAGCAGAAAAGGTCAGAGCCAAAAGGCTGGCCTTCAGGAAATATAAGGGAACACAGCAGGATGAAGATAGGGAGGCATACCAAACTGCCCTAAGGGAAGCAGGGAAGGCAGTAAGGCAGGCAAAGTCCCAAACTGAGGAAACACTAGCACGAACAGTAAAGAAGGTGACAAGACTTTCTATAGATACATTAGTGAAAGGAGAAAGTCCAGAGAAGGACTGCTAAGCTTAATGGATAAAGGGAGCATGTGAGGAGGAGGACCCTGTAAAGGCATCTATCCTAAATAGATACTTTTGCTCAGTATTTACTGAAGAGAAGGTAGGACAGGGCCCACAGCTCAGCATCATGGACACAGGGGGGAAGGAGGTAAGCACTACTCCCTTCACAAAAGAAAGGGTCCTACAAGAGCTTGCTAATCTCAGGGTGGATAAGGTAATGGGACCTGATGGCATACATCCCAGGGTACTTAAGGAGCTAAAGGTGGAACTAGCAGAGCCATTAGCAGAACTGTTTAGTGAGTCTCTGAGCACAGGAGAGGTCCCAGAAGACTGGAGAAGGGCTCATGTGATCCCGCTCCACAAGAGTGGTAGCAGGGAGGAGGCGGGGAACTACAGACCAGTCAGTCTTACCTAAGTAGTGGGCAAGATTATGGAGGCACTCCTTAAGGAAAAGATAGTGCAACACCTGGAATCCATAGGGGCACAGGATCCACGACAGCATGGGTTTACAAAAGGAAGGTCCTGTCAAACTAATCTCATAGATTTCTTTGACTGGGTAACCAGAGTGGTGGACCAAGGGGGAACAGTTGATGTCACCTACTTTGACTTCAGCAAAGCTTCTGACACTGTTCCACATAGAAGATTGATAAATAAGCTGGGTAGGCTTTGGGGTGGGTCAGAAGTTGGTCAACTGGGTGGCAAACTGGTTGATGGGCAGAAAACAGAGAGTGGTGGTAAATGGTATACAGTCAGAAGAGATGCAAGTCACAAGTGGGGTACCTCAGGGATCAGTACTGGGGCCAGTCCTCTTCAACATCTTCATTAGTGACCTTGCAGATGGACTAGAGGGTAAGGCTTGTCTGTTTGCAGATGACACCAAGATCTGCAACAGAGTAGATGATCCAGATGGGGTGGGCAGAATGAAAAGAGATCTGGATAAACTAGCAAAATGGTCAGAAGAGTGGCAACTGGATTTAATGCAAAGAAGTGCAAAATCATGCACATAGGAAAGAGAAACCCTGAAGCCACCTATAAGTTGGAGGAGGGTTGCTAACAGTCACAAAGGAAGAAAGAGACTTGGGCATCATCATCACTGATGACCTAAAATCATCCAAGCAGACCTCTAAAGCAGTAGGTAAGGCTAGGGGGGTGTTAGGGTGTATTAGGAGGGGTATCACAAGTCATAAGAGGGAGGTAATAATCCCTCTTTACAAGACACTGGTTAGGCCCCATCTGGAGTACTGCATGCAGTATTGGAGGCCACACCTTCATTAGGACATTAACCAAATTGAGGCAGTCCAGAGAAGGGCAACCAAAATGGTGCAGGGACTGCATCAGAAGACATATGAGGACAGATTAACAGAGCTCAATATGTATACCCTTGAGCAAAGGAGAGAGAGAGGTGATATGATCGAGGCATTCAAACACCTTAAGGGCATTAACAAGGTGAAAGAGTCTAACATGTTTAAATATAAGAAAATAGCAGGACAAGAGGACACAGCATGAGATTAGAGGAGGCCGAATAAGGGGAATGTGAGGAAATTCTTTTTCACAGAAAGGGTGGTGGATGCATGGAATGGCTTACCACAAGAAGTGGTGACTATGAATACAGTGCAGGGCTTCAAACAGGCATGGGATAGGCATAAGGGAACAATACAAATGACTATGAATAGATAGGCCACTGACACAGCAAAGGTCGATGGCACATTTATAAGGTAGAAAAAGAAATGGGCAGACTGGATGGGCCTTGCGGTCCCTATCTGCCGTCAACTTCTATGTTTCTATGTTTCTAAGTGCATGATTTTGCACTTCTTCACATTGAAACTTACCGCCACACCCTTGACCACTCCTCTAACTTTCTTATATCTCTATTAATTTCTATACCCCTCATGGAGTGTTGACCCTATTGCAGATTTTAGTGATATCTGCAAAGAAGCATACCTTCCCTTCTAGCCCCTCTGCAATGTCACTAATAAAGACATTAATGATGATCGGTCCCAGTACTGATCCCTATGGCACCCTCGCTGGTCACCCTCTCGTCTTCGGAGTGAACACCGTTTAACATCACCCTCTGTCTCCTGTCCCCTAACCAATTTCTTACCCAGTTTACAACCTTTAGGCCCACTCCTAGGCTGCCCTGCTTGCTTATGAATCTCCTATGTGGAATGGTGTCGAAGGCCTTACTGAAATCTAGATAGGCCACATCCACTGCTCAACCCTAATCTAATTTCTAGGTCACCCATTCAAAGAAATCTATTAGATTTGTCTGACATGACCTCCCCCACAATGAATCCATGCTACCTCAGATCTTGTAAGCCGTTGGATTCAAAATATTCCACAAATGTTTTCTTCTGCAGTGATTTAATTAATTTCCCCACCACTGAAGTCAGGCTGACTGGCCTGCAATTGCCAGCCTCCTCTTTGCTACCATTTTTGTAAAGTGGGACTATATCTGTCCTCCTCCAGTCCTCCAGAACCACTTTCAACTCCAGTGAGTGGTTGAACAGGGCTGTCAGAGGTGCAGACAGCACCTCTCTGAGCTTTCTCAATATCCTTGGATGCAACTCATCAGGCCCCATTGCCTTGTTCACGTTCAGATTTGTGAGTTCCTTCAGGACTCTCTCCACTTTAAATGCACTAGTGTCCACCTCCCTTCGTTTGATGCTCCTGGCACTTATCTGTAGTTATTTGCCTTCTCCTTCCTCTGTGAATACTGAATAAAAGTACTTTTTCAGATTGTCTGTTTTTTTCTGGTCCCCCTCTACACACTCCTCCCTAGTTTTAAACTAGTCAAGGGAGTGAGGCACTGATAAGCAGCAGGAAAATCCCAGCCTCCCCCTACAAAACAGGGTACAAAATGAGAAAAAGACCACGGTAGAAAGGTCAGTGAGGGATGCTGCTACAGAAGGTAAAGCCATCAAAAAATGGAGAGCAATGAGTACTAATGCCCATAGTCTGGGTAACAAGCTTCCTGAATTAGTGGCCTTGATGGAGGAGGAACATCTGGATATCATGGCAGTCACAGAAACATGGTACACACAGAACCATGACTGGGATGTAAACATACCAGGATACACTATCTACAGGAGGGGCAGGGAGGGTAAAAGAGGAGGAGGAGTAGCTCTCTACATAAGAGAAGGAATCAAAGCAACAGAACAAAAGGGTAAACAGGGAGGAGAAGAAGCACTGTGGGTCAATTTGGAGGCAGGCATTGGCACGACAATCCACACAGGGGTTGTATACAGACCCCCCCTCTCAGGGGGAGGACATGGACAAGGAAATGATAGAAAGTATACTTAGAATGGCAGATAAAGTGGCAATATTGCTGATGGGTGATCTGAATATGCCAGATGTTTACTGGAGTGCAGTTGCAGCAGCCACTTCTAAGAGTGGGGTTATTCTAGATGCCCTACAGGGGGCATGCCTTAGACAATTAGTATTGGAATCCACTCAAGAGGGAGCAACCTTAGACCTGGTTCTCTCAAATTGAGATGGAGAGAGGATCACAGATGTAGAAGTGGGTAGCCATCTGGGATCCAGCGACCATCGAACAGTATGGTTCACAATAAACATAGCAATAGAGTCAAGCCATACAAAGACAAAAGTACTGGACTTCAGGAGGGCTGACTTTGCCAAAATGGGTGAGTGCCTAAGGAATGCACTAGCAAATGGGCAGGAAGTAGGGGTGGAAGAACAATGGGGAATAATAAAAACTGCCATCACAGAGGTAACAAGCCTTTGTGTGAAGCAAATAAATAAAACAAAATGATGTAAGAAACCACTATGGTTCTCAAAGGAGGTGGCAGTGAAGGTTCAAGAGAAAAAGAAAGCATTCAGAAAGTACAAGGAATCACAGAAGAAGCAGGACAGAGAATTGTATCAGTTAAGCAAAAGGAAGCTGGGAAGGCAGTCAGAACAGCAAAAGGCCCGAACTGAGGAAAAGATAGCCAACTCAGTTAAGAAGGGGGACAAAACCTTTTTTAGGTACATCAGGGAGCGAAGGAAGACTATGGGAGGGACAGTGAGGCTTAATAAAGGGGAGAGGGTGGGCAAAGGGTGACTATGAAAAGGCAGAGATACTAAACAAATATTTTTGCTCAGTATTTACAAACGACGAGGGGGAGGTACCTAGAACAAACAATAGAAACACTCTGGATACAGAAGTTGATACCAGCCCATTTACAGAAGAAAGGGTTCTGAAAGAACTCTTAAAACTAAAGGTGGACAAAGCATTGGGGCCTGATGGGATTCATCCCAGAATTCTAAAAGAACTAAGGGTAGAATTAGTGACACCACTGACTGCCCTCTTTAACAAATCATGGGAGGATGGGGTGGTACCTGAGGACTGGAGAAGGGCAGATGTGATTCCCCTTCACAAAAGTGGGAGCAGGGCAGAAGCAGGAAACTACAGACCTGTTAGTTTAACTTCAGTGATAGAGAAAATGATGGAATCACTTCTGAAGGAAAGAATTGTCGAGTACCTAGAGGCCAGATGGGCACAGGACCCAAGGCAGCATGGATCCACAGCGGGAAGGTCATGCCAGATGAATCTAATATATTTCTTTGACTGGGTGATCAAAGTAGTAGATCAGGGAGGGGCTGTGGATATGGCCTACCTAGACTTTAGCAAGGCATTTGACTCAGTCCCACACAAAAAATTAATATACAAGTTAGCCAGCCTAGGAGTGGGTCCTAAGATGATAGCCTGGGTAAAGAATTGGATGGAGAATAGGACACAGAGAGTAATAGTAAATGGAATCCACTCTGAAGAAAGGGGGGTTACTAGTATATAAGTCTGTATATAAGTGTTTTAATTATTCATGTACATATACCAATTATTGAACCTTGATTACTGTATATAAGTATATACGTGTTTTAAATCTTCCTATACATGTACCAATTATTGAACCTTGACCTTATCAGGTCCATCTTGCAAATGAGCTGTGCTCAATGATGTTCACCTGAATAAATAAAGATTTGATTGATTGATTGATTGATTGACTAGTGGGGTGCATGAGTTCAGTATTAGACTGGTCTCTTCAATGTCTTTATGGCGACATTGCAGAGGGACTGGAAGGAAAAGTATGTCTCTTTGCAGATGACACAAAGATCTGCAAAAGAGTTAATGCACATGGTGGGGGTGGAAAGGATGAGAAGGGACTTGACAAGGTTAGAGGAATGGTCAAATATATGGCAGCTTAGATTTAATGCTAAGATGTGCAAGGTAATGCACCTGGGAAACAAAAACCCAGGGGAAGAGTACATAATGGTGGGTGAGATACTAACAACAACAAAAATGGAAAGGGACCAGGGATAGTCATATCAGATGACTTAAAGGTAGGCAAGCAATGTGAGAGGGCAGTAAGGAGGGCTGGGGGGATGCTGGGATGCATAGGGAGATGCATCACCAGTAGAAAACAGGAAGTTGTTATCCATCTGTACAGACAGCTGGTGAGACCCCATCTGGAGTACTGTGTGCAGTTCTGGAGACCCAATCTCCACAAGGACATAGACAAGATGGAAGCTGTCCAGAGGAGGGCAACTAAAATGGTGCAGGGTCTGCACTGGAAGACATATGAAGAGAGACTAAAGGAGCTTAATATGTATAGCCTCGAGGAAAGGAGGGAGAGGGGGGACATGATAGAAACTTTCAAGTACCTCAAGGGAATCAACAAAGTCCAAGAGGGTAGCATCTTTCAAAAAAAGAGGTGTGCAAGAACAAGGGGGCACAAGTTGAAGATGGGGGGGGTGTGACTCAGAGGTAATGTAAGGAAGTATTTTTTCACAGAGATGGTTGTGGATGCATGGAATGGCCTTCTGGACGAGGTTGTGGAGTCAAAAACAGTGGTTGAATTCAAGCATGCATGGGACACCATAAGACAATTCTAGGGGGTGGGGGTTGAAAGGAGTAGGCTGCTGGTTAACTAGGATCTGCAGCTTATCCATTAGGTAGGGAAATGGGCAGATTGGGTGGGCCAAGTGGTCCTTATCTGCCATCAAATTCTATGTTTCTATGCTTCCTCCTAAGCCTTACTATCCCTCCCCTGGTCTTTCTTTTTTCGCTTACCTATCTTATTTATTTAATATTTATTTTATTTTTATATACCTGAAAAATAATTGTCCCCTTTCTTAACTGCCTATGCTATTTTCTCTTCCAGTTGTGCCTTTGCACTCTTAATTGCTTTCCCTGCCTCCCTCTGTTTCTCCTGATACTCTTCCCCATCCTCCTCTTATACATCCTGACCTTTTACCTTTACCTTTTTGCCTTTACCTTCCCCGCCACCTCATTTGAGAAATCGTAGCAGTCTCTTTTTCCTCTTGTTTTTGCTTACTTGCCTGATGCAGAGGTTTGCTGCCTTCTCTATCCCCCTTTTAGTTTTTCCCCACTGTTCCTCCACTTCACCCAAGTCCTCCCATCCTGCTAAGGCATCCCTGAAGCATTATTCCATCATTTTAGAATTGGCCCTCCTGAAGTCCAGGACCCTTGCCTTTTTGTGGTTTAATTCTGCCACTGTATTTATACCAAACCACACCATATGATGATCACTGGTCTCCAGATGGCCACCCACTGGTCTGCAATGATGTCCCTATTGGTGCATACCAGGTCCATTATTGCCCCCTCATGAATGGGCTCTTTTACTAGTTGCCTGAGGTACACCCCCTCCAAGGAGTCAAGGATGACTCTGCTCCTAGTAGATGCTGCAGCTGGAATGCTTCAATCTACATCCAGCAGATTAAAGTTCCCCATAAGCAGCACCTCCTCCCTAGTTTGCCAACTTTTGGACTGCTTTCACCAGAACCTTATCCAACTTCCCCCCTTGTGTTGGAGGTCTGTAGATCATGCCAGTGCAGATAGTGGCTCCCTTCCCCATTTTACCTCTGTTTTTATGCTATCCCTCACATAAAGAGCCACTTTTCCCCATTTCTTTCCCACCATGTCCTTCCTGAATTGAGTATATCCTAGTATGGCTATATCCCAGTCATGGTTCTCGTTGCACTATGATTCAGTAATGACGACAATGTCCAGGTCAGCCTCTACCATGATGGCCTCTTGGTCTGGGATTTTATTTCCCAGACTTCAAGCATTTGCACACATGGCCTTCCAGAATCTGCTACCACCCTGCTTGCCAACCCCTCCCTTTTTAGGGCTGCAGTAAGTGAAGCCCTGCAGTCCTATTGCTTTCAGAAAAAGGGGACTCTGCATTCTTGCTTTCCTATCAACAGTTACATCACAATTCTCTATGTAGTCTGTGAAACCCTCCTCTGTGTCAATGCAGTCTTCTCACAGGCACTATTTTTTGTTATGTGGGATGAGGGTGGAGGGGGGTGTAGTTTGTTATTACACGGGCTCACATTACTAAGATTCCTGACTTTCCTTCACACTTTGATGCCTGCACCAGTGGGGGTTGGAGGCCTGGGCTTTTTTAGTGTGACATTACTCACCTTACAGACATTCACAGCTTTCTTACACCTTTGATGTCAAGTGTGTGTGTGTGTGTGTGTGTGTGTGTGTTGGGGGGAGTAATAACTATCTGATTTCATTTTGGAAGGGTGGAGAAGCTTGATACTATTGTCATTTGCACTTAAAATATGATCTATGGTTGCACTGTCTCAATACTATGCATTTATATATAAGTAAAAATGTATACATAAGAAGTTTTTAAAAAAAAGAAAGCTGTTCCAAACATTGACGTGGTGCTAGATTCTATCACTGCTAAAAACTCTAATACTGTAGAGAAACAGCATTATGCATATTCTGTATCCATTTTATCCTGGAGCATAAAGTGTTTTTTAAATAGTTCCTACATCTGGAAGACTGGGAATGGTCCTGGTTAGCTTTAGCTTACACACATTCAACACCAGATCCCATGAACCTGAATCATTTTAAAATTCCTGCATCATTTATTAAGACAAAAGTAAAACCTGTTTGGCAAAATCAAGTTCTTATTTTTTAACTTTTATTGCAATTGTTGTTACTTATTTTCCTATATTCAGTAGGAGTTAGGATTATTGTTAATGTTAATTACATTTGGGAGAACTTTAATGACACTGTAGAACACAGCAGGTGGTATTTTTCAAAGTTAAAAAATGATACAGTCATGTCAAGACACCTAAATTTTGCATCATGCAGATGCAGCATATAATTGCACCATGTTTTCATAGCTGCATCAAAACAACACTTATACTGTACTTGCATCATAACTGTAGCATATTTGCAATATATTTGTGGGATGCATCACTACTGCATCATATCTGTGCCACTTTTTGTATCACTAATCTAGATGTAAGTGTAGGGGCAGTAGATTGTGGTACATCCATCGTCTGATGGTAGTGCACCCTTCCTGATGCAGACACAGCTGTGATTTGTGATATAAAAGTGATGCAACTTGCTGTTGTGTCTGCAGCAAATCTTTGAAACTACAGGCCTGTATATTTACCTCCCCATCTCTCATAAACTCCAAACAGTCAACTACAGATAATGGGTCCAGAATGAAGCACATACCTTGCAATACCGATTTGCAACAAATAGAGGAAAATAAGATGAGGGCCCATGTCTTGCAGCATCTTCTTTTTCCTTCTCAAGTGCAAGATCAGGAGAATTACAGCACAGAAGATGCTCCACTCCTAGCCAGTTCCACCTGTCAACTGAAAACCACGGACTGTTGCCCAAATACAGTATACAAATGTGTGTGCAATTAATCTCGCTTTTTCAGAAAAAATTATACCTTTACCAACTGCCTTACAATGAGAGGGAAAGGAAGGAAGCAAACAAGTCATGCTGCTGCCTCCAACATTTTTGAAACATTACTCCTGTACTGTCTGCCTTAAGATATTTAAACAAATTTCCTAATAATTTTAAAGATGAAGCACCTTAGTATCTAAGCTGGTAAATGAGGTGTTTCTTCACAGATGCCCATTCTATGAAAAAAAAGTTCCCATCATTATGACAAGAATAACAGTTTTAAATTTCCCCTCTGGATAAAATATGCATCTAGCCAGGGCTATGAGGATGATTGTGGGGCAGCATGGTAAATCATACGAGGAGAGACTGAGAGTCCTAAATATCTACTCTCTAGAGGACAGAAGGGTGAGGTGAGACATGATTGAGATCTTCAAGTACTATACTTGAAAGAGATTAATACGGTGAACAGGGAGGGTATCTTCAGGCTAAACTGCAGCAAAACCCTGAAGGGGCACAGCCTAAAGTTGCAGGATGGGTGTTTAAGAGGAAGGCAAGAAGACAGTTCTTCACAGAAAGGGTGGTGATCAAATGGAATGTGCTGCCAGAGGAGGTGATCTCATTGGGGAGAGTGGGCAGCCTCAAGAGAGGCTGGGATAGTTATAGGGGTAAAATAAAGGTAATGGAAGGAGGGGAGGAAGGTAGTGGAAAGGTAGGGGAGGAGAAGCAGGAACACCAGCCTGAGCTAAGAACCCTGGGCAACGAGCAGACTAGATAGACCAAAAAGCCTAATTCTGTTGGCTTCTTCATGTGCTCATATGAGATTGCAGCCTTAAGTAAAAATGTTAATTCTTTCAGGAAACAGCCTACTATTCTGTGTAATAATCTATTATTTTAGCTATATAATATGAATAAATAAGAGATTATACTTTATAGCTGCTGTTTCATAAATTTTCATGGTTGCTAATTAATACAAACCACAATCCTATATGATCCTACAAGGGCCACAATAAATGCTTCTGTTTATTGCACTGTCATATTTATTCTGACGTTTTTCGAACTAGATAAATTCTTAAAGCAAACAATACATACTTTCAGAACTCACTTAAATTCTCATGTCCTTATGTTTGCCTAATAGAGATTTTCTCTGCCTGCCCAACCACTGGTGCAACTGCTACGTGTCTGCTTGTGGTGCCGACATCCCTGGTTTGGTGACAGGCTCGGGAGTCGTAGGGAGAGCTGGGGGGGGATTTCAAATGTCCTGAGGACTGCTGTCATCCGGAGGGAGGGAGAAAGAGTGTCTGATGCTTTACAGAACCTTGGCAGAGGCTGAGAATACCACTTCAGCCAGCACCATCACTTTAGAGGGTGGGGTGGATGCTGGACATCATTGCACATCCCTGACACAGGGATCCAGCATTCAGAAAGACAGCCAGCCCCCGGACATGATGTCCTGTTCTGCCACTGTCTCCACTGCCACCAATGTCTGCCAGTGGGTCCCTCTCCCATGGCCCCAACCCAGGAAGTAAGCTGAGGCTTGCCAACAGTGTCTCTTGGGGGGACACCCACCCTGCAGCTCCACCCAGGGAGTAAGAGGGGGCATGGTAGGACAGTAGGCAGGGAATGGCTGAGCTCTGGTAAGGATTGGGGGGTGCCCCCACAAAAAAAAAACTTGAGAGTTTCTTCCCTTTCACTTCTTAATACATGTCTGTAGATGTTCTATTCTTTCTCACTCCATACGTTGTGTCTGTTATGTTTGTTAAAACAGTAAAATAATGGTCCCCAAATTAGTCATGTTCTAATATAACTATTCATAATAATATAAATGATTCAGTTAGTATCTAGCACACCATTATTATTTTGTCACTGTATGACATCTTTAATATTGGTGGTTCAGTGTTGCTAGTACACTTCCCCTAAAGTAAAAATCAAATAGCCTCATTAGCCTGTATCAGCATCACATCTGTAAGACTGCTGCACTCAAAGCACTAAATATTCTAAAAGATGCTTATATACTGTATCAAGGCCATTCAATTACACAGGGTCAACATCAGCCATTGGTGATACTACATGTGTTCCAGGCCATCCTCACTGCCTTCTTTTTAATGGAGGTACCCACCCCTACCATGCCAAGCGAACAAATGATGCAACAGGCATCACCGCATCACTTGGTGTGCCATGCCGTTACACAGAACTTGATTACATCATACACTACTAATGACATAATTGACCACCCAGCTGCTTGCAAAAGCCTACAAAACCCCTCCCAGGCCAACAATGTCAGCCCTGCACAAAAAAAAAAAAAACAGGGTGGGGGCCCTGGTATGATGAGAGGCTGATTTCATTAAGGTCACCAGCTTGGACCTAAACAATGGATAGGATGCAATACAGTAATACTGTGGTATAACATAAAATGCTGCAGTACACTGCAGGAAGCAATGCAGTTCAATGGCAATTAAAGACCTTTCTACTGTAGTATTTATAAGTGTTCTTATAAGCCCATCATGCTGATTATTATGGAAATAAAAAAACAAACAAAAAACAAGTAGCAAACTTGAGAACTAAACAAGATACTGATATGCTGAATATTTTAAAAGGTGCAGAAGTGGGGAGGGGGAAATAGGATGGGGTCCATAATAATATCCAGTCATGGCCTTTACCCAGTATATTGAACAGACCATGACTAGCCATGGCTTGTTATAACTCTGAATACCATTATGAATTTTAGTGACTACTGCAGCAGCAGCACTGATTTGTGTCGTAATTCAAGGCACAAGTATTTCCAAGGCAGCTGCTTGTAATACTTCTATTTTCAGAAATGATATTTTTACTGACAGGAGACATGACAGAAATGTGGCAAAGAAGAAATATTTCAAACTCAGTGCTTCTGAAAACCACTGCTACAAATGCAGTCCTGAGAGCAGATAGTACGCATTCGATGCCTTTGAAAAATTACATCCCTCATAGTCAATTTTTAAGAATAAAAAGAAAATAGTGGCTGGCCTAGTGGCATGGAAGGCTGAGGCATCATGCCTTGCCTCTTGCCACACTGGCAACCCATGTTTGTGGAGCGAGCGGGTTGCTGGGGGTTGGCCAGGGGGGAGGAGGAGGATTGAGCAACCCAAGGACAGCTCTCCTCCTCTGGGGAAGGGGGGACCAGCAATTGTTACTTGGCTGGCCCTTAGCAGAGGCTGGTGGATGGCACTCTGATGCTCTACAAGGTGGGAGGACATTGGGAAGATGCCCAGCATGCCACACATGGGAGCGTGCATGACACCATAACTGGTGTCATTGCATGCCCTTTCCTCCAAGAGAAAAAAAAGAGGAAACATGTCTCCAGCAGTTGGATGATGGAGGGGCTCGCAAGTCCCACTCCCCGACCAGCTGGGCACTGACAGAAAATAGGATCTGATCTTCGGTGGGGGCCTGGGGATCCCCTACCAACCCTGCCGGGGGGAACAAGCCCTCAGGGAAGATGGTTGGTGCTGGCAGTGGATGTTGGCAGGACAGGGCTGGGGCTCTCTCCTAACTGTGGCCCGCCGGAGATGGGGAGAAAAAGTAATAAAAAAAAAGATTAAAAAGAAAATGTAGTTCATCTGAACCATATGACTGACAGGCTAATGTACTGAAAATGAGATTTCTCGATAGGGGATGTAATAG
Organism: Neoceratodus forsteri; assembly: GCA_016271365.2. Taxonomy (NCBI): domain Eukaryota; kingdom Metazoa; phylum Chordata; order Ceratodontiformes; family Ceratodontidae; genus Neoceratodus; species Neoceratodus forsteri. The sequence goes on along the minus strand of CM057449.1, from coordinate 538,961,338 downwards.
CATCATAGAAATTTGTCAGCAGAAAATGACACCATGATCCATCTAGTCTGTCAGAGTTTCCCCTCTCTAGGAAGACCCCCACCCTCCCCTTTCTCTCAGCTTTCTATTGATTAGGGCCATGTTTGTATCCCAGTCTCTTTTAAATTTGTCCACTGAATCAACCCCCACTACTCATTCTAGCAGTCTGTTCCACGACCCACCACCCTCTCAGTAAAGAATTTCTCCCTGATGTCACCTCTAAATCTGTCCCCTCCAGTTTTAATGCATGCCCACTAGTGGATTTGTTTTCCCTCAATCTAAAGATTTTGTTAACCCCACTCTGTTTATGCCTTTCAAGTACTTGAAGGTTTCAACCATATCTACCCTCTCCATCCTTCCCTCCAGTGTGTATAGGCCCAGCTCACCCAGTCTTTCCTCATATGACTTCTCCTGCAGCCCACTCACCATTCTGGTAGCCTTTCTTTGGACCCTCTCCAGCTTGTCCTTATTCCCTTGTAAATATGGCCTCCAGAGCTGAACCCCATATTCCAGGTGAGGTCTGTTCAAGGTTTTGCACAGTGGCATGATCACTTCCCTTCTCCTGCTTGTAAAGCCCTTTCCTATGCATGCCAACATTTTGAGTGCTTTCCCTGCTGCCTTGTCGCACTGACTCACAACTTTCAGACTGTCTGAAATAGTGATCCCCAGGTCTCTTTATAATAAAGCATTACTGAGAAAGGCTAGAGATACAGGTGAAGCTGATTTACTGAAAAAAAGAACAATGAAAAGCCACTAGAAAAAAGTAATTTACGAACATGGTCCTGTTACTTTTGTTAGTAAATTCAATCATTTGGCAGGTAAAATTGACAATATAATTTGTCGTAACTGTCCTATCCTGCTTGGTGACAATAAAATGTAACTTCAGCGGTAGGTAATACCCCATGCATTAATTTAAGTAGAGCAAGCAGTCTGAGAGACAAGTTAGTCCACAGCCGATTTGAGACAAATCAGGCAGCTATCATTAATAACCAATGGTTACCATACAAACCGAAAGGTTTCTTTAAATGCTACATATAATGTGCGCACATATGCACAGCCTAGTAAAGAGTTTGTGCACCCCCTGAACGCAGATTTAAAGTTGGAGACGTGAACTTATTAATTGCAGTACTGACTTTGCCATATATGTTCTACAGTATGATGTAACTGCAATAAGATATATGTGCAGAGAACAGCGCCCAGCTTGAAAACTAGCATACAAGACCATTGAGCAGTATTACTAACAGGAGAATTGACACCCCACTTGGTAGTCATTTGTTTGATTGCCATAATTCATGTCCTAGAGAATTAAAGTTCATAGGCATTGAGAGAGTGGGTCCTTTGCAGGGGGTGAGGGGTTGGGAAGGGGAGAAAGAGGGAATAAACTACTGTGGAAAAAATCAACTTGGATTTATGAATTACAAAGCGTTACACCAGCTGGTTTAAACAAGCAATGGGATTTGAAATCTTTTTTTTAAAAGATTAACTAGCCACACTCCCTGAGGAAGACTCTTCAAGTGTTGAAGTGCTTGGGCTTCCTACAGCCAAAATACTTTTTTACCTGTAGTCATACCTTTACATTTAATATTTACTGCATTTGTCAGCTTTCTTGCTTCGATTGGATTATATTTGTATTTAACGCAGTTTGTGATATTACTGTCATTAAAGAATGTTCAGAATTATGCTGTGCCTGGCTACTAGTTTCCTTTGTTAGTGCTCAGGACTTTTGGATTCTTTACTTCTGTGTTTGAGAGCTGGCTGCCCTACTTCCCTGAGTACCGGCCCTGCACCATGTATCATGCCCCCCCCCTTTGAAACCGGAAGCATAGAAACAAAGAGATTGCTTGCAGGTAAGGACTGTTTGCCCCTCACCTAGTCTGCCCATTCTTCTCTGCCTACAGTAACACCACAGATCCTACATGAGCTCCCGTCAGTTCTCCCTCCTCCTTTTCACTGAGATTGAATTGCGCCTGCCCCATACATTCTGGAACCCCACCACTGTTTTTGCTCCTACCACCTTCAATGAAATGTTGTCCCACGAATCCACCACTCTCTGTTTGAAGAAGTATTCCTCACATCTCTCCTGGAAATTACCCCCTTCCCCGCTTCATATTAGGTCCCCTTGTTCCAAGTGCCTTTTGTTCTGAAAAATGCTTCCCTCCTATACCTTATTTTGCATCTTTTTATCAGAAGGATATGTTGAAAATTTGGTGGAAAATATTACAACTAACACATTTATGAGCCTACATTACATTTTGCAAATGCAGGCTCCTAACTTTGATACATTTCAATATTTTTACCCCAAATTCTTCACCTGCAGGCCTAATAAAGAGGAGGGAGGGTGGGCAGAGGGTGACTGTTAAAAAGCAGAGATACTAAACAAATATTTTTGCTCAGTATTTACAAAGGAAGTGGGGGAGGTACATAAAACAAACAGTAGAAACACTCGGGATACAGAAGTTGATACCAGCCCATTTACAGAAGAAAGGGTCTGAAAGAACTCTTAAAACTGAAAGTGGATGAAGCAATGGGGCCTGATGAGATTCATCCCAGAATTCTAAAAGAACTAAGGGTAGAACTAGTGACACCACTGACTACCCTCTTTAACAAATCATGGGAGGATGAGGTGGTACCCGAGGACTGGAGAAGGGCAGATGTGATTCCCCTTCACAAAAGTGGGAGCAAGGCAGAAGCAGAAAACTACAGACCTGTTAGTTTAACCTCAGTGGTAGGGAAAATGTTGGAATCACTTCTGAAGGAAAGAATTGTTGAGTATCTAGAGGCCAGAGGGGCTCAGGACCCAAGGCAGCATGGATTTGCAGCAGGAAGGTCATGCCAGACAAATCTGATAGATTTCTTTGACTGGGTGACCAAAGTAGTAGATCAGGGAGGGGCTGTGGACATGGCCTACCTAGACTTTAGCAAGGCATTTGACACAGTCCCACACAAAAGATTAATATACAAGTTAGCCAGCCTGGGAGTGGGTCCCAAGATGATAGCCTGGGTAAAAATTGGCTAGAAATAGGACACAGAAGTAATAGTAAATGGAGTCCACTCTGAAGAAAGGGGGTTACTAGTGGGGTACATGAGGTTCAGTATTTGGACCAGTCCTCTTCAATGTCTTTATAAGTGACATTGCAGAGGGACTAGAAGAAAAGTATGTCTCTTTGCAGATGACTCAAAGATCTGCAACAGAGTTGATGCACAAGGTGGGGTGGAAAGGATGAGAAGGGACTTGGCAAGGTTAGAGGAATGGTCAAATGTATGGCAGCTTAGATTCAATGCTAAGAAGTGCAAGGTAATGCACCTGGGAAACAAAAACCCAGGGAAGAGTACACAATGGGGGGTGAGATACTAACAACAACAAAAATGGAAAGGGACCTGGGGGTAGTCATATCAGATGACCTAAAGGTGGGCAAGCATTGTGAGAGGGCTGCAAGGAGGGCTGGGGGGATACTGAGATGCATAGGGAGAGGCATCACCAGTAGAAAACAGGAAGTTATTATCCCTCTGTACAGACAGTTGGTGAGACCCCATCTGGAGTACTGAGTGCAGTTCTGGAGACCCAATCTCCGCAAAGACATAGACAGGATGGAGGCTGTCCAGAGGAGGGTAGCTAAAATGGTGCAGAGGTCTGCACTGGAAGACATATGAGAGAGACTTAGGAGCTGAGATGTATAGCCTCGAGGAAAGGAGGAGAGGGGACATGATAGAAACTTTCAAGTCTCAAGGGAATCAACAAAGTCCAAGAGGGTAGCATCTTTCAAAAAGAGGTGTGCAAGAACAAGGGGCACAATTTGAAGATAGAAGGGGCAGCTCAGAGGTAATTTAAGGATATTTTTTCACAGAGAGGTTGTGGATGCATGGAATGGCCTTCTGGAGGAGGTTGTGGAGTCAAAAACAGTGGTGGAATTCAAGCATGCATGGGACAGTCATAAGGCAATTCTAGGGGGTGGGGGTAAGAAGAAGTAGGCTGCTGGTTAACTAGGATCTGCAGCTTATCCATTAGGTAGGGAAATGGGCAGACTGGGTGGGCCAAGCAGTCCTTATCTGCTGTCAAAATCTCTGTTTCTGTGTTTAATGGCTCTGGCCAGATTTTGTTTCTTTCGCCCTCTCTTCTTATGCCCCTGATCTCATTCCCATCTCCCTCGCATTTCTCCCATTTTGTTTTTTTTGTTGTTGCTGGGTAACCTTGGGGATTTCCCTCTCTTAAGATTCTTCTACTGAGTCCTTCTGCTTGTGAGGGAAGGACAGTTTATGCCTCCCCATTTCCTCCCACCACCACCCTCGGCTAGTTTAAATGCTCACCAATGTAACACTTAAACCAATCACTGAATACTGTGGTTTGCCTTCCAGATGAATGCAGGCTATCACCCCTGTATAGGCCCTTATCCCTCCAGGTGGGAAACCAAGCCACAATGTAGCTGAACACCTTTTCTCTGCACCACCCCTTCAACCATGAGTTGAAGCTTCTGGAATGGAGTTCCCTCACCTCTCCCCTGTTGTAGGCAGGCAGCACCTCAGAAAAGGCCAGTGAGCATGCCCCCTGCCTAAGACCCCTGCCCAACTCCCATAACTCCTCCTGCACTATCCCAGCCTTGTCTCTAGTCAGGTCATTTCTACCTAGGTGGACAATGACATCCAACTTTCCCTCACATCCTGCTGCCCTAACGAGCCTCAGAATCCATTTTCAATTCTTCTAGCCATGGTGCCATGTAGGCACCTAACCTCCCTTTCTCCCTCCCTTCTTGTACCCAAATATATCTGCCTCACAGTGGATTCCCCCACCAAGAGTTGCTTCCTCCTCCTCCTCTGGGGTCCTCTTCCACCCTCCCTGGGTTCCCCACTATGGAGGACACCCACATCCTCCTTGTTCACTACTGTAGGTGCCTCCATAGGACAATCCTGCCCCACCATAGCAGCATAGGAACTGTGCAGTGGTACCATATGGGGAATGCACATCCGACCCACCACCCTCACCCTTCCCAAGTCCACTGTAGTTCAGCTGTGTCTTCTACTTGGCATCCTTTGAGGTAGCAGTAGCAGACTTGCTGGCCCCTGGGTGGGGGAAGAGGCCACCAGAATCCTACCCAACTCGTCCTGGAGTCTAGCAATCTTGCCCCTCAGCCCAGAGAGGTAAATGCAAATGGGGCAGCACCACAATCTCCAGAAGGTCTCCTTGAAGACTGCCGCCCCATAGCCATTGTGCTGTGCCACTCCCTGCATAATTACTTACTCTGTCTCCCCTGTAAATACCTGGTCCTTTCTTCCCTTCTAGAGTTTACCCTATGCCCTACTCAGCTAGTAGTACCCTGTAGCATTTGTGCTCCTTCCTTTATCCCCTTCTGCTTTATCAGCACCTATGCCTCCCCTAGCCTTGCTCCTAGCTCACTGCTTACCCTTTTTTTTTAAACCCTTTTGTACTCCTACTCTAGATAGGGCTTTTCACCTATCACCAATTTTAGAGTACCCCTTTTGTACCCCTATCCTAGATAGGGATTTTCACCATTACCCAATTTTAGACTACCCCTTTATTTAAACCCTTTTGTACTTCTGCCCTAGCTAAGGCTTTTCACCTATCCCCAGTTTTAGACTACCTCTTTATTTAAACCCTTTGTACCCCTGCCCTAGATAGGGCTTTTCACTTATCCCCAATTTTAGACTACCTCTGATTTACCATGCTCTCTTGCAGTGTATGTGCAACAGGAGTGAACAGAACTCTTACCTCCATCGTCAGGTAGAACTCCTGCTTTCCTGCCTCCTTTGCTGCTTTCTGACTTTGGACACCTATTTCACTCCCTTCTTTAGTTGCTTACTCTCTGCTGAGGTGCAGAGTGTCTGACTACCAGCTGTCTCATTAGGCTGGCTCCAGTGGGCAGACTCCACTGTGCTGTCCTTGACATGTTTGTCCTTCATGCAGAGGACCACAGCATGGAGGGCCTCTTGATGGCCTCTTCCTTTTAAAGCAACAGGAAGTGAACCAGTGAACTGAGCTGGCTCTTGGACTGGCAGGTTCAGCAGCAGGGAGTGCAGCTAACTTTCTGATAGGCCACTGCTTGATCTACTCATGGAGCTCCTAGCTCTGCTGAATTCTGCTGTTACAATGCAGGGGTGAGGGCTCCCTTCTTCCCACAAAGGGACCCTCACTGCCCTGAAGTGCAGCTCTGCCTGAAGGTTTTGTTTGGCTGCTCTGCTCGCCATGGGGTTTTAAATTCCCAGCAGCTGCTCCTGCTTCTGTACTTGCTCTTGAATTTGTTGATTTGGCAGCAGGGGACGTGGCTAGTGTTTCAACTGACCACCACTTAATATGGTCCTGGAGCTCTGAGCTCCACTGGATTCTGTTGTTATGGTGCAGGGTGGAGGGCTCCTTTCTCTCACACCAAGGGATCCTCACTGCCCTGAAGTTCAGCTCTGCCTGAAGGCTTTGTTTGGCTACTCTGCATGTCTTGGGGCTTTAAATCCTGGCACCTGCTTCCTGCTTCTGAGCTGGCTCCTAGATTGGCTGATTTGGCAGCAGGGGGCATGGTTAACGTCCTAATTGACCACTGTACGATCTGTTCCTGGAGCTCCTAGCTCTGCTGGATTCTGCTGTTATGCAGAGCAGGGAGGGTTCCCTTCTATCCCACCAGGGGACCCTTTCTGCCCTGAAGTTCAGCTCTGCCCTAAGGCTTTGTGGTTGTTTTACCTGCTACAGCTGACAGATACTAAATATATATCTTTTGTCACCCCTTTGTGCTATTCTAGAGGTCAACCATAACATATTCTGAAATATTATTGTCTCTGCTAAGTTTAGGAAACTCTCCCAGAGTAGTGTAAGGGTCACCCAATAGGGCTGAATGATTGGGCATTCACAAAAGATGTGGAGGAGTGTGCCTTTTTGGCCCCATCTTCTCTGGCAAAAATCCGTATTTGTCTTATTAAAGCACTTGGACTTGTCTGTGGTTATGAAATATCAGGAAGCAACCTTTCACCCAAATGCCCTCCAGCTCCCAAATGCTGTGGTCTTTTGCACATTATACCAGATTTTCCTGCATTGTGCCTTTTCAGAGAAGAGTGATTTTATTGTAAAAAAGGCAGGAAAAGTAATAGGGAGTGCAAAGGCACAAGCTGAAGAAAGAATAGCTCAGGCAGTATCAAAAGGGGTCAACACACTTTTTAAGTACCTTAGTGAAAAAAAGAAGACAAAGGAAGGGAGGAATTGTGAGGTTAAGAGAGGGCTGTATGGAGGGGGAACCAAGAAAAGGAAGATGTCTTGAACAAATACTTTTCCTCAGTGTTCACAGTGCAAGGGGAAGGGGAGGGACCAAGCATCAGAAGCTTTGATGGGAGGGAAGTAGACACTAGTCCTTTTTCTGATGAGACAGTCCAGAATGCACTCACTAACCTGAAAGTGGACAAACTATGGCACCAAACTGAGTGCATTCTAGGGTGCTGAGGGAACTCAGGGAGGTAGTAGCTGCACCTCTGACTGGCCTATTTAACAGATCACTGGAGAACAGGGTGGTCCCAGAGGACTCAAGCAGGGCAGCTGCACAGATGTAGTCCCACATCACAAAAGTGGTAGCAGGGAAGAAGTAAATAATTATAGGCCTGTTAGTCTGACATTGTAGGTGGGTAAGTTAATGGAAACACCCTTAAAGGAAAGGATTGTGGAATATTTTGAATCCAGTGAGTTACTGGATCCAAGGCAGCATGGATTCATAGGGAGGAGGTCATGCCAAACAAACCTGATAGATTTCTTTGGGTGACAAAGGAGTTACTGTATATCAAGGTGGAGTGGTGGATGTGGCCTACCTGGATTTCAACAAGGTTTTCAACACCATTCCATGTAGGAGACTGGTAAGCAAGTCGGGTCTCTTGGGGGTAGGCAACAAGGTGGAAACCTGGGAAAGAAACTGGTTAGGGGATGGTAGACAGAGGGTAGTGGTAAACGGAATTCACTTCAAGGAAGAGAGGGTGACCAATGGGATACCCCAGGGTTCAGTGCTGGTACTGGTCCTCTTTAATGTCTTTATTAGTGACATAGCAGAGGAGCTGGAAGGGAAGGTCTGCCTCTCTGCAGATGACACCAGGATCTGCAATAGGGTGGTCACTCCAGGGAGAGTGGAAAGGATGGGCAGAGAGCTGAAAAAACTGGCAGGATGGTCAAGGATATGGAAACTGGGTTTTAATAAAAAAAAGTGCAAAATAAGACACTTAGGCCATAGAAAGCCTGCGGTGGGATACAAAACGGGTACAGTGATACTGACAATGACCAATCAGGAACGAAACCTAGGAGTAGTCATATCAGATGACGTAAAGGTGGCCAGGCAGTGTGGCAAGGCAGTCAGGAGGGTAGCAGAATGCTGGAGTGCACTGGAAGGAGTTTTACCAGCAGAAAGAGGTAGCTGGTGTTGCCCTTATCTAGATTTCCAGTAAGACCCCCACCTTGAGTACTGTGTCCAGTTCTGGAGACTGCATCTCAGGAAGGGCATAGAGTGGAGAAGGTCTAGAAGAGGGATACCAAAATGTTGCAGGGTTTAGTATTACTGTTTCTCACCGAGCTCTGCTGAATAAACTGTGACTTTTCTTTTTGCATGAAATTGGTTTTACCTTTCTTCCAACTGGAGGTCTGCTTGCTTGTGTTTGTTTGTCTGCGGTTGGTGACTTTAGCTTGCACCACCACAGACAGGCCTAAGGGCATGGAGTGTGTGTGTTTCTGCATCAAAAGCCCTACAAGAAGAGGCTAAGGCAGCTTGATACATACAACCTAGAGAAGAGAAGTAAGGGAAGGATATGACAGAGACCTTTAAATACCTCACAAGGTTATTAACGTACAGAAGGAGTTCTGAAAGAAAGGTGCTCTAGAACAACAGGACATGCTATGAAGCTGGAGGAGGGTAGGTTCTGGAGAGTTGTGAAGAATATTTCTTCACAGAAAGAGTTGTAGATTTGTGGAACAGCCTTCCAGCTAAGGTAATGGGGCAAAAACAGTGGTGTGGTTCTAAAATGCCTGGGATAGGCACAAGGGAATCACAGGTGTAAGGAAGGGGGTGGGGAGAGGAAGTGCTGTGGATCAAATTGATCTGCAGCAAAACTGAAGGTAGAAAATAAATTGGGCAGATTGGCTGGGCCAAGTGGCCCTTATCTGGCATCATATTCTATATTTCTATGTTTCTATTTGTTTGCTAGGGTTATGTGCAGATAAATGGCATTACTCCCCTCAGGCCCTAACCTGTTTGAGTATAGCAGCCTTGGTGGGTTGTAAAAAGGGGAGCTCAGTGCAACCTCAAATACCACCAATCACAGCTGCTGTTGTGTATGGGGCATATGATGTTTTACACTAGCACCACTTGTACTCCTGGAGCAGCCTTATCTTTTTGTTTGATAGACAAAATTACCGTAGAATAAATGATGCTCTTAAATTAACACTGAAAATAGATAATTAAGTTTGAGTTGGGCTTTAGAATTTTAGCTCTGCTTCCTTTTTTCTTTGTATTCTTACAGAAGCTGTATTGATAGAGGCATTAATTGTGACATTATTTCCTATTTTCAGCATGCATTTAAAGGGACACTGTCACCCTTTTCACATGAGCAAGAGTCACAACTTGGACCACCAACGACAATCCATTTCCTGCTCCTAGATAAGGGGGAGCAGGTTGACCACGGTGAGTTGGCTCAGGTTGGATGTGGTGTGTATAACCATGTAAGAAATCCCTCTTGCTTCACATGTGATATCCAGCCCAATGCAATAAGTAGGCATACACAGAGGCTTCATAGCCATGGCTTTTGGCCAGTCAGCTGTAAGGTCTGTGCAAGCCACAAAACTGTTTATGGTAGTTGTCAAAGAGCGGAGGGTTGTTGTTAATCAGAAACTGTGAGGATCACATAATCAGCAAAGAGACATTCTTTCTGACAGTGGGTACCAACCTGAATCCAATGGATGTCTACCTTTTGTAATAGCCACTAGGAGAGGGGTTCAAGGGTCAGTAGAAAAGGTAAGGTGAGATACTGTGAGGCAACCCCATTGTGTCACACAGTGAGGAGCAAAGGTGGCTGAGAGAGTTTGATTAGTCAAAACTGATCCTGAGGGATTCATGTGGAGGGCTCAGACCCAGTTCCTTTATATGGTACTGAAGTCAAACACCCACAAAAATTGGTGCAGGTAAGCCCATTCTACTGAGTCTGAAGCTTTGTGGAAATCTACCTCAATAGCTGTTATGACGACAGGGGCAGATTTTGCACGGCATTACAGGCAAATAAGCAAGCAGCATTTATTTCGAGCAGCACCTAATCCCTAAGGCTCAAAGTGCTTTACACTAAAATCAAAACAATTCAATATTTGAAACATGCATAAAACATATGAATCAGAGCAAGGAGGTCAGAGTTCTAAAGTTGTTGACCCCTGACTTATCGTACATGAAACCAGCATGTGTCAAGTGTGTCAAAGATAGGAAGGCTCTCTCCAGCCTCATGGCTACAGCTTTGGTCAAATTTTTGTTGATAGTAGAGATTAAAGAGGTAGGCCAATAGCTGGTACAGTCTTGAGGCTCTTTGCCTTTTTAGGAAGAACTGTGATGACAGATTCTGTTAGGTTGGGAGGGGAAGGAGTCTTTCTCCAGTGATTCATTGAACCTGAGCAGCAAGGGCAAGGTTACTAGAAACATAGAATTTGACGGCAGATAAGGACCACTTGACTCACCCAGTCTGCCCATTTCCCTACCTAATGGATAAGCTGCAGATCCTAGCTAACTAACAGCCTACTTCTTCCTACCTCCATCCCTAGAATTGCCTTATGCCTGTCCGATACAATCTTGAATTCCACCACTGTTTTTGACTCCACAACCTCCTCAGGAAGGCTGTTCCATGCATCCACAACCCTCTCCATGAAAAAATACTTCCTCGCATTACCTCTGAGCCATTACCCCCTCTAGCTTCAAATTGTGCTCCCTTCTTCTTGCACACCTCTTTTTCTGAAAGATGCTACCCTCTTGGACTTTGTTGATTCCCTTGAGGTATTTGAACGTTTCTATCACATCCCCCTCTCCCTCCTCTCCTTGAAGCTATACATATTAAACTCCTTAAGTCTCTCTTGATATGCGTTCTGGTGCAGACCCTGCACCATTTTAGTTGCCCTTCTCTGGACTGCTTCCATCCTGTCTATGTCTTTGAGGAGATTGGGTGTCCAGAACTGCATGCAGTACTCCAGATGGGGTCTCACCAACTGTCTGTACAAAGGGATAAAAACCTTCCTGTTTTCTACTGGTGATGCCTCTCCTTATGCATCCCAGTATCCCCACAGCCCTCCTTACTGCCCTCTCGCATTCCTTGCTCACCTTTAGGTCATCTGATATGACTATCCCCAGGTCCCTTTCCATTTTTGTTGTTGTTAGTATCTCACCCCCACATTGTGTACTCTTCCCCTGGGTTTTTGTTTCCCAGGTGTATTACTTTGCACTTCTTAGCATTGAATCTAAGCTGCCATGCATTTGACCATTCCTCCAACCTTTCCAAGTCCCTTCTCATCCTTTCCACCCCACCTTGTGTATCAACTCTGTTGCAGATCTTTGTGTCATCTGCAAAGAGACATACTTTTCTTTCTAGTCCCTCTGCAATGTCACTTATAAAGATGTTAAAAAGCAGACTGGTCCTAGTAGTGAACCCTGCAGTACCCCACTAGTAATCCCCCTTTCTTCAGAGTGGATTCCATTTACTATTACCCTCTGTGTCCTGTTCTCCAGCCAATCCTTTACCCAGGCTACAATCTTGGGACCCACTACCAGGCTGGTCAACTTGTATATTAATCTTTTGTGTGAGACTGTGTCAAATGCCTTGCTAATGTCTAGGTAGACCATGTCCACAGCCTCTCCCTGATCTACTACTTTGGTCACCCAGTCAAAGAAATCTATTAGATTTTTCTGATATGACCTTCCTGTTGTGAATCCATGCTGCCCTGAGTCCTGTGCTCCTCTGGTCTCTAGGTACTTAACAATTCTTTCCTTCAGAAGTGATTCCATCATTTTCACAATCACTGAGGTTAAACTAACAGGTCTGTAGTTTTCTGCTTCTGCCCTACTCCCACTTTTGTGAAGTGGAATAATATCTGCTCTCCTCCAGTCCTCAGGTACCACTCCATCCTCCCATGATTTATTAAAGAGGGTAGTCAGTGGTGTCACTAGTTCTATCCTTAGTTCTTTTAGAATTCTGGGATGAATCCCAACAGGCCGCATTGCTCTGTCCACCTTCAGTTTTAAGAGTTCCTTCGGAACCCTTTCTTCTGTGAAAGGGCTGGTATCAACCCCCGTATTTAGCGCGTTTCTATTGTTTGGTTTAGGTACCTCCCCCTCTTCATTTGTGAATAGTGAGCAAAAATATTTGTTTAGTATCTCTGCCTTTTCACAGTCACGCTTTGCCCAACCCCCTCCCCTTTATTAAGCCTCAGTATCCCTCCCTTGGTCTTCTTTCACTCCCTGAAGTACATATAAAAGGTGTTATCCCCCTTCTTAACTGAGTTGGCTATCTTTTCCTCAGTTTGGGCCTTTGCTGTTCTGACTTCCTTTCCTGCTTCCTTTTACTTGAACTGATACAATTCTCTGACTCTTATATGAGCTAGTAGACGTCAGTTATAAAGCCATCTTTACTGCGGACTTTCCCTACTTTGAGGCTTGTAAGGGCAGCTTGAAGCTCATCAGCAGTGAGGGGTGGACATCCAGAGACTGATGAAGGAAGTTAGACAACCAGGGTAGAGAAGTGTCAAATAGAAAGTCACTCAGTGTGGGAACAGAATCAGGAAGGAAAGAAACATAAAGGTGGGTGCAGAAGTCCTTCATTACTGCATTAATACTGTGACTAGTCATGATAGTGCTATTGGTGGAGTCACTGAGGCTGGTGATTTGTGTCTTTGCTTGTTATTTGTGCAGCCTGTAGACTATGCGTTTACCATCTTTATCACTCGACTCCCATTACTTACAAAATGTTTTGATCTGTCTTAAGCCCATTCAGCTTTGTGTTAGAGTAGATTTATTTTGTTTATTTTTAATATCTGAACAGGAAATGTACACTAAGCTGTGATAGCTGTGTGTCGGGAGGGGGAGTTACATGGACCTGTTTTATTAATGGGGGAAACATAGAAACATAGGGGTTGATGGCAGCTAAGGACAGCAAGGCCCATCTAGTCTGCCCATTTATTTTTCTGCCTTATAAATGTGCCATCGGACTTTGCTCTGTCAGTGGCCTATCTATTCATACTCATCTGTATTGCTCTCTTATGCCTATCCCAAGCCTGTTTGAAACCCTGCACTGTATTCATAGCCACCACTTCCTGAGGTAGGCCGTTCCATGCATCCACCACTCTTTCTGTGAAAAATAATTTCCTCACTTTCCCCCTTAATCTGCCTCCCTCTAATCTCATGCTGTGTCCTCTTGTCCTGCTATTTTTCTTATATTTAAACATGTTAGACTCTTTCACCATGTTAATGCCCTTAAGGTGTTTGAATGATTCAATCATATCACCTCTCTCCCTCCTTTGCTCAAGGGTATACATATTGAGCTCTGTTAATCTGTCCTCATATGTCTTCTGATGCAGTCCCTCTACCATTTTGGTTGCCCTTCTATGGACTGCCTCAATTTGGTTAATGTCCTTGTGAAGGTGTGGCCTCCAGTACTACATGCAGTACTCCAGATGGGGCCTAATCAGTGTCCTGTAAAGAGGGATTATTACCTCCGTTTTATGACTTGTGATACCCCTACTAATACGCCCTAACATACCCTTAGCCTTACCTGCTGCTTTAGAGGACTGCTTGGATGATTTCAGGTCATCGGTGATGATGATGCCCAAGTCTCTTTCTTCCTTTGTGACTGCCAGCAACTCCCCTCCCAGCCTATAGTTGGCTTCAGGGTTTCTCTTCCCTATGTGCATGATCTTGCATTTCTTCGCATTAAATCCCAGTCACCACTCTTCTGACCATTTTGCTAGTTTATCCAGATCTCTTCTCATTCTGCCCACCCCAATGTTGACTATGACACAGGGGAAATTCCACTGTTCTTCATCAATGAGTGCCATAGGATCTTTTACTTCCAAGTGAACAGTAATCGTAGATGGGCAGAACAGACCTCGGTTTAACAGCTTATCTTAAGGACAGCACCTCAACAGTGCAGTACCACCCTCATACTGCACTACAGTGTCAGAGATGTGTATTACCCCAAGTACCTGGTGTGGAGTGAGAACCCAGGACCTTCTGATCACCTGGACCCCCTAGGTGAGCATGCTACCTACTGAGCCACTGACACTGCATATGTCATGCCCATATACTGTACTTTCTCTGAAGGTGGGATTTGGGGATGAGGATTGTTTTTTTTTCTTTTTTTTGAGCCAGACCAACTCCTGGTTCAAGGTGATGAGGTCTCTGTCCCTAAGCTTATGCTTTGATACTAAGTAGGTGATGATACAACCTCTCATACAAGCCTTAAGGCCTAACAGACTGTGCCATGAGAGATCTTTGTGGATAAATTGCTTTAAAAAAATATGTGGACTGCTAATGCACACAGAAAATAACCTTGGGGTCATTTTCCAAAATGGGGCTGACCCATCACCTAAGGGAGCCCTTGTGGGTGCAGGCTAGAACAAGATAGTTGAAACCAGGGCATGATCCTGTCAAACTATAGTATGATCCCTTTACTGGAGCTGTGAATGGATGGAAGTGCCAGACAATTATCCAGTAAATGATCAATTTGTCTAGAGCAATTAGGGGTTAAACAAAAGAATGAGAAGTCACTCCCTGTTGTGTGGTCCCTATGCCATGTTGTATGTCAATGAGCCCCCATTCTGCCATAAGATGATTCAAGCTCATCTGGGCCTGGAGGTAATTGTTTTCCCCACAGTGGTCCCTTGTCAAAAGGGGTCCAGTGTGTTACTGAAGTCCTAAGTTAGTGTGATAGGGACTTGATCATCAAGGCAGATTGAAGTTATGACTTGGCTGAGATCAGTGAAAAAATGCTGATACCTCCCTATTGGGAGAATGCCTATTCCAAAACAGGAGTTTGTCACTCTGATGGAATAATAGGGCTAGTACCTATCTGTCATCCACATCCATATCAGCCTTTTCAGGTTTCCAAGGGAGGAATTTGTGGAGGAGGATAGCTACTCCTTTTTATGGCTGCAATTGGCATAGCCCTGCAGACCTCTTGCTATCAGAAAAGGACTCAGTGCATTCCTTCCATCCAAATAATATGTTGGAGTTGCAATGCAGTCGCCTCCATGTCTGTGAAGTACTCTGCTTGCTGTCTCCACTGGAAGTCACACTGCGGTCATGGCAGAGCATGGCACACTCTGTTGTGTCCTAGATAATCACCAAACTGTATTGCGCATGTGCAACTGCTAACACATGCACAGTAGAGAGTGGTGGTCATCATGGACACAGTGGAGTGTGCCATGTTCCACAGTGACCAATGATTTTCTTTTTTTTTTTCTAAATTATGGATACCCCCCTCCTGACCCTCCCTTTCAGCACCCCGCCAGAAGCATAACAATGACACTGGGGGTGCCCAATCCCCCAGTGTCATGACTACCAATTTCCTTTTTTTAATTATGGATATTCCCCCATCTGACCCTCTAGCTCAGCACCCAGTACCCCATGCCCCTGTCACCAGAGGCATAACACTGGCACCGGGAAGGCCCAATCCCTAGTGTCATGATCGTGTTCCGTTGGACCTTTTTTTTAAATATATTTATTTTTCTCCCCCCACTCAACCCTCCCTCTCAGTACCCCCTTCCCCAGAAATGCAGCAGTGATACTAGAGGTGCCTAATCCCCCAGTGTCATGATTAGGAATCCTGGGTTGTTGTTTTTTCACCTGTAAAAAGAAAAACGTCCATCAATGCCTTTTGCAGCCGTTCCTTACACCTGTAAAAAGAGAACCATTCATTGATGCCTTTTGTGGACATTTCTTAACCCCCATCTGACCATCCCACTCAGCAATCACCACCCCGCACCCTCCCAAGCCTTTATTTACCCATTGGGGGCCCAATGCCAAAATCATCTCTGGCCTGCAGACACATCTTCACTCTTCAAAGCCAGAATGCGAACTTGAAGAAAAAGGTATGTGTTTTCAATGTATTTCAATGAGATTTTGAAATTAGTGGCATAACTCCGGCATTTTTGGCCCAGAATTTCAACATGCCTTTTTTTGGACTGAGCGATTGTACTGACATTAGGCAAATTTGTCCTGAAAGGTGATTTTGCAGTCCCTGTACTACATCACCTTTTGGGCAGGAGTTAAAAATTTTCTCTGCCCTTGTTCATGAGGTGGGGACATGAGAATGCAATGTTGAAAATTTGGTGTAAAAATATTACAAAATGATGAAGTTATGAGCCTACACTGAATTTTGCCAATGTAGGCTTGTACCTTTGATCATTTTCAATATTTTACCCCAAATTTACAACATAGCCATATCGTTACAGCACATAATGAATGTGACAGCTGTTATTTTTCAAATCCCGGTCAAAATGATTTTTTTTACATCCAGAAAGGTGATTTGGCAGTCCCCACATGAAATCCCCTTTTGGGCAGGAGTTGAACATTTTCTCTGCTCTTTTTCATGAGCTGAGGTCATAAGAAGATTATATTGAAAATTTGGTATAACAATATATAAAAAAAACAAAGTTATGAGGCTATGTTGAATTTTGCCAATGGTGGCTCATAACACTGGTAATATTCAGTATTTTACCCCAAATTTTTAACATAGCCATTTCTATACAACACCTCATGAATGTGACAGCTGTTATTTTTCAACTTCTGCCCAAAGTGTGTTTTTGCATCCTGAAAGTTGATTTTGCACTCCCTGTGCAAAATCAACTTTAGGCCAGGAGCTGAACATTTTCTCTGCCCTTCTTCATGATGCAGGGTCATAACAAGGCTATGTTGAAAAATTGGTGTAAAAATATTAACAAAAACATTTTCAATATTTTTACCCCAAATTCCTTGGCTGCAGCCCTATTGGCTCTTGACAGAGTATGTTTTCTTTTTAGTGACTGAAATATTGTTTAAGTTATCTACCCACCCTTTTTAAGTCACTGTATGGTTTGCTTGGTTAGGGGCATCTCCTGGGGGAGGGCCACCTCTGCCTTAAACATTCTGAGATAGATCTGTTTCCTTTGGTTGGGTGGTTTAACTCTTTCACAATCCATGACAACAGCTTGGCACCTGCACTGTTGGCAGCACTAGCTATGTGGTTTGTAAGACTGCAATCTTGCACTAAGGATCATCCACTTACCAAGGCAGCAGTTTCCCACAAAGAAACAGAAGCACAAACCTAATCTTTTTAGACAACTGCGTAAACAGTGTTGAGCAAACTTCAGAAGAGGAGAAAAAGTCCATGAATAACAAAAAGGGAACCATAGAACATTATCGAACAAGCATTATTTATTACATTTTTATTTTGTGTTTTTGTTAACCAGGTAGGCACACTGGACAATATGGCAATGATTCACCATGGTGTGGTTTTCATGTATGAAATGCATGTATTCTGACTGTGCAGCACTGCACCCATGGACAGATGCACTCTGGCCATCAGTCACCATCACTGACCACCTGTCCATGGTCCCATGACCCTGGCACAAATGGTCATGGGGCAATAGGGTGTGGAGCAGTGTGGAGTAGTGGACCAGGCTGCCATCCAATTGCATGCCCAGCCCATGACCCATAGTGGATCTCTATCCGCATGCAGGCAGGAGGTCCTAGGACAGCACGCACCATCCAGTTTATAAAAAGTGGGTATTTTGTCCAAATAGCCACCCCAGCCCTCCCAGATGACCCAGCCAGATGTGGCAGCTGTGAACAAGGGCTTTCTGTGGCTGCTGTGGCATGCCATTGACTTGTAGGGGGCATGTATTGAGGTGTGCTAGGTTCCCTAGGTTCTCCCTGTGGACATATTGCAGCCCCAGAATGATCTGCAGCACCCTTGTCCATGGGCACAGCATGAGGTACACCCCTTGACACTCCCCCAGCCCACCCCTGGCACATAGCTGCTAGGGCACCTGGAGGATTCAGTGCACCCCTAGTAATGTCACAGAGGAGGCCACTTCATGGCCTTCCCTCATAGGGTTGCCTAGGTGCCTCCTTTACGCGGTGTATAGGCAATCTGCCTATTAGTGAGTCATGGCCTATATGTGTATTTTCAAGCACAACCCAGAAAACACAAAAACAAAGCTGTAAATGTGTGGTTAAACAGCCTTGTAGTTTTGACTAGGGAGAGGCATTAGTGAGAGTGCTACTAAGGGGGAAGAAACAGCTACAGCCCCCAACTGTCAATTCATTTCAATTTTATTTAGGGTGGTTGTCCATTGAGACAAGCTCATTTGCAATGGTGTCTCATCAGGGTGTGCAAACAGTTTCAGTTTTCATTGATGCGATACAGTAGGCAAAATAAATACAAACAGTACAATATAAAAATATCATGATGCAAGTAATGACATTATAAACAATGCTGTCACTTGGCTGCACTGTTAACCTATACTATAAACAATGGTGTACTACTGTTACTCCACTATTCCCTTGACAACAAGGACCAATGGGGTTGGTATTTTAAAACCAGTTAAGTAGTGCTTTTGGTGGAGGCTTCCTACTCCAAATCACCTTAAAGTCTGCTGGTAAGGAATTGCAAAGATAGAGTAATAGTAACTAAAAAAAAATTAATTGACCTTTGAGTTTTTTCTCTCAGGACTGACAACTCATAGTGACCGGTGGTTCTTAATAATACTGTTTTATCCCTACCTGATAAGCAGTCCTTTAGATAGTTTGGAACATGGCAATAAAGGCTCTTCAATGCAAACACAATTTTGTTTAGTTGGAAAGTCACCAAATGCCTCAAAGTAGGCCTCTATTGGGCCTGTTGATCACCAGGGTCAGAATCTAGTGGACAGTCAATCATAAAATGGAAGGCAGAAACTGACACCCACAGTAACCTTAGCCCATTAATAATACATTTTACTACATCTTTTTATGTTATGCTTCAAGCGATTTTCACAACCACCCTACAGTAGTTCCTGATGTTTCATTTGCTGCCTACAAGCTTTATCAAGGGAACAGTTCTCAGCAATTCATAACATTTAGGGAGAGTCTACACCTTTGTACCATAAATGTGCTTACTAACATGAAACTACTGATAGTGCTGTTCAGTAAGTAAGGTATACATCAGCTTGCTCACACCCTGCACTGAATGCCTGATGTTATGCGCAGTCCTGATTGGTGGGAGGCCCTGCTGAAGTAGAGCAACAAAAGAGGAAACAGCCCTTTCAATGCAGCATCTGCAGCTAATTGTATTTTGAGAATGCTGCTAGAAATGCACCGTATTCTGTGCAGGGTGTGAGCAAGCTGATTTATACCTTCTTAAACAAAGCATCATTGGTAGCTTCAGTTTGGATTGTGCATTTATGGTACAAAAGTGAAGAGTCTCCCCTAAATGTCATATTCATTAATTGCTGAGAAATATTTAATATATAATATATGAACAATGCTAAGAAACTTATATATGTTGTACTGTCAGGACCACATACCTTGATGAAACTTGTAGGCAGCAAGCAAAACATTGGGAATTATAGTGTGGTTGTGAAAACTGCTTGAAGGCTATCACAAGGACTGTTTCATCACAGAGTCCATACAGGTATTTTGTTAAAAAACTATCCAGATTTCAGGGCTGTGAGGGAACAGTCTGTGTTGTCTCTCTGGATCTTTTTTATTGTTCTTTGATAAAATATGGGCTATAAGAAGAAATAGTCTTTGTGATATCTTTGGAGTAGTGAGTGCAATAATCGTAGAGTTTGGCTTCAATTTGCACTGTTTGGATTGCATCCCACATACTTGGGAGCCACCGCTGAAGTACACAAAAATGCTTGAAGTACTATATAAAAAGATGCAATAAAACTGAGTGTGAACTTATGGTTGCTGTGGGTGTCAGTTCCTACCTTCACTTTTGATAAAAACAATGTTATGCCACTTTCTTTGATTGTCTAGTGACAACTAGCCCAGTCACTTATGTAACTCGCAGTGATGAGTTGTTTTAGGGCAGTCAAAAGCAGTCTAACAAGTTTATTATACAGACCATCTAGTCAATTCAGTTTTTCAGTAGAAGAGTATTCATGAATAATGTTTGCATAACTGAAAAGGGGAAGTATCTGCCACTGGATTATCTTTTGCTGCAAATCAGGTGTTAAATAATTGTTATATCTATGCAGTAGTCCAACACGTGCACCAATTTTTTTTTAACAATACAATTCACATGATTTTTATCTGTACCTCTCAGTTCAAGCCAGAACCCTCGATATTTATAATGATTCACCTGTTCAAAAGTTTGGCCACCCAAAGTGGAAATAGTAAATGAGTTATTTTGTGCCTTCCTTAATTTTGTACAGGATCTAAATAACATCAGTTTAGTTTCAGCTGAATATAATTTTAGTTTGAAATTATTAAAAAAAGTTCTGAAGTTTATCAAATCTATGTTGAAGGGCTGTCTAGACATCTGAGAGGGATCTCCCAGAGGAACAGATGACTGTGTGGTCAGCATTTCAATGGCAGTTCAGGTTTTTGATACCTTCCCATGGGCCCCTCAAGTATACTGTAAACAGAAGAGAGCTAGTACCAGCACCTGGGGGATTGCTATCAGGATGTACAGATTTCAAGAAATATGTATGTTTACTGCCATACACTGTTTCTTTTTAAGGCAGTATAAGGAGAACCAACTGATGGCTTCCCAGTCCAGCCCAATATTTTCTAGTTTATTAAACATAATACCATAGTCCAACATGTTGATTATTTTGGACAGGTCAACAAAGATAGCCCAGTATAATGTCAGGAGTCCACAGCTTTGTTGACATCATCCAAGACCTTCGACACAGATGAGATGGTGCTATGGTTTTTCCTGAATCCAGGCTGATATGGGTCTTGAAGTTTATTCTTCTCTGTATAGTCCTGAAGTTGTTTCAAGACTAATCTTCCTAACATTTTGGGAAAAAAGGAGGAAGAAGGGAAATTGCTCAAAATACTTACAGTAGTGTGCCAGAAAGGTTCAAGTCTGGATATGCCAGTTGAACTAGTATAATGTGGGGAGACAAAACACCTCTTACTGTTCTTTGAAGGAGGGTATAAGGGGAATGAGTAGAGTGAAAAAACTGGAGCTTGAATGTTAAATAAAAGGTTCCAGGCCCTGGAGGGCTATAAGGAAAGTGCCAAAATAAAATCTGTAGAGAGAGAGGAGAGAGAGAGAGAGAGAGGCAACTGCAATGTATGATCCCAGTGCAGCAGATTACTGGCAACTGGGTACATACAGCTGGCCTCCCTATATATGCAGTAGTTATACCGAGACAGACAAATGACAATGCAACATAAATTTCCTGAATAGCATAGCTGAAGTACCCCTAAGCTGTACTGTAATAAGAGTTAACCCTGAAGTGTAGTGTGTGGTGGTGGGGAAGGAGAAACCATGTCAGCCCAGGTAAAAGAGCAGTAGAAGTAATTCCCAATGTTTATATAGAAATAAGCTGAGTTACAGCAGATGTTCAAACAAATGTCTAGGAGATACACAGCCCTATCCACCACTAGGGACTGACATCAGAGAAAGTGGCACTTGACAGCTACAGTAATTGGCTCTGGGAGGCAAGGAGATGTGCAGCAGCATCCTCAGTGATCACCTCTATATTTGAAATCTCAGCTGTGGCCACTATTTTAGCCCAGGAGCAGGTGCTTTCACTAGCACTTGGAAGGTTCTCCAAACATGCCAGCATTACTGGCTAGGAGGAGTGGGAAAGTTGTGGAGAATGAATGGATCAGTAGAATTCTGGTTTGCTGCCTCAGTTCCTGCTGCATGCTGAATCCTTCTGTGGGAAAATGTCATGCTGCTTATTACAGCTCTGGAGTTTGCTTTTATATTTCCCGCAGCATCAAGACTGCTCCTGCCATGGTCAACCTGATGTTGTGTGAGGATATGCTGGGGATTGGCAACAATGTTCCAGGATGTGGGCTAGAATAAGATAGATGCTGGCAGGTGAGAACATTGAATTTGAGAAGTGGTTTCAAGAGGCAGCTAAGCAGAGTAGCATCACCATTGTTGTTATGGAATTTGCTAAGGAATCAGGGAAGCAAAGTCCTTAGGGCCTGTTCAGGCCAGTGCTTCTGTAGGAATAACCAGGTTTCCTCCACAGTATCATAGGTATGCTCCCAACTGTTCCACAGGATCGAGAAGAAAGTAAGGCCAGGGGTGTACTGCTCTCTTTTCACCTCCATCTCTAGGAAAAAAACTGGACAGAAGGAGATGTGAGTACCTCTCCACATGATGGGGCAATTTTTCCTTGGCCAGTCTCATGAGGCACTCTTTGGTAGAGAACCATAGGAAGTTGGTCACTGTGGACTGAAGATGGGCTCCCAGTGCCGGGGAAGGTTCAAGGGAGCACTGTGCCCACTTATTCTCAAGCATGCCTTGCTATGATTGTACCAAAAGTTTCAGAAGGAAGTGCATCAAACATTTTTCAACATTGGACCCTTCAGCATTGTCCTGAATGCCCATAATGCATAAATTGTTCCTCCAGATCCAGTTCTTCTGGTCCTCTACTCTCTCCCAGAATTGTTAGAAGCAGCATTTTTGTCCATCCAGCTGATGAAAGAGGTGAGCTGTGATGTCTTCCACTGTGCAGCTTGGCTTCAGTGATTCTGCCTTTAAGGAGCAAATATTAGCCAAGGTGGAGGCAAGAGTTGTTTTAACCACAGACATGTCAGCTACCAGAGTCTCAAGGAGCTTTTTAATAAATTCAGGCTGGGGGTCTGACACAGTGCTGCATTAACCTAATTGGCTGAAGGAAGAAGAGACACATTTCAATCGATGCTACTATGATAAGTTCTCTGAACAGGAAATAAATATTTTGCATGGTTTTGTTGTGTCAAATCTCTGGTACCAGAAATAGTCTATGAATCCTCTCTAATACAGATTTTGGGAGTAGACGCTAGATGATTAAACAGGAACCGGTTCAGAGCTTCACAGCAAAGTTGCCATCTTGTGTTCTGTACAACAGTGCCCCCTAAGATAACCATTCTGTTATTTTTGAAGGGCCAGTGCTACTGCAGCACCCTTTTTAATATCACACATTTAATTGAAACTTTATCAAATGCAATGTTTAGGTCAGATTGGAAGTACTAACCCAAAGTGTACTGGGAAATCTGGTATTTTCCCAGAACATGGAATCATAGCCACATAACACAATGCCTAAGGTCATCATCAGCTCAAACAATGAAAAGAATTTAGGGGTTTAATAACAAACAAGTAAAATTTTGAACTACACAATAGGGAGACAGTGAAGAAAGCTAAGATATTAGTGGGAAATATATTGAGTAATATAAAGAGCAGAAGCAGTGAAGTGTTGATAACTCTGTACAGGACCCTGATAAGACCAGTCCTGGAATAACTTTCTCCATTTTCTGCCCCTCAGAGTAAAGGCTGTATTAACCCTTGCGGCCGTGGACTGATATATCAGTCCAAAATTCCTATACGTTCTAATTCTGTCTGCAGCCTAAGGGTTAAACTAGTGGAAAATGTACAAAGGTAGTTCACCAAGAAGGTAAACTCTATTAAAGATAAGAACTATAAAGAGAGATTAGATAGTCTGGGTTTATTCTCTATGGAATACAAAAAAGGCAAGAGGGGATATTGGTTTTGTCTACAAGGCACATCAGGATGAACTACTCTGGAAATTGGCTGGGCTGACAAAAAAACAGCTGTGTGGGAGAGAAACTAGAACTTGTAGTTTCCAGCTGAAAGGGAAGATGTATAAGACAACAAAAATATGCTCCTGGTTTAGCCAGAGAGTGGTGGATTCATGGAATGCACTCCCAGCAGAAGTGGTGAATGCACCTAGTTTGACATCCTTTAAAAGCAGATTGGACAACTATATACAGTAGGCATTGAAACAAGTGATATTATCCACTAAAATGTGACAAGTCTAATATAGCTTATGGCCGCTTGACTTGTAACAACCTATAATCCTATGATCCTAAGCTGTGAGCCCTACTCTGCAGCCATTTTATCACTAAGCCCTTCCATCCCATTACTAACTTTTGAGAAACTAACCTTGATAAGCAATCATTAACCTGGCTTTGTATGACTGATTACTGTGGAGTATGATATTTCCAGACTTGATTTGACTTCCCACATTTAATAATTGAGATGCTATACTTTTTTTTATTTTCAAGTTCTGATGATTCAACCATTCAGTGTAATTGCTTTCTATGTGTGCTGTTGCATGTGGATTTTTTTATGTGTCAGTAATTGTGCATCATGTTCCATGTACCATTTTATATGGGATAGTGGATGGACAACTGTGCACAACCAGTGTGTTGTGCCACTGAGGTGTTCTGATTCCCTGTGGCCTCGAGAGCAAAGCTCGAGAGGTCCATGGGACTCAGATCCCTGAGGTGGCACAACATGCTGGTTGTGCATAGAGTTGCCCATCTGCTATTCTATATAGTGTATATGCATCCATGTTTATTTTGGATATTGCACATTGTTTCAGTGAATTGATGGTTGGGTGGGGGGGAACTTGAGGGCTGGTGGTAGGCTCAAATTACTAACACAGTGTGCTGCAGAAGTTTCTGCAAGTTCAAGTTTTAAAAACAATAACTTCCAGGTTAATTGGATGGAGGAAACCAAGTATGTGGCAGCATTCCAAGTTGTGCTGCTGCAGTAGTGACATTGCTGTTGCAACAGAACAACATAATGACATCACTATTGCAGCAGAACATGCATATTCTAGGCATGGAATGCCATGCATAACAGCATTCCACCATACACTATACAATGTTTTTTCTTGTGTTTATGATCTTTTTTTTAATGTGAGGTCACTCCTGCAAATGGGGTACATTACCTCCAGTGAGCTTTTTACCCAGTTAACAATAACTAAATAAATACAGTTCAGTTTCTCTGTCAGGGGCCAGTTCTTGCCATTGAAACAAACATTATAGGTAATATGTAATAGTATGCTCAAAATATTTCTGTGTCGCTCTTTCCAGTAATGAAATGTATTCTGATGATTCCACTTCTGTAAAACTATTCTTCCTACACATAATAACCTTTTGCTGAGAAATATCCTTTGAAGAGGACATTACACCTTTCAGTATTGCCTCTTCAAACAAACATAAAACAGGCACAAGGTCCATTACTTAAAATGCATACAGACACTTTTAGAGACACACTGTGCAATAAATTTTCCTGTTTGACTTGACTTTCTGTTTTTGCATACACAGCAAGGATAACTACACATCAGATTTATGAGCATTGTGGACCAGTTGCCATAGAAACCACTCTAGCCTTGCTACACCGAATAACCTTGTCATATGAGCATTTATCACAAAAACACATCAAGCACTGAATTGCAGTGGTTGCTCCTCGATGAAATAGCAAGATTTTTTGTCTAAAGCATATTAATAATACACTTGGCACTTGACTATTTGAGAAACTTGTATTAGTCTGAAACACGCATTCCACACATAATCATTTTTAACAAAATGCAGATTCTTAAGGAGACAGTGTGTACTTTTGCTGTATCATGTTTTGCAGACATTTAGAAGCCAAATGATGTCAGCTGCTTTCATTGCCTAAACAAAACAAATCATCTAAAGCCCATGGCTTTAAGTAAATACTGCAGCTGATGTGTATTTAAGATTGCCATTTTTCCAAGGCTTAAAATCCCAGAATATTCAGGAAAGGTATTAGTTGCTTCTTTTCTGAAAAAAAGGATAAAAAAAGTCTGACTATATAGCCAACATAACTACATAACTAGCTAGCTATATTTCCAGATTTTTTGTACAGTTTAGTTACCCAGGATAGCCCAGTTAAAAACAACATCTTGTTTCCAATGGGTTCTTGCTTGCATCCATTTCAGTAGCTCAGTGGACTGGAGCACTGGAGCAATGAGAAGTTATATTATTTGCTTAGGGTCACAGAGTGCATATTTGGTTCTAATGGGTTTGACCCCGTAATATCCAGGTTCCCAAGCCAGTGCTCTGACCAGTACATCAAACTAGACAGCACCACATTGTCATGTTACATACTGTGTGATAAAAAATATTTTGAGTTTTAAGTACTGTACTAAACACACTAAAAGTGGTCAACATATATCAGTTTAAAGTGTTTGGGGATACAATATTCAACTGGTAAGAAAGACTGTATATAGCATAATGGTTCTATGGTACTGTATTGTATTAACATTAATACTGCTGTCTTTGGAGAGAATAATATGAGACATGGCTGCTCATTTTCATGATATAGCTCTCTGAATCCTGAACATTTGGTAATGGTCTGTTTAACTGTTTTAAGATCCCTTTTTGCCCAGAGATAACAAAAATAGGAGATGTGTAATAGGCTGGCTCAAAATATGTAGTGTACTATATTTTCACGAGCTAGGGGCAGGGCCATAAATTATGTGTATTGGACCCAGGAGCGAGTTACAAAAGTCCTGCCACCTCACAAGTTACAATATATTGCATATTTTAAGTTAGCCTAGTGCATATTCAATTAATACAACATCAGTTTACTTGCCAAGGCATTTAAACCTCCTGTTTGTATGAAGATGTAACTGTTTTTCTTTGATTTCCAATGTTGGCTTCAGTACTGCACATGGGTACTGCAATTTCATCAGTATTGAGAAAGTTGCTCTCCAATTTGTTCAGTATTTCATTGTTACACACCCAACTTTGCTAGATATCAGTTGTGACATATGGTACAGTACCCCAAAATGCAAGATATTATGATATCTTGTAAAGTGAGTCCAAAAATATCAGTTTTATGTGCCGTTTCTATCTATGCCTGTTGTTTAATAACGCTTAGAGCTGAACACTAAAACTTTCAGGATTGATAGCTATATGTCCAAGTGTGTCACGTTGCAATTTGCTTTTTATAGACAATGTGCAGACTTTGAATTATGAACAAAATAAGATTCCATTTTTGTGCATGTACAATTCCATTTTTCATGAATCTTTGTAAGGTGTTTTTGTCTCATTTTCATAACTTGCCCAGTTCATGAGATAGGCTTGCCATTTTTGAGACTATTAGTAGTGGAAACTCATTTAGATGCAGAGTAATTTTATTAACTGCATTCTAAAAAACAGCCATGAATTGAAATGTGAAACTTGGGTGATTTAGAGAGTATGGTGTAAGGATGCCATTTCTACGTTTGCTTTTCTTTTAATTGATTAATATTAATAAAAAAAAATATATGTTGTTTTCATTACTCAGAACCCATTTTCATGAGAGAATATCTCTGCTTTTGTGACTCAAAATGGTCACTAAAGTCAAGAAAATTGTACTTTTCAAAAGTGCACATGTGCTCACTGGTGTTTGTGAAATGTGGCTATGAGTCTTGCTTTGTAAATGGCCCTCATGACTACTCACAAAGCATACTAAGCTAAAGCTGTGAATTATGTCCTATTTCAAACTGTGTATGTCAAATTGTCTGAGCATTCTACTTACTCTGCAGCATGCTGAGGTACGCAGCGGTTACACGAATCGCATCCTATTGGTGAAGAAAAGAATGTCTGCATCAGACAGTTTGGAATACCAATAAACATTGTAGTGACAATATTGTATGCAATACAGAAATAATACAACTTTAAAAGACAAGGTATGTAATGTTGCAGACCGGTACTACAACCCATGAACTATTCCACATGCATTTTTTTTATCATTGTATGTATTTGTACAGTTCTTATTTTTCTTTCCTGTCCTACCAACCTTCCACCTCTTGCCCATCTACCTGCCAAGGCCCAAAGATTCAGATCCTGCCATAGTTGAAACCATTAATTCCAGCTTCCATCTACTGTCAAGTGGGGAGGTTGGCCTAATGTTGATTTTGAAACCTCTATGTCCTCCCACTAAGAGTCTCCTGCCCTCCACTCATGAAGTGATGCAGGATACACAAAGGTGTTCCTCAGGGAATGGATCGCAAGGGGCAGCTGTTCACTATGAGAGCGGGAAAGCCTCCTTGAAGTGGAGAGCACATCCATCAGACTACTTTTCTGACTCCTAATGCAGCTGGCTGAAAGAGAGTCAAATAATTAAACTCACAAACCCCTAAGTGGAAGGCGGGTGCCTTTAGTTATTTATTTACAAATTGGTGACTGGGAATGTCATGCTGAGCTTAAGCTTTAATTGGTTCCATGTCAAAACAGTGTATCAAAAATAGTGAAGACAATTTAAGCCCAGCAATATGAGTGCCAGGAAAGGCAGCGACTGAAAACTTTAGAGAGCTTTCAGAACAGCGACAAGCAAATGAACACCACATAAAAGTTTACAAATGGGAGGCTTCACCCTTCCACCCCCTCCCATGCAAGGGACTTTCCCCTTTACTTAAATATACATACCCGAAGATGCACTATACACCACACAAAGGTTTCGGTGTTCTGACATCTCGCTGAAGTTTTCAGTCGCTGTCTTTCCTGGCATTCATATTGCTAGACTTAAATTGTCTGTGCTATTTTTGATACGCTGTATTGGCACAACATCACTTTCTTCTGGGTGCCACTTGGGGGCTTTAACCAGGTGTGACATGTAGGCCTTGTCTTCTAGGCCACATGAGCAGCTCTGACTGCATATCAAAAGAATAACAAGCTCACTTATGCAAAATGTAACTTCAGAATCTTCACAAAATAACACTTATGATAGCAACAGATGCAAAAAAACATCACTTTGGACCTAGTAATGGCATACAGAAAAAAGATATAACGTGAAGAGAATTTGAATTAAATCATAAAAAACTCAACTTTTCCAGAATGTAAAGGCAGTTCTAGTTAAATAATGTTAATGTCTGTAGGCTAAACTAGGCTTTCAAAATGCTTTATTCCTTCGGATTTCTTCCCTCCTTCATAATGTTGGCATTTTACAAAAGGTGAAACAGTTCCGTAAGAATGCTTTGTAAGTACTACTGTATTAGTGTAAGTGCAGACTTCAGCATTCCAGCTGGGGCCCAGGCAAATCTTTTCATAGTATACGTTACATGAAAAGGATAAGATGTTTTCCTATAGTGACCTTTACCTTAAGAATATTGTATGCTGGCTTTCTTTGAGTATCAACATCCATGCTTGGAGAAGAGCAAGGATACTGTTACAGCTGTCTTTAAATGTGCTCAAGTTCGTCACATTGACTATAACAAATGATTTGCAATGAACCTTTCTCTACATGCAAACATATTCAAACAACATAAATTCAAATTTAGAGATCTGGGGCCAGATGTTCAAATATGGGCAAAAATGAGACGAAAAGGTTTATGATATACTTTCGCCTGTGCCCGACCTGGAGGTAGCTATATTCAGTTGGATTGCAGACTGGTGCTATTCAACTCAATATCAGCCCATGTTGGTGCAGTGTTAAGTCATGCTATGCTACCCCAACATGAACCTGGGCTGTATCCAGTCCATAGGGAATCATGTCCAATGGCAGGATAGCACCAGAAGCCATGGCATAACATTCAGCTACAAAATGCAAATGAGTCTATTGGGCATACAAGATGCTAAGGGGCCATGTGCATGCTCATTGTAGGAGCATTTGCATTGGAAGTGGCAGCCCAGTTGCACCCGTCCTGACGTCATCCATGGTGGCTAACTGCACCCCCACCCCCTATCCCCTGTCCCAGTAAGTTTCCCAGATTCTCTGGTGTCTAGTGGCACCCCCCCCATTTCCCTGAGAAACCTATCCTGGTTGTGTCACATGATACCCCTGGTGTTTACTGCCCCAGCCTCTGAGCACCTGTCCTGATAATGTCAGGTGTAGTCTCTGGTGTCTAGAGGCACCCTTCAACCTCCGATCCCCTGCCTAGTACATCAAAAGTATTACCTGGTGTCTGGTGGCACTCCCCACCCACCAATCATCCATCCTGGAGGTTCAAAAGATTCCTTTGTAGCTAGTGGAACCCCTCCACCTCCTGGCCCTTATAATGCCCTGAAGCCCCCTGAGCTCCTGGCCCATGAAACCTAGACTATCCGTGGTGGTGGTCGGCAGGTAGGGGTTGCCACTAGATACAGGGAATAATTTTTCAGTAACAGTATGGGTGATTGGAGGGTGCGGGATGTCACTAGACACCAGGGAATAATTTTGCAGTACTAGGATGGGGATTGGAGGGTAAGGGATGCCACTAGACACCAGGCATCATATCACACAGTCGTGTTGGGGACTGGAGAGTGGAGGATTCCACTAGAAACCAGAGCATCATATGAAACAACTAGGATGGAAGCTTGAAGGGTGGGGGGGTGGAGCTACTTCTCACAGAGAGCCATCTGCCTGTCATGGGAGACAGGCGAAGGGGGGTGAATGCCTGCAGTACAGCTGTCCCACCACCAGGGCTTTGCACCCAGTTAAGACTAGGTGTTCAGAGGTGGTAACATAGAAACATAGAAACATAGAATTTGACGGCAGATAAGGACCTCTTGGCCCACCCAGTCTGCCCATTTCCCTGCATACTGGATAAGCTGCAGATCTTAGTTAACCAGCAGCCTACATCTTCCTACCCCCACCCCCTAGAATTGCCTTATGACTGTCCCATGCATGCTTGAATTCCACCACTGTTTTTGACTCCACGACCTCCTCCGGAAGGCCGCTCCATGCATCCACAACCCTCTCTGTGAAAAAATACTTCCTTAAATTACCTCTGAGCTGCCCCTCTATCTTCAAATTGTGCCCCTTGTTCTTGCACACCTCTTTTTGAAAGATGCTACCCTCTTGGACTTTGTTGATTCCCTTGAGGTACTTGAAAGTTTCTATCATGTCCCCTCTCCTCCTTTCCTCAAGGCTATACATATTAAGCTCCTTTAGTCTCTCTTCATATGTCTTCTGGTGCAGACCCTGCACCATTTTAGTTGCCCTCCTCTGGACAGCTTCCATCCTGTCTATGTCTTTGTGAAGACTGGGTCTCCAGAACTGCACTCAGTATTCCAGATGGGGTCTGACCAGCTGTCTGTACAGAGGGATAATAACTTCCTGTTTTCTACTGGTGATGCCTCTCCCTATGCATCCCAATATCCCCCCCAGCCCTCCTTGCTGCCCTCTCACATTGCTTGCCCACCTTTAGGTCATCTGATATGACATTCCCCAGGTCCCTTTCCATTTTTGTTGTTCTTAGTATCTCACCCCCCACTGTGTACTCTTCCCCTGGGTTTTTGTTTCCCAGGTGCATTACCTTGCACTTCTTAGCATTGAATCTAAGCTGCCATACATTTGACCATTCCTCTAAACTTGCCAAGTCCTTCTCATCCTTTCCACCCCACCTTGTGCATCAACTCTGTTGCAGATCTTTGTGTCATCTCCAAAGAGACATACTTTTCCTTCCAGTCCCTCTGCAATGTCGCTTATAAAGACATTGAAGAGGACCGGTCCTAATACTGAACCCTGCGGTACCCCACTAGTAACCCCCCTTTCATCAGAGTGGACTCCATTTACTATTACTTTCTGTGTTCTATTTTCCAGCCAATTTTTTTAAGTAGCAATACCAATTTTGGTAAATAGTACCATTTTGGGTGCCATTTACCACCTACACAAACCTTTGAAATTAATGGTGCACCCATCTGCAATGGGGATCCCCCATTTGCAAGCAGATAGCATTATGTTGGTGCTTGGGTGCTACCAGGTTTAGACCATGCTAGAGGGATCTCTGACTATAGACCCCACCCAAAAACTGGGTGCAAAACCCAGTTAGCGGGGGGCAAACATCAGTTAGCAACCATGCTAAATTTTTAATATCTGGCTCTTGAACTTTTCCACATTCTGGCATAAGAACTCCAGGGAGTTTTTGCGGTTAGGAAAAAGTAGTTTAAATGATCAATGTCTCCAACTAGTATTATTATTATAAAACACAGCACCATTTTTATTGGCATAGCATGTTTCATATTCAGTAGCTGAATTTCTACTACATTACAACTGCAGTGGGAAAGTCAACAAGAATATATAGATTGTAATATCATGAAACATACACATTAACAAACTATATATAAGCTGATTTGGTGGGTGAGGGGTAAGGAAATGAAAATGGTAAGGTAGCATTAAGGTCTTGATGGAGTTGCTCACATCCCAAAAGTGTTACAAGTCCTTGCTTGCAGCACTTTCTGGTGTTACAGTGCCAGCACTTATTTTACAGTTACAGCACTTTGTTTTTATTTTACAACTCACTACTACTGATTGTATTTGCTAGTAGTACTAGTAGTTTTGTCTGAATAGGCTCCTTACCCCTTCTCTGAATGGATGAGACATACACAGTGTTTTGGAGAAAATGGTCATAGCCATATGTTTATTTGTAAAACTACAATAAATAGTGTGACATGCGCAGCTTGGTAGTGGCAATCAGCCTTTTTTTTTTATGCAATCCAAGCTTCCCCGGTCCATCCACTTACCCCCAGTGGTCACCACCGGGTGGATTCACCACCTTTTTAAAAGGGATGCACCACCACCTGAGGGACTCTGGCCTCCATGGCCTATGGGAAGGTTCCAGGGCTAAATGTTGTATGCTATCCCCCATCAGAAGGTGCTACACACACACACACACACACACACACACACACACACACACACACACACAGCAAACCCAAGGATGCTATCCTCCATCTGAACCATTGGGCTTTCCCTTGTCAAGGACCTCGTCTCCTGCTAGTTTTGAGAGGAATCCATCTGTGTCAGAGGCAGGTTCTTCCCATTACCCCCTTTGTACTCTACCTGTGACACTACCATGCTGCCACACTTACATGAGTGTGATATCCTACTCTACACCCCTAGCACTGTCCTGATAAAGGAGATGAAAAACTCAAAAACCCTCATGGGAAAAAACAGGAAAATTCCTCCTGAACCCCTAAGGTGATCCCCTTAGTGGGATAAAAGGCATTCTACCTGGCATTGGCCCTCTAAACCCTGCCTCCAAGGATAGTGGGTAGGACATTTTGCTGGATGAAGGAGCAGAGAGACTGGGCTCATGTTCCATCCCTTTTTGTAGCCTCTAAGCTTCTCCCTCTTTCTTCAGTTCCTTGTCCCTCAGGCAGACCTGCTATGCTAGCCTACCCTCCCTTTTTTCTTCCCTGCCTAGTTCTTCCCCATCTTCTACCTAGCAATACTAGTCCCACTCCACAAAAGTGGAAATAGGGAAGAGGCAAGAAATTACAGGCCGGTCAGCCTGACTTCAGTAGTGGGGAAAGTAATGTAATCGCTACTATAGGAAAGGATTACAGAATACCTTGTTGTCAGAGGTCTACAAGATCAGAAGCAACATGGATTCACTGGGGGGAGGTCCTGCCAGACAAACCTGATCGAGTTCTTTGACTAGGTAACAAAGGAGATGGAGTCCAAGTAGGGTCTCCGGTGGCACTATAGGTAGGAAATTTAGGGTAGACTAGGTGGTCCTGATCTGTCGACAACTTCTACGTTTCTGTGTTTACCAATGAGATACCCGCGCCACCAATGGATGACCATAGATCATCCCCCCAAAGTAAGACATGCTAAAACATCTCTAACACCCCCTGTATATCCACTAGAAACATATCCAGATCTACTGTAGACAAGTGTGCCCAATCCCTTGCATACAGGGGTGGCAACGAGGTCACAATTTCAAGGTGCTGTAATACTTTGCCACCTATAGATCCCACAAAAGTGTACACTGACATGTTCACCACCCAGTGAGCCTTCTCTATTGTTGCAGGATCCATGCATACCACCACACTACCCATTATGTTATATGGGACCATATCAGTGCTACCACAGGCCAGCATTGCTGCAACCACCGAAGGTCATCCTTCATTTGACAAATTAACATCAATGATTTGACCAGGCCCAAATTATTGCCCCTAGATGCACTACCAAAATCCCTGGTGGGTCTTGTCGCCATGCCTCTAATTGGATCCAGGGCAAAAATTCCTTCCACCGGCTTCCTCTGTGCCCTATCCATTGCACTTGCCACCTCTTTGGGTCCAGGAAGAGGTTCTCATGTTCAGGCATCTGCTTGGCTCTTTTACCAGCTCAGTGAATAAAGGAGTGACCACAGATCCACATTTGTCTAGTCTCATGACTGCCACCTGTTAAAAACATAAAACAGTTACAGCAAATGTAGTCGCATATATCTATTAAAAGCTTGTGACCTCCACTGCTCTAAGGTCTTTATCTGATCATCTGACAGGCCCTCCTGCTCTGGCATATGTGGCTGCCCCAGTTTGAAGGGACTGTGTATTGAACTCTGCTGAGTTCAAACCTAACTCCTTCAAAGCCCTGCCCAGAACATATCGGAATCATTAAAGGGTGTAATTTTTATGACAAAACAACAGCCCCCACAAGCCTTTGGTCTATGTATTTCTGTAGCTCTCCCTGATGTCCCATGTCATTTTCAAGGGAGCTTTGAGGTTGTACCAGCAGCTGCATCCCAAACTATCCATTTTGCTCCTGTGGATCTGGAGGAACACCCCTTGTTGTGCTAGTGTAATGTCTTTCAGTAACAACACCATCTCTGTCTGGGCTGACTTATTCAACTGCAACAATTCAGACACACTGAACGCGGCTCAAAAGTCCACCAGAGAGGTTGTCGTAAACAATGCTATGTCTGCAACAGGTGAACACATCTTCTGTAATCCCCCCAAACCTTTTCCAGCAAACCTGGGCTAATCGGGTGCCATTGATACTCATGCATAAGTGCCCCCCCTTTGCTTATCTTTCTAGCAACTTGCGAGCTGAAATTCTCACGTTTGTCCTCAAACTCAGTTACCTTGGAAAAACAGGTGATCCCCACCAGGTGTTGCCTCATTATCCCCAGCAGAAGGCCCTATTGTTTCTTGTACACCACATACCTGCATAACAGGTCCACTGGTATTGGCCACTCATTCTCCCACCCCTGAATCTCCCTTACCTTTAAAATCCTGTCAGCCCTCCTCTTATGTATTGTCCTTGTGTCTAGAGCTAATGTGTTCCTGATTAGCTCCCAGGCTGCTGTGTCACCAATTCCCAGAGGAAGGCTGGGACTTCTCAGGGATGCTCTTTCAATTCCAGTGCCACGTCCCGAAACCTTTGCTACTGTAAATGAGAAAGAGTGTCAGCTGTGCTGTTATCTACCTCATGCACATGTATTGTCTTAAAATGAATATTTAACATAAAGCATTTTAACACAAAGACCCTCATCAGGTCTCCCATTGACCCACTTGCCCCCAGCTGACTGTTGATGTTGTTTACTACCTCCACATTATCTGATTTACAAATTCCCTTCTTCTCCTGAAAACACATACCAAAACCAACAATACTACGACTACTGGAAAAAATTCCAAAAGGGTATTTTCCCACGTTAAACTCATGGGGGTCCAGCTGGTTGGCCAGTTTCAGCACACCAGGTGCCTTTAAAATATGCTCTGAAGCCTAAGCCCCCGATGCATCCATGTACAGTTCTAATTCCTGGCTCATGATTACCATTGGCCAGACTGACACGTCATTAAAGCAATGCAAAAAGGCCATCCAGACTTCAAAATCCACTTTCATAATCTCTGTCACCTTGAGCCTGTGATATGGTTTTTGGCAGCCTGCAACCAGTTTTACCATCTGACACAGGAACATCCTCCCCATTGGAGGTATCTTACATGCAAATTTGAAGTGCCCCAGCAGCTGTTGTAACTCTGACAGAGCGTAATTTTCCTAGCCCCTGACACTCTCTCCAGCATGGCCCACAGTGCCTGCGCTTTGTCATCTGGAAGGTGAAATACTGTCACCTGGGTATCTATCTTGATTCCTAAGAATGACAGCACTGTGTATAGGCCTTCTATCATGGCCTACACCAAAGTTACCCCAAATTCCATTCATACCTCCTGAAACTTCTTCAGTAAGTGGCCATATTCCCATGTACCAGCCTTCCCTATGAACACAAAGTTGTCCAAGTTATGGACCACTTCTGTTCTCTCTGCTTTTTTTGTCACCACCCAAGACTGCAGATGCCACTGCACAATTCTTGGGCATACAGTTATCTACATAATACTGACCCTCAAATTTCATTCCTAGTAGATCCCTATGCCCTCCATGCACTGGCAACAACCAGAATGCAGACTCAGTGCCAATGTTAACCAGTAATGCCCCTTTTCCTGCCATTCTTGCCACCTCTGCTGCCCTGGCAAATAATGCATACAACGCAGATGTAAAACTCAGGTTGATGTAATAATTGCCCAAATTCCCCTCTGGGTACAGTAGATGTTTAATCAACCTAAATTGCCCCAGGGCTTTCTTGGGCACAAGGCTAATTGGGGATACTTGCTGTGATGGTGAAGACAGTGATGAAAAGGAGCCACTGATCCTACCTGCTCTCAGTACCTTTGCTAACTTCTGCCTGATCAGGTCTAGGTGCTCCCTTGCAGACTTACGTTTTCAGTGTCATACTGTTGAGGTACAAGAGCAGCCACAGTCTGATTTTGTCAACTCTTATTGGTGTTGAGAGATCGATTGTGCTATGTTTGAAATAGCTATAGAGCTGCACTGCCTAGTTTGCACTGGGAGAACGGATGCAGTTGTCCACAGGACATGCATTCATGCCTAAACCTACAGCATTCCATTTTGCAAACCCCTTGGTTGTAATTGTAACAACACCTCACCCCAGAACCACTCAGGACTGCTGATTATGGTGCTCCTCTGTTCAGTGAAGGAGCCTTCTTGATGGAAAAAACACTATCCATGTGCAGCATACCACCTCCGTGTTCGATGGCCCACAACAGTGTCATGTCCACCAGACTCCAATGTCTGGTCAGGTATGCCTGTTTTTAATGCCGAAACTTCTCATCATATTCCAACCACCTCTACCCTGGTTTATTGGTGTTTATAGCCATAAGTTGGCTGAAATAATTCTAGAGATCATGATCTTTTCCTGGGGCTGCCTGCTTTATTGTCCCTGCAGACACAATAAATGCTACCACCCAATTCTTCCATGCACAACATATCTGCAACTGTCACCTTACTTCTACTCCATCATCCTTGTATTTCTTCTCCTTATCCTCTTCTGGCTTTCTGGGCTGATTCAGAAGAGAAAAGACAGCCACATATACCCCCCCCCCCAAATCTCGGGCCACACTTTCTCCATGAGGTGTGAACCAATAGGTTCCCCCCAGCTTATGAAACTAGCCATTGGAGGGGATGACATCAGTTATGAGACACCTGACAGGCCAAGAGCCCTGATGCCAGTCCCACCTTGCCCTCAAAACAGGAGGCACAGACATAGCCCCAGGTTGGGACAACACCTGCTGGCCCTTCAGTCTAGATGTCTGCCCTGGGACCCAGAAGAATGGGGGCACACAGCTCATCATGGAGGACAGAGAAGCAAAGGGCACTGCTAACTGATTCAGTGCCCCTGGAACTAGCACTTCAACCCCCCAGTGGAAAATGGTCCTGCTGCTGGCTGTGCCAGTGGGCTTCAACCATCCCATGCACTCTCCTCCAGGTACCACAGGAGTCTGTTGAGCTTTTGCTCCAAGGCCACTCCCCATTGCTCGACCTGGGGCATGGAACCACCTGGTCTCAGGGGCTTCCCTTGGAGGAAGGGCCAGCTCTGGAGCTGCCTCTAGAACCTCCTGAGCCAGTGGACCACTAGGCATGACTTTTGCTGGTAATAGTCTGGCGTGGCCACCCTGCCAGATTGCTGGTCCAGCTGGCAGGGTGGACCTACCTCACCTGCCTCTTCTGGACCTCTTTGGTGCAGTCTTCTCCCATGGGTTACCCCAATCCAAAGTCCTTAACAACAACACCCTCATCTGGGCCATACTCAACTCCCCAAAATTAGGCCTACCTTGCAACATACTGGGTGTGACTGCTGGTAAACTCTGCTGGCTCGTGGTCTTCTTGGCCACCAGCTTAGTGGGTGGCACCTTAGTGATCTGTGGCATCTTGATCCCTGACTGCTGCATCTCTGCTGCATTCTTTTTTCCTTTCATTCTGGTGTGAGTGGCCATGGTGCTGTCCTGCTGGATGGTCCCAGCAAATATAACAAATGCTGCTACCTAATTCTCCCACATTTATTTATTGAAAAGTTTCACCAAGAAAGGCATACTGAGCAACAAGTTGCTCATTTCTAGGTGCGGCCCGGGGGAAAAGGGAGTGGGAGTAACAACATACATTACATTACATTCTTCATGGACATACATACTTAGATAAATAACGTTACATAAATATATATATATGAAGTTAACATCTGAAGTGCTTACAAATTAACAGATTTCATGCAAGGATTACCATACAGCTTTAGGGAAAAGAGGTGGGAGAACACACATACTTGGCACTTCTACTTGGTGAACATAATTAGATATAACATTACAATATCTTTGAGCTTGACATTTGAAGTGCTTAAACAAAATTAATAGTTACATGCAGATTAAAGTTATATGCAATGATGGTCATACTGGATTTAGGAAAGTGAGGACAGGTAGTGAGTCAGTGGACAATAGTGTAGATTAGCATGGAGAGGGAGGTGGGAGTGTTTTAAAAGCAGGTGCAATCGGGAGAAAAGAAGTTATGAACAGATGAAGAGATGGACAAAAGGGAAGAGGCATGTCTAATGTGAAGGAGGAGGGAATTCCATAGTTTAGGGAAGTGGTGAGAGAAAGCAGCCTGACCAACTGAGGTTGATCGGCGAGGGACTACCATGGTCTGAGTGTCATAGGATCTAAGGGAGTGAGAGGGAAGGGGAGGGATGGATGTAGAGGAGGAGAGGTAAGAGGGGAGAGAACCAAACCAAAACTTGGATATAAATTTAGCACTATGGGAAAGATGCCTTTTTTCAAGAGAGGGAAATACAAGAAAATAGGAGATCACAGTGGTGAGTGAGAGGGGGGGAGTCCAGGTTGAAGCGTCTGAAGGAGTTGAAGAGGATATCCAATCTGCTTAGAGGAGTTTTGGGAGCAGCACTATAGACTACATCACCATAGTCAAAAATTGGGAGTATCATTTTCTGGACGAGTACTCACCAGGCCGATAGTGGTATGTAACTGCGGTTCCTGTACAGGACACCTAGCTTGGGGCACAGTTTTTTTCAGGATGGCATCCACATGTCCTGAACAGTTGAGGTGTTAGTCAAGCCAAACTCCAAGGTATTTAAAAGAGGAGGTGTCCTCCAGGTTAGTCCCATCAAGGATGTGGAAAGAGGGAATGGAGGAGAGCCGAGAGAGTCTCTGCCTAGCATCTAAGGTCATGGAGACAGTCTTCTTGGCATTTAGAAAGAGTTGCTGTGAGCATAGCCAGTGCTGAACCTTTTCAAAGTCATGCTGGAGTTTGGATGCTACATCAGTGGGAGAATCGCCAGAGGTATACAGGATAGTGTTGTCAGCATTCATGTGGATGTAGGTTGAGATACAGACTGGAGTAAGGTCATTAAGGAATATAGAGAATAGTAGAGGTCCTAGCACTGAGCCCTTAAGCACACCAGTGTTGATAGGGAGAGGAGGGAATATAGAGTTGGCAATTCTAACTGATTGTGACCTACCTACAGGGTAGGCCCTGAACAAGTTTGTGGCTGAGTCAGATAGCCCAGCAGAAGAGAGATTGTTTAGAAGGAGTGTGTGGCAGACTGTGTTGAATGCCTTAGCAAAGTCAACAAAAATAGCAGATGTGATTAGGCCATGATCCATCTCTGAGAGGATGGAGTTGGTGAGCCTAAGTAGGGATGTTCTGGTAGAGTGATCCTCCTGGAAACCAGATTGTAAAGGTGTGAAGAAGCACGAGTCAGTGAGATAAGATGAGAGCTGAGAGAGAACCATGTGCTCCTGTAGCTTAGCAAGGATAGGGAGATGAGATACAGGTCTATAGTTTCCAGGTGAGGAAGGGTCACTACCCTTCGAAAGTAGAAGGACAACAGCATGCTTCCATGTGGGTGGAACAGAAGCAGAAGAGAAAGAGAGATTTAGAATGGAAGATAGGGGTGAGGAGATTGCAGGGCAGATAGGTAGAGGAGCTTGGGATCTAGCCCATCAGGTGAAATGCCTATGGAGGGGTTGAGGGCAATGTCAGCACACAACCCACATGTGACG
Organism: Neoceratodus forsteri; assembly: GCA_016271365.2. Classification (NCBI taxonomy): domain Eukaryota; kingdom Metazoa; phylum Chordata; order Ceratodontiformes; family Ceratodontidae; genus Neoceratodus; species Neoceratodus forsteri. The sequence continues at coordinate 538,921,316 of CM057449.1, read as the reverse complement.
TATCTTCTGCTCCATCATCCTTGTCTTGCTTCTCCTCCTCTGGCTCCCTGGGCTGATTCTGAAGACAAAAGACATCACATAACCCCCCCCCCAAAAAATGTGGGACTACACTTCTCTGTAAGGTGTGAACTAGAAGGTTCCCTCATACATATGAAACTGGCCATCGGAGGGAGTGGTATTAGTTCTGAGACACCTGACTGGCCCAGAGCCCCTGATGCCAGCCCCACCCTGCCCCCTGAAGCAGAAGGCAAAGACATGGCCCCTGCTGTGACACCACCAGCTGGCCTACTAGTCTGGATGTCTGCCTGCACCCTTGAGGAATAGGGGCAAGCAGCCCATCATGCAGGAAGAGGAAAAAATGGCACAGCTAACTGACTCACCACCCCTGGAGCTGGCAGCTCAACCCCCCCATGGGCAAATGGTCCTGCTGCTGACTCTGCCAATGGGCTTCTTCCTTCCCATGCATTCCTCTCCAGGTACCCCAGGATTCTGTCAAGCTTTTGTTCCAAAACTGTTCCAGCTGCTTAACTTCTGGCGTAGGACCACCTTGTCGTGGGGGGGTCTTCCCTTGGAAGATGGGCCAACACTGTATAAGAATCCATTCCAGGGGCTGGTTTTAAATGCTTCAGATAGGCTTGGGAGCCAAAAGTGCATAGTGCTTATTGCTCAGACTGAATTGTGTTGAAAGGATTAGGCTCAACTCACTGCAGACATGATGAACTCCTTTGCCATACACAGCAGGCTGTGTGTTGGCCATTGGGTCAACCCTATGCTGGCCTTGGTTTCTCATATTTTATTCAAAGGATGAGGTGCAGACATTGTACTACTCTTGCTCACTCATGTACAGTTGTTTCAACAAGTTCATAAACCTTTATATGGTGAGGTCAAGGGACATTCCAGGGTTGAAGAGGGGCAGAACACTCCACCTGTGTACACCTGTATGCATTGCAAAGCATATAATTAAGCACTACTGGTGGGAAATCACCTTACTGATGCATGCACCATGTCCATATTGGCATTTCAGGTGGGAAACTAAACACCTGCACTGCATTCATTTCCTGCATTAAGGGCTCTGCATGAAATAAGAGATAATGCATTACTTTCTTTGAGCAGGGCTTTGAGGTCCCATGTCTTCTCTTCTCTTCTCCCTTGCTACCCTACCCACTTCTTTACACCCCTACATTCCCTGCTATTCCCCATCTCTCTCCCACCCCCACCTACCATTCTACCCCTCTTACTTCCCACCTACCATTCCACCCCTCTTCCATTCTGCTCCTCCTGTCTCCCCCTCCCTATCACCCTGTCTCTTGTTGCTCCACCCCCTGACTACCTAGCACTTATCTTTCTGTTCTTGCACTTACGACAATGTCAAATCCTTGACTGTCTACCCCCTTTTTCCCCACCCCTACCCCTCTTATCCCCTACCCCTTGCTCCACTTATGTCACCCCAGGATGGTTTTCATTTGTATCTGTGTTTTGCTATATATACACCTGTATTGTTAATTGTGCATTGTTATTTGCCACTGACTGTTTGCGACCGTGCTAGTCTATACACATGTACTGTCTTTTGCTACTATGTTAACCTCCTGACCTTATATTGTATTTTACCACTGTTTTGCTTGCAACCATTGCTGATGTGGAACTTTGTAAAAGAACCCTTGGTTCAAAGGTATTTGTAATCCTAGTAATAAATAAATAACTAAAGATCATTCTTAACTTTCCTCACACAGGGCCCTGTGGGCCTTGTGCAAATCATAAGATCGTTCATTTGTGATAGTGGAATTAAATCCTCATAAAAATCACCATCACTATAAGACACAATTTGGTGGAGGCGCTCAGCAGGGTATCCATACAGAAAGCCCTGCTGTGGTTACAGATCCAAAAGGCAGTGAATGCTAACCAGAACAACACCAAGATCCATCTAAGCCATAATGCACAAATGGTGTGACCTACAGACGAGTCAGGCACAATGTAGCAGTGATTTTGTAGTCCCACGGGGCTAAAGGCAGAGAACTGACAGATGTCCCAGAATTCACACAAGTAGATGCTGTCATTGCAGACAACATACCAGACCCCAACATTGTGGGTGGATAGACCTGACAGCCTACCCAGAAAATATCTGAAAGTCAAGTGCTAGTTGACTGTACTTACAATCAGGTAGCACATACCTATGCCCCTCTCTGACATCCCTGACCCTCTGTCTGACCACCCTCCTCTGTACCAAATGACCATGCAGGCTTCTTAGGTGAGGACACATGGGGTAAGCACAGGCAGCCAGAACTAGCAGCACTTAGCAATGAATAGGCACCCAAGAATCTCACGCAGGTGTTAGTGAGTAAGGTTGCCACAGTGGTGAATAGTATAAGTGAAGTAAAAATACAACGTTCTGATGATATGTACTGCATGCAGTGGTGAACAGTAAGTGAAGTAAAGATGCAATGTACTACATGCAGTGGTGAACAGTAAGTGAAGTAAAAATGCAGTGTAGTGATGGTATGTACTGCATGCAGTGGTGAACAGTAAGTGAAGTAAAAATGTAATGTACTGTATGCATTAGAAAGTTCATGGGCCTGCCCATCGGCGCAGCGGTTGGATTTCTGTCTGCGATGCCGGGCCATTCCCAGCTTGGGAACGGACTCGGTTCACCAGAGGGCTGGCCGGGGGAGAGAGATTGATCGTCCAGGGGACAGCTTTCCTTCTCCGGGGGGAGGGCAGGGGATGCACACTGGTGTAAGGCTGACTCCTGGTGGAGGCTAGGAGTGCAGTAGTACAGCCAGAGCTCAGTGTACAAAGGGGGAGTGGCAGATGTCGGCATATGCCTTGACGTCAGGACGTCACTCCCCACAGAAAAACAGAAAAGAGCCGCCTGGTCTGCCGGATGATGGCTGCCGACTCCCTGCCACCTCAGATGCCCCAACACCCCAGAATCCACCACAGCAGTGCCCAGGGACTGATTGTAGAGTGCACTGGTATCCCCCTCTTGGTGTCTTCCCCCTCGGAAGAGAGGGACCGATCCGGCGAAGAGTTACGCCGGGCCACCCCTGGGTCGGCTGCGATCTGAGGTGAGTAGGAAGGGGGTCAGGGTGAGGAGGTTGGAGGGGGTCATGTGCAACCGGAAGGAGTGGGAGGCCAGGGGCTAGGAAGGTGGAAAAAAAAAAAAAGAAAGTTCATAAGTCCAATTGGACAATAGTCCACAGTTATTCAATATTTTGTTCACCATCTTCACTTCTTCCATTCATGGCTATTAAATATTGGAAAAACTCACCAGTCCAAGAGATTATTAGTAACCAGTAACTCCTGATGAAGACTGTGACATTAGATAAAACTGGTCAGTGTTGTCCTTGAAGTGTGTGCCTTATCATGGCTTGTAATATGAAAAACTTTATATTTGTTCTTGTAATCTCTTGAACTGGTGAGATTTTTCATTTTTTATGGTGTGTTTTATAGCTGCAGTATGTGTTCTGGCAGTATAGCCTGGAGCTATTAATGAGCTTGGTACATCCAACAGACCTAGGTTTGATTTCCACAAACTTCACTTGATATTGTTGGACCCTGATCAAGTCACGTAACCTCTCTATGCTCTTGGGACACATCTGGAAATGAGCTTTGGCTCTGTGTGCCTTTACAGAGAAAAATTGTAAAATTAAAATAAAGAAATCAATAAATAAATAAATAGTCATAAATGGCAGAAGTGAAGTGAAGATAATGACTGGAACATTGCATGAGAGTGTAGCATTATTATCTAATTAAGCTTATTTACTTTAGAGTATATAGTAACCACTTTTGTGGATGCTGGCACCTAAACAGACCAATATTCATTTAAAGATACAGTATGAATGAAGCGGTTCTCAAGAATATTATGCTATATTGGTACCGTATGTATTCATTGTCATGCTGGTGAGCACATGGGAATGCAGGACCCCCAACACTATTTATAGCCATAAACAGCTGGTGCCCGATTCCAGAAGCTGTTCTGCCAGATACAAGGTGCTTGCGCCAAACAGCAAAGATACAAGTCGCACCTTGAATCTCCTTCTGTGGCATTCCCTGTTCCAGAATGTGGTCTGCGCCAGACAGGGAAGCTGCTGCACCAAATGGGCACTGTGCCACCCTTGCAACCTGCATCTGGGTATGCCAGGTTGCAAGGGGGCTTGTCCACGGTGGAGCTTACATTTCAGATTCCAAAAGCCCCACCATGGCCATTGCAGGGGGCTCATCTTAGACTTGCCAGGAGGTGGTCTAAGCCCCTTATGCCTGACCGGGACTCTGTGTTGGGTGGGCTACAGGTGGGGTCCTTTGGCAGGAGGGACATGGAGGGGCATAGGGAGGGTTGGTGTGGCTGCTGGGATGTGTGGGAGTGCTTTGCACCCGGTGGATTTTATATGGCTCCCTATAGCTATTACATGGGAATATGCACCCTGCTAGGTGCTGAATCACTATCTGACCACACTGCTGGCACACCAACCCTCCCTATGTCCCCACCCACTCCCTCACCCCCACTGGGCACATGTGTACCCCCTCAACAGCACCACCAGTGCTGTCTGTCCTGTGTTGCACTGGTGGAGGGGGTGCCAAGTCCTTGCTGCAGGTTCCACAGCTGCACCAATGATTGGGCGCAGTCCCACACCTGTGGCAATCCTGGGGAGTTTGACACAGGAACCCTGCTTTTTCTCAGAATACAGCACAGGGTTCCTGGTGCACACAGTATTGCCATAGTCCTTGGAGTGGCACAGTTTGCATTGCTTCAAGGGCTCCTTTTGGAATCGGGCCCCTAGAGTCTATTTTATCCATCAGGTGAACCTTGCCCTGGCGTCCAAACAACATATGAAGGCAAGCACAAATTCCAACAGGCCCATTATGACCACTCTGACAGAAACACAGGCAGATGAACCAACAGCATGCATCACCAGCACATTTGACAGCACAATGGCAATCACCACCATCACAACACAATAAAGAATGTACCTTTTAAACCACTAAAACATCCACTCGGGAGTGTGTCAGGGAGAATATACCATGTGAGTGCCCTAGCGTGGAAACAGAGCACAGAAGAACTATAACCAATGTGCTTCCAACAGGTGTTAATGCTGTGGCTGATAGTGTAGCACAGCCATAGCCTTCTGGGTACTGAGCCAGCACAAAACCCAAGCCCAAGGCAGGCACCAAAAGTGGGTTGGAGAACATGATGCTGATTGTACAATGCCTCAAATGGCAACATTTGCAACTAACAAGGGCATGACTAGCACAGTCAGAGGAACATACAGAGGCAGTATGGGCACACACTGATTCTTGCCTACATGATCAGAAGGTTAGGGAGACTGCAGCAGGCTACAGTCAGGAGCTAAGTGCCAACAGACAAGGGCAGTTTGTATGCCAGGTATCCCTGAACTGTACTTATTGACAATCTTAGCCAGTTGCTGAAGGCACACAGACAGGACACATAACACAGCACCAATTCAGTGAACACAGATGCACACCCCTACCTATACCACAGCCACCACCACCACCAGAAACAAACGCTGCCTGAACACCCACAAAAAAGAACCACACCTACTCCTGGCCAGTTTCAAAGACACACTGCACTATGCAAGAAGAGCACATAAAGCCTTGAAACCATTATGGCCTCCCAAGCCATGGAAGCAACAATCACTGTAGGCACATAAATGATGGCACATCAAAACTACTCATACAGGGAACACATTTCCATGGACGTCAGGTATGTGCCATGAGGACCCCATACATGGTACCAGTAGGAGAGTCACACTCCCATGCCACGTGCATGACTCTATGCTTCACTTGTCAATCAGAATGTCTGCCTCAGTAGCATCTTCTCTCTCCCTATAATCAGCATAGAACAGCTCATCCTCCACAATGGGATCAGGTAGGTCCTCAGGTAGTGGTGTGTATTTACATATGGTAAGACTGTGCAAGACACATGCAGTGAACAGGTGACAAAACCTTAGCCAGACAATTCATCAGGTACCCACCAGACTTAAGGAAATTAAAGCTCCTTTTTAGGATTCAAAAGATGTGCTTCATCCTACTTTGGGTTCTCTTGTGGGTAATGCTATACTTCTTATCATCATGTGTTGCAGAGCTTAAGAAGGGTGTCGGATGACATGGCTGCAACAGGTTACTAACGGCACCTGTTGATGAAAGAACACACTCACCTGTCAGTTTGGAAGCATGTACTAGGCCTCATAACATGGTTGACAGCATATTAGTACCCGGTCACCAAACTATCAGCAATCTGCTGTGGTCCTCAATGGACTCCATCTGTGTCCTCGGTTGGAAGTGAAAACAGCAGGCATTGCATGACCTTGGGTACTTGGTGGCATACATGTTTGTGATGATCCTTCACCCACTACTACCACCTGCCTATTCATTCTGTGGAATATTTTCTGTTTCCTGTAAACCTAAACATTTCTAGATGGTACAATGGTGGTAATATGGCTGCAGTCAACAACAGCTAGTACCTGCAGAAATCCATGCATTGGCATGACATTTTGCCTTAGGTACCCTCAGGTCATGTGGAAATGTGATGTACTCACTGATGGGTGTGATTAAACATAGAAACATAGAAAATGTCAGCTGATAAATGCCTATTGACCCATCTAGTCTGCCTAACTGATTAGCACACCTGTGACCTGTGTTCAGATGACTAGTGCTGATGACTGGCTTATACCTATCACATGATCAGTGACACTTAGGAAGGAGCCAGTAGCATAATACTGTAGGGCAGTGCTGCCAACACCTTTGTCTTAAGCAGCATCACCTGTAACTATTGGGTCGTGACTACAGCTGGCCATGCAGCTGTTGGCATAGGTGTTTGGATCAAACCAGAGACCATGGATGGATTCCATTGATTTTATTCCTTGGCGGGTGCTGCATAATTTGAAGAAACATGGACAGTAAGGACATCACACCTGCCTGGTATCTGCAAGTGCTGTGTGCACCAGTACATGGGCCCAACCTGACAGTGCTACTGACTGAGGTATTGCATTCCATCATTTTACATGATGTGATGATCACATGGTGGTGCTCTGCCATAAACCAGTTATGCTATCATGATAGTGTCATGTGACTGTACTCTCACACATACCTGATATTACCATATGCCCCACTGAAACACAGATGAAATTATTCATATGGTGATCATTTGTTTGTATGTTTATTTATTTCAAGGTTATGACAACTGAGTATAAACTCATTTCCAATGGTGACCTTCATTCATACTTTACACAGACATTCAATAAATATAAATAAAACAAAGCAACACAATAACACAATTAGTTGAAACAGTTACACTGCTTTTTCAAAGACCACAAATAGTTTTTCAAAGTAAAAAGTGAGGGTGGTTGCCTGGTTTGGGTCCTGAATGCCTGAGGAAGGCTATTCCAGAGAACTGGAACATAGGAACTGAAACAAAATTGGGAATGTTTTGTTTTATAAAAGGGAACCGACATCTCTCTTGCTCTGGAATTCCTCAAAGATGGTTCTATACTCCTAAAACTTAGCCTATTACTCAAATATAAGGGGATATAGCCCAACCCACATTTATAGGCAAATAACCGTTTATGGATATCGCTCCTATCACATAAGGATAACCATCCTAATTACTTATACATCTCACAATGATGCATACGTTTTGGACAATTTAACACCAATCTGGCCAGTCTATTTAATAACACATCCAGTCTCGACAGCCTGTCACTAATTGCATTGTCTTACTAGATGTCTTCATAATCTAGTAACAGAAGAATTTCAACTTTTATGATTAAATTTAATGTTTCTGAATCAAAGCAATTTTTTTATCTGTAAAGAGAGCCACCCTCTTACTCAACTGGGTTATAAGCTTATCTACATGGGAATTCCCTGAACATAACCCATCTAACCAAAACCCTAAGTACTTGTATTTATCTACATATTCCAAAATATTTCCTGAACCATCAACAATTTTCAATTCACAATCCCCTCCCAATTTTGAAGTTGTCCCAAATAGCATACATTGAGTTTTTGAAATGTTTCGTTTTAATCTTGAATTAGTAAAATAAATTTGGAGATTATCAAACCCATCCTGAAGTGTATTTTGTACACCTGACACTAAGGAATGAGAAAAATAAATTATGGTGCTGTCTGCGAAGAAGTGATACTGGGCAGGCCCCCACATGTTGTCCAAGATCTTTCAAATAAACCAGAAAATGTAGGGGACCCAGTACAGAGCCCTGGGGTACCCCTGTATGGACAAGAAGGGTAGCTGACTCTGAACTATTCACTGCAGTTACCTGCCATCTATTGAAGAGATATGAGCAGAACCATTGTGTAGTCTCCCTGGACAATCCAACCTCACATAGGCCCTTCAATAACAGTTGATGGTTGACCATGTCAAAGGACTTGGAGAGATCGATCAAAATTGCTCCTGTAAAACATTGGGCATCATTTGCTACACTGATCTCATCCAAGCCCCCTGACATGGCTACCATAGTCCCGTGAAATTTTCAAAAAACAGATTGGTACTGGCCCAGTAGCCCATTTCCCTCCAAATAGCCCATAAGCTGTCTAGATAGCAACTTTTCAAATGCTTTGTTTACCACAGGCAACAAAGATATTGACCCGTAGTTGGATAGGTGGCCAATGTCCCCTCCCTAAAGATGGGGACCACACTGGCCAACTTCCAACCCCAGGACATATCCCGATGTAATAGACCAGTTGAATAAATATGCCAAGGGTTTGGCTTTGTGTGTTGCTGCATACCTCAACATTGTAAGGGACAATCCATCCAGGCCTCTACTATTACTCAACTTCAACCCAAAAAGTGAATCCAGTACCTCATAACTCTACTTCTTTAAAGGCAAATTGATGCACATCCCCATGACTTGAGGTCCAGGGATTAGTCAAAGGGCTGGAGGAACCTCCAAATAAAATTACCTGATTCTATAAAGAATTTATTAAACCTATTGGGGGGTGCCATATCACATTCAAATGATTGTTTCATAGACAGGTGGATATTAACTTTTGATTTTCTTTGACCATTTAAATAATGTATTATTCCCCCAAATTTTGGCTGGCTTTCTTATAGACTCAGAGGTTTTAGTTTTTAAAAATTTGTTTTTAGTTTCTCTTACCTTGGAGACATATAGATTCCCCAGTTTCCTATAATTATGTCAATTACCTGTCTTTCTTGATTTTTAGGCTTTGGCCCAGGCCTTATTTTTAAGTTGTTTCAATTTCATCAAGTTAGTAGAGTACCAAAGTGCCAAATTTATTTTAACCTTCCAGGATTTAACTGGCATATGTTTGTTACATACAGTACCTGCAACAACTCACCCAAAAATTGATTCCAAGCCAGGTCCAAGTCAGGGATTAATTCTAACCAATCTCATTTTATATCAGCAAGGTCAGCTATAAAGGCAGAGTAATCAAAGGTTTTGAAGGATCTAAACTGAACTAAGGGAGGTGGGCCCCTATTCCTTGTTTGCCCCTTTATGCCGAACACAATGTTATGGTCACTAAATAAGTCAGCAGCTACCCCAGTTGAATGGTAATTATGAGGACAATTTGTTAAGATCAAATCAATTAGAGTGGAGTCATCAGGCTTATTTACATTTATATTAGTAGGTTCTGCCACCAACTGCACCAGGCTAAGATCTAGTGCTATTGTTTTCAAAATTCTCAACTTTGTTGGATGCAACCAGTCCTCGGTAAAATCACCAAGAACTAAAGGTTCATGGGAATGGGAAAAAGGTAACAATGCAGCATGGATTGCAAGCAGAGCTTGAATTGACAAATGGGGTGGTCTATACGCTCCAAAGAGAAGCAGCTTTTTCCCACCTCCAAATCCAAATTCCAGAGCTATGTATTCACAACTTGTAGGCTGAAAGTTAAAAATAATAGAGAAGGAACATACTTATCCAAGTTATAGATCATTATCCCCCCCTCCTCCTTTACCTCTGCCAGCCTTCATAAAGTTGTACCCCTGAATCTGTAACAAATTACCATTGTGTCTTTTGCATAACCACATTTCTGACAGCAATAAAAAATCGGGCATATTATTAACTGTAAAGTCTCTGATTAGATCTAAATTTGGGATGACACTTCTAACATTAGACTGGATAAATAGCAGGCCCTTATGGTTCTGTAAGTTAGAAACTATAGGACCAGGTTTTGGGCTTATATTTCCACTTAGTAGCAACAAAAAAAGGATGCATAACCTTGTTAATAAGCACTCCTATAGATGTTTCAATATGAACGATACAAGTGCTTTCTTAATCTGAGATCCCAACCTGATGTTAACTTTCCTCCCAGGTCAACACTTCCCCGACAATACCTGTATCTAGGACTGAAGAAAACCTCAATGGACACCTATACGGGAAACAGTTTCAACACTAGTTAAAAAAGAAATATCATAGCATGCATTAGTCCCAGTTCCCTGACTTAACAAAATGTTTCCATTCAATTGAACATCCCACCCAGAGTGAGTCCCATCCACCTCCTATTGGACTGACACACCTACTAAAACAGCCAATAACAAATATAAAACAGCTCCCATTTGTACTGCAAACTCTACTTACTCTAAATTTAGACATATAAACTAAAATATTTGCAAAGCTGCCTCCCTGCAGCCTCCCGCTGTAGACTCCCACAGGTGACTCCCGCCACTCCTGCAGGAGCCACTCACATGGAGAGCCACACTGCAGAGAGCTGCTAAGGTTAAGAAAGCTGGTCACTAACTCCTCCTCTGAATGCCATCAGTGTCCATGCCCCTCAAGACATCGACTCCTGCCACTAGCCGGTAATGGGGAAGGGGGTTCCTTAGTAAGTCTCTGAGGCTGATGTCTTCACCCTGCCGGGCAATGAAAGAGCTGGAATAGAAAGTGCAGGTGCAGTCCAGGTAAATGCTTGTGCGGCAGTTTTCAAATGGTTTCAATTGTCTTGCTCCTCCTACAAATGCCGTCAGCACCCGTGCCCCCCGAGACACTGGCTCCTGCCTCTAGCCGGTAATGAGGAATCATGGTTCAACATGCATATCAGGACTGGTTGTGAGCAGGTTGTGAGAACAAGTAGATCATTGTTGTACAGTGAAACCTTCATAATGATGTGTACAGTATATTGAACTAGAGGGGCTGACCACTGTAGGGATGTGTGACACTAGGCTATATTCACAAACATTGTCTCCAGCACTGATGCCAATTTACATCACCTTATTAACCAACTCAAGTTAATCATTGTGCCATTGAACAACATATCTTGTTAATGAACTGGGTTAGTAAAGGCAAAATAAAGCAGTGCTATTACGGGAGACAATGTTCATGAATACAGGCCACTGTATGCTATATTTTATTGAAGTGCCCACACAGCAGTACAGCTAGGCAGTGGGCATGCCTATCAGCAGCAGGCTTACCACCACTGCTCTGCATGTTCTTGCATGGACAATTATGATATCTGCTCTAGTTCCTTGGATACATAATGTTACTGCTAATATGAGCAGAAGGCCTCGTCCTGTCTGGCCTTGTGCAGTTAGGTGTTGAGCATGGGAAAGGAGCATTGCTGAGAAGTTGCACAACACCACCTGTAGCAATTCCTGTATCAGTGAAACAGGCCAGGGGGGTCATCCTTCTACTCTGCTTCTGCCACATTTGGTATCACCCTAGCTGTGATTGAGATGGCAGACATGGGCAGTAACAGATCTGCTACTGATGAGTGAATGTATAGTAAGGGAGTACAAGGTGCGGCATAGGCCTGTATGTGTACTGTTATGCTTGACTAATCCATGGTGTACCTTCACTGTTCTGCAGGGCTTTGATGGAATCATGCGTATTGACCAGAAGCAGTCCCAGGACTTACCCCTGTGGCACCTCGCTCATGACCCTTGTCCTCTGACTTGTCCACATTCATCGCTCCTTACCCCCTCCCCAGCCAATTCTTTATCCATCTGACCAATTTTCTCCCCACTCTGCAGTCTTTCAGCTTTTTTGGCAACATACTGTGTGGCACTGAGTCAAAGGCTTCACTGAACTCAAAGAAGAATAAATCTACTGCCTGTCATTAATCAGCTGTCTTTATGACGCAATCAGAAAAATACTACTAGGTGTATTTGACATGATCACACCACCAGAAATCCATGCATGTTGTTGTCCTGTGGCCCATTTGCCTCTAGGTAGGCTACTAGACATTCTCTGGTTAGGGTCTCCATCAGTTAACTTACAACAGAGGTAAGCCTGAGCAGTCTGTAGTTTTCATGTCTTCCCAGTACCCCCATTATGGAGTGGAATCATGTCCACAGAACTCCAATCCCCTGGCACCCCACTAGTCTCCAACAAGTGTCTGAACTGTTTAGTCAGGAGCTCAGGCAGCTCTGAACTCGGTTCCCTAAAAAACCTTCATTTATAAGCCATCCAGTCCTCATGCCTTATCTACCTTGAGAGCAGCAAGCCCTTTCATTACCCTCTTTATTGTAACCACTGCTGCTCCCTTTTCCTGTACCATCCTTGTGCAGGCTTTAACACCACTTTCTGATAGCAGCACCTTGTGTTGTATCATGAATACCAAGCAGAAGTAATTGCTTAAATCATCAGCCTTCTGCTCATTACCCTCCACTGACTCCCTGCTCTGATAATCTGACTCCTCCTCATATTGTCTTTTTTCCTGATGCACCTAACAATTCCCTGCTTTTGACACCATCTTCAGTGCACAGCTCTGTGTCAGCCTTTGCACTCCTGATCGCCCTATTTTCCTCCTTGAGCTTGCTGTGATACCCACCTATTTCTCCACTCCTTGATTTTCCTTATATCTTTCAAATTCTCTTTTTTGTCCTCACAGGCTCCCTTACTGCCTTGGAGAACCACATTTGCAATTTGTACTTGCTTGTCTTAGTGACTTTTTCCATTTCTCCTTCAACCCCTCATTCCTTCCAGTTTTTCCCTGACCCTACCTCCATTTTAACAAAATCTGCCCATCTGAGGTCCAACACCACATCTTTTGAAGAGGGCCTGCAGTTATAAGAACCAGAGAAACCACTTGGTGCTGTGGTCACTGAACACCAGTGGTTCCCTCAACATTACCCCTTTTACCACCTCCAAACTAGACAGCACCAAATTGAGAATGGTATCCTTTTATGTGGATTCCCCGACCTACTACACCAATAAGCAGAACTGAATTGTGTCTAGCAGTGCCTGATTTCTGTCACTCTTATATGCTGGGTTAGCCCAGTTATTGTCTGGCAGATGCAGGTTACCCACACCCACTAGTTCACCTTTTTCCACCCATCTTTTTGATTTCCTCCACAATTTCTCTATACCCTCCTCCTTCTGCTCTGGTGGTCTTTAGACCACTCCCATCCTTATCTTTTATTCCCACAGCTGTTCTGAACTGCACCCATTTTGACTCCACCCCCCCTTTTGATAGTACCACCCTTAAGAGCCTCTATGGTCTCCTTAATGGAGAGAGCTGCACCTCCTCCCTTACCCTAACTCCTATCCCTTTTATTTATGATATAATTTGGGATTGCCAGATCCCAGTTGTTATTTGCAGACACCAGTGTCTCTATTTTGGCCACCATGTCATCTGCCACTAATGCCTGGAACTTACTAATTTTGTTTCCCAAGCTCCTGGCATTCAGGCAGACAGCTTTCCATCCTCCCTTCTTTGTGCCCTAAAATTACCTATGCCCCATTCTTTGTCTGCACCTTTCTTCCTTTCCCTCCTTTTGTTCCCACACCCTGTTTTGCTCCAATTATCCCTCTCCCCCTCACCCCTACTTCATAATCCAGCCAACATCCTGCCAGTGGCGGCTCTACACCAGGGCCAGCCAGGGCACGTGCCCCGGTTAAAAAATACTGTGCCCCAGTTGGTGCCCCATATGGTGCAGAGCTTCCCCCATAGTAACAATATATCAGTGCCCTGGCTGCCATCTGTTGTGCCCCAGCTGTGCCCTGGAATCCTGAATATGCAATCCCTGTCTCCCCTGTACTTGTTCTCTGTTTCTTGGGGAGTATTGTTAGGCCCCTTTTTCCTCACCCTTCCAAAGGATCTGCTAGTTCCAGTCTTCCCTATTCAGTTTAAATGCCTTGCTATATAAAGTAGGTGTCTGTCTAAGTGCACTTGTTCCCTCCTTTGTGAGATGAATTTACAGAGCCTTCTTTCCCACAAGTCCCCCACATGCCCACAAACCAAAACCCCTCTTCCTGATACCACACCTTCAACCAGATCATTGAAAGCCTCTACCATCTCCTTGCCTCATCCTTCTTTCACCCTCATCTCACTGACAGCTTATACAGTGGCATTTGTGGAAGGAAAAAGGAGGGTAGGGTTGGTTGCATATCAAACTTGGAGCAGTGCTGGACACCAAGGTGAGGGGAATGAAGGGAAATTAGTTGTCAGCTGGCAGGTCGGGTGGGGGGCACACTGGGCCACCATTGTAATGTAATAACAGCTCTGAGGAATGATCAGGAGTGGGGGGAACACTGGATCATATGGGTAGTGTAACAACAGCTCTGAGGAGCAATCAGGGGGTGAAAGGTCACACTAGACTATCAGGGATGCTTAGAATACACTCAGAGGAGTGAATTTGGGTTGGGGGACACAATAGATCACCAGGAATGCTTAGAATATTCTGGGAGGAGCGATCGGGTATGGGGCCACACTAGACCATGAGGGAAGCTTAGAATATACTCAAAGGAGCAATCGGGGGTGGATGTGCTTAAAATATGCTCAAAGGAGTGATTGGGAGTGGGGCACAACTAGACCACCAGAGTCTCTGTATGACAGCTCAAATGGGAGGACAGGGAAAAGTGGCTGCAGTACAGCTGTCCTGCCTTCAGGGGGGTGGGGGTAGGCTTAGAACCCAGTTAAGATGTGGTTTGAGGTGGTGGTAAACCGAGCCACTTGGGGGAATGTTTATCACTGCCACAAACCTTTGAAAACTCCGCTGCACCAGTATGCATGAGGGTACCCCCTCATTTGCATAGGTGCAGCAGTATGCACTTTGGTGCTGCTGGTTTGTGGTGTGCTTCTGATGTTTCTGTATATTGACCAACCGGGGGTTCTTGTGGATGCCCGGGTTAATGCACATGCTAAGTTAGTGCATGCACTGACCATTTGCTGTCAGGCCCAGACTTTCTTGTTATAAACAGCAAAATATAAGATCAGTATACATGCCAGCAGAAGGATTCAGACATCTGTGAACAACTTGCAAATACAACAGGACATTAGCTGTGTTTTTAAACATGTTTATTCAAAAAATTAATCTAATTCAGAAAACATTTTCAATGGAAAATACATAGAATTCTGTTTCACCAGTATCTTTATCTAGATGTACGGTACAGTATGCATATGATACTGGCAGATAAGACTTATATTCCACCAGATCTTACAAAAATATTAACTTTGGTCAGTGTCACTTAGTGTTAGAGCACAGCACTATGTAGCATAATTGTCAGTTCTGTATCCTACCAAAGCCATTTATTGTGTAACCTTGAGTAAGTAAGTCACTTAACCTCTCAGTGCTTCAGTCCTCCCAGCAGTAAACTAGGTAAAAGCAAAATCTCAACTGAAAGCAAGAGTATGCATTTCAGCTGAGCTATTCTGTCTGCCTGCTGTTCACTGCAGAACATACTGTATAATCCACATTTTACAAAATAACTGAGTGGAGTGGGTTTGTGTAGCATACAGTGGGACATTTCATAATAGAGAAATAAATGACACTGCAATATACATGTTCAGGACCAATAATTACAAATGATGAAATCTTCAATTATTTATATTTGAAACATTCTATAAACTATGCGTAATTTTTATTGTTTTATTTATTTTATTGAGTAAGATCGGAATTACAATCCTTTGAGTCATAGACTCTTTTGCAAAGGCTCCATGTCAGGTTACAGGGGGTGGAGGGTAGACAAATACAGTAAAGACGTACATGAACAGGCAGTATTTACAGTTTCAGTACTGACACAGCAATGCTTGCAGAGTCTCCACGTCGATTACAGGGGGTGGAGGGTAAAACAGAGTACTGTAAGGACTAACATTGACAGGCAGTATTAAAAGTTACAGTACTGAGAGAGCAGTCCAGGCTAGAAACTTATTTAGCAGGTGAGGTAATTAGGCATGAACCTTAATCAGCAGGAAAGGTAATTCGGTAGCATTCCTGGGGTCCCTAGGCAGGGGTTTGCAGGATGCCAACGTAGGGTCTAGGGTAGACCCTGAGTCAGGAGAAGTGGAGGATTAGGGAGTTAGGAGTGGGCAGATTTACCCACAATCACATTTAGCACTCTCCTTTAGTTGGGTTTTAAGGCCTGATTTGAATAGTGAGATGCTATGGGACTGGGAGAGAGGAGAGGGTAGTGAGTTGAGCCAGAGAAGAGCACGGTACTGGAAGGATCTTTGCCCTAGTGCTGTTCTACAGAGGGGAACCAGGAAAGATGGGTGTGCTGTGAGTCTTGTATTGTGGCTGATGGGGGCTGCACTGATAATGGGGAGTAGTCCGACGGGGGCAAACTGAAGGTGAATCTTTTTTGCGAGAATGCAGGTGTGGTATTTTAGTCTTTGTTGGAAGTTTAGCCAACCAGTCAGTGTATAAAGATTGCAGGTATGGGTTAGTCTGTCACTGCCTGTAACTAGGCAGCAGGCTTTATTCAGTACAGTGTTTACACTACTCAGCGTGGTGGGTTCCGCTGAGCCATATATAACTATCCCATAGTCAACTAGGGAGAGGATGGAGGAGGTGACTGCAAGTTGCATGGCCTGTGCAGGTAGGCAGTGCTTGAGTCTGTAGAGGATGCCCACTCTAGCGTTGATAACGGAGGAGAGAAAACAGGCGTGGCTATGGTAGGAGAGGGAGGTATCCAGGGTGATACCCAGGTACTTAAAGTTTGTAACGTGTTCCAGTTGGGTGCCTAGTGAGTTCGAAATTAGGAGTGCTGTCTGACTATGAGGGCTCTGGCGATGCGCAAAGATCATGGACTTAGTTTTGTTATAGTTGATGATCAGGCGGTGATCACAGAACCAGTTCTCTAGCTCCCGTAAAAAGCCCTGAAGGGCTTGTTGGAGGGCGCTTGGATGAGGGTGTTTCCAGTACAGGACCGTGTCATCAGCATAAAGTAGTAAATGACTGCTGCAAGCTTTAGGGAGAGAGTTTAAGAAGAGGGTGAAGAGTAATGGGCCAAGTATAGACCCCTGCGGGACCCCGGAACAAACTGTTTTGGAGGTGGAGATAGTGGTATTTATCCTGACATGCTGAGATCATCCTGAGAGGTAATCCTTGAACCAGGCAGTGGCCTCAGGGACCACGTTTAGTTGAGGAAGGACACAAAGCAGTAGTTCGTGACTGACTGTGTCAAATGCCTTGGTCAGATCCACAAAGATAGCCCCTGCAATTGAGCCTTGGTCAAGGGCCTCGTGGATGAACATGGTGAGTTCAGTAAGTGCAGTGACGGTACTATGGCCCATCTGGAAGCCATGCTGTTCCTGGCTGAGAAGGTTGTGTTTAGTTAGATGTTCGTTTGGCTGGTCCGAAACAATTTTTTCCAATGCTTTGGAGAAAGGAGGAAGAATAGAGATTGGTCTATAGTTGCTGGTGTTAGTGGGGTCACCATTCTTCAGAATGTGGGTGATTATGGCTTTCTTCCAGGTTGAGGGGAACTGGCCGAGGCTAAGCGAAAGGTTGAGAATTTTTGTAAGGTGAGGTAGTATGACATCAGGGGTAAGCCTTATGAGTTTGAAATCTAGGGAGTCATTGCTATAACGGTATTGGCGATAGCTTTGGAAATATAGCGTCTTGCCTCACTGTAGGGGATGACTCGAAGCCTGAAGGGAGGCGAGTTGACATTATCCAGAGTGGGGGGGGTAGTGGTAGGGTGGAAGAAATTAGAGGGGAGGATATGGGAGAGGTCAGAGAAGGTGGAGTTAAAGGCTTCTGCTATAGTGGCGGTATCCTGTGTGACATGCCCCTTTAGATTGAGTTGAGTAGGGGTGGAGGTGCAGGATTTACCACTGAGTTCTTTTATGTTGCTCCACAATTTTTTCCCGTCTCCCCAGGAGGAGGTAAGTGTTCGTTGGTAATAATTGCTTTAGCCTGATGCGCAGCCCATGTACATTTATTACGAGCCTCCCTGTAAAGCTGTCTATCCTGGGTGCACTGGGAGTCAATGGCTTTGTGCCAAAGGTTGTCCCTTTGTTGCATAAGGTTGAGGAGAGATGGTGTGATCCAGGGGGTGGTTCTCATTTTCACAACTTGCTTAGTGAGGGAAGCGAATATGTCACAGGCTTTATTAAAGGTGGTAATAAAGTGGGTGAGGGCAGTGTCAACTGACTGTGTGGTGTATATGGGGAGCCAGTAGCTATTGGATAGATAATTTTTGAGGTTCTCTAGGCCTCCTCTTTTAAGCCTCCGCTGCCAGGAGATTTTTGGCGGGGCAGAGGGCAGTTTACCCGACCACCAGCAAGTAACTGGGGAGTGGTCACTGATGGAGTCAGTGAGCACAGTCGTTTGGGAGAGGTTATGTGGCCTGTTGGTGAAAATAAGGTCTAGGAGGGTGGAGGTCCTGATTCTAATGCTCCGCCTGGGCGGGGAGGTGACAAGTTGGGTTAGATCAAATGCCAGGGCCATGTCTTTGTAGCAGGATGCAGCTGGGGATAGCCAGTTGACCTTGAAATCACCTATTAATATACCTCACTAGTATTAGGTAGGTAGGAGATAGTGTGAAGGATTGGACTCCAATGCTGTAGCTTGTGTTTTGAGCCCAGGTTTAGTTTGACAGTTAGTGTCTGGGCTCCATGTTGTGGGGTGGGGGTATGTACTTCTATGGCATTGAGGGAGGATTTAATAAAAATTGCACAGCCACCGCCTCTCTTGCCAGTCCTGTCTGCCCTAAAGATGGTATAATTACTAAGGGAGACAGCATTATTGGGGATGGTTTCAGAGAGCCAGGTCTCAGAGAGGGCTAGTATGTCTGGTGCATGTTGGGCGATCCAGCCTTGCAGAGGGGTGTGCTTTTTGGGTAGGCTGCAAATATTAAGGGAGGCTAACAGCAGTCTCCCCTGAGGTTTTTTTGGGGAGATCGTTGTGCTGTGAGGTCCTGGGTTGGGGTGGATATTGCCCGATAGGAGCAGAAGAAGAAGAAGGGTGTGCTGCAGGAGGGCCAGTCTGCAGAGTTTGGGTGACAAATGCTGGTAATGGTAGGGTGATGGGCTTTTTTTGCTGTAGGAGGGGACTGGGAGACCAGTGATAATGCTGGGTAGAACGGAGAGGGAAGTGAGGGGGACAAATGTTGGGTTAACGTGGGTGGTGGAGGGCTGAGGTCTGAGGTGGGGGAGCGCTGAGGTATAGTGCCAACCCCGTGTGAGTGTGCGCGTTAATGTGGGTGTGTGTGAGTAAAGGTCTTTGGGATCAGTTTGGAAAGAGTGGGAGAAGTTGGAGGGACAGGGCCAGTGATTAACAGTGATAGCTGAAAGGTTAGAGTAATAGGTATGGAGGTGTGGTATGGGAGCCACTGGGTGGGGTTGAAGAGCAAGTAGTATGATCCTGGAAGTAAGTAGTGCTGTTATAAGTATGGAATATATTGTGTAGGAATTAAGTGAGGGGAAGGTTACAGCGGCCACTAGTGATAGAATTATATAACCTGCAGCTGGAAAAGTGGTCTGATAGGTTATTTCGCCCAAGGTCACCTGACTAACCCTGCCTATAAATTCAACAGCCGACCAAGGGTGGTGGTGGAGGTGGTAGGGAGCCGGAGCGCAGCAATGGTGGGGCCGAGTCCGGTCCGTTTGCTCAGTGAGCAAGTTCAGTTCAGCCTTAGTACTTGGTATGTGGGGGGGAGGGCATCCTGAGGTCTCATGGACCCTCACAGCAGCGATCCCCAAACAAAACTTTCTGTGGAAAGGAAGCAGAAAAACAGGGTTTAAATAAGCGGACAGGTAGGATTCTGAGGAAGGGCAGAATGAGACGGCAGAGAGGGAGGGGAGAAGAGCCTGAAAGATTTTAATGCTGAAGAGATTCAAAAAATAGAGAAACCTCAATTGCTTGACTTAGCGTCTCTAGAGCTGCAGCGATTGCTATATATGCTTTTTAAATCTCAGCCAGTTAGCGGAGAATTGCAGCCTTTAGCGTTTAACAGCTGCCAAAAATGACTACCTCAATATTAATCACAGACGGAGAGCAGAGGTCAGGTTTTTAGTTCTCTACCCGTCTGCAGACTGTTTTAAGCTCAGAAATCGAGGGCAACATTTTTCACTGGCTCTTTTCAGTGGTAGTGAACATCTTTTAGCTATGTAACAGGCTGCTAACACAGTAATACTCAAACACAGCATGAGGGACAAGGTATCCTCTTTACAGAGAAAACAGAGAAGTTACATCGAGAAAAAAAACAGTCTTCATTTGTGCGGGGAAATAAAATAAAACATTTGGAGGTACTGCACATTAAAGGTTAAAAATACATTTAAAGGGTACTGCACTTTAAGGTTTAAAAAAAAAGTTGCCAACAGTTGAGTCTGGTCCGTTTAAGCAGTGAGCAAGTTCAGTTCGGCCTTCGTACCTGGTATGCGGGGGTGGAGGGCATCCTGAGCCCTCACAGACCCTCACAGCAGCGATCCCCAAATGAAACTTTCTGGTATGCGGGGGGGAAGGCGTCCTGAGCCCTCACAGGCCCTCACAGCAGCGATCCCCAAACAAAAGTTTCTGGTATGCGGGGGGAGGGAAGGTATCCTGAGCCCTCATGGACCCTCACAGCAGCGATCCCCAAATGAAACTTTCTGGTATGCGGGGAAGGTGTTCTGAGCCCTCATGGACCCTCACAGCAGCGATCCCCAAATGAAACTTTCTGGTATGTGGGGGGGGGAGGGCATCCTGAGCCCTCACGGACCCTCACAGCAGCGATCCCCAAACAAAACTTTCTGGTATGCGGGGGGGGGGGCGTCCTGAGCCCTCACAGACCCCCACAGCAGCGATCCCCAAATGATGATGCTATTCAATATTATACTAAAGCCTATAGATGGAAAGAGATTAAGTCCCCCACAAAATCTAACTTCAACAAATACAGATGTAAGTATTTGTTCTAGCATTTGCTTTCCTACCTTTTATGTGTATATTGTCACTTTAGTGTGTCCTTTGTCTAACAAACTTTATAATGGTCCTTCACGTGAAGATATAGATATAGGACATTTAGAAATGGGGACTGCAGCTCTTGGGACTGGAGAGATACAGATATAGATATACAGAGATATAGATATAGGAGATATAGAAATGGGGACTGCAGCTGTCGGAACCATAGAGGACAGAAGTAGCGAGGGAAGAGGGAGTCCGTCGACCATGAAGGAACTGTTGGGAGTCTGCAGGGAAGTGCTTTAATTTAAGTTCCAGGCTTGACTATGCAGCACGGTGGTGCAGGGTGGAAATCTTTGTTTATCTAGGGAGGAGGGGGCTATGGGAATAGGGATATTTGTACTAAGTGGGGAAACTGTTGTTTTTCAGGGGATGCTGAGGTGGATGCTCTTGTTTGGGGCACAGTGAACTTTGCTTTCCACCTAGAAATGCTGAAGAAGGCTGTGTAATTTTGTACTTTTTGATCTGGTGCTGGGAGTGCTATCTACCAAACAGGTGAAGCTAAAATTCGGGGGTTCAGCAGAGTGTGTATCGGGCAAAGTCGACAGGTAATATACAATATTGAAGTGCCTGATTGTTCTCCGCCGGAGAGGTGGAGGGGTTGAGCACAACCCTCCCTCTCCCACTCCTCTCCCCAGTCATCCACCTTTATAGGGGATGTTCTGGTGAAGGAATTAATACTTCTTGTTTCAGCCTGGACACGGGAGGCAAGAACCACACCACACAGACAAGAAGAAGCAGTCTGGCTATGGAAGGGGTATTGATATCAGAAAAAGGATCTGAAGAGCTGGGAGACTGAATCGATGGCTCATCAGAGCTGTAGGGAAGAGCATTGGTGGCTCCGGGAGCGTCGGCGGTCTGAGGAGGGAGCCACACTGCTGGGAAAGGCAGTGCTTGGCTCCACAGGTTTCCATGAAGGACCAATCATCTGGGCTCCAGGAGGAGCCAATCAAAAGTGGGGGAGCCAATTTTGAGTGTGCAGCTGGACCTTAAAGGCCAGAGCCCAGCCGTGAGCACAAATCCTACTCACCCTTCACCGCCTTCCTATTAAAAGGAGGTAAACCACTCACAGGGGTGAGGAGCACCTATCGGAAGAGGGCAGGAGGAGGAGCTCATCTGAAGGAGTAGACCCAAGGTGACCTCTGAGGAAGGGTAATATACAGCTGGGCAAGGCAGAAATGCTAGGAAAGATCTGATCAATACTTGGAATGCAAGCTGACTGTAAGACTGTTTTTGGGCTTTACTTATTTTGGAAGGGGTAAGAATTAAGGTGCAGTGTCTCAATCTGACATGGAGAAAAGTGTTATATAGAGTACTGTTTTATGCTTCTTTACAGTGTACAGCTGGTAGTACATAACAGTAGTTAGGGGCTGGGCTGGTACATTACCTAAGTTAGGACTGGAATTTTCTAGTTAGAACAATATTTTCTAGATAGTCCTGTTCAACATGGGTAAAATAGTGGGCTGCAATGGGTGTGGGGCAGTGGTTTGGATGAACACATTGTGGAAGCTAGGAGGGTGTCCAATCTGCAACAGGCTGAGAAGGCTTGAGGAGAAAGTGAGGTGGCTTGGGAGGGAGTTAGGGAAAATGAGGGGAGGGAGGGAGACTCCAGGGCAGGAGGGCCAACCCCAGGAAGCATTGGGAGGACACATCGGGGAGGTACATCAGAACAAGGCAGGGAGTGAAACAAACAAAGGACCTGGCACTGGAGGGAAGGCTCAAGTCGGGAAGGAGAAACCAAGGCAAAGCAATGCAGAGGGGACAGGAAATAAGTTTGTGGTGCTCGTGACGTTCGTGGAGGAGGAGGGGGTATGGAATACCCAGGAGAGGGCAAGAGAAGGAAAGGGAGAGTAGAGTACAAGGGACAATAGCCAGTCTAACGGGGTGGCAGAGGTGAAAGAGGGAAGGGCACAGCTATAAGGACAGTCAAAGGGAAAGGGGAGGCAGGGGAACGAAGCAAGGGGTATAGAGAAGATGTCAGGGGCATAGCAGATGTGGCAGGGGAGAATACTGATGGGGAAAGGCAACAGGAACAGATGAGGGGAATTGTGTGCTGGAGGAGAGGTCAGGCAGGAGAGGAATGGGGACAGACTGAGGAGGGTGGGGATGTGCAAACAGGGGAGGATGAATGAGAGGGCCACAGTATCGGGGTCGTTAGATCCAGAAGGCGCCCTGGGGAAAAATGGAATCCAGATCGTAGTTTACCATGTCTGGTGCCCATACCCAAGGGCACTACTGCATTCAGTAGGCAGATGGGCCTGACAGCCTTCGAGGTTTGTCCAACTTGGGCGGTGTTATGCAATGCCAAGTCCATCAGGAATAAGACCGGTATTATTGCCGATCTTGTTGGCTTGGTGGACTTGGCTTACATTACCGAGACCTGGCTGGATGAAAATCCAGGCCCCACACTGGAGGCCATGATTCTGGCCAGGTACTCGGTGATACACCGCCTGAGATTGGACCGCAGGGGAGGAAGGGTTGCAGTCTGTTTTAAGACTGAACTGGGCCTCATGAGTGTGATAGTGGGAGAAGCTGAGTCCTTTGAGTGCACTGTAGTAGCGGGTGTTGGTATTTGAATCGTACTCATCAACTGTCCACCCGGAGATGGGAAACATTTCTTACAGGAAGTAGCAGACTTCATCGTCAACATGTCATTTGAGTCGCCTAGATTGATGGTTCTGAGTGATTTCAACGCCTGGGTCGATGATGAACTTTTGCAATTTGGTAATCACTTCCTGCAATTAATGACTTCTTTGGGCCTTACACAGGTAGTTTTCACTGCTACCCATAAACCTGGGCATTCTCTGGACTTATTCTTTCTCCTGGGGATTGATGCATCCGACTTGGGGGTGGAATCAGTCACCTGGTCAGACCACTACACCGTGAGGGTCAGTTTTTGCACCCCCTGAGAAGACCGTCCCCTGTGGAGATGGTCAGGTTCTGCCCTTTACGGGATATTACCTCCCAGGGCCTTGCAGTGGTCCTTGACCTCTCAAACCCCCGTGTTGGCGAGCAGTAATCCAGAGACCCTGGTGTCATCTTATAACATAGCTGTTACAATGGCTCTGGATTTTTTTGCTCCTGTTTGTGTGCGCCCCCATCCCTTCACCCCAAGTCCCCTTGGTTTGATGGGACATCGAGGAAGATGTGGAGACAGGGGCGAAGGATAGAGCAGTGCTGGCACAAGTCCGCCCTTAAAACCAACCACCTTAGATTGAGGAAACATTATTCTGTCTGTCAATCTGCAATCACCCATAAGAAGGCAGAATTCCTGTTCAAGGAGATTGCAGTTGCTCGGAATCGACTGGCTTGGCTATTTTGAACTGTAGACAGACTGTGCAACCCAGCCTGCCTGCAAGTTCAAAAAGTTTTTTCGCAATTAGAGTGCCAGGAGCTCGCTCATTACTTTGCAACTAAGGTGGCCGACATCAGGGTGGATTTGTGTCCAGCAATCTCTAAGGGTGATGCTGTTGAACAGTGTGAGTTCACAGTACCTCAATTTTCTTGGAGTTCCTTCAGTTGACCTGATTTTGTGGATGTTATGAGGATCATCCATAGTGTGCATCCCACAAGCTGTAGTTTGGATCCTGGACTGACCTCCCTAATTTTGGGTTGTAGTGATATCATCGGTCCAGTCCTTGTGCAAATAGTCTGGTGCTCCCTGGAGTCGGGTGAGTTCCCTAGCTCCCTGAAAGAGGCAGTGGTGACACATCTCTTGAAGAAAGCTACCTTGGACCCAGACTGTTTCACAAACTACAGACCCATCTCTAACCTTCCCTTTATTGGGAAGGTGATTGAGTAGGTAGCAGCAGCCCAATTGGAAGACCATTTAACCATCCATAACATCTACGAATCCTTCCAATCCAGTTTTCATAAAAGACATAGCACAGAAACTGCACTGGTTCAGGTGCTTAATGATCTTCTGAGGGCCGGAGATCAGAAGAGATGTTCCATTCTGGTTCTCCTTGATCTCTCATCAGCTTTTGACACTGGATCACTTGGTGTTGCTAGCACGCCTAAGGCAGATTTGTGGAATCTCGGGAATCATTCTACAATGGTTTACCTCATTCCTCACTGGGAGATCACAAAGAGTTGTGTCGGGTTTTTTTTCCTCTGGCTCAACTCCTTTGTTATGTGGGGTGTCTCAGGGTTCTGTGCTGTCTCCCATGTTATTCACAGTGTATATGCTGCCCCTCGGAGACATTATAAAATGGTATGGGTTGAGGTTTCACTGCTATGCAGATGATACCCAGCTATACCTGTCTTTTGCACCCGACCAGGATGGAGCTCTCTCAGTGTTTAACAACTGCCTGGAAGAAATCCAGGATTGGATGGATTCTAGTTGGTTGAAGTTGAACTCAGAAAAGACAGAGGTTTTGGTTGTGGACCCAGGCTGTCAGATAGAGGGGTCATGTGTTGGTACGCCCTCTGGAATTTTCCTTGGTGGCGTTTCACTTCCGACCTCTGAATGGGTGTGTAACCTGGGGGTTAACTTGGATGACAGACTGACACTACTGTCTCAAGTCTCAGTGTTGTCAAGACTTCCTTTTACAATCTTAGGAATATCACCAGAGTTAAGCACCTTGTTCCGTCTGACACCCTACCAACGTTGGTCCACGCCTTTGTGTCCTTGCATCTGGACTACTGCAACTCCCTGTACTTTGGGCTTTCTGGGATAGAAATCCATTGCCTACAGTTGGTGCAGAACACAGCAGCCTGGGTTTTGACTGGGACAAGTAGGTCCTGTCATATTACCCTGGTGCTACGCGAACTGCACTGGCTACCAATACGGTGGTGGATCGCCTTAAAAGTCAGTTTACTGACTTTCAGAGCCCTTCATGATCAGGGTCCAGCCTATCTGAAAGAACTTCTGGTGCCCTAGTGCCCCAGCCGATCGCTCCGCTTGGCTAATGAGGGGTTGCTAGAGATTCCAAGAGTGAGTCTTTAATCTTCCAGCTGTAGACCATGCTCTTATGCTGTACCCACTCTTTGGAATTCTCTACCCCACCGGTTATGGGAGTGCACCTCCATGGAGGAGTTTAAGAGTAATTTGAAAACTTATTTTTGGCAAATGGCCTTTTTGGATGTCTGATTATATTGTAATTGCTGATTGTGTTGTGGTTTTATTTTTATTTATCTTGAATTTTAATGCTTGATGTTATTGTGTTATGATTTCATTTATGTGATTTATTGGATTTTAATATTTGACGTTATTGTTTTAATATGTTCAGCGCCTTGGAAAAATGAAAGTCACTCTATAAATAAATTTATTATTATTATTATTATTAGATGTGCAGGAGGAGGAGTCAGGCAGGAGAGGAATGGCAACAGGGACAGATGGGGGAATTGTGTGATAGAGGAGGAGGAGTCTGACAGAGTAGGAGTACGGGGGGTGAAGCAGGCAGATGGAAATATGGGAGGAATACTAGTTCTGTGGGATTCAGTACTAAGGGGGGGTCAGGTGAGGTAGCAAGGGGGAAAGACATAGTCATATATGGGTGGAGGCCATGCCAGGGATGACAGCTGAAAGGGTGGGAAAATCAGTCTTCAAATATGTTAGAAAGGGAAGAGAGAGAGGCCTCATTTAATTCTACATCTGGGGACAAATGACCTGGCAGATAGTACATCAGAGGTGGTCAAAAAGAGGTTTGTGGAGCTAGGAACTTTATGTGAAGGGGAGAGTAGATCAGTAATGTTTTCTAAGGTACTACCAGTGCCCAAGGTGAACACAGGTAGAAAACAAAGGATCAGGGAATTTAATGAATGGTTAGGAAAATGGTGTCACAACAAAGGGTACAGGTTAGTGGGAGGGTGGGGACAGACCTGGGAGGACAGCAGTCTATACACTAAGGATAGACTTCACCTAAATGATGAGAGTAAGAAGGTGCTAAAACAGAAGCTTTGGGAGTATATAGAGGTAGCTGGACATTTAAACTAGGAGAGGGGGATGGCAGGTGGAGATAGGGCATCAACAGCCACAAGATGGGAAGCAGTGCAAGCTCCCTCCCAAGAAAAAGGGAAATGAACTGGGTAGAAGCAATAGAGGGTATGCTGGAAGTAGAAGGCAGAGAGAGGAGGGAGGGAGGGAAGGAAAAGGGATGGAAGGTGGTCACCATGAATGCTAGGAGCCTGGGGGATAAAATGAAGGACTTACAGTCCCTCATGGTGGAGGAGGAGGTGGACATGGGAGCCATCACAGAAACATGGGCCACCAATACCATGACTGGGACCTGGTGGTTCCAGGGTACAGAATATTTTGCAGGAATAGGGATAACAGGAGAGGGGAGAAGTAGCAGCATACGTGAGGGACAGGCTAAAGTTCTTTAGGGAGTAGGGGGAAGAAGGAGAAACAGAGTCTTTATGGCTGCTAATCCAGGATTCTAGAAAAAGGACTCTCTGGATGGGAGTGGTATACAGGCCACCCTCCCAGACAGAAGAGCTCAACAGGGAATTAGCAGAACAGATTAGAAGGACATGCAGAAAGGGGAATGTGTTGGTTGTGGAAGACTTCAACCTGCTGGGGGTTGACTGGGGAACACCAGCCACCAGCAGTAAAAGGGAACAAGTACTGCTGGATGCCATTCAGGAAAGCATCCTGACACAGGCGGTCAGTGAACCAACAAGGTGTGGGAATGTACTCGATCTGGTGCTCACAAATGGGGAATCTGTGAGGGATATCAGGCTGGACGAACCATGAGCAGGGAATGATCATCACTCAGTATTGTTTAGGTTGAGTATGGGCAAAGAGGGGGTGGCATCTAACATGAAGGTGCTGGATTTCAGGTGGGCAGATTTTGCAAATATGGGGAAGATAGTGAGGGGGTATCTGGTGAGGATCCAGCCTAGTATGGACATGGACCAGAGATGGGAGCTCATAAAGGGGGGATACTAGAGGCTACCAATTCTTGTAGCAGAAGTCAGAGTAAAAAGGCCAGAGCAAAAAGGTTGAGCTGGATGAGCAGGGGGGCTGTGGAAAAGGTAAGGAGAAAGAGGGTGGCCTTTAGGAGATACAGGAAATAGGGGAGGTTGGAAGATTTGGAGGAGTACCAGCAGGAGGCAAGGGTGGTGACAAGGGCAGTGAGAATAGCAAAAGCCACCAAAGAGTTCAGACTAGCGCAAGGGGATAAATGAGGGGGGAAAAGGGCTTCTTCGGGTACATCAGGAAGAAAAGGAGCTGTAAAGAACAGATTATAAGGATTAAGAAGTATGGGGGATGGGTAAAGAAGGGGGAAAAAAGGCTGAAGCACGCAGTGACTACTTCTGCTCTGTATTTACAAAAGACAGAGGGGGAGTGCTACTCAAGGGAGCATGGGGAGCAGTAAAGGATGGACAGGGAGTAACAGATGGGGTGATCATGGAAGGCAGAGTGCTGGAGGGCTTGAGAGTGCAGAGGGTGGACAAGGCACCAGGGCCAGATGGTGTTTACCCTAGGGTACTGAAGGAGCTTGCAGAGATCCTGGCAGAACCCTTGGCAGGCTTGTTCAATACCTCATTTAATTCAGGATGTTGCCCAGGGATTGGAGGCTGGCTCATGTGGTTCCCCTGCATAACAGCATCCCTAGAGATGAAACAGGGAACTATAGACCGGTGAGCCTCACATCCATTGTGGGGAAGCTAATGGAAACCATCCTGAAGGAAAGGCTGGTATCCCTGCTGGAGTCCAATGGGATGCAGGACAGTAGACAGCATGGATTTGTCATGGGAAGATCTTGCCAAACCAACCTAGTATAGTACTGTGACTGGCTAACTAGGCAGATGGACAAGGGACATGCGGTGCATGTCCTGTACCTGGACTTCAGCAAGGTATTTGACTCAGTGCTACATGGGAGACCTGGAACAAAACTCAAAGGCACAAGGGAGGGACCAAAAATGATGGGATGGGTGACAAGCTGGCTGCAGGGTAGGCAGCAGAGGGTGGTGATGGAAGGGGAACTCTCATCCCCAAGGGCATTAACAAGCGGGGTTCCACAGGACTCGGTACTTGGACCAGTGTTATTTGGGATATTTATTGCAGACATATCCATGGGCATCGGGGCCCCCATCTCAGTGGGAGTGAATGGACAAGGAAATGATAGAAGGAATCCTTAGAATGGCAAAAAAAGGGGAGACATTGTTGATGGGGGACGTGCATATGCCAGCTATTAACTGGAGCACCTTTGCAGCATGCACATCCAAGAGCAGGGTCATTCTTGATGCCCTACAAGGGGCATGCCTCAGACAGCTAGTATTGGAACCCACTCGGGAGGGAGCAATATTAGACCTGGTACTCTCAAACATGGACGGAGAAAGCATCTCAGATTTAGAAGTGGGTAGCCATCTGGGAACAAGCGACCGCCAAACAGTGTGGTTCACAATAAACACAACCATAGAGTCAAGCCATACAAAAGCAAGAGTATTGGACTTTAGGACGGCTGACTTTGGGAAAATGAGAGTGCCTCAAAAAAGCACTAGCAAACAGGCAAGAAGGAGGGGTGGAGGAACAATGGGAGTAATCAAAACAGCCATCACAGAGGCAATAAGCCTTTGTGTGAAACAAATCAACAAAACACAACAAAGGAAAAAAAAAGGTTATGGTTCTCAAAAGAGGTAGCAGGGAAGGTTAAGGAGAAAAGGATAGCATTCAGGAAATATAAGGAAACACAGAAGGAGCAGGACAGAGAACTTTATCAGTTAAAGCATAAAGAGGCAGGGAAGCAGTCAGAATAGCAAAGGCCCAAACTGAGGAAAGGATTGCCAACTCTGTTAAGAAAGAGGATAAGACCTTTTATAGGTACATTAGGCAGCGAAGAAAGACCAAGGAAGGGATACTGAGGCCAAATAAAAGGGAGGGAATGTGGGCAGAGGGTGACAGTGAAAAAGCAGAGATACTGAACGAATATTTCTGCTCAGTATTCACAAAGGAAGAGGAGGGGGAGATACCTAAACCAAACAAGAGAAACACTCTGGAGACAGGGGTCGATACCTGTCTATTTATAGAAGAAAGTGTTCTGAAAGAACTAGTAAAATTGAAGGTGGACAAAGCAAAGGGGCCTGATGGGATTCACCCAATAATTCTAAAAGAACTAAGAGTAGAACTAGTGACACCGCTGACTACACTCTTTAACAAATCATGGGAGGATGGGGTGGTACCTGAGGACTGAGGAGGGCAGATGTGATTCCTCTTCACAAAAATGAGAGCAGGGCATAGGCAGGAAACTATAGACCAGTTAGTTTGACCTCAGTGGTAGGGAAACTGATGGAATCACTTCTGAAGGAAGTAATTGTTGAGTACCTACAGGCCAGTGGGGCACAGGACCCAAGGCATCATGGATTCACAGTGGGAAGGTCGTGTTAGACAAATCTAATAGATTTATTGATTGGGTGACCAAAGTAGTAGGCCAGGGAGGGGCTGTGGACATGGGCTACTTAGATTTTAGCAAGGCATTTGATACAGTCCCACACAAAAAGATTAATAAACAAGTTAGCCAGCTTTGGAGTGGGTCCCAAGGTGGTAGCCTGGATAAAAATTAGTTGGAGAACAGGACACAAAGGGTAGTAGTAAACGGAGTCTGCAGTGAAGAAAGGAGGATTACTAGCGGGGTAGCACAGGGTTCAGTACTGGGACCGGTCCTTTTTAATGTCTTTATAAGTGACATTGCAGAGCAACTGGAAGGAAAAGTATGTCTCTTTGCAGATGACACAAAGATCTGCAACAGGGTTGATACACAGGGTGGAGTGGAAAGGATGAGAAGGGACTTGGCAAGGTTGGAGGAATGGTCAAATGTATGGCAGCTTAGATTCAACGCAAAGAAGTGCAGGTAATGTACCTGGGAAACAAAACCCAGGGAAGAGTACACAATGGGGGTGAGATACTGACAACAATAAAATGGAAAGGGACCAGGGGTTAATTATATCCGATGACCTAAAGGTGGGCAAGCAATGTGAGAAGGCAGTAAGGAAGGCTGGGGGGATACTGGGACGCATAGGGAAAGGCATCAACAGTAGAAAACAGGAAGTTGTTATCCCTCTGTACAGACAGTTGGTGAGACCCCATCTGGAGTACTATGTGCAGTTCTGGAGACCCCATCTCTGCAAAGATATAGACAGAGTGGAAGCTGTCCAGAGGAGAACAACCAAAATGATGCCGGGTTTGCACTAGAAGACATATGAAGAGAGAGACTAAAGGAGATTAATATGTATATCCTTGAGGAAAGAAGGGAGAGGGGGGAACATGATAGAAACTTTCAAGGACCTCAAGGGAATCAACAAAGCCCAAGAGGGTAGTATCTTTCAGAAAAAGAGATGTGCAAGAACAAGGTGGCACAATTTGAAGATAGAGGTGGGACGGCTCAGAGGTAATGTGAGGAAGTAGTTTTTCACGGAGAGGGTTGTGGATGCATGGAACAGCCTTCTGGAGGAGGTCAGGGAGTCAAGAACAGTGGGGGAATTCAAGAATGCATGGGACAGACATAAGGCAGTCCTAGTGGGGGGTAGGAGGAAGTAGGCTGTTAGTTAACTAGGATCTGCAGCTTATCCGTTAGGTAGGAAAATGGGCAGACTAGGTGGGCCAAGCGGTCCTTATCTGCTGTCAAATGTTATATTTCTATGTTTCTATGACTGTGTTAATGTACACGCAGTAATAATTTCAGTAATTGTTGACATTTTTTGCTGATTGTGTGTGCTGAGGTCTGGAGGGACCCGGTGCAGCACTGAGGTTGTTTAAAATACATTGTATATTACTGAAGTTTTAAATTTGGTAAGCATTACTTGTAGACAAATTCTGTGTGTGTGTGAGTGTGTGTACGGTGTGTGACATGACATCAAATAATACACCTTTTATTGTGCCACAGTGTAATTCCAGGCATAGCAATGTGAACCTGCTATCCAATGCAGCCGTGTGATTTTTTTACTGCCATTGTGGTATCTTTTCTTGGTTTTGCACTGCAGTCAGTGCCCCCCCCACTGGCAAAAGGTATTCTTTTCCAGATTGGATTGTTTGTGACTTGAGAATGCCACTGATTAGTTAAGGTGTTGTTGAACTTGTTGTGACTTTGCATTTGTATCTGTTGTTGAAGCCACAGTTGTTTTTTTGGCTTCACATCCAGTGTCAACCCCGCCCCCTCCTCGTACCCGGCTACCACCCAGAGTGAACTTTCTAAAATCTGAACTTGTTTAGAATATTCCTGTTGATCCCCCCAACATGCCCGCAAAGAGACGTGAAAGCAAAGCTGTTTCTCACCATGGCACTGCTGACAGTGGTAAGATTGTCTATGGGCATGATAGTAGAACGCAGTCGTAAAAGTGCATTGCTGATGTGAGGAAAGATATTTCTCCTTCAATGTTTTTTACAGTGCACTCAGTAGCTTCACTCACAGTTGGAGGAGATGATGTTGTCCCAGCTGGTGGTGTTAGTGCAGTTGCTGGTGGCGGTATGAGTATTGCTGCCTCAAGTTCCAGTTCTAAACAGTTTACCATGTCCAAAAATATAGTGGCGTGTGAAGCAGTAGCAGTGAGTGACAGTGTAGATGATGTCATACACCCATTATCATCCCAGTAACTGAACATGAGGATTCTTATCATCACGACGATAGCACATAAAATGAAATTTTTTTCACCATGGTTCAGGTCATGCATTTGCCATGCAGTGAGTTACAGTGTGGCAAAATTTTGGGTGATGGTGGTGCTGCTGCTGATGATGTTGCTGTGGTTGCAACATGCAGACCATATGCCAGCATCCAAGCAGAAGATGTGGATGATGTTGATGAATATGATGACGATGACAATGACCCCTGTTGGGAACCGGAGAAAAAAAAAAACTCATGGTGGCTGTGTATGGGTCTGTTTGCATTTCCCGCCTCCCGTAAAAGTTTTGATTTACCAGTTTCAGTTGATGATGATGACCCAGTAATAATGATAGGTAGTTGTAGTGGTCAGTTGCAGTCCAAGTGTTTCCTGCCTGAAAAATCATGTAGCACACCCCCCACTTCATGGCTTAAAAAAAACGGAGTCCAATAAGCAGCATCATGGGGGACATGTTAAAACTAGAGCATCAAGATCCCTTGTTTGGGATTTTTTGTTGAAGATGCAAATGATGAGCCAGTTGCAATCTGCCAGGTTTGCCAGGTGTGTGTGAGTCAAGGTAAAAAGGGGAGCCATCTGGGCACAGGGGGACAGCATATAGATCTTAAGAATAGGCACATGGCACTGTGGACTCAGCACAAGATGGCAGCTAATACCTGTACCACAGTGGGGCGTTCACCCTCGTCATCAACCACAACAAGCATGTTATCCCCTTCTATGACTGTATCATCAAGTAGGAAATTAAATGCTTGCAGTAGTGATGAAATAACAGAAGAAGATTACTACAGGCATGATGAGGTGGAAGAGCAGAATAATTTTGAAGTCTTGTTCAGTGGTGGTGAGAGTAGTAGATTTGGTGGTGGTGGTCAATGCAGTATGTCTAGTGCAAGTGGTACATCAACCCCTGTTGGTAAATCTGGGAAAATAACTGCATTTCTGAGTTTGTCATCACCTGTGCAACCGTCTTCATCACATTCCCACACTCCACCCCCTGCCATTCGCAGAGCAGAACCATTTGTCATCACACCTAGTGTAAAATGTTGAAGTCAGCCCACGTTACAGAGTTTTATTACCCATAAGCTGAAGTACCCACCCAGTCATACAGTGTCAAGTGAACTTAATGCTGCTGTAGCTGAAATGCTGGCAATTGATCTTTTGCCCTTCTCCTTTGTGGAGAATTCTGGGTTCCTGCTGTTTGCTGCATGTGCTTGTCCAAAATGGAAAGTCCCATCCAGGACATACTTTTCGACCTGTGCTGTCCCTGAGTTGTACCGTACTGTGTCCGACTCAGTAAGACATGCCCTTCAACATTCCTCCTCTCCATTCATCCATTTAAGTATGGATATGTGAACAAGCGGCAAAACAACAGGGATATTTGTTATGCTATTCAACTTCCTTTAGCAATGTGGTTTGTTTTCTGTTGCTCTTCTGAGCTGCAATGGTCAACCACACATGGTCAACTTATTTTGTTTTTTTACAGGTTAACAACAAATGACTCTCCTTCACTGAAGTTCTGTATCAATGGTACAGCAGCAGTACTGTCTACAGGAACCTATGGAATATCCATACTCATAAGTATGTCAATTTTATTTCATATGTTCCTTTTTTTCATAAGAGTGCAACAAATCCAACTGAGGATTCATAAACTAGGTGACATGTAAGTCACAAAAATATTTCTGAATCATATCATGCACTGTATTCCAAATCTGCAGTTGTGCAGCCATGCAGTGTTGAAAAGGTTGGACCCAGGTTGTGCTACTTGACAAGATGTGGTTTTGAAATGTAACTTGAGTTGAGATGCAGGGACACTGACACAGTGTATTTGTTACATAGTTTGGTACTAAATTAAGTTGTGATGTGATGATTGCAGTGGGGCAGCTTGCTATCTGTTTTAATCCAGATACCTGTGGAACAGCCACAACTTAAACATAATGGCCCAGATATTCAAAAGGGTTGCGCATGGCGCAACAGTGTTGAGCCATGCGCAACCCACTGATGAGCTCTGGCGCGATATTCAAAAGGGAAAAGTGCGCGGCACAAATCCCGATGCACCGGTGTGCATCAGTAATGTATGCAGGCACAGGTAGGGGACCATGCCCATGCATAACCTGCACAGCCCAATACTCAGCCAGGGATGTGCAGAGCCATGAATGTGCAACCCCTACCTGCGCCAGCACAAAGTTAAGCCAAAAAAAAAAGGAACTACTGATGGCCACCCACAGGTGAGCTGCCACATTGCAGGGCACAACATGGCAGCTGCCACCTGTAGGTGGCCACCAGAGCTCCGGCTGCACCAGGTGGCACCCCTCAAGCCTGAACATGGGCATTTGTAAAATAAGATGTCATCCTATATCCCTAGTGGTCCAGTGGACCACTTTCTGCCTGATCGTGGGCATCTGTATCAATAAAAAAAAAAACGTCCTATATCCCTGGTGGTCCAGTGGACCTCACTCTGCCCGATCACGGGCATCTGCATTAATAACACCCCCCCCATCCAATATCCCTGGTGGTCCAATGGACAGCACTCTGCCTGATTGTGGGTATCTGTAAAAAAGAAAATGCCCTGTTACCCTGTTGGTCTAGGGTACCCCCATCCCCACCTGCCCACTGAGCCCCACTGCACCGCTCCCTCCCCAGTCAGCCGGTGGGCAACAGCACCCCACCTGCCTGCTGCCCCACTGCCCAATGACTGATACCTCGGTAGGGCTGCACGCCCATTGGCTCACGGCGTGCGCCAATGGGCATGCAGCCCACACCGCATACAAGGCAGTCAAGATATGTGAATGAATTAGCAGTTATTCGTAAGGTTTACTCCGTTAAGTTTTTGCCATGTTGCAGCATTTTCACACTGCAACATACTTATTTTAATAAAGAAGTCCAGTGACCCAGAAGTATGGTGGATGCTGTGGGGCTCCATTATGTATAAAGGAAAGGTGCGGTGGAGATGCACCATGCACTTCAATACTTTTGTATTGAAGAGCATGGTTCATCGCCGGTGCACCTTTACACATAATGGAGCCCCCATAGCGTCCACCATACTTCCAGGTCACTGACTTTTCTTTAATAAAATAAAGTATGTTGAGGCACGAGAAAAACATTGCAACATACTTAAAAGGCTTAACTGGAGGGCAAGCCTTGCGTGGGAAGGGACTGCCTGTTGCTGACTGCTTCCCTTTAAACTAATACTGTGGCCTTCCCTCTGTCTGTTATTAAACATAAACAAAAGGCAAAACATTACAGCGGTGGTGGGGGTGGAGGTGTGCTGAAAAAAAAAGCTAATAGGGGATCCCCTGATGTTCCAGCAGCAGAT
Source organism: Neoceratodus forsteri (assembly GCA_016271365.2). Lineage (NCBI taxonomy): Eukaryota > Metazoa > Chordata > Ceratodontiformes > Ceratodontidae > Neoceratodus > Neoceratodus forsteri. The sequence continues at coordinate 538,885,353 of CM057449.1, read as the reverse complement.
GGAGCATTGACACAATCTGTAGCTGGTGTTGCTCGATCTGTTCCAGCTGCTGCTGGACAGCACCCACCCTCTCCTTATTTTCCTCCACCGCAGCCCACAAAAGTACTATGTCTGCCTGAGTTATAAGCATTGTGGGGTCCACTGGTGTGGGAGGAAACCAGGTAGTGGTAGTGGTGAGGGTGGTGCTGGTGGCAGTGGTGGGGATAGTGGTGGAGCAGCTGCTGCTGTGGCCATCTTCCTGCTGCAGCAATGCATAACAGCAGCACCCTCTGCCACTGCCACAGAAGGGCCAGCAGGTGGAGGCCTGGCCTGTTCGGTGGCAGTCTGCCACTCCACCTTGTGGTGGTTCTGCATATGTGTGCGCTGGCCCCCAGTCCCCAGATGTGTCCCCTGGGGGCCACGGCACATCTGCACACCACAAAGCAGACACAACACAAGGCTGCTGTCCCCCTGACACAGTTGAAAAACTGCCAAACTGGGGAGTTGCGGGGAGGACCAGGCACAGGAGGGGCAGACATAGTGCCGGCAACTTGGTCATGCACCTGGGGCTCCACCTGCTGTTGTGGAGGTGGTGCTGCTGGAGCTCCCGCAGCTGCTACTGGTCATGGTGGTGGTGGTGGTGGACTTGGTGGATGTGGCAGTGGCACTGGTGGTGGTGGTGCTGCTGCTTCCCGAGGGGAGGAGGCAGGACCAAAGAGTCTGGAGCGGTCCAATGCCACCCAGCTATGACCTCCACATGTGTGCACTCCCCTCCGGCCACAGGTCACATACTGTCCCTGGTCCATCACACAAAAAAACACTCCTTCCCTCTCTGACGTGACAAGCTACTTTATACACACCCACACACAGGCACACACACAGTCACATACACACACACAAAATAAAACTTATAAAACAAAGAAATTGGTCACCAATAAGAACTGACAAAACAGTACAAAAAAACCTAAAGAATTAGCTTTTAAATTTGCTCAAGAAAGAAACTAGCAATGAATTCTCCTCTCCTTCACAAAATGCTTCCTCTTTCTACCTCTGCAAAGGAGAAAGTGAAAGTATCTACTTGTATGATTCACTTCCTTTCTGCCTGGCTAAAGCATGTGACTTACAGTACTTTATAAAATGGTCAAATAACATCTTGAAATCTGATTGGCTGGAAGCCCCTTCCAGCCATGTCCTTATCAGGACATAACGTTACCATGGGCACTATTTGTGGCAAAGCAGATGCATAACAGGGGGAAATCAATCCGTTCCCCACTCTCCTGCTGCAGCTTCTCATCCTGCAACCGAGGTGGAAACCAAAACGGCTGCACTGGGAGAACAATAGTACAAGCTGATGAACCACAAACCCCTCTTCCTAGACAAGCTGTAAACTTCTATTTTTTGTCAAGGTATTTTGTTTCACTCACTGGCCGTCTCATACCGTCAGATGAATTCTCTCTCTCCCACTCACAAGTCTGCCCAGTACAAAGTAAGAGCTTCTGCCATGTCCGCTTTCCACACTGCCCCCCACAGCACCGGCCCATGGTCCATCGTCTCCTTTAAATAAGACTGCAACAACCCAGAACTTGCCATCTAAATTTGAAACCTAGTAAGCAAACTCGCTTTTCTTTTCTTCTTCCATGCTGAGCTTGGCAACCACAAACTGCAAACTAAAAAAATGAGTGGCTACAGAAACTGTTGAGGGACACGCTTGCTCCCAGTCAAGCAACGCACCAGTATAAAATAAACAAAGCGACTGAAATAGATAAAGCTTAAAAAAGAAAAATCAAATTAGATGGCAAGTTCTGGGTTGTTGTGGTCTTGGAACAGGGGTTTGTGGTTTATCTGCTTGTAAATTGCTCCATTACAGCACAATGACAAGGACTTATTTTTCTATTACTGATATAATCATATTTTTTATTATTTTTATATACACTTCTTATGTGTTTTTTTTGTAATTAACTTCTTTACGGGGTGGCCTATTTTATAAATGCAATAAGACACTCCGAGGTGTGGGTTATGGCCTGATAAGAGCACATCTGAGGTACTAAAGGCACTCGGTGCAAGTGCCTTGTGCCTCATAATGCATCTGGGGCATGTTCTTATCAGGCCATAACCCACACCTCATCGTGCCTTATTGCTGGTGTAAGCCATGTGATGTGTGGGGGGGGGGCTGCCTAAAGCGCCTATATTGTTGTCATTCTGCCTTACTTCACGTTAAGACAGAATAACAATGCAAAGTCATAATAACAAAATGAAGTGAGCACTTTTCAATGGCCACTTCAAGTAGCATTATGATAACGCAAAGTGGCCACTTCACGTTCACTTCACAGGTGGAATTTAATTTCGCTGCATCTCTAATCTTGCTACATTTTGGGGGGATGCAGCACAAGTCCAAAATACAGACACAATTGCTGCTTTTCCCAACTTTGAAAATCCTGCTCTATATGTTTATTTATAAACAGTCCACTCCATTGCTGTTTATGTTAGGGGGTTTGAAAGGTTTGGATGCTTTGTTTTGCTGTCAGTGGTACCCCCAGTAACTGTCCTGTTTGCTACCACTTGTAGATAGGTGCAATCACCTTCATTCTTGAGATCTGCATTAGCTTATGAGAAGATGATGTCACTTTTCCCATTAGTCTTTGTAGTATGTATGCTAATTTAGAACACCACAGCAAGCAGCATCAAAGATATGAAATACTCGGATAGAAGAGCTTCAAAATCTTTTTAACAGGGGTAGAGCAGATTATTTGTTTCTAATTGTTTTTACTGTATTTTTTCTGAGATTGTGACAGCAGTGGCCGATACCTATACCATTAGTAGGCATACTGGTAATCCACAGAAATAGCTTAAAAAAGGTTAGAATTTGCTACTTAACTTTTAGTATTGTAATTGTACACTACACAGCTGTTTAAGTTAGGGCAAGCTTATGTCTCAGTCACATGAGATTTGATTCATACTGCGCAAGAGGATCAGAGAGTAGCAGCAGAAACAATGAGACAGAGGATAATGGATTTGCTGTATTCACTTCAAGAGGTTATCATGACAACCAAGTAGACCTCAAGAGTGAAGCTTGAGAGGTCTATGGTTGGCATGACAACCTTGAGATGTGAACGCAGCATTGCTTTTCACTGTTGCCCATCCATTGTCTTTTATAGTGTATGGGCAACAGTACAACAACAGAGAATGTCTTGAGGACTTGTACAAAAAAAAAAACACATTAATTCTTGCCATTTTACACACAGATGGTCAGGATTTGCCTGGCTTAGAATGAAAGACAGATGGCCGGGATGCCGCTGTCTGCCTGCGAGCTGTTGATACTGCTGCTTCACTAGTTTTCATTCAGATATGAGTAGCGCATGAAAGGAGCAAGTGGAAAGCTACTGTATGTTGGTGTACCCTCATAATGACATACTCAAGATGTTACAACAGGAGTTCACCATCACTACGATGGTACAACAAGCCTTAGAATTCATTGAATTCCATTTATAATCATGCTGTCCCATACACTCTAAAAAGAAGATAACAACACTGAAAAATGGAGTTAAGCATTCTTAACAACAAATCAATACATAAAACTTTACTACTGACACAGGCCCAGATATTCAGAGCAGTTGTGCATGGTGCACCTGAGCTGTGCCAGTGCAAGTGCGGACTTGCGCCAAGAAGCCATATTCAGCAGGAAGCAGTGCACAGTGCAAAATCCATTGCGCCAATGCACAACTATAATGAATGGAGGTGCAAGAGCAGGGAGCGTTCCATGAACATCCAGTGCAGTGGCATATTCAACCATGAAACCATGGTGCAAGTGTGGAGCAAATAGAAGTTGCTCTGAGCAGACTTTTTCCTATAAATACAGGGCACAAACACACAGACAGCACTTGTGCCAGGGGTGAGAGTGAGAGGGAGCGACAGAGAGAGACAGACAGAGACACAGACAGACAGACAAAGGTCACACACAGAGGGACAGGGACAGATAAATGGTCTGGGAGAGGGAGAGAGGGGCAGAGAGGGGGAGAGAGAGAGAGAGAGAGAGAGACACCCACACACACATACTGTGTGCCAGGGTGTCTCACAGCCAGCAGCCAAATACCCAGGGGGGGGCAGTGGACAGCAAGGGCCATGGAGAGTGTGCCCTTCATGATGGAGGCCATAAGGAGGAGTGTGAGGGGGCGAGAGGAACAGCGACATGGCCGAGGAAACACTCGTCGATGGTATGCCTGACACAGGTGGTACCATGCCCTCATCACCTTTGAGAATTACAGCGACATGAAGATCATGGGCTGGTACCACCTGAACAGGGCCATTCTTATGCAGCTCTGTGAGCTATGCAGTGAGGAGATGCAGGCACCCACCAGACAGAGCCACACCACATCAGTGGAGATGAAGTTGACTGCCATCATGTGCTTGCTCACCACGGGCACCTTCCAAAGACCAACAGGGGACACCACAGGCATAACTCAGTTGGCCACGTCCTGCCTTCTCACACAGTTGCTCAATGCACTGCTGCCACATGCTTTGGAATATATCTATTTCCCCAGCACACAGGTGGAGGGTACAGCAACCATGAAGGACTTCCACAGGGTAGCACACATGCCTGGTGTGATTGGGGCCACTGACTGCACCCACATGGGCATCCACATGCCACCTGGCCCTGAGGGTGTGGCATACATCAACAGGAAGGGGAGCCCAAGTGTCAACTGCCAGGTGGTGTGCAATGCCATGGGGCGCATCACCAATGTCTGCACCACACACCCTGGGAGTGCGCATGATGCATTCATCTGGCACAGTTCTGCATTGTGCACAGGTTTGAACATGGGAACATCCACATGGGCAATCTAGTGGGTGAGTATGGCATGGGCAAGGGGCGATGGGCAGAGCAGATCTGGGGATGGGGTGGGCAGGGTATGCACGGTGGCATGGGTGCCAGGGACAGGCAAGGGGCACAGCACAGAACAGCAGAGGGCTAACCATGTCAGTCTCCACACAGGTGACAGTGCATACCCACTGAGGCCCTGGCTGCTCACCCCCTACTGGTGCCCATCATCCCCATCAGAGGACCAGTACAGTGAGGCACACACCAGCACATGCAACATCATCAAGTGGGTCTTTGGCATGCTGAAGGCATGGTTCTGCTGCCTAGACAGGTCAGGCAGTGCCCTACAGTACAGCCCCTCAACAGCCTATGGCCTATTCTTGGCCTGCTGCATACTGAACAACATGGCCATTGACCATGGGATAGCTGTCGAGGCTGATGAGGGTGACAGTAGTGGGGACAATGGAGGCAAAGGGCCGGAGGGTGGTGGACAGCCACCCCCTGGGTGGAGGGACCCCTGGCTGCTCCAGCAGGTGTGATGCCACTGGGACACCATCGCACAGGAGCACTACAGTGCACACAGGTAGGTGGTGTGGTACATAAGCATGGGCCACACAACCAGGTACAGCACACATGCAGGGGTATGCATGGCATCAGGCAAGCACACACTGAGGCATGATGCTGGGGTAGAGGAGTCAGTGGCACACAACCACACACAGCAACACACACACACAAACACCCACCCACCCAGGCATTGGTGTGTGGCATGGATCAGATGCATGGCACCAGTACACAGGCACAACTGGTGCTAGATTGCCATCATCATGCCAACACCACATGGCTAGTGGCCAGGCAAGCACACACAGAGGCAGAATGCAGCACAACACACAGGCACGACACCAGTGGTGGGTGCACACACACACCGCCCATTTGTGCACAGGGCAGCAGCTGCAGACTGTGGTGAGGCGGCCAATGGATCAGGGTCACTGCATGGTACCATGGCCACCACGGCCATGTGGGTGGGTATGCCAGGGCTGATCGGCAGCCACAGGCTGCGAATCAGCCAGGGGGGTGTCCAACAGCCCCCCCAAGGGTGGAATTGTGGGACTGCGACTGTGTCCTCATGGAGGTGTGCAGGTGCCCAAACAGTTCAGCTCTTGGCATGCCTGGGATGGCTCCATCAGATCCCAGCATCGACTGTGTTGGGGTCACCCCATGCTGGGTCCATGGGGTGGACAGTGCACTGCGGGGGGCCACCTATGCATGGCCATGCCCTGTGGCAGCCAGCAACACAAAGCCATCCATGATCACACTGGCAATGCTATCCAAGGATGCAGTCATGGCCTCCTGAATGCATTGCATCCCTGCCAGGATCTGTGCAGTGCCCCTTTCTTGCTGCTCAGCCAACTGGCACACCTTCACATGCAGTGCATGCACCCCAGTGGCAAGTAGCACCTGTTGCTGCACAGATGCCTGCAGCAGCTGGGTGTGGTCAGCCAGATGGTCAGATTCCTGTGGCTGCCAGGTGGGACGCCGATCCTCTTGTGACTGGCCATGCTGCACAGCCCCCCCCAGTGGATGCTACACAGTGGGGTCTGCAGGGTTAATGGGCACAGCAGGCACACTGGTGGTGGACCCTGTGTCCAGCTGCCCAGTGGCACCCGCAGCCTGCTGCTGTCACCTGTCCAGACACTGTATGCCTCCCCGCACCTGTGCGACTATACCAGCACCACCACAGGCCACAGCCATGGCAGTGCACACCGCTGCACCCGCAGCAGTGGCTGGCAGCTGTTCCAGCACTGGCAAAGCACTGGGTGTGGTGCCTGTGTCAGATGCCAGCAGGGGCGACACACCCACAATGTCGCCCATGCTGTCCAGAAGGTGAGAGTAGTCCTCATCGGAGTCAGACCCTGCCCCGATCTGTGTCTCCACACACAGAACCCCAAGGCTGGCATCCTACAGGATCACATCCAGGGCCTTGTCTGACCCCAGGTCCAGGACATCCACCTGCACCGTGGTGCTGAGCTGCAGCCTGTCAGATCCCCGGATGCTGGTGGGTGTGGATGTCTGGTCCTCCAGAGCCATACCAGTGTCCACTGTTGCTGGCGCTGCTGGCACCCCATCTTCTACATGGAGGTGCGCTGATGTAGCAAGAGACAAATGGCATGTCAATGATGCAGTGCCCACATGTGCCCCCCATACACTACCACTGCATGTGTCCTGCAGCATGGCATGCATGTGGGTGTGCACACATGCACATGGCATGCATGCTGGCAGCACGCTTGCCAGCATGCCTCGTACACACCCACCATGCCACCAGCTGTGCGTGCCTGACATACATACCATGCAGTGATGGCCTGCCACCTGTCTGGAATCTGTGGCACATGGTGGCTGACACCAACTCCTCCTGCTGCGTTAGTGCGCATGCATCCGCAGGCCTTCCTCCAGTGGCAGTACAGGACACCTGGATGGCTGCCTCCTTCTTCTTAATCAGCCGCTTGTCTATTCCCACCTTCTTTCAGCACTCCTGCACTCACCACTGGTGGCTGCTGTGCTGGTTCACGTAGGTTGCCACCTCCTCCCATGCACCAGCCCTGGCCTGTGGTGTGCCCGTGGCACCTCTCAACAGGGGCTCCCTGTCCAGGTAGGCCTCAAACAGTGAATCATTCTCGGCCTTTGTGAAGTTGGGCCTGAGCTTCCATGCAGACCCCGCTCCTCGCCCTCCTCATATGCCGACATGTTGCTGCCTGTGGATATGGACAGCACAGTGTGACAGTGGCAGCATCTCTCTGGCCCACTCTGCAGCTCTGTCTGCTCCCAGTGAGCTGCAGCAGCATGCACAACTTACCTATCAAGCTTGCAATACCAGTCCATGGCCTGTGATGTTCCATGGCACTTATAAGACACAACACATACAGATGAGGTTGGGCGCAACAGTAATGACATGCTAATGCACCCACTGTGCCATGCATTGGCTGATGAGCTCATTTGCATGTGGTGTCTGACTATCACGATAATGCGCCATGTGCAATGGGACGGCACTGGAGCAAGTCGCGGCGGGGCAATGTGCACACATGCATGGTGCGCAGACCTGCAGGGTGCATGCATGTCATGACATCATGGTGTCAATCATATGTTGTGCATGGCCATCTATGCACATGGTCGCGCATGGGGTGCTGTGCCCTATCGTGCATGTGTGCAATGGTGGGTGACCCCTGACTCCTGGGTCAGACCTTTGAAACTGTGACCCCACGTAACTATGCCATTCTGCACATCTCTGGCACTGCACGATGTGTGGACATTGCACACAGTCCCACGCATTGCATGGCGGGCTCGTGTTGTGGACACATGCACCTCCTCCTGCCATTATCGCTGCTGGACACAGGTTGAGCTGGCCAACCTAGTGGCCTGTGTAGAGCCCCATGCTCCCAACTCTTTGGGCAGGTGCCCCTGCAGCAGGCCAGGGGCACTGTGTGGCAGAAGATAATTGCCAGCCTGGAGCCCAGGATAGGGTTGCCCAGGACATGTAAGCAATGCAGTCACCAGTATCGGAACCTCATGTGGCAGGACCCAGAGCAGTTGAGGAGACTACAGGCATGTGCCAGGAATGGGGCTGTGCCACAGCCAGGTAAGTCATCTCATGCTACATGTCTGCCCTGGTGCTGTACAGTAGTGTTGGCTTAGCTGCCTGGGATGCCCTGCACAGGGGTACACTGTCATCATATGCATCATGGAGTGGCATTGCCAGCTTCTGCCTGCATTGCGATAAAGCTGTGCAGTCATGTGGGACAGATCAGGCAGGGGTTGGGGGGCACCTGCTGCGGTCGGTTACTGCTGTGTACCTGTCTTCTTTCCATTTCCAGGACTGAAGGACTGATGGCAGGCCAGAGCTGCAGCAGCATGGCGGGGGGTAGTGTGCTGTGACAGCGCTGGACCAGCACCAGTGGGGATCCAGGGGGCAGGTAAACACTGTCATGGTCCTTCACACTGTACATGGGGAGTGGTGGTGGACGTGGGTCCAGGCATGGCCACCTGTGCCATGTGCCATGGTAGCTATGTGTGTGTGTCACACTGTGCATGGTGCATGCCACTGTGGCACATCCATTGAACATGTGTGCCAGCTGTTGGTGGGATGGGTGTGTGCCTGGCTGCCACTGTTGTTGCTGTGGTGCTGCCGGTGCACTGCACCATGTGACTGTCATTGCACAGTCGTGTGGCCATTGTGCAACAGAGACCACCTCTGTGTACTGGCATGGTGCGCCGAGTTGCTGGCTGGCATTTTCCCACTCCCCTGTAGGTGGCTGTTACAGGCCCTCCAGGAGTGTGTGTTCCTGCAGCCCATTGCGCACTGTGGGTGGGCATGGTTCCTTGGGTCATTGCACTAATCACCTGTCCTGTCCCTTGTTACAGGTGTCCGGTGGTGGAGACTACCATGGGCAATGCTAAGCCGCCTGCTGCACCAGACCTACTCATGGCCTCTTTGATGCTGGAGGTGGTGGTTCAGATCTGATGCATGCTGCAGGCCGATAGGAGGGAGCATCAGCTCATTGGAGCAGCCAGATGCGGCCGCCATTAGTTTTGTCCCCCCTCCCACTGTACAGTCCCTGTTCCCTGTCCCCTGTCCCCTTCCCTCACTGTACCTACCCTTTCCCAGCCCCTGGTTGTTTGTATATGGTTTGCTGACAAATATATTTTTCTGACTTACCTGCCTGTGTCTGTGTCTGCTTTGCAGGTGGCATGAGCAGCCATGCTGCAGTGGCCCAGTGTCTGTTTGTGTGGTGTGCTTGAGACGGGGCATGTATTGTGCTTCCATGGTTCACTGCTGTGTGCTGTGGTGTGTCCCACTGTGGTGGTGTCCATCCCCTGGGTCAGTGGCTGTGCCTTGGGGTGCCCATGCAGCCACTGTCAGGGGTGTATGGCAGTTGTGTGTGTTGTGGTGGCACACTGCCATGGTCATTAGTCAGGTACTGTCCACACACTGTGTTGGGGCTCCTGCTTGGTGTTGTGTGGCCTGTCCCATGTGGTCTGCCATGCTACCTGCCACCCAGCACATTCAGTGCCTACTGTGTGGGCATCCTGTGTGCCTGTGTGGTGTGTGTGTGCTTGGCAACATGGTCCTGGGTGTGACCTGCTATGGTCTGGGTTGGGGGGGCACAGCCAGTGGCCTGAGGGGAGGCTCCTTTGGTGGCCCTTCATTGGCCATTGGCACCTCCTGTCACCTGCTATCTGTGCCACTGTTGTGTTCTAGGGTCATGTGTCTGGATACCTGTGTGTGCCCTGCTGGTGGAGGCCTCCTGTGGCATGTCACTGTACTTTCATGGCTCTGTTCCTGGGTCTATTCTCTGTGCCGTGCCCCCCTCTGTTGCTCTGCTCCCACAGTTGTGCTGGAGCATCTCTGTTTGTACCATGGTGAAACTCTGTTTAAGCCGTGGCACAACTCTGCCATTTTCAGCCGGGTTGCACTGGCGCAGTTTGGCATGTGCAACCTCTGAATATAGCTCCTGTTGCACCATGGCTGTTCGAATTTGAGCTGTGCCAGACTTGCGCTGGGCTTTGGCACATTTCTGAATATCTGGAATTAATTGGATTAGGCACTTCCCCCTCCTCTTTTGTGAATACTGAGCAGAAATATTCGTTCAGTATTCCTGCTTTTTCACTGTCCCCCTCTGCCCACCCACCGTTTATTCTATTCAGCCTCACTATCCCTCCCTTTGTCTTTCTACGCTCGCTGATGTACCTATAAAAGGTTTTATCCCCCTTCTTAACCGAGTTGGCTATCTTTTCCTCAGTTTGGGCCTTTGCTATTCTGACTTCCCTCCCTGCTTCTTTCTGCCTTAACTGGTACAGCTCTCTGTCCTGCTACTTCTGGGTTTCCTTATACTTCTGGAATGCTATCTTTTTCTTCCTGACTTTCACAGCCACCTCTCTTGAGAACCATAGTGGCTTTTTCTTTCATTTTGATTTGTTTATTTGCTTCACACAAAGGCTTGTTGCCTCTGTGATGGCAGTTTTGATAATTCCCCATTGTTGCTCCACACCTCCTTCTAGCCTGTTTGCTAGTGCTTTTCTGAGGCACTCTCCCATCTTGCCAAAGTCAGCCCTCCTAAAGTCCAGTACCCTCACTTTTGTATGGCTTGACTCTGTAGCTGAGTTTAACGTGAACACACTGTTTGATGGTTACTTGTCCCAGATGGCAACCCACTTCTAGATCTCAATCCTCTCACTGCCCGTTTGAGAGTTAGAGGTCTAAGATTGCTCCCTCATGAGTGGGTTCCGAAACTAGCTGTCTAATGCCTGCCACCTGTAGGGCGTCAAGAATGGCCCTGCTCTTGGATGTCGCTGCAGCAAATGTGCTCCAGTTAACATCTGGCATATTCAGGTCTCCCATCAACAGTATCTCCCCTTTCTCTGCCATTCTAAGAATGCCTTCCATCATATCCTTGTCCATTCCTTCCCCCTGACATGGGGGTCTGTACACAACCCCTGTGCGGATTGTGGTGCCCTTTCCAGTCTCCAAGGTGACCCACAGTGCCTCCTCTCCTCCCTGTTTACTCTTTTGTTCAGTTGCTTTTATCCCTTCCTTTACATAGAGAGCTACTCCTCCCCCTCTTCTCCCCTGCCTGTCTCTCCTGTAGGTTATGTACCCTGGTATGTTAACATCCCAGTCATGGTTCTCTGTGTACCATGTTTCTGTGACTCTACTGATATCCAGGCATCCCTCTTCCATTAAGGCCACCAGCTCAGGGAGCTTGTTGCCTAGACTCAACATTGGTACTCATTACCCTCCATTTCCTGATGGCCTTACCCCCTTTTGCCCCTTCCCTGTCCTTCTTGCCTTTGTCACTTTCTCCATTTACCCCTGCCCTTCTCCCTATCGACACCTCCATGTTGGTGTTTGCCACACTTACTACCGTGATTGTTTGGGGGGGCTAGGATTTTCCTGCTCCTTTCCAGTGCCTCCCCCCTTGGCTAGTTTAAAAGCTTGCCAATGAAGCATTTAAACCTATCACCTAGGATCCTGGTTCCCCTCCCAGACAGATGCAGCCCATCATGCCACAAAAGAGGAGGGGGAAGTGCCTAATCCAATTAACAGAAGCACTCTTGATAGGGAGGTCGATCCCAGTCCTTTCACAGAAGAAAGGGTTCTGCAAGAACTCCTAAAACTGAAGGTGGACAAAGCAATGGGTCCTGATGGAATTCACCCCAGAATTCTAAAAGAATTAAGGGGGGAACTAGTGAAACCACTGGCAACTCTTTTTAATAAATCGTGAGAGAATGGTGTGGTACCCGAGGACTGGAGGAAGGCAGATGTGATTCCCCTTCACAAAAGTGGGACCAAGACAGAGGCAGGAAACCACAGACCTGTCAGTCTGACCTCTGTGAGGGAAAGGATGGAGCACTTCTGAAGGAAAGAATAGTTGAGTACCTAGAGGTCAGTGGAGCACAGGATCCAAGGCAGCATGGGTTCTGGCCGGAAGGTCATGTCAGGCAGATCTAATAGATTTCTTTGACTGGGTGACCAAAGTAGTAGACCAGGGAGGGCTGTGGACATGGCCTACCTAGACTTTAGCAAGGCATTTGACACAGTCCACACAAAAGATTATTAGTCAAATTAACCAGCCTGGGAGTGGGTCCCAGGGGTAGCCTAGGTAAAACATTGGCTGGACAACAGGACACAGAAGGTAATTGTAAATGGAGTCCTCTACTGAAGAAAGGCGTTACTAGTGGGGTACCACAGGGTTCAGTATTGGGTCCAGTCCTTTTTAATGTCTTCATCAGTGGCATTGCAGAGGGACTGGAAGGAAAAGTATGCCTTTTTGCAGATGACACAAAGATCTGCAACAGGATTGATACACAGGGAGGCGTGTAAAGGATGAAAAGGGACTTGGCAAGGTTGGAGGAATGGTCAGACATATGGCAGCTAGGATTCAATGCAAAAAAGTGCAAAATAATGCACCTGAGAAACAAGAACCAGGGAAGAATACACAATGGTGGGAGGTAGTAACAACAACAAAAAGGAAAGGGACCTGGGGGTAATCATATCAGATGACCTTAGGTTAGCAAACAATGTGAGAAGGCAGTAGGGAGGGCGGGGGTATACTGGGATGTATAGGGAGAGGCATCAGCAGCAGAAAACAGGAAGTTGTTATCCCTCTGTACAGACAGTTGGTGAGACCCCATCTGGAATACTGTGTCCAGTTCTGGAGACCCCATCTCCACAAGGACATAGACAGGATAGGGCAGTCCAGGGAGGGCACTAAAATGGTGCAGGGTCTGCAAGAGAAGTCGTATGAGGAGAGACTAAAGGAGCTTAATATGTATACCCTTGAGGAAAGAAGGGAGAGGGGGGACATGATAGAAACTTTTAAGTACCTCAGAGGAATCAACAAAGTCCAAGAGGGTAGCATCTTTCAGAAAAAGAGACTTGCAAGAACAAGGGGACACAATTTAAAGATAGAAGGAGGGCAGTTAAGGGGCAATGTGAGGAAGTATTATTTCACAGAGAGGGTAGTGGATGCATGGAACAGCCTTCCTGAGGAAGTTGTGGAGTCTAAAACTGTGGGAGAATTCAAGAATGCATGGGACAGACATAAGGCAATTCTTTTGGGGGGCAGGAAGATATAGGCTGTTGGTTAAATAGGATCTGCGGCCTATCCTGTAGGTAGGGAAATGGGCAGACTAGATGGGCCTAGCGGTCCTTATCTGCCATCAAAGTCTATGTTTCTATGTTTCTATCTGGTCCACAGAGTTTATAGATACACTCAACTGCACTGACTGGAAAACATAACTCTAGTTATTGTTTTTTACTTTAGGGCTCTTTTAAAATAAAACAACGTGCATCATGTGTTCAACATTTATTAAACTAGAAATAAAGAGGTATTTTTGTATCTAAAGTATTTATTTAATATCTGTTTACCAGGTAAATGCTTTCTGGAGACTACAGGTGTGCGAAAAAACTTCTGCTGGCGGAATTTCCTCTAAAATCAGACTTTCACTTCCAGGAAAGTGCAAAAATCAAATTAGCAACTTTTGTGAAAATTATGACTTAGAATGGTGGAATAAATGTATAAATTGTGGATTATTGTATTAAACTGTGGAGAAAAAGGCAGCAAAACTGGTCACTGAAGTGTGGAATAATTACCTGTATTGCAGAATAATTCATTAAATAGTGAAAAACAAGTCCTCATAACTGTTTTTCTGCAGTTCATGTGTATTATTCTGCAGTTCAGCTAAAAGATTCTGTAGAACAAGGTGAAAATCCACCAAACACATTTGGAAGATTCCGATCTTGCCAATGGTGGAAGTTCAGAAAATTCCACAAAATTTCCAAATTTTGCAAAACTTCTGCAAATGCCTCCTCTACCGGAGACAAAAATCATCCTTTTAAAGGAACAACCCAGGTGTTAAGGGTGGTTATAGACAGAGTAAAGAATACATCATTTAAGTCGATAACATTTTGCATAGGTTCATGAATAGCAATGCACAAGATACAAGTAACACCAACACAGTTTAATAACAGTTATATAGAGAATTGGAAGGCATGAAATCTTTTAGGTTAGTCTTAAATTGGCCATGGGATCTATTTGTTTTAAATAAAGAGGTACCATAAATTATTCCAAAATTTGCCTGCTAGTGTATGTACAGTGTGAGAAGAATTTTTCCCCGTTTGTTTTCATCCGTGGTACTTTTAGTATTTTTTTTATTTACAGATCAAAGATTTCTAATATTTTCATTTTGTACCAGTAAGTATGAAAGTAACTCAAGAGTGATTTTAAAAAGAGTATCTCAGTTTGTTTTTGTATATACAGTCTCTTATTATCTTAGATTAAGTAAATAGAAGTTTGTTTGTTTTTTTTTTGTTAAATTGACCTTGACAATGAAGTCACCCTTGGATAATCTGGTATTAACCCAGTGTCAATCTTTAGGATTAGATCTCCCTTATAAACCATATCTTCTTCATTCTGCATATAAAAATCCATAATAATTACCCTGTGTTTATGATATAATCATCTGTGTTTATAGCATGCAGTAACAATTATTCCACAGACAAAGACTATGATGCTATAAACAGAGGATTATGACTTGACTGTGTGTGTATGCAGAAACAGAAGATGACTTAAAACAGAAAAAAAAGCTCCAGTTCAACTATAAACATCTTCAGTAATAAGTACAATTGGGAGGGATATAGCCAAAATGCAATACAGTGAAATTAAGATGTGTATAATATATGGCACCTGTTTTCAAAGAGATGTACCATTTTATCCCTAAAATTTCCATCAGTTTTGTGAGCTAAGTCATCTAGAACTGCTATAATTACTATGCCCTCTTTTCATGAGAACTACATTTGTACAGTTTATGCAAAACATTCTTTGCACTTTTATATACAGTACAACAGCTCATACAAAGAAACATGCATTAACCTTCAGTACTTGGGAAAGTTGCATCTCTCAAACAATTTGTACAAGTCGTAAATATCTAATTTTTAACAGGATAAAACTATTAGTGCCTGGTGGCCCTATTTTCAAAATTCCTGTTTTTCATATAATGTGTTACAGTGTAAGAAAAGTACATTATAGTGCACTCATATCACAAGTCTCCAAGAAATATAACAGAAAACAAGTGTAATATATCATTAGGCAAACAAGCAATGAAAAATCATTCAAATGTATTATGTTTCTTCAGATATTCGATCTTCAAAGAGTTATAACTCTCTGAATTTGTAATATCTACACATTTTGATATTTGTAATATCTAATAAATCACAAGACTGTCCTGTGAAATTAGTAAATACTAAAGAAGATAAAATTACTTGTGCATTTTCATGGGTTTCTTCCCATCGATGCGCAAAATTCTTAAAAATGGTGCATTTTCATGGCAAAAATCCATCAAAAAATTGGCATCTTATAGGATTTTCCACTGAACAGTGATTTAATGAAACAACTTTGGCCCTGATTCTAGTACAGCTACACCTGGCGTAACAGCACTTGCACCAACTAGAATGGCGCATGTAGCAACTTATGCCAGCAGTTGCGACATGCATGATTCTACAATGTGGCCAGTGACATGGAGCAGACCACTTGCACCGAACAGCTGTTACGTCAACAGTTGCACCATAAACCCCCTGCGACATGGCACTAGGGGGTTTATGGTAGCTGTTGCGCCCCATTCCAGAGGGGCAGCAACAAATGCCCCAATGTTGGAATTCTACAAGAACACCCAGAGGAGAACCAGCAATGTAAGTTACACCAACTTTTAGCTGGTGTAACTTATGGATGCCCCCCCCCGAGGATCCTGCGGACCCACCTGCAGTCCAGCAGTCATGCCACCGTTTCCCTCCCCCATGCCCAGCATACTGCCCCGAAGTGTTCATTAAGTGTCCCGCAGGGCTGCCCACACTAACTGCCCCCCAAAGTGTTCGGTAAAAGCCCTGCAGGGCTGCCCACACCCCCAGCCCCCCAAATCCCCCATTGCAAAATGCCTCACAGGGCATTCTAGAATAGGGTGCAGGGTCAATGTCGCAGTTGCAATTGGTGCAAGTTGCATTTGCCAGCGACTTGTGCCAACCTTCTAGAATCAGGCCCTCTGTCTTTAGTGTACTTCTTCCCCAAAATTAAGCATTTACAGTAAAAACTTGTCTGACTTTCACAGTTAAACAAAATGGCACAGTAAAGGAGTTTTGCACAGTTTTCATGGGCAAAATAACACTTTAGCCCAGCCCGTGAAAATACCTTTAATATTTACAAAAGAAATGGCAGATAACATAGATATTTGCCACTTGCCATATAGAAAAGTAACAGCTGTCCATTTTGAAATGTTATTTTTTCTTTGTTTGCCAGGTAAGCCGTTGAGAACAAGTGTTCTGTTATAGAGGCAACCAGCAAGATTTTACTCTGCTTTATCTTTTAAGCAGCAACTTGTTATTACTGTTAAAGCCACATTGTGTTACATTCACAATCTCTTTATTTAGATCTGGATTTAACTTCATATTTGTTACATACATTTGCACTCAGCAGGCTTGATTTCCATAGTTAAATTAAGATGAGATTTTCTTGGATTGGCCTGTTCGCACAGCAGTATTAATTAAGCAATAAGGCATGATGGGGGTGTGTTATGGTGGGATAATGGCCCACCTCAGGGTGGGTTGAAGCACGAGGCATAGCAAAGGGCTTCTACCACCCAAGAAGGACTGTTAGCCCACCATAACACACACCCTGGAGTGCCTTATTACGATTATGAAATGGGTCATTTTTTAGTGAATTTTATGCATTTTTAAACATAATACTTTCAGTTGGGCCATTGTGCTAGGATAACAGCCCAACTGAAAGCAGTTCTTGGCCAAACAGAATTCAGCATTCTTTCTACCCATTTCATAATACTTCTTGCAACACTGGCAATCCAAACTTGGGAAAAGGCTCAAATTGCCATGAGCTGGTGAGAGGGTGAGGACTGAGCATCCCTGAGGATGCTGTCCTCCACCATGGAAGGAGGGTAGCATCCACCTCATGACTACCACCTGGGTAACCACAGGTAGTGGTGTAAACAGAGCTCCAGTTTGGGAGGGGAGATGCTGACAGAGTTCAATGCATGATCATCAATCAGCTCTGGTGAACTAGCATCTCAGGAGAGTGGAAGAACAACTGGAAATACCTCTAGCCACAGCACCATGATACTGTTTCTGCTCTGCAGGCCCCACATTGCTCAGCTTGTCACCCACCTTCAGTGCCAGCATAGCATGGATCTGCGATGGGGCATGGTCCACCCACACAGCCCTGGAGGGTAAGCCAGGGAGGAACAAGAAGATGGGGTAAGTCCAGGAGAAGGTGGGTGACGAGGTTTGAGGAGGCAGATGATGAGGGAAGACTGAGAGTTGGGGAAAACAGCAAGTGTAAAAAAAAAAGATGAGACTTCCATTGAGTAATATGATTATTTAGGCAGTATTTTCTAGCTTTTGGAACAAAGGGATGGACATCAGGAGATAACAACTGTCCATATTCAAATCCAACACAAACACTGGCTCA
Organism: Neoceratodus forsteri; assembly: GCA_016271365.2. Lineage (NCBI taxonomy): Eukaryota > Metazoa > Chordata > Ceratodontiformes > Ceratodontidae > Neoceratodus > Neoceratodus forsteri. Next base: position 538,867,542 of record CM057449.1, on the reverse strand, counting down.
CTGTGATAGATTTAGGAAGATGCTTTTCCTTCCTGTGGTTCAGGCCTCCCAGCGAGAGTATAAAACTGTGTTAAAGCCTGACCCCACTGAGAAATTAGATGTTTATGGAATATCCTGGGTAAATAAATTGAGACAATAAATAAATATAAAATATGCTTCATCAAAAATTGTCGATTTAATTGAATGGTTTATATAGCCACTTGCTCTTTAACTCAGGGGTGGTGTTAGACACATTGAACAAAGTGACCACTGGGAGCACCAGCACAAAAGGAGCTCACTACAATAAAATGCATAAGCAGAGATTAGTTTTTTGATACAAAAAGTGGCAATATAAAAACCAAAATTGTTATTACCCTTGTGTTTTTAAGACTGCCTTTGGATGTGGTGTGGGGCAAAATGGTTGAAAGAAGACAGTAGAAATGGTGATGGGGGCACCACAAGTGTTTCTGCTTGTGGTACTATTAGGTCTAAAACCAGTCCTACTTAAACTATGGCCATATTACATCACTGTCCTTCAGTGTCTACCAGTGAAGCAGCATTTGAAGAAACATTGTCAATATTCCATTGACCTATTGATAATGTTTCATCTGATTTGTTGGATCTTTTTTAACATAAAGTACAGGACTCCAGATAAGATTTTCTTGGGATGAGTACTGTACTCCTCATTTCGCAAGTGAGGTGAGTAAAACCAAATTCAGATGCATACAAATGTCTGGATGGGGTAGAGTGACAAGTACATTTTTAAAAACAATGTAGTTATTTTTTCTAGATAAGAACTGATCAGGTGCCACAGTATATTATCCTACAGTAATTGCATCTTGTGGCCTGCAATCAATGAAAATTATTTATTTATTTATTTATTTTTTAGTCAGGAAAGGCACACTAACATAGAAACATAGAAACATAGAATTTGACGGCAGATAAGGACCGCTTGGCCCACCTAGTCTGCCCATTTTCCTGCCTACTGGATAAGCTGCAGATCCTAGTTAACCAGTAGCCTACTTTTTCCTACCCCCATCCCCTAGAATTGCCTTATGACTGTCCCATGCATGCTTGAATTCCACCACTGTTTTTGACTCCATGACCTCCTCCGGAAGGCCGTTTCCATGCATCCACAACCCTCTCTGTGAAAAATACTTCTAAATTACCTCTCAGCCACCCCCTCTATCTTCAAATTTGCCCCCTTGTTCTTGCACACTCTTTTTTGAAAGATGCTACCCTCTTGGACTTTGTTGATTCCTTGAGGTACTTGAAAGTTTCTTCATGCCCCCTCTCCCTCCTTTCCTCGAGGCTATACATATTAAGCTCTTTAGTCTCTCTTCATATGTCTTCCAGTGCAGACCCTGCACCATTTTAGTGCCCTCCTCTGGACAGCTTCCATCCTGTCTATGTCTTTGCGAGACTGGGTCTCCAGAACTGCATGCAGTACTCCAGATGGGGTCTGACCAGCTGTCTGTACAGAGGATAATAACTTCCTGTTTTCTACTGGTGATGCCTCTCCTATGCATCCCAATATCCCCAGCCCTCATTGCTGCCCTCTCACATTGCTTGCCCACCTTTAGGTCATCTGATATGACTACCCCCAGGTCCCTTTCCATTTTGTTGTTGTTAGTATCTCACCCCCATTGCGTACTCTTCCCTGGGTTTTGTTTCCCAGGTGCATTACTGCACTTCTTAGCATTGAATCTAAGCTGCCATACATTTGACCATTCCTCTAACCTTGCCAAGTCCTTTTCATCCTTTCCACCCCACCTTGTGCATCAACTCTGTTGCAGATCTTTGTGTCATCTGCAAAGAGACATACTTTTCCTTCCAGTCCTCTGCAATGTAAACATAAAGACATTGAGAGGGACAGTCTAATCTGAACCCTGCGATTGTCCCCACTAGTAACCCCTTTCATCAGAGTGGACTCCATTTACTATTACTCTCTGTGTCCTATTTTCCAGCCAATTTTTACCCAGGCTGTCATCTTGGGACCCACTCCCAGGCTAGCTAACTTGTATATTAATCTTTTGTGTGGGACTGTGTCAAATGCCTTGCTAAAGTCTAGGTAGGCCATGTCCACAGCCCTCCTGATCTACTACTTTGGTCACCCAGTCAAAGAAATCTATCAGATTCGTCTGGCATGACCTTCCTGCTGTGAATCCATGCTGCCTTGGGTCCTGTGCCCCTCTGGCCTCTAGATACTTGACAATTCTTTCCTTCAGAGTGATTCCATCATTATCCCTACCACTGAGGTTAAACTAACAGTCTGTAGTTTCCTGCTTCTGCCTTGGCTCCCACTTTTCTGAAGGGGAATCACATTGCCCTCCTCCAGTCCTCAGGTACCACCCCATCCTCCATGATTTGTTAAACAGGGTAGTCAGTGGTGTCACTAATTCTACCCTTAGTTCTTTTAGAATTCTGGGATGAATCCCATCAGCCCCATTGCTTTGTCCACCTTCAGTTTTAAGTTCTTTCAGAACCCTTTCTTCTGTAAATGGGCTGGTATCAACTTCTGTATCCAGTGTGTTTCTACTGTTTGTTCTAGGTACCCCCTTCCTTTGTAAATACTGAGCAAAAATATTTGTTTAGTATCTCTGCCTTTCACAGTCTCCTCTGCCCACCCTCCCTTTATTAAGCCTCACTATCCCTCCCTTGGTCTTCCTTCGCTCCCTGATGTACCTATAAAAGGTTTTATCCCCCTTCTTAACTGAGTTGGCTATGGGCCTTTGCTGTTCTGACTGCCTTCCCAGCTTCCTTTTGCTTTAACTGATACAGTTCTCTGTCCTGCTCCTTCTGCGATTCCTTGTACTTCCTGAAAGCTTTCTTTTTCTCTTGAACCTTCACTGCCACTTCCTTTGAGAACTATAGTGGTTTCTTACATCGTTTAGTTTTGTTTATTTGCTTCACACAAAGGCTTGTTGCCTCTGTGATGGCAGTTTTATTATTCCTCATTGTTCTTCACCCTCCTTCCTGCCCATGTGCTAGTGCATTCCTTGGACTTACCCATTTTAGCAAAGTCAGCCCTTCTAAAGTCCAGTACCTTTGCCTTTGTATGTGCCCTCACAAAACAATCAGCTAAGAGCTCTGACCCACCGCTGCGATGAGTGCCTTCCTGTCTGCAAGATACTATACACAACAATTTGACAGAGAAAATCCCCTGCTAATCAAACAGAGAAAAATCCAGACATCCAAGTCAGACACAGGTAAACCTCCCCAGCCCCAAAACAGCCTGGTGGTTTGTGCTCTGAAAAGCAGTCAGCCCCAAACTAAGTCAGCTGTGCTTTGAACTCTTCCTGCACTGAAAATCTTAAAATTGTAACAAGACAGTCTTTTTCCTGATAATTGTAAATTCCTTCTTTCACCTTTCAGTTAGAAGCAGCCTCCACCTGCAGTATATCTGCTACAAACCACAGACAATTGAAAGGTTCCCTCCCTCTGTTGTGAGCACAACTTGCTTTCTTGCAAATCCTATGTTCAATATTGCAGCTCCCAACAAGAGATAGTTTGGCTAGGAAAAATATTAGCTGTTCTGATGAGTTTGCTATAAACACTTGCTTATAATACTATTCTTCTCAGGTCTGTTACCAAAGCTATTGGCTGAATTAAGTCTCTGTGATGATAATCACTTCCTGAGAAAGTTGGAATTGCCTTTTAAAGGCAAACAAAGATAAACACAGAAAACAGTTTACTGTCTGGGTCAAATACACAACCTGTACCTGCACTTATTTCAGGATTTGTGACAAATGTTTCGCCCAGAGTTTAAAATCTTCCTGCACTGAAAATCTTGAGAATTGTAACAAGACTGTCTTTTCCTGATAATTGTAAATTCCTTCTTTCACCTTTCAGTTAGAAGCAGCCTCCACCTGCAGTATATCTGCTACAAACCATAGACAATTGAAAGGTTCCCCTCCCTCTGTTGTGAGCACAACTCACTTTCTTGCAAATCCTATGTTCAATATTGCAGCTCCCAACAAGAGATAGTTTGGCTAGGAAAAATATTAGCTGTTCTGATGAGTTTGCTATACACACTTGCTTATAATACTATTCTTCTCAGGTCTGTTACCAAAGCTATTGGCTGAATTAAGTCTCTGTGTGATGAAATCACTTCCTGAGAAAGTTTGGAATTGCCTTTTAAGGCAAACAAAGATAAACACAGAAAACAGTTTACTGTCTGGGTCAAATACACAACCTGTACCTGCATTTATTTCAGGATTTGTGACAAATGTTTCACCCAGAGTTTAAAATCTTCCTGCACTGACAATCTTAAGAATTGTAACAAGACTGTCTTTTCCTGATAACTGTAAATTCCTTCTTTCACCTTTCAGTTAGAAGCAGCCTCCACCTGCAGTATATCTGCTACAAACCACAGACAATTGAAAGGTTCCCCTCTCTCTGTTGTGACCACAACTCGCTTTCTTGCAAATCCTATGTTCAATATTGCAGCTCCCAACAAGAGATAGTTTGGCTAGGAAAAATATTAGCTGTTTCCAGGTGCATCCTGGGAGCACTGGGTAGTTAAGTGACTTGCTTATGGTGACACTGTAAGCAAGTGGTGGCTGCAGGATTCAAACCCAGTTCTCCAGATGTGCAGCTCAGTCCTCTTAGCCCTACCATGTACTGCATCCCAGAGGCAGACCATCCAGACTGTCACACTAACTTCCAACACATACAGTAATGTTGGACATGCCCTCGTATCAGCTAGTAGCCTAGAACTGCAGGTTCCTAGAATATGTTCCATGCTTGGCAAAAAGGCATACAAATGGATAGGGTTGATTGAATGGAATGGCTTGTCAGATTATTTGCATCCCTTGTGTACAGACTAAGAAACATTATAGGGAAAAGATCAGGGCTTTATGAAACAGGTCTCAAAACAGAACCACATTGCACAATTGCACAGCTACAGTATGTGTATTGTGTTTACCTGATCTTATTGTTCTTGCACTTTTTATTATTGTAATAACGGAAATTTGCCATAATAAAATAATTATTGCTCAGTGAGTTTACCCTGGATAATAAATACATTTTTATTTCTGCTAGTTGAATTAAAATACAGATACCCAGCATTTAGGTACATAGCTGTTTTTTTCATGTTATTGTATGTCCACTGCTCTGTGAACTTGCTCAAGCATTTCCTCTCTTGTATTACTATTTGTACCATCAGATCACATTTAAAAGCAATCTAGTTGTATTGCAATTACACTGCTTTATTATTTAGTACTTGGGTATGACATTTCTATGGCAGATGCTATATTACTTGTATCCTGTAATGTGGTAAAATATTAGGAAGTAGAAAATCATTTACTATGTCACCACCAAAGTACATTACATTTCTGTTTTGTAAGGGAGTAACAAGGCATTTCTGTTTTGGATACACATTTTTCAAATGTTGGTTTTCTCATCTCTGAGTTGAATGTGTTCTTTAGAGATGTGGCGAAGTATTAATTTGCCAGTGAGGTTGCCACAAAGTAGCAGAAATTCACATTCATGGAGTTTCACGAAGCTTTCCCTGCACTCGACAACTTCGAATATGCCCAAATTGCAAAGTTTTCACTGCAAAGTGCAGAATTTTGCCCACAAATGGTGGAATTTCACCCACACAGTGCAAAATTTTACTGGTGAATGGTGGAATTTTGCCTGGGAGCAGCAAAATGTCGTCGTTTGGGGGCCAAATTCTGCCATTCACGTGCAAAATTCCACACATTGTGGCAAAAACTTTGCACTTCATGGATCATTCCACATTTCAAGAATTGCAATAAATTTGTGGAGTAATTCATGGAGTGAATTTTACCAACTTCGACCATTTCAAGTGTTCTTGGCCCACTGTAAACATTTTAGTGCACACAGTCACAATGTAGTTAAGGATTAAGAAATTTAAATTGTTACTAGAGCTGTGTGGGAGGCAGAATTTTTGTAGAGCAGAAATTCTACTTCTGAAATGCTTTTTAGAATTTCTTTTTAATTCTGAGGAATTCTAAAAATAATTTCTTTGTATACAGTGGTATAATATTCCACAGATTACCTAATCCACGAAACATGAATCCACAGTTTACATTGGCTGCAGATTATGATTTCATGGTAAACTTTCCTCTTTCAAAATTTGGAATTCCTTTTCCAATGGAATTCCATGGAATTAGATGGAATTTCTGAAATTCCATGGATTTCTGGGTAAGGTGCAATTTGAACATTTTGCACAGTTCTAATTGTGGTAGGAAGAGTAACTGTACAGCTTCCTTATTCTTACTTTGTCACATACATCACAGCTCATCAAATCACTGACTTTGTCTATCCATTTTTATATTTGCTTGCATGCATGTGCAAGAAACATAGTGCCATCATCGGAGATTTCGGAGGTGTGTCACCTCCTCCTCCAATTCAGTCAGTGTGCTGGCAGGCGCGGCGCCTGTAAGCCAATGCATTTTGGATCTGTCTATGACAAGTTCAAAAATGCAGTGGCATACAGTTGAAAGGGGGAGCTACGCTTGAGTGAGCAGCGATAAGATAAGGCTACTCAGGCGCAGCTCCCCCCCCACAGACACCCGCAGGCGTGCATGCCCCCGCACGCATGCATGCACTGTATAGCCAATTGGGTGCCCAATCCCCGTCGGCTGCTGCGTTCCCCGCCTTCCCCAAAGGCTACCAAAATGCCACGCTGGGTGCCCCCCAGCATGGCAACTAATCATATAGCCGACGGGGTGCCCAATCCCGTCGGCTGCACTGTCCTTCCCCCTCACGTGCTGGGTGCCACACTGAGGCCCACCCCAGTGTGGCAAATAGTCCGACGTCATCTTTTTTAATTTTTACCTGAAAAGCGAAAACTGTCTCTCGGCGACTCGACCCCCTCCACAACCCGCACCCACCACTGCGCACCGCCTCCCCACCCCCTCACCCCATAATTACCTCTGGGCTCGGTGTGATGATCTTGGGTGGACCGGGAACACGTCTGCACTCTTCAAAGGCGACCGCGAACTGAGGAAATGCCGGTAAGCTGTATAATGGGATAAATAGGAGGGGTTCAACTTTATTGCATATCTCAGGCATTTTTGGGAATTTTTGCACCAAATTTTCAACATGGGGTTTTTGGGACCCCTTCTCATGAATGATGTCACTGTCATGGCGTTATTCGGGCCCGAAGGGTGATTTCGGTGACTGTGCAGTGACTCGAAATCACCCTTTGGGCCTGAATAATGCCATGACAGTGACATCAATCATGAGAGGGTCTCAAAACCCACTTTGAAATTGGTGCCAAAATTCCCAAAATGACTGTTTCTGGCGTGCGTTAAGCGGTTCCTACGCAGGCTCGTAAGTTCGGGAATTTTCAATATTTTCACTCCAGATTTTCAACATTGCCATTTTACCACACCTTCTTATGAGTAGTACAGCTGTCATTTTTTACATCTCACCCAAAACATGTTTCCGCCCGTGTAGCGCACAATGGCACAGTCGGTGTGCGAAATCAATGTATGGGACAAATTAAGAAAATCACAGTGATACAGTTCATGAGCAGGCATCTTAAAATGGCTATGTTGAAAATTTGGTGAAAAAATTCCTAAAAATGACTGTTTTACTGACGTGCATTGCGCAGTTCCTCATGCGCTCGTAAGGTCGTGAATTTTCAATATTTTCACTCCAGATTTTCAACATTGCCATTTTACCACACCTTCTTATGAGTAGTACAGATGTCATTTTTCACATCTCACCCAAAACGTGTTTCCGCCCATGTAGCGCACAATGGCGCAGTCAGTGTGAAATCAATGTACGGGACAAATTAAGAAAATCACAGTGACACAGTTCATGAGCAGGCATCTTAAAATGGCTATGTTGAAAATTTGGTGAAAAATTCCTAAAAATGACTGTTTCTGACGTGCATTGCGCAGTTCTCGCCTTGCGCTAAGGTCATAATTTTCAATATTTTCACTCCAGATTTTCAACATTGCCATTTTACCACACCTTCTTATGAGTAGTACAGCTGTCATTTTCACATCTCACCCAAAGCGATGTTTCCGCCCATGTAGCGCTGGCGCCAGTCGATTGTCTTGAAATCAATGTAATGGGACAAATTAAGAAAATCACAGTGACACAGTTCATGAGCAGGCATCTTAAAATGGCTATGTTGAAAATTTGGTGAAAAGTCCTAAAATGACTGTTTCTGGCGTGCATTGCGCAGTTCTATACTGCGCTCGTAAGGTCAGTAATTTTCAATATTTTCATTCAGATTTTCAACATTGCCATTTACCACACCTTCTCATGGTAGTACAACTGCCATTTTCACATCTCACCCAAAGCGTGTTTCCGCCCATGTAGTGCACAATGGCGCAGTTGGTGTCTTGAGATCAATGTATGGACAAATTAAGAAAATCACAGTGACACAGTTCATGAGCAGGCATCTTAAAATGGCTATGTTGAAAATTTGGTGAAAAAGTCCTAAAAATGACTGTTTTACGAGCGTGCATTGCGCAGTTCCTATGCACGCTCGTAAGGTCGTGAATTTTCAATATTTTCATTCCAGATTTTCAACATTGCCATTTTACCACACCTTCTCATGAGTAGTACAACTGCCATTTTCACATCTCACCCAAAACGTGTTTCCGCCCATGTAGTGCACAATGGGCGCGGTTGGTGTCTTGAGATCAATGTATGGGACAAATTAAGAAAATCACAGTGACACTGTTCATGAGGTGAGGTGTTAAAATGGCTATGTTGAAAATTTGGTGAAAAAATTCAAAAATGACTGTTTCTGGCGTCGTTGTACAGTTCTATGCCGCTCATTAGTTTGCAAATTTTCAATATTTTCCTCCAAATTTTCAACATTGCCATTGTACACACCTTCTTATCAGTAGTACAGCTGTCATTTTCCTCTCTACAAAGCGTGTTTCCGCCCATATGGCGCACAATGGGCGCAATCAATGTCTTGAAATCAATGTCGGGACAAATTAAGAAAATCACAGTGACACTGTTCATGAGCAGGCGTCTTAAAATGGCTATGTTGAAAATTTGGTGAAAAAATTCCTAAAAATGACTTTTATGGCGTCACGTTGCACAGTTACTATGCATGCTCGTAAGTTTGCAAATTTAATATTTTCACTCCAGATTTTCAACATGTCCATTTTATTAAACTTCCTTATGAACAGTACAGCTGCAATTTTTCATATGTCACCCAAAATGTGTTTTCGCACATGTAGCGTACAATGGTGCTGTTGGTGTGCGAAAGCAATGTTTAGGACAAATTAAGAAAATCACAGTTACACTGTTCGTGAGCAGAGGTCTTAAAATGGCTATGCTGAAAAGTTGGTGACAAAAGTCCATGAAATGACTGTGTTACGAGTGAGCGTGCACAGTTTCCACGCACCCTCATTAGTTCATGACTTTGTAATATTTTCAGTCAGATTTTCACCAGTGGCATTTTCCACACTTCCTTATGAACAGTACAGCTGCCATTTTCACAACATGGCGAAGTGTGTTTTCACACTTTCAGTGCAGAGATGCGATCACTGTGGGAAATCATTGTTCGGCACAGATAAAGAAAATCACAGTGACACTGTTCATGATTGGAGGCACCAAAATGCCTGAGTTGACAATCTGCTGTAAGAAATCCCCAACCTAATTATATTACGGTTGTGCGTTGCACAGTTTCTATGTACGCTCGTGACTTCACCATTTTTTTAATAATTTTTACTACACATTTGCAACATAGCCATTTTTTACACCTCCCCATGAAAGAGTACAGCTGTCATTTTTTACATCCTTTTCGGAATATTTTTGCACCTGTGGTGCTAAATGCCATAGTCACTGTGCATAAGCAGCTTTCGGCTAACAAACTGATATTCCCCCTGTTCATGAGGTGGGGTCACAAAACAAACATGTTGAAAATTTGGAGTGAAAATACTAACGAATGCCTGAGTATTAGGGTTTTCAACTATAACGCCAACCCTATGAGGAATGACAGGAATCAGGGGTGTGCCTTGGGATTCTTTCCTGTGATGCTCATACCATTCCACACCTCACGGTCACTGAGAGGCATCGAGGTATGCCTTGGACTCTTGCCCCAAAGTTCACCCTATTCTCTATATAGCACCCATCTCACCATATTTCTAATGAAATGGGAGTGCGCGCATAAGACCAAAGACCACAAGGAACACCGTGGCACTTGTCAGTGTCTGCAGGGTGGGGATGTGTGATGAAATGCGTGCCGTTATGCCTGATAACCAAGCGCACACCCCAATGCCTGTCACTCTCTGCAGGGTGGTGGTGGGGTTGGCTTCAGTTCAATACTTCACTGCCATTCCTATTACGCAGCTCTGTAACTTCTACACTACCACTGCCAATGCCAATAAGCAAACATTCGGCATTGACAAATGCTTGTTAAAAGGGCAATACAAGTTAAATTAAATCTGTGTTGTTTAGATTGACATGGACATTGACAGGAAAGAGACACATTTAACCTCAAAACAGGTTAGATAATTATACCCAAGTTCCAAACTACAGCTTTGTTTTACTTTGATTATCCACCCATTACTACAAAATTCACCAAGTAAAGTAGGTTTCAAAGCTTTCTCTGCTGTTACTATACAATAATCTCTTAGTTTTAACTACAGCTGTGACAGATTCTTTCCTTTACAATAGGAAGGTAAAGAGGAAATTGTTTAACCAGGAAAGGCACACTAATCCGAGCGTGTTTCCAGGTGCGAGCTGGGAGCACAAGGAAATTAAGTGACATGCTTAGAGTCACACAGTATGTAAGTGGGGACTGTAGGATTCAAACCCAGGTCTCCAGTTTTGTAGCTCAATGTCCTTAACCACTATGCTATACCCAAGCTCCATTGGTAGCCCTGCCTCTTGCTGCCCCAGAGATGTATTATAGCATCACTCATCATGACTGAATGGAGAAAACAGGATGCTCCTGTCAATATGTAGACCCCATTTTCATCATGCCATCCCTGAAACAAATCACTCCCACACACTCTTTATTTATTTATGTTAACTAGGTAACTACACTAAGCAGAAACTGCCTTGATGTTAAACGGCTAAAACTGCATTATATGTTTATTGATAACATCTTATAACATGAATTCAGCAAGATATGCACAGCTGTAAGTCTCATCACTGCACCTTCTCCCCAAAACCAGAATCAGAGGCCTTCTGCTGAGCCCTTCTCATTCCAAGGGGGGCTAATCCAAGTGGATGGGTTAGTACCCCTTTCTTGTTCACCCCTTCAAAGGGATACTGATAAGTACCACAAGAAACCATTCTCAGAGGGGGACCCTGGGGCTGACAGAAGGACTGCTTTCTTTATCTGGCAGACTTCACTGTCTTGTGGAGCAAGCCTGATGAGAGCAATAAGTCCCTTCTGAGCCCAGCATGGGTCTTCAGACTCCACCTCAAGCAAACCTCAAGAGCACCTGTCCAGAAAGGGCACAGGTACCCCTCCCCCATATCATGATTACATACATAGAGTCTCCCATGCCACAGCCATGTTTACAATGACTGACAGGTTCCAGAGCATGATAAGTTCCTTTGCCTTTGGAAGAGTTGAAAACTGCGTCAAAGGCCCCCTCATAATGGAAAAACTGAGAACATTCTTCTGTGACTCCTAATGCAGTCCCCTTTTTTGGGGGAAAAAGGATCTCCAAGCTTCTCTAGACATTCTCTGTAGCATACTCTTAGAAGGATGGGAGAGTTTCTAGTAAACTGAGGGAAGAAGACATGGGGGAGTTGAGCTAAATACTCCTACTTAAGCCGCCTCTTCATCCTCCTCAATTGGCCAATCACCCCCACCTGACTCCTTTGCCAGAGCCTTCCTGACTCCTCCTCAGTAGGTGTGTTAATCAGGACCTGGCCAACCTAGTGGGGAAGGGCCTATACACCCTATATCAGAGTCAGGTGGAACATAAGAAGCTATCCTCCAAAATCCCATTCAACTGCAGTCCTTTTATGACTGGCTATTTGATGGATAGTTCCCTGTTCTTTTCCCATCGTCCCTGAAACAAACCACCCCTACACAGTGTATTTAATGTTACATACCGTGAATATATATCTTTATTGATAAAATGTAATTACATGGACAGTTAAGACTGATGTGTGCAGCATGGAGTCTCATTTCTGCTCCCCCAACAACCTTGGGGTCTAGGTCCTTTCTCCAAGCCCCAACTCATTCTGAGGTGGCTTACCTGAGCAGATAGGTCAAACTCCCTTCTCAGGTCAGACCTTTCTAAGGATTTTAGGTAAGCACTGAAGGAATTCCTCCATCGAGGGTGGCCCTGAAGCTGACAGAAGAGCTGCTCACCCACATCTGGCAAAGCTCACATCCTTTGTGGTAAAAGCTCACTTGGGGGTGCCAAGATTATTCTGAGTTTGGTGTCAGTCATCCAGCTCCACCTCCAATGCCAACCTCTGAAGACCTGTCTGGACCAGGTGCTGGTTGACCTCCCACATGTCACCCTAGCCTTCACAGAAACTCCCAAGCCGCCACAATACAAGATTACCATATGCCACCCCCCCAAATACATCACCACTGTAATCCCTACAAGGCTTCATAGATGGTCATGATGTGCAGATCATTACATGTATTAAAAGTGTACCCCACTCCAAGTGAACAATCCTGGTATTGTGGTCAAACTGTCATCGTGTTTGATCAACCAGCCATCAATTGCCTCCATAAATGTCCCAGTTTATATAATGATCCCATTCTGAGCCCAGCCTAGGCATATATGTTGCCAACAGAATCTCTGGCTCATGTGTGACCAGACCAAGGTCATGCAGGGCCACCTTCACTAAATGCAGAGAATGTCATATTTCATACTTTGTATGAGGCTGACTGACTTCCCCATTCCCAGGTCATTGCCACCCAGACATATGATGAGGATAGCAGGAAGACCATTCTTCCATTCATTGGCCACCAACCTTGGAAGCAGGTCCCTCCACAGCTTATTCTGTACTGCCCCAGCCAGATCTCCTAGGCCCCTAAGTTTTTCTATCACCATAAGAGGATAAAATAGCAACTAGATTTGCATACTTTACTAATATAAATAATCACAATAACAACAGTTTTTAAAAAATTATGAAGAGAAAAATGTTTACACAAGGAAATTATTTTAGTATACTAAAGAAAAGAAATAAGTTGGAAACTCACCAAAATGCAAGATAGCTGCATTTAATAGTAATATAAAAAGAAATGTTGCCATTCTGGCCATGAACAAGGAATGACTCTATTAGAATAAGGAATAATATCATTAATACTGAAGAAATATTGAATAGGTAAGTAATACATATAGGAAAGATATTTCAAAAGTATGTGTAAATAAAATATATTCTTTACAGAATGTTGAGATTGTTGGAAATAATGAAATTGATTACGCTGTATATACATTTGTTTTATAATGTAAGAAACTTTTAAATTTAGCAACATTGGATAACCATGAATGACCATAGAAACACTGGAACATACAAACTGATGGCAGATAAGGACAGCTAGCCCATCCCATCTGTCCATTTTGCCTTACTACTGCAGAAGCCACCGACCCTACTTGATCTCTGGCTTTACTTTCTCGTTCCTATCGCTAAGGATCCCCTATTCCTGTCCCATGCATTTTTTAATTCCCTCACTGTGTTTGCCCCACCACCTCTGCTGGGAGTCTATTCTATGCATCTACCACCCTTTCTGAGAAGAAATACTTCTACAAGTTACCCCTTAGTCTAGCCTCTTCCAACTTCATGTCATGGCCCCTTGTTCCTGAACATCTTTTCTGAAAGATGCTACCCTCCGGTACCTTATTTATGCCCTTTAGATATTTGTAGGTTTCTATCATATCTCCCCTGTCTCTCCTCTCCTCCAGGGTATACATATTGAGGACCTCCGAGTCTCTCCTCATATGACTTTTGGTGCAGGCCCTGCACCATCTTTGTTGTCCTTCTTTGAACTGCCTCTACCCTGTCTATGTCCTTATAGAAATGCACCTCCAGAACTGGACACAGTACTACAAATCAGACCTCAGTAATGATCTGTACAGTGGCATCACACCTCTTTTCTTCTGTTGGTGATACCTCTTCCTGTGCACCCTAGCATCCCACTGGCTCTCCCCACAGCCATGGCACATTGTTTGGCTGCCTTTAGGTCATCAGATATGATTACCCACAAATTCCTTTCCTGTTTCATGACTGCCAGTATCTTCCCTCCATCATGTAATCCTCCCCTGGGTTCTTGCAACCCAAATGCATGATTTTGCACTTTTTCACATTGAATATCAGCTGCCGTACTCTAGACCATTCATCCAGTTTACCTAGATGCCTCCTTATTTTTTCCACCCCTCCCATTGTGTCCACCCTGTTGCAGATCTTATTGCCATCTTCAAAGAGACACACCTTCCCTTTCAGCCCCTCTGCAATGTCACTTATGAAGACATTAAATAGGACTGGCCCTAAAACTGATCCCTGTGGCACCCTGCTGGTCATCCTCCTTTCCTCAGCTTGATCTCCATTTACCACCACCCTCTATATTCTATCACTCAACCAGTTCCTAACCCAGTTTACCACCTTGTGTCCCACTCCCAGGCTGCCCTGCTTGTTCACAAGTATTCTATGTGGAACAGTAGCGAAGGTCTTAGTGAAATCCAGGTAGGCCACATCCACCAGTCCCCCCTGATCAACTTCCCTAGTCACCCAGTCAAAGAAATCAATTATATTTGTCTGACATGACCTTCCTGCTGTTAATCCATTCTGTCTCAGATCCTGTGCTCCGATGGATTTAATGAATTTAAGATGTTCCACAGTCCATTCTTTAAGTAGTGATTCCATAATTTTCCCCACTATTGAGGTGAGGCTAACTGGTCTATAGTTTCCAGCCTCCTCCCTACTCCCACATTTGTGAAGAGGGACTATATCTGCCCTCCTTCAGTCCTCTGGAACCACTCCCGGTTCAAGTGATTCATTGAGCAGGGCTGCCAATGTTGCTGCCAGCACCTCCCATAGTTCCCTTAATATTTTAGGATGTATCCTATCTGGTCCCATTGCCTTGTCCACTTTCAGTTTTGAGAGTTCATTTAGGGCACTCTATTCCATAAATGGACTGGTGTCCACCTCCTTCCCATATCTGCTCATGTTGCCTATATGTGGTCCCTCACCTTCTCCTTCTGTGAATACAGAATAAAATATTTGTTCAGTATTGATGCTTTTTCCAGGTCCCCTTCCACACACTTCCCTTCTTCCCCATTAAGCCTTAAAATCCCATCCCAGTTTTTTCTCCTTTCACTAACGTATCTATAAAAAGTCTTGTCCCCTTTTTTTACCTTCTATGTTATTTTTTCCTCCATTTGCACCTTTGCTTTCCTGACTGCTTCCCCTGCTTCCCTCTGTTTATCTAGGTACACTACCCTGTCCTCCTCCTTCTGTGTTTCCTTGTATTTCCTGAAAGCCATCTTTTTCACCCCTTACCCTCCTTGCCACTTCCTTTGAGAACCATAGTGGATTTCTCTTTGTCTTTCTCTTGTTTACTTGTCTAATTCAATGGTTTGTCACCTCCACTATGGCTACTTTCAGATGGTCCCACTGCTCCTCAACTCCCCCCCCCCCATTCATCCCTCTCTGCCAGGGCATGCTTGAGACATATCCCCATCTTAGAAAAGTCCGTCCTCCTGAAATTCAGGACCCTCACCTTTGTGTAGCTTGACTCTGCCACTGTGCTCATACTGCACCACACCGTGCGATGATCACTGGACCCCAGGTATCTGCGCACCCTGACTTCCCCAATTCTGTCTCCATTGGTGAGTACAAGGTCCAAAATTGCACCTTCCTGGGTGGGCTCCAACACTAGCTGCCTGAGGCCTGCTCCTCACACAGAGTACAGGTGGTCTCTGCTCTTGGTTGAAGCAGCAGCTGGGATGCTTCAATCTACATCTGTCAGATTGAAATCAACTTACCAGGAGCACCTCCTCTTTATCTGCCATTGTGTGAATGGATTCCACTAGAACCCTGTCCACCTCCTCCCCTTGTCCTGGAGGTCTGTATATCATACCCTTGCAAAGGACTGTGCCATTGCCTGTCTCAAGGATGACTCACAGAACCACCCCCCACACATTTCCCGTATCTCAGTCGCTCTAATAACCTCCGTGACATAAAGAGAGCCAACCTCTCTCCCTTTTCACCCTCCGTCTCTCTTAAACAGATTATAATCTGCTACTGCTACATCCCAGTCATGATTTTGAGTATAACACATCTTGATAATAGGTACAATATCCGGGTCAGCCTCCATCATTAAAGCCACCAGGTCTAAGATTTTATTTCCCAGGCTGTGGGCATTAGTATACATGGCCTTCCATGTTTTGCCATTTCTCCTTTTGCCTTTTTTCATCCTCTGTTTGTCCTTCCTGTTTTTAATCCCATTCCTCCTGTCTTCTGCTGTTCCCTCCTTTATGAGTTTAATTACCTCTGGCAGTATCATATCTTTATGGGCCTCCATATTGACTGCACTATCCTGTGAGGGTGGGCAGTTTGATTCTCCCTGCTTCCTTCTGCCCCTCTCCCCCCCATTGGCTAGTTTAAATGCTTGCCAATGAAGCATTTAAACCATTCACTGAGGACAACAGTCCCCTCCCTGGAGGGATGTAGGCTGTTGCCCTTGTACTGGTCCACATTCCTCCAGGTTGGTCCCCAGTCTCCAGTGAAGCTGAACCCTTTCTCTCTTCAGCAGTTCTCCAGCCAAAAATTGGAGTCTCTGGAGTGGAGGTTCCTATCCTTCCCATTGCTGAGGACAGGCAGCACCTCCAAGAATGTCACAGAGCTTGCTACCTGCCAAAGGCCCCTCCCCAACTCCCTGAACTCCTCCTGCATACTTTCTATCCCTGCCTCATCCCTAGCCAGATCATTTGTCCCCAGATGGACAATGACATCATGCTCCCCTCCTCACTACTGCCATAGCAATTCTCAGGATTCTCTCCCCATTCATCCAAGCTGTGCTTCCTGGTAGACCCTTAACCTCCCTTTCCTCCACTGCACCTGTCCCCAAATCCACTCCCCAGACTATGGAGTCCCCCATTAGGAGAAGCGTCCCCTTTCTTTGGGGTCCTCTAGCACTCTCCTGTGGGGCTGTCTTGTGGACAACCTGCTCATCCCCCTTGGTCGCAACTTTGGGTGACAGTTTGGGATCCTCCCACTCCTACAAAACTGTCTAGGAGTTTTTCAGTTGCACCGGGTTGGGAATGCACCTTTGATCAACCTACCTAACCCTCCCTGAGCCCACTGTAGTCAACCCACTCCTTTTGTTAGTCTACCTTTGAGGTAGTGGGTGTAGACTTGGTGGCTTCTGGGTGGGAGAAGAGATTCCATGAAACCTAGCCAACTCAGCCTAGCAGCTGGCACTCTCCATCTTCAACCTACAGAGGTGCCTGCATGGTCAACTTTAATGATTCTCAAGCTAGATGGACCACGATCACCCATGGTCTATCTGTAGATCATTTACTGTTAGTGGTTGTTCATGGATAACCATGGTTCAGTTGGCATATGCAGCCACAGTGTGAAGTAATGTTTGGGCAACATTGTTGATAGCCAAAAGGCTAGTTGTATGATTGAATTGTTTGACTGTTATATGTAGATAATTTGGTCATTTATACTTTCAGTCTCTGAGGGACTACCTCCATGTGGGGGTAACATGAGGGTAAAGGAACCCTCATGAGGAGGGTTTAGCCCCACGAGCTGTTGTGAGAACATAATTCCTTTAGGCTAAAGGTGCTTTAGGAAGGAACCCAAGGGAGAGTTGCTGGAGGAGGGGAGAGTACAGTGGAAGCAAACAAACTAAGCTTCTGAGAGAGACTAATGGAATCTGGTTTATATAACCCTGAAAGGAGAAGTGGATGGTTGCTCCTGCCCATCAAATCTCAGGCTTGGCCTTTTCATTCACTTGATGTATGCAGGCACAGTATGGAGTAATGCTTGTGCAACATTTTTTGTAGTCAGAAGGCTAGTTGTATGATTGAATTGTTTGATTGTTATATGTAGATACTTTGGTCCCTCTCACTGTCTGTCCCCTGTGGGACTACCACCATATGAGATACTGTAAAGGCAAAATAATCTTCTTGAAGAGGGTTCCACCCCTACATATACCACAGGGACATGATTCATTTATGCGGAAGATACTTTAGGAAGGGGTCCAAAAGAACTGTGAAGCAGGAACTGCAAACACAGACTGAGTTGAGCAATGATATAGATAGCTCACAGCTGCTAATGATTGATAGCAAAGGCGTTACTTTGAGAAAGAGAGACAGAATGGCATTTCTGTAGGATGAGGGGAGTCACTAGGCAACTCCAACTTACAGGAGCATTCCCAACAATATTGCATAATGATATGCTTTGTAATGCTTGCAAGTTACATATGAAATTGCCAGAAGAAGGCCATAGGGTCTATCGAGTCAGACTTCAGACAATACAGGTTGACAAGGCTTACAATGCATACAGGCTTGTAAGATGCATAACATCTTGCACTTTGTCAATGTGTAGTGCCCCTAGTAGTGTAAGCAATTAATTTCATAAAGGTATATACTTTTGTGCTTTTATGAACCTAAAGGTTCTTTTGCTTCTTCTCAAAGTGGAAAAGGATCCTTGGTAAAAAAATGTAAACACTAGCAAATCCTTCTGTGCTGTACAAAATATCCTGTATAATGGACCAAAGTTATACGGTACTCAATTGACTTCCCTAGTTTAGAGTACAAAAAAGCTATGCATCTTTTTGTGGCCAGCCTAGTACGCTTGTATTCCTTTCACAATTTACACAACAGTTAGTTAAACTGGGCAACGCTAACCAGAAGTTCATGGCTATTTCTTGTTCAACAACATGTGGCCCACCCCCTCCCCAATGTCTAGGGGCAACTCCAATCTTTCACAGGGAGGCAGCGAAATAGAACAGCACCGAAATCTCACCAGAAGCATCACACAGGTTCAAAGCTTTGAAAACATTACAGCCTACCTGAAGATGTCTTCACTTTGGCTGTGAAACGTCAGGGAGCATGGCCACAAACACTCTGGAGCACCCCAAACTCCACACGGGATCCTTGGCTTCTGATCATCTTCTCTCTCTTTCGCTGCAGGAACCCCCTTGATCCTGGGACACAGCGGTGCAGGATTTAGCATAAAAACTCACTGGAAATAAAACTCATTTGGAGATTATAAAACCTGGAGTATTTACAATTCATCAGTCATCTAGTTACAAATTGAAACCTCTCCAATTAATCCTTTTAAAACTCAGTCACTTTATTTCTCCTGTCCCCAAACAATTTAACAGGCTTCAGGGGTCCATCTTTGACTTAAATTCAATCCTCAGCTCCATGGGGCTAAACTTTATACAAGCCAGAAATAATGGCAGTTTTTAAGACAGAGCAAGCTTTTATACAGCTCTTAAAACATCAAATATAGTATTTTTCAAGGACTCAGCAACCTCTTCCTGGACTGTGAAGCTCCAACAGATCACTAGTACGGGTAAGTACCTAACAGAACTTCTTACTTGGTTTCCACATTATCCTCAAACCAGAAAAGTGAACGGCTTCTCCCACACCATTCCCTGACTCTCTATTCTGGCCTTCCAGGGACATGGATGGTGCAGTAGCAGCCAAACACACTGCACCATACCCCATTCTCTCCTGCCTGGTTGCTGTTCTGGTCTGCCCGATCTTCCCAGACCACCTCTAGCTCCCTCAAAATCCTGGATCAAGGCGTAATAACAAGGTATGCAGTCTAACATCTGAATGGCCATAACTCCTCTTCCTCATCCATCCCACTGCCTGATAAGTGCAACCAGCACCGGGGGAAAAATATACCTCCAGGGCACTCTGCAGCCCACTCGGCTAAAGCCCTGCAGCTTCCAGGCCTGTCCCTCCAAACAGGCCTATAAAGGGTTGAAGCTTCCCCTGGCCTCCCTCGCCAGTGAATCCTAGGCTGCCTTGCCACTCCAGAATGCAGAGGCCCTGCCACAGCCTGCTGCAACCCCGATAACCCAGGCCCACTACCAGCCTACTGGGGCCTACCTGGGCCAATGGGGCCTACCTATACTGCACCTCCATTTCTCTCCCTTCCACTCCCAGAGCCTGTGGCCCCACAATAATGGCCACTGATGCTTGTCTAAAAACCCTTCCATGGACCACCCAGGTGACCCAACGCACTGCCGCTGAGAACCGGCTGCCTTATATATGGGGGGGGGGGCACCACCCTGCACTGCCCTGCAGTGCCAGTCAGTATTCTCCTGTCTCCGAACCCAGCACTCCCCCTCAACTTCCTGTCCTGCCTATTTATATATACAAAAAAAAAACCGCTCTCTGCTGCCACCAAGTGGTGGCACACAGAAATTGTGCCCCCAGAGCACTAACAGATCCTTAAGCCCTGGTGGCAATAAGAAGAGAGGGGTCCCTAAAGGGAATGTAAGCCTTTCTCAAATGAGAGGAGACTTACACTATCCCCCTACCCAGGGAATCAGGGAATCATTTACTCCTGAGAGTGATGGCAGAAGGCCCACCATGGCCTACCACCCAACAATCTAGGTATGCACATCTCCCCAGTCTGCCAGGAAAGGAACCACTGGCATTTTGGCCCAAAGGGTTTCTCACCCACATTACTTACTGAACTCTATCTTAACGTATTAAAAAAAATTCTGACTAGCTTACCTGTGACAGGAGGTCCAAACAAAGACATCTAGAAAATAGCTAACTATTAATGGAAACAACTACTATTTCAGCTCTAAGAAGCAGGTAATTATCAGATATTTAAACAATTTGAGGTAGAAATGGCAATTTCACTTTTCCTTACCCCTGATTGTACCTCACACACAATATAACAGGTTACTTTATGTACAAATAAAGGAATTCTAACATCCACACACCATACACTCACTCATGCACTCTTGTAATGGCATCAGCCACAACATTTTAAGTGCAAAAAAAAATATTATAGCATTTATCATTAGAATCTTAATCGACAATGAGCAATTATCAGTCTTTTCATTATTCATCTAAATTGCTATACAGTCATCATAACCTGCTCCAGTGAACAATCTTCCTGGGACAGTCCAAAGAGTTTCTTACAGGGGGCTTAAGTGGAGAGTCCTGCACCAAGCAGGAAGTAGAAATTCGACTCCAGCTTGGTGCTAATGTCTTCAAAAGAGTCTTTATCCACCGCATAGTACTTGGTGACAGCCCCAGCCAAGTTCTGCACAAAAGCAAAGTTTTTAAACAGAGTAAGTCCAGACCATGGTGCAGTGTGGCACATTACCTGTGCATTCTGGAAAGATTGTTGAGAGAGAAAAACCCCCACCTCTGGGTGGATGTTTCAATCTCTCCAGTAGTTCCTTGTTTATCCAGTCCTCCCTCATCTCTTCTTTGATGTGCCAAATCCTCTCTGACACGTACTGTATGAGCAATCAAGAGACGAGTATTCAATGTGCAATATTCTCCTGACCCACCTCTCTGCCTGACTTCATTCAAGCAGGTCTCAGTTGCTGATTCTCTGAGCTTATCCTGATGGCAGTCATACTCGTTTTCTATACGTAATGTTTAGGGGGTCACTTTGGCTCAACCTGTCCATCCAGGTCCGGAGGGTCCTGGCACACACTGGCAAACATGGAGTGTGGTCATCCAAGGTGACCACTGGGTGATGGAAAGGCCGGAGGATTGTTTGGTATACCTGGTAGTCAGCAAATTGGTACCTTTTCCTCAGAAACTTCTCCTCATCTAGTAGTACCAGTCTTGTAACTGGGAGGTATTCTGCTTTTTTACAAGTGTTTTGCACTTTGTGAGCTGCCGGGTAAGTCTAGTGTGTATGGTTGCTAGGCAACACCACAGTCTACTCGGGCAGTAACGCTGACTGACAATTTTTATTGCTGGGTACAGAAACAGAATTTTTATCAGTGTGTGGCTCTTATCTGACCTTTTAAGGGCAGACAAAACTCCAGTTTAATACTTTTTAAAAGCCTGTTTGTAGTGAGGGACAAGAAGAAGGAAGGACAGGGAACTTCCAGTCAGCACTCTTTTATACACAAGGATATGATGAGCTTCAGTGAGCCCAGCACTAGTGAGCACAGCAAAGGCGACACAGCTAAGGCAATAGCTGTGTCTGCCATGTCAGCTGGGGAAGAAGGGAAAGGGGCTGCAAAAAATTACCCTCAGGTAGGGAATGAAACAGGGAAAGTAAATACTACTGACCAGGGAATAAATGAATGGCAAATTTGTGGGATATGTGGGGTATGAAAGGACAAAAGGAGCAGATGGGCAGCCAGGTTTGTATAAAATGTATGTATATTAAGGCACTACAGGATAAAGTAAAAGCCCTACAGGATAAGACAGAAGTCCAAACAGGCATAAATGAGATAGCAAAGTGTGTGCAAAACACCAGAAAACTGTTAGAAGAAAAAGAAAGAGAACAGGTGGCTAAATAAATAAAGGTCCCTGTGATAAAAGAAAAGAGAATGGACGACTCTGTGCCATAAAACATAAACACTAAGGAGGAGAGATGGCACACGGTCAAAAAAGACTCTAGAAAATGGAGATGAGAAAGAGATATTCAGCTAGAACTTACAAATCGATATGAAAACCTGGAGGTAGAAAATGTTGATAGCCAGCCCCGGGAGGAAACCCCAGTTATTGATCTAAACACAGCTTATCTGAGCAATAGCAATAGAAGCACAATATCTCCTGAAGGTAGCCAAGAAACAAACATCTGCCAGTTCCAGCAGGCAAAACTAGATCCCGCTAAAGAGAAACGGACAGACCAAGCAGCAAACAGATCATGACAGCAACAATCTAATAGGCCACAAGTAACTACAAGGGACATAAATCAGCCTGGTGGAAGTAAAAAAGATATAGTAATCATAGGTGACTCTATGTTAAGGACAGCCAATAGAATAATATGTAAAAACAGAAAGGACCAGGTTATGTTATCCTGCTTACCTGGGGCAGGTATAGCAGATGTGAAATAAACTGCTCCCTTGGCTCCTAGAGCACACAACAAATCCACTTGTTTTTTTGCGCATAGAAACAAATGATATCAGAAAAAGGGGGACTACCTATATTCAGAGGGACTTTGAGGAAGTAGGCAGGGAGTTCCAAAATAAAAATTGTTTATTGGTTATATCTGAGGCACTCCTAGTCCTGCGGGCAGGCATACAGAAAATAAATGAATTAGTATGATTTAATGGATGGTTAAGAAGATGGTGTAAGTGAAAAAACAAGATCATGCCACTGTGAGGGTACAGGATAATCACCCCCGATCCTAATCACAACACCCATCCCCCCTCTCTTCTTACCTGAACCTACATTAAATCATGCCTTAAATCCTTAAAACTTTCAAGTGTTGTATTTATGGTCTACGATTTGAATAATTGCCTGTACTGTTATCCTCATTATCTTGTCTACTTCTCATAACCTTGTATCACCTGATTGTATGTATTGTATTGCTTCTGTTCCCCGGGTTGCCCCTGAAAAAGGGACCTTCAGGGCCCAGTGGGCCAACCCGGTCATCAAAATTCAATAAATAAAATAAAATAAATAAATAAATTGTGGAGCACTAGCATAGATTTGAAAATGCTTATCAACTTTACGTCCATGATGGGCTCCATCTGAACAAAAATGGAATTAGGGTACTAGCAGATAGATTCAATGTCAAAATAAGCAATGCTTTAAACTAAATAAGGGGGCAGGTGGGAGGTGTTAAAGATATCAATGTTCATAGCAGAAAGCAAAGTGCATTAATGAAACATACTGATGGGAAAGCATTACTGTTGAATGTGTGCAGCCTAAATAACAAGAAAGATGAGTTGGAGTTTATTTTAAATAAGAATAATATTGCACTATGTGCAATCACAGAAACCTGGTGGAAAAAAGGTAACTAGGGAACAAATATCAAAGGGTATAAGTTATTTTGAAGTGATAGAGAAGGAAAAAATGGGCCAGGGGTTGTCTTATATGACCGAAATGACATTGAAGCTTATGAAATGAATGCCTCAATGGACCCAGACTATGAACAGCTTCTTGTACAGCTAGTCCCCATAGAAAAAAACAGATAATTGTGGGAGTATGCTATAGACTCCCTCATTAAATTCTAAGAGAACAATGGAATTTATAGCCCAAATTGGAAAACTAGATACATCTAAATAACTGTTGCTGTTAGGAGACTTTAATTTTCCTGGAATTAATTAGACGTTCTGGGTTCCCTCCTTACTAGCAGAGGCAACATTTCTTAAGGTATTGGATTCACTGGTATTATTAAACCATGTGGAAGAAGGAACAAGAAATATCAATATTTTAGATTTAGTTATTAGCAAGCTAGAGGATTTAATAAAGGAATGTAAGATCAGGGAACCTCTATTAGGAAGTGATCACAATATTGTGAAATGTTATATAGAGATTAATACATGTATACAACAGGGGGTTACCAAAATTATGAATTACAGCAAGGCAAACTATGAGCAACTTAGAGATAAGGTAAAAGACTGGGATTGGGAAAAGCAATTCATGGGATTAAAAGCCCCTGACAGGAGGTTGTTATTGAAAAAAATTCCTCCTTGAGGTGGTTGAAACTGAAATACCAATAAAACCAAAATATAACATAAAGGGTAAGATCCCAGCATGGTTTATCTTACAAATATACAAGCTAATTAAAAGGAAAAACAGGGCACATAAGCAATATAAGAAGGATGGAGGTGGGAGATATAAAGACAAATATGAAAAGAGACTGCATGAGTTGAAAAAGGCAATACAAAATGCAATAAGGAACTTCAAATTTAACCTGGTAAATGAATTCTCTGACAATTATAAGGCTTTCTATATCTATGTGGGCTCCCTGAAAAATAACAGCAACAATGTGGGGCCACTTTTATTAGGGAGCAAGATAACAACTGACTGTAAGGAAATGGTAGAGCAATTTAACAATTACTTTGAAAGTGTTTACAAAAAGGGGCTACATTACAAAGTGGCACTACAGAAAATACTCATTGTACCCTAAAAGTAACTTCAACGATGGTCAAAGATAAGCTAGCTAGCCTTAAACCAACAAAGTCTTCAGGACCAGACAACCTGCATCCCAGATTGGTAAAGGAACTGGCAACAGTCTTAAGTGATCTCATTCAGGCTATTTTCCAATCCTCTACAGTATACGTACTGGGGGACTCAATAGTTAAGTACATGGATAGATATGCCTCCAGAGGTAGTAAGGAAAATGTGACTACGAGTTACTTCTCATGAGCTAGAATAGGCGATATTATGGGCATGCTCAAAAATATAGTTAAAGAAAGGGATGGAAGTGCCACGGTTGTACTTCATTTGGGAATGAATAATCTAAAAAAATCAGAGTACCAATGAAATAATAGAGAAATATAAAAAAAAGTTGGTAGAGACTAAAAAGCTAAATTGTAAAGTGGCATTTTTGGAGATACTACCAGTACTCAGAAAGAACTGCTCATATATGAAGGAGCTGAAGGAAATTAATAATTGGCTAAGACAATGGACACTGAGGGAAGGATTACAATGTATAACCCATTAGGAATCTTTTGAAACTGACCATCATTATTTTGTAGAGATGGTCTCCATCTTAGTAAGAAAGGAAGTAGAAATCTGGGATTTGCCTTGAAGAGATTAGTAGACAGATCTTTAAACTAACGAGTAGGGGAGACAGGTTATTAGACAAATAAATTATTCAATGTGTGAACCTGAGTAACAATAAAGATTTCAAGCTAACTGAAGGAGTACAAAAAAAATTCAACCAGTCCAATTTGAAAGTATGGTCCCTAAATGCAAGGAGTCTGAATACTATAAAGAAACTAGAGTTGGAGTCTTGAATGTTAGCAGAACATGTTGACATGTGTTTGATTACGGAATCCTGGTGGGAGAATGGTGTAGAGTGGAATAAGAGCATTGATGGTTACACACTATTCAAAAGAAATAGGACAAACAAAAAGGGAGGAAGTGTAGCTATATATTTAAAAAACAATATACAAGGCCATGCTCTGAAGTTGCAGGAAAAGTTAGAAATTGAATCATTATAGTTGGCATTAGAGGAGAATACGGGAAATAAGCTATATGCTGGTGTTTATTAGAGAGCCTCAAATTCTAGTAGTGTCGTAAATAGGCAAATAGAAAATGAAATAGAATTCATGGCTCAGAAGGGTGATGTATTAATTTCTGGAAATTTTAACTACTCAGAAATTAGCTGGAAACAAACAATGCATTCAATAACAGGCAACAAACATTTTGTGACTACACTTATAACATCAGACCTACAACAGTTGGTTTTTAAACCTACAAGACGGGATATTATTTTAGACTTGATTATAACAAATAGATCTGATAAAATTTAAAAAATAAAGATAAGAGATGGAATATCTAACAGCGATCATAACATAGTTGAGTTTAACATTAAGAAATATATAGTGTATTTAACAAGGGGAACCACAATGGCAAAAAATTATAAAAAAGCTGACTTTAAAAAAATGAAGCAAGAACTAAAAGCATGGAAATGGGAAGATGAGTTGGCAGGTAAAAATACACTTGAGATGTGGAACATCTTCAGAGATAAAATAAGATCTTTAGAAGAAAGATTTGTTCCATGTAGGAAATTGTACAACAAAAGAGGTAAAAAACCCACATGGTGCAACTCTAAGGTAATGAAGCTGATTAATAAGAAAATAAGGTTTTTGATAACATGAAGAGAGTAGGGATGGTCAAAAGTAAAGAGGACTATAATAGAGTATTAAAACTGCTGAAAAAGACAATACAGTTGGAAAGAAATAAAGTAGAATTTGGTTTAGCCCATATAAGGGATAATTATAATGGTTTCTTTTCGTATGTGAATAGGTTGAAAGGGAATAATTTATTTATTTATTTATTTAAGAGATTTACCAGATAAGCATTCTGAGCGTGGACTGCTCGTTTCCAGATGCGACCTGGGGTTACATAGGTCAAAGAATAGATACAGTAAAATCACAGTACATCAGTGTTACATAGGTCTAGAGTAACTAACAGTAGTCACAGTACACAGTGTGGTTAGACAGCAGACAGCAGGTACAAAGACCGTATTATATATGTCAGCTAAATCTGTGGGTGGCAGTTACATACATCAGAGTAGTGGGACCTCAGGCATGGTTTGAGAGCCCAGTGGGAGTCTGAGAGCCTGATGTCTTCAGGTAGCTCATTCCATAGTTTTGGCAGTTGATGCATAAAGGCCATTTGGCCCTTAGAGGTGTGCATGAAAGGTACATGGAGTTGTTTTGGATCAGAAGCTTTGAGGGGGTAGGCAGGGGGTGGCTGGGTTGATGGAGCACAGTTGAGGTAGAGGGGGAGGGTATTTGACCAGTATTTGTAAATAAGATTAGTACAATGTAGTTTACACTGAGACTCTAAAGATGGGAAGGAGAGGGTGCTGTACAGATCACAGTGATGGGTGGAGGGAGGGCAGTCAAGTGCGTAACGACAGAAAGAGTGATAGAGGGGGTCCAGTCTGGCCAGGGTAGATGGAGAGGCAGCACTGTAGACCACGTCACCGTAGTCAAAAATGGGGAGGATCATTTTGAGGACTAGCTCCCTCCTAACAGAGGTGGGAAGGGAGCCTTTGTAGCGGTACAGTGCTCCTAATTTAGGGTGGAATTTTTTCTGTAGTGATTCGATGTGAGCATGAAAATCGAGGTGTTGATCGAGCCAAACCCCTAGGTACCTGAAGGAGGTGCAGGAATCTAGATTGGAGCCATCCAGGGTGTGGAAGACAGGGGGGACAGCCAGCCGGGATAGCTTGGGATGGGTGCCGAAGGTTATGGAGATGGTTTTCTTGGCATTTAGGATAAGCTGGTTGGACCTGAGCCAAGTTTGTACGGCATCAAAATCCCGTTGAAGAGATACAATTGTGTCATCGATAGAGGGGCCAGAGGTGTGCAGTACTGTATCATCTGCGTACATTTGTAATGCTGAGTTGGAGCAGACTAGAGACAGATAGTTTAAGAAAATAGAGAAAAGTAGGGGACCCAGGACTGAGCCCTTGGGGACCCTAATGTTCATTGGAAGTGGGGAGGAGATGTGGGGGCCAATTTTTACAGCCTGCACTGTCCCTGACAGATAGGCTTGGAACCAGTTAGAGGTGGGCAGGAAGAGGCCTGCTTGTTGCAATTTTGAGAGAAGATTAGAGTGGGACACAGTATCAAAGGCTTTGGCCAAGTCAATAAAAATAGCAGAGGTGACAAGGCCCTTGTCCATACCCAAAGAGATATTGTTAGTGAGCCTTAGCAAAGCTGTGATGGTGGAATGATTTTTGAGAAAACCCGACTGGAATGGAGTGAAGAAAGAGGTGGAGTTGAGGAACTGTGTTAGTTAGGCCCATTAATGGCTAATGGGAAAGAAATAACAGAGCCAAAAAGCACGGTGAAGGCCTTTAATAATGACTTTGGAACAGTATTTGAAAAAAAAATAAAACTGGACAGAACAAAATATACAATATCTGTGATAAACTGGACCTAGAAATGCCTTTATCCTTTCTACAGGAGTTTATAAAAAATCTAAAACCTCATAAACTGGCAGGCCCAGATCAGCTAACCCCCAGACTAATAAAAGAGTTGAGTGAATACATAGCTCTACCACTGATTAAAATTTTTAATAAATCTTTTGAAATTGGACAAGTATCCCAGGACTGGAGGCAGACATTAGTGATACCTTTATTGAAAAAAGTGGATAGGATGGACATTTCAACTTATAGACAGATCAGTTTGACCTCTATAATTTGTAAGATGGCTGGGAGCTATTTGAAAACAAAATTGGAGGTAAATATAAATAAAAATGGGTTAGTGGATGAGAAGCAACATGGGTTTAAAAAAACAGAGGATGTACAACAAACCATCTCTTTTTCTATGAAAAGATTAAAAAAATAGTCGGTGAGAATGTACCCACTGATATTATTTTCCTGGACTTCCAAAAACTCTCACATGGCCCGTTGATTGATAAAATGATTAATTTTGAATTGGACAGTAGAATTATAAACTGGACAAAAAATTGGTTGTGTTATAGATATCAGAGAGTGAGAGTGGTGGGGGAATGTTCTGCAACCATTGTGGTTACTAGTGGAGTGCCGCAGGGGTCGGTGTTGGGACCGGCCCTGTTTTCAGTTTTTATCAGTGATTTACAGGTTAAGATAAAAAATAATATTACTAAATATGCTGATAATATTAAGTTAGGGGGACCAGTTGGTACTATAGAACAACAACAGGATATGATAGATGGTCTAAAAACTACCTGGGACTGGGCAAGTGTTAATAAAATGTCCTTTAGTGTACAAAAATGTGTCACTATGCACCTTGGGAAAAACAATACCGCGCAGATGTATGTGTTGAATGGAGAAGTTCTGAAGAAAGTGGTAAATGAGAAAGATTGTGGAATTATTGTGGAGGATAAGCTAAAATATGAGAAACACAGGACACATACATTAATTAGAACAAATTTTATGATTAAAAATATTCATCAGTGCTTTATTAATAAATCAATTAATTGCAGGCTACCATTGTATAAACTGTATGTTAGACCATATTTAGATTATGGATCCCAGTTATGTAATCCATATAAGCATGGGGATATTAGTGAATTGGAGAAAATACAAAGAAGATATATGAAGTCTATAGGTTCCTTGAATAAACTGAACTATAAGGAAAGGCTGAATAGGACTGGTTTGTTCTCCGTGGAACACAGAAGAACAAGGGGAGACCTTCTAATGTTGTTCAAAATAATGATGGATCAGGAACTAATCAGGGAAATGAACATTGAGTTGAGTGATAAACTAGGGGGATTAAGAGGGCATAAAAATATTTAAGTTACTAACAGCTAGACTGAATAGTGAGTATCACTCTTTTATTAATAGAACAGGTAGGTTGTGGAACAGGCTTCCTGTAGAAGTTGTGAATAGTAGAAATTTGTGAGAATTTAAATATAAAATTGATGAATGGTTAATGGAAAACAGTAATCGTTGGACCCACTGATGTGGGGAGCGGTAGTATGGGCAACAAATGCCTTCTTTCGTTCTATACCGAGTATGAATACCCAGTATGAATGAGGGATAGATACCAGAGGATTGGACAATGGCACATGTTGTTCCAATACATAAAAAAGGTTCTAAACTTGAATGTTCAAATTATAGACCTATCAGCCTGGCCAGCGTCTTAAGCAAGGTCTTGGAATCCATTATCAAAGAATATATTGAAAATCACATACAGTATGATGGGCACTTAGATACAAAACAACATGGGTTCACAAGAGGGAGGTTATGTTTAACAAACTTGCTCTCCTTCTTTGAACTGGTAAGTGCGGCCATAAATAAAAATCTACCAGTAGATATATCACATATAGATTTTAAAAAAAACTTTTGATTGTGTGTCATACCAGGGAATTATCAATGCATTAAGAGAAATAGGGCTGGATGGAAGTATTATTCATTAGATTACAGCTTGGATGGGAAAAAGAAAACAAGTATGTGTAAAGGGGTATATGTCTGGTTGGGTCCCTGTGTCTAGTGGAGTGCCACAGGGATCTGTTCTGGGTACAGTCCTATTTAACATTCTCATAGCTTCTTTAAACTGTAATTCTAGGTCTTGGCTAGCAAAATTTGCTGATGACATAAAACTAGGAGCAGTGGTTTTTAAATCAAAAAGATGCAAAATCATTTCAAGAAAACATAGATAAATTGGCAAAAATGGTTGAAAAAAAGAAATTGAGATTTAATATAGCAAAATGTAAGATCATGCACTTGGATAAGAAGAATCATAGCTATAGATATAACATAAACGGGGTTAATGTATCATCTACAGAAATGGAGAAAGATTTAGGAATCTGGATAACCAAAAACATGGAATTTATCAGTCAGTGTACAATAACTACAAAAAGGGTTCATGGTATCCTGGCTTCCATAAGGAGGAACATACAGAGAAGTGATAGAGATGTGATGGTCCCACTCAATGTGTTTTGTTGGTTTGCCCACATATGGAATTTGCAGGTAGTTTTTGGATGCCTAGGTTGAAGGGAGATGTTAAGAAGATGGAGGGGGTTCAGAGGTGAGCAACTAAAATGATAAAAGGGATGAGGGACCTATCCTATAAGGAAAGACTGCGAGACCTAGAACTCTGCTCATTGCAATATTGGAGATACAGAGGAGGTATGTGCTTGGTGTAAAGGGCTTGCAGGGAACCAGATCTTTGGAAATGTATAGATTAGAAAAAAGACCCAATACAACTACAAATCGTGGTCACCAGTACAAATTAAAGGATGAGAATTACAGTAAAAACCAAAGAGGTGGTTGGCTTTCCCAATGTGTGGTGGTACAGTGGAATGCATTGCCTGAATTTCTAGTTTCCTGTGGCACCATAAACCATTTTAAATCAGCATTGGACAAATACAGCAAAGAACATTATCAGTTTAAAGTATAGGTTGAGCAGACCAAAAATGGCCATAAGGCTAAAGTACCTGACAATGTCTTATGAATCTATGAATCTTATGAATCATCCACTCCCTCTTGCAACTTCTCCAGAGCCTTTCCACTCTCCTTATGCTCCATGGATGCAGCAGATTGTGGACTGGCAAACCCTAGGATTTTAAACTTTTGGGCTTTGCCACAACTGAGGACCTGGACTTTTCCTACAGGGCCAGGGGCTACCTCCAGACAGGGGATGAGGCGTGAACCCCCTGGGACCTAGGGAGTCTCCTGCAGGTTTTCTGAGACCCCTACCCCTCCCTGTGCCATGGGGATAGTCAGTAGCTAGTGCCAAGGAGCAGGGCAGACATCTGTGCTCCCCGTCTCCCTCTGTCTTCATTTCCTCAGTAGCACTCACCTCTTCTCTTCTTCATTGACCACATCATGAGAGATGCCCCTGGCCTTTGCTGCTTCTTCCAAGGAACTCTCTCCAAGGGAAAGTCTCTCAAATGCTCCAGAATCCCCACTGCTCAGTGACCACAGCAAAGAAGACTACTCTGAAACACTTGGAAGGGGTCCCTAGAGGAAGACTGGTGAGGCGCAGTCAAAGATGCCTCCAGGGGCTGAACTTGAATAAATTCCACACACAGGCAGTTGCACAATTCCTTCCTCCTGAAATCCACATCTCACACACTGCTCATTAGATTGTCCTTTTTCTCTTGCTTGCCAGAGCCACATTGATAACGAGACCAGAACCGTCGCCATCGGCTCCTCTTGGGGGGAAGCTTTCTCTTCTATTTCGAATCCCCTGCCTGCCATTCTCCAATGCCAGTCTATTTGACCACCACACAATCTCCTTTATTACTCACAGTTCTCCTTACAGTGCTCAGACAATAAAATGAATGCTCTTACTACTTGCTCTCCTGGCTGCTATCCACGTGATTTTCGGCTTGCTCTTACACCTCCACATCTCTCTCTCTCTCAATGCTGCTGAAAAATAGTGCTGGGCTTATAAGCTAGTTTCTTCTCTCTGCAGCCATCCCCCAATCAGAGGCATCAGGGGTGTCACGTGACCAGACAGTCATGTGTGTGCACCACACCAGGAGAGCTGAGGCCCTCTTGTATTCTAGGCATGACTTCTACACCACCACAGGAATTTGTTTTGATGTGCCACTCAGTCTGCGCACGGCAAGGAGCCCACCAGCACCCCTGGTCCGGGAAATATGGGGTGATCCAAGGTTTTGGGTTCAAGGAAACATCCTGGACAAGCCCCCATGTGTGGCCCACCTCGCCACTGCCCTGCACTTCACATCAGTATTCTGTTCTCTTCCTACCCAGCACTCCCCTAAACTTCCTGTCCTGCCTATTTATATACCCAAAACACCCTACTCTTTGCTGCCACCAAGTGGCAGCAAACAGAAACCGTGACCCCAGAACACTAGCAAATCCCTAAGCTCTGGGGGCAATAAGAAGGGAAGGGTCCCTAAAGGGAGTATAATCCTCTCTCAAATGAGAGGGTGCTTACAAACACACATATGTTCTTCAATGTGTCTGTGTCACTGATCAAAGAATGGCCATAAACAGGTAGTAACTTTTGCATAGCTGTATAAAAACAGAAATCATCTCATAGTCACAGCCCAATTCTTCATGAAACCACCTCCCCCAACAGTGTACTCATCTAGTGAAGAAAATTAGATCTTTAGAAGTGTATGATTATTTTAGAGATGACACTACAAATCCACTGAAAAAAATGCTGCAATTAGTATGGTAAAAAGATCAATTACATTCTGTTGACTTGACCATTGACAACCAGTGTGCTGGCTGATCATTTGAAATGTGAGCATGACATTTTGCTAACAGGCACAACCATTAGCAATCCCTACTCTTCCCAGATGGGCCTGCAGCAGCAGGGATACTTGGGTATGGGAAGCAATGGAATTACATGGTTTGTTAAGTAATGCTGCCACCATGGCTGTCAAAACAGCCACCTGATGCGCATCAGATACTTGCACTACTTCAAAACACACTACTACCACTCTAACCACCACCAACAAAACAAACTACACAGTCTGGAGTCATTACATGCCAACACTATACTGCTACTTCTCATCCATGTTCTGTGCAAATAAAGCAGCTCATTGGGGAGAGGATGGCTGTTGTTCTTCAGTCATTCTGTATCATGCTGTAGAAGACAGCAGCCTATGAAGACTGTTGCATGAAGTAAAGCCCATATACTACATTCCCTCATGCTTCACATGTTCCCCCCAGTATGTATGATGCAGTACATGTGCAGATGGTGACACTTCTGAAAGGTGCAAAGGGGACTATTTGCATTTTACTAGTGATGTCTGGAGCAGTAGTTCAAACCAAAGCGAAGTCTCACTGCCCAGTTGACTGTACCCAAATCACACTCCACCACCATTCCCATCCTGCCTTCATCACCGCAAGCCCCTTTAGGACTTATCTTGAAGAAGACAGCTGCACAGAGGATCAGCAATAGAAGAAGTGCCTTACTTAATGTGTTGGTCATGGAAAGGAAGCACTGTGGGGAAAGTATTCTGTGTTTCATCCACTTACTACTAGACATCTGGATATACTCACATAATTCGAGAGTGGGAACCTTCTTTTTTTTCTATTATTTCTATTTATTCTCCTCCCCTTATGGTCCCCATCTGACTGGCTCCCCCAGCTCCGTCCCCCAGAATTACCAGGACTTACCTT
Organism: Neoceratodus forsteri; assembly: GCA_016271365.2. NCBI lineage: Eukaryota > Metazoa > Chordata > Ceratodontiformes > Ceratodontidae > Neoceratodus > Neoceratodus forsteri. Next base: position 538,833,447 of record CM057449.1, on the reverse strand, counting down.
ACACCTGGTCTGGGAGCGGTGCCTGAGGAGAATCAGTCACCATCCTGCCACCGGTTTTTCCCATTTTCTCCCCCATTTTTTCTCAAGGGCTTCAGGAGAAGGTCGCATGTGTGTGAAGGCATGCATGTGCCTTATAGCCCGGTAACGACCCTCCTACGCCCACTCCATTGGCCTATTGCAGCACCTTGTGTGCCCAGACCCTCGGCCTCCACCTGGGGGTAGCCATGAGCAAGGGATGCCATCGCACATCCCCAGAGTCCCCATCTGACTGGCTCCCCCAGCTCCATCCCCCAGAATTACCAGGACTTACCTTACACCTGGTCTGGGAGCGGTGCCTGAGGAGAATCAGTCACCATCCTGCCACCGGTTTTTCCCATTTTCTCCCCCAATTTTTCTCAAGGGCTTCAGGAGAAGGTCGCATATGTGTGAAGGCATGCATGTGCCTTATAGCCCGGTAACGACCCTCCTCCACCCACCCCATTGGCCTATTGCCAGCACCTTGTGTGCCCAGACCCTCCACCTGGGGGTAGCCATGAGCAAGGAATGCCATCGCACATCCCCAGAGTCCCCATCTGACTGGCTCCCCCAGCTCCGTCCCCCAGAATTACCAGGACTTACCTTACACCTGGTCTGGGAGCGGTGCCTGAGGAGAATCAGTCACCATCCTGCCACCGGTTTTTCCCATTTTCTCCCCCATTTTTTCTCAAGGGCTTCAGGAGAAGGTCGCATGTGTGTGAAGGCATGCATGTGCCTTATAGCCCGGTAACGACCCTCCTCCGCCCACTCCATTGGCCTATTGCCAGCACCTTGTGTGCCCAGACCCTCGGCCTCCACCTGGGGGTAGCCATGAGCAAAGGATGCCATCGCACATCCCCAGAGAGGAGAGCTGCCTGATGGCAGCTCCATCTAGCTCCTCCCACCTCCCGCGTGCTGACCTCCGATGACCCAGGCTCGGTCCCGAACCCGGGTCGCTGGCATGCCACGAGGTGAGTCGTCCAGAGCCTCAGCTCTCTGCACCACCGGGCTGACTGGGTGGGAACCTGCTTAAGGACTATGTCAGTAACATTCCAAAGGTGAAGAATGATAATTATTTCCCCCATGCACCTTGTTTTGCACATACACTTGATCTGGCGGTGAGTCACATGCTAGACAAACATGAACAGATAAAAAGAACACTTGACGCTGTATGGGAAATCATTAGATAGTTCCATCACTTTCTCAAATACTCTGAGCCCCTCTATCATTACCAGCAGCACAATGTTACACAGCATTACTTAATTTAAGAATCTTCAACATGGCTGAACTCTGTCTTTTACATGGTGGAGAGACTTGTGTAACAGAAACCTGTATTTTGAGCTATGGAATTCGATGATGTGGCATGTGGGGAAATCTGCCATGGCTGCAGTGTACTGCTGCAGTTCTAGAATCCATATCACAAAAATAATGCAGATAGACTAGAATTGGTTCAAAGAACATTAATGAGAGATATCACTGTGGAACACGGGGAGATACTAAGTACTTTGAATATGTTCAGTTTAGAAAACAGGAGACTCTGATGTGATCTGATTGCTCTATACAGTTTCTAAGTGCAGTGGTGCATTCTGAAAAAGCTTGTTCCACTCCTGTGACCATATGAACAGGAAACTAAAGATTTCACTGCTGAATCTGCAATTTTTAGATTGATTATTCCCATGGAAGTAAACTGGAATGCAACATACTTTGGGCCCAATGCACTAAAGGGCAGGTAATACGCACCTGAGGCACATACCCCACCTGAATACCTACGTGGCCCTGGACAGTCACAGGGTAAGCAGCATGCACTACTGCTAGCACCTGCAGGGTGCCTGTCCATGGCCATGCCCCCACAGCGTGCACGGTCATGCAGGTGGAGCCGCGGACCTGGACAGGCATCCAATCAGATGCCTGTTCCGGGTCCCTGAGTGGATCCCTTGCACCCTTGCAGAGGGTGCAGGGAGTAGGGGAACAGCCATGTATAGCAGCACTGTAGACACGCCTTTGGGCTGTCACCCGAGCCACTGCCCTATCCCTCCCCTGCAGCCTAGTGGGCTGGGGCAGCACAGCAGACAGGTTCCCGATACCGCCGTGCCCGGTGGCCATCATTCATGGGGCACACACCGGGATACACTAAGTCCAGGCAGGCATACCCAGTATCCCTCCACCTGGCACTACATAGCTTAATAAATGCTGTGCAGTGCAGGCAAGTCCTCAACACACCCCAGCACAGACATCCCCAAGGGGCTTAGGAGGTGGGAGTGTAAGTGCCTTGGGCTGCATTTATGCACCTTTGGTGAATGCTGCCAGGGGTCCGTGGGACCCCCACTGCATGGCATTCACCCATGAGGTTACCTACATGCCTCAGATATGCAGCATGCAGGCAACAGTTATATTAGTGAATCGGGTCCATTGTTTTTATGATCTTCTTCAGCAATCTTGCAAAGCAAGGCTACTGGTAGTGGTGGTAGCTATGGAAAAATTGGTGGTGGTAGCAAGAATGACAGTGATGATGGTTGTGAAGGAAAGGATGGCAGCACCACTAGTTTATTTAAGTCATTGCAACAGGATGCAATATCCATTAAAGAAGTGGCAGAGATGTTTCTGACACAACATTCAGAGGGGTTTGACAGCATTAATTCACACATGCTGTATGGCATGGCAACACTAGACTGGAAAGAGCACCACAATCAGCACAGGGGTTGTGTACAGACCCCCATGTCAGGGGGAAGGAATGGACAAGGATATGATAGAAGGCATTCTTAGAATGGCAGAGAAAGGAGAGATACTGTTGATGGGAGACCTGAATATGCCAGATGTTAACTGGAGCACATTTGCTGCAGCCACATCCAAGAGCAGGGCCATTCTTGATGCCCTACAGGTGGCAGGCCTCAGACAGCTAGTCTTGGAACCCACTGTGAGGGAGCAATCTTAGACCTCAGACTTCAAACGGGGCAGTGAGAGATCTCAGATCTAGAAGTGGGTTGCCATCTGGGAACAAGTGACCATCAAACAGTGTGGTTCACGTTAAACTCAGCTACAGAGTCAAGCCATACAAAAGTGAGGGTACTGGACTTCAGGAGGGCTGACTTTGGCAAGATGGAAAAATGCCTCAGAAAAGCACTAGCAAACAGGCTAGAAGGAGGTGTGGAGCAACAATGGGGAATCGTCAAAACTGCCATCACAGAGGCAACAAGCCTTTGAGTGAAGCAAATAAACAAATCAAAACGAAAGAAAATGCCACTATGGTTCTCAAAAGAGGTGGCTGTGAAAGTCAGGAAGAAAAAGATGGCATTCCAGAAGTATAAGGAAACACAGAAAGAGCAGGACAGACAGCTGTACCAGTTAAGACAAAAGGAAGCAGGGAAGGAAGTCAGAATAGCAAAGGCCCAAACTGAGGAAAAGATAGCCAACTCAGTTAAGAAGGGGGATAAAACCTTTATAGGTACATCAGCAGTGTAGAAAGACAAAGGGAGGATAGTGAGGCTGAATAGAATGAACGTTGGGTGGGCAGAGGGACAGTGAAAAAGCAGGGATACTGAATGAATATTTCTGCTCAGTATTCACAAAAGAGGAGGAAGTCCCTAATCCAATTAACAGAAGCACTCTTGATAGGGGTTCGATCCCAGTCCTTTCACAGAAGAAAGGGTTCTGCAAGAACTCCTAAAACTGAAGGTGGACAAAGCAATGGGACCTGATGGAATTCACCCCAGAATTCTAAAAGAATTAAGGGGGGAACTAGTGAAGCCACTGGCAACTCTTTTTAATAAATCGTGGGAGAATGGTGTGGTACCCGAGGACTGGAGGAAGGCGGATGTGATTCTCCTTCACAAAAGTGGGACCAAGACAGAGGCAGGAAACTACAGACCCTGTCAGTCTGACCTCTGTGGAAGGGAAAGTGATGGAGTCACTTCTGAAGGAAAGAATAGTTGAGTACCTAGAGGTCAGTGGGGCACAGGGCCCAAGGCAGCATGGGTTCACAGTGGGAAGGTCATGTCAGACGAATCTAATAGATTTCTTTGACTGGGTGACCAAAGTAGTAGACCAGGGAGGGGCTGTGGACATGGCCTACCTAGACTTTTGCAAGGCATTTGACACAGTCCCACACAAAAGATTAATAGTCAAATTAACCAGCCTGGGAGTGGGTCCCAGGGTGGTAGCCTGGGTAAAACATTGGCTGAACAACAGGAAACAGAAGGTAATTGTAAATGGAGTCCACTCTGAAGAAAGAGGGGTTACTAGTGGAGTACCGCAGGGTTCAGTATTGGGCCCAGTTCTTTTTAATGTCTTCATAACTGATATTGCAGAGGGACTGGAAGGAAAAGTATGCCTCTTTGCAGATGACACAAAGATCTGCAACAGGGTTGATACACAAGGAGGCGTGGAAAGGATGAGAAGGGACTTGGCAAGGTTGGAGGAATGGTCAGAAGTATGGCAGCTAGGATTCAATGCAAAGAAGTGCAAAATAATGCACCTGGGAAACAAGAACCCAGGAGAAGAATACACAATGGGAGGGGGTAGTAACAACAACAAAAAGGAAAGAGACCTGGGGGTAATCATATCAGATGACCTTAAGGTTAGCAAGCAATGTGAGAAGGCAGTAGGGAGGGCTGGGGGTATACTGGGATGCATAGGGAGAGGCATCAGCAGCAGAAAACAGGAAGTTGTTATCCCTCTGTACAGACAGTTGGTGGGACCCCATCTGGAGTACTGTGTCCAGTTCTGGAGACCCCATCTCCGCAAGGACATAGATAGGATAGAGGCAGTCCAGAGGAGGGCAACTAAAATGGTGCAGGGTCTGCAAGAGAAGCCGTATGAGGAGAGACTAAAGGAGCTTAATATGTATACCCTTGAGGAAAGAAGGAGAGGGGACATGATAGAAACTTTTAAGTACCTCAGTGGAATCAACAAAGTCCAAGAGGGTAGCATCTTTCAGAAAAAGAGACATGCAAGAACAAGGGGACACAATTTAAAGATGGGGGCGGTTCAGGGGCAATGTGAGTAAGTATTATTTCACAGAGAGGGTAGTGGATGCATGGAACAGACTTCCTGAGGAGGTTGTGGGGTCTAAAACTGTGGGAGAATTCAAGAATGCATGGGACAGACATAAGGCAATTCTTGTGGGGGGTAGGAAGAAATAGAATGTTGGTTAACTAGGATCTGCGGCCTATCCTGTAGGTAGGGAAATGGGCAGAGTAGATGGGCCAAGCGGTCCTTATCTGCTGTCAAAGTCTATGTTTCTATATGTTTCTATGTTTCTTAGTGGATCCCAGATATAAATATGTGTTCATTTCCCTAGATAAATCCAATATATTAAATGGAAAGTGTTACATATGTTTATGACAAAGCAGTAAAGACAGGTTGAAGAAACTGGCTCCTCCTCTTTTTTGCTGATTTCACTGAGTGCCAATGCCAGGCATTAGTGTGCTATGGAATAAGAAAGACTTGGACAGTGATGATCCTGACACAGCCAAGGATATTTGGGAACTCACAACTAAATATCAGTGCCACTCTAATATTTTGGAGGAAGGCTTGAACTTATTACTAGAGTTCATGATGAAAGCTTATTTAGCAGAGCTCCTGACTAGCAAAAATAATAATCCAATCAAATTCTAGCAAGACAGGGAAATAATTTGGCTTACACTAGCTAAAATGGACTTCTTTTTCTTGGATGCTCTTCAACATTGATTTATTTATTTTTATTCTCTCCCTCCCGGTCGGCCCTCCTTCCTTCATGATCCTCAGCCCCGTAACACCAACGTCCACCAGGACTTACCTGCCGGCCCTATTCCCTCAGGGCTTTCCCTCACTGGAGGGGTTCCCCAAGTCCCTCTGCAGGACAGATCCAGTTCGGACTGGTGTGCCCAGATGGTTGGGTGGGGGGGCCTGCCAGCACTCATTGTTATCCTATCACCAGACTCTTTTTTCCTCTGGTTTTCATCCCCTTGAGAGATGTTTCATACAGTGATGTCATGGTGTATGCCACATGCTCCTGCATGATGTACACTGATGTCTGACAAGCCATGCAAATGTTGTGATCTTTGTACAAAAAGTGTTAGCAACAAATATACAGGAATATTTACGAAAACATTTGATGACAAGTACTAAACGTATATCGCTGCAAACTGGGTCATTACAATGGTTTACAAAAAAATGTACACATTCCAGAAAGGCAGAAAGATCTTTTTCTTTTTTATTTTTATCATAGCATTCTTTATACTCCTGCAGCCTGACCTGCCTACATCCAGCCACCACCTTCATCCCGGATCAGCTCGCAGGCTCACTCATATACCGGCTAGCAAAGCACTGCACCAGCCGGGGGTACCACCCTCATGTCTCCCTTGAGCCAGGCCAGGAACCAATACCATAGTGCAATTCCATGATGGTCCTTCTGGTTGCTGAAGTGCAGCCATCAAGATGCCTCTGTCATCTGTCATTTTCTTTTCTCCCTGTATTTCCCCTGAGAAGTGCAGATGTGCAATGACGTCAAGGCATGATGTGCAGACATCCGTCACACTTCTCCCCACATGTATCCCCCACTCCTATAGTACCCTCGATTTCCATTGGGGGCTGCTGCAGCACAATGGATACCCCAGACCCTCCCCAGGGAAAGGAGAGCAGTCCTATAGACACTCAATCCTTTCCCATTCCGGCAAACCCTCGGCTCGAGCTCGTTCCCGAACCCGGGTTGCCGGTATGGAGTGAGGTGTGGCGTCCAGCGCCTCAACCCTTGGCACCACCAGACTGGTGAAAAGATCTTTTTCTTACTATGGTCCTAAGGTTTTAAATAAATTAGTACAACAGGGTATTGATATATCAGCAAACTACACTATTTTTAAATGAAATGTAGTAAATAGTTTGCAGGAATCTTCTACATGCTGTTGTGTAAAGGCTAGTAAACTTATATCTGATTTTCCTGCAATGTCTATTTTGGAACAAGTAGTTATTGTACATAATATTTTGTGATGGCTTTGTAAATGTGTGCTTTTGTGTACATTTGTATGTAATGTAACACCACTTATGTTGTACCCCTTTCCTCCAGATGTTGCTGAAAATGGATCCTTTTGATCCAGTCCACCTTCCTTGCAAAACAGACATAAATTAAAAAAATAAAATAAAATGCCTCCTGACCTTCTTGGCCAGGACTGCTTTTATCCCAGCTTCTGCTAGGGGCCAGGTAAGCATCAGGCTCTGCTCCCCCCCTCCCCCCCGGAGCAGGACAGCAACCCTATAGACACTCAATCCTTTCCCCCTGCTGGCTTTCTGGTTGTCTGGATTTACTTCCGAAACCTGGTTGTTGGCATCACAAGTAGTAGCACTATCGCTGTTCCGGTGGGCTGGCATCTCTCCAACACTATTTGCTTTGGAAAGATGTTTTAGTACAACTGGTTATGTTACCTCACCACATCACTCAAGGGTAGATCCTGAGAATCTTGGCCTTTATCAAAATCAACTCCCCAAGGATCAACTTTAGTTATCCATTTGATTATTGACATGTCTAACATTTGATATCTACTACTGTTCCCACTCATATACGAAGTACCTTCTGGTGGCACTTATAAGTCTTTGGACTCTTCTCACTGGCACGTGCACCACAGTCCAGCTCTCCACACTCAGCAGTAGCAGAGCAACTCCTTGTCTTGGTAGTTCTATACCCTTTCCCCTGAAGAATACATACATACACAGGTCTTAGGGAAATGCATGCAACAATATTTTATTCACTGTAATTAGACTATTAGAATGGCATGCACAGCAGGGAGAGCTTGTAAAACATCTCAGACCCCAGTACCCCTTCTAGTGAAGGGCCAAACACCTTGTATGGGCTAAGAAAATGATGTACCTCCTGAGTTGGTACCCAAGCCCCAAAAGTGAAGAGATCACGTGGCAGGGTGGTGAGCGACCATCCACATTTGGCATCATCACACCCACAGGCAAGCCTGATGAGATTGGACCATGACTCCCCAACCAGTGTCCAGGTCCTGCAGCCCCACAGACCTCATGCTGACCAGGGAAGATGAGCCCTTTGGAAGAATTTAACTCATCCCCCCTTTTCCCCCTTACCATTGGTCTGCGATACTGACAAGTTGCCAGTTACATGACTGCAACATTTTTAGGTCTGTGCTACTCTGACTTTTTTATTCCTTTAAAAGAAAAACATGCAAAAAAAAAAAAAACTTCTGAGGGAAAACTGGGAAAACTCACTCCCAGATCCCTAGTGCGGTCACCCCTGTTGGTTCAATGTGTTCCCTATGATAACCTGGCCAACCCTAACCCTGCTTTTATGAGGGCAGGTTGGGTGGGCGATCTGAAGAAGATGGGTGAAATGAGGGGGAGCTGCTGGCTTCAGCTCTTTTTAACCCCTCACTCTCTGCCTCCTCCAGGTGATACATGCTCTGTGGGTGGCACCAGTCGTTGTGCCCCTGGGTGGGGTGCCAGGGCTAAGCCTCCACCCCTGGAGGTGGACTCTACTGCCTCAGCTACAGGTTGCAGTTGAAGGGACACAGACAAGAGGATGTCTGCTGCAATACTTTGGCAGACTTCATCTTGTGTTACTAGTTCCCATTCCCCTTCCTCTGAATGGCCACAGCTACATCTTTATTCACTGTGATTGCGTTATTGGCGTGGCAGTCAATGCTGGGAGATCTTGACAGACACCTTGGGCCCCAGAATCCCTTCCTGTAAAAGGACAAACCCCTTGTGAAGGCTGAGGAAATGATGTACCTTCTCAGTTTTCACTCAAGAGTGGGAAGGTCATGTGGCCTGATGACAAATGACCGCCCACTTCTGGCATTACCACACCTGCTGGCAATCCTGATGAGGCTGGACCACAGCCCCTCAGCTGGAGTCCAGATCTTGCAGTCCCACAAACCTCATGCTGAACAGGGAAGACCAGCCCTTCAGCATAATTTGACTCACCCCCACTTTTCCACTTGTTCCATCAGTCTGCGATACTCCTAAGGAGCCACAGGATGGATGCAGTCTGACCCCCCACCAAGCAGCTCCCTCCAATTGTTGCACCACAGTCTGACAGAAAGAGTCAAGCAGGCAGCAAGTCCCATCCTTCCTCATGCAAATGCACACCATCCTTGGCATACAGTCCCTGGAAGGCGGTGTTAATGTCCTTGTGCCAAACCACAGTTCCCAATAGAATCCATAAATGGCCACAATTCTCTATTAATGCGAATGCATGCTTGTCCATAGCTTTTGTATCATATTCATGCCGCCAGTGTGTCTGTTGAATAAAATGAGACCCAATGACCTTGGTCTTAGGCAAACATTCTTTAATGGACAGCAGTTCTTCCTTCATCATTAGGAGCAGATTAGTGGTTTTCTGGAGTCCCAAGTCATTCCCACCTAAATGAATCATGAGGATGTCCAGTGAATTCATTTTCTGGGCCTCCACTGCCTGCCTGGGGTGAAGTTCCTCCCAGTACAGGCCTCTTTTGCCCATCCAGTGAGTCTGTGCCTTCTGCCAAGATATCAATAGGGTCTTCCCCCAAGGCCAATGTGCTGCTCTCTCCACTGCCTAGTAGATAAAAGAATGACAACAAAGCCACATGTTTGGAGCTATCAAAGGAACCTGGAACACAGCAAGAAAAAATGTTGAAGCAAATATGGATGCCATAGAATTAAAACACTGGGGACCTCCACTATCCAGTGGCCTGTATCTCTCTATGTGATAGCCCCTAGGCCCTGGTGGTTGTTGCTGTCCCAGACCTGAAGGACTAAGTATTGTACTCTTTGGCATTCAGGCTGGTCTGCTGAACTGCCAACCCTAATATATGTCTAAATTGATAGGCTGTCTTGAGAGTACCATTAGCATGGCAAAGAAAACCTCATCCTCTTCCAGGCAGAAGGCCACGTAGGTGGCCACCAATGATGTTATGCCCATGCTGACCCAGCTGTGGCCTTCACTGTACACTAACAACCAATACCTTTCTGGACTATTTTGCTCTGCTGCAGCTGTACAGAGTTCCCCTCTGGGGTCACTGTGATATCTGAGTCTGCCAGGGTTGTTGCAGCCCTGGTTTATGCAGCCTGCACCAATTCAGAGACCAAGAATGGCCCACAGAATGCCAGAGCAAATGCAGTTTGAAATAGCATGCCCTCACAGGAATCCCTGATGCCCCTGCCAAGGCTACAGCCTGGGGTGTTATTCAGGTGGTGGTTTGGAGGCCCTACAGTGCTCAGCCCAGAGGGGATGTTTTCTTTGATTGTGCCCCAGAGGCGCGGACATGCAATGATGTCAGGGCAGAAGAGGCACGCTTCCGCTGTTGCCCCCCCAACTATAGATTGGCCCTGGCTGTTACATACCCAGCTTCCACTGGGTGCAACTAATTGTTAGGGAAACAACAACTCCTCCCTCCTAAAGGAGGAGAACTGTCTGTGAGATGCTCATCCTACCTCCCCCAAGCTGACCCTCAGGTGTTCTGCACTCCTTCCCAAACACAGGTCATCAGTACCGCAAGTGGTAGTGCCACCGTTGTGCCAGCAGGCTGACTGCCCTTCCACAGAATTAACAGGACTGGTCATCGATTTTGTTCTGCTGCTGGAGACAACTCCATGAATTTCTGCCACTGTGAATGAGACAAAACATCAGCAATACCATTCTCAGTGGCAGGGGCATATATTGCTTTAAAATGGACTTAACATGTTTGCCATTTGAGAGCATGTTATTCTTCCTAAATAATGAAGTTGGGGACCTATACAACCCAAAAGCTGGGAGAAGAGTTTACTTTCTGGTGTTCAACAGTTTTGGGCCCTTGGAGGGAGCAAAATCAAGTAGCGACTCCTGACATGTGGCTAGATTACTTTCCCTGTCTCCCCCACATATAAGCCTCCCCCACCCAGGGATCCCTATCCCTTTCTCACCCCTCAGGGCTGTGGCTTGCTACCTGAATACCCCTTATCTTGTCCGCATGTGTGCAAGACTGATTTCCCCACTGAGTAGTGCTATGGCCAATCCCTCCAATGACTGAAGGGGGGATGGCCTCTGGCATCCATTGTAAGCTCTGAATGCCTCTCTATGCCCCCTCTCCCAATGTAGCCCCTGTGCTATTCCCTCTGGGGGGCATGGTCCTCGCTGATATACCACACAAATGGATGAAGGCAAGATGGACAGACTCCAGGTTACTCATTCCAGTCTTTTGCCCTCTCAGCCTGGTTGATTGGCTGGGCTTGATCTTCATCTCTGGGACTGGTAGTCCTTCCCTTGCCATCCTCCTTTCCAACTCTGGATGCAACACCCCTTGGCCACAGCCCATACCCTGTTTGTCCACTCTCCTCACTGACCCATGGTCAGATGTCTGGTCACTGACACGGCCCTCCATGGAAGGAAAAATCAACTTGAACATGGCTGTCATTTAGACCATATCAGCCACATCAGCTTATTAAACTCAGGATTGGGGCAGGAAACACTGTGGTTTTCTGTCTCTTCCCCTTTTAAGTTCCTCCTTTGGTTGGGTGTGGAGGGTATGAGCCCCTACTTCCAACTACAGCAGCAGGCATACCTCTTTCCAGCATACCAGGGTGTTGTTGAACTCTAGAGTTACTCAGTTTAGCCCGGGCAGCTAGCCACTGTTGTCAGCCCCAGCAAAAGACTGGTAACTGCATTTTATTTCTTATTTGTAAAATTAGCTTGTTCTACTGTTCCCTAAACATTTCTGTTTTCTTTTATTTTATAAAATGGGCAAAACAAATCTTAAATGCTGATTGGCTGGATGTCATTTCCAGCCATGTTCTTATCAGCAGATGTTTCAATGCGCACTACTTGTGGGAATCGGAATGCAGCACAGGGAGAAATCAATACTTGCCACCGTTCTCCTGCTACAGCTCCTCACCTAGCATCCAAGTGAACCGGGAGAGCGAAAGCACAGCAACATAAAGATTTTTCTTCTCCATTTCATAATACTACCTAAGAAACACTGACAAGCAGACAAATGCTACTCAGACTACAGAAGGTCCTCCTTCCTAAAGAAGACATAAATGTGTAATTTTGTTGTACTCACTGACACTTTGCCCCTCACATTTCGATTTCTCTGTCCCGCTACATCCTCTAATTTCTGGACTCCATTTCAGTCCCCTAGACCCCATCTCTAGCCCCCCCATCCTCTTCCTATTGGGCTCAACAATACAGAAATAAAAAATGGTGAGCATTTCAATAAGCCACAAAGCAAAACGTTGTCGCCACGGCTGTTGCAGTCTGAAAACCGCAAAGCAGGAAATTATTGCATGCGGCTGCTGCTGAGGGACACGCTCACTCCCACCGGAGGAAGCAGCTGTTTTGAAGAGAAACCTCCACCCCCCCCCCAGAAAAATAGAAACTCCACACAAAAAAAAGCTTACTGCCTTGGAAAGGGGGAAGGGGACACTATGAGACAGCCTCGCCTCTTGTTGCTCTAACTGAAACTATATAGGGACACTCTCACTCACCGATGCTTCAAGAAAAAGTGAGTAGCTAAAGTAAACAAAATACAGTATAAATGATAAAAGAAAATAAAACACACCTTTTGACTGTTTGTATCTGTGGCTGGCTGGGGAACAGAGACACAGACACCAGGTTCCTTTACTGACTTTTAATGAAACAGCTCCACTGAAACACAATGATAAGGATTACTTTTTCTGTTTTTCTACTAATCATATTTTTTGTCTTTTTTTTATATACAGTTTCTATGTGCATTTTTTTAATTAATTACCCTACTGGAGTGCTCATTTTATAAGCTCAATAATACACTCTGAGGTGTGGGTTATGTCCTGATAAGAGCATGCCCAGGTGCATTAGGCACTTGGCACAAGTGCCTCATGCCTTATAACACTCCTGAGCGTGCTCTTATCAGGACATAACCCACATCTCAGAGTGTGCTATTGCTTGCTTAACCAGGCCTTGGGCTACCAAGTGGGGGAAGCTCAGGTGCCCTTCAAAATTGCTATTGTTTTCACTTCACTTGGTAATACTGTAAATGAACTTGGGGTCCCAGTGTAGGGCTCTGAATTCTACTACAGTAGTTTCCCATAACTTCCAGTTGTTATATTGCTGTTCTTTTGCAGACAATACACAATGACAGTATATGGGACGTGCTCCCCAGTGATGCTGCTGTCTTGGAATGGGAAAGGTCTTAACTACCAAGTCAAGAGAATGAAAGTTCTTCAATACCTCAAATCCCTCTGAGCTGACATAGTGCTCTTACAGGAGACACACCTCACTGGGAAGACAGCCCACTGGCTCCATAAGGGATGGATGGGTCACATGATGCACAGCTCAGCCTCCAGCAAATCTAATCCGAGACCTTCAATGGTTGGTTTAAAAAAAATAAAAAACAAACAATTTCCGATGCACATGGGAGATGGCTGATATCCAGGATTGGATATCCTGGAGGGCAGGCTGTAATCACAAGAGGGTAGGAAAACAGGAGCGGCTACACCTGTCCCCAAAGGGTCTGTAGCACCTGTTCCAGTTACCACACATACCAAAGCTGCTAGACTGAATAAGAAAAGCTTACCTCATAGCTTTATTTTCAAACTTTTATTGATTAGCAAAAGTGTTTGGTCAAAATAATAACTGAAGCCATGAATTGCAGGTGCAAGAAATCATAACTTGAATGGCAAACACCAACAAAATTCACTGCTGACACCCACTAGCACTCCCAAAATGGGACCTAACAGCCTGCAGACAGTATATGCTCTGGCTGGGTCACTCACAGTGTGAGGAAGGCAGATTGTCAAAATGTCAGCACGCTGTAAAGGATCTAGCCGGTATACATACTGTCTGCAGGCCGACAGGTCCTGCTTTGGGAACACCAGTGGGTATCAGCAGTTTTCTTATTCAGTATAGCAGCCTTGGTATGTGTGGTAATTACATCAGTTCCTGTGGACCCTTTGGGAACAGGTGTAGCTGCTCGTGTTTCCCTGCCCTCATGTGCATGTATTCTCTGACTGTGAGCACCAGTCCAGATTCGAAGCTAGTAAAGCCTTATGCCCATCAACATTTGCATTTTGTCAGGCAGTCTATAACAGCAGCTAATTACCCTCCCAATGAAGATGATGCTGACTTCTTTCCTCATCTTACCCAAGCATTAGCTGACTTACAAGGAAAACAATGCCCCCTGTCCTTTTTGAGGGAGATTTTAACTTAACCCTAGATCTCTTCCTTGACAGGTCCAAACTGTCTCTTGACAGCCATACTAGAGCACGAGTGGCACTTCCGGGTATGATGGAGGAGTGGGGCTTTATAGATGTCTGGAAGAGGGACAATCCAGCAAGTCAAGACTGTGGAGGGGTTGTGGGAGAACAGATGGACCAGACACAGAACTTCAGGTTCAACACACAATCTATGTGTAATATTTCTTTAAAACACAGGAAATAACCTTAAGCAATGGTATATCCCTTCTTCAATACATCAGTTTGCAGCAACAGACTATGCATTTCCTTCCTCTGCACTTAGTCAGCACCTACTGAGCCACTGATCTACTGATATATCTCTTCAGTGGAAATTAATTCATTCCCTATGTAGGTCTTTTGTGTTTGGGCGATGGGGAGCTCAAAAAAAAAAAAACCCCAAAACAAGCTAAAGACAAAGAACCTCAGTGCAGAAACATTGAAGCAAGTGTTACCCGGAAGGCCATTGGCAATAAAGCCAAGTTTCAAAGAAGCACAACGTCACACATATTCCCATAATGCAAAGCATCATGGGATGTACAGTGGCATCCCCCAGGATGAAACCCACTTTTAAAGCACTCTGCAGCATGCTGCAGCAGACCTACTGAATAAAGCAATGTAATTTCAATGGCAATTAGTCCCTTTTGTCATGCAGGAAACTGTGGCATTCACTTCATCCTGACAGTGTCACATTTCCCTACATGACAAAAGGGACTAATTGCTGTTGAAATTACATTGCTTTATTCAGTAGGTCTGCTGCAGCATTCTGCTGAGTGCTGCAAAATTCTGCAGAACTGGGCTTCATCCTGGGGGATGCCACTGTATATGCAAATCACCATGAAATTTTAGGCTGATTCAGCTTAAAACAGGAATGTATGGTGCTAAAAGGCCTCTCAAACAATCTGTAATTTACATGCATTTAAACAACACAAATGGGGGGTTTCTGATAACCGTATCCCGTAACTTAATTGTTATAATACATTCCACAAGTAACTTTTTACCTTTATCAAAAACACCTAGTGCTGTGGTATTTTCAACATTTACAGATTTCATACACATAAGGTATACACATCAAGGTATTTTATGACATAGTGCTATTGCATACTAAATCCAACAATGAGGAACATAGCCTGTTGTTTTATATCAGCTCAGATGTCACCACAATAACCTCCCTGTACGAGGACCTGAGAGGGAAAAGGAAAATTAGAGAGGACACTATAGCATAGTCAAGAAAGGGGAGGGTGTGCCCATAGGTGGCCAACCTTATAGACTAGAAATTGTAAAGGATAGATTAGGCTAAGAAATAGAACTGTTATAACAGATTTAAGAAAAGGTTGGTCCTCAGAGTGTCAGGATCTCCCTGTCACAAAAGCCACTCATTCTACTCCAGTGTTCATGACTTATACAACCTTATCAACTTCTGGTTAGCTGATGTGCTAGTTATCCTGGGGGATACTGTTCCTTCCATAGGGTGCATAATCATCTTTGATCACACCCCTGTGGCCCTATGCTTTCAACCTACAGGGGCTGATCCCAGCTCCCCCGATGGTGATGCAACCTGCTATTAATGGCTGACCCTAAGTTCAAAGAGTGGATCCAGAAGGAGGCAGCCTTCTATTTTGAGACTACTAATACAGGGGAGGTGGGGAAGACTTTTCTTTGGAAAGCCTTCAAGGCATACCTGCACAGCCGCATAATTGTTTACTGTTATGTAAAGGAATGAACAAGAAGCAGAGGTAGAATCCCTCAAAGGCACACTGGAAGAGAAGTTCAAAAACTATCTCTCTCCAGGGCTCCCTTTATAGCTGAAATTAGGGGTCTAAAATACAAAATTAACACTTTACTGCATCATAAAGCAGAGTGGTAGCTTCCGCATTCCAGTAAATAACAAGCAGAGTCTAGGATCCTGGCCCTACGCAAACCAGATGGCTTCATAGCCACAAGGCCTGAAGACATCGAAAGCACAGTGCATCAGTTTTATAAGCAGCTATACGCTTCTCAGATGGACAGTTCCCCTCTGTCTGAAGTCTGTGAATTGCTGGGGGACACACTTACCCCTAAACTCCCCGATCTGCTAAGAGAGGACAGAGACAAACCCCTTACAGAATTGGAGCTGCACAAAGCCCTTCTTATCCAAAGGGAAGGCTTCAGGCAGGGATGGCTTCACAATAGATCTTTACTAGCTAATGTTTAACATTGTCATTCCACCACTGTTTGCTGCCCTAAGAGAAGCCCAATCAAATGGGCGCCTTCCCCAAATGAAGGGGGAAGCAGTTATCACCTTGCTTCCCAAAAAATCAGATGATCCCCATGACTGTGCAAATTTTTACCCTATCTCACTCATCTCAACTGACACAGGGTATGGGTGCATATCTTGTATATGGAATCCTCCGCTGTGATCTTAACCAATCACACCATCTCGTCTCCCTTTACGCTACAAAGAGGCACACAGCAGGATTGCCCCCCTTTCTCCCCTCCTCTTCTTGCTGACCCTAGATCTCCTCTCCAGGAAATCGCTGGTGACACCCACCATCCAAGGGATCGAAGTGTGTGGATCCCCTTATTTAGTAGATACCTATGCAGATGATCTGCTCCTCATGCTATTATCAGCAGCACTCTTGCTACTCCCAATCATGGAAGTCCTTTCCGACTTTGTAGCCCTATCAGGATTATCTGCCAATCTCAGTAAAATCACATTGGCTCCCTTAAACCCCCTCTGTGGCAGCAGTTTCTGCCTAAGATCACAGGACAGACTGGCTGGTGATGGATTTAAGTATTGGGGAATTAGGGTCACCACCAAACTGGAGAACCTAATCTCAGCAAATATCTTCTCCCTACTCAAAGACCTTGACCAAGAAATACAGCACTGGCTCAAACTAAATCCCACATTGATGGGGAAGGTTGAAGCTCTCTGCATGTTTGCCCTACTGAAGTTCTCCTACAGATTTGGAAATTTACCTGTTACTATTCAGAACAAGGTCTTTCTCAACGTAGAGCATATCATCTGTCATTACTTATGGGAAGGCAAACCCCCACTCTGATTGAACAAGGCAAAATTGAGGGCTCACTGGAACAGAGAGGGTTTTGGCCTCCCATGGTGATACTGCAAACAGATGTAGCAGGGAATATTCTATAAATAATGGGACCCTTTCCTGAACTCCCACCCCTACTCAGTGCCTGTCCCCCAGCCATATAACCCTCCACAGCCTACTCAGTCAACAGTATAAATACCCTTAGCAATATACCCATACCCCTCTGCAGGTGAAATAGGATGCCAGGTGACAACATAATGAAAAACCTTGGTAAAACGCTGACATCTAAGACTTTATACTTTTTAGAGTACTGTGTAGTACGCACCCATCTTTGGATCACTTACAAATAAAAGTTCTGTTTCACTGTAGCATGCCATGTTTGTCATTTTGAACTGCTTTGTTGGAAAGTGATCAACTGTTTGTCCTCTGCATATTGTATTTGTAATTTGAAATTTCTTTCAATAAAAAGGTTTATTTTAAAAATCCGGAGATGAGACTTCCAGGTGCCTAAGCCCAACCATCTGCCACAGGAAAGTTCTCACCTTGGAGATGACCCAGCAGGTAACGGTAAGGTGCCCCACTATCTGTTGTAACTCCTGAAGGGTTATCTTTTTAGTTGCTATGGCTTTTCCCAAGAGAGACGCCTCAAGGCTTTGATCTCATTATGAGGCAAGCAACATTCCTACCTCACTGCATTGATCTCTACACTCACTGAGCTCTGCACTTCGATTTTCCTGGGAGTCAGGGGTACAACAAAGAGATCATATAACTCAATGAAAGTGTCCTACATTTGCCCGCAGGCCATACAAACATACATAATATAAAGAAGCCAGCAGATGAAGGCCATTTGGTCTTTCCAGTATGTTTGTACTGAAGGGTGGTCAGGTTACACTACTGACCCTGCCCCCCCCTTGCCCTCCCTACTTCTCCATCTGGCACCCCAAGTCCCATGATTTCTCATTATAACTATCCCAGCCTGTCTTGAAGCTGCTCACTGACTTCATAGAGACCACTTCCTCCAGCAGTGCATTCCAACTGGCCACCACCCTCTCTGTGAAAAAGGGCTTCTTAACTTCCCTCCTAAACCTCCCCTTTTCTATCCACCTTTAGACTGTGTCCCCTCATGGTTCAGCTGCCACGTAGCTTGAGTAGATCCTCCCTATTCACCCTATTTATCCCTTTCAAATACTTTAAGGTCTCTATCATGTCCCCTTTCTCCCTCCTCCCCTCCAGAGAGTTTATCCTCAGGGCCCCAAACCTCTCTTCATATGTCTTACCCTGCTGATCCACAGTCATCTTAGCTGCCCTCCTCTGGGTCATCTGAAGCAGGTTGATATCTTTGTTAATGAATGGACACCAGTATCTTACTCCGTACTCTAGGTGTGGTCTTACCAGCAACCTGTACAAAGGCAGTATATCTTCCTTCTGCCTACTGCTGATTCCTCTGGCTATATACCCCAGCATCTTGTTTGCCTTTGCTATTGCTTTTTTGGACTGTGTAGAGTGTTTCTGGTCACCAGTGATTATCACTCCCTGATCTTTCTCCTCCTCCATTGCTGCTACCTGCCCCCCGCCCCCCCAGTGGTACGCGGGTCTTTGGATTCCTGGCTTCAATGTGCATAACTTTGCATTTCTTTGCATTGAAGCCAAACTGCCAAATCCCTGACCACCTCTCAAGTTTTCTCAGGTCTTCTCTCAGGTCTTGTATCCCTTCCACTGTGTTCACCCTCCCACAGAGTTTAGTGTCATTTATAAATAGGAACATTTTGCCCTTAATGCCTTCCCCGATGTCATTGATGAAAACATTGAACAACACCAGCCCTAGTGCTGAGCACTGCGGGACCCCGCTAATGACTTCTCTGGTGCTGGATAACTTTCCCCTTACCACTCTCCTGTCCCTCAGCCAGTTTTCTACCCACTTGGTCATTTTCTCACCAACTCCGAGATCTGCCAACTTCCTGATCAACCTCTTATCTGGTACAGAGTCAAAGGCCTTGCTGAAGTCCAGATAAATGATATTCACTGCTTGGCCCCACTCCACTGCCTTACTAACCCAGCTAAAGAAGTCAACTAGATTGATTCGGCACAATCTCCCTCCCACAAACCTGTGCTGCCTCTCATCATGGAGACCATTCTCTTCAAGATACCCTACCAACCTTTCCTTAATTATGGGCTCCATGAGCTTGCATACAATTGAAGACAGACTGACTGGCCTGTAATTCACTGGGACTGCTATTATGGAGGGGTACCACATGTGCCATTCTCCAATCCTGCGGTACCATGCCTGAATCCAGGGAACTACTGAATAGACCCCCCAGTGGCCCCACAAGCTCCCCTGCCTACTCCCTCAGTATCCTTGGGAAATGCTGTCTGGGCCAGGTGATTTGTCCAAGTTCAGTGCTAGCAGACCCTCCCTCACATTATTTTCTAGTGAGTGCTCTGGTTCCATGAACAAGAAGTCATTGAGGTAGTGAATGATTCTCTGGTTCTTTGATTTCTGGGCTGTTTCCCAGTGAAGGAAGGTACTGGAATCTTTGAACACTGCAAGCTACTGTGCAGCCCATGGGCATTCAATGTCCATGAAGTATTGGCCCCCAAATTTCATGTCCAGCAAGTCCCAGTAGGCCAGACCTACTGGAAGCAGTCAGTAGGGTGACTCTTTGTCTGCTTTGGTGATCACAGAGAGCAGGTCTGTCTCCCGTACAGCCCAGCCTCTCTGTTGAATGATGCATATTGAACTGCCATGAAATGTGGGTCAATGTGGACATTGACTGAGTCTCCTTCTGGGTATGACAGGTGGTTGATCATGTGGAATTCACCCTGGGTATTCTTAAGAACCAGACTATTTGGGGAAACCTTAAGATTTGGCAGTGAATGGGACTGGTATGGGTCACTCACCCTCTCCAACTGTATCTCCTTTTCCAATTTGTTCTGAATCTCTTGAGGTTGGTCTCTAGCAGATTTCAGATTCTCTGCCTCATAACCCCAGATGCAGCCCATGTATGGGATTCTGAAGCCCACTGAGAAACCCTCCAACAGCAGGCAGGCTACCTCACAGTCCAGGTATTGTTCAGTCAAGGTCTAAACTTGTCCACCCTTACCAGGGTGGATAGGCTTACCTCCATGGGATTTGTTGAATTTGCTGTGAAAGGGGCAGTTGCCTCCTTTTTGGGGCTTAGGAGAGGGGCAATGTAGGAGGGGGGATGCTGACTGCAAATGACACACTGTTGCAGATACCTGTAGTGGCTTTTGGAACAACTTCCTTTGTTAAAGCTAATGCCCTTTTATGGAAAGGGCCTATATGTGTCAGACCATTATGGCTGTGGGGTTCTGATGGACAATCACTGGCTGTGTGGATGACTCCTCTGCTGGGCATAACTTCCACTAGGAGACACATGTCCAAGTCATCGCAATCAAGTGATGAGTCATGCTGCATCTGCCACCTGAATTCCTTGCCATAGTCTAACCAAGCTATCCCACCCTTACAACTGTGTGCTATCATAATTCTATTCAAGCATTTTAACAGATTTATGCATTTTTGGGGAGCTTTCTAGCCTATAGTGCTAGCAAAAACTATAAACCCTGCCAGCCAGTTTTCAAAGGTGTATTCAACTTCTTCTTAACTTGGTCCTCCTTCTTCTCTTTGATGTCCTCCTGCTCAACCAGATGTTTGAGCACAGAAAAACATATCCACATATCTGCAGTTCTGGATCTGGTGTGGGAACTTATCATCAAGTGGGAATGCACTGGTTTCACCACACTGACATAGTGAGCCAGGCTGCTCTCTGTAGCCACCAGCTTCAGCACTACACTGGCACGTGCAGTGCTTATGGCCACCCAGCCTGCTCCTCTGCCTGCTGTTGGCTCTGGACTGAAGTGGCAAACCCAATCATAATGTCCATGAGCTTGTCCAGCTTCTCATCTGTGGTGGATGGTTTAACAGCATCGAGCTGTCTGGGGGAGGGGCCAGGTGTGGCTAGGACCACCTGAGCCAGTTCGGACGGGGGGGCCCACCTCCTCTACATATGAATCTGAGCCTAAAGGGGCCAATTTCTCGGGTGCTCTTTTAGAAATGGCTGGTGGAAGCACCCAGTGGAGCACTGTGATGAAAACCCGTATAACCAAGTTTTTTTTTTTTAAATAGCAAACTATTGAATTTTTGCTGAAAAGCAAAACAACAAAAAACTCTGAACAATAACATACAATAAGGCTGAAAATCACCTAATCCACCAACATTTGGGGAATAAGCAGTACTGCATTGGTGATGATACAGAAATATGCATAATGACAAAAGTAGGACCTATGGCTACCTACATAAGCTGAAGAATATTAAGGGTTAACATTAACAATTGTAACAGTTCATACCATTAAAAGCAGGCCATCCAACATCACCCATCTTTTCAGATATAGTGCCTGTGCATTGCACAGACGGCAAATAATTTTTCTATGTGTAATGCTTCCAGAATGCCACGCTTGAAAGATGGACACTACATCATCAATCCAATATTTGAGAATGGGCTTTTCAACTATAGCTGAAATAAGGAAGATTAAAATTTCCTTTAACCAAAAACTGTGTCTGAGTTGAGCCCTAGCAGACAAATTTGAGGGTAAAGGCATCTTCCAATCCCAGTAAAGGGTCTAGGCATGACTTAACCTTGTCCCACAAATGTTTAGCTTTAGGGAAATCCCAGAAAATATGTTATAGCATGCCTCTGTGTTGTTTACACCTAGAACATATATCAGAATTAAGCTTTCCCATTTTGTGAAGTTTTACTGGGGTATAATACAGATTATAGCTTATTTTATATTGTATTAGCCTTAAACCATCAAACCTGAGAAATTTGTAGGTCCTGTTCCACAAGGTAGTTATGTTGCTGGGAGTACCCAATTTAGGGACTTCAGACAGCCAATATGGGCAAGGTGGCATGCTGTTGTTCTGCTAGCATTCCTTACACATTCCATTTCACAAAATTCCTGGTCTCCCATGGTCTGGGACCAAGGGTCAAAGACAGAATGTGCTGAAGCTGGAGGAAAGGAAAAACCAGTAGGTGAATGGGAGCCACCATTTGCTTAAGTTTATTATAGGATATTTAAGCCATAAATTTATTTATTTATTTATTTTTTTATTTAGCTTTTGTTGACCGGGTAAGTGCACTAGACAAATCCTGCCTATTTTCAGGCACGACCCGGGGGGAGGAGGAATACAGATGAATGCCAATTGACCTTGAACCAGATTAAGCTGTTGGTGGTATTTTTAGTGAACGAGGGAAATTTGGCCAGGACACCGGGGAAATTCCCCTACTCTTTTCGATAAGTGCCATGGGATCTTTAACATCTACCTGAACTACCACCAATCCAGGCAGATGGGACCTCGGTTTAACGTCTCATCCGAAAGACGGCAACTCAGAAGTGCAGCACCCCTCTCATGCTGCACTACAGTGTCAGTACTGGGATATTAACCCAAGTACCAGATGTGGGAACCGAACCCACAGCCCTCTGATCTCCTGGCCTCAGAGGCGAGTGTGCTACCTACTGAGCCACTGACACTGACATCTGTTAAATCATAACAGGGTGTGGGTTATGCTGGGATTTACCCATGCCTGGTGTGGTTTGCTCATGAGGCCACAGGCCAACTGACCAAACCTGTACCAGAAGTGGGTAAATCCCAGCATAACCCACACCCTGTAGTGGTTTATTACGATTATACAATGTCCCCCTTTTTTCTGACAAAAATATAAAGAAAAACAATTTATTTCTTATATTTTGTATTATTTTTATTGAATGTATTGCTCCATGAGAAAACAGTAGTCCTTGGTTGTTGGGGCTTCGGTCTCATATGGATATGCAGTAGTGTTTTTGCATTCCCAGCCCCGGTGCTTTTCCTGGGGCTGGGAAACCTTTACCACTGTGCCAAATGCTGGCAGTTCGCTGTGTGACTGTCCCTGCTCTGTTTTTGTTGTAGGAGCTGGGACAGAATTCTGTACTTCATGCACCTCACGCTTTTAATTATGGAGCACTGGCTCCATTTTTTGTGCACAAGAAAAATTATATTTTTCTTTCCTGTTTTTTGTAACAAAAAAGGGGGACATTGACAGAGGGAGGTGCTTTCGAATGACATTATAGGTGGGGAGAATTTGATTTACTGATAGGATACCCTTGAATCCAAGCTAGTGTTTAGGGGAGAAAACAGTAGTGCTCTGAGGATTGCCTAACCTATAGTGCTTTCAGTACTGTGTAGCAATCACAGCAACTGGCAGAAGAGGAAGAAAGGATCTGCTTATCTGTTTCACGTGCCCTAGTAGCTCCAAGGTGAGATAAAAAAACTGTCAAAGCATCTTAAAAGCATTGTATTTGAAATCATGCTGAGTCAGAAGGTACTGATCTGGCAATGCACCAGGAAATATCTCATGTCACAGTGACTGAAACTGTTACACTGACAGAAACTGTCAGCAAGAGCAGGGGTGGGAATCAGAGAGAGCACATTTTTTTCAAAGCCAAAAAAAGAAAGGTTTCCTTCTACTGTATGTAAAATGTGTTTGCGGACTGTTGAGCTGTGTGATTTAAATATGTATTCCATTTATAACTCCCACTTTACTGTCACGGTTTAGCGGGAACCAATATGACTTTTTTTCCGCTTTCATCTTCTGGGGCTCAGATTGATTTTCAAAAGGTAGGCATTGGAGATGCAGCTGACTGGCACCTTTTGCATGGGTTATGCTATGATTTACCATGCTAGAAAGGTGCCAGCCAGTCAATCAGATTCCTTGAATTTGAAAGCCCATTGTATAATAAGGAGTTTTCTTCCTGAAACATGCTGAGATCACACAATTCAACCACACCCAAGAAGGTCACTGGAATGGTTTTGTTTTGTATTTTAAAGTTGGGATTACCTGTAAAGGTGGGTCAGGGTCCAAGTGACGGCAAGTGCCCAAAAGTCTGTGAAGCTGTTTGCTGACCAGGACTGAGGTTCCTATATGGGTAGGTTTCAACAATTGGGGAAGTTTGTTGTATGGGATAACTAAGAGGGCTTTTATGTTGACTCCAGCTATTTGGTTTAAATTAAGATCAGTTTCCATTGGGGGAATAGAGTACGTCGTCCACTTGCCGTGTATATTTCCTCCTCCATAAAAACTGACTTGCATTAGCTGCAAGACAGTGTAGTCTGAAATGAGGAATATAAAGTCCACCCTGTTCTTTTAAAGGGGTTAGTTTATGGTAGGCCCTATGCAGGGATTTCCAGTTACAGAGAAATGAAAGGAGGATGGATTTTACTTGAATGAGCCGAGCATTAGGGAACATGCAGCCTGTCACTCCACTCAGATACAGTAATCTAGGAAAAATGTCAATTTTTAATACATTGATTCTTGCACACAGAGTCAAGGGGAGGGAGGGAGGACCATTGGATCAGGTTCTGCTTGATGTGGGTAATAAGAGAGTCTAAGTTTTTAGTGAACATTAACTTCTTGTTCTGTGAAATAAAGATACCTAGATATTTAACTGAGTCAGGACACCAGGTCCCCCCACTGCATCGTCTTGAGTTTTAAACATGTAATGATTGAGTAGCATTATACAGGTTTATGCAAGGTTCAATCTGTATCCTGATAAGCAACAGATTTCCTGCAGAAGAGAATGCGCAGGAGGGATTAAGTTCCCTGGGTCTTCCAGATGTAAGAGAAAATAATTGGCATAAGTAGAAATCTTATATCTGGAGTCCCCAACTTTGATTCCCTTAATGCTATCATCAGTCAAACTCCTTCTTTTAGGGGCTCAAGATACAAGCTGAACAGGTAGAGGGAAGGGAACAACCTTGTCTGGTGCCTTTTTGGCATGCAAAAGGAGGGAAAAGGACACCATTACAAAAAAGCCTAGCTGAGGTATTAGAATAGAACAATTCAACCCATTCAATAAATGAAGGGGGAAAACCGAATTTGTGCAGTCTCAAAAAAGAAGGACCATGACACCCTGTAAAAGGCCTTCTCTGCATCTAGGGAACATTGCACAACAGGACTTTGGGAATCCAAGTGAGCCACTTTTTGGAGGTTGCAAGACCCAGGTTTGTAAAATTCTTGTTGGGGCCCATGGATCAGGGGCAAATCCCCCAGCGGGGGTCTATGAAAGCAGAGTCTATCCCCTCAAGCCTCTTGCTGCACACCCTCCCCCCCTCCACCATTTGACTACACTGTGTTTTGTCTTACCTCTCTCTGGTACTTGGAAATACTGGGTGTAAATTGGCAACCAGAGATAGTCTTTGCCATTTGTAAATTTAATTTAAGGCAAATTAAATACACTTCAGTAAAGTTACAGCAAAAGGCAAAGCTGAAGTGTCTGGTGCATTTGCTGCTGATGCCCCCCCCCCCCACACCAAGATATTTTGAACTGATGTTCAAGCAGCACAAAAAAATGGGTTTTAAAAATAGTGAAAGCTGATTGGCTGAGGGCTATCTTTGCCAATTTTCCAATGCTGCTATGACAGCATGGTAGAACTGGGTTAAGATCCAGGAGCATCTTCACAATAAAATCACCACAACCACACATCCCTGACTGCCATCACAAACATGGCTGCCACCTGTACTCAGTAAAAAATTTTAACTAGGCCCTAAAAATAAAACTGCCTTAAATTTAAAAACATTATAATGTTAATTGACCTCAAAATCCTCTTTTTACACACATCTTAAAAAATGAAGTAATAGAGTAATTACAATTTTAATTTATGGTGTTTCTTTACTGACCATGAAAAATCTCCCTCCTATCTTCACCTGCTTACTGGGGAAATCTGTGCTATTTAACCTGCTACAGATTAAACAAAAGCCCTGGTTCTACCCAAGGCCTTTTGTTGTTTGATAGCAGCGGTAAACATTCTGTCAGTAGAAGTAAGCAGAGATTGAACCCCACCACTGTTTTTGTACCCACCAGCTCCACTGGAAGGTTGTTTCAGGAATCCACCACTCTTTCTGTGAAGAAGTAATTCCTCACATCTCTCCTGAATCTACCACCCCAGTTTCATTGCATGTCCCCTCGTTCTTGAGCATCTTTTCTCCTGACAAATACTCCCCTTCTGTACCTTATGTATCCTTGTGAGGTATTTAAAGGTCTCTATCATATCTCCCCTCTCCCTCCTCTGTTCCAGGGTGTACATATTGAGGTCCTTTAGTCTCTCCTCATAGGTTTTTTGAGGCATACCCTGCACCATTTTAGTTGCCCTTCTGTGGACCACCTCCACTCTATGTCCTTCTGGAGATGTGGTTTCCAGAACTGGACACAATACTCTATGTATACAGAAGCAACACCATCTCCCTCTTTGTGCTGGTGATACCCCACCCCATGCACCCCAGCATCCCACTTGCCTTCCCTACTGCCTTGCCACACTGCCTGGCCACATTTGGTCATCTGATATGAAGACCATCATGTCTTTTTCCTACTTGGAGGTCATCAATACCACTCCACCGATTTTGTACTCCACCCCTGGGTTTCTATGCCCTAAGTGTATTATTTTGCACATTTTCATATTGACACGCAACTGCCATACCCTTGACCACACCTCTAGTTTTCTCAGGTCTCTGCTCATCCTTTCCACCACCCCTGGAGTGTCCATCCTACTGTCAAAAATCTATAGCACCTATCAGATGTTATGGGACCTACTATCTCCTTTCACAACCTTCTTACCTTTGACATGGCTCAAAAATGCTTATTATTTCTACCTGGCAAAGTTATACTCATATGCCAGTTTTGCCATCTTATACTCCCTCTACCTGACCTTAAATTCCCTCACCACCAGTACTGTATGATAGGAATTATGTAATGTTTTATTTTGCCCTTAATTTTTACCTCCCTGCATAACTCATACATAGTTGTCCCTTTTTTGTTATCCTGATGTTGCTTTCTCTGGGAATACACTCCCAAACAACCTTTTATGTTATTAATTTTAGTATAGTTCACATTTCCTCAACCCCTCCCCTCTCATAACCTTAGTTTCCTCCCAACTGTTGCTCTCATCTTGCCAAATACATGACTCAACACATAACTTTCACTGATGCTATTGTTGGTGGTTGACCACAGATTTAGCTGGAAAGCACCAATAAATGCCAGCTCACATAGATGTCAAGTTTAGCTATGACATTCATACAATGACAGCAAGAAAAAAAGACACATCCCTGGTACAGCGGAGCCCAGAGTCGACTGGGCTAGATACAACATCAGGACAAGACTTCAACATTCAGCCCCACAGGAATCAAAACACTCAAAGCCAAAGTTCTCATCTTTTTTTTTTCTTCGACTCTTCTCTCTTGTTTCCCTTTCTGCCCTTAGCCACCAGCCCACAACAGTCACCTCCCCTCCAGTCAGGGGGTCAGAGTGTGTCACAGGGGTCCAGTCTGTCTGCTTCCTTCCCCATGCAGCACAAACCACAATAGGGATACTGTATTAGCTACTCTTATGATCTCTTCTTTGGGCAGAAGAAACCAGAGGCACATAGTCCACCAGTCACAAGCTGGTAGATTGCATGCTGCCAACAATAATTCACTCATGGCACTGTTAACATGTTTTAGACTAGGTGCTTCCCCCATCTCACACACACTACCACTTAATTTTTCTCCCTTTACCCCAAGACGCTGGCTTGCAGAGTGACACAAGCATGCATGCAAGCATGGTGTGTGTCATGTGCCAGTTTCTTGCTGCCTATCAAGCCACTCCCAAGTGCTGTGCCACCTGTGGTCACCCAGGAGATAGTCATACACTTGAGCTGGTTCCCCTCCCTCCCTGAAGGAAGAGAGCATCAAGTGGGACACACGAACTTCTAGCTCCCTGGCTGGCCTCTGACAACTCAGGCTCACTTTCGAACCCGAGTCACTGGCACTGCAAATGGTGGTGCTACCACTGTGCCAGTGAATGAAAATGGTATGTTGATTACATTCACATTCAGTGGGAATGGTAATGTGACATTTTGTTGTATTTTACTACTTTTTCTCCTCACAAGAACAAAAAATGTTCAGAATACCCAAAAGCTATCAAGTATTCTACATAGGATACATTTGCATTTTTGTCACTAACAAGGTCATTAGCATACATTTTTTCACAAAACTGCATTTAATACCCACCCCTCGTCGCCATCAGTAGTCAGATATTCTGAAGCGCAAGCCTGTGAGGTGGCACTTAACAGGGACATATCCTCTGGTGTCATTCTGTAGTGCAACATAACTTCCACATTGCTGCCATCTGAGCAGTGCTGCACTGAACCACTGACCCTGGGCTCTAACAGCCCATCAAGTCTGAGGCACTGCTGTTTTGCCACTGGATGAGCAGCTTTGCCCTGATTCACTACTCCTGTCAGACCCCACATCCTAATAGCTCTTTCAGCCTGAGGTACAGCACTTGAAGGTGATCTTTTTCTGACTGACTTCTTGGAACTCAAGGGCAGGAGCTGCAATGTCTCTCAGGAGGTGCCATTATCCCCTGCAGGCATTGCAGTGGGAAATGGATGAGACCTGTAGCAGCAGGATGCTGAGGTCTTCTTCTTCCTCCTCAGCAATGGACTGTCAGCACCCAAACTTGGTAATAATGATGTCAACCACTGGGAAAATTATATTGCCTACAGTATCCAGGAGAGGGGTTGGGGTGGATGGATGACCTGTCCAGAGGTGAGGGATCGCCTCTCCAGGAAAGAGAGATACGGTATCAACAGACTTTGAAGGATCACTGAAATGGAGAGAGAGTTACCTGCTGTTTCCTTGGATGGATCACTAATTTGATAAGAAGGGCAGATCACCAGTTGGGAAAGGGTTGCATGTCTCTCACACACACACACACACACACACACACACACACAGCACGCACAGGCTTTCCCTACTGCTTTCCAACTGCCCAGGCCTGCCAACAAGACTGCTTTGCACACCATCCAACCCACCACATTTAATACCTGTTTTTTTTTTCCTGAGTCAGGGCCCCGGTTGTTCCAGCACACTGCACATTTCTGATGGCAAGCTGTTGAGGCCACCCCATGTCATTGCACATGACACTGTGATCGCAAATTCTCTCACTGTAAGTATTACCTGAGCAACCACTCCCGTCGTCACGGGGCCAAAACCACACCACTGGGTTTTGTCTTAACGTCGCTTTATTTGATCAAACACACATGCATGTGGGACTTCTACAACGGAGAAGTTCTCCGATTACAATTTACAGCAGCTTTTTATAAGTTAGATTTTGCACTTCTTATCTTGAAAAATACCAACATTTCAGTATAAGCCAATCATAAGACAGCATAACAAGTTTTCAGCAATGTAACAGAAAAAGAAAAACAAGTTTATGTATGAGGTACTTTTCACTACTTATTCCATTTCTTTCCCAACACTGCTTGATACATATGCCTGGGTCAAGCTGACCTGAGAGAGACAATGAGTTTTACTCACACCATAGCAACGTACAGCTTGCCTTCAATGCCACTACATGCTGTTATTTTTATATTTTGCCCAGGCATGCTCTTATCTTTATATTTTGTCCAAGCCCATTATTTAGGCTGGTACAACCAGTTCTGCTCAGTTTTATCTATTTTCTGTTTTACAAATATACCTCAAGTAACCTTAGTACAAATTCTATAACCCTTAAAAAAAGAAAACATGAACTCAGAAATTTCTACTACATTCATTATGACTTTGTTACAGCATGGCTTTCAAAGCAAGCATAGTTTCAAGGCATTTAATAGCAAATATAGCTTTAGGATATATAAAAATTCCCTCACACTCTCCCCCCTTTTGATACTATGTATCAACTAACCGATTCCTTTTTACTTTTTCTCACTTTATATTTTGGCCACAATTTGGCTCGTTTTGTAATGGAAACACCCCCTCCAGTTTAATGGGGTCCTTTTGTTTGGGTTGTAGCAAGGGGGCAGGTGGGTGGCATCCCGTGACACCATTGTGTTGCACAGGCATTGTAGGAGATGTTTGATTAGGACAGTCAGTAGCCAGAGTGCCAATATGACCACTTACAAGTACTGTCACCCAATGGAGAAGAGTAGCACCCCAGTCACCAACTACGCTTGTAAGCCATGACCATGGGTCCCATATTTATGTGTAGCAAGCTTAGAAAAAAATGCAAGGCTGGAATTTGTGCATATCTCGGCCACGGCCTCATTTTATGCTTTCAGCTATTTTTTTTTCATTGTATGGAATTTTGCAATTAACCCTTTTAAAGTCTTACACGCACACATATTAAGTGACATAGTGGTATTTTCCACTTGCAGCCTTTTGCTACTAGATATACTAATTTACATGTTGGCATCATTTAGTCATTTACTAACCATTTTTACCTCTTACTATCCCTTTAGCAATTTACACTAGCCATTTTACACCTTTTTATTTCCTCAGTTTTATGGTTAGCCAACTACATTGTTGATAAAAGTTTGGTCACTGATTACTAAAACCTTGGCCACTGACCACTGTTAATAATTTCCACCCTGAAGATAGGAAGCCCTGAGGGACTCGAACATTCACAAAAATTGAACATAAATGTAAAGATATTAGTTAATAACTGAAGGTTAAAAAACAAAACTAAACATTTCTACTTTTAGACTGTTAGACTAGGTGAATAGGTATATGATTTAAAACTGGTTGCCAGCATACAGATAGTCAAGGCATTTATAAAAAGCATCCTGTTTTGGAGTTGGTACAGGGGTGGTTACAGACGGAACACAAATTGTGAGTTTGTAAAACATAATACAGAATTGAGGGATGTCAACACCACAATTGAAATATGTGAAAAAATGCTAACATGTGACACCACATATAACACAATATAACATAACAATTTTGTTGATGAAAAAGAGTTCATGGAATTTACTTTGAGAGTGAATAAGGTAGATGCTACCTTGTGTTGAGGTGTGGCACACCCTGGGAGCTTGATTGAAGAATCTGTTGATAATGTCTCTTGACAGATAAGTCCTTATAAAACATAACAGTCCATGAAATTAACAGTTCATAAGTTCATATAAGTATCCACAGGTTGATGTAGTTACAGTACAGATGAAATGTCATTTGCAGAATGGTGGTAACCCCACAAGGCATATGAGGCAATGCAGACAGTAATTTAAAACAAAACACCAGCATAGTAGAAAAGTCAGTGTTCATTTTGCTGGCTGGCTGATTAGTAGACACACTGGCCAGGGTGCATTGAGTCCTTTTAATGGAGTGTCAACACACACACTGGCATGGCATTTGTTTTGTCGTAGTTGATTACACCCCAGCATAAAGATTAACAGTCCATAAAAGGTAACAATTGACAATAAACCATTAAGAACACAGTCCATAACAGAGCAATAGGGTTGTAGAAAGTACCAGCCATGTTTGGAACAAGCGGCAGTGAAGAAAATGGATGTATTGCTTGAAGGTCAATTGAAGCAGAATCTTCTCGCTGGAGTTAGGGGAGTGCCCCTTCCCCAGACTTAACTTCATAGTAAGCAGAAACAATAAGCTTGATTGCAGAGTCTGAACTGACTGGACCTTCTTCAGTTGATTTAAAGTTCTACAAATAGGTGTAATTTCGCTGAAAACATTACACTTGCAGAGGTTACTGCTGTTGAACGTGGAGATCTTATGTGCCACACCGTGGAAACCTGCAAACTTGCAAAGTGTGTTAGACACTGAGTTAAAAACACATAAATAACAATCTTTTAAACCATTTACTTCTTGTTTTGTAGAGGTGTGACAGAGCCTAAATTCTGGCAATCAGAAAAATAAAAATAAAAATGGGACATTAACCGACACTTGGGGGTGTAGGCCGAGGTTCAATTATACCATTTGACCATCTGTAAATCATGACAATGTTATGGTTACCTCTGCTTTTAAATCACAGAAGCAGTTATGACAGTGATGAACATTATTTCCCTGTCTGTTGCAAGCAGGCCTGACTGAGACCTGAGTTATAAAATCTTGTAATGTTACAATACATAGATACATAGATACATACACAGTGTCGGCAGATAAGGGCCTATGGCCCACCCAGTCTGCCCATTTGAGCTTGTAAGTTCAGTTTGTTTTCCTAGAAGTCTGTTTCCCCTTACCCCTGACTTCTAGAATTCCTTTATGTCTATCCCATGCATTCCTAAATCCCATGATTGTTTCAGCCCCCACCACTTCCTCCGCAGGGTGCTCCACCTGTCCACCACCTGCTCCGCAAGAAATTCCTCTCACGCTTCCTCTGAATCGTCTCCTCCAACCTCATCCCATGCCCTCTAGTCCTGGAACATCTTTTTCGCTAAAAATAGTGTTTTTCTGCACTCTGTTTCTCCCTGTAAGATACTTGTATGTCTCTTATCATATCCTCTCTCCCTCCTCTCCTCCAGGGAGTACATGTTCAGTTCCTTCAACTTGTCTTCATAGGACTTGTGATGCAATCCATTTCTGCACCATTTCACCCTTGTACCCTTCAGACCCATTACCCCCCTCTTCCTCAGTAAAGACTGAGCAGAAATACCTGTTCAATATGTCAGCTTTACTGTTGTCATCCTCCACGCGACTCCCATCCTCCCCCTTTCAGTCTCACTATCCCTCCCTTTGTCTTTCTTTTTTTCACTTATGTACCTGTAAAAGGTTTTGTCCCCTTTAACCACTGATTTTGCAATGTGTTCTTCTGTCTGAGCTTTGGCTTCCCTTACTGACTTCCCTGCCTCCCTTTGTTTCTCCTGGTACTTCTCCCTATCCCCTTCTGCCTGTGTCTTTTTGTATTGCCTGAATGCTATCTTTTTGGCTTTCACTTTCTTTGCTACCTCTTTGGAAAACCATAATGGTCTCCTCTTTCTTTTCCTCTTGCTAACCTGCTTAATGCAGTTACACGCTTTTAAACATATTGTTCATAACAATATGCCTTTTACACAATGCAATTAGTGGGACAAATACATATGTTGTTGGCCTATGCTAATTTAATAACAGTGCCTATTGCACCTGTGACAAGTGAAAAGATCTACCTTCTTTACCCTGTATAGTGAAATACTCCAAAGTACTGAGTGGGTAAGGCTTGAAGCATAGGTTTGGAGTACAATCTAAATTCTGCATATTATAATTGTTAAAATTTAAAATGACAAAACCTGCATAGAGTACACTCATTCTTTCGGGTACCTGTGAGTAATAAGACAAACAGAGCATTAATTTTACTTTTGGTTTTGCTTTGGAACATATTGTAGGGTGGGTCAGCAATGCTGGTCCCAGTATTTAGGTTTAGTTATGAGCATTAAAAACGTTATACATGTGGAGCACTTTTCTGAATCACACATGATACAGTGTAGCAAGATGTATATCAAAACATTATAACATAAACATGAAACATAAGCATGTTTGTAATAGAACAATTTCAGTATTGAGCATAATGCATAATGCATAAAATACATTTTAAAACAACACATATAGACTATAAACTTAGCTTAGAGTCCAGAAATGTTAGAGTACTGTGAATTTACTGGTTGAAAAAAATGCATTCATTAATTGCTGTAAGTCAATGACAAAAGTTGTTTTGCATTTGTTTTAACAGGATAAGAAAGCTGAAAAGACAATCAAAAGAATGAATATGTGTGGACATACATACACAACTTCACCCTCCAGCATAACTGATTACTTGCTGAGGGCAGAAACCCTTGTACCAATAATAGGTGTGAGATTTAACTGTTTGCACTAGAAAAAAAACAGAAGGGCTTGAGCTGGGTTATGCTGTTAAAATACCTTGGGTCTTTTTAAAACCTGTAAATAAGAAACAATTATTGGCAAATATACATTTTCTTTATTTACCCTTTGGGGAACAGTGATGTACCTTGCAACCTTTGTGGGTACTACACTGGAAGGGATAGAGGAAGGGTAGCTTACCCTCCCCAAGCTCCTACTGGTGGAAGAGACAGCTCAAGTGAAAGAGACAGCTCGAATACTGTAGCAATAAAAGGTTAGCTGTGGATGGTGACATGATCCCCACCTACTACACTTTAAATTATAACAAGATAATATTACAATTAGTTTAGTAAGTTTCATACCTT
Organism: Neoceratodus forsteri; assembly: GCA_016271365.2. NCBI lineage: Eukaryota > Metazoa > Chordata > Ceratodontiformes > Ceratodontidae > Neoceratodus > Neoceratodus forsteri. The sequence goes on along the minus strand of CM057449.1, from coordinate 538,799,241 downwards.
ACTATAAAGATGGGGAACTTCTTTTCTAGAAGAAAGAGAAGAAACACAGACAAACAACAAAAACAAACACACACCAGTTTAAAAATAAAACAAGATTATTTCCATAGGATAAAAAAGCCAAGCGCCCCTGGGTTCCTTATCCTAAGCATGACAAAATGTCAGCTGAGTTTATAAAAATCCAGATTGATGGTAATACCGCATCGACGTATCTCTTAGAATGCATTTCAAAAGACAAAAAATGATTACACCATGGTCACACATAAAAACAAAAGCCATTGTTTTTAACTGTAGATGGTAAACTCTCAAAACAGCTGTAATAGTCCTTTTTCAAAAGCTGCATTATATATATATATATATATATATATATATATATATATATAATAAAATATGGGGAGATGATGAATAATTCTCCCTTCCAGCTGGAGTATTGCCTGTGTTGGCTGCAAGTCAGAAGCAGTGAGACGAGAAGAAAAGTTTGTTCCTCTTCACTTAGAATACTAGTTTTGCAATAAAAGTCAAATTACATGGTTCACTCTTGGTGTGCTTTCATGAAAACATACATTTTGTGTGAAAAGTTGTGCTTTAGGTATGGAATACACATCAAGTTTGAACTGGTAGTAACATAAAATGTTGAAACACAAGAAGGTCAAATAACTTGCAAAAGGTCACAGTGTGCATGCAAGGGTCGTTCAAACCCAGTTATTTTTTTTTTTTTAGTGTCCTTGAACACTACTGATATTAAATATCTTTAAAGCATAGAATAAAACTGCTGGCCAAGACAGTACACACACATACACATACACAAAAAGAAATACTTAACACAAAATAAGACTGACATTGTTTCACACCAATTTGCTGAGGTAATGCCCATAGTTTCATTAGAAAACTGTACGTGTTTTAGATATATGTGCTGCCTCCCCCTGTCTTGTAACACTGACAATTTTTAAATCAACACATTTATACATATCGCCATGCCAAATCTTTCCAGAACAAAACACTTTTTTAAACACATTTTAACTCCTTTAAAACGCAGCACAACATATCATCTGTAAGTGAACACATCTTGTATAACATGGTTACACCTTTTGGCACATAGCCAAAATATGGCACCCTGCCATTTTGCAAAAAATTTTTTGGTTATAACTAGAAGTATGATAAAGCCATTTATAGCTGTTAACACATTACATTTTCACCTAGCAGTGGCTTGGCACATTGCTTGCAAACTACAAATCTTTCTGCACATTGCAATCTATATGACGTCATAACTCTTCACCATCAACACTACCTGCTCCAATCCAACAACTACAAACAAAAGTTCTTCACTGACCCTATCTAGGCAGCACAAATGTTCCATTAAAAATAAAGCCAATTAAAACAGTCAGCTATGAGGCAAAAGCTTCTTTCTTTTTTTACTGTAACATGTTGTGCACTGAAGGCAGTCAGTCCTATCTCGCAACCTTGACAACAGAACATAATTACAGAACACAGATATAAGCTAGAAAATATGCACGAAAGACGGAGCATTACCTTGTTTAGTATATGTATTACAGAAACAAAACAGACAGACATAAAACAACTTTGAATAAAAAAATTCAGACTTACCCGTGCCAAGGTATTTTTTTCTTCTTCTTTCCGATACACTAGTCTGAGTAAGAAAACTGACTGCAGGACCTTCATGATAATTTCCAAACACTGCAGCTATTAACCCTTTCAAAGGTTTTCTTTTGGCTATTTAGTAACCTGCCAAACCAAGTCTTTTTCAGAGCTCTGGTTTGCAGTTTAAAAACAAAACAAAAAAATCTCTAACAGTACTAGGTTGAGATCCATCTGGTAGAGGTCCCCAGTACTTGGGTTTGGGATCAAATGTTTTAGCCTCTATAGGAGGCAAGGGAACTTGAAATTGATACAGAAAAACTTGAAACTACACAGATAGGCAACATGGGGGGGGGAGGATTTTCAAATCATCCCGTCTGTAGTCACCTACTGTGTGTACATCCACAGTAGTTTATTTTTCTTTCTCTGGATGTTGCTTATCTAACTTTACTTAATCAGCCACTGTTTTTCTCCTAAAAGCAGCCTGAACTGTGAAAGCCATCATTGGCTCTAACAGTATATACTTGCAGCAAGCACAAATTACAAGTACAAAGGGCAGTGCAGTTGCCCTTGTAATTTGTTTGGTCAAACTTGTCAAACATACATTTTGCCAGTCCAGATAATACTAACTTTGGACCCAGCTATTTTTTTTCCCCTTGTTTCCCATATTATTTAGGCCTGTCCTTTATAGTGCACGCTCACTCCAAGGTATTCTTGTACTTACAGTGATGATGAGTGTCGCCAGCCCCTAGGCGTCACATCCTGATGGGGTTCCACAAAAATGTCCTTCTTTTTGTCCAAGGGAAACAACCCGATCATGAGGTGACACGGACCGAAGAACTCATCCTGCCGACTACGCCAAAACTGTGATCGCAATTCTCTCACTGTAAGTATTACCTGAGCAACCACTCCCGTTGCCACGGGCAAAACCACACCACTGGGTTTTGTCTTAACGCCGCTTTATTTGATCAAACACACATGCATGTGGGATTTCTACAACGGAGAAGTTCTCCGATTACAATTTACAGCAGCTTTTATAAGCTAGATTTTGCACTTCTTATCTTGAAAATACCAACATTTCAGTATAAGGCAATCATAAGACAGCATAACAAGTTTTCAGCAATGTAACAGAAAAAAGAAAAACAAGTTTATGTATGAGGTACTTTTCCACTACTTATTCCATTTCTTTCCCAACACTGCTTGATACGTATGCCTGGGTCAAGCTGACCTGAGAGAGACAATGAGTTTTACTCACACCATAGCAACGTACAGCTTGCCTTCAATGCCACTACATGCTGTTATTTTTATATTTTGCCCAGGCATGCTCTTATCTTTATATTTTGTCCAAGCCCATTATTTAGGCTGGTACAACCAGTTCTGCTCAGTTTTATCTATTTTTCCGTTTTTACAAATGTACCTCAAGTAACCTTAGTACAAATTCTATAACCCTTAAAAAAAGAAAACATGAACTCAGAAATTTCTACTATATTCATTATGACTTTGTTACAGCATGGCTTTCAAAGCAAGCATAGCTTCAAGGCATTTAATAGCAAATATAGCTTTAGGATATATAAAAATTCCCTCACAACTGCCACACCAGTCCACTGCTCACTTTCCCTCCCTAGCTGTCTTTCTCCCTCACTGAACAAGTGTTTCTCTCTTTCCCATCCTCAACTGACTTTAACTGGGCTGCAGGCTAAAAAATATGGTGCTTTATATGGTTTTGCTCTGCTGAGCTATCTCTCCATCTCAGTCTGACCATCTGACTGCTGTCACGCTCATTACTTCAGTGACCATTCTGAGTCCTCCCACCCAATTTAATTTGCATGCTCCCTTTGTGCACATGCACACTGATGTTTCAGCCACCTCTCACCAAAAAGGCTACCAATAGGTGTGTGGGGAGGTATGCCAGTTTTGCAGCGCTTCTTTTTTTTTTAATTCAATATGCTTTATTTCTTTTTCTCTTGCCTAATAAGGCCATGTCACATACAATGACACATCAGTCCATATCAACAAGACAACACAAAGACTCAGAGACCGCCCCATCTCCTTCCCACTCATGGTATCAGTTGATGTAAAAATGGGAAAAATTGACCAGTAAGTGTTGGTATTGCATACCAGTAACCAGAATATGCCCTTTAGAGAGCATAAAGTGTGTGTAAATTACCCCAGTATTCCTCAAACTTAGGAAGCTTGTTCTGAACACTAGGAATAATCTGTTCCACTGAGACGTTGGAGAGCAATTCCTGCAACCACTCAGAGTAGGAGATGACTTCTTCGTCTAGCCAGTGTCGAAGTATTAAGTTCTTCACCGATGACGCCATCATGGTAAGGTGGTATTTCCTCTCAGTGACAGATACATAGATACATGGACAGTGTCAGCAGATAAGGGCCTATGGCCCACCCAGTCTGCCCATTTGAGCTTGTAAGTTCAGTTTATGTTTTCCTAGAAGTCTGTTGCCCCTTACTCCTGACCTCCAGAATTCCTTTATGTCTATCCCATGCATTCTTAAATCCCATGATTGTTTCAGCCCCCACCACTTCCTCTGGCAGGGTGTTCCACTTGTTCACCACCCGTTCTGTGAAGAAATTCTTCCTCACATTTCCTCTGAATCGTCCTACCTCCAACTTCATCCCATGCCCTCTAGTCTTGGAGCATCTTTTGAGAAAAATCTCCCAAGAGACAAGCAGCTGGTTCTATGTGCTCCGTTAAGCCCAGTAAGGGGTCTACTTTCTGTCTGATAAGATTCAATAGCAGAGCAACTTTTGGGCATTCCCAGAAGATGTGATACAGGGAGCCCTCTGCCTGCATGGATCGTCTACAGGTTGCTGAAGGGGCCTTATTCATTTTTGCCATTTTAACTGGTGTGAAGTACATATTGTTAATAATCTGATATTGCATCAGCTGCAGTCTGTCTTGAGAGGTAAACCTGTGAGCATCTGTCCATATTTATTCCCAGTTAAACTTTTGCTCTGGAAACTGCATATTCCAATAGTTAGAGGATCCATCTAACTGTTGGAAGCTCTCTCTAACAGTACGGAGTAGATTGCAGTCACAGCATGAGGTTGCGTGGCCATAGTTCTGAGTGGGTGCAGGAATCTACCCTCTTCTCTTGCAGTTTGGCTGATCTGGGTTCTCCCCAGTATGTGCCTAATCTAGTACACTTTAAAGTATGAATTGGGGGCCCAGGTTATAATCCTGTACTATGTCTCCTGTCAGCATTACTTGTCCATTGTTCCATAACTCCGCTATAAAGGTCTTTGCCAATTGGGGGAGCCAGGAGGCTGTCATCATTTGCCCGTCTACCAAGAAATTTGGATTTCCAAAAATAGGTTGGATCAGACCTAGGGCTACCTGGGGTGGAGATCTATCACTTGCAAAGCTAGTGCAGAACACAGCAGCCAGCTTTTGATGGGAACCTCTCGGTCCTGTCATATTTCTCCAGTGCTACACGGTCTGCACTGGCTGCCAGTACAGTGGCAGATTACCTTTAAAGTCGGTCTTCTGATTTATAAAGCCCTACACGGACTGGGCCCGGACTACCTGAAAGAGCTTACTTCAGAAAAACAGTGAAGTGGAGCACCAGGCAATTTACTGTGGTGCTCATTTTTATCAAAAGTAACAGAAGAAGTAGTAAGAGCACCCACAAAAATCAGAGAGCACAGTACTCTGATGAAAAATACAATTTAAATACAAAACTGCATGCAACATGTGTACCAAGTCTCAAAAATAAGCTGTAAAAGCTGTACCAACACTAACTTTTTCCATGACCACTGTCAGGCATCATCAGAGTGAATCCAAATCATCACACCAGTGCCTCCTTATAAATAGTGACTAAATTACATGTTACTAATTAATTATAACCAATCATGAACTAAAAACAATTTAATGTTATTATTAAAAGCAGTTTTCAATAAACAACACTAAAAACCATTAATTCAGACTTGAAATAGCAGCACAGTTTGTATGGAACTTTAAACTGTGCATTTGAATCACACTGTTGTCCTTTCATGGGTTACCACACTCAGGCATTGCTAGTTATAGCACCTCATTTTATTTCATATTTCTACCTCATATTTAACAAAGCGGGGCTCAAGACATTTGCTGTAGTTGCACTCTCTTTGTTCCTCCAGTATGAATTTATTTGATTCTGTATATGGCTCGTGGGTTAGAAGTATTTAAACAAAATATGAGGTAGCAAAATACAATATATTGAGGTGTTGCAACCAGAAATGAATGAGCATGGTAATTGTTTTAGTTTTAAATGGCAATAGTGTGATTTAAACAGATGGGCTGGAGCCCAACATAGATTTTTATTTAAACCTCACAACAAATAGTCAGCTCAAGACATTTGCTGTAGTTGCATCCTTTTTTTTCATCTATTCACAGTTTATTTGAGTCTTTATATGGATCATAGGCTAGAAATATTTAAATGAAATATGAGGTAGAAATATGAAATAAAATGAGGTGCTGCAACTAGCAATGTATGAGCGTGGTAACCCATGTAAAGGACAACAGTGTGATTCAAATGCACAGTTTAAAGTTCCACACAAACTGTGCAGCTATTTCAAGTCTGAATTAATGGCTACTAGTATTATTTATTGAAAACTGCTTTTAATAATAAAACTAAATTTTTTTAGTTCTTGATTGGTTAGAATTAATATATAACATGCAATTTAGTCACTATTTATATGGAGGCACTGTTGTGATGTTTTAGATTCACTCTGATGATGCCTGACAGTGGTCAGGGGAAACGTTGGAGTTGGTACAGCTTTTATCACTTATTTTTGGCACTTGGTGAATATGTAACATGCAGTTTTTTGTTTAAATAAAAGGACTTCATATTTTCATCAAAGTCCTGTGCTCTGTGATTTTTACTATTTCTTCTGGCACCTTACTGCCCTGGGTGATTGCTCCGCTCAGCTGATGAGGGAATGCGAGAGATTCCAAGGGTGTGTTTAAAATCTTCTGGGGCCCAGGCGTTTATGCATGTGGCCCCATCTCCATTTGGAATTCTTTACCCCGTCAGTTATGGGAGTGCGCTACCATGGAGAGATTTAAACCAGCCTTAAAAACACATCTCTGGCACCAAGCATTTGGTGACTGATTTATTTTAATTTCTTATAGCTGTATCTTCTGTTTTATACTATTTATGCTGCTGTGCATTTTGATATGTTTTTTTAATTATATGTTAGGCACCTTAGTTTTTGAAAGGTGCAATAAAATAATATTTATTATTATTATTATTATTTATATGATATGGAGGCACACATTTGAGTATAAACCTTAACAGAAAAGTCCATTGGAGTCTCAATTAATGTAGATGGGATCAGTTTAAAAGATATGTGAAACAGGGCAAGGGGAGACAGGCCTTGAACCAATATAAATTATTTTTCCAGCCTAAGCCACAAAGGGTGGTACTGCTCTGGGGGCATTGTTTCGGGACTGTCTAACCATCTCAAGGCTTTTGCAGCATGACTGGCCCAACAGTAAAGCTTGAAGTGGGGAAGTCTCAACCCCACTTTGATTTTAGGAGCCGCTAATTTCCCATAAGCTGTACGGGCTTGCCTATTTTTCCAGATAAACTGGGTTATCAAAGAATGTAGTCTAGTAAACCAGGCCTGTGGCAACCATATGCTTAACATGTTGAGGGGGTAGAAAATCTGGGGTAGTATGTTCATTTTAATTAAGTTAATTCTACCCCAGAGCGATAATGGCAATTTCGTCCATCTACCTAAGTCCTGTTGGATCGTCTGTACAAGTGTATCCAGATTGCATTCCTGTACAGTCTTAGAGCCTTGGGACAGGATTATTCCCACATATTTAAAGAGGGACTATAGTCACAAATTACCGGCATCAATAAATTCAGAATATGGATCAACATATCCCCAATCACCCTCATGCCAAAACTAAGATCTCTAAGTTATTTTGTTTAAAAATTACAAATCATTTTACAATCCTAAATTCTCTGCCTGTTCAAAAAAGCCAGTTTCAGTGAAGAGGTGCTGATGATGTCATCTCCTGAACTCACAGTCTAGCCCTCCCTGTCAGCAAGATTACAGGACATGCTTTTCCAAAGTTTAAAAACTATGTGCAAATGGTTTTCTCCAGTAAAACAGGCAGCACCATTCAATAAACATTACTTTAAAACATATGTCTGTTTCAGGTTTTGTAACAAAGCTGACAAATTCATATTTTTGATTTTGGTGCTTTTTTTGTGTTCCTTTTCTCCTGGGTTGCTGGATGGTAAGTCACTGCACACTAATGTGAGATTTGCAGACTGGATATCCCTGATGTAGTGAAAGGCTGTGATCATTCACACCTATCATTCAATTAAGGTGATTTCTCAGGATGGCACTTTCAATCAATTATTCCATCACCCTATAAATGGGAGTGGGAGAGGTAGTGCTGTTATGAAACCTTACTAAAAGTTTCTATGCAGTAGCCAGCTCAGCGCTTAATCACTCAATCAATCAATCTTTTATTCATCCTCAAAGTATGAATGAATGGGATACTCAGTTGAGCAGAGTTTATTTTCTGTTTTCTCATTGACAGGCTGTTACTTGAGCTATATTGAGGCTCACCTGTGTTGTATTCGACATTACAATGATTGTTTTACCAGGGCTAACACTTCCACCCCTAGTAGGAATTAACACACATATAAAGCCCCTATTAAAACTTATTGTAAAGCAGACACTGACAAACAGCAATGCAGTTACCAACATTGCAACACTTGCAGCAATACAACTTCCAAACAGACATTGCAGAGTAACACTTCACATGGTTTCCGCAGCCTGGAGGCGTGTTGACTCAGCATTGGGCAACTCTGGAGAAATGAACCACACCAAAAAAGCATTAAAATACAAATTTGTCAGCTTTGTTACAAAACCTGCAACACATAGATTCTATAGCACTGTTTTTGTTATGGTGCCACCCGTTTTACTTGTGAAAAGCATGGCAAAATGATATTTTAACTTTGGAGAAACTGGTCCTATAAGCTTGCTGACAGGGAGAGTAGACTATGAGTTCAGGAGATGACATCAGCAGCACCTCTTCACTGAAACTGGCTTTTTTGGACAGGTAGTGAAATCAAGGTTATAAAATAGCCCATAACTTTAAAATGAAGTAACAGAAATCTAATGTTTGGTATGAGATTTATTGTGGGTATGCTGTGGATATGCTGATTCTATTTCTGCAATATAGCACTTTTGTCCAGAGTCCCTCTTTAAGTCTCTTAGGCTCCCATTGCAACCCTAAACATAGATACATAGACAGTGTCAGCAGATAAGGGCCTATGGCCCACCCAGTCTGCCCATTTGAGCTTGTAAGTTCAGTTTATGTTTTCCTAGAAGTCTGTTGCCCCTTACCCCTGACCTCCAGAATTCCTTTATGTCTATCCCATGCATTCTTAAATCCCATGATTGTTTCAGCCCCCACCACTTCCTCTGGAAGGTGTTCCACTTGTCCACCACCCATTCTGTGAAGAAATTCTTCCTCATGTTTCCTCTGAATCATCCTCCCTCCAACTTCATCCCATGCTCTCTAGTCCTGGAACATCTTTTTCACTTAAAATTAGTGTATTCCTGCACCCTGTTCCTCCCTGTAAGATACTTGTATGTCTCTATCATAACCCCTCTCTCCCTCTTCTCCTCCAGGAAGTACATGTTCAGTTCCTTCAACCTGTCTTCATAGGACTTGTGATGCAATCCATGCACCATCTTTGTTGCCCTCCTCTGAACCTTCTCTACCCTGTCTATGTCCTTACGTAGGTATGGTCTCCAGAACTGTACACTGTACTCCAGGTGGGGCCTCACTAGTGTCTTGTATAGCGGAATTGTGACCTCCCTTTTCCTGCTGGTGATGCTCCTGCCTATACATCCCAGCATCCTATTTGCTTTACCTGCTGCCTTGTCACTATGTTTCCCTACCTTGAGGTCATCAGAGATAATAACCCCAAGATCCCTTTCCTGCTTGGTGCATGCTATATCCTCACCCCCCCCCAACTAATACATTGTGCCAGGGTTTTTGTGCCCCATATGCATTATCTTGCACTTCCTTGCATTGAATTTCAACTGCCAAACCCATGACCATTCTTCAAGTTTCTGCAGGTCCCTTCTCATTTTGTTTACACCCTCTTGTGTGTCTACTCTTTTACAGAGCTTTGTGTCACCAGCAAACAGTGAAATTCTGCCTTCTAGGTCCTGCGCAATGTCACTGATGAAGATGTTGAATAGGACTGGTCCCAGCACTGATCCCTGTGGTACCCCACTGGTCACTCTTCCCTCTGTGGAGTGACAGCCATTTCCCACCACCCTTTGTGTCCTGCCACCCAGCCAGTTACCTACCCACCACACTACTGTCCTGCCCACACCCATATTCCCCAGTTTGTGTAATAGTCTTCTATGTGGCACAGTGTCAAAGGCCTTGCTGAAGTCCAGATAGGCCATGTCCACTGCACTCCCCTGATCCATCTCCCGAGTAACCCAGTCAAAAAATTTAACGAGGTTGGTCTGACATGACCTCCCCCTGGTGAAACCATGCTGCCTTGGGTCCTGCAGTCCATTGACAACCAGATGTTCCACCAATCTCTCCTTCAGTAGTGCTTCCATGATCTTCCCCACTATCGAGGTGAGGCTGACTGGTCTGTAGTTCCCTGCTTCCTCTTTGTTCCCACTTTTGTAAAAGGGGACTACATCTGCTGTCCTCCAGTCTTTGGGTATCTCCCCTGTTTCCAGTGATCGGCTAAACAGGATAGCTAGAGGTTCAGCCACCACCTCTCTTAGTTCTTTAAGGACCCTGGGGTGCACCCTATCTGGCCCCATTTCTTTATCAACTCTTATTACTTCCAGTTCCTTCAGGACCCTTTCTCATGTAAAGGGACTTGTGTCCATTTCTGCACCTTTCTCACCCCTTGTACTCCATTCAGACCCATTACCCTCCTATTCTTCTTCAGTAAAAACTGAGCAGAAATACCTGTTCAATGTGTCAGCTTTACTGTTGTCATCCTCCACGTGGCCCCCATCCTCCCCCTTCAGTCTCACTATCCCTCCCTTTGTCTTTCTTTTTTCACTTATGTACCTGTAAAAGGTTTTGTCCCCTCTACCCTCTAAACCTTCAACTTCGCTCTTATGGGTGAACAAGTTTATAGGGAACACAAAAGTTTTCTCTAAATTCAACTTATAGTTAGACAATAGACCAAGCTCCTGGATCAGTTATAGGGTTCTACGAATTGAGACCCGTGTGTTCAATAAATGAAGAAGTATATCATAGGCGTACACCGATAGCTTGAATTCCTGATTGCCTATAGTTATTCCTTGAACACCAGGGTAATTTTTAAGGTGGGTTTAAAGGGTCTCTAGGGAAATATTAAACAAGATAGGGGATAGGGGACAGCCCTGCTTAATGCAAGAGTGGAGGGAAAAGGAGGAAGTAAAGGATCAGTTACAACAAATTCGGGCTCTAGCAATGGAGTATAAAGGTTTGACCCATTGCACAAAGAGGAGAGGGAATCTGAATCTACTCAGGGCTCTGAAAAGAAAACTCCAATCCACTCTATCAAAAGCTTTCTCTGCATCCAGAGACAGCAGAACCACAGGAGATACACTGCCCCAGGACGCAGAGAAGATGTGGTCCAATTTTCTCACATGATCCGAGGAGGATCTCCCCACCATAAAATGCACCTGTTCCTCAGCTATCAGAGATGGTATAATCCAACACATTCTACTAGCTAAGAATTTGGCTAAAATCTTAACATCATAATTAAGAAGTGTTATTGATCTATAGTTCAAGACCCTTTCCGGATCCCTCCCCTCTTTGAGGAGGAATACTATTGTTACTTCAAAAAGATGTGGGTTCCGGCATTCTCCAGATAGTATTGTCTGAAACAGATGGACCAGACATGGTGTCAGTTTGTCCATAAAAACTTTATAAAAGTTTGAAGAGAATCCGTAAGGTCCAGGTGCTTTATCTAATGCTAAGTCCCTAATTGCTACTTTAATTTCCTCTTCCATAATTGGGGAAGTCAGGGAGGCTTGTTGGTCTGTGGAGAGGACAGGAAGGGACAGGTCTTGCAAGTAGTTATCAATTTGTGCTTCAGATGGGGGGCTATCCCTAGCACTATAGAGATCTTTTTAGAAATATTGCAATTCCCCAACAATCTCTACTGGGTTTGTTTTTAGTAAATCATCCTGGTTTGAGCGGATTGCATTGACCGATCTGGAGGCTTCCTGTTGTTTAACTCTCAAAGCCAACAGCTGCCCTGCCTTCTCTCCTTGGTCTATATAAGTAGATTTCATATTGAGGATGGCATATTCAGTTTTCTCACCTAACATCTCATTGTACTGTGACCTGAAATGGATTCATTCTTGACGCTGCGTTTCAGTGGAAGAAGGTGAGATACCAATTTCTATTTACTTAATTTTGTCCAACAGCTCTTTAGTTTGCCATTCCCTCTGATGCTTCTGCATGGAGGCAATCCCCCTGTAGGAAACACTTCAATCCACCCCATTCTATCTCTGTCTGTCCTGTAGTGTGAAGGTTATCATCCATATATTGCGTAATACAGGACTTCAACCTCTCCACCACCCATTTATCTTTAAGCAATCTGTTATTGATTTTCCTTCTAGTTGGGGGACATTTCTAGAGTGCAGGTCACCAAGGAATGGTCTGAGATAATCCCTGGAGAGATCTGAAATGTCACAAGGCCTGGGAGGAGTGATTTACTTAATAAGAAATAATCTACATGAGAAGAGGTCCCTTGTACAGGAGAGCGAAAAGTGTATTCCCATGAGATTGGATGGAGCACCCTCCAAGGGTCACATAGGCCTACTCTATCTACCATATCCCTTATAGCCCTTTGGGCTGTGATAGACCCGCTCTCAGTCTGCTGTCTTGTCTGCATCTTGGGAGAAAGGTGGGTTCCAATCACCACCCAACAAAACTGGTACAGACAGGAAAGGCAGCAGGAGGTTAAGGATATCCATAAAAAAGGATGGGGTGTCTGTGTTAGGGCCATAAATAGACCCGAGAACAATGTTAGATCTCTCCAGAGTACCTAGCACAAAAAAAATCTACCCAGTGGGTCCCAAATACATTGGGCGCATTTAAAATTCAGATTCCTGGCTAACAGAATAGCTACCCCCTTGCTCTGTGTGCTTACCACTACCGCAAACACTTGTCCTATATTTAATCTCCAAAACAAGTTAGCTTCCATTTCAAGAAGATAAGTCTCTTGTAAAAAGGAAATTTGCCCCTTCTCCACCTGCAGATGCTTCAGTATATTATATCTTTTATGCTTGTTGTGCACGCCTTTAACATTCCATGAGAGAATTTTCACAGTATTAGCCATGGATGTTAATCTTAGATGTTATCATCTGACTAATGTCAAAATAGCACAAACCCCGGTTTCCATACTGATACCATGAGTCCCACCCCCGCCCCTCCAAACAACCCACAACAGGCCCAAACATAGATAAAAACAAACCCATCCCCACATACTGTGCAGCGCCCTAAAATAAATATGATGTACAATGTACTTAAATCTATTACTGCCCACCCATCAATATTTGCCCACTGAATTAAATCCCATACATTAGATTGTGCGATTGTAAGGCACCCTCCCCTCGATACTGTGCATGATGCTACCAGTTTCAGCAGAGAAGATCCTCATCCCCTTCCCCCGCCATAAAATAGTAAAATCACAATCCCCTAACAGTTAGCTAATGAAAAGCCCTGAGAACGCTCAAGCACCAACTTTTTAAACAGGAGAACATGTATACTGATTTAACCACAGTAAAAAACATCTCAAATAAAGTACAAGGCTTGGAGACCTTTGTTCTCATTCTATGAAGAACAAGGGCCTCAGTCAGCCACAATCTATCTAAAGAACAGGATTGTCCCAGAACCCAAGTAAAATGAAGAGGGGTTGTTCAATATGTCCATCAAGACTAATGCCCTGCTCTATAAAAAATAAATTATAATAAACCTGGTTGTGCCCTCCATTGAGGTATGCTGATTACTGAGCATTAAGTGAAAGTAAATTTAGCCCCAAATGAAGGAACCTTTAGTCTGCTGCAAAAGAAAAAAATCACTCCCCCTCCCTGCAACGTACAGGTGATAATAAATTGCTCCAAATCAAACCACTGGCAGTGATCATACAGTACATTTCAAAAAGGTAATCCTGGGGTCCGAAAGCCTCCTGCTAGTCAGTATAGCTGGCTGGGAAGGTACAGCCCAACAAGCTGGATTCCCACAATGATGCAGTACCAGTAGCTGTCGCGTGGCAAACGCATACTGAAGAGACCAAAAGAGAAACATTTGCACAGCAAGTCCAATGCAACCCCTCGAATGTGCACACTGCTGAGTAACATGGGAAAATGGAGCTTTCTGACATCGGTTCTTCTCACAAGTCCTTAGTGAGGGTTAATCCTGTGAAATAATGGAATAACATGCCACAGTAAAAGTATGCAGATTCATACTGTAATCCAGTTTGTTAAAATGAGTCCTGGATCTGGACCCAAAACCTATGATCAGATTCAACCTGCAGCACTTGCAGTTTTAATACTAATTCTAACAAACTGTAGTTTGTAATACTGTAGTTGGAAACACTATGGGAGCCGAGATCTGAGCTTCACTTGCAGCCATACACATAGTACACAAGGAGGGCAGCTATTAAAGGGCCAATATAATATTCAGTCCAAGCACATAACACAGGGTCACAGATTAAGCAGTGAAGCAGCTCTTCCAGACCATGTTAGACAATATTTCTCAAGAAAGAGACCTCTACAGTCACTTGTACCAGCATTCACTTCTTCAACAGTTCAGGCAGCAGTCTCTGGAGTGCTCCTACTGCTTGTTCATTAGAATCAAATGAGTGCCATTTCTCCCATATTCAGACCTGCAGCTGTGCCGGATACATCATCCAAAAGTGAATTCCAGTAGGGATGAGGCGGGAGACCATTGGATGATATGACCCCCTCTTTTGTCTCATCAATGCTGGTAGGTCCTGCAAGATCCATATTTTGTTCCCCTCCCACATTACCACTTGAATGTCTGGTAGCTTGGCCAATACGTGCTGTCTGTCTAAATAGTTAAGCAGCTTTAGGATGAATGGTCATGGGAGTGAACATGGTGTTATACGAGGTCCCTGCACCCTAGTTGGTACCCCCAGAGGTACTGTACACCACAGACAGCTAGCTTTTAGGTATATGTTATACTAACATATAGGGCTAAGGGCATCTACCATATAAGAGTAGATGTCAGGATATGTATGCACATTATTGCTATACACTTTACTTTCCAATATATACATGTATTTCTTGCTTATAAGATGTTAGGACACTTGTGTCCTTGTAATGGTTATGATATATAAGTTGGCATTGTCATCTTCTGATGATTTGTATTACTACATGGCTGTGTACAAACTGTACATCTTTGTTTCCACAAAGTGATGACTATAACACAATTGTATAATGTTATCTAGAACTGTGGAGCCACCTCTAATTTAGCCAATAGGGCTCATCTCTGTAATTAGAAATGTTTCTATCTTACAGTAACCATGGTAATTATCTTAGGTATGCTGTATAATGCAAGACATTATGTCTTCTACCTCAGAGACTTCAAGGTATAGGGAATACTTAGCATTGGCTCCCAGTTCCTAATGGTAAGAACTGCTTAGGGCAACTGTGATTTTCCTTTTGGTAGAAATAAACAAGCTTTATTACTCTTATGCAATATGTCTGTGATTCCTTGCATGCCCTTTACTGCCAAGAACCTGAGAGTGAGGTTTAGACCTCCTGACAATTGACGACTGTGTGCAGGCAATATTTGGAGTTTGCAAAGTCTCACTTGTTGCTACAACTTTCCCTTTCCCAATGGGGTCAGCAGGTGTGCATTCCCGCACTATCTCTCCCATTTTCAACCACTTTGTAATCACTTGCAAAATCTGGCTGCTCACTGGGTGTGGTCGATGCCGACTCGACCCACCCCACAGCAGTTTTGAACTGCAAGCTTACAAGTGCACAGTACCCAGACTGTGAACTACTGCACCTGTTATGGATTGATACACAGCATGGTGCCTTTTCACAGTTTGATTTTTCATTCCCTCCCACACAATGGCCACTGTATCAAATAGTTGCACAGAACTGAGACTCGATGTCTCAAACTTCCTTGCTTCTCATGTAGGATGGGCTGACTTCGCGTGGGAGGCAAGTCAATCTGACAATCCAGTACACAGAGATGAGACAAACAGTCAGAAAGCAAGAAGTTAAAGGGCTGTTGGTCACAGCTCTCTACACTGCTCTAGAAGCCTCCAAAGTGAGGTTTCGAACCCTTGAACTGCAAATCTCATCTTCTAAGCAGGAGATGGGGTTACAGGAAACTGAATGTGTAAGACGTGAGCAGGATTTGGAGTCTGAGCTCCAAACTCTACGGAATGAAAAGGATTCCCTTTTGCATCGTTCTGCTCAGGCAAGTGAGCAGGAACTTTTTATGTTGAAGTAGGGGTGTGAATGAGACAGGATAAGGGACAGGCTTTGTAAATGAATGATTTGTTAAGTAGAACAAATGATCAGATGTGTGAGGAGTTGGAAGAGTTACAGGACAAGATAAACCAGGTATGTAATGATTTAGGAGTAGCTACTAGGGACAGTCACGAATTGAGCACCGCGCATAGAGTGTTTCAGAAGCAGATGCAGGATGATGTGGATCAGAATGTTGCAAAAGTGAGTCATGAGGATTTTGAATATAAAATGGTGAAACTGCACCATCAGTGAGAGGTGCTGGCTGATCATGTCAAAGCAATGGGAGGGAGGTCTAGCACCTGCCTTGTTGACGTCATCTGAGGAGGAGGAGTCAGATGATGACATCTCCCAGTACAATGCCCAGTCACACCCCTAGTATGATGCAGACACCCCTCCTCACCATCCACAACATGATGGCCACACATCACATGACACCACGTCCCTATGTCATCGATGGGATGATGCTCATCATGGGCAATGCCAACATGGCGACCCCCATGATGGGGGGAGCAGGCCCAGGCCTAGTCCCAACAGCACCACCGGTGGCCATTATTAATGTGGAAGACAGGCAGGAAATAGAGAAAATGATTGGGAATGCCTTAGGCAATGTGTCCATCCCCGAGAAAAACAAATGGGTCCTCAAGACCCAGATTAAGCAGCTTTTACAAGAGGCTGGTTCAAAGGAGGGAATGATCCATACTGTGGCTGAAGCTGCAGCTCAGGCAGCCCTAAAGGGTGCCTGAGGTAATCCACCTCCACTTGATCATCACAATAATCCCCTACAAATGGCCCACTCTGTTCAGCAAATAGCTGACAGTGTTGGTCAGATGAACCCATCTGACAACCTCAGTTGCCACTTGGAGAAGGTGCATGTTAAATGTGAAATGCTTAGTCTCGCTGCAGACTACCAGGTACAGATCCTATGCCAGACCATTGATTCTGGCCTGTGGGCGAAACTCCCTGATGTTGTCCACTAGGATGGCCACGCCACCTTTGATGAAGTAGCATCTGAACTCATCACTGCACACAACCCAGGTGTGGTAGGAGTGATGCTCACATACCCTGTGAAACAGAATGCCAAGGAAAGTCCAGTCACTTTCCATCAGAGACTCTGGATGGCCTACCGAGCAGGGAAGCACCTTGCAAGAGAAGCTGTAGATGTGGACCTCATTGAATACAAGACCCTGTTCCTTAGGAACATGATCCCTGCAGTAAGAGAAAAGGTACAGCCAACCACCTTTTCCAACACAGAGAGATTTGCAGATATTCTTCAGAAAACAGAGAGAGTTTATCAACTCTACATCCGTGATTCAGGCTCTGGTTCTAAGAAAGTGGCTGCTGTGGAAGCCATCCCAGAGGCCAAGATGAACTACTTGGTGGAGGGGCAGGCCCAAGAGAAACAGCCCCTTCCCACAGATAACTGACACCCCCAGCAGGCCCAACAACAACAGCAACAATCCTGGGGTGGGAACCAGAACTACCACAAAAATAAGAAACACCATAAGAACAATGAGGGTAAACAACAGAGACCAGGCCCCTTACATAGGGAAATAGCCAATGAGAACTGGAGTCTCTGAGACCTCCTCAGGAAAGTGCACTTTGTTGCGGATGCTGTGCCGGTATGGGTCCTTTGCTGCAATACAACCAGGAGAACAGGGCTCCACAGACCATGGGGTTATGGGAAGTACAGGGTCTCAGGCCACTACAGGTCTGAACCTAGAAGTGGCTCCCTATATAGCATCAGTACAGCATGGTGAAATGATTCAGAGGAACCAGGACCAGACTCTCTTTCAAGAGCTCCCCCATGCTTCCACTGGTACAGATTGACAATTACTGGCCCCAGTCCATATTGTAAACAAGCCGGTCTTGGATACAAATGGAGGGC
The DNA here is from genome assembly GCA_016271365.2 of Neoceratodus forsteri. NCBI lineage: Eukaryota > Metazoa > Chordata > Ceratodontiformes > Ceratodontidae > Neoceratodus > Neoceratodus forsteri. Next base: position 538,781,243 of record CM057449.1, on the reverse strand, counting down.
CCTGCACAGATGCCAAGGTTGGGGGGCTGCCTACTGACAGTACTGCTGGATACAGGTGCGGCTGTGTCTGTATTACAGGATGACAGCCCAGACACATCACCCTGGTCTACCAGATTGAGGAGCAATATGTCTGGTGTAGATGGAACTAGGTTACCTGCATACCACTCCCTGATGCTACCTGTGAGATTGGGACACCTGAAGACATATCACACCTTTCAGCTGATGGTATTGCATGATCACCCTAATATAATCAGAATTAACTTTTTGGCACCACATGGCTATGTGGTGGACATAGCCAACATGTTATTGATACAAATTCAGGGACAAAATCACACCATTATGATCCCTGATTCACATGTGGTTGCACCAATCTCTGCGAACAACAAAGAGTATGACATCATAGATTTGTTTCAGAACCATGAGCTTTTCTCAAAGTTCCTCCCCATCCTACATAGGCATCTGGAGGCATTTGCCACCAACAAACATGATTGTGGCAGGATGCACACTGTTATTGAAATGACAGGCCCAGCACATGAGAGGCAATGGCAATACCCCTTTCCATCTGAGTCCTTGCCTCTCTTAGTGAAAAATTAAATCACTCCTCAAGCAAGGTGTAATCAGGACATGTGTTTCCACTGAAAATTCCCAGTGTGGCCTGTGAAAAAACCCACAGGTGCCTGGAGGCTTACTATTGACTACAGGATACTAAACCAGGTCACCCCCAGTTGTGTCCCCACTGTGGCATCAGCACCAGATGTGTTATGACTACTGACCTCTGAACAACAATGGTTTAGTGCCCTGGACATCTCCAATGGTTTTTGGTCATTGCCATTGGCTCCCAAAAGTCAATATATGTTTGCCTTCACCTTTGAGGGCAAGCAGTACACGTGGACTTGTTTACCACAGGGGTTCCATAACAACTCCTACCTCTTCCATCTACATATGATGGACACCCTTGAGAGTATCTCTATACCCCAGTGTCTCTTGCAGTATGTGGATGACCTGTTGTTGGCCACAGCTATACAGGAACAACATCTGTATCTCTTAGACAAACTACTGACCCTCATCCAGAGGGCAAGCCTCAAGTGTAACCCAGCAAAAGCACAACTATGTCAGAAAGAGGTATTCTTTCTGGGCCTGAGGATAACAGATCAAGGCCAAAGCCCTACCTGGAAGAAGATACAAGGATTGCAAGATCTGCCACTGCCCACCAGTGTGGCCACCCTTAGGAGGTTTCTAGGTATGGTAAATTATTCTTGAGATTTTATTTGTGATTTTGCTCAGAAAGCTGTCAGTCTGTATGAACTACTGAAAAAGGATGTCCCCTGGACTTGGGGGCCCCATACACACCCAAGCTGTGACATCACTGAAACAGGCCCTGACCTCAGCTCCTACTTTGGTTAACCCCAATCTAGCCTTGCCATTCCATCTGGAATCGATCACCTCTGACATTGCTATGTCTGCAGTGCTGGCCCAGAAGGTCCATGGCACCGTGAGACCCATTGCATATGCATCACAACTCTTCACCCCAGTGCAACAGAAATACAGCCTTTGTGAAAGGAACCTTCTGGCCACCTACTGGGCTGTTAAGCACTTTCTGTATTTCATTGGATACTCCCCCCGATCATAAACAATAACAACACCCCAACTACCTTTTTGCTATCAGATAGAGTGAAGGATGAGTCAGTGTCCAATACCAGACTGACACACTGGTCCCTCCTTCTCCAGGACAGAGACAACAAGGTCCAGCCAATGAAAATGCCATCCATGCTGGTGCATGGTCTCCTTTTCCAAGGAGAATCCCATGATTGTACACTGCAGCCACCTGATCTACCAGATCCAGGTTCTTTCCTTCCTTCCTGCTACACCACAGCTACTTGAGAACACCTCATTGTGTCATGTCTTCACAGACAGATCAGCTTCCTATTATCAGGGAGAACAGATAGCAGGAATGGGTATGTTAGTAATTTACCCTTTTGGTAACACTGTTAAGATTTCTAAATGTTGCAGTGTGGCATCATCACAGTATGTGGAGATGGCAACGGTGGCCTGTGCCCTCAAGTTTATTTAACATGGAACCGAGGATACCAACATTTTCACAGACTCTAACTGGGTTTGATGTTCCCTTACAGAATTTCTCCCTTTCTGGCAGAAGAACTCCTTTACCTCTTCTGATGGCAGCCCAGTGAAACATAAGGAACTGGTAATACACATTCATTCACTGGCACAGAAATTTGCACACAAACTCTATGTACACAAAGTAAAGGTCCACTCCATTCATGACCCCCTACCATGCCTTCAATGACACTGCTGACACCCTTTCCAAGGAAGGTGCCCAAGGTGGGGACACCTGGATGATGGACCATCCAGAGGCCAGAGCAGCCACACACATTGCAGCAGTCAGGAAGAAACCTGAACCCTTCTCCCCTTGGAATTGTCAAAACCCTAGCATGCTGACTCTGAACTCAAAGATGTGTTCAGATTCCTGGACAAAGGTACCAAGAAGAATCTACTTACCCATAAACCCTACCGAAGGCATAAAGGTAAGTTACACTTGTCCCTGGATGACAAGCTCATCTGGTACCAACCAGATGACACCCCCACCAAATTGTGGGTGGTCCTTCATCATCTCAGGTCTGAATTTCTACACCAAGTGCATGATACCCCCACTGTTGGACACCAGGGAGTGGAAAACAAACTCTATAGACTCAAGACCACCACCAGGTGGCCTGGTGTCACCAAGGATGTTAAACAGTGCATAGACCACTGTCTTGTTTGTGCACAAAACAACTCCATCCCTACCAACAAAATGCCAAACTACTACTACAAAGGTATTCTGGCCCTTGGCATGCCATACAGATTGATTTTATTGGTCCCCTAATCAATACAAGCAGAAACTACAAATATGCTCTTGTGGTAACTGATCTTTTCTCTAAGTGGGTTGAAGCTTTCCCCACTAAGACATGCACTGCTAAAACCACTGCCAAAATCCTGGTGGAGCAGATTTTCTCCAGGAGGGGCCTACCTCTCAAGGTAGACTCAAACAAGGGAACTCATTTTACAGGTGAGTTGATGAAAGAAGCACTTGAACTCCTTGGAGCTCATCAGAAATTCCACGTACCCTACCACCCACAATCCTCAGGGCAAGTAGAGAGGATCAAAAAATGAATTAAGCAAATGCTTTCCAAATTCATTGAGGACAATCCCAAGGACTGGGATTCCCTACCACCATTACTCCTTATGGCAATTAGGGGCACACCCTCAGCCACCACCCAGCTGACACCCTTTGAGGTGATGACTTGCAGAAACATGAGATTACCTGAACACCTGTTGTTTGACCTTCACACTCCCACTGCAGACCGTGTCTCAGTGGACAAATGTGTGAAAAACTCAGACACGACCTCATACACACTCATATTTATGCTGTTGACTGCATGGGCAAGGCCCAGCAACAATCCAAAATTCAGTTTGACAAACATGCACAAGAAGTGGATTGGCAAGTTGGGGATCACATAATGGTTCTCAGATTTGCGCATCCAACACATTCCTTCTCCAACAAGTGGGAAGGCCCCTACTCCAATGTCAAGAAGCTCAGTCCAGCAGTCTACCCAGTTAGACTCATGCAAAACAACAAACTGACTGACAAATGGTTACATGCAAATCAGTTTAAGCTGTATAAAGGAGTATAACTACCTTTCCCTACCCCATTGGCAGAATAGTACTAATTTGCTAATGTTTGATTTTCCTTTTCAGATACACTGACAAGATGGCTATCTTGTTCCATTTTCTTCTCATCTCAGGAGTTATCCCCTTCATCCAAGGCACAGTAAAGCACCTCCTTCCTCACCCTGATCCCTCTACAACTACCCCAGAAGGAGTTGCCATCAATATTCCTGACAATTTGATTACTGTCCAGGAAGCTTCAGATGCCTACCTCACTGCCTCGGTTGTTGCTCCTGATAAATCTACCCTACAAATTCAGTGGCAAACCAAGTCTCAAGGACAAATGCTTCCTGTGGCCAAACTCTCCAAAGGAACTTTCCATGGTTGGCCCAATACCAAATTATCCTTAAATGGTACTTTGTCCTTGCTCCAAACCTCATTCTGGTTTTATGCAATATCACTGCATTAGCTGACCCCTCATATTGTGATTCCTTGTCTAAAGATTCTGCCAGGAAATTTTGTGCTATACACAACATGGCCTCAGCTGCCATGTATTTATCCATGTTACCCCCTACTGAGAAAAAGCTTTTGGAATGTTCAAAACAAACCCCTGGTCCCCGTAGTGGTCTGACAGCCACTGCTTTACCTGGCTCACTCATTAACAACTTACAATATATGCATTCACCTGTTTTGTTTAACTTGACTTACTGGGATATGAAAGAATTTGGTATGTGTCATACTACTAATACATCACTGTTTTGTAGTACTTTGTTACTTGATAGCTTAACAGCTTTTCAGATCTGTAACCAAGACCCTATTACCGGCATACATACCACCGATCATAGAGGCAATTTTAGGAGACACCCTAAACCAGACAATCAAATTCATAAACGAAATACATGTGACACATCTGATGGCACTGGTGTCACAGACACAGTCACTGATGATTTTGGTACTGCAATGTCTATCTGAAAAAAAGTAGACATTGCCACTATCAAAGCACATTCACAAAAGTTTCAAACTGGTATGGTCAATGACATCATATCCCTATTATTGCATTGTGTGGATGGCCTTAGTCAGGAAGAGAGATACACTGTATACAATTTGCATGACTTTGCTAAGGCATTTACAGATTCTAAAGATAAAATTAATGCACTAATTGCACAAAACAGTAAAGAAACCGATAAGCAATACATTGCCCATGAAATGTTATGTTCTGTCTATGTTTCATATATTATCACTACCATCAACAATCTCTTCCGTGATCTGGAATCCAGAAGAATCCCTGATATCATACATGATAGACGTATCTCTAAATGCTATTGCCCTCAGTGCAAATCCCCTAACTGTGTTGCCATGTGTATGTTACAGTCCTTGACTATTCCTATTTTTACTGTTAGGAAGTTAAATTTTGTGACCAGGCACCCTAATATTGATCCTTGTTTTACTTCTAAGAAATGTTCAATTAAGTATGCTATATTTGTGTCTTTTACTGTTTCTTTACCACATTTTGATCCTACTTAGCTATATTTGATAAATTAGCATCTGATCATTCCATTGGGCACCTTGATGATGACATCTACAGAGAGCACCTTGTCTTGCCTCCTCTACTGGTTTTCCATCCTCTTCTGGATGCATGGGTCTCACCGCACACGGACTGCTATAAGAAGAAAGGGTATATTTATTTGTGTCGATGTGACGTATTTGACATTATTAAACCTGTATGTGGATATTCCCCAAACAGTACCGATTGGTCCTTTTCCATGGACGATGACATCACCACCAATGGCACAGAATACCAGGACTAATCGTCTGCTCCAGACAATCCCCTGTTGTACCAATCTTATCGGAAGGAGGTTCACCACCTGTCAACATGGACTTCCAAACAGACTTATACTTGCCCAGTGCAGTTACAGAAACGGAGGTTGCCTATTGTGAAAATGCAATATAATTCAGATGGTGAATTTTGTGTGATAACAAATTTTAAGACTTTTAAATATGGAGAAAAGACATGTTCCATTACTGATTCAAATTTTTGCTTTGTCCCTCACCAAACTACTGTTGTAGGGCACACAGTTATTAACCCCCTTCCCATTATGGACTCTGATATCATTGATGGTAACCCTGACTATCTGCTTACTCTTTCAGAGTATTTACCCTACATTAATGTACATATTGATCCTCTAACTTTGACCTTGAAATTACTTTTAGACAGGAAAAACACCCACCTCATCCACATCAGCAACAATATCTCCAAAGCTAATGAAGCAGTATATGCCCTCATTAACTATGGTGATTTGAATAGTGCACTTACTAATACATGGTTAGAGATTACCTTTAAAGGTTTTGTTATTATACAAGCATTTTTGATATTTTTTTCTCATTATTATGCTTTGCTGCCTATGGCGCACAGTATGCCAACACCATGAGCAGCTGGAGTTCATTTACAAGGCTCACCCATTGGGTCTGTAAATGACCAATGCTCTCTCTCCACTTCCTTACTCTTGCTTGCATTGCCCCTCAAGAGGCAACAAGGGGGGGGAATGTTATATGAGGTCCCTGCACCCTACTTGGTACCCCCAGAGGTACACCGCAGATAGCTAGCATGCAGGTATATGTTATACTAACATATAGGGTTAATGGCATCTACTGTATACGAGCAGATGTCAGGATATGTATGCACATTATTGCTATACACTTTACTTTCCAATATACACATGTATTTCTTGCTTATAAGATGTTAGGACACTTATGTCCTGGTAATGATTATGATATATAAGTCGGCATTGCCATCTTCTGATGATTTATATTACTACATGGCTATGTACAAACTGTATCTCTTTGTTTCCACAAAGTGATGACTATAACAAAGTTGTATAATGTTATCTAGGACTGTGGAGCCACCTCTAATTTAGTCAATAGGGTTCATCTCTGTAACTAGAAATGTTTCTGTCTTACAGTAACCATGGTAATTATCTTAGGTATTTAATAATAAGACATTACGTCTTCCACCTCGGAGACCCCAGGAGACACGGAGATTCCTCAAGGTATAGGGAACACTTAGCATTGGCTTCCAGTTCCTAATGGTAAGAACTGCTTAAGGCAACTGTGATTTTCCTTTTGGTAGTAATAAACAAGCTTTATTACTCTTATGCAATGTGTCTGTGATTCCTTGCATGCCCATTATTGCCAAGAACCTGACAATGAGGTTTAGATCTCCTGACAGTGGAGCTGGTTTGGGGTGCAGTGCTTTGTGGGCCCGCTCCACCACATAAGAGGCATCGTTTGGCAAAGGGCCTGCAGCTTTCTCAAGCAGCTTTTGAGTAAAGAGGATGGGTGAGAAGCCTTCCTCACCTCCTCACCTTCCGGGATGCTAATCACCACTAGGTTATTGTGGTGACTACGGCCCTCAATGTCCTCTAGCTTTAGCTCCATCTTGTTCAGTTGTTTTTTGAGGGCCACGATCTCAGATTCTGTAGTCACTTTCCATTTTTCCAGCGAGACTGTCCGTGCTTCATTGTCTTTAATTTGACATGAGATGTCCAGTAGTTCTTTTTTTAATTTTGCCACATCTGAGGTGAGTAGGAGTAATGCTTTTTGCATCGGCTTCATCTCCTGCAAAAATTGCTCCTCTGTTAGAGGTGTAGCTGCTGTCTTACTTGAGGCTGCAGGAGTCAATTTGGCCACTTGCTGCTTGGCTTTCTTTGTGGCCTTCTCAGGAGAGGGTGGAGGAGTGTGTCGCTCAAGTTCTTGTTTCATTTGCACCTCCATAGCTGTATTTGGAGCTCCAAACTACGATCGGTGCCCAGGTAGATCATCAGCCTTGATAGGAAATATAGATTAATGTATTCTTTGCTGAAGTAACCAGTGAATTATACTAATTTATAAGCGGGAGAATGGGAGAGAGTTGAGACAGCTGCTGTCTCTTGCCAGCCATCATGTGATTTCAGTTTTACAAAGCTTCTGTGCTCGCTCCGAGAGACCTGTCACAGCTGGAGGAGGGGGGCACACATGAAGACACCATGTGCAAAATTTGTGGAAAAAACAGGTGCTGCTGCAGTTTACTAATGTGCCAAACTTATATATATTATTGCTGTGGCTGGGCCCACTTTGTATAATATTGCTGGAGCCCAGGTCCCACGGAGTCATATAACCTGGTCAGTAGCAAGTCTGCTTTGCATAAAGCCCAACTGTTGAGGACCAATCAGGGAGCCCCATACTGCATTTACTGTAGTCACTAAGATTTTGGCTAGAATTTTCAAATCAATATTAAAGAGTGAAATGGGTCTGTAGCTGCTCATAGATGTCAACTCTTTATCTGGCTTGGCAGTAAGGTGCTAAGGGCTTCCTGTAGTGTTGGCTCAAGGTCTGAATTCTCTTTAACTTCATTAAAAAGAAGTGTCAGGGGGGTAGAAATGTGCTGAGGCAGGGCTTTGTAGAAGATTGAGGAGAACCCATCTGGTTCAGGTGCTTTGTCCAGCGGTAGGGAGGCAATTGTCTGCTTAACTTCATACTCAGAGATAGGGGCACCTGCATTATCCTGATGTTCAGGTGTGATTTTGGGAAGGTTGACCTTATGATGAAACTGCTGAATCTCAGAAGTGAGTAGAGTTAGTATAAAGTTCAGTATAACATTTTCTGAATGCCAAGGCAATTCCCTGAGATGGGTGAGGGGTTGGTTCAATTTTTTTTTAATTTAAAGTTTTATTGAAAGTTTCACTATACAAAAAGGACAGGGTCCGTACATCCATAAAGTATTCTTTGGAACAAAACAGCTTAATTGACCCTGCCCCCACCCCCAAACACCCCTGAAACCACCCCACTGACACAGTTCCTGAGGTTTAATAGCCCATGACATCAAGCAGTTTAGAGAAAAAACTATTAAAAAAATAAATTAGATAGTATACAATGTATGAAGCGAGGCCCAGATCCATTCATATCTGGAATTGTTATTATTAATACTCGAGATAGTCTTCTCCATAGATACATAGATACATAGACAGTGTCGGCAGATAAGGGCCTATGGCCCACCCAGTCTGCCCATTTGAGCTTGTAAGTTCAGTTTGTTTTCCTAGAAGTCTGTTGCCCCTTAACCCTGACCTCCAGAATTCCTTTATGCCTATCCCATGCATTCTTAAATCCCGTGATTGTTTCAGCCCCACCACTTCCTCTGGCAGGGTGTTCCACTTGTCCACCATCCGTTCTGTGAAGAAATTCTTCTCATGTTTCCTCTGAATCGCCCTCCCTCCAACTTCATCCCATGCTTCTAGTCCTGGAACATCTTTTTCATTTAAAATAGTGTTTTCCTGCACCCTGTTCCTCCCTGTAAGATACTTGTATGTCTCTATCATATCCCCTCTCTCCCTCCTCTCCTCCAGGGAGTACATGTTCAGTTCCTTCAACCTGTCTTCATAGGACCTGTGATGCAATCCATGCACCATCTTTGTTGCCCTCCTCTGAACCTTCTCTACCCTGTCTATGTCCTTACATAGGTATGGTCTCCAGAACTGTACACTGTACTCCAGGTGGGGCCTCACTAGTGTCTTGTATAGCGGAATTGTGACCTCCCTTTTCCTGCTGGTGATGCCCCTGCCTATACATCCCAGCATCCTATTTGCTTTACCTGCTACCTTGTCACACTGTTTCCCTACCTTGAGGTCATCAGAGATGACAACCCCAAGATATCTTTCCTGCTTGGTGCATGCTATATCCTCACCCCCCCAACTGATATATTGTGCCAGGGTTTTTGTGCCCTATATGCATTATCTTGCACTTCTTTACATTGAATTTCAACTGCCAAACCCATGACCATTCTTCAAGTTTCTGCAGGTCGCTTCTCATTCTGTCTACACCCTCTGGTGTGTCTACTCTGTTACAGAGCTTTGTGTCATCAGCGAACAGTGAAATTCTGCCTTCTAGGTCCTGACAATGTCACTGATGAAGATGTTGAATAGGACCGGTCCCAGCACTGATCCCTGTGGTACCCCACTGGTCAATCTTCCCTCTGTGGAGTGACAGCCATTTACCACCACCCTCTGTGTCCTGCCACCCAGCCAGTTACCTACCCACCACACTATTGTCCTGCCCACACTCATATTCCCCAGTTTGTGTAATAGTCTTCTATGTGGCACAGTGTCAAAGACCTTGCTGAAGTCCAGATAGGCCATGTCCACTGCCCTCCCTGATCCACCTCCCTAGTCACCCAGTCAAAAATTCAATGAGGTTGGTCTGACATGACCTCCCTGGTGAAACCATGCTGCCTTGGGTCCTGTAGTCCATTGACAACCAGATGTTCACCAATCACTCCTTCAGTAGTGCTTCCATGATCTTCCCCACTACCGAGGTGAGGCTGACTGGTCTGTAGTTCCCTGCTTCCTCTTTGTTCCCACTTTTGTATAAGGGGACTACATCTGCTGTCCTCCAGTCTTTGGGTACCTCCCCTGTTTCCAGTGATTGGCTAAACAGGATAGTCAGAGGTTCAGCCACCACCTCTCTTAGTTCCTTAAGGACCCTGGGGTGCACCCCATCTGGCCCCATTGCTTTATCAACTCTTATTACTTCTAGTTTCTTCAGGACCCTTTCTCATGTAAAGGGACTTGTGTCCATTTCTGCACCATTCTCACCCCTTGTACTCCCTTCAGACCCATTACCCTCCTCTTCCTCAGTAAAGACTGAGCAGAAATACCTGTTCAATATGTCAACTTTACTATCATCATCCTCCACGCGGCCCCCATCCTCCCCCTTCAGTCTCACTATCCCTCCCTTTGTCTTTCTTTTTTCACTTATGTACCTGTAAAAGGTTTTGTCCCCTCTACCCACTGATTTTGCAATGTGTTCTTCTGTCTGAGTTTTGGCTTCCCTTACTGACCTCCCTGCCTCACTTTGCTTCTCCTGGTACTTCTCCCTATCCCCTTCTGCCTGTGTCTTTTTGTATTGCCTGATTGCAATCTTTTTGGCTTTCACTTTCCTTGCTACCTCTTTGGAAAACCATAATGGTCTCCTCTTCCTTTTCCTCTTGCTCCACTCAGAGATTGAATAATAACTTGTTTAGCCATTCAGAATAAGAGATAACCTCAGAACTCCTCCAGTACCTAAGTACTAATTTTTTAACAGACATGGAAATCAAAGCAATATGAAACTTACGCTTATTAACTGAAATATGTGAGTAATCCCCAAAAATACAAATCTTTGGGGTGAACAAGTCTCTCAGCCCAAGGAGTGGATCAGCCTTGTCCCTTATGGCCACCCAAAGGGGTAATATCTTAGGGCATTCCCAGAAAATGTGAAGCAGAGAACCCTCTGCCTGAGCACACCTAGTACATAGACTAGAGGAGATTAAACCCCATTTAGCCAGCTTCTGAGGATTGTGGTAGAGATTATGGAGAATACGAAATTGGGGTTGGTCCAATTTTGATTGACTTGAGTGAACTGCTTTGCTCATTTCCTGTTGTTTGAGTCTGAAAGCCAGCAGTCTCCCAACTTTTTCATCTTGGTCAAAGTATTTAGTGTTAGCTCTGACGATGGCAAATTCTGCCAGCTCCCTAACAAGTTCCCCATATTTGGTCATGGCTGTGTTAAGTTGCAACTGGATTCCCCCTGCACCTTTGGTTTTGAAGTCTCTAATGGTATGAAGAAGCTGCGTGCCCTCCATTTCTCTCTTCCTTTTCCTGGTAGAAACCAGGTGGATAAGTTCACCACTAAGTGTGCATTTAAATTCCCCCCAGTGGTGTGTTTCAGTAGAGGACACATGTAGGTTAGTGTCAAAGAACTGTTTGACACATTTCTTGATTCTGCCAAGACAGTATGGGATTTTGAGCAGGTTGCTATTAAGTATCTAGATTTTATCGCAACCAGCTTGGTCAGGTGGTAGAAAAGACGAGCCCACTGGGAGGCATATTTCCCAGACAGTGGTGACTTTAAGAATTTCTTGACTTATTAAAAAAAAAGTCAAGTCTAGAGAGGCAGTCATGGGCTGCTGACCAAAAAATACATTCTCAGGTGTTAGACTGTAAGATTTTCCATACAGTATATCTGTCTGCACCAAGGAATCTTAGAGTTCTCTAAAGGCCCTCTGTGAGCAGAAGATGCCCTTCCATCTAGGTATCAACCTATCCAGAGTGTTATTCGGCACCAAATTCCAATCTCCTGTCAGGAGGATAGGATGATTGGTAGTGGCTGATTAGCTTAGACAGGAGTGATGTGAAGAACTATGGTTCTTCAGAGTTTGGGCCATAGACTGAGGCTAGAGTGATTTCTAGGGTACCAGGTTGCCCCTGACTATTACATATCTCCTCAAGGGGTCAGTTTGCTGTTTGATGAGTTGAACATAGGGATGGGTGAACCTCAAAAGATTTGGAGGTTCTAAAAGGCTCAGATAAGGATAAAAAAGTTCAGATGCATATCCAATCCTTATCCGAACCTTTTCGAATAATATGCAGCTTTTATTTTTTTTTTTGTTTTCCCACTGTTCCCTGTTAACTAGTGGACCCCCCTTCCTCTCTCCAATTGATCCCCTGTAAATAAAAAAAGAATACAGTCTTAAAGCTTCCTTTGAATCAGTTGACCGTCCCCATCCTGATCTCTTTCGATTAAATTAAACACAGTGTCCCCCAAATTATTATTCTTCCTGGTGTCTAGTGGACCCCCAACCCCCACCCGGCAGGTACTGCTCCCACCCGCTCCCCACCCGACACTGAGCAGGTAACTGGCACAGCCATTCCTCCTTCCATGGCTGGCTGCCCACCTGACTGAGCTGACAATGAATGAGCACATACTTGTACAAGCACACGCTCATTTATCATTAGCCAGCTCTGCTCATTCCCTGATGTCCTTTTGGGTATAGCAGAGATGAGCAGAGGGCAGTTCTGGTCGCCGTGGTGGGGGTGTAATGGGGGAATGGCATATTGTACCCCCATGGACCCCCCTCTGGGGGTCCACAATGCTGTTCCCCCCATCCCTTCCCCCCCACCAGTGACCGGAACAGCCCTCTGCTCATTTCTGCTGCACCCAAGAGGACCTCAGGTAATGAGTGGGACCTGGCAATGAATGAAAGCATGCTTGTACAAGTACGCATTCATTCACTGTCAGCTTAATCGGGTAGGCAGCCGGCTGTGGCAGAGAGGGAGGGCTGTGCCGGTTACCAGGTCATGGTGGGGGGGTAATGGGGTGGAAGCAATACCTGTCAGAGTGGGGGGTTGGGGGGTCGCTAGACACCAGGGAAGAATAATAATTTGTGGACACTTAGTTATTTAATTTAATCAAAAGAGATCAGGGAATGGGACAGGGAGATCCGGTCCACAGATTCAAAAGGAAGCTTTAGAAATGTATATATTTTTTTTACTTACATGGGATCAATCGGGGATAGGGAGGGGGGTCTGCTAGACACCAGGGAAAAGGAAAACTGGGGATGAGGGTCTATTCTGAACTGATCTGAACAGCCAAAAATGTTCGGAAGCTGTTCGTTTTCGAACATTTCAGCTTGTTCGGGTCGGTTCAGATTTCTGTTTAACTAGTTTGCCCATCTCTAGTTAAAAAGGCAGGTGTCTGTGAATTAAAATTGCCACTCCAGTTCTCTTGTTACTAACTCCTGTGGTAAATACCCTTTCAACCCACTTCCTCCTCCAACGTAAAACTTGGTGGGCAGGTGTGTGTGTTCCTGGAGAAAGGCAATTTTAACTCCTAAGGTTTTGAAAGGCTTGTGAAGCTGGTATCTTTTTTCTTTAGTTTGGGCCTCTTTTACATTCCATGCTGCACAACAGTAGGGGTTAAGTGCCATTTTTAATAAGAATAGGTGTGTTGAAACCTGTAACAAAAGTTAGAATTGGAACAGACTTGTTTGTTCTAGGGGAGCAAGATAGAATTTGGGATTGGTGACATCACTACAAATAACCCTGTACAAGTGGAACCTTTGCCCATAATAACAGCATAGTTGTATGGAACTGCATCAGCAGTGTACAGTAAATAACAGACAAAACATATAACTCCAATAACCGAGTAAAACTGCTAACAAGTAATGCCATCATTGCAGTACTAAAACACAACAGAATCTATGATGCAATGAGGGCAACAGATAACAATGAAGAGATACAGTAAAGGAGCAGTTTGATATCTGCATTAGTTACAGCCTCTAAAAGGATGTGTCATTGGTGCGGGGTCACCAACCACAGTCGGTAACTCTGATCAGGGCCAGTATGTGGGTGACTCTCCACTCATGAACCAATTTAGGTTTCAAAATAGAAAAACTTGTAGCTAAATAGGACACCATTGTAGTACACAGAAGGAGTTGGTATGCAGCATGGTTAGGGAACTCAGGAATGCTCAAGCAAACAGGGGCTGCACATATGAGAGACACACAGCAACAGTGAATAAAGAAACAGTAGGAAACCATAAACAGTAATCCAATAATCCCCTCAAATAATAAAGTAAGCAATAATCAAATATCCTACCCCCAGTGCATCATAGACAATTTGGAACCTTCCACTCATGTGACCCTCACTCGAGTCAGTCCACCATATAATAAAAAATGGGAGCAGTGCAAGCACAGTTTAAAAGTCTGAATGGCAGCAGGCTATTGCAAATGCACCACTCACTCAATGGAAACAAGTTGGAGTGAAAAAAGATGAGTGCTCATAACAGTAGTGGAAAGCAATGATAGTTTGACAGTACCTGAAACTGTTTGGAGGAGCAAATTTCTGCCAAGAAGGTGATCCAAAGGTGGCATGCTCCAGGTCACAGTGTTTGGGGGAGATGGGTGTACACGATAGAGACAATGATAAAAACCAAGATCTTTTAAGGGGCACATGCTGTCAAATTGCTGTCAGACTGCATCAGTTAGTGTTCAGAGTCACAGTAGATGGGGTAGGAAACTATAGGTAGTTTTCATTTGAGGCGGACTTCTCTGCTAATGGATCAGCGTGCTCAAACATGTGCAGAGAATCCTTCTCAGCAGTGCGACATAGAGATACATCCTGGAGGGTTGAGTCCTGCATGCTTTCTAATTCACTGACACATTGCCATGGGTGATAGCTTCAGGAGGTGTGTAACACCCCTGCAGAAATGACAGTCTGACAGGTCTGGGCAGAGAGATCCATCTGTGGCTGCGCTGTATTCAGTTGTGTGGAGAAAAAAAGGGGAGTAGCAGCTGAGAAGAAGATGATCATCGCTAACATACAGAAACAGTCTGCCAGATTGAGTCAGACAGTATCCCCTTGAACTCAGTCCAGTGGCAGTCCAAATAAAGTAAAGCACTAAAAGTGATCAGGTCCCTATTGTGTTAGGCAAAAAACAGCAAGTGCCATGTGGGGGTCTCTTAACATCAGGAAAAATAAGAGCAGAATAGTAGCGAATACACATACTACTTCCAACATAGCCTGTAATCAGGAATACGCACTCATAGGTGTATTGTTACCTGAGGAGACACAGAGTGTACAGCAAGGATAAAAATCAGTGAGATGGAGAAGCTCTGAATAGGTTGGGCAGCAGTCTCACTAGCTCTTTGTGTGCCACCTCAGCACTGGGGAATTTGTGGGCTCCCTGAGTCTTAGCCACAATCAGCCTGGCAGGATAAAGCATTCAGAACTTGATTTGTGCACCATGCGGCGCTTGCTTAATTTTCTTATATGCCATTTGTTTCTCATGCACCGCAGGGGTGACATTGCTAAATATTTGGAAGTGGGTCCCATTCCACATTAGTGGACCTTGTTTGCGAGCTTGGCTTTGGATATACTAATTTTCCTGAAAATTCAGACAATGTAGAATAATTGCTCTCAGTTTGCCCCTGTGAGGAGGTTGGAGTCTTAGGGAGTGATGAGTTATTTCAATGGTATAGATGGTTTTCAGTCTCAGGAGGTCCTGTCACCTTTTGTAATAAATTTTGGATGAAGGCAAGCATATTCCCACCCTCTGCCTTCTCCAGAATACCAGTGATGACTAAATTCCTCCTGTTCCTGCCCTCCTGGTCCTCCACCCGGTCTTCATGTTTGGACAGTTTTTTCTTTAGGAGTTGTATTTCAGAGGATTCCCACTCCTGTCTGCCTTTAATTGAGCTAATGCATACTTCAGTATCCCCCACTTGCATGGCAAGCAATTCCAGAGCTGGATTCACAGACTAAAATTCAGCTTCCAGCTCTGACAAGGCAATTGTGATATAGACTAATTCATTAAAAAAATCTGTCCCGCTTGTCAGCTAAGTCTTCCCGGTGGAGAATCATCAGTTTCTGCTGTTTAGTTACTTGGGAGTGGGGCAGCAGTGGTGGGACCATTGACAGATCATTCAGTTGCGGCTCAGAATCAATATTTTCAGCCATGACCAAGATACAAATATTCAGTAGGTGATTTTCAGGTAATTCAGATGTAGAAGAAAGAAAAAACAGCAAAAAAGAAAAGGTTTGCCATGATTTGCAGACTCAGTTAATGGAGCTGTGAGAAATGCTACGTCTCACACATAGCGTGTCACGTGACTCCTAACCACGTTTTTAAAGTCTCCATCCAATAGCTCTGAAACACTCATCTTGGTCTTATCTTTTTGGGGCTTCCTGGGTACCTTCGTTGAAGATGCTTCTGGCTCCTTTCCTGGCCACGTATGCTTCTCCACTACTTGAGGCCCTTTTGGAGCCCTGGTCCCCTTCAGGCAGGCTTCCAGTCATTTGCATCTGTTCTTTATTTGCAGCTCTCTCAGTTGCACCTCCAGGGCCACAGTCACTGCTGCCTTAGCAGAGTGGTCTTGTTCTTGCTGTGCATTCTACCAGGGCTGTATGACAAAATTACTTCCCCCCCAACAAGAAAACATATTACTATGTTGCGTCTTGTAAGCCAGGTGAATGGGGGGAGGGCCTTGCCACAGCCATCTGGTTGACCACTAATGCTGTCTCCTATACCTGGTACATTCTTGTTTTTGTTTTTTTGTTTTGTTTTTTAGATGCTCTGAAGAAGGCAGAAGTGAAGGGGCTGCTGGCTTCAGTTCTTTTTAACCGCTCACTCTCTGGCCCCTCCAAGTAACCCACACCCTCAGGGAGTGGTGCTAGTGCTAAGGCCCCACCCTGGGAAGTGGAATCCTTCCTGCATGACTGCAGGTTGTGGGGAGGGGACACAGGCAAGGGAACATCTGCTGCAATACTTCAGCACACTTTGCATTCTCTTGATGACACTACAACATACACATTATTATCACCATAATCTCCATAAGATTAGGTGTACCAATGAGCACAGAATCAAGTTAAATAAAACCCATCTCCTGACCACTCAAACCATTGCTAAGAGGTGTTCCACAAGGATCTATCCTGGGTCCCATCTTCTTTACTATTTATATTAATAACATTGACTCAAACCTTACCAAGGTGTCTGTACACTTGTTTGCAGATGACACTGTTTTATATGTCAGCAACCCTTCGACTATTACAGCCTGTGAAGTTCTGCAAGCAGAATTCCACATCCTGCAACATCAACTATTGGAAAAAAAGCTCCTTCTAAATGCAAAAAAAACAAAAGCAATGTTTTTCTCCACCCAAACTCGGACAAGGCCCACCTCACTAAACAATCTCCCCCGGCTATCCACTATACTTGGTGAAAACCTTGAATATGTGGCAAAATTCAAGTATCTGGGGGTCTGGATAGACAGCAGACTTAACTACATCGATCACATTGAAGAACTTCTAAAAAAACTTCGACAGAGGCTTGGTCTCTTTTACAGAATATGGCATTTCCTAACCAGTGACTCCAAGAAGAGGTTGGTCCAGGCTTCTTTTCTTTCAGTACTTGACTATGCAGAATTCCTTTACAGTCACTGCCCTGTTTTCTATCTAAACAAATTGGACACTCTATACCACAGAGCATTGAGGTTTATAACAGATCTACCTTTCAACACTCACCACTGCTCTCTCTATATGCGGCAGTCGGATGGACATCTCTCCAGTTCAGAAGAAACAGAAATGCTGCAGTATGGACCTACAGAGCACTGACCAGAATGCTCCCAAATTATATCATCGATTTCTTCACACAGGCCAAAGCTGGTACCTATGCCCTAAGAAGCCATGATCTCATCATGCTTAATGTGCCTAAATTCAACACCCGGGCATGGGAGTTCTGCTATCAGCTATGTACTAGCTACATCATTGAATATGATTCAGAAGACCCTGAGGCTGAACAACTTTATATCATTAGCATCCTTTAAGCATTTATACCTATGTCTCTTCCAAGAAAAATGCAACTGCTACTACTAGTACTAGTATACTCAAACTCCTAACCTTCCCCTCCTCAGGCAGCCAACAACAGGTGACATTACACCTTCTAATCATTCAATCCCATAGTCTCTGTACATCCTGTCTATAGTCCTCTCCTATTACTTCTTGGCACATACCATAGTCCTCATCCCTACCATACTTCGCCTGGGGCTAGCCCCAGCCCCTGCCCAGGTTACCCCTGCACCTTATCAATGCGTCTCCTTGTCCATTATGGTTCTTACCCCCCTGAGTATTGAAATATTAGATGCTTTACTTAAGAGATTTACTAAAGATCATCCTATTGTTGATATGTATATATTAGATTAGATAGT
This sequence comes from Neoceratodus forsteri, assembly GCA_016271365.2. Taxonomy (NCBI): domain Eukaryota; kingdom Metazoa; phylum Chordata; order Ceratodontiformes; family Ceratodontidae; genus Neoceratodus; species Neoceratodus forsteri. Next base: position 538,763,032 of record CM057449.1, on the reverse strand, counting down.
GTACATCCATGTGTCCCTACTTGTCATTATGTCTAGGCAACAATGTTTTGGTATATTGTATATAAGTGTTCTTAACATAACTGTATATGTAACTACTATTGAACCTTGACCTTATCAGGTCCATCTTGCAAATGAGCTGTGCTCAATGATGTTCGCCTGAATAAATAAAGATTTGATTGATTGATTGACCCACCCACCATGAGTGGATCATCAGTGGAATGGGTCACTTGACCCATCAAGCACAAGCATGTACAGTAAGGTTCTCTAGTCTGATTTCTAGTTAGTAGTAAACTACTACCGATTTTGCTGCCAATGAGCTGTGTTTGAACTAAGTTTAAATAATGTGAAAAAAAAGGCAATGAAAAAGGAAAGAAAAATTGAGCAAAAAAAAATTTCCTTTCGTGGATGGACACTATTGTGAAGATTGATGTGATGCCCTACATTTCATGTCTTTTTAATTAATTTTCTTTTTTCTGTGGTGCATAACTTGTTTTAATTTTGAGGGGCCATTATTACATCATTTGAAAATCAATGGAAGCAGAGTGAAAATAGTAATTGGAATAGAGGTAAAGCAGAGAGACTAGAGGAGGCATATGCCTTGTGGTCAGAAATTAATAGTACGTGCTATTAACTCTGGACCATGGTGGTTTTAGTGTTTTATTTTCAAATACTGTTAAACACAACGCATAGTACACCAGAACACATGTGTACCAACAGCACCTGCCACAAGTAAGCTACAGTAGTTAATGTGGACTGCTGACCTCGGGACTTTTGTACCCCCAATTTGTAGGCTGCTATATGCCATGCCAATTTCTGCATTAGGAGCAAAGTGGTTCAGTCAAATTGTTTGAATTTTTGAAGATCAAATGAATTTATGAGTCCATCTCAAAGACAGACTGAAGTTGCCAATATCCCACTTCTCTCATCCATAAATCCAGTTGTTATACCCCTTCCAATATCCCCTAGCCTAGAGTGACACATATGTGGAAGAAGCACATGAGATGGAGTGCACCCTAGGGTCGTAAGGGAACTGGTGGAGGTACTAGCAACCCCCCTAGTGCATCTGTTTAACACCTCACTCGAGAAAGGGTGTGTGCCACAGGACAGAAGGGCAGCACATGTGGTGCCACTTCATAACGGAGGACCCAGAGATAAGCCCGGTAACTACAGGCCAGTTATCCTAACCTCCATAGTGGGTAAGTTAATGGAAACCATTCTAAAGGAAAGACTGGTGAGTTTCCTTGAGATAAATGGTCTCCAGGATGATAGGCAACATGGGTTTGTTAGGGAAAGATCCTGCCAAATAAACCTGATAGACTTTTTCGACTAGATCACAAGGTCATTGGACAGGGGGTGGACGTCCTATAACTGGACTTCAGCAAGGTGTTCGATTCAGTGCCATATGGTAGGTTGATCAGCAAGCTGAATGAGCTGGGAGTTGGGATCAAGCTGCTGGGATGGGTTAAGAGCTGGCTGCAGGACAAGAACCAGAGAGTGGTGGTAGGGGGGTGCTATCCAAACCTAGGCCTCTAACCAATGGGGTCCTGCAGGGCTCAGTACTTGAACTGGAGCTATTCAACATCTTTATTGGTGACATAGCTGATGGGGTCAAAAGTAAGATCTGCCTATTTGCAGATTATATGAAGCTCTGTGTGAGGGCGGACGTGGAGGAGGGGAGGCAGGAGCTCAGGGAAGCGCTAACTAGGCTAGAGAAATGTTTGGGCATCTGACAGTTGTGATTCAGTGCTAAGAAATGCAAGGTCATGCACCTGGGAGCTAGGAACCCAGGGGCCAGCTACTGGCTGGGGGGAGCATACGGGTGACCATCTTAGAGGAGGAAAAGGATCTGGAAGTGCTGGTCAGGGGGGACATGAAACACTTGGTGCATTGCTGTAAGGTGGCAGCTAAAGCAAATAAAATGATGAGCCGCATCACCAGAGGAATCACATCTAGGAGGGAGGAGGTATTCTGCCACTGTATAGGGCACTGGTGAGACCACACCTGGAGTGCTGTGTACAGTTCTGGTGAATTATCTGATGAAGGACATCAAGCTACTGGAGAGGGTTTAGCAGAGGGCATCCAAAATGATCCAGGACATGGGGGACAAAACATGAAGAGAAGCTACAGGAGCTTAACATGTATTCCCTGGAGGACAGAAGGGAGTGGGAAGATATGATAAAAACCTTCAAGTACCTAAAAGGTATAAACAGGGCTGGAATGGATGGCATCTTCAATCTAAGAGGGGAGGGTATAACAAGGGGCATAGCCTGAAACTGGTGGGAGGTAGATTTTAGAAGGAATTGATGAGGCACTTTTTTCACTGAGAGTGTGGTGTCAGGGTAGAACAAACTGCCAAAAGGGATGGTATCTGTGAATATGATGGGCTGTTTCAAGGGAGGTGGGGATAGGGTGAAAAGAAATTTAGAACGAGTGAATGGAAGTGGTGGTGAAAAGGTGGTGGGGAGGATGATTCCAGGAGGGAAAGGTGGGGGGGGGGGGCAGGTCCAGGGAACTAAACTGAGATGTACACTTGAACAAACTCAATTAACCAATAAGGCCTTTTTCTACTGGCTATTTCATATGTTCATATGTTCATATTTTACCTGTAGTGCATTAAACTACCGTGATAGCAATAACAATATTATTTATAAAATCTTTCTGATCCATACACTTTCTATCTTAGACACATATAGTGCTCATTTTGAAAATTGGCAGCAGTGAAAAACAGTGTTTGTCATACCCAACATACATAACAGCTGTGGTCAGGGTATAGCTTACCCAGTCTAGCCAATCACTTGGAAACATCAGACATTTAAGAGTATTTACAGACAGAGCTGGCAAATTATAAGCAGGCAACAAGAACACAAGGGGCAGATGGAAACCCGATGGATGGGTATTACTTGCCAGCTGTCATGATATAACTTGGTAGGAACATCCCCTGGCTCATTTGTTTTACCAGCTTAGCCACTACAGCAGTAAATTCTGTATCTTGATAGCAATGTACTCCCATATTTTTTTTTTTGATGTAAGGCAGAAGAGGAGTTATCACCCCCTGCACTTTCAGTCCTGAGCCTTTATACCTGCTGTTACTCAGTCCCTGTCTCCTCCCCCGAGTTCCCAAGATTTCAACCCATGTCCGCACCCCCAGGCTGGAATTTTTCAGTCGGTCCTTAGTGTAAATATCTGTCACTCAAGGACAAAAAATCTTAAAAAGATTCCTAAAGCTTTTAGAAAGGTAGGCTTCCACAAGGCCAAGATTTGCAGTTTATAAATTGTTTTGTCTTTACACTAAGAGAGCTTTTACTGTGAGCTGGATGTTTTTACCATATATCAAGCACACACTCATGCTCAGGCAGCCTTTATTTGACCTCTTAATCAAACAGAGTGCCAGCACAAAGAAAAGAGGATACAAGATAGCTTGCATAAAGGCCAAGTTGGCTCAGTTACCCTGAACCATCTGCACTTCAAGCTATGGTCAGACTAAATGTCTGCTAATGGCCCTCTTCTTCTATGATCCATTTATACATTTTTTTTCCTTTTTAGTGCAAAACAAATGGTGTTATTGGAGCTTCCTCGCTCCACTGCAGCTGTGAACTGTACTGTTGGAAAACTGGCCAAGTTGAAGTCAGATAGCAGAGCTCCCTTACTATGTAGACAAGAGAGGCCAGTGCTGCTGATCTCGTCTCATTTGATCCTCTCTTTGTTTTTCAGGCTATTTATCTACAAGTGTAACATGGTCCTGAGGGAAAGAGCCTTGAAGCAGAACCTTCTTTTAGGCTTACAATTCTCTTGATCGTTCTCTTGTTGGGTTTCAGTTAAACTGCATACTCAGAACAGTTCATCTATTAACTTTTAACTCTTTGATAAGCAAATCAGGGACAGTAAAGAGGCAAAAACCAAAGGACCATGATCAGGGGCACAGTGATAAAAGCTGTTCCTGTTGTGATTAGCAATTGTGCATTCATGATCTTATAATATTCTTGCTAAGATTTAATGGTGATGATATAGGTTTCTATGCACTCCTACATATCATTTCAGTGACCTGGCTATCATGTATAAATATTTACCATGAAAAGTAAATCAATGTGGTAGTATACTATATATTTAGACAAATGAAGCAAAGAACAGGGGAATTTTAGATTTAAAAAGTACTTCTTAAATTTATTTGTATAGTACATAATGTACTAATATCTATAGAGAGACATCACTCCATAAAAATAAGGAAGGGAAAGGGGAAGTTATTTAACCAGGAAAGGCACACTAAGCCAAAGCTTGTTTCCAGGTGTGACCTGGGAGCACAAGAAAGTTAAGTGACTTGAGTCACACAGTATGCAAGTGGGGGCTGTGGGATTCAAACCCTGGTCTCCAGATTTGCAGTTCAGAGCCCTAAACTACTGCGTTATACTGCCTCTTGCAGCTTGTGGATTTAAATAAATGTCCTCCGCAGAGTTATTCCTAGGAAGAGATAATTTTATTTAATTAATGCATTTTTTTACTGGTTTTCATTTCTCAATCATTACAGAAACAGCTATGTACAGTCTGTACATTTTCTTCCTAGCAGATTATAAGCACAATGGCCCAGAATATTCAAAGGGTTGTGCATGGCGCAACAGTGTTGCGCCATGCACAACTCTAATCTCTAGTCACGTGTTAAAAGGAAAAGTGCGCCTGCACAAACCTCATGTGCCGGGCGATCAGCAATGTATGCAGGCACAGTGGGGGGCGCGGCCCATGATAAACTGCACAGCCCGATATTCAGCCTGGGTCATGCAGAGTTATGCAGGCGCAACCTCACCTGTGCCTGCACAAAGTTGAGCTGAAAGAGGAACAGTCAGGGCCACCCACAGGTGAGCTGCTGCATTGCATGGTGCAACACAGCAGCTGCCACCTGTGGCTAGCCCCTCAACTTGTTCCCACCGCACCTGGCAGCCCCTATGCCCCGATCACAGGCATCAGTACCGCCCAAGTCCAATATCCCTGGTGGTCCAGTGGACCGAGATTAGCCTGATCGCGGGCATAACTGTAACACCCCCCGTAGCCCGATAGTGGGCATAACAGTATTCTCCCAGTAGCCCGATTCTGGCATAACAGTATACCCCGAGTAGCCCGATCGCAGGCATAACAGTATTCTCCCTCCACCCAAGTAGCCCGATCATGGGCATAACAGTATATCCCCGAGAAGCCGATTGTGGGCATAACAGTATATCCCCGGTAGCCTGATCACGGGCATAACAGTATTCCCGGTAGCCTGATCATGGGCATAACAGTATACCCCAGTAGCCCGATTGCAGGCATAACAGTATATCCCCCATTAGCCCCTATCGGGCATCAATATCCCCCAAGTCCAATATCCCTGGTGGTCCAGTGGACCAAACAGAACGATCGCTGGCGGCATTCCTAACCCCCAAGTCCGAAATCCCTGGTGATCTAGTGGACCCCGCACCCCATCTGCCCGGACCCCACTCTGCTTCCCCGTCAGCTGGTGGGTGGCAGCACCACCCGCCTGCCGCCCGCCGCCCACCGACTGACAGCTTGGTATGACTGCGCCCATTGGTTCAGGCATGAGCCAATGGGCGTACGCTCTCGTACTAGTCGTCCAGATATGTGAATGAAAATTCATTCACATATCTGGACTGACTGTAGGCGAGGCGCGCGCATTGGCTCATGCTCTGAACTAATGGGCGGCAGTTATACTCAGCTGTCAGTCGGTGGGTGGCAGGCAGGTGGTGCTGCCGCCCACCGCTGACAGGGGAGCGGGTGGTGGGGCTCTGTGGGTGGGTGGGGTGGGGGTCCACTAGATCACTAGGGATTTCATTGTTGGGGAGGGTGAGGAATGCCGCATGATCGGCTCCATTCGGTCCACTGGACCACCAGGGATATTGGACTTTGGGGGATACTGATGCCCGCGATAGGGCTAGTAGGGGGTATGTTACAGTTATGCCCACGATTGGGCTAATGGGGGTGGGGACGTTACAGTTATGCCTGTGATCGGGCTACTCGGTGGGGGGGAGGTACAGTTATGCCCGCTATCAGGCTAATCGCGGTCCACTGGGCCACCAGGATTGGAGACATGCATTGTCCCTTATGGGACGTCCTGCGATTTGGCTGCAGGGGGCGTCGGTCCCCGACAGCAGCTGCCTGGCAGGGAGCCAGGTGCAAGTTTTCAGGAATCGGTGCACCTGCATGCTAATGGCATGCAAATGGGGCCGTAATCAGATGCAAATGGCCCCCCGTGCGCCTTGCATAAATTATGGCCCCATTTGCATGTCACCCTTTGAATATCGCAGGTGCTGTGCATGGTGCAATGGAACTTGCGCCACCGCATCTCAATGCTCCATTCTGACCATTGCGCTTGCACAGTTCCACTCGCGCTATGCACAGTGGTATTGGGGCGAGACAAGCAGTTGCGCCATAGCGCAACTCCGTTGAATATTGCCCTGGCCACACCCCTGTGCAACTATTTTGAGCGACGCACGGGCTTGCGCCACAAACTGGTGCAGTTTGAATATCTGGGCCAATGATTACTAGCCTATGCTGACGACTACAATAGATATTTGTGACTTAAATTGTATGGACTATGTCCTTTAATGGACATGATGGTAGAAGTGCAATTAATAGTGTCCTGTTTGAAGTTAACAGATCTGCAAGGCAGAAAAGTTCCACATACCCTGTATAGACATAACACTTTTACACACCCCATCATGACTTCTTATTTTTTATTTTTGTCTTTCACAGCACTTTTACATATGACAGCTGCAAAGACTACTGCTACCATACACAAGACAACACTGCAAAGCAATTCTGATAGGGAGATACAAGACTAATCAAAAGTTTAATTAAAAATATTATTAATGACGGAGTACAGGCATTAGCCATTTAAAACAGGTCTATGTAGTAAAATTGAAATGTTCTTGTTAACATATTTCATATTTTATTTTGTTGATAGAATATAAAGAAACTGACCCTTAGCCTAGGGAATGTTAAAGTATAACCAAAAAGACTGGAAATCCTTTCTACTTTATGTTTGGGAACCACTTATGTAACTACTACAACAATCATAAACATGATTTTTCTCATTAAACCAAAAATACTAAGACTAAACACTCATATATTTAGTGATGTTAGAAGCAATGGCACTACACACATACACACACACACACACTCACTTATAAAATGGCAAAGAAAAATGTAGTAATTTCATTGGCCAAGAGATGTCAGCTGACTGTACATTAAATCTTTGTAATAACTGGGGTCCATTTTTTCTCATAGGAGAAGCTGGTTATAATTCACCGTTATGACCCGCGGGTTATAACGGCAAACATGTGCCAGCTTCTCTTCGGCCCGGCTCGCCCTCACTCACTGTCATCTAACAGCTGCCATCACACCGTTCAGCAATGCAGGGAATGATCACAAAAACTGGTAGAACAACAATAAAAAATAAATAAATATGACCTGGACTAACCTTTTAACACAGCACCAGGGACTTTTAGAAAAGGTAGCCTAATTCCCGATACAGCACTCTCTACTTGTATCCCCACGAACCTCCCTGAACTCTGATCTGGCAGCTCATTATAATAATGCATCGACAGCGGGGACCGTGGCAGCAAAAACACTTCAAACACAAAACAAAATAAAGGGCAAGTTTTTAAAAAGGTTTCTTTTAATTTATAACTTCTGCCATTTTAACATTTCTTTTTTTGCTGTTCACACAAGCTGCCAACTGGGGCTTTTCTGACTCTCTTATTGAAACTTCCTGTTCACTGGAGATATTTGGTTGGAAAAAAAAGTTCTCCAGCAATTACACAAAACAATACATTGGCGGTGAGTGCTTACCTCAGATTTAATGCACACCTGAGGTGTGGGATGCTTTGATAAACCACTCGGGTTTCACCCTCAAGGTTTATGTAGCATCCCACACCTCAGGTGTGCATTAAATTCTTGTTAAGCACTCCCCGCATGTATTCTTGTGTGTATTATAATATGTGTTGATAAACATGTGTCTCTCAATTGGTCCATTAGCGGTGTGTGGCCCTGCATTAAATCCCCTCTTTAATGCACATTTGTGAGGACCGAGTCAGGTAAGGTGGTGTCAGAACTTGATAGCTGGTAAAGCAAGAAAAGCTGAAAGGCAGCTATTAAAAGTGGGAGACAACAAGGTTTGCCAAATCATGTTATAATGGCTCAGTCTCCTGCTCATTTTCCGATCCACTGCCATGCGGCAATATGATCCTCATACCTCTGGCCACCTAGGTGGTTGAAACACTTTCTACTGTGCTTTGGGCTCCTGGCAAAGGTGTCCTCATTGCCTTTTTTTTTTTCGCAGTGGTAGCTCCAACAGTGAGCTGCAGACCAAGAGAGAGAGAGAGAGACACACACATAAACAGTGACAGGGAGAGTGCAAGACTGGGACCTGTAAATCTGAAGTCCTGCAGTGTCCCCTCTTGCTCTCTCTCTCTCTCTGTATGTCTATCTCTGTGTCTCTCTCTGTGAGGGTTGTGCCTCGGCATCCCCCCCCATTACAGTAGGCAACATTACACTGTGGCAGTGTTGTCCACAAAGTACACATACTAGCCCCTATGCACTATTGAGACAGAGGTACACAGAATCAGCGCTTACCCTGCCCGCATAGCTGCGCACCCACAGACAGGTGCACACTGGCCAGTATTCACTACCAGCTGCCACCTGTCCACAGCCCCGCTCCCTCAGTGCACAAGACTCCGCAGGGTGGCTGAGGGTGGGGTCACTGACCCAGCCAGACATCCAATCGGATGCCCGGACCACGTCACAGAGTGGATCCCTTGCACGGCAGGGCATGGGTCCAGGTGTGTGAATAGCACTGGTGGCCACCCAGACCTGCATGCCCGTGCCCTGTCTGATGGTGTCCCATATTGCAGAGCCCCTGGAGCTGGGGGGGGCACCTGCTGCACTGCTGCACATCCCAGCCATTACATAGGGGCAACCCTGGCCCATGTGCAGCAAGTCCCCCCCCATCATGGCCCGGACACCCAACCCCCAGTCCAGCAACTCCCCCCACCCACAATGGTAGGCAGTGGCAACCACCCCGTGGTACCGAAAACCCCACCACACACCCACATAGATCGTATTGCAACTGGACAGGCAGCGGCCCCAGCCCTTGCCATCATCCTAGTGGGCTGGGGTGACTCTAGTGTCTTTTTCCTGGGTCTGCAGCCACAGGAGGGGCATGTTCCAGAGGGCATTTAGTTCATTGCGGCAGGGTCTCCCCTGCCATAGGCTGTGCCCTCCTCCACATCCCCACAGCCAGCACTACATGCTTTAGTGCATGGTGTGTGGTGCCAGCTCACCCCCTGCCTCCCCTCAGTGTATTGCTCTCCACACAGCCAGGGTATTGGGCACGTAGGTGTTGTGCACCACCCCTTGGTGCATTCTGCACAGGGGATGCAATGGGTGTGGAGTGGCTACACACCACAGCTGTGCAGAGCATAGCCACTCAGCCCATTAGTGCATAGGGCCCATTAGCAGCACATGTGGAAGAGATAGTGAGCAAAGTGGCAGGAAAGAGGTCACCGACGAGTGAGAAAGAGAGAGAGAGAGAGAGAGCAAGAGCGAGCAACTGGCAAAGTGATACGGCTTGCTATCCCACTTCGGCAACAATTGTTTTAGACATTATAACAGACGGTCCCCAGTAGTTTTCCAATGCATTTCAATACTGGTACTGGGCAGAAGAACTGTGGAGAGACAGCAGGAGAGAAAGAGTGTTGCATGACAGCTGCTGAAGAGCTGTGTGACTGAAACTTAGTGACCACTCTCTGTCTGCATCTGTCAGCAGTGGGTTCCTTATGAGAAGTGAAGTTTAGTTTTATAGGCTTGTCACAAGGGGGAAATGGTAAGCATGGCTCGGGAAAGTCAGTGGTTGTGGTGTCTGTCAAATGTTGTGAGTGGTCTCTGTGTCATCTGCTTACCCTCTATCTCTCTCTCTCTCTGGGTGAGACCTGTGCATGTCCTTTCTGTCTTTCTCTGCAGGCCACATTTGGGTGGGGGGGGGAGAGCAAGAGTTCCAGTATGCATGTTGATGTTTTTCCTTACCGGGTAAAATCTGTGCCAAGAAGTACAGAAATAATTGCTGAGAGACAAATGTTGGTGTGACACCAAGAATGACATCTGTTGCAGATTCAGCTGTAAGGCACTGTCCTAAGAGTGAGCATAGAGCAAAACACAGGAGCTCCACATCTGGAGACAATTATACAGTGGAAAAGTTTTAGGCACAGTTATGCTATGAACAACAAATATCAGAAATGTCCTAATAGTATATTTATACCACTTGTGTCTTCATAACATAAGTATGGTATGCATTATTTGTTGAGGACTACTTTGTCAGGTGGCAGGATGCAGTCCCATTTCATGAATTTGAACATTAATTACAGAGTTTCTGTCAATTATATTCCTGTTCTTGTACAACCCATGTTATAAGTGCAATAATCCTCTCCAGGGTATGACAAAGACAGGATGGAGGAAGTCCAGAGGAGGGCAACTACAATGGTCAGGATAACAGAAGCCATACGAGGAGAGACTAAAGGAGCTTAATAAGTATACCCTTGAGGAAAGGAGGGAGAGGGGAGATGATAGAAACTTTTAAGTACCTCAAGGGAATCAACAAAGTCCAAGAGGGTAGCATCTTTCAGAAAAAGAGATGTGCAGGAACAAGGGGACACAATTTGAAGATAGAGGGGGGGATGTCTCACGGGCAATGTGAGGAAGTATTTTTTCACAGAGAGGGTGGTGGATGCATGGAACAGTCTTTCTGAGGAGGTTGTGGGGTCAAAAACAGTGGGGGAATTCAAGAATACATGGGACAGTCATAAGGCAATTCTTGTGGGGGTAAGAAGAAATAGGCTGTTGGTTAACTAGGATCTGCAGCTTATGCAGTAGGTATGGAAATGGGCAGACTAGGTGGGCCAAGTGGTCCTTATCTGCCATCAAAGTCTATGTTTCTATGTTTTATTGGGGATTAAGTAACACCATGGGTGCTGTGAGGACCTCACAACACACCTGAGGTGTTGATTAATCCCCCATAACAGCATACCCTGTCATGGGTTATGCTTACCTGTAACACTTCTCAAAATTTTCCTAGGTCAAATAGCCTCTGGAGTACTCATACAAATTTGTACGGCCTTTAAAAAAATGCACTGCTTTACATGGTCACTCCGGCTTACACCCAATGCCGAATACATTGCGTAAATCAATCCCTAAAACAGAACTCATTAATTTTCAACACTTAAAATAATTACTGTATGCCAGGGTTAAAATGCTTTGTTATTGTGCAGATATCCCGGGTTACAAAAATGGAGTGTATGGAACAGGTCACATATACTCTTCGATTAGAATTGGAGAAGTTTTTGGCTATCTGGCATCCATGGCATGAACAAATGGTGGGGCACTTAATGGACGCTACAGTCTAGAATGAGAGTACTGGGATAGGCGTTAGGTGAGAAGGGCCAGAGGTCTTCATGATCCCACAATTGGTTCCTGAGGTCTGGGCCTCCTTAGGAGGCCCTTTCTGCTTGTTTTAGCCTAGATGTGGGGGGGGGGGGGCAGGTGCCACATTGCCTATTGGTTTATATTTACTTTGTTACGTTTACAATTTTATTTTATAGAGTAGTGGTTGGTGAATTAATCTAAGATATGATAAATGTCTTACCAAATATATCATAACTTACATGTTTCTTTTATGTATTAGAATATGATGGCTGTACTTAACAGGATATAGAAACAGAAGGGATGTCAGGCTTCCCTGGACAAGTAAGCCGGGTGCACCCAGACAAAATTTACTGGAGTCTTTTCATTCCTTTCTAGTTGTTATTTCGAGTTTGATTAGATGTTCTGACGATCTGATTGATACCTGTCTGCAAATAATGATTTTCCATTTGTAATAGTGCGACTTACCATTTTTTCATGGTTGTAACTGGCTTATTGAGGCATAAAGAACCTAGAGGGTTCTGACTATAGATGTAGCTCCTGCTGCGAGTGACAATAGTTGCTCCTTGGCCCCTATCATCATGAGTGAGCCAACTGAAAACAGGGCTGCACCATAATCACAAATGGTGCTACTGAGCACTTTTCTGGAATGGGTGGGGGTGGCAGAACACAGGAAAGAAGTGCAGTGTGTGTCTTAAACCACAAACATAAATATTTGAAATATTGTTATTCAGCTCCCTGGCCTCATTTGCACTGCATGTGAGGACTGGGAGTGCTACTGCATATTTCCGACCGTACTTTTTCCAGGGCAGGGACTCACAACAGGATGCAGACTGAGGTCAATAAGGAAGTGAATCAATGAAGCACATAACTCAATGAAAAAACACTTTTTCCGAACTAAGCAAAGAACATAGCATATCCCATACTGGAGGGGCACCGGCAGCCCTAAAATGTAACTGTCCCTTCCCAAGCACTGCTATTCTAATACTGCTATCTGCGGGACAGTGTCAAAACAGGCACTATTTAATTTCTCATGATTTGTCACTGATATTTCCATCGGGGCCATGGTATTTCCCATATGTAATATTATATATATATAGTGTATGTACAGTATATATAGTCATTGCAAAAAAAATTACATCAGTGTAGACAGTAGGGTCAAAGAATGTAAAGTGCATAAAGCCCAGCATGAAGAAACCCATACAGAAAATGAACGACAAATTTCCAGCCAGTTTGTTGTCAAAGACCCTTCTGTTCCTTTCTTACAATTCTACCATTCAGTTTTCATTTTCACCCTTCATAGGTAAAACTGTTCATTTCTTGGTTCATAACACCACCTTGAATATCATTCAAATGTCCTTTTTAAAAGCAGAGATATTCTAACTTTTCATTTATACTTCATTAACACTTCTTTTTTGCTGATCAGTTGTCGTTTTCTTTTATTGGTAACAAAAAACTGAAATATGTTTCTGCACACAAGGTCATAACTGACAGTCGGTGGCTCAGAGAAGCATTAGCTAAAAGCAAGAAAACCATCAAGAAGCAAATTGGAGTTACACTGCAAGAAGCTGGTTTGGACTGCTGTGGCAACATGGTGCCTGGAAGAAACAGAATGAATTTTCTCAGCATGAAGAAAGATTTCCAGTAAGTTTAAAAATGTTGATCAATATACAGTTTAATGTCTTGTCTGCTCTCTGTGTAAGTAGATGATAATTCTTGTGGGAAAAGTGTGTGCCTGTGTGTGTGTGTGTGTGTGTGTGTGTGCTCACTCACCCCACAGTCATAATCTGCCCTAGTTCCCCCTAGCTAGTAATTATAGCCCCATGCTCCCCCTCCAGCATGCATATAGTGATGCTTCAAGCAAGGGGGCCCAGCTCAGTGACCAGAATTTACCATACAACTCCCATTGTGGACCAGAGGCACAGCACTTGCTTTGTTGCCAATAAAGGACTGGGATGGAAATTGGAGGTAAATGTTTCATAGACATTGTTATTTGGTGGGAAAGGGACACTGCTCCCTGGATTTGATTATAGAATATGTCCCTCATCATAGCTTAGAGGTGTAGACTCATTGCTGCAATGCATGTGAAGCAGGAGGGGTTGTGAATGGGTCTGACTTGGTACTAGTATAAGTAGGATTAGCAGAAAGTGTGGAGGGGGGCAATAGTGGACTTGGTACTGACAAATGGGAACAGTGTTGCTGATGTCACTGTCAGTGGCCACCTGGGGACCAGTGTGATCACTACACAGTGTGACTCAATATAAGGACTGGGTCAGAATCAAGCCACACTAAGATGAGGGTCCTGGACTTCAGGAGGGCTGATTTTAAGAAAATGGGAGAATGTCTCATGGACACCCTAGCAGGGATAGGAAAACTGAGGGGAGTCGAGGAACAATGGGTAAAAATAAAAGGGGGCATTGAAAAGGCAACAAATCTCTGTATCAAGCAAGTTAACAAAGGCAAGAGAAACTAGAGACCATTATGGTTCTCAAGAGAAGTAGCAGAGAAAGTAAGGGCAAAACAACTAGCATTTGGAAGGTACAACAGAGCACAGAAGGAGGAGGAGGATAGGGAGAGTTACCAGGAGAAAAAAAGGAGGCAGGGAGAGCAATTAGGAGTGAAAAGGCTCAAACAGTGGAGAATATTGCCCAGTCAGTAAAAAAATGTGATAAATCATCATATACTGTAAGCAAGAAAAGAAAGACCAAAGAAGGGAGAGTAAGGCTAAAAGGGAATGGACGGGTTTGTGAGGAAGAGGGCCAAAAAAAACCCAGATATACTGAACAATTATTTTTGTTCAGTATTTATGGAGACAGGGGTAGGTGACGGACCAAAGTTAACGGACAAGGGCATTAAAGGAAGGGAGGTGGACACTAGTCCTTTTACGGAGGAGACAGTCCACAAGGAACTGGCACAATTAAAAGTAGACAAGGCAATGGGACCTGTTAGGGTGCACCCTGTGATACTGAGGAAGATCAAGTAGGTGCTGACTGAACCAATGACAGCTCTGTTCAACCTATCACTAGAAGCAGGGAGGGGTCCAGGGGATTGGAAGAGGGCAGATGTGGTCCCACTACACAAAAATGGAAATAGGGAAGATGCAGGAAATCACAGACCTGTCAGCCTGACTTCAGTAGTAGGTAAAGGACTGGAATCGCTAGTGAAGGAAAGGATTGGGGAATACCTTGTAACCAGTGGATTACAGGATCCAAGGCAACATGGTTTCACAGGGAGAAGGTCTTGCCAGGCAAACCTGATCAAGTTCTTTGACTGGGTGACCAGAGAAGTGGATCAGGAAGGAGCAGTAGATGTGGCCTACCTGGATTTCAGTAAGGCCTTTGACACTGTTCCACACAGAAGACTGTTAAGCAAGCTTGGCAACCTAGAATTGGGTCCAAAAGTAGTAAATGGGTAAGAAGCTGGCTAAGCAATAGGAACCAAAGGGTGGTGGTAAATCTGGTCCACTCTGGAAAGGGCAAGGTGACCCTTGAGGTGCCACAGAGGGCAGTACTAGTCCCAGTCCTCTTCGGCTGTTTGTGGATGACACAAAATCTGCAACAGAGAGGACATACCAAGGGGGTGGGTGGGGTGGGGTGGGTGGGTGGGGTGGAAAGCATGAGGGATGATCTGAAAAAGCTGGAAGGATGGTCAAGGGAATGGCATAACTGGGTTTCAATGCCAAATTTGCAAAATCATGCACTTGGGGCACAGAAACCCAGGGGCAACGTACCAATTGAGCAGGGAGGCATTAGTAACCACAAACCACAAAAGGGACCTAGTAGTAATCATTTCTGATGACCTGAAGGTAGTCAAGCAGTGTGATAAGACAGTGGGGAAGGCTAGCAGGATGCTCGAGAGTATAGAGACGGGGACATCACCAGGAGAAAGAGGGCAAGACAAGGGAAGTTTGCTTATACGGTGCCCAATTCCTGGGGTTCTGGGCACCTTACATAAAACAAGTAGAGAAATACAGAAAAATATACAAGATATACAGCATATGTAAATATTAAAACAATAAAAAAATTCTAAGATGACTAGAGTTTAAACTAGTACTGGTCAGTCACCTTCATCAGGGAAGGCCAAGCAAAACAAGTGAGCCTTTAGACTCTTTTTAAATCTCTCGACCATTGGGGTCTCCCTGATACAAGCTGGAAATGAGTTCCACAGGGCCGGACCGGCAACACTAAAGACACGGTCATGGAAGAACATTAATCTGACCCTTGGAACAACAAGGAGGCCCCTGGTCAGGGAGCAGAGGGAATGGACTGAGGTGTCAGGAGACCAGCCAGATAGCCAGGGCCCAGTCTGTATAGTGCATTATAGGTAAGCAAGTCCACCTTGAAGATGATCCTCCACCTGACAGGCAACCAGTGCAGATCCCACAGGACCAGGGACATATGACTGGCCCTAGACAAGCTCATCAGTAGTAGTAGTAGAGTTTATTTCTTTTGGATGCCCTTCCCTGAGGGCTCAGGGCACCCTTACAACAAAATATAAAATATACAAATACAGAAATGAGGAACAGTTAACATATAATACATCAAAATTACACAAACCCATTAAAAGTCTAAAAACAGACTGATTCCCAAGCTGATCGATGGTCCCACAGTAAATCCCTCAGGTCCCAAAGGCCTCCTCAAACAGGAAGGTCTTAAGGTTTTTTTCAAAGAACTCCATGAAGGCACCCTGGCAGTGAATTCCAGAGGACCGGGGCTGCCACTTTAGACCCCCAGTCCTCAGAAAATTTTAACCTAGCCATGGGGACCTCCAGAAGGGCCTCTCCAGCTGATCTGGGACAGCAAGATGGGGTGTAGAGATGCAGAAGCTCCTTCAGGAAGCCCGGACCCAGAGGAGTCGCACACCGGTGCTAGATGGCGACAGTCACAAGAAAGTGATCTCCATCCCGATCCTTCCATTTTTAAATAATTTATAGCCCAATTTAATTTTAAAGTTTATAAAACAGGCTTTCCGATCTTCAATTCTTCACTCAGGCAAGTGGTATTCATCAATTTGAAGGTTTAAGAGCATTTTTAGTGATTTACAGTCAGCCTAAACTAAGGAAAATGCCTTCAGGGAGGGACCGCTCCCCCGTTCACCTGGATGCACAGCTTACTCAGACACTGCCTATATGGACTGCTCTGACAGCTCCAAACAATTTGCCCCAAAATGTGACATTTGTCAGTTAAAAGAGATAATATCTGAAATACGAACGGGCCACATAGAAGTTAAAAATTCTACAGCTACACTTTCTAAGCAGCATGAGGAAACGTGTAGTATCGTGAGTAAAAATAATAAACAAATTACAGAGCTGACCTCAGCAATTACCTACCTAGTACAGCAGACATTTAAACAATCTGAGCAGATCTATCAATTATCACAAAAAGTAGATGACCTCGAAAACAGAGGTCAATGTAACAACATCAGAATACTGGGTATACCAGATGGGGTTGAGGGGGATAATATGTTGGCTTTTCTTAAATCCTTTCTACCTGAAATTCTTGGATATCAATGGAGTAGTCATTTAGAGACTGAACGAGCTCACAAAGCATTGGGTCCTAAACCAGTTAACCAGAAGCCCAGAACTATAATTGCCTATTTGTTACGATTTTCTGTTAAGGAAGAAATAATGCGACTATCTAGGGAAAGAAGGTCGCTTAAGTGGAAAGGAGAAAATATTTTAATTTTTCAGAAGGAAAGAGTTTATAGAAGTCAAACAATGCTTCGAAAACTTTGGTCTAAAATATTATTTCAAATACCCTGCTACCCTCATTATTCAAGAACAAGGGGGAAAAACCAACAAATGTGATTCTCCAAATAATGCATGGCGATTCATTCAGTCTTTTAAAGAAATTTACTTCAGAAATCCACCAACTAGCAAGACGAACTACCATTTTTCAAACTCAGCACGAGCTCCCTCAGAAACAGCACATCTAGGTTCTGAAACTCGCGCTAGACACACACCATCACAATCTTGCAAACTTTTGCAGAGGAATACTCTTGTGACCCTCCCCAATCATCCACTCAGCATCTATTTGCTGAAGTTGCCAATTCTGATCTAGAGCATACCTGGAGTTCCGACATTCAGAGAAGAGCTAGACAATGTTTTAAGTATTCCAGCATCCCGACTCTTTCAACCTTTGTTGGTAATCCCAAGAAGAGAGAGTGAAGCAAAGAAAATCGCTACACATCCTCACCGAGATCTTCACCAGATCTGACGCGAGAAGAGGAAATGGATACCTCTGAGCCAGTCCAAACTAAATCAGTCCCCTGCATCAACATCAACCCCTCTATAGAACCAGTGCCTGGGGTAAAAGGATATGCATAGTGTTCCAACCGGACCACTTCCTGTAGCTCCTACTGTATAAGATGGATGCGGTCAACAACGTGGTTATGATATGTGTGCAGTGGTAGGATTTTGTTATATATCTTGACAAAGAGATTCATAAAAATTCCTGGTTTTTGCAGCAGTCTATTTTAAAGAAACAAGGTCCTTAGTTATTTGATTAAAAACAAACTGGCCATTGAAGTATTGATAAATGATATTGTGCTGCTTGCACATTTTTACAAATTAGGCACTGATATCTAGAAGCCTGTTGCTTGTGGTGTGCTCTTCTAATTCTCTAAATTTTCTTGATAACTCTTTCTGCTATCACTGTTATCCGCTTATAATAGCTTCTCTGGTTATGCCCTAGTCAGAGTCTCTGCCTTAAAATCTAACTCAAATACCTAGACTTATTCTGTGTTTACAATGCCTAATTTACACTAAATAAAACTAATATTTAGAGCACAGAGCAAATAAGCATCAGAGTTGGTAAGATGATGAGGGCCTGTATATGCTCCAAACTAGTGGATGTTTTTTACACAGATAGGATGGCTCTTTAATATTGGTATTTGCTTAGGCAGTGAGATACAATACTTGCACTGGGCAAACTATTTCTTTTTAACCTTTAAATCTTTTTATTATGCTCTTTGCACTTATGTTTTGTGTTTATTTTTGTAGCTTGATATATTGTCTATTTTTATTCACTCATTTATTTTGATATATGATATTCTTTGCATTTGATCAAATACTTTAGGCCTAGGATGTTTTTTAGTTTATTTTTCTATTTGGGGCATCTCATGCTGCAACTGGAAGGATTGATGCCCTTTCTTGCATTAGTTGCTGTGTAGTGTGACTGGTCAGCTAAACCTTGGACAGTAGACTGGTGGACAATAACTGACTGCGCAGTAGCTAACAACCTACTTCTTTATTTCCTCTTAAAGGTGTAATCTTTTTTAAATAATTTCTAGAACTTGGACTCTAGACACTTAGTTTTTAGAAATGTATGTGATATCATACAATATTTTCACTATGTGTTATTTTATTGTGAGTAAAGAGTACTCTCAGGTTAAGAAATAGTTGTTTCACCCCTTTTAACTATTTTGCACTATATTCTATCTGTTTTTATATCTAAGAAACTATTGTTACAGAAAATGCTTTCTTATAGAATTGTTTCATAGAATGTGAATGGTTTGGGAACCCCTATTAAAAGGAAAAAATTATTGACATACCTTAATAAGAAGAAGGCAGATATTGTCTTCAAACAAGAAACACATTTGAATGATACCAGATCGGTCAAATTATGCAGATCCTGGGTAGCTATGGTGGAGTATAGTACCTTCAACTGTAAGAAAAGAGGTACTGCTATTTTGATTAGAAAAGGTATTCATTTTGTGAAATCTTATCATTTCTCGGACCCAGAAGGTAGATTCCAATTTCTTCTTGGTAAACTCAATGGCCCAGATATTCAAACTGTGCCCAAAAAGTGCGCAATAGCAGGAGCAAGTGCAAGTCCATTGCGCCCATGCACAAGAGGCGCGATATTCAAAAACTGAGCCGGCCAACCTGCGCCTACAGCTGACGACTGAATATCACACCACCTGTGCCATAGCGCAACTAGGGAGGGGAAGCTGAGCAGATCTGATGCACCATAGCGCAACAAGGGATGTTCAGCTGAGCAGTCCAGAGGCGCCATAGAGCAACCAGGGATGCCCCCCAGCAGCAGGGCGGCAATGCAACTGCACAACCAGGGAGGTAGGGGCCCACCACCCTTGCCACAGATGGGCAGAGAAACACACAGCAGAATAGACATCGTCCCCCCACACCTCATGCACTGCACAACTGGGGGAGGGCTGGAATAACCACTGGCCCATGGAGACAAGCAACCAACCCACAGCCGGGCCATGGTGCCCCATCACACCCCCTGGCAATCTGTGACTGGCACACAAGGAGGGCTGACCACCCCGTGCCACACCATTCCCCCCAATGCAGAACACACCCTGTACTCTGACCCCCAGACACCCTTCCCAGGAGCAGCATCCACCACTGCAGGAAACCCCATGCATGCCACCACCCCCACTGTGACAATGCAACCCTGTGCACCACAGAACCATGCAAGGCAGCCCCACCATGAGCACCCATCAGCGGGTGGCAGCACACAGCGATGCAATGACAGCATACACAGTGCCACCATGCATAGCCCCCCCGAGGTACAGCTGAGAGACCGACCATATGTCGGCACACGAGGTACCCCACACGGGACAGGGCATGCCTCGGACACCACTAGTAGTGGTACAGCACCCTGCACACTCTCCCAAGGACACACCCCGACCCAGCACTGGCCACAACAGCCAGAGCAGACACCCACAGTAGTGCGTGGAAGCATGCACCACACCAGATACCACACAGTGCATGGACAGACACCCACCCATACCCAAGGGCACAATAACACAGGGACGCAGTAGCGGGGCAACCAAGCTCCAGCATGGGCCATGTAAACTGTGTAAACACAACCTCCAGTCCTCCATGGCACAGGAGTGGCAGCCACCCTGTGCAGGCACTGTGGACCTGTATGCCACCATAATTTGCCCAGAGCACAAGTCACAGACAATGGTGCACATCCCCTGCAACACACACAAGCCACAGCATGGAGGTGGGTCAACAACTGTGGAGGCCACAGTGTCACCCGAGGCAGACATGCACCACACCAGTGACAGGAGGCAACCCAGCATTGTGACGGGTACAGTGGCTGCCCTTCATGTACAGCCACCACTGACATGCCAGCAGACCGTGCAGGTCACAGACATGCATGGGTTTCTAGCTGCACAGGCCATGGACAGGCTGACAGAGGTGCCATGGACACAGAGCATGCACCATGGACCACTGCACACAGTCATCCAGTGCACAGGGCACAACACACACACCACAGACACTGACTGATAGCTACCCCCACACCATAGTCACCTCCCCACGGACACACACACATACCCATGACTGCACCACCCCTAACGCCATGCACACCACTGCAGCTGAGCACCTATAGCCCACTGCAAATCAGAGACCACCACAGTATTCATATCAAAAAATCTGTGTTCCAAAACAATATCAAAATGAACTATATACAATACTATATAAAAAGTTGGGGGGAGGGCCACAAACAAAGTGGGGGTGGGTAAGAGGCAGGGGTGAACAAATGGGACAGGAAAAGAGGGGTGTTAGGGTGGGTCCAGGGGGGTAGGGGATATCAGGGGCAGAGGGATTGTTAACGGGAGCCCCGCTCCCCACTCTGGCTGCTCCGCCTCCGGTGCCTCCTGTGGACCCCAAGCTGGTTGATCCATTGTAGGATCTCCAACGACGCCCTTGCCACATTCAAGATCTCCCTCAACGCCCCGGATCTCCATCAGCTGGCAGACACCTAGGACAAGGAAGCACAGTCAATAAGTGTGAATGCACAGCCCCATACAGCCCACACACTGTGCATGGCATATGACCATGGAACATGCCTCTGTGATAGTGTGTGACCACCCACAGTGATCACCTCCACAAGACCTGCCCACCCAGGTGCATACAGCCATGTGGAACGCTGCACACACCCACTGGCCAAGTCATGCACAGCACCACCGTGGCCGGTTAGTGACATGGCTATGTGGTGCAAAGGCAGTGGCACAGCCATGTACCCGGTGCATGCATGAACCACCATCAAAGCACTCCCAGACAAGCAGTGCCACTGGACAGTGCTGACTGTAACAAGTTGTGTGCATGGCAGTGGTGTCAATGGATGGTGGCCATGCCCTGCTGCCCACACTGTTACACAGCATGCAATAGTAATCATGGAGGTATGGCACTCACCATCATCGGGCCGTCCCTCGGGCACTGTGGACCATCGCCCCTCCTCGCGTCCCTGTCCTCCTGGTGGTGCCGCATCTCACGGGCTAGATGCCACTCCTCCGGCCCTGTGGTGCAAACATGGAGATAGGAACATCAGTACAATCCTGTAGCAAAGTCCCCCTGCCCCCAGGTGTGTGCCCTCCTACCCAGCCAGACCCACCCACCCCACACCCTAATAACACCACCACAGCCAACACTGGATGGTCCCTCCCCCATGTGCTGGACACATACAACTGTGATACCCATATGGAAGATAAAAGTGTGTGGACGTAACACCTACCTGGCCATGGCACCATGCCCCTCCTGGCACGTGCCCACAGGTGGGCAAGCAGGTCTGGTTCCCTCCTCCGCAGGTTGCCATACCTGTGGTGGCACTGCTCCACTGTCCACCCCCTTCCTGTGACCTCCTCCAGTGCAGTGGCCACCTCCTCCCACACCTGGCTCCTGGACCTGTCCAGGGGTGCCTCCCCAAACAGTGGTCTATGGAGTGGCTCTACTATGGCCACCAGTTTGGCCAGTTCTACTTGGCTTCACTGTGTAGCCCTCCTCTGCACCATTCTCCTAGCTCAGTCAGCCAAAATTGTGCTCTGCAGTGTGACTCCACCACGTGCAGATGCTGCTCGGTACAGCGCTGCCATTCCCTATTGCACTGTCACCAAACAGCACGGAAGTGGTGCACCCATGCCTGACGCATGGCGCCTAGGGGGTAAAGGTTTGGCACAGGGTCAAGGGGCTCTGGCGCACGGACAGGCACAGCGCGCCATTGGAACCCAATGCATGTAGCGTGATTGGATGGCTGTGTGCTACCTCCAGTAGTGGCCTACCGCGCTGTTGTCCCAGTGCACCTATGATGGCCCAGTGCCACAGTGCCATATAGGTGAACATCGCTGTAGCACCACTGGCACAATGGTGGCCATGCCTTGCATTGCTTCCCACACACAGCACGTCAGCAGCGCAGCAGACGCCTGTGTCAGCAACCCAGGCATGCTCAGTGAGGTGTGTATTGCGCATGTCACAGAACTGCACCCTTGACTCAGCACTTTCAACACAATTGCGCAAAGCGCAACAGCGTGATATTCAGTCATCATATGTAAAACAGCTAATCAGCCATTCAATGGCGCAGCACTGCAATTTGCATCCACTTAAAGTTGTGCCTCACCTCATTTGCATGGGTTGAGGTATACAAGTGTGACATTGGGCTGCACTGGCCATAATCGGTTACTGCAGTCTATTGGTGAGTTGCATGCTATTTGGGAGTGTGGACTGTGGATTTTGGGACATGCATGGGACTGCACAGTCACAGTTAACAACTGTCATTCTTACAGGCTAAATAATGACCCAGCGCATTGTGGGAGAGGAGGAACACAGTGGTGAGAGGAGGAGGAGGCCTAATTTCACCAAGGTCTAGACCGATGCCCTGTTTGATGCCTACCTGGATCAGGAGTTGCTTCTCAGTGGATGGCAGGGAATACCTCAGGCCCGTGCTGCTGCATGGGAGGAGGTGGCATTGCAGTGAACCTCCATGGCAGCCACCAGCACTATGTGCAGGAGTGCAAGAAGAAGATGGGCACAGACAGGAGGAGGATAAAGGAGAAGGTGGCTGCCATCAGGGCAGCACAAGCTGCTACAGGTGGGGACAGCCGGAGGTGGTACACCTGACCCCACAGGAGGAGAGGGTTGCTGGAAGCATGCAGCGTTGTGCCATTGTGGGTGTTCTGGGTTGTGGCTTCCAGATGGGTGGTAGCCCATCATTGCATGGTAGGTCATGGTCTGTCTATGGGGGGGGCAGGGTAGGTCACATGCAGTAATGCGACTTTGTTTTCCCTTACAGATCCTGAGCATCTGCATGGGTCAGCGGCGGTGGGCCTGTCCACTGAGGACAGTCAGATGGAGTTGGAGGAGGGCCCATCCACCTCCACAGGTATTCGTGGCTCAGTGCGACAGTGGGCCCGCCTGGCTGTCCACACTGATGTTGTTAGAACAGGTGCAGAGGAGGCCCTGCCCGTGTCCCAGCGTGCCAGCGTCCACGGATGCCAGCATGCTGTGACTCGGGCTGGTGCCGGGTCTGTCACTGATGATGATGTCGCTAATGGCATGGGCAGTGACATGTGTGTCCCACAGGATGGCTACACAGCAGGTAACATCGTCGCCATGGCTGTGGGTGGTGCTGCCGTGGAGGCCTGCGTGTCATCACGGTCCCAGCCTGTGCCTGTCAGCACCAATGGGGCAGTACTGGTGTGTGTACAGGACAGTGGGACTGTTTTGGCCTCTGCAGTGGCACCAGTGAGCCCTGGGGAGCAGCAGCCAGAGGGGCAGCATCAGCAGTCACCAATGGACTTGGGGGTACAGGGTCAAGGCGCGGTATCTGTGCACCACCTGTGGTCATGCCTAGACCTGGTCCTGGTGTGCAGTGCCCACCCTCAAGGGATGCTGAGCATCAGGGCAGCGCACACCCTGAGGGACAGGATGCCAAGGAGGCTGATGACCTCTTGGACAAGCACACCCACCTACTGCAAGCATCAGTCCAGCAGCAGATGCGGCTTGCGACGTCAGTGGATGCACTGTGTGTGGCTCTGGAGCGGGCAGAGGAGTGTCGCAGCAGGGACACCGCTCTGATCCTGGCAGGGATGGACCAGTTGCGGGAGGATGTGACCACTGCCATTGACAGGCAGACACAGGCATTCACTGCTGTCATGGCCACAATGGGCACACAGTCATGTGCCCATGCATCGCAGACACCACGCAGTGCACTGTCCACCCCCCCATTCCCGGCGTCATGTAACACCCTCCCTGTCAACACCAGGTTCAGCTGTGGGCATCCCGAGCATGCCTGGTGCAGGCATGTTTGATGTGCTGCAGACCCCTGCGCGAG
Organism: Neoceratodus forsteri; assembly: GCA_016271365.2. Classification (NCBI taxonomy): domain Eukaryota; kingdom Metazoa; phylum Chordata; order Ceratodontiformes; family Ceratodontidae; genus Neoceratodus; species Neoceratodus forsteri. Next base: position 538,738,499 of record CM057449.1, on the reverse strand, counting down.
CACGGTCGCGTTCATGCAGTGGAACCCCTGGGGGACCATCGGTGCCACACCATGAGGCCAGTGGTCAGCCTGTCAGTGCTGGCGGGTCTTGGTGGGGCCACCCACACATCCATGGCAGCTGGGGCACTGTGTCGCATGACTGACCTGTCTCCCAATGCGGCTACTGTCTGGTGCTGCCCTGTGTGCATTGTGTCTTTCAGCGGGCATTGCACAGGTGGGTACCCGGCCCTGCACGCAGACACACAGTCTATCTGCACACCCTCCCGGCTGCTGTCCGCAGTTGCATGTGCATGATGATACCTGCATTGTGCTGTACACCAATGTGCAATGGTGCTCAGCATCTGACACATACACATGGACAGACAGTGGGCGTGGTGGTCTGTGGACATATGTGTGGCTAGGGGTGGTATTCTGGGTCGGTGTGCCTCCTACCCTCTGTGCATGTGTGGTGCATTGTGTGTGTGTGTGTGTGTGTGTGTGTGTGTGTGTTCCATCCATGTGACATGTTAGACCTCACCCATCCCTGGTTGTGTGTGTGGTTCCATGCCCGGCCACTTCCCTTGATGGAATGCACCCCTGGTGTGTGTCCATGCGTGTTTGTGGGTTGTGCCTTAGCCACTGTTGGTTGCACATGGCCCCATGACTTACCTGGGTTGGCTGAAGTGCTCCTCCATGATGGTGTCCCGGTGCAGCTGTGCCAGCTGGAGCAGTTAGGGGTCCCAGCGCCCAAGGGGGGGCTGCCCATCACCATTGTCACTGGTGACCTCATCGTCCCCATTGCTGTCCCCCTCTTTGACCTGTATGGCTATCCCACATTCATTGGCCATGTTGAGCAGGATGCAACAGGCCAGGAATAGCCTGCTTGCCTTTGAGGGGCTGTACTGTAGGGCACCGCCGGAGGTGTCCAAGCAACGGAAATGTGCCTTCAGCATCCCGACACCCGCTCGATGATAATACGTGTGTGGTGGTGTGTGCCTCGGTATTAAGCGTTGCTGCGATGGGGTCATGGGCCAGTAGGGTGTGAGCAGCCAGGCACGGAGTGGGTATCCACTGTCACCTGTGTGTAGAGGGTGGAGGTTAGTTTGGTGATCAGCATCGCTCTGCCCCAGGCCATGTAGGCCACTACCCATGTCACCTCTGACCATGCCCCCCCAGGCCCTATGATTGTCCATATGGTTTGCATACTCACCCACTAGGTGGCCAGTGGGGATATTCCCACTCTCAAATCTGTGGCACAGTGCTGACTGGTGCCAGATGAAGGCATCATGTGCTCCCCCAGGGTGCGTGGCACAGACATTGATTATGCACCCCCTGGCATCGCAGGCCACCTGGCAGTTGATGCTGGCATAGCCCTTGCGATTTATGTATGCAGCCCCCTTGGGGCCAGGTGGTGTGCAGATGGCCACATGGGTGCAGTCTATTGCCCCTAGCACACCAGGCATACGTGCTACCCTGTGGAACTCCTGTATGTTTGCTGTGCGCTCCGCTGGTGTGCTGGGGAAATGGATGTACTCCGCAGCACGTGGCAGCAGTGCGCTGAGGAATTGGGTGAGGTGGCGTGATGTGGCCAACTGGGTTATGCCTGTGGTGTCCCAGTTGGTCTCTGGAAGGTACCTGTGGCAAGTAACAATATCAAGCTGTCGCTTCATCTCCACTGACAGGGCATGGCTCTGTCATGTGGGTGCCTGCATCACATCACTGCACAGCTCACAGAGCCACCTCAGAATTGCCCGATTCAGGTGTACCAGCCCACAATCCTCGTATCACTGTACAGCTCGCAGCTGGTGTGGGCACGGTACTGTCTGTTGGGAGCATATCCCCGATGGGCCCTTCCACAGCCATGCCCCCCTGCTGCCCGCCTTCTCTTCCCCCTCATTATGGCCTCCATCTGGAAGGTGGCACTGGCCATGTCCTGCCTTGTGTTCACCCCCGGCAGCTGTTTCTGTATTCCCCTCTGTCCTGGCTGCTACTTCCCTTGCCCCGGGAACACCTGCCTGTGCTGGCCTCACTGCTGTGTGGTGTACTTCCCCCTTCTGCACTGTCTCCCCACACCTTCCCCAGTGCCTGTTGCTTCCAGGTGCCCTTTCTTGCCTGGCCCTGTGTGTCCCTGCTGCCCAGTTTTCCCTGCTATCTTTAGCTCTCATGTGGCCTCCCTGTAGCGTTCTTGTGCATCTCCCTTGATCCCTTTTATTTTGGCTCATTTCCGCTATGGCGCAACTTCCGCTTGCTCCCCTATTGCGCATGGCGCATGTTGTTGAATATCGCACTGCACCATTTATGCATGGTTCCTCCCCCTTCAGTTGCGCATGCATTCATTATCATTGTGCTGTTGCTCAGCGTGATTTGGGGGGCGCAACTGCCTCCTGCTGAATATCGAAGAATGGCGCATTTTCGGACTTGCACAGGCGCAACCATATTGCGCATGGCTCAACTCTTTTGAATATCTAGGCCAATGGGTTTAAGATTGTTTTAGTCAACATTTATGCTCCTAATTCAGGTCAAAATGTTTTTCTTGAAAATATTTTAGCAGCATTGACTAAATATTCGAAGTACAAAATCATTCTGGGAGGGGATTTTAATGAAGTCATTGATCCTTTATTAGATAGGAAGAAAAGGAAAACCTCATTGACCTTGACTAGATCTCATTTGGCCTTGCATAAACTGGTTCAGAATCTTTCTCTATCAGACACATGGAGAATAGTGAACCCTCGGGCTAAAAATTTTAGTTTTTTTCTAACAGACATTTATCATACAGTAGAACTGACCAATTATTCATTTCTTCTGAGCTCCTAGACTCAATAGCTGATGCTAACATAGATGCCATAACAATTTCTGACCATGCATTAATTGACATGACTATGATCATAGGAGAGGGCAAACCAAAAGAATACAGATGGAGACTGAATACGTCCCTTTTAAAGGATAAAAAGTTCGTAGATTGGATAACAAATGAAAGTGAGGAATATTTTAGAAATAATGACAATAGTGAAGTATCTAAGGCCTGTTTATGGGAAGCCTACAAAGCTTTTATCAGGGGCAGAATAATTAGTTTTTCAGTATGTAAGAAAAGGGACAAAGCTAAAACCTTAAGAGTAAATCAAATGGAATTAACTGATTTATAAGCAGAACTCAAAAAATCTAATATCCTTCAACTGGCACTAGTACATAAAATAGAATTGGTTAAATTTGAAATTAACAGCATACTCTCTGCCCAAACTGAATACACTTTATTTCATTTAAAGCAAAGCTACTGGGAATCTGGGCAAAATGCTGGGAAACTGTTAGCCCATAGACTTAAAAAACTTAGCAACCAAAATATTACACCAGGGATTAGAGATTATATGGGTAAAACATATAATAATAATAAGGATATTATTAGATTATTTCAGGAATTTTACACCAAGATATATGCTCATAAGACCATTAATACTTCTGATCTGGATTCTTTTCTAATTTTAATTCAAGATTCTGGATTATCTCAAAAACATTTTGATCTCCTAAACAGAGAAATTTCATTGGAAAAAATATCTTCAACAATTACTATCATACCTAGTAACAAAACTTCAGGTTTAGATGGCCTTCCAAGTGAATTTTTTTTTTTTTTAACTCAGCTTTATTAAAGATTCAGTGTTTGCGGAGATACATTTGTTATCAGAAAGTGACATCAAATTAATGACAAAAGGTACATGGGTAGTTAATATACATCTTACAACTCGACTGCACTTCATCAGCATTCCAAGCTCTGGTATTTTGCATGGCTCAGTCCCAACAGTCATTCATTTCAATCAAAAATTGATCTCCAATCATATAATCAGCCTAATAATGATAAATACATTAAAAACAGAAAAATATTAAATTCATCAAAGGCCACAATGGTGGCCTTAACTATTTGGTTGTGTGTTATAATCCCACCCTCTAATTTTCAACAAAGCTTATTTATGCAATCCCAGCAAACTGTCTGGGGCATTTGATATCTATTTGATTCATTTTCCAGCCATCTCAAGAGAAAAATAGGGTACCTCCTCTCATTCTCCCTTCCACAATACCCAGGATTCCCACTGTTGCCAATGCTGCAGATGCAGGTCTTGTCGTAGTCTCAGTCTGGCCATAAGGGATTCCATCATTACTACCCCCTTGATTCTTTTTATCCACTCACCCAGAGTGGGAGGTTCCTCCCTTAACCAATTGGATGTAATGCACTTCAGTCCTGCTGCTAGCAGCACCAATGCCACGTTACGGATGTCCCCCCTCAACTGTACCACTGTGGGGGTTCCCAGAATCCAATCCTCAAATGTTTGGGGGATTGCTGTTCCTAAAATCTGTCTTGCTGCTGCCTCTAATTAGTTCCAGAAGTCTGTCAGTTTTGGACAGGCCCAGAAAATGTGCCAATGACTCCTGGTTCCCCTGCATCTCCACCAGCACAAGGAGGTTCCCCCTGAGTAGTGTTGGGTAACCAGGGGCACCCTTAAAAAGTGAACAAGGCACTTCTAATAAAACTCATGCCATGTCAGTGAGGAGGTTAGCTTCCATCCTACCTTTAATCTCAAGTTCCAGTCTACTTCCCTGAGTGTAATGCCCACTTCCTTCTCCCAGAGCCTCCTGTGCTGTAGCAGCAAGTTCCCCCTTCTTTCCAGGAGTATCCTGTAGAGATGTGTCACTATCTTGGTTTTAGCTAATATGGTTACTACTCCATATAAAAATTGCTTCCATGGGGAGTATAGTCTAGTAAGCCATAGGAAATGATCAGAGGACTTTATAAAATGTCTTACTTGAATGTATCTGAAGAACTTTCCATTGTCCCAGTGAAATTTGTCCTTTGCTCTCTGAAACGTAATACAACTGTTACCTTCAATTAGTGTGAATCGGGTGATTCCCCCTCTGGCCATCCCACATATCCCAAGTCTAGCATGGGTGGGAAGAAATCAGGTTCATACCTGATGAGCGACAAGGGGGCCAGTCCAGCAAGGGTGTTAGTGAGCCTTACAAGCTTTCTCAGAATGAATAGGCCTTGTTTCACCCATTTATTCTGAATTTTCCCGATGTATAGCAGGGTCAGTGGGGCCAATGCCAGGGTATATAGTGGCCTCACGTCTGGCAGTTCATCTTCTAACTCATACCAACGTGATTCATGCTGCTGCTTAGCCTATGAGAGAACAGGAACCATCTGAGCTGACAGATAGTATAAATAAAAATCTGGTAGGGCAAGTCCCCCCTGTTTCCCAGGGAGGCAGAGCAGTCGCCTAGCAACTCTGGGCTTTTTTCACTGCCAGATAAATTCTTGGGTCTCCTTTGTTAGTTTGTTCCAAAAAGAAACTGGCAGCCTCAGTGGAAGTGACTGAAACAAAAAGAGAAGACTAGGGAGAACAGTCATTTTAAGCACTGAAATGCAACCAACTAGAGAAAGGGTCAGGAGGTGCCATCTGGCCAAGTCTCCACTTACCCGGTCCCATAGTCATCCATAATTAAGGCCGAATAATTTTGAAAGGTCAGTAGAGATTTGCATGCCCAGGTAATGAATTTGGCTCCTTGGGGCCCAGCTGAACGGGAAATCATCCCTGAATCCTCGGAGGAGAGTGCCACTAAGTACTAAGGCTTCTGATTTTGAGAAATTAATTTTATAGTATGAAATCTCCCCGAAGGACCATAGGATTTCACAGAGGGCTGGAGCTGATTGATCGGGGAGGACAAGAAGAATAACCATCTGCATATAATGACCGTTTTTGCTCCATCTCCCTCCCCGTGACTCCCAAAATGTTTAAATTTTGTCGGACCTTATTAGCCAATGGTTCCAAAAATAAAGCAAAAAGGAACAGCGAGAGGGGACATCCCTGCCTAGTACCCCCTTCCAGGGAAAAAAAGGAGGAACTTATCCCATTTACCCTCACCAGCGCTAGGGGTTTGGAATATAGCTGGAAGACTGCATGTAGCAATGTAGGGCCAAATTTCATTCTTTCCATGGCTGCTTTTAGAAAATTCCAATTCACTCTGTCAAATACTTTTTCTGCATCCATGGATATAGCTATCTGGAGGGCCTCCTGGCTAGTTTGGGAGGAAATAATATTAAGTAGTCTTCTGACATTATCAGAAAGACATTTTTCTGTGATAAACCCAGTCTGGTCTTTGTGTATTAAAGAGGCTATATGATTTTGCAATCTCCCAGCTAATAAACCTGTAAATAGCTTGTAATCTACATTTAGAAGAGAAATAGGCCTATATGAACTACAGTCCCATTTGTCTTTTCCCTCTTTGTGGATTACTGATATATGAGCCAGTCGCCACGATTCCGGACAAGCTCCCCCAACTAGAATCTCTTGGCATGCTGGGAGCAAGAAAGGCAGAAGAAGGTCTGCAAATTTTTTATAGAACTCTGTGGTAAAGCCATCAGGCCCAGGAGCTTTGCTGTTTGTAAATTTTAAAATTTAAGCCAGAAGTTCAGGCTGTGACATGGGGCCATCTATATATTCAAGGGCCGACTGCAAGAGAGCTCTCATCCCTAGGTCCTCATAGAAAGAGGAGATCTTTTGATCTAAATCTGATATGGGCTTCTGAGAGTAAAGCTCCCTGTAGAAATTAGCAAACATTTGTGTTATTTTTTCTGGATGGAAGATTAACTTTCCAGGATCTACATGGTCCTTAATTTGAAGTACTAATCTTCCAGCCTGCTGCTGTCTAAGTGTGGCTGCCAAAATCTTCCCCGCCCTGTTTCCCCCCCTCATAATATGACTGCCGGACTCTCCTATATGCTGTCTCTAAGTCTGTTGTGAGTAGGGTCTCCAAGACCAATTGTTTCTTAGCTAATAATTGCCTCATTTGTTCATTCAGTGAAATTGTATGTGCAAATTCCAGTTCCTCTAGCTCTCTCTCCAAATCAACCCTCTTCTGCATCCTGTACTTTTTAACTAGTGATGAGTATCCTATAATAACACCCTGGGGGACCGCCTTCAAGGCATCCTATCTTACCACCTGTGGGATTGCTCTGGCCGGGTTCTCTCTGTCATAAGAGTGAATGGTGTTGGCCACCAGGTCTTGGAACTCCTGGTCCTTCAAAAGGCCAACATTCAGTCTCCAGTGTAAGTTGCGAGTCTGGGGCATAAGCCCTAATGCAAGCCTCACCGGAGCGTGGTCAGAGAGGGTACGTGCCTGGATCTGGCAAGATGTAACTGTATACAGCCACTCCACCATGAGGAAGAAAAAATCAATTCTTGTATAACAATTATGCCTCTCAGAGTAGTGGGAGAAATTCATCCGATTCCCGGTTAGATTTCTCCATACATCTGCAAGTCCCAAGCTCTGTGATATTCTATGTAGAGACTGTCCTGCCCTCCCTAGTTTTCCTCCTTCTGCCCCCCCCTCCTGTCTAATGAGGTGGAAAGGATAGTGTTAAAATCCCCACCACAATACATAAGCAATCGGTGGTCTGCAAAGTGGTCAGGAAAATTTAAAAAAAAAAGGCAGCAGCCTCTCTGTCATCATTGGGGACATATACACATGCAGTTATGCAGGGGGTGTCCAGGAGCTGTGCTTGCAGTATAGCACACTGACCTTCTGGGTCAAAGTAGGAAGCTCTAACCTGAACTGGACAATTCTTATGTATTAAAATAGCTGTGCCTCTACGATGTGGATATTCCAGATAGGTGGAGGCATATACCTGACCTACCCAGTTGCGACGCAGCTTTTGATGTTCACTTTCTATGAGGTGAGTCTCCTGCTACAAGGCTATGTGTGTTCCTGCCCTGCTCAACTCCCCAAGAACTCTGGCTCTCTTCACAGTGCTGTTTAAACCCCTGATATTATATGAGGTGATAATTAAATCTTCCATACTAAAATTGTAGAGGTAATCTTCAGGTTAGCTATATATTGTATCCTCTTCCCTTCCCCATTTCTCACCTCGGGGAGAGAACACTAGGGAAAGCACACAGTCTAAACAAACCTAGTGGGATGTGGGTGGCCACACAACCAATAAACAACCTCAAAAACTGTTCAGATCAAACAGATCTAACTAACTTGTAACCAATAATACAGATACAGTACTTAAACATTGTACTTCAATAGTGTCCTGCTTTTACCCTTGCACTGTAGTTGTAAAGTGGCAAGAGGGAGTGCAGGATAAAGTCCTGTACTGTGTTGCCAGACTCCTCCAACAGTATCCCAAAGCAACTGATGTGTTTTCACACAAAGCATGCTGCAAGCTCCAACAGAGTGAGTCCCCCGGGTTGTAATACAAACTGCAGAACAGGAGTGGCTGGAAGGCCAGGCAAGACCTTTTATCACCCCATGAGCCCCCTCCCTAATAACCATATTCCAGCCCTCCCCAGAACAAGAGTGTCACCAGGAGGCAGAAGGAGGGTGGGAGCACCAGAGAAAACAACCAACATGAAAGGTAAGTGAATAATTATAGATCTGGTCCCCCCCTTTAACCTCCCCATGGAACAATCAGCCCCCCTCAAAAAAAGACCGATATAAAGTCCCAAACCATCTACTTCAATCTGTTGAAGGAAACTGGTTCAAACTTATCAGTCCTTGGAAGAACTTGCATCTTCCCTTCTGTCTTCTACCAACCGAGAGTCTTGTCTGGCTCGCTTTCTTGTGGAAACCGCCGCTTGAATTTTAGGCCACAGTCCCTGGCATGTCTGTTTAGTAGAGCTGGTGGATCTTTTGTTTGCTGGGATCCACTGTTTATGATCCACTTCCTTGAGCAAGTAAGGGGCCACCAGATCATCAAACACTATGCCCAAGGTAGCTAAATATTTCCTGGCTTTGGGGGGAGAGTTGAAGATCTTTGTCCCACAATCCGAGATAATTCACAAATCGGTCTGGAAGTCCACGCGAGCCTTCAGACCCCTGTTCTTGAGTTCTCTGATGATTGGAACCCAGAGCTTCCACCTCAATATCATTGTAGCAGGCATAGTCTGGCTCAATAAACAATCTTTTAACTCCAAAAACGATCTCTTTTTGGGACCAAGCCTTATGGAGGTTCATTTCTTTCATATGGTAATCCAGGAAGGCTAGCACAATGGATCTGGGCCTGGCTTTTGGGTCCTTGGGTGGCATTGATAGGGCCCGGTGGGCCCAGATGATATTCAGGCTTTTATCCTCGTCAAGGCTTAATACTTCTTTAAGTAGGCTTTCAATTAAAGTTGGGGTGTCCCCCATCTCAGTGTGTTCTGGAAGTCCGTGGATCCTCAGGTTAGCTCTTCTCGAGTGGTTCTCCAGATCTTCAAGTCATTCTAGGAGAAAAAGGGAATGGTCATGCAGTTGTAACACTGTACCCTTGTGTAAATCCAAGGATTCCAACTGCACAGTAAGGGCCTCCTCAGATCTTGCAGCCTTTGCTTGTGCTGCACTAATTTTCTCCTTGTTTTCGGTTACCTCCTCTCGAAAAGCATCCATGGACCGTGTCAGACATCACAGCTCTCTGCAGAGCAGCTGAGAGGTAATGGTAACATCTTCCTCATCCTCGGAGGAGCTTTCTCCCAAATCTGACGTCGTGGATTCGTGCGGCCTCGCTGGTCGTGGTGCTTTATTTGTGACGTGAGCTTGTAGCTCCAACTTCTGCTGTTTCATGCCACCCGATGGTCCCTATTTCAGTTTCCCTCAACTGGTCATACTTCTGCCAGTATCCCAACTATGTCTTTACCACAAATTGTTGGCTGAGAAGGGCTTTTTACTGATTAATTACACCCGGGGGTTCGGACCTCCACTTCAGTGCGGCCGCATTGCTCAGTTATGTCACCGGAAGTCGCCAAGTGAATTCTACAAGATTTTGAATTTTAAGATAGCCCCTCATTTACTCAATATGTATGAGGAATCTTGGGATACAAATACTCTCCCCACCACTCTCACACAATCCCTGGTTACTTTGATTCTTAAGAAGAACAAAGACCCTCTATCCTGTTCCAGTTATCGTCCTATCTCACTGATTTATACAGACTACAAAATATTAGCTAAAATATTAGCACTACATACTCAGAAAGTTATAGATCTAATTATTGGTAAGGATCAGGTGAGTTTTATGCAGGGTAGGTCAGGAGCAGACAATGTTAGAAGGTTGCTACATACGATCTAGTATGCTAATAAATTTAAGGAATCTTATATAGTGTTATCTTTAGATTTATTCAAAGTATTTTGACTCCTTGTCCTGGGATTATATGTTTAAAGTTCTTAAGCACTATAAATGTGGAGATAATTTCATTACCTGGGTCTCTTTGTTGTATAATAGTTCAACAGCTCAAATCATTACTAACGGTCTAGTAACTAAGTCCATTTCACTGGCATGTGGAACCAGGCAAGGATGCTCTCTTTCTCCCTTCCTTTTTGTATTGGTCATAAAGTCTCTGATTAGAACAATAGACCATCACCCAAACATATTTGGGATTGACATCAAGTCACATCTCCAGAAAACCGATGCTTTTGCCGATTATTTACTTTTAACCCTCACAAAACCAGTTCAATCTTATAATGCACTTAAGAAATTACTTTTACATTTTGGAAACATTTCAGGACTACAGGTTAACTGGGATAAATCCCAAATATTATGTCCTAACTCCTCACCTTTTATTAAAAAGAATTTATCTGAAATCTTCAACAATGACTGGGTCAGGGATCAAATAGCTTACTTGGGCCTACGAATCTCCAACAACCTGGATTCCTTGATTAAGATTAATTATTTACCCTTAATAAAAGATATTGAATCAGACTTAGCAAGTTAGAGTAATTTGCACCTTTCTCTATGGGGTAAAGTAAGCTCTGTCAAAATGATTATTGCCCCAAAGCTATTTTACTTATTTCAGAAAATCCCTATTTTACTAGATAAAAAATTAATATGAAAATTAGAAGTGATGATGAGAAAATTCCTTTGGGATGATATACCCCCAAAACTTAGTTTGAATAAGTTAAGAGCTCCCTATGGTCTAGGTGGTTTGGCGCTTCCCCACTGGGAATGGTATCAGTGGGCTTTTCTTGTTAAACAAATCTCTAGTCATTTGAGTTGTGACTCTGTTACTGACATACCAGGCCCAGTATGGCTACAACTAGAAAATTCCCTATTAGGTACCAGTAGGGTTATAGACTATTTATTTATACATACTCCTATAGATATTATAGATAACCCTTGCTTAGTTAACTCTATTAGAGTACTAAACAAGATTTGTCAATCCATTAGTAACTCCAGTTTTCCACTAAGACAAATGCATTTATGGTCTAACTCACTAATCACTAAAGATAAACCCATGAAACCTAATAAAATTTGGTCCCAAGTAGGTATCAACAGGATTTGCAACTTATTATCCAAGGATACTTTTATTCTGATGTCAATTTAAGGAAATAAGAGACTTTTATAGGTTACCAAGTTTCCATTTTCATTTCTATCAACAACTCAGAAGTAAGCTCAAGGAAAACATACTTTTAGATGACTATTCGCTTCCTGAGAATAAAGAATGGGATCAGCTGTGTAGAATGGCACCCTCAAAAAAAGGAGCAAGTTTTATTTACAAAATACTTAATAAATGTCTCCTAACCCCATCTCTAACCTATTCAGCCAAAGAAAAAGGGGAGAATGAACTAAATATGACTATCTCTGACTCTGACTGGGATGAGACCTGGGATATTGCTCACAAAGGTACTGTTGACTCAGGAGATAAGCTGATCCAATTTAAGATATTATATCATTTTTACCTATCACCTCTTAAACTAGTAGAGATGGGTTTAAGTCATAGTAATAAATGTTGGAAATGTCAATCCCCTAATGCTAATCTATTACACATGTTATGGAGTTGTCCTATGATAACTCCATTGTGGAAAGAAGTAATCAAGGTATGTGGTAAGTCTTTAAATATTACCTTGACTTTGTCTCCTTTAATTTTCATACTTGGCATTATTCCTGAAGATTACACTGTCACTCACTAACAAAAGCATTGGGTAACAGTGGCATCTAGCTGCACTAAAAGTCTAATTCTTAAATATTGGAAAAACCCCAAATTCACTACTTTGGTGGAATGGATTAATTTGATGGGATATACTACCAAAAATAAAAGAATTACTTATACCTTGAGGAAAAAATTAGATTCTTTTTTAAACATCTAGGGCCCCTTTTTTCTTAAGATTTAATCGACACACATTCTAAATATAGTGTTGTAAAAGAAGTTTTATTGAATTATATTTATAGGTTTTGATATATTGTTCATTTTCTTTTATTGTCATTAATTTACTCTGAATTGCAATTAGTTTGACCTGTACTATTTAAACTCAACTCAAACTCTAGCTCATATATGCTGTGTGGTGTTCATTTGTTATAATGTGAGAATTATTGATTGTTTTCATTCTTCATTATATTTATTATCAGTTATAATTTTCTGACAAAAGAAAAACTGTTTTCGTTATGTTTCTGCAGTGTTTGTATACTTACTGAGTCTAATAAAATTCCATTATGGAAAAAAAAAAGAAAGCCTGGACCCAACCCATGTAGGGCCTTGTAGGTCAAAAGACCTACTTTACAGGTGATACGCCAGCACACCGGCAACCAATGCAGTTTGCGCAGCACTAGAGATGCAGTGAATTTAAATTCCATTGGCGAAGTGAACGCGAAGTGGCCACTTCACATTGCCACTCTGCTACATGGAGTGGGCAATGCAAAGTGCTCACTCCGCCTTGTCATTACCACTTTGCATTAAGGCGGAATGGCAATGCGTAGTAACGTGAAGTCATTGTTTTTAATGGACTTTGCATTCCTCATTATGATTGTAAGTGATCCACTTGGTGTTTTAGATTTGGCAGCCTCCCCCACACATCACATGGCTTACAGTACTGTAAGTCACATGCTTTTTAGCTAGGCAGGAAGAAAGTGAGTCATACAAGCAGACACTTTTACTTTCTTCTGTGTAGATGGAGAAAGAGAGTAGTCTGTTTTGTGACTGCTGATACTTTGAGATCAGAGTGAGGAGGAGATTTAAACTTTGATTTAGACCCAACAGCTTTTTTAAAAGCTACATTTATTTGTCTTTTCTGGGGTGCAGCTGTGTATTGTGGCATCCCTAAGAAGAGGAGGGCCACAGCAGCACCTGCTGCTCCACCAGCACCCCAACCCCCACCACCACCACCAGCAGGTCAGCCTGTAGAATGTGTGGACCCCAGAGAACTGTGTGCAACACAGGCTGACTTGCCAGTTCTTTGTAGTGCTGTTGAAGAGAACAACGAGAGGGTGAGTGCTGTGGAGCAGCAGCTGGATCACACAGAAGGACATCAGTTGCAAATTATGTCCATGTTGGAACTGCTGCTGGATCACCATCTGATCCCACATTAGTTTTTTTCCTCACACCATGTGCCCCTTCACACCTTCCTTGCTGTGTTATAAAATGTATTCCTCCATCATCTCTGATCCTTGTATATAATTATGCCCTTTTTTGTTGTCTTCCGTATGTGTGACACTTTGTATTCTGAGCAGTGCAATTATACTGTGCTAAACTGCATGTGTGCAGTCAGTCTTCTTTCCAGTCTATGTATGTACTGCAGACACTGTCCAACTCCCTGACTTAAAAATAAACATTAATGAGTACAATGGTGGGGTGCTGAATCATGGAGAGATACTACAAAACAGGCTTACAATACATCCAAGTAACTATTAAAAAAAATAATGTGATTCGTGACATGATCTTAAATCATGATTTATGACTACATTTGTGACTGTGATGATGAAGGAACATGAATGTCTATGGCTGTACTTCCCCGGGCCCTAATGAGGTGTGGCACAAAACTCCCCTACTTAAAGCAAACATTAATGAGTACAATGGTGGGATGCTGAAACATGGAGAGATACTAAAAAACAGACTTACAATCCATCCAAGTAACTAGAAAAAAATTAATGTTGTGATTTGTAACGTGAATGATCGTGAATCATGCTTTGTGACTGCATTTGTGACCGTGATAATAAAGAACGTGATTCAGTGTCGATGGTGTGAGATAACCAGTATGAAACTGTATTGGGAACGTGAATGCCTATGGCTGTACTTCCCTGATGTGCTGCAGCTTAAAACTCCCAGAATTAAAAACACATACTAATGAGTACAATGGTGGGGTGGTGAAGCCTGGAGAGATGCCACAAAACAGGCTTACAATGCATCCAAGTAACTAGAAAAAAAATTAATGTTGTGATTCGTAACATGAATGATCGTGATTTGTGACTTCATTTGTGACTGTGATGATGAAGAATGTGATTTGTATTATGAGTGACTTATCATGATGGTCCTGACTTAAAAATGCATATTAAAGAGTACAATGTTCATGCAGAATTAAGCACCACATCTGTCCAGTACTCTGAAGAGAAGCCAAAGAAACAGCTGTGAGCAACAATGGGGAATTATCAAAACTGCCATCACAGAGGCAACAAGCCTTTGTGTGAAGCAAATAAACAAATCAAAATGAAATAAAAAGCCACTATGGTTCTCAAGAGAGGTGGCTGTGAAAGTCAGGAAGAAAAAGATAGCATTCCAGAAGTATAAGGAAACACAGAAGGAGCAGGACAGAGAGCTGTACCAGTTAAGGCAGAAAGAAGCAGGGAAGGAAGTCAGAATAGCAAAGGCCCAAACTGAGGAAAAGATAGCCAACTCAGTTAAGAAGGGGATAAAACCTTTTATAGGTACATCAGCAAGCGAGAAAGACAAAGGGAGGGATAGTGAGGCTGAATAGAATGAACGGTGGTGGGCAGAAGGGACAGTGAAAGCAGGAATACGGAACAGAATATTTCTGCTCAGTATTCACAAAGAGAGGAAGTGCCTAATCCAATTAACAGAAGCACTCTTGATAGGGGGTAGATCCCAGTCCTTTCACAGAAGAAAGGGTTCTGCAAGAACTCCTAAAACTGAAGGTGGACAAAGCAATGGGTCCTGATGGAATTCACCACAGAATTCTAAAAGAATTAAGGAAGGAACTAGTGAAACCACTGGCTACTCTTTTTAATAAATCATGGGAGGATGGTGTGGTACCTGAGGACTGGAGGAAAGCGGATGTGATTCCCCTTCACAAAAGTGGGACCAAGACAGAGGCAGGAAACTACAGACTTGTCAGTCTGACCTCTGTGGTAGGCAAAGTGATGGAGTCACTTCTGAAGGAAAGAATAGTTCAGTACCTAGAGGTCAGTGGAGCACAGGATCCAAGGCAGCATGGGTTCACAGCGGGAAGGTCATGTCAGATGAATCTAATAGATTTCTTTGACTGGGTGACCAAAGTAGTAGACCAGGGAGGGGCTGTGGACATGGCCTACCTAGACTTTAGCAAGGCATTTGACACAGTCCCACACAAAAGATTATTAGTCAAATTAACCAGCCTGGGAGTGGGTCCCAGGGTGGTAGCCTGGTAAAACATTGGCTGGACAACAGGACACAGAAGGTAATTGTAAATGGAGTCCACTCTGAAGAAAGGGCGGTTACTAGTGGGGTACCGAGGGTTCAGTATTGGTCCAGTCCTTTTAATGTCTTCATCAGTGACATTGCAGAGGGACTGGAAGGAAAAGTATGCTTTTGCAGATGACACAAAGATCTGCAACAGGGTTGATACACAAGGAGGCGTGGAAAGGATGAAAAGGGACTTGGAAAGGTTGGAGGAATGGTCAGACGTATGGCAGCTAGGATTCAATGCAAAAAAGTGCAAAATAATGCACCGGGAAACAAGAACCCAGGGGAAGAATACACAATGGTGGGGAGGTAGTAACAACAACAAAACAGGAAAGGGACCTGGGGTAATCATATCAGATGACCTTAAGGTTAGCAAGCAATGAGAAGGCAGTAGGGAGGGCGGGGTATACTGGGATGTATAGGGAGAGGCATCATCAGCAGAAAACAGGAAGTTGTTATCCCTCTGTACAGACAGTTGGTGAGACCCCATCTGGAATACTGTGTCCAGTTCTGGAGACCCCATCTCCACTAGGACATAGACAGGATAGAGGCAGTCCAGAGGAGGGCAACTAAAATGGTGCAGGGTCTGCAAGAGAAGCCATATGAGGAGAGACTAAAGGAGTTTAATATGTATACCCTTGAGGAAAGAAGGGAGAGGGGGGACATGATAGAAACTTTCAAGTGCCTCAAGGGAATCAACAAAGTCCAAGAGGGTAGCATCTTTCAGAAAAAGAGACTTGCAAGAACAAGGGGACACAATTTATAGATAGAAGGAGGGCGGTTCAGGGGCAATGTGAGGAAGTATTTTTTCACAGAGAGGGTAGTGGATGCTTGGAACAGCCTTCCTGAGGAAGTTGTGGAGTCTAAAACTGTGGGCAAATTCAAGAATGCATGGGACAGACATAAGGCAACTCTTGTGGGGGGCAGGAAAATATAGGCTGTTGGTTAACTAGGATCTGCGACCTATCCTGTAGGTAGGGAAATGGGCAGACTAGATGGGCCTAGGGGTCCTTATCTGCCGTCAAAGTCTATGTTTCTATGTTTCTATGTTAAGTTACAGATGGAGATTGGGCCTAAAGAGATGCAAATGCACAGACAAATTAAGATTGTGCTGTGTATTGAAGAGATGCAGACACAAAGGCACAACATAGAAACATAGAATTTGACGGCAGATAAGGACTGCTTGGCCCACCCAGTCTGCCCATTTCCCTACCTGATGGATAAGTTGCAGATCCTAGTTAACCAGCAGCCTACTTCTTCCTACCCCCACCCCTAGAATTGCCTTATGACTGTCCCATGCATGCTTGAATTCACCACTGTTTTTGACTCACAACCTCCTCTGAAAGGCTGCTCCATACATCCACAACCTTCTGTGAAAAATACTTCCTTAAATTACCTCTGAGCCGCTTTCTTCTATCTTCAAATTGTGCCCCTTGTTCTTGCACACCTATTTTTTGAAAGATGCTACCTCTTGGACTTTGTTGATTCCCTTGAGGTACTTGAAAGTTTCTATTATGTCCCCTCTCCTCCTTTCCTCGAGGCTATACATATTAAGCTCCTTAAGTCTCTCTCATATGTCTTCCGGTGCAGATCCTGCACCATTTTAGTTGCCCTCCTCTGGACAGCTTCCATCCTGTCTATGTCTTTGCGGAGATTGGGTCTCCAGAACTGCACACAGTAATCCAGATGTGGTCTCACCAGCTGTCTGTACAGAGGGATAATAACATCTTGTTTTCTACTGGTGATGCCTCTCCCTATGCATCCCAGTATTCCCCCAGCCCTCCTTACTGCCCTCTCACATTGCTTGCCCACTTTTAGGTCATCTGATATGACTACCCCCACGTCCCTTTCCATTTTTGTTGTTGTTGGTATCTCACCCCCCATTGTGTACTCTTCCCCTGGGTTTTTGTTTCCCAGGTGCATTACCTTGCACTTCTAGCATTGAATCTAAGCTGCCACACATTTGACCATTCCTCTAACCTTGCCAAGTCCCTTTTCATCCTTTCCACCCCACCTTGTGCATCAACTCTGTTGCAGATCTTTGTGTCATCTGCAAAGAGACATACTTTTCCTTCCAGTCCCTCTGCAATGTCACTTATAAAGGCATTGAAGAGGACCGGTCCTAATACTGAACCCTGCGGTACCCCACTACTAACCCCCCTTTTTTCAGAGTAGACTCCATTTACTATTACTCTCTGTGTCCTATTCTCCAGCCAATCCTTTACCCAGGCTGTCATCTTGGGACCCACTCCCAGGCTGGCTAACTTGTATATTAATCTTTTGTGTGGGACTGTGTCAAATGCCTTGCTAAAGTCTAGGTAGACCATGTCCACAGCCCCTCCTGATCAACTGCTTTGGTCACCCAGTCAAAGAAATCTATCAGATTTGTTTGGCATGACCTTCCCGCTTGAATCCATGCTGCCTTGGGTCCTGTGCCCTCTGGCCTCTAGATACTAACAATTCTTTCCTTCAGAAGTGATTCCATCAGTTTCCCTACCACTGAGGTTAAACTAACAGGTCTGTAGTTTCCTTGCTTCTGCCTTGCTCCCACTTTTGTGAAGGGAATACATCTGCCCTCCTCCAGTCCTCAGGTACCACCCCATCCTCCCATGATTTGTTAAAGAGGGTAGTCAGTGGTGTCACTAGTTCTACCTAACCAGTGCTCACCATCAGAAATTTAAATCTGGAAAAGAATACCTTTGCCAGTTGGGGCTGGTCATGTGGGGCAGTAACAGTCACTAGTACTAGTACTAGTACCAGTAAAGATACCACAAAGAAGTACAAAAATCACATGGCTGCAGTGGATAGCAGCTTCACATTGCTGAAATTATTATGTGACACAATAAAATGTGTCTGATTCGATGACACACGTCACACACATACTCACACACACACACACACACAAAGTAATGCATAGCAAATTGAAAACCTCAGTAATATAACAACATATTTTAAACAAACTAAAATTATGCACTGCGGCAGTAACAGTCACTAGTACTAGTAAAGATACAACAAAGAAGTACAAAAATCACACAGCTGCAGTGGATATCAGCTTTACATTGTTGAAATTATTATGTGGCACAATAAAAGGTGTCTGATTTGATGACACACATCACACACATACTCACACACACACACACACACACACTAAGTAATGCATAGCAAATTGAAAACTTCAGTAATATAACCACATATTTTAAACAAACTAAAATTATGCACTGCTGCACCACAACAATCAGCAAAAAAATGGCAAGAAATATTTAAAATATTACTGTGTGTACATTAACACAGTTATACAAGAACAGTATAATCAAAAGAGAAAGCACTGTCTTTTTCTCCAAGTTAATCTACCTGCACCACAGATACGCCCCTTCCCCAAAGCACACTTCCACTGTCTGTCAGTACACAGACTGAATGTTGTACATTAACATTCAAAATCCATACACAAACAATAAACGCTCAATGATATGAGCACAGAAGGGTTTCCTATGATCGATGAACTAAAGTTTCAGAGAAAATAATGACTCAAAAAGGCTTTTTTAACAGCTTTTTGGAGGTTTGAATTGCAGGGAGTTCTCAGAGCAGCTTGTCTCCTACAGCTTCGTACACACACTACCCCAAACTGAAGCTGTGCAGAAAAATCTAGAGCCCATGTGACCTGAAATCCCATGAATCACTGAAAAATTCACCTTTGGAGCTTAAAAACAAGGTAAAGTGAGGTGAAGTGGAAGGTGGAGTAATGCGAAGTCATTGTTTTCAATGGACTTCGCGTTAACCATTATAATGCAAAGTACTCTGCTTCGCGTTGTGGAGCACTCCGAAAATTCGCCTTCACTCCGTGAATCACTTTACAGAGCGAGTTGGGGCCACTTCACCCATCACTATGCAGCACCACTGTAATATGACTTAACCTCAAGTGTCCAGTCAACAACTGGGCCGCTGCATTCTGTAGAAGCTGCAGGAGCCGCATTGCACCTCCTCTGACCATAAGGTGGAGTGCGTTACAGTAGTGAAGCATTGAGGTGATGAAAACATGTACTAGCATGGCCATTTCTTCAGGGGGAATAAGGGACTTAATTTGGGCGATGTTCCCATGATGGCAAAACCTGGTCTGAACAACAGCTGACACCTGAGCATTAAGTGTCAACTCATTGTCCAGAAGAACACCTAAGTTCTTCACCTATGGGGAGGTCTCCCATTCAATTGGGCCAATAAAAAGCCCCAACCTATACCCAGAGGCCCCCATTCCTCCCCTTCAACCCAGCTCAACCACCAGCACCTCAGTCTTCCCTGGGTTATGTCCCAGCCAGTTTGACAATGTCCAAGCCTGGATCTCAGCCAAGCACTCATTTAGTACATCAACCACATCAGATCTCCTGGGTGCAAAGGACAGGAGAAGCTGAGTATCATCAACATAGCAATGAAAACACAGCTCATACCACCTTATAACTCCACCCAGGGGCAGCATATACACTGTGAACAACATGGGGGACAGGACAGAACCTTGGGGAACTCCACAGGCCAGGTCCATTGGGTCTGAGGAATAGTTCCCTAATATCATCCTCTGAGACCTGCCCAAGAGGAAGGACTCAAACCAGCTAATGGCCTTGCTGATGAGTCCTATGTACTCCCTCAGCCTGTCCAACAGCACCCTATGGTACCCAGTGTCAAATGCTGAGGAGAGATGGAGGGGGATCAGAATCGTTTGCTCTCCTCTATCCCGCTCCCTGAGCAGATCATTCAGCTCCCTGACCAACATGGTCTCCATGCTGTGCAAGGTCCTAAATCTGGACTTGAATGGTTTGTAAATTTGGAAGTCCATGAGGTGACCCTCAAGCTGTTCCATGACCACCCTCTCAAGAACCTTCCCCAAAAAGTGGAGGTTCGAGACAGTCTAGTAATTTGCCAAGACATTGGGGTCCAAAGATGTTTTTTTCAGCAAGAACCAGAGCCTGTTTTAGGGACTCAGGGAAAACTTATGCTGTAAAGGAACTCCTGACAATTTCCGCAAAAACTGGACCCAGAACCTCGAAGCAGCCAACTAGTGGTCGTATCGTGCCCTGGTCAAGGTCGCAGAACATTGGTTTAAGCCAAGAGATCACCTCACAGACCTCCATCATCGTCATTGGCCGGAACTCTCCCCAGGGTGACTGAGCACATCCACCCACCGGGGGACCACCACTGTTGGAGAATGGTATTCTGCATGGAGAAATCCCAGCCCTCACAAAGGACACTCTGTCTGAGAAGAACTGAGTGAACTACTAACACCTGCAAGCTGAAAAAGCTCTGATGGGTTTCAGATAGGCCAGATGTAATAGCCTGTCAACAACCCAAAAGAACTGAGCCAGTCAATTCTTCCCAGCTACCATCATTCTAGACATAAAAGCTGCCGTTTTTGGATGATTGCATTCTGATGCTCATTGTAATGAGTAATCAGAACCAGCCTGTCCTCAAGAGACCTGGTCTTCCTCCAACACCTCTCCAACCTCCACACCCTGGTTTTTAACATTCTCAGCTCACCATCAAACCATGGCGAGCCAAGATGTGACACCAGGGGGCATTCACGGATCAGTGCCAGATGGTCCAGGGCCTCGATGACAACCCTATTATAGGTAGTCATGGCATTTCCTGGACTGCCAGCACAAGCCTCAAACAGAGATGAAACGTCCAATTCCACCATCAGTCCCTCTGGTTGTAAACCTTTCAAAGGGTGGAACTGGACCATTTCCACAGGGGAAGGGACATTCAGGGGGCTTTGAAGCTGAACCTGATGGTGCAAAGATCTGGCCAGATGACCGGATCAGTCTCAAAGCTATTAATTTTGAGCCCCAAGGGGAACACCAGATAAAGCACATGACCAGAGCGGTGCATCCCAGCCATGGTTTCCAGGGTGAGGCCCACAGCCTCCATATTTGAAAGGAAGTTTCTGGCTCCAGATGATGCTTTGTCATCCACCCAGGTGTTGAAGTCATCGAGGATGAGCCATCTCAGTGACTCCAACATGCTCTCAGTGACAAAGGCTGACATCTCCTGCAGGAAACTCTGGTCCCATCCAGGTGGTCGGTAGTCCAAGAGAATTCTGAACTCCACCCTGGGACCCCCTGCACTGCCATGCACTCAAAAGAACTGGTGTTCCCCACTGAGTACACCACCAGGACTAGCTTATACCGGAAACAAATAGTCACCCACCCGCAGTCCTTTCTTGTCAGTGAATCATGTTAAACCTGGCTGGGATGGACACCTCTATCACAGGGCCCAAAGTATCCCTCAGCCAGGTCTTTGTAATGCATACCAGGTTGATCGACACAACAAACTCTGCCATTATAGCGGTTTTGTTCACCATTGACCTGGCATTGCACAACATCGCCCGAAGAGGACAAAAGGTTGAGGCTTGTTCCTCAGCTACTGTACCTGCCTTCTTGATATGGAGGATTCCATGGGCAAATAGACAAGGTATGGGGGATCTTGCTCCAACTGTCACCTCAGCTCAGGGTGTCTTCTGGTCCCCACCACCCAAATCGGCTCACCCTTGGCTACATCCTTCTTCCTGTCTCCCCCCAATGCCCCTCCTAATAATACCCAGCTCTCTACACCTCCAAAAAACTGTAGCTGCAAGGGATGGGTCATGTAAGGGGCATAAAGCTTTTAAGGATGTGGAGTAGTAACATAGCCCCAGGGCCTGAGTCAAAAAAAACATCTCCAATGTATATTACTAACTGCTCTACGATTTCTACTACTACAGTGATTAAAACAAAATAATTCAACAAACCACACACCTCACTCACATACTCATTCATTCTAACAGTTTAAAAATAACACCACCCAATCCCAAAAACCCAATAATAAAGAGACAAATACTACAAAATGCCTCAACCCACCTACCCACAACCCCCCCAACAATAAAATACAAAACAATTAGGGGAGTTTCAGTCCACAAAGCAGTATCCTATAGATGTACATTTATTTATTTTGATTTTGATAACTGGGTAAGCCCACTGAGACCAGAGGTCCCTTTTTCAGGGGCGACCCAAGATTAGATACATACAGCAAAAATTACATACAGTGGACAATAATACAGAGGTTAGAATTGAGACAATATCATTGGAGAGACAGCAGTTACAGGTTGAAGATTCAGAATATACATTTGCACAATGCATAGAATTAACAGGGGTCACAGTTGTCATGTACACTGGTTAGGGCAATTGAAGTACAGTGGTTGCAGTTGATGGGAGGGAAAATGGGGGCTAGCGAGTGTAGCTGCAGAGGCTAAGCTCCAGGAGCTACACTTTGAGGCCCACCTTGACTCCTTGGAGAGAAGGCCTATTGAGTAGGTTGCTGAAAACGTGTTCCATAAATGCTGGGCAGCATATGTAAAGGAGCACTTGCACGGGTTTGTGCGTATGTGGGGGATGTCAATGGGATGGACAGATGAGGATCTAATATCTCGACATTGTACTCTGGGGTTCAGCAGTCCATGCAGATGAGGAGGAAGCCCAGTGGTAGTGAATTTATAAGTCAGACAAATGGAGGAGTAGGCCAACTTGTGGCATATGGTGGGCCAGTGAAGCTCTGCGAGGACCTCGCAGTGGTGCCTCCTGGGGGGGAGTCTGTGGCAAAGCATGCCACTCTGTGGTAGAGCACTGCAAGTTTTCTTAGTTCACCTTCTCGTAGGAACTGTAATAGGGGGTCCATATAGAGGAGGTAGGGGAGAAGGGTGCAGTTAGAGATTGCATGCTGAGTTTCATCAGAAAGGGAGTTTCCCAGACGGTAGAAATCTAGATTTAGTAGTTGCCGTATTAGTCCTTGCAAGAATAGATCCAGAAGCAAATGATTTGATACCTTTTAATGGACCAACATAGATGTAACAACAAGAACAAAGTGCTCTAGCTTTCGGACCAACCAGTCCTTCTTCAGAAGCTCATGGCAGTTGTTTAGAAAATATAATACTTATAACAGCTAGATAATGCAGAAAAAAACAGAAAAAAATCCCCATTGGTTTAAAATACTCATTTAAAAAAAACCAGAAGATGATGTCAGAGAAGTTTAACAGTACAATACTGACCTCAGTCCGAATGAACCTTGGGTTCAGATGTGCTTGGTGCAACACACATGCAAAGAATCCTACTGCACATAAATTTAAATTTAATTGACATAAGATAACACTGCTGAAGCAGATAACTCCCAAATCAAGCCATGAGTGTCACAGTCAGTATAAGGATGTGATTACTGAAAGGCAACCCCCACCCAGCTTAAAGACAAACTAAGATAGTTATAGGGCTCATGAAATTACAATGTATGCATTAAAGACAAGAATTACCAGTAAAGTTGTTTAAAAAACATCAGTGCACACTGTGTGATGTGTAAAACCTAGCTGGACATGCCACCCAGCTGTATTCTTAAGCTAAATAAAAGGCCCAAGAAATTACAAAAACCTCAGGACTATATAAATGATAATTTAAATGTAAATTGATAATATTAGTGTTAAACAAAAAACTCTAGTCGAGGAACCTCAAGGAATTCAGACCATGCAGCCTGATATGTACTGATGTCAATATATACTGAGAATGTAGCAACTTCAAACAAATCTGTCATATACAGTCAAGCACTTCGTTGTCAACGTATTTGTTCAAATGAGAATGACAGAGATACACATTTGGCTATGTTGAAAAACACCTTTATGGAGCAGGGACACTCTTCCAGGGAAATTGACAGGATAACAGAAGGGCAACGCAAGTACCAAGACAACAACTACTTCAATATAAAGAAAAGACAGCTACAGAAAGAATACCCTTGGTAGTCACATATCATCCAGACCTTGAACGTCTCATGTAAGATTATTAAAGATCTCCACCCAATATTTAGTGAGGATGACACCCTTAATTGTATTTTTAAGGAACTCCCACTACTATCTTTAAACAACCGCCAAATTTATCCAGCCTAATTATTAGGAGCAAACTTTCACTGGAACAGAATACCATGTCACACAATGGCACACGACCCTGCAATCAACGCCCCTGCAAGACTTGTGGGCTTATTTCTCACCTCAGACTGTGTGGTTACATCACAAAACAGACAATTCCAGGTGCATGGGAGTTATACATGCATGTCACACATGTTGTTTATTTCATTCAGTGCAAGAGATGTCCACAAACAGGTTATGTAGGAGAGACACGCCAACAGCTCCGCACTAGGATGAACTCAACAGACATACTATTACAGCAAGGAAGACTGAAAACCAGTGGGCATCATCTCCAGCCTGACCACTCAGTCTCAGATATGTCAGTAATGGTCTTAAAAGGAAATCTCAAAACACACAACAGAGACGAGCTTTTGAGATTAAACTTATTTTACATCTCAATATGGTAGCAGATGGGATGAACTTGGATATTGGCTTTATGGGACACTACAGAAACTAACATCCACAGACCTTTTCTTCTTCAAACTGACATATTATAGGACTTCAGCATGTGTGAGATGTGGATGTGTGTGTGTATGTATGTGTGTGGGTATGTGTTGTGAGGTATGTGATATTACAGATGTGGGGCTTGCTGTCACATTGAGGTAAGTCTCTATTTAGCTATATGGAGTTATAATGTGTTACTATTTTTATTTCACACACATAAAGAACTTCTCCTTACTTTTTATCTTTGCCTATGGGGGGGGGGATTGATTCCATTGCACCATATTCAGATTACCCAGCCTGCTAGTGTACATACAGGAATGTTATCTTATACTGTTATATATAATTTTTGTAACTCTGTACATATTGGGATGTGTGATCTCATTTGCTTGGGGGTCCTGCACATATCTTTTTACATTAGGCTAATATTGTAGTAATTTACTCAGGATCTCATGACAAGTTGTATTCCTTTGGGGAACAATTACAGTGACTGAAGTTAATATAGGTTCACTAGGAGAGAGATTGAGTGTGTGTGTGTGTGTGTCTGTGGGAGAGAGAGAGAGAAAAAAAGGAGGGGAGAGAGAGAGAGACAACATCTCGTTTATATATGATCCCCCACCCACATTATTGTGATGTGGGTTAGTTGTATTGTTTGTATGAACAGGAGGAGATAAATTAGCATTTTATCTCTTTTCAGATTCCCTAGACACTTGTGGTACATGAAGTTGCTACATTCTCAGTATATATTGACATCAGTACATATCAGGCTGCATGGTCTGAATTCCTTGAGGTTCCTCGACTAGAGTTTTTTGTTTAACACTAATATTATCAATTTACATTTAAATTATCATTTATATAGTCCTGAGGTTTTTGTAATTTCTTGGGCCTTTTATTTAGCTTGAGAATACAGCTGGGTGGCATGTCCAGCTGGGTTTTACACATCACACAGTGTGCACTGATGTTTTTTAGACAACTTTACTGGTAATTCTTGTCTTTAATGCATACATTGAAATTTCATGAGCCCTATAACTATCTTAGTTTGTCTTTGTTGGTGGGGTTTTTCAGTAATCACATCCTTATACTGACTGTGACACTTATGGCTTGATTTGGGAGTTATCTGCTTCAGCAGTGTTATCTTATGTCAATTAAATTTAAATTTATGTGCAGTAGGATTCTTTGTATGTGTGTTGCACCAAGCACATCTGAACCCAAGGTTCATTTGGGACTGAGGTCAGTATTGTACTGTTAAACTTCTCTGACATCATCTTCTGGTTTTTTTTAAATGAGTATTTTAAACCAAAGGGGATTTCTTTCTGTTTTTCTCTGCATTATCTAGCTGTTATAAGTATTGTATTTTCTAAACAACTGCCATGAGCTTCTGAAGAAGGACTGGTTGGTCCGAAAGCTAGAGCACGTTGTTCTTGTTGTTACATCTATGTTGGTCCATTAAAAGGTATCAAATCATTTGCTTCTGGATCCAGACGGTAGAGACATCCCTGTCTCTGGTGGATGGACTTGGTTAAGGAGTCAATGTGGAGTTTGTAGGACAGTTCCTAGTCAAGGAGGATCCCAAGGTATTTGATCCTATCTAGGACCTCAACTTGCTTCATCTGGGCTAACTGGGAGCTGGAGAAGGTCACACCTATCCAAACCGAGGTGTCTGGTTCCAAACAGGACAGCCTTCATTTTTTCCTCATTCAATTCTAGTTAGTTGGTGGAGAACCAGACTTCAAGTGCTGTGAGGCTGGTTTGTAGTTTAGCAATGATAACGGTGGGTAGTGGGTCACTGCAGTAGACAACACTGTCATCCGCATAGAGGATGAGTTTACTCAGCCCACGAACCCTCTCTATGTCATTAACAAAGAGGGTGAAGAGCAGGGAGCCCAGGATTGAGCCCTATGGTACCCCTGAGACTACTGGTAGGGTGCTGGGATGCGCTCCTCTCCAGAGAATTTTTGGCTTTGATTGAGTAGATAGTTCTTGAACCAGGAGTGGGAGAGCCCATCCAGTCTTAGGAGATGGAGTTTGGAGAGAAGAAGACTATGGCTGACCAAGACAAAAGCCTTGAACAGGTCGATAAATAATGCGCCCATCTGAGAGCCCTGGTCCATAGCGTCAAGGACATCAGACATGAGCCAGATGAGGGAAGTATCTGTGCCATGGCCTTTCCTGAAGCCATGTTGTATGTCAGATAGAAGAGAGTTCAGCTCAAGGTAGTCATGCAATTGGTTGTGGACCAATCTCTCCTGCACCTTCCCGAGGGGGTAGAGAATGGAAATAGGCCTATAGTTCCCCACTTTGCCCCTGGGCCCTTTTTTATGGACTGGGACTATGGTCCCTACTTTCCATTTACTTGGGATGGTTCCCTTAAGGAGGGACCTATTGATGAGCCAAGTGACAGAGAGGGCAATAGCAGAAGCAGCGGCCCTCAGCAGCCTTGGTGTGAACAGATCATGTCCTGGAGAGGAATCAGGGTTAATTTTGAGCAGGAGAGGCAGTACTTCAGATAGTTTAACAAGTTTCAGGTGAAACTGGGCTGTGCATGCTCCCATTTGGTATCGGTGGTGAGGGTAACACCAGGTGTAATGGGGGAGATAGTCCACCAGGGTTGGAAAAGGAGACATTGAAAGCCTCTGCTACTGTGGAGGGGTCATTAGTCAGGGTATTCCCAACAAGTAGTGCTCCATTCTGAGCATTGGGGGCATCTTAAGTAGCAAATTTATTTTGCCCCAGAATTTCTTGGGATACTGGAGGTGACTGGTCTGGAGATCATGCAGGTACTTAGACTTAACATGTTTGGAAGCTTTCTTACAGTGATTCCTCAGTTCCCTGTATTTCTCCCAGTCAGCATTGCAGCTGGAGGATTTGTATAGTCCCCAGTCCGTGTCACGGAGCAGCATACTCTGTTTGAGACCAGGACCTAGCCATTTGTGGCACTTACCCTCTACTCTTAGTTTCTTTTGTGGTGCATGGACATTAGCCAAGGAGAGAAATGAGCAGATGAAGTAGTCCAAGGCTTCATCCAGGGTGGGAAGAGTGACAATGGGATCCCAGTCAATGGCACGAAGGTCTGAGCAGAAGTCAGCTATAACAAGTCTGGTGTATTTCTGGGCTTCAATCACCCTGGCAGCCAATTTGGGGGGCTTGTTAGACTAGGGGCAGAAGATTGGTGAGTGGTCACTCAGAGAGTTGGACATGATCCCGGCTGTCAAAATACGATCAGGGCAGGAGACAAGGGCCCAGTCAAATAAGGAGTGATTGCCAGACTTGGCATTATACCTAGTAGGCAGATCAATGAATTGAGTCAGGTTGGAGTCAAAAACTGGATTCTTGTTCGCTGAAGTCCCCAGGGCAAGCCAATTCTGTTTAAAGTCCCCAAGGAGAATCATCTCCCCCAAGGGGTGCTCTGCCAGGGCATGGGTTAAGGATTCTAGGGAAGAGGCAGCAGGCTGGGGTGGGAGATAGACACACCCAACGTACAGGGGCTTGGTGTCTCCAAGGAACAATTTAACGAAGATGTTCTTACTTACTGAATCACAGATGGGAGGGAAGTCAAGCGCGTAGCACTAAGATTCATTTTGGTGTAGATGAGAACCCCACCACCTCTCCTTCTTATGCTATCCCATCTAAAGGTATTATAGCTGAGCAGATCTACTTCATGTGGAAGGATCTGTGGCTTAAGCCAGGTATCAGTCACTGCTAGTACATCAGGTTTGTACAATTCTGTCCAGACTTCAAGGTTTTGGACTTTGTGCCATAGGCTGCCAGCATTTATGTGGACCAGCTGGAGGCCCCTGGCCATAGCCTAGATCAGGTTTGTGGAGTCACTGAGAGTGAGATTAGGAGAGTGGGGGCCAGGGTTGGGCTTGACGTCTCCTCCCAGAGTGAGCTTAAGCCTGGCAAGGTATCTGACAATTCTGGAGGGAGAGAAGGAGTACCTCCATCTGTCTCTCATATGGATGTAGTAGAAGAGGCTGTAATAATTTCCATTGTGGGTTGCCTCATACATGGAAAGAAGCAGCATTTAGTTCCACAGAAGTATAATATGTGCAATGTAATACCCGGAGAACAAAGTTTCTGTAGAGAACAGCAGACAGTGAGAAGAACAATCAAGCACAGTCCAGGCCCAAGCAACAAAAGACTCCCATAACTCAGGCTACTTGATGTTAAACCAGTTCCCACAGTACAGGATCCTCCAATGATCTCACAATTGAAGGAATCCCTTCTGGGTTCAGTAAACAGGCAAAGAAAGAGCTTATATGCTAAGATACTCTTTCTTCAGATTTTGCTACCAGACCAGCAACCTAGCCACTGCGTTCTGCACCAGTTGCAGATGGTGGAGGGCCCCTCCAGTGACACTGAAGTATAGAACATTACAGTAATCAATTCTTGATGTAAAAAAGGCATGTACCAATGACAGCAGGTCTTCGGGCAGAACTAGGGGCATAATCCTGGCTATATTCCACAAGTGGTAAAAAACACTTTGGACCACAGATGACACCTGAGCTTCAAGCATCGATCTGTCATCAAGAATAATGCCATTATCCCATACCCAAGGGGAGTCAATACACAGAGCAGATCCCAGGAACAATCATGTAGCCACTCCGGAGGCACTCCCATCATGTCCGCAACCTGGCTCAACTACCAAGACTTCTATCTGGTCAGGGTTCAGTCGAAACCAGTTAGAGGACATCCAGTCTCTGATCTTAGCCAGGCAGTCGTTAATCACTTCCACGGCGTTGTGTGTTCCAGGGGAAAAGGACATATATAGTTGGGTATCATCTGCACAGCAGTGAAAACCCACACTGAAATGCCTAATGAGCTCTCCCAGGGGCAACATGTACACCACGAATAACATCAGTGACAGGATCGAACCTTGAGGCACTCCATGAACTTTGGGGAGGAGGAGAAATTCCCCATCACCACCCACTGCTTCCTGCAAGAGAGATAGGACTTGTTGAGAGGTCTAAACCTCACTTTCACATTCTTGACGATACTGGGAATGCAAGTAATCACAGACATGTTGCATTAGAGTAATAAACAAGTTTATTACTATCAAGGGATAAGTCACAGTTGCACTAAGCAGTTCTTACCAATACATACCGGGAGCCAGTGCTAAGCGTTCCCCACACCTCGAGGTTTCTCTGTTGTCTCTTGGGGTCTCTCAGGTCTCCGAGGTGTAAAGCTTGTGCATTACATTATATACCTATGATAATTACTATGGTTACCAAAAGATAGAAACATTTATATTTACAGAGATGAGTCCTATTGGATAAATTAGAGGTGGCTCCATGGTCCAAGATAACATTATACAATTCTGTGAAGTCATCAGTTTGAGAACAAAAGAGTTCTTATACAGAGTCTTACATAACTCAGTGTAGTAGTACAAATCACCTAAAGATGGCAATGCCATCTTACATATTATAATTACTTCAAGTGCTGTACGCTGTTTTATTTCACAACCAGATGTAACTTTGCTATGTACCATTAAATATTTGCTCCTTTACGAGTACTAGCTATTTGGAGCCCTAGCCAACTATTAGCTAGGTAGAGGAGTTTGTAGTCCGAGGTTCCCTCACTACAATCTCGCTTTTATTTTAATTTTAACTTTGTGTGTCCTCCTTTTTAAACTGTATTTCTGTTGTTGACTAATTGTTTAAACCATTTTAAAGCAACTCTAGTGTTTGGGGAGTGCAATTCACTATGCTACTTCCGGGTTCAGCTGGCTATTTAAAGCCTGCCCTGCTGTGAGCACTCAGTGCTGTACGCTGTTTTATTTCACAACCAGATGTAACTTTGCTATGTACCATTAAATATTTGCTCCTTTACGAGTACTAGCTATTTGGAGCCCTAGCCAACTATTAGCTAGGTAGAGGAGTTTGTAGTCCGAGGTTCCCTCACTACAATCTTGCTTTTATTTTAATTTTAACTTTGTGTGTCCTCCTTTTTAAACTGTATTTCTGTTGTTGACTAATTGTTTAAACCATTTTAAAGCAACTCTAGTGTTTGGGGAGCGCAATTCACTACGCTACTTCCGGGTTCAGCTGGCTATTTAAAGCCTGCCCTGCTGCAAGCACTCAGTGCTGTACGCTGTTTTATTTCACAACCAGATGTAACTTTGCTATGTACCATTAAATATTTGCTCCTTTACGAGTACTAGTTATTTGGAGCCCTAGCCAACTATTAGCTAGGTAGAGGAGTTTGTAGTCCGAGGTTCCTCACTACAATCTTGCTTTTATTTTAATTTTAACTTGTGTGTCCTCCTTTTAAACTGTATTTCTGTTGTTGACTAATTGTTTAAACCATTTTAAAGCAACTCTAGTGTTTGGGAGCGCAATTCACTACGCTTACTCCGGGTTCAGCTGGCTATTTAAAGCCTGCCCTGCTGCAAGCACTCAGTGCTGTACGCTGTTTTATTTCACAACCAGATGTAACTTTGCTACCATAAACTTAGTACTAGCTATTTGAG
Source organism: Neoceratodus forsteri (assembly GCA_016271365.2). Classification (NCBI taxonomy): domain Eukaryota; kingdom Metazoa; phylum Chordata; order Ceratodontiformes; family Ceratodontidae; genus Neoceratodus; species Neoceratodus forsteri. The sequence goes on along the minus strand of CM057449.1, from coordinate 538,707,247 downwards.
CCCTAGCCAACTATTAGCTAGGTAGAGGAGTTTGTAGTCCGAGGTTCCCTCACTACAATCTTGCTTTTATTTTAATTTTAACTTTGTGTGTCCTCCTTTTTAAACTGTATTTCTGTTGTTGACTAATTGTTTAAACCATTTTAAAGCAACTCTAGTGTTTGGGGAACGCAATTCACTACGCTACTTCCAGGTTCAGCTGGCTATTTAAAGCCTGCCCTACTGTGAGCAGGGCGAGCACGAGCAGAGCGTGCTCATGTGCATCGTGCACGAAGATGCACGCAAAGACACGCTGCCGCCTGCGCCGCGGTTAGGCGTGTTGGCCGGTGTTACCTGAAGGACTGTCGCTCAACCTATATTTTACTTGCCTAAAAAACCCACTGGGTAAGTCTTAGATAAAAAAATGGCCAATATTATAATGTCGGATGGTAGGAAGGGCATTAAATGTGTCTCTTGCAATATGTACGATTTTGATATGCGGGCTATAAATGTCGTTACCTTTCTATGCAATAAATGCATAAGAATTGTGGAGTTGGAAAACGAAATAAGGTTGTTTGATGAAAGACTACAACATTTAGAAAATAGCCAAATTGAAACTGCTAAAAGACTATTTAGCACCAATGATCAAATTAGTTCAGACATACCTAGTTCAAGTGTCAGCAACGATAATAATTATACAGCTAGTATAACAAGAAAGAGACCAAGAGTAGAAGATGCAACTCTTGATTTGGATAATGATTGGTATACAATCCAACATCAAAAAACCAATAAAAGGGGAAGAAAAGCTGATACTTTTATACTCCCAACTCATAATAAATATGAAGCCCTAATGAGTCTTAGTACTGAAGTTACAGGGAATAATGAAACTCTAGTACCTAGTGAAGTAAATGAATCAATTAAATCCATTATGCAAACTGATATCACTAGTAATTTTTCCGAAGGTGATCTTATTAACTTTGTTGACAATCAAGTTTACAAGGTACCTAATCTGGAAAACATGGAAGTTCAATCTTCATGTCAAATTGTCACTGATGCCCCTAATATTTTTGTTTTAGGAGATTCTATAATAGCTAACCTGGATAGAATTATTTGTGATCCAAGTAAAGCTACAATAACTTTATCATGCTTTAAAGGGGCCAAGATTGGCCATATTACCAGAATGTGCCCCAAAATATTACAAGGCTGCACCAGTCAGGATCTAGTTATTATACATGTAGGTGAAATAACATTTGGCATCAGTTCACACAGTCAATTAAAGAAGCATTTGTTGGACTAGCCAATATCTTAAGTGAGATTGGAGTACTTTTGTGATATCTGAGATTCTACCAGTACCTAGGGCTAATTTTAGCTTTACTTCAAAATAAAACATATTAATTGTTGGCTTAGAGCATGGTGTCTTAAACAAGAAATAAAATGCCTCACTTACTGGGAACAGTTTGATAACAATAAAGGTTTTATGCTAAGGATGGCCTACACTTGAATAGAGAGGGAAGATGAACCTGGGTCTAAAATTAACTCATGTATAGATTATTTTTATGCAAAACTCGGGATTGATAATAAAAGGTTAACAGATAATGCATGTGTTGATTCATGAACCTACATCTTGTAGGTACAGTAAAAAACTAAATATCAATATGAATATCCTTCTATTAAATGCTAGGAGTCTATGTAATAAAATGGATGAACTTCAGGTAGTTTTACTTAATGAAAATATTGACATCTGTGGCGTCACTGAAACTTGGTTTGGTGATGGACAGTGGGGTCATAATATCAACGGATACACATTATTTAATAAAAATCGAATATACTCAAAGGGGGTGGTGTGGCACTTTATGTCAGGGATAATCTGTCTTGTTCTGAAGTTGTCTTTGATAACTCACCACCTATGGGATTTGAAATAATTTGGATCCAACTTATCAATAAACAAATTTCACTTACTATAGGGTTATGTTATAGACCACCATCAATGAACACTGCAAACAAAGACAATATGTGTCATTACTTGGAGAATCTTGTTTTTAAGTCAGATGTCATTCTTATGGGTGACTTCAACTATCCTGGAATAAACTGGGCAACAGTTAAAGGATCCAATAACCAGGAGAACAGATTTATTAGTGCTATGTCACACCTAGGTTTAGATCAACAGATAGGATCACCAACTAGAAAGGAAAATATTTTGGATTTAATATTCACAAATATTAAAGGAGATAAAGATTTGGTTAGCTTCATGGCTCCCTTTGGGAAATAGCGACCATCAGATAGTTAAATGGTCATTTAATTTCCCTGTTAACAAATCTTGTGGTAAAACTAATTTTAAAGATTTCTATAGAGCGAATTATCAGGCAATAAAGGAATATTTATCAAATTGGAATTGGGAACTCGAGTTAACTGAGCAACCTATAGAGTATATTTGGTTAAGAATCAAAGAAGAAATCCAACATTGTATCACTAATTGGGTACCAACAAGAGTTAAATATATTGGATTTAAAAGGTCTCCACCTTGGTTCACTAAGGAAATCAAAACTTTGGTCTCAGCAAAAAAGAAAGCGTATAATAGATATAAAAATAATATTAATGAGATAAACTGGTTCAAATTTATAATAAAATCCAAAAAGGTAAAATATGCAATTAGAAAGACTAAGCGTGTTTTTGAAAAGAATCTAGTTGACATACAACAAGACAACAAAAAAAAGTGTTTTAACTACATTGGTTCCCTTAAAAATTCACCCACCTTAGTAGGACCATTGATTATTAATAATGTGGATGTCAATGATGAACAGGTTATAGCTAATGAATTTAATAAGTACTTTGGTAGTATATTTAAAAAAAAGTGTGATTTTTTGTGTTCTAAACCATCTAATTCAGACCCTGAGATCGTATTTAGCGTGGCTGAAACCTTTTACCTATTGGATTCTTTAAAACCATCTGTATCATGTGGTCCGGATGATATTCCTGCAATTTTTCTAAAAAAACTATCTTATGAAATAGCAGGTGCTCTGACCTACTTATTTAATGTGTCACTAAAGATGGGTTTAGTACCTAATGGTTGGTGTGATGCTAGAGTTATTCCGATACATAAATCTGGATCTAAGAAGGAGTTAAACAACTATCAACCTATAAGTTTGACCTCATCTGTATGTAAAATTATGGAGCGGCTAATTCTAAACAGAATTGGTAGTCATATTTTGGCTAATGGCCTGACTTATATATTCCAACATGGTTTTCAGGTTGGAAGGTCATGTCAGACCAATCTGCTTGATTTCTTTGAACCAGTCAGCGAGGCTCTGGATCTTGGGTTGCCGGTTGATGTGATTTGTCTAGACTTTGCGAAGGCTTTTGATTCTGTTTCATACGATATATTATATAAGTGTCTAGTTAGTTTGGAACTTAATAATTATTTGATAGGATGGATAATGCAATGGCTGTCAAATAGAAGACAGCAAGTATGCTTGAGGGGTTTTGTTTCCCCATGGACACCAGTTACTAGTGGAGTTCCTCAGGGATCAGTTCTGGGGCCTGTGTTATTTAATATACTCATAACAGGAATGAAAATAAATCATGGTAACTGGTTAATTAAATATGCAGATGATGCCAAACTTGGAGCAATTGTTAACAACCCAATAGCTATATCAGAATTACAGGATAATCTAAATGTTATTTCTGAATGGGTTAGTAAATACAAGTTGGAATTTAATATTGGTAAGTGTAAGGTTATGCACTTTGGATATAACAATAAGTGTGCAAAATATTATATAGACAAACAGGCCTTAAGCGTTATTACCACTGCAAAAGATCTTGGTGTTGTTATTAATAACAGATTAAAATTTACTGAACACTTAAACTACGTTATTAAAAAATGTTCTAGACTCAGTAATTGTATATTTAGGAACATCAAAAGCAGAGAGCCATCAATTATGGTCCCCCTCTATACCAGTATTATAAGAACAAATTTTGATTATTGTTCTTCGTTTTGTGCCCCTACACAGAGGAGTGATACAATATCTAGAGAGAAGGTGCAAAAAAGGTTTACTAAGAATATCATAGGAATGGGAAATTTGCCTTATGAAGATAGACTTAAACAACTTAATTTGTACAGTATGGAATACAGATCATTACGTGGGGATCTTTGTTTGTCATACAAAGCCTCCAGGGATGAATACTTATTTAATACTCTTCACTTGAAATGGAATACTACTACTGTTTCTACTCGCTCCCATAACTTAAAATTACTCTTACCAATTAATCGATCGACCAAACGATCACATTTTTTTACACAACGAATAGTTCCTATATGGAACTCACTCCCTTATGAGGTGGTGAATTGTGTAAGTCTGTCTCATTTCAAATCGCATTTGGACATATTTATGAATGATTCTAAATTTCGTACCCACCTAGCTTAGGTGGCATGATCTAAATGGGCTTGTCCCTCGATCGTGTAACTTACCTATGAACCTATGAAGGACACAGGTGTCTTGGCATCTGACTAGTAAGAAATACACAGAAAATACATGGCAGAATATATGTGTATTAGCAAGCAAAGTGTATTACAACAATATGCATTCATATCCTGACATCTACTCTTATAGGGTAGATGCCCTTAGCCCTAAATATTAGTATAACCTATATCTAAGAGTTAGCTGTCTACAGTGTACCTCTGAGGGTACCAGTTAGGGTGCAGGGACCTCGTGTAACATTTCCCCCTTGTTGCCTCCAAGGGCAAGACAGGCAAGTGTCCAGGGGAAGGACAGGAGCAGTGGTCATTTACATTCCCGACACGCAAGCCTTGTAAGGGAACTCGAGCTGCTCACGGTGTTGGCGTAGTGTGCACCGTAGGCAGCAAAGCATAATAATCAAAATGAAAATTAAAAATGCTTGTATAATAACAAAACCTTTAAAAGTAATCTCTAACCAAGTGTTAGTTAATGCGTTATTCATATCACCATCATTAATCAAGGCGAGGACAGCTTCATTGGCTTTGGTCATATTATTGCTGATGTGGACGAGGTGTGTGTCTTTCCTGTCTAAAAGTGATTTCAGTGTAAGTGTGAGTGGGTCTATGTGTACATTGAAGTATGGCAAATATTCTGACAGTGTGAGTAGATAATCTGGGTTACCATCAATAATGTCTGCATCGAGAAGGGGGACGGGGTTATAACGGTATGTCCAATAACAGTCTTTTGGTGGGGAAGAAAACAGAAATTGGGTAATCAATAGCACAAGTAACAGAACCATATGTGTAGGTTTTATAATTCGTAACTACACAGTACTCGACATCGGAATTATACTGTGAGCGCACAGTAGGCAGTCTCCACTTTTGCAACTGGACAGGGCAGGTATAGGTTCTCTTCGAAATCCATGTTGACAGGCGATGAACCTCTTCATGATAGGAGTGGTAGAGCTTATCTGGAGCCAAAGTTGAGTCGAAAGAGTTGGTGCCATTCACAGTGATGTCATCATCCATTGTGAAAGTCCAATCAATGCTGTCTGGAGAGTAGCCACAAACAGGCTGTATAACATCAAACACATCACATCAGCACAAGTAGATATATTGCTTTTTCAACAGCAGTCCATGTGCGGAGCCACCCAGGCATCCAGGAAAGAATGGTAGACCAGTAGAGGTGGTAGATCCAGGCGTTCTCTGCAGATGTCTTCATCCAAATGCCCAATGGAATGAACCAGTGCAAGCTTGTCAAACAAGGCTTAGTGGGATCAAAGCGTGGTAAGGAGACAGTGAAAGATACAAACATGGCATCTGTTATGGAAAATTTCTTAATAGTAAAACAAGGACCAGTATTAGGGTGTCTGGTCACAAACCCCAAATTCCTAGCTGTGGAGAGAGGAATAGTCAAAATCTGTTGCATACACATAGAAACACAGCTAGTGGTTTTACACATTGGACAATACCATTTGGAAATGTGTCTATCATGTATAATGTCAGGAATTCTTCCAGATTTGAGATCATGGAAGAGGTTATTGATGGTAGTGATGATATAAGAGCCATAAGCAGAGCAGAGTATCTCTCTAGCAGTGTATTGTTTATCTGCTTCCTTATTGTTCTGTTGTATGAGTGTGTTGATCTTATCTTTAGAATCAGTAAATGCCTTAGCAATGTCGTGCATGTTGTATACAGTGTATCTTTCTTCCTAAGACCATCCACACCATGCAATAATGGAGGTAAAATGTTATTGACCAAACCAGTGGAGAACTTGGCAGAATGACTGTTGATAGCAGCAATGTCTGCTTTATTCCAGATAGACATAGCCGTACCAAAAAGACCTCTGACAGTACTTGTGGCACCTGTAACATCAGAACTGTCAACTTCACATTTGTTACGTTTATGATTTAGATTATCAGGAAAGGGCTGCCTCCTGAAGTTGCCTGTATGTTCAGTAGAATGGACCCCAGCAACAGGATCTTGCATATGAATCTGAAATGCAGCTAAAGTATCAAGCAATAATGTACTATAAAATGCTGATGTATTAGTATTGTGACACATACCAAACTCTTTCATATTCCAGTAAGAAAGATTAAACAAAACAGGTATATGCATAAACTGTAAGTTATTAATCAAAGAACTTGGGAGGCCAGTGGCTGTGAGACCACTACGGGGACCGGGGTATGCTTTGGACATTCCAAAAGCTGCTTATCAGTGGGTGGTAACACAGAGAGGTACATGGCTGCAGAAGCCATGTGGTGTATAACACAAAATCTTGAGCAGAATCTTTGGACAAAGAATTACAGTAAGAAGGATCTATTAAGGCAGTTATGTTGTACAAACCAGAATGTTGTAATGCAGTTTGTAACAAGGACAGTGAACCATTTGGGGATAATTTAGCAATGGGCCAACCCTGGAAAGTTCCTTTGGAGAGTTTGGCCACAGGGAGAATTTGTCCTTGTGATGGTTTGCCACCAATTTGAAGGGTAGATTTGTCAGGAGCAACAACCGAGGCAGTGAGGTAAGCATCGGAACCTTCCTGGACAGTGATCATACTATCTGGTATATTGATGGATACTCCCTCTGGAGGACGTGCTGGAGGATCGAGGTTTTGTAGGAGGTCCGCACCGTGCCTTGGATGCAGGGGATAACTCCTGAGAGGAGGAAATAATGGAACAAGATACCCATCTTGTCAATGTATCTGAAAAGGAAGAACAAAGATTAGTATGTTAGTACAATTCCGCCCATTGGGGTGAGGAAAAGTAATTTAAGCTCCTTTATACAGCTTCAGCTGGTTTGCAGGTAATCATTTGTCAGTCAACTTGTTGTTGTGGAGGAGTCTAACTTGATAGACTGCCGGACTGAGCCTGTTGACAATAGGGTATGGGCCTTCCCATTTGTTGGAGATGGAGTGGGTGGGATGTGCAAATCAAAGTACCATTACCTGATCTCCAACTTTCCAATCCACTTCTTGTGCGTGTTTGTCAAACTGTATTTTGGATTGTTGCTGGGCCTTGCCCATGCAGTTGGCGGCATACAAGTGTGTGTGTATGAGGTCTTTTCTTAGTTTTTCCACGTACTGGTCTGCAGACACATGGTCTGCAGTGGGGGTGTGCAGGTCAAACAACAGGTGTTCAGGTAATCTCATCTGTCTACCAGTCATCACCTCAAAGGGTGTGATCTGGGTGATGGCTGAGGGTGTGCCCCTAATTGCCATAAGGAGTAAAGGCAATAGGGAATCCCAAGTTTTGGGATTGTCCTCAATGAATTTGGGAAGCATTTGCTTAATCCGTCTGTTGGCTCTTTCTACTTGACCTGAGGATTGAGGGTGGTAAGGAATGTGGAATTTCTGCTGAACTCCAAGGAGTTCAAGAGATTCTTTCATCAACTCACCTGTAAAACTGGTTCCTTTATCAGAATCTACCTTAAGAGGTAGACCCAACCTGGAGAAAATCTGTTCCACCAGGATTTTGGCAGTAGTCTTCGCTGTACATGTCTTAGTGGGGAAAGCTTCTACCCACTTAGAGAAGAGGTCAGTTACCACAAGAGCATACTTATTATTTCTGCTGGTGTTGGTCAGAGGGTCAATGAAATCAATATGAATGGCATGCCAAGGACCAGAATGTCTTTGTGGTAAAAGTTTGGCATTTCGTTTGGTAGGGATGGGATTGTTTTGCGCACAAACATGACAGTTGTCTATGTATTGTTTAACATCTTTGGTGATACCAGGCCACCAGGCAGTGGTCTTGAGTCATTGGAGGGTATTTTCTGCTCCCTGGTGTCCACCAGTAGGAGTGTCATGCACTTGGTACAAGAATTTGGATCTTAGGTGTCTGGGGATTACCCACAACTTGGAGGTAGAGTCATCTGGTTGAAACCAAATGAGCTTGTCATCTGGTGACAAGCGCAACTTATCTTCATGCCTTCAATAGGGGTTATGTGTGGGAAGTTTCTCTTCAGTACCTTTGTCAAGGAATCTGAACACCTCTTTGAGGTCAGTGTCAAGCTGTTGGGCTGCGGAGAGGTCCAAGGGGGAAAAAGGTTCAGATTTCTTCTTGAGTGCTGCAATATGTACAGCTGCATTAGCCTCTGGATGGTCCATCATCCAGACATCCCCCCCTCGGGCCCCTTCCTTAGCAAGGGTGTCTGCTGTGTCATTGAAGGCATGATAGGGGTCATGGAGAGAAAGGGCTTTAACTTTGTGTACATAGACTTTGTGTGCAAATTTCTGTGCCAGAGAATGTATGTATATTACCAACTCCTTGTACTTCACTGGACTGCCATCAGAAGAGAGGAAGGAGTTCTTCTGCCAGAAAGGAAGAAATTCTGTAAGGGAACAAAAAACCCAGTTAGAGTCTGTAAAAATGATGGTATCCTCAGTTCCATGTTGGATGAACTCGAGGGCACAGGACACCGCTGCCATCTCTGCATATTGTGATGATGCTACACTACAGCGCTTAGATATCTTGACAGTGTTCCCATAAGGGTAAATCACCAAAATACTCATCCCCTGCAATCTGTTCTCCCTGATAGTAGGGTGCTGAACCATCAGTAAAGATATGGCACAAAGAGGTACTCTCGAGTATTTGTGGTGTGGCAGGGAGGAAAGGACCTGGATCAGGAAGATCAGGTGATTGTAGTGTACAGTCATGGGGTTCTCCCTGGAAAAGGAGGCCATGAGCTAACATCGATGGAACTTTAGTCAGTTGTACCTGTATGTCTGTCCTGGAGAAGAAGTGACCAGTGCGTCAGTCTGGTGCTGGAGACTGAGCCATCCTTCACTCTGTCTGAGAGCAGGAAGGTGGTTGGTGTATGGTTAGTGTTAATAATCAGTGGTGAGTACCCAATGATATACAGAAAGTGCTTGACAGCCCAGTAGGTGGCCAGAAGGTTCCTTTCACAAAGGCCGTACTTCTATTCCACTGGGGTCAAGAGCTGTGAGGCATATGCAATGGGTCTCAAGGTGCCATGCACCTTCTGGGCCAGCACTGCTGACATAGCAATGTCAGAGGTGGCACACTCCAGATGGAATGGTAGTGAGGGCTGTGGACATGGCCTACCTAGACTTTAGCAAGGCATTTGACACAGTCCCACACAAAAGATTATTAGTCAAATTAACCAGCCTGGGAGTGGGTCCCAGGGTGGTAGCCTGGGTCAAACATTGGCTGGACAACAGGACACAGAAGGTAATTGTAAATGGAGTCCACTCTGAAGAAAGGGCGGTTACTAGTGGGGTACCGCAGGGTTCAGTATTGGGTCCAGTCCTTTTTAATGTCTTCATCAGTGGCATTGCAGAGGGACTGGAAGGAAAAGTATGCCTTTTTGCAGATGACACAAAGATCTGCAACAGGGTTGATACACAAGGAGGCATGGAAAGGATGAAAAGGGACTTGGCAAGGTTGGAGGAATGGTCTGACGTATGGCAGCTAGGATTCAATGCAAAAAAGTGCAAATAATGCACCTGGGAAACAAGAACCCAGGGAAGAATACACAATGGTGGGAGGTAGTAACAACAACAAAACAGGAAAGGGACCTGGGGTAATCATATCAGATGACCTTAAGGTTAGCAAGCAATGTGAGAAGGCAGTAGGGAGGGCCGGGGGTATACTGGGATGTATAGGGAGAGGCATCAGTAGCAGAAAACAGGAAGTTGTTATCCCTCTGTACAGACAGTTGGTGAGACCCCATCTGGAATACTGTGTCCAGTTCTGGAGACCCCATCTCCGCAAGAACATAGACAGGATAGAGGCAGTCCAGAGGAGGGCAACTAAAATGGTGCAAGGTCTGCAAGAGAAGCCGTATGAGGAGAGACTAAAGGAGCTTAATATGTATACCCTTGAAGAAAGAAAGGAGAGGGGGGACATGATAGAAACTTTCAAGTACCTCAAGGGAATCAACAAAGTCCAAGAGGGTAGCATCTTTCAGAAAAAGAGACTTGCAAGAACAAGGGGACACAATTTAAAGATAGAAGGAGGCGGTTCAGGGGCAATGTGAGGAAGTATTATTTCACAGAGAGGGTAGTGGATGCATGGAACAGCCTTCCTGAGGAAGTTGTGGAGTCTAAAACTGTGGGAGAATTCAAGAATGCATGGGACAGACATAAGGCAATTCTTGTGGGGGGCAGGAAGATATAGGCTGTTGGTTAAATAGGATCTGCGGCCAATCCTGTAGGTAGGGAAATGGGCAGACTAGATGGGCCTAGCGGTCCTTATCTGCTGTCAAAGTCTATGTTTCTATGTAGTGCTGGATTGGGGTTCACCAGTGTTGGGGTGGAGGCCAAGGTCTGCTTCAGTGACTTCACAGTCTGGGTGTGAATAGGGCCCCAAGTCCATGGTACATCCTTTTTGAGTAATTCATACAGAGGAGCAGCTTTTTGAGCAAAATCACAAATGAAATCTCTCGAATAGTTTACCATACCTAGAAACCTTTGAAGAGTTGCCACACTGGTAGGTAATGGCAAGTCTTGCAATTCCTGTACCTTCTTCCAGGTAGGGCTTCAACCCTTGTCAGTTATTTTTATACCCAGAAAGAGTACTTCTTTCTGACACAACTATGCTTTTGCTGGGTTACATTTCAAGCCTGCTTTCTGAATGAGAGTCAATAGATCGTCCAAGAGATCCAAATGTTGTTCCTGTGTGGCTGTGGCCAGCAACAGGTCATCCACATATTGTACGAGACATTGGGGGGTAGAGAAACTCTCGAGGGCATCCATCATGTGGAGATGGAAGAGGGATGGACTGTTATGGAATCCTTGTGGCAAGCAAGTCTATGTGTACTGTCTTCCTTCAAAGGTGAAGGCAAACTTATATTGACTCTTAAGGGCCAATGGCAGTGACCAAGAACCATTGGAAATGTCCAGGGCACTGAACCACTTCAAGTCAGGGGTGAGAAGTCATAGCACATCTGGTGCTGATGCCACAGTTGGGGAACAACTGGGGGTGACCTGATTCAGTTTCCTGTAGTCAGTAGTAAGTCTCCAGGCGCCTGTAGGTTTCTTCACGGGCCATACTGGGGAGTTGGCAGTGGAAACACAAGTTCTGATTACTTCTTGCTTGAGGATTGACTTGATCGTTTCTCTAAGGGAAGGCAAGGCCTCAGTTGGGAAAGGATATTGCCTTTGTTTCTCATGTGCCGGGTCTGGCACTTCAATGACAGTGTGCATTCTACCACAGTCATGCTTGTTAACTGCAAATGCTTCCAAATGTTGTTGCAGAATAGGAAAGAGTCTTGGAAAAAGTTCATGATTCTTGAACAAATCTATGACGTCATACTCTTTGTCATTGGCAGCTATTGTTGCCACAACGTGTGAATCAGGAATCAAGATGGTATGATATTGTCCCTGAATCTGTATCAGTAGCATGTTAGCTAGGTCCACCACACAGCCGTGTGGCACAAGGAAGTTGATCCCTATAATACTAGGATGATCATGCAGTACCATTAGTTGGAAAGTCTGTGAGGCCTTTAAGTGGCCTAGCTCTACCGGTAAGGGTAGAGAACGGTATGCAGGTAGCCTAGTACCGTCGACTCCTGACATGTTGGTCCTCTGTCCGGTGGACCAAGGGGATGTGTCCGGGTGTTTGTCATGTAGCACAGATACAGCTGCACCTGTATCTAGCAAAACTACTAGTAGGTGGCCCCCGACCTCGGCCTTGGTGCAGGGCCTTCCGTTTGTATCCAAGACTAGCTTGTTTACACACGGACTGGGGCCTGTAATTGCTAATCTGTACTGCCGGAAGCATGCAGAGGTTGGGCCTGGCTTATGTGGATGACTTCACCATGCTGTACTGATGCTATATAGGGAGGAGCTTCTGGGTTTAGACCTGTGTGGGCCTGAGAGCCTGTACTTCCAGTGTCCCATGGCCAGTTTAGGCCTGGGTTGCCAGCTGTACTGCTGCTAAGGCCTGTGCAGGGACAGCATCCGCCACAGAGCGTACTTGTCCCAGGAGCTCTCGGAATTTCCAATTCTCTTCAGCTATCTCCCTATATGAGGGACCCATTCTCTGTTGTGGTCTACCTCTACCCTTATGCTTCCTGTTCTTATGCCAATTCCGGTTCCCACCCCATTGCTGTTGTTGGTGCGGTTGTTGTTGCTGGGTCTGTTTGGGGTGTTGATTATCAGCTGGAGGGGCTGGCTGATGTTGGGCCTGTTGGTGTTGAACCTGCCCTTCCACTGTGTAGTGTGTCGTGTCCTCCGAAACGGGTTCCACAGCAGCTACCTTTTTGGAACCAGAGCCAAAATCACGGATATACAGTTGATACACTCTCTTGGTTTTCTGAAGGATATCGGCAAACCTATCCATATTTGGGTAAGTGGTTGGCTCTACCTTTTCTCTTACTGCTGGAATCATGTTCCTAAGGAACAGGGTCTTATATTCAATAAGATCTACATCCGCAGCTTCTTGTGCAAGGTGTTTTCCTGCTCGGTAGGCCATCCAGAGTCTCTGGTGGTAAGTCGCTGGACTCTTTTGCATTCTGCTTCACAGGATATGCAAGCATCACCCTACTACACCTGGACTGTGAGCAGAAATGAGCTCAGCTGCAACCTCGTCAAAGGTAGCGTTCCCATCCTGGCAACAGCTTCAGGGAGTTTGGCCCATAAACCAGGATCGATGGTCTGGCGTAGTATTTGGACCTGATATTCTGCAGTGAGGCTAAGCATCTTGCATTTAGAATGTACCTTTTCCAAGTGACAGCTGAGGTTGTCGGACTGATTCATCCGACCGATACTGTCAGTGATTTGCTGAACAGAGTAGGTCATTTGCAGGGGATTAGTGGGTTGATCAGGCAAAGGTAGATTGTCTTGAGCACCATCCAAGGCTGCATGAGCTGCAGCTTCAGCTACAGTGCAGACAATACCTTCCTGAGTGCCAGCTTCTTGAAAAAGCTGCCTAATCTGGGTTTTAATAGCCCTTTTACTCCTCTCAGGAAGAGGAATATTGCCTATCGCAGTTTCAATCATGTTTTCTATCTCTTGATTGTATTCCACATTAATAACGGTTACCGGAGGTGCCGTCGGGACCAGGCTTGGGCCTGCTCCCCCCCATCATGGGGGCCACCATGTTGGCGTTTCCCATGATGAGCGTCACGACTTCGCCGACGTGTGACCTGGGGAGTTGGGGGCGGGGCCCGCCATGCTGTGGATGGCTGGGTGTAGAGTCTGGGCCATAGTAGGGGTGTGACTGAGCATTGTATTGTGAAATGTCATCATCAGATAACTCCCCCTCTGAAGACGAATGAAAGGCAGAGGCTACGCCTCCCATTGCCTTAACATGGCCAGCCAGAAACTCTCGCTAATGGTGCAGTATCACCATCTTATTTCTACATTCATCATGATTCACACTTGCAACATCCATATTAACCTGATCTTGCTTTTGCTTTTGCAAAACTTGATACACAGCACTCAATTTGCGATTGTCCCTGTAAGCTACTTCTAAATCATTACATACCTGGTTAATCTCATCCTGCAGCTCACCCATTTCATCACTCAAGTGAGCATTCACAGCACTCAGCAAATCATTCATTTGCACAGCCTGACTCTTATCCTGTCTCAAACTTTCACACTCCTGCTTCAACATATATATTTCCTGTTCACCAGCCTGGGCTGAATGATGCAATAGTGAATCTTTTTCGTTCCGCAGAGTTTAGAGTTCAGACTCCAAGTTCTGCTGCAGTCTAATACATTCTGTTTCCTGCAAACCCATCTGTTGCTTAAGAGATGAAATCTGCAGATCAAGGGTTCGAAACCTCACTTCAGAGGCTTCCAAAGCAGCGTAGAGAGCCGCGACCATCAACCCTTTAGCATGACGCTTATTGGTTGATTGTCTTCTCTGTATACTGGGTTGAAATCTCTAGTATAGGGTTGACCAGTGTCCCGCTGGGTGAAGTCAGCCCATCTTCCATGGGAGGCAAGGAAGTTTGAGACATCGAGTCTCAGTTCTGTGCAGTTATCTGATACTGTGGCCATTGTGTGGGAGGAACCAAATTCAAACTGTGAAAAAGACAGCGTGCTGCATATTGATCCAAAACATGAGTTCTTTAAACACAGCCGGGCTACTGTATTAGTTGCAGGCTTGCAATTCAAAACTGCTATGGAGTGGATCGAGATGGCATCGACCACACCCGAAAAGTCAGCCAGACTTTGCAAGTGACTACAAACTGGTTTTAAAATGGGAGTGGTGATATGGGAATGTACACCTACTGTCCCCGTGGGAAAGGGAAAGAGTTTAAGCAACAAGTGAAAACTTACAAACACCAAATATTGCCTGCACACGGTCGTCAATTTGTTGAGAGGTCTAAACCTCACTTTCAGATTCTTGACGATATTGGGAATGCAAGTAATCACAGACACATTGCATTAGAGTAATAAACAAGTTTATTACTATGAAGGGATAAATCACAGTTGCACTAAGCAGTTCTTACCAACACAAACTGGGAGCCAGTGCTAAGCGTTCCCTACACCTCGAGGGTTCTCTGTTGTCTCTTGGGGTCTCTCGGGTCTCCGAGGTGTAAAGCTTGTGCATTACATTATATACCTATGATAATTACTATGGTTACCAAAAGACAGAAACATTTCTAGTTACAGAGATGAGCCCTATTGGCTAAATTAGAGGTGGCTCCATGGTCCAAGATAACATTATACAATTCCGTAAAGTCATCAGTTTGAGAACAAAAGAGTTCTTATACAGAGTCTTACATAACTCAGTGTAGTAGTACAGATCACCAAAAGATGGCAATGCCATCTTACATATTATAATTACTTCAAGGACACAGGTGTCTTGGCATCAGACTAGTAAGAAATACACAGAAAATACATGGCAGAATATATGTGTATTAGCAAGCAAAGTGTATTACAACAATATGCATTCATATCCTGACATCTACTCTTATAGGGTAGATGCCCTTAGCCCTAAATATTAGTATAACCTATATCTAAGTGTTAGCTGTCTATGGTGTACCTTTGAGGGTACCAATTAGGGTGCAGGGACCTCATGTAACAGACTCAAACCAATTGATGACAGTACCGGTGAGTCCACAATACTCTTGAAGGTGATCAAGAAGCACAATGTGATCCACAGTGTCAAATGTTGATGAGAGATCAAGGAGCACAAGAACTGACCTGTGTCTTCTATCTCTAGCCTGTAGGAGGTAATTTTGCACCCTAACTATTGCCATTTCAGTGCTATGCCTGGCCTTGAAACCCAACTGGAATGGCTCATAGATATCAAAGGACATCAGGTGTCCCTCACGCTGTTGCACCTCTATTTCCTCAACAACCTTACCTAAAAATGGCAGGTTGGAGATCAGATGGTAATTCACCAGGACATCAGGGTCAAGAGATGGCTTCTTCAAGAGGGGCCTCACCAGAGCCTCTTTAAGGCATCCAGAAAGACTCCCACTGATAATGAGCACCAAGCAATCACAACAAACACTGGGCCAACAGTCCCGTCACATCTCATCAAGAAATGAGTTGGGGTCGGGTCCAGTTCACAATAAGTATGCCTCGGCTTCAAGATCACCTCAATGACCTCGGCCATCTCCACTGGTTTAAACTCACCCCAGACAAAAGGAGCACCTCTGCTCACCCCAGGCTGGTCACTGTGAGGCAAGATATGCCTCACTGATAAGATCTCCAACTGGATGGAGGACACTCTGTCAGAGAAGAACTGAGCAAACTCATTGCACAATGAGATAGAAAAAGGTTTTTTCGGCTGTAGACAGACTGGATGTAAGAGCCTGTCTGCAGTCCACAAAAGCTGAGATGATCTGTTCTTCCCTGCAGCCATCTCCCTGCACAGGAACTCTGCCTTCTTACAGTTGATTGCCCCTTGTAACTCATAATAATGAGTATACAATGCCATTTTGTCCTCTGACCAGGTCCTCCACCAGCAATGCTCCAACTTCTGACCCCTGATCTTTATCACCTTAAGATCCCCATCAAACCAAGGGGATCTCAAGTGAGAAGATCTGAGTCAAATATGGACTGGGGCTATGCCATCAAGCACCTCAGATAGCACCTTATTATAGGCTGCCCCCACCTTGCCCATGCCAACAACAAATGCAGCATCTATACTAGATAAATCAGATACCACTAACAGCCCCTCTGAGGACAATCCACTTAAAAGGTGATAGCTAATCATCTCAACAGGGAAGGGACTTTCTGGGGGGCCCCAAGCAAGAACTTGATGATGAGATGATCAGACCATACAACCTGATCAGTCTTGAGATTAGTCAGGTGAGGGAGGTAGTATTACCCCTGTGTAGACAACTGATAAAACCCCACCTCGAGTATGTATCCAGTTCTGGAGGTCCCACCTCTGGAAGGACAAAGACAGGTTGGAGGCGGTACAAAAGAGAGCTACCAAAATAGTACAGGGCCTGCATCAAAAGCCCTATGAGGAGAGACTCAAGGAACTGAATATGTACTCTCTGGAGAAGAGGAGGGAAAGGAGGGATATGATAGAAACATTCAAATACCTAACAGGTATTAATAAGGTACAGGAAGCTAGCATTTTCCATAGAAAAAAAAGCTTGAAGGCAAGAGGTCACGATATGAAGTTGTAGGGGGGAGGCTCAGAGGAAATGTGAGGAAATACATCTTCATGGAGAGGGGGGTGAATGCCTAGAACAGCCTTCCAGAGGGATCCATATGCTTACCTGACCCTGAAAGTCCCAACATCCATTTGCCCACCTCCATAATTCTGACATGATCAAAATACCGCTGTTCAATTGCCCGAATGTTAGAATCCCAACACAAGCAAATTGTCTTGTTACTGTGGTGGTATTTACAGAGTCAGCAAAATGTACACACCATGTTTCAACACATTCACAGCCACTGAGTAACAAGAAATGTGGATGCTTCAAAAAGCACCATGTTTAAAAAGCCTCATGTTTGAGCCACTGAATATAACTGCTTCGGAGCACCATTCTTCTACACTGTTTTGAAGTTCGCTCCACTAAAGCTGCATTTTTATTCTGAGTCAAGTAAGCAAGTAAATCTCAACAACATGCTTACTTATGTGGCTCTGAAATCACCATTCTGCATAAAATATTCAGCACTTCAGGAGCAGGGCAACTACAATTAGTAGGGCTCACATTTAAAGCCACATTTTATTTCTGATGTTTGCCCCATAAGCTGCTCAGAAATCGGAGCACCATTCTGCTACATTCTGCTCCAAAGTTCTTTCCATATAAAGTCACATATTTATTCTGAGCAACATCTTTTGGCTAGTGGCATTTACCACCAGAGTTTGCAGTTTCAGACAATAATACTGACTACAGCAGAATGGTGCTCAGTTTCTGAGTTGCATAAGCAAGCATGTTGATGAGATTTACTTGCTTATGTGGCTTATGCGGCTTATGGAGCAAACATCAGAAATGAAATGTGGCTTACTAACTGTAGCTGCCCCACTCCTGAAGCACTGAATATTTTATGCAGAATGGAGCTCTGATTTCTGAGCTGCATAAGCAAGCATGTTGGTGAGATTTACTTGCTTATGCGGCTTATACTGTTTATGGGCAAACATCAGAAATAAAATGTGGCTTTAAATTGTAGTTGTCCTGCTCCTGAAGAGCTAAATATTTAATGCTGCTAGCCACAAAATGTGGCACAGAAATAAAATGCTGCTTAAAATAGAATGTGCTTCAGAACACAGTGGTGCACTGTAGTATGCTTAGTATGCTTAGTTGCTGTCTAATGCTTTAATGGGGCTCTTTTTAAAAAAAAAATATTTAAATTCAATAACTTTTTTTCTTCCCCTTGGTTCAGACAATAAGCTTGTGTCTCCTTTCATGCACTGGTAAAACCTCAGATTGAGTCTCAGCCTGTACGTCATCATATTTACCAAGAAGGGGATCTGGGAGCTATACCTGTTGTCTCCATGACAGTACTTCCATCAAAACTAACTTTGTTCGATAATAACTAAATAATAGTAATTTTAACAATTGCCAACAGGAATGGTGTCCAAATTTTCCCAAATTCAATAATTTTCCCATTTTTTTCTATACTACATTTGTTCGAGTTTTGAAATATCTATTATTAGATTTAACCATGTTTTAAACACAGGATCTTTCCACTTCATTAAAATTGCGATTTTTGCTACCACCGAAAATAATGCCATCAATCTCCTCTGAGGTTCTTCAAGCAAATGTCTGTCTGGATGGATCCCCAGAAGCCTAGTTTAAGGTTGCTAGCTTAATATCTCTATTAAAGGTAAATTTACAAACCTCTTCTATTTTAGAACAATAATTAGTCAAATATGGACATGTTCCCACCAGATGAATCAAGGTTCCTGAAGTAGTTGTACATCTTGTACATCTATCTGAAATTGTTGGATAAAATTGTTTCAGCTCTTTTGGTGTATAATAAATCCTGTGCAGCATATTCATTTGAATCTGTTGCATTTTAACAGAAGATAGTTTATGTTTATATATATATATATATATATAGTGTGTCTCTGCATAGATCATCTGTTAAGTTTACTCCCAAATCTCTTTCGCACTCATATTTATTTTATTAACATCTCCTCCAACCTTCTCCTACACTCCCTGATATATAAGAGAAATCAGTTTCTTCTCATTCAAATTCTCTATCATCATTTTTAATAAGACTGATGTATCCTCACACCAAATTAACCCCCTTTTCTTATTCAAAGAGCTTTTAAGCTGATTATATTGCAAAATGTGGCTTTTAGAAATATCAAATTGGTTCACTAGAAAGGTGAACATTTTCAAATGATCCCCCTCCCATACATCTCCTATCCGATGTATCCCTTTCTGATACCACACTTTGAATTGCATTGATTTAGATGGAGGAAAATCAAAATTGTTAAAAATAGGTGTATATTCTGTAATTCACCCTCTCTCACCAAAAAATTTTTGTAAAGCCATCCAGCTTAAGTATGTTGTCCTAGTGGTTTCTGGAAGTTCCACTATTTTTCTGTCTGGAATAGAGAAATATAATAGATTTAACAGAGTAGGATATAGTTGTGCTGTGCTCTCTATTAACATTGATATGGGTATATCCCTATCCCTTCTTTTAATCCAGTTCTACCCCTGTGCTGTTTGGGCTGCTAAATAATAATAATAGAAATCAGGCAACACCTGACCACCCTTATGTTTTAGTAATATTAATGTCTTCCAGACTATTCTAGAGTTAGACTGCTTCCACAGAAATTTTCTTATTGCTGTTTTAATACATTTAAAGAAGCTCTGAGGCACATGTACTGACAAAACTTGAAATAAAAATAGTATTTTAGGAAGTGTTTGCATTTTTATTAAGTTTATTTTACCACCTGACATAAGAAATAAAGAATTCCATTTTAGCAAGTCTTGTTCTATCTTAACAATACTCTCCTCATAATTAACCTTAAATCTGAAATATCTGCAGTTATGTTCATTCCTAAATATTTAATGCATGTAGTTGAAATTTGGATTTGAAAATTGGTTGGTTGCTGGATTTGAACATTTTGCTTTAATTTTAATATGACAGTTTTTAACCAGTTAATTTTATATCCTGAAAATATGCCAAACTGATTAGTTTTTGCTATAACACAGAGAATAGAGGAAGCAGTATTTGTTAAATAAAGCAATATATTTTTTGCATATAGACTAATTTTATGTTCCCTATCACATACACTTATATCATGAACTTTCGCTTCTTCCCCAATTGCTATTGTGAGTGACTCAATAATTATTGAGAATATTAAAGGGGACAAGGGTCACCCCTGTCTAGTACTTCTCTCCAATTGAAATTTCTTTGAAGCTATATTGTTAACCTTGACTACTGCCCTAAGAGCTTCATAAAGGAGTCTTATCATTCCACTGAGCTGTGCACCAAAGCCCATTCTCCCTATTACAGCTAAGATATAAGGCCATTCTATCTTATTGAATGCTTTTTCTGCATCGATAGTCATCAACACCACATCATCTTGTTTATTAAGTGCCATGATATTTAGAGTTCATCTAACATTCTCCATCAAGGATCTTCCTTTAATAAATCCATTCTGATCTTGATGGAGTAATGTAGGTATTATATCCTCAAGCCTCTTAACAATGATTTTTGAAAAATGTTATAATCTGTATTCAATAGGGAGATGGGCCTATATGATGCACTACTCAGCGGCTATTTATCCTTTTTCAAGAACACCTTTATTATTGCATCTTTAAAAGTTTCAGGAATTCTCTGATGCTTAACATAGAAACATAGAAACATAGAAGTTGACGGCAGATAAGGACCGCAAGGCCCATCCAGTCTGCCCATTTCTTTTTCTACCTTATAAATGTGCCATCGGCCTTTGCTCTGTCAGTGACCTATCTATTCATAGTCATTTGTATTGCTCCCTTATGCCTATCCCATGCCTGTTTGAAGCCCTGCACTGTATTCATAGCCACCACTTCTTGTGGTAAGCCATTCCATGCATCTACCACCCTTTCTGTGAAAAAGAATTTCCTCACATTCCTTAATCGGCCTCCTCTAATCTCATGCTGTGTCCTCTGTCCTGCTATTTTTCTTATATTTAAACATGTTAGACTCTTTCACCTTGTTTATGCCCTTAAGGTGTTTAAATGTCTCGATCATATCACCTCTCCTCCTTGCTCAAGGGTATACATATTGAGCTCTGCTAATCTGTCCTCATATGTCTTCTGATGCAGTCCCTGCACCATTTTGGTTGCCCTTCTCTGACTGCCTCAATTTGGTTAATGTCCTTGTGAAGGTGTGGCCTCCAATACTGCACACAGTACTCAGATGGGGCCTAACCAATGTCTTGTACAGAGGGATTATTACCTCTCTACAACTTATGGATACCCTACTAATACACCCTAACAACCCCTAGCCTTACCTACTGCTTTAGAGGTCTGCTTGGATGATTTTAGGTCATCAGTGATGATGATGCCCAAGTCTCTTTCTTCCTTTGTGACTGCTAGCAACTCCTCCCAGCCTATAAGTGGCTTCAGGGTTTCTCTTCCCTATGTGCATGATTTTGCACTTCTTGCATTAAATCCCAGATGCCACTCTTCTGACCATTTTGCTAGTTTATCCAGATCTCTCATTCTGCCCACCCCATCTGGATCATCTACTCTGTTGCAGATCTTGGTGTCATCTGCAAACAGACAAGCTCTTACCTCTAGTCCATCTGCGAGGTCACTAATGAAGATGTTGAATAGGACTGGCCCCAGGACTGATCCCTGAGGTACCCCACTTGTGACTTGCATCTCTTCTGACTGTATACCATTTACCACCACTCTGTTTTTCTGCCAGTCAACCAGTTTGCCACCCAGTTGACCAACTCTGACCCAACTCTGAGCCTACCTAGCTTATTTATCAATCTTCTATGTGGAACAGTGTCAAAGCTTTGCTGAAGTCAAGGTAGGCGACATCAACTGCTCCCCTTGGTCCACCACTCTGGTTACCCAGTCAAAGAAATCTATGAGATTAGTTTGACAGGACCTTCCTTTGTAAACCCATGCTGTCTTGGATCCTGTGCCCCTATGGATTCCAGGTGTTGCACTATCCTTTCCTTAAGGAGTGCCCATAATCTTGCCCACTCACTGAGGTAAGACTGACTGGTCTGTAGTTCCCCGCTCCTCCTGCTACCATCTTGTGAGCGGGATCACATGAGCCCTTCTTCAGTCTTCTGGGACCCTCCTGTGCTCAGAGACTCACTAAACAATTCTGCTAATGGCTCTGCTAGTTCCTCCTTTAGCTCCTTAAGTACCCTGGGATGAGCCATCAGGTCCTATTGCCTTATCCACCCTGAGCTTAGCAAGCTCTTGTAGGACCCTTTCTTTGTGAAGGGAGTAGTGCTCACCTCCTCCCCTGTGTCCATGATGCTGAGCTGTGGGCCCTGCCCTACCTTCTCTTCAGTAAATACTGAGCAAAGTATCTATTTAGGATAGATGCCTTACAGGATCCTCCTCCTCACATGCTCCCTTTTCTCCATTAAGCTTAGCAATACCCTCTGGACTTTCTCCTTTCACTAATGTATCTATAGAAAGTCTTGTCACCTTCTTTACTGTTCGTGCTAGTGTTTCCTCAGTTTGGGACTTTGCCTGCCTTACTGCCTTACCTGCTTCCCTTAGGCAGTTTGGTATGCCTCCTATCTTCATCCCGCTGTGTTCCCTTATATTTCCTGAAGGCCAGCCTTTTGGCTCTGACCTTTTCTGCTACTGTATTTGAGAACCAAAGTGGTTTCCTTCTTCTTTTGCACTTCCTTTCTGTGTAACACAATGGGATGTTGCCTCAAGTATTGTATCCTTAATGCTTGCCCACTTTGCTGTACTTCTCCTCACCTGTGTTTCTTTTGCCAGGGCTAGCTTAACTCTGTTGACCATCTTATCAAAGTCAGCTCCTCTGAAGTCCCATATTTTTGCCTTGAATGGGATGATTTAGATGTAGCCAAAATTGAACCATACCATGTGATGGTCACTGGCCCCCAGGTGACCTTTCTTGTTAGTCAGTACTAGATCTAGGATAGCCCTGTCTCTTGTGGGTTGCTGTACCAGTTGTTTGAGGCCCTCTCTGCAGGGAATCCACTATGAGTCTAGTTCTGGCAGATGTTCCTGCTGGTATTGACCAATCTGTATCTGGCATGTTGAAGTCTCCCATTATCAGAACCTCCCTTTAGCTGTCATGTTTTGTATATCTTCTAACAGTAATGTGTCTATGTCCTCCTCTGGTCTGGGGCCTGTAGACAACCCCAGTTCTTATGGCTGTCCCATTTCCTGTTTCCAGGGTGACCCACAGTTCTTCTGGCTCCTTATGTATTCTGAATTTCTGTAGCTTTGATATTTTCATTAACATACAGGGCCACCTCCTCCCCTTTTGCACCCTCGGCCCTTCTGAACAATACATAGCCAGGTACTGAAGTCTCCCAAGTGTGGTTACTGGTAAACCACGTCTCACTAATTGCTACTATGTCCAGTTTAGCCTCTGACATTATTGCCTGCAGGTCTGGGATCTTATTTCCCAGGCTGTGAGCATTTTGTACATGATTTTCCATTGGCCAGATTTTGGTGTGTTAGTTGTTGGGTGAAGTTTGGCATTACTCCTGTGCATCGTATGGGAGACAAACCTTTTTCTCACCTGGTGATGCAAATGAATGGCAAACACGCTGAATTCTGTTTGACCACTAGCTGAGGGGAGGGGTGTTCTTCCCATTCTATCGGATGTGGTGCTGCACCCTCTCCCATTTTGCTAGTTTAAATATTCTGCAAAGACGCTAAACTTCTGCCCCAATGCACTGACTCTTTAGTCAGATGCAGTCCATCAAATTTAAAGAACTTTCGTCCCCAGAACTGTTGCCAGTTCCTACAAATCTGTGTCCTTTTCCTGCACCAGTCCTGAGCCACATGTTTAGCTCCCATCTCCCCTCTTTCTGACCTTCCGTTCATCTGCTCCCTTTCTCCCAGACTGGCAGGATCTCAGAGAAGGAGATGCCGACTAAATAGATGATAGTTTGTCACCCAGCTTAGTCAGGTGTTCCTTGGTCTCCACAACTGACCGGCTGGTGAGATCATTAGTCCCTATGTGTACTAGGACATCAATGTTTTCTCCTGCTTTGTGAACAATTTTAGCAATGCGGTCAGTGTCTCTCCATGCTGATGTACCTGGGAGACATCTGACCATCACCCCTGGCTGGAGATGGGTATCAACTCCCCGAATCATGGAGTCTCCTATGATCAGAAGTTTTTTGGGTTTCCTTTGTGCTTGTTTAGTTTTGGTTCCTGATTTGGGTGAGTATTGTTGTGCTAGCTCCTGTGCCGCAGTGTCCTGCTCTGCAGTGTCTTCTGCTTAATAAATGATGCAAACAATTTCTTCATAGGTTCTGCTAGAATAACTCTAAGTTGTTTATAAAATTCTGCTCCAAGGCCATCAGGGCCTGGTGCCTTGCCCGTAGCTAAGTCTTGAATTGGCTCCTCTATTTCCTGTGTTATTATTGGCATTTCCAATACATTACATACTTGTTCAGAGATCTTAGGTAAGTTAAGTGCATCTAAAAAAGACCTCATAACATCTTTTGCCTCTTCTTCTTTATTTTCTGTTGAATAGAGTTCTTTTTTATAAAATTGAACAAAGCATTCATTTATATCAGCAGGTTTATCACAGATATCCTCCTGTGAATTTTTTCACCCTGCTAACTGAGTTTTGTGCTTGGTCTTTTTTTATTTGCCAAGTTAAAAGTTTCAGAGATTTATCTGTCATAAAATATTAATTAACCCTAGTGTTATGTATCACATTCTCTATCTTTTCCAAAACCAAACTATTGTAATGTGCCTTTTTATGTATTAATTCTTTATATATATTGGGATTGAATGAAGTACTATGAATCTATGTTAAAGTACTTATTTCCTTTTCTAACTGTAATATAAGTTTTGTTCTATTTTTATATTCAAATGTAGCCAATCTTTGCATATATCCCTTCATATACACTTTAAATGCCTCCCATACTATTATAGGTGAAATTTCCTGTGCCTTATTAAATTCAAAACACTCCCTGCACATTTCTAACACTTTTTCCTGTGGCCCAGGCTTACTCAATATACTTAAATCCATTGTCCATATCCTTTGAGAGCTATGAGTTTCTGATATTTCCAATGCTAATAAGCAAGGGGAATGGTCAGAAATTGCTATACCAGAGTATTTAATTTCATGCACTCTGTACAGCAATGTTTTAGATATTAAAAAAAGTCTATTCTTGAGTAAGTCTGGTGAGCCACTGAAAAGAAAGATAAAACATCTCTTATAGTAGTTTTTTCCCACCATGGGTCTACTAACTCTAGATCACTCATAAAAGTATTTATTACCCTATGAGCTGTTGAATGGGTCTTATCAAGCCCAGTTGTTTTATCTTCATAATGCATTATCAAGTTGAAGTCCCCTCCAATCAAGAAAGGGGCTTCAAATTCAGAGAGTACAAGAAAAAACTCAGAGAAGAACCTGGGACAGTTTTGACTGGGAGCATTAATTGCTGCTTAGGTGAACCTGACATTATATATTTGTAACACCAAAATCAAATATCTACCTTCCTTATCCAAATAAAGTTTAACAATTGGTTTATGTATTTTTCTATATAAAGCAATTAAGACACACCTGGCATTGTTCGAATATTCAGTGTAATACGCCTTGCCCCATCTATTTTCAAACCATGTAATGTTTTTTTTTGTTATGGGTCTCTTGAAATATTACTAGGTCCAGATTTTTATTTTCCATGTGTTTTATTACTTTAATTACTTTAGATCGATCTAATAAGCCCTTGCCATTCTGAGTGGCAATTTTATATAACTCTATCATGGAGACAAAAGTTTTAGGTCGGAAAGGTCCTGGATCCCCTTAAGCATGCCAATTTGTTTTTTCATATCCAATTCCCTAGTAAGTCTTAATACTAAAAAAGACAGAGACTAAAAAATTATTGTGAACTCCCTAAACTCTTCTCCCCCTCTACCTACTTTCCCCATCTTCCCCAAGTACCCTCCAATTTTTAAACCCTGTATATGACAGAATGGCTGGAAAAACATCCTGCTATGCTATAAAAAACTAGAACCAGACCTATGGTGACACCCGGCCTAAAAATAATAAACTTTTCCTCCCCTTGTTCCCCTTCTCCTTCCTCTTGTTTCTTTTTTCTCTTTCCCTTTTTTCTTTCTCCTCCCTTCTTTCCCCTTTTTCTTTCCTGTTTTTCTCTCCTTTTTTTCTTTTCCTTCCTTTCCATCCACATGAGAGAATAAAAATTAGTAATAAAGGTGCAGGGTAATTAGCAAAACAAAAAGGAGGGGCATGGGGGTAACACTGTCCTACTACTATGCTGATTAAGTGAGGTTCCATTCTTGTTCTCATATCCTGTGTCCCTTCTTAAGTATACTAGTTACTCTGTGTTAATTTGTTCCCATTGCTTCCCCCTTTTACTTAAATTATATGCTACAAATATGTTTACCATTATTAATCCCTCCAACTCCTAACTCCCATTCCACTCCTTCTCTTTGTTCCTTCCCCTCTCGTCCCTGTTTCTATGGATCTGGAAGGCACGGGGGGATACATCTTAGTGCAGCTCCCAATCACATGATAACCCTAGCTGCTCCATTCAGCCCTCTTAAATCAGATATTCCCATATGCCATGTTGTAGGCTTCCATGGCATCTTATGATGATTCATATGTATGTAGCCAGCCATTAACAACAAAGCACATTTTTGCTGGGTATAACATGGAAAACCTTATCCTCTTCTTATACAAAATTTGTTTTAAGGGGTTGAATTTTTTTAGTTTTTCTGTAGTGCATGCCGACAGGTCTGGATAAGCATTGATGTGCAGATTTTCAAAATGCAGGCCTTTCATTACTCAAGCTTTTAGCAATATTGCCTCCTTATCTTGATATTTAAATGTTTTAATAAACACCGTTCTAGGAAACTCCATATTGCCATCCTTTCTAGACCATGCTCGGTGTGCTCAATCAATAGCAACCTTTTCTTCAGGGTATCTATGGTCAAGCACTGCAGTAAGCATCTTTTCAAAATAGGGAATAGGGTTCCCTGTCCCCTCCACTCCATCTGGTTCTTTAAATAGTCAAATATTTACTCTCTTTGCCCTATCCTCCTGCTCAGTAATTTTTAGCTGGAGGACTTGCAGTTGTCTTTCTATTTCAAGAATTTTTGGTGGAGCTGCAGCAGCAAAATCTTCCACCTGTGAGACTCTCCCCTCTAATTGCTCCATCCTACTTGACAAAGTTTGCAATTTGGTGTTCATTTCATGCAATGTGCCTGTAACATTCGATAAGGCTCCTTTAATATCCTCAAGGCTTCTAGCATTTCATTTTTTAAACAAGAAATAGCTTGCAATATTTCAACTTTAAACCGTGATTCTTTTTCTACATCCAACAACCCCATAGATTCTATCATTGGGGTATTTTCAACATCAGTGCTTAGCCCTGTTGAGCCTTGTAGTGCTTTGCAAGTTTATTCCTAAACTATAAATGCTGAAGGTGCTAAGCCTTTGTTCAGATTCTCAGCTGAACTACTAGGTAATTCATAGAGTAAAACATTAGTTGACTGCATATTTTCTTGCTGTGAATTAACCTGTCTAGGTTCCAACTCCACAGTTACCACTGCACTTACAGGACACATAGAATCATTCTGCTGATTTTCACATGTACTTGCACTTACCAAAGGCTCAGAAAGCTGCTCCATAATGCCCAGCTTAGGAGTTTTACTCAGGTAAGCCAGACTTTTACCTTGAGCCCCATTAAGATTAGGAAGGCTTACCAATGGGGAAAATAATGTGTGCGGAGTCTCCTTCAAGGCCACAAAGTCTGGAGAGTCTGAAGGAAGCTCTCTTGCTGTCGCCCACATATTGCAGTTTTTCCTTTTTCCTTAGCTTTGCCTCACAGGTCTGTAATTTCCTTGTTTCGTCTCACCGACTTTGACATTGCTGCCATTACACCCATGAATTACAAAACATTGCTGCCATGAGGAGAGAAGCGAGTCATACACAGCGAAAGTGGAGAAAACTAAAAAGCCGATCTGCAGCTCACATATTCACTGGGGAGAGAAAGAGCAAGGGCAGGCAAGGGGAGAACCATTTATCTGCTTCATTCTAATGCTGGGTGTCTCCATGGTCTGGTGCATCTGGCATTGTCTTCATCCGGCCATATTGGAACAGTCAGCCTGGTGATGACAGACCTTCCTCATGGGTGCCCTAAATTTAATTACTTTGCTATAAATTCAACTACTTTGCTACTAAATTGTGTTAAGAGTTTAGGGAGCAGTTGAGGGAGCAATGAACAGACACGATGAGTCAGTATTTATAGATTTGGTATTTCTTGAGTCGGTCGTCAGCATCAGTATTTTGACTCACTCGGGAAATAGGAGACGGGATATTGAGTGTTGGGTTTATAAGAGTCAGGCAAATGTACCAGAACCTTTCCAGCAGAGGCGGTGGGTGCCAAAACAGTGATGGGATTCAAGCATGCATGAAACAGATACAAGTAGTAAGGCAAGGGGAGGAGATGACCGGAGATTGAGTAGGGTCTGTGATGACACAGTAGGCAGGGAAAACTAGGCAGACTAGGTTAGCCAAGAGGTCCTTATACAATACAATACACAATATGTCAGCAGAGAAGGCTAACCAGACTCAACTAGTCTGCCCAAAAAGCAATCCAGCCTCAGCTACCCAGAGATCCCCAAACTAACTCCTACACTACAACCCCCTTCCCTAAGTACCAGAATCCCCTTGTGTCTGTCCCATGCATCCTTGAAGCTAGGAACCGTGTCTGCCCCCACCACCTCCCCCAGTATACTATTCCAATCTTCCATTACCCTCTCCATGAAAAAGTACTTTCTTATGTTTCCCTTAAAATGTCCCCCACTCCAGCTTCCAGTCATGACCCCTTGTACTTTGAAAAATACTCCCCACTTGTACTCTGTTTATGCCCTTGAGATATTTGAAGATCTTTTTCATGTCACCACTCTCTCTTATTGCCTCCAGGGAATACATATTCAGCTTCACCAGCCTCTTCTCGTAGGACATCCTCTGCAGACCTCTCATCATTTTTGTAGCCCTGCTTTGCACCCCATCCATTCTGTTTATGTTCCTCTTTAGATAAGGCCCCCAAAACTGAACACCGTACTCGAGATGAGGCCTCACTAATGTCTTGTAAAAGGGCAACAGGACCTCCTTCTTCCTGCTAGTAATACCCCTCCCTATGCATCCAAGCAAATGGCTAGCCTTCCCCACCACCACTTCTGATTGCCTAGCCACCTTTAGGTTTTCCATAACAACCACTCCCAGGTTCCTCTCCTGCTTTATGACTGCTAGTGTTACTCCTCCCAGTTCGTATGCCCGGTTTGTACTTCCTATGTGCATAATCTCACATATTTTCACATTGAACCCAAGTTGCCAAGTTTTAGACCATTCTTCTAACCCTATTATATCCCTATTCATCCTTTCCATCCCCCAGCATGTCCACTCAATTGTATATCTTGGAATCATCCATGAATAGGCATGCCTTCCTCTCCAGTCCTTCCACTATGTTTTCAATGAAGACATTGAAGAGAACTGGTTCCGGCACCAAGCCCTGTGGCATGCCACTCTTCACTACTCCCACATCTGATTGTACCCCATTTACCAGCACCCTTTGCCTCCTGTCATTTAGCCAGTTTTCAACCCATGATACTACCTTATGACTCACCCCTAGGCTGCCTAGTTTGTTTAAAAGTCTTTTGTGAGGGATGCTATTGAAGGCCTTCCTGAAGTCCAGGTATGCCACATCCACCGCCCCTTCCTGGTTGACCATCCTAGTCACCCAATCAAAAATCTCAATGAGGTTGGTCTGGCAGGACCTCTCTCTTGTGAAACCATGCTACCCGTGGTGCAACAGGCCAGAGGTTTGTAGGTATCTGATTATTCTCTCCTTGAGTAACGACTCCATCATCTTACCCATCACAGACATCAGGCTAACTGGCCTGTAGTTCCTGACCTCCTCCTTATCCATACCTTTGTGGAGTAGAACCACATTCACACTCTTTCAATCCTAGGTACCTCCCTGGTATCCAATGATAGGTTGAAAAATGCCATTAGAAATACAGCTAGCTCCTCTCTGAATTATTTTAACACTCTGTGATCTACCCCATCCAGTCCCATTGTCCACCCTAATGTTATTGAGCTCCTTTAGATCCGCTATCTATTGGAAAGGGGCTGGTGTCCACCCCTCCCTCCTCCAAGCTCCTGTCCTTCAGTTCAGACCCCCTTCCTCTTTCCTCCTCCCTGAAAATGGAGCAGAAGAACTTGTTTAACACTTCTGCCTTCCTAAGGTCATCCTCCACAGGGACCCCCCCCCCTTCAACCTAATTATCTCACCCTTAGTTTTCATTTGCTCCCCCTATGTATCTAAATACAGAAAATTTATTTTGCTGCTGAATTGGTCATTGTGACAAAAGATCCAGAAAAAAAGAGATGGTTTGATAACTTGATGGGAATTTTAACAATTTTGTATCTGTTTTTTATGTATGAGCTGGACTTTATGAAAATGTATTCTTCCAAACCAACTGTCATTTTTCTGATGAATGATTCTATGTAATCTGAAAGCTCAAGCACCTATTTTCTTTTGTAACATCTATGTTGGTCCAATAAAATGTATCAAATCATCTCTTGTTTTCTGATCTATGTATCTAAAGAATGTTTTATCTCTGTCCTTTATAGACCTGGCTAAGTTTTCCTCCGATAACTCCTTAGCCCTTCTTACTACCCTTCCAACCTCCTTTTGTGTCTCCAGGTACAGTACCCTGTCCTCTTCCCTCTGAGATCTCTTGTAGCACAAAATGTAGTTATTTATTTCAAAGGTTTCAACAAGAAAGACATAGAGAACTAAACAGCAGCTCATTTCCAGATGTGTCCTGGGGAAAGTGGAGATGGGAGAAATATACATACAGAGTATTTACAGTACATTACAGAAAAATTGTAGAAATAAACAGAACATTTACAGAGAGAAATAAACAGTACATAGCAGATAAATTGTACACATAATCAGAGCATTTACTATGTGTAGTTAGCAGACCTATTCAGCAATTGTAATTACAGTATATATAGCTAGCAGTATTAAATACAGTTAGTCAGCCATCTGGCTAGAAGCACTGATAGAGGCAGCAGTATTAGGGTTCAAAAACTGAGGCAGGGATTGAGGGAAATTACATGCATTTAGGGAGAAAAATAGGTTGGTGCAAGGAGTGAGGAAGTTTACCAGTGGGTATCCAGGAGGCAGTAGATTGAGCTGATAGAAGGAGGGTAGGGAGAGGGTGAAAGAGTGTGAACCTTGAAAGGGGAGGGAAGGGGAGTAGAGTAGTAGGGGGAAGAACTCAGGTACAGTTGCAGGAGGGAATGGTGAAGACATGAAGAAGACAGGAAAGGGAATGAAGGGAAGTTGCAATATGGATTGAGAGGGGGAAGGAGTTCCAGAGTCTGGGTAGGTGGAAGAAGAAAGCAGCCAGGCCAAAGGATGACCTAGGCATGAGTGCTAGAGTTTGGCAGCCCGAGCTGTGGAGTGAGTAGGAGGAGTGGGGAGGAGATGAGAGGAGAGAAGTAAGGTATGAAGGGAGGGAGCTCAGCCAGTACTTGCCGATCAGGGAGGAGCCATGAGCAAATCGTCTGGCTTCAAGGGAGGCAAGAGAGGGTGAGGTATAAAGGGAGCAGAGGTGAGTGCAGGGCCGCCTAGGGAAAATCAGCAGAAGGAGTGAAAGAGAGGATCCAGTTTGGCTAGGGTTGACTTAGGAGCCCTGCCATAAACTGTGTCTCCATAGTAAAAAATGGGGAGAATCATTCTTTGTATAATGGCTTTGTGCAGGGGGATACACCCATAGCTCCGGTACAATGCACCTAGTTTTGGGTGGAGCTTTTTGTGGCTAGAGTCCATGTGTACAGAGAAATCTAGGTGCTTGTCAAGCTACACACCAAGGTACTTGAAAGATGAGATGTCTTCAAGGGGAGACCTGTCCAGGGTGCGGAAGGAGGGGAGGAGTGGAAGTCGTGAGAGCTTTTGCCTGGTTCCGAAGGTCATAGAGGTTTTTTTTTTTGCATTAAGTGACAGCTGATTTGATTGTAACTAGAGCTGGATATTATCAAAATCTAGCTGGAGTCTGGTCATCAGATCAACAGGGGAGGAGCTGGAGGCAAATTAGACAATATCATCTGCATACATATGAATGAAAGCAGGGATACAGGCAGAGGGGAGACTATTTAGAAAAATGGAGAAGAGAATAAGGTCAAGAACTGATTCTTGGGGATACCATTGCTGAGAAGGAGTTACCAATTCTAATTGATTGTGTTCTGTCCATAAGGTATGAGCGGAACCAATCGGTGGCTTGGGAGGAGAGTCCTGCAGCAGAGAACTTAGCAAGAAGAATGGGGTGGAATACTGTGTCAAAGGCTTTGGCCTGGTCAACAAAAATTGAGGACATGATCAGACCCTGGTCCATGCCACACAGAATGGAGTCAGTAAGCCTGAGAAGGCAGATGGTGGTGGTGGAGTGAGGTTGGCGTAAGCTGGACTGGTAAGAGGTGAGGTAAGAGGATGAGTTGAAGAAAAGAGTTATGAAAGCATGACATGTTCTTGAAGTTTAGCAAGAGTAGGGAGTAAGGAGATAGGTGAAAGTTCCCTGGAGCAGAGGAGTCACCACCTTTAGGGAAAGGAATGACAGTGGCATGCTTCCAAGAAGCAGGGACAAAGGCAAGGGAGAAGGAGAGGTTCGGAAGGGATGAGAGAGGGAGGCAGATAGCTGGGCCAGAAACATGTAGAAGTTTTAGATCCAACCCATCTGGGCTCAATCCCTTAAGGGGGTTTAGAGCTAGGAGGCCATGAGAGTGGCAACAGGTGTGACTGTGGAGATGAAGAAAGGGGAAGATAAGGAGGGTAGGGGGACAGTGGGATAATGGGGTGGGGGTAAGGAGGAGAGGAGATAAGAGGCACAGGATGTGAAGAAGTCATTAAATTCAGAGGCAACAGTAGAGGGGTCAGAGATACGCAGCAGGTGAAAAAAGTCCTTAAATTAAGAGGCAACAGCAGAGGGGTCAGAGATGGTGGCAACTCTCATCTTGAGGACTGTGACAAAGGACTGGGTAGGAGATGAGAAGAGGGAGTGGATGAAATTCCAAAACTTTGAGGGGTGGTTAATATTGTTTTTGAACAAAAGGTTTGTCTCTTATCCCTTACCCGAGCTCCTACCTCCCTGGTGAACCAGATTGGTCTCCTCCTCCTCCTATATTCGCTAACCTATCTTACACAAATCCTGGTAGCCTTTTCTATTGCCTGCCTTATCGCTACCCACTACTGCTCCACTCCCCTCAGATCCCCCATTTCTGCAAGGGTGTCCCTCAGGCACCTCCTCATCTTTACAAAGTCAACCCTCTGAAAGTTAAGGATCCTTATTTTTGTGCAACTTGACATCAGCCTGATTTTAATGTTGGATCTAACCATTTTGTGATCACTGGATCCTAGATGGTCCAGCACCTCTATGTTTTCAACATTGTCCCCATTCATCAGTATTAGGTCCAACACTGCACCTTCTCTAGTCGATTTCTCCACAAGCTGCCTGAGGCATGCCCCCCGGAGTGAATCCAGGAAGTCCCTAGTCCTTGAGGTTGTTGCAAAAGGGTGACTCCAATCAACAACTGGAAGATTAAAGTCCCCCGTCAGCAACAACTCACCCTTATCAGCCATATTTTGAATGTCTAGTAGTAGCTTCCTGTTCAGTTTCTCTTCCTGCATTGAAGATCTATGTACTATCCCAAGTCACAAGACAGATCCCTTACCCTTTTCCAGAGCCACCCACAGTGTCTCTACTCCCCCCGACTTCCTAGCAGTTCTGAAGTCTTAATGTAATCCTTCACATAAAAGGCTACCCCCTCACCCCTTTTTACATAACCTATCCCTATGAAACAGATTAAACCAGTACACTGAGAGACTCCATGCCACCGGCCTCCACTCCTTGCAGACAAGGAGATGCAGAGGTGATCTCTTGTTTCTCTTTAAACTTCAGCATTCACCTATGCTAATGCAACAGTGTGGATTGACCTTCTCGCACAGGAAAATAATGCCCCAACTCCATAACAAACAACTTGAGGGTAGTAAGGCAAAAAACAATAAAAGACTTAACTTTTTCACAGTAAGAACACATAGAGTTTGGAACAGGCTTCCACAAGAACTTATTATTTATTTTTTATTATTATTTATTATTGATTCGTAAAATACCTTTGAGCACAACACCCTTTTACAAAGGTTCCACATCATAGAGTTGCAGGTAGGTTACACAGTAGACAACAAGGTTTCAGCACATAAGAGGAAATGTACAATACATCCAGGCCCAGATATTCAAACTGCACCATGCTGTGGCGCAAGCTTGGGCGTAGCTCAACTTGGCTGAGCAGGGGTATGGACTGGGCGATATTCAACGGAGCTGCGCCATGGCACAGCATCATTGAATATCACACCCTGCCCACCCGCAGTGTGCATGGCACAGTGGCACTGCACCAGCTCAAGTGGCCAGAGTGGAGCATGGGGATGTGCTAGCACAAGTTCCATTGCGCTATGCACAGCAACCATGATATTCAAAACTTGACATGCAAATGGGGCCATAATGTATACAAGATGCAAATGGGACCATTTGCATGTCATTATGGCCCCATTTGCATGCAGGTGGACCGACCCCTGACGACTTGAACCTGGCGCCCTGCCAGGCAGCAGCCATCGGGGACTGACACCCCCCTGCAGCCGGCAATGTGCTCCAAAGCTGAAAGGTGGGCAGGAGGGTGACTGTGAAAAGGCAGAGATACTAAACAAATATTTTTGCTCAGTATTTACAAAGGAAGAGGGGGAGGTACCTAAAACAAACAGTAGAAACACTCTGGATACAGAAGTTGATACCAGCCCATTTACAGAAGAAAGGGTTCTGAAAGAGCTCTTAAAACTGAAGGTGGACAAAGCAATGGGGCCTGATGGGATTCATCCCAGAATTCTAAAAGAACTAAGGGTAGAACTAGTGACACCACTGACTACCCTCTTTAACAAATCATGGGAGGATGGGGTGGTACCTGAGGACTGGAGGAGGGCAGATGTGATTCCCCTTCACAAAAGTGGGAGCAAGGCAGACGCAGGAAACTACAGACCTGTTAGTTTAACCTCAGTGGTAGGGAAAATGATGGAATCACTTCTGAAGGAAAGAATTGTTGAGTATCTAGAGGCCAGAGGGGCACAGGACCCAAGGCAGCATGGATTCACAGCGGAAGGTCATGCCAGACAAATCTGATAGATTTCTTTGACTGGGTGACCAAAGTAGTTGATCAGGGAGGGGCTGTGGACATGGCCTACCTAGACTTTAGCAAGGCATTTGACACAGTCCCACACAAAAGATTAATATACAAGTTATCCAGCCTGGGAGTGGGTCCCAAGATGACAGCCTGGGTAAAGAATTGGCTGGAGAATAGGACACAGAGAGTAATAGTAAATGGAGTCCACTCTGAAAAAAGGGGGGTTAGTAGTGGGGTACCACAGGGTTCAGTATCAGGACCGGTCCTCTTCAATGTCTTTATAAGAGACATTGCAGAGGGACTGGAAGGAAAAGTATGTCTCTTTGCAGATGACACAAAGATCTGCAACAGAGTTGATGCACAAGGTGGGGTGGAAAGGATGAGAAGGGACTTGGCAAGGTTAGAGGAATGGTCAAATGTATGGCAGCTTAGATTCAATGCTCAAGAATGCAAGGTAATGCACCTGGGAAAC
Organism: Neoceratodus forsteri; assembly: GCA_016271365.2. Taxonomy (NCBI): domain Eukaryota; kingdom Metazoa; phylum Chordata; order Ceratodontiformes; family Ceratodontidae; genus Neoceratodus; species Neoceratodus forsteri. Next base: position 538,671,562 of record CM057449.1, on the reverse strand, counting down.
AAAAACCAGGGAAGAGTACACAATGGAGTGAGATACTAACAACAACAAAAATGGAAAGGGACCTGGGGTAGTCATATCAGATGACCTAAAGGTGGGCAAGCAATGTGAGAGGGCAGCAAGGAGGGTTGAGGAATACTGGGATGCATAGGGAGAGGCATCACTAGTAGAAAACAAGAGTTATTATCCTTCTGTACAGACAGCTGGTGAGACCACATCTGAGTACTCATGCAGTTCTGGAGACCCAATCCTGCAAAGACATAGACAGGATGGAAGCTGTCAGAGGAGGGAACTAAAATGGTGCAGGGTCTGCACCAGAAGACATGAAGAGAGACTTAAGGAGCTTAATATGTATAGCCTCAAGGAAAGGAGGAGAGGGGACATGATAGAAACTTTCAAGTACCTCAAGGGAATCAACAAAGTCCAAGAGGTAGCATCTGTCAAAAAAGTGTGCAAGAACAAGGGGCACAATTTGAAGATAGAAAGGGGGCTCAGAGGTAATTTAGAGTATTTTTTCACAGAGAGGGTTGTGGATGTATGGAACTGCCTTCCAGAGGAGGTTGTGGAGTCAAAAACAGTGGTGGAATTCAAACGCATTACATGGGACAGTCATAAGGCAATTCTAGGGGGTGGGGGTAGGAAGAAGTAGGCTGCTGGTTAACTAGGATCTGCAGCTTATCCATCAGGTTGGGAAATGGGCAGACTGGGTGGGCCAAGCGGTTCTTATCTGCCATCAAATTCTATGTTTCTATGTTTCTAAGGCTGATCGTAGGCATTTGTATTAAAAAAAGACCTCTGTCCAATATCCCTGGTGGTCCAGTGGAATGCTGACTGCCCAATCACGGGCATTTGTATTAAAAAAATAACTATTTCCAATATCCCTGGTGGTCCAGTAGACCACTGACTGCCCGATCGCGGGCATTTGTATTACAAAAAATAACTATTCTGTCCAATATCCCTGGTGGTCTAGTGGACCGCTGATTGCCCGATCGTGGGCATTTCTATTAAAAAAATAACTACTCTGTCCAATATCCCTGGTGGTCCAGTGGACTGCTGACTGCCCGATCGCAGGCATTTGTATTAAAAAAAAAAAACTACTCTGTCCAATATCCCTGGTGGTCCAGTGGACCACTGACTGCCTGATCGCGGGCATTTGTATTAAAAAAAAATAACTATTTCCAATACCCCTGGTGGTCCAGTGGACCGCTGACTGCCCGATTGCGGGCATTTGTATTAAAAAAAATAACTATTCTGTCCAATATCCCTGGTGGTCCAGTGGACTGCTGACTGCCCGATTGCGGGCATTTGTATTAAAAAAAATAACTATTTCCAATATCCCTGGTGGTCCAGTGGAACGCTGACTGCCCAATCGTCGGCATTTGTATTAAAAAAAATAACTATTTCCAATATCCCTGGTGTTCCAGTGGACCGCTGACTGCCCGATCGCAGACATTTGTATTACAAAAAATAACTATTCTGTCCAATATCCCTGGTGGTCTAGTGGAACGCTGACTGCCCAATCGCAGGCATTTGTATTAAAAAAAATAACTATTCTGTCCAATATCCCTGGTGGTCCACCGGGTAGACAGTGATCCACTGGACCACCAGGGATATTGACAGAATTTCTGCTATAATACTTACACCCAAGGATCGGGCATGGTGGTGCCGCCAGGTGCAACGGGAGCTCGGATGGCTACCCACAGGTGGCAGCTGCCGTGTTGCATCCTGCAATGTGGCAGTTCACCTGTGGGTGGCCATCCGTTGTTCCTTTTTTTTTCGGATCAACTTTGTGCAGGCGCAGGTAGGGGTTGTGCATGCATGGCTCTGCACATCCCAGGCTGAATATTGGGCTTTGCAGGCTATGCATGGGCACACCCCCCTACCTGCACCTGCATACATTACTGATGTGCTCTGGTGCATCGGGATTTGTGCCGTGCACTTTTCCCTTTTGAATATCGTGCCAGGGCGCATCAGTGGGTTGCGCATGGCGCAACACTGTTGCACCATGCGCAACCCTTTTGAATATCTGGGCCTCAGTGTTCAGTAACAAAACAGTGTTAAATACAAGATCACAGATATAATAGTGGTAGCAAACATCTTGTGCAGCCCCATCAGACCTTGTCAATGGATTGGGAGGAGGGGGATTGTTGTCCTAGATGGGGTAGTCAGAGGGAGAGTAGATATGTCCATGTCATGCCTAAGTTCTGCGATGGCCGCTGGAGGGGCCGTGAGGTGAGGTTCGTGAGGTCCGACACCTAGTTGCAAGTGTACTTAGAGAGTGTCATGAGGTGCTGTTTGAGGTCAGAGTTGAATGTGGCAAGAGAATTTGTGGCAAGGATGTGCCCAGGGATTTCATTCATCCACAATGGGGCCCGTTAGGCAAATGAGCATTGATCTTTTGCCTACCAGGTATAGATAACTGCCTACTGACTACAGTATACTCCCTAGGGACCCTCACAGACTCTGTAATCCATAACCAAGCCCCCTCCTCCCTTGCAGCTCTACTTGTACCACAGACACCTACCCATGGACTACGCTTGGCAAACAAATTTCTACTCACCATTCCCAGGTGTCTTACTTCAAAAAGCTCTGGAGCATTTCACTGCACCACCCCAGCCACCTGGAACACCCTCCCTCCTGCCCTGAGGCAGGCTGACTCCCACCCAATCTTCAAAAAAGAACTATATCGTCACCTATCCCAGGACCCCTGCACATGCTTTGATCCCACTTAATGCCTCACAGCTAACCTCCCTATTTTGCCCAAGACACTACTGCACTTCTAAACAAGCTTTGCTATAAAATGTCTTTATAGCTGCCATTTAGCTCAGTTTCAGTTATTTGCATGTACTAATGTCACTTTTATCATCTCTGCATAGCTATATGTATTATCTCTTGTACTGTCTGACTTGATCTGTAACCTAACCTACCTGTACTATATACTATGTACCTGTACTATATACTATGTATTGTATAATCTCATCTCATTTTATGTATGTATTCTTCTGGGTCGTGCCTGAAAATAGTAAATTTTGGCTAGCGAACCTAACCCGGTTAACAAAAACTAAATAAATAAATAAATAAAATTAATATTGACACCTTCAATGCCTTTAAGAAAGACTTAGATAATCGGCTAATTGTTAACCGAATTTAGGAACGATGACCCACAATGTAGTGGGGGCAGTCTCGATGGTCTTCGGCCTTCTTTTGTCCAATTCTACCAAGTAACCAAGTACCAAGTAACCCTGGAAAGCCTAAGGCCCAGTCCTGGTGCTCCTTACACCAGGTTTCTGTGACAGCCACTACATCCAGTACCCCTCTCTCCTCAACAACAGCCTCTAAGTCCACTAATTTGTTACCCAAGCTGCGGGCATTTACACACATGGCCCTCCAAAGCCCTCCCTTAGTACTATCCCCCTTATTTATCCTCTTCCCCATTTGTGGGGAAGTGTCAGCTAGGTTTTTCCCTTGCTCACCTGTCTCCTCATCCAGTCTAGCTTCATACTCCCCCCTTAACAGTTTAACCTTAGTTCTCTGTCCATGTACTTTCTCAATTTTTCCCTTAGGACTCTAGACCCTTCACCATTTAAATGCAGCCTATCCTTTGCATACAGCCCCTCATCTAACCACCTGTCTTCCCATCCTCCCAAGCACACTTATCATTCTTCAGTTCTCTTTTTCCTTACTGTGCTAGCACTGGGGACTGGAAGGATCTCAGAGAATGCTAAGGAGCTTGTTACCATCCTACAGCACTCTGCCAATTCTTTGAACCTCTGCTGAACCTCTCCCACCTCATTTCCCACCAAATCATTAGTCCACAGATGTGTAATCAGGTGCAGTCTACCCCCACCTCCCTTTGCTGCATGGAGTACCCTAAACCCCACCTTTCCTGCCTCCAACCCGGAAACACAGATGACCACTCTTCTTCTTTTCAGATCCCGCTTCCTTACCCAGTGTATCCCTTTAATGACTGAGTCCCCGAAGACCATCGCCCTTTCTTCCCCCCATGCTTTGTTTTTTGTCCACCAGTCTGCTCCTGGTGAGCTATCTTCCCCAACCCTGTCTTTCCTGATTTTTCCTGCGTGCACTCCTATGTGCCCTCCCCCACAGTGGTCATTTCTCACTGCCTTCTGTACCCCATCGCCTTCCTGCATCTCTTCTCCCATTCTCTTTTCCTCTGCTTCATCCTTATCCACACTATGCCCCGTACCTCTGTGCCCTTCTGTCCATTTTTCCCTTTCTCATCCTTGCATGTTCCATATTTCCCTCCTTGCCCTCCTGTATGCCCTCCCCCATTGTGGTCCTTCCTCTCTGTCTTTTGTACCCCACTTCCTTCCTGTAGCCCTTCTTTCACTCTACATCTCCCTGCTTCATCCTCATCCCCCCAACCCCTGTACCAATCCTCCCTTCTGTCCATTATTTCCTGTCTCCCTCCTTTTCTGCTTCCCCCATACTGATATTTTTTGTATGGCTTCCTCTACCAGGTTTCTTTTATCCCCCCCTCCTCCCCTTATTCCTCATGGTACCAAACCTGCCAGTGCCTCAGGTCTGTTCTCTGTAATACATCTGACCCCTGTGGAGCCTCTCTATTTCCTCTCCCCCATCCCCCTGTAGAAACTGCACCCTGGCTTGTCTGACTTCCTTTGAGCTGTTGCTACCACCTGCCAGTGTTCCTATACTGAGTCATTTGGCCTGTGGTGGTCCACCACCCTCAGTCTCCATGGTTCACTCCCTGCTTCCCACCTATTCATGCCATCAGGCTTAGCAGTGGCTGCCCCAACTCATTCCCTATTTCTATTTTCATTTTCCCAGACAAACCATTTCCTCTCCCATCCCCAGCTCTCCCCTTTCCCATTTCTGCCCCATCCACTCCTCCCCCCTTCTAGTCTGTCATAACCAGTTTACCTCTGCTCTCAGCTGTCCCAGGTACCTGCAAACTAGGCAGCCCTGCCCTCCACATTATGCCCAAGAAAACTACTGCCCCACATCCATTACAGTTAACAATTCTACCATTTTCTTTATGCCATACCGAACTAACCACCTGCGGTCCCCCCACCCCCTCTGCTGAATGTATGTGGTAGGGTGCCCCATCCCCTTTTCTTTTTCTTTTTCTTTTTTTTCCCTTAGTAAACAACTCCAAATGGCAATTTAGTCCACTAACAGGAGAATTTAGGGAATCTAATAAACCACTGTTTCTATATACTCTATGGCCCCAATATTCAGAGCTGACCAGATGTGCACACAGACAGATGCGCCGTATGAAAAAAAATGCACCGGCTGGCTTTGGAGCCATATTCAAACAGATGGTATGATTGTGCAGTCTGTTTGAATATTTGTTTGGATATTGGACCCTAGATGAGTTGCACACAGCAAGCGGCTGCCATGCATGGCATGGCCAATTCAGGGTGTGGGTCTGAAGACCGCCCATAAGGGAATGCATGGTGCTTACCTGCATGCGCCACAGCCCCCATGAGAGATATTCAGCCCAAACATACAAATGAGCCCATTGGACATGAAAGGTACTAAGCCCATTAGGGCTAATTTGCATAGCTGTGTATGGTGGAATGCACTGTGCCAGCCCCCCCAAGCCCTGATCACTGTCAAACAGGAAAAAACTCCCCAATCCCTGTTTCTATAGTGTAGGGACACCCCTCCCCATCCCTGATCACTGTAATAAATAAAATAAAATCTGATCCACTTTTCCATAGTGTAGGGACCCACCGATCCAGCCCTGACCACTGTAATAAATAAATAATAACCCGATCCCCATTTCCATGCTGTAGAGACCCACCTCCCCAGTCCTGATCACTGTAAAAAATAAATACTACTCTGATCCCAATTTCCATAGTGTATTGACCCCCTTCCCAAGCCCCAATCACTGTAAAAAATAAGTAACTCCTCTATTCCTGTTTACATAGTGTAGGGAACCCCCTCTCTTGCCCTGATCACTGTAATAAATAAATTACAACCTGATCCCCATTTTCATAATGTAGGGACCCGCCTCCCCAGCCCCGATCACAGTAATAAATAAAATAAAAAACAATCCCCATTTCCAAAGTGTAGTGACCCCCCTCCCTACCTCTGATCACTGTAATAAACAAATAAAATCCCCATTTCCATAGCGTAAGGACCCCCCCAACCCCAATCACTGTAATAGACAAAAAAATTCCTAATCCCCATTTCCAAAGTGTAGACCCCTCATACCAGCCCTGATCACTGTAATAAATACATAAAATCCTGATCCCTGTTTCCATAGTTATGGACTCCCTTCTCCACATCCCAATCACTGTAATAAATTTTAAAAACCTGATCCCTGTTTCCATAGTGTTTGAGGCCCCTCCCAGCCTGATCACTGTAATAAATAAAATAATACCCAATCCCATTTCCATAGTGTAGTGTCCCCCCATCCCTGATCACAGCACAACAATGACAAACCTGATCCCCATTCCCTGGTGGCTAGTGGTCCCTTCACCCCCTACCTCAGTAGGCCGTAACCCACCACTCCGCATCTTCCATCCTAACCCATGTTGGTGACTGGCACAGCCCTCTTCACTGTTTCACAGTCAGCCACCAAATGATTGGTACTGGAGCACATACAGTAAATAGTGCATACTCATTGGTTGTCTTGACAACCAATGAGCATGTACTATTTACTGTACGTGCTCCAGTACGGGTCAGTCAGTGGCTGGCTATGGCAGGGTGAGGAGGGCTGTGCCAGTCACTGGCATGGGTCAGGATGGGGTGTGTGGGGTGGTGGGTTACTGCCTACCGGGGAGGTGGCAGGAGCACTAGCCACCAGAGAACAGGGATCGGGGTTGTCATTGTTGTGCCTGTGATTGGGGATAGGGAGGGACACTACACAATGGAAATGAGGATCAGGTTATTATTTATTTATGCAGTGACTGGGGCTGGGGAGGGGGTGCCCTACACTATGGAAATGGGGATAATTTTTTTTTATTTATTACAATGATCAGGGCTGGGAGGGGTCCCTACATCATCGAAAAGTGGATCTTTTTTTTTAATTTATTACAGTGATCAGGGCTGGGGAGGGAGGATTCCACACTATGGAAAAAGGGATCAGTTTTTTTTTTTTTTAATTTATTACAGTGATCAGTGCTGGGGAGGGGGGACCTACACTATGGAAACAGAAGTATTTTTTATTTATTTATTTATTATAGTGATCAGGGCTAGGGAAGGGGGTCTCTACACTATAGAAATGGGGATTTTTTTTTAATTTTTATTTATTACAGTGATTGAGGATGGGGAGGGGTCCCTACACTATAGAAATGGGGATAGTGGAGATATTTCATTTTTTACAGTGATCATGACTGGGGGAGACTGTGTACCTGGTTCTAGACTACACGTGGGGCACCAACCTCACCCCTGTATAGTATAGTAGCATAGCTCAAAAGTGTTACTCGCACCAGCATAGCCAGCCATTTTTACACTTGGGTTTTTTTAATATTGTGGTGTGTGACCTATGCATAAGGGACCCCTCATTTGCAGATGCGCATCGTAATATTGTGCACGTCGGAGAGGTTGGGGGTGTACAGCGCATTGGTGGCCTTTAATATGGCCATGCTTCCAACTGCCCATGCAAGTCTGGAGATGTGTGGTGTATGTAGGGATGAGCCATGCATTTCATCCAAATATGTGGGCTGAGGTGGCTACTGTAGTTTCTCAGGCAATTTGCCGGTTTGACTCCCCTTCTTGCTCAGCTGTTTTACAGGCTACTATTGTATACAAATAAAATAAAAATAAAACTGCTTTGCTGCTAACTGTCTAAAATACTATACAAATAAAGTAAAAATAAATCTACCTTGCAGCTCTTGATTGATTTCTCTACTGAGTCCCTGATTTACATTCAACATTTAACATGCACTACTTGGCCCCTGTTTCAATCATCTGTCTTAGCATTCATTAACTCTCCTTAACCAATCAAATAAAAATACAAATAATTCATTGTTTTGGATAGTCTCTGACGGGATTTATTGTCCCTGATTTAACAATTAGCATTTAACATTTAACATACACTACTTGGCCCCTGTTTCAATCATCTTATCTGCCGACAACTTTTATGTTTATATGTTTCTATTGTTCAGGCAACATTTTGTCTTTACTTTTAGAGGAGATAGACACCTCTTGCTAAAGACAGAGTTTATTCCATGTCACAATGGGTCAAATGTTGTAAAGGCCATTAACAATGGAGATTTTTTTCAGGGTGCCCTATTTGGCACACTGTATTAAACTGGTAGTTATATACTTTGTGTCACAGGCAGATATTGAACAGCTACTGATTGTGTGCAGGCAAATCTATACATATTTTACAAGGTCCAGAAAGGCCAGGGACCAGCTGTGGATCTGTCTCGGCACTGGATGAAGCTAGAGGTTGTAATGAGATGGAACTCAATGTTATATATGCTGGAAAGGATGTATGAGCAATATAATGTCTTGTCCAAGTAAGTGCTACTACATACTAGCAGGGACAGTTCAGGAGCTTGCATGTCATTAATCACCAATCAGTGGAGGCTTATAGATGGCTTAATTGTAATGTAGCGACCATGTGATCTTGCAACATTGGCAGTGAGTGGGGAGACTGCCTCCCTAAGCCAGGGCATACCTCTGCTCCATGTGCTAAGGCAGGTTATTATTGAATGTGCAGAGGCAGTTTGAGGTGACTGGTGATGCATTTAGTTATTCATTGGATGAACACTTGCTAGAGGTCCTAGACCACAACAAACACTTAAATGGCATACTAATGTGGCAGGCTGGAAGGTTCCCTAACAATTTGAGGACAGGCCAGATGAATCTGGAAGTAGAGGCAGAAAGCTTACTCAGTGACCAAGATGCAAGAGGTTTATTTACTAGGGACAATAACACAAGATAACTGTTTCCTACAATGCTACAGAATAATAAAAATAAATAACAAAGTAATATGACCAGGACCAACAATTGGTCGAACGAAAAATAGGGGGTTAACTCCTTTCAGTCCAAGTCCTGCTTGATCTTGGCTGAGAAGATAAAACAGCTGATGAACCAAGCTTGGGCTTTCCTATGCATCGGCTGATCAGCAGGTGAGTATTGACCCTACAAAATGCTTGTTACAAACAGGCCATAATGGGGTGTGCCCCGGATGAACAAATCACAAAGAGGAACACTCCTAGCTGGAAAAGGAGGAATGTAGCAATCCTCTGGGGCTCTGGGCAAAAAGTTGAAGACTTCTGGTTGGCCGATGGTTCTCTGGATGATCCACAGCAATGACCACTAGCAGGTCCCCGGCACCCAGATAAAAGACTGCTGGCGGTACAAAATTCAGGCAGCCTTTATGGAGCGACACGGGTACATGCACACTTATGGATGGCTGGCAAAATAAGAAAAGGGCATGCACAATGTTAACTGTGGTCTCTCAAGCTTGAGCCAGGGCAGTTCCTAAGCTGACTCACTATTGGATACCTCACTAGTGACTCTCTACCATGTACCGTTGCAGTACTGATGCTGGAACATTTGTGGCGGGACTTCGACATAGGCTAATGTCACTGGAGGTGGTTGTGCTGCAGATGATGGATGGGCTGGGGACCTTCCTGGGTCAACATCAGGCTCTAGCGAAGCTGGTCCGGGCAACAGAAGCAAAGCTGGACATCTGGTACACCAAGGCACAATTCGATAACACAATTCAGTAGCAAGACAACAGTTTGGATTTTTTAAACAGACAGTTCAGTTTTCACAGGAAATACAGTCTCTATGTGGTGCTAGGCAGGCAACAGCACAGTCTGGTTAGGGTGGGTCTCAAACAACCTTTACCATGGGCAACCCAGGGCCACTAGACCACTCCTACTCCCCAAAGGGTGCTGCACCTGTAAGGTTGGTTTTTGGCTTGGGAAATTCTTGCAAAACCAATCCCCTTCCCTAATGGTCATAACCACCCCTGTGGCAGGGCCTATGGTGCTCCCCATCCTGAATCTGCCTCCCTCATTAATGGCAACTGTGCCACTGCACTTGTGTAGGGCATTGTTCAGCCCTGCCCACTAATCAACTTCTGTATAGGCCTGGGCCCTCATGTCCATCCCTCCCTTCCCGGATATGGCTATGGGCCTCTGTCTCTGGCCCTGCCCCTGGTGTGGAATGGCCCCATGACAGAACAAAAGCTGGCCACCCATCTCTCTCTCTCTCTCTCTCTCTCTCTCTCTCTCTCTTCTGGGGGCTGCTACCATGCGGTGCCCCTCTCGTACCAGCAGTACTCTGATTTTGTAAACTGAGCTTATGGCCCACATTTCCGATTTTCCTATCATTGTTTCCCCCTCCCCAACCCTGGCTGACACCTCATCTAGAGATCCCACTGCACCTCCCTCTTTTCCTCACTAGGACACTGGCCCTTTAAGAATTCTTTTTGGGCACTCTGTTCCTTTAGCTTTCTGTTCCTTCCCCACCCCACTTCCCTAGCACCTGCAGCATGAGTATAATTAAAACTGAGCACTCAGCCCACTCACTGTCACAGCCTGGGACTTCAGTGCTGCTGCAGGGAGGCAGGAAACCTTGCTGGGGAGCTGCACTCCCACCTGGCTTCTCTTTGGGCACTGTGGTGGCTGCTGGGTGGAACTGGATGGCCTGGAGTGTGTTTTCTGACCAGACCAGTTTTCTGCTGCAACACCCGGTCTGCCGGCACTTGTCTCCCCCTTCCCTTGGGGCTCTGCTCGGGGAGGACAGGTCACGTTGGGAAGCTGAACTTCACCCAACTGACTCTGCTGCTGCTGACACCGCCACACATGGACCAAAGTTGAAGGGGAGCAATGCAGGGGGAGCCACAGACCCAATGCAGGTACTTTCCATTTTCTTCTATCCATGCTTCCTGCATCCTCCACCCTCATGACTATGCTGATGACTGCCTCCATTGACCACTTCCCTGCCCATTTTTAGGGCAGAGGAGGTCCTGGCTTCAAGCCAGAGGATTGGGGAGCATAAGATCTGCAGGGAGAGTCTCCTGCCCCAACCCTCTTCCCAGCACTAAACAATACAAACTCAGACAAAAGGACTGGGAGGGGTTGATGGGACTACATGCGAGGGGAAGGGAACCAGGAGAGGAGAAAGGGAAAGAGAAAAATAAATAATTTTTATGTCAGGGAGAGAGCCCCCAGTCCTTTGCGGTGCCCCTAAATTCAGGGTACTACAATTCCCCCCCTTAAACATACATGTCTCCATGTATGGGGTTAATTATTATTTTGAGTTTCAAAACACATACAGCATTTTAGTACTATGACCTATTTACCTAGTCTACTTAAAAATATTAATTTCTAACAGGTCGACTAACATTTTTAACCTACCACCACAATGAACTAAGAAAAGGGATGGACGGCCTTGAGGTGCCTTTCGGGAGTGGTTCCTGTCTCTTCTTGTTGACCCATTCATCTGTCATGAGGCCGTCACGGCTGCCCTGGATCTTATTGCTCCTGTTCATGAGTGCCCCTTATCCCTTCACCCCAGGTCCCCTTGGTTTGATGGGACACTGAGAGAGATGCGGAGACAGGGACGAAGGTTAGAGCGTTGTTGGCGCAAGTCCGCCCTTGAAGCCGACTGCCTTAGATTGATGGAACATTATTCTATCTATCAATCTGCAATCACCCATAAGAAGGCAGAATTCGTGTCCAGGGAGATTGCAGTTACTCAGAATCGACCGGCTCAGCTGTTTCAAACTGTAGACAGACTGTGCAACCCAGCCTGTCTGCAAGTTTGAAAAGCCTTTTCGCAATTAGAGTGTGAGGAGCTCGCTCATTACTTTGCAACTAAAGTGGCTGACATCAGGGCGGACTTGTGTCCGGCAGCCTCTAAAGGTGTTGTTGTGGAACAGTGTGAGATCACAGTGCCTCAATTCTCTTGGAGTTCTTTTTGTCGACCTGAGTTCATGGATATTATAAGGATCATTCTTAGTGTGCATCCCACAAGCTGTGGCTTGGACCCTGGACCGACTTCCCTAATTTTGGGTTGTTCTGATATCATTGGTCCAGTCCTGGTGCAAATAGTCTGGTACTCCTTGGAGTCAGGTGAGTTTTCTAGCTCCCTGAAAGAGGCAGTGGTGACACCTTTCTTGAAGAAAGCTACCTTGGACCCAGACTGTTTCTCAAACTACAGACCTACCTCTAACCTTCCTTTTATTGGGAAGATTATTGAGAAGGTTGTGGCAGCCCAATTGGAGGACCATCTAACCATCCATAGTATCTACAAATCCTTCCAATCTGGTTTCCGTAAAAGACATAGCACCGAGACTGCACTGGTTCGGGTGCTTAATGATCAGAAGAGACGTTCCATTCTGGTTCTCCTTGATCTCTCGTCAGCTTTTGACACTGTGGTTCACATGATGTTGATAGCACGCTTGAGGCAAATTTGTGGAATGTCGGGAACTGTTTTACAATGGTTCACTTCATTCCTCACTGGGAGATCACAAAGAGTTGTGTCGAGGATCTTTTCCTCTGGCCCAATCTCTTTGTTGTGTGGAGTGCCTCAGAGTTCTGTGCTGTCACCCATGTTATTTGCAGTGTATATGCTGCCCCTCTGAGACATTATAAGATAGTATGGGCTGAGGTTTCACTGCTATGCAGACGATACCCAGCTATACCTGTCTTTTGCACCCGACCAGGATGGATCTCTTGCGGTGTTTAACAACTGTCTGGATGAAATCTCAGGTTGGATGGATTCTAGTTGGCTAAAGTTGAACTCGGAGAAGACAGAGGTTTTGGTGGTGGACCCGGGTGGTCAGATCGAGATGTCACATAATGGCACGCCTTCTGGAATTTTTCTTGACAGTGTGTCACTTCCGACCTCTGAACGGGTGCTTAACCTTGGGATTGTCCCAGATGACAGGCTGACTCTACAATCTCAAGTGTCGGCCATTGTCAGAACTTCCTTTTACCATCTTAGGAATATTGCCAGGGTTAGGCACCTTGTTCCGTCTGACTCTTTGCCAACGTCGGTCCACGCCTTTGTGTCCTCGCACTTGGACTACTGCAACGCCCTTTACTTTGGGCTTTCTGGGGTAGAAATCCATCACCTACAGCTGGTGCAGAACACTGCAGCCCGAGTTTTGACTGGGACAAGTAGGTCCTGTCATATTATCCTGGTGCTGCGCAAACTGCACTGGCTCCCTATATGGTGGCGGATCACCTTTAAAGTCATTTTATTGACTTTTAAAGCCCTTCACGATCAGGGTCTGACCTATCTGAAAGATCTTCTGGTGCCTTATTGCCCTGGCCGATCACTCTGCTCAGCTGACAAGGGGTTGTTAGAGATTCCAAGAGTGAATTTAAAATCTTCAGGCAGCAGAGCATTCTCTCATGCTGCACCCACTCTTTAGAATTCTCGACCACGCCGGTTACGGGAGTGCACCTCCGTGGAGATATTTAAGAAAGATCTGAAAACATACTTATGGCAAATGGCCTTCTTGGATAAGTAAGTTACTTTTAGTGTGTCTGTATTTTTATTATAACTTACTATGTTTTAATATCTGATGCTATTATGGTACATTTTTATACATGTTTTGTAGATTTGTATTTGAAATTTGAATTTATGATCTTAAAATGCTCAAAGCCTTGCTACATTGAAAGGCGCTTTATAAATAAAATTATTATTATTATTATTATTTGTGGGGCAGGAGGATGACAGGTATGCCAGACAAGTACCTGACTGTGTGCTGCTGCTGCTGTGTGCCTCCCAACTCATGTCCTCCTATCAGTGTTGATGCTGCTGCCCAGAAACTGTGCTTAAGTCTGCTGCTGCTGAATGCCACCTCCTCCTTTATAGTAAGTGATATCATAACCTCTGGAACTGGGGGTCGAACATGAGTGCTCTGCCTGCTAGTCTTTCCTGAAAGAAAAAATGCCAACCAGGCATAATTTCTGGAAATGGGGATGTCAGTGCCATGTGGGTGCTCCACCTGCTTGCTCTTTTGCTATGACCAACAAACTGAAAGAAGGCGACACCTGTACAATTACAGTATAAAGGCAAAATTGAAATTGGAGGAGACAGTGATGATAATTAGTATCACTCAACAGCATGAGTGTGCCACCACTGCCGAATGACAGCCCTTTGCCTGCTCCACCTGTACCTTCACCTGCACAACCCAGTGCATACATGCATGCACCAGGCCCCCAGTTGGCCTACTCCACACCACACCTTCCCAGACTCTTAGCCAAGTGTAAATGTCAGATGCCAGACTAATGTGAACCTGCTGCCATGCCTGCCACCACGTATGATGCTCTGCACTATGGCCTCCTCCAATCCTCTGCACCCAGGAACAACACACACCACCTCCCCTCCTCCTCTTCCTCCTCCATCATCTCATACCTCCAGTTATGTCTGGACTCTTAGCTCAGCATACATGCCAGATGCCAGACTAATGTGAACCTTCTGCCATGCCTGATGATACTGATGATGCTCCTCAAGTCCTCCTCACCAGGGAACAACATGCACCAGCTCAACCTCCTCCTTCACATGCCTCCAGATAAACCCAAACTCTTAGGCAGTGTAAATGCCAGATATATTTACTACTGTGTGAACCTGCTTCTGTTGTCCTGCTTTCTCCTCCAGCCAGCAAGATGCCCACTCCTCATCCCATCCCTATGGGGCACCATAGTACTATTACACATTATAGCACTCACTAATGTGATGGCAAATATCATTCTATTTTTCTTTTTTCATTTTTTTACTTTTCTATTTCATTTTCCTCTTAAATGAACAAAGGACAGGAAGTGGGCTAGACTCACTTTTGGGTTTGGAGGCCTCTTCTTCTGCTGCCTAATCTTCAGAAACCAGCAAGCTGCTTCCTCCTTCTCTGGGGCATCCTTGCGCCTATACACATCCTGGCCATCACTAAAGAGAAGGTAAGTATCATTTTTCTTTTTGATTTTCAGTTTTCCTTTTACAGGTGCACCATGAGGTCATGCCATGGGCTGCCAAATGAAGAGAGGAACAATAGTTTCAGGCGTGTCTTCACAGGTGACAATGGTGGCAGTAAGACTGTAATACTGTCTGACAATGGATATACTGTGTGGCCACCATAGTGGCCAGCTGAGCTGAAGTAATTTGTGTCATGTCTTCACAAGTCACAGCTGAGAGTGCACAATGGATGTAAAGTGTGGCCACCATGGTGGCAAAGTCAGGGTAAATTACTTTTTCTTCACAGGTGACAGGAATGGAAAAAGTGGGACTAGACAATGGATCTATCATGTGGCCACAATGATGGCAATGTCAGGCTAAATTAATTTTTTTCTTCACAGGTGACACATGTAGTAATACTTGGAGTGGTCTATGACTTCCACTCAGTGGAGGCCCAGTGGTAGTGTAGGTTCAAATGGTTTGAAGGCCAGGGCCACAGCTGTGCAGAACTCGGGTGCATTCATGGTCACTTACTGGTGCTGCAACAGGGGACAATGGGGAACCAGAATAACAGAAAAATTCAGGAGGATGGGCTATATGATGCCCTACCCATTCCCTCTTGGCCCACACCATCACTCAGCTCGGGGTACAATCTGGATATGTAGATCAGGGGGAGGACAACCATCCCTCCCCTGCTGCTTTACGGTGGGGGGATTCCTTGGGGACCTGGTCATCCCGATGTTGAGGACGATGTGTGCTGGTAATGGGGATCAAGGACAGGGCTGAAGAGCAGCCTTCCTACCCCGCAGATAAAAAGTTTTATTTCAAAAAAGGAAGATTCCAAGTAGGAAACCTTTGGACAGACTAGATTAACTCTTCTTGTATTTTTCTGCAAGGTCATGTGTACAGAGTAACAAAATAAGTGTTGAGTACAGGCTGGGAGGAGTGACTGTCACGGTGCCCAAGGAAGAGAATAACCTGGGGGTTGCAATCACGAGCAACCTGAAACTCGCTACTGAATACAGCAATGCAGCAGTGAGGGCTAGTATGATGCTGGGTTTCATAAGCAGGGGGTTTACCAGCAGAAGAAAGGAGGTCACACTGCTACTGTACAGATTCATGGTGTGGTCACACCTGGAGTACTGCGTGCAGTGCTGGAACCCCATCCCAAAAAAGGACATTAACAAACTGGAGGGGTTACGGAGATGGGAGACAAAAATGATTTAGGGGCAGCAAGAGTCTTGTGCAATCAGAGGCTGCAGAACCTGAATATGTACTCACTCGAGGACAGAAGGGATCGTGAGGATATAACAAAGACCTTCAAGTACCCAAAGGGCATTAACAAGGTTAACCCAAGTGAACTTTTCAAGACCAGTAATAACAAGAACACGAGGGGGCACAGTTACAAACTGCTTGATGGAAGGTTCCGAAGGAAGTCAGGAGGCATTTCTTCAGACAGAGTGTGGTGGCAGGGTAGAACAGGCTACCAGAAGAGGCAGTGAACAAAAACATTGATGGCTGCAAGAAGGGGTGGAATAAAGTTATGGGGAGGGTAAGAGTGTCCAGAGAGGTGTGTGTGTGTGGAGCAACATGCAAGAAAGAATACATGAGTGCCACATCCGGCAGACTACAGAATGTAAGACCTTCTTCTGCTGGCTTACTTGTATGTTTGATTGTTTTTCTGTCCTTCTCTTTTCTATATTTCAATATAAATAACTGACTCCTAAAGTCCACCAAGCAGGCAGCAAAGGCAGTGGGGAAGGCCAGTGGGGTGTTGGGTTGTATAGGAAGGGGTCTCACAAGCCGAAGAAGGGAGATACTGGTCTCACTGTAAAAAACACTGGTGAGGCCTCATCTGGAGTACACCATGCAGTTCTGGAGGCTGCACCTTCGTAAGGACATTGACAGGGTGGGGATGGTGCAGAGAACAGCGACTAAGATGGTGCAGGATTTACAGCATAAGTTGTATGAGTAAAGGTTGAAGGACCTCAATATGTATACATTGGAGGAGAGGAGGGAATGGGGGGATATGATTGAGACTTTCAAGTACCTCAAGGGCATAAATATGGTGAGAGGGGAAAACATCTTCCAGTAAAAAAAAGTACTAGAACAAGGAGACATAACATGAGATTGGAGGGAGGCCGTATAAGGGTAAATGGGAGAAAGTTCTATTTCACCGAGAGGGTGGTGGATGCATAGAATGGACTGCCCCAGGACGCTGTGGGAACATGCACTATGCCAGGATTCAAACATGCATGGGATAGGAATTAGGGAACCATAGTGATGTGAAGGAATAACTAAGCTAAGAGAAGGAATAGCCAAGCCAATGACCAACTAGAGTCATAGGCCACTAGTACAGCTAGGGTAAATGGGCAGACTGGATGGGTCTGGCAGTCCTTTTCTGCTGGCAACTTCTGTGTTTCTGTAAATATTGTCCGTATGGATAGTCACCCACAGGGGCTACTTTAGTAAGGTCTACATAATTTTCCCTTGTCTTCAAAGGTCTCTTCTTGTCCTGCTCTCTTCTCATTGAGGAAGCAAGACTTCTCCTCTGCTTCCTCTGTCTTGGGTACCTTTGTTCCATTTCAAGGTTGGGCCATCACCAATGTGATAGTAGGTATCCTTTCAAAAAGTTATTTTTTTATTTTGGTTTTCTTTCACAGGTGAACTGTAACCCAATATAGAGTATACTACAGTCTAAATAATTTCCATCTTGTATTCACATCAGGTTTGTTTACAATCTGTCATCAAGATGTCCTCCAACTGATGCTACTGCCTCATTGTACAATTTGTCAAGCACCGGAAAATACCTGAAACAAGAAATAGGAGCAGACAACAATTACACAGTGACATACGGATATGGATAACATTTAAGGGGAAAAAAAGAAAAAATACTTACCTTGCATGGTAGGAAACTCTCTGAAATTAAATAACCAAATCTGGGCAAGACCCATGCAGCAACAGGATTCAGTCGTCATAGTGAAACACACCTACAAAAAGAGAAACGGTTACGAAAGATGCTTAGTAGATGCAAACCTTTGAGTCTTCACTACACCTAAAAAAAAAGCATCGATTAATGTTATAAGAGAAAATACAATGAACTGTGGAACAAATTCATGCAACAACTTCAGAACAGTAGAAATGAGTCCAATTAAGTCACAAAAGAAACCATAGTGGAAAACAAGCAGGATAAAAAATCAGGACTGCCCAATGTGTTTCAGCCCTCAACAGACTCGTAGTAGCCACAGCGCTACTCATAAACCCCTCTTTGATTTTCAGCTGTCTCTTGTCCACCTCTATAGAGTCAGTGAAAATGAAAGTTTTGCCTGCGTAAGAAATCTTAAGTTTCGTCAGGACCAAAAGTGAATGACTAACTCCCAATGCTCTCAGTTCACCATGCACACCATGTCTTCCAGCACTGACAGGTGGAGTAGCTGAGGTCCAGGAAGAAAAAGATTTGTGTGCCATCAGGGAGCTGAAGTGGGGCTTTATTTTTTGCTGCATGAAGGGGGGGGCAATAGCAGCACAATAATAACACCTTGTAGCAGGTGCAGCATGAAGAAGTCTGAATTATTTATTTTATTAGGTCATAAAAATTCTGAAAGTAAAAAATTCAAGTTAAATGTAATTTCTGCAATTTTTAGACCTAAGTGCATTACAAGAAATGCAGAAGGGGGATTAACACACAGCGCAGTACCATGCTACAGTAGCAACAGCAGTAGTGCATTGGCACCATTTCATAATGTCTGGTTTGTGAGCCAATTTCAAGACGTGAGAAATGTATATATTATGATTAAGCACTTGCAGGAGCTTGGCTAAGGTACTTGACAAATCCAGTCTGAGAGGATGAATTGAACAGCACGGGATTAGCAACCACCATTGGATAATTTCTTGTTTGGGATACATTTTCTAGAGGTATGAACAGGAAAAGAGCGTATATGACTGAATAAGTCAGATAGTGTGATTATGCCATTATGCCAGTGATAAAACTCTTGGATGTTGTTCTTTTCAAATTCACTATATATGTAAACAACAGTGCTTTACAACAACATAGTAGTGAAAAAAAGAATGCTGTGGTGCACAAACAGGGTCATTAAAGAAAGAAGATAGAAAATATCCTTTTTGTTTGTTTTTTAAGAAGGAGAAAGACAGCCAGCAGATAGAAATAAGGATGAGAGGAGATGAAATGTAATAAAAGAGTGAAAAAAAAAAGAGTAAAAGAGTAAAAGTGAAAGACAGGAAAGAATGTAAATTTTATTTTTGGATTTTTTTGTTTTCTTAAAAAGCAGACAGACATCAGACAGAAATAATGACAAGACTGAATGGAATGAAAGAGTAAAAGTGAAAGAAGACTTTCAAATTTTGAGTGGCTTTATATTTTATGAGGAGGTTAAACACAGAGAGGGCAAGGAAGACTAAGAGGACACAGAAAACAGAAAAACAGGAAAGGTAAAGTAAAACTTGTAATTGCTAATCTGATTCATGGCATGCTACTTTCAGATGGAGCACCACTTGAACCACCCCAATGGAGCTCCTACATTTTTTAGAAGATAAGCTGCTGGTTTTCCAGGACTTTTAAAAGCCTTTGTTCCATTGAGCAAACATACCAGCAGAGGTATCTCATCTCCTACTTAAGTTCTGATAGCTGCTCCAGAAGTTTTGAGGTGGTGCGGGTGCTGGTGCTGCTAGTGTGAGTCCCAGTGCAGGTACTGTCGCAGGTGCCATTGGAGCTCTGGGTGCAC
Source organism: Neoceratodus forsteri (assembly GCA_016271365.2). Classification (NCBI taxonomy): domain Eukaryota; kingdom Metazoa; phylum Chordata; order Ceratodontiformes; family Ceratodontidae; genus Neoceratodus; species Neoceratodus forsteri. Next base: position 538,651,964 of record CM057449.1, on the reverse strand, counting down.
TTGAACATATAGCACCATGGTGAGTATCTTAACTGAAAAGGAAATCTCATCCAACATTAGTTTTAGCCATGGTGTAAGTTGTTGTCTGAATGTTAGATAAAATTCACTTGTAAAGCAATTCAGGCCAGACACTGAACCTTTCTTTTGTCCAGTAATTGATAAGGAAATTTCAGTGGGAGACACAGGTTCCTGATTTATATCTAATTTGAGTATTTTGACTTTATGTAGATAGTCCACTATAACCTCTTTGTGGCATTGATATTCTTTATTGTAAATTTTATAAAAATACTTTATGAATTCTGCAGAAATTAATTTATCTGCATACACTTCTGCTCCCTGTTCTGTACTGAAGGAGGATACAATATTGCTTTATTATTGCTTTTTAAGTGCATAGGACAAAAGTCTACCTGTTTTATCACCATAAAAAGTATAATATGTTTTAAATTTTTAACAGGTCTTTCTCCACTAATGATATTGGGGCTTATGCATGAAGCTAACGTGCCATGTGTAGGGTGTGCAAGGACAGCATGGAGGCAACTACGTGCGCCCAGCACACACTCCACCCAAGTGTGGCATGCACAGTGCACACATAGGGCACCGCAGACATCCCGCATGGTATGTATATGGAGGCATACCTGCATAAGGACCATGTAGGTGGCCACTGCGCAAATGCACAATGTAGCATACACTGCCCAGGTGTGTGGCACAGGGCGTGCAAACTTACGTGGCTGGGAGGGCTGCCGTAAGTGACCATGTATGCTGCCCATCTGCTCATAGCCCAGCACAGTGGCTGCTGGAGGTGGCACAGTCACATCAACCCCCACTCACAACCCTGGGGCAGCTGCATGGTGCACCACTGCAGCATGTGGGTCATGCAGACTTGACCCGGCCATGCTACTGGCATGCCGCCAACTGTTGCATGCCACAGCCTCAGCAGTTGCCAGCCATGCCTAATGTCCAAAACGGGCATAACATGGGGGAGGCAGATACCACACGGAAGATGGAGCACAAACAGGGCCTAACTGCACCCCTGCACAGCAAACAGGACTGCTGAAAGGGGGTAAGGCTCACAGCCATGTGCAGAACCCGATGAGGCTGACCCCCCACCCCCACCCCCACATAATGCCATGGATGGCCACACAGTGGCAGTCCATTATGGGCCCTGCCCAAGCACTTGGATCGGGTGTGCACAGGCACCCAAGCCCCATCCCCATCCACCCAAATCCACCAAATACCACACATTGCAGGGACAGGGCATATCATACACAGACACAGACGCAACACCAGGGACACAGCCCAGAAAGGTGTAACTGCACCCCCAGGAGGCAGCTACAGTGGGAAGGGAGGTGTAAGATGCACACAGTGCAGTACAGGACACCTGAAACACATACAGCAAGCAGTGCCCACATCCCCCACTGTACAGCTATGATGAAACACACTGTATGGGGGACAGGGGATGCCCATGGGTCACAGGGACGGCACCAGCACACATGGCCAGTGGTGATGAAAGCCCCCCCCACCCCCACTACACTGAGCAATGCTGATAAGGTGCACCCCTGACACCTGTCCATACCCCAGAGATATCAACCATATGTATGTGCTCAAAACAAAACACTTTATTCAAACAACACAACAACTTATGCCAAATGGGCAACCCACCCAGTACACAACAGCTCCATGGTGTGACAAGTTCAGGTGACAGCAACTGCGGAGCTGGTGAACCCCATCCTGTGACATCATTCCTGTCCCTGCTTGGCCCCATGTCTCAAGCCTCCCAATGCCACAGCTTCTCATCCCTGCTGGACTCCAGCTCATACGCCAGCACCCTGACTATCCACTGCAGTACCATCCTGCAGACTGGCCCCATGGTAACACTGTGGAGAGAAAACACACAGTGAGTCACACCACCCAACAACAACAACAGCAGCACACATGCATGGGATGAGCCATGTGGCTCCTCACAGTGAACCAGTCAATGCTGCACCAAAGTCTGTTCATGGGCATGGTCACATGCCCGGTACTGCCCCAGAGCCCATGTGCACCTGTGGCATGGACCACAGCCCCCATGTGGACTGCATGTGGAGGGACATCACCCATGCAACACTGGCCAACAACCCTGTCCCCCCGCAAGCCCCCTGCGGCATGGTGCTGCACACACAGCTACTGTGTGAGACACACAGACAAGGCTGCAACCTGTGTGACCTGAGCAGACTGAGACAGAGCATACATGCAATGTACATAGTAGTGCAATGACACCCACAGTGCACCGAGCATGCATGGCCCAACCTGTGCAAGTGTCCCATTGTACAGGGGCCAGTGTCACACACACACTGCCAGTGAGGCTGCATACACCACACCCGCTGGCACGGCTGGATGAGTGACATGGTAGGGTCTGACACCACAACAGGTCACACCAGAAGACTGTGCCACGCCCACACAGGGAATGCACATCTGCTATGTGCCAGCCGTGGCAGCACCATGCTGCGCGGTACACCATACTGCACAGCAGACACTATGCACAGCCACAGGGCATGGCAGGGTGGTGCACAGAACACATGTGGCCATAGGCCGGGGAGGGAAGGGCCATGCCAAGATGTGTCCCACTGTCCCCATGCCCCATGGTACATGTACAATGATGAGGGTACCACATGCACAGAGGACTGACAGACACCTGCATCACTGGCATGCCCCTGCAGCCCACATAGAGCACAGCATCGCATAGTGTGCAACACACACCAGGGGGTAGAGCAAGCAAGGAGATGGTTTGTCAGTGATGATGGATGGCAGGCCTGAGTCCACTGTACACATCACCGACATGGGTGCAGGTGGTGTGCAGTATGGCAATCACACATATCCACTGGACATGCAGGGCCTGGTCTGGGCCACAGCCACACATGTGAGATGCCACCATGGCACCAGCTGGCCGGCAGTGCAACCCACCATACAATTTAGCTGCACTGGGCCCACACCATGGCCCTTGCACATAGTCTACCCTGCTCACAGCTTGGCATGCCCATGCACATGAAATGTACTCACCTGAGAAAAAAACAGTCACCTGCCAGACAGCATGCCAATGTCATCCTGCTCCCCTTCGTACTCTACGTAGCCACCCACCAACATCTTGGACAGGTATCTTGTGAATGGCACCCACCACCAATGCTTTCGCCTGGTGGGTGCACTCACCATCATGGTTTGCCCCATCTGGCTGCTCGACCCTTTTCAACTCCAGGCACCATGGCATGTCCATCCAGTCCTGTGTGGGAGCAGTGAGACAGAGAGAGAGAGAGAGAGAGAGAGAGGAGAGAGAATGAGAACATGGGTTAGGCCACAGCACAGTAGGGGCAACATGGACAGTATCAGGTTCTCATACATTGGCCCAATGCTCACCCACTCATGGTCTTGCATTGTACATAACATCCTGTAGCCCCCAGAGTCACAGAAGTCGGACTTCCCAACATGCCACAGAACTTGGAGGAGCCGCTCAATAAACGGAACATCTATCTCTGCTATGCTACCTGAGATGTACTGATTAGAACGCAAAATGGAATAGGACCAGGGCATGCGTGCTCACATGTGGCCACTGCCAGTGCAGGGCCACCATGCACAAGCAGCATGACATGCCCCCTTAAAAGTACACACATGTGAACATGGAAGTATATAATGGTAGCACCTGGCAGCCACACGGTGCACCAGAAACATAATACCATTGAAGAATGTGTCCCAAACCACTCCTGAACATGGAACTGTTCAATGAGGAGCAGCTGTTGCTACAGTGGTCATGGACATGGCCAAGGGTCTTCTGCCCACTGCTGGATGCCTCCACACAGTGGGAAGTACACTGCATCAAGTGTTTCCATCTGCCATGGCCTGTGATCATCACGCTATGTGACATGATACATGACAGGATCGCCCTGCAAACACACCACTTGAGGGTGAAGTCAGTGGAAATGAAGGTGCTGTGTGCACTGGCATTCTATGCCACAGGATCATCCCAAAAGGTGACTGGTGACACAGTAGGTGTCCTGTGCTGTGTTGGAGGTCAGAGACACCCTGCAGGAATACATGCACACCCACATCCCTTCCCGCGTCTGCCAAGGATGTCCATCATACTAAGCAAGCCTTTTATGACATGCACAGCATCTCCAATGTGTTGGGCGCTATCAACTGCACCTATGTTGCAATACTGGCACCACCGATGGAGGAGGAAGTGTACAGAGAATGGAAGGGTTTCTACAGCGTCAATGTCCAAGTGGTGTGCGATGTGCTGGTGTGTTCACTAATGTCTGAGCAAAGTTCCCTGACTCAACCTATGACTCCTTCATCCTGGACGCATTGCACATTGGTGGCATGCTCTGTGCAGGGGGCATCAATGGCTGGCTGCTGGGTGAGTATGATGTAGGTGCCCTGTGACTCTAACACCCATATATCCACTTGTGTGCATGCATATGACACTATTCCCTCTCACCCCTGCACAGGTGACAGTGGATACCCACTGCATTCCAACCTCATGACACAAATATCTGCGCCCATTGACGCTGCAGAGGAGGCATACAACCATGCCCATTGGAAGATGAGGAACATCATAGAATGGGCAATTGGACTACTGAAGAAGCACTTCCACTGCTTGGACTGGTGGAATGTTCATGCTAGCAGTGGGGAAGACATGATGGGCATTCACAGTCTGTGCCATGCTGCACAATATCACCCTGCGTCATGAAGTTCCCATGCCGGAGGGTCTGCCAGCGGATGGGCCACCTGCAGATGGTAATACATGCACATGCCATGGACACAAGACTGCTGGTGGTTGGGAAGCATGTGTGGCACTTGTGCAGGTTATGTTCCAGTAGTAGGTGGTGCATCATGGATGTGTCAGCACTGGTGCGCCATGCAATGGTACGAGCTGATGGGTGTGTGCAAGACTGGTGCATGTGTGCAGCCGTAATGGTGCACCCTGTGCATGTTGTGTGGTGGCACCCTTTGTGTGCTTCTGCAGTAGTGAATGGTGGGTGTGTGATGATAAGCCACATGCTGAAAGCACCAGGGGGGCCCACCCACTACAAGCATGCACCGCACGGTGGAGGCTGCGCACCAAGGGGGTCTACAGGGGGGCCATGGTGTCCACAGGGGTGGGAGGAGCCCAGTGCAGTCACATTTCACCCACATATGGTGCTGTGTGTCCATGGGGGGTCATATCTGTGGTGCTGATCACCAGGTAGGGTGCAGGGGCCAGTCATTGGTACATGTCAGGGGGTGGCCTTTCCAGGGTGCTATACATCATTGTGGGTGCTTGTGTTGGTGTGGTACTGCAGAGTGTGTGTGAGTGTGTGCAGGGGGTTTGTGCACTTGCACCATGTGGGACCATGTTTTGCTGCAGTACCGCCTTGTGTGTGGGGGGGTGTTTGTGCATGACATCCTTGTGTGGACAGGTGATGTTGCTGTACTCCTTGGTGTGTGCAGTGCTACACTGTGTGAGGTGACTGTTGCTGCTGTGCCACCACAAGATGTGTGGCCATGCATGGTAGTGTGTCATGTTACTGGGACTGCTTGTCAGTAGGCCTGACAAGCAGCCTGGCAGAGGTTCACCATCCCATCCTCAGGATGGCTGGCAGGTGTCTACTGGTGCCACGGCCATGCTGTCTGCCGGTGGCTTGCTCCCACTCAGGTCCCGTACTACAGTCCTCAGTGCCTTCTGTGCCCATGTCCTCCGGTTCATCAGGGTAGCCCTCCACACTGGGGTCATGCTATTGCACAGTGTCATGTATGTTGTAATGTCTCGGGGTGTCTGTGTCTACTGGACCTGTCCTGGGAAGCAGCTGTGGACTGCCCATTCTGGTGTCCTCCTGTGCGTGTTGCTGCTCAGAGTTGCCTGTGTGCGGTGCATGGCATTCTGTGGTGTTGTGCACCAGCCACTCAAAGGTGTCCTCAATGTGGTCCATGCTGCTGTGCATTCCTCACACCTCCATGGTTATGGCATTTAGTGCATCAGTGTTCTGGCACTGTTCCGTGAGGTGGTCGGCCTCGAGCTGGCACAGCTCTTGGTACCTGTCTGCCAATGTGGACTGCATGCATTCCATGCATTCATATTGGAGTACACGCAACAAGGGACCCTTGCCAGGGATGGTCCTCTGCATCCTGTATCTTATGTATGGAGGGGGCACACATGTTTGCTGGTGGTCCACCATGAGAAGTTGGCAGCGGTCGTTCACTGGGTGTGTTATGTGCATGGCATGCCAGGACACCAGGTCCCTGCCACTGTGCATGGCTGTCACTTCCTCCACAGGCTGTTGCTGTGGAATAGGACAGCTCATCAGCCTAATCAGTGATGCTGTCCTCCTCAGTGTCTCTCCATGGGTGCCTCTGTATCTGGCTCGGTCCCTGTGGGTGAAAGTGTATAGTTAGTTGGGCCAGGCATGGTGCATGTTGTGTGTGTCAGTAGGGTGCATGTGGCACCATCACTCACCAGTGCCTGGTCCTGCCTGCCTGCCGTCATCCTCTGCTGGCTGTTTTCCTGTAGTGTCCAGCCATTGCATCCCTATTGCTGCTGTAGTGCCAGCCTGCCTTGTCAGGTCTGCGGGTAGAAATGACAGTACTGTTAGTCCATTGCTTAGGGTACTGCACATGTATCTACCTGTCCAACCCCATCCTATGTACCATCTAGGGTGTCCATACCATCCACCTCCCTGCAGATGCCAACCTTGGTCAGGGTGTCAGCCAACATGCATTCCTCAGGTGTCAGCTGGCTGTCTGCACTGGGGAGCTACTGTCGGTGCCATGCCATTTCCGTGCTGCTGCTGTGATCTTGTACTTGACCATGGCCCACTGGTCATGTCATTTATGTTTTATGGTGTCCAGGGTCAGTGCTCCAGTCCTGTGGCATGGATGGTGCTCTGTATATCAAGCCACAGCCTTGTCTTCACCTCAGCAGGTGTGCTTAGTGATAGGGACCCATACAGGCAGCGGTAACGCATCCTAATATCTGCCACCATGGCCGCCTCCTGGCCCCCAGTGAAGTTTGGGGTTTGGGGATGGGCACTGAGGCATGCCCTCACATGGCAACGGCCATGGCCAGTCACCCACTGCTCTGCTTCAAGATGCTCTGTGCCCTGCACTTCCTCCTGCACACTTCCCTTGTTATCCACCATTGGGAATGCATTGTTCTCCTGCATGCAATTCACTTCCATGCTACTGCGTGGGGGTGGGTAGCACTGCCATTTATGGTGGGGTCAAGGGGCAGTGCCGCATTACTGTGACCCACCTCCATGCATTGCGTGCCATGCTACGTGGCTCACTTCATCACGCCCACTTCATCTGCATGGTGCACATGGTCATTCATGCATGTGGCATTATGGGGTGGTCTTGCACGCTGCGTGACTGCGCACTGTGTTTATGTTTTCATGTGTAGTGCACACGCCTTCATGCATAGGCCCCAATAGTTGTTAGTTTTTTTCTATTTATACAATTTTGGAGTTTGGAATTAGTTTGGTTGTCAAAATCCTGTTCTATTAATTTATTCTCTAATCTTTTAATTTCCTTTTTTAAAATTTGTAAGTTTATTCTTTTGTTGTTTGTTTCTTTTAATTTGATAAGAGGTAATAACCCCTCTCACATAAGCTTTGTAAGCATCCCATTTTATTGCTGTAAGCATCTCAGGGCTGTTATTAAATAGCTAATTTTCCTCAATGCACTTTTTTGTTAGGTTAGTAAACAATGTTTTGTAACAAGATATTGTTGAATCTCCATAAGGGGGTATTTACTCTATTTAATGTAGGAACCATTTGAGTGAAGCTCATAGTGTAGTCCAAGACTACTATACCATGCATATTCAGATTAGAAATCCTGGAAGCCAGGTTTCTATTTATTAAGGTATAATCTATACGACTACACATTTTTAGATATTTGAATCTATAAGTGCATTCTTTTTTTCATCTGGTTCCTATCCCCCCAAATGTCAATCAATTGGTTTCTTATCATAAAATAATTCAAAAAAGAAACAGACTGATAATCATTACTACTCGGTTTCAAGGTTTTATCAATATGGGGTACTAAAGTGGAGTTCCAGTCTTCTGCCAAGATAATATCCATACACTTAAGAGCAATAATGTCCTTTCCAATTTCTGCAAAAAGTCTGTATTGAATAGGACCATATTGTATATTGACCTTAACAGAATGTGTGTATTGTATACTTCTCCTTCTACTAAAATATTTATTTTATTTATTTAGTTTTTGTTGACTGGGTAAGTGCGCTAGACAAATCCTGCCTGTTTTCAGGCACGACCCAGGGGAAGGGGATACAGATGAATGCCAACTGACCTTGAATCAAATTAAACTGTTGGTGGTATTTTTAGTGAATGAGGGAAATTTGGCCAGGATACTGGGGAAATTCCCTTACTCTTTTCGATAAGTGCCATGGGATCTTTAACATCCACCTGAACTACCCCCAATCCAAGCAGATGGGACCTCGGTTTAACGTTTCATCCGAAAGACGGAAATAATGACTTTCAGCCTCTTTTGTTTGTTGAACAAGTTTAAAAACAGTATTTTTAGGTCTCAATGTTTCTGTGCCACGACTACTAGTAGTAGTACCAGCTGAATAGAAAATTTGAACAACCCATTATCTTTAAAATGTTTTAATGTTACTATCTATTAAGTGTACTTCATGCAAACAAAGAATCTTTACTTGATGTAACTTAGCATATTGTAACACCTTATTTATCTTTCTGTAACTGTTTAATCCATTAACATTTAGCATAGCAATTGTGCTCCCAATACTATCTTTTGGTGTCTCCATGTTTACTAAATGTGTTACGATCGTGTACCTTCATTCTACCCAGAGTGTGTATGATTCAGTGACTTAAAAACCCTATCACCCTTATTATGGGAAAATATATTCCCATCTGGGACCTGAAAAGAAAAAAGGTGGTATCCAAACCACAATAGATACCAGACACTGTTTAACTGTATTTGGTGTGAAAGAGATGAGGCGCCCCACCTCATCAAAGGGTGATTGATAAACATCACCAAAGAGACACTGAAATAAGTCAGGTTTTTAAAATAATGTAATGGCTGGAGACCGGCACCCTTTGCCTAGGCAGCACGGGGATAAAACATCCATGGAAAAGTTCAAATAAGCAACAGTTTCTATGCAGTATAGAAGATATAAAGCAAGGACTCACCAGAGTTCAGTAGCCTGTGATCAAATTAAAATGTTGCTTTATTCAGAATGCAAAACAATGGTGGTCAATATCAAACTCTCCACTCCCTCACAGCATGGTATATTTCCTCATAGTGTCCTATGTCACCTGACACGTTTCGCACCTTGTGCTTTTTCAAAGGTTTTTAAAGCCTCAATTCTTTTTTCGCATGCTCTGCTGATGAAAAAAATTGTTGTTTGCCATTCATGAAAACTCAAAGTTTTGCGGGTATCAAAACCGATGCTTTGATGCATTTTTGCCAGAAAGACTTTTTCAAAGAATCATATTTTTTTCTTTCATTAACTATTTCATAAGGTAAATCTTGGTAGATTGCAATAGTGGCACCTTTCACGGGCACCCATTTCTTCTAGTAAACCGCATTCATTAACCTATTCTTTTCTTCTGATCTAAGTAATTTAACAATAACAGTACATGGTGGAAGGCTGTTCTCTGTTCTGGCCTGCAGAGCCCCATGGACTCAGTCTATTTTTATATTTAATTCAGCAGGAATGGTATCAAGTAGGGTGCCGAAGATTTCTAAAAAGATGTCTTTTAGCTGTTGTTTAATTTCCGAAGACTCAAGAACACATTATTCTTAAGTTCGTTCTCCTGGACCTCAGCTCCATATCTGTCAATATATTAGACAAATCCAACATTGTGTTTTCTTGTGTGGATAATTGCCTGTCCCATGCAAAGGCCTTGTCCTCTGATTCAGAAATCCTAGTCTCCATCTGAGATATTCTAGAGTTACTGTCTTCTACCATGGTGTCCAACTGACATATACATTTTTTAATTTCTTCCATTTCTTATATAATTTTGTTGATCCCTTCAGCATTTTGTTTCACAAAATTTAAATCCCTTTTAATTGAATTGATATCACCAAGAAGAATGTTAACCCAGGCGGTGTAGATTCATTTGGGGGTACCTTTAAAGACTGAATCATAGGATTTGGTACTTGAAAATTCTTTTTGCCATTCTTGCCCTTATTTAAACCGTGCTTGGAGGTGTAATTATTTTGGAAGGCAAAAGACACAGTTGTAAGTTGCAACTTTTGTGGACTTTTATGTTTTTTATCTTGTTTTATGCTCACATCAAATTGTACTATTTCAAATTCGACATCTGAACACACAGAGATGAATTCCACTTCTATCTGAATTGGTAATTGGCATTTTTTATTTAACAAGGTACCCCCCCCCCCATTCTATTTGTTCAGACATACTTTTTTTGTGATTCAGTTACCTCAGGGGTATTGTAGCACTGTAAGTGAATCTATCTTTACTTCTTTACTAGCACTCTGTTCATTATCATTAAAGAACCCCTGACACCATTGTGACAGCTTCGGAAAAAATTTAATATTTATTTATTTATTTTATTTATTTAATTTTGATAACCAGGTAGGCACACTGGGACCAGTAATGGTCCCATTTTTGGGGGCGACACAGAATCAAGTACATATACAATATTATTATAGCATTTGCAAAAATGACAGTTTACAGTTGTTTACATATTACATGTATTGGAGGACAGACAGTTTCCAACATGCAGCACATAGCCATTATTGTTACTATACCAATATACATTAACGAACACCCCCACTCCCTGACAGAAATTTTAGAGTCAGTAGGACCTCAGTAGATATATCAGTGGTGACAAGTGCATTGATTTAACTCCAGCAAGTGGGCCTTTAATCCCTTTTTGAATCCCCCTAGTGAGTCGTACTCCTGGAGGTTTGTTGGTAACGTGTTCCATATGGGAGGAATGAGGACTGAGAAGACCCAAGACCCTTGGAAGGACATCATCCAGGGAACCTCAAGGAGCTGTCTGCTTGAGGATTCTAGTGTTCTGCTACTCTTTTTTGGTCACAGCAACTCTGCCAGGCTTGGGGGGGGGGGTCAGTAGCCAGCCTGAACTTATAGGCTACACATAGAGATGGATGTTGTAATCTACCTTCCAAGGTGAGCCAGAAAAGGGCATGAAGGACCCAACAGTGATGTTCTCTGATGGGTGCCCCAGCAGCAATCCTGCATATCTTATGGTACAGGGTTCTGAGTTTCTGCATCTCAGAGTTTTTAACTGAGAGCAGCACAGGGGAGCCATAGAAGAGTGTGGATAGGAGGATACCTTGGGCAATCTAAACACATGAGTCCTGGGTAAGGTAAGCACTAAGGTAATGATTTACACACTATTCAGCTTATACTAAATATTTTTTTCTGTCATTCTCACCTTTACTTCTTTATTACTCATGACATTTGCACATAAACAGGATTACTGCCCTATTTCTTCTGGCTGCTTGCCTACACCTGACATCACAGTCTTGTTTATGACATCACAGTCTGCTGCTGTAGAGATAATTAAAGTGCCAGAAGCAGGGGATTATGATGTCAGGTGTAGGCAAGCAGAAACAGAAGATAAAGTCTAAAGGACAGTAATCCTCTTTCATACAACCGTCATCAGTAATTAATAAAAAAAGGGAAAGAATTATAGAAAATATATGAAATATAAACTAAACTGTGTGTAACTCTTAATTTTTTTCATGTTTTTCTTATGGTGTCAGGGGCTCTTTAAATTCTATACCTTTGGGCATAGAATCTGGGTTTGTTACATCTTGAAAGACATTTTCCATTTGTAAGTTGTTTTTCTGCTCATTCACATCAATTCCCCTATTTGGTGATAAAATAGGGCCCAATGGGTTATCAATATTCATGTTAGGGATTTTATCAAAAAAGCTTAAAAGGGCTTGCTCTATTTCTATTTTTGTTTGTTGTTTAATTTTACTTTTGAAGGCTTCTTTGGAGATCTTAAGCCCCTTTTTAACTTTTCTTGCTTCCTTTCTGCTGCTTCAGCCACTAAAGCTTGTTGTAACTAGAGATGTTGCAAAGTAAAATGTTGCCTGTGAATTTCACATAAAGTGCAGAAAATTCACACTTAACAAAATTTGCAAAATTTCGGTCGACCAACAGAAATTCGCCACATGTGAATGTGTGAATTTTGTGATGAAATGTGTGCATTTTTTTGCAGCGAAGTGCAAAATTCATGGGTGAAGTGCAAAATTCATAGGCAAACTTTTGCATTTTGTGGTGAAATTCACACAATTTGCAGGCTGCAAATTGTGTGAATTTCAGGAAATGCGCTCCACGAATTATGTGAAATCCACAAATTTCTTTGCAGAGCAAATTTCATGGACTTCGCACAACTCACATTGTAACCCAGTCTTAAACAGTTACCAGAGCTATGACATAAGCAGGATAGATAAAGAATAGTAGTCAAGAATTAGGGGATTCTGTACAGAATGTCAGCCAGCCAACAATGTGGACATAACAGCAGGAGGACCTCAAAAGAGACAAAACGACCAAAAAATTGTAATAATATACAGTCTAACCTTCCAAATAGTAAGTTTCTATAAGAACTTGCAATTTACTTAGTGAAAGAAAATGTTATCTGTCACCTTAATTAGTGGGGCTGCAGCTACTTGTGTTGGTGTTCTCCCTCTTTTCAAACAGACACTCTGGCAGCATGGATAGTGTGTCCAGTTTCTCTTCTCCTCATTGGGTTTCAGAGGTTTTCTAATGGCCTTAAGTCTTTCTCTCCTCTCCTCTCCAACTAATTTGTTTATTTTTTTTATTTTAGCCAACCTTAACCGTCAATTAGGAACTATGTACGTGCCAAATACTGCTCTTCTAATACCAATAGTCACGGGCATTCGTGTGTTAGCAACATCACCTTATTAGAAGCAGACATTATGGAGGAGGAGTTTTCTTTATAATTCTCTGCTGCCAAATTTACCTCTTTGCATCATACACAGGAGGGATTGGGGATACCCCACTCTCAACACCTATACATTGGAGAAGTGTGATAGGTCAAGGGAGGGCTGGCTAAGCTGGGAGAAGGAGGGAAGTAAACCATAAATAGAGAGAGAAAGAGAGAGATCAGCAGCTCACTTGAGAAGTGGAAGCCGGCAGCACATCTCCAGCTGTGGGTGTTTTCCAGCGAGTCATGAGCTGAGAATTCCTCTGTCCCAGGCAAAGTGCTATGACAGGGCATTTTTCAGATCACACCCAAAACATCTCTTAAAGAGCTAGTGTATTCAGTTGTTTGAGTCAGACTTTGTGTGGCATGCCTGTCATGACTCCTAGCACTTATGAAATGTGAAAAAAATCAAAAGCATAGAGAGTGAAGCCAGCTGTTTCCCAGTACAACAGTTAAACTTATGAGCCTCACTCACCATCCATTCTACACTACAACAATTTCTCCCCTAAACTGATTATTTTGCTGTTTAAATTATATGTGATAATTTCACATTGGGTGTGCTGTTGAAAATGTTTTATTCACTACAACCAGCACAGACATTGCTTTTCTTTTAGACTTGATCATTTTCCAGTGCAGGAGATAAATGTATTTTTCATCTCAATTTTAAGTAAATGTATTTTTGGGGCAAATGTTAGTAAGTGTTGTGCTGTCACTCCTCTTTCAGCATATAATAAATATATCCATTATGATGACAGCCATAGAAACATAGACACTGACAGCAGATGAGGACCGCTTGGCCCATCTAGTCTGCCCATTTCCCTACCTACAGGATAGGCCACAGATCCTAGTTAACCAACAGCCATGCCGAGTTAAAAAACCAAAACAGATAGCTGGTGACAACAGCCACTGATAAGTATGTTAGCCCTTGAGTGCTCAGTCACAAGTATTGGCTAGTCCCCCTGCAGAAAAAAAAAATTGTCTTTTACAACTCTGTTTTATTGCTAAAGATTTGAAAAGAAAAAATGGTCCCTCATCAATCTCTGACCCTTACACCCCCGTCACCCCACTCTGATCCCCCAAGCAGCACACCCTCCACATAACTTCACTAACCAAAAAAAGGGTCCCTCAGTGTAGTTCTACTCTCACTGAAAAAGACATCCTCCTCCTTGAAATGCAATAACAAACTTTATTTTCAATGCATTTTTAACCTTTGGTTGGAGGAATGGTCAGAAGTATGGCAGCTAGGATTCAATGCAAAGAAATGCAAAATAATGCACCTGGGAAACAAGAACCCAGGGGAAGATTACACAATGGAGGGAGGTAGTAACAACAACAAAAAAGGAAAGAGACCTGGGGGTAATCATATCAGATGACCTTAAGGTTAGCAAGCATTGTGAGAAGGCAGTAGGGAGGGCTGGGGGTATACTGGGATGCATAGAGAGACGTATCACCAGCAGAAAACAGGAAGTTGTTATCCCTCTATACAGACAGATGGTGAGACCCCATCTGGAGTACTGCATCCAGTTCTGGAGACCCCATCTCTGCAAGGACATAGACAGGATAGAGGCAGTCCAGAGGAGGGCAACTAAAATGGTCTAGGGTCTGCAAGAAAAGCCATACGAGGAGAGACTAAAGGAGCTTAATATGTATATCCTTGAGGACAGAAGGGGGGGACAAGATAGAAACTTGTAAGCACCTCGGTGGAATCAACAAAGTCCAAGAGGGTAGCATCTTTCAGAATAAGAGACGTGCAAGAACAAGAGGACACAATTTAAAGATGAGGGGGTGGTTCTGGGGCAATGTAAGGAAGTATTTTTTCACAGAAAGGGTAGTGGATGCATGGAACAGCCTTCCTGATGAGGTTGTGGGGTCTAACACTGTGGGAGAATTCAAGAATGTGTGGGACAGACATAAGGTGATTCTTGTGGGGGAGTAGGAAGAAATAGACTGTTGGTTAACTTGGATCTGCGACCTATCCTGTAGGTAGGGAAATGGGCAGACTAGGTGGACCAAGTGGCCCTTATCTGCCATCAAAGTCTATATTTTTATGTCTATGTTTACTCATAACTTTGTCATTTTTACATATTTTTCCACCAAACTTTCAACATGGCCTTTTTGGGACCACATGTTATAAACAAGGTAGGTAACATTTTTCAAATCCAGGCCAAAATTTGATTTTGCAGTTGTTCTGTGAAATAACCTGTTGAGCAGGATTCAAAAATGTTCACCAAACCAGTTCATGAGTTGGGGTCATAAAAAGACTATATTGAAATATATGGCAAAATGACTAATTTGTGAGTGAACATTGAAATATTTCAGTGCTCACATGTAACTTTACTAATTTTGAATATTTGTCCCTCAAACTTTCAACACGGTCTTTTAGAGACACCACCTCATGAACAAGGTAGGTGAAATTTGTCATATCTAGGCTGAAAGGTGACTTTGAGGTCACTGGGAAAATCACCTTTCAGGTAGGATTTGAAAATGTTTACGTATTGAGTTCATGAGATGGGGTCATAAGAAGAATATGTTCAAAATTTGGTGTCAAAATATTAAAACAACATTTACTGAGGTAATTTTCAATATTTTGACTTCAAACTTTCAACATAACCATTTTTTTTTTCACACCACCTCATGAACATGACATGTGTCACTTTTCAAATCCTGGCCAAAATGTGTTTTCACACTTGTGGTGTGAAATGACATTTCAGATAGTATTTCATACAAGCCACATGCCATGTTTAAAAGGGTGAGTCATAAAATGACTGTGTTGAAAATCTGGGGTCAAAATTAAACAATGTATTAAGAATTGTGTGCAGTGCTGGCCTTTGGACCAGTGGGAAATGCTTTGTGATCCTATGTCAGTAAAATGGCCTCAGGGTGAGCTCAGTGAGCCAGCTGAATGGGCTGAGGCTAGGGGGATGGTATTTACATGTAGTATCACCCCCCACCTGGGAAGGAAAGTTGCAGGGTTAGTCACAAGGGCCCACTTACCATATAGTGAAGAGAAGTCTTCTGTTGGCATAGGGCCCTGCACCTCTGTACCTGCAGCTGCATGAAAGAACCAGTTAGGGTTCAACTTAATACTACAGAAGTAGGGAAATGTGACATTAGGATTGCCAGCCTTGACTCACCCCCCCAAGCAGCAAAAAGGCAGGACCATACAAGCAACCACAGATAGTCATCATCAGGTAAAACAAACAACATACAACTACTTCCAGATGATACGAATGCAGTAGCACTAATGTGTTACTTTTGTGGATTTGTATATGTGGTTTAACAGCTAGAAGTGTGTGTTTATATCTTACAGTGTGCATGAGTCCCTGTGGCTACAGAAGCACTGGCTTCACAGGGATCTGCACTTCTGCAGACAGAAATACTGTACCAATTTAGGTATCATGGATTTCTATATAGAGCTGCAGAAATGCAGGCAATATGCTTCTGGAGCCAGAAGTCTGTGGTACAGTATGTCTTACTATGGCTGCAGGCAGAAGTAGTGTTGCACTTTTGGTATCATGGATTTCTACCTGCAGCTGAAGAAGCTGGTGTGTCTGTCTTATAGCTGTGGTCTTATACATGTATGTATATCTTACAGTGGTAGTTTCAAAAAAGTTGACTGGTACTGTAGTATTTTCCGTCAAACGTGGAAAAAGTATAGTGGATTTACCGCATACTGTGGAAATAAAAACAATGTTATTCAATGCATTTTTTTATCACAGTAGCTGTAAATCCACTGTTTTTTTCCTGTGGTTGATGAAAAATACTGTGGTGCCAGTTAACTTTTTTGTAACTACCACTGTATCTCTTGTGTGTGGTCTTATATCTGTGTGTATGTCTTATTCATATGACTGTAGAAGTGCAGGCCCCTTAAAGACTTGCACTGCTACAGCCAAATGTGTGTGCATGTATTACAGTGTGAATGAGTACTTGATGCTAGAGAAGCATGGGCTTCATGGGTCCTGCACTTCTACAGACAGAAGTAGTGTTGCAATATGGGTATCATGGATTTCAAGGGGCCTGAACTTCTGCAATCAGATGTCAGTGTGTCTGTCTTACAGCTGCAGCTGTAGAGGCTCAGGTGCTTCCGTAGCCAGAAGTGTATGTATGTATGTCTTACAACGTGCAAGAGTACTTTACTTCTGCTTAAAGAAGTACTGGACCCATTGGGGCCTGCACTTTTGTGGACAAAACAACTCTTGTACTATAATTTGGGTATCATGGATTTGTATCTGTGGCTACAGGACCTGTCCTTCTGCAGAGAGAAGTAGTGTTGTGATTTGAGTATAATGGATTTCTATCTGCAGCAAAAGATAAAGCATAAGTCTTGCAATGTGTCTGCCATAGATACAAATTCACAAAGGTGCTGGAACATAAACAGGGACAATGTTGTTTGTTTCATTATAGAAGGGGGTCTTTGTTTGGGAGAGAGGAGGATGGTGAAAGTTCCTCAATGTCAGTGCTTACAGCAGACACCTCAACTCCTGAGCATTCAGCGAGTTCACCAGCATTCAGAGAATTAACATCAAGTATGTACTCCCATTTAACAGATTTCTGGTTAATCCAACCAAGGAGTAATATGATAAGTAGGCAAGTACAACGCTTTAAACCATGGCAGGAATGTTTTGGCAGCCAGCAGGAGCAGAGATTGACAGAAAAAATGAGGAAAGGGCACGATGAATCAGTCTCTTCTAGCTTCCTGCTTGCCACAATATTTTTATTTTCCTTAAAGTACTATCTGGTCCATTTTGCTAATAATTTTAATCTTTCAGCAGTTTGCTTCTAATAACTAGATTTAAAATTATTTGCAAAAAACCTTGCTAATGCATCATTTAGAGTAACTTAATGCCATAAAAGTAGGGAAATGTGGCATTAGGGTTTCTAACCCTAACTGCCCATCCCAACTCCTCAAGCAGCAAAAGGAAAAAACATTAGGGTATTGAGTCTCTGGAGTCTTGGCGAATCAGTGTTGGGGACTTCCTTGTGGCTGTCAACTGTAATGCTCCCCCAGCCCATAGCCTATAGTTTGAAGCACAAGGAACAGTTCCAAATCAGTACCTCATAGTGATACAGTCTTGAAATGTAGAGAAGTACTGTATATCCTGCTACATGTTGCCAACACAGTTTGTTGTAGTTTTCTTCATACAAGGCTGAAGAAAGGAGATCATGTGTGATGTTGTTTGCTCAGGGAACAGGGTGGGCATTAGGGCTGCTAACCCCAAGGAAGACCGCACCACTGATTTGCCAAGACTCTGGAGACCCCAAACTGTAATGTTTTTTCCTTTTGCTGCCCTGGAGTGGGGGTGGGGAGTTAGGGTTGTAAATCCTAACACCACATTACCCCACTTTTGTGCCATTAAGTTACTCTAACTGGTGCATAACAACATTTTTTTGCTCTGAATTTCCTTTCTTTTTGAGATAGTGAAATCATATACTCATTTACAGAGGTCACTTCGAGATCTGTGTGAATAGATGTAGATGCCCTGTGTCAAGGGAAGTCTCTGACCACCTACAAAAGTGCAGCAACAGATGTAAAGAATTCATGGGGCTGTCTAGTGGGCTGAGGAAATGCAGAACCCTGTGGTCCCTGCACTTCTATGTGACTGCAGATGCTGATTCACAGGGCAAAGAGTGCATTTGTCAGCCAGTGCACAGGGCCCTCTGCCACCCATGGGTGGGGAGGCCTATGCCGAGAGGACAGTTGTCTTTATTATATGGTACCCAAGCACATGCGGACAACCCTGCACCTTTCATTCCCTGGGTGGGGGGTTGTATAACAGTGCCATTCCCCGCCACCCCTTCCAGCTGGGCCACTAAGCTCACCGCCAAACTCAGCTCACCAGCATGGGATCATAGATCATACCCATTGGGGTCAAGATTGGCGCTAGACACAAAGTTTGTTAAATATATATATATATATATATATATATATATATATATATATATATCACAGTATGTATAACCACACAATGGATTCACATGACGTTTGCCATGTCAAGAGACCTATCACTTGAGATTATGCATGCCAAATTTCATGCAAATCCGTTGAACGATTCCAAAGTTATTAAAGTTCAATAATTTGGCTTTAACTATTCTGGCACTACTGTTCCAGTAATATATATATATATATATATATATATATTATATATATAGGATATGCAGCGGTTCAGTGTGTGATAATGCATTTATCTTGTACAGTTTCCAGTGACCTCAAGTAACCTCACGAGTGCCAAAGGCAGCGGTGAGATACAGTCACTGGAAAGCTTACTAACATATTATACACTGAACTGCTGCATATTCCATTTATGCAACAGGTTTAGATGTTGTGTGAACATTTTGATTTTGGTAGGTGTAAATAATTTGTCAAAAAAGGGAAAAGAAAATTTAATTTTATGCTGTTTTTTGCTAATTATAAAAAACAAAATGGTATCTATAAATGAAATACCACTCATTTTGTAGATATTTTTGAGCAGAACATTTTTCGTGCTCCCAGTACCATGCTATCATTTTTTGTTTTAAAGTTATTCATATTTGTTTGTCAAAAAAGTAAAATTATGTTTTCTTCTGTTTTCTTGCTAATCATATACAATATACAGGGTTTATATAAATGAAACAGTATTCATTTTGTAGATAATTTTGTGCTGAACAATTTTTGTGCTCACAGTACCATGTTATCTTTTTTTTTTTTTTTGTTTATTTAATGTACTTTATTAACACAGCAGCAATACATAAGTATTTAACGGCCTTTACCAGGCCAGGCGTTAGCAATCCAAACAAGTCTGTGTTGGGGTACATGTAATGTAAAATGATGAACTATGATGTAAGATACACATTTAACATGAATCCTTAACAAATTAAACCTAGCTAAACTTTTAATCCAATAACCCACCCTTCAAACCGCCCCCAGCATTTACTACACTAATGAGATCACGGAGTATCTCTTGGGAGGAAGAAAACACAGAAAGACTCAGGAGGTGCCACATATGGATGTAGAGGCTCCCCTAGGTTGGAGGAATAAATAGTGCCAAGTGACTAGAGCTGCATCTAGAGGGCCCCATTTGGCATTATAAGATTCCATTCTATTATTCATTCTTGCTATGTGCAGTTCCAACTGTAACGCTAATGTAATCTCCTTATACCATTCCATCATAGAGGGTGTTATACCATCCTTCCAATGTCTTAACATGACTGCTTTTGCCGTGGCAGATATAATAGCCGTGTAGAACTAATTCTGTTTACTCAAATCTTTAGGGAAGATATTGAGTAGGCAAGTTTCGGGTGTGAAAAAAGACTCTAGGCCTATTATAGGTGGCAGCGCAGTTTGAATTGCCCTCCAGAAAGTCTAAATCTTGGGACATGCCCATAATACGTGGTATACGATCCCTTCTCCAGTCTTACACCTATTGATCTTTTTTCATTTTTAAGTTATTCACATTTACATTTGCTTAGTACTGCTTCTGAGACTGAACATTCTAAATGAATTCTGAAGAGAACTGTGTAGATAAATAAGCTACTGATGTAGTTACTCTGTGGATAAATGGGTGATGATGTAGTTACTATGTGGATAAATAAATTTATCCACTTAGTAGCACAGATAAATGGATTTATCAGTGCAGATTTATTCAGACACCTGTTGCATAAATATATATATATATATATATATTCATGTCAAAAAGCTTAATTAATGCATCAGTTAGGGTTCATACAAACGCAACAAAAGTATGGAAATGTAGTTTTGGGATTTCCAACCTAGAAGCAGGGGAAGGGGCAAGACAATACAACCAAGCAGAGACAGCCATCATCGACTAAGACAAACAACATACAACTCTCTGAACATAACACAAGAGACATCTATCATCATAGTCCACCACCTGTATGAGGTCCGCTGCCATGCCAGTGTATTGGAGGTACCGGTCCGCTTAATACAAAAATGAAATTTAGATAGATTAGATAGACAGATGGATAAATAGATAGATAGATAGACAGACAGACAGATAGATACAAAGACAGAATAGAGGATAATATCCATACAGTTAAGAGCAATAATGTCCTTTCCAATTTCTGCAAAAAGTCTGTATTGAATAGGACCATATTGTGTATTGCAGCAGATGAACTCTTCCCTTGGCACAGGGCCCAGAAGGCTCTGCTTGTTTGCATCTGTAGCTAGTTAAAATAAAGGAAGGTTAATGGCAAGGTACAAAAATTATGTGAACTGTAATAAGTAAATAATGGATACAACAGTTGTGCAAAAACTAGCAGATCTCAGTTGTAGGAGGTCCCACATGCTGTGCCAAGAACACCATACCTAGCAAAGAAATGTGAGACGAGTGAGTAGTGACTACAGAGCAGCAAGAAATGAGTGGATCACTCTAAGGGGAGGATGGGCGAGAGGAGTGAGAGGAGCGATGGTTAATAACTCAGTTTTCAGGTAATATTATATATAAATATTGAGTATAACCTAGTGGGTACATGGCTAAGTTGATGATAATTAGGCTCTAATCATCCTCATAACCACTGGTCTAAATTAAACCCAAACACATCTATTTTTTTTTTTTTTTGGAACTCAAAAGTTTCCAAGAAAAACAAATATCACAAGAATCAAAGCAAAAAGAAACTATTTAAACATTTGTGGCTCTGTCATATAGATGTAAGGTATGTTATACCATTGTTACAAAGTAGTAGGCATAACCATTATTACAAACATTCTTAGAGCTACTTTATTGATTTGGTATAGCAACCAACATACAGTATGTCACTTTTTTGGGCTGCAGACAAATGGGATGTCCACTTAATTCTGACGTTTTCAGGGGAGCCAGTTATGTCCCAATGTATTTTATGGAGGCGTTTCCCTGATAGTTGGGGATAATCAGATTGTTTTGTTGGGATGCATGAACTGGGCGATATTGGATATGCAGTGAATTTTTAATTTGCTGGGGAAGCTGGTGCGAAGTCAAAATCTTCATGCAGTGTGTAGCACTAGCAAAGTTCCAAACTTCAACCCCAACTTCATATGGAAAAGTTTTTTGTCTTTTTGTAATCCTTTGTTTTAACATTTACACCCCACACTCTGCAACTGAGACCCACCCCTTCCCACCAACCAAGCATTAAAAAACAATTCACCCACCTTGCATAACTCTAGCACCCTCTTCCCTCTCCCCAATGCAGTCCTGGTAAAGTTTCCTATAATAAATGTGGTCATTAGATAGTATATAAATGCCTTCCTCCCACTTACATCAAATCAGGTAACCACCCACTTCCCACACCATCACTTACCCTGATTCAAGTGTCAAACCCCCACTCCACCCATTCACTAACATCCAACCTCCTTCCAACTCCCAAGCCCCAACATTTTAAGGATTTGTAGCACCTATAAAAAGAAAACTGCTCCATGATGGAGTGATCTTGTTCTCTACAGTGTCTCAATACATAAATAAATGATGATGTCCTTCCACAGTGACACCTGATTAGCTAATTGTCAGCTGACAAGTAACTAATTGGGTGCTACACTATAGAAGGAATCATCATTCTTTCATTGTATTGGAACACTGAAGAGAATGCAGTCCCTCCACCACTGGACCATTTTCTTGTTTAAGTGATGCTATATAATGTATATTCTTATACTTTGAGAGCTTGGGGGAAAGTGAGGTTGTTTGCTGGAGAGAGATATTCACCTGACAAATTTGGGATTCAGGGTATTTGTGGGTAGGGGTGATTACATGTTTTGGTGTCTAGGGTATGGTATTGATGAATAATATTGCACTTTTATTAAAAAATGGTAGGTTGGTGCTACCAGGGGCAGGGTGGGGAGACATTATTTTTAAAGGTCTGGGTAGTGGGAGAGGGGTTGGACATGAATGTACAGTGGGTGGGGTTGTCTATCTGTTCAAACAAGGATTTTATAAACAAATAGAAACACTTTGCATAGACTTTGCCAGCCAAATGCTGTTTCACCAGGCAAAATTATATAAAGTAGCACTTCTCCAACACGTTCATCAGTGAAATATCATTATACGTAGTTTTTACTGAGTGAAGGTGGGCACTTCACAAGGTGAAATCTATGCAAAATGCACCCCTTGGCACAGTAAAATCAAAGAACCTTGGTTCCATGTCATAATGGTGAATGTTAAATTGCAATCGCCATTACAGCAAGTGTACATCACTGAAAAGTACAACGGTTATGTACACTCCACAGTGACCACAATAACAGCACCAACTCAAAAACAAATGGAATAACATATCTATGCAGGAGGCTGCACCCACCATAACCCCCCTCATGGGGGGCTTCACCCCCTGCACCCCCCCTAAATTATGATTATTAACTCCAGGGGATTGCATGTTGGGGAGGGGGAGAAACTCAGAATAAGAAAAAAATCAAACTCCTATAAACACAAAATAAAAATAGTACCCTTGCCCAGCCCTGAACCGTAGTCCTCCCTGACTGCAGTCATCCACCCTCACCACCACATCACACTGTAAGCTTGGCAACACTCCCTCAAACTACCTCCCACATACCTCTTTCTGGAAGCCTCCTCTTCCGATCACCTTCCTCATGTAGATTGCGCTCCTTAACACTCGCTCTTATTGTCCTGCATTGTTGCTATAACCATGCTTCGCTACTCTTTCAGGGTAGCTCATATCATGGGCACTCCAATTAAGTCACTCAGAACTGAGTCACTCAGTTTGATTCAACCATATGATGTGATACCAAGAACCTCATAAAGTATTTTACGATGGACAGTTTCTCAACTTTGCACCCCTCTAATTCTAAAACCTATAGGTTTTCTCTCAACTCATGTCAATCGGTTGAGGACCTCATAAGTAAAATAAATAAATAAATATTGTGAATTACAAAAAGTAGCAATTACTTCTGGTACTGCCTCCTCCCAATGCAGACATGAATCACTTCAGCATCCCACCGTGGTGCAAAAATCAAATTTAATCCACCAGTAAATATAACTTTTTCCAAGCTTACAATACCTAATGAGCTGTGTCTTAAACAAAACAGTGCCGATAATTTTGAGATTGAAGGGAAAGGACCCACCAGACAAACTAAAACCAGCAGCAGCCATGAGGGACCAAAGTCACTGCAGATACCAATCTGATAACTCAGAGTCAGCAAGTGGGCTCAGTGGAGATGGAGTGGAAGATAGCTTTACAATGACCTCCAAGAAATTGTTTTTTGAGCTGCCAACACTTGTTGCCTCTGTGGAGAGACTAGAGACAACTATAGCAGACATGTCAAAGGGCTTACAAGAGCTCTAACAGTGGACCACAGATCTAGAAGGCAGACTAACAGGCACCACAGCTACACATGGAACAATACAGCACAGCTCTGTGTTACCTTTACCACTGGGAGCGGGAGGTCAAGGAGAAGACTGATGACTTGGAGCTCTGCTCCTAGGAGAACAACATCCGGATACATGGAATACCGGAGGGCATAGAGAAGGGAGATGTGACAGTATTCACAGACTCTTTCCTAAAGGAAATGTTAAACCCCCAAGGAAGATTTTCAAATTGAAACGGCTCATCGAGTCTTTGCTGCATGATCCATGGACCCCAAAGCCCACATAAGGGCTATGATTCTGCCCTTTCTGGACTACAGGACCAAAACAAAGCTTTTATTTGTGGCTTGGGGTAAGAAGGAAATACATTTCATGGAGGGCAGACTGTATGTTGGTCACAATTTCACCCCCTTACCTTCATCAAATGCAAAACACTTCTGGCCATATGCAGGGAGCTTTTGAATAAGAACATCAAAATGCAGATCATGGCCCCTTCACAATTTAAAATTTATTCTGGCAAATGAGCTACATTTTTCAGAACTTTATCTAAAGCCAAACTCCTCCTTCAAAAAACTGGGACTCTCACCTGACACAATCTCGCCACCAGCCCCATCCCTCAAGATGATCTGTGAAACAGCACCCTTGCATGTTGTTCCTCCCCCTAGAAAATGCTTCAACAACAAGATATATTGCATGGCAGACCTCTGATGACTCAAACTGAGAAGTCCAAGATGATGCAGATGAGCAGCAGAATCCTCATCCAAAGAACCAGATTGACCAAGTAGACAGCTCTCTGCTGGGATTTCTTTAAAACGGCACTGGAGGTATTGTTGATATCTTTTACAGAACTGTTGCTCCATGCCACTGCTTTTGCATTGTTCTGGTTGCTTTCACAGGGCTCTAAGCTCCAACAGGTGGGAATTACACACCCGAGGCACATATCCTGGCTGCGGAGCTCCACACCTGCAAACAGGTGCGCACCAGCAGCATGCAGAACCACCGACCACCTGTTCACGACCCTGCCTCCTCAGCGTGTGGGTATGTGCATGATCATGTGGGGTGGCAGTGGGCACAGCCGCACACTTGGGTGGGAATCCAATAGGATGCCAATCTCAGATTCCTCAGTGGATCCCTTATGCAGTGGGGGACCATTGGTTGTGCTCCCCCATGGATGTCCACATGGCCAGTGGCCATGGAGGTGAGAGGTGGGATGTGTTGCCAGCTGTGCCATGCCCCTAAACTGATGAGGAGGTACAGGAGTGGAAGCGGTGCCACGAGTGTGCATGTGTGTGTGTGTGTGTGTATGTGTGTGTGGGGAGGTACTGGGGTACTACACCCCACCACATCATGCCCAGAGGGGCCAGGATCCAGAGCGAGGGGAGCCACAGAGGCAGTGCTATACGGGGTGATGTCTGCTGTCCAGGGTCCAGTGTCCCCATGTGTGTGCATTGGGGGGTTTGATTGGGTGCTGGGGTGGGTGGCTTTGGGTGGCCTCTAACTATGGCTGTGGATAGAAACATAGAATTTGATGGCAGATAAGGACCGCTTGGCCCATCCAGTCTGCCCATTTCCCTACCTAATGGATAAGTTGCAGATCCTAGTTAACCAGCAGCCTACTTCTTTCTACCCCCACCCCCTAGAATTGCCTTATGATTGTCCCATACATGCTTGAATTCAACCACTGTTTTTGACTCTGCAACCTCCTCCGGAAGGCCGTTCCATGCATCCACAATCCCCTCTGTGAAAAAATACTTCCTTACATTACCTCTGAGCTGCCCCCCATCTTCAAATTGTGCCCCCTTGTTCTTGCACACCTCTTTTCTTGAAAGATGCTACGCTCTTGGACTTTGTTGATTCCCTTGAGGTACTTAAAAGTTTCTATCATGTCCCCCGTCTCCCTCCTTTCCTCAAGGCTATACATATTAAGCTCCTTTAGTCTCTCTTCATATGTCTTCCGGTGCAGACCCTGCACCATTTTAGTTGCCCACCTCTGGACAGCTTCCATGCTGTCTATGTCCTTGCAGAGACTGGGTCTCCAGAACTTCACACAGTACTCCAGGGGGTCTCACCAGCTGTCTGTAGAGAGGAATAACAACTTCCTGCTTTCTACTGGTGATGCCTCTCCCTATGCATCCCAGTGTCCCCCCAGCCCTCCTTACTGCCCTCTCACATTGCTTGCCCACCTTTAAGTCATCTGATATGACTACCCACAGGTCCCTTTCCATTTTTGTTGTTGTTAGTATCTCACCCCCATTGTATACTCTTCCCCTGGGTTTTTGTTTCCCAGGTGCATTACCTTGCACTTCTTAGCATTGAATCTAAGCTGCCATACATTTGACCATTCCTCTAACCTTGCCAAGTCCCTTCTCATCCTTTCCACCCCACCTTGTGCATCAACTCTGTTGCAGATCTTTGTGTCATCTGCAAAGAGACATACTTTTCCTTCCAGTCCCTCTGCAATGTCACTTATAAAGACACTGAAGAGGACCGGTCCTAATACTGAACCCTGCGGTACCCCACTAGTAACCCCCCTTACTTCAGAGTGGACTCCATTTACTATTACCCTCTGTGTCCTATTCTCCAGCCAATTCTTTACCCAGGCTATCAGCTTGGGACCCACTCCCAGGCTGGCTAACTTGTATATTAATCTTTTGTGTGGGACTGTGTCAAATGCCTTGCTAAAGTCTAGGTAGGCCATGTCCACAGTCCCTCCCTGATCTACCACTTTGGTCACCCAGTAAAAGAAATCTATTAGATTTGTCTGGCATGACCTTCCCACTGTGAATCCATGCTGCCTTGGGTCCTGTGCTCCTCTGGCCTCTAAGTACTCGACAATTCTTTCCTTCAGAAGTGATTCCATCATTTTCCCTATCACTGAGGTTAAACTAACAGGTCTGTAGTTTCCTGTTTCTGCCCTGCTGCCAATTTTGTGAAGGGGAATCACATCTGCCCTCCTCCAGTCCTCAGGTGCCACCCCATCCTTCAATGATTTGTTAAAGAGGGTGTCACTAGTTCTACCCTTACTTCTTTTAGAATTCTGGGATGAATCCCATCAGGCCCCATTGCTTTGTCCACCTTCAGTTTTAAGAGTTCTTTCAGAACCCTTTCTTCTGTAAATGGGCTGGTATCAAGTTCTGTATCCAGAGTGTTTCTGTTGTTTGTTTTAGGTACCTTCCCTCTTCATTTCTAAATACTGAGCAAAAATATTTGTTTAGTATCTCTGCCTTTTCACTGTCACCCTCTGCCCACCCCCTTCCCTTTATTAAACCTCACTATCCCTCCCTTGGCCTTCCTTCACTCCCTGATGTACCTAAAAAAGGTTTTATCCCCCTTCTTAACTGAGTTGGCTATCTTTTCCTCGGTTCGAGCCTTTGCTGTTCTGACTGTCTTCCCAGCTTCCTTTTGCTTTAACTGATACAATTCTTTGTCCTGCTCCTTCTGTGATTCCTTGTACTTTCTGAATGCTTTCTTTTTCTCTTGAACCTTCACTGCCACCTCCTTTGAGAACCATAGTGGTTTCTTACATCATTTTGTTTTGTTTATTTGCTTCACACAAAGGCTTGTTACCGCTGTGATGGCAGTTTTTATTATTTCCCATTGTTCTTCCACCCCTCCTTCCTGCCCATTTGCTAGTGCATTCCTGAGGCACTCACCCATTTTGGCAAAGTCAGCCCTCCTGAAGTCCAGTACTTTTGCCTTTTCATGGCTTGACTCTGTTGCTGTGTTTATTATGAACCATACTGTTCGATGGTCACTAGTTCCCAGATGGCTACGCACTTCTACATCTGTGATCCTCTCTCCAACTCCATTTGAGAGAACCAGGTCTAAGATTGCTCCCTCTCGAGTGGGTTCCAATACTAGTTGTGATGGTGTGAGTGGTGGCATGGAGCATGTAAGGGACTTATGGCAGGGTTTCCCTGGCATACTGGCTACCCCCCTATGCACCCCGCTAAGCAGATCTACATGTCTATGTGCATGCTGCATAGTGCTGGCATGCCTCCCACCCACTCCCTGTGTGTTGCGATCCGCATGAGTGGGGGATCGAGTTCATAGGGGCTGTGCACCCCATATTGTGAATTCTGTGCAGGGGGTGCAATGGGTGTGGAGTGTCTCTGAGCCTCATATACGCAGCATGGAGGCACTCTGCACATTTGAACATAGGGGCCATTGTTTGCTGAGTTTATCTGAGGGGAATGAAGGGGGTTTCTCTTACCTTGACTGCCTCCATTTTTCAAGGGGTTTGACTGCAAACATACTTAGTTCCTTTTGGTGTAATGTTGTGATCAAGGGTGGAGGGGAGAAGGTAGTTAGTTACATCTCAAGCCAGAAACAGTGTGAGGAAGATCACATTCCAGCCATGCAGCTGAACACAATCTGTTAGGGTAGTAGCAGAGATGGTGGGGGTGCTCCCTGGCCCATGACAAGGTGGAATATTTAAGTGGGAATTGAACAGAAATCCTCTCCTAGTTCCACAGATTACTGGGACATAAGACATAGAAGAGCTATTCCAGCACACATAGCTAGAAGGTGGGAACCTGAAATGTGCAGTAAGACGACGGGTTTGACAGGAGGATTTATGTTGCTAGGGCTCCCTACCTCACTCTTTTAATGAGCAACAGGGGCATAGAACATGTGTGTGGTGTTTTTTTTTATTAAAAGGGAAGGTGGCTAAAAGCAGGCTGAGGCCCTGAACTTGAGAAGGAGAACTGGGGCACACTGATCGAGTGACAATTAACAGCAGACAGATTGAAAGGAGAATAACCTGAGGCACACGATAACCCACTACCGTGTGGCAGCTGGAAAACTCAGTTGTCTGCCGGGACCCTGCTTGAGATGGGGAGGGCACAGCAATTATAAATACTAACCCTGGGGACCAGAGGGTGGAATGGTGCCACAACTGTGGCCTCTGGTGGAACATCAATGCTCTCAGAGGGGAAAAGGGGTCAGCAACTTCTTACTAAAACATATCCCCTTGGTTGACAGGGACCTTTGTGGGCCTCATGGGAGCAAAAATAGATGGTCTGGGGCATCTGGACATGGATTGGCAGCAAATTTAAAATGGGTAGCTACAGGTTCTCCAGTGTCATAAGCCCACTGGTTGTAGTTTATCAGTGTGATGGCACAAAAGGGGCCTGCACTACAACATAGGGATATCATCCACACCCCTGGGGGAGTATGGAAAAATTAAACTAGTACTTTTAATGACTCTTTAAATGACTTACTCATGAAAGCACAAGCCAGGTCCTCCTTAGTACATGGGGAGAGGGTGACATGTTCCACAAAGCCAAGTCCAACAATCTTAACCAAAGCACTGGGGGCAGGGGCATAAGCAACATAAGGGTATGAAGTCTTCAGGGACAGAAAACACTGAGAGCCACCAGGAGGTTAAAAGCACAGAGGGTTGGTTCTACACGCGTAACCTGTGCAAAGTGTCTGCCACCCTGCAGACACTGCCCTGCTGCACTACCGCCATCCTGACAGCAGCAGAGGGTTCATCACATCTGTTTGAAGTATAGGGGCATGATGGGACCAACCTGTTAATTATTCTTTCTGCTATTAAAAGCTTAATGTTCAACATTTATTGTTGTTTCAAAATTGTTATACACAGTTTGAAGTTAGCATTTCATGTTGTTTGGTGGAACTGGCTGCTTGCTTCTTGGAATATGGTTGACCTGGTGGGGGGACACTATGATAAGCAAAATGGTAAACAGTAGAGTAATAACAAATAATGTGAAAGGCATGAACAGCTCAGTGAAGTGAACAGGAGTGCTCCAGGAACATAAATGTAAAAAGGCTATGATTGCCCTCCTTCAAGAGATGCATCTTTTGAAGACAGAATACAGGAAATGAAAGAAATCATGGGTTGGAGCTGTATATGCATCCTCTTGTAAGGTGCAAATCCATATAAGGGGTGTGATAATTTTAATCTACAAACATTGTCCTAGAGAAGTCACCAAGGTGGCCCAGGACCACAAGGGGTGCTATATTGATAAGAAAAATGTACAGACCTGTCCTATATACAATCCTCAACATATATTCACCCTATGTAGAATGAGAGAACATTGAATTCCTTAATACCATGCTCCTGGCCCATGTCCCAGTTCCAGGATGTATGTACCT
The DNA here is from genome assembly GCA_016271365.2 of Neoceratodus forsteri. Lineage (NCBI taxonomy): Eukaryota > Metazoa > Chordata > Ceratodontiformes > Ceratodontidae > Neoceratodus > Neoceratodus forsteri. The sequence goes on along the minus strand of CM057449.1, from coordinate 538,621,627 downwards.
TGTGAGCGGGACTTTAATGGGGTAATTTAGCCAATCTTAGATAGGTCATGGGGATCACAGTATGTCAGGACAGGGCAATGCATCAAGAGGATCACTCAAAAGGTTGGCCAGGTAGAGGTGTAGAGATTTCAAAATCCCACAGTATAGGACTACACATTATCCTTTTGTTCCCACCTACACCAGAGCTATTCCTGCATTGACTTTTTCCTCTTGTCAGCAGAATGACTGTAAGCAGTGGACCATTGTACTATAGGTACTACCACACTGTCGGACCATGCCCCTGTGCAGCTTGGCCACAGCCTCTGTCCAGTGCAAAAATCCTCAAGCTGGAGGCTCCGTGTCTTTGTACTAAATCAAGCAGAGATTAAGGAGGGACTACAGTCAAAATTTCTGGTATCAATAAATTCAGAATTTGAATCAGCACAGCCCCAATCAGCCTCATGCCAAAACTGAGATCTGTAAGTTACTTTATTTAAAATTTACAAGTTATTTGACAACCCTAAATTCACTGCCTGTTCAATAAAGCCAGTTTCAGTGAAGAGCTGCTGATGATGTCGTCTCCTGAACTCACAGTCTAGTCCTCCCTGTCAGCAAGCTTATAGGACCATTATGTGCAATGGTTTTCACAACTAAAACAGGCAGCACCCTTCAATAAACATTGTTATAAAAATTATGTATGTTTCAGGTTTTGTAACAAAGTTGACAAATTTGTTTTATTTTTTGTGCCTTTTTGGTGTGGTCCATTTCTCCAGGGTTGCAAATGCTGAGTCACAGCACACTGCCATGAGGTTTGCAGACTGTATAAATCTGATGTGCTGAAAGGCTGTGATCATTCACACCTGTCATTCAAAACTAAGGTGATTTCTCAGGATGGTACTTTAAAATAATTATTTCATCTCCATGTAAATGGGGATGGGAGAGGTAATGCTGTTTCAAAACCTTACTACAAGTTTCTATGTAGTAGCCAGCACAGTGTTTTCTCCCTGTCAGGCTGTTATTTGACCTACATTCAGGCTCATCTATGTTGTACTCCACATTAAAATGGTCATTTTATCAGGGCTAACACTTCCACCCCTAGTAGCAATTAACACGTATAAGGCACCTATTAAAACTTATTATAAATCACACACTGACAAACAGCAATGAAGTTACCAACATGAATCCACAAGCTACCAGGTATGCACCAGACTCTGGGGACAAAGTCGACTCTCCATTTGGTCGGTGTGTCTGTTGCCAGTGATTTCAAATTACAGCTCCTCTCTGACTTTGTAGAAGCAAAGTTACCGGTAAAAATATCGGCTTTAATACTGGCTTTTTGCTTCTGCTGGGCTGTTCGAGTCCTAATGTGTCTGCTAATTATAACCTCTGCTAATTATAACCTTTAGCTGATCTGTTTTATTGAAATATCCATTCCAGTGATAATCCAGGTCTTACTAATGTTGTAGTGTTACTGCTAGTTGAAGCTTGCTTTTTAGCTTGGTGTAGCCAAGTTTAATCCAGATTTCTCTTCTCATGCTGTGTCTGATACCCTGCCCCACTTCTTTCTGTCTATTCCTAACGCTATTGTTTCACTGGCTGCCCTTGGCACCATTTCTGAAGTGACCCCCATCCTGTTTCCTCTCCTCCCAGAGTCTTCCCACTCCCAGTCCTTACACCTATTTCCCTCGCTCTTTGTCTTAAGCCACATCACACACACACCTGTCTTAGCACTGCTTTGGTTGCAAGATATAATTTATCTGTGCCTCTCACCCCTCTCTCTTTTTCATTTCAGGTAAGCCCTGAGTGGGCTGTACCCCTGCACCAGTGGACCCAGCCCTGACTTATGGCTGACTGTAGCACCTGCCCGCCTGAATCCACAAGCCACCAGGTACGCACCAGACTCCAAGGACAAAGCCAACTCTCCATTTGGTCAGTTTGTCTGTTGCCTGTGATTTTAAATTACAGCTTCTCTCTGACTTTGTAGAAGTAAAGATACTGGTGAAAATACTGGCTTTAATACTGGCTTTTTTGCTTCTGCTGGGCTGTTTGAATTCCCTGCCACAGCTCTGCTGCAGCTCCCCACCCTCCACCCACCACACCCACCCTTGGCTGGCCTTAGTTTAATAGAGGTGTTAAGATCATATGATTAAGTCCCTGATCTGTCATTCACAGGTTATAACTTCTTACAGCTAGAGGGCATAGGCTCACTGGATTGGACTGTCCCCTCTGCTGCACAGTACAAGATAAACATGCACTGTCTCCATTATTACTAGAACCACAGCTCTACCTTTTTCCCTAATCATCTTCAACAATTCCTAACCAAACCTCTGTGTGAACTTGGTGCCTTCCTCCCCACGTTGCCACCACTCTGTCCACCTAGTGGCAAAAAAAGCCCAGACCTGCACAGTTTGTTGGCATTCTTTTTGGTTAGGCAGGAGAAATGATGCCATTAGTGTTATTTGGAATACCACAGTGTATTAGCCCAGCTGGGTTCCTAGTTGTTCAGCTACCTCCTAATCTATTTGTCCCTAGCCTTGCTGCAAGTGGAAAACTGAAGGCTAATACTGACACTTCCTCGTCTGGCTACTGTAACACTGAACAGGCTATACTGATGCCTTTAGTTTCTTTAAAGCTAAATCAAAACAGGGCTTTATCGTGTCTGATCTGCCCTCAACAGTGTTATTAAAAGGGCTTGGCCTTATTCTGGCAAACTTAAAAAACATAAGTGTAAATGCTATGCTTCCTTCTGCTTTACTTCTAGGAAATACATATTACTGCGTCTCCTCCTTTCAGGTAATGTTCACCCCAACCCTGGCCTCAGTACCAATACCGCCATTAAGGGTACATTGAGGAAAGGTTAAAGATTGCTGCAATGAATATTTGCAGCTTGCTCCCTAAGGTTACATTGCTTAAGGCCTGGGTAGCGCTACACCACCCTGATATCACATGCCTTTCTGAGACATGGCTATCCCCTCAGGTAAAGGACAGTGAGATAAATCTGCATGGATACCAAGCTTTTCTAAATGACAGAGCTAGGAAAAGGGGCAGTGGATGTCTGATATATATGAAGGACTCACTGAAAGGAGTGGTACTCCCAACACTGTCATGGCAGACGACCATGAGCTTCTTGTGGTCAAGCTCCTGCTTTGTCATTATAATAAATCCTCGGTCATAGCGTACATCTGTCTCTCCCCTAGAAAGGCTGCTGAACATCTAGGAAATATCCTTGGTGCCTTGGTTGAAGTTGCCAATGAATGTGAACTTATTGTCATTGGAGACTTCAATATAAACTGGCTCAGTATGGGCACAGCACAACAGAAGGACATTGTGAAAAGTTCTTACCTCACTCAATTAATCTCTGAGCCTACTAGACTGAACCACAAATCCAGCAACCACACCCTTTAGACTGGCTCCTCTCAAGTGCACCGGATAAGCTAACTGAGATCTCAGTGCTTCCTGATCCTCTGAGTGACCACTTGCCAATTACCTGTAGGTGGTCCAATAAGTTTAAGAAAACTCCACCTATCTTTGTGGAAAGCAGGGTCCTGAGAAAAGGACAGCTTAACTCCCTTCTTGAAGAACTATCACTAATTGACTGGTCACCCATAGATCAGTGTCAGGATATAGACAAAGCACTCCAATACCTCACTGACAACTTCAACAGAGTCTGTGACAGATTTGCCCCATTCAAAAAAAGAAAGCCTGTGAGTATAGCAATGTGTGGATAACTAGTGAACTACTTGCTCACATGAAGGAAAGGGATAACCTCTGGAGCAGGACAAAGTCCTTAGGCAAACTAATTATTTATTTATTTAATTATTTATTATATTTTGGTGACCGGGTAGGCCCACTGAGCCCTGAAGGTCCCTTTTTCAGGGGCGACAGGATAACAATACAAGATAAAATGCAGTGGAGAAAAACTTTTGATTACATAGGTTGTTCAAGCATAAGGTGGTTACAGACAGTGGTTAAAGACATGGTTATCATCATGACACAGTTTTGCTTTGGTACTACTTGGTATAGTGATATACATGAGGTAGCATTGGTCCCTAGGTGTCCTGATACTAGAGGGAGGTACATGGTTGGCTCACCTTTGGGAAGGTTTGATGCAGAGAAAGGGGATACCTTAAGAGCCGTGGCAGTGGCATGCACTTGTGGCCAATATATGGGACTTGAGCCTGGTGCAGACGTTCGTGAGTGAGAAGGCATCCTGGATGGGGGAGCTTGTTCCATAGGCTGGGGGCTTCGCAAGAAAAGGATCTGCCGCCAGCATTGGTCCTTACTCTGGGGACTTCTAGTAGTGTTCGTTCTGATGTCCTTAAATTCCTAGGGTTGTGTTTAATGGCTATGGTTCCGGCTATGCTTGGTGGAGTGGGGGGTTTGAGTAGCTTGTAGACCTGGACAAGCAATGGGTATTGGAGGTGAGTGGCTAATGTGGGCCTCCGGAGCTGGGCCAGAGTGTCACAGTGGTGACGTCGAGGGTGGTCTTGGGTAGCGAACCAAGCTATTTTGTTGTATAGGATTTGCATCCTGGATGCCTCTTGCTTTGCCATGCCCTGTATAATCAGGGCCGCATAGGTCAGGGTAGGGAGCAGGACACTTGTCGCAATGTAGAGCCTGGCCTCAGGGATGAGCTGGTCCCTGAGTCAGTACAAGGTACCGAGTTTGCGATGTAGGGTCCTGGTGACTTGGTCCATGTGGTCCTTGTAGGTGATAGACTGATCCAGAGTTAGGCCTAAGTATTTTAGGGAGGGAACTACATTAATGCTTTTGCCAGACAGTGTGGTTAGTTGGAGGGATGAGGACCTGTCAAGTCCCAGTGATCTTGGCCCGAATAGCATTGTCTTGGTTTTGTCTGCATTAAGTAACATTCTGTTCTCACACAGCCATGTCTCTAGGGATGTGAGGTCCTTTTGGAGGAGCAGACCAAGGCGTCATGTCATGGGTCAGTAGATGACAGTGTCATCAGCGTGCATCCAACCAACCAGCTCTCCCCACAGTAGGTACTTAATTCATTGGTAAATAGGGAGAATAGGAGGGGCCTAGTATTGAACCTGCGGTATTCCCTGTTTTAGAGGTAGTGGCTGTGACATGGCCCCCTTCCATGTGACCCTCTGTGCCTGGCCTGTTAAATAACTCCCAAACCACTTGAGGGCATGAGGGTCTAGGCCCACATTGTGCAGCTTCTGTAGCAGAAGATTGTGGTCGACAAGGTCAAATGTCTTGGATAGGTCTATAAAGACTTCACCTGTGGGTATCCCTTTGTCCATTGCCCTGAGCACTTCATTCGAGAAGTTAATGAGGGCAGTGTCAGTACCGTGGTTTAGTCTGAATCCATGTTGAGAGGGAGCAAGGAGCTGATGAGCTTCCAAGTAGTCCCGGAGTTGGTTGTAGATTAGCCTTTCTTGCAACTTGGCAAGTGTGCAGAGAAGGAGATCTGCCTATAGCTGGTTAGTTTTTCCCTGAGTCCACCTTTGTGGATAGGGACTACATTGGCATGTTTCCACCGGTCAGGGACTGCTCCTTCCCTCAGTGATCTGTTAAGGAGCATGGTTAAGGGCCTGGATAAGGAGGTGGCTCCAGCCTTGAGTAGCCGAGGGTTGATCCCATCTGGTCCCCCTGATCCTTTAGGTTTCAGCATCTTTAGGAGGGTTAGGACCTCAGTGCGCTTTGCCAGTCTCAGGTGGAAAGAGGGTTGTTCAAAGTGTGTTACTTCAGCTGAGCTTGGGGCTAAAGTCAGGGAAGACTGGCCGGTCGTGTAGGCCTCCAAATCGGTGAAGTGGTTGTTAAGGGCAGCCGATATTAGAGAAGAGTCTGTAGTGAGCTGACCATTGATCTCCATGGGGCTGGATTCAGTCTTTTTGCTGCCCTTCATCAGGTTGTTGACATGATTCCAAAATTGCTTAGGGTTGCCTAAGCTAGTTTTCTGGAGATGTGTGATGTACTATCTTTTAACAAGTTTAATGGCTCTCTTGGCTTTGTTTCTTAGGGCTTTGTATTCTACAAGATCTGCCGGGAGGGTGGAGAGCCTGATCTTCTTCCAGGCTTTGTCCCGAGTAGTCATTAGAGCTTTGAGGGATTGAGATATCCACTTGTAACAGCTGCCTTTCGCCCTCAGTCTCTTCATAGGAGCGAAGAGGTTGGCAGCTGTACTTAGTAAGTCCTGAAAGTATTCCAAGGCCTCAGCCAGAGTTGGGAGGAGTGTTATGGGGCTCCAGTCCCAGCTACTTAGGTAGTGATTGAATTGTACTTCCAAGAATTTGTTGTAGTTTTGGGCAGTAAGGATTCTTGGCTGGACCTTGGGTGCTCTGTTCTTCCATATACAGAAAATTGGGAAATGGTCACTCAAGGAGTCTGCCATTGTGCCCGCACTCTGGATGTTTGCAGGGTTTGACACCAGAGCCCAGTCCAGGGTGGTGTGATTCCCAGTTTTGTAATTCAGTCTGGTCGGTTCAGAGATGACCTGCGTCAGACCTGCTGCATGGGTCATAGACATCGAGGCATGGGCAGGCTCTTAGGTCCTGTTGAGGTTGAAGTCACCAAAAATGAGTAGCTCTGTAGCTACCTCTTGGGCCAGTGTATTCATGATGGCTTCGAGTGATTGGAGGGCAGACTTTGGTGGGTGGTAGACACAACCTATTGTTAGTGGCTTGGTGTGTCCTAGGGTTATGCGGATTAATATACCTTCACCCTCAGCAGGGAGACTTCCCTGCAGGGTTAGAGGTGACACAGTGAGGTCAGTCTTTGTATAGATTAGCACCCCACCCCTTTTTGGATTCCCTGTACTTGCGGTAGATGCTATAGCCCAGTGCTTGTATCTCATAGATACATAGACAGTGTCAGCAGATAAGGGCCTGTGGCCCACCCAGTCTGCCCATTTGAGCTTGTAAGTTCAGTTTATGTTTTCCTAGAAGTCTGTTGCCCCTTACCCCTGACCTCCAGAATTCCTTTATGTCTATCCCATGCATTTCTAAATCCCATGATTGTTTCAGCCCCCACCACTTCCTCTAGCAAGGTGTTCCACTTGTCCACCACCCATTCTGTGAAGAAATTCTTCCTCACAATTCCTCTGAATTGTCCTCCCTCCAACTTCATCCCATGCCCTCTAGTCCTGGAACATATTTTTTGCTTAAAAATAGTGTATTCCTGCTCCCTGTTCCTCCCTGTAAGATACTTGTATCTCTCTATCATATCCCCTCTCTCCCTCCTCTCCTGCAGGGAATACATATTCAGTTCCTTCAACCTGTCCTCATAGGACTTGTGATGCAATCCACATGCCATCTTTGTTGCCCTCCTCTGAACCATCTCTACCCTGTCTATGTCTACGTAGGTAAGGTCTCCAGAACTGTACACTGTACTCCGGGTGGGGCCTCACTAGTGTCTTGTATAGTGGAATTATGACCTCCCTTTTCCTGCTGGTGATGCCCCTGCCTATACATCCCAGCATCCTATTTGCTTTACCTGCTGCCTTGTCACACTGTTTCCCTACCTTGAGGTCATCAGAGATAATAACCCCAAGATCCCTTTCCTGCTTGGTGCATGCTATATCCTCACCCCCAACTGATATATTGTGCCAGGGTTTTTGTGCCCCATATGCATTATCTTGCACTTCCTTGCATTTAATTTCAACTGCCAAACCCCTGACCATTCTTCAAGTTTCTGCAGGTTCCTTCTCATTCTGTCTACACCCTCTGGTGTGTCTACTCTGTTACAGAGCTTTGTGTCATCAGTGAACAGTGAAATTCTGCCTTCTAGGTCCTGAGCAATGTCACTGATGAAGATGTTGAATAGGACCAGTCCCAGCACTGATCCCTGTGGTACCCTACTGGTCACTCTTCCCTCTGTGGAGTGACAGCCATTTACCACCATCCTCTGTGTCCTGCCATCCAGCCAGTTACCTACCCACACTTCTGTCCTGCCCACACCCATATTCCCCAGTTTGTGTAATAGTCTTCTATGTGGCACAGTGTCAAAGGCCTTGCTGAAGTCCAGATAGGTCATGTCCACTGCCCTCCCCTGACCCACCTCCCTAGTCACCTAGTCAAAAAATTCAATGAAGTTGGTCTGACATGACCTCCCCCTGGTGAAACCATGCTGCCTTGGGTCCTGTAGTCCAATGACTCCAGATGTTCTGCCTCGTGATCAAGGATGTGGGCTTTTAACCAAGTTTGAGAGATGGCTAGGACATCAGGCTTGTAGAGGTCCAGCCAGGCTTGGACTTCATGTATTTTAGGTCTGAGGCCACATACATTCATATGTGCTATCTTCGGACCCTTAGCAGACACCCAGAGAGGGTCCTGAGTGGATGCCACCAAGATATTGGTGGTATTTGGGCCGGGGTTGGGTTGATATCTCCTGCCAGGAGTAGTTGCATTACCAGTAAGCTAAGTAGTATGGTGACGATGTTCCTTCGACGCATCCTTCATCATCTTGTGCGCCATTGAGAGAGCAAGCATGCTTGAGATAGGGTTATCGCTGAGAAAATCGTGAGGGGGTCATTATGCAGATGGCCCCCTGGTTCAAGGTGGCATGGGTCAATGAGCCTATCCACCCAGAGGAGGGTTAGTGAGTAGATTATGGCAAGAAGTGCCCCCCCCCATTTAGGGAGAGGGACGCTTTGGTTTTGAGCACATCGGGTTGCAGGGGGAGAAACATGTGCTTTGAAAGGCATGGTTGAATGATCTCTATACGGATCAGTTGGAATAGGGTGCTCTAAGTCTAGCTGCCTTTAGATCTATCAGGGGGTTGACACTCACTGACAGCTTAGGTTGTCAGTTGCAGAGCAGTCCCTGGCTTAAGGAAAGATTTCGGCAGCAGTTTTCAGATGAGTTTTTCACTAAGGGAGGGCCACTGCCTTGTTTGCTGGAGGGGGAGGAAAAAAGAAAAAAAGGAAAAATGCTTTATCTATTCCAACAACAAAACAAAAGGATGTGTATGGTACCAGCAATGCCAAAAGAGGTAGTGAGAAGTAGTAGTAGGTGGTTGCACCCCATGGTAGTTTGTTTGGTGTTGCTGGCCTGCTTAACTGCTAGCTGGTTTATAGCTGATTTAGGGTGAGGTCCCTAACAATAGGGCAGGTAGAGCAGTAATTGAGAGGAGGTAGATGAAGTGACTGGAGAAAAGGTTGAAAGCAAATGTGTGATCCTGTGGGTGGGACTGCTTTAAAAAGGGGTGGTGAGAAAGTGGGTCAAGTCAGGTATTGAAGACAGGGAGGTCAATAGCATGAAAATGTACAGCAGTGGAGTGACCAATCAGCTGCTAGGCTGAGGAAGGGGCAGAGTAAGGGTCTATTTAATACTGCGAGGAGGAGGGGGAAGGGGGCTGGGTGAAAAAATTCAGTCCAGAACACAGCACAGAAAGAGATTTCCCTGAGATCAGGAAGCGCCAGGCATTGGAAAATCAACCAAGGAGTAAAGCTGCCAATCAGTGGGCTGTCTGTCACTAATGCTTGTTTGGGGTCACTAATGCCTGTTTCCAGAGTGAGGGGAATTTTGCCAGTGCTAGTGATTTATTAAAAATTTTGGAGATGGGTATGAAAAGTACGTTGATAGTTAGAGCAATCAGCTTCATGTCGATGCAGTAGTTCCCCAGTCTGGTTTTACCATGGCAAATGGCAAATCTGCAGGGCAGCTAGAAACAAATGTACACAGCTTATTAGAACCGCTAAAGCAAATTACTATAAAGGCTAGCTAGAAAGAAATTGGGGGTATTGGATGTGTTTCTGGGATCATTTAAAGGATCTCCTAGGAAAGGTGGATAAAAAGCAACCCTTGCTATTGAATGTTAATGGTACAAATACCTGTGATCCCTTCACCATTGCAGAGGAGCTTAATTCTGCCTTCACTGATCTAAGCACCGTTCTCCTGGATGGCTACCCAAACCATACTAAAACGGATTTTGACTACTCTTACCCTGAGCTGCACCACCCCACCTTCTACTTTAAGAGAGTCACAGTAAAGCATGCCCTGGGCTGTCTGAAAAAAGTCCTGGGTAAAACCAGACTGGGGAACTACTGCATCGACATGAAGCTAGTTGCTCTATCAACGTACTTATCATACCCATCTCCAAAATTTTTAATAAATCACTAGCACTGGCAAAATTCCCCTCACTCTGGAAACAGGCATCGGTGACCCTATTTCACAAGAGTGGGGACAGCTCCTGCACCTCAAACTATAGGCCCATCTCCGTCCTCTCCCCCCTGTCAAAAGCTTTGGCGAGGATAGTGGCCAGTCAATTAACAGATTACATCCAAAAATATAATCTGCAGTGTCCACCGCAGCATGGTTTCAGAAACAGCCATAGCACTGCTACAGCTTTGGTAGATTTCAATGACTATGTCTATAAGGCCTTTGATGACAACAGATTGGTTGGCTCCATATTCATCGACCTTACTAAGGCCTTCAACATAGTCAACCACTCCCTACTTCTGGAACAATTACTGTCCCTTGGTTTGGCCCCAAATGCCATCTCATGATTCAAGGACTACTTATCCTTCCGGTCCCAAACAGTCAAAATAGGCCAAATCATGTCGTACCCCAAAGCAGTCTCGCTGGGGGTTCCACAAGGGTCCATTCTGGGACCCTTGTTGTTCAGCCTGTTCTTGAATGCCTTACCTGAGGCTTGCACTAGTAAAATTTTACTATACGCGGATGATGCTGTTATCCTCAGCAGCCACTCCCAAATTGGACCTCTAAAATCAGAATTGCAGTCTACCTTCCAATTGAAGAAGCAAAGATTTAGCTCCCATAAGCTATTACTTAACTGTAAAAAAATGAAGAAGATGCTCATCTCAAGTCCCCAGCTAAAGAACAGGCACCCTTCATTAACAATCACTAACATCAAAGCCAACCCACTGGAGCAGGTTCACTCATCCAAGTACCTAGGTATCATGATAGATGACACAGTTTCCTTTGGACAGCACATAGACCTGGTAGTGAAGGCTGTTAACACCAAGCTGGGAGTACTCTAAAGGCACAGGAAAAGCCTTACACCAGAGGCCCTTCGGATCTCAGTATCCAGTTCCATACTTTCCATAACTGACTATGGACTGGTGAGCTATGGTGCTGCCACTGACATGGCCCTTAAGAGAGTTGAGACTGCCCTAAATAAGGCTTGCAGGATGACCACTGGAAGCACCAGCACAGAAGGAGCTCACTACAATTTATCTATTTATTTATTTCTGCTAAATGAATCCCTGGATTTCAATCACCATATCACTGCCACCTGCAAATCAGCTAATGCTAAAATTGGAGGTGCCTACCGTACTAGCTGTGCCATTACCCCATCTTCCAGGCTTGCCGTGGCACAAGGCCTACTGCTCCTGGCCTTGGCCTATGGCTCAGTCACCTACCTAGGGGCATCTAAGACCTCCCTCCTTAAGTGGGATACCACCTATAATAACATCTGCCACTACACCTCAGCATCACCACAGTTCAAACACCACTGTCAGCTCTATGCTGACCTAAATTGGCCCAGCCCTGCTGTTCATTGACTACTGTCCTAGGGCTCTCCAATCGATGGAATAAATAGAACAGGCCTCCCTCAGTCCCTCGCCTCCTTACTACATTCCCAACCCCCCCATTGTCTCCGATCTAATAACCAAGCCCTTCTCTTCATCCCTAGATGGAAAACCTCTATGGGTGCGTGAGCGTTCTCTTACATGGCTCCTAAGTATTGGAATTCTATTCCTCAAACTATCCGCTTATCTCCTACCCATGCTGTTTTCAAGAAACTCCACCATGAACATCTATTGGCTTCAAATTCTTGCACATGCTTCCATTCACCTTAGCTCATTCATTCTTCCTATCTTCACCCTTGGCTTTTCTGCACTCTCTGGTCACACACTGTGCTCACGCTTTCTAGCCTTACTGTTTGTGGTACCTCAAGATACATCTACCATTGACCCTGATTGCTAGAGATTGCCCATTTAACTCCCACCCACTCTCAACCATCCTTGTCTCTGGGATACTACTTAAATTTGACTCCTCTCTAATCCTCTGTATAGTGAATACACCCCTCATTTACAACCACTAATATCAAAGCTGACCAGCTAGTCCAGGAACACCTGCTCTAGTTCATAGGTGGCACAATCTATGTTACACTCTCTTTAGGGTAGCTCAATGACATCAGAGTGTAGACTGTTAATTCACCAGCAGTGAGCTCATTCCATTCATGTGACATAGCACTTCTTTCTTTACATTCTGTATCCTCTCTCTCTCTCTCTCTCTCTCTCTTCACATATCTCACCCACTCTGTCTCCACCTGACACACTCCCTTCCCTCCATCTCTCTCATAGGCCTCTCCCCCGACGAGTGACTCTCACTTCTCTTTCTCTGAACTTATGAATTCAAGACAAGGCTCCTTGGCTGAATGAAAGTCAAGACTCTCTTGGGTCTCCTTCATGATTCAAGATACAGCTGCAAGATTGTTGTTGCAATGGCATGCACATTATTTGGTAACATTTGTATAATTAACTCATCACCTTGTTTCTGTTGAATTGTTGTATTAGATTGATGTCTCCTTGTCCATTGCACGACGTGGAACCTTTGTGAAAGAGTTCACACTCAAAGGTTATTTCCAAATGAAAAATAAATAAAATAAATAAATAAAACATTACAATACTAGTAGCAATACAACTTCCTAACAGGCAAAGCAGAGTAGTACCACAAATGGTAATCAGCGGCTGGAGGCATGCTGACTCAGCATCCAGCAACCCTGGAGAAATGGACCACACCAAAAGGGATTAAAAAATATGAATTTGTCAACTTTGTTACAAAACCTGTAACACACACGATTTTTATAGCAATGTTTTTTGAATGGTGCTACCCGTTTTCTTGTGAAAACCACTGCACATGATCTTTAAACTTTGGAGAAACAGGTCCTATAAGCTTGCTGATAGGGAGGACTAGACTGTGAGCTCAGGAGATGACGTCATCAACAGCTCTTCATTGACACTGGCTTTTTTGAACACGTAGTGAAATCAAGATTTCAAAATAGCTCATAGTTTAATAATGAAGTAAAGTAGAAACCTAATTTTTGTTATGAGATTCATTGGGGGTATGCTTAGTCTAATTCTGCAATGTACTAAGAGGAGTCAGGTGGGGAAGCAAAGGGGAGAGGCACAGTAGAATTGGGGTGGAAGGCAAGCCAGGAATGAAGGCAGAAAGAGTGGGGCAATCCATGCAAGCAGGGTGTGGGAAAGGCCTTACCTAATAATAAACCTGGGGATGAATGACCTGGCTGATGGGACAGTAGGGGAGGTTAAGAGGAGGTTTGAGGAACTGGGACCTCAGTGTGAGGGAGCGGGCAGATCTGTCACCTTCTCAAAGGTACTTCTCATTCCCAGGGCAAGCATGGCAAGAAAAGAAAGAATTCAAGAGTTTAATGAATGGCTGGGGGGCCTGGTCTCAGGAAAAGGGGTACGGGCTGGTAGGATTGTGGTGGGGGGGACCTGGGAGAACAGCAGTCTGTATGCAAAGGATAGACTGCACCTAAATGAGGAAGGAAAACATGTACTGAAGGCAAGGAAAGGGAGAAACATTGAGGAACAATTAAACTAGGAGAAGCGAGTAGCAGGAGGGATAGTGGTGTTTAGAGGCTTAGTGATGTGAAACCATATGGGCTTACCTCCTGTGATAGCAAGGTAAGAAGGAAGGCAACTACTAAGGGAGCGGACATAATGGGAGAGAGGTGGGGGAGGGGAGGGGAGAGACAAGGGTCAGAGGGTGGTAACTCTAAATGCTAGGAGTTTGGGGAATAAGTGGGCAGAATTACAGGCTCTCTTGAAGGGAGGGGGGCGTGGACCTGGTGGCTATAACTGAAACATGGTCCACCCAAATCCACGACTGGGACATGACAGTTCCGGGGTACAGATTACAACAGAAGGACAGGGAAAATGAGAAGGTGGGGAAGGGGTGACACTGTATGTAAGGGAGGGATTAAGATGAGTAAGGGAGGAGGGAGATGAGAGAGATGCAGAAACACTGTGGGTGCAACTACAGGATCCCAAAAATAGATCACTAAGACTGGGGCTGGTGTACAGGCCACCCTCTCAAACTGAAGGGATGGGCAGGGTACTGGCAGAACAGATCAGGAGGAACTGCAAGAAGTGGGGTAGTGATAGTAGCAGACTTTAACCTGCCAGGTGTGGAGTGGGACACACCTACCACAAAGAACAGAAGGGAGCATGTAATGTTGGACTCCTTCAAGGAAAGTTTTCTAGCACAGTTGGTCAAGGAGCCAACTAGGGAAAGGAACACCCCTGATCTCGTACGGAAGAATGGAGAGTAAGTGAGGGATTTGAGGGTGGAGGAACCACTGGGGGAGTGGCCATCAGACAGTATGGTTCCAGTTACAGATGGCTAAAGAGAGGATGGCATCCAGCACAAGGGTGCTGGATTTCAGGAGTGCCAACTTTAAGGTGATGAGGGAAGTGGTACAGGGGTTCCTGTGCAAAATTTAACTGGGTATGGACACATAACAAAGGTGGGAACTGATAAGACAGGGGATAGTGGAGGCAACAGAAACTTGCAGCAGGGCCCAGACTAAGAAGGCTATGGGGAAGAACCCCAGGTGGATTAGTACAAGGGTACTAGACAGGGCGAGGAAGAAAAGGGCAGCTTACAGGAAATACAGAAAATCAGGGAGGGAGGATGATAGGGAGGAATACCTGAAAGAAGCGAAGGAAGTGACCAGCGGGTTAAGGGTAGCCAAGGCAGTAAGGGAACTCAGGCTGGTGCAAGGAATAAAATAGGGGGAGAAAGACTTCTTTTGGTATATCAGGGAGAAAAGAAGTTGTAAGGACCAAACTGTAAGAATTAAGAAGGAGAGGGCAATGGGTGGAAGAAGGGGGTGAAAAGGCAGAAGTGCTCAATGACTACTTCTGTTCAGTCTTTATGAAAGAAAAGGAAGGAGTACTACCCATAGCAAGAGGGAGGATAGAAACAGATGGGGGGGCGGGTGACAGATGGAGAAACCACAGTGGGGAGGGTGCTGGAGGGGTTAAGGGCACTGAGGGTAGACAAGGCTCCAGGACCAGATGGAGTACATCTGAGAGTGCTGAAGGAGCTGGCAGGACCCTTGGCAGACTTATTTAATTCATCTCTACACATAGGATGCATACCACAGGACTGGAGACTGGCTCACGTGGTTCCCCTCCACAAGAGTGGACCCAAGGATGAAACAGGGAACTATAGGGCAGTAAGTCTAACATCCATAGTGGGGAAGATAATGGAGACCATCCTAAAGGATAGGCTAGTGGAATACTGGAGGTGAACGGGGGTGCAGGACGTGAGGCAGCATGGCTTCGACAAGGGTGGGTCATGACAGACCAATCTGGTGGATTACTATGACTGGGTGACTAGGCAAATTGACAAGGGCCGTGCAGTGGATGTCCTGTACCTAGACTTCAGTAAGGCCTTTGATTCAGTACCACATGGGAGACTTGGAATCAAGCTACAGGGCATGGGGCAGGAGAAAAACTGGTGGGGTGGGTGGAAAACTGGCTAAAAGATAGGCAGCAGAGGGTGGTGGTAGGTGGGGAATATGCATCCCCTAAGCCTGTGACAAGTGGTGTTCCACAGGATTCGATTTTGGGCCTAGTGCTGTTTGGCATATTTATTGCAGACATCTCGGAGGGCATCAGCAGCAAAATCAGCCTATTTGTGGATGACACCAAGATGGGAGCGGTGGTGGACGACCTGGGGGGAGTGGGGGTTACAGGAGGATCTAGCAAAGCTGGAGGCATGGTCTGACAGATGGCAACTGGGGTTCAATGCAAAAAAATGCAAGGTGCTGCACTTCGGAACAAAAAATCTGAGGAGAAGCTACCATCTGGGGGGAGTGCAGCTGAAGCTAACAGAGGAGGAGAATGATCTGGGGGTGCTCATCACGGGAGCAATGAACAATTTCGCACAATGCGGAAAAGCAGCAGCAATGGCCAACAAAATGCTGGGGTGCATTGCAAGGGGAATTACCTTCAGAAGAAGGGAGGTTATTCTACTGTTGTACAGATCATTGGTTAGACTCCACCTGAAATACTGCATGCAGTACTGGTGCCTGTACCTACAAAGGGACATTAGGCTGCTGGAGGGGATGCAGCATGGGTCAACGAAGATGATTCAGGGCCTGTGGGCATTGCCATATGAGGTCAGACTAAGAGAGTTAAACATGTACACACTGGAGGAGAGGAGGGACGGGGGATATGACTGGGACCTTCAAATACATGAAAGGGATAATCAAAATGGACACAGAGGGTCTATTCAGGTGGAGGGTGGAGAGAGACAGTAGGGGCCATGACATGAGATTGGATGGGGTAGATTAACATAGAAACATAGACTTTGACGGCAGATAAGGACCGCTAGGCCCATCTAGTCTGCCCATTTCCCTACCTACAGGATAGGCCGCAGATCCTAGTTAACCAACAGCCTATTTCTTCCTAGCCCCCACAAGAATTGCCTTATGTCTGTCCCATGCATTCTTGAATTCTCCCACAGTTTTAGACCCCACAACCTCCTCAGGAAGGCTGTTCCATGCATCCACTATCTCTCTGTGAAATAATACTTCCTCACATTGCCCCTGAACCGCCTCCTTCTATCTTTAAATTGTGTCCCTTGTTCTTGCAAGTCTCTTTTCTGAAAAATGCTACCCTCCTGGACTTTGTTGATTCCACTGAGGTACTTAAAAGTTTCTATCATGGCCTCCTCTGACTGCCTCTATCCTGTCTATGTCCTTGCGGAGATGGGGTCTCCAGAACTGGACACAGTACTCCAGACGGGGTCTCACCAACTGTCTGTACAGAGGGATAACAACTTCCTGTTTTCTGCTGATGATGCCTCTCCCTATACATCCCAGTATACCTCCAGCCCTGCCTACTGCCTTCTCACATTGCTTGCTAACCTTAAGGTCATCTGATATGATTACCCCCAGGTCCCTTTCCTTTTTTGTTGTTGTTACTACCTCCCCACCCATTGTGTATTCTTCCCCTGGGTTCTTGTTTCCCAGGTGCATTATTTTGCACTTCTTTGCATTGAATCCTAGCTGCCATACTTCTGACCATTCCTCCAACCTTGCCAAGTCCTTTTCATCCTTTCCATGCCTCCTTGTGTATCAACCCTGTTGCAGATTTTGTGTCATCTGCAAAAGCATACTTTTCCTTCCAGTCCCTCCTCTGCAATGTCACTGATGAAGACATTAAAAAGGACTGGACCCAATACTGAACCCTGTGGTACCCCACTAGTAACCCCCCTTTCTTCAGAATGGACTCCATTTACAATTACCTTCTGTGTCCTGTTGTCCAGCCAATGTTTTACCCAGGCTACCACCCTGGGACCCACTCCCAGGCTGGTTAATTTGACTATTAATCTTTTGTTGTGGGACTGTGTCAAATGCCTTGCTAAAGTCTAGGTAGGCCATGTCCACAGCCCCTTCCTGGTCTACTACTTTGGTCACCCAGTCAAAGAAATCTATTAGATTCGTCTGACATGACCTTCCTGCTGTGAACCCATGCTGCCTTGGGTCCTGTGCTCCACTGGCCTCTAGGTACTCGACTATTCTTTCCTTCAGAAGTGACTCCATCACTTTCCCTACCACAGAGGTCAGACTGACAGGTCTGTAGTTTCCTGCCTCTGTCTTGGACCCACTTGAAGGGGAATCACATCCGCCTTCCTCCAGTCCTCGGGTACCACACCATCCTCCCATGATTTATTAAAAAGAGTAGCCACTGGTTTCACTAGTTCCTTCCTTAATTCTTTTAGAATTCTGGGGTGAATTCTATCAGGACCCATTGCTTTGTCCACCTTCCATTTTAGGAGTTCTTGCAGAACCCTGTCTTCTGTGAAAGGACTGGGATCGACCCCCCTATCAAGAGTGCTTCTGTTAATTGGATTAGGCACTTCCCCCTCCTCTTTTGTGAATTCAGGAGGGAGGTGAGGAGGCATTAATTTATGGAGAGAGTGGTGACTAAGCAGAATGCACTACCAGCTAAAGTGGTGGCATGTACCACAGTGGAATGCTTCAAGAAGGGGTGGGACAGGGCAAAGGGAAGGGTAAATGGAGGTACGTGGAGGGTGGGTATGGCAGCTGCTGCATAGAGAACTAGCTGCATTCACTAGCAGCCTAGATAGACCATGATAGCCTTTTGCTGCTGGCAATTTTCATATGTACATTGCACTTTTGGCTGGACTCCCTCTTTAAGGAGATGACTTGGGTAGAAATCAGGGAATATGCAGCCAACAATGCACAGAGAAAACCATCAAAAGCAGCTTAATGGGGCAGCCTCAAAACTGTCCTCACAGGGCGCATTATTGACTAACAAGCAAAGAGGAAAAAGAGGCCCAAAAGAAGCAACTCAGGTTAGAGGAAAAACTCTTTGACCTGGAGAATGAGCATAAAATTAAGCTTAATGGGTGCTATGCATCAATGGGTGCAGTGTTCATGCGACAGGCTCATACCCAGCCTGCATAGCTCCGCACTCCTGGACAGGTGCATGGTGGCTGGGAGTCATGATTGCTGGCTACTGCAGGTTGCCTCTCTGTGACCCCACCCACCTGGCGTCCATGCCTGGAATACTGTGCTCAGTTCTGGAGTCCTCGCCTAAGGGTGGAATATGCTCGAGATTGTAAGTTCCTAAAGAGAATAAACATGGTGAACTGTGGGGACTATTTAGCAGAAGTACAGTCAAGAACTTGAGATCACTAGTGGAAACTGGCAGCGGGAAGGTTTAAAAGGGATGTGAGGAAGTTCTATTTTAAGGAAAGGGTGATGGAGCTGAAGAACAGTTTGCCAGTGGAGGTGGTGGGTGCCAAGACCATAAATGGTTTCAAGCGTGGCTGGGACAGAGTGAAAAGTTTGATGGTTACTCAGGTTGGGAGCAGTAGAGAGGAGAGAAGAGTGGTGGAAGGGTGGGATAAAACCATGTATGGACAGTAGGTCCCAGCCAGGACAGATAAGAAATTCTGGTCAGACTAGAGGGACTTTTGGTCTTTCTCTGCTGTCAGTGTCTATGTTTCTATGTTTCTAATATTCCTTTTTTGGTTTTCTGCACCTTAGCTGCCTTGCTTTACATTTTTTAGCATTACATTTCAATTGCCAAATACTGGACCACTTTTGCAGTCTCTACATCATTCTTCATGCTGCCAATTCCTTCTTCGCTCTCCACCCTCCCACAGAGACTTGTGTCACTTGAAAAGAAACACACTTTCCAGCTGTATCTCCACCCTGCTGTCACTCATATAAACCTTGAATAGTAGTAACTACAGGGCGGACTCCTGAGATGCCCTACTTTGTGCCTTTCTGGCAGCAGATTTTCCATTCATTGCTATTTTTGTGTCCTACCAGATAATGATTTCCTAATACAAGTAGCTAACTCATCCTAAAGTCCCAGTTTCCCAAACATCTTCACTAGCCTTATTCATGTCACTGAATCAGTTGCTTTGCTGCAGTCCAAGTAGATCATGTTGACTACCTGGCCATTAGTGCCAACTAATTGAAAAAAAATTAACCAAGCTGATATGACATGACCTGGCTCTTGTGAAGCCATGCTGATTTTCAACTATGAGCTAATTTACCTCAAAGAATTTGACTACCTGTTCTTTACTGTATTTAGTAGCATGCCTACTATAAATATTAGGCTTACTGAGCTGTAATTATCCCTGTCCTCCCTATCATCGCTCTTTGGTTAAGTGGTACATGTTTGCCACCCTCCATGCTATCACCACAGCACCTGATATGGTCAATAGGTCTGCCAAAGGTGCCACCAGAGCATTTTCATGTCACTTGTGACCCATGGATGCATATCATTTGGTCCTGGGGTCTTGTTTACGTTTCAGTCATGTAGACCTATTAGTACTCCCTCTCCTCAGTTTTATGTTCTATCACTTACCTGTTGCTGTCTTTGCCAAAGAATTATGAATTACTTTCTAGCATTTGACCTGTAGCTTGCACTGTAAACACAGAGTTAAGTATTCATTCTATATGCTCACACTTCCCACACCATCATCCTCCACACCCTGTCCATCTTTCTTCCTTTCCATGCTGCCTTTTAGTACCTTTTTTTCTCTAATGTACACAAAGAATGTCATGTCATTTTTCTTAATCCGTTAATCTATCCTTAGCTCCAGGTTTTCTTTTTCCCTTCTAATGAGGTGCCTGCTTTTATCTAGCTACACCATGTGCAACTCTCTGCTTGTCTGATTCTGTTCTTTTTTGTAGACTCTAAAAGCTCCCCATTTTTCCTTATTGCTTTCCTTACTTGTCTTAGGAGGGGTGCATGAGTGGGTACTCAGGCCAGGACCACCTTATCAAATCACCCTTCAAAATGTTTTTACTGCTGTGCTACTGCTGAGAATAATGCTGGTTGCCTAGACACACTCTGACTCCCAACTGCAGTACCAGAGATGACCTCCTCCCCCCTTCCCATTGCTGCACAATTGCCCATGACTACCAGACCCAGTCATTCAAAGACTCACTCATTCATCATTTTTACACTTACTTGCCACAGGCAGGCCAGGTTAGCCTGTCTGTCTTTGAATCCATGACTGTGTGTCCTCCCAACTTTCCAGGCTTGCTGCCACTGACATCTTCTATTGGCTTGCTTGCTTTGTAGCAGACCAATATATAGCATGTATCTGGGACTCAGTCTGGACTTTCAACTCATCTGCTAGAACCATCATGGCTGTATCTTGCTTTACTGGGAAGGAGCTGTCAAGTTGAAGGAGAGAGCGTGGGACTTGGGTTGCTCACCTGGCTATGATACTGGGAGGAAGAAGAGTCACCCAATCCAGGGTTACTATCCATCCACTAGACTGACTCCCAGTGCCACCTGAGGTCATGGTCCTCCTCCTCCTTCTTTTTAGCAGTCCATTCTGACAATTGAATCAATGATGTTGTCAATATCCCTGCTGGGGAGCCTGCACTGGTTAGTTAGTGGTGGTAGCACTGTGCTGCCACAGTGTGGAAGAACATCCATGTGGTGCTGCTGCCTCCGGATTACCCATCGAGGCTGCAAGACTGTGGTGGTGAAGAGTTGCCCCCTGGGCAACAAGTGGCAGGAGAGTTGTGGTGTTGGGGACTGGACTAGGAATGGGGCATTAGTAGAGTCCATGCATGCTGAGTGCAGACTGATTACTGGGCACACTAGACAAGTCAGTTAGCCTGGACAGCAGGAAACTGGCAGAGGTAAGACAGATGAGTTAGCTGCTTATTGCAACAAGCACTCATTGTCTGCAAGGCAGTTTATTGCAAAAAGGAAAAGTTATTTGTTTCTGCAGTTGAACACCATGGGGCTGGCTTAGAACTGCAGTTGATGCCAAGAGCTGCCTGCCAGTATTGCTCAATCACATTGGATCAAAACAACAAGAGGGTTGCTCCAGGAAGTGTGGTGCAGATATACAGCTGTAGCAACTACTGTAGTTCAAAACTGAAAATACATTGCACTCACTACATCATAGAGATATAGTCCACGCCATAAGGCTTAAAGTGCAGGCAGTCCTTTATTCAGTGTGAGTCCAAACAAATACAACTAAGTAGTTGGTGGAAAAATGCCCCCAACATTTTGCTCTCTGACAAACTTACTCAAGGGTGTGCACCCCCTCCTTTTCAAGCTAGCAACAATACCTGACAGGGTAGGCAGTATTGGGCTATATGGGATAGTGCCAGTGGTGTAATGAGGTCTGTCGCCACAGGTGGAGGGCCTTACAGCCTCTGCAAGGTCTGGTATAGCCCACGCAGCCCACCATGGAGGATATTATTGCAGTTAGAAAATGGCATTTGGGCTGTATTTTAGGGAAACAAATTTAATACTTAAAAAAAATAGCTTAGGAAAAAAAATAGCTTAGGTAGTTAATTTAAATTATTACAAATATTTTCTGCAAAGTAGTCCATCTACTGCTGACACTGGCAGTAGAGGGTGTTGTTTTGTAGTGTACCAAAAGTCCAAAGACTTCAGATTCATCCTTTGATTCCTACAGCAGTTTTATTGAAAGTAAGATTGCAACATTTGTACTGAAACAGCTCTTTTTTTATTTTTATATTTATTCGTAGTGAGTTGAGTAGCATCCCAAGTAAATAGCATGCCGTACTACTGCTTGGAGAGGGAAGACAGAGTGATCATCTGAGATATGTACCCCTGAGTCATGAGACAAGTGGTACTTTCTTAGACTGCACTGCCACAGATGGAGTTGCGCTGATGGCTTAAGACAATATTGAGAGCTAATGGGCAGCCAAAGGTCAGAAGTGATGGCAGCACTGAAGTCAGTTCTGGGGTTTTAAAAATGAAAAAAAGGGTGTTTTCCTTTACTTTTGTTTTTATGCAGATTGCTGTGGGGATGACTGACTCGATCGCTCGGTGCCAAGTCAGGGGTGCTCTTGCTCTCTAAGCAAGAAAAAACATTGCAAGTTTCAGTTTTGAAAATGCCAGCACTGCTTTATTTTGTCAGCTAAGCAGTCAGTTGACACAGGGACTTATTATTTCCTGGTCTGTATTGACATATAAATGTACCCTTTGGCAAGGGGTTCAGCCAAACAGTGGCCAGGAAATGTCCCTAACCATTTTCTAATTCTTTTTATACACCCCATCAGGTAATTATATTCAAATGTTAAAGAGAGACAACAACACAAAATGGACAAAATGTAACTTATTTATAAACAGGATGTTTAATTGATGTAGTACACTTTCAATAGTTCCTAAATACATAATCAAAATATGAATACAAATAGCAAAACAATCACCAAAAAGCCACCCATCTGCCACTGGGATTAAAAGATCAAACAAATGGCATACAGTGGGAACAATTTTTGTAAATGACTAATACAGATCTCTGTTCTGGGTGGGGGGTATATGTGATAACTCCCAGTGCTGGGTTGGTGCTCAATAAGATGGGGCGATCATCCCCTACAAGCTGTCATGGATGTCACCCATTGTGGTGCCTTAGCACTTTGCCATCCTGGCTTGTTTGAGGAGCGTGCCCCCCATAGCACCTCCATACCTTCTCTGAACTATGTAGCAGCAGCAGTGGTAGCATCACCCTCTCCTGGTCCTCCAATGGGACAGCATCTGCATCAGGAGAATATGAGTCTTGTCAGCTTGTAGCAGGCACTAGACCAGCAGCAGTGAGAGTCAGAAACTAGTGAGGAACTTCAGCCCTCTGTTCCTCCTGAGATGGAGCACTGTGGTTCCACCACTGGCATAATTTTCCCCAAAAGGAGCCATGCTCATCATCTTCAAGCTACTCTCTTCTTCCAGCAGTAGAAGCTTGCTCGTGCTGCTAGTACTCCAAATCTTTCCTGGTGTGGGATTTTTTGGTACAACTTACCTAATGACCACAGCATGGACACATGTAATTTATGCAAGGTCAGGGTAAGTCTGGGCAAGCAGGGTACCCAGTTGGGGACTGGGGGGTCAAATAACCCATTTAAAAATACATCACTGGGCAGAGTGAGAGAAGAGACAGAGGGAAACAAACAGTGGTGAAGGTGGTGGTCTGTCTGTGTTGGCAAAGGTCTGACAAACAGGGCATCAAGGATGATGGGTGGTGGGCAAACCTTCTTGAAGCGGATGCCCCCCCCACCCGGTTCCACTTCAAGCAGCTGCACCAGCAGCAACAGAAGCTCCTGCACCTCCAGCAGCAACAACTCAGCACTGGAATTCGCTGGCACAAGAAAGGAAGTTTAGGACCTCCATCACTGGCTCACCACAGTGGAGCAGGATATTA
Source organism: Neoceratodus forsteri (assembly GCA_016271365.2). Taxonomy (NCBI): domain Eukaryota; kingdom Metazoa; phylum Chordata; order Ceratodontiformes; family Ceratodontidae; genus Neoceratodus; species Neoceratodus forsteri. The sequence continues at coordinate 538,597,940 of CM057449.1, read as the reverse complement.
AAATTCTCCTCTTCAATGAGGAGAAGCTGCTTGAGGAGTTGGCCGAGCTCCACCATGGTGGCGTGGTGGGTGATGGCATTAGTGGTGGTCAGTGAGCTTGACACATGGCACTTGCTTAAAAATATTAAAGCAGGCTAAATCCCTGTTAGTGTTAAGCTATTTCTTATCTTCTTTCTAGTCTTTGCTTAAAATTGTCCTACTCATTTGTTTCCAAACCACCCAAAAAACATTTACAAATAAAAAAAAATGTAAACATATGTTTATTATCTATCCAACTGTCATACCATACCTCTCAACTGTCCCTGATTTTCAGGGATGTCCCTAATTTTGCCTCAGAATTTTCCTCTGTCCCTCATAAAATTGTTTTTTTCTGACTAAACAGTGGGGATTGTGAGCACAAAATAATGTCAAACATTAAAGTTACAGGCTTGTTGTTCTTCACAAAATGCATCTTACACTAATCCCCTTATTCTGTCAACTTTCTGGGTAAATATTACCAATTTTGAAGGTGTGTCCCGGATTTGGGGTCTTTGTCCCTGATTTTTTTAAGCCTTGTCCCTGATTTTTGAGACATGAGGTTGAGAGGTATGTCAACTGTAGAGTTTCACTTTTTGTTCCTTGCCTTTATGTCCGTGTTCTTGCCATCGTCCTCAAAAAACCAAAACAAACAAAATCTTTCATCTTTAAATCAGAAGACATTTTTTATTTAACTTGTTATTGTTAATACTTATTGTTATTAATGTGTAACTGTATTTGTACATTGCTGTTGGATTTGCTGTAAATGACTAATGTGTAACTGCATTTGTCTGTTACTGTGGAACCTCATTGTAAATGAGCCCTAGCTCAATCAAGTAAATAACTGTTCAAAAATTTTACGAATAAAACATTTAACAACAACAACAACAAAATAGATTTCCTACCTATATTTTCTTGATACCTTTCATCTTTATTTCAGTCTCCGTACTTCATTTTTTTCAACTACTGTACCAGAATAAATATGTCAGTCTTCAACAGGTAGTTCTACATGGCACTACACTATGTGTTTTTACTGCCCCCAACACTGTTGTTGTGCCTCACTTTATGTTAACTGTGCACAAATCACAATTTAACTAAATTGTCTTCTCCCCAAATATTTTGAGTGCACCCAAAAATTTGACAAGCTGCCACATATGGTAGTTCACAGTGTTCAACTGCCCCAAACACTCTTGTTGCAATGCATTCTATGTTAACTCTGCGTGAATCACAGCTCACATTAATTTTGTCTATTACTGAATTTTTGTTTAGTGCCACACAAAATTGGAAGGGCTGCTACATGGTAGCTAACATGGTATAACTGCCCCAAGCACTCCTTTTGTATCACATTTTGTGATCATTATGTGTAAATCGCAGTTCACATTAATTTTTTCAGTTCCTGAATTTTTCTGTACTGTCACAAAAAATTGGACAGGCTGCTACTGTACTTCCTGCTACACAATAGCTCACAGTGTGTAACTGCCCTAAATAATCATGTTGTAAAGTAATTTGTGTTTATTTTGTGTAAATCGCAATTCAAGATTTTTTTTTAAAAGCACAATTTACAGAAATTATGTATTCCAATATTTTGAGTCACAAGTTATGGAATAAAAAGGTTATGATGCCACGTGGATTGCTGCTATGAATTTTTCTTATGGTACCATTATACAAGATGTATTTTTTCCTCCCAAGGTACATGCTGCTGCTGCTTCTGTTAGCTGTACTGTGATGTGTAAGTCTTCACAGGAACAGTCAAGATGCACTTCGGTGCTCAGAAAATAAAAGTAAATTCTTGTGGCTGGTAAAATTCTCATGACACCCAGAAATGACATGTGGTCCCAGAAATCTTGTATGCTGCTGCAGTAATTTGTGAATGTAGTGTACAACAACTAGATCCAAATGACGATCTTCAACTAGAGTATCAGTTTGCAGTGACCTACCCGCAAAGGTAAGTATTTTTTTTTTTACATCTTTTAGGTTGTGGGCAGTGGGAGGGTGTTTGAAACCATTGCATTTCTAACCATCTTTTGTAACTGTTTCTCTCTTTGCATGTATTTATCACTAGGGTGACTGAATCTGTTGCTGCATGGGTCCTATCCAGACCAGGTTATTTAATTTTGAAGTGAAGGTATTTTTTTATTTCATTTTTTTCTTAAATGTCATCCGTATTTGTGTGTCACTGCATATCTGTCATCTGCTAGTGCTTCCTCTCATTTTAGGCATTTTTCAGGTGACTGACAAACTGTATACTGAAGCCACAGCATCAGTTGGTTTGTTATACATGCTTGATACAGAGCATGTGTTGACTTTAATAAGACCACATACAGTGATGGAGAAGCTGGAGGAGGATGTCCGAGCATTAGTCAGCAAGGCTGACCACATCAATGATCTGGTGGAGAAGATGACAAGGGCTTGCTTGCTGTAAGAGGATGAGGAATTAATTTTGATAACAGACTGTAAATAGACTTGATGTGAATACAAGGTAGAAATTATTTAAACTGTAGTACACTCCATATAGTGCTACAGTAGATCTATGAAAGGAAACAAACATTTAAAAGAAAAAAGAACTTTCAGAAAGGATTTCTACTGTCACATTGGTGATGGTCCTCCCTTGAAATGGAAAGGTGTTCCAGGCAGAAGAGGCAGAGGATGAGAAGTTTTGCTTCCTTGATGAGAAGAGAGCAGCACAGGAGGACACCTGTGAAGACAAGGCAAAATAATGTAGGCCTTACTAAAGTGGCTACTGTGGTTGACTGACCATGTACACACAGACGGTATATATGTTGTCCACTCCAAGTCTCACTATATGTGTCACCTGTGAATAAAAAAATTCAATTAGCCTGACCTTGCCACTATTGTGGCCACACAGTATATCCATTGTCCAATCCCACCCTTTCTGTACCTGTCACTTGTGAAGAAAAAAAGGTATTTAGTCTGACTTTCCCACAGTTGTGGCCACACAATAGATCCACTGCCCACTCCAAGTCAACATTCATTAAGCCTGACTTTGCCTCCTTTGTGGTGGCATTATATATCCATTGTCTAATCCTCTCTTTCTTTACCTGCCATCTGTAAAGAAAAAAAGAGAAACTGTGTAACTTGACTTGGCATGGCCACTGTGTCACCATCAAATTAGTGATGACCATGCCATGTACTGGCACAATGCTGCCACAGAAAGAGGTGCTAGAGGATGAGGCAACGTTAGTCTGTGGCTTGTGGTGTGCTGTCTGAAGTGAGAGGGAGACAAAAGGAAGGACATAAACACATTTGTTTTTTAATTAAAACTTTTATTGTATTTTCCAAAATCAAATCAACAGTACAAAAGACCACCAATAGATGAAAAATAGAATCCTTGGCTGGGGAGACCCCTTGGAAATGCAACATTAAATGTGGCCTGCATAGTACATGACACCATTCTAAAGAAATCTATACCTACATGTATTCAGTAGAGACAAAAATATGAAGTACAGACCATTATACAAACTATAAGTGCCATTAATGTGTGCAATAAAGTTTAACAGCATACTGAAATTGTGTTAAAGTAAGAGCACTTCACATGTGAGTACAGCTAGGGCTTGGCCAGACCTGTCCAAATGGTTTGGGAGGGTTGGATTCTGAGTATCAGGTACAGTCTGTCTCTATTATAGGCCGAGGGCATTTAATTGTGTGCTAGGAACATATAACAGCCTTGCAGAGCCGCACAATAGGAAGAGGCTAAGTATGAGCCCCAGGTTTTCTCAAATCAGTCAAGTTTTTGATTGGCAGAGTGCAATACGCTCTCATAGCAGGCTACTTTACTGAGTTCAAGGAGCCATTCTGACAGTATTGGGGGGTGGCATACCTCCAGTGCCTGAGGATGACTCATTTAGCTGTGACCAAGGCTCCTTGGAGCCATCTAGATTTTGCAGCTGGGAACTGTTGACCCCTCACCGGTCCTTGTGTAAGACCAAGTATAGCTAATGTGGTAGTGAGGGTGAGGGTAGTGCTCATTATTTCCTTGCATGCTAGCTGCGCTTCCTTAACAGAACTGTTGCAGCTTTGGAAAAAAAACAAAATATATGAAATATATTTCCTCTTACAGAGGAGCATTTCCAGCAGGTGTCTAATGGTGTCAATCCCCATTTATGAAGCATTGATGGGGTTCTGTGTGAACTAAACACATTTTAATGCCTTGTATGCAAGGTAGAAGCCCCTCTTGTGCAATAACTGACTCGCTGACAACAGATAGGCTAAGTTGTGTGAAAAACAATAACAATAACTTACCATTACAGCAGACAATGCTGGCCTTTGCTGGACTTCAGGCCTTATAGCCTTGATGGGCTGACTGACTGGAGTCTTGGCTTGAGGTCTGTCTTTCTGACTGGCATGCTGGCTAGCTGAAGAGATGGCTAGCAGGCTGGCTGGTGGGATGGCTGGTAGGATGGCCGGCAACAGCAGGCTGTCTGGTAGGATGTTTGTTTGGCTGACAGGTGGGCTGGCTTGTTGGGTTGAGGTCTGTCTGTCAATGGCATTTACGCTGGTTTAAGAGTCCTTGTTTTTTAATTGTGAATGAGTGACTGTGGTGGAGGCAGTGGTGGGCCATGTTGCTGGTAGATATGGAGGACAGACAGGACAGAGGATGAGGATGAGGATGAGGACAGGTGGTATTTTGATTGCTGGTGGAGGCATGATCTGCACAGCTGTCAGTGGCATTTACTAGGCAGACTTAACAGTCTGTGCTTTTCAGTCTAAATGCATGCAGTTGAAGTGGCAGTAGCCAATGTTACTGGAGACAAATTTTGCATCCCATGATGTAGTCTTCAAAAATGTTTGACTTTGTCTGTGGGCATTATATTGGAGAGAGCAGATGGTGTTAATCAAATGGATGCACAGAACAGCAGCACAACATGGTGAAAAGTACAGTACTCACAGGAAAACAAAACTGAATCATAATGAAAAAGATTCAACAGATAAGGAGGAAGGAGGGATCTAACACATTCTGTTTATGCTCTTTAATCATCCTCATCAAAGAAGTAGCCCTCACAGTCTTCCAGACTGGATTTGTCCTCACATTGGATTTCTTTCTCCATCACTGAATTATCCACCTCAGTGGAAGGCAATTTGCCAATGCCAATACCACCAAACGGTTTTGGTTCTTCTTCATCACCACCATCAGCATCATGTGGTAAGAACACAGACATTGTGTTACGTGGACTGTCCCCTGCATTCATTTTAATAAATGTTAGCATTCCAACATTTTTAGGGGACAGATTTGTATGCCTGTCCCTCACAATGGCCCCCACCAAACTGAATACCCTCTCTACATTGATACTCAAGGGGTGGATAGCTCAGATATTTGACTGCTTTGGAGTTCAGTGCTGGCTAGTCGGTGACCTTGCTACTCCAGTACAGCAGTGGCTCTTCCAATATGTTAAGGTGCCTGGTGTCTGGAAATATGCATCCACCATGCATTGTGCTGCAGGCAATCCTACTGACTGTTCAGCCTCCTTCTTCTTTTCCTCCACATCTGCAATTCCCACCCAACACAAAGCATCCCAAAGTGGATTTGTTGTCCTTTTTTATGTTACCAGGCCTGTTTTTGTTAGCCAGTTTAACGGAGGCGGTAGAAACACTTGGTTCTGATCACTTCCATGTCATGCCTTACAGAACTATGATTGTTATGTCTGTGCTCTATGAATCCATTTTATTAGCTGATCAATTAGATTTTGTATCTGATCATGACCACCCTCAAGTACCATTGACAGGCTATGTTTATATCATTGGTCCAGCATGGTGTCATACCAAAATCTGCAGACTGAAGAATGCTAGAAATATAGGTATTGCTGTCCAATACATGGAGCATGTGTTCCATTAAGGCAGAGCTTCCCCTATCACCACCTGACTTGAGCACCCACTGTACATTTAACATGGTCTGCCTTAGAAGTGGGATGGCCTGACTGATACCGGCCACTCACTTCCTGTTTGTCATGTTCAAATGGCCTCAGAATCATGATTAGAACATCCATTAGTCACCACTGATCTTTTTTCAGAGGCATTGATACATAGAAACATAGACTTTGACAGTAGATAAGGACCGCTAGGCCCATCTAGTCTGCCCATTTCCCTACCTACAGGATAGGCCGCAGATCCTAGTTAACCAACAGCCTATATCTTCCTGCCCCCCACAAGAATTGCCTTATGTCTGTCCCATGCATTCTTGAATTCTCCCACAGTTTTAGACCACACAACTTCCTCAGGAAGGCTGTTCCATGCATCCACTACCCTCTCTGTGAAATAATACTTCCTCACATTGCCCTGAACTGCCCTTCTTCTATCTTTAAATTGTGTCCCTTGTTCTTGCAAGTCTCTTTTCTGAAAGATGCTACCTCTTGGACTTTGTTGATTCCCTTGAGGTACTTGAAAGTTTCTATCATGTCCCCCTCTCCTTCTTTCCTCAAGGGTATACATATTAAGCTCCTTTAGTCTCTCCTCATATGGCTTCTCTTGCAGACCCTGCACCATTTTAGTTGCCCTCCTCTGGACTGCCTCTATCCTGTCTATGTCCTTGTGGAGATGGGGTCTCCAGAACTGGACACAGTATTCCAGATGGGGTCTCACCAACTGTCTGTACAGAGGATAACAACTTCCTGTTTTCTGCTGCTGATGCCTCCCTATACATCCCAGTATACTCCCGGCCTCCCTACTGCCTTCTCACATTGCTTGCTAACCTTAGGTCATCTGATATGATTACCCCAGGTCCCTTTCCTGTTTTGTTGTTGTTACTACCTCCCACCCATTGTGTATTCTTCCCCTGGGTTCTTGTTTCCCAGGTGCATTATTTGCACTTTTTGCATTGAATCTAGCTGCACATCTGACCATTCCTCCAACCTTGCCAAGTCCCTTTCATCCTTTCCACGCTCCTTGTGTATCAACCCTGTTGCAGATCTTTGTGTCATCTGCAAAAGGCATACTTTTCCTTCCAGTCCCTCTGCAATGTCACTGATGAAGACATTAAAAGGACTGGACCCAATCTGAACCCTGCGGTACCCCACTATACCGCCCTTTCTTCAGAGTGGACTCCATTTACAATTACCTTCTGTGTCCTGTTGTCCAGCCAATGTTTTACTCAGGCTACCACCCTGGGACCCACTCCCAGGCTGGTTAATTTGACTAATAATCTTTTGTGTGGACTGTGTCAAATGCCTTGCTAAAGTCTAGGTAGGCTATGTCCACAGCCCCTCCCTGGTCTACTACTTTGGTCAACCAGTCAAAGAAATCTATTAGATTTCGTCTGACATGACCTTCCCACTGTGAACCCATGCTGCCTTGGATCCTGTGCTCCACTGACCTCTAGGTACTCAACTATTCTTTCCTTCAGAAGTGACTCCATCACTTTCCCTACCACAGAGGTCAGACTGACAGGTCTGTAGTTTCCTGCCCTGTCTTGGTCCCACTTTTGTGAAGGGAATCACATCCACCTTCCTCCAGTCCTCGGTACCACACCATCCTCCATGATTTATTAAAAGAGTAGCCAGTGGTTTCACTAGTTTCTTCCTTAATTCTTTTAGAATTCTGGGTGAATTCCATCAGGACCCATTGCTTTGTCCACCTTCAGTTTTAGGGTTCTTGCAGAACCCTTTCTTCTGTGAAAGGACAGGATCGACCCCTATCAAGAGTGCTTCTGTTAATTGATTGGCACTTCCCCCTCCTCTTTTGTGAATACTGAGCAGAAATATTAGTTCAGTATTCCTGCTTTTACTGTCCCCTCTGCCCACCCACCGTTCATTCTATTCAGCCTCACTATCCCTCCCTTTGTCTTTCTACGCTACGCTGATGTACCTTATAAAAGGTTTTATCCCCTTCTTAACTGAGTTGGCTATCTTTTCTCAGTTTGGGCCTTTGCTATTCTGACTTCCCTCCCTGCTTCTTTCTGCCTTAACTGGTACAGCTCTCTGTCCTGCTCCTTCTGTGTTTCCTATACTTCGAATGCTATCTTTTTCTTCCTGACTTTCACAGCCACCTCTCTTGAGAACCATAGTGGCTTTTTCTTTCATTTGATTTGTTAATTTGCTTCACACAAAGGCTTGTTGCCTCTGTGATGGCAGTTTGATAATTCCCCATTGTTGCTCCACACCTCCTTCTAGCCTGTTTGCTAGTGCTTTCTGAGGCACTCTCCCATCTTGCCAAAGTCAGCCCTGCTAAAGTCCACTACCCTCACTTTTGTATGGCTTGACTCTCAGCTTGAGTTTAACGTGAACCACACTGTTTGATGGTCACTTGTCCCCAGATGGCACCCGACTTCTAGATCTGAGATCCTCTCACTGCCCCGTTTGAGAGCACGAGGTCTAAGATTGCCCTCATGAGTGGGTTCCAAACTAGCTGTCTAATGCCTGCCACCTGTAGGGCGCCAAGAATGGCCCTGCTCTTGGATGTGGCTGTAGCAATGTGCTCCAGTTAACATCTGGCATATTCAGGTCTCCCATCAACAGTATCTCCTTTCTCTGCCATTCTAAGAATGCCTTCCATCATATCCTTGTCCATTCCTTCCCCTGACATGGGGGTCTGTACACAACCCCTGTGTGATTGTGGTGCCCTTCCAGTCTCCAAGGTGACCCACAGTGCCTCCCTCCTCCCTATTTACTCTTTTGTTCAGTTGCTTTTATCTCTTCCTTTACATAGGAGCTACTCCTCCCTTTCTCCCCTGCCTGTCTCTCCTGTAGGTTATGTACCCTGGTATGTTAACATCCCAGTCATGGTTCTCTCAGTACCATGTTTCGTGATCAAGCACGATATCCAGGCATCCCTCTTCCATTAAGGCCACCAGCTCAGGGAGCTTGTTGCCCAGACTATGGGCATTGGTACTCATTACCCTCCATTTCCTGATGGCCTTACCCCCTTTTGCCCCATCCCTGTCCTTCTTGCCTTTGTCACTTTCTCCATTTACCACTGCCCTTCTCCTTATCGACACCTCCATGTTGGTGTTTGCCACACTTACTACCGTGATTGTTTGGGGGGGGCTAGGATTTTCCTGCTCCTTTCCAGTGCCTCCCCCCTTGGCTAGTTTAAAAGCTTGCCAATGAAGCATTTAAACCTATCACCTAGGATCCTGGTTCCCCTGGCCCTGTCACAGCTTGTATGTAGTGGCAGATATAACCAAAACCAGGAAAACCAGGGTAAGGAGCTCCCACCTCCCCTGGATCTCTGCTGAACTCCTAGCCTGCCTGCATGCCAGGGACTTAGCTTGGAAGGCACACAACTCCTCAGGCTTCTTCCTGGACCTACAAAAATATTGTGTCCTGTGCAATGCCTGCACGAGAGCCACTAGGATAGCCAAAGTGGAATACTTTTCCTCTACCTTCCATAACAATATCAGCCACCCCTGAAAGTTCTGGAAGGTTGTCCATGTCCTTTTTTCTCCCAAGGCCCAACCCATCATCCCAGTTCTAAAGTCAAATGACTCATCCATTACTGGCCCACTCTCAATGGCCAGCGAATTCAACACCTTCTACACCTCCTGAGCCTCTCCCCTCCTCTAATCCTTTCCTCTTGCTTCACCATCCCACCTCCCTTCCCCCACAACCTTCCCAATTCTCCTTCTCTCCCATCACATCTGACACCACCATCAATGCCCTACTTGTACTCAACTCACTCAAGAGTAAAAGCCCTGACCATAAACTCTTACACCTTGCAGCCCCTGCCATTGGTCTCCCCATCTCAGCCCTTCTAAACCTCACCTTCTCCTCTGCCTCTGTCCCCTCTGCCTGGAAGCAAACCATACTCATTCCCCTCCCTAAAGGTGGCATTCCTTCTATTCCTGGTAACTATCATCCCATTTCTCTCCTTCCCATTCTCGCCAAACTCCAAGAACATCTTGTGCTATCTCAGCTCTCCCCTTTCCTTGATTCTTCCTTCTTTTTCACCCCATATCAGTCAGGATTCCACAAAACCCACTCCACCTCCTCTTCCCTCCTCCGACTAACAGATACCATTCTCACAGGGATGGATCAGGACCAGGTCACCTGAGCCATCTTTGTTGACTTGGCCAAAGCCTGCAACCCTGTTGCCCATCTCCTTCTCCTCTCTAAACTCTCTTCAGTAGGACTTTCCTCCTCTGCGACCAACTGGTTCTGCTCCTACCTCATAGGAATGTCCCAATCAGTCCATATTGGGGACTTCCTTTCCCCTTCCCTCCCAATCACCACTGGGGTACCTCAAGGTTCAGTCCTCAGTCCTATGTTATTCTCTCTCTTTCTAAATGACCTTCCTTCTGTCTGCACCTCAGCGTCCATTCACATGTATGCTGATGACACAGTCCTATTTGCCTCTGGCCATTCCCCTGCTTACCTGGTGAGCAGGATTCAATGGGAGTTTGACAACATCCAGCTCTGGTTCTGCTTAAATTACCTGGCCCTTAACACCAGAAAATGGTCTCTATGACCTTCGACACTTAGCTAAAACTTTCTAGGATTGGCAATCCCCCCTCCTTCCATTCTCTAGATGGGTCCACCATTGATATTGGACTATCCTTCAAGTAGCTCAGGGTCTGGCTTGACAACCACATTGACTTCTCTTAACATGTTAATGCCATACATAAAAAACTCTACCCTAAATTGGGAACATTGTACAGCCACTGTAGCTACATCCTGCTCCTGTCCCATAGAGCTGTCATACAGAAAATGACCCTTCCCGTATTGGACTATGGTGACATAGTCTACAGCTCTGCACCCAAATCTACCCTTTTCAGACTGGACTCTCTCTTTAACTCATTCTGTCTCTTTGCTTTGAACAGCCCTACACGTATTCATTCCTGTACCCCTTATACATCCCTCTCCTTTCCCTCCCTTGAAGCTAGGTGTATGGCACACTGCTCCACATTTATTGCTAGGTATTAGTTTGGCTCCATCCCTTCTTACCTGTAATCTACCCTCTCCCTGCCTCGTTCCAACTCCTATGCCCTCCAAAGCTCCCACTCCCACTCCCTTGCACTTCCCACTGGATCTTTTGCAGCTGGCCAGTCTGCCTTCTCCTACCACTTTCCTAAACTTTAGAACTTCCACCCTCTCCCAATCCATTCAGCCACCTCTCCCTACTCTCTGTCATCCCTCCTGCATAGCCTCAACTCCCATACCTGCAATTGTAACCCATAACCTCACCTAATTTCTACCTTATATCCAATCTACTATCTCCTCCCCATCTCTAACCCTCCTTTCTTCCTCTATACCACTCCCTCTCTTCCCTGTTCCTTCTTTCCTCCTCTCACAACTCTATCAATACCCCAATCCCATTCCCTCTACTATCACACCCTACCCCACTGCTCGCTGCCCACCTTTCCCTACTCCACCCCTTCTCCTCTCTTTTTCTCCTCCACTTCTTCTCATAACCCTTTCCTTATTCCTAATCCTTCCACTCATTTTTCTCTCCCTTCTCACACCAAACCTGCCCATCTTAGTCCTTGACCATAACTCTGTTGCTATGTTCTCCCTCAAGCCTGCTTTCTCCCCACCATTGTAACATGTATTGTTCTACTACTAGCTGGCGCTGGTGCACATTTGGCTTTAGTAGCTATCATTTTCAATGCAGTGGTGCATGGTTTACAAGTTCTCACACTGTTTGTTTATCTATTTATTCATTTGCATGGGTTAAATCCATGTACACAATTTACTGTACATAGTTGCTTGCGTATTTATTTCCCTGCTATTTACAGTTGTAACATATTGTTTTCAGCTCTATGTATTTTCAAATGTACTCCCCTTTCTCTTCTCCCCAAGATGCATCTGTAAATGAGCTCTTGTTAGTTCATTATATATTTCCTGCCTCGTGAAACTTTTAAATAAATAAATAAACATATTCTGAGATGGCTTTGTACTGCTTGCACAAGCACTCTGTCTTGTACAGTGTTGAATTCCATCTGGTGATGACTTCCAGTTTCAGACAGTGCTGAGACAGTTTGTTCTGGATCTGCAGGTGCCTTAGATGGTCACAGGCCTTGCCAGAATGAGCAATGTGGGCACAGATCTAGAGCACACTAGAGCGTAAGAATAGAGGGGACTTGCTTTTCTTCTATGATGTAATGCATAATCCATATCTCATGGGGCAGTTAAACTTCAGCAAGAAGCACAATAAACAAAATGCAAGGGAGCATACATTGTAGGTTAAGGCTGGAAGATTCAGAATGAATAAAAAGAAGAATTGTTTTACAGAAAGGGTCATTAATCTCTGGAATAATCTACTTGACTTTATAGTCATAAGTGAGAGCAAAGAGATCTTTAAAAACAGATTGGACAAATACATGGCTGCAGGTGAGAAGTTACTTTATTACTCTTGAGTTGAAGGAGCATTCTTGGGCTATAGCCTTATCTGCTCATTAATGTCATTAGTATCATTAGACATGGTGGGCCACAGTCAGCATGGACTTGATTTCAGGATATGATAGAAATGCCCGCACTACTAGATTAAGACAGTGTACAATGCATGAAACCCTGACAGACCCTGCCCCCCCATTCATTTAACCGCATTTGAGTCATTATCGTTTGTAACGAAACCCAGTTTCAGGGAATGTGTATGCAGCCACTAATCAGTCTCAGTCAGGAGCAGTTCTAACATTTTTACTCATGTGTGATCCACTTACACTCTTCATTACCAGTGTGGCATGCTAGCAGATACCCACAATGTTGATAGCACTGCAATTGTGCTTCATACAGTTTTTCCCCATTCTAGCATTTAATACTGCCATAGGTACCTGTGCCCATTGGGCTGTAATACGCAAGTAAGAGCTACCCGATGTTTGACCACTGATCTACATAGCTATACTAAGATGCATTTATGGTGATGCTGGATGCTGCAGGGCATGTATTACTGTGTGTAACACAGTCCTATAAAATTCAGGAATGGCATGAGTGGAGAAATAGGTTCACGGAATCTGCCATTTTGGTAGGCAAACACCATCAGCCTTCTGAATCCCACATTCTCCACAAAAGAGAATTGCAATAGATCAATTGCCAGCACTTTAGTGGTTGCTGCATTTAGTTCATGTGCAATAGCATGATTGGGTGGGTATTTGGTATGAAGCTTAAACAAGCTGTGCAGTGTAGACTGCACCTACTGGGGTGTTGGGATATGAAACAGCTGGGCTCTGCACACTGGCAGCATGGCTGGTGGGCTAGGATTTGACTCTGATGGATCACAGATGCTGAATGAATGAAGTAATTTTTGGAGTTTTAGAGACTGTGGTTGATGTGCTTCAGTGACTCTGGCTGCTAGTACTCAAACCACCACTGCTACTATGGTCACTACTAGGTATTCCCACCTACTCCTCCTCATCCTCATCCTCATCCCTGTAGTAGTACTCCATGGTTAACTCTAACTCCACAGGAAATGTATACATGCCAACTTGGGATGACTTGCACAGTGAAGATGGTAAAGGAGCTGCTCCCCTACACTGGCTTTCCATTGGTGCTGAGTCCCGCACAACAGGTGCCTAGACTTGAGGTGTTTGTACTGGTCATCATTGCCTAGGTGGCTTCCCTTTTTCCTGAAGCTAACACACACTCAACACAGGTTGTAGATAGCCACTGTTTCATCAGTTGGGTCCAGGATGTAAAAATCTTAAACTAGGGATTTTGTAGCCCTTGTTTCTATATGGCAGTGCACCTGGTACTGGGATATTGGAAGGATGGCAGTGGGTGTATTTTGGGGATGATTTCTGCACTGCTGTAACAGTAGGTGATTCATTGGTGTGTTATTGACTCAACAACAGTGCTAACAGGAACAAGAGCTGGAGGATTTGGAGTGGGCTTTGGAAATTCCCTTAAATAATTGTGGTGTACAAAGCAAAACAGGTTCGGCAGCTTGACCCTTACTTTTTTTTATTTTCAGAGTCCCATTGAGGATCCAGATCATCATCCCCATCCAACCAAGGCCGATAACCTCCTCCTGTGATCTGTCCTCTTCCTGCTCATCCTCTCTTTCTGCTCCATCTATTTCCTTCTCATCATCCTTCTATGCAACAGTCAGATCTCCTGCATCAGACTGTGAGTCATGCTCAAGCTCATCAATGCCCACATAAGGAAATAGGAACCTATCATTCTGATTGAACTCACCACCATCAACAGCAACAATGGCAACAACATCAACTACCTCATCATTCTCAACCACATTTCCAGAGTAAGAAAATTTTATGTTTCTTGGAATTATCCACCTGTCATTGCCTCCACCGCCAGCAATCCCAGCACCCACCAGCACTGATGCCACAGGTGTGAATGAGAAAAAGTTGTCCACACTAATGCCCTAATCACTTGTGCTAACTGTTCATTTTCAAGTACTAGTATTAGTGGCTCCTGATGAACCTGCAGCATAAGTAGTTATTTTTTAGATACAGCATCATTCTGAACCACAGAACCTACACTCTTCTTGGCAACATTGCTGCTGCCAGCAACTCGTACTTTACTTGAGCATCAATTTCCCCAACATTTGTATAAGTAGATTTTTGAACACTGTAGTTAAATACAGACAGCAACACAGACACTACAACACTTTATTAAAGCAACGTGATTTAAATAACACAGCAGTTTACTCAGATAACAATAGCTACACTAAAAACAACACAAAAATAAATATTTTTAGAAGGCTTTGTTTTTGTTAAATAAATAGTACATGATGGACCAGGACTATGAAAACACACAAAAATTGAGGTAATTATAAAGAAGTTACTCACTATTACAGTAAAACTGTAACTTTAATAACTAAACAAAATAACTACAATCAATATACAGTAGTAAACCCACATTGACAAAAGTAATTCACTAAAATACATTACAGTGCAGTACAGAAATAAAATAAATCACAGAAAACAGAAAAAATAATTAAGAAGAAGGACTGAAGAAAACAGCAGTAGTGCCTACAGACAGGGCTGCCTTCCTTGCAGCTAGATAATGCAGCTCCCCTTCCCCACAGCATTGCTTTACTACACAAGACAAAACCACGGCTTCAATATAAATAAATAAATACATAAATATAGAGGCACAAGGCACTCTAGACACTTTTATGAGTGATTTTTTTCAAAACACCTAATGCTTAATGAGCATTTGAAAGGTTTTTGAGCACAGACAGACTTAACTCCAACTCTGTCTTTGTAAGACTACACTGAATTCAGCCTCTGCATGGCAATACATGCATTGCATGTACCATGTCACCTCCAATCCCATGGGACATTGCAAACATTTCCTATGGGCCACATGGCACAGGTGAAGTTATCAAGTCTGCCATTTGTGAATTTTGAACAATGATGCAAATTAGAACTTCACATTGTGGATTTAATTCACAAACTGAGGCAAATTCCCAAATTTCTCAGTGAAGCAAAGTTTTCTAACTACTCCCACCATATATCTGCACCAAGCATTCCATTGCAAGATAAGCTAAGCAAGCATTATGTAATGCACACAGATATGATAGTAACACATTACAAATTCTGCTTATTTCATCAAATGATGTGCAAATACATTCAGAATTACTTATCAAGAAACTTGTACAAAATGCTGCAGAACATGTATAATAACAGCATCATCTCCATATAAACATCAGTTCCATCAATCTAAAAGAAAGGAGAAAGAAGTTATCAATAACATGTAAAAATGCTGAGGAGAGAAGAATGAATAATGTAAGAGATGAAAAGAGGAAAACGTACAATTGGATAATTGGATATTGAAATAAAGGATCATGGAGACCATGTTGCACTGCAGAAGGCTCTAAATAAAACAGATGAGTGGTGCAGCTTATACAAACTTCCCCTAAACCCAGGCATATGAATGGTTATGCATTTAGGCAGAAAAAATTCCAGTCAGTCATACAGTATAGGAAGTACCATCCTTAGAACGGTAACAGAGTTGAAAGATCTAGGTATTGCTTTAACAAACAACTTGCAATTTATGACCCATTGTAACAATGTGTGCCAAAAAGCAAATGAAGTATTAAATTGCATTTTAAGACACATAGCAAGCAGAAACAGAGAGGCCATAGTCCCTTTATATGGTTCCTTGGTGAGACCAGTTCTTTAATACAGAGCTCAGTTATGGTCACCATACCTTAAAAAGAAATGTGTATGCTTGGGAGGATACAAAGGAGAGCTACACAAACTATAAGTGGTATGATAGACAAGAAACATACGAGGTTGGGGGAACTGAACTTGTTTCCTCTTAAATACAGGAGATTAAGAGGAGATATGTGCTTGTTGTTCAAAGCACTGACTGATCATGACCTGTGTGAGAAGCTGGGACTAGAGTTTAGAGACCAAACTTACAATACAAGCATTCATTTGTTGCAGCTAAGGGGGGAAAACTGCAAAACATGGAGGTGCAAAATGTGGTTTAATCAAAAGGATGATTTCCAAATAGAACTTGCTATCCAAAGAAGTAGTTGGCAGTCCATTAGTGGAGAGCTTTAAACCAAAATTGGATGGGCTATAACAAGCGGGGAGCTTTTAGTATAACATGGAGAGCACTATGGATATAAGTCTTAATAGCTCTGCATATAGCTATGATAACTATGATACACTAGGTACAGCAAACTGATTTTTTTGTAGTGTTCCACCAAATAAAAGGGGAATATAGCAGATACAAATGATAACATTAATATTGATATTGATATTGATATTACTATTTCTCTTATAACAGCCTTGATAATTTAACTGTGGAGTTTGGAGGGGTTATATTTCCTCTGCTGGACAATCTACATTCTCCTATCATTTTCCTAAACTGTGGAACTCCCATCCCTTATCCATTCACTCTACTCCAATACTCTGATCTCCACTCTTCTCAATTTTATCTCCCCTTCCTGTAACTTCTCCTGATTGTGCTTCTCTGCAACTCTGCTCTCCCTCTGTTTTCCTTCCCTCCCTCCCTCCCTCCTTTTCTCTCCTGTAGACATCCCCACTAGTCTTCTGGAGTCCCCTCTGTCCACTATCCTCTCTTTCTCCTCCCCTACCCCCCCGCTTTCCTTCCTCCTCCTCTACTAATACGTGTTCCCACAGCATGCACCTCCATGTACCATGATCTCTATCCTCCCTTCCCCTCCCTAACCTCTGCTTTCCCCCTACCACCTCCTCTCCTTACCCTGAAATTCATGTTCAGCCTTATTGAGATGTCTCCTTTCAATGTATTCATATGAGCTGCTACTCTGTTATGCCTTATCCCTTTCTTATTCTTCCTCCCTTTTTCTCCCAGGTTAACCCACCATGCTCAGCCTCCCTTTCCATGACACTTTTCTCTGTGTTATATATTTCTAATAAATTTCCTTGTACATTGTACTATAGTTGTAGCCATAGACATGGCCAGATAGTTTGCAAAATGTCTAAAGAGTTTCTCTCTGTTGCCCCTACTGTGGAAATGCAGAAAGCAGGAGATTTCTCTAGAAATATTCCATAAATAATTTCAGGAAATTTCTGGCCATGTCTTTGGCTGTGACTGTACCTGTGTAGTTCCTAACACATTGTTATAATGTAATAGATGCACTTTGATGATGGCCTGACATTTGCTACATGTTCATACCTGTTTGTTATTGTACCTTTATTACTGCCTTGTCCCCTTTTCCCACCCCCATCCCACCCACGGACACATCTGGAAAAGCTCTGATACTCAGCTCAGTATGCCTTTCCAAGTGAAATGTTTTAAAATACATATTATATTATTATTTGACCAAAAATTATTTCTGTTTTGTCATTTAAACCCAGCCACTCATAGACCAGCAACTTAAAAATCCAAAAATTCTCTCTTCCTGGCAACAGCTACTCTCTATCACCTCCCCTTGGTCCCAGTTTCACATTTTCAATCCACTTCAATCTTATTCTCTTTGTTCACTGCAGACTTCACCTGGGATACTACAGCATATGCTACATTTTCCTTTTGTACAGCCCTCATGTTGTAAATGTACGTTTCTTCCTGCCCACATAATAAACTCCACAGGAAAGATTCACCATGTACACCACATACTGGGTGTCACACGTCAAATCTTTGCCCTCTTACATTTTATAGAAATATAGAAGTTGATGGCAAATAAGGACTGCAAGGCCCATCCAGTCTGCCTATTTTTTATACCTTATGAATGTGCCATAGGCCTGTAATCTGTCAATGGTCTATCTATTCATACTCATCTTAATTGCTCCCTTGTGCCTGTCCCATGCCTGTTTGAAGCCCTGCACTGTATTCATATCCACCACATTGTGAGGTAGGCCATTCCATACATCCATCACCCTTTCTGTGAAAAAGAACTTCCTCAGATTACCCCTTAATTGTCTCCCTCTAATCTCATGCTGTGTCCTCTTGTCCTGCTATTTTTCTTACATTGAAACATGTTCGGCTCTTTCACCTTGTTAATGCCCTTAAGATACTTGAATTTTTCAATTATATCACCTCTATCCCTCCTTTGCTCTAGGGTATACATATTGAGCTCTGTTAATCAGTCCTCATATGTTTTCTGATGCAGTCCCTGCACCATTTTGGTTGCCCTTCTCTGGAATCCTTCCATTTTGTTACTGTCCTTGTGCAGGTGCGGCCTCCAGTACTGCATGCGGTACTCCAGATGGGGCCTAACCAGTGTCTTGTAAAGAGGGATTATTACCTCCCTCTTACTACTTGTGATACCCATAGTAATACACCTAAACATCCCTCTAACCTTACCTACTGTTTTAGTGGTCTGCTTGGATGATTTCAGGTAATCTGTGATGATAATGCCTATGTCTCTTTCTTCCCTTGTGATTGCCAGCAACTCCCCTCCCAACCTATAGGTGGCTTCAGGGTTTCTCTTCCCTATGTGCATGATCTTGCACTTCTTTGTGTTAAACCGCAGTTGCCACTCTTCCAACCATTTTGCCTGTTTATCCAGATCTCTTCTCATTCTGCCCACCCCATCTGGATCATCTACTCTGTTGCAGATCTTGGTGTCATCTGCAAACAGACAAACCTTACCCTCCAGTCCCTCTGCAATGTCACTGATGAAGATATTGAAGAGGACAGGCCCCAGGACTAATCCCTGAGGTACCCCACTTGCGACTTGCATCTCTTCTGATTGTATACAATTTACCACTACTCTCTGTTTTCTGCCTGCCAGTCAGTTTGCCACCCAGTTGACCAACTTCTGACCCAGTCCAAGCCTACTCAGCTTATTAATCAATCTTGTATGTGGAACAGTATCGAAAGTTTTGCTGAAGTCAAGGTAGGTGAGTTCGACTGTTCCCCCTTGGTCCATCTTTATGGTTACCCAGCCAAAGAAATCTATGAGATTAGTTTGACAGGACCTTCCTGTTGTAAACCCATGCTGTCTTGGATCCTGTGCTCCTATGGATTCCAGGTGTTGCACTATCCTTTCTTTAAGGAGTGCTTCCATAATCTTGCCCACTACTGAGGTAAGACTGACTGGTCTGTAGTTCCCTGCCTCCTCCCTGCTACCACTCTTGTGGAGTGGGATCACATGAGCCCTTCTCCAGTCTTCTGGGACCTCTCCTGTGCTTAGAGACTCACTAAACAGTTCTGATAATTGCTCTGCTAGTTCCACCCTTAGCTCCTTTAGTACCCTGGGATATATGCCATCAGGTCCCATTGCCTTGTCCACCCTGAGATTAGCAAGCTTTTGTAGGACCCTTTCATTTGTGAAGGGACTATTGCACACCTCCCTCCCCACTGGGTTCATGGTGCTGAGCTGTGGGCCCTGCCCTACCTTCTCCTCAGTAAATACTGAGCAGAAGTATCTATTTAGGATAGATGTCTTTCCTTGGTCCTCCTCCTCACACTCTCTCTCTTATCCACTTTGATCTTAGCAATACTCCCTCTGGACTTTCTCCTTTCACTAATGTATCTATAGAAAAGCTTGCCACCTTCTTTTACTGTGTGTGCTAGTTTTTGCTCAGTTTGGGCCTTTGCCTGCCTTACCGCCTTCCCTGCTTCCCTTAGAGAAGATTGGTATGCCTCCCTATCTTCATCCCACTGCATTTCCTTATATTTCCTAAAGGCCATCCTTTTGGCTCTGACTTTTTCTGCTACTGTTCCTGAGAACCAAAGTAGTTTCCTTCTCTTTTGCCATTGCTTTTCTCTCTAACACAATGGGATGTTGCTTCAAGTATTGCACCTATAATGCTTTCCCACTTTGCTTGTATCCCCTCACCTGTATTTCTTGCCAGGGCTAGCTTAACTCTGTTGGCCACCTTATCAAAGTCAGCTCCTCTGAAGTCCCATAGTTTTGCCTTGGAATGGGATTATTTAGTTCTAGTGGCCAAATTGAACCATACCATGTGATCGTCACTGGCCCCCCTCACATGGTATGACTTCACAGAGTTCAAAATGCTATTGCATTCCTCCAATGCTGTACAATATTTGCACCTCTTACATTGCCTGCACCCCCTTGGCAGCAGTGGCCACCGAGTATTCAACTTTTGTTTTGACTATACTGAGTGGACCAATTGGTGTCTGTGGTTAGTGACTCTTTTATAGACAATGGAGTGGATAACTTCTGAGACCTCACATAACCTGGGATACGATGCCAGTGTCCCACAAATGCCTCTGGATTATCTCTCTGGCCCTTTTATCCCTTATACAATAGGCAGTTATGAATCTGACTTTTTCTGTTTCACCACTCCTCAGGTTCTTAGATCTGAGCATGTCAGCTTTGTCAACTAATATACACTTTTTCCTGGCAATGGATATCAGATCATGTTCATACCCCCTTTTTTAAAGCATTCCTGAACAATCTCTACTTCTGCCTCAGATTCAACTTGGGTGCTGCAGGTTCTTTAGGCCTTTTAAAACAAGGTTTTCAGCAAATTTTCTATGGTGTGGTAGGGTAGCAAAAGATAACCAAGGGACAGTATTCCTGTCCGTGGGTATACAGCAAGTATCTGTGGCTATATTTCCATCCTGATCCATTGTATTAAGTAAATCCAAGAATGGAATACTTTCCTTGTTGCTATTAAAAGTAAATTCAAAAAACGTTCACTTAAAATATACCACCAACAGCTTAATCTGGTTCTGTGTGTCAGTCTGTATCTCTATCTTCCCCCTTCCCTGGGTCAAGGCTGAAAATAGGCAGAATTGTCTAGTACTCCTTTTCTGGTCAACAGAAACTAAACAAACAGTAAACTTTTGGTTACTGTTAGTGCCATGCAGATAGTCCATGAAAAAGGGTAACTCATCCTCATCCCCTGCCACACCATAAACACATCATCGATGTAATGACACCACATCACAATATTGTAGTGAAATAGATTATCTGTCTTGTCTCACATAGCTTGTTTCTCCCAGTACCCCATGTATAGGATAACATAATTGGGGCAAAACATGTCCCCATAGCCATATCCTTCTACTGAATATAGAATTCCCCCTGAAAGGTGAAAGCATTGCTCTCCAGCACCAGCCACATCATTTCCATGATAAGGTCTTGTTAGGTCTCACATCACTGCCTCTTTTGTTCAAGAATAATCTCAGTGCACTCTTTGCTTCTAACTTGCCTATCCTCATATTGCTTTTCTTTAAATGTCACCAACTGGTTTTCTTCTTTTTACATGGAAGAACTCAATATGTTTCCTGCAATGGCTGTCTTTCCTCTCCTCTTCTTATTTTCACTGTGGGTCACAGCGGCCTACACTTGATCCTATTTGGTTCAATCTCTTTGTACATTCACTACCTTCTGCCATGGATCCTTGTTCAGCCAGACTTTATGCTGATGATACAGTACTTTTCTATGCTCACAGCTCTCACTCTTCCCTTGCTTTGACTCATCAGGGTAACATTGACAAAGTTGTGAATTGGTTCTCTGATAATCTATTACTCCTAAATAGTAAGAAGACTCAATGCTGTTTGGGTATCAGCATTATCTGTCTTCAGCAAACTCTGTTTTCAATGTGCTTAAACCACTCTCTAGAGCTTGTGAATGAATTTAAATACCTTGGTCTTATTTTTGATTCTTCTTTGGCTTTTGAAGCACACATTGTCAAAACTGTTTCAAAAGTCTGTCAATGTCTGGGGTACTGAAAATGTGCCGGAGATTACTTGTCATGCTTGAATTGCAAACACATTATTGGGCAAGCCATTCTTCCCAGTTTGAATTACAGCAACACGATTTATCACCGTGCCTCTGACTCACATTTTCTTCCTTTAAATACCATTTAGTACCAGTTACTCCATTTTATTTTAAAATCAAAATGGGCTGAGCATCACTGCAATTTTTTGCATCAATTATATTGGTTATCATCTTTATCCAGGTGCACTTTTCAGTGGCTGCCTCTTATTTACAAAACAGCAAATTACAAGATTCCCACTTACTTATCTGAAAGGTGAACTGTTCCTGTTTATAAATACAGTCTCAGAGATGAGCCTGAGCATGACTCATTATTACCTACATTGCTATTAACTGATTTGTGCATGTTTTTCTTTTGTTATTTTGTTATTTATATGACTTTGGACATTCTGTAAATGAGATTTGTTTCTAATAGAACTTACCATGTATTTTTTGCAACTTTAAAAAATAAATAAATAAATGAAAAAAAAAACCTTTATGGTGTATGTTGGTGTATAGGCATTTTGTGTTGAGGGTGACTAAAAAGTCACCCTCCTTAAGACAGAATCTTCCAACACCCTTAATATATCCCCCTTGTCTACAACATGAGATGGCAATTGTGGGACCATACCTTTGGTGGCATCATCAGTATATCTTGACAGGACTCTGTCACTAACCCCACCACAAAATTATAGACCTACAAGGTGGGTTTTCTAAGGTCTTATGGACTTTATTTATTTATTTATTTAGTTATGTCTTTGATAACTGGGTGGTTGCACTGATACAGAGGACTGCTTTCAGGCATGACCAGAGCCACAGCATGGCACATTAAGCAATGCAGGTGTGGAGAACAATAGTAAACACAGGCTTCAACATGATGTGCAGGAAATGACAGAACAAAGGGTCATTACATAAAGTGCAATGACATAAGAATACAAGGTGTCAAAGAAGGCCAGCACAGAGGTCAAAAATACATAGTCACAGGATGGGCAACAGACTGAAATATAAGTAACAAAACATAGAGATCAAACATAAGTCTCAGATATGATACAAAAAGAGCAAAATGCATTCGGGTACACTAATAGTGTGCAGGTCAACGAGTAGATTGGAACTCTGAAATCGAGTACAAGTTTACCCCTTAGCAAATGATGATGGGACTTAGAAAAGAGAGGCAACAGCAGAAGCACTGAAAAGTGGGGGAAGAGGACAGGATTGGTAGTGGTTAGTGTAGCAAGGATGAGACACTGCTAATAGGTTGGGGGATGAGAGACATTACCCAGGAGAGTAGTGGCATTTGGCTTCAGACAGTAGCCACTCTTTGAAATTTTTTTGAAGAAGAGATGGGAGTTGGAAAAGTGAAGAGATGCAGGGAGTCTGTTCCATGGGGGGGGCAGAGATGGAAAAGGCTTTACTACCCATGGCAGAGGAGATTCGTGGAACTACCATGGGAGGGATGGATGATTTGTGTAGGCTCCTAGCTGCCACTCTGCCCATGAGGAGGGATGAGTAGCAGAGACAGGTGTCCATCTCTCAGAGTATTGTCAACTAAGTAACCAAGGGCATAGTTAAACTGTCCTGCAATGGGAGCCAACTAAGTGACTGGTACAATACACAATGATGGGTTCAAAAGGGGGCATGGAGGATAAAGTGACAGATACTGTTGTAGACTGAGTTCAGTCTACAGTGCACAACTGAGGATAAGAGGGAATAGTCAGGAAAGCAGTATTCAAGGAGCGGTAGAAGGTTTCCTTGTGCAATTGCTAGGCATGCCTCATAAGAGCTTCTGATTAACTCTGCACATAGAATTATTGACATGGTCAACAAAAGTAAGGGAGGGTCCAGAATGACACCTAAGTATTTTTTTTGTTATTTATTATACTTTTTGCTATTTCTCTGTTGCCAATACCTTCAGCCTGGTCATGGACCCCCTCCCACTTCCACTCCCAGTTCAGCTGTGACTCCTCGATACCTCATGGCTTAACCCCCAGCATGGGGTTGTGGCACCAGCCCTAAGTGCCGCAAGTGACGTAATAATTTGGGGAGCCAGGCCTGGGAGCTAATTGAAGTGGAGGGGCTGGCTTCATCCAGACAGCAGCAGCGGTATTTTTCCCCCTGTGTATGGGGGCAGGGATGTGCAATGATGCCCAGTACCTGCCCGCCCCCAGAACTTGTCGGCATCAGTGCTAGCAGTACACCCTGCCTCCGCTAGGTGTCCATAGGGCACCAAACACTCTGCCACTCTTCCCCCTGGAGAAGGAGAGCCATTGTTGGATGCTCAATCTTTCTCCCCTGGCCTGCCCTCCGACACCTTAGATCCATTCCCGAATCAGGGTCACCGGTGCCACAGGTCGGCACCTTGCACCTGTGCCAGCGGGCCGGCTGACACCTATGTATTTAAAACTAGGGACATTTTCAAGGGGGGGACCAGCAGGTGTGGGTACAATGAGGGAGGAGTTTGTCTTGGAGATCTTTGTGAGGAATGGTTTGGATCCAAATAGCATTACTTTTGTTTTCTTTTCATTTACCAAGAGTCTGTTGGAAAGAAACCAATTGTGGGCAACATCATATTTAAGTGTAAGAGCAGAAGAGATGTTTGCAAGACATTTGTTGCTTTGGTAAAATGCAAATTTGGGAGTCTACTAGAAAGTCAGTGACTAGAGAGTGTCCCTCTCCCTGTCATTCAGTAATTCAAGTGCCCAGTTTAAAAGTCATCCACCCTCCTCTTCCATGACATTGTGGGGTTATGATCTAAAGGACTAAGAAACATGGTGTTTGCTAACTATCTTCACACCTCTGCTGCACAGGTTTCCATGTCCATGACCAACACACTGCCCCCCCATCTTTTGGCTTGATAGTTACATTAGCAAACATCATGTTTCGTAGTCCTTTTAAGCCAGATTTGCAAGTGGAATCCCATTTCATGTTCTTTCTGTGTTTCTTTCACTATTTTAGAAAAAAATAATTGTCAGTGAGTAGCAGCAACATGTAAACTTTATCAGCAGCTTATATGCTAATGACATGCCCATCACCTTAAACTTGACACCCTCAATGAAGTTTATTGGCTTCTCGCTAACCTAAGCTCTCCCTGTCATAACATCCTTGAACCCAAATTTCTCAAACTGGGAGCTGCAGCCCTCACCCGTCCAGTACACAACCTTTTTAACTGATTCTTCCTCATGGGGACTGTCCCTGAAAAGTGGAAGGTAGCTGTGGTTGTTCCCATTCATAAGGGTGGACCCAACACAACTGTTGAGAATGTAAGGCCTATTTCCATCCTCTGCCTGCTGGCAAAAATCCAAAAGTGAGACTCTATAACCATCTACAGGATTATCTGGACCACCACCAGCTCCTCGCAGATTCCAGCATGGGTTCAGAAAACAACACAGTACTTTCACAGCCTTGATAAAAGTTACATCTAACCTGTACCATGTTAGTGATCAGGGCTTTGCTATTTTCATAAATTTGATGAAGGCTTTTGATTTGGTCAACCACAGTCTCTTTCTACAGCAGCTACACTCACTTGGCATTGATGTTAGTGCCTTAACTTGGCTCCAAAGTTTCCTTAATGGCTGCACTCAAATGGTCAAGTGGTCCAATTCTGTCTCGGATCTCAGACCAATAACCCATGGTGTCCCTCAGGGGTCCATCCTGGGCCTGTTATTATTTTCCTTATTCATTAATGAATTACCAAATAATTGCGGAGGGGCCTCTGTGCACCTTTACACAGATGATGCCATTGTTTACCATTCATCATTTTACATCGAGTGACTCAACAGCATGCTCACCTCGCTGAATTCTCGAGGGCTGGTTTCTAGATAACCAAGTAGTCCTCAACACCAAAAAAAAACAAATGTATGCTGTTCTCCAATTCCTCCTCCTTGCCACATCCTCACCCCCATCTTGCGATGTTCTCCCATAATGGTGATGGCCTTGAATCCATCCCATCCTTTAAATATTTGGGCATCACCTTAGATTCCTTGCTTTCCCTGAACACTCATGTCACCCTCATAACCAAAGCTCTAAACCAAAAGCTGGGTCTGCTCTACTGCATATGACCCTTCCTCACATTGGTTTCATGCCACAAGATTGTGGCCACCACCCTCCTGCTCCTCCTTATATATGGTGCCCCGCTACCACTTACAACCAACACAACCATCCTATCTTGCCTTAAGCAGGTCTGTCATAGGGTGAGAAGGTTTGACTTAGGGCTCAATGCCCGACATCACTACTGTGATGTCTTCTCCTCCCTGGGCTGGCTAACATATGAATCCAAACTACAGTATGCCAAGCTGAGTCTAGTGAACAAACTGGTCCACTGTTGCACCCCTCTTTGCCTTACTGAACTTATTCAGCTCCGGCAACCACCGTGTGCTCTTAGATCTGCCTCCCTCCCTATTCTCGTACTGCCCAAACCTTGGTTAGCAGTATCCTGTAGATCATTTGCCTTCTTGGTGGTGTCTAGCTGGAACTCAGTACCACACTCTACCTTATGCTGCACCTCTCTCATTAGGTTCCAGTCCTCCATGTTACACTATCTCAACGTCTCATCACTTTGCTCCTGCTTCCATTGTCTCTTGGTCCAGCTTCCATAATGCTGTGCATACATTTTCACCCCTCACTGATCCTCATATGTATAAGAATCCCCACTCCCTGACCCCTCCTATTTAGTAAATATTTGCTGTAAGTATATCTGTAAATTGAGCATTTTGTAAATCTGCGAACAATGTAAATATAACCACTGTAACTGCCATGTCTTATTAATCTGTAAATGTTCAATCTGTGAATATTTCTATGAACTATTTATTTTTGTAAATGAGTGAATGTTGTAAATGTGTAGTCTGTGAATGTTTCTGTAAATGATGAATTTTTGTAAATCAGTGAATGTTGTAAATGTTTCCACTTCTACTGCCATGTCATTGTCTATGATCTGCATTTTCCAGGTCACCCCGGAAAAAGAGACTGTAATGTCTCAGCAGACTCACCCAGTTACTAAAATTCAAATAAATAAATTAATAATAACATTTTTCTAAAGAAAAATAGATGGCATGTTAGCCAGCATGGAATCAGTACATTCTTTCAGAAATAAAAAGGTTCTACCCAACTAACTTCTAAGCTAGGGAAGGCTGAGTGCAAGATTTGAATTGGGATACACAGAGTTGCAACATTACCTGTGGAATGTATAGTGAAATTGGGCCATGCAGGGTCTCCCCTCCACATACTAGAAAGAGACATACACAGACTGCAAAACATTGTCACAGTTCACTTGGTCCTTTACCCCCTCATGTCATCACCTTTCTGCCTGCCCCCAAGCCCCATTACCCTAGCTTCCCTCAGGACTTACTGCTCTGAGCTCCTGTGTCTTGCCTCCCATGGTGGGGTTTCCAGGAGCATGCTCAACCCACTTGGCAAGGATCCAGCTTTCCATGCCTGAGTCACTGGGTGTGTGGCCTGTGAGGGGCAGTGATCATCCTGCCACCCAGGGTGTTTCCTCTGTTCATTGTCCCTCCTCCCTTTGACTCATAGGAGAGTACTTGCAATGGCATTAATTGCAACACCACACATGCTCTTGTGTGTGGCACATTGGATGCCTGCCATGCCTTTGCTGCCTGGTGAACTGTTTGATAGCCATTGATAGGGGTCAGTCAAGCTCTAGGTACTACCCATTCCCTCCCAGAGGAGGAGGAGGAGGAGAGCAGTCCTCTGGATATTCATTCCTCTTCCCCTGGCTGACCCACTGATGATACAAGCTCCTTCCTGAATTCTGGTCATTGGTGCCACAAACAGTAGTGCTACCACTGCACTGGCAGGGTGGCCTAACATTATTGCAGTTAATAAAGGCAAGGAACCACTCACTTAAGGTGTGATAGGCTTTCAAATGAGGAAACACAATTCATGGAAAGAGCTGTACACTAATGCATGGAACATCTACAACAAAACTGAGCCAGAGGAACACAGCATCATTGATTTCACTGAGATGTGGGCCATTAAGAAAAAAACAGGTGGGATTCAAATGTCCCAAGCTATGCCATATTTAGAAGAGATGGAGTCTGCCACAACAGAAGGGCTACAATATACTTGAAAATGGTATAAAAGTAATGGAAGGCAATTCATTTGCACAGGGGGTGGAGTCAATCTGGCTACAACTAATAGATGATGAGGAAGGAAGCACACCATCAAAGTGCTCAATAAACCTTACATCAGGAAAAGACTAGTGATGAAAGAGTGGGCTAAGAGAAAATGTTAAGGGAGCTGGCTAAACCAGAACAGTGCTCATGGGATACTTCAATTTCCCAGACATAGCATGGCAAAATAAAACTTCAAGTAGCATAAAATGCCAGGGATTAATTAACCGGTGTATGATGAGTTCCATACTCACACATTGTATATACAATCCCTCAGGAGAGGAGGCACTACTTGACCTAATGTTGAATAATCAAGACAATATGAAGAACATTAAAAATGAAGTTGCAATAAGGCTACATGACCACAGCACCATTACATTCAAAACAGTGCTTAAGACTGAGCAAAATAAATCCTGTACAAAGGTTCCTGACTTTGAGCATGTAGACTATGACAGAAGAACTATAAGGACCAGTACAAAGTGAATGGGGCAGAAAGCAAATTAATACAATAAATAAAAGTGATATCATAGACCAGTTAATTGAGAGGTATGTAGGGAAAGGACAATAACTGAAGAAACCATTTTCATCCAATAGTCAGGTAAAATGACAGCAAATGATGTAAAGAAGGCAGTAAGCTGGTATGCAAAGGACCAAACTGAGATTAATGAGACCACATAAAAGACAAAACTGGTCATTAGCATGGGCACTTTAAAAATGGCTAAATCGGACACAGAAATAAAGATATAAGAGGGAGTCAAGAAGAATGAAAATGTTTTGTTTCAAATACAAGAGAAAAGAGAAACTAAGGAGAGAATTGAGAGGTTAAAGAGAGAGATGTGCTATCCTCAGAGGATGACACAGATAAAGCCAACATACTGAATAACAATGTTCTCTCAGTACACACAGTCAAACGGGATGGACAAATACCTGAAATAAAAAAAAGAACCAAGAAAAAGAGGGTGGCAGATTAGTTACTGACAACTTTTAAGAGGACAGGGTCCTAAAAGGACTTCAGGAAATAAATGTAGCCCAAATAAATGTTCCAAAATTTCACTCAACAGGCTAGGTGTGATGAGTTTGCTTGATTCTTTGCTGATAAGATTGCCACTATCAGATCAGAGATCCACTCAGTACCCTCCAATGGGACTTGCAGTGATGTGTAAGAGGTTGCAAGCACACGGCCTGTCTGGTCTGACTTCAGCTAGCTGGCAATTGTTGACATTGTGCCGGTCATCCAGGGACTGCGGCTGACCTACTGTAGTCTGTACCCAGGCCCAACACACCTCCTTGTGAGGCGTGTTGATGTCATCAGCCCAGTTCTCGATAGGATAGTCTGATGTTCATTAGTGACAGGGGTTTCCAAGACCCCCTAAAGGCAGCGCTAGCAGTACCTCTCCTGAAGAAACCTTTTCTACATCCAGTCTGCCTGGCAAACTACAGACCTGTCTCTAACCTGACTTTTGTAGGCAAGATTATTGAGATGTCGGTAGCTGTACAATTAGATGACCATTTAACAATGCATGGGGCTGGATTTTCAAAGGCCAGAGAATGGCACAGGATGTTTGCAACAGAAACAACTGACGCAAGGAGCAGGATGCGTAAAACCTTGCACCAATTCGGATTTTCAAATGGTGCTTGCATCAAAAGCAGGTCTGCATGTGCCAGGGTGGTTTGCACCATGCTTGCACCACAAAAAATGCCTGTGCCATGTTGGAAGGGAAGCCTGCATCACCGAAATGATGCGCCATCCCCTTATTTAGAATTTTCAAGGAATGCAAGTCCTGTTCTTGTGCTTAAGATGCATGTCACTGTTAGATCAGCCAGAGCTGGTCTAAAGGACAATAGAGTATATAAGGAGGCCCACAGCAGATGGTCAGATCTGACTATGATACTATTAAGTGCCAGTATACTCCTGCAGGACTAGTTCTGGAACATTTTGGGGGCTTAGTCTTGGCCATTTCATCTGCCATATTTTTGACTAAGCTTGTGTCATTCTCAGCCTTTGCATCATTTTCATGTTTGCTTGCGCACATGCACAAGAAACATCTTGCGACAGTGTGACTCTTGGAGGTGTGTGCATGACCTGGCCAATGTAGTGCTTGCTTGAGCGGGCATGTCTCGGTTGTGCCAATGGATGGGCGAGCTCTGGATGGCAGCATCTTGGCTGCAGTGGCTTTCACTTGAAAGGAAAGAGCCGCTGCAGTCTGTTTTTTGTAGAAGACATCATGGCATGTCTAGCCTTGACAAAAATAATTCTGTTTAACGAGTGGAGAGAGTTTGTAAATGGCTATATAGTGAAATGCTTTCTCTCCAACACTCTCTCTCTCCCCCTCAGGCAGCATTCTCCAGACCAGTAGATAAAGACTTCAACTGCTTATAGCTTTTGGTTATATTTATTTGGCATATTCAGTTGAAGGAAATTGAAAAAAAATCATTAGGGGACGTTTTTCCTCATTTTCTAACTAGCGGTTGCAGTCTTTATCTATTGGGCCAGAGAAGGCAGTCTGAGGGAGTGTGAGAGTAGGAGAGAGAAAGAGAAAGTGCTTCACTATATAGCCTTTTACAGGGCTCTCTTCTTGCTCGCTAAACAGAACTATTTTATGTCAAGGCTTTAAAAGACATGCCACATTGTTCACATACAAGGGAAAAAAAACTAAATTACTGTGTTCTTTTGCCTGCCACCTTTTACAGAGCTCTCTTCTCACTCACTAAACAGAATTATGTTATGTCAAGGCTTTAAAAGACATGCCACATTGTTCAGGCACAAGGAAAAAAAAAATACTTTTTTTTTTTTTTGCCTGCCATTTTCTGAAGGGACAGGGCAAACTTGTGCAGCTTTAATGGATTCGGAGCATAGCCTTTAGAATTTCTAATACACATACAGTAGTGCAGCTCTGTTCCATAGCTTGTTAAATCCTGATTGCGCTTTTTGCCCGAATGTGTCACTGCCTCCAAACAATGAATAAAGATCAACAGCACAAGGGGCTGCAGTGAAGAGCAGGATGGTATGTTCACTAGTTCTTTTCCTTCGTCTCTTTTGGGGTTGTTTTTGAGAGAGAAAAAAACAAACACTACGAGGGTAGTGTGGCAGTATAGTGGATACTAAATCTTGATTGCAATCGTGCTTATTGCCCAGGTGTCACCAGCACAAAAATGCTTTGATTTTTTTTTTTAAAACATACACTGTTGTCAATATTCAGTGTTGTGGCATTGATTTGTCAGTATATGGCTGCTGTACTGTGCATTTACCATTTGGTGTTGATATATTTTAAGCTTGATTGTGTGTGCTTTGAAATTAAATAACAGTTGCTGACAGGGTTCATTAGGTGACCCCCCCCCGCACCCTCACCCCACGTTCGGCAAATAAACTGCAGCTGGTTTTAATTTGAGAGAATTTAAGCCTGATTTAAAGCACACAGTCACAAAGCAGAATCAGACCAGACTCCCCAGACACCACTACAGGACTCTCAGCTCAGCACAGCACTACACTAAAATCTGTTCTTCAGCACTAAACTAAACTATTTAGCTGATGTGCCTGCACACAACTTGATCCAAACCTGAAAAGGCTTGTTGAAAATATGTCAACCTAAAGTCGCTTTAATATTAAAAAGCATATAAAATACTATTTAATCATGTTTAATAATTTTTAATGTTGTTATGCAAGAATAATACACTTTTTTGTGTGCTCATATTGTCTCAGATGTGTTGCTTGTACAGGGCACTATTTACATCAGAGGGACTTGATGGGGATGCGGAGGCTCTGAAGTGCATATATGTAGATATCTATCTATATATATATATATATATATATATATATATAGGCTTAGAGGTCATCGTTAGCCATAATGCACACGCCATTCCACCCCCACCCTCCAGCCACTGACAAGCATCGAGGTGTGCCTTGGGGTCTTTGGCCCTAATGTTCACTCCATTGTCCTATACTGCACCCATCTCAGTTTATTTCCTTATGGAATCATGTGAGCTTAAGGGCTGAAGACCCCAGGCACACCATGACACCTGTCAGTGTCTGCAGATTGAGGTGGAATGGTGTGAGCATTATGGCTGATGACCCAAAGGCACACCCCAACGCCTGTCAGTCTCTGCAGGGTGAGGGTGGGGGTTGGTGTTAGTTTAGTACTTCACTGCCATTCTTATTATGCATCTCTCTCTCTCTATCTCTCTATCTCATGCAGTATCAATACCAGCAAGCAAACATTCGGCATTGACAAATGCTTGTTTACTCTAGTTACACCATTTTTTTGACTCAGCTTGTAGCACTTTTTTGATCCAACTTGCACCATTTATTTACTAAGGCTGCATCATTTTCATTCTGTGAGTCTTTTTTTTGACTCACCTTGAACCATTTTCGACTCAATGTGCATTATTTATCTTGGCGCAGCTTGCGTCATTCTCGTCATACCTCTCAACCTCCTGCCTCATAAATAAGGGACAAGGCTTAAAAACAATCAGGGTCAAAGGACTGAAATCAGGGACACATCTTCAAAATTAAAGATATCCACCCAGAAAGCTGGTAGAGTATAATGCTTAGTGTAAAATGCATTTTCTAAGGAAGAACAAGTCTGTAACTTTAATGCTTGACATTATTTTGTGCTTACAATCCCCATGGTTTAGCCATGGAAACACAAATTTTAGGAGGGGCAGAATAAAATTTTAAGGCAAAATCAGGGACGTCTCTGAAAATCAGGGACATTTGAGAGGTATGATTCTCATGCCTTGCATTAGTTTGGGAGACTTTGTCACTGAGAACACTTTTCTTGCAAAATACGGCGCACAGTATTTGGTGCACCAAGATCTGACACAAGCTGATTGTTTGAGGCATCTTGCATGGATCTAAGGGCCCCTTGAAAATCCAGCTCATGATGTCTATGATCCTTTCCAATCCTGTTTCAGGAAAAGACAGTACTGAGACTGCCTTTGTTTGGGTATTGAATGCTCTCCTGATGGCGAGGAATTGAAGAGTCATTCCATCTTATTCCTCCTCAATCTGTCTGTCGCATTCGATGCTGTGGACAATGGGGTGTTACTGGAGTGCCTGCTGATCTTATGTGGACTGTCTGGTATAGTCCTCAGTTGGTTTAAATCATTCCTCACTGGCAGGATGCAGAGAGAAGTGTAGGGATTTATTCTTCAGCACCTGTCCCCCTGACATGTGGGGTTCCACAGGGCTCCATCTTATCCCCAAAGTTGTTTTCAGTGTACATGCTGCTGTTGGGGAACATTATAAGGTGGTATGGGCTGAGTTTTCACTACTATACAGATGATACTCAGCACTACATGTCCTTTGCGCCTGAACAGGGTGATGTGGTCTCGGTCTTTAACAACTGCCTCTCCAAGATCCAGGGTTGGAAGAGTGCCAATGGGTTGAGGTTGAATCCAGATAAGACTGAGGTGTTGGTAGTAGAGTCAGGTTGCTAATGCATGGCGCTGCAGGCTGGTCAATCATCTGGGCTTTGGCTTGGAGATACCCAGCTGTTGACCTCAAAGCAGGCGCAAAATCTGGGCATTATGTTTGACAGTGGCTTGATGCTAAAATCCCAGGTGTCAACCATTCTTAAGACCTCATTTTACCATCTGAGAAATGTTGCTTGGATCAAGTACCTGATTCCGCTAGGTGATGTGTCAACTCTGGTTCATGCCTTTGTAACCTCATGCCTTGATTACTGCAATGCCCTATACCTAGGGTTACCAGAGGTTGATATTCACCAATTGCAGCTAGTGCAGAATACGTCAGCTAGGTTGTTGACTGTCTCACCAAGATCATGCCATATCATATCTGTGCTGACTGCTGGCATATTGATGAATCACCTTCAAGGTCAGATTGCTGACCTATAAGGCCCTACATGGACTGGGACCTAGCTACTTGCAAGATCGTATGTGCTCCTACCACTACCTCTTCCCACTCTGCTCTGCCGACAAGGGATTGCTAGAGGTTCCCAGGGTTTGTTTAAAGACCTCTGAGCATGTTCATTTGCTTACATGACCCGACCCTGTGGAATGCGCTACCTCATCAGATTAGAAGGTGCCAGATGACTGATAGCTTTATGGTGGAACTGAAAACCTGTCTCTTCGACCAGGCTTTCATTGATGAGAACTAACTCTGGATCTGCCATACTCTAAATTTATATTTATTTTATGATTAGGTGTTTTATTATGTGATTTTATATTTGTATGAAAGTTTATGTGTATTAAGATGTAAGTGCTCTGATCTATTGTAAGAGCGCTGAGAAATAAACATTTAATTGATTGATTGATTCTCTTTTGGGCAACTTGTATGCAACAGATTGGTCCCTCAGTCCCACTTTCCTCTCCCTCTCCCTCTCTCTCTACCACTCAATTTTTACTTCTGTGTAGCACAAATATGCCACCACCAGGATGTCCAGGGTTAAGTCTTCCCACCACCCTTGGATTGTTGCTGATCTCACTGATTTGTGCAAGACCCATTACCAAGTCTGGTCCCACTTCAAATTCTTCTGCTTACTGTCCAACTCAACTCCAACAGAGCACTTAGATACTCTTGCATAAAGGCTGTCCTTATGTCAAATCACTGTACTTCAATGCCAACCTCAAGAACAATTTCAACTGCCCTGCCAAACTTTGCAAGGTGGTCCACTCCTTTTTTGATCCCCATCCCAGTCTGCTCCCCCAGTTCTCATGGTAAGTGGCGCACCAGTCTCTGACCCTTCCTCTGTCACTGTTCACTTCAGTGAGTTTTGCATCACATGTGTTCTCCCCTTCTCACTCAGTCTTAGCTCCTATCCCCTCCCTCTGTCTCTATACTCCTCTCTATCCACCCCTTCCTGGGGTTTCATTTCCCTCCTGTCTCTGCTTAGGAAATCCTGCTTGCTCTCTCCTCACTCAACCAATCCAAATCTAGCCCTGATTGTCTGAATCTTAGTCACTGTCTTACAGCTCCTGCAATTGCCTCCCCCTTCACTCACATTCTCAGCCTCTCCTGCACCCTATGCACTGTCCCTCAGGCTTGAAAATTGGCCAAAGTTCTCCCACTCCACAAAGGGGGTGATACCTCTTCCCATGGCAACTTTAGTCCTATCTCCCTCTTCCCCGTCTTGCAAAGTTGTAAGAGAAATTGGTCTACTCACAGCTTCCTGACTTCCTACACTTCTTTAACTTCCTATCCCCCTTCCAATCTGTTTTTGGAAGCACCATTCCACTGTCTCCTCTCTGCTACTGTATGTGTCAACAACTCCATCCCATCTGGGATGGATCAGGGGCTAATCACAGTGGCTATTTTCATCAATCTGGCCAATGTCTTTGATTTAATGGCCAATCCACTCCTCCCTGGGCATGCTGGGTTCTGCTGACCTCTCAGCCCCCACTGTTGAATGGTTCCATTCCTACCTCTTGGGCCTTCAGCAGTCGGTACAGGTTGGTGGCATCCTGTCCGCTCCATTCCCAGTTCAGGTTGGGGCCCCACAGGGCTCCATGCTGGGTCCTATCTTTCTCATTTTCCTATATGACCACCTCTTTGCCTGTGTCAACTCGCATATTCACATGTATGCAGTGGACACAGTGGACACAGTTCTCTACACCTCAGATTCAACTGAGGCTGTGTAAGTCTTGCTCCAGCAAGACTTCCACAAGTCCTGCAATGGTTTCAGGCCAACCAGTGTGGCAGCGCTGCCTTGAGCTGTCAGCTAAGGAGAATCTTGAGGCATGTTCTTTTCCTTCTTTAAATAAATCTACTCTGCTGCAGCAGTCTTTTCTAACCTTTTCTAACTTATCTTACATTTTCCTTTTTCACATTATGATACAGTGGCCACCTATCATAATTCCTCTCTATATCTTCTCAGCTGTTTTCTTATTTTTTTCTTTGCCTCAAGATCCGTGGGGGGGGGGGAGTTATTTCCTCGGCAAGTGTTCAAAACCTGAGAGTAGTATAATAACCACTTTTCAAACAGATTGCATTGCTCTAAGTAATGCTGAAATTTCAGCAAGTAGCCTGCTTTCCCTAAAATAATTAATGTTAGACAAATGCAGGAGTCTAAAACATTTTTTCCCTGCCCTGAAATATCCTTAAAGGTTTTCCAAGACTAAGGCAGATTCAAGCCTAACTCTGCTGTTTTACTTTACTGTCCTAGCAACACATTGTACTCTGTTTCAAGGAGTTCTTACCTAGAGTCCAGTGTTAAGCTTGGAGATAGGTTGACCTTAGGAGGGCAGCAGCTCAATGTAAAGCTTATTTATAGGGTACAACCTTGAGTTGGCTCCTCCTTGTGGGTGGCTTCCTTATTAGAATAATGAGTCCTTGTCTATTTATGCTGCATTTTAGGCTCCAACAGTCATAATAAAAGAATATGTCAAGGTTTTGGTTTTATTAAACTTTAGTATGCCAGATATAGCTATGTTTGATCCCCCAATTTATTGTATTAGAGTAGATTATGTGAATAATTTCAGAATAGGGGAGGATCAAACTAGTCAGCTGATCAATTATACCTGGTCAGAGGAATATTTAAAGAGCTTCAGTGCTCATTTTCCACAGAGATGTTGGGGAGAGAGTATCTCTCTTTCTTTGGTGAATTTACATAGATGTTGGTGGGAACTTGACCTAAGCTTTTTCCACCCTATGTGAGAAGTATTTCCTAAAAGCTCTTGGTAAGCTAGGATTTCTTTTGTATTTTTATGCCAAAGTGTTTTCTTTTCATTTCTTTTTTCTTTTTTTTTTTTTGAAGTTCATGGATATCAAATAAACAGTCCTCGAGAACTTTTGAGGTCAGAACTTGAATTGCTGTCTATGGTCTCTGCTTATTTGGAGTTATCAAACCCCACACCTTGTGTCAAAGTGGTGTCAGAAGTGGGATTAACTGGTTGTCTAAGGTACAGAGGGAGATACCAGTTGGGAACATGAACAGGTACCCTGATAACTCATGTGCAGAGATGGCATCTGGAACAGAGGAGAAGAAAACTGGGATGATAACCAGAACATAGACGGCCATTACAGGAGAACCCTTGCACCCAGGCCTAGACCCAGTTGTCCGGAGGAAGGAGCCCATGGCTAAAACAGAGTTACAAAGTGAGGAAGAGATGGAGGAGGAGTTGTACCAGAAAGCTTCTAGAGAAGAACCCCCAGAGGATCTAACAAGTTTGGTACATTGGTTGGCTATACGGCAGATGGAAATGGAGAAGCAACATGATCCAGAAGCACAAGAGAGGCGGAGGGAACTGAGACAACAGGAAATAAGGTGGGCAGAAACTGTTAAATTGTTACAACAAATGGGGACAACTACAGGGGCTAGTGGAGATGGTAATACCTCCACCCCTAGAGACATTAAGTTAACAAAAATGACTAATGCAGATGATATTGAGGCTTATTTAACAACTTTTGAATGGGTGGCTCAAGCTTGTAACTGGCCTCAGAATCAATGGGTAGTGTGTTTAGCCCTCTGTCTTACTGCAAGAGCCCAATTAGCATATAGCTACATGGATGCAAGAAATGCTGACAAATATGATCTAGTAAAGACTGAGATTCTAAAACGGTATGATATTAGCACAGAAACTTACCGCCAAAGATTCCGTACCCTAAAATACCACCCCCAAGATAATCCGAGAGAAACTTTTACCCGGTTAAGGGAGCTCTGTTGGAAATAGATCCAACCTGAGGGAAAATCAAATACAGCCATCATGGAAACCTTTGTGGTGGAACAGTTTTTACAGATCCTATCCCATGAGGTACAAATATGGGTGAAAGAAC
Source organism: Neoceratodus forsteri (assembly GCA_016271365.2). Taxonomy (NCBI): domain Eukaryota; kingdom Metazoa; phylum Chordata; order Ceratodontiformes; family Ceratodontidae; genus Neoceratodus; species Neoceratodus forsteri. The sequence continues at coordinate 538,560,062 of CM057449.1, read as the reverse complement.
ACAAGCCCGAGACTGCAGAGAAAGCTATCTCTTTGGCTGAAGACTTTGTAACTGCACATCAGCCATACCGGAAGGTGAATCCTCGGTCCCAGGAGGGACCAACAGGCGAACTGTAACTGGGGTAAGGCCCAGTGTGGTTACTACATCAGACTTTAAAAAAGACATTATTAGTGACTTTAAAAAGAAAACTTTTCCTTCAGATATTGTGTGTAGGAATTGCCAAGGTAAAGGTCATATAGCGAGGTATTGTACTAGGAAATGTTTGGACAACACCCATTTAGCATTAATAAATGCAGGTTATTTTATGACCACCGTGGAACTGGGTAAGCAAAAGGTGATGGGACTGATTGATTCAGGCAGCAAGAATACACTAATAAGACCTGAAGTATTACCCACTAGAGATAATTTACGACCAGGGCCTGATATGAATGTAGTATGTGTACATGGGGATGCCCATCAATACCCTATGGTAAAAATTGATGTAACAGTAGATGGGAATTGTGCAGCGGTAACTGCAGGCCTTGTACATCAATTATCAATACTGATTTTAATTGGTCATGGCTATCCTGAATGTAAACGGTTACTGGACAATAGGGAGTGCATGGCTGCAGTCACCACTAGATCATAACAACAACAAATGTTACAATCATTAGGAGAAGTGTTTCCTTTTCAGGACGAAATGTATAAACAACCTGGTAAAGACAGAAAATCAAAAAAATGATAAAACAAAACTAAAACAGAAATGGAAAGAGGAACAATGTAATCTAGTTGACCCAGTATTTTCTATTTTCGAAGAGTGTGATATGGCTAAAGAACAAATTAAGAATACCTCTCTGCTACCATTATTTCAGCAGGTAGGGAAGGATTCTATGCCAGGTAACCCTAAATTGATGATACAAAATGGAATTATTATACAGGGTATGCAAAAAGGAAGATACAGGGGAACAGGTATGAGCAGTTGGTAGTCCCTTTGACATACAGAAACAATTTAATTCATCTAGCCCATGACATCCCCTTAGCAGGACATGCGGGGTGGGACTGAACTCTTAATAGACTGTTACAAAGATTTTATTGGCCAGGAATTCACAATGAGGTGGCTAATTATTGCCAAAATTGTGTTGAGTGTTAACAGGTCAGCCAGGTGGGGCAAAAGGAAATAGTACCTATGATACCCATACCCTTAGTAGACACTCCCTTTGAAAGAATTGGAATAGACATTATTGGACCCTTAATAAAGAGTACAAGTGGGAATCGTTTCATATTGGTAATTTGTGACTATGTGACAAAATACCCTGAAGCCATTCTATTATGTAGAGTCACCACAAAACGAATAGCTGAAGAACTAATTAAGGTGTTCAGCAGGGTAGGGATCCCTAAAGAAATATTATCTGACCAAGGGAGTAATTTTAATGCAGCTCTATTAAAAGAACTCTATCAGTTATTGGGAGTGGTAGCGATATGAACATCCCCCTATCACCCTCAAACTGATGGACTCATGAAGCGCTTCAATCAAACCCTTAAATGCATGATAATGAAGTTTATACAAGAAGAAGGGACTAACTGGGACAAACTCTTACCATTTTTATTATTTGTCTATCGGGAGGTACCACAGGCCTCCACAGGGTATTCCCCTTTTTCCCTGTTATATGGAAGAAATCCAAGAGGACCCTTAGATGTGGTGAAAGAACTATGAGAGGTGAAAAGGGAAATGAAACATACTAACATAGCTGAGTATATGACATCATTACGACACAGGTTAGTTCGGTATGTACAAAAGGCCCACGAGAACAGTGTGCATGCACAACAGACACAGAAAAAAAGGTATGATCAGGGGATGAAGGGTGAAAAACAGTTCCAAATAGGAGACAAAGTACTATTATTATTACCCTCTTCCAGTAATAAATTACTGATGAAATGGCAAGGACTATATCAGGTTTCATGACAAACTGGTCCAGTAAATTATGAAATTGCCACCTCTGACATTACACCTGGAAAGAAAATATATCATATGAATTTACTAAAGAAATGGTATGAAAGACCAAAGGAAGAGAATAGTCTGATGGTACTCCCTGAAACTGAGGAAACTGATTTTGAGCTAGCCTATGGATGTCTGGAGAGTTCAAAAGGGCCCCAGGATATAGTTATTAATCCTGCTTTAAATCAGGCACAGCAGAAGGAGATAGATAGACTAATACAGTTATATGATGATATATTTACCAGTACTCCAGGCAAAGCCAAAGATGTAGAACATCACATTCGTACCCATTCCGGTTCAATAAGAAAGAGACCATATAGACTCCCAGAATGAGTTAGGGAGGAGGTACAGAGTGAAGTACAGAAATTGCTTTCCCTTGGTATAATAGAACACTCTAACAGTGCGTGGGGATCCCCAGTGGTGGTGGTACCAAAGAAGGAGGGAGGCATTCGACTATGTCTTGATTTCAGGGGTCTTAATCAAGTTGCCCAGTTCGATGCATACCCTATGCCAAGGGTTGATGATATCATTGATAAAATAGGAAATGCAAAGTATATATCAACTTTAGATTTAACAAAAGGTTATTGGCAGATTCCATTGGCAAAGACAGAAAGAGAAAAAACTGCCTTTAGTTACCCCTAAGGGATTCTACCAATTCTGAACAATGTCTTTTGGTCTACATGGGGCTCCTGCCACTTTCCAGCGCTACATGGATCAGATTTTGGCCCCATACACCACCTTTTGTGCAGCCTATTTAGATGATGTAGTTATTTTCAGTAAAGATTGGGAGTCTCATGTGAAACATCTTCGGTCTGTTATTGATGCAATCAAAACTGCAGGGATGACAATAAATCCAGTAAAATGTGCCCTGGCCATGTATGAAACCTAATATCTGGGATTTTTACTGGGTAATGGACTCATTAGACCTCAGACAGACAAAGTAGAGGCAGTAGCCTGCAGTCCTAGGCCAACCACAAAAAAGCTGGTTAGAGCGCTTTAGGATTGGCCTGGTACTGTAGGCGCTTCATTCCTAACTTTTCTACAGTAGCAACACCACTAACAGACCTAACGAAAAAGAAAAGTGGGAATTGTGTCAAATGATCTGAGGAATGTGAGCAAGCCTTTATAGCCATCAAAGCTGCCCTATGTTTATCTCCAGTCCTTAATAGTCCCAACTTCGAGTATCCTTTTGAGGTACATACCGATGCCTCAGGTGCAGGCTTAGGGGCGGTGTTGAGTCAGACAATTAATGGTGAGGAACATCCTGTAGTTTACATATCGAGGAAATTACATCCTAGAGAGCAAAAATATAGTACAGTGGAACTTGAACGTTTAGCAGCCAAATGGGCAATTGAATCCCTACGTTTTTATCTATGGGGTGCCCCCTTCATTCTTATCACAGACCATAATCCTTTGTACTTTCTATCTCAAATGAAAGACAAAAACAATAGAATAATGAGATGGTACTTGGCACTTCAACCATTTGATTTCACTGTGCAACACAGAGCAGGTAACGCTCATGCAAATGCAGATTATCGCTCCAGACATTAAAATATTATAGACGATGCATGGGAATAATATGACACCCCAGGGTAATAAGAAGTAATGTTGTATAAAAAAATATATTTTTGTTTTGTTTTGCTATAATGGGACCCTGGGGTGAAGTTCTATGGTGAGGGTGGGCCAGAACTCCATCCTACCTATTGGATTAAGGTAGGTTGTCATAGAAACCTGAGACAGGTTTCTGCTTAACCGTGGGGGTATGTGGCAATGCTGCCTTGAGCTGTCAGCTAGGGAGAATCTTGCTGCATGTTCTTTTCCTTCTTTAAATAAATCTAGTCTGCTGCAGCAGTCTTTTCTAACCTTTTCTAACTTATCTTACATTTCCCTTTTTCACATTATGATACAGTGGCCACCTATCATAATTCTTCTCTATATCGTCTCAGCTGTTTTCTTTTTTTTTTTCTTTGCCTCAAGATCCGGGGGGGGGGGAGTTATTTCCTCTGCAAGTGTTCAAAACCTGAGAGTAGTATAATAACCGCTTTTCAAACAGATTACATAGCTCTAAGTAATGCTGAAATTTCAGCAAGTAGCCTGCTTTCCCTAAAATAATTAATGTTAGACAAATGCAGGAGTCTAACACATTTTTTCCCTGCCCTGAAATATCCTTAAAGGTTTTCCAAGACTAAGGCAGATTCAAGCCTAGCTCTGCTGTTTTACTTTACTGTCCTAGCAACACATTGTACTCTGTTTCAAGTAGTTCTTACCTAGAGTCCAGTGTTAAGCTTGGAGATAGGTTGACCTTAGGAGGGCAGCAGCCCAATGTAAAGCTTATTTATAGGGTACAACCTTGAGTTGGCTCCTCCTTGTGGGTGGCTCCCTTATTAGAATAATGAGCCCTTGTGTATTTATGCTGCATTTTAGGCTCCAACAGTCATAATAAAAGAACATGTCAAGGTTTTGGTTTTATTAAACTTTAGTATGCCAGATATAGCTATGTTTGATCCCCCAACTTATTGTATTAGAGTAGATTATGTGAATAATTTCAGAATAGGGGAGGATCAAACTAATCAGCTGATCAATTATACCTGGTCAGAGGAATATTTAAAGAGCTTCAGTGCTCATTTTCCACAGAGACGTTGGGGAGAGAGTATCTCTCTTTCTTTGGTGAATTTGCAGAGATGTTGGTGGGAACTTGACCTAAGCTTTTTCCACCCTATGTGAGAAGTGTTTCCTAAAAGCTCTTGGTAAGCTAGGATTTCTTTTGTATTTTTATACCAAAGTGGGTTTTTTTTCATTTTTTTTCTATTTTTTTTTTTTGAAGTTTATGGTTATCAAATAAACAGTCCTCAAGAACTTTTGAGGTCAGAATTTGAATTGCTGTCTCTGGTCTCTGATTATTTGGAGTTATCAAAACTCACACCTTGTGTCAACCAGCCCTGGGTCAACACCAGGAAAACAGTGTCCATGACCTTTGGATCCAGCCAGAAGCTGGCCAGGCTTGCCCCCCTCCCTTCTTTCATCAATATGGCTGGCTCTCCCCTTGAAGTGGTTCATTCTTTCAAGTATCTTGGTGTGTGGTTTGACAGTAGTCTTGATTTCTCTACCCACATTGATTCCATGCATGCCAAGTTTGACCCCAAGCTTGGTGCCCTTTACCATAATACTGTAACCTGTCATTCACAACTTTGTGTTATTCACTGTGTTGTGAATGACACCTTACAGTACACATTGCAAGCCCATTGGTTGATAGTGTCACCCAATGGGCTTGTAGTGCATATAGTAAGCTGTTAGCTCAGTTGGTGGGCAGCCATGAAGGTGTTCTGAGGACTGTGCTGCTCACTGGTGGACTGGCCACCTGGCCATGCTGGGTCGGGGGGAGCAGGGTGAGATGTGGGTTCCTGAGTGGATGGGGGATACACTAGACTACCAAGGAATGAGGCAATTTGAATTAAGGAGTATACCATGATTTAAGTTCGGGGATGGGAAAGAGGGGGCACTACACTATGGAAACTAAACTGAAATAAATAAAAAATATTAATTTTGGTATTTTGAATGGGGATCGGGATGGAATGGAGGTCACCACATTATGGAAAAGTGGACTGTGGTAATCTTTTTTTATCCTAACAGGGATCAGGATGGGAGGGGGGCCACTACACTATGGAAAAGCTGGGGGACATGTTATTTAATTACTCAAAACGGGGATCGGGATGGGGACAGGGTCCACTAGACTACCAGGTACTGTGGACACTGTTTCTTAGCAGGATACCCACAATCAGGTTTGGGGATGAAGGGGTGAGTTCACCACCAGGCTGCAGGGGCTGGCAGCTGCTGTGCTACTTTGTGTAGTACAGCAGCTCACCTGCGGGTGGCTATGGGTTAGGCATGTTTCTAATATGCCTAACTTTGTGCAGCACATCTCCGAGTTGTGCAGGCAGCTGCACCGAACATCTCGGTGGAATATGGAGGTGTGATGCATATTCATAGGCATGCCCCCTGGAGATGCACCACACACATTATGGCTGCTTTTGGGCACAGCTGGAGATGTGTAACGCATCTCCACCATTTGAATATCACACTACGGCACATTCCTTGGAATGCACCAGCACATGTCCTTTGAAAATGTCCCCCACAATATACAAACACAATCAAATAAAACACATACACTTTGACATACCCAAAATAGGCCTTTAAATGTGAATTTAAATCTGGTATAGGAGGCAATTTGATAAAATTCTGTAGGTGAAGAGTTCCAGTCTACTATTTACTTGCCATAGTCCAAAGAACAAAGTCACTGCACTCAAGCTGTGAGGGGGTTAACAAAAGATTGGGAGACAACCCATAAATTAGTACACAATTCTAACACAATTGCTTTCTGAAGAAGCAGACCTAAATGCAGGATATTTCAACAAATTGTTGTTTATTTTGCCACCGCATGTGGAAGCCCCTAGCACCTTGGCAATGTGCCTTCCAGGGGGCGTGTTACAGACTAATCATAATACATTTAAATACCAAATAAGTGTGACATCACATACCAATAAACCAATCTGTGGCAGACAAAAAGTCTGCATTAAATTTCAAACAGATCATGACAAACTTTTAAAAATAACTAAATTTCACATATGCTACATATAGCCTTTTTGTGTACAGGCGACAAAAGTATCTTTACTACAATTCATAGCTGAATACAGCACTAAAGAGTATTTTTTGAAAGTCCTATTATCCTAGGGATGCACCAGTAGAATAGACCAAAAATATTCATATTTCAATATATTAAGATTATTTAACATCAGTAGTACATATCAGCTCATGACTATAAATCCAATGCTTGTTGAACTTCAATATTTTGTAAAAATTTGAATTTCATGCCTTTTATTAGATCAAAAAAACATCAGTTTATCATATTCAAATATTGTTTCATCAACTCACTACAATATACTGTACACAAAGTTCTTAGAACTGTGGAGTAGCAGAGAGACACACAGGAGAATGTGGAGGAGCCCAACTGTACCAGGAATGCGATGTCCACAGATCATCCTATAGAAACACAGTAAAAATATATTCATTAGTTATGATGACCATTTAATATCTAGTTGCAATTTCAAATTTAAAACTGTAGGTAGTTTTCAGAAATCTTGATAAAGAATAGGGAAATAGGGTGGGGAAAGGTGGATGGCAGAAAAAGGGGGGAGGGGAGGAGATTTGAAAAGCCAGAATTTGCATGATATATATATATATATATATATATATATATATGGAGGGGGTTATAGAAAACTAATTGGTAATTCCTAGATCAGCTTCTCACTACTTAGGTTTCAAAAATGGCTTGCGATTCCATCTGTCATTCAGACCTAACAGAGCAATTTTGTTTGCTCTGAAAATCCAGGCACTCAGCTTCCAGTGATGCAGCCGGTGGAAATGGCGGCTTAACTCCTCGCTCCGATTCCCCAGTGTGACTCTAAAAGATAATCTTACATTTAGTGGTGACATCCTGGGGTTTTAAGCAGAGATATTGGTAGTGTACATGCCCTACAATGGTTCACACGAAAAAAAGAGGCTCTTTAATGGCCAAAACCGTCTCCGAGAACCTATGAGGCAGACAGATGGAAGGCCTCAGCCCGGCCCCCTTGCACTCATCAGTGCACTCAGTGTCTGGAGCTGATGACTTATGCTCTGATTCAGGATCGACCAGCACAAGAGCAGAATCAAGGAAAATTATCAAATTGCTTCACAAAATAGATGCAAAAGTTACGGATATCCAGAGGAATTTCAAGAAACTGGAATCCAGAACTACCTCGGTTGAACAACACCTTGAGGTGTTGCAGTCAGAACATATGGCCTTTGGAAGATCCTTATCATTCCTATATGTGAGGGAGAAAGTTTTAACAGCAAGGGCCGAGGACATGGAGGCGCGCTCCAGATGTAATAATATCAGGGTGGTTGGTATACCAGAGGGAGCAGAGCAAGCGGACATGGTCGCCTTTATGGATTGCTGGTTAAAGACAGAGCTGCAAATTGGAGAAGAAACTCTGCTAGAGATTGAAAGAGCACACAGAGACCTTGCACCAAAACCTAGACAAGGCACCGCCCCCAGAGCCATTATTATTAAATTCCTGAGATTCCCGATCAAGGAAAAGATATTTTGACTGGCATGGGTAAAAAAGGATTTGAATTTTGATGGCACGAAGGTATTTGTGGACCAAGACTTTTCTCCAGCTCTGGCCCAATGTCGGAAGAGAGTGTTGGGAGTGGTACAACAGCTCAGGGAAAGGGGCTGGAAGGCCCAACTACGATATACCGCCAGACTGTGGATAGAAACATCTGAGGGCCCGAAAATCTATGATTCCTTATTGATGGCTCATGATTTTTTGGAAGCCAGCAATATCCCGGTTCCTGATATCAAAGAAGAGATTGCTGAGAAAGAAATTGAACAATTACTTTGGGTGGTGGTTCCAGGTTTGAAAGATGTTAATAGACCCCGCTCAAGGATGGATTTGGTGTTACCTCTACATGCGGACTTATCTAAGTGGATTCTCAGAAGGAAAACCTCAGAGGAGACTGGCTGAAATACAGCAATGTTCATTTAATGCTCTACCCAAGTCATTAAGGCTTTTACAGTTGAAAGCATTTTATCCTCGACATGACAACGTTTTTTTGCTTTTAGTTAATTTTAATATGCCCAACATAAAGATAATGGGTGGTTAGGGGGTTTACCTGTGGGCCTCCTTCCTCTTTTTTTTTCTTTGGTGGTTCTGCATCCCTGGTGGCTCCCCTGCTCCTGGTTGGCGGGGGTATCCAGGTGATGGTGGGTTTCAGTGCATAGTGTGTGGGGTCTGGGCAGGTGGACCTTTTGTTCTGGCTGTTGGGTTTTACACGACCATACTTCCCGAAGTCCATCCTTTATTATGGTCCTCTCGACTATGCGGAGGTTTTTCGGCCCATTTCACCTCACCCCACTTCTACGGTAAGTGCTTTTGGCAGGGGGCCGGGTGATAAAACGTTGTAACCATAGGACGTTGGTATAATGGCACTGGCGGTGGGGTTTCTTTCAAGATGAAGGGAGTGGAGACACCAGTTTTGGAGGGACAGGGAGACTCTCGCTAACTATGCACACTGGGTGATTTAGGGTAACCTAGGGTGACAAGGATCTGATCCCTTTGCCTGGGGCTTTGAATGCATGAGATGGGAGTGCAGGGGGTGGCTCTAAGTGGATTGGTTCTCTTGCTTTCTCCCACCCAGGTATTTGGGGGGAGGGCAGGGGAACATTAGTGTCCTGCAAAAGAGATTAATGCCACACGCTGTTTATGCTGGGGTGTCCCATGCTGCCCTCCATACCTGTCATGGGTGACATTTTGTCATAGGCCCCTGGAACCATTGGGGGTAACCAGATTTAGTGGTTTGAGACCCCCCCAGATTGATGATGATGCCAACAGGGCATGGTTTTTCTTTTGGTCTCGGTGAATGAATCAGGGAGGGGACGGGGGGGTGGTCTATGGGGGGGTGGTGAGGTTTCTTTTTCTTCCTCCCCCTCCCGTGAATTCAGCCAAACTGGATTCTCTATCAGGACTGACAAAAAGGGGGGGATAGAAAAGATTTTGTGATGGAGTTAGTGCTGGAGGACTGAGGGGTGCTTCGTTATCATAGCCCCTCCCGGAAGCTTTTCAATACATAAACAGAGGGCACAGGCTAGTGACTCCCTTGAGAAGGGGAGCCATCTAACCCTTCCACCTTGAGTGGAGTGTTATTCCCTCTAGGGGGGAAAAAAGTTGTTCCCCTCACATCGCACCTGAGGGTTAACTGTGCTGAGATTCATCGGTGCAGGTGGCGACTTAGGTTGCTAAAGCTCTTACTTGCAACAACTGTTTGTTGCTGTACTCCCACTAGGGAGGTAGACCCAGTGCATTAGGTACTGGGCCAACAAGCCTTTTAGATTAAGAGTGTGTTAGAGTGGTTGTAATATTTGATGTTCTGTCTGCTATCTATTTCTTCCTTCTTCTCTGTTCTTTTTTTTATTTTAGGGAGAGTACCCTCTTGTGTGTTTGGGTATCATAATTCTACGATTGGATGCAAGACCTGTAAAAATGTTGAATTTTTGCTTACAAACAATACATGGCTGACTTGACAATAGGTTCCTTGAATCTTAAAGGGATCAATAATGTTGTTAAGCATGCTAAGATATTAGCCAAATTCAATAGGGAAAGGTGTGATATTGCCTGTCTACAGGAGACAAAGCTTACCCTGAAAGAACATATGAAACTGCGTAGAGAATGGGTGGGCATGTTTCACTCCAATGAGCACCCACAATTCAAAAGGGGAGGAGTGGCAATCCTATTCCAGAGGGGCCTCCCGTTACAGATTCAAATGGTTGCTAAATCAGGCTCTGGCCACCAACTGACAGTCTCTGGACTTTACAAAGGGCGGATGATCCACCTAGTGGGAGTCCATGCCCCTACCCCACCCTCTGGAGAGTTTTTCTGATCTCTTTTTGACTCGGTAGCTAACCTACCCCCTTGGCAGGTTATTTTAATTGGAACTGTGTCGAGGATGTGAGCATGGACAGAAGTAACACTAAAACCCCAGGGCCCAAGTCCTGCTCTTGATTACTCCGTAACTTGATCACAGAGGCCGGATTAACAGACCCATGGTGGCAATGTAACCCCTCTGTGAAAGACTTCACATTTTTTTCCCCAGTTTCAAACACATATTCAAGATTGGATAGATTCTACACCCAGAGAAATGCTGTGTACTCTTTTAGAGATGTGTCTATCCTTCCCATAACAATTTCTGATCATGCCATGATCAAGGCAAAGCTTGCCTGGGATACAGATGGGGGAGAGGGTTTGTGGAGAGTCAACCCGGGATTACTTAACGACAAACAATATACTGAATCTACCAGAAGAGTTATCCAATGTTATTTATATGAAAACACTGAGGCAGTTTCTAGACCCAAGTTCCTGTGGGACGCCCTGAAGGCAGTGGTGAGAGGACATATGATAGCCTTCGCCTCCCACAGAAACAAACAGCATCAGGCTTACATGAAGGAAATTCTTGCCTCTATTGCAGATTTAGAAGCAGTCCATAAGTGCACCGGGATACCAGAAGGTATTTAAGAAATTAAGGGAGGCTAGGGAGACATATAATTCTTTATTGCAGAGGCGGGTGGAGAACTCCCTAAGATATGCCGGGCAACGTTATTATGAGAGGGGAGAGAGGGCTGGCAAATTGCTGGCGCTTAGACTCATGAAACAAGCTGCCGATAGGTATGTAGTTAGGTTAGCCTGACCCCTCAATCTCCCTTGCAGAACCCTCCCGGGGGAAATTGCACAGGAGTTTGTGAAGTTCTACGAACAATTATACAAGAAAGAACAAGCACCAGATCATAACAGAAAAATTGCAGATTTTTTGCGAGGTGTAGAGCTCCCTGTACTGTCTAATATCCAAAGGGCTGCCTTGGAGGCCCCTTTCACTGAAGCGGAGGTAAGGGCCGGCATAAAGTCCCTGGATTCTGGGAAGGCTTCCAGACTGGATGGGTTCATTTCTGAATTTTATAAGCTGTTTCAGGAAGACCTGGTTCTGTTGCTTACTAGAGTTTGTAACTTGGCCCAGGAACAGGGTGCATTGCCGGAGATGTGGGGGGAGACCCTCATTTCAGTTTTGTCGAAGGCGGGGAAGGATCCTGCCTCCTGTGCAGGGTACCGACCTATCTCGTTACTTAACCAAGATGTTCACATTTTTGCTAAAATTATCAGTCTACGGTTGCAAGGAGTAGTCCCCGTTCTGGTTCACCTGGACCAAACTGGGTTTATCCCCAGGAGACACATTCAGGACAACATCAGGTTACTCTTAAATGTAATTTCCTCGGCCCAGCTCCCTATTGACTCCCGTCTTTCAGCAATATTGTCGCTGGATGCTGAGAAAGCCTTTGACCTCCTAAACTGGCAGTATTTGGATTCAGTATTGGGGGTTTTCGGGTTTGGAGAGAGATTTCCGGCCTGGATTTCCAATTTATACACTAAGCCAAGAGCTAGGGTCTGGGTGAACAGGATGATCTCCAGGCAATTTGGGATTGAACGCGGTACTAGGCAGGGCTGCCCTCTCTCCCCTCTCCTGTTTGCCCTTAGTTTGGAGCCTATGGCTGCTTATATTCAGCAATCAGATTTTTTCCATGGCTTGCAGGTTAGGGGGGTTGAGGTTAAGGTTTTGCTTTATGTAGATGACACCTTACTATATATTTCTGACCCAGTAGATGCGGTACCCAAGATTTTTAGTTTCCTCCTGGAATTTGGAGCCCTCTCTGGCTATAAAGTTAACCCGGATAAGTCCGAGTTGTACCCACTGGGAGGTGCCAGGAATCAACCCTTGCCAAGGGTGTAGCAAATTAAATGGTGTAAGGTGGGTTTTAGATATCTAGGGATATGGATACCCAGGGATTTTAAAGCTTTATACAGTACAAACCATTTAAAGATTCTGGAGGACATCAGGGAGGATTGTAATAGGTGGAGGGAACTCCCTCTTTCCATTTCAGGTAGGGGTGAATCCATTCACATGAATATTCTCCCCCCGACTATTATTCATACTGGGAGCTGTCCCACTGAGGCCCCCCAGGAATTTCTGGAGAGATGTAAGATCTACCCTTACCAAATTTTTATGGTCTGGGTGGAAGTCCCAAGTGAAGTGGAAGATAATGGTGACCCCAAGGGAGAGAGGGGGTTTTGGGATACCAGATATCCAGAAATATTTCTGGGCATCACAATTATTACCCCTAGTGACTATGGCCCGTGATCCCCCACCTAGGTGGTTTCAGATCGAGATGGCTGACTCCCCTCTGGGAAATATCACAGATCTTATTTTCCTGGATGCACCCAGGCTGGGCCAGTTGGATTTCAGAAATCCTTTCACAAGTTTGATTTCACAGGTATGGAAAGATATGAATTCAAAATTAGGTATACGTTTAAAGCTTAGCTCATACACGGCCATTCAGAGCTGTTTGGATTTTGACCCACTTAGGTGGGACATGGGCTTTCAACGATGGACTAGAATGGGGTTGGTTAATCTGGGTCAGCTTTTCAATCAGAAAACATTTAAATCATTTCAGCAACTAAAGGCCCAATTTAATCTTCAAAGTAAGGATTTCTTTCGTTACCTTCAGATAAGGCATTATGCCCATATAAATGAAGAACAAATCAAGGTGGGTACAGAACCCGTGGATAACCCAGTGCTACATACTCTTTCCTCCCTGATCAGGCAGCCAGAACATAAGAAAAAAATATTCTCAGGTTTAGTCACAGAGATGAATTTGGCGGAAGGAGATTTCTTGCTACAGGTCAAGGATAGGTGGCATGGAGAATTGGGGACGGTTCTGTCAGATGCTGATTGGACTTCTATTTGGAGGTCCATTCACAATACGACATCCTCTCTTTTCTGGCTGGAATTCCGCTGGAAGTTAGCCATTAGATTTTTTTAGAGTCCCTGTGATGACAAAACACTTTGGACCACACTACTCCGACCTTTGTTGGCGACACTGTCAGTTGGTTGGCACCTATTTACATATATTTTGGGAGTGTAAAGTTATACAAGAGTTTTGGAGGGAAATAATAGATAATTTTAACAATATTTTCGAACTAACACTACCAAGTTCCCCGTATCACTGGTTATTAGGATTGCCACCCCCCCAGTTGATCTCCAGATCCTCTCACCTCCTGTTTGGAATCCTGGTGTCAGCAGCTCTTAAAGCTATTACTATTTCATGGCTTAGTCTGGACAAGCCCACTATCACCACATGGTATGGTATCTGTACCAAGATTGTAGACATGGAGTACTTGACGGCCAAATTGAGGCTTTCTGTAGATAATTTCAAAGTGAGATAGCTACCTTTTCTTCACTTCATGGCCCTGCAAGAGGGGAGGCCAGTAATGAACTTGCTCGCTAACTATGCCTAAGAAGAAACCTGGCGCCTCAATTGGATGTATCTTTCCACCTCGGTCTATAGTAGTTATCTTTCCATAGCTACCATGTTAACTGCTTATTTGATATTGTCCTTAAGTTGTAACAACATGAGTAGGAGGACTGGCTATGTGGAAGTCATTTGTTGTAATGAATGTGTTCCAGTGACATACTTTGGGGCACAGCTCGGTTTCTATATTAACTGTGCTATAGCCTTTCCCGTTGTTTGTTTGCTTACTGTCTTTAACTTTCTCATTTTCCTTCTTTTTCTTCTTTTTCTACTGTAGTTTTTACACTTTTTTAACCCTTATTGTAATGTGTTGTTTTCTATTTTACTTCATTTTCTTGAAGTTCACTTTAATTACTTCTCTTCTGTTTTTATTTTATATTTCACTAATCTTTCCCTTTTCTTTTTTCTTCCTCCAACAGCTAACTACTGTTTCCCTTTCTTTCTTCGTTTGTATTGGACTTATATATCTTTATTCTCCTTTTATAGACATTAATAGTTGTAATGGCACTTAATGAGCATGGAATTGCACTGTTAATATGTCTATTTTCATGTGTATTTCTCTTGGAAAATATTCTCCAATAAATTGCTATTTCAAAAAAAGAAAATCCAGGCACTTTCTTTTTGAAACAGTTTTTTAGGTCTGTCCCCACCTCTTGGATCACTCTTTACATGCTCAGTTCCCATAAATTTAAAATGGGACACATCACTATGATGTACACAAGTGAAGTGTCTCCCTACAGGGGTATCAGTTTTCTGATTTATTATAGACCTTAGGTGTTCCTGGATCCTTTCTTTAAGAGGCCTCACAGTTCTACCAATAGTGTATAAACTGCATGTACACCATGGTATGTAGACTACAAAGAGAGGTAAACAGTTGATTAGTTCTCTTACTTCAAACTGTGTGCCATTTGGTAATATTAAATTATTGCTGTTATTCATATATTTGCACACATTGCATTGCCCACATTTATGGTTCCCTTTTGGTCTCGGCGGTAGCCACATTTTATGTGGTTCTTCTTTCTGGTAAAACTGATTATGTACCAGTTTGTCCTGGAGATTTGCTGTACACCTAAAAGTAATTCTGGGTGTTTCAGATATCAAGTTGTCTAATTCTAAGTCACCCTTTAGTATGTCCCAACTATTCCATACTACATTGCCTATTACACTGGCTACAGCATTATGCTACAGGGAGCATGTTATTAGATTAGTTTCCCTCATATTATCCTTCTCCTCTTACTTTCTTTATCAAATTAATTTGTGTGTCATTCTTTATTTTAGTCATGGTCAATGTTGCCTCCTGATATCCTCTTTCCTTAAACCTCTTTAATAATTATTTTGCTTGCTGTTCAAAGTCAGTATCAGAAGTACAATTTCTTTTGATTCTTACTAACTGGCCATAAGGTATAGAATTTTTCAGCTTGACAGGGTATGTGCTGTCATTTCTTAACAATGAGTTTGTACATGTTTCTTCCCTATAGCCCTTGATTTGAATACAACCATTCACAATGTCACCCTCTAATGTTGTATCTAAGAAATTGATTGATTCTTGATCCAGTTTTGCAATGAATTTCAAATTTACAGTACCTCATTTTGGTTAAGCCACTGAACAAATTCTTTTGCCTTTTCCAGATCTCCATCCCATATACAAAGACAATCATCAATGTAATGCCCCCACTGCACTACATTTTCTACAAAGGGATTTAAGTTAGGATTATATAATATTTCCCTCTCCCACATCCCTAAAAACAGATTCGCATATGATGGGGCCATTGAAGCCCTCATTGCAGTTCCATAGATCTGTAAGAAAAATGTGTTATTAAATTGAAAGTAACCATTTTCCAATATAATTTCTAATGATTCTATTAGAAATTCCACTGGTACTCCAGTATATTCCTAATCTTCCCTTAAGAAATAAGTTGCTACTCTAACACCATCTGCATGCCTTATAGTAATATACAGAGCTTCAATATCCACACAGATCCATGTAAAATTCTCTTCTCACTTGATGTTGCAGAATTTTCTAATTGTGTCACCTGAGTCTTTTAAGTAAGATGGTAACTTCAGCATGCTGTACTGTAAAAAATAAATCCACAAACTCACTTAAATGCTCTGTAACTGAGCCTATGCTAGATACAATTGGTTTCCCTGGTGAGTTAATCAAATTTTATGGACTTTTGGGAGACAGTACAGTGTAGGGGTTACAGGGTATTCACAGAATAGATACTTAAATTCTTTATCGTTAATATATTCCTTAAGAACTGCTTTCCTTTTAGAAGGCACATTGCTGAGGTGCTAGGGGCTTCCACAAGCAGTGGTAAAATAAACAACAATTTGTTGAAATATCCTGCATTTAGGTCTGCTTCTTCAGAGCACAATTGTGTTGAAATTATGTACCAGTTTATGGGTTGTCTCCTCATTTTTTATGAACCCCTCACAGCTTGAGCACAGTGACTTTGTTCTTTGGATTGTGGTTACCATTGACTCGCAATTTGCACTGCGAACAGCCAGACTCTTGGCCTATTGAGGGATTTTGAATAGAAGCTGAGAAGAGAATTATATGTGGATCTATGCGGATATTGAAGCTCTGTATACTTCTATAAGGCATGCAGATGGTATTAGAGCAGCAACTTATTTCTTAAGGGACGATTAGGAATATACTGGAGCACCAACAGAATTTCTAACAGAATCATTAGAATTTATATTGAAACATGGTTACTTTGAATTTAATTAAAACAATTTCTTACAGATCTGTGGAACTGTGATGGGGTCTTCGATGGCTCCATTGTATCCAAATCTGCTTTTAGGAATGTGGGAGAGGAAAATATTATATAATCCTAACTTAAATTCCTATGTAGAAAATATAGTGCAGTGGGGGTGTTACATTGATGAATGTTTATTGTATATGGGATGGAGATATGGAAAAGGCAAAAGAATCTATTTAGTGGCTTAACTAAAATGAGGTAAATTTGAAATTCATTGCAAAAATGGATCAGAAATCAATCAATTTCTTTGATATAACACTAGAGGGCAATATTATGAATGGCTGTATTCAAACCAAGGGCTATAGGAAAGAAACATGTACAAACTCATTGTTAAGAAATGATAGCTCACACCCTGTCAAGCTGGAAAACTCTATACCGTATGGCCGCTTAGTAAGAATCAGAAGAAATTGCACCTCTGATAGTGACTTTGAACAGCAAGAAAAATAATTATTAAAGAGGTTTAAGGAAAGAGGATATCAGGACACAACACTGAACAAAGCCATGACTAAAATAAAGAATGAAACACAAATGAATTTGGTAAAGCAGAACAAAAAAAGAGAAGGATAATATGAGGGAGACTAATCTAATAACATGCTCCCTCTAGTATAATGCTGTAGCCAGTGCAATAGGCAACATAGTATGGAATAGTTGGGACATACTAAAGGGTGACTTAGATTTAGGCAGATTGATATCTGAAACACCCAGAATTACTTTTAGGTGTACAGTAAATCTCCTGGACAAGCTGGTACATAGTCATTTTTACCAGAAAGAAGAACGACATAGAATGTGGCTACCGCCAAGACCAAAAGGGACCCATAAATGTGGGTGTTGCAATGTGTCCAAATATATGAATAACAGCAATAATTTAATATTACCAAATGGCACACAGTTTGAAGTAAGAGAACTAATCACCTGTATAACTCCCTTTGTAGTCTACATACTATGGTGTACATGCAATTTATACTACATTGGTAAAACTGTGAGGCCCCTTAAAGAAATGATCCAGGAACACCTCAGGTCTGTAATAAATCAAAAACCTGATACCTCTGTAGGGAAACACTTCACTTGTGTACATCATAGTGATGTGTCCCATTTTAAATTTATGGTAATTGAGCATGTAAAGAGTGATCCAAGTGGTGGGGACAGACCTAAAAACCTGTTGCAAAAAGAGAGTGCCTGGATTTTCAGAGTAAACACAATTGCTCCATTAGGTCTGAATGACAGATGAGATCTCAAACCATTTTTGAAACCTCAGTAGTGAGAAGTTGCTCTAGAAATTACTGAGTAGTTTTCTATAACCCCACCTTCATATATTCCTCTCCTCTAATCATGTAAATTCTGGCTTTTCAAATCTCCTCCCCCTTCCCCCTCTTTTCTGCCCCATCCATCCACCGTCCGTACCCTATTTCCCTATTCTTTATCAAGTTTTCTGAAAACTATCTAAAGTTTTAAATTTTAAATTGCAACTATGATATTACATAGTCATCATAACTAATGAATATATTTTTTACTGTGTTTCTATAGGATGATCTGTGGAAACTGCATTTCCGGTACAGTTGGGCTCCTCTACATTCTCCTGTGTGTCTCTCTCCTACTCCACAGTTCTAAGAACTTTGTGTATAGTGAGTCAATAAAATAATATTGGAATATGATAATCAGATGATTTTTTGATCTAATGAAAGGCATGAAATGTTAAGTTCTTCAAAATATTGAAGTTCAACAAGCATTGGATTTATAGTCATGAGCTGACATGTTCCACTGATGTTAAATAATCTTAATATATTTAAATATGATCATTTTTGGTCTAAACTATTGGTGCATCCCTAGAAATTTAGAAGATCTCCTTGGATAATAGGACTTTCAAAAAATACTCATTAGTACTGTACTCAGCTATGAACTGTAGTAAAGATAATTTAGCCTCATGTACACAAAAAGGCTATATGTAGCATATATGAAATTTAGTTATTTTTAAAAGTTTGTCATGATCTGTTTGAAATTTAATGCAGACTTTTTGTCTGCCGCTGATTGGTTTATTGGAATGTGATGTCACAATTATTTGGTATTTAAATGTATTATGGGATTGGTTTATTGGAATGTGATGTCACAATTATTTGGTATTTAAATGTATTATGGCTAGTCTGTAACACACCCCCTGGAAGGCACATTGCCGAGGCACTAGGGGCTTCCACAAGTGGTGGTAAAAGAAACAACAATGTGTTGAAATATCCTGCATTTAGATCTGCTTCTTCAGAGTGCTACTATTTCCTTGTACAAGAAACAACACTGGCCAGGAGCAGTTTGTTATCTTGGGAGTCTGTGATTGCCACTTACAGACAACCTAGTGGAGTACCCTGAAAAACAAGGAGTTAACATGTTCTTAAAACTAAATAAAACCTGATAACTGATAGTCAGGATAACTGGCTTACTGTATGGACAAGAACAAGAGTGGATTTACAAAGGAAAAAGCATGTTAAACTATCCTGATGTAGTTCTTCAACATAGTGGCACAGATTATGGACAAAAAAAAGAGCCAGAGGGCCTTCTTTACCTTGACTTTAGCAAGGCCTTCAGTTCAATGCAACACAGGAGAAATATCCAGGAAATAGCACAAATAGACTCATCTAGAAAAACTAACAAGATGGATAGGTAACTAACTGTCAAATCTTAAGAGTGGAACTGAATCCTAAACTCTCAGGTATCAGAAAAGTTACATGAGGGGTACTGCAAGGAACAATCCTGGAAACAGTGCTGTTCAAGGTGTTTATCAGTGACAAAGAGTAGAGGCTAAACAGCAACATGAGCCTATTTAGAGATTACAAAAAGCTGTGGAGTAGTGTGAACACAGCAAAAGGAATGATTAACAGGTAGGACTATGTGGAGAGACTTAAAAAGTGGAGGAGTACCTTGCAGCTAACAGTCAATGCCAGAAATATACAGTTATACATATACTGTAAGCAACATGAACCCACAGGTAAAATATAGCATAAATGGAGCCAGTGTAGAAGCATAACATGAGAAAAGATATTTCAACATAATGATAAACTGTAATCTGAAAACTTCAAGTCAATGTGAAAAGCATATGGGAATGCAAGCTGGATGCTGTGTTGTGCTGAATCAGATATTGATTCACAAGGTACAGTGAGATGGTGCTCATTCTATTGTATGGATCACTGGTCGGGCCACATCTGGAATACAGTGTGAAATTTTGGAACCCTCATCTTAAAGATAAAGACGAACTAGAAAAATATAAAGGAGGATGACAAAAGTGATCCAAAGGCAGCAGGGAAGGGCCTACCAGAAAAGGCTGAAAAAACGTTGATTAGTACTCTGTACAGGAGAGAAGAAAGAAGGGGATATGATACAGCCTTATAAATACATTGGGGGTATATAAGGGTGGATGCCAGTGGGCTATTCAGACTAAATGGAAGTACCAACACCAAGAAAGAGTAATATACAGTTATCTCCAAGATTATTTTGAGCAGCAATACCTGTTTGTCACTACACTGTTAATAAACAATTTGCAATTTTGCTATGAAATTTCCTGGGTAGAAGGGGTGTGTGCCACCAATGTGCCTTTTGCTGGTTTAGAGAAAATATATTAATTTGTTGCCAAGTTACACAACTTTCCAATTTTGCTGTGTTTTCAATGGGGTAGGATCGTAATGTGAGGTGTTTTTTGATCTTGTACATTACGCTCTCTTAGGGAAAATAAGGACACCGCTACTCCTTCTGGAAAACTATGTTTGAACAGCAATGTTGGGCTCTACTATCCCACATGTATATACAGTACATATACCATTATGGAGTAGTAAGAGCACAAGGAAGTAAGGATGCAACTACAAGCTGTCAACGGTTATGGATGGATGGCAGTACAGGGCCCAGAGACCCTAATGCTCACCCATTCCATTCCCTCACCTCCATCTACATGTATGCTGATGATACTGTCATCTTCACCTCTGGCCAGTCCCCTGATGATGTGGCTACCAGACATCAACATGACTTCGAAAAAGTCCAGCACTGGTTTAGCTCTCACCAACTATCCCTCAACACCAAGAAGACAGTCTCAATGACCTTTGGCACTAGGCAGAGCATCACTTGGCTCCCTTCCCTTCCTCCCTCCCTCCCTTCCTTCCTTCCATACCCTTGATGGAACTGTCCTTGAGGACACTTCATATTTTAGGTACCTCAGGATGTGGCTTGACCAGCATCTCAATTTCTCTGGACATGTAGACACCATCCTGAAAAAGCTGCATCCCAAACTAGGCGCATTATACAGGAACCATAGCTGCCTACCACTACTGGCCCGACTTGAAACTGTACAGAAGATGATACTACCTATCTTTAACTACTGTGATGTAGTCTACAGTGCTGCTCCCAAGTCTTCCCTATCCAGATTGGACACCCTGTTTAAATCCTTCTGTCGCTTCACTCTAGAGGCTCCCCCTCTCACCCACCGCTGTGATCTTTATCACTCACTGGCATTTCCCTTACTAGAAAGCCATTGCCACCTTCACTGCACCAAATTTGTGTCCACATTTTGGTTTGGCTCACTACTCCCCCCATATCTCCTCCTCCTCCTTCACTATTCTTCCCACTCCTGCCCACTCCCTCCATTCTTTTGACTCCCATCTACTGATAGTCCGCCACTGCTCAACTGTGATTGGATAAACAGCTTTCTCTCATCTCTTCCCTAAGTAATGGAATGCCCCTCCCCATCAAATTATGCACTCTTCCTCCCCATACTCCATCTCATTTGCTCTGCATAACTTCTACTTGGTGAACTGCACCTGTGTTTAACCCCTACCACTCCCCCTTATCTAATTTCACCTGTACCAACTTCATCAAATGTCTACCTAATTCCCTGTGCCTCCATCTCCCTGGGTCGTCCCCCTCTACCTTACTCCTTCCCCTCCCCTCTTCCCCCATTTCTTCCACTTACCCCAGCTGTGCCCCCTCCTTTTGACCACCTTCCGATAGTAAGTTCTATCCTCAACTGACAAATCTATGTTATCCTCCCTTTTACACTATTGCTGTTTACGATCTGTAATTGCACATCTTATGTATAATATGTATACTACTGGTATTCTTATCTTGACACATTGTATTAACACTCTGTGAAAATATTTTTGTTATTGCATGCACATATGTATGTATACCTCCCTCTCCCCTCTCCTCCAGGATGCACCATGAGATGAGCAACTTGTTGTTCAGTGTGCCCTTCCTGGTGAAACATTTCAATAAATAAATAAAAATAACCCTAATGCCACGTTTCCTACAGTATATCTATCTACCTATTTATCTATGTATGTATGTGTGTATATATATATATATATATATATATATATATATATATATATATATATATATATATATATATACAGAGAGAGAGAGAGAGCACATACATGATGGGCAGGAGTGTGATATGGAAAATATCTTCACTTCTGCAGAGTGAGCTCTGGATACTTATGAGTGCCGAAGGCATGAGTGAGAGTATCCAGAGCTCACGATGCAGGAGTGAAGATATTTTCCATAGCACACGATCTGCACATCATGTGCTCAATTTACAGTATATAATGGGGTACGAGTTTCAGAAGTATTATGACTTTTCATGTTTTGTTGCTGTTTCTATGTTTGCTGTTTCTGTGCGTGAGATTTTCTGAATAGGCTGGCAGTGTTACAAACTCTGCTGGAAAACTGAGTGTGTTTTGCAATGCTAAGTAAGTTAGCTTCAGGCATCAGTGAGAAACAGACTGCTTTGTGAAGCTGTGTCCTTTAGAATTCTGGCTGCAGTCAAGCTGAGAGCATCACAGTAATGGGCTGGGAGTGAGATAGAATGTGTGGAACAGGTGATAATATTTTGCCATGGTAATTGAATTAGCTGCAGGCAGCAGTGACATACCTCTCACAGTGGTGATGTCACGACATGATTTATCTCTAGTCGTGATGTCCCGACATGATTTATCTCTTGTGGTGATGTCACCACAGCGAAGATAAATGTTTTTATCACACTCATTTATCCTTCACCCCTATTGTATAAATATAGATACATATCTATTACAGGGGCGCTATAGTGAGGGTTGAGTAGCATGTTTAATATTAAACCTCAAATTCTGAACTTCAGTAACTTTGCAACTGATCAATGAATTTGCACAACATTTGGCATGCTCTGTCCTGCAGGACAGGTCTCTTGATGTGGCAAGTTTTGCTCCAGTTGGATGTACAGATTTTGAGATCCAGATAATGCAAAATCCTTAAAAGTCACCATTTATTGCATTTGTTTCCTCATCGCCTTGCGCCTAGATGGTGTGGAAGTTTGATGTGATTTTTTTTTACAGTAGAAACAGCTTGGGAAACAGAACTGCCATGTGCTTGTTTGGTGAAAAAATATTAATCTGTTGCAAAGTTTTTGCATTTTTAAGTTCTCATTGTTTTCAATGGGAAGATCACTTTCCAAGGCAAAGGAAGAAAGTTGGACAAAGGATTTGGTCTCACAAAAAAGAATTATTTTTCATGAAGTGCCAATCCCTTTTCCCCAGAAAAATTCCTTTTTCGTGAGCTGCCACCTTGGTTTTTTTTTTCACAAACAAAAATGCGTGGAAAATATATAAAAATGTTGTCATTTTACAAATAAAACACCCCGTTTACCTAGATTCTGGTGTTTGTTTTTCACAATTAGGGCCATAAATACTTTTTCTGGGCACCCAAATTCCTGGGTGCACAGCTTAGCAAGAGGAGCACTTCCCCTGCGTTCTCTGTATGAGAACCATAGATTTTCATGACTTCTGCAGCCACAGCTGAACTCGTGCTGCCAGCTGCAGTGTGAGACATGAGTCCATTTGGCCTGGTATCTAGTGGGACCCCTCACTCCTCTGATCACCATCCCTGTAGTTTTTATTTTAGTCCCTGGTGTCTAGTGGCACCACTCCCACTCTCTGATTGCCATCTCCCTTATTTTTATGTTAGTCTCTGTTATTTTTATCTATATTTATATAATCTGACATGGGGATGCCCACCCCCAGTGTTGGATGCCCCCCCCACAGCCCATTGTTTTAATAACTGTAACCAACATTGGGGGGCCAAATCCCCATGTCAGCATTTAGAGGACCACCCAACAGTGTGGGACACCGAGGACCCCACCCCCAGTGTCCTCATATGGTTTATTTATATTATTGGTACCTACAATAGGAAAAACTTTGCCCTCTTTTTTTAACTGAAACAAAGAAAATGGTCCCTTGTTGTCACCACTGACCCCCTCCGCCATCCCAACCCTCTCATTGAGTACCCACCTCCCCACATACCCCCTTACCCTATACTTATCAGCTGATGTTGAATTCTGTCATCTTCTGTGGACCAAGACACATCTGCACTCTTCAAAGCTGAACCGTGAACTGAGGAATAAAGGTAAGTGCCGTACAATGTATTTCAATGGTGTTTTGAACTTATGTTCATAACATTGCCATTTTTAGGAATTATTTCATCAAATTTTCAACATCCCCTTTTTGGGACCCCTCCTCATAAACACTGGCAGTGTCATTTCATTAATCAGGCATGGAAGATTATTTTGTGGTTGCTGCTTGAAATCACCTATTGGGACTAAATGACAACATGTCACCATCAGAGTTCATGAGGTTGGAGTCCAAATAAGGCCATGTTGAAAATTTGGTGAAAACATTCCTAAAAATTGCCGAGTTATGAGCGTTTGTTGAAAAGTTTCTATGCACATGCATAACTTTGGTAATTTTCAATATAACACAACCATTTTTTCACACCACCTCATGAACAGTATAGCTTTCATTTTTCACATCCTGCTCAAAATGTGCTTTCACAACTGTGGCGTGGAATGGCATTTTAGCATGGATTTGAACATTTTCACCTATGAGGTTTATGAGGCAGGGTCATAAGAAGACTATGTAGAAAATGTGGGTCAAAATATGAAAAAATGCCAAAGTTATGACCATTCGTTGCAATTTCACTATGCCCACTAGGTAACTCTGGAAATTTTAAATATTTTGACTCCAGATTTTCAACACAGCCTTCTTATTACCCTACTTCATGTATGTCACAGCTGCAGTTTTTCAAATCCTGCCCAAAATGTGTTTTCACATCTGTGGAGTGGAATGGCATAGCAGTTGCACAGAACTGCATTTTGGCAGGGATTCGAACATTTTCTGTACTGGGTACATGGGGTGGGTTAATAAGAAGACTACGCTGACAATTTGGTCACTGTCATCCTATAAATCAAAGCACAGGGCCCAGAGGACCCTATGCTTCCAAAGTTACATACTTATATGCATCTAAAGAGGGATGGGAGCGCAGAGTCCAAAGGATCCTGTGCTCCCACAGTAAAATAAGAATACTATTATACTATCTCAAAAAGTAAAGAAATAAGTTACAAAAGCCTTCAATAATGCTCCAGTTAGGGTCAAAGTGACATAAATTGGGAAATGAGGCATTAGAATTTCCGAACACCCCACCATCTCAAACCAGGCAGGAGGGCAGCTGTAGGTGTGCCTTGAGCTTCTCAAGCCTAATGCTCACACCATTCTCATGAAGTCTACACATCTGACTTCATTTACAGATGTAATGGGGTGAGTGTTAGGCTTGAGATGCCCAAGGCACCTGCTCTCCTTCCTGGTTTGGGAGGGTGGGGTGTTAGGGAAACCCTAACGCCTCATTTCCCAATTTTTTTTTTGTTATTTTACCAGGAGAGACACACTAAGCCAAAAGCTTGTTCACAGGTGTGACCTGGGAGCACAAGGAAGTTAAGTGACTTGCTCAGGGTCACACAGTATACAAGTGGGGGCTGTGGGATTCAAACTCAGGTCTCCAGGTTTGTAGCTCAGAGCCTTAAACCACTGTGCTATACTGCCTCCTGCCAAGTGTTGTCACTTTGACACTATCTTAAGCATTAATTAAGTTTTTTGCAATGTATGTAACATGTATGTGTGTGTGTGTGTGTATATATATATATATATATATATATCTATGAAAAGGAAAACCTCTTCTCTTCCCTTTTTCCTTTTATCTCTAAATGTTTTTCACATAGAAACCCTGGAGGGAAATGAAACAATAGACCCAGGGTCCCCCACATGACATCAGAAATAAATATTAAACAAAAAACATTAACAAGACAAAGAGCCCCCCTTTTACACTTCGGCGCCCAAAATAAAGTTATTATCTTTAAAATCTAACATTTTAAAATGTAACCCCCCCCCAGTATGACCGCTAGAACAAAGGTCTAAAATAGACTATTATAAGGGAAAAGACAAGTAGTTAAATAATATCTGTGTTATCACAGCCAACAAATTTTATAAATAAACCCAAGTAAAAAAAAAACATTTTCATCATTGCTGCCAGAGCAGCCTTAGTTTAATATAATCAAGTGGATCTTGTTTAATTTTCAGTTCCCAGTTATAACCCTGGCAGGAGAACAGACAAAAGGCTTTGAATCATTGTAATAGCAGGCACTATACAGAGCAAATTAGGGAGGGGGGGTACTGTCATGCGATCATATTGAATAACTGCCTAAAGCTCACAAAGTCTTGGTAACCTTTCTCTCTCCCCCACTTCTGCATAAACATATTTCATGCAAAAGTTCTGTATCTTGAGAAAGATAGACACTGTAGACAAAATCCAAGTTTCAATGGCTAAATGAAGTATAACCATCACACAGTAGAAAAAAAAAACAGACCATAATTCAGTGTATTGGCAGGCGCTGTTCAAAACCCAAGGACCCCAAATGGGTGAAAAAAAGGCTATGTTAAATTGTTAAACTGGGGGGGGGGGAGATGAAGTGCCCCAGAATAGGAAAATAGATACAACATCTGGTAATGTTCTAATGAAATAAAAATGCATAGAACCAAAAGCTACCCAAGCTCAACAAACCATCCCATAATGATTACAAAACCATGTACTGTACTTAAAAACTGTCCAGGCAATCTGATATGTTTTACTTGATAAGCTGAAGTTCTCCCAAAGAATACATTAGCAGAGCACAGAAAGCAAGAAGGGACAAAGGAGGGCAGTTTGCCTTCCTAACAAGACCATGGTCACAAACATTCCAGTAGAAGAAATAAGACCACAGTAATAGTTATCCTGGGGTCTCCTCTTGGTAGAAAGATTGGAGCAGAGTTTGTATTTCATTCAAAGCCTGCTCCGTGCATCTCTTTTTACCTAAGCAGTACCATATGTTTGTGCCCAGGACATCCTCCTCCCGGAATATACTAAAATATTTTGTTATTGTCTCCTCATCAAATGTATTGTGTTATTTTCCCTCCTTTCTTACTCCCCCCTTCCACTCCTCCCACACCCCTCCCCATTTCTGCAACCATGTTTTCCCCAGCCCCCCAGCACCTGCCACAAATACACCCTTTCTGTGTGTTTTCCTCATGCTTTTTCCCTTTGACTATCTGCCACTGTATGAAATGTTTCCCCATTTATAAACCTGCTGCAATTACGTGAGTTAACTAAGTGTATATGCTGTAGTATTCCTGACCTCACTGTTTGATGTTTTAATCTATTCGTTCTGCACTTTTATGTCCAATTGTTTTGCAAAAATATCTGTACAACTGGACATTTGTGAAAATGGGCATTTTTGCTCACATACTCTCCAGTATAAAATACAATAAAATTGATTGATTGATTTATTGTGCAGTGAAGATTTTGTTCAGGAATCCTGCTGCAGAGCCATTTTCCCCAGGAGTCCAATTGATTGATGGGTTCCTCTGGGACAGCATAGCTCCTTGAACATATCTCCTGTGCTGCTGTCTCCAGGTCATCAAAGATTCCAGAACCATCTTGGAAAAATATATATAGCTGAGCCAGATAGGGAGTTGTAAATTTAATTTTATACATACAAACAGAGGAGAGAAAGAAGTAAGTGCCTCAGCTGGGACTTGAACCAAAGCTGCCTGCAATACTGTTCCAGGCATGCTAACCAGCTGTGCCACCAAGGCAACTGGAACCTGAGCTGTCCCAGAGCATTCATTATTCTTTCTCCAATGTACAACCTAGTGCTGCACAAATACTTACTTTATTTTCAATCACATGGGTTCAGTGTGCATATTAATGAACACATACAAATAGAGGACAGAAAGCCAGCCCAGTGGCCCTGAGGGTTGAGGTGCTGGACACCACACCTCACACCATGCCATCAGAGGTCTTCAGGGAGGGAGGGAGGAGGAGAGGACTGAACATCTGGGGATAGCTCTCCTCTCCCTTGGGTGTGATCTGGGCCATGCTCAGTGCAGTCGCATGCCCTGGTGAAGACCAGGGGTTCCCTGATGCTGAGCCAGAATATTGGAGTGGAGTGGCAGTGAATGTCAGTGACTTCATCACACAGATGTCATTGCATGTCCGCACTCTGAGGGGGAACCACACATATGAAAAAATCCCCAACCTCGGGATAGACGATGGCACCATGCCATCCAGGCCACACTCCAGTACACCGGGCACTCTCCTCTCCACTACTTAACCAAGCCTGATATTCCAGATTCTAGATAGAGTACCCTGAAAGGATAGGGTGGCCCCACCTCAGGGGGGCTCTGAGCCGGGGGTCCATCAAGCTGCCAACAGGAACAGGAGGCACTTCAGGTTGGAGGCAGTGTCTGAGAGGGTGTGGATGCCAGAGAAAGTTCCTTAGGCAGGTGCATAAATAGAATAAAAAAAAAACAGAGGAGACAAAGAAGTGCCTCAGCTTGGGACTTGAAGTCAAGTCACTCGGACTACTGTCCCAGTTGCGCTAACCAGCTATGCCACCAAGGCAACTGGAGCCTGGGCCATCACAGAGCACTTATTTCTTTCTCTTCTCTGTTAGTATGTGTTCCATAAATATGCACACCATAACCAGTTAATTTTATGCATTTTTAGAAGGCACAGGCAGTGACATAGACTTTATGCTTTGTGAACAGTGCTGGAGAGTAGTCATTATCAAAGTATAAACAGTGTCCCTTATATGTGATGACCCCCTTGCACCAGGCTTGGAGAAGTAAAGATTGTTTACCAGCAAAGTCATAGAAATGAACAACTATGGGACAGGGGCATGAGGTTGATCCAGAGGGATAAAGTATTAGGGCTCAGTGTGTACGATCGAGAGGCAAGGGGCAGAGATCATCCACATCTAAAATAGAAGGCAGAAAACTATGCAGGAAAGAAAACATGTCACCACCTTTTTCTACCTCTGGCACACTGTAGATGTCGAAGTTATTTTTCTGTGAGCGATTCTGCAGATCTTCACAGCAGTTTACCAAGCACTACTGTTCCTGCATTAATTTTAATAGAACCCGCTTCACGTGATTCACTTGAGAATCGGTGTCAACAGCATGCTTTTCTGAGTCACTCACTTTGTTTTCTACGGCCAACACTATTTATTTAAGCTCATTATGCAGCATTCAGATTTCTGCATGGAATTCACAGAGTTCTTCTAAAATTGTTGCATTCGTAGGCTGCACTGCAATCACTGAGCCATTTGCCTCCATGTTGCCTGTACTGTTCCTCTGTGGAGACCCAGTCAGGGATTATTGAGGAGGCAATGTGGAGGAGTTGCAGCTTTTAGGTTTCCTTCCACCTCCCATCAACTGTGATAGCTTCAGATAATATGCTCAGACAAAATAATGCAGATTCAGTCAAAACTGGAAGCTAGTTTACCAGGTGAGGATGGAGCTCCACTCCTACTCCTCTATACTGGGTGGTGACATCACTGGAAGTAAAAAATAAATATATTTTTAAATTTATTTTACACAGGAGTTTATTGTATAATTGCAATAAGGCAAACAAGGACTTGGGTAATTGGAGGATTACCCACTTTTCATATAGTTAAGTCACACGGCTGTACCTAGTGATATACCACATGAGGTGTGAGCAAATCACCCAATAACCAACTCCCTGTCATTCCTTATTGTTTAATTATACACTGTACTAATATATGCCTCTGAAAATGGGGCATTTGTCCTATGAAATGCTTTCCACTTGCATACATACAGTAACTAAATGAAGAACCATTGCAATTCTTGAACACTATTATTTTCTCAAATTCCAAAAAAGATGCTCATGTACCTTAGTTATTTCTTAATAATCACTATTAAAATAACTCTTTAATTCGTAGCACCTAACCAGTTAATATGCCAGAATCAGTTTATCAGACATGAAATACAGCAATACCTTTTTGTATACAAAATAACTTTAGAAATTTAAGCCAAGCAATGGCTTCATCACACATCTCATTTCCATAAAGCAGTGCTTGCATTGGTTTTAGCTGATACTGTTGTGTTCGACTCCAGTAGTTCATTTTACCTCCCACCATCATAGACTTCAGGAGGTTGTAAGTAAAATGTTCTGAAGTCACCAATAGCTTAAGGAAGACACTTTGGTCTAGTGGTTAAAGCACTTGATGGGGTAATTAAATCCTTTCAAATACCTTTAGCTAACAACGTGATTTTGAGCAAACCTGTTGACCACTGTTCTTTAGAAAATGGGCTTGAAAAATAAAGCATGCTGATTGGCTAAAAGCCTACTCAGTCATGCATTTATTTTTCAGTAGATGCCCAGGCAATATAAAGTACCAGCTTGTAATGTCCCTTGACACACTGAGGTATCCTAGTGCCCACCCTACTCCCTGATTGGCTAAATGCATATCATTTGAATTACAAATCATCATCATTTTTTTCTCTCGCTTAGCGAGAGATACTGTTCCTCCAAGCTCCCTGGTTCAGTGCTAGCTGCCTAACAAAGCCACAGATCAATCTCCACTGGGCTCATTCCTGGCTATCTGTGTTTCTTTTTTTAATTTTCATTTACTGTACGCTCTTGTCCAACTCTTGGACATCCAACCATGCTCTTGGTGCTAACTCCTTCAGCCACCCACCCACTTGCTCCCGAAAATTAATGTGACCATCTGTACTGCCTCCAGACAGCAAAGAAGGAGTCATTCTCAAACCACCACCTCCTAAGTGACTGCCTTACCTAGACCAGAAAATCAGTTGAAGCGTGAGGGATTTTCAAAGTATAAAGTGGGAACAGGTATCTACTTATGGCAGTTTTTCCTCTTTTGTTCTGGTAGTCTGTGAGACATGACAGTGGTAGACAGTAGTGTGAAGGTGCAGGGGGAGGGATGGTGATGCCGGAGCAAAGGTGGAATCCAACAGTTGTGTTTTTTAGGAAAATGACTACTGCTGGCTACTTTCCCTGATGCTTAACTATGCTGCCTTCCAACTAACCACGCTCCCTGAAGTCACAGCTCTTTTGCACAACGTAAACACCATCTTTCATTTACTAGCACCAACCTTTCCTTTACTGCAGCTCTTCATTCTCTCTCTCTTCAAAAAAAATGGACAGTTACTCTGGGGTACGATTGGGGACTCTGAGGAAAAACAAAACGATTCTCTGAAAGTAAGTTCAGAATGCTGCTGACTGCGCTCACAGTCTGTCTGTCTGACGGGTTGGGATTGCTATAGTATCAGCTGGTGTTTCAAAAGCAAAAAAAACTAGCAAACTTCTATTGCCACAGGTGCGTGTGTGTGTCTGTAAACAAAATAAGAATAAAACACCAGCTAGATTAAACACACACTGCATGAGGATGGTAGGGGTGTGTATAAACAGATTGCTATGGGGGTGGGTGAAACTGCACACAACCATTTTTTTCCCTAACTATGGGGGTCTCTTACATCATGGTCAAAGGACACACACTGTGTATGTGTGTGGGGGGCGCAAATCCACCAGAATGGCTCTGGTGAATAGCAACAGCAGCAGAACAGCCTATGGACTACTTTATCAGTATTTTTGTTTCCTAACATTTCTACTAATTTTGCAGTCATTTGCTCTGTTCCTTTACAAATTCATGAACATTTACAAAGAGAACCATTTTCTAAGTACAATAATACCCTTGAGGGTGGGCATTATTGGGAAATAGCGGACCTTCCAGGGGCTATAAGGCCCTCTGCCTGCTGTGTTGGGCCTCATTCGCCCCTGGGCAGTCCGGTATTTCCCAATAATGCCCTCCCTCTCGGGTATTATTGCTTACATATATTCCTCCCTCTTCTCTCTTGAAGCTAGGTGCCTTTCCCACAGTGCCTCCTATATATCAAAATTTTGGTTCAGCTCCCTCGCCTCATATCTTGCTTCTCTTCTGTCTATCCACACTTCTACCTCTTACTCCCTTTGTAAGGCTTGCTTTCATGCCCTTGTTCTCCCACATATAAAATCTGCTACTGGCCAAGCTGCTTCCTCTTCTGCTTCCATAAAATATGAGACTCTCTAGAGACCTTCCATTTGCTCTGCTCCTTCCCATTCTGCTCTGAAATCTCTCCTCCATGGTTTCTCTATTCAGTCCTGCAGTTGTAACTGATGTGGGTAGAATTTCTCTCACCAGCCTTCCACACTACTCTGATACTGTGTTAGCCCCTGTCCCCAAGTTCATCAATCACCACTCCATGTCCTGGTTATTATTGTTTTGTTGCTCACTGTTTTCAAATTTTACTGTGTGGTAATTATCTCTATGACAATTTTATTCTTGAAACATTTTCTTGTAATTTGTATGTTTGTCATATTTATTTCCATATTATTGTATTATCTTTGTATATTGTATTTTGTATCTATTCTGTTCTCGTCCCCCTCCCCACACAGCACATCTGTAGATAAACTGATAACACCTCAGTAGACTTTCCAGTTAAGACTTTTGATATAAAACAAGTATAATTAAATAAGCTGACCTCTTTTAGTTTTGGTTCTTCAAGGTGGAGAAGTGGGTAGAAGTAAGATGCCACACATGATGTTGTTTGTTCATGTTAATGGGGCTGTACTGGCTGTAAAAAATGTTACATAATGACTGTATCTCTATGTGCAGTTAGAGATGAGTGAAATTAGAACGTTTCATTCCACGAAATATTTTGCAAAATTCACACATCTCACAAAATATTTTGTGGGAGTGAAATTCCGTGAGTGAAATGTGAAATTTCACTACGAAATGTGAAATTTTGTCCGTGAAATGTGAAATTTTGTCTGTGAAATGTGAAATTGTGCAAATTGTGCAAATCAGCGAAATTCGGGCAAACTTTGGCAAAATTAGGGTGAAATTTGGAAAATTTTAAATTTCACAGCAAAATTTCACATTTCATGGGCAAAAGTTCACAATTTTGCAGCCGGCGATGAATTTCCTGGAATGGTGGAATTTTGCTAAATGTTTCATGTGGCAAAATTGCCGATTTTGCGACAATTTCGTTGGCAAAATTTAATTTAGCAACATCTCTGTGTGCAGTGCAGTGGTAAAGTAATGCGGTGTATTAGGCAAAATGCTTAACTATAAAATGGAGGATCACAGGTCCAACAGCTACTGAAGTGATTAGCCCACAGTGTGACCTCATACAGGTTAGCTGAGACTTTATGCTTTAGCCCTGTCTCCCAGCAGGAAAACTGAGTAGAAGCAGTTCTCCACTTAAAATGAGATGCTTAATCTCAGTTGAGCATGTCATGCTAAGTAAATTGCAAAATAATGAAATAAAACTGTAACTCAGTATTTTACTTTACAAACGTTATTGAATCCTTCTTATCCTTCTGTTTGAAGCATGACATTTGGTATGAAGTTAATGTGCCTCAGTAATATAGGCAGTTACTGCATGTTTCCGTATTCTCAGTTTTTCATTATTACTTAACAGTGGTAGCCAGTGACAAGATGCACAATATATTTGGAAATATCGGGAAACATCACTGGAGAGCAAATTGAAAATAATGGTGATTTCCTGTGATATATAATTATATACTGTATCTGAATATTCTGCATCATTCCTCTAGCTACCACTGTATAATTGTAATCTGGGACAGCTTCCCTACCAGCACTTTAACCTTTGCATCCTTCATCACAACTAATCTTTTCTCTATTGACTTACTTTATTGACCTTTTTTGCTTCACTCAATAATTCTACCAAGATGGGTGCTATTTGGTAGGCGCTTACTTTTCTGTTTTGTTCTATCAGTATTTTATCTCCTTCATTCACTGGCATGTCCCCATCTGGTCCAGCTTCCTTAGCCCCATCACCTGGCATTTGTGGGTCTTACCTTGTCTCCAGTGATCCTCTGCCATGGGATCCATTTGGAGGAACCCAGTTGCTTTTGTGGGGCTTGTGCCAGTGGAGGACTGGGCCATCATCTCGCTGCAGCTGGCTTTTTTCATCATTTTCTCCCGAGAAGGCTCCCACTAGGTGCAATGATACTATGGGTGAGCTTCTGCTCCATAGAGATATCCCCTGGCATCTGCTTGCAGAAGACCTTTTCTCCATTTATCCTGCCATGCTGCCATATAGATTCCTCTATCTGTCAACTGCCGAACAAGATCCACATATCCCCCTCCATGAGGGAGAAGAGCAGTCCTAGGGACATTTAATCCTCCCTCCTCTGGCTGGTCCCATGTAATCCATGTCCATTTTTGAATCCAGGGTGCCAGAGTGGCAGGAGCTGAGACACCCAGGACCTCAGCTCTCTGTGCCACTGGGCCAGCTGATGCTTACTTTTGTGATCCTCTTCCTTTCCTACAGTGCAACCTCCAAGTATGAAGTGCAGAATCTCAGTTTCAACCAGTGATATCTTGCAGGGTATTGCAGAAACCAAAACAGTCCAATGGTAATTATTGACATCTGTCATCCTTATATTTTGATATTATGCACATAAAACATTTTGTTATATTTTGCATGAAAAATTCTATACAAAATATGATTGGCTTGTGTTGTATTAACTAAAAAAATGAACCCCTCATAAAATCATATTACAAATGTAGAAACATCTGTGACATTCCATTGATTGTATCCAGTGTAACTGAAGCTCAGACCAAGTCTCTCTCTCCTCACCTGACACCCATGAAAATGGTGCTGTTAGGAGTAAACAAAACTTTGTTCTAGTTTGACAGGCCCGTTTTCAGTAACTTATAAGTGGCAGTTGAGCTCTTTGAAAATTGTGATATTATCCAGTATGTGCTTTTCACAGATGTGATCTCCCCATGGGGTCTCACTTCAATAATAAACTGAGAGTTTCAAAAGCCATGATCATATCCAATCATCTTAACAGATGTGATCTTATCAAGGTTCTGCTATGTGAGGTTTGAGTTCTGGTTTAAGGACATGCTTTGTGTTTCAAACAGGGATGTTATGTCTCTAAAGTTCGGCTCAGAGCCAATTAACCTTACAGAGAGGAAATCATTTTTTTTCCTGAGACTTTTTTCCTGACCTTTTCTCAGCTTTTTGTTTTCTGGGCAACAGGCCAACAGAGCCACTCACATTTCTGTCTAAAGGCTATACTTTAACAGTCTTAGAATAGATTGGGTTTAAAAGTGATTTACCAAATTGTTGTTGAGTTGTAGCAAACTAACTGAGCAGGAGTGAGGGTATGGGGTACATTTTACATGCCAGGGGGATAGGTTATCTATGACCCAATGATTGTAATAGTCAGCAGAGTGCAAAAGCTGCAGACATCATTAAAATATTGTTTCACCCCAGCTCATGGATTATGTATAGACCTTTACATCTTCTGTAAGTGCAGATCTGTCAAATGCACAAGGTAGTTCATGTCATTCGAGTTTCAAAATAAAGTCAGAATTAGTTCAGCATTTTTAAATACAACAGCAGATTAATTCAGCAGATTATACAGTATACATGAATCTGTTAGCCTATAATAAAGTGTTTGAGAGCAAAGAACATTTATTTCATTCTGTAACATATTTGCCTCTACTGGAACCTCCTCAGCAGAGTGACAACATTGCTACCGACATCCAGTATAGTGACACCCCAAAACCGACAACCAGCAACCCAATGGGCACCACAATGATGGTAAACACAGCGATGCACCGCATGACTCCATGAGTCCACAATAGCGACCACACTCCCCCAGGCCCATGCACCCCTACGTGTGGAAAATAGCCCACCCCATGGCACACCGACTGTGGTGCACAGTGTGAACACACAGAAACCAAAATTGCACAGCACGCCAAGAGT
The DNA here is from genome assembly GCA_016271365.2 of Neoceratodus forsteri. Taxonomy (NCBI): domain Eukaryota; kingdom Metazoa; phylum Chordata; order Ceratodontiformes; family Ceratodontidae; genus Neoceratodus; species Neoceratodus forsteri. The sequence continues at coordinate 538,524,401 of CM057449.1, read as the reverse complement.
GGAGAGCACACATGGGTACCTGACATATCATGTACATAGGGTAGGTGCAGCACACACTGCACAGCCCCGAGGAATCTGATGGCCGCAGCACACCTTTATTGCCTGTCATTGCAGTGCACCTGTTGGCACACCTGTCGGCACCTTGGGGGAACTGTCAGCATGTTCAATATTGCATCCACTTTGTGGTCACTCTGCTGGTGTCACTGATGTGGATTCATGATATCTATGTCACTGTGGCTATGTGCTTCTGCCTCTATCAGTATCACCTCCCGATCTTTGATAGACAGACATGCATGTTGTGCAATCAACTGGAGTATATACATGTCATCATGTTCTTACAGGATAACTGAGCAAATTAAGTCAAATGTAATTTCAAGGAGAGACAGTATGATACATGTAGACTCAAAGGCCCCATTTTGAGGTGGTTTGAGTCCTTTCTGTCCAGCTGGGTGCAACAAGTTGTGTTAGGAAATGTTTCCTTCTACCCCATTGCCTTATACTGTGAAGTATATAAATGTTCAATCCTGTCACCTGTGTTGTTTGAGACATATATGCTGCCTCTGGGGGAGATAACCAGCTAAATGTGTTACTTGCCCAGAAGAGGTTAAGTTTGTCAATATGCCAAACAGTTTTCTAGCTGACATTAATGACTGTATGGCCTCCAGCTGATTGAGGCAGAATCCAGACAAGAAGAAAGTGCTACTGGTGGAGTCTGGCTTTCAGAGAACAGCAGGATTGAGGCTGAGATAACAAGGTTAAAGCTTGGTGCCACCCATCTCACAGCCATGGATAGTGTTAAGAATGTAAGTGTCACATTTAATCACAGGCTGGAATTAGAATATCAGGTGTCAGCCATGGTTCAAGGTGACTTTTTCCATTTTAGGAACACCACCTAAACCATACCCTATTGAGAACCTTGGGGACTGATTACACTTGTGCATACCTTGGTCACTTCCAGATAGGATGATTGCAGTGCCTGGTACCTCACACTATCTGGTATTTTGAACAGCTGCTTGTAGCTAGTATAGGACACTGCAGTCAGATTGATTGTTGTAATTTACCATGCTGAATATATTTTCCCTGTGTTGCAGATGTTGCACTGATTGTCAGTGAGGTGCTGACTCTACTTCAAGACACAGTAGGGGATATTAACACACAAAGTCCTACACAATTTGGGACCAGGTTACCTGAAAGATGTCCTGCATACATATGGTGCAGGCCACCCCCTTCCCTCCCCTCCTCTGAGGAGGGCTAATTAGTGATACAGAAGTCATGCTTAAATGTTACCTGAGATCAAACCTTTGCGGTGGCAAACCCACTGCTGTGGAACTCCTTACCCTGACATCTGAAAAAGGCCCGTTCAGTGGAGATATTCCAAAGTGAAAAGAAGTACCATCTGTTTAAGCTGACTTTCCCCAATTGAATGTAGGTCAGTCTTTTGCATATTATGGTTGTTTATATTTTATGTTAATTTAACTGATATGTGTAGTATGTTACGTAACTTTTGTAAAACAGAGGAGCTGTGCTGTTCTAGTTATGTTTGTACACCTCTGGAATGCTTCCTGAACCTGTGGAACAGGCAGCCAATGGAATAAATCGTACTTACTGTACTGTGCATACTTTCTAGACATGTAGTTTGAACATCATGGACAGGATTTTCAGAAGAGTGGATGCAGATGGAAAGGCTATTTTTGCCTCCATTACAGTTCGGCTTATTGTAGCAAAACTTGGGAGTCTTATTTCAAAAGGCTCACAAAATTTTCAACACTTCATGATTTGCAGCAGCTTGAGTTAAAAATAATTGTGCATGAGTCACTTTTTTGTTTTCCTGCTGTGTTTCTCCATCTCTATACCCATCTCTATACCCACCAGCACGCCATTCCTTTGGACCACTAGGTCTCTCTGCTAACCACCAGATGCACCCCTTAGTGTCACCACAGGGATTCTATATAGACTTCAGCCAGACATCCAGGGGGCTGGCTTGTCCCCATTAGGGGCCCTAGGGGCCCTAGGATCATTATGAAGGTGAGCTTCTTGGAGTTCCTTCACTGCCTTCCCAAGAAGTGACTTGTCCCTGCCAGGGCCTCCCATTACCTGGAGGAAGAGGCATCACCTTTTGGCACTAATCATCGCAAATCTTGTCTAAACTTTGAATTAGCATTAAGGAGTAAAAACTCTTGGCTACACTCCAGACCAAAAAGAAACTGCCACTATTAGCGAAGTAAAAAAACTGTTTTTATTTAAACACAGCAGCACCCCCCCTCACAAAGAGACAACATTGACGTATGTTTCACATCACACTGAAACTTTGTCAAGACTTTGAATGCAGTTGTAGTCCACTTAGTCCCATTGATTCAACAATTCTCTCCTCTGTATTTTTAACACTTGCTGTTCCATAAAAGAATACTCAATTCTACATCTGTACTTTTTTCAGGAATTAGAAGATTTCTGTGTCCTATGTAAGTCAAGTACTCTATAGAGGGCTGTGTGGAACAGGTGGCGAAAGTACTGAGCTATTCTGTTAAGCTTTTGTTGACTTTCATATGTGTTTTTGTAACTGTACCATTTTAGCATTGGGTGCTCTACCTTGTTCTCATCACTGTTTTACTGTTTTGTAACTCTTCCAGACCGTGCCTGAAAATAGGTATTTGTATGGGTTCCATGTCATAACAGCGATCGCTGTTACAGCAAGTGTACATCGATGAAAATCAAAACAGCAATGTACACTCCCCAGTGACCTGACAACAGCATCTGAAAATAACAATGTATCTATACAGGAGGCTGGGCACCTTGCACCCCAAATTAGGATTCTCCAACTCCGGAGGTACACATGTCGAGGAGGGAGAAACTAGGACATAAAAAAATGAAGCGCTGCACACATTAAAAAAAATAGAATCTCTACCCAGCCCCGAACCCTGGACATCCCTCACTGCAGTCCACCACCCTCACCACCACACCAGAATGGCAGCTCGGTAGAACACCACCAAACTATATCCCACATACCTTCTCCTTCCTGAACCATCCTCTTCCATTCCTTCACCCTCCTACTATCTCGCTGTTTTTTTTTCTGTACCTTGGGCTATAACTGTGTCTCGCTAACCTTTCAGGGTAGCTTATATCACGGTATTTAGTTATTAATTTAGTTACGAGTTTAACCAGGAAGGCATGCTGAGCCGGGTTGCTCGATTCCAAATGCGTCCTATGGGGTCAAATCCCAACATTTTTATTATCCACACATGTGGAGGCAGACCTGGACAAAATAGACAATAGGCAGGGAAGATACAAAGGAGGTGGGGAAATACAATTGAATACAAATACACAATTTACCACCTGGAAACAGAGCATGCTGCTATACCTGAGCCGATGCACAGTATGGTAGGTATGCAGTGTCCCATAGGGGTAGACTCAGAATGTGAGCTAGCTAAAGCAAGAGCAGCCAGTGGAGAAGTGGGTGCTGAGGAGGAGGTTGAGGTGATGGGGGTTAGTAGAGTGTCTAATATTGGCAGGCAAGGCATTCCAGAGCTTGGATATACGGTATTTGAAGGCTGCTTGACCTTTGGTTGTGCACATGAAGGGGATGCAGAGGAGCCTGGGGTCCATGCTTCTGAGGGAGTAGGCAAGAGGAGGTTACGGTGAGAGGACAGAGGCCAGGTAAGAGGGACGGGACTGGGACCAGAATTTGGCTGCAGTCCTAGCGCAGTGGGTCTGTCTGTGGTCCTGGAAGGACGGCAGGGCTAGGGAACTGTATAAGGCACAGTGGTGAGCTGTTTGTGGGCAGTCCAGGATAAAGCAACAGAAGGAGTGGAAAAGTGTGTCCAGACTGGCTAGGGAGGAGGAGGGAGCAGTGCCGTAAACTACGTCGCCATAGTTGAGTAGTGGGAGAATCATCTTTTGAACAATTTCCTTCCGGGCTGGAGGGGGATGCAACCTTTGTTCTGATACAGGGCACCACATTTAGGGAGTAGTTTCTTGTAGATGGAATCAATATGGATGAGGAAATCTAGGTGCTGGTCGAGCCAGACACCTAAGTATCTGAAGGAGGTACACACTTCCAGGGGGGTCCTGTCCAAAATTTAGAAGGGGGGGCAAGTGGCTTGGCAGGAGATTCTTTTTTTTTTTTTTTTGAAATTTAAATTTTATTCATTTTGTCAAACATAACAAGGTACAACATGATGAAAAATGAGGTAAAACATGAAGGAACAAGCACAAACTACCCCCTCCCCCTTCATACCCCCGGGAGATGCCGCCACCAAAAAGGAAAAAAAAAAAGAAAGGAAAAGAAAGCATAGGAGACAAAGAGGAGAGGGAGGAGAGGAGAAGAGAGAAGCATCCAAGGTGAGTCTCAGATTGAGGCCATGACACCCAAAGAAGAAGAAAAGAAAAGGGAGAGGGGGAATGAAGACCCTATGTGGGGTCTTAATGAAGATACAGGGCATAGAGTTTACCCCATTTTTTATGAAAGGCAGGCAAGTCATGTCTGGTGCTGGCAATCAATTTTTCAATTTTAAAACTAAGTGACATTTCTGCCACCCATTCCTGATAGGTAATATCAGATTGGTCAACCCAGTGACGAAGGATTAGCCTTTTAACAGCCATCGAAATAAGGGCCATGTGATATTTCCTTTCATTAACCTTAACAAGAGGTAAATGCCTAAGACGCCAAATTTCAGGCGTAAGTGGGCTGTAGACCTAAAGTGGACTTAAGTTGTCACGGATGTGTTGCCATAAAGGAGCTACTTTGTCACAGGCCCAAAAAATATGTAAGATATTCCCCTGGCCAGTACCACATCTGATACAATTAGGGGAGCTAATTTTACCGAACTTGACTAAATTTACTGGGGTATAATACATGTTGTTGATTATATAAAACTGTGTAAGTTTATTCTTATCTAGAGAAAGAAAACGGTGTAGATCTGCCCAAACCTGAGCCCAAGAATGGGGGGCCCCACCAAGTAGCGTGTCCCACACCTTAGAACCAGGTAAAGTATCCGGAGCTTTGATGAGAAGTAGGTGTGAATAGAGTTTAGCCACGGAATGGGGTTCATTGACTCGGGACTTAAGCAAATCTAAAAGAGGATATATACTAGACGTCCTTTTCACCGGACCAAAAACGCTAGCTATGAGATGTCTCAGCTGGAATACTTTAAATATGGCTTGAGAGGGAATGTTAAACTTGGCCATCAGATCTCGAGAGGAGCCGATAGAGTCCTGAAGGAAGAGGTCATCCACTACACAGTCTCGAATTTGTGGAAGCCAGGAGGGAGCAGCCAGTGTGAACCTAATTTAACATTGGGGTTAAGAACTAGCGGTTACGGGGTCTTTGTATTTTGAATTCTAACTGAGGTGCAATACTGGTTGAAAACTTTAATTGAGATCCCAATTACAGACTCGCCTAGTGGGGTGGGAAGAGATGAGAGTTTACAGAAAAATACAGAGTGAGGGTTTATATTATGGGATATCAGCAAATTAGCCTCAAGCTGCAACCAGAAAGGCCGTAATTGTTTGGAGAAGGAGAGCCATTTGCCCATTTTTGACAGGTGGCTGGCCCAATAATAAATTCAAAAATTGGGCAGCGAAGACCACCGTTTGCCTTGGGTAAACATAGCTTGAAGAAAGCTCTCCTAGGTTGTTTATCTTTCCAGATAAACTTGGTGACCAAGGTGTGTATTTTCCGGAAAAAGGTCTTAGGTAGCCAAATATTAAGCAGACTTAGGGGGTAGAATATACGTGGAAGTATATTCATCTTGATTATACTTATTCTACTACCTAAAGACAAGGGAAGATTGGACCATCTGGCGAGGTTGCCTTGGATCCTGTCTAACAAGTCATCAAGGTTGAGTTTCCTAACTATGTTAGTATCACGGGCTAGGTAAATGCCCAGGTATTTAAGGTGGTCAGGTGACCACTTCATCCCAAATGGGCAACATCCGCATGGAATAAGAGGGAGTTCAGCGAAATATTTCAGATTTAGTCAAATTCAACTTGAGTTGGAAACTTCCCGAATTGATTGATAATTTTCAGAGTTTCCTGGATAGAACAGATTGGATAGGTGTAACAAAATATCGTCAGCAAATACCGACATAGTAAGTATTTGTTGGCCAACAAGACAACCAGTAATGGCAGGTGAGGATCTGATACGGGCTAGCAAAGGTTCCAGATAGAGATTAAATAAATATGGTGAGAGAGGGCATCCCTGACGGGTACCAGAGTATAAAGGGAATCTGGAAGAGAACACCCCATTGCAATACACTCTTGCAGAGGGAGAATTATAGATCGCCTTGATCCACTGAATAAATTGTATTGGAAAACCCATCTTATTCAAAGTGGCCCATAAAAATTCCCAGCTGACTCGATCAAAAGCCTTTTCGGCATCTAAGGCTACTAGGGCCATGGGGGATTGAGAGTTTTGGGCTGCACAAAACATGTCTGAGAGAGTTCTTATATGGTCAGATGCCGTTCTCCCTGGACAAAACCTACCTGTTCTGTGCTTAGGGTGTTTGCCAAACTTGTTTGATTCATAAAGACAAAATTTTAGTCAGGATTTTAATATCATAGTTAAATGTGAAATTGGTCTGTAGTTGGCGGGATCTAGAGTTGATTTATTAGGCTTAGGTATTAGGATTATAACTGCTTCCAGAAGTGAGGGATCTAAGGGCCCAGAAGTGAGGATATAATTAAATAGATTTAACAAAACAGGGGCGAGTTCACTACCGAAGGTTTTGTAGAAATTTGGGGAGAACCCATCTGGGCCAGGGGCCTTGTCCAGGGTGAGACCATGGATAACATCTGTGATTTCCTCTAAAGTGATGGGAGCTGTTAGCACTTCACACTGGCTTGGGTGAAGCTTAGGCAAAGGGGTATTCTCAAGGAAGGCCATTATACGGGGGAGCTGCGAGGGAGAGGTACTGGTCCCGTATAGGTGTTTGTAGAAAGATTCGAAAACCCCAGCTATGTCCCTCGGATTGGTTTTAATAGAGCCATCATTAGCAGTGATTCCTGGATTAGTCTTGAACTCTCCACTTCTTTAAGATTAAGAGCCAGCAGTCTACCTGGTTTATCTCCTGATCAAGATATTTTACTTTAGTTTTCAGGATGGAATATTCGGTTTTCTCCTAATTAGACCTTCATACTCATCTTTAAGCCTGTAAAGGTTTTAAGTTTATCCTGGGAGAACGAGGCAGAAAGATTTTCCTCGCCAATTTGATCTGGTTAGCTAAGGAGTTGGTTCTTTCAGCCTTAATTTTTCCTTCTAGATGACACCTTGATAAGCTCGCCTTAAGAAAACATTTTAGAGAGCACCACACCAAGTCAAATCTGGAAACTGAGTCTTGATTAACTTCTAGGAAAGATGAGATCAAACCTTGAAAGCAGACCACCTGTTCATCTTTCAAGATCTGGTTATTAAGTTTCCAAGTAGTGTCCCGCTGACCTGGAGGCCCTGGTGCCAGCTTAACCCAAGTCATAGCATGGTCTGAAATAACAATTGGCTTGATATTGGTAGCGGAAACATTAGACATAAGGCTGGTGCTCACCAAGATGTAGTCTATACGTGACCAGGAATTATGGGCTGGGGAATAGAAGGTGTAGCGTCTAGTGGAGGGGTTCAAAAGTCTCCATGGATCAACCAATCCCAGCAATGAACAAAAATCTGCTAGGGCTAGCTGAGCCAGCGACGTAATTCTGGCATCATTACTAGACCGATCTAGTGATTGTACGGGAGAGATATTCCAATCCCCACCCAACATGAAGCTAGATGGTAAGAAGGTAGTCAGTAGGTCAGCCAGACTCATCAGAAATACGGCATCCCCCCCCACTGGGCCATATATGGAGCCTAGGACAACCTCGGTATTGTGGAGCAATCCACAGGCGAGAACCACCTGCCGCTTGTATCTTGAACGATTTCTTTAACAAAAAGGAATATTGCTTAATTAGAATAGCAACCCTTTGCTATTAGTGGACTGACCAGCAGCAAAAACATGTGAGAAACCTTTAACTTTCAGTATCTTAGATTCATGTACCATGATGTGGGTTTCTTGGAGGAAAAGAATGTCTACCTCCACTAAAGAACTATTAAGTAGAATTTGACCTTTCTTGGACGCCTCTCTCAACCCCCTCACGTTCCAAGTAGCGAACTTAATGTGGTTTAGTATCATTGTCCCCAGAAGAAAGTGAATACAAGGGTAGAATTGAAAAATGGCATCCCCAGGGAAGTCGATTGGTGGCGGCAAGCCCCCACCAGAACCGCTTACCCGATCAGCCTAAAATGTCTGTGAAAAACTCCAAAAATTCAACACACAATGAGGCATAAAGTCGAATAAACAGACTCCAAGTCGGAAAATCATAGATCGGGTAACCATAACACTAAAGTTGACATGTCAGTTTTGTAAACCCCAAATCCTCCTCCTTGAACCCCTTTGTGAATCCTACATAACTATATACAGCTTCCCCAAACAACAGGTGGCAGAATAAAATACTTAAATTTGTGACAAGAACTAGAAACCCGCCCCTGTAATACCATGGCCTACTCCTTGATAAACTAGTCAAATACAAAAGGGCTATAAACAGCAACCAAATAGATAACATAACTGACCAGCGGTACTGACAGCTAAGACCTAAAAGAAGGAGAGGCCATGGCAATCCTCTCCCCCCATTACAGTCGTGAGGCAGGATCAGAGCCAAGTTTCGCCTCCGACCCTCCCCAAAACAACCAGAGCATCGTTACCCTGTAGAAAAGACACAGTGAAGAACAAATAACTGGTAAAGAGAGGAGGTAAATCAAGTAAGATCACAATAACAACACCCAAAGTAAATCTCAAGATCGGTGCAGCAGGTCCAAATAACTAAAGGGCAAAGGGATGGGTTTACCTTTCAAAACGACCCCAGGACGAAATGGCCCAAAGAAGCTCCTCATGAGGCACCGGCAATGAAAAGGGCTGAACAGGAGGAAGCGCAGGAGGGAAGCAACCGGGACGGACCTAAATGGTCCGAGCGACAATCCTTCCTCCCGGAAACACAACCCTGCACTAGGGTTCTGGACCGCTACGCTAAGCCACCACGTGAGGAGCCTCAAGAAATCGGGCCTGCATAACCCCCTAGGCCACGCGGCCTACAGCGGACCCACTGCCAGTCCTGCCCAGTCGAACGAGACCCCGCCAGGCCAGGTAAGCCCAAACTTTGGCAGGACTCAAACGTAGGATGCTAAAGGGCAAAATTAAGACCGAACCTAACCAGGCTATAATTATATTGAAAACAGTTGTAAAACCTGAACTATATTTAATAACATTGAATTCAAGTAAACAGATTAGGAGTCTCTTGGTGAGGTCCATGGTACGTAGTCGGGGTCTTAAATAGGATTGTCCGGCGCCATCCAAGGTGACCACTAGCTTGTAGGGTAGACCATTTTAAAGCGGATTTCAGCAGCAATAAGTTTCTTGAAAACCGGATGGTAAGCGGCCCTTCTCTTGCGGACTTCGACTGGCAAGTCTTGGGAAATTCTCAGTTTAGCCTGGTTCCACTGGAGAGATTCTATTTCTTTAGCTTTGGTCAGAACGTGTTGCCGCTCCAGATAGCTCAAAAATTTAATTATGAGCGGGCAGGGGGGAGAATTCGGTGGGGGTCTAGGCTTTAAAGATCTGTGAGCCCGCTCTATATGGTAGGTCTGGTTGATCGGGAAGGGACCGACCACTTTATTCAAGAAGAGCTGGACGAATTTGATCATGTCGTTTCCTTCCTCGGCCTCCGGGAGCCCCAGAATAAGGATGTTATTTCGCCTGCTCTGACCCTCTAGATCTTCTGTTTTGGCTTGGAGTCTCTGTAATTGTTGTTTTAGTTTGGTAATCTCCGGGTCGGTTTTATTTTTCCAGCGGTCCAAAGATGTGACATTAGTTTCCAGATCCCCTACTTGCCGTGAAAGATCAGAGAAGTCCCTTCTAATATATTTAATTTCAGAGGATATCTCCTGCAGAGTTTCTCGAAAAGGTAGTATTTCATGCAAAAAACGATCTTCAGTCAGCAGGGTACTTGAAGGAGCCGGAACAGCTTGTTTAGAAGGACCAGAGGGGTTGACATTCCTAGCTTTCTTAGAGGCCTTTCAGGCGTCAAGCAGGAGTGTCTCACACTGGCTGGCTTCATGTCAGCTTCCATCATTGTAGCACCGCTGTACCAGCTTCAAGTGCTCTAAAAATAAGCTTAAGGATGCTAACTGGGAACAGCAAGCCTTTAGAGTCGCTAATATAGAAAAGGGTGTTGTATTTCTTGATGAAGAAGGTTGTTTCTGAAGGTGAAGGAAGAGAGCCAAGTAGAGAGCTGCTCTCAGCCACACTGCATCACGTGACCGGCAGGAGATTCTTGACTATGAGCCAAAGGGTAGCAAAACAGTCTTCTTTGGGTTTAGGAACAACTGGTTGGAGCGGAACCAGTGCTGGATAGCGTTGAAATCCTGCTGGAGTATATTAGCCACATCACCTGAGGAGGGGCCTGTGGCATACAGCACTATGTCATCTGCGTACATTTGGATGGATGAGTGTAGGCAAGCCAATGGAAGATCATTTAAAAATATGGAGAAGAGCAGTGGACCCAAGACTGAGCCTTGGGGGATGCCGGCAGTGACTAGTAGGGGGCTAGAGATGTGGGAGGCGATTTTAACAGATTGGTGCCTGCCTACCAGGTAATCATGAAACCAGCTGGAGGCCGGTTCGGAGAGACCGGCAGCTTTTAGTTTAGATAGGAGCAGAGTATGGGAGATGGTGTCGAATGCCTTGGCCAAGTCAATAAAGATGGCCAAGGTGATGTGCCCATTGTCCATTCCGGTGTGTATGGCATCAGTGATCCAAATTGAGTCACTCAAAACTGAGTCGCTCAATTTGAGTTGCCATTATAAAGTGCTACCATTTGTATGTATGCCTACTGAACTTACCTGGTAAACAAAAACAAGTAAATAAATCTCTTCTTGATGCTTTGAATACCTGCACTACTATTCTCTAATCTCTTGGTAGGCAGTGGAACTGCAGTGCTGTTGCTGTGGGGAGAGCAGCACCATACAAAATTCCACATGCTGCTGGTAATGGTAGGTACACACCAAAGAATTATCAAACACAAACCAAACACCGAAGTGGCACCACTCAGGAATATGCAGGCTATAGATCACTTGCAGGTCTCGAATGTCTGCTTGAAGTAAACAAATAACAAACAAGCTTTTATCTCCAGCTAAAAGTGTTAAAACTATAAATATACTCCAAAGAACAGAGTGTTGCACTAATCCCAGCACTTTGAGTCATTACCTGGCCTCTTCTGCTATGGGGAGAAGAAACAGTAGGACAATAGCGTCAGTTCTCCAGTCCAAAAGGAGTTTCTGTAATTAGTACGAATTTTGTGCATTATTTTAGAATGTTAAGTCATACCATGTGTAGGCTAAGGATTTTCTAAGGGTTTGTAAGCTTTTTAGATGTTTTTAATGTAGCACTGAAACATGAAGTGCTTGGTAATGTCACTTCTAGTTTAGGAACCCCAGGGACCTCGTAGACCCCCACACCCCATCAAAGAAGATAATCAGTTAGCTTTGGCAAGTGAATTGTGTGGTCAAGCTTTCAGGATTAAGGGACCTATAAGAGTAGTCAACTATGTAGGTGTCAATGAGCACCGTGCAGAGGCAATACTGACAGAGTTGGTGTCTGCAGGCATTAGCTAGGGCAGATTGGGGTCTGCAGACTCTGCCCATTTACTAAAAGATATATTAACATGAGTTGTGATGCAGTCACTTCACTGTGGGGAAAGATCAGCACTCAATGCAAGGCAAGTAAAATGTATAGTGTTATGGAAATCTTAATCATCATAGAGGTATACGTATATGTGAGATGCTTACTAGTATGGCCTCTAGAAAAGGAAAAATTGAAGACCTTGCTTAAAGTTTAGACTATCTGCATAATATAGGGGTCTGGAAGATATTGTACTTTGGGTGAAAATAATGTCTCAATATTAAAAGACATAATGCTGATTCTAGTAGGGTTGGTGTAAGTAGCGCAAAAGGTGACTTGTATCAAATGTTGTTGTGCTGGGGCACTGTGCCTGATTCTCTATTGGGATGAGTCCCCGAGGCTAAGTCCCATGACTTGTGCCAACTGTACACGTGCACCAAACAGAGGGCATACCTGAACGGTTGGCTGCAAGTCTGTGGCATGACATAGGAAGGGCGCAAGTTTCCCTCTCTCCAGTCCCAAAGCCTGAAATGCCCCCCAAGCCCCAACCCTCCAATGTATGGCTGGGTAACAAGCTTCCTGAATTAGTGGCCTTGATGGAGGAGGAACATCTGGATATCGTGGCAGTCACAGAAACATGGTACACACAAAACCATGACTGGGACGTAAACACACCAGGATACACTATCTACAGGAGGGACAGGGAGGATAAAGAGGAGGAGGAGTAGCTCTTTACATAAGGGAAGGAATCAAAGCAACAGAACAAAAGGGTAAACAAGGAGGAGAAGAAGCACTGTGGGTCAATTTGGAGACAGGCAATGGCACCACAATCCGCACAGGGGTTGTATACAGACCCCCCTCTCAGGGGGAGGAAATGGACAAGGAAATGATAGAAAGTGTACTTAGAATGGCAGAAAAAGGGGAGATATTGCTGATGGGTGATCTGAATATGCCAGATGTTAACTGGAGTGCAGTTGCAGCAGCCACTTCGAAGAGAAGGGTTCTTCTAGATGCCCTACAGGGGGTATGCCTTAGACAACTAGTATTGGAACCCACTCGAGAGGGAGCAATCTTAGACCTGGTTCTCTCAAATGGAGAGAGGATCACAGATGTAGAAGTGGGTAGCCATCTGGGAACTAGCGACCATCGAACAGTATGGTTCACAATAAACACAGCAATAGAGTCAAGCCATACAAAGGCAAAAGTACTGGACTTTAGGAGGGCTGACTTTGCCAAAAATGGGTGAGTGCCTAAGGAATGCACTATCAAATGGGCAGGAAGGAGGGTGGAAGAACAATGGGAATAATAAAACTACCATCATAGAGGTAACAAGCCTTGTGTGAAGCAAATAAACAAAACAAAACCATGTAAGAAACCACTATGGTTCTCAAAGGAAGCAGTGAAGGTTCAAGAGAAAAAGCATTCAGGAAGTACAAGGAATCACAGAAGGAGCAGGACAGAGAACTGTATCAGTTAAAGCAAAAGGAAGCTGGGAGGCAGTCAGAACAGCAAAGGCCCAAACCGAGGAAAGATAGCCAACTCAGTTAAGAAGGATAAAACCTTTTATAGGTACATCAGGAGTGAAGGAAGACCAAGGGAGGGATAGTGAGGCTTAATAAAGGGGAGGAGGGGTGGGCAGAGGGTGACTGTGAAAAGGCAGAGATGCTAAACAAATATTTGTGCTCAGTATTTACAAATGAAGAGGGGGAGGTACCTAAAACAAACAATAGAAACACTCTGGATACAGAAGTTGATACCAGCCCATTTACAGAAGAAAGGGTTCTGAAAGAACTCTTAAAACTGAAGGTGGACAAAGCAATGGTGACTGATGAGATTCATCCCAGAATTCTAAAAGAACTAAGGGTAGAACTAGTGACACCACTGACTACCCTCTTTAACAAATCATGGGAGGACGGGGTGGTACCCGAGGACTGGAGGAGGGCAGATGTGATTCCCTTCACAAAAGTGGGAGCAAGGCAGAAGCAGGAAACTACAGACCTGTTAGTTTAACCTCAATGATAGGAAAATGATGGAATCACTTCTGAAGGAAAGAATTGTTGAGTATCTAGAGGCCAAGAGGGCACAGGACCCAAGGCAGCATGGATTCACAGCGGGAAGGTCATGCCAGATGAATCTGATAGATTTCTTTGACTGGGTGACCAAAGTAGTAGATCAGGGAGGTGCTGTGGACATGGCCTACCTAGATTTTAGCAAGGCATCTGACACATCCCACACAAAGATTAATATACAAGTTAGCCAGCCTGGGGTGGGTCCCAAGATGACAGCCTGGGTAAAGGGTGGCTGGAGAATAGGACACAGAGGTAATAGTAAATGAAGTCCACTCTGAAGAAGGGAGTTACTGGTGGGGTACCGCAGGGTTCAGTATTAGGACCGGTCCTCTTCAATGTCTTTATAAGCGACATTGCAGAGGGACTGGAAGGAAAAGTATGTCTCTTTGCAGATGACACAAAGATCTGCAACAGAGTTGATGCACAAGGTGGGGTGAAAAGGATGAGAAGGGACTTGGCAAGGTTAGAGGAATGGTCAAATGTATGGCAGCTTAGATTCAATGCTAAGAAGTGCAAGGTAATGCACCTGGGAAACAAAAACCCAGGGGAAGAGTACACAATGGGGGGTGAGATACTAACAACAACAAAAATGGAAAGGGACCTGGGGGTAGTCATATCAGATGACCTAAAGGTGGGCAAGCAATGTGAGAGGGCAGCAAGGAGGCTGGGGATACTGGGATGCATAGGGAGGCATCACCAGTAGAAAACAGAGTTATTATCCTCTGTACAGACAGCTGGTGAGACCCCATCTGGAGTATGCATGCAGTTCTGGAGACCCTATCTCCGCAAAGACATAGACAGGATAGAAGCTGTCAGAAGAGGGCAACTGAAATGGTGCAGGGTCTGCACGGAAGACATATGAAGAAGAGACTTAAGGAGCTTAATATGTATAGCCTCGAGGAAAGGAGGAGAGGGCGACATGATAGAAACTTCAAGTACCTCTAGGGAATCAACAAAGTCCAAGATGGTAGCATCTTTCAAAAAGAGGTGTGCAAGAACAAGGGCACAATTTGAAGATGGGGGCTGCTCAGAGGTAATTTAGGAAGTATTTTTTCACAGAGAGGGTTGTGGATGCATGGAACGGCCTTCCGGAGGAGGTTGTGGAGTCAAAAACAGTGGTGGAATTCAAGCATGCATGGGACAGTCATAAGGCAATTCTAGGGCATGGGGGTAGAAAGAAGTAGGCTGCTGGTTAACTAGGCTCTACATACTTCCCTAGCAGAAAGGGAAACAAAGGAGCACCAGGAAAAATGCGGTGCTTTTGGAGAATGCTCTAAACATTAAGAAAATTTGAATCCAAGCACCCGCATAGCCACCACACAAAGATATTAAATGATAAAAATCATGTTTATTACAGACCACAAACAGGCACAAAAAGACTGACGTTTCGCGGCTAACTGCCAAGCTTCTTCAGAGTGAAGAGCGGCGGTTATGAAATATTTTATCAATCTGATGCCTGTTTAATATAAACATAATTTTATCATTTAATAACTCTTTGTGTGTATCTTGAGCAGATTAAACCCTCTTTATGTTAACTAGGATCTGCAGCTTATCCATTAGGTAGGTAAATGGGCAGACTGGGTGGGCCAAGCGGTCCTTATCTGCCATCAAATTCTATGTTTCTATGTTTCTATGTATGTATAAAATCCCCACAGGACTAATCATGCCACCCCAAGCCCCGTTCCCCAATTGTCAACCTGCCCACAAATGACAAATGATGTAAAAAAACAAAATCCATATCCCATTATCCCTGTTAGTCTAGTGGCCACCCACCCCCCACCCAGCAGTGCCAGTCCACCCCACTCCCCTGACCCATAGCCAGCCGGTGACTGGTACAGCCAACCTCTCACCTCCATGACCAGCAGTCAACTGAGCTCCTTCTTACGTGTACTACTGTATATAGTATGCGTGCAATGAATAACAGCTCATTCTGCTGGGCTTTTACACATACATTGGGGGATTGGGGCTTGGAGGGGCATGATTAGCCCTATGGGGCTTTAAAACATACATTGGGGGATCGGGGCTTGAGAAGCATGATTAACCCTGTGGGTGCTTCTTTATGGATTAATGGGGATTGGGGCATGGGTGGTCTGCTAGCCCTGTGGGGCTTGTTATAGCATATTTGGGGGCTCAGGCATGGGGGGTTCCAAAGCCTTGTGGGGCTTATTCCACTGCTTGGGGGGATTGGGACTTGGGGCACATTATGCAACCCCCGGTGGATGCAAAGTACATTTACATCAGCAAATGGCTGGTGTAAATGTACCTTGGGAGATGTCCTCTGGGTGGTTGTTCGAGAACAGCAACATCAGGACTTGGAAGCTGCCCTTCCAGAATAGGACACAACTGCTGCCGTAAACCCCCTAGTGCCATGTCACAGGGGGTTTATGGCGTAACTGGTGGCTCATCCCCATTATTTATTACTGAGGTAATTTGTATGAAAACAAGATCTTTTCTCCTGAAGAGTTTATATATTACTGATGATTTCTTCCTACCTAAAGTCATAGAGCACTGCTTGTGGTATCACAGTTACTCCCATAGCAACAGATTGTGATGTCACAACAGAGGATTATGACTTGAAGTAGTGAGTAAGCTATAGAGGCAGATGGACTCTAAAGGAACTCTAAGGGATAAATATCATATATTCATGCAAATGTCCTTAGTAATAAATAATGGGGAGGAGAAATACACAAAATATAAATGGAATGCACTCAGAATTGCACCTGGTTATTATGTTTTTTAAAGTTTTGTTTGAGGCATCAGTTGCTCTTTAATGTCAAGCAAAAATCTGTTCAATATGATGTACATTTGATGTACATAGGGTTCAAGTAAGGTTTGGCACAAGCAGCCTGTGACATGTTGCAGGCTGCTTTGCAGAATACAGAATGATGCAACTTCTGGCGTAAACTGCTACTTGGACCATTTTTTTGGGCTCAAGTTAGTTTATGCCAGGCATAACCCTTTCTAGAATCGGGCCCATATATTAGATGGAGGAAAGAGAAAAAAATGATAAGACTGAGGTGGAGATTGACAATATCTGGTAATGAGTGGAGGAAGGAAAGGAAAGAAAGAAAAAGGGTACATAGCAGATGACATCACCCTCCTTATAAATCTAAACAACAGATATGAAGCTTTGCTTGTAGAAATCCCAGCAGAGCATACAATTGCAAACAAACCACAGTGCACTGATCCTAGTAATATCAATTACGAGAGTACTGTAGCAGGGTCAATAAAAACTGGTGAAGAGAAAAGCAAACAATTGTCACTGTGGACTTGATTATTCACTTTACAGACAGTGTTGTCTGTAGGAACAATAGAGAAATTACCATGGTATTCTGTTTACCAGGTGCAAAAATTAAATGGTATACTGTAAAACTGAATCTGAAATCAATGTTCAAGGGAGCAGGAAAAGGCCAAATGTACATGCCTGAACAAATGATATACTATGGCTATTGGCTGAAGTTAATGTATTAGGATTTTGAGGAAGTACAGTGTGAGCTAAAACATTTGCAGTAAAGTTGTGGCATTTAAAATACTTCCAACAAGGCCAGGCTTTGTAAGAATTAAATTACCATCAAAAACTATTCATAGCTGAGTTTGTGGGCATCTAAGGAAAATTTTAGCTTGCAGAGGAACTGGGATTGTTTCTCTAACAAACCAAATTTATCCAGTCAAGGTGGACTTCACCTGTTTCAACGTTTTTAAGAAAGATCGAACTGTCAGAATGGGTGCTGGTGTGTATGTGAAAAATAATTTAAAGGCATCTGACTTTACACAAATAAAAGAAACCCCTAAAATGAAAACAGTTTGGATTACAATTTCTTCTGAGGGAGAAAATAACTTTATTCTGGGGGTGTATTATAGACCACCAGACTCGGGGGCAGACTATAGTCACCTAATCAGAGATGAGTGAGAGGCAGCTAGAGAACTTGGCAGCACAGTTTTCAGTGGAAATTTTAACTAAGACAACATAATCAGGCATGAAAACCATGGCAAAAAAAACAATAAGTGAAACTATTCTTAAACACTAATCTAAAGTAACATGTGCAAGAGTCTACTTGAGGGAAGGCCACCCTGGATCTTGCAATCAGTAATATGAGAGATACAACCCACAGCTATGTGGTGATGGAAATCCCAGGTAATAGTGGTGATGATAGTAGGTTAAATTCCATATCAGCCTTTTGCCATGAGATAAGTAACTGAAAAGGCAACCATAATAAGAAAATGTCATCAGGGCAGCTTTCACTGCAATGAAATATTTTCAAGGATAATGGGAAGGAAAACAGTATTTGTGGGAAAAACAGTTGATTAGAACTGGGACTTTCTAACTAAACAGATACAATTTCTACAAGAGCAATACATATCTGAGTAAATAAAATATAAAAAGGGAGCAAAACCATTTATGGTTAACCAGGCTGATGAATATGCCTTTTTGTTATTTATTTAATGTTTTATTGCCCAGCCACCTGCATGCCAACTCCTTTAGGAATCACCAAGGACTCCAGTCGGCTGTTGTCCCTACCTTACCTGAGATCTGGTGTGCAGGCCTTCTCCCATGGAGCCATGGTTTAACCCCCAGGTAGGGATGAGATGGGGTCCCCCCCTCAAACCTCTGTGTGACGTTGGGAAGCCATTGCCATGGGACAGACAGCGGAGATCTGGGGAAGATGCAGGGTGCTCTGTCATCTTGGCATGCAGGGAACATTTTTTGAGTTTTCTCCCACCCATGGACATTGGCATGCAGAGAGATCCAAGGGTTAACATGCACATGCAGAGGCGTGGTGGAACACCCGGATCTGGCCAACGGCCAATGTCCATCCATCTCCTGGTGTCCCCAATCTGCACTACAACCTGTGGCCACCCAGGTGGCAGAATAACAGTGGGGACAGCAACCATCCATCCCCAGAGGAGGAGAGCATCCTGTGGGATGCTCAATTCTCCTCCCCTCGGCCAGCCCCTAACAACCCCAAGCCCACTACTGAATTCGGGTCGGCTGCATTCCAAATGGTAGCGCTACCACTGTGCCGACATGGTGGCCCCCAATAAATACAAAAGCTTTGAAAATGGAACAGCAATAGCACTACCACTGATGACACCAGCAACCTGAGTTCAGGTGACTGTTGCACTGACACTTCACTCATATGAGGTGGGTGGGTCTTATTATGACGTGTCACATGGTTGGGGAAGAGAGTCACTTAAGGTTGATGCTGTTATTGGGTCTTATATTAAACTTATAAGCAAAACTGCAAGGATTGTGGGATGGGAAGGGTGGCATGATACAAGAGGGTGGGTAGGGTGCTGGGACTTAGTAGAAAGGGTCCGAGTACTAAAAAGGGGGAATACTACTTCTCACTGAGTGGGGTTGATTTTCAGTTTTAAACAACTTTAAAAAAAATTTACTTTGCGCCACGAAGCTGGATGTGGATTTTGGAATTTTGCCCTTAATTCACCCCACACTTCACTGGCAAATTTAAATTTCATAACAACTGCACTCATGGTTCCAGCAGCTTTTGTTCTTACAGCCCCATGATCATGACTCCTTGTCCCAGTTTCCAAGACCATCTACAGTCTCCACCACCACCACCTGCAGAACTTGAACTTGATTAAACTGGCATGACAGAATGCTTATCTGCTCCTGTCCTCCCCCTGCATTCCTTTGTCCTCCTGTTGTTCTGTTTATGTTTTCTGCAGGTGCTGACAAGATATGCAAGACAGATGATTAAGTACTACCACCATTACCATCCCATCACCAACACCACCTGCAAAAGTTTTATTAAAGCAGTTTCATACAGGAGTAGCAACAGAGGCTGTGGTTTACTTAATGTGTCAGTAATGTAGAGGAAGCACAGTGGGGAAATCATGTAGCAGTAAAACCAATCAATGCTAGACATCTAGCTATACCCTTATGATTTGAAAGTAGACATGTATATGATGGAAACAGGCAGCCATAGGTTGAAGGTGATGAATAATAGGATTTCAGTTATATACATTGTTTTGCAATTGCCCTAAACCTGGAAGCAAGTCATGTGCTTGACAAACATGCACAGTTACAGTAAAAAAAACAACTGGTACAGTGCATTAATAAATCCATTGTTCCTCCAAATGTGCTGCGCTAGTCTGTGATTATTGACTATACACAAAAACCCATGTGCTCCACGGACAGTGAGGGTATAGCTTTATAAGAGGATAAAGAATTGTGTAAAACACAGAAAAGATACTGCACACTCTGAAAAGGCAAGTTAAGTGCTTTATTGCATAAAAAAACAAGAGTTCAACAGGAGAATACCCTGGCACTTCGAGGCTCCCTGCCTCTTCATAAGAGAGATGAGTCAGTTAGTTAGTAGTTTATTTGTTTGACCATATATTAAAGGTCATTACAAACATAATACTTAGTAAAATGGGCACAGCAATATAAACAGTACATTGCACAAACATAGCAATACGTTTTAGACAACAATAAAAATATACTTAAAGCGCTGGTGACATGTTGAGGAGAACATTAACAAAACATAATAATTAGACAAAGTCAGGCTTGTATTTCCCATTAGTGCTGTATTCCTTGTCCCTATTATTTATTACTAAGGTCATTTGTATGAAAACAGTATCTTTGCTCTTGAAGAGTTTATATATTCCTGCTTATTTCTTCCTACCGGAAGTCATAGAGCACTGCTTGTGGTATATCACAGTTACTCCCATAACAACAGTATGTGATGTCACAACAGAGGATTATGACTTGAAGTAGGGAGTAAGCTATAGAGGCAGATGGACTCTAAAGGAACTCTAAGGGATAAATATCATATATTCATGCAAATTTCTTTAGTAATAAATAATCGGGAGGAGAAATATACCAAATATAAATGGAATGCACGTAGAATTGTACCTAATTATTATGCTTTTTAAAGTTTTGTTTAAGGCATCAGTAGCTCTTTAATGCCAAGCAGAAATCTGTTCAACATGATGTACATTTGATGCACATAGGGTTTAAGTAAAGTTTTCCTCTATACAATGTAGTTCTTTATAAACTGAGAACTCTGTATTTTATCTGCAGGTATATGTTATGCTCCCAATAACAACATATTCAACTAAACAAATAGATGGATAAACCCTATAAAACTTCCCATGCCATCTAGTAAGGGCAGACAATCAAAGCAGAGAGGTTAGACAGCAAATGCTCTACTTCAGGTTAGGGACACTTCATCAGACCCACTACGTCTTTTCAGAAACACAAAAAATGTTTCTGGTACTATCCAGAGTCTTTTCAGACCTGTCATCTCTGCATGCATTAATGGGACTCCACCCACTGAATCCCCCTATATGTCAAGAAAACATTCTCTCCATGGCTTCCCTTTTCCACTGGGTGCCATTATCCCAATTAAAGTCTGAGTGCTAGTGTACCCTGGCTACGGGGCTTAGCTCGACATTCCATTTAGACCAACCTTGGTGCACAGCTATCAAACTTGGGAGTAACGGTCCTACAGAGGCACAATATCAACAAGGTGTACAATAGCTGCAGGTCATGTCCCAGTATACATATGGGACTGCTAGTCATACTTCGCCCCAGAATTTCCATACTAAGTAATTGTGACTGTAATAAAGCACACCCCTCCCACATTTCAGGCTAAATTGTTGAACCACTCTAAACTAGACTGTCTTATTCCATACAGAAATAGAGAACTAAGTTGGAAGGTCAATTCAAAACATTTATCCTGTGCTTTAAATGCCTGGAATAAAATAAGTTACGTTAATCATTTTAACCTGGAGGCACTAAAATATATGCCTTCAAGGCTTCAGTTAATAGCCATAAATCCATTCATCACATATAACTTTAATATACCCCAATGTGACAAAATCTCTAGAGATAAGAAACTTGCTGATGATAAAACTAAATATCTCTGGACATTTCTTAAATAATACATACAAAGACTAGCACCTGGTAAGGGGGCACTTAATGTAGGATAATATATAAACTTCTTACATTTCTGATGACACTGCAGGTGTGGTTAGATTAATCAGTATAAGGCCTTCTTAACTGAGGCAAGATTATATCCAATTTTGAAAATGATTAGAATAGCTATTTCTTAAAATATGGAGTCCGAAAAATCCATACTACATACTGGATAATTATTATAATGCTCCATTTGCTTCATAAATAAGCTATTGGACAACCTACAAAATATCTCGATGGCCACATCATGTAAGCACAGCTTTTGTGATCACAGAACACGCAATAGCTACTGACTCCATTCAAATTACATCTGTGGGATCTAGAGGAAAAATCAAAGATTACTGCTGTTCCGTGACATTCTCCAAATGTTCATGATCTTAACAGATTCAGTATTCCTACGTATGTGCAACAGGTGTTAATTATTCTGGGCATTATCCAGGATTTAATAAAAGCATGTCATTTTGTGACTCCAGGTACTTTCCCCAAGTTTTAACAAGCGAGTCAACATCTTTTCTATATTTTTAACTAAGGTTCATAGTCTTTTGCAAACCTTCCCTTTTATAGAATTATTAATTTAATTTTCTGTCTTGCCACTCACTAAGGTACACTAGTTTGGCAAGAATATTAGGCTGCAGACCTAGATAAATTACAGAGGCCCCAGTATATGAAACCATGAAACAGTTCCTCTAAGGAGTGGGGTCACTGGCAGTGGTAGTTGTGACTTTTTCTCCTTCACTTGGAGTCTTTTAGAATCAAATGTACAAGAATAATCCACATTTCACTTTGGGATTTTTAAACCATCTCCCAAGGGTTCATCAATCTTATGGGTGCAGCCCTGTGTAATTCACCAACTCCATATGTTTTCATTTGTAGGCATCTGTAGAAACAAAAAGAAAGAAAATGCTCCACTGCTCATAACAAAATTTAAACATTCATTAAAATAATGAGACCCCCAGTCCCAGGCAATGATGGCTTACCTTTAAAAATGAAGTATGAGAATTTCAGCACATGTTGTGCCACTGCAACTCCTGACATTGTTAGTTCTTCGTGGATATCTTCCTGTGAGGGACCTCCTAGTATTTTTTGGCCCAGCCCTGTTAAACACTCAGCAGACAGGAATGCTGTCCCTTGACATAGGGTGGGGGTGGGGCCAAAAGTCTCAGCAACCAGTCTTGCCCAGATAGCCTTAGCAGCAAAAGTGCTCTCTTCAGGAAACAAGCCACAGTAAAACCACTTGCAATAGTTGGCTATAGAAAATCCCTCTATGAAAGCCATTTCAGGGCACTAGCAGTAATAACAGCATTGGTGATATAAAAACAACTAAATTAAAAAGTCTTAGCAACACAGGCCATGATAGAGAGCAGCAACAATTACAGTGGGATGAAGCAGAGCAGTAACGCAGCCATATTGCTGCTCCACCACCTGTTCTGGTGGCCAATGTATTAAAATTGGGCAAGGAGTCTAAGATCACACATACCCCCTTTTATTGAGAATCTACATTTAAAGAGACAGTGCAACAATTTATATTAATTACAAAATTCATAGTGAAAAATAGAAAGGCATACTCCAAAACTACACCTGGCCACTGCTACATTATGCATGGCTACATTAATGCACCATAAATGCATAAAATGTTGATTAGCATTAGAAATGGCTAATAAATTAGAAGGCATATTCAGAGTAGGCAAAGTAATGAGATTACTTTTTCGTGGTCCTCTGTCAAATTCTAAACCCAAGAAACTGTTTCTGCCTTTATTAAGGCATTTTATTTTGTTAATGTTGCTTTCTTCTGGTAATTTTCACTCAAACCAAGGGCATATTGTGAACCAACATTACTTTATACTACAGGAGTTTAGTTAAAGATTGAATTTGGGATTAGTACATCTTAATGTAAGAAGTATTTTACTCAAATTTGATTACATTAGAACTTGGGCTCATAATGCTAACCCTGACATACCTGTCCTCTGGGAAACCTGGCTAAATTGTTTTTTTTTTTTAAACTTCTTTATTGATATTTATCAGACACATATAAACACATACATACAATCATACCCAGGAATACCCCAGGCCCACATCCCTAAAGTGGAAGTGGTTACTATGTACAACCCTAGAACTATGTACATACGTAGTTGCCATACAATACTCTTGCCATTATTCTGTTAACTTACTGTGGTATGCTCTGAGCTGTTCAACCATAATTGGACAATATCTTGCTCACTCTCCTTTTATAAATACCCCTCAGTAAAATTCTAATTGAGTTCTATTCGGTTATGAATTATTTAAACCAAACTTTGGCAACCATGCCCCCGGGAAAGAGAGAGAATCCACCCTACAACCACTATTTTGGCAGATCAGACAAACGTTTACTGCAAGCCAGCTATGGTTTCTAAATATCTCTAATAGAAGAGTACAAAGAAAAAAAGGCTAAGTTCTTAAATATAGATCATAGTCACTTTACCTTTTCCTTAACCAAATATTGCTTAGCTACTCCCAATCAGACAGACAGATCTGAGTCGGAGTACTCTTGACCTGTATTGAGTACACTGCTTCCAATGGACTCCATCTATTCTCATAGATTTTTCTTTTGCCCTCCGCTATCAATTGTGTCTTGAGTCTATCTAGCGTATGTAACAAGTCTTTCACCCATTGATCGTATTTGTAATTAAGGTCACTTTTCCAGTTTCTTAGGACAAATGCCTTAACTAGAGCAGACATCAAAGCTATACAATACTTAGCAGATGCCCTCGAAACCGAGTTCATATCCCCAAAAACACAGATCTCTGGCAACCTGGCTAAATTGTAAAATCAAGGATACCGAGGCTCAACTAGAGGGTTATAATATACTTAGGCAGGATTGAACTTCTAAGGGTGGGGGGGGGGTTGCAGTTTATCTAAAGAATAATTTATCTGGGACCATAAAACTTGCTAAGTCTATTCCAAAGAAATTAGATTTGATTATAATGAACATTCAAGGCTCTCAAAATTTCAGTTCCTCTCTTGCAGCTTGTTATAGGCCCCCTCAGCATCACTAGATACTGTGCAACATTTAAGCTCCTTACTTGCTCCTTTCATTGACCAGGAACTGATAATAATGGATGATTTAAACTGGGATCTGTTATGTCCATCAATGGCATTATTGAATCAATTCACAGCTCTGAATTTAACTCAGATTATTGCTGCACCAACACATCCTAATAAAACATGCAGTGATAGGGATTCTTATTAGATTTGATTTTAACTACTACTCCGCACAGATATATTTCTACAGTTTTTTTGCAGATATAAGTGATCACTGCTATATTGCTTGCATCAGACATCAGGTTAAATCTCAAATTCCAGCTCGTAGAATCACTACACAGAATTTCATTACCTTCTGTGAACAAGCATTTTTACATGACTTATTTAGAGTTAACTAGTCTTTGATGTATTCTTGCCCTGATATTCATTTAGCTTAGGAATATTTAAAATCATCTTTATTAGGTGTAGTAGCTAAGCATGCCCCTTTAGTAAAAAACAAGGGTTAGGCCAGTACCTGCCACCTGGATTAATGGGTATCTAAGAAAGTTACTAAACGAGAAGGATTGATTATGGAAAAAATCTAGGGCTACTAAAGAGCAGCGGGCTATACTGGTGTATAGAGTTAAGAGAAATATATGCACTCATGAAATAAGGGAGGCAAAGAATAGATTTTATAATCAGTAATTTCAAGGTGCATCTAGCAACAATAGCAACATTTGGGCAGGAATTAAGACTATGCAGGGTAAGGAAAATAAGTCAACATTACCAAGATTTTTGAATTACAAAGTTGTGTCCATACAGTATGTAGCCTTTTAGAACAAGATAGAGCTTTAATGAGTTCTTTTCAGAAGCCGGTGATGCTTTTGACAAAAGATACCAACATTTATCTCATAGTACGCTGGATACTGTTTTTAACAGGGAAGACAGTAGACTACTGTTTTCTTTTAGTAATGTTAGTTAATTGGACGTTTTGAATGAGCTGCTTAAATTAGATGTAAAAAAAAGGGAGCAGGCCATGACATGATTAATCATCTTTTTTTATAAAATTGGAGCACATGTTCTGGTTAAATATATAACTTATCTGTTTAATTTTTCCTTAAAAACTTCTGAGATACCATCTGACTGGAAAATGGCCTATATTATATCGATATTTAAAGAAGGTAATGAGAGAGACCCAGGTTGTTACTGACCCATTTCAATTTTTTCACCTATCACAAAAGTTTTCAAAAAATTAGTGCGTAAGCAAATATCTAATTTTCTGTTAAAAAAAATAAAGTGTTATGGATTATCAATCAGGATTCCATAAAGGCTACAACACTACATTTGTTACTTCTAGGGTTACTAATGACATTTTTGCATCTTTCATTAAGGGTATATCTGTTCCTGCTATGTTTTTTTGATTTATCCAAAGCTTTTGATTCAGTTGACAATAACGTACCAATAAATTATTTTAAAGCTCCAGGTCTGGGAATGAAGTCATTTTTTTGGTTTTCTTCTTATTTGTCAGCCAGGTGCCAGTGTGTTAGAGTGGGGAACACTGTTCTGATTTTTTGTATGTTAAAAAGGGGGCTCCCAGGGATCTATCCTGGGACCCCTTTTGTTTCTCATTTATATTAATGAGTTACCAAAATGTGTTTAAGTTAATAGTAAAATGTTTTTATATGCCGATGACACTGTCATTTATAGTGTGGAAAACAATGTTACTGCTGTAATGAATGTAATTCAGAATGACTTTAACAATGTCCAGCATATTGTCATTAATCTACGTTTATTGCTTAAAGTAGATAACACTCAGTGGATTCTATTTTCTAGCAAAGCAAGGTGGGAGTATGCCAATTTAAGTAAAAAATGATTAGAGGTCATAGAAATATGTCGAACTGATTCTATAAATACTTGAAAATGTATTTAGATGAACACCTAAAATTTAGTTTACATAACCAAAAGCTGTCTGCTAAATAAAAAAAATGCTCTCATTTTTTTATAGAAATATGGCTAGTTATAGTTTTGCTACATGGAAACAGCTGGTTAATGCACAATTTATGTCACAAATAGATTTTGGGGATTGCATCTATATGAGGGCATCTGAAATGACACTCATGGTGATGGACCCGTTATATCACAGCACCATGAGATTTGTTTCCATTCTGCCATGGAGAACCCACCACTGTAGTTTGTATACTGCTGTGCAGTGGTGGTCCTTGGCAGTCTAGAGACAGAAACATTGGCTAAATTGTGCCTATAGATCTGTAGTAAAAGCACTTCCTTTTTATCTACTTGAATTAATGCAACTTAAACCTCAAAACAAGTATAGTCTTAAATCAACTAAATTACCTCAGTTCATTATGCAAGACATAGAACAAAATACAGAGAAAGCACCTTAGCAGTAATGGTAGCTAGGTCATGGGATGCAGTCCAAAAGAAATTAAAACTGGGTTCACTCTTGCCAATTTCTAATTTTAAAACATATATTGATGGTTTACTGAATTACAAGTGTGATTGCTTTGGATGAAAACTTGTACTTTCCATATGCTATGATGTACTCATATAACATGCTTGTCTATTTATATAATATGTATGTATTTTTACTGTTAATTGTTATATGTTTGGACACAGGTGGAAATAAGAATATACTCTCAATTTGCTCTCCAATAAAAATGATACATTGATTATGCCATTATACTCCTCACTGATCAGACCAAATCTGGATTACTGTGTGCAATTTTGGGCCCCATACACTGAAGCTGAAATTAAGGCTCTGGATGATGTCTAGCACAGGGCTACAAAATTGATAACAAGAGTCAAAAACCTAAGTTATGAAAACAGATTGTTCAAACTAGATTTATTCACTCTGAAGTATAGGAGACTGAGGGGTGACATCTGTTTGATATATAGAGCTTTTGAGAATTTCAACCTATGGATTATTATTATTAGTAGGAATATTATTAGCATTGGATTAGTATTAAAGAGCCAACATCATACTACTAGTGGTCATGCATTACAACTAAAAGGAGAGAGAATTTTTACAAATAAAAGGATTTCATGGTTCAGTCAGACAGTGATTTCAGTATGGAATTCACTCCCACATGAGGTTGTAGAGAGCCACAGTATAAAAGAATTTAAGACAACATTTTGACAAATATTATAAAAAGTATAATATACAGGATTACCATCTTTAGGATGATAGCAAGCAGCTATGGGCATATATTCCCTTTGCTCGTGTAATACCTATGAACTGATGAACCTATAAATGCCTGAAGAGACAAGTGGGATCCACCAAGTGGTGATCACCAAAAGTCATGTCACTAGAGCAGGAAGTTGAAAATACAGCTTTAGAAAAAGGAATCTTTAAGAAAAGGAACCTACAGAATAATGATAAAAAGAAGCAAGCTTGTTTGAAAACAGTCAAGTGTTGTTTTTTTTTTTGGGGGGGTGAAGCAAGGGATAAAGTCTGAGGCAAAGATGAGGGCCAAAGTAAACAGATAGGGCTTGCCATATTAAGGTAAAAGGATCTGCTGTAAGTGATCACCAGAGAGTAAGCCCAAGTATACAGAGATACCAATGCTGTGAAATCCAAAAAATGCCATATAGA
Organism: Neoceratodus forsteri; assembly: GCA_016271365.2. Lineage (NCBI taxonomy): Eukaryota > Metazoa > Chordata > Ceratodontiformes > Ceratodontidae > Neoceratodus > Neoceratodus forsteri. The sequence goes on along the minus strand of CM057449.1, from coordinate 538,496,090 downwards.
ATGAATTGAAACCCCTGAAAAACCCCCCAAGAAATAGTGTTGCAGTAAATGAGAATTAAGTGGCACGATGGAGATGTAAGAAAAGGAATTAGTTGGGGGGGATTGTGTGAATAAGACAGGAGAGGAAGCTGAACACCAAAAAACCACATCAGGACAAAACAGATGTTGAAGACAGTGGAGCTGTGATAGCATGTATGGAGACACAATCTGAGATGTCAGAAATACATGGAACCAAAGCCAAATAGGACATGATGGATACCTGTCAAAGACAAAGAAAATAAATTAAGTGGATAAACATATTACATTATAATACATATAATACACCAAAGGTAGAAGGTAGAATTCAAGCAAACAGGTCAAGATATCACAATCTCATAAAAACACTGTCAGATGTAATTCTTTATTGAGACCCTTGGGTTCCATACAACCTATTACAAGAATCCATGGAGACTCTTTTTACAGGAGCATCGTTGTTCTGTCACCCCCCCCCCAGTAAATGTTTGACATGTTCAATCACACTAAATTTAAGACAGTTTGGGTCACTATGGTGGTGGTCTCGAAAGTGTTTGGCAAAGGCAGAGTCAAGTTTAACACTCCTAATATCTCTCAGATATTCAAGTATATATTCTTTTGCCTGGTGAATAGTTCTACCCACATGTATTTGTTGGCAGGGGCACTATATGACATAAACAACAAACTGAACAGAGCAGTTTATAAATTCCCTAATTTTTACCTTGATGTTTCCAGTAGGTTGTATAAATGTTTTACCTGGCATTGAATGTTTACACACTGAACAGTGACTGCAATTGTGGAAACGTATTGGTTTTGCTTGGTAGCAATGTTGGTTATCTGATCAGAGGTTGTGAAATGTGACTGTGGCTGAGGTAATCACCTAAACGACTGATACGGATAAAGGTTATTCTACATTGTTATGTGAGCAAACCTGATACATTACACTGGAAGAGCATACCCCAGTTCCTGTGTAATATGTTCTTTACTTTGGAAAGGAACTAATTGTATTCTAAAATGAAAGTTAAAGGCATTTCCCTGTTATTAGGTTTTGTTTTGGGGTTAAGTAAAGTGATCCTGTTTTGTTCACTTGCCCTTTTAAGTGCCATGTCTAGAATTTTTTCCCTTTAAGCCCCTTTCACAAAATCTGTCATACATTTCTTTTGCATGAGTTGTAAAGTCAATATAAGATGAAAAGTTGTGGTGTTGTCTGAGAACTAGACAATATAGAATGGATTTGATAAGGGTGGGAGGGTGCACATTGGAAGCATGTAGCACAGTTACCAGCAGTGATTTTCCTAAATCATTCAGTTTGGACATACATGTAAGAAATTGACTGTCCTGGCATCAGTACTAGAAGTGAACTGTAAACTGTACCTGTTAACATTTATTTTGTCTATAAAGGCTATTGTCTATAAAGGCCTGTGCCTGTGCAGCTGTAACCTTATAGATAATTAACAGGTCATCTATGGATTGTTCTAGTGTAGTATGTTCTCTAGGTATTCATTGGAATACCTAGAGAACCTAGGAGGCAGTATATAGCATAGTGGTTAAGGGCACTGAGTTGCAAACCTGGAGACCTGAGTTTGAATCCCATCAGCCCCCACTTCCATACTGTGTGACCCTGAGTAAGTCACTTAACTTCCTTGTGCTCCCAGGTTGCACCTGGAAACAAGCTCCTGTTTAGTGTGCCTTTCCTGGTTAAACAATGTCCCTTTTCCTTTCCCTTTCATTGCTGCTGTAGAAAATACAGTTATTTTCCCAGCATCCTAGATATAGATTGGCATAACTCGGGGTGATACTGAATCCCATTGCTGTCTCACATTTCTAAAGATAGATTTTGTTAATTCAATAAGGAATAGTTTGGGGACAGGATGAATTCCACTGCTGCCAGCAGAAAAGATGGGGTGATGCAGTGGAAAAGGTGTTAGAAGATAGAAAGAAATTCAAAGTTTCTTGGCCCAAAGCATGTGGGATGCAGGTGTAAACAGAGTTGATAACTGTACAACACAAATGCACAGATTATCAGTCTGCCAAGTAAAAAAAAAAAAAAAAAGAAATTATATGCATACACAACCTCAGGGTTTTTCTGGTTATCTTCCACATTTTGTTGTAGTGTTAGTGCCAGACATGAGCAAGACATTGATGACTTGAATAGTGGTGACCCTGAGATACCCAAGGACACTTCAGAACTTTTGGATAAGCACAGCAGCACTGCTTGGACAATGTGTCACCTGAGTACATGATGCAGTCTTATTTAGCAAAGCCAGTATCTAGCAGATTTTACGGATCTAATCCAGTTCTGGCAAGGCAGGTACATAATTTGCCCTACACTAGCTAAAAGGGGGTTCTCTATTTTTTGGACTATTGCTTCAGAAAGATGTTTCAGTGTAACTGGGGATTGGAGATGTTGCAAAGTTTCAATTCGCCAGTGAAGTTCCGTCAAAGTTGAAAAATTTGCCTCTGTGGAGCAATCCGTGAAGTTTTAGTACTACCTGCAGGCTTAAAATTCGCCCAGCTAACGTCACCATTTAAAAAAAATTTTTTTTTGCAGAATTGCACCATGAAGTGTGGAAGTTTGCCCATGAATGGCAGAATTTCACCCGTGAATGGCAGAATTTTGCCCATGAATGGCAAAATTCCATAGTTTGCAATGAAATTCTGCCATTCATGGGTGAAATTCCGCACTTCGTGGGTGAAATTTTGCAATTTACATCCACAAATTAATCTGCAAATTGCACTAAATTTGCAGATTAATTCGTGAAGCAAAGTTTCCCAACTTCAACCATCTCTACTGGCGATAGTCCCTCAGCAATTTGTTCAAAGCTAAAGATATAGAAACTTGAATTCTTAGTTTCTCTCAAACTCAAGTTACCATGGATCAGTGTTACCTATGCATTCAATTGTTCACATGTTCAACAAGTGTCATCCATAATTCCTCCTCCCTCATATCTTGATGGTAAAGTCTTCATGGACTCCCATCAAGGGTCCAGCAGAGGTCATGAAGGCCAGTGAAACTGCCCTTCCTCACCCCCTGAGATAAGCGTACAGAGCCACGGATCCATCGAGGGTCCAGCAGAGGTCATAACGGCTGGTGAAATTGCCCTCCCTCACCCACCGAGACAAGGGCACAGGTAATTTGCCGACTGAGTCAACACCAGACTGAGGTGATCAGGCCTCCAAATTGCTCCTCTGAAATCCAAATTTGGACTTGGTGCCATTTTTAAAATATTTGAAACCACCACAGTATTAACAGTTGGCGTGGTAGTGGAAAAAGTTTTTTTTTTCCCCTAAAATTGCTAGCTACCTAATTGCACTGCTACTGCCTACTGCGGGTACTATAAATAATTTCTGGCACAAACTAGCTTTCTTACTGCATGCAAGTGTGATAATTGTCTTTGGCTCTTGCTGCTCCAGCAGCATTGTGACGTTCCTGTGTATTTGAACAGAATAACTTGAGTTAAGTAGACTGGCTTTACCTAGCAGAACACTATTTAATTAATGCAGATCTAAATTGAGCTGCTTAAACTGGTTTTAAGTATCTGAACATTAAGTAATTGTTCCAGATCTCAACTGTGCTGCTTACAGTAGCTGTACCTGGCTTTACTTTATTCTGCCTTGGCTGTGCTGATTAAAACAAGCTGCATTTCTCAGACCCCTTCCCTTGCCAGCACAGGCCCCTCACTCCACTCCTATCCTATCTCCTCCCCCTCTTAACATTATTTAAACCCTTACCTGCCTTTCTGTTCTCCACAGAGCCTCGGATCCATCGGGGATCCAGCAGTGGTCATGAGGGCCGGAGAAATTGCCCTCCCCCACCCCCCCAAGACAAGCACACAGGTAATTCGCCGAATGAGCCAACACCAGACTGAGGTGATCTGGCCTCCAAACTGCTCCTCTGAAATCTGAAATTGGACCCAGCCGACGTGTTGCATTGTGACTCCCCACTTTCCCCACCACCACCCTTGCTCAACGTGTCTTTATATAGGTGGATTGGTTGCTGGTCTGAACCAATCAGCCCACTTTTCCATCTGCAGCCTATACCCTGTCACCACTAGAGGCAGCCCCATTTTGTTTTTTGTTTTCTTTTTTCTTCTATCCCCTACTACTGGCTATTCCTCACCCTCAAACCTCCCTTCTCCTCACCATGCTCCTTTTAGTACTTACTCTCTCTTCTGCACTGTCTTCTGTGCTCATTTTCCCCTCTTCAAATTCCCCTATGAGTCAAGCTTCTGGAGCCACTGACTACCTTAGGGCTGATTGGCTACCAACCCCCTCCATGCACACCGCCTGGTATCCAGAGACTCCAGTGAAGCTCATTAGGGAGAACTCCACCTGCACTGCAACACACTCCCAGGTGATGGGACCATCCCCCTGCACCTCCCTACTACCTGCTACTATGACCACTGCCATAGACGGACCACTCTCATTAGGTCTTTACTTCTCCAGGAGCTGCACCCCATGAAACCTGAGAATCTTCCACCTCCCCTCTCTTCTCATCCTCTCCTTCTGTCTGCTCCAGCACTCTACCCCTCCCTATTCCCTCCCTTTCCAACACACCTGGGACCTCTGTTCACATAGCTCATCGTCTCAAAAAATTGGCCAGGAACTCCATACTCAGGTCCCTCCTTTCACTGCTCCTCCTTATATCCAGTGATATACACCCAAATCATGGCCCAGCTGCAACCTCAATGCCAAACCATACCCCCATCAGTGGGCTTCACATTGCCAGTCTCAATGTCTGTAGCCTGCTAAAAAAGTGGGACTCATATCAGGGATGGGTCCTTCAGCATCAGCCTGATGTCATTGCCTTGAATGAAACCTGGCTCTCCCCCCAACTCTGGACTCGACGCTAGCCCTGCCCATGTTCAACCTCTTCTGAGTCGATTGGCAGGGAAAATGTGGGGGAGGTTGTGCCATCTACGTTAAGGACTCAGTACACTGTCAGCTACTCCCCCCCCCCCTCTCTGGTAACTGGACCACAGACCCTTACACTCAAACTTACCCTGGGTCACTCTCAAACCTCCCTTCTTATCATAGCAGCCTACATTCCCCCCAGAGAACAGAAAGTAGCCTTCCACTTGATCCTGTCCTATCACGCCACCCGCCCACAACAAAATGAAAAAATTATTCTTGGTGACTTCAACGCCAACTGGCTGGCAAAGTCTGCCACCCCGCTCATAAATGCAGCTACTGCCCAAGACCTCACGTGAGTAGTCCCCTCTCCCACTCATCTGGATCCTCGCACTGGATTCTCCTCCCTACTGGACCAGGTCTTCACCAACCATCCCCATAAAATCACTAGCACCACGGTGCTACCAAATACACCTTAGTGACCACTCCCCAGTTCTCTGTACATGGTCCTGCAAAGTGTCCAACATCCCTCCCAAGATAATCTTCCAGCGCAAACTCAGCACTGGTAAACTTGCTCTCCTAAAATCTCATCTCAGGTCACTGGACTGGTCTTTAACTAATACCCTTAACCTTTTCATTCGCACCTTCAACACCATCTCTGACCAGTTTTCCCACTTTCCAAAAGGATTGTCAAAGGCAGCCCTGTCCCTTGGATCTTTGACCACCTCCTTGCCCTGATGTGTACTAGTGACTCTCTTTGGCACCTCTACAATGAGACTGGCCTTCCAGCTGATAGGCAGAGGTATAGAGACACATGCACATGGACACTATGCAAAGCCAAAGCTAAGCACTATAAAGCTGCCCTCACCACTACCTGGGGCACAGGGCACAAATTCTGGAATAATATCAAGGAAATCAGTGGTAAAAACCCTAACACCCCCCAACCAGATAGCTGTTGACAGACATTTGACCTCTGACCCCTCTAGTATAGCCTCAGCCTTCAATTTCACTTTCACAAACCTCAATCATGTCCTCCCTCCTAACTTCTTTGACCCACCCCCTGTCTGGACCCCCCTCCCAGCTTACCCCTTCCTTTCACCTAAGGTGCATCATCCTCAAGGCTGCTGAGCCTTATCTTAAAAACGCTCTAAGCCACTCTCACTACAGCAGTGACTCCTTGGATCTGAGGCTTCTCCAGCTCACCCTCCAGGATGTACTCTACCCCCTCACCCATATTCTCAACCTCTCTCTCTCTCTGCCAAGGTAAATTCCCCTCACTTTGGAAATCTCCTTCCATTACCCCTATATTTAAGAGTGGGGACAGTACTGCCACCAATAACTACTGGCCCATCTATATCCTCCCCCCATCCAAAGCACTCGAGTGCATTGTCTATGATCAGCTCACTGACCACCTTAACAGACATGATCTTCTCTGTAAACAGCAACATGGCTTCCTCAAAGGGCACAGTACTACTACAGCCCTTCTGGAATTCACTGCACACATCCACTCTGCATTAGATAAAGGCCACACCACTGGCGCTGTATTTGTTGACCTTACTAAGCCATTTGACACCATCAATCACTCCCTCTTGCTAGTCATTTTCTCCAACATTGGCTTCTCTCAGGATGCCCTACACTGGTTCACAGACTACTTATCAGGCAGGTTCCAGCAGGTCAAAATCAGCACTACCCTATCCAATAGGCTCCCAGTTCACTCAGGGGTCCCTCAGGGGTCCATCCTTAGTCCCTGTCTCTTCAGTCTTTACCTTAACTCCCTCCTTACCACCTGCTCTGGCAACCTACTGCTATATGCCAATGATGCTGTCCTTTATGCAGCCAGCCCTAACCCTCTGCAACTCTGCCAATCCCTCCAGTCCTCCTTTAATGAAGCCAAACAGTGGTTCTCTGCACAGTGCCTTATATTGAACTACAAGAAGACCAAGTTCATGATCTTCTCCCACCCCAGAACTCTAGGAAGGAACTTTGCCCCCAGATTCTAACTGTGGATCAAAACCCTCTCGAGCAAGTGGACTCCTTCAAATATCTAGGCATCACCCTTGACCCAGTTCTCAATTTCCACCAGCACATATACACCACCTGTCCACTGCCCTTAATGTCCACCTTGGTTTGTTCAATTGGTTTAAACACTGCCTTACCTAACAAGCCCTCTGACTTGCAGTCTCATCCTTTATCCTCTCCCTCCTCAACTATGGCATACTCATTTATAGCACTGCCACCACATCAGCCCTTAGTAGGCTTTGTCTCTCCCTCAACAAAACCTGTCACCTTGTACTGGACTGTGACCTTCTCACCCATACCTGCTCACTACATAACTCCACAAACTGGCTTAACTTAGACAATGGGATCAAGTTCCACACCTGTCTTATGGCCAAAAAAATCACCCTTGTTCTTCCCCCCAGTCTCACCTCCTTAATCTATCATTCTACAGCCCAAAAAGTAACTTGTAGCTCCAGCAAAAAACTTCTGACAGTTCCTCAATGTCAAACCTCCCAATTTCAAAGATCCTTCAGCTTCAAGGCCCCCTCATGGATAAATAGCTTACCTAGCTCCATCACAAATGAAAATTCTATCAGCCTCTTCAAAACCCACCTTAAGGGACATCTCCAGTCCTTAAACTGCTGTGACTGATATTGAACCTGTCACTCGCTCCTCCCCCTACCATGACAATGTCCTCTGACTGTCTTATCCCCCTTTTTTTCTTTTTGTATGCTTATCTTTGTTACCCTAAGTTTGTTAGGTCCTGATTGTGAGCCTATAATTGTACTCTTACCATGTATCTAGCTTGTCCTGTTTCCTACACTGTATTTACCTTATTACTGTATTGTCCAATCTATGTGACATGGAACCTTTGTAAATGAGTCTTTGACTCAAAGGTACTTTCCGAATCCTGAATAAATAAATAAATAAATAAAAACCTCTCACTGGCACTGGCAGGAACACCACTGACACAAACCAGCTTATCACTCCTGAAAGCAGCAGTAGCAGCAGCAGGAGCAGCAGCATAAGGACTCCCCTGACACACACCACAAGAAATTCTGCTGATGAGACTATGGTTATTTCATTGGCATCACCAATCAGGTCAATATGATATGTGTCACACAGAATTGTAATGAGTAAGACCCCATTGCACCCACAATGAGTAACCACACACTTCACTGCTCCTTACCAGTCAGTTTATTACTATACTGTGTTACTTCTCCATCCTCCTCCTTCTACTCATCCTTTATAACAAGCTGTTACATTAAATATAAAAACAATATCCACAGTACATGTAAACCATAAAAAAGTAAAAATATTTTGGAACTCGATTCATATTGAGGCATATGTGGTAGTGAAATGGATTCTGAGATGCTTATGACTGATTAAAAATCCAGCATGTGGACAGAAGAACAAAGCCTTCCACAAAGCCTGGGAAAAATGTTTTACAGAGGCGAGTTTTAAATTAATTGATCTTATTATAAAATATAGCAAAGAAAGAGAAGAAACACTGAAACTAGAAATCAAAGATAAAGAGAAGGAAATACTTAAATTCCAAAATCATGCTGACTTTGAGACTTTTAATAAAAGACTTAAAGAATCAATACAGAAACTTAACAATAAGTTGAAAGCTGCCAAATAAAGTTTGTCCATGATAAGAATGATTATGAGCAAGACCGCATCTATAGTTGGATAAAGAATCCAAAGGCAACTTAAAAAGAAATAGACATGTCTCATTTGACTTTAGTAGTGAGAGTGAATCAGAACCAGAAGAACCAGTGATGCAACACCATTTTCAGAGGAAACGACAGGAGCCAGACATCCCCTATGAACCTCAGAGGAGATCTAGGCTACAGAATCCAGGACAAGAATACAAAAGACCCTAGCAAAGAGGACGTGATGGGGACAGAGGAAGAGATTGAGGCCAGGGACACATCCAACAACCCAGGAGCTTTATGAATTGCAGGGGCAGGTGATGGTAAATGAAACAAATAACAGTAATCCACAGGTAATTAACCTTTCCAATTTTGAACATACAGTACACAATCCGAGACTGCAGTTTTAAGCAAGGGTCTTCATTTTGCCCCACTACACCAGTAAACAAACTTCATAGCAAGGTGGATCTAAACATTATGTGCAGAAATTTAAGCCTTAGGTTTTTTTCCCAATAAAAAAGCAAAGTATTGAAAAAACAAATGACATGACCATAAGTAATGAGGCGGGGAATGAAAGAAATGTGAGCAGGTTCAGACCTATAGTAGCATTCAATCTTGCACCTAGTGCTGCGATTAGTCTCTTTAAGCAGCTTGTGGAGAATGATCTTGAAAAACTGTTTAGTGATCCACCAAGGTTAAAATATTATAATGTGACTAGATAGGAAAGAGTGGCCACTGAGACTTTGCAGCAAAAAACTGATGTGGTAATTAAGAAAGTCGACAAGGATGGAAACATGGTTGTAATGAATAAGACTGATTACATTAAAGAAGTAAACACTCAATTAGAGCACTGTGAGTTTTACAAAAAACTGGACTCTGATCCAACCAATGAGTTCAGGTCCTCTATTGATGAAAGCATTCGAGAAGCGTTTTTTAATGGTGACATTAACAAGAAAGAAATGGAATTTTTGAGAACAGTCTCCTATATGGGCAACATTTTACCTATTGCCTAAAATACACAAATACATGATAAATCTGACCAGCTGCCCAATAGTCAGCAGAACTGGTTCACTTAGAAAAAGTTTATCACAATTAATTGATTACCATCTCTGCCCCTTTATAAATTCTCTTCCATTATATTTACAAGACATGAGTGATGTTAACGGAATGATGACAGTTTATTGGTGATAATGGATTGGAAGCACTTTATTCCAATATACCCTATGAAGGGGCTTTGGATGCAGCTGCATAGTGTTTTAATGGGGGATAGGGGTGGGGGATTGAAACCAGGCACACTTTTCTGCTTAAGTTAATTGAATTTGTTTTAAAAAATAATGTGTTTTTGTTTGATAAAAATGTTTTTATAGATCAAAGGGACAGCGATTGGGGGCACATGTGCTCCCTCTATAGTCAATATTTGCATGGGGAGTTGGGAAAATAAATATGTGTTAGATAAGGACACAAATACTTTCTGTGACAAGGTAGCAGTTTGGAAATGCTACATCTATGATGTTTTTTTTGTGTGTGTGTGGAAAGGGAATGAGTATGAATTGGGCCAGTTTGTAGAATATTTGGAAGGGACATAGAAACATAGAAACACAGACTTTGACGGCAGATAAGGACCGCTTGGTCCACCTAGTCTGCCCATTTCCCTACCTACAGGATTAGCTGTAGATCCTAGTTAACCAGATAGCAATCTGAAAATTACCTATTAATCATCAAAAGAAAAGATATGCCTTTTGAACCTCACTATTAGTAGAGAAAATGCCACTGGCCTAACCATGGATTTCTACAGGAAAGTGACTGATGGTAACACTTTATTAAGAGCTAATAGCTGCCACCTACAATATACTATAAGGAATATACCTAAGGGACAATTCCTTAGAGTGTGAAGAAACCACGGCAGCCAGGACAAATATGAGATGGGTGCTCAAGACCTTAGTTCCTGTTTATTGAAGAGGGGGTACAGTCAAGATAATATAGATACAGGCTGGGAATCTGCTGCCTGACAAGAGAGAGATACTTTACTTAAAGAAAGAAACAATAATTTGCATTTAAACCAAAAAGACACAAGATTTAATTTTGTTACATCCTTTTTAGCACATGCAGGACAGGTAGAAAGAATTGTAAAAATTCATTGGGGCATTTTAGTTAGTGACCCTGGCCTGCAAGATATTGCCACAGAAATGCCACAAATGGCATTTAGAAAAGCATCCGCTTTGGGTGACAAATTGGTACATAGTCATTTTGTGGATAAAGTAACAGTAATAGAAATGAGTTGAATAAATCAGAGGTGGGATGTTATCCTTGCAAAAAGTGCAATATGTGTCCCTATATTAAACAAGGTAAAACCTTTGAAAATCAGAACACAGGTTGCATGTACGAGGTTGCCAACTCATTACATGTGACACTGGAGGCACTATTTACTAAGCACAATGTAGCTGCAGTTCATTTTGTATAGGAAAAATGAAAAGATGTTTGAAAATGCATGTGGGGAACACGTACTGTACAAGCAATATCAAGAAAGGATTTAACTTATGCTACTGCAGCACATGTTGCTAAGTATACAAATACAGAGGAGCGTGTTTTTATGTTTCAAGGGATTGATAGAGTAAATGTCAGATTGAGGGGAGGGTAATTTAATGACTTGCTTCTAACCAGAGAGGCATTTTAGATAGTGAACTTAAATACCTCCAAAGATTTGGGACTAAACAGTGGATTTGAGTTGAAGCCTTTTCGAAAGAAGAAAAAATAAATAAATAAATGAATAATAAGAGCAAGTTTGATTTTATTTGTGCTATTATTGATGAGTTGATTCATTCACATAGAGAGATAAAAATGCATAATTCTCTTAGCTAGGACATTTAATAATTATAAATATGTAAAGAATTTAATGAATATAATATTGTTATTGGTCTTTGATCTCTGATATACTTTTTCTCCTTCTTGGGCTTTAAATTATATATTTTTATATAACCAACTCCCCTTTCTTCTCTTTCTTCTTTGCCTCCCCCTTCCTACTCCCAGTTAATTCACCTGTTTCTTCCTCCATTTTATGCTGTAAACATTAAGCAGATGATTCTGTATTTAATTATTTGAGATTGATCTTTTGTTCTTTGGGTCTCTTCCCCCCTTCCCTTCCTTCTGCTGTTTCTGTCCTTTATGTCATGATATTTATAGTGTTTTGAATGATTTATTCTGTTGTAGTATAAACTATAAACACTGGTGGATTTGAATCTGTATAAGATAGTTTTACATTATGGCGTATATAAATTGGTAAGCTGTTTGCGGGTAGAATATTGGGTTTATGAATTCTCTTTTATTCAGCCAATTAAATTTCTGGTTTTAGAGTGACATCATAGTGATGTAATTTGAAAGATGTATTTAAACTGCCATGCATTTTGTTCATTTTAGCCTTTGAGAAAGGATGATGCTTACATTAGAAACACATTAAACAATGTGTATTTTTATTCCTTAATGAGCTTATATTTTTAACACGAGACCTGTGCTCTTGAAAGTCTGTTTGAGGTTGGTGACTGCTTGACCTTTTTTGTTAAAGAGTAAAAATACCATCAATTGGTGGTAAAATATTGAAAGGGCAAAAAAATGCCATAAACTTGATTTGTTTTCATTTATGTCGTTTGTGTTTGGTTTGTCTTATTTGGGAAGAACACTGTTATATAATTTGAACATCTATGGGGTCAGAGAGAATATAGTAGTTGGCAAGGAGGTAAAACAGAGACTATGGTGGGGTATAATCCTTGAGGTTAGCAATGGATATTAACTATTACTCTATTTCAGAACTAGGTCATGGCAGTATTAATGGGTTGCAGACTCTGTCACAACACCAAAAACATAGCAGTTCATAACAGCGGTGTGTGAATACCACCTGCCACAAGGATGCCACAGTACTAAATCTTCCCCTGCATACTCATCACTGTTCTTTGTATACCTCCATCTCCCTCCCCCCTCTCTTTATGCCTTTATGCAAGGCACCTTTCCCACTGTGCCTTATTAATCTCCCAATTTTGATTTGGCTCTCTTCCCTCTTATCTTGCTTCTCTCCTGTCTTCCTCCCTTCTACCTCTTGCTCCCTTTGCAATGCTTACATTCACTCTTGATCCCTGACCAAATAATCTACTGTTGGCCAAGCTGTCTTCTCATTCTGCTTTCCTAAAATTTGAGGCTTTCTCCCCCCTTCAATTTTACTCTGCTCCTTCTCTTCTCACTCTGCAATCTCTCCTCCATGATTTCTCTACTCACTCCTGCAGCTGTTTTTGATTCAGGAGTGGATGTCTGTCATTAGCCTTCCTTCCTACACTGACTGTAGCTTACCCCCTCTCCCCCAGTTAATCAGTCACTATTCCCTACTCCTATTACTGTTTTGTTGCTCACAGCTTAATGTTCTTTTGCCTGTTTTGTCATTCACTTAACAGTAATTTGCTGTATGGCAATTTTTATTCTGACGTGTTTTCTTGTAGTTTGTATATATTGTTTTATTTCCATATTGCTGTATTATTTTTATAGACTGTACCTTGGATCTGTTCTCTTCTCTTCCCCTTCACCCAGCACACATCTTGAAATGATCTGATACCAGTTCATCATGACTTTCCTGTTAAAACATTTGAAATAAATAAATAACTATATAAATAAATAGTTTGTTGTACACAAAGCCAATTACTGTATTGGGAGCTAAAGTGGTCTGGCTGAAATCTTGAAGCTGAAACAATTTCAAGGGGCCTGAATTGAAGCCAAAGTGAGGTTGCCAATCACCAGCTTCTCTCATGCTTAGGCCAGAGTTGATCTGTGGCTGATCCGTGAGGTATGCACCCACTACCAGGATTGCTTTGGAGGAAATCTGGCAAGCCCTGCCCTTGTTTAACTCCCACCCAAAATTCAAATTATATTTCTCATAAGAGGTGATATGACAAGTAACACCAAAAAAAACAAAATCTTTGAAATGTCACACATTTCTTTCTGCCTAAGTTGGCAATGTATTATTTAGTCTCCTCAAAAAAGAGTGTCTCTTAGTCTTAATATCAGAGCTATAATGTAAATTAAGCTAAACCAGATGCCAAGGTGGAGCCTCTCAGTTCAGTTCTAACTACAGTGGAGCCTACAAGGATGAACACAGTCACCGTTTCCTGTATAACTAAAGAGTTTAACTCCCATTGAGATTTCCTTGTTTCCTGCAGTAACATTTTTGAAGAATTCTGCAGACTTGGGTTTCATTGCAGTGGTCTTTCCTTATTTAGAGTGCATTGCCTTAATTGGCTTATTTTTTTTAAATGTCTTCCACCAAGGAAGTTCACAGGTGATTAAAGGGGAGCATGCTACAGGACTGCCACCCACCTGTCAAGCATTCAATCACAGCTACAGTACCTGAACTAATATTGTGCATACAGAATTTGTAAAAAATATCTGTGAATTTTTTTTTAACTCAGCTCACTTCAGAAAATAACTCATATTACTGAAAATAAACACAAAGTAACTACACAAATATTTGTGATGTAAAATGTTAATATTATAATTTTTTTAAGAGATTATGAAAATCTTATTTTTTTGAGATTCTATTTTCCTCCCCTCCTAGCTCCAGATCTAGCCACTCCTTCAGGTATCCTAGGTTCCTTGCACCCCCTCCAACTTCCCTGGGTGCCCCTTCCACCTCAAATTGCAGCCTTACCTTGAGGTAGCTCAGTGTTATCCTTCACCGAGTGGGTCCCTCTCCTCTGAGGGGGAAGGCACCGGTTGGGGTGAGCTAGCACACTATTTTTCCTTTTTGGCCTCTTGGTGCTGTTGAAGTGAGGGCTGACCCTGCAGGAAGTCTTCAGATGTGACTTGAACTGGGTGCCATCGTCCGGCCTATCGGGAGCAGTTTTTCCCGTGTTCTGGTGTTTTTTGTCCCTCCTACTGCACTACCTGCAGTGTCCCTGGTCTCCACCTGGGGCCACTACTGGAGCAAAGCGTCCAACTTATCCCACCCCAGGAGAGGAGAGTAGTCCTCCGGATGCTTGATCCTCTCCTTCCCCTGCCAACCCCCAGTGCCCTAAGCCCATTCCCGAACCCGGGTTGCCATCATGGTTTGAGGTGTTGCATCCAGCGCCTCAGCCCTCTGCACCACCGGGCTGGCAGTATATGAAAATCTTTAAAATGATTTAATATAATTTGAAATGTTGGCATGTGTGAGATCTGTTTACTATCTCAGTGTATAATTTTATGTGTTTGTTTTGAATTTTTCCCCTTACTCAGTGTTCTTTGTTAATTCTGCCCTTTCTCATCCTATATTTATTCTTACTTTTCAGTAAAATAACAATTTTTACTGAGCCTTGAAATGAAAAACTTCACTCTAATCTTTTGCTCAACTGATCTCACTTTTCTGGACTGTTAAGTAATTAAAAATGAATTTTTCTAATTAAAAATAAACATGTATTATGGTCAATAATCACACTTTTTGAGCATGTTTAAAGGCATGCTCCACAAGTGCTTTGTGCCTTTCAAAACACTCAAGGAGTGTGATTATTCAAGCATAGTTACAAATCCTGGCATATCTTATTGCATACATCATTAATGCTGATGTTTATTATACAAGAAAAACATTGAGAAACAAGGTGTATGTTCCCAGTTAACTGATTTCACTTCCATTTCACTTTCAATCACACCTAGGAGCACTCTAAACACACCCTATCAAAAACTAGCTTCACTAAATCAAGAAAGATGTCTGTTTCTGTTTGATATTCCTCACAGCACAATGGTGCCACATCTTACTACTTCACCTAACTAGCTAGGATTGCACACTTTTACCTGACACATTCATGTACTTCCTACAGCAATGAGCCCACATGATCAACATTTTTTTCACACAGTGTGACCTGTCCAAGCATTCACCTTTCCTGTACAAGAGCCAACTTCACTGGTGAAGCACCTTGCATACTGTTGCAGCAGTTGACATGGTCAGATATGTCCAAATATGTTAGGATATTTCTAAAGAGATCCTCACTGGTAGCCCTACAGAGGTACCACAGGAAAGCAATGGAATTTCTCTTGGGATACTGTAGCACAGAAATCTTAGAAAATATCTGAAAATATCAATTGCTGCAAATGTACTTTCATGAAGTGCTTTTTGCTAAATTTGGCAAAAAGGAATCACTTTATGAGCTCTTCATGAAGGGCAAAGTTCATGACTTTGCCACATGTTCATGAGCAAATGAAAACTTTTCAACATCTCTTATAATATTCCAAGTGTGAGTGGACCAACAGGAGTGGGAGTCCTTGAGGGGGTTACCACAGGAAGATGCCAGGATGCCAGGGACTCTACCTAAAACCCTCAACACCCTCCCTGCATCTTGTAGTTCATTACCATAACAACAGTTTTCTTATCATTTGCATCTTGTGAGGTAGGAGTCCAGCTTTGTAATTTATTTGCCTCAGTTAGTACAGCGTAAGTGAATCTGTCTACTCATTTACCACCTTTTATTTTATTTATTTATTTATTGAAATTTCAGATAACACCTTTGAGAACAAGCTCATTTCATAGGTTCCACGTCAGACGAACAATGCATATTGGAAAAGTATGAGATGGAGAACAAACAAAACAAGAAATTATACAAAACACTATAACAGTATATAACTAGAGATGTTCCAATACTTGTAGCATTGTACAGTGTATGCCAAGGTGCATATTTGATTAAAACCTGGAATTCAAAGGGTCATATTATAGGGGGTGGAGTCTTATGAAATGACCCTTTACAGGAAAATGAGAACAGACTCAGCCTAATATCTAATAATTAACCTTGTTGTCCTTAGTTTGCCTGTGCATGCTATGCATCACCTTGGTGAACAATTAGTTGTCAGTTGTGCCAATTCTGTTATTTGCAGCACACCCTGGCTTCTTCCTTTCTGGGTGAAGCCCTCATCCACCTTCCCTAGTGTGACACATCCCCTAGCAGAGTGGCACCTCCTGGGTCCCACTCCGTATACTAGCACAGCCACCACCCTGCTTGCTGAGTTCATATAAAATGCCATATTGGGAAATTGTTTTTCCCATTTTGTTTTCACTGTTGCTGTACTATTACTGTTAGCTACTGTAAGTTGAGTTTATTGTGCTCTTCTTAGCCTAGCTGCCTCCTTGTTTTACTTAGGAAGTTATCATATCTTAATGGAATCACTTTATGAACTCTTCATGAATTCATGATTTTAACATGCCAGATGTAGACTGGAACATCCCAGCAGCTGCCTCAGCCAAGAGCTGAGACATCATGGAATCCTTGCAAAGGGCAGGCCTCAGACAGTTGGTTCAGAAATCCACCAGGGAAAAGTCGGTCTAAGACCTTGTGCTGACCAATGGAGACAGGATCAAGGAAGCCAGGGTGGATGGACACCTAGGGTCCAGCGACCACCATACAGTATGGTTCAGCATCAGTACAGTTTCACAGAAGAGCTACACAAAGACAAGAGTCTGGGATTTCAGGAGGGTTTACTTTGCTAGTATGAGGAGAAAGATCAAAGAAGCCCTGGCAGGAAGGGATCAAGGGGAAGGGGTTGAGGAGCAGTGGGCACACCTGAATGAAGTCATAGTGGAGGTGACAAATCAGTGCATTAGGCTGAGGAACAAGAGAAAAAGAAGGAACAAACCACTATGGTTCACAAAGGAGGTGGTGGAGAAAGTGAAGGACTAAAAGAGGGCATTCAGAATGTATAAGGAGACTCAGAAGGATGAGGATAGGGCAGTGCTCCTAGAGAGACAGAGAGATGTGGAGAAAGTGGTTAGGAGTGCAAAGGCAAAGACAGAGGCGAGATTAGCACAGATGGTAAAGAGGCAAGGCATTTTATAGATACATTAGTGATAGAAGGAAGGCGGGGGGATTGCAGGGCTCAAAGGGGTGGAAGGGGTGTGTGTAGAGGGGGACCTAAAAAAGGCATTGATACTAAATGAATACTTCTGTTTGGTATTCACGATGAAAGGTAAGGGACAGGGACCACAGCTAGGTGGCAGCAAAAACAATGGGGGGGTAAACATCTGCCCCTTTACAGAAGAGAGAGCCCTGGAGGAATTCACAAAACTGAAGGTGGACAAAGCAATGGGACCAGATGATATACACCCAAGGATATTAAAGGATTATGGATTGTGCTTGCAGCAACGCTGGTGGCTAAAGATGCAGCAACATTTAAATTTGCCTGCAAAGTTAACCCGAAGTGCGTAACTTCGAATTCACCTAGCACTATGCGAAATTTCCTTTAAAAAGTTGAAATTCACCTTTAATGGACTTTGTGTAGCCCACTTCGAGTTCATTTTGAGTTACATTTTGAGAAGGTGAAGTTAGCAAGAAACAGCCCACAGATCACATGTTTGACTGTCTGCAGGTCACATGATGCAAGCAGGCAGTTAATTAGGCAGGAAGTCCATGAATTACTTTCATGTTCTCTTTGAGAAGGAACAAACTAGGCAGCATTTGTGTGGAGTTTGTGGATAGTGTGCTTTTTTTTTGCAAAAATCCTCTAGCTATTGCTCTTTTTTTGTGCCTTTAAGTTTTAGTATTGTGTTGTAAAAGTTTTCCGGGAAGTTTTAGTTTATTTTAAAACTTTGTTTCTTTAAAAAAGGTTGTTGATTTTGTTTACTTAGTTTTAGTTAGTGTAGTTTTTTGCTAGCATTTCTACTAGTATTTTTTTGTTTGAGTTTTGATTTCCATTAAGTTTTACTTAACATGAAGAGAGGTGGTCAACGTAGTGGGCAGCGGGGGCCCCAAATGCGTGGCAGCCTGGGGTGACAATTTCACCTTAACTGTGGCCCTCTTTCAACTGCAAGTGTTTCAGCCACTGCCAGCCCTGCAGCAGTGGAAGAACAGCAGGAAATACAGCAGCAAGCAGAACCATATCTCTCAACCTTTTGTCCCCCAAATTTGGAACATTGCCTTTCAAAATGTGGAACAAATGCGCAAAATGTGGAACACTTCATCAAATCTTTATCTAAGAAGCTCAGAACACTGTTAAAATGTTTGCATTTATGTTCAGAAAGTGTGTTATTAGTTGAATGATATATTTTTTGCATCATTTACTAAAAATTTTTGCTTTAAAATGTTGACCACTGAATGTGGGACAAGTCCTCACAATGTGGAACAGGGAGCTTTTATGAAGTAAAATAAGGAACGTTCCTTGTAATGTGGTACAGTTGAGAGATATGAGCAGAACAGCAGCAGCAAACAAAGCAGCAGCAGCTTGTTGTTGCCCCTCCACTAACAGCAGCACAGCAGGTTGTAGTATGTGGTGCCCCACCACTACCTGTGCCTGGTCCTGCCCACAGCTCTCCCATCTGGCAGTTTTTTATCTGCCTCCCTGCCGACCTGACAGTAGTAAGGTGTAAACTTTGTGATGCACTGGTACATCAGGGGCACAAGGGAGGTCACTTGGGCACAGATGATCAGTGAACCAACTCTTTGGGGCACCACCATGCAGAGTGGGAAGCCAAGCTGCAGGAGGTACCAACCACTTCTGCAGCTGCTGCTGAAGTGGTAGAGCATTCAGCTGCATGGCATCACAGACAGATGGCAGGGCATCAGAAGTAGCATCTCCTGCACCTGCCTACCATGAGTGCAACCCCTAACAACATCCTGCCTCACAGGCTCACCTTGCTGTGCTGTGGGCAGAGGTTGAGGGGATAAAAAATGTTGTGGAAGGTGCAGTGCAGCAGCTCAACCATACTGAGGGACAAAATGCGGAGATAATTAGAATGCTAACAGCAATTACTGTTGGTTAGACTTAGCCCCCACAGGACAAGTAAAAAAAATATAATGTCCCATAATCTTCCCCCAAAAACCTGTCATCTGCTTTTAATTTTTTCTTAAGCAGTATTTTTTTATTACAGCCCAAGTATGTAATTTATGTTCAATTAATGTTTTCTTCCTTATGTTAATTTTGTTAATCCTATATTTCTTGATTCCCCACCTCCCACAAATGCCCCCACCCCATTCTGCTTTCCGTAATAGAAATGCTTTTGTTCTTACTCCTTACTTTATTTATCTAATAAGTCATGTGGTCAATAACTTTGCGTACACTTCATTCTTTCATTTCATTTGAAACTGTGGCACCAAAGCACCCTCTTAAGGACACTTTTATTTCATTGTGCATTGCTGCACCACAGTTTCACCTATAATGAAAGCACACAGCATCCACCATTTTGTTGACACTCTGTCATGTAAAAAACAAACTAAATTAAGGCACAACTCATAAATACTTGTTAATTTTCTGATCAGTTTTACAGGAGATTATTCCTCACATGTGCACTGGACACTAATACCACATGCTTTGCTGAATGATGTACAGTATAAACCGACAACATTCAGAAGATAAGAAATTATGGAGGGAGTCATGGTAGGTGAGGTGACTTCAGGTGACTTTAGGGTATTTAGACTGTAATTGTTGTTGGTATGTGTACTATGAAACTTTAACCCAGTAGACAGTATCCAAACAGTAATAAAGCCTGAAAATGAAAGCATCAGTGCAAGAATGCGGTTATAATTTTGACCGATATTTTTTTATTCTATCTTATATTGCTCCTTATCTAATAACTTGTGTATACACGTATGGTACCCTCCTTTCAACAATGTATGTTATTCTGCATTACTCCATTTTTTTTAAATGAGAAATAATAAAAGTAGTGGCCATTGTAATGTTACTCTGTGACCTGGTTTGCATCAGTATTCCAAGCTGTTTTTGAACAGATAATGTTACATTATGTCATGTAGCACTGTCTGCTGCATGCAAATTCATTGTAGTCACAACAGAACTGAATTTAAATAGCTGCTGTCCAAAAGCATATGAGAATACTAATCCCAACCTGGAGCAAGGCTGATTAAAATGAGTGCTCCTTCCAGATCTATCCTTTCAGACCCATGCTTGGCGAAATAAATTTTATGGAGTCAGGCAAAAGTTAAGGGAACTAAGTGTAGTGCATTTGTTTTTGTCACCAGCCCAGCTCAGAATTACATATGGAGGTAAATCATGGTAGTTCTCAGACCCGGTGGATGTAGGGCAATGACTGGAAAAAACAGACTGAGAGTTTGTTTCAAAAAATGCTGTTGCGGTGGAGGAAGATGTCGAGGAGGAGGAAGAAGAGGCAGTTTGAATAAAATATTTTCCCTTCATTACAGGGTGAGCTCATCAAACAGTGTACTAAGGGTCTTGCTGGAGACTCTTAAACAGTCACTGACATTAACTCCAATAATTCTACTAGTGGGAAATTGAATGCTCTTAATTCAGAGGGAATAGATCTGTCTGATGGTCAGTCAGATCAGGGGGCTTGTTACCAAAGCCATAATGTAATTTCTTTTTCCAGGCTAGTCAGTGTTGTGTTAGAGGTTGGGATGTCTGTCTCTGTGCTGGAAGCAATGTACAAAAAATTATATGTTCTAGTTTATAAAGTTTATAAAAAGTTTCTCTCCATTTAGAGACTGCAGCCTAGCCAAAATGCTAAATTTTTGTTTCAGGTGACTGAAATGAGCAGGGAATTTTGGCATGCATATTTTTTCTATTGTTCTATGAATATGGATAGACAGCAATTCTAAGAGATTGCATATAATTCTTCCTGTATTTCTACCTATTATGGATCTACCAAGTCGCTTAGATGACTGGCATTATTGGACTACTAGTCAGACTATAATTTTTGCATACCTCTACTCCTACTGTACTAGATTACAGGAAACAAATATGAATATCACACATGTTTGATTATTGCCTTCTTCCTAACATTGTCCTGTATGAGGAAATGTGTGCAAATGTTATGCAAAACAATAAACACAAAGTTTAAAAAAAAATTAGATCTCTATTTATTACTTTTGAGTCCAAAAAAATGTAGAGCTGCATACTTAAATTGTTGAAAGAAGGGTATCGTTCATATACACAAGTTATTAGATTAGGTGTCAATGTAAAATACAATAAAAAAGTATCAGTCAAAATTGTAACTGCATTGTTGCATTGATGCTTTCATTGTCAGGCTTTATTAATTTTTGGACACTGTTTACTGTGTTAAAGTTTTGTGGTATACAACTACAATCTAAATACCTTAAAGTTACCTGAAGTCACCTCACCTACCATGGCAACCCCCCCCCACATAATTTCCTATCTTCTGAATGTTGCTGGCTTATGCTATACATCATTTAGCATGCAGTATTAGTGTCATGATGTGAAAAATAATCCCCTGAAAAAATGTGCATAAAATTAACAAGGATTTTGTGACGGTCATAATAATTATAAATACACATCTCCTCCTAATGTTCCACTCTTATTATGGTTTCACCAGTATAAACAATTTTTTCTTATTACTTTCTTTATTGTATTTTTTAAAATTCTCGAGGTCACCAACTTTTCGGACACTGCGTGCTTTCATTTACTTTGCATTTGCAGCCTTAGTGTCACCTGGAATGACAGCGCACAGCGTCCACAAATTTGCAGACCCTGCTATGACCTTTGAAAAATAAAGGAAAGTAACTAACAACTCTTAGAAACTGCCTTTCTATTGCAGAAAGCATAATGGTATGATACATTTGTGAGAGGTGTGATTTAGATTGAAATTATGACTTTTTTTCATTTTGGGGGGGTAAAGCAGCAGTGCAATAATCACAATACCATTAAATCACCTACCATGTCCCCCACCCCACCAAATGTCCTATATTGTGAATGTCCCACTGTTTTGATGTCATGAAAAGTCAAGACAAAAAATAAGGCCAGAAATGCATCACAGTGTCCCAACTTCAGTGAGAGCATTGCCTGGTAGTGACACAAGTTGCTACTGCTGTTGTCCCACTGCTTTAATGTCATGAAAAGTCCAGATGAAGAATAAGGCCAGAAATGTGTCACAATGTCCCAAATGAAGTGAGGCCATTGCTTGGTGGTGATGCCAGTTGTTGCTGCTGCTGCTGTTGTCCCGCTGCTTTAAAATCATGAAAAGTCCAGATGAAGAATAAGGTCAGAAATGCATCACAGT
Organism: Neoceratodus forsteri; assembly: GCA_016271365.2. Classification (NCBI taxonomy): domain Eukaryota; kingdom Metazoa; phylum Chordata; order Ceratodontiformes; family Ceratodontidae; genus Neoceratodus; species Neoceratodus forsteri. Next base: position 538,473,599 of record CM057449.1, on the reverse strand, counting down.
GTCCCAACTTTCATGAGACCATTGCCTGGTGGTGAGGTTAACACCTGCTGCATCACTGATGCATGCTGCTCTTTGTGTGTGCCTTCATACTACAAATGGGAGTCATTGTTTGCCCCAGTGATTTTTTTTTGCATAGACACAGCCATTTAATTTCTATTGAATCTTGTTCTGTGTTGTAAGAAGTCCATCATGTTGTTCCTTTTCAGGGAATCATAATACATATGGAATGACTCCACTTGACCCTGGTGGACATGATGGTCACATCCAGATGCCAGACATATGGTATGAGTCCAACATCTAATGTGGTACTGTAACATTTAATTTTTATTGAGGGGTGTGGGGGATGGGGATACCGCTGTGTTTGACTGAAATGTGATGAATCCAGCCTGCTCTGGAGCACTACCTCAGATTACCACAATTCTTGGAGAGAAACTAGAGTTTGTCTCAAAAGTTTAAATACCTAGGTGTGTGGTTAGACCATAATCTATCATTCACTGAGCATGTCGAGGGCCTTGTAAAGTAGTTAAGGCAGAGGCTGGGGCTATTCTTTAGAATTAACCATTTTCTTACTAGAGATGCAAAAGTGCACCTTGTTCAAACTGCTTTTCTTTCGGTGATCAATTATGCAGATTTCCTTTATAGTCAATGTCCCAAAGCCTCACTTGCAAAGTTGGATACGCGTTACCACAGGGCCATCCAGTTTATTACTGGTCTCCCCATCTCTGCCCATCATTGTTCCTTGTACAAAGCCATAGGGTGGTCCTTTCTTATGTTTAGGTGTAATAGAAATGCAGTCCTTTGGACTTATAGAGTCTTCTTGAAGCAGTTTCCACAATATATAATAGACTGTCTCCCACTAAGTGAGCCAGGAATGTGTGCTCTAAGAAGCGCATCCTACATCACAATATGTATCCCCAAGGCTTCCTCTCGCTATGGCAGAGTGGCCATTAGTTTTCTGTTGCCAACATTGTGGAACAAAGTAAAAAAAATATTGAAATTAAGCTGCCTCCACAGTATGAATGCCTTTAAATCTTTATATGCTCGGTATGTGTGCGAGCCATGCAATTGTTACCCAAGTCCCTAATTTTTGTCCAAAGCATTAGGCTGCTGCCCTCTGAGCATAGTTGAATTTATGATTGCTTGCAACCTTTGGTGACCTTAACTCTGTGAGTGTCTTATGCCTTAAATGTTGTCCCCTTTAGAAATCCCTGTAGGGTTATTATCTCTTCATGGCTTTGAGGCTGCTACACCTCACTCACCCTGCTGTCTTTTACATATTGCTTAATCTGTGGCTCTTATTCCCCTACCCTGTACCATTTAACTTCCCTATTTCATGTTTGTATTCCCTTTCCACTGAATTCCACTCTTACCATCTCTTTCCTTTGTTCCCTAACTCTTTTCCCTGCCATAGACTAGCCCTTCAGGAGCTCCCTGCATTCCAGGTAGGAGAAATGTGGATACCGGGTGGTTGTTACTTCTGTAGCCGTCACCTGAGACACCTAGACTGGACTACTTACTAACAAGGTGTGACATTGCCGATACCCAATCGGAACATGAGCGCTTTTCTGCTCTGGTGTCTGACTGGCTCCTGCAGTCTGCTCCTGTGTCTCCCTCAATACTAAGCTAAAGTCTGATTTTCTGTCTAAAACTGGCACAAAAAAGAGCTGTACTTACTTACTGCCTAACAGTTATGGCCTCTATTTTTTCCTGTTTAGAATGTCAAGAGTTGGTACTCTGTTTGATTACACTCCTTTCTGAATTTCTGTGGTTGGACCAGTCTTTAGGCATCAAGGAATACCCAATTCTGTTGTCCTGCTGTTTTGGTCCTCCCGCTGGTTCAGATGTTCCATTGTCAGTGGCCCAGTACTTAATACTGACCCCTTCCTCCATCCCCTGCCAAGGATATACTCTCCACAGGCCCCCTTGCCATAGGCTTGGGAAACCCGGGAACTGGGCAGTTGGTGATGCCTCTACCACCACCTGAGAACCTAAGCTCAGACTCCCCATTAGCAAAGCACGACATTAGCAGCCATCCAATCAGAACTTGAGTGCTCTTCTGCATTGGCTTCCAATTGGTTCCTGCAGTCTGCTTCTGTGTCCATTCTAAACCAAGCATAAATCTGATTTCCATGCTGAAATTTGTCAAAAAAGAGCTATAATTACTTTTCTCCTTAATAATAATGATAATAATAATAATACATTTATTTATAAGGCACCTTAACTATAGGCAAGGTGCCTGACAAGTTTAAAACAGATCAAAAAGCAATACAATTCAGAACAAACATCAATACAATTAACATTAAAGTAACAGTATACCATTCATCAAAAGGAGAATCAGTCACTGAATGTCTGGTGGCACAAAAAAGTTTTTAAAGCTTGCTTGAATTCCTCCACAGTTGTGCACTCCCGTAACCAAAGGGGTAGAGAATTCCAAAGGGTAGGAGCTGCATACATAAATGCTCTTGTCCCAGATGATTTCAAATGCACCCTTGGAATCTCTAGCAACCCCTCATCAGCTGAACGGAGTGATTGTCCAGGGCAATAAGGAACCAGAAGCTCTTTCAGGTAATCCAGGCCCTGTCCATGTAGGGCTTTAAAAGTCAGCAAACTGACTTTAAAGGTGATCCGACACAGTACTGGCAGCCAGTGCAGTTCAAGCAGCACCAGAATAATATGACAGGACCAAGCAGATCCCATCAAAAGCTGGGCTGTCATGTTCTGCACTAGCTGCAGGCAGTGGATTTCTATCCCAGAAAGCCCTAGGTAGAGGGAGTTTCAATAATCTAAGTGCGAGGACACAAAAGCATGGACCAAAGTAGGATGGTCACCAGGTGGAATGAGATGACTGTTAAGACCCTTATCCTTCTGTTTAGAATGTTACATTTAGTGGTGCTGTGTGATTACACTATTTTTGAAATTCTGTTCTTGCGTCAGCTCCCTACACGAGTGACTGATCACTTCTCCCTTCTGAAGTTCCTACTAAGCTTCATCTTATGTCCTCCTTAAATATTACAGAAGCACTCTGAACCAATATGACTGATGTAACATTGAGTACTTACTTGCATTAATTGCTTATTTACTTGTGTTTTTTGGTTCTATTGTAAATATCTCTGTATGCATTGTACCATTTGACCAGGAGCTAAGCAAGTCCATCTTATAAATGAGCTTGCTCAATGATGTTAGCCTGGATAAATAAAGATTTTGATTGATTGATTGATTCATTAATTGATTGAAATATGATCATTTCTGATTCATTTTTTTCCTCAGGTCATATGCACACTTGTGTTCTGCACATTTGGGATGGTTGATGACTTTGGCTGAACGGCAACTGGCAAGCCATGTAAGGCAAGTATTATTTTTTGGGGGGAAGTGGGGCCACATTTGAAAACAAGTTTCATTAATGTTTTTATCTTCTTTCCAGGTCTTCAGCATATCAATTCCTAGCTGTTGTCCATCTTTAGAATGGAAGATACCACCTACGGCAGTCTGCAGTACCTCACTGTTACCTGAAAACAGATGATGAAGAAATTATTATGAGTTCATTGCACCACTACATTCAGTTCCCAGTGGGGCTGTTCCTGTCTTCTGTTATATCCAGCTTAAAATACTGAACTATTACTAAATCCCTTATCCAGCTTAAAATACCAAGCTATTAGTAAACCCCTTATCCAACTTAAAATACCAAGCTATTAGTAAACTCCTTATCCAGCTTAAAATGCCAAGCTATTAGCAAATCCCTTATCCAGCTTAAAATACCAAGCAATTAGTAAAGCCCTTAAAAAATATATATGTTTAGTGAGTTACACGCACGGACCCACTGTCATACTTATATTACATTACATTACGGGTTTTCAGGACCAGGATGTAACAGGGCCCCCCTGTTATGTATAATACAATAGGGTAACATTCCCCTTTAAAATAAAAACAAATTCTGTTTCACTCTTTTCTATATTCCTTTACTTATTCCAAACTATTCTGTTTCTTTTCTTGTCAGGGTGGCCAACCTGACAAACACATCTCTTTTTGCTTTACTACCCCATTAAATGCCCCTTTTTCATAAAACAAAATCAAACTGTCTTGCTGATTTAAAGGGCAGTTTCCTAATAGAAGCTGCTGTCTTTATCCTATTTTAAAATGCATTTGTCCCCAAAAGTAGACTACGATGCTGCAGAGTTGTTAAAGAGTAGTGATACCTACAGAACAGAGTCCCTGCTGATCCAAGAAAAGCTGTTTTCTCTGGTTATTGAACCCTGTAAACAGTGGAAGGCAGAGGAAGGTAAAAAGCTGCAATTTCAGCTGTCTGAAATAAACCAAACAGGCAGAAAGAGTTAAAAAAGCTCTGTACAGTAGCTAATGAATTGTAATTTGAATTAAAATGACTCTCTGAGGTACAGAGAGCTGTTTTTCTTTCTGTTGTCTTAGACTTCTTCAAAAGAACAAAACAAAGAATTTCTGACAGAATTGTTTTGCTATTATTTAAAGACAAACTTTCTTCTACTTCTTAAAGCTGTACAACACAATATATTATGGATTGTGAAGTCATGAAAAATAAGTTAAAGTGATTGTTTTTACCAGAAGCTTCAGTATGCCCTGCTTAGGAGCTGGCCAGGCCCAGAATGACAGTTTATATAGGAAGAAGGTATGATGTCACCAAAAAGGGGAGGAGTAAAATGTACCAGGAGGAGACTATATAACCCCCTATTTGATTGGCTAGAGGGAGGAGATGTGGAGGAGTGTTCAATAGGGTTCTGGACACTGAGCAAGAAGGAGCTTGTTCAAGGAAAGTTATAGCTGTTAAAGAAGGAAGACAAACCAAGAAGAAGTGATTCCTGTTTGAAGTGTACTGGACTTAACATTTTATATTTCTTTCTGTGAAGTAACAGTGCTTTCTTTTTTTTTTTTTTTTTTTTGTTTTGAACAATTTATTTTGGATATTTATTTCTGATTTAAGAAATAAAATGGTAAATGCAGTAATTTGCATTTTTTATGCACCAAAGTTCTATCTGTGTGTCTGTCATTGATCCCACTCTTCCACACTGGTGTCAGAAGTGGGATCTTCCTGGTACACTAAGGCTGCATGGGGAGTGCTACCAGGGGGTGTTGTTACATATCAGTGCCCTGGCAGATGGAAGAAAAGGATCAGACAGTAACTGGTGCAGAACATCTTACTAGATCAGTAAGAGAAAGAACTGGTCTACCCTCGTTGCCTGGGTTGGAACCTAGTGCAAGACCCAAGATGAAGACTGATACAGAAGAGAAGGAAGAGTCCAGAGGCTCAGATGGCAGTGATACCCGAAGAGCCAGGTGACTTGTTAAAATGGTTATGCCTATGACAACTGGACCTGGAGCAGCAGAGAGAAGTGGATCAACAACAGCGGGAAGAGGACCAAAGGATGCAGGCCGAGGATCAGAGACGACAAGATGAGAAATGGCAGGACACCTTGAAAGCCATTCAGGAGATGAATCAGAGTCATACAGAATGAGCAGGACCCCGAGATATTAAGCTTACAAAACTTACAGAAATGGATGACATTGAAGCTTATCTAACCACTCTTGAGTGAATAGCAGTGACATGTGCCTGGCCCAGGGACCAGTGGGTAATCAGGTTGGTACCTTATCTTTCGGGGAGATCACAACTTGTTTATAGCCAGTTAAGTGGGACAGATGCTAATGACTATGACAAAGTTAAGGAAGAGGTACTAAGAAGGTATAATATAAATACTGAAACCTATAGGCAGCGCTTCCAACAACAGAAAATGTCATCCTATGATACACCTAGGGAGACATATGCCAGACTAAGGGATTACTGTGTAAAATGGTTACAGCCAGCTACTAAGACTATTGATCAGATAATGGAGCTGATTATAATAGAACAATTTATCCAGGTATTGCCCATGGATGTTCAGTTATGGGTAAAAGAACATAAACCTGAATCTTCTGAAGTTACAATAAAATTAGCAGAAGATTAGCTGGCTGCTCATCCCTCTAGACCAAGGGGTCCACCTAGTAATCCAGTTCCAAGTCAAACACCAGCCAGAGTTTTTGTCCCTAACACCCGAAATACTAACTATGGTCGAAGACAACCAGGGGGTAGGATACCATATGCAGAAATAATATGCCATGGGTGCCTAAGAAAGGGGCATATTGTTCAAAATTGCCCCCATAAGACAGATGTGACTCATTTATCCCTTGCCAACATAGGATATGTGACCTCAGAAAGAATTGGTAACCAACAAACTTTGGGATTGTTAGACTCGGGGAGTAAGCAGACCTTATTAAGATCTGATTTGGTGCCAGAAACAGAAATTACTGGTAATGATACCACGGTGAGATGTGTACATGGCGACATTCATCAATACCATACTGACACTATGAACCTAACTGTGGAAAATGAAAGTCATCAAATGGTGGTCGGTTTAGTGCCGCGCCTACCAGTACCAGTCATTATTGGACAGGACTTCCCCAAGTTTGATAAGTTGTTACAAAGTCAACCAATGTCTTCTAAATTGGTACCTGTGGTAACTAGATCACAGGCTAAAGTACAACAATTGGGGGATGTATTTTCTTTTGAAGAGAACTATTTTTACTAGAAAGGAAAGGCAAGAAAATCAAAGCAAGAAAGAAGGAAGAGAAAGTACGGTGGCATGGAACTCATGTTAAAGAAGGGATAGAGATTATACCTGAACTTTCATCCTGTGAAATACAACAGGATCAAATAAATGATGAGACTTTAAAACATTTCTTTTTACAGGTGAAAAAAGGAGTACAACCTGGACATTCTAGTTTTGTTGTGAATAAAGGTGTATTATATTGTGTAACTAGAGAACCTGGTACTGAACAACAGGTAGAACAGCTTATGGTACCAAAAAAATAGACAGAGAAAATAATGCACCTGGCACATAAAATACCTATGGCAGGGCATGAAGGGCGAGACAGAACCATACAGCATATCCTAGCTAGATTTAATTGGCCAGTAATACATCAGGAGGTAGCTGAGTACTGTAGAGCCTGTCCTGAGTGCCAGATGGTAGCTAAGAAGGGAAAAAAGGATTTGTACCATTGCAACCCATTCCCTATGTCACCACCCCATTTGAAAGGATTGCGATGGATGTGGTAGGACCACTTACTAAGAGTTCTAAAGGCAACCAATACATCTTAGTTATTTGTGATTACACAACTTGTTTCCTGAAGCTATTCAATGAGGAGTTGCCCTTCGAATAACTGAAGAGTTAGTAAGTTTTTAGCGAATAGAATCCTGCAAACCATCCAAACAGATAGAGGCAGTACTTCACCTCTGTCATATTAAAGAGGTGTATCATCTTTTAGGGTATCAGCTGTAAAACATCCTTTACTATCCTCAGTCAGATATATGGATTAGTGGAACGTTTTAATAAAACTCTTAAAGCATGCTGCAAGTATGTAAAAGAAGAGGACAAGATTGGGATAAGTACTTGCCATACCTATTATTTGCTTATCGGGAGGTGCCACAGGCCACTACTGGTTTTTCCCCAATCTCTTTGCTGTATGGTCAAAATCCAAGGGGGCTCCTTGATGTTGTTAAAGAGCATTGGGAAGAGGGAAAAAGTGTTGGGTATATTAATATTGTTGATTATATGACTGCTATCAGAGAAAGATTGGTAAAATATGTTACAATAGCGCATTAAAATGTAAACCTAAAACAAATGTGTCAAAAAGAGTGTTATGATGAAGGCCTGAAAATGAAACAATTTGAACCTGGAGAGAAAGTGGTGTTATTGTTACCCTCTAGTGAGAACAAGCTATTAATGAAATGGAGAGGTCCCTATAAGGTAATCAAGCAGACAAGCCAGGTTAATTATGAGATTGAGATGCCAGATCATAGGCCCACCCGAAATGTATATCATGCTAACCTACTTAGAAAATTGTTTGAAACACCTCCAGATACTAGTCTCTACATTCAAATAGAACAAGATACATCCGAGCTAGAAATAGCTATGATCGGCTAGAAGAAATCAAATAAAGAAGTCAGATCCAATCTGACCTACACCTAAACAAAAACAAATTAAGCATCTCTTAGAAACGTATCAGAAATTTACAAGGAACACGGGTTGAGCAGTAGGGGTAGAGCATGAAATACATCCAACAACATAAACCCATACATCGAAACCATATAGAATACCAGAAAGGTGAGACAGGAGGTTATTAAGAAGTATGAAAAATGGAACAAGCCAAAGTCATAGTACCATCATGTGTTCATGGTCGTCCCCACTGATGATAGTTGAAAAGAAGGAGAGGTATCAGGTTATGTCTTGATTTCAGAAGATCAATGCAATATCTGATTTTGACTGATACCCCATGCTAGGATAGATGACCTACTAGACCAAATAGGTTCTGCAAAGTACATCAGTACTTTAGATTTAACAAAGGGGTATTGGCAAATACCCCTAGCTCAAGTGCACAGGAGTTAACAGCTTTCAGCACACCCATAGGGTTGTTTCAATTCACGACCATGCCGTTCGGCCTTCATGGTGCCCCAGCAACCTTTCAGAGGTATATGGACCATATTTTGAGACCCCATCATTTGTACAGTGCTGGTTATCTGGATGACGTAGTTATCTACAGTCCGGACTGGGACACCCATTTGAGACATTTAAGTGCAGTAATTCAGAGCATTAAGGAGGCTGGATTTACACTAAATCCCTCAAAATGTGCCTTAGCCAAAACAGGAACCAGATATTTAGGTTTCATTATCGGTAATGGCAAAGTACAGCCAGAAGTAAGCAAAGTGGATGCAGTCGCTAATAGTGCTGTACCCAGGACAAAACGTCATGTTCGATCTTTTTTAGGGTTAGCCAACTATTATAGAAGGTTTATCCCAGATTTTTCCACTTTAGCTACACCCGTGACTAAGCTAACCAAAAACAAAAACCCAGATAAAGTAAATTGGAACGATGAGTGTGACCAGGCTTTTCGGAGTATAAAAGCTGCCTTGTGTTCTGCCCCAGTATTGTCAAGTCCTGATTTTTCAAAGCCATTTGAGGTTCACACTGTTGCTTCTGATACAGGCATCGGTGCAGTGTTAACTCAGCATGATAAACATGGTGAACACCCCATCCTTTATATTAGCAGAAAACTACATGAGCGGAAGAGGAAATACTCCATCATAGAGAAGGAATGCCTGGCAATGAAGTGGGCCATTGAGGCCTTGAAATATTATCTTTGGGGTAATAATTTTGAGGTGGTTACTGACCATAATCCATTGGTATGGCTTAATAACATGAAAGAAAAAAATACATGGATTATGTGTTGTACTTGGCTCGCCAGCCATATCATTTCACAGTCAGACACAGATCTGGTACCGAGCATCAGAATGCTGATTTCATGTCACGTTTTGGTGCAGCATGATAGGAATTGCTGAAACTGTTTTGAAATGACGATTCCGAGGACAACTGTAATGTATTTATGGAGTGTACCATTCTATTATTTTTAAACCTCAGGGAATATGTATTGATTGAGATATTGATTTATGTCTCAATAAGACAGTGGTCAATACTAAAGATAAAGGGTCCCTGAGGGGAACTTCTGGAGTGGGAGGGCAGAAGTTCCATCCCCTTCTAGGTGAGGGGGTTCAGGTCATCCAACCAATGGTTAGATGTTTGTGTGGGAGGAATGTAACAGGGCCCCCCTGATATGCATAATACAATAGGGTAACATTCCCCTTTAAAATAAAAACAAATTCTGTTTCACTCTTTTCTATATTCTTTTACTTATTCCAAACTATTCTGTTTCTTTTCTTGTCAGGGTGGCCAACCTGACAAACACATCTCTTTTTGCTTTACTATCCCTTTAAATGCCCCTTTTTCATAAAACAAAATCAAACTGTCTTGCTGATTTAAAGGGCAGTTTCCTAATAGAAGCTGCTGTCTTTGTCCTGTTTTAAAATGCATTTGTCCCCAAAAGTAGACTACGATGCTGCAGAGTTGTTAAAGAGTAGTGGTACCTACAGAACAGAATCCCTGCTGATCCAAGAAAAGCTGTTTTCTCTGGTTATTGAACCCTGTAAACAGTGGAAGGCAGAGGAAGGTAAAAAGCTGCAATTTCAGCTGTCTGAAATAAACCAAACAGGCAGAAAGAGTTAAAAAAGCTCTGTACAGTAGCTAATGAATTGTAATTTGAATTAAAATGACTCTCTGAGGTACAGAGAGCTGTTTTTCTTTCTGTTGTCTTAGACTGCTTTAAAAGAACAAAACAGAGAATTTCTGACAGAATTGTTTTGCTATTATTTAAAGACAAACTTTCTTCTACTTCTTAAAGCTGTACAACACAATATATTATGGATTGTGAAGTCATGAAAAAGAAGTTAAAGTGATTGTTTTTACCAGAAGCTTCAGTATGCCTGGCTTAGGAGTTGGCCAGGCCCAGAATGACAGTTTATATAGGAAGAAGGTATGATGTCACCAAAAAGGGGAGGAGTAAAATGTACCAGGAGGAGGCTATATAAACCCCTATTTGATTGGCTAGAGGGAGGAGATGTGGAGGAGTGTTCAGTAGGGTTCTGGACACTGAGCAAGAAGGAGCTTGTTCAAGGAAAGTTATAGCTGTTAAAGAAGGAAGACAAACCAAGAAGAAGTGATTCCTGTTTGAAGTGTGCTGGACTTAACACTTTATATTTCTTTCTGTGAAGTAACAGTGCTTTCTTTATTTTTTTTTTATTTTTTTTTTGTTTTGAACAATTTATTTTGGACATTTATTTCTGATTTAAGAAATAAAATGATAAATGCAGTAATTTGCATTTTTTATGCACCAAAGTTCTGTCTGTGTGTCTGTCATTGATCCCACTCTTCCACACAGGATTACACTGCAGTATGCCTGTCCCGTATGTGAATAAAAATATATTATCTGGCATGTATGTCACTGCCATTGAATGCTTTACACCAGCGGGAAAACAAATTAGCTAAAAAAATGAAAGAGGAAATTAGAGTGATACTTACCTGTAGATGTTTTCCTTTAGGTGGTAGGAGTAATGCAGTCCTGCAAAGTTAAACATTCTGTAACCTGTGAAAACAAAATGAAAATCAGTTGCCGGTATTTGGTGAGGTGACATTGGCATCTTTAAAATGGTAAATAAAGGATTCACACCACAGTGCAAGTCAAAAACATAGTACATGATATTAGTACATACTTACTGTAAATTAATGCTAAGAAGCAGGGTGGCTGTGGCTGGCTGCGGGTTCATAGCTTGGGCACAGGTACAATGTCTCTCTCTCTCTCTCTCATTCTCAAGAAGCAGGGTGGCTGTGACTGGATGCAGGTTCACAGCTTGGGCACAGGTACAATGTCTCTCTCTCACTCTCAAGAAGCAGGGTGACTGGCTTGCTGTGGGTTCATAGCTTGGGCACAGGTACAATGTCTCCATGTATCTCACAAGAAGCAAGGTGGCCTGCTGGGGTACGTTACTGTTTTTCAGGGTCAGGAGGATATCTGTCAATCAATCAGCAGGATTTAAGTGGCTGCAAGTTGACGTTTAGAGGACTACGGTTAATAATGACTGCATGCATTCTGTGAATTGTACCCTCAAAATCAAGAAAGGGGAAGTCGAAATATAATGACATGTCTTTAATATTTATTTGTCAGTTGTCATACTATAGTCAAGGCCACCATTTTTTAATTTTTAATTCAAAAAAATGGTAACATTATGGAACCCCCGTAATTTTGCCGTTATTCCCTCCCACCAACATCCTCCTCATCATCATCATCAAGGAGGAAGCAGCCTTCATAGTCCTCAAAGCTGGAGTTGTATCCACTTTGAAATTCTTTTTCCATGATTGTATCATCAACCTCAATAGTACACCATTTGATGGTGCCACCAGGATGGTCTGCTTCACCTACATCATCAGCATAACCATCATCGTGATGGGGTGCAAACATAGATGTGGTTGTAAGTCTTGGTATGTGACCTTCATTCATTTTGATAAATGTCAGCATGCTGACATTTGTAGGTGATAGGTTAGTACAATGGTCTTGCACTATGGTCCCCGCAGAACTAAATACCCTCTCCACACTTACTCTGGAGGGTGGGCAGGTCAGGTACTTTAGTGCTACTGATGTCAGTGCTGGCCATTCATTCACCTTGCCACTCCAATACACCAAAGGATTGTCCAATATTGTCAGATGCCTGTTTTCTGCCAAATAGGCATCAACCATGGTCTGTGATGCACGCATTCCTCATGAATCATCCACCTGTTCACAAGATTCATCTAGGTCACAAATTCCAACTTGGGACAAGGGACCACAAAGTGGATTGATGGACAACTGTGCAGCTGATGCCACCCCTTGCCCCTCAGCCACCTTACTGTATGTGCTCTGTCCACAGTGACCTTCAGCCTTGGTATGCTGTGGTTTACAGAACTTAGCACATGACTTCTGTGCACCATGAACCAATCAGACCAGCTGTCCAGTCAGATTTTGAACCTGATCGTGCCCTCCCTCCAGTATGGATGCAATGCCACGTTTGTAGCATGTGTCCAGCATTTTGGCTAGTCCAGATTCTGGAGATTGTTGAACAGTGGCGATGTGTTGATTGCTGTCTAATATTGTAATCATGTGTTTCATTAATGCACAGCTTGATGTATCTCTGGCCACACCAAGGCTAGGCTGCAGATTCAACAAAGACTTCCTCAGCACCCGCAGCAGTGGAATGGCTTGACTAATGGATGCAGTGCCACCACTCACTGCCTGTGTGGCATGTTCAAATGACCTAAAAATTAATAATACAGAGTCCATGAGTCTCCATTGTTCAGTTGTCATTGACACTGAGGCCCCTGTACTGTCATGGCTAGTGTGCATAACTACATACTCAGAGATGGCTTTGTAATGCTCATACAACTGTTCTGCCATTTAAAGGGCTGAGTTCCATCTCGTGACAACTTCAAGCTTGAGGTGGTGCAAGGAAGGCCGTTTTGAATCTGGAGCTGCCTAAATTGGTCACGGGCCTTTCCAGAGTATGCAAAGTGGGCACAGATGTGGCGTGCAACAGTCAGCATTTGCTTTATTTCAGGGTACTGCAGAAACTCCTGTACAACAAGATTTAAACACTGGGCCATGCTGGAAACCCTCACAAAGCCACCATTGCTGATACATTTAACAATGTTTGATCCATTATCAGTAACTATGAAGCCAGCTTTTAGGGACAGCGGGTGCAGCCACTCAGCAATTTCTGTCAGTAGCAAGCCTAACATGTTTTTGCCTGTATGCAACCCTGCCACACTATGCATTGCAAGCGTGGCAACTGTCTAATGCCATGAAGGTTGCTAATACCACAGTCTGACTTATTACACTGCTTTCCCATCCCACCATCACAGACAACCCCAAATTGCTGATGCCCAATGTGCAGTAATACACAGATAGGAACTACCAACTATTTTGCCACTTTTCCACATATCCATTCTTAAGCGAATGTAAGGTGTTGTGGAATGCTGAAAGACATGTCTTATACATTCTGTCATTGTCTGATATAACTCAGGGACAGCACCGGTGAAAAAGTATGTCCTGGATGGGATCTTCCATTTAGGACAGGCGTGTGCCACAAAGCACCGGAATCCTGCATTCTCCATAAAGGAGAATGGCAAAAGGTCATTTGCCAGTATTTCCTTTACTGCAGCATTGAGTTCACATGCAACTGCATGATTTGGTGGGTATTTACTGTTCTGGGCAAAAAGGCTGTGCAACTTGGGCTGCATTGTTCAGTGTTTTGCTCGTGGCATGCCAAATGGCTCGCCTCTATGAACTGACATGGATGGGAGTACCTTTAATATGTGTGGGTGGGTGCACAGGTGACAAGCAAATAAATGCAGTTATTTTACCTGTTTTATGCATAGGGGCTGATGTACTAGAATTACTACACGGACCACAGCTACTCCGACCACTACTTGAACATTCAAAATCCTCCTCCTCCTCATGACTGTAGTAATCCTCCAGTGTTATTTCACCACTTTTACTGATATTGCTTCTTACACTAAAGGAAGGGGTACCATGCTCACTAAGGTGGATGAGGGTGAATGTCCCACTATGGCATTAGCTCCCCTCTGGTGCCAAGTCCACAGTGCCATGTGCCTGCTCTTGAGATGAGTATGCTGGTCCCCAGTGCCCAGATGGCTACCCTTTTTTTACCGTGCTTCACATGCACTTGGCCAAGCTGGCAGATTGCCAATGTTTCATTGCTACAATCTTGAATGAAAAAATCCCAAACTAGGGATTTTAGTGACCTACTCTTCATATGTCGCTTCTGGGGTTGCATGTGGAATGGCAGTTTTGGTGGTGATGAAATGGGGGGTGTACTGCATGATTTCTGGTGTTGTGCACACTTGGACTTTGAACATCACAGTCAATGACTATTACTTCAGGGTCATCAACAGAGACAGTTACATCAGAACTTTGAGGAGGGGGGGGTGATTGATGAACAGACTGTTTACAAACAGCCACCTTCACTTTCATTTTGTTAGGTTCCCAAATGGGATCACTAGCATCATCATCATAATTAACATCCACAAATTCACTTCGGATGCTTTCCTCCTGTGGAGATATGCCAAATACAGCCTCAATACTATCATCCACATTTGTTTCATCAACATCTGAATGTTTGGATGGCCTAACCACAAGCTCAGTGGAAACATGAGACTGTGAGTCATTAGCATGATCAGAACCATGTTCAACTACTGTGGGGAGTGGGACATCAGCTCAAGTCTGCTGATTCAACATTTTTCCCACCAGATAAGTTTGCCCGGGTTGAACTTGTAGCAATACTCATGCTGTTATCAACCATGCCGTCACTAACTTTACTACCAGCATGGACAACAGCATCTCCAACCAGCATTGAAGTGACTGATTTCACTGTGAAAAACAGAGTCAGAGAAATCTCTTTACTTGCAGCAACTGCTACCTTTCCCTTCTGTGGCGTACTACCACAGCCATGACCACTACTCAACACTGCTGGACTTCCTGCTAGCCCCTGATGAACCTGCCTCATCATCACAACTTCCACTGCTAATAGTCTTATTGGTAGCAGTGCCACAGCCACAAACAGCTTTGCATGAAGATCTCTTTGCTGGCATTTTTTATGATTACACAGAAAATTAACAGCAACTTATTATTTTGGCTGTTTTTGGGGATGGGAAGCAAAAAACACAAGTGATGCAGCCGCACTGGCACAAGTAACACAAGACCTGAACCAGTCTTCATAAACTCAAAGTAAAAAAAAAATACCTTGTTTTGTGGGGGTACAGCTTTAGCTACACAGACAGAGTAGACAGAAGCAGGGAAAAACGTTGCAGACAGGCTGAGGAATTCAGAGAACTGCTATTTAGGTGCCGCAACAAAATGTGTATCAATTTATACAGTGTACACACATTAAAGGTCAGCCACCAAAATGTTAACTGTTCAGTAAACTACAATACAGACAGTATTTTAAAATGACTGAAAAATTGCCCAGCAAACAGAAAAAAATATATAAAAATTAAGTAAAGTTGTATTGTGTGCACCTAAACACACAAATAATAAAAAAATAGCCAACAAAAGTTGGAAAAACTGCCTTTCTCATTAATTTCCCTTCTACACCACAGATCTGCTCCTCCCTGAAGCACACTGCTACAGTGTCTATCGCTACAGAGACTGAATGTACTAAAGTAACATTAAATATTCTGATAAGATCAATAAATGCTCAATGATATAAACATATAAGGGTTTCCTACAATCGATGTATAACATTTTGACACAAATTTTGTGGCAAAAATGCGTTTTTTAAGGTTTTTTGATGGTTTGAATCTCAGAGCTCTGAGTGCAAACTGTCTCCAGCTTTCCATGACACACACTATGCTGAACTGAGGCTGCGGAAAACAATATAGAGCCCATGTAACCTTAAATCCATGAATCACTGCAAAATTCACATTAAAAAGCAAAAAAACAAGGTGAAGTAATGCAAAGTACATAAAGAATAATGAGAACTTCATGTTACTTCGGGACGCAAAGTTTTTCACTTTGCTATGTGGAAAATTACACGAAATGTGAGTTCTACATGAAATACTATGCATAGCGCATTTTAGCCACTTCGCCCACCTCTACTGGTGGCCCTTTTGAGTGAGTTACTCAATACTGGGGTGGTTCCAGAGGACTGAAAGAGGGAAAATGTAGTCCCTCTCCACAAGAGTGGTAGCAGGGAGGAGGCAGGAAACTACAGGCCAGTCAGCTTCACCTCAGTAGTAGGAAGATCATGGAGGCACTGCTTAAGGAGAGAATTGTGTAACAATTGGAAACCATGGGAACACACAATCGAAGGCAGCATGGAATCACAGCAGGAAGGTCATGGCAAACAAATCTGATTAACTTTTTTGAATGGGTGACAAAGGAGGTGAATCAGGGAGGAGTGGTGGATATCGCCTATGTCGATTTCAGCAAGGCCCTTGACACCTTACCCCACAGAAGACTGGTGAAAAAACTAGGTAGCCCGGGGGGGGCGCAAAGTGGAAAACTGGGTTAGCAACTGGTTGAGGGACAGGAAGCAGAAGGTGGTAATAAATGGGATCAAATATGATGATAGGAGGGTGACCAGTGGGATACCTCAGGGATCAGTACTGGTGCCAGTCCTTTTTAATGTCCTGCCACCTGCCACTTTAGCTATGTTGTCCACTTGTTGCGGTCCCCTCTCCCCTCTTTACTCCTGTCCCAAGTCAATCAACAGTCTAAAGCATCTTAATATCCTCTGTTTCGATCAGTGGTGAGATTGCATCAGTGTGTGTGCAAATTGCACTGTACATTCACAAACAGCTTCTCGGCAGATGGCTTCTCAGGGCACAGACAAAAAAAAGAACTGAATTTAAAATAAAAAAATGGAACTGTGAAATACAATCCCCCTCAAGCACCATCCAGTACTAGGTGGAAGCTGATGAACAGGAAGGGCAGAGGACACAGTAACTTTGCACAGCAGGAAAACAAAAAAAAAACCTTAGCAGCCTCAGCAGGCAGGATCCTCCTGGCAGCAACTTCAACTTGTGATGGAAGAAATATTAAGGATTTTTTTCTTGAACATATACCTACATCCACAAAAATCAAAGACAAAATAGAAGATATATTTTTTTCCTTTTTTAAATTATCAAACAAGCCATTGTATAATATCAATAAGACACTCCAGGGATGTGTGTTATTGTGTAATAACGTCACACCTCATGTGTTGAATGCAGTCGGCCTGTGGCCTCATGCTTCAACAACCCAAGGTGTGACATTTTTACACACTAACACACACCCTGGCATGCCTTATTGCTTAATGAAGTCATCACATGCAAACCATGTTTTTCCTGGATTAAATATTGATAGAGGAGTTAAAACCTCTTCTCAAATGCTCATGATGACAGGTTGAGAGGTCCTTGATCCCACCAAAATTGCCAATTACTTCAACACAACTTTTACTGTCCTTAGTTCTTTAGTTCTGCCATCCCCACTGAGTCTGCCCAGACCCCCTACAGGGAAGCTGGTCCTGAAGCCTCCAAGATGGTGGGCTCTGAACCAGGGTACCCTAAATTCTACTTTAAGGCTGTTTCAGTCAAAGACACCATGAAATACATCAGTAAAGTACCTGGGAAAACTAGGTGTGGGAGTGATTTAATTAATATGAAGTTTCTTGTCATGGCAGTAGAGGAACTTTCCCACCCCATCTCTAGAATTTTTAACTTTTCACTATGCTACTTGCTGTTTCCAGAAAAGTGGAAATCCACACTGGTTACACTAGTTTTCAAAAGCAGACACTGGACTAGACTTGCCAATTACAGACCCATTTTTATTCTCACCCTCTGTCCTCGGCCCTTGAGAGAATGAACCCTGACCAACTTGTTACATGCCTTGAACAATATAGTCCCCAGTGTGTACAACAGCATAACTTTCAGAATCTCCACATTACCAACATGGCACTGTTGGAATATACCAACTATGTTCATGAGGCCCTTGACAATGTGACCTTGTCAGAGCTATACATATTAACCTTACTAAAACTTTGACTTGGTCAACCATTAGCACCTACCTAATAAGCTCCAGGGCCTGGGTTTGTCACAGAACATAGCTGACTGGTACCACAACTATCTCATCGATCACTCCTAGTATGTGAAGATTGATAAATCTTTGTCCAACATTAAGAGAGTATCTATTCTATTTGGCCTTGTCATAAATAAACTGCCCAATGCCTGTCAGACAGACAATGTACTCCCTCTATGCCAATGGTGCAGTCATCTATTCCAAAAACCCTTACCTTGACAGCCTTACCACCCCTCTACAAAGTAACTTTAGGTCACTAGAAAGCAGGTTCTCCAACAACAAACTGGTCCTCAATTACAAAAACACAAAGACCATACTCTTCTCCAGCCTTCCACATGGCAGGAATGCCCTTAATCCTCCTTTCTGGCCCTTCCTGCCATCTCTGTGTTGGTCCAAGTGTGCCTTTCATTAGGGCACCAAAATGTCAATTTTTATACCCCCTCCCTGAGGTCCGCTCCCCCCGGAGTTGGTATATTTAGTTAGGGGGGTGTGGGGCACATCCCCCCACATGGAGGGGGTGCTGGGGCACAGCCCCCTGCGTAACACACGATCGGCGAATTCAAATCCTGACACCCTAATGATGGGCACACTCAGATGGGCACATTTTAGTGGTGGAACCCCTTTCTGGTATATTCATTGGGGCAAGTGGTAATTTGCTGTCAGGGTGGCTAACTGGTTAAACAAACTGCTTGATACACTGCTGAATGTCCTCAAGTTTAAGCAATTTATTAGCTCTTTGTAGTCTGCCCTTGCAGTCCAATGCAATTGTAACCATTAAAACAGTTTTATTTGGGAAGTGTTTTGCTTCAACAATCGCTGCCAGGATGGCTGCAGGGGAGGATGGGCAGCTGGAGGAGTTGCAAAAATACACTGAATGATGCCCATAGTTAGAAAGTCACTATCACTTCATGATAATCAGGATGACACTAACTAAAGTAGCAGGGTGACAGTGAGTTCAGAGCATTGTGCCCTAAAGCATTTCTGAAAATTCTACACATCTTAATGTTCCAAGTCTGTATTTTCAAAGAAAGCGCACAGGGTCTCTAATGTTCTCACCTGTAAACAACAATGTACAATTCTTCAGGCACAGCCTGATGTGTTTTGGATTTTTTACTTAGATAAAGGATTACAAAATCTGAAATGTATCAGGCTATGCCTGGTGTACATGACGTTTGTCCTTTAAATATGGAATAAATACTTTTGATACTTCTTGAAGCTCTGGTGTCATTTCATAAGTGGGTTGTGTGTGCCATAGTTTAAGAGTAAGAATTGTACATCTTAATGTTCCTATACAGAGTTCTCATTTACCACATATAGAAAAACATCAGTGAGTGACTATGTATATTGACTTAAGGGGACTACTTTACCAATTTACCATACTAAAATTGCTTTTAAACTATTTAAATTTAATTCTTAATTTATTTATTTATTTGTTTAAACTACTTATAATTTATTTTTCTTTTTGGATTTTGATGGGCAATGAGCCATTTTATTACCATGATAAAACACTCCAGGGTGTGCATTATTACATCCCAGGTGCATAAGGACACTTGGCCTTCAGCCTTACTATGTCCCTGGGATATGTATTAAAATACTTTATGAAATGGCCACGACATTTTAAGCAATTTGATTGGCCTGTAGTCGTGCATTAGAAGTGTCTAATGCATGGTTACAACTAGTCCTAGCAAACAGGACACAGTATCAATGTTATAAATCATTGTGCCCGCCTGCAGCAATCTCTCTCTCCTGGCTGTCTGCTCCCTTGCTCTCTTACTGCCCACCCACTCACTTGTACTGGACATGAAGAAAAAAAAATGTGCACATCAATAGCTAGATTTTTTTAAATAATACTCACTTTTTAAATTTTTTTTAAACAGTAGTCACTTCTCCTCAAGCAACCACTATATTTGTTTCCTATCTCCATTGCCCACCTGTTCATTCATTCCCCCAACTACTCACTTCCTCTGTCACCCATGTGACAAACTGGAGGCACCACACAGTAGATTAATCCCCTCCCACACGCAGACCTCAAATTTAGTTTACCTCAAAAGACTATTAAAAATAAATAACTTTCTCCGTGACTTCTGTGCCTTCTATTCTCACAGCAGCTGGGTTTGTCACAGTTGCTGCCATGCTGCACTGCTCCATTCATTATTTCATGCTGCCTACTCTCATTTTTATCTTGCTCTCTTTCATTATTTTGTGCTGCCCACTCTCGTTTTCTTCTCATCAAGAACAAGTGTGTGTGTTTGTGTGTGTGTGTGTGTGTGACAGGAACCATGACAAACAAAAGAATCTACAACTATGGCTGCCACAGTAGGATAAAAGTCCTCAAGTTAGAAAAAAAAAAGCAACACATCTAGGCGGAGGAACTATTTTATATAAAACAAGGACTAAAATGTCACTTTTTTATTTGTAAAGCATAATAATTTTAATTTCAACATGAATCTAAAATTGAGATGCCCATTTCATAAGTGAAATACGACACTCCAGGGTGTGCGTTAAACAGTTCTAATGAATGGCTAGGGGTCTGGATGCACTCGGCCTGCAGTCTCATGCCACACTATGCCCCCTAGCCTTGTGTTAGAACTGTCTAAGGCACACCCCTTCATGTCTTTTTGTTTACTTAATGCATACACTGTCATGGGTTATTACTTACTTTATGACATTTGAAACTCCCACCCTAAGAGTTGATTCAATTTTATGACTTTTGAAAATACCACCCGACATAACTCGGAATGTTGCCCATTTTATTACTTTTAGAAATACTACCTAATGTGCTGTAACTTAGAGTTTTGGCCATTTTTGACTGTTGAAAGTCAATCCATAGCATGTAAGCAGCAAGAATTTTGTTTTAAATATTATTACCCCAAAACAACTTGCATACATATCAGAATGCTTGTTAAATGAATGTGGCAGTTAGAGTTTGTACATTTTGTCAATGAAGTAGCCAATTTCATAATTTGTAATACTGTATGTGTTGCTTGTAAGCAATATGTGGGCAATAACACATGACAAGGTATGAAATCATTAGAATATATATGCACTCCTCCAGTGTTTGTTGGGGCATGAGGCTGAAATCCAAGAATCCTCTGCACTCCTGGAGGATTGCTTACTTGACCAATTAATGTTGCACTTAGGAGTATGTTTTTGCACTTTGAAAGTGACCTGCAGTTAAAACATGTGGCTTAGAAAATTCAGCAAGTACGTATAGGCACAGCAGGTGACATAGTTTGTTCTATCAGAAAACAATAGTTGTGCAACCATCTTGACCCATTTTATAAAAAATTTTAAATGCTTATTGTGTGAATTATTGACAAATTAAGTAAGTCCTTATTTGGCATTGCAGAACACCATTTTAGTTTTTTTTATATATTGATATGCATAGTGTATTTTGTTTCTTGCTGGATATGAACGTTATCTCATGCTGTTTGGGGCGAGATGACCATAAAGCGAAGCTGGGTGGTTCTGTCATCTCAAAACAGCACAGGATAATGTTCTTATCCAGTAAGAAACAGAATCCATTACACATATTAATATATTATGGACCAGTGTGTGACTGCCTCTAAAAAACAGAGTTAGCGACTATGACAGAATTCTGTTTGTTTGTTATGTGTTCCCTCTCCACTTAGATTAGTAAATGGTTATGTGCTTTTGCTGGAGCAGCTGGAGTGGCTTAACAATTGTAATGCTTTGTTTTTTAATAAGTTTGTTTCAGTGAGAACGTTTAAGCCACAATCATTTCCATTTGACAATTCAAGCTGTGGCATTTGTCAGAAATCAGTCTTTGAAGATGGTGTTGTGTGACAGGAATTAGCTGATTGGTGCAGCATGAGGTGTCAACTGTAGTTGGGATAAAAGATATAGTAAAGCAGCTCTGTGATTGGCTTAGGCAGTTAGGCTGCATTATAACACTGAATTATGAGCTCATTCAGAAGATGTACATGGAGTGATTTTAAAAAGAGCAGATGCAGATGCAAATGTATGTTCCACCTGTATTTACCCAATGATGCTAAGCCTCTGGAGTTCTATTTTAGAGGGTCACATTTTGTTGTGTCAGTTTCTACAATTTATGTCTGCTTACGTCAAAAAAAATAACACATGCATCAAAAATGTGGTGCATATTTATCTTTTCTGATGCAAGCTCCAGGATTTACATCCAAACTGCTAGACCAGTCTAGTAGTGAAGACCAAAGTTTGCTTTGAAAATACGGACAGATTAGGACTGGACGAGATTAGCAAATTCTGATTTGGAAGAATTCTCGTGACATTTTCTGAGATTCCCCATATGGAAAAGAAATATATTTTAAACACATTTATTAATGTATATTTCATATATATGTATTATTAAATTTGAAAATATATTCTCATCATATATCTGAACTATATACAAAACATCTCAAACTGACCAATCTGAAGAATCTGATAAATATGCAAAATGTATGTTATAAATATATGTGTATTCCCCGTTATATATTTATTATAGGTGCACAATTTATGTTTTGTATATCTGCTGACAGACCTTGAATACTGTAATAGATATACTTTTTCTTTAGTTGTTGTATATCTAAAACATTTTGTAAATATATAATTGTAAAAATACCTTAAAGGACACCTAAACAACATTTTGCCAACAGACTATTCAAAAAATCCAACTTCATAAGGGGCTAAAATAAAGGCTGCTGTTTACTTTGATGCTAACATTGCATACATGTGAATAACATAAATAGCTTGGTATCATCTGAAAAAGTAAGCATCAGCCTTCCATTTTTTTAAAACCTGCTGTGCCTGTTTCCTAAAATGGCTGCCAAATGTGTGACGTGATGACATCATTGGAGCTAGAGGCAGAGAGGTACATGGCTCTCCATAGCGCTAACCAGTTCGGTTTTCCCCATTTGTTTACAATTGTTTCACCAAAATGATCAAATCTGATGGCAGATAAGAACCGCTTGACCCACCCAGTCTACCCTTTTTTCCCTACCTACATTGTTACTTCAGACCATACTTGATCTACCGCTCTTTCTTCCTCCCCCCCCCTCCTTTCCACAATGATTCCCTTGTGCCTATCCCATGCATTCTTGAACCCTGCCACTGTCTTTGCCCCCACCACCTGTGCTGGAAAATTGTTCCAAGATTATAAAATGGGTCTTGAAAATCATCTAACGTCATAGGTCAAAACATGTCATGACTGTATGTAAATCCTGCAACAGGCAATTGGTAAAGATCCCAGGTAATCAAATGTTACTGTAACTCTCTTTGAACCAAATTCATTTTTATTTTAATTTTTAACAGCAGAGTCATTTTATAATCTCAGTAATGCACTTCAAGGCACGTATAGTAAGTCAGCAATAATGCACGACATGGCGTGTGGTTTCTGGGGGTTAATCAACACCCTAGGTGTAATGTGATGCATGAGGCCGCAGGCCAAGTGTCCTTAAAGCACCTGGGGTGTTGATTAATCCCCAACAGCCACACACCCTGGTGGAGTGGGTTATTGCTTGTTTATCACATGAGTGCACAGAAATGTGCAACCCAATTGGTTCAGTCAATTTACGAGGCTGTGGATTACACACTTTTTGTGTGGTTAAAGTCACTCGTCTGCGCCTCCTAACTCACCACACAAGGCGTGTGTAAATCTCACAACAACACATGCCCTGTCGTGCATTATTGCTTAAATCCACCACTCTGTGATGAAGTACTTTCTAACATCTCTGCAGAATCTACCCCATCCAGCTTCACAGCATGTCCCCTTGTTCCTGAACACCTTTTCTTCTATAAAATACTTCCCTCCTGTACCTTATTTACCCCTGTGAAGTATTTAAAGGTCTCTATCATATCCTCCCTTGCCTTCCTCTCTTCCAGCGTGTACATATTGAGGTCCTTTAGTCTTTCATTAAGGGCTTTTGCAATGTGACTTATAAAGACATTAAATTGAACTGGTCCAAGCACTGACCCTGATGCACCCCACTGGTCACTCTTCCTTCCTTGGTGGGAACTCTATTTTACACCACCCTCTGTCGCCTATCCCCCTATCCAATTTCTTATCCACTTTACAACCTTTGGACTCACTCCTAAGCTATCCAGCTTGCTTACTAGTCTCCTCTGTGGAATGGTATCAAAAGCCTTACTGAAATCTAAATAGGCTACATCATCGCTCCACCCTAGTCTAACTCCTTTGTCACCCAGTCAAAGAAATCTATCAGATTCGTTTCACATGACCTTCTCCCATGAAACCATGCTACTTTTGGTCTTGTAACCCACTTGATTCAAGATACTGTACAAACCTTTCCTTCAGCTGTGCTTCCATTAATTTTCCCACCACCAATATCAGGCTGACTGGCCTATAATTGCCAGCCTCCTCCCTGCTACCACTTTTGTGTAGACTACATTCACCCTTCTCTAGTCCTCCAGACCACTCCTGTTTCCAATGAGCTGTTAAACAGGGCTGTCAGAGGTGCAGCTAGTATTTCTCTGAGCTCCCTCAATACCCTTGGATGCACCCCATCTGGTCCCATTGCTTTATCCACTTTCAGGTTAGTGAGTCCCTTGAGGATTCTCTCCTCCAAAAAAAGGACTAGTGTCCACCTCACTCCTTCCAAAGCTTCTGTTACTTTTTTGTGACCCAGCCCTTTCTCCTTCCTCTGTGAACACTGAACAAAAATACTGTATTTGTTCAGGATGTCTGCCTTTTCCTGGTCCCCCTCTGCAGTCCCCCCCTTCTCTTTTTAACTTTATTATCCCCCCCGGACCTTCTCTTTTCACTTATATACCTAAAAAATATCTTGTCCCGTATTGTTACCTCCTGGGCTATTCTCTCATCAGTTTGCACCATTGCACTCCTTACTGCTTTCCCTGCTTGTTTCTGTTTCCCCTGATACACCTCCCTATCCTCCTCCCTCTGCATCTCCCTATACCTTCTAAATGCTTCCCTTTTTGTCTTTACCTTTTCAGCCACCTCTTTTGAGAACCATAGCAGTGTCCTTTTTCTCCTGCTTTTACTCACTTGCTTGATGCAGAGGTTTGTTGCCTTTATTATGCTTCCTTTTAGCTTTCCCACTGTTCCACTACCCCTCGTAGGCCATGCCCCCTGGCAGGTCATCCCGGAGGCATTCACCCATCTTTATAAAATCTGCCCTTCTGAAGCCCAGGACCCTTGTCCTTGTGTAGCTCAATTCTGCAGCAGTCCATATATTGAACCACACCGTACAGTGACCACTGGTCCCCAGCTGACCTTCCATCTTGACGTCCTCAATACTGTCCCTATTAGTGAGTAACAGTCCAGTATTGCCCCCTCGCAAGTGGGTTCACTGGCTAGTTGCCTGAGAAATTCCCCCTACAGAGATTCCAGGATGTCTCTGCTTCTAGATGAAGCTTCTACTGAGAGGCTCCATTCTAGATCTGGCAGGTTGAGGTCCCCCACCAGCAGCACCTCCCCATTTTCTGCCATCTTGCCTATAGCTTCCACCAGTACCTTATCCAATTCCACCCTCTGTGCTGGAGGTCTATACATCACTCCAGTGTGAATAGTGGCTCCATTCCCCATCTCCAGGGTGATCCACAGTACCTCTGCATCCCTCTATATTCCCTGCATCTTTGTTGCTTTTATGCTTTCCCTCACATAAAGCACCACACACTCTCTTGTCCTTCCCATCCAGTCCTTTCTGAACAGAATATAACCTGGTATGGCCATGTTCCAGTCATGGATTTCTGTTCACCATGACTTGGAAATGGCCACAATGTCCAGGTCAACCACTGCCATGATGGCTTTGAGGTCCGGAATCTTATTTGCTAAACTTCAAGCATCTGCACACATGGCTTTCCAGGTTTTGTATCCACTCTGCTTGTTGCCCCCTTTTTTTCTTTTTGCCCTGCCTCCTTCTCCCCTGTCTTTTTAATGCACCCATTCCCTTCCTTCTCTACCTATACTACCCTGCTTCCTTTAATTTGTGCTCTGAGGGATTCCACCCCCATTGGGTTCTCCTTACTCTACTCCAGCCTGTGAAGGGGGAAGCAGTTTCTCCCTCTCTGATTGCTTCCATCACCCCCCTTGGATAATTTAAATGCTCATCAAAGTAACATTTAAACTATCTACTGAGGACTACAGTTCCCCTTCCAGATAGATGCAGCCCATCACCCCTGTATAGGCCTTTATCCTCTTCTATGTGTCCCCACTCCCTAATAAAGCTGAACCCCTCCTCTCTGCACTATTCCTTCAGCCATCAATTGAAGACCAGCCACTGGGCAAGAGATAAAAGAGCTGACACAAATAGCCTCTTTTTTTTCCAAAATTGCTTTTTCTCCTGGTGGGGAGCTTGTCTCTCAGGGATATACCCTGATCAGGCAGAACCCCAACCATCATTCAGTTGGCTCCAGATATATGTATATGCACTCATTCATTCAGTTCAGTTGGGCAGCCAGCCGTGGCGGTGAGTGGAGGGCTGTGCTGGCTGCCTGCCCATTGTTGGGGTGTGTGTGGTGGTGGAGATCTACCTGTTGGGGTGGGGGTCCACTAGACACCAGGGATATAGTAAATTGCACTCTGTCATGGGACATAGGTAAGCCATCATGGTGGCAAGTTGGAGGGACTGGCCATCACACTGGGGCTGGCTGCTATCACTGTTCCTGGGGCCATCCTTCAGTGGGTAAGATGAAGGACTTGGTGGTCTCCAGGCATATTCTAATATTGCACTGCCCATGAGGTTTGGGTCGGCGATGTGTTTACATGCCAATGTTACAGGCGGCGATGGGTTGCCTGCTTTTATGTGTGCCATGATATTTTCTCTGCGATGTTACTGTCCAGATATGATTTGACTATGGTAATCAACATTATAAGTTTATAGAAAGATCATACGGTCACTAATGGGTGTGCTATGTAAGTTCATTGTTCCTCACTGCTTCATTTCCAATATTTGTATTTCAATAAATTGAACTATGATAAAACAGGCTCTCAGTGTCAATCCAAGAAATAAAAAGGAAAAAGAAATAACAGATTTGCTGCAGTGTCTATTGAGGAGTCAACTCCTCTGAAGATGAAACCTATAGATAAGGGTTTGCAGGATCACTGAGGCAAAAACAGGACCACCAGCAAGAGCTCCTGAGGTTGTAGCTATTGCAATCATATCTAAGGGCATAAAAGTTGCTAAAACCAGAAAAATTGAAACATAGAATGTGTCAGCAGAAAACGACTGGTAGGTCGATCCAGTCCACCCTATCTTCCATGTCTATTACTACACCCTAGACCCTATTCAGTCATATGTGCCCCTCCCTCCTCCCTCTTTTCTACCTATTATACCCGTGTCCCTAACCCATGCATGCTTTTAGCTCCCCCTATCTTTGCCACACCACCTCTTCTGGTAGGCTTTTCTAGGTGTCCTCCACCTTTCTGGGAATAAGTATTTCCTCACATCCCTCATAAACTCCCCTTTAAACTTTATAGCATACTCATGTGTTATGGTGCTCCTCCTTGGAAAGAGGCTCCCCTCCTGCACCTTGTTCACCCCCATGAAGTACTTGTAGGTCTCAATCAATGTTACTTTCTTGTAGTCTCCGTTCATATGATTTCTCATGCAACTCACGCACCATTGTGGTAGCTCTCCTCTGGGCGACTTCCACTCTATCAATGTCTTTGCAGAGTTGTGGCCTCCAGAACTGGATGCAGTACTCTAGGTGGGATCTCACTAGTAATTGATACAGTAACAACACCACCTCCTTTCTCCTGCTAGAAATCCCCCTCCCTATGCAACCCAACATCCAACTAGCCTTATCTACTGCCTCTTCACACTGCTCTGACACCTTGTGATCATCAGATATGATTACCCAAGGTCCCTCTCTTGCTTGATGACTGTAAGCACCTCCCCCATCTTATACATAGCCCCCAGGTTTTCCTGTCCCACGTGCATAACTTTGCACTTTTTGGCATTGAAAGACAGCTGCCATACCCTAGACCACTCCTGTAGTTTTCCCAGATCCCTTTGCATTCTCTCCAGTTCCTCTTGGATGCCCACCCTGTTGCAGATTTTTCTGTAATCCACAAGGAGACATGCTTTCCTCTCCAGTTCCTAAGCAATGTCACTTATGAAAACACTGAAGAGGATGGGACTCATTTTCAATCCCTGTGGTACTCCATTGGTCACTCTCCCATCCTATACCCGAGTGACTGCCATTTACCACAAATAAGACAACTTCTGTATTTTGTTCAGTGAAAGAAATGACAGAGAATATAAATCTATTGAATTAAAGTGTTCAGTGTATGGAGACATAAATGTACCATCTTGTTTATCAAGTCAATAAAATGGACAAGAGGCAGTTGATTAACAAATACCACTGAAGAGATTAAAAGTGCATCAACAGAAGACAAAGCAAAAGTACAGTAGAAACCTGCAAGCTGTTACAGCAACACTAACTACAGATGATTCATGAAAGGAATGTTTTAAGATCATGGGCTGAATTTCAAAGGGTGGCACAGGGCCTGCATCAAGTCCTGCACCACAACACTGTGCTCCTGCTGCTATGCTAATCCCTTTTGCTGCAACTGTACAAAATTCTCTCAGGTCAGATACAGTTGTGACAGTTTTCCTGACTTACGGCAGCTTGTGTTGAATCTCGGGCACAAGCACCGTAAAAATGTTCCCTGAAATTAATGCAAGCTGAACCACAAAAAGATGTTCTAACTCACATCAATTGCTGCATGGATGGAAAATCTTGTTAGAGTGTCCAATCCTGGTGTGCCATTCCTTTGGTACACCCAGGGCTTTGCGGCAGTCTTGGTTTTATGAAAATCTGGCCCCACATCTGTGAAAGCAGTGGACTTTTTGAAATCTGTGAAAGTGAATGTAGTGAACCTTTTGAAATCCATATTTGCCTACCTTAAGCCTTTGTGAGTTATTCACTGGTAAACTGATCATTTTTATTGCTATAGTCTTTGGGAGGGAAGTGATTGTAAATTGACTTGAAGAGACGGCCAACTGATCCTTTCCACTTCCCAGTATACTGGTCCCACCCCTGCACTCAGATGCTTTATGACATCTAACCAAGGAGAGCATGGGACTGTGTTCCATAGAGGTCTATGGTGGTATTTAATTATGCTATTTTACGTGTGTCAACAGTTGCCTTGATGTAAAAGAAAGCCACTGCTCAGAGGCAGTATAGTGCTGTGGTTTAGGGCTCTCAACTGCAAACCTGGAGAGCTGGGTTTGAATCCCACAGCTCCCACTTGCATACGGTGTGACCTTGAGCAAGCAGTTTAACTTCCTTGTGCTCCAGGGTCACACCTGAAAACAAACTTCAACTTATACTCACTGAAGGTTTGAAGAGATAGAGGTGACATGATTGAGAGTTTTAAGTATAGGAAGGGAATAAATAAAGTGAATGAAGGTAGATTATTCAAAAGAAAAGTAGGAGTTAAAACAAGGGGTCATAATTTAAGATTGGAAGGAGGAAGACTTAAGAGCAAAGTAAGGAGATGTTATTTCATTGAGAGGGTGGTGGAACCCTGCAACAGATTACCTAATGAGGTGGTGTGTGCAGAAACAGTGGAAGAATTCAAGAGGGCATGGGACAGACACAAGGAGTTGGCTGGTGGGCAGAGGAAAGTATCCCTGAGAAGTGGAGACAAGTAAGGGTGGGTGAGAAATGGGCAGACTAGATGGACCAGGATGTTTTTTTCTGCTGCCACATTACTATGATACTGTGATTAGTGTGCCTTTCCTTGTTAAACAATTTCCCCTTTCCCTTACATAAGGGCTGGATCTTCAGCCATCATAATGCA
Organism: Neoceratodus forsteri; assembly: GCA_016271365.2. NCBI lineage: Eukaryota > Metazoa > Chordata > Ceratodontiformes > Ceratodontidae > Neoceratodus > Neoceratodus forsteri. The sequence goes on along the minus strand of CM057449.1, from coordinate 538,443,778 downwards.
GCCACAGCTACTGATCTTGAGTCATAACTGTGTCCTCTGAATGCGTTAAACACCACTTTCTTTTTTTCAGACATTTTGATGCATTTGTGACAGTTTGTCTTTTTTATGGCCACTTGATTAAGACATGTGCTTCATTTTTTATGCAAGTGGCAATGTTTTTGCTATAATTTCACGTAACTGTGCCAAATATTAGATCAACTCTTATCAGTTCTAACTGATGCATCATATTTGTCACAATTGCATAAAACAGCACTAAAAATGTTCCACCATTCTTTGAAAATCCAGACCGACAGTGTCTCTTTTAGGGCCACTTGCATCAAAAAGTGATACATTCATCATTGTTTGACTCAGTGGGGCATTATATGCTGCTGTAGTTTCACATAATGCCATTTCATCAAATGTTACACTAACTTGTATTTGCAACATGGCATGAAATGCTTTAGTACAATAATCTATTTACATTGGTGGAACTGTAACACATGACCGAACCTCAACCATGCATTAAATCCCTAGTAATGCCTGATTCATCATGTAGTACCTTGCTGAATCACTGTCAATTCACCATGGGGCACTACGTAAGTGAATCACAGGTTCTTTCCCACCCATCCGCCCCACAGAACTTTGACTACCCAGGCAGATATTTCTCTGTAAACATAATTTATAACTTCAGCAAGATGGATGATTATAATGTTACCTTTTCTCTTTGTGGTGTCAAGGGCATCACTGCATGGGTCAAGAAGCAGTTTGAAGGTAAAGTGATAGCTCTCGTGGGTCATCTTCTGCTGAAACCACATCTTCCGACAGCAGATTCTACTACTAGCATACCTGCTACTGGTTTCAAAGCTCCTCATGCAATGCTAAAAAAAACCCACAAAACAAACAAACATATTGAGTAAAACACACAGTTGCTCACCCAAAAAAGCAGCACCAGACATGTCACTCTCTCCACAGAGGAGTTAGATGACCTGGGGCACAAATAATCTGAGCTGAACATGCACAAGAATACTGCATGGGACTTCAATGTCTTTTCAGACTAGCTGATAGTCAACAGTATGTCAGTGGACATCAGCACAGTTACAATACCTAACCTAGCAAGCATCCTGAGAAGATTCTATGGGTCAGTGCAGACTGAGGAGAGCAAACAGTATAGTATCAGCTCCTTCGTAGGTCTCCATGCTGGCTTAAAAAATTACTTCAATAGCATGGAGGTGAACAGGAAAGTGAACATTGCCTCAGACCTTGATTTTCAAGTGGTGAATAACATCTTCATGGCTGTTCTGAAAGAGTACAGAAGAGCCGGACGAGACGTTGCCACACACCACCGCTGTATCTCCCAAGCAGGCCTAGATCACATTAGAAGTTGTCCCAAACTGAACCCTTAGTCTGCATATGGGCTGGTATGTAGACTCTGGTTCAAGGTGCAGTGAGGCCTCACCATACAAGGTAGCAAGGGACTGAGAAAATTAAGACATGACTCTTTCTTGATAAACAAAGATGAACATGACATTGAATATATTGAGGTGGCTTTTAATAAAACCACTAAAAACCACAACTTAGTGACAGAAGGCAACAGACAAGCAGTAAGAAGGGTCCTATACTCTCAACCAGGCAGTCCAAACTGTCCAGTGTCCTTCTTCAAGAGTACCTGGCTAGACATCCACCTAATGACCCAGCTTTCTATTTACATCTATTGAAAGTCCCCCAACATGTCTTAGATAAAAAAGACTGCTGGTATAGCAAGCAACCAATGGGAAGAAATTACCTAGGAGACATGATGGTGCAGATCTCAACAGATGCTGAACTGAGTGTTAGATATACCAGTCACTCAATCAGGAGTACAGCAGTACACATGTTGTCTGATGCTGGTCTCACAACGAGAGAGAGAGAGGTAATGTCAGTGACAGGGCATCAATGTGAGACCAGCCTCAGAAGCTACTGGTCACCATCGCAAATTGACAGAAAGAAGTGGTCAGGAATCTTATCTAAAGGGGATGCCAGCACAGAACCCAAACACCACACCCATAGTCCAGCACCAAAAACAACTGCTCCCTTATCAAGCAGCCCTGCATCTTCCAGTTAATCCTCAGCAAAAAAAGGAAATTCAGTGTCACAGAAAGCAGAACACAACGGAACACTCCCCAGAAAGCAAACCTAACATTGAAAATGAGCAGCCGACAGGCAACGCGTTGTCCATCAGTGGCAGCCCATTTCATCTGAGCCACATTACTAAAACTGGTACAATAACTTTTAGTTACTATTCTGCCAGTGGAAAAGGTATCCTGTAGAAAATTACAGAGTAGAAAATGTGAAACTATTCTGTTCCCCCTGCTGCATAGTAATAATTGAGCAGTTAGTTAGCTCTGTTTAATCGGATGTTTAAGAGTTCTTTATTGTTGCACAGTTCTTCCATATTGTTGTAATGCAGAACTGTATTGTGTTTAAAAAAAAAATTTATAAAAAAGCAGATTCATAGTTCCCTAGTTAAGCTAGCACTGTTCGTAGCACATACGGGTAAAACTGATACATATGCAAATTTCTGCAAGGTTCAATCCCACAATACAGCCCTCCACAGGCAGTGTGAGCAGCATTTATCAAGTCACACAGAGAGGCTCTTGTTGATATTTGTGCAACCTTGAAACTAATTCCATAATTATTAAAGCATTACTGTTTAAATGCAACTTTTTGTATGTTAACATGCAGATGGTGCCCACAGTATTAGTAAATATGAAGCGTCTCACCAGCTGGACCTTTCAAAATCACAGATTAAAAATGTTAAAAGTCAGCCAAGCTCTCTGTCTTTTTTGCCCATCAGTTAATAATTGTACACATTTTTTGAACTGTGCTTGCCATGTTACAAGCTCATTAAGCCAAGCCAAAGGAGGGTTCTACTGGGGAATGAATGCATGGTTGGGTGGTTGGAGGCACTCAGTCTTCAGCATCATGCCCAAACTGCCCAGTCATACATTAATTCCTCAGTAGATCCCTCCTTTGTTGTAGCTCAGTGCTTATGTGGTCTAGCTGTGACATTACTCTTGTTTCAATAGTGGGAGATTCATGTACTGTATGTGAACATACTGAATGAACAGAGGAAAGTTATAGGCAAATTGTGCTCAAAATATGTTGCAATTCTTTAAAAATCCAGTCCAATGTGATCAGATACAGAGGAGTCTCAAAATCAACACACATTACAATGAAAGCCAATGGCAACGTTAACAAGGTTTTTCATACATGCAACCAAGTTAGGTTAATAAAACTGAAGTGCGGGAGGGAGGGGAAGATTTTGATTACATATAGGATAAAGTATGGGGAGAAGTGTGTTATGAGAATTTAACACACACCCGAGTTGTTGGATGGCACATAAATGCCCGAGGGGTTTATGAATGCTATTGAACAATGAGGGTGTGTGTTAAATTTGAGTTTAACACACTTTTTCCCATATTTTATTTTATATAATTGAAGGGCTCCATTTGAAAAGTCTGAGGTCGCTTTTTGTTTTTTGAATTGTGTAGCGGTTTTCCTGCTCTTCAATGAACTTTTGTTTTTCGGTTTCGTTTGGTGTTTGGAATCGGCTTTTTTTTTGTTTTAACTTCTAGGTGATGTGAAGCTGCTGGAGGCTATTTGGTATGAAGACAACCCCGAGAAGTGTGTATTTCAGTCAGTGCCTTGAGGTGACAGGGACAATTTGAACGTCGCGCTATGTTTACTTAGTTGTCTCGAGTGCTTTGTTGTTCAAAGGGAGCGCTTGAATGCCATAACACCTATTCAGGTGTTACAGCATTTAACACATGGTTTTGACAATGGGAGAAAACAGAGACCATTAATTATATCATTATTGATATTGATGAGTTTGGTAATTTAAAAAAACAATGCAATAAACCAATACAGGCTTTAAGAAGAAAATCTAATTTTGCACTGCAGAGCCAAGAAATAGTACTATTACACTCTTTGAGTCATTGGTTAAAACAGACATTGAACTTGTCTTGCAGTGTCGGGGACAACACATGTTTAATAACCTCAGTAAAGAGGAATGGCAAGCCCTTCATGAACTTAAAGTAAATCAGGAAGTGACGATGAAACAAGTGGACAAAGGGGGACTTGTGGTTGTCCAGGACGCTGTAAAATACACTGCTGAAATTAAAAATCATCTAGCAAACCATCAATATTATAGGCCACTAACTTTCAAACCTACAGCCTGTTTTAGAAATGAGCTTTATGATCTCATTGATGCAGCCTATAACCAATGCTGGATTGATGGCGATGACAGAGTTTTTTTAGGATGTGATTATCCAATATGCCCCACATTATATACCCTTCCACAAGGATGTTTGGAACCCTCCTGGAAGATGCATTGTGTTCAGCATTGTGTCTCTCAGTGAGGGCCTGTCAAAATTTGTGGACCACTTTTTAAAACAAATGGTGGTAACGACTGAGACTTATATCCAAGACAGGGTGGACCTGTTGGGCAAAATTGAGGGCTTGGAGAGGAGGGCTGGATATTGCTGGCTTGCAATTGATATCTGTTCCCTCTACACCAATATTAGACATTGAGATGGATGTAATGCCTGTGAGGAGTTCATCTTTCAAGATGAACAGTTTTCGCAAATTTCCAAATATTTCATCATGGACTTGCTTCGATATGTTTTGGAGCATAATGTTTTTATTTTTAATGAATTATTCTACCACCAGGCACAGGGAACAGTGATGGATGCATCCCTTGCACCATTGTATGTTAAATTGTTCCTGTCCTGGTGGGAGAAACAGGTGGTCTTTTCAGTCAGTAACCCCCATCTCAGACACATAGTTCAATGGTATCATTTTATTGATGATATCATCTGTGTCTGTGGTGGGGTCAGGAGACCATTCCAGAATTTATGTGGTGACTTAATAAAAATGATATTAATATTTCCTGCACTTACAGATCTGACCAATTACAGACTGACTATTTAGATTTGACATTGACTGTGGATAACAGCAAAGTGATTAGTAAGAACTATAGAAAACCTATTGCAGGTAATACATTACTAAGATCTGAAAGCTGCCACCCCAGGACACTTATCCAGAGCATTCCCTTTCATCAGTTTGTGTGTATTTGCAGAAATTGTACCTTAGACAGTTATTTCAAAAATGAAGCCGAATCGTTGTGTAAAAGATTTAGAGATCAAAGGTATAGTGCTAAGACAGTATTAGATGCTCTGGATAAGGTCAGAGACCTTGATAGACATAGACTATTGCAATCAGAGAATGGAAATGTGCAAGCCAGCCATATGAACAGAATGGTATTTGTTGTAGATGATAAGGTGAGGTCTAATGACATTGCGAACATTATCATAGAGAGATGGACAGTTTTCCAAGTTGACTAGCAAGTAGGGCCAATTCTGGGTGGAATTCCACTTATTTCATATTGTAAGGGGGCTAATTTAAAGGATTTATTAACTTCTAGTCATTATATTAATCCTGAGATAAAAAGGTGTTTCTGATAAGACAGGATTTTTTAAATACAGGCGATACAATGTGTGTTGTTATGCTGATACTGGTGGTTCTTTTACAGGCCCTGTTACAGAAAAGGAGTATGCCCTATGACACTGTCTGGACTGTTGAACTCCATTTACTGTATATGCAGCATGGTGTATGTGTAAGAAACTTTATGTGGGTAGAACCATCTGCCCACTAAAAATGAGAATACAAGAAGACGTTTGAGCAATAATCAATGTGAAATTTGAGAATGCATTAGGAGCACATTTTTATTAAGCTCATGACAGTAGTCCTACGCTTTTAAAATTCTGAGCCACTGATATTGTGCCCACCCCTCCCGCTCATCCCAAGGAGGGAATAGAGAAAATCTTTTAAATCAATGTAAAACAAGGTGAATTTAGAAATTAGGTGCCCTTGTTCCAATCAGATTAAATGATCAAACTGACTATAAGCCTTATCTGAAGCTAAAATTATGTTTTGTAGTAAGCTGACTTCAATTTATGCTCTAACATTAATTTATTTGTAATATATTTAGTGAAAGACAATATGTATTGCCTGTATTCTGTTCTCCATGCCATATTCCTGAAATTGAAACTTTAAATGTAAGAATGTATAGACTTGATGCTTGAGTTATTAGAATAGCAATTTATTTTATTTTGAACTTATGAACTGGTCTAATGGTATGAGCACTTTGAAAGTAGAGGAGTATTTGAATTGCACTTTTTTTCTGCTAATGTATAGATTGTGGACTAGGATGTATAAATTATGTAATTAAAAGTATTCTTTCCAATAACTAATTTGGATTAAGATCTTATCTTGTTGAAGTATTATTATAAAGTTGTCCACTGATACCTATATACTGTGTGTGTATATATATATATATATATATATATATATATATATATATATATATATATAATACATGATGGGTATAGTGTGATATAGCAAATATTGTCACTCCCACAGAGTGAGCTCTGGATATCTCACAGTGCCGAGAGCGAGAGATATCCAAACTTAATGGGAAGTGAATTTGCCATAGCACACGATCTGCTCATCATGTATTCGATTTATACAAAAGGGCCAGGAGTTTCAAAAGCAGTGTTATGTTGTCTTGTGTTTAGTTCCTGTTTATGTGTTTGCTCATTCTGTGTGTGAGTTTTTCTGAATGGGCTGACAGTGTTACAAACTCTGGGAAACAGATGAGTGTGTTTTGCAATGCTAAATGAGTTAGTTTTAGGTAGGAGTGAGAAATAGACTATTTTGTGAAGCTGTATTCTTTAGAAGTCTGGTTGCAGTCAAGCTGAGAGTATCCCAGTAATTGTAATGGGCTGAGAGGCAGAGTTTGAGGAGCAGGTGAGTGTTTTTAGTGGTAATTGAGTTAGCTGCAGGCAGCAGTGAGGAACAGACTGTTCTGTGAAGCTGTGCTCTTTACAATTCTGGCTGCAGTCAAGCTAAGAGCATCATAGTAATGCACTGGAAGTTACAGTGTGGGGAATAGGTGATAGTGTTTTGTAATGCTGAATTAGCTGCAGGCAGCAGTGAGACCTCTCATGTAGTTTTGCATTCATGTCTATGGTAACAGCACAGGTGTTTTTTGTATGCTGAAGGGAAAGCTGCCTAGAGTGATTGTATCAGGGACCTTTGTGTGTCCTGTGTGTATAAATGGCTGATATCATCACAGTAGAACAGAGGGTTAAAATATCATGCTGCAGTGGATGATACACTGTTTTATCTCACTCATTTATCACTACCCCTATTGTATAATATATATATATATATATATATATATATATATATATATTTATACCACAGGCTGAGAGCTTTCTCAGTAGGATATCCTGTGTTATTTCCACTCCAGTGAGAATAAATCCAGAAGACAACATTTATCCATACTCTGCTGATGTCACCAGAGTGAGAATAACTGCACTGCAGCTTGCACTCTAAAGGAAACTGCTTTCGAAAACACTTGATCTTTTCCCAGGAGAGAGAGAGACATACTAAGCTGAAAGCTTGTTTACAGGTGCAACCTGGGAGAACAAGAAAGTTAAGTGACTTGCTGAGGATCACACAGTATGCAAGTGAAGACAGTGGGATTCAAACGCAGGTCTCCAGGTTTACAGCTCAGAGCCTTAACAGCTCAGAGCCTTAAACCACTGTGCTATACTGCCTCCTTAAGTTTTCTCTTATCTCTTTCCCACTGAAGCTGCAACTTACTCGGTTAGCTTTTGCAAATGACTCACCTGTCTCCCATTGTGTTTCTGGCTTTCCTAGCCCATTACTGTGGTGATCTTAGCTTCAAAATAACCTGAATTCTAAATGAAACACTTTTACAAAGCACTTTCTGTTTCTCAGTGTTACCTGCAGCAATTTGTCTTTCTCAGTGAGCCTCTGACTCACTCAATTAGTTTTGCAAAACACTATCAGCTGTGTTTCTCACTCCCAGTCCATTCAGAACACACACACACACACATACACACACACACACACTGACAGCACACACAGAATGAGCAGGAAACACACAGAATCAGAACAAATGTTCCTAAAGCTCTCACCCCTGTGGTATAAATCACACACATGATGGGCAGACCATAGGATATGGAAAATATTCTCACTCCTGCCTCGTGAGCTGTGTATTTTCACTTGTGTCTTCGGCACTGGTGAGAATAATAGTTGACTCTGCAGGAGTGAGAATATTTTCCATATCCCACTCCTGCCCATCATGTATCCCATATATATATATATATATATATATATATATATATATATATATATGTAGATAGATAGATAGATAGATAGATAGATAGATAGATAGATAGATATGTGATAGATAAACCACTCTGAAGTGTGCGGTCACGCTCTGATATACACGCCTTGGTGTGCGTCCAACCACCCAAGGCATGCATATATCAGAGCATGACCACACACCTCAGAGTGGTTTATCTATCTTACAAAATGTCAAAATTGTTTTGAAAGGGGGTAAAAGTGCAGGTGTGCGGTCGTGCTCTGTTATACGTAAGGTCATGTGATGTGTTTTATACAATCAGAACACTGGATTTGGACTTGGAGGATTTTATAACTACATATATATATATATATATATATTATAGTGGCACGGTAGTACCACTATAGTTAGGGTTGAGTAAGCACTTTAATGTTAAACCTCAAGTTTTGCACCTTAATAACTTTGCCACTATATGATAGATTTGCCTGAAAGTTTGCATGCCTGGTCTGGTACTATAGATCTCTGCAACTGGCAAGTTACATTATGGTCAGATGTATGGTTGTGGAGCTGCAGAATGCCAAACAAATGCAAAAAAAAAACTGACTTTTTTCCCTGTTTCTTTGCTCGTACCTACAGCCAGCATGGTTTGTCTATTTGGTCTGAAATGTTCAGGGAAGATGCAATCTTGGTCACCGATGTGTCTTTCAATGATTTGGTGTAAAAATATTTAACCGTTCAAAAGTTATTCAAGAAACAAAAATCCCATTATAGTCAATGGAAAAAGTTAGCAAAATTCATGAAACTTTCGCAAATGGTATTTTTACTTTCGCAAATGGCCCTTTTACTTTCGTGATTCAGCCATCTTGTTTACAGTTATTGACACAGAAAAAATGCCTGGCATTTAAAATCAGGACTCTCTAGGTAAACACTGATTTGCGAAAGTAATTTGCAAAAGTATTCTCAAAATAACTGCAAATCTTTGCCAGCCTCCTGCAACAAAACGGTTTGGTGTTTTGGGCTGAAATTTTCAGGGTGGCAAGCCCTTATCTCACAGATATGCCTTTTCATGGTTTAGTGACAAAACATTATAGGGGCCCAAAGTTACAACATTCTGAAGTTCAGAAAGTTTCCCATAGGATAACATTGCAGTGCCCTTGACACCTTTCGGGACCCGTATCTCAAAAACTGTTCGAGATACAGATTTTTTTGTCACAAAATTCTTAGTGCCCTAAGTGCAGAAGTAGGTTGGAAAGCCAAGAAAACCATGAAATTTTAATATTTTTTCTACCTTGTACGGTTACTGAGGTATTTGGGAATTAGTGTTCCAATTGCTCATTTTCATGTCTGAGGCCCACTATTACGCCCGCAGAGTTAGTATTTACAATTCTTTTTGCTGCCCCTATTTCAGACACAATGTGAGATCTGGATTTGGTTGACTTTATGATGCATGAACTACTCAGTCTCATGATTACAACCACACTTGCATGTTTTTTCTAGCTGGTACAGTTCCCAAGATAGGGGCAAATTAGTGTTACAATGGTTCCTTGCCTTATAGGGCTGCTGTATGGCTCCATACTTATGTGTAAGTGGGAACACAGGGCCCAGAGGGCCCGCACTCCCACATACTCATACCATTATGCAAAAAATGGACAATCTAAAGGGAGAGCAGGGCTCCACTTACATTACACTTTTTCAAAAAGGAGGGAAATTCATTGCAAAAAAATCCATTAATGTATCAGTTAGGGTTGTTTCCACAGTGACGCAAGTGTGGAAATGCGGTGTTAGGGTTACCACCCCACAACCCCATCCCCACGCCCCATCCTCAAACCCCTAACTCCACATTCCCCACTCCACCCTCCCACACACACACACACACACACACACACACACACACACACACACACATATATGTATGACACATGCAAGATTGTAAGACACTATACCAGTCAGTCACATCTGTAAGCACAATAATCATGACACTGTACTCTTTTCACATAACAAACAAATACAGTATGATCAACTCTATACTGCCAGCACAGTATGAAAACACATTATAGATGGCATATCTTTTTCATAAAGTGAAACTTAGTCTGCACAAACTTCCTAAATATTGATTTTTATGTGTCATAATTCAATGATTGGCTCGGTGCAGGTATCACTGCTACAACATAAGCATGTGGTAGCAGGACAGACACAGCTGACACATACATAGTACTTTTCAGATACTGCTCAGATATGAAATGAGCACCATCACATGTTGTAATACTGCTACATTAACTGGAAATACTCATTAGCAGCATGTTATGGTTCTCTTTGGATGTTACAACTGTTGCTGTCACATGTTGCTTGTAAACTATACTACAAAACATTACTTTTATTATTATTACCATTTGTTATTAGAACTAATTCACTGTATCAGAAAAAATATGCAAACATCCACTGACTGTTGCGAAGGTTATCCAAACTCTTATTTCCAATACAGCTATCTCTAGATAACATACTGTGTGTTTCATCATTTCTTAACAATTGAAATATAGGCATCTGCTTAAATCTTGTTTTTGATGTTTGTAAAAGGAAAATGCTTACTGTGGGCATGCTTGTGTACCCACAAGGCACTCTGATGGCAGCAGAACTCATACAGTTGCTGGACCATGATGATGGATGTGTCTTGTCCTGCTTGCATGTGTATGTGGGGTGGGTGGGGGGACTGCAGACTTTGCGGTTTGAGGATGGGGCATGGGGGTGGGGTGGTGGGTGGTAACTAATACTACATTTCACACTTTAGTCACTGTGAAACAACCTTAACTGATGCATTAACAGAGTTTCTTGAATGAATATATATATATATATATATATATATATATATATATATATATATATATATATATATGTTATATATTATACTGGCACAATCGTCAGTATAGTTAGAGTGAAACTGCACTTCTATGTTAAAGTTTAAAATTTGAGTGTTTATAACTTTAAAACTGTTGAACAGATTTGCATGCAATGTGGCATGCATAATCTCTAGTGGTGGGTCTCTTAACTTGCTAAATTTGGTGAGAATCCATGCAGTGGGTTCTGGGATATAAAGTGTTGAAAAAACAGAAAAATCTGGATTTTTGATATTTCTTTGTCATCCTGGATCTCAGAAACGGCTTTATGTTGTGAGCTGAAATTTTCAGGTTAGAAAACCCTTGGGTCACAGATGTGCCTTTTCAATGTTTGGTGAAAAAATACTAATCCATTCAAAAGTTATCAAAGTTTATAATTTCCCATTATTTCCTATGGGAAAAGTTGTGTTTTGCACAAAAGTACAATTTTCACAAATGTGGATAAATGTGCAAAGATTTTACTTTTGCAAGCATTTTCAATTTTTGAAAGAATGTATATTTATGCAGATATCTGGGTAGGGTGTGAAAATCTGTGTTAAGTGTTTTTCACTAAAGTAAAATTTTCACAAATGTGGGTAAATGGGCAATCATTTTATTTTCGCAAGCATTTTCAATTTTTGAAAGAATGCATATCTGTGCAGATATCTGGATAGGATATGAAAATCTGTGTTAAGTGTTTTGCACAAAAGCAAAATTTTCACAAACGTGGGTAAAGGTGCAAAAATTTTACATTAGCAAGCATTTTCGCTTTTCAAAAGAATGCGTATTTGTGCAGAAATCTGGGTACGGTGCGAAAATCTGTATTTTTGTAAGCACCATTTTCGAACATGAAGCTATGAAATGTGCGCTAGTTTTGATGCAGGATCCTGCACTGAAGTATTGTAATGTGTTGCACAATGTATTCAGATACAAAACCATTCTGCGGCACATTACAGTACTTCAATACAGGATCCTGAATCAAAATTTGTACACATTTGGATGCAGGATCCTGCATAGATCTAGTCTGCCCCTTTTTGACATTGGGATGCCCAATCCCTGTGTTGATCTGTAACCCCCCCTCAGTAATGTGACACATTCCCCAATCTGCTGATATATTTATTAAATTATTTAAACCTTTCTGACACCGGGATGCCCACTTCAAGTATCGGATGACTCCCCCAAGCCCACTTTTATTGCCGACATGGGTACTCAATCCCCCTGTTGGCATGATGGTTCCCCCAAAAACTTATGTGACACACAGGGAGCCCACCCCAGTGTGCCCAAATTGTTTTTTTTTTTATGTTTTCTATTGTAAATGAAGAAAACTGTCCCTCAAAATCTTTTTTTTTACCTGTAATGAAGAAAATGGTCCATCATCGTCTCCCCATCCCATTGCCCCACCCCACCTTCCCACTGCACACCCACCTCTCTGCACCCCCCTCACCCATACTTACCCTCCAGAGGTCAGGAGCTATGATATTCTCTGGACCCGGAGATGTCTGCACTCTTTAAAGCCAAACTGCAAAATGAGGAAAGGGGTAAGTGCTGTATAATGGTACTGAATGGGGGGTTCAACTTAGGTTGATATCTCAGCCAGTTTTAGGAATTTTGGCACCAAATTTTCAAAATGGGCCTCTTAGGACCCCTCCTCATGAACATTGTCACTGTCATTTCATTTCTCAGTCCTGAAAGGTGATTTTGCAGTTGCTACATGGAGTCACCTTTCAAGACTGATTCACGAAATGACAGTGTCACTGTACATGAGGTGGGGTCCCAAAAAGCACATGCTACAATTTTGGTGAAAACATTTCCAAAAATTACTGTGTTATGAGTGTTAGTTGTGCAGTTTCTATGCGCTCTCATAACTTCACCAATATTTAATATTTTCACTCCACATTTTCAACATTTCCATTTTTAACACCTCCTTATGTACAGTATAGCTGTCATTTTTCATATCCTGTCCAAAATGTGTTTTTGCACCTGTGGCACAGAATGGCATGGTCACCGCCCGAAATCAACTTTTGGGACAGATTAACAAAATAACAGTGCCACTCTTCATGAGGGGAGGACCCATAAAGCCCACGTTGAAAATTTGGTGAAAAAATTCCAAAAAATGATGCGTTATGGGCATACATTGCGCACTTTCTGCACACGCTTGTAACTTTGCCAATTTTTCATATTTTCACTCCAGATTTTCAACATTGCTATTTTTTCACACCACCTTATGAACAGAATAGCTGTCATTTTGCACATCCTGTCTGGAATGTGATTTTGCACCTGTGGCACAGAATGGCATGGTCACTGTGCAAAATCAACTTTTGGGATGGATTAACAAAATCACAGTTGCACTGTTCATGAGTGGAGGTCCCATAATGCTGATGCTGACAATTTGGTGAAACAATTCCAAAAATGTGAGCATTACAAGTGTGCATTGCATAGTTTCTATGCACACTCATAACTTTGCCAGTGTTTCCCATTTTTCACATTGTTGTACTATTTGGATGGAGGGATGGGAACACAGGGTCCAAAGGACCCTGGCTCCCACCATAACATATGGATACTGTTGTACTATCTTGATGGAGGGATGGGAGTGCCAGGTCCTTCGGACCCTGCGTTCCCACTGTGTCATATGGCTACTGATGTACTATCTCAATGGAGGGATCCCACCATGACATATGTACACTTTTGTACTATCTGGATCCTGGGATGGGAGGACAGGGTCTGCAGAACCCTGCACTCACAATCTGACTTATGGACAGTGGTGTACTATCTCAATGGAGGGATGGGAGTGTAGGGTCCAAAGGATCCTGTGCTCCCACAGTAAAATTAGGATACAATTATTCTATCTGAAAAAGAAGGGAAATTCTTTGCAAAAAAAATTCATTAATGCATCAGTTAGATACCACAGCAACAAAAGCAGGGAAATGAGGCATTAGGGTTTCCAACCCTAACACCACACCCCCAGGGTTCCCACCTCTACCACCCCACCTCATCCTACCCTTCACACACCAACAGGCATTGGGGTGTGCCAAGGGGTCATATGGCCTAACTTTCACCCCACTGTCCTATACTGTAGCATGTAAGCATGTTTGCATGTGGAATGGGGTAAGAGTTATGCTCTATGACCCCATGGCACACTCTGATGCCTGTTGGTGTGTGGAGGATGGGGGGTTGGGTGGAGTGATAGGGGTGAGAACCCTGGGATTGTAGAATTTCCCTGCTTTTGTCACTCTGGTATCCACCCTAACTGATGCATCAACAAAGTATTTTACAAAGAATATATATATACTATAGATATAACTGGCATAATTCCACACCTGTTAACATTTTAGATACCTAGCCAGTGAAAATTACCTCTGTGGCAGTAAGGCTAGCTGCCTGATAAATGTCAAGCCACTACCACAATGGAAAATGCTATCTGCAAAAATTAAAGTGCATCAAGCAATATCTCTGCAGCAAATTAATTTTCTGACACCTAGACACCATGAATCACATCTACAGGGCATCCGCTCAACACCCTCCAAATTTCAAGTTAAAACACCAAACCGTGTCTGAGATATTTAATTTTAAAGTTGTGAAAACAGGGCGATCTGGTCCCTCCAAATCTGGCCATCTAGTCTCGCCTTGTGAATGAAGATTGTGATCAAAGAATCTCACGATCAAAGAATTTACAGGTTCGTGACCAAAGAATTTGCAGGCTTGCAATCAAAGAATTAAAAAATGTTAAAACTCCATTTTTTCACAGAAAAATTTTAAACCACAGGAATGACTCAATAGAACAAAGCCCCGTGAGCAAAACCCATCCTAGTTTGAGTGCAGAAGTCACCTCTGGGCTGAGATATTAAATTTTTCCAACCGAAAAATCTGGCCATCTAGTCGTGCCCTTGCTAACGAAGATCGCGGTCAAAGAATCTCGCGATCAAAGAATTTGCAAGTTTGCAACCAAAGAATTTGCAGGCTCACAATCAAAAAATAACAAATGTTAAAACTCAGTTTTTTCACAGAAGTATATTAAACCACAGGCATGACTCAATAGAACAAAGTCCCCTGAACAAAACCCATCCTAGTTTGAGTGCAGAAGTTACCCCTTGGCTGAGATATTTAATTTTTTCCAACTGAAAAATCTGGCCATCTAGTCACACCCTTGCGAATGAAGATCGTGGTCAAAGAATCTCGCAATCAAAGAATTTGCAGGCTCATGATCAAAGAATAAAAAATGTTAAAACTCAATTTTTTCAGAGAAGTACATTAAACCACAGTCATGACTTAATGGAACGAAACCCCCTGAGCAAAACCCATCCTAGTTTGACTTCATAAGTCACCCCTGGGCTAAGAAATTAGATTTTTAAATCTGGCCATCTCATCCCTCCCTCGCGATCAAAGATCGCGGTCAAAGAATCTCGTGATCAAAGAATTTGCAGGCTCACGATCAAAGATCGTTAGCGAGCCACGATCAAAGAATTTAAAACTTTAAAACTCTATTTTTTGACATAACTACAAGAAACCTCAGCCATGGCTTGACAGAGGTAAGATCCCTGAGCAAAACCCATCATAGTTTTACTTCAGAAGTCACCCCGAGCTGAGATATTTGTATTTTCTGACTGCAAAATGAAAACAAGATGGCGGCCATCACAATCAAGAAATTCTTCATGATCAAAGATTCTTTGATCACGAGCCTGCAAATTCTTTGATCATGAGGAGTGACCAGATGGCCAAAACCCCATTCTTCTTTCGCAAAATAACCATATAAATTTTCCCATAGACTTATAATGGGAGCTAAAAAGTTTAATAACTTATGAATGTATTAATATTTTTTCACCAAACAAAAAGTAACATGTTCCTTAACCCAAGCTCTTTCTTCATGGCAAGTTACAGACTGGCACACCTCACAATGGCTGTGCAGTGACACAGACAAAATCCAAAAAACTGCCCACAAAACTGGGGAAAAGTTAATTTTTTAGTGTTTTGGTGTGCAAAAACCGTAAGTCCGACCAAAACAAAATTTGGCAGATCAAGAGATCTACCATGCTCCACCATGCATACCAACATATCATGCAAATCCTTGGAATGGGTCCAAAGTTATTAACATGCAAAATTTCGAGTTTAACATAGAAGTGCCTTCATAACCCTAAATAGAGATATACATACATACATAAGTTGCAAAAAACTCCATTAATGCACCCGTTAGGGTTGATAGTACACCAACAAAAGTTTGAAAATTCAGTGTTAGAGTTACCAACCCCTACCACCCCATCCCCACCCTTCTTACACCAACAGGCATTGTGGTGTGCATTGAGATCATTGGGCCTAACTCTCACCCCATTACATGTGTAAACAAGCTGAGGTGGTGCAGCATAGAAGAATGGAGTGAGAGTTAGGCCCAATGACCCCAGTGCACACCCTGACACCTGTTGGTGTCAGGAGGGTAGGTGGGGATGGGGTGGGAGGGGTTGGTAACCTAACACCAAGTTCCAAACTTTGTGTACTAGCAACCATAACTGATACATTTAAAGGAGGTTTTTTTTTGCAACGTATCTCTCTCTCTCCCTCTCACACTCTCTCTCTCTCTCTCTCTCTATATATATATATATTTATACATACACATATACAGGACAAAGAACCTCGGTGCACAAGCACTTAGGCAATGGTTACCCCAAAGGGCATTGGCCAGGAAGCCACATTTCAAAGAAATACAAAATCACACATACCCCCATAATGCAAAGCATCATAGGCTGTATATGCAGATCACCATACAATATTACAATATTATGCTGGTTCAACTGGTTTTATATATATACTATATATATATATATATATATATATATATATATACTTCATTAATGCATCAGTTAGGGTTGAAGAACCAAAAGTAGCGAAATGAGACATTAGGGTTGAGCCTAACACCCCCTCCACCCAATTCACCAGCCCACCCACCTACCCTTCATAGACCAAGATGCATCAGGGTGTGCCTTGGGGTCACCAGGCCTAACTCACACCCCATTCCTGGTTAAGAAAGTTGATAAGGTACAGTATAGGAGAATGGGGAGAGAGTTAGGCTCGATGACCTCAAGGCACACCCTGATGCATGTTGATCTGTGGAGAGCAGGTGTGGGGTAAGCTGGTGGGGTTCAGTTGGAGGGAGGTGTTAGGGGCTCAACCCTAACTTCTAATTTCCTTATTTTTGTTGCTTCAACCCTAACTTGATGCATTAACAAAGTTTTTTTGAAATTTATTTCCTTACTTTTTGAGATAGTATAATAGTATCTTTATTTACTGTGATAGTGCAGGGTCCTTCAGATGTGTATCTAGTTGTAAAAACACAGGGGTCTGCGTCCCCTGCACTTCCATACATTAACGTATGAGCAGATGTAGCAAAATTGCAACATTTATAACTGTACCATCTTAAATAATTTTCACCCCAAATGTTCACCATAATCTTCTTATCACCTCACCGCATGTACCCAGTACAGAACTTTTTCAAATCTCCATCGAAATTTGAAGTGAGAATATGATAAATTGCCAAAGTTAAGCACATGCGTAGGAAAATTCCAAAGACTGCATGTGACTCTAGCATTTTTAGGTACTTTTGCACAACATTTTCAACATGGCCTTTTTGGGAACCCACCTCATGAACACTGGCACTGTCTTTTCATTACTTGGTACTAAAAGGTGATTTCATAAGCAGCTGCACTATTCCACACCAGTACTGCATAAACATGTTTCACTAAACCTCCCAGTTTTCCCAGGTCACCCCTGAAAACTGGCACTTGTGCCTAGTGGGCCTTACCCGGTTACCGTTTACCCACTCGACAGTGACAGTTCTACAGCGAGGTCCTCCACAGCGACTGTAGTGCCATGCCGCTGTAGGGGACCCGTTGGAACTAGGCACTGTCTGTTGTGGTCCTGCACCCCCCCCCATCAATTCCGACTTGGAGTTGATAAGCCTTAAGTGTGGGGGGTGTGGCCAGCACATAGAAACCAGCAGCCAACTGCAAAATGCGGTCAACCTGCCAGTTTCGCTGTCAGGGTGGTTGATGGAAAATTTGTCGACCACCTGTCGTGGATCCCCCGGTTAATAAAGACAAAAAAATGCAGAATGTGAGAAATGACAGCTGTACTGTTCATGAGGTTGTGTGAAAAACTGGCAATGTTGAAAATGTGAAGTGAAAATATAAAACTTTTCCAAAGTTAGGCACATGCGTAGTGAACTTTCAATGACTGCGCATAACTTGAGCATTGTGGGGGATTTATCCACCAAATATTCAACATGGACTTTTTGGGATCCCCCACCTCATGAACAGTGGCACTGTCATTTTGTTAATTTATCCCAAAAGGTGATTCCATCCAGCGACCACAAAATCACCTTTCGGGACCAAGAAACAAAATGACAGTGCCAGTGTTCATGAGGTGGAGTCCCAGAAAGGTCGTGTTGAAAATTTAGTAAAAAAATACCTAAAAATGGCCTTGATATCAACATAAGTTGAAACCCCCCATTGACAGCTATTATACAGCACTTACCTTTATTCTTCAGTTCGTGATTCGGCTCTGAAGAGTACAGACGTGTCCTGGTCCACAGGAGATTGCAGTCGCTGACCTCCAGAGGTAAGCATGGGATAAGGGGGGTATGGATTAGTGGGGTGCTCAGTGGGAGGGTTGGGATGTGATTGGGGGGACGGGGAGACAACGAGGGACCATTTTCTTTTTTCAGATAAAAAAAGATGTCAGGAGACTGTTTTCTTTTTTCAGGGACATTTAAAAAAAAAAGATTTTGGGACACAGGGGGTGGGTTCCTCAGTGTCCCAAACTACAGGGGGGGTTAGGGGTTGAAAGCTGACATGGGGATTGGGCCCTCCTGATGTCAGCAGATCAAAAAAAAAGATAACTGGCTGTGGGATGGGGGCTATCTGACACCAGGGGTAGGCATCCCAGTGTCAGAATAGTAAAATTATTAAAAGCAGCAGGGGAGGATGATCAGAGGTTGAGGGGCCAGTAGACACCAGTGAATTAATTTAATAAGGGAATCATGGGTTCCAAGACACCAGGGAAAATGGCACAGTAATCTTAAAAAATCCCTTTTCGAATCCCATTTCTCCAGTCGCTCTCCAGCCACCCCGATGCCTGTTTGGTGTCTGGAGGGTGGGGAGGCGGTAGGGGTGTTAACCCTAACGTGGAATTTCCACACTTTTGTAGGTGTGGAAACAACCCTAACTGATGCATTAATAAAGTTTTTGCAAAGAATATATATATTTATAAAATGGGTTTGAAAAAATAAACTAATCAATTGGTGAAAGATCCTCAGGAGACCATGCATATATCAGAAAGTACACACACCATTTTACCCCCCAAAAACAATTTGACATTTTAAAAGTTACATAAACCACTCTGGGGTGTGTGATGGCACTCAGATATACACACGCCTTTGGCGGTTGACATACACCAAGGCATGTGTATATCAGAGCACATCCGCTCACCTCAGAGTGGTTTATCTATTACATATATATATATATATGAATAAATATATTTTTGAGTCAAAATAAAATCATATAGCTGTAACTTTGAATTAGTGCAATAGGAAACTTCGAGTTGGATATAACAACTCGAAGTTAAAACTTCCCAATTTTTGTTTTACTTAAACCTGAAAATGTTTATCTAATCTTTAGCAAAGATTTTTATGACGGGGATATATTAATTGTAATGTTCTCTAACAAACATATCATTGAGGGATGTAAAAGTTAATGATAATTCACTGTCTTAGTTTAATTAATAAATAAATCAGTGACGGTGACCTTTTGCAGGAACCTTGACCTTCCAAGTGTGAAAGATATTGATTTTTTTTAAGAAAAATTAAACATATACACTAAATAATATTAAGATAAAATCAGTTCTGATTAGAATGAGAAAATCTATTATAGCAATAAATAAATTAAAATGTTACTAGAATAATGTTAGATGTTTGTTCACCGGATGTGATCATGCTTCAACTAATTTAATTTTCCCATTGCAATATATCTTCATGAATATCCTATAAACATCTGCTATGTTTTAGATGTCTTCAACAAAGTATATATTTTTTATGCATATTTTATTTTGGTAAAGTTGTTTTGAAGTTGTAGGGCAGGATTCACAAAGGGGATGCACCCAGCGCATCTGAGATACACCGACACATCCTCGACTTGCACACTAGTGCGATTCTGGAAGGGCAGGGATGGGCCGCACACCAACTATAATGTTATGCAGTACATCTGTAGAGGTTGTTCAGGGGGCATGCCCATGCATATGGTGCACAGCCCCATTCACAACCCAACTTGGAGGCACATCCCTTGAGCATGTCCTGATATGTGCCTCCAAAAGATAAGTCTGCAACAAGTAGACTTAAGAGGGGGTCCACCCACAGGCAGGCTGCCATACTGCAGCCAGCAGCATGGCAGCCAGCCAACCCTGTCAATCCTGTGGTACCCCCCTCCCTGCCTGTATCCCCAGTCATGCAGTACATCCCCCGTCAGGAGCCCTGGTGGTATAGTGGAACCTCCCCCTCCCTGTCCGCAGCACCGGTACAGTGGAATGCCATGCAGCATAATCCCATGTGGACTAGTAGAACCCCTTCCCCACCCCAACCCAATCATAATGCCGACAGTAGCCTCTAACAATCCCTGTTAGTCTAGTGGACCCCCTCCCACCCTGAAGTCCGTCCGTGTCCATAATAGTTTTCAAATCCACTCCCTGGTAGTCTAGTGGACCCCCCACCCTGCCCAATCACACTGGGGCCCCAAATTCCAAATTTCCCTGGTGGTCCAGTGGACCAGCAACCTCTCAGGCACTCCCTCCCCACCCCAATCCTCCCATCCCAGCAAGTCCCTAAAGTCGGGGGGCAGCAAAATCCATCTGCATATCACCATGGCTGTCTGCTGACAGAGCCGTATGTGAATAACAGCTACTGTACTACTGTAAGCCCATTGAAGACCAGGTCGACCAATGGGCTTGCAGTGCGTATTGTAGGCTGTCATGCACAACTTTGTGAATGACCTGTTTCATTCACAGGCGTCTGTGTCAGCGGGCAGCTGTGGCAATATGCAGGTGGGTTTGTGCTACCGCTGACCTTCAGAAGTTGCTGGGATGAAAACTCGAGCTGGAGAGGAGTGCCTGAGATGATGAGGGTCCACTGGACCACCAAGTGAATTGGAATTCTGATCCCTCAGACAATCTGGTCAGGGGCAAGGGGTGGTTCCACTAGACCACCAGGGAGTGGTTTTGAATACTATTATGGACATGACTGGACTTCAGGGTGGGGGGGTACACATGACTACCAGGGGAATTATTCAGGTTTGCACTGTGGGCATGATCAGGCCTTGCTTGCAGGGCATCTGGCACACCCTGCCATGCACATCCCTTCAATCCTCATACAAATGGGGCCATAATGACATGCAAATGGACCCATTGCACCTTGCATGCCTAATGGCCCCATTTGCATGTTGGTAGCTGTGAATGGCAACTTTGGGCGCAGCGCATCTGGAGAAGTGCTGCCCCATTAGTTTCTCAGCCCAAGCAGGGGGATGCGCCGGCGCTTCTCGGGCTGTGCAAAAATGTGGTATTCACAGAGGGGTTGTGCTGGGACCATCCCTTGGCACATCTTCTGTGAATACCACAGTGTGTGTTCTGTGCATCTCATTTGCACCAGGGCATTCAAGATGTGCTGAGTGCATTTGCTTTTGGAATTCTGCCCATAATGTTGAAATGGAAGATATCTAAATATGTAAGAGTATGTCCTAGTACAAACACATTAATTATTCAATGATGTAAACTGCAATGTGGCAAAATAATTAATTGAGAGGGGGTATTTATTTGATGTGTGCACTTGCTAACTCCACCCCCAGATGAAGACCCACGAGGATGGGTCATTACATAGAGGTGTTAGTACTGGTGTCTGACATGCTGAGCTAGTAAATAAAAAAATTTACAACTTTTGAAAAGTCAGCCTGGTGTGTGCCCAGTTTCTTTTCATAATATTTCAATATACTTGTTTTACTGGAGCACCTTTGGGCCAATTGTTGTGCGGTTCCACCTTGTACTGTTAAAGATTGATAAAAATAGCAAGGCAAATGGGCGCCTTTGAATACAGTACAAGCAAGATAAAGTTTTCATTTATCTTGATGTAGCCACTGTAACACAAGCCGTGAGGAAACATTGTTACAGTTAACACCAAAAGTAAGTGAAGCAGGTGGTAAGAAATTTGCACAATATCCCTGTAGATGCACTTGAAGGGAAAGAGATACATATCGTATGATGTCGACCAGTTCAGACAATGTCTAGTAGAGCAAGTTCATTCAACAGAGGAAGAAATAGCTATAGTTTTTGATTACCAATCAAATAGTATTATTCCAGCCATTTTTGTACCAGATATTACTGACATTGACCTCATATGAAATACTCTAACTTAGAAATCACCCTTCTGTACTTTGCTGGCTGCTTGTGACTCACTAAAGTAACCAATTACTGTAATGACTCCAGCCATTCTGGAGAATATGACAATGTCACTTTCAGGCCCAATATTCAAAAGTGTAGTATCACACTAACAGGAGTATGTTTTCAATAAGAAGAAAAAGCTAAAGCAAGTGACCAGATAAGGTCTTTGGACACTTCGTTAGACAGCTTAAATGGGCAGACTGGATGGGCCTAGTGGTCCTTATCTGACGACAGCATCTATGTATCTATGAGTAAAGCTGTGCTACAGTAGTTGTGATTAGTGTGGTTGACAGCCTCCTAGCACAGCCATTACTATATTTCAAACATCAATTAGCTCAGATCTAACCTGTTAGCGCATGAGTGCTAACTGGTGCCTAGTATCCGTGCTAATGAAACGCAGAGTGCTGCATAGCAGTGTGCTAGTATTTTAATATTTCATGCAGCACTAACAGTCTGGTAGCTCCGTGTTAGTTAACATTGCCAAAAATCTATCTTTATAAACACACACAGGACCTCCTCCCTCACCTGATCACTATCTGAATAACTAAATCAACCCCATTCCTGGTAGTCTAGTGACCCTCTTCCCTTACCCAATTGCCAGCATAGTGCCATCCTCTGTTACCCAATTGCCATCCTAATAACTAAATTAACCACATCCCTGGTAGTCCCACCTCCCTTATCCAGTCACCAGTCTGGTGGCCCTCCTCCATTACCTCATCATGATCTGAATTACTAAATCAACCCAGTCCCTGGTAGTCTAGTGGATGCCCTTCTGATCCTAGAATCCACTGCCCTACCCCCAGCATGGTGACTGTGACTGACACAGACTCATTTTTTATCTTTTCAATAGATGCCACACAAGTACTTTTTAACAAGTGGTAATAAGAGTGGTGGATAAGGGACAAGCAGTAAATTTTAAACTATTTCAACTTCAGCAAGGCATTTGACTTAGTGACACAGAAAAGTGTGATGAAGAAATTAGATGATCTAGGAGCAGCAAAGGATCTAGTTAAATTGGTGGGAAGTTGGTTCGGGGGAGACAGTACAGGGTGATAGTAAACAGGGTCAAATCAGGGGAAAGGGAGGTCAAGAGTGGGGCACAGCAGGGGGTCAGTCCTGGAACCAGTTCTTTTCAATATGTTAATCTGTGGCATAGGAGAAAGAATACAGGGCAAGGTGTTATTCTTTTCAGAGGAGGTCACAAGGGTTATAGGGCAGCACTTTATGCTCCTTCATGTGTCTTAAAGACCATCGAACGTACTGTGAGTAGACATTATATGGTGAAATATAACTACGTGTGCTTGCTTGTTTGTTTAAGTAGAAGTCTCATTTGATTTCATATAATGGCAGCAAGTGCTCATTCCATTATTATCACCTCAATGGGCAGTATTGGCCTACAATGGATTGTGTGCCAAACGTATCTGTTAATATCAAGCGACCTCCCTACATAACCCTACACTTGTAGTAAATGTATGGAAATAAAAGAATTACAATATACTTTGGACTGCTTTAGTTCTCATTTGGCTAGACTTGAACAGAGTCAATCTGAAATGCATAAACAATTTGATGCCTCTAATCCTGTGCTACCATTTTGTTTTTGTTTAACCAGGAGTAGCACACTAAGCTGAAAGGATTTTTACAGGTGTGACCTGGGAGCACAGGGAAATTTAAGTGACTTGCTCAAGGTCACACAGTATGCAAGTGGAAGTTGTGGGATTCAAACCCAGGTCTGGTTTGTTGGATGTCACCAGATTTGCAACTTAGAGCCTTAAACCACTGCACTATACTGCCTCCCTCTCCCTACCAGTTGATTCAAACCACATTCAGGCCACAAATTATGTTTCAACAAATTCTTGCAATAACTTGGATAATAACCTGTTGGGTAGTACTGTTATATTGCAACAGAATGTTTCTCCAACATTGGAAGACAAACCTAAAACAAGCATTTGTCAATGCTGAATGTTTGCTTGTTGGCATTAGCAGTTGAAGTGCAGGAGTTAGAGAGATGCAGTATAGGAATGGCATTGAAGTATTGAACTGATGCCAACTCCACCCTCACCCTACAGAGATGGACAGGCATTGGGGTGTGCCTCTGGGCTGTCGCCCATCATGGTCATGACATTTCACCTCACCCTACCCTTCAGACACTGACAAGTGTCGAGGTGTATCTTGGGGTGTTTGGGCTTTACATTCACCTCATTCCATAAGGAAATATGCTGAAATGGGTGCAGTATAGGAGAATGGAGTGAACTCAAGGATCAAAGAGTCCCAGCCGCACCTCGATGCTTATCACTGGCTGCATGGTGGGGGTGGGGATGGGGGTGGAATGGCATGAGCATTATTGTCGACAATCCTAAGACACACC
The DNA here is from genome assembly GCA_016271365.2 of Neoceratodus forsteri. NCBI lineage: Eukaryota > Metazoa > Chordata > Ceratodontiformes > Ceratodontidae > Neoceratodus > Neoceratodus forsteri. The sequence goes on along the minus strand of CM057449.1, from coordinate 538,418,889 downwards.
CCTGATGCCTGTCAGTCCCTACAGAGTAGGGCATTATGGTCAAAAACTCTAATGCCCTGGGCATTTCTTGGTATTTTTACTCTAAGTTTTCCACATGAGCTTTTTGTGACCCCTCCGCATGAACAGTGACACTATCAGTTCTTTAGGCAAAAGGTGATTTTGCACAGTGACTGTGCCATTTGGTATCACAGGTGCGAAGACACATTTCGAACAGGATGTGAAAAGTGACAGGTGTACTGTTCATGAGGAGATGTAAAAAATGGCACTGTTGAAAATCTTGAGTGAAAATATACAAAAACTGGTGAAGTCATGAGCATGCGTAGAAACTGCGCAATGTACACCCGTAATGTAATTAGTTTGGGGATTTTTTACAGCAGATTTTCAAAATAGGCATTTTGGGACTTCCACTCATGAACAGTGCCACTGTGATTTTCTTTATCTGTCCCGAACACTAATTTCCTACAGCAAACGTGCTATTCTGCACCAGAAGAGCGAAAACACATTTTGGCCAGGTGTGAAAAATGACTGCTGTACTGTTCATAAGTTCATGAACTTACGAGGGTGTGTGAAAATTGCACAATGGATGCTCGTAACAGAATCATTTTATGGACTTCTGTCATCAAATTTTAAACATAGCCATTTTAACACCTCTGCTCATGGACAGTGTCACTGTGATCTTCGTAATGTGTCCCAAACATTGATTTCACACACCAACCTCAGTCCACCTGCCCCAAACAGGGCTTGCACCTGCAATGCACTGCAGCTTGGCAGTAGGGGGACTGCAGACAATGCAAGCTGCATCCTGCAATTCACAGGCATCACTTGGCAGGAGAAATTCTAAGTGTCCTTAGACAAGCCAGAGCAGCCCTAAGGGGACTTAGACATTCTCCCCTGGGTGACATGCCTGTGTGCAGCATACCATGAGTGATGGTCCACCCACCATACACCCCAGAGTGTGACCTTGTATGTGTGGCCCCCATCCTAGTGGTCCAATGGCACCTCTCACAGCTCCCCAATGCCACCTATGTACCATGTTGGTACCCCAGTCCTGATGCAGCTCTCCTGATCCCTGATGCCTGCCCTATCGGTGCTATTGCAGCACCAATGTATGGTGGTACAGTGCCCACCCATGCCCCAGCATGTGGTGCCTAAACCCCCCCATACACCAGTGCAGACTGCTCTGCAGTGCCCAGTACATCCCACCACTCACCTCTGTGGCCAGGCGCCAATTGCACCAAACATGGTTGGGGACATCGACCCATCAGGTTGGGTCCACATGCCCAACACCTAGTGGGACAGGTGATCCTTTGTTAGTCTCTGGTGGCCCGCAGTAGACCTGTGCAGTGTGCCAGCGGTTTGCCACAGGTTCTGGTCAGTGCTAGCATGGGGACTTAGCCAATGGGACCCCTCCTGTACCTGAATCAGGTGCAGGGTCCCTGATGTACCAGGCATTAGGAAGAGTATGACAATCAGAATGAGTTATATAGCTTTGATGGTTTGCACCTTAGCAGATGTGGTAATGCTGTTCTGGGGAAACAATTGTTATCCGTTATCAATAATCATTTAAACTAATTAATGGGGAAGGGACGATGGTTACATCATCTCAAAAACCAACCTCTAAATGTTTTGTTAAAAGTCATCAATTACATTGTTTAAGCTTTAATGCTAGATGTTTGAACCATAAATTGGATGAACTAAAGTGCAGAATTCACCAACAAAAACTGATGTTATCTCAATATGTGAAACCTGGGGCGATGATAAATCATTATGCGACACAAACATACCTGGTTTTACTCTACATAAACTTAATAGACAAAATAGGAAAGATGGCACTGTTGCCCTGTACATTAACAGTAATTTGAATTCTATTGATATTTCCAAAAACATAAAATGTCACAATACACAAACTGAAACCATTTGGGTAAAGGTTATCCTTTCTACAACTGATTTTCTTATTATTGGTTCTGGTTATCATCCACCAAATTCATCGGTGGGCATTTTAGAAGCTATCTTATATGAAATACAACAGGAAAAATCTTTGGGGAATACTATTATCACTGGGGATTTTAATTTGGGTGACATAGATTGGTCCAATCGCATAGCAAATAGCAGCATGGGGAGGAAACTATTAAACATATGTTCCCAGCTACAGTAGGATTTAAACAGAGCATAATGATTCCAACTAGAGGTGACAGTGTATTGGATCTTGTTTTTTCGGACGATGACCTAACAATTGACAACATTAGAATTAGTGATCCCATTGGGAATAGTGATCATAACAGTATTATCTTTAATATTACAAAAAAACATGTATATAACTCCAATGCAATGATTATATATTTATATGACAAAGCAAATTTAACTAACATAAGACAGGCCGTTGACAAACTAAACTGGGAGGCAGCACTGTTATACTCGTCACCTCAACATTGCTGGGAGACATTTAAGAATATTATTTATTATTTAAGAGATTCATTTATTCCATGTAAACAAAAAATCCCAAAGCAAAAAGGGGCATCTAAATGGATGAATTATACCCTAAAAAGATTAATTAGAAAAAAGCGACACAAATATAACATCATCCTCAAAAATAAATCCCCATTAAATTGGATTCATATAAAGCTATTCAAAAGAATTGTAAAAGTATGATTAAAAAAACAAAATCTAGGTGGGAATATAATTTAGCAACTAACGCAAAAAAAAGTAACAGCAAATAATTATTTTCATACATTAATTCCTTAAAGAAACCTAAATGTTAAGTAGGTCCTTTACTAAATAATAACACCCTTATTTATGCCTCAAAAACAATGGCTGATTTGTTTAACATAGAATTTTGCAAAATCTTCACTAAGAGACCTGATGACAACCTTATTTCAAATCCACTTATTTTTGGTACTGACCCTTCTATTAGTCTGTTTTAGGACTTAATCTATAAAAAATTATTGACCCAAAAGGGCAAATATAGCCCAAGTCCTGATAATATACTGGGCCATTTATTACTTTTGTTGGCAGATATTCTAGTAGAGCCGTTAAGAATAATGTTTGATTACTTTCTTGTTGAAGGCTATGTTCCACAAGATTGGAAGGAAGCCAATTTACAAAAAAGGGACAAAAAACGTGGTAAAAATTATTGGCCCATAAGTCTGACATCTTCAGTTTGCAAGATTCATGAGAGTCTTATAAAAGATATGATTACACCAACTCTTAATCAATGCGATTCTGAGCAACACGGTTTTAAAAGCAGTCAAAGTTGTATTACAAACCTAATGTGTTTCTATGAGAACATTAGCTCCTTTTTGGATGAGATAATACCTTGTGACATATTTATTGACTTCAGCAAGGCTTTTGATGTCATGCTACATTGGGATCTAACTCAAACACTCTGCAAACTGAATATCAATCATTTTCTTGTTAATTGGATATCCAACTGGATATGTAATAGGACCCAGCAAGTTATCATCAATGGCTGCAAATCAGAAAACTGTTCAGTATCAAGCGGTGTGCCACAAAGATCCATTTTGGGGCCTTGTCTTTTTCAATTACTTATTGCTGATCTAAGAAACGAATGTTTATCTATCACTACAAAGTATGCAGATGATATTAAAATTGGGAGTTCTTGTACATCGGTCTCAGAAGCATTAGCTATTCAGAAAGACTTAGATCATATTACAGCATGGATAAATAAATAGGGCATGAAACTGAACATTTCCAAGTGTAAAGTTGTGCATCTGGGTCCTACTAATATACACTATCAATATTCATTGGCCGGTGCCATGCTTGTCCAAACATCGAATGAAAAGGATCTGGGCATCACAATTTCTGATGATTTATCACATAATAGACACGTGCATGATAGCATTAATAAATCAAATAAGGTAATTTGGTCAATTCTTTGTAACATTAGATCTAGAAATCAATAAGTACTGCTACCTTTGTTTAGAGCATATGCCAGGCCTCACCTGGAATATGCTTCTCAGCTTTGGAGCCCTTATAAAAAATCAGAAGGTCACCTGTTAGAAGGTGTTCAAAGGAAATTTACTAAAAACATATCTGGGTTTGAAAAGGTGCCATACTGTGACAGGTTAGACTCCTTAAAACATATGCCCCTTTCACCGCCGTCTTAGAAGTGACCTCTTGCTTCTGTATAATATTGTTCAAGATCCATATCTTATATGTGAATTGGGTCTGGAATTTAAAAAACATTTCCATGAGATTAGGGGTCTCCCCCTGCAACTAATAAGGAAATCATTTAATCACACCAATAGGAAATACTTTTACACTATTAGACTGATTGGTCCTTGGAATAAACTGCCACTTCATGTGATCATTAGAGAGACCAAAAACATATTTAAGTATCGACTTGATGCATTAATAAGTGCTGGTTACAATTTGTCCTATTTTTCCTTTGGCTTAGTACAGGAACAATAGGGGCTTTTGGCCTTCTTGCTCTTGAACCCACCTTAGTATGACCCTTAGTATGAATCTGATTACTGTACACATAAAAAATACTTTAGAAATGCAATTCTAACTTTCATCGTTAATGACAGCAGCCACCAGTCGCAGCTCAAGCATGATAGTCATGCAGGAGCAATCTTTTCTGTTGTGCTGCAGTAGTGATGTCACTAGTGCAGCACAACAACATCGCAAAGTCACTGCTGCAGCACAACACTGCTGTTCAGGTATGAATTTCCATGCACAAGTGTTCCACCATATAATATAAACTGCATTTTGGAGCTTTTTGACACTGACAGCTGGTGCCACTTAGACATTTTGGAGAAAGGTGCAGACATCTCACCAGAGTGTATCATGAAGGGTTACTTAGCAGATACACTGTCTAGCCACAGTAGTGAGCCCATCAAATTCTGGCAAGACAGGAAATTAATTTGACAAGCGCATGTTAAACTGGCTTTGTATTTTCTTGGATGCACTTCAACTTTGGCTGTTTCTTGGATGCATAACTTTTTTTTGGCAAGGTTACAAATTCTGAAAATATATGGCACTCATTTAGAAGGCAGTAAGATGTTTCAGAACCACTGATTATATTGCCTAACCTCATTTCTCCTGGCTAGATCTTGACACTATTGAATCTGTAACCATTCTCCAACTCAGCTTACCATGGATCAGCTTCAGATATCCATTTGGTTATTCCCATGTCCACCACGTCACATCTACTGCTGTTCCAACTCTTGTGCCTCCTGCTAGCATGCCTCCAAGGACTCCAACTAGTACTGGCAGCATCACAATTTGGCTCTCCACCCCCAGCAGTACCAGAAATGCAATAACTATGACACATATGTCCACCTCAAGTCCTCCTGAAGACAGTCAGACATTTACAGTGTCATCACCACCAACATCGATGTGATCAGCTGTAATGCACAGCTCACACAAAGTCATTATTAGTTAAATACTGTAGGAACCCATCATGTCACTTAATTTTTACTTCAGTTCAAACAATATATAAAAAATATATAAAACATTAAAAAAAAAGGAAAAGAGAAACTCTACATCCATGAATTGTGAAATATGCTGGGCTGTAACGCAGCCCTATTTGCAAACACCTCTCTGGTCTGAGGGAGGAGGTTGCCCATCTCCTGGCTGACCTGGGTAGGATTCATGAAACCTCTTCCCCCATCCAGGGATCACCAGGGCCACCACTGCTTCCTCAGAGGTTGCTAAGAAAGAGGAGCAAGGTGGGCTCAGGGAGGGAGAGGGTTGTGGAACAGAGGTGCACCCCTCCAGCTGTACCTTTCTACAATTCATTTGCTGTTCTGGCAAAGAGTTGTTCCTCTATGGAGGCACCTGCAGTGAAGACCAAAGAGGATGCTGGGAACCTCCACAAAGGAAAACCACAGGAGGGTGGCACAAGACCACACAGGGGAAGGAAACAACTCCTGGTGGGTGACTCAGTCATTAGAGGGTAGAAGTGGGGGAGGAAAGGGAGAGGGAGGTAAGATGCTTGCCTGACACCATGGCTCAGAGGGACAGGAAGTGAATCCTCAGGATCGCGGGAGCAGCTGCATGAGGGAGGGAGCTGAATGTCCTTGTCCACCTAGGGACAAATGACCTGGCTGGGAATGGAATCAGAGCAGTGCAAGAGGAATTTGCAGAGTTGGGGAGGGGCCTTAGACAAGTAGCACTTACGGTGACCTTCTCGGAGGTGCTTCCTGTCTATGGCAAGGATGATGCTATGGTACTCTGCACCATGGGATTCAATGAATGGTTGAAAAACTGGTGTGAAACTCAGGGTTTTGGCTTCATTGGGGACTGGGAAGTCACCTGGAGGGATGCAGGCCTATACAGGTGTGATGATCTGCATCTGTCCAGGGGAGGAACCAGGATCCTAGGTGATAGGTTTAAATGCTTCACTGGCAAGCATTTAAACTAGCCAAGGGGGGGATGCACCAAAAAAGAGCAGGGAAATCCCAGCCTCCCACCACAAAACACAGTGATTAGCAAGGTAAACACCAAGGTAGAGAAGTCATTTGGGAGCAGGACAGGGGTAAATGCAAAAAAAAGGCAAAGGCAGTAAGGACAGGGATGGTACTAAAAGGGGTAAGGCCATCAAATAATGGAGGGTGATGAGTACCAATGCCCATAGTCTGTGTAACAAGCTCCCTGAACTAATGGCCTTGATGGAAGAGGGATGCCTGGATATTGTGGCAGTCACTGAAACATGGTACACAGAGAACCATGACTGGGATGTCATCATACCAGGATATACAACCTACAGAAGGGACAGGGAGGGTAAAAGTGGAGGAGGAGGAGCTCTCTATGTAAAGGAAGAGATTAAAGCAACAGAACTAAAGGGTAATCGTGAAGTAGATGAGTCACTATGGGTCACCCTGGAGACAGGAAATGGCACCACAATCCACATGGGAGTAGTGTACCGACCCCCATTTCAGGGGGAGGGAAGGGACAAGGAAATGATAAAAGGCATCCTTAAAATGGCAGAAAAAGGGGAGATATTGTTGATAGGGGACCTGAATATACCAGATGTTAACTGGAGCACCTTTGCTGCAGGCACATCCAGGAGCATGGTTATTCTTGATGCCCTACAAGGGGCATGCCTCAGACAGCTAGTGTCTGAACTCACGCAGGAGGGAGCAATCTTAGACCTAGTGCTCTCAAATGAGGACAGAGAAAGGATCTCAGATTTAGAAGTGGGTAGCCATCTGGGAACAAGCGACCACCAAACATTGTGGTTCACAATAAACACAGCCATACAGTCACGCCATACACAAGTAAGTGTATTGGACTTTAGGAGGGCTGACTTTGGGAAAATGAGAGAGTGCCTCAGAAAAGCACTGGTAAATGAGCAAGAAGGAGGGATGGAGGAAGAGTGGGGAATAATCAAAACAGCCATCACAGAGGCATCAAGCCTTTGTGTGAAGCGAATCAATAAAACAAAATGAAGGAATAAACCACTATGGTTCTCAAAAGAGGTGGCAGGGAAGGTTAAGAAGAAAAGGATAGCATTCAAGAAATATAAGGAAACACAGAAGGAGCAGGACAGAGAACTTTATCAGTTAAAGCAGGAGGAGGCAGGGAAGGCAGTCAGGATAGCAAAGGCCCAAACTGAGGAAAAGATAGCCAATTATGTTACAAAGAGGGATAAAACCTTTTATAGATACATTAGTGAGCGAGAAAAACAAGGGAGGTATACAGAGAGTTAATAAAGGGGAGGGAATGTGGGCAGAGGGTGACAGTGAAAAAGCAGGGATACTGAATGAATATTTCTGCTCGGTATTCACAACAGAAAAGGATGGGGAGGTACCTAAACCAAACAAGAGAAACACTCTGGATAGGGGGGTTGATACCAGTCCATTCACAGAAGAAAGGGTTTTGAAAGAACTCTTGAAACTGAGGGTAGACAAAGCAATGGGGCCTGATGGGATTCACCCCAGAATTCTAAAAGAACTAAGGGTAGAACTAGTGACACCATTGACTACTCTTTAACAAATCATGGGAGGATGGGGTGGTACCTGAGGACTGGAGGAGGGCAGATGTGATTCCACTTCACAAAAGAGGGAGCAGGGCAGAGGCACGAAACTACAGACCGATTAGTTTGACCTCAGTGGTAGGGAAAATGATGGAATCACTTCTAAAGGAAAGAATTGTTTAGTACCTAGAGACCAGTGTGGAACAGGACTCAAGGCAGCATGGATTCACAGCGGGAAGGTCATGCCAGATGAATCTAATAGATTTCTTTGACTGGGTGACCAAAGTAGTAAACCAGGGAGGGGCTGTGGATATGGTCTACCTAGATTTTAGCAAGGCATTTAACACAGTCCCACACAAAAGATTAATATACAAGTTAGCCAGCCTTGAAGTGGGTCCCATGGTGGTAGCCTGGATAAAAAATTGGCTGGACAACAGGATGCATATGGTAATAGTAAATGGAGTCCACAGTGAAGAAAGGAGGGTAACTAGTGGGGTACTGCAGGGTTCAGTACTGGGGCCGGTCCTCTTTAATGTCTTTATAAGTAACATTGGAGAGCACCTGGAAGGAAAAATACGTCCCTTTGCAGACGACACAAAGAGCTGTAACACAAGGTGGGGTGGAAAGGATAAAAATGGGCTTGGCTAGGTTGGAGGAATGGTCAAATGTATGGCAGCTTAGATTCAATGCAAAGAAGTGCAAGGTAATGCACCTAGGAAACAAAAACCCAGGGGAAGAGTACGCAATGGGGAGTGAGATACTAACAACAACAAAAATTGAAAGGGACTTGGGAGTAATTATATCAGATGACCTAAAGGTGGGCATGCAATGTGAGGAAGGTAATAAGGATGGTTTGGGGGATACTGGGATGCACAGGGAGAGGCATCAAGAGTAGAAAACAGAAAGTCATTATCCCTCTGTACAGACAGTTGGAGAGACCCCATCTGAAGTACTGCATGCAGTTCTGGAGACCCCATCTCTGCAAAGACATAGAGTGGAGGCTGTTCAGAGGAGGGCAACCCAAATGGTGCAGGGTCTACACCAGAAGAAATATGAAGAGAGACTAAAGCAGCTTAATATGTATACCCTCCAGGAAAGGAGGAAGAGGGGGGACATGATAGAAACTTTCAAGTACCTCAAGGGAATTAACAAAGTCCAAGAGGGTAGCATCATTCAAAACAAGAGATGAGTAAGAACAAGGAGGCATAATTTGAAGATAGAGGGGGGACAGCTCAGAGATAATGTTAGAAAGTATTTTTTCATGGAGAGGGTTGTGGATGCATGGAACAGCCTTCCTGAGGAGGTTGTGGAGTCAAGAACAGTGGGAGAATTCAAGAATGCATAGGACAGACATAAAGCAATTCTAGTGGGGGGGGGGGTAGGAGGAAGTAAGCTGCTGGTTAACCAGAATCTGCAGCTTATTCATCAGTTAGGGAAATGGACAGACTAGGTAGGCCAAGCAGTCCTTATCTGCCATCAAATTCTATGTTTCTACATTGGGAAGGCAAATTTAATCCCCAAAACGTAGTGCCTTTTAATTTATGTTGATGTTTGTGGATGTATAACTTTTTTGGGGGGATTACAAGTTCTGAAAATATATTGGGCTCATTTAGGAGGCAGTAAATGACATCAAGGTAAAAAAAGACTATGGAGGAGGGGGTAAGCCTTCAATTCAGCACTGAAGTCTGACAACTACTTTAGCTCAGGACTGGGACACAGCAGTTGTATTTATTGCAGACTATGCCACACTGCTATAAACATATCAATCCACAGCAGTGGCATGCAAACACCATCAATTGAAAGGCTGAACTGGCTGTTCAATAAGAGAGCAACCAGACATGCATACTTCCTGAGCTATATAAGCAGTTCCTCCCCGCCTCATCTGAAGCACTTTCTCTTTGACAGTGAGAAGCTCTGTTGGTCTGTCTTCTCTCTTGGGCCTGCTGTGCCCATTGCCTGAGGTCTGCTGGGGCCTTGCCCCCACCCAGTTTCTTCATACTCTGGACTCTACTTGGTTTCTGACGAAAGCGTTCGTGTTTCTTTTGCTTCCGGCTACTGTATGCTTCCTTGTATATTTGTTTTTCTGCTTTCCTATGGTCGTGTTTTTGGTTTGTGTTTTCTTTTTGGGGCTTTCTGCCTTTCTTCAGCATATTGCTGCCCCTTGTTTGCACTGTGTGTCTCTTGTGCCTGTGTTCAGGCCCCTTCCAAATCTCAGTTTCCCTGCTTTTGTTATTGCTTGTCTCAGCTTCCACTTCAGTTGCTGCCTCATGTGCTTCAGTAATTGCTTGCACCTGGTCCTGGCTCTGCTGCTCAGTTAGCTGCTTCACTCTGTTTACCTTAAACTGCTACATTTTGTGTATTATCTATTTTACCTCAGAAGTCTTGCATTCTCAAAAAGGTCTATTTTCTGCTTCTTGCCTTGGTATTTCTTTATTTATTCCACTTTTCCATCTGTAAGCCCTTGGTTTTCATACAGCCCTTTTGGGGATTTAAACTGTCTCTAACATACTTATTCACACTCATTGTTTTTTATCATGTAAACTTTTATTGAGTTTTGTCTTTTTTTCAGTACAGCCAGGGTGAAAGCAACAGGTGTCATGCACACAAATATCGAACAAATGATACAACTGATGTGTATCAATTATCATGATACCATGTCCATATGATAGCAAAAGTAACAAAACATACATTACTCAATAATGTTCAGCTAGAGGTCGATCAGGTTGCAGCTATAGATTTTGCACAGAAAGAGATTTATAAGATCTGAATAATATCAAAGTGGATACTAAGGTGTGAAAGCTCTACATCCAACAGGGCCCCCCTGTGTCTCCATTGATTAGCAAGCCAGTTCATAAAGTGGAAATTGAAGGGAGTCAGGAAGAAAAGGAAGACAGAAAAAAGGGATACTCATAAAGAAGGAAGGTGAGAACTCCACTACATACAAAGGGTGACAAGGGGAAGGGTCATACTACTGGGGGTTTGCCAGGAGGGGGAGGCGGGACTACACATATGTGAGAGTGCAGGTATGCATCCCATTTCTTGTAGTATCTGGGGAGATACCCCTTCCCAATTGTTGTGAGTCTCTCAAAGATGGCTAACCTAGCCAAGGCCGCTCACCAAGAGGGGGCTGAGGGAGGGATAGGTAGCCTCCATCTCATCAAGATAACCCTCTTGGCTTCCATGACCGCAGCAGGGATCCATGCTTTGTGCAGCACAGGTAGTAGCTCTAATGTTGAAACATTCCCCAGTAAAAGAGAGTCATAAGAGTGCAGAATCCTCTTGCCCACACTCTTTAAACAATCATCCAGCACCGTAAACCAGAATTTGTTAAGGGGAGGGCATGTCCAAAGGATATGAAGCAGATTAGCTATGGAGGCCTGGCACTTCCAACATTTATCATGATCCAGCACATTAAGCTTACAAAGCATAGCAGGCATCCTATACCATCTAAGAAGAATTTTCAGCTCTATCAGCTGGTTCTTAGCATCTTCATATGCAACGTGTGCTGCTCTTAAACAAGCAGACCACTTCTCTTGAGGGACAGGACGCTGGAGGTTGGCCTCCCATGCCAACCAGCATTTGGAGGTGGTAACCAGCTGTGAGTCTCTCAAAACCTTGTAAATGACTCCCACAAGTCCCTGACCTTGCCTTGGTTTATGGAGTTTGGCCAGACAGCCCCACTTACCTTCAACAGTGTGCCCAGACAGAAGAGGATGGAGTGCACTTCTTATCTGAAGATATCTCCAGAAGTCCTGAGCCTTCAGGTCAATGCGCTCCTGCAGTTGTTCAAAGGACATTAGTGTTTTATTATCAGGGAGGAGGAGGAGGATATCCCCCACAGTATGAATCCCTTTTGCCACCCACTGAGACCAAGAGAGGGGTTTGCAATCTACCGTAATGATCCTGTTATTCCAGAGGGAAGCGTACAGGATCGGGAGAAGCAGGCTGCTTTTGGGGCGCTGGTGATAGCCATTGCCTGACGCCATGCTTTGCAAGTCTCAACCATGACTGGGGTGAGCTGGTTCTTCAGGGCCTTTCTGCCAGTTAGCAGAGAGAAGGCAGAGTTGTCCATAACAAGAGCAGATTCTAGGAGAGCCCATTGCGGAGGGGGGCAGAGGCCAGGGGTGAACCAAGCAGTGGCTTGTGCCATACGAAAGGCCAGGTGGTAACCCACCAGCCAAGGGAGTCTGAGCCCACCTTTAGACCAGTGAGCCCTTAATTTTGAGTGCCCCCAGTGGGCTGCTTTACCTTCCCACAAGAAAGAAGATATAAGCTTGTCAAGGGAGGAAAACAGCTTATGGGAGAGGGGAACCGGAAGATTATTCAGTAGGTAGTACAAACATTCGCACTGCCTCCACTTTGTCCTTCAGGAATAGCTGGAGTTTACGCCAACGCTGAACCTCAGCTGTCAAAGCTGAGAGAAGAGGAGAGAAATAGCTCTTTTCAAGGTCATTCCATGCCGAGGAAATGAAAATCTCTAGGTACGGGAAACCCTGAGGGGCTCAGGTAAGGTCTGTGCCCGCTAGACATTTCCTATCTCACCTTGAGTTCAGCTGGGAAAGGATTGTTTCCTTCTGGTTAATCAGCAAGCCAGAGAGAGAGGTGAACCCCTGTAATACTGGCAACACTATGGGAGGGAGAGATCTGGATTGGACAACGTGAGCAGCATATCATCTGCATAGGCATTAATCAGAAAATTTCTACCTTGGATGGGGATCCCAGTGATGCCAGGGGTATCCAGAAGCCTCCTAATCAGGGGGTCCAGAACTATGAGGAACAGGAGGGGAGAGAGGAGTCATCCTTTCCTTGTGCCCCTCTGCAGGGGAAAGGGGGTGGAAATATCCTGATTGGTGATCATCTTGGCAGTTGTGAGGTGGTATAAGGTGGAGACCCAGGAACGGAAGTGGGTACCAAAGCCATAAAGGCTGAGGACACTATGAAGATAATTCCACTCTAAGGAATCAAAGGCCTTAGAGAAGTCAATTGCTAGGGCTGCCATAGGGGTCAAGGAGAGGAGTGTCAGCCATTTTAGGTTGAGAACTAGGCGCAGATTATCCGCCCCAGATTTGCCCTTCAAAAAAACAGACTGTGAGGAATGGATTAATGTGGGGAGAACCTGGGTCAACCTATTTGCCAGGACCTTAGCCAACAATTTGGTATCCACAGAGAGAAGTGAAATGGGCCGGAAATTGGCACAATCCAGTGCATCAGAGGACTTTTGGGGAATTAAAGTTGTGAGGGCTTCCCGCATGGTGGGTGGGAGTGAAACCTTGCTATGGGCCTCGTGTAAGGCCTGCAGCAAAGGAATTGTGATGTCGGCTTTAAGGAGTTGATAGAGCTCTACAGTCATGCTGTCTGGACCTGAGGCTTTGCCCTTCACCATTTGGGAGAGAGCAGTCTGAAGTTCCCCATCAGTGATGGGGGCATCCAAGCTGCTACAGTGTGCCTGTGAAAGCTTGGGGAGGCAAACCCCATTACAAAACTCCAACAGGCTCACAGAAAGCCCTTCATGTGAGACCTTGGAACGGGTCCAGTAAAGAGCTTGGTAAAAGAGCCGCATCATCTTGTTGATGTCTTTGGGCACACAGATCACTTTTCTCTCTTTATCCTTAAGTGCAAGAATTCTAGATGAGGCTTGCTACTTACGTAAATGGTAAACTAGCAGCCTGCCCCTTTATCCCCCCCTTCCCACGATTTATGTTTGGAATGGAGAAGCTGCCATTCTGCTTTCCTACTTAGCAGGGAATTTATTTGGTATTTCAGACCTACAATAGCAGGAAGAAGGGAGGAGTTGGGTGATTGCTGCACAGAGGCTTTAAATTGCCCCTCCAGGGTTGCAAGTGCTGCTTGAAGCCGGCGCACAGCCTCTGCCCAAGCCTTGTTCTTGGCTGCCGTATAGGAGATAATTCTCCCTCTGATGACAGCTTTGAAAGCCTCCCAGACCGTAGATGCCGAAACTTCATTTGAGATGTTGATAAAGAAGTAGGCACAAGCCTCTTCCTTTATAAAGGCCTGAAAGTCTTTATCTTGCAGCAGTAGGGGGTTACACCTCCATCTCATGGAGGGAGCCCCCTGACCTGGAGGGGAGAACAAAATAGATACAGGGGCATGATCAGATATAATAATGCTCCCAATTGAGGCTTCCGATATCCCGGGTGCGGCCACATGGTTGGTCAGCCAGAAGTCTAACCTGCAATGGGTGTGATGGACCGCTGAGTAGAAGGAGTAATCACGCCCTTGTGGATTATCCCTCCTCCATGTGTCACATAAACCCAATTCTACCATAAGTTCAGTGAGGCCAGCCAGGTCCTTAGGGTGAGTCTGAGGGTTGCGGAGGGACTTGTCAAGGAAAATGTTAAGGACCAGGTTGTGGTCACCTCCCAGCAGTATTGGGATATCCAAGAACCCGTCCAGGAAGGTTGGTAAGGGCTTGACATATAGCAGGGTAGAACTCCCCTGAATCACTATTATGGCCATATATGTTGGCTAGTAACACCCTGCCGCCCAGATAGGACAGTCTGACTGCAACCCACCTTCCCAGGGAGTCTATACACTTATCTTCCACTACCCACGGTGAGGCTTTGCCCAGCAACATGGCAACCCCTCTAGATTTGCTCGAGGCACAGCTAGCAATTACAGATCCTACCCACAACTTTTTGAGCCATTCAACAGTCCTGATAGTTAGGTACATCTCCTGGAGCAGGGCTATATCAGTTCTCAAGGAATTCAAGAATTGTAGCACCTTAGTGCGCTTAGCTGGGTGGTTAAGCCCTTTGACGTTCCAGGAGACGCACTTCCAACTATGAGTCACAGGGGGGTTGCTAGCCATGGTTACCCAGTAGACAAGAGACCAGAAAAAGGGGGGTACGCACCCATGAGGGGAGATAAGGACTAACAGCAGGAAGAGGAGAAAATCACCTGGTTGTTGTCTCGGACAGGAGGGTCCTGAACCTAGGAGGCGAGAAGGAGGAGCAAGCGTAGAGCAAAGACTGTTAAGAGCTGCAGTAGTTGACACCAAGTAGAAAAAACCTGGCCAAATAACAAGAAACAGATATACAATACATTATTTCATGGAAAGAGAACAGTGCACACAACAAAGTAGATATAACAGCAATAACACACAGACACTATAGCAATTCTAATGGTGCTGAGGTGAACGTGCGATGGAGCATCACAGTGCTCCTAGCCACACTGATTCAGGCACCAATAATAGGGGGAAGGTCTCAACAAACATAAGTGACCTGTCCCAACCTGGCCTCAGAATCCCACAGGAGCAGAGCCGGAGAATCCAGGCAAGCCTAACGGCATCAAGCCGCTGGGCAACGTATAGATTCGTAATCTAGTAAACTAGTAACAGCTGGAGGGAAAGGGGGAAAGGGTGAGGGGGAGCCCTGCCCATGAGAATGGGGGGGGGTGTCCTCTGTGTGCCACTTAATGAAACTAAGTAATGGATATAAGGAGGAGGAGGATGACAGATACCATAATGCTCTGATTGGGTGTCAAATATCCACAATGCCCTCCCTATACCAAGTAGGCATCCCCAGGCAGACAACAGGCACAGTAATGTGCATAGGAAGAATGAGGGGAAGGGGTTTCTGACATCTCCTGCAGGGGAATCACTTGGTGGGGCTATGAGCTGTCTCCACTGTGGGGCAGGGGGGATAGCAATCCCCTGTCACGACTCAGTATGTACCCCCAGTCAACAAACCCCTGACAGGGAGAGGATGGGGAAGAGATACACTGGGGGGGTGGGCATGACAGTAGGACTATTCCATCCCACATGCCACCCATTACAGATTGGTAACATTGCAAACAGAAGGAGAACAATTTAACCAGCACAGCATTAGAGTAAAGAAAATCTTAGACATGGTTTGACAGTCCAACAAATTATCCTTTTTTTCCAGATGTGCCAGGGTCCTCCGAGCGGTTTCCTTCAGTCCTGCCAGGACGCGGGGGAGAGGCCAAACCTTCTGCAAAGGATTTGGTCCCCAGTTTAAGAAAGCCAGCTGCCGACACCAGTTCCTCTTCGTCCTCTTCCACTGTAGCGGCCCAATCCACCTGCGTGTTTGTCCTCCTTCAGAAACCACTTCTTCTGCTTTTCTCTTCTCTTACCAGTACGTTCCCCCGGGACCCAAAGATGTCTGGGAGAGGCAGTCTGGGATATGAGGCCTGGGCAATGGTTATTAAGCCATGTTTCAGCTTCTCGTGGGTACTCTGCTAGGAAAGCCTTCCCATCCTTGGAGATATGCAATGCTGTAAGTCTTTTAAAATGATATTGAAATGAGTTTGCCAGCAAGATTTTCTTTAGGGGCCCAAAAGCTCTCCTAGCTGCTACCTCTTGTGAAAAGTCCCAATAAAAGAAGATAGTGGCTCCCCTCCATGTAATCTTTCTCATGTCTCTAGCCGCACGGAGCAGCCTCTTCTTCACGGAATACCGCAATAGGTACGCTGTTATGGTTCTGAAGCATTAGAGCCCTCCGGCCTGCCAGTCACCCTGTGGGCTCTTGCAATGCCAGTTGGTTCTCTCCATCTTTCCCCTAGCAACTGAGGCAGCCAGTCATTTAGGAAACGTTCTATGTTTGGGCCTTCAGCCCCTTCAGAGACCTCCAGGATCCTTATATTGTTCCTCCAGCTCCTGTTGTCCTGGTCTTCGGCCCTGTGCCAAAGTCTGGAAAGCTTTGCTTCATGTTCCCTGAGATGCTACCATACCATAATGTGCTGCCCCTCCAGCTCCTCAGTTCTCTGCTCTATGACATTCTGTTTGTCTTCAAAGTGGTGTATATCTGCCACATTCCCCACCAGGGATGCTCCTATGTTGTCCACCCTTGTCAGTAGGGCCTCCAGCATTTTAGTAATGTGAGACAGGGCATCCCCCAGCTGGGAGTGGTCGGGGGGGGGGTATTGAGTATCATGTGAAGAGGGCCCTTATGTCTTGTTCGCAGAGGCAGCCATCACCGCTCCTGTACAGCGACTATTCATGGACGCAGTGGGGAAGTAGTCTGTACTCCACTACGAGGTGCCCGCGACTAACAGTGATCGCGACCTGGCGAATTGTACTCGAGCACAAAGGTACTGTAGCAGCAGACGTTTAAATGGGTGAGCTGAGACCCCAACGTTTCGGCTTGTGCGGCCTACTCCAGCTATGTGGTTGTCAGCTTTCAGCGCTGCAAATTGTGTAAAGATCATGGTTCTTCCTACAAAAACCATCAGGATAGAAGCGGCAGAGGTAGTGAGGGAATTTTCAACTATTACAAAGGTGAATCAGTCCGGCATTGCGGAGGATTGAAAGCGATTAGGCGCTAGGTAGGGACAGAGTAGAAGTCTTAAGCTGCCATTGCTGCCAGGTCCAAGCCACGCCCCTTATTCACACTCGGTGTGAATCAAACAAGAGTCTCCTGCAATTCTATATTACTTTCTCCATGGGATACAAACCTGCTTAAATGCTATCATACCAAGCAATTACTGCTGTTGTGTTTCTGTGCATTATTGTCTATGCCTACACTGCCATGCTTGTTTAATTGTTCAGATCAGTTACTACTGGTAGCCATAACTAATTACTACTAGAAGCTGTTAACTACATTCTCCCCAGTTGGCATTCTTCTGGTATTGAACATACCCCAGTTTTACATACATCTTTCTGTTATACAGCGTACTCTGGTTTTGAATACTTCTTTCTGGTATTGAACATACCCCAGTAATGAATATTTACTTCTGATACTGAATATACTCCAGTTTTGAACTTATTTCTGGTATTGAACATACCCCAGTTAAGAATACTTTTTATTTTTATTTTTTTATTTATTTATTGTATTGTAGAGAATCAGTTTTACAACCTTTGAGTCAAAGACTCGTTTACAAAGGTACCTCGTCAATAAGGGGGGGGGGGAGACAACAATAAAAGAAGAGGTTAGGACAGTGGAATGACAGAACATGTTAGATACATAAAAATAAATATACACTTGGAGAGAGCAGACAGCTAGGCTGCGCTGGATTAAACTTGTGGAAGGTCCTAACATAGGTAAAAACAACACGGGATTCAAATCGACAGCAAGTCCTAAATTAAGTAGGTAAGTAACATTGGTGTAACAATAATAGTTACAGTATTCAAAGTGAGCATGTCAGGCTAATATGTGGGTATATAAAGACCGGTGGCCTGGGGATTTGAAAGGGGAATACTTATTTCTGGTATTGAATATACCCCAGTTTTGAACTTATTTCTGGTACTGAACATACCCCAGTTTTGAATACTTATTTCTGGTATTGAACATACCACAGTTTTTTTTTTTGTAATATATTTTATTTAGGTAAAAATCATGCTTCAAGTCAGTATTACAGACAGTAGGCAGCTCCTTATCCAACTTCCAAGGATACTGCCCTATCATTTCATTCCATTACACTCTTAGGACAAGTAAACCACTGTCTGTTCTTTCTTTACTTATATATCGACCTCTTTGTGTGTTAACATCCCCACAAACTATTGACACCCTTGTTTTATTGTCATAATACTAATATTGCACCTAATCTAAAGGAGTACCTTATTCCAGTAATGTGTGTTTGAGGCATTTTCCTGAGAATTCTCTTCTGACCTTTTTCTTCTCTCCAGCTGTCCCCACCGGGTAGTGAGCATTCCATTCCTCCCTCGGAACACCCTTTAACTCCGGATCCCCAGAGACACCATTTTAACACTTCCCCTGGTATCTCTACAGATACATCTCTTTCTCTGCCTTGTTTTACTTGTCACTTACCTGTGAGCCTCCACAGAGATCTCGTCTCCACCTCATATCCTTTCCTCAGCTCACAGGTATCAATCCAATCATTCTCTGCGAATCTGTGGTGTACTCACTCTTGCTTTTTATTCCTAGGAAAGAGTAGAGCTCCCAGGCATTCAGGTTACTCCTTGTCTCAATGCCATTGCTTCTCCTATAGGCAGTGAGTTTATATATGTCCCCCATTTAGTCATGAATGACTCCTCCTTGCCATATATTTGTTATGTCATCCTTTCCAGTGCCAGGTTATTGATTACGAGGGCTTTCCATTGCCCCACTGACGGCCTAATATGTGACATCCATGTATTTTGTATATATTGTCTCGCCATAGTCAGGAAAACCCTTACTGTTCTAGTGTATGCTTCCCATTCCTCCTCTGCTGAAACTTCCATCTCAAACATAAGGGAGACTACAGTGTACCAGTATCTGCATGGCTCCTGTTACTACCTGAGCTATCTCTGTTCAGAAGGGCCTTAGTTCCCCACACTCCCAAAATGTAATGTATGTAAGTGCCCCTTGCTGCCTTACATCTACCACACATGGGTGAAACCTTGTGGTGAAACTTGTTAACCACCACAGGTGGGCAGTATAACCTGTGCAAGAATTTGAATTGTGGTTCCTTAAATTTGTTGCACATCAATAACCCCATATGAGACTGGAGGACCATAGTCCAATTTTCCTCTGAAATCCAGATTCCCAGATCCCTGTCCTACAATCCCTTAACCTTTAAGGATCTATCTGGAAATAGATCTCTATCCTGCTTTACTGCACATGAAATGAAGCTTTTGAGGTTTGCCCCCACAGTCCATATCAGTTTCTCCAGTGGCTCCAACCTCTGGGTTTTTTTCATCCTGCCCACTTCTAGCTGTACAAAAGGCCCTGATCTGAACGTACTGGTACCTATGTGTGGTTGGGATACCATACCTCTCCCTCAACTCTTCCAAGGTGCTTAACCCCCTCCCCCTTCCCCATCGGTCTCATAAGCAGTGTACTCCTCCCTGTTCCCACAGCTCAAACCCTCCTCCTTCTAGTCCTGGCAGAAAAGCTGGATTCTCCACCATTGGCAGAAGTCTCATGACCACCCTCTTCACTTTCCTTCTCTTTCTAGCCTGTTCCCATGCCTCCAATATCCATTCTACCAGAGAGTTTCTGTTCTGTAGCCTATGGTAAGCACTCCTACCTCCTGGATACAGGTATGCTGTCACATGGGTCTGTGTACCTTCACCTTCTACATCTACCCAGCTCGCTTCTGCCCCTTGATGTACCCAATCTTGAATGTATCTATTCTGCATAGCTAATACATACCCTTTCAAATCAGGGAAGTGAAGGCCCTCCTTTTCTGTCTTACCCTTTAACCTCGGTAAACTCATCCTGGGCCTCTTATTCTGTCAGATGAAGCTGCTAAATTCCTTCTCTGTGTCTTTATAGTCTTTGTTGGTGAGTCCCATTGGTAGCATCTGCATTAGATATACAAATTCTGGGTAATACATTCATTTTAAGGAGGTTGGTATTTCCCAGCCATGAAATTGGAAGTGCCCTCCATCTCTCCATATCTGCTTTAAGTATCTGTAACAGGAGTCCATAGCTAATCCCTTACAGGCCTGCCAGATCCTTACCCACCTGAATCCCTAAATATGTAAAGTGGTTCTTAACAACCTTAAACCCCCAAGTATTATTACCCCCTCTGTCTCCCTGGGCCTGTTACATATGAACATACTAAAATGCCAGCAGAATAAGCGTAACGGTCTTCCGTGTCTGCTCATTTGGTCAGCCCCCACCCTGGGAGCTGACCCTGCTACCCCCCTCGCCTTCTCTGACTTCTCCCTTCCCAGTTCCGGATATTCTCACTGCATTGGATTTTGCTACCAGAACCCTTCCCCTGTACCTGTCCCACCCCCTCTTGAACCCCTCCACCGTCTCTGCCTCCACTAGCCCCCTAGGCAGCACATTCCATGGCTCCACCACCCTCTCAGTGAAGTAGCACCCCTCCTGTCTCCCTGAATCTTCCCTCCAGCTTCCACCCATGCCCTCTAATGGCCCCTCCTCCTTCCTTGAGCACCCTGACTGTTCCTCCCTATTTACCCCATTCATGTACCTGAAGACCTCTATCATGCCCCCGGTCTCTTCTCTCTTCCAATGTGTACATATTTAGCTCTTCGAGCCTCTCCTCATATTATTCTAAAGATTTATGACTTGGTTAGGTTGAGCTTATATCCTGAGAACCCTGCAAACTCCTGCACTACCTCCAATAAGGTCAGTGTAATAGTGTCTGGCTGCATGGTGAACAGCAACAAGTCATCCGCATATAGGGTCAGTTTGTGGTGTATTCCTGACTCCCCCCATACCCCTTGTATACTGGCATCTTCCTGGAAGTGAACAGCTAATGGCTCAATGGCCAAGATGAATAGCAAGGGGACAAAGGGCACCCCTGCCATGTTCCACTGTGCAATTCAAACATCTCTGACCATCCCTTATTAACCAAAACCTGTGCCTTTGGCTTCCTATACAGCATTTTGACCATATCATTGTAGTTGTCCCCAAGTCCAAATTTCTTTAACACCTCGAAAAGGTAGGGCCATTCTATGTGGTTGAATACTTTTTCAGCATCCATGGACAGCACCACAACTTGTCCAGGACACCGGTTACCCCACTGTATTATATTGAGGAGCCTTCTCATATTGTGATAGGACTGATGACCCTGCATGAACCCCGTTTGGTCCACATGGACCAACTGGGGTAAAATCAACTTTAATCTCCTAGCTAATACCTTTGCATAGATTTTAATATCACAGTTCAGGAGTGATATGAGGAGGTAAGACCCACACTTGTTCGGGTTTTTACCAGGATTAGGAAGCAAGCAAATCATTGCCTGCAGGCAAGTTGCTGGTAGTCCATTCTCCTCCCCTGCATCCTTCAACATACCCTTCATGGCTCCCACCAATTAAATTCTCAGTTCCTTGTAGTATTCCATGACAAACTCATCAGGTCTTCCTGCTTTCCAAATCTTCATTGATGCCAAAGCCCTTCCAATCTCTACCATTGTAAGCTTTTCTCCTAGCCTCTCCCTTTGCTCTTCTGAGATTTCTGGGAGTCTCATTCTCTCCAAAAACTGTGTCCTCAGGGGTGCTGAGTTCCCAGCTCTGACTTATATAGATTTTCACAGAAAGCTGCAAAGGTCCCCCTTGTCTTCTCACTCTGCATGTGCAGCTGTCCTCTCCCATCTCTCATCCCAGTGACTGCTGCTGTGCCTCTCCTGCCCCATGCCACGTGTGCCAGTAGAGCCCCAGATTTGTTCCCCCCACTTGTACAACCATTGCCTGGCATGAAATAGTGATGTGGTAGCTTCCCCTGTTAAACAGCACCCCTAAGCGCCGGCATTTCCCCCCAAGCTGGTCCATGGGCTGAGTGATCACTCTCATTTCTGTATTCTTCAGTTGTTGCTCCAGGGTCTGTCTTCCAAGCTTTCTCTGATTTTTGTACCTAGTAACATAACCTATGATTGCCTGCCTTATGTATATATGCCTTCCCTGCCTCCCAGTACACCACTTTTGTAGGTGCAGTGGCCTCGTTCGCCTCCTTGTATTGTCCCTATTGTTGTTTCAGAAATTCCCTAAACTTCTCTGATGTCATAAGGTACATGGGAAAATGCCAGCCTAGGCATGTTCTTGTCCCCTCCCCAAGGAACCTTCTCAGCACCACCATAGCATGGTCTGATATGTGACTAGGCCCATGAGTCACATTCCGCACCCCTCCATATCCCTCCCTCGTGACATATATGTAGTCCTGCTTGGACCATGTACCATGTGGGTAGGAGTAGAATGTGTATTCCCTAGCTCCAGAGTTGGCCACCCTCCACACACTGACCATGTCCATATCACCAACTCTTGTTTCCATCGGTTGATTGCCCTCTCATGTCTACCGGTTCCCTCTGAATGGTCCAGGCTGGGCTCTATCACACAGTTCATGTCCCTTCCCAAACACGAATTGGGGAACTATTCATGGACCATCATATCCAACAATTTTTGTAGAATTCAGAATCAAACACTGAGGGGGCATATATACTGGCATATGTTATCGATTCTCGTCCCACTGTTCCTTGTGCAAAAATATACCTGCCACCCTCTGGATCCACCACCACCCTCTGCACCACTATTGGGTAGTTTTTATGAAACAGCACCATCACCCCTCCATTTGTGGGAGGTATATGCCACACCATGGCATGCCACAACCCATCCTCCCACCAGTTTCTTGTGCTCTTCAATGCTTAGGTGGGTCTCTTGTAGCAATGCAACCTGAGCCTGTTGGTTCTTTAAAGCTTGAAGCATGTTTTTTCATTTTATAGGATTATTAAAGCCACAGATATTCCAGGAGAGAATTACCATATCATTATCCATTAATGAACTTGTAGTTCCCCCAGACTCCTCACCCAGTTTATGTCTGTCACCCTCCATCACACACAACATACAGCTTAAACCAGTGTATTTTCACATTTATATTTGCATACAGTTGTACCCCCTCCCCCAAACCCAACAACTCCTACAACAGGCAGATTTTCAACCCACACATCAAAACGAACATTAACTTAACTTTGAACTTTATTTTCCATGCATATTATTACTCCACAAGCGCTTACCCTCTCCACCTTGTTCAACATTATCCTCCTATGTCCCTTTCTGGGGCTCAGAGGATAGAATACTTTCCACCCTTCCCCCTCCCCATTCTTATCCCCCTCATTTTAAGCATATTTAAGCACATATTCCATCTGCTCCCTCCATCACCACCATATACTACATCTTGAGCCTATAAGTAGTTAATTTTCCATCACCCCCCTTGCTGTAAGTGCATTGCCCCTGAGCACCCTATCTCCTCTCCTCTCCTATCCCTTTTATGCCTTGGGGATCTAACCTTCCCTGTCCCTTCTTTGAATCTCTGAGCGCCTCAGATTGAGCCCCTACTTACCCCCACACCACTGTTATATGGGAGCTAGTTCCGATCCCCTTCTCCTCGAGCATCTGTCAAGGCTATTCATCGATGCCTCATGCTCTTGAGCCATTGCCTGTAAGGAAAAAGATTTCAAAAACCTATTTACAGCTTTAAACTGACTTCTTCTAGCATTGAATCCTTACTCTTCTGGCCTTTCACGTAAGACCCAGGTCATGCAAAGCCCTTGCCTATGCCTTTCACTGCATACATTCTTCCTCTTCCCACTTCCTGCTGCAGCTATCTCGGTGCTCTACCCTCCCTTTCATATCTCTTCCCCTACATTTACTTGTTAACAGCATATTCCAGACTGTTGCCCCCTTTTGTAATCCCCCCATTCCCCTGACCGTCATGAAAGACTTCCCCACCACCTGTATAACCCCAAACCCCTTGAGGGTTTTTCTATCCCAGCCCCGTCTACCACCAAAGGTTGAATGTGAGTCCCCCTGCCTCCCATCCACACTGCCCCTTTGCATCTCCCCTAGTCACATTGTAGATACAAAGTAGATGATTACCCCCCTGAGTGTGCGTCCCCTTCAATCTTTTCCAATAAATACATTCCCCCCTCCCCCGAGAAATCAGAGGCCCACAAGCTGCACATTATACCCTTGCTTGGAATCTGGAGGTGCATAAACAGGAGCGCACATGTCCACAAGTAGTCCTGGGCCTCATTTCGGCCTGCTGCAGTAGTCCTATGTGTTACTCAGGGTTCTGGACAAATGCTCAGGCCTTCCAGCTCTTTGTATCTCCCAGAGTCTCCAGCTGCGCAGCTAAGGCACCAGGTGATGGCCACAGAGTGGATCCCCCCCAAACAAAAATGAGGGACTGCTCCAGTTTGGCCTTATGCAGTAATCACAGTCCACTTTCAAACCCCATACGAGAGTTTAAATTTCAGCAGGAATCTTAAGATTACCTCCTCCTCTTCCATCCAGAGTCCATTTGTAAAGAACCCCCCCCGCAGAGATATGCATCAGCTAACAAAGCACATCGAACATACCCCAGTTTTGAATACTTCTTTCTGGTATTGGATATACATCCATTTTGAATACTTATTTCTGTTGCAAATAACCCTGTTTTGAATACTTATTTCTAATATTGAGCATACCCCTTATTTCTGGCATTGATAACTGCCCCAGTTTAGAATACTTTTTTCTGGTATTGCCAATACCCCAGTTTGGCATTCATTTTTCTGGTGTTGAGCATACATTTAATTCTGAGTTTCAACCTGCATTATGCCTGCTGTTCAGTCACTCCTGATGCTGCTGGTTCATGCTTCTTTATGCTGCCTACATTTTTCTTTTTAGGGGGAGGTCCTATTCTATCAATGTTATGTTTCCTGTTTGGTCTCACAGTGCTCAACTGTGGCTTCCCTGTTATTCCCACAGCAGGGGACTGGGTTGTCTCAGTGGGGGCATTGTGGTTTCAAGTGGCAGGAACATGCTTTTACATACAGTAAACTATAATTTAGCCTGCTCTTTTGCCTCAACAGCTTTCAATTTTCCTAGTCTAAATACTTTAATCTCACAACCTACATGGCTTCAAGATATCCATAGCATTCCATTATAGGACTGCAAATGCTCCTTACTGGACTAACCTAACTCCATCTTTAATGGCATTGAAAGTATTCATGCTAATCACCTCAATTCACTATACAAGTTGACACCATACCAATCCGCTGCTTTGTGTAAACTATATGATTTTGCTTATTTATTCTATCGAGTTTTGGTGAACTTCATGCCTTGACCAGCAAGAAACCTTTATTTAAATTGCTTGTGCTACCTTGCTAATAAAGGACTACCTAAATTGCTATGCTGGCATTCCGTAAGTTACAGTATCTTCTCCTCCAGAGTAAGGAGGCATTCCCTTTTCCTACAGTGAGGAGGATTTCCATTCTGAAACCATCACTAAAACAAATAAAATAACCCGAGCCTACAGGAAAGGCAATCTCGGCCTCTGATCTCCAGACATTTCCTCCTTGAGGTTTTTTTTCTCTTTTCCATGCTGTAGATCATAATACTTAATTTTAGTAACATTCTTAGCTTACTTAGATAAGTTTCGCTGTTGGATAGAGGTGGATGGTGGCCCAACTAAGCAGTTCCCTCTCTCCTTAGGAAGCCCCTTGCTGTCATCAGTGCAAGCCATATTATGGGAGCAATCCTGCTACTTGTGCATCTCATTTATGTTTCACTAAGCTACTTATTGCTATCAGTCTGCTTCTCTTCCTCCTAGTCATTGATCACTGCTACAATTCTTTTGGGGTTCCTTCCTAAGGTACCTTTAGCCAAGAGACCCTTCCCATCGCACCTATAGGGGTGGAACCCTCTTACAGGGATTCTTGCCTTCAATAGCCCTTTAGGGTAGTAATTCCTAATGAAAAAGAGAGTGTGAATGACCACAACATTGTTATACAGTTGCACAAGCATAACATTATTCTGATTGTATAGGCCATTAAATTGAAAGGCTACACCTGCAGTTCAGTGGGTGAGCAACCAGCCATGCCTACTTCCTGAGCTATGTAAGCAGTTTCTCAGAGCCTCCATCTGAAGCACTTTCTCTTTGACCCATCATCCTCCCCTCCTCCTTCAGTGGCTCGCCTCTCTACTCTCAGGGGGTTCCTTCTTAAGGTACCTTTAGCCAAGGGAACCTTCCTGCAGCATCTCTAGGGATGGAGCCCTCTTACAGGGTTCCTTGCTTTCAGTACCCCTACAGGGAGTTAATTCCTAATGGAATAGAGAGTGTGAACAGACACAACATTTTTGTACAGTTGCACCAGCATAACGTTATTCTGGTTGCATAGGCCACTGAACCACAAGTAAACTGTAGTAATTAATATTCACTGCCAACTTCAAGGTTCACCCTTTTTTGTTCTCTGTTTACACCATGCCAGCCACTGCATTTAGCACCAAAGTGGTTCAGTTAAATTGATAAAGTCAAACCAAAGTGTTAGGCCCCAATTGAAGCTGAATAAAAGGTGATTCTGGGCAATTTCTCTCAGGGTTATTGGATCTATCTGCAAATCAATAATTTACTTGTCTTCCTCCTCTGGAAATGATTTTTTATATATTTCTGGGGTGGGGTCTGGTTTAATAATCAGCTCGCTAGGCATCAGATCTCTGATATTGTACTATCTACCAGTTTAGCTTGGTATTCGCATTCAAAAGCTTATTTGTTTTCTATCTCGTATGTTTTAATACATTACTTTATTGTCCTTTGACTGATGATGTTGATGCTTCCTCCTTCTTTTAAATGCTGTTGCTTTAAGGCCTGACCATATTTTTTTGTCATATGAAGATGCTCACCTTGACAAAGTACCAGGAGCTGCAGGCAGGAAACTTTGGGGTTCTGTGTAGTACTTTGGTTTGCTGTTATGTGTTGTGATCATTCCCAGTAATGGTTTCATCCTCCTGTTCCAGCTTTTGAGCACTTTTTATGGGTTACAAGAGATAGGATTTATTTTTCTGACTTTCTTTTACCCAGTCTGAGCACCGCTTGCTGCATTGAGTGGCCTTTTGGTTTAGTTTCCTTTATAGTTTCTCCTGCTGTGATGTTAGTGTACTCCAATCCTTGTGACATCAGCAGATGCAGTTTTTCAACTGTTGGTTGCCACCTCCGGGTCACTTTTAAATAGATTGAACAAAGTTGGTCCTAGAACTGACCCCTGTGCAACCCCATTGGTTATTTGTTTTCATGTTGCTTGGTCACCCTTTATAATGACTCTTTCTTTCCTGTTCTGCAAACCAGTTTTGAACCCATTTCATAACACCCCAGTTATACCTAGGTTTCTAGTAAGTCAGCTAACTTTTTGTGTTCTACAATTTAAAATGCTTTATTGACATCTACTGTGCAACATTCACAGGATTGGCCATACTAATTCAGTGGTGACATTTTCAAAAATGCAATTAGCCTCAAGGGTCGCCTGACAATAAGCCCCTTTATTAGATATTGGGCAAAAACACACAGCATGCAAAAAACTAACCCTAGCCCCTTGAAGTATATCCCCCTGTGGGGGTAACCACCATATCCAGATAGAGAATAAGATCCTCTCATGGTTCCAGTGATTAGAAAAGGGCATATTCTGTATTCACTGTGTACTGTACTCATCTACCAGGCAGGTGCCTCCTTTCAATCTCTCAAGCTGTAGTTTAATATACCCCAGTCACACTTCTGGAGATATTTATAGATTAGGAGTATAGTCCAAACAAATCTCAGGAAAAAACAGCAACCACCAACCCAGTAGCTTACAAGGGTGGCTATCTCTCAAAAAAGGGGTGGCTAGCAGGATATTCTCTCATATTAGGAGTAAAATCCCCAGTCACTCTCAAGAATCTAAGAGCAGGTGGGAGAAGGCCCTACATACCTCGATCATGGATCAGCAGTGGGAGGGCTGTTGGATCTCTGCACATACTGAATGCTTTACCCAGACCCTAGGAGTCAGCTCAAACAGAACAAAGTTCTACATTCTTGGTATAAGAACCAAGTAGTGCTGTACAAAGCCAAGACACTTCCTAATGACTGTTGTTGGAGATGCCTGTCAATATAGGGGAATCTCTTGCATATCCCTTTGGTTTGCCCCAAGGTAAAAACCTTCTGGATCCACTTAAGGACCCTAGCTATGGAAATCACTCACAAATCCATCCTACCCATCCCAGAATTCTGGATCCTGGGGATCACCTCACCTGCATTGCATATCTCTCCTCCTGAGAGAAGATGGTTGACTCTGCTTGGAATGCAAGCTAAAAGACTCCTCCTTTGTAAATGCAGAACCACTTGCATTGCCACCTTGGCTGAATTTCTTAATTCGTTCACAGCCTTATCCACCCTAGATAGGACTTCTTAGATGGTGGGGAACAGCATGGCAACCTATTACAAGTGTTGGAACCCTTTTATGGCATACATGGACCTCAAAAAAGTATAGGTTGATCCCGTAGCTCCTCCCTTGCCATAAGCCTCCTGGACCACAATTACCCTCTAGGCAGAATACCAGAGTTAGAGAAACCATAGTGATTGAATAGCTATACCTAGTTCAGATGCGTGCATCACACTGTTGTTACCAAGATGCTTTGTGGTTCCATATTCTTTATCAGAACAGGAGAATAGAGTGTCTCCAGACAGAAGAATGGTCACACAGGATTGGGAAGTCATCTGTTAGAGTTGGCATAAGAAGAAGTCCCTGGGTAGGTCCCATGCTCTTTGTCCTTGTTTAGGCTGTTTGAGTCTCTAAAATCATAGCATGCACTGAGGTAACGTACAGTGATGAAACACTTCTTTTGATGAGGGTGTACAAGTGTAAGGGCTTAGAGTTGTGGTGCACAGGTACCAATGATGTAAATTCATGGCCTATTCTTCTGTATTGTTTTTATATGGAAAATCAATAAAAATTACTTAAAAAAATACATTTAGATTTGTCTGGCATGACTCCTCCTTACATGATATATACTTGGCTACAGAGTTCAAGTTACTCTTTTGCGAATATCGAACAATTCTGTTTCTTATGAGTATTTCCAGCAGTTTCCGTAGTATGGATATAAAACTGACTGCCTTATAGTTCTGTGACTCTGAAGTGGTGATATCTTCTTTTAGTGCTGGTATCACATGGTCACGCTCCACTCGTCAGGCCTGTATGCAGTTGTTATAGACTTACTGAGTATCATTGCCAGTGGTATGGATAGTTCCTTAGCTAGCTCCTTCAGATTTTGAGATGCCTTCCATCTAGAGATGCAGTGAAATTGCAGCAAAATCAGCAATTTTGCCACGTGAAATGTTTTGCAAAAATGCAGCGGAATTTTGCAGTTTCGCCAGCTCACCAGTCCACCACCAGTAGAGAAATTTCACCTGCAGGAGGCAAAATTTCACCTGCAGGTGGCGAAATTTCACCAGAAGTGGTGGAATTTTGCCTGTGGTGATGAAATTTCACCCAGAGACGAAATTCCACTGGCTTGGGAGCGAAATTTTGCTCACAGCCACAGGCGAAATTTCACATTTTGCCCAGCAAAATATTTCACATAATGCGTTAATTACGCAAAACATTTCGCTGGACGAAATATTCCAATTTCGCACAACACTAATTCCATCAGGCCCCATTGCCTTACTTATATGTGCCATCTTTTTTGTATACTGCTTTTTTCTGCTGCTTGGTTCTGACTTTTCTCCCCTCCAGAGGGCAACACCCCACCCTACCACCAACCTTCTTCTTGACATCTTATAAGTTAACCACCACTTACGTAGGGCCAACATGGTTGTGAGTGGCCTGCCATGTCAGTTGCACATGGGCCTGTGTAGAGCGTTGGATTTTACTCTGTCAGATCAGGCCTTTTTCATCCATGTTTCATCTATGAGGGTGCAGGCATGGCATGCATTGATGCTTATGCATGCATGTGGTGGTAGGTATGCATATTGGCATCCAGAAGTGGTCCTTCCCCCACAATGCACTACAGTGCACTACCACCTGGCCTCCATGAGGTGGCTGTCTAGCAGTAGCATGCAGCACTTTAACCCCACCTCACTCCAAGGGAGCAGAACTATCCCTGGGATCCTCAACCCTCCCTTCCTGGCCATCCTCGAATGAATCAGATCCTGAACTCTGGTCACTGGCATAGCAAGTGATAAGGCTACTACTGTACTAGTGGACTAGTTCATATTTACAGGTACCATCATTTTTCAGCTTCATTATGTGTCACATTTATGTCATGTAGTGTGACATGTTATAACTTATTACATTATGAAGAAGGCAAGATAGTCACAACAGATAGTTTAAATAGTCAGTAAAAGCTCCCAGTGTGTAAAATAATCATTTTTTAAAATGTATTCCCTACAAACTACAAAAATAGATGTGAGAAACAGTCTGTGTTCTTGCATTTGCCAAATGTTGAAAAGACTGTAATATAGAACTGTTAATCAGACTGTCAGACTATATCATTTTTTGTGTGAGTGTACATGTGTGTGACCTTTTCTGTATGTCATTTCCCAGGCACGGCACCAACTGATCCTCCTAGGACTTTGGCTTTGCAGAGCAGGTCTGAAACAGCGGGCTGCAGAAATTACAGGTTTCTGGGCTCTCTGCCAACCTCTGGATAATTGCCGTCAGCAGGAAAGAGCTGGAAAGGCTTGGAAGACTCCATTTTTTTACAGATAAATTGACCCTTTCTGTTACAGCAATGAAACAGAATGTAGATATGAGGCTGGATTTGCTTCAGTGCTTGTCTTAAGCTCCTAGTCTTGTTTTTCCTGACTGGGGCATAGAAGGCAAATTCTGGCTCATCAGGTCAGATTGCTATGTGACTGCTGTTTACTGCATCTGTTGTTGAATAAGCTGTGGTCTGTTTTAAAGGTCATGCAGTATCATTTTTTGACTAACCCCCCCCCCCACACACACACACACACAAACACACACTGCCTCTCCCTAGTTCAGTACTTAAAACTTCCTTTCCTCTTTTTGTGACTTTCTATGACTGGTAAACAGCAGCACCCACTGGTAGCAGAGAAGCTGTAACAATACTACACAGGGATATCTTCAGGAAAAAAGCAGATCCCAAAATATAAGGACTGTATGGTCAAAATGACCCATTTTGGTCATTGAGATCTCTCCGATTGGTTAGTCTGTATGTTGTTGATCTCAACCTCAGAGAGATTTTATGTTGATGTGACTCATTATTGGTGCAGACTGGTTTAATTCACTAGCATCCTGCTTCAGCTCATTGTAAAACGTGAGTTAAAATTTGAACTCTTAAGTTCCATGCACATGGCTCATTATGCCATGGCAAAAATACAGCATATGACACAGAAAATGCACAGTTTTCCCCAAATACTCAGTATTGTTGGAACGGTGTTTGATTTACACTGCTTACTAAAAGCAGTAGTATAACTAGCTGCCAAATTTTCTTAGAACAGAAAAACATTTTATTTCCACAAAAGAACTAGAATATTGTAATGTTTTCTGCTGGGCATCCTTGTCTAAGGTTTTCTGGCTGTGCCAAATAAAGCTGTATAAAAAACAAGGAAAATGGTCAATTTGCTTATAAACCACCTCCACCCTAAAACCTGAATGTATTGTATATTATGTATAACATGGGACATCTTCCAAAAGAAGAACTTGTTTCCATGGTAGTCCTTTGAATGTGTTAGTGATTCGTTTTATTGGAACAACATATAGCATAATGTAAGGGAGTCTATGGGCTGTGTTTCCATCTCGAGGTTGAGATGACATCATAGTAACATCTAGAACAAGGCTCAAGGGGTCCTTGATATTATCTGAACATTGAGATGGAAATGTGCCAATTTGGGCACGGTTGCCCAAATTATATTTTTCATTGCATATTTTTTTTTATATATATTTTTTGTTCGTTCAGCTGTTTGGCCCTTTTTCTGCAACCTTAAACCTGCTATCAGTAATTTATCAGGGCTCCAGTATTTACTACTACCCCCCCTTGTCATCCTGTAAGTGGGAATTCCCATATTGCAGGACCCAGAGCACCAGTACCATCATGTAGTTTTTATGTATCTATGCCCTCCTTTTTCAGATTCTCCCACCTCCCTCTCATAGGATACATTTAATAAATTACCAAGGGAGATGGTGGAGGTGGGATCTATTGTCTGTTTCAGGGAAGGCTGGGATTAATTCAGGGGACTGTAGTCTATAAGGGGAGTAAATGGCAGGGATGGGGGTGGCAGAGAGTGGACGGGGATGACTTATGAAGTAATCACTTAATCTGGCAGCAGGCCAGTAACATGTAGGTAGGCTTTTTGGGCAGACTGGATGGATCTTAAGCAAGCCAGCATAACACTGGTGGTGGGAAAGTTAATGGAATCACTGCTGAAGGAAGGGATTGTGGAATATCTTGAATTCAGTGGGTTACAAGACCTAAGACATCATGGGTCTGAGTCTCAAAGCCCTGCATCTGATGCAAGGTGCTTGCACCAAACAGATATTGTGCAAGGTACGCCTTGCATCCAGGGCTGCCTCCACACAATTCACGAAGACGGCCTGTGCCGACCGCAGGCCGCCTGCCATGAACAGGTCCTGTGCCAGCCCTGTCTCCTGCACAGTGCTGTGACAGGGTGCTAGGTGGACTGTGCCAACACAAGCTACAGCTTGTTATTCACAGACAGCACCTGGTGGGAGATATTCTAAGTGCCCTTAGACCAGCCAGGGTTGGTGTAGTGGGACTTAGAATATGTCTCACTGGGGTAGTCATCCTACATGCCACTGTATGCTGTGGTATCCCTCCGGTTTGCCGATTGTGCTCCGTCAAGCCAGGTACTCTCACCCATCCCCTATGTCACCACCCCATCCCCGATGTTCCCCAGTCCACCTGTATGTGGCATGGGCACGTGGCTTCGATCACTGCAGTGCCCAATATCTGGTGGTTTAGTGGAACTCACCCCTTGGTGCCCATCCAGCCACCAACTGTGGTCTGCATCAACATGGTACTATACATATGCGTTCTGTGTCTGCGACTGGTGGCAGTCACTGTGCACATATGTACAGTATGGACCATTTCCTGTGCCGCACTGGGCTTGCGACAGACACTTCCCATGCACCAGGTGTTCACCGTATGGGAAGGAATGCTGCATGTGTGAGGACTTAGGCTCCAGAACCCCTCCCATATCTGAATTGGGTGCAGGGTCTGTGGTGCATGGGGCTTTGACGCAAGCTGCTGTCCGACGCAGCTTGTGTCATTCTAAGCAGCCTTTGAGAATCAGGCCCCATAACTTCACAAAGGTGAGGTTGTGTCAATGGAATATGATAGATTTATGTGACTCGGTGACCAAGGAACTAGATCAGGGTGGAGTGGTGGATGAGGCCTGGTATGCCGACAGTAGAGTGAAACTGCTAGTGCGATGACCATCATAGCGACAGGAATCGAGCAAATACCTCGGGTTACTGTGATGGTCTCTGCTGGCACTGGGACTGCCTCACCCAGTGTTTCTCCCCCTTCCCCGAGACAACTCTGACTCAGAGTTGTATCCCTAGAGACCGCGGGGGTGTAGGGGGAGGAGACCCTCACATGGTGGTTTTGGGGGTGCAGCCCTCCGATAAAAAAACTGAGACATCCCCAACAGAGCACTGCCAACACTTGGCATTGTGGCTATTGCTTTCGGGGATGTCGTCGAGGCGGACGTCTCCCTGCTATAGGTAAACCACAAGGCCTACCTAGATTTCAGTAAGGCTTTTGACACTGTTGCACTAAGGAGACTACTAAGCAAGCTTGGTAACTTAGGAGTGGGTCCAAAGGAGGTAAACTGGACAGGAGCATAATGGAAATCCACAGTTATGTCAGCCATTGGAGTGTTGGATTTGTTTGCATATCATTTTAGGTTGACGACAGTTCAGATGTTGTTGTCCCCCATTTTCCCCTTATGGAACCTGAGATGGCCTGAGATGGATGGATTAAGAAGGGCAAGACCTTTTCCACTCTATTAGCCAAATACTTGGCTATAATTTTAATGTTAGTGGATTATAGGAGGATTGGCCTGAAATTGGTGCAGTCCAGGGACTCCAATGATTTCTTAGGCAGAATGGTAATCAGCGCCTCTTTCATTGTGGGGGGGAGGGTAATTTGGGACCTGGCATCTTGCAGAGCAACTAGCAGGTGGGGAATTATGATATGTGGCATAAATTGGTACACTTCTATGATAAGACCATCCGCTATTGGTGCCTTTTCTTTGAAAAGTTGCATCATGGTGTGCCTGAGGGATGTACAGTTCCTCTCAGAGATAAGTTGTCACCTTGGGCATCTGAGTAATACTCAGGAACATCTGTACTGGGGGGCAACGGAGGGGCCTACTATCTGTAACATGTACAACTGTACATAGTACTGTCTCATGACCTCATTGATGTCCTCTAGTGCAGTAACTGTTTCCCCCTACTGTTACACAACACCTGACTTTGCGACTCTGCCTTCTGTTTTCGCAGCTTATAAGCTAACAGCTTGCCATTCTTCTCCCCTGACTCCCAGAATGGTGTTTAGCATGAAACAATTGCCATTCAGCCTTGCGATATAAGATCATTTTAATCTTACACCTGAAGCCCACAATATCAGCCAGCAGGGCTAGGGAGGGGTAGACTCTTGTTTAAACTGAGCTTCTTTGCACAGCAATTCATGCTTTAAAGTGTCAAGGTCTTTTTCCCTTGCTTTGTTCCATGTTGCAGAGTGGGAAATGATACAGCCTCTTAAAAAGGCCTTGAAGGTCTCCCACACTATTCCTAGCACCACCTCCCCATTCCCATTAGTACAGAAGTACGTATCAGCTTCCAAGGTGACCTGCTCATATTTTCAGATCTCTTAGGTGGAGGGGAGTACATCTCCACCTTGGTGAGCTCCCCTGCACCCGCAGTGGCTGATTAGAGAATCTGACAGGGACATGATCAGAAATGAGTATATATTCTGTCCTTGGGTGATAAGACCCAGAGGAGGCCCCTCCATCTGCTAGCAACAAATCAATGCAGCTGTGCATGCAATGTACTGGGGAGTTGAAAGAGTAAGCTCTTCTATCGGGGTTATCCCTTCTCCATATGTCAGTCAGACCCCACTCCTAAATTAACACCAAAGGTGCTGACCATGCCTTGGAGTGGATCTCCATGGAAACATGAAATTTATCAAAAAAAGGATCTCAGGCTAAGTTAAAATCTCCTCCGATTAAAAGGGGGTGAGGTGGTCCTCCCCTCTAATCTCTGCAATGGCTTGGCTAACTTGTGAGAAAAAAACTATGTCATCACTGTTGGGAGCATAAATGTTAACAAAAATGACTCTGCCTTCTCTGAAGGACAGAAGGGTAACTATCTATCTACCCAGATTGTCTGCCTTGGTCTGTTTTACCTTCCACTGCAGCATCTTAAGAAGGAGTATAGCTACCCCTCTCAATTTACATGTCACTGAACTGTGGATTACTTGCCCTGCCCAGTCTTTCCTGATCTAGTGTATTGTCTTGTCAGAAAGGTGTTTCCTGGATCCAGGCAGTCTCTGATTTCAGTGATTTTAATTGCTGCAGCACTTTGGTGCACTTAACTGGGTGATTGAGGCCTTTGATATTTCAGGAAATGCACCTCACCTCACCTCACCCTTTTAGGTTTGACACTTGATAAGAACTAATCAGCTGGGCCTGCCTCCTGAGATATTGTAACCAAACCAGAAGCCAAACAAATTACCTCCACCTGGAGTGTGCAATTATGCTGTGACAGAGCAGGTGAGGGGCAACAACCCTTATCTGAAGCTCTACTCCGATAGCTAGCTCCAGTCATCTACCCTTATAGAATTTGTGAGTTATAATAGGTAAAACTTTTAGCACAGTACTGGAATGACACAAAGTTCTGCAATTAGTCTGCTCAGTGATGAAGATACACTTTAAAAGATACTGTAACAGCACTATTATCTGGGCTAACTGAAGTAAGTTACAACAGTGCACAAGAGTAGACAACAGTAAAACAACAAGAAACAAGAACTATTACCAATCTGAGAACTTGTAATAGCCAGAAATGTAGCAGTTATAGCACACAATGTGTGGGCAAGAAGGAGGGCACAAGCTGCTTCCACAACTTACCACAAAGGTAGTTAGAGGGTGAGCTGAACAGGAATACAAACATGTGAACCTGT
The DNA here is from genome assembly GCA_016271365.2 of Neoceratodus forsteri. Lineage (NCBI taxonomy): Eukaryota > Metazoa > Chordata > Ceratodontiformes > Ceratodontidae > Neoceratodus > Neoceratodus forsteri. The sequence continues at coordinate 538,382,614 of CM057449.1, read as the reverse complement.
CCCAGCCCCCTCTGTTCTTAAAGCCTGTGACCATATGCTACCCTGAGGGCCAGAATGTTGTCTTGGGTTGGAGCATCAACCCAACATTGGTGGCCTCAGAACAGTGATCCCCGACAACCATGTGACTACCCACCAGTAGTGGGAGGAGAGAGGGCGGGGGAGTAAAACCACTCCGAAGGGTCCTCATTCTTAGTGGCCAGGTGAGTTCCCTGTGGCTCCAGAGGATTAGAATAAGACCATGTTAGAGAGGGGGGCTGTGAGTAAAGCACAGGAGCAAGGAAGGAAAAGAAGGGAAGGGGATGTGCTAGAAGGGATCGACGGAGGGCTACCCAAGGGAGGGAGGCAGCCGAGTTACTGCCACCCACAGTAGTTTGCCCAGTTGTCACCAAGCTGGAGTTGTAGAGGAACCAATGAGAACTATTCTGACTGAGCACATGTACAGGTCCCCTTCATCTGTATAGGGAGCAAAGTAGACCAGGCAAAAACTCTTTGGGGGGAGCTTCAGCAACTCACCAGCGCTGCTACCACACCTACAGCCCTATCTGAAAAACAGTCTAGAAGACTAAGGGTGATATAGCGGAGAGTCCAACAGAGGAAGGGGCCTCCACCCAGCAGGGAGGATGGTAATATTGGTAGATAAGTGGACACAAAATAAAATGGCAGTGGGAAATTCTGCCATAGACCCCGTTCCCTCCTCCTCCCTCCTCCCTCCCTGGTGCTGCTTTCCCAGAAATCAATGAACACAACAGAAAGAAACACAGTATTTCACAAAGTTAGAATGGCACTACACCCTGGTTAATAGAATAGAAACAGCACAACCCTGGAAAGAGTTTACGCTCAAGTCCAATTGTTGACCACTGTCAGTCCAGAGTTTGTGCCCCTTCCTTGAACCAGGGCAAAGTCCCAGGAGTGCAGATACTTCAAGTTGGGGTGGTGGCTGTGACTTCTGCAAAGGACTTGATTCTGGGATGGATTAAAGGGACTGCTGGCTGGCTTGTATCCATGTCATCTGCACCCCCCTACATTGGCCCAGGAGGAATGTGGGCTGGCTGGCAGACATGGGCTCTGTAGCATGGTGCGATGCTCAGATCTTGGCTGCATGAACTTCCCTAGAAGATTCTCTGACTGATTTCGCTGAAGGGGACAGAGGTTTGGTGGGGCTAGATGGATTCTAACTGACCTGCTGCTTGAGTGCTATCAGTTCCTGTTGGCACCTTCTGTTTTTGGTCACCTCGGACCCTTTACCTGCCTGACTGCTGCTCTTGCCATTTTGGTTTAGCTTGCTCCAAGTCTCTATCGGTGTGCACTACCATGCTACGATCACCAGTGTGCACCAGTTCAGGTTCCCCCTCTCTTTGCCCACATTATAGTTCACAGTCCCAGTGTGGAGACAGTTCTGATCATCCCAAAGCCTTCTTAGAGAGGTAGTTCATAGCCTGATGTCCATCCAGTTGTGCTGTATCCAACTGGACACCTACCAGGGGGATCTGCCCCTCAAATACCTGACTATTCTGGGGCACACATAAATTGGTAAGTCCTTTAAAGTGCTACTGTATCCCTTCCTCACAATGGGAATGTGTGATGGGGTTGTAAACTTTGCATCATTATACCACCTTGGAAGAATAATCTTGGTATAGGGATATTTTAGCCTCATTCCATTAGAGTTCTCCCTTCTCCCTGGCAGCTCTCAAAAGTCATTCCTCAAATGAGTATCTTAAGAGGTACACAGCTATCTGTAGGGCTAGTGTCAGTGGGGGCAGAGAAAGGCCTTTGGTATGGTGCACTGTCTCCATGTCTATATGCCCTGCAATCTTGGCCTAATCAATTGTGGAAGAATGTTCTGCAGAAACTTTTCTATGTTGGCTCCTTCTGATCATTCTGGGACTCCGAGGATCTGGATATTGTTGCACCACCCACTGTTCTCCCTCGGTTCACTCCTACAGTCAATCCAGTCATCTTTCATGGTCCTCAAGGCACTACAAGATTCATTGCTGTGAGTCCTCAAGGTCCCCTGTAAGCAGCTCCACCACATTGACTCTGTCAGAAAGGAGTCATACTTTTTGCAAAATGGCAGAGGAGGAGACTTTCAGCCCAGCCATGTTGGCTATGAGGGATTCCCAAAAGGTGGGTGATTTAGCCCAAGGATGTTGGGTGGTTGTTGAGGTAGATCCCTTTCTCCACTCCCGCCATCTTACCTCGTTCAACTGAACAGGTCACTGGGAGGAAATATCATACTACAGGCATCCTCATGCTATTACAAACTAGGAGGAATAAGTGTAAAATTAAGAGATCACATGACAGAGACTGATCACAATCACTTCTAGATAGCAGTTGCTGCCACAGTATACAGTGCTGGTCCATGGGACGGTTGTGCACAGAGAGAAAACTTAAGTTTGTATCAGGGGTGAGATGCAATACTGAACTCAGGCAACCATTCCTGTCGGTGTCCAGACCAGGTCCACCATTTCTATGTTTCTTAAGTGTTTATCTGCATCATTTTTGTGTTTGTATGTTTCTATGCAGTCAAACTGGCTATACTTTGTGACTGAAATTTGACCATCTTTAGTCCTCTTTTCTCTTTTTGAGCAGGGATTGACGATGAGAATTACAAAGTCAGCAACTGTGCATTTTTTTATTAATCCATCATTATGCTGTAGGCCTGTATGTGAGAATTGTTCTGCAGTCTTGAAAGTTCTTTGCCTAGAGTTTCTCTGCTGCCACTTGGACAAGACAGTCTTAGAAAAGATGCCATGCAAAGATGTCTGTGGCTACCAGTGCTACCACTGTTGCTGTTATCCCACCCTCCCAATCTCTATTTGTATACCGGCTTGTGCGGGAAAGGGCTGCAGATCTCTTGTGGCTGTTCTGGGTCCAATTATCCCTCACCCACTCCCCAGTGCAATTTAATTCACTGGAATCCAAGAGAACTTCCCAACCCATCCAAGTCATATTTTACCTTGTACAGTGTCATCTGTTGTGGTACTTCACCAGTCCCTATCTCCTGCTGGCTCTAAACATAGCCAGAATTTAAAAACAGAATTTCAAGGGTTACAACACTTTGTGAATGACACTGCATGCAATTTCACTGTGACTACTGCCCCTTTTTCCTAATGGTCACATTATATTAGCTGCCATGTGTGAAAGGTTTGCATCCCTCTTTGAGCATATATTAGAGGATTACACTCAAGGGACTGGCCAAAGATCGTTACACAGTAACATAGTATTGTGAAGATGGAGAGGATTTAGAGTCCATCTGTCCACCCTTAAAGTTGCCCGGATGTGACTATAACCAATTTGATTGACACACCTTGAAGTACTGCAGGAATGTTGACCCAGTCATGCATTGTTACCATGAACGCAAGTGCAAAAATTGTGTTCAGTGAGTGTGCTAACATTCAATACTTTTACCTTCGACTCATTCCAGTCAAACGTTTGGGCCATTTTCAGGATGGCATCAACCTTCACACAGTTAATGGAAAGCAATCACTTTTATCCTTCCCAGATGGCCAGAGGTAGTCTCATGATGAATCTTCAACCACCTCAGACATTTCCAACCCTCCTTTTCCCTTCCAAGATATTTGTTTCATTCCAAAAAATACACATCCTGACATTGTTCAAAGTGCTGACTGAGTTCTTTTAAAAGTATCACTGGAGGACCAGGGGAAGGTGGAAGAATTGGGCATGACTAGGGTGGGCAAAGTGTGGTTGGGGGTTGCCACATACCCCATCTGTAACCTGCTAAACCCAAATATCAAGGACCTGAGGTGTGTTTGACTGAAGTGTTGAAGCCAAATCAAAGTCCGAGGATCTGAACTGTAGCCCATCTGGAGTTGCCTGTATCAACATTCAGTCACCCTTAGCCTAGATCTGCTTTGACAGCCTGAACAGTCCTTCTTTCTACATCCTCACTTGGAAGGCTAGTCCATATGTTAACCACCCTGTGTGAAGACTCAAGCAGCAGGAGTAGTATAAGTTCATATATCTCGTCAAATGTTAAATTTCAGCCAATCAGCGCGTGCCACGTCATTTGACAGGTGGGCGTGGCCCAAAACGGACCAATCAGAATCGCCCCTTGTTAAACCGGAAGTCCCTCCCTAAAATGCGCTAGCCCCGCCCACTTCTGGCGGAAGTGATGCAACCTCAAACCATTGCCCGCACTTTTTCAGGAAATGACGCGCCATTGAACCCGTGTCCAGCCCCTTTTGATGGAAAAGACATGCGTCAACCCAGTGCCCCGCCTCATGCAGGAAATGACCTAACAGCACCATTTTGTAAGCGCCTTATGCCCCTCCTTCGTGACACCTCGAGCCCCTGCCAGACCATCCTGTCTCGAACCCGAGGCCAACCATGCTAGGTTGAACTCCTGCATCCCCACCTGTCTCCTGCACTCCCACCATCCTGGCTCAAACCCTGTCACCCACCCCTCATTCTCGTACACTCCTGAGCCCCTGCCAGACCATCCTGTCTCGAACCCGAGCCCCACCATGCTAGGGTTGAACTCGGCGCCCCTCCTGTCTCCTGCACTCCCACCATCCTGGCTCAACCCCTGCCCCCACCCCTCATTCTCGTGACACTCCTCGAGCCCCTGCCAGACCATCCTGTCTTGAACCCGAGTCCCGCCATGCTAGGTTGAACTCCTGCGTCCCCTCCTTTCTCCTGCACCCCCACCATCCTGGCTCAAACCCCTGTCCCCTCTTCGTCACCGTGCTCCTCCCACCCCAAAAATCAGTTAGTGTTTATGTAGTGGTGTGTGAACCCTGTAGGCCTATTGTATAACTGCAGGGGGCATGTGTGTGTTTTTTGATTAGGATATTTTCAGAAAGAAGTATCTAGGAGGGAACCTGATCATGCAGAGATGTCACAGATCTGTGTGGAGACCCCCACCCCCGAGGGGAATTCATCTGCCTGTGTGAGTACCTTTTTTCTGTTTTTGTAACAGTATACAAAATTATTTAACATGCATTTGTAGGACTGTGTCAAACTTGCATCAAAAGGATAGCTTTATGTAAACGCATGTAACATTTATAAGCTAAAACGGGGGGACCTCTGTGTAAATAAGATGGTTCAGCAGTTTTCTCTGGATAGCATTGCAACAATCACTAAAAACTAATTATACTTTTATCATGAATTAGAAAGAATAAAACTATATAAGAAAAAGGAATACACATACCTATAGTTCACCCCTCAGCTCTGTGTAGTATCAAGGAGAAGGCTGAAATGAAATGTGTGTGATATTTATAATGTTTTGAAAAATGATATCTTACAAAGAAAAGACAGAATGTAAAATGATAATGTTTTCTTTCAAAATAATTTTAAAGCACACAGTCTTAAAATGTATATACAGCTTTGCTTAGAGTCGCAAAAAATACACACTTTGTGTGTGTGTGTGTGTGTGTATGTATGCCGTCCCTCATTAGGCACGATGAGGAAAAAGCAATGTATTTTGTGGATGTTTAAAATATAGATGGCCCTTTGGAGCTCACGGACTGTTGGCTGTGTGGTAGGGTCTTTGTCTGTTAAGACGTGACAAAACATCTGTTGTTCATTTACACAGCCATGGTTACAAAGGCCTATTGATTCTCTTTGGAAACGTGTGTCTCAAAATTTTGGGATTACAGGGGTCTGTAAAAAGTAGCTTTATGCTTTTGTTGCAAAATGTCTATAGTCACATTATCAAAAATTAAAAGTCATGTAGTACTAAATAGAAAATAAAATGAAATGTCTATAGTTACATTATCAAAAAATTAAAAAGTCATGTAGTACTAAATAGAAAAATAAATGATATGTTACAAAGATTTATATTCTGATTAGTGGTATGCAAGCAGTTTTACCGAATTACTAATTTAAAGGACGCAGCTGTTTAAAAAAGACAGAATTTCTGTTTTGACTTTTCAAGACATAACTTAAGCACGCACACCACACATAGATGGCCTTTTTGGAGCTCACGGGACTGTTGGCTGTGTGGTAGGGGATTTGTCTGTTAAGACGTGACAAAACATCTGTTGTTCATTTTACACAGCATGGTTACAAAGCCTATTGATTCTCTTTGGAAACGTGTGTCTCAAAATTTTGGGATTACAGGGTCTGTAAAAGTAGCTTTATGCTTTTGTTGCAAAATGTCTATAGTCACATTATCAAAAATTAAAAAGTCATGTAGTATAGTTACATTATCAAAAATTAAAAGTCATGTAGTACTAAATAGAAAATAAATGATATGTTACAAAGATTTATATTCTGATTAGTGGTATGCAAGCATTTTTACCGAATTACTAATTTAAAGGACGTAGCTGTTTAAAAAAGACAGAATTTCTGTTTTGCCTTTTCAAAACACACCACTGCCTCTCTGTGTTTTAAGAGTGATAAAAAGCATCTGTTTTAATTAGCAGTGTGGCATTTCTTTTTGAACTGTCCTACACAGTAAATGTGAAAAACTTGTGTTTCTCATGATTAACTTTTTAACAAAATAAGTTTTATATTCTGATTAGTGGTATGCAAGCAGTTTTACCGAATTACTAATTTAAAGGACGCAGCTGTTTAAAAAAGACAGAATTACTGTTTTGACTTTTCAAAGCATAACTTAGGCTTGCACTCCACTGCCTCTCTGTGTTTTAAGATTGATAAAAAGCATCTGTTTTTAATTAGACTGTGACCAGCCTATTAGCAGAAAGGCATTTCTTAATGCCTTCCAGCTGTCGCAGGAAGTGAGAAACAAAGCCTACATTGACTAGCATAGGTCTTATATAGCCCCTTGGAGAATGGGGAGAGGGGGGTGTTGGTCTGATGGACAGTGCCAGATGTTTTTTCACTACTTGACACATACTTGCAGTGGGGTGGTGAGGGGAGGGGTCTGAGTCATTTTTTATATAAGCATTTCAAGATCCTGAAAAGCTCAAGTAGCAGTTGTGTTAGTATCGCTCTGTCCTTTTGTCTTGAGCTGAAAAATTAAAAATATTCAACAAGTAGCCATGGAACCGTGGACTCCTGATGAAGAGCTTATCCAAACATTTAATCGTTTGGCTAATCCCCAGATTACTGCTACAGAAGGTGTGTATTTTTTTAATTAGAAAATAGTAGATGCTGCATGTTTTAGAGTTTAAATGTTGTCTTATAAAAGTTTTAAAAATACCGAAGTAGTGACAGGGGGCTTATTTTCTGTTTTTAAATAGAACCGGAGAGAAATCCTGGAGGGGTGAGGCTGGCTAACCCCCAGATTACTGCTACAGAAGGTATTTATTTTTATCTAGAAATAGTAGATGCTGCAGGTTTTAGAGTTTAAATGCTGTCTTATAAAAGTTTTAAAAATACCGAAGTAGTGACAGGGGGCTTATTTTCTGTTTTTAAATAGAACCGCAGAGAAATCCTGGAGGGGTGAGGCTGGCTAACCCCCAGATTACTGCTACAGAAGGTGTGTATTTTATCTAGAAATAGTAGATGCTGTAGGTTTTAGAGTTTAAATGTTGTCTTATAAAAGTTTTAAAATACTGAAGTAGTGACAGGGGTTTATTTTCTGTTTTTAAACAGCCTCACAGACAAACCCTACAGGTGTGAGAGGGAAAAAGAGATCATTACATGAACGTGATGTTTTTCAAAGGCATGGCAGAATTTCAACTGGGGTGGTGACCAGAATACATATAGCATAACTGAACAAGATATACAACCATCTACGAGCAATGTTTTAAGAGTCTCTGCAGCTGTAAATGAACCAAATGTGCCAATAAACATTGTACAGCCATTTAGGAGCAGCAGCTCAAGAGTTTCTGACCAAAGGTTTCAAGAAAGTGACATTGACATGATCAATATTGGAAAGCCTATATTTTTAAAACAATTGATTGTTTGTTTAATGCCTTAGTAATTGAGGGCAGATTATCTAGTGAGGATTCGATCATCAGCTGCTTAAATCTGAGCTTTTAAAAGTTCAGCTACTGTACTGAACAGTGTGCTTGGTTTATTGCAAATTTCTAAGCAGTCAATCAGAGAACTGAAGACTGCGTTTAGTGCAGCCGTCATGTATGAAAAGTAAGCTTGGAGGAAAAAGCTGCCAAAACAAAGAACAAAATACAAAGGAAAGCACAGAAGCTCTCATAAACTGAGTACAAGGGTTGCATCACTAGCAAAATGAAAAAAATAACAAATGGGGTAAAAAAGAAAATCTGGGTAAAAAATAAAACAATACGAGAAAAGTTGATCAGAAAAGTAAAACATGCTGGAAAATAGTGCAGCGTGAGGTTGTTACAAAATGTTACAAATGGTCTGCAGTCTGAATTAGAAAACCATGATGATCAGGCTAACAGGGCGCCCTCACAGTGTATTTAGAAGCTGTACAGGAATATGAACGCAGTTTAAAAAATTTAATGCTACAGAATTTCATCAAAGATATAAGTTTATAAATCTAGATAAAATAAAATCTTTACAGAGGCTATTGCAGCAATGCACCAGGCTATAGAAAGTTTGTTAGACAGTGTGAAGAGAAAACACAATATTGGGATTTTATGCAGGTAAGATTAAATGCTGCTTCTTTGAATCACCCTTGTTCTCAAGAAAGACAAGTCCAAATGAACTAAATGCTGCAACCTTCTTAGATCAGATAGCTGATATGCTACAGAGCAATACTGAAGTAATTGCTGATTCCTCTATACATCTTGTGATAACGACCATCAGAAACCACCAGGGTCAGGGGTGGGGAGACGGACACTGAAATCCATCGTATAGCAGGATTTACAAAAAGAGACGATACCTGATTGATTTAAATAACAGAGACAATAGTTTGTGTTTTGGTGGCTCCATTCTCGCACTCTTAAATCCACATATGAGTGACAGTCAGTTGTTGAACAAGGCTAAAATATTGTATGCTGAGCTAGGTTTGTCGATCAAAGCCCTGTCACTTTAGTGATGTGTCACAGTTTGAAGCTCTTTTAGGAGTCAAAATTAAGATTTTATATCATAATGAAGGAAACTGGCAAACATTTTCAACAGGTCCAGAAAGATTTCCTAAAACACTGTTTGTATTATTACATGAAAAACATTATTATGGCATCACTAATGTAAAAAAATTCATAGGCGCATGGTACCTCTGTGAATATTGTGATGTAGCCTACAGCCATAAGGGGAATCATATCTGTGCACAACAGTGCAAAGTTTGTTTCGACCCATGTTGTCTCGAAAAAGAAATTGGCACAGTATCTTGTCACAAATGTAAGAAGATCTGTAGGTCTTCAGCGTGCCTAGAAAGACATTTAGCTAGAGCTGATGGTGATACAGGGTCTTGTAAATCCATGAAACTGTGTGAACAATGTTTTGTTTTTACAAGGGATCTCTTACATGTAAATTGATTCAGTGTAGCAGATGTGGTTCTTTCATGACAGCGACAAGCATCTGTGTTATATGTCACCACTCACAGTTGTAAAAGCACTGAGAAATATATAGTGTTTGATTTTGAAGCCACACAAGAAAGCGGGTGCACATACCAAATTTTGTGTATGCTAAGCGTTAGATGGGAAGAGGTCCTGGGAATTGAAGGTGAAGATTGTATAAAAGATTTTGTAGGACATTTTATTGATGCCCCATTTAGACACTACACATTTATAGCACACAATGCCAAAGCTATGACAGTTACTTTATCATTAGCCAGCTAGTCAGGAAGAATTGATATTAAATTATCACACAAGGAGAAAAAGTACTCTGTGTCACAGTGACATCCCCACACATCAGATTTATTGACAGCCATTGTTTCCTTCCTTTTAAACTAGCAAAATCCCTGCAGCCCTTGGATTTGAGAATGGATTGCTAAGGCTACTTTCCCCATTTTTTAACACCAAGGCTAAGTATGTGGGACCCTGCCCGATGCTCAGTTTATGGTCCTGATATATGTTGCCTGCAGAAAAGCAAGAGTTTTTGCAATGGTACCTAGCTAACAGACATAGAATTTAATCTGAAAGGAGAGCTTCGCTACTATTGTCAGTTAGATGTTGAAATTCTTCAAAAGCCTGTGTCAGATTTAGAAATGAAGTACTGGAGATGACTAGGAAAGTATTTTAAAACAGTCAGACGATGATACCGTGGAGTATGAAACAGTATCCTTAGAACCCTTCCAGTACGTCACCATAGCCTCAGTTTCTATGGCGATGTACAGGTTTCTGTTTTGAAAGAATGCACTGTTGCTGTTCTCCCCAGACAACTACCACAGACAATTGAAGAGGTACTCCACACCTGCTATTCAGTGGCTTATGTACATATCTAGAAAGAAAACATTTCTATTCAGCATGCGCTAAGGGGTGAGTGAATTAAGGTGGGTCCTGCTTTTTGGATGGCTATTCAGTCATAAATGGAATACCCACAGCATTTGAATTTAATGGTTGTTTTTTTCATGGCTGCAACATCTGTTACTGTGAGAAAGATAGAAACCACATGACAGGGACTAGTTTTGACAGTTATTCAATAGGACCATGCACAAATTTCATTTTCTAAAAGACAGGGTTTTGCAGTTAGAGTATTGTGGGAACATGAATGGAAAGCAATGCAGACCACGGATCAGGGCTTGAATAATTTTTGAGGACAGGCAGCTACCACAGCCACTCGAACCTAGGCAGTCACTGTTTGGGGGAGAACAAATGCCATTTGTCTGTACTATATAAGACACAGCCTGATGAGAAAATACACTATTATGATTTTACCAGCTCTACCTTTTTGTTAACAAAACCAAACAGTATCCGGTCGGTCATCCTGACATCATTTATGACCATTTTGATGACCTCACTCAGTACTTGGTTTAGCAAAGTAAAGTCTTACCCCTAGAGGTCTTTTCTTTCCAGTGTTGCCATCCAGGATTGGTAAAAGCTCGTGTTTACATTATGTAGTGCATGCGCTGAAAATAGACTTCAAACAACATCATGCACACATGATGAAGAGCAACGGTCACTTACTGGTACCTACTGTACCGTAGGAACTAAACCTGGCACTGGAAAAGGCTACAAAATCATTAACATTTATGAAGTTTGGCATTTTAAAGAGTCATGCACAGAGCTTTTGCAGATTGCATCAAGCTGCATCTAAAAGGCAAGCAGAGGCATCTGGTTTCCCTTCATGGGTCAAAACTGAAGAGGATAAAGTCAGGTACATACAACAGTATTTTGAAAGGGAAAATGTACATTTGAACCCTGCAGCCATAACTGTTAACCCTGCAAGAAGACAGATATCGAAACTGTTTTTAAATTCTCTTTGGGGCAAATTTGGGCAGAGAGCTAATTTACCGACAACGAGCATAGTAACAGACCCACAGAAATTATTTCAATATGTTCGTTTCCTATCGCGATATCTCATAGTGCTTTTCATCGATGATGAAACAGCATGTAAGCTGGAAATATACCAGCGATCATTACACAAATTCAATAATATCAAATTTATAGCTAGTTTTACAACGGCATATGCCAGAGTCGAACTCTACAACCTGCTAGATAGGTTACAGGACAGGTGCCTTTACCACGACACAGACTCTGTCATTTTTGTGTCCAGACCGGTGACTGGGCACCCTCTGGGTGATTATTTAGGGAGCTGACCAGTGAAGTTCCTGCTGATGAACACATTACAGAGTTTGTTTCTGCAGGCCCAAAACGATGTGGTTACAGGCTGTCCAGTGGTGAGGTTGTTCTTAAAGTGAAAGGGTTTACCTTAATGTAGCCAGCAGTAAACACATTAATTTTGAAAGTCTGAAGGACCTGGTCTTTGACTATACGGGTCACAGATCTCTAAAGAAATTACCTTGAGTCAACCCAGCATTGTTAGGAATAAAAAGCAGTGGTCCCTTGAAACAAAACGCTGTCCAAGACACAGAGTAGTTTACAAGCTTGTGTTTTACAAGACAATTTTAAAACACTTCCTTATGGATACTGACTGTGAAAATGGATATCAGGTTGCAGCATCCCTTTACTTGTCTCGTTGGCTGGTCCCTCTAATAGTGGGAAGAGCTTCTTATAAAACAGTTGTTGGAACATGCTGATGCCACTTTATCACACAAGCCTGAAAATATTGTCTGGTTCTACAGCTGTTGGCAACCTTTGTATAATGAATTGCTGTTAAAGTTCCTCAGATTAAATTTGTGGAGGGGCTACCATGTCACTAGCTGACAATGATCTCTTACCCCTGAAAGGTAAATTTTGTCATTATAGATGATTTGATGGACTCTGCCTGTCAAAATAGTGAAGTGGAATATGGGTTTACCAAGTACAGTCATCATAAACAATTGACAATATTTTAATTGTCCAGAATGTGTTCTGTCAAGGTAAAAAAGCAGGACCATCACACTAAATGCCAAATACATGATTCTGTTTAAAAACCCAGAGACAAGCTTCAGATCACAACACTAGCTAGACAAATGTATCCTGGTCAGACAAAATTTTCTCTTGAAGCTTTTGAAGATGCCACAAGAAAGCCTCATGGCTATTTACTGGTTGATTTAAGATCCAATACACCAATTCGAATATAGAATCAAGGGGGGTGTTTCCCTGACTGGCCTGTGGCATATGTCATGAAAAAAACACATTCTGCTTCTAAAAATATTTGATACTGTATTGTCATTATGTCAAAAGACTGCAGAGAAATCTGTATGTTTTAAAGTTACTAGTAAAGGGCCTCCAAGCTAAGAAAAGCTATTTTATGTTCGCTCTGATGATCTGATATCAGCTATAGCTGAGATAGCTTAAACACTCTCAGAGAAATATTCCACTGTCAGCAAAGCAGTTAGGTGTACTGAAAAAAAACGGAGAGTCATTAAAACTTTAAGCGATAAACAAATAACCTTAAAAAGGAAAAGAAAATAGTTAATCAGACTGGTGGCTTTATAGGAACGCTAGGAATTGTCATCCCTTTTTATCACAGGTCTGCTGGCTAACAGATAATGGATTTTACACAGAAAATGTATTTGGTACCTCAGCAACAGATGGATCACATTAAACTCATTACCCTGATCAGGATATGAGACATGGTGCAACCAATAGTTTGGACACTGACATGAGAGCTATACTGTCCCGGACTGATTTATCAGACTATGACAAAGCCAAGATGTACTCTGCTGTGTACAACGCTATCTGACTTTGGTAAGACAAGAGAACAAGCTAAAACCAGTTTGACATTACTCATGCCTGAAAATGAATCAATGTCTGACCCCCTGCGGTCATAGGCAGAGACAGCTTCTGTACCTAGTACTATGGAAAAGACATTTTAAGTAGTGTTTCTCATCTTCTAAAACCAATGCTGAACTTTTGTTAAAGATATGGCCAAGAACAAGAATATTGTGTTTTGGAGTGATAAGGGTGAATTAATGTCTAAAGGCACTGTTGTTTCTGGGTCTCACATATGGATTTAGTAAGCTGCTACAGCCACTCACGCAATCCCTGACCACAGAAAGCCAAAGGGCTGGGATGTTTTTGTCAAAGCAATGGCTGAGTCTAACATACCCACCTCAGTGTTTGCTCACTAGCAAACAGGAGCTATGTGGAAAGGCTGAAACGGTAGCTGGTGCAAAAGCAGACCACAGCCATCTCAGTTAGCCAATGGTCAGTAATGACCAAAAGACAAAAAGTCTTTAAGAAACCTGTGTGGATCACTATGTAAACTTAAAATGCAATCTCTATGTATAGATGTTAGATACCTCAGTGCCTGTTGTGTACAGCATATGTTGAACATTTTATCTCATATTAAATATGTAATCCTACCTCAGTGACTGCTGTGTACAACATATGTTAGCCATTTACCTATACTGAATATGTAATCCTGTTTTTACAAAAAAGTGTTTATATTGATGCATGTTAGTCTACTTCATAGTTAAATATGTTAACATGTTTTTAGAAAGATGTGCTTATAATTCTACCTCAGGGCTATGGCGTGATATAGTGTGCATTTTTTAACAGGAGGTGCTTTTGTTTTATTATATCATATCTATGATGTCACCACTGATGCTTGTTGTATTTTATTGCCAGTTTTTACAATAAATGCCTTTGTATTTTATATATTTTGTCATTATTGAAGACATTGCATATCTTATCCATGATGTTACCACTGATTTTTGTTGTATTTTATTGGCAGTTTTTTAGTAATAAACACTTTTATATTTTATATATTTTTGTCATTTTGAAGACATTGCATATCTGAAACGTTAAACACAGCCCCACCCCAGTTTAAACACAGCAAACAGAGACACAATTATGAGTGTTTATATATGATTTTATAAGTGACTGTGTTTTGAATAAATTACAAGCTGCTGCATATTTTAAATTCATTACAAGATAAACAAGTCTGGAACATGTTGCCACCTCACTGATACGTGCCCTGCATGTTCAGATGTCTGGAAAGTGATTTACAAACTAGTTACCATGGCATCATTTTTTCAGCAAATCATTAGAGTACATTTTAAAATTTGATCATAAGAAAGTCCTTTGCATCTGTGGTGTAAGAAAATATGCAGTGAAATCCACAGGTGGTAGAAAAGGTATCTTGTAACTGTGTGTTTAGGTACAAATGTTGTTTGCATTTCTGTTTAAAAAACCCAATAGTTTGTGCATGATTGTCAGGATGAAAACTGTAGCTGTTGAAGAACTCCCCAGTCCCATTTTCTGAAATGTATACGCTAACTTAGTGCTGTCCAGGGAGGTCATTGGGGTCAGTATTGATGACTAGTGCTGCGGAAGGTTCTCAGTCTCTCCTTGGTAGCAGATCACAGGAAACACACCCAGCAGTCACGGATGTGGGTGTCACTGGTTACAATTTTTTCCAGCTGCTTTTGTTCATTTTTATGGTTTATCATATATAATCAAAATGACATTTATTCTCTGGTTTATCTCAGACATTATCAAACACTGCATAGATAATGAGATTAACTGTTTGTGGAGGGCTTCTGCAAATCTGATCTCAGCTCAGGTTCCCAGTTTTAATTAAAGAATAATGATCAGCACATTCTTGGTCCGGATGAGATCAAAGGCAAACAGAGTGTACCCTAATGGTAGAATTCCTGGCGGTTAACTAAAAGTGGTCGATCTTTCATAGATTTCCGCTGCTAGTACAGATTAAAATATTCTCTCACAGCATTCCCATTTCTAAAATCTGGCTGCAGAGGTTTAGTGGGGATTTGTTCACCGTCCAGATACAGAGCCACAAAATTAATGTTATAATGCTTAAAGTTAAAGGGTTTTTTGGTGGAACCACTAAAAGCATCATTGTCAACAAATCCCATGACTATCATTTTGGTAACTGTCCCAAAAACAAATTATCTTGGTTGCAGACCCTGCTGCCTGCAGGAGGCTGAACACTTTCATACCCACTCTGTCTATAGGGTATTTGCATTGAGGTGAGCAGGGCTGGAGTGTCCCAGGCGGACTCGAGGGGTCACTTTAACCCTTTTGACACAAGAGAGGCGGCCATGACTTTTAGCTTATAAGGCTCAGCATCTCCATCATCAGGCAAAGCTGTCCCTAGTTACGTGTCAGTTTAATTTTAATATCCAGCCATTCAGCATCAGTTTCTCTTGGAAAACAAGTCTGTGTGCAAGTGTCCCAGCAGTTCTACCCTCTACTGAGATGTGTGAAGGAGCTTCTTTATTAAAACCTACATTATCACCATCTCTGTCTGTGATTTCATGTTTCCCTGGGGTGTCTTTGTAAAATAACCCTGCGGTAAATTGTGAAAGGTCTCTTCCATTGAAGTTCAGCACAGATTCTGTGACAGCCCTGTGAGGGTAACAGTTATTGCTCTGACTATGAGCCGATCACCGCAGTCACATCCAGCTGACTGAAAATGGTTGCCACTGGGTAGTTTATAAGGCACACTTTGGCCGCTGCGGGTATATCACTACCATCCGCTTCAGTGATTTTGCAAACCAGGTAAAGAAGTGTGTTGTTTAGATCCAAATAGTCTTCACCAGTCCCTGCTATATAAAATTCAATCGGGGTGGGTTTCTGAGAAAGGGCGGCCAGAGGGGTATCTCTACATAAATGCTTTTTCAATGCTTGTCTGTGTGGGAGAAATGGCAAACAAGTCAAGTTCTGATTTTGTGCATTCTTCAGAACCACAGTGCCTGACCATGTTTTTTAGAACAGGTCTCTGCTTTTTCGACCCCTCGAAGATCCTTTTTGCTTTTGCAGCGTTTTCTTTTATGTGAAGTTTTGTATTTTGAAACACCTCTTTTAAAGTAGCGGGGGCGATGAGAAGTGAAGTGTACTCTGCGCTTTCTCTTTTTCCTCTCTTGAATACAATCAGCCCTGAGCCACCTGAGTAGGCTTATCACCCACTGACATCTTTTGAGCGACAGCACTAGTCACATGCCCCACAACATCCTTTGCAACATTTTTTAGCAGCTGTCTGTAGATGTGGTTTTAATTTCAAACCCCTTCTTAAAAATGGAACTGCGTTTCTGAACAGACTACGAAAATATCCCTCTATACCAGAACCATACATAGTAGGAAGACCAAAGCCTGGCAGACCCATCCTGCCTGTGCCTTGTAATAGCTTCTGTACAAGGCAGGGTCCCATAATGTCGAACAATCACCATCCTTGTTTAAATTTTAGAGCACTCTCTGGGGGTGAAAATGTAACTTCACGATCACCTTTCAAATCGAAATGGTACGGTTCATTTTGATCATTCTTTATTTCAATAGTGACTGTATCGATCCTGATGTTTAGCTGACTGTTTGATAATAGGGTTTATCGTAGGTCTGCGGTCACTATCTCATTGTCTTGGCCTCAGCGAATCATCTCAGCAAAGGCACTAGACTGTCACCCACTATTTCATGTGTGATAATGTCAGTGTATATATATAATGTGTAAAAGCCCCCATTAATATCTGGAGGTTCTTTGCTAGATTCTTTCCTACACCTACCTCAGTCTGCTAAAACCCAAAAGGTACTGTAACTGGCCATGCATAAACAAAATACATTTGATGTCACTGTCAATGCTTATTTCTCTCTGACGGTTTGTTGTTCCAAACCACTGGCAGTTCATTTACTTCAAATATGCTTTTATTAATTTGAGCAATAACACCAGCCATGTTAGGATAATAGCCGATGGGATTTTAAATGCTGCTGACTCAGTAAAGGGTCCAGTTGGTGGTGTTTACTGTGGGCTACATTTAGAGGCTGATAGAGCATACTGAACCTGTTTTTCTGTGCAGGCACATTGTCCCAGGTATGAGGGTACTGAATTTCTGCTAAGCCACTTCCCATTCACCAGGTAGTTCAAGCGTTTGTGGTAACTTTACAGTAAAAGTGGATATAGTATTGTTGGGAAATTGTTGTGCGATGCATTGCTGGGCAATGTGATATAAAATCCATTTTGAGCATATTAAGCCTTATCTGCTTCTAATGTCCTGAACCTGTGTTGCCTCAACCCAGCTATTAAATTTATCAGGCCACCCTCTCCACTTTACCAGATACCAAGTTTTCTGCCACGCTTTTTCTCCTTCAGTATTTTCTGACCCTGTACACACAGTCCTCATCAGGTTCAATTTTTTGCAGCTCCTCTGCGTAAAAAGTACCTTTAATGTCTTCCCCCTGATAGTCTTTTAGCTTATAGGTGGGCCTCTGTGTCTTTAAGACCTCCGTCACAATAAATAGCTCATCTGTGTACGCCTGTTCATATCCCTTTTCAAACACCCCTTTTAGCTTAGATAGTCTCACGTGATCATCTTTCTGAAGGGTACCCTTTTGTTTTTTGCCAAGAACAGAATTACCGTAGAGGATCTTCCATACACCCAGGGCATTGGAAGGGTTAACATCCACAGGTCTGTGTTTAATGCTTCTGTGATAAGTATGGTTATAGCTGTGCACCAGGTCTGACAACACATCTGTATATTTCCAAGTATTCTGGGCTGTAAAGTAATGCCACATGCGTGACTTCAGTGTCCTATTAAATCTTTCTACAATGCTGGCCTTAACTTCATTATTAGTCACAAAATGATGTATTTTATTTTGTTTTAATAGGTTCTTTAAGGAAGCATTTAGAAACTCTTTACCCTGATCAGTCTGCAACTTCTGAGGTGTCGTCCACTTTTAAAAATAGTTTTAAAGGCTTGCATCACGGCCTTGCCTGATTTGTCTCTTAAAGTCACTACCCAGGCATACTTGGACAGCACATGATGCACGTCAGTATGTACTTAAACCCATTATTGTACTTTGCATATTGACTCATATCCACTAAATCAGCTTGCCATTGTCTGTCTATGTCAGAAACAATGACAGGATTTCTCTTAAATCGGACTCTGGCTGCTTTGTGTAATGAATAGGGCTCCTGCTTATAAGCCATTCTGCAACACCTTTCCTGGTGACCTCTTTATCAAGTTTTTTGTCAGCTTTATACAGCTGAGTCACCCCTGTGAAACTACCCACTTTTTTGCATTAAAATATATATTCTGGAACAGGTGATCATTCATCTCCTTTCGTCAACACCTTACACATCTGCTAGCTAGCAAAACTCTTGTCACCAGTAAAATAAAGTATGTGCTCTTTTTGTTCTTTTAAAAACACTATGACAACCACAAAGTGCAATGCATGATTATATTTTATTTATAAATACACACGTCATAACAGTATTTTAATATTTACTTTATAATACATCAACTAATGCATATAGGTTCTACATACAAAAGGCATAACACTATGACAACCACAAAGGGCAATGCATTATTATATTTTATTTATAAATACACACGTCATAACAGTATTTGAATATTTACTTTATAATACATCAACTAATGCATAGAGGTTCTACATACAAAAGGCATAACACATGGTAAGCATGCAACAGATTATATAATAATTTTGTTTTTCTACTCTTCAATTTTTACCGCTCACAATACCCTGAAACAGCAACTTTTGAGCTGTATGTTTTCACATGCATTGGCATCGTCCACTTCACCCTTAGTGATGGTATGCACAATACATACACACATATGCATACACCACTCAAAATAATAAGGCTGATTTTGAAGACATTCTGTTACATCAAAATGACATTCACCTTGCATACTGCTCTCTGAGTTACTGTTTTCCATTAGGTCAACATAGAATCTCCATACAAGGGTGGCAACTCTTTAATCAGAGTCAGTGTGTTTTCTGCCAGTGAAGCAGCAGCATCTTCAGACAGACATTTAATGCAGGCTGCTTTCCAAAGTATATAGGTTCCTTTAAAATGTCCTTTATCACACGTTACATTGTAGACATCAAGACTGTCTGGAATATTGGAAGCATGCCAGTACGTTCCATCTGAAAGTACATTATAATACACTATTTAGGAAAAGCATATACTAAATCTGGTTTATGAAACACAACAAAAGCAATAAAAGAAGCAAAATTTAGGATGTCAGACTCAGACCCCCGTTCTGCAAACTAAACACTAAAAGTCAACAGCAGTACAGATAAAACCACAAAGTGTATTACATCATAAGGGTTATGCATAAACTCTATAGCAATTTTAAACATTGCTTCCTCAAGAGTAGCCCCTCATCCTTAAAATAATCCACAGTTTCCTTTGGGGTCCCTCTGGAGACCATCAAAAGACATGCATGTCTCTAAAAGTACAGGCGTTGCTTGTCCTGTAGGTAGATTTAAACCAGGTTGTTTAGCTTTGTGTCTGACTGGTTGGTAAATAAGCCTCTGGATGCACTGACAGGGTGTTTCCATCGTTGTATACTCTGGAAAAAACATACATTTAGCAAGTGGTAAAAGCCAGGGTAACAATATGAACAATATTAAAATGGTAACAAGTAGCAGTTTTGGGGTGGGGGTGTTTTAACAATGAAAACAGTGTTCTGAATTTCCTTATATCATTTTTAAAGGGTCCTTTTTGACCAGTGGATTATTTCAGCAAGCAGAGAAGCCAGGTTAACAACACGCACAATATCACAAGGTTTTTCTGCTTTGTAGTACACACACACATGGCTATGCTGACCATGATATAAAGTCCTCAAAGACATTCATCGTCTTCCATGAATATATCGGCAATCACTTTAACATTTTCTACAAGTGGTAACACAGATTCATTTATATATTTATCTGTATCCTCCCATACTTCTGGAAGGGCAAACATCATCAGTTCATAGGCTGCATGTATCTCACAAAGGCAAATGTCATATTGAGGTGAACCAAACAGTGATGGATGACAGTAATGGCTTAGGATCAGATACATAAACCTTTGGATTCTCTCTGTACTTGCATTCCACATGATTATCTGTAAAAAATAAAATATGACACATTTTGGTACTGAAATGTTTCCATGTAGTAATTTGGGGGAGGGGTAGGGGCAGGTGTTGGGGTAATTTTTTTACAATATAAACAGTGTTCCTGAATTTCTTTTTAGAAATTTTTTAAAGGAGCCTTTGCTGACCAGACGGCAGGCATCTTTTTTAATTTCACCGTCTGTCTGCTGTAACATTTGCATAACTAACCACATGGGGTCATCAGATTTTCTCACATCATTTAAAACATGACTTATAGTTTCAGGGTACAATTGGTCATATTTAACCCCTGATGCTTCATAGCGATTGCCAAGATCACGGGCATGAGCTGCCTATATATGGCTTCAGAAACATTTCTGTATGCTTCTTTAGACCTTAAGTCATCAAGGACACATGAATGGTTTTCTGACTCGGATCATCTATCTCACACCCAGGACAGGAATCAACCAATTCACAATGTATTACCTCTGTATCACTGAAGCAATTGCACCACGGATGGTATGATACATAATGTACTTACAATACATATCGTTGTCAGTTTTGGGGGTTTACTAAGGCCTGATTTTTCACATGAGGCCCCTGTCTAATCTCAGTAGAAGAAGAGGGTTGTGTGGTGATCACAGCCTGTTCTGTGACATTTTGAAACATTCTATCGCTCTCTGTATTTCTAACATACTGGTTCTCACATCTCATTAACAACCACATTTGTATCTTTCACACAGCAAAGACAGTCGAGCAGTAGATTTGTGGAAAGTCGAGAATCCATGCTGTCCGAATATGACTGCTGCTCCATCGTAAATCCTTCAGTCTATTAAAGTAAAACAAAAAACAGCATTGGTCCTCTGACTCATTATAGGTAAGATTTAGTTCTACTGCTAACTCATCTCCCTCAGTTATGCCATGTAACCACTCACATTTTTTTATATGTTAAAATGCATTTACCTCATCAAGGCAACTCTTTTCTTCATTTTTCTCATCTTTCTCTTTCTTAGCCTGGGCCTGACTGCTTGTGGCTGCATTATCATCATCACCCTCTTGGTCAGAGTGCCCTCTTGGCTCTGTCTTGCATTTCTTTTTCACAACTTTCTCTGATGCTTTTTTTGGCAGTGTCTCACTGACCATCATCTCTGGCTCCCCCTTCTTGTCACTCTCTGTTTTTGGTTTCATAGTAACTTCTTTCTGCATCAGATTCACACCCCAGCAACTCTTCAAGGTCTTGCAGTGGTGTCTCTTCAGAAGGACAGTCAGGTTTAGGATTTTCTGATTCACCAAACTGTTCAGCGAGTTTCTTTTTTATGTCAGACACTCTTCCACTCAACAAGACTTGTGTGGGGCATTCGTTTTCACACCTCACGTAGTACACATATGTTGGCTTGGGTTGTGGGGCCCCGACAGCTATCTTCTTGCTTGGCTTTTCATCTCCAGACTTTTCATTAGGTGGTGTGACAATCTGGCTTGTTACAGGGAGGTTGAATTTCTCATTAGGTGGTATGACAATCTGACCTGTTACAGGGATGTTGAAATGAGAAGCCTTGCCATCTTCTTGCTTGATGTTTTGATAATCTGCTCCAAGTCTCTAAAACAGAATCTGAGAAATCTCTCAAAAGCTGTGCCTTCTGGCTTCAAATGCAGGGTTTATATAATGCTTAGCAAGATGGACTGCCCTTGGTAAAACCATCACCACACCCCATCATACTATACAGGGTAGCGTGTCAGAGGTACATCTGTTGTAGCCCCTTTCAAAACATTATAAATATCACACATTTCATTTCAGCCTTCTCCTTGATACTACACAGAACTGAGGGGTGAACTATAGGTATGTGTATTCCTTTTTCTTATATAGTTTTATTCTTTCTAATTCATGACAAAAGTATAATTAGTTTTTAGCGATTGTTGCAATGCTATCCAGAGAAAACTGCTGAACCATCTTATTTACACAGAGGTCCCCCGTTTTAGCTTATAAATGTTACATGCATTTACATAAAGCTATCCTTTTGATGCAAGTTTGACACAGTCCTACAAATGCATGTTAAATAATTTTGTATACTGTTACAAAAACAGAAAAAAGGGGTACTCACACAGGCAGATGAATTCCCCTCGGGGGTGGGGGTCTCCACACAGATCTGTGATATCTCTGCATGATCAGGTTCCTCTAGATACTTCTTTCTGAAAATATCCTAATCAAAAAAAACACACATGCCCCTGCAGTTATACAATAGGCCTACAGGGTCACACCACTACATAAACACTAACTGATTTTTGGGGTGGGAGGAGCATGGTGATGAAGAGGGACAGGGGTTTGAGCCAGGATGGTGGGGTGCAGGAGAAAGGAGGGACTCAGGAGTTCAACCTAGCATGGCGGGACTCGGGTTCGAGACAGGATGGTCTGGCAGGGGCTCGAGGGTGTCACGAGAATGAGGGGTGGGGGCAGGGTTCGAGCCAGAATGGTGGGAGTGCAGGAGACAGGAGGGGACGCGGAGTTCAACCTAGCATGGTGGGGCTCAGGTTCGAGACAGGATGGTCTGGCAGGGGCTCGAGGAGTGTGCGAGAATGAGGAGTGGGTGACAGGGGTTTGAGCCAGGATGGTGGGAGTGCAGGAGACAGGTGGGGATGCAGGAGTTCAACCTAGCATGGTGGGACTCGGGTTCGAGACAGGATGGTCTGGCAGGGGCTCGAGGAGTGTACGAGAATGAGGGGTGGGTGACAGGTGTTTGAGCCAGGATGGTGGGAGTGCAGGAGACAGGTGGGGACACAGGAGTTCAACCTAGCATGGTGGGCCTCGGGTTCGAGACAGGATGGTCTGGCAGGGGCTCGAGGAGTGTATGAGAAGGAGGGGGTGTAAGACGCTTACAAAATGGTGCTGTTAGGTCATTTCCTGCGCAAGGGGTGGGGCACTGGGTTCGAGCATATGTCATTTTTCCTTAAAGGGGCTGGACACGGGTTTGAATGTGTGTCATTCCTGCGCATGAGGCGAACACAGGTTTGAGGTTGCATCACTTCCGCCAGAAGTGGGCGGGGCTAGCGCATTTTAGGGAGGGACTTCCGGTTTAACAAGGGGCAATTCTGATTGGTCCATTTTGGGCCACGCCCACCTGTCAAATGACGTGGCACGCGCTGATTGGCTGAAATTTAACATTTGACGAGATATATGAACTTATACTACTAGCAGGAATGCATCAATGATGCATTACAATATCATAATCCTGTCAGAGCATAATGCTCTGGAGATACAACTTCATGATAACTTTAGAATTGGAATGCAAGTTTAAACTCTGCACTGTGATCACACTCCTCCTAGTGTTTTAATGTCATATTTGTTTTTCCTCCTGAAGACAGCTGTCATCCCCAAATGCAGCTCCAGCCTTCTGGTCAACAAAGTTTCATTTTACTAAATAATTTGCTATTTTCCAAAGTTGTTAGTTTCTCTTTACTTTGTGTTAGGGTGTTTATTTCTATTTTAGAAAATGACAATGGAAATGCCAGTTTCATGATTGGCTGGTAATAATCCATTGCCATGCATCTATTTCTCAATAGAGCCCTCTGAAAAACAAGTACCAGCTGCATGCCCCAAAGGCAAACTGGTAACCTTGTGCCACTTAACAATGAAAATTCAAGTAGCTGCCAACTGCTTAGTAGATCCCCGATCACACTCCATCTTAAGTGATGGCAGGCTTTCAAACTAGGGTTGGAGACTCATGCCACATTTCAAAATCCAACTGTAAATGAGAAGAAAGTTACTTTAGTTCACATGCTCCTCAGTAGTAAATTCACTTGTTCCAGCTCAGGGCTCATAAAACCAAGTAAAATAAACAGTTTTCCACTGGTATGTGTGGGTGGGTAACTGTTTGGGAGAGAGACAATGCAGCAAGCAACCAAAACCTGAAGCAGATCCTCAACGGAAAAACCTATTAACAAAAAAACAGCAATCAATCAATCAATCAATCAATCAATCAATCAAATCTTTATTTATCCAGGTGGTCACCTATGAGCAAGCTTATTTATAAAGTGGACCTGCTGGTGGCAGGGACAATTATGCAGCCACAGACTAAAGATACAGAATGCAAAATGAACAAGATGTTCCAAATGATGATTACAAAAATGGTAAGTGCAGAGAATATACATTCCAAGGGCACACGTACAAAAATATATACATAACACATCATTAATATGATATTTACAACACCCATAAAGACAGTACATGTAGGGTTGTCTTATGCAAACCTTAGGAGAAAAGGAAGATTGTTTACATTTCAGCCCTCAGCAAGCAGTTGTAGGCTTGGGTGGAAGTTCCTAAGCTATGGAGGAGCGCATAACGGTGTCTGTTTCTCAGACTTAAGTGGCAGGAGGGGGGTGGTGTGAGAAATGGGGTACTGAGGGTGCTAAGAGCAGGTGTGGCAACTGAAGGGTGAAGTGGTTAATAGAGGCAGAAGGGGACTTAGGTCACAGGCTGGGACTAGTAAGGATAGGGAGAGAAACGGCA
Organism: Neoceratodus forsteri; assembly: GCA_016271365.2. Classification (NCBI taxonomy): domain Eukaryota; kingdom Metazoa; phylum Chordata; order Ceratodontiformes; family Ceratodontidae; genus Neoceratodus; species Neoceratodus forsteri. Next base: position 538,357,922 of record CM057449.1, on the reverse strand, counting down.
GCCAGGCTGCTAGGAACTGTGGAAACAATTACAGATTTCAGCAAATGTTTTGTCATAGATGGTCTTAAACAAGGCAATACTGACAGGGGAGCTAAGTCTCAATGATCTTTGTATCCTATTCCAGAGCATGGGCAAAGCATAGCTTATGGCAGCCCTTCCAAAGTGGGTGCTGGTCCTTGGGACTTTCAGGGAAACCAGTGAGTGGCTTCTTAAAGCATCGCTACTGATCGGACTCAAGGGGAGACAATCAACAATGTAATATGGAAGTCTGTTGGTAAGGACTTGAAGCGTCCAAAGGGCTGCATTTCTACACTGCCTGTATTGAAGGGAAGGCCACCCTACAACTGCATATAGAGAGCAGTGATGTGCGGAGGATGGAAGGCCAGTTATAAATCTCAGTGCTCTGTGGTACAGTACATCCAGTTTTGCAAGGTGTGAGACAGGGCAATGGCCATAAATAAAGTTGGCATAGTTGATTAATGAGGGGAATGTAGATAGAACAAGCTGTCTTTTTGTGTCTGCAGTCAGGAGGTGTTTAATTCTGAAAAGAAGACCAAGTCTGTGCCTCAGCTTTTTCATCAATTCTTATGTGTGCTCCACAAAGGAGAGTTTATTGTCTAGCCATATACCCAAATATTTGAATTTAGGCACAAATTCAAGATTTTCATCTAGTAAGGTGGTGATGGAAGGAAATGGATCAGCAGCAGCAGAGTAAGCCCCTGTGCCAGATGGTGAAAAGAGCACGGCCTTGGTTTTTTTTTTGCATTTAGCAGTAGCTTTTTGCTGAGGAGCTAGTGCTGCAGTGTACTGAAGTCAGTTTGTAAGTCAGTGCAGGCAGCTACAGGAGAATCACAGCCTAAGTAGAGCACTGTATCATTGGCAAACACGTGGATACTGGCTTCCGTAATGCCTAAGTCCAGATTGTTAATATAGATGGCAAACAATAAGGGCCCAATATGGAGCCCTGGGGGACACCTCTTATCGGTTTAAGTGGAGATAGCTCTCCTTCAGCCTTGATTTGTTGTTGCCTACCAGAGAGGTAGTCTTGGAACCATCTCAATGAGATTGAGTCCATGCCTATAGTTTTTAAGGTGGAGAGAAGCAGGCAGTGGTCAACAGCGTCAAATGCCTTGCTTGAGATCCAAGAACATGGCACAAACAAATTTTTTATTGTCAAGATCCTGTTGCCAGTCATTAGTGACTTTAACCAGTGCCATGATTGTACTATACTTTGCTCTAAAGTCAGACTGCATAGGGTTAAGCAATGTAGAGTTGTCTAGGAATGATCTCAACCGTATATCTACAATTTTTTCCAGCATCTTCAAAAGTATATGTAGGAGAGAGATTGGTCTATAGTTATTTAGATCACAGGGATCCCCTGCTTTAAACAAGGGATGACATGAGCAGCTTTCCATTCTGTGGGGATAGAGCCTTGGGTTAGGGACAGGTTGAATAGATGTGATGTAGGTGTGGCAAGAATGTGGTATGCTATTTTCAAAAAGTATGGGTTGAAAGAGTCGGCTTCAGCGCTTTTTCTAGTATCTTGTTGTAGAAAAAGGTCTTCAACTTCTTTTATGGTGGTTGAGGAAAAGGAGAAGATCACATTATTGTTACTTGGTTCTGGAGGTTGGGTGTTGATCTGTGGAAGGAGGCTACTTACTGGTGCATTATTGAACACCAGGCCTGCGGTGGCAAAATGATTATTGAAAGCTTGAAGAATCTCAGTTTTATCATTAATGATAACATTATCAATGGTAATTTTAGAAGGTAGCACACTTCCTGGAGAGTGGCCAGACAGTTCCTTTATGGTGGACCAGAATTTGGTTGGGCAGTTGGATGCAAACAGCAGCTCATTTTGATAAAAATTGTCCTTGGCCTCTCTGACCAACTTAGTGCAGGCATTTCTAGCTGTCCTAAAGAGACACCAGTCTGCATAGTCATGTGATTTCTGGGCCTTTTTCCATAGATGATCTCTTTTAAGTAAGGCATTCTTCAGATCCGCTGAAAACCAATGACAGGTTCTGGTTTTTCATTCATGTTTTAACCAAAGGAGCATGGTTGTTTAGGGCACTGGTTATGATTTCATGGAGAACATCATAGGCATCACTCATTGATTTAGCCAGGTAGAATCTCTGCCAGAGCAAAGAGTTTTTTAGGTCATCGAAGTAGACAAGAGGGTTAAAGTTCCATCTGGATCTTTTAGTGGAAAATTTTGATGTAGATAGAGGCTTGGTAATGGTTCTTATGCCAGCAATAAGGCAGTGGTCGCTAACATCCACTGAAAGTATACCGGCATGGGAAAAGAAGTGTGGTTTGTTGACAAGAAGGACATCCAGGAGGGTGCTTCTCATTTAATTTTTCTTGTTGATGTGACTTGGCTCAGTTATAATTTGAGTGAACCCATGGGAGTCGCAGAATTGTTTTAGGGGTAATGCGACTTTAGATAGCCAATTGTAATTAAGGTCACCTAGTATAATTGTTTCCAGTGGGGTAGCATCAAGTTGGGATGACAGATGTGACAAGAGCTGTGGTCCTGCTGTTGGGGGTCTATAACAGCCTACAATGCAGAATGCCACTGATGGAGAAGGTTCAACTTTAAGAGATAGGCATTCAAATCCACCAGCAACAGAGGTAGCATCTTATATAGCTACTGTGAATTTGTTTTTAACATAAATGGATACTCCACCACCCCTGGTCTTCCTGTCTGCTCTGAAGAGGAGGTAGTTGGGGATATTGACCTCTCTGTCAGGTGTGGATGCCCAAAGCCAGGATTCTGAGATCATAAATATGTCTGGAGCAGTGTGAATTATCCAGGCCTGGATGGAATCCAACTTCTTTAAAAGACTAAAGACATTGGCATGCAAGAAGCTGATTCCTTTTAGAGTTGTAATTTCAGATGAGGATGAAATCAATTTCGTGGGGCCAGGGTTAAGTTCGATGTCGCCTGAGCACAGGAGTAGAAGGAGCACAATTTTCCTCAGGTCAGCAAGGAGAATTTTAAAAGCATGAGCCTTATTGCATCTAGTGTAGGTTTGAGTATGGGGTTCAAGGACCGAATCATCCTCTTGTGTTGCCCTACAGATGCATAGCCTAAGGTCCATGTAGAGTAACACCAAACCATACAGTATTTGGATGGATGAGGTTTGGGGCCATGCATTGGAAAGTAGGTGGCTGTCCCACTTTGAAGAAATTCCACAAACTGTGAGGGGATCAAAGGTGTACAGGGGCAGCGTATTATGTATATAGTATTGCTATGTGGATAGACTGGTAGCGTAAGGCATGACTCTTTGTTGGAATCAGCTCTGCCTGGTGGTCTATCCACATTAGATAATAGGCAAAGGCTGGCAAATAAACAGAGCCAACCGAGGCCTCCCATAGTTGCCTTTTGCGTACAAGAGGGGCAGGCTACCACAGGACCTACTAACCAAAGTCTTCAAGTCCCCAAGTTCATTGAGCAGTTTGTGACTGTTAGGAGTCGTTGTTACGTAAGGTAATTGAATGCAGTCCTGGCAGCATAAACGGCTTGTTTATTAGTTTTTAACAAGCAAGGTTCACTTATTGTGAATTCTTCCCGGAGAGAAAAAGGAAAAAAAGGAGAGGGAGAGGAATACCTGTATTGTAATGGATTACAATATCACTTCGCTAGGGATTGGTAGTGATGTCTATACGGAGGGGAGGAGGGCCTATAGGAAATTAAGGACAGGGCAAACGGGGCTATATCATAATGCTCAGGAAGGGGGATGGGTGGGCAACAATTTGCGGCTATGCCGTACCTTGCTTGCCGGGAGTGTCCGGGGAAGAGGTCTCGGGTGTCGGCTAAGGAAGCGCCGACCACCCAGTGGCTGCTAGTCCTGTGGCCGAAGATCAATGATCCCTAGAAGAGACAGAAAGGGGGGACTATTAATACTAGTCTCTGGCAGGGGACGAGCAGTCCAGTGCAAAACAGAGTAAATTAGCAGGACCAAAGGAGTGATTTCCTTGGTGCCCCGATGTCTTGCTGGTGTCTGCACAAATTCAAAGAAGGGCTGTAAACACTTAATTGTTCCAACTTCTAACAATCAGGCATGACTTTAAACATTGAAGCATAGTTTTGTAACAAGTCCCAACAGTTTCACAAAACTCTTTTCTCCCTGTATTCATCATGCCAGACGAATCTGATAGCTTTCTTTGACTGGGTGACCAAAGTAGTAGATCAGGGAGGGGCTGTGGACATGGCCTACCTAGACTTTAGCAAGGCATTTGACACAGTCCCACACAAAAGATTAATATACAAGTTAGCCAGCCTGGGAGTGGGTCCCAAGATGACAGCCTGGGTAAAGAATTGGCTGGAGAATAGGACACAGAGAGTAATAGTAAATGGAGTCCACTCTGAAGAAAGGGGGTTACTTAGTGGAGTACCACAGGGTTCAGTATTATAACCGTCCTCTTCAATGTCTTTATAAGCAACATTGCAGAGGGTGTGGAAGGAAAGTATGTCTCTTTGCAGATGACACAAAGATCTGCAACAGAGTTGATGCACAAGGTGGGTGGAAAGGATGAGAAGGGACTTGCAGGTTAGAGGAATGGTCAAATGTATGGCAGCTTAGATTCAATGCTAAGAAGTGCAAGGTAATGCACCTGGGAAACAAAACCCAGGGAAGAGTACACAATGGGGGTGAGATACTAACAACAACAAAAATGGAAAGGGACCTGGGGATAGTCATATCAGATGACCTAATGGTGGGCAAGCAATGTGAGAGGGCAGCAAGGAGGGTTGGGGGGATACTGGGATGCATAGGGAGAGGCATCACCAGTAAAAAACAGGAAGTTATTATGCCTCTGTACAGACAGCTGGTCAGACCCCATCTGGAGTACTGCGTGCAGTTCTGGAGACCCAATCTCCGCAAAGACATAGGATGGAAGCTGTCCAGAGGAGGGCAACTAAAATGGTGCAGGGTCTGCACCGGAAGGCATATGAAGAGAGACTTAAAGAGCTTAATATGTATAGCCTCGAGGAAAGGGGAGAGGGGACATGATAGAAACTTTCAAGCACCTCAAGGAATCAACAAAGTCCAAGAGGGTAGCATCTTTCAAAAAAGAGGTGTGCAAGAACAAGGGGGCACAATTTGAAGATGGGGGGGTGGCTCAGAGGTAACTTAAGGAAGTATTTTTTCACAGAGAGTGTTGTGGATGCATGGAACGGCCTTCCGGAGGAGGCTGTGGAGTCAAAAACAGTGGTGGAATTCAAGCATGCATGGGACAGTCATAAGGCAATTCTAGGGCGTGGGGGTAGGAAGAAGTAGACTGCTAGTTAATTAGCATCTGCAGCTTATCCATTAGGTAGGGAAATGGGCAGACTCGGTGGGCCAAGCTGTTCTTATCTGCTGTCAAATTCTATGTTTCTATGTATTTCGGAGAAAACAGCTCCTTTTTTGTCTAAATATTGAATAAATGAAGCTGAGGAGGGTGAGCCAATCGGAGTCCGCCTGAGAAAAGGCGCTCATGCTCTGATAGGCTGCGTCTATGCCATACCTTGCATGCAGGTAGCATCCGGGGAAGTGGTCTTGAGTGGCGGCTAAGGAAGCACCGACCGTCCGGTGGCTGATAGTCCTGCGGCCGGAGCTTAGCGATCCCTAGAGGAGACAGAAAGGGGGGACTATTAATACTGGTCTCTGGCAGGGGACGAGCAGTCCAGTGCAAAACAGCAAATTAGCAGTACAAAAGAGTGATTTCCTTGGCGCCCCGATGTCTAGCTGGTGTCTGCACAAATTCAAAGAAGGGCTGTAAACACTTAATTGTTCCAACTTCTAACAATCAGGCATGACTTTAAACATTGAAGCATACTTTTGTAACAAGTCCCAACAGTTTCACATAACACTTTTCTCCCTGTATTTCAGAGAAAACAGATCCTTTTTTGTCTAAATATTGAATAAATGAAGCTGAGGAGGGTGACCCAATCGGAGTCTACCTGAGAAAAGGCGCTCATGCCCTGATAGGCTGCAGCTATGCCATACCTTGCTTGGAGGGAGCGTCTGGGGAAGTGGTCATGGGTGGCGGCTAGGGAAGCACCTACCGCCCAGTGGCCGCTAGTCCTGCGGCCGAAGATCAGCAATCCCTTGCTTGCAGGGAGCATCCGGGGAAGTGGTCTTGAGCGGCAGCTAAGGAAACACCAACCACCCGTTGGCTGCAAGTCCTGCGGCCGAAGATCAGCAGTGCCCTCTACCAGGGCAGGTACTACATTAACTAAAAATGTAATTCAAATTTGATTTTATTTATTTTACATATAAATATAAATATATATATATATATATATATATATATATATATATATATATTAGAGGCAAAAACCTCCGTTTAATGCATTAGTTAGGGTTGTTCCACAGCGACAAAAGTGAGGAAATTCGCTGTTAGGGTTGAAAACCCTAACCAATTAACCCCCCCCCCAGCACCACACACACACACACACAGACACACACACACACACATTCAAGGATGGGGAGGACCAAGTCAACACAACCAATGACAGACATCCAGCAGCAGGTGACAGAAATAACAAACAATTGTCTAAATGTACTACGAGACATCCCCACCCACCTGACCAGGTACTGCATGCTCAGTGAAGATCAACAGCAAAACTGAGGCCATGTACACCAAACGCATATATTCCGATTGCAGCTCGCACACAACGTGTACCACTTAGTAGTTGCATGGCCTTACTCACCGATGCCCCACACCACACACCACAACTGGTACTGTGCCATTAGTCAATATAAATGCTGAAGGTGCATGATGACAGTTGTAGAAAGGTTTTAACACTAGTGAGTATACATTAATTAAGAGAAGAACATAAATTAACCACAAGACACTAGCATGCTCAAGATAAAAGTAGTGTTACATTTAGTAGGTGATTTACATAGTAGTACATTTACTGCAATGGTTTACTCAAGATAGAGAGGTGATGTAAGAGTATGAGAAAGCATTGCCTGTTCAATGCTCTGAAATTGTGCTGCCAGTATCAGATGCATTCTTACTGATGAAGGTGTACTGCTCATGTACATACATAGACCTTCAGTGTGTTTCAATACTAAAGATGCAGTAAGTATTCTTTGCAAGAAACATTGTAATTGCATGGATCAGGCCAAGCAACTTCTAAATATCATAGCACTACTGAGCCAACAATGACGTACCAGTATCGGAGATGTATAATGGATAGATTTTCCAGTAGGCACTTACTGAGTATGTTGTACCTGATAAAGACAATCTCATTGCATCGGTGATGACTAACTTATTCAAATAGTAATACATTTACTATTGTTGCAATGAGTGATTTATGCCACTTATGGACACAGTGTAATTTTTTTTAACAGTTGTTTCATACTCGGGCTGTATGCCTAGTGTTTGGGTTTGCCACACTTCTGTCACTGATGGTATCAAAGTGATAACTATGTTAATTGTGGTACAACAGGAATCAAGTAGGTATGGTGTAGATATAAACAGAATGTCTTTTAGTATTGATTTAACTCACAATGGGGTAAGTGTACTAGGACAGCAGGGGTTATTCTCTATCACTGACTCTGTCCGTTATAATCACACTAAGGTTTCAATGACTGTAATGATCAAGTTACACTGTTCATCTTCATGAGTTCATATTCACAGCCATTCTCCAGTAACTAGACAGTGTATGGTGTAACTGGGTGGGACACTGTGTTGCAAAGCTGCTACAGTGCCTAGCAAAGGGAGACTATCTACTCATAAAGACAATTAAGCAATAAGGCATGACCAACAGTTATGTTAAATGGTCTGTTAATCACCCTGTGGGGTTTAATGTTGAATGAGGCATAGCCGAAAGCGCTACATGTCGCTAGACAGTGATAAACTGACCATTAACATAATACCTGGGAGTGGCTTACTGCTATCATAATAAAACTGTTTTTAAACAACATTAAACCATGTTCATCATATGGTTAGGCTCTACATGTATGTTAATAAAAAGTAAACATAAGGCTGTTACAATGTTTACAGTCAATTAGAAAGCTGCATTTCTCAAACCCTTGTTATAATCAGAGATATTATACCTGTACAACTCCTTGGTTTTGCTGAACTCTATTGCTCAAGTGGCCCACCACATGTGGTCTGGTCTGGTGTGGAGCATCGTAGGTAAGGCCATGCAACTACTAAGTGTGGTACATTGTGCAGCTGCAATCAGGATGTGCACGCTGGTGTACATGGCTCAGCTTTGCTGTTGATCTCCACTGAGCATGCAGTACCTGGTCAGGTGGGTGGGGATGTCTTGTAGTACATTTAGACAATTGTTTGTTATTTCTGTCACCTGCTGCTGGATGTCTGTCATTGGTTGTGTTGACTTGGTCCTCCCATACTTGAATATGTGTGTGTGTGTCTGTGTGTGTGTGTGTGTGTGTGCTGGGGTGAATTCGAGTTAGGGTTTTCAACCCTAACAGCGAATTTCCTCACTTTGTCGCTGTGGAACAACCCTAACTAATGCATTAAACAGAGTTTTTGCCTCTAATTTCCTTCTTTTGAGAATGGTAACGAAATAGTGAATGTAATGCAGCGGAAAGGGCCCCACGCTCCCACCACATGATGTCTTGTGGCATAGTAACTGGAGCAGCAACACACAAACAGAATGCTAAACAGTGGCACACATGGTAACACACAAGCCGAATGAGAACAGAAAGGGTAACGCAGACGGTGGCGTAGACGGGAACGGTCTGCCACGTGATGTGTTATCACATTGTAACATGGTGCCTGCAAATGGAAATGTCAATGGGCATGGTGATGCAAAGTGAAACAGAAAGAGAAACAGTACTGTAGACACAAATGGCAAAAAATAACAGAAAAGCAAGCGCAAATGAAAACGCAAAGGATAACGGACATAGGGCCCCGCGCTCCCGGCACGTAATGTGGCAGCTGGAGCGCGGGGCCCACCACATGATGTCTTGTGGCATAGTAACAGGAACAGCAATGCAAACAGAAGTGCTAACAGTGGTGCACAAGGTAATGCAAGCGTGAATGAGAACAGAAAGGATAACGAATACGGTGGCGTAGACGGGAACGGTGTGCCACGTGATGTCTTGTCATATAGTAACATGGTGCCTGTAAATCGAAATGGCAATGGGCATGGTGACGCAAAGTGAAACAGAAAGAGAAACAGTATGGTACACACAAATGGCAAAAAAGTAACAGAAACGCAAGCGCAAATGAAAAAGCAAAGGATGATGCACGTGGTGGCGCAGACGTCAACGGTAAGTGAAACGGGCATGGAACCGCAAGCGGAAAGGGCAATGGTAACAGTAATGTAAGCGCACAGGCTGGTTTTCCCAAAAAGCTGAATAGAGAAAGACAGTGAGTACAAAGAATGTATGCATAATAATGGGTATCGGAGCAGAAAATGAGGACTTGGAATACTAAATAAGTTATATCTCAGGAACCGTATGACGTAGAAAAAAATTTAAAAGTTGTATGATTTATGACTGTCCTGGCTAGTTTTATACTAGTCCCTGTCAGGGAAGCAAGAAGTTTTCCATCGAAACCCGTATCTCGCACTGCTGGTGATATGGGTTTGAAAGGCGCGAACGCTGTAATGTTATCCTATGGAAAAAGAGAAGTTCAGAGTGCCATAACTTTGCCTCCCTGTAATATTTTTTCACCAAACTACTGAAAGGCACATCTGTGAGCTGTTGGCTGTCTTCCCTCCAAATTTCAGGAAAAAAGACCAAACCGTTATTTTGCAGCAGGGATCCAAAGGATTTCTGTAATGCGTCGGGCGCCGTAATGTTATCCTATGGGAAAAAATGTCAACTTTGGAGTGCCGTAACTTTGCCACCATTTAATATTTTTTCAATACAACACTGAAAGGCACATCTGTGAGATGTTGGCTCCGTTCCCTTCAAATTTCAGCTCAAAACTCCCAACGGTTCTTTTGCAGCGCAGTGCCAAAGAATTGCTGTCATTTTCCCACACTAGAGAAAACTACTGTCGCAATTTCCATAAAGCTTTAAAATTTGCACACTTTCGGAGCATGAAAGTAATTTTATGAAGTTCTTTTCCAGAAATTTGAAAAACATATTTCTGGGGTGTTTTACCACAAAATAAAGACATGGCAAGCATCCTCAGGGGCCGACTAGGTGAATAAAAAAAAAATTAGGTTGCTAGAGGGTCCCAAATTTAAATGCCAACCATTTTTCTGATCACCAACTGAAAACAAATGGACGATTTGGAAAGTAACAGGCCCATTTGCGAAAGTAAAATGCATTTGATGAAAGTGTTGAACTTTTGTTAACTTTCCCATTGACTTATAATGGGAAACTGTTTTTGAATAACTTTTGAACCGTTTAATATTTTTCATAAAATCTTGAAAGGAACATCAGGACCTGCCGCATGTTCCCTGAAGATTTTGGGCGGTCATGCAAACTGTACGACCTGTAGGCACGACCATAGAATTCCAGAAAAGCGAAACGCAAGCACAGATCACACTTTAACAACTCCGCAGCCGAGTATCTGACCAGTACAAACTTGGCAGATCCTAAGGCCTATGGTTCTGATCACAAATTCAATTTCAGGCAAATCCATTGAAGAGTTGCAAAGTTATTAAGGTGCAAGTTTTGGGGTTTAACATAGAAATGGCTCCTCAACCCTTACTATGGTAGCACTACTGTGCTACCATAAATATATATATATATATATATATATATATATATATATATATTATTAGGGTTGAGTTGGCTCTTCAATGTTAAACTCAAAATGTAGCACTTTAATAACTTTGCAACCATTCCACAGATTTGCATAAACTTTTGTACGTACTCTCCTGCGGTGAAGATTTCCTGCTGTGACAAGTTACATTCCAGTTGGATGTGCAGTCTCCAAGTTATGGAGAGGTGAAAAAAACATGTCTTCGCTCACTGACTTTGCTGGGATTTTTTTTTTAACTTGCCTACAGCCCAGACAGTTTGGTTATGTGGTCTGAAATGTTCAGGGCAGAAAGGGACTACCCCACAGATGTGCCTTTTCTAGTCTGGTGAAAAAATGATAAGCAGTTTTTAAGTTATTGCAATTTAAACATTTGAAAAATCATTTCTGAGCATGGTCAGTAACCACCACAATATAGCTGTATGAAATGAAGAAGAGATCCTGCTTAATATGGGGAAATTCCCTTTCTGTATGGCTGCCATCATGTTTTCAGTTTTGTCTAAAAAATTCAAGTCTGGAAACCTCCCAAATAATATTCTTGAACAGATCCAACACTTGTAGCATGCTTACTGGGACTTCTTAGGTGCATTCTGCACTTTACTGGTGGAAAAATGCCCTTAAAATATGTTTTATTTAACAATTAAACTACTTGTTTGTATCGGCATCATATGAAGTAAGATCCTGATTCATATTATGAGATATGAAGTAAGATCCTACTTCATGATCTGAAAATCTAGGAATATTTCTTTTTAAAGAAAACATGTTTCAGCCAAAATGAGGGTGCCCAATTCCTGTGTCAGCACTGGATGCCAGTGTCCCAGCTGAATAAAGCAGTGTCCCACATTGCCAACATCAGGGTGCCCAATCCCTGTGTTGGCACTAGATGCCAGTGTCCCCAACTACATTGTTGACAACTGGGTGCCCAATCTTCATGTCGGCTGTAACCAACCCAAGGTGTGGACTCTAGGGAGCCCACTCTCAGTGTCCACAGTTATATCATACCCCCACCACCACTGATACTGTGGGACACTGAGAAGCCCACCTCCAGTGTTCCAAAATGTTTACTTGTATGGGGTGTCAAACAGACGAGGCATACTGATGAGTCCTGGTAGGACGAAACACGTGTCTATGTCTTCTGTTAGCACCCTTTGCAAACTGTGTGAGAGGCCTTTCGGCACCATGCAATTCTGCTTAAAGTTGGACCAGCATAACATTCTGTGGTGATTTGCATATGTAGCCCATGATGCTTTGCATTGTGGGGGCATGTGTGATTTTGTATTTTCTTGAAACTTGGCTTCCCAGCCAAATGCCCTTTGGGGTAACCCTTGCCTCAGTGTTTGCGCACAGAGGTTCTTTGTCTTTTACTTGTATACCTGAAAAAAGGAAACAGTCCCCCTACGTCTGTTTTCTTAATCCTGTAAAACAGAAAATGGTCCCTCATCATCTCCCCAACTCCCTCCCCATCCCGACCCTCCCACTGAGCAACCCACCACCTCACCATCCCTTGCTATATACTTACCACTGGAGATCATCTTCTGTCATTTTCTGCGGACAGGGACTCATTTGCAGTCTTCAAAGCCGGACTGCAAACTGAAGAACCAAAGGTAAGTGCCATATAATGTCTGTCACTGGCACTGTCATTTCGTACTCTGTCCCGAACAGTGATTTTGTGGTTACTGCGCAAAATCATCTTTTGGGACCAGTTAATGAAATGACAGTGCCAGTGTTCATGAGGTGGTGTCCCAAAAAGCCCATGTTGATAATTTGGTGAAAAAATAACAAAAAACGCCACAGTTATGTGTGAACTTTGAAATTTTCCTACTTATGCACTTAACTTTGACAATTTTTAATATATTTACTCCAGATTTTCAGCATTGCCATTTGTTCACACCACCTTTTGAAAAAAACAGGTGTCATTTTTCATATCCTGCCTGAAATGTGTTTTCTCTTCTGTGGTGCAGAATGGTGCATATGCTGCATGAAATCACCTTTACAGGATCAATTAACAAAATGACAGTGCAAGTATTCATGAAGTGGGGTACCCAAATGGCTGTGTTGAAAATTTGGTGAAGATATTCCTATAAATTCCTGAGTTATGTGTGCCAGTTGAATTTATTCAACACACGCACGTAACTTTGGTAGTTCTCAATATTTTGATGCCAAATTTTCAACACAGCCATTTTTTCATACCACCTCATGAACAGTACAGCTATCATTTTTTTACATCCTGCCCAAAATGTGATTTTGCACCTGTGGTGCAGAATGACATTGCAGTTGTGCATTAATGATGTTTTGTCTTGCATTCCACAATTTCTCTGTACTGGGGTACTTGAGATAGGGTAATAACATAGCAATGCTGACAATTCAGTCACTTTTGTTTAACACATGGAAGCATACAGTAGAGCTCTACATACACATGCCATATGCTCATCTATGGAGGAATTGGAGTGCAGGGTCCTTTGGACCCTGTACTCCCACAGTGAAATAAGGACACTATTATACTATCTCAAAAAGTAAGGAAATTCATTAGAAAAAACTACATCAATGCATCAGTTAGGGTTCCTATTACAGTGACAAAAGTATGAAAATTCAGTGTTAGTGTTCCCACCCCTACCACCCCCACCCTCCACACACCAACAGGCTTCGGGGTGTGCCTTGGGGTCATCGGGCCTAAAAATAATATTAACATATAATCAGTCAATAAGGTAGAGTCTAAGACTTAACCAGCAGATAGCAACACATGTGGATAGCAGGTAGAGATTTCATAATGACATTGTCCATAAGAAGGTTTAAGCAGTATACAATGATACCCGTGAGAATAATGTTCCAGAATCTTCAATAAAGGCAATCTCCACTAAGTACAGGAAAAGTCTCTAACTGTTATCAGGTGTGACAAAGAAAAAACACTAGTTTTATGTATGTCATAGCTCATTTTCACTAGTGAAGACAAATATGAATATAGCAATCAAGATAAAAATGGTGATCCATTTTAGATCTAAGATATCCAAACACATCAAAAAGGGAAAGATCAAGATGATCACATTGGACACAGTGATACTATTTCTACAGTAAGGAGATTGTCTGGGGTCACTGGACCTGAAAAAAGCGTACTTTCACATTACAGCCAGACCCAATCACAAAAAATATGTGAGGTTCAGTCTGGAAAACTGCTAATATCAGTTTATAGCCCTTCCCTTTCGCCTTGCCTCAGCACCAGTGGCCTTATCAAAGTGCCTAGCCTATGGTGGCAGCACACCTGAGAAGACAATGTGTGGTGTTTTTTCCTCTACCAAGGCATCTGTCTAGTCTAATGGAAAACAGAGGAGGAGACAAAGTACCTTATCCAAAAGGTAAACCTCTCCCTTGAGAACTTGGTATTGCTGATAAATCTGCAGACAGAACCAGTTCAGGTGATGCACGTAAAACATGTAGAGCTGCATACTCTGCAAGGGAAGGTCCTGCTTCCATGGGAAAAGGTATCAAACCTGATTTATACTGCAGAATCTTTCAAACTGGGTCACCCAAGGCCTGCTAGGGATTTCCTGCAGTTACTGGGTCACATGGCCTCTTACACAGCAGTGGTGCCATGGACCAGATTTCAGATGCGGGACATTCAGTATCACCAAAGGGACCACTGGTCTCAAAGGTGAGATTGAATGTCAAAGCTAGTGCTAGTCACAAAGACATTCATACAAGTACTACAGTGGTGGAAGGAGGAAAGCAACTCAAAGAGGGCATTCCCTTCCTCCAGATATCCCTAGCAAGTATAATCACAGCAGACTCTTCACTCTTAGAATGGCACATCTACCTGGAGGACCTCACAGTACATGATACATGGAGGCCACTCAAGACTCAGGAGCACATTGATATCCTAGAACACAGGGCAGTACTGTTGGAAATGCAATGCTTTTCTTACAAGCTACAAGGTGAGTCTGTTCAAATCTTAACAGACAATACCAAAGCAAATTGCAGTAATATATAAACAAGCAGGGAGGAACAAGATCCTGAAAACTGTGCACAAAGGCCATCAGGATCTGGGATCTAACTTAGTCCCTCAATGCAAAGATTTCTGCTATACATCTGGCATGCAAGGACAGCATCCTGGCAGACTTCCTAAGAATAATCTGCCAGTAAAATCATGAATGGACCTTGAACCAGCAAGTGCAGACCTCAGTCTGCAAAAGATGGGGCACTCCAGAAATAGATCTATTTGCCTCTTGAGAGAACAATCATCTTTCACTGTTTTGTTGAGGCCACCAGCAAGGGCAACAGTCCTAGAAGATGCTGTAGTTCTGGGTTTTATAGGAAGGGTCCTGTATGCCTTCCCACCATTCCCATTTATGCAGATATTGCTCATAAAGCTCAGGAGAGAGCCAGCAAGAATGATACTGATAGTCCCGGGCTGGGCTAAGCAGGCTTGCTACTCAGTACTCCTGACTGTTCAGCAGGACTCAAATTAACCTGTGACTGAGATACAATCTGCTGACTCTGTCTCAGGCCAGAATTACATTCCCAGACCTCAGAACATTAAGCCTGATGGCATGGATCTCGAGAAGCTAGAATTCTCTAGTTTGAATCTGTCAGAAGAGGTGCTGAGAGTGCTGATGGTGTCCAGAATAGCAGTAACAAAGAAAGTTTACTCCTCTAAATGAAAGAGATTCCCATACTGTTGTGCCTCCAGGAAGATAGTCTCAATGCTTGCAGAGCTGCCTACAGTTCTGGACTACCTGGTACACATACAGTCCTTAGGTCTGAGACCCTCAGTCCTGAATATATACCTGACAGCAGTGTTAGTCCACCCATCAGCAGGCAAGCACATGCCCTTGGCCTCCCAATCTGTTTTTAAAAGTTTCTTTAAAAGCCTCAATCAGGTATACCCCTGTAAGGGACCTGGTCCCTCCAAGGGACAGAAATATTTGCCTTGCTCAGCTGCTGGAGACTCCCTTTGAGTCAACAGCTACAGCTGATTTAAAATATGTCACATGGAAGACAGTTTTCCTGATTTCAATAACATATGCAAGGAGGTTAAGCAAATTGCAAGCCCTCCGTAGAACTGCAGACTACGTAATTTTCAACATGAATAAGGTAGTTCTTAGGACCAATAGAAAAGTTCTTACTGTACCTATAGTGGTGTCTGAGTTCCACATGAATCAATCAGTTGAATTCCTGTGCACTGCTATAGGCAATTGTTGGGGTTGAGGAAGACTCAAAACTCCTGTAACATTTTAAATAGTGTTTATTAATGTGTCAAGAAATAAATGTGCCCCCTAAAAATTTCAGCCAACATTTTGTGGTCAGAGGGGACACTTTCTCTGGGGCCACAGTGGTTCTGTTTTTACAAACATAGACACACTATCAGTCAGATAACATTTTTGTAAAGCTGGTATACACTGCAGCCATAAAGGCACACAAGACTGAATATTGTCACACTATCTTATTACACCATCATTACAAGCTTAAACAAACTTACAAAATACACCAATTCTCTTTAATTTCCCAGTGTATCCCTCAGATAACCATCATGGATCTCTAGTGCTACACAGTCAACATATTTAAGTTCATTCAGTGTTGTTATGTGACATTAGATAAGAGTCTCTGACTCCTTATAATTAATTCATGCTAAACACAGGGACTGCCATCACTAGGTCTTATAACACTTATTGGAAACAACTTATTTATGCACTTTTATAAATGCCTAGTGGGTAAAATGCTTCTGTCTCCTGAAAAATGCACACATCAATCACTTATGTGGCCAATATTTAACTGTCAAAAAGCAATTTCTCAAAAAATAAAAGTAGCTGATGTGCATTCCAAAATACAAATTAAATATCTTATTTTCACACTGGGCTTTTGAAGCCATTCCTGATTATTAGAGCTGTTTGAAATTTAAAATTGCTGCTGGTGGAATATCCACGGAATTACCATTTCAAATTCCATGGATTTTGTGGAATTTGCATGAAACTTCTGTGGAATTTCAACAAATTTTAAATTTCAGTTATTTTGGACTAGTTTTTAAAGTGTGTATCAAAATGATACCAAATTTGGCAGGTATACAGGTACTATTTATTTATTTATTTATCTGCATCTTTGATAACCAGGTGGGTGAACTGATCCAATGGACCATTTTCAGGCATGACCTGGGCCAATAGCATGGCACAATGAGAAAAGAAAATACAGGTAACATGACAATATTTTACAGGCATCTACAATTAAATAAAAGAAGCAAAATACATAATGGCCATACATAAAATGGATTTCAGTAGGGTACACAGTACAAAGAACATAAAGGCCACACATAAAATGGATTGCAGTAAGGTGCACAGTGCAGTAAATAGGTCAATTACACAGTTACAATACACAAAAATCTGGAGGGACTAGACAATTAATTGACATAAGATAAGTGCTGTAGCATAAGCAGGAAGGGTAGAATACAGAGTCAAGTGGGGTGACGGTACCTCACAGAAGTGGTAGGACACCACATTAGGGGAGGGGGTTATAGAGGTAGGGGATGGCACACATTACTCAGATAGGCAAGAGCATTTGGCTTCCGACAGTAGTCGGACTTTGAGGTGGGTTTTAAAGGTGGGGTGAGAGTCAGTCAAATGGAACGACAGAGGGAGCTTGTTCCACAGGGAGGGGGCAGAGAAGGAAATGGCTTTGCTGCCCATGGCAGAGGATATTCTAGGGACTTCTAATGGGGGGACAGATGGTTCTTGGAGGCACCATAGCACCACTATGCCCTTGAGTAGGGGTGAGTATGGGGACAAGTGGCCATATCTGAGGGCATTATCTATAATGCAGCCAAGGGCATAGTCAAACTGCAAGTGGAGTGGGAGCCACCCTAGAAACTGATATGAGTCACAGTGATGGGTAGAGTAAGGTGACTGGAGCATGAAGCAACAAATGCTATTATATACTGAGTTAAGCCTGGATTGCAGGGCAGAGGACACTTGAGAATAGATAGGGGTGCAATAGTCTACAAGGGGGAGAAAGCTGCCTTGGGCAATAACAAGGCATGACTCAGAGGTCATGAATTGTTTTTGGTGGTAGACAGCCCCAAGTCTCTGGTTTACCCTATGTACTACATTGTTGATGTGTTCCTTGAACACAAGGGAGGGGTCAAGGGTAACACCTATGCATCTGAAACTGAAAACATTTTGGAGAGGGGGGCTTCATCCTAATAGGGATGAGTTTGATTTAGAGATGTTGGAAATGTATAGTTTGGACCTAAAGAACATAGATTTTGTTTTATTTTGGGCTGATGGAAAGAATCCAAACGTGAGCATCACCAAGTTAAGAGTTAATATGGAGGATGTGTTTATAAGGGACTTGTCGCTGTGGAATAGGACGAGGTGATCTGTACACAGAAGTGCCTCACAGAAGAGGCTCTCATTGGGAAGGATGTTTATAAAGTTAGAAATGTCTTACATAAATAAACCAATGTTCAGAGTCCTAGATTGAAAAGGGGCTGAGTTATGGTTGGCCAACTATTTAATCAAACTTTAATTTTCAGTTGTTTCCATCTAATTTTACAATTTATTTTCCAAATTTCTCCACAGTTTCAAGATTTAGAGAAACATGCAACAAGGGTATGTGCACCAAGTTTTAAGTCACAAGCTTTAAATGATGCTATACTATAGGTAGGCAAACATTTTGCCAAAATTTAGATTTTCATTATTTTAGTATAATTTTGAAAGCATTCATCAAAATGTAAAAACATTTTGCAAATATACATGGTATTACTACATTTATATGTGCACCTAGTTTCAGATTTATAGCTCCAGAGTTGCCTAAGTTCTATACATATACAATTTTCATGAAATTTCCCACAAAACATAATTAACAGGCTTTGAGCACATATAATATTAAGACAATGTGCCCTAATGTCACAATATTTGGTATACCATTAGAAAAACTATCAGCAACTAAACATTCCTAATTTCAAATCTCTAGCTCAATTGACAACTGAGTTATGACCATATTAATACATTGGAAAACATTCTACACATTTTTCCCAACTTTTAAATTTCATTTTTTTTATTCTAGTTTTCAAAGCACATATCAAAATGATATCAAATTTGTCAGGTAATTGCTTTCATAAGTGTACCAAATTTCAGAGTCCTAGACTAAAAGATGGTGAGTTGTGAGTTTCTTATCTAAATGTCTCCTAAGTTTCAGGATTTAGAGAAACATGCAACATAGGCATGTGCACCAAGTTTTAAATGCCTAGCTAGGCGGCTGTGTTATATGTAGCCAAGCATTTTGCCAACATTTCGATTTTAGTTATTATAGTATAACTTTGAAAGTATTTATTGAACTGCTACAAAATGTTGCAGGTATATGGATTATTATTGCAATTATATATGTTGCTTGTTTCAGATGCCTAGCTTCAAAGGTTCCTAAGGTATTTGCAAGTCAAAATGTTCATAACATTTCCCACAAAAAACAAAATGGCAGGCTTTGAGTACCCGTAAGTTTTAAATGATACATCCTAATGTCATGATATTTTTCACACCATTAGAGCACCAATGTTCAGATCTCTAGCTTAATACTGTAGATAGCTACATTATGACCAAATTAATAAGTTTCAAAAATTCCACAAAATTTGAATGAAATTCCATGGCATTTCATGGAATTCCATTAGAATTCCACAAATTATGTATTTTCTCATTCTGCACAACTCTACTGATTATCCCATACCCATTGTTTGCTTGGAGTAAATCTGTTGCAAAAAAATATATTTATATTTATTAAACCTGTGATGATGTTGTTCCCATATACAATGTTGATTAGAACATGTTTGAAAACAATAATATCATCTGATTGTAGTATGTCAAAGAAAGGTTTGCTATGCTTTCTCATACTAATTAGATTATGATCTATTCTGAACATTCCACAAGGGATACCTCTTCCTCTGTAACAGCTACAAGGGGCATTCCCCTTCCAGATATATGTAAAGCAGCTACCTGGAAAACAGTGCACACCTTTAAAAAGCACTACTGACTAGATATACAGTTCAGGAGGGATGCCAGTTTGAGAACTGCTGTCTTACAGAACCTTTTTCCTAAAAAGGTTCTGGACCCATCTTTGCAAGGTACAGTTAACGTGTTGCTCTTGCAAAGCATCACTGAAGGGTTCCTGTTATTTGAGGAAAAACAAAAAATATTCACCCTAGTAATGCTGTTTCTTCAAAGTGATACAATAAGATTTACAAATCCTGACTCTGCCTTCCCTTCCAGAACCTGAAAAAAGGGTTCACACAAGAATTAGTTATTATATTATGGTTGTTTGAGCATTCATTATTGCAGTTCTGTAGCAATTGTTAGAATGTGATCACTTACATATTCCATGTTGCCTGCTTTAAATACGTTTGGCAACATTAAAAATCTTAGTAAACGTTTGTCTAATTGGTAGTCATTTAGCTAGTTTAGTAGTCACACCTCCTCTCCCTGTAGAAACAAATCTGACATTAGAGCACTAGGGGGAGCACGACCACTGCACACACTTTGAGTTTCGTTGTAATTCTAAAATTAACACAGAGTTCTATCTCCTGTGCATCCTATTGTGGCAGGATGATGTTATTATAAATCTAACTGATGGATCCCTGAGAAGAAACATTACTATGGTGAGTAATTTTTTTCTTACCCCACAAGCCCTCCTCAGTTTCTGGGCATGTTCTTTAGTTCTGCTTGTAGTTATCAACTTAAAGATATGATCTTTGTAATGTAAGTCTCTATTTATTTATTTATTTATTTATTGAACGATATCAGAATTACAATCCTTTGAGTCATAGACTCCTTTGCAAAGGCTCCATGTCAATAAAAACATACACTAAGCATCACAAACTTAAACATTGGGTACAACTGTTATACATTTGGCAACAGTACAAACTTAAAACATATGGCACAGTGCTAAACTTAAAACATTGATAGAGGATTTAAACATTTGGTGCTGTGTAATGCAGGGTTATAACAACTGGGACCTTAAGGTGGTCCAGGGTCAACAGTTTGAGTCGTCACATGGCAGTACTACAGTTTTGGAGGGTCTTACAAAATTAGGCCCTGAGTCAAGTTATGATTAAAGTGAGATTGAAGATCCTAGCTTAAGGAAATAGACGAAAGTCCTGGGAGGTGGGGACCCCATCGATGTAGCATAGGAACCTGGTATTAACGTTAACTATAGTCACAGGTTGTCGAGTTGAGGAGTGTCCTAAGACCAGCTTTATACTGACCGAGACTGGATGCAAGGGAGATTGTGGATGGTAGGTTGTTTAGCAATAGAGAGGCATGATAATGGATGGACCATTGCCCAAGGGAGATCCTACAGTGAGGTACTAGTAAGGGGGTGTTTGCAGAGTGTCTTAGTGCCCTCTTGTACGAGGTTGTTTGAATAAGAGGGTGGAGGCCTGTTGGTGCTTGTTTGTGTAGTATCTTCCTTGCTAGAAGGCAGGTATGATACTTTACACTATCATGGAAGTTTAGCCAGCCAGTGAGTTTGTAATGCTCACAAGTATGGATTAGTCTGTTACAATTTGAGACCAGGCGGCAGGCTTTGTTGAGGGTGAGGTTTATGCTGCACATGGCAGTATGATCAGCAGACCCATAAATTACTATGCCGTAGTCCACCAAGGGTAGTATAGAGGAGGACACTGTTAGATGCATTGCCCGTGGAGGAATGCAATGCCTATGTCTCTATACAGTAGGATCCCTAATCTGGCATTGACAGAGGAGGATACTTGTTTTATGTGAGCATGTTAGGTAAGGGAGGAGTTCAACATGTCTCCCAGGTATTTGAAACTGTTAACCGGTTCCAGAGCGTTGCCAAGGGGGTTTGTGATGATTAGTGGTGTGTTACTGAGCAGGTTTTGGCAGTGGGTGAAGATCATAGTTTTTGTCTTTTTATGCAGTGTCAGTGGCTCAGTAGGTAGCACACTCGCCTCTGAGGCCGGGAGATCAGAGGGCTGTGGGTTCAGTTCCCACATCTGGCACTTGGGTTAATATCCCAGTACTGACACTGTAATGCAGCATGAGAGGGGTGCTGCATTTCTGAGGTGCCGTCTTTCGGATGAGACGTTAAACCGAGGTCCCATCTGCCTGGACTGGTTGTAGTTCAGGTGGATGTTAAAGATCCCATGGCACTTATCGAAAAGAGTAGGGGAATTTCCTCGGTGTCCTGGCCAAATTTCCCTCATTCACTAAAAATACCACCAACAGCTTAATCTGGTTCAAGGTCAGTTGGCTTTCATCTGTATCCCCCTCCCCTGGGTCGTGCCTGAAAATAGGCAGGATTTGTCTAGTGCACTTACCAGGTCAACAAAAGCTAAATAAAATAAATAAATAGTTAAGTATGAGGCAGTGTTCAGAGAACCAGGTTTTGAGCTCACCAAAGAAGGCCTGCAGGATGGCTTGAAGGGAGTTGAGATGCTGATGTTTCCAAAAGACTACAGCATCATCTGTGTGACAACCCACCTCTCCCTCTGGGCTGAAATAGCTTTTAGAGAGCTGTCTGTCCTCGGGTATCCATTGCCACCAGCTGGACTTTTTTTCCGGCACCTCTTTCAAGCATACAAACTTGAATAATTAAACGTGCAATTACACAAGTTAAAGTCTGGTAGTGTGTCTCTCTTGGGTGGCAGATGCCACACAGAGTTTACCTCAGCCAGTGGAAGCCAAATATTACCTTAGAAAAATGACATCACAGTCACAACTGTTGAGCAAATAAATAGCTTTTTACTTAACAGAAAGTGCATTGAGCATATACAGGATACATATTTACAACACAAGAGAAAAACACTCATAAGGAAAAGTAAACAAATGTTTTTAAATAACAGATGGCAAAAGAAGAAGGCTATGACTGAAATATGCTAGCACTAAACTTACCCTTTCCTGTCCTGCTAAGAGACACTGGACCCTATTCTAACCGCCAGCTCCAACAAACATAGCTACAAGGTAGGCTCCAAACTTATGTTTCTCCTTCCAGCTTCCCAAAGCAAGAGAGCGAGAGAGCTTCATTGTCTTTCAGCCTCTTATATATTCTCCTGGGAATAGGTAATGCCTATTCCTCCTTTGAATGCACCAACCATCTAACATGTATGTATTTAATTGTCCCAGTCAGACTGAACACTTGTCAGTGACCAATGATATTTAATTTTAACCTTCAGTTTATATTTGAAAGACCCAATCCGTTCAAACTGACCTGTGTATGTGTCTGCAGGACTGTGTGTGTGTGGAGATGTCCACTCGAGATTTATGACCCAGCTCTTATCTAGCAGCTAGGAATTCCACAAGCTGGATTCTGCTGGACAGAGGATTTTAGCCTGAGTGTATTTTTTTCAAACTGTTAAAAAAATAAGGCACCTACAGAATCCAAACCATTAACGCTTTTCTTCTCATTTCTGTCACATCCCCCCCCTCCCAGATAATGAAGACGTGTACCCTGGGCCACCCCAAGTGACACAGCCATTCATACAATTACTGGGAAGTGCCCAAAAGTATCCAGCCAGGCCGTTAGCCCTGTCTAGATAGCTCATCGGCATTTGCATTTTGTTTGCCACTGCGATGCTGGATGGTCCAGTTGTATGCCTGCAGTACCAAACTCCAACGCAGTAGTTTTCCATTTTGCCCACTTAACCTATGAAGCCAAATCAGGGGATTATGATCTGTGACCACTGTAAATTCTCTCCTATATAGGTAAGGCTATAGCTTCTGAAGGGCCAACACTATTCCCAAGCATTCCTTCTCAATTGTGGCATATGCCTCCTCTCTGGGCAAAAGCCTCCGGCTGAGGTACACAACTGGGTGCTCCTCCCCCTGCTGGGTAACTTGGCTCAGCACTGCCCCCAACCCATGATCTGAAGCATCCACATGGACCATAAACTTTAAACAATTGGGGCTAGCCAATACAGCTGGGCCACTTAAGGCCTTCTTTAGCTCCTGAAAAGCTACCTCACAGCCTTTCTGACCACTTCACCTGTATCTGGCTTTCCTTCTTGGTTAAGTATGTCAGGGGCTTAGCCAGATCACTATAGCAGGGAACAAACCTTCGGTAGTACCCTGCTGTCCCTAGAAATGCCCTGACCTGTTTCTTTGTGGTAAAAGTAGGCCAGACCAGGATGACATCAACCTTGGCAGGCTCTGGGCGGTTGTGTCCACTACCTTCCCAGTGCCCAAGGTAGGACACTGCTACCATACCTATCTGGCACTTCTCTGCCTTGACTGTCAGACCTGCCTTCTTTAACCTGTGGAACACATCCCATACATTCTTGATGTGCTCATCCCAGGTCTGGCTGTATATGGCTATGTCATCCATATAAGCCAATGCAAACTCACGTACCCCAGACAGAATGCGATCCACAAGCCGGTGAAAGGATGCTGGTGCATTCTTCATTTCAAATGCCATTATCTTAAATTTGTATAAACCAAATGGAGTAACAAAAGCTGATCTTTCCCTGGCTGCAGGGGTCAGAGGTACCTGCCAATAGCCCTTTATTAGGTCTATTGTGGTCAAATACTTGGCTCCCCCTGGTCGCTCCAGGGTCTCATTTGTTCTGGGCATGGGATAGGCATCAGACTCTGTGCAGCTATTAAGTCTATGGTAATCAATGCAGAATAGTGTGGTGCCATCCCTTTCGGGGATCAGTACCACGGGTGATGCCCAGGGGCTACTAGATTCCTGGATTACTCCAAGTTCCAGCATCTCCTTGAGCTCCTCTTTCACAGTCTGCTTAACATGCTCTGGTACCCTGTAGGGGGACTGTTTCAGAGAAACCTGGGTCCTTGTATCCACATGGTGCTCTGCCATCATGGTGTACTCCAGTTTTCCTGTGAACATGACTGAAAATTCTCTCAGCACACCCCTAATTTCTTGCAGCTGGGCTGGCATCAGCTGTTCAGAGAGGGTAAGGTTGTCCACAGAGGATGCAACCCGGGCCTCCCCAAGCAGGTCCACCAGCAGATCTATCTCAGTTTCCTCCTCTGGGGCACTGCATATAGTGAGGACCATTTCTTCCCTGTCATGGTAGGGCTTCAGCATGTTAACATGATACACCTTATGTTTGCATCTCCTGTCCAGTAGCTCTATCATGTAATTGACATCAGTAACCTTTTGGACAATGGAGAATGGCACCTCCCATCCTGCCTGTAATTTATTCTGTTGGACAGAGATGAGTGCCATCATTCACTGTCCCAGTGGAAGCCAAATATTACCTTAGAAAAATGACATCACAGTCACAACTGTTGAGCAAATAAATAGCTTTTTACTAACAGAAAGTACATTGAGCATATACAGGATATATATTTACAACACAAGAGAATAACACTCATACAGGAAAAGTAAACAAATGTTTTTAAATAACAGATGGCAAAAGAAGAAGGCTATGACTGAAATATGCTAGCACTAAACTTACCCTTTCCTGTCCTTCTAAGAGACACTGGACCCTATTCTAACTGCCAGCTCCCACAGACCTAGCTACAAGGTAGGGTCCAAACTTATGTTTCCCCTTCCTGCTTCCCAAAGCAAGAGAGAGAGCTTCATTGTCTTTCGGCCTGTTGTATATTCCCCTGGGAATATGTAATGCCCATTCCTCCTTTGAATGCATCAACCATCTAATATGTATGTATTTAATTGTCCCAATCAGACTGAGCACCTATCAGTGACCAATTACAGGTATATTCCATTTTAACCTTCAGTTTATATTTGAAAGACCCAATCCATTCAAACTGACCTGTGTATGTGTCTGCAGGACTGTGTGTGTGTGGAGATGTCCACTCGAGATTTATGACCAAGCTTTTATCTAGCAGCTAAGAATTCCACAAGCTGGATGCTGCTTGACAGAGGATTTTAGCCTGAGTGTATTTTTTTTCAAACTGTTAAAAAAATAAGGCACCTACAGAATCCAAACTATTAACTCTTTCCTTCCCATTTCTGTCACAATCTGCATAAAACAGAAGCTTCCCATTACAGGATTTGGGGAGGGAGTTCAGAAAGAGGGTGAAAAGCAAGGGGCCTAATATGGACCCTTGTGGGACCCCTGAGTGGACTGTTTTTTTGGAGGACATGGTCTCATTAACTTTAACCTTCTGTGTCCTACCTTTGAGGTTGTCATTGAGCCAGGAGGTGACTTCAGGGGAGATATTTAGTGATGGAAGAGTGTGTAGAAGTAGCTCATGACTGACCATATCAAAAGCTTTGGTCAGATAGATACAGAGAGCCCCCGCTACTGCGCCATGATACAGGGTCTCGTGTATATAAGAAGTAAATTTGACAAGGGTAGTGGAGGTGCTGTGACCCCTCCTGACAGAGCATATTGTGTTTGGTCAGATAGTCCTTGAGCTGGTCCACCACTATTTTCTCAAGGGCCTTTGAGAGAGGGGGCAGCATGGATATTGGCCTATAGTTGCTGGTGGAAGTGGGGTCACCACACTTTAATATGGGAGTTATAACTGCTGTTTTCCAGGAAGTGGGGAACTCGCTGTGCCATAAGGATAAGTTAAAAATTTTGATGAGATGGGGCAAGGTCACATCCAAGGTTAGCCGGACTAGCTCGAGGTCTAAGCCGTCACTATTACAGCGAGCGTTTGCCAGGGCTTTGCCTAGGTAGCAGTTTGCCTCATTGCAGGAGATGATATGTAGTCAGAAAAGAGGTTGGTTGAAATTGGTAGGGGATTTTATGGGGTGGTTATTGATCGGGTAGAAGAAGTTGGGGTGGGAATTTGACTGAGGTCTGTGAAGGCAGTATTGAGGGCTTCGGTCATAGTTTTAGGGTCCTAGGAGACAACCTCATCAATTTGAAGCTGCATCGGAGTACAGGATACATTTTTCCCAGTTAGTTCCTTAATGTTTCTCCAGAATTTGCTACCAGAGCCCCAGGAGTAGGTAAGAACGTGGTTGTAGTACTCGACTTCAGCTTGATGGATAGCCCATGTGCAGCTATTTCGAGCCTCCCTGTAATTTAGTCTGTCTTGGGGGAGTTGTGAGGCAAGGGCCTTATGCCAAAGGTTATCCCTCTTTCTCATGCTGTCGGGTAATGACTGTGAAATCCAGAAGCTGTCCAGGGTTTTTACTATATGTCTTGAGTAAGGGGCAAAGATGTCTCAAGCAGCGTTAAAGGAGGAAATAAAATAGGTGAGGGCGGCATCAACTGTTTGGGCAGTGTGGATAGGAGACCAGTCAATGGAGGCAAGGTAAGATTTTAGGCATGGGAGGGATGCTTTTTTTAAGTGTCTTTGCACTGAAGTTTTAGGGGGTTTTGGGAGAATTTTATTAGACCACCAACAGGTAACTGGAGATTGGTCACTTATCGAATCAGGGAGCACCTTGATATGGGAAAGGTTATTTGGGCGGTTGGTGAGGATAAGGTCGATAAGGGTGGATGCTCCAAATTTTGGGTCCAACCTGGTTGGGGATAAGACCATTTGAGTGAGGTCATATGCAAGCACTACTTCTTTGTACAAGGAGGATGTAGCAGATAACCAGTTTACATTGAAATCACCCAGTAAGATGACTTTTCACTTGGGAGGAAGGTGGGCTAAACTGGCCAGTACTGAATCAAAAGCAGGCTTTTGGTTTCGTGGAGGAATATATACCACCAAAAGTTTAGTATTTTTCCTCCTTAGTACAGTACAAACTTGAGCTGTTCACCACAACCTTCTGTTTTCTAGGCTAAATATGAGTATGTCTGATCTTTTCTCAGTAGTAGCTACAGACATGGTCAGATATTTCCCAAGATATTTTCTTGAAATTTCTATAGCATTTCTCTCTGCTTTCCCTCTTATGTAAATGCAAAAAATTGGAGATTTCTCTAGAAGTATCACAGAAATTTCGGGAAATATCTGACCATGTCTTTGGTTGTGGCTATATTGCAGCTCTTGTCTTTTAAGCAACTAATCAGCTCTCTGGCCCTATGCTAAACCCTCTGGGCCAGATTCTCAAAGGCTGCTTAGAATGACGCAAGCTGTGCTGGACAGCAGCTTGTGTCGAAGCCCCATGCACCACAGACCCTGCACCCAATTCAGGTATAGGAGAGGTTCTGGAGCCTAAGTCCCCATGCATGTGGCATTCCTTCCCATGCGGTGAATGCCTGGCACATGGGAGGTGTCTGTCGCAAGCCTGGTGCAGCACAGGAAATGGTGCGTACTGTACATATGTGCACAGTGACTGCCACCAGTCTCAGACACTGAACGCATATGTACAGTACTGTGTTGATGCAGACCATAGTCAGCGGCTGGATGGGCACAAAGGGGAGGGTTCCACTAGACCACCAGGTATTGGGCACTGCAGTGATTGGGGGCACATGCCCATGCCACATACAGGCAGGCCGCGAAGAATTAGGGATGGGGTGGTGGCAAAGGGGATGGGTGACAGTACCTGGCTTGATGGGACACCATCTGCGAACTGGGAGAATATTGCAGTGTACAGTGGCACATAGGATGACTGCCCCAGTGGGACGTATTGTAAGTCCTACTATGCCAGCCCTGGCTGGTCTAAGGGCACTTAGAATGTCTCCCACCAGGTGCTGTCTGTGAATAGCAAGCTGCAGCTTGCGTCGATGCAGTCCACCTAACACCCTGTCACAACGATGTGCAGGGCACAGGGCTGGCACAGTACCCATTTGGGGCAGGCAGCCTGGGGTCGATGCAGACAACCTTTGTGAATTGCATGGCAGCAACCCTGGATGCAAGGTGCACTTTGCACCATATCTGTTTGGTGCAAGCACCTTACATCAGACACAGGGCTTTGAGAATCGGGCCCTCCAAGTCTCTTAATGTCCTTTATGTGTTTTATTACAAAGTATGCAAGCATATTGGTGTCAGTCTAAACTACTAGAGGGCTTTTGGAGGTGTGTCTCTTTTTCACCTATCAGAGCTCCAGGATACCTCATCTCCTCCTAATTCTGCCCACTATCTCTCTTGTGCCTCCTTTTGCCTTTGAAGTCCTTGTTCAGCTACAAGGCTTGGAAGTGCAGGTTGCAAGGTTTTCTTATGCAGCTCCTAATTCCTGTGCTTGAAACCTGTCTCGTACTTTGGTTCCTCTGCTTTGCTTTTACAGTTGTGCACTGTGACAGGGGACTGAACCAGGCTGATTATTGGGGAACACTCACATAGAGAACACTCCAGACACTAGTTTAAATTAAATGAAAACTGCTTTACCTTCAGTGACATACAAAAACAAAGAGCTTGTATTCAGCTTCACAGTACAAAAAATGTTCTTGTAGTTCTGTCTCTGGTTATCTCGCCATAACAGAAAACAAAATCTTCTATTCCCCCTTGTGTATCCTCCCCCTTAGCTGGGCTCAGTATTACTTGCTACCCCCCACCCCCACACACACACCAAGGGATACAAGGGGTAGTCAAGTGAAGAGCATGAAGTGTAGTGAGGTCTTATTGGGCCAGCTTTAAAGCAAGAGGGATTTGGTACAAATCCCCCCACAGCCCCTGTCAAAACCTGTATTGACTGTGTTGCAAATATCAGAAGGGAGAATGGAGCATGATAGACACACACT
Organism: Neoceratodus forsteri; assembly: GCA_016271365.2. Taxonomy (NCBI): domain Eukaryota; kingdom Metazoa; phylum Chordata; order Ceratodontiformes; family Ceratodontidae; genus Neoceratodus; species Neoceratodus forsteri. The sequence goes on along the minus strand of CM057449.1, from coordinate 538,328,734 downwards.
TCATAACAAGCACTGTCAACTTTTGGTATTTATTTTTGGTTCTATGGGACCTGTGTGTCTGTCAAAAGATTACATGCTTGTTGACGGTTTGTAGGCTGCCCATTTTGCCTTATTCATTAGTTTGTTATTTTTCAATCAGAATGTGCTTTTACTTGGCCCAAGTTTCTTACTTCATAGCTCGGCCAAAGTTCCACCCTCCTGATGCCTTTTTGTATTCCGGAGGGTAAGAGAACATGCATCTGGGCAAGGTGACACTAAACAAATGTGAACTCATGCATGCACAGGTTATGCATATTTTAAGCACTCTGAGAATATATGACCTCAAAATAGTCTTTGTCCTGAACACAGCAATAAGTTTTATATTGAAAAATGAGCATGGGCAACACTATTATTTTGAAAACTGGAACTGTGACTTGGGAACACACATAAGTGTCATAGCTGATGTGCATGCCGAAAGTCACAGTTCTGATTCCACACTCAAACCAAGACATTGTGCAGGGAGAGGATCTCCTCTCTTGATCTTCTCTTTACCCCTCCTAAGAGTGACCCAATGCAAAATTTGAGTTTAATGGAACCGCTGATAGCTGGCACATTTGATAGCAGTGAAGCATATCTAGAGGAACTCTGAAGTACTTTGTCATTTAAGCTCTTCAATATCATGACATAGCAACTTTTGACATGGAGCACACACTGAGCCTGCATATGTTTCTGCCAGCCTCATAACCTTAAACAATCAATACATCAATACTGGATATCAAAACCTCCTCATGCTGTGCATGCCTTGGTGACATTACAGCTCTCTCACAGTGGAGAAAGATGTGGTCATTGAGTGCTCTCAATTCCCCCCCAATTAGATACATGGATACATAGAAATGGATTAATGGACTGCATTAATGCCGGCTCTATGGCACAGAGCAAAGGGGTTTGCTCAGTATGCAGGTGACCCAAGGTCACACCTCAAGCCTGGGTACCACGAGCGGAGACAGACAGGGAGGGGGTTCTATGAGCGTCCATTGGATGCTTCCGGGGGGCGGGCTTCACCGGGGCGCCTGTGAACAGATTGGGTGTCATGCTTTGGGGACGTGCTGCCTCGACATGCTCCCCTGCATGTCCCTGCCTGAGGTCATCTGCGCTCACATGCAATGCAGAGAACCATGGTGGGTGGGGCAAAGAAAAAATGGAAAAATAGCTCCCTGTCCAGCCGGATGATGAGTGTACAGTTCCTGCAGTCCAAAGCCCCAGAGTAAGTCTGGATCCAGCCTCACAGCCGCTGGGATGTGCAGCCTGCTGATAAGGCAATTTCCCCAGAAGAGAGGGACCTTCACATCATAGGGATACATTGCGCTACCCAGGCAAGGCTGCAGATGGGGGCTGGTGGATGGCAGCAGCGGTCTGATGGTGACAGGGAGGCGTTAGTGCTCTGAAGGAGTGGCTGGTCGGAGGCTGCTATGGGGGGGCACATAAAGAAAAAATACAAAATGGATTGCATTAGAGTTCAGCTACCAAATCTTGGCCCTGTTTTCCAATCTGCCCAGATCATTCCTTAGCTTCCTTCTTCATTCCTCCATGACTACCCTTTTGCTGATCTTTGTACCATCTGCAAAAAGGCAAGTCTTAGCATTGATACTTTCAGAAATGTCACAGATATAAATATTGACCAAGACTAGTCCTAGTACCAATCCCTGAGGTACCCTGCTTGTCACTTCTCTCTCCTCTGAAAACTCTAAATTGAGTACCACCCTCTGTGTTCTACCCCCAACCAGCTCTTTATCCAATTTTTCATTTTATCATTTGGCAAGATCTTCCTTTCATGAATCCATGCTGTCTGAAGTCATGCAGCCCATTCATTTCTTGGAATCCACCAGGTCATCCCTTAGTAGAGACTCCATGATTTCCCCACCACAGACATTGAGCTGACAGGTCTATAGTTCTGTCTCATCCCTCAACCCACTCTTGTGTAGTGGGATGAAAAGAGATTAATTGACAATGCCCGCTAGTGGCCCTGCTATAACCTCTGCATCAAGTCTAAGCCATCAGGTCCAGTACATTTTTAGACTGTGGATCAGAAAAACTTATAAATTGTGAGAGAATTGTGCATTACCATTCTGGTTGTCTGGTTAGCTTTAACTGCAATTTCAGGCAGGAAGGAAACATAGACAGGTGCATATTTATTTATTGAAGTTATTTTGCCAAGTAAGCAATACAGTGAACAATACAATTCTCTTTGACAGATGCAACACAGTGGAAGGAATAGGAGTAGAGGGCAGGGATATAGAAATAGGGAGAACAGGGCTGCAATAAATTAAACAATAAGAAAAATACTGTATAGCAATATGTACAGTCAGAGTAAATAACAGTACGACAGTGTACAGCATGACAATATACATGCATACAGTCATTAGGGAGAGAAATATTATATTTTAAGTTGGTCAAGCACAGGAAAGGAAAAAGTGATGCTTCAGTTTTAATTTGGATATGCTTAAGTCTGTGATGTAAGTTACTGCATTTCAGTTGTCAAGCTATTCCAGATGTTAGACAGCCTAAAACTGAATGCAGCTTGCCCAGTGTGCCTTTTTTGCTGGGGGATTTGTAACCTTTTGTCCAACTGAGATTTTAGCAAGCAGGAGTTAGTGGCAGGGTAAAAATGTTTGCAGAGGTAGCTCAGGAGTTTACCAACCCAGAATTCTGGAGTGAAAGCTAATGCAATAGAAGAAGAATAATCAGCATTTATATAGTGCTTTTCATACACAGTATCCCAAAGTGCTTTACAAGCAATGCTCGACTGGTGGTGAAGTGACTGAATGTGTGGTGGTGGCCATATCGCATATCATCACTCACGCACAGCCTGGATAATTGCATGAACCAGTTTATGGGAAGGGGAATGTTGGCCAGGACACCGGGAATGTTCCCTGCTCTTTTGCGAAGAGTGCCCTGGGTTCTTTTACTTCCACCTGGACACCCACCAGGACAACACCAAGATGGGCAGAAGGGACCTCGGTTTAATGTCTCATCCAAAGGATGGCACACCCCAGCAGTACAGCACTCCCCAATACTACACTCGGATGCCAGCGATTTTTAGGTGCAAGTCCAGCCCCAGTGTGGGACGAGAACCCATGACCTTCTGGTCCAGAGGCAGATGTGCTACCAACTGAGCCACACTAGCACCCAGCAATAGGATGGAGAGTGGTCATGCTGGCATAAATTATAATCCTTCATGTCTGACCATTTTCTTTCCTGAGTGGCACCTACCTATCATTGGTCTTGCTAGGCTGTATGCCCATTTGCAAGTCAGTGCTGCTACTCCCACACTCTGTCCCCTTCCTTGCCTTAGCCTCCACCAACCCCTTACACCATAGTGGCCTATGCTATTTTGAAACCTGTTACCATCTTGACATTTACCACCCCTTCCCTTGGTAAACTTTTTTCTATCTAGCCACCACCTTTTCCATGAAGAAATATATCATCATGTCATTCCCAAATCTACCCCCCACTAGTTTATACTTGTGTCCCCTAGTAGCTGATCCCTATCTATTCTTAAAAAGGTAGAGACCCTCAGCCTTGTTAATCCCCCATATATATTTAAATGTTTCAATCATGTCCCTTCTCTCTCTTCTGGACTCCAGCAAGTATATGTTCAGACTGGCCAAATGGTCCTCATATCATTTTCCCTGCTGTCCCGCTATCATCTTTGTAGCATAAGATTGGACAGATTCCATGTGGTACTAATCATTTTTCTGGTGCAGGCTCCAGAAGTGGACACAATACTTCAGGTGTGGCTTTACTAGTAACACATAGAAGAACAACTGCACCACATTTCTTCTACAGGAGAACCAATGAGATGTGATGGATGGAGAAGCAAGATGGCTGTGCAGCTGCTGAGCTCCTCATTTCAGTTCTGTCTCAGTCCCATGTCATGCTGTTTTAAGTACTGATACTTTCCAAATATGCTATTACTGCTACTAATCTTTGGGATATCAACTTAGCGGGTTCCATTTTTTCCATTAATTTAAAGTAAAGGCCGAAAGTGTTTGGGGGCATTTGGAAAGCTGTGTTGAGTATTTGGAGTGCTCAGGCATTTGAATAAATGAAGGGATAGCATTTCCTTGTGCACTCACTTTTTGTTACCAGTGGAGTGGCTTCATGAACTGCCTTTATCTTGCACCCCCAAGGGGGAATTTCACTGTATGAGCTATGATGTTGTCTGTCTGCACTGCTTATTAATTCCAGAGCTCTGGCAACTAATATTGAGTGCAGCAATTTTTTTTGTGCACAGCCTTCTCTTCAGTCCTCTGGAGTGCAGCTGCGGTGTTTTCCGGTTTACCTGCAAGAGTTTGCCTGGCTTCTGGCTAATTCTCATAAACAAATCTTTTTGAAGCTGCTTTATGAAAGGATGGCTAAAATGGCTCAAAAGGCCATGATAATTAGTAATAAGAAAATTGGGAATGAGTGTAAACATGGCAGTTTGACAACAGCAATTGGTAGCATACTGTATGGCAAATTGGGTAGCCTGTCAACATAACGACTCCCAAAAGACAAGGAGTGAAAACAGCACAAAATCACAGAGCATGCATATTGCTGACTGATGGTTAACCCCTTCCTGTAATCAACTCCCACGAGTTGGTATAGTAAGTAAGGTGGGTGTGGGGGCAAAGTCCCCAGCAAACCAAAATTTTGCTGATAAGGCATGTGCTGTGATTTTATGTCATTTTCAATCCTCACTGTTTGAGATATGGAACTGGCTAATTGTAGTTTTACTTCCACAGAATTCACCCAAGCTAGCAGCCATTTAATTATTATTCATTATAGTTGTCTATTATTTATTATTGAGTCATTTTTAGAGTTCGAAAAAGTCAGGGAATTTGTGGCCAGATCCCTGGCACCCTTCTTGGAGGACAACATTTTTTCTTTAATGAAGTTTAAAATTAAGCCAGCAGTGCTTAAGGTGAATGGACAGACAGAGGTCAACTGGATAGATGTCCAGAGGGTGAAGAGAGTGATCTGGGAAAGATAAAGGGAACATTGTTTAACCAGGAGTAGGACAAGAGTCGAAGTTTGTTTCCTGATGTGACCTGGGAGCACAAGAAAGTTAAATGACTTGCCCAGGATCACACAGTGTGCATCTAGGTGTCTGTGGGTTTCAAACCCAGATCTCCAGATCTGCAGCTCAGAGCCTTAACCCACTGTGCTTTACTGCCTCCCAGAACCTCTGAGAACCTGTAGGACTAATTTTCACTAAAGAATGATGTTATGCAAGCTGTTAAAATCCTAAAGGCACAAAAGACCTATAACCTTAACATGAGATGAAGGAGAGAAATTTAAAGAAAATGCAAACTCTTTAGGCTGAGGTTTAGCTTGTTGTGAATCCCCCTTCAGTTGCAAAAAAGGTGCAAAAAGTTCAAACTGCAGTTCCTACAAATTCTGAATTCAGACAGCTCCTGTAGTCTGGCTACATTTTAGGTCCCACCAGTAGTGATTGGTCCAATTTGCAGTCCAGGACCAAGATAGTGGAGACAAACGAAACAGTCCTTGCTACAAAGAAAGCAGGTTAGACAAACTACACTATCATTATCACTCTAAATGATTTTCAGTAAATACTTACATCTTTCAACAGAGGTCCCTCTCAGATTACTTAAACTGCAATTAGGCAGCTCTTAAAGAGACAGTACACAGAGGCTATACAGGCTCCGGTAATCACATTTAAACTGCTAAAATGCAGGACACCAGCCTGGCAGTGAGAATTTAGGCAAGCTCAAGGAAGACTTTTTGGGAACCCTCATTTGTAGGGGGGTTACATTTACATCACAATAACTCGGATAGGGATGGAATACAGTTGTTCAATAGTCTAATGATTATTGACCTATGATTCAATTGTCAAATGTTGATATCATATGTGGATTGGTAATTTTATGGAGAATAATGTATGGGCAACCATTGAGGGGTAAAGATCACCACATATGAACCTCAAGAGTGAAAGTCGAAAGGTCCACACTGCCATCTCAGTGCTGAGATGGAAACACATGCCGAGTTGTGTTTGATTGCCCATATTTTATTTTTTATAGTATGTGTTTTTTTACGCTGGAGTGACAAACCCCAAATGAAGTGAAAACAAAAAATCTTGCCATTTTTTTGTTCTGTTATATTATCAGAATCAAATGTTCAAAGTTAAAAGGCAGAACTTTGGGCATGGGGTGGTTAGTAAGTAGCTAGGTGTGGAATAAATTAGAAATTTAAAATTGTATGACCTTTGAACTGTGCAGAACAACGATTCAGAATGTGCACAACAACACTATGGAATGCACACAATGGTTTAGAATGCGAACAACAAGGTTTTTGAGCAAGCTGTTTTTTTATACAGAACAAAGGTTAACCATATACTATATAGGTAACGAAAACCTGATAGTTCATATGCAACTTTGACCACCATGCGTTAGGTTCAAATTTGTTGCTTCATTGTTCTCCCATTTTCAGGAGTAGCTTGTCTTGTGAAAGGGTCTTGATGTGAGAAGGCCCTGAAGTAAAGAGAGATATCACTATGGGATACTACGAAGTTTCAGCTGTATAGTCAGTATGGAAGTTTTAAGGTAAAACACAAAGTCTAAGAGGTTGTAAAGTGTGCACTGGGACAGGACCAGGAGCTGCCCTGTGCTCTGCTGGCAGATGGGCTACTCTGTGTCCCTATTCTCAAGCATGGCAACTGGGTATTTTTAATGGCCTAATTGGAATGTCAGCCTAAGTCTCTTTCAGACATGGCAGACTAGTACACTGGCCTATTTTGGTACTGTACTACAAAAGCGAAAAAAGGGATCATAATGATGTTACCCTGGCCTGCAAATTGTTGGACATCATAACTGGTGGAGCCCCAGTATTGCACTGGTTGGCATTTTGACATAGTATATCTTTGAAATTATCCAGAAAAGCTATTTGGGCTTTAGAAACAGGGGAGTGTTTGATGGGGGTGCTCCTCACTTGAATATTGGGTATCTCTGCTATAACCACTATTGCCATGGAGGACTGCCTTTGCTTAATTGATTGGTTAAAACATGGTTAAGCTTTTTCTTGATGACCTATGTGACCTCAGTGGGACTATAATAAAGGTCCCTTTGGCCTGTCCTCTGGACAAAGCATAGCTTGCAAAGCATACAATAGGTATGGAAAATGTTGTACTGATAAATTCTTATGCTTTTGGGTTTAAATTGACTAAAAGATGGATGTAGGGTTTGTCCATTTTTAGTCATCTGTCAAGCTTTCAATGTACCTTGTGTATTTTTTTAACTTGTCTGGTGCACATTCTATGTTTTTATTCAACATTTTTAATGACCCATGATCAAACAAATACATTTCTGAATACATGTGTTTCTTCACAAAAATATCCTACTCTACTACTGGAGAACCCCTTCCTATACATCCCAAATCTAGTTTACATTTCCGAAAACGTTGGTGCACTATGCCATTGACTTGAAACTTTTACACCAGAGGACATTGATACTGAGTGCTGGTGCAGATGAGAGAAGAGTGCAATGAGTACTTGCTGCAGACCTTCAGAAGTGTAATGACTTTAGCAGACAGTTAAAGGGGTAGGGAGGGTTTGAGAAGGTTTCATTTGAAAAAAATACAATTTTTATTTTACCACCTGTTGGTGATACAAACACAGAAATCCATATTTTTATAAGGTGTCCCTTTGTGTAATACAGCCAAACAGTCAGTGAGTGAAAATGGAAATATGCCGCTGTGTGAGACAACAGATGTCACAGTGTCTGTCAGTGAAGTGGACTGTTGTGAGGGTATATCATTGGGTTGTGGCCAGGTGATGTGGCACCAACTCAGCTCCTTGAATTCCCTATTGCCTTCTGAGCAGGTGACAATGTGTTCCTGTTACATTAAATATTGTGAGTCATTATAGTTAGCATCTGCTGCTGGTTGTGTCATTGTAAAATGACAGGCCCAGCAGTCTTACCTCCGTTGAGGGTAAACTGATGGTGGCAGTAGTTAAAAAGGATCTAGTTCACTACCTGGAAAGAAATGAGTTCCAGGACAGTAAGCAGCTTGGGTCTGTAACAGGATTCATTGTCAAACCAACCTGGTTGTATTCTTTGATGGGGTATCAAGGGCAATGGATAAGTGACAAGCAGTACATCTACTCTACTGTGACATCAGCAAGGCATTCGACTCAGTGCCACGCAGACGGTTATTAAAGAAGTCACAGGATCTGGGAGCAGTGAAATACCTGGTTATATGGGTGGGAAGTTGGCTACAGTGTAGATAGCAGATGGTGGTGGTTACTGGGGTCAAATCCAGGGAGAGAAAAGTCATGAGTGGGGAGCCACAGGAGTTGATCTGGGACCAGTTCTATTCAATTTGTTCTTCAGCAACATAGGAAAAGGAATACAGGGCAAGATGTGTCTTCTCATAGATGATACTAAGCTAAGTGACAAGGTAGACAGTGGGGGATGGTAAGGGAGTTGCAAAGGAACCTGCAAAGGTTAAAGAGGTGGTCCAAGGCTGTTGAAATTCTGTGCCAAAAAGTTCAAGGTAATGCACATATGGAACAGGAACCCCAGGATGGTGTACTGGATGAGAGGAGTTGAGCTGGGCACTACTTCAGAGGAGAGGGACCTGGAGTCATCATAAGTGACCCCCCAAAACAAGCTAGGCAAGGCAACAAGAATGCAGGGGTGCACTGGAGAGGTTTTCATAGCAGGCAGAAAAAGGTAATACTACCTCTTTATAAATCACCGTAGAGATCCCACCTGGACTACTGTGCCTAGTTCTGGAATCCCCACCTGAGGAAAGACAGAGACAGGCTGGAGACAGTGCAGTGTTTGGGGTGGGGGAATACAGATACAAAGCAACTGAAATTGAACCAGATTAAGCTGTTGATGGTATTTAAGTGAAATAGGAGAATTTGGCAAGGACCTCGGGATCATTTCCTTACTGTATTTGAGAAGTAAAAGAAAAGCGTATTTTGGGTGCACCCATCTCTGTCTGACATGGTCGCCTTGGGTGTTGGAGAGCACTCTATCTAGTTGAGTCAAGTTTAGACCAGTGGAGTTGGCCAAGGTTATTGAGGTTGTTTCCAAGCTGAGGCACACATATTGTGAACTGGACCCAGTGCTGACCAGGTTCTTGATGAGCTGTATAAACTCCGTAGGCCTGGTGTATGCCTTGATTGTCCAGTGCTCTCTGTCGGGGGGGGGATCTTCCCTGATGCCTTGAAGGAGGCACTGGTTAGACCCTTCTGAAGAAACCATCCTTAGACCCTGATGTCAAGGCAAATTACTGTCCTGTCCCCAACCATCCATTTCTAGGTAAGGTTGTCGAGAAGGTCATGGCACTTCAGCCTGAGGAGCACCTCGTAGCCAATTATTTATATGAGCCTCTCTAGTCTGGGTTCTGTGTGAGGCATAGCACAGAAACTGCATAAGTTCAGGTGCATAATGACCTCCTCAGGGCGAGAGATCGAGGGGAGAGGACAATTCTCATTCTCCTTGATCTCTCCTCAGCTTTTGACATGGTGGACCATTGTGTGTTACTCAACCACCTGAGGGAATTTTGTGGACTTGCCGACACTGTCATCTGCTGGTTTGAGTCCCAGCTTATGAACAGGAGGCAAAGGGTAGTGATGGGAAATTTCTCCTCCTCCCCTAGCCTCCTGTCCTGTGGAGTACTGCAGGGTTCAGTCTTGTCACTGATGTTGTTCACTGTGTACATGCTGCCCCTGGGTGAGTTCATTAGGAAGTACAGTCTGGGTTTGCATTACTATGCCAATGATACCCAGCTATACCTTTCCTTTGCCCCGGAATATCCAATGTAGTGGATGTGCTAAATGATTGCCTTGCTGAGATCAATGACTGGATGGCCTCCGGCTGGTTCTGACTGAACCCTGATAAGCCAGAGGTACTGGTAGTGAAGTCAAACAGAGGGCATGATAGGATGGCCTCTGGTGCAGAGACAGGACTTTTCCTGGGATCTGTGCCATTGAAGGTCTCCTCTAGGGTACATGACCTTGGTGTTATCCTGGACAGTGGACTAACATTTGAATCCCAGGTGTCGTCCATTATCCATACCAGTTTCTATCATTTAAGGAATATCACCAGGATCAAGCCCGTGGTTCTGCACCTGGACCTCCCTACCCTGGTGCATGCCTTTGTGACATCGACGCTTGACTGCTGTAATGCACTCTACCTCAGGGTCTTGGGAAGTACCCTTTGCCAGCACATCTGTGCAGAACCCAGCCACCAGGTGGTTGACTGGGCAGCCTAAGTACTGCCACATCACCCCTGTGCTACGTGAACTGCACTGGCTGTCAGTCAGGTGGAGGTTCCTCTTTAAGGTGGGCTTGCTCACTGTCAAGGCCCTATACAGCCTGGGCCCTGGTTACCTGGTGGACCTTCTTACACCTGCTGCCTCAGTCTGCTCCCTCCATTCCTCCTCTTGGGGCCTCCTTGTGATTCCCAGGACGAGGTTCAAAATGGCCAGTGACAGAGCCTTTTGTGTCACCTGCCCCATCCTGTGGAATTCATTACATCCAACTGTAAGGGAGGCCCCTTCAGTAGAGGTATTCAAAGCCCACCTCAAGGCCTTCTTGTTTAATCAAGCTTTCCCAGACCCTGTCTTTTAAATACTGCCTTGGTATTGATATACTGTGAAACAGCTTCTGTCCCAGGCTACCTATTTAATTATCTATTTATTTGTTTTTATTTTATTCTATCATAATTGTCTATTCAATACTATTTAATTTATTGGTGTGTTGTTGTTATTCATTCTTTGGTTGTATTTCTTGTGTACGCCACCCATAGCCCCAGGGACTGGGCATCTTAAAATATGATTTGCCTTGCCTTGGCATCGCTAAAGGGGCTGCTGCCATTGTAACTGTCATACTTGGACAAAAAGAAGAAGAAGGGGAGCACTCACCTTATGAGTATCATTATTGCAGTATATTACAGAGCCATACACAAATGAACATGATTGGAATAACTACCTTACATAGCACCCTTCACACAGGGCTTTATCAGGGGACTGTGTTTTGACTGCACTCAAAATATAGATAAAACAAACTCCACCCGATGAAGCTCCGTATGAAGGGCACTACGTTGGTTGATAGTTCCTACTGCATTTTTTATGTATTGCTCTATAATAAACTACAATAATTTTACACCTACTATGAATGATCTGCCTCTTTTTTTTCCATTTTGCGCAGTGCCATAGAATCTTTAATGTACATCTGAACAACCACCAGAACAGGCAGACATGACCTAATTTTATTGTCTTATCCAAAGGATGTGGCTGAAGATGTGACATAGTTAATGACAGAGGTATGCAAAGGTAAAAAGCAGGGAGAGAAAAGTTTATGGGAGAGAGACGCAAGATTATGCTGCAAGAGTAAATAAGCCGAACACTAGCACTACATAAGTTATCTCAGTTGCATTTAAGTATGAGTACTGATATGTCCAGAAGAGAAGAATTTATTGAGCGAAGTGCTGTCCCACCTAGACCCTAGAGTCAGTTGAAAAACCAGTTATGACCGACTTACCACACATTATGACAGATTTTTTCAACTAGTTTGAAATTTTTGACTTCAACTAACTGAAGAAAATCCAACCAATTTTTTCAACTTTCACCATCATTGAATTTTATTATGTAGTACTTTGTCATACCTTTTTTAACTTTGCATCTTGTTTATTAAAATTTCGACCATAAAAGTTAATAAAATGTGTGGAAAAGTCCCCCCCCTCTTTGAAATCAATGGGGTGCGTGCACACACAGTCTTCACCTTCTGACATCACAAAACGGGGCTGCATGTGCCTATGTGGGGGCGTGTTGGTGGGTTACGATCAGGAAGCAGCTCCATTTTTAGCATTTGGGATTTAGCAGCATTATAACTTCATAAATGGGCAGAAACAAAAGGAATTATTTATGCTCCCTCAACTCTGGGGCAGGTGAGGTATTGCATATATTGGAGGGAGCAGCAACTAGTCAGTAGCAGGTAAGAAGCTGGCTGCTCTTTAAAATGCAAATTCAAAGTGCAGTGAAACAAATCTACACACCTTTGGGACCCACTAAAGCACAATAACTGGTCAAAACAACAACAAAATATACTAAGTCCCTGAAAGTAACAAGTTGTAGCAGGGCAGTAGAACAGTATACCATATAGAAAAATAAGCAGCAGTAATACTAGTTATTAGAAAAAGAATTGTGAGTCTAAAATACAGTATGGGTAGGGCCTCTTAAACACCCCACAGAAGCTAGAAGGTACCCTTTTGCAAACAGAAAGCTAACCATCAATATATGTTAGTTTACTAGCAGTCGTAGAATCTGTGAGACTAAAAACAGTTTAAGGAAGGACCCCTAGAAATGCCTCCTCTATGGTATACCAGAACTGGGATGTAGCCATAGTTTAAATTTAAAGCTAAAAAAACTCATGCATATTAAAAAAACATTTTATGACACAGTTTCTGAACTTGTTTTGGCTTTCAGCATGCACACTATTTTTTTTTTTTTTAATTTTATTCATCTTGCCATGAGGACTTTAATATTTAGTCCATACGATTCCTACAGTGGCAAACACAAAACATGTCGTCCATTGGACATGAGTGACCATGCTCCACGTTCCGTTCTCCTATGGGTCCGGGAACTCACCATCCGACCACCTGTGCCTGGCCTGCTCCATGACCTAATGGGGAGTCTAACTTATTCACAATGCCACCACAGCCAGAGAGAGAGAGCCCAGCCATGCCACCAGCAATAGATCAATGATGATCGATCACCTTGACTTTTCAAGTTCAGCCCCCTAGGGCCCACAGCCCCCAAGCCCTCAACCAGCCAGACAAGCTAGCCCAACACGCAGCAGACACACATACTGAGTAGTCTGTCAGAGACCATCCTTCTCCTTCCTGCTGCCCAGCCCTGGCAGGCCTTACAAACTCATCCCATACAGTACCTTGCTCACTGTAGTAGCCTGTTGTTAGCTCAGTCAGGTGTCGGGTAATGATTCAAGTGGCGTCATCGGGTGGCTCCATGGCTCAGGCTGCCACTGCTGCTCTACTAGGTGGTGGTGGTGCTGGTGTTTTTTTGGAGCTGTGTGCTCCCTCCTCCCAACCCACACAGTCGGTCCCCAACCCAGACCCACGTCCCCACTCCGGTACTCCACACAGTGGAACTAGTGCACCTACCACTCCTCCTCCTCACCGACTCTGAAGACCTGTCCGAGACTGTGTGAGAGTCACCCAATGGGCCCGACTGATGGGGTCATGGGCTGATCCTGACCATGACCAGACCACTGACTTGCTGCCTTCACATGATTGCTGCCTGGCTTTGCTGGAGGACTGACTGGGACCTGCACAGTCACACACGTGTCTCTCTCCGGGCACCGGACACATCAGGACAGTGGATACAGTTAACTTATTTTTAAATTAAAGGCCAAACCACCAAACATTGCCCCTGCAGAGAAATGCTGATTGTTCCATTGCCCACACACCAACACAGATGCCTCCTCTCTTGACAGTCTCCGCTGCTACCTAGGCACACTTTCCCCACCACCTCATACACCCAGTCACAGACACTCTCAAGCTCCTGGCTCCTCCTTCTATCTCTCCTAATTGGTAGATGCTTCATGTCTAGGAGCCAGGGGTGCATTTTATTGGCTGTAAGGATTGGTGCCAGTGTTTGAGGACCATTAGATATTCCCGGCCCTTCCTCCTCTCCCCCCTCAGAAAAGAAAAAAAGAGAAAACACGCTGCAGTGCACCACAAAAACAAACCAGGACAGGTCATGGAATCATCAACTGCAGCGGATTTCAACTCCACTATTTTATGACTGCAATCCAATGCAATTGCAACTGATTGCGACTGCATTGAATTGCAACTGACTATTTCAACTGCTGATGACTGCTTCGGGGTATAGTCCCACTGGTGTGCTAGTTATTTATCTTACAGCTGCATCAAAGGCATGGGCAGATATATCCAGACATTTTGTGATATTTCTGAAGAGATTCTCTCTGGTGGTCAATTAGTGGTACTGCAGACAGGTAAGAGTTTCTCTAGAGATATCAAGAAAAAAAGATACGAACATACAAAGATGCTAGCAGATTAGGGCAAATGGTCTATCATGTCTGCTTATGTGCTGCTCACGCTACAGCTGCAGCAGATTTGCCTCCCCCTCCCCTTATGCTCCCCACTCTGGAAGGTGTCACCCCTTGATTCCCATACTTTTCATCCTCCCCCATCTGTACCTTGCCCATGTACCTGTCCCATCCTTTCTTGATGCTTCCCACTGATTCCAAAGAAAGCATATCCTCAGGTAACTCATTCAAGGGAGACACCACCCTTTTTGTGAAACAGTGTTTTCACAATTCCCTTCTATACCTGCCTCCAACCAGCTTCAGGCTGTGCCCTCTTGTGGACCCTCCTCCATTTAATTTGAACAACTCCTCTGTATTAACTCCATTAATCCCTTTCAAGTATTTGAAGGTCTCACCCTATCCCCTCTGTCCCTTCTATCCTCCAGAGAGTACATGTTCAGCTCCCCAAGTCTCTCCTCGTAGGACCTTTCCCACATGCCTTGGATCATCTTAACCACTCTTCTTTGAACCCGCTCCTGCAGCATGACTTCCCTCTTTAAGCAAGGATGCCAGAAGTACACAGAGTGCTCCAGGTGTAGGTGTAGTCTGACCAAGGAGTTATACAATGACAGAATAACCTTCTTTCTCCTTAAAGTAATTCCTCTGGCAATGCACCCCAGCATGCTGTTTGCCTTCACTGCTACTCTCCTGCACTGCTCCGAGTTATTCATTTTGTCATCAGTCATCATCCCCAGATCTTTTTCTACCTTTCAGTCATTCAACTACCCCCACCCCCCAAGTGGGTAACTGTACTCTGGGTTCCTAGCCCCTAAATGAATGGTACTATACTTCCTAGCATTAAACCCCAGCTGCCATTTGTGTGACCACCATTCCAGTGTGTCCAGGTCCTCTTGAATAGTGCCCCTCCCCTCTTCTCCTTCCACCACAGCTCCCAGTTTGGAGTCATCCATAAACAAGCATATTTTGCTCCTGACACCTCCCGCAATGTCTGCTATGAATGTATTAAACAAGATTGGACCCAGGGCAGACCCTTGCGGAACACCACTAATGACCCCTCTGGGTGCTGAAAACTCCTCCACCCATCACCACCCTCTGCTGTCTATGATTCAGCCAGTTCCAAATCCAATTTACCATCTTTACCCCAACCCCTAAGTTCCTCAGTTTACCTAATAGCCTCCTATGCAATACAGTCAAATGCCTTGCTGAAGTCCAGATGCAGGACATCAACTGGGTGCCCACCATCCAGAGATCTTGTTATCCAGTCATAGAATTTGATTAGGTTTATCTGACAAGATCTCCCCTTGACAAAGTAATGTTGATGGACATCTTGCAAGCTGTTTACCACCAGGAAATTCACCAGCCTCTCCTTCAAAATGGTCTCCAGGAGTTTCCCCACTATTGAGGTCAGACATACCAGTCTGTCATTCCCTGGTTCATCCCAAGTACCACTCTTGTGGAGGGGCACAACTTGCACCATCCTCCAGTCCAGAGGTACTCACCCCAATTGAAGGGAGGAATAGAATAATTCCATCAACGGTGCCGCTAGGACATCTGTCAGTTTGCTCAAGACTCTGGGGTGAACACTGTCCAGACCTGGGGACTTATCCATCCTCAAATCCTTAAGGGCTTCCCACACTCTGCTCACCTAGATCTACCCATCTATTAGTACCCCCTATCCTCAATCCCAGCCTCCTCCTCCCCCTGTCGTATGGGCCCCTCCAGTTCCCTCATAAATACAGAGCAGAAGTACTCATTTAGAACCTTAGCCTGCTCTACAGCTCCCTCTGCCCACCCATCAACTTTTTTCAACTGGATAATCTCCCCCCCTTTTTTATCTCACGTATATATCAAAACAATTCCTCCTCCCCCCCTCCAATCCCTTGGGCCAACCTCAGTTCTTTGGATGCCTTAGCCAATCTTACCACCCTACTTACCTCCGTTAAAATTCTATGACATTCTTCCTTGTCATCATCCCCTCCAATCCTTTTGTATTTCCAAAAGACTGCCCACTTCTCTAACCATCTCCTGCAGCTCTCTAGTCCACCAACAGGGTTTCCTGGACCTAGAGCTCTTAAAGTAGGTCTTAATACATGATTTAATGGCCTCTAAAAGACCAAACTTCAAAATGTCCCATCTATGTTCTGTGTCCCTATCTGGTTTAATTTTCCCCAAATACTCTTTCAGGATGACAGCCATCCCCCCATAATCTGACCCTAAAGTCCACTACCTTAATGTTAGACAGATTTTTGCTCCCTCCCAAATCCAGGGAGAACCATGCTGTGCTATGGTCACTCCCCTCCAACGGCTCCCTCACTACCACATCTTTTATCTGATTACCATCTACCAGAATCAGGTCCAAAATGTTTCCTTCTTTGGTTGGCTCTTCCGCCAACTGAGACATGTAATTCATCCTGAAATACATCTAGTATCCTCTGTTCTTTGGCAGATGATGATAGCATAGTGCATCAGTCCACCCATGGCATATTAACATCTCCTTCCAAAACCATCCTGGCTTTCCCCTTGCCACAGTGTGCTTTTAGGTTGTCTACAAGCTCCCTGTCCAGCTCCTCTGACTGAGTTGGTGACCTGTATACTACCCCCAGATGGACCACCCCCTACCCTTAGTATCATGCAAGTTTACCCATAACACCTCCACATTCCTGTCAACTCCCTCATCCCTGCTGCATGCTATCCCTTCCCTTACAAATATCACCACCATCCCATCCTTCTATATTCCCCTGTCTCTCCTATATATTTTATATCCTGGAAATTGAAACTCCCACTCATGATGCTGCATGGCCCAAGTCTCAGTGATAGCCACCACGGCCAACCCCCCCAATCAGAGCTTGTAATTCGGGCAGCTTATTTCCTAAGATCCTTGCATTAGTGTTGACCACCCTCCAATCCTTGTCATGTCCTATATCCCTATTTGCGGTCCTATGTGGGTTTGACTCCTCTTCCAGCCCTCTGGTTGAGAGGGAGATCACCTGCAAGTCTAAGCCCCTTCCCCACACAAGTTAAAATCGTATTCTTTACTGATAAACTTGTCTAACTTTCTTTTCAAAACCCTTGTTCCATTCTTACTGAGATGCAACCTGTCCTTGACAAATAGCTCCTTATTGTCACTTCCCAGCCTCCCAACAACCTGAACCCCATAGCCAGACACAATTCTCCAAGCCATTCATTAAAAACCATTATTTTCTTCTTACTGTCTGTGCTAGCCTTAGGCACTGGCAAGATTTCAGAAAAAGCAACACTTCTCCCCTCAATTTGACATATTCTGGCCAGTTCCTTGAATCTAGCTTGCACTTCCTTCACACTATTCTCTTCTATATCATTTGTGCCGAGGTGCACCACTGTGTGTGGTTCCCCCCTTATTTCCTCACCAGAATGTGCAGTAAGTGTTTGGCTATGTGCACCATCATGATCTGATACAGTTTATTGGAACATCATAGATGTTACAGAACACAATGAGGCTTAAGCTTTTGGATACACACATGTGTAATCCAAAAGCTTAAAAATCTGTTTACTTTTGTAACATCTGTGTTGGTGTAGTAAAAGGTATAAAATCATCTTTTTTTCTTGATCTTTCATTACAAGAACCAAAATGGCAACACAGATATTTTTCTGTGTCTAGAGATGTCAGACATTTAAAGAAATATCTGACCATGTCTTTTACTTCAACCACATTTGATATAAGTGGTGATTCATCCAGGTTTGATGGGGTAGCTTGGTTTCTTTCACATAGCATACTTCTGGACATTTTTTTTGTTTTGATTTGCACTGCATGAGGTGAAGTACATTGTCTGATGTTCAGGCATACAATCTATGTGTTTGCATTACTTAGTTCTGTGGTATTCTGATGGTAGTTTCTGTGCACATGTAGGGACAGTTTTTTTTTGTGTAGTTGCAGGGCATCGTTCCTTCCAGTTTACTGCCTTGGTTTGACTGGAGTTTGCTGAGAGGTTGGGAAGTTGTTTGTAGGCTGTAACTGGTAGTTCAGGGAACATGTTTTTCAATTTGCCGTTATTTATAAATCATGGGTTGTAATTCTTTTATAATGTTTTGGAGTGGAGATGCCATGGAGTTATTGGTCACAACCAGGGGCACACAGTCAGGTTTGCTTCGTTCCCTGTATTTAAGTAGTTGTTTCCATGGTGGTTGTACCTGCCACTGAGCTCCTACTGATAGGGCTACCAAACATTACCTATTTACAATTCCTCCTTTGGCTGCACTCACAAGGTATCTGTCTAATTCTCTACTTCGCTGTAAATATCAGACCTGTTACTCCCTCCCTCTATCAGCAAACTTATTGTTCTCTTGAAAACTGTAAAATACAGCTCTCGGTAACACATTCAATACAATGTATAGCTGATCTTGATTCTGCAATATTGTAGAACTAAAAGAACTGTAACCTTTAGCTGCCATTCTATGTCTCTATGTATTAAGTGTGTTTTTTTTCTGAAGCAGAGCCTTTGTAAATGAGTCCCTGACTCAAAGGTTGTAATCCTAAAGTCTGTTAATTAAATAAATAAATAAAATAAATAAAACTGCACATTCAACCTCACTGTCTTTTTATCTTGGTGTGCAAACTTGATGAATGATGAAATTGTAGACAGCATTAGGTTTTCCAACCCTAACACCCCACCCGCACCCTGAAAGCAGTAAAAATAAAAAAACATTATGGTTTTGGCTGTCCTGAGTCTTAGAAAAACAGACCTGGGTCTTCCTTGGGGTTATAAGCCTTAATGCTTCCCCATTCCATCAGCAAATAAGTTCAGGTGTACAGACTATATGAGAATGGGGTGAGCAGCTTCTGTTTGTTGTTTCTGTTTCTGTCCTCATGTTTTCTTGCAGAAGAACAGGGAGGAGCAGGGGTAGTGCACATCAGTGCCTCCCACCCACCCATGCCTTCTCCAGCTATATAGACATTGCAGTTTCACTGTTATCTGACATCTGGAAGTTCCTGTGCAGGAGCAGGAAGGGCAGAAATACCAGGTCACATCTATAGCTGCCTGGATTGTGGATTAACTCACATAAACACAAAGTGTAGTAGAAAAACAGGAAGGAAAGGAAATGAAATGGAGGGGGGGGAGAGAGGAAAAAAAAACCTTTTGCAAAGCAAGGCCAGACAGCGAAGAAGGGGATGATGCTGAGAGTGGTGCAATGCAGTGACTGTGGGGTGGCAGTCTTCAGGAGGACCTTCTGGACACTGCGTTGCTGCCCCATCTTCAGGCACCTGTCTGAGCTGAGGGCAGAGGTTGCAAGTACCTGAGTTGAGTTAGTTAGGTTTCAGAGAACCTCCTTCCCCACCCAGGGACAACCAGATTTGCCGCCACTTCTTTGTAGGTTGCTGAGTAGGAGGAATGGATGGACCTGGTAGGACTCAGGGAGGATGAGGGTGGTGGGACAGAGGCACATCTCCCATTTGGTGCAACTACAGAACTCCTACACCATCTTGGTTAAGTGGGAAGGTCCCACAGTGACACCCAAAGTAATCACCAAGGAGAATGAGTGGGTCCTCCAAGATGGGGCCCCAATGGTGGGCTGCAGGGGACCCTAGAGGAGGAAAAAGCAAATCCTGTTTGGGGTCTCCATCATTAGGGGAACAAAGATGGAAACAGGCAGCGAGTGGGGGAGGTTATGTGCCTACCTGGAGTCATGGCTTGGAGTAGTTGTGAGCTGATTCTGAGGATCACACAGCAGGTGCAAGGAAGGGGGAGCTGGAGGTCATTGTCCACCTGGGGACAAATTATCTGGCAAGGGATGTGGCAGGAATTGGAACAATGCAGCAGAAGTTTAGAGAGTTGGAAGTGCTCTTAGGCAGATAGCATGCTCCTTGTCCTTCTTGGAGGTTCTGGTTGTCTACTGCAAGGGGGAGGATAGGAAACTCCACACCAGGGAACTCAATGCATAGTTGACAGGAATGGAGCTGAGAGGAGGGTTTCAGCTTCATTGGAGACTGGGGCCCCACCTGAGGGGATGAGGGCCTGTACAGGGGCAATGGTCTATGTCCATCCAGAGGAGGAACTGAGGTCCTTAGTGAACAGTTTAAATGCTTCATTGGTAAGCATTTAAACTAGCCGAGAGAAGAGGTGGAAGAAAGCAAGACATAAAAACCGCCCCCCCAAGCTCACATGACAAGCAACAAGAATAATGAGGGAGAGGCAATGTGTGTATCTAAGAAGCCCTTCAAAGACAGGCTCAAGGATTTGAATATGTAATCCCTGGAAGACAAGAGGGAACAAGGGGATATGATAGAGACATTCAAGTACCTCACAGGAATAAACAAGGTACAGGAATAGAGCATTTTCCAAAGGAAAAGATTCTCAAGGACATGGGAACACATATGCAACTGGAAAGGGGGAGGTTCTGGGAAAACTTGAGGAAGTACTTCTTCAGAAAGATGGTGGTGGATGCTTGGAACAGCCTACCGGAGGAAGTAGCGAAGGCTAGAATGGTCATAGAATTTAAGAAGTCATGGACTAGACACAATGGAATCTTAGAAGCAAGATGGGGGTGTAAGTCTGAGTTCAAGTCGAAACTAAGGTGGCACTATAGGTACAGAATTTTGGGCAGACTAGGTGGGCCAAGTGGTCCTTATCTGCTGACAACTTCTATGTTTCTATTTTGAATACTTTGATTTTCTTGCACTGTTTATTCTGTTCTATACTGCTATGAGTTGATCTGTTTTGCTTACCTTGTCCCTTCCTTTCTCCTTTGCCCCTTCCCCAGGACACATCTGGAAACAAGCTCCTATTCAGCTCAGTATATCTTTTCTTGTGAAACTTTTGAAATAAGTGCATAAATAAATAATAGTTTCTGTAGTCCCATTTTCTCTGCTGTATACTGTGGTGTCTAGGGGCTTTATTCTGGTGGTGGAGTAGTCCATGATAAGATTTTTTGGGAAGTTACTGAAGTCATGCTGGAACTGCACAAGTGTGTGTTCATTTTCTCTCCAAATGTAAACTACTGTATGTCAACTATGTAGTAAAGATATAGGAGTGGTTTGCAGTTTGGTGATTGAAGAAGTAGTAGAGTTTATTTCTCAAGCATCCATTTTCTGGGACTTTGAGTGCCTTACAACAAAAACAAACATACACGAACATTAGAATAATTAGAATAACAATAAACACTATTCAGTTATAAATACGAGTAAAATATCACAATATGACCCATACAAGACAGAGGTTTACTTCCTTCAAGTTGGACATGAAATGGTTTTCATATTATGGTGTCATTTGTGTGCTCATACCCATAAAAATTTTTATTATTAAATGAGAAGTTGGTGCAATTCAGAATAAATCTTATTGGGCTATGATGATATTGTTGGAAATGTCTTCTTCAGATGTCCTTGTTTGTAAGAAACATTGGCAAGTTGCCATACAATCTTCGTGGGGTATTTTTGTATAAAGGGGACTACTGTAACATCCATGGAGGACATGTCCATATCTAAAGGTGGTTTGCCCTCTAATTTCATTTTTCTGAGAAAGTCTTTAGTGTCCAGAAAGGTTTTTGTACAGAGAGACTGTAACAAAAGCGAGGTCAGCACTTAAACTCAGTAAAAGGATCTTACAGAACTAGCAAGTTTCAAACATAAATCACCTTTATTAACACAACTATAAAAAGCAACAATAAAACACAGGCTGAAAAACCATGTAGCCCAAAACAGTGCTAGAGAGTAATATGGGAACCAGTTACAGATGCAAATAGGCTGCAATAGCAAAATTAATGCTTTACTTTAACAACAAGTCATCCCAGTCACCGCGGTGCAAAAAAATGCTGACTCCAAAGTTTGTTTCAAACTGAAAACTTTCTCTTGTGGCTGAAAAGTCTAAACAAGTATAGCCACACATCAGCGAAAGGACTGAAACTCAGGTGCTCAATGTCCCATGCAGGCCAGTTACCCAAACCGCTTTCTGGAAAGCTCACATATCGACTGAATAAGCAGTCATCCTCAGAGCTTGGAGTACCAGGATGCCGTGTATTATCTGAGCACACTCTCTCAAAGTGACAGTGATTAGACTAAGAAAGTGCTTACATGCTTCAGAATTACAAGTTCACTATGCAGTGTTCGGCTAAAGCAGACCAATAAACTTATATTTTTTTTTTTACTGAGTGCGTCAAGTAAAAGTGCTTGTGCAAAAACATAGATAAAAACAGACCAACATATAAAATGATTTCATTTTAACAAACAGCATCTAATATTTAGGCGGCCAATGCATAGAAAAGAACCCATGTGTTAGTGCTATATGTATTGTGAGTTTGCACTAATTATCCCTAGTATTTCACTGTTAGCCTTACAATTGCTTTTGTAACAACCTGACTGTATACTGATGAACAGCAATGTAACTATATGTATGTATATGTCTCTGTATGTAAATTATGTGACGTAGAACCTTTGTAAAGGAGTCTCTGACTCAAAGGTATTTTACGAACCTCCCAATAAATAAATTAATATGTAAAGTGAGCCAATGTACAAAGTGTCTCAAGTGTCTAAATACATTAAAAAGGCTTAAATCGAGTATTAAAGTAGTCAATGCAATAAGCAGTGTCAAGTACTATAGGTGTAGAATAAAAACATTTTTTAAACTGTCTAAAACATGTCAAACCACATTTGGAGGGCTTTAAAACCGAGGTTCGATGGGCTGAGCAACTACGTCACTCCCCCATCAGACTTAAAATGCCTCTCATCCTAGGCCCCCTCCAGGATTCATTTTTTCATTTTGTCCAGAGGCGCCGCTCTTCCTCCTCTCTCCCTGCCGAACGCAGTACAGATCCTGAATGAGGCATCCTGAGACAGTTCCATTGCAGTGTTTTTGGTTCTTTTTGTTTACCTAATTCTTCCCTCTTTTCCTAACTAAACAAGTTGTCTCATTTAACCCATGTCCCGATTCTTCCCCTTGAACCTTTATGCTAGACATACCATTTTCATTTTCCGTGACAACACCTACACTGCTATCCACCCGTATTAAAAGCACACAATACCTTTCTTGCAGCAGTTACTGTGCTACTGTCCTCTGTCTGCTCAGTTTCTACATTCAGGTTCTCACTGTACCGCTACCCATGTGCTGCTTCTGACTGGCACTGCGTCACACTCCAATCTTGGTCAGGGTTCCACTGTCCATCCGGGCCCTGTATCCACTCCTGACAAAGCTTTTTCGGGCAACCATTTTTCATTTCCTGATTCTGGTGTAGCAACATGACACATCAGTTTAATATGTTCCGCAGCTGACTGGGGACTGGACTGAGTTTTTTCACTACCAGACTGTTCGGAGAGCGTAACTGCAACCGTCCTGTGGTGGCATCTCATCCAAACCCTGGAGAATCTCATCCTGAACCTTGCTAGGTACTGTTTTGGCTTGAAACCTGTTCTTCTTGGGCTTCTTGTTCCCGGTTGCTTTCCTTTCCAGCACTGGAGCTTCTGGGTTGTGCTCTCTGCAGCTTGCAGTGCACTTCACTTGGTCAGTAGCCAATATCTCTTTCCTGCCCTATCATTGGGGATGCATGTGAAATTAAATTTCCCTCCCAGACCTACTGGGGCATCACCATGACAACTGAACCTGCTTTCAGCCTAATCTCAGGTGATGGGGACATAGATGCGACCCATCAGATACTGAACCTTAAAAAATCCATTTATTGGGAGGAACAATGCAGATTCTCTAGACAAAGGCTATTTTCCTCTGGCAAAACTTTTTGTGGCTTCCATGCTGAACTTAACGGTACAGCATGGTTGGATCCATGACATGCTTATTTCTAGTTAGAGTCTGTTTTAGGTTTGTTTCTTCTTTCTCGATTGTTTTAGTTTCTTTCAATATTGTTACAGTTGCTATGTTTTCATTATGGATAAGTGCCATTTCTTGCATCTGCTTCATATCTGCTGTATGTCTCTGGCTCATCCGACCTCTACCTGGGTCTCCTCCATCACATCGACTTTCAAGCATAACCCTCTAAGGTCCATGCTACCTCGCCATCAACCTGTTCTCCACTCACAACATGCCTTCCTGTCCATCGCCCCTTCTCTGGGGACCGATAGGCTGCTCTCCATCATTGTTCAAGGTTCATCTTCTCTCGCTTTTGAGCATCTAGTTCTAGATTTTGCCTGTATCACTCGACAGCTGTTCTTAGTAGGACTGATTCTCTCCATGCTGCCTTGCCTCATCCTGATCCTCTAATTGCATCACTCCATAAGTTTACCTCTCATCGACCCCTCCACTCCTGGAATTCCATCCGTTGTTGTCGCTCGTTCTGTCAGACCTCATTTTTTACCATGCCAACCTCCAAGGATTGACTCCATTGTCATCCTTTGTCTATTTTGTTCCTGTCCATCACTCAGGCATGCCTCTCAGTGAGTCTATCCATCTCTTTGGATCTTGCGCTACTCCAGCAACCTGCCACTGTCCTGCGGCAATCCTCTCAATCCCTACATTCAGGACTGATCGACTCGTATGTTGCTTCCCTCCATCTGACCTCCAGGTCTCATTGTTCCCATTATATGATCATGACTTCCTTATTGGCCTCGGAGTCTACTTCCTCACATCGAATCAAACAAGCATCTCATTGGGTCTTGAGCTACCTCATCGACCAGCTGCACTTCTGCAGCGCTCATTATCATCAGTCTTCATCCTCCTCTGACATGCCTTCTTGACCTCTGAGTCTACTTCCTCCTATCAATTAATCAAGCATCTCTCTCCTTGGGTGTTCTGCTTCCTCATCGCCCTGCTTCGTTTCTGCAGAGATCATCATCATCGTCAATCTTCATCATCCTCAGTTTTCTTGTGGGAGTATCTGGATGGCCCTTGCATATCTGATCTCTACATGGATCTTCTTCACATTGAATGCTCCCTGCTGCCTCTACTCCACCTACTCCCTCAAACTTCTCATGCCACCCCCAGGTCTCCCTCCCTCATCTAACAGCCTACTCCTCCAACCCTCCTGCAGGTCTGTTGCATCTTGTCTCCTACTCGAGTGTACCCCTCTCAGGTTCATACTCCTTGACTCAGCTCACTCTTCACTCTGGGACATGCCTTCCAGTCCATTGCCCTTTGCTTTGGGCTGGCTGGCTGCTCTCCACCATCATTTAAGTTCATTTCCTCTGCGCAATCCTCATCCGGATCACCGTCCTACAGTTCTCAACCCACACTGGTCTTCAAGGATTTGCTCCACTGATGGTTTGCATTCGATATTTCTTTTGGGCATACCTATCATGGCCCCATGCCACCTCATTGAACTGCGGCCATCCCTCATCAACCAATGGCCATCCAGTTCAGTTATCCTGTATGCAAAGCATGCCTCCTTCTGTGAGTCTGCATCTCATTCACCCGCTCCTGTCTGTGCTACCTCATATCGACTCAATATCCACGTAACGACTGTTTCCAGTGCTACCCATTGCCCTCCCTACTGTCCTTCATCCTTTAAATCCTTGCTTTTCAGTACCAGCCTCCATGGCTCCAATTCATCATTGTACTTCCTGTTTTCTCTTCCTTGTCCTAGCGCCTTTCCTCATCCCTACCAACTCAGTCTGACCAGCAGTGGATAATTCTTTTGGGCATACTGATCATGACTCATGTGCCACCTCATCGATCCATGACCCTCCTGCCGCATATATCAGGTTTCTGACTCTGGTCCTCATTCCTGACTCCGGTCCTCATTAACCCTTTCTTATCTCATCGAGCCTCCATCCATGGCTGCATTCCATCATCAGCCATCTAAGATTTACTCCAGTCTTGGTTTCACTCATCATCATCAAATTTGCTCGCAATCCACAATACCTCGCCTTGACTTGCTCATCTCTTTCAATCACTCTGTCAGTCTGTCTTGGCTGCTTCCCTCTGGCCTGCAATGTCAGTCACCTCAGTTCAACTCTATCTCCATTCATTGCCATGCCTTCTTGTCCGTCACCTTTACTACAGGCTGGTGCCTCATCCAATCGCTGCTTGGGCTGGCTGCTCCCCGCCATCATTAAAGTTCATGTTCCAGTTCCTCTCATGTCTCTCTTCCTCAGTTTTTTGTATTTCTTTTTTTAAAATTCAAATTTTTTATTGTAACAAAACACATATCAGATACACAGTACATAAGAAAGAGAACATTTTGTTCCTTCATAACAATTGACCTAAATTGAATCAAATACCCAAATTCCTCCCCCCCTCAACACAAACAGAAAGGACCTCCCTCCCCTCCCAACCCAACCAACCCCCACTATACTACATCCCCTCAAGGAAGATCTGCTCACCAACCATCGTCCCTAATACCACCTTACTAATTCTGACTACACCTGGGGAAGGTATAGCACCTGAAAACGACTCCAAATCCTTTCATATATGTGAAGCCGATTATCCCTTCCCGCTCCTAATTTTTCCATGTTTAAATTAAACAACATCTCCTGTAACCATTCCGTGTACGTGATTGGGGAATCTGTCATCCAATATTGCAAGACTACCTTTTTAAGCGAGCCTGAGATCAGAGCCATGTAAAATCTACGCTCCTTGAATATGATGCCAGAATAATCTCCTATCAAACATATATCAGGAGTAAAGTACTGATCAATACCCAACAATGGATCTGCCCTCTGTTTAATCTGCGTCCACAACCGCTTTATCAGTGGACACGCCCAAAAAATGTGAAACAAGTCTCCAACTGCCTGACGGCACCGGAAACAATTTTGGTCAGGTCTGCTGCCCACTTTATGTAGCTTGGAAGGGGTCCAAAATAAATTATTCAAGAAATGAAACTGCATCACCCTCAACCTATCCTGCCTAACATACTTATACATATGACTCCAAACAACCTCCCAATCCCACTCTTGTTCCCCCAAGCAACTAGTCCAATACCTGGGCTTTGAATCCATGTGGAGCAAGAACCTGATGCGAAAGTATCTTATATACTCTAGAAACCGCATGTGGCTCCCATACAATTTGTGCTAATGACTCAAACCAACTCCCATCCACATGCCCTACCCGGAGATTGATCACTACCTGCGCTAATAAATGAGTAACTTGGTATAATTTGAAGACATGCTTAGAATCTATATTATACTTTGCCAGGATATCCCTTATTGGGAGAATACAACCATCCCCCATTAAATCCTCAATTCGTAATCCTTCCAGTTTTTTGTATTTCACTGCTGCACTCCTGCGGCAATCATCATCTTCAGTCTGCATTAGGTTTGCATGGCCTCTAGTTCCAGACATGCCTTCTTGGTCTCAGAGTATACAGTAGAAGTCACATTAAACTGTTCCATCAACTCACTGGTGTAGCATTTTTTCTTTGTGATTCTATTGCAGTGGCAGCTTGAATTGTTGAAGCTTTTAATTATTTTCCAACCATTCTTCACTGCCTATTCAACTCACTTGTACCTGTTTAGTGATATGGTAGTAGCTGTTTTGCAGTGTTTATGCAATGCATTTTCATGGCATTGTTTATAAATATCACAGCATTCCTTAAGTGCATTGTTTATAAATATCACAGCATTCCTTAAGAGTTGTTTAGTCTGCCTTCTGAAATGAAACTCATAAGCACTCTGCTGAAAATAAAGCTTACAGTCCTAACAGTTAGTTGCAAACCAATACTAAACTTTTAATAATTCATTGAATTAAACACTGCACATATTAGAAAACTCATTGAACAATGCTACACCAGGGAGTTGAGGGGACAGTTAAATGTGACTTGTACTGTATCTTCTTTCGAGGAGCTCATTACTTGCTTCCTTGACCATTCCTATTATTGAATTATCTCATACCAGTGATCAAGGATTCACTCCAGTCATGGCTTCACTCCATCATCATCGACCTGTGGCTATCTTCCTGCATGTATCAAGTTAATTACTCTAGTCATCATTCACTCACTCATCCTTGCCTCAAGATTTATCTATTTCCGTCGCTTACTTGAGCATTCCTGTCATTGAATCCTATGCTATCTCCTCGACTACAACATCAGGGTCTAATTGTTCAAATTGCATATTCTTGACTTATTGGCCTCAGTGTCTACTTACTTACCTCACTCAATCAAGCACACTTCTTATTGGATCTTATGCTACCTCATCGACCTGCCGCCCTCTTGCAGTGATTGCCATCAGTATTCATCATTGCCTTATGTTCTTTCTTCGATCTGTGCAAAGCCTCATGTTCCCTCTAAGATCTGTGCTTGCTTTGGGGGAATTTCCCTATTCCACCATCATCCTCCCTACTCATATCCCTTTTGTTACCGTACTCTTCTCTTTAACAGTGTCAATGAACTATTCTCTTTACCAACATACGTCCTTAAATCAAACGTTGTCAACCTGGAAGGAAGGTGACCTAGGCCTTGGATCCCTAGAGGTTTCCTCCTCAAAGGGGTTTTTTCCTCTCCTCCATGCCAATGGTCATAATATTAGTTACAGTTAGTGCTTTCTCAGATTAGTTAGTTAGGTTCCGCTGTTGGATGGAGACAGATGGTGGCTCCGGCTTTCCCCTCTCTCCTTAGGAAGTCAGCCCTTATCTTCTCAGAATTAATTCATCATCCTTGCCTCTTAGAAGCTCAACACCTTTAGATATTCTTTTTGGGCTTCTTCCTAACCTACCTTTAGCCGATGCAGTCATTCCTGTGGCACCTGTAGGGGGGGAACCCTCCTCTAGGGTTACTTGCATCATACCCCTACAGGGTGGTATATCACATGGATAGAGAGGCTGAAAGTCACAAAGCAAATCAAGTTACACATGCATCATCTCATCTCATCTCATCTCATCTCATCTAGATGCATAAGTACATTGAAATAAATATTAAGTATGTATAACAACACTTTCAAAAAACAAACCAGCCATGTGGCTGAACTTGCAGAGCTGACAAGTTATACCAGAAATCCAAAAAGAGCACGGCAAGTGATATTTGAAGTTTAGACAGGAGTCCATTGAAAGGAAACAGAGCTGGCAAGTCATATCTCCACCAAGAGCAGAGTATGAGCAAGTCATGCTCCATAGTAACATTAACTGCAGTTGTCATATCTACTTGGTCTGTTCCTTCTACTGAGTATTACACACTGTAACTATGTATCTCCCATGTGCTTGAACTTGCTTTACTTGGGGGGAGGGTGACTTTACTGAGTAATATAACTGTACAGTGGTATTTCATAATTTGATCTGAGGCGTATGAGGCTGTTTAATTGATATCTCCAATATACCTCATGTTGTAACAGTCTCTGTCCTAGATCTCCTCCTTTCATTCCTACTTCAATTTTTTCCAATCCAATGAATTTCAAGGAGGCGGGCGACCCATGTCTGGCATCAGCATAGTGTCTCATCATTGCATTGTTGAGATTAGAGTTCCGTATTACCACTTTATACTCTTCTATCTTCTGTTTAAGTGCTCTTTTCAATTGTCCCACATAAGTGATACCACATGGACAGGACAGCATACATATGATGACTGTAGAGCTACAGTTCATAATTCATATCTATTCCCCGACCTAGTGTGGTTGAAGATACGTGTGCTGTTAGTTTAAAATAGTAGACACAGTGTCTACATCTAATGTTGCCATGGGGTGGGTGAGCAACCACATCCATGGATCGTCTTTCTGAACAGGGACATATTAAGAAACCAGTTTATCTCTTAAATTCTTTCTCCTTTAATAGGTGATCCTTTCTGCAGAAATGCCCTGTAATCTCTGGTCAGATTGTAGTAGAGCCCTATGTTTTTTTATTATCTTCCCAATTTTTGGTGCAGATGGGTTATACTCAGTGATGAATGACAAAACATTGTCTTCTTGTTCTTTCTTTCTTTCTCTCTCAGTTGTAGTGGACTATCCTTCTCAAGTGTTTCCACCACAATTAAGGCCTGTAAAAGGATCTGTGGCTCATAGCCTTGGTTAAAAAAATCTCTTTGTCAGGTCTGTTCTGGCCTCTTTGAATGCTTTGTCTGAGGAACAGATTCTATGGGCTCTGATATATTGTTTATTTATTTATTTAAATTTTGGTGACCGGGTAGGCCCACTGGAACCTCATGGTCCCTTTTTCAGTAGTGACCCGGGATTATTTATATGTACCTAGAGGGAGGGAAAAACCAATGCTTTTGATATGTACAGTACAGCAGGGTTTACACTGAGTGAAATAAATGCATAATACAGTCCAGGGACAGATACTAGTCAATACATTTGTTAAGAACAGACCATTGAATGGAATAACACACCTGTGTAAGTGTGGAATTGGGTTCTACCACCCATCTATTGGATGAGTTTTGTCCATTTTCCTATGTTTTTTGTGTTTCAGCTGAAATAGAACCCTAACTTGGATCCCCTTGGAAACCCTTGGTGGAGCATTGGCATGGGGATGCCTTTCCAAGGTGTATTTTTAGCCCCTTCTTGAACACCACGGTAGTGGACCTGTCCCTTGGCAATGTTCCTAGTGACTGAATCTTGATGCTAGCTGTTTCTTTTAAGTAATGTATTGCATGCCAAGGGTTTGCAGTACAAGCTTGTGCCCAGGTTTTCATCTTCCTTAATAATCATCATGTCTAGGAATGGAATTGCTGTTTGGCTACATTCATAGGTAAATGTAAGATTGCTGTTGGTGTGATTAATGTAGCTTATAAAATATTCTAACTCATCCTTGCTGTCAACCCAAATTAAAAGGCAATCATCCATGAACCGTTTCCAAAGCTTGATCTTGACAAAAAAAGGGTTCTGATCTTTGTCTTAGATGTTTGTTTTCCCATTCCTCCATGTAAGTGTTGGCCAAACTAAGGACAAATGTAGTGTCCATGACTGTCCCTTCACATTGCACACAGTACTGTCTGTCAAGCCAGAAATAATTATTATCCAAAACAAATCTTGCCATCTCTATAATGAATTATGTGGGCAGCTTTGTTTTCTCCCTAGATAGCAAACTCTTTTGTGGGATGTTGGAGTATAAACTCACAGCATCTATAGTAACAAGCCAGTCTGTCTCAGTTACTCTTGCATCCTTAAGTATTATGAGAGTGTCATTTGCATCTTTAAGATATGACCTCAGCTGTGGGACAGGTTTTTGCATGAAAAAATCTATGTACTTAGACATATTTTCCATGACAGACCTAATAGCAGAAATAATAGGCCTTCCAGGTACTGGCCTACTTTCTTTATGAACTTTGGGGAGCAAGTACAGTACAGGTATCCTAGGATTCAGTGCATGAAAAAATTCTGCCTCTTTTTTGGTAATGAATCCCAACCTTGCCCCATTTTCTATGAGTTGATCAGCCTTACTTTTTATTTCCTCAGTGGGATCATTTCCTTGGCATTCATAGAAAGTGTCATTACTTAACTGGCAGTGGATTTCTGTATGATATTCATCATACCCCCAGATGATCACTGCTCCACCTTTGTCTGCTTGTCTGATTATGATACCCTGCATCTCCTGTAACTCTTTCAGTGCCCAGTGTTCTTTTTTGGTGATATTTTGGTGATCCTGTTTGTATTTGTCCCTTTTGATAAGTACCTGCACATCCTTTGTTACCAGGTTGCAAAAAGTATTGATAGTATGATTAACATTTGGTGGGTTAAAAGTGGAGGGTCTTTTAAAATTGGTGGCTTCTCTATTTTGGTCTGTATAGATAGCCTGGGGTTTGGGGTTTACTAGGTAAGTGAGGACATAAGGAAGCTATTATCCCCTTCCGTCTTGGTCTGTTCTTCTAAGTCACTATCTGGGCCTGACGAAATATTGAGCCCTTTGTCTTGAAAATCATTCTTGTATCTGGTGGGCTGCGGCATCTGTTTTTTGGCCCCTTGCCAAGTATACATAGTTCCTGCTTTATAATTCTTCTCATCCCTCAAGTATTTTTTCTGTTTATAAGCTATGACGAATGTTTGAAATTTGGAAATGGAACTATGTGTCTTGGTTTTAAAGTTGTCAAACTCTGCCATGCTATATTTCTCGCTCAGTTTAGGCTCTAAGTTCTCTGCTTCCTTGGTGGCTTTTTCCACTTTTTTTTTTGTGTGCTTTTTTTAAAAGTAAGCAGCAACAAATCATAGCTGCTCTTGTTTAGAATCTTATCTCATTGTTGAAGATATTCAACGTCATCCATCCCAAGTGATTGTGGTTTTTGTACCCTCATCCCTTGTGGGATTCTTTTATCCCTCCAATACTGGGATAGAGAGGCTGCATGCAGATTAAACTTCATTTGTTCCTTTTCATGTATTTAAAGCATCTGAAATCTAGAAAGTTTGTCTGTGTTTGTAGACCTACCCCTAAGAGCAGTGCTTGAACTTGGTTAATTGGTAGTAGGTTCTATGTCATAAGGGTGATTGCCGAATGGTGATTGTCCTTATGACAAGTGTACATCACCAACATTTAATTTCAGTGATGTGCAACTCCAGCGCCAGTGAAAACGGTGAAAAAAATTCAGAAATTGTTCTTTCATGCAGGGGGCTGTGCCCCCTGTACCCCTACTATAGTATCTCAACTCCAGGTGGATGAATGTCGAGGGGAGGGTGCATCTGTGGATAAAAAAATAAATCCAGGTCTTGTGTTGGGGACAAAAAAATGCACTGGTGCCCGGACCAGAACTCTGCATCCCCATCACCCCTGGCCAGCACCCACCCCACCATGCCATGGTGCCAGCTTGGTGGCAATCCATGGCACCACTCCTCACAAACCCTCCCACCTCTCACGTGGTATGCTTGGCCCCCCCACATGTATACATGTGCAATATCCTGTTGCCTTTCGCAAATTCTCCTCATCCGGTCACCCTCCCTATGCCCTCGCCATCAAGTCAGTTGCCGCGAGTGGGTTGCCATTTTGGTAGGTGTCCACTTATGGATCACCAGACTCACAGGATACCATGGTAGCATGATATTTTGTCCTCTTTCTTCAGTAAAGGATAAAGTCTCCACTGTGGGTGTGTTAGTCGCCATGGTGTGGAGTTCCAAAACCCTTGGAGCTCACTCTAGCAGGGATTTAGCTCCAAAATCCTGCTTAAATTTATTTATTGAATTTTAGTAATCAGGTAGGCCCACTGAGATGAGACAGTCCCTTTTTCAGTGGCGACCCGGTGAGTGCAGTACATTGATAGTGCAATAGCTGACACAGGAAACCATACAAGTATGACAATTTCAATAATAAGACCAACTAATATAGTTACAGGAACATGTCATAAAGCAACACAATTACATCATACAAACATTCACAACTAGCAAAAAAGGTATACAGAGAACAATTACTACAGTTAAGAACCACTAGTATAGATAACAGTACCACAGAGTATACTATAGCAGACAGTAACATAATCATCAATCCCGATTTACAAATAACATAGTACAAAATTCAGATTGTACAGATAACATTGTACCTAATTGAGAAATCCAGTGATGCTAATTACACAGGCAGTGGAGAGGTAGAAAGCCCGGAAGTCATCAAAAGTAGGAGCAAGGCAGGGCAGTTAGATGAGCCTGCAGCAAGCATTGAAATTGAGGGAACGAAGGGCAAGCCAGAACTGAGAAAGATTACTAGTTCCAGGAGAACACAGTAGAAAAAGAAAATGGTCTCCAGGCCACAGAGAGACGCAGGTTTGGCAGTACAAGAAGGGGTAGGGAGGCAGATCTGAGAGCATGCTGGGGGAGTTGACATTGGATGATTTCAGCTAGGCAAGGATGCATGAATTGATGTACTAGCTTGTGAATAAAACTCAGGGTGGCATAGCGTAGTTTGGCCTCATAGGTCAACTGTCTCAGGGCAGATAGGATATCACAATGATGATGGCTGGTGTGGGTTCCCAAAGCAAACCAACCCTCTGTATGGTAGACCTGCGTAGATGAATTGATATGGTTGCAGAGGTTGGGAGAAGCAATGGGGCAGCATACAACAGGAGAGGCAGGAGGGTGGCGTCCACAATCTTGTGACAGGCAGTTGAAGTAAGGAAGGGACTAATGCTGTAAAGGATGCCAATTTTTTGGTTAAGGATTTGGGTGAGAGCTGTTACATGTGCATCCACTGGAAGTGAGGGATCCAAGGTGACCCCCAGATATTTAAATGACTCAACAGGTTCATTCCTCAGACACAGTCCCTCTGTCATGTGGGGTTCCTCAGGGATCAGTATTGTCCCCCATGTTGTTCGCAGTGTACATGCTGCCCCTCGGAGACATTGTAAGAAAGTATAGGCTGAGGTTTCACTTCTATGCTGATGATACCCAGCTCTACCTTTCTTTTGCACCTGAACAGGATGGTAATATGTCAGTCTTTAACAACTGCCTCACAGGAATCCAGGATTGGATGGATTCGAGCTGGTTGAAGTTGAACTTGGAAAAGACTGAGGTGCTGCTTGTGGACCCGGGGCACCAGATAGAGGGGTTGGGGGTAGGTTCACCCTCGGGGCTTTTTCTTGGGGGCTTATCAGTCCTGATCTCTGAATGGGTGTGAAACCTGTGGGTACTTTTTGATGAAGGGCTGACACTTCGTTCACAGGTGTCAGCTGTTATCAAGTCCTCTTTTTACCATCTGAGGAATACCTCCAGGATTAAGCACCTTGTCCCATCTGGCAAGCTTCCCACGTTGGTCCACACCCTTGTGTCCCTGCACTTGGATTACTGCAACTCCCTGTACCTAGTGCTACCTGGGGTGGAAATCCTCCACTTGCAGCTAGTGTAGAATGCAGCAGCCCAGCTTTTGATGGGAACCTCTCGGTCCTGTCATGTTTCTCCAGTGCTACACCGACTGCACTGGCTGCCAGTACAGTGGCAGATTACCTTCAAAGTTGGTCTTCTGAGTAACAAAGCCCTACACAGACAGGGCCCTGACTACCTGAAAGAGCTTCTGGTACCTTACTGCCCTGGGCGATCACTCCGCTCAGCTGATGAGGGGTTGCTAGAGATTCCAAGGGTGTGTCTAAAATCTTATGGGGCCCAGGCATTTATGCATCCAACCCCAACCCTTTGGAATTCTCTACACAATCAGATACAGGAGTGCGTGACCATGGAGGGATTTAAACAAACCCTAAAAACACACCTGTGGTACCAAGCATTCAGTGACTGATTCTTCTTTCTTTTTTTTAGTTGTACTATCTTTTTTTTACTATTTATGCTGCTGAGAAATGTGTTATGTTATTTTAAATGTTTGTTAGGTGACTTGGTTTTTGAAAGGCACCATAAAAATAAAGATTATTATTATTATTATTACCAGATTCAAGGGCAGTCCCAGTACATGACAGAACAGCCAGACAGGGGAGGGTCCATGCAGGTCATCTAGAGAACAACATGCACTTAGTGTTTTTAGTGTTAAGCACCAGCTGCTTTTGAATGAACTTGTCCTCGAGGGTGTTAAAGTCAGATTCCAGCTTTGTGCTGAGCTGGTCTATGTCAGAGGAGGAGCGGTAGAGGATAGCATCATCCACATACAGGTGGAATGAGGCTCCACCACAATTATTAGAGAGATCATTGATGTATAAAGAAAAAAACAGAGGACCCGATATGGAGCCCTGGGAAACACCGTGGGTTATGGACCTTGGAGCTGATTGGGATTCTGTCCATTTCACATGCTGAGTGCGGCCGTAGAGGTAGCTTTGAATCAAAGCTAGGGCAGAGGAATCAAGGCCAAGTATGTTCAGCTGGGCATAGCAGCACGTCATGGCTGACTAAATCAAAAGCCTTGGTCAGGTCTCTGAATAAGGCACCCATGGCACAGCCAATGTCCATGGCATAGAATATGTCAGCCATAACTTTGACCAGGGCTGTCAGGGTACTGTAATTCTTCCTAAACTCATGCTTGGAGGCTGCAAGCAGCTGGTGTAGGTCTAAGTATTCCTGCAGGTGACCATAGATTATTCTTTCTTGAATCTTGGCTAGCGGACATAAAATAGAGATTGGGCAGAAGTTTTCCACTGTGGCGCTGGAACCTCCCTTGTGGAGGGGGGACAACTACTGCCACCTTTCATTTCTCTGGGATGGAACAGGTAAGGCATGATCTGTTAAATAGATCCCAAACTGGATGGGCAAGGGCATCATCTCCTAGCTTAAAGAATTTTGGCTCCAGTGTGTCATGCCCAGGGGAGTGGTCAGCTTTCAAATTCTTGAGCAGGCAGCAGACTTTTTCAAGGGTGGCTAGTTTTAGGTGGCTGGAAGGACAAGCCATGGAGTCAGCTGATTGCAGAGGGCCTGAATTGGGGGGGGTGAGGAAGGACTGTCAAAAATAGATGTATATTTATGAAGATCTTTGAAGAACTCATTAAAGCCAGTTGCTATGGAGGGAGGGTCACTAAGAATGAAACCCTGAGTATCAGTGGAGCTGTGGATCACAGAGGTATTCCCTTTTAGAAGGGAGTTAACCTCTCTCCAAAACTCTTTTGGATTGCTGAGGTGCTCATCTGGAGATTCCTGAAATGTAGGTGCTTTGCTTTCTGGATGGCATTCTTGCAGCTGTTCCTAAGCTGCCTATAAGTTTTCCAGTCAGTAGGTAATCCAATACCCTTGTACTGTATCTATGCCAGGCTTTATCATGCGAGGACATTAACTGCCTCAGTTCTTTAGAGAACCAAGGAGCTTTGACACCTTTTATCCTGCATCTCTTCATAGGGGTGTGGAGGTCAATAATACCAGTGAATTTAGTCACAAGGTAGTCTAGGGCTGAACTGACATCCAGTAGGGTATTTATTGAACCCCAGTCAGTATCTTGGATTTTATCCATGAAAGCTTTGGAGTCACATTTTGTTATGTCCCAGACCATTACAACCCTAGGTGGGGGATTAGGGAAGTTATTGCGCCAAATGCAGATAGTTGGGGAGTGGTCATTTATACTGTCTGAGAGGACCTCTACAAATTTTATCTTCAAGCACAGTTAGTGACCACCCAATTGAGTAAGGCATGGTTGCCCAACTTTGTGTTAAGGTGCATAGGGCTGCTAACCATTTGAATCAAGTTGGAATCATCCAGTGTGGCAGATGGTTTGGCAGAGCCAGGGTTCAACCATTCAGTACCGAAGTCTCCCCCAAGCACCAGGTCATGATGCGGCAGGCTAGAAAGGGAGATAATGAAGGAGGGTAGGCAAGAGGATGCTACTTTAGGTGGTAGGTATGTACAACCTACCAATAGTTTTTTTACAGAGCCCAAGGTAAGAGAGAGGAATACCAATGCCACCTTGGAGAGTCCAGGTCCAGGGATTAGGGTAACTTCAAGGCTGTCCCTGACATACATAATGGCTCCCCCCCCTTTTTTTCAGGTGATCCAGTCTGAAACATTTGTACCCTGGCAGCGCCACTTCATGTTGCCTGATTCTTGGTTTTAACCTGGTCTCTGTGATGCCCAGAATGTCAGGAGTATGAATATTTGCCCATGCTTCCAGCTCTGGTATTTTAGGTCTAAGGCTTTGCACATTTAAGCTGCCAATTTTCAATCCTTTCTGTACCCATTGAGATATCTGGTAAAAAAGAAAACGTGGTAGACTACTCACAGTTGAAAGTGTCAGGGGGCTACTAACACCCCAAAAAAATTGCCTCAAGGGAGTGCACAATGCCTCAGAGCTAAAACAAGCTAGAAGCCAGAAAGGTTTTTGTACAGAGAAGCTGTAACAAAAGTAAGGTCAGCACTTAAACTCAATTATGGGATCTTAGAGGACTAGCAAGTTTCAAACATAAATCACCTTTATTAACACAACTATAAAAAGCAACAATAAAACACAGGCTGAAAAATCATTTAACCCAAAAAACAGTGCTAGAGAGTAATACCGGAACCGGTTACAGATGCAAATAGGCTGCAAAAGCAAAAGTAATGCTTTACTTTACCAACAAGTCATCCCAGTCACTGTGGTGCAAATAAAAGCTGACTCCAAAGTTTGTTTCAAACTAAAAACTTTCTCTTGTGGCTGAAAAGCCTAAACAAGTATACCAGGAGTGAATATAGCCACTAATCGCTGAAAAGGAATTGAACTCAGGTGAGCAATATGCCATGCAGGCTAGTTACCCAAACCACTTCCTGTAAAGCTTACATATGAACTGAATGAGCAGTCATCCTCAGAACTTGGTGTACCAGATTGCAATGTGTTATCTGAGCACACTCTCTTAAAGTGACAGTGGTGAAACTAAAAAAGTGCAAACATGCTTCAGAATTAAAAGTGAACTATGCAGTGTTTGGCTGAAGCAGATTAATAAACTTATATTTTGTTTTTATTGAGCATGTTAAGTAAAAGTGCTTGTGCAAAAACGTAGATAAAGACAGACCAACATATAAAATGCTTTCATTTAAAAAAAAAAATCTAATATTTAGGTGGCCAATGCACTGAAAAGTGCCCATGTGTTAGTTCATAGGCACATATGTAAAGTGGGCAGATGAACAAAATGCTTCTAGTGTCTAAATGCATTAAAAATGCTTAAATCGAGTATTGATATGCAATATGATATGCAATAAGCAGCGTAAAGTGCTATATTTGTAGAATAAAAACATTTCTTAAACTGCCTAAAACATTTTAAACCACATATAAATACTAAGCATATAAAAACAGCTTCC
The DNA here is from genome assembly GCA_016271365.2 of Neoceratodus forsteri. NCBI lineage: Eukaryota > Metazoa > Chordata > Ceratodontiformes > Ceratodontidae > Neoceratodus > Neoceratodus forsteri. The sequence continues at coordinate 538,290,227 of CM057449.1, read as the reverse complement.
AGCTGTTTTTGACAGAGGAGAACTTTGGTTTCAGAGCAAGAACAGCAGTCTAGAACTACAGATTTGTTACTGGTAAATCACTTCTATCTCAGCAGGAGTCAGTACCTGTTTGGATTAAGCAAACAGATACTTTATTAGAAAAAGGGGGTTTCATTTAAATAAAAAAAAAGAAAGCCACTCTGTTTTTCTCTGAGGAAGGGGGCTGTATCAACTTAATTTACTGAGTCAGGAGCAGAGGGTGACTCTAATAGGGGGTGTGGCTTAGGATTACAAAAGCAGGTGTCTCCAATTACAGCTTCCAGCTGTTTTTGACAGAGTAGAACTTTGGTTTCATAACAAGAAACAGCAGTCTGTAACTACAGATTTTTTTACTAATTGCCCTGCTTCCCAGCCCTCCACCCTCCCACCCTAAGCCAGTTCTCCTTTTATAACCACTGGATTTGACTGAAACAACAGGAACTTCCTGTTTGCCAGTAGGAAGGGAAGGATCACTGACACACATTAGTTTCATCAACCTTGAAGGAACCTAAAAAATAACTCTCCCCCCCCCTTCCCTGGCTGCTAGAGGGTCTGAATCCAAGCATGGAAGAAGGAGACTACTGAAGCCTACAGGATGTTCCTGTCCCAGAACAGGAAGGGCGACAGTTGTAAGGGCACATAGGCAGTAGGAAAGTAAGTGTAAAAATACATAGAGGGAGAAGACAGTAAGCATACAAAGCAACAGGAGAGGGGACACAAAATAAGTCAAGATGGCAATGGTGCAGTGTAATGGCTGTGGGGCAGCAGTATTCCAGGAGACATTCTGGAGGCTGCGATGCTGCCCTGTTTGCAGGCAGCTCTCTGGTCTGAGGGAGGAGGTTGCCCATCTCCAGGCTGACCTGGCTAGGATCGTGAAACCTATTCCCCAATCCAGGGACCACCAGGGTCACCACCGTTACACAGAAACATAGAAACATAGACTTTGGCGGCAGATAAGGACCACTTGGCCCAGCCAGTCTGCCCATTTCCCTACCTATTGGATAAGCTGCAGATTCTAGTTAACCAACAGCCTACATCCTGCAACCCCCCACTATAATTGCCTTATGTCTGTCCCATGCATGTTTGAATTCCCCCACTGTTTTAGACCCCACAATCTCTTCAGGAAGGCGGTTCCATGTGTCCACCACTCTCTCCATGAAAAAGAGTTTCTTCACATTACCCCTGAGCCGTCTCCTCTCTAACTTTAAATTGTGCCCCCTTGTTCTTACGCATCTCTTTTTCTGAAAGATGCTACCCTCCTGGACTTTGTTGATTCCTTTGAAGTACTTAAACGTTTCTATCATGTCCCCCCTGTCCTTCCTTTCATCAAGGGTATACATATTAAGCTCTCTCAGTCTCTCTTCATATGGTTTCTGATGTAGACCCAGTACCATTTTAGTTGCCCTCCTCTGGACTGCTTCCATCCTGTCTATGTCCTTGTGTAGAGGAGGTCTCCAAAACTGCACGCAGTACTCCAGATGGGGTCTCACCAACTGTCTGTACAGAGGGATAACCACTTCCCTTTTTCTACTTGTGATGCCCCTTCCTATGCATCCCAGTACCCCCCTGGCTCTCCTTACTGACTTCTCACATTGCTTACCCACCTTTAGTCATCTGATATGACTACACCAAGATCCCTTTCCATTATTGTTGTTGTTAGTACCTCCCCTGCTATTGTGTACTCTTCTCCTGTATTTTATTTCCCAGGTGCATTACTTTGCAGTTCTTTGCATATGTCTGACCATTCCTCCAACCTTGCCAAGTCCCTTCTCATCCTTTCTACCCCCCCTTGTGTATGAACTCTGTTACAGATCTTTGTGTCATCTGCAAAGAGGCATACCTTTCCTTCCAGACCATCTGCAATGTCACCTATAAAGACGTTAAAGAGGACTGGACCTAGTACTGAGCCCTGAGGTACTCCACTAGTAACCCCTTTCTTCAGAATGTGTTCCATTCACTATTACCTTCTGTGACCTGTTGTGCAGCCAGTTTGCTACCCAGGCTACCACCCTGGGTCCCACTCCCAGGCTGACTAACTTGATTATTAATCTTTTGTGCGGGACTGTGTCAAATGCCTTGCTAAAGTCTAGGTAGGCCATATCCATAACCCCTCCCTGGTCTGTTACTTTGGTCACCCAGTCAAAGAAATCTATTAGATTTGTCTGACATGACCTTCTTGCTGTGAATCCATGCTGCTTTGGGTCCTGTGCCCTGCTGGCCTGTAGGTACTGAACACTTCTTTCTTTCAGAAGTGATTCCATCATTTTCCCCACCACTGAGGTCAAACTAACAGGTCTGTAGTTTCCTGCTTCTGCCTTGCTCCCACTTTTATGAAGGGGAATCACATCTGCCCTCCTCCAGTCCTCAGGTACCACCCCATACTCCCATGATTTGTTAAAAAGAGTGGTCAGTGGTGTCACTAGGTCCTCCTTTAGATCTTTTAGGATTCTAAGGTGAATCCCGTCAGGGCCCATTGCTTTGTCCACCTTGAGTTTTAGGAGTTCTTTCAGGAATCTTTCTTCTGTAAATGGTCTGGCATCAACCCCACTACCCAAAGTGCTTCTATTGTTTGGTTTAGGTAACTCCTCCTCTTCTTCTTTTGTGAATACTGAGCAAAAGTATTCATTCAGTATCTCTGCCTTTTCACTGTCTCCCTCTGTCCACCTCCCCTCTCCTTTATTAATCTTCTGTATCCCTCCCTGAACCTTTCTATGCTCCCTAATGTACCTATAAAAGGTTTTATCCCCCTTCTTAACTGAGTTGGCTAACTTTTCCTCGGTTTTTGCTTTTCTGACTGCCTTCCCCACTTCTTTCTGCTTTAATTGATACAGTTCCCTGTTGTGCTCCTTCTGTGATTCCTTATACTTTTTGAATGCAGAACTTTTCTCCTTAACCTTCCCTGACACCTCTTTTGAGAACCATAGTGTTTTTTTTTATTCCGCTTTGTTTTCTTTATTTGCTTCACAAAAAAAGGCTTGTACCATTTGCATTATGGCAGTTTTGATTTTTCTACATTGTTCTTTCACCCCTCCTTTTGGGCCATTTGCTAATGCATTCCTCAGGTATTCACCCATTATGTCAAAGTCAGCCCTTCTAAAGTCCAGTATCCTTGTCTTTGTATGGCTTGTCTCCAAGTTGTGCTTATTGTGAAGCATACTGTGCAGTGGTCACTTGTTCCCAGATGTCTACTGACTTCTAAATTTGTGATCCTCTCTCCATTTGAGAGTACCAGGTCCAATATTGCTCCCTCCTGAGTGGGTTCCATCACTAGCTGTCTAAGGCATGCACTTGTAGGGCATTGAGAATGATCCTGCTCTTGAATGTGGCTGCAGTCCATGACGTCCAGTTAACATCTTGCATATTAAGGTCACCCATCAGTATCTCCCTTTTTCAGCCATTTTGAGAATGCCCTCTATCATTTTCTTGTCCATTTCCTCCCCTTGAGATGGGAGTCTTCATACAACCCCTGTGCAGATTGTGATGCTATTCCCTGCCTCCAAGGTGACCCAGAGTGCCTCTTGTCCTCCCCCTTTACTTTTTAGTTCTGTAGCTTTGATCCCTTCCCTTATGTAGAGAGCTATTCAACCTCCTCTTTTCCCCTCCCTGTCCCTTCTGTAGATTGTTTACCTTGGTATGTTGACATCTCAGTCATGGTTCTTCATGTACCATGTTTCTGTGACTGCCACAGTATCCAAGTGTTCCTCTTCCATCAGGGTTACTAGCTCTGGAAGCTTGTTTCCAAGACTATGGGCATTGGTACTCATTGCCCTACATTTAATGTTGGCTTTATCCCTTTTTACCCCATCTCTGCTCTTATTGCCCTTGTCTACTTTTCCATTTACCCCTGTCCTGCCCTCTGTCAAGCTCTGTACCTCAGTGTTTACCCTACTACCTGCCATGTTTTGTGGGAGGCTTAGACTTTCCTGTTTCTATCAGCACCTCCCCTTGGCTAGTTTAAAAGCTTGCCAAGGAAGCCTTTAAACCTGACACTTGGGAACTTGTTTCCCTTCCTGGACAGATGCAGACCATCATGCCAGTATAGACCTTCATCTCTCCAGGTGGAGTACCAGTCCCCAATGAAGCCAAAGCCCTATGCTCTGCACCAGTTTTGCAGCCATTCATTAAACTGCATTGTGTGCAGTACCTTAGCCTCATCCCTGCCATAGACTGGCAGCACCTCTGAGAAGCTTATCATGCTTGATACCTTTCTGAGGCCCCTCCCCAACTCCACAAATTCATCCTGCACTGCACTGATTTCATGCCTAGCTAGGTCATTTGTCCAGAGGTGGACAATGATATCTAGTTCCCTCTCCTGTGATGCTGCTTCTGCAATCCTGAGGATTTGCTTCCTTTCCCTCCAAGCCATGGCACCAGGTAGGCACCGTACTTCCCTCTCCTCTCCTCTCCCTTCTCCAGGTCTACACCCCTATCAATTGAGTCCCTTATCAGAAGCTGTTTCTTTCCCCTGTGGTGTCCCTTGCCACTCTTTTGTGGGTCTCTCTTGTGGATGTCCCCAGCATTCTTCTTGGTCTCCACTGAGGGTGTCATCATAGAGGAACCTTGATTTGCCAGACTGACATATGATTTGTGTAGAGGTACAACTAGAGATTACCACAGAGGTTGCCAAGAAAGAGGAGTGGTTGGACCAAGGTGGGCTCAGGGAGGGAGTGGGTGTTGGAACAGAGGTGCATCCCTTCAGTTGTAACTCTCCAAAATTCATATGCTGTTCTGGCAAAGAGTGGTTCCTCTATGGAGGCACCTGCAGTGGAGACCAAGCAGGATGCTGGGAACCTCCACAAAGGAGACCCACAGAAGAGTGACACGAGACCCCACAGGGGAAGGAAACAACTCCTCGTGATAGACTCAGTCATTAGGGGGTAGAAATGGGGGAGGAAGGGATAGGGAGGTAAGGTGCCTGCCTGGCACCATGGCTTTGAGGGAGAGGAAGAGAATCCTCAGGTTCATGGGAGCAGCTGCACTAGGGAGGGAGCTGGATGTCATTGTCCACCTAGGGACAAATTACCTAGCTGTGAATGGGATCGGAGCAGTGCAATAGGAGTTTGTGGTGTTGGGGAGGGGCCTTAGACAAGTAGCATGTATAGTAACCTTCTTGGAGGTGCTGCCTGTCTATGGCAAAGATGATGCTAGGGTATTCCACACCATGGAATTCAATGAATGGTTGAAAAACTGGTGTGCAACTCAGGGTTGTGGCTTCATTGGGGACTGGAGATCCACCTGAAGGGATGCAGGCTTATACTGGTGCGATGGTCTGCATCTGTCCTGAGGGGAACCAGGATCCTAGGTGACAGGTTTAAATGCTTCATTGGCAAGCATTTAAACTAGCCAAGGGGAGAGGCACTGAAAATTAACAGGGAAATTCCAGCCTCTCCCCAACAAAACACAGTAGTTAGAGAGGTAAACACCAAAGCAGAGAAGTCAGTAGGGAGCAGGAAGGGGTAAATGCAGAAAAAGACAGTAAGGACAGGGATGGGGCTAATGGGGGCAAGGCCATAAAAAATAAATGGAAGGTGATGAGTACCAATGCCCACAGTCTGTGTAACAAGCTCCCTGAACTAGTGGCCTTGATAGAAGAGGGATGCCTGGATATTGTGGCAGTCACTGAAACATGGTACACAGAGAACCATGACTGGGATGTCAACATACCAGGATACAGTCTACAGGAGGGACAGGGTGGGTAAAAGAGGAAGAGGAGTAGTTCTCTATATCAGGGGAGGGATTAAAGCAACAGAACTAAAGAGTAAACAGGAAGTGGATGAATCACTATGGGTCACCTTGAAGACAGGAAATGGCTCCACAATCCACATATGGGTTGTGTACAGACTCATATCTCAGGGGGAGGAAATGGACAAGGAAATCATAGAAGGCATCCTTAAAATGGCAGAAAAAGAGGAGATATTGTTGATGGGGGACCTGAATATGCCTGATGTTAACTGGAGTACCTTTGCTGCAGACACATCGAAGAGCAGAGTCATTCTTTATGCCCTACAGGGGGCATGCCTTAGACAGCTAGTGGTGGAACCTACTCAGGAGGGAGCAATTTAGACCTGGTACTCTCATATGGGGAAGGAGAAAGGATCTCAGATTTAGAAGTGGGTAGCCTCCTAGGTACAAGTGACCACTAAACAGTGTGATTCACAATAAACACAGCCATAGAGGCAAGCCATGCAAAAACAAGAGTATTGGACTTTAGGAATGCTGAGTTTGAGAAAATGAGAGAGTGCCTCTGAAAAGCACTAGCAAATAGGCAAGAAGGAGGGTTGAAGAAACAATGGGGAATAATCAAAACAGCCATTGCAGAGGCAACAAGTCTTTGTGTGAAACAAATCAACAAAACAAAATGAAGGAAAAAACACTATAGTTCTCAAAAGAGGTGGCAGGGATGGTTAAGGAGAAAAGGATAGCATTCAGAAAATATAAGGAAACACAGAAGAAGAAGGACAGAGAACTTTATCAGTTAAAGCAGAAGGAAACAGGGAAGGCAGTCACAATAACAAAGGCACAAACTGAGGAGAAGATAGCCAACTCTGTTAAGAAGAGGGATAAAACCTTTTATAGGTACATTAGGGAGTGAAGAAAGACCAAGGGAGGGATACAGAGACTTAATAAAAGGGAGGGAATGTGGGCAGAGGGTGACAGTGAAAAAGCAGGGATACTGAATGACTATTTATGCTCAATATTGACAATGGAAGAGAAGGGGGAGGAACCTAAACCAAACAAGAGAGAAACTCTGATGAGGGGGGCCAATACCAGTCCATTCACTGAAGAAAGGGTTTTGAAACAACTCTTGAAACTGAGGGTGGACAAAGCAATGGGGTCTGATGGGATTCACCAAAGAATTCTAAAAGAACTAAGGGTAGAACTAGTAACACCACTGGCTACTCTTTTTAACAAATCATGGGAGGATGGGGGGGTACCTCAGGACTGGAGGAGGGCAAATGTGATTCCACTTCACAAAAGTGGGAGCAGGGCAGAGGCAGGAAACTACAGACCAGTTAGTTTGACTTCAGTGGTAGGGAAAATGATGGAATCACTTCTGAAGGAAAGAATTGTTGAGTACCTAGAGGCCAGTGGGGTACAGGACCCAAGGCAGCATGGTTTCACAGCAGGAAGAGCCTGTCAGATGAACCTAGTAGATTTCTTTGACTGGGTGACCAAAGTAGTAGACCAGGGAGGGGCTGTGGATATGTACTACCTAGATTTTAGCAAGGCATTTGATAGAGTCTCACACAAAAGATTAATATACAAGTTTGCCAGCCTTGGAGTGGGTCCCAAGGTTGTAGCTTGGATAAAAAACTGATTGTACAACAGGACACAAAGGGTAATAGTAAATGGAGTCTACAGTGAAGAAGGAGGAGGGTAATTAGAGGGGTGCCACAGGGTTCGGTACTGGGACCGGTCCTCTTTAATGTCTTTATAAGTGACATTGAAGAGCACCTGGAAGGAAATCTACGTCTCTTTGCAGATTACACAAATATCTGCAACAGGGTTGATACACAAGGTGGAGTGGAAAGGATGAAAAGGGACTTAGCAAGGTTGGAGGAATGGTCAAGTATGTGGCAGCTCTGATTCAATGTAAAGAACTGCAAGGTAATGCATCTGGGAAACAAAAACCCAGGGGAAGAGTACACAATGGGGGATGAGTTAATAATAACAACAAAAATAAAACGGGACCTTGGAATAATTATATCAGATGACCTAATGGTGGGCAAGCAATGTGAGAAGGCAGTAAGGAGGGCTGGGGGATACTGGGATGCATAGAGAGAGGCATCAAGAGTAGAAAACAGGAAGTTGCTATCCCTCTGTACAGACAGTTAGTGAGACCACATCTGGAGTACTGTGTGCAATTCTGGAGACCCCATCTCCACAAAGACATAGACAGAGAGGAGGCTGTTCAGAGGAGGGCAACCAAAATGGTGCAGGGTCTGCACCAGAAGACATGCGAGGAGAGATGAAAGCAGCTTAATATGTATACCCTAGAGGAAAGGAGGAAGAGTGAGGACATGATAGAAACTTTCAAGTATCTCAAGGGAATTAACAAAGTACAAGAGGGTAGTATCTTTCAGAAGAAGATATGTGCAAGAACAAGGGAGCACAATTTGAAGATAGAGGTGGGACAGCTGAGAGGTAATGTTAGAAAGTATTTTTTCACAAAGATGGTTGTGGATGCATGGAACAGCCTTCCTGAGGAGGTGGTGGAGTCAAGAACAGTGAAGAATTCAAGAATGCATGGGACAGGCATAAGGCAATTCTAGTGGGGGGGGTAGGAGGAAGTAAGCTGTTGATTAACTAGAATCTACAGCTTATCATCAGGTAGGAAAATGGGCAGACTAGATGGGCCAAGCTGTCCTTACCTGCTGTCAAATTCTATCTTTCTACGTTTCTATGTATAACAACACTTCTAAAAAATAAACCAGCCATGTGGCTGAACTGGAAGAGCTGACAAGTCATACAAGAAATCCAAATAGAGCAAGGCAAGTCAATATTTGAATTTTAGACAGGAGTCCATTTAAAGGAGACAGAGCCGGAGAGCCATATCTCTACTAAGTGCAGAGCATAAACAAGTCATGCTCCATAGTAACATTAACTGCAGTTGTCATATTTACTTGGTCTGTTCCTTCTACTGAGTATTGCACACTGTACTGTGCTTGAAATTGGGGGGGTCTCTACTGATTAATATAACTATACAGAGGTATGTCATCATTCAATCTGAGGGGTATGAGGCTGTTAATTGTTATATCCAATATGCCTCATGTTGTAACAGCATCTGTCCCAAATCTTCTCCTCTCATTCCCACTTCAACTTTTTCCCATCCAATGAATTTCAAGAAGGCAGGTGACCCATGTCTGGCTTCAGCATAGTGTCTCGCCATTGCATAGTTGAAGTTATAGTTCCATATTGCCCCTTTATGCTCCCCTATCCTCTGTTTAAGTGCTCTTTTTGTTTATCCCATGTAAGTCATACCACACAGACAGGACAGCATATATATGACACCTGTAGAGCTACAGTTAATAAATGCATGAATTTTCCTTCGGGACAGGGACATATGAAGAAACCAGTTTGTCTTTTGGCAATGGTGAGATACTATATCCATGGATGTGGTTGCTCCCCCCCAAAGCAACTTTAGATGTGAACACGATCCACTGTTCTAATACCAACAAAACACATACTTTCATCCACCCTAGGTCAGGACATTAATATAGGTTTCATAGGTTTCTCAAAGCATAGAAGACACATTGTCCATATCTTGGAGTCTTTTATTTCCACTGGGACACTTGTGCAATATACTTTGAGCAGCAGCTATCCAAGAGATCTGTTTTTGGAACAGTTTGGCAGCTTGAAAATGACTGTGAGTGCAGCATATGTGTGACTTTGTAAGTGAAACTGCTATGATTTGTTTTATCTTGCTGCTCTGCTGAACTGAGGGGATTACCCAGGTGTGTGCAAGAGGTCATTTACCTGCATGTAATTTCAGCTCGGGGTGAGCCAATAATAGAGCAGGTTTGCCTCTGTGAGAGGGTTTGCTGCAGCATTTAAACATCCTTCCCTGCAAGATCACCAGCCTTTTATTTCCACTGGGACACTTGTGCAATATACTTTGAGCAGCAGCTATCCAAGAGATCTGTTTTTGGAACAGTTTGACAGCTTGAAAATGACTGTGAGTGCAGCATATGTGTGACTTTGTAACTGAAACTGCTCTGATTTGTTTTATCTTGCTGCTCTGCTGAACTGAGGGGATTACCCAGGTGTGTGCAAGAGGCCATTTACCTGCATGTAATTTCAGCTCAGGGGTGAGCCAATAATAGAGCAGGTTTGCCTCTGTGGGAGGGTTTTCTGCAGCATTTAAACATCGCACTCACGCATAGCGTGAGAGTGAGTGGCGCAAGCGCCACTTAGAGTAGATTTTGCATAGGAATAAGTACCCATAAAAGAGAGGGACCTCATTTTAAATAGGTTTTATTGTTTATCTGGTTTTGTATTTTTTGGTTTTAACTGGTGGGTCTGGTTGTTTTCGGGTTGGAAGGCTTTCTACTAATTTAAGGAGTGATGCTCATGGAAGATTTAGCTGTTTAGATAAGCTGTCACCGGACTCCTTTTCAGTCCCTTTTTTTTGAGTTAGGATTTGTTTTTGTTTGTTTTTCTCTTCTCTCCTTATATGTGTACTCGAAGTGGTAAGATGGTAAACAAAACTGTTAAAGGGGCAACTAAAGGGAAGCAAAGAATAAATCCAAAAAAGAATAAAAAAGGCAATTACTGTGTTTTTACGCAGGAATTGGTCATCACAGCTTCAACCCCTAAGGATTTGGTAGAAAGTCCTGTAGTATCCTACTTACCTCACTTCTTTAAGGAGTTTATGAATGAGGAATGCAGATCAGATTTAGCTGGAGATAATTCAGAATTTAATAGAAGAAATCAAATTCCAATGGCTAAGAGCTGGGATAAGAACAGCCCGAATAATACAAATCAAGAGACTTTGATTAATTCATTGAAGAACCAATTTAGTGGTAGCGATGGGACTAACAGGAAATTTGAGGAATTTAAACAATTATCCTCTTTTGACAATAAGAATATAACTCCGGACTTGGAAGTAATTAGTAACTTAGAGACTGGTGTTAAAATTCCGTCCCAAGGGAAAATCACTGATTTCTTTAAAAAAAAACAACTTTCCTATAGCCCCTAATAATATTTTTCAGGATGTTCCAAAAATGAACAGTACACATATGGTTTCCAATATAGGAGGTTACGATTGTACCACTTTTGGGGAAAAAACAAATATAGCGGATCATTCCCAGGTTTTTAGACAAGATGAGTGGATGGGGGAGGTAGGAGCAAGTCAGCAATGCATGTCTGGGCAAGGAGATTATATAGATAAAGATGATGGTATTTCATGCTTTCCCTCAGGAATAAAGTTATTTAGTCCATTAGAGATCTCCAGTGAAGTAGGGTCTGCAATATCGACTCTAAAGAAATGGCGTATTCATCTCTTAATGATGCGCCTGAAGAGTTTTTTAAAAAAATGGACAAAGAGGTCCAGGACATCCATTTAGATAAAGATCTTTTGGTTCAGTGTCCGGATACTATATCGAAATATACCATTAAGGCTCTTGCACATCCAGTAATGTCTAATGTTGTTTTATTGGAGGCATATAATGGTATTAAGACAGCCTTGGAAACTCTTTCTAGTTATTGTACTGTGAAGTTTGCTGCTTTAGAACAACAAATTTCACAATTATTGGGGGAAAAGAAAATTCACAGATCTAGGCATAATTTGTCATTTTCTCCCCTAAATGTTCAAGAGCCCTCAAAAGGCAAAAAGGGCAAAAAGAGGGGTGGAGTAAGTAAGAAAAAAGGGGGGAAGAAAAAGCTTGGGCCTGTGGGACTTACTCAGACTCCTAACTTAGGAAAACAGAAAGATGAATTAAACATTAAGGATGAAAAGACTAATAAAATCAGGGTTACAGATACCAGTAGGATAGAGAGGTACAGAGATACAAGGAAGAATCCTGACCAAAAACAAATCTATACTTGTGGATGGGACACTTATAAAAGATCAAGAAAAGGGGAGGGATTACATTGAGAACAAAACAAATTCTAAGGAGAATTTAATTAAGGTAGATTAGTCTAATAAAGATCTTTGCCCAAATCTCATGTTGGCCAAGGAGGATAGCAACCCCAAGGGGTATGACCTGGAAGCATATAATTTAATTTGTACAGTGAAAGAAGCAGTTTTTAAATTAGATAAGCTGTATTTTAAACATTATGAATCTAATGCAACTCTAACCAGCCTGATAGCCCATATGTTGAGAGCAGAATTAGGGTTGCCAACAGTCACAGATGCTCTTATTATGGTGACTAGGGATACTTCCAACCCTACTAATTCAGTTTACTTTATGCTCCCTAACGTGGATATGGCAAAATTGGTCTGGGCTAAGCAAGGCCTGATAGACTGTTTGGGATTACTGTTATCAACACCAGTGACCTGGTCAACAATTTGGAAAAATGTTTATAATAGGGCAAAAATAGGAAAAATGTTAACAAATGATATATTCAAAACTACTCTTGTAACACTGAATTGGGAATTTGGAGTTTCCCGTGAAACCGCAATGATCTCTATTTTTGGGCTGGATTTATTGGACGGAGAATCTGCTACTAATTTACCATCATTATTGCGGATGATTTTATCAACTATTATCAAAACCCATATACTTCCAGAAGAATTTGTGGAGGTGAATAGAGTTTGGAATGATAAAGAGGGTACTCAGATTAACTGTATTATTGGTTCTACACAATTGTTAATATTACTTTCTGAAAATAGACATGTGTTGGATGAGGTGGGTATTTACATGGTGGAATTGAATGAGTGGGAGACACCAGGTCAATCTAGAGCCATGCAACCATGACTAAGTTTTTTGGAAATACAAAGTAATGAGTCCTCATTAGAGCAGGAAGGGGGTCAGAAAGTAACCCTGGTTATAATGTCCTTAATTGGAATATAGCAGGACTCCATAATAAGTTTGTGGATCCGTAGTGGGTTGCTTTTATTTCGTGACATGAAGTGATTATGTTCCAGGAGACATGGGTTTTAACATCTCCTTTCCTGAATGGATATGAAACTAGTTTTGTGCCAGCAATTAAAGGGAAAAAACATGGGAGGAACAAAGGAGGTCTGGCTACAATGATCAAAATTAGGGAAGGATTAAGGGTAATCAAAAGTTACTTCAACTTCTGAGATCCTTATGGTAGTGGTTAACTGGGACCTTTGTATGGTTCTGATTGTTAACATTTATATTCCACCATGTTTTCACACTTACTCTACATATGATTTTGGTCCAAACTATCGATGGAAATAGATTTAATGATACAGTCAAATTGGATAGATACTGTCCTTTGGCTGGGGATTTATAGCTAGGATAGCGAGTTCGATAATTTATCATTGTTACAAGAACTATTATATATGGCAGATTTGGAAAAAAGAAATACAACTGACATGATTGTAAATGAGGCAGGGAGACATTTTAGTACTTTTATCACAGAGAATAATTTCTTGATTCTTAATGGGAGATTAGAAGGGGATCGTCGGGGTGATAGCACTTTTTTTCTCCCCAGTTGGTAAGAGCGTAATTGATTTTATTTATTTAGTTATCATTTTTGCAGGAGTCTATATGTGGCTATGAGAACAGAAAGCGATCATGAAGCAATTTTGCTGGATTTTAGGATTTCTGATAGTGTCATTCCTCCCCCCAATAAGCCCTTGGCAGATATTGAGATTAGTGAGAAAAAAGGTTAAGATTGAATAATGAGTCGATGCAAGGAGTTTGGAACCTTTTATACTCTTCTATTTTTGTTGAATTATTTCAGCAGGTACATAATGGCTCCAAAGGTGAAAGGATCAGCGAATTATTAAACATAGGGTATCAACAGATTAAGACACTGATTTACTCAGCTAATAGTGTTAAGCCCCAATTAGCATCCTGGTTTGATGGGTATTGTAAGAGAGAGAAAAGAAATTTGATGGGGGCCATCAGGCAGACAAAAAAAAATCCGAGTAAGATGACGATTATAAATTTAAATAAAATGCGAAGGGAGTACAAGGAATTTCTCTGTCAGAAAAAAAGAGAATTTACTGAAAAACAATGGGGTGTTACGTACTGAGTTATTACGGAGGGTGATATTAAGCTTTTTTGGGCTTTGGTGTCCAAGGGGACAGCTGAACAGAATTCTAGACCTCCCATATATATCCCCAAGGAAACTTGGATGTCTTATTATAGTCTACTATTTAATAGACATTCTACCAACGATGATGATGTGACAGAAAATTTTAACATTGAGGGGGAATACACATCATTAGTGTTTTCATTTGGAGAGGTGGAAGAAGCCATTGTGAATTTATCAAATAATAAAGCACCTGGACCCGAATTGATACCAGGAGAAATTTACAAGGGGCACTTGAATTATTGGGTAGTTTTGTTTACTAATGTTTTTCAATATCTGTTTAAAAGAGAGATTTATTCCAGTATCTTGGACAAGAAATATAATAGTTCCAATCCATAAAAAGGGCCAACTTCATTTGCCATCTAATTATCGCCCAATCAGTCTTATTGACATTAGTGGAAAAATCTTTGCTAAAATAATATTACATAAATTACAAAATTGGATAACTGCAAACTCCCCTTTATCAATGTTTCAAGCAGGTTTTCATAAGGATTGTTCTACAATAGATAATATTTACATCTTAGCCCATCTGATAGAAAAATACAGATCATTTCATAAAATGAAGCTGTATGCTGTGTTTGTAGACTTTTCTGCAGCATTTGACTCGGTTAATAGAGCCAAGTTATGGGAGATATTATTAAATAGATACGTACCATTAAATTTATTAGCCCCCATTATTAGGTTATATTCTAACACAACATCAGCTATTAGATATGATAATAAGGGCAACATTTCTGACTATTTCAGTACAACTTCGGGAGTTAAACAGGGATGTCCTTTGGCCCCCCTTCTTTTTAATTTGTATATTGATGCCCTTCTGACTTATAAAGATATAGATACTCTTGATTCCCAAAAATTAAGAATATCTCAGTACATTGTCTGGCCTATGCAGACAATTTGATTATTTTTGCTTTATCTGCTCAAGGTTTACAAAATAAAATAAATCAATTTTTGCTCTAAATGTAAACATTTGACTTATTAATAAATATGAAAAAACTAAGCTGTTGATTTTTGCACTTACAGGGACATCAAATTAAACCAAGGATTTATTTAAATAACAAACTTATTGAAGTGGTATCCTCTATATATATTGGGGTGAAGTTTGCTTTGAATGGAAATTGGATAGAGCATTGGAGAGCACAAGTGATAAGGGCAAAACTGATTGTTAGGGCTCTTTTACGTTTTGCTAGGAAATATGCAGGATATTTGGTCTCGCCGGCATTGATAGCCGGCCAGGCCAAAATTAATCCTATTCTTTTGTATGGCGCAGAGGTCTGGAACAACAATGTCCCTTCATGGTTGGAGATCCCACTTTCTCTATACTATAAATCTTGATTGCTGGTTCCACTTGCTACTTCTAATGTTATAGCTAGGGCTGAATTGGGTAGAATACCTATTGTTACAATAATTGATATACGTCTCATGAGTTACTGGATCAAAATTATTAATCAACAGACTAATATTATGCCTCTACTATGCCTTAGAGAAAAATTATCTTGGCACAGACAGAATTTTAGGTCTCCTTGGGTCAAAAATATTCAACGTATTTTGGGCAGTGTTAATATGCTTCATCTTTGGACAGATTGGGAGAAATCAATATCAATATCTTATGTGTTTAAGGAGTATGTCAAAAAGAAAATACTTAGGCTTGCCTATGACAAGCAAATGGAGCTCCTCAGAGCTCAACGTCAGGCCAAATGGTTAGCTCAAAATAAAATTGATGTATTTATAGAGATGTATTAATATCTTACTCTTGGGCTGACCCTGTTAGAAAGAAAAATGATTACTTGGGCAAGACTGGGAATCATCTGTTCTAAATATGCTTTTTTTAATAAGACAACTCCACCCAATTTAGGTTTGGAGTTTTGCAGATGTTACAAGGGTTTTCAAGAAGATCTTTATCATATTATGGTACAGTGCCCTTTATATAAAATCCCGCGGTTTAATCTGTTAAATGATTTCCTTACTAAATATGTGAATGCAAAATATGATATTTTATTCATACTTCTTCACCCTCAGACACTGGAGGAGGCTAAGATGGTTTCAAGTTTTTTTTATCAGGTGTTGAAACACAAAGAAAAATGTCTCTCTGCCTATGACAATTAATTTGTTCATGGATTTTTATGTGTTAAAATTTTAAATGTAATATTAGATTTTATATTTTTTTCTCTCTTTTTTGTATATAATTTGATGTGCTTAGTATGTTGTAAAGGCTTGATTGCTGAACAATAAAAACATTGAAACCTGAAACCTGCCCATATCTGCTCACCATGAAGTAGTTAATTATAAACCTGTAGCCCATTTGCTGTCAGGTAGCTGTCCAGTCTGTGTTTAAATACTTGCATATTATTACTGACCACCACTTTGGCTAGTAAACTGTTCAAGATTGAAACCAATTTTGCCTGTGAAATCATGAATTTTGCCCTCCAACGGCAAAATTTCACTACTCACGTGTAAAATTCTGTCATTGGTGGGCAGAATTCTGCATTTCACAGGCAAATTTTGTGATTTTGCTGGCGGAATTTTGCATTTTGCACCTGTAAAATACATCAACGAAATCCATGAAATCCATGAATTTTTCGAAATGTTTCACGTGGCGAAATTCACAATTTCACCGTAATTTCACTGTATTTCTAACTCTGACACAGATACAACTGAGGCTTTTGCTCCAGAAAAGCCTTTTATTTTGTGTATGTGTATATATGTGTATATGTGCGTGTGTGTGTGTGTGTGTGTGTGTGTGTGTGTGTGTGTGCATGCGCATGTGTCTGTGTCTGTGTGTTGGAAAATGAAAATTTCACCATTAAACCATTGAAATTGTACAAAATATTTGATTCCTGTATTCTACAGTGAACATTCTGAAACAATTCACCTGTTCAATGTGGGGAAAAACAGAAGAAATGGTGAGGAAGGGAGGCAATAATGTAAGCAAAGATGTGAAGGGTGAGAAAATTACCACTAAATGTGCTGAGGCAGACCCAAACTGTTTAAAGAAAGGAAGTTCTTAACATCTCATACCTTTCAATCAAGGATGGGTGAACCTGTACAGAAGACATCTAACCCCCTTCCAAAACCAGCCTGACAGGTTTAACAGTTTTGAATACATTTTCATTAAAAAGACCTGCACTAGTTGGAAATGCAAATTAGGTAACTGGGCAGATTGCTGTTTCCCTTGGTAGCTCTGAGTTGGCTAGTCTATACCATTCCCAACCTAGCTCCATGCCCCCTTCCCAGGGTAGAGGGATGTATTGAATGGAGAATGACTACTAGAAAGAGGCCTACTTGGGCTCAACTTACTCATAAGGTTCCTAAAATGACAGTACAGTCTACCTCCAATAGATTTCAGGTACTTTAGATGTTGATACCTCTGATACTGACTCTGTATGTTCCTCTATGGATCTTAATCCTCTAGAGGAACAAACTGTTCTGCTGGACACAGAAGTGGGTGGGTCTCCTTCTCAGTCTTCTTCTCAGCCTCCACCACATAAGGAAACCTAGGAAAAAGAAAAAATGAATTTCAGCTTTATTAAGTTTTTCTGATGTCATTTTCCATTCCTTTCTTAAATTTGACATCTAATGTCAATAGTATTAAGAATGATTCCAAAAGGAGAGTGGTGTTTAATACTGTACAATCTTATCCTCCTGAGGTATGCCTATAGCAGGACACCAGGTTTCACACCACTATGGAGTTGACCATTTCTACTAAGGAATGGCTCTCTGGGACTTCTTTTTGGTCAAATGGCCTGGAACATTGTATGGGAGTGGGAATTCTTTTTCATAAACTTACACCTACGATTGTCTGGGTTTTAGACCTTGTACCTGGGAGAGTCCTTTTACTGGACTTCATTTTGGATACTATTCTTTTTCAGGTCATTAATACACATGAGCCACAAACCAAAGCTGAACGTACGTCCCTTTTTCAACAAATTTGCCCCTTCTTGCATGCTTCTCACTATGTCATCTTGGGGGGTTTAGATGTTAATTGTACACTGAGCAAAAAGGATAGGGGAGCTGACACAATGACAGATAAAATGTTTGATGATATAGCTGCCTTGAACATGGCTATTCGAGTTGCTAGTCTAAAGGATGTACTGTTTGTTCATTCTGATATCAGGGAAAAAACTTTCTTTAAGGGTACGCTGTCTACGTGTATTGATTTTCTCTTTCTTTCTGTTTCTTTACTGGTTCAGGTTGTTTCTTTCGAACCTACAACATATTCTGATCATAGGCTCTCACCACTTTCATTAGGTAGGGCGGTTGCTCCTATTAGACCTGGGTACTGGAAGCTGAATGCCTCTCTTTTATTACAAGCGACATTTTTGCAGCATGTCACTTTTTTTTTGAATTGCCGGAAATTGTTGTTTGATTTATATGAGGATCCGGTCAGCTGGTGGCTGGACACAAAGCAGGAGCTTAGGTCTTTACTTATCTCTAACAGCAGACATCTCAGGAATGGAGCTATTTTTTTTTTTCACTTACAGGACAGGAAGCAACTTCAACGCTTATATTCTCTTTCTCAGGATACCAGACATGATTTTTCAGATCACATTTCACATGTTCAGAATAAGATGATGCAGTTTCATTTAAAAATGACTAAGGGATTGAAACCAAGACAACAGCATAGTGTACAAGGACCTTTTGCATCCACTTGTCTTTTACTTAGGCAACAGGAGACGATTGAGACTAAAACTATTACTGCCCTTTATGACCAACAGGGTGTGGTCCAAACTTCAAGGGATCATATTCTATGCATTGCGTCTGACTATGCAGCCTCCTTATTTAGTAGCCAGACTGTTGAAATCCTTGATTTTTTTTCCTTTTTTTGATTGGTTTCAGGTTCTCCATGCTCCACAGGATCTCCTCCTTGGACTGACTGAACCTTTTCACGCTAAGGAAGTTGCTGATGCTATACAGGCTTTGACCACAGGTAAAGCTCCTGGTCCGGATGGCCTTACATCAAAACTTTATCCTGTTTTGAGTGGTGAACTACTGGTAGAGCTTGACACAGTGTATAATTTTATCCTTCATACCAAGAATGTGCCTTTTGAAATGTCTACTGGGGTCCTTATTTTCCTTTTTAAAAAAGGGGATAGACTGGATTTGGCTAATTGGAGGCCTATAAGCCTTTTGAATAATGATTTTAAAATTCTGACTAAGATGTTGAACACTAGGTTTTTGTCTGTGGTGAAATTTTTGATTTCTCCTGCGCAATCTTGTGCAGTGCCGGGGAATACTATTACTGACCAATTGATTTTATTACGGGAAATTTTTGATCACAACTCTGTCACTCCATTGTAAGGATACATCTTTTCTTTGGACCAGAGACAGGCGTTTGATAATGTAGACCATGGGTTTCTGTGGCAGGTATTACATCATTATGGGATCCTGCATACCTTTATAGATTGGTTACATGGCTTATATCATACAGGTACTGTACGACCTTGTCTCAATGGTTTTTTGGTCCTTATGTTTCTATTCAGAAGGGTGTTCACCAAGGATGCCCCCTCAGCCCCCTTTTGTATGTGTTTAGTATTGATCCTCTTTTACGACTTCTTAATTCTGCTATAAAAATTGACTTGATTAGCCTGTCCCATTCTGTGGTACCCTACGAAGCCCTAGCATTTGCTTATGATGTGGTTCTCTTGGTTGAAAACACACAGTCAGCTGATCATGCGATGGCAATTAGTATGGAATATAGCACCTACTCAGGTATACGACTGAATACTCTTAAAAGTTTAGGGAAGCCTTTAGAACATCAGGTTGTCCCCTTAGCACAGGTTGCAGGACTCTTCTCTGATGACAGGTTCCTTGAATAGTTTAGGTATTGAATACGGGGTTCTTCAGATGGATATTGAGAATTGGGATAGAAAAGTACAGCTCAGTATGCAGATGGTACAACATTGGAATGGGGTGAAAATGAGCAACTTATAATGTGTTTATTTGATTAAAACTTATCTTATGCCTGCTTTTTTATTCCTTAGTTTGGTTTTTCCAGTACCCAAGTCAAGAGAAACTAAACTTTATAGTCTTTTTTCAGTCCTTTTAGGGGAGTAGGCTTAATCCTGTTAAACAGAGTATATTGTATTTAACACGTAATTTAGGAGGGCAACAAATGGTGAATCCTGTGTTGTTGTTTTTTTTTGTCAGTTTTTGCATGCCAATCTTAAACCTTTGTTTGTATCTCCTGATAAGAGCTGGTGTGACATTTTTGTTCACACAGTGTCACCTTGGTTTGCAGCATGGGATACAAGTCATTTACGCCAAGTTAAACAAGTTATTTCTTCTCCTTCATACTTATGGGAGGTGCTTGTTAAACTTTCGTTCATGGGGAATTACTAGTAGGATGGTAATAGCTAACAGTAAAAAGCAGCTTTATGCTTCTGTTATTACGGCACATTTCACTGAAGTAGATCCCTTTCCCAAGTGTCCATTAGGATGTAAATCAGCTTTATTATCCTTTTTAACTGAGAAACAGGTTTCTGTGAAATTTAGAGATCATTATTGGCTCAACTGCCATGAGAAACTGAATGTGAAAGCGAACCAAAAACATAAAAGGGTGGAGGAAAGACTCTGCTCTAGGCCCCTTTGTATCACTCAGCAGGAAACCCTTCAGCACCTGTATTTTACCTGTTCCTATATTGCTAAGTTTTGGGCATTTCTTTATGATGTATCTCATGTTTCAATTTTCCAGCATGTATCCTTTCCTATACTCATGTATGGGGATTATCCACGATCCTGGATTAACTGGGAAGCCAGTACTTTGACTGTTATTTTTGTAGTGATTAAATGGTGTATGACAGTCTAGATATTTATTTACATTTCAACAGAAAGAGATTACATATTATGAACTGTATGGAAAAATATTTAAGGAGATCCGAGACATTTATCATCACGAATCACAATGCCTGGATAGGAAGAGATTGCAGATGGTGTGGAGGAATCTACCCTGGATAACTGATAATGACTTTAAGGTGTTTCAGTTCTCTTAGGACTTTTCTTTTATGTCAGTTTTTTTTGTTTCATTATTGTACTTATTTGCTGTATTGTATATATTGGATGATTTGTTTCTTTGTATATCTGTGTTCTTCTTTCTTGTTATGGATTGTTTGATTTCATTAATAAAAAATGTCTCTACTCTTTTCAATAAGTGCCATAGAATCTTTGACATCCACCTGAACTACCACCAATCCAGGCAGATGGGACCTCGATTTAAGATCTCATCTGAAAGATGGCACCTCAGATATGCAGCACCCCTCTCATGTTGCACTACAGTGTCAGTATTGTGATATTAATCCAAGTGCCAGATGTGGGAACTGAACCCACAGACCTCTGATCTCCCGGCCTCAGAAGTGAGTGTGTTACCTACTGAGCCACTGACACTGTAATCTTTGTTACATCCAATACCTGGATGTCTTATTTCACACTACTCTACTACTCCCTAGTTGAAGAAGAAGATATACCTTATAAATATGTACAAGATTATCCAAGGCCATTTTATATACATAAAGAGGAAATTGTTACTGCAAGTCTATGTTTAAGGACCAATAAGGCACCAGGCCTGGCTTGTATAGTGGCCGAATTACAAAAGTATAATTTTGAATGGTGGCTTCTTTTTCTGCATGTTTTCTTTAATAAAATCATACAGTGAGCAGACATTCCATCAAGCTGGAAAGGTAGTATTATATGCCCCATATACAATAAGAAGGGAAGTCCAACTTATCCATCAATGTACAGCCTATAAGCCTCACTGATACCTTACAAAACATTTTTTGTCGGACAATTTTAGATAGGTTCCAAAAATGGCCAGAGGGCTCTGGGATCTTACGCAAACTCCCAAATGGCTTTAGGGCCAATAGATCAACAACACAACACTGTTACGTCTTATCCTATTTGATCTGGAAATATACAAAGGTCAGGAAGTCAAGATTGTATTGTTGTTTTCTGCACTTAAAGTATGCATTTGATTCTATCAGTCATGTACTATTGTGGGACAAACTACACTCATATAAAATAGACCCTGAGCTCTTAGATACTCTGATTAGACTACATCAAGATACTTGGCAAAAAGTTAAAATTAATCAAAATGGAGATCTTACCCCAGAAATAAGAAGAAATCTTGAAGTCAGACAGGTGTTCCAACTGGCCCTCTTACTTTGTAATTTATGCATAAATACAGTTATAGTACAGCCAGAGCATTCTAATTTTCACTCACCTGCTATTAAAAATCAAAATAATTCCTTTGGCTTTTATGAATGATCTCATCCTTTTATCAACCTTATTTTTGGGCCTGCAGCACAAAGTAACTTCTTTTTCTGAACTTTGTAAAGAAAATAAACTAGAAATTAATACAAGTAAAACCCAAATACTAATATTTAGAAATGGACAAAAGAGAACTCTGACTTTCTTTGTGAATAAAACAAAGATTGAGACAGTTAAATTGTATCCTTGTTTTGGTGTTTTCTTCCCAATGTACAAAATGGGCAAAACATCAAAATTATGTAAAACATAAAGTAATCACAGCTTTTAATACTTTCAGAAGGTTATCAGCACAAGTGGGAAATGGGACAGTTAAAGGTCTTTTGAAGGTCGTAGAAGCTAAAATACATGCTAGCATATTGTACGCTTCAGAGGTATGGGCAACAACATATTTCAAGCAATTAAAAGTACTACTAAACAAACTATATACTGTAGGTTTATTCTTAATATACCTCAGTTAGTTCCTACTGCAATTGCAAGAGTTGAACTAGGACAACTTCCTATAGAAGCCTATATAATAGAAAGGCACATTCTATTCCTACTTAAGTTGATCCTCCGTCCAGAACATAGGACACCTAGGATGTGTCTGGAAGAGATAGCTTATACACAATTGGGATTTAGGTCTCCAACTATAGAATGTGTAGCTACATATCTCTGTCCAATGGGGTTAGGACACCTTTTATACCAAATTTATTACACTCCCTTTAGTAAGATAAAGTTTCAGGTTCAAGAAATAACTAGAAATATCTATAATAACAAAGATATGGAACAGATAAAGACATTTAAAAATTTTATTTTGTACAAAATGCACAAATCATGCCATAATCTGGAAACTTACTTGATAACACTGCTGTACCCAGATATAAGGAGAATAGTAATGAGATTTAGGATGGAATTATACAACTGTTCATATGTTTACTATGACCAAAAAGGAGCTGGTGTAGAAAGTGAGAAATGTCCCTGTGATTTAAAAATGGTGGTCGATTTAAAACATGTTACCTTGATTTGTCCACTACATGAGAAACACAGACGCTTTTGGCTGGGTCCTATTTTGAAGAACATTGGTTTCTCTATAGATCAGATTATGCTGGAACTATATAATTCTAGTGATAAGCAGGTACTGAAAAGACTTGCACACTTCCTGAAATCTATTAAACTTTTGGGGAAATGCGTAATATTGCAATGTGTGTTTGATGAGTATGGAAATACAATTATACTAGATGCATTAACCTTGCAATAACATACATATTTTAACATGTACAATGAGATGTAAACACTTGATGCTATGGAATTAATTTTTTTAATGTGGGTGATTTATGTATTTATTGTAATGGCTTCATGCCGAACAAAGTATTTGATTTGAATTGATTTGATTTAAACCCTCTCAATCTAGACTGGTGGACATTTAGGAGGGTCAGAGGGCCAGGGATCAATGAGCCCTCTTGATTCCGAGTGGTGGACAGTTAGCAGCATTCAGGAGAGAAGGAATCTGGTGTCACAGGATGGAGACCAGAATATTGCCATCATCACCTTCTGGTAAGCCCACCATTCAGAGGTTATTCCCCTTAAATCAATTTTCCAGGTCATCTGCCTTTGAGAACAGGTACCTGATAGCCCTGTCCTGCTCTCAAAGACAGCCAGTCATGTCCTTGTCTTTGGCTTCCAGCTGTGCAATGCAGTGCTCCATGCCTTGACACAATGGCTGAGGGCCGCCAGATCTTTATTTATTAGAGCTGCAGTAGTTTTTATATCTGCTGTGCCCTGGAGCACCCTTTGAAGCAAAGCTGTGATATTAACAAGGTTGTTTGTAAATTCTGGCCCTTTAGCTATGGTACAGTAGTTGTCTTCACAATGTGGTGCAGCCTGACTGTCTGTGTGGGTATCTTGTGGCAGCCACTTTCATTTTTGGCAGTTTGCAGGAAACTGCTCTGCTTAAAACAAAAACATGTTCCTCATGGCTCCACACTGGGATGTCGATGGGTGAAAGCGGTATCCCTGAACTCAGCAAGATATGGGCTTCACATCAGTGCCCTTTTTGAATGAAGATGCCCTATGGTTTTGACAGATGTATAGCAATTAGTGTTGCAGAGTTGGCAGCAATCAAATCATGTTGCCATCTTGACAGTGGCTGTCCATTACCTGAAACAATTAACAGGTTCATGACATGGGGTAAAAAGAAGACCATGTTGAAAATTTGAGGTTGAAATCTGAAAAAAATGACAAAGTTGTGCATAAAAATTAAAAAAACAAAACATGAAAACAATTCTAATTCCAAAAGTGTATTCAATTCAGTTGGGTGCTGGACGCAGTATTGTGTGGATTGGTGGTCACTTAAAGGAGTACAATTGGGGATCCTCTACAGGTAAGTGGGCAACTGGTGAGTGAGAGGTGGCAGGAAGTTGTAAGTGGGGAATTGGTTTAGTGGAGATGTGATGATGAACCAATGTTGGCTTTTCTGCTTACTGCTGATTGGTGAATGAGGTCAGTAGGCATGCCAAACAAGGCACTAAGAATTACTGTATTGCATGCAAAAAGTTACCATGGCTATTTAAAACAAGCATTTGTCAATGTTGAATGTTCACCGTTTGCACTGCTGTTGCACTGGGTCCCATCCTGCTCATACACATTTTTACCATACAGTGGAATAGAGTGGAAATGTGGGAGGGTAACCCACTGTTGCAGGCTGTGGTGGGAGAGAGCATGACAGGGGCTTAATAACCCAAATTGAAAAAAAAGGGTGATCTGGGTTTGGAGTCCAACCATGCTCCTGCTACAAAGAAGCAGGTCAGAAAGAGGGGAAAATTAACTACTGCTGTGGGTTTGGGTAGGAGGGAGAGTGCCCGGGGCTTAATAGCCCAAAATAAAAAAAATTGCAATGTGCCTTACGAGTCCCACCATGATCCTACTACAGTAATATATAAACAGAAAAGAAACAGAATCTGATGGCAGATCCAGTCTGTCCATGTTCTTCTTTTTCCTTTTTAAGGTGAAGTGAGTTAGAAAGGGGGGAGACTCTGCTGTGGGCTTGGGCAGGAGGAAGAGTGACAGGGGCCTAATAACACCCCCAAAAATCTAGATCAATTTAGACAGTACAGAAACTGCTCTGCTTTCAGCTTGGAGTACTCAGAATTTGGGCACAGTGGGTTATTTCAGGTGGTGACACTTGGGGATTGGGCACCCCCAGTGTCTGTGTTATGTTTGTGTGGGGGGGTTGTGGGTGCTGAGTGGAAGAGTTGGGTGGGAGAACAGTAATAGAAGCAGCAGCAATAGTCATTGATGGACAGTTTTGTTACCCAAGGCTGATCATGACAGATCAGCTGTGCTTGCGTGGTATGTAGATCAAAGGAAAGCACTGACCTATGATCTAGTCAGCTATTTCCTTTGAAATACATGAAGATTCACCCAGCAAGCCAGAACTGTGTTATGATCAGTCTGGCTGATGATTGGTGTGACACTGACGAACCCCCTGCAGACCAGTCTGCACTGGACTGACAGTGTCACACCCTCAAAAGTCATTCTCCTAACAAAATGTTCATGAGTTTGAATTCCATATTCCTTCATTTTTTATCAACATCCATGTTATACCCATAGAGTATATGCATTACTCATCTCTGCATAGGTTTCTCAACCTATTTTGTACCTGCTTTAATGCATGATGTTGCAAGCAAATGACATTCCTGAGAAACATTCTAAGGCGTGATACACAGGGATTTCTGAGGTTGGAGGTGTTGCTAAAGCGACAAGGAGAAATTTAAGGGGGAGTTTTAACACAGATATTACTGAATGTACAGATTAGGAGGAATTAATCAATAATTATGTGAGAGTATCTGAAACTACAAGCTGTAGTCCTTCCACTTGAAAGGGCTTGTCCCTGCTCCAGCAATTCATGATATGGACATAGGCATGGTTGTGACTGCACATGGGCTTGGCATTATTCTGCATCAAACATTAATTTTCACTGGTAGGTTTCACAGACCAGAGCAGGTTTTTTCACTAGGTAACATCCATAAAGTCTTAAAATTGCTCCCAGCATCTGATCTGACAACAATAACCCACACCTTAGTTATGACCAGACACAATTGTGGCAACACACTGTATACAGGGATTTGATTGAAGCTTGTGAGTCACCTGCTAATGGTTCAAAATGCCATTGCTGCAAGACTGCTAATCAGGATAGGTCATAGGGAGTACATTTCTCTAGTTTTGAGAGATTTGTATTGGCTCTGCATTAGCTGGTACAATTGCATTAAATTACTGTTGCTTGCCTTTAGAGCCATACACAGCATGGCATCATAATGCATTGCTCAACTGTTAGCACCTTCTATCCCAGAATCCAATCAAGTTCTGCATCTGACTATTTGTGAGAAGTACCTGTGACCAGAATTAACATAACAGAATTTCAGTAATTCACTCCATTTCAGTAATCCACTCTATTTTAGCTCCCACACACAGAGAACAGCACAGCTTGTGGAGTCAGCAGTCTAAGGTATAAAGCCTAGAAAAGGCAATTTGTAGCACTCTAAAACAGCCGGGTTTGCTAGATTGTTGGCCTGTCGATGCTTTGCATAGACTTCCCTGCCTCTGATCGACCCCAGTTATATTGGCATCACAGGGTCACATGACCCTGGAGCAGGTTTTCTTCTGCAGGCTATATCCTCTGACCACTAGGGGTCAGTCCAGAGCTCACTACTTTGCCTGTTTTCCTAACCTCCCCTACTAACCCCTTCTTTCCCATTCACCCCTATATTCTCAATCTTTCTCCCTTTTGTACAGCCCTCTCCTGGTGCTGTCAGCTTTCTATCCCTGCCTGGGTTTTGAACCTTGGACCTTCCTCACTGTAGTCAGTAGCCCTACCACTGCACTATCTGACCTGACCTACTTCTGACCTCTCGGTTTTTGATCTTTAACCCCTACTCACAGAGTCACACACTCTTCTTACAGCTTGTATAGCTTGTGGGTTTTTACCTCCCCCTCTTCATCTGGCCTCTGTCTACAATGGGTCTAGTAAAGTAAATTCTCATCACTGGTTGTCTCTTACTACTCTTTGTTCCGTCTCCCATCCCATGCTCTCTATTAGCTCCTGCCTGTCCCCTAGCTACCATCTTCCTCTCTATTCTATCTGGAACTACTGGCAGTGCCTTACCTCACTGTGATTTACAACCTAGTTTTTTATCTGCCTGTTCCCAACCCTGCTACCACAACCTATCGTTTCTTTTGAGTTTACATGTCCGCTAGCTCCCGATACCAGTGAAGGGATCTAAGCCCTACTTCCACACCTGCCGTCCCACTCGGAAACAAGGCTACTTAAATCTGCCCTCCTTAGGCATGCCTTCCTTTTGCTACTCCTTTCAGGAAATGTACACCCCAACCCTGGACCCATTTCCTCACCTGTCCCAACCTGTGGCCATGTTGATGGACTATTGATAGCTTCTATCTGTATGTGCAACCTGCTAAAGAAATATGATATCCTTCAAAGTTGGATGATCATTCATCATTCTGGTTGTGGTAGAAACCTGGTTATCCCCAAACAGCCCTGATACTGTAGTGGCTATCAATGGCTACTTCATATACAGGGTGGATAGGTTAGCAAAAAGAGGTGGAGGCTGTGCCATCTATGTACGGGACACCTTGCAGGGGCATGTAGTCCCTATCCTACCTCCCACACACGGGGCACAGGCTCTGACCTTTAAATTAGTCATTGGCCCCACAGGGAAATCTGTCCATATCATGTCAGTTTACATCCCACCCTGGAATCAGAAGATGGCTTTCCCTTAAATTGCCAATAGCATTTCCCAGCAACCTAATTCATTGGAAGTCATAGCATTAGGTGACTTTAACATAAACTGGTTGTCCCCAAGGCTGAATCCTTCAAGGACACCATAACAGCCATGAATCTCATCCAAGCAGTCTCTTCGCCCACTCATCTAAACCTGAAATCTGGATCACTCACTCTCCTGGATCTAATCCTTACAACCTACCCTGACAGACTCTCTAGGGTTGATGTTCTCCCAGATGCTCTAAATGACCACTCCCCCATAACCTGCAGTTGGTCCAGCAAGGTTCTCAAGCCCCCCAAACTCATTTATCAGCATCGTCTAAAGAAGGGATTCCTAGATCACTTCAAGAACTTCCTCTTACACTGCAACTGGTCACCTATTGATACTGCTAGGTCAGTTGACAGTGCCCTATCCCACTTCATCACCTGCTTCAATACTGCTTATGACCACTTTGCCCCTTTTACTAAACTAGTAGTCAAAGGCCCCAATACCTCCTGGATAATACAGGCCCTTCTTGACCTCATGCTCCTCCATGATAACTTATGGCATAAGGCCCTTGAATCTGGCCATCCACTGACAGGCAATGGTATTGAGCTGCCATGAATAAATGTATCTGGGAGAGTCACAAAGTGAAGGCAACTCATTTTCAGGAAGCCCTCTCTTCCTCCTGGGGTTCTGGGCATACATTTTGTGAAAACATTAAAGTACTTAATGGAAAAACAGCATCCTCTGCAGCAGCATCGCAACTTGACATTAATGGTATCAACTCTCAGGACCCTATAGCCATAGCCAATATCTTAAATTCCTCAATCTCAGACTTAGCAGCATACTACCACCTAACTTCTTTTAACCTCCACCAAGTCACCTCCCCCCCCACCCCTTACAGATACTCTGCTCTTCTGATTCAGAGCTATTTTCCCCTCAGAGGCCAAACCCTACTAATCTAGAGTCCTGGGTAAGTACCCGCATAGTGGGGACACTTTAGACCTAAAACTCCTTCACCTGGCTTTGGATATAGTCCCTCTTACAAAGATTCTTAACCTCTCTCTCTCTCTGTCTTGGCCAGTTTCCATCCCAGTGAAAGGTGGATATCATGACATCTATCCTCAAAGGAGGGGACCACACCTTTCCAAATAACTACTGCCCCATCTCTATTATTCCCCCCAAGGCCCTGGAGAAAATTGTCTAAGACCGGTTTACTGACTGCCTGACTAGGTATAACCTCTTCTGCAAAGAACAGCATGGTTCAGGAAGGGGCACAGCACCTCAACTGCACTACTGGAATACACCACCTTCCTACTCAAAGCCCTTGACCGTGGACACCTAGTTGGGTCTCTGTACATAAACCCGACTAAGGCTTTCAACACAGTCAATCACCCTCTCCTACTAGCATCTCTCTTCACTCTGGGTCTTGCTTCCAAACCCATCTCCTGGTTTGAGAGCTACCTAAGTGGTAGATCACAGTGTGTCAAAATAAACTTCACTCTATCTAACAGCCTGCCGGTTCATTCTGGTGTGCCCTCGGGATCCATACTATGGCCACTTCTCTTTGGCCTCTTTCCAAATTCTCTCCTAAAAGCATGTTCTGGCCAAGTACATCTATATGTGGATGAAGCAGTTATCTTCTGCAGTCACTGTGGCCCCCCCCTTCAGCTTGCCCTCCAGAGTCTTTTCTCTGAAACTGTAACATGGTTCTCTGCCAATAAGCTGGTGTTAAGCTACAAAAAAACAATGTCTATGGTCTTCAATCATCCCCAGAACAAATACAGGGCACCCCACTGTGCATACTTAACTGTCAAAACTCATAGCTAGAACAAGTGATTTTCTTTGAATATCTGGGTGTTACCCTTGACTCCTCACTAAACTATAATGAACATATCCATAATCTTAGCTCTACCACAAATGCCAGAACTGGTCTCCTTTACAGGAGTGAATGTTGTACTGTATGGCTCCTGCAGCCCTCCATCTAGTGGTTACCTCCTCTGTCCTTTCCCTATTGGATTACAGGATCATCTTCTATGGTGCGGTTGAAAATACTGCACTTTGCAGAATTAAAACTGAATAGGGCCTGTCGCCTTGTCACAGGGTGTGATAGATTAACTCACACCTGTAACTTTTATCAGCTCTCCAACTGGCTCAACTTTGAGGGCTGGCTGAAATACCACACCTGCCTCCTTGCCAGGAAGATTGTCAACAGCAAGTCCTCCACTTGGGTCCTTAACCTCATTCAACATGCACCATCCACAAGAAATATTAGAGGCTCAGCCAAAGCCACATTGCTTGTGCCATTCTGCAGAATGTCCTTGGGGCAACATGCCTTCTGTCCAGAATCTTGGTAGTTTCAAACTCAAACTCAGAGAGCAACTACTCACTGCCAGTACCTGTGACTGCTCCTGAGCTGTCCACCCACATAGTTGTCCCTCTTTCACTGGTGTTCCAAGCCAAACTTCTGTGCCTTATGCCCCCCTCCCCTCCTCCCTCCTCTCTCCTCTCCCTGCACTCTGATTGATTCTTCTGATGTACTGTGCCTTATGTTAAGTATCTGTTTTATTGGCTTAGGAAACCTTGCATCATCCTTGAAATTTGAATGTATGCAAAGGCTTAATTTGCTTGAAACCTTTGTATCATGTTTGACGCTTGGTTGTTTTACACTCCGCATTCAGATGACATACCTTTC
The DNA here is from genome assembly GCA_016271365.2 of Neoceratodus forsteri. Taxonomy (NCBI): domain Eukaryota; kingdom Metazoa; phylum Chordata; order Ceratodontiformes; family Ceratodontidae; genus Neoceratodus; species Neoceratodus forsteri. Next base: position 538,259,768 of record CM057449.1, on the reverse strand, counting down.
AATGTATTGCTTATTACCTTTGCACCAAACTTGTGTTTGAGTTATATTACTCTCTGCATTCATTTGAAATACCTTTCATCGTATTGGCCTTTTCTCTTGTTTTGCACTTCCATGACGTGGAGCCTTTGCAAAGGAGTATCTGACTCAAAGGTTTGTAATTCTAATATCTCAATAAATAAAAAATAAATAAGTTAAGCTGGTTCATAAAAGGGCATTCTCAGTGGCAGCATCACAGAGGGTGTGATTAACAAAGTCAGAAATTTAGGTTAATTTAAGGCAGGGGTGTCCAACCTTTTCTGGGTCATGAGCCACATTTAAATTTCTGAGCAAGATGTGAACCACAACGATGTGCTGCTCATACCATATCCAACTTGCGGCCCATACCATACCCATATTTATCCATATTTACCCATATTTAGGAATTAAAATAACATAGTCATAGTAAATAGTCAATAATCATATTTTAATAAGTTACAGAATCTTTTAAAAATATTTGTTATTTTGAAATAGTTATTTGTAACAACTCTGGAGCTTTAGATTTGCTTTCAGGCTTAGTAAACAGTAGCTTGTTGAGCACTCGGGGCACTTTTCAGCTCCTGTACTTTGACTTTTCTCAAATGTAAAAGACTGTGATGTATACTTGACAGATAATTGACAAACCCCTCGAAAGTCACATCAAACTGCTTCGAGAGCAACATGTGTCTCATACGCTACAGGTTGGCCACCCTTGATTTAAGGGACTGTTAAAAGTATACATGCTCAGGGAGACTTTAAGGACTATTACTGATAATTAAGGACCACTATTTTAGTTTAAGTATTGATGGATGTACCATCTATATTTGCTGTCATTATGGCTGTATTGTACTTCTTAATGTGTGATGACACTAATATGACTACTGTTTGCTAGAAAATTGTTTTGCAATATGCCATTTTGCATGACACTTTATAACAGCAAGCTTGCAACAACTGGACTGCTTTTCTTTCTCCAAGACAAGAAAGAAACTCCCAGCTCCCAGAGGCACAAATCTAGTTCAGTGTTGCCTGACAGGAAATGCAAATCCAATGCAGCCAAAAAAACACTTCTCCACTACTACTGGTATCCAGCACCTAGTTGTGTATAGATGTTCATTCCAAAGAAAACATAAACCAGACTGACAAATGCAGGCTTCATAGAAGTCATATTTCAAAAGATTGAGTCATAAAGTAGTCAAATTACTTCAAAAACTAGATAAAAGTTTGTTCCATATATGTCAGCTGGCAAAAATACGCAGTGACAAACTGCACAAAAACCACTAAAATGTAACAATTATTGATAGAGTCCAGAAATATACACATATACTGTACATATATTATAAAAATATATAGTTCATAATCTAGAAAAATATACGTCATAATGTTGAAAAGATGCTCATATAATGTGTTAAGTCTATTCACTGCAGAATGATGCCACCAAAAGAAAGTTTCAATATAGAATTGAATCACACAAACAGAAAGAACTTTTGGTGCATCCAGCGATAAAGTAGGATGAGTGACATAAAAATCAAATAGCCCAAAATAATAAAGAAAGGGAGGGGGAACCTTCCAAAACAAAGTTGTGCAACTGAAGGGGCTGAGTGAATCTGTATTGCAGTCAAAAGGTCAGTATGCGTCACACTTTATCAGTTCAATATTATAACATAGTGCAATGGCTGAAATAAAACCAGTGCCAGCTAAGTAAAATGATGTCTCTTTCAGTAACGAAATTTGTATATGCTAAACCTAGAGCCACCCTGTTCATCAGGTTAGATTTCAATGCTTAGGTCACAGAATGATCCGTAAATAAAATAGACAGGGAAGAAATCCTTAGAAAACAAAAACACAAAAATAACTTGAAAGCTAGCAATTGTGGTATATCACATAGGAAGCTCACAGCAGCCCTTTCAAACAAAGTGCATATCCCATCCTTCTGTATGGTAGAGCATGATGGAAATGGGGGAGGGTAAACCACTGCTGCAGGCTGTGGTGGAGGGAGCATGCCAAGGTCTCAATAACCCAAAATGAAAAAAAGTAGGCAATCTGGGTTTGGAATCTGACTGCTCTCCTGCTACAGTGCAGCAGGTCAGAAAGAGGGGAGACAGAGCTACTGCTGTGGGCTTGGATAGGAGGAAGAGTCCAATAGCCCAAAATTAAAAAGAATGGCAATGTGGCTTCCGAGTTCCACTATAGTTCTGCTGTAGTAATATACTGTACAAACAGAACCTGACAGCAGATCCAGTCTGCCCATATTATTCTTTTTTTTAAGTGAAGCAGGTTGAAAAGGGGGAGCCTCTGTTTTAGTCTTGGGCAGGAGGGATAGTGACAGGTGCTTAATAACCCCCCCAAAAAATCTTGAGCAATTTAGACACTTTATAAACTGTTCTGCTTTTGGCTTGGACTGCTCAGAATTTGGGCACTGGGGGTTATTTCAGGTAGCAACACTGGGGGATTGGGCACCCCCAGTGTTGGTGTTAGTTTGTGTGGGTTGTGCTGAGTGGGAGGGTGAGGTGCAAGAACAGTAACAGGGGTGGCAGCAACAGACACTGATGGATGTTTTTCTTTGTTACAGGAGGCTGATCATGACAGATCAACTGAGCATGCTTTATGGTGTAGATCAAAGAAAAGAGCCAACCTATTATTGGGTTTTTTCTCTCCTTTGAAATACATGAAGTTGCCACCCAACAACCCAGAACACTGTCATGACCAAATTGGCTAATGATTGGAGTGACACTGACAAGCCCCTTGCAGACCACTCTGCATAGGACTGACAGCGTCACTCCCCTCAAAAGCCACTCTCCTAACAAAATGTGCCCACACAATGAACATAAAAAGGCAGGAGATTCAGCAAAGGTTATTTTGGGGGGGACACAACTTGGCCATTTTAAGCCACGTTGACTCAAAGCTTTCAGGGTGGTATAGTCAACACTCTACCTCATGTCCACATAAGTTGTACCTTGGTAATCCCACCAAAAATGTGTTTAGGGGATCGACCCCCATAAAATATATTTTATCTAAGATTTGCAAGGTATCACTTTTAAAGTTGTGAGATGGGGTGGTAGCTTGGTGATGCTGAAAATGTGAGGCCAAAATGCCATAACTGGCCAACGTCTAGCCAAAGTAAAAATGGTTGGGGAAAAAAAAACTTTATTCCAGCCATATGCATAGTACATGCATTCTAGGACTTAATTACTTTTCCAGTCATTTTTCTTTGAATCACACCTTTTCCATTTGTGGCCATTTCAGCCCACAATATTTAAGATGGGCAAGTTGCAACCCCATATCATGACCACATAAGTTGAACTTTGTAAATTTGACTCAAAATGTGATTTTGTTGGGTATTGACTAGGTGAAGTGAAGGTGAAGTTTATTGATTTGGAAAATACCTTTGAGCCCAAGCTCTTTTACAAAGGTTCCATGTCAGTGACAAGACAAGGTACAAGGCAGTAATTGTAAAATAAAGCATAAAGATAGACAACACCCCGATATAACATATGTGCAAAGACATTGTGGATTACAGGTTAGAGAGGTAGGATGAAATAGCACCATTATAAGCCAGAGGATAGTGCAGCCCCTAGGAGCCTTGTCATCAGAAGTGGGAGGGAGGGGATGACTAGGGTTGAATGAATACCTTTACTGAATATTCGGCTGAATATTCCATATTCGGGCATGAGTTATTTATTATTCAGCTGAATATTTGGTATTTGGCTGTGAAAAAAAGAACAAGTAACGGGCCACCATCCTCTCGAGCCACACAGATCATTTCAATATAGATGCCCCCATGCTCTCACCCTCAGGTAGCACCCAAATCCACCCTCAATCCCCCAGCAGCACACAAATGTTCTATACAAACAATGGCCCCTATGCACAAATGGGCGGGTAATACTCACTGGAGGTGTGTTACCCACCCATGGAGTTCCACCCCTGCAGACAGGTGCGCACCAACTGGTATTCACTCCAGGTCACTAACAGCTCATGATTCTGACCCCCTGGGCATGCAGATGTGCAAAGGGCATTTCTGCATACCGGGCATGCATCCAATGGGATGCCCAGACCAGGTCTATGAATGAATCCCATCTAAGACAGTAGTTGGTGTGATGTGTGCCACCATTTCAAGGCAGGTGGGTGCCCAGTTGTCTGCCTCCAGCCTTCCTTGATGATCCTTGGGCTGGGACATCATGTGGTGGGGGTCTGCTGTGCCCCCACAGCAGCACCACACCAGTAGTGGAATCCTGGGGGCCACATATCCCTTACAGTTGGATGTTACCCATCAAAAGGTGCGCCCCCATGCCCAGCACTCTGTACCTTTGTGAATGGCATGGAGTGTGGGCATGCCCCAACACTCCCCCTGCCCGCCCCTGGCATGTTGCTGTCCACACCGCTGGGGGATCAGGTGCCAAGGGGCGGTGCATCTTGATTATTGAATTCAGCATGGGGGGGTGCAGAGGGTTCAGAGTAGCTACACGCCACAGGTATGTGGTATGTAGCCACTCTGCACTGTACTGCATAGGGCCCAATAAATGTAATTCAATGTAGACAAAAAAGGAGGCTGGTACAACCCACCTGCCTCCGTGGCTGGCTGCCAACTTGCCTTTCATTACTGTCTTCTTTACCTATAGGCAAGGACCCTTTTAGTCAACATTGCACCTCCACAACTGCCACACCAGCAGCCAGCCACATAGAAGAATTGGAATGGAAGAAGGCGACCAACACAGCCTGCCCTCCTTGTTCCACTGTTGGCTACCTTTTGAATGAAGAATGTATTGTGCTTGCCATTGGCTACATAGTAAAACCAGCTGATAGTAAAACCAGCTGATCATGAGATCAGCTGTTTTTAATGTTGTAGTATCTTCATTCAGAAGGTGGCTGAGTAGGTCACCTTCTTCCATTCTGAATCTTCTATGTGGCTGACTGCTGGTGTGCCAGTGGGGGGCTGCTGTATTGACTGTGAGGGTCCTTGCCTTTAGGTGAAGAAGACAGCAATGAAAGACAAGTCAGCAGCCATCTGTGAGGGTTGGTGGGTTGTGCCAGCTGCCATTTTGATTACATTAAATTACATTCATTCTTTGTACAGATGTGTGTGTGTGCTGCTGGGGTAGGAGGAGGTGGATCTGGTTCCTACCTGAGGGTGGGGGGCAGGGGGCTTCTATATTGAAATGATCTGGGGGGTAGGGAGGATGGAGGGGCTGTTTCTTTTCTTTTCTTTTCTTTTCTTTTCTTTTCTTTTTTTAGACAGTGTTTCCCAAATAGCAGACACATAGTGTTACTATTCGTTATTCGTGATCTGAATAATGAATAGTGCATTATTCATGGTATTCGGGAAATAATATTTATTCAGTACATAGCCCTAGTATTGACAAGGTAAGCATTTATTATGTAGTCTTGAGGTGGGAAAGCAACTGGGCCACCCTGCAAATCTGGGACTAAAATGGCTAAAATGGTGATGTTATGGTCAAAGGAAAAACTAAGAAGCTTAAATCCAGCCACATGTGTCAAGAAACAAAACTGGGACAGGGGGCTACTTCAGGTGAACTGAGGTTTAGTGTACTGCACATTATTATGCAGCTGCATTATTAGTGACCTAGAAGGCCACTCATAAAGCAAGTTACAGGTCTGGGACAGTGCACATTATCACGCATCTGCTTCATGACAAGCACTTACAAATGACCTCAAGTTTCACCTAGGGCCTGAAGGGCCCTGTTACTTTGGCTGTTTAAGTAAATTCTTGTCAAAGCAAATATGGCTGCAAATGCATTAACTTGATAAAGGTGTTTCTTGGCCTTAAATGTAAAGATGAATTGACGTAGTCAGCTCCTTGTGTAAATTTCATTTTTGGTAAAAATAGATAATTTATCTGGTTGATCCTGTGTTTCCCACATATTTAAATGTGAGTGGCAAGTGCATGTTGTACGATATGTGGAAGGAGAGTGAGCTCCACACCAAGGCCTTCAAATTATGGTAAATGGAATGGTGTTGGGAGGAGAGGTATGTCTACATTGGATACTATGGGGGAAGCTAGAATGATAAGTACCTATACTGAGCAGATGGCCAGCTTTCATCCAGGAGGCAACCACTGTCCTCAGTGGATGATTAAAATGTTATTTCAATAGACATTTAAAGTAGCTGGAGGGGTGATGGAAGAAATAACTGATGCAGAAAATGGATCACTGCAAGCTGAGATAGAGAGTATGGAGATCCCATGGGGAGAGAGTTCCACCATGATGCAAGTTATTCAAGGAAGAAAGGGGTTAGCAAAGGAAGAAAGGGAGAAAAGGAGCAGTCAAAGGAGAAAGATGTGGAGGGTGGAACAATTGTAAAAGGAGAAAGCAGCAAGAAGAGAGGTGAGGGCTGTCAAAATGGTGCAAGGTCTGCATCAGAAGGCCTATGAAGAGAGACTGAAACAGTTCAATATGTACACCCTGAAGGAGAATAGTGCGAGTGAGGATGTTATGGAGATCTTTAAATACCTCTTGGTGGTGAATAAGGTACAGAAGGGTCATGATATGAAGCTGGAAGGAGGTACAGTCAGGAGAGATTTGAGGAAGTAGTTCTTCACAAAAAGGGTGGAGGATTCCTGGAACATCCTTCCATGGGAGGCAGTGGGAGCGATACCAGTAGTGGGTTTCAAAAATTTGTGGGATAGGCACAAATGCATTCAGCAAGGAAGGACAGGGATGGAGTGTGGAAAAGAGTGCTGTAGGGCACGTTGGGTCTGCAGCAAAAGTAATCATAACTAAAAATTGGAAGACTAGATAGGGCCAGCAGTCATTATTTGCCATCAGTTTCTATGTTTATGTAACCCCCCTTTTGGGATATTACTAGTCTATTCACCCCTCCCAGGGTTTTTGTTGCCTAATTCAGCCCAGTAGAAAAAAGGGTTAATTCTTCTCAGCACTCAGGTGGAGCCTCCTGCAGGTTGGGAGGTCACCACCGGTACATGGGGGGACAAAGCTCAGCAGTTTAGGTGGGAGGGGGAGTTCCAGTCAGAGGAGTGAGCAGAGAGGGAGTGAGAGTGAGTTGGGGCCAGGCGGGAGCAATTGCTTGCTCTGGCTCCCGGCCAGTGGCACTTGGGGGGAACACAGAGGAAGAAGTGGGAGCCAGTAGTCACAAGCTGCACAGTATCTTGCAGGGCAGCTAAAATCAAGATGGAAGTCAGCAGTCACAAGTCACAGAGTGTCCTGGCAACCTGCACCAATTTGTGTCGGGATCTAGTGGGCAAGAATGCAGCAGGGAATGTAGTATCCAGAGAGCAAATTACCTTGGAACTTCATGGGACATGTCCCCTTCTCAATTAGGGGACAGTTCCTGACAGTTCTGGGAAAGGATGCAGGGGTCATGAGGGAAGCCGCAAATCCCCAAGTTGCTAGGATTGCATGTTCCGAGGGGGACCACTGAGCCAGTGCAGAGAGAGAGAGAGAGATGGGTACCATTGAGAGTTTGGGTGCCTGTGAAGAATAATGTCTGTTAGGTATTATGAATTGCTTTAGGACTTGTGCTGCCTTCAGTCATTTGTGACCATAGGTGGTCCTCAGTTAATGTTGTCCTAAAGACTGTGTGACCTCCTCTGTCCAGGTAAAAGCTGCTACTACACTCATACCAGTCATATGAAAGCTGAATGTGATCCCCATAAATTAACTGATGCTACCTGGAGCTATGTGTGAATATGTTTAATGAATCTGGAATTCCTGTTGTTTCTTCAAGTTCCATGTGGACATTCAATTAACAAAAAGAGCTGTTTAATATGAATTAATCTGTTTTCTTCCAGCACCAGTGAGAATAAATTACACTGTGTGTGACATCTAGGCCTGGGTAACATGGCCACTGGAAGTGTTTCTGCTGCCGTGGATGCCCCCTTTCAAGCTATATATTCCATCCATAGCTCTAGACACGGGAAGAGAGGGCTACATGTCTATGTATGACAGATTATGTAATTCAAAAGGATAAGGCACACAGCTGTTACAGTTTTGCACTCACGCAGTTGGTTTATAGAGCAGGTTTAGATACAAATGTATGTGGTGGTTGTTGGGAGGAGGGGTAAGGAGATGCAGCCTTGAGGAGTAAACAAAACTAAAAACAAAACAAATTAAATACCTGTGCCATATAGTACTATGTAGAACATCAAACCCAGCAGTGATGAACATTACATACATATTCCATAGGTTACAGTCAATGATTTCAGAAATACATATTTTTTTTTATTTATTCAAGCCATAAGCCCCCATTTATTGCACATACTAAGCTTTATTTGTAAAGGGATGGGAAATAATTTAAAAGTTTAAGTTGACAAAAAAGTCAAGTAAATTATAATGTTTGGTCAGCTTCACCTTTTAGGATTTCCCTGTATAAGTCTGTTTCTGAGAGAGAGAAAGGGAGGGGGGGGAGAGAGAGAGAGAGACTGAGAGAGAGAGGGAGAGAAAGAGACAGAGGGGGGAGGAAGAATAGTGGAGGTCAGTTTATCATTTAGTTTTAGATTGGTCCTGAAAGGGTTAACACGCCCTACAGACAGCAGCAAATCACTGTACACTGGCAGACACACACACAGCTGGGAGAGAGAGAGAAAGAAGTGTAATTTGAATGTCTGCTGGAGCAATGCAGTCTCATTACAAACTCAGATTTGACTAACAGGCAGTGGCCTATTGCTAATTTAAGAAGTGTGAGGCCACCATGAACTATAATGTCCCCAACCCTGCACAGGTCAGGGTTCTGGGGGCCAGCTAGGCCCCAAGAAGTTATCAGGTTTTAGATGCATTCTAGTGCATTTTGAGGATCATTTTTAGACTATTTGTCTGCTTTTAAAGCCTTCTTTGATAACTTGCAAACAACCAATATCACGATCAAAATAATAACTACTTTTTGCTTTCTTTAAAAAAAAGTGTCAAAACTAAAGCAAAAAATCCCACTCCAGCCACCCTTCAAACATCCGACTATATACCACTTCTCTTGAGTACAGTCAGCTATCACTACATCAGTCATTGCACTTGTTACCTTGCAACATGAACAAAAGATTCTGCCCCCCAACAGTGCACCACACAGTCAGACATACAAGGCAGAGAGAAGGGCACACAAAACACCAGCCTGTGGTGCAAGTGTCTGTCACACAGCAGACATGTACACAGACCATCTATGTCAGAGAATGGAATTGAAACACAGGACCAACTGTAGGGTCTCTCGGGCCCAACATTGACACAGGATATATACCAGGTCATGAATGCTTTATCTGCATGTACACTGAACTGAGACAGTTGGAGCAGGGAAGGTAAGGCCCAGCAGGGACAACTGCATGAAATACAGGGCATATACAGTGATATCACAGCTCATGGACTTGACATGCATCAAGCATTCTGCAACCTGTGTGAGACCTTGGACAGTGGCATGACCATAATTATCAGTGCTCTACAGCAGGATAATGTTTCCTATTCATATCCAGTACATGGCAGCCAACCCCCAAATCACAATATGTCGTACACCAGAACCACAACACCATCAATCACTCCAGCACAACCCACACATGACAGTCAACATGCAGGGGTGCATAGCCAACTGTAACAGATAATGGTCTAATGCCAAGCACATCCCATGGCATGTACATAGCCAAGTCACATGGAAAGGGCAGGGGCAATGCCAGTAGTAGGCTCATCCCATCCTAAACACCCATTCAGAAGTTACCCCAGACACCAAAGCCAAAAAACACACATGACTTAATGCCTCATCCAAATGCGGCACAGGCTTTAATGCTGAAGAATTGCCATCCACATCAGATGCATGTGGACTTCACTTCATGGGTTCCATACTTGCTCACAGTGGGGGGATGGGAGGCTGGCAGGAAGGGGCAAGCTTGTGGAACAAAGAGATCATTCAAGTTGCTGGACACAGGCTAGCCCAGTCCCTCACTATCAGATAAGGACTTTCAATACAGTATGCACCATTTATTGCAGTCACTGTTAGTGCAGTCAGTGGGTTTTGATGGTGCATGTTGTTGTCCAAATGCCCAAAGCTATACCTACAGAGTAATATTACAGTGTTACTGCGGACCTTGTCCTTCGGTAATAGCAGACATGCCTGTCACTCATTTTGCACTCTCTGAAAACTAAAATAAAGTTTATATCAAAAATTTGCTCTTTTAATAGGTGAACACAGCACTGGTTACATACCAACATGAATAAATCCTCCACTTTTTGTAATAATGGTCCGTACAACTCGAGTTTTAAAACTGACGATTTCAGCTTGATGCTCGGCGTGTGATGTCACCATGCTCATGGTTCATCAGAAAATGAGCTGACTTCATCCCACATAATTGCTGCCCCCTAGACTACAGTTGCCATGAGCAACAGAAAACAAGGAAGTTATAGCGTCGAACTCCTCATCCAAATGCTGTGCTCTAACTCTGCAGAAAAAGACAGAGATGCTGCAGGAAATAGACACCATGCCCAAAACAAGTGTTTGTAACCTGGCACTCCACTTTGGCCTCCACAAATCAACAATGGGTGATCTTTTGTGAGTGAAGGATGACATCCTCACTCAATGGCATGGCAGCCAGAACCCTGATTGCAAGAGAAAGTGGGAGGGTGAAGGATGCGGATGTGCTTCTGCATTAGTTCTCTAACGCTAGGAGTAGGGAAGCTATGCTGACTGGGCCACTGCTTAAACAAAAGGCACAGCAGCTCACCGCTGCTCTTGGAAAGTAGAATTTCATTGCAACAGAAGGTTGGTTGTAATGTTGGAAGATTCGACACAACATCGTCTTTAAGCTGGCGCATGGTGAAAAACTGAGCACTGACCACGACGGTGCTCGTAGGTGGGTCTCTGAAGTTCTGCCAGGTTACTGCTTGGATATGCAGATGATGACATTTATAATGCTGATGAGACAGGCTTGTTTTTCTGATGCATAGGGTATGGCACATTAATGTTCAAATCAGACACCCCAATGGGCATGAAGCGTGCCAAAGAGAGAGTTTTGTTAATGTGATGTTGCAACATGTCAGGCTCTGATAAAAAAGAGCTTTTGGTGGTTGGCAAATCTGCCAAGCCTCAGTGTTTTAGGGGAGTACACTACCTGCCTGTTGTCTGTCACAACAACAGAATAGCATGGATTGCAGGTGAAATATTCTCTGTCTGGCTTAAGAATTGGGGCAAACAACTTTGTTGTTGCAAGATAGCACTGTTGTTGGACAACTTTAGTGGGCACTCTGATGTCCAAGGGCTTTGTAGCATTCATCTCATCTTCCTACCACCCAACACCACTTGTATAGTTCAGCCTCTAGACATGGGTGTCATAATGTCACTGAAATGACATTATGTGAATGCCATATACACCAGAGTGCTTGAAGCTATCAATTCAGCTGGAGACCTTACAGCTACTGATTGCATCAAACAGATCACCCTACTTGATGCAGTGCACCTCATGAAGACCACATGGGACACTGCCAGCACTGACACAATTCGGAAATGCTTTCATAAAGCAGGCTTTACCAGAGTAAACACTTCTGAGGAGGTCCCAGATGCCCCTGATGTTCCTGATGTTATAGATGCAGTCCCACCTCTGAATGGCCTTATGGAGGAGGAGTTCCAAGCAGTGTTTTTCCTGGGGGAGTCAGAGGAAGACCAAATGCCTTCAGATGACATCAGTGCAGTGACTGACGCAATGTCACAGTTGAAAACTGTGACAAATGAAAGCAGTGACCCAGAGGCTGATGATCTGCTTGATAAAAAGCAACCAGTGGTGAGCGCTAATGATTTTAAGGAGCCTTGCAGACACTACAAAGGGTGATGGAGCAAGGAGATGACATTGTACCAAAGTGGGATAACCTAACAGCAACTGAACGCATGTGGCAACCTTACTGCACCGCTTTGACGCGACCAGCAACAATCACCACTTTTTTCAAACAAGATAAAAAAATAAAGAAAACACACAAGCACTCCTACCAGTTAAACACTACCTCCCTCCCTCCATAGCACTACCGCAATCATGACAAAATGAGCACAAGCACACAAGCATTATAAAAAAATACTAAAAAATAAATACAGAACAGTAAAACGGACAATGTCAATAATGGACATGCAGCATCTGCACAGTTGTGTCCATTCTAAGCGGTGTATACTGAACAAACAAAATTATTACTACAAAATATCACACTTACCTCACTGCTCCTTTTATGATAAAGCTAGGCGGGTTATTTATTCATATTCATATTGTTTTGTTGTCACTGACCTTCTAACTCACTCAGTCCAGGCCATGTCCTGACTCCCAGCTTCTGAGAATTAATCCCTCACAGGCTCATATGATTCAACTAGTCTGCTGACCCCCGTTCACTTGCCACATAGTACCAGCCGCACCTCCAGTCCAGTCACACAGATATAGCTAGCTACTCACTGGGTTAGAAGATTTCTGCATGAAATGCATCAGATTGCAGATCTATTTTTCACATGAACAAATAGTTCCAACTTCTAGATGTGAACAATGTTATCACTGTCAGGTTATTACATTACTAATTCTTCATGGAGATGACATTTAAACATGCACTACTGCTTTGCCACATTAAATAAATTCAATTCAGTTCAATTTCATTTTTATTCTGGAAAGTGTGTTAGCAAAACTCCCATTTTCACAAACATCCAGTACTACAGAAATTCAATGATACAGAAAAAAAAGGTAAAAACAATATTTGCAAAATTTTATGGTATTTACAACAGGAACTGTGTACATGACAGGAGCATCTAGATTAGAAAAATAAAAATACAAAGCACACAACAATAGAGCCAATATACAGACATATATAAACTCTAAGGTAACTCAATGGTTGCTGGACATTCAGGGGGGTTGCCTACCAGGGCACACACAGGGGGTGGATTGGAGGAAGTGGTCCTCTAGAGAGGAGGTGAATGAGCAAATTGAACTACAGGCCTGATGTTCAACGGGCAGTCTACTGTAAAAGTTAGGGTCCTTGTATGTGATGGAGTTCTGCACATGCTTGGTGTGATAAAAAGGAGATGTCAAATATACGACTGCACTTTGGAACCGTTAAGGGAAAAAGGCAGTTAATGCTGCTTGGCAGCAGATTACAGTGAACTTTGTGTGGGAAATAAAGCATTTTAAGTAGGAACCTGCCTTCAAGGGTGAGCCAGTTGAGGGAGGCATACAGAGTACAGTGATGGGCCATCCAAGGGAGACCAGTCACAAAGCATGCAATATTATCTATGTAGACCTGAGTTTAGAGAAAAGGGGGAAATAATTCCACTATACTGCTCTGTCCTGGAAAAATACATAGTAAAAGCTGAACCCTACTGAAAATGAGAAATTGCCTCTCACTGAGGCTATCCTGGGTAAATAAAGAAATAATACACGATATGGCCTCATGCCCAACCACCCCAGGCATGGCATTATCCCAGCATGACACACACACCCTGGAGTGCATTATGCCTATTATACAATGGCTATTTATTTATTTTTAAAAAATAGGAAAATATGTTTAAATACTTTTTTTTTAATAATTTCTGTAAGGGGAGGTATGCCTATTGAAAAATGAGTCTGTACTTTCTCTGTTGTCCAGAAGGTGGCAGTGCAGCTGCATAGTTGTTCTGTAGCATGTTAGTGCTGCTACTATGCTCCCTTCCTCCCCGATACCTGTCTATGTTTGTTACACTATGCATCTGCCTCCCCCCATTTATGAGTGTTCACATTTCCCCCAGTACAGTTTGAGGAAGCACTGCTGTCTACTGTGACTAAGCCTATCAGAATTAAGCTTGTATCGCTGCTTTTGTATGTGGAGTGTACAGCCTCTTGGACAGCTGCAAGCAAAGGCAGAGTTTGTTACTCCTTTAGGTGATTGTTTTTAATATAAACTAGACCAGCTTTACTAGTATATACTGGGGGGGGGTCTTCTTTACTTGTTTAGCTGTCAAAATGCAGCCATTGTTTCCAGAAGCTGGGCAGCATGAGGAGCGAGCATGGCACTTTTGAATTCTGCATGTGCTTGTACGATCATGCTGCTCACTGGTGGAAAAGCCAATTCGAGTTACGGCTTTTTTAAACTTTATTTTACATTTTTAAGTTGCGAATACTGGGGGGGGGGGTCAGTGATGACTGAATGAAACTGTGTTCAGTCAGTGGGTGGGGAGCACTGATTTCCAACACATCGCGGGCCACTGAAATTGCTCATATGGAGATCTGTGGAGCAATCCTTTCTTAAAGGTTTCATGCAGTCAGTTAGTGTACTGGGACTAGATCCATGGTGTTATGCCAAGATAAAACCATGGGTCCAGTCCCACACTAACCAATGAGAGCCCAAGATTCTATCTTGACAGTGTATAATGCATTATAAAAATTGGTAAAAGGAGCACCCCACTGAAAAAAAGATCTTGCATCTCCACTGTACTATCCTAGGAAAATACAGTGTAAAAACTGGGTCCAACAGAGCCCCGCTACAAACAAGATATCACAAATCATCTGGGCTGTCCTGAGCAAATATATTGTAAAACTGTGAAAGCAGGACCATACAGCAGAACCCCATTGAAAAGCAGATGTTGCATGTCAGTAGATCTGTTCTGGGAAAAAACATTGTAAAAGCATGCAGATCACCTCCCATGTAGCTGTCTGGTATGATCCTGGTGGTCTAGTGGTCCCCTCATAAGGTACTGTCCATAGAATATGCACAAGGATGTGGTGCTATGAAACAACTATGAAAATAAAAGCAGAAATGTTTTCTGCACACACTAACCTGGAAAAGAGGGATGCCGCACGAGAAGAATTTAAAGTGCAAAAATCACATTTATTATAAAGGCACACCCATACTGCCTGTATGTTAAGATTGAGTTTGTGCTTGTACTGCACCTATATTTTAGCCAGTATATACAGAAGAGCTGGCTAGCATGCAACAAAGTAACCTGAAGTAAATGACATGTCACAAAACACTGCGAGACAAATGGGGTTATTTTCCATTGAATTACACTGTTCCCTGCAGTGTCCTGCTGCATTTTGTTATTTATTGCAGCATTACTTAGTTGCAACCTTGCTGGAGCTGCTGCATTTAAATTGCAAGGAAACAAAAACTATGTAAATACATATGTTAGGGCTGGAAAAACAAACAGCAGACACTCAGGTTTAAAGTCTCATGAGTCTTGGCAAATTGGTAGTGTGGTGTTCCTTTGGGGATTTAAACCTACAGTAATTCCCACCACCTCCTCCAGTCCCCAGCAATTATGACTGCAGGAAAAGCTACAGGTCCAAGTCTGTGCCCCATAGGCCTGGTGTCTGAAGCTAGACAACAACAACTCTCCACACGGGTCCTGCAGAATCAGTCATAACTTTGTTTGCACAGGGATCACAGAGACCTGTGCAAAACAGGATGATTTATTACTTTCTTTACACAGGGCCCTGGGCAAAGTAGGAGATCAATATTACTGGTAACTTTCTTTGCACTGGGCCCTGCAGGCCCTGTATGAGGCAGAAGATCATTCATATGTTTTTTTTATACAATGACAGCATACAGTACCCCAGACCTGTAGTTTGTTCAAAGGACAAGACGTGAGGGGCAGTGGCAGGGGAGTTGGTGAGCATTAGGGTTGAACACCCCAAGAAACACAAAACTGTTGATTTGCCAGGATTCATGGGACTTTGAACCCTAATGTTGTTCTTTTCCTTATTGTGTTCATTTTGTGTTTTCAACCCTAATGTGTGTATTAAAGTAGGTTTAATTTTCAGTTTATTTCCTTACTTTTTGAGAAAATAAGTCTTACCTTAAAAACATAGAAACACAGACAATGGTGGCAGGAAAAAAAACAAAGACCCATTTAGTCTGCCCAGAGTTTCCCATATAGCCTGGGACCTAATTTCCATACAGAGTTTTATCCTTCCTGTTCCACCCCCTGCTCCCCCTCCCCCCACCAACACTGCTGCTGACCTGAGCAAACACTAAACATTTCACCATGTCTCTGTCTTGTTTCAAATTATTTACAGTTTTGGGACACACCACCTTCACTTGCAGACTATGCAATGGCTCCATAACTCTTTCTATAGAATATAACTTTTCACATCTCTCTTAAAACTCCCCCCCCCAAACAATAGTTTCTACTCATGACCTCAGGTTCTTGACTCTGTACTCCTACTAAATAGTTCCCCACAATTCACCTTGTTTAGTCCCTTCATGAAGTCAAAGAACTGTATCATACCTCCCTCCTCACCTGGTATCCAGTGAGTATATGTTCAGTGTCTTGAGATGATCTTCATATGATTTCCTTATTGGCCCTGAATCATCTTGGTCACCCTGGGTTTCACCATCTCCAGCTTGTCCTTTCTTTTTAGAGAAGGACTCAGGCTGAGTACAATATTTCAGGTGCAGCCTCACCCGTGAACTATATAGAGGTAGTAGTACCTCCTTTTCCTGCTGTCAGTACCTGTTCCAATACACCCCAGCATCCTATTAGGCTTATTAAAGGCCTTGTTACACTGGCCCTCAATCCTTTTTTCCCCTTAATATATCTGAGAAATTGTTTTCCCCCTTGATCCCTGCATTATATGCAGCACCATTTCTGCATTTTCCTCCCTGAGAATCCTCTTTGTTTCCCTAGTTTCTGTTTGGTACATTCACTATTCCTCTTACCCCTGCTTTTCCTTGTTCCTAAGAAACCTTTTTTCCTTTGTCCACATCATTACTTCTCTGACCCTTACCAAGAACCATACTGGTCTCTTGCACCTGTCTGATTTGTAACAGTTCTTGCTCATGACTTTGTTGCCTTGAGAATGGTCCTCTTGATTGCTTTACATCTTTCCTCTACACCTCTGATTCTGTCTGCCCTAATCAGTTTGTGTCAGACCAGCTCCATCATCCAGTTGAAGTCCACCTTCTCAAATCTAGGACTTCAGTTTTTGATAGAGGCCTTCTGGTCTTGGAGATCAGCCTGAACCAAACTGAGTTATTGGTGCTGGACCCCAGTGGCTCCCCTACCCTCACTCCAGCCATCATCTCTGAGTTGGTGATCACCAAATCAAGAATGGATGTCTGACTAGTGGTTCCTTAACCAGCTGCACCAGCAGGCAGTCCTGCAATGTATCCAATAGGGCCTGAATTCTGGTGAACCTGTCTGTTTGAATGTCCCAGTCAATATCTGGAAGGTTCATATTTCCCACTTCCCCCTTTTTTCAGTCCCCTTTTTAGCCCTTCCCTGATCTCCCTATCTCTCTCTCTCTCTCTTCCACTTGTTCTGGTGGTCTGCTGGTTGCCTCAACCCACATTGTCTTGCCTGAAGTTACTGTGAGGTGAATCCACAGATACTCTGTTTTCCCTTAGTTTCCCTAGATGTGTCCTTCCTCCACAACCTTTATGCCCTCCCTGACATATATGGCTACACCCCCTTGCCTCCCCCAATCCTGTATAAACATTGTGTAACCTGAGACTGATAAGCCCCAGTCATTATTCTGTGTGGCCCAAGTTATCTGTGATGGCTACAAGGTCCACCTCCATATCTGCCACCATTTTCTGGAGTTCACTGATTTTCTTACTCAGGCTCATGACATTAAGGTAGATCCCTTTCAATTAGTTCCAGACCCTCTTTTGCTGCGTTGTGATCCTACATCTGTATTCATTCCCATTCTCCTTTCTGACTTATTTTTCATAATGCTTGTGGACCCTGACAGCCTTCCTTTTTTGCCTCTTCCACTACTCCATTTTGAACCATTACCTTATTTTTACCCTACTTACTGCTAGCAGTCACCAGTTTAGGGGAAGTACTAGCAAGGTTCCCCAATATCACTCTCTTTACCATGGTTACCACAGTCTCAGTGTCCCCAACAATCAGTTTAACTGTCTAATTTAGATGTCAAACTTCTGCCAAAATGCAACAGTCCCCTCTCTCATCAGGTGAAGGCTGTCATCTTTTAGAACTTCTTGCCCAAGTTCCACCAGTCCCCACAAATTGGTACTCTTTCTCAAACACCATCCTTTAATCACCCATTTAATTGCTCTATCTCTTCCCTCCTTACTCTATCTTTCTCTCCCCACCCTCCACATGAGGTGAACCTCAGAAAAGGTCAGGGAGGCTGAGTGTGCCTACAATCTGTCCCCCAGCCTCTGAAGGTTCTGCTTTCTGCTGGGCCCTGAATGAAGCAAAATGTTCAGGACCCATTGTGCAGGGCAGTTGGGGCCCTGTATGAAACAGGATGCACAGAGCCTTGATGATGTGATTTATATCAGGAATCACTGGGTCAATCGGTCCACCACCTCTGTGCCATTTTAAGGTATCAGTGCTCTGCCTTTAGACTTTCAGGATGTGCCACAGAAATTGCACTATTTGCATAGAATTCTATGTTTGAATTCACAATGAATGTACTTGTACTATGAGTTTGCCTTCTCCTGAATTTTTTGGTCATGTCTTGAGTTCTGAAAGTAAAAGTTTCTACAACTAAATTGCAGTGTACAGTGCATTACTGTCTGGGAAGTTTTGGAATCTGCATTTTGGGGTTTGCACTACCCATCAAGAGTGCTTACCTGGAGTTTATTGGGGAGCTTTTGTGAAAAGAAATTTGATAAAAGAAATTTGATACCAGAGCATCAGAGCCACCCTGTCATGGGCTTCTAGGGTGAGTCACATTCCTCTTTTATGTTGTACAAGCACAGAATATTTGGCAGCACTATGGCAAGACAGTCAGCAAGTATGGAGGTCAATAAAGTTAATGCTAACACAGAATCAAGTGAAAATTCACAAAGTCCATTCTGTGAAATGAGCACAGGAGCAGTGGCTGGATGGTGACAAGCCATCTTAGACTCTAATAATTTTAACAGTGACCATACACGTACAAGTCATAATTTAATAGTGCTATTCCAGCAACTAGAGAAGGTAAAGATCAGTGAAATAAGCATATGGTAAAAGAAAGATAGCCTCACTACCTGTAGTGAATGTAATTTGGTTCCACCAAGACTGAGAATTGTGAAATTTCCAACAGTTACAAAGATAATTTTAGAATGAGTGATGAGTGGGTAGAGATTCTAATGGACTGTTCCACATGTTTGTTTAAGTGTACAATAAAAGAATATGATTTAATGCAATAAGTGATTTATGGAAACAGCTAGCACAATAACAAGGATAAGACCTCCTTAAAGAGTTAAACATGACACTGGAGACCAAACTAATTACAGTAAAGTTGAGTCAGAGATAATAGAATGTAAAGCAAGAAAATTAACACAAGATGAGGGTGATTATGAGAATGATAGTGTATTTAACTGGTCCAAGAATGATTACAAAGGGAAAATAGAAATAAATCATGAAGCAAATCATAAAACAAATCACAGGAAGATCAAAGAACAGGAAATCACTAAAATTAACCAAGATCATCTCACTTTGGAAGCTGATAATGATTCATTGCTAGATGATAATGATCAAAGAGATGGATGGTCAGAAGAATATTTTCAATCTCAAAATGCATTAGTGAATAAACATCAGAATAATGTGCCTACTTCTAGTAAGATGTCTCAAAAATAAAAAAAAATGACAAATGAGGAAAGGAGGAAAGTGAAACAGATGTACTGTAGATCAAGGTAGAAATCTAAGGAGCACCAACAAACAAAAGAGCTCCATGTAATCAACTTAACAAACATACAACTGACATCTGACCAAATTAATGTGTTACATCATGGACTGAACTTTGCATCCACCCCCCCAGGTCGGCAGGTTCAAGATTGTAGTTGAATTATATAAACTGTTTTGTAAGATCCATTTGAAACATCATTTAATTTATAGATCTGAAATTAGTGAGAATCAACAATCTGATTCTAGAAAAACTCACCAGGCTAATAATGTTTCACCAATAAGTTTGTTAATGTAGGAAATGCACTAGAAAGTGTGGGGAATATGTATCATGAACATCTTGATGCTTACAGTTTGATGAGTGAAGCTTTAGAATTAATGAATGAAAATGCTGATCCTATAAAACTTACCATAGACCTGGCCTTGCATAAAGAACTGTTTAAATTACAATCTACAGTACTTTTCACCCCCTGGGTAAGAAATGTGCAGCGATCGACATCTTTGAAAAAAACTGTACTGCAAGAAATCAACAGTCTTTTCTAGCAGGCTTGACCAAAGCACTGTTTTAATTTGTCATGTAAAGAACAAAAAAGCAATAGAAGAAATTAAAGACTGGAATATATTATTCAAAAAATCAGTCAAAGTGGGAAATATATGTATGTTTCAGAAGTGGGTAGACAGTTAAGTAATAAGCTGTGTTGGGTAAGTTACTTTTTCTATTACTTTCTATTACTTTTGGAAACTTGTTCCAGAAAGCTCTGTGCAGTCACTAGAAAGGACGGAGTAGTACTAGAAAAGTAATACACCTTACAGTTACAATTACTTGTATTTTTATACAAAGAAATACGTGGCTGTGACTGATTACATTTATTTGAAAGTAACTAGTAACTAACCTATTGCTTTCAAATATGTAATCTGTTATAGTTATTTATTATGTTTGTATTGTTTTGTATAAAAATAAATAGTAACTATAATTGTAAGGTGTATTGCTTTTCTAGTACATTTCCATCCTTGCTAGTGACTGCCTGTCAACAAGTTTCCAAACATAATAAGAAAGTAATAGAAAAAGTAACTTACTCAACACCAGTAATAAGACATTTTATATTAGACTGGATTAAAATCCAATGGATGTATTTAATATACAACTAAATGACTTATTTGATACAGTTCTAAACAATAGGTGGATTAGCTTAGAAGAAAATGATTTGAGCGTTCCATTTCCATTCATTCCTACATTTTATGTACTCTCCAAAGTACATAAAAATTCAGACACCCAGCATCCTATTGTCTCTGGTATAGGTTGTGCAACAGAAAAGCATTCCAAATTTCTGGACTTTTTCTTAAAAGACATAGCACAGAGATCTCCAACCTATGTCACAGATGCTATGGATATCCTGGGGAAGTTTAGTGAGACTACTTGGTCAGCTACTAATATGTGGATGACTATTGATGTTGAACACTTGTATACATCTATTAATCATGACCTAGGTCTGCATGACATGGAATGGCTGTTGCTCCTCTTTGACCTAATAAGGATAATTGATTTAACATTTCTTTTGTGGGGATAGAGTTTGTTTCAAGGCATAATTACTTTATGTTTGACAATAAATGCTATTATTAATGCAGTTGAATGGTGATGGGCCAAGTCCTAGTGCCTTCTAATTTGATTTATTGATGATATGATATATATTTGGAAAGGCACAGAATCAAATGCAGTTTTTTTTTTTTGCAGTTTGGTTAAACGATAATTCCTGTGGCTTCAAATTTACATTTAATATTACTTCAATATAATTCAGTTTTTGGAATTGAATTTAGTAGGGAATGAAGGTGGGTAAATAGAGACATAAGGTTATTGCAAACTGATTGCAAACCGACAGCTAGTAACTCTTTTCTGTTAACTACTAGTTCTCACCCCAGAAAGAAGATAGAGAATATACTGTAGTCATTTTTTTGCATTAAAATGTAACTGTACTGAAACAGAAAGATACAGCGTAAAAGCTAAATATCTGATTGATAGATTTTAATCTAGGAGATACAAGCTGGAAGTTATTATGCAAGCTTTAAGCAGGGTAGAACAAATAGACAGGCAGGAATTGCTTAAAGTTAAGTCCAAAAAAAAGGTAAATTGAACCAAAAGTGTATGCTACAGAGTATAAAATAATTTCCAAACAAGTAGTGAATATTGTGTGTTATAATTGGAAAATACTATGTACAGCCTGTCTCTTTAAAAAAAATGCAGTGGAAAGTAAACTCCTTGTTGCTTATAGTACAGCCCCAAATATGGGAGACAAAAATAACAAATAGTCCTTATCGTGAAGAACACTAACCTAGAAATAAGTTTAAAGGATTTTATAGAGAATAATGCCTGTGCAGGTGTGTGTTATTAACATTTTTCACACCCAAGGTATGTGATAATCCATAAACCCCAAGAGTGAAGCTTGAGGGGTTTATGAGATTATCTCACACAAAGGGTGGGGAAAAATCCTCATAAGGCAAACCTTGCACAGGCATTATTTTTATAATTACTGTTGCAAGGTAGTGTGAGACAGACACAACACACACACACACACAGTATATGCACACGCACATTGCACTTGCTGCACCACACACACACACTCTGCCTCTTCCTATGCAGAACAGACATTCCTTGTTTTCTATACTTTATATTTTATATATTTTTTACACAAAGCACGATCAATTGACAGTAGTCAGTCACAATGCCTTCACAATGCAGCCGCTGTCTCTCCAAGCCTCAGCCAAAACAAACTAACAGTAGGATCAACCAGACTGATTTTTATTGTTAAGGCAGGATCAACCAGATAAATACTAAAAAATAAATGAGTTACCTAAAAGGAGAGTGGAAGACAAATGATCTGTGTGGGTCCTCCATAAGAAAAAAGGAAGCCGCTGTTTGTTGTGTGTCACCCGCTCATACACAGTGTAAAAACCAATAATGTAGTGCACTACAAATGAGTGACAGAGAACTCCTTAAAAACAGATCTACCAGTTATTATGGCATTTGAAACACGGATCGACTCCATGCATTAAAGGGCCTCACCAGTAATTATATAGTTGTAATGCCTGTAAGTACATGATAAGGAGTAAAGTACTATTATACTAACATTCTAGAAAAGAAAAAAGATGCTTCTTTAATTGTAAAAGCATATATGTTATTTATGCCATGTGATGCTGCTGTAATTAATATTATATTGGTAAAACTGCTAGAGAAGTAAATACATGTATTTGAAAATGTGAGACTGTTTACTCAGATTAATGGGCTAGCCAGTTGGGCATCAGCTTAAACTATTCATATCTGTTAGGATTGTGGTTTTGATAGAGTTACTACAGTAGTTTTAATAGAGGCCCTACAGGAAAGTGTCTTGAACAACTTGAAACTAAATGGATTTTCAAAGTAAACACATTAACACTGGGGTTACCATCATTTCAGTAGTTTCGAAGTTAGTTGTTAGTTGTGAGTCAGTGTTTTTATAAATAGATGTACTGATTATAAGGTTTATTATGTATGTTACTTACTGAGCGCAAAATTCTGTGACAAATTTCGGAGGTTAAAGATTTTTTTCAATTGGATTTACTATTGGTGGCTTCATTAATCTATTATTATAATAAATATATATATATATATATATATATATATATATATATATATATACACACACACATATATCAGTATATATGTATATGTATCAGTAAATATATATATATATATATATATATATATATATATAGTAAGTGTTTAAGGCTCTGAGCTGCAAATCTGGAGACCTAGGTTTGAATCCCACAGCCCTCACTTGCATTCTGTGTGACCATGAGCAAATCACTTAGCTTCCCTGTGCTCCCAGGTTGCACCTGTAAGTAAGCTTTCAGCTTGTTGCTGCACTGTGTTTCGTTTTATTCAGAGACTGTGTCTGACATTGAGCAAGGAAGAAGGAGGCTAATGAAGAAGATAGGAAGTTGCTGTCCCAGAACAGGAAGGGTGAGAGTTGTAAGGAGAGGAGAGAGTAAGCATACAGAGAAACAGTAGAGGGGTCACAAAATAAGACATGATAGGAGTGGTGCAGTGCAATGGCTGTGGGGCGGCAGTGTTCCGGGAGACATTCTGGAGGCTGCAATGCTGCCCTATTTGCAGGCACCTCTCTGGTCTGAGAGAGGAGGTTGCCCATCTCCAGGCTGAACTGGCTAGGATTCATGACACCTCCTCCCCCACCCAGGGACCACCAGGGCCAATGCCACTACCTCAGAGGTTGCCAAGAAAGAGGAGAGGCTGGACCAGGGTGGGCCCAGGAAGGGAGAGGGTGGTGGAACAGAGTTGCATCCCTCCAGCTGTACCTCTCCACAATTCATTCACTCTTCTGGTGGATAGTGGTTCCTCTATGGAGGCACCTGCAGTGGAGACCAAGGAGAATGCTGGGAACCATCACAAGGAGACACACAGGAGGGTGGCATGGGACCCCACAGGGGAAACAACTCCTGGTGGGTGACTCAATCATTAGGGGGGTAGAAATGGGGGAGGAAGGGGAGAAGGAGGTAAGGTGCCTTCCTGGTGCCACAGCTTGGAGGGACAGGAAGCGAATCCTTAGGATCATGGGAGAAGCTGAATGAGGGAGGGAGCTGGATGTCATTGTCCATGTAGGGACAAATTACCTGGCTAGGAATGGGATCAGAGCAGTGCAAGAGGAGTTTGTAGAGTTGGGGAGGGGCCTTAGACAAGTAGCACATATGGTAACCTTCTCGGAGGTGCTGCCTGTCTATGGCAAGGGAGATGCTAGGGCACTCCTAACCAGGGAATTCAATGAGTGTTTGAAAAACTGGTGTGGAGCTCAGGGTTTTGGCTTCTTTGGGGACTGAGGAGCCACCTGGAGGGATGCAGACCTATACTGGTGCAATGGTCTGCATCTGTCCGGGGGGACCAGAATCCTAGGAGGTAGGTTTAAATGCTTCATTGGCAAGCATTTAAACTAGCCAAGGGGGGAGGCACTGAAGAGAAGCAGGGGAAATCCTAGCCTCTTCCCACAAAACATGGTGATTAGTGAGGTAAACACCAAGGTAGAGATGTTATTAGGGAGCAGAACAGAGGTAAATGTAAAAAAAGGCAAAGGCAGTAAGGACAGGAATGGGGCTAAAAGGTGTAAGGCTATCAAAAAGTGGAGGGTGATGAGTACCAATGCCTGTAGTCTGTGTAACAAGCTCCCTGAACTAGTGGCCTTGATGGAAGAGGGTTGCCCGGATATTGTGACAGTCACATAAACATGGTACACAGAGAACCATGACTGGGATGTTATCATACCAGGATACACAATCTACAGGGGGGACAGGGAGGGTAAAAGAGGAGGAGGAGGCGCTATTTATGTAAAGGAAGGGATCAAAACAACAGAACTACAGAGTAAACAGGGAGCAGATGAGGCACTCTGGGTCACCCTGGAGACAGGAAATGGCACCACAATCCGCATGGGGGTTGTATACAGACCCCCATCTCAGGGGGAGGGAATGGACAAGGAAATGATAGAAGGCTTCCTTCAAATAGCAGAAAAAGGGGATATATTGTTGATGGGGGACCTGAATATGCCAGATGTTAACTAAAGCACCTTTGCTGCAGACACATCCAAGAGCAGGGTCTTTCTTAATGCCCTACAGGGGACATGCCTCAGACAACTAGTATTGGAACCCACTCAGGAGGGAGCAATCTTAGACCTGGTACTCTCGAATGGGGATGGAGAAAGAATCTCAGATTTAGAAGTGGGTAGCCATCTGGGAACAAGCGACCACCAAACAGTGTGGTTCATGATAAACACAGCCATACAATCAAGACATACAAAAGCAAGAGTATTGGACTTTAGGAGAGCTGACTTTGGGAAAATGAGAGAATGCCTCAGAAAAGCACTAGCAAACAGGCAAGAAGGAGGGGAGGAGGAACAATGGGGAATAATCAAAACAGCCATCACAGAAGCAACAAGCCTTTGTGTAAAGCAAATCAATAAAACACAATGAAGGAAAAAATTGCTATGGTTTCTCAAAAGAGGTGGCTGGGAAGGTTAAGGAGAAAAGGATAGCATTCAGGAAATGTAAGGAAACACAGAAGGAGCAGGACAGAGAACTTTATCAGTTAAAGCAGAAAGAGGCTGGCAAGGCAATCAGAATAGCAAAGGCCCAAACCGAGGAAAGGATAGCCAATTCTGTTAAGAAGGGGATAAGACCTTTATAGATACATTAGGGAGTGAAGAAAGACCAAAGGAGGATATTAAGGCTTAATAAAGAGAAGGATGTGGGTAGAGGGTGACAGTGAAAAAGCAGGGATACTAAATGAATATTTCTGCTCAGTTTTCACAAAGGAAGAGGAGGAGGAGGTACCTAAACCAAACAAGAGAAACACTCTGAAGATGGGGGTCGATACCAGTCCATTTACAGAAGAAAGGGTTCTGAAAGAACTAATAAAATTGAAGGTGGACAAAGCAATGGGGCCTGATGGGATACACCCAAGAATTCTAAAAGAACAAAGGGTAGAACTAGTGACACCGCTGACTACTCTTTTAACAAATCATGGGAGGATGGGATGGTACCCGAGGACTGGAGGAGGGCAGATGTGATTCCTCTTCACAAAAGTGGGAGCAGGACAGGGCAGGAAACTACAGACCAGTTAGTTTGACCTCAGTGGTAGGGAAAATGATGGAATCACTTCTGAAGGAAAGAATTATTGAGTACCTAGAGGCCAGTGGGGCACAGGACCCAAGGCAGCATGGATTCACAATGGGAAGGTCGTGTCAGATGAATCTAATAGATTTCTTTGACTGGGTGACCAAAGTAGACCAGGGAAGAGCTGTGGACATGGCCTACCTAAATTTTAGAAAGGCATTTGATACAGTCTCACACAAATCATTAATACACAAGTTAGCCAGCCTTGGAGTGGGTCCCAAGGTGGTAGCCTGGATAAAAAATTGGCTAGACAACAGGACGCAAAGGGTGGTAGTAAATGAAGTACACAGTGAAGAAAGGAGGGTTACTAGCAGGGTACCGCAGGGTTCAGTACTGGGACTGGTCCTTTTTAATGTCTTTATAAGTGACATTGCAGAGGAACTGGAAGGAAAAGTATGTCTCTTTGCAGACAACACAAAGATCTGCAACAGGGTTGATGCACAAGATGGAGTGGAAAGGATGAGAAGGGACTTGGCAAGGTTGGAGGAATGGTCAAATGTATGGCAGCTCAGATTCAATGCAAAGAAGTGCAAGGTAATGCATATGGGAAACAAAAACCCAGGGGAAGCGTACACAATGGGGGGTAAGATACTGACAACAGTAAAATGGAAAGGGACCTGGGGATAATTATATCAGATGACCTAAGGTGGGCAAGCAATTTGAGAAGGCAGTAAGGAAGGCTGGGGGGATACTGGGATGCATAGGAAGAGGCATCAATAGTAGAAAACAGGAAGTTGTTATCCCTCTGTACAGACAGTTGGTGAGACCCCATCTGGAGTACTGTGTGCAGTTCTGGAGATCCCATCTCCGCAAAGACTTAGACAGAGTGGAGGCTGTCCAGAGGAGGGCAACTAAAATGGTGCAGGGTCTGCACCAGAAGACATATGAAGAAAAAGTAAAGGAGCTTAATATGTATACCCTTGAGGAAAGAAAGGAGAGAGGGTAAACAATAGAAACTTTCCAAGTACCTCAAGGAATCAACAAAGTCCAAGAGGGTAGCATCTTTCAGAAAAAGAGATGTGTAAGAACAAGGGACACAATTTGAAGATAGAGGGGACTGCTCAGAGGTAATGTGAGAGTATTTTTCACAGAGAGGGTTGTGGATGCATGGAACATCCTCCCTGAGGAGGTCGTGGAGTCAGAAACAGTGGGGGAATTCAAGAATGCATGGGACAGACATAAGGCAATCCTAGTAGGGGGTAGGAGGAAGTAAGCTGTTGGTTAACTAGGATCTGCAGCTTATCTGTTAGGTAGGAAAATGGGCAGACTAGGTGGGCCAAGCAGTCCTTATCTGCCGTCAAATTCTATGTTTCTATGTTTCTAACCTCATGTTGCTGGAGTGTGTTGCTGCTAAACCCCTTATTGACTTTGGGAATTAACTAAGCCTGCTGGTGTATGATTTGTCACAGTATTGGGGTTCATTTAATGCCGTGAAGATTTTATTATTTAGCACTGCTGGTTTGAGTCCCTGCTGAACTGCTGTTTACAAAGTGATTACTTGTGTGCGCTGAAAAAGGGACCTAAAGTGTACTGTTCAGGGTGTTTGTGCTGTCTTTCCAAGAGTGGAGCCGATTCATTAAGTACAGTTGCTGCCACTTCAGTAATTGCATCCTGCTCATAGCCCTGTTGCTAGAAACTCACTAGCTTCTTCTACCTATTGCTATCTACCCCTCCCCCAATTGGTGGTGGCAGCCCAGTCTGTGGGGTTGAGGTGTTTAAAGATCTTACTTGCCAAGCGCGTGGCTTTTGTGCGGTTCAGGTGCAGCAAGTACAATAAGTGCAGGGAGTCTAAAGGGTCCGAGGGAGGTAGGGGTGGCAGTGTTTGATTGTAATACTGTTGGTGTTATAAGCATGTTATGTCAATAATGTGGGACTCTAAATGTTTATCTATTTGGGTGTGTATTCTTTGGGGAGTTGATATATGTGGATCATATTGAATTATGGCACTTTTGCTTTTCAAATTGCTTAGTTGTTGATGATGTTGTTGTTACTGATTCATGGCAATTGTTGTTGAGTAGCCCTATGCCCATAAGACAATGTGGGAATAGAGGTTACTTTACTTGTTTGCACTATGGCATGTTACTTTTTTCTAAATTGGGCAACTGCTTCAACCACCTTTCTGTTGTTAGTTTCTGGTGATGTTGAACCGAATCCAGGGCCTTTCTCTTTGGATTCTATGTCTTCCTCTCAAGCATCACCTTTGAATAATTGTTTGAAATCCTGTCATGGATTTAAAATTATTCATTTGAATGTTCGTAGTTTAATCCCTAAGATTGCTGAAATTGAACAGCTTATTGCTCTATATCTGTATGATATTGTTGTTTTATCAGAAATGTGGTTGAAGCCAGGGGTGCCTGATAATGTGTGTCATATTGGGGGTTATAAATTTTTAGGGTAGACCGTAAAGGTTGAAAAAAAGGTGGTGGGGTTCTGATTTATTATAGGATCATTTAGAAATTAATTTTTAAGGTCTAGTGAGGATTTGGATTGTGATACTGATTGGTTGGTTTAACAATTTGTTCTTGGAGGAAAGAAAAAGTTAAATGTGGGCTGTTTGTATAATCCCCTAAATGTGGCCTTCAAAGGGATTAAACATTTCTTGGATGTTTGTGAAGTTTATTTAAAGCAGAGTGATTCTGTTGTTGTTGGAGATATGAATTTGAATTGGAGGGCTAATGACACCATGGGGCTCGAATCTCTTCTTCTCTCTTACGGACTGACTCAGTGTATGAATGTGCCTACCCATCTCAATCCCATCTCACAGAATCATTCTCTGTTGGATTGGGTTTTGACAAATAGAGTGGAGAGAGGAGGGGCCTCTGGTGTCTTGGCAGATTCCGTAAGTGACCACATGGCCACCTTTTGTGTCCTAGATTTTCACTGTCTTAAACCTCCTCCTTCTGTGTTTCAGACTAGATCATTTAAAAGGATAGACTATTCTCTGTTAAATTCTTTTTTGAGGTTAATTGATTGGTCATTTCTTGAATGTATTCCATATGTGGATATAGCATTAGATTTTTTTTGCAGCCAACTTCTTCCCATTCAGGAATCCCTTTTCCCTTTGCAGACCATTCGGTGTAGAGGTTCTCCTACTGGATGGTTTGGTCCCATCATTAAGAAATTAATTAAGGAGCTGGATAGTGCTTGGACTAAATTTAAATTATCTCCCAGTAGAGTTTCAATTGATCTCTACCGTGGACTTCAGAATTTAGTCTCTCAAACTGTTAGAAATGCTAAAAAAGCTTTTTTCAGGGATCACTTTGAAGACAGCTGTGCAGATCCAAAGAAGTTTTGGAATAACATAAATTCTTTACTTTCTCATAAATCAAAATCTGACATCCAGAAATTAAATGTTTACAACAAAGAAATTGGTGACTTGCCCAAAATTGTTATATTGTTAAATTCTAAATTTTCAGATCTTTCTCAGTTTAGATCTTGTTTTCCTCAGGCTGGTAATACTAAATCCTTTTCCTCTGTTCCTTTGGTGGATGAAACCAGGTTTTTTTAAGGAAGTACCATCAAATGAAGTTTTTCATCTTCTGCAGGCTCTCCCAAATAAAGGGACTGACTGTGGGGAAGGGTCGGATGCTTGCTTCTTAAAATTGGCTATCCCCTTTATTACAGATCTCCTTTATTTTATTTTTAATATGTCATTGGCTACAGGTGTTTTTCACCTGTCCTGGAAGAAAGCTAAGGTGGTTCCAATTCCATAAAAGAGCTGTGCTACTTCCATGGATGATTATAGGCCAATATCAATACTGAATCTCCTTAGCAAATTACTTGAGTGTTTAGTGGCTAAGCAAATTGATATCTATTTGGTTACCCATGATTTGTTGTCAGGGCAACAACATGGGTTCCATAAGCACTTTGGTACAGGCGTGGCCTTGGTTGGGTTCACGAACACCATCCTACATGGGTTTGATGACTGGAGTGGTGTTCGTGGACCTAACCAAGGCTTTTGATTTGATTGATCACGGTTTGGCTTGTACAAAATTGAAAGATCTGGGGTTTTCTGATGTCGCTGTTTCTTGGTTCTGTGGTTATCTGAGTAACAGGTGTCAATTTGTTCAAGTAGGTTCTGTGGTTTCTGATGTCTTGTCAATTAGTTGTGGTGTGCCTCACGAGACCCCTGTTATTTTCTATTTTTATTAATCATCTTCCTGGAGTTTGCAAGTTTAGTGAATCACTGCTTTATGCAGATGATCTTCTGATCTGTGCTCAGTCAAATTCTGTGTCTGAACTTTCTTGTTCCCTAGAAAAGGATTTTGGTGCCATCTGTTCTTGGCTTACTTTAAATACTACGGTTCTGAACTCAGCTAAAACAAAAGTTATGTTATTTGGAATGCAATTTATGTTGGTGGACACCCCAGAACTGAGGATATCTGATTTTCAGGGTTGTCTGCTTGAACAAGTGTCTCAATTTAAGTATTTGGGCACACTATTGGATCCCAGTTTGACATTTTCACCTCTGATTCAGTCTATGGTTAAGAAAGTAAATTTAAGAATAGTGGTGTTATACAAATTCAAGTAATTCTTCTTACAAGCAACTAGATTAGCAATTGTTATTGGTTCTCTTCTTCCATATTTTGATTACAATTCTTGTCTATATTATAACACTGGTACAAAAGAAATGCAAGTACTAACTGTGGCCTATAATAATATTTGTAGATTTATTTTAGGAGCCTTAATAGGACACATCGGTGTAATCTTTATTCTCGGTTGGGGTGGTTTTCCCCTAGTTGTAGAATAGAATATTTTGTTGGTTGTCTGATGTATAAATGTTTTTACTTTTGCTCCCTTTTTCCTCTTTCTGATCTTGTTGTAATGAAAGAATTGCTTACCAGCCTGAGGTCGGCTGATGGCCCCTATATTTTGGCCCCAGGCCTAGGCTTAGATTAAGTTCTACAGCTTTTTCAATAGCAGCACCCTTGTATTAGAATTCACTCCCACTTGATGTAAGGATTGCTCCCTCTGTTTTAACTTTTAAACGAAGGCTAAAAAGTTATTTATTACATAAATCTGCTTGTAACTGTAATTTGTAATTTGAATTTTTTGGTATTGTATTGCTGTTGATTGTACTTGTGTATTTTTTGTATGTTTTTTTCTCCAGTTCGGGCCTGAAAAGGGACCTTTGGTCCAGTGCCTTTACCCAGTTACCAAAGAATAAATGAAAAAAATGAAATGAAATTAGTGCGTTTCACCTGGTTTAACAATTGGGGAAATATATATATATATATATATACACACTGTATACATATTATTTACAGTTTTGGGACACACCACCTTCACTTGCAGACTATGCAATGGCTCCATAACTCTTTCTATAGAATATAACTTTTCACATCTCTCTTAAAACTCCCCCCCCCAAACAATAGTTTCTACTCATGACCTCAGGTTCTTGACTCTGTACTCCTACTAAATAGTTCCCCACAATTCACCTTGTTTAGTCCCTTCATGAAGTCAAAGAACTGTATCATACCTCCCTCCTCACCTGGTATCCAGTGAGTATATGTTCAGTGTCTTGAGATGATCTTCATATGATTTCCTTATTGGCCCTGAATCATCTTGGTCACCCTGGGTTGCACCATCTCCAGCTTGTCCCTTTCTTTTTTAGAGAAGGACTCCAGGCTGAGTACAATATTTCAGGTGCAGCCTCACCCGTGAACTATATAGAGGTAGTAGTACCTCCTTTTTCCTGCTGTCAGTACCTGTTCCAATACACCCCAGCATCCTATTAGGCTTATTAAAGGCCTTGTTACACTGGCCCTCAATCCTTTTTTCCCCTTAATATATCTGAGAAATTGTTTTCCCCCTTGATCCCTGCATTATATGCAGCACCATTTCTGCATTTTCCTCCCTGAGAATCCTCTTTGTTTCCCTAGTTTCTGTTTGGTACATTCACTATTCCTCTTACCCCTGCTTTTCCTTGTTCCTAAGAAACCTTTTTTCCTTTGTCCACATCATTACTTCTCTGACCCTTACCAAGAACCATACTGGTCTCTTGCACCTGTCTGATTTGTAACAGTTCTTGCTCATGACTTTGTTGCCTTGAGAATGGTCCTCTTGATTGCTTTACATCTTTCCTCTACACCTCTGATTCTGTCTGCCCTAATCAGTTTGTGTCAGACCAGCTCCATCATCCAGTTGAAGTCCACCTTCTCAAATCTAGGACTTCAGTTTTGATAGAGGCCTTCTGGTCTTGAGATCAGCCTGAACCAAACTGAGTTATTGGTGCTGGACCCCAGTGGCTCCCCTACCCTCACTCCAGCCATCATCTCTGAGTTGGTGATCACCAAATCAAGAATGGATGTCTGACTAGTGGTTCCTTAACCAGCTGCACCAGCAGGCAGTCCTGCAATGTATCCAATAGGGCCTGAATTCTGGTGAACCTGTCTGTTTGAATGTCCCAGTCAATATCTGGAAGGTTCATATTTCCCACTTCCCCCTTTTTTCAGTCCCCTTTTTAGCCCTTCCCTGATCTCCCTATCTCTCTCTCTCTCTCTTCCACTTGTTCTGGTGGTCTGCTGGTTGCCTCAACCCACATTGTCTTGCCTGAAGTTACTGTGAGGTGAATCCACAGATACTCTGTTTTCCCTTAGTTTCCCTAGATGTGTCCTTCCTCCACAACCTTTATGCCCTCCCTGACATATATGGCTACACCCCCTTGCCTCCCCAATCCTGTATAAACATTGTGTAACCTGAGACTGATAAGCCCCAGTCATTATTCTGTGTGGCCCAAGTTATCTGTGATGGCTACAAGGTCCACCTCCATATCTGCCACCATTTTCTGGAGTTCACTGATTTTCTTACTCAGGCTCATGACATTAAGGTAGATCCCTTTCAATTAGTTCCAGACCCTCTTTTGCTGCGTTGTGATCCTACATCTGTATTCATTCCCATTCTCCTTTCTGACTTATTTTTCATAATGCTTGTGGACCCTGACAGCCTTCCTTTTTTGCCTCTTCCACTACTCCATTTTGAACCATTACCTTATTTTTACCCTACTTACTGCTAGCAGTCACCAGTTTAGGGGAAGTACTAGCAAGGTTCCCCAATATCACTCTCTTTACCATGGTTACCACAGTCTCAGTGTCCCCAACAATCAGTTTAACTGTCTAATTTAGATGTCAAACTTCTGCCAAAATGCAACAGTCCCCTCTCTCATCAGGTGAAGGCTGTCATCTTTTAGAACTTCTTGCCCAGAAGTTCCACCAGTCCCCCACAAATTGGTACTCTTTCTCCTGACACCATCCCTTTAATCACCCATTTAATTGCTCTATCTCTTCCCTCCTTACTCTATCTTTCTCTCCCCACCCTCCACATGGGGTGAACCTCAGAAAAGGTCAGGGAGGCTGAGTGTGCCTACAATCTGTCCCCCAGCCTCTGAAGGTTCTGCTTTCTGCTGGGCCCTGAATGAAGCAAAATGTTCAGGACCCATTGTGCAGGGCAGTTGGGGCCCTGTATGAAACAGGATGCACAGAGCCTTGATGATGTGATTTATATCAGGAATCACTGGGTCAATCGGTCCACCACCTCTGTGCCATTTTAAGGTATCAGTGCTCTGCCTTTAGACTTTCAGGATGTGCCACAGAAATTGCACTATTTGCATAGAATTCTATGTTTGAATTCACAATGAATGTACTTGTACTATGAGTTTGCCTTCTCCTGAATTTTTTGGTCATGTCTTGAGTTCTGAAAGTAAAAGTTTCTACAACTAAATTGCAGTGTACAGTGCATTACTGTCTGGGAAGTTTTGGAATCTGCATTTTGGGGTTTGCACTACCCATCAAGAGTGCTTACCTGGAGTTTATTGGGAGCTTTTGTGAAAGAAATTTGATAAAGAAATTTGATACCAGAGCATCAGAGCCACCCTGTCATGGGCTTCTAGGGTGAGTCACATTCCTCTTTATGTTGTACAAGCACAGAATATTTGGCAGCACTATGGCAAGACAGTCAGCAAGTAGGAGGTCAATAAAGTTAATGCTAACACAGAATCAAGTGAAAATTCACAAAGTCCATTCTGTGAAATGAGCACAGGAGCAGTGGCTGGATGGTGACAAGCCATCTTAGACTCTAATAATTTTAACAGTGACCATACACGTACAAGTCATAATTTAATAGTGCTATTCCAGCAACTAGAAGGTAAAGATCAGTGAAATAAGCATATGGTAAAGAAAGATAGCCTCACTACCTGTAGTGAATGTAATTTAGTTCCACCAAGACTGAGAATTGTGAAATTTCCAACAGTTACAAAGATAATTTTAGAATGAGTGATGAGTGGGTAGAGATTCTAATGGACTGTTCCACATGTTTGTTTAAGTGTACAATAAAAGAATATGATTTAATGCAATAAGTGATTTATGGAAACAGCTAGCACAATAACAAGGATAAGACCTCCTTAAAGAGTTAAACATGACACTGGAGACCAAACTAATTACAGTAAAGTTGAGTCAGAGATAATAGAATGTAAAGCAAGAAAATTAACACAAGATGAGGGTGATTATGAGAATGATAGTGTATTTAACTGGTCCAAGAATGATTACAAAGGGGAAAATAGAAATAAATCATGAAGCAAATCATAAAACAAATCACAGGGAAGATCAAAGAACAGGAAATCACTAAAAATTAACCAAGATCATCTCACTTTGGAAGCTGATAATGATTCATTGCTAGATGATAATGATCAAAGAGATGGATGGTCAGAAGAATATTTTCAATCTCAAAATGCATTAGTGAATAAACATCAGAATAATGTGCCTACTTCTAGTAAGATGTCTCAAAAATAAAAAAAAATGACAAATGAGGAAAGGAGGAAAGTGAAACAGATGTACTGTAGATCAAGGTAGAAATCTAAGGAGCACCAACAAACAAAAGAGCTCCATGTAATCAACTTAACAAACATACAACTGACATCTGACCAAATTAATGTGTTACATCATGGACTGAACTTTGCATCCACCCCCCCAGGTCGGCAGGTTCAAGATTGTAGTTGAATTATATAAACTGTTTTGTAAGATCCATTTGAAACATCATTTAATTTATAGATCTGAAATTAGTGAGAATCAACAATCTGATTCTAGAAAAACTCACCAGGCTAATAATGTTTCACCAATAAGTTTGTTAATGTAGGAAATGCACTAGAAAGTGTGGGGAATATGTATCATGAACATCTTGATGCTTACAGTTTGATGAGTGAAGCTTTAGAATTAATGAATGAAAATGCTGATCCTATAAAACTTACCATAGACCTGGCCTTGCATAAAGAACTGTTTAAATTACAATCTACAGTACTTTTCACCCCCTGGGTAAGAAATGTGCAGCGATCGACATCTTTGAAAAAAACTGTACTGCAAGAAATCAACAGTCTTTTCTAGCAGGCTTGACCAAAGCACTGTTTTAATTTGTCATGTAAAGAACAAAAAAGCAATAGAAGAAATTAAAGACTGGAATATATTATTCAAAAAATCAGTCAAAGTGGGAAATATATGTATGTTTCAGAAGTGGGTAGACAGTTAAGTAATAAGCTGTGTTGGGTAAGTTACTTTTTCTATTACTTTCTATTACTTTTGGAAACTTGTTCCAGAAAGCTCTGTGCAGTCACTAGAAAGGACGGAGTAGTACTAGAAAAAGTAATACACCTTACAGTTACAATTACTTATGTATTTTTATACAAAAGAAATACGTAACTGTAACTGATTACATTTATTTGAAAGTAACTAGTAACTAACCTATTACTTTCAAA
The DNA here is from genome assembly GCA_016271365.2 of Neoceratodus forsteri. Taxonomy (NCBI): domain Eukaryota; kingdom Metazoa; phylum Chordata; order Ceratodontiformes; family Ceratodontidae; genus Neoceratodus; species Neoceratodus forsteri. The sequence continues at coordinate 538,223,791 of CM057449.1, read as the reverse complement.
TATGTAATCTGTTATAGTTATTTATTATGTTTGTATTGTTTTTGTATAAAAATAAATAAGTAACTATAATTGTAAGGTGTATTGCTTTTTCTAGTACATTTCCATCCTTGCTAGTGACTGCACAGAGCTTCCTGGAACAAGTTTCCAAACATAATAGAAAGTAATAGAAAAAGTAACTTACTCAACACCAGTAATAAGACATTTTATATTAGACTGGATTAAAATCCAATGGATGTATTTAATATACAACTAAATGACTTATTTGATACAGTTCTAAACAATAGGTGGATTAGCTTAGAAGAAAATGATTTGAGCGTTCCATTTCCATTCATTCCTACATTTTATGTACTCTCCAAAGTACATAAAAATTCAACACCCAGCATCCTATTGTCTCTGGTATAGGTTGTCAACAGAAAAGCATTCAAATTTCTGGACTTTTCTTAAAGACATAGCACAGAGATCTCAACCTATGTCACAGATGCTATGGATATCCTGGGGAAGTTTAGTGAGACTACTTGGTCAGCTACTAATATGTGGATGACTATTGATGTTGAACACTTGTATACATCTATTAATCATGACCTAGGTCTGCATGACATGGAATGGCTGTTGCTCCTCTTTGACCTAATAAGGATAATTGATTTAACATTTCTTTTGTGGGGATAGAGTTTGTTTCAAGGCATAATTACTTTATGTTTGACAATAAATGCTATTATTAATGCAGTTGAAGGTGATGGGCCAAGTCCTAGTGCCTTCTAATTTGATTTATTGATGATATGATATATATTTGGAAGGCACAGAATCAAATGCAGTTTTTTTTGCAGTTTGGTTAAGCGATAATTCCTGTAGCTTCAAATTTACATTTAATATTACTTCAATATAATTCAGTTTTTGGAATTGAATTTAGTAGGAATGAAGGTGGGTAAATAGAGACATAAGGTTATTGCAAACTGATTGCAAACCGACAGCTAGTAACTCTTTTCTGTTAACTACTAGTTCTCACCCCAGAAAGAAGATAGAGAATATACTGTAGTCATTTTTGCATTAAAATGTAACTGTACTGAAACAGAAAGATACAGCGTAAAAGCTAAATATCTGATTGATAGATTTTAATCTAGGAGATACAAGCTGGAAGTTATTATGCAAGCTTTAAGCAGGGTAGAACAAATAGACAGGCAGGAATTGCTTAAAGTTAAGTCCAAAAAAGGGAAATTGAACCAAAGTGTATGCTACAGAGTATAAAATAATTTCCAAACAAGTAGTGAATATTGTGTGTTATAATTGGAAAATACTATGTACAGCCTGTCTCTTTAAAAAATGCAGTGGAAAGTAAACTCCTTGTTGCTTATAGTACAGCCCCAAATATGGGAGACAAAAATAACAAATAGTCCTTATCGTGAAGAACACTAACCTAGAAATAAGTTTAAAGGATTTTATAGAGAATAATGCCTGTGCAGGTGTGTGTTATTAACATTTTTCACACCCAAGGTATGTGATAATCCATAAACCCCAAGAGTGAAGCTTGAGGGGTTTATGAGATTATCTCACACAAAGGGTGTGGGAAAAATCCTCATAAGGCAAACCTTGCACAGGCATTATTTTTTATAATTACTGTTGCAAGGTAGTGTGAGACAGACACAGACACACACACACACATACAGTATATGCACACGCACACATGCACTTGCACGCACACACACACACACACACACTCTGCCTCTTCCTATGCAGAACAGACATTCCTTGTTTTCTATACTTTATATTTTATATATATTTTTTACACCAAAGCACGATCAATTGACAGTAGTCAGTCACAATGCCTTCACAATGCAGCCGCTGTCTCTCCAAGCCTCAGCCAAAACAAACTAACAGTAGGATCAACCAGACTGATTTTTATTGTTAAGGCAGGATCAACCAGATAAATACTAAAAAAATAAATGAGTTACCTAAAAGGAGAGTGGAAGACAAATGATCTGTGTGGGTCCTCCATAAGAAAAAAGGAAGCCGCTGTTTGTTGTGGTGTTCACCCCGCTCATACACAGTGTAAAAAACCAATAATGTAGTGCACTACAAATGAGTGACAGAGAACTCCTTAAAAAACAGATCTACCAGTTATTATGGCATTTGAAACACGGATCGACTCCATGCATTAAAGGGCCTCACCAGTAATTATATAGTTGTAATGCCTGTAAGTACGCAGTAAGGAGTAAAGTACTATTATACTAACATTCTAGAAAAAGAAAAAGAAGATGCTTCTTTAATTGTAAAAGCATATATGTTATTTATGCCATGTGATGCTGCTGTAATTAATATTATATTGGTAAAACTGCTAGAGAAGTAAATACATGTGTATTTGAAAATGTGAGAGCTGTTTACTCAGATTAATGGGCTAGCCAGTTGGGCATCAGCTTAAACTATTCATATCTGTTAGGATTGTGGTTTTTGATAGAGTTACTACAGTAGTTTTAATAGAGGCCCTACAGGGGAAAGTGTCTTGAACAACTTGAAACTAAATGGATTTTCAAAGTAAACACATTAACACTGGGGGGTTACCATCATTTCAGTAGTTTCAGAAGTTAGTTGTTAGTTGTGAGTCAGTGTTTTTTTTATAAATAGATGTACTGATTATAAGGTTTATTATGTATGTGCTACTTACTGAGCGCAAAATTCTGTGACAAATTTCGGAGGTTAAAGATTTTTTTTTCAATTGGATTTACTATTGGTGGGCTTCATTAATCTATTATTATAATAAATATATATATATATATATATATATATATATATATATATATACACACACACACATATATATCAGTATATATGTATATATATCAATAAATATATATATATATATATATATATATATATATATAATCAGTATAGTGCAGTGGTTTAAGGCTCTGAGCTGCAAATCTGGAGACCTAGGTTTGAATCCCACAGCCCTCACTTGCATTCTGTGTGACCATGAGCAAATCACTTAGCTTCCCTGCTGTCCCAGGTTGCACCTGTAAGTAAGCTTTCAGCTTGTTGCTGCACTGTGTTTCGCTTTATTCAGAGACTGTGTCTGACATTGAGCAAGGAAGAAGGAGGCTAATGAAGAAGATAGGAAGTTGCTGTCCCAGAACAGGAAGGGTGAGAGTTGTAAGGAGAGGAGAGTAAGCATACAGAGAAACAGTAGAGGGTCACAAAATAAGACATGATAGAGTGGTGCAGTGCAATGGCTGTGGGGCGGCAGTGTTCCGGGAGACATTCTGGAGGCTGCAATGCTGCCCTATTTGCAGGCACCTCTCTGGTCTGAGAGAGGAGTTTGCCCATCTCCAGGCTGAACTGGCTAGGATTCATGACACCTCCTCCCCCACCCAGGGACCACCAGGGCCAATGCCACTACCTCAGAGGTTGCCAAGAAAGAGGAGAGGCTGGACCAGGGTGGGCTCAGGAAGGGAGAGGGTGGTGGAACAGAGTTGCATCCCTCCAGCTGTACCTCTCCACAATTCATTCACTCTTCTGGTGGATAGTGGTTCCTCTATGGAGGCACCTGCAGTGGAGACCAAGGAGAATGCTGGGAACCATCACAAAGGAGACACACAGGAGGGTGGCATGGGACCCCACAGGGGAAGGAAACAACTCCTGGTGGGTGACTCAATCATTAGGGGGGTAGAAATGGGGGAGGAAGGGGAGAAGGAGGTAAGGTGCCTTCCTGGTGCCACAGCTTGGAGGGACAGGAAGCGAATCCTTAGGATCATGGGAGAAGCTGAATGAGGGAGGGAGCTGGATGTCATTGTCCATGTAGGGACAAATTACCTGGCTAGGAATGGGATCAGAGCAGTGCAAGAGGAGTTTGTAGAGTTGGGGAGGGGCCTTAGACAAGTAGCACATATGGTAACCTTCTCGGAGGTGCTGCCTGTCTATGGCAAGGGAGATGCTAGGGCACTCCTAACCAGGGAATTCAATGAGTGTTTGAAAAACTGGTGTGGAGCTCAGGGTTTTGGCTTCTTTGGGGACTGAGGAGCCACCTGGAGGGATGCAGACCTATACTGGTGCAATGGTCTGCATCTGTCCGGGAGGACCAGAATCCTAGGAGGTAGGTTTAAATGCTTCATTGGCAAGCATTTAAACTAGCCAAGGGGGGAGGCACTGAAGAGAAGCAGGGGAAATCCTAGCCTCTTCCCACAAAACATGGTGATTAGTGAGGTAAACACCAAGGTAGAGATGTTATTAGGGAGCAGAACAGAGGTAAATGTAAAAAAAGGCAAAGGCAGTAAGGACAGGAATGGGGCTAAAAGGTGTAAGGCTATCAAAAAGTGGAGGGTGATGAGTACCAATGCCTGTAGTCTGTGTAACAAGCTCCCTGAACTAGTGGCCTTGATGGAAGAGGGTTGCCCGGATATTGTGACAGTCACATAAACATGGTACACAGAGAACCATGACTGGGATGTTATCATACCAGGATACACAATCTACAGGGGGGACAGGGAGGGTAAAAGAGGAGGAGGAGGCGCTATTTATGTAAAGGAAGGGATCAAAACAACAGAACTACAGAGTAAACAGGGAGCAGATGAGGCACTCTGGGTCACCCTGGAGACAGGAAATGGCACCACAATCCGCATGGGGGTTGTATACAGACCCCCATCTCAGGGGGAAGGAATGGACAAGGAAATGATAGAAGGCTTCCTTCAAATAGCAGAAAAAGGGGATATATTGTTGATGGGGGACCTGAATATGCCAGATGTTAACTAAAGCACCTTTGCTGCAGACACATCCAAGAGCAGGGTCTTTCTTAATGCCCTACAGGGGACATGCCTCAGACAACTAGTATTGGAACCCACTCAGGAGGGAGCAATCTTAGACCTGGTACTCTCGAATGGGGATGGAGAAAGAATCTCAGATTTAGAAGTGGGTAGCCATCTGGGAACAAGCGACCACCAAACAGTGTGGTTCATGATAAACACAGCCATACAATCAAGACATACAAAAGCAAGAGTATTGGACTTTAGGAGAGCTGACTTTGGGAAAATGAGAGAATGCCTCAGAAAAGCACTAGCAAACAGGCAAGAAGGAGGGGAGGAGGAACAATGGGGAATAATCAAAACAGCCATCACAGAAGCAACAAGCCTTTGTGTAAAGCAAATCAATAAAACACAATGAAGGAAAAAATTGCTATGGTTTCTCAAAAGAGGTGGCTGGGAAGGTTAAGGAGAAAAGGATAGCATTCAGGAAATGTAAGGAAACACAGAAGGAGCAGGACAGAGAACTTTATCAGTTAAAGCAGAAAGAGGCTGGCAAGGCAATCAGAATAGCAAAGGCCCAAACCGAGGAAAGGATAGCCAATTCTGTTAAGAAGGGGGATAAGACCTTTTATAGATACATTAGGGAGTGAAGAAAGACCAAAGGAGGGATATTAAGGCTTAATAAAGAGAAGGGAATGTGGGTAGAGGGTGACAGTGAAAAAGCAGGGATACTAAATGAATATTTCTGCTCAGTTTTCACAAAGGAAGAGGAGGAGGAGGTACCTAAACCAAACAAGAGAAACACTCTGAAGATGGGGGTCGATACCAGTCCATTTACAGAAGAAAGGGTTCTGAAAGAACTAATAAAATTGAAGGTGGACAAAGCAATGGGGCCTGATGGGATACACCCAAGAATTCTAAAAGAACAAAGGTAGAACTAGTGACACACGTGACTACTCTTTTAACAAATCATGGGAGGATGGGATGGTACCCGAGGACTGGAGGAGGGCAGATGTGATTCCTCTTCACAAAAGTGGGAGCAGGACAGAGGCAGGAAACTACAGACCAGTTAGTTTGACCTCAGTGGTAGGGAAAATGATGGAATCACTTCTGAAGGAAAGAATTATTGAGTACCTAGAGGCCAGTGGGGCACAGGACCCAAGGCAGCATGGATTCACAATGGGAAGGTCGTGTCAGATGAATCTAATAGATTTCTTTGACTGGGTGACCAAAGTAGACCAGGGAAGAGCTGTGGACATGGCCTACCTAAATTTTAGAAAGGCATTTGATACAGTCTCACACAAATCATTAATACACAAGTTAGCCAGCCTTGGAGTGGGTCCCAAGGTGGTAGCCTGGATAAAAAATTGGCTAGACAACAGGACGCAAAGGGTGGTAGTAAATGAAGTACACAGTGAAGAAAGGAGGGTTACTAGCAGGGTACCGCAGGGTTCAGTACTGGGACTGGTCCTTTTTAATGTCTTTATAAGTGACATTGCAGAGGAACTGGAAGGAAAAGTATGTCTCTTTGCAGACAACACAAAGATCTGCAACAGGGTTGATGCACAAGATGGAGTGGAAAGGATGAGAAGGGACTTGGCAAGGTTGGAGGAATGGTCAAATGTATGGAAGCTCAGATTCAATGCAAAGAAGTGCAAGGTAATGCATATGGGAAACAAAAACCCAGGGGAAGCGTACACAATGGGGGTAAGATACTGCTGACAACAGTAAAAATGGAAAGGGACCTGGGGATAATTATATCAGATGACCTAAAGGTGGGCAAGCAATTTGAGAAGGCAGTAAGGAAGGCTGGGGGATACTGGGATGCATAGGAAGAGGCATCAATAGTAGAAAACAGGAAGTTGTTATCCCTCTGTACAGACAGTTGGTGAGACCCCATCTGGAGTACTGTGTGCAGTTCTGGAGATCCCATCTCCGCAAAGACTTAGACAGAGTGGAGGCTGTCCAGAGGAGGGCAACTAAAATGGTGCAGGGTCTGCACCAGAAGACATATGAAGAAAAAGTAAAGGAGCTTAATATGTATACCCTTGAGGAAAGAAAGGAGAGAGGGTAAACAATAGAAACTTTCAAGTACCTCAAGGGAATCAACAAAGTCCAAGAGGGTAGCATCTTTCAGAAAAAGAGATGTGTAAGAACAAGGGGACACAATTTGAAGATAGAGGGGGGGACTGCTCAGAGGTAATGTGAGGAAGTATTTTTTCACAGAGAGGGTTGTGGATGCATGGAACATCCTCCCTGAGGAGGTCGTGGAGTCAGAAACAGTGGGGGAATTCAAGAATGCATGGGACAGACATAAGGCAATCCTAGTAGGGGGTAGGAGGAAGTAAGCTGTTGGTTAACTAGGATCTGCAGCTTATCTGTTAGGTAGGAAAATGGGCAGACTAGGTGGGCCAAGCAGTCCTTATCTGCCGTCAAATTCTATGTTTCTATGTTTCTAACCTCATGTTGCTGGAGTGTGTTGCTGCTAAACCCCTTATTGACTTTGGGAATTAACTAAGCCTGCTGGTGTATGATTTGTCACAGTATTGGGGTTCATTTTAATGCCGTGAAGATTTTATTATTTAGCACTGCTGGTTTGAGTCCCTGCTGAACTGCTGTTTACAAAGTGATTACTTGTGTGCCGCTGAAAAAGGGACCTAAAGTGTACTGTTCAGGGTGTTTGTGCTGTCTTTCCAAGAGTGGAGCCGATTCATTAAGTACAGTTGCTGCCACTTCAGTAATTGCATCCTGCTCATAGCCCTGTTGCTAGAAACTCACTAGCTTCTTCTACCTATTGCTATCTGCACCCCCTTCCCCCAATTGGTGGTGGCAGCCCAGTCTGTGGGGTTGAGGTGTTTTAAAGATCTTACTTGCCAAACGCGGTGGCTTTTGTGCGGTTCAGGTGCAGCAAGTACAATAAGTGCAGGGGAGTCTAAGGGAGTCCGAGGGAGGTAGGGGAGTGGCAGTGTTTGATTGTAATACTGTTGGTGTTATAAGCATGTTATGTCAATAATGTGGGACTCTAAATGTTTATCTATTTGGGTGTGTATTCTTTGGGGGAGTTGATATATGTGGATCATATTGAATTATGGCACTTTTGCTTTTCAAATTGCTTAGTTGTTGATGATGTTGTTGTTACTGATTCATGGCAATTGTTGTTGAGTAGCCCTATGCCCATAAGACAATGTGGGAATAGAGGTTACTTTACTTGTTTGCACTATGGCATGTTACTTTTTTCTAAATTGGGCAACTGCTTCAACCACCTTTCTGTTGTTAGTTTCTGGTGATGTTGAACCAATCCAGGGCCTTTCTCTTTGGATTCTATGTCTTCCTCTCAAGCATCACCTTTGAATAATTGTTTGAAATCCTGTCATGGATTTAAAATTATTCATTTGAATGTTCGTAGTTTAATCCCTAAGATTGCTGAAATTGAACAGCTTATTGCTCTATATCTGTATGATATTGTTGTTTTATCAGAAATGTGGTTGAAGCCAGGGGTGCCTGATAATGTGTGTCATATTGGGGGTTATAAATTTTTAGGGTAGACCGTAAAGGTTGAAAAAAAGGTGGTGGGGTTCTGATTTATTATAGGGATCATTTAGAAATTAATTTTTTAAGGTCTAGTGAGGATTTGGATTGTGATACTGATTGGTTGGTTTAACAATTTGTTCTTGGAGGAAAGAAAAAGTTAAATGTGGGCTGTTTGTATAATCCCCCTAAATGTGGCCTTCAAGGGATTAAACATTTCTTGGATGTTTGTGAAGTTTATTTAAAGCAGAGTGATTCTGTTGTTGTTGGAGATATGAATTTGAATTGGAGGGCTAATGACACCATGGGGCTCGAATCTCTTCTTCTCTCTTACGGACTGACTCAGTGTATGAATGTGCCTACCCATCTCAATCCCATCTCACAGAATCATTCTCTGTTGGATTGGGTTTTGACAAATAGAGTGGAGAGAGGAGGGGCCTCTGGTGTCTTGGCAGATTCCGTAAGTGACCACATGGCCACCTTTTGTGTCCTAGATTTTCACTGTCTTAAACCTCCTCCTTCTGTGTTTCAGACTAGATCATTTAAAAGGATAGACTATTCTCTGTTAAATTCTTTTTTGAGGTTAATTGATTGGTCATTTCTTGAATGTATTCCATATGTGGATATAGCATTAGATTTTTTTTGCAGCCAACTTCTTCCCATTCAGGAATCCCTTTTCCCTTTGCAGACCATTCGGTGTAGAGGTTCTCCTACTGGATGGTTTGGTCCCATCATTAAGAAATTAATTAAGGAGCTGGATAGTGCTTGGACTAAATTTAAATTATCTCCCAGTAGAGTTTCAATTGATCTCTACCGTGGACTTCAGAATTTAGTCTCTCAAACTGTTAGAAATGCTAAAAAAGCTTTTTTCAGGGATCACTTTGAAGACAGCTGTGCAGATCCAAGAAGTTTTGGAATAACATAAATTCTTTACTTTCTCATAAATCAAAATCTGACATCCAGAAATTAAATGTTTACAACAAAGAAATTGGTGACTTGCCCAAAATTGTTATATTTGTTAAATTCTAAATTTTCAGATCTTTCTCAGTTTAGATCTTGTTTTCCTCAGGCTGGTAATACTAAATCCTTTTCCTCTGTTCCTTTGGTGGATGAAACCAGGTTTTTAAGGAAGTACCATCAAATGAAGTTTTCATCTTCTGCAGGCTCTCCCAAATAAAGGGACTGACTGTGGGGAAGGGTGGATGCTTGCTTCTTAAAATTGGCTATCCCTTTATTACAGATCTCCTTTATTTTATTTTAATATGTCATTGGCTACAGGTGTTTTCACCTGTCCTGGAAAAACTAAGGTGGTTCCAATTCCATAAAGAGCTGTGCTACTTCCATGGATGATTATAGGCCAATATCAATACTGAATCTCCTTAGCAAATTACTTGAGTGTTTAGTGGCTAAGCAAATTGATATCTATTTGGTTACCCATGATTTGTTGTCAGGGCAACAACATGGGTTCCATAAGCACTTTGGTTCAGGCGTGGCCTTGGTTGGGTTCACGAACACCATCCTACATGGGTTTGATGACTGGAGTGGTGTTCGTGGACCTAACCAAGGCTTTTGATTTGATTGATCACGGTTTGGCTTGTACAAAATTGAAAGATCTGGGGTTTTCTGATGTCGCTGTTTCTTGGTTCTGTGGTTATCTGAGTAACAGGTGTCAATTTGTTCAAGTAGGTTCTGTGGTTTCTGATGTCTTGTCAATTAGTTGTGGTGTGCCTCACGAGACCCCTGTTATTTTCTATTTTTATTAATCATCTTCCTGGAGTTTGCAAGTTTAGTGAATCACTGCTTTATGCAGATGATCTTCTGATCTGTGCTCAGTCAAATTCTGTGTCTGAACTTTCTTGTTCCCTAGAAAAGGATTTTGGTGCCATCTGTTCTTGGCTTACTTTAAATACTACGGTTCTGAACTCAGCTAAAACAAAAGTTATGTTATTTGGAATGCAATTTATGTTGGTGGACACCCCAGAACTGAGGATATCTGATTTTCAGGGTTGTCTGCTTGAACAAGTGTCTCAATTTAAGTATTTGGGCACACTATTGGATCCCAGTTTGACATTTTCACCTCTGATTCAGTCTATGGTTAAGAAAGTAAATTTAAGAATAGTGGTGTTATACAAATTCAAGTAATTCTTCTTACAAGCAACTAGATTAGCAATTGTTATTGGTTCTCTTCTTCCATATTTTGATTACAATTCTTGTCTATATTATAACACTGGTACAAAAGAAATGCAAGTACTAACTGTGGCCTATAATAATATTTGTAGATTTATTTTAGGAGCCTTAATAGGACACATCGGTGTAATCTTTATTCTCGGTTGGGGTGGTTTTCCCCTAGTTGTAGAATAGAATATTTTGTTGGTTGTCTGATGTATAAATGTTTTTACTTTTGCTCCCTTTTTCCTCTTTCTGATCTTGTTGTAATGAAAGAATTGCTTACCAGCCTGAGGTCGGCTGATGGCCCCTATATTTTGCCCCCAGGCCTAGGCTTAGATTAAGTTCTACAGCTTTTTCAATAGCAGCACCCTTGTATTAGAATTCACTCCCACTTGATGTAAGGATTGCTCCCTCTGTTTTAACTTTTAAACGAAGGCTAAAAAGTTATTTATTACATAAATCTGCTTGTAACTGTAATTTGTAATTTGAATTTTTTGGTATTGTATTGCTGTTGATTGTACTTGTGTATTTTTTGTATGTTTTTTTCTCCAGTTCGGGCCTGAAAAGGGACCTTTGGTCCAGTGCCTTTACCCAGTTACCAAAGAATAAATGAAAAAAATGAAATGAAATTAGTGCGTTTCACCTGGTTTAACAATTGGGAAAATATATATATATATATATGTACACACTGTATACATATATATATATATGATACATGATGGGCATGAGTGTGATATGGAAAATATTTTCACTCCTCTAGAGTGACCTCTGAATTCTCATGAGTGGCAAAGCCATGAGTGAGGTTTCAGAGGTCACTGTACAGGACTGAACATATTTCCCATATCACACGGGTGCACATCATGTATCCTACTTATACAATGGGGGCCTCATTGTTGCAAAAAGGTTTCTGGGGGTGTAATAAATGCCATTTATTTTAACTCTGCTGATGTCATCAGGATTTATTGCACTGCAGTGAAAAGAACTTGTTTTATCTCACTGGAATATGTCTCATCCCCATTGTATAACTATCTATATATATATATATAGGTGTGTTTGTTCAGTGCTCCATGTCTCTCTCATTTTTTAAATAAACCTGCATCAAGCATACTCCTGGAGTGCTGGCTTTTCATTTTGTGTTATTGTCTGGCTAGCAACCTTTACCAGCACTCCCTACCTGACTCCAGAGCACAATTTGCTCCTTGTCTGCATATTTTTTGAATGGGTCAGGCAGGAGAGAGGAGATAGGTGGACTGATTGGCACCAGCCATCTCCATGCAATTAATTTAGTTGGGGCAAGTATTTTAGAGGTGTAAAAAGTTAAACTGGCCAAATCTAAAACTTCTTTTGCTTACCTAGAACTTAAAACAGCTTGGATTTTAAATCTGAAACCTACAGGTTTGACTGAGTTTGGCCCAAGATGTGTGCTTTTGTAAATTTTATGTTTGTATTCCTTGTGGTGTTTCAAAACATTTAATAAAAATTGCACCATTTGTCACACAAGGTTAAGTTGCACAAATGAATGTTCTAAGGAGAACTGTATTTTTGAGGAAACAAAAATACAGGTATCCTTATAGCAATATTGGGCCCAATTTTCAATAGGCTGAGAATGCAATAAGCACTCATGCACCAAACATAAGGCTTGTGGCATTCTCCTGGCTGGAAATCTGGATTTTCTATCCTGTGCACCAATTGGCATTAGTTAGACCAACCCTTTCTGGTCTAACTTGCGGCACTCTCTGGTACCTTTTTATAGGGCTTGCATTAAATATTTGGTGCAAGCTGCCATAAATTGGGTAAACTGTTGCAAATGCATCCAACCTATGAAAATCAGATGTAGTTATGGCAAACCCAGTAGGAGCACCAACAATGTCAAAGTCTCGTGGCATATAGCTTGACACATGCCATGTGCCACCTTTGAAAATCGAGCCCATTGTATTCATTTCTGCTTTTGAAGGGCTGGGTGTGTCACATCACATGTCTATAACAGGCTTCAACATTGTCCATTTTTATTTTGTGTCCGTGAACTGAGATGGGGCTCCTCATCTCTGCATCATCCCTTCAGTGCCATCAGTATGTGCACAGATGTGAGGAATGGCCAGTACACTCCCTGCCTACTCTGGATACATTTCTGAAAGGGTAGCTGCTCATAGTATTCCTTATTTGTTTTTTTCTTTAGGTATTATGGTACTACCAGCAGCAGCTGCTTAATCCCACCACTGGTATTCCTCTTCTGCCTGACCATAGCATTTAATTAAAGAACAGCAGTGGGTGATCAATCCTGCTGCCATTATCACAACCACCCAACCAGTCTTTGCCCATCCACTGGTGCCAGGGAATATTCCATCTTCCAATAGTTTCTGACACTGGGGTACCACTCCCAGTGTTGGTAAATACATTATAGACACTGGTGTGCCTATTTCCCAGTATCCAGCCCTGCCTATTGTTCTCCCATAGTCCCATCCCATAGAATTGATGGGGCACCAGGTTGCTCACCCCCTGTGTCCCCAAAGTCCTCACCAACACTGGGATTCCCAATCACCAGTGTCAGATCTAAAAGAAACAAAAACAACCTTCATCATCTTTCTTTATTGTAAAATCTTTGAAAAAGAAAAACATCCATCGTTGTCTTCGCCTGCCCTCACCCCCTATGCAACACCCATATCCCTCACTTACCTATCTGGGTCCAACATAGAAACATAGAATCTGTTGGCATATAAGGACCATACAGCTCACCTAGTCTGCCCATTTCCCTACTCACTGCTGTAGCCCCAGATCCTATTTGATCTGTGGATCTCCTGCTGTGCCCATCTCCAGGGTACCTATATGTCTAGTCCATGGACTCTTGATCCCCCATATTGTTTTCACCCCACCACTTTTACTAGAAGGCTGTTCCATGGCTCCACCACCCTTTCAGTGAAAAAGTACTTCCTAACACTACCCCGAGCCTTCCACCCTTCAGCCTCATGTCATGCTTCCTTGTTCTTGTATAGCGTTTTCTCTAAAATATGCTTTCCACCTTTCCCCTGTTTATTCCCCTGAGGTACTTGAAAGTCTCTATCATATCTCCCCTCTCCATTCTTTCCTTCAGTGAATATTAAGGTATTTATGTCTTTCCTCATCAGGACTCTGGTGCAGTACAATTACCGTCTTTGTTGCCCTTCTCTGGACTGCCTGAATTTTGTCAATGTCCTTCCAGAGATGTGGGCCCTGATTCTAGAAAAGTTACACCTGGCATAACAGCACTTGTGCCAAGTAGAATGGTGCAAGTAGCAACTTATACCAGCAGTTGCGACATGTGTGATTCTACAAAGTGGCCTGCGCTGAACAGCTGTTTTGCTGGCAGTTGTGCGATAAACCCCATGTGACATGGTGCAAGGGGGTTTATGGCAGCAGTTGTGCCCCATTCCAGAAGGGCAGCAACAAAGTCCCCAATGTCAGGATTCTACAGGAATCCCCAGAGGAGAACCAGCAATGTAAGTTACACCTGCATTTAGCTGGTGTAACTTACATATGTCCTCTGAGGATCCTGTAGAACCCGGTCTATGTACCCTCCCCCCATGCCAGCCACCTTCATTGTTGACCCAATGGGCATTGCACACCCTGCCCCATCCCCCATTCTGTACATGCCCCCCATATCCCCACACAATAACAGTCCACAGGGGTCGCACACCAACTGCCCTCTGAATCCCTGTGCATAAAATGTCTCCACAGGGCTGCCCACACCCCAGCCCCTGAATCCCCTTATTGTGAAGTGCCCGCATGGTGGCACAGTCAACCCCCACCCATGCCCTGACCCCAAGTCACCTGCTGCAAATGTGGCATCTACCCAGACAAGCCCTGATAGCCTGGTGGCCCCACCCAGCCATGCCAGTCCACCCAGCACCCCACCACCCATCCCCAGCTGGTGACTGGTACAGCCCACCTCTCACCTCCATAGCCTGCCACTGACTGAGTTCCGTAGGAGCGCTTGCTGGAAAGATGCACTTAGAAATTAATTTCTGAGTGTGTCTTTACAGTAGTGGATGGGGACTTGGAGTCAGGGCACCGTGGGGGTTGACTGTGCCGCCCTGTGGGGCACTTTGCAATGGGGATTTGGGGTGGGGTGGTGGGCAGCCTGTGGGGCATTGAATGCACAGGGATTCAATGGGCAGTTGGTGTGGGCAGCCCTATGGGCATTGAATGCACAGGGCTTCAGTGGGCAGTTGTTGTGGGCAGTCCAGTGGGGCATTGAATGAACAGGATTCAGTGGGAAGTTAGTGTGGGCAGCCCTGCAGGCATAATTATACAGGATTCAGAGAAGTTGGTGGAATTTCATGGGCAGTTAATGGCTCAGGGGCAGGTGGGCAATCCTGCAGGGCTCTACTTGTTCACTTTGGGGGGGCAGTTGATGTGGGCAGCTCTGCAGGGTGCCTACTGTGGCTAGCTGGGCATGGGCGGCACTTGCGATCTGTACTGCTGCTTGCGACATGCTCACCAGGTGCCTAAAGCCTTGCTGAAATCCAGGTAGGCCACATCCACCGCCCCTCCCTGATCTACCACCCTGGTAATCCAGTCAAAGAAATCTATAGGATTTGTCTGAGAGGACCTTCCCACTGAGAATCCATGCTGCCTTGGAACCTGTGCCCAGCTAGCCTCCAGACATTTCACAGTCCTCTCCTTCAGTACGTTCTTCATCAGTTTCCCCACTACTGAGGTCAGGCTTACAGGCCTGTAATTGCCTACCTCCTCTCTGCTTCCACTCTTGTAGAGAGGGACCACATCTGCCCTCCTCCAGTCCTCAGGTACCTCCCCCATCTCTAGTGATGCATTGCAAAGGGCAGCCAGTGGTTCCATCACCACTTCCCTGAGTTCCTTTAGTACTCTATGGTGGATCCCATCTGGCCCCATTGCCTTATCTGCTTTTATTTTCCCGAGTTCTTCTAAGAATCTTTCCACCATGATTGTACTGGTGTCTACCTCCCTCCCCTGAACACCTCTCTTAATGAGTTTCAGTCCCTCACCCTACCCTTACCTGGTGAATACTGAACTAAAGTGTTTGTTCAGTATCTCAGCCATTTCTAGGTCATCCTCCACCTTTTCTCCTCCTTCCTTATTCAGTCTAACAATCCTATTTCTGGCCTTTTTCCTCTCTCTAATGTATCTGAAGAAGGTCTTGTCACCTTTAATAATAGCCTGGTCTATACCTTCCTTTGTCTGTGCTTTAGCTCTTCTAATTATTTTCCCAGTTTCCCTCTACTTCTCCAGATATTGTTCTCTGTCCTCATCCTTTTGTATTTCCTTGTATCTCCTGAGGGATCTTTTCTTTTTCTTATTTTCTTGGCCATTACCTTCGAGAACCATAATGGGCTTTTCTTTCTTTTACTCTTGCTATGCATTTTGACACAGTAACCTGTTACTTCTGTTATGACTTGCTTGAGTCTGGACCACTATTTTTTCCACATCTCCACCTGTACCTTCCGCTGCTACAGTAGGGTTCTTTTGAGATTTCTACCCATCTCCTTAAAGTTAGCCTTCTTGAAATTTAGGACCTTTATCCTTGTATGGCTTGCCTCCTCCACTGTTGTTACCTTAAATCATACTGTCCTGTGGTGACTGGTATGAAGGGGACAGCCCACCTCCTCATCTGTTATCCTGTCCCCGATGGTCAGGACCAAATCCAGTATAGCCTCCTTGCAGGTTGGTTCTACTACCAGCTGTCTTAAGTTTGCCCCATTCTGGGCAGTCATGAAGTCCCTGCCCCTTGCTCCTTGCTGTACTCACAGTCTTAGAGCTCAGTCTACCTCAGGCAGGTTGAAGTCACCCATTAGTAGCAGCAGTTCCCCTTTGACTGTCATTTTGCGGATGGTTTCATCAAGAGCTTCATTCAATTCCTCCCCGTGTGCCGAAGGCCTGTAAATCACTCTAGTGTAAATGGCTGTCCTTTTTCCCACCTCCAGAGTGACCCACAGTGCCTCTACTCCTTCTTGTAACCCTTGAGCCTCTGTTGCTTTAATCCTTTTCTTCACATACATAGCTACCCCCTCCCCTTCTCCCTTCCCTATCCTTCTTAAAAAGTGAGTATCCTGGTATGGCTATATTCCAGTCATGGTTCCCTGTGTACCATGTTTCTGTAATCGGTACTATGTCCAAGTTTGCATCTTCCATTAATGCCAATAGGTCTGGGATTTTTTTCCCAAACTGCAGACATTTGTGCACATTACTTTCCAGCTTGTGTGCCCATCTTCCTTTTCCCTTTTTTCAGCCCTGTGATCTTTTTGGGTTCCATCTTCTGTCCTCCCCTCAATTGTGTCTAATTTATTTACTGGAGTTGATAATGCCCTTGTTCTTATTGGATGATCCCTTATGTCAGAAATGTTATGTGGGAGAGGGTTACCTTTATCCCCCTGACTGCTTTTGCCTCCTCCTTGGCTAGTTTAAATGCTCGTGGAGGAAGCATTTTAACTTTTCAGTGAGGATACCTTTGCCCCCCTGGATAGATGTAGGCTATCTGGTGTTTCCTGAGAACTGGAGACCACCCTGCTGCTACTTTCTCTTAAATTAGTAATCGATTAAATTCAAGGTAATTGTAGTCTATGGCTTTTCAAAGTAAGTTCATATTTTAATGATAACATGGTAATTTTTCAATATTTTTTACCCCATTTGTTCATACATGTTCATACACATCCATCCCCCATAGGAACAGATTTATAAATAGAATAGGATTATGGAAATGGTTTATTGATGACATTATTACTATCTGGATGGGAATAATGCAATTACTCCATATCTTTAATGAGTACCTAAATAACTGTACAGACCATCTGATCTTTGTCATGACTTCAAATTTAGAAAATATTCCGTACTTAGATCTATGCATTTATAAAAAAGAGGACAGGTTAGCCACAAAATTATATTGTAAAACAACAGATAAGAATGCAGTATTTCATGCACATAGTTTGCATCAGAGAAAACTTGTTGAATCTATTCCTTTTGGACAATCACTGAGGGCCAAAGGAAACTGCACAGAACCTACAGAATTTGTGAAGGCCAATACCGAAATGTCCCAGAGATTTCAACACAGAGGGTGCAAACAAGAGGTGTTACAGGTAGCTACAGAAAGGGTAGAAACCAAAAACAGGGAAGATCTTTTAACACCAGCACACAGAGATCAGGTGGTGAAGGGGACAAGATTGTTTTTGCTACAACTTATAGTGATGTTTTATCAAGTAAAAAATATAGTTAACAAACACTGGGTTGTTTTACAAGCAATACCCCAGACTTTGCATATTTTTTAACATTTTCCGCTAACAGTTCCAAAAATAAATAGAACATTAGGGAATAGACTGGTTAGATCTGAACATAAAGTACCAGATCAAGCCCCTTGACATGTCCTTAATCTGATAGAAGTACAAGGTAATTACCAGTATGGGCACTGTACACATTGCCATGACACCTATTGAATTAAGAAAGTATGGAACCGTGCAAAAGATGAGGAAGTGGTTATAACTGCTCAACAACAGGAGTTATATATATATTTATTCAAATGTCCATGTGACAAAATATACATTGGCAAAATGGAGAACATGTTGAAAAATCATATATCCAAACACAAGAGTGATATAAGATGCCTTCACCTCACATCTCCAGTGGCTAGACACTTCATTGAATTTGGGAAACAACTGCCCCAACTTAGATTTTTTGGGTTAGAAAAAGTCATACCAGACCCTAGAGGAGGGGATTATAGGGCAAACATTTTAACTAGGGAAGCATATTACATCAATAGATTTAATTCAACAAATCCAAGATTTGGACTTAACAACTCTATTGACTGGCAGCCTATTCTGTGAGATGGACCAGACAACAAAGAGCTCTGACTATAATGTAGGAATTAGAGCAGAAACATGTAAGAAATTGGGGGTCAGATATTCAAAACTTTGCCTCGGGACTAAATTAGCACTGCCCGGCAGGCAAACTTAGCCTGGAGCTCAAAGCAAGCTATATTCAGAAGGAATAGCCTGGGGAAAACAACTTCTGAATATAGCATGGGAATCAGGCTGGGCAAACTGGGCTTGGAGTGCAGGGCAAATGAAGCCCTGGAATAAGACAGCACTGAATATACTGTAGCAACCAGGAAGTGCAAACCACAACAACAACACAGTGCACAGTGACGTGAAGGTAATAAGAGGTGAACCATGTGACCAATGTGTGTGCCAGCAGATGTCTGGACCCAGTACAGCTGCAGGCTGCAGCAGATGTGAAAGAACAGTGTTCAAAACTGTATAATATTCTCCAAACTGTTAGTGCAGAGCTAAGCTGTTTGCCCAGTGCAAACACGTTTGCCCGATGCTAAACTTTGCCATATTCAAAAGTGACATGCAAATTAGCCTACGTAGGTAGTCTCTGGGCAAACTTTCAGATTAGCATCTCATTATACCCTGATTTGCATGCAGTTTGCCCAGTGTTACTGCAGGGTCCCACAGCTCCACCTGTAGGTCAGTCTGGAAGTACAGGGGCTGGCCAGGTCTGGCCACAGCTCCACCAGTAGGTCAGTCTGACAGTGCATGATGGTTGCTGCAGGCTACATGTATGCAGTACAGCATAGCATTGTGTACCACAGTGGACAACACAGAATAGGCACAGGCGTGGGTGATGATGCATGCAACTCTCCACTGTAGAGCATGCTACAGTGCACAGCAGACACTACAGTAGCAAGGGGGCCAGTAGTGTGAGGGACACAGCAATGCCTGTGTTGTGTAGGGTAGTGATGACCACTGTGCTGTACATAGTGACAAGCCCACCTTGCAGGTGTGTACTGCCAGTGGACAATTCTGTCACACTGTTGTGTGACCCACAGAAGCACCCACCATGCCCACAGTGCTGCATGTGTGTGCTGGCATCTGTTGGTCACCACAGACATATGGTCTGCAGGTGTGTGCCATATGGCCACTCTAGCATGGTGGCCTCCTAGGGCCAGGTCACTACATACTGCCTGGCATGGCTGGGACTGGTGGCAGCAGTTTGCATCATTGTGGTGCAATCAGTAAGCAGCATGTTTCCTCTAAGTCTGGCTTTATCTGTGTGTCATAGTCATATGTTAGGGTCACGCTAGGCCATGCTAAAGCCACGCTAATGCAACACAAGGCCACAATGTTACACAAAGCTGTTTGCCCAGAGTTTTATTTATTTATTTATTTAGCTTTTGTTTACCAGGTAAGTACATTAGACAAGTATTATGCCTATTTTCAGGATCGACCCAGGAGAGTACAACATGAGGAACAACAGTCAAGGAGACATGGCAAAGAGAGTACAGTTTTTTGTCATAGTAAACAAACGTGGGAAATACATCATTTGATGCTAGGGGAAACATACAGTAGTAAGCACATTTCAGATTATACACTCTAGACTAGCTAGTTCAACTGACAGATATATACAGGTTATCATACATAGGAGTGGAGCATAGCTCAAGGACTGGATTGGTCATAATATAACTTATAACATTGTCGTATACACCCCCTAGGCTAGTTGGATCGCGGACAGGTATATACAGCTCATCACATTTTTCTAAATATGCACGTTAGACAGAAATACTTGATAGTACAAGTTTCTACCAAGTGACCAAGGTGCAATATGTCATGGTTAGCCTATGACCATGGAGCAATAATGGGTGTAAAAATGCCCAAGGCTTTTTAGGCAGGAGTAGTCAGAAGTCATTGATACAATGGGGAAAATATCTCCAGGAATTCAATGGAGACACCCTGGGGAGGTTCAGACAAAACAATTTGACACTTTACTCTAGGGAGGTTTGGTGCAGTCACACTCTGATGCTAGTTTTAGGAACCCCACAGGGAATTTTGAAAACTCAGATAGTAGAGGGCAGCTCAGATATCCACAGGCAGTGAATTCCAGAGTCTGGGCGTACTTATGGCAAAGTCCCGATCCCCCATGAGGGTCCGGGTAGGAGGGACTTTGAGCATCCCTGATGTGAGACACCTAAGTTGGTAGGGGGTGGGATTCAGTTAAGGCAGAAGCCAGGTCAGCCCCTGGGGAGTGCTAGTTCTGATCACTTTCCCAGAGAGGCATCCCAAACCAAAATCAAGGTATCTAGCTGGTGAGAGCCAGCAGAGTTTCTCATATAGCTCACAACGGTGGGTGAGTCAGGGGGCAGCCAAGGCAAAATGACAAATGTTATTGTAAGCAGTGTACCACCGGGTGAGATGTGTCTTTGGAGAGCAAGCAAATAGGTGCAGCCCATAGCTGAGGGAGGGAAGGAGCACACCCTTCTCTAGGGCAAGCCTGGCTGCAGGTGTAAGGTTATACTTGGCCCTATAGGCCAGACCCAGTTTGCAGTTTGCCGCCCTGCAGATGTTAAGGATATGATTACCCATGTCAAGTTGGGGGTCAAGTGTTACCCCCAGATATTTGATGGAGCTCACTATGGGTAGTGAGGATCCATCTGCATTGGTGGCATGTAAGCAGGCCGATGAGGCTTTGATTTTAGCCATTGAGCTGAAGAGCATAGCCTGTGTCTTTTTCAGGTTCAGGACCAGCTTGTGACTAGTAACCCATGACAATACACTTTTAAAGTTATCAGTCAGGTTCTGGTTTAGGGTAGTGGCATTCTGGGAGTGAGCCAGGATTACCAGATCATCTGCATACATGGTGACGCTACAGCTGGTAGTAACCATGGGTAGTTGATTGATGAAGAGGGAGAAGAGGAGGGGACCCAGTACCGAGCCTTGAGACACTCCGAAGGTCACTGGTAGGGGCTCGGAGAGGACTTTATTGAAGCAGGTACGCTGCTTTCTGCCATGTAGATAACCCATTAGCCATTTCATGTCATGCGGGGAAAGGCCAAGTGACCACAACTGTGCACCAAGCAGTTTGTGGTCAATGAGGTCAAAGACTTTGGACAGGTCAATAAATATTGCACCAGAGAGTTTGCCCTGGTCCATGGCTGTCCGGATACTTGATGTAACTGAGATTAAGGCTGTGGTGGTGCTGTGTCCCTTACAAAAGCCATGCTGGGCTGGGAACAGAAGTTCATGAGAGTGGATATATTCCAAAAGCTGCTCAGCCACTACCTTTTCAAGGAGCTTGCTAAGGGTTGGGAGAATGGCAATTGGTCGATAATTGTCAGGTAGTTTTGGATTTCCTTGCTTCAGTACAGGGACAATCCTTGCCTCTTTCCAGATGTCTGGGATGGTCCCCAGACCAAGGGATAGGTTGAAGATAAAGGCTACTGGTGAGGCAATGTGTGCAGCACCAAGCTTAAGGAGTTTAGGCTCCAGGTTGTCTAGGCCAGGACTGGAGTACTGGGAGAGGCCAGCTAGGTGTTTCTGCAAGTCCTGAACTGATACAGCCCTGAGGTGGAACATTTGATGAGAGGTGACCCTCCAGCAGAGTGGAGGAATTGGGTGGGACAGGGCCTCATCAGGTGAGAAGAGGGTTGTGAAGGCAGAGAGGACAGAGAATGATTATTTAGGAGTTGGCAATAGTATGGGGATTATTGCAGGAGACTCCATTTATGACCATGTCCGTAACCCCTGGATGGGAGGATCCACTGACAAGGATTTAATATCTCCAGAACCTCCTGGGATTACTGGCAGAGCTTAGTAGGGCGGACTTGCAGAAGTCCTCTTCACTTCCCTGATGGCCTTTTTGCACTTGTTCCTGAGGTGTCTATCTTTGAGTAATCATGGGATCACTGGTACCTTTGGAACGAGCCCAACACTTATCTCTCTCCCGCATCTGGGCTAGGAGATTCCCATTTAACCAGAGGGTAGCCAGCCCCCTCACCCTACGGGTGACCTTGGGAGCATGCTTGTCTTGCAAGGCCCCAAAGGTGGAGAGGAAGTAAGAGGTTGCTGCCAAGGGGTCGGTGGCATCATACACCCCAGACCAGTCAGTAACTCTTAGGTCTTCCAGGAACTCCTCAGTATTAAATCTAGAGTAGTTTATGACATGCATAATTTTGTGTGGAAATTTGGGGCTGGGAATTTTCCATACACAGAAAACTGGTGAGTGGTCAGAGAAGGAGTCAGAAAATGTACCCACTGATGAGATCCTGTCAGGACGGTTAGACATGATCCACTCCAGTAAGGTGCTGGAGGATCCATTTGCTGTTCACCTAGTTGGTTCCTGGATGAGCTGGGTCAGGGCAAGGTTAGCAAGCAAAGGCTCAAACTGCTTAACATTACCACTATCCCAGTTAAGGTTTACATCCCCCAGGATTATGAGTTCATTATTCCCGACTCTGGGACCAATTTTGTCCATGAGGTGAGTTAATCAATGTGAGCCCCATTGTTATTCTTATTTTACAGGTATGATTGAATGTCCCCTCAAGATGAACCAACCCCATCCCAGACTTAACCTGACCCAGGTAAGAGGTCTTTATTGTTATCTATGCTAGGATGATAAGGTATAACGGTGCAAT
This sequence comes from Neoceratodus forsteri, assembly GCA_016271365.2. Taxonomy (NCBI): domain Eukaryota; kingdom Metazoa; phylum Chordata; order Ceratodontiformes; family Ceratodontidae; genus Neoceratodus; species Neoceratodus forsteri. The sequence goes on along the minus strand of CM057449.1, from coordinate 538,200,955 downwards.
GTCAAGTACTAAAATACTGTTGTCTTTCACTTACAGTATTAGGTGATTGGTAATATAGGGCTTGAAATATATCCAGTATTGTGTTTATTCAATGTTACACAGGTCTTGAAGGGACCTGCATGAATGAAGATGTATTTATGCTATCAGAAAAAGAGTGGAAATTAATTACACTAAAGCAACAAAAATGCAGACATTGCGGTTGAAGAACGCAAATTATACAAAGTCAGAAAATGAAAAATATTAGGATATTGATTCTTGGGAGTATTGGTGAAATGGTAGTGTGGTGTTGCTTGGGATGTTAACCCTGATGACTTTTTACCCCATCTTTCTTTCAAACATAAAAAAGAAAATTTTCTCATACAACAAAAATCAGATTACTTAAATTATTTGTTTGCATCACACAGCTATCCTGTAAACCCGACTGAGTATGGTCATAAGCCAAATTTTAAAACATTATAACTATAGAACCGATTGATATTTTTTCATGAACCTTTGAAAGGAACACCCTTGGTTTGAAACCCTACTGCCCTGAAAATGTCAGAGCAAAATTTTAGAATTTGATGGCAGATAAGGACCATTTGGCCCACCTAGTCTGCACATTTTCATACCTAATGGATAAGCTGCAGATCCTAGTTACCCAACGGTCTACTTCCTCCTATCTCCCTCTAGAATTGCCTTATGTCTGTCCCATGCATTCTTGAATTCCCTCACTGTTTTTGACTCCATATCCTCCTATTGAAGGCTGTTACATGCATCCACAACCCTCTCCATGAAAAAATACTTCCTCACATTACCTTTGAGCTGTCCCCCCTCTATGTTTAAATTGTGACCCCTAGTCCTTGCACATCTCTTTTTCTGAAAGATGCTACCCTCTTGGACTTCGTTGATTCCCTTGAGGCACTTGAAAGTTTCTATCATGTCCCCCTCTCCCTCCTTTTATTGAGGGTAAACATATTAAGCTCCTTTAGTCTCTCTTCGTATGTCTTCTTGTGCAGACCCGGCACCATTTTGGATGCATTCCTCTGAACAGCCTCTGCCCTGTCTATGTCTTTGCGGAGATGGGGTCTCCAGAACTGCACACAGTACTCCAGATGGGGTCTCGCTAACCGTCTCTACAGAGGGATAACAACTTCCTGTTTTCTACTGGTAATGCCTCTCCCTATGCATCCCAGTATCCCCCAGTCCTCCTAACTGCCTTCTCACACAGCTTGCTCACCTTTTGGTCATCTGATATAACTACCCCCAGGTCCCTTTCCATTTTTGTTTTTGTCGGTATCTCACTCCCCATTGTGTACTCTTCCCCTGGGTTTTTGTTTCCCAGGTGCATTACTTTGCATGGCTTAGCATTGAATCTAAGCTGCCATATATTTGACCATTCCTACAACCTTGACAAGTCCCTTCTCATCCTTTCCACCCCGCCTTGGGTATCAACCCTGTTGCAGATCTTTGTGTCGTCTGCAAAGAGACATACTTTTCCTTCCAGTCCCTCTGCAATGTCACTTATAAAGACATTAAAAAAAGACTGGTCCCAGTACTGAACATTGTGGTACCACACTAGTAACCCCCCTTTCTTCACTGTGTACTCCATTTACTATTACCCTCTGCATCCTGTTGTCCAGCCAATGTTTTACCCAGGCTACCACCCTGGGAACCACTCCCAGGCTGGCTAATTTGTTTATTAATCTTTTGTGTGGGACTGTGTCAAATGCCTTGCTAAAGACTAGGTAGGCCATGTCCACAACCCCTCCCTGGTCTACTGCTTTGGTCACCAGTCAAAGAAATTGATTAGATTCATCTGACATGACCTTCCCTCTGTGAATTCATGCTGCCTTTGGTTCTGTGCCCCACTGGCCTCTAGGTACTCAGCAATTCTTTCCTTCAGAAGTGATTCCAAAATTTTCCCTATCACTGAAGTCAAACTAGCAGGTCTGTAGTTTCCTGCCTCTGTCTTACTCCCACTTTTGTGAAGGGGAATCATATCCGCCCTCCTCTAATCCTCAGGTACCACACCATCCTCCCATGATTTATTAAAAAGGGTAGTCAGTGTTGTTACTAGTTCTCACCTTAGTTCCTTTAGAATTCTGGGGTGAATCCCATCAGGCCCCATTGCTTTGTCCACCTTCTGTTTTAGGAGTTCTTTCAGAACCCTTTCTTTTGTGAAAGGACTGATATTGACCTCCCTATCCAGAGTGCTTCTATTGACTGGATTAGGTACCTCCCTCTCCTCTTCCTTTGTGAATACTGAGCAGATGTATTCATTCAGTATCCCTGCCTTTTCACTGTCCCTCTCTACCCACCAACCATCCTCTTTATTCGGCCTCAGTATCCCTCCTTTTGTCTTTCTTTGCTCCATAATGTATTTATAAAAGGTTTTATCCCCATTCTCAACTGAGTTGGCTATCTTTTCCTTGGTTTGGACCTTTCCTATTCTAACTGCCTTCCCCACTTCCTTCTGCTTTAACTGGTACAGTTCTCTGTCCTGCTCCTTCTGTGCTTCCTTATACTTCCTGAATGATATCTTTTTCTCCCTAACCTTCCCCACCAGCTCTTTTGAGAACCATAGTGTTTTTTTTCTTTCATTTTGATTTATTTGCTTCACACAAAGTTTTGTTGTCTCTGTGATGGCAGTTTTGATGTTTCCTCATTGTTGCTCCACCCCTCCTTCTTGCCTGTTTGCTAGTGCTTTTCTGAGGCACTCTGTCATTTTGACAAACTCAGTCTTCCTGAAGTCCAGTACCTTCACTTTTGTATGGCTTGACTCTTCAGTTGAGTTCATTGTAAACCACACTGTTTGGTGGTCACTTGTTCCCAGATGGCTACCCACATTTAGATCTGAGATGCTCTCTCCATGCCCATTTTAGAGTACCAGGTCTAAGATTGCTCACTCCTGAGTGGGTTCCAACACTAGCTGTCTAAGGCATGCCCACTGTAGGGCATCAAGATTGGCCCTGCTCTTGGATGTGGCTGTAGCAAAGGTACTCCAGTTAACATCTGGCATATTTGGGTCCCCCATCAGCAATATCTCCCCTTTCTCTGCCATCCTAAGGATGTCTTCTATCATTTCCTTGTCCATTTTCTCACCCTGAGACGAGGGTCTGTATACAGCCCCTGTGCAAATTGTGGTGCAATTTTCAAGTCTCCAGGGCGACCCACAGTGCCTCCTCTCCTCCCTGTTTACCCTTCAGTTCCATTGCTTTGATCTCTTCCCTTACATAGAGAGTTACTCCTCCTCCTCTTCTACCCTCCCTGTCCTTCCTGTAGATTGTGTACCCTGGTATGTTGACATCCCAGTCATGGTTCTCTGTTTACCATGTTTCTGTGACCGCCACAAAATTCAGGCATCCCTCTTCCATCAAGGCCACCACTTCAGGGAACTTGTTACCTAGACAATGTTCATTGGTACTCATTACCCTCCATTTTTTGATGGCATTACCCCTTTTTGTCCCATCCCTGTTCTTACTGCATTTGTCTTTTTCTCCAGTTACCCTTGCCCTTCTCCCTATCAACTTCTCTATCTTGGTGCCTACCTCACTAAGTACCCTGATTTTTTGGGGGGGTCTGGGAATTCCCTTCTCCTTTTCAGTGCCTACCCCTTTGGCTAGTTTAAATGCTTGCCAGTGAAGCATTTAAACCTATCACCTAGGATCATGATTCCTCTCCTGGACAGATGCAGACCATCACACCAGTATAGGTCTGCATCCCTCCAGGTGGACCCCAGTCCCCAATGAAGCCAAAATCCTGAGCTCTATGCCAGTTTTTCAACCACTGATTGAATCCCAAAGTGCAGAGCTCCTCAGCCTCACCCATACCATAGACAGGCAGCACCTCTGAGAAGGTTACTGTATGTGCTACTTGTCTAAGGCCCCTCCCCAACTCCACAAACTCCTCATGCACTGCTCTGATCCCTTTCCCAGCCAGGTCATGTATCCCTATGTGGAAAATGACATCCACCTCCCTCCCTCATGCAGCTGCTTCTGCAATCCTGAGGATTCACTCCCTGTCCCTCCAAGCCATGGCACCAGGCAGGCACCTTACCTTCCTCTCCCCTCCTTCCCCCAGTTCTACCCTCCTAACAATGGAGTCCCCCACCAGGAGTTGTTTCCTTCCCCTGTGGGGTCCCATGCCACCCTCCTGTGTTTCTCTTTTGTGGAGGTTCCCAGCATCTTCCTTGGTCTCCACTGTGGGTGCCTCCATAGAGGATCCACACTCTGCCAAAACGTAATATGAACCGTGGAGAGGAGAGTTACAACTGGAAGGACCACCTCTGTTCCACCACCCTCACCCTTCCTGAGCCCACTGTGGTCCAACTGCTCCTCTTTCTTGGCAATCTCTGAGGCAGCAGTGGTGGCCCTTGTGGTCCCTGGGTGGGAAAGGAGGGCCCCTGAATCATGGCCAATTCAGTTGGGAGATGAGCAACCTCCTCCCTCTGCCTGGGGGGTGGCTGCGGATGGGACAACATAGCATCCTCCAGAATGTCTCCCAGAAGACTGCTGCTCCACAGCCACTGCACTGCACCACTCCCATTATGTCATATTTGTGACCCCTTAACTGTTGTTTTGTATACTTACTCTTTCCTCTCTCTGTTTATTTTATTTCTTTTATATATTTTTTTTTCTCCCTACTTTGCTAATGCCTCCATGCCCTTAAAGCTCCTGATCTTCCTGTTCTGGTACAGTAAGTTCCTGTACTCCTCAGTAGTCTCCTTCTTACTTGCTCAGAGTCAAGTGGGGGATGGAGAGCTATTCTTTTCCTTCTAGGATGGTGAGTCTTTTGTGCCTGTGTGATCACTCCCTTCCAGCTCCCAAACAGGAAGTTCCTGTTGTCAGTCAAATCCTGTGCCTATAAAAGTAGAACCAGCTAGGGCTGGAGGGGAAGGATGGAGGGCAATATAGTCCCAGTAAATTTCTAACAACAGCTCCTTCATCTTGCTGTTCTCTATCACAAGCTATCAAGGTCAGTTTTTAAATTCAAAAACCTGGCTTCCTTCTCTCAAAGCCACTCCCCATTATTTAGTTTCTTTCTTCACCTAGCTAACTGCATAGATAACAATTCTTTCACCCAACTCAGACAAACACACTCTTTTTTTGTTTGCTTTTAACCTAAATTGCTTTTGCTGCAGAGTTGAGCAAACAATGACAAAAAAGTACATTTTAAAGGCTTTTTTTAGATTTTTGGATCTCAGAATTTGGATGAATGGCTATCATAAAACTTCACAGATCTTAAAAACATGGTACTTGGACCATGCATGCAAAATGCCATGCAATTTTGTTGAACGGCATCAATGTTATTAAGGTGCAAGAATTGGGAGTTTACATTAAAGTGCTTTATCAACCCATGCTCTGACATCAGATTTTTTAAACCTTATAACTCGAAAACTGATTAATATTTTTCACAAATTCTTCAAAAGGCAAATCATTGGCCAAGTAGCTTCTACCCTAAACAATTTTGATAAAAATTCCAAACAGCTTTTGCTTTAGATGTTAGCAACAAAAAAAAAGAGCCCCAAAGGTATTTTTTTCTTAATTTTCACACTCCCTGAATCTCAGAATCTGGATGAGCAGCTTCCACAGAACATGTCAGATCATTAGAACTTGGCACCATGACTGTGTGTACAAAATGTCATGCCATTTTGTTGAACACTGCTAAAGTTATTATGGCTCAACCACATGACCATAAATGTTTTCATGAACATAAAAAAAAATTCTCGTGAAACAAATGTTCTTTGTTCAATCCATGCAGTTATCTTGAAAATTCTACTAAGCATACCTAGAAGCCAAATTTTAAAACATTATTATTCAACAATAGATTAATATTTTTTTCATGAATCCTTCAAAAGGTACATCCTTGGGCCAAGTCACTTCAACTCTAAAACATTTTTGAACAAAATTCCAAACTGTTGTTGCTGTACAGGTGAGTTAAAAAATGGCTATTTCATTTTAAAAGGGTTTTAAAATTTCCAGATCTTGGAATTCAGATAAGCAGCCATCACAAAACTTCCCTGGTGTTAAGAAGTTGCCACCTGGACCGAATGACACCAAAGTTATTAAAGTGAAAAAATTGGGGGTTAATGTTAAACAGCCTACTCCACCCTACCTATACAGGCTGTACTGCACAAGGCAAAGAGATCCAGCTGCATTTTTAGAGGGGCACAGATTAACAATATTACTGGAATGCTAGACAACATACTACATGACTCGGGTACCAACCTTCTTGTTATACTTCACGTCGGTACTAACAACATAAATACATCAACTACAGAGACTATTCAAAAGGATTTCATCATTCTGTGTGCTAAGTTAGAATCTAAGGCTGTTCAATATGCTTGTCTGAAATCCTTCCAATGCCATGGGCAGGGTATCAAAAAATCAAAAAATCAAAGCAATTAACAAATGGCTTTGAAAATGGACCTTCCAGAAAAACTTTAAATGCCTAGCTCATTGGAAGGAATACCACAATAATCCACAACTCTTTAGCTGGGATGGACTGCACCTCAGCTGACAAGGGAACCATGTGCTGGGTAAACAAATGAAAACATTAATCGACAATACTTTAAATCAGTGCCAAAGGGGGTCTTGGGATCACAACACCACAAGAGGCCCAGCAATAGTTCACTTATTATCATCAATCGGGACAAGGTGTGGCAGTCACCACAATAAATAACAACATATGCACAACTAAAAGCACTGAGCGATGCAACATAATGCAGGTAGATTCTAGGATTCTTAATATAGATACATAGATACATAGACAGTGTCGGCAGACAAGGGCCTATGACCCACCCAGTCTGCCCATTTGAGCTTGTAAGTTCAGTTTGTTTTCCTAGAAGTCTGTTGCCCCTTACCCCTGACCTCCAGAATTCCTTTATGTCTATCCCATGCATTCTTAAATCCTGTGATTGTTTCAGCCCCCACCACTTCCTCTGGCAGGGTGTTCCACTTGTCCACCACCCATTCTGTGAAGAAATTCTTTCTCATGTTTCCTCTGAATCGTCCTCCCTCCAACTTCATCCCATGCCCTCTAGTCCTGGAACATCTTTTCACTTAAAATAGTGTTTTCCTGCACCCTGTTCCTCCCTGTAAGATACTTGTATGTCTCTATCATATCCCCTCTCTCCCTCCTCTCCTCCAGGGAGTACATGTTCAGTTCCTTCAACCTGTCTTCATAGGACTTGTGATGCAATCCATGCACCATCTTTGTTGCCCTCCAGCTGAACCTTCTCTACTCTGTCTATGTCCTTACATAGGTATGGTCTCCAGAACTGTACACTGTACTCCAGGTGGGGCCTCACTAGTGTCTTGTATAGCGGAATTATGACCTCCTTTTCCTGCTGGTGATGCCCTGCCTATACATTCCAGCATCCTATTTGCTTTACCTGCTGCCTTGTCACACTGTTTCTCTACCTTGAAGTCATCAGAGATGACAACCCCAAGATCCTTTCCTGCTTGGTGCATGCTATATCCTCACCCCCCAACTGATATATTGTGCCAGGGTTTTTGTGCCCCATATGCATTATCTTGCACTTCTTTGCATTGAATTTCAACTGCCAAACCCCTGACCATTCTTCAAGTTTCTGCAGGTCGCTTCTCATTCTGTCTACACCCTCTGGTGTGTCTACTCTGTTACAGAGCTTTGTGCCATCAGCGAACAGTGAAATTCTGCCTTCTAGGTCTTGCGCAATGTCACTGATGAAGATGTTGAATAGGACCTGTCCCAGCACTGATCCCTGTGGTACCCCACTGGTCACTCTTCCCTCTGTGGAGTGACAGCCATTTACCACCACCCTCTGTGTCCTGCCACCCAGCCAGTTACCTACCCACCACACTACTGTCCTGCCCACACCCATATTCCCCAGTTTGTGTAATAGTCTTCTATGTGGCACAGTGTCAAAGGCCTTGCTGAAGTCCAGATAGGCCATGTCCACTGCCCTCCCTGATCTACCTCCCTAGTCACCCAGTCAAAAATTCAATGAGATTGGTCTGACATGACCTCCCCCTGGTGAAACCATGCTGCCTTGGGTCCTGTAGTCCATTGACAACCAGATGTTCCACCAATCTCACCTTCAGTAGTGCTTCCATGATCTTCCCCACTACCGAGGTGAGGCTGACTGGTCTGTAGTTCCCTGCTTCCTCTTTGTTCCCACTTTTGTATAAGGGGAATACATCTGCTGTCCTCCAGTCTTTGGGTACCTCCCCTGTTTCCAGTGATCGTCTAAACAGGATAGCCAGAGGTTCAGCCACCACCTCTCTTAGTTCTTTAAGGACCCTGGGGTGCACCCCATCTGGCCCCATTGCTTTATCAACTCTTATTACTTCCAGTTCCTTCAGGACCCTTTCTCGTGTAAAGGGACTTGTGTCAATTTCTGCACCATTCTCACCCCTTGTACTCCCTTCAGACCCATTACCCTCCTCTTCCTCAGTAAAGACTGAGCAGAAATACCTGTTCAATATGTCAGCTTTACTGTTGTCATCCTCCACGTGGCCTCCATCCTCCCCCTTCAGTCTCACTATCCCTCCCTTTGTCTTTCTTTTTTCACTTATGTCTATAATCTACTCAAAAAACTTGAACTAAGGTTGATAATGTTATGGGATGAAATAGACCTGGTAGCAATGTTGGAAACATGGTGGGATGAGGCAAGTGAGTGGAGTTAAGAAATTGGGGGGGAACAGACTGTTCGTGAACAATAGATGCAGCAAATTCAGCAGAGGAGTTTGTATATATGTTAGGGACAGTATGGTCTGTCACCAAATCATTCTGTCAGACAATACAACTGTAGGAAAAGAATGTGTATGGATACAGCTACAAATCAGTAACCAGCCAAAGATACTGTTTGGAAACTTCTGTAGACCACCCAGTTATTGGCCCAAATACAACAATTCATTAATAAATGAGATAAAATCAATATGTGAAACAGGTAACTCAATATTTGTTGGAGATTTCAACTTCCTGGGAATCAACTGGAACACTCTATTTGGCACCAGTAATCAGGAATGCAAATTTGTGAAATCCATCTCTAGTTTAGGCCTCCATCAACAAGTAACACATCCAACCAGAGGCAAAAATGTACTAGATCGTGTTATTACCAACCTGGATCTTAACCTGTCAGACACTATACTTGGTTGCCCACTAGGTGGCAGTGACCATAACACAATTCAATTCAGCTTCAACACATGCAAAACCAAAATCTCAAGCACTCAAATCATTAGTAATTATAATTAGGTAGATTTTGACAGTACCTGAGATGCTTTAAAAGCAACTGATTGGGAACTTATTACAAAACATTTGTTGGTGGAGAACATATGGGCCCTCATTAAAAATACAATCACAAACCTAGAAAACACCTTTGTTGCCAAAATGAACAAATACAATAAAAAGGGTAGGGTCCCAGTTTGGCTAACAAAGTCTATCAAACATCAAATTAGGAAAAAGGAAAAAACATTTAAAAAAAACTCAAAAAAGATACCTCCACTAGGGCTAGAACCCGTTACAAAACTGAACTAAAAAACTTAAACAAATGATAAAACATGAAACGTACAAGATAGAATTCAAAATTGCACATACCAAGGGGAACAACATTGCCTTTTTTCACATGTTAACAGTAAAAAAAATGAACCAAAGCATGTTGGTCCTTTGTCAATCAATCGTTCCATAATTGAGGATGACAAGTTAACAGCCAATATTTTCAATGAATACTTCTGCTCTGTATTCAACAAAAAGGGAAATAACCCAGATCCACTGATAGTAACTGAAAATTCCAAAGTGTTCTTTACAAGGCAGGAAACTGAATCCTTTATAAAGAAACTCAAGGACAATACTTCACCAGGACCTGACAACATTTAATCCAAATTTTTAATAGAAATGTCATCAGTCATAGCCACCCCCCTTTCTATCCTTTTTAATAAATCCATTGAAACTGGTGAGGTACCCCGGGACTGAAAATCAGTAATTGTGGTCCCCATCCATAAGAAGGAAAATAGGGTGACGGCTTGTAATTATAGACCAACTAGTCTAACCTCTCTTTGTTGCAAAATTATGGAATGACTTATTAAAGAGAGAATTGAACTGGAAATCAAAACAAAAAGGCTAACAGACATTGATCAGCAAGGGTTCACAAATGGACTATCTTGCACCACCAACCTAGTTAGTTTCTACAATGTCATTAGCACTAGTTTGGACACTAATACCCCAACGGATGTCATTGTGTAAGATTTTGCTCAGGCATTCAACACCATCCTCCATTATGAAGTCTGCATTAATGTACCAGTTAAAATTCAACTTAAAATTACAAAAGTAGGGACATGTGGCCTTAAGATTTCCAACTCTAACTCCCCACCCTACAGCAGCAAAAGGACATGACCATACAAGCAACCATAAACATACATCATCAGGTAAGACAAACATACAACTGTTTTCATATAACACTAATGCAGTATCACTAATGTGCTACATTTTTGGATTTGTATCTGTGGCTTCATAACTGTGGCCCCATATAGGTCTGTGCTTCTTGCAGCCACAAGTGTGTGTATGTGTGTGTGTCTTATAGCGTGCATGAGTATCTGTGGCTGCAGAAGTGCTGGACCCACAGGCGCTGGCATTTCTTCAGGCAACAGTAGAGTTGCAATTTGGGTATCAAAAATTTGTATATGCCACAGAAGAAGTGCAGGCCCACAGGAGCCTGCATTTCTGTAGATAGAAATCAGTGTCTATGCCTTACATCTGTGGTTGCAGAAGTGCTGGCCCCACGGGGACCTGCACTTTTGCAGGCAGAGGTAGTGCTGCAGTTTGTGGTATTATGGACTTCTATATTCAGCAGCAGAAGTGCAGACCCCACAAAGACCTGCACCTCCACAGTCAGAAGTCGGTATATATGTCTCATACCTGCAGTTACAGAAGCACACACCCCTGTGGGGTCTGCATATCTGCAGAATGAGGTACTGTTGTAATTATTGTATCATGGATTTTGTGAGGCCTTCACTTTTCCAACCAGAGTTCAGTGTGTATGTCTTACCCCTGTGACTGCAGAAGTGCAGACCCCAGAGGGGTTTGCATTTCTGCAGCCAGAAGTGTTTGTTTGTCTTACAGAGTGCATGAGTATCACTGACTACAGAAGTGCAGGCCTCATAGGGGCCTGTGCTTCTGCAGACAATAGGACTTTGTAATTTGGGTGTCATGAATTTGTATCTGTGGCTGCAGGAGCCTGTGCGTCAGCATAAAGAAGCAGTGTTGTGATTTGAGTATTGCAGATCTGCATCTGCAGCAACAAGTGAGTCTGTCTTACAGTGTGCATGCCACAGGTACAAATCCATGAAGGTAGAACATCAGTGCTATTATTTTCCTCTCACCAACATCCCATACAGTTTGGAATTGTGTTCTGTAATTTTCAAGGTAGAAGGGTATGGCCTTAGAAAGATACCATTTTCTTTCTTTTTTTTTGGTTTGGCTAGAGAATGTTAATCCATTCCTGAATTATAATGATTTGAAATTTTGGTTCACAGCATGTTCAGTAGGGCCTTTCATTTATAAATCTGATACAAAAGAAGATTTCTGGATCACAAAAGAAGAATCTTGTTTTGTGAAACAACATTTTTCTTTCATGAGAAAAAAATAATTTTGTCACCTAGCAGCTATCTTGTTTTTTTATTTTTTTCCCAAAAAATAGAAAATCAATAAAAATGATGCCCTGGAGAAAAACAAACATGTGAATGTAGATGAATGGGATTCATTGAGCTAAAAGTTTGTTTTTTTTAAAGACCCTGAAATATGGTTTTGGAACATCCCTAAAATCCTATGTGGAAGGCTTAGCGAGGGATCCCAATTAAGCTATTGTGAGCTGAAACTGATCTTTCTCATGAGTCTCACAGAAGAAGAACCTCAACTCATGAAAGAAGAGTTTGGGCTTAGTTTTTTTTCTCAATAGTTCTTTCATGAGGTTATACAAAAGAATCATTCTTCTTTCGTGAGATCTGAGTCTCATCAATGAAGAACTTCATCTCACAAAAGAAGAGTTTGGAAAGAGCTGTGAGGGGAAAACAGTAATGTTCAAACTCTTCTTTCCTGAGCTGATTTTCTTCCTCCATGAGCCTTTTGAAAGAAGAATTTCAGCTCACGAAAGAAGAATCAGAATCCTTAGCTAAGCCTTTCACCTAGGATTTCTTCTGTGAGTGGGACTTTCTTGAATTGTGAAGCCACAGCTGAAGTTGTGCTGCTGGCTTCAGTTGGAGTAGTGAGGCAGTAGGCTTAATGAGGGGGAGTTGTGCTGCCAACTTCAATTGGAGAAGCAAGCCACCAATCCCCTGATCTCTCTGTCTGCATGTCTGACTACCTGTCTGTCTGTCTGTCTATCTATCTATCTATCTATCTATCTATCTATCTATCTATCTATCTATTTAGTATTTGTTAAGCAGACCAGGGTGCCCACCCTCAGTACGCTTCTTTCTCGCCCTCTCTACCATGTCACCTCCCGTCCCAATATTTATTCATTATATATTTTTAAAATATAATATGCAGACTGGTGTGCCCACCCCTAGTATTGCTTCTCTTGACCTCCCTCTCCTCCAGGTTGTTTGCTCCCTTCCCATAATATACATGGTGTCATCAGTGTATCCACTCCTGGTGTGGCCAGAATATCATCCTGATAGTGGGGTGCCCAATCTCCAGTGTCGGCTTGGGTCACCCTAAAATAAAGAAAAGTGGTCCTCATTGATCTCTATTTTAGGTTAACCTGAAAAAAGAAAATAGTCCATTGGTGGTCTTACCACCTCACAGATCCTCACCCTTCCATTCTGACCCCTCAGTCAGCACCCTACACGCCATGCCACCACACACTTTCACACACCTGAATGTGTCCAATGACAAAGATCCACTTTTCAATCAAAGACATGTCTTGCTGTTGGAACCAGCAACTGCAATATGAGAAAATATGGTAATTCCTGTTTAATGTTTTTCAATGAGGTCTGGACTTGTATTCATAACTGACTCATTTTTTAGTATTTTTACACCTAGTTTTCAACATGGGTTTTTGAGACCCCACGTCATGTACAAGGTTGGTGAAATTATTAAGAAACTTAGACACATAGACTTTGATGGCAGATAAGGACCACTTGGCCCACCTAGTCTGCCCATTTCCTTACCTATTGGATAAGCTGCAGATCCTAGTTGACCAATAGCTTACTTCTTCCTACCCCCCACAAGAATTGCCTTATGGTTGTCCCATGCATTCTTGAATTCTACCACTGTTTTTGATCCCATGACCTCCTCAGGAAGGCCATTCCATGTGTCCACCCCCTCTGTGAAAAAATACTTCCTCACATTGCCACTGAGCCATCTCCCCTCTATCTTCAAATTGTGTCCCCTTGTTCTTGCACATCTCTTTTTCTAAAAGATGCTACCCTTTTGGACTTTGTTGATTCCCTTGAGGTACTTAAAAGTTTTTATCATGTCCCCTCTCTCCCTCCTTTCCTCAAGAGTATATATATATTAAGCTCCTTTGTTCTTTCTTTGTATAGCTTCTGTTATAGACCCTGCACTATTTTAGTTGCCCTCCTCTGGACTGCCTCCATCCTGTCTATGTTCTTGTGGAGATGGGGTCTCCAGAACTGCACACAGTACTCCAGATGGAGCCTCACTAGCTGTCTGTACAGAGGGATAACAACTTCCTGTTTTCTACTGGTGATGTCTCTCCCTATACATCCCAGTATCCCCCCATTCATCTCTTCTGCCTTCTCACATTGCTTGCTTACATTTAGGTCATCTGATATGACAACCACAGGTCCCTTTCCATTTTTGATGCTGTTACTACCCCTCCTCCATTGTGTACTCTTCCCCTGGGTTTTTTTTCCCAGGTGCATTTCTTTGCAATTATTTGTATTGAATCTAAACTGCCATACTTTTGACCATTCCTCCAACCTTGCCAAGTCTTTTCTCATCCTTTCCATCCCCCTTGTGTATACACCCTGTAGCAGATCTATGTGTCATTTGCAAAGAGGCATGCTTTTCCTTCCAGTCCCTCTGCAATGTCACTTATAAAGACATTAAAAAGGACTGAACCCAATACTGAACCATGTAGTACCCCATTAGTAACCCCTTTTCTTCGGAGTGGACTCCATTTACTATTATCCTCTGTGTTCTGTTGTCCAGCCAATGTTTTACCCAGGCTACCACCCTGGGACCCATTCCCAGGCTGGCTAATTTGTTTATTAATCTTTTGTGTGGGACTGTGTGAAATGCCTTACTAAAGTCAAGGTAGGCCATTAAATTCCATTGTAAAAGGTGATTTCATGGTCACTGCCCAAAATCACCTTCTGGGTGGGATTTGAACATTTTTACCACCGTTGTTCATGAGGTGGAATCATAAGAAGACTATGTTGAAAATTTGGGATAAAAATATAAAAAAAAAAATAAAAAAAACAAAGCTGAGAGCGAATGTTGAAACCTTACAATGCTCAGTCATAACTTTGGTAATTTTTAATATTTTGACCCAAATTTTCAACATAGCCATTTTTTCACACCACCTCATGACTGTGGCAGCTGTCATTTTTCAAATCCTGGCCAAAATGTGTTTTTACACTTGTGTCATGAAATGATATTCGGTCAGATTTGAAAGTTTTAACCTACTGGGTTCATGAGGTGAGGTCATGTAAGGGCTTTGTTCAAAATCTGGGGTAAAAAATATATATATATATATATAAAAGGTTATGAGTGTGTGTTTACATTTTTCTACGTTCTGTCATAACTTTGGAAATTTTCATTATTTTCCTCCAAACTCTCAACGTAGGTATTTTTTCACAACACCTCATGAATGTGATAGCTGTCATTTTTAAAATCCTGACCAAAATGGTATTTTAGTGGAAATTTGAAAATTTACATCTACCAGGTTCATGAAGTGGGGTAATAAGAAGACTATGTTGCAAATTTGGTGCAAAAATGTAGTAGCATGACCAAGTCATTAGTGAATACTGAAGTATTTCAACAATCACTGATAACTTTGTTAATTTCCAATATGTTTGTCCAAATGTTCAACATAGCCACGTTTCACATCACTTCCTAAACTGGACAGGTGTCATTTTTCAAATACGTGTTTTTGGACCTGTGGTGTGAAATGACATTTTCCGCCACTATTCAATAAATGGCAGATGTCATATTTATAAAGGGAGTCATAAAACAACTATCTTGAAAATCTGGGGACAAAATTAAAAAAAAATTATTATTAGGAAATGTGAGGTGTAGTGTCAGACTTTACCCCAGTAGGTAGTGCTTTGTGATCCTGTACTGGTGAACTCAGTTTGGGAGCAAACTCAGTAAGCCAACTGGATGGGTGATGGTTGGAGATAGCACTGTTATATGACATCCCCCCAGCCAGGGAAGGAAAGGGGCAGGGTTGACTGCATGGACCTAGCTACCATAAAGTGAAGACAACTATTCTCTTGGCATAGGTCCCTGCACTCTTTGCACCAGTGGGTGGCAGAGGGCCCTGTGCATTGGCTGAGAGGAGAACACTTTGCCCTGTACATCTGTATCTGTGGCCACATGGAAGCGCAAGGCTCAGATGGCCCTCTACTTCCACAGCACACCAGAGAGCCCATGAATTCCTGACATCCATTGCTATACAGACTTTTGTAGGTGGATGGAGTCTTCCCTTGCTGCAGGACTTCAAGGGCTGTTTGTATCTACATCTGTTCATGCAGGTCCCAAAGGGATCTGTGTGAATGAGGACATGATTCAACTACCTCAAAAAGGAAGGGAATTCTTTGAAAAAAATGTTAATGACCGGTTAGGTTGAAGTTAATGCCGCAAAAGTAGGGAAATATGGCATTAGGGTTTCTAACCCTAAATTCCCACCCATCCCCAAAGCAGCAAAAGGACAACATCAAGCAAGCAAACACAGACAGCCAACATCAGGTAAGGCCAACAACATACAACTGTTTCCATATGACACAAATGCAGTAACACTGATGTGCTATCTTTATGGATTTGTATCTCCGGTTGTATAAGCACAGGCCCCGTAACAATCTGTGCTTATTCAGTCACACCTGTATGTGTGTGTCTTACTGCCTGCATGAATAGGTGTGGCTGCAGAACTGCAGGCCCCATGGAGGCCTGCCCTTCTGTAGAAAGAAGGCCCCATGGACCTGGCCCTCTGCAGTCAGAGGTACAGTGGTGCCAGCCATGTTGCAATGCAGTAATGCTGCAGAATACCACAAAAATGTTGCAGTATACTGTAGGGAACAGTGTAATTCAATGGCAGTTAAGCTCTTTTTTACTGTAGTATTTTGTGACATGTCATTTACTGCAAGTTACTGCATTGCATCATGGCTGGCTCTGCTACACTCATGCACACTGTATGATGTACCTCTCTGTATGGCATGATCCGTTAGTGTATGCTTTCCTCTATGCATCTGCATAACTGAAAACTATTATCACCTTGAACAATTTCTAGATCTGTTGCTGAAACCATTATACCCACAATGCAACAGTACTTCTGTGTGCCTAGTTGCAGCCCCCACAGGAGTCTGTCTTTCTGAAACCAGAAGTCAGTGTGTATGTCTTACACCTGTAGCTGAAGAGGCACAGGCCCCTCAGGGGCATGTGCTTCTGCAGACAGAATTAGTATTGCAATTTTGGTATCATGGATTTTGTGGCTCATGCATTTCTGCAGCTTGAGGTCAGTATGTATATCTTACATCTAAGGCTGCAGATGTGCAGGCCCATCACGTGTGTGTACATTTTATAGTATGTATAACTACCTGAGGCTACAGATACTCTGCCCACTTAAGGGTGTGGTCTTCTGTAGACAAAATAACTCTTGTAATTTGGATAGAATGGATTTGCATCTGTGGCTGCAGTGGCCTGTGCTTCTGCATGCAGAAGCAATGTTGTGATTTTAGTATTTTGGATTTAAATCTGCAGCAACAAGTGAGTGTGTATGTCTTGAGGTATGTATGCCACAGATACAAATCCACAAAGGTTTGCACATCAGTGCTACTGCATTTGGCTCATCTGTAACAGTTGTATGTTATATACCTTACCTGATGTTGACTGTCTGTGGATGCTTGTGTAGTGTTGTCCTTTTGCCGCTTTGGGGCTGTGGGGATGTGGGGAGGTAAGGTTGGAAACCGTAATGACGCATTTACCTACTTTTGTTGCATTACATTGATCCCTAACTGGTGCAATAATGCTGTTTTTTACAAAGCATACTGTATATATCTGGATAGTGGGCCACCAACAGAGATGGATGCCTGATTTCCTACTGTCTGCCTATCCCTGCTCAATATCCTCTCAAAAATTCTGCTTAATACATCCATCAGTCTCAAGGTTACACTCAATTTGATTGTTGCTTACCTATAGATGTGGTCAATAATATCAAAAGCTCCATCTGTGTTCAGAAAGCAACTGCTTGTTCGACTGCCATTATTCACCATTCTCTCTCTGAGGAGAAAAGCATGGGAAATTCCTCATTATGGCAACAGCTTCAGAGGTCCCAAAAGAATCAGACCTGCAAGAAATAAAACAGATGTTTCGGTGACTCATGAGCCAATTGTCAAAACTGGAGATCGTCACGCAGCAGATCAATGCTCATATTATCAGCATCTCACAAAGAGTCAACGTTATGGAGCAACGGTTTGAGGATAACAAATCTAAACCTGGTAGACTTATGGCCTACATCAGATACCAGAAAGCACTCTACAAATTCTTAAGCTACACAGATATGTGTTCATGCACCTGACTCCCAATGGTCTTTAGTTCAATTTGCACTCTTTGTTTAATTAACTGTATCTGCTTTGATTTTCTCTTGATATTTTTACTATAACTGGCTGCACAATGTATATGGCTAGGTTTTCTCTTGACTGTTTCACCAATGGTATTTCAACTCATAGGGTCAGACTGTGTTCAATATTGTTATGTTTTGTAGCCCATCCTTCCTGTACACTGTATTGTTTTTTCTGCAGCCTTGATTGTCTATTGCTTTGTAACCTCCCAGGTTGTGCCATAAAATAGGCAATTTATTGTATGGTGCATCTACCTAGTTAACAAAAACTAAACAATTAAGTCCAGCCACTCAGACAACTCTGGGATTGGGTAGAAGATGTCAAAAACAGAGCCTGTTGCAATAAGCTCAGGCTGGTGGACTGTCCAGAGGGAAGTGAGGGTGGAAATGTAATACAATTTCTTCAAAGTTCTGTCACAGATCTTGACACACCAATGGCAAGGTCCTCTCAAAATTGACCAGGCTCATTGATCAATAGCCCTGAAGCCAACCCCCAGAGATCACCCATGACCTATTCTTACCCACTTTCTCAGCTTTCAAGACAAGGAGCAGATCATGTCCTTGGTAAGGGAGAAAGGGGCTCTGCAGTGGCAAGGCCATCCAATCTGAATTTTTTGCTGACTTTTTCCAAGCCCTTTCAGATCAACAGAGAGCTGTCACAACAGTGAGAAGGGCTTGTGTGGACCTGTGTCTGTCCTGTACCTTTTGATACCTGGCCACATTCTGAGTCAGTATAAATGGGGTTGCCCATGCTATTGAAACTCCAGAGGCAGCGGAAAAGTTCACTACTGCCCACTGACCCAAAACTGATCTTCTTTAGTATCACCCTTCTCAAAGCAGGTCAGCACAGGGAGATCAGATCCAGGAGATGGATACTTCCAACCCTTCATCGTGCTCAATTCAGAAAAAGGCTGGCTCCCCAGTGCCAATCCCCTTCAGTGAGGATGAACAATGGTCGTTCCTTCCCAAACTAATGTGCAGAAATAAGAATAAAAAATTAAGCTAGAGCTGCAAAAGAGACAGATCACCATGGCTCCATACCCAGAGTTGCAGCTGCAGTGCCAACTCAAAAGACTCCTCGGGCTCACCATCCATACCTTTAGGGCCCAATAAGTATATGGTCTTGATTTCACCGGAGGACCCTGAAGACCTTCCCTGCACCTCAGTGCCCCCCAAGAATGTGTGCACCTCACCTTCCAAATCCTGTTCCTGGGCTAAGGCCTCTGCTGCTGCGCCATTACTAGTTAGATACCCTAACAATGCAGAGCAGATAAAATGCTGCAGTAGAACTTCCAAGCATCTTCTCTTGCTCCAGACTTGAACTACTGATAGTGTTGTGTGGAATGCAGAATTCCGCTGGCAAAATTAGCTTGGAATAACCATTCCACTGGCAGAATTTCTGCTGGTTCTTCTGCAGAATTCTGCCTAATTATTCCACAGAACAGCATTATTCCACGGAAAAGTATTCTGCAACAATTTTCTCTGAAAATATTGAGATCCTTGGAACAATATTCTGCGATACAGCATTTCTTCTATGGAAAATCATTCCACAGCTATTTTCTGATGTGGAACTCCACCATCCTGTTTCTGGCGAAATTCTGTGGAATTTTGAAAACTCCACAGAATTTGGTTCTGCCGGAACTTGAAACTTCCACACAGAGCTACCAGTGATCTCATGTGTACTGACTGCCGCTTAAACCTTTTATATGGCTTCTAGTTTTACAGTTGTGATGGCTAATGCAGGTACAGGGGGTTCCCTCACAATGGCTTGGTCCTATTAGGATCTCTGAGTAAATAAGGGTCTGCAGCCTCTTTAAATGCCAAGCTGGATGGGCCCCCGTCATTATCCCTTTTTCTGGAGTGCACCATTGCCCTTTTAAGTCATTCCCTGGAGTGCCTCTCTTTGTCTTTCTCCTCACTAGCCCTTCAGCTCACATAGTCTGGCCTGCAGAGCTCACAGCTTCCAGCTGACCCGCTCTGATTGGCCAAGAACTTCTCCCTTCTTTTGCCGCCTGGCGCTGTGAATTTTACTGTTTCATTTAGATACTCAAGCAAATCAACTATACTACTGTGTTAAAGCTAAAACTGCCAAGGTTTTTATAAATGATTACAGCTCCTCTTTGTGTCTCTTTCTCCTGCCACCCCCCCCAAAGACTAGCTGTCTGCTTTTGGCGCCCAAACAAATTCCCTTTGTCTTGCAAATTCTAACCCTGCCTGCTCTGTCTAGCTCTATCCAACCTCTATTTAAATAACTTTTATTTTCTTCCCTCAGCTACCTGCCCTTGAACAGGGCTGCTTCAGCTCCTCTCAGTCGGATGACATCTAAGCAGCTGCCAACTGAAACCAGGACCCCGGACTCAACACCACCGCAAGATACGGTGGCAGAGCAACCAGTTGGATCCTGGGAGCTTCCAGCTAACCTGCTCTGACTGGCCAAGACTGTCTCCCTTCTTTTGCCACCTGGCGCTGTGAATTTTAGAGTGTTTTATTTAGATATTCAAGCAAATCAACTGTACTACTGTGTTAAAACTAAACTGCCAAGGTTTTCAGACCTCCCATCCCCACCCTCCACTCTTTAAATACATGTTCTACCAGTCCATTCCTGAGCTTGCTGTCTCATTGGCTACCCATGACCTTTCCTAATTAGCTTCTCAAAACACACCCAGGAGCCAATCATGCCCCTGGCTCATAATCCCATAGCGCTACCCTTCTCATCCACTGAGTTACCACTGCAGCTGAGGTGTTGTTCCAAAATAAAGCCAGAACCATGTCTCACCTGCCTGGCTACCTACCTCTATTTATTTCTATCCTCATCTGCCTTCCCCCTCCTCTCAAACATGCCACCAACCTGTCCCACATCCCTCCCATACTACCAGACCTCTCTAGGCTCCCACACACCTCCATCTCAGTGATCATACTTCCCCACACCCAATTCTGGACCCACTCAGACTCCCACCACATCCCTTTTCTCTTCTACTCCTCACCTTCTTGGTTTATTGTTCATCTAATCACCCTCTGCCCAAACCCAAATAATCATCCACGGCTGCTACCTAGGCAGCTATCACTCACTTCCCACAGATATAAACTTTGGGAGAGTGATAGAGATGTTTTTGTGAAAAACAGTACTGCCTAGCAAAGTGTCCTGCAAAAGAGAGTGTGCCTGTATTGCAATGACAAACCATTAGAGAACCACCCTTGCTTTAAGCAAATAACTATGCCACACAAGTGAAATTCTAAACCAGACCACCTTTTTCATCTCTTGTCATGTCTAATTTAAAGTGGACAATAATTGATTACTTAAGTGCAGGTGTTTGAAATGTCTCTATTTTCATAAATGATATTCATACCTCTAAAGGATCCCTATTTAACTGTGCCTGAATAAAAGCTGAAGCTGTCAGTTGTATTTTGTTTTGGTTTTAAATTTATAGAACTGTTATTTAAACCTTGCATGGCCACAGATTGATATATCAGTCTAAAATTCCTATATGTTCTAATTGTGTTGGCAGCCTAGGGGTTAATACAACAGAAGATTAGGTACATATGGACACATGTTGATAAATGTACATATTAGGATAACAGTATATCAATTACAAGGGGGCCTGTGTTAGGTTTGGGTTTTGAATATACACATACACTAGTCACTTGTTACAGAATTGCAGATATATCATGTTTAAGACAGTATAAGTTTGACTATTCATGAGTAATATGGACTTATTGCACACAGATTTTAAGAAAAATATATCTTAACAGTACACTGTGTAAAATGTGATTGTCACCACTGTGAAACAGCTGGTGAATGCTTACTTTACACTATGGCAGGTTGTCTTATAAACTATGTTTTACTTAACACATAGATATTTTCATATGTATAAGACTTTTAACATTATTTACTAAGTATTGCTGAAAGAGCTACTGACACCTGAAAGAAAACTTTAGAAGAACATAATAAGTAGGTAAAATTCTGCTTGTACAGTATTCCATATATATTCTACATTTCTCCTCCCCATTATTTATTACTGAGGAAATGTGCATGAATACATGAATTTATCCATTACAGTTACTTAGAAGTTAATCTGCCTCTATAGCTTACTCCCTGCTTCAAGTCATAATGCTCTGTTGTGACATCATAATCTATTGCCATGAGAGCAACTGTGCTTTCACAAGCAGTGCATTATGATCTCGGATAGGGAGACAGCAACAGAAATAGATGAATTTTTCAGGAGCAAAAATCATGTTTTCATGCAATTGACCTCATCAATATATAATGGGGTGGCGGAATAAAGAACTAATATTAAATATAAGCCGGACTTTATCTAAATATTGTTTTATTAAAGTTCTCCTGAAGTTGTCAGCTGCTCTTTAAGCTTATTTTTCCTTGTGATTTTTAATCATTGTCATTTACTAATGCTAGCACAGACATACACAGAGGGTTTTAAAATGAAGCTTCATTTGGTGTATAGCTTTTTTCAGGAAGTGAACTTTCAAGTCAGTATCATTTGGCCTTGGGGTAGCTTTCTTCTGATGGAACTATTGATGTCTTTATATGGGTATGTTGCCTTTTTGAATGCAGTTTTAACTAATGGGGTCCTTAACAACTTTTCATGTTTGGTTTTTTTTTTGGTGTATGATCTGGGATTTGAGAAAGTATGTTCTTCTAAGATAACTGTCAGTGTTTTCTGGTGAAGGAGTCTGTGTAATCCAAAAGCTAAAAGCACCTGTGTTCTTTTGAACAACTCTGTTGGTCCAAAAAAAGGTATCAAATGATCTGTTTCTGTGGATCTTGTGTTACAAGGACCAATACAGCAACAGGCTATTCTGTGGCTTCACAGTTTCAGAAATATTAGCAGGAACTTATCAGTACAATGCCCACGGTTCTGAAACCATGATGTGACATAGTCAAAACTCCAAATTCTTGGTTCCATGAAAGGAAATGCACAGAATGTTATCCATACAAAGATAACAACATAAAACAGAACTGGCAGCTTCAGCTTTTATTCAGGCACAGTTAAATGGTGATCCTTTAGAGGTATAAATGTAATTTATGAAAATAGAGACATTTCAAACAGCTACACATGCGCAATCAGTTCCTGTCCACTTTAAATTAGGCATAACAAGAGATGAACAAGGTGGTCTGGTTTAGAATTTCACCTGAGTGGCATAGTTATTTGCAAAACTGAGGCTGTTTATAAGTACAATTGGAGTTATGCTAAACAAATGTAAATACATCTAAATGTTTACAAGTTACAGATAAAAAAAATATGAAAAATGTTCAGGACAAAAGGACCTTTCAAATGAGCTTATTCATTAAGCTGCACTAATTATATTTTTTAAACTGTGGCCATCTGATTACCTTAATTTTCATTTTTCATAGGAGTTATGCCAAACAAATTTAACTATCTCTAAAAGTATACATGTTACACATAAACCACCAGTATGAAAGTTGTTCAGGACAAACCTACCTTTTCACTTAGCCTATTCATTAAGTTGAACTAATTAAATTTTTTAAACTCTGGCCATCTGATTAGCTGAATTTTCATTTTTCTTCACAATTTTCATCTTTTGGATGGCTATATTTAAAACAAAATCTAATGAATTCAGATTAGTGACTACCCATATTTGAAAGGTCATTTTGTCCTGAACAACTTTCATGTTGGTTATTTATTGGTAACTTGTATACTTTCCAAGATATTTACATTTGTTTGTCATGACTCCTACTGTGTTCACTCAGAGAGAGAAGGAAATGAGGTTGTTTGCAAGACCATATTTTACAAAATATAAAGAATTTAGATTAGTGACTACCCTCATGTGAAAGGTCTTTTTTGCACTAGACGACTTTTACACTGGTTTTTTTTCTCTTTTGTGCACCTTGAATAGTTTGAAAGATATTTAGATTTGTTTGGAATGTGTGCACATTTGCTCAGAGAAAAGCAGCTTGGAGTTCTTTGTCCATCATTCTAAAAAAGAAAGAAGGGAGTATTTTTTTTAACTGCCATAGGGATTTGCAGTGTTATGGAAGGATACACTGAAAACTACTAAAATGTGTTCCATGGAAACCCCTTTCCAAGCTAAAGCAATATGGCTGTAGGCTCCACCCACAGCCATACTAAAAAGACCATCCTAGTGTTATATAAATAAATGACTGTAACAGTAAGTGTTCCATAGGGAAATCTACCATCGTGGGGACTAATTTGCTTAATAAAACCACTCTCCCTTCAAACATATGGGTTATTTTGCTAACTAGCCCCCCTAGACAGTATATATCCTTATACACCACCTTTAGCCATCATGTACTCCCTCTGTACTGTATATCAGTGTGCCTGTATTATTTATTTGTTAATATTTGATTGTATTGCCCTTTAACTAGTCTGTATCTACAGGTACTCTAGTGATGAAAATGCACCACAAGAATCTCTTAGAATGTAGGGTTTTCAGCAAAATGACAAAGACTATCTTTTTGCACAAAAATTCCAAATAAATTAAATACCTAAATAGCTTCCAAAATGGCTTCCCTTCCACAGCTGAAGAATGTTTTCATTTTTCTAGTTGATACAACCTCCCAACAGACATTGCTCACATCACATAAAGAAACATGTCAAAATTATGCTGAAATAATGTAACTTTTAGATGTAAAGTGAAGTCATCTTTTTTTCTGAGTGCTACAACACCTGATGAATGGAAATGTATGGCCCCAAAAGCCTGTGTACTGTAACATCATTGTACACAATACTGAATAGTAGTTGTCCAAATAAAAGGGCACTCCATGAATATTGCACATTTGACCCAGATAATCCAATGGAGTATATTAAGGACTATCTATCCACAAAATACAAAACAAAATCACATACACAAAACATCATGGGATATATATATATATATATATATATATATATATGCATATATATGGAAATAATCTGGTTGATTTGTCTGTTTCCTTTTTCAGAAGAACTGAAATGCATGGTAATGATGTTGTTATACCCAACCTTGTTTTGTTTCAAACCCTTGATCAGTTCCGATTGCATAACTTTCTGAACATAAGGGACACCTCAAACAGTGCAGCCTCTCATTATGTAACAGTTGTCCCTCCTTCCACTGC
This sequence comes from Neoceratodus forsteri, assembly GCA_016271365.2. Classification (NCBI taxonomy): domain Eukaryota; kingdom Metazoa; phylum Chordata; order Ceratodontiformes; family Ceratodontidae; genus Neoceratodus; species Neoceratodus forsteri. Next base: position 538,176,101 of record CM057449.1, on the reverse strand, counting down.
ATCATGAGTGGCTAGACTTTGTGGAGGTGTTCCCAAGTCGAGGAAAGAGGCAGTGGATGTTTATCAAGCAATGTAAACAGACATATTTTGTGTGATAACACCACTATGGTTGGCAGTCTGTTTTTCACTTTTAAAAATAAAAATGCAATCAGAATCAACCAACCATCTACAATCATAAAATGTGCTTTTTAAACATGGGACACTTTGAGGCCTAAGAGGGTTGTTAGTGTCCTCTTAAGTAATTCCTCTTCATTTTATATTTGTTTTCTAAAGCATTTATGTGTTACTGTTTAAACTTTTAGGGGTAGTAATTGTCTCAGTATCCCATGTCCACTGAAAAACTGACAACAGTGACTGTGGTCTGGTAGTCTAGAGTCTAACTCAATGACTATAACTGTGATGTTCTTCAATGAGTATTCCAAAATTTAGACACATAAATACATAGACAATGATAGCAGAAAAGAGCTCTTGGCCCATCTAGCCTTCCCACCCTACCATATATGAGAATGCTGCAGAACATGTGTGGTTTTATTCATTGTATACACATGGGATATGCCATGGAGACCCATTTGATACAATATTTGTCTACAAAAGAGCAGTCTGACCTCAGGTAACCTCACAAGTGGTGCAAGTCATGAGTGATGTGCCTGAGGTCAGACTGCTCAAGTGTAGATAAATAATATATCACAGATGTCCCCATTGCATGTGATGTTTAAACAATAGGCTGATGTATTTTGAGGGGGTAGTGACAGGTAGTGTTTATCCAACATATGTGTGATAAATTCATGATTCTGAAATTTATTACACACATGTTGGAAACAAATGTTTATGACACTGGTTTTCTGTCCATGCATATTGTATAAAATGATTTTTATTTTTAGCCCTGTATCCCACCCATCTCCTGCACACTTTACCTGCCTGAGTTCCAGATCCTGCCATGGTTGGGAAATCCCAACTGAGCACCACATATTCCTATGAGTACAGAACTAGGCCTAGTGTAAGTGTCTTCTTGCTATCCACTGCTATCCCACTGGTGGGTTGTCACAACTATCATCGTAGGGAGACACAGGCAGGATCAGAGATGTTCCTTGCAGAACAGCTAGTACACTCCTGGGGCCAGTGGAATAGGAGACATTACATGAGGAATGGAGGAGATCCTCCCGGGAGAGGGGGAGCACATCCAAGGGAATGACTCTTCCTCTCCTACTGCCAGCTGGGATTGTAGATGTGGGTCATGATCCTATGGTCTCCTGAGTGGTAGACAGACATTTTAACCCCTAGGCCACCTCAGCAGCCTCTGCTGCTGAAAACCTACAGTACAAATAGTTATTTGTAAAGAGGCTTACCATCATTTAATTAATGTCTGAAAACCTGGTTAAAGTTGAATTGGAAAAATGATGAACAGCCTACAATAAAAGGGCTTATTTTTCTAATAATAATCAAACTTTGTGCATAACATTTCATACAGCATGGACTGCTGCTTTAAAACATTAACTATTTTATTAGTGGTTCCACCACTAGAGAAGGGCCGAAATGGCCCCAATTTGTTCTGCGAAGTGGAATGCAGAGTGAAAGCAAATTCGCTGAGTGCTCCGCAATTCGTGGCGGAGTACTTCACGTTGTTAATGGGTAATGCGAAGTCCACTGAAAACAATGACTTCGCATTACTCCACCTTCTCAAACCACTACTCCACTAATTCTTAAGGTGAAGTACATTGAAAACAATGTACTTCACCTTACTTCACCTTATTTTTAAGCTCCAAAGGTGAATTTTGCAGCGATTCATGGGATTTCAGGTTACATGGGCTCTAGATTATTCTGCACAGCCTCAGTTTGGGGTAGTGTGTGTAGGAAACTGTAGGAGACAATCTGCTCTGAGAGCTCTCTGTGATTCAAACCTTCTAAAAGCTGTAAAAAAAGCCTTTTTGAGTCATTTTATTTTGCTGAAACTTTAGTTCATTGATTATAGGAAACCCTCCTGTGCTCATATCATCGAGCATCTATTGTTTGTGTGTATATTTTGAATGTTAATGTACAACATTGAGTCTGTGTACTGAGAGACAGTGGAAGTGTGCTTTGGTGGGGCGTATCTGTGGTGTAGGTAGATTAACTTAGAGAAAAAGACAGTGCTTTCTGTTTTGGTGATATTTTTCTTGTATAACTGTGTTAATGTACAAACAGTAATATTTCCAATAATTCTTGACATTTTTTTGCTGACTGTTGTGGTGCAGCAGTGCATAATTTTAGTTTGTTTAAAATATGTGGTTATATTACTGAAGTTTTCAATTTGCTACACATTACTTAGTGTGTGTGTGATCATGTGTGTGTCGCGTGTCATCAAATCAGACACATTTTATTATGCCACATACAGTAATTTCAGCAATGTGAACCTGCTATCCACTGCAGCTACGTAATTTTTTGTACTTCTTTGTGGTATCTTTACTGGTACTCGTACTAGTGACTCTTACTGCAGCAGTGCAGTACACTGCCCCATAGCCCGCCCCAACCGGCAAAGATATTCTTTTCCATATTTGAATTTCTGATGGTGAGCACTAGTTAGGTACTATGCCTTTGCATCTACATCTCTTCAGTGCACAGCACAATCTTAATCTGTCTGTACATTTGCATCTCTTTAGGGCCCAAATTCCATCTCTAACTTAAGTCGCAGTTGTTTCTTTGGCATCCCTTCAGAGTACTGGGCAGGTGTGGTGCATAATTCAGCATGAACATTGTACTCATTAATATGTCACGTTCTTCACCATCACGGTCACAAATGCAGTCACAAATTACGATTTACGATCATGTCACGAATCACAACAGTAATTTTTTTTACTAGTTACTTGAATGTATTGTAAGCCTGTTTTGTAGTATCTCTCCATGCTTCACCACCCCACTATTGTACTCATTAATGAGTGTTTTTAAGTCAGGGAGTTTTGCGCCACACCTCATTGGGACCCGGGGAAGTACAGCCGTAGGCATTTGCATGTCTTTATCATCACGGCCACAAATGCAGTCACAAATCACGATATATGATTACATCACAAATCGCAACATTAATATTTTTACTGGTTACTTGGATGTATTGTAAGCCTGTTTCATAGTATCTCTCCAGGTTTCACCACCCCACCATTGTACTCATTAATAAGTGTTTTTAAGTCAGGGAGTTGGACAGTGTCTGCAGTACATACACAGATTGGAAGAAAACTGAACCCATGCAGTTTAGCACAGTATACTTCTACTGCTCAGAATACATACAGAAGACAACAAAAAAAGGGCATAATTACATACAAGGGTCGGGGATGGTGGAAGAATACATTTTATAACACAGCAAGGAAGGTGTGGGGGGGCACATGGTGTGAGGAACAAAAAAAAACTAATGTGGGTTCCCATGGTGATCCAGCAGCAGTTCCAGCATGGACATAATTTGAAACTGATGTCCCTCTATGTAAGAAAAATAAAATTTATAGAAAGAACAAATTAAGTAAAAATGAGTACAGACAGAAAAGACAAAACAATGTAGCTTTTAAAAAGCTGTTGGGTCTAAATCAAAGTTTAAATCTCCTCTTCAGTCTGATCTCAAAGTGTCAGCACTCACAAAACACACTTCTCTCTCTCTCTGTTTAAACAGGAGAAAGTAAAAGTGTCTGCTTGTATGATTCACTTTCTTCCTGCCTAGCTAAAGATCATGTGACTTACAGTACTGTAAGCCATGTGATGAGTGGAGGGGGCTGCCAAACCTGAAACACCAAGTGGATCACTTAGAATCATAATGAGGAATGCGAAGTCCATTAAAAACAATGACTTCACCTTACTTCGCATAGCCATTTTGCCTTAACACGAAGTGGTAATGACAAGGCAAAGTGAGCACTTTGCATTGCCCACTCTGCGTAATGGAGTGACAATGGGAAGTGCCCACTTCGTTTTCACTTTGCTGGCAGAATTTAAATTTGCTGCATCACTATCCACCACTACTGTAAATCAGTCTCTTTACCGACTACTCTTTCTCATTAGTCTCACATTAATAACACTTACAAAAGGCCTGACAGCTGATAATGTAATTTACAGGAAGTCCCAAATCTGTGTAAAAAATGCATGACATAGTCAAAAAACATGTCATGTGTGTTCATTTTTCATGGGGATGTTCTTGTCTGCCCGTGATCTGTACTAGAATTATTTCTGTTTCTCATTTATATATAATTAGCAGAGATAATTTACAATGGTGTATCGTCAACTGAACAAGTGGAGCACAGCTCCACATTAGTATGCAACATCAGCATGGCTGCATAGTAATTATTGTGTTTCAGTAGAATACCAGCAGTAATTCTTGTCACATTTGAAGGTGTGCAGTAACAAACCCAGTGGATGGGAACATTTGTGAAATAAAGTCAGAATCATTAAGCAGTTAATGATAAAATCAGATTTTTCAGCTTGGTTATAGCAGGAGAGGCACTGTATGAGGTATAAAACCATTATTTTTGCAGCCTAGTTTCTTAAGTTTATAGATTTGACTGCCAACATTTTATTTGAGGGGGGGTGTTTAGTTGCATCACATTATGTTTAAGTCATTACAAACAGTTCTGGTATGGCTCTCAGTTTTGTTTTATGATTTACTGGTTTTCATGACATTTTGTAAAACAAAGGGTACAGTACATTTTCTGCACTCAGTAGATACTTTTATAATCATTCCATTTCTCATATTTCTAATTGGTTCATTCTCAAGCAAAGTAGTCAATTCTGATGGAACATTAATTCCTTACCACTTTGTGGATCACAGTCTTAGACCTTTTGCTAACTGTATTAGTTTGCAATGTTCATGCCAAATAAGTGAATTAGAAAAGAGCTCATAAAAAATCAACCAGATTCCATTATAGTGTATATGTGTGTGTGCCAAGATGTCATGAGCACAGAGATACATGCTCAAGCTTTCTGCCCATGTCATAGTTAAACAGCGTAGGTATTTTTATTTAATTGCTTTTAACTAAGCAGACAGGCTTTAGCCAGGGAAAACATTTTGTTCTTCACGTTGACAGAATAGAGGTGTGATTAGAGACATCCAGTTGATGTGCAAAGACAAGCAGGAAGACACAGAACATGAGATTCTATGGGGAAAAGGTTAAGATCAACATTTATCTAAATATTTGGTAAAAAGGAGTGATAAGACAGGGAGTCAGACACTTTGATGTCAACACACACTCATAGATACTAAGACACTTCAAGAATCTATCAGCTAAGACACAAAACTCTGTACTGGTAAAACTTTCATTTTCAGTATAGAGCATTTCTGTTGCATCCATCATGCAGGGAATAACGTCTGTAATAATCAAGAAAGGTATATTAGTTTCCTATAATAGTGTGTGTGTGTGTGTGTGTGTGTGTGGGGGGGGTATGCATGTGTACTGATTTCCATACCTCAAGCACTGAATACCACTCAATGAATACATGACTACCAAAGACAGGTGTGTGCATCTAGACAAGAGGTGTTCTGAGACAGCATTGGGCAGCCTTAATGCAGGTGAGCCATGCTTCTGAGGGTGCTCATATAATGTGAAATGCTGCCAGAAGGCCTGGGTGGAAATACACAGAGATTGTGCCACATGTTCAGTACTGTGGGGGCTCTGTGCTACAGAGAGGAAGCCTAACCTCTCAAAAGTTGGAAAATCAAAACAAGAAGGTGCAATGATTAAGAAACAATAGCCTTACAGTAAGAATGGTTCTCCAAGCATCTGTTTACCATTGCTGAATCAGTTTATTAATAATAAATACACATCAGCCCAGTGACGATGAGGGCTTGAGACACTGTGTACACACCCTACCTTTTCTCATGATGATGACCCAAGTTCAGAAATGAGCTCAGGTTATCAGGGACTGGCTGGGATTGGAGAAGATCAGGTTTTCAATATATATGTCTGTGTCAGTGGCTTAGCAGGCTGCACACTCACCTCTGAGGCTGGAAGGTTAGAAGGCTGTGGGTTCTATTCCCCTCACCAGGCACGTGGGTTAAATCCCAAGTACTGTCACTGTGGTGCAGCATGAGGGGGCTGAATTCCTGAGGTGTGTCTTTTGGATGAGATGTTAAACTGAGGTCCCATCTGCCTGTTCTGGTGGTAGTTCAGGCGGATGTTAAATATCCTATGTCACTTCTCAAAAAGCGTAAGGGAATTTTATTAAGAACAAAGAAAACATAACCATCACAAATTATACCAAAACATGACAAAAACACAACATAAACAAAAAAGAAATACAATGAAAACATGTTATTCTAGTCATAACACTATCTGATCCTTACATAATTATGTAGTGAGTCATAAAAAATAAATGCAATGTGGAAGAGCCGGGAGAAAAAAGAAAATAACTCAAAAATAAACATAATGTAATACTGTAAAAAAAACTACAGAAAAAATATATACAGCTTTGAATCTCATACATGATCTTCCAGCTTTGAACATATATTCAGTATTACTAGTAATCAATGTACAATGTTACAGTATCTATTGTAAGATCTTGTTGTATGCAAAACAGCCATAGCCTGCAATAAAAAATGCCTTGAGTCAATTAATCCAGGCAATTCTACATCACAGGGTGTCAGCTCTCATCCTAGGTAATCTTCTGTAATTGTGCAACTTCACCTTTGTAAGTGTGGCTTCCATAGTGCTTGCAAATGTAAGTGGGAAGGTATTCAATTGATGGGTCAAGAACTGACATCTTGCTTGCCACAAATAAAATTTAATGCATGCAAAGGTGACATTCAGAGTACTGGGATGATAAAACTTAAGGTACCCAGTATAATCTCCCAAAATAAGCATCTCATGTGTAAGTTGTTTAAGATACTGCCATTGCCATCTATTGACCAAAAATTAGAACAATGATTGTGTTGTGGGGCATTCTAGGAAGAAATGGGTTTGAGTTTCTTCTATTTGACCACACTCAGCCCGGGGGCAGAATCTATTCTCAATCACTTTGTGCTTCATATTTCCCCTAACCCCTAACTTACCGTGGCTACTGAGCCAAAGGACATCCCAGAGTTTAGCCAGTATTCTCTTGTTATTTAACATCAGTAATACAACTGAGTGTTTCAAAGGTAAACATTTAGGGAAGTCAGCTTGGGCCACACCTTGATTTGTCTGAAGTTGAGAACCTTGCTACACTGCAAAGAACAAACTATAACTCCATTTAGGAGCTGGAAACTTGGTAAGGCATAATATTGTAAAGCAGGGGAGCTACACTTTCTACAAAAAGTTTCATTTTTTTTCCTTATTGGCATTAAGCAGAGAATTGCAGGATTCCATTAAAAGTGTAGTAATTTTATAACCAGAGGAGTGAGATACAACTGAATTTGCTTGATTGTTGGGGTTGAGACCTAGGATTTGGAAGGATATTTTTGCAACATTTTAAAAGTGTCCTGCTGGCTGAGAAGTTAAGGTTTTTTCCCTGGTTTCACTGAAAGATTTTGTGTATTGGAATCAGACATAGCAGACTGCCTACATTGAAAGGCCTGCTTACATCACAGGTATCACTAGTCAATCAGTTGGCTTAATTCTTAAGATTTTCAGTGCAGGAAGAGTGTAAAGCACAGCTGACTTATTTTGAGTCTGACTGCTTTCAGAGCACAAACCACCAGGCTGTTTTGAGGCTGGGGAGGTTTACTTGTGTCTGACTTGGATGTCTGGATTTTTCTCTGTTTGATTAGCAGGGTATTTTCTCTGTCAAATTGTTGTGTAGGGCATCTTGCTGACAGGAAGGAACTCATCGCAGCGCTGGGTCAGAGCTTTTAGCTGATTGTTTTGTGAGGGCACAGTTTAGGCCCAACCCCTTCCCACCCTCACCCCACCCACCCCTGGAAATAGTTCCTTTATACCTGGGGTTCTGACATAATTTCCTCAAGAGTGCAAGGTGCATATCACTGTCATATCCTCTCTAGCACACTGCACTGACAATATAAGCACACACATTGTATAATATATATATATATTTCTACATAACAAACCAATCACACACACACACACACAAAAAAAAAGTAGATAAACATGTGGGGAGTAGTACAATGTAATGGCTGTGGGGCAGCAGTCTTCCAGGAGTCTTTCTGGAGGCTGAGATGCTGCCCTATTTGCAGACAACTCTCTGCCCTGAGGGAGGAAGTTGCCCATCTTCAGGCCATGCTGGACACTAGTAAGGAAACCTTCCCCCAGGCCACACTGCACAGTAGGAAGGGAACCTCCCCCATCCAGGGAGCACCAGAGCCACCACCTCTACCTCAGAGATTGCAAAGAAAGCACAGCAGTTGGACCACAGTGGGCTCAGGAAGGGTGAGGATGGTGGAACAGAGGCACACCCAGTCAGTTGTTCCACTCCACAATCCATACACCATTCTGGGGGAGCATAGCTCCCCTATGGATGCACCCACAGAGGAGCTAAGGAGGTTGAGGACAGCTGTCACAAGGGAGGCCCACAGGAAGGAGACAGAGGACACCACTAGAAAGGAAGCAGCCCTGGTGGGGACCCAATTATTAGGGGATAGAACTGGGGAGCAGGGAAAACTGAAGGCAGCCTGCCTGGTGCCATGGCTTGAGGGACAGGAAGCGATCCTCAGGATCATGAGAACAGCTGCATGGGAGTTCAGCTGGACGTCATTGTCCACCTAGGGACAGATGACTTGGCTCATCATGAGATTAGAGCAGTGCAGAAGGACTTTGTAGAATTGGGAGGGGCCTAAGACAAGTAGCACACACAGTATCCTTCTCAGAGGTGCTGCCTGTCAATGGCATGAGTGAGGCGAGGGTACTTTGCACCATGCAGTTTAATGAATGGTTGAAAAATGGTGTGGAGCACAGGGTTTGGCTCATTGGGGACTGGGGTTCCACCTGGAAGAACACCAGCCATACTAGCAGGATGGTCGCATCTGTCCAGGAAGGGAACAAGTCTTTTGAGCAATCGGTTTAAATGCTTTATTGGCAAACTTTTAAACTAGTCAGGGGGGAGGCACTGATAAGCAGCAGGAAAATCCCAGCCTCTCCCTACAAAATAGGGTACTAAATGAGAAAATGACCGAGGTAGAAAGGTCAGTGGGGGATGCTGCAACAGAAGGTAAAGCCATCAAAAAATGGAGAGCAATGAGTACCAATGCCCGTAGACTGAGTAACAAGCTTCCTGAATTAGTGGCCTTGATGGAGGAGGAACGTCTGGATATCGTGGCAGTCACAGAAACATGGTACACACAAAACCATGACTGGGACATAAACATACCAGGATACACTATCTACAAGAGGGACAGGGAGGGTAAAAGAGGAGGAACAGTAGCTCTTTACATAAGGGAAGGAATCAAAGCAACAGAACAAAAGGGTAAACAAGGAGGAGAAGAAGCACTGTGGGTAAATTTGGAGACCGGCAATGGCACCACAATCCGCACAGGGGTTGTATACAGACCCCCTTCTCAGGGGGAGGAAATGGACAAGGAAATGATATAAAGTATACTTAGAATGGCAGAAAAAGGAGAGATATTGCTGATGGGTTATCTGAATATGCCAGATGTTAACTGGAGTGCAGTTGCAGCAGCCACTTCTAAGAGTGGGTTATTCTAGATGCCCCTACAGGCATGCCTTAGACAACAAGTATTGGAGCCCACTCGAGAGGAGCAATCTTAGACCTGGTTCTCTCAAATGGAGATGAAGAGAGGATCACAGATGTAGAAGTCGGTAGCCATCTGGGAACTAGCGACCATCGAACAGTATGGTTCACAATAAACACAGCAATAGAGTCAAGCCATACAAAGACAAAGGTACTGGATTTTAGGAGGCTGATTTTGCAAAATGGGTGAGTGCCTAAGGAATGCACTAGCAAATGGCAGGAAGGAGGGTGGAAGAACAATGGGGAATAATAAAACTGCCATCACAGAGGTAACAAGCCTTGTGTAAAGCAAATAAACAAAACGAACGAGGTAAGAAACCACTATGGTTCTCAAAGGAAGTGGCAGGAAGGTTCAAGAGAAAAGAAAGCATTCACTAGTACAAGGAATCACAGAAGGAACAGGACAGAGAACTGTATCAGTTAAAGCAAAAGGAAGCTGGGAAGGCAGTCAGAACAGCAAAGGCCCAAACCAAGGAAAAGATTGCCAACTCAGTTAAGAAGGTGGATAAAACCTTTTATAGGTACATCAGGGAGCGAAGGAAGACCAATGGAGGGATAGTGAGGCTTAATAAAGGGTAGGGAGGGTGGGCAGAGGGTGACTGTGAAAAGGCAGAGATACTAAACAAATATTTTTGCTCAGTATTTACAAAGGAAGGGGAGGTACCTAAAACAAACAGTAGAAACTCTCTGGATACAGAAGTTGATACCAGCCCATTTACAGAAGAAAGGGTTCTGAAAGAACTCTTAAAACTGAAGGTGGACAAAGCAATGGGGCCTGATGGGATTCATCCCAGAATTCTAAAAGAACTAAGGGTAGAACTAGTGACACCACTGACTACCCTCTTTAACAAATCATGGGAGGATGGGGTGGTACCCGAGGACTGGAGGAGGGCAGATGTGATTCCCCTTCACAAAAGACAGCTAGCATTTCTCTCATTAAGGTGGCTTCCAGCCTTTGCTTGCAAGCAGCAAAAGGATCTGAACAGGGTTGTGTCTCTGTGCTATATCTTTTTTCAGCGTCTAAAATGACAGCTGTATTGTATTGATATTGTAACACCTTATTTTTCAGTTCTGTTATGTGTAATTGAACCTGGTGCCTAGACTCATGGGGCAAGGACAGATATTCATACAATGTGCCCCTTTGTTTGAGATAACAAATATAATCTGAGTTTGATTTAACTTTACCAGTATGTATTATCAGATTCTTAATATCCATTTTTGTTTCAACCCACCAATCCCATAAATTATCATACATGCACTGTACAGATTGCCTAAGTATGGATTATTGTTTAAGTTCTGAAATAACTTGTTCCTGGTCCAAAACAGAATGTTCAACCTCCATCTCTTTGGGGAAGTGAAGAATCTAAGGGTCACATTCCCTCAGTGAGAAACACATTTAAGAATGACATGATCTGAAAATTCACAAGGAACCAGTAGAAATTCCTGTGGTGTCAACTGTCTGGAAAAAAAGATAATGGGCTGGATTCACAAAGCTTTCTGAAGGTGCAAAACCTTCCCTAAGTCCCCAAAACTGCCATAGCTACGGAAACTAAGGGGAACTTGCACTGAGTGCTATTCATAAAACCCTCTGCAGCTGCAGAAAACAACACTAAGGACTGTGGAAAAAAGTGCAGCTGCGGAAGTCCCTGAGGAAAAAAAGGTGTGAGATAAGTAAGGCACAGTCCCTGAAAGGCTATTCACAACCAGATTTTTTCCTCAGCTGCAGAAAAAATGTTACACACAGTGGAATGAGGTGTAACTCTTCCTCAGCAAACTGCAGTAGTGCCCCAGCAATTGGAATCAATTAAGGTGGAGGTGAAGCACAGGTAATAACATTACAGATAGTATAAAAGTAGCTGCTGTAACAGCAACAAAAGCACACATTGCCTTGATATGGCAACAGGCAACAACCACCAGACACAGTGCAGCCCCTGACGGAGCCCCACAGTTAGTAGAGCCTGGGCAGCCTGCAGTGAGTGCTACCCCTGCAGGCAACAGGAACACTCCAGGGAGGGGGGACCAGCAGTAACAGTTGGCCACTGTGGTGCCATAGTATTACTGGTACCTGTGGTGCTGCAGTGGTCCCGGTTGAGGGACTGGTTGCTGGTCTCTTTGTGGGTGCTTTCATCTTCATTCTATGGCATCCCTGTTACAGTCTGCTGTTTCAGCTAATTAAGTTCACCTGTTGCTATGCCTCCTAAGCTATTTCTGGAGCTGCAGATCCGCAGTTGTGGATTTTCAGCACATGCGCAATTTCCGCAGCTGCTGAAATTCCACACCTGCTCAGTTTTTCTTTGTGAATATCACGCAACTGTGTTTCCACAGTGCTGCAGGCCTTTTTCCCGCAGCTGCGGGATTTTTGGCTTTCCTTGTGAATCCTGCCCTAATTCTATTCTTGTGGCAGATCTGCTTCTGAAATAAGTATACCCCGGCTCTCTATGTAGTTTATATAGGCATCTGACAGATTAGCCATAACAATTACATTCTGTAAATGATGTGAATCGCAGTATACTTTTTTATGAGCATCTTCCCTAGGTTTAAAATCCAGACCATAGTTCATGCCCTCCCAGATGACATGTCTAGCTGTACATAAAAAAGGCCTAATTTGGTCAAATAGGTCAATCCTGGCTGCTTTCATCTGTGGAGCATAGGTATTGATTATCCTAAATGAAAAATGCTGGAAAGAACAGTCCAGTAGCAAGGCATGTCCTGGGACTATGTCTACAAGTCTCTGTAATGAAAATTGAAAGCCCCTAAATAGAACACCTAGACCATCAACTGTATCCATGCCGAATGACCAGAAAGAGAGGTCCCACACCCATCCCCTCTTTGTCTGTTCAGTAAAAAAGAGAGAGTTGAGTCTAGTCTCCTGTAATAAAATATCATGTGATGACTGTTGAAAATAATGTAATGTTGCCAGTCTCTTCTTATAGTGTTTCATGCTACACACATTAACGGAAGCAATGTTCAGGGTTGCCATCTATAAGCTGATTGTTGAGGTACATGCATCACCCAGGACTACTCCTTTCCCTACCGTTTTCTGTGTCTTTCTTCTTGGTAGTTGGTAAGATGGGGGCTGATCTTCTTCTATATAAGAGATGAGTTCAGATCTAGAAGAGACACAGACTCTGAGTCTGATTCCCTATCCTGACCACTCTGCAGCACTTGGTAGGTATTCTGCAGTGTATCAGATGGCAATATAGCTTGAGATTTAACAGAAACTCTAGTGACTCTCCTAGCCTTAGGCAATTGGAATTCAGAAGGGGGGGCATTTCTGTCAACCTACATGAAGTAGAAGCAGCAGGAGGCTTATCCAGTAAGACTGTCACCTCTGCAGATCCTTCAGCTGCAGCTGAGGACTCTTGTTGTCTTGGCTTCTCAGCCTCTGTAGGAATAGCAGCAGACTGAGCATTTTGTCACTTCATATCTGGTGGAAGAGTAGGCCATTACAGCCCAGTTCCTGATTTATAGGTTGTTGTGGCATGGCCCTACCCTAAGCCTCATTCACCAAATTATCCTGATTCATACAATCCACCCTATTTTGCCCTGCCCATGGGCACTGGTGGTATGTATGACCCATTTTGTCACAAAGATTACATCTGTAAATGTTGGTACATGCCATACTGACATGCCCAAACTCTCCACAGAAGGCACTTTTCAGGTGATCGTAGGAGCTACTCAGATGTGTGTGGGAGCCACATTTATAGCAGGCCTTTGGTTGGACTGCATAGAAACAAACTCCTCGGTCTCGTCCTAAAAAAAAACTTATTAGGAATATGCTGAATTGAATCATTTGTTTGAGACAGTTTCACTCAGGACTGCCACCCACCGGTCCATAAACCCTCAGTATCAATGATTGGCTTTTGGTGAACTTAACACAGAACATTTCTTTTGTAACAAAAATAATATATTAACATGCACCCCCTCATTTCAGAACATGATAGTCACTGTCTTTAACAGAGATTTTGTCCGTGAGATCGCCATGAAGTTAACCCAAAGTGGTGTGGATTTTAGCATATTTGTACTTTGTCCAAAATCTGTCCAATCCTGAGTGTTGATGGAAACTAACATCAAATATATCATCCCCAGGACATGGATGAGTGCATAGATCTTGGAGAGTTGAAACAACATCAACTCTTTCAATAGTCTACCAGTGATGAGCACCCTATATGGTTGTTCTGGCATCCCACCCCTAATGTGCACTGCATATCTTTGGGGGGCCTGTGTGAGTTTGTTTCTAAAGAGTTCAGAAAATGTGGGCCTAGGCCTAGAGGATGAGCTATCTTGATCTCGGGAGGGGGAGGGGTAGAGATTCGTCATCTAAGTCCTCATTGTTATTATCCTTGTGCTCTAGGATTCCCTAAATGTGGGCCCAGGGAGCCCTCATGTATTTCATTCCTATTATCAGGCTCCTGATGGGTATCGGTAATTCCAGCACCTCCCTCTCCTGTGGCTGCATTTGCGACTGTTGCATCACCCCAAGAAACAGCTACTGAAGAATCACTTTGTAAATTACTACTAGTGGAGGGTTTGGAGTTCATTTGGGCAACCTCCAAGTCCATATTTAGATTTTGTAACCCCCTGTTATCTTTATCGAGCACAGGATCCCAAACCACAGGAAGATTTGTAACAATTTCAGAAACAGTTTTAGTTTTGCAGGTCGCTTACCACCAGATGTGCCCTTGCTTGAAATGTCCTCAAACTTTCCCAGTGTGAATTGGGTAGTCATCTCCCGTCTGGCTCTTGCTTCCAGCCTGCCTTCGCTAGAGCATTTTCAGGAGACCAATCGGTGAAGTCTATTGGAGCATCCTACTCCTTGGTTTGTAGTATCACTCATTGCAGTGTAAAGCAGCTGCTTGTCGAACCACCAATGCACCTTGCTACATCCATCTTGCAGCATCCTGAGTCACATCAGCGGTCTTCTCAATTGGTCCTGAAGTTTCCTGCTGACTCATGAATTGCGCACTTCATACATCGCACTCCCCTGCCAATACAACTTCCCCAACTGTGTGCTGCTGCGAGGGCAAGCCCTCCAAACTTCTGGAAGAACATACGCCATTGTGAATCTCAGAAGGATCACTGTCTTGCCATGCAACCCAGGGGTGTAGCCAGGGATTTCAGATCTGCACACCAAGTGGACTCACTGCTACCTCCCCCCTTGTTAGGATGAGCTCCCCCCCCCGGGTGTAGCTAGACAATATACAAATGTACACCAGGACCATGTTTGTTGCCTCATTTGGCACAATAAATACAACTTTTGTATCTCATGACAGTGGTTGTTGCCATACATGGGTAAATACAAATGCCATGCATTGTTCCCTAAGACACTCACATACCAGCTCAGAGCCTGTAAAGTTGTATTGTCCTTGGGATGCAAAGAGAGTATTAGTGACCAGTCCTAGTTTTGACTCCTATGAATAAAATTACAAAAAGGTTCAGTATTTTCTTTGTTAGTTTTCTTGGAAAAAGGAAGCAGTTCAGAGCCTATTTGCCACCCTTCTTTAAATAAACTTGCACACCATGGAGTGCTTGGAATATGCCTGCCTACGCCCATGGTGCAACCTAGACATGACTTACAATAACAGCATTTCTCCCTTCTTGTGGCATAGTAATTTTAGTCTCTTCAAAATCCATAGATTCTACAACAGTTTCTCCAGCAAGGTGAAAGTTCTCCTCCATTTCGAACTCCTCCTCTGTGTGAACGTCAGCCATCTTGGACAGGAAGCCAACAGCACCCCCTTCCAAGAGTAGGATAAATTGTTATTAATATTCAAAAACAATAATACATCAAAATAAGCTTTACAAAGAATCACATATTACTTCATATATAGTTCTAAATCATAATTCCAAAAATAAATCAGTTTCCTAACACTATACTTAAAGAAAAAAAAAATACTGTACAAATACTACCTGGTACAAACCCAAACCCAGTATTTACTTTTTTTATTTAACTTAAACCATTTTGCCTAGAAAATATTCTATGGCACATTTTTTATCTACCACTTTTTATAGCTGCATTGTTTTCTTTTGCATCATATCCACACTTCTCTTAAACATATTTCCATTAATATATACAAGCTAACCCACCCACCCACTCTACATCCTTCCATAAATATGAGCATACCTCCTGCCCCATTGTTCTCCTTCCATACTGATAGATCTTAAGTAATTCTTCCTGTATTTTAAATATAGCACATCCTGTATCAATATTTCTGGATCCTGAAGGAATATGTGGCATCTTACCTGCCACAATAACCACTTTATACATACAAACATCATATATATCATACCTTTCTTCTATTTCCCCCAGACTGAAGGTATTTGCCCTAACACCAGTAATTCATAATTCATATCCTTAAAAACATCTTCATTCCATAATGCTGCCAGATCCACCAAGAAATTATGTATATATGTGCAATCAAAAAATAAATGCTTCATGGTCTCAACCTGTCCCACACATTGCTTTTCACTACATATCATGTCTTCTTTTTACTTATGCATGTGGTTCCCTTTCACATTAAGATTTAGAAGGCCACATAACCATATCACATCACCATTTGTGATGGAATTCTAGATTCTATCATGCTTTCTAATACATAATCACAATTTATCTCTTGTGGGACTTTCAACAATGGCTCTTCAAAATAACATTTTTCCACAATCTGGTTACAAAACTTTCTTGTCATTAGTTATAAACCAACACAACTCAATTCTCTACTGCCTTATATATTTTAAAGTAATTTGTACATATATAGGAAGCCTCTTCTCTGTAGCATGCCACTTACCCCTTCCCCATGCTGTAAGAAATTCTGTTCCCCACAATTCCAAATATTCTTTTTCCATTCCATCTGCTTCTAGCACCAACAGTCTTATATTACTATAAAAAAAAATTGCTAAGGAAGAACACCAAAGGGTGAAGCACATTCAATCCTCCTGTTTTCCAGGTCCCATATATCTATGCACCCTTTTGACTGAATTTAGCCTACTTCCCCAAATTAATAGAAAAAGAAGCCCAATATTTTTGTGTGCATGCCATATTGCAAAGGATATACATGTGACACATATAAGAAGATAGGAGCTATGTACATCCTTATCAAAAAAAACCTTTTTTCCTTGTCATTTTCCATGACTTCCAGGCTTGAATTTTTCTGTGGGCTTCCTCATATGCCTGTTCCCCATTTCTACTTTCAGCTTCTTTCATACCATAATATAATCCTAACATTTTTACCTGTCCTTTTACCATGGGGATTGGGAATTCTACCTCCATTGAGGCATCTCCCAATCCTAATATCTTACTTTTCTCTTTATTACTCTTTACCCCAATATACTCTGTCCAATTCTCAATTAATTGCAGTACCTTTCTTCCTGCTTCTAAGTATGCTATTACTAGCATACAGTCATCAGCATGTGCTGTAATTTTTCTAACTGTCCTCCCTTCCTTACTTCTTATTGGTCTGACATCTTATGTTTCCTCTACTATTCTTAATATAGGGTCTAAACCAAATACATATAACAAAGGGTTCATCGGACATTTTGACAAACTCCATTTTTTAAAAACACAGGGATTCCAAGGTGTCTACTGATAAGTGAAGTTACCTGAGCCTCAGAATACGCAGTGTGTAACATGGTAAGCATCTGATCAGGAATACCATAATGTTTCTAAATTCCCCAAATATGTTCTTGCTGTATTGCATCAAAAGCCGTCTCCTGATACATTGTAAAAATATATCTCTTTAAATTAATTTCAAGTCCTTGTTCTACTACCTCTCTAATACATAGCAAATTTTGGGTGATATTTCTCCCTGGAATAGCACAAGTTTGTGAGAGAAATATCAATTTGTTTGCAACTTTTGACAATCTTACTGTTAGCATTTTAGTCAAAATGTTATAATCAGAAGTCAAGAGACTCAGTGGTCTCCGATTCCTAATATCCTGGGGATCACCCTTTTTGTGAAGAAAAATCATTACCTCATCTCCCATGCTAGGGACTAATCTGTTTTCCCTCTGTATAGCTTCATATACAGATTGTAGACAAGGAGCAAGTGTCTCTATATATTCCTTATAAAAGTCATTGAGGATTCCATCCCTTCCTGGAGTCATGCAGTCAGATAACTTAGCTACTGCACCTTTAATTTCTCCCAAAGTAATTCCTGCTACCAGCTCCAGCTCTTCTACCTCTGTTAACCGTGGAACTTTCAAGTGACAAAAAATGAAAAAGGGTCCTGAACTATCTTCCTTCCTTTCTGAAAAGTGTCCTTTATATGTTCTTGTATTATATGTTGTAACCCTATTCTGTCCTCTATAACCTTCCCAGTATTATCCTTCAGAGCAGACATGACTACCTTCTCTGCCCACTCTAAATCCAAATTATAGGGATTCACCTGCTCTTTAGAACCCTTAGTCATAAATTTCTGTTGTTTCGCCATTCTTTCCTCTTTTTCTTTTTGGTACAAATACATTTTCGCCTTAATACTAGTAAGTTGATCCATTATATTGTTCCCCATTAATCTCATCTGTGTTAATATTTTTAAGTATTGTGCCCTTAAACCTAAATACTGTTTGTATTTACTCTTTGTTCTTTTACAGGTAATAGAAATGATCAAATCCTTTAAATCTATGTTTGTGTCTTTCCACCATTCAATGGGACTGTCATACATAAAGCTGACATCTTGTCTGAGTTCAAAAAATTCTTGTATACTTCCCTTATGTATTTCTTCCTGCAAAATGCCAACATTCATTTTCCATAGTAACCTCTGGGAATGGTAACTTTATGTTGTTGCCCTATCGTAACTTGCACTGTTAGATGATCTGAAGTTTCCAATGGAGTAACTGTGACAGACTGTCCTGTGACTCTTTCTGACGTAAACCAAAAATCTCTCCTAGCAGATAATTATCCTTTAAAAAACTTATGTTCTGGGGTGGTCATCAAGATGTCATAAACATCTTTTACTTTTTTTTGTTCCAAGATTTTACATAAGATATTGGTATCACTAAATATTTTTTCTGTTTTCCTTCCCCAATCCCTTTGACTAAGCCCACAATTGAAATCCCTCCACCATAAAATCAATTTAGTGGTGTATAAAAAGGGAGCAGTTTCTTTAAATAAGGATGACCCTTCTGCCTTCGACTGGGTTGCATAATATTAATTGGTCTATAGGATATGTTGTGTAAGATTACATCCATCAATAAGGCTCTGCCTGAACTTACATCTATAACCTTCAACACAATTACTTCAATTCCTGCAAACATAATCCCTAAACCTATGCATTGCTCCTCTCCTATGTACCACAAAGAGGGGCCCCACCACCAGTCTCTTTGTGCTTCTGCTATTTCAGGTAAAGTATATAGTCTGGTGTCCTGCAAGAAAAAGACTTGTCCCTTTCCTCACTTTAAACTAGCAAAGATGATACTTCTTTTCTTTTGAGCCTTATTGCTGTTTACATTTACAGTAATCAAAGTAATCCCCCCCAGTCATGTAAAATGTTTATGCGTTTCCTATACAATATCCATTTCACTTCTGTTTTTTCCTTTTTTGTGGCTTAGGTTTCTATCCTGACACCAGTTCCATTATAATGTCTGGTTGTACAGAGGAAACTGATGATACATCTGACTCACCCCCACTTCTTCTTCCTCCAGATCCATTAGAACATCAAACCAGAACAATATCAGTTTTTAGATTCCCACTTGTAGGTTCTGTACGTTTTTTTGCAGCCTTTGTCCTAGTTACTGTCTGAAAAGCAGGGTCTTTTCTGGTTTCTGGGGGTGGCATATTGCTCATAGGGTTTCATCCCCCTGAAATAGGTACTTTCCCCACAGGATGTTTTTGTACCTCTTCTGGGGGGGGGTACCTGCACATTACCCTCCAATGACTGCACTTCCACCACATCATGTACATTCCTTATTTGCTCCATAATCTGTGTTCTTATTCCCATAGATGGGGGGGGTTCAGGCATCTGCTCCTCTACCTTATCCTGCTCAGGGGCATTCACTCTATGCCATGCCACTCTTTATGGCTCGGGGTCTCCTGAAGTTACCTGTATCATCTACTCATGCATTTTCATTTTTTCTTTTTGGGCAGTAGCTACGTAGACATCTTGCTCTGCATGCAGAGCTTGATCCAGACTGTTGTGGGAAGCCCATGAACAGTTCCAAAATGTGTGCCCATGTTCTTCACATAAATTGCATCTTAATGGCTGTTGACATTGAGCACCTATATGCCCCACTTCTCGACAAAGCCCACATTTTTTGCTTTTCACAAACATTACTGAGATGTCCTGCATCCCCACACTTGTCAGTTGTCCTGGGTAAAAAATTACTCCTCTGTCCCTCCCCAAGAAAAAGCAGTTTGAAAGATGTTTCATTATTCCATTTTTTAACTTTAAGGTGATCTTGTATTTCCATCACCCTGTCCATAAATGTTCCTCATCCAAAATGGGTTCTGGATACCCATTAACAGTACAATGTTGTTTCAACCAGTATGTTATGTCCACTATATTCACTCCCTCATTTCTGAAGAGTACTGTAATTTTTTTGTACATAGGCTTAGTTAGGGGTATAGCCAAGAAAGGTTTCCACAATTGTGTGTTCTTGAGCATTCGGTACTGTTTCCAGAACCTTTCCAGTCCCACAGGGTGTTTAAAGATAATGTTGAATAAAGAGTCTCCTGGCCTGTGTATCAATGCACATATCTCGTATGCACAATACTTCATGCTAATCTTTAGCAAGACTCTCCCAAAAAAGAGCCTATCCAGTGTATCCAACATATCACCTCTATATTTGAAGTGTACTGATGTTCCTTCTAGTAGCAGGTTCAGAGGCATTTCTCACATTATTTGGAAAACAATCTTTCCCTTACATCTGTATTCCATATAGAAGGGGGAGGCTGTCTTGATTCTGTCATTCAGGCATTACTATGTATTCTTTGTGTTCAGGATTCAGGTTGTGTCTCTGTTCAGGAGGGGCGTCATCTTCCTCTAGCAGAGGGGGTGGGAAGGGGATATATCTTTTGCAGCATTTTCTGGGAGAAATTCCCCTTGAAACTCTATAATATCATTTAAAGATCGGTGAGGTCCAGAATCTAGATTCTCCCCTTCCCCTCTACCACAGTTCTTTGCCCCAGAGTGATTTGGGACTTGGGGGATACTGATGTGAGCTGTTCCAAATTCTCATTATCAGTTCCTATTATAGCTGGAATTTCCTTCCCCCCTAAAGACATAGGGAGATTTACATCCCATCCAGGGCCATCTTCATTGTTGACCCACCCCACTGTATCAGGGCCTTTGCAACCCACCCATCTGTTGCTGAGAAAGGCCCTGCCACTTGTTCCTTCAGTCCACTTAAAGGGGGGGTTCTAAAGTTGATTGTCCAATATCTGTACTTATTTGTTTCCCTTTCCTTTCTTTCCCAGTGAGTTCTTTAGGAGTTACTTTCCTCCCTGCTCCACATGTAGAAACCCCTATGTTGAATGCAATCTGCTTTTTTTCCCAATATACTGGGTTCTATTACTTGTCCTGTATTAAAAAAGAGCCTTCCATTTTTTCCTTTAGTCACCTCATGCATTAAACTTTCCTTAGTCACCACTGTGTCTGCAACTGTTGTATTTGTACCATGGCTCCCATCTGAGTCATCTGCCACCATAACATGAGTTACCTGCATCCTCAGAGTGCTTTCTCGGTCCTCTGATTCCATGTTCACCTTCTTATTTCATTCCTCCAGTACTTCCTCCAGAATCACCACCTTATTTCCTTCCCTCTAGCAGGCAGGTTTTGTTAAACCCACTGATACATTCTGTAACTGCAAATCTCTCTCCATTCGGGTCCTCTGTTATAGGAATTGATGCTCTTCCTCTGCCATTATCTTGCAGATTTCTTCCACCATCCATTTCCATACTGTAGCCTCTTTGCCTTGCTCTATATCCATACCTTCTGCCAATTTGCATCAGGCTGTTGCTCAACATCCTCCACTGCTAAAACAAAGGTTTCTTCCAGTCCTTGTTCCACATCCATCGTGGTCTCCAACAGAAAAGGGGCCAAGGAGGAGACCTGCTCCCCAGCCACCCAAACATCCTTCTCCTTCACTAGCTCAGGGAGACTGGCCATTACAGCACCAGTCACAGCGCTCCCTACTGATGAGTAGGGGAATTTTTATTTAAAATCATAAAATACAGACAAAAAATAAGACAAATCAACAGCATATAAAATAGAAAATAAATAATCAAATAACCAGGAATTAAAAAAAAACATAATTGGGAACTAACCTGTTCCCCACATCAAAGAATACATTTCATCAAAACAAAATGCAAAAAAATTAAATAAATAAATAAAAGGACCATACACTTGTCGCTGTGCAGCTTATCCACAGACATCATTCCAAAAAAATATAATTACATACAGAAAAAAAACACCCTACGTATAATAATTGCAGGAATATACCCCACACTGATAAGCTTAGGAGATAATTCAAGCCTAAGGCCTGAAAATACCCAGACCCTAATCCTTCCAAAAATCCCAATACCTTTCCCAAATGTTCCATTTTAGGATTTTACTTTCCCCTTCCTGTATATGTTCAATGTTTCATCTTATTGTCTCATATAAATTACCAGGAGATATATATTTCTGTTGCAACAAAAAAGCAACACTGAACCTGCCATATCCAATACAAAATAATCACTGCAATTAAATTCAAAGTGCTAGAGTTGTATCTGCCCTATGTATGTGGGAAAATACCAAAAAACAATTACCTAGTATCTCACACTTTCCACAGATGAGCCCAATGCCTACATTTCCAAATGAACCAAAATTGAATAATATATGGACATTCAAAATATAAATGGCTCACAGTTTCAATGTCCAAGGTGCAGGACTGTCAAAAACAAAACCTGTCTATTAGCTGCTTATGCTTGAGATTCCCTGTAGTATTGATTTTCTCATGAACTCCTAACCAGGCAATATCCCACATTGCAATGGGTATCTGTTTATTAATTAAATGATCACCAATATGTTGTTTTTCCAAGTCCATGAATGTTTGAAAAACATCTTCTGAAAAAAATGTATCCAGGATTACCTGGTACAATCTTTTCCTATGAAGTTCTAAAGCCATTTGTCATGTTATTCTCCAAGTTTTAAGTAAATCAAAAATGAAGGACCATTCTGATGTTAAAACATATTTCCTTGCATTTTTATGTATAAAACAATTTCTCTGCCATGCCTGCAAAATGTCTTGCAGTTGTATTGAAACCATGCCTACCCATTCGTTATCCCTTCATTGACAAATTGGTTTTACATTTGTATATGAATAAATAGAAAAAAAGAAAACAATAGGCTGAATCATCCGAGCCCCACCTCATTTGTAATCAAGATATAATAAATTCCTTTTGACTGGATTCAGTCAACTCCCCCAAAAGCATGAAAAAAATACTTAAAAGGGAGACAAATAATTTCTTTGGAAGGGGGAAAATGTGGCCGACATATAAAAATAAGGGTAAAAGAAAAGTCTTAATTAAATACACTTTCTTTCTTTTCCCGATGGACCATTTATTCCATTTACTGACTCATTCCCTTCCAATATTAATTTGAAGTTCCCAATTGTATAATGCCATATCCTGTGCTCCAAAATACAACCCCAAACTTTTACGAGGGGAGTCTACCACCTGGACACCCCACAGACATGTATCACTGTCCTGAAACCCCTGCAAATTAAAACAAATACTTTTATGAAAGTTCAGACTAGAACCAATACACCGTAAAATACAAATAAAATGAAACATAACAAATGGCCAGTTTGCTTAGATGGAAATGCTACACACAGATCATCCGCATAACAGACTGTCTTGATTCTATATAAGCCTACCCCCCCCACGCCTGGTAGAAGCGGGGATCACTGTAACACACGAATAAAAGAATCTAGGCTTAAGACAAACAATAAGGAACTTAAAGGACACCCTTGCTGAACCCCTCTCCAGATATAACAGGGTCTCCCAAGCTATCCATTAACAAATGGTCGAACAAAGGCCAAAGAATAGCACATACATAATCAAGTAACAAATATACCTGGAAATCCATATGTTTTCAAGGTCAACCATATAAGCTCCTGAGAAACAAAATCAAAGGCTTTAGTCTCGTCAAAACTAAATAAATATACTTTATACAGCCCTTGATGCCCTTGTGAAAACAACTCATGAATCATAATCAAGGCATCTTGAATTGATCTGCCTGGGACCGAGCAATATTGAGAAGAAAAAATTAAAGAAGGTAATAACAGTTTTATCCTATTACCCAATAATTTTGTAAAAATCTTAAAATCCGAATTTAACAAGGTGATAGGCATCCAATTGTTTATGTCCTGCCTATCACATTTTTTAAACAAAAAAATAATCAAACCCTCGTACATATGTTCTGTAAGTCAGTCCTCCATTAAGAAGGCATTAAAAACAGGTAACAACTGTACCAGAATTGTGACCCACAACTTTTTATAAATTTCATGTGGTAAATCGTCCACCCCAGGTGCAATCATATCTTTGAGATCAGCCATTACCAAATTAATTTCTTCAAAAGAAAAGGGTTTCAATAAATCCAGTCATTGCACTTGGGTCACCGGTGGTAAATCAGCTACCTGTAATATTAATGATGTATCCTGGGTTTCCATAAAAGGGACCTCAAAAGTTTGTTTAATATAATCCTCTTTGCAAAACAAGATGTCCAATTTTCCCTTAACAATCTGGCCCTGCCCATTGATAAAGCTAGATATTTGTTTATTGTGCATTCTAGTTTTACAGTCTTCATATGGATTTACTGAAGTTTGTTCCCAACAACTCCAAATTTCTGTTCAAAATCCAGTGACTTTTGTCTATTGGATTGGAGTCTGGTTAGTTCCTGTTTGAGATCCTTGATATGATCCCCATACTCACCCAGTGAGTCATGTGACTTAGAAAAGAAATAATATAGCTCTTGTCTTAAGAGTTCAGCTCGGTGATGCTGTTTATCAGGAAAAAATCTAGAACATGTTATTAAATAAAGACAAAAACATTCTTTTGTATCTACCCACCAATCTATCGGAGATTCATACAGAAAATAAAAAGAACATCTATCCTCAACCAACTCTGAAAAACCTGTGTTAAAATCATCATTCTCAAAAAGTTGTACATTGGCACACCATACACCTGGACCATTCAAATGAAAGAGGCCTGGATTAATATGTAAACATATCAAATTATGGTCTGACGATTCTACAGGTATTACTTTCACTGTAAACTGGCCAATAGAATTAGAACAGAAAAAATAATCAATCCTAGATGTTAAGTTCCCCTTTGAAAATGTATACCGCGGATTCTGTGCAAAAGCATCCAGCAAATCTGCATCCTGAACTGTATGCCGTAATTCATTCACATCACAATATGTTTTCTTATTTGGTTTTTGCACTAAGTCAATGTTAAAATCCTCTCCCCAAACAACTAAACGAGAAGTAAATAAGTATGGTTTAATTTTTTTCAATAATGCAACTCTTGCTGCTTTTTGTTGTGGGTCATAGATGTTGATAAATCTATATTTAATCTCCTGCCAGAAAACATCTAATAACAGCACCCTACCCGGTTCTACATCCACCACTTTCTGAAGTACAAAATCTTTTATCTGAAAACAGAAACCAAGACCAGAACATTGTTCTGGTCCTAACGACCAAAAGGAGGGTCCCACGAACCATTCCTTTGAGGCCTGCTCAATATCATGAGTGGTATATAACCGAACATCCTGTAAAAAATATACATCATACGGTAAAGATTTTAAAGTCAGAAAAGTTGCTTTCCTTTTATAGGCTGATCTAATACTAATAATGTTAAGGCTTGCTAACACAAAGGAAAATGCAGTCAGAATTTAGAAGAAGGAAAATAAATACAAGCTAATACAGTAGTCATAATTAAACTTAACCACTGAATCATTTCTTTTTCCGAGAATGAGTACTTTTTCTTTTGACCCCTCCCACAGAGGAATCCCCTAATGGGGGGGGCTTCTACTGATTCAGCCTGTGATGAAGGGACTAGTAGTTCCAGGCTATCATCATCCACAATGTCTCCCCAACTTTGCAGAGGTTCATATGGGTTCTCCAGTGAAACAGGCTGTAGTTGTTTAACCTCTATAGATGTACTGGGTCAGGATTTAGTCGTTACTGGTTAAAAGTCGGATTCCAAATATTCTCCTATCTCCTCAATCTCTACTGCCTGAGAGGGGGGTGAAACAAGTGGACATTCAGAAGGAGGAATGGATGGGTGGAAAGACCTGGGGGGGGTCACAGATAGGCTGCTGTGGCCGAGAGACCTGGCCACCAATGTCCTGGTGATCTAGAGCAGGCTTTGAAGAGGACCGGGTAATACCTTTATCAGTCTCCTGGGATCCAAAATTGGTAATTTTCTCCTTGTGGTCTGTTCCTGAAGATTTAGCCTTGGCAGATTTAGAGATATACAAGTCATGTTCCAGAAAGTCGCAGAATTGTGGGCCACCCAAGGACAAGTCTGGAACACATGTGAGCCATCACCACACAAGCTGCAGGAAGGGGGGACCATGCAAGTGGAGGCTGAATTCCCCAGAGTACCACAAGCTGCACATTTAAGCTGGTCACAGTCTGAATTTAGGTGTTTCAGAGAACCACACTGATAGCATAATTGGGGTTGACCAGGATAAAACAGGATCCCTCTATCTCTCCCAATATAGAAACAATTGGGAAGGTGGTGAATACCATCTTCAGACATATGTAGTTGAATCGTAAATTTTCATCCCCAGTCCAAAAGCCGTTATCATCAATGAAAGCATATGGAATACCATTCACAGTGCAGCATTTCTCCAGCAAGTAAACTATATCTAGAACATTAACCCTTTCATTTCTAAACAAAATGGTAATTACTTTTGCTGTAGGTCTAGTAATGGGGATAACCACAAAAGGTTTCCAGATTGGATGAGATTGTGCCTCATAATATGCTGCCCCAAATTTATCCAACATACCATCATAGCAGAAAGAAACATCAAAGTTATGGTCCCCCGAGGTATGGATAAAAGCATAAACATCTGAGGGTTGAAAATGTAGAGTCAATGATAAGGCATTTGCCTACACAATTCCAGTCTGGAGGCAGTTCTAAACCCCCTCTATAATAAATCCTAGCAACAAAACACTTTCTGGCTGGACATCTGTTTTTTTAAATAAAGAAGCATAGCTAGCCTGCTGTTTACTTGTACCCCCTCCCCCTCCATGGAGATCTGAAGAGGGATCCAAAACCCCCCGTACAGAAGTAGAAGACATACCGGGGGGTAACAACTGAGGTCCTGTATTGTTTGCAGAAAGCACCGACCTTGCAGAATCTCCTGTAGAGTTACCATCAGAAGACTTACCGAGCAGGTCTTCAGTCTGCTCATTGTTGGCATCTGGAGCAGTTTCTTGGGCTTTGGCAACCACACCCTGCAATTCCACCATGACCTCGGAATGCAGTAGCCCAGGCATTATTTCCTGGACCTTATGGCTCTTGTTCTGGTCACTAGATAAATCCTCTCTCTGTGGAGAATCAACGCCACCTGGCAAAGGAATTCGTGGGTCTGGCACCCACATCTTCTGATCCTTAACCCATCCCGCATGTTCCAGCACTAACTCGGGTAACCAAGATGAGTCATGCACTGTGACAGGAAAGGGAATGAGTCAGTACCTCCATCCATAACCTCAGGCTCAGATTGTTACCACAAATCATTGTCTGCAGCACCCAACAAACTTTTCTTTGCAGTACCAACAAGTATCGGTGGACTGCAGGCAGTTCTTTTCCTCTTTTTGTCATCTTCAGCAGTGCCTTCCACTAACATAAGATCATCACTTGCCACCTACATATTCTGTTTCTCCTCTGGTATTATGGTCTGAATTTCATCAGAAACCAGCACACATGCTGGGATATCCACATACTGTACTGTTGCCCAAATCCTAGTTCTCCAAACTGCTACAGCACTACATCCTCACTCTCTGCAACCTGGGACATACTAAGGCATCTTCAACCATCTCAGCGCCCCCTACTGGCAAGAGTAGGGGAATTTCCCTGGTGTCTTGCCCAAATTTCTCTGATTCACTAAAATACCACTAGCAGCTTAATCAGGTTCAATGCCAGCTGGCATCCATCTATATCCCCCTTCCCCAGGACAAGGCTAAAATTGGCAGAATTGTCTAATCCTCCTTTCCCAGTCAAAAAAAATAAATAAATAAACAAAGGACTACTCTCATTTCCTATGGAGGGGAGGCATGTCAGCCTAGCCTATGACTTCCACAAGGTGGAGTCCTGGTGGTAGTGCAGTGCAGGCAGCATGAAGGGAGGGAGCTGAGGAATTGTCTACATGAGTGCCTCCATGCACACACTGGCAGGGGTGGAAAAAGTGAAAAAGAAGCCAGGGGCTTAATGAAACCTTGGCAAATCTGCCTGGTTCTATGCCTTCATCAAGGATTGAGCCTCAGTCTGCTCTTGATATGTGTATTGGGGGTAATGATGACCCTCCTCTCTCCAGCCCCATCAGGCAGGGATATTCATGGGAGAAATTTTACTGAGGTTGGTCCTGGGGGAGGCAGTAGCTAGCTCGGGGAAACAGGGACAGGGCTGACCAGTTGCCACTGCACTGGGAGCATAAAGAGCCATTATAGCAAAAACAAAATTGTAATAGTAAATACATACCAAACAACTACAAGCCACCACTAGTACAATTCACCATTACTACAGACACAGAGAGCACATCATCTGCTGCAGCACGTCAGCCAGAATTTCTTTCTCAGGAGCCTTTATCAGCCTGTGGGGGGGGATGAGTGGGAAACAGGTGCAGAACAAAAAGGTGTGAGGGGAACTCAAGACTGGGGAATTGAGGGTAGGACAGGAAAGCCTGGGATAGCAATCTAGGGTACTGCTAAGACCTCTTGGAATGGTACATATATCAAAAGCTTAGCAACTAGGTCAATATGTTGTGAGTAGGAAAAAGTGCTGTCCAGAGATACACCTAGATATATAAAGCAGTTAACTGTCTCTAGTGGGGAGACGTGTTTGTTGTATATTTGTAATTTGAAATATTTGTGCTTACTATTACTGGATGCAAATATCATGGTTTTTGTCTTATTGTAGTTTAACAATAGTCTCGATTTGAGGAACCATTGCTCAGCAGTGGTGAAATTGACTTGCATTTGACTTTCCAGTATAGTAGGGTCTCGGTGGCTTGAAAAAAGTACTGCGTCATCTGCGTACAGAAGGGATATTGTCTTTAAGAGCTCCTGTGAGTTGGTTAAGGAACAAGCTGAAAAGAAGAAGTCCAAGGATGGACCCTTGGGGAACACTTGTCTTTACTGGTTTGCTATCAGAGAGGGTGTTTTGGATTTTTACCCTTTGCTGTCTACCAGAAAGGTAACTCCAGAACTACGGGATTGTGTCAGGTGAGAGACCAACTTGAGTTAGTTGGTGCAGCAACAGTTCATGGTTAATGGTGTCTAAAGTTTTGGTGAGGTCAATATAGGTTGCACCCACCATGACCCCTTTGTCAAGGGCATTGTGAATAAAGCCTGTAAATTCTACTACCTTTTCCTTTTCCAGTTTTCATCAGTAATGCCTATAAGTTCATTTTTGGGTCCCCCAAAACAGTAGTTCTTTCAGTGTATCACCTATTTTCTGAATGCACAAATATCTCATACTTTTCTTAATACTGTGATAAATTTCAAAAGGTATGTTAATTAAATAGACATTGAAAACTCAGATATGTTCCTATTCAAAAACAGTGTAGGGTATTATACTGTGAAAAATACTGAGGAAATTGATCCACCAAAGAATTATAT
Source organism: Neoceratodus forsteri (assembly GCA_016271365.2). NCBI lineage: Eukaryota > Metazoa > Chordata > Ceratodontiformes > Ceratodontidae > Neoceratodus > Neoceratodus forsteri. The sequence goes on along the minus strand of CM057449.1, from coordinate 538,146,659 downwards.
GTCAGTTCAACAGTGCAGAATAAAAAATAAAGTGCTATGTGCAGGTAGTAGCTTTGTACTAAAATAATTCCATCTCTGAATTTGCATAGAAAACAGTCCAACTCCTCGGAGAACTAAATAGGCAACTAGTTGTAAACCTAAGGCAACCAAGCACACTGAAGGAGAGAAACATGCTTCACTAAAAATCCTGAATGCTGGTACACATCTGGACTGTAAAAGTTCCACTCCATATTTTTTTTCAAAGAACATCACTTAGGACTCAACTAGCTCCATTTACAGATTGGTGGGGGGGGGGCTATGGGTAATCCCATCACACCAATACCAACCACCATAAAACTCTTAATTTTATAGTAGTTATCAAACTGTGCACCATTAAAACAAACATTAATGTTCCTCCTTTTGCTGTGCCTTCTTTATTGCCCAGTACTTGTGTTTTCAAGACTCACAGACACACCATGGGCTAACTCGCAAGTTCCGGAGCCGCTATACAAAACTGCAGGTATCCAACACATGGCATAGGAAGTACAGTGCTACACAAAAAGGCTCAGTAGTTGTGAACAAATTAAAAAATACATAGCATCCATGGTGTTGTGAGGGTATAATCCCTCTTCATTTACTACTACTGAGCTTTTTCATGTAGCTCTGTACTTTCTATGTGGTGACTTATTTGTTTCATGGTTGCCAAAACATCTCTGTAAAAGAAAAAAAAAATAGTGGAATAACAAAGGCTTATCCCACAATTTGCACTGTAGTTCTACAAACAATGGCAATCCATTGACAATTTCTGAAAAATATAGAGTGCACTGTTCCAAACACATGTAGGCAATTTCAATTAGGTGGATCTGAGCCCAGCAACTCAGGATTGCCACATAGCTGATATCAAAGGTAGCAGTTAAATCAAAATCATGTGAAATGCACTTATCTGAAAGGTGTACCCTATTCCAAACACTGTTTATCCAAACAGCTTAGGCTCTCCACATGACTGACAACAGAACTATCAAAAAAATCAGTTTGTTGATGAATGTGCACTTCCAAAAATCAAATGTGAGCAGGTTAAAACCATGTCTGATGGTCAAATGAAACCACTGGGACAGCATTTCATTCAAAATGTAAAATGGACACTGTAGGGACATTTTGGGTGGGCCCCCTTCATACCCCTTTATCAGACAGAAAGGTATCAGTCCATTGGTTGAGACAGAGAAGAGGACTGGATGCTGTGGAGGGGGGCAGTGGAGGAAGGGGATGAGGGGAGAAACAAAGGGTAACAGGAGGACACAAGGGAAGACAATAGTATGGCTGTACATTTTGAATGACACCTCTGTTGTTGGTAAACATCTAAAATATGTAGAAGGTTTGTAATGTGCAGATTCTGAAACTAGGGTGCCGACCAGCCATCCTGATTCTGTTCCCCAACCTCTCCATTCTGATTTGGCAGTTGTATGTTGTTTGTCTTACCTGATGATGCCTGTCTGTGGTAGCTTGTTTGATCTTATCCTTTTGCCACTTGGGGGTGGGGAGTTAAGGTAGGAAGCCCTAATGCCACATTACTCTTCTTTCATGGTGTTAAGTCGAATCTTAACTGGTGTATTAGTGCCATTTTTGTGTGATGAATATATATATTTTTTCTTTGCAAAAAATGTGTTGATGAATCAGTTAGGGTTCAGATTAAACTGACCAAAGTAGAGAAATGCGGCATTAGTGTTTCCAAACTTAACCCCGCTTTCCCACTCCAAAACAAGAAAAGGAAAAAAGAAATATTATTTTTCAATGTCCAGACTCTTGGAAAATCAGGGTTAGGTCTTCCTTACCATGCCTGAAGAAAACACATCACATGTCACCTTATTTGGTCATGGAATGGGGAGACCATTGGGTTGAGAACCCCAAGGAAAACCCCACCCTTGATTTGTCAAGAGTCAGGACATCGAAAACCATAATGTATACCTATTGGGACTTGCATGAACACATCCATCAGGCTAAGGAAGTGAAGAGCCCTCTGCTTCCATCCCTCCCTAGGACCCTGCACTTCCATGCCTCCAGAAAATTTATTTATTTGAATTTTGTTGACTGGGTAGGCCCACTGAGACAAAACTGTCCCTTTTTCCTGGGGTGACCCAGGGAATATAAGCATTCCATGCATAAGATACATAAGAAAAGCATAGTGCCCCCCACCCCGATCCATGACAGTATGTTTAAAAATTCCTTAAATTTTCCTGGTAGTCTAGTGCCCCCCAGCCCCAATCACTGATCCCTGACAGTATGTTTATAAATTCCTCTAATTTCCCTGGTAGTGTAGTGCCCCCCCCAGCTGTGATCACTGATCCCCAATAGTATGTTTAGAAATTCCTCCAATTTCCCTGGTAGTCTAGTGGCCTGCCCCCAGCCCCAATTACAAATCTGCAACAGTAGGTTTAGAAATTCCTCCAATTTCCCTGGTAGTCTAGTGGCCCCCCAGTCCCAATCACTGATTCCTGACAGTATGTTTAGAAATTCTTCCAATTTTCCTGGTAGTCTAGTAGCCCCCCAGCCCCAATCACTGATTCCTGACAGTATGTTTAGAAATTCCTGCAATTTCCCTGGTAGTCTAGTGGCACCCCCAGCTGTGATCACTGATCACTGACACATGTTTTTATGTAGGAACTCAATGTCCCAGTAGTCCAGTGCCCTCCTCCCTGCCCTGATCTCCCATATGAAATGATAAATTCTCTCTGGTGGCCCAGTGGACTGCACCTGCCCCAATCCACCATATACCGCAACCCCCACATAACTGGAAGTCCGCACCTCATACGGAAAAGGATGCCTTCAGACAAAAAAAGAATCAGAAAAAAAACATATGTCCAAATTCATTTTTCATACGAAAGGATCCTTTTCATATGTTTTTTTTGTTCATACTAAAAAGAATGCCTTCATACAAAAAAAAGACTAAGGACTTTTTTTTCAGATTATTTTTTCTTATGAAGGCATCCTTTTTAATATGAACTAAAAAGCATATGAAAAAGGATGCTGTCACATGAAAAAGAATCAGAAAAAAACCAAGTCCAAATTCTTTTTTTGTATGAAAGGATCCTTTTCATGTGCTTCTTTTTGTTCATACTAAAAAGAATGCCTTCATACAAAAAAATAATTTGGACTTTTTTTTCCAATTCTTTTTTCGTATGATGGGATCCTTTTTCATCTGCCTTTTTTGTTCATTTCTCCCACTATGCCCAAGGTCCTCTGACCTAACCCCCATCCTGGGAATCTCTCACTCCTGCACACACTGACCTGACCAAACCCCCGGCTTTGAGTCCCCTGAGGTGGGACTGCCAACTCCTCTTGCACTCTGTCTGCAATCTAGTAGGTGGCTGGGGTGAGGGTGAGAGTTGGGGGCCAGTTGGAATGATCCAGCATTGAGCATGGGGGCCATCCATGTGTCCCACCATTGCCTGTCCAGGTACCAGGGTTTTTCTGCTTTTCTCCCCTGAATCACATCCATACAATGGCACCCAGCACACAATGGGTATGTTCCCACATCTGACTGCAGGGTGTCCCATGGCACCTCCCCCTTGTTACATGCTTCCTAGGCTATGGTGTCCCCAATCTCCACTGGGAGCTGCTGGACCCTTGGACTCCACTACCCACCCTCCCCAGGAGAGGATAGCAGTCCTCCAGATGCTCAGTCCTCCCCTGCCCTGACTGACTACCAGCATCTTGTGTCCAATCCCAAACACAGGTCATGTGTGTGGCATGAGGTGTGGCATCCAGTGCCTCAACCCTTAGAGCCATGGGGCCAGCCAGACTACAGTTTTGTTCATGTCTCACAGACAGGTGGTGCTGTATGCTCAACCCAGCTTGTGGCTACCAACCTTTAGTTTCCATCTGACATACAGGTAGAGCTGAGTGCACCATGCAAAAGTGTTGGGCAAACTACATGGTAATGTGCAGACCATGATGAAATGCTAATGTTGCTGTTTGCACATGGATTGCCTAAGTTGGCTCATTTGCATATGAACTTTGAATATAGCAGAATTTAGCCCTGGGCTAACGTGTTTGCACCAGACTAATGTGTTAGCACTATGCAAACATGTTAGCCCTAGGCAAACCTCTCAAAACAATAGTACAGTTCTGCAGTGTGTGGCCTGCAATGTAGTTTGCAGTTGTGCTCCACTTCAGTGCTATCACTCACATTGGCCTCATGCTGCACTACTGCTTTACTCCAACTCTGTGTGCACTGGGATGCTGTTGCAATTAGCACTGCCCAATTGCAGTATTCAGAGCTGTCCTATTTGCTGTGCTATTTTAGCTCTGCACTCTCAGCCCTGTTTGCACGCCTTTGTTTGAATGCTATATTCAACTGATTTAGCCCCGGTCTACTCCTTTGAATATAGCGTGCAAATGATTCTGGGATATTTTAGCATGCCTGGCAGTGATAATTTTGCCCTGGGCTACATTTTGAATATTGTGCCCCACATTCCTTAATGTGGTCATAAAAATTCTGCTACCCTTGGAAAGCTTATTTTTTATGACTATACATGCTCAGAAATGGAACTAATTTTCTTAATAAAATCTGTTATAGTTTAAGAGATAAAAAACACAAAAGCACACACAATTGGGCAAACTCTATTAAATCTGCAAGTTTCATGTTTGAAATCATTCCCTTTTTTTACTTATACTTTCGGTGAGCATTAGAAGGTCTAACTATAGTATTTTTTATGTTTTTGTGCACCTCTGTAACTACTCCAGATAAATGATTGCCACCAAAATTTCAGGATCCAGAGATCCTGGCACCAACTATGAGCCTTCCAATTTTCAAGAAAATCAGTTAACAGCGGTAGATTTGTTAAGGTGCAAAAATCACGGTTTAACAATAAAGCGCTTACTCAACCCTAATATACAGGTGCTACCATGCCTCTATTATAGTGGTGCAGTAGCACCACTATAATTAGGGTTAAGCAGGGGTTTCTATGTTAAACCTCAACTTTGCCTTTTAAGAGCTTTGCAATAGCTCACTGGATTTGCAATAAATTTTGCATGCCTTTTCTCAGGGGGTTGGAAAGATCTCTTGAAATGCTGAGTTTTGTTCCAATCAGATGTGAGGATTCTGAGATGCATATGGCAAGAAAGTGAGAAAATCTGTGGGTGGGGTTCATTTTTTTTTTTTTTTGCAATCGCCTCACACCCTGTTTTGAATTTTGGTCATAAATTTTCAGGGTAGAAAAGGCTTGAGACACAGTGGTGCCTTTCACTGATTTAGTGAAAAAACATTAATCAATTACAAAACATGCTCAGTATTTTGGATACCTATTTGGAACAAAAAAAAAGAGTTTGATCCATATGAAAAAGGATCCTTTTTTGAATGAGGGGGTAACCTTTTTTCATGATAAAAAAAATATTTTTTCTTATGGCTGCCATCTTGTTTCTGTTTTTTTTATTTCAAACCCCACAAAAATGACATCATGCACACACAGCAACACATGTGTCTTGTTCATCTGGATCCCATTAGATGGATTCTGTACTTAGTTTGTGGATAAATTATTCAGAAATGTCTTTTAAAAAAAATTAAAATATGGACATATGAAAAAAGAATTTGGACTTCTTTTTTTTTTCTAACTCTTTTTTCTTATGAAGGCATCCTTATTCATATGAACAAAAAAAAGCATACAAAAAAGGATGCTTTCACGCAAAAAAAAATCAGGGATGAAGTCCAAATTATTTTTCATATGAAACAATAATTTGACTTCTTTTTCCTCCAATTCTTTTTTGTATGATGGGATCCTTTCTCATCTGCTTTTTGTTCATATGAAAATGATTCTTTCATAAAGAAAAAGACTTTGGACTTATTTATTTTTCCAATTCTTTTTTTGTATGAAGGGATCCTTTTTCACATGATTTTTTATTAATACTAAAAAGGATTCAATCATATGAAAAAATATATTGCACTTATTTTTTTTTCTCCGTATGACAGCATCCTTTTTCACATGAACAAAAAAAAGTATACAAAACAGGATTACTTCATATGAAAAAAGAATCAGAGTATAAAACTAAGTTCATATTCTTTTTTCATATGAATTTTTGAATGCTTTTTTTGTTCATTTGAAAAAGGATTCTCTCATAGGAAAAAATATTTTCAATTTTGTTTTTTTTTTCAGTTCTTTTTTCATATGACGGCATCCTTTTTCATATGCTTTTTTATTCATGTGAAGAATGATTCCCTCATATGAAAAGGATTTTTGACTTAATTTTTTTTCGGATTCTTTTTTCGTATGGTGGGGGGTCTTTTTGGTGTGGTGTTTCATTCATATGAAAAAGGATGCCTTTATAGAAAACATATTTCATAATTAGTTTTTCCCTAATTCTTTTTTGTATGAATGGAATCTTTTTTTGATATGGGTCTTTTCTTTGGTATGAAAATGGATCCCTTCATATGATAAATATGTTGGACTTAATTTTTTTCCCACATTTGAACTTCAACAAGGTATAACTACCCCAATATTTGGATTTAAGGGACAATTTATATAGCAAATGAAAGGACTTAATGCATACTACACACATGGAACATAATCCCACCCCAAAAAATTAGATTCCACAAAAAAGGCTATAAAAATTACAAAACAATCTAAACTCACTTAGGATAACACTGGAACTTTAACAAACCATACAAGAAAACAAATAAATAGCTGTTCTGGCAGAAATGGAAGTGTAGGGTCCTCCTGGCCCTTTGCTTCCACACCAATATACATATATCCATCTATGGAAAAATGGAAGCACAGAGCCCTCTGGGCTCTGCACTCCCTTAGGCACATGAGAATACGATAATACTATCTCAAAAAGTAAGGACATTTATTACAAAACACTTTGTTGATGCACCACATCACATTTCCCTACTTTTGTTGCTTTAACCCTAACTGGTATATTCACAAAGTTTTTTGTAATGATTATCTATCTATCTATCTATCTATCTATCTATCTATCTATCTATCTATCTATATCTATGTCTATCTAGCATATACAGTAGCTAGACAGACACACAGGCAGAAAGATTGTGTGTGTGTTCTTTGTAAAAAAACAGTATCAATAACCCAGTTGGGGTCAAGTTAATGCTACAAAAATAGAGAAATATGGCATTACAGTTTCCAACCTAACTCCCTACCCCACCCCACCCCATCCCAAACTCAAGCAGCAAAAGGAAAACACATTTTAGGGTTTTGGCCTATGGAGTCTTGGAGACTCAGTGGTGGGGTCTTCCTTAGGGTTGTCAACCCTAATGCTTACCCCATCACCCCAGTCTGTAGCCTCCTGTTTGAAGCACAAGGTACAGCAGCAAGCCAGTGCCTCACAGTGCTACACACTTAAAATGTAGAGAAGTATGTCTCACCACATGTTGCCAACACAGTCTGTGACACACATGGCCCTGCGGACCCTGTGTGAAGAAAGAAGGTCATGTCTGATGTTATTTGCTTAGGGAACAAGGTGAACATTATGGTTGACAACCCCAAGGAAGACTCCACTATCAATTCTCCAATTATCTGGAGACCCCAATCTCTACTTCTTTTTCATTTTGCTGCTTGGACCCTAACTGGTGCATTAATGCAGTTTTTTGTTTGCAATGAATTGCCTTTATTTTTGAGATAGTGGAATTGTACACTCATTCTTGACCTGCACAAACACATGCAGATGAGCAGGGCCTCCTGGGCCCTGCATCATGGAAAGACTCTGTCAACCTGCAAAAGTGCAAGGCACTTGGGGGTAAACAGGTGAAGGGACCTATGCCAAAGAAGAATTGTCTTCACTATATGGTACCTGAGCACTTACGGGCAACCCTGCCCTTTTTTTTCTCTAGCTGGGGTATTGTCACACAACAGCGCCATCTTCCCACACTTCCCTATTCAGCTGGGTCACTGGGCTCAGACCCACATTCAGCTCACTGGCACAGGATCACGAAGCACTTTCCACTGGAGTCAAGACTGGCACTACACACAAAGTTTCTCAATAATTATAACTTTTTTTTTATAAATGCTGACCCCAAATTTTTAAAATAGTCATTTTAGGATCCTCTTATAAACATGACATATGGCATTTATTGTACCTGTATATCAGTCCAAATGTAGTTTTGCAAAAGAAGTGCAAAAACATGTCTTGTACAGGATTTAAAAACATGGCACCTGTCATGTTTATGAGGTGACATGATAAAAAACTCTCTATGTTGAAATTGTGGAGTCAAAATATTGAAAATTAGCAAAGTTATGAGTAAACGTTGAATTACTGCAATGTTCACTCACAACTTGGTCATTTTACCATATTTGTACAAAAATTTCAACATTGCCTTCTTAAGGCCCTGCCTCATGAACCTGGTAGGTGAACATTTTCAAACCCACACCAAAATGTCATTTTATGCCACAAGTATGAGAACATATTTTGTCCAGGATTTGAAAAATGATAGTTGTCACATTCACGAGGTGGTATGAAAAAATGATTGTTTAAAATTTGAGGTCAAAATATTGAAAATTGCAATACTTATGAGGAAGCATAGAAATATATCAAGGTGTACTCAAAACTTTGTTCTTTTTAAATATTTATAGCCCACATTTTTAACATAGCCTTCTTATGACCCCACCTTATAAACAAGGGTGGTGAACATTTTCAAATCCTGCCTGAAAGATGATTTTGCAAAATGACTACAAAAATCACCATTTAAGCCAGATTTGAATACTTCCACTGCCCTTATCATGAACTGTGATACCAAAAAGGTCATGTTGAAAATCTGGTGTAACACTATTAAAAATTGGCAAAGCTATGAACAACAGTTCAAACCCGATTGAAATGCATTACATTGTACTTACCTTATTTTCTCATATCACAGTCACCGATTCCAGTAGCAAGATGTGTCTTCGATCAGAGAGTTGATGTACTGTATGTTGTGGGACATGTTCAGGTGAGTGAAAGTGTTTGCGGGTGATAGGGGTTTTGTGGGAGGTCAGGGTGGGGTGGCCGGATGGTCAGATCAGCAAGGGAGTGTTTCTTTTTTACAAGTTTGAAGAAATGAATGAGGGATAGTTTTCTTTATTCAAGGGAACTCTCCAACACTGAGGACTAGGCATCACAGTGTCAGGATATTGTTTGATGGCACTTGGGGAGGGCACCCCAGTGCCACCATGTATATAATTGGAACGGGTAGGTGACCTGGAAGGGCATGGGATGAAAAGAAGTGATACTAGAAGAGGGCACCTGGTCCACTTATTAAAGTTAAATTTAAATATGGGAAGGGCAGAGGTCCACCTCCAGGGGAGGAGGGAGAAAGAATTGATAAAGGGGTGGCACCCTGGCTCACTACTTATAGGCAGGCAGAGACATAGGTAGACACATAGACACATAGACAATGATGGCAGAAAAAGGCCAGAGGACCATCCAGTCTGCCCAAGTCCCCTATAATCCCTGGAACCTACTGTTCCTCCACGGTACTAATGCTCCCCTTTATCTTTCTATTCTCCTCCTTGGTCCTGTCACCCTTGGTAACCACTATTCCCTTCATTATGTCCCAGTCCTGTTTGAATACCCTGACTATTTTCACACCCACCACTTCAGCTGGCAGACTGTTCCAAGGTTCTATCACCCTTTCTGTAAAGCAATACTTCCTCACATCTCTCCTGAACCTACCTCCTGTTAATTTCCATTCTTGTCCACATGACTGTGAATTGGTATTCAGGCTAAATACTTCACTGCAGTTTACTCTGTTAATTTCTTAAATGATTTGAAGGTCTCTGTCATATCTCCCCTCTACCTTCTGATCTCCAGTGAGTACATATTTAGTGCCTTGAGGCACTCCTCATAGGATCTACCCTGCTGGCCCTGAATCATTTTTGTTACTCTGTGCTGCACTGTCTCCAACCTATCTTTATCCTTTCTGAGGTGAAGACTCTAGAACTGGATACAATACTCTAGATGAGGCCTCACCAGGGATCTGTAGAGGGGAGTATTGCCTCTTTCCTTCTGCTATCAGTACCCCTCCCAATACATCCCAGAATTCTGTTAGCCTCACTATAGGCCTTGTTGCACTGACTCAATTGCTTAAGTGAGTTGTTAATGATAACTCCTAGATCCTGTTCCTCCACTGTAGTGCTAAGTCTGTCTCCTCCCATCCAGTAGTCTCTCTTGGGGTTCTTTTTCCCTAGGTGCATTACCTTTTACTTTCTAGCATTGAACTTTAACTGCCAGACCATTGACTACCCCTCTGGCTTTTGTATGTCTCTCTACATTTACCTTATTCCCTTGTCACTGTCCACACTCCCACATAGTTTTTTATCATCTGCAAAGAGCTACAACCTACCCCGGATTCCTTCTCCAGTGTCACTAATGAACATAATGAAGAGGACCGATTCCTGTGGAACCCCACTTACAACCTTCCTCTCCTCTTATTTAACCCTATTGACCACCACCCTCTGCTGCCTCCCCACTAGCCAGTTACCCACCCAGTTCAGTATGGGATTAGTTGCACCCAGGTCTTCCATCTTCTTGAGCAATCATTTGTGAGGTATGGAGTCAAAAGCCTTGCTGAGGTCGAAGTAGAGCATATCCACAATGTGGCCTTTGTCTAATTCATTTGTCACCCAGTCAAAGAAAACTATCAGTTCAGTCTGACAAGATCTTCCTGCCATAAAACCATGCTGTTTACTATCATGGAGCCTGTTGCTCTCTAGGAAGTCTAAGAGGTCTTCTTTCATCAGTGACTGCATTGTTTCCATTCTGTAGAGGTTAGACTGACAGGTTTGTAGTTCCCTGGTTGCTCCTTAACTCCTCCTTTATGAAGAGGTACATCTGCCACCTCCCAATCCCTTGGAACTTCCCCAGACCTAAGTGAGCTATTAAACAGACATACCAGTGGTTTAGCTAGATCCACTGCTACTGTAATTCCCTGAGTATCCTCAGATGCAACCCAACTGATCCTGTGGCCTTATCTATCTTAAGGGTGCACAACCCTTTCAGAATCCTTTCACTAGTAAACAATGGCTGTCTCATTTCCAGGATTCTCTTACTGGCCACTTTAATGCCACTCTCTGGCATGGACCTGCTGTCCTCCTTACTGAAAACTGAGCAAAAGTAGTAATTTAGGATGGCAGCCTTTTGCCCATCCTCCTCTATCACCCTACCCCCCTCAACTAACCTTACAATTCCCCTACCCTTTTTCCTTTTTTCATTAATATATCTTAAAAATGTTTTCTCTCTGTTCCTGATCCATCCATGATACACAGCTGGGTCTATGCATGAAAGGACGCTACCAAAGTGTGACATTAGTGTCAATTTTTAAACTCTTTAATATAGCGATTATTGTAAGCATTTTTTAATGCTGTGACTCACCTTATAAAAATGTAGTATGGTGTAGGATAACTCCAATTTCAGGGCCTGAGAAGAAGCCTCCACAAAATTGCATGTGTAACAGGGGACATAAAAGCAGGGATGCATGTGTAACAGGGAACATAAAAGTAGGGCTGCATGTGTAACAGGGGACATAAAAGCAGGATTGTATGTGTAACTGGGGACATAAAAGCAGGGCTGCACATGTAACAGGGACATTAAAGTACCACAGGCACACCACTACCCATCAGCAGACAACATGGAGGCACACCACCACCCATCTGTAGACAACATGGAGGCATGCCACCACCCATCTGTAGACAACATGGAGGCATGCCACCACCCATCTGCAGACAACATGGAGGCATGCCACCACACATCTGTAGACAACATGGAGGCACACCACCACCCATCTGTAGACATGGAGGCACACTACCACCCATCTGTAGACAACATGGAGGCACGCCACCACCCATCTGCAGACAATATGGAGGCACACAACTAAAAACCTGATGGAATCTTTCAAAGAAGTTCATCATTAAAGCATGTATTCTAATCAGAGCATCATCAGTCCATATCACCTGAATAATGAACTGTCCATGTAAACTGATCACAGACAACACCCACAGAAAACAGTATAGTTGGCTTTCACAGTAATTGTGTTTTTTTTTTTTTTTGCTAGGCAAACTTATGTAAACCCGCCACACACATGTATGATATGGCTGACTAATATGGCCCAAAGAATAATGTATCCTAGTTAGGGCACCACAATAAGCAGCATGGGGAGAGTGCTTTCTAACATTAAGCTCCACCCCTCCAAAAACAGTGACCCTATGGTTTTGTGCTATGATTAACAATATGCTGTGGTTGCTCTGTGATGCAACCAGAAACTCCACAAAGGCACAATAATAAACACTTTAAATGTGCCAAAAAATAGAATACTGCGGGCAGCACCAAACAAGTTAGCTAATGCAACAGCATCACCCAAACACCATCTGAATCACAGCATACAATCCAGCCACCCCACCATCAGTTGTTGCCTACTTAGGTGTAGAACTCAATTGTGTATAAACAGGTAATTGGTGTAATGGTGTAGCAAACACATATGTGCAATATGCATAACTATTTTGTTTTTTTTGAGGGGGGGTTATGGACATAGTCACACACAAAATGGGTTTCATTAAGATCACCAGCCCAGTACAAGCTATCTGTTTGAATACAATAAGCGCACCTCTGGGGTTGTTAGGTAATTTTGAAATTGAAACCAAAATAGCAGGTAGGGTTACCATGGTGGTGTCAAAGCTATAAAACAAAATAAATTCATTTTGTTCATGTTTTTGTTTTCAAATACCAAAATCCTAACTCAGCGTCAAAACAATCACAAACCCACTAACAAAGCTGCTCAGATTATTAAATCGCTTCGTAAGTGAAGACAAAAACAGGAGAAATTTGAAATAATCTCAATATGAGCCACACATCATCCCATCTGCCAAAAAGGAAAAAAAGTAAAATAACTGAACCCAGGCATCCACAGGTCTGCCAACAAAATGGCAGCATGCATACACAAATCTGCAAGCAAAATGGAAGCATGCTTCCTCCCATCTGAAAACAAAATGGAGGCAATCATACACAAATTTACAAACAAAATGTAGGCATGCATGCATCCATTTGCAAATCAAAATGGTGGCAATCATACACAAATCTGTAAACAAAATGGAAGCATGCTTCTTCCCATCTGAAAACAAAATGGAGGCAATCATACACAAATTTACAAACAAAATGTAGGCATGCATGCACCCATTTGCAAATCAAAATGGAGGCAATCATACACAAATTTGCAAACAGAATGAAGGCACACATCCACCCATCCACAAATAAAATAGAGGGATGCATCCACCCACCTGCAAGCAAAATGGAGGCACACATATAGCCATCTGCAAACAAAATGGAGGCACACTTCCAGCCATCTGCTGACCAAAACTTGAGGCACACCACAAAATACACCACAGGGACTCAGTCAGAAACTGCCACCAGACCTGGCTGATGCACACAGATGAAACAGTGCACCCCCACAAAAAAAAAAAATAATTAGTGACCACATGGTTTGGTACCAGATTAACAAATGCTGTGGGTACCCTGCGATGCACCAAGACAAAATAGAAGTGGTGCACCCTACTAATAAGGAAGCCAGTAACAAACGCATTGCACAATGCAATAGCCCAACACAACTAATGTCAAGCTCATGCCAGGCAAATCTACCATTCCACCTTAATTTGTGGTTGACTAATTTCGGCACACCAAACTAACATGCACATCTAATCATGCCGTACCTCTCAACTGTACTGCATCACTGGGAACTGTTCCTCATTTTATTCACAAAAGCCCCTTGTTACACATTGAGAGTGCTTGTCCCACATTCAACAACATCATTATAAAGCAAAAATGCATAGCAGTTCATATGGGAAATATATTATTTATTTAATGATGAACTTTGTGAACAGAAAGGCACGCATTTCAACAGTGGTCTGAGCTTCCGAGTAATAGATTTGATTAAGTGTTCCACATTCTGAGGGGCTATGTTTCACATTTGGAGGTACAGTGTTCATACAACTCTTTGGTAGGGAGAAGCATGCATTCAGGAGTGTTGGTGAGTTGTACTGGCAGTGTCCAGGTAAATACAGGAAATTTGTTTTTTTTCTTAACCAAAAACCACAATAAATAAGACACTCCACTCAATGTTTAACAACCCCCAAGAAAAAAAATCATTGTAACAGCAGTATGTAAAATACCATCCCAACGTATAAAAAGCACATTTAAAATAAAGCATTGAAAACAAAAAACAAAATAAATATCAGTATCCCAAAAATAAACATCCTAAGGATTAAATACAGGTACCAAACCCTCCCCAGTAACCAAATAATGCAGTGTGGTAATCCCAGACACTCCACTCAATATTCATCCCTCCCAAAATGTACTGCAACAGAAGCATGTAAAATACAGTCCCAACACAAAAAGTACATTTAAAATAAAGCATAGTAACCTGGAAAATTGATCTATGTGGCATGGGTTCATAATCTCACATCACACTACCGGGCAGCAATTTACAGTGCTGCAAATTCAGCTGATACATTGCTGCCATACAGACATACCCCCAAAATAAATTTTGGTGACATAAACATGTGCTGTTTTTTGTTATCTGTGGGGGGCTCTGCCCCCCATACCCCATATTATGGGGAGCTGTGACCCCAACCCCTCCCATTATAATAATCAACTCGGGGGGGGATCAACTCAGTGACAGGGAGAAATGCTGTGGGGGATAAAAATAAAGAAACCACACAATGTGGTTTCAAAAATGTCTGGGACCAGGAATCGAGCCCCGGTCCACAGACGCACGGCAACTTCCTGTACTTCTGTGGCTTATCCCATTGAGCCACTGTGGCAGCTCAGTGGACCACCTCCCAAACAGAGGTCTTCACTTCCACATGACTCGTCCTCCTCCTCCCCATCCATGCGTGATAGGGTACAAAACCGTGCATTCACCATATCTGTCTTGCGAGGCTGTGTTCCCTATTGTGCTAGTGCACTTCTCAATGTATTCTGTACTGTATTCCATGCTCAGTTTTCTCTGTGAGAGAGTGACCCAGTAGGGATCTATGTAACCCCCTTATCAATTTCTTTAAGAAGACCTCATGGTGAACAGGGACATAAAGAAGTTTAAGGTCCCAAATTCACATTTTAATTCAAATGGCACCCCTTACACCAAATCCAGAAGGCAAAAAGGGAAATCCAGGGATTGTGTCCATCTGCACTATTACTAAACCCCCAGCAGCTCGCTTACATTTCCAAAACTAGTAAAAAAAAAAAAAAAGCAGTATTTTTGGTTGCAGGCAAAATTGGAATTTACCTGATGCAGTGAGGATAATGATGTAACGAGGGTCACCAGGAGGACAAGGGCTTTTCAGAACAAGACAGGTGATCACAGGAAAGGGCCATAAATTGCAGGGAATCATCTTTTAAATCCTCCTAAGGCCTGCCCCAAGCTCACACTGATGTAAGAGCCCGCATGGTTTTACAACAGGCTCCCCTGGACCCTTGCTGTCACACTTGAACATCTGGTGGTGTGGGACATGAAAGGACCAGCGGAGCAAAGGGGACAGCTTGCAATCATGCTGTGTACTAAAAGAAACAGGTCAATGCACTGTAGTACCCTTAACAAATACAGCAAGTAACCCAGGGACAAAAATACAACACAAATAGCACCAAAGTGCAGATTATTACAAAAGTTTAGAGGTAACACAAGGGGACATAAATGGTTACATGCAATACTACATCTTTAGGACCCCCTGGGGGTGGGTGGGAATCAAGGTAGCACAATAAGGAAGTGTGGCAAATGAGAGCTGGACACAGAATTAGCTACAAAAAACATTTTTATTGCCAGAAAAGTCTAGTTCAGTGGCACTGAGAGACTAACTCACACACATGGGTAGCCATGTCACAAATTAGTACACAAATTTTGATGTATTTTGAAAGATGAAAGTGCATTTTTTTAATATGGAATCATCTGATTCCATTATTGCTATCTTATGTATCTCCCCACATAGGCTACTTAAAAAGCTCATATCAATGACTGTATTATACTCAAAATCCTGCATATGTATTGCATTACAAACTTTAGGATCCATTGGTAACCCCTTTTCATGCATGGAGCCAGCTCCGTGTTTGCTTTGGCCTCCCTAATGGCCCTCTTTCCCTCCCTATTTTCCTGTAAATAATCCTACCATTCTACCTACTCCTGCTTTTTCTTGTATTTGTAGAAAGCCTTCTTTTTGGCCCTTATCACTTCTCTGCCCCTTGCTGAGAACCACAGTGGTCTCTTAAACCTGTTTTAATCATACTTTACATGCCTCGAGGATGGCCCCCTTAATTACCTCGTTCTCTCCTCCACTCAACCTATGTCTTCCACCCCACTAACGTATTCCTGACCAGTTCCCTCATCCTATCAAAGTCAGCCCTTCTAAAGTCAAGGACTTCAGTTCTCAGTTGTGGTTTGCAGGCCCAGACGGCCAATTGAAACCAAACAGAGGTATGGTTGCTGTTCCCCAGCAGCTCCCCTGGTCCCACCGCTCCTACCATCTCTGAGTTGGTGAGCACCATATCAGGGACTGCAGTCTGTCTGGTGGTTTCTTTAACAAGCTGCACCAGTATGCAGTCTTGAAAGGCATCCAGCAAGGCCTGGCTCCCGAGGCTCCTGGCCACTGAGACCTCCAGATAGATAACTAGCTATATAGATAGTCAGACGGGCAGAGACACAGATGTAAAGAAGAGAGACACAGTGAGAAAGAGAGAGAGCAGGAGATTGCTGACTCACTGTTGTAGATGAAGCCGGCAGCATGACTCCAGCTGCAGCTTCACATTTCAAGAAAGTCCCACTGTTCTCATAATTAGAATGTAGTTTAATGGCTCCTCTCACTAAGCTGAGGATCTAGGTTTTTCAGGTGCCCAGAAACATTATTTCCGGACAATTAAACAAAAATACCAGATTCCAGCTAAACATGTCCTGTTTACCTAGGTTTTTGTGTTTGTTTTTTTGTAAATACATCTTGTTTTAAATTTAATATACTTTATTGATTTTCCAACAAGGACAGCATAACGTACAAAGGAATGACAATGCAGTACAGTCAGTATAAATCACCAGCAAACCTAAACAAAGGAAACAGTATCCCACTCCTCCCACCTACCCCAATCCTGACCCTCCTCACACCATCTATTCCCCCCAAGAACCACTGATTTAAAGGTATACACTTCAAACCATCACTTGGAATCCAAAATTAGATACCCTTGTTGCAAACTACAGTATAGTAAACCTCTTATATAGGTATTCTATTATACATTGACACAAATGGAACAAGTATAATTAATAGTTCATAGGAGATGGGTTCAAGAGATACTCAAAAATCCACTTCACTACATGGAGGAGAGTGAGCACAAGGTATGGAGCTTGTCCCACCTTTTATGATATACTGATAGTCTTCCCCTTAGGCTAAATACATCTTTTGTTTTGCATTTTCAATGTTTTTGAGTAAAAAAAAACATGATGGTGGCTGCCACAATCATTTTTATTTCTCACAAGTAAATAATTTCTCTCAACATGGGCAGACTGGATGGGCCTTGCGGTCCTTATCTGCCGTCAAGGTCTATGTTTCTATGTTTCTATGTAAATCATGAAAATAAGCACTAACGACTGGTGTTTTATTAATAGTCGAGATTGACATTTATCCAAAAAATTCTTATAGCTCTGGAACCATTAAATATTTTTTCACAAAACCTTTGAAAGGCAGTACCTCAGTACAAGCCACATTTACCCATAGAGACCCATAAAAATTCTGCACTGTTTAAGGTATGCATGAGAGCAGAAAAGACCCATGTTAAGTATCATAAAAAGCAAACACCTTTTTTGCATGTTTTTATATTTTGTATCTTAAAAAACAAACAAGATTCTGTCACAAAACTTTTTGTGTCTTGTGACTCTACCAGCCTGAGTACACACGACACATTTGGGGCTCTTTTGTGAAATGCCACCAAAGTTATTATAGTGCAAACATGGGGTTTAACCTTACACAGCCTTCTCAACCTTACCTATAGGGGTACTACCATGCCCTATAATACATATTTTTTGCAAAAACTTTGTTAATGCACCAGTTAGGGTTCATGTTAACAACACAATGGTAGAGAAAAGTGGTGTTAGGATTTCACACCCTAACTCCCAACTCCCATCCCCCAAGAAGCAAAAGGAAAAAAATACATTAGGGTTTTAGGTCTCCAGAGTCTTGGTGAATCAGTGGTGGGACCTTCCTTAGAGTTGTTAGCCCTAATGCTCATCCCTTCCCCCAGCCTGTAGCCTCCTGTCTGAAGCACAAAGTACAGCTCCAAGCCAGTATGTCATACTGATACAGGCTTCAACAGCAGAAGAGTACAGTATGTCTCACAGCATGTTGCCAACACAATCTTTTGCATTTTTCTCCATGCAGGGCCCAAGAAAAGAGATCATATCTGATGTTGTTTGCTCATGGAATGTGGTGGGCATTAGGGTTGACCACCCCAAGGAAGACCCCACCACTGATTTGACAAGACCCTTTGGGCATTGCACCATGGAAAGACTCTGTCTGCCAACAAAAGTGTAGGGTTCTTTTAGGCCCTGAATGTCTGTGCAGCAATTGATGTCAAAAATTCATGGGGCTCTCTGGTAGGCATTGGAAGTGCAGGATCCTCTGGTCCCTGCACATCTATGTGACCAAAGAGTCCATCTGCCAGGCAATGCACAGAGCCCTCTGCCACCCACGGGTAAAGAGGTGCTGGTCCGAAGTCAAGAGGACAGTTGTCTTCACTAGATGGTTCCTCATCTGATGCAGACAACCAAGCAGCATTCATTCCCTGGCTAGGGTAGGGGGTGTCACATAATAGTACATCCCTCCACTCTCAACCCATCCAGCTGGGTCACTGAGCTAGCCATCGAACTCAGCTCACCAGCATGGGATCATCAAGCATACCCTGGGGTCAAGACTGGCAGTACACACAACATTTCTTGACAATTACATATGTGTTTATTAAATTTAGCACAACATTTTCAAGATAGTTATTTAATGAATCCCTTTATAAACGTGACATGTAACATTTATAGCATATTGGCCAAAATGTCATTTTGCACCACAAGTCTGAAAACATGTCATGTTCAGGATTTAAACAAGCATTTGTCAATGCCGAACGTTCGCTTGCAGGTATTTGCAGTGGTGTTTGGCACGTATGATGCTTTATCCTAATGCCCTGTGCGATTGCTGGTATTTGCACAATAAATTTTCAGCATGACCATTTTGTTACCCCCATTGTGTGCTACATAGGCCGAAACACATTTTGGGCAGGATGTGAAAAATGACAGCTGTACTGCTCATAAGGAAGTGTGGTAAAATGACAATGTTGAAAATCTGGAATGGAAATATTGAAAATTTGCAAACCTATGAGTGTGCTTGGGAACTGTGCAACGCACACTCATAAAACAGTCATTGGTAGGAATTTTTTCAGCAAATTTTCAACATTGGCATTTTAAAACCTCTGCTAATGAACAGTGTCACTGTGAATTTCTTACTGTGTCCCATACATTGATTTCACACACCGACTGTACCATTGTGCACTACATGGGTGGAAACACGTTTTGGGCAGGATATGAAAAATGACAGCTGTACTGCTCATAAGGAGGTGTGGTAAAATGGCAATGTTGAAAATCTGCAGTAAAAATATTGAAAATTCACAAACTTACGAGTGTGCATAGGAACTGCGCAACGCAGACTCGTAAAGCAGTCATTTTTAGGAATTTTTTCACCAAATTTTCAACACAGCCATTTTAAGACCTCTGCTCATGATCAGGGTCACTGTGATTTTCTTAATGTGTCCCATACATTGAGTTTGCACACCGACTGTGCCATTGTGCGCTACATGGGCGGAAACATGTTTTGGGCAGGATGTGAAAAATGACAGCTGTACTGCTCATGAGTAAGTGTGGTAAAATGCCAATGTTGAAAAATCTGGAGTGCAAATATTGAAAATTCGCAAACTTACGATCCTGCATAGGAACTGCGCAATGCACGCTCGTAAAACAGTAATTTTTAGGAATTATTTCACCAAATTTTCAACATAGTGATTTTAAGACCTCTGCTCATGAACAGTGTCACTGTGATTTTCTTAATGTGTCCCATACATTGATTTCACACACCGACTGCGCCATTGTGTGCTACATGGGCCGAAACACGTTTTGGGTGAGATGTGAAAAATGACAGCTGTACTACTCATAAGGAGGTGTGGTAAAATGGCAATGTCAAAAATCTGGAGTGGAAATATTGAAAATTCACAAACCTACGAGCGTGCATAGGAACTGCACAATGCACACTCGTAAAACAGTCATTTTTAGGAATTTTTACACCAAATTGTCAACATAGCCATTTTAAGATCTCTGCTAATGAACAGTGTCACTGTGATTTTCTTAATGCATCCCATACATTGATTTCACACACCGACTGTGCCATTGTGTGCTACATGGGTGGAAACATGTTTTGGGCAGGATGTGAAAAATGACAGCTGTACTGCTCATAAGGAGGTGTGGTAAAATGGCAATGTTGAAAATCTGGAGTGAAAATATTGAAAATTTGTGAACTTACGATCCTGCGTAGGAACTGCGCAACACACGCTAGTAAAACAGTCACTTTTTGGAATTTTTGCACTAAATTTTCCACCTGGGGTTTTGGGACCCCTTCTCATGAATGATGTCACTGTCATGGCATTATTTGGGCCCGAAGGGTGATTTCGCACAGTGACTGTGAAGTGACTGCAAAATCACCCTTCAGGCCCCAATAACGCCATGACAGTGACATCATTTATGAGAAGGGGTCCCAAAAACCCCATGTTGAAAATTTGGTGCAAAAATTCCAACAAATGCCTGAGATATGCAATAAAGTTGAAACCCCCCCTATCTAGCCCATTATACAGCTTACCAGCATTTCCTCAATTCACGGTCAGCTTTGAAGAGTGAAGATGTGTTCCCAGTCCAGCGAAGATCATTGTGCTGAGCTCTGGAGGTAAGTATGGGCTGAGGGGGGTGTGGGGAGGCTGGCTGCACAGTGGGTGGGTGCGGGTTGTGGGAGAGAGGACTGGAGAAGCGCCGTGGGACTGTTTTTGGTTTACAGGTGAAAAAAAATGACTACGTGGGATGTTTGCCACGCTGGGGTGGGCTCCCAGCATGGCAGAAGGATGGCTGGGGGGGCTGAGGAGCTGACGGGGGATTGGACACCCCCGTCGGCAGACAACACGGGATGTTTGCCACGCTGGGGTGGGCTCCCAGCATGGCAGAAGGACGGCTTGGGGGGGCCGTGGAGCAGACGGGGGATTGGGCACCCCCATCGGCAAACAATGCGGGATGTTTGCCACACTGGGGTGGGCTCCCAGCGTGGCACCAAAGATTTGGGGGACAGCATGATGCGGGGTGGCATGACACAAGGGGGCAGCGTGACGCGGTGCTCTGTATGACAGCAGTGGTTTTCTTTGAAGCAAAGACCACCGCTGTCATACACAGCTCCTGCACCCATTGGTGCAGGACTGCCACACCTGCTCAATGGAGCAGTGGATTGAAAGGGAGAGGCACACCTCCAAAGTGTGCTACTCTCCCAAAACGTTCCTTGCGCATGTGCGCAAGCAAACGTAAAAATGACATCTGTCACATTTCTGTGGTGTAGTGCAAAAATGGCTATGTTACAAGTTTGCAGTCAGAATATTGAAAATTTGCAAAACTATGAGATAATGTTAAAATACTGCAACATTCACTCATAACCTGGACATTTTATCATATCTGTACACCAAATTCTCAGCATAGCCTTCTTATTACCCCACCTTATGAAGCCATAGTGAAAAGTTTGAAATCCCCACTCAAACATCATTCTACACCACTGAAATATCATTCCATGCACAGGTGCAAAAACAAATTTTGATCAGGATTTGAAAAATGACAACTGTCATGTTTATGAGGTGGTGTGAAAAAATGGCTATCTTGAAAATTTGGGGTCAGAATACTTAAAATTACCAAAGTTATGAGCAATCGCTGAAAAATTTAAATGTACTCTCATAGCTTTGCCATTTTTACATATTTTTCACCCAAATGTTCAACATAGCCTTCTTATGACACCTGTCACAAACAAGGATGTTGACAATTTTTAAGTCCTGTCCTAAAGGTGAGTTCACAAAGCAAGTGCAAAATCACCCTTTGGGCTAGATTTGCATAATTCCACCACCATTGTTCTTGAGGTGGGGCCCAAAAAGCACATGTTGGAAATGTGGGATCAAAATATGCAAAAATGACAAAGTTATGAATCAGAGTTCAAAACCCCATTCAGTACATTGAACTACACTTACCTGGTTTTCTCATATCACAGTTGTCATTTCAAGCAGCAAGACGTGTCTTCAATTGGAGAGTGGATCAATGTTGTGGAGCATGTTGAGTAAAGTGAGAGTGTGTGGGGGATGTGGGGGCATGGGGTGGTGGGTGCTGAGTGGGAAGTTGGGGTGGTGTTGGTGGAGTGTGTGTGAGTGGGCAGTAGAATGGTGAGGGACCACTTTCTTTTTTACAGGTTTAAAAAAAATTATTGAAGGATTGTTTCTTTATTTCAGATTACATTCAGACACTAGGGACTGGGCACTCCAGATTCAGGCTATATTTCTGGGAACGGGAGTGGGTGACCTGCAGGGAAGAGGGGGTAAAGAGAAGTGGTGCTAGGGTGGGATCCCAGTCTACATACAGTATATTAACAAAAACAAGACATACATACTGGGAAGGGTGGGTGGGCAACATGGAGGAGGAGGAGAAAGAAGAGGTACTGGCAGTGGGCACCAAGGTCTGCTTAAGAAATAGTTAAGTAGTTAGATAGAGATGGGCAGAGACAGACAGAGAAAACAGGGAATTGGCATCTCACTGCTCACACTGGAGCCTGCAGCAGGACTCCAGCTATGGCTGCAGAACTCAAGAAAGTCCCACTTTTCTCATACAGAGAACACAGGTGAATGGCTCCTCTCACTAAGCTGGGCACCCTGGATTTTGGGGTGCCCAGAAAAGGTATTACTAGCAAGTTTAAAAAAAAACACAGAATCTAGCTAAATGCACCTGTTTAGCTGGATTTAAGTTGTTGTTTTTTTAAAAAGAAATATACTGTATGTAATTTCAATGTTTGTTAGTTTAAAAAGAAAGAAAATGGTGGTCATATAGATCTTTACTTTTTCAGCATGAGAGGTAAATCATGAAAATAAGCACACACAGGCTTTTTTTTGTCACCATTCACATTTCTCAGCTAGCTAAAAATGATTATAATTCTGGAACCATGTAAAATAATTTTCTACAAAATCTTCTAATGGCACACTCTTGGCATAGTCCCCATCAACCCTGAAAATTTCAAGAAAAAATTCCACACCCTCTAAGATGTAGGTGAGCGCAAAAATACCCAATGTTAAGAACAGGGAAATCAAATGGTTTTTCCCTATTTTTTGGTGCTCTGTATCTCAAAAACAGAACAAGATGCTGTAATGTAACTTTTTATATCTTGACACTGTTGCAACCTGAATGCACTGTAGGGACAAATCCTAAATTGTAAAAACACATTTTTTTAAATAATTCTATTATTATTATTACTATTATTATTATTATTTTATAATCATTGATATTTAATTATACTATTAAACTGGGGTAAAACAAGACACCTGGTTGCACATTGAAAAGTCTGCCTTCATAAACTGCTTAGAAATCTGCTAAAGAGTGGTTAAAAGTTGCTTGGACTTTCAAAGTTGAGAAAAAAAAAAGGTGATTTGCAGTTTAAAATCCAACCTTTTGACCCAGGGAAGAGCTAGGCCCCTTGATCTAAGTTATTTCTTGTGTCCCACCAGATGCAAGAGAAGTTGCTTTCTGATAAAGTTACCTAGCAACCACATACTAAACTGTCAAAACAAGATTTAAAGCCTAGCACTGCCAGTTAGTGTAAGAAAAAAAAACAAGAAAGGAGACTGAATTGAATCCCTATGGGTCTCTGCTATTGGAAGAAACATTTGCTTGTTACTAGAGAATGCAACATGTTGCCAGCATGAAACTTACACAGTGAATAAAGAACATCTTGACCTATTGACTGACTGAGTTAAAGACTCGCAACTGCTGGATAATTCAAGACATGGAGAGCAGAATAATCATTTTGTTTCCAAAAGACTTTACTGAGAAATTATGTTATAACCATTATTAGTGTATCTCAGAAACTGTTTGTCTCACAGACATGAGAGACACTTTGAAAGATTGCTTTTAATCAGCTGAGCTTGAAAATGTTTGTTTGGAGACTGTAGCTTATTGCATTCAAATGTTATTAGGAAAATTAACTCTGAACTAAAAACTGAATCAAAGCAGGGGGAGTTGGAGTCTCAGAAGAAAAAAAATAGCCAACCTATCTCCGTTGCAAGAACCAGTCAGGACTGGTGCAATAGTGACCTAGCCAGACAGTGATGTCACTCTGGACAAGAGGTAATAAAAGCAATTTCCTAAAAGGGGATGGTCAGTTGCCTTCTTACTGGGATTCTATGAAGATCTGTGTTGCTCGGGCCTGAGTCCTAAAGTGGAAAGCAAGGTTCCCACCAAAACTTTGGGCTGACTTTCTGAGTTTGCTAAGAGGAGCCACATGTTTCTGTGTTTGCAACAAAAGAGACTGTCTGATCCTTATGAAGTGAGGCCAGGAATGATTTTCAATAGCAGTGTGGAGCTGAGCCAAAAACAGAGCTAACTAGGACTTTAAGAATTCCCCCCAAGATTCTGAAATTATGAAGCCAACCCCTCAAGATTCTGAAATTAAAAAGGAAACCAAACTCTATAGCAAACCAGGTATCTTAATATTATTTTAAGCAATTTTTATTATATTCTAATTGGACTTAGCTGGGAGGTTCCATGGGAAAAATAATTGCTTAAATAATAGAACTTGGGTATAGAGGAAAAGTTTGAATCTAAGTAATGATATATAAACATTTTTGCCTAAGAAAAAGTATTTGAATAAGTTGCCAAGAGAAGTTTTGAAATGCTAATAAGACAACATTGTTTAAAATCTTTATGCAAGTGTATTGTTTTGTCATTTTTATTTTCTGAAACCTTTGTTGTTTTATATTTATGCTACCCTTCATAATGTTTACAATGTTTATTATTTATGCAAAAGTTATTAATATTGAACTGTATTGTACAGGGACAAAGAAATTATTTTTTCATATACAATAAGAGTGTGACAGAAATGTTATGCATACTTATCTAGAACTTTTTTATACAGTGGGCTGTAAAGTAAGGTTTGAGCCAGACTTACATTGTTTTATGTATATGTTATGACACGGGGCTGAAGGTTTAACTGAGTGCCCACAATAAATAAATGGTATTCCAGCCTATTCTTCTGACATTTTGGGGTTGCTCGTCCATGGGGACAATTGTTTAGTGAATGACAGTTCACATCTTAATGTGTATAAAAATGGATTATTCAATTGCAAAGTTACTGAAGGCATAAATAATATTTTTCTGTTTTTGCTTTTCTGTGAGCTAAAGTTACCCCTAGATGAAAGTGAGCAACAGAAAGAAGTAATCATATGACTCAATATTACTGCAAGCAAGAAAATACCTTTGAAGCATCATAACGAATATTTGGTTATTTGAACTGTTGTTTGTGTAAAGGTTATCGCTACTATATTTAATTGTTATTGTTTAAGTTACTGTTGATCAATCATGTCAGTGCAAAGTCTATGTGCAAAAGTTGTTAAATCTGAGGTATTCATACATTATCCAGTAGTTTCTCTGCCTTCTATTACAAATGATGAGGGAAGATTAGAAAATCTAGAAATAATTAATGAAAGGTACTCAAAGCTGGTTAACCAATTGGATCATGACAAAGCATGCTCAGTTAATGAAGTAAACCAGCTAAGAAAGTGGCTAGATGATAAATCTCTTGAATGTGGTAAATTTACAGGTCAAGTAGAGTTATTGCAAAAACAGTTAGGGGAAAGTAAAAAGGATATAACGGATAACGATTGTGCCTTGGTTAACCTCAGTACTGACATTGCTCTCTTACAAGTCACATTTCATGATGTTAAACAGTATAAGGACCGGTATGCATCTTTGGAAAAGGAAAATGTAGAAATAACAAATGCTAATGAGCACGTTACCCAGGAGCTAGCTAAAATGAAACAAAGTTATAAAGATTTAAAGGAACAATTTGAAAGTAAAGTGGAACACTGGTCAAGCTGGGAAATATACCCTTAGCCAAAATTAAGGAGGAAACCTCCAATCTGGGGGCTTAAGCTGATCACTCCCAGGTTATCAGTCTAAGAGTAATGGACAGGAAAAAGATACCAGTAGGGCACATAATCCTTTTTGGAACTCTTCCTGCCAAGAACCTGCAAGAGACATAGATTTCTACCAATCACACTCCCTTCCTCAATTTGGTGCTAAAATAAAATCAGAGCTAGAAGAAATAGTGATAGAAGAAAGAGAGAGACAATACACAGAAATAAAGGAATTGGTGCACTAGAAAAATTGAAAAGTACACTAAAAAAATCAGATACACTTGTAGGAAAGAGTAGATCAGATGGTGTAGCCACACAGAATGAGCTAGGAGAAGATATGCAATGATTTGGAATCCAAGGTGGATGTGAACCTTGCCTTGGAACTCTTAATCGACAATCTTACAGCAATAATTAATAAGCATGTCCCTTTTTTCCAAAGAAGATAAAAAGGTCTCTGCTCTAAGTGACTCATCTTCTCCCTCTGCATCTTGATGAAGACTTGTGAAGGGGCCTAGTGCACATACAAAACCACAGACTCACTACAAGACTGACGTGAATACAGGTGACTGAAATCTATGTAAGTCCACACTAAAAAAGCCCAAAGCTTAGTTCATAAAAGATATACGGATAAGAAACCTACATAACCTAAAATGCTTCTGGGCCCAAGTCAACTGTCTCCTAAGATGACCGGCAGCAGCCCCTACTCAGAAGATACACTACAACAACATGCCCATTAGGGATCCCCAACTCATTACCGATGCCTTTAATAAATTCTGCACCGATCTAGATGGCTTCAAAGTTCCCTCTACCAGTCCACCTCCCATTACCACTTCCACTAATGCTGCATGGTACAATGCAGCTTTACACAGACTTACAATTGAGAGAAACAAGAAGTGGCAAAAGGCTAAGAAAACAGGCTTAAACGGGGATCGTAACTCTTACAGGCAAGCACATAACTGATATACAAATAAAATTAGGAAGGCTACGCAAGGTTACTTAAAATAAAAGGTACAAATTGTAAGCAAAATCTAAGATTGTTTTAGAATGATACAAGTTTAATGGGGAAAAATAACAACCACCAGATACATAAAATAGACATAGATGGACGTTTGGAATCAGCAAGCAATTGCCAATGCTTTTAATAAATTCTTTAATGATATATGGACTCAGACACAAGGACAGAATTTACCTTATGTATGTAATTTAGGGTCCCCTGCAAAACTGGATACACAGGGAATTGATAAGCAAAAAATATTTAAATTTTGTAGGGTTCAGGCAGAGGATATTAGGGAAGAATTATTATGTTTAGATACCAAAAAAGCAAAGGGCCTAGATAATATTCCTTCTAGGTTATTAAGATATGCAGCTCATTGTATAGCCTATCCCATGACCTACATATTCAATCTTTACCTTTCAATAGGGGAGTTCCCTGATAAACGGAAATAGCAAAAGTTGTTCCCATTCATAAAGGGGGTTCAAAAATGGTAATGGGAAACTATCGGCCCATTTCCCTGCTCTCTCATGTATCCAAAATTATTTATTATTTTTTGTTTTATTTAGTTGTTTAACCAGGAGTAGCACACTAAGCTGAAAGCTTTTTTTACAGGAGTGACCTGGGAGCACAGGGAAGTTAAATGAGTTTCTCAGGGTCACACAGTATGCAAGTGAAAGCTGAGGGATTCAAACCCAGGTCTGGTCTGCTGGATGTCACCAGATTTGCAGCTCAGAGCCTTAAACCATAGGCGCTATACTGCCTCCCTTTGGAAAAGATGGTATCGGGTCAATTGAAGAAATACCTGGAGGAGGGGGACTTGTTAAATAAAATATCAATCAGGGTTTCAATCTATGCATAGTATCCAAACAGCTTTAGTGAAGGTTACAGGGGATATCCAAAAGAGTCTGTACAGGAGAAGAGCAGTGTGAGCCATATTTATTGATTTATCAAAGGCTTTTGCCACCTTAAACTATGGTGTTCTCCTGTCCAGACTCTGGAGGATTGGAGTTCAAGGGGTAGAAGAGAGTTGGTTTAATTCATATTGAACTGGGCAAAAGCAGATGATGTAACTAGGCCCTTATAAATCATCTACTCTTTTAATCAAATCTGGTGTACCTCAGGGCTCAGTATTGGGCCCCTTTCTTTACAATATCTACGTAAATAACATCTAGTTTTGGGACTATGAAATAAAGTATCGTATGTACGCTGAAGATACTTTGATTTATGTTGAAGGCGATACAATGGGACACATTGCTGTTAAATTGCAAACAGCATTTTCACAGTTTCAAACCTTTTTAGAGTTATCCAAGTTAATCTTAAATGTAAAAAAAAACAGGTGGTGCTCTTTCAGGACAGCACTGGGGTGGAGCAGTTTGAAATTAGAACGTAGGGTGGGGAACTGGTTTAGCAAGTTACACAGTAAAAGTATTTAGTGGTCTGGTTAGATCATAGAATCATTCATTTGGATAAGCTGGGGAATAACATTAGCAGAAAACTGTGTATGTCATACAGATTGAAATGCTATACAACTAATGAGGTATGTTGTAGGCTTGTGGATGCTATGATTTTGCCAGTTCTGGATTATGGTGATCTAGTGTATGCAGGGGCCTCAGGGACAGAGCTGGCAAGGTTAGATGTTATGTATAACAGACTTACTCGCTTCATCCTCGATGCACCCAGGAGAACACACCATTGTGAACCTACAGGACCCTGAACTGGATGAGCCTAGCTGAAAGAAGGAATTGGCACTTAACAAATTTTATGCTAAAGACAGAAATTACCCAGCTACTTGTTGTGCGCTTTTGGGGCCAGGGAATTGAGGGAGGGATTAAGATCCTCTCTGGGCTTTGAATTTTTGGTCCCCAGGTATAACCTAGAGATAGGTAGATCTTCACCTTTCAGTACAGGCCCATTATAATGGAATACACAACCTTTAAAATTGAGACATTTACATGCTCCACCTCATCAAGGATCCATAAAATAATGGTTTCACAACTTATTTAAAATACAGAAACCATGCTGTCCAAAACAGAGACTTGAAAGTTATGACGGTAGATAGATTTATGGCTTTGAATTAACTTATGCCACAAGGACTTATTTACATGGTAGTACTGTTATTTATTTGTTTACATACTAATAGGGACTTGTGAGTGTTGAAGTATTGTTATATATTTGTATTTGCGCAAATTGGACTAGTTCTTCCATGATTGTTACTACCGTCTATACTATTATGTAATATTATAATTTACTATGTCTTATTTGTATACCTTAATATGTTATTAATATGTGGAACTTGATAAACAACACTAGGGATCTCCTTGTAAATGAGTTTTACTCAATGCAGTTTTTATCCCTGTTCATATTTTATATGAATAAAATTTTTTTACTACTACTGCTACTACCAACCTAACCATCTTCCACTTCAAACTATTTACTAGAAAAAGAGAAGTACTGAGAAACTTGCTTAAAATCACACTTGACAAATCTACTGCCCATGATGAAGTGGAACCCAGGCTCCTTAAACTTGCTGCCCCTGTACATGCTGCTCCATTGATCAAGCTATATAATATGTCCCTGCTCCATGGAGAGGTCCTCCAGAAATGGAAAATCACTCATGTTGGTCATATTTGCAAAGCGGGAGATAGGGACGCTATAGAGAATTCCTCCCAATATCAATACTTAGCTTCCTGGCCAAAGTCCAAGAAAGGCTTGTATATAATCAACTGGCAGCCCACTTTGAGATAAACAACATGCTCACTGCTGTCCAGCATGGACTCCATTAACACTACGGCATTGATATGACCCTGATACATCTCATAACTGATGTCTGATGATGGAAAAAGCCCCAGGACTCATCTTCATAGATCTAACAAAGGCCTTTGACTTGGTGAGTAATGAACTCCTACTATCCAAACTAGGGAGTCTAGGTTTAGACCACCTCACAACAATCTGGTTTAGAAGCTACTTAGTAGGTCACAATAAAACAGTCAAATGGAATCCTGTCTCTCCTCCTGCCATGTGATCACAGACGGAGTGCCACAGGGGTTCATACTTGGGCCACTAATCTTCTCCCTCTTCATCAGTTAACTGCCATCTAACTGTGAAAAAGCTAAATCAATATTATATGCAGATGATGCAGTATTGTAGAGGAAGAGCTCTGACATAGCAGAAATAGAAATGGGGCTAACCGAGGACCCCAGTTACAAGATTTGATTCTTGGCAAGTCTTTTCTCTCCTGCCTTAAGAAATTCTGAATTAAGCCAGCCGAACCTGAAGATATTTTAGAGCAGATGTGTTAGAGCTGTTTAAGTAATGAAATAAGTGATAGCCGATTTATTGCTGAATTCCCCCTTCCCACCCTTTGCTGATCTTGCTTATATAGTTAGTGATGGTCTTGTGACTAAGTCCCCACTTTCTCAATCACAGCTTATAGGAAAACAACCATAGAGGGCACCTGGTTTCTCTGCAGTGGTAACTTAGACAAGCCTAATTAATCTGGAAAGCTGTAACAAATTCGAAGTGCTGCACAGGTAGGGAAGCACACTCTCACCCCAGCTGACCAAAAGCTCATCTAAAATAGGAAACTCCACTCAGAGTTAGTGCTGTCAGCTTGTACCCGATTTTCAAATATTATCTTAAAGCCTGCTGCTGTTGGAAGGAGTGCTCTCAATCTCCTACAACTATAGCACCGGATAGGCATCCATACATTCAGGAAATTGCACAGTAACTGTTGAAAGCTGCCAGCAAGGACATAGGGCTACTTTTCAGCCTATTCACCTAACCTGACGGAAATATGTTGAAGCCAATAATAGTGATGCACTTCGTGTTTTCTATTACGTATTACCCCCTTTGTTTGGCAACACTACAAGAACCTGACACTCATTTCCCTGACACCCTGTAGCTCAACATCAGAATCCCAAAATACAAAATCCTGACAGTGGGATTTTGCCCCCCCCCCAAAAAAAGTTTGTTATATTAATTATGGGGGTGCCCCTCACATTGGGGGGTGTGGGGTGCGAAACCCCCAAAACATGAAAAACTAGCTAAATCTCACTGTTGGGATTTTGCGTTACAGGATTCTGGTGTTGGGCTACAGGGTGTAGGGGAAATGAGTGTCGGGTTATCGTAGTATATCCCCTGTTTTATCTGCCCACAGATGCCAATCAGGGACCAAAAGGATACTATTAACTATTAAATCTCATAATTATACTCATGCTACTATAACTCAAAATGATGCACTCAGGGTTCCAAAATGGATGCACCTGAATATGCATGGTAATTATATCTGTCACACTCCACCCCTAACAATAGAAATGCAATATACAAATTGGGTCAGCCTTATTGCAACCACCACTCTCCACAATCTCACTATTAAGTCACAGCTGCCAAAATCACTTAATCAGTATCATAAACAGGTTAAGACTAAGATTAATTTTAGCTCCACAAGAAAAAAAAATATTAATCTTACTATTATTGTCAGGCAAGGTGCATGCCAATCCCAGGCTGCCTAACTCCCAGTCTAAGGTAGGACTAAAACACAAGGTGCTTAAGATAGCTTCCATGAACTTGGATGCCTAATAGTAAAGTGGGCACAGTTTCAAGCGTGGGCACATATGCACAATCCGGACATTATCTGCCTCACTAAAACCTGGCTAACTCCAGAAATTAAGGATGACTCAATTTCCTTACAAGGATATGTAGTGTTTAAGATAGATAGGGAAGGGAAAATAGGAAGGGGGTGCTTGATCTATGCCAGGGACATTATCCAAGTGTGCCTGCTCCCCATAACAGGGAGCTCTGGTGACTATGAGTTGTTGGCTGTGAAGCTCATACTTGGCACGCAGCACAAGTCCCTCACAATAGCATCAGTTTACCTACCTCCCAGGAGGGAAACAGTGGGACTTGAAAGAGTTATTGAGATGATCAACAAGATTAAACTGAATAATGAAGTCATCATAATAGGTGACTTCAATCTTAATTGGCTCAGCAAAGAGACTGACCCCACAGAAGGACATGGTTACCAGTTTGTACCTCTCTCAACTGGTAACCAAACCTACTAGACACAATTACAAAAGTGTCAAATGCACACTCCTAGATTGGATCCTAGCCAGCTGCTCTTCAAGGATAGAGAGGACCATGGTTCACTCTAACTCCCTAAGTGACCACTCGCCTGTCACCTGCCCATGGACAAATAAAATCAAGAAAGCTGCACCCACATTGGTAGAAAGTAGGGTCCTCAAGAGAGGCCAGCTTAATTCAAGTCAGGCAATGCTAGCCCAAATCAACTGGGCACCACTGAACAGTCTCTGGAACATAGGCCTTGCCTTACAGTTCTTCATAGACAAGTTCAATGCAACTTGTGACATATTTGCTCTAGTAAGAAGGAGAAAACTCCAAAGATCCTGTACTGGTTGGATAACTAAGGTTCTGCTTGAACAAATGAGAGACTGGGACAAACTTTGGTGCAAAGCCAAGGACAGTGGCGAGAACTGTGATTACTAGAAATATAGGACAGCAAGGAACAAGTGTACTAACCTTAGAAGGCTTGCTAATGCCAAGTTTTACAAGGTCCAACTAGAGAGGACCTAGGGAGATGGGAGGAGATTCTGGGAGAATGTAAAGGAGCTACTAGAGAAAGAAGTAAAGCAGCATCCTACAATGCTCAACATAAATGGAACTACCACTCAAGATCTGCTCACCATCACTGACTCCTTTAATACAGCTTTTACAGACCTTAGTTCTGTGCTCACACTTGACTATCTTAATGCCTCAGAACCCCATTAGCACACCCCCAACAAGGAAAACAAGCATTCAGACTTCTTCTTCAAGTGCATGTCCATCAAGGAGGCCAGAAAATATGTAAAAAAGGTACTCTGCAAAACCTGGCAGGGCAGTCATAAAATAGACATGAAAATGCTCATTTTCACCTGAGAAAAAGTGATTGCCCCATCACAGTAATATTCAATAAAGCCCTCACATTGGCTAAGTTCCCCCCAACTTGGAAACGTGCGCTAGTTACCCTGTTCACAAAAGTGGGGATCACTCCAGCACATCCAACTATAAGGCCTATCTTGATCCTCTCCCCCCTCTCTATAGCACTGGAGAGAGTAGTGGCAGACCAAATCACTGACTACTTGCAAAAATACACTCTACAATGTCGCCAGCAGCATGGCTTTAGGAAGAGCCATAGCATGTCAATGGCTTTGGTAGAATTCTCTGATTTTCTGCACAAGGCTCTGGATGGAGGCAAGCTTGTAGGATCAATTTTTATTGACCTCACTAAAGCATTCGATACGGTCAACCACTCACTTCTCACACAGCAGTTGGTAGTCTCTTGGCCTATCAACTACCACAGTGAGCTGGTTCCATGACTATCTCTCCCATAGATCTCAGAGTGTTAAAACTGGGGTAATTGTCTCCATCGCTAGATAAGCCTCACTGGGAGTTCCCCAAGGGTCTATACTTGGCCTGTAACCTTTTAGTTTATTTTTGAATGCACTTCCAGAAGCTTGTCCCAGCAAAATCATACTGTATGTGGATGATGCAGTCATCACAAATTGCTACTCACAGCTTGATCAACTGCAACAAGCTCTCCAGATTACTTTTCACAAGCTTGAACACTGGTTTCACAAACAAAAGTTACTCTTCAACTACAAAAAGTCAAAAACCATGCTCATATCAAGTCACCGGCACAAGATTAGAAACCCTCGTCTCACAATCACCAACAACAAAGCAGTCCCTCTGGAACAAGTTGACTGCTTCAGATATCTTGGGAGTCCTTGATAGATAACACCCTATCCTTCATGAAGCACATTGAACAGATAGTAAAAGCTGTAAACATCAGACTTCGTGTCCTATTCAGACACTGACAATACCTTACATCCACAGCCCTCTGCCTCTCCTTATCCAGCTCAGTCCTATCTATAATTGACTATTGCCTGGTTGTGTATTGTGCTGCATCAGAGACACCCTTAAAACATGTGGTTACGGCACTCAATAAAGCATGCAGGTTAGTCTAGGTGCAGTTAAACTCACTCACACATGCATACTGTACAAGCAAACTAACTGGTTTAACCTTAAAGATAGGATCAAACTACATAACTTGGTAAAAAAGCCCAGCTAGGCCTTGCCCCCCCCAACATCCACCAAATCATCCAACCATCTCTCTCACAGCATGTCACCAGAGGTACTGCTAGAGGTACCTTCAACGTCGCCTTCATGAGGACATCTCTTGGCCAGCACTCGTTTACTCACAGGGCTTTCCCCTGGCTAAACGAGTTCCTGATCGCTGTCAACAAGACAAAGAATTTTACAGCCTTTAAGCAGGATCTGAAGCAATTTGTAGCTAACTCAAGAACCTATGTCTGTAGATAAGCAACCGGTACTTCCTTCACTCTGGTAGACACATGATGGCCTCATAAGTAAGCCTCAGGGGGTCCACCCTGAATCACTTACTCCTCTCCAAAGGACAAATAACTCCTTTGTGTACAAACCTTTAGACCCTCTTATGCCCCTCTCTGCCCCTCTCACTACTTGCCCTAAGATCCCATAAATCAATGCTATCACTGGGACTCTAATCCCAGTTCCTAACATACCCAATTCATTCCCCCCTTTTAATGTTCTCACCTCCCTTACCTGCTCAAACCTTCTACAAACCTTCCCCTTCTCTTCTCCTCCCATCTCCTGATGAACTACTCTCTTACCAATCTCTCCTACCCCTACTGTCAACCTTTATTAAAGCACTCAGACTCTAAGTCATGTGACAAAGCCTGGTGATGAGGCAGCTTCTGATTCCTCTACGGGCAGCTTTGACACCTCTGCTAGCAACTAATAATTAATGATTAATAATATAACTGAAATTAATTCAACTGACAAAGTCTGGTGATTCGGCAGCTGTAGTTACCTCTTACTCATAGAATTTGCTACGTCTTGTATCCTGTTTCCATAGATTGCTGTTTAGAGATGCAGCGAAATTTAATTTCGCCAGTGAAATTCCAGCAAAATCACCAATTTCGCACCACAAACCATTCCGCGAAATTACGGCCTTGGAGTGGAATTTCGCCTGTATGGTTGTGTGAAATTTCACCTGTATGGTTGTGTGAAATTTCAACTGGGTGATTGTACAGCAGTACCTTTGCCCTGTAAATTTCACTTCCACTGCTAAGTTTTGCATTAGCATTTAACTAAGGCGAAATTTGGAAGAAAGCTGTGTCACATGACTTGCTCTCTGAAGCAGACTGCAGGTCACATGTGTGCCTGTACTCAGACAGGAAGCTACTAAATCTACATCCTTTTCCTGCAGTTTGTGGTAGGATAGAGACAGACAGTAGGAGAGAGAGACTGTGTGGGAGAGAAAATATAATATATATAGTTTGGTGAACTGTGAGTGAGAGAGTTAGAGTTTGTGTTGTGTGTGTACAGTGTGTGTGTGTGTTGATTTTGAACTTCTGTTCATACCCTATTTCATTATCTAGCAAAAGTTTATCTTTCTGTTGTCTTCTATTTTCTTTGTTTATCTTGTGAGTTTGTGAGTGTGTGTGTCTGTGTGTGTGTGTGTGTGTGTGTGTGTGTGTGTTTCTCATGCCCCTTTTTTTCATTCTTTATGTTTGCTTGTGCCCATGCACAAGAAACATTATGTGGCAGCTTAGGAGAGAAGCGATTTGTGGAGGAGCGGCACTGTAGCAGCCAACAGAGGCACTACCTTTGGGGACTTGGCACTGGTGGACCAATGGAGGCACACTGTGCTGATGACACTGGTCTCCAAAAGTGCCACCAAGTAGAAATGTTTTCGCCGCAGCAATCAGGGGCCGCCTCATCATTGCAGCGTCAGCCATTCTGCTGCAATGAGGCAGCGACCCATCATTGTTGGGCGGAACGTTGCCTATTGTAATATTGTTAGTGAACGTGGTGGAAAGCCACTGCCATGTTCACAAACAATATTACTCCCATGCCGAAGGGGTGCCCATTCCCCCTTAGCATCATATGCCCCCCAAAATAGTGTTTTGCCAATGGGAGACCCAATACCCGTTGGCTTCATTCACCCCCCTGTGTAATTTGCTGATGGGGGAGCCCACTCCCCATCGGCATAATGGTTTCCCCAAAAAACACTTGGTTGGTGCCGATGGGAGGCTCAATCCCTGTCAGCTTCATTCATCCCCCCATGTAATTTGCTGACGCGGGAGCCCACTCCCCTTCGGCATAATGGTTTCCCAAAAAGTTTGGTTTGTGCCTAGGGGGTGCCCAATACCCCTCAGCTCTTGCCCCCCATGTGCCGACAGGGGTGCCCAATCCCATGTCTGCTACAGCCCCCCCTCAAAAAATCACTCGGGTGGCAAGCTGGGAGCCCACCCCAGTGTGTCAAATGACCTTGTAAAAGAAAAAACGCCCCACTATGTGTTTTTTTTAACCTGCAAAGCAGAAAACAGTCCCTCATCGAGTCCAGTGTCCCTCCCCAAACCCGCGCCCACCCTCTGCACACCCCACCTCCCCACACACACCCTCACCCCATACTTACCTCCAGAGCCCGGTGAGACAATCTTCGGTGGAGCGGGAACACGTCTGCACTCTTTAAAGCTGACCGCAAACTGAGAAAATTCCATTAAGCTGTATAATGGCATAAATAGGATTTTTTCAACTTTGGTGCATATCTCGGGTATTTTGGGGAATTTTTGCACCACATTTTCAACATGGGTTTATTGGACCCTCTCCTCATGAATTCAGCCACTGTCATGGCATTACTCAGTCCCTTTTGGGACCAATTAATGAAACAACAGTGCCAGTGTTCATGAGGTGGACTCTCAGAAAGTCTATAATGTAAATTTGGTGGTAAAAATACAAAAGATGACTGTTTCACGAGCCTGCATTGCGCATTTGCTTCGCACACTCATAACTTTGCCAATTTGCAATATTTTCACTCCAGATTTTCAACATTGCCATTTTTCTGCACCTCCTCATGAACAGTACAGCTGTCATTTTTCACATCCTGGCTGAAATGTGTTTTCACAGTTCCGGAGCAGAATAACGTGGTCGCTGTGGGAAATCAGTGTTTGGGACATATTAAGAAAATCCAGTGGCACTGTTCATAAGCAGAGGTCCTAACATTCCAATGTTGAAAATTTTGTGCTGAAAGTCCATAAAATGAGTGTGTTATGAGCGTGCGTTGCGCAGGTTTCACGCACGCGCGTAACTTTGCAAATTTGCAATATTTTCACTTCAGATTTTCAACATTGCCATTTTTCTGCACCTCCTTATGAACAGTACAGCTGTAATTTTTCACATCCTGGCCGAAATGTGTTTTCACACTTCCAGCACAGAATAGCACAGTCGCTGTGGGAAATCAGTGTTCATGAAATATTAAGAAAATCATAGTGACACTGTTCATGAGCAGAGGTCCTAAAATGGCTATGTTGAAAGTTTGGTGATGAATGTCCATAAAATAACTGTGTTACATGCATGCATTGTGCAGTTTCCACGTATGCTTGGAAGTGCCAGCATTTTTACTATTCCCACTACAGATTTTCAACATTGCCATCTCTTCACACCTCCCTATGGATGGTACAGCTGCTACTCTTCATATCCTGCCTTATCTGTGTTTTCGTACATGTGGCACAGAATGGGACGGTCACTGTTGGAAGTCAAAGTTCGAGATACATTGACAAAATCACGCTGCCACTCTTCATGAGAAGAGGTCCCAAATGCTTTCATGAGGTGGGGTCACAAAAAGGCCATGTTAAAAATTTGTAGTGCAAATACTAACAAACGCCCAGGGTGCTAGGGTTTCTTACCACAGCATCCCACCCTGTACATACTGACAGGCATTGGAGTGTGCCTTTGTATTTCCAACTGTACTGCTCATGCCATCCCACCCTCAGCCCCCCCCACCCAGTGACATGCATCGAGGTGTACCTTGGACTCTTGGGCCCCACAGTTCACCCCATTCTCCTATGCTGCACCCATTTCAGCATATGTCCTTATGGAATGGGGTGACTGTAAAGCCAAATACCCCAAGACACACCTCAACACGTGTCGGTGTCTGCAGAATAGGGTGAGGTGACATAGCATGAACATCATGGGCGATGACCCAAACACTTACCCCAATGCCTGTCCATCTCTACAGGATGGAGGTGGGGTTGGCGTGAAGTTCAATACTTCACTGCCATTCCTATTCTGCATCTGTCTACCTCCTGTATTTCCAGTGCTAATACCAGCAAGCAAACATTTGGCATAGGCAAATGCTTGTTTCTTTAGTAGTTTATTAAAACTTTTTTTTATGATGATGGAAGGGACTGGGACTGGGAGTAGTGGAGGTACTGACAGTGGAAGGGAAAGAGGACGCGTTCACTCAACAGGTACATATTCAAAATTGAGCCCCCCCCCAGCAGCAGGAACAGTTGGCCCCCAGCCTGTGCATCCCAGCAGCAGCAGGTCATTGTGGAGCTGGACACTGAGACAGCCACCCAGCAGCAACAGCATTCAGCCGGTGATTCCATTGCCCCCCCCCCAGAATGATGATGATGTGGCTCCTGTTGTGTCTGCCAGCACAAGGCCACAGCAGGATATTGTTGTACAGGGAAAGCCCCCAGGACATCAGCTTGCGCCTCCCACCCAAAACCAAAGATCACCAGTTTGGGCCTTTTTTAGAATAAAGGCAGATGATGCAAGCACTGTGGTCTGCACCCTGTGTGCGAAGAATGTTAAAAGGGAGAAACCAGAGTCCCACTTTGGGACTTCTAGCCAGAGGAGCCACCTGCAGCACCACCATGCTGCAGAGTGGTTCACAAATCAGAGAGAGGCAGCAACAGCAGGAGGCAGCAGTGAGTTCCAGGGGCACCATACCAGGGTGGGGAGGAGGAGGTCTACCAGAAGGTGCATCCTTCCAAGCAGCCAAATGCATCCCCCACACATGACCATGATGCAGCACCACGGAGGACCCATCAGAGAAGCCACCATCCTGATCATCTTGCAGCTCCCCCAAGTCAGGTGGTGGTCACCAGGGCAGACCTTGAGGCTGTGCACACTGAGGTGTAAGGTGTGCTTCATGACCTAGACCTGCTTCACCAGGAGGTCAGTGGGGACCTCCAAAAAATAATGGAGGACCAGAAGATGGTCTTGGACCTCCTGGTGGAGCTTCGTGGTGGTGGTGGTGGTGGCAGTGCACAGCCACAGTGAATGGCCTGTGGCTGTGGTGGTGGGCCAGTGTTGTTGTTTTTTCTTCTCCTTTATTTGCTTTTTTCACTGTTCTTGTACTACACCCCTCCCTTAAAAAAGACCCCCCCAAAAATCCAAAAAACACAACAAAAAAATATTTTCTGTCCTCTTTGTCTTCCGTTATGTTACTCCTTTTGTCTTTAAATGTTTCCTTCTTGCTCCTTCTATCCTATCCACAAATGTCAAGTATAAGCACTTTACTCTGAACAAACATATTTTCCAAAGCTATGTGACAGTGAATGTTGGCTCTGCTCATGTAAAACAGGTCCCTGAGGTAATGAAATGCTTCACAAAAAAACGTTACATCAAATTGAGACTGAAATGTGCTGTCAGTCCTGATGTTTAATGGTGCCCCACCAGCAACCAGACATTAAAATGCTGCTTCGGACACCGTTTAAAAGTGTCTTAAGGGCCTGTATTTTTTCTGTCACTGTAACACTGGCAAGAAATGTCCAGAAATGTTGCAGAAAAAACCGTACATTAAATCGGAAGTGGAATCTGGTCTCAGCCATTATGTTTTAGGGTGCCCCCCCCACCACCCAGACACTAAGTAGCTGTTTTAGGGTCTGTTTACACAATATTTCTGCCTAAAACTCACTGCTGCTGGTGCCAAACAGGGCCTACAAGTCCAGAAATGTTTACACAAAAATGTGATATCAAATTGAGGCTGAAATGTGCTGTCAATCCTGATGTTTTATGCTGCCCCACTACCTCAGGGTCCTGAAAAGGGGTGCCAACATGCAAAGAAAATGAATTCCTCCTGCAAAATGCCACTGCTAATTTCAGTTCTTTCCTGCTGCTGTGTTTCAATTGATTGACATAGAAATGCAGAAGTATAATTTCCCTATCCCTGTGCTGCTGTGCTGATTGTCTAGTTGTGTTGACTGACTGTCTCTGTGGTAGTACCTTGCCTGGCAGTGGGGTGGTGAATGACATTTTGGGGTACTGTAGCTTACTGCCTGCTGCTGCCTCTGACTACTACTTTCCAAGGTGCCACAAGAAGAACTACTGTTCTGGATGGTTGATGCCTGGTGAATTATCCTCACACAGTCCATACTGCTGCTGATGAATACATAAGTGTCTGTCTTCATTGTTTTTCCTGTTCAAGGTTAGGGTGTTGGTGGGTTGGTATTATGGCATCTTGAGTTCTAATAGACTTGTACTGCTCTTATATTATTTTTCAGTGTGCTGTGGATGACATCAACACATCATCATGCCAGGCTGTGAGGGAGGGAGATGTCAGATGTATGGATCTTCCCAATTTCCAAACACAGACAGTAAGTACTGGAATTTCCATGTAAGTGTGGTATGTCTGTTACTGCCATATGTTTGTCTGAGCTTGATAGTAATTGTGTTATTTTTTTGCTTTTTTCATCATCAGGAATTCGGGCAAAGTTAAGTATTTTTCCATCTTGCTGTTGCTGGCTGACGAACCAGGTCTGGGGGATTTATTTAATTGTGCCCTTGCATGATAGTTCCACTTTCACAGTCCTTGAGGTAAGTATGTCTTCATTTTTTATGGTTCTCTGGGGCGGTGGAGGGGGGGTAGATGGTCAGACTCATCACGGGTGGTGGTGGGGAATTTTCAACAATCACCAAAATTTGTTCTTCATTTTTTTCTTATATCAAGGTATGCAGTGCTTATGGGGAAGGGGAATGCCTGCTAGTGCAACTGTGGTTCATTGGACCTTGTCTGGATTAGAATTATGTGCACCACACAGCATGTTTCTGTGGGGAATGTCCTCAGTTGTATGACATCATATCATGGGGTATGGAAAGTATAGATTTTTTTTCTCTGCTTCTTCTTCGTTGGTTAGGTTTCAGCAGGTATGCAGATTGATTAGTATCCAACATTTTTACTTATCTTTGCTCTTGCTTAGGTCATTTTCCTCTGTTGAGGTTTCAGTATGTCATATCATGATGACACATGATCAATCCAGGCCATGCAGGAGCAGGAGCTGTGTTGTGTCATTGGAAGACAGGGGTGTTGCTTGAACTGTTATGTTTGCCACTGGACTGGTGTCCATACCATTACCATTAATGAGTAATCACCACTGCCACCCACATACAAGGAGGAAATATATGCGAACATAGATGGTTGATATGGTGTTTAATAAATAATTAGGTAGAGGGGGTTAATGTCTTGTCTACTTAATGGGGACGGCATAGCTGCAGTAATCATGAACATTTTGAATCCATTCAAAACTGAGGACAGTAGGACACTCACCCTGCTCTGAGTTCACCCCCGGAACCATTCCGATTTTGGTGTACCTTAACCTGGTTCTGTAGAAGTAACCATTTTGGGGGGGTCTGATGTTGTAAGTTGTTAAGCCTCTTCATGATTACTTTTGTAATTAATGACTTGCATATTAAAGATGGCCACCATTCACCATTTTTCAAAATGTGTTCAATTTGGAGTTAACTATTGAATTAGCATGTTACATTCATATGCTACTTGTACACTTGTCTAGGAGCCAGAGTTCTTGTACATAACATATCACCAATACTAAGTGGCAGAAACATTTTTTTTCAGTCGCATGGACTGCATGAGTGTTTCGGGTCAGATCAGGTGACGAGAGGGGGCAGTGGGACAGTGTGAAATTTGCCATCCTGGGCACTTTTAAGGACATCAAGACAACATATCTTGCTGTAAGATGATGATGTGTTGATATAGTCAACATGAAAAGTAATATATTTTTTGAAGAAAAACATTAATCATGCAATTGCAAAATATTTACGGTTATGGTAATTACATTGCTGCTGCTACTTTATATAGGCTTGTGGCCTTGTGGGACTGGTGGAGGTGGAGAGGTGACCAATCAATGGGTTATGGCAAAGGGTGATGACATGAAACTTATACACACTGCAGGCTGCAGCACATAACAACATATTTCCATAACCAATCCAGTGGTACATAGTTAGAAATAAGGTGTAACACACACCTCAGCAACCATACTGAGTTGAAAGTTGTTGTTTGGGGGGGGCCTTGGAGTAAACTCAGCCTTTTTCAACTTCCAATTCCACATCATCCAAGAAGCACCCCTCACAGTCTTCAAGACTGGAGTTCTCATCAGGTGGGAATTCTCTCAACATTGCTGCCTCATCTACCTCTCTGCCGGTGGCTGCCTTACTTAAGGGATAGTCATCATCCTCATCAACGAGACACAGTTCCTGTGGCAACACCACTGACATCACTGTGTTGTGTGGAATGTGCCTTTCATTCATTTTGATGAATGTTAGCATGGACACATTTTTGGGTGACAAATTGGTCTTACGGTCACTCACAGCTTCCCCAGCCACACTAAACACTCGTTCTACAGTGACACTGGATGGTGGGCAGCTCAGGTATTTCACAGCAACTGATGTTAGCACTTTCCATTCAGTTATTTTACTGCTCCAGTACAGCAGTGGCTTGTCATTAATGGCAAGGTGCTTTGGGTCCCCCATGTAGGCCTCCACCATTTCTTCTGCAGCCCGGAGTCCAGATGCCTCATCTGTCGCCTCCTCCTTTTCCTCCATATCTTCCACTCCCACCTGAAAGAGAACATCCCAATTAGGATTGCTTGCTGTTTTCTGCTCTGCCTTGCCCATTTTCTCTGATTGTGTTTCCTGCGAGCCTCTGGTGGTGGTAGCAACACTCGTTTTTGATGCAGTGAGTGCATTTTTCATTTGTGCAGCATGTACCAATTGAATTAGGTTCTCTGTCAACTGCTGTACTCGCTGATGACCTCCTTCAATTATAGAGGGCAGGCCACGTTTGTCCCATGGATCCAGCATGATGGTGATTGCAAACTCAGCTGACTGTAAAATGCCAGATACATGGGTATTTGTGTCCAGCACATGGATCATGCGATCCATTAGATCACAAGTGCCATGATCCCCACTCGCCTCTGTCTGGTGTCGCACATTCACTAGTGTCTGCCTCAGCACACGTATGAGAGGTATGGACTGACTCATGCAAGCACTGTCCCCACTCACTGTCTGTGTAGCATGCTCAAATTGATGGCGAATGCATATTAGCCCATCAATTTGGAGCCACTGCTCTGTTGTTAGAGTGATGGACACTCCAGCACTGTCACGGGTGGTGTGCAGCAGTAGGTATTCTGACGCAACCTTATACTGTTCATACAGCCAGTCAAGCATGTACAGTGTGGAGTTCCACCTGGTGACAACATCAAGCTTCAGCCAGTGCTGAGGCACATTGTTATTGTGCTGTGGCTCACATAGATGGTCACAGGCCTTTGCAGAATGGGTTAAGTGGACACAGATTCGATGGGCAACAGTAACCATTTCCTTAATGTTCGCATGGTTGAGAAACTGCTGAAGAACAAGATTAAGGCAGCGTGCCAGGCAGGGCACTCTGAAAAAAAACACCATCGCTAATGCACTTCAATACATTAGAGCCATTATCACTTGCAGTGAATCCTGCTATGAGTGACTGTGTGTGTAGCCACCCATCAATCTCGTTCCAGCAGAGCATCAAGCATTTTCACAGCCGTGTGCGAACCTGTGACACTTGTCATAGTCAGGGTTGCATGCTGCCGAATATCAGGTGTGTTGCTACCCCCACAGTTTGCTTCACGCATGTTTTGCCAGGCCCAAAATCAAGTATCACACCAGGCAACTGTGCCCAGTGTGCTGTTATGCACAGATACAAGCTTGCTGCTGTTTGTCCACTGGTCCACATATCCATGCTAAGATGGATATAGTGTGATGCACTATGCTTCAATGCATGTCTAATGTATTCAGCAACTCTACTGTTTAGCTCTGGCATAGCATGCTTACTAAAATAGGTTCGCAATGGAACTTGCCATTTGGGACAGGCACAGGCCATGAACCTGCAGAAACCAGCATTCTCTACAAATGAGAATGGCAACAGATAGATAGCCAGCATTTCAGCAATGGCGGCATTTAACTCTCATACAGCAGCATGATTGGGTGGGTACTTTGTCTGCCACTCAAGGATGGTCTTCAGAGTGGGCTGCATCTTTGGGGCTGTCAGGACCAGAACACTGTACTTGTCTCAGCAATGATTTTCTTTTAGGAGTAACAATTGACTCTTGACCAGGCAGTGGAGACTGCATGAAACCAGTTATTTTGGTTGCTTGTGGCTGTGGGGGTGGTGTACTTTTCAGACTCTTGGGACTGGCACTCG
The DNA here is from genome assembly GCA_016271365.2 of Neoceratodus forsteri. NCBI lineage: Eukaryota > Metazoa > Chordata > Ceratodontiformes > Ceratodontidae > Neoceratodus > Neoceratodus forsteri. The sequence continues at coordinate 538,102,104 of CM057449.1, read as the reverse complement.
GACTGTCACTGCTATGCCCACTACTAGAGAGAGCAAAGGATTGCTCACTCTCCTCCTCCACCACTGACCCACTCTGCCCTCCCTCCTCATGTTCTTGCTCTACTACATGCACCTTGCTACCAACAGCTCTGGTTTCCTTCTGATGTTGATGCTATCTCAGCGGGTGCTTGTTTTTTAGGTGGGCATGTTGGCCACCAGTGCCTATGTGGCTTCCATTTTCCCCGCGACTAATATGGGCTTGACAGACTTGGCATATTGCTGTGGTCTCATCAGCAGGATCTAGCACATAAAAGTCCCTAACTAGGGACTTTTGACCTCTGGACTTCAGATGCTTCTGGGACTGGGATGATTCAGAAACAGGTGTAGTAGTGAGTATTTTTTGAGCTGCTAACATGATTTCTGTAACACTACTTTTGGGAGGGGTGGTTACTTGACTGCTTGCAGGTGTATTTATAGGCTTGGTGACTGACTGACCCATCACGGACTGTATATGTAAATGGTCTACATCACCCTTGACCTTTTTTAACTCAGGCTCCTATGTGGGATCATCCCAGTCATTATCACCATCATCATCACCACTCATAGCAATGATGTCCTTGTCTTCCTCCTCTTCCTCCCCCCATTACTGTCTTCTTGGAGGACAGCGCCTTTTTCTTTCTCAACAATTATCTCAGGGGGCTGACTATCCTTATCTCCAGGACTATCAGACTCTTGTCAAACACTATCATCACCAACTCCTGCAGGAACATGGACAGTCACACTGACAGACTTATTATCACCCTCCTCCAAGTCCTGTACCACCATTCCTGTGCTGGTGTCAGTGCCTTCCTTCTTCTGACTATCAGCATCCCCCACTAGTATGGCTGCAACAGTTTGATCTTTAAAAAGGTAAGACACAGGTATGCCTGACCCAGTTCATCCACCAACTCCTTTGCTGGTTCCTGCCACACCACCAGGGCCCACATCAGAACTTGAAGACAGTGATACAGACATACCTGTGCTTTCACTGCTATGGGGAACTGGAACTGAAATTGCACTTTTTTCAGCAGACTTCTTCGGTCCCTCATCCCCTCGCCATGTTTCCCCCCTGTACTTGGTCGCTTCTTACCAGGCATTTTTGCTGACTGCTGCTTCATAGCTTTGCCTTTCTTTGGGGGTATTTGAAGAAAAGATGTATTATTACTACTACTAAATGTGTGAATAATACCTCACACATGAATGATGATGTCACACTGTCACACAACTACAGTACTGGCTTCCTTAAAAGTCCAAAAACAATCAGGACAGGTGCCAGCACTTACAGTAGAACTAATACCATATATGGTAGGCAGCCTAGTGTAGTAAAACATGAACAGGTAACTTTTTTCCCCCAAACGGAAAGGAATTAAAGAAACACACACAGGGAAAAAGAGCACAAGTGGCACACTTTAAATACAAATCACCTGTGTCTCTCAGTCTCTGGACAAATAAAGTACTGTAATGTGTTATGTTACTCAGTACCACAATTTGTTTTTTTTATATGCAGACAGATACAACCATAAAACAGCAGCAAAGGAAATTAGTACCACACAATATGTTAGTGGTCTAGATGGGAGGGATAAACAAGAAATGTCTTGAAAATGACTTTTTTAATATATACCATGTTATAATGCGCACGTCAAGTGAGACACAAACAATGTTATAACAGAGAAAGGGTAATGTATGTAAGTTAACTAATACAGGAACACCACGCAGTGTGCAGAGTCAAACTCCAGCAATAACATACAGGAGAACAATTCAAAAATGCAGTGCAACTGTAATAGACAAGTTCAAGTGACTGAGTAGAAGTACTTTACAAGTTACAACTGTTGATTTTCACAATTTTAATAACACACAAGTTAACACTCCAGCTAACAGAAATAACCACAAAAAAATAAAAAAAGGATCAGCTCTGTGTGTTTAAAACTTTAGAATTCAAAATCAATTCACAACTAAAAGTGGAAGAATGGTATATATAACACAGCTAACAGCAGCAGGAACTCTCTCAAACAGGACAGAGAAACTTTTCAGAGAAAATCAATTGCAAGATATAACAAAATTATATAGAAATAACAGTAAATAGATAACTCACAATTGTGAATAAACATACCAATTTGCTTGGCTAGAAATAGCCCGCACTGCTTTACACTCCTACCCTACCCCACACAACTCTTTCAAAGACAGCTGAGAAAAGTAAACCTAATTCAAACTACGTGTTATACAAAAATTCACAAAATTAGAAAATGTTCCCTAGTACCAGGCACTACCAGTACAACAGCAGTAGGAAAAAACTTTAGATTGTGTAGCAATTAGCTCTCAAAAACAAGTTTTAGCTATGTTTGCAAAGGCTTTATTGACTCTGATGCACCACAACACATTGCTCTCCAACTCAACATGCAGCAGAATGAGCTGGAAACAAGATACATATGACTTTTCACCTATTTACCACAATGCATTGCAAATTTGACCATTGTACCAACATTTTGCAGGCGAAATCAAAAGTTTTAGAGGCAAAATTCCACCACAAAGTGAAATTTGGATCATCAATGGACAAAATGGGCATGGTAAGCAAAATTTTGGTGTTACGCTAAATCAAGAAAACAGGCAAAATTTTGTTTCGCATAAGCAAAAAATTTTGCATAATTGCGGCATTACACGAAAAATTTTGCCAGGTGAAATATTTCAGTTTCGCACAACATTATTACTGTCTTGATCTACTAGTATCCAATGTTAGATACCTGTATCCTGTCTCTGTAATATGTGCCAATGTTAAATGCTGTCTTGTCAAATGACGTGGAACCTTTGTAAAAGAGCTCAGAGCTCAAAGATATACGTACATATATAAATAAATAAATACATACATACATACATAAGTAAAACTTTGCCTTGTTGGAAAAATGGCTCACTACCAATCACCTAGTGCTAAACATCAAGAAAACCAAGCCCATGCTCTTTGGGTCTCGAAAACTAGGCACAGACAGAACCAAGCTCTTATAGATTTTCACTGCCACGGTGACTAGGCTGGAGGTTGTCACCAATATTAAATACCTAGGAATGATACTGGACCAAGAACTCACTTTCTGTTCTCATAAGTACCTCATCACCAAACTGTTATCCCAAAAAGATTTGCCTGCTATACGTACTCAGAGCCTACCTCACAAATGCAGCCTGTCAAGCAGTAGCAAACTCTATCCTGCTCCTATCTGGAGCTCCCATCTTATCATCACTATTGGAGACTGAACTCACCATGCTCAAAGCACTTTACAAACAAGGTAGGCAGGTTTACCGCATGAGCTGAAAACTGGGAGCACCACTGTACAGTCCTTGCATCCCTAAACTAGCCCTCCCTTGAAGACAGAATTAATCAGCCTTTACTCTGCCTCACATACAAAATCCTAAGCAACCATAACTCCACCTCCAGGGCACCATGAGGCATAGACAACACAGAAGAAACCTCTGCCTCTTCTTACAGCTCCTTCTGCAAGTATCCAGAGCACACATGGCTGCTGGTCAAAGATTGTTCCCATAAAGAGCCACACAGCTCTGAAACAAGCTCCCTTCCAACCTGCAGAATAGCCCCTCACTGCTCACATTTAAACACTCAGGAAATTACTCCTCTCCTCTAATAATAAATGCACCTGTACCTGTTGACTGTAAGCCAGCAGGCTGGGCTTGATAAAAGCACCTCTTAACTTAACTTGTTGTACCGTGATATAATTCTACTGCTGATATAACATTGTGACTACCTGAACTCCTTTTAGATGTATGTTGCACATTCAAAGTAGGAAATTTAGATACATGTAATATTCTCAATGTATGTAACTAATACCTAGTCATGTATTGTCTCTGACACCACATGTAATAGTCTGCAAAATTTGTTCTTGATTACTTCCAATATGATATTGAATGTACTGACTGTGGTTAATTCCAGGTCACTCATAAAAAAGGAATGCTAGTCTCAGTGAGCCAACCAGGTAAGCAAAATTCAGTAAGTTAAGGAATTAATTAATTAATTATAATGTCATAATATTTGGTCTTTAGGAGACCTACCAACAAGTAATAGCTCCAACTTTCAGTACTGTAGCATGTGTTTGCATCCACCATTGCCATCACTGATACCACTGTCCTATTGCTGTACTTCATATACAGGACAGTACTGTACAACATTTTACTTCAGAGAAAAGGATGCTTATAATATATAGGATAGTGCATGAGTAACAGTTAACAGGGCTATTCTTTCCCCGCGTCGGTATTGTGACAACTGATGACCTCAAGAGTGCAGCTTGACAGGTCATCAGTCATCATAGAACCGACTTGGGGAAAGAATGGCCCTTGCATTAACTGTTACTCATGCACTTTTCTATATAGTGTATTGCAGAATGTCCCCCTGAAAAAAACACTGCCCAGTATCTGTTGAGGGCTCATATTCGCTCCCATCTAGCCTTTTTATTTTGTAAATGAAATGAAATGTAAATGAAATTCTAGTTGTGGGAATATCATGAATTGCCCTGTGCTCATAGTTGTCTGTGACGTAACTATGTACTTGCCTTATGTCATTTTCCATTTTTTTTGACTGTCTTTTGATTTTCCTGCTCCAAAATAAATCTATCCTGTTCAGATAGTGGCCTTGATAGTATTGCCGCAGACATCGCTCACTAGTTCGTGAATGTGCCCTGTCAGATTGCTGCTTAAGAACACAATATGTGATGTCCGCACTGCAGTAGAATGAAAAGTCATTCCGCTGCACTGCGGACATCACTTTTTGGTTCTGCTACACTGCGGATGTCACTAGTGCAGCAGAATATCATTTTGAGATTGTTAGATTTTACTGAACAATAACGTTCCACTATACACTATAAACCTTCATCTTCATTGTTTTATTAAAACCATGACTTTCAGTTGTGGTACTGTAGGACTATTACAATTCCAACAGAGATGTTTCATACTTCTCAGTATTGGAAGGGGGGAGGCTTGAATTGTACTTTTACATTTTTGATTCATTTAGATATGATTTTTTGATGCAATAAAATGATTCTCTGGATCTCTCTCCTCAGCAATTCCAATCCAATACCTCTTTTTACCTTCCTGTTTCTAAGACATTAATTAGATTACTAATTAAATCCTGAAAGGTCAGAACATTGTTATTATTAATACTATTGTCATTATCATTTCGCTTTTGTGACTGGAAAAGGAGAGATGTACAGTGCTGCCTATTCTCAGCATTGTCCCTGGGGGAATATAGGTGCAAGCCAATTGAAACTGAACCAGATTAAACTGTTGTGGTATTTTGGTGAATGGGGGAATTTGACCAGGACTCATGGGAAATTTCCTTTCTGTTTTCGAGAAATCCCATGAAATTGTTAACATCTGTAGAAACAAACACCAGAAAAGGCAGATTGGCCCACAGTTTAGTGTCTCATCCAAAGGACAACACACCCTGACAGTACAGCATTGTCCTAGTATTACACTCAGGTGCCAGCATTTATAGTATTAGCTCATTTCCAGTGTGCGACTAGAACCCATGACCTTTGGCCCAGAGGTAGATGTGCTAACAACTGAGATATGATGACACTTTATGCATATCAGACTATATAAAAGACTTTAAAACAAGAGGGGGGGCATTATGAATTCACTTCTCTAGGTTTAATGAGTGTTCAGTTATAACCAGCCACACATTCAGAAACTTTTCAGTTACAGTTTTTGAGTACATAAACTGCACAATTTTAATCCCTAATAACTTTAAAACTAGAGAATGCAATGCCACCAGTTTTGGTAGGTTCATGGACCCTAAATGGAGGCTCTGTGTCAACTTTCTAATTTTTTGCTTAAAGGATAGCCATTAGTTACAAGATGTCGAAAATTGCAAAATAACATTAGCAATTACATTCAGATTTCATTAGTTTTGTAAAGCTATAGAAATGTGTGTTAATTTTATCAAGCACATACAAACAGAGGAGCAAAAGAAGTAAGTGCCTCAGCTGGGACTTGAACTCAGGCTTTCCAGAATACCGTTCTGGTTGCACAACCAACTGCACCACCAAGACAACTAGAAACTGCACCATCCCGGAACACATTACTCATTCTCTAGTGCACAACTTAGGACTGCACATAAAAACATTGAAACTGTCAGCAGATAAGGATCTCCAGGCCCACCAAGTCTGTCAAGTGTTCTATCTCCATGTTACCCAAGGACCCTATGTGATCTGGGTCATTTCCCCCACCCCTTTTCAGAATTTCCTTCTACCTAAGACAAGCAACCTTGAATCCTGTCCATGCTCTGGCCCCCACTACTTCCTCAGGGAGTGCATTCCACCCATCCACTCCCTTTCTGTGAAGTAGTGTTTCCTAATGTTTCCCTTGAATCTTCCCCCTTCTAGCTTCATGTCATGACCCCGTTCCTTGAGAACCTCTTATTCTGGAATATACAGCTATCCGGGACCTTGTTTATACCATTTTTGTACTTAAAGGTCTCTATCATATCCCCCTTTCCCACCTTTGCTCCAGGGTATAAATGTTGAGGTTTTCAGCCTCTCCTCGTATGTCAAATGGCTGAGTCCTCGCACCATTTTAGTTGCCCTCCTCTGAACCCCCTCCACTCTATTCATGTCCCTCCTGAGGTATGGTCTCCAGAACTGGACACTGTATTCAAGGTGTGGTCTCACCAGCAGTTTGTACAAGGACATCACCACTTCCCTCCTTCTGCTCATAATACCCTTGCCTATGCATCCCAACATTCTACTGGCACTTGCTACTGCCTCTCACATGGATTGGCCACCTTTAGATCATTAGATATGATTATACCAAGGTCCCTCTCCTGCTCTATTACTTCCAGTATCTGACCACCCACCCTGTACTCTGTTTTTAGATTTCTACTCGCTAAGTGCATAACTTTGCTTTTCTTGGCATTAAAGCACAACTGCCACACTTTTGACCACTCCTCTAGTTTTGTTTTTTCTACCCCACCTGCAGTGTCTACTCTGTTGCAGAGCTTTGTTTAATCCATGAATAAACAGACCTTCCCCTCAAGCACTTCCACAATGTCCCCTAGGAAAATATTGAACAGGATCAGACCCAGTACCATCCCCTGTGGTACCCATCTAGTCACCTTCCCTCTCCTGATGGAACTCCATTAACAATCTTCCCTTCAGTCAATTTTTCACTCATCTCTCCACCTCTGGTCCCACCCCAGGGCTCTCATTTTGTGCAGAAGCCTCCTGTGCGGCACCATGTCAAATGATTAACTGAAGTCTAGGTACACCACATCCACTGCCCCACCCTGATCTATCATTCTGGTCACCCAGTCAAAGAATTCAAATAAGTTTGTTTGACATGACCTCCCTTCTGTTTAACCATGTTGTCTGTGATCCTTCAGGTCATTTGAATCAAGGTGACTTCAAGAGCATTGAGGACTGGTTCAGCTCACACAAATTGGTCCTGAACTATAGCAAAACAAAAGTTATGCCTTTCTGCAATACACGAAGCAAGCATAACTCTCGACCCCTCACTATCAGGAACTAGGCAGGGATCACACTCTAACCAGTTCCAGAGTTTAAGTACCTTGGCATCACCCTGGACAGATCTCTCTCCTTTGTATGGCACATCGATAATGTCGCAAAAGCCATGAATATACGGTTAGGCCTTCTCCACAGGTACAAACATTGCATGACAGCTGATGCCCAAAGACTGGTGATTAACAGCTCTGTCACCTCAGTCGTTGACTATGGACTAGTTATCTACTGCTCAGCTTCCCCCACTGCTCTTCACAGGATAACGATGGCGCTTAACAAATCTTGCTGACTCCTTACGGGCACTGCCCATCTAACACACACCTGAGATCTATACACCCAGACTGTATGGCTACCACTCCACAACAGGATCCAATACCAGACCTGCCTGGTAGCCAACAAGGTTTGTCTCGGGCACTTGCCCCCAGGTGTTGAAAAGCTTCTTACTATAAACAACAGCACCCAGCGTGCCAAAATTGCACAACACTAAATCTACCAGATCCCCAGATGCCGGACCACCATGAGTCAGAGGTCCTTCACCTACAGAGCCCCACTATGGTGCAACTCGCTCAACAAAGAAACACTTTCTGCTGCTTTGCTTGGCACCTTCAAAAAGCAACTCCTACAACACCTCATGTCAACCAGTCAATGCGATTTTTTCCACTAAGAGGTTCAGCTCTCCTCCCTTGCTGGCCTAAGCTGTCCTGTAACCTCCCTAGGGTTGCAGTACTCTGGCTCCTGCTCCCTCCTCCTACATCTCTCCCACCTTCCCTTCTTCCCTCCATTCCTGTGCCTCCTCTTCTTACCCACACCCTTCCCTCTTCCTTTGGCACTTATTGGATGTGGGTACCCTCCTACCACTATCAGACTCACATACATTCTACCCTCTTTCCCTTAGACAATGGCTTCTCAGCCAGCCTTCTACTTTCTGCTCCCACTTTCCCTTCCCTCCCTAACTCCACTGCTCACTTGTTATTTCTCACTTTTTACCTGGCATTTTCTTGTTGATGTTCTCTCTCTCCAAGTAGGAATGTACCATTAAGCCGAGCCTTTGCCTTGTTTAAAGTCTGTTATTCTTGCCAGCCTTTGTATGTAAATTTTCCCTCCATTCTATGACGTGGAATCTTTGTAAGTGAGCAGTTCCTGTTCAAAGGTATTTGTAATCCTAGAGTTTAACAAATAAATAAATAAAGGTACTTGATCATTAATTTTTTCAGTAATTTCTCCATCAACTTCCCCACCACTGATGTCAGGCTAACTGGCCTCTAGTTACTTGCCTCTTCCTTTCTTCCTTCCTTATGGATGGGTCAATGTCCACTCCCTTCCAGTCATCTGGAAACACCCATGTCTCTAACGATCTATTGAAGATGCCAAGTAATGGTTCTGCTAGCTCCTCTCTCAGCTCTCTCAGTATTCTGGGGTGAATATCATCAGGTCCTATTTCTTTGTCGACCTTTTAGTCCTGATAATTCCTTTAGCACCCCCTCCACTTTGAATAGGCTGTTGCCCACCCCTCCCCAGTTTTTCCCTCTCCCTGATCTGCCCTCCTTTCCCCTTCGCCTCCAACATGAACACAGTGCAAAAGTAGCTATTAAGGAAATCTGCCTTCTCCACAGATACATTTTCAATCACAAGACTGCGGTGTGCATATTTATGGAACACATACAAACAGAGGAGAGAAAGAAGGCCATCCTGGAGCACATTACTCTTTCTCCAATGCACAACCTGGAGCAGCACAAATAATTACATAATTATGTAAGTGTATTATATGAGTAATGTGCTCCAGGATGGCCCAGTGTCCAGTTGTCTTGATGGCACACCTGGTAGCACAACTGGAATGGTATTCCGGGTGGCCTGGGTTCAAGTCCCAGGTGAGGCACTTACTTTTTTTCTATTCTATGTTTGTATGTGTTCCATAAATATGCACACCACATTATTGTGATTGAAAATGTAATTATCTGTGCAACCTCAGGTTATGAACCGGAGGAATAGTAATGTGCTCCGAGCCTGCCCAGTTTTCAGTTGCCTTGGTAGCACAGCTGGTAGCACAACAGGAATGGTATGGTATACATAGACAGAGTGGAGGTTGTTCAGAGGAGGGCAACCAAAATGGTGCAAGGTCTGCACCAGAAGACATACGAGGAGAGACTAAAGCAGCTTAATATGTATACCCTTGAGGAAAGGAGGGAGAGGGAGGACATGATAGAAATTTTCAAGTATCTCAAGGGAATTAACAAGGTACAAGAGGGTAGTGTATTTCAGAAGAAGAGATGTGCAAGAACAAGGGGGCACAATTTGAAGATAGAGGTGGGATGGCTCAGAGGTAATGTTAGAAAGTATTTTTTCACAGAAAGAGTTGTGGATGCATGGAACAGCCTTCCTGAGGAGGTTGTGGAGTCAAGAACAGTGGGAGAATTCAATAATGCATGGGGCAGGTATAAGGTAATTCTAGTGGGGGGGGCAGGAAGAAGTAAGCTGTTGATTAATGAGAAATTGCAGCTTATCCATCAGGTAGGGAAATGGGCAGACTGGGTGGGCCAAGCAGTCCTTATCTGCCATCAAATTCTGTTTCTCTGTTTCTCAGGCAGACTGGGTTAATGTCCCAACTGAGGCACTTACTTCTTTCTCTCCTCTGTTTGTGTGTTTTTCAGTAACATGCACATTTCAGTCTTGTGACTGAAAAAGTAATCATCTGTGCAGCCCCAGGTTCTGCGCTGGAGAAAGAGTTATGTGCTCTGGGATGGCACAGTTCCCAGTTGCCTTGATGGCGCAGCTGGTAGAGCAACCAGTGCAGAACAGTATTCCACTCAGCCTGGGTTCAAGTCCCAGCTGAGGCACTTACTTCTTTCTCCACTCTGCTTATATGTATTCTGTAAATATGCACACTGCACTCTTGTGATTGAAAATGTAATTATCTGTGCAGCCCTGGGTTGTGCATTGGAGAAAGAGTAATGTGCTCTGGGATGGCCCAGTTTCCAGTTGCCTTGGTGGGGCAACTGGTAGTGCAACCAGAACAGTATTCTAGGCAGCCTTGGTTCAACTTCCAGCTGAAGCACTTACTTCATTCTCTCCTCTGTTTATATGTGTTCTGCAATTTTATGAAGGCCATATCCATTACTTTTGCCCAGTCATCCAAATTACATGAAACTTGGTATATCCTTTGGGCATCTTACAAAAAATAAGCATGCCAATTTTCATGTCTCTATCTACAAGAACATTTTAGCTATTACCAAATAAATAATTTAAAAAAATCACAAAATTCTATAAAATGTAATGAAATTTGTAGAATTTTGCGAAAATTCTCTGAAAATGGATTTTGCTCATTTTTGCCCGGTCCTAACCTTTCCCTGTTTTTCTTAATCCCTTGCCATATCTATATATATTCATTTTATTTGCTATCAACCTTAAAGACGTGCTGGGGTAGTGAAAAGCCACATCTATAATCTGTGCCCAGTAGCATACACTGCCTGGTACAGTCACTCTGGAGATGGCACCATGGTTGTTGTACAACCACACCATGAAGATTACTAGGGGTTGTTCATATCAGTGCTGACATCATTGCTTGGTGTGCATGAACAGGTGATACCTGTTAACCTGCCCCCCAGTACAAGTTTAAAAAGCTTCAGTTCCACCATGCTGAGTGTTTGAAACACCATACATGCTGAACATTGACAAAAGTAAGAATTGTTAGATAATTGTTATCATTTTTAACCCTACTAATTATATTCACAACAGATCTGTGACATTTGGAGAGTGTTAACTTAGATCATGATATTAGAATGGGAAGTTTTTAAAGCTCCTTATGTGATTTGATGAACTAAAAATGATATAATGTGGTAATGCCTTTGTCCACATAAGCACTTGGTCACCCACTTCACTTGGGCATTTAAAGGATGTTTGTATGTTTAAGTTAGTTTAAGCATTTATTTCCAGGCAGACAGCAAAGCTATGTGATACGCCTATTTTTAATATGAATAAAAAGCTAGGTGCCTTACCACAGTTACAGTAATTACATTTGTGTCATTCAGTGTTGTTTTATGTAGGAGAATTGTAAGCATGCTACAGCTTTTATGGAATGGTCAGACAGTAATTAATATACTCTTGGATATAGGGCCAGATTCACAAAGCCCCAGAAAATCCTGCATCTACGTGGCAACTCGCCTGCACCCGTAAAATAATGTCCCCTTTCCCCACATTCTTGTAGTACATTATGCCCCTTTATCTCTAAATAGCTTTCTTTGTATGCTTTAGTATTTATTTTGCACTATTGCACTTTAAAATTGGTGCTTTAATTACAATGTGTCAGCTGTGTATTTTGATTGTTAAATTTTGTTGAATGTTTTCTGGTCTTTTTAATATATGCTATTTGTGCTGTGTATGCAATTTGCACAGTAGAAAACTACACTATAAAAATGAAAACCTATTACTGTTTCTTCACCCAGCCCCAACCAATATCAGTCTAGAACCCTATTTTCCTTCAGCAGCTCACAGAGCTGGTCTTAGGGTAAGTGGCGCCCCTAGGCAAACTTGCCAACAGGGCCCACCCTTGAATTTTTTTTAAATCTTCACCCCTTCCCCACAAGAAATATAACATTCCTAATGGCAGTGAACTTCCTCCAAAAAAAAATAATGAATGATTTACCTTTTTCTGTGGTCCATTGCCAGTCTATACCTGGTCTCAGTATAGCACCAAGACATGTAGGTTCCAAACTGACTTTATACTTTAGTTTTTTACCACTTTACCCCAGATAGCCATGCTTGCCTAAAGGAAATTCTAAGCATCCTCTTTTATGGTTCTGTTTTTGTCTCATTGGTACCCTACTGTTAATTGCAGGAGACATTGAAATTAACCCTGACCCTTCCCTTCACAACATAACTGTTTTTCATCCCAGTGTTCAAACTCTCCTTCCCAAAAGAGATGTGGTGTTAAATTGGTCTGCTTCTACCTATCCAACCATTTTTACTGTAACAGAGACTTGGCTGGATTCTTCAATCCATGACTCTGAAATTAATCTTTCAGACTATCTAGTTTTCAGGTCAGATAGAAACAGACATGGAGCTGGCACTGCTCTTTTTATTCACTGTTGTATTCCATGTTCATTTATTAAATCAGATATCAAAAGTGATTTGATTAATGCAGTATTTGTTTCCTTAAAGTTAGGAAGGGAGATGTTAGCAGGTAGCATTTACAGTTCTGATAAACATTAAAATAACTACATTTTCAAACAGCTATTGGTTAGTTCACTTGGGGAATTTCAACATACCATCCTTCTGGGGGACTTTAATGCAAACTGGTCCTCCAGCAGGAACCTCAGGTTAAAATCACTGATTTGCACCCTTAAGTTTGAATCAATTAATTATAGAGCCAGTATGTTATGATCTCATTAGAATGGCTTTTACTCTTCTAGATTTGGTTTTTGTTTCCCCTGATCTTCCAATTAGTGTCTCCGGTTCTCAGGAAAATCAATTTAGTGACCACGCCCTTACTTCTTGTATGCTTAATTTTTGTCCCCCAAAAATACATTCCCAATGCTATCATTTTTTGTACTTTTAAGCACTTTAGCCTGAAAGCTTTTCATACTAATCTACTTAAGATAATTTTGGGATTATATTTTCAGCCACCAATGTTGAAGTTGCTTGGGAATATTTTTTTCCACCAGTTCAGTTAAATCTCAAACCATCATGCTCCTTTTTAAAAAAAAGGGTTAAATCCAGACATGTTCCTTGGGTGACTCCTTTTATTATCTCTCAGTTGAAGGCTCAAGATAAATTTTATCAGAAGGCCAACAAATTAGAAAACTCAGGCCTGGCATACTTTTTGTAAATTATGTAACTATTGTATCTCCTTAATTAGGAAATCTAAATCCTCTTATTATAAGGACAGCTACACTGACTCAAGAACCAACCCAAAGAAATTCCATCATTTGATTGAATCTATCTGGAAGGTCTCACCCGCATCAAGTGTTCAAATATATCACATGATGGGTCCACAGTGCATTCTAATGAAGGCACTGCAGATTTGTTTAATATATTTGTTTTCTGAAGTCCCCAGCATACTATTAAAAAATCTGGTCAATCATTTGCAAGCTTGTGCAATGATTACCGGTCAACATCTCCTCCCTCAAGACTCAAATTTTTTCTCAGACACAGCAGTTTTGAGAAAGTTTTCCATCTCCTGATCTCTTTGAGAGAGAATTTAGCTAAGGGAAATGACAATTTAGACAGTTTTTTACTCAAGTCTTGAACCATCATTATAACCCCCTCTAAACCCACATATTTAACCCATCCTTCACTCCTTAAACTTTTCCCTCCACATGGAAACACTCTGTAGTCATCCCCTTACACAAAGGTGGGGATACATCTCTGGCTGAGAACTAGCATCCAATTTATTTGCTTTTCATCATGCCCAAATTTATGGAAAGGATTTTCCTCAGTCAGATTTCTGATTATCTAACCACTTATTAGGTTCTTTCTTTTTTTTTTTTTACTTCCTCCTGGTCTCTGCCCTGAGGAATCCTTTGCTCAGGTCTTTTCAGCTGGGTCACTTGAGGTAGCATGGACCCAGCATCATTCTGCATGAGACTGGAACCTTTTTTGCCTTTGGTTTTTCTTGCAGTCCCTACCCCCTGAGGGTGCCAATGAAGAGGACGTTTGTCCAGATGGACGGCATGCTTATGCATGTTGCTGTCAATCAAGTGTCCACAGCATCCTCCCCACCCCTGACTCCCCATAAGGAGCCATTACACCTTACTGCCCATGCTTCCACAGGCGACAACGCATGTGAGCATTGCTGCCCTGTAACCCGCCCACCCAGGAGGAGGAGAGCATCCATTGGGATGCTTAATCCTACCTCCCCCAGCCAATCCCAGTGACCCAAACCAGTTCCTGAACCTGGGTCACCATCTTAGCATGAGGTGTGACATTCAGTGCCTCAACCCTCAGCACCACTGGGCTATCAGGTTCTTTCTTGTGCTTAATCCAGTTTCAAGCCTAATCATTCAACTCAAAGAGATTTGATAGATTTCCATGATTCCATTTCCAGAGCTTTAGATAAGGGCCACTTTGCTGGCACTGTTTTTATCAACTTATCCAAAACTTTTGATGTCATTAATAACCAACTGCTTTTGGAAAGTTTACACTCCCATGGGTTTTCCTCTAATGTAGTCACTTGGTTTTCTTCTTACTTACATTGCAGAACTCAATCCATTCTTTGGAACAGGTGTGTATCTTCTCCTCTTTCTATATCTTCAAGGGTGCTTCAAGGGTCTATTCTGGGCCCTATTTTTTTTAATTTCTTTGTGGATCCTTTTCCTTCTGTAGTTGATAGTTGTTTGGTTCCGCTTTATGCTGATTGCACAATTCTTTTCTTTTGCCACAAAAACCTCTCCTGTCAGACTACCATTCTCCAGGGGTATTTTAATAAAATCATCCACTGGTTTTCCAATAACCTCCTACTCTTAAACAGTAAAACTACTCAAATAATGTTGCTTGGGCCCCAGTCGGCCATGACCCAAGCAAATGTTTATTTTCTATCACACTAAAGAATTCTCCTTTACAAATCATAACTGAATTTAAGTACCTTGGCCTTATTTTCAACTCTACTTTATTGTTAAAACCCCACATTGACAAAACCATTTTAAAAACCGCCAGTGCCTAGCTGCTTAAGATGGGCCAGGCATTGTTTGTCATCATCAGATCACAAATTAATTGTCACTCAGACCATTCTTCCCATACTAGATTACAGCGACTCAATTTACCATAATGCCAGTGCCTCCAGTCTTTCCCTAGAAAATACTGCTCACTGTCAGCTTTTGCTATTTATTTTAAAATCCAAATGGAACAAAAACACCACTCTACTCATCCAGTTAAACTGGCTATCTCCCTCATCCAGACACACCTTCCATTGGCTATATCTAATTTATAAAACTGTCAACAAGCAGACACCAACTTATCTATCTGACAGACTCTCAGTTCCCACCCATAGTCACAGCCTTAGGAGCATTCCCAATTGAGACCTTTTTCTGCCTAGGTTCTGAACTCATTTTGGGAAAGAATGCTTTTTGTATGATGCCCTACTCATATGGCCCGGTGGTGCTGAGGGTTGAGGGACTGGATGCCATACCTCATGCCACGCCGGTGACCTGGGTTCGGGAATGAGCCCAGGGAGCTGGGGGTTTCAGGGAGTGTGAAGGATTGAGCATCCCTTGGACTTCTCTCCTTCCCCGAGGAGGGGGGGGATTTCACCAGCTGATGTACTGGTGACCTCTAGTGGAGGCTGGAGGCTCTACAGTACTCGGCCATGAGACACTTGGGAGTGGAGTTTCGCCGGACATATTTTGGGGGTGCGTGGGAGCGTGCATCATCTGAGCCAGATGTCATTGCATGTCTGAGCTCTGGGAGGAGTTCAAGAAAAAGTGGAAAACAATGGCGCCATGGATAGAGGATGGCACCAAGTCCCCCATGCCCTTCGCTGGGTCATCCCCATCTGACCCTCCAGGTTCTTCATCTTGATCCTGCACTGCAGCCAGAGTCTGAATCTAGGAGTGCCCAAGAGGCGGAGGGCGACCCACCTGGGAGGGTTAGACCACGGGTGCTGGCTGCAAGGAGGTGGGGAAGAGAGAAGTTTCAATTCTGTGGGGCCTCTGGTGGGCTGGATAAGGACTCAGATGCCTGAAAGAGTTCCATGGGGCCGCGACCAGAGGGAAATAAAGTTGAAAAAAAAATCATGCCCTACTCACATTGAACACACTTTCTCCTCTGTTACGGAATTCTTGCTCTCTCAATATTTGTAAACAAAATATACATTTGAACAACTCATATGCACATTTTTTAAATGATTTACCCAGACCAATTGTTGTATTTATCATCATTGCACTTTATGGTTTACACAGTATGCTGGGATTGAGCTTTTGTGCATCTGTGTTTTATGTATTTTACATTTTTTTGTAAGTTCATCTTGTCTGTTCTTGTATCTAAGACTTGGGGCATTCTGTAAACAAGACTTGTTTCTCATGGAACTTATCCTGTAATCTACCTAACTTTTAAATAAAAACAACAACAACAACAAAATGGGGGTATCTGAAGCTCCAGCTACACAGACATTTTATGGACAGACTTGCAGCTGCTCCCCACATGACACATCATTCTAAGGCAGCTGTGGGTGGTTGTGGGTGTGCCGCTCTGGGCAATTGATTTTAAAATGCTGGCAGAGAGGGATGCATGATCAATAAGATAAATTATAAATAATTAAAGGCACCAAAGGTAAAAAAATATATACTTTTTCTACACGTGCTAATCTGTCCCTGCATCACACTGAGGTAGGACCCATTTTTACAGGGATATTTCCCTTTAAGACAGAAACACCATGAAACAGGATCCCAAGAATGAGGAATCACACCTGTGTTTTGAACTTAAACACGTGGCTCAAGGGCTGGTGCCAGGAAAAAGGACACAGATTTGTAGGGAACTGGCAACAGTTCTGGGAGCGAAAGTTCTTTAAATTTGATGGACTGCATCTGACTAAAGAGGGAGCCAGTGCATTGGGGCAGAAGTTTGACGTCTTGGCAGAATATTTAAACTAGCAAATGGGGAGAGGGGTGCAGCACCCCATACATCGAATGGGAAGAACACCCCTCCCCCCTCAGCTAGTGGTCAAACAGAAATTCAGCATGTTTGCCGTTCATTTGCATCACCAGGTAAGAAAAAAGGTTTGTCTCCCCATACGACGCACAGGGGTAATGCCAAACTTCACCCAACAACTAACACACCAAAATCTGGCCAATGGAAAATCATGTACACAAATGCTCATAGCCTGGGAAATAAGATCCCAGACCTGCAGGCAATAATGTCAGAGGCTAAACTGGACATAGTAGCAATTAGTGAGACGTGGTTTACCAGTAACCACACTTGGGAGACTTCAGTACCTGGCTGTGTATTGTTCAGAAGAGACCGAGGTGAAAAGGGGGGAGGAGGGCCTGTATGTTAATGAAAATATCAAAGCTACAGAAATTCAGAATACACATAAGGAGCCAGAAGAACTGTGGTTCACCCTGGAAACAGGAAATGGGACAGCCATAAGAACTGGGGTTGTCTACAGGCCCCAGACCAGAGGGAGGACATAGACACATTACTGTTAGAAGATATACAAAACATGACAGCTAAAGGGGAGGTTCTGATAATGGGAGACTTCAACATGCCGGATACAGATTGGTCAATACCAGCAGGAACATCTGCCAGAACTAGACTCATAGTGGATTCCCTGCAGGGGGAGGGCCTCAAACAACTGGTACAGCAACCCACAAGAGACAGGGCTATCCTAGATCTAGTACTAACTAACAAAGAAGGGATCACAGATCTCCAGGTAGAAGGTCACCTGGGGGCCAGTGACCATCACATGGTATGGTTCAATTTGGCTACTACATCTAAATCATCCCATTCCAAGGCAAAAATATGGGACTTCAGAGGAGCTGACTTTGATAAGATGGCCAACAGAGTTAAGCTAGCCCTGGCAAAAGAAACACAGGTGAGGGGTACAGGCAAAGTGGGCAAGCATTAAGGATGCAATACTTGAAGCAACATCCCATTGTGTCAGACAGAAAAGGAAGTGCAAAGAAGAAGGAAACCACTTTGGTTCTCAAATGCAGTAGCAGAAAAGGTCAGAGCCAAAAGGCTGGCCTTCAGGAAATATAAGGGAACACAGCAGGATGAAGATAGGAGGCATACCAAACTGCCCCTAAGGGAAGCAGGTAAGGCAGTAAGGCAGGCAAAGTCCCAAACTGAGGAAACACTAGCACAAACAGTAAAAGAAGGTGACAAGACTTTCTATAGATACATTAGTGAAAGAAGAAAGTCCAGAGGGGTATTGCTAAGCTTAATGGAGAAAGGAGCATGTGAGGAGGAGAACCCTGTAAAGGCATCTATTCTAAATAGATACTTTTGCAGTATTTATTGAAGAGAAGGTAGGGCAGGGCCCACAGCTCAGCATCATGGACACAGGGGAGGGAGGTGAGCACTACTCCTTCACAAAAGAAAGGGTCCTACAAGAGCTTGCTAAGCTCAGGTGGATAAGGCAATGGACCTGATGGATCACATCCCAGGGTACTTAAGGAGCTAAAGAGGAACTAGCAGAGCCATTAGCAGAATTGTTTAGTGAGTCTCTGAGCACAGGAGAGGTCCCAGAAGACTGGAGAAGGGCTCATGTGATCCCGCTCCACAAGAGTGGTAGCAGGGAGGAGGCGGGGAACTACAGACCGTCAGTCTTACCTCAGTAGTGGGCAAGATTATGGAGGCACTCCTTAAGGAAAGGATAGTGCAACACCTGGAATCCATAGGGCACAGGATCCAAGACAGCATGGGTTTACAAAAGGAAGGTCCTGTCAAACTAATCTCATAGATTTCTTTGACTGGGTAACCAGAGTGGTGGACCAAGGGGGAGCAGTTGATGTCGCCTACCTTGACTTCAGCAAAGCTTTTGACACTGTTCCACATAGAAGATTGATAAATAAGCTGGGTAGGCTCGAGGTGGGTCAGAAATTGGTCAACTGGGTGGCAAACTGGTTGACGGACAGAAAACAAAGAGTGGTAGTAAATGGTATACAGTCAGAAGAGATGCAAGTCACAAGTGGGGTACCTCAGGGATCAGTCCTGGGGCCAGTCCTCTTCAACATCTTCATTAGTGACCTTGCAGATGGACTAGAGGGTAAGGCTTGTCTGTTTGCAGATGACACCAAGATCTGCAACAGAGATGATCCAAATGGGGTGGGCAGAATGAGAAGAGATCTGGATAAACTAGCAGAATGGTCAGAAGAGTGGCAACTGGGATTTAATGCAAAGAAGTGCAAAATCATGCACATAGGGAAGAGAAACCCTGAAGCCACCTATAGGCTGGGAGGGGAGTTGCTAGCAGTCACAAAAGAAGAAAGAGACTTGGGCATCATCATCACTGATGACCTAAAATCATCCAAGCAGACCTCTAAAGCAGTAGGTAAGGCTAGGGGTGTTAGTGTATTAGTAGTGGTATCACAAGTCGTGAAGAGGGAGGTAATAATCCTCTGTACAAGACACTGGTTAGGCCCCATCTGGAGTACTGCGCGCAGTATTGGAGGCCACTTCTTCACAAGGACATTAACTAAATTGAGGCAGTCCAGAGAAGGGCAACCAAAATGGTGCAGGGACTGCATCAGAAGACATATGAGGACAGATTAACGGAGCTCAATATGTATACCCTTGAGCAAAGAAGGGAGAGGTGATGATCGAGGCATTCAAACACCTTAAGGGCACAAACAAGGTGAAAAGAGTCTAACATGTTTAAATATAAGAAAAATAGCAGGACAAGAGGACACAGCATGAGATTAGGGAGGCCGATTAAGGGGAATGTGAGAAATTATTTTTCACAGAAAGGGTGGTGGATGCATGGAATGGCTTACCACAAGAAGTGGTGGCTATGAATACAGTGCAGGGCTTCAAACAGGCATGGGATAGGCATAAGGGATCAATACAAATGACTATGAATAGATAGGCCACTGATAGAGCAAAGGCCGATGGCACATTTATAAGGTAGAAAAAGAAATGGGCAGACTGGATGGGCCTTGAGGTCCTTATCTGCCGTCAACTTCTATGTTTCCATGTTTCTATGTTACAGGACATACAATTCAATATATAATTTGAGAAACAAGCACTTGATATCTATTACAGATTACTAGAAAATGCCTTTTTTATTATTCCAAGACTTTCCCATGTTTTACAGCATGATTTTGTCACATTACTGCAACTACAAAGTCTATGTAAAAAAAAAACTTACCAGGATTTTTTGACTTCATAGGGTTTTTGTTATGAATCTGACTGATTTCTTTGACTGGATGATCAGGGAAGAGCAGTGGACATAGCTCATCTGGACCTGAGCAAGGTATTTCACACTGTGCTGCCAGAAGGCTATGTAGGAAGTTGACCAGCTCAGCAGCAGGTTGGTAGACTAGATTCAAAACTGGTAAACAGCTCAGAGGCTGAGGGTGGTGGTTAATGGAACACATTCAAAAGACAGGAGAGTGACCAGTGAGATGTCACAGGATATGGTACTAGGATCATTACTCTTTGATAGCTTTATTGGGGGACATTGCAGAAGAACTGGCTAGGAAAGTATGCGTTTTTACAGATGACACCAAAGTCTACAAAAAGGTGGATACTCAGGAGGGGTGGAGAGAATGTGCAGTGATCTAGGGAAACTGGAGGAGTGGTCAAGGATGTGGCATTTGGGGTTCAGTGCCAAAAGGAGCAAACTAATTTTGGTGCTGAATATAGGGTTGGGAGGTTGGGCAGTATCGGCAGTCATTAGACAGGAAAGGAATCTTGGGGTTAGTATATCAGAGGACCTCAAGAGGTAAAGTGAAGCCCACCAAGATGAAATTAAGTGTTACAGTTGACTGCATAACAAAATGGATTAGCTCCCATTGAAATTGAGTTGTTTCCTGCAGCAACTCTGCTGAAGAATGCTGAAGAATTGGGTTGCATACTGGCAGGCTTCACTACATCACCAGTAGGAGGCTGGAGATGGTTCTGCCACTGTATCATTCTCTGGTATTCCCACACCTGGAGTAATGTTGCTTGGGCCCCAGTTGGCCATGAACCAAGCAAATGTTTATTTTCTATCACACTAAACAATGTACTGAACTATGTTCAGTTTTGGAGACTGCACCTCAGAAAGGACATAGGCAGGGTGGATGCAGTCAAGAGAAACACTACCATAATGGTGCAGGTGTTGAAAGGGAAGCCCTACGAGAACAGACTGAGGGATCTCATCATGTACACCCTGGTTGAGAAGACAGGAGAGTGAGAACAAACATGACTGAGACTTACAATTACTTCACAGGTGTGAACAAGGAGCAAGAGGGGAAAATTTCCAAATGAGAATGAGCTCCTCGACTTGGGGGCATGTGATAAAGCTGGAAGGAGGGAAGTTCAGGAAAAATGTGAGGAAATATTTATTTACTGAAAGGGTGGTGGACAAATGGAACAGACTACCGGCTGAGGTGGTAGGAACTAAAACGGTAGAGGGTTTCAAGCATGCATGGGATAAACACAGAGGTACAGTATAGTAGAATGGAGGCAGGGAGGCGTGAGGGTCACTGGAGACCAGTTAAGTTCTGTGGAAGCAGAATAAGCAGGGAACACTTGACTGACTGGTTGTGCCAAATGGTCCTTTGCTGCTCACAGATTACACATTTCTATGCTTACAATGACAACAGACTGTGAGTTCACAAGCATTTCAATCATAACTTCCATTGGGGATAGTCAGATGTTTTCAGCAAAAGGCAGTGAAACTGGTATGTGATAAAGCATTATATTTAAAATACGGGTAATGGGGCAAGCACTAAAACCTGGATAACTTTAATGTTAAATGCAATTACTATAGCTGTAATGATAATAAAGATTTATTTTTATAATGTAGATACTTGGGACCAGATTTTCAAAATTACTGGCGGTGCATTTCACTGTAATTGAATAAAAAGTAGGGATACTGTTAGACCAGATGTCTAAAATCATCTTTGAAAGCAATTTGAGATGTTTTTTGCCAGAAAAGTGATGCACGCATCAGTATTCTGGTTAGAGAGGCAGCAAAGTTTTAATTCCTTACTGAAGTGCAGGCGAAGTTGCCCACTTTGCATCTGTGTGGGGCTACGTGAAGTCCCCATTATAATGAACGATTTTGCATTGCTGACTTTGCATTCCCTTTGCCTTATTTTCACACAAAGGCGAAGTGTGTGATAATTGAAACAGCCCACAGATCACATGACTGTCACAGACTCACAGTCTGCAGGTCACATGCTACAGGTAGGAAGTTAATCAGGCAAGACAGTAAAATAGTTTCACTTTCTCCTTGCCTAGTCTTGGAGTAGGAATTTTTTATGTGGTATATATATATATATATATATATATAGAGAGAGAGAGAGAGAGAGAGAGAGATTTTGAATCTTCAGTCGAATTTTGAGATTTGTTTTGTAGTTTAGTTGCTTATTTGTTGTTTTGAGTTGTGCCCCTTTTGAATTTGAGTTCATATTCCACTCCTGATTCCTTAGTTTACCTCTTTTTGTATTTGTTTCAGTTGTTGTTTTTAATTGTTTATTTTTTTGGTTTTGTGTGTAAAATGAAGAGAGGTGGGTTTGTTTCTTCTGCAGCATGTAGAGAACAGTGGCCATGTATGTGTGGTTGCATCACGCGTATCAATCACTGCACTGTCTTTAGTGCTAGTGCTCTCCTTCCTTAAAGAGGAGGCACTGGTGCCATGCAAGTACCCCCACTGGTGGTACCTACCACTGCCTGCATTGGCTCCTGCAGATCAGCAGCAGCAGGAAGTCATGCAGAAGCCACTACAGCAGTTTCAGCAGCAGCAGGTTGCCCCCAATTGTGCACCAGCAGCCCATAACTATAACACCTGGGCCCCCCCCCCCACCTGTGCCTGGTCTGCCCTGCAGCTCTGTTGTGTGGGAATTCTTCATTTCAATGCCTGGTGACCCCAGCATTGTGAAGTGCAAGATCTGCAGTGTGCTTGTGCATCATGGGCCCAGGGGCACTGATATGGGGACAGGTAGGCAGTGCACACACCTTGCAAACCACCACCATGTGGAGTGGGAGGCCAAGGCTGCAGAACATACACGGAATGCACCTGCTGGAGAACAGGTGGCAGCACGGCCTCTGCTTGCATTGAGTGTGAAGCACAGAAGGGCCAGGGAGCAAGTGGCTGCTCTAGAACCTGCACCTGCACATAATGACTCTGGTAACCCTGCAACAACACCTGCTATGCAGGCTGATTTGGGTGTTATGTGGAGTACGGTAGATCACCTTACCAACAGGGTGGAGAACGTTGAGGAGCAGTTGGAGTGTATGGAAGGTCACCAACTGCAGATTATGTCCGTGCTCCAACTGCTGCTGTCTCACCATAACTTAGAACTTTAGAGTTTTTGTTTGGTGTATAATTTTCATTTCGTGTTTTGTCTTTCTTTTTCAGTCATAACCTTGTTTCTCCCAAAAAATTTTTTAAAAAACACCCCCTGAAATCAGTTTAAAGAAAGTAACCTAAAAAAATGCTGTCCTTCCCTTCCTTATAGTACTAGCTAAAAATCTCTGTTTATAAACAGTAATTTTTTTGGGGGGGCAATCGTGTTTTCTTCCTGTCATGTTGTTTGTGTTTAAGTAGCAGTGCAATAATCTGTTAAAGAGCAGGTGTGTACTGTCACATACCCAGCATCCTGCAAACATATATTATAGATAACTTTGTCCAGTGTTGATGGTATTAATAATATACCATGCACTCCCATCTATTGAAGTATGAACAGTCAGTACAGCTCTCAGTCTCCTATACACAGTTTAATATCCCACAGCAACTGCAGCTGAATAAATTTCCCAAAGGTTTATTTTACCAGCACATAGTTAGAGGTGCCCCTTCCCACATAGCAATCCAAATGTTGGTGTACGGTACCTGAGCTGTGTCAAGGCTGAGGTGGTAAATAATGTTATGTGGAATTTATCCTACTGCTGCAATGATTGTGGATCATTAAGCTGTGGACAGTGACTGAGAGCTGTACTGACTGATCTTCCTTTTCCAGTCAAACAGTTATAACACCCAGAGTGTGTACCCACAGAAAAAACAGAGGCATTTCCTGAACCTGCTGACACACCATCATGCAGGCAGGCACTCCCATGTTAATTATGTGATGTTAGAAAATGAATCATGAGCGTGCACTCCATTGACCTGTATGGGCATGATTGTTCTTTAGCTGTTAGTGCTATTTATAACTGTAATTTAGAAAACTGAAAGTGACTGCTGTAGTAAGACTGGCTGTTACTCTACTCCTGCAGTCACTTTGATTTCTGTAAATAGCAAAAACTAAGTAGTACGAGACGCTCTAGAAAAATCGTGCCCATACATGTCAGTGTGGTGCATATTCTCAATTCATTTACTTACATCCCCAAATTAACATGGGGGTGCCTGCCTAGGGGTTGTGTCAGCTGGTTTTGGAAACTGTTGTGTTTTTCTGTGGGTACACATTTGGGGTGCTCTAACTTTGTTACTGGACCAGACTGCATGGTATTATTAATATCCCTCAACACTGGGACACGTCAGCTATCATATATGTTTGAGGGGTGCTGGGTAATAATAACCACCTGACAATGCGCACCTGCTCTTGATCAATTTCGACTTATACAGTTTTATTCTATTTTCAATTGTCCCTTATTTACTGACTTGTTTGTATGCTACCCTTACTTCCACAATTAATGTTCTTCTGCATTACAAAAAGGTCATTAATGAAAGTTCAAATGTGATAACTTGCCATTCAGCAGGAAGTGTCACTTGGCATTCATTATTGCCCCTGTCAACTAACAGTTGGCATGCTTACTGTAGAAAAGTTTTTATTTTTTGCTTTTTACAGTTAGCCATCTCATTTTATATGTGCCATATGACCCACTCCAGCCCATGGGTGTATCAGGGCATTAATGCACTTCCCAGCTGGTGTAAGTCACTCTGGTAAGCCTTTGTGCCTCACATTGCACCCAGCACATGCATTAATGCCCTGACACACCCATGTTCTGTCATGGGTTCCTTGTAGCATGCTTACTCCCTTTTTTTAGATATCAAAAAACAGTAGTGATCCTTTTACTCTTGTTCTGAACCGTTATTTAAATCAATTTAACCAACTGTTTTTGAACACCTACTGCTCCATAATGCAATGGTGGTGTACCGTGTCCTACTGGATTGCATGGTACTTCATTGTAGTCCCAACAGAAAGGATATGAAATGACAGATGTAAAAAAACCAGTGTGAATAGTGATGAAAACCTGATGCAAGCAAGATTAAAAGGAGTGCTGCTTATTATGTCATATGTGAAAAATCATAGTCCAGCAGTTGTAAATTGTAGAAATGAGGGTATCATATAGACAAGTCAGTAGATAACTACTGCCAATTGAAAATTGCATAGAAAGGTACAGGTAAACATTTTAAACTGATTATTGCACTGCTGCAGTAGTTGTCATGCAATATAAGTTTTTGGTTACTGTTGACTGTGTTCTGTTTTCTTAGCATACCCACAACAACAACAGTCAAAATACCCTACCATCACCCAACACAATTACTGTACAACCCCCCAGAAAAAAAAATTACTATGATGTGTGGATGTAGCATGCTTATATTGCTATCCTGTTCCATCATTCAGCCTGCAGTATTAGTATCCTGACTCCACATGAAGAATAATCACATAAGAAAATGTGCTAAAAAGTCACACTTTTTACACACTGATTAAAGCGTGCACCAGTAGGCACAACTCTGCATAAGTGTGCCTACTAAAATGGCTGCTGTCAAACTGTCATGAAAAGGTCTGACCCCAGATGAAGAATGATCCCATGAGAAAAAGTGCTGAAAAGTCTCTTATTTCAGGATGCACTGATTAAAGTGTGTACCAACAGCCACAACTCTGGCACCTGCTGCTGCTGCTGCTGCTGTTGTACTTCTGTTTTCTGCTGCTGCCACTGACTGAACTGATGCACCGTGTGTTGCCAAATGATGATAGCCACAGATGGCCACTGAGTGAACCATACTGTAATGTTCTGGAGGACCATTAATCTGCTGTGCTGACTGAAACATATTGCCCTTTGTCATGTATTCATTCCACCATTGTTAAGTTATGTACATTTCATGTACATGTTTTTTCAGAGATCCAGACATTTACTTTCTTTATACATATATATGTAATCTTTTTTTTTTTCTCTCACAGGTTATCGAGGCCTACTTTGGTTGTGCACATTTTGGCTTGCTGCTGACATTTGCTCTACAAAAACTGTCAAGCCATGAAAGGTAACTATTTCTTTTTTTTTTTTTTTGTAAGGGGTGGGGGTGGGTAATCATTTGAAAACAAGTTTCAATAATGGTTTTGTCTTTTTTACAGGTTTTCTGTGTATCTTCCAGATTCATACAAGTTGCATGTATTCTGATTTGAAGAAAGCTCCAATAACAGCCACACTGCCTAAATGTTACCTACAAAATGACGAAGAAGAAATTATTCTGACTTCATTGCACTAAAACATTCTGCTACAAGTATGGCTCTTCCTGTCTGTTATATCCAGCTTAAAATACCAAGCTATTAGTAAGACACTACATGACCAACTAACAAGTTTAGTGCATGTGACATGCACTGGCCCACTCTCTTAAGTTACATTATGTGATGTGTTGTCATGACCAGGATAAAACTTAGTACAACCATGGCACGCTGAACTAAACCAGTGACAGATGTGCATGAAAAATATAATATCTGGCCTGTATAGTATGTCACCTCTGTTGTATGCTTTACACTGGCTTGAAAAAAATGAAAGTCAAAAAAGAACAGATGAAATACGTTTGATACTTACCTGAAAATGATATCCTTTAGGTGGTTGTGGTACTACAGTACTCTTGTCCTGTTACACTGTTTCTATCTAGAACCTATGGGGAAAAAATCAGTTGCTGGTATTTGGTGGCAAAGTCATCTATAAAATGGTTAAGGAAGCATTCACACAGTTCAAGGAAAAACCATAGTATGACAAATTAATACATACTCACAATAAACTAATGATAATACAAAGCATGGTGGCTGTAGCTGGCTGTAGGTTCCTTCAGGGCATGGGCACAGGTACACATTCTCCATCTTTCACTCTTATGTAGATGGGTGACTGTGGCTGGCTGTGGGATCCTTCGGGGCATGGACAGAGGTACACATTCTCTGTCTCTCACTCTCATGTAGACTGGTGGCTGTGGCTGGCTGTGTGTTTCTTCAGGGCATGGGCACAGGTACACATTTCCTCTCTCTCACTCTCATGTAGACAGGTGGCTGTGGCAGGCTTCAGATTCATTCACTGGTTATGGGCACAGGTACACATTCTCCGTCTCTCAACCTCATGTAGACAGGTGGCTGTGGCTGGCTGTGGCATCATTCATTGGGCATGGGCACAGGTACACATTCTCTGTCTCTCACTCTCATCAAGATGGGTGGCTGGATATGGTGCGTCACAGTCTTTCAGTGTCAGGAGGAGGACTTCTGTCATTTAATCAGAAGGATTTAAGTGGCTGCAACTGGACTGTTGTGTTTATGATGCTGACTGTGTTTGCTAATAACAGCACACATTCTGTTATGTGTACTCTGAAAATTTACAAATGGGCAGGAAAAGTAGAATGATGAGTCGTTATTTGTGCATATCTGTCATATGGAATGAGAGTCAAGGACATGATTTTTTTTTTTTTTTTTCCGTTTCTTCCCCCCCAGCCCTGGTTGGCCCCTCATCCAGATGCCGTCCCTGGCCTCTGTTGCTTCAGGCTCTCACCCTTGTAACCCCCACGGCTCACCCCCCATGGTGGAGTGATGGGGAGGCACCACACACCCGTCCATTAGGATGCAGTTCAGGGTGCTACCCCCAGAGACAGAGTGTCAGGGGACAGCCATTAAGCTGCAACAACCAGCCACCAGGGTCTTTTCCGTTTATTCCCTTTGTGAGAGCTCAGTGTGGAATTATGCCAGCAGCAGGCACATGCAGGCACCCATGTACATCCCCACTAGGTGTCTGCCATGCTACAGCCCCCATGCCCTAGCGGCAGCACTTCGCCAAGCCCCAGCTTCCACCAGGGGTCCGATGTGCACCAATGGCAAGGCGCCCCTCAACCTGGAGATGGAAAGCAGTCCGTCGGACTCTCAATTCATCTCCTCCATGCTGACCTCCAGCAGCCTGTGCTCATTTCTGAACATGGGCCACCAGCATGGTGTCAGTTGTGGCATCCAGTGCCGCAGCCCTCAGTGCCAATGGGCCGGCATCTGTTTTTCTTTTAGAAAAGAAAAAAGGTTAACATTACAGAACTGTGACAGCCTTTAAACCCATTGCACACTACCAGCACCATCATCCTCATCCTCCTGATCAAAGACTAAGCTGCTCTCACAGTCATCAAGGCTGGAATTGTGCCCATTTGGGAATTATTTTTCCATGACTGAATCATCAACCTCAATGGTAGACCATTTGATGCTGCCACCGGGATGGTCTGCTTCACCCACATCATCAGCACAACCATCATCATGACAGGGTACAAACACAGATCTGGTAGTTTGACTTGATATGTGACCTTCATTCATTTTTATACATGTCAGCATGGTGACATTTCTAGGTGAGAAGTTAGTACGATAGTCACACACTATTGCCCCCGCAAAAATGAATACCCTCTTCACATTTACACTGGAGGGTGGACTGGTCAGGTACTTCAGTGCTACTGAAGTCAGCTCTGGCTATTCATTCACCTTACCACTTCAGTACAGCAGAGGACCATCAAGTACTGACAGAAGCATGTTTTCATCCAAATAGGCATCAACCTTTCTCTGTGCTGCACACAGTCCTGATGATAAGTTATCCACCTGTTAACAGGATTCATTGTGGTCACAGATTCCAATTTGAGACAAGCCACCCCAAAGTGGGTTAATGGCAACCTGTTTCTCTGACACACACCCCCCCTTGCCCCGCAGCCATCTCACTGGATGTTCTTACTCCATAGTGACCTTCAGTCTTGTTTTGCTATGGTTTGCAGAACTTTGCACATGACTTCTGTGACTCATGAACCAATTGCACCAGCTGTCCAATAAGGTTTTGAACCTGATCAAGCCCTCCCTCCAGTAAAGATGCAATGCCACGTTTGTAGTGTGGGTCCAGCATTGTTGATATTCCTAATTCTGCACTTTTCTGAATTGTGATGATGTGGTGATTGTGGTCGAATATTGTAAGCATGTGTTTAAGTAATGCACTACTCGACCTATGTCTGGACACATCAAGGCTAGGCTGCAGATTCAACACAGTCTGCCTCAGCACCTGCAGCAGTAGAATGGCTTGACTAATACATGCAGTGTCACTATTCACTGCCTGTTCTGCATGTTCAAACAGCCTCAAAATTGATATCACTGAGTCCATGAGGCACCACTGTTCAGTTGTCATAGACACTGAGGCCCCTAGCTGTCACAGCTACTGTGTATTACTAAGTATTCCAAGATGGCTTTGTATTGTTCATACAACTGCTCTGCCATATAAAGTGTTGAGTACCAGTGCGTGGCAATATCCAGCTTGAGGGGGTGCTGAGGGAGGCTGTTTTGAATCTGAAGCTGCCTAAGCTGGTCATGGGCCTTTCCAGAGCATGCAAAGTGTGCACAGATGTGGCATGCAACTATCAACATTTGCTTGATGTCAGGGTGCTGCAGAAACTCCTGTACCACAAGATTTAAACAGTGGGTCATGCATGGAATCATCACAAAGCCACCATGTCTGATACATTTAACGTTGTTTGATCCATTGTCGCTAACTATAAAGCCAGCTTTGAGGGACGGGGTTCAGCCACTCATCAATTTCTGTCAGTAGCAAGTCTAGTATGTTTTCACTTGTGTGGGACCCTGCAGCACTGCGCATTGCAAGCATCACATGCTGTCTAATTTCCTGAAGATTGCTACCATGACAGTCTGCCTGCCTGCCTTATTACACTGCTTTCCAATCCCACCAGCACAGACAACCCCTGGTACCTGCTCCCAATCTGCAGTAATACACAAATAGGGACTATCTGCCACATATCCATGCTTAAGTGAATGGATAGTGAGGTGGAATGTTGAAGGGCATGTCTTACAGACTCTGTCACAGTCCAGTATAACTCAGGGACAGCACAGGTGGAACAGTAGGTCCCGGACAGGACTTTCCATTTGGGACAGGCGTGTGCCGCAAAATGACAGAATCCAGAATTGTTCACAAAGAAGAAGGTCAAAAGGTCAATTTCCAGCATTTCCATGACAGCAACATTCAGTCCACGTGACACTGCATGATTTGGTGGGTATTTCATATTCCGTGCAAAAAGATTGTGCAATGTGGGCTGCTTTGTTACCCATTTTGCACGTGGCATGCAAAATGCTTCTGCTCTGTGAACTGCCATGGGTGGAGTGCTTTTGCCATCTGATGATGAGGGGTGCAAAAGGGAAGTCAAGCAAATTCTGTTATTTTCCCTGTTTTAAGCACAGGTTGATGTTGGACTAGAAACACTGCATAGACCACCGCCACTGCTACTCTGACCATTACTTGACAATTCAAAATCATCCTCCTCCTCATGCCTGTAGTAATCCTCTGGTGCTATTTCACCACTACTACAGACATGGCTACTTACAGTCAATGAAGGGGATACCATGCTTAATAAGATGGATGAGGATGAATGCCCCGCTATGCCATTAGCTCCCCTCTGGTGCCAAGTCCACAGTGCCATGTGCCTGCTCTTCAGATGTGTATGCTGGCCCCTGGTGCCCAGATATCTACCCATTTTAATGCATCTCATATGCACTTGGTAAAGCTGGCAGATTGCCACTGTTTCATCACTTGCATCTTGTACAAAAAAGTACCAATTGAGGGATTTTGGTGCCCTACTTTTCCCATGTCCCTTCTGCTGCATATTTGACTCCAGTTATTTTGACACTGAAATGGGGGAAGTACTGCATGATTTCTATTGTTGGGCACACTTAGACTCTACCTGACCATCACAGTCTGTGACTATTACTGGGTCATCATTGTCAACAGACACAGGTACATCACAACTTTGAGAAGGGGGTGATTTACTAACAGACTGTTTACACACAGCCACCTTTACTTTTTTTTTCTAGTTCCCAGCTGGGGTCACTGAAATCATCATAATCATCATCTGCATCCTAAATTTCAGCTTGGATGCTGTCTTGTGGAGAGCAGGTTCCAACCACAGCCTCATCATGATCATCCACTATTTTTTCTTCAACATTTAAATCATTGGATGGCCCAGGAATAACCTCAACAGCAATGGAAACATGAGAAAGTGACTCTGAGTCATCGTCAGGATTAGAATCATGTTCAGCTACTGTGGGGATGGGGACGGGGAGTGTGACATCAGCTATACTCTGACTCATGTCTTTAGACTCCACAATATTTTGGCAATCTGTTAGCTTGTCACGAGTTGAACTTGGGCCAATAATCATGCCATCAGCAACTTCACTACCACCACAAGCAGAGACGGAGACAACAGCATCTCCAACCATCATTGCAGCAACTGACTGCGCTGTGAAAA
The DNA here is from genome assembly GCA_016271365.2 of Neoceratodus forsteri. Taxonomy (NCBI): domain Eukaryota; kingdom Metazoa; phylum Chordata; order Ceratodontiformes; family Ceratodontidae; genus Neoceratodus; species Neoceratodus forsteri. The sequence continues at coordinate 538,070,472 of CM057449.1, read as the reverse complement.
ACATAGTCAGTGAAATCCCTTTACCGTTATCAACTGTGCCCTTATACTGCGTACTACAACACCCATGGCCTCTCTTGCCACTGGAAGCAGTGCCATGGCCAGAAACATCTTTGCATGCACGTCTCTTTGAAGGAATTATTTTGGATTACACACAGAATTAACAACAAAGTTAGATTTCTGAACTTTGGGGTGGATAGGAAGCCAAAAAACAACAACTGTGGCTCACAGATGGAAATTGGGCCCTAAACAGATACAGATACATAGACAGTTGGAGACTGCATACTCAAGAGATGCAATCACAAAGGCACAACACCTTAACCAGTGGTCACACAAATCCAAAACTGGAAAAATAATACCTTTTGCAGGAGGGAGGGGGGGCAGCTGCAGTACTAGTTCACTAAGTAGACAGCATGAAGCAGTAAAAAATACTGCAAATGGATAAGAGATACAGAGTGCTGTGATTATGGTGTGTCACAATAAAATGTATCTGACTTGTTGGCACACACACACTGCAGGAAATGCATAGAACATTTAACAGTTCAGTCCAATATAACCACATTTTTTAAACCAACAGAAAAAAATCACTGCACCACAGCAAACAGCTAACAGTTATCAAAAATTACTTCAGGTATTACTGTGTGTACATGAGCACATGAATACAAACACATGAACTTTTTGTTTTAGTTTGCAATACTTTAAAAAAAAATAATTTGCACTATGAATTGTTGGTGAAGTGCCACACATTGCACAGCTACATGTAACATTTGACACTTCACCAGCAATCAACCAACAAAGTAAAACTTTGCAGCACTCCTACCTGTGACTGCAAGGATATCAGTTTCCACTACAATTATTTTGTTTTATTTATTTTTCAAAAGTGCACATTAACGGATGCACACATTTTTCTGACTAGACCATATTACGTTTTTGGTGATCGACTGATGCCTCTTTGAAAACATTGAGAATCATAATATTTAGACAAATCATAACTTAATAAAGGAAATATTTTTGTATTAATTTTCCTGTTGTTCTTTATTATTAGGCATGTTCCTTCTACATTGTAGTTCCCCTAGTCTTTCAGTGTATTCACTACTCTGACTTTGCAAATTTCAGTTTCAAATTGTTGGATAAACAACAACCTGTGAGCTTAGCAGGTTTGCTACAACTAGTCTCACCGAATTTCAACTCAAGATAGGTCCAAAATTTTTGCTTATCGGTTCCACATATGTCAACAAGCATGGGCCAAAACTCATTCAGCTTTCGGCTCCTTCTGTGTGGAACATTATTCCAGTACCAATCGGACAACTATCCAGTTTCATTTTATTTTCTAAAGAACTAAAGAATCATGTCCTAACACTGAATAACTTCATGTGCTCTGTCTGAATTCCATAGTACTGTATATTATAATGACTTCTTCTTTATGTGTTGAACATGTTATTGTACTATGTTTGTCTCTGCCAGAATTTCAGTTCTATTGCATAATTATGTTTTACTTATGCATTGTAGTCTGTGTTCATACCGTAACTTATCTGTATGCATACTGCACTATTATTATATGCTGTACTACTGTATACCAGGTCATACCCACAAAAGGTGCCTTTGGTGCCAGTGTATCTTACCTGGTCAGCAAAATAAAAACAAACAAACGTAAAACACGTACTCTGTGGCATCACATTCTACTGCCACGGATATATCTGTGATGTCATAAGCAAAGGACTGTGACTTCATGCAGGGAAAAAGCAGCCCCTGCAAATGGCATCTAAAGGACAAAAGTTATGTTTATATGCATATATCCTTAGTAAGAAAGGACAAGAGGCATAGAAATGTAGAAACTATATAAAATATAAACTGAGTTGTGTCAATGTGTTACAAGTTTTTTCAGGTGTCTGCGGCTTTTAAAGTAGTAAAATTGACATGCAGCAGTGCCAGCAAGGAAGGAATGGAATACCTTACAGTAAATGACATCCCAAACTACTGCATGATGAAAGGGCTTATTTTCCATTTATTTAAACTGTTCCTTGCAGCATAAAGCATCATTTTGGCATAATACTGCATGGTACTGCATTGTTTTCTGGCTAGCGTTGCTATACAGTACCTTTGTATCTGGTCTTCAATGCAACCCTCATGATGTGGAGAGGATAAGTGGTGAATAGTAACAAACTCTAGCCAGAAGCAGTATGGCTGCTAATGCTATAGCCTAATAAAAGGTATAGATTAATGTGTGGCTTAGTAGTAATTTACTTTTTGCATTACTGTGATGTAAAAATCCCAAATTTGCTGGACAACTGAGAAAAACTATATGGGGCAAGGGTTTGGCTACCATTTGGGAATTGCTTGAAATGGGGTGGAGGTGGGGGTCAAGCAGCTGCTAAGCAATTATATGGATTCCTACGCAATCTGAAGTATTGCATTACAGCTGTGCTGTGGTTGTCAATCCACTAACCTTTTCCCCTCTGAGATGTTAAAACATCAAAGTTCATCTTTTCTGGTTTGGCTATGCTAATAAGAAGTCTGATTTCAGAGTTGGAAATGGAAAGAATTCACTAAGAGAAACCATTACCTTTGATCTAGTATTAAACATATCTGACAGGAGTCATGGAATATGTTTCTTCATTATACAGTATGTTGCATTTTGCACATTATTTAGTCAGTTTTATGCATTTGATGAACATTTTACATAGAAACAATCCTACATCGCTTTACACCTGGAACTGAGTCAGACTTTTAATTTCAGTCCCAGAAGTACATTTGTCAGGTTTTCTCCCATTCCCACTACTGTCAGCTTTAAGCTTCACTAAGCAGCCTTACAAAAATGATAGGTGGATCATATTGGGGTCTAGTGGTTAGATCACACATGATTGGGAACAAACAAGATCTGGTTCAAATCCCACCAGATCACTTATTCACTTTTACCCTGAGCAAGCTGCAGTAACTCTTAGATAAGAACTGGGTTCATGAGATATCAAGAATTAATGTGGTGTTTTGAAACAGGTTAAACTGGGTATTTGCTCTGCATCTATTGACTTTTAATCTAATTTGATGCAAAGCAGAGTAATTACTTGCACTGTATTATGGTCTTGAATTGGTGCAGCTCCTTGACAGGGATCTGACAAGCTGCAATCATAGTTCTAACTAACCAACCTTGGTTGTAAAGTCAATGGTAGAGTTCCTTGGTGATTGAACTGGATCCATATCTTTCAGCTGCCCCAGATTAGGAGGAACATCACTTATTTTAACCTTCAAAACTGTGCTGTCTCTCATCCATTACTCAAGGAAACAGTGCTTCCCACACAGAGAATGTGCTGTACATTAAAACGTTAAAGAAGATAGGAAAATATTTCTTATTGATAGTTGTTTGTATATACTCCTATTTTCACAAATGATACTCATACAGTTAAACACACAGGTTTGCACATCAGTGTTTACTCAGGTAAAGTATGGATTATTTGGAAATATTTTGTTTATTTATATTTGTGTGCCTCCTTGCAGCAACCCCTATCTGATTGACCCCCTCCAGCCCCATCAACTGGCTCCTTCTGGTGGGTATTACCTTGTGCTGTCCCTGGCTATGGGATCGGTTCCTGGCCACTGCTGCATAGCTGCAGGGGGTTGATCTTCATCCTACTGTTGCAAGGTGTTTTTTCCATTTTTCTCCCTCCCGGTTGCTGGGGCGCAGACGTCGCTGTCATGTGTGCATGGAGGTGCATGCACATTATGTGGTCCCGTGGCACCCTCTCTTCTGTTGGAGTCCCCAACCTGCACTGCCCCAAGACCTCCACCTGGGGCGGTCATTCGACGGGACTACCAATCATCCCTTCCTGGGAGAGAAGAGCTGTCCTCTGAGTGCTCAATCCTCTCCCACTCTGGTCGACCCCCAGAGACCCACTTGCAATGCAAACACGGGTCACCAGCATGGCAGAAGGTAAGGCTTGATGCCACTGCCCTCCATGCCACTGGGTTGGCTATTTGGAAGTATTAATTTTATTTCTGTAAGTAGGAATATTACTAACCACTGCCAATTAGCTTACATTTCCTGTCCCCTTTAAAGCAGAAATTCATAATGTTGTAAGATGCTAAATCAAAAATAAACTTTGTTCTAGTAAACAGAATGGTTTCCACAGTATTTGAGCTTCTATCACCATATTTGAATATGTGCCACACATTATGAGGACATTTGTCCTTCATGTTGAATGATAAAAGTTTGAGAGGTATGCTTGAGTCATACTGCAGCCACAGCTTTAACCAATTGAACTAGGTAGTAAGTTTTTGGCTGTGAGAGGCAGCTAGAGGCAGCAGTGGAATAGTTCAAATTAGAGATCAAGGGCTCTATTTTACAAAGTGGCCACAGGGCTTGCATAAAGCCCTGCATCCACTGAAAAGTTTGATACAGCTGCGCCAAAGCCCTTGGACACAGTTCAAACCTGTTTTAGATGGGCTGGCACAGTTGCAACATTTTCTCCAGTTTACAGCACCTTGTGCCAAAGGTTTGGCACAAGAGATGAGATCCCGGACATAAAGTTGGACCAAGGAGTACTTGGTATAACTCCCTTCATCCCACTTTTTGGACTTTGCAGTGGGCATTTGCAGCAACATTCTTTTAAAATTGCACTTGCTGCAATGTTTGGCACAAGTCACAACTTGAGCTAAACACCCTGCTGCAAGTCTTCTGTGCCATCACATCCCCTTCTAAAATCGAGCCCCAGGTTTCATTTTACACTGCACAGGAGTCTAAGCTGGACATCATTGTCCACCTAGGGACAAGTGACTTGGCTCATCATGAGATTAGAGCAGTTCAGAAGGACTTTGTAGAGTTGGGGAAGGGCCTAAGACAAGTAGCCCACACAGTATCCTTCTCAGAGGTGCTGCCTGTTAGTGGCATGGGTGAGGCGAGGGTACTTTGCACCATGCAGTTTAACGAATGGTTGAAAAAACAGAGTGGAGCACAGGGGTTTGGCTTCACTGGGGACTGGGGTTCCACCTGGAGGGACACCAGCCTATACTGGCAGGATGGTCTGCATCTGTCCAAGAAGGGAACAAGTCTTTTGGGCAATCAGTTTAAATGCTTCATTGGCAAGCTTTTAAACTAGTCAAGGAGGTAGGCATTGATAAGCAGCAGGAAAATCCCAGCCTCCCCCTACAAAACAGGGTACTAAATGAGAAAAAGACCAAGGTAGAAAGGTCAGTGGGGGATGCTGCTACAGAAGGTAAAGCCATCAAAAAATGGAGAGCAATGAGTACCAATGCCTGTAGTCTGGGTAACAAGCTTTCTGAATAAGTGGCCTTGATGGAGGAGGAACATCTGGATATTGTGGCAGTCACAGAAACATGGTACACACAGAACCATGGCTGGGACATAAACATGCCAGGATACACTATCTACAGGAGGGACATGGAGGGTAAAAGAGGAGGAGGAGGAGTAGCTCTCTACATAAGGGAAGGAATCAAAGCAACAGAACAAAAGGGTAAACAGGAAGGAGAAGAAGCACTGTGGGTCAATTTGGAGGTAGGCAATGGCACCACAATCCGCACAGGGGTTGTATACAGACCCCCCATTTCAGGGGGAAGAAATGGACAAGGAAATGATAGAAAGTATACTTAGAATAGCAGATAAAGGGGAGATACTGCTGATGGGTGATCTGAATATGTCAGATGTTAACTGGAGTGCAGTTGCAGCAGCCACTTCTAAGAGTGGTTATTCTAGATGCCCTACAGGGGGCATGCCTTAGACAACTAGTATTGGAACCCACTCGAGAGGAGCAATCTTAGACCTGGTTCTCTCAAATGGAGATGGAGAGAGGATCACAGATGTAGACGGGTAGCCATCTGGGAACTAGCGACCATTGAACAGTATGGTTCACAATAAACACAGCAATAGAGTCAAGCCATACAAGGCAAAAGTACTGGACTTCAGGAGGGCTGACTTTGCCAAAATGGGTGAGTGCCTAAGGAATGCACTAGCAAATGGGCAGGAAAGAGGGGTGGAAGAACAATGGGGAATAATAAAAACTGCCATCACAGAGGTAACAAGCCTTTGTGTGAAGCAAATAAAACAAAACAATGTAAGAAACCACTATGGTTCTCAAAGGAGGTAGCAGTGAAGGTTCAAGAGAAAAAGAAAGCATTCAGAAAGTACAAGGAATCACAGAAGGAGCAGGACAGAGAACTGTATCGGTTAAAACAAAGGGAAGCTGGGAAGGCAGTCAAAACAGCAAAGGCCTGAACCAAGGAAAAGATATCCAACTCAGTTAAGAAGGGGGATAAAACCTTTTTTAGGTACATCAGGGAGCGGATGAAGACTAAGGGAGGGATAGTGAGGCTTAATAAAGGGGAGGGGGGTTGGCAGAGGGTGACGGTGAAAAGGTAAAATACTAAACAAATATTTTTGCTCAGTATTACCAAAAGAAGAGGGGGAGGTACCTAAAACAAACAATAGAAACTCTCTGGATAAAGAAGTTGATACCAGCCCATTTACAGAAGAAAGGGTTCTGAAAGAACTCTTAAAACTGAAGGTGGACAAAGCAATGGGGCCTGATGGGATTCATCCCAGAATTCTAAAAGAACCAAGGGTAGAACTAGTGACACCACTGACTACCCTCTTTAACAAATCATGGGAGGATGGGGTGGCACCTGAGGACTGGAGGAGGGCAGATGTGATTCCCCTTCACAAAAGTGGGAGCAGGGCAGAAGCAGGAAACTACAGACCTGTTAGTTTAACCTCAGTGATAGGGAAAATGATGGAGTCACTTCTGAAGGAAAGAATTGCCAAGCACTGAGGCCAGAGGGGCACAGGACCCAAGGCAGCATGGATTCACAGCAGGAAGGTCATGCCAGATGAATCTAATAGATTTCTTTGACTGGGTGACCAAAGTAGTAGATCAGGGAGGGCTGTGGACATGGCCTACCTAGACTTTAGCAAGGCATTTGACTCAGTCCCACACAAAAGATTAATATACAAGTTAGCCAGCCTGGGAGTGGGTCCCAAGATGATAGCCTGGGTAAAGAATTGGCTGGAGAATAGGACACAGAGGGTAATAGTAAATGGAGTCCACTCTGAAGAAAGGGGGGTTACTAGTGGAGTACGGCAGGGTTCAGTATTAGGACCGGTCCTCTTCAATGTCTTTATTAGCGACATTGCAGAGGGACTGGAAGGAAAAGTATGTCTCTTTGCAGATGACCCAAAGATCTGCAACAGAGTTGATGCACAAGGTGGGGTGGAAAGGATGAGAAGGACTTGGCAAGGTTAGAGAAATGGTCAAATGTATGGCAGCTTAGATTCAATGCTAAGAAGTGCAGGTAATGCACCTGGGAAACAAAACCCAGGGAAGAGTACAATGGGGGTGAGATACTAACAACAACAAAAATGGAAAGGGACCCGGGGTAGTCATATCAGATGACTTAAAGGTGGGCAAGCAATGTGAGAGGGCAGTAAGGAGGGCTGGGGGGATACTGGGATGCATAGGGAGAGGCATCACCAGTAGAAAACAGGACATTGTTATCCCTCTGTACAGACAGCTGGTGAGACCCCATCTGGAGTACTGTGTGCAGTTCTGGAGACCCAATCTCCACAAGGACATAGCCAAGATGGAAGCTGTCCAGAGGAGGGCAACTAAAATGGTGCAGGGACTGCACCAGAAGACATATGGAGAGACTAAAGGAGCTTATATGTAGCAGCCTCAAGGAAAGGAGGAGGGACATGATAGAAACTTTAAGAACCTCAAGGGAATCAACAAAGTCCAAGAGGGTAGCATCTTTCAAAAAAAGGTGTGCAAGAATAAGGGAGCGAATTTGAAGATGGGGAGGTGGCTCAGAGGTAATGTAAGGAAGTATTTTTTCACAGAAAGGGTTGTGGATGCATGGAATGGCCTTCCAGAGGAGGTTGTAGAGTCAAAAACAGTGGTTGAATTCAAGCATGCATGGGACAGTCATAAGGCAATTCTAGGGGGTTGGGGTAGAAAGAAGTAGGCTGCTGGTTAACTAGGATCTGCAGCTTATCCATTAGGTAGGGAAATGGGCAGACTGGGTGGGCCAAGCGGTCCTTATCTGCCATCAAATTCTATGTTTCTATGTTTCTATGTTTCTATTCTCTGCATAGCTCTATATATTGGAGCTTTTATAAGTATAGCTATGTGGTCTCACTCTGTGCACCATTTGCCTGTTCTCTCAGTACACATGAAAGTAAAAAATGTTTCTGCTATGTTAGATACTGGGAGGGCTTTCCCCATGGTTCAGTGTGGGGGAATAATTCTTCCCACTGGCCCTATTTAAACCTGTCTATACCTCACCTTAGTACTTAGTTTGTTCTAAGTGCTGCATGGTCCTTGTGGCTGTCTCTCATCTCTGTCCTCCCCATTTTTCTGTTTGTCTCTGTCTTCTTCTTCTCCCCTTCCTGGCTCACTTCTCTGTCTACATTCTCCACTCCCTTGCACTGCTGCAGCTGATCTGTGGCTTGTCTCCCATGTCTTCCTGCTGTTGCTGCTGTTCCACGGCCATTTGTGCCCACCTCCCTCCTCATTCACTTGTGTGTGTTGCCGCTCCACAAAAGTTTGTGCTCTCCCTCCCCATTTCTCTTTTATCTTGCTGCTATGGCTGGTCTACTCATTTCTCTGTTGCCACTTCATGGCTGTCCATGTGTCTTCCCAGCCCCATGTTGCCACTCTGTGGCGTCTTTGTCCTCATTTTCACTCCCCCCAGGTACCTCTTGTACCTTCTCCTGTCTCACATTTTCTTTTGGAGTTTTCTTGTGTCTAGAAGTGTTTTCTAGGTTCTGCAGGCACTCTCTTTATGTTCTTTTACTTCTGTATTAGTGACTCATGATGTCACCACCTAGCTTTGAGCTACATTAGGACATTGGGACATTCCTGCTTCCAATTTTATTTCTGTTCCTGATTTCTCTTATCCCCCCTTTTCACTACCCTTTGGCTACATGTCATTGTTTCTCCTTTGTCCCTCCTGGCTTCTCTTCTTTAATGCTTTTTCTCACACTTTCTTCCTTCTTCTTTTCTCCAGCTCTCACCACCAGTGTCTGAATTTGTTCACCATAATTGGAGTGCTCTCTTTCAACACTGACCTTGACTGCCTTTTCCAGCTTCAAAATGCTAGCTCATGATCACTGCAGCCAATTTGCAGTGTCAACTGTAAATAGAGATGGGCAAGATTCACAAATTTTGTTCTGCAAAACATTTTGCAAAATTCACGCATTTCACGAAATTTTTTACAGGTGCAAAATGCGTAATGTCACCTGTGGAGTGTGAAAGTTCACCTGCAGAGCACGAAATTTTGCCCATGAAACAACAAAATTTTCCCACTCTAGGGTAAAATTCTGCCATTTTTAGATGGAATTTCGCAGTTTTGCACCCATGAAATATTTTGCGGAATAGCTGAATTCTATGAAATACTTCATGCGGCAAAATTGTTGATTTTGCAGGAATTTTGCCAGCAAAATTTAATTTTGCCACACCTCTAGCTGTAAATCATGGACTGAGAAGGACATCTCTTATGTGACCATTGCAAAATCCAAAAGGAAGAACTTATTACAGGGGAATGTGTTTCCCTATTCTATTATTTCACTCTTTCATAATAGAATTTCATTGGATCATATAAAATACTGTAGGTCACTGAATATTTTCAGTTGGGACATAAGGATACATAACTAAGCAACAGTATGGTTATAATGCTCAGCATGCACAATGAAAAATTTCAACATGGGCTGCAGTCTAGGCATGAAGCTGGAATATACCCTGCAAGACATATTAATTGGCAGCTCTTCTGAGCTACTTATGACTTTAACAAATGGAGCTAAAGGAACACTCCTAGAAGGGACTAATTTGCCTACTGCTAAACTGTCTTGCCTTTTTCTTGTTTCCAGCACTAACACCTTTTTCTGTACACTGTGCCTCAGGAATCCTTGTTTTTCTGCCTGAATACATCCAAGTGAAAGAATCCTAATGTTACCACTATACTGAATGTAAAACAAACTCACTCAGAGCAGATGACAATATGTACAAGTCTGTGGTATCTTTCCTTTTAAGCCGATCTCACTGCAGGACATTATCAGCATTGTTTCCCACTCCTCTGCTCCTTTGCACTGCCTTGTTCCAGCAGTACCTGAAGGTACAGCATCCTCCGGAGTGGTCTTTACCACCTAAGAAATGTTGCCTGAATTAAACCATTTATCACGTCAGAGGACTTGCCATCATTGGTGTATGCTTTTGTTATGTCCAGGCTCGATTACTGTAATGCTCTATACTTCAGGGTCAGTGGAGGTAACCTCCTCCAACTGAAGCTGGTGGACAGCGCTGCAGCCAGGTTATTGATGGGCCTTTTGAAGTCCCTGCATATAACTCCGGTTTTGCTTGAACTGCACTGGCTGCTGGTCAGGTGGAGGATTGCTTTCAAGGTGGGCTTGCTCTCCTATAAGACCCTATATTGCTCAGGTCCTGGCTACCTGTCAGACCTCTGATACCTATCTGCCTGGTTCACTCACTCAAGTCTTCCATGGAGGGCCTCCTTGTGGCCCCAAGGGCACGGTTGAAGACATCTGGGGACCGCGCCTTTGAAGTGGCAGTACCAGTTATATGGAACTCCTTACAAAGAGTTCTAAGGGAGGCTTCCTCCGTGGAAGTGTTCAAGTGGGGCTTGAAAGATCATCTGTTTAGTCTGGCATTTGATGTCCACTAGTTTTAAATAATGTAATTTAAGGTTTTTAAGAACTAATTTAAACAGTTAATTATACATGCTTTTTGATTGATAGTCTTTGATTTTAAAATGTTTAACTGTATGCATTTCCTACTTTTCACCTCTGTGTAAAGTACCCAGAGCCTCTGGGATTGGGTGCTAAGGAAATAAAACTTGACTTGATTTGTCTTGACTCACTGGCTTGGCTGCAGTCAGGCTTGGAGCCAAAGTATCCCTTCAAACCATACTCAATATTGACCTTGTATGCTCTCATGATCAATTTTGCAACTTGAGTTTAATGATCACACTTTCTGCATAGGTGTGATTAATCTGCTGCTTCCTAACTGTTTCAAAAGGATCCTTAATATATTTAGTATTAGACTGCATGTAAAATGACTCACTCCTAGCAAGATGCCTATATCAATAATACTGTGGCACCATCTTTACAACCATCTTTCGCCAAAAAGCCATAAGTAGTAGGCCCTAGATTTATAACATTTGATCAGGGGACCATGCTGTATCTTACCATCTGACCTCACTACTGCTTCGAACTCCACTCAACTTTTCTGAATAGTCACAAATAATTGCGATTCAATCAAGGTTGTCCTTTCTCATCAGGAACAGTTTTTTTAAAAATCTGTAATATCAGACTAAACATTCTTCCTCAGCCATTGTTCATTTCAGCTTCATCATACTTGAGGACCTACATGGAGGTCTCTCATGAACGCAAAAAACGGTGCTCTTTTCATTCTCCTCTATTTTGTCAATAGCTTAAAATTGACTACCTACCTCAGACCCATGTGGGGGTCTTGAATCTGAGCAAGACCCATTTATTTCACAGAAATTCAAATGCATATTCTCCTGCCAAGGTTCATGTCAGCCTCATGGTCCTCGTGGAAGGTGCATAATCCAGAGAAAAGGTGCAAGCGTCAATGGAAGTCTGAGATTTACACAGTAAAGTTAATAGAAAGACTTCAAGTTCAAACCATCCACCAGAGTCCGAAGTGCTAATTTCTCAAACCTATTTATTCATTTAAACTTCAATTCCCTCATTCACCGGAGATAGGAGTCCTGTTCCCCTCAAGCCTTGTCACTCGTTTCAACTTTGACACTCTACCTTGACCCATGAGGGGGTTCGAGTGTAATCATTTCTGATCTACCCTACAGAATCTAAGTGTATTCTTCAGACAATTCATTTCCACTCCATTATCCATGTGGACCTATGTGGAGGTCTCTCATGAATTCAAAACTGCCTTTGTCTCTGTTGACCTATGTGGATTTCTCTCATGAATGCAATATATTACCTTTGTCTCTGCCATCAGTGTGGACCTTTGTGGAGGTTTCTCATGAATGCAAACTACCTTTGCCTCTGTTATCTGTGTGGGTCTACATGGAGATCTCAAAATACAAACCAACTATGCTCTCAGTTCCATTCATTGACGTTCAAACTCTGCTACCTGCGGACCTATGTGGAGGTCTCGAAATACAAACCAATTATGCTCTCAGTTCCATCAGTGACATTTCAACTGTTACCTGTGGACCTACATGGAGATCTTGAAATACAAACCAACTACACTCTCAATTCCAATTATTGATGTTTCAACCTTGTTACCTGCAGACCTTCGTGGAGATCATGTAATACAAACTGACTGCTCTCTCAATTCCATCCATTGATGTTTTGAATCTGTTATCTGTGACCTACATGGAGGTCTCGACATACAACTAGCTATGCTCAGTTCCATTCATTGACTTTTCAACTCTGTTACCTTGGACCTATGTGGAGATCTCATCTATGCAAAACTGTTTTATCTTGACTACAGGAGTTTCTATTCTCCTCAAGGTTATTAATTCCCTACTTCCACAACATAATACTATGGCTTCTGCTGACCCTTGCAACTCATTACCTGATCCTGAAGAAGGTCCGTCGGGGCTCCCTTGCTCTTCCACTGACAATCCTACTCATTGCAAATGTTCCACTAAGTCAAAATATTCCTTAAAGGACTGAACTGTTCCATGCCTCATTACTGAGCTTCAGAAGCATAGCAATTCATACTCAGCTTCAGCTAGAAAGCTAGAACAGTTTAATTAATTCATAACAGCCAAATGCCTGCAAGAAGACAGCCCTGTTCCTTGACCAGCCTCTGATGCTTTCTCCACAATTTGTGACCTCATTACTCCACTTACTACTTCAGTATACAATGTTCAAACTTGCCTCACATCTCTCTAAGTCATCTTCCTGTGCAGTTGTCAGGATCTGTCTACTACTTCAGCTTCTCCAGTCCTCTACCTCTTCTCATGAAGAAGTGATCTCATTATGATACAACCGTCTACGTTCAACAAGCCGAAGCCCTCATATGTTCAGCACTATCTCCTAGTACTCAAGTGATATATTCTATTGCCTGGAAGAAATATACATTTTGCACAGTACAATCAGCTCAAAACATGCAATATTCAGTCTACCACATACTAGCTTTTATAACTTACTGTCATCAAGTGCTCATCTTATCTCATGAGATATATCTGTCTTGAATTCAATGTTTCTCTCTCAAGTGAATCCATCCATGACTTCAAATTTATCCAACTCCTCAGTTAAACTCCTGTTACTTGAAATCAACAGAACATCTCTTCCAAAGTCTCCAAAACGTCAACCTCTAAATAGACATCTATTTTGGAAACTGTTGGACTTGTTCTGTTCTAACCCTTCGAACCTACAATCAACATTAAGATATCTTCAGCTATTTGCCTAGCCTTCCATAATTTTCTTTGCTCAGGAAAGTTTATGGTTTCATCAGCCTCTTTTACTTCATTCCTCACAATTGCCAGTTTAAGAAAACAAGAAGACTACTACATCCTGCATTTACCTAAATCAAAACTTGATAGACTACATAAAGGAGTTCAAATCACTTACTATCCAACCTATAACAAGTGGTGCCCCATACAGATACTCGATCAGCTCATCCAATATCATAAATCATCAAATTCCTCATATCCTCTCCTGACTAGTACCAATCGTTCTCCTTTATGTACCAAAGTGTTTATAGAACATAAAAGAACTTTACTTCAACAACTAGGTCTTAATCTGTTTTCATTTTCAAGTAATTTGTTTCAAATTGGATTGGTTTGTTCAGCCTCTTGAAATAACATCCCCACCCATATTATCAAAAGGCTTGGAAGATGGACATTCTCATGTTTTGAAACTTATATTTCAAATCTCAAACAGTAGTCAGGCAAGCTTTTAGGATTATCTCCTCATAGTATGCCCAGAGGAGGGGAGTTCAGTAGCCATGATTCTTCAGAGGTTTCCTCCACAGGATTTTTTTCCTCTCCTGCATGTCATTGTTCACACTTTGCATGACTTGGAGGTGGTTATCATGCTATTCTTTTTGGGCCTTTATTCCCACTCCACTGCCCAGCTCCTCTACTGAGGGAGGGAATGAGAAAGGCAAAAATAGGTTCATAAAGCACAACGTTCACACAAGCACCACTTATATTCCTACACATTGAATGGGAGAGCTTTGCAGAGGTTCAGTGTAAGGGGAATAACTCCACCCACTGGCCCTACTTAAACCTGTCTACCCCTCACCTTACTGCTTAGATCATTTTCAAAACCCTCCATCCTCCCCACCTCCTCCTCTGGCACTCTTCTCACCCTTAGTGCTGGGCCTTTATTTATTTATTTATTGAAGAGAATCGGAATTACAATCCTTTGAGTCATAGACTCCTTTGCAAAGGCTCCACATCAGTACAAAAAGAACAAAGATAACATTTACTGGTATTATACATAGGTACAGTATATGCATTGCATCAAGGATCCTAATGTGGATTTTTGGCCTTAGCTGTGACCTAAGGTAGATTACAGATTCAGGGGGGTTCTAATTGAACCTTGAGTCAGATTATGTATACATTGTAATTGCAGGACCTGAAGATGTTGTCAGGGGTAAGGTTGGGCCTATTTATCCCTGTCATTATGGATTTACTACATATGCTGGTGGTAGTTAGACTGCTAACAATAAGCTTCCCTTTGTGTTCTGGAGTTGGTGGAGACATACCGGTTGCAGTCATAGGCAGTTGATACAAGGAGGAGGTCCTTGAGGCCAGATTTAAATTGGCCAAGACTAGGGGCTAGTGAGATAGAGGCTGGTATGCTGTTTAGCCACAGGGGAGCCCAGTACCAGAAAGACCTTTGTCCTAGGGCAGTCCTACAGTGGGGGACTAGGAGAGAGGTGCCAGTGGTGCTGTCTAGGGGCCCTTCTGTGGGAGATAGTCTGGATGAGGGGGAGGAGGCCTTTGGGTGCTAGATTCATAAGATTTTTTTTGCTTGGAGGGTGGTGTGGTATTTAAGCCTATCTTCAAAGGTGAGCCAGTTATCACATTTGTAAAGTTCACATGTGTGGGTGTCTCTATCACTCCCAGTGACCAGTCTGCAGGCTTTATTGAGCACAATGTTGATGCTGCATAGGGCTGTTTGGTCAGCAGAACCATAAATAATAATGCCATAGTTGACCAAAGATAGGACTGAGGAAGTTACAGCAAGATGTAGGGCCTGCAGGAATAGGCAATGCTTATGTCTGTATAGGATTCCCAACCTGGTATTTACAGCAGAGGAAAGGTGTTGGATGTGTGTGTGGTAGGTAAGGGAGGTATCCAGAGTGACACCCAGGTATTTGAAGCAGGAGATCTGTTCGAGAAGGAGACCCTGGAAGTTTGAGATAAGTAGCGGAGCCTTGCTGAGTGGGCTTTGGCAGTGGGCAAAGATCATCAACTTTGTCTTGTTGTAGTTGAGTACTAGGTGGTGCTCATGAAACCAGGTTTCAATTTCAGTAAAATAGCCTTGTAGGGCTGATTGTAGGGGGTTAGGATAGGGGTGTTTCTAAAGCAGTACTACATTGTCTGAATAGAGCAAAAGTTTCCCATTGCATGATTGAGGGAGGGAGTTTAGGAACAGGGTAAAGAGTGATGGACAGAGAATGGATCCTTGGAGGACACCCGATTGGACTGATCTTTCAGAAGAAAGGGTGGTGTTAATTTTAACCTGTTGTGTCCATCCAGAGAGGTAGTTCTTAAACCAGGAGGTGGCCTCAGGGGAGAAATGTAGAGAGGGAAGAGTGTGGAGCAGAAGTGCATGACTGACGGTATCGAAGGCTTTGATCAAGTTGATGTAGATTGGTCCTGCTATGGATCCCTGGTCCAGGGCCTCATGAATGTATGAGGTAAATTCCAGGGGGGCAGTGGTGGTGCTGTGCCCCCTCCAGAACCCATGTTGTTCATGGCAGAGCAGTGAGTATTTGGTTAAATAGTTGGTGAGCTGGTCCAACACAGTTCTTTCAAGAGCCTTTGAATGGGAGATAGTTTGGGTCAGTAATTGCTGGTGGAGGTGGGATCACCACTTTTAAGTATGGGGGTAATTATACCTTTTTTCCAAGGTGTTGGGAACTGGCTGAGGTGTAGCAACCAGTTAAGAATTTTGGTAAGGTGTGGCAGGGTTACATCTAGAGTTAGCCTCAGCATTTTGAGGTCAATGGAGTCACTGCTATAGCATGCATTCATCAAGGCATTGGTGAGTTAGCATTTAGCCTCACTGCAGGAGATGGTTCTCAGCCAGAAAGGTGGAGGGGCTGCTGTGGCAGAGGTATATATGAGGCTGTTAGGAATTTGGTCAAAGAAGTTATGTGGGAGGATGCGACTGTGGTCTGAGAAGGTGGTACTAAGGGCATTGGATATGGCAGTGGGGTCATGGGTGAGGGCTCCATCCACTAGAATCTATGAGGGTGCTGGGGAAATGGTTTTCCCAAACAGCTCTTTTATATTGTTCCAGAATTTTTTTCCTGAGCCCCAAGTGGTGGTGAGGGCATTTTTGTAGTAAGTGGCCTTGGCTAGCTGGATGGCTCAGGTACATTTTTTTCTGGCCTCTCTGTAGAGTTGTCTGTCCTGGAGTAGCTGTGAGTCCAGGGCTGTATGCCAGAGGTTGTCTCTATGGTGCATCAGATTAAGCAGGGACCGTGAGATCCAGGGGGTATCCCTGTTCTTTAAAATATGCTTTGTGTATGGGGCAAAGATGTCACAGGCAGTGTTAAAGATGGTGATAAAGGAGAGGAGGGCAGTATCAACAGAGTGAGCATCATGGATGAGTGACCAGTCACAGCAGATTAGGTACGATTTTATGTGGGAGAGGGCACCTTTTTTGAGGTGCCTTTGGACTGTAACTTTAAAGGGACTAGGTGGGAGTTTATTTGACCACCAGCAGGTGACCAGGGAGTGGTCACTTAGAGTGTCAGGAAGCACTTTAACCTGGGAGAGGTTATAGGGGTGGTTGGTGAAGATGAGGTCTATAAGAGTGTAGGATCCAGTTCTGGGGTCAAGTCTGGTGAGGGAAAGGACCACCAGAGTGAGGTCAAAGGCTCAAACAGCATCTTTGTTGGTGATGGATGTGGGGGATAGCCAATTCATGTTGAAGTCTCCCATTATAATTAGCTCACTATTGGGAGGGAGATGGGTGAGGCTGGAGAGTATTGAATCAAATGCTGGCTTTTGGTTGTTGGAGGGGATGTAAACTGCCACATTGTATAGTGTTTTTCCATGATTCCTAAGTGTGATCTTGATGGCAGTGGATTGGGCACCATGGGTCAGTGGGGGAAGGGAGACTGGTAGGGCTTGCAGCATGGTTTTGACGTAGATGGCATGCCCACCTCTCCATTTGCATAGTCTGTCTGTTCAAAAGATGGTGTAGCCACTGAGGGTAACAGATGCATTAGGGATGTTTTCTGAGATCCAGGTCTCTGATAACACTAGGATGTCAGGGGTGTGTTGAGCGATCCAGCCCTGGAGAGGGGTAAATTTACTTAGGAGGCTGCAAATATTGAGGAAGGCTAGTTGCAGGCTCCCTAGATTGCCCTCTGTTATAGTCCAAGGAGTATTTGGCCCCGGGTTAGGATGCACATTGCCTGATAGTAGGAGGAGGAGGAGGGTGAGACGGAGAAAAGCTTTCCGTGGTAGCTTGCATGCAAGATGATTGGAGTGAGGAGAAATGTGGTTTTTGGAGGGTTCTACAGGTATAGGAAGGATGCTAATGAGATGGGCTAGTAGTGCTGGGTGGAGTGCGGAAAGGGGGCAGAGTGTGGGGTGATCAGAGGGCATGAGGGGGTGAGATCCCTTGGGGGTGAGGGAGGAAGTGCCATGTAGGTCATGGTAGTCAGAGCTTGGGGGGTACAATAGGTGGGCAAACAGGGTGCCAGACTTTGGGTTCCCATGTATGCAGCTCTTCAACTGGGAGAGTGGAGGATGGCAGTTTAGAGAAAGGGAGCAGTGTGGCAATAGCGACAAGCATCTTCTGGAAGATAAGCATGTTGTTGTAGGGAGAGGTTAGGAATTGGATGGGATAGTGGCCACTAGTGGTGAGAGAGTATAGGCTGCAGGTGGGAAAGTGGAATGATTGGTTATTACTGATCATGTGAGCTTCACTTTATAGTACTATGTTTGCCAAAGGTGGTTGGGGGCAATGGGGCAGCCAGCGTGGATCGCCAGCGGGGCTAATAGAGCTGCGTGCCAGCAGTCAGGTGAGAAGCAAAGCTACCAGCTCCTCTGATGCTTCTGTGGGTCAGTCCGTGCCTTCAGTGTTTCGGCGTGTGGGGGAGGGCAGCTTCTGGACCCTCATGACCTCCCTAATAGTGAAGCCCAGCTGTGGACAAGGAGAGGGAGAGAGCACAGATTATATCAGAGGTAAGAGGGTTGGGGGAAGGCCAGATTAAGCACCAAATTTACAGGGGAGGCACCAGAAATCTAGCTTAGTTATAAACATGCAGCATTTTGTTGAGCTTAAAGTATCAAGTATCAAGTTCAGCAAGCAGCGTTTTTCTCTAGAGTTGTTTTTGACATAGGCAGCATTTTTCAGGCTATAGTGAGAGTCTAAGTTGAGATTCCATTAAAGCAACATCAGCAACGGGAGAACAATAAAGAAAGAAAAAAAAAAAGATTTGAACTGTGTTTTTGGTGCCAAACTGCCAACTCCTGATCAATGCAGACTGGCCAACAAACAGTCCATGTAGCCTTTCTGAATTTTACAGCTCAAAAGAGCACAAAAGAAGGCAAAAAACTAACAGTCCATGCAGCCTTTCTGAATTTAAAGCTCAAAGCAGCACAAAAGCAGGTAAAAAACTAGCAGTACATGTGTGGGGACACAGACTTAATCCCCTTTAAATAAATTATCCCCTTTAAATAGAGCTGCATGCCAGCAATTGGGTGAGAAGCAAACCTACCAGCTCCTCCAATGCTTCTGTGGGTCGGTCCGTATCTTCAGTGTTTCAGCATCTGGGGAGGGCAGATTCTGGACCCTCACAACCTCCCTAGTAGTGTGGCCCAGCTTCAACATTATGGCATGTGGGGGAGGGCAGCTTCTGGACCCTCATGACCTCCCTAGTAGCACGGCCCAGCTTCAGCGTTTCGGTGTTTGGGGAGGGCAGCTTCTGGAAGCTCCCGACCTCCCTAGTAGCGTGGCCCAGAGGCCATGCAGCCTTTCTGATTTCCCACTCAGCCGATCAGCTCCTCTACTGAGGGGGGGAATCAGAAAAGCCAAAATAAGTTAGTACAGCACAAAGTTTGTACAAGCATCACATATAGTCCCACATACTGAAACATTTGTTGATGGTGGAAATGTTCTCCAGTCACTGACACTTGCCCCTGCTATGTTAAGGATTGTGTGTAGTCAGCAGCATTCTTCCAGCTGCAGAGCTGGCATGAAAACAGAAACAAGTGCCACAACCATAGATTCATTAATTAACTGGATCTGGTAGGAGGAAGGGGGGAGCAAAGACAGACATAGACATGTGATGGCAGAGTTCTCATTCATACCAATGAGGTGACGAAACACCGCTGTGGAAGTAGAAGGCAATATACATCAGTTCCTGTTCCTCTGTGCCCTGTGCCCTCTCCTCTTAATAGCAATATGTTACATAGCTCTCACTATGCAGACATAAAAAGGGCCATAAAATAAGTGACAGACTTATGCAGTAGAAAATATATCAAGAACAAACACAAGAAATGGTCTTGGTTTTCCAAGAGATGGGGAGGCAGTGACTGCTAAGAGATGAGTCATTGAGGTATCCAGTGATATTAGTGATGCAAATGAGCGACTGCATTAATACTGACTCATTTATAGAACCTGACATTTAAGCTACTATGTAAGGGTAGTGAGGGAAAGGTACAGCAAGGGTAGGGATGGGCGAGGGAGGGTTACTTGGTAGTGTATGACGGTGACCGGAAGGGGAGGGATAGGGAAGAGGGTTTGTATGGGGCAGTGCGGCATACTGCTGCCAAGCTAGCTATGTGGTGTGGTGGTGAGGGTGGTTAGCTTCAGTGCAGTAGGTACAGGGTTCAGGGCTGGGGAGAGGTATATATTTTTTAGCTTGCACTTGAATTTTTTTTAATTTTTGGGACTGTCTCCCCCTCCCCACCATGCAGCCCCCTTGAGTTGGTAATAAAAACTCACGGGGGTCCAGGGGGTGCAGCTGCCGGATATGGTGTTGCCAATAAGCGTACATCACCAATCTGCTTTTCAGTGATGTACACTCACTCTAACGGTGATTGCTGTTTTGTGATCGTTGTCATGACATGGGCAGCAAGTGCAACAAGAAGACCAGGGGAAGTGGAATTGGACTACAATCAAAAGAAACTGAAGGATGTTAGGGGTTCTATTCAGAATGTAAAAGTGGAGATGGAGCTACAGATAGTAGTAGGAGAAATGAGGGAAGGGTTTTTAGATGCATTAGTGAAAAAAGGTAAAGGGTGGGATTATTAGATTCAATGAGGGGGAGGTTGATAGAGGAGGATGGGCAAAAGGCTGATGTATGGACAACTTTTTTTGCTCAGTATTCAAGGTAAAGGACATATGTGTATGCCAGAAAGTGCCACAAAGGCTTCTATTAGTGTGGTGAAGGGGATGGAACAGACAATGATTACAGTGGAGACAGTGACAAAGAGGCTTGCTGCCCTTAGGGTGAATAATACAATGGATTCTGACAGGTTACACTTAACGTTGCTGAAGAAATTGAGGCAAGAAAAGGTAGAACCTCAAACAGATCTGTTTGGGTGCTCCCTTGAAATATGAGAAGTTCTGGAGGACTGGAAGTCTGCAGAAGTGGTCCCACTAAACAGAAGAGGGGTAGGGAAGACCCAGATAACTACTTGGCTGTCAGTCTTACCTAAATTGTTGGCAAGCATCTAGTGACACTGGTCAAGGAAAAAAATGTTCAAATACCTAGAGGTTAATAGGTTACAGGGCAGTAAGTAGCATGGGTTTATAACAGGAAGATCATGCAAAACCAGCCTGTTAGCATTATTTGACTGGCTCACAAGGGTGGAGGATAGAGGGCAAGTAGTCAATGTAATTTACTCCAACTCCAGCAAGGCCTTTGATTCAGCTCCACATAGAAGGATACTAAAAAGCTGGAGGATCTAGGGAAAAAGGAAGGGCCCACACAAGGGAGGTGGCAAGGGGGGATAAGCAGAGGTTGGTACTGAACAGGAAAAATCTGATTACAGAGATGTCACAAGGGGGCACCACAGGGGTAAGGCCTAGGTTCCATACTGTTCAATATGTTCATTAGTGACATAGTAGAGGGTATCCAGGGAAAGATGTGCCTTTTGGCAGATGACACAAAACTCTGTGGTACAGTAGACAGTGAGGATGGGATCAGGGTCTGAAGAGGGCCTAGGAAAAGTGGTCTGAGGGTTATCATCAGTAACAGTCTCAAAACCTCAGCCCAGTGCAACAAGGAGTATAGCAAGGCAACCAGGATGCCGGGATGTATAGAAAAGGGATTTAATAGCAGGAGGAGGGATGTGATATTTCCCCTATATAGTGCATAGTAAAACCCCATCTATAATAGTGTGCATTTGTGGAGCTTGCATCTGAGGAGGAACAGGGATGGTTTAGAGACAGTACAGTGCAGGGTCACCAGAATGATGTAGGGTTAGCAGGGTATATCATATGAGGAAAGACTGGCAGACATGAACATGTACAGGCTGGAGGCCAGGGGAGAGAGGGGAGACATGACTGAGATGTACAGGTTCCTGAGGGGGATAAACAAAGTTGAGAGTAAAGACCTGCTTACCAGAACAGGGAAACAGTGACAAGAGGGCATGAGTGGAAACTAGAGACAAGTTAGGAATTTCTTAACAGAAAGGGTGGTGGAACAATGGAATGAATTAACAATGGACGTTGTTGAGTTAGGGTCTGTAAACAGAGTCAGACTGGCCCACCAGGATACCTGGAAACTTCCAGGTGGGTCCCCTTCTGTTGGGTGCCTAGGCACATTGTAAACTCTGAAAATCTTTGCATTTATCATCTATTTTTCTAATGAAATGTAATAACACAATTAAATATAAGATGCAAACACAGAGCTGGTGTATTACATTTAAGTGGAATATTGAAATGAGCATATCACCCTGGTTCCGCCCCCCCCCCATTAATTTTCCAGGTGGACTTGTTTACACTTTCCAGGTGGGTCACCTGTTTCCCAGTCAGATCTTGTCTATAAATGTGTTCAATGTAGGAAGGGACAGATTCAGGAAACTTGTAGTATCTAACGGAAAGTTACAAATGAAAGAAAGTGGAGGGGGGTTGACTGGGGTAACTGACAGTCAAATATCAGGATAAAAATCCTAGACAGTAGGTCAGTTGGGGATGGAAACAAAGAAACATGGAATCTGAAGGCAGAAACGGACCACTTGGCCCACCCAGTCTGCCCAGATTTTCTCTGTCTAATCTGTCTCCGCAGACCCTAACTGGTCTCCACCTCCAGTAACCCTCCCACTTCCCAGCCTATTTAAAAATATTTCCCTATGTCAATCCCACACTTGCTTGAAGCCTCCCACTGTATTAATCTCCACCACTTCCACTGGCAATTGGTTCCAGGTGTCTGCCACCCTTTCAGGGAAGAAGTATTTCTCTCTTAAACTTACCTCCATTCAGCTTCATTGCATGCCCCCTGGCATTGGTGATTTTATTCATTTGAAAGGGATCCTGTTCACCCTAGTGAGGTACTTGTACAGTAGGGTGCTATTATGTCACCTCTCTTTCAGAGTGTATATGTTAACATCCCTCAGTCTCTCTCCTCATAGGGCTTCTCATACAACCTCTTCATCATTTGAGTTGCCATCCTCTAAACTGCTTCCACTCTGTATGTATCCTTTCTAAGATGCTGCATCCAAGACTGTACACAGTAGCCAATTGGGGTCTCACCAGTGAGCAATAAATGGCAACTGCACCTCCTTCTTCCTGCTAGAGATGCCCCTCACTTTGAGTCCCAACATTCCAAGTAGCTCTAACAACTGTTTTGTCCCACTGTCCAGCCACTTTGAGGTAATAAGATATGATAACCCCAAGATCCCTTTCCTGTTTAGTGATTGCTAACCCCCCCATCCATACTCAGCTGCCGGGTTGCTATACCCTAGGTGTATGAGTTTGCATTTTTTGGCATTGAACCCCAACTGCATGCTCTTGACCATGCCTTAAGTTTCTCAAGATCCCTGCACATTTTTTACATCTCTCCTGAGTGTCCACCCTATTGCAGATTTTGGTAGCGTCTGCAAAAAGGCATACCTTCCCTTCCAGTTTTTCTGCAATGTCACTAATGAAGACATTGAAGAGGACCGGTACCTGTTCTAAGCCCATTGGAACTCTGTTGGTCACACTTCCATCATTAGAAATAGTGCCATTAATCAACACTCTCTGTCTCCTATCAGTTAACCAGCTTCTGATCCAATTCACCACTTTGGATCCCACCCCAAGGTTTCTCAGTTTCTTTATCAGCCTCCTATGCAGTACACTGTTGAAAGCCTTGCTAAAGTCCAGATAGGCCACATCCACTGTTCTCTCTGATCTATTTCCCTTGTCCCCCAATCAAAGAAATCTATCAAGTTCATTTGGCATACCCAACCATGAATCCATGCTGCCTGTGGTCCTGTAGCCCCCTGGATTAAAGATACTCTATCAGTCCTTCTTTCAGTAGGGATTCATGTAATTGTTCCCACCACTGAAGTAAAACTGACCGGCATATAGCTGCTAGCCTCTACCCTGCTTCCGCTGTCATGTAGAGGGACCGCATCAGCCCTTCTCAGGTCCTCAGGAACCATGTCTGTTTCCAGTGAGCTGTTAAAACAAGGCTGCCAGTGGTGCAGCTAGTACCTCCCTGAGTTTTTTCAGTACCCTCTGGTGCATCCTGTCTGGTCCTATAGTCTTGTCCACCTTCAGAACTGCAAGTTCCTTCAGGACAACTTCCTCTGAAAATTGACCTGTGTCCATCCCCCCATACCTGCTACTTCCTAGTGGTCTGTCCCCTCCTTCCTTCACTGTGAGACTGAGCAGAAGTATATGTTTAGGATGTCAGCTGTTTCTAGGTCCTCTTCTGCACTGTCTCTCCTTCCACCCTTCTAATTCTCACCATCTCTCCCCTTGCTTTCCTCTCCGCTTACTGTATGTAAAGTATCTGAAGAAATTCTTATCCCCTTTAGCAAAACCTTTTTCTATCCTTTCCTCTGTCTGCATCTTTGCTCCCCACACCATCTTTCCTGCTTCCCTGTGTTTTACTTGATATACCTCCCTGTCCTCCTGCCTCTGGGTTTCCTTATACTGCACCACCTGAATACCAGCCTTTTTTTCCTTTACCACCTTGGCGACTTCCATAGAGAATCATAAAGGTCTCTTTTCCCCTTAAATTTTTACAACCTTCCTTCACACAGAGGTTGGTTTCTTTAATTAAACCCTCCTTATTTTCCCCACTATGCATCTACCTCTCCCTGGCAATTCCCTTTATGATGCAGTTTTAGAGGCACTCTCCCATCTCTTTAAAATTCGTACTCCTAAATTCCAGGACCCTCACCTTCATGTTGTTTGCCTTTGTTCCTGTCTTTATATTAAACTGCACTGTATCATGATTACTGGTACCCAGAAGACTGCCTACTAAGATGCCTGCAATTCTGTCCTCATTTTTGTAAGCTCCAGGTCCAGCACTGTCCCATCCCTAATGGGTTATTTGATTAGATGTCTGAGAAAAGCACCTTGCAGAGTGTCAAGGATGGCCCTGTTACTTGCAGAGCCACCATTAGAAGGCTTCATTCTATGTCTGGTAGACTGAAGTCATCAACTAGCAGCACCACCCCCTTACTTGCCATCATGATGATGTCCTTCCCAAGTGCCTCATCCATCTTATCTCCCTGTTCTGGAGATTTGTACACTGCCCCAGTATGTAAGCAGCTCCAGAGCATGTATCCAGGATGACCCACAGCACCTTTATCCCTTCCTTTTCCTCCAGGTGCCCCTGCCTCCCTGCCCTGTCTCTCCTGAGCAGAGAGCAGCCTGGTATGGCCATGTCCCAGTCATGGTGCTCAGTGCAGGTACAGGAGGGAAGGTAGTGCAGGAAAGTATTTTTCAGAAGAAAAGGTGCTCAAGAGCAAGGGGACATGCTATGAAGCTGGGGGGGTAGACTCAGGAGAGATGCGAAGAAGTACTTCACAGAAAGAGTGGTGGATTCCTGGAACATATTTCTAGAAGAGCTGTTGGGGATGAAAACAGTGGTTAGGTTCAAGAAGTTTTGGGATAACCACAAGGGAATCATAGTGGAAAGAAAGGGGGGAGAGAAAGAGCTGTTGATCGGGCATGGTCTGCAGTAATTGTGTAGGTAGGGAGCAATGGGCTGACTGAATGGGCCAAGCGGTCCTTATCTTCTATCAATTTCTATGTTTCTATGTTTCCATTTTGGCCACTAAATCCAGGTTAGTCTCCATAATGATAGCTTCCAGGTATGTACTTTTGATTCTAAGACTCTGGGCACTGGGGGACAATGACCTCCACACTTTACTTCCACTATGCCTGCTTCTCTGCACCACCCCAACCCCTTACTGTCTGTATGGTTCCCAGGAGTTCCACTGTCCCTACCTCTTCCCTTTTTTCCCTCACACTTCCCTGCCTCTTTAAATCTTTACCCTCAATTACCTGATTTATACCCCTTTTTCCTCGGTCTTTTCTCCATCCATGTCTTTTTGCACCCCTGCCCCTGGTGGAGTTTACAACCCTTGGGCCCTCCCTCCTTGATGCTCCATCATCTGGGAACATCCTTTGGTTTTACTCTTTCACCCCAGGCTACTTTAAATGCTCATCCAAGCAGCATTTAGACCTCCCACCAGTTACTGCAGTCCCATTCCTGGGAGGATGTAGTCCATCTCTATGAATGATAGAAGCCCTATTCTTCCACGTTGGCCCCCAGTCCCCAATGTAGCTGAAGCCCTCCCCCATGCACCATGCCATCAATCATTTGTTAAATGCCCTGGTGTGGAATACCAGTGCCTCTTCTCAGCCATGCACAGGTAACACCTTGGCAAAAGCCACTGTTTGTGCCACCTGCTTAAGTCCCCTCCCCAGCTCTCTGAAATTACCCTGCACTATTTCTAATTTGTCCCTTACCAGGTCATTTGTCCCCAGATGAACAATGATGCCTACCTCTTTCTCATCTCCTGATGCCCTAGCAATCCTCTGAATGCACACTCCATCACTCCAAGCCAAAGCACCACTCAGGCACACCACCTTCCTGTCCCTTACTTACCCTTCTCCCAAGTTTATCCCCCTAACAATAGAGTCCCCTACCAGTTGCTGCTTCCTCCTCACCTGGAGGCCACTTTCTTCATCCTTGGGGGCCTCCTCTTCTGAAGATGCCCATTTCCTCCCTTCCTACTGCAACAGGTGACTTCTTTCAGCTGCTCCATTGTGCCAGTATGGTGAAGGAGTTCTACAGTAGTGTAGGCTGAGGAGCATGTGCACTTCCCACCACCCCATCTTCACTGAGATGACCAATGTCCATCCACTCTGCCTCTGCCTAGGCATGCTCAGTGGAAGACTTGGTGGCCCCTTGGTGAGACAAAACATCCACTGTACCCTTACCAAGTTTACCTGGAGTCCTGCAACATCTGTCTGCAACCCAGAAAAGTGATCATAAATGGGGCAGCACCTAATCCTCCAGAAGTTGTCCAAAAGACTGCAGCCCCACAACCACTGCACTGCACAACTCCCATGATCTTTTCTTACTTAGTGCAATGTCTGTTGAAGCTCTGCTGTGACTTGAGCTTCCTTTCTACTGCCTTGTATTCTTACCTCTCCCTTTTGCTTCCCTAAAGTGGTTTTGTTATTCTTCTTTTTGATAGGGTGTCTCCTGTTTTTCCTTTTGTAACCCTCCTACTTGTTTTGACCTTTCCCTGGAAGACCGCTGTCCCTTACACAATTGTACTATGGCAACAAGCTGCAGTTTCCTTCTTCCTAGCCGGTTATCAAAGTACTGTATGCAGTAATCAGATAATATGCTACCTCCTACCTTGGGACTGGGTTAACAACTTCAAAGACACTGATGTGGAAAAAATTGGCAACTCTAAAGAATAAAATCTAAGGGATAAATTTGAACCCACTATGCAGATTTACAACAGTAAAGGAAAAACGCTACTGTGGTTAACAAAAAAGATAGATTAATCCAACTCAAATAATTGGCCCATATCAAAATGAAAAAAAAAACTGTCAAATGGACAGGGTCAGTTTCTCAGACATTCACAAAAAGTGTAAAAAGGAAATTAGTAGGGAACAGAAAAAAAAATCACACATAATTTGGCAAGACGCAAACCCCAGGGAATTCTACAAGTAAATCACTTCAGTAACAAAATTAACAAAATCAGTAGGTCTTGTTACAGTACGCAAGAAGATATTAACAACTGAAAAGGAGATAGCAGAATTTATTTATTTTTATTTATTTGTTTACCAGTTAAGTGCACTGATACCAGGGACTGTTTTCAGGCATGATCCAGACCACAAAGCTGGCACAGTAAATGAGTCATACAGTTCAAAATACATGGAATATATTGAATACAGTTGATATTAGCAAGCACAAGAAATACAGTAGGTCTCTAACAGGATAACAAATAGGTACAGGAATACACTAGTTACAATGGGTACAATAAATACAATCTGACTAACAGTGTAAGTGCACTAAAATGGGGTACAGGCAAGCCATTTAAAAGCTCAGCATAGAGCAGAGGGAAGAAGTAGGCATCAAGCGTGGGGGGAAGGATAACCTTAGAGGTCACCCCACTGGGCAGTTGCATTTAGCCTCATCCAGTAACCTTGCTTTGAATTGGGTCTTAAAGGAGGAGTGAGTGTCAAGGGAGTGGAGGGAGGTCAGCAGTTTGTTCCACAGCTTGGGAGCAGTGATGGACCAGGTACTGCTACCCAGGCAAGTGGAGATCCAAGGGACTTCCAGCCGTGGTACAGTGGACTGCTGCAGGCAGTGGGATGGAGTCTTAAGTTGGATCAGAGAAGAGTAGGGGGACAGGATACTGCTTCTAAGAGCATTGTCAGTGATGCACCCGAGTGACTAGCCATGCCTAGCCTGTAGGGGGAGCCAGCCTAGGCATTGGTAGAGGGTGCACTGGTACATGGAAGGAGGTGCCATTAGTACAAACCTACAAATATTATTATAGGCAGTGTTGAGCCTAGTAAGCAAGAGTGAGGAGATATGGAAGTATGGGAGCACCGTAGTCCAACAAAAGGAGCAGGGTGCCTTGAGCAACGGCAAGTTGTACCTCAGGGTCAGGCACTGATTAAGACAGAAAACAGCCCCCAGCTTCTGGTTAATGCACTGAACAGTTAAGTTATTGTGTAGACAGAAGGTTAGGAAGGGGTCTATGGTGACACACAGGTATTTAAAACATGGTACATCTTGTAGGTAGTCCGTGATCATAGTGACCGAGATTGAATGCCTAGAAAAATGGTGACTCAGTCTCGGTGACTGTGATCACGGCTACCTAGGGAGGAGGTGACTGGATATTGTGGTAATCGAAAACCATGACAGGAACTCATGTGTATATGCGTGAGCACCGTGGGGGAAGAGACACAGGGGAGGGATGGCATGTGGAGGGGTTGAGGTGAGCAGCTGCCGAGTCAGATAGCTGGCATCATGGGGAGGGTGGTCAGCTGAGAGGCATGGATTACTGGGTTCTGGTCTGGAGTGGTGCATTTTTTTTTTTTGCTGCCTGGTGGCATGTATTGCCTCAGGTTATCTCCCCCCCCGACATGTACCCTCTTGGAGCTAAGAATCCATAAGTGGGGGGGTGCGGGGGACATAGTGCCCTGCATTAAAAATGAAACCTGTAGGTCTTGGGCGCCATTTTTCAGTGCACTGCCAGTGTGCATTGCCGAAATTATTTTTTGTCGAAGTACACTCGCCATAATAGAGATCGCTGTTGCTCGATCACTATTATGACATGGAATCCATCCTGTAGAGGGGAGCCATCAGGTGAGAGGACAGTTAGGGTGGAATTTGCTTTGGATAGTTTTAATAGGTTGGGTTTGGATCCCAGGAGCATAGATTTGGTTTTCTTGCATTTACCAGGAGTCAATTGGTTAGGAACCAGTTATGCGCAGCCACGTAGTTCAATGTGAGGATGGTGGAAAGTCCAGTCAAGCATATAGTAAGGCCTCACAGGAGAGGCTGTCCTTAGGAAGGGAGTTAATGAAGAGAGAAACTAACAAGGACCCCAGTATGGAGCCCTGAGGAACTCCTGTGGATACAGCCATGGCTGCAGAGCTGGCAGATCCTATACTGATGGTTTGGGAGCACCCTGAAAGGCAGCTTTGGAACCATGTTGATGTACCTACTGAGCAGCAGAGGTCTATCAGTTTGGTGTGGAGTAAACTGTGATCAACCAAATTGAAGGCATTTGTAAGGTCTACAAATACAGCACTGGTAACGTTACCTATATCAGTATTTCTATAGACATGATTAGTAAAGATGGCCAGGGCAGAAGTGGTGCTATGATGCTTTCTTAACCCATGTTGCTGTGGGCAGAGCAGGTCGGATTTGCTTACATGGTCAGAGAGTTGGTGGTGGACTGCTTTATCTAGGAAGTTGCTTAAGGCAGTATTGGAATGGGCCAGTAGTTATCAGAGGACAGGGGGTCACCTGTCTTGAAAAGGGGGATAACTTTGGCAATTTTCCAAATGGCAGGCATTGTGGATGAGGCTAGGGTTAAATTAAATATGGTGGTCAGAGATCTAGCAATGCAGGGGGCAATAAGTTTGAGAAAGGTGGGGTGGAGTCCATCACTACCTGGACTGCCGCTGTTGGAAAGGTTCATTAGGAGTCTGAAGGTCTCATTCTGAGAGACAGTTCTGAAATGGAAAGGAGGGTTGGAAGCTCCCTCCAAGTGATGGTAGTTGGTCTGGTTGCTAGGGCATGGCAGGTTGAGGGTATCCAGCTTGCTTAGATGAGCTGAGAAGTCCTCAACACCTACTTCTGCAGTGTTTATACCAATCCTGATATCATGACATTAACAAGAGTGGATAACTATATGGACAAACTAATAATACTGGAATCAAAAGTACTAAATAGGATATGCAAATTAAAAAATAGCACTTCACATGAAAAAGACCTGTGTGGAGGGTTGATAGGCAGGGTGTAATACAATGCATTGTGCCATGTAGACGAAGATTTTGTAATTGGTTGGTTCTGTTCATGTCTGGGGCCTAACTCATTTCTAGGAGAAATTCTCGGAGACTCACATGGTGAGGTGATGCAGGAGGGAATTGGCTTCACTGCCATACTCATGTCGAGAAACAAGGGGATTCCTGCCTTCCCAGCTGAGCAGTTCTGAAGCCAGAACTACTGGGGGGGTGGGAAACCGGGAAACACAAAACTTTCACGTGCCATCGGTGGGGGGGATTTGGCAGGTCTGGAGCCACTTTCAATATTGCCTATCCCAAAGGCTTATGGGGTCAAGCTGGGCACACCAGGTAACCTCAGGGACTAAAACTAGGGGGGTTGCAGATCACAACTGGTGTGATCGTGGTCCTGGTTCTCATGCAGCAGGTGGGGCCAAGGAGGCCTCAGCACTGTAACTCTCCTGTAATGGCTGCAAATGGCCAGGTTGTTTAAAGTAAAAAGGCATCAAGTGGCAAGCCACACTTTGAGCTAAGCTCCAACACTCCATGTGGGGTCTCTAAACAAGGATAAGCCCAGCCGTTGGTGTTTGGGGATGTGTGGTGAAACTGTAGGGGGGGGTCAAGTTAAAGCTCACAGTGCCCTGTGGGGCATCGCATCACAGTGCCTCAAACTCACAGAAGTATTTGGAAAGGTAACACATGACAGCTCATGCCTAGATGTCCTGATACATTGTGAATGAAGGATGCTGCATTCTCAGCCCAGAGCTTAGCTCAGATGATGAGTAGCATCCTGCTGGTTGTCTATAGCCCCCCACTGTGCTAGTACCCCACCCCTAATGGGACAGAGAGACATTTTTAGGGACCTTATGCATGGGAACCAAGGCACTGCATGCTGATGACCGGAGGCCTTTGGGGGTGGGTTGCACTGGGGAGTGGCTACAGATGCTGGCCCTGAATTCTCAAATGTACCATGCGGGGGACTAGAAGGTGTACCATGAATAGCAAGAGATGGGAAGATGTTTCACACAAAGTTACCAGGAGGGTAAAGATGAATAGGTTGCTTGGAAAGTGTTGGATGGACACACCACTGGATTGGGCTCAGTGCCACCCATGGACTTGGCAAACATCAGTACAATCAATCGGGTGGGATAGTAGTCTGTTGAAGTTGGTGTGGTGCTTCTATGTTTCAGAGCACACGTACATAGCTCCTGCAGTTTGATTTCCTGTTTTGCTGCTACTGAGCACTGAGTGATTTCCCTCAGGGTGGTTCCACAAACAGTACAACTGTTAAGATGCTAGACAGGCAAATAGTTACATACTGTACAATGCCAGAGGCCAAACCAGCACAATAAAGTGGACCAGAGTGCTGCAGTAGCTGAAACAGGAGGGGACTGCAATAGCTTTTCTACAAGAGACACACCTGACCCAGAATGAACATGCAATGCTGAGAAGGTTGTGGGTGGGTTCAGTGTACTCCTCTTCATTCCAGGGGTGCCTCACAGGAGAGGGTGGTGATCCTGGTCCAGTAAAGTAAGTAACTGAAGAACCAGAAGGGAGGTTTATACATGTTATGGGCACGATCAGATATGTGCCCAGTACTTTAGTCAATATTTATACCATGAACTGGGGGTGATAATATCAGATTCTTGCAGGACAGGTTGATAGCTTGCGCACCCCACCTTCAGATCTATACCTTGTGGGGGGTACATTAATGCAGTGTGCAGCCCCAACTGGACAGGTCAAGTACAGCTACCCAGGAGGTGTTCTGAACAGGAACTTGTATCAGACAGTTGTTGCCAGAACTGGGGCTTACCAAAATCTGTCAGTCCTTAAACCCCTCCATGCTGGACTATAATTGCTGGTCTACCCCTCCAGGGCATACTTGCACATTGTGTTATTCTTATCTCATCAAAATGGGCCCATGCAGCTAAAAAATTTGAGATAAAAAATATTACGCTCTCGGACCATGCTCCTGTTTTCGTGGACATGATGATTGCCCCTGTCTGGAAAACTCCATGCTAGAGACTGAATGCTTCATTACTTAATGACCCAGATTACCTCAGGATGGTGGAGGAGTGTACAGAGAAGTAGAAGGCCCACAACCTTACAGACTACACATAAACAGTCATTTGGTGGGATGGCCTTAACATAGAAACATAAAAATGACGGCAGAAAAAGGCCAATGGTCCATCCAGTCTGCCTATGGATCTCTGTAGAGCCCTATGACCTGATGACAATCAGGGGTTGTACCCCTCCCCGGTGGTTATCCTACTCCTCCCACATCCTTGTCCCTACCAGTGATGACTGTCCCCTTCATTCTATCCCATGCACTCTTGAAACCACCCACAGTTTCTACTGTCACCACCTCGGCCGGCAGGCTGTTCCACGGTTCCACCACTCTTTCTGTAATGTAATACTTTCTCACATCCCTCCTGAACCTTCCCCCTGTCAGTTTCCAGTCATGTCCTCTTGCTGTCGAGTTGGTATTCCTGTTCTGTGGAATCCACCATGTTTATTTCTTTCAGGAACTTGAATGTCTATATCATATCCTCCCCTCTCCTCTCCCTTCTAGCCTCCAACGAATACATATTCAGTGCCTTAAGCTGTTCCTCATAGGACTTTTCTTGCTGTCCCTGAACCACTTTGTTACCTTGTGCTGTACCAGCTCCAGCCTGTCCTTGTATTTTTTAAGGTGAGGACTCCAAAACTGGATACATTACTGGGTACCATTACAAGATGCATCATTAGTTTCGTGGCCAATAAGAAAAAAGAGAGACATAGAAAACAGTAGCTATGCAGCAGAAGTTCTTTGACTTAGAGGCAAAACATAAAATAGTTCTGGACTACCAGGTCAAAATACATGTTAAAGAGGGACTCCTGCCAAAAGTGCTGCATTGCAGAATTAGATAAGCATGCCCCCAATAAATCTCATACCAAAAATGAAGTTTCTATGTTACTCTGTTTTAAAGTTGTGAGCTATTTTATAACCCTGATTTCACTACCTATTCAAAAACAAAACAATTTCAGTGACGAGCCTCTGATGATGTGATCTCCTGAACTGACACTCAAGTCCTCCCTGTCAGCAACCTTATAGGACCTGCTTCTCCAAAGTTTAAGAAACTGGAGCTATAGTAATCCTTTAAAAAAATGACACAGAGTTGGATGCAGTGCTTGCTTTTCCAGAATGTTCAGATGCATGGCACTGCACTTTAGAACATGTCAGAAGGTGGTTTTGGAATGTAGCACTGAACCAAGGCATAGAATGTCAAGGTGGTGCAAAATTTTAAAATGTTTGGGGGACACAAAGTCTCAGAATGTGACAGGGATGTACCATTTCAAAATGGGGTGGGACAGTCAGTCTCAGACTGCAACAGGGACGCACATCGAGGAATTTGGTGGGGACTGGCAATTTTGGAATACGGTGGGGATGTACTCTGTTGGAAAGTGACAGAATACACCATTTATTCTGAAATTGCTTGTTCCTGCCACATTCCAGAATTGTACGCACCCACCATATTTCAAAATTGTGAATCACATCCCCTCCACATTCCATCACTATGTGTCCCAGCCACATTCTAAAATTATGCATGCCTGTGTGGATGGGTGTGGGTAGTCAGGTTAACATAACAGGCAGGCAATTAAAATCAGTGCATAAAAATGCCAAAAGGGCATTTACATTTTATTTGCATCATGAAATGGAAGAATATTTTAGAGAAACCACAATAAAATGGAGTTAGATAATTCACTCAGGAAAAAAATAATAAACTTAAATAGAATAAATCACTGCTTTGACTCAGCAGGGTCTCAAGGCTTTTCCTCTGCCCAGCCAGTAATAGCTAGTGTGAGCCCACACCACACTAGGAGGTCTTACTCCAACCTCCGTCAGCTACCTACTGGCTCCCTATCTGACTTCTGGTGTCACAGGAGGGATTTTTATACCCATCCCCCCTGTGGGCAGATGACCTTAGCATCACTAAAAACATAAATCTGATTTTAAGCCCTCTTCTTAAATTATACAATGGTTGAGGACTTACTAAAGATAATGCTGACTCAGTCATGTTACCAGAACTAAATAAACTAGCCCAGAAAAGTATTAACTTGTAGGGTGAAGTGGAAACTTTTCCATTCCCTTTGATTGACAGCTTTATAACTATAACAATGGACCACTAGTGGCCGCTGCTGGCCTAAAGAGTACCTGGATTGGCATTTTTCTGCAAATCCCTGCTCAGGTATGACAGACTTGATATTTAACCCCAGCAGTTGAATGCCAACATTTTATGTTTAAGCAGGTTTATATTACGATTATGTCCTTTTAATTGACAGGATAGCTTTAAACAATTAGCTTTTTGCTTTATAATACACTGGGCATGCATGGTTTTAGCACAGGATTCTTCTGTGGCAATATAACCCTTTTGTATGGAAAGGGATATGTCCATACTTTCTTCCTGTGTACTTTTTGGAAGGGAACACTCTGAGCTTAGGAGCATTGTTGATTAAAAAGGAGTAACTTCAAGCTGCTTTATGGCAGCTGCTAGAAACAGAGCTGAAATGCAGCCCTTTGATTTTTTTCCCCGGCTTAAATGTTCAGCCATCGGCTTTACATTTCATTTTGGCCCTTTGCCAAGGGCTGACTTTATATCAACACGGGTAACCCTCTGAGATATTTTATAGGAAGGAGGGAGCCTGTAAACAAAAGAACAGCTTTCTTTTAAGGCAGCCTGACATATTTCATTTTTATTCTAGATTGCCGGGCTGCATAAGAACCACGGAGTGTCCAAGAAAAGGACAGGGAAATGGGAGAGCAAGTGAGCAAAGTGTTTGTTCTACAAGTTCCTCTCCATTTCACTTTTTAAGTAATCACCCCTCTGGTGTAGGGGTTATATCTATATTGTGGCAACAGCCACTCAAGGACCTGACTAAAGGAGCCGCACTGAAACATGGGGCTAGCCAAAAGTGGCAATAGAACTAACCACATATTGGCTTCGGCTCAGCCCCAGTGCGACAGATTCTCAGGAAGCAGCAAGACACAAAGTGTATTTTAAAAGGAACAGGAGAGAGAGGTAGTGCTTTTCATTGCACCAAGCTATGTCACCGCTTCTCACTGTTTCGACTCTTCCAGAGTCATTCATTTGAGACACTTAAAGAACATGCGGCTTTCACATTTCCTTTGTGTGCAGCAAAAGCTGCCATTTACAAAAACCTGGACTCTCATGAATGGGTAGTAAAGTCAAGCCCACTTATAAGAACATCGAATATAAGACCATCATGAGTATAATCACATTTTGCTTATGGACCGATCTTGCTCCATTGTTTCCTATGGGCTGTAAGCCCGTTTATAAGAACTCAGAGACTGGCTATAATCAAATTTTTTTGGACACTTCCTAGTGATCCTGGCTGTCTGAGCCATGTGTTTGCTCACACTTGGGGCTGGCAATCAAGCACTAATTGCTCTCGGCAGTCACAGCTCATTAACACTGTAATTGCAATCACGCTTTTGTGTGTGCTGGCTTTGATCTTTTTTTTTTTTTAAACATCTTTATTGACCATTTTTTATTTTCCACAAAATATAAGACAGACATACACAAAGGCCCACTTGTTCCTGGGCCCCCCACCCCAAAACTGAGTGAGGTAACTATGTACAACATTTAACTATATACATACCCAGCTGCCTTGCACCACCCTTGATCACCCTCTACATATCCATATTCAATAACAATATACAGTAGAATCTCTGCCTAGGGAAGTGCATTTGGATGTCAGAGTCTAAGACTTAGGTTAATTCTATATAAGTACAAACCCTACATCCTGAACAGTAGCCCTTAGGTGGTGCTCAGTAGCTGGGTCCCTAGGAAGAAGAGAGTCCACGCCCACCCACACCCAGCCGCTTCTGAGGATTTCTATAGCCAGACCGGATGTTGTCCGGTCGGTGCATATATTAGGAGTAATCAATAGGACACATTTTAGTTCTAGCCTCTACTCCCCATCTATAGATCTTTGCCTACGTATCCTCAGACAGACAGACCTGAACTTGGGGGGATTTAGACTGCAACATGTAGACCGTCTCCAGGGTCCTCCATCTCTTATCATAAATTCCTTTTCGGCCGTCCCGAAGCATTTGTCTCTTAAACCTACTCAACGCTTTAGCAAGTCTTCCACCCATTGGTCATATGGATAAATCAGATCGTTTTCCAATGCTTCAAGACAAATGCTTTAACTAAGGAGGACATTAGAGAGATATGTCCTTTAATGAGTGTGCTCGGGATATCTGTCATGTCCCCAAGACACAAATCTTTGGATCGATAAAGTCTCTGTAATTCACTACGGGGTCCATGTTGTGTCTGATTTGCTCCCATACAGGGTAGATTTTGGAACATTGCCACATGATATGGAATAGATCCCCTGAGTTTGCCCCACACCTGAAACATAGGTCTGTCTGTCTGAGGCCCCTAGCACATAGCTTAGCAGGGGTATAGTATATATTAGAGACTACAAAAAATTGCATGATCCTATACTTAGGGATTGGAATGTACCTACTACTGTTCCAAACCTCTTTCTAATCAGGCCCCTGGGGGAAAGTATCCTTTTTATTTTCCCAATATGGAACTTTTATGAACACCTTTCCACCTAAAAAATCTAATAGTAGCTTGTAAAACCTAGACAAGGGTCTCTTAAGGTCGTTGACATCTTTAATGTGGTTCCACGTAAAAGGGGAGTCCAGGTCTCTCGCTCTCCCTCTCTCCATTCTATATATCATATTAGTGACCTGAAGTTTCTTAAAGAAGTTGATGTTGATACAGTGTTCGGGAAATACTACCTTGTCTTCTCTTAAAAAATCTGACCATTTCAGGTTTAGCAATTGAGTAGCCCACCGCTTCCTTATTATCTGCCCCCCAATGAGCATATTTGGATTACACAAAACAGGTTGCTCCCTGGAGCCCTTCTGGGCTTTCTTTTGGTTTGGGGGCAGAAAGGTCCACCAAGCTACTAATGACTTGGCAATTGGGGTTTGCTTTCCACCCTCTGGTAAGTCATCAGGATTAAAAAACAATACTGCTTCCGGGGAGATGTCTAAGTCTCTAAGGATCTGTTTTTCGACCTGTAACTAAGTTGGAATATATTTCCTCCACAGATCTGGTCCATTGTCCCATTATCCCCAATTGTCCAGCCAAGTACAGATGTAAGTCTGGAACTTTAAGACCTCCCATATTATAGGGCAGTCGTAATATATTATATTTTCTCCTAGGGGATTTAGCACTCCATAAGAAATTGGAGATAAGCCTTTGTATTTTAATAAACCAGGGTTTTGAAATGTTGTAAGGAGATAGATGTATTGGGTACAGAAGTCTGGGTAGCAGATTCATTTTAATCAACCCTAGCCTCGCTGCCCAGTTCAACGGAAGCTTATTCCATCTAGCTATATCCATTTTGACTACCGAGATTATCTCGGCCAGGTTTGCCTCTAGACCCTCGTCCTCATTAGTTGTGATCCAAATGCCCAAATATTTGACCTTTTTCGATGACCATTTCAGTTGCAGATGATCAAAGTCTGACTTGTTAGTGAATACAGTAAGGGGAAGGACCTGAATCTTGTTCAGGTTTAGCTTATAATTTGATACCCTGGAAAATCTCTCAATTATCTCCAAGACTCTGATGAAGCTCTTTGCTGGTTCCTGAAGGTGCAGCAGAATGTCACCTGCAAAGACAGAGACCTTCATTTCCGTCTCTCTAACGACAATCCCCTGTATCTCCGAGTCCATCTGAATCACCCTTAGAAGGGGTTCCAAATAAATGTTAAATAGAATTGGCGATAGGGGGAATCCCTGTCTAGTTCCATTATCCAGACAAATTTCTTTCGACAAATAACCATTACATAGTACCCTAGCCGTAGGGGCCGCATATAGATTTTTTATGCCTCTGAGAAGACCCTCCGGGAATCCCATAGCTCTCATAGTTGTAAACAGGAAGTTATGAGAAACCCTATCAAAGGCCCTTTCGGCATCTAGTGCAATTAATGCCATGGGTATGTTCGAATTTAAGGCCTTATGTAGTATATGATGGAGTTTCCTAAGTGTGTCGTGTGCCCCTCTACCTGACATAAATCCTACTTGTTCTTGATTTATAAGCCTAGGGGCAATTTTAGAAATTCTGTTGGCCAAGATCTTTGTTAGTAGCTTCAGGTCTTGATTCATCAGGGCAATGGGTCTATAACTTCCAAGGGATTCTTTGGGCTTATCTGGTTTGGGGATAAGTGTAATATAGGCCTGATATAATAGCGGGTGAGGAACCTCATCTTGCATAATGTTTGAGAATAATTCCTTCAACAGAGGCAATATAGATGTAGCATGAGTTTTATAAAATTGTGCCGTTAGACCATCAGGTCCCGGTGTCTTGCCTTTTGGGAGTGAGTTGATTACCTCTAAGATTTCAAAGTCCAAAATAGGGGCATCTAACCACTGAGCTTGTTCTGGATCCAATTTTGGAAGAGGTATATATTTCAAAAATTCTTTGATATCTCCCTCTCTGGCCGAAACACCCCCCTGATAAGTTTCCGCAAAATAGGTCGCAAAGGCATCAGCCATTTTCTGGGGTTCTGTTATGATATCCCCTTGAAAACTAATCATTGGGATTACACGAGCTGCCTCCCATTCCTTTATTCTGTGTGCTAAAAGCCTTCCAGGGGTATCCCCTTGCATGAGATAATTGGCCTGAATTTTTTCTGCCCACTGATCCCACTTACTAAAGAGGATGCCTGCCATTTCCTTTCTTAATTCCTTGAGCTCTAGGTCCACCCCCTCAGAGGTACCTTCCAAGGGAGCCAGCGAGTCGATAGCATCCAAAATAAACCCTTCCCTTGCCCTTCTCATACTGTTCCTTCCCGCTATAAATCTCTAAGCCAGACCTGAATATAAAACTTTACAAGCAGGCCATTTTAACCTCATGTCTGATAATGTAGGAAGTTGGGTCTGAATTATCTCCCTTAGAGCTTGCTCTAATCTCGGTATTATATTTTCATCTAGTAACTAGTAAGGACTCGTCAAGTCTCCATCTGTATGGTTTCCTTGTGGGGGCTTCCATCGACCAGATCAATTGGACTGGGGAGTGGTCCAATAATATTCTAGTATGGGTAATCAGCTCCCTCACTCCCTGAATTGCTTCTTGATTAACCAAAAAAAAATCGATTCTTGAATGAGTTTTGTGTGCCCCTGAATAGAAGGTCATAGCATGGGCTCCTTTGTTACATACCTTAATTGGGTCTACCAGCGCCGCCACCTCCTGGAGTTTGGCCATAGCTACCTGTGCTATAGAAATGGGGCCACACTGAAGGGGGCCTTTTAACTTTATTGTCGGGACAAAGGTTCCAATCTCCTGCTAGGATTAAAGGGTGTGGGGTTAATAGGGCTATATCCTCTTCTACCGAGGCAAAAAAGTCTGGGTTAGGTGGAGTGGGAGCATATATAGAGGAAATTGTTACTAATTCGCCCATAATGGTACCCGTGACGTAGATCCCTCGGTAATCATCCCTAGCCTTGACCTGCAGGACCACAAATGGACAGTCTGTTCCGATGAGGACCGCTACCCCTTCTGAGGCTTTAGTATTTCCATCTCCAAAAACCTGCCCTACCCACAGTCTCTTTAAGAGACCCAGCTCCTCTTTTAATAGATGGGTCTCCTGCAAAGCCACAATTTGTGCTCCCAGTTGGTGAATATGTTTTAGTATCACCATTCTCTTCCTCCTCCCTCTGAGGTCTTTATCATTCCAAGTGATAATTTTAACATTAATCATGCAATTTCAATAATACCCCTCCTGTCCGCTCCATCTGAGGCTGCCTTGAGATATGCGTGGGTCGTGGACTCCCTTCCCCTCCTCTCCCAATAATCCCCCCCATCCCCGATCCTTCGATCAACCTCCCGACCAAATAGATACGTAGATGAACCATCTATTACTGATCGGACTCCCAGACCCTTCCCATCCTTGTCGCCCACTCCGAGTCTACTTAATTCCCTGAAAGACACTCCTCTCCTCCCCTCGCATCCCCTTTAACCTATTCCCATAGGAATATTTCAAGTGATATCCTCTCGTATTGTACACATGGGAAAGAGAATTTAGTACCTAAGTATGATAAATCCTAATAACCCCCCCTGGTGGAGAGAGAGGAACAGCAAACCCAACAAACACAAAACCAAAAAAAAAAAACTCTTTAATTCAGAGATAGGGGTCGAGATCATGTTGCGGGCCTACAGTTACATCTGGGATACCTGACCCCTAACACATCCTTTGTTTAGCAAGTCCACAGTTCCAAGTGAGATTAAATTGTCCCACCTATTTATCCTGGCCCATATTAAAGTACTAAAGAAATCTCATAGCGTAACACCCCCCAATCCTGGAGGATCTGCTACAAAGAGCGTCAAAAAAAAAAACAAACTTTTTGTCTTCTTCTTAGTCTTCCTTTTCTTCTTCTTCTCTTCTGCCTTCCTTGTCTCAACCTCTCTCTCTAACATAAATTTCTCCGGTTCATTTCTCTCCTATTGTCCAGATGGATTCAACATATTCAGATCCCTAAATATGCCGCACCAGGTCAAATCCCTCCTTGATAGGCCGCGATTAGGTCGCAGATTTAAACAGGTCTGGAAGTTCCCATCGTAGTCCTTCTGCAGCTTCCTTCGCCGTTAAGTACTTCTGGTCCCCGGATTGTAGCTTCACCACTAAAGTGGCAGGGTGTTGCATCCTAAACTTCACTCCAGCCAGATAAAGCTTTTTCTTTATTTCTCCATACTCCTGCTTCTTCCGAATCCCCGGAGTCTGATCTTGAAATACCAATAGGGGTGCCCCATTCCATTGTAGGTTTTTTAGTGCTCTGGCTTTATTTAAGACATGAGACTTCTCCTTAAAATTTAAGAAGCGCATGATAATGACTCTTGGTCTGGCTCCCGGCGGGGGTATCTCCCTAAGGGACCGGTGGGCTCTTTCCAAATTATATGAGTCCCCATATGGAGTTGGGCCTAAAAGTTTCATTAGGAGGTCCTGAACAAATGTAATGCAGTCTGCCCCCTCGGACCTTTCTGGAAGACCCACCAGGATCAAATTATTCCTCCAGCTACGTGATTCCTGATCCTCTACTCGATCCTCCAACCTTCTTACTTGCTTTCGAAGGGTCACCAGCTCCTGGTCGTGCGATAGGGATTTCCATTCCTGAGAGGCCATACGCACCTCCACATCTCCAACTCTTTGGGCCAGGGCATTTAATGTTGGTTTTATTGAGGAAAAATCCACGACAAGCCCCTTAAGGAGATTTTTAATCTCCAGAATATCATCAGGGGATGCCTGACCCCCTCCTGCCCCTTCCTCGTCAAGCCTCTGGTCCTCTGGCACAGTCGATGGGGGTTTTGGCTGCTTCATTGCTGGTGCTCACGGGTCCGGGTTCTCGGGAGCCTCAAACTCCATCACGGGTGTTTTTGTCGGTCCCCCGATCGTTCGCGCTTCCGCAGCGAGCAGGATCTCCACCTCGAAGGCAGGCGATTCTTTGTGGAGGGCAGAGGATTCTGAAGAGGTAAGCTCTTGTCGACCGCTACTCTACGGGGTCAAAATGACTTTTAATTTTAATTTAAATCAGTTAGGGCCTGGGAGCTCTACTCAGCGCATCCGTCCCCGACTAGCTCATCACGTGATCCCCGTGCTGGCTTTGATCTTAGTAATTACTGCAGTG
This sequence comes from Neoceratodus forsteri, assembly GCA_016271365.2. Lineage (NCBI taxonomy): Eukaryota > Metazoa > Chordata > Ceratodontiformes > Ceratodontidae > Neoceratodus > Neoceratodus forsteri. Next base: position 538,028,625 of record CM057449.1, on the reverse strand, counting down.
GTAGCCAAGTGTTTTGTCATGAGTTTCGATGGCAACACAGGATGTGTTAATGAATTGTTAAAGTCTTCAATGCAGTCCGGGGAGAATCTTGTTTATCACATCCCAGCTCATTCACTTTGAATCAATGGGAAAGATTGCGGGGGGATAATTTGCCATTAAGTGCCCTTTAAACTGATTTACACTTAAAATTAACTTAGACATTCCACCGTGGCTACCCTTTAAAAACCTGATCTAGTCTGTGTGTTTTCCAAAGCACTACCAAAGCTTATCTGCTGCTGCTGACATGAAGAAGGACAAATATACAGCATTAACACACACAGAGGATCCAAATCATAGAGTGTCTCAGTGTTCCTGGCACAAAACATTCTGAGGTGGCTGAAGATTTTAACATCAGTGTCTGCACAATTTTGACAATCCTGTCCAACAAAGAGAGACTGTATATGGACTACCAGAGGGGGATTAATCATGAGATCAAGAGAAAACATACTGGGAAGCTTAGCTTTATTTGACAAATGGGGAGGGGGGGGGGATTGGTGGCACCTAGTGTCCACTGGTATAACTGATTTCAATGGCAGCCCGCTTTTAGTAACAGCCTGCTTATAAGAACATTTTGCCTTGGCAAATAGTATGTTCTTATAAGCGGGCTCAACTGTACCAGCCACTCTCCGTAACCTTTAGTGGCTCCCTCTCCTTTTCCACTAAGAATCTAACCATAGGACAGGAAGCAGCAGGGAAAGAAACAAAAGGGAAGAAGGGGTTACTCCTCCTGTCCAACACATGGCTCCATATTTCATTTATTATTAAATAATATTAAAAAACAACAAAGGGGATTATGCAAACAGGATAACATACATTCTGCTTTACAGCCCCAAAGGCTGTCTTTGTACTCTTTACTTAGGCTACCCATAGGCACCCTTATGCACTTAAATTGCCATGCTCTTCGTATGCTTTTCAACACCTTGGAGGTCATATGCACTTAACCTCCTTTTTTTAGCCTGGCCAAAGAGGATATAGGAAACACAGTGAAAGGGATAGATCAAGAAAGAAAGGGAAAATTTGCACGAAGGTGGCCTGCCTTCTGGATTAGAAAATACAGGGGTAGCGAAAAAAAGAGTGGTTGCAACCAAGAGTTTTGAAAACAAAAAATGGTCCATGCAAAACTGAACCTGTTCCAGCAGGGCACTGTTGAAGGCGGGGAAGGGGGAATACCTCGCCAGGTTGACCACCCAACACTACTTTCTATCAGTAGTGCCCACTTTTTATTTAGCTGCAGCAAAAGCACTTTATTTTTATATTTACCCAATTGTACTTTATCAAGTCTCTGCTTTACAGTGTCTAAGCATTTTATATTCCACTTCATTATCTTTTTTAAAACTTTTGATGCCATGCCATCATCTTACACTCTTAATGCCAGCCGTTACTTCATGTGTGATCATTCACTGAGTACTTGATGTATTTGAACATTTCTATCATTTAGACAATGTCCATCCAACAAGCCAGCTGCATTTTAAGGCTTCCTATCCTGTGGCTCCATATTGGGGGTTAAGGCAGTAATGGGGAAGACCTCAATCTCCTTCAGAGAGTTAAAACCCAAGACAGGGGTTACCCTGTCACACATTCCCCCACTCAAGAGGGCAATAATCCTAAGGTTGTCCAATGTTCAAATAAGTACCCTAAAAAGGGGTGAGGTGGAGCCCCAGCCCACCCTCTCCATAAAGCTCCATCCTAGGGTCCCTTAGTTAAAATACTTTCATATCTGGCACAAATAAAAAAAGCTTTTGTTTAATTTATACAGTACATTTACCCTGGGACATTCTTTCATGGTAGGGGCATCCCCTGGCACACAACAGTGTCATATTTCATATGCACGTTTCATGTTTCATACATTAGAATGGTTGGGCCCTCCAACACCCAGTGAAACTTCCTTTGGGGAGGGGATTACCATGTTCTTTCCCCACTTAAACTTTGGAAGGAGGGTTAATACATACTAGGCCTGTATATGTAACAGCCTATCTTTAACCTCTGGGCTGTCATATCTGATTTTATATATAACTAGTAGTTTTAACTACCATCCTGTTCCTTCTTTCCTATGTGGGAATCTCCTCCTCCTCCTCCTCCATGGGTACCATCTCTTGCCCTTGACTCTCTGGGATACTCCTCCCACATCATTTTCAGGGGTCCCATTCTGTCTGCCCAACTCACAGGTCTTCAGGTATACTGCTACCTGCCTGTACATGCCCGACCAATAGAAATATGGGGTTAATCTTGCCAACACCTCCCCATGGCTCAAATGCCCAGCATGACCTTTGCTTACAGTCTCCAATACCTCTTGCCTATAGGCCTTGGGCATCACCACCCTGGCATCAACTTGCTTCATTCGGGGGTTGGGCCCCATATGATGCAGGACACCTTCCTGTAGCTCATACCATGATAACCATCCAGTCCCAACTCCACCATTAACTAGTTTCCTTCCCTGCAATTCCACATGGGGAATTAACTTGCCAATTGTACCATCCGCTAATTGCAGCTTTCCCCAATCAATAGCAGGACTACAATAAAGCATTACAGGTGGTGTTACAGAACATGAAATAGTCCCTTTAGCACTCATAGCTTCTTCTGTCACGATTATAGTCTGTTCGCCCAGTATTACCGTATCCAGCACAGTCTTACCTGGAGTTTCCTCTTGTTGATCTCCATCCTCCAGCAAGAAACAGCTGGGAAAAATCAGCAATAAAGGGATATTCTCACATAATGGTCATTAATGTTCTAGTAGGGGGTATTCCTTCTCCAGAGCCAAAGGATCTAGCTCCATCAAATCCTCATCGACATCCACCACAACATCCTCTACAATATCCTCCATGACATCCACCAAGACATCCTCTACAACATCCTCCATAATCACCCTGCAATGGTGCTCCACCTCTCTCCAGCACTGATCCACCTCCAGCCATCTTCCACTGAGCCCAATACACCAGTTGCACCAACTCTTCCACTCGATCACTGTACTTCTTCCTTGGTGCCTCACTCAGGTCACCCACTCCAGCAGACATCCTCATCTCTGGCACCATGCACTTACTGCCATTATCCTCAGGTACCAGGTCTGGTACCCCTGACTGAGCTCTCCTTTGTATCCCTCAGAGGCTCAGCCAGTTTCCCACTCTGACATCAAATGTGGATGGGTGTGGGTAGCCAGGATAACATAACAGACAGACAATCAAAATCAGTGCATAATAAATGCCAAAAAGACATTTATCATTTTATTTGAATCATAAAATGGAAGAAATAATTTACAGAAATCACAATAAAATGGAGTTAGATAATTCACTCAGAAAAAAAAACCTTAAATAGAATAAACCACTGCTTTGGCTCAGCAGGGTCTCAAGGCTTTTCCTCTGCCCAGCCAGTAATAGCTAGTGTGAGCCCACACCACACTAAGAGGTCTTACTCCTACCTCCGTCAGCTGCCTACTGGCTCCCTATCTGACTTCTGGTGTCACAGGAGGGCTTTTTATACCCAACCCCCCTGTGGTCAGATGACCTTAGCATCACTAAAAACATAAATCTGATTATTAAGCCCTCTTGTTAAATTACACAATGGCTGAGGGCTTACTAAAGATAATGCTGACTCAGTGTTGTTGCCAGAACTAAATAAACTAGCCCAGAAAAGTATCAACTTGTAGGGTGAAGTGGAAACTTTTCCATTCCCTTTGATTGACAGCTTTCTTACTATAACAATGGACCACTAGGGGCCGCTGCTGGCCTAAAGTGCACCTGGAATGGCATTTTTCTGTGAATCCCTACTCAGATAAGACAGACTGACATTTTACCCCAGCAGTTGAAGGCCAACATTTTATGTTTAAGCAGGTTTGTATTACGTTTATCTCCTTTTAATTGATAGGATAGCTTAAGTTTAAACAATTAGCTTGTTACTTTATAATACACTGGGCATGTATGGTTTTTGTACAGGATTATTCTGTGACAATTTAAACCCTTTTATAGGGAAAGGAATGTCTATACTATCTTCCTGTGTACTTTTTGGAAGGGAACACTCCAAGCTTAGAGGCACTGTTGCTTAAAAAGAAGCAGCTTCAAGCTGCTTTATGGCAGCTACTAGAAACAGAGCTGAAATACAACCCTTTGATTTTATTCACCAGCTGAAATGTTCAGCAATTTGCTTTACATTTCAATGTGGTCCTTTGCCAAGGGCTGACTTTGTATCAACAAGGGTAACCCTCTGAGACATTTTATAGGAAGGAGGGAGCCTGTAAATAAGTGTGTTATGTTTGATGCCCTTTTAATTGACAGGATAGCTTTAAACAATTAGCTTATGTAAGGAATAAGACACGACAAGGTGTGGTTTATGGCCTGATAAGAGCATGCCCCAGGTGCGTAATGAGGCACGAGGCGCTTGCTCTAAGTGCCTTTAGCACCTGGGAAGTGCTCTTATCAGGCCATAAACCACACCTTGGAGTGTCTTATTCCACTTATAAAATGGGTCCTCCAAGTAGAAAGAAAAAAGAAAAAAAAGCTGTCAAAATGAAAAAAAGAAAAAAATATATTTTTCTAGTTACAAGACTAAAAATAGTTCCTCTTATGTACTGTCCTGTGTTGTATTTAGCTCTTGTCACCAATAGAGGGAGGCACACACACTGCTTTGATTAGGTCCTCACTACCCCCACTTGCACAGTTTCTGATTGTGTGTTTAAAAAAATGACAAAGCCAATTTTACAGGGAGCACTCATGTCCATCAGTAGCTAAGGCAGTGCAGAGCATCATCCCTTATAATGGGTCTTCTGGCTAAACGAGTATGGCTTTCAAAAGAAAGCAACTATAGACGATTTCAGCAGTTTATGACTGTGTGTTTAAAAATAATACAACAACTGGAGTTTTACAGGGAGTGCTCCTGCCCCTCCATAGCCACAGTACAGAGCATCTTCCCTTACAGTACGTCTCGCTAACTGCAGTGAGCGTGACTAGAAAAACCACCACATATACATGCAGGTCATGTTACCCAGTAAAGAAAAGTAGCATGTATACATGGTGAAGGAATTAGCTAGGGATTGTTGGCTTTTTCTAGTCAGTCTTGATCCACTACGCAACTGAGTTTTACGGAGGCGGCCATTTCTTGCGAGCGGTGCGACTATGTCACTTAGTGAATCCTGGGCCAGTGTTTGTGATGGGACGACCTTTGGCAGTTCTTTCTATGAGTATCTTTATTTTTTTTTTAGCATGTGCGAGGGAGTGGAACATTTGTTTTGGATTGATCATGCGTTTTAGGAATATTTTCTTTTTTTTATGATTAGCTATGGGTGCCAATGTCGGGGGTCCATGTCGCAGTCATTGCGAGGGGTGGAAGAAAGCTGCTGCACAAGAGAGAAATCAGTGTGGCTCCCAAAAAGCTTGTGTGCACTGAAGCTGTTTTGTGAGCGGAGGTTGGCATTTTTGAAATTAATTTTCTATGTTAGTTGAACGGGCACATGTTGTCATTTTGGGCAAGAACTTTGGTGTTGTGTCAGGGAGGGTGGGAGTGGAACAGGAGTACAGCACTTCAGCAGAAAATGTTTTTTCTGAAGTGGCACGCATGGATTTCAGACTGCACTGTGTCTTGCTTGGCATAACAAGTACCAGTTGCCATGTATATCAGCAGATAAGGACAAGGCTACTGGTACCTGTTAGCCAATCAGGACACAGGTTCTCTCTTACCCATTTTATAATGCTTTATAATACACTGGGCATGTATGATTTTAGCACAGAATTATTCTGTGGCAATTTAAATCCTTTTCTATGGAAAGGAATATGTCTATACTATCTTCCTGTGTACTTTTTGGAAGCGAACACTCCAAGCTTAGGGGCACTGTTGCTTAAAAAGGAGCAGCTTCAAGCTGCTTTATGGCAGCTACTAGAAACAGCTGAAATACAGCTCTTTAATTTTTTTCACCGGCTGAAATGTTCAGCCATCAGCTTTACATTTCATTTTGGTCCTTTGCCAAGGGCTGGCTTTGTATCAACACAGGTAACACTCTAAGCCATTTTATAGGAAGGAGGGAGCTTATAAACAAAAGAACAGCTTTCTTTTAAGGCAGCCTGGCATATTTCATTTTTATTCTAGGCTGCCAGGCTGCATAAGAACCATGGAGTGTCCAAGACAAGGACAGTGAAAAAGGAGAGTGAGGGAGCAAAGAGTTTGTTCTACAAGCTCCGCTCCTCTCCTCTTCATTTCACTTCTTTAGCAATCACCCCTCTGGCGTAGGGATTATATCTATATTGCAGCAACAACCATTCAAAGACACAACTAAAGGAGTCGCACTGAAACCATGGGGTGAGCCAAAAGCGGCAATAGAACCAGCCACAAATTGGCTTCAGCTCAGCCCCAGTGCAGCAGATTCTCAGGAAGCAGCAAGATGTGAAGTGCATTTTAAGAGGAATGGGAGAGAGAGAGAGGAAGTACTTTTCATTGTGTCAAGCTATGTCACGTCTCCTCTCCATTCTGACTTTTCCAGAGCCACTCATTTGAGCCACCTAAAGAACATGCTGCATTCACATTTCCTTTGTATGCAGCAAAAGCTACCATTTACAAAAACCTTGGCTCTCATGAATGGGTAGTAAGGAAGCCCTATTTGTATCATAATACCAGCCACTCTCTGTGGCCTTAATTGGCTGCCTCTCCCTTTCCACTAAGAGTCTAACCATAGGACAGGGAGCAGCAGAGAAAGAAACAAAAGGGAAAGGGTTACTCCTCCTGTCCAAGACATGGATCCATATTTCATTGATCATTAAATAATATTGAAAAACAACAAAGGGGGATTATGCAAACAGGATAACATACAGTCTGCTTTACAGCCCTAAAGGCTGTCTTCATACTCGTTACTTAGGCTACCTATAGGCACCCTTATGCATTTCAAGTGCCATGCTCTTAGTATGATTCTTAATGCCTTGAAGGTCATATGCACTTGACCTCCTTTTTTCAGCCTCACCAAAGAGGATATAGGAGACGCAGTGAAAGGGATAGAGCAAGAAAGAAAGTGAACATTTGCTCGAAGGTGGCCTGCCTTCTGGACTAGAACATACAGGGATAGTGAAAAGAAAGAGTGGTTACAAGCAAGAGTTTTGAAGAAAAAATGGTCCATAAAAACTGAACCTGTTCCAGCAGGGCACTGTCCGGGTGGGGGTGGGATATCTCACCAAGGTGACCATCCAACATTCCTTTCTATTAGCAGTCCCCACTTTTTATTTAGCTGCACCAAAAGCACTTTCTTTTTATATTTACCCAATTGTACTTTATAAAGTCTCTGTTTTATCGAGTCTAAGCATTTTTTATTCCACTTCATTACTTTTTTTAAAAACATTTGATGTCATACGGGCACCTTATACTTTTAATGCCAGCCAGGTTACTTCATGTGTGATCATTCACTGAGTGTTTGATGTATTTGAATGTTTCTATCAATTACACAATGTCCATCCAACAAACCAGCAGCATTTTAATGCTTCTTAGCTTGTGGTTCTATATGGGGGAGTAGGGTCTTAACAGGGAAGACCTACATCTCCTTCACAGGAAAAGACCCAAGACAGGGGTTACTCTGTCACACCCTGCTACATTCCAAAATTGCACATCCCTTCCCTATTCCCAAATTACACATCCTTGCCACATTCTGAAATGGCACATCCCTGCCAAATTTCATAATTGCACATCCCCGACAAGTTGTTTGAATGCCACATTCCAAAATTGTTACTGCCACATTCCCAAATTGTGTGTCATGCCACATTCCAAAATTATGTATCACTACCCCATTTCAAAATTGAGCAAATAAATGCATATCATTTGCAGGATAAGTGCATAAAAATACTTTTATTGCACACAAAGATGCCAGGAACACAGATGGAGCATGCCTGTCCCCACGAACAGCCAAACGTTTTTGTACCAAACTTCATGCTTTTTCAAGGCTGAGGTGCCTTTCTAAAGTGCACCCTTATAAATGGTTATACTTAGAGTGACAGTGCATACATACACCATTACATCCACAATATTAGTAAATTTAACAATCAAAGCCACCTAAAAAAGACTTCCAACTATCATAAAATTCCAAGTGCATACCCAACATGCGTATGAAGAAATATATGTAAATAAACAACATCTTAAAATCAGTAAAAGCAACACAAATTCAGTATAGCAATGAATATATCAGTTACATTTCCCAATTTAAGTTTTCATTCCAGCAATTGATACAGTTACTAGATAACTTTATAAGGGCTTCTATGTAATAAAAAAACCCTCTTATAAAAAAGGGGATAGTTGAAAAAATAATTCAGCCCTGGTGCAATATAAAATTTGGTTTTATACTGCCAAAAAGACTCTTTTTGCCTAAGTTTTTTGTCTAAATCACCCCCACAAATACGTTCCCTAACACTATCAAGCATCTGGAACGCAAAACGATGGTTTCTACCTTTCATCTTTACATGCTGTGCAAGAGCACTCACATCATCTAGATTAGCAATGCTTCTGACGTGCTGTCCTAGTCTATGTTTAAATTTCCGTGTTGTTTTACCAATATAAAAGCCCTGACAGATGTTACAAGTAGCAATATAAACAATATTTTTAGTGTTACAATCACAAAAATCCTTAATTTGATATGTCTGATCTGTTACTGGATGCTTGAAACATTCACCTACTTCGACATGTTTACAAAAGGTACAGTTCTCACACCTATGAGTACCACAAGTCAGAAACTTGTCCTTTTTCCTATCTGGAGTCCAGTAGGTGTTCTGAACTAATGAATACCTCAAATTTTGTGCTTTTTTTGTTACTACTTGAGGTAATTCCTGTTTAATCTGATCCAATTTTTTCTCCATTTTTAAAATATGCCAATTATTTTTAATAATGTCCCTTATTATACAGTACATGCCTGTGGGCTAACGGTTGAAATGAATTTAACCGTGTTACCATAATTCTCTTATTTGCTGTTACTTTCCACCTATGTTTAAGGAGATCAGATCTATTTCTACAGTCTGGTCTCTCTTTAGCTTTTAAAAGGATATTCATATTATATCCCCTATCTTGGAACCGTTTTTTAAGATCCTCAGCACTTTTTTCATAATGATCAGGATCTGAACAATTCTGTTTTGCTCTAATATACTGCCCTACAGGGATATTGGTAGTGACGTGCACAGGATGACAACTCTCAAAATGTAATACCGAATTTTTATCTGTACATTTACAATAAAGCTTATTCGCTATACTACCATCCATATTTTTAAAGATAGAAAGATGCAAAACATGATTTTCCTATAAATCACTTTTTACCTCAAACCTAAGATTTTGATTGGTCATCTCCAAATATTCAACAAAGAAATCTAATTCTTGTACTGTACCTTTCCAAATGAAAAAAAGGTTGTCAATAAAATGTTTATAAAAAATCAATTAGATGTAAAAAAGGATTCATGTCACTGTAAATTGCTCTAGTTTCCCAATTAGACATGTATAGAATAGCATGGTTCAGGGCCATGGCTGCCCCCATAGCTGTACCCCTAAGCTGTAAATACATATTTTCTTTAAACAAAAATGTATTGCATTTCAATACTTTTTCAGTGACAGCAAGGAGAAACTCCACATATAGCTGTGAGTAGGATGTTTTAGAATACAAACTTTCACTTAAACATTCTAAACCTTCATTATTAGGGATGTTCGTATATAAAGAACAAACATCCATAGTGATAAATAGTGAAGAAGTCTCAATTTCAATGTCATTCAGAAAGTTCAGCATATTTGCCGTGTCCCTCAAATAGGACCTCGTATTGACTGCCAAAGGTTTAATGTGGTGGTCCACAAATTTGGCCAAATTATCTGTCAAAGATCCTATTCCGGCTACTATAGGCCTAGTCGGTGGACACACCAAGCTCTTGTCTACCTTTGTCAGTCCATATAACACTGTTCTTACAGGATTTTTGACTGTAAGAAAATCACAAGTGTCACCATCTCAGAGATTTTCCAAAAGTGCTTCCTGCAAAATAAAATCAATTTCCTTTTTATAAGTATCAGTGGGGTCATGATTCAGGCATAAATAGAAATTTTTATCAGACAATTGTCCCAAAAGTTTTGCCTCATAGTCCATTCTATTTAAAAGTAAAAGAGAAAGCAGACTGTAGAAATAGATCTGATCTCCTTAAACATAGGGGGAAAGTAACAACACATAAGGAGAACTATGATAACAAGGTTAAATTCATTATAACCTTTAGCCCACAGGCATATATGGTAAAGGACATTGTAAAAATAATTGGCATATTTTAAAAGTGGAGAAAAAATTGGAGCAGATTCCACAGGAATTACCTCAAGTGGTATACAAAAAAGCATAACATTTGAGGGATTCATTAGTTTAGAGCACCTATTGCTCTCCAAATAGGAAAAAGGACAAGTTTCTTCCTAGTAGTACTCATAGAATTGTACCTTTTGTAAACATGTTAAAGTGGGTGAATTTTTCAAGCATCCAGTAACAGATCAAACTTATCAAACTAAGGATTTTTGTGATTGTAATATTAAAAATAATGCTTATGTTGCTACTTGTAACATCTGTCAGGGCTTTTATATTGGTAAAACAACACAGAAATTTAAACATAGACTAGGACAGCACGTCAGAAGCATTGCTAATCTAGATGATGTGAGTGCTCTTGCACAGCATGTAAAGATGAAAGGTAGAAATCATAGTTTTGTGTTCCAGATGCTTGATAGTGTTAGGGAACATATTCACGGGGGTGATTTAGACAAAACACTTTGACAAAAGGAGTATTTTTGGCAGTATAAAAACAAATCTTATGTTGCACTAGGGCTGAATGATTTTTTTCAACTATCCCCTTTTTTATAAGAAGGTTATTTTATTACATAAAAGCCCTTTATGAAGTTATCTAGAACTGTATCAACTGCTGGAATGAAAATTTAAATTGTGAAATGTAACTGATAAGTGCATTGCTATACTGAATTTGTGTTGTCTTTATTGATTAAGATGTTGTTTATTTATATATATGTCTTCATACACATGTTGGGTATGCACTTGGTATTTTATGACAGTTGGAAGTCTTTTTTAGGTGGCTTTGATTGCTGAATTTACTAGTATTGTGGATGTAATGGTTTATGCATGCACTGTCACTTTAAATATAACCATTTATAAGGGTGCAATTTACAAGCCATCCTTGAGAAAGCGCAGGTCCTGAAATCATCATATGGTTTTCGGTGGGAGGGGCACACTCCATAGTGTGTGCCCACGTCTTTATGTGCAATAAAAGTATTTTTATGCATTTATCCTTCAAATGATCTATATTTATTTGTCAGCAGTGATGTGTAGCCATGCTGCCATCTGCTCTGAGATTCCAAAATTGTACATCACCACCACATTCTGAAATTGTATGTCACCGCCACATTCAGAAATTGTGCGTCACTTTCACAATCCAAAATTGTGCATCACTGCCACATTCTGAACCTGTGCATCACTGCTGCATTCTGAAATTATTTGTCACTGCTGCATTTGAAACTGTGCATCACCACCAAAATCTGAAATTGTGTGTCACTGCTGCATTTCAAAATTGTGCATCACTGCCACATTCTGAACCCGTGCGTCACTGCCGCATTCTGAAATTATGCATCACCATCACATTCTGAAACTGTGTAAAGGCCACATTCCAAACCTGTGCATCACCACAGCATTCCAAAATTGGGCATCACTGCTGCATTCTGAAATTGTGTGTCACCACTGCATTCCAAACCCATACATCACCGCCGCATTCCGAACTTATACATCACCACTACATTCCAAACCAGTGGATCACTGCCACATTCTGTAATTGTCCATCACCGCTGCATTCTGATATTGCTTGTCAGTTCTGCATTCTGAAATTGCGTGTTACCATTGAATTCCAAAATTGTGCATCACTGCCACATTTCAAAACTGTGCATCACTGCCACATTCTGAAATTATGTTTTCCAGCTGCTTTCTGAGACTGTGTCATTGCTGTATTCTACAATTGCAACCTGGTGACATTCTGAAATCTCATACCTGCAGCATTTAAAAAATTGCACACAACTTTGTTATTCTAAAGCCACATTTGCCACTGTATTCCACCCCATCACATTCTAAAGTACTGTACCTTGCATCTACACATTATAGAAGTGCATGTGTTGATCCTCCCTCCCCCAGTGTCAGTTTTCCTTTTTCAGATGTTTACTACACCTGCAATTTTAAGTAACACAGGAGAAATAAAACATATAAGGTAGCTTGCAGGGAGGATTAGGCTGTGAATTCAGGAGATAACATCATCAGCAGCTCTACACTGAAACTGGCTTTTCTGAACAGGTAGTGAGTTAAGGGTTACAACATTACTTATAATTTTTAAATGAAGTAACTTACAGATCTGATTATTGTCATGAGGCCGACTGAGGATATGCTGATCCAAATTCTGAATTTATTAATGTCAAAAATGTTGGTCTCAGTCCCCCTTTAAACAACAGCTATAGTAGATAAATTGAGAGCAGACTAGAATTGCCTACTGGATGAAAATTAGAGCGTGCCTATGATACTCCCACCAATGGTTCTACGAATCAGACAATAGATGCAGAAAGTTGCTAGCCTGGCAATTACGTAAAGATGCTTCAGGCCATACAGTCCTGAAATTGCACAAAAGATGTACCCATAATATTTTTGAGACCAACCCCCCAAAATTGCTGCACTGTTAGGGGATTTTTACAAACACTTCTACATCAAAAACGATGATAAATTGAGGAGGGAATACAAGTGGACTTGTTGAGATGGGACATGCTCCCATTGAGCATCAGAGGCAAGAGTGCCTCAGTGAAAATGAATGTTCTTCTGAGGTTTTTGTTCCTCTTCCAAATACTTCCCTTGAAAATTCCAGAGCACTTGTGGTTTTGTTTACAAAAAAGTATACTTTGATTTGTTTGGGCCTCTGGCAGACACTGGATCCACAGGAATTTGCTGTTGCTTCCTAGAGACAGGGGTGGCCTAATCCTACTGGATCTGTGCAGGTATTACCTTGCAGCACAGCTTGTCCCCATAGCCAGCTGGGCTTAATAGAGGGAAAACACAGGATGGCTAGAAAAAGAGGCACAGCAACCTTTGCTGGCCCTGCTCTTTGCACTGTCCCATATCCATATGACAACCCTTATCTTGTCATAAATGTCTAACCCTTGGGTGAGACATACAGTACACTGTATATGCTGCTAAAAGCCAAGATACTCTCACAGTCCCAAATGCTGTATGCCCACTCACCAGCATTATAGGCAACTGGGATTTAATTTCACCAGGCACAGATGCAGGGATCCACAGGTGGAACAGACTGGGCCTGACTAGATATGAACACTTTGTAAAGGGGTGCTCCTGTATTCCCTTTGTGGAATTGCAGTAGAAATTTGGTCTCCCAGCCCAGGATCATTATACATACCTGCAGGTATGCCAGTATTTGACATTGCATGGCTTGGTGCCACAGGTTGGTAGAGAGATGTCCTTGCTGGAAAATGTCCTATATTGGGGAATGATGTTCACTGGCTGGAGAGGTGCAATATCCAGAGCCTACTATATCCATTGGATGTAGACTTCACAGACTTCACTGTACTCTATACACACTGGGAGCAGTAGACCCAGATTGAAATCCCTGAAGATTCCTGGAAAAAAGTCCTGGGAGAGGGGATGGAAGGTTATGGCATCCCCCAGGATGAAGAGAGTTCCAGTGAAAGTGTATGGTGCATTTTTTTCAAACACCTACCATTACAGCACATTGTCAAGGGGTAACTCAAGTTTATGTTGGATAAGTTGTGGTGGGACAAGGTCCCATTACCACATATTCTGAGGTTGCCCCTACCTACAGCCACATTGAGAGCAGGTACGTATCACCCATTTCCCTATCTGGGGAGCGGATAACCCAAACACCTATGAGCACCTTTTCTTGAGACTGCTAGCCCCCAGGTGAGGGCTGAGGTGTAACAACACTTATATTGTGCAATACTTATGGCAGCCATGAAGGGGGGGTGATAACATGCTAGCTAAAAGAGGAACCTCCTGCCCTCCAATGTTGGGTGAACAGAGTTAACAAGATGAGTACAATGGAAAGGATAACAGCCACACTAAGGTTGACCTTAGAAATATGCACTGACACCTGGGCTACATGGGAAACAAGAGATGTGCCCTTCTCCCAAATGAGCCAGAAGAGGAGCCATAGATGAAAATGAGAGCTGAAGAGGTTTGGTAAAGGCAGATTGGCCAAAAGTGCCAGATGAGGAACAGGTATACACCCTCCACAATACACACATTAGAATATTCAATAACTTCTTGATACATAGCTCTTGGTGCACACAGTTGTTTCCAGTTTATTTGTTAATGGAGGTTCCCACTTTCCATGGAGAGAGCCAAATGCACATTTGGACTGAAAAGAAGGCAACTAATAACATTGGAGTAAATGACCAGGAAAATCATTTACTAGAAGCTGACACTATGAACTCATGCAGTTTATTTGGTTGTTCCTATATATTGATCTCGTTGGTTTTTATCACCAGACTAAAAATGTATTGCATTGTGATCACAAAGATATTAAATGTATGCATGTGTTTATTTTAGAGCTGAGAGAAATTTATCTTCCACCAGTGGAATTTCAGTGAAATTATTATTTTGCTTCCACAAAATTGCACAAAATATCCGTGAACATTTTGTCACACTTCACCAAAATTCTGATTTCAGTTATTTCCATCTGACTTAAAAAGTATTTGTCCAAACTGCACCAACATTGATAAGATGATGTTCCTGCATCCGATACAGATGTGTGCTAAGTTTAAGATCTCTGTCTTTAAAGGTGACTGAGTTAGAAGCCTCCAAACATTCATAAATTTCAAAATTATATTTTACAATTTTGTAAACTGCAGAATTGTAAGCCCTTATAACTTAAAAACTGGAGAACAGAATATCACTAATTTTGTTAGGGTCATTGACCATAAATATTAGGCTTTGAGGCCAACCCCAAGGCCCAGAAGCAGAATGTCATGCTGCCATGCTGATGAACTGGGTTCAGAAGTGAGCCAGGGAAGCCATGGCTGGAGACTGGCCAAGGCAGAGACAGCTGCTGCTCAGCAATGCATCTTGGTTCGGGGTGGGTTGGCAGTGGATTCCACCAACACAGTGATCCCTGTGCCTGGGCAAGGGAGCTTGCTCCTGCTGCAGAGGAAGCTGTGGCTGTGTGAGGCTGACAGGTGCACTACCCCCACCAGGTGAGATAGGAGAGGAATAGATGTTAGAGAATAACCTGGCAGCCAAGTGAATAATGGCTGGGTTCAGCCTGATCAGAGTATATCCCTGTGAACAGAGTATATCCCTGAGAGATGAACTGCCGGCCAGGAGAATATGCAATATGTAAAAAAAAAAAGGGTCTGTGTTTGTCAACTCTAATCCCTTGTGCAAAGGCTGGCCATGTTATAAGCTGCCAAAGATTTCCCCCAAAAATCAACAATTAAAGTTGAATTTCATGAGTTTTGTGAAATTGTGGGATTTTATGATACTTTCATTGAAGCCATGTCCATACGTTTTGCGCAGTCATACACTTCAGCTGCTATTGTAGAGGGCAGCAAATGCTTGGTAAAGTGTCAATAATGTAGTATTCATAGGAGGTTACATAGTGAATGTATAGTGGTACCAAGTATCAGATCACTATCTTCAGTGATGAACCATAAAAAACAGTCATGGACATCACCGCACTAACCTGTTTTCTTGCAATATGCCAGCTAACCACTAGACCTCACTGACTTAATGACTTGTGGTGACACAAGTTCATGCAGCATTATTTCTGTACAGTGCCAGCTGCTGATTCTTTAACAACCCTATAGATAACCATGTGTATTTTTACTAGTTTAAAGCAGTGGCACCAAGTGACATCAAGCCTTACAACTAGTTGTGACTTAGGCCACTGTGACAGAAGTATCTGAGTATCTTTTGTTATGATGGATCATGAGGCTGGGCAACACTGTCACAGGAGTGTTGGAGGGATATTGCAGGGCCATGACGCTAGTGCAGGTAAGGTGATTCAGTGGTGATAACTACTCTGTGAAACTTAAATTTTACAAGTGGCATTACCTATCATGCATCCATGAATTTTTGAGCAAATTTTGCCAGTTAGTACTTTCTAAAGTATCCACAATAAATGTTAATCTCCTAAACCATATTTATCCAGCTTAATTAGATTCCAAGATATATTTACTTTGCTACGCATGCCAATTCTTGAGTGCATACATGCAATAGCATGGAGCTATAAACATCCAAGTATTTTAAAAATCTTCACACAATTTAAAAAATATTAAATTGTGAAATTTTGAACTCCTGTAACTCAACATTTATACAACAAATTGCCTCCATATTTAGCAGTTTCTATGACTCTTCCAAGAAAGTATATTATGTTGTTTAAGAACCTTACCCCTTTCAGAAATTCACCACTTCAATAATTTGGAATATTCTTTTTTTATTTTTATTTTATATAACTTTTGATTTCCATTATTTTGATTTTTCAGGGTACTAAGTGAGGTAGACAACAACATAAAGATGTTGATAGGGAGAAGCACAGGGGTAACTGGAGAAAGTGACAAATACAATAAGGACAGGGATGGGGCAAAAAGGGGTAAGGCCATAAAGAAATGGAGGGTAAGGAGTGCCAACACCTGTAGTCTGGGCAACAAGCTCCCTGAACTGGTGGCCTTGATGGAAGAGGGATGCCTGGATATCATAGCAATCACAGAAACATGGTACACAGAGAACCATGACTGGGATGTTAACATACTAGGGTACACAACCTACAGGAGAGACAGGGATGGGATAAGAGGGGGCAGAGTTGCTCTATATGTAAGGGAAGGGATAAAAGCACCTGAATGAAAAAGTAAACAGGGAGGAGAGGAGGCACTGTGGGTCTCCTTAGAGACTGGAAATGGCACCATAATCTGCACAGGGATTGTATACAGACCCCCATGTCAGGGGGAAGGAATGGACAAGGATATGATAGAAGGCATACTTAGGATGGCTGAGAATGTCCTTCAGGTGGCATGCCTCAGACAGCTAGTTTTGGAACCAACTCATGAGGGAGCAATCTTAGACCTCATACTCTCAAATGGGGAAAGTGAGAGGCTCTCAGATCTAGAAGTGGGTAGCCATTTGGGAACGAGTGGCCACCAAACAGTGTGGTTCAAAATAAACCCAGCTACAGAGTCAAGCCATATAAAAGTGAGGGTTCTGGACTTCAGGAGGGGTGACTTTGGTAGAGTGCCTTAGAAATGCACTAGCAAACAGGCTAGAAGGAGGGGTGAAGCAACAATGAGGAAATATCAAAACTGCCATCACAGAGGCAACAAGCATTTGTGTGAAGCAAATAAACAAACTGAAATGAAAGAAAAATCCACTATGGTTCTCAAAAGAGGCAGCGGTGAAGGTTAGGGAGAAAAAGATAGCATTTAGGAAGTACAAGGAAACACAGAAGGAGCAGGACAGAGAACTGTACTAGTTAAGGCAGAAGGAAGCAGGGAGGGTAGTCAGAATAGCAAAGGCCCAAACTGAGGAAAAGACAGCCAGCTTGGTTAAGAAGGGGGATAAAACCTTTTGTGGGTATATCAGGGAACATAGAAAGACGAAGGGAGGGATAGTGAGGCTGAATAGAATGGACAGTGGGTGGGTAGAGAGGGACAGTGAAAAAGCAGGGATACTGAATGAATACTTCTGTTCAGTATTCACAAAAGAGGAGGTGGGGGAGGTGCTTAATCCAATTAACAGAAGCACTCTGGATGGGGGTCAATCCCAGTCCCTTCACAGAAGAAAGGATTCTGAAAAAACCCCTAAAACTGAAGGTGGAAAAAGCAACAGGGCCAGATAGAATTCACCCCAGAATTCTAAAAGAATTAAGCAGAGAACTAGTGACACCACTGACTACCCTTTTTAACAAATCATGGAAGGATGGTGTGGTACCTGAGGACTGGAAGAAGGCAGATGTGATTCCCTTTCACAAAAGTGGGGCCAAGACAGAGACAGGAAACTAAAGACCTGTCAGCTTGACCTCTGTGGTAGGGAAAGTGATGGAATCACTTCTGAAGGAAAGAATTGTTGAGTACTTAGAGGACAGTGGGGCACAGGACCCAAGGCAGCATGGGTTCACAGTGGGAAGGTCATGTCAGACGAATCTCATAGATTTCTTTGACTGGGTGATCAAAGTAGTAGACCAGGGAGGGGCTATGGACATGGCTTATCTAGACTTTAGCAAGGCATTTGACACAGTCCCACACAAAAGATTAATAGTCAGATTAACCAGCCTGGGAGTGGGTACCAGGTTGGTAGCCTGGGTAAAACATTGGCTGGACAACGGGACACAGAAAGTAATTGTAAATGAAGTCCACTCTGAAGAAAGAGGGGTTACTAATGGGGTACCGCAGGGTTCAGTACTTGGTCCAGTCCTTTTTAATGTCTTTATAAGTGACATTGCAGAGGGACTGGAAGGAAAAGTATGCCTCTTTGCAGATGACACAAAGATCTGTAACAGGGCTGATACATAAGGAGGCATGGAAAGGATGAGAAGGGACTTGGCAAGGTTGGAGGAATGGTCAGAAGTATGGTAGCTTGGATTCAATGCAAAGAAGTGCAAAATAATGCATCCTGGAAACAAAAACCCAGGGAACATTACACAATGGGGGGGAGGTAGTTACAACAACAAAAATGGAAAGGGACCTGGGGGTAAACATATCAGATGACCTTAAGGTTGGCAAGCAATGTGGGAAGGTGGTAGGGAGGGCTAGGGGGATACTGGGATGTATAGGGAGAGGCATCACCAGCAGAAAACAGGAAGTTGTTATGCCCCCTGTACAGACAGTTAGTGAGACGCCATTTGGAGTACTGCGTCCAGTTATGGAGACCCCCTCTCCGCAAGAACATAGACAGGATGTAGGCAGTTCAGAGGAGGGCAACTAAAATGGTGCAGAGTCTGCTAGAGAAGCCATATGAGGAGAGACTAAAGGAGCTTAATATGTATACCCTTGAGGAAAAGAGGGAGAGGGGGGACATGATAGAAACTTTAAAGTACCTCAGTGGAATCAACAAAGTCCAAGAGGGTAACATCTTTCAGAAAAAGAGATGTGCAAGAACAAGGGAACACAATTTGAAGACAGAGGGGGGACAGCTCAGGGGCAATGTGAGGAAGTATTTTTTCACAGAGAGGGTGGTGGATGCATGGAACAGCCTTCCTAAGGAGGTTATAGGGTCTAAAACTGTGGTAGAATTCAAGACTGCATGGGACAGACATAAGGCAATTTTTGTGGGGGGTAGGAAGAAATAGGCTGTTGGTTAAATAGGATCTGCAGCTTATCCTCTAGAAAGGGAAATGGGCAGACTAGGTGGGCCAAGCAGTCCTTATATGCTGACAAAGTCTATGTTTCTATGTTTCATTTGTTTTCCATCATTCCATCTTTATCAAAACTGTATACATCTTTATGTAGCTTTCAAAAATAAGTTAACGTTTCAGGACTTGAGGTTGTCTCTTCATCAGAACTTGAAAGCTGTAAGAAAAATAAATAAAATAAACAGAATGCTTGATGTTGTATTTTAATTGATCTTTAGAAAATAACTTCAATAATAATATTTCTAGTATTTGGACCATACCTCCAAACAGTCTATGCAATACTCCTTAGAAAATATTTTCTTTTCAATGTTGGCTGATAGTCTATCCACCAACATTGAGCAAACTCCTTAGAAATGAGGGTAAGCCACTATATGAATTTAACTACATTTCTTGGTGAAAAGATTAATTCACAGCACTTTTGTAGCAGTTTTAGAATAACACAGCCCATGTATGTTTTGCAGGACAAGGGGCTGGTCACATTTGCACAAATGCATTTCACATAATACTTGCGTTTGGATTAAAAGGTCTGAAAATATTTGTGAAAGTAAAATAACATAAAAATTAAAACTTCTTGGGGGTGTTCCCTCCACCCCCCTCCTTCTTTAATACACCTAAACAGGAGAAAAACTGAGCTAATTGAACGTTTATTTATAACTTTTTCTAGCACATAAGTGGCTACATTAAAAAGAAAATATTTTCTAAGGAGTATTGCACAGACTTTTTGGAGGTATGGTCCAAATACTAGAACTATTATTATTGAAGTTATTTTCTAAAGATTAATTAAAATACATCAGACATTCTGTTTATTTTATTTACTTTTTTACAGCTTTCAAGTTCTGATGAAGGGACGACCTTAAGTCTTGAAATGTTAATTTATTTTTAAAAGCTACATAAAGATCTATACAGTTTTGATAAAGATGAAATGATGGAAAACAAATGAAAAATCAAAATAATGGAAAACAAAAGTTATATAAAAGAAAAATAAAAAAGAATATTCCAAATTATTGAAGTGGTGAATTTCCGAATGAGGTGAGGTTCTCAAACAACACAATAGGCATTCTGTTTCCGGAAATATTTGAGTCACTCTCCCACGTTTCAAAATATTTATTCATTTTCTCTAGTACGAGGGCCATAAGGTGGTGATAACTATCCTTTGTGTGTCTTCCAAGAAAGTATCCATATGAATGTTATATTATTTAGCTCCCAGGGTGGCAAAGTTGTAAGCATGGACATATTCAGAAATGATCACTTGGATAATAAATTGCCAGCCTTTGAGCCCCTATAAATTTCCCTCTCCTCATCCAAATGTTGACACTTGACATTTTTTTAGGACCTCTTATAAACAATATGCATGCCAAATGCACTCAGGTTTCCACTGGACTGAATGGACAGGCAGCTGATGGGCCGATTGCTGCTACTAGTCCTCTTCAGGCGGTGCTATATAATGCCAGATCAATGAGGAATAAGACTGCTATCACTGCAGTTTTTGTTGCTCATTCCTCAGTCAATCTGGTATGCTTTATGGAGACCTGGTTAGGTGACAATGCCAATCCAATTTTGGAAGTGGCGGTCCCTGCTGGTTTCTCCATGGTACACTGCCCAAGGAAGGATCATAAGGGGGAAGGGATAGCCATCTTTTTTTAGATCTGAGCAGAACATGATGGTGCACCCAGTGAGGGACACTTTGTCCTTTGAGTGTGTTTCCATGTGTGGGAGTCCAGGTGCCAGGTACAGGGTCCTCCTTAAATACCGGCCACCTGGGAGGGAGGGGGCTTCCTACAGGAGATAGTGGAGTTTGTCAATGACCGGGTGTTGGAGTTGCTGAGATGGATTATTCTTGGTGATTTCAATGCCTGGGTCAACAATGACCTCTCATGTTTTGGACAGGATTTCCTCTAGAGTATAACAGCTCTGGACCTGGCACAAGCAGTTGTTACTGTGACTCACCAACATGGGCATGCACTGGACCTGGTGTTCCACAAGGGCCTTGAGGTGGAGAACCTCAAGATTGAGCTGAACAGTTGGTCAGATCATTGTGCCATTAGTTTCAAGTTCAGGGCCCCCCTCGGTAGTCCATCCCCTGTGAAGGTGGTCAGATACCACCATTTGATAGGGCTGAGGCCTGATGGACTTTTGACAGTACTAGTAACCTCGGGTATCATGGAGGCCTGTGCTGAGGGTACAGAGAAAGCAGTAGTGGCATATAATAGAGTTACTGGTGTGGCTTTCAACCTCGTAGTGCCAGTCTGTGTTCACCCTTTGGTTTATTGCTTCAGTTCACCATGGTTTGACAGTGATATGAGGACATTGAAAGCTAAGGGGTGGATGATGGAATGGCATTGGAGGAGGTCTGGGACCCAGGAGGACAAGCTTGCTTTGAATATTCACTATGGTGAGTATCAAAGATCCGTCTCCCATAAGAAGGTAGAAATCCTGCCCAGGGAGATTGTGACTGAGATGAACTGACCAGCTCAGCTTTTTTTGGGCGGTGGACAGGCTTTTCATGTGGCCTGTCTGAAGCCCGTGAAGACTGCTTCATTTTTTAAACGTGAGGAGTTTGCTTATTTCTTCTCAGACAGCGTGTCCTCTATTAGGGCCTGGATTTCTTCAGTTAGGAAGTCACCACCTAGCCGTGTTGCACTAGATGTTGCAACAGTGGTCAATGGTCATAGGGTGAGTTTTGGTCAGTAGCAACTGGGGAGGTTGTAGAGAGGATTTTAGGGCTACAATCGATCAACTGTGAACTGGGCCCAGGCCCAACGTGACTCTTGGTGGGCTGTTCTGGGCAGCTGGGCCCAGTGTCTGCCTGGATTGTTTGATGCTCCTCATCAGAAGGGTTCTTTCCTGTGGAATGAAAAGTGTGTTGGTGAGGCCTCTATTGAAAAAAAACAACACTGGTCTGTGATGTCCTGGTGAACTACAGGCCTATCTCTAACCTGCCATTTTTAGGCAAGGTTATTGAGAAGATTGTGGCGTCACAGCTGGAGATTCACCTGATCACCTTTGACAGATATGAGCCTCTCCAGTCAGGATTTCAGCCATAGCTCAACACTGAAACTGCTTTGGTCAGGGTGAATAATGACTTTCTCAGGGCAAGGGAAATAGGAGAGCCTTGAGTTCTTGTTCTCCTGGATCCTTCCTCAGCATTTGACACACTTGACCGTGGGCTTGTACTGGATCAACACAGGGAGTACGAGGGACTCTCCAGCAAAGTTTTTAGCTAGATTGAGTCCTACCGCAGGGGCAGGTTTCAGAAGGTTGTGATGGATAATTTCTCATTGTGCCCAGTGGACTTGTACTGCAGTGTACCCCAAGGATTGGTCCATTAGCCCATGTTGGTTTTGGCATACATGCTGCTCCTGGGTGGGATCATTAAGCAGTATAGAGTTGGGTTTCACTGCTATGCTGATAATACCCAGCTCTGTTTGTCTTTTGCACCTGGTATCTGTGGACTGGTGGATGTGATGAACCAGTGTCTGGCTGAGTTCCAGGGCTGGATGTTATTGTGATGGCTGAGACTCAAACCGGTCAAAACTGAAGTACTGGTGATTGAGCCATGTATGGAGTTAGCAATGTTGGAGATGGAAATAGGGCTTTGCCATGGTACTTCCAGGCCTGATGCCTCCAAAGAGGTGAAGAATCTGTGTGTCATCCTAGACAAAGGGCTGATATTTGAGGCTCTGGTGTCAGCAGTCATCCCTGTATGGCTTCTAACATCTTAGAAATATTAGCCAGATTTATTCCCTCCCCCCGAGGAATTGCCCTCTCTGGTACTTGCATTTGTGATTACTTGCCTTGATTACTGTACCACCCTCTACGTTGGGGTCAGTGGAGGTATGCTGAAATGCCTGCAGCTAGTGCAAAATGCTGCTGCAAAGTTGTTGACTAGCCTTCTGAGGATCTGTCACATTACCCCTGCACTGCAGGAACTGCAATGTCTGCTGGTTAAGTGGTATATCTCCTACAGTGTTGGTTTGCTTACCTATAAGGCCCTACATGGTCTGAGTCAAGGCTACCTGTGTGATCTTCTGCATCCTTATCATCCCATTCATTCCCTCCATTGTGTTGATAAAGGCCTCTTAGTCATCCTTAGGACCAGACTTAAAACCTCCAGGGACAGATTCTTCAAAGTGGCTGGCCTGCTACTTTGTAATTCATTACTGAGGGCACTGATGTAGGCCTCCTCAGTGGAAGTCATTAAAAAAGGACTCAGAACCTATTTATTTTCTCAGGCTTTTGGTGTCTAAATTATTTATTTATGAGTGACCTATTTACTGTATGGGTATGCTATCCTGCTTTTAGTTTTTTATATCTGGATGTTGGGCTAAATTTGTATTTATATGTACTGTTGTCAGTTTTGTTTATTTGTTGTTTTCTCTTTGTACTGGCACCCTGGGCCTCCAGTGAAAAGCGCCATAAATAAATAAAATTACTACTACTATTACAAAGTTCAGACCTCTAGCTATAACGGTGACTTAGGTAAGATCAAAAAAAACATTTCTCAAAATGTCATAAAATTGCATGGAATTTCATGAAAATTCTGCAAAACTAGAATTCAGTGATTTTGCCAGGCTCTAATTTATTTTCTTGAATAAAGCTGAGTTAAAAAAATAGCTCCTCCGTAGGCTCGGATGATATACTTGCCATTGTGATTAAAGTACTGGATCAGTCCGTAGTAGGACCTCTAACATGCTTATACATGAATTCCCTAAGTACAGTAAGGTACCAAACGAATGGAGAGAGAGCCAATGGTTGTGTTAATATTTTAAAAAGTTTCAAAATCAGAATGTGCAAAGTACTGGCAATAAGCCTGAAGTCAATACATTGTGAATTGTATAGAATATCATTTTGAAATGGAACTTTGTACAAATCATTGGCGAGACCTCATCTACAGTAATGTGTCCATTTTTGGAGGCCACGTTACCAGAAGGACATAGACAGAGTGGAGGTGGTCCAGAGGATGGCAACTAATATGGTGCAGGGTCTGCACCAAAAGCCCTATGAGGAGAGGATGAAGGACCTCAATATGTACACCCTGGAAGAAAGAAGGGAGCGGGGGGATAAGATAGAGATTTTCATATACCTCAAGGTTATAAATGAGGTACTGGAGGGAAGCATTTTTCAGAGAAAAAGATGTTCATAAACAACGAGTCATGACATGAAGCTGAAGAGGGTAGACTCAGGGGAAACATGAGAAAGTACTTCTTCACTGAAAGAGTGGTAGATGCATGGAATAGTTCCTAGCGGAGGTGGTGGGGGCACAAATGGTTTCGGAATTCAAAAATGCATGGGATAGGCATAAGGGAACCTTGGTAAGTAGGAAGGGGGGGGGATAAAGCCAGAGCTCAAGTAGGGTCTGCTGTATTACAGTAGGTATAGAAAATGGGCAGACTAGGAAAGCCATGTGGTCCTCATCTGCCATTAGTTTCTATGTTTCTATGTTTCTAGATAAGGCAGACATTCACCAACATGGATTTTCCTCAGGTTGGTCATGCTCAATTGACTTTGATAACCTTGTATGATAAACTTACTGTAGCTTTGATATTGACAAAAGGAAAACACTTGATATAATTTATTTGGATTATGCCAAGTCCTTTAATAAGTTACCACATTTTGCAATCATTCCCAAACTCCCAATCCTTGGAATCAAGCTCACTATATGCAATTGGATATTGGTTCAGTAATAGGACCAAAAGGGTTAAACTATATGAGCATATATCTGACACTGGACCAGTGATGAGTGGTATTCCTCAGGGATGGGTCATTGGACCTTTGCTATTTAATATCTTTATTTCAGATGTAGGAAAAGGTCTAAAATTTGGACATAACAAATTTGCCAATGACACTGAATGCTTGACAAAGAAACAGACAGAACACACTTACAAGAGGCTATAAATACAATTCTACAGTGGGCAAAGAAATGGGTAATGGCACTCAGTATATCCAAATGCAAAGGTATGGACCTGAGTAAAAGAAATAAATTGTAAAAATATTTTGAGTTGGATGAGGAAATAACATCTGTCATGGAAGAAAGAGATTTGGGAGTTGTTTTCACACAACTTTAAAAAGATCATCACACAAAGCTGGTCCAGTGGTGTGGAGGGCAGAGTGATTCAGCTCCTGGTAATGCTGGTGATCCAGGTTTGGGAACGAACCAGGGTTGCTCACGGGTCAGCTGGGGGAAGGAGGATTGAACATCCATAGACAGCTCTCCTCTTCCAGAGGGGGGGACAGTGCATGCTACTGCTTGACTGCCACCCAGTAGAGGCTGGGCAGCACAGCATGCAGCCACATCTCAGAGGCCTGGACACAGGCGTATGAGTATGTTTGGTGTCTTCACGCTGCATGCCCATGTCAGTGCTTGTGTGCTGACCTTGGAAAGGGACAGAAAACAGGAAAGTTCAGGGGCTGTGGGAGGCTGGGCAGCACAGCATGCAGCCACATCTCAGAGGCCTGGACACAGGCGCATGAGTATGTTTGGTGTCTTCACGCTGCATGCCCATGTCAGTGCTTGTGTGCTGACCTTGGAAAGGGACAGAAAACAGGAAAGTTCAGGGGCTGTGTAACAGGGAGCACTGCCCACCTGCCTCAACCTGTGCTATCACCCCAGGATTCTGCTGCAAACTGGATCTGCACTCTGGGGGGTTGGGAAGGATGGCCCTCCGTCTTCAAGCCCCACCACCTGGGATAAGCCATGAGGCCATTTAAGCAGGTGAGTCCTATCAGGAGACGGTGGCTGGTTGTGGAGGCAGGTAGGGCTGAAGAGCCAGCCAGCACCCCAGGAATGAAAGGAACAGCTCTATCGAAAAAAAATTCTCATCACACTGCAGGGATGTCATACTTTGATGTATTAAGCATCATTTCACTTCAAGACAAAATACAGTTATCTTTCCATGATACAGAAATCTGGTTAGACCCCATTTGTGTTACTGTTCACCTAACTGGAGGCTCCACCTAAATAAAGATAAAATAATGTTAGAGAAAATTCACTGAGCTGTTGTGGGAATATAGAGACATTCTTTATTCTACCAAATTGGAAAACTTAAATGCGAAGTACTGGGAAGACAGAAAGAAAAAAGGTAACCTCATCCTGCTTTATGACTTCTTAAAATATCCCATACTCCAGCACAGTGTGGGTCTTGAATTTAAACAGGGAATTAGGGAAACTAGGAAGTACAATAAACAAATAAGAATTAATGAAAAGTGTTTTAGTAAGGTTTACTAGTACTTATTTTTCCATAGAGTAATTCAAGTGTGGAATGATGTCCCCCAGTTTATAGTTGATAGTCCAGGCAAAGATGTCTTTAAAAAAACAAATTGACAAACTAATCATAGAGGGAAGTAATTTAAAATATTATTACACAACGTAGGAAAAAAAATTACTCCATCAATACATGAAACAGGGATACTATAGGAACTACTACCACTGAGCAGTGGGGGGGGGGGCGGCAGATGAAATAGGCTTATGGCCTGCTTTCTATCCTAAAAATTCCAGTATGAATTCCAGTAGGAATAGGCAATCCCAGGAGCTCTTGTGATCTTCTTTTGCCTTCAACCCCAGCATAAACCCTACTTTAAACCTCAACATGGTCCCCCCCCCCGCAGAGTGTCCTGCAGACTGAGGTCTTCCTGCTGATGCCCTTAGATTAGATGCTCCACTCCTGCTCTGTGCCACTCATGCAATGGGACACAAGCGTGATGATACAAGGTATAGGTTGCAAATTGAGCAGACTGGATGGACCTTGGGTGTCTTATGCCATAATTTTCTTTCTATCTACAGTACATTATGTATCGATGTAGTTCTGGCTCACTGTCCCCAATTTTAGATAGCAAGTCCTTTTGGTATAAATCTAAATCTGCTGCAAAAATTACAATGCAGTCTTCATCTTGTCTGCAAAATATACCATTAAAGAGTTAGTGTACCAAAAGGCTCCCCCTCCCAAAAAAAAGCCTTCTACTCACTAGCTGTAAATCTATCCCCGGGTCACACCTGGAAACGAGCCTCAGCTCAGTGTGCCTTTCCCGCTTACCAAATTTTTAAATAAAAATATTTTAAAAATCTATTATTCTATTATGGCTGAGCACTTATTTTGGCAATATAGGAACCATGTAGTCTTATTCTTCTCTTTATTTGAAATAGTGGGAGAGTTTGTGTTGTTGGAAGCCATTTCTTTTTTCTTGTTTGTTTTTTTGGAGCTTATAGCCCCAGTAGCTCAGCCCCAACTTCCTTGGAGCCCCTCACCCCTGTGACTTATCTCAGGTTGGAAATGCTCCCAGGCTTACCCCCCAGGGTGGGGCCACCAAAAAGGCATGCCCCCAGTGGAGACAGACATCAAGGTTCCTGGTAGGCCACTCAACTGTCAGTGTTCCTCCCTGGTTAACTGCCAGAGTGGGGCCATGGGGTTGGGACTTTCATGACAGTGGCCTAAACTCAGTCACCAACCAAGTGTCACAGCTGGCATAGTGGGACCAGGAAGCGAGGCATCATCAATGAGGCCAGCATTTTCCATGCTTTTGTCCTGGAGGCATGGTATGCAGTGATGTAAGGTGTTGAAGCGCACACCTCCCCAACAGCTCAGTTCCAATTGCTGCCACCCTGACCTACACCAGGAGTCAATCAAGTGCTGATTGCTATCTTACCCTCACTCCAGAAGAGGACAGACCATGGGATGCTCAAACTTTCTCCCTCTGGCTGACCCACAAACTTCTCAGATCCGTTCCTGAACCCAGGGCATCAGTGTTGCAGATGGAAGCCCTACCGCTGCTCCAGCAGGCTGGCCATCAGAAGCCATTTCTTCTTATGTGCTCCAACAGTGTCACTGTGAGAGCAACAGCATCAATCTTCCATACCTCCTCCCAGCTAAGATGCAAACTTAGCTTCATAGCAGCAGCACTAGATGACATGTGGGATGAGTGTTCCTAGAGGTGAGCAAAAGTCATTATTTTTGCCATAATGGAACTTCTGCAAAATGTTACAACTTTCACAGGAGTTTCTGAACTTCCACCTTTAGCAGATTGGAAATCTTCCAACTGTTTTGGGTGAAATTTCACCCTATTCCGCTATATAGGCAGAAAAAAAAAACTTTACATGATGTTCTGTGCCCCCCACCACCCCTGCCCAAAATAAAAAAAACTCCCTGGTGGCTAGCGGTCCCTCCTTCTACCCAGCCACCTGCCTGATGTGTCATTCAAAAAGCCCTGATGGCTAGCTGTCCCTCCCCCACCCAATCTCCCACCTGATGTGTCATTCAAAAAGCCTCTGTGGATAGTGGTCTCCTCAACTCACCCAATCACCCACCCGATGTGTCATTCAAAAAGCCCTAGTGGCCAGTGGTCCCTCCCACACCTGATTACCCACCCGATGTGTTATTCAAAAAGTCCTCATGGCTAGTGGTGAGGAGTCACTCTGCAGAGTAGTTACGCTCAGGGCTAACCTGGAGTTCTTTTTTTTTCGTTCTTTCTCCCCTTATCCTGGTGCCTTACAGGCCTTTTGTGGAGAATCAATCCAAATTCAGACAGTATGCTGGCACCTCCAGATGCTGGCACAAATCAAGGATCATGTCAACCTGTACAATCTTAGCCTTTAACTGTCTGACACATTATGAAAATACTGTAATGAAATAAATAATTTACCAGCAAAATAAACAATGATTTTTTGCCTTAATTGAAAAAAAAATGCAGTAGAGATGTTTATCCACTGTGATTCATTTTAACATGGAGTGGGTAGAGGGGCGGGGGGTGTAAGACTGATCAGTTTCTTTTTCTGTCTTTTTTTTTTCATTTTATCACAATTAAAAACAAACAGCCATCCCTATACTGGTTTCTACTGCATTCAACAGAAAATGATATACAAAACGATTGCATTGGAATAATAGAGTTAGAACTTGGTTAATTAACTAATACTCCTGTGCACTTCTCCTGAATGAAATCGTACATTCTTTAGCAGCTGGTATTTTAAGACACAAGGTATCAAGATTAATTAAATACCCCAGATATGAGATGGTATGGTGGCAAAGGCAAAAGGTAATTTACCAAGGTCTTTTGTGATAAATATTGAAAACAGATTTGGAAGCATGCTGTCACACATACTAGTATCTGGGGAAATGGGCTTGAAAGCCTGCTTCAAGTTTTTTTTGAACGGCTTATTTATTTTTTAATTTTTTGTTTATTCTTTGGTAACCAGGTAAGACCCACTGGGCACAAGTACATGTTTTCAGGAGCATCTAGGGAGCACATTAGAGTGATTAAGGGAGTGGCTCAGGTTCACACAACTGGCCAGTGAGCTGTGGAAATCAAAGACAGATTTGCTGGATGTACCAAGCTCATTCACAGATCATTACTCTAACCTCTAGGCTATATTGCCAGCCAGTTAGTTATTTAGTTTCAAACTTATTTATTTATGTACTTATTTATTTTGAATTGTAGACACCAGGATTGGCTAATTTTGGTGTGAAACCAATTCAGCAGCAGATGGGTGATATGATAGTTACAGTAGTAGAAATGAATCAGGTAAACAAGTAGTACAATGCATCTTCTAAATATGTAAGGCAAAGAAGAAGCAGAAGAAGAAATTGCAGTTACATAGTGCCTTTCATACACATTATATCCCAACGTGCTTTGCAATCAGATTTTGGCTGGTAGTGGAGTGACTGCAACATGTAGTGGGAGTCATTTCACACATCAAAACTCACACATTGCTTTGGACACTGGTCTGAAATGGAGGATGAGGAAATATAATACGTTAACAGAGGGATGTAGAAAGTGATTATACTGAGCAAGTACATTTCCTCAAACAGCAGTTAAAAAGTGTGACAGAATCGTAAACCTGATCTTGGCAAATAACACCAGCATCTTCAGAAAGACTACAGTCATGCTGAAGCCATTCACGGGCATGGGAGTCAAACAGATGAGCTTCATATCCCATGCACATGACATCATCTAGCCTGATGGGACATGACCATTGACCAAAGAAAGCTGCTGACTTGCAAAATTTAATTTAAAAATGTCTGAAAGATTGGAACTTACAGGTTGGCCCCCTATAAGACTAGACATTTGAAACATACCACATATCTGTCTCATATAGTAATTGAAACAGTTTGAAGGTTTTGATATTTGAGCACAGTGTGTTGTTTCTAAATATAATGAAAATAACTGAAATAAAGTTTTGTTGAAATGGTTGGCCATCTTTACAGTGTCTCTGCCCATTTAAGCATAAGCTTCTGCAAAGTGGCACATTAATAAACACGATAGGGAATATAAAACGTGCCAGTCAAGATATGTAACATTTGGAAGAGTCATTTTCAAATTCAGCAGATATAATTCAAATTGAAATTTTGGCAGAATGTTACAGAATCTGTATGGAAATTCCTCAACATTTCATAGAATTGGAATTATAATTCTGTCTGAACTACACTGGGAGAATTTTACACTCTGCATAGCTCTTTGAATTTTTAATTATAACTACCTTTCAGGTTTAGCACACATGCAGTACATACTGTAGCAAGGCACTGCACCATTATATTGTTTTGCAACCATGTATTATTTTCAATCCAAGCTCCAAAACACCCGCTACAATAGATAAAAAAAAAGTATTAAAAAGATAAAAAATAACAGAAATGGCAGGTGGACAGGCTTGTGTTACCACTGTCGGCCTAGGGTGATCAGTTAAAGATTAATTCTTTTTTTTAACCCATAAAGCATAGTCATGAAATAAACCAAATAAGTGTCCCTATGACACTATATAAAAACAAATTAAAAGTGTATGCAGTCATAAAATAACATTGGCCCATTTGCATTTTCAAATCACACGCACTGTAGTGCGAGCCCCTGTGACTGTAAAAAATCTGTGAATTAATGAATTCATAATCTGGGGTTACTAACATAAAAGAAATAGACAGAGTCATGTAGTAAATAGCAGAGAGACTTGTTTCAACTGCAGGACAGCATTTAACAGAATTAAAAAAAGTCAACTTGAAACAGACAGTGTCCCTTTCAAGACCATGATTTACCTATGTTAGATTTGTGGGAATAGCCCATCTTTCTAAAAAAAAAAAAAAAAAAAAAAAATAGACCTTGTGGGGAACCATTTTTTGGGAAAGAAGTGAATATATCATATTCTAATAATTGTATGGGGGACTTACAAATGGGCTTAGAAATCCTACAACTGTGCGGTTCATTCAAAAAATAAATAACTAGCCCAGAACCAAGTGCAGGTGTTTTCAATGGCTGATAATAAAGTTAAGCTTTTGCAGGATGTAGTCCTCATGCTAATCTATTTGTGTTCCAGATGGCCTGGTGTGATTAACAGCTCATTAAATTCTGCAGTTGTTTTACAGTTTAAAGGAGATCCCACAAAAGAGTGAGTCATTAACACTACATTGTTAGGATTTTCAGCTGGTGTCCGGGCTATAATCATCACTAGGCATTCCTGGGGTAAACAGATCATCCTATATAGGCTAGACATTTGTCCACCTGTTTACAAAAGGATCATAGCACTGGGATCTGCTCTACAGTGGGGGAATTCAAGAATGCATGGGACAGACATAAAGAAATTCTAGTGGGAGATAGGAGGGAGTAGGCTGTTGGTTAACTGGGATCTGCAGCTTATTCAATAGGTAGGGAAATGGGCAGACTGGATGGACCAAGCGGTTCTTACCTGCCATCAAAGTCTATGTTTTTTCATACTGTATGCAAGCATCGCACTTGTTGAGACTGTGCTGTTCCATTTGTTCCACACAGCCAAACAGTGAAAACAGCGAAAACTTAAAAAAAAAAAAAAAAAAAAAACAGATTGTGGAATGCTTGGTAGCCAGCAAGTGATATACAATTGTTGATTTCATCTGTGTTGCATTTAACGATTGAACCAAACAAATATCTGGCCTTGAAAACTGTAAAAAACATGAAATCACAGCACTTTGACAGGTAAGACACCTTCACAGCAGTCCCGCAGAATCTCTGTTATCCTAATTAAAATGGATTATTTGATTAAACAGCTTGGTAGGCAATAGTGAGAGCACTTGGCAATATTATATGCTGGGATTCGCAGCAGAGGAGGGGCTGAGTCAGATAGCAGGGAGGATGCACCTTCCAAGGGAGACCAGAAGGCCTCGCCCTCCCAGTGACGGAGGAGGAGAATGATGAGAAGTTACCAAGACAAAAGTGGAAGGTGGAGAGATGGGAAAAGGAGGGGCAGGACGCAAGGTGGACTGTAGTATCCTTGAATGCAAGGATCTTAGCAAACAAGGTGGCATATTTCCAAGCAACGATGATGGAGGGGGAGGTAGATATTGCTGCCATCTCAGAGACCTGGGCCACCCAATACCATGACTGGGATCTCACAATACCGGGATACAAGGTGTTCCGCAGGGACTGGGAGGGGTGTCAATTTATGTCAGAGAGGGGATACTGTGTACCAGGGAGGAAGGGGATGAGGGGAGGCCAGAAGCCATGTGGGTATTAAACCAAAGCCCTAAAGGGAAGAAACCCAGGATGAGGGTGGTGTACAGGCCAACCTCACAGAATGAGGAGGTGGATAGGGAGCTGGTTTAGCAAATCAGGAAGGTCAGTGGCAATGGGAATGCATTTATAGTGGCAGACTTCAATCTACCTGGAGCTGACTGGCAGACAGTAACTACAGTACACACCAGGGAACAGGTGCTGCTGGAGGCTATCCAAGACAGTTACCTAGTCCAAGGGGTGATGGATCCTACTAGGGAGGGGAACATGCTGGACTTGGTGGTAACAAATGGAGGCCAAGTCCAGGATGTGGTAGTACAGGACCTTATAGGAGGAAGTGACCCCCTGCTTAGTGTGGTTCCTCCTCAACACAGGGAGGGAGTCTGCTAAGACCAGGACAAGAGTGTTGAATTTCAGGAAGGCAGATTTTGCCAGAATTGGCAGCAGCCTAGAGGGGTATTTAGCTGAAATTAACCCAGGGATGGATGCTGAACAAAAGTGGGCAATTATTATGAAGGGGCTAAATAAGGCCACAAACACACTTGCCAAATCTAAGAGTAAGCAGTCCTCGTCAACAAAGCCTAGCTTGCTCAGCAAGGAGGTGGAGGGGAAGGTGAGGGATAAAAGATTGGCCTTCATTAAGTTCAAAAAATCTTGGCATGAGGAGGATAGAGAAGTGTTCTCAAAGGCATCTAGGGAGGTGACCAGGTCAGTCAGGGCAGCCAGGGCAGCAAAGGAGCTGAAGTTGGTTCAGGGGATCAGAGGGGGGGAAAGGGTTTCTTTAAATACATAAGGGAGAAAATGACTTGTAGGGATAACATCATTAGAATCAAGAAAGAGGGAGGATGGGTGGATCAAGGGG
Organism: Neoceratodus forsteri; assembly: GCA_016271365.2. NCBI lineage: Eukaryota > Metazoa > Chordata > Ceratodontiformes > Ceratodontidae > Neoceratodus > Neoceratodus forsteri. The sequence continues at coordinate 537,994,908 of CM057449.1, read as the reverse complement.
AAGATCAGGCAGAGGCACTCGAGTAGTTCTGCTCAGTTTTCACAAAAGAAAGAGATGGCCCAATACTGCAGGAGAAAGAGGGGCAAAGGTGGAGGGGAGGCAGAGATAACAGATGAGGTCATCCAAGAGGATCGAGTTCTGAAGGGCCTTAAATGCTTGCGGGTGGACAAGGCACTGGGACCAGATGGTGTACACCCAAGGGTCCTGAAGGAACTGGCAGAGCTATTAGCAGGCCCTCTGACAGACCTGTTCAGCACCTCCTTAGAGATGGGGAATGTACCCAGGGACTGGAGGATGGCTCACATGATGCCCCTTCACAAGACTGGACCCAAGGACCAACCGGGTAACTACAGACCGGTGAGCTTGACTTCCATAGTAGTGAAGTTGATGGAAATCATTCTGAAGGAGAGGTTGATAACCTTTCATGATAGCAGTGGGCTGCAGGATGAGAGACAGCATGGGTTTGTCATGGGAAGATCTTGCCAAACTAACTTGATCGACTTCTTTGACTGGTTCACTAGAGCGGTTGACGAAGGCCACGCTGTGGATGTCCTGTATCTGGACTTCAGCAAGGCACACAGGAGGTTAATGAGCAAGTTGAGGGACATGGGAGCAGGGGAAAAACTGGTGGGGTGGGTTGAGATCTGGCTGCAGGGTAGACAACAGAGGGTAGTTGTAAGGGCAGAGATGTCCAAGCCATGGCCAGTATGAGTGGAGTACTGCAGGGTTTAGTGCTTGGCCCATTTTGTTCAATGTCTTCACTTGACAACATTGCAGAGGGGGTCAAGAGTAAGATCTGCCTGTTAGCGGATGATACTAGGATTTGTGCTAAAGAGGACAATGAGAAAGAGAGGCAGGCACTCAAAGAGGATCTAGCTAATCTTGAACACTGGTCTAGGGAGTGGCAGTTGTGGTTTAACGCTAAGGAGTGCAAGGTCATGCACCTAGGAGCCAGAAATCCCAAGAACAGCTACTGGCTGGGGAGAGTGCAGGTAATGGCTTCAGAGAAGGAAAGTTACCTGGGGGTAATAGTCACAGGGGACATAAAGGTATCTGCACAGTGTAGAAGAGCTGCAGCAAGGGCAAATAGGATGCTGTGGTGTATTGCCAGAGGGATCACCTCTCGAAAGGGGGAGGTCATCCTGCCATTGTATAGATCACTGGTGAGGCCACACTTGGAATACTGTGTACAGTACTGGTGCCCATACCTCAAAAAGGATGTGAGATTTCTGGAGGGGGTGCAGCATAGGGCTACAAAAATTATCATGGGACAAGGGGAGTTGCCATATTAGGAAAGATTGAAATAGAGCAACAAGTACTCACTGGAAGACATAAGGGTAAGAGGGGACATTATACAGACCTTTAAGTACTTGAAAGGCATAAACAAAGTCAGGGAAGGAGGATTGTTCCACTTTAAAGGGGGACGGGTTACTAGGGGGCACTGTCTGAAGCTGGAATGGGAATAGTTTCGGAGGTAGATGAGGAGACACTACTTCACAGAGAGAGAGTGGCGCCAGGTTGGAACGCACTGCCAGAGGAGTTAATCGCTCAAAGGACAGCGGATAGCTTTAAGCAGGGATGGGATAGAGTCAAGGGCAGGGTTAGTACAGGCAAAAACCCACGGGGAGGACCGGAAAAGAGGAGGAAGAGAGAGGTTTGGGTGGTGGTGGGGCAGTGGTAGTGATTTGAAACTAAGAGCTGCTCAGTTGGGTAGACTTGATAGACCTATGGGCCTTTTTCTGCCAGCAATTTTGTATGATTTCATTTTTTGTGCATAAAAGCCAATCTACACATCCCTATTGCCTTGTTCATGTCTCTCTGCCTGTGCTTTCAGATAATGAAGTGAGTTCCTAAGTAATCCACAGTGTTGATATCTGAGCAAAGATATCCAGGTGCTGCATCCCCCAACCACACACACACACACACACACACACACTTTAGAAACATTTTGATATGCCTAAAAGGTGCACAGGATATGAACTAGTAAAAAATAAATGTTATGTTAGTTAGTTTACTGATTTAATCAAGCATCTGGCTTTACTTAAAAATCTCATAGCTACACTATTGCATTAAACTGATGCTTTAAGAGACAAAAATTAAAGTGATATACTACATCTCATGAGGCTCAGCTGCCATCTGTTTGTGGCAAATTCCAGGTAAATCAAATGTGTCAAGCATCAGTTCATGCTGGCCATAAAAAAATAACAGGCACTACTTGCTTTTGGCTATCTCAGGAAGTCTTTAAGCTCTCTTGCTGTTTTGGACATTGGAAGTAAAATTATAGTGTAATGAAATAATATTATAGCTGACAACCTGCTATCAGGTACTGTGTTTATCTTCAAAATGGGGGTGTGTGACTTGGATCAAGTGCTAGGTGGGACCACGGAGCCCTAAACCTCTCCCAACTGATGTCCAAACCAACCCACCCAAACCACAAGACACAACACTCCATACTCGACTGGGCCCTTACCTCCCACCCCCACTGCATCATCACCTCTGGCATCCTCCCTGATGCTCTCAGTGACCATAACCCAATATTCATAGTTAGGAAAGTCCACAGAACCAAATCGCCACACAAAACCATACAACTACGCCCTTTCAAGTCTCTTGACCTTGAAACTCTCTTGAGTAACCTTGCCACTTCTGACTGGTCCCCCTAACCTCCTTCTCCTCAGTTGATAAGGCCCTTGCTTACTTCAAATAAATCTTTCTTGTAAACTGGAATGCCTTTGCCCACTCAAACAAACCAGAGTCAGAGATAACCACTTATCTTGGATAACCCCTGAACTTCTGGCCTGCCTCAGGGCTAGAAATCTCACCTGGAAGCGTCATAAAGTTGCCCAGCATCCTAGTGACCTCGCGAACTTCTGCATGCTCAGAAATGCTTGCACCAGGGCTACAAGGTTAGCCAAGTCTGAATATTTGAAATCTACATTCATCACCAACATAAATTCCCCTTCAAAGTTCTGGAAGGTGGTCCACACCCTATTTACCCCCTCATCTCGCCCACTGCCCCCGGTACTTACAGTAAATAGCTCACTAGTGTCCAACCCAACCCACTAGCCGTAACTGAGGAATTTAACTCCTACTATTCCTCCTGCACCACTGAGCTACTGAAATCCCTCCCCTCTTACCCTTCTCCCTCCCCACGCTCTATCAGTGTGCCCCCTCCACCACCCTCCCACCTACTCGTCTCTTTCACTACTGTAACCCCTAATCATTGCCCTAAGTGTTCTCCTCACCATCAGCCCCTTAAAAGGTGCCTTCCCTGATGGTCTTGACTCAAAACTCCTCACCCTCTCCACTTCAGCCATTGCCTACCTCCTCACAATAATCCTAAATCTCTCATTCTCTACTGCCTCAATCCCCTTTTCATGGTAACATGCTGCAGTCCTCCCTCTACCAAAAGGGGGTGACCCCTCATCCCCTGGCAACTATTGCCCTATTTCTCTCCTCCCTACCCTTGCAAAGCTTTAAGAACAGATTGTCCTCTCCCAACTCACCTCTTTTCTATCTGACACCTCCTTTTTCACCCCTTTCCAGTCTGGTTCTAGGAAAAAACACTCAACCACCACCTCTCTCCTACAGCTCACAGATTCCATCCTATCCGGGATGGACAATGGCCAAATTACCGCTGCCATTTTTGTCTACCTGGACAAGGTGTTTGACACTGTCTCTCACTCCCTTCTCCTTGACTCACTCCCAGCAGCTGGCCTATCTCCCTCTGCCATAAACTGGTTTAATGCCTACCTTATTGGTAGAACCCAATCAGTTGAAATATTGTACGCCACTTCCCCTCCCCTTCCTATTAGCACTCGAGTCCCCCAGGGCTCGGTATTAGGGCCCCTCCTATTCTCCATCTTTTTAAATGACCTTCCCCCTGTTTGCTCCCCATCCTCTGCTATACATATGTATGCCAATGATACAGTCCTGTATGCTTCTGGCTCCTGTCCTGATGAGGTTACAACCAGCTTACAGCAAGACTTTGGGAGATTCAGCTCTGGTTTGCTAATCATAAACATTTCCTCAATGCCAAGAAGACTGTTTCCATGACCAATGGCACAAGGCAGAGACACTCTAGGCTTCCCTCCCTACCCACTTTTCATACCCTTGAGGGAACTTTACTTGAGGACACATCCTCCTTCAGGTACTTAGGTGTTTGGTTGGACCAACACCTAAAGTTCTCTGGACATATTGACACAATCCAGAAAAAACTGTGCCCCAAGCTTAGTGCCCTGTTAAGGAACAGTAGTTGCATCCCTCCTATGGCTAGGCATGAACTTGTTCAGAAGGTGATACTGCCCATTTTTGACTACTGTGACGTAGTCTATGGTGCTGCAACTAAGTCCACCCCTGCCAGACTGGACACCATCTTCAATTCCTTCTGCCACTTTGCCCTGGATGCCCCCCCTTGAACCCATCACTATGATCTTTATCATGCCGTATCCTTCCCCTCTCTTACAAATAGGCTACTCTCCCACTGTGCTAAATTCACCTCCAAGCACTGGTTGGGTGAGCTCCCTTCCTACCTCACCTACTCCTTTATAACACCCCCCACCCTCCCATTCCTTTAGATCAACTGACTCCCTTATCCTGGTTGTCTCCTGCAGATCCATCCACTCAAACCAGCCAATCAGATTACTCTCACTGCCTCCCAAAAATTTGGAATTCCCTCTCTCCTCATATCCAGCTCTCATCCTCCTCCTACTCCATCAGCCCTGCCCTCAATAATTACCTTGCACCTAGCTGCTTCTGCCATGTCCCTCCCTAATTCCTTCCTCTAAGCCCTGGACAAACCCTACCCCTCTACCCTCACCTTCACTTTTACCCTCTGCACACCCCCCCAAATCTTTAGCCCTCCTCCCCTTCCCCCCAAATTACTTCCCCTTACTGACCTCCCTTGATCACTTATGGAATGTAATGGACCCCAAATGCTCTCCACGGGTCCCTCTCTTACCCCCAAGGGGCTTGCATCTCTCATCTACTCTCTTCCCCCACCATCTTAAAGGGGTCTCTCTTTGACTCTGCCTTATTCCCTTCTCTCTGGTCCCCCCAGTCCCCTTTTCCTCACATCCTGAAGGGGTCTCCAGGGACACGACTCTTCCCCCTCTCCCCACCCTCCCCTTTCCCCCTTTTCTCTCCTGTAAACACTTGTTTACTTATTACCCTGGCACTTATTATTGCCAACTCTTTCTACATGTTATGCACAACACTGTTTTAACACTGTTTGCAACATGTGCCTTACAACTGTATGTTAATGTTTATCTTGTAAGTTAAATGTTTAATGTCTCATTCCAATTGTACCCCTTCCCTCCAGGTCACACCGGGAGTTGAGCGATTTGTTGCTCAGTGTGCCTTTCTGGTGAAACATTTCAATAAATAAATAAATAAATGGGGCACATTGGGAGATGGAGTACTTTAGGCAATGCAGTTACAAACAAAGGTGACCTCTGTAGCTAGTGCAGAATGTGGCAGCAAGACTTCTTACCTCTGAGCGGTGATCAGAACATATAACTCACTGTACTTTGTGCACTTGCTGCCTGTTAGACAGAGAATTGAGGGGTGAGGTGAAATTGTTTAACCAGGAAAGGCAAACTACACTGAAGCTTGTTTCCAGATGCAACCTTGGAGCTCAAGGAAGTTCACTGACTTGTTGAGGGTAACACAGTATGCACGTGTGGGCTGTGGGATTTTATTTAGTTGTGTTTTTATCCTGGGGTCTTCTTAAGCTTCTAAAAAAGTGTTATCTTATCTTGGGGGGGTCTAAGCCTGTAATAAGCTCCTGCTCTTTGGCCTGTATACTTTTTGACTCTACTGAAATGGTAATGCCTTTGTGATGGGATCAATTAGTTACTATGCCACCAGACATTTGATTCCACAAAGGCACAAAAGATTATGCCACTTAGTTAGCTAGGGGAAGGGGAAGGATCTCCTGGGTCTTCCTGTTTGAATTAATTCTGAGTACTGGTAGCTTTACTACCTCATCTAGATTGGGTGGGGGAGGGACTGCTAGCCACAAGGGACATTTTTTACAGGTTGATTGGGTGGTGGGGTGAGGGGAGAGACCTATAGCCACCAGAGAATTAATTATTCACAGGTTGAGTGGGTGATCCAGTGGGGGGGGGGTAACAGCAGGTTGCTGGGAGTACTACAGTGTATATGAATCACTGGTTTGGGGAATGTTATTTTGCCACAGGAATAAATAATGAAAAGTTTGTCTTAACGTATAGTATTTGATCATGATCCTAGCAATGTTGTTATTTATTCTAGCGGCAAACCAACATTCCCCAAACCAGTGATTCATATACTGAAAGGGCCAAATTCATTTTTACAACTTCATATAGACAACATGATCCTTTTTAACAGCCACTTAGGTAATCGCAAAATAGATCAGTCAGAACAAGTCAGGAAAAATAGTCACTTTATCGCATCTGTGTGCATTTAAAAAACCTATTACTGTAGCTGTGACATGTCTGGGTGATTCGTTACAATGTGCTACAATGCGCTACAAAATAATACACTTTGTAACATGGCATGAAAAACAGAAACAAAATAAAGGTGTCAGATAGGTGGAAACACACCAGCTGGTACACTCGAAACCATGGTCTAATACCATAGTAGATCATGGTTAGCATCGGGGAGCACGCGACTGAAAGAGCTCGGCAATAGTGAAGGGGGGAGCACCAGAGAACAGTGTGGAGCAGCGAGGGAAACACATCGTGAAAAGTGGCCAGGAGAGCAACCCCTCTCAATGCCTCCATTTTAAGTTGCAGTACGCACGCAGTCACACAGCAGCGGAACACTGCACGCATCAGTAGTAAACGCGCATAGCTGCCCAACACAGTGGGAAACACAGTCGAGCGGAAAGCCGACATGATCTGTACACCCCGCCTAATGCAAGGAAAGCAGTGCACCACTGAAAGAAATGTAACTGTGACTGCCGAGCGAATGAAAAGAGCCTCTCACCTCCACAGAAATGTTGCGGTAGTGGAAGGCATAGCTCTGTGAGAATCTCATGATGCAGATCTGCAGAGATACCCACAGTGCAACACGAGAAAACAACACAGCAGCTGGGAACGAAGGGGCAGACCAACAGACACATGGAAAGAAATTACCCACAGGGGAGAGAGTAGATAGGTATTGTGCATATTTAGCCACCTCATATAAATAGAAACAGCAACACATCAGTAGTGTAAAAGCTATGAAATCGTGATGGTGTACGCGCACGGTATGAACTGCACAGACCCTTATACACAGATTAGTGAGAGGTAGCAAAGTGATGGTTTAACAGCACTGTCTTCTTAATATAAGTAATATTTAATAATAATACATGTGAACGTTGCATATCATTTGCCATGTTACAAGCGGATTAACCCATGAGAAAGCATGGGTCTACTGTGTAGATTAATCCATGGTTGGTTGGTTGGACCCACCGGCCTTTGGCCTCTTGAATTCCAACCCCCAACTCATGGATTAATTCACTGACGACCCATGCTTTCTCATGGGTTAATCCTTACGTGTATATGCTTTTAAGCCTGTAAGCCCATAAACACTGTTCCAATATGTAGCACAATATGTAGCACACTGTAACAAGTTGACACTGACAAACATAAAAAACTGCAGTTTATGCAGTAAATACAGTGTGATCCTGTTTGAACACTTTTTATGTTCATGACAGATATGCAGATGGAGACAGCTCAGTGCAAAACTGCAGGCAGCAATACATCTACAGCATAGCGTCTATCTACCGTATACATCTTTTTCTGCAATTCATCAACTTGTGTAGCAAAATCTGTTAATTTGCTGTAGTGTTGCCTATCAAGTCTAGTGATACTGTCCCCCCCAATATATGCACTCTGGTACACACATAACTTGTTGCACAACGGATGCACTGTGAAACTGCTAAAACTCAGAATCCAAGATAACATAAGATCAATATTAAATGGTAAATCTGACATCCCAGTAGGACAACAGTTTTTACTTCAACATGCTTCAAATCCCAACTCATTAGGGTTCTTTTTTTTTGGACACCTAGTACCACCCAGGAAAGACTGCCACAGGTGTCTACCAGTGTCCATGTTGACATAAAGGCAGACCTCTGCACTCTCACAACTTTTTAAAATAAAATATTAAGTATTCAGAATGCACTCTTGCAGAAACTGTTTTAATCAAATATTGATTCACCAGAAAATTAGTAAAATCAGCAGATAAAGCAAGCAAAGTCTCCATCATCTTTCAAAAGGTCTATAGTAATAGTATTCGGCTAATCCACAGACCTAATACTGGAGCCCTTGCCTGCTTTATTTGCTGCTTTTGCTGATTTTCTGGTGAATCAAGATTTGGATTAAAGTGTTTTTGCAAAATGAGACTGTGGAGTACTGACCAACTTTCTTTGCTTTTAGCAAGAGTGTGTTCTGTGTATTAACTGGTATACAATTGTAGATTAGAAAAAGTAGACTTGTAATCAATCTCAAAAAAAACAAAAACTATGCTCTTTGCCCATCCCCAAAACAAAGCCAGCAAATTCCCACTCCACATCCTCCCTAGTTCCAAGCATCCTCTCGAACAAGTCCGCTTATACAAGTACCTTGGGGTCTCCTTTGACTCTGCCCTCACATACCACAACCACATTGATGCCCTTGCCTCAGCTACCAATGTTTGGCTAGGTATCCTATACAGCTACAAAAATTGCCTCCCCACCGACGCCCTCTGACTAGCGGTCACATCCTCAATAATGTTCCTTTTGGACTATGGCCTGCCAGTTTATGGTGCTGCGGACTCGACTGCCCTCAATAAAATCCACCTCATCATGAATAAGGCCTGTAGGCTAATTACGGGGGGCCCCTAGGCTAACACATACCTGCCAGCTATATGACATGGCAATGCTGCTTAACCTGGATGAATGACTCAGATACCAAACCTGCCTCATAACAAAAAAACTCTCCTCAGGCTATCCCCGCCCGGGCTGACAGCCTCCATCCACCTAGTGCAACCCTTAGTTCAAACACGAACCACCTGCAAAGCCACACTACTAATCCCTAGGGCCAGGACCACACATGGACAGAGGTCCTTCTGTTACAGAGCACCCTTCTGGTACAACACACCAAGGGACCTCGGGGTAGTCATATCAGATGACTTAAAGGTGGGCAAGCAATGTGAGAGGCCAGTAAGGAGGGCTGGGGGATACTGGGATGCATAGGGAGAGGCATCACCAGTAGAAAACAGGAAGTTGTTATCCCTCTGTACAGACAGCTGGTGAGACCCCATCTAGAGTACTGTGTGCAGTTCTGGAGACCCAATCTCCGCAAGGACATAGACAAGATGGAAGCTGTCCAGAGGATGGCAACTAAAATGGTGCAGGGTCTGCACCAGAAGACATATGAAGAGAGACTAAAGGAGCTTAATATGTATAGCCTCGAGGAAAGGAGGGAGAGGGGGGACATGATAGAAACTTTCAAGTACCTCAAGGGTATAAACAAAGTCCAAGAGGGTAGCATCTTTCAAAAAAGGGTGTGGAAGAACAAGGGGCAATTTGAAGATAGAGGAGGGCGGCTCAGAGGTAATGTAAGGAAGTATTTTTCACAAAGAGGGTTGTGGATGCATGGAACGGCCTTCCGGAGGAGGTTGTGGAGTCAAAAACAATGGTTGAATTCAAGCATGCATGGGACAGCCATAAGGCAATTCTAGGGGGTGGGGGTAGAAGGAAGTAGGCTGCTGGTTAACTAGGATCTGCAGCTTATCCATTAGGTAGGGAAATGGGCAGACTGGGTAGGCTAAGTGGTCCTTATCTGCCATCAAATTCTATGTTTCTATGTTTCTACCTCCATCTTGATACCCTCACGATCTCCTGCTTCAAAACTTCACTTCGGAGTCAGCTATTTAACACACATAGCTGTGATTGCCTCTAAGGTGATCTAGCTCACTATGCACTGACAAAGCTCACTGAGTGTCTCCTCACCCAACCAATCACCAACCACGTCCCATAGCCCTCTGAATTTTTACCTCCTGCTGTCTCTGCACTCTACTACGTGTATGTTTATACCTATGTATGTTTAAGCTATATCCGAATAACTGTAACAGCTTGTGATTGCCAAACCTGTAACTTCAATGATGTAACAAAGAAATAACAGCATGTGACTGCCAACGTTGTAACCGCAGTGATGTAACAAAATGTTGTAATGTATTTGTCCTCTTTGTGACGAGGTACCTTTGGAAATAAGCCTCTGGCTCAAAGGTTGTAAACTGATGTACAAATAAATAAATAAATAAAGGGACCCTATTCACTGGCAAAATAAAATACTGTTGGTACCAGCAATTCTGAATTACCACTGTCCCTTCAAAACTTCAGACTTAGGACTAAGACTTGTTTCAATAGTTTCAAGCTTACTTTTGGCAGCTTTATTAAAAATGTTTAGATTGAGTTAATGCAACCATAAGAGATATCAGAAGCCACGAGTTTGGTACTTGAACAGTGGAGCTCTACAATATGTTTATGCACACCTTAGTCTCTGGAAGTCCCCATTTGTATTACAGTATATGCAGTATTTTATTCCCTTTATTTTCTCCTACACTATGGTGCACCTGAAAACTCCTGGTCCATGTTCCTTCATGACGAAAATGTGTAAATAAAATAATAATCATTTCTAAGTTTCATCTTGAAACAATATAAAAGCTGGGTATGAGAACCAGCTTTATTCAAAAGGTTTGACAATTAATTTTGCTTTCTTAATATAAGAGTAAATCCTTCTTCCTCGATCTGCTGCTCACTCCCCAAACAGAACCACAGACTGTTCTTCTCCCAACTCATTTAAAAAAAATCACCTACTGCTGACCTCAGATTTAATTACAAAACAGTAAAATAAAATTCTCCCCCTTCCCTCTGCAGCTCCCTTCAGTTTTGTCTTATATCTGACATGTCATTGCTACGCTGTGGGCTTTTATCTCAGGGGTGGGGTGGCACCTGGTGGGGGTGTTAATAAAGATAAAAGTAAAGGGTTCTTTCTTTTGGACACCTAGTACCACCCAAAAAAGCCTGCCACAGTTGTCTGCCAGTGCCCATGCTGACATAAGGGCAGACCTCTGCAACCGCATAATTTTTTAAAATAAAATATAAGCGCGTATCTCGATGGAAATGAGCTGTGGCATTTGTTACTAATAACTTCTAAAGTAAATAATTTGTACAAGCCCTGTAAGAGGTCCACTTCCCCCTCAATAATCCCAGAGTATTATATTTACTGTTTCAGATTAACTCAGTAAATGTTGCACAGATTATTGTATCATCTCTCTGGAAACCCATTAACGAGCACATCTAAAACAATACTGCAATAGACAATTCTAAATTACAAAAAAAATGTATAGGAGTTCTGGGTTGTAGACATATTATATGTACAATATACTGTACAAATGTTCTCTGGCCGTTATACGAGCAAGTAAGAATGGCAGTATCTTGTACTGTCCTTGAACAGGGTATCCTAACTTCTTGCAGCCCTTGCTTGTCCTTGAAAAGTCTGTGTGTTGGGGTACCATGTAATAAGGGCTGAGGGCAGAGCTGGGGCTCCTGAATGAACAACCCAGTGTAGGCTCTTCTTATTGACTGCAGCATGGATATCAAGAGTTTTCTTTGATCAAACTGTCCATCAGAGATGGTGAGAAAGATTAATTTTGTGTGTGTGTGTATGTGTAAATCCATAGACCTTCTGAGATCTTCCATTGCAGTTGCCACAGATCCGTCATTCCTAAGAGGGTAGACTTACACTAAGTGTTTGTTTTTAAATTCTGCTTTTTTCTCTTGATAGCGAACTGTTTCAGACAACTGCCCTACATTGCACAAGCAGACGCTACTGTACTATGACACATCTCAGACTGGATCTGAGTTTTGTTGTAACCACTACATTTTTAAAGGGGGTAATGCTTTTAAGTTGTGTATTATTCTGAAGATTAGTTTCAGTTAAGCCGACGGAGAGAAATGTACAAAACACAGCATACCTCATTCATTACCGGTTGGGCAGGTCCACACAGATTATACCGTTTACAGCTGGTGTGACACCAGAGGCTAATAGCCACACACATGGGACCCATTGCAGCTGGTATGAAATGACAGGTGGGGCTGGAGTGACACACATTATACTATTACAGTTTGTGTGACATGGAATGCAGGGCCAGAGTATCTGACATTTCTGGCATGTGATGATGCAAACACCACATCACTAAAAGACATATGCTGTAAATAAAAAAAAATGCATATTCTTTCAAATTCACATCAACAGATATAGGGATATACAGAATTCCGATGCCCAGACTCTGCCTTGATTGCAAACAGGCTATGTTTAATGTGGACCAGTTTCTGCTGGGGAACAGTACCAATGGTGCAAGTGGTAGACAAGAAGTACAGGAACTCAGGCATTGGCAAATATGAAATGCAGAATGAAAATCCTCAATCTGAAGGATAGCTGCTTCAAGACATGTCTATCTGTTTAGAAACTAGTAGATTCAGTTAGAGATATTGAAGTATTTCTAGGAAAACAGGCATTGTTGTACAAGTCAAATATTGTTATGGAAACCCTCATTTCAGGTCACAGGCCCAGAAACTGCATTATTTTGCTGATTTAAGAATTTCAGTTCCAATGTCAGTGGTAAGAAGTACAGGAACTCCGTTCCTGCTGCAGAAAAGGTACAGGAACTGAGTTCCTGTGCGTTCCTGTTCACTTTCATTACTGGACAGTACATGTACTGCACAGAAAGGAGCTAAAGTTCTGTTTTAATATCTGTATAACCTCTTCACCAGCAGGATAAGTGTATTTTTTATTATTTTGCAGACTGGGGACCCACAGTGAGTGTTCTACATTCTGAAGTGTGATCATACTTATCCTCAGAGAGATTTTAAAATATTCCCCTTGCATTTTTCGGCACTAATAGGTGTATGACAGCAGATTGGATTTACAGACTGGGGATCTATACTGCACTGTAAATTTTCCTGATGCCCAAACTCTGCCTTGATTGCAAACAGGCTATATTTAATGTGGACCTGTGTCTGTTGTGGGACAGTGAGTGCATCGCATAGAAGGAGCTGAATTTCTGTTTTAATATCTGTATAACCTCTTCACCAGCAGGATAAGCACTAATTAGTGTATGACATCAGATAAAATTATAGACTGGGGACCTACTGTATACTGCACTGTACATTTTCCCAATGCACTGCAAAGAAAGGAGCTGACGTCCTGTTTTAAATGTATAACCTCTTCACCTGCAGGATGAGGTTTTTTTTTAATACTATACAGACTAGGGACCAACTTTTAAAATCTGCCCCTTGCATTTTTGTCAATAACTAGTGTATGACAGCAGCATGAATTACAGATTAGGGACACACAATAAGCGTATGACAGCAGATTGGATTTATGGACTGGGGACCTACAGTACTCTACATTTTTTCTGATGCCCAGAGTCTGCCTTTGTTTATTCAAAATCAGAGACTGCAATAGCAAGCATGCCTTCTCATGCCAGGCACCTTTACAGTTGCACCTATTGGATATGAATATTTACGGCAGCTAATGCACTAAATAAGTGGGGCTGGATTTTCAATCAAGTAGAATTGTGGTGGTCTGTGGGGACACCTGCCAGACAACTGCAAATTGTTAAGATAAATTTAATTACTGGGGGAGAAGGATTGAGCATCCTACAACTGCTCTCCTTCTCTGGGGGGAGGGCAAGGGTCATCATCAGTGCATGGGGGACCCCTAGCGGAGGCCAGGAGTGCCACAGCAACTGATGTCCACAAGGTTCCTTGGAGCAGGATGAACACTGGTATCATTGCACATTCCCACCCCCCTACAGGGGAAAAAATAGCCTGTCTCTGCTGCCTTAATGAAGCCCACCCCTGAACTGCAGTCTGCTCCCCAGGCTGACTCCCACTCTATCCCGTTGTTGGTGGTGCCCTAAATGGCCACGGGTGCCATGTCTCCACCATGGGGGGTAATCCAGGGGGTCCCAGGAGTCTGGCTCATCTGGGGATACCACAGCTAAGGGGTCCATGACCTGGTGGATGCCTGTCAAAGTGGAGCAGGCACCAAAAAAAAGAAAAAAAAAGATAAATTTAATCACAAACAGCACCTCCTGGTGCATTTAAGATGATAATGAATGGATTCAGTTAATTAACAATTTACCACAATACTGAGCCTTAACAAGGTATTCCTCAGTACAATGGGTACCAATCAGTGTACCACTTAAGTTATATTATTCCATGCCGAGGAATACCTTGTTACCGAGCAATTTTTCTCTAACAACCACTGTAGCAGTGTAAGCCATGGCCATACAATGAGTATAAAAATAAAGCTAATACTGATCCTGTCAGATAAATAAAATCAAGTGGAGCAGTACAGCACCAATTGATTTAAAAGTGGGGGGTGCACATATTGTCCAGTTCCAAGCTGTGTCAGGTCAGAAATCCCTCATGGGCATATTTTAGAATACAGTACCCTCCACTTATAACAGACACTGTTACAATGGACAGTCGGTCATAGTGGACAAAAACTAATTTCCCAAACCAAATGTGTAAGATCCAACACATTTTTCTCTGGCTATAATGGACCAAAACATTACTTATAACAGGCACTATGAAGCCTTTATGGGCATTTGTAGTGCTTTTTTTTTGGGGGGGGGGTGCGGAGTTGGGTAGGAGAGATGGTAAATGTAGAATTAATGTAGAGGAGCCACAGAAAATAAATTTCTTACAATATAATTCTCCACAAGCTAAATAAATGTATATTAGTTAAAAAATTACCCAAAAGGAAATGATTTCATATTTCAATAAAACCTTTACAGTACAATTTGTTTATTTATTTATTCATTCATTTGGTAACCGAGTTGGTGCACTGATTTGAAGACCATTTTCATTCATGGCCCCGGGCCAGAAACTGGCACAAACAGTGTAAAATACAGTGAGAAAACAGCATGGATCATACATGGAACATGACAGGGAATGCAGGGTACATCAAGCTAACAGAGAAAACATAAGGTAAACAGTACCAGATACATCAACAATTGAGCATACAAGGTTTATAAAATGGCAAGAAAACATCTAGAAATCTCATTTGCCAAAAGAGATTAGCTGACCATATGTTAAGTCTCTACATATGCATAGTCATCCTGGTCCTAAACCATATCACACAATGAGCAAATCAGTCCTCCTACAACCAGAACTATCTTCCATCAATCTCCCTACAACCAGGCCTGATCTTCCACCACAAACATGGATGCTACCTTTTACACTGTAGAAACCTTCAACTGGGCCCTAAAAATAAAACTACCTTAAATATAAAATAAAACAAATTAATTAAATGTTGTTTACTACATTCTCCTTACACACATAAACAAATTAGAAACATTAAGTATTGTTTATAGTTTTCATGACAACTGTATCTTTGCTAACAGTGAAAAATCTCCCTTCTTTCTTTACCTGCTCATCAGGGAAATCTCTTCTGCTTGCCCTGACAGTTGGGAAATTGAGTCTGTTTCTAAAACAGGCCTTTGTTGTGTGTGTATAGTATGTTAGTAGAGGAACATTCTGCTGGTAGAACTGAGCAGAATTTTGAATCCCTGTATTCCATGGTAAACATTCTATGATAAACATTCCATTTCTTGAATGTGGGGAAACACAGACAAAAAAAAACAGTGAAGAAAGTAAGCAATAATACTATGTAAACAAAGAGAAAAGGTGATAAATGACTCACCCTGCTGTTCATCTTTTAGGACAGAGAGATCAGTTCATGATGCTGTCAGTGAGTATGACAGTTTTGAACCACACTCATGCTTGCAGCATTGGGTAACTGAGAAGCCTCTGTTATGGCTTCCTTTTAGTTTTGTCTACAGTATCAGCATCAGTGTCAGTGGCTCAGTGGGTAGCACACTCGCCTCTGAGGTTGGGAAATCAGAGGGCTGTGGGTTTAGTTACCACATCTGGCACTTGGATTAATATCCAGGTACTGGCACTGTAGTGCAGCATGAGAGGGGTGCTGCACTTCTGAGGTGCCGTCTTTCAGATGTGACGTTAAACTGAGGTCCCATCTGCCTGGATTGGTGGTAGTTCAGGTGGATATTAAAGATCCCATGGCACTTATTGAAAAGAGTAGGGAAATGTTTTATTGAAAAATTTCAACGAAAAAAGATAAATCATAACAGACAGTGTTTTAGTCACACAAAATCAAAAATTACTAACCGAATAACCCAAAAACAATAAAGTACAACCCAATAATGCCACCCTTCACCAATACCCACTCTTTACCACATAATAGTAAGTGTTAAACAACCGAAGGTAATAAAAGACAGTGCTGAGTACTCATTTATATTTGATGAACGCAGAAAATCCTTCCACCAATTATTTACCTTCCTGGTAGTATGGACTTCTGCATCTTGATATGGACATTCTCCATTACCTTTTGAATTAATGATCCTACTGTCTCATAGGGCATAAACCTCTGATACAAAATCCATTCACATCTAGCTTGCCATAAATAATACCTGAGACAACAGCAAAAAATGACTAATGTACCCTCATGATAAAGGTTTCTGAGATTATTAAATCATCCCAAAAAGTAAATTATCATAAGATAAGCTCCTTAACCACCCCATTTTCCATTTCAAGGCTAGGAATTTCCAGAGGGAACAGGCATAGGAGCACTGAAACAAAAAATGCTCCATGGACTCTTCCTGATTTATGCAAGTATTGAAGGGACAGGTTTCTTTCCTCTCTAGCCTTATGCTTAGCATTTCCTCCAACACCTATCCTCCCATTGACAGAAAGCCACAAACATTCCCATATGTGTACAGGTATTCTAGTATTAATTAATTTCTGCAGAACCCCTGGGATTAAAGTTTTTAAAAGCTGGTTTCATAGGGTGGAGTGTAGACATCATCGCTTGGTATAACTTGGGCTCTTTATTGTACTTCACTAGTTGTTTAGTTAGACCCCATCTATAAAGCTTTGGCACCGCAGGTCTAAAATACTGTGGCACATGTAGGCACTCTGATAATTTAGGGGAATTATGTGCCATGCTGAAAAATATTGAGACAAGGTTGATCTTATTAAGGAATTATACAGCGAAATTGTGGGAACCAGGCTGTCTCTAATGGTCTGGGAAAAGAAAACAGTGTGAAAAAAGACTACTGGGTCAATCATTCCCAGACCTCCTCTTTCCTTAGCTAAGTAAGTATATTGTCTTTTTATTGGGTTCAATCTATTACGCCAAAGCATTTGGAAGAAAAGACTGTATAGTTTAGTTTCCAGATGAACCAGGAGGGGAAAAATCATTGCAATATATAAAATCATAGGGATAATAAAGTGTCTAATTATTAGAACACGTTTAAGTTTAGCCAACTTTCAATGTTTCCACCTTTGAATTTTATGATCTACAGAAGTCAGGGCATTTTCCCCAATTCTGGGAGGGGAGGATTTTGGGGTCCAAAAAGAATCCCCCAAATCTTCAGTGGTTCCATAGAAATGTGAATGCCTTGAATCATCTCAGGATCGGGATATCCAGTACCCACAAACAGGCCTCTACTCTTCTAGGTATTTAATTTGGAATTTGAAATAAAAGAATAAGTATGCATAAATTCCAAAAACGAGGTTACTTGAGTATGATCAGAAAAAAATAAACAAATATCATCAGCATAGGCTTGTAAATAAAGTACCTCATCTGTGGTTGCTCCTGACACCCTTGTCCAATGGGGAGAAGCAGTTAAAGACTGAATTAGTGGGTCAATAGTAAATATATAGAGAAGGGGACTAAGTGGGCATCCCTGTCAAACCCTAGTCTATATTTGGAACCCTTCTGTGACTTCATGCTTTATTACAGGGTGTACTTTTGCAGTGGCATATTAGGATCTGACCCATCTTATAAGTTGAGCGTAGACACCATATGCCTCCAGGGTTAAAAACAAGAAGAGGTGGTAGACCCTATCAAAGGCCTTCTGTTGATCTACTGAAATAATACTCCCATACTTCCCATTCAATGATAAATGTTCAATCAGATCTCTGATAATCATTAGAGCATGTTGAATTTTTCTAGCCAGAAGGCCACAGAATTGCATAGAGGAAATGACTAAATAAGCATAAACCCTTAATCTAGCATTTAAAATATCAGTCAAGATTTTGTAATCTGAATTTAAAATGGTGATTGGCCGACAATTGTCTAGAGAAGATTTATCTCCAGATTTAAACAAAAAAATCAGTAATCCCTCCATGAACCATACAGAGAAAATTTCATTTGATAAAAAAGAGTTAAAAACTTTTTCTAAACATAATGAGAATTCTTCAGGAAAAGTGTTATATAATTCATTGGTAAGGCCATCGAGACCCAAGGATGTCCCCATCTTCAGGGTCTTGATTGCTCCATCAATTTATGCTGCCATAATGGGTCTAGTCATCCCCAAGGACCCATCTGGATCTCATGGAAATTCAATAGTGTGTAAAAACGTTAAAATATCCATCTCATAGGGGAGCTACGAGAGGTGATGAGATAACAAAAAGTCCTTTATAGTAACATGAAAGCCTCCTTTAGAATGAATAAGTCTTCCATTTTTATTCTTCAAAGAATCCAAAAAGTCACATCTTTAAACTTTTTAAAAGCTTCATAGGGATCTCCCTGTGAGGATTTTTTTGTTCCATTATGTAGGAATGCTTTCATGGTGTCAGCCCTAGCATATTGGTACTACTGCATAGTTTTCTTTAAGGCATCTATCTGGGTTGTATAATCATGTCTGGAAGTATTAGCCATTGAAAAAAGGCATTGCAATTGCTGCCGTAATTTAATATATTTGAGAAATTGGACATTCTCCCCCATCCTGCCCAGTTTCATAAGCAAGGCCTTAAGGTCTGCTTTAGAATCTACCTACCAGTCTCCCACATTTTCATAAAGGAAGGTGACAGAAAGTCTAGTGAGTAATAACTCCTTAATTTTCAAAAGCACAGTGAGGTTCAAAAGAACAGAGGAGTTAAATTTCCATCTAGATTTCTGTGGTATTTGTAATGGGGTTGGTAAAAAAAATACATTGTAAAAGCAAATGATCTGAAAACTCAACTGGAATAGTCCTAAAGTTAAAGGGGGAAAGATTGTTGGAGAAAAACATATAATCTATAGTAGAAGTGTATTTATTTTGTCTATAAGTAAACTCAGGACCACTGAGATGATTTTGTCTACTATCCAGGAGACCTGCTGTGTCAACTAGGTGGCTAAAGGCATTCGAGTCACAATAATTTGTTTTCTTTTGCCTTACTGGTCCCTCAGTCTTCGGTTTCAATACACAATTAAAGTCCCCGCATAAAAATATTTTGTAAGAGGTAAGTAGAAAAGGCCTTAGGGCAGCAAAAAAGCCTACCCATTCAGCCTTGACCTGGGAGCAATATACAATAATTAATCTACAAGCTATATGTTTCCATAAGCCATCTATAATTAGTAATCTCCCAAGAATTAAATCTATCAATTTAATTAAAGAAAAATCATAAGAGGTTAAAAGTAATCCTACCCCATCAGCTGTTTCTGTACCAAAAGACCAATAGGGAGGGCCCCATATCCACCCTCTCTGGAAAAACCGTGCCTGGTTACTTGTAAACATCCAAGTTTCTTGAAGAAAACAAATATCAATAGCAAGTCTGTGAATATACTCAAAAACGACCTGGCGTCTCCTAGAATTTAATAAACTATGAACATTTAATGATCCCATACAAAAGGAAGCCAGGTCTTAAACTGAAAATCAAAACTCTTATTTCCTCTTTTTTTCTTCTTCCCTTTACACCTCTCCTGAGGATGCAGTGGGGTCTGTGGGTCTACTTTAGAAGACTTGGAGTCAGAATCTCCACAATCCATCTCCAAATCTCCCCATTGTGTGGCAAGAACCGCAAAAGAATTACTAGACTCAAAATCTGCTAGGGTTGGAGCCAAATTCAGCTTAATATTTTGGGTTGATCTCCAAACTGGCACTACCAGAGGAGGGGCAGGGGGTTGGTCAGGTTCCTCCGTCACCTGCGGTTCTGTATAACACACGGGTGTTAAATGAAGAGGGACAGAAGGAGGGGGAGGGTTCTCCTGTTTGTCTAAATCATCTTGTAAACAGATAAGAGGGGGAGGCTGAACCTCTGTGTGACATGGATGAGGCTCAGTCAGATCCTGATCAGGGCAAGAAACAAAATCCTATGCCTGTTGAATTAAGAGATCCAGACTGACACATGAAGCCTTATTCTTGGCTGCCCAAGTGCATTCTGAATAGACATGCCCAGTGTCCTCACATAGGTTGCATTTAGTATGATTGGCACACTGGAATGTGATGTGACCTATTTCCCCACAGTTGTCACATCAGGGCTTGTCACAAGAGCTTGATAAATGGGTTCTAGACCCACGCTTATAACAGGCCCTTCATAAAAACAGACACCCCTATCATGTCCCAACAGAAAAGAGTTTGGAATATGTTCAATTCCTGCATCTTTTTGTCTGAGTTTCACCTTATAGCTCCAGTCCCCCCCTGTCCAAAACTGTTTTGTATTGAGACTAGCCTCAGGTGAACTTAACACATCACACTTAAGGGATAACCAATAAGTAATATCCTCCATGTGCACCCCCTCATTCCAAAACATAACTGTTATGAACTTAATCAATGGTTTAGATAATAGAATGACCAAAAAGGGTGTCCACATGGGGGAGAACTTATCTTGGTTATACCATTCCCAAAAAAGGTCGAGAGCATAAGCAGAACGAAAACTGACATCAAAATTGTCTTCCCCTGAGATATTTATATAAAAGCAAAAACTTCCCTCGGGGAGAAGTGCAAATACTCTTTTAACAATAATTTTCAAACATAATGCCTGTCAGACCAAACCTCCAATCCACCTTTATAATGTATCTGAACCGCGTTCCTCCGTGGTGCAGCTTCCTTCTTGATTTTTGAAAATAAGGCAGACAATAAAGGTTTGTTGTCTTCAAGAGTATCCTTAATGGGAGGAGTATGTTCACTCTCCCTGTCAGTAGGAATGTCTGGAGCTACCATGGTACTCAGGGTAGATACAATTGGGTCAACACCCTGGCAGGGTAAATCATGATGTACCCCAGAAATGTCCAAACCAGTCACTGGGTGAGGGGTTGCAGGATTTCATTGAGCAGCTAATACCTTGGGCCACCATTCAGGTGTATTTTGTGAAAAATTTAATTTGGGGTCCCAGTCAGGGGTGTGTAGCCATGTCCCTGATTTATTTTGTGTCCAGCCTGCCTCACTCAGAGCCCTCTGAGGCAACCAGGATTCAATGGAAGACATAGTAGGGTTTTGAGATGGAGACTGCAGGTCATCGATGGGAAGAAGTAATGTAGATGAACCCCTGTGAACTAAATTGGACCCCACTGTTGTATGGAGAGCAGCTGTACTCTCCAGATGCCTATTTGCCAAAGTTATAGCAGTACATTTTTCTTTTTTCTCTTCTCCCAACCCTAACTGAGGTGGCAAGCCTTGTTTGGAGAAGGAAAAATCAGTCACTCCATCCTGTAACACTGGGTCAAATTGAAAAATTACATCAGCCCCTGGGACCCCAACCTGTCCAGTCAAATGATGTGTATCTCCGAAGAAAATGAATCCAGTAGTTTTAGACATAGTGGTTACCCCAGGAGAATCATCCTTATTAGGCTTAATGTTATCAGCCACACTCACTGTGCCAGGGCCTGTAAATTGTTTACCTCCATATCTGCTGCTGTTTTGAGTGATATTCTCCTCAGAAATAACTTCTGTTACCACAGGCTTTAGGCACAAACCCTGCACAGATCCGGGACTGCCAGCCTCGAAATTCAGTAAAATAGTGTAAGCATTTACAGGGAGAGCAGGGAAAAATCAGGTAGACTCACCTGACCTAGAGGCTGTTTGTACTGTTGCCATGTCATCCTTCGAATCAGGCACTTTGACAAGTGGCACCAAAGGTTTGACAGCCACACTCTCTGTTTGTAATTGTGTCAGCCTCTCCTGTAAACACTGTTTCTCCCTTGCATTTCTGTCCAAGTCCATTTGAATCTGCAATTGCAATGCTTTCTCAGTTTCAAGAACATCTCGACATGCAGACTGCTCATCGGTTTCCACACCTGACTTACTCAGATCTTCGGCAGACACAAAAATCTCCACATCCTCTTGCCCATTATGATTTATTTTAGGCTTCTGGGATATGACATCCAAAAAAGTGAAGGCAGTACGCTGTATCTGCTCATCATCCACATGGATCTCCATTTCTACCAGAGCTCCAGTCTCCATATTGCCAAAATCCTTTTGCAGAGGAGCAGCCATAACTCCAAGCTCCTCCATGTCCTCCACTCTGCACACACTGGTGAAGACTGACACAGAGACAGTCAGTCCATCCTCCTACTGGAGAGTAGGGGAATTTTGTGGGGAAGAAGGAAATAAGAATTCAAATACAGAGCAATATATCACAAACCTAACCTCCAGAAAACTATATCAGAACAGAAAACCACAGTTTCTCCATAATTGTCCCATGCGAGTCCTAGAACAGCAAGTTAAGTCTGTGGCATATACTTTCCACATTTCTACTTGAATGGCATTCAACAAAACATCATATGGTACAAAATGCTGCTGTAGGACCCATTTACATCATGCCTGCCAGATTTAATATTTCAGAACAGTAAATAAAACCTGTAAAGGGTCTTTTGAAAAGCACTGCCAAACTGGGGTCCAGACCACATAAATCAAGTCCTGATAAGTAATCAATCGAAACTGAGGAACTCCCCATGAGTGTGCTACCACATCCCAAAATTGTTTAGTGTATTCACATTCTAGAAATAAATGTTCCTGTGTTTCCAAGATCTGACAACAAGACTGTCTCAAACAATACCTGTCCTGTATTGCTTTGTGCTGATCGTTATTCTTAACATTTAGTTTCCCATGAATAGTTAACCAGAGGACATCCCAAACAAAAACAGGAAGCCTCTTATTCAATACTTGTTGAAACATAGCAACACTATCACTAGGAGCACAATATGGTAAAACTATAGGATCTAAACATTGTGGTCGTACCAACCAGTCATAAATCACAGTCCTAGAATTAAATTCATCCATAACACAGTCTACTTTCCATGTGATAATCATCTGAAATAGTTCTTTAACCTGTAGTGGAACAACTTGTACCCAACTTAATAATCTACCTTTTTTTGTCCCCATGCCCTCAAACAAGGTTTTATCCATTCTAACAATAAGATAACCACTCCTTATTATGCTTCTGGGCAGGTTCAATCACATTAAAATAAAGAAAAATACTATAATAAAATGCAATTGGATGAAGCATTCCTACTGCTTCCTCCTTCAAACTGCAATATGTCACAGTCCTCTTGATGGGGTTCAGTCTACTCCCCCACAATGCTCTGAAAAACAAACTAAATAACCTAATATGTAAGGCTTTAGGAGGGGGTTTAATATAACTAACATATAACAAAATCGGAACTAGCAATGATTTAAGTAAAAAAAATTGTTTTTGCTTTGAAAGGGGATTCTGAACCCATCTAGCCAAAGCCTGTTCTGCTTTCTGCAATTTCATATCCCAATTAAGAAAAGCAGCATTCACAGGCCCAAATTGTAGCCCCAAAATTGTAATTGGATCCCTAGACAGAGTAATACCAGCAAATTGTGTATGAAGCAAATGATCTCCTCCTAACTGATATCCAATACTTTTATCAGTATTAATACAAGATCCTGAGGCATCTGAAAAGTCTTGAATACACTATTGTACCACATGTTCATCAGTTTCTGCATCAACAATCAACACCACATCATCTGCATAAGCCAAAATCTTAAACAAAGGTAAGGAGGCCAACAAACTTACCCCAAGCAATGTAGGATTCTGCTGAACCGATTGAATCAAGGGGTCAATACCAAAAACATAGAGCAACAGACTCATGGGACAGCCCTGTCTAACTCCACAGCAAACTGACACTCTGTTATCCTGCCATTCATTTACTTTTGGTATAATAGAAACAGATCTATGTAAAGATTTAATCCATGAAATATACAGTAAGGGAATACCATACTGCTGCAGAACCAAAAACAAATAATCCTGAGACAGAGAATCAAAAGCTTTCCATTGATCAAGGCTCAAAACGTAACTGGGATCCTCCTTCTTAGAAGTTCTATTAAATAATTCCCTAAGAAAAAGCAAATTGTCCTGAATGCCCCTATAAGGAACAGCACAGCCTTGGGTAGGACTAATCAAAAACTCAGCACAGTTAGCCAAATGAGCAGATAATATCCTACTTAACAATTTTAAATCAGTATTCAAAAAAACAAATTGGTCTCCAAT
The DNA here is from genome assembly GCA_016271365.2 of Neoceratodus forsteri. Taxonomy (NCBI): domain Eukaryota; kingdom Metazoa; phylum Chordata; order Ceratodontiformes; family Ceratodontidae; genus Neoceratodus; species Neoceratodus forsteri. Next base: position 537,970,586 of record CM057449.1, on the reverse strand, counting down.
TTGATAATTGAGACCCATCCCCCTTTTTAAATAAAAGAACCAATTCAGCTTCTACAAAATCAACTGAAAATATCCTCAGACTGAAAAAGCTCATTAAATAGCGCAGTTAATTCTTTACTCAGAACATCACTAAAGACCTTGTAAAACTCAGCAGGAATACCATCCAGTCCCAGAGTGGTATTAGGTTTATCCAATTTAATGGCAGCTCTAACTTCAGCTTCAGTAATCAAACCAACTAATTGAAGTACCAAAGCCTTAGAAAGAGATGTCTTCTCTAAAGAGGAAACAAATCACTCAGTATGACATGTAATAGGGGCAATACTAAAAGTATCAGTAAGATAATGATGTACAATACCCAAAAGGGAATCTTTGTCAGTATGCAATACCCCATTCCTATCCTTCAATTCAGAGATATTCTTTGTGTGAGTTAAACATTGGTTATCTTTAAAAGGGTCAAAAGTAGATTTTTTACTGGACGTGCCAAATCTTAATTCCTGTTTCAGAGATTTGGCCCTATCATACTGAAAACGATACATAGCCTGCTTAACTTGGAGTATTTGTGAACTAAAATCCTGTCTAGAAACATCCGCCAAAGAAAACAACCTATGTAACTGTTTCCAATGTTGCAAATAAGTAAAATAAGCATCCTTTTTTGTTTCCCAGCCCAATGCTGAAAGAAAGACTTCATGTCCTTTTTGGTGTCTAACCACCACTCTTGTAAAGAATCATACATGCATTGAACCAACAGACGAACTGTCCATAAGGTCTTAAAACCAGAAACAACTGCTGGATTATCTAATAAAGAAATATTCAATTTCCAAGCTGGTTTGTCATGTACCTGTTCTGGATTCCAATGACAATCAACATAAACAGTAGAATGATCGGAACAAGCCAAATCCTTAACAGCTGAGCCCAGAAGCTCAACAAATTGGGAGACCCAGATATAATCTATCCTAGTGTGTAGGGAACCCTTATGAAATGTGAAACCTCCTGTACTATGAAAAGAATGATAAACATTCCTCAAATTAGCAGTAACCACTATATCTCTCAAAGCATTGGAATCGCAGAACAGTTTATCAGTACGTAAACCCCTGTCGTCCCTTTGAATACTACAGTTGAAATCACCCCCACAAATAATCACCCGAACAGTGCACAAAAAAGGCTGGATTTTACGAAAAAGAGCAACTCTCAAAGCTTTCCCTTGAGGTGCATATAAATTAATCAAACGCAACCTATGCTTCCTATATGAAACGTCCAACAGAAGAGCTCTACCCAGCTCTAGATCAATCAATCTAGTAACCTTCAAATCAGCATTTGAAAACAAAATGCCCAAACCATCACACTTGTCCTGACCCTGAGACCACAACGTGGCCCAGTGACACTATTTGTTAGTACAGTTAGCAAGCTTTCTAAAAGTTTTAAGCTGGGTATCCTGAAAAAATACAATATTGTGATGTAAACCTTGTATTTCATGGAAAACCACATCCCTCCGTATATCATTCTTAATGCTATTAACACTGAACGTCACAATACTGGAGGCAGCCATGAGTCAATAAGTAGAGAAGACAAAATCAATTTTTAGATCTAGTAGCCCAGCACTTTCTTCTGGAACACCTCTCATCCACATCTGAAGAGGTACCCCTTGAGGACGTAACCGATGAGGTATCAGAACCAGAGTCCTCATCCCCAGATATAGAAGGTGCAGTGGCAGTAAGTAAAGGGGCATATTTATTGGACCATGTAGTGAGTCCAGATTGCAATGATTTTTTCCACTCTTTGCCTTTAGGCTCAATAGGGAGTTCCAGTTTTTCCCTGGATCATTTCATATAAGAAACAGTTGTAAAGGGAGTCTCAGATGACGTTGTCAGGGTGGAGGGGGGGAGGCATAGAGGACTTTGACCATCACTCAACTCTTGTGCCACGTCAATAGACACAAACTCCAAGTCCAGAGGATCATGGAGGTCCCCAACACCTGGTACCACCACAGAAGAAGCAGGTTGCACAACATCTCTCTGTGGGTCTACAGCCGAGAAAGCAGCAACGTCCATGGACAACTGTGGGTTTTCATCAATAGGAGGGTCCGAGACTATATTGATCTGGGCAATAGAAGGCTCAACCTGTGGTGTCACAACTATAGCGGAAGTAGCAACTGCAGAAACAGCAATGTTAGTCTGCAGGATGTCTCACATACACCTCTCTGAGGCCTGTGCACAACCCTGTTTCTGCACCTACGTAATTAAGGCTTCCTGGGATGGACAATCCCCAGAATTATGAGAGGCCGAAGGACATTTAATGTAAGAATGACCCCACTCTTCACAAAGGTTACAACAAAAGAGGTTTTTACAAGTGGTCGAAAAATGACCAGTTTCCAAACAATGGGTAGATTTAGGGGTATAACAGGCATTACTGAGTTGAAGATGAGAGCCACACTTATGGCAGGACTTTGGTTGCCCAGGGTAGAACAGGGAACCCCTGTCTTTCCCCAAGAAAAAACAACCCATAAGGTGTGCAATGCCATTGTTAGTTGTGAACAGTTTACATTTTATTTTCCAGCCCACAGTCCAAAATTGCTCAGAATCAATTACGGGTACAGGATGTTCAAGAACCTCACAGCACTTTTTAAGCCAGTATAAGATATCAGAAATATCTACCCCTTCATTTTTAAAAAGAACAGTAATCATTCTAACAGCAGGTTTAGTGATAAGAATCACCAAAAAGGGGGCCCACAAGGAAGAATCCTTCAAAAAATTGTACTTAAGCCAAAATCTATCCAGTGCTTCCATGGTCTTAAAACTGATATCATAATTTCTCTCATCCATGTGAATCAGAGCAAAAACTTCAGAAGCATAGAATTTGAAGGAGTCTTTTAACAATTTCCTTCCAATGTAAACATGATCTGGGGGGTCAGGTAATCCTCCTTTATACATCAGTCTAATTGCATTTCTCCATGGAGCAGGTTCCTTTGTAGAAGATTTAAATAAGTCAGCCATCCACAATAGAGGCTTGAATACTGTTCGCTTAATAGGGTCCTGTGAAAGAGTAGGGCCAAATCCCAATGGGAAAGTGTCCAAGTCAGGTATGGATGTAGGCAAAGGTAAGGTATGAACCTCATCCACAATTGCAGTGTCAGCCAGCAGCTGTGCACTTGAGCTAGGGTTCAAAACCTGCTGAACAGCCACAGGTAACAAAGACACAGTAGAAGGGGGCAGGGAAATCGAACTAGATCTCTGCACAGTGGAAGTAAACCCAACAGTCCATTCAACACCCAAGGGACAGTCCACAGTGTCCATAATCAAAGCCCCAGAGTCATAAAACCTCATTGCCAAATACACAGCTACTTTTTGATTGGCAGGATAGGGAGACCAACCTGCCTTAGTGCGAACTCAGCCTGTGGCCTGCAAAGCCTGTTCCGTACCACAGTAGTAGAATCAAAATGTAACAACTTCTGTTTGGCCAGTTCCAAAGTCTTATTTTTCAAACCTCCTCGGGAGGTCTGAGAATCCTGTGAAGAAACTGTGTGGCTCGCAACATGCAGGGAATTTGCCAAGGTACCAGTGGTCTCTCGTTCCTCACATCCGGGCATCTGAGTCTCCAAAGATGCTCCGGCAACAGCAGCACACTCACCCGCTGTTACACAAGGCAGCACTACAAAATGCTCAGGATCTGACAGAACACCTGCTTTTCCCAAATCTGGACTATAGGAGTCAGCCACAGGAAGAGCCATATCATGAGGAACAACCTCAGAAATGTCCCCCAAATCAGTAGCAACGTGCATCGAATCAGCAGCATTTGTAAGTCCAGACATATTGGGTGAAAATTTCACATCTTCAGGGTGGGCCTCTGGTGCAATTGAGGTTGGGAAGGAGACCCACTCCCCAACCTCACAAACCTCCTCACTCCTCAACATCAGAGACAAAAGTGACCATCCACTCAAGGACAGAAACTCCCCCTACAGCACAGTCGGGGAATTTTTTATTGAAATTACAAAATCAAACAATACAAAACAGTGTTTACTTCACATTAAAGAAAATTGCAAAACATAACTAAAATATTTCAAATATATCTGTCCAAACAAAATATAAGTTCAGAAATGGTGATAAAACATGAGGAAATATACATAACTCAATAGGACATTAAATAATAACAACATAATATCAAAAAAAAAAACTCATGTCAATCCACCCATCATACAAGGGAAAATAAAAATTCCCCCTTCCCCCTTTAACTGAAAAATCATATTCCTAAACTTATTTCATGTCTACCATCCTACAAGGTTTTTCCACAAAACTGTCCACTGACGATAAGAAAACTGTTCCCTTTCTTCCAATTTCCATTTATGCAGTTCTGCATTAATAATATGAAAAAGCTCCCAAGGAGAAATAACCTGTTGTTACAAAACTAATCTACAATGACCTATCCATATCTAGTAGAGAAAAGGAGCAAAAATAATTCGATATGTTCCATAATGTACTCCAACAGGTAAAGATGGAACTATACCAAAAAACAATAGATTAGGTGCCGGTGGAACAGTATCTATCTCTTTCCATCTATTTTTGACTATGTCCCAAACATTTGTTATATATGGGCAATGGAAATATAAATGGTCCATTGTTTCAATTTTCATCAAACAGGACTCTAGAGGACAATATCGTTCCGTTAAACCCTTATGCTTGTGATTACCCTTTACATTAATTCAACCATGTAAACCCAACCAAACAGTATCCCACAAACGGGCCAGAAGTCTCGAATCTGAGATATGTTCTGAAATTCATTTTTGCTCCAACTGAGTAAAGTTTGTAAATACTGGTACACTAAAATACTGCAAAATAATTTGCTCATAAATGGTTTTCCTAGAAAGATGAATTACGTCACACATCTGTACTCCCCATTTCTTTATTGCATCGATAACACCATCCCATCGGTTAGATAGGCGAGGAATATGATTATTTTTATGTAACACACAGTAGAGGAATTTCCCCGGTGTCCTGGCCAAATTTCCCTCATTCACTAAAAATACCACCAACAGCTTAATCTGGTTCAATTTCTGTTGCTTACCATCTGTATCCTCCCTCCCCGCTGGTCGCCCCTGAAAAAGGAATTTGTAGGCCCAGTGGGCTTACCGGGTCAACAAAAAATTCAACAACAAATCAACAACAAGTGTGAGGAGACTGAAATAAAGTAAGAAGGCTATTTGCCATACTTAGAATGAGGAAAAAAGCATTTGTGAATTGTTGTGGCTGGCAGGAGAATATGACACTTAAGTGGGGAAGGAGGCACAGGCTGTATAACACTATTTTAATCTAGCACCAATAGGCGAATGGAATATTTTATGTTAAAAGCACAGATTCACTTACATTTTTACTTATTTAAAAAATGTGTTTCAAAATAACAAAAAACTGCTTCTAAAAACAAAGGACTATTTTATAAGCGCAATAAGACACTCCCGAGTTGTGCATTACAGTGTGATAACTGCACTCCTAGGGATGACTGGTGCCCGGCCTTTAGCCTCGTGCCTAACTACACCCCTAGGAGTGCGGTTATCACACTGTAATGCTCACCCCATCATGTCTTATTGCTTACATGTAACATTTACAAAAACAGGGTAAGGTTGCACCATCATTCAACAATAGGAATAACAATAGTATTCATGGTGGGAAAGGACAGTGGAGTACTAGATGGGGAGGGGTAAGGGTGAGCTGCAAGGGAGGTGCAGCCATGCTAGCAGCTTTGGGCAGACGCAGATCATGGAGGACAGATAGTGCATTCTTAATAGGGAATTTAGGTTTAGAGGGAAGGTCAGAGAACATAGGGAGGAGGAAAGGTTGTTCCATAGTGAGGGTCCGGCCACAGAGAAGAATCTTAGGCACATCCTCATAGTTATGTTAAGATGTTCTAGCTGGAGGTGGGAAGACTGATGTAGATTGTGAAAGTAGGTTCTGGGCTGGATAAGAAGAAATAGTGGAGGGCAGGAGGGATTGTACAAGGTATCAACAATGGTCCAGGCCAGCAGGTAGGATCACTGCTATTGTGGAGGGAGTCAGTTAAGGGACGGGGAAAGACAGCAGTAGTAAGTGAGGAGAGGGGTGTGGAGGGCAGGTGGCATATATGATTGTAGGTAGCATCCAGGCTGTTCAGGTTATTAATGTAGGTTAGGGAGTACACTGGGCAGCCATAGCCAAGGCGGGGGAGGAGGTTGCCATGGGCAATAGCAAGGCAGGCTTCCACCAATAGGTGGTAGATCAGGCAATAGCAGAGCAGTATCCTCTGGTTGATGCACCTGATCAGTGAGGCAATGTGGACAGTGTAGGTTAGGGATGGGTCCAGGATCACTCCTAGACACTTGAAGATGGGAACAGTGTCAAGGGAAAATTCATCTGTTGATTTGACAGTGAGAAGGCCGCCATTGAGGGCAAGCATGGAAAGTTTCAGTTTGGAACCAAAAAGCATTGCCTTTGTTTTAGTAGCATTGACCAACAGTTTGTTGGTGGACAACCAACAACGTGCCTTGCAGAAATCATCAATAAGATTAGCAGATAGTGAGGAGGGGTCACTTTGGTTTAGTATTAAGTCATTGGCATAGAGGAGTGATTTACAGGATAGGCTGTTCAACGGGAGAGAGTTAATGAAGAGGGAAAAGAGGAGGGGGCCAAGGACTGATCCCTGGGGACACTCACAGAAACAGGCAAGAAGGGGAGGTGGCACCACTAAGGCAGACCACCTGTGTTCTACCAGAGAGGTACTTAGTGAGCCAGGTGGTGGAGGCAGGGGAGAAACCAAGGGCAATGAGTTTTGCTATCAGGATCTTGCGATTTAGAAGGTAAAATGCCTTGGACAGATTTACAAACACTGCACCAGTTAGTTTCCCTTCATCCATATTCCTTAGCACATGGTCAATGAAGAGGGCAAGGACCATGGTAGTGCTATGCCCCTTCTGGAAACCATGTTGCTGAGGGCAAAGGTGATTATATTTGAAAATATGGTCTGTAATGCAGCAGTTTACTGCCTTCTCTAGGAGCTTACCAAGATGGGGCAAAATGGAGATGGGACAGTTTCTGTCCATAAGACTAGGGTCACCTGAATTATGAATGGGGACAATTTTGGCCTGCTTCCAGACAGAGGGGACAGAGACTGTAGTAAGGGAGAGGTTTATTTATTTAACAGTTTCACAAGGAAGGGCTCACTGAACAACAAGTTGCTCGTCTCACGGTGCTTCCTGGGGGAGGGGGATGGAGATTACATAACATTGACATGCAATAACAAATATACAGTAACAGAGTTATACACCAACAATTAATTTACACTATCAGCATTACAGAATAGCATAGAAAAAACAACTACTATTACATCAAATTATGTACCAACAAGTGGGATGATCTCGAACAATAATTGAGCATCAGCACTACTGTATTTAAATTATGTATGGTTGTACGATGCAGTAGAATGGGGTTGCAGTTGAGTACTAGTAGAGCAGAAAGGAGAGGTCAGTTACAGTTACAGATTGTGGAGAGAAAATTACACAATGCAGAGGCAGCAAATAGGTAGGAGGAGGAGTGGCGAATTTGGGGGGGGAGAGTGAGTTCCACAGTTTAGAGAAATGATAAGTGAAAGCAGCCTAGCCAGCTGAGGTAGTGTGGTGAGGGATACTGAAGGAGTGGGAGTCATAGGACCTAAGTAAATGGTTGGGGTGGGGGGAGGGACTGTCAAGGAGGAGCTTAGATAGGTAGGGAGTGTACCAAACCAAAATTGGGAGCTGAAATTGTCACAGTGAAGGGGATGCCTATTTTCTAGTGAGGGGAAGGCTAGAGAGTGGTAGAGCTGACAGTGTTGAGTAAGAGGAGGAGCATCTAGTGTGAAGCGGAAGAAGGAGTTGAAAAGAATGTCCAGTCTGGCTAGGGCAGTCTTGGAAGCAGCACTGCAGACTACATCACAGTAATCAGTGATGGGAAGTATCACCTACTGTACAAGTTCGCGCCTTACCAGAAGAGGAATGCAATTCTGGTTCCTGTAGAGTTCACCTAGCTTGGGGCACAGTTTTTTAAGGATGGCATCCACATGGCCAGAGAAGGTGAGGTGTTGGTCAAGCCAAACCCCCAGATATCTGAATGAGGAGGAATCCTCTAGGGCCATCCCATCAAGAGATTGGAAGGTGGGCAGGGAGGAGAGCTTAGTGAGTCTCTCCCTAGTGCTGAAGGTCATGGAGACTGTCTTCTTGGCATTTAGGAAAAGTTGGTGTGCTCGAAACCAGTGCTGGACATTGTTGAAGTCCTGCTGAAGTCTCTTTGCCACATCAGTGGAGGAGGGACCGGAGGTATAAAAAAACATGTTGTCAGCATACGTATGTATTGAGGTAGCTGTACAGTTGGATGGTAAGTCATTAAGGAAGATGGAAAAGAGAATGGGACCCAACAGGTACCCCTGCACAACTCCAGTGTTGACAGGGAGAGGGGAGGATATGTAGTCAGCGATTCTAACTGACTGGGTCCAGCCTACTAGGTTGTCAAAGATGGTGGACATGATTTGGCCATTGTGCATCCTTGAGAGGATGGCATCAGTGAGCCTAATCAGGAAAGCAGAGACAGAATGTTTTTTCCAAAAGCCAGATTGGAAGGGAGTGAAAAAGTTGGAGTTAGAGAGGAAGGAAGAGAGTTTGGCAATGCCAAGGTGTTCTTGCAGCTTAGCAAGGGTATGAAGCAGAGATAGGGTGATAATTGCCAGGGGAGGATGGGTCTCTGCTCTTAGGAAGAGGGAGAACAACAGCATGCTTCCATACGAAGGGGATAGAAGCAGAGAAGGCTGTAGCAGAGAGGTAAAGCAACTTAGGGTCCAGTCCATCAGGAGATCTACCTTTACATGGGTTAAAGGCTAATAAGGCATCCAAGGTGTCTGAGGGAGTGAGTTTAGAGAAAGAGAAACAATTATGCTGGCAATGTGTATTGGCTGAATTAGGGTAGGGACCAGGCTGGGCAGATGGTAAGGAGGACAGAAGAGCAGAAGCATAAGAGGTGAAGTAAGAGTTAAATTCTGAGTCAACATCCAGCTGGTCAGTGATAAGGGTGCTATTAATATTGAGGAGGGGGTGGGAGGAGAGGAAGGAGGGAGTGGTAAAGAGTGATTGTATAATCTTCCAAAATTTGGCTGGATTATTTATGGTGGCTTGGAAGGTTGAGGTAAAGTAGTCAGCTTTTGCCAAGCAAGTGGCCTTGGTACATTTATTATGAAGGTATCAATAAGCATCATAGTCTTTTGGAAGCTTAGAGACTTTCTGTTGCTTCAAGGCATGGTCCCGTGGTTTTTGGCAGGCTATAAGCTCAGGGCAGATCAAAGGAAGGTGGTGGCCACAGACTCTGGTACGACAGAGCAGGGCATGTTGGTTCCAAACTTGAAGGAATTTGTCTTTGAAGTAGTCCACAGCTGAGTCAAGTTAGTTACCTTTAGTGGTGTCCAGTCGGTGAGGGATAGGTCGTGAAGGAGCGGGGCAAGGTTCATTAACTTATACAAATGGGTTACCATTGTTTTGTGTGGTGACTTAGCATAGTGGATTCGATGAGCCAGATAGATCATGTTATGTTCACTTAGGTCGTTGATAACACACCAGATTCAATGACCCTATGTGGATGGGATATAAGAGCTCAGTCTATTAGAAAGTGATTATTTCTTTTAGTGTTTATCCCAGTGGGCTCTTGGATCATTTGGGTTAGATTGTGGGAGGTGATGTTTTTGTTTGCTTTGAGCAGAGATGGTGATAACCAATTTCAGTTAAAGTGTTCCATGATATATACTTCTCCTGAAGAGGTGTAGGAGACTATAGTTGAGATTAGGTCAGTGACCACCGAGGGGTTTAGGCCTGGGCAGCAATAGGCCCCTACTGCAAAAATGGGGATAAAGAATGGGAGAGATAATTGTAAGGTAAGTACCTTATATTCTTTAGGGACAGAAGCTGAGTGTATAGTGGTGAATTGGATCGCTGTAGAGACATAAATGGCTATACCACCTCCCCTTCCTGACCACTCTTGTTGGGATATGGAATTACTCGGAATGGTAAGGGGGGAGTCAGTTAGTTTGTTATTTAGCCATGTTTCTGTCAGGATAATAATATCTGGTTTTAGGGAAGTTACCAGGGGCTGAAGTAGATCTATTTTAGGTAGAAGATTATGGATTTTCAGATGGAGGGTTTTTAGACCTCGGGTCATGATGGAGGAGCTTAGTAGGGGGTTGCGAAGGTGATGGGTAGGAACACTGGCACTTTGGCAGGGCCAGAGTTAGGATTTATGTCACTAGATGATAGGAGAAGGATGGGAATAATTAAAAAGTGGAGTTTCTGACTCTGAAGCCAGGGTAATGAGCGTTCACGATGAGTATTGTGGGCGGTATGTTTAGAAGTGGGAGATTGGAAACACAGGATTTGAAAGTGTCCAATAGATGGGGATATTTAGGAGTGAGGCACTGGGGTGGATAGGGTAGTGATCCCAGAGATGAAGAGGAGAAGAATGGGCAATAGCATTGTATAGGTTGATGAAAGCATTGCTGGAGAGAAGGTACTGAAATAATGAGAAATGATAGTGGGGTGATTTGAATGAGGTGGAAAGGGTTGGGGAATATGTAAGGAGAGGGAGAGCTTGGGAGGTTAGGGAAAGGAGAGGTTAAAGATGAAGGTCCTGGGCCACTAGTTTTAAGAAGCGGGGGAACAGACCATCACTACCAGCACTCACCCGAGATGGTAGGCTGAGGAGGAGCTTAAGTGTCCCAGAGGGAGAAATGGTCTTAAAATAAAAAGGGGGGCTAGTAGGAGGGGAAGGTTGAGGAGGGGACAAGTGAGTGGAGGTGGGGGAAAATTAGCCAGTTAGCTGCTAAGGTTTGAGAAATGTGCATTAATTGCATTTGCAATGTCAGCAGGGTCAGTGAGGGAGCCCTGTTGTGTGTTTGGAGGTGGGGAGTGACTACTTGGTGGGGGGGAGCAAAGCATTAGTGGAGGACCAGAAATGCCTGGGGTTGCCTAGGTAACTGGATTGAAGTGACTGGATGTAGGCTGACTTTCTAGAATGTATACGATGCTTGCAGAGATTTTGAAGTTGACGATAGCCAGTCCAAAGGGTAGGGGATGGGGCAGCTTTATAGTCGGCCCACTTTGAGTCGCGCTGCTTCCTAAGCTTGAGGAGGTCCAACGTGAGCCAGCAAGTGTCACCCCCATGCACTCTGTGAGAAGTGAGAGGGAAATGCTTGTCTTGGATGTGAGACTGTGCTGAGACAAAGATGTCTAGTGCAAGGTTGCGTTAGTGGCACCATTGAGGGAAGTCCAGTCAAGGGCTCTGATATCATCCTGAAGCCTGAGTGGGTCAAAATTAGAGGAACAGTGTAAAGTCAGGTATGATGGAGGGGGATTGGGGATGGTACGGCAGACATAATAGATGGGGGAGTGGTTACTAATGACGTCAAACAGTGTGCCAGCATGGGCAGTTTTTTCTGCTCAAATCATCAGGATCAAGTCCAAGGTAATGTGTATGATGGACCGATTGCTGAGGTGTTTATGGGAGGTGATTAGCTGGGTGAGATTGTGTTGTTGTATGATGGAGTTGCAGTCAGAGTAGTGGTTTGTGTCCCAGTCAATGCTGAAATCCCCAACAAGATTGGAGTCTCTTGCAGGGAAATGAGGTGCAAGGAGGTTCAGAAAGGCTGCAAGCCCAGGTACACTAGCTCTCAATGAATTATAGCAGCACCCAACAAGCAACTTCTTATTGGTGGAAACTGTTAGTTCAGCTGTAAGCCACTCAGAAGGAAGGTCACTAGAGGACTGGCCAAGTAGAATGGCAGTGTAATAGTTATGGTAGTACAGAAGTACATCACCACCATGATGTGAGGTGGAGCGATCATGGCGGAGGAAAGTGTAACCTGGTATGGAGCAGTTTTGGTCATGGGTGGAGCTTTTCAGCCAGGTCTCTGAGATGCCCAGTATGTCAGGATTGCACAGAGAGACTCAGGCCTCCAGCTCAGCTATTTTACGAAGAAGGCTACTCACGTTCAAATGTGCAATTTTTAGACTTTGCTTAATATCCCATAAAGGATGACTATGGGATAGAGGAGTTTTTGAAGGGGGCTGTAGGAGAGGGGCCAGGGTTGCTTCCTATGTCACCCGAGAGGTGGAGGCAGTGGCATGGAAGTTGGATCAGAGGGGTACATAGAGAGATAAGACCCAGAGGGAGAGGGAAGAGAGGTATAGGAAGAGACAATGCCAGTTACAAGACCTGATGAAAACTTGGGCAGCAGATGGACAGGAGAGAAGCAGGCCGCATTCAGGCCTAGGTGGTATTGGAGCTGGGCAGAAGGTTGGCCAGGCATGCTTCAGTGCAATTTGTTCCAAAGCTAGGGCTGATGCACAAACCTCAAAGTCTAAACAAAGGTCGAGGAGTAAACAGAGAAAAAGACCAATAGCAGTAGTGGAGGACATAGTGGGGGAGAAGGTGGGGAAATAAATACTGTTGGGGTATAGGGAGACTTAGGGATGATATGGAATTGGGAGTGGACTATAAATACTGTTGGGGGTATAGGGAGGTTTTCGGTCATGGAAATTGTTCACAATTAAGGACATAAAAATTTTTACAATTAAAGAAATTTGCTTTTTCCTTACTGTCCTAGAACTCTACCATTCAACTACAAAAGTTACTGTCTTCTTCTTCCCTTCTGAAATACACTTCCTTCAAAAACACATGTTCCCTGATGGTTAAATAACTTTAAATAAACACACAGAATACAGAAACATATATGCTAGGCAAGACTCTAAGTAATTTGTGAAGTTTTGAAATAGGTTCTTATTTACTCTGAGTCTTCTGCTTACACTGTTCTCATTCACTTTGAGTTCCTGCTCACACATATGCACACACATAACATGTAGGCTCTACCTTCTCTGGATATAATGGTCACTAAATATAATGGACAGATGCTGTATGCACCTATGCATCTATTATAACAAGCTTGCACTGTACCAGACAGTGATTAGCATTAAGTTATGATACCTTTAAGAACAAAACAACCTATCTCAGTACTCCAGCTGGTGTACTGTATGTTAAAGTTTTCTAGCCCCTGCAGTACAAATTCTAAGTCTTGCAAGTGAGTCATAACTAAACCTACTGTACAAAAAAAAAAAAAAAACTTACATTCCTATTTTTCTATATTGTTGTATGTACTGTAAGAGGCTAGACATGAGTTTGAATCACATTCTACTTTATCAGCTAAAACAACTAGGACACATCTAAAGTAAGTGCTTAGTTTAGATTGTTATATGCTACTTTCAGTAGCCAATTCTAATTTTAACCACTGCTGGCACATAATTTTTCAGAACTTCTTCTAGTCATGAAAAGGATTTTTGTGTGCATGTTTTGCAGCAGCTGATACATCTAAGGATTATTTACAAATGCAGTCAAAACACAGATGGCTTTTTGTTTACATCTAAAATGTAATGTGCTGAAAACTTTGCTTGTCGTTGCCAAGTAGATGTAAAGAATATCTGATTCTTATAAACAAAAACTAATTCATGATAAAACAGCAACTTTTTGAATCTGAATCAAATTCTGTGGCTCACAAACTTCACTACCGAATGTTATCTTTAGTTGCTTGTTCTTCATCTTACAAGTGGATGGATGGAAAGTTAATTGCCAATCTTTGCTATGTACTTAGGACCTGATTCTCAAAGCTTCCAGAATGATGCATGGAGCTTGTGTTAGAAAGAATGACACAAGGAGTGGCTTGCATCAAGAATGGCACCAAGAGCACTTCCCAAATGCAGCCTGCTGCAGCTGCAGGCTGCATGCACCAAGGTGGTTTTGCACCATCCTTGCAGTACAAAAAGGGATGCAGCCTGGCACAAGGAGCCTTCTGACAGGGCAATGCTGCAACATCCCCTTTTCTGGAATTCACTAAAGTGTACAGTGCTGACAGAAACAAATACCCATTAGACCAGGGCTGGTCCAACAGTACATGCACCACCCAGAGAACCCTCTCTGGGTGGGAGCGTACATGATGGTGTGTGCACATGTTTGACTACAGGGGTGTTGCACAGGTATATATCAGGATTATTGTATCATTATGCATATACTACATGTATTTATATGTAGTTAATGTTGTGGTAATGTCACTATTATATTATGTTACAGATGCATTTTGAGTGAGGTATCAGAATCCGGTGAATCCATGTAGAGGTTGTGTATGTTTTATTATGTATATGACATAACACATTCTTATGTTGATTATACTACTTTGTATAGATATGTGCATTGTGACTGTAACATGAGTGCCATGGACTGTGTGCCAACTGCCACTAGAGTTGTACATGTTGGACTGATTCAAGTGGTTTGCATGTGCAATCATCATGACCTGCACCAGTATACATGTGACTAATACTGGAATAGGTGTTTTTTTTGTGTGTGTTTATGATCCAACCCCCCCCCCGCTGAAAGGGGCACTCAACCCATGCCCGCACACTGTCCCCCATGCCTAGGCTTACCCCCTTGGGCAGGGCCACTGGGTGGGTGCCACTCCCCAGTGTCATTGGTATCTTGCCCTGGCTTACCCCCAGGGTGATGTCACTGGAGTGGGACCCCCCAGGTGGACAATGGTGGCAGCAGAGACAGCAGCAGAGCAGGATGTCATGCTCAGGAGACTGGATTTTTTCTTTTTGTTGACTTTGAGGCAGAATCTGGGGGGTTGGGATGAACAATGACATTCCATATTCGCCCCACCCTCTTCAGCTGATGGTGCCAGCATTATGGAACCCCCAGCCTCTGCCAGAGGTCTGTGGTATGCTTCAAACTCTACCCGTTCCCTCCAGAGAAGGAGAACAGTCCCTAGGATGTTCAATCCTTCTCCCCCTGGCAGGCCCTCCAATGTCCTGAGTCCACTCCCGAACTTCATCGGCATCGCAGATGGATACCCTGCCTCTGCACTGGTGGGCTGGCACTGTAATAGGTTTTTTCCCTTTGAGTGTGTTGCCTGACAGCCCTGCAGCTTGTGGTAAACCTCTCAGGTGCACCATCTTTGTGGCACATGGCCACAGTTGCCGCAACCTGTAGGACATTGTCACCAGGATCCTACCCGATAGAGAACTGGGAGCAGGGTCCCTGGTGCACTAGCAGTTGGCACATGCTACCGGTGGTGCACCTTGCATCACCCTACTACAGCATTGAGAACTGGGCCCTTACAGTTCAAATGTAAGAGGATGATCTAGGCAGTATATTTCATTACATTTAAGAAAAACACTCAGATGTGTTAATCAATCACAGTTAAAATGGAATGATATGAGATAAACAAATGCCTGGAAGAATGTTAACAGCAACATTTAACCCTTTGCTTATTAAAACAGAAATATACTATATATGACTTATTATACAGTAGTTTATCTTACCCACTTAAAATACACATCATAGGCAACCGAATTAAAAATAGTTATCATAAACCTCATGGAACACTGAGCTGGAAATTTAATTCTTACCCCTTAACCCATCTAAGAATGATTGCTAGTTTAAACAGAATGCTGGGAGTTCTTCTCGCACTCAGCTCAACAACCATTTTTTTTAATTAAAGCAGCAAACATAGAAACATAGAAACACAGAATCTGACGGCAGATAAGGACCGCTTGGCCCACCTAGTCTGCCCATTTTCCTACCTAACAGATAAGCTGCAGATCCTAGTTAACCAACAGCTTACTTCCTCCTACCCCCCACTAGGACTGCCTTATGCCTGTCCCATGCATTCTTGAAGTCCCCCACTGTTCTTAACTCCACAACCTCCTCAGGTAGGCTGTCCATGCATCCACAACCTCTCAGTGAAAAATACTTCACATTACCTCTGAGCGTCCCCTCTATCTTCAAATTGTGCCCCTTGTTCTTGCACATCTCTTTTCTGGAAGATGCTACCCTCTTGGACTTTGTTAATTCCCTTGAGGTACTTGAAAGTTTCTATCATGACCCCTCTCTCCCTTCTTTCCTCAAGGGTATACATATTAAGCTCGTTTAGTCTTTCTTCGTATGTCTTCTGGTGCAGACCCTGCACCATTTTGGTTGCCCTCCTCTGGACAGCCTCCACTCTGTCTATGTCTTTGCGGACATTGGGTCTCCAGAACTGCACACAGTACTCCAGATGGGGTCTCACCAACTGTCTGTACAGAGGGATAACAACTTCCTGTTTTCTACTATTGATGCCTCTTCCTATGCATCCCAGTATCCCCCCAGCCTTCCTTACTGCCTTCTCACATTGCTTGCCCATGTGCAGTGCATGTTTACTAGATTTATTGGATTTTACTGGATTTATTGGACAAAAGAAGGGACAAGGCCCATCAAGATTGTCCCCCACAGTTGTGGGACATCAGTTTGATAAATACTGTTGATGTATCCAAATGTCTAGTCTTAGTTTAAAAGTGTCAAAATCTGTGACATTGACCAGTGCTTGAGATAATGCATTCCATTTTTTTGCTGCTCTAATATAGAAGAAGTTATTGTGTGTATTAGTGTTTGCCAATTCAGCTGATAGTTGTTCATTATGGAGTCTACCTACTGTAGGTTTAGTAGTAAAAGAAAGTCCACACTGTTCAATTAGGGAAGGAGATTTTAATATTTTGAATGTAAGCAAGATATCACTTCTATATCTTTTGAGATTCAGAGGGAATAATCCTGTAACCTTTAATCTGGTGGTATAATCATAGGTTTTAAGTTTGGGAATACTTTTAGTAAGTCTCCTCTGGATCTGTTCCAGATGATTGATGTCACTTTTAAGATGAGGTTTCCAAAATGGGGAACCTGCACTAAGGTGAAACGTAAGGGAGCAAGGTCACATAAACCATGCTGGTGGTCCAGTGTGGTTCAGGTAGCGGTCAGAGAAAAGAAGGCAGCCTACAAAAAATATAAAACAACAAGAGGGGATAGGGATAAGGAAATGTACCATCTTGCATCTAGAAAAGTCACCTGAATGGTGAGGGGGACAAAGTCCAGTAAAGAGCAGCGGCTGGCACAGGGGATACATGGAGGGGAAAAGGGGTTCTTCTGGTACATTGGGGAGTGGAGAAAAATTAAGGGCCATCTCAGCAGATTGAGATCAGAAGGAGGGTGGGTGGAAGAGGCGAGGGATCAGGCAGAGGTATTAAATGAGTACTTTGCCTCTGTGTTCACTAGGGAGGGGGATGGGATATCTACAAAGCAAGGCACAATGGGCATAGAAGCGGCAGTGAGTGGGATCAAGGGAGCAACAGAAATGGAGCAAGAG
This sequence comes from Neoceratodus forsteri, assembly GCA_016271365.2. NCBI lineage: Eukaryota > Metazoa > Chordata > Ceratodontiformes > Ceratodontidae > Neoceratodus > Neoceratodus forsteri. The sequence continues at coordinate 537,953,342 of CM057449.1, read as the reverse complement.
GGAGGGAGAGGTACCCCAGGGGTGTCACATCAGGATAAGGATAAAAAGGCCAGTAAGGTGGAGGGGACGGATGATGCTATCTCAACCCAAAGGGTGTGGTTAGCCCTCAAGGCCATAAAGAAAGACAAATCTCCTGGGCCGGAGGGCATTCATCCGAGAGTAGTATGGGAATTGGCGGACATACTGGCTGCACCCCTGGCGGAGCTCTTCAACAGGTTGTTTGAGACAGGCAGGGTACCTAGGGATTGGTGAGAGGCACGTGTGGTGCCAATCCATAAAGAGGGGGGTCAAGGGAAGTACCAGATAACTATAGACCCATCAGTTTGACCTCGGTGGTGGAAAAATTAATAGAGAGTATACTAAAGAAACGATTGAGGGTGTACTTGGAGGAGGTGGGAGGTCTGGATAGTCAGCAACATGGGTTTGTGCCAGGTAGATCATGTCAAACCAATGTTGTGAGTTCTCTGAATGGGTAACATCAGAACTGGACAGGGAAAGCCTGTGGATGTATTATTCTTGGACTTCAGCAAGGTGTTTGACTCTGTCCCCACAATGGTCTGGTGGAGAAACTGATGGGGTTGGGAGTAGGCCCTTTGATGGTCAGATGGATTGAAAAGTGGCTAGCTGGATGCACCCAGAGGTAGTGGCGGTGGAGCTCTGAGACCCTAGAGAGTCGGCAGTGGAGTCACAGGGCTCGGTCCTGGGTCCGATCCTGTTTAATGCATACATATCAGACATCAGGGAGGGTATAGGGTATGAAATGAGTCTCTTCACTGATGACTCCAAGATGGGAGCAGTAGTTGAGGAGAAGAGGGAGGTTGGCCTGCAAGGACCTGGACACCCTGGAAGCTGGGCTCACATGGAAATTAAATTTCAATATCACCAAGTGCAAGGTGTTACATCTTGGGTGGGAAACCCTAAACACAGGTACACCCTGGGGAGGTGCTGGAGGCCTCAATGGGAAAAAGACCTAGGGGTCATGGTGGATGCATTTATGAATAACTCTGAGCAGTGCAGGAGAGCAGCTAGCAAGGCAAACAGGATGTTGGGATGCATCGTAAGGGGAATCACCTCTAGGAGCAGGGAAGTGATTCTGTCGCTGTACAATGGACTGGTTAGACCACACCTTGAGTAATGTGTACAGTACTGGAGACCACACTTGAAAAGGGACATACAGCTCCTGGAAAGGGTACAGAGGAGGGCAACTAAGATGATACAAGGATTAGGGGATTTGATGTGTGAGTACAGACTTGAGGAGCTCTGCCTGTTTTCATTGGAGGAGAGGAGAGACAGGGGGGACATGATTGAGGTCTTAAAGTACCTCAAGGGAATAAATAGGATAAACATGGAGGGGATCTTTAGACTAAAGCAGGGAGGTATCACCAGACGGCATGGTTTGAAGTTGGAAGGTGGAAGGGTGAGAGGGGAAAAGAGAAGGAGGTTTTTCACTGAGAGGGTGGTGGACCCTTGGAATGCACTGCCTGGTGAGCTGGTTCAGAGATCCACAGTGGAGGGCTTCAAGAGATGGTGGGACAGACACAGAAAGTGGATGCATCAGATGATGGCCTGGCCCAGTGGGGTGGGGATGGATGATAGGGGTTTCTGGAACACAAGGGGGGGGGAGGGCCTCTGCACCCAACTAGGGATCTGAGGTTCGAGCAGACTCGATAGACCATAAGGCCTAATCTGCTGGCAATTAGTATGTTAGTATGTTAATACAATCAATATGGGGTCTAATGTACACCCTGTATAGTGGTACAAGGCAGCTTTCGGCTTTACTGACAACAGTTTTTTTAATTTGATTCCGAAAGGAACTGGCTGTGCCTGCTACTTTGTTACAGTGAATGACAGAAGTGAGTTGGTTATTAATAAGAATACCTAGATCTCGTTCACAGTTAGAACATTGGAATAAAGTATAGTTTAAGTAATGCTTGTTTTGCGGGTTATTTTTCCCAAAGTGAAGAACTGTGCATTTACCAACATTGAATTCCATAGAGTTTGATTTTGACATTGTTCAACTGATCTAAGATATTGTTCTAGTAAAGATCTGTTGGTGATATTATCTACTCTGCCACCAAGTTTGGTGTCATCCGCAAATTTGGAGATGTGATTACTGGCACTGGATGACATGTCGCTAATGAAGATGTTAAACAGTGTTGGGCTGAGCACTGAGCCCTGAGGCACACCGCTGACCACTTAGCCAGTTTTTGACTTGGAGCCATTTATTCACACTGATTGTGTTCTATTTGTGAGCCATTTGGATATCCAGTTGACTATACTGGTAGTAAAACCAAAAGAGCAGAGTTTATTAATCAATATAGAGAGGGAGACTTTGTCAAAGGCTTTACTAATTTTAAGCAAAAAGACATCAGTTGCAATATTATCAAGATACCTACTAATGTTGTTATAAAATGCTATGAGGCTGGTTGTACATGAGTGTCCATCTTTGAATCCATGTTGTGTGAGGTTGTGGATACCAAGCCTGGAGATGTCTTTCTCTAATGATGTTTTACTCAGACGTTCTCTGCGTTTCCCTACAGTGGATTTTAGGCTGATAGGATGGTAATTCTGGACGTTGGATTTATTTCCCTTTTTATGAATTGGGTCACAATAGCATTATGCCAGTCATCAGGGATGTCAGATTCAAGGAGAGATTTATTGAACAGCAATGTCAGCAGTTGGGTGAGGGCCTTAGCAGTTCCTATAAAAAAAACAGATTGAATACCATCAAGGCCTGGACTGGAAGATTTATTAAGGATGGAGAGTGCTATAAAGACCTCATTTTTGTTAAACTGCACTATAGGAGAATTATTTGTAAGTGGTAAATAGGATGGGGGGGAGCCATTAGTATTGTGAACTGAACAAAAATATTTATTAAAGTAGTTAGCTGCTTCTTGGTTAGATTTAATTGTAACTCCATCAATACACAAGGGCTCAACAGATCTATTGTTTATTTTTTTACTGTTTATATATGAATATAACAACCTTTTGTGTTTTTTCAAATGTTCCAATTTGAATTCAAGCCTGAGTTTCTCCTGTTTAATAATTTTTTTTAAAAGCTTTAATGGCAGGTTTATAATGAGTTAGTGAAATAGGACTGGGATTTCTTTTAGAGTTCCTAAACTGCTTTTCTTTGAGTTTCATTAATTTGTGGATAGATCTGTTAAACCAAATTGGTATTTTAGCCATATTATTGTATTTGGTTTTGGTAGGAATGAATTGGTCTTCAAGTTTGCAAATTATATTTTTTAGTTTAACCCATGCAGTATTAATGGATGTATTTTTGAAAAGTTCCATCCAGTTGTGTTTATTTAGTGCTTTATTTATTAGGTCTAAATTTGCTTTGTTGTAGTCCTTATATATAAATCTGTTGACAACTTTTGGAACAGTAATATTGATACTAAAAAGGATGGAGTAATGATCACTATCACAGATGGGGCATTCAATTTCAATATCAGAGAGTTAATAATCGATATTAGTAATGATTAAGTCAGGTATATTCTTGCTCTGTTAGGAGCATGACAAGTTATTTGAGGCCTGTGTCAATAAATAATTTATAAATGCTTTTTCTTGTTCAGTTTTCCCAATAAGGCAATCCCAGTTAATGTTTGGCATATTAAAGTCTTCCAGAATTAGGGTGTCTACCTGTTCAGATATTTCTGAAATAATTTAATTAAATTATTAGTATATTGGAAGTCAGTGAAAGGAGGTCTGTGGCATACTCTAATGGAAAGCTTTGGATAACCTTTTACTTGTAGAGAAGCCCAGATAGATTCAGTGTCAGAATTTAGAATAATCTCCTGAGAGGGAATGTCATCCCGAATATAGAGACAAACCCCATCACCTGTTCTATTTTCCCTGTCCTTATGATAAAGCTTAAAATTAGGGATGTTCTTGATCCAAGCTGATGATGCATCCCACCAAGTTTCTGTCACGGCAATAATGATCAAATCTAAAAGAGTACAGAGTACTTCTAGTTCCGACATTTTGAGGTTGTTTAAGGCTCTGGCGTTGAAGGATAGGATGTTACATGTGTGTAACCCCCCACCTACAAATGGGGGTTCCCAAAAAGTCTTCCTTGAGCTTGCTTAAATGCTCACTGCCAGGTAAGTGTCCTACGTTTTAGCAGTTTAAATGTGATTGCCAGAGAGTGCCTGTATAACCTCTGTGTACTGTCTCTTTAAGAGCTGTCTGGATTGCAGTCATAAGTAATCTGAGAGGGAGCTCTGTTGGAAGATGTAACTATTTGCTGAAAATCATTTAGAGTGATAAGGATAATATAGTTTGTCTAACCTGCCTTCTTTGCAGGAAGGACTGTTTTGTTTATCTCCACTATCTTTGTCCTGGACTGCCGAATTGGACCAATCAGTATTGGTGGGACCTAAAATGGAGCCGGACTAGAGGAGCTGTCTGAAGTCAAAATCTGTAGGAATTGTAGTTTTGGGCTTTTGGCACCTTTTTGCACCTGAAAGGGAAGCCTTTGTTGTGACTGACAGACAGATCAGCCAACCGAACCTTTTGGATTCTAGGGAAAGTCCCAGACTTGCTGGCAGTTGAGTCAGATCTAAGTTGGGAGATGAAGAAGCAACAGCTTGAGACAGACTCTGTGGAAAGTCCTGAGCTTTGGTCTGCATGCCTGCCTGCTGCCCCTGAGAGGGGGAAGAGAATCAGTTCGGACTGAATCCGAGTTTGTGAGAACGAAGTAAGCCGCTGAGTTGTGACCAGGATCAACCTGAAGAAGACCAAAGATTTCTGAATGCATTGGCCTGTCAGGATTTCCAGCTACCTCTAAACTCCCGGTGTGTGCAGAGACTCTGCGATTGTGACCAGAGAATGGTTTGCCTGGTATGGTAGAATCCCTTACATGTAAATGCGCTGTGTGTTTATAATGGGTCATGATTTGGTTCCCCACTGTGTGAATTGTGTTCTACTTGCTGGAAGCTGTATCCAGCTCGACCAGACTGAATCCGTGTTCATCTCCATACTGCCTGGGCTTTGAAACACTGGCCCTGCCAGACAACCCCACTGCACAGAGAAAGCCATTGATGAGAGACCTGCCTGGGGATCAGCCCTTGCTCCACGCCTGAACAGGAATGATGCCTCGGCAAATTGTCTGGGCCCTGCTTCTCCTGGCACTCCAGATCAACCACCTGCAGTCTCAAGTTTCATCCAGCCTGTGTCCAGTCTTGGGTATCATGAGTAACCATCAGGGAAACTCCCTGCAACAACAGCTTAATCTAAGTGTGTCAGCTGATTGTCTTGTTTCTTTTCTTTCACGAACTGAGCCCTCCGGCACTGGATTACAATTAGTGTGTGTGGTGCATGTTGTTTTCTTCCATCACAGGGCCCCAACCAGCTATGATGCCGGCTTAACCCAAGCAATGATCCTAGCCATACCCCTCAACTGTACCACATTACAAGGAACGTTCCTCATTTTACTTCACAAAACATCCTTGTTCCATATTGTGAGGACTTGTCCTACATTGTTATCATTTTATAGCAAACATCTATAGTAAATGATGCAAAAAATATATTATTCAATTAATAACAGAGTTTCTAAACATAAATGCAAACATGTTAACAGTGTTCTGAGCTTCTTAGGTAAAGATTTGATTAAGTGTTCCACATTTTGTTCATTTGTTCCACATTTTGAGAGGCAATATTTCACACTTGGGGGACAAAAGGTTGAGAAGTATGATCCTGGCTAGCCCACCTCTTGTTCACCTGGGTACCCAGATTGTGTGACTGTTTATGGACCCTGAAGTGCATGCATAACTGTTTGATTGGTACAGCCGTCAAGCAAATTAACCTGGCTACTGTTACACTTTCACATCAGGAAGAGTGCTGGTGCTGACCTCTTAGACCCCTTCTTCCTGAAACTTAGTCACCAAATCCTGGCAGCAGGGGTGTAGCCAGGGATTTCAGATCTGCACACCAAGTGGACTCACTGCTACCACCCTAGCCAGAAAATATACAAATGTACACCAGGACTGTGTTTGTTGCCTCACTTGGCACAATAAATACCACTTTTGTATCTCATGACAGTGGTTGTTGCCATGCATGGCTAAATACAAATGCCATGCATTGTTCCCTAAGCCGCCCACATACCAGCCCAGAGCCTATAAAGTTGTTTTGGCCTTGGGATGCAAAGAGAGGATTAGTGACCAGTCCTTCTAGTTTTGACTCCCATGAATAAAATTACAGAAAGGTTCAGTATTTTCTTTGTTAGTTTTCATGGAAAATGGAAGCAGTTCAGAGCCTATTTGCTACCTCCTTTAAATAAAATTGCACACCATAAAGTGCTTGGAGTATGCCTGCCTACACCCATGCCTGGCAGTGCCCATTACTCATCTATTTAATCTATCCCTCTCACAGGGTGAGCTTCCTCCCCTATGGAAAACTACCCATGTGATTCCCCTTTTTAAATCTGGTGACTCTAGAGACCTTAATAATTATAGACCAATCTCTCTATTACCCATACTTTCCAAATTGTTGGGAAAATAGTGAGTACAGAGCTTAGGAACTACCTGGAATCCTCAAATCTGCTTAACCCTCTACAGTCGGGCTTTAGACCTTGTCATAGCACCATTTTGGCTCTTGTAAAGATAACTAATGACTGGCAGTGTGACCAGGACTCCAAGAATGTTGTTTGTGCAATATTTCTGGACCTAAGCAAGGCATTCAACGCTGTCGACCATGATCTGCTTCTAGCACCCCTTCGCATGGTTGGTCTGGCTACACTCTCTTGAAAATGATTTGCAAACTATCTCTCAGGTCATCAGCAGCAAGTAAAAGTGGATGAGGAAGTCTCACAGCTAAAACCACTATTGAGGGGTGTATCGCAGGGCTCCATTCTGGGTCCACTGCTGTTTGCGATATATATTGACTAAATCGATGCCAATATTAAATCCGTCAACATACATCTTTTCGCAGATGATACAGTATTATACATTAGCAGATGTACTCCTGAGGCAGTATGTAGAGATCTACAACAAGAATTTAATCAATTGCAACTATAGCTATTGAATCAAAAACTTCTGCTAAATGCAAAGAAAACAAAGGCGATGCTCTTTTCTCCCTCTGTATATGCATTTAATCAAGTCTCCCAAGGTTCCTTACCCCATATCACCACAGTCTTAGGCAAACCACTAGAATATGTTACCAAGTTCAAATACCTGGGGGTCTGGATAGATTACAGACTTTCCTTTAATGATCATATTGAAGAACTAATAAAGAAACTTAGGCAGTGGCTTGGCCTCTTCTACAGAATCAAATATCTACTCACATAGGATACCAAGAAGAAACTGGTCCAAACCACCTTCCTCCCTCTACTGGATTATGCAGACCTTATCTATAGCCAAGGCTCTGCCTCTGTGCTGGTCTCTGTCATAAAGCTATAAGGTTCATTACTGGTCTACCTTACTCTAAGCATCACTGCTCTCTTTATGCTGCGGTAGGATGGTCATCACTCAATTATTGAAGACAGAGAAATGCAGCACTCTGGACCTTCAGAGCCATCGTTAAGAATCTGTCTCAATACATCCTAGATTGTTTGTCAGTGTGTACGGTAGGCAGGTACGCCCTGCAGAGTGCCTTGTATATGTCTCTGACTGTACATAAGCTCTCATTACGCTTTGGTAGGTCTTCCTTAAGCTACGCTCTACCTGTACTCTGGAATAACCTGCAAAAGACTTTAAAACTGGCTCACCCCATCAAACTATCAGCTTTCAGGTCATTTTATGACTGTTCCTTTAAAGATTCCTGTAACTGTTTATTTATTTATTAAATGTTGTTAACCGGGTAAGCCTACTGGGCCCCGAAGGTCCCTTTTTCAGGGGCAACCCAGAGTTAGTTAAGATTGTCCACCTGGGAACAGAAGTAGGAGGTTGTTTAAAAAAGAGGTTTGGTTTATATTCTGTTTTAACTGAAGTATTTGAATAGTTTTGTACTTGAAATTAGTTCTGTGTGTTAAAAATTACTACTTTGAGTTAAAACTGTTACTTGGGCTGTGATATTGCCACTATTGGAGCTTGTGGGAACACTTGTTTGGCAGTGATAATTAGAGTGAAATTTAATGTGATGTTTGCCTGGTGGTGGTAGAGCCCTCCCACCCACTCTGTGTTGTAGGCTTTCTTAAATACTGAAAAGCTACTGGGAGTTGGGATTGAAGGGCTGCACATTTCTGTTTGTGACTGAAATTTGAAGCAACAGGAACTTGTGGGCCTGTGACATCATATGGTACCTGATGTCTGCAAACACACACTGTTAGCAGGATTGGACACACACTGAACTGTATGTGTTTATGAGATTTGGGAACATTATTGGTTGGATTGAAATAGGGTTTGTAAACCAATGTAGTCAGTATAGAGAGAGAGAGATTGTATTCCAGGGGGAAGGGACTCAGAAAAGGGGTGTGTGCCATTATGAACAGAGAGGGGCAAACAGGGTGGCCACATTCCACCATGGCAGGCATCATCGGAAGGGTTGTAGGCTGCACAGGCTGTGGGGTGGCAATAATTCTCAATTGGGCCTGGAGAGACGGAGGCTGCCCACTCTGTAGACAGCTATCTCATATTAGGAGTGAAGTATATTGGTTAAGGAGTAAGCTGGGGGAGTTGGGGGGTGTCCAAGGATAAGGGGTGTGGCTATGGGTGGCAGAAGGGTGGGGCCGAGGGGAGGCTGGGGCAATGCTGAGACATTACAGCACATTATGTTACACCAAGGGGGCAGAGGACCCTTAGATAGGGATGTTGACGCTAAGGGGAAAACTTACGGGGTAAACATTCCAAATATAAAGAGAGTGGAGGGGGAAGAGACAGGAGGGGCTGTTGTGGGAAAGTCTAGAAGAGCATACAGTGAGAAGGGAGGGGCTGTTGTGGGGAAGCCTAAAAGAGCAGACTGTGGGAAGGGAGCTCCTAAGGAGAAGAGGGTAAGTGGGGAGGAAGAGGGGCAGTTTAGAGTGGCAGTCAGGGGAAACTCAGGTTACTTGATGGAGGCTGGCATAAAATGTTACAATAAATTTGAGCTACTAAGCAACCTAGAAGGGGAGGAAGGGGTTGGTGTAAATGAAGAAACTGATACAGAGGCTGGGGGGAGGGAGTCTGATACCCATAGGGCATCACAGACCGGCAATGGAAAGGATAGAAATAGTCCCAGAGGGAGAAGGGGAAATGTAAATGTTAAGCTGATGGGGGAGATGCAACATATTGCAGACATGAGGGAGGAGAGCACGACTGAAAAGAAACTGGGAGACAAGGAGGCGGGGGAGGGGCACCCTTCAGAAGGGGGGTCTGTACCAAGGATGGGGCTTAGGTAAAGGGGACCCACAGAGGGTCTCTGGCAGCAGGGGTACTATTACAAGGGAGGAGGATGGTGGTGTGGGGGAAGGGGAAACCATCAGGGCCAGGATAAATGGTTCTGATAAGAGAGGGTTAAAGGGGACCCCTATTCAGGGGGGATCTGAGTTAAGTGGGCAAAATAACAAGGAAGGCAGAAAGGGAGGGTGACAAGGGGTCTCTAATAAGGCAGAAAAACTCCCATGGAATTGAGATCATGAATAAAGGGGGGGATGGGGGGTTGGCAGTGCATAGTGGAGGTAACCACAAGGATGATGGCGGTGTTAAGGTTCTTTCACTGGGATACTCGATGATTGGAGTATCCATTGGGAAGGACAGGGGTATGGATGCCATAGCCAGGTGAACATAGTCAGTATCTCTGGGCTGACGCTGCACAGAGCAAAGTTCATGGTGTACGAACTGGTTAGGGATTGTGGAGGGAAACTGGATTTCATGGTGCATTTGGGAACTAACGATCTAGAGGAAATAGCATTTGGAATCAAACGAGTTCGATAACTCCAGTGTCTGTCAGGATAATGGATGCAACATTTCCTTTTGGAATATTGCCAGTACCAAAGGCCTCAGTGGAGAAAAAAATGAAGATCACAGAGGTTAATGACTGGCTCCAGAAGTGGGGTAACGAAAGTGGGTCAGGAGTGTTAGGCAACTGGAAAGAAATTTGGGAGAATAATGGACTATATGCCAAGAACAGGCTTCATCTTGCCCCGTTAGAGAATGAAGTCCTTAAACAGGGGGTGGTTGACTACATTCAAGAAAAGTGGGGTTTAAACTTGTGAGGGAGGGAGGGATAAGGGAGGGGCTGACCAGATGCCCTCTCCTCCAGATGAGGGGAGTAACCTTCAAACCCAAGTTGGGGAAGGAGGAAACAGACTGGGGGAGGAGGTTTCAGGAGGAGCAGAGGGTGGATGGAAGTATAAGGAACCTGGGTGGGGTTTGGCAAAGGGGATCAGGGATAAGGGGTGGGAGGTGGTGTTAGTAAATGCCAGGAGCTTGGGAAACAAGTTGCCAGAGTTCCAGGCCATGCTGTTCGAGGGGAGGTTGATGTGGCGGTGGTCACAAAAACCATGACTGGGACCTAAACATGTGGGGGTACACTATGCTTAGGAAGGATAGAAAGGAGGGCAGAGGGGGTGGAGTGGCTATGTTCACTAGAGATGACATAGAAATTGCTAGGGTAGAAGAGGCAGAGTGAAATGTGAAGGTCTTATGGGTCACCTTACGAACCCCGGCAGGAGGTAAGGTCAAGCTGGGTGTAGTATATAGGCCCCCCAGGATGGGTAATGTTCTGGAGGATGGTTTGCTGGACAACATCATTGCCCAGTGTGGACTAAAAGGGGAGTGAGTGGTGTTGATGGGGGACCTTAATATGCCAGTTACAAACTGGGGAACCATGTCCTTTAACGTGGCCAAGGAGCAGAGGCTGTTGGACAGCTTCCAGGATGTGTTCTTAATACAGCACATGATGAAGCCCACAAGAGAGGGGCATTTCCTGGACATGGTTCTGGCAGATGGGAACTGGTAAGGGACCTAGTTGTACAGGATCCCCTGACTGGGACCGGCCATAATACTGTCTGGTTTCAAATAAGCATGGGGGGAGGGGGGAGAGATCTAGAACACTGGCAGTGGACTTCAGAGGGCAGACTTTGTGGTCATGGGAAATATTCTCAAGGATCGCTTGAAGGAGATTACAGCAATGACAAATGTGGAAAAGAGATGGGATGTCATAAAACGGGGACTTCATCAGGCAGTCAGAACCTGCGTTAACGTGAAGCATAAGGGAGCAAGGTCACATAAACCATGCTGGTGGTTCAGTGAGGTTCAGGTAGCAGTCAGAGAAAAGAAGGCTGACTACAAAAATATTAAACAACGAGAGGGGATAGGGAAAAGGAAATGTACCATCTTGCATCTAGAAAAGTCACCTGAATGGTGCGGGTGGCAAAGTCCAGTAAAGAGCAGCGGCTGGCACAGGGGATACGGGGAGAGGAAAAGGGGTTCTTCCGGTACATTGGGGAGTGGAGAAAAATTAAGGGCCATTTCGGCAGGTTGAGATCAGAAGGAGGGTGGGTGGAAGAGGTGAGGGACCAGGCAGAGGTATTAAATGAGTACTTCCCCTCTGTGTTCACTAGGGAAGGGGATGGGATATCTACAAAGTAAGGCATGATGGGCATAGAAGCAGTAGTGAGTGGGATCTGGGGAGCAGCAGAAATGGAGCAAGAGGGAGGAAGAGGTACCCCAGGGGTGTCACATCAGGATAAGGATAAAAAGGCCAGTAAGGTGGAGGGGACGGATGATGCTATCTCCACCCAAAGGGTGTGGTTAGCCCTTAAGGGCCTAAAGAAAGATAAATTTCCTGGGCCAGATGGCATTCATCCGAGAGTACTATGGGAATTGGTGGACATACTGGCTGCACCCCTGGTGGAGCTCTTCAACAGGTCGCTTGAGACAGGGAGGGTACCTAGGGATTGGTGAGAGGCACATGTGGTGCCAATCCATAAAGGGGGGTGGAAGGAAGTGCCAGGTAACTATAGACCCATCAGTTTGACCTCGGTGGTGGGAAAATTAATGGAGAGTATACTAAAGGAATGATTGGGGGTGTACTTGGAGGAGGTGGGAGGTCTGGATAGTCAGCAACATGGATTTGTGCCAGGTAGATCATGTCAAACCAGTCTTGTGGAGTTCTACGAATGGGTAACATCAGAACTGGACAGGGGGAAGCTTGTGGATGTATTATTCTTGGACTTCAGCAAGGTGTTCGACTCTGTCCCCCTTAATGGTCTGGTGGATAAACTGACGGGGTTGGGAGTAGGCCCTTTGATGGTCAGATGGATTGAAAACTGGCTAGCTGGATGCACTCAGAGAGTAGTGGTAGGTGGGGAGCTCTAGAACCCTAGAGAGGTCAGTAGTGGGGTACCGCAGGGCTCAGTCCTGGGTCCAATCCTTTTTAATGCATACATTTCGGACATCAGGGAGGGTATAGGGTGTGAAACGAGTCTCTTTGCTGGCGACTCCAAGATGGGAGTAGTAGTTGAGGGGGAAGATGGGAGGTTGACCCTGCAATAGGACCTGGACACCATGAAAAGGTGGACTCACACATGGAAATTAAATTTCAGTATCACCAAGTGCAAAGTGTTACATCTTGAGTGGGGAAACCCTAAACACAAGTACACCCTGGGAGGGGAGGCACTGGAGGCCTCAACAGGGGAAAAAGACCTAGGGGTCATGGTGGATGCATGTATGAATAACTATGAGCAGTGCAGGAGAGTGGCTAGCAAAGCAAACAGGATGTTGGGATGCATCGTAAGGGGGATCACCTCTAGGAGCAAGGAAGTGATTCTGCCACTGTACAATTAATTGGTTAGACCACACCTTGAGTACTGTGTACAGTACTGGAGACCACACTTGAAGAGGGACATACAGCTCCTGGAGAGGGTACAGAGGAGGGCAACTATGATGGAGGATTTGACGTATGAGGACAGACTTGAGGAGCTCTGCCTGTTTTCATTGGAGTTGAAGAGAGACAGGGGAGACATGATTGAGGTCTTCAAGTACCTCAAGGGAATAAATAGGGTTAACATGGAGGGGATCTTTAGACTAAAGCAGGGAGGTACAGTATCACGAGAGGGCATGGATTGAAGTTGTAAGGTGGAAAGGTGAGGGGGGAAAAGAGGAGGAGGAGTTTTTTCACTGAGAGGGTGGTGGATCCTTGGACCGTGCTGCCTGGAGAGCTGGTTCAGAGATCCACAGTGGAGGGCTTCAAGAGAAGGTGGGACAGACACAAAAAGCGGATGTATCAGATGATGGCATGGCCCAGGGGGGTGGGGATGGATAATAGGGGTTTCTGGAACACAAGGGGGGGGTCTCAGTACCCAACTAGGTATCTGAGGTTCGAGCAGACTTGATAGACCATAAGGCCTAATCTGCTGGCAATTAATATGTTAGTATATAATTTTGCACATACAGGCAGGTAATACAGTGTAGGACATACAGTATCGTACAGGAATTACAAAGACAGTATACAGTTTTGGTGGGAAAGGGCAGGAGGAACATTACAATCAATGAATACAACAGAACAGTGTATTACATATAATTTAGGGTTATACTGACAGCATACAGTTTCTGTGGAAGAGGGCAATAGATCCATTACAATACAAAGTACAGCCATGCCAGCAGATAGATGTGGGGTGGTAAGTGCTTAAAGATGCACACTAGAGGTTCCATATAGGACAGAGTACCAGTTTATTAGTTGTTATCCTTATAGGGCAGAACATTTTGTAATATCACAAATGACACAAGGTGTGGTAGGCTAGCCAATGGTACTGGGGCAGGGACTAAGGTTAAGGAGGTGAATGCACAGTCCCTTTTGAAATGTGGCTAGGGTGGGTGCCTCCTGAAGGTGGCTGGGGAAATTTTTCCATGATACAGGAGCCAGGTGAGTAAAGGATTTACTCCTAGCTACCAAGCAGACCAAGGGAATTTCCAGCAGGTTTTTGTTTGAGAAACGGAGTGGTCGTCTGCCCCGCTTTGGGGAAAGTAATCTGACCAGTCCTGCCGGAGGATGGGCATCGAGGATCTTGTAGGTCCAGCTTAATAGGGGGTACTGGAGCCTGTTCAGAGATGGCCAGTTGAGGGTTGTGAGAGCTTCACAGTGGTGGGTCATTGGATGGGATTTGGAAGCAAAGCGAGCTATCTTGTGGTATAAGGTCTGTAATCTGCCATGGTCCAGTTTAGCAATGCCGAGTATGATGAGGAAGCGTAGCTTAGGGTAGGGAGGAGGATGCTTTGTGCAATTGCCAGTCTCATCTCTGGTACCATGTTGTGGCTTAGACGATAGAGGAGGCCCAACTTTTGGTGGATGTTTTTTATTACCCAGTCCACGTGTGTCCCATGAATCTTACCTTAACGTAATTTTAGAGTACGTTCCCCCTGAATTTAGACATATCCATAGCACTGGCATTCTTTTAGGTACTCTTGTCCTGATATACTCCCATTCTGTTAACTCCCTCCCCCTACTGAAAACTTCCATTTGCTCTCCTTATCTAACACTTATAGGTCCTGATAGGTTCTTGCATATTTTGTATATTTTGTATGATTTAAATAGGTCCTGTTGTCTTGACATTTGACACTCTTATGTTCTTTTTTGCACATTGCCACAGACTTCTTGTAACCCTATGTTATGGTAATGCTGTATTTATTGTATACTGTATATAACCCACTTGTATGCTCTGCTTATGTATGTAAACCCTTTATGTGATAAGTAACCCCAGGTCCATCTTGAAAATGAGCTTTTGCTCAATGGTGTTCGCCTGGTTAAATAAAGATATTGATTGATTATGCCCCTCCCTTGTTCAAGTCCCTTAAATAAATCAGATCTAACTATTTTCACATTTACTCTGACTGTGGTTCCAGTTTGTGCACGAGTGCTGTACTGCTGTTATTTGCTGTGTATAACCTTGTTTTGCCAGGGGTTCCTAGGGTCAAGCCAGAGGAAAGCCCTGGTGGTAAGTGCAAACTGTGTGAGTACTTGTGTGGTGTATCAGTGGTATTGTGAAAGTGATTACTATGTATTGTTCCAACCACTAGTAAGGAAATAGGGGAGGGTTACAGTGTCCCAGAGAGCTGTGCCCAGGTTAGCTTGACCACTACCAACCCTGACCTCTGGGTGGAAGCACCCATTTCAGAACTCAGGCACTTTAACCTACTCCTAGCCAAACAGGTAGGGGTAGTAGCCCTTGGGATAGCACCACCTAGGGGTTACATTTTGGAGGCTCATCGCTGGGATTTTGTGCCTTCTAGTGACCAAAAATTATGAATTATTGTTAAAGATTAAGGGCTACCCCAGTAGAAATGGCTGTACACCAGTTGGTGGGGTGGTGTACTGGGCAGGACAGCTACCCCCAAATTGCTCTGCTTATATTGGATATTCCCCTGGGTACCAGTAAGGACACTGGAGAGGGAGCACTCTCCAAAGCTGAATGTTTAAAAAACCCTGTGGTGGTGGTTTGACAGGCTGATTTGATCGCCCAAACTTTCATAGCCTTGGTAGAGTGTAGTGACCTTGTAGACAGCTCTAGAGTGCCACAGACTATTGCCTCAGAAAGGGTCCCAGCTGCTTGGAGAGTGATAACAAAAGACAGTACAGACCCTGGGGAGGATGAGCTCCCACCATTATCTGAGACTTTTGAGGAGAAATTTGCTAAGTTGTTGCTGGAGGAAGGGAAATCTATAGAGGACTTTAAGAAACTGTTCCTGCCACAAGGGGGTGTTCTTTCCCCAATACCCCCTCCTACTTCAGCACCTGTTACTGTCCTACCTTCTGTGCCCATGCCAAAGCTGGCCCCTATATCTGTACCCGCCATTAGTCACGACTCCTACTGAAAGCTGAGAATCTTCTCAGGCACCCTTCCCACCCACCAGGGGGAGGATGACTGGGAGACCTGGAGCGACAATGTTGGCCCCTTGGTACCCGAGTGGCAGTGTGCAGAGGCTGAGAAGCTAAAAAGAATCATAGGAAGTTTGATGGGCCCCGCCCTTGAAGCCATTACATTTTTGAGGTCCATGAACCCTGATGCACCTGCTCAGAAGTACGTATCTGTACTTGAAGGCAATTTTGGGAGTATTGAGTCAGGGGGAGACTTTGATGTGGAAATTCCAAGGTACCAAACAATGGAAGGGGGAAAGTTTGTCTGCGTACCTTGCTTGCCTAGAAAGAGCTCTGTAGAAAGCTTACCGGAAAGGTGGGGTAGCCACTAGTGATTAGAACCATGTAATATTGGGGCACATACTGCAACATGGCAAGCATTCTAAACTGCAGATCATCCAGTTAAGGCTCCAGGACAGGAGAGGTAACCCACCTGACTACTGTGACTTGATAAAAGAACTCCAGGAAGTATAAGGTGAAGCGGGAGATTGTAACTATGGGGTGAGTGCAGCCCAAGTGATCATGGCACTGGAAGGCCGTTCTGAAATAGAGACCACTAAGAGTGTCCCTCAATGGGCTAAACGGTGGGGGGAGAAGTTGCTGAAGGAAGTCAGAAAAGTACAACCAGGTGCGTTCGCTGAGATATCCCCTGCTGACAGAGACCCTGGTCCATGTCAGGATGTGACTGTTATGGGGGTGGGGGTGCACCCTCAGGCATCCTCTACTGAGGGTGGTTTCTCGGCTGAGCTCAAGGAAGTGACTGCCACCCTAAAGGAACTTTTGAGACATGGTACACTACCCACAGAAGTCAGATCACAATCTCCCATCGATGCTTCAGCATTCCCTGCTATGTTTTCCCCAAGGTTGCCCCAAGAGCCGGTCATTTGTCACAATTGCAGCAAGGATGGCCATATGAAGAGGGAATGCCAGTCTCAGAAGGACTTAGAGAAAGTGGTGAACCAGCTTCAAGGAGAGCTTCAGAAAACAAGTTAGTGGCCAAGGGGTGCACAAAATGACTGCAGTAAGGGCTTTGGCCATCCTAACTCAAACCCCTCTGTGGCTAAATTGTCTGTCCAGTCCCCTGCTGTTGTCCCTCCAGACTGGTCCAAGATAGTGGGCCCTTCAATGGAGACTAATGCGGCTGTGAATGGTATTCCTACTCTAGCTGTGCTTGACAGTGGGTCGCAAGTGACCATTGTGTTTCAATGACTGGTATGATAAACACTTATCTGATGTGCCCTTACAATCCCTGGAAGACCTACATGTGTGGGGACTGAGTGACAAGTCTTATCCATATCTTGGATATGCCCACCTCTGGTTGCCTTTTCCTGCAACTGACCCTGGCATAGAGGAGAAGGCAGAGACATTGGCCCCAGTTTGTCACCCATCCGGACTGTATGATGGGGTTCCCCTGTTAATTGGAACAAACGCCCACATGTTTTGGAGACTAGCAAACTCTGCCATGAGAAACAAGGGCAGCTGACTACACGGCTCTGAGAATTCCATTTCTGATCAAGAGGGCCTATGATTTGCAACTGAAACCTGAGGAAGTAGACCAGGATGAACCAGTGGAGATCGTGTGGAAGAAGGATTCCAATTCAGTGGTACTGGCCCCTATTGCCCAGTGTACCATTCAAGGGGAAGTCCGCCTCCAGAAAGATGTCAAGAACAAAATACTGATGCTGGATGTGCCAGGTGATGGAAAATTGCCAGTAGAATTATTGGTCAAGCCCAACATCTTGCCTGCTCATGCCCATGCCTATGCATGATGAGTGATGGTCTAGATTCACAATGTGTCAGATCATGAGATCTGGGTGAACAGATGGTGCACCTTAGCTACGGTACACTGTGCAGACACTGCAGTATTTCCCAGCAATAAGCACCCTGGTGAGAAGGAGAGAGTGACCCCAGACTTGTTTCACTTTGGAGACTCCCCATTGTCAGCTAAATGGAAGGCTAGAATTAGCAAGCGACTTGCCCAGAGAGATCAAGTATTTTTGTTGAAGGAATGGGACGTGGGATGTGTCCAGGGTATGGAGCATCACATACGCCTGCATGATGAATGACCATTTTGAGAGAGCTCCTGATGCCTAGCCCCAGCAGACATAGATGACATGAGAAGACACCTTCAGGAAATGCTCGCTGCTGGTGTGATACAAGAATCCAGGAGCCCATACACCTCTCCCATTGCAGTTGTGTGTAAGAAGAATAGGTCTGTGAGGATGTGTGTTCATTATCAGACCCTGAACCAGCAGACCATCCCAGATCAGTACACTATGCCTCATATACAGGATGCCCTGGACTGCTTGAATGGGAGCAAATGGTTCTCGGCATTGGATCTTCGCAGTGGATATTACCAGATTCCAATGGCCCTGGAGGACCATGAAAAAACAGCCTTCATCTGTCCTTTGGGGTTCTATGAATTTCTGAGAATGCCACAGGAGATATCGGGTGCCCCGGCCACCTTTTAGTGACTGATGGAACGTGCAGTAGGAGATATGAATTTGAGAATCTTCTCGGGCACCCTTCCCACCCACCAGGGGGAGGATGACTGGGAGACCTGGATCGACTATGTTGGCCCCTTGGTACCCGAGTGGCAGTGTGCAGAGGCTGAGAAGCTGAAAAGAATCATAGAAAGTTTGATGGGCCCCGTCCTTGAAGCCATTACATTTTTGAGGTCCACGAACCCTGATGCACCTGCTCAGAAGTAGGTATCATTACTTGAAGGCAATTTTGGGAGTATTGAATGCCTGGTGTACTTGGACGATCTGTGAAGTATGTGGGGCACATAGTATCAACAGAAGGGATAGAGACTGATCCCAGTAAGGTTGAAGCCCTAACTACTTGGCCCCAGCCCCATAATTTGAAAGAACTACAACATTTCCTGGGGTTCTGTGGCTACTACTGCAGGTTCATAAAGGACTATTCCAAGGTGATTCGCCACTATTGAATCTTACCCAGGGTTACCTTCCTACCAGTCTTAAATACAAGAAAGGTGCCACCAAATAACCAGAAAAAGTATACTTCCACCCAGGTGAACTCTTCAGGCTCTGCTGGACACCCGACTATGAAGCAGCCTTCCACAAAATCATATACCTGCTCACCCATACCCCCATCCTCGCCTATGCTGACCCCTCCAAACCCTGTGTGCTGCATACTGATGCTAGTCTGCAGGGTCTAGGAGTTGTGCTGTATCAGGACCATGAGGATGGTTTGAGACCAGTGGCTTTTGCCAGTAGGAGCTTGACCCCATCAGAGCAAAACTACCCTGTACTTAAGTTGGAGTTCCTTGATCTAAAATTGGCCATCATTGACCAGTTTCATGAATACCTCTATGGGGCAAAGATATTGGTGAAGACTGACAATAACGCGTTGACCTATGTACAGACTTCAGCTAAGTTAGACGCCACTGGGCACTGGTGGCTTTCAGCATTATCAACCTATGATTATGCTGTATAGACCAAGCCTGAACCATATTGATGCTGATGCCCTATCACGAAGGCCCACTTCCAAGAGTGATTGGGTCAGGCTGTCCGATCCTGACATCTGAGCATTGTGCCAAAAGTTTGATAGAGATGAACAGATGTCTGTGGACACAGTGGACTGTTTAGTAGATTGCTTGGGCCCTTCTGACACTGCTGCTTATTGCCACTTCTCTGCTCTAGATATTAGTGCACTAATTCAATTTGACAATGACAGCATTCAGAGGGCTCAATCCCAAGATCCTGTGATTCAGTCAGCACTTGATGACCTGTGTGCAGGGAGAGATTTGTCTAAGTTATGTTCCACTGACTTGTGAACTGCTTTATTGTTTAAAGAAGGCCCCAGATTGAAGTCACTCAATCAGTTGTTGTATAGAGAGATACTAGATCGTAGTGGCAAAGTAGACAAGCAACAGTTGGTCCTGCCCACAGCCTTTAAATATTTAGTACTGAGGTCCCTCCACAATCACGTGAGGCACCTCGGTATTGACAGAACCCTTGAGAAGGTACAATCTCGCTTCTACTGACCCAAAGTGGGGACCGATGTTGAGCACCATGTAAAGACTTGTAGTCTTTTCCTGAAAAGAAAAGCCCTGCCTCAGAGGGCTGCCCCCCTATTAATATTACTACTAGCACTTCCATGGAGCTAGTCTGCATAGACTTCTTGTGTTTAGAACATGATCAGCAGAACACTGGCAATGTCTTAGTGGTTACGGATCATTTCACATGGTAAGCACAAGCTTTTCCCACCAAAGATCAAAAAGCATCTACCATGGCCAAGATGCTAGTGGAAAATTTATTCGTCCACTATGGCGCCCCCCAGTGGATCCACTCTGACCAGGGCAGAGACTTTGAGAGTCAACTAATCAAAGAAATGCTCTCTCTATGGGGGGGTGCGGATGTCAAGAGCCACCCCATCACCCACAGGGAGATCCACAACCAGAATGATTTAACCACACCCTGCAAGACATGCTGGGCACCCTTCACCCAAAAGACAAGCATAAATGGAGCCAGCACATTAGCACCTTGGTGCACGCATACAATTGCACAACAAATGATGCTACCGGGTTCTTCCCCTACCCCCTACCGCCTCATGTTCAGGAGAGAGGCCCGGCTGCCAGTTAATGTCTGCTTTGGGGTCTCCCCAGATGGGGTCTGAGCTGAAAACTACCTGCAATATGTACAAAAACTGAAAGCTCAATTGAACCATGCCAATCAACTGGCCCAGAAAATTGCCGCCAAGAGAAATCTAGCCAACAAAGAGAGGCATGATAAAAAAGTAAAGGCTCAAGAGCTTTGATCTGGAGACCGTGCGTTGTTACGCAATTTGGGACTGCATGGCAAACACAAAATTGCTGATCGATGGCACCATACTCCCCCATGTAGTAGTTGGAAAGTTGGATGATTTACCAATGTATAAGGTGCGCCCAGAGAATAACTCCAAAGCTGTCAAGACAATGCACTGTAACCACTTGCTACCTATCGGCCAAGTCATAATTGAGGCTGAACCCTCATAGATTGATTCCCCTTGGCCAGTGACTCATGCTGCTGCAAGAAAGAGACAGAGTCGACCTACCTCAGTGGTTACAAGTTCAAGGTTTCCCTTGCAGCAGGTTCAGAATGATAGTGACTGTCAGTCCACCTTGGACGAAAGTGAATGTGACAATGCCTATTACCCCTCCTATGAGATGAGTCAGCTGTTTCAAGGTCACCCTATGACTAATTGTGGGGATGAAGCTGGGCCTTCTGGACTGCCTTACCCCCCAACTTCATCCTTGGGGCCAATGCTCCCAGAAAGTGAAGTGCAAAGTATCATGTCTGAAGATGTTGAGTCTCTGTGTATTGTGGAACTGTATGATTTGCCTGAAGAAGGGGCTGAGGGTTTGAGTTTTTCTGGTGACATACTAGAAATGGAAGAACACTATGAGAGTGCTGACCACCCTCCTTCTATGCCTCAAAGCTTGATTGTGCCTGAGTCTTCATAAAATGAGTCAAGCATTGTAGAAACAGAGCCTGCAGAGTAAGGAGCCGACAGTTCCTCAAGTTTGGAAGTTCTCATCCAGGCAGAGGCACTCCTCACAAGTGACGAAAGTCCCCAGACCAGTGCTGAGAGTACAGAGACTGAGGTTGTCCCCCTCAGAAAGACAGGTCGAGCTGTCAAGCCAGTAGTACTCTTCAGTTATGATTCTCCTGGGAGGTCAGTGGACTTGCCTCTCCGTGTAGTTCACAAATGTGTTTCACCAAGCTCACTGCCCAAATTGAGCTTGAAGGCCCATTCCAGATTACTTGTTCTGCCCTCTCACCACAGTGCCCCTTCCCCATCCAGCCCCAAGTTGGCTGATAGGGAAGGGCCCCCTCTTGCAATGTTCAAGGTACAAGAAGTTATTACCTGATTTAGTACAGTAATGTTCAACTGACTTGTGTGAAATATGCCAAATGTATTGTCAAAATGGACAAAGTATTGGGAAGTATAGAGAATATGTATAGTAAAAGGTATACGTTTACATTGACTGTTGCATCAGATGTCACTTGAATAACATGCTAATGGTATAAATGTCTCAGTTAGTTTGCATTTGAAATATTGCAATGGTACAGACTTGACGTGGGTGCCAAGTTTTGTCCAAGCAGAGAAGGGTGTAGCCCCCCTACAAATGGGGTTTCCCGAAAAGTCTTCCTTGAGCTTGACTAAATGCTCACTGCCAGGTTGGTGTCCTGCGTTTCAGCAGTTTAAATGTGATTGCCAGAGAGTGCCTGTATAGCCTCTGTGTACTGTCTCTTTAAGAGCTGCCTGGACTGCAGTCATAAGTAATCTGAGAGGGAGCTCTGTTGAAAGCTGCAACTATTTGCTGAAAATCATTTAGAGTGATAATGATAAAGTAATTTGTCTAACCTGCCTTCTTTGCAGCAAGGACTGTTTTGTTTATCTCCACTATCTTGGTCCTGGACTGCCAAATTGGGCTAATCAGTACTGGTGGGACATAAAATGGAGCCAGACAAAAGGAACTGTCTGGAGTCAAAATCTGTAGGAATTGTAGTTTTGGGCTTTTGGCATCTTTTTGCACCTGAAGGGGGAGCCTTTGTTGTGACTGACAGACAGATCAGCCAACTGAACTTTTTGGATTCTAGGGAAAGTCCCAGGCTTGCTGGCAGTTGAGTCAGATCTAAGTTGGGAGCTGAAGAAGCAATAGCTTGAGACAGTCTCTCTGAAAAGGCCAGAGTTTTGGCCTGCATGCCAGCCTCCTGCCCCTGAGAGGGAGAAGAGAATCAATCTGGACTGAATCCGAGTTTGTGAGAATGAAGTAAGCCACTGAGTTGTGACCAGAATCAACCTGAAGAAGACCAAAGATTTGCTGCATGCATTGGCCTGTCAGGATTTCCAGCTACCTCTAAACTCTTGGTGTGTGCAGAGACTTTGTGACTGTGACCAGAGTGCAGTTTGCCTGGTATGGTAGAATCCCTTACATGTAAATGTGCTGTGTGTTTATAGTCGGTCATGATTTGGTTCCCCACTGTGTGAATTGTGTTCTGCTTGCTGGAAGCTGTATCCAGCACGACCGTACTGAATCCGCTTTCATCTCCATACGGCCTGGGCCTTGCCACACTGGCCCTGCCAGACTTCCCCACTGCCCAGAGAAAGCCATCGATGAGAGACCTGCCTGGGGATCAGCTCCCTGCTCCACGCTTGAACAGGAATGACACCTCGGCGAATTGTGTGGGCCCTGTTTCTCCTTGCACTCCAGATCAACCACCTGCAGTCTCAATTTTCGTCCAGCCTGTGTCCAGTCTTAGGTATCATGAGTAACCATCAGAGTAGCTCCCTGCAACAACAGCTTAATCTAAGTGTATCATCTGATTGTCTTTTTATTTCTTTTCTTTCACAAACTGAGCCCTCCTGCTCCAGATTACAATTAGTGTGTGGTGCATGTTGTTTTCTTCCATCACAGGGCCCCAACCAGCTGTGATGCCGGACTACCCTGTGCAATAATTCTGGCTAGCCCACCTCTTTTTCACCTGGGTACCCAGAATGTGTGACTGTTTATGGACCCTGAAGTGCACGCTTAACTGTTTGATTGATACAGCCTTTAAGCAAATTAACCTGATTACACTCCTTCCTTGTTCAAGTCCCTTAAATAAATCAGAACTAACTCTTTTTGCATTTACCCTGACTGGTTCCAGTTTGTGCAAGAATACTGTACTGCTGTTATTTGCTGTATATAACCTTGTTTTGCAGGGGGTCCCCAGGGTCGAGCCAGAGGAAACCCTGGTGGTAAGTGCAAACAGTGTGGGTACTTGTGTGGTGTATCAGGGGTATTGCGAAAGTGATTATTGTGTATTGTTCTAGCCACTAAGAAGGAAAGAGGTGGGGTTACAGTGTCCCGGA
Source organism: Neoceratodus forsteri (assembly GCA_016271365.2). Classification (NCBI taxonomy): domain Eukaryota; kingdom Metazoa; phylum Chordata; order Ceratodontiformes; family Ceratodontidae; genus Neoceratodus; species Neoceratodus forsteri. The sequence goes on along the minus strand of CM057449.1, from coordinate 537,929,705 downwards.
GGGCTGTGCCCAGGTTAGCTTGACCACTACCAACCCTGACCTCTGGGTGGAGGCACCTGTTTCAGAACTCAGGCCTCCTAGCCAAGCAGGCAGGTGTAGTAGCCTTTGGAATAGCACCACCTAGGGGTTACATGTGTTTTTTTGAAAGGTTGTTTTACTTATATTCAGAGAACTAGGAACATTCCCTTTCTCCCCCAAGTGATTTAGTTTAAATGGTTTTTAGAGAGTTCATTATTGATTGCAGCAGTCAGAGATTTATACAGAAGGGCACGTCCTCTTCTGCTGAGGTGGAGACCATCCCAGCAGAATGGTGAATCACTATCACAAAAACTTTCCCAATGCATGATGCTGTGTGTATCTTGTTTAAAACATCATTTTTCTCAACCATTCATTGGTAGATTTAATTTTCTGTGTCATCACGTTGGTTGCCCTAGGTACCGGGAGAATTTCCAAGAAGCAGACCATACAACCCTTTTCTACTAATAAATTGTTAAAGGCCACATAGTCTTGTCTAAGCTGCAATAGATTGGTACTATTAATGTCATTGGTACCTGCATGCATAATTACAAGAGGGTTGGTGCCTGCATTAGACAGCATATATGTGACCATTCCAGTGATGTCAGAGACCTTTGGTCCTCTAAAGCTGGAACATGACTGGGACATAAACATAGCAGGATACACTGTCTACAGGAGGGACAGGGAGGGTAAAAGAGGAGGAGGAGTAGTTCTTTACATAAGGGAAGGAATAAAAGCAACAGAACAAAAGGGTAAACAGGGAGGAGAAGAAGCACTGTGGGTAAATTTGGAGACAGGCAATGGCACCACAATACGCACAGGGGTTGGAGAGACCTTCTCAGGGGAGAAATGGACAGGGAAAATGATGGAAAGTATAGATTTAGAATGGCAGAAAAGGGTGATATTGTGATGGGTGATCTGAATATGCCAGATGTTAACTGAGTGCAGTTGCAGCTGCCACTAAGAGTGCAGTTATTCTAGATGCCTACAGGGGCATGCCTTAGACAACTAGTACTGGAGCCCACTGAGAGGGAGCAATATTAGACTTTATTCTCTCAAATGGAGATGGAGAGAGGATTACAGATGTAGAAGTGGGTAGCCATCTGGGAACTAGCACCATCGAACAGTATGGTTCACAATAAACACAGCAATAGAGTCAAGCCATACAAAGACAAAAGTACTGGACTTTAGGAGGGCTGACTTTGCCAAGCGTGAGTGCCTAAGGAATGCACTAGCAAATGGGCAGGAAGGAGGGGTGGAAGAACAATGAGGAATAATAAAAACTGCCATCACAGAGGTAACGAGCCTTTGTGTGAAGCAAATAAACAAAACAAGACGATGTAAGAAACCACTATGGTTCTCAAAGGAAGTGGCAGTGAAGGTTCAAGAGAAAAAGAAAGCATTCAGGAAGTACAAGGAATCGCAGAAGGAGCAGGACAGAGAATTGTATCAGTTAAAGCAAAAGGAGGCTGGGAAGGCAGTCAGAACAGCAAAGGCCCAAACCGAGGAAAAGATAGCCAACTCAGTTAAGAAGGGGGATAAAACCTTTTATAGGTACATCAGGGAGCGAAGGAAGACCAAGGGAGGAATAGTGAGGCTTAATAAAGGAGGGAGGGTGGGCAGAGGGAAACTGTGAAAGGCAGAGATACTAAACAAATATTTTTGCTCAGTATTTACAAAGGAAGAGGAGGAGGTACATAAAACAAACAGTAATAACATGCTGGATACAGAAGTTGATACCGGCCCATTTACAGAAGAAAGGGTTCTGAAAGAACTCTTAAAACTAAAGGTGGACAAAGCAATGGGGCCTGATGGAATTCATCCCAGAATTCTAAAAAGAACTAAGGTTAGAACTAGTGACAACTCACTGGACTACTCCTTTTAACAAATCATGGGAGGATGGGGTGGTACCCGAGGACTGGAGGAGGGCAGATGTGATTCCCCTTCACAAAAGTGGGAGCAAGGCAGAAGCAGGAAACTATAGACCTGTTAGTTTAACCTCAGTGATAGGGAAAATGATGTAATCACTTCTAAAGGAAAGAATTGTCGAGTATCTAGAGGCCAGAGGGGCACAGGACCCTAGGCAGCATGGATTCACAGCGGGAAGGTCATGCCAGACGAATCTGATAGATTTCTTTGACTGGGTGACCAAACTAGTAGATCAGGGAGGGGCTGTGGACATGGCCTACCTAGACTTTAGCAAGGCATTTGACACAGTCCCATACAAAAGATTACTATACAAGTTAGCCAGCCTGGGAGTGGGTCCCAAGATGACAGCCTGGGTAAAGAATTGGCTGGAGAATAGGACACAGAGAGTAATAGTAAATGGAGTCCACTCAGAAGAAAGGAGGGTTACTAGTGGGGTACCGCAGGGTTCAGTATTAGGACGGTCCTCTTCAATATCTTTTATAAGCGACATTGCAGAAGGACTGGAAGGAAAAGTATGTCTCTTTGCAGATGACACTAAGATCTGCAACAGAGTTGATGCACAGGGTGGGGTGGAAAGGATGAGAAGGGACTTGGCAAGGTTAGAGGAATGGTCAAATGTATGGCAGCTTAGATTCAGTGCTAAGAAGTGCAAGGTAATGCACCTGGGAAACAAAAACCCAGGGGAAGAGTACACAATGGGGGGTGAGATACTAACAACAACAAAAATGGAGAGGGACCTGGGGGTAGTCATATCAGATGACCTAAAGATGGGCAAGCAATGTGAGAGGGCAGCAAGGAGGGCTGGGGGAATACTGGAATGCATAGGGAGAGGCATCACCAGTAGAAAACAGGAAGTTATTATCCCTCTGTACAGACAGCTGGTCAGACCTCATCTGGAGTACTGTGTGCAGTTCTGGAGACCCAATCTCCGCAAAGACATAGACAGGATGGAAGCTGTCCAGAGGAGGGCAACTAAAATGGTGCAGGGTCTGCACCGGAAGACATATGAAGAGAGACTTAAGGAGATTAATATGTATAGCCTTGAGGAAAGGAGGGAGAGTGGGGACATGATAGAAACTTTCAGGTACCTCAAGGGAATCAACAAAGTCCAAGAGGGTAGCATCTTTCAAAAAAAGAGGTGTGCAAGAACAAGAGGGCACAATTTGAAGATAGAGGGGGCGGCTCAGAGGTAATTTAAGGAAGTATTTTTTCACAGAGAGGGTTGTGGATGCATGGAACGGCCTTCCGGAGGAGGTTGTGGAGTCAAAATCAGTGGTGGAATTCAAGCATGCATGGGATAGTCATAAGGCAGTTCTGGAGGGATGGGGTAGGAAGAAGTAGGCTGCTGGTTAACTAGGATCTGCAGCTTATCCAGTAGGTAGGGAAATGGGCAGACTGGGTGGGCCAAGCGGTCTTTATCTGCCATCAAATTCTATGTTTCTATGTTTCTATGTCCGGTTGGTTTTGTCGGGATTACATATGGCCCTATTGATATGTTTGGTGATAGAGTCACCTAAAACAAAGACTTGTAATTGCTGGGCAGGTAGGGCTTGAATGACTTTAGTTTCCATCTGAACAGTATTGGGGGTAGAACAGTATGTCTAGTAACAGGGATGAGGGGTTCCTTTATGTGTTTAGTTGGATGAGTAATCAGTGAATGGGGAGTGACATCTAGATATTGGGAATTAGAGGAGTGTGAAAATGAGTGGCTCGCTGTAGAGTGGTGCATGGGGCTGTTTACGTCTTTGGCTGGGAATAAACTGCTACTTGACTTTTCTGTGCTATTGGACTCTGGGGAAGTAGAGTTTAATGTTTCAATGTGGGAAAAAGAGTTATAGGTAGGAATGCAGAATTGATGTGCTTTCTGGCCCCTTTTGGATGTTCTAGAGCTAGGGACAGTAGGCCAGTCAGGGACAAGATCATTGTCCTCGTCTTGTTCGTCCTCTTCTCCACTATGTTTTTTTAATGTTACTAAGTCAGAGCTTTGATTATCATTTATTGTGTACATATTTGCATTAGGGTTGTCAGTTTGCTCCTGAGGGTCAGTGTCTAAGGATACCACATCAGCAGGAATGACAGAATTTCAGAAGAAATGGTTTGCAGTCATTTTTATTGCAGTAGTAGAGCACAGTGAATGTAATTCGTTATAGCACCTAAACATATCTGCTTGGCTAGCTTCTAAATCTGTTAGCTGAGCACTAAAGGAATCAATCTCTTTCTGTAGGTGTAAATTATTGTTGCATTTGTCACAAACATAATTATCCTTAACAGTAGGGAGAGGTTTAACCAATTGGTACATACTGCACTGTGAACATTTAATACCCACACGTCTCCATCAAGGGTCACGATGGTGACATTACCCACATCCTTCTTCTTGTCAAAGAGGTTGGACAGACGCATTTGAACCTCCTCCATTTCAATAATAATGAGGGGAGTAGAGTCTAAGGATTACTTCACAGGATAGGAATATTACAGGGCCAAGACCACTTATTACACCCTATATGAGCTGTGAGTACAATACAATTTACCTTTGATGGATGCAAGGCTGGAGGTGAGGGAGTTGATGCCAACACGCCAAACATGCTAAACATGCACTGGACAAGCGTGTCTTTGCATACGTCATCATGCGTGTCACCATGTGCCCTCTCTGCTCAGCTTGCACTGTTCACTAGAGGGGTGAGTAAATAGCAGTAAGTGACCCAGAAGTGTACTGAGACACACTTTTGCTTAAGTAAATACAAACAACTTAAAATTGCATAGAGAAGCACCTGTGCATGATTGAAAAATGAATGAAAAGCAACAGCTGTCCCAAGACTTAAAAACTCGCATCCCCACTGAGTTGTAATTCCTGATACTAAAGAGGGAACTACAGCCCCTCTTCCTATTTCTGTTTGGCAGCAGGGCTCAAGGACTCACTAGGAAGCAAGTAAAAATAGTTTAAATAACAGAACTGCTGCACTGAGCAAGTACAAGTGAGAACTGCAGCCGAAACAGTAAGCTTGGTTTCAAGGCTGTGTTCGCAACACCTGCGCTCACTAGAAGGGTGATAATTTTGGCCTATATATTTTTTTTTTCTGTTTTGTATGCTATATTTCACTGCCCCTTATCTCCTGTCTTGTAATATACCCTTTTATCCAACTTCAATATTTTATTACCACTTTTCATACTTTCGAAACAGTAAAGAGTTTTCTTTTGAATATTATGATCTCTACATTTTCTTCATTATTCTCAGCTGTTATTAACACCTGTTACCCCACCTGGTCAGGGAACAGTGTCTGTTGTATGCTAGTTAATTTTATTCACAAGACAGTGATATTAAACAGTGGGTGTTCAACTGAAAATTCTGGTGAAAATCTGGGTAAAACCATTTATAATGAGCACTCCCTTTATTATTTCAATGTAAAAATAGTGCTGAAGCTGACCTGAACTGGGGAAAATGGTATCTTACAAGACATGAGAATAGACATTAGAATTAAAAGTATAGGCTGGCCTGATAGTGAAAAGGGCTGAGCTGCCTTAGGCATCTGACCTTTTCCCATGCTCGCAACCTGGGTTCAGGAACAGACTCAGTTTGCAGTAGGTTGGCTGGGGAGAGGAGGACTGAGCATCCAGAGGACCACTTTCCTCTTCTAGGGAGGGAGGATTGCTGTTCCTAGTGCTTTGCTCTCTCATAGAAGCTTGGGCGCAGCCTGCTCAGGACACCACTTTCGGGTGGAGAGACAGCAGTCATCAATATTTCACGCATTGCAGTGTGCATGGGCATGTACAGATGGCATTGCATGTCCATTCTTCCTGGGGATAAAATTGAAAAATGGCAGGGTGAAGTGTGCAGTGACACCCACCCCTCACAGGCTCTACACTGGCTACAGGGCCTTCTCCCAGTACTGGATCCATTTCCGTTTATAGTAAGGTGCTTGCCATCAACCTCCATCATGGGAGGTAATTCATGGGTGAAGCATCGGGATGGAGGTAAGTCCCTGCAATGCCGGATATTGGAGTTGTGAGGGGTAGGTGGAAGGAGGTGCCTGCATCATGGTGGGGTGGGCAAAATGATTAACTGCAAAAAGTATAGGTCAAACTTCTCATAATAACATGCATTGCTGTTTTAAAATAAAGCTTTTTTTAGAGTGGCAGAAAATGCCATTTGTAGCACTAACACACCATGGGGTTTATTACTACAATACTGATAGTGAGCATTATTGCTCACAAAGGATTAAGTTACATAGTGGTGATAGGATCCGCTATCACATCATGACGTGATGTAGCAGTTACTATCATTGCTGATAGTGATGGTTACAACTTCAGCTTTATTGTAACTTAAAAACTCAAAAGAGAGTTTTATGATAGCAATAAGTCCCTCAGTATCAATACATACCAATCTGATAATGCCCCAGGCAGGTAAGCACCTTTTGCTACCTGCCCAGGACATTACCTGAATTGTAATGCCATCTAAATCAGGCCTTACTGCTGAATTAAAAAATGAATTTTGTTCTATAGAGTATCCTTCCATCACATGATATCCCAGAGTACTTTACAAGCACTCAACAGAGACAGAAGCCATTAGGCCCACTCAGTGGGGAAAATGAGACGGAGGGTAATTAAGGAAGGCACAAGGAAGTTCAAGAGCTGAGACATCTATCTATCTATCTATCTATCTATCTATCTATCTATCTATCTATCTATCTATCTATCTATCTATCTATCTTTCTATCTATCTATCTAACTATATTCTATGCAAAAAACTTTGTTAATGTATCATTTAGGGTTAAACCACAAAAAGTCAGGAAATGAGACCTTTAGGGTTGCCCCACCCCCCATCATGGACCCGCCCATCATACCAAGATTGACAGCTGATGGGGGGGTGTCATTGGGGTTTTGAGGCCTAAATGTCACCCCATTCCATCTGTAATCATATTCACAAGCCACAGTAAAGAAGAATGGGGTGAAATTTAGGCCTCACAACCTCAATGACACACCCCGTCAACTGTCAATTTTGGGATGATGGGCGGGTCCATGGGGGGGATGAGGGAGCCCTAAAGGTCTCATTTCCTGACTTTTTGTATTTTTACCCTAAATGATGCATTAATGAAGTTTTTTGCATAGAATGTCCTTACTTTTTGAAAAAGAATAGAAAAGTAGAAAGTTACACAAGTTAGTGGGAGAGCAGCCCTTCAGGCTCTGTGCTCCCATCAGCTTGCAAATTCCTGCCTCAGATAAGAATACAAGTACTGAACATCATATGTATTGCTGGCAGCACATATGGTTGGGAGTGTGGGGCCTACCACCTTGAAAGAAAGCAAAGTGTCAGTCATCAGAGTGGCATAATTCAACACCTGTTTACATGTCAGACACCTAACCACTACAAATTACCTCCATGGCACTAACGCTAAGCACCCTGTAAATGTGAAGCCAGTACCATAATGCAAAATGCCATATGCAAAGCATAAAGTGTGTCAAGCAATATGGGTGCAGCAAATGAATTTTCCAGCACCTAAACACAATAATTCACATAAACAGCACATCCCCACAACACACTCCAAATTTCAATGTAAAAGACCAAACCGTTTCTGAGATATAAAATGTGAAAGTTTCAGGTTTTCATTCATCACACTGGTAGAATTCCACACCTATTAACATTTTACACACCAAACAACTGAAAGGTACATCCATGGCATTAAGGCTAGCTACCCTAGTAATTTAAAGCCACTACCACCATGGAAAACGCTGTCCGCAAAATGTAAACTGTGTCAAGCAATATTTCAGCAAAAAATGTATTGTCCAACACCTAAGCACTATAATTCACATCTATAGGACATGCCATCAACATCCTCCAAATTTCAAGTTAAAAGACCAAACTATTTCCGAGATATTTAATTTGAAAAATTGTTAAAATTGTGCTAGCTGGCCCCTCCAAATCTGGCCATCTAGTCTCTCCCTCATGATCAAAGATCGTGATCAAAGAATCTTGCTGTCTAAGAATTTGCAGGATCATGATCAAAGAATTTGCAGGATCATGATCAAAGAATAAAAAATGTTAAAACAATTTTTAGAGAAAAATACATGAAACCACAGCAATGACTCAACAGAACAAAGGCCCCTGAGCAGATCTCACCCTAGTTTGCCTTTAGATGTGACCCCTGTGCTGAGAAAATATAATTTTTCATGTGGCTATCTAGTTGCGCCCTCGCTATCGAAGATCACAGTCAAAGAATCTCGAGATCAAAGAATTTGCGGGCTTGCGATCAAAGAATTTGCAGGGTCTCGATCAAACAATAACAATTTTAAAAGTCAATTCTTAGGTAGAAATACACGAAGCCACAGCCATACCTTGATAGAACGAAGCCCACTGAGCAAAACCCACCCTCATTTGGCTTAATAAACCAACCTTGATCTGAGAAAATTTATTTTTTCAAGTGGCCATCTAGTCACACCCTTGCAATCAAAGATCACAGTCAAAGAATCTCACAATCAAAGAATTTGCAGGTTTGCGATCAAAGATCATTAGCAAACCATGATCAAAGAATAAAAAAGTTAAAAACTCAATTTTCTGACCATTTTGAAAGAAACTGCATGCATGGCTCAATAGAGGGAAGACCCCTGAGCAAAACCCACCATAGTTTCTCCCCAGAAGTCCCTCCAGGCCGAGATATTTGAATTTTGCCGACCACAAATAGTGGTGGGTCAAGTGGGCTCAGTCCACTCAGTGAAGTGATTCACGGAGCAAAGGTGGATTTGTGCAGTGGTCGGCAATGTGAAGCGGAGTACTTTGTGTTATAATGAGTAATGTGAAGTCCATTGAAAACAATGACTTTGCATTACTCTACCTCCCAGACCACTACTCCACCAAATGTAAGGTGAAGTGCATTGAGGGCAATGCACTTTGCCTCACTTCGCCTTGTTTTTGAGCTCTGAAGGTGAATTTTGCAGTAATTCATGGGATTTCAGGTCACATGGGCTCTATATTGATTTGCACAGCCTCAGTTCGGGGTAGTATATGTAGGAAGGAGTAAGAGACAGTGTGCTCTGAGAGCTGTCTGTGATTGAAACCATGTAAAAGTTGTTACAAAAGCGTTTTTGCATTTTTTGGGGGGGCTCAAACTTTAGTTCATTGATTGTAGGAAACCCTCCTGTGCTTATATCATCGAGCATTTCTGTTTTTGTGTGGGTTTTGAATATTAATGTACAACACTGAATGTGTGTAGTGAAAGACAGTGAAAGTGTGCTTTGGGGCAGGGGCGTATCTGTAGTGTGGGTAGATTTAAGTTGGAGAAATAGTGATTTCTTTGTTTTTTGGTTATATTTTTGTTATATAACTGACTGTGTTAATGAACACACAGTAATATTGTCAGTAATTGTTGAAAATTTCTTTCTGTTTGTGTGTTGTGTGGGTCTGGGGCAGCAGTTCATAATTTCAGGTTGTTTACATTACAATACGTGGCATATTACTGAACTTTTAAATTTGCTACGCATTACTAGTTCAGCATTGTAGACAAACCTGTGTGTGTGTGTGTGTGTATGTGTGTGTGTGAGTGTGTGTGTGGTGTTGTGTAACATCAAATAATACACCATTTATTGTGCCACAGACTAGTGTAATTACAGGTGCAGCAGTGTGAACCTGCTATCCACTGCAGCTGCCTGATTTTGTACTGTGATCGTGGTATCTGTTCTTTGTTTTGCTGCTTGTACTGCCATAAAAATCTGCAGTCAGTGCTCCCCCCATCCCCACAGGCAAAATGAATTTTTTACCAGATTGGATTTGACTGTTTTTGTGACCTATTTAGCACCACTGGTTACTGAAGCTGTTTTTATTGCATGACAGACTAGTCTCTTATCTGTTGCTGAAGCTACAGTTATTGTTTTGGCTTCACATCCAGCATCCCCCGACTCAGAGAGTGAACTTATCAAAATCTAAATTTGGTTATAATATTGTGGTTGATCCCCCAAAATGCCCACAAAGAGACATGCAAGCAAAGCTGTTTCTTGCCATGGCAATGCTGGCTGTAAGATAGTCTGTGGGTGTGGTAGTACCCGGATGCAGAAGGGCACTGCTGATGTGAGGAAAGGTATTTCTCCTGCAATATTTTTTTACAGCCCAATCAGTAGCTTCACTCATAGTTGGAGGAGATGATGTTTTCCCAGCCAGTGGTATTAGTGTTACTGGTGTTAGTGGTGGTGGTAGTATTAGTATTGGTGCACCAAGTTCAAATTCCAACCAGTGTACCGTATCCAAAAATATTGAGTGTGAAGTAGTGCAAGTGAGTGGCAGCGTAGATGATGTCATACTTCCCAGTAACATCCCAGTAACTGAACCTGAGGATTCTGATAATCATGTCAACGATAGCATACAATGTGATATTCCATCCACTGAGGCAGTTAATGTCACGTATTTTCCAGGCAGTGATTCACAGTGTGGTGAAAAAATATCAGGTGATGGTGGTGTAGATGCTGATGATGAATGTGATGATGTTGATGATGATGATGTTGCTGTTGTTGCAACATGCAGTCCACATGTTAGCATCCAAGCAGAAGATGTGGATGTGTGTGACATTGATGAATATGATGATGATGTACAGTAGCAGCCACAGACACTGCTAGTTATTTCCCGAAATTTCTGTGATATTTCCAGATATATCTAATGCTTTCATCATTTCTACAGTAAGGGCAGCAGAGAGAAACTGTTTAGAAATTTCTTGAAATATCTGGAAATAGCTAGCAATGTCTGTGGCTACTACTGTAATTGACCCCAGTTGGGAACCGTAAAAAAGGAAATTCAAAGTGGCTGTGTCTGAGTCTGTTTGCAGGAATCCCACCCCCCAATAAAAACTTGTGATTTACCGGTTTTAGTTGATGATGGTGACCCAGTAATAAATATGATAGATAGTCGTAGTGGTCAGTTGCAGTCCAGGTGTGCAGTGCCTGAATCATCATGTGCACCCCCAACTTCAGTGCTTAAAATAACAGACTTAAATAAGCCACATCATGGACATGTTAAAAGCAAAGCATCACAATCCCTTGTTTGGGATTTTTTTGTTCAAGGTGCAAATGATGAGTCAGTTGCAGTCTGCCAGGTTTTCCATGTGCGTGTGAGTCGAGGTAAAAAGGGGAGCCATCTGGGCACAGGAGGACAGCATATGCATCTTAAGAATAGGCAAATGGCACTGTGGACCCAGCACAAGATGGCATCTAATACCACAGTGGGGCGTTCACCCTCTTCACCGGCAACCATAGTGAGCATGTTGTCCCCTTCCATTACTGTTAAGTCCAGTAGTAAATTAAAAGTGTGCAGTAATGAGGTAATAAGAGCAAAAGATTACTACAGGCATGATGAGGTGGAGGACCATAAAGACTTTGAAATGTTGTCTCCTGCTGGTGAGAGTAGCAGTTTTTGTGGTGGTTGAGGTGGTGGTGAATGCAGTATGTCTAGTGCAAGTGGTACATCAAATCCGGTTGGCAAATCTGGCAAAATAACTGCATTTCTGGGTTTGTCATCATCACCTGTGCAACCGTCTTCATCAAACATCCACACTCCACCCACTGCTAATGCCATTCATCACAGAGCACAACCATTTGGGATCACACCCCGTGTAAAACGTTTAGTCAGCCCACGTTACAGTGTTTTTGCGCATAAGCTGAAGAATCCCCGAATCATACAGTGCCACATGAACTTAATGCTGATGTAGTGGAAATGCTGGCAATTGATCTTTTGCCCTTCTCCTTTGTGGAGAATTATGGGTTCCAGCGGTTTGCTGCATGTACTTGTTCAAAATGGAAAATCCCATCCAGGACATACTTTTCTATCCGTGTTGTCCCCCAGTTGTTCTGCACTGTGTCTGACTCAGTAAGACATGCCATTCAACCTTCTTCCTCTCCATTCATCCATTTAAGTATGGACATGTGGACAAGTGGCAAAACAGTGGGGAGTTCTTATTTGTGTATAACTGCACACTGGGTGCAGGTGCTGGGGGATGTTGGTGGTGTGAATAATCAGTGCAGTAAAGTGGATTGTCGTGGTAGCAATCTTCCAGGAATTCAACAGCATGAAATAATTGCTATGCACAATGTGACCTGTTCACACACTGGTGAGAACATGTTGGATGTGGTACTGTCTGAAATTGACAAATGGCTAAACCCTCTGTCCCTGAGAGCTGGGTTCATAGCAAGTGACAATGGGTCAGATGTGGTGAAATGCATCACGAATGGTGTTTTGTTTTGTGTTCCATGCATGGCACACTGTTTAAGTCTTGTGGTGCAGGAGTTTCTGCAGCAACCTGATGTAAAGGAAATGCTGACCGTTGCACGATTTATCTGCTCTCACTTTTCAAGATCTGGAAAGGCCAGTGACCAACTGCGGCAGTTGCAGATACAAAACAGCCTGCCTCAGCACCACTTGAAGCTGGAAATTGTCACCTGATGGAACTCCACTTTATACATGGCAGAGAGGTTGTATCAACAATACAAAGCCATCTCAGAATATCTTGAGATGCACCCTAGCCGTGACAGTTCTGGGGCCTCCATGTCTATGACGACTGAACATTGGCGCCTCATGGACTCTGTAATAACAATTTTGCGCCTTTTGAACATACCACACAGGCAGTGAGTGGTGAGTCTGCCACCGTTAGCCAATCAATTCCACTGCTGTGGGTGCTGAGGCAGACATTGGTGAATGTACAGCATGGCCTTGATGTTGCCGGAGATGGTGGTAGCAGTATGTTGCTGCAACACATGCTGACAGTATTCGACCAGCATTATCACATGAGCATTCAGCTTAGTGACAACTTTGCCATAGCAACAATGCTGGACCCACGATACAAAAGTGGAATTGCATCAGTACTGGAGGGAGGGCCTGAACAGGTAAAACATATCAGTGGTCAACTGGTGCGCTTGGTTCACGGGGCACAGAAGTCACGTGCCAAGGTCAGCAAACTGGCTGAAGGTGTACCTGTAGGACTATCAGGCATATCCTGCAAGGGGAAGGGGACAGCAGTTCCAGGTGGTCTGTCATCCAAAGTGTCTGGCATCAACCCACTTTGGGAGGATTTGTCCCAAGTGAGTATTTGTGAAATAAATGATTCAGGAGAACAGGATGATACTTCAACAAGTAGACTTAGTGTGGCTCAGAGAATGGTTGAGTCATATTTGTCTGAAAACAGACTTCTGACAATAACTGAAGATTCTGTTTTATACTGGAGTGGAAATGTCAGTGAATGGCCAGAGCTGACTGCAGTGGCACTGAAGTACTTCACATGTCCACCGTCCAGTGTAAGTGTTGAGATGGTATTCAGCTCAGCAGGTGCAATAGTCAGGGATCATCAGACAAACCTGTCTCCTGCAAATGTTAGTTTGCTAACATTCATTAAAATGAATGAGAGGCACATACCAGCACAGACTGTAACCTCGGTATTCGTATCCCAGCCTAGTCATGGTGGTTTTGGTGATATGGAAATGGACCATCCTGGTGGCACTGGCAGTGGCTGCCTGAAACGGCCCACCATTGATGTAGATGATTACACAATGGAGAAAGAATTTCTCAGTGGTCAGACTTCAGACATAGATGACTGTGAGGGAAGCTTTCTTTATGAGGATGATGATGTGGTTAATGTTGGCAGGTTTTAACTGAAGTTGTTAAAAGGCTGTGTGCCACCCTGGACCACCAGGACTGATGTTAGCCTATGCCACCACTGAGTATGAGTCTGTCTGTCATCTGGACCACCATCACTGGGACAGATGTTAGCCACTGCCACCACTGAGCATGAGTCTGTCTGCCCCCTGGACCACTACCACCGGGACTGATGTTAGCCACTGCCACCACTGACCATGAGTCTGCCTGACCCCTGGACCACCACCACTGGGATTGATGTTAGCCGCTGCCACCACTGAGCATGAGTCTGTCCGCCCCCTGGACCACCACCACTGGGACTGATGTTAGCCACTGCCACCACTGAGCATGAGTCTGTCCAGACCACCACATCCATCAGCCACATACACAAAGCTTCTTAATATTTAAACCATAAAGTGAGTATGTGTACTCATGTTTGTTATGCTGTTTCACTTCCTTTAGTTGTATGTTTTGTTTTCTGTAGCTTTTCAGAACCGCAATGGTAAAACACATATGATACACTTATTTTGTTTCTTTTACAGGTTAACAAAAAAAGTCTTCATTGCTAAAACTCAGTGGGAATGGTACTGCAGCTGTACCATACAGAGAGGAACCTATTGAATATCCACGTGAAATCCATTCTGGTAAGTATGAAGATTTTATTTCATCCATTTCATTGTTTTGGAAAGACTGCAGCAAATATTGCACACAGGTTGTGTTAGTTGACAATATGTGGTTTTGAAATGTAACTTGACTTGAGATTGAGAACCAGGGAGGGACAAATAATTAAGTTGTAAGAAGTCATTCATTTCTTTTTTTAGGAAACTTCTAGATGCTTTGTTGTTCTGTCAAAGTGGCCTTATCCCAAAAAGTTCTTTGACATCAGACACCCCCTCCCCCAGGCTTGGGCACACATGCAGCATGCAGAAGTTGTTTCATTAGATGACCATGACCATCATTAACAACCAGACTCCAGAAGGATGCAGATGAAATCTGTGAAGAAGTAACAAAATAAGAAACCATTACAGACAAACCTGCAAATGTGATTCCCCCCACCCCCCCAAAAAAATACTTACCTTCATGAGCTTGAGAGTTATCCATTTCCAGTTTCAATGCAAAAAATTCTCATTGAGCACTGGAGTGTGCACACCAACAGTTTCTGTGACCTGTGATACAGAACAATATCATGAGTACATGTCCATGTCAACCCCCCTCCTCACCTACAAAATACCAAATCATATATCTATATATATCTACTCACCAAAGCTACTATTAGTGTACAGCCAAAGGGCATCCTTCCATCCAGTTGAGATTATCACATTGCATTTGCTCGAATCACCTCACAGAACACATTGGACCAGCAACAGAACACTCATGGTCATCATTTTATTCTCTGGGACTTTGTATGTGCTGAAACACTCCTATTTCACTGTGTTACCACTTATCAAAGTTCTGCACACAGGGAGGATGCATTTTGGGCCTGCAGAAAAAATCTGGGGACTCTGTGCCACCACTGTGTGCATGACTGAGTGCATCATTAATTCTGGGGGACTTTGTATGTGCTGAAACACTTTCATTTCACTGTGTTACCACTTGTCAATTTTCTGCACACAAGGAGGAGGCATTTTGGGCCTGCAGAAAAAAATCTAGGGACTCTGTGCCACTACTGTGTGCGTGACTGAGTGTGCCATTAAATTCTGGGGATACATTTTGTGTCTTGTGTGATTGTTATGAGCTGATGATGTCATACTGACATTATCAATTAAAGCAGCATTGCAAGAATGTCATGACAATTTTGAACTGTACTTTTTTATGTTAATTTACATTGCCACAGCCACTAGTTACCTCCAAGTCGTGACTTGAATGATACGCTTCTTTTCACAATTTCTGTCTGCTTTACTTAGTTGACTACTTTTTTTCATGTATGAAAAAAAATGAGTACGACTTTCAATATTGTTCTGACCAGGTTTGTATTTATCTGCAGCTGCTTTTCAATAAATATTGTTCCGTGGTGTCATAAAACACTGCCTGCTGCATAACTGTTAATTCACAACAGAAGTGATACATTACAACTAACTGAAGTGATGGAGAAAAGCAGAGGAAAACAATGACAAAGACCTGGTCAGCACCACTTTGAAAGGAATGCTCCTTTCATTATTTCACTCATGAAAAAAGGTAGTACAGCAGACTCAACTACTGGAAATTCTCGTATCATTCCAGTCAGGATGTAAGTAAAGGAAGTTGTAACAAAGCATTAAAAAGTATATGTCAGGGTTCTCAACAGATTGTTGTGCTGCTGCTTTACAGAGATTCACCACGTTACATAGTTACGGTGTTGGTGATGCACATAACCTAATATGTGGGGCCTTACTTCCAGTGGAATATTTCTTGATTCACAGAGTGCAATATATTTCTGGGAAAACTGCACATAATTTCATTACAGTGTGTCACGTGACTGAGGAATTCCTGTTCAGAAAAAATGCCCACATTCTGCCCCCCTTTCTCAGCAACGTTAGGACATGATGCCAGTAGGAGTGCAGGTGCATGCTCCACTATCGTGAATGTCTGGCAGCTATCCCAATGTTTCGTTATGTTATAATGGTTCACTTTGTGGTGAAATATGGGAACATTTCCACTATCAAGGTTCTTCTTACTGGAAACATGCCCACATGTTTCATCACAAACTGACCATTATAACATAAAGAAACATTTAAACACCAGACAATTAAGACATTCACTGTAGCAGACATGCTGCGCTCTCCCTAGCATCGCGTCCTAACATTGCTGAAGAAACGATAGGCTGCGAACGGATTTCATCATCTGACACCTATAATATGGGTGAACTCACAAATGTATACTACTATACTCAAGATTCCCTGGAAGAAAATGTGTATTTAACAGCAAACAAGAAAAACACACAAAAACAGTACAGCACAGTAGTGGGGTGGGTGGGTGGGGCAGAAAACAATCCCATAATGTGGCCATGGGATGCGTGGTGGTCCAGCAGCAGGTGCAGCATTGTGACTATTTGCTGCTGCTGTTCTTGTATTTTGTCGACCCTCTGCTGCAAAGCACTGACCCTCTGATTATTCTCTTCCAGGGCTGCCCACATCAGGGTGATGTTGACCTCTGTTGCAGGGACTGTGGTGGGGTCCACTGCAGGTGTAAATCCAGGTAGTGGTGGTGGTGGAGAGGGTGGTGCTGGAAGCTGTGGTGGCGGCGGTGGTGGTGGTGCAGCTGCTGTACTGGTTCTCCTCCTGCTGAGGTGGCAAGGCACAACTTCAACTCCAGCAGCACCCTCGGCCATGGCCACAGAAGGGCTAGCAGGTAGATGCCTGGCCCCTTCCATAGCAGCCTGCCACACTGCCTTGTGGTGGTTGAACATGTGGGTGCAGTGGCCACCAGTCCCCAAATATACCGCCCCCCCCGGGGCCACGGCACACCAGCACACCACACAGCAGGCACATAATGACTGTGTTGTCTCCCCCAACAGATTTAAAAAACTGCCACACTGGGAGCTGTGGGAGGGACCAGACACAGTCCTTGCACCACCTAGATTTTCCAAGGGCATCTCCTGTGGCTGTGTAGGTGGTGGAGGGGGTGCTACTGGAGCCCCTACAGCTGCTACCGGTGGTGGTGGTGATAGTGGCGGAGAAGGTGGATGTACAGCAGCCACCGGTGGCACTGGTGCTGCTGCTATTGCTTCCACATGAGGGGAAGCAACACCCAGGAGTGAGGCACGGTCCACCATCACACAACCACCCCCACGTGTCCACAATCTCCTCCTCTGACCGCACCCAGGGGCCAGTGACTCACCTTCTCCAGGATCCATCCTTCCCACACAAGTCCCCTAGACACACACACACACACACTGACTCACACAGTCACACACACAAAATAAAACAAAACTTATAAAAAAAAATTCACTACCAAAAAAAAATCACAAACACAATACAAAAACTAAATAAAGATATAGCTTTTAAAAAAGCTGTTGTTTTGTTCACACAAAGACAATAAAGCACTGACTCTACACTGCTCTCCTGAGTTCTCCACAAAGCCGTCTCCCTCTACAAATGCAAAGGAGAAAGTGAAACTGCTACTCTGATTCACTTCCTTCCTGCCTGGCTAAAGCATGTGACTTACAGTACTGTAAGCCATGTGATGTGTGGGGGGCTGCCTATTTACTTGTCACTTCGCCTTACTTCGCGTTAAGGCATAATGGCAATGTGAAGTAATAATGATCATGTAAAGTGAGCAATTTACAGTGCCACTCCGTGTTGTGCTCTGCCAACGCGAAGTGGCCACTTCATGTTCACTTCACCAGCGGATTAAAAATTCGCTGCATCTCTAACCACAAATTGAAAACAAGAGGGCGGCTGTTGCAGTCAAAGAATTTTTTGGCGATCAAAGATTCTTTGATCGAAAGCCTGAAAATTCTTTGATCATGAGGCAGGACTAGATGGCCAAAACCTCATTCTTCTTTCGCAAAATAACCATATAAATGTTCCCATTGACCTATAACGGGAACTTAAAAGTTTAATAACCTTTGAATGGACTAATATTTTTTCACCAAACAAAAAGTGGCATGTTTTGTGACCCAAGCTCCTTCAAATGAGTCAAGTCACAGAGCTGCACACCACAAGATGGCGGTGCAACACCACAGTCAATATCCGAAAAACTGCCCACATAACTGGTGAAAAGTGCATTTTTCAGCATTTTGGTGTGCAACAGCTGTAAGTTCGACAAAAATGGAATTTTGCAAATCAAGGGATCTACCATGCCCCACTGCACATACCAAATTTCATGCAGATCCGTTGAACGGGTCCAAAGTTATTAACACACAAAATGTTGAGTTTAACATAGAAGTGGCTTCATAACTCTAAATATAGGGGCATGGTAATATATTCCATGTCTGAGCATGTGGACATGATACAGTAAAGGAGAATGGAGTGAGATTTAGGCATCACAACCCCAATGACACACCCCAGCGTCTGTCAGACTGTGGAAGATTGGGGTGGCGTGTGAGAGGAGGGGTTAGGGGTTCAACCCTAATGTCTCATTTAGTGACTTTTTTTGCTTTAACCCTAAATGAAGCAATAACGCAGTTTTTTGCATAGAATTTCCTTACTTTTTGAAAAAGTGTAATATGAGTAGTACAAAACAGGTATTGATGGGAGTGCGGAGCCTAGCTCCCACCAAGTTGCCAATTTTTGTATAACAATATACATTTGGGTCCACACTCCCACTTACACAAACCTACGGAGCAATGCAGCAGCACTATAGGGCACCAAACCCCTGTAACAGTAATTTGCACATATCTTGGGAACCATAAGGGCTAGAAAAAATTCTAGCATCATTGTAATCATGACAGTGAATACTTCACGTATCATCGGAAAGACTGTACCCCATCTCTCACATCGTGTCCGAGCAATGGGCACCGAAAAACACTGGACAGGCACTCTTTCTACCCTTGTGACAGTAATTTCACAATATCTCATGAACCGTGCAACATACAAACAAAATTCCACTGCAGGCTTAATCTACGATTTCAAATATTTTTCCAGTGAAGCCACTTGTAGTGAAAAGTCTGCATCTTGCTTCGTTTCAAAGATAACGGTGCCAAAAGTCATGACACAGACTGCAGTGTAATCCTATGGGAAAAATGTCAATAATGACTTTGAATATCTCTACAACAAATTATTTTCCCAACATTGAAACAGCATAGTTCACATCTCTATGACATCCCCTCAACACCCTGCAAATTTCAAGCAAAAAGACCAAACTGTGATTGAGACATGGTCATCCCAATTTGGGCTATCTGGTCTTTCCTAGGGCCATCTGGTCTTTCTCATTAATATTCAAAAATACATATACATTTTTCCCATATGATATAATGGGAATTTCAAATTGTAATAACTTTTGAATAGATTAATATTTTTTCACCAAATAAAAAGTGGCATGTTCGGCCAAGGAAGCTCTTTCAAATGAGCCATGTTGCAGATTGGCACACCAAATGAAGGCCACACAGCGCCTTGGACAATATCCCCAAAACTGTCTTCAAAACTGGATAATTTTTGCATTTTTCAGCATTTTTGTGCACAAAGACCGTAAGTCCAACTGAAACAAAATGTGGCAGATTAAGAGATCTACTATGCCCCACCTTGTATACTGAATTTGATGCAAATCTGTTGAATGGGTCCAACATTATTAATGCCCAAAATCTTGGCAAGTGCCTTTATAACCCTAAATATAGTGGTGCAACCACACTGCTATTATATATATATATACTGTAGATATAGATATATATATATATATATATGTGTGTGTGTGTGGAATAGGCATAGGCATAAAGGGGCGGTAGGATCATGGGGAGGGAGGATGGGATGAGGAGGGAGGGAGGGCAGGGACATTAGCTCAAGCTGTGGACCCTGCCATACAGGCAGACTTGATAGACCAAATGACCTTCTTCTGCTGGCTTCTTTGTATGTTTGTATGTTTTAGGGGGAGCTTTCTAGCAAAATCATTCTTAGAAACAAGTCAGCTCAAATTTCATATTCTGTATTGCCTATTTTGTTTCCACATTTTTGTTCTAACCAGCCTTATTTTCATGAAAACAGAATCTCTGTCCATTATTCTTCATCTGCTCTGGTTGATTGTTTACACATGACTTCATAATCCCCAGCTGGTGACAACAGAATCATTTCTATGACATCAGATAGCTGTGTCACAAGCAATGTACTGTGATGCCAGGTTCAGTCAAGTAGTCAGAGTAGATGAAGCCTAGGTGCAGTGATTGTTGTGTTATGGTAATGTGCTTTGACATAATAAAAGTGGGAACTAAAAACAGAAAGTACTATATGTTCACTACAACCTTGAATGTGTAATAAAGTATGTTTTTTCAAAGTTATCCATGTGACATCAAGAATGCTTTATGCACAAGGGATGGAAAAATGAGAGGAATAACAGTAAGCACAGGGAAGTTACATGTTATTCTCAAGGGAGAAAAATGGTCAGTTTCGTGCACAGCTGTAACAGGGGTATCTAACCGGATTAGTTTATCACACGATGAGGGTCTATCTTAAAAATGCACAAGAAGAAAGGCATCATAGAACAATATATACTTTTTTTCCTAGAGTACAAAAATTCATTTGTGTAAAGTAGCCAAAGCTCAAGAGCAGGAAGTTAGGAACCATACATTGCACTTAACATATAATAAAGCAGCATAAAACTTGTGGATATAGCACTAAAAAATTACAATGTGCAAGCAATGCTTCACTTCTCTTCTCTTCAGACAAACTGCTATTCAAAGTGCAATAGTGAAAACAACATACAATAACAAGAAAAGATGTACTCATATTAGTTACCTAATATAGGCCCCAACATGCTCCCTACCCTTCCACTTCACTCCTCATGAACTTCTACTGGAGGTTTTATTTGGTGGTAAGGTTGTTTTTTAAATAGGGATCCCATTACTAGGGGTTACCAGTAAAAATAATGCTTTTTAAAGCAGCAGTATTTGTTAGTGGCCACATAGTTATTTTCAGCAGTACTGTTCATCTAGCCAAAATATCAAGATATATAGAATAATATATGGGGTGGTGTGTGTAATGAGAAGTTCACACACAACCAAGGGGTTTATGTTAGCATCTAACCCCGAGGGTGTGTGTAAACTTTGAGTTTAAACACACTACCCCATATTTTAATTTATATAATTGCTGGGTTTCCCTTTTTTGCTTCAGCAATTACTGTATATAAAATAAACTGCTCCCAGTGTATCCTACGGTCAGTTTCCTTTTAGTCCAGTGCCAAAATTTCCGTATTTTAAAACCGTTTTTTTTTTCCCTTTCTGCAGGTCTTTGTGTGTTTCCAGGGTATATGGGGGGGGGGGAGAATAAAAGGACTTAACGGCGAGTTCTTGAGGCAGTTCTGTTTCGGGTGACACGGAAGCAGTGAGAGTCTCGACTGGTTGTGCTGCTGCGTGAGCATGCACACAGCAAGGGAAATCGTGCACGTGTTTGCAATTATAAACACGCCTTTATAATGACAAATTACACCATGGTTTCCCTATGTGAAAAAGGGAGACCCATTTATTATACACATTTTTCTTTTCATTTTTAAAAGTTCTTATTCCCATGCCATGTCAGTCATGAAAAAATTAAATATCCTAGTATAGTGTTGTGCTGTTTACCATCAGAAACATGTACCAGCACTGCCCTACTACATCTATACTATGAATCTAGTATTTACATTTAACAGGTAACCTCAGCAGAAGAGATTTTAAAAAATTGTTAGTGGCCCCATCTTTAATTATGTGAATCATTACTTACCAAATTGGCTGCATAATCTGCTCTAACAATATCTAAGAAAGCTATAAATACATTGAAGATAAATCTAATGATGTCAGAAATTCATTTGCAAAAAGGTATATGATGAAATATTATTGCTAACAAATACTACTGCTTTAAAGCTATAGTTCATAAATACCCAAAGCCTAAACCCCAATGTGCAAATGAGTCCCAGTGTCAATGCAGTGCTTCCCTACAAAGGAATTTAAAAGCAATGGTCTTCCTGAAAGCTTTTAATTTTCAGGAAAGAAATTGTGCAGGGATGGCTGCTCAGTCCATATGTACTGTATTTGCAGCACCTTTGAAAATTGAAATCTTGAAATACTAACAGAAAACAGGCATTACGTACATGAATACAACAAGCTATAGTCATTAAATCAATATTGTCAATCAATGCATTATGGAGATTTAAAGGAGGAACCAGACATTCCATGTTATGCTTGAATGTGGACATTGGAAAATATGTTTAACAATGTGTGGAGAGTTACAGGATGCTAGCTATCCTGGTAATAGCTGACAGTTTGCCATTATTAATGTAATATGACAGGCTTTTCTTTCTTTATGGATTATGTAGCACCTTACTTGTTTTCAAGTAGTCTTTGTTTATACATGTTTGTATTTATATTGTTACTATGCTTTTACATTTCTTTGTGGGGAGGCGTACTGAATCGACACTGGGACTCATTTTCACATTGGGGTTTAGATTTCGGGTATTTTCTAACTATAGCTTTAAATAGCATTATTTCTGTTGGTAATTACTGGCAGTGGGAGCCCTATTTAAACAACAACCTCACTACTACATAAAGACCCCAGTAGAAGATTGTGAGGAATGAAGCACCAGGGTTTGTAGAGTGTTTGGGTCCATTTATCTATTTACTTAATTTGAAAATTGGTAACCAGGAAGGGTACACTGATTCAAGGATCGTTTCCAGGTGCAAACTGGGGAAGGGAAGAGTAGGAGAACAGCAGCACAATACATAACACAAATCAGTAGAAACACATTTTGTAAACATTTTTACAAGATCAGAATAAATAAAAAAAGTTGTGTGTACAGAGAATAAAGTGCTGCACAGCTCAATAAAAGACACCTGGCAAGTGCAAATGCAGAAGTAGCAGCAATATACGGTGAGCAACAAACACAACTTGACAATAGGGGAATGATCTGTAGGCGAGTTGAATCCTGGCCTAATAATGTAACGCATAATCAAATTATATTTACCAAGTCAATGTGTTAATCTAAAGCATCAATTTACTTCACAATAATTTTTCCTAAAACGTGCTAGAGATCAGAAGTAATCTGCTTCTCTTTTGTCTGTTTCAATAATCTATTTAGCAACAACCTAGCAAAAGTTTTAACCATCAAATTGATAAGACTAGTAAAACAATACATATGATGGTCATATTTATTTTTTTCTTATATTTCGGGATTATATAATTACTCTCTCATGATCTAGATACAACTTTGTGCATAAAAGTACCATTAAAGAAATGCGATCAAATATTTGCCTATATTAGGAAACTAACCTGGGACCACCTCTTATGTTTTTTTTTTCACTACTATGCTTTGAATAACAGCTTATCTGAAGAGAAGAAAAGCAAAGCATTGCTTGCATGTCCTGATAGTGATGTGGTATAGTTGCATGTTTTCTGCTACTTTATTATATGTTAAGTGCACTATATTGTTCATACACTTGAAATTTGTCTACTTTGCACAGATTAATTTCTGCACTGTAGAATAAAAAGACAATTTTATAATCAATAATGACTTTTTTCTTGTGCAGTTTCAAATGTACTGTCATCATACAATGAACAGATTTGGTTAATTATCCCATTACAGCTGTGCATGAAACTGACCATTTTGAAATATTGCATGTTTGGGAGTAGGGATGCAACAAAGTTTTACTCAACAGATAAATTTCCAGCGAAGTTGGCAAATCTGCATCTGCAGAGCAATACGTGAAGTTCTCTGCTATGAGATGAAATTCACCTTTGCTGACTTCACCTTGCAACTTTGCCTTGCTTTAGTGAAGGCAAAGTTACCAAACAATGGCTCTGTCACATGACACAGTTTCTGCAGGTCACATGGAACATTCCAAGCAGGCAGGAATTGAGCAACATATAAATTAATATGCTTGAGATATATTGGAAGACAATGAATGACAGCTGCCTCATGACCATTACGAAAACTCTTTCCAGAGCTCAGGAAACTGGATGACAGGTGCCTTGTGACTGTAAATAAAGCACTTTCCAGAGCTCAAAAAACTGGATGGAATTCAGCTTACACAGCAGTGGTAATAGCTGCCATAGAAGTACCTACAACAATATTTCCCTGAATTCCCTGCCATGACAACACATATGAATTAATATAATGTTCAAGATATATTGAAAGACAATGAATGACAGCCACATTGTGACTTGTGACTGTGAAGAAAGCACTTCCCAGAGCTTAGGAAACTGGATGACCACCACCTCATGACTCGTGACTCGTGACCATGAAGAAAGCACTTCCCAGAGCTTAAGAAACTGGATGACAGTTGCCTCATGACTCATGACCATGAATAAAGCATTTCCCAGAGCTCAGAAAACTGGATGACAGCCACCTCGTAACTCATGATCATAAAGAAAGCACTCCCTAGAGCTCAAAATGACTGGATGGAATTGTGCTTACACAGCAGTGGTAAAAGTTGCCATAGAAATACCTACGGCAATACTTCCCTGAACTCCTTGATGTGACGGCATATATAAATTAATATAATGTTCTAGATACATAGCTACATAGACAGTGTCAGAAGATAAGGGCCTACGGCCCACCCAGTCTGTTTATTTGAGCTTGAAAGTTCACTTTATGTTTTCCTAGAAGTCTGTTGCCCCTTAACCCTGACCTCCAGAATTCATTTATGTCTATCCCATGCATTCTTAAATCCCGTGATTGTTTCAGCCCCCACCACTTCCTCTGGCAGGGTGTTCCATTTGCCCATCACCCTTTCTGTGAAGAAATTCTTCCTCACATTTCCTCTGAATCATCCTCCCTCCAACTTCATCCCATGCCCTCTAGTCCTGGAACATCTTTTTCACTTAAAAATAGTGTATTTCTGCACCCTGTTCCTCCCTGTAAGATACTTGTATGTCTCTAGCATATCCCCTCTCTCCCTCCTCTCCTCCAGGAAGTACATATTCAATTCCTTCAACCTGTCCTCATAGGACTTGTGATGCAATTAATGTACTATCATTGTTGCCCTCCTCTGAACCTTCTCTACCCTGTCTATGTCCTTACTTAAGTAAGGTCTCCAGAACTGTACACTGTACTCCAGGTGGGGCCTCACTAGTGTCTTGTGTAGTGGAATTGCCTATGCATCCCAGCATCTTATTTGCTTTACCTGCTGTCTTGTCACACTATTTCCCTTCCTTGAGGTCATCAGAGATAACCCCAAGAACCCTTTCCTGCTTGGGGCATGCTATATCCTCACCCTCCCAACTGATATATAGTGCCAGGGTTTGTGTGCCCCATATGCATTATCTTGCACTTCTTTGCATTGGAATTTCAGCTACCAAACCCCTGACCATTCTTCAAGTTTCTGCAGGTCCCTTTGCATTCTGTCTACACCCTCTGGTGTGTCTACTCTGTTACAGAGCTTTGTGTCATCAGCGAACAGTGAAATTCTGCCTTCTAGGTCCTGCGCAATGTCACTGATGAAGATGTTGAATAGGACTGGTCCTGGCACTGATCCCTGTGGTACCCCACTGGTCACTCTTCGCCCTGTGGTGTGACAGCAATTTATCACCACCCTCTGTGTCCTGCCGCCTAGCCAGTTACCTACCCACCACACTACTGTCCTTCCCACACCTATATTCCCCAGTTTGTGTAATAGTCTTCTATGTGGCACCGTGTCAAAGGCCTTGCTGAAGCCCAGATAGGCTATGTCCACTGCCCTCCCCTGATCCACCTCTCTAGTCACCCAGTCAAAAAATTAAATGAGGTTGGTCTAAGATGACCCCCCCTTGGTGAAACCATGCTGCCTTGGGTCCTGTAGTCCATTGACAACCATAGCAGTGTCAGTGGCTCAGTAGGTAGCACACTCGCCCCTGAGGCTGGGAAATCAGAGGGCTGTAGGTTCAGTTCCCACAACTGGCACTTGGGTTAATATCCTAGTACTGACACTGTAGTGCAGCATGAAAGGGGTGCTGCACTTCTGAGGTGCCGTCTTTCGGATGAGACATTAAACTGAGGTCCCATCTGCCTGGATTGGTGGTAGTTCAGGTGGATGTTAAAGATCCCATGGCACTTCTCAAAAAGAGTAGGGGAATTTCCCCAGTGTCCTGGCCAAATTTCCCTCATTCACTAAAAATACCACCAACAGCTTAGTCTGGTTCAAGGTCAGTTGGCTTTCATCTGTATCCCTCTCCCCCGGGTCGTGCCTAAAAATAGGCAGGATTTGTCTAGTGCATTTACCCAGTCAACAAAAACGAAAAAAAAAATATGTTCCACCAATCTGTCCTTCAGTAGTGCTTCCTTGATCTTCCCCACTACTGAGGTGAGGCTGACTGGTCTGTAGTTCCCTGCTTCTTCTTTGTTCCCATTTTTGTATAAGTGGACTACATCTGCTGTCCTCCAGTCTTTGAGTATCTCCCTTGTTTCCAGTGATTGGCTAAACAGAATTGCCAGCGGTTCAGCCACCACCTCTTTTAGTTCTTTAAGGACCCTGGGGTGCACCCCCATCTGGCCCCATTGCTTTATCAACTCATTACTTCCAGTTCCTTCAGGACCCTTTCTCCTGCAAAGGGACTTGTGTCCATTTCTGCACCATTCCTACTGCTTGCACTCCCTTCAGACCCATTACCCTCCTCTTCCTCAGTAAAGACTGAGCAGAAATACCTGTTCAATATGTCAGCTTTACTGTCATCCACCATGCAGCCCCCATCCTCCCCCTTCAGTCTCACTATCCCTCCCTTTGCCTTTCATTTTTCACTTATGCACCTGTAAAAGGTTTTTTCCCCTCTACCCACTGATTTTGCAATATGTTCTTCTGTCTGAGCTTTGGCTTCCCTTAGTGACCTCCCTGCCTCCCTTTGCTTCTCCTGGTACTTCTCCCTATCCCCTTCTGCCTGTGTCTTTTTGTATTGCCTGAATGCAATCTTTTTGGTTTTCACTTTCTCCGCTACCTCCTTGGAAAACCATAATAGCCTCCTCTTCCTTTTCCCCTTGCTAACCTGCTTAATGCATAATTCTGATGATCTTGTAATCCCTGTTTTAAATACTGCCCACTGTTCCTCAACCCCTGATTCCTGCCCCATTCCCCTGAATGACTCTTTCAAGCATCTCCCCATTTTCCAAAAGTCTGCCTCCCTAAAATCCAGGATATGTGTTTTTGTGTGGTTTGTATCTGCTCCTTCTGTAATTTCAAACCACAGTGATTGGTGGTCACTGATCCCCAGGAGCTCCCCCACTGTTACCCTCATCACACTGTCCATGTTTGTGAGCACTAGGTCCAGTATTGCCTTCTGCTGAGTAGGTTCCATGACCAGTTGCTTGAGGAAGGCACCCTGAAGGGAGTCCAGGATAAATCTGCTCCTAGTTGATGTTTCTGCTGGGATGCTTCAGTATACGTCTGGAATATTGAGGTCTCCAACCAGCACTACCTCACCCTTGTCTGCCATCCTTTGTATGGCTAGCATCAGCTTCCTGTCTGTTTCTTCCTCCTGGGCTGGTGGTCTATAGACCACACCTGTGCTGATGGCTGGTCCCATTTTCCTTTCCAGCTTAACCCATAGTATCTCTCCCCATTTTGTTCTTCCTGGATCTCTGTGGCCCTTATGTCATTTTTCACATACTCCTCCTCCTCCTCCTCCCCCTTCTTACCTGCCCTGTCTCTTCTGAATATGTTGTAGCCAGGTATGGCCATCTCCCAGTCATGGGTATCATTACACCAGGTTTCTGTGATGGCCACAATGTTCAGGTCTGACTGCACCATGACAGCCTCCAGATACTCCATCTTGTTGCTAAGGCTCCTGGCATTGGCACACATGGCTTTCCATGATTTGACCTCCCTAGACTGTTTAGCTGTTCTACTCCAGCCCCTTCCCTGGTTGTCATTTATCCCTGGTTCTCCTTACTGTCTGCCCTTCTGTTGAATGTTGCCCCTTTTATGCCTATCCACCTCTTGGGCACTTATCTCCATCTTTTGCACACTGCTTTGTAGAGATATCTACTCCTGAGTTCACTGGTTCCACTGCTAGCTGTGAGGGGTATATTGGAAGACAATGAATGACAGCTGCCTCATGACTTGTGACTCATGACCATGAAGAAAGTACTTCCCAGAGCTCAGAAAACTGGATGACAGCTGCCTCATGACTCGTAGCCATGAAGAAAGCACTTCCCAGAGCTCAAAAACTGGGTGTAATTTAGCTTACATAACATTGGTAATAGTTGTCTTAGAAATACCTAGGGCACTTCTGGTTTATGTCAAGCACTAGATGGCAGCCTAATCTGCAACTCTGGAGGCCTGGGGCTATTAAATATTAAATCTAAGAACATTTGACTTTACTCAGTGCTCATTTCTTGCTTCTACAATGTCTTTAAGCTCTGATGTGATGGGGAAGACCAAATAAAAAAAGGATTTGGAGACTAGTCAGGAGATCAGCTTCTCAGCCAGGCATATGGCCCGTTAGCTGAACAACATCCTGATCCTTAGTGCTAACTGTGTCCATGGATGAAGACGAGGACTCGGGATCAGAAAGCAATACTACATTTACTAAAGTGGATGGTCACCGTTTGTTAAAAATTCTACATCATATTGATTCAAAAATAATTGGCCTGCAAAATGATTTTAAAAAGCTTGAATCCCAGACGATGGCAGTTGAGGTGAATTTGGACACTTTACAGTGTGAACATATGGCCTTCAGATGCTCGCTAGCATTTCTGCACCAAAGAGAGAAAGAGCTCACCATACGAGCTGAAGATGCAGAGGTGAGGGCAGAAAGAAACAATATCCATGTCTTTGGTATCCCTGTGGGGGTAGAACAGGCCAACATGGTAGCCTATCTAGAGTGCTAGTTAAAACAAGAACTCACACTGGAGGAAGATGTCCATCTTGAAATAGAAAGAGCACATGGGTCAGTAGCTCCAAAACCCAAACTGGGAGCCCCTCCAAGATCAATTCTAATTAAGTTCCTGAGGCTTCCCATGAAGGAAAAAATATTGCACCTGGCTTGGAACAAAACAGATATAAATCTCGATGGTCAAAGAGTCTATTTTGATCAAGATTACCCCCCTCTTATGCTGGCAAAGAGGAAAAAAATTCCGTTGGTAGTCTGGGCTCTCAGAGACAAAGGGTTGAAAGCTTTTCTGAGATATCCAGCCAGACTGTGGGTGCAGGATAAAGAAGGGACTCATGTTTATGACTCACTTCTCCAAGTGATTCCAGTGCTGGAAATGCTGGGTATACAGATTCCTGACACTAGCAAGGAACAAGCACAACAAGAGGTAGAGTGTCTGCTTTGGGACACTCTATCTTTGGGTCAATGAATGCACAGCAGGAGGATTGACTCTCTTTTGTCACTTCATGTTGATGTAGCCAGATGGATCACCCTAAAACAACATGCAACCTGAATTAAAATTTGAAGTTTCACTGGTCTAATTACCTTTCCTGTGCCACAATGTGGTGTGGAGTTTACTCTATGGGTCTCTTTCTGTGTCTTGTTGAAGGAGGGCTGAAGACTGATCCACGTGGGTTTGTCTATGTTCATATTTCTCCATCGCCACTAGGGGCAATATAATTTACAAGTCGGAACTCTTGTGTTTTGGACAGTGTTTCTGTAATGCTAGAGAGGAGACTGGACTGCTTCATGGTGGGTCCTTTTAACTGATCCCTCTCATCAGTTCATTACTTCATCAGCTCAAGCTTTGATTCCTTTCCTGACTCATCTCTGCAAGTACTATACAAGATTACTTTTTGGTACCTATTCTTTTTTTCAAGAACTGGTTTCTATACCTGGTGGTATATGCTGAAGGCACTGAATTCAAGGAGTACTGTTTTTCATGTAATTTAACTAATTTACTTTACCCATGAATTGATGAATATTCACTGCAAAGAAGAAATATACCTTTCTGGGCAGATTTAAGGAGAACATCAATCTTTATTTGTGTGGGATTGTTTGGGGAACAAAATTTCTCTTTTAAGTTATAAAGGTATATCATGATGTTTCTAAAGCCTACACTTACTAGTGGTTTTAGGAATGGACTGATGAATACAGCAGAGAATGTTATTTTTGTTATCTACTTATCCCCTGAGAATAGAGGGGAGAACAGGGTAGAGGGGGTAGTTTCTTATAAAGTAATGATCACATGTTGGTTATAAGATATATATACAGTTACCCGCTTTAGTGTTTGAATCATTATATGAAGTGGCTTTATATATTTTATATTAAAGTATGTTTTTTGGGGCTTTTTTTTCTGAATAGATTTACATTCAGTGAACCCCGGGCTGGCTGTATGTTGCTGGGCCACCTGTCATCCAGGATATTTTAGGAAGGAAAAGATCACACTCGTAAGTGTAGACCTGTAGCTTTGTCCTTTGGCACTTTTAGTACCATACCCTTCTGTTACATTCTTGTTGAGAGGGGTATGCTACCTCTCATTGAGCTCACTCTTGTAGTATTGGAATCTGTAGCATGGGATATCTTAACACCCTAAAGGCTATTCCAGCTTATTCTGCCTCAAATTCCCTCCTGTTAGAGTTTTTTCCTACTAGTTAGATTTAGGTCCCAGGTTGTGGCCTCTACTTTTTTAAGATATGTGTTGTATGATGTTATTTGTATGTCAATGTAGTTTGTTTTTATTATTTTCATTTTTATCCAAATATGAGCAGGCTTCACGTGGGGGGGATGGGAAGAGATTAATGGAAAACTGAATACCGAGTATCCTAGTGGCATCACTTAATTTATGTTCATTAAATGTAAAAGGTTTGAACAATGTTGTGAAAAGAGCAAGAATGTTACAGGAATTAAAAAGGGTGAACTGCGATATTGCCTGTATGCAAAAGACTAAGCTGTCCAAAAGCGAACACAATAAATTAAGACAATTCTGGGTGGGCTCTGTTTTATCTGATTCCCATCCCTCTGCAACTAAATCAGGCACAGCTATTTTAATTAAAAGTGGTCTTCCATTAAAAATATTAAAAGTTCAAAGAGAGGGAAATGGGCGGTGGTTCTTCTCACAGGTGAATTTTATGGGCAAATCTTGCATATTATTTCAGTTTATGCTCCCACACCCTCAACGGGATCTTTTTGCAGAGTATTGTTCAAATTAATAGCAGACCTCCCAGCAGGTCAGTTGATTCTTATGGGGGATTGGAATTGTGTAGAGAGCTGTGCTCTGGATAAAAGCCCACCAACTAAAAAAGGGCCAGCATCCAGCTCTAGGCTCTTGCGGACCTTAACCTCGGAGGCGTGGGGTATTAAGTGTGTGGAGATGGCAAAACCCCAGAGGGAGAGATTACACTTTTTACTCCCCGGCCATGAATTCCTATTCAAGAATTGATCAAATTTACACCTGGAAAACTGAGGTGCACAACTCTTCTAATGTTATTATTCACCCAGTCTCCTTCTCAGACCATGCTATGATCCAGGTTGAGGTTGGCTGGGGTCCGCATAATAATAGGAGAGGATCCTGGAGACTGGATCCTGGAGTGTTATTGGATAAGGCTTTTGTGGCTTCAGTGAAAGAAACTATGAAGTTGTATTTCGAGGAGAATAAGGAGGAGGACACCCCTTTAAAATTCATCTGGGATCGTCTCAAGGCTGTTTTAAGGAGCAAATTTATTAGTTATTCAGCCTACTGAAATACGTTATATAAAGCCCAACTAGAAGCTATTTTGAATACTATTCAAGATTTAGAAAAGTTTCATAAAGTCAATAGAGACCAGTCTACTTTGAAAAATCTTAAGGAAGCCATAGCAAATTACAATGATTTAATGCTACGCCATACCCTTAATGCTATAAGATATACCAATCAAAGATATTATGGGGGAGAGAGAGAGTGGGCACGCTGTTGGCCCTCCATCTTAGGAAGCAGGCAGCAGATCGCTATATTTCTAAAATTACAGTTAAAAATTCTCCAGGCTGGGAGTTGACTAAACCCCTGGAAACTGCGAAGGAATGTGTGGCCTTTTTCAAACAAGTATACTCCCAAAAGAGGACTCTTGAACATGCACAGAGGAAAACCCAATTTTTGGACAAAATAAATCTTCCCTCACTAACAGACTTTCAGGCAAAGTGACCGTTTACCGATGAGGAGATTCAAGTGGTAATAACGTTTCTTAGCTCAGGCAAAGCCCCAGGACTGGATGGTTTCATTGTAGAATTCTATAAATTATTTGCAGGGGACTTGATCCCCACCTTTAAAAGGGTATGCAATGTAGCACATACAGTGGGGGCCACTCTGGATACCTGGGGGGGAAGCTACAATTTCACTGATCCCTAAATCCAGGAAAGACCCCCTGTGCTGTTCAAGTTATAGGCCTGTCTCTCTTTTGAATGTGGATGCATAAATTTTTGCTAAACTGGTAGGAGTGCGACTTCAGACCCTTATCCTGGAATTAGTCCACTCTAATCAAACTGGTTTTATTCCAGGGTGACACATTCAGGACAATATACATCTTTTACTAAATACCCTTTTGTCTAATAATTTATTCCACCTCACACACTTAATGCGGTCATTTCACTAGTTGCTGAAAAGACCTTGGACCACCTTGATTGGTTATTCTTGAAACAAACATTGGTCAAATTTGGGTTTGGAAAAAACTTTAGAGATCGGATCTTAAATATGTATAGCCAACCTAGGGCCAGAGTGAGGGTTAATGGGATAATTTCAGAATCCTTTAATATCCAGTGGAGTACTTGACAGGGGTGCACGCTCTCTCCCCTCCTCTTTGTGCTAAGTATGGATCCCCTGGTGGCTTTAATTAGACAGTCAGATATATATATGGGAATTAAGGTGGAGGGTATTGAGCTTCATATCTCAATGTGTGCAGATGATACTTTAATATATCTTGCTGATCCGATTAACTCCGTTCCAGTTGTGGGCTCCTATCTGCAGGAATTTGGGGCAGTTTCCAGATTCAAAATTAATGACACAAAAACAGAAATGCTACCCATGGGTTCATTTACCATAAGCTCACTCCCTCAAATAGGTCAATTTAAGTGAACACGAGAGGGATTTCGATATTTAAGAGTCTGGATACCTGTTAAGATTAATAATTTATACCAGATGAAACACTTAAAATTATTAAAAAAGGTTCAGCGGTGGAACAAGCTCCGTCTTTCACTCTCAGGACATATTGAGGCTGTTAGGATGAATGTCCTTCCCCAATTTCTTTTTTTATTTAGTGTACTCCCGATTAGGCCTCCCTCTCAGTTTTGGAAAAACTTGAGGACTTCAATCTTTAGATTTTCATGGAATCACAGAGCACCTAGGATTAAGTGGCAGATTCCACAAAGAGCAAAGCAGGCTGGGGGTCTAGGCCTTCCAGATTTTGTTAAATATTTCTGGGCAGCCCA
Organism: Neoceratodus forsteri; assembly: GCA_016271365.2. Taxonomy (NCBI): domain Eukaryota; kingdom Metazoa; phylum Chordata; order Ceratodontiformes; family Ceratodontidae; genus Neoceratodus; species Neoceratodus forsteri. The sequence goes on along the minus strand of CM057449.1, from coordinate 537,896,267 downwards.
GTTGCAGACCCTGGTGACCATGAGTGATGCCATATATCCCCCACTATGGACAAAACTAGAGAAACCCTTAGTGACTGCTGCAACATTTTCAGATATGATTTTAATGGATCGTGAGGGTTTATCAAAACTTTCTACTCTTAACCTGTGGTCCCTAACCACAAAACAAACCTGGATAATGGTAACCAGTTATATGGAAATTCAACCCAAGATTTCGACCCAGACCTCTCTGAGGGGCTGCCCTGATTTTCTTCCTCTCCAGATGGATGGATGGAGTTTTTCTCAGATGGATGAGATTAGGATTACAATACATAGGCCAGTTCTATGATGGGTGGGGGTGGGGTGTCCTGAAGACCTTTAAATAATTATGTAGAGACTTTAATCTACCCACACAAGATTTTTTTAGATTTTTGCAATTTCCTCATTTTTTGAAGGGTAAAAATCTAAATTCCCATACACTTGCAGGGAATAATCCACTTCAGGAGTTTTTTCTTCTTCTGACCTCACAAGAGAGTCAGAAAGGTCGGATTTCAAAAATGACAGCTTTTCTGTCCTCAAAGGACTCACATGCTTTAAAGACTGTAGAAGAGCAATGGTCCAAAGAATTAGGAGTTGAGTTGGAGGGAAAAGCATGGGAGCAGCTTTGGGAAGGGGTACAATCTACGACCTTATCACCAATATGGAAGGAGTTTAGGTGGAAAGTGACAATCCGGTATTTTCAAACTCCACAAATTACTAAACACTATAAGACCACGTTCACAGGGCTATGCTGGGGGAAATGTGGAGAGGCTAGCAATCATGCACATGTATTTTGGGCATGTAGGAAATCAGAGTTTTTTTGGGATCAAATAATACACAGAGCGGGGTTGATATTTCACTTACAGCTACCCCGAGACCCAAGGATTTGGGTATGGGGCCTCCCCCCTCCACATTCGCACCTGAGAACAGAAATATTTATTTTTTATTCTATTGGCAGCTGCACATAAAGCCATTATGAAGAACTGGTTTTTGGAGACTCCTTCCTTCCTGGATTTATGGTACTCTACATGTCTGGATCCGCTGAAGATGGAAAAGCTAACAGCCAAACTCAGAATGACCTTAGAGAAATTCAGGTCTAGGTGGCTACCATTTTTCCACTATCAAGCAGAAAAAGAGAACAGAAATGTTATAGAAATATTAGCAGATCACACTTAACACAGTACTGCCTCCTTTACTACTACATGATTCCAAGAGTAATTTAAAAAGATACTTTACTTTAGATTGTGACTAGCTGGAAGCTAATTGATGACTGTGTGTCCCCTCTGCTTAGATATTATATAACATATCCTGATTCACATAGGATTAATCCATATATACAATACAAGGATGTATACAATTCTTAATTTATGTCTGATTTATAGCTACTTTCCCCTTTCCCCACACAACCCCTCATTTTAGAAACTAGACTAAATTGCTATTGCCTGCAAAATGCCTAGCTCAGTATTAAACTGCCTCTTTATTTGTTTTTTTATTTTTTTATTTCATTTTCTTTTTCTTTTTGGGATATATTTTTACCAGATATCTTTACCTATCTCCTTTGTTATGGACAATGTTGCCACCAAAGGTTGTACTATATATTTTAAAAGCCTTACGCTACATATCTGAGAATTTGTCTTAAGTAGCTAAATTTAAGACCTGGTAAGGGATACCCCCTTGTTATTTGGAGAAGTGAATGGAGATTAATTTTCCAATAAAATAAAATGTATGAATTTGTAAAAACATTTTGAACCTGAAGATGTAACAGCTTTATGAGCCTTGGGCTAATGTTGTTGTTTGTATTTATTTATAATTATTAATTTAGTCAAGCAATTTAAGGCCATCACTTTATGTCATATTCTGGTTTATTATTTATTTATTTATAGTAATGTATGTCTATTCTATGTATGTCTTGTTGATGTTTGTGGAAAATGTACCTTAATAAAAATTATTATTTAAAAAAAAAAGAAATACCTAGGGCAATACTTCCCTGAACTCCATGATGTGACAACACATATAAATTAATGTAATGTTTAAGATATGTTGGAAGACAATGAATGACAGCTGCCTCATAATTCGTGACTTGTGACCATGAAGAAAGTGCTTCCCAGAGCTCAGAAAACTGGATGACAGCCACCTTGTGTGTAGTGAGTCATAACTGTGAATAAAGCATTTCTCAGAGCTCAGAAATCTGGATTGAATTCATCTTAAAGAGTAGTGGTAAATGTTGCTATAGTAATACCTACAGCAATACTTCTCTGAACTCCGTGATGTGACAACACATAAAAATTAAAATAATGTTTGAGATATATTGGAAGACAATGAATGATTGCCACCTTCAGACTTGTGACGATGAAGGAAGCATTTCACAGAGCTCAGAAAACTGAATGACAGCCACCTTGTAACTCATGACCATGAAGAAAGCCCTTCCCAGAGATAAAAAAAAACTGGATGGAATTCAGCTTACACAGCAGTGGTAATAGTTGCCATAGAAACACCTATGGAAATACTTCCCTGAACTCCTTGATGTGACAACAAATATAAATTAATATAATGTTTGAGATATATTGGCAGACAATGAATGACAGCTGCCTCATGACTTGTGACAGTGAAGAAAGTGATTCCCAGCAAATTCTTCCAACTTCAGGCTTGGAGAGGAGCACTTCTGGCATTTTGTTTCCCATGTGTGATCCAGGTACACTATTCATTGTTTTTGTAATTGCACCACTCTTTGGCCCCTTAGACTTGGAACTCTTTTTTATCACCTCCTCAGCACCTCTCCCTTTACTTAACCTTCTCTTCCCAGTCATTCTTCTCCACTATGTAACTTGATAGATTCTTTTAACATGCCACAGGGACTGGAACAACAGGGATACCATGCCAGCAGTGCCAGAACCCTTACTTTTTAATACACAGCACAGGAACTGGAACAACAGGAGTAATGTGCCAACAGTGCCAAAATCCTTACTTTTTAATACACAGAACAGGGACTGGAACAACAAGGGTACCATGCCAACAGTGACAGAACCAACAGAAGAAATTCCATCCAGCCCCGAGTGTGGAAGGGGGCTCCTGAACTATCAACTTCAGATTCCAGCTTACTGGACAATAAAATTAGATCTCTCTGTCATTGAGGGCTGCACTGTTGTGTAGGGGGCTAGTGGGAGCTGGCAGCCAGTTAGCGGTGTCTGGAGGTGGGGTATCTGACTTCAAAAGCCTGCACTGCTTGCTGAGTATCCAGGATGCCAACAGAAGAAATTCCATCCAGCCATGAGCATGGAAGGGAGCTCCTGAACTGTCAACTTCAGTATCCAGCTTACTGGGCAATAAAATTAGCACTATCTGTCATTGAGTGCTGCACTGGTGTATAGGGGGCTCATGGGAACCATCAGCCAGTGAATGGTGTCTGGAGGCAGGGCATCTGACTTTAAAAGCCCGAACTGCTCGCCGAGTGCGAGCGTGAGTGGCACCAGTGCCACTCCACTGAGAAACACAGTGAGTATCGTTAACACTCCAGTAACTTGCTGTGACTGTTATATGTTTACCATGATATTTCATGATGTTTAGAGTAATTATATGACTGGGAACTTGCTGGAGTGTGTGCTTATAGGTGTTTATTTTAGATAAACTTAAGTACTATTTAAATATTTGTCTAAGGAGAATGTTTTAGCTGATCTTAGCTAATTTTTATTGCTGTGATTGTCTTATTTTTCTAATTGAAATTTATAGTTAAATTCAATATTACTAATCTACTATACTGCTAGACATTATTGCATTCAGGGTGTATGTTTGGATTGAATCTATACTAAACATGGGAGTCAAAATGGTTTGTGTAATAGGACTATTTATAGTAATGGATAGTATTTTACAGGTATATACCCCAACATGATCACACTCTTTTCCATTGAGATTACAGTTGATTGGAGGTACTTTGACACATGGGGAATCTAACTTTGGAAACTTAAAAAAGAGCAGAAACCCTTTTGCAGTAGTCAAGGAAACATTATTGTGTAGCCCAGTTAAAAAGCTGTTTTTGAAATGTAATAATGACAACATGGCCCTCCAGAAAGCCCTGATTTTATGCGGGGATATTGAACTTAACCCTGACCCTACGGACTAAGTAATAAGAATAGCCCATGACAATGCCAGAAGTCTATCCAAGAAGCTGGACCTGTTTAAGACTTGGATTTCAGTTAATACTTTTGAAATCATAGCCTTAACAGAAACATGGTTAGATAAATATGTCGACTCAAAGGAAATAGAGTTAAATGATTTTTATAACAATCCATTAGACAGGAGTAATAGGGGTGAGACTATTATTGTACATCAAGGACTTGGTGGGACCATCTAAACAACTTTTTTCAGGACACTTCAAAGGCATTAAGTGCATATTAGGTCTCATGCAAGAGACTGACTTAGTAATCGGAGTTGTTTATTCTCCCCCAAAGGTTAAGGCTGACTTTTTTGAACCTTTTTTTCTGGAAATTCCTAAACATGTCCAAAATAAAAAAAAAATATATATATATATATATATATATATATATATATATATCTCTTAATAGGAGACTTCAATGCGGTCTGGGGGACCAAATGGGAAAAAAACTATAAGGATTTGTTCAGCCCCATGCCTTGAGCAATTAATTACTACTCCTACCAGAACATGGAAAGCTACTAGTCCAGGTAATATCCTGGACTTAATATTTGTGTCATCTGGTTTTGAAGTCTTGAGAAAGGAGGTTGGTTCACCAAATCTTGTGGATCATTGTGTTATATCATGCAAAATAAAAGTCCAAAATGCTAGGAAGCAGATTCATGCACCATTACAAGAAATTATGAAAAGAACTTATAAGAATTATAGTTATCTAGCCTTGTCAAATAAGTTACATTCATTAAGTATTCATTGATCTGCTCTCATACCTGTTATAGATTTAGCTGTTGAAGATTTCTATGATACACTTTTGAAGGCATGTAATGATCTGTGCACTCTTTAAAAAAATAAAAGTAAAGCCTAAGCATCTGCCTTGGATGGCAGATTCTATTAAAAATTTTCTTAGAGAAAAACATAAATTGTGGAAAAAGATAAACAAAACAATAGATTAAAATGTATGGGAGAAATTTAAAAATGTGAGAAACATGGTGAAACAGGAAATTAGGAAATTAAAAGAATCTTACTACAGAGGGAAACATAAAGAATACTAAAGAATCCAAACATTATTGGAATTTAATAAAGGAATTAACAAATCACATCAGGGGTCACAACCCTGTCCACTTTGTGGAAAATAAGGTAAGAGTACTACAAATCAGGGCTGCTGAAAGTTTAAATAATTACTTTATTGATCTTCTGGATTTGTATTTGGGGCAGAACAAACTCTAAATAAACTAACACAGTACTCTAGAGGATAAAATTAGAGAAGATCCCAATGTCCCTGGTTTTAGGTTTAGGATAATAAGGAGAGCCAAAGTATTAAAAGTAATAAATAAATTAAAGAATAAATCCAGTGGCCTTGACAACACTGAAGTCTGATTTATAAACGATTCTGCAGATGTTATTGCAAATTTCCTAGCAGAGCTGTTTAATTTGAGTTTAATTCAGGGGGTCTTCCCCAAACAGTGGAAAAATGCAAAGATTATTCCTATTTTTAAAGAAGGAGATCTGCTTTTACCAACCAATTATAGGCCTATTGCTCTGTTGTCTGTCATCTCTAAGATCATGGAATACCTTGTCCTCTCCCAAGTAATGAAATTCTTAGAAAATAACAGCAAGTTGATGCCAACACAATTTGGGTTTCGGAAGGGGCACTCCACGGAGACTGCACTCACAGATTTCTTTGACCAACTTGTTACCCTCTTGGGGGAGGGTCGATCTATGGGTACAGTCTTTGTGGATTTGTCAAAAGCCTTCAATTTAGTGGAACATATTATCTTGCTGTACTGACTATTTGACACAGAGATCGGAAGAGAATCACTTAAATGGTTCAAATCTTACCTGGAAGGCAGACTTCGATTAGTTTCAGTAGATGGAAGTAATTCATCCCTTTCACCAATAACAAGAGGTGTTCCCCAAGGATCAATTTTGGATCCACTACTATTTTTGGTGTATATGAATAAGCTTCCTAAACTAATTCAGTATCATCATATTAAACTATATGCAGATGACACGGTATTGGTGGTACAGGGATCAGACAAGTAAGAGGTAGAAGCTAAGCTCCAGGAGGATTTTGATAAAGTGCAAAATTGGTTCAAGTCTAAATCTCTATTATTAAACATAAAGAAAACACAAGTAATGTTATTTCACTCTGGTAGGAGTAATGAAATAAAAAAAAAATGAATTGATTGAAATCAGAGCTATCGATGGAAGTATCTTGACCCAGACATCAACATATACATATCTCGGCATGGAATCTGATTATTGCTTAAGTTTTGAGACCCATATAAATAATCTCACAAAAAAGATAGAAATTAAATTGGGAGCTATATGGCATATCTCCCATTGCCTAACTAAAAGTGATTGGTTATTGGTTGCTAATCAACTACTTATTCCATTGTTGGATTACAAGAGTCATATACTGACAAATGGAACAAACAAGGCTTTGTCTAAACTTGATGTGACCTATCATAAATTTGCTAGATTCATGTTGAGGTGCGACTTGTACACTCATCACTGTGCACTGTATCAGGAATGGACCTGGAACTCATTACAAAACAAAAGGAATAGAGCTTGGTCTATCCTGTTATTCAAAATACTTAAAACAGAACAACCCAAGTTATTAATAAAATCATTAGAATTGACCAATCACAACTTCTGTCTGGGGAAATTAAATACACTGTGGATACCTAAGGTTAAAAATACATTTGGAGTAATGACCTTTAGATATTGCTCTACAATTACTTGGAATAATTTCCCTGATCACTTAAGGGATATGAATATATCCATAGATTCTTTCAAACTTAAACTAAATCAGAATTTTACACATGAATGCAAATGTTATCAGAATTTTGCAGTAAATAGTATGTTAAATGGATTGTACACAGTAGGCTTCCAAGGTTGGTTCACTCTCCAGAATGGAAGATATACCAGAGGGCACTCCCTGAAGTTAAAAGGGGTCAGAATCAGGAGGATAAAGAGGAGGCACTACTTCACTGAAAGAGTGGTAACAGGGTGGAATGCACTGCCTGAGGAACTCATATCAGTGCAGACTGTGGGGTGCTTCAAGAAGGGGTGGGACAAATTCAAGGGGAAAATACATACCAAAGGAGGCAGTTTGGGGGGGGGGAGTTTATTTATTTAGTTTTTTGTTGACCGGGTAAGTGCACTAGCCAAAAAATGACTATTTTCAGGCACGACCCGAGAGAGTACAAGGCATTGCATACAAAAAACATCTCAGAAGTGCATTACAGTAATACATACAGCTTAGTTTTTAACCATTTAAACAAGGGTACAACAGCAGATCAATAACAGAACAACAGCGAGAAGTACATACAAACAATAACTAAAGCATATACAACATAGTATAGGAGATACAGTCAATAAATATTAGAATGGGTCACTGCACCAGCAATCAAAGTGCATGTGTCATGGCATATAGGATACAATTTAGCTCAGTACAACACCTAAGAATTTCAATTACAGAAACTAGCAGGAGGAGGGCAACCATGAAATAAAGTAAAGTAAGGGGGAGGAAAATTAGAGAGGGCAAATATATTAGGAGGGGTGGAAGGAGGCCAAGACAAAGGTAAGAAAAGAGGACAAGGGTAAAATAAGAGGAATGTGGAGAAGTGAAGGGGGTGAGATGGTAGTTATAAGGAGCAGGAGAGTTTTTAAAATTACGGATATCAGGACAAGGGCATAGCAGACCTACAGACAAGTCAAGTAGGGCCAAAGCAAGTACAGGGTTCTGCCAGAGATAGGTATCACTGGAGCTCACTTTTGAAGTGACAGTGGGATGCAGATTGCCTTAGATCTAAGGGAAGAGCATTCCAAAGCAGAGGAGCAGCATATTTAAAGGCCCCAGTATCTTTAGAGTTGTGACATCTAGGTACCCTTAGTAATGATTTGTCAGCTGATCGCAGTCCACAGGAGGAGGTGAGGGGAATTAGCAGTGTTGCAAGTAAGGTAGGGGTTTGAAGCCTGATAATGGAGTCAGACAGAGAGCCAAGATAGTATTGTCTGGATGCAGAGGGAGAGAGCCAACCCAGGTCACGATAGAGCTGATAGTGATGCTTAAGTCAAGGGGATGATGATGCGTAGCAACAGACATTGTTGTAGGTGATGTCCCATTTCTGGAGTGATGATTTTTGGGCAGCTGCAAGGATAGAAGCACAGTATGCTAGTTAATGAGAGGGGGGCAGCTGCAGTCTAATGGGTTGAAGTGCTGCACACTCAAGCAGACTAGATAGGCCATATGGCCTGTATCTGCTGGCAATTTGGTATGTTCGTATGTTCATAAGTTCGTATTGTTCTAGTATTCTGTTGTACAATATATGCTTTTCATTGTTTAGAACTGTAACTGTAAGTATGTCATCTACAGGATTACCTTGAAAACAGGGCACTAGTAGCCCTATGGTAAAGAAAATTTGCTTGTCAAATGATTGCCTGTATAAATAAAAACGTTTTACTACTATTACTGCTACTACTACTACTTATTTTTTATTATACCATGGACATAAGTGAACAGCCAATGAAATCATCAGACTGGCAGTTTCCCACTGGTGTAAATCCTCTGATAATCAATGGCTGTTGATGAGTACATCCTAATCCTAATCCAATAAATCATCTGCAGCCCAGGAATAAATAGAATAAAAATAAAATAAAAAAATCAACCTCTTTAATATTCATATATTATTATAGTAAAAAAAATGAACCTTTATATAATTGCAATAAGCCACTCGGAGGATGTGGGTTATCAGGGAATTTACCACGGCTGGCGAGGATTTACCCACTTGGCTGCGCCTCATGGGCAAACTACTCCAGCTGTGGTAAATCCTCTGATAACCCCCACCCCCTCGTGGCTTATTGCTTAAATACTCAAGACAGGGATTTCAGCAGGGGTACCTTGCCAACAGTGACAGAACCCTTATTTTTTAATAGACAGCACAGGGATTCCGACAGGGGTACCATGCCAACAGTGACAGAACCTTTATTTTTTAATACACAGAGAACAAGGATTACTACCAGAAAGAGGGGTCAAAAGCAATTATTAGTATTTCTGACACACAGACAAGGAAAATTGTCACATTAAGGAAATTATATTAGAAAATCAGTCAGTAAAACTACCCTGACAAAATGACTTCAACATTACAAACTCAAATGAAAAAATAAAAATGAAAAATTACTGTACAGATACCCAGAAAAAAAAAGAATCTACATTTAAATAGCACTTTTCATACACAATGTATCCCAAAGCATTTTACAAGCAATGCTAGACTGGTAGTGAAGTGACCGAATGTGTAGTGGCACCCATATCACACATTAACACCCACAAACAGCCTGGGCAATTGCATGAACCTGTTTTATGGGAAGGGAATATTGGCCAGGACACTGGGAATGTTTCCTACACTTTGCAAAGAATGCCCTGGTTCTTTTACTTCCACCTGGACACCCACCAGGATCACACCAGGATGGGTAGAAGGGCCCTCGGTTTAACATCTCATCTGAAGGACGGCTCACGCCAACAGTACAGTGCCCCTAATGCTGCACTTGCTTGGCAGCATTTTTAGGTACAAGTCCAATTCCAGTGTGGGACAAGAATCCATGACCTTCTAGTCCAAAGGCAGATGTGATACCAACTGAGCCCTGCTGACACCAAAATAAGCAAGAAAGAGAGAGAAAGCAAAAATCTAACAAAAACATCCTGCTTAAAAAGAAAAAGCTGAAGATCTTTCTGCCCTGCCTTACTGCTACCTTCTCCACACAAGACACAAACCACTACTTCACTGTCAAAACTTAAAAAACAACATTAAGGTGTATAATCACTGAGGAACTAAAAAAAACACCATTCTGGGAGCACAAGACCCTCCCCAACAATTTTTGGTGCAATTTGGAATACAAAATTCTCATTTTTCAGATATTTGTTAAGGTTTTTCTGGCTAAGAAAAGCACATACTCTTCTCTCCGAGTCTCTCTCTACAACTGTGCACTGAGAGACAATCTACGCAGCTTCCTATAGGCTGTTCAGCAACATGTGACCTCCCCATATACTGTTGAGCAACGGTAACCTTGTATCCCATACCACAGTGCAAACATCACCTTCATGGCAAAGATTTCCTGACATAGCCCTACCTCACCTCCCTCCTTTTCCCCACCCCCCACCTAACCTACCACCTCCACTCCACGGACACTTGCACCTTTGTTCTTCCCCATCCCTACTCAGACTCTTGCCATGTCACTTTCTCCTATCATTTCCCTCGTGACTGGAACTCCCTTCCATCATCACTCCACTTGCTTCCTTCATTAAACCTCTTTAAATGGGCCCTCTCACATTCTCAACCTCCCTCCTGTTCTTGCTACCAGACAGGTTAAGTCCCCTGCTACCTACAGTATTATGCTAGCATAGACTTGCTAGCTCATATTGTTGTAGGCCTTGCTATGTGATTATGATGTATGCACTGCATTGTTACCATCTAAGTTTGCTTTGTATACCTTAATTGGCTTACTTCTAGCTCTCTGTATTAAGTGTATAACTTGTAAATTGAACTTGTATGTTTTACCTAGGCTACTGTAACCTGCTTGTTAAATTTGTACTTTGCCTCCCTTGTCCCCCTCCCCTGGGTCACACCTGGAAATGAGCCTCGGCTTAGTGTGCCTCTCCCAGTCACTAAACTTAAAATAAATAGATAAAGCCACAGCTTTTCATATTGGTGTCACTTTCATCAGTGTCTAACTCCACTGCAAAGTTACAACTTCAGGTTTCCACAAAGTCACTGCAGAACAGCAAATTTTGACTTCACACCATGGAAAGATTCATGGAATGTTGCAAATTTGTGAATTACTCTGTGAATCAAATTTTTCTGCCTTCATACGTCTCTATTTGGGAGCTAGCCACCCCAAGAATTGGTGCACAACCCCTTAAAAAAATGTGACCTGCTCATGTTCTATGTCTTTATATAAGATGTTGTGCTCAGAGAAGGTGCACTGCAAATTTAAAATTCACCCATGCATTGTGGTGAATTCACCTGCTGTGCACTAGGTATACTGTAGCATTTGTGTAGAGCACACAATGTTATCTGCCACAGTTGTGCACATACCAGTATTTACTATGTGAATGGACACAGTTTGCACTTTGCATTGAATTTTTAACATGAAGTGTTTCAATTCACATTCTAAATTTGATGCAGATGTGTAGTGCATGCACAGTGCATCAATTCATGTAGTAAAATCTGTACAATTGCAAATTTTACTACACACAATACAGCACTATGCTTCTCACTACATGAACTGCAGAGGTTTTTTTTTCTATTTTGCATGGAGCTAGCTCAGAGTTCCACAATAGGTAATGCCAATGGCGAGGAAAGGAGTGGTTTAAACATGCATTTCTAGCTTTACAATGTCACAAATCCATTTTTTACCACCATGATGCTTGGTCTGATGGTCAACTGTAAGAAACAGAACAAGAATGTGGAATGTCACTGAGCAGGTAGAGACTAGGTGAAGGAGATCAATCCTGTTTCCTGAAAGTGCTGCTGACATAGAAAAACAACAAAAGGGCAGCGCGCATACCAGATATGCTAAGGAAACCACATACTGTAGTGATATGTAGGGGCTACTGACCTGCATTGCACTTTGTTCACCAACAAACGTTGTTATTTTGCCGTGTCTGGTGTATGTCCTGCCCCTTTTTTTGTTTTTCCACTGAACAGGTAACCAACAACTTATCAGAAATCCTGTCTACTAGCCAATGTACTATTTAATCACTTGTTATTTGTAATTATGACTGTTGAAATGATACTGGGGTACTGGGAGAGGAGAACATACATTCTCTCTGGTTTTAAAATGCTACAGTCAGTGAAAAACTTCTAGTTTATTTTTCAATGATTTGGTAATTTGAAGATTACAGCTGCAAACCCCACCAGAAGTACTTGACCTTCAGCGAGTCATTTAGATCCACAAAGCCAACCCAGTTATGCACCCCAGGTGTGCTTCTAGGCATGTAGACTCCACATCTCTGGATCTGTGCACTAAAGGTGTGATTTAGAGTCTCCAGATGTCCATTTCCTGACCCACCATTGCATGGACAATAGCATGGAGGGGCCAGGGGGCATGTTGGGTGGCATGCAGAAAGGACTGTGCATGTGTGGGGCTCTACAACAGTGCAGCAGAACCTCTGCATACCCCAGTCCTCAATACACATACTGTACCTCAGAGGCAAGGTAAGACCAATGTGACTTTTATGGATCCAGCCTTTAACTGGTCTGTATTCCTGTACACCCAGCTGTTAAAATCGATAGAGATCAGGACCACTTAATAGATGTTGCCCTTTAACTGTGTTATCCTGGGTAAATAACCTGTAAAAGTGGAAAGAAAATAAAAACTAGAGCTTCAGCCATCAGCAAATGAGGTTTGAAACAAACTAATTTTATTGAAAAAATGTAATTTAATGTAACTAAATTATAGACATGAATTCCTCAGCATGTCTAATGTCAAGTGCACGTGAAAACTCATTTGCAGAATGATGTTCTAAGTTTACAGCATTCCATGAGGCTGTTTAACTTTTCCTATGACTGTGTACCAATACTTTTTAATGGGCTGATTGTTTATGCTTATTATATGTTTTGGGGGAGAGAAATTGATCACACTGTGATGTTCAGTGGTACCGGGTGAAAACATTGAGGACAAAATATCGTGGCGAATAATAATGAGGGCAATACATTCACCATCTACAATGTCAGCATGTAAAGACATCGCTGACCCTTACCCCGTGGGCAGTGCTCTGGATGAATGTACATGGTGACCACCGAGTCCCCCATCCCACTGACCAATGGCCCCTAGAACTGTAATAGCAGGCAGCCACAATGCAATGGCAGTCCCCTCCCACATATCCCGACAATGGGCAGGCAGTCAGCACTGCCCTCCACTCACAGCCATGGCTGGCCGCTCAATGGAAAACACTGAATGAGTGCGTACATGTATGGGGTATGTGGGGGGGGCAGACATCGCATTGCGGCTGGCTGACTGTCTTTAAGGTGATGGTATCTACTCTGGCACAAGAAACCAGGTTACTAGAGGGAAGTTCATTCTGGCTAGTTGTCTTTCAGGTGATGCCACTATGCTGGCTCAAGAGGCTGGGTTGCTGAAGGGAAATTATTTGCAGCTGTCTCTCTTTAAGGTGAAGCCTCTATGCTGGCACAACAGACAGGGTTGCTGTAAAGAAGTTAATTTTGTCTGGCTGTGTTGCCCACATTGTTAGTTGCCACAATATGTTGTCTGCAATGTTTTCGCCTGGACCGTGTTCAGTGATGGGTCCTGTTACAAATAAATATATCCTGATACTACTATCAGGATACCCATAGCCATAACTAGCTATAATAGCAGTAGGATTTTTTACTGTTTAAAATCCATCGAATTGGCAGATTATTAACTTTTACATAGAGTTAATGATAGAATTATCATGACATTGTACAATCTCATTAAGCACCACTCTACAGAAGTGGTAACTGCCAATATGCCCAACCCTTATGACCCCCCCTCCCGTGTGGTTGCAGTCCAGCTAAAGATGTGCTGGATGATGTCTCCAGGACTCTGTTGTGTCTATGCTTCCACTACCTGCTGGGTTGGAGATGAGCCATTGTCCACAGGACTGTCTATGGCAGAGGGGCCTGGTGTTTCCATATATACTTTCAATTGAGTGAATACAGTATATTAACTACATAATTACTCAGAACCATGCAGAATATTTGGTTTATGATATATCATTATACTCAGAGAGCTGTTTGACCTGAGCTTTGATTTTTCACTCATAGTCGACACTACCTGATAGGTAGTAACCCTGAACAGACTGGTAAGACACCTTTTATAACCACAGTTGCACTATTACAGTATTGCATTGAATAAGGTTCATTTACTAAAAAGAAGACAACTTTAAAATATCAAGTCACTTGTTAAAATGTAGTATTTGGCTTTAAATTATAATGGTCAAGACAAGGTTCTAATCTTTATTTATAGCTGTGGTTAATAAGCTAGTGGCAACATATCAGGAAGCTCCACAGTTGACAAGAACCCCTTGGAAACCTGGAAGCTCGCTGTTCACTTAACTAGGCCCCTGTAGTTAACATTAATGGAATTTGTAGAAATTGTATAATGAAGCCATTGGGGAGGTAGAGGTAAGGATAATGCCTTCAGCTTTTGTTTACAGTATCTCAGCAGACACTTCATTGCCTATAGATTAAAACCCCGCTTTTCTGTAGGTGGAGGTAATACTAGAGTTTCTATTAAACACAAAAAGTCATTTTTTCTTTAGTGATACAGTATGTCAGAACATCAGGACCTGTTCATGACTTAAAGCAATACTTGCTACACTCTTCCATTTCCACAGCACAGACAATGCTATGATTACTGGTTGACCTCTATGTGAACCTTATATCTGGTACTTGCAATTCCCATTTTACATGGTTTGGGCAAAACTCTGTAACACAATCCATTATATGACCCATGTAATACAGCTGGTCTTGTTAATTAAAATATAACATATCACAAAGACTCGCTAACCACTTTTAGTTTTATTGAAAAACCTATCTGGATGACCCTAGTGAGTTTTCATCGCTTATGAACTTACACTGAACAGCAGAGCCACAGTGTATGACTCTTCAGGTTTCACTCTCAAGCTAGAAATAAAGTGTGCAATGGCTGTGCTTTTCAGTTAAAGTCCACAAGCAATAAAACTACTCAGATCAAAACAGATAAGTGGCTTGGGGTAGGGGTTGCTCAGATGCACCTACAGTAAATTCAATCCTAATTACCACTTCAGGATTTAGGATTAATCAAAATCCAATTTTGATACTGATCTGACACTGAGTAATTTGTCAGATTCAGAATCAGAATCATATGCCAATTCCAAGACTCAACCCTAATGCTCCTATGAAAAACCTTATTGTAAACATACTGTAAACAAAATCAAGGTAACATAGGGAAGAAATGAAGGATTAGTATGCAATACACAATTAGTTATGCATGGTCACACACGCATACAGAAAAGGCTAAAAAACACAAGTAACACTTTTTTTAGCATTGCACTTACCTTATATCCATAGATACTGCAATTAGCGACCTACCATATCTAATTTCTCAAAGTCAGTTCCACACTCCTGAGTCCCCAGTCCCTGTCAGTTGAGTAAACCTGGCTGTTTGGAATCCATAACTCTTCTTTCATGTTTTGAGTGAGTAATTCTATATTCATGGTCATCATGTAATAATGCATAGAAGCATCAATAATGACTATGAATATTATTTAGAAGCAGACCCCAACAGCAGCTATAGGCACTATTGTGCTTTTTTTTAATGGTGTCAAACTTCAGTTTCTGATGTGATGACATGAATGAAAAATTGGAGCTAGTAGTGGTATTGTTGTTGAAAAAGGAGAGGACAGGAGTAGTAGATTACTGTCAATGCATCTGACATGGAAAGTGTAGACACTCCCTCAGTTATCATCTTGAACTTGCTGTTGACGCTGTTGTTGAGTGCATTCTGTTGGATGTACATGCCCAAGATAATTGTATATTGGTGCTGTAGTGTAGAAGACCATGTTGCTGGAGGAAGATGTGATGTGATTTTTTTTCCACTGTCAATTATACCTCCAGGAGAGGGAGGCACAATGAAACAACAAAAATATACAGTTTTTGTGAGGGGCAGGCCTACTAAGATCGTGCAGTCTTGATTCCCATAAGATTCTGTGGAGGGAAAGCACCATTAGTAATAATGTTTCCTGAGACCCTGACTCAAACACTCACCATCACAACAGATCAATTAAGGCCCTTAGGGTACATCGAATGCTGGTGTCAGAATCTTTCGTTCTTGCCACAGATGCCACCAGCCTCTACACTGGTACAAGAAGTCAGGTCTGTAAGAGAAGGAGAAGGACTATGGAGTGTGTTCTGTCATTTGGACTGGATTGTGAGGGTTATCATTGATCATGCTTTTCCTCTGCAGGAGGGAACAGAAAACTGTGATTCTACAGGTGGTTTTTGGTTGTTGCTGGTCACCACTGTCAATATTTATACCTGCATGAGTGGGAGACAAAAGGGGATAGAAAAGGCTGTTCAATTGAATGGGTACTAACTCTGTATATCCTGGATTCCCAGGAAGAACCAGAGGAGGAAATGTTTCATTAGTAATAATGTTTGCTTGGACCCTTTCTCAGACATTCACCATCACAGTAGTTGCACTAAGGCCCATAAGGTATTACATTGGTGTTGAAGTCTTTGATGTTGCTCCTGGTTGTGTCAGTCACTATGCTGGTACAGGAGGCCAAGTTGTTTGTAGGAGGAGGAGTCTATGTTGATGGAAGAGGTTTTAAGTTGTTGCTGCTGTCAATGGTTATGCCTGTAGGAAAGGGAAATACAAGGGAATGGGAAAATGACAGTTTTAGTCAGGAGACAGTAACAGCCTGGGTTCCTGGGATGAACCTGTAAGGAAAAGCACCATTAGTAATAATTGTTTTACGATACTGAGTCAGACCTTCACCATCATAACAGATAAAAGAAGACCCTTAGGAAAGACACTGGTGCTGTAGGCTTTGGTACTTGCTTCCAGTGGTAATGCTAGCCTATACACTGGCACAAGATGATTGTTATGTTTGTAGGAGAAGCAGGAGTCTGTGTCACTGGAGAAATTTTTTGTTGGCATGACTGTCAATGATTATACATGCAGAAGAGAGATACATGGGGACATAAAAGTACAATCATAATCAGGTTCAGGGGCCCTAACAGCCTGGATTCCTGAGACAAACTTCTGGAATGAAAGTGTGATTAGTAATAATCCTTGATGGTACCCTGCCAGAAATTCACAATCACAGCAGATGAAAGAAGGCCCATATGGTAATTTGCTGCAGCTGGAAGATTTGGTGCTTGCTACAGGTGGTGATGTTAGCCTATACTCTGGCACAAGAGGCCGAGTTTGTACAGTAGGTTGAGGAGGAGATTTGGTTGCTGGAGGAAGTTTTTGGGTTGTCACACCTGTCAATAGTTATACCTGCAGAAGAGGGAGACATAAGGGGACAGAAAAAGACAATTTTAGTTGGGGGCACTAACAGCCAGCATTCCTGAGAGAAACCTGTGTTGGCAAAGTGCCATTAGTAATAATATTTTATAGTGCCCTGATTCAATTATTCACAATTGGAGCAGATGAAAAAAAGGCCTTTATGATACTAAGCCAGTGTTGTAGACTTTGAAGCTTGCTGGTGGTGGTGAGGCTAGCTATAGATATGATCAGATATTTCCAGATATTCCATGATATATCTAAAGAGATTCACTTTGGTGGCCCACAGTGGTACTGAAGGCAAGAAAGGAATTTTTCCAGAGGTATCATAGAAATTTCAGGAAATATCTGACCATGCCTATGGCTGCAACTGTATATGCTGGCACAAGAGGATAGGTTTGTTTGTTGGTGGAGACTGTGCTGCTGGAGGAGATTTTGGTTGTCGCTGCTATCAATGGTTAAACATACAGTTGAGTGAAATCAAAGGGAGCAAAATAAGACACTTTTAGTCAGGGGACACTAAGTCTGTGCAGCCTGGATTTCTGGGATGAACCTGTGGAGGGAAAGTGTCATTAGTAAAATTATTGTTTTGCAAAACTGAGTCAGACTCTCACCATCACATCAGAGAAAGGTACTTGAGAGGCCATAGTGCTTTGCTCTTGCTGTGGGTCAATACACTGGTAAACAATGCCTGGCTGCTAGAGGTAAATTCATTTTAGCCAGCTGTTGGCACCAGTCCTTACAGTAACACAAGAGACTGGATTGTTGGAGGGAATATCACTTTGGCTGACTGTCTTTAAGGTGATGGTATCTACTCTGGCACAAGAGACCAGTTTGCTAGAGGGAAGTTCATTCTGGCTGGTTGTCTTTAAGATGATGCCACTATGCTGGCTCAAGAGGTTGGGATGCTGAAGGGAAATTATTTGCAGCTGTATCTCTTTAAGGTGAAGCCTCTACTCTGGCACAACAGACAGGGTTGCTGTAAAGAAGTTAATTTTGTCTGGTTGTGTTTAATGAGATGGCCTCTATGCTAATACAAGAGACCAGATTGCTGGCAGTGGTGGTGCTGGCTAGCTGATGGCTGCTGACTTGCAGTTGTGTTTTGGTCACTGGTCTTATGCTGATACCAGAGAACAGGTTGCTGGAGGTGGTGTTGCTGATTGGCTGGTGGCTACTGGCTGCAATGTTTGGTCATAGGTCTTACACTGGTGCCAGAGACTAGGTTGATGGAGGTGTTGCTGCTGGCTTGTGGGTGGCTGTGGTTTTTGATGATGGGTTCTACTCTAATACCAGATACCAGATTGCTGGAGGTGGAGCTTCTGGCTGGCTTCTGGCTGGCTGGCTGTTGGCAACTGGCTGGTTGCTAGTGGCTGTGATTTTTGGTCATAGGTCCTTTGTTACCTTCAGAGAATGGATTGCATGAAGTGGGGCTGCTGGCTGTTATTGTTTGTCATGGGTCCTATGCTAGTACCAGACACTGGTTTGCTAGAAGTGGTGCTAGGCTGGCTGGTGGTTGCATTTTGGTCACAATGTGCTGATGCCAGAGACAAGGTTGCTGGAGGTGGTGCTGGTGGCTTACTGGTGGCTGTGTTTTGCTCATGGGTCCTATGCTGGTACCAGAAACTGGCTTGCTGAAGGTGGTGCTGATGGCAGTGGTTTGGTCATGGGTCCTATGATGGTACCAGAGGCTGGGTTGCTGGATGTGGTGCCATTGCCTGGCAGCTGTCTATGTTTTGGTCATGGGTCCTATGTTGGTACAATAAGGGAAGGGGAAATTGTTTAACCAGGAAAGGCATGCTAAGCCAAAACTTGTTTCCAGGTGTGACTTGTGATCACTAGGAAGTTAAGTGACTTGCTCAGGATCACACAGTATGCAAGTGGGGGCTGTGGGATTTCAACCCAGGTCTCCAGGTTTGCAGCTCAGTGCCCTAAACCACTGCACAATATTGGGGGTGACTCAACCTGTGACCACTGTCTATACAGTCATTTTGCCTATCTTCATGACAGAAAGGGGAAAAACTGAATTAGAAAAATGATAGTTTTGCAGACTTTAAGTGCATAGCAGGTTAAGACTTGACACTCACATTTGTTGCAGAACAGGTACAATGGTATCATGATCAGCAATAGCCTCATAGGATTCCTACCAACAGTTGACTGTAGTGGGCTTTGTAAAACAGTGTATTTAAGAAGACTAAACAGTTAGAATGAGCATAAAGTATGACTTTGGAAACTGTTGTGCGAACCCAAATATCTGTATAGATTACTGGTAAGACCCACCTAGAATACTGTGTCCAGTTTTCGAGAGCACATCTCCAGAAGGACATAGAGTGGAAGTGGTCCAGAGAAGGGCAACTAAAATGTTGCAGGGTCTGCATCAAAAGCCCTATGAGGAGAGACTAGAAAACCTCAATATGTATACCCTGGAATAGAGGAGGCAGAGGGAGGATAGAACAGAGACCTCTAAATACCTCATGGAGATAAACAAGGTGCAGGAGGGCAGTATTTTTCAGACAGAAAGGTGCTCACAAAGAAGGGGGCATTCTATGAAGCTGTAGGGGAGTAGATTCAGGAGCTATGTGAGGAAGTACATCTTCACAGAAAGAGTGGTGGATTCCTGGAGCAGCCTTTCAGCAGAGGTTATGGGGTTCAAGAATGCATGGTACATGCATAAGGGAATCATAGTGGAAATAAAGGGGGGGAAGGGAAGGGAAAGAGCTGTAGATCAAGTACAGTCTGTGGTAATAATTTAGGTGGGGAAAATGGGCAGACTGGATGGGCCAAGAAGTCTGTATCTGCTGTCAAATTCTATGTTTCTATGTTTCTATCATGCATTTGAAAATTTTACAAGTTAAGGGCAGCACAGCACTTTGCATACACACTGGGGCTTTAAGATCAGCTAGCATTATTGAAAAGAATCCCTTACAGAAAAAAAAATTATATGAAATGTTTTCCTGCTGTGCACTTAAAACTACCCATGTAATATGCATGCTGCAAGCATGATTTAAATGTTAAACTGAAACTGATAGCATGCATGTGGCATGCATGCAGTAAGCAAGTGTGGAAAGCATGCCTTTTATGTTAAATTGGAACAGACTGCGTACATGTGGCATGCATGCAAAAATCAAGTGGTCACTGATAACTGCATATATGAAAGTTAAGTGACTTGCTAAGGATCACACCATTTACAAGTGTGGGTTGATGAGATTCAAAACTAGGTCTTCAAATCTCCGGGCCTCCTGGTTTGCAGTTCAGTGCCTTTAACCACTAAGCTATACTGCCTGCAGACATATGGCTTGCTTGCACTTCAATACAAATCTGCATACATCTGCACACATGTGGCATATTTATAGCCACTGTTATACTTTTTTTAGTTTTCTTGTCCCCCCTCATCGCACCTACACAGCTGAACTGTAGCACACATATCAATGGAAACACATGTGGTTCTTCCCACCCCCAAAACATGCACTTACCCACAAAATTACTTAATTACTTCTGGCTGGCCTGTAGTCCTACTATTTTCTCTCCATAGTTTTGAATGCATCCACACAAACAGACTTTAAGGGGCAAACACAAAAGTAGCAATAACTTAACACCCCCCCACCCACATGGCTAGTCACCACCCCCCTCAAATGCACACACACTGTAGTAGGTGCAGCCATGTTGCTACAGACAACCCACCAAGTATAGACATAAGTCAAGAGTCTCTTACCTAAGTACTAGGGAGCCAGAGGCAGGAGTCTTAAGAGATGATGTCCATGGGTCAGAGTGCTGGGGCGTACCTCGTTGAAACCTATGGAGTTATTTTTTATTAATATTTTATACATTATGATGGTGAGTTGGAGAATAATGAAGGCCACTGTTCTACTAACAAGGCCATTGTTCATTGAGTGGTGGTCTTCATTAATCTCCAACTCTCAATCAATAATGTGTAAAATAGTAATAAAAAAATACCCACATTCATTTCAATGGGGCATGCCCCTGCACTCTCCCTCGACCTATTTCATAATGTACCTGAGTGTGGGGATGTGGAGGTCAGCTTCTCTTAGGCAGAGCATAAGCCTAACTGTAATGGGGCCCCAATAGTCTGTGCATACCATACTGCTCAACTGTCCCTGAATGCAAGGAATAGCCCTCATTTTACCCCTGAAAACTGCTCTGTCCCTCATCCATCCCTCATGGAAAACATGCTGCTCACACATAGGATGTCCTTTAAATTTAGACTTTATGGCAAGGGTGCCATTTCAGACTTCAGCAGGGGGGAGCCAATAACCAGTGGAGGACAAGTGCTAGTTAGCCCCTAGGCAGCAAGCTCTGTAATGTCTATAACATCTCTAAAAGGTAAAACTTATTTGTTGTGACTAAAAAGTGATATGTAAATCAGAAAAAATTCACTACATGTATAAGATTCATCCGTCTATATAACACAGCAGTGCATCAGATTTGGGCTTAAACCCACCCAGTTACTAACCATTTTTTTCTGGCTGAAGTTCTGCCCCCAAAAAAAGTCCTGATTTCTCTCCTGACTTCATTCCATTCAGTACCCATCCCATATGGGTTGAGAGGCCAACCAAAGGTGCAGAAGCATTTATTTATTTTATTTTTATTTATCACTTTGCTTACCAGGTAAGCACACTGGGCCCTGGCCCGTTTTCAGGAATGACCCAGAGCCACAATATCTGCGGCTTAGATGATATTACCTTAAATACATACAGTACTAAACAAGTAGTATGAACAATAAACAACAGCATACAATACATTTCAACCTAAAAACACAAGTGGTTTGTTGCTGCAGGTAAAATTTTAGTTGATATTTAAAATTAGCTTGACTATTTGCATCTATGCAGCACTGAGACAAGGTGTTTTACAACTTAAGTGCTTGTATGGGAAAAGCCCACTCCCCCATCAAGGTTGAGATCTTAGGTAAGACCAAGTGAGAAATTGATGAAGACCTTAGTGTTCTTACTTCTCATTTAAATTTAATTAAATTGAATAGAGGGGATTGATGTCCAAGTTTAATTGTACTATTAAGCAAGCAGCCCAAATTATATAAAAAATGTGACTTGGGTGATAACCATCTAAACTCACTGTACAATATAAAGTGAAGGGTGCTAAATGGTTTAGATGTGGTAATCTGCATACTGCATTAAAGGTTTTGTTAATTAAGTGTAAGTCATTAACTGCCAGCATTGTGAACAAAAATAAGTTATAGAATAACATGGGCAGAAGCACGCTTTTTGACACAGATTCCCTAGCTTCTCTTGTTGAGTCCTTGAATCTAAATAAAACACCTAACTATTGATTATCTGCTTTAACTGTTTTCTTTATATGAGCTGAGATAGTGAGATTTGAGTCCAATAAAACTTCCAGATATTTGGACTCCAAAATGTGTTGCAATGTCTCACCAGCCAGGTCATACTGTATATTTGTAATGGATTACATTTACTCAACTTTGGTTTTGAGCCAAAAAGAATACATTGTGAGTTTTTTTTTTTGTTTTTTTTTTGTATTTAACATTAGGAAGTTTTTCATTAGCCATCCATTTAAGGCAGAAAAGTCATTACTTAAAGAAACATTATAAAATGGATAAGACAGACTGTGCATTCTGATTGGCTAACAGGTACCAGTAGCCGTGTCCTTATCAGCATGTATACATAGTAATTGGTACTTGTTATGCCAAGCAGGATGCACTTCAGCCAGAGATCCATGCCCACCACTTTTGAAGCAGCATTTTCTAACATGCTGTCCCACTGACAGCTCTTAACGATTCTCCCTGTTTGCAGCTTCCTTTGCAAAGCTGCTTCTACACACTACAGTGTCAGCACCAATCCTGCATAAACATGAGAGACACACCATTTACATCAGAACACCACCACAGAAAATATTTTCATTCTTTTTCCTCCTATTTAATTTCAAATCTCACCTCAAAAAATTGCAAGCAGAACCCGATCTGGTGACCATCACAATTTGTGCGTCCCGCGGCTTTCAAATAAACATTATGCCCACAACCTGCTTCTTCAAACATTCCCCGAGTTAGTGATCCACTGAACCAGATGGCAGCTTTAAAATGCGCTGCACTTTTGTATTATCATACAAAGTTCTTCGTTGTTCTGGCTCTCTTGTACTTCTAATTTTCACATTTTGAGATGGCAAAATAGGAAACAATTTTGTATGGTAGCTGCTGAAGGACATGCTCGCTCTGATTCAGCCAGCCGTTTAACATAAATAAAACCAGCAAACTTAAAGGATAAATAAATAAAAACACACCAAAAATTATCTCTCTATCTTGTGGAGATGGAAAGGAAACCAAGAAACATGACAGTAAATAGGACACATTCATTTCCAATGGCTCTAATGCAAACTGAGTAAATTCAGAAATACTAAAAAAAAAAAAAAAAATAACATGGGTTCAAGTGATTCTCTGTATGTAGGCTGAGGCTGGACAGTGTAAAAAAACATGTTGTTTTACTACAGTGTTTGACTGAGGAGTTTAGACACAGACAGGCACCAACCTGTATTAACTTTTCATTAAACAGCTCCATCGAAAGTAAATGGCAGGGGCTACTTTTTTATTATTTTCTACTAATTCAATTTTTCTACTCTTTTTTTTGTACACTATGGCCCGGATATTCAAACTGCACCAGGCTGTGGAGCAAGCCTGGGTGTAGTTCAACTTTGTTTCGCAGGGGTGTGGCCTGGGCGATATTCAACGGAGCTGCGCTATGGCATAGCAGCTTTTGATATCGCACCTTGGCCACCCCCACTGTGCATGGTGCAGTGGCTCTGCACCAGCGCAAGTGGCCAGAGTGGAGCATGGAGATGCGCTGGTGCAAGTGCCATTGCACCATGCACAGCACCTGCGATATTCAAAAGGGGACATGCAAATGGGGCCATAATTTATGCAAGGTGCACAGGGGGCCATTTGCATCTCATTACGGCCCCATTTGCATGCCATTAGCATGCAGGTGTGCCGATTCCCGACGACTTGCGCCTGGCGCCCTGCCAGGCAGCAGCTGTCGGGGATTCCTGTAATATAAAAAAAAATGTCCAATGTCCCTGGTGGTCCAGTGGACCTCTATGTGCCTGATTGTGGGCATCAGTACAGTCCCCCCCAAGTCCAATACCCCTGGTGGTCCAGTGGACCGATCACTGCCCGATCGCGGGCATCAGTACCGCATCAAATACCCCTACTACTCTGGTGGTCTAGTGTACCCTCCACCCCACCAGCCCACTGAGCCCCACCACCCCGCTCCTCCCCGTCAGCTGGCGGGCGGCAGCACCCGACCCGCCTGCCGCCCCGCTGTCTGCCGACTGACAGCTCAGTAGGGCTGCACAACAATTGGTTCACAGCATGAACCAATGGGCGTGCAGCCCATACCGTACTATTCAGTCCAGATATGTGAATGAATTCATTCACATATCTGGACTGGTAGTAAGGACTTAGGGGGTTCTATTACAGATGCCCATGATTGGGCTCAGTGCAGTCCACTGGACTGCCAGGGATATTGGACAGGGGATTTACGTGTCACGGATTCCCGCCATGGGGCATGGGGGGGCACCGACGGATGCAGCAGGAACTCGGATGGCCACCCACAGGTGGCGGCTGCCATGTGCGCCCTGCAATGTGGCAGCTCACCTGTGGGTGGCCATCACTTGTTCCTTTTTTTTCTGGCTTAACTTTGTGCAGGCGCAGGTAGGGGGCTGTGTATGTACACCTGCACATCCGGGCTGAATATCAGGCTGTGCAGGTTATGCATCGGCACACACCACCTACCTGTGCCTGCATGCGTACACTGATGCACTCCGATTACGCCGGGATTGTCAATGGCACACTTTTCCCATTTGAATATCATGCCGGGGTGCATCAGTGGGTTGCGCATGTTGCAACACTGTTGCGCCATGTGCAACCCTTTTGAATATCTGGCCCTATGTATCTACATTTTTTTTATTAACTTCTTTACTGGGGAACACATTTTATAAGTGCAATAACACACTCTGAGGTGTTGCTTATCTCCTGATAAGAGCACGCCCAGGTGCATAAGGAACTTGGTGCAAGCACCTCATGCTTAACAATGCACCTGGGCATGCTCTTATCAGGAGATAACCCACACCTCATCATGTGTTATTGCTTGCTTAATTTCATCAACTAATGTTGAGCTAGTAAAAGGAATAATATCATCTACATAAAGTAATAAGTTTGACCTGGAAGAAATTTTTGAAATGGGGTTAATGTATAACGAAAACAACAGGGATCCTAAAATGAACCCCTGAGGGACTCCTTGTTCCAGTATATGTGTCTGAAACAGGGCACCACCAAAATGAACCCTCAAAGGGTGATTCAAAAGATAACTTTTGAACCATGAGCAAGAATTTTGCACCAGAAAAACATGAAAAACACATCAATATTTCAGTACTTCCTCCTTCCCCAATCCCCTTGTAAAAAAAAAAAAATTACTTTTGCTTACCTGACCATCTCGCCAGAACCTGTGGCCTGACCCAGGGTGCCACCAGCCCAGTTTTCAATCTGCTCCTCCTCCATCCTTCTGCCAGAAGCTGGATGCTAGAACCAACCATCCCCGAGCCCTAGTGTGATCCATGACCATATCACCTCACTAACTGAACCCACCCAAGCTGTGTTGTTTGCTTCTTGCTTAGCTGCTGCTGTGTCTGCTGCTGCACTGCACTGATCAAAGTTTATTAAGGCCGCCCACACCACTGTCACTGAGGCTGCTAGGTCTTTCTTCTAGCTCATCCCCTGCCCCTTCAACCACCAGGGGAGATGGAGACTCAGTAAGAGTAGACAAACAAAAATATGCTACCACAACACTGCTATTGAGAGTTCAGTGCTCACCAACTACTCCAAGCTGTAGTGTGCAGCCTGTCTACTCTGTAGTGATAAAAACAGTGTCACACTCACATGACTCACACGCTTTTGCTTGGCTGGAGCTCCTCCAGGTCAGGTGTGATGGTGCTGCCACTAATAGGTGGAGAGAGTGGACAACACAATACAGACACAGTTGAGTCAGGAGTGCACCTTCAGTGTGAGAGCATGCAGACCAGGGGGCACTTATTGTGTAAAATCCTAAATCCAAATTTAATGCCATTATTGACACACTGTAAGAACAGCCTAGGCACAAATGCAGGGGGAAGAACAACTTCCCCCTCTACCCTACCTAAATGGCACCCCTGTTTTATGGTAGAAATGAATTCTCAGGTGTTAATATCAGAACAAATAAATACAATGGCTTTCACTGTGTTCTGAGGTACTGTATCTTCATGTCTCAGGATGTGACCTGATCATTGTGACGGTTAGTGTCCCTCATTGTCCCTCATTTTGAGTGTCCATGTCCCTCAATTCAGGGACAAAATGTGAGGTATAGTGCATGCTTCCAAGACCCTACTCAGCGCAAAGAAAGTTGAGCATGATCATACTGTATATGTGCCATATAGAATGACAAAGGGAAAGTAAGTGAGCTAAAACAGTCATCGAGAAACACATTTGTAGCACTAAATATGCATAACAGGATCTGCATGGCCCAAAACAAAAAGGTCAGACTTCACAACACAGAGGCCCCTCTTCAAGTTGGTCCACCAGTGTAGTGGCAAGGCATCCATCTGCAGTGCTGGCATCCTGGGTTCAGGGATGGACCCAGGAGTCAGAGGGCTGGCCTGGGGGGGAGAAGGATTGAGTGTCCCATGGACTGCTCTCCTTCTCCAGGAGGAGAGGGAAGAGAGTCCGGCACAATGAGGATCCCTGGCGGAGGCTGGGGTTCCCATGTGGCCGGCACTGCACACAACTGGGGGCAGGTTGGAAACTGGCATCATTGCACATCCCCATCCCTGGGGGAAAAAAACTCCAAAAATGTTGCCAGATGCTATTGATGGCCCCACCTCCACCTCTGCTTTCCACTCAGACCAAAGTCCACTGGGGGGATCCCATTCCTGTGACCCCACTCTGGGGGGCAAGCCAGGGCTTCGTGACCCAAGTTTCCATGGAGGGGTCACCCATCCGCATGCTCCATCCAAGGGGGAAGCCTGGAGATAGGGGAAGCGGTGGGTGGGGCAGAGAACCGGAGTCCTGGGCCAAGTAAACAAAACAGAGGCCCCTCTTCGCACGTGGAATGGGGGAAATTGCCTGACTATATACTAGGCATTTAATGCAGTAAGCAAACAATACTTAATAAATTAATGGCAATTAAATGACAAAAAATTAAAAGCAATTAAACAACTTGCAAAAGGATCAGAATTAATGAGATTGCCTAATTTTAAATGGAAATTAATGAAAAAGGTATTTTAATGGCTCTAATTGCTAGCAGTAGTATGAGAAATAGAAACCGATGTGTTTTTAGATGAGATTTGCACCAGTTTAGTTGCTGCACACATGGCAATCATGCAACATGTGAACATGATGTGATTTTTAAATGATGTTCACACCAGCATAACTGCTTCACTCATGTCAAGCATGCAACATGCAAATCTGATGTGATTTTTAGATGTTCACACCAGCTTACCTGCTGCACACATGTCAAGCTTGTAGCATGAGAACCTGATTTGCTTTTAAGACCTGATTTACTTGGATTCACTTTGTGTATGCAAACCACATGCAGACATTACACAATTATGCATGGTGCATGCATTCTGCATGTACACAACACACTTATATTTCTGTAAAGGATAGCACCAATAAGCGTGTGATTGAAAAATAGCACCAATCCTTGTGTGATTAAAAGTATTTTACTGAAAACACCACAGGAAAGGTACCACAGCCAATAAAAAAAAAAACAGTAACCCATAGCCCAAATGTCATTGTTTGCAATTTACAAGGTGATTGGGGCACAATTTGAAGACAGAGGGGGGATGGCCCAGAGGTAATGTAAGGAAGTATTTCTTCACAGAGAGGGTTGTGGATACATGGAACAGCCTTCCTGAGGAGGTCATAGAGTCAAAAGCAGTGGGGGAATTCAAGAATGCATGGGACAGACATAAGGCAATTCTAGTGGTGGGTAGGAGGAAGTAGGCTGTTGGTTAACTACGATCTGCAGCATATCCATTAGGTAGGGAAATGGGCTGACTAGGTGGACCAAGCGGTCCTTATCTGCCATCAAATTCTATGTTTCTTTTCACTGAGAATAATTCTTACCCTAAATGAGTGATTTCAGTGTTTCCAGGGTTCTACTGCTGTGTGCACCAACGTGGTGAGATGGGGACCCCAAATCATTTGTGATACTTATTTTTAAATTCAAATTGTATTAAATTTTCACATGGAAGCTCCAACATGAAGGAATCAGCAACAAATTACAAAGACTGGTCATAAGACAATCAACTCCATGTTAAAGCCCCCTCCTCCTCCCCACAATCATCCACCCCTCCCACTACACCTCCCCAGCTTGCCCATCCCTCCCATAACCTAGGTAACATGGCATAGGAGAGACCTGTGTACAAATCATATTCAGACATTGTAACAGTATAGAAGCAATCATACCCATCAGAAACTGGATAGCTTGTTACTTCAAGACTCCAGTCTGGAGAATATACTTTATGAGGTGTGTAGGCTGTCCCACACTTTCCTGTAGCGGGAAAGAGAACCACCCAAGCTGGCTTTTATTTGTTCAGCATGGAGATTAAATAATAGATCTTTTAACCATTCCTCATAAGTGATATTATGAGCATCTAACCAATGATGCAAAATTAATTTTTTAAGGGTAAGTGCTATCATAGCCATATGATATCTGTGGTTTTTAACTTGGATTGTGAAGTATTCCCCCGTGAAACATATCTCCGGCATGAATAGTTCTCCAATACCCAGTAGGGGCTCAGCCCTATTTCTGGTTAGATTCCATAAGTTCCTAATTGGGGCACTCCCAGAATATATGGAACATATCCCCTTCAGCATTCTTACATCCAAAACAATGGGCGTCAGGCAGCCTGCCTATTCTATTTAGTTTGACTGGTACCAGTACATGTAATTCAATATTCTATACTGTGTAAGCTTCAGTCTATCTTGGGATACATATCTGAAGGAGTCCAGACAAATTGATTCCCAATTCTCAAGACAGTTTGAGAAACAAGAGTTCCAGTATCTGGGAACCTCACTGCCCGTATTGTGCACATTTGTTCATAAAGAAGCATAAATTAGTGAGACTGCATGGGGCTTCCCACACACTGGACTCAGAGACTCCAACCAGGTGCAACCCTCTTGCAAATTCCCAATACCTTGAAACATCTGAATCAAAAGATGTCTAAGTTGCCACACTTTAAAAATCTGTTTCTGAGCTATTGACTAGGAAGTCAATATGGTGCTTGAATCCATGCATGAACCCTCATAAAATAAGTCCCTGACACAAGTTTTGTTGAGCTGGGGAAGCCAACGTGGGGGGATGATTCCCCTCCAATTCGGAGGTTCGGGTTGCCAACTATTGGTTGCCTGGAATCCTTATTATTCTGGTATTTAAGAAAGTCACATGGTTGACTATGTACTTTGAGAAAGACTTGCATAGGAGATTTACTGATACCAACAGGGAAGTTTCTAATGGAAACATATAAAAGGGCATCCTTAGCCACATTTAGGTTATCAAGTATCTCTCTTTCTAATGGCAACCATTTAGGTATATAGGATGCAGAGGCAATCTGTTTCTGAGATAAAAACCATTGTAAGTATTTAGTTGCCTGACTTGCCCAATAATACATGCCAAAGTGTAGTAATTTAAGGCCCCCACTAGAGTGGATGCAGCAAATTTGAGATATGAGCATCAAGGATGCCCCCCCAAATAAAGGAAGAGATACGAGAGTGCAAAGCCTTAAACCACTTTTGGGGTATCCATAAATTTAACATATTAAGAGAATAGAATATTCTAGGTAAGATTTTGACTATACTAATCTTTCCCCAAAGAGATATCGGAAGAGATTGGCACCTTTTGAAACCTTGCTGAATGGTTTCCAGGAGGGTGTCAAAATTCACCTTCTTCATGAGACTTTCATTTTTAGAAAGAGTTAAGCCCAAATACTTAATACACTTAGAATTCCACTGTACCTCCATCAAGGAAATATCCTGTTTTAAAAATCTGTAATTTAGGGGAAGACAATCATCTTAGTTAGATTCATTTTATAATTAGAGACAGTTCCAAATTCGGTAATGATATTCAAAGCTATAGGAAAGGAATGAGCAGGGTGAATCAGATGGAGAAGCACATCATCAGCATAAGCCGATAATTTAAAAATGTGGGTACCTATGGGAATTCCTTGAACACCTTCATCTGCTCTCAACTTGACCAACAATGGTTCCAAATAAATATCAAACAATGGGGGAGAAAGAGGGCATCCCTGCCTCATACCTGAACACAAGAAGAGTCTGTCAGAAAGAAATCCACTACAATATATTATGGCCTGAGGGTTCTGGTAAAAGGATGCAACCCAGTCTATAAATTTAGCTGGAAAGTCGAATCTACACATGGTTAGAAGTAGAAACTGCCAGTCTGCATGGACAAATGCCTTCTCCGCATCCAGTGACATCAGACCAGCAGGTACATCCAAGTCTCTGGATGTGGAGAAAATTTGTCCCATTTTCTTAAAATTATTGGCCGACTGGTGCCCTTGCATAAATCCAACTTGGTCTGAGTAGATAATATCAGGAAGTACCCTTTTGAGATTATTTGCAAGAAGTTTTGCTAAACTTTTGATATCACAATTCAATAATGAAATTGGACGGTAACTACTTGTCAGTTCAGGATCTTTACGCTGTTTATGTAGCACAATAATAGTAGCCTCTAATAGAGAACTGTCTAAGGGGTTCCCTCACATCATCCAATCAAAAAGGCAGGACAACCAAGGGACAATTTGCTTACTGAAGTTTTTATAAAAATTAGGGGAGGTGATCATGTGATGCAGCACGCCTGAAGGATGCTTCTCTAAC
Organism: Neoceratodus forsteri; assembly: GCA_016271365.2. Lineage (NCBI taxonomy): Eukaryota > Metazoa > Chordata > Ceratodontiformes > Ceratodontidae > Neoceratodus > Neoceratodus forsteri. Next base: position 537,865,164 of record CM057449.1, on the reverse strand, counting down.
CCGCTCCAACCACCCACTCCAGTAAATCTAATTTTTCTGCACTCGGGATAAGTTTCAATCTTTAAAACTCTCACAGAAAGCTCACTAACTACAAGAGCAAACTTCTACTTCCCTTTTGTGGTGATGGAAGTGGAAATAAAGAAACCACAGCCAAGGCACACACCTCCCGTAACAATGGAGAAGGCCCCTAAAAAGCCGCGGGCTACCAGTGTCACCAGCATCCAAAGCCAAACCTTACAGAAACCAGATCAGGAGCCACTTACACTTTCAGGCTTTTTAGCCAAATTTCGGTCATTCCAGGAGAAGCTCAGGGGAATGGCAACAGAAATTAAATCCCTATCCCAGGCAATGGAAGAAATAACAACAAAAACATCAGACAATGAAGCCTGAATTATTTCTTTAGAGAGCCGAATGGATAAGCTTGATCCAGAGATTGTTGCAGTAAAACAAAAAGTTACAAAAATGGAGCAAAAAATAGAAGATTTGGAAGGGCCTACTCGTAGAAATAACACAGTTATTATAGGACTTCCTGAAATGGACGAAGGACAAGACACCATACTTTTTGTCCAGAAATTAATTGAAAAAATAGTAGGTCCTTCTCCCTATGGGCCTCGGTATGTGATTGAAAGGGCTCACAGGGCTTTCCATCCCACTCCTTTGCCTGAGGCAGCTCTCCGACCTCTTATATTTTGTTTCCTGAACTATCTGGAGAGACAGCACTTTCTAACTAAAATAAAGGACATTCAAGAAGTATAATGGGAACGGAAAAGAATCCGTGTGGCTCAAGATCTACCCATCACGGTTAGACAAAGGAGAGTGGCTTTCCATCCTCTGGTCACTAAAATAATTGCAGCAGGCCTAAAATTTAAAATGCTTTATCCAGCAAAACTACAGGTGTTTATTTCAGGATCCTGGCACTCCTACGAGGACTCAGAATCTGCAAGTACAGGCCTCAAAGTGGCTCTGCCTGATTTTTTCAGAGGTACCTGAATCAACAGGGTGGCTATCTTAGGAGACTGGACATGGTTGCTCACTGAGAGCATAATGGCTTTGCTAAATCAGAGTAAACCAATCTGGCAAGTCGGGTGAACTGTTTCTGTGACTGTAATTTTGGCAGGGACACCCCAAAGGATCGATGCCTTTGCCTATAGCATAGGATCTACTTGACTGAAGTGCTTCTTTTATCCTCACATGGATCCCTGCATTCCAAGAGTTTTACAGGAAGGTTTATTTTATTTTCTGGAGAGCTGATAAAACTTGGAAATTGAACTGACATCAGCGCATTGTGCCCATGAAAGGTCAGAAGATCCACAATCAAAGATGAGGGCATAGTTATGTCCATTTCTTGCACCTGGTACAAGGTCTCTATGTATGATTTACTGTTCTGATGTTTTTAAATATTACCAACTTGGATTGTCTAAGCTTAGACTATGCCTCATGTTTGACATTGACACTGTGTGTTCAAGAGGGACATAGGTTCAAAAGCAGTCCTAAACTGGTAGCATTTTCAACAGTTTCATTTATTAGGATATGGAGTAGATGCAATTCTAACTCACGCCCACAAGAAGGGAGTATTGCATAAGTTTTCTAAATATTAAGATTAAGGTTAATGATGTTGCTGTAGTGTTTATAATTGTAACTTTAAGGTATTATTGTGGTAATTTTAGAAGGGGGATATCCTGGTTTTTGTTTAAAAAAAATACAAGGGTGGTTAGAGGGGAGGAGCGAAAGTATGGGGTACTGCAAAATGAAATACTTAACAGAAAGAGGGGATGGTGGGCTGGGTTTGTTAAAGGAAAGGGAATTTGTTGGAGTTTATTGTTGGTAGTAACAGATTGTTTGGGAAATGGAGAAGGTGGGGAGGGTGGGTCAGACCATAGTCCAAAGATTCAGAGGGATATCAAGTGACAACACCTGCTTCTTTTTCATGTCTCTTTATGATTTCTACTTTTTCATGAAAAATAGCTCATGACATAAGATTCTCCTCATGGAATGTGAAAGGGATAAGAAGAAAATTAAAACAATATAAAGTCTTAAAACATTTGAATCTCCTACAGTCACAAATTACTTTTATTCAGGGATCGCGTTTATTAGATACTGAAGCACTGCAAATGAGGAGACAGCAAGTAGGACAAGTGTTTTCTGCCCAAGGGACTACAAATAGTTGTAGAGTTATGATTTTAATTAGTAAGAATGCTCCTTTCAACCCCACTCAGATCATTAAGGACCTGCAGGGCAGGTACATTTTAGTTTGGGGCTCCATATACTTAATCCAGCTACTACTCTGCAGTGTATATGGACCCAATATAGATGATCCCCAATTTTTTATGCAACTTATCAATATCATGCTCCCCTTTTACCAATATCTATAGTTCTAGGTGGAGATTTGAATTTGGAATTTGACCCCATTATGGACTGGACTGGTTCCACTCTCAGAGGACTTTCTCCAGCTCAACATGCATTTTGTGACCTACTGGATCAGTTAGGTCTGTGTGACATGTGGAGGATACTGAATCCTAGGGATAGGGGAAATACATATATATCTCCAGTCCACAGATCATCTTCCCATACTGATTAAATTTTGATATCTCAAATACTTCTTTCTGGGGTTTTGTCCTCTTCAGTCCAGCCTGGCCCTCCATCAGACCACTCCCTTGTAGAATGCTGGCTTTCCCTTAACTCTTTACCCAAAAGGGATACACATTGGAAATTAAACGACCAGCTACTTAAGGATTCAAAGATAATTGATCTGGTTTAGGAGCATATTGAACAATTTTTGATATGAATTCTTCATATAATATTAATCCTGATATTATTTGGTGCACATTCAAAGCATATCTTAGAGGAATACTTATTGGGGTGGCTTCTAAGAGGAAGAAATGCCAATATTCTAAACTAAAATCCCTTTTGTCCCAAATTCAGACTATAGAAACAAATTTAACCCCCCAAACTTCTGATATCATCAAACGAAATTTAATTAAAATTACAGACAATTATTTGGATTTGCTTAGGGAGAAGGATGAATTCACAATTCTATGCACCAAGGCCTCTTATACAGACCAAGGCGAGAAAGCAGATAAACTACTTGCTCTTAGAATTAAACAACAGGAATTGGCTTGATTCATTCCTCCCTTTCGATCCCAAAAAGATGGATCCTTGAAATCTTCCCCTTCAGAAATTATAAACAAATTTACACAGTACTAAAAACAGCTATATGGAACCATGATTAACCCCCCCCCTTCAAATTTAACTCTGTCTTCATACCGTAAGGAATCCCAATTATCCTCTCTTTCTGAAATCATACACTGATAATAAGTGCCCCCATTTCTACTTTAGAAATCACTGAGGTTATACAAGATCTCCCTACAGACAAAACTCCAGGTCTAGATGGATTTTCATCCAATTTTTATAAGAAATTTAAAGACCAAATCATCCCGTTTCTCTTACCATTATACCAACATATATTATCAGGTGCACAAGTTGATCCTACACTTTTCTAAGCTTTAATTGTTTTTATACCCAAACCAGATAAAGATCCAGAGTTGGTACAGAATTACAGACCCATTTCCCTTTTAAATCAAGATATAAAAATTTTAACAAAATTATTAGCTGATAGACTGAGTTTAATACTTCTGGACCTAATTGGCTCACAACAAGAGGGATTCATGAAAGGGAGCTCTTCAGTGGACCACCTTAGTACTCTTTCTCATGTCTTCTCGGTGTCCAGGGATACCCCTTCTTCAGCTGCTCTGGTGTCTCTAGATGCAGAGAAGGCGTTTGATCAAGTTGAATGGAATTTCTTGTTTCAAACCCTTGGTGCCTTCAGTTTTCCTCCAATATTTCAGGAGTGGATAAAATCCCTTTTCTCAAGCCCCATCCGCCAGAATTTCAGGGAACGGAGTGATATCAGATTCATTCCAGCTATATTCTGGCACAAGACAGGGTTATCCCCTCTCCCTTATTATTTAATGAATATCTTGAACCCCTTATCTGCAATCTGACTGCATGTCAGAAGGTACAGGGTATAATGATACAAGGCACAGAGGTTAAGGTTTCCGCATATGTAGATGACCTTCTCCTTCAGCTGTCCCACCTGGAGACATCCATTCCATCAATTCTTGAGATTATAGCAAAGTATAGTAGTTTCTCAAGTTATAAATTGAATGTTAACAAGTCAACTATTTTTTCTCTCAATCACAAGATACTTAAACATTCCCTTACAGATTTAGGTCTCTCTTGGTCCCCGGATTTCCTTAAATACCTCGGCATTATACTCACTAGAAATCCACTATCAAGCATCAAGAGAAATTTAGACTCCCTAGTGCAAAACATCAGTCAGGATCTAGATCATTGGGCGACCCTTCCTATTTCTTTGTGGGTCCGGATTAACTTAATTAAAATGAATATCTTTCCACATTTATTCTATTCCCTCAATTTACTCAATGTATGTTTACCTGGCTCCTGGTTTAAAAAAGTGCACAGGCTCCTTACAAACTTCATCTGGTCCAAGAAACAGCCAAGATTAGCATATCATAAATTAGCTGGCTCTAAGGTCAAAGGAGGCTTATGTCTCCCTCACCTGAACCTATACTACTGGGCCAGTCATGTGTCCAAATATCTCAGATGGCTTGCTCCAGATCCTCCCTCTTCCCTCCCACTATGGCTCAAAATTGAACTAGACCTGATTCGTTCCAGTGGGATAGAGCCGTCCACGTTGTTATGTTTGAAATTATTCTCTTTACCACCAAACTTAAGCTTCACCACGATTGTTGTTTCAATGAGCGTACACTCCCAATTGTGTGCTTTCTTACATTATAAACCCCACAACGATCTCTGCCAATCTATTTGGAATTCACCATCCTTTCAAATTGATAGTAAGAGGATCTCACCTAATTGATTACCCCAGCTGGGAGAGGGAATGTTGTCTCTTTCTATGGGAGACAGTGGTTCCTGGCTTACGGTTGCTGAAATTATGACCAAATTTAAAATTCTCAAACCCTGTTATTTTAAGGTGTTCCAACTCAGGCATCTCCTCATCAATGTGGTAGGTAAAGTTCCCTCTTCACTGCTCAAATTTTCCTTCCAACCTGAGCTAACCTCTCTGGTTAATCCCCCTAAAGCTGTTTCTAAATTATATACAACTCTTTGTGAATGGTGTTTCAGTGAATTTTATGTCCCTTCAACATGTTGGACATCCCTCTTTCCCCACTTCACTATAAATTGGTCCACCCTTTGGCATGATTGTCATTGTTTTGTGACACAAGATAGACTACGTCTTATGCAATTCCATATTTTAAACAATCTGTATTGTTATAGCTGTTGCTAGCCTTGCTTGTAGAGCAGAAAGCAGCTAACTAAAAGAAGCTACATTTTCTTATTAATTTAAAATGTATACCTCAGCAGGAGTCAGTGTCTGTTAAGATTAAGTAGACAGATAACTTTATTAGAAGTAGAAGGGGTCTTATTTAGGGTTAAAAAAGAAAGAAAAGAAAGAAAGTGAGTGTGAGTTCTGTGCAGTGAAGGGTACTGTATCAGCTGACTTTGCTAAACCAGTAGGAGGAAAGAGAGCTTACCTGGGGGTGTGGTTTAGACACTATAAAAGCAGGTGAGTCAAATTACAACTTCCTGTTGCTAGCCTTTTTTCTTACTAATTGCCCTCTATCCCACCCACCCAAAGCCAGTTCTACTTTTATAGCCACTGGATTTGACTGTCAACAGGAACATCCTGTTTGGCAGTAGGAAGGAAAGGATCATAGAGAAACATTGGTTTTGTCAACCCTAAAGTAAAGAAGTAGCTCACTCCCCCCCCCCCCAGCTGCTGGTGGTCTGATATTGAGCAAAGAAGAAGGAGGCTACTGAAGAAGATAGGAAGTTGCTGTCCCAGAACAGGAATGGTGAGAGCTGTAAGGAAAGGAGAGAATAAGCATCCAGAGAAACAGTAGAGAGGACACAAAATAAGACATGATAGGAGTGGTGCAGTGCAATGGCTGTGGGGCAGCAGTGTTCCGGGAGACATTCTTGAGGCTGTGATGCTGCCCTATTTGCAGGCACCTCTCTGGTCTGAGAAAGGAGGTTGCCCATCTCCAGGCTGACCTGGCTAGGATTCGTGAAACCTCCTTCCACACCCAGGGACCACCAGGGCCAATGCCACTACCTCAGAGGTTGCCAAGAAAGAGGAGAGGCTGGACCAGGGTGGGCTCAAGGAGGGAGAGGGTGGTGTAACAGAGTTGCATCCCTCCAGCTGTACCTCTCCACAATTCATTTGCTCTTCTGGTGGATAGTGGTTCCTCTATGGAGGCACCTGCAGTGGAGACCAAGGTGGATGCTGGGAACATTCACAAAGGAGACCCACAGGAGGGTGGCATGGGACCTCACAGGGGAAGGAAACAACTCCTTGTGGGGGACTCAATCATTAGGGGTGTAGAAATGGGGGAGGAAGGGAGAGGGAGGTGAGGTGCCTTCCTGGTGCCACGGCTTGGAGGGACAGGAAGCGAATCCTCAGGATCGTGGGAGGAGCTGCATGAGGGAGGGAGCTGGATGTCATTGTCCACCTAGGAACAAATGACCTGGCTAGGAATGGGATCAGAGCAGTGCAAGAGGAGTTTGTAGAGTTGGGAAGGGGTCTTAGACAAGTAGCGCATACTGTAACCTTCTTGGAGGTGCTGCCTGTCTATGGCAAGGGAGATGCTAGGGCACTTCTCACCAGGGAATTCAATGAGTGGTTGAAAAACTGGTGTGGAGCTCAGGGTTTTGGCTTCATTGGGGACTGGGGAGCCACCTGGAGGGATGCGGACCTAAACTGGTGTGATGGTCTGCATCTGTCCGGGGGGGGAACCAGGATCATAGGTGAGAGGTTTAAATGCTTCATTGGCAAGCATTTAAACTAGCCAAGGGGGGAGGCACTGAAAAGGAACAGGGAAATCTGAGCCTCCCCCCACAAAACATGGTGATTAGTGAGGTAAACACCAAGGTACAGAAGTTATTAGGGAGCAGAACAGATTTAAATGTAAAAAAAGGCAAAGGCAGTAGGGACAGAAATGGAGCTAAAAGGGGTAAGGCTATCAAAAAGTGGAGGGTGATGAGTACCAATGCCCATAGTCTGTGTAACAAGCTCCCTGAACTAGTGGCCTTGATGGAAGAGGGTTGCCTGGATATTAAGGCAGTCACAGAAACATGGTACACAGAGAACCATGACTGGGATGTCAACATACCAGGATACACAATCTTCAGGAGGGACAGGGAGGGTAAAAGAGGAGGAGGAGGAGTAGCTCTCTATGTAAAGGAAGGGATCAAAGCAACAGAACTAAAGAGTAAACAGGAGCAGATGAGGCACTTTGGGTCACCTGGAGACAGGAAATGGCACCACAATCCACATGGGGTTGTATACAGACCCCCATCTCAGGGGGAAGGAATGGACAAGGAAATGATAGAAGGCTTTCTTAGAATGGCAGACAAAGTGGAGATATTGTTGATGGGGGACCTGAATATGCCAGATGTTAACTGGAGCACCTTTGCTGCAGGCACATCCAAGAGCAGGGTCATTCTTGATGCCCTACAGGGGGCATGCCTCAGACAGCTAGTATTGGAACCCACTCGGGAGGGAGCAATCTTAGACCTGGTACTTTCAAATGGGGATGGAGAAAGAATCTCAGATTTAGAAGTAGGTAGCTATCTGGGAACAAGTGACCACCAAACAGTGTGGTTCACGATAAACACAGACATACAATCAAGCCATACAAAAGCAAGAGTACTAGACTTTAGGAGGGCTGACTTTGGGAAAATGAGAGTGCCTCAGAAAGCACTCAGCAAACAGGCAAGAAGGAGGGGTGGAGGAACAATGGGGAGTGATCAAAACAGCCATCACAGAGGCAACAAGCCTTTGTGTAAAGCAAATCAATAAAACACAATGAAGGAAAAAACTGCTATGGTTCACAAAAGAGGTGGCAGGGAAGGTTAAGGAGAAAAGGACAGCATTCAGGAAATATAAGGAAACACAGAAGGAGCAGGACAGAGAACTTTATCAGTTAAAGCAGAAAGATGCTAGGAAGGCAGTCAGAATAGCAAAGGCCCAAACCGAGGAAAGGATAGCCAATTCTGTTAAGAAGGGGGGTAAGACCTTTTATAGTTACATTAGGGAGCAAAGAAAGACCAAAGGAGGGATACTGAAGCTTAATAAAGGGGAGGGAATGTGGGTAGAGGGTGACAGTGAAAAAGCAGGGATACTGAATGAATATTTCTGCTCAGTATTCACAAAGGAAGAGGAGGGGGAGTTACCTAAACCAAACAAGAGAAACACTCTGAAGATGGGGGTCGATACCAGTCCATTTACAGAAGAAAGGGTTCTGAAAGAACTAATAAAATTGAAGGTGGACAAAGCAAAGGGGCCTGATGGGATTCACCCAAGAATTCTAAAAGAACTAAGGGTAGAACTAGTGATGCCGCTGACTACTCTCTTTAACAAATCATGGGAGGATGGGGTGGTACCCGAGGACTGGAGGAGGGCAGATGTGATTCCTCTTCACAAAAGTGGGAGCAGGAGAGAGGAAGGAAACTACAGACCTGTTAGTTTGACCTCAGTGGTAGGGAAAATGATGGAATCACTTCTGAAGGAAGAATTGTTGAGTACCTAGAGGCCAGTGGGGCACAGGACCCAAGGCAGCATGGATTCACGATGGGAAGGTCATGTCAGATGAATCTAATAGATTTCTTTGACTGGGTGACCAAAGTAGTAGACCAGGGAGGGGCTGTGGATATGGCCTACCTAAATTTTAGCAAGGCATTTGATACAGTCCCACACAAAAGATTAATACACAAGATAGCCAGCCTTGGAGTGGGTCCCAAGGTGGTAGCCTGGATAAAAAATTGGCTAGACAACAGGACGCAAAGGGTAGTAGTAAATGGAGTACACAGTGAAGAAAGGAGGGTTACTAGCAGGGCACCGCAGGTTCAGTACTGGGACCAGTCCTTTAATGTCTTTATAAGTGACATTGCAGAGAAACTGGAAGAGAAGTATGTCTTTGCAGATGACACAAAGATCTGCAACAGGGTTGATACACAAGATATAGTGGAAAGGATGAGAAGGGACTTGGCAAGGTTGGAGGAATGGTCAAATGTATGGCAGCTCAGATTCAATGCAAAGAAGTGCAAGGTAATGCACATGGGAAACAAAAACCCAGGGGAAGCATACACAATGGGGGGTGAGATACTGACAACAGTAAAAATAGAAAGGGACCTGGGGGTAATTATATCAGATGACCTAAACGTGAGCAAGCAATGTGAGAAGGCAGTAAGGAAGGCTGGGGGATACTGGGATGCATAGGAAGAGGCATCAATAGTAGAAAACAGGAAGTTGTTATTCCTTTGTACAGACAGTTGGTGAGACCCCATCTGGAGTACTGTGTGCAGTTCTGGAGACCCCATCTCAAAGACATAGACAGAGTGGAGGCTGTCCAGAGGAGGCAACAAAATGGTGCAGGGTCTGCACCAGAAGACATCTGAAAGAAAGACTAAAGGAGCTTGATATGTATACTCTTGAGGGAAGAAGGGAGAGAGGGGACATGATAGAAACTTTCAAGTACCTCAAGGGAATTAACAAAGTCCAAGAGGGTAGCATCATCCAGAAAAAGAGATGTGCAAGAACAAGTGGCACAATTTGAAGATAGAGGGGGGACGGCTCAGGGGTAATGTGAGGAAGTATTTTTTCACTGAGAGGGTTGTGGATGTATGGAACAGCCTCCCCGAGGAGGTCATGGAGTCAAGAACAGTGGGGGACTTCAAGAATGCATGGGACAGGCTTAAGGCAGTCCTAGTGGCGGGTAAGAGGAAGTAAGCTGTTGGTTAACTAGGATCTGCAGCTTATCTGTTAGGTAGGAAAATGGGCAGACTAGGTGGGCCAAGCAGTCCTTATCTGCTGACAAATTCTATGTTTCTATGATTCTCCTCAAAAGCTAGCCAAATGGGGTTTAATTTCTTCCAGTTTATGTACTTGATGCTCCCAAGAGGAGGGAACTCTTCTTCATATCTTCTGGAATTGCCCCAAGGTGGCTCCTCTATGGAACAGCATTCAAGACAAGGTAGACCCCTTACTTGGGCTCTCTGATTACTTTAAACATGAAATATACTTACTGGGTGATTACTCACAAATATCAGTGAACAATCACAAATATCACATGTCTTTGATATCAATGTCTGTTAAAAAACTGATTCTTAAACACTGGAAGGGTAATGATATGATCTCCTATACTGAATGGCTTAACAAACTATTAGCTAATCTTAGAACTGAAAAAGTTATAGCAAGCCTTCCCAATAGATTGCCTAAATATTAACAGATATGGGATCCATTACATGCTTTGTATTCCCTTTAAAGGATATGTATCTTGATGTTTATATTAGATTAAACTTTTTTTTTTTTTTTCCCTGTGTTTATGCTGCTTCTTACCTCTTCTCTCCACTTTCTTGGACATCCTCGCTACTGCTTCCCAATCCGGTCACAATCTGCCCCTAGACTGTGTGGTCCACTAGTCCCTAGGTACCCAATAGCCCACCAGGTGGGTGAGGAGGATCCCCCGATTCCTCCTCCGATTCAATCCTTTCTCGTGGTGCCAGCACAGCGGAGTCTGCTGCAGCCATCTGGAACTCAGTGTGAGGTGTTGTCGCCTAGGAGAGAGAGCGGGGGTATTTCTCCATTTTTACATCCTCCCAGTGATCAGCATTACAATGAGGGTCAATGAGCCAGAAGGCTCGTGGAGACGTGCCTTCTGCCTCCCCTGCTAACTTCTTACTCAAATGTTCTTGCTGCTACCCCATCTACTCAAGACCTACCACAGGCTCCCCTAGGTGGTGGTATTGCAGCGGGAGTGTGCAGTAATCCCCCCAGGGAAGGAAAGCTGCCATTGGGAGCTTGATCCTTCTCCTCCCAGGCTGACCCCCAACAACCCGTGCTCACTCCCAATCATGGGTCACTGGCATGGAGCGAGGTAAGGAGTCCAGTGCCTCAGCCCTCAGCACCACCGGGCCGGACCAAACTACTTTGTTTTTAATGGAGTGTGGTAAGGGAAGGAGGAGGGAAGGAAACTAGAGAAAGGGGGAAGGGGCCGAGGAGAGGAGACAGAACCACTGCACTGGATTTTCAATCACATGTATGTATTTAATGCTCATGGCTCTGTTGAATTTCCAACTCTGAAATTGTGGTCACTAAGGATTCTTGTTGAACCTGTGTAAGGGATGGGAAGTCAAGTGGTCAAAGGTACTGCACCACAGCCTCAGCAGAGGGTCTGTTAGGCATAGGTTTATACAGATCTTTGTAAAATTCTGCAAACTCAGTGGTAATAGCTTTAGGGGGTAGGTAAAGATCCCTCGTATGTTGGGATCTTATACTTGGGATAATTCTGGAAGATTCTACCTGTTTCAGTCTCAATGCCAAAAGATGGCCTGCCCTCTCCCCCTGATCAATATATTTCACTCCAGTTTTTAAGATAGCATATTCGGCTTTCTCCCAGAGGATTGAGCTGTATTGATCCCTCAAACCCACCAGTAACTGTCTATCCTCCATAGTAGTCATGGGAGACAATAATGCCTCTAGGGTACGTATTCTGGATAGGAGTGAGAGGGATTTCTGCTCTCGTTCCCTCTTCTGTCAGGAGGCCACCCTAATGAATACTCCTCTTAATACACACTTCAAGGCTCCCCCCTCAAGATCTAGCCTTGAAGTGGAGTTCTGATTGATTCTAGTATATTCTTCTATTTCCTGAGTAATAGTTTCTATAATTTTGGGGTCCTTGAGGAGCTGATTATTCAGCTTCCATAGAGAATCAGGCGATACATCCGGTGTTAACAACAGGTCACAATTCACCACTGAGTGGTCTGAGATTACCCCTGAAGTTATTCCTGCAGACACTATCCCCTGCAAAAGTGATTGACTAATTAAAAAGTAATCTATGCGGGATGATGTCCCATGGACACTGGACCAGAATATAAATTCCTTGGAGGTGGGATACAAGATTATCCATGGATCCACTAACCCCAGGTGATCAACCATCTCGCTGAGAGCACGTTGTGCTGGGGAGAGACCCTGTCTCTCGGGGATTGACTTATCTAGGTCAGGCGAAAAAGGAAGATTCCAGTCCTCCTCTATAATACATGGATAGACAGTATAAGGTGCCAGTACCTTTAAAAGATTTGTAAAAAATAAGGGAGAGTCATTATTAAGACCATATACACATCCCAACACTGAGGAGGTTCTCTCTAAAGTGCCCTTCACAAATATATACCTACCCTGTGGATCTCCAATAATCTGTTCAGATTTAAAGGGTATATTCCTAGCCATCAATATGGCCACTCCATGACTCTGGGAGCTGTCCCCTGCATTAAAATCCTGTCCTATATATTGCCTATGGAGTAGGGCTCCCTCCGATTCCAGGAGATGAGTTTCTTGAAAAAACATGAGTCCCCCTTTAAGCAAGCTGATGTGCTTCAACACCTGATAATGTTTCAGTTTGGTGCAGAGGCCACGGACATTCCAAGACACAAGCTTCTTAATATCTGTCATGATCCCCTGAAAAATACATTAGAACCTTTTGAAACCATGTAGCCTGTTGCATATAAAAACACATATCCCTCGTGCCAAGCTGCCCCCGCCCCCTCCCCAATGTGAAGTGTCCCCATCCCCAGTACTCAATATTTGCTTTACTATCCCTTTTACACCTTTCCTTCCACAGATTCCATCAGCAAATATAGTCTCCTTTCCCCTAAAATCATGGAATAAGGAATCTACAGGGGGACCACCCTCTCCCCACCCTTGTGTTTTGTAGTGCACAATACCCTCCACCAGGCAATGTCCTTCCCTCCACCTACCCCTAACCCTCCTCATTGTGTTCTAATTTAAATGATACACAAATGCTGCACCCCTTATTAAAACAGCTTGCCCCATAACAGGATTAACAGAAAACTGATGAGGAACTATCAGGTTCTAAATATAATACCCCGCTTTACCCAACTAGTGCACTTCAGTAATATGGGGACTTTCTTTGTGGCCATTATCTCAGCCTATCTTGAGTCAGATTGGTAAAGAAAATAAAAACTGTGGCCAAGATGGTCGAAAATAACAATTCCCCCTCCCCTGCATGAGCCATTGGCTTATCCCATCCCTCAGCAGACTCAATGCTGTGCTGCAATTCAAGATTGTTAAAGCACCTGTCTAAATAAAGAAAATGCATTTGCTAGTACAAGAGTCAGGCCACTAACTTAAAAATGTCCCCAGTCCTTTCAGTATTGCCTTCAAATTGATGGACTATGCTGTCCCTGAAAGTTCACACTCGGGAGAAGCAGGACTAAAAGACTGATAACCTGGATACAAAAGTCGCTGTCTGCGTTCAGCAGACACGTTGCTTTCCACACATTGAAAGAAAATAAGGAAGCATGCCCTTTGTATTTGTTAGTCCCAAAAGAAACCAAACAGTACCAGCTATCTGTGGTTGAAGGATGTTTCCCAAGAGGGGCCAGTATTACTAAATTGTTTCTCTCCTAACAGTATGGAAACAGATGCTGTACATCAGATTTGCCCCACAGTTCCAGTACATAGCTTTTCACACCTTCTCCTCTTCTCTGTTAGGTAAGCTTAGCTGTAATTCTCCCTGATACCAGGTTAGGCACTCACCCATCTCTGAAAAGATTTGGAAGTAATGTCCTCATCATGAGCTCAGCAGTTTTCCGGTCTTCTAGAGGAATCCATTTTCCTTCAATGGACGCTTGTAAATTAGCTGGATATAACATCCGAAAGCAGATGTTCTCTGCTAATAACTTGGTCACCACTCCATGGTATTCTGCTCTCTTCTGCCTCACTGATGGGGGGAGGTCCTGAGTGATTTGAATGGGGGATCCCTCCCAGAGCACTTCCTTTAATTCCTTGACCTTAGCCAGCAGGTGTTGGTATTCCTGATAATTCAGGAATTAAAAAATGAAAGTCCTGGGTTGTGCCCCTGGCGCTGGCATTGGCCTCCGTGCCCAATGGGCCCACTCTACTTTATATTCAGGCCCAAAAGGAGAAGGGCCTGCTATCTTCTGGACAAACTTTTGTGCAAATAAAACCATGTTGAGCCTTCCTCCTGCTCTGGTAGCCCGATAACCACAACATTATTTTGGCAGCTTCAAATTGTACACAATCAGCTCGCAGCACTGCAGTAGGGTGGTATGGTAAGTTAGTTAAACTAAAATACCAAGTTTAAGCAGAAGTTTTTAAGGAGTGGTAGGGAGAGCACTCTAGAAAGTGTCTACTCATTGTGAGGCATCACCTGATCTCCTAATTTGTGATACTTAACTGAAATCATTATTTCCCATTTATATGATTTAATGAAAACAGCCAATCAACCAGCCATTAATATACTGTTTTTCTAGTGAACTCAGCTCACAAGTTATAAAATAAAAAAAATTAAAGACACAAAATAAGACATATAGAAACTATATTTACAGATTATGTACAACTATAATATTGATGACAGACGATGTCACGTAATTATTTTTGTATTTTGTATTTTGTTTTTTTAAGAAGAATCAGATCCTTCCACTATCTATGACTGTGCATGACTCATCACAAAATCTTTACTATATACATAATATACAGTACGTCAGTGATGTCACAGCATACAAAATTAAACATAAACACACATCAGATGACCATATATTTACAATATTTACAACCTCCTCTCGACATGCATTCCAATATGGACTAAAGATACATAATCAGACATACTGTATGTACAATGCAATGTTTTCATAAATTAAATAAATGTATACTGTATGCATGTGGTGAATGACATAACACACAAACTTGCTAGCACCACAGACCATGATGCCTGCTGCAAATTAAAAATGCAGATAATACATAAGCACTACATATGCTGAAGTTACACATGTCTGTTTTTTTTCTGATTCAGCCTTTCAAAGTGTGTGAGGCCATTTGACATCATACACTCTTGCTTAAAGTGGAACCAGTCTGAACTCTTTCATGGTGATTTGAATGTGCTTCCCGTGATGCTTTACATTATGGGGATACATGTAATTTCACATTTCTTTGAGACCTGGCTTTATCACCAGTTCCCTTTCTGAGTAAAACTTGCCTTAGTTCTTTCATGCTGAGGTTCTTTGGCCTTTGGATTGCTTTCTTATTTTGGTCTCCACCATGACCTAAAGCAATAAGACAGCTACTTCTTGTTCATCCTTCCACTGGGCTATTACAGCTGGGTCCTGTGTAGGATGAAACATGTGTCTGTGATTTCTGTTTTCAGCCTTTGCAGAGCACATGAGAGGCCATTTGTCACCACACACTCTTGCTTAAAGTGGAACCAGTCTGAACTCTTCATGGGGATTTGCATATGCTTCCTATGATGCTTTGAATTATGTTGATATATGTAATTTTACATTTCCTTGATACCTGGCTTTATTGCCAGTGCCCTTTCTGGGTAACCCTTGCAGCACTGTTTTTGCTCTGAGGTTCTTTGACTTTTGGATATATGTTCAAGTTACACTGCATATGCATACAGATAGATGTTAGAAGTTAGTAGTACCTAAAAAAAGATAATATAAAGAGTAGTTAAATAAGAAACTGGGGCTGTGCCCAGTCTGTCTGGTTGCTTGAAACAGAAACACTGGGCCAAGTGTTTCGTCTGGAGGGCCTAGGGAAAAAACAGAATCACCAGGCAAGATAACATTGCTACCTAATACAGACATGAAGGACATTTTTGGATGAAAAAATAAATCCTAAGATGTGTGTGGAGTCAAGCAAGTGTTAGTGTGAATAAAGGCAATTACTATAGAAGGTACATTATTGTTTGAATTATGGAGAATTTTGTTGCACTAGACAATTATACAGAAAAAAGGTTAGTGCACCTTCACCTCTCCCAAATGTATGAGGAAATAATTATAAAAGAATGTGTTTATTCTTAGACAGAACAAGCACTAGTATCTTCCAACCATTTTCAAAATTATCTTTATGTAATATTTTTATAATGTTTGAAACTATGTTTTAAAAGCTGTAACATTTGAACTGTTAATCATGAAAATGTGATTGATTTTTAAATGAAAGCTTGGTGTCTGATAACATGGGTTCTATGTGATAACGGCAAAAGCCTAAAGTCAATCGCCATTATCAAGAAGTCTAGAGTGCTAAAATCATTTTCGGCACTCTGACACCCGGGTGCACAGGAAAACAGCACCGGGGACTTACTTTTTAATGTTTTTTTGTAGGGGGGGGCTGTGCCCTACCCACACACACCAATGCAGGGGCTTCACCCCCGCACCCCTATGAAAGGATTCTTAACTCCAGAGGTGTGTGTCGTGGGGAGGTGAAACATTAAAATAAAGGTTTGGGCTGGGTGCAATAAAATTGCACCAACACCCAGACCCAAACCCGATACCACACCCTCCGCAGCCACAGACCAACCCCCAATCCCACAACACAGCTCAGCAACCCACCACAGTGCCACCCCCTACAGCTCCTCCATCCTCTTCCAGACTACACTCGGCGTGCTCACTCCCCCCCCCCCAATGCATACATATAGCGACATCCTGTCACTATTTTTGCCCACCACCCCATCCGGCCACCCAACCCTCCCATCACTGTGAGGGATTCGCTGGGGAGTGGGTCACCATTACAGATGGCGCCCTTCCCCATGCACCCTTCTCACAGGATGCTGATAACATGTATAGACCCTAACTATACAGTTCTCCTGTACTTCTTTTTAAAACTCAGGTTTATTGATGGAATAAAAGAAAGATACAACATCATGAGCACATATGCAAACTACATAACATGCTGAACTTAAACACCTGCGACTACCTGAACTAAGAATGAATCCCCTCGACTGACTGACTAACCCTCCTGGAATTTTACCCTGGACCCATACACCTCCTTCCCCTGGCCTCCCCCCCATAAGCATCCCACTAGTCACTCATCCTCCCACTAGCCACTCTTACCTCCAAATTGCACCTGGTGACCTCACCCACATTTCTCCTTCCTCCCTCACCAGCACCCTATGTTTCTTTCCCTACACCCTGCAGCATCCCCACCCCTACCAACATCCCCCTACTTCTCCCCTCCTCCCACTTTCCTCACTCAATAATCTCTCTCCCCCCACTTTTTTTCAAATTTCTACTTTGACAAGCCCTTCTGGGGAAGCTATCTTGGTACGCCTCACAGTGGTTATTTACTCCTGTTGTATAAGACTATTGCTTATGATTCATGTAATTATTTGTTGCTTGTATTCTATTGTACTGTAAGAATTGTTTATATTATGTGAAGTCTGCTCTGCTTTTGTCCTGATGTGGAACCTTTGTAAAAGAGTTCATACTCAAAGGTTGTATCCGAATATCCAAATAAAATAATAAATAAATAAAATAAACATAGGCAGGTAGAAAGACTAGATTTACATACAGCATGATGAGTAATCTGGCATTCTAGTCTTTAGTATATCATACTGTGCCCTTGTCTTTATCAGCCTTCTCATTTATTTTCACCAGACATACTGACATTCATCAGCCGACCACCCCACCCCCATAGCCAGGAGCGGCTGGTTATTCCAGGGCTACTTCCTTCCTTAAAAATATGTAACATTTTAAGGCATTATAACCTTAAAGATGACTCAACTGTAGTCAACTGAAGTGGATTGAGGAGATCATGCTACTATCCAATACACCCAGCCCCTTGTTGGGGAGGGTATCCCTTTGATCAGGTTGGTGAGGTGGAGGGGTTATCACAATTACACTCCATAAGAAAAAAAAAGAGAGGTACCGATGTTGGCCTCAGTGTTCTGGCCTATTCCTTACTCTATTACTCAATCAAGTTGTCAACTGGTTCAACCCCTGGTGTCGAGCTTCCAGACCTCGTCCACCCTCTCCATTGCTCCTCTAGTTTCTCTGTGGTGAGCCTAAGATTCACAGTTAGCTCTTCCATCCATGTTTTGCTCTCTACCCAGCTCCTCCAAGAGTCCACTGAGGGAGAGGAAACTCAAAGCAAGCCGGATGCCATTTCTGTCTGTGCTGAGAAGGGTTTGCTGCCTATTGTTACCTGCTTTGGGTACTTTAAAGCCCAGGATCATTGTGCTAGAGTTAAAGGGTATTTGTATACCCCACATATTGTTTAAGGCCTGATAGATGGCAGTCCAAAATGGCACCAGCACGGGGCATGCCCAGAATTTGTGAAAGTGGGTTCCCACCTGCCCACAGCCTCACCAGCATAATTCTGAGATCCCCCCTTGGAAGAGTCTTGTGATAGAAGGAGTGTGGAAGAACCTGGTCAAACACTTCCAGTGGAACTTCTGCCGCCCCAGGGAAGCCATGGTTTTCCATCCCCTCTCCCGGGTCAGCTTCCAGCCCTCCTCTAGGACTGGAGCACCCACCTCCTGCTCATATTTCCTTCTAAGATTCTCAAACTGGGGCAATAAGTTCCTTGGAGGGCCTTATAAGCCCCCGCGATCAATGTGCCTCTCCCAGGCACAGTTCTTCTGTATTTCTACATGCATATAAATATCAGTTTAGTGTGCTGTTAAAAATGACAGGACTGTAAATACTTAATGAACCATTTTTATATCAACATGAAATATGTTTCTTTTTAATACTGATATGTGGTTGATGTAACAATATCTTAATGATACATCTACTTAGTTGACTGGAAGCTTTCATTTGAAGAAAAAAAAAAAACAAGTTTCTAGCCCCAACAGTTCCTAAGGTCTAACTGTGGAACTGCTGGGGCTAGAAACTTTTTTTTTTAAATGAGAGCTTGGAGTCCATCCATTAAGAAATGCTGTTGATATTACATCATTATCATGTATCAATAGTATTTATGGTATTAATACAGAAAAACCAGTTTTCTTAAGCTATATCAATATATAGTTACATTACAACAGAGGTTTTTTAAATAAAATCTTATCAGTATACTTTTGTGATAATAACAAAGTGTATTAACATACTTTTTTTAAATATTGACTTGGAACTTTCCATGACAGTTGAAAAAATCTTAAATGAGTGTTTTTGCACTCTCTCTGAATTTTGAAAATCTCTATAAATTTAATTAGTATCTATATAACTAAAATGCTCATAAACATTTATCTTATGCCTTAAATTTCAGCCTCCCCCCAGTAGTACTAATTCTTCCTCACTTTTGCAGGCTTATTCTGTGAAACCATGGGAAGATAATTAAAGGTTTTAAGTGAAACAGGAACTTTACAGATCATAGAAACATAGAATTTCATAGCAGATGAGGACGGCATGGCTCATCCAGTCCACTCATTTCTTCCTACTTACACTATTACCACAGACAGTGCCTGATCAACTCTTTCTCCTTCCCCACTTCCTTTCTACTATGATTCCCTTTTTTTTATCTTATGCATTCTTGAACCCCACCACTGTTTTCTCTCCTGCCACCTCTGCTGAAGGTCCCATTAGTACTAAGAAGTTAATAAGTAGACTAGAATTCCTCAAGCAGTGCCACATCAAGCTGGGGTGACATCTGTTTGCTCAAACTCAGTATATTCAGCAGAAGACTATTCACAATGAATATATGATGACCGAATTACATTTTCTGTTAAAGCAAGGTCATATTGAAACAAGAGGTCATCCAATGCAGTTACAGGGATAGTTATTTAGGACCTCTGTAAGGGGCACTTTTCCACACAGAGGGTAATGGAGTCATGGAACAGGATCCTTGAATATGTAGTACTGAGTAAATTAAAATCAGAATTTAAAAAAATGTTTGGATGACTACTTGATGAAGTTAAATTAGGGGCTCATTGATTTTCTTAAGAAGCTAGTCATGGGCTTCAGCCTTCTAAGTTCTTTACATTCCTAGTATGAATCCTAATATGAAAAGTGCATCCCTCAAAGGTTAAGGACTTGTTTATAGCAGTGAGTTGGCATAAGAAATATTATAAGTCAACATAACTGAAATAAGTGTTCTTACAACTTTATGTTGTTGATTGTACAGTAAAAGCACTCACAGCAGAACTCCAGGTCATTGTTATTGAGGCTAGGGATATTAAAACACAAAGAAAGTTGAAAATCACACATAGGAACTATAAGGAATTCCTGGACAGGACAGGGGAAAGTTTAGAAGATGTCATAATAGCGTATAAGATAAGGAAATATCAGAGAGATGTAATAGACTACAGAGAAGGGAACATGTATACTTAGGCCAAAGATAAGAAATTGAATACTGGGAAGTACCGTGAGCCCACCAGAATGCAATGCAGTGACACAGATTCCTTCATTACAAATGAGATTAACTTCCATAGAAACTGAGCTGTTTCCTGCAGTCACTCTGCAGAATTCTGCAGTATTCAGCATTACATCCTGGCAGGCTCCAGTATACCTATCATTTTGACTCTTACTCATCACTATAGTCATCCAGTTGTCATTCTCATAGACACAGAATCAAAGATACAGTCCTCTTTTTGGGTGAGGGGATGGTGCTGGGCCAGATGTCCATACTGCCAGATAGGCCAGACAAACATACCATATACTGTGCACTGAGCTGAGATCCAAACCCAGATGAAGGAGGATCAGGTACAGGAAAAAGAAAGGCTGGAGAAACAATAGAGACAGAAAAAGCACCAGAGAGTGCAGGCAAGAAGAATGACAGCCAATACAAAGGGAACCAGCATGTGTACAAAATGCAGACCAGATAAAACAAAAGGAACTGATCTATAACTTGCCTAGTAGAAACTTTAACAACACAGCATTGGATCTACATAGTAGGAGCTTATCCTTTAGTCCACACAGAAGGTCAAACTACCTTATTCTGAAACTAGACATGCATACTGTACTGTAGGTTTCTGGAAATGTTAGGCTAAGGTTCATTTTGACACTGAAAGATTACTTGAGATTGACCAGAATCAAAAAGAGGAAATAATGGAATTAGGACAAGCTTTTTGTTAGTGCAATCATATTTCATTTCACTAGGTAGCATTCCAGCCAATATATAGCTTTATTGTGACTTTGTTAAAAAAGACTTAGAGAAACTTACCAAGCATGACAAGCAGGGGCCTGGAGGACAAGGTTTAGTCTAGCTGCAGAAAATTTGCAACACTAAGGAAATTGAAACATTACCCCACCGTTGTTATTAAGAGTGTGGAGAAGGGTCGGGGCCATTGCTGTTCAATATTATGAAAGATACAGAGCAGAATGCCAATGCCAATTAAACAATGAGGATAATTATTGCTAGACTGACAGAAACCCTTCAGTAGAAGTAATTAGCTTAGTTATGGAATTCCTGACATTGGGAAAAGACAGTCGATGGTGCATTGAATGGGAGCAAAAATCAATTAACAACACACTGTATATGCCAGTTTCCTTCACTTTACAAGAAATATACAAACATCTGAAAAATCCCACCTGGTAGATAAACTGTAGCAGGCAGTGGCTTGGTACTGAGCCACTTTGCATTTATGTAGACTATTACGTTACATCACTTGTTGAAAACACAATGGCCTACTTCAAATATACTTGGGAGGTAATAAATGAACAGGACTAAATGGAGAGGTCACCTCATTTGGGACCTAAACGATTTATATAAGTCCACCCACACCCACTGGGAGGGAGGGAGGGAGTGAATGCCCTTAATAGGAGACTTGAAAGAGAATGGGGGGCATGACCCTACCTAATCACTACCTTGTACAAAGGGTTGAAACGGTACTAAATAAGAATAATTTCAGGTTTGACAATAGCTATTACAGGCAAATATGAGGAATAGCCATGGGGTCTGCCATGGCCTCCTAGAATGCTAGTATTTTCATAGACAATCTAAACAAAAAAGTGTTTATACAGAGGAGATCAATCCATTTCATGGATACATACTGAATTTGAGGTGTTTTATATATATAATATTTTGGTACCTTGGAAATGTCCAGAGGACAAATTGAAAGAATTCCATGAATATCTCAGTAATAGGACTGGGTATCAGGCATTTGTGTTAAAATACAGTTGTCAGGAAATCAATTTCCTAGACATTGTTATATAGAAACAGGACAATGGGGTCTGTGCAAACTTTTCAAAAAACCCACAGACCATAGCACCCTCCACCATGAAAACAGCTGCCATTCCAAAAGACTAATCAAAAATATCCCTTATGCCCAGTTTTTGAGGGTACCAGGTCATAATCGAGCACACTAACCCACACATAGCAAGAGTGCATTATGGGTAGCGCATAGGGGATTAGAGTGACAGGGGAATATCAGCAATGTGATATTATCAAAACAAAAGCAAAACAAAAGAAGACTTTTCTGGTGTTGCCACATGCTGTTTCCTGCTGCGCGGTCATGACATTCGCGGTTTCATCTGCGACATTATGATCCCGTGCCATTTTTCAGAGCCAAATGAAACAGCATTGATGATAGAAAGTACAAAATAGCTGTTGTGGATATATATGTCTAATAGGTTTAAACAAAAGGAGAACACATGCATCATTAGGGCTGGGTGAAACTAGCAAATTCTGATTTTGCAGAATTTTCTCAAAATTCTTTGAATTTCATGAAATTTCACAAACTTCCACAACATTTTGTGGAATTTTCCAGAATTTTTTAATCAGGCATGACTAGGTCAATCTTGTAGTTAGAGAGCTGACATTTACCATACTTATTATCTGGATGAGGCCCAACACAGACACCAAGTTCCATGACATTTGGCTTAGGGGTGGGGAAGTTATATTGACTAAAAACTTGGCTACTTTAGTTCTGTGAACATTTCTGAAAATATGTGTATTCTTACAACTTAGTTATCTTTGGTGTTAGACAATTGAAAATGTATATGCATACATTCTTGGAAGATCCTTAGAACTGCTAAATATAGAGGTAGTATGTTACATAAATTGTAAGTTACAAGAGTTCACAATGTCATTATTTGTTAAATTTGTGAATTGTTTTTTAAATATATGAATGTTTATAACCCCACTGCTACTGCAGGTATACACTGAAGATATGGCATGCATACCAAAGTAAATACAGTGAAGCTCACCAAGATAAAGCCCAACTCTGCAGAATTCTGCAGTAGAGTTAGTGCAGCAAACAATGTAATGTCAATGGGAATTAATTCATTTTGTTATGCAGGAAACCTGTCACACTGTGCTTCATCCTGGAGGGCTTTACTGTATGTTCTGGAATCTAATCAAGCTGGATAAATGTGATTTAGCAGGTTAAAATTTATTGTGGATACTTTGGAAATTTCTAATTGGCAACATTTGCTCAAAACTTCATGGGCACATAATAGGTAATGCTACTAGAATTCCATTTGTAAAATATAATAGAAGCATAGAAACATAGAAGTTGATGGCAGATAAGGATCGCAAGGTCCATTCAGTCTGTCCATTTCTTTTTCTACCTTAGAAATGTGCCATCAGCCTTTGCTCTGTCAATGGCTTGTCTATTCATACTCATCTGTATTGCTCCCTTATGCCTATCCCATGCCTGTTTGAAGCCCTGCACTGTATTCATATCCACCACGTCCTGAGGTAGGCCGTTCCATGCACCCACCACCTTTTCTGTGAAAAAGAACTTCCTCACGTTGCCCCTTAATCGGCCTCCCTCTAATCTCAAGCTGTGTCCTCTTGTCCTGCTATTTTTCTTATATTGAAACATGTTAGACTCTTTCACCTTGTTAATGCCCTTAAGGTGTTTGAGTGTTTCGATAATATCACCTCTCTCCCTCTTTTGCTCTAGGGTTTACATATTGAGCTCCATTAATCTGTCCTCATACGTTTTCTGATGCAGTCCCTGCACCATTTGGTTGCCTTTCTCTGGACTGCCTCAATTTGGTTAATGTCCTTGTGAAGGTGTGGCCTCCAGTACTGCATGCAGTACTCCAGATGGGACCTAACCAGTGTCTTTTAAAGAGGGATTATTACCTTCCTCTTCCAACTTGTCATACCCCTACTAATACACCCCAACATCCCCCTAGCCTTGCCTACTCCTTTAGTGGTCTGCTTGGATGATTTCAGGTCATCAGTGATGATGGTGCCCAAGTCTCTTTCTTCCCTTGTGACTTCCAGCAACTCCCCTCCTAGCCTATACATGGCTTCAGGGTTTCTCTTCCCTAGGTGCATGATCTTGCACTTCTTTGCATTAAACCCCAGTTGCCACTCTTTGGACCATTTTGCTAGTTTATCCAAATCTCTTCTCATTCTGCCCACCCCATCTGGATCATCTACTCTGTTGCAGATCTTCATGTCATCTGCAAGCAGACAAACCTTACCCTTCAGTCCATCTGCATTGTCACTGATAAAGATATTGAAGAGGACTGGCCCTAGGACTGATCTCCGAGATACCCCACTTGTGACTTGCATCTCTTCTGACTGTATACCATTTACCACCACTCTTTGTTTTCTGCCCGTCAACCAGTTTGCCACTCAGTTGACCAATGTCTGACCCATCCCGAGACTACCCAGCTTATTAATCAATCTTCTATGTGGGACAGTATCAAAAGCTTTGCTGAAATCAAGGTAGGCGATATCAATTGCTCCCCCTTGATCCACCATTCTGGTTATCCAGTCAAATAAATCTATGAGATTAGTTTGACAGGACCTTCCTGTTGTAAACCCATGCTGTCTTGGATCCTGTGCTCCTATGGATCCCAAATGTTGCACTATCCTTTCCTTAAGGAATGACTCCATAATCTTGCCCACTACTGAAGTAAGACTGACTGGTCTGTAGTTCCCTGGCTCCTTCCTGCTCCCAATCTTGTGAAGCAGGATCACATGAGCCCTTCTCCAATAATGTTCACAAAGCACTTATCACCACTGAATTATCTTACCTGCCCTAGTATCATGGCCCCTGCAATGTCCGTCCAACAGTCTTATGACAGTGATACCCAGCATCATGCTCAATCATAACTTGATAAGTCAAACAAACCTAAACAAATATGACAGTGCAACAAAGCCTATAGCAAGTCTAACAGGATGCTGGGATGCATCGGGAGGGGTATTGATAGCACTAGAAAAGAGGTAATACTTCCCCTATACAGATCCCTAGTGAGGCCTCACCTGGAGTACTGCATCCAGTTCTGGAGCCCTCACCTCCGAAAGGACAGAGATAGGTTGGAAACAGTGCAGTGCAGAGTAAAAAAAATTATTCAGGGCCTGCAGGACAGATCCTATGAGTAGTGCCTCAAGGCACTAAATATGTACTTACTGGAAACTATAAGGAAGAGAGGAGATATGATAGAGACCTTCAAGTTCCTTAAAGGAATTAACAAGGTAAACTGCAGGAAATTATTTACCCTGAATACCAACTTGAGGTCATGTGGTTTTGAGTAGAAATTAACAGGAGGGAGGTCTAGGATGGACATGAGGAAGTACTTCCTTACGGAAAGTTTGGTGGAACCAAGGAACAGTCTGTTAGCTGAGGTGGTGGGTGCAAACACAGTTAGGGTACTCAAGCACTGGATGCCAGGGAGGGTTGTCTGTAAATGTGGGCTTGGTTCAGTGGGGAGGGCACCACTAGCACCAAGGATGACTGTATTTAAGCAGGGGCTGGGATCAGAGGGGTGTTACCACTAGCACTAGGGATAAATGTGTTTATGCAGGGGCTTGGATCAGAGGAAGGGGGATTACCACTGTCCCCAGGGATACTATATACTAAAGGATGGGCTGGCAATCAGTGGAGGAGGAGTTACCACTGGCACCAGGGATGATTGCATTTAAGTAGTGGCTGAGATCAGAGGGGGCACCACTAGCACCAGAGGGATACTATACATTAAATAATCAGCTGAAGATTGGTGAAGTGGGGTTACCACTAGCACTAGGGATACTATACATTATAAAATGGGGAGAAAAAATCCTGCACTTCTGATTGGTTGTTACCAGTGCATCAAATCTGTTCCATGGACAGGTAATAACAAGTACTTAAAAGCAGGACCATATTACAAAGAAAGATAAATCACTCATCTGTTAGAACATTGATTTTAAAAAATTTCACCAGTATTTTCACCTTTTAAGTGAGGAAATTTGGACCCAGCCACTCACTGACCAATGTCTTCCTCCCACGCCCACCTGTCCTCCCAATGACCTGCCACTCACTCGCTCCCTTTCTGATTTCGACTGAGACACAGATCATAACTTATAACACCATTGCTGTGCCTTTTTTTCAGTGCAGTGCAGTCCTGAACACTGTAGCCCCTGCTCTGTAATTTATATACTTACATTAGTGTTGATGTACTCCATCAGCCAGACGCTCCTCTGCTTACTCACTCAGTTGCGTTGTCTCTGTCAATTTTACCTGACTGGTCAATAGCTCACTTTCTGACTCTTTTTCTTACATAGCTGCTGGTTCCTCCAACCTAACAGTACGATATTTGTTGCAGCTTCCCTCATCACTTGCTCACTCACTTACTCAGCAGATCAGCAACTGGCACAATGTGAAAGCACTTGCCAGCACTCTCATGATCTCCTCAATCTCACAATCCAATATCACACAGTTAGCGGGATGGGAAACCACAAGTGCTCTGTCACAGCTCATTTAGCCATCCCATTTTTAAAAAAAGAAAAGGGAAAGCATTAAAAACTGTCACGAAAAGTAGCCATATGGCTGTGTTTGTGTGTGTGTGGGGGGGACTAAGACAATCACATAGAGTCACTGTGGCCAGATTAGGACAAAACTACTAAGGGGAAAATAAATTACACAGATGGAAGAATTATTTTACATACAGATTCACTAAAGATACATAGATACATAGACAGTGTCGGCAGATAAGGGCCTATGGCCCACCTAGTCTGCCAATTTGAGTTTGTAACTTCAGTTTATATTTTCCTAGAACTCTGTTGCCCCTTACCCCTGACCTCCAGAATTCCTTTATGTCTATCTCATGCATTCTTAAATCCCGTGATTGTTTCAGCCCCCACCACTTCCTCAGGCAGAGTGTTCCACTTGTCTTATATGTCTAAGATATTATTATTTAAGTGTCTAAACCTATACATTTTAATTTTTTTCAAACACTTAACATACAGAGGCTCATTTTATAAGCACAATAAGACACTCCAGGGTGTGCATTGAGCTGATATTACTGTACTTCCATGGACTGAATGCACTTTGCCTGCAGCCTTGTGTCTCACTACACCTGTGGCCATGCAGTAATATTTGTTTAATGCACACCCCATTGTGTCTTATTGATTACTCACAGAATGGGCCAGCGACCAGCAGAGGGGGTGCTAGGGACCATTGGGGGTGGGAGTGCTTCCCCAGCAGCCAACTGGCTAAGTGGCTGCATTGCCTCTGGCAGCCACTAGGGTTGCTCAGAGTAAGTTAGGATTTTATTCAGTGGTATTTGTACTGTGTAAAAGGACCATGCTAAACCTTTTTGCACAAGGCAAAACTGCTGAATATGGGGTAGCGTGCATATTCATGGCCACGTCCCTCCCCTTGTCCGCATGCATACATTATTTTTGCACAGTTGTTAACCCTCTTTGCCCATGCAAATGCCTCATTTTGAATATGGGGCTTCTGAACAAACCCTGGTTTGTGAGGGCAAAAAAAATATTAGTGCCCATGCAAACTTTTGAATATCTGGCCCCTGCTCTTTCTCTGCCATCATGGTCTATGTTTCTATGACTAAGTATATCCAGATACTTCTGTTTCAATTACCTAAGTCACACCTAGTTGTAAGGCTTTGCATCATTGGTGCCACTGTTTTCAAACAGAAGAAATTTACACTTTTATCTACAGGGTTGTTAAAGAGTCAGCAGGTAGCATTATACATTATACAGAAACAGTGCTGCATGTGCATGTGTTTCCACAAGTCAATAAGTCAGTGAGTTCTAGTGGTTAGTTGGCACATCATAAGAAGACAGGTTAGTGCAATAATGTCCATGACTATTCTTTATGGTTCAGCACTCAAGATAGTAACCTGAGAGTTGGCACCACTGTACTTTCACTATGAAGCCTCCTATGAATGTTTTTCTATTGCCATTTTAACCAGCCTTTACCTTCATATACAATGACAACTCAAGTGTATGTCTGGGCAAAATGTATGGATGTGGCTTTGACAAAAGTATGACATTCCACAGTATCACAAAAGCTCATGAAATTCAACTTTAATTACTGATGTTATTTTGGAATTTGTGGCTGCTTATAACTTAACCAGCCTTTGAGCACGGTATTAGAGAGTTGATACACAAAGCTTCTTTTTCTTTCTCCTGGCCAGGAGCTCATCTCTCAGGGATATACAGTACCCTGTTCATAGGGATATACCCTGATCAGGCTGAACCCAGCCATCATTCACTTGGCTACCAGGGTTTTTTTCCCAAATTGTTTTCCCTCCGAACTCCACTGGAGGGAGCTATGTCTCTGTCAGCCTTTCATAGTTGGAGCTTCCCCTGTGGCTGGGCTAAGGCAAGGCAAGGCAAATTTTATTTAAAAGATGCCCAATCCAGAGGCTCTGGGTGCTGTACATAAAAACAAACCAACAAAGGAAACACATCAATAAATAGCAGTAATAATAAAACTACAGTAATAAATAAAGATTCAGTAAATAAATAAAGAAATAAAGAAATCAGGGACAAGCAATATAAAAAGTCAGAACAGGGTGATATTTACACAACAGGGTCTAGAAAAGCCTGCACAAACAGTAAGGCCTTGAGACGTGCCTTGAATACATCCACCGAGGGGCCTCCCTTACAGATAGAGGAAGTGAATTCCACAGGACAGGGCCGGTGACACTAAAGGCTCTGTCACCGACTGTTTTTAACCTCATCCTGGGAATCACAAGGAGACCCCTCGAGGAGGAATGGAGGGAGCAGACTGAGGTAGCCAGTATAAGAAGGGTCCCTGGCTCAGTCACAGGGATGGCTGTGTTGGTGGAACCCACTGCCAACCCTCCCCAAACAAGATGCGCTGCTGAGTAACAGATGTCTCAGCCACAGAGATGCAGTGAAATTCAATTTTTACAGCAAAGTTTCAGCGAAATCGGGAATTTTGCTCCGCAAAATATGTTGTGAATTTGACACATTTTGCAAAATATTTCATGGGTGCAAAATACAAAATTCCACCCATAAAATTTGGAATTTCGACTGCAAACGGCACAATTTCACCCGCAAGTGGAGAAATTCTGCCATTCGTGGGCAAAATTCCACATTTCATGGGTGGAATTTCGCATTTCACAACCACAAAATATTTCACGAAATGCGGAGTGAAACTTGTCGATTTCACCCATCTCTACTTGACCATGGCCTGTCTCATGACACGACATCTCAGGCTCACTTCTGAACTCAGGTCTTTAGCACGTCAGCATGATGTTCTGCTGCTGGGCTATGGTAGTGGCCTCAAAGCCTAATATTTAGGGTCAATGAAACTAACAAAATTGGTGAGGTTTCTTTCTCTTGTTTTAAACTTATAGGGGCTTAAAATTCTATAGTTTACATAACTGTGAAATGTAATTTTAAAATTTCCAAATGTTTGTAGGCTTCTAACTCAGTCATCTTTAAAGATAGAGATTTGAAACCTGATACATGTCTGTATAACCCTTGAAAAAGTCTGCATGCTGTCATTGCTGTAAGGTGGACAATACTTTTTAGTTAGATGGAAATAACTGAAATCACTGTATTAGCAACATTTTGTAACGCTTTTCTGGAAATTTCATGAAAAATCATAGAAGCAAAATCATAATTTTGCCAGAATCTCACCAGCAGAAAATACATAATTAACCCAACTCTAGATGCCACCATTCAATCAGCCAGGAACAGAGCAAATTTGGTGAACAGGGACACCTAACTCCAAGGAGTAACAGAACTGATTGGGACAAGCACAATAAGAGAATCATTTTTGCCACAACCTGTAAGGATACATTTGAACAGCTTAAAGATCAGATGCACACCTATTTCATAAAAAGCTTGAATTCACTTGAATTCACATCCCTGTATCATGAGTAGTATTTCCTGAAAATATCATGGTGTTTGGTTTTCTGGTTTTCTATAAATCAGTATTTGTTATTGTACTCTGCAGTAACTGAAAACTGAAGAAACAGTAAAGATGTTTCTGTCCCTGTCAGTGAGCACTGACATCATACCTGTCCTGTCTGCCGCTTCTGCATTAAGTCCCTGATTGTTAAATAAGCTGCTGCAGTCCCTAATTGGAGCAATCTGTAGAGCTAATTGTTTTCACTTAGAGTTTGATACTAACCCATCTGGTTTGTGTATAGAGAGATATGCTTAAAATCTATCTTTCTGTTCTCATAAAAAAAATTTTCATTTGGGGTTCAGTGCTGAATTGGAGTGATATGAATGAATCGGTGAGAAACAACATTTTCTATATCACAGCTCTCAGTTCTCTGTCATCACAACTCTGCATTCTATTGTGGCCATACAACACAAGGTTGTTTAATGGATATAAAATAAACTACATTCCATTAATTCATAGAAGCAGTATGTATTTAATGTAGTCTCAATAAATATGTCCATGTTCATGTGATAACAATTTTGTTTCCATGTCAGATTGACAAATGTGTGTCTGCCACACTCTGCTGTTTCAGGAACATGTACTCTATGAACTCCTAAAATTCAGTTCTTTGAGGTTTTCAATGTGGAAATACATCACGTATATGTAGAACTAGAAATACTATATGGCATCCTGATGCTCCTGTCTTCTTCCTCTCAGTTGAGGCTGCTGCACCTTGTTTCCCTCAGCATCCCCACCACAGTCAGGACCAATGCACTCTGTTGCCCACTTTTCCTACCCCCACAAACAGGGCTGATATGCTCTGCTAAGCCCTAAAATCCCAGGGCCTCTACCCCCACAGTTTGGGCTGCTGCACCATGCTGCCCCAGGCCACCAAAGGTGGGGCTTTTGCTGCACCCTACTACCCACTTCCTTAGCCCCAAATGATCAGGACTGCTGCATCACATGCACCCAGGCACACAGTCAGGGCTGCTGTACCCTGATGCCCCACTGCGTCCTGCACCACAGTCAAGGCTTCTGCATCATGCTGTCCTCTGTCCCCTGACACCACTGTGGCCTGCTGCACCATACAACCTCTTGCCTCCACCGTTAAGAGTTGTTGCACCATGCTGCTCCTTGCCACTAGATTCAGATCCTTTGGTACACTGCCGAAACTAATAGAAAGAAAACACAAAAAATACTTTCAGCTTGTGTTATAGGGTGGGGGACAGAGGGTAGCAGGGTGTAGCAGCCTCAACCGTTTGTGCAGGAGGCAGCAGGGTAAAGCAGCCCTGACTGTGTGTAGAAAACAGTGGGCAGTGGGCTGCAGCAACTTCAAATGATGGCAGGAGACAGGGGGCTTTGGACCAGGGGAAAGAGGGAAGCAGAGAGCTGCTGCCTAAACTGTCAGACAGGAGACAGGGGCATCAGGATGCCATATCATATTTCTAGCTATATACATACATAATATATTTTCATACAGAAACCCACTAAGAAATTAATTTTATGAGTTCATAGTGTACATGTTTCTGAAATAGCGGAGTGTGGCAGACACACCTTTGTCAATCTGACATTAAAACAGAAGTATCACATGGACATATTTATTGAGGCTACAGTAAATACATGCTGCTTCTATGAATTAATGGAATATAGTTTATTTTATATCCATTATACAGCCAGAATAGAATGCAGAGTTTTGATAACAGAGAACTGAGAGCTGTGATACAGAAACTGTTATTTCTCACAGATTCATTCATACTACTTCAATTCAGCACTGAACCCCAAGTAATCAACTTTTTTATGAGAAAAGAAAGATTTTAAGCATATCTCTCAACACAAACCAGATGGGTTAGTAACAAACTCTGAGTGAAAACAATTAGCTCTACAGCTTGTTGTAACTAGGGATTGCAATAGCTTATTTAGCCAATCAGGGACTTAATTGCAGAAGCAGCAGACAGGACAGGTATGATGTCATTGCTCAATGACGGGGACAGAAACATCTTTGCTGTTTCTTCACTGTTTTCAGTTACTGCAGAGCACATAAACAGCTGCTGATTTAAAGAAAACCGCAAAACCAAACTGCATTATATTTTCAGGAAACACTAATCATGACACAAGGATGTGTATTCAAGGGGATTCAAGCTTTTGATGGTACATGTGCATTTGATCTTTAAAAGGATGAAACTAAAACAATGGCATGTTCTGCAAGCATCTGGAGAGGGACATAAGTTTTTGCAGAAACTCCTTTGGTGATGTCTAAGCATGCAAAAGAATTGAAAGAAGGATGGTAGACACTGACCATTCAATTCTGCAAAAGACAAATGGATTGGATATTAGAGGAAATTATCCATATGTGTTGTGTACCCACTGTTCAAATACCTATAAACTCAAATGGGTCAGAAATATTTACATAAATAAGTACTTGGAGAAAAATTATTTTATAAACTGTCAGCCCATAGGGGTTATGCATGTCAATAAGTGTCTGTGCCACCCATTTACATAGGAGAAACAGAGAGGCAGCTAAAGATGTGGACATGTGAGAATAAAATTGATATTAAGAAGCGAAAATCAGGATTTTTTTCAGTCACATGGCACTTTGAGAAGATGAGGCATGGCATAGCTAATCTAAGGATGTCACCTACAACATCTGCCGCTTTGCCCTATCTTCCCCTGTCTCATATATCACTGTTCCCTCTACTTTTCCTTAGGGTGGCTATCCCCCTCTGCCTCCAGATCTTATGCACTACAGTAGGTTGTTTCCTCTACAAACTACTCCAATCTGACACCCCAGTCACCCCAATTTCCCTACCTCATAGTGCTCACCCTACTTACTGTACACTCTCAGATCCTCTGACGCCACCTCACTTGTCATCTCTAAATATTCAATCAAAATGGGTGACAAGGCTTTTTCCTCATTTGCCTCCTGGCTATTGAGCTTACTCCTCTCCAAGGTCTGTAGTTCTTTTGCCTTGCTATCTTTCAAAACTGCCCTGAAACCTCATCTCATATTATCTACAACCTGCAACTGTTTCTAGCCCTAGCCTCTGTACACTTCTGTGCCTCTAATGCCAAACTACCAATGTCCTACTCTAATTCATTGTCCAATAATAACTGGGTTTCCATTTTTCCCATTGGGAAACTGTGGTGTTATTTGCCATAATAAAGGAGTGTTTATTATGGCAAACACGCACACAGTTTCCCTCACTTTGTGCATGCACCCACCATGGTTTTCCTTGCTTTTTGACTGCTCTCCGCTTGACTTCTCACCCAAAGAAACTGCCAATGTAACTCGGCAGTAAGTTAATTTCTTGAAAACTGTGCTCGTTTTTCACATTTACAGGGATGAAGAAAGAATTTTTTTTTACATTTAAAAAACACAGGCTGGCCCAGTTACATGGAGGGCTGAGGCAGTGATGCCTTATCTCCTGCTATGCTGGCAACCCATGTTTGTGGTGCCAGTGGGTCATGGGGGGTCGATCGAAGAGGAAGAGGATAGAGCATCCAGAGGACAGCTCTCCTCTCCCGGGGAGGGTGGGGAACACAGACTGGCACCTGCCTGACACCTAGTGGAGGCTTGGTGCTGGCACGCCAGGTCCTGTACAATGGGAGGACAGAGGAGAAGCAGCTGACTGGCATGCTGCATGTGGACATGCATGCAGCTCTGCCACTGTTAGCACTACACTCTCCCCTCTGCAAGGAAAAGTGGAAATAGTCCCAGTCATGCATCATGAATGGCCATCCTCCGCAGGTGCCACACCTGAGAAGACACCTGCTTGATACTGGATCCAGACTTGGCAGGTAGAGTTGGGGGCTCCCCACCACCCTACCATGGAGGGTAAGCTGTGGCGCAACACGGGAGGGGGTCTGAAGTTTGGGGGATGGGGCTGGGAGGATGGCAATGACATAGGGCCGACTGGGACAGTGGGACAAAAAAGATAGATAAAAAAAAAAAAAAACCTCAGAGGTCAAACATATGAGAACTGGCCGAAAACGAAACTGCATTGGTTGCACTGGAACCCCTACTATTTTATATCATTGCTGTCATGAAAAATGGAAACCCAGCAATTATATAAAATAAAATATGGGGTGGTGTGTTTAAACTCAAAGTTTACACACACCCTCAGAGTTAGATGCTTTCACAAACCCCTCAAACTTCGCTCCAAAAGTTTATGTAGCATCCAACCCCTTGGGTGTGTGTTATTTATTTCTCTACTCACTAGTACCATTGCAGAATTTTATTGCGCCTCAGATTTGTCAACATCTCATAATGTACCTGATCAAAATATTTTTGTACTCGGTGCACAAACTGTAATTTGTTATTGTTTTTACTATGTATCTTTCTTGGACTATGCATAGAATTGTGGACTTTCAAATTTGTCTTTGCATTTGTTTGTTCTATACTGGAATTTTGTTCTGTACCCTACCCAGGTTATATGTTATATCTGAAAATAGGTATTAAGTTGCTTAGCATACCTATCCAGTTATCAAAAACCAAATAAATAAATATATAAGTCCTTTAGAATAGAAAATATTAGCATTGGCATAAGGGGGATAATCTAGAGAAGGAAACTACTAAAAGGCTATGCCTGTAGTTCAGTGGGTGAGCAACCAGCCACACCCCCTTCCTGAGCTACAGTATATAAGCAGTTTCTCCCGGCCTCCCTCTGAAGCACTTTTTCTTTGCACGCCGGAGGCTCTGTTTGTCTGTCTTCTCCCTTGGGGCCTATTGGAGCCTTGCCCTTCCCTCCAAAGCATTGCTTGTGCTCTGGGCTGCTTGATTTCTGCTGGATCCTGTTTGTGTATTTCTACTGCCTTGGCTGGTTTTGTTTTGCCTCTGACTGCTGCTGTGTGTTTCTCTGTGTGCTTGTTTTTCTGTTCTTCTGCATTTGTGTTTTTCTTTTGTATTTTCTTTTGTGGCTTTCTTCTTTTCCTAGCATCTTGTTGCCCTTTGTTTGCACTGTGTTTCTCATGTCACTGTGCTTCAGGCTCCTACCTACCTTAGTTTTCCTGCATTGTTATTGCATGTTTCAGTTGCCACTACAGTTGCTGCCTCCTGTGCTTCCTCTTTGATTGCTTACACCTGGTCCTGGCTCTGCTGCTCAGCTAGCAGCTACTCATGGTTTTAGAGCCCTGCTCCTGATTTCCTCAGTGCTAGCTCCACTAGAACTAATGCTGCATTGATATACTGACACTTTCTGTTTTTTCATGCTGCCTGGTCTCATGGAGTCTTGCTCCTGGCTCCCTGTTATTCCTATGGCAGAGAATTGTGGTGTCTTGGTGGTGCATCATGGCCCTGGTAGCAGGAGCATGCTTTATGTAAGTTCAAAAATTCTCAATTTTAGGTGCTGCTCCTTGCCTTCCTGGCTTTTCAGCTATCCATCCCAAGCAATATCTGTGCCTTGCAGCCTTCATGGATTTCTCGACTTGTATGCATTTCTTTACTGCTTTGTCTACTTGCTGTGTTGGCTAATGCTGGATTATCAGAT
This sequence comes from Neoceratodus forsteri, assembly GCA_016271365.2. NCBI lineage: Eukaryota > Metazoa > Chordata > Ceratodontiformes > Ceratodontidae > Neoceratodus > Neoceratodus forsteri. The sequence continues at coordinate 537,829,781 of CM057449.1, read as the reverse complement.
AATTCTGAAGTTCACAATAATTAGGCTTCCCTAATGGACTTGGCTGGGTTGGCTTGCCTTCCCTGCAAGTCATGCAGATTGCTGCTATGCTTTGTTTTACAGCCCAACGTGCAGGTCTGATCATTGATTGCACTCCCCTTGGGGGCTCAGTCTTCTTCTTGCTTGCTATAACTCATGTATGACTTGCATGAGGGTCTTCAGTGCTCACACTTCATTTAAGCTCTCCTTTCATATTGTCTTATCCATACTCAGGGGCATGCCAGCCATGTCCATTAGTTACTGTGGCTAAGGGCTTGCCCTGCAGCCGATGGTCTTGCTCTGCACCCCTCAGGTCCACATCATGAGAGTGTGAAACTCAGGGTGGGGTCCTTCTCATCTGACCCATAGTGAGAATGTCCTTGCTCCCAGTGGAGCTTTAGCCATGTACAGTAGGTGTATTGGCCACATTGCCTGATGTAGAAATTAAGACTCAGCTAAGAGGGGTGGGGACCTCAGTTTAACAAAAAGGGGCTCCTTTAGCTAGCTGATTGCTTCAATGGCACCTTCTGGCTAGTCGCAGTATGACTGCTTCTGGTTCACCTGGTTTGTTTTTCAGAGTGGTAGGCCAGCTGAGTGCTTCAGTGGTTGTTGCTCTCCTCCTCCAACCTTGGGGGGACTAGTTCCAGAGAACCCTTGCAACCCTTCATGGCATTCCCGTTTGAGGGATAGAGTGAGAGTCTTCCTCCAAAGTGGAACATTTTCCATCCCCCATAAATCTGATTTCAAATTGCAGCAGCTGAGCCATCACTAAATAAAAATACCCCAAGCCTGGAGGGAAGGTGACCTAGGTATTGGATCCCCAGAGGTTTCCTCCTCAAAGGTTTTTTTATGTTTGCTTGCATGCATGTGCAAGAAACATAGTGCCATCATCCGAGATTTCGGAGGTGTGTCACCCCCTCTTCCAATTCAGTCAGTGTGTTGGCAGGGGCGGCCCCTGTAAGCCAATGCATGCTGGAGCTGTCTATGACAAGCTCCAAAATGCAGTGGCATACAGTTGAAAGGGGAGCTATGCTTCAGTGAGCAGCAATAAGATGTCGCCTGCTTATCGCAGCTCCCCTACACACACACCACACGCGACGCAGCGCCCGCATGCACTGTCTCTCCCCATGCTATCGCCGACGGGTGCCCAATCCCCCATCGCTTCACTCTCTCTCCCCCGAGTACAAGGTGCCACACTGGAAGCCCACCCCAGCGGCAACAATGCCAGCTGACAGGGTGCCCAACTCGGCAGCTCCACACCCCCAGCATACCTTTCTGCCACTCTGGGAGCCCACCCAGCGTGGCAAACATTCTGCTTTTTTAACCTGTAAAGCAAAACGGTCCCATCGCAGTCTTCCTGCCCCCCACAACCCGCACCCACCCACTGCGCACCCTGCCTCCCACACCCCCCACCCCATACTTACACCTTCAGAGCTCGGCGCGACGATTCAAGTGGACCAGGAACACGTCTGCACTCTTCAAAGCCAACCACGAACTGAGGAAATGCCGGTAAGCTGTATAATGGGCTAGATAGGGTTTTTCAACTTTGTTGCATATCTCAGGCATTTTTGGAATTTTTGCACCAAATTTTTCAACATGGGGTTTTGGGACCCCTTCTCGCGAATGCTGTCATTGTCATCGCGCAGTCGGGGCCGAAGGGTGATTTCCAGTCACTGCACGAAATCACCTTCCAGGACTGATTAATGAACTAACACTGCCAGCATTCATGAATTAGGCTCTCAAGCCTATTTTGGTGGTGACTCACTGACTGACTTTACAGTGTGCATTGTGTGCAGTTCCTACGCACGTCATAAGTTCTGCGAATTTTCAATATTTTCACCCAGATTTTCAACATTGCCATTTTACCACACCTTCTTATGAGTAGTACAGCTGTCATTTTTTGCATCTCACCCAAAATGTGTTTCCGCCCATGTAGCGCACAATGGCGCAGTCGGTGTGCGAAATCAATGTATGGGACAAATTAAGAAAATTACAGTGACACTGTTCATGAGCACAGGTCTTAAAATGGCTATGTTGAAAAATTGGTGAAAAAATTCCAAAAAACGACTGTTTTACGAGTGTGCATTGTGCAGTTCCTACGCACGCTCGTAAGTTCACGAATTTTCAATATTTTCACTCCAGATTTTCAACATTGCCATTTTACCACACCTTCTTATGAGTACTACAGCTGTCATTTTTCACATCTTGCCCAAAATGTGTTTCCGCCCATGTAGCGCACAATGGCGAAGTCGATGTGCGAAATCAATGTATGGGACACATTAAGAAAATCACAGTGACACTGTTCATGAGCAGAGGTCTTAAAATGGCTATGTTGAAAATTTGGTGAAAAAATTCCTAAAAATGACTGTTTTACGAGCATGCTATGCAGTTCCTATGCATGCTCATAAGTATGTAATTTAATATTTTCACTCCAGATTTTCAACATTGACATTTTATTACACTTCCTTATGAACAGCACAGCTGCCATTTTTCATATCCACCCAAAATGTTTTTCGCACATATGGCGCACAATGGTGCTATTGGTGTGCGAAAGCAATGTTTGGGACAGATTAAGAAAATCAGTTACACTGTTCATGAGCAGAGGTCTTAAAATGGCTATGTTGAAAATTTGTGACAAAAGTCCATAAAATGACTGTGTTATGAGTGAGCATTGCGCAGTTTCCACGCACCCTCGTAAGTTCATGACTTTGTAATATTTTAAGTCCAGATTTTCACCAGTGGCATTTTTCCACACTTCCTTATTTACAGTACAGCTGTCATTTTTCACAACATGGCCGAAGTGTGTTTTCACACTTTCAGCGCAGAGATGCGTGGTCTCTGTGGGAAATCATTGCTCGGGACAGATAAAGAAAACCACAGTGACACTGTTCATGATCAGAGGCACCAAAATGCCTGAGTTGACAATCTGCTGTAAAAAAAATCCCCAACCTAATTATATTACGGGTGTGCATTGCACAGTTTCTTATCCTTTCGTGACTTCACCATTTTTTAAATATTTTACTGCAGATTTTTAACATTGTCATTTTTTACCTCCCATGAACAGTACAGCTGTCATTTTACATCCTGTTGAATGTTTTTGCACCTGTGGTGCTAAATACCGAAGGCTGTGCATAAGCAGCTTTCGCTAACAAACTGATATTCCCCTGTTCATGAGGTGGGGTCACAAAAACCATGTTGAACATTTGAGTGACAATACCAACGAATGCCTGAGGTATTAGGGTTTCCAACCATACGCCCAACCCTGTAGAGAATGACAGGCATCAGGGGTGTGACTTGGGATTCTTGCCTGTAATGCTCATACCATTCCACACCTGCAGCCAGTGAGAGGCATTGAGGTATGTCTTGGACTCTTCATCCCAATGTTTACCCCATTCTCCTATATCGCACCCATCTCACCATATTTCCTAATGGAATGGGGTGTGCATAAGACCAAAGACCCCAAAGAACACCGTGACACTTGTCAGTGTCTGCAGGGTGGGGTGTGGTGAAATGGCATGGCCGTTATGCCTGATGACCCAAAGGCACACCCCAATGCCTGTCACTCTCTGCAGGGTGGTGGTGGTGGGGTTGGCTTCAATTCAATACTTCATTGCCATTCCTATTACGCAGCTCTGTAACTTCTACACTACCACTGCCAATGCCAGCAAGCAAACATTCGGCATTGACAAATGCTTGTTCTCTTCTCTGTTCTGAAGATCATAATACTTGGTTAGTTTTAGTAGTATTACCTAGTTTACTTAGGTAGGATCCACTGTTGGATGGAGGTGGATGTTGACCCTACTCGCCATTCCCTCTCTCCTAAGGAAGCTCCCTTATGTCATCAGAGCAATCCATTTTATCTGTGCTATCTATTCTGCTATCCTGTTCATCTCATTTATGTTTCATCAAGCTGCCTGTTGCTGTCTGTCTGCTTTTTTGCCTTGTAGTCAATGATCACTGCTAATGTTCTTTTTGGGGGTTTCTTCCTAAGGTACCTTTAGCCAAGGAAACCTTCCTGCGACACCTCTACAGGGTGGTAATTCCTCATGAAATAGAGAGTGTGAATGACCAAAACATGGTAACACAGTTGCACAAGCAAAATACTATACTGGTTACGTAGGCCATTGAATTGAAAGGCTATGCCTGTAGTTCAATGGGTGAGCAACCAGCCATGCCCTCTTCCTAAGCTATATATGCAGTTCCTCCCAGCCTACCTTTGAAGCACATTTGCTTTGCCCCATCATCTTCCCCTCTTCCTCCAGTGGTTCACCTCTCTCCTTAAGGGGTTTCCTCCTAAGGTACCTTTAGCCAAGAGAAACTTTCCATGGCACCTCTAACGAACAGCTAATATTTTTCCTAGTCAAACTATCTCTTGCTGGGAGCTGCAATACTGAACATAGGATTTGCAAGAAAGCGAGTTGTGCTTACAACAGAGGGAGGGGAACCTTTCAATTGTCCTTGGTTTGTAGCAGATATACTGCAGGTGGAGGCTGCTTCTAACTGAAAGGTGAAATAAGGAATTTACAATTATCAGGAAAAGACAGTCTTGTTACAATTCTAAAGATTTTCAGTGCAGGAAGATTTTAAACTCTGGGCGAAACATTTGTCACAAATCCTGAAATAAGTGCAGGTACAGGTTGTGTATTTGACCCAGACAGTAAACTGTTTTCTGTGTTTATCATTGTTTGCCTTAAAAGGCAATTCCAAACTTTCTCAGGAAGTGATTACATCACAGAGACTTAATCAGCCAATAGCTTTGGTAACAGACCTGAGCACAATAGTATTATAAGCAAGTGTTTATAGCAAACTCATCAGAACAGCTAATATTTTTCCTAGTCAAACTATCTCTTGCTGGGAGCTGCAATACTGAACATAGGATTTGCAAAGCGAGTTGTGCTCACAACAGAGGAAGGGAACCTTTCAATTGTCCTTGGTTTGTAGCAGATATACTGCAGGTGGAGGCTGCTTCTAACTGAAAAGGTGAAATAAGGAATTTACAATTATCAGGAAAAGACAGTCTTGTTACAATTCTTAAGATTTTCAGTGCAGGAAGAGTTCAAAGCACAGCTGACTTATTTTGGGGCTGACTGCTTTCAGAGCACAAACCACCAGGCTGTTTTGGGGCTGGGGAGGTTTACCTGTGTCTGACTTGGATGTCTGGATTTTCTCTGTTTGATTAGCAGGGATTTTCTGTCAAATTGTTGTGTATAGTATCTTGCAGACAGGAAGGCACTCATCACAGTGGTGGGTCAGAGCTCTTAGCTGATTGTTTTGTGAGGGCACAGTTTAGGCCCAACCCCTTCCACCCTCACCCACCCACCCCTGGAAATAGTTCCTTTATACCTGGGGTTCTGACATCATTTCCTCAAAGAGTGCAAGGTGCATATCAATGTCATATCCTCTCTAGCACACAGCACTGAAAATATACACACACATTGTATAATATATATATATTTCTATATAACAAACCAATCACACACACAAGTACACACACACACAAAAAAATTGTCATGTGGGGAGTAGTGTAATGTAATGGCTGTGGTGCAGCAGTCTTCTGGGAGTCTTTCTGGAGGCTGAGATGCTGCCCTATTTGCAGACAACTCTCTGCCCTGAGGGAGAAAGTTGCCCGTCTTCAGGCCACACTGGACTGCAGTAAGAGAACCTTCCCCCAGGCCAGACTGGATGGTAGGAAGGGAACCCCCCCATCCAGGGAGCACCAGAGCCACCACCACTACCTCAGAGGTTGCAAGAAAGCACAGCAGTTCGGCCACAGTGGGCTCAGGGAGGGTGAGGAGGGTGGAACAGAGGCACACCCAGTCAGTTCTTCCACTCCACAATCCATACACCATTCTGGGGGAGCACAGCTCCCCTATGGATGCACCCACGGAGGAGATTAAGGAGGCTGAGGACACCTGTCACAAGGGAGGTCCACAGGAAGGAGGCAGAGGATGCCACAAGGAAAGGAAGCAGCTCCTGGTGGGGGACTCAATTATTAGGGGGGATAGAACTGGGGGGAGCAGGGAAAACTGAAGTAAAGTGCCTGTCTGGTGCCATGGCTTATAGGGACAGGAAGCGCATCCTCAGGATCACGAGAACAGCTGCACGGAAGTCTGAGCTGGATGTCATTGTCCACCTAGGGACAAATGACTTGGCTCAACATGAGATTAGAGCAGTGCAGAAGGACTTTGTAGAACTGGGGAGGGGCCTAAGACAAGTAGCACACACAGTATCCTTCTCAGAGGTGCTGCCTGTAAATTGCATGAGTGAGGCAAGGGTACTTTGCACCATGCAGTTTAATGAGTGGTTGAAAAAATGGTGTGGAGCACAGGGGTTTGGCTTCATTGCAGACTGGGGTTCCACCTGGAGAGACACCAGCCTATACTGGCAGGATGGTCTGCATCTGTCCAGGAAGGGGAACAAGTCTTTTGAGCAATCAGTTTAAATGCTTCATTGGCAAGCTTTTAAACTAGTCAAGGGGGGAGGCACTGATAAGCAGCAGGAAAATCCCAGCCTCTCCCTACAAAACAGGGTACTAAATGGGAAAAAGACCGAGGTAGAAAGGTCAGTGGGGGATGCTGCAACAGAAAGTAAAGCCATCAAAAATGGAAAGCAATGAGTACCAATGCACGTAGTCTGAGTAACAAGCTTCCTGAATTAGTGGCTTTGATGGAGGAGGAACATCTGGATATCGTGTAGTCACAGAAACATGGTTCACACAAAACCATGACTGGGACGTAAACATACCAGGATACACTATCTACAGGAGAGACAGAGAGGTAAAAGAGGAGGAGGGTAGCTCTTTACATAAGGGAAGGAATCAAAGTAACAGAACAAAAGAGAAAACAGGGAGGAGAAGAAGCACTGTGGGTAAATTTGGAGACCGGCAATGGCACCACAATCCGCACAGGGGTTGTATACAGACCCCCTTCTCAGGGGGAGGAAATGGACAAGGAAATGATAGAAAGTATACTTAGTATGGCAAAAAAAGGGGAGATATTGCTGATGGGTGATCTGAATATGCCAGATGTTAACTGGAGTGCAGTTGCCGCAGCCACTTCGAAGAGTGGGGTTATTCTAGATGCCCTACAGGGGGCATGCCTTAGACAACTAGTATTGGAGCCCACTCAAGAGGGAGCAATCTTAGACCTGGTTCTCTCAAATGGAGATGAAGAGAGATCACAGATGTAAGTGGGTAGCCATCTGGGAACTAGCGACCATCGAACAGTATGGTTCTAATAAACACAGCAATAGAGTCAAACCATACAAAGGCAAAGGTACTGGACTTTAGGAGGGCTGACTTTGCCAAAATGGGTAAGTGCCTAAGGAATGCACTAGCAAATGGGCAGGAAGGAGGGGTGGAAGAACAATGGGGAATAATAAAAACTGCCATCACAGAGGCAACAAGCCTTTGTGTGAAGCAAATAAACAAAACTAAATGATGCAAGTAACCACTATGGTTCTCAAAGGAAGTGGCAGTGAAGGTTCAAGAGAAAAAGAAAGCTTTCAGAAAGTACAAGGAATCACAGAAGGAGCAGGACAGAGAACTGTATCAGTTAAAGCAAAAGGAAGCTGGGAAGGCAGTCAGAACAGCAAAGGCCCAAACCGAGGAAAAGATAGCCAACTCAGTTAAGAAGAGGGATAAAACCTTTTATAGGTACATCAGTGAGCAAAGGAGGACCAAGGGAGGAGGATAGTGAGGCTTAATAAGAGGGGAGGGCAGAGGGAGGACTGTGAAAAGGCAGAGATACTAAACAAATATTTTTGCTCAGTATTTACAAAGGAAGGGGGTACCTAGAACAAACAGTAGAAACACACTGGATACAGAAGTTGATACCAGCCCATTTACAGAAGAAAGGGTTCTGAAAGAACTCTTAAAACTGAAGGTGGACAAAGCAATGGGGCCTGATGGATTCATCCCAGAATTCTAAAGAACTAAGGGTAGAATTAGTGACTCCACTGACTACCCTGTTTAACAAATCATGGGAGGATGGGGTGGTACCGAGGACTGGAGGAGGGCAGATGTGATTCCCTTCACAAAAGTGGGAGCAAGGCAGAAGCAGGAAACTACAGACCTGTTAGTTTAACCTCAGTGGTAGGGAAAATGATGGAATCACTTCTGAAGGAAAGAATTGTCGAGTATCTAGAGGCCAGAGGGGCACAGGACCCAAGGCAGCATGGATTCACAGCAGGAAGGTCATGCCAGACAAATCTGATAGACTTCTTTGACTGGGTGACCAAAGTAGTAGATCAGGGAGGGGCTGTGGACATGGCCTACCTAGACTTTAGCAAGGCATTTGACACAGTCCCACACAAAAGATTAATATACAAGTTAGCTAGCCTGGGAGTGGGACCCAAGATTGACAGCCTGGGTAAAAAATTGGCTGGAAAATAGGACACAGAGAGTAATAGTAAATGGAGTCCACTCTGATGAAAGCGGGGTTACTAGTGGGGTACCACAGGGTTCAGTATTAGGACCAGTCCTCTTCAGTGTCTTTATAAGCGACATTGCAGAGGGACTGGAAGGAAAAATATGTTTCTTTGCAGATGACACAAAGATCTGCAACAGAGTTGATGCACAAGGTGGGGTGGAAAGGATGAAAAGGGACTTGGCAAGGATAGCGGAATGGTCAAATGTATGGCAGCTTAGATTCAATGCTAAGAAGTGCAAGGTAATGCACCTGGGAAACAAAAACCCAGGGGAAGAGTACACAATGGGGGGTGCGATACTAACAACAACAAAAATGGAAAGGGACCTGGGGGTAGTCATATCAGATGACCTAAAGGTGGGCAAGCAATGTGAGAGGGCAGCAAGGAGGGCTGGGGGATATTGGGATGCATAGGGAGAGGCATCACCAGTAGAAAACAGGAAGTTATTATCCCTCTGTACAGACAGCTGGTCAGACCCCATCTGGAGTACTGCGTGCAGTTCTGGAGACCCAGTCTTCACAAAGACATAGACAGGATGGAAGCTGTCCAGAGGAGGGCAACTAAAATGGTGCAGGGTCTGCACGGAAGACATATGAAGAGACTAAAGGAGCTTAATATGTATAGCCTCGAGAAAAGGAGAGGGGGACATGGTAGAAACTTTCAAGTACCTCAAGGAAATCAACAAAGTCCAAGAGGTAACATCTTTCAAAAAAGAGGTGTGCAAGAACAAGGGGCACAATTTGAAGATGGGGGGTGGCTCAGTAATTTAAGGAAGTATTTTTTCACAGAGAGGGTTGTGGATGCATGGAACGGCCTTCCGGAGGAGGTGGTGGAGTCAAAAACAGTGGTGGAATTCAAGCATGCATGAGACAGTCATAAGGCAATTCTAGGGGATGGGGGTAGGAAGAAGTAGGCTGCTGGTTAACTAGGATCTGCAGCTTATCCAGTAGGCAGGGAAATGGGCAGACTGGGTGGGCCAAGCGGTCCTTATCTGCCATAAAATTCTGTGTTTCTATGTTTCTCTAGAGGTGGAACCCTCTTTGTGGGTTCCTTGCCTTTGGTACCCCTACAGGGTGGTAATTCCTCATGGAATAGAGAGTGTGAATGGCCAAAACATGGTAACACAGTTTATTTATTTATTTTTATTTATTTTTTGTCAGTCTGCTTTTCTACCTTATAGTCAATGATCACTGCTAATGTTCTTTTTGGAGGCTTCTTCCTAAGGTACCTTTTGCACAAGCGTAACACTATACTGGTTGGGTAGACCATTGAACTAACAATATAAGCATTTCACCTCAGTAACTTCAGAAGTACAGACCACAGATTTATTTATTTATTTATGAGTTTAACCAGGAAGGCATACTGAGTAGGGATTGCTCGAATCCAGATGCGACCTGGGGGACAAGTCCCAAGACAATAGTACAGTCACAGGAACAGTAGTTAAACAGCACAGTGCTCATATGGATGTAATGCTCCATTGACTGACTCCACATTAATTAAACATGCTTTTGCTAGCTATTGACAGCTACTTCAAACCTCTGGCATCTATCATCATAGCTGGTTTGGAGTAGTGGTGGCTGATTTACTTTTTATTTCTCTCTTTATTATTTCCCGACCTGTGTGATGCCACTTTTTACCACATTTTGAGTCTGCTTTACTACTTTTCTGTGCAGCTGAAATAATAAAAGGAGCATTTCTTTTAATATAGCTCATACTCAGTTTTCATTGACATTCTCTGTTCTTTATGAACACCCATTGTTTAAAATCACTTTTCTTGTGACTATTATGAACTAGCATGCAGCAGACACTGCTCCCTGACCTTGTGGGACAGCTGTGCAAATACAACTCATAATACTGATGAAAGCATGGTCCCAGCCATATTAAAAGGAGAACACCTTAGGGAGAACGTGCTATCATACAAGTCAGGGGGCACTCTAAAACAGAATAAAAAAGTATTATGCACTGCTACTTTAAGCCTGCTAGCCCTCTATACAGTAGACCCTTAAAGAGAAAGCATTATGGAACACAATAGGGCTTATTTTCCATATGGTACAAAAATATAACAAGTACTCCAAAGTCACTTCTATGCCCAAACATGCCATCTAGGAATTTTAGTTGTGTGGTGCTCCTTCTAGGTGGGTCAGGGGGCCAAGCATTTCAGTGTGTGCACATGCTCAAATTTTCTGACATCCACTAACTTCATCACATGATTCCATGATGCTGACATCCAGTCTCCTGATGCAGGCTTATTCTGCATATTAGCCATGTGTATACACACACTAGCAATGCTCTAGACCATTGAAGCTGCCCTACTAAACATTGAGGCTGAGGGAATAGAAACATAGAAACATAGAAGTTGATGGCAGATAAGGTCTGCAAGGCCCATCCAGTGTGCCCATTTTTCTACCTTATGAATGTGCCATAGGTTTGTACTCTGTCAATGGCATATCTATTCAAACTCATCTGTATTGCTCCCTTATGCCTATCCCATGCCTGTTTGAAACCCTGCACTGTGTTCATATCCACCACTTCCTGAGGTAGGCCATTTCATGCATCCACCACCCTTTCTGTGAAAAAGAACTTCCTCACGTTACCCCTTAAAGCAGCAGTGCAACGAAAATGGGTTAAAATTTGAACCCACCTCTTTTTCTTCCTAATTGATGCCAGATGTCTTCCATTTTATTTTGGTGGTGAAATTTTCAGTTTTCATTATCATTTAAGAATTTTATGAAAGTTTTAAAGTAATTATTTCTCAAGAAAAAAAGATGGCTGCCTCAATTTTGCATAGAAATAATATTGAGGATCCGAGGAGGATAACAGTCAGACAAAAATGAAAATGTACAGTGCACAGCATAGGAAGCATCCAGAAAACCCAAATCAACAGTTCTGCCAATATTTTTTATAACCATAGCAGAAAATGAGCTTTTTGGAATAACATTTTTCGTTGCACTGCTGCTTTAATCGGCCTCCCTCTAATCTCATGCTGTGTCCTCTTGTCCTGCTCTTTTTCTTATATAGAAATGTGTTAAACTCTTTCACCTTGTTAATGCCCTTAAGATGTTTGAATGTTCCGATCATATCACCTCTCTCTCTCCTTTGCTCTAGGGTATACATATTGAGCTCTGTTAATCTGTCCTCATATGTTTTTGATGCAGTCTCTGCACCATTTTGGTTTCCCTTCTCTGGATTGCTTCCATTTTGCTAAAGTCCTTGTGCAGGTGCATCCGCCAGTACTGCACGCAGTACTCCAGATGGGGCCTAACCAGTGTCTTGTAAAGAGGGATTATTACCTCCCTCTTACACCTTGTGATACCCCAACTAATACACCTCAACATCCCTCTAGCCTTACCTACTGCTTTAGTGGTCTGCTTGGATGATTTCAGGTCATCTATGATGATGATGCCCAAGTCTCTTTCTTCCCTTGTGATTGCCAGCAACTCCCCTTCCAACCTATAGGTGGCTTCAGGGTTTTTCTTCCCTATGTGCATGATCTTGCACTTCTTTGCATTAAACCCCAGTTGACACTCTTCAGACCATTTTCCCAGTTTATCCAGATCTTTTCTCATTCTGTCCACCCCATCTGGATCATCTACTCTGTTGCAGATCTTCGTGTCATCTGCAAACAGACAAACCTTACCCTCCAGTCCATCTGCATTGTCACTGATGAAGATATTGAAGAGGACTGGCCCCAGGACTGATCCCTGAGGTACCCCATGTGTGATTTGCATCTCTTCTGACTAGATACAGTTTACCACCACTCTCTGTTTTCTGCCCACCAACCAGTTTGCCAGCCCGTTGACCAACTTCTGACCCACCCCAAGCCAACCCAGCTTATTAATCAATCTTCTATGTGGAACAGTATTGAAAGCATTCCTGTAGTCATGGTAGGTGACATAAACTGCACCCCCTTGGTCCACCACTCTGGTTACCCAGTCAAAGAAATCTATGATATTAGTTTGACAGGACCTTTCTGTTGTAAACCCATGCTGTCTTGGATCCTGTGCTCCTATGGATTCCAGGTGTTGCACTATCCTTTCCTTAAGGAGTGCCTCCGTAATTTTGCCCACTACTGAGGTAAGACTGACTGGTCTGTAGTTCCCTGCCTCCTCCCTTCTACCACTCTTGTGGAGTGGGATCATATGAGCCCTTCTCCAGTCTTCTGGGACCTCTCCTGTGCTCAGAGACTCACTAAACAGTTCTGCTAATGGCTCTGCTAGTTCCACCCTTAGCTCCTTTAGTACCCTGTGATGTATGCCATCAGGTCCTATTGCCTTGTCCACCCTGAGCTTAGCAAGCTCTTGTAGGACCCTTTCTTTTGTGAAGTGACTTGTACACACCTTTCTTCCTCCCTGTGTACATTGTGCTGGGCTGTGGGCCCTGCCCTATCTTCTCCTCAGTAAATATATATATATTTTTTTTTTATTTAGTTGTTTAACCAGGTATAGCACACTAAGCTGAAAGCTTTTTTACAGGAGCGATCTGGGAGCACAAGGAGGTTAAGTGACTTGCTCAGGGTCACACAGTATGCAAGTGGAAGCTGTGGGATTCAAACCCAGGTCTGGTCTGCTGGATGTCACCAAATTTGCAGCTCAGAGCCTTAGACCACTGCGCTATACTGCCTCCATAATATTGAGAGGAAGTATCTATTTAGGATAGATGCTTTTTCTTGGTCCTCCTCCACACACTACCTCTTATACCCTTTGATCTTAGCAATACCCCCTCTGGATTTTCTCCTTTCACTAATGTATCTATAGAAAGTCCTGTCCCTTCTTTTACTGGTCGTGCTAGTGTTTCCTCTGTTTGGGCCTTTGCCTACCTTACTACCTTCCCTGTTTCCCTTAGGGAAATTTGGTATGCCTCCCTATCTTCTTCCCGCTGTATTCCTTTATATTTCCTGAAGGCCAGCCTTTTGGCTCTGACCTTTTCTGCTACTGTTTTTGAGAACCAAAGTGGTTTCCTACTTCTTTTGCTCTTGCTTTTCTCTATAACACAATGAGATGTTGCTTCAAGTATTGCATCCTTAATGCTTGCCAACTTTGCCCGTACCTCCTAACCTGTATCTCTTCTTGCCAGGGCTAGCTTAACTCTGTTGGCCATCATATCAAAGTCAGCTCCTCTGAAGTCCCATATTTTTATCTTGGAATGGGTTGATTTAGTTCTAGTGGCCAAATTGAACCATACCATGTGATGGTCACTGGCCCCCTGGTGACCTTCAACCTGGAGATCTGTGATCCTTTCCCAGATAGTCAGTACTAGATCTAGGCTAGCCCTGTCTCTTGTGGGTTGTTGTATCAATTGTTTGAGGCCCTCCCCCTGCAAAGAATCCACTATGTGTCTATTTCTAGTGGATGTTCCTACTGGTATTGATCAATCTGTATCTGGCATGTTGAAGTCTCCCATTATCAGAACCTCCCCTTTAGCAGTCATGTTTTGTATATCTTCTAACAGTAATGTGCCTATGTCCTCCCCTGGTCTGGAGGACTGTAGACAACCCCAGTTTGTATGTCTGTCCCATATCCTGTTTTCAGGGTGACCCACAGTTCTTCTGGCTCCTTATGTGTATTCTGAACTTCTGTAGCTTTGATATTCTGATTGACATAAAGGGCCACTCCTCCCTCCCCCCCTTTTTGCACCTCAATCTCTTCTGAACAGTACTTAGCTAGGTACTGAAGTCTTCAAAGTGTGATTACTGGTGAACCATGTCTTGCTAATGGCTACTATGTTCAGTTTAACCTCTGCCGTTGCCTGCAGGTCTGGGATCTTGTTTCCTAGACTGCAGGCATTTGTGTACATGATTTTCCATTGGCCAGATTTCAGTGCATTAGTTGTTGGCGAGCTAAGTGAGAACTGTTTTGTGCACTATTTGCCAAGCAGTTTCAAAAACAATTTCAAAACTGAATGATGGCTAAAAACAATTCCATAGGACCCATTATCTTCCCTGTTTGTTTTTGCAGCATATCATAATCTAAAGAAAACAAGAGTGGAATACTTTTGTGGATAACAGTAAGGGAAAATGTTCATTTTTATTATATGACAGGAAGGATTAAAGAGGCACTGTCAGCCTTACCCTTTCGTTTTGTGCCCAATGTTAAAAGTGTGCCTTCTGGCACACACCTAGCACATGCATACTACAAAATGCCCCTATGTGCATAAAAGTTAATCTTTATTACCACAAACTGTAATTTTGCCCCAAATAGTGTTTACCTCATGACGATCGGAATTCAGCCGTGTCCTGGAAGCACATCCAGGTTGGGATGTCGGTTAGGCAGGAGCGCGGGTCCTGAAGTGTGATTTTTGCACAAAGCATCTCCACAAACATGTTATTCCTGTCCCGGCTATTATAAGTAAAAGCTGCTGGTATTTCAGACTGAAAAATGAGCAGTGCAAAGAGTACAATTTAAACTTTTAGAGTGGAGCTAAAATCCCGCGCATGCACTCAAGAGGCATAAAGAAAGATCCCGTGCATGTGCAGGAGCATGCAGTTTGTGCGCATGCGCGATATCTTAGCTCCATTCTAAAAGTTTAAATTATAGTCCTCGCAGTGCTCATTTTCCTCTTTGAGATACCAGCAGCTTTTGCCTGTAACAGCAGAGACAAGAATAGCATGTTTTTGCAAGTGCATTGTGCAAAAGTTGTACTTCGGGACTGCGCTCCTGCCTAACTCGCGTCCCCGACCTGGATGTGCTTCTGGGACGCTGCTGACTTTTGATGGACCCGAGTGAAACATTATTTTTTGCAAAATTCCAGTTTACAGTAATAAAGATTAACTTTTATACACACAGGGGCATTGGTCAATACATGAGTGCTAGGTGTGTGCCAGGAGGCACACTTTACAAACTGTGCACAAAATGAAGGGGCAAAGCTGACAGTGTCCGTTTAAGACTATTCATCTCTCTGCATTTGAATATAAACCTGAACATACAGGGAAGATTTGTATTTACTTTGAATATGTAAAGGAACTGTAACAAATTTGTCTAAAGGGTGAAAACAAAATTTTGTTTAAACACAAGAAATGAGTATGCATATTATATTCCTTTACAGAGCAAAACAGCTGCGTATGGTTAATGGAACTGACATGTAAAACAGAGTTATGCTTATAGTCTAATATAACTACCTCAGAGTTTGAATATTTGCATAGAAGCAGCAACATACTAAAGGGATAATCCTCTGTTAGTTTTTTTTATTTTTTATTTTGGAGAGATGGGTCCCTACAGAGCATGGCATACTGAAGCAACAAACACTGTCTTGTGAAATGCAAGAGGTGATCTACTATCCAATCTTAGTCCAGAAATTTAGTAGAGTATTGGTACAGTATATTTAAATTTAGATACAATTGCCCACCCTGAGGAAGGGGCTTGCATGCCACAAAATGTAAGTGGTTAAACAGGCAGTGAGATATCTTTGTACCAATAAATCTGATAGAAAATATACAGTATAATCTGGGTAAGAGAGTGCACATGGATGCAGGTGGTTATAAATAACCTGCATAGGAGTGGCCTGCTCCCTAATTTAGTGATCTTCTTTTGCAAAACCCAGGGCTGTACCAGGTCTCTCTGGTCATTAAACTTATCAACCTGTACTGTACTTTCCTAGTTTGCCCTTTCTACCACTTTTGTGAAGGTGTACCACATTTGCAGGCCCTGTTTTTTTTTACCTTCAGTGTCCCGAGCCTTCCTAACACCCTGTCTGTTGTAATTGAATCAGTACACATTTTTGCTCCCTCCCCAGTCTAGTGTTACCTTTTCACTGATGCAAGGGCCCTTCTTTTTCCTTGGAAAATATTGAACAGAAGTAATCATTTAGTATTTCTGCCTTGCCTTCACTGTCTTCTGCCCACCCCTCATCCAGTTTCAGCTTGACATTGCTTTCTTAATTTTTCTTTTTTCCCCGATGTAATGAAAGAAGGCTTTGTCCCCTTCCTAAACTTCAGTAATCATCAGTTTCATGCTGGCCTTTGTCTTCCACACCTCCCTGCTGTCTTCCACTAGCTCAGCGATGTATACATCCCTATTCCCATCCTTCTCTTTGTAAATTTCTTAAAAGCACCCCTTTTTAACTTCACTATAGCCTCCACAGTACCTCTCTTGTACCAGTAAACTAAATTGGTTTTCTGCATCTTTAACCTTCCCCTACCTGCCATAAGCAGAAGCTTATTTGCTTCTGTAGGCTATCCTTAATAATAGCCCACATCCCTTCTACCACCCACTCTCTCTATTCACTCCAGCCTTCCTCTATGTTTCTCTTTCATATCTTCTGAACTAGCCCATCTGCAATCAAGGATCCTAGTTTGGGAATTTGTATGTTGCTCTCTAGCTATTATGTCCCTTGTTATCTTGATTACTCCCTATTTTATAATGCCACCCCTCCTCCCCTGCTCTCACTATCCATCCTGCAGATTAAACACCCTGGAACAGGGAAGTCACAGTCATGGTATGGAATCACCCATGTTTCTGTAATGGCCATTAAGTTCAGATAGGTTTCTGAAGCCAGTGACTGGAAATATTATACTTTGTTGTCCAGACTCCTTGTATTGATGGTTATGGCTTTCCTGGATGACTGGTTCTCCTTGGTGTTTTCATCAGAGTTCATGAATGTCACTAGTTCCAGAGTGTTCTGGTTCTTTGTGTAGATTTTTTTATATGTTTTTAGATTTTGGTCCCTCCTATCCTTTTTCCCATTGTTACCCTCTCTACTGTCCTTCCTACCCCAAGGGTGTTGTCCTGGATGCCTTATTGCTCTCTATGTGTGAATGCTTAAGGTCCTTTCCCCTGGTGAAGTCCTCCACCAACTTAGTTTAATTTTCTACTTAGATACTCTTCTAGCTTCCTCACCAGTGCCCTGGTTCCTCCTCCACTGAGATGAAGGCAATCCTATGAATACAATGCCTTATACAGTACTTCTAGAGGCTTCCCCAGTCCCCATGTAGCCTCTAGCCCTGCTTCTTGCACCACCCCTTTAGCCATGTGTTATAGTCTGCAATCTTACAGTAGCTTTCCTGGCCTGGTAAGAAAGTGGCAACGAAAGCCATTCAGGGATGGCTACAGAGACTGCCCTCTCTCTCAGACTCTATCCCAGTGCCCGGAACCTGTCCTGTACTATCTGTACCACATTACCTTCCATATCATTGGTTACCAAGTGGATCACAATATCTGATTCCCCAGTGCTCCTATCATCACACATGGTCTGGGTCTGGATCATGGGTAGGATCTTCACCACATCCATACCCGGAAGGCATGCCACCTTCAGCCTACCAGACCCTCAACTAGCTTCTCCATCCCCCTTACAACTGAGCCACAAAGTACCATGAATCTAATCTTTCCTTTTCTCCTCATACTTACTAGCCCCTACCCAGCAGTTTCCTCCTGTGCAGACTTGGCCACATGACTAAGCTCCTTCTGTACAGGTTTCCAACAGCTGTCGAGTACTGAAACATGGGGTAGAGAAGGCTGAAAACTGCTCAACAAGCCTGACCCCCTCCATGATCACTGCTGGAGCAGTTGTAATCCCTCAGGAGCCCCTGCAAGTAAGCCACACCTCCTATGCATGCCTTCTACAATCAGGAGGCTGCCATCATCTAAGGGACAATTTTTTATTCCAAGGCCAGGAAGTTTGAACTTTAGGAAAAGATCCTGGTGTCCTTGAGTATCACATCACTTCCAACAGCTTTTGGGTACTAAAATAGAGAACAAGAAACCTGGAGCCTGCCCAGCAAGTTTGTTACCCCCCCCGCCACATCACTGCTGGACCAGCTGTGATCCATCTGGTCCCTTTGCAGCTAAGCCATGCATCCTGCACCTGTCTCCTGCAATCATGAGGCTGACATCACCTAAGGGGTGGCTTTTACTTCAAGTCCAGGAAGTTTGAACTTTAACAAAAGAGGCTGGCATCCCTAAACATCATGTTATTTCCAACAGCCATCATGTACTGAAATGGGGTTTGAGAATCCTGGATCCTACCTAACAAGCCTGTCCACCCCACGATAGCAATTGGAGGAGCTGTAATCCCTCAAGATCCCCTGCAATTAAGCCATGCATCCTACACCTGCCTACACTAGTTAGGAGGTTGCCTTCACCTAAGGGGTGGTTGTTACTCTGAGCCTGGGAAGTTTTTTTTTATATATTCCTCCTGTTTTTCACCACTGTGGAGCAGACCCAGCAATCTCCAGCCACTGGCACCACACCCAAAGACCAGGCCTGGTGCATGGATTTATACGCCCCATGCACACGGGGTTGGCCACACCCTGATGAAGGTGCCTCTCATGTCCAGGAGTGCAGCGTACGGCAATCAGCCACCAAGATTGCCCTGCTATTTTCCACCTTTTTTCCTGCCCCTGGGAGCTGGACGTGCAATGGCATCAGGGCATGGCTATGTTGATGCCCGTTGCACCTCCCCATCCAGGCATGAAGCTGTAGTGCAGCTGGCCTCCGCCAGTTGCCACTGCATCATGATACATTGCACCCACCCACCCCAGAGGAAGGAGAGCAGTCATGGGACTCTCAATCCTCCCTCTCCCCTGCCAGCCCCCAGTGACCCAAGTCCATTCCTGAACCCAGGTTGCCAGTGTGGTGTGAGGTGTGGCATTCTGCACCTCAACCCTCAGCACCACTAGGCTGGCAGCCTGAGAAGTTTAAACTTTAACAAAAGAGATTGATGTCCCTGAGTATTGTGCCATTTCCAGTAGTCTTCAAGTACTGAAATGGGGGGTTGAGAAGTCTGGATACTGTCTAATAAGCCTGCCCCCTGCCCCACAATAGGTGCTGGAACAGCTGCAATACTCCAGTTGCCCAGCAACTAAGCTGCACCTCTTACTCCTGCCTCTGCCAATCAGGAGGCTACCTTCATCTAAGGGGTGTAGGGGTGTTTTTTTTACCCAAGCCTGGGAAGTTTGAACTTTAAAATAAGGATTGGCATCCATGAACATGACACTATTTCCAATAGCCATTAGGTACTAAAATGAGGGGGGGTAGAAAAGACTGGATCTTGACCAACAAGCATGCCCCCCCAATTTACCACTAGCGCAGTTGTAATCCCACAGGAACCTGTGCAACTAAGCTACAGTGCCTATACCTGTGTCCTCCAACCAGGAGACTGCCTTCACCTTTGGGTCATTGGGGGAGGGGGCAGTGCCTAGGGATTGGTTAACAGCAAATGTGATACCCATTCATAAGAAGAGAGATAGAGCAGACTGCACAAACTATAGGCCCATAAGTTTGACATTGGTGCCAGGCAAACTAATGGAATCAATATTAAAAGATGTCATAAATCTATATCTAACTGAGACTGATCAGGATGATAGGGAGCAGCATGGATTTGTGGCCAGCAGGCCATGTATGACAAACATGTTATGTTTTTATGAGAAAATTTCAGCAGCATTGGACAGGGGGACGATGGTAGACTGCAATGCAATGTTCAAGTTCAAGTTAAGTTTATTGTTAACAAACACAGTTGTCATCACAATTAAAAAACATTGATAAATAAAAAAGGAAAAACACACTTTATTCAAATATTATCAATAAAAGTACAAATAAATGTCATACAAAGACACGCTTCATCTTACATGGTACTTAAGTCAAGTTTTTCATTCTTTTGAATATGTCTTTTTCTATTTTCCAACAGTCTAGCAAACCTTGCTACTTCCTCCAAAATGATCTTTTCTTCTGAGTTCAATAATAATTAATTTGGTAGAGTGAATCCATTTCCAGGGTGGCAAGAACGTCCCCTAGTATTTGTGACCTTTCCTTATTATATAGTGGACAAAATAAAAGAAGGTGAGCTAAATCATCTTTACTTTTGTGACAAGCACACAAATCCAAGTTTGTTTTTCTAAGTAATCTTCTTAAAGTCTGGCTATCTATACAGTATATCCAAATCTGAGTTTGGTAAATATCTTTCTTAAAGTGGGATTTTGTATTATATATAAGTATTTCTTTATCCCATACACTCTCATATTATTAGTTGATAGCCAGGCACTTACTTTATAATTCTTGCTTAAGGCCATTTCTCTCTGGGCATGAATATCCCTAATTCTGGTTTTAACTTCTTGCTTAATTTCTATAGCTGGTTTTACCAAGTCATCAGCTATACCCTGAAGGAGCCCATATGGTTTAAGGAGTTCCTGTAATGCATATAAACCAGGGCACTTATATCCTAATTGGTTATAGTATAGTACTTCCTCCATGCTTGCCCTGGGTAATCTTTTACTTGGCATGTTGTATACTTTTAACCAGTGTGTACATAATCTTTGTTCAATTTCTTTCCTTATTGGAAGCTGTCCAATTTCAAGTCTTGCTAGCACAGATGCTGCACTATTTGGCAATCCTAATAATTTTTTATAAAATGTATTCATGCCAGGTTTAAGTCTAATTCGATATCATAGTCTCCCCATATTTCAGACCCATAAAGAATCTGTGACTTAATCTTTGCATTAAACACCTTTAGCGAGCCCTTGATAGACTGGTCTCCATATTTATAAGAAAAGGATTCGATTGACGGAGTTAATCGTTTGATTTTCTGAATCAAAGTGGATATGTGTTCTTGCCACCCCAGATTATATTTAAATACTAAACCCAGGTAGCAGAATTTCTCTACATATTCAATGTTGTTATTTATACAATATAAATCTGGTATGTTATTCGATCTCAAATAGTTTCTATTAAATATCATGAATTTTGTTTTGTCATAGTTAATTGTTAAGTCAGCTTTAACAGATTTTTCAAAAAATTTCATCAAGCTTCTTTAATAACCAGGAAGCTAGTTGCCATTAAAACAACATCATCAGCATAGGCTAGGTAGGAACACCACCTGGAGCCACACCTGGGCATGTGCAGCTCTGGGTCATCCAAAATGTCCAGTACTTCATTTAAAAATAAGTTAAAGAGTACAGGTGACAAAAAACAACCTTGCCTCAGGCCAATATTAGATGGGAGTTTAGGGGTAGTATCACCTAACTTGTTATATCTTACAGTAGTATGATTATTACTGTATAACTGTTTAAGCAAACAGATAATTGACTCATCTAACTTATATTTTCTCAAGGTTTCCCATAATGTTTCCATGTTAACTCTATCAAACACTGATTTAAGGTTGATAAACACACAGAAGAATTTTTGTTTCTTAATATAAATATATTTGTGGACCAAGTACGATAATACAAAGCATTGATTTAATGTGGAATGATCCTGTTGAGAACCTACTTGTCCTTCATTCAGGATTTCTTTTTTGGCCAACCATGTCAGTATTCTGCTATGAATTATCTTAGTAAATAATTTTTGTGTTGTATCTAAAAGACTTATGGGTCTATAATTACTTGGATTAGATTTTTCACCCTTTTATAAATTGGAATAATAATATTTTCTTGCCATGTTAATGGAATCCTTCCTGTTTCATTTATAAGATTAAACAGTCTCTTGAGGATTGGAATCCAAAGTTCTGGATCATCTTTTATAATGTCAACGAGAATTCCATCCGTTACTGGAGCTTTATATCTTTTAGCTGTATCAATAGCTAAAATAATTTCTTCTTCAGATATTTTATCTTCCAGTGGTCTCCATTTTCCCTCATATATTGACTCATTCTGAACATTCAAATTATAAAAAAGGGTTTTTATAATAACTATACCACAAAGTAGGATCCATATGATTCTCCATTGTATAAGGTATATTGTCCCAACCATAGGTTACCATTTGCCAATATTTTCTATTATCTTTTGCCCAAGCAGCCTTCTCAAATTGTTCCTATAATCTTTTTCTAAAGAGGTGTTTCTTTTTTTCAAAAAGGTTTTTATATTCTTTTCTTAATTTATTTAAAGTATACTTATTGATTTTGGTCGGATTTTTTAACAGTATACCTTACATATTGATTTACCTTCTTTTTTTTTGGCCTTGCACTCCCCATCATACCATTTACTTCCTCTTTTTTCCTTAAATGTCATGGCTTTAATTATAATCTTGGAGATCTTTGCCATAGTCATTATATATAAATCTAAAAATTGATCACAGGGCACATACTGTAAATTAACTATAATATCATTCCTTATCCCATTATCTTTTAATAATGATATTGATTTGTAGTTTTCTATCAAATCCCATTTTATCCCTTTCTTAACTCTTCGGATATTTAGATTTTGATTGTTTCTATATTTTTCCCCTTGTTTAATTTTAATGTTGATCTCTAATGGGTTATGCTCACTCTCTGAGCATTTACCTAGGGAGAAATCTACAAAATATTTCATTAAATTCAAAGTTATCCAACAGAGATCAATTATAGAGACACCCTTCACCCCCAGATAAGTGAATTCTCTGAGGGACTCTCCATTAGAATGTCCATTGATCAGAAGCATATTATTATCTTTCAAACCTAGTACAACTTGTTTTCCTCTTTTGCAGCTCTTCTTGCTTTTGTCACCCTACTCATTTTTAGTTTTTGTGATCCCAGGGCTGCCGGGTCTCCAGATTTCACTGGTGGGCTCCAGGCTGTGTCCCACCCTGCATTAAAATCCCCACAATAATTATTCTTGCATCAGTCTCACATGATTTCCATTGTTCTATTACAGAGCTGAGTTTATCAACAATATTGTTATCTTTGTATTTCGATCCACTGTGGGAAATAAACATTGAGGATGAGAGTTCTCTTGTTTTTATTACAAGAGTGGTTGCTAATATGAGATTAGAGTTTACTGTATATTCATCATACTTTATTTGATTTGCAATCTTTCCCCAAGTTAAAAGACCACCGGTAATCTACCAAATTTACTTATACTGCTTGCCCTTTATTGAACATCTTGTATCCCTCAATGTATATTTCCTTGTTAGTACATGTTTCTTGCAGACAAATAAAATTAAACTGCTTTAAATAATTTATGAATGTTGGGTCTGCTAATCTTTCCCCTAGTCCAGTGACATTCCAAGATAGGATGTTAAAATCTGTATTTATAATATTTTTTGAATCATCTCTTTCCATCTGTCATATATCATCTGTGTCTTGTAGGATCTTTAACCTGTTGGCCACTTTAATTAAATTTAACCACTGCATTGGATTTTGCTAAGGCATTTGATAAAGTACCACACATAGAAATACTAAACTGTTTGTTAGAAATATATATGGAATATAGAGTATGCCAATGGATCCAGGCCTGGCTGACGTACAGGACTCAGAGGGGGTGTATAAATGGCTATCTTTCTGATGAGATATCTGTGACTTGGAGGGGGTCCCTCAGGGGTCAGTGCTGGGGCCTGTGCTGTTTAGAGTTTTCATAGCACAAATGGGGAAGGGGGCATACAGCTGGGTAAGTAAATATGCAGATGGTTCTAACCCGGCCAGCCTAGTAACACAGTCAGAGGGGGCGGAGACAATACAGAAAGATTTGGACAAAATCAACAAATGGGCAACTGAAAAGGGAATGAGTTTTAACATAGACAAATGTGTGATTCATATGGGAAACAAAAATCTGGAACACAGTTATCAGATCAATGGGCAAACCCTCAGGAAGTTGGAGTGGAAAAGGACCTGACATATTAGTAGACCAAAACTTAAGCACCATGCTCAGTGTGACAAACATATAATAAAAGCAAATAGGGTTTTATGGAATACAAAAAAGAGCTTCAAAAGTAGAAAGGAGGCTGTGATTATGCCCTTGTACAGAGCCTATGTTAGGCTTATGTTGGACTATTGTGCCCCTGTGTGGGGGCCCATAAATAAAGGGACAGTGGCAAGGTTGGAGATGGTGCAGAGGATGGCCACAAGGATGGTGCATAGCATGCAGGATAGGACCTATCAGCAGAGATTAGTAGATCTAAGGCTAATGTAATTGGAGACAAGAAGAGTCAGAGGGGACCTGATGCTGTGTTTTGATATAATACAGAATGACCATATGTTAAATGAACTAAATCTACAGTTTAAAAACAATAAACTGGGTACCAGAGGGCATTAACTTCCACTAAGACATATAAAGTGTAACACAAGTAGCGTATGGCTTTTATACTCGAGAGTGGTGGCCCCATGAAATGGGTTACCGAGAGAAATTGTAAATGCTACAAGTAAGGCACAATTTAAATGAAACTTAGATACCTATATCTTAGAAGGTCACAATCCAGCATACTATGGGTAAAGAGGAAAAGAGTACTGTTACGGGTCAATCATTGGCCCCCTCAGCTCCTCACTACTTAGTATGAACTTAGTAGTACTGTATAATGAATCCTAGTTCAAGTGGTCCTCCATGTTATGGTCCTCCATGTTAAGGGCCTCAGTGCAAAGGGCAACACCAGGGAGTCAGCCTGAGGGGTTCAGCCATGGGAGGCAGCCAGTGGGCAGACATGCTGCTTGTCCGACACCTGTCCAGGATCATTATGGTCCTATGGTACTGTTGTGTGCACAATTAAATAGCTACTATTCCTGCTAGCAGTGAGGCATGGGCATTTGCATATGCTTCTCCTTATGCTTTGCATTATTGGGGTATGTGTAATTTATGTTTTCTAATTCTATTACTGCTCTCTAGGGACAAAGAGTCCATCTCAGATCCTAATCCTGATAACTGCAGGGTGTCCTCCACTAATTCTCTTTCAAGTCTTTTGGTTGCTTTCGCTCAAGTGTCATTTTGACTATGCCCTTGGTAGTATCATCAATGGCACATTACATGAAGGTATTGTGTCCTCGTATGTTCCTCCTTAAGCCATGGACTATCCCTTGGTGTATGCATAATATATCGGTCCCCCTTTGGAAGTCCCCAAAGTCTCCACTGTTATGGAGAGCAAAGCTCTGTCAGTTGCCATGCCATCTCTGTGGAACAGCTTCACTCCATCTATCCACATGATGGCCCTCCTTCAAATCAAAACTCAGAGCCTGGTTACTTCTGGAATCCACCTGCTCCTGCTCCCAGGGTGATCAGTCCCCTCTGGGGTGCAGTTACTACTCCCCCACTCCAGACCCTTTTTTGACTTATTGTCTTTTCTTCCCCCTCCCTTGTGCTCTCTGTCTCCGTTCCCTTCCCATTCCCTACCCTGCTAGTTTACTTATTTCTCTCTTCTACACCTTCCCCACTTCCCAGCTGTTTTCCATAGATGCCCTGCCTTGTCCTTCTCTCATTCCACCTCCTCTCCCCATTACTTAGTTACTTAGAATCCTGGTGTGCACTTATGACTCTACTGGCACCTAGTTTCACTGATTTCCCCCTCTCTGGGGGGTTACTAGTGGGGTACCGCACGGTTCAGTATTGGGTCCAGTCCTTTTTAATGTCTTCATCAGTGACATTGCAGAGGGACTGGAAGGAAAAGTATGCCTTTTTGCAGATGACACAAAGATCTGCAACAGGGTTGATACACAAGGAGGCGTGGAAAGGATGAAAAGGGACTTGGCAAGGTTGGAGGAATGGTCAGAAGTATGGCAGCTAGGATTCAACGCAAAGAAGTGCAAAATAATGCACCTGGGAAACAAGAACCCAGGGGAACAATACACAATGACCCAAGTCCATTCCTGAACCCAGGTTGCCAGTGTGGTGTGAGGTGTGGCATTCTGCACCTCAACCCTCAGCACCACTAGGCTGGCAGCCTGAGAAGTTTAAACTTTAACAAAAGAGATTGATGTCCCTGAGTATTGTGCCATTTCCAGTAGTCTTCAAGTACTGAAATGGGGGGTTGAGAAGTCTGGATACTGTCTAATAAGCCTGCCCCCTGCCCCACAATAGGTGCTGGAACAGCTGCAATACTCCAGTTGCCCAGCAACTAAGCTGCACCTCTTACTCCTGCCTCTGCCAATCAGGAGGCTACCTTCATCTAAGGGGTGTAGGGGTGTTTTTTTTACCCAAGCCTGGGAAGTTTGAACTTTAAAATAAGGATTGGCATCCATGAACATGACACTATTTCCAATAGCCATTAGGTACTAAAATGAGGGGGGGTAGAAAAGACTGGATCTTGACCAACAAGCATGCCCCCCCAATTTACCACTAGCGCAGTTGTAATCCCACAGGAACCTGTGCAACTAAGCTACAGTGCCTATACCTGTGTCCTCCAACCAGGAGACTGCCTTTCACCTTTGGGTCATTGGGGAGGGGCAGTGCCTAGGGATTGGTTAACAGCAAATGTGATACCCATTCATAAGAAGAGAGATAGAGCAGACTGCACAAACTATAGGCCCATAAGTTTGACATTGGTGCCAGGCAAACTAATGGAATCAATATTAAAAGATGTCATAAATCTATATCTAACTGAGACTGATCAGGATGATAGGGAGCAGCATGGATTTGTGGCCAGCAGGCCATGTATGACAAACATGTTATGTTTTTATGAGAAAATTTCAGCAGCATTGGACAGGGGGACGATGGTAGACTGCAATGCAATGTTCAAGTTCAAGTTAAGTTTATTGTTAACAAACACAGTTGTCATCACAATTAAAAAACATTGATAAATAAAAAAGGAAAAACACACTTTATTCAAATATTATCAATAAAAGTACAAATAAATGTCATACAAAGACACGCTTCATCTTACATGGTACTTAAGTCAAGTTTTTCATTCTTTTGAATATGTCTTTTTCTATTTTCCAACAGTCTAGCAAACCTTGCTACTTCCTCCAAAATGATCTTTTCTTCTGAGTTCAATAATAATTAATTTGGTAGAGTGAATCCATTTCCAGGGTGGCAAGAACGTCCCCTAGTATTTGTGACCTTTCCTTATTATATAGTGGACAAAATAAAAGAAGGTGAGCTAAATCATCTTTACTTTTGTGACAAGCACACAAATCCAAGTTTGTTTTTCTAAGTAATCTTCTTAAAGTCTGGCTATCTATACAGTATATCCAAATCTGAGTTTGGTAAATATCTTTCTTAAAGTGGGATTTTGTATTATATATAAGTATTTCTTTATCCCATACACTCTCATATTATTAGTTGATAGCCAGGCACTTACTTTATAATTCTTGCTTAAGGCCATTTCTCTCTGGGCATGAATATCCCTAATTCTGGTTTTAACTTCTTGCTTAATTTCTATAGCTGGTTTTACCAAGTCATCAGCTATACCCTGAAGGAGCCCATATGGTTTAAGGAGTTCCTGTAATGCATATAAACCAGGGCACTTATATCCTAATTGGTTATAGTATAGTACTTCCTCCATGCTTGCCCTGGGTAATCTTTTACTTGGCATGTTGTATACTTTTAACCAGTGTGTACATAATCTTTGTTCAATTTCTTTCCTTATTGGAAGCTGTCCAATTTCAAGTCTTGCTAGCACAGATGCTGCACTATTTGGCAATCCTAATAATTTTTTATAAATGTATTCATGCCAGGTTTAAGTCTAATTCGATATCATAGTCTCCCCATATTTCAGACCCATAAAGAATCTGTGACTTAATCTTTGCATTAAACACCTTTAGCGAGCCCTTGATAGACTGGTCTCCATATTTATAGAAAAGGATTGATTGACGGAGTTAATGGTTTGATTTTCTGAATCAAAGTGGATATGTGTTCTTGCCACCCCAGATTATATTTAAATACTAAACCCAGGTAGCAGAATTTCTACATATTCAATGTTGTTATTTATACAATATAAATCTGGTATGTTATTCGATCTCAAATAGTTTCTATTAAATATCATGAATTTTGTTTTGTCATAGTTAATTGTTAAGTCAGCTTTAACAGATTTTTCAAAAAATTTCATCAAGCTTCTTTAATAACCAGGAAGCTAGTTGCCATTAAAACAACATCATCAGCATAGGCTAGGTAGGAACACCACCTGGAGCCACACCTGGGCATGTGCAGCTCTGGGTCATCCAAAATGTCCAGTACTTCATTTAAAAATAAGTTAAAGAGTACAGGTGACAAAAAACAACCTTGCCTCAGGCCAATATTAGATGGGAGTTTAGGGGTAGTATCACCTAACTTGTTATATCTTACAGTAGTATGATTATTACTGTATAACTGTTTAAGCAAACAGATAATTGACTCATCTAACTTATATTTTCTCAAGGTTTCCCATAATGTTTCCATGTTAACTCTATCAAACACTGATTTAAGGTTGATAAACACACAGAAGAATTTTTGTTTCTTAATATAAATATATTTGTGGACCAAGTACGATAATACAAAGCATTGATTTAATGTGGAATGATCCTGTTGAGAACCTACTTGTCCTTCATTCAGGATTTCTTTTTTGGCCAACCATGTCAGTATTCTGCTATGAATTATCTTAGTAAATAATTTTTGTGTTGTATCTAAAAGACTTATGGGTCTATAATTACTTGGATTAGATTTTTCACCCTTTTATAAATTGGAATAATAATATTTTCTTGCCATGTTAATGGAATCCTTCCTGTTTCATTTATAAGATTAAACAGTCTCTTGAGGATTGGAATCCAAAGTTCTGGATCATCTTTTATAATGTCAACGGGAATTCCATCCGTTACTGGAGCTTTATATCTTTTAGCTGTATCAATAGCTAAAATAATTTCTTCTTCAGATATTTTATCTTCCAGTGGTCTCCATTTTCCCTCATATATTGACTCATTCTGAACATTCAAATTATAAAAAAGGGTTTTTATAATAACTATACCACAAAGTAGGATCCATATGATTCTCCATTGTATAAGGTATATTGTCCCAACCATAGGTTACCATTTGCCAATATTTTCTATTATCTTTGCCCAAGCAGCCTTCTCAAATTGTTCCTATAATCTTTTTCTAAAGAGGTGTTTCTTTTTTCAAAAGTTTTTATATTCTTTTCTTAATTTATTTAAAGTATACTTATTGATTTTGGTCGGATTTTAACAGTATACCTTACATATTGATTTACCTTCTTTTTTTGGCCTTGCACTCCCCATCATACCATTTACTTCCTCTTTTTCCTTAAATGTCATGGCTTTAATTATAATCTTGGAGATCTTTGCCATAGTCATTATATATAAATCTAAAATTGATCACAGGCACATACTGTAAATTAACTATAATATCATTCCTTATCCCATTATCTTTTAATAATGATATTGATTTGTAGTTTTCTATCAAATCCCATTTTATCCCCTTTCTTAACTCTTCGGATATTTAGATTTTGATTGTTTCTATATTTTTCCCCTTGTTTAATTTTAATGTTGATCTCTAATGGGTTATGCTCACTCTCTGAGCATTTACCTAGGGAGAAATCTACAAAATATTTCATTAAATTCAAAGTTATCCAACAGAGATCAATTATAGAGACACCCTTCACCCCCAGATAAGTGAATTCTCTGAGGGACTCTCCATTAGAATGTCCATTGATCAGAAGCATATTATTATCTTTCAAACCTAGTACAACTTGTTTTCCTCTTTTGCAGCTCTTCTTGCTTTTGTCACCCTACTCATTTTTAGTTTTTGTGATCCCAGGGCTGCACAGGTCTCCCGTATTTCACTGGTGGGCTCCAGGCTGTGTCCCACCCTGCATTAAAATCCCCCACAATAATTATTCTTGCATCAGTCTCACATGATTTCCATTGTTCTATTACAGAGCTGAGTTTATCAACAATATTGTTATCTTTGTATTTCGATCCCACTGTGGGAAATAAACATTGAGGATGAGAGTTCTCTTGTTTTTTATTACAAGAGTGGTTGCTAATATGAGATTAGAGTTTACTGTATATTCATCATACTTTATTTGATTTGCAATCTTTCCCCAAGTTAAAAGACCACCCGGTAATCTACCAAATTTACTTATACTGCTTGCCCCTTTATTGAACATCTTGTATCCCTCAATGTATATTTCCTTGTTAGTACATGTTTCTTGCAGACAAATAAAATTAAACTGCTTTAAATAATTTATGAATGTTGGGTCTGCTAATCTTTCCCCTAGTCCAGTGACATTCCAAGATAGGATGTTAAAATCTGTATTTATAATATTTTTTGAATCATCTCTTTCCATCTGTCATATATCATCTGTGTCTTGTAGGATCTTTAACCTGTTGGCCACTTTAATTAAATTTAACCACTGCATTGGATTTTGCTAAGGCATTTGATAAAGTACCACACATAGAAATACTAAACTGTTTGTTAGAAATATATATGGAATATAGAGTATGCCAATGGATCCAGGCCTGGCTGACGTACAGGACTCAGAGGGGGTGTATAAATGGCTATCTTTCTGATGAGATATCTGTGACTTGGAGGGTCCCTCAGGGGTCAGTGCTGGGGCCTGTGCTGTTTAGAGTTTCATAGCACAATGGGAAGGGCATACAGCTGGGTAGTAAATATGCAGATGGTTCTAACCGCCAGCCTAGTAACACAGTCAGAGGGGGCGGAGACAATACAGAAAGATTTGGACAAAATCAACAAATGGGCAACTGAAAAGGGAATGAGTTTTAACATAGACAAATGTGTGATTCATATGGGAAACAAAAATCTGGAACACAGTTATCAGATCAATGGGCAAACCCTCAGGAAGTTGGAGGTGGAAAAGGACCCTGACATATTAGTAGACCAAAACTTAAGCACCATGCTCAGTGTGACAAACATATAATAAAAGCAAATAGGGTTTTATGGAATACAAAAAAGAGCTTCAAAAGTAGAAAGGAGGCTGTGATTATGCCCTTGTACAGAGCCTATGTTAGGCTTATGTTGGACTATTGTGCCCCTGTGTGGGGGCCCATAAATAAAGGGACAGTGGCAAGGTTGGAGATGGTGCAGAGGATGGCCACAAGGATGGTGCATAGCATGCAGGATAGGACCTATCAGCAGAGATTAGTAGATCTAAGGCTAATGTAATTGGAGACAAGAAGAGTCAGAGGGGACCTGATGCTGTGTTTTGATATAATACAGAATGACCATATGTTAAATGAACTAAATCTACAGTTTAAAAACAATAAACTGGGTACCAGAGGGCATTAACTTCCACTAAGACATATAAAGTGTAACACAAGTAAGCGTATGGCTTTTTATACTCAGAGAGTGGTGGCCCCATGAAATGGGTTACCGAGAGAAATTGTAAATGCTACAAGTAAGGCACAATTTAAATGAAACTTAGATACCTATATCTTAGAAGGTCACAATCCAGCATACTATGGGTAAAGAGGAAAAGAGTACTGTTACGGGTCAATCATTGGCCCCCTCAGCTCCTCACTACTTAGTATGAACTTAGTAGTACTGTATAATGAATCCTAGTTCAAGTGGTCCTCCATGTTATGGTCCTCCATGTTAAGGGCCTCAGTGCAAAGGGCAACACCAGGGAGTCAGCCTGAGGGGTTCAGCCATGGGAGGCAGCCAGTGGGCAGACATGCTGCTTGTCCGACACCTGTCCAGGATCATTATGGTCCTATGGTACTGTTGTGTGCACAATTAAATAGCTACTATTCCTGCTAGCAGTGAGGCATGGGCATTTGCATATGCTTCTCCTTATGCTTTGCATTATTGGGGTATGTGTAATTTATGTTTTCTAATTCTATTACTGCTCTCTAGGGACAAAGAGTCCATCTCAGATCCTAATCCTGATAACTGCAGGGTGTCCTCCACTAATTCTCTTTCAAGTCTTTTGGTTGGCACTCGCTCAAGTGTCATTTTGACTATGCCCTTGGTAGTATCATCAATGGCACATTACATGAAGGTATTGTGTCCTCGTATGTTCCCTCCTTAAGCCATGGACTATCCCTTGGTGTATGCATAATATATCGGTCCCCCCCTTTGGAAGTCCCCAAAGTCTCCACTGTTATGGAGAGCAAAGCTCTGTCAGTTGCCATGCCATCTCTGTGGAACAGCTTCACTCCATCTATCCACATGATGGCCTCGCACCACTCCTTCAAATCAAAACTCAGAGCCTGGTTACTTCTGGAATCCACCTGCTCCTGCTCCCCAGGGTGATCAGTCCCCCTCTGGGGTGCAGTTACTACTCCCCCCCACTCCAGACCCCCTTTTTTGACTTATTGTCTTTTTCTTCCCCCTCTCCCTTACGTACTTGCTCTGTCTCCGTTCCCTTTCCCCATTCCCTACCCCTGCTAGTTTACTTATTTCTCTCTTGCCTACACCTTCCCCACTTCCCAGCTGTTTTCCATAGATGCCCTGCCTTGTCCTTCTACTCTCATTCCCACCTCCTCTCCCCATTACTTAGTTACTTAGAATCCTGGTGTGCACTTATGACTCTACTGGCACCTAGTTTCACTGATTTCCCCCTCTCTGGGGGGTTACTAGTGGGGTACCGTACGGTTCAGTATTGGGTCCAGTCCTTTTTAATGTCTTCATCAGTGACATTGCAGAGGGACTGGAAGGAAAAGTATGCCTTTTTGCAGATGACACAAAGATCTGCAACAGGGTTGATACACAAGGAGGCGTGGAAAGGATGAAAAGGGACTTGGCAAGGTTGGAGGAATGGTCAAGTATGGCAGCTAGGATTCAACATAAAGAAGTGCAAAATAATGCACCTGGGAAACAAGAACCAGGGAACAATACACAATGGGTGGGGAGGTAGTAACAACAACAAAAGGAAAGGGACCTGGGGTAATCATATCAGATGGCCTTAAGGTTAGCAAGCAATGTGAGAAGGCAGTAGGGAGGGCTGGGGTATACTGGGATGTATAGGAGAGGCATCATCAGCAGAAAACAGGAAGTTGTTATCCCTCTGTACAGACAGTTGGTGATACCCCATCTGAGTACTGTGTCCAGTTCTGGAGACCCCATCTCCGCAAGGACATAGACAGGATAGAGGCAGTCCAGAGGAGGGCAACTAAAATGGTGCAGGGTCTGCAAGAGAAGCCGCATGAGGAGAGACTAAAGGAGCTTAATATGTATACCCTTGAGGAAAGAAGGAGGGGGACATGATAGAAACTTTAAGTACCTCAGTGGAATCAACAAAGTCCAAGAGGGTAGCATCTTTCAGAAAAGAGACTTGCAAGAACAAGGGGACACAATTTAAAAATAGAAGTAGGGCAGTTCTGGGGCAATGTGAGGAAGTATTATTTCACAGAGAGGGTAGTGGATGCATGGAACAGCCTTCCTGAGGAGGTTGTGGGGTCTAAAACTGTGGGAGAATTCAAGAATGCATGGGACAAACATAAGGCAATTCTTGTGGGGGGTAGGAAGAAATAGGCTATTGGTTAACTAGGATCTGCGGCCTATCCTGTAGGTAGGGAAATGGGCAGACTAGATGGGCCTAGCGGTCCTTATCTGCCATCAAAGTCTATGTTTCTATGTTTCTCTCCTCCCTATTGTCTCTTCCTTGGAAACTCATCCTGTCACTCCCCTCAGTACCTTGCATACTTGGTGGATAACTCTAAACTGACTCTGTTGTTCCCTACCTGCATTCATCTATCCTGCTTCTTCTCGTTTCACCTCCCCTTGGTATTGTTCTGCTTGCAAACTGTTTACCCTTCTAGGTTATGTTTTACCCTGTCTTAATTTAGTATTTACTCCTGGTACCTAATGTTTCTGGTACCCTGTTTTGAAACTTGTAGCTGTAGATTGTGCATTATCTCTCTGTACCGTTGCTTACTCTGTCATGTACTGTTTCCTTTGGATTTATCTGCATTGCCCATAAACTGTTACTTCTATTTGGTTTGGATAATATTTCAAATTGTTTGTTCTTTGCCATTGTTTGTGGCCCGGGTAGTGCCTGAAAACAGTCATTCAGATCAGTGCACTTACCTGTTAAATAAAGATTTAAATAAATAACTAAGTATCCCTGCTGGGCCAGCACCAGGGGCCTAATAATTGTATACATGAATATAAACAGCCTGTGGACTGAATTACACAAGCTTGAAACCTGGACCTGTCTGTATTTCCCACACATACTAGGGATATCTGAAGCCTGGCTAAAACCAGCTGTCCTAATCCATGAAATTGAGCTTCCATGATTTACTGCCTACAGGAAGGACAGAATAGGAAAGAATGAGGCAGGGTCCTGCAATATGTTAGGTTTTCCACTCTTGCTAAGTTGGTCATCATTCCTGTCCTAGATAAATCGACCTGTGAAGCTATATTCATGACACTATACTTGGTTGGGGGGTGCTCTCTGTAAGGGCTGCATCTATGATCCTCAAAGTGTTATTCTCCATGTGCTAACTTTCCTCACCTTGCACTAAGTTACCTCACTAGAAGTCTAGCAGTCTAGTTGAACTAGGCAAACTAATTATTTTAGGAGATTTCAACCTTAACTGGCTGAGCACTGGTTGGAATGGGTACAAGTCTGCCTTATCATATGTAGATCTCTCGCAAATAATTGGGAAACTCAACAGAATGAATACTAAAACTGATAATCACACACTCTAAGATTTGATTCTAGTAAATAAACCTGACAAGATAAAAGCAGCATGGCTATTACCTGACTTGCTCAGTGATCACTCCCTGTTTTTGAGTATTTGGAAAAATATTGTCCCTAACACTCTTTCCAAAATCATCAAGTTTTGGGATCTTTCTAATTTTGATGATACCTCCTTCCTAAATAGCCTAACAGAAAGTTGGGGGCTCCCTGCCACCCTGCCATGGAGGGTAAGCCATGGGAGAAGAAGGGAAGGTAAGCCCGAGAGTCGGGGAACAGGGCTGTAGGGTGGCAGGATAGTGGGCTGACTAGGATGGAGGGAGAAAATACTAACAAAAAGAAAACACCTAACAGAAATCAGCTGATGTCTCATAATTGATCTCTCCAATGCTGGCATTGCCCTTGATCACTTCATTAAGAACTTCCTCACTGGAGTTAATAAACATGCACCCATGAGGATACATAAAGCAAAAGGTCTCTGTACAAAAGGAATGGATAGTGACCTCCACAAGGCCATGAAACAGAGGTATAAAGTTTGGGGTCAATTTAAGAAATTTGGACTAGCATCTGGTTGCACATACACAGGAACTTAAGGAATACCTGCACATTGAATCTTAAATGTGCAAAAAGATCTTACCTAAACAGTCTCCAAGGCAAGAATCTGTCTGTCTCTAAAAATGACTGAGCACAAAGAAATTGTCTTTAGGAGGGGTGAACTAGTGTCCCCACTTATGATATTTATGTTGACAGTCAGCTAATATCTGAACTTAAATCCTCATCGAACGAGTGTAATAAATTGTTTACAGACCTGGGTAGGTTTAAGACTCCCTTAAGGAGAAATTCTCCCTGCTACCTACTCCTTATCCAATAATTACCCCAAGGACCATAACTCAAATTTCATTTTAGGTTGTAGACCAATAAGGAGGTTCTCATTTAGTGGAGCAGAGTAAAACATGATGGAATACCAGGCTATGACAATCTGGAGCCTGCATTCCTTAGAATTCCTACCCCTGTGATTCCCACTCCCCTTAAAACCTCATAAATAAATCCCTCCTTCAGGGAACAATTCCAGAAAAATGGAAACTTGCCCTAGTGATCCCTGTCTACAAAGGCTGGCAGTAAGAACCTATTGAGATTTTTTAGCCCATCTCCCTACTCTGCACACTAGCTCAGATCCAAGAGAGTCTGGTATACAACCAACTTCAGGACTATACAGAATGCTACCACTCTCTAACCAGTGTGCAGCATGAGTTCAGAAAAAAACAAAGTACGGTACAGACACTGCCCTGGTACATGTGACCTCTGATAATCTAAATGCATTGAAAAATGGGAAGACTACTGCTGTGATTTTTATACACCTTACCAAGACATTTGATCTGGTAAATTATGACCTCCTGTTAGCTAAACGTAGGCTTCTCAGTTTAGATGACCTAGCATGTAGCTGGTTTAATAACTACCTGGCCAATCAAAAACAATATATCAAGTGGCAAGGTAGAATATATGGACAATAGGATGTAATGGATGGTCTTCCCCAAGGCTCATTAATAGGCCCTGCCACCCTCCTTTTCTCTCTATTTATTAACAATATGCCCAACAGTTGTGGGGAAAGGGCACACTACAGGTCTAAGCAGATAATGCTGTCCTGTACAGATCCTCTGCAGATGATTAATAAGCTGGGTAGGCTCAGGATAGGTCAGAAGTTGGTCAACTGTGTGGCAAATTGGTTGACGGGCAGAAAAGAGAGAGTGGTGGTAAACGGTATACATTCAGAAGAGATGCAAGCCACAAGTGGGGTACCTCAGGGATCAGTCCTGGGGCCAGTCCTCTTCAATATCTTCATCAGTGACAGTTTGTCTGTTTGCAGCTGACACCGAGATCTGCAACAGAGTAGTTGATCCAGATGGGGTAGGCAGAATGAGAAGAGATCTGGATAAACTGACAAAATGGTCTGAAGAGTGTCAACTTGGGTTTAATGCAAAGAAGTGCAAGATCATGCACATAGGGAAGAGAAACCTTGAAGCCAGCTATAGGCTGGGAGTGGAGTTGCTGGCAGTCACAAGGGAAGAAAGAGACTTGGGCATCATCATCATAGTTGACTTGAAATCATCCACGCAGACCACTAAAGCAGAAGGTAAGGCTAGAGGGATGTTGGGGTGTATTATTAGGAGTATCACAAGTCTTAAGAGGGAGGTAATAATCCCTCTTTACAAGACACTGCTTAGGCCCCATCTGGAGTACTGTGTGCAGTACTGGAGGCCACACCTTCACAAGGACATTAACCAAATTGAGGCAGTCCAGAGAAGGGCAACCAAAAAGGTACAGGGACTGCATCAGAAAACATAAGAGGACAGATTAACGTAGCTCAATATGTATACCCTAAAGCAAAGGAGGGAGAGAGGTGATATGATCAAAACATTCAAACACCTTAAGGGCATTAACAAGGTGAAAGA
Organism: Neoceratodus forsteri; assembly: GCA_016271365.2. Taxonomy (NCBI): domain Eukaryota; kingdom Metazoa; phylum Chordata; order Ceratodontiformes; family Ceratodontidae; genus Neoceratodus; species Neoceratodus forsteri. Next base: position 537,792,697 of record CM057449.1, on the reverse strand, counting down.
GTCTAACATGTTTCAATATAAGGAAAATAGCAGGACAAGAGGACATAGCATGAGATTAGAGGGAGGCCAATTAAGGGGTAACGTGAAGAAGTTATTTTTCTCAGAAATGTTGGTGGATGCATGGAACGGCCTACCTCAGGAAGTGGTGGATATGAATACAGTGCAGGGCTTCAAACAGGCATGGGATAACAATAAGGGAGCAATACTGATGAGTATGAATAGATAAGCCATTGACAGAGCAAAGGCCAATGGCACATTCATAAGGTAGAAAAAGAAATGGGCAGACTGGATGGGCTTTGCAGTCCTTATCTGCTGTCAACTTCTATGTTTCTATGTCAGATGGATCAACACAAAACTGGAGAGTGACTTTAAGTTGCTTGAAGCATGGCTTCTACAAAACAAACTAATTTGTAAAATAACAAAGACAAAAGCCATACTTTTCAGCCTCAGACTGCTAGGCAATGAAAGGCAGTATCTATTAAGATTCTTCACCCTCCATGGCTCACACTTAGATATGGTGAGTCAAGTGAAATATCTAGGGATTACACTTGACTAGGAGCTGTTATTTAGCATGCAGATGCTTTACCAAAATCACTGCACCAGAAACTTGGACTCCTTTATAGACTTTGCCCTCACGTCTCAAAAGATGCATGTCTTGCAATACCAAACAGCACATTGATGCCTGTATTCCTATATGGAGTCCCCATTCTACAGTCAGTTTATGACTTTGAACAAAGCAGGCTTAAAATGTTGTACAATAAAGTAGGGCACTTTATGGTTGATGCACCCCCAAGGGATCACCATTGTGCTATGTTTGCATCACTAGGATGGTCATCACTCAAATCAAGAATGACGTATCTACTGCTCTGTCTAGCCTTCAAACCAGCAAAACTCATTACACCCCGGCCTCATGGGAATTCTTAAGCCCAAACAATATGCCTGATTCAGTGTCTCCCCCAATCACATACCTGATTTACAGGTTCTAACCACTCAACCTACAAGCGGCTGCAATATTCACCGAGCTAGTTTCCCCACAATTATCACTAAATGATTAAGACATTTAAACTGCCTCAAATCCTGACTCAAAGCATTAACAATACTTCTGCTTACTTTTGCTCTCTTCTCTCCTATCTTTCAGCATTCCTAGGATAGAGCCACCAGCTGACTAGCCAAATTATGTTTTATTGAAATAATTGTTTTATCTTTTCAGTATATGCCCCACATTTTTTGACAATCTGTTATTAACCTTCACACCTGAATTAAATAGAACTCAATGCAAAGTGAGCAACAAAACTGGAGCGTAGGTGTGCGGGGGGTGATCATTTCTTCTTACATTCACAGAATTCTTTTTCACTAGTCATGACATCCTCATCCCAGCTACTTGTTGACTGAGTTAGCGCACACTAAATCTCTAAACTTATTTTGCAGATGCACAGTATTGTTCCCCCTTGTCTTTACACTACTAATACAGCTCATGTTTGTGTTGTTTAATCAGTTCCAGTTATGTGAAATTTTCACATCAAGTACAGTATACTGTATGAATGCAGAATGAATCATTATGTTTGGAGTGAGCCAGTTTAGGCACAAGTCACTTTGCTGCTAAACAGTATATCATGCTATATTTTTTAATTTACTTTCCCTTCTAAAATCTGACACTATTTTTTTTATTGATTTTATAATTTTTGGCCACTAAAGGCAAACTAAGCTGTGGTTTGTTGTCAGGTGCATCCTGAGAGCACAGGAAAGTTAACTGGCTTGCTCATGGTCACAGACTATGCAAATGGTGGCTGAGGGATTCAAACCCAGTTTTCCAACTTTCAAGTTAACAACTCAATGCTCCTAACCACTGTGCTACACTTACACCTCTACTTATTTTGCTTTATTTTAACAAGCTGTACAGCATTGTCTACCTACCTCTGACATGCATTTATAAATGGGTTTGATGGTGTCAGTAAACAGTGGATAACTTTAAATCTTTATTTACTCTTTTTAGGTGGTGGAGGCTTCTGCAGTTGTCAAGAGATTCTTGTGGGGAGTGTTGCTGGTTGTGTATTCACACATTGACATGTGACATTGTGATTAAATCTCTGGTTGGAGTCTGCATACCTCTGGTGAGAGGTGGTAACTGAGTTTAAATCTTTTAAATATATTGCTATATACCATTCTACTGTACTGCTATTTTGCACATTTGGTGTGGGTCAGTGGTAAGGGGTATTATCCCAAACATAATACACTCCTTGACTGATAGAGAGAGGCACTGTGGGATACTGGTGGACTCTGCCAGTCCTTGTATTTACCTTTGACTCTTACAATGGCAGTCTGTGCTGCCTTGCACTTTAAAGTGCACAGTTGGGGTTTTAGGAGTGCTCCTATATGAAACAGAGCTTTTAAAACATACTTTTTAACTGTTTATTGGCACCAGAGGAGCACCAGAAACTGAAAGTAGGAAGTAGAATGACTTCCAGTTTTGGTGCTGTTTAAGTGCCACGCAAGCGAGTGGGCTTAGATTAAATCTCTGGTTGGAGTCTGCATACCTCTAGTAAGAGGTTGTAACTCAGTTGGAATCTTTCAAATATATTGCTATATACCATTCTACTGTATTGCTACTTTGCACGTTTAGTGTGGGTCAGTGGTAAGGGGTACCATCCCGATCATAACACACTCCTTGACTGATAGAAAGAGGCACTGTGGGATACTGCTGGGCTGTGCCAGTTCTCATATTTCCCTCTTACTCTTACAATGTCAGTCTGCACTGCCTTGCACTTTTAAGTGTACATTTGGGGTTTTAGAAGTGCTCCTATGTGAAACAGAACTTTTAAAATGTACTTCTTCACTGTTTATTGGCACCATGGAGCACCAGAAACCAGAAGTAGGAAGCAGAGTGACTTTCAGTTTCAGTGCTATTTAAGGGCCATGCAGGCGAGTGTGCATGGGGCCGAGCGCAGATCGTATCTGCCAGAAATGACTGGTACACGGCACAAGTTAATGCATATCCAGGTACTTTTTGTAAACCCCAATCCTCTGCTCTCAATAATTCAATATGAGAATTAAAGAAGGGATTGTCACCCTATGCACGGATGAAATTGCAATGACATGTATTTTATGTACCAATATTTGTTTAGAGTCCAGTTCAGGGTTTGAAGGTTTAAAATGCAAACAATGTCTTGAGAATGAGGAATTAAAAGCAAAAATGAGGGAACTGAATGATATCATCCAACAGCTGCATAACAAATATGAAAGATTGCAGTCCCAGATTAATACATCTAAAAGTGATCCCAGCATCACTACAGAAGTAGCTACTAATAAACCAGATGACTCTCTGAAATGAGGAGGGGAGGAGGATAGTGAGGATGACAATGACTGGAGTCCACTTCTTACTAAAAACAAAAAGAAAAAGGGAAGGAGAGCAATGGATTTTAGTATCCCTCACCATAACTCATACCAACCCCTTGCAGATCATGAGAGGGCTTCCACTAGTAATGATGGGCACCCATGTAATAACAGTGATACTCAAACAACCAACCCCAGGCCTCAGAGCAATTTAAATAACAAGCCTGTTGGCATCTTGAAAACCCAGGTCATCTCTGCAGTAGTACATTGTGATGAATCTGGCCAGATCCCTTCATCTTTCACTCCTGCTACATCTATAAACTTAACTAACTCTAACTCTGTCATTCCAAATGGAAACAAAGTGCAGGTGAATTCTGGTATTATTGAGGAACAAGGCAATTCTTCCAATAATAACACTCCATCAGTGGAAATGGAACAACTTGATGGTACTGGCTCAGACTCAAACACAAATATTAAACAGATTGTAGTTCTAGGTGACTCTGTTATTAAGTATATCGATGGCCAGGTTTGCAAACAGGACAAAGTAAACAGGACCTGCTCAAACTTTAGAGCCACATGGATCAGGGGTATTGAGAGGGTTTTTACCAAATGTCCTGAAACATGCTGGTAGCAACCCAATGGTGGTTGTTCACACTGGCACAAATGACATCAACAAATTTTCACTAGGGGACATTCAAAATAGTTACTGTATATCTCTTTAGTTAACATGCTCAAGGCAAAGGGCTGTGACATCTGTCTATCAGCAATCATACCTGTCCCACGTACAAACATGAAAAGCTGAACAAAATAAAAAACAAAATCAACATATGGTTAAGGAAGTGGACATTAAAAAAAATTCTTGCATCACACATTGGGAGAAATTTAGTATAGATAAAAGTTTATTTAGCTGGGATGGTTGCATTTAAGCAAGAGAGGTAGCTACACCCTTGGAAAAAGCATCACTGCTTACATTGACAGGCATTTAAACTGAATAGGCATGGGCAATTAAGAGATATCTCAACTCATCCTGGCACTAAGGGTAATAACTATAAAATCCTTCTAGGCAATACTAGGAGTCTAAATGTAGTCAAAACCAGAGAACGTGTGTGTATTATGAAGCATAAAAGCATTGACATAGCTGCTGTCACTGAGGCATGGTGGGATAATGCCTGTACATGGCACCATTCTATACCTGGTTATTCCCTCTTCTATAAGAACTGGGATGCTAAAAAAAAGTGGTGATATATGTATTTATACAAAAAACACAATATGTACAGTTGAAATTCCAATCAACCATAATGAGAACCCAGCTATAGAAGGCTGCTGCATTCAAATTGAGCATCAAAGTAAGTGGTAAGAAATGAATTCTGGCCTGTTTTTACAGACCTCCATCTGTCGACTCCTCCTATGATCATAAATTACTCAAAATCATTACTGAGCTTTCTGAAAGATCAGATGTTGTATTAGCAGGGGACTTTGACGTACCTAGTACTGATTGGTATAATTTAACAGCTACACCACATAATGATTTAACATATCTGGATACATTTCTAACCCTTGGCTTGGAACAAATGGATTTAGAACCCACCAGCGATAAAAATATATTGGATCTTGTCCTAACAAACCTTCCGGTTGACATAGCTAATCTTGAAATAGCAGCGCCTATAGGGAATAGTGACCATAATACGGTCTTTTTTTATATCAATAAACTAAAATCCAACATAAAGCACAAAGGTTATAAACTTAACTATAATAAAGGGGACTACATTAGTATCAAAAAAGTTCTAAACACTTATGACTGAGAAACACTGCTCTATGATCTTCCAACTAATGACTGCTGGAATCTGTTAAAAAATACCATACAAAACTTAGAACAGCTTTATATACCACTAAAAAAAAAGAAATACAAAGGGGAAAATACCACCATGGCTTACGCCTAAAGTCATGAAACTAATAAGAATAAAAGAAAGGGCATTTAAAAAACTTAAAAATCTCCAAACTGAGGATAACATAACAGCCTATAAAACTGAACTAAAAAGAACAATAAAACTCATTAAAAAAGAAAGGAGGAACATTGAATTCAAACTCTCTTTGCCCAAGGGCAACTCAAAAGCTTTTTCCTCATACATAAATTCTAATAAAGCTTGTGATCATACAATAACAACAATCACTAAGAATGAGGTAGAAATGGATGACAGAAATGAAATATGTAATGCTTTCAATGAATACTTTGAGACTGTATTCTCTGATAAAGATACCACACATTGCATTATTCCCCACATACAGAATTTTGATGATATAACACCAGATGAAATTAAAGCAGCTATTCTAGCCCTTAAAAATAACTCATCCCTGGGCCCTAATGACTTAAATACTCATTTCATTAAACAGACTTTAAATGAACTATTGGTCCCCTTAACAGTAATTTTTAATAAGTCATATAAGGAAGGTGAAGTTCCTGATGACTGGCGCAGTGCAGTGGCGGTGCCGATTCAAAAAAAGAAAATAAAGACAACACCAATAACTACGGTCCCATCAGTCTTACATCTACTATATGCAAAATAATGGAAAAAATATTAAAAAACAAAACTGACCATGAACTAGGTAGTAAAGGACTAGTAAATAATACCCAGCATGGCTTTTGCAAAGGTCGATCATGCACCACTAATCTGATCTCATTTTATGAAAATATCAGTAAGAGCTTGGATACAAACTGCCCAGTAGATATCATATGTCTTGATTTTAAGAAAGCATTTGACAAGGTGTCTCACAATAAATTAATTAAAAAGATGATTATTCTTGGATTGAATAGCTATACTGTTAGGTGGGTTGACAGATGGCTGGATAACAGAACACAAAACATTAGGATTGTAGATACCCTTTCAGTCAGTATTGATGTCGAAAGCGGAGTTCCCCAGGGGTTTGTATGGGACCAACACTATTTGGGACATATATTAGAAATCTACATTTGGGAACATTCAGCCAAATTAATAAATTTGCAGATGATATTAAAATATCATCAGAAGTTGACTCTGAGGATAAAATTATTAAAATCAAACATGATCTTCTGCTGATTGAAAGCTGAGTTTCAGTAAATGGAATGAGTTTCTATTTAGAGAAATGCTCCGTTATACATTTAGAGGTGAGAAACCCAAATATTAACTATATACTAAATAATATTCCCATTAAATCTACTATGTCTGAAAAAGATCTGGAAATTACCGTCAACAAAATATTCTCTCAGAGCGAACATTGTAGAAAAGTTGCCCAGATAGGGAATCAAATCCTAGCTGCTATTAAACACTCTTTCATAACAAGGAATGAAAACTGCATTATTCAGCTTTATAAATTCTTCATTAGACCACACACACAGATGACGTAGTCTCTTTTTGGGCTCCATATCTACAAAAAGATGTAAAAATAATTGAAAGCATGCAAAGAAGGATCACTAAGCTGATACCAAGGGTTAAAAATGTACCTTATGAAGACAGACTAACTGCCCTGGGACTTTACAATTTACAGTTCAGGAGGGACCATGGGGATTTATTATTATTATTTAATATAATAAATGATAATATACTCATGAAAAAATGCAACATTAGATTCTCAGAAAAACCTTCAAATCTGTGGTGCCGTAACAGGCAGAATTTTATCCCTAGGTCTTTTACTAACAAATGGAAGTGCTTTTTTACTATTAGGGCTGCTACCTTATGGAACACTTTACCGCAGCAGTTAATGGATATTACCAGCTTTCAGAGGTTTAAAAAAAATTAGACCAACTTTTACTGGGGCCAGATACTTAATTCACCCCATTGACTTGGGGAGAGTGGTCTCTCTCGATTGGCCGAATGCTTCCTTCCACTCTTTAAAAACCAAGTAATATCAAGTAATTGTGATGGTGGGAGGGTGGGGAGAACAATGCTGATGTGACAGTCAGTGTGGGCTGGGAACTGCTATAACTCAAGTGTTTATATGAAGCTTGAGACAATGGGAAAGTGATTGGGTGAGGTTGTTAATACATGCATTATGGAGTACACTGATGCTGCTTGAAACATTTGGGGTATTCTTTGCTTTCATATGAGAGCCACTCTCCACTCTATTGGCTCATTGCCTGTCTCAGAAGAGCTGTTGAATGGATATTTCTGAGGCTATGCCAGTGCTTGCATCACTTATAAAGCTCCCTGGGGCACATCTCATCTGGTCTTGGGTATTTATTAACCTACAGGGTCCTTTGTCTCTTAAGTAATGTCTTAACTGATTTTGGCCCCATGTTAATTCCAAAATATCCTTTCAGCCCTGGGCAGAAGCTGCATTCTGTTAGTAGTCTCTTCTACTCCACTATGAATACAGAAGTACTTATTCACTATGTCAGCTACCCCCGTCATCCTTCACTGATCAGTTTCAGTGTGGCTCAGTTGGTAGTATATCTGCCTCTGGACCAGAAAGTCGTGGGTTCTCATCCCACATCGGGATTGGACTCATACCTGAAATGCTGACATATGAGTGCAGTATTAGGGGGATGCTGTACTGCTGGGGTGTGCTGTCCTTTGGATGAGATGTTAAACCAAGGTCCTTTCTACCCATCCAGGTGCTGTCCTGGTGGGTGTCCAGGTGAAAGTATAAGAACCCAGAGCACTCTTTGTAAAAGAGCCAGGGACATTCCCAGTGTCCTGGCCAACATTCCCCTTCCGATAAACTGGATCATGCAATTGTCCAGGCTGTGTGTGGGTGTTGATATGTGATATGGCTGTCACTATACATTCAGTAACTTCATGACCAGCCTAGCATTGCTTGTAGAGCACTTTGGGATACACTTTGTATGAAAGGCACTATATCAATGCTGATTCTTCTTCTTCCTCCCCAATCCCTCCCAATTTTTATCTTTAGTATTCTTTCCTCTAAACATTTTGCAAACATAGAAGTTGACGGCAGATAAGGACCGCAAGGCCCATCCAGTCTGCCCATTTCTTTTTCTACCCTATAAATGTGCCATCGGCCTTTGCTCTGTCAGAGACCTATCTATTCATAGTCATTCGTATTGCTCCCTTATGCCTATCCCATGCCTGTTTGAAGCCCTGCACTGTATTCATAGCCACCACTTCTTGTGGTAACTATTCCATGCATCTACCACCTTTCTGTGAAAAGAATTTCCTCATTCCCCTTAATCGGCCTCCCTCTAATCTCATGCTGTGTCCTCTTGTCCTGCTATTTTCTTATATTTAAACATGTTAGACTCTTTCACCTTGTTTATGCCCTTAAGGTGTTTAAATGCCTCGATCATATCACCTCTCCCTCCTTTGCTCAAGGGTATACATATTGAGCTCCTTTAATCTGTCCTCATATGTCTTCTGATGCAGTCCCTGCACCATTTGGTTGCCCTTCTCTGGACTGCCTCAATTTGGTTAATGTCCTTGTGAAGGTGTGGCCTCCAATACTGCATGCAGTACTCAGATGGGGCCTAACCAATGTCTTGTACAGAGGGATTATTACCTCCCTCTTACTACTTGTGATACCCTACTAATACACCCTAACACCCCTAGCCTTACCTACTGCTTTGGGGTCTGCTTGGATGATTTTAGGTCATCAGTGATGATGATGCCCAAGTCTCTTTCTTCCTTTGTGACTGCTAGCAACTCCTTCCCAGCCTATAAGTGGCTTCAGGTTTCTCTTCCCTATGTGCATGATTTTGCACTTCTTTGCATTAAATCCCAGTTGCCACTCTTCTGACCATTTGCTATCCAGATCTCTTCTCATTCTGCCCACCCCATCTGGATCATCTACTCTGTTGCAGATCTTGGTGTCATCTGCAAACAGACAAGCCTTACCCTCTAGTCCATCTGAGGTCACTAATGAAGATGTTGAATAGGACTGGCCCCAGGACTGATCCCTGAGGTACCCCACTTGTGACTTGCATCTCTTCTGACTGTATACCATTTACCACCACTCTATGTTTTCTGCCAGTCAACCAATTTTCCACCCAGTTGACCAACTTCTGACCCACCCTGAGCCTACCCAGCTTATTTATCAATCTTCTATGTGGAACAGTGTCAAAAGCTTTGCTGAAGTCAAGGTAGGCGACATCAACTGCTCCCCCTTGGTCCACCACTCTGGTTACCCAGTCAATGAAATCTATGAGATTAGTTTGACAGGACCTTCCTTTTGTAAACCCATGCTGTCTTGGATCCTGTGCCCCTATGGATTCCAGGTGTTGCACTATCCTTTCCTTAAGGAGCACCTCCAAAATCTTGCCCACTACTGAGGTAAGACTGACTGGTCTGTAGTTCCCCGCCTCCTCCCTGCTACCACTCTTGTGGAGCGGGATCACATGAGCCCTTCTTCAGTCTTCTGGGACCTCTCCTGTGCTCAGAGACTCACTAAACAATTCTGCTAATGGCTCTGCTAGTTCCTCCTTTAGCTCCTTAAGTACCCTGGGATGTATGCCATCAGGTCCCATTGCCTTATCCACCCTGAGCTTAGCAAGCTCTTGTAGGACCCTTTCTTTTGTGAAGGGAGTAGTGCTCACCTCCCTCCCCCTGTGTCCATGATGCTGAGCTGTGGGCCCTGCCCTACCTTCTCTTCAGTAAATACTGAGCAAAAGTATCTATTTAGGATAGATGCCTTTACAGGGTCCTCCTCCTCACATGCTCCCTTTTCTCCATTAAGCTTAGCAATACCCCCTCTGGACTTTCTCCTTTCACTAATGTATCTATAGAAAGTCTTGTCACCTTCTTTTACTGTTCGTGCTAGTGTTTCCTCAGTTTGGGACTTTGCCTGCCTTATTGCCTTACCTGCTTCCCTTAGGGCAGTTTGGTATGCCTCCCTATCTTCATCCCGCTGTGTTCCCTTATATTTCCTGAAGGCCAGCCTTTTGGCTCTGACCTTTTCTGCTACTGTATTTGAGAACCAAAGTGGTTTCCTTCTTCTTTTGCACTTCCTTTTCTGTCTAACACAATGGGATGTTGCTTCAAGTATTGTATCCTTAATGCTTGCCCACTTTGCCTGTACCTCCTCACCTGTGTTTCTTTTTGCCAGGGCTAGCTTAACTCTGTTGGCCATCTTATCAAAGTCAGCTCCTCTGAAGTCCCATATTTTTGCCTTGGAATGGGATGATTTAGATGTAGTAGCCAAATTGAACCATACCATGTGATGGTCACTGGCCCAGGTGACCTTCTACCTGGAGATCTGTGATCCCTTCTTTGTTAGTCAGTACTAGATCTAGGATAGCCCTGTCTCTTGTGGGTTGCTGTACCAGTTGTTTGAGGCCCTCCCCTGCAGGGAATCCACTATGAGTCTAGTTCTGGCAGATGTTCCTGCTGGTATTGACCAATCTGTATCTGGCATGTTGAAGTCTCCCATTATCAGAACCTCCCTTTAGCTGTCATGTTTTGTATATCTTCTAACAGTAATGTGTCTATGTCCTCCCTCTGGTCTGGGGGCCTGTAGACAACCCAGTTCTTATGGCTGTCCCATTTCTGTTTCCAGGGTGACCCACAGTTCTTCTGGCTCCTTATGTGTATTCTGAATTTCTGTAGCTTTGATATTTTCATTAACATACAGGGCCCTCCTCCCCTTTTTGCACCTCGGTCTCTTCTGAACAATACATAGCCAGGTACTGAAGTCTCCCAAGTGTGGTTACTGGTAAACCATGTCTCACTAATTGCTACTATGTCCAGTTTAGCCTCTGACATTATTGTCTGCAGGTCTGGGATCTTATTTCCCAGGCTGTGAGCATTTGTACATGATTTTCCATTGGCCAGATTTTGGTGTGTTAGTTGTTGGGTGAAGTTTGGCATTACCCTGTGCATCATGTGGGAGACAAACCTTTTTCTTACCTGGTGATGCAAATGAATGGCAAACACACTGAATTCCTGTTTGACCACTAGCTGAGGGGAGGGTGTTCTTCCCATTCGACGTATGGGTGCTGCACCCTCTCCCCATTGCTAGTTTAAATATTCTGCAAAGACGTCAAACTTCTGCCCCAATGCACTGACTCCCTCTTTAGTCAGATGCAGTCCATCAAATTTAAAGAACTTTCGCTCCCAGAACTGTTGCCAGTTCCTACAAATCTTCCCTGCCTAAAAGAAGAACCACGGACGAAAGAACAAGGAGGTAAGAGCAGAAACAATCAGTCAACAACAAATGCAGTAACCCTGAAGCTTATCCTAATGTTAGATAAAACTGTAAAACCTATAAAGCACCACCTGTAATAATTTCAGAGAAGATATACTCTGTAAGAAACACTTTGCTCCAGAGAAAAATAAAGCAGTAACAGAAGATATACCTTGCAAAGACAATTTGAATCAGAAGATTACAGGAGTAATCTGTTAGCTTACCTGTAGGCACACCTTGTAATAATGCAGAAGAAGGTATACCAGCAACAACAATTTGAATCAGAGAAAAAATAAAGCAATGAAATGTTAGCAACAAACAGTAGCAATCCCTGTGAGTAAAAATAAAAACACCACCACACAGTAAATCTGCTTAGCCAAACTAAGTCTTAATCCTTCTCCCTTGCTCTGGTAAGTTTCTCTACTCTGCCTTTCAAGCAGTCTTAGAAGGAAAGAGCTCAGGTGAAGCTAGGTGCCTTAGCCAGCAAACCAAGTCTTCTACCTCCAAGATATCAACTAACCTGACTTTTAACCCTTCTTTCTGTTGGAAATTACTGACAGTTTGCCAGCTCCACCCCACATACACACCTAATCCTTTGGAAGAGCTGTGGGAGGAAAAGCAATTAGCTCCTTCAATGTGAGAAGGAGACTGAAACACCTCTGAGACAACAAACCTTTTCAACAAACAAGAATAAAATAAAACACAGTGTCAAACAGTAATTTTGCTAGCCCAATGATAAAAGTCACAAAATGTAAGCTCCACCTGTAATACAGTAATTTAGAGAAGATATACCCTGTAAAAACACTTTGCTCCAGAGAAAAATAAAGCAGTAACAGAAGATATACCTTGCAAAAGACAATTTGCAATCAGAAGATTACAGCAGTAATCTGTTAGCAACACCTGTAGGCACACCTTGTAATAATGCAGAAGAAGGTATACCAGCAACAACAATTTGAATCAGAGAAAAAATAAAGCAATGAAATGTTAGCAACAAACAGTAGCAATCCCTGTGAGTAAAAAATTAAAAACACCACCACACAGTAAATCTGCTTAGCCAATCTAAGTCTTAATCCTTCTCCCTTGCTCTGGTAAGTTTCTCTACTCTGCCTTTCAAGCAGTCTTAGAAGGAAAGAGCTCAGGTGAAGCTAGGTGCCTTGGCCAACAAACCAAGTCTTCATACTGCATTCATTTTTTTTATTACGTTTAGTACAATGTATGTTAATTATGCTTTGTTTGATTCATTTAACATTTTGATATTTGTCAATAATAAATACCATTAATTATTTTATGGAACTTTTGGTTATTATGTTTCATGACTTATCTTGGCAATGTTATGTTTAGCATCTAGACCACCACATTCAAAGTGTAAAGAAGAACCTTTTTGAAACTCACACAATAAATTGGATGAATGGGGCATTGTCATTTGTGATTGAAATAATTTGTACTTAATTACAGTACATTTTTATTACTGTTAACCATTACTAATTACCATCTCCACCTCAACCCTCAACCTCACATGGAGCAGAAGTAAGAAGAAACCATAAAAAAAGTTACAACTGTAAATTTATTTCCGTCACTATAAATCAACTCTGTGCTGTACTGTTTATCAACAAGCTCTTTTAACTACTTTGACTACAGTAACACTGTTGTAAAAATAATTATCTTTACATTGGTCTACATGGCAGTTTACCTTTAGTTTGGTATAATTTTGTAGTACAACTTTACTAGGGGTGTCTGTTTTTCAATAACCAAGGTAACATGGCATAGTATGTATTAATTATAATCTCTGTGTTTTAACTCATTATTGTAATTTCTTTCATTGATAGACTAATACTGCAAGTACTATTAAGTTTAATGATGTAACATACACTTGCCTGAATGTTTTAACAAACAGCTGTTATGAGGTACATTTTTCTGTTACAGTATAAACACTACATATTTTACATTATTTAAACTGATTAGCTAGCACATATGTTCATGCTGGTAAACCAGTTCTGTGCTCCAGACACACAATAGTTATCCATGCTGAAGGCAGTGTATGTTGAAAAAGACTGAGAAATTAATGACCACTGATTGAAAAGTAGATGTGCTAACATCAAAATTCATATTCAGCTCATCATATATGCTACTCAGTGGACACTGCCAGTGTGCTTGAAAGTAGCACATTGAATAGTTAATCAAAACAGGAAACATTCATACTGCCAAAAAATGTACTGTTTCAACAAACATCACTACAAAATTACACATCATATGTATCAGGTTAACCTTTCACCTTGCATCTGGTTACCACAACGTACAAGGTCTACTTCATTTATCATTTTCATTAGTCATGGTCTTTGTTGCAACATATAGTTTATGCTAGTCTTGAGTTTATCAGCATTTCATTAATTAGATCACATCTGCTGCTTGTAGGTTTGTTGTCATTGTCCGTGGAGAATTGCAATTATCCTGCAGTGCTTCATACTGTTACATGATTACTAATTTCAGGGATTGTTGAGTTTTGTCTCTACATTCTTGTAATGTGACCATGTGTTCATGTGCTATTGTATAACTGGACATCCATGTTATTCATTCATACTACTGTATGTATTGTGTTTATTCTTTGATTATTTTGGACATGGTGTAGAAAGTAAGTAAGATGTGTAGTGAAGCAATGAGATTGATAGCAATGAGAAAGTGACTTTTTAACAAAATGTTTACTTATCTGCACCACTGACAGACAATCTCATTTATGAACTTGCTGCCGAGAATCGAGGAAGCTGATTGACTGAAAGGTTTTTGAAGCCGTGATGATATCAGGCTACACACTCACAGCTTCAAAAAGCCTCCGGCCACCAACCTCCTCATTCAGAAGGAACTCCTCTGACCGCAACATTCCCCACCTTCCATGGTCTGGAGTGAGTCAGGCATTGAGATGGCCAATGCTAAACAAACAAAAAACATTTTGTACACGGTGGCAGCCAACAGATAATTTTACCTGCTTCATTGCCTCCCTCCGGGTGTTTGACAGTCTCTCACTTGTGCAGTCGATAACACGCTGCACACTGCAGGCTTCCAACACAATCGCTCCTCTCACACACTGAGACATTGTCCTGCCTGCTCATGCCACACATCAGTCCTGCCACTCGAGTCAAACCAACAAAAAAAACACCAACTACAATGAAGCACCTGTAACCACACTAAAACACTCACAACCCCAATATCCAAGAACTGCCTTGTGACACATGTAGCTTCCTTCACACCACGTTGTCCTAGGGAACTGCTCACTCATGGCATTGTTAAAAAAAAAAAAACATTCACAGCGCCAAAAAGCTTCACCTGCCAACTACCAAAAATCAACAGGAAGCCGCACATATGTTTATCTGGTCCCAGACCAGACAGTGGGACTGGGTCAAACAGAGTAGTGCTGGCAGAGTGAGACAGATTATGCAGACCATTTACCACAGTGCAACCTGCTGCCCAGAGCCCTCCAGGAACTATTTTGTTAAAAGATACTCTTCCAGCACCCAAAAACAGGCATTTTCAAAAGGCTTTAACATTTGTTTTCATTTTTTTACTGAAAAAACTTTAAAACCAGTTCATAATAGCAATAATGCACTCCAGTGTGTGGTATATCATGGGATATTGTCACTTCCCAGGTACAGGAGGCACTCAGCCTGTGGCCTCATGCCTCACAATGCATCCGAGGCAAAATGATATCCCATGATATACCACACCCTGTCATGCATTGTTGCTTAATTGCTCACTGGAAACAGGCAAGATTTCAGTTGCTCACTGGAGTCAGGCAAGTGCTGACAGACTGAAGGATGGCCAGTGAGGTGAGCATGTTTAGCAGTGACAGTAGGGATGAGCTGGAAATTTACTGGCCTGTCAGCTTGACCTCAGTGGTGGTTAAGATACTGGAAGACAATATTAAGGAAAGGTTGGTGGAGTTTCTGGAGCCAGAAGGATTGCAAGACATAAGACAGCACAGGTTCATGGGGAAAGATCTTAAAACTGCAAACACAAATACAAGAGGTAACTCAATGAAGCTGGTAGCTGACAGATTTAACAAACTCTAATTAGAGCTGATATGGCTGTGAAAAGCTACCAAATTACCAAAGTTACACATGTGCGTAGAAATTATTCAATGCCCGGGTGTAACTTGGCCATTTTTTGGAGGTGTTGAGCCAAATTTTCAACATTTCCTTTTTTGGACATGTTTTGAACAGGTTGTAGAAAATGACCGCTGTACTGTTTTGAAGGAGGTGTTCAAAAATGGAAATGTTAAAAATGTGGAGTGAAATATTAAAAATTGGTGCTGTTAGGAGCGTGTGTAGAAACTGTGTAATGAACACACATAACGCAGTCATGTTTTGGAATTTTTTCACCAAATTTGCAACATGGGTTTTTTGGGACCCCACCTCATGAACATTGGCACTGCTATTTTGTGAATCAGCTCTGAAAGGTGATTCTGCGACTAGCGAAATCCTTTGGGACAGAGTAACAAAATGACGTGACGGTGAAGTTTTGAGCTGGGGTCCCAAGAACCCCATGTTGAAAAATTTTGGGCAAAAACTCAAAAAAATGGCTGCAATACCAGCATAAGTTGAAAACCTCTTTGAATGGCAAAATAGCATGCTTACCTTTGATTCTTCAGTTCACGGTTGGGCTTTGAAGAGTGCAGACATGTCCTGGTCCAGAGAAGATGACAGCGCCAACCTCCAGAGGTAAGTATGGGGTAAGGGGAGGTGTGGGGAGGTGGGTGCTCAGTGGGATGGTGGGGAGGGGGGAGGAGGACTGCAACAATGATGAGGGACAATTTTCTATTTTACAGAAAAACAATAAAAACAACTATTTCTGCACACTGGGGTGAGCTCCCAGTGTGCCACATGAATGAGGGGTGATGTACAGGATGCTGAAATGGAGATTTGGTACACTGAAGTCAGGAACATCTTTGGGCACATAGGTGTGGGCTCCCAGTGTGCCACATGACTTGGGGGAGGGGGCACAGTGTGCCAGTTGAGTTGGTGAAGGGGCACAGAATGCCACGGAACTGGCGGCTGATGTCAGGAACATCTTTACGGTGAATTTCATTTTGCCATTCACAACATGGCACTGCCAGCAGAACTGCACATGTGCATGAGTCATGTGCATGTGCAGTTCATGACACGGAATGCAGAAGTAATAGTCAAAATAGTGTGGCTGTTTTTCCATAGCAGCAGATTGTGGTGGATGGTTTCAAGCTCAGTTGGGCT
This sequence comes from Neoceratodus forsteri, assembly GCA_016271365.2. NCBI lineage: Eukaryota > Metazoa > Chordata > Ceratodontiformes > Ceratodontidae > Neoceratodus > Neoceratodus forsteri. The sequence continues at coordinate 537,776,021 of CM057449.1, read as the reverse complement.
TTCAGAAGGATACTTCCAAAAATACAATGAAAGATTCCACAATTGGCCATCTATTAGAGCTATTGAGCAATTGCAATATGCTGTAGGCTCTGCCCACAGCCCTAAAAAGGAGCTCAGGAATTCCTTTTTAGTGAAAGGGTAGGAACCATGGTGAACAGATTGCCAAATTATGCATTCTGTGTAAAGTCAATAGCAGGGTTCAAGCATAGATGGGATATACATGTCGGTTTACTGTGGGGAATTTGGGGAGGGCAAATGTGGAGGGAGGAGTCAAGTGTCCACTGGTTGACTCATTCTCATGGGTTGGGCACAGATATGATCAGACTGGAAAGATCATATTTACCTTTTTCTACTGTCAAGTTCTATGTTTCTGTGTTAATTTGATGTTAAAAATATGTATTGTTGTTTGTTTGACCCGTTGAATAACAATTGCATTTTGAATATTTGGTTTCACAGAAAGAGATATACAAAATCAAACTATTGATAACACCACTGTAGAAATTTTGGAAAGGAATTCTGAAGTAAGGACAAACACCACTGTGGATGGCAGCTGTCAAACAAATATTGAAAGTTTCTTGATGACAAAAAGGTAGATGGTTTTGACACAGACATATTATCTTTTAACATGTTCATGCCAGATAGTGGAAACATGGGTAACTGATGTTGTTACTCAGTTCCCAGAGGAACCTGCGCTAGTAAAATTATCATTGTCAGATTACAAATGCAGTAAAGTATTGGACATTTGCTTGGCTAATTGCCAGTAATGCAGTCAGCTTGCACTCTTGTCATCATCTACGTGAAAAATCACAGCCATACCCTTACAGAAATACAGGTGTGCTGTGTACATGAAAAATGCATGCAACATGCTTAATTGTGCAATGTTTATATGTGGTTTGCATACACAAAGTGAATCTAAGTGAACCAGGTCTAAAAAGCAAATCAGGTTTTCATGCTACAAGCTTGACACGTGTGCAGCAGGTTAGCTGGTGTGAACATCTAAAAATTACATCAGGTTCATGTGTTGCATGCTTGACATGAGTGCAGCAGTTAAGCTGGTGTGACCATCATTTAAACATCACATCAGGTTCACATGCTACATGCTTGCCATTTGTGCAGCAGCTAAGCTGGTGCAAATGTCATCTAAAAAAACACATTAGTTTCTATTTCTTATACTACTGCTAGCAATTAGAGTCATTAAAATAAATTTTTTATTTGAATTCCCATAAAAATTAAGTAAACTCATTAATTCAGATCCTTTTGTAAGTTGTTTAATGGCTTTTGTTTTTTGTCATTAAATCACCATTAATTTATGAAGTATTGTTTGCTTACTGCATTACATGCCTGGGATATAGCCAGTCGACATACCCCATTCCGGATGTACAAAGAGGGGCATCTGTGTTGTAAAGCCAATCCTTTTTGTTTTGGACCATGCAAATCCCTTATTTATATTTAGAACTACAGATGTGTTTCTCCATGACTGTTTCATCTCACTTACTTTCATTTTAGCCATGTTTTCATGGCTGACTTTGCTCCTTCTGGAGAATGTTGCAACCCTGCCCCAAAGCAAAAGACGCCCAGTGTCTGCATCTACACAGCCCCTCTCAGTGCCGGTGCAAGATGCTCTGGAGAGGGGCTGTGAGTCAAGTGGCGGTCTGCTGCTAAAAGAGAAAAGACACCCCTACAGTCTGGCACATGGGAACACAGCTGCTTAAACCGCTCGCTCCTGCACATATTCCCAGACTTTCTGGGACTGCAGAGCACATCAGGAATGGACTTACTGAGATCCATTAGGTGTCCACATGGCGGCATTTGCACAGCAGCAACCTGAGCACTCAGGTTGCTGCGGTGCAAATGCCACCATGTAAACACAACTTTTGTCATTCTGTATTGAGCATATACACTATGGCCATGCTCAGCACTCTGTGTGCTGAGTAGGGTCTTGGAAGGATGCACCATACCTTACATTTTGTCACTGAAATGAGGGACATGGACTCTCAAAATGAGGGACAATTAGGGACACTAACTCACATAATGAGCAGGACACATCATGAAACAATGGAGATACAGTACCTCAGAACACAATGGAAACCATTGCATTAGCACATGAGAATGAATTTCTACCATATAGCAGGGGTGCCATTTAGGTAGGGCAGAGTGGGAAGTTGCCCCCCCCCCATATTTGTACCTAGGTTGTACTTATGGTGTGGTAACAATGGCATTAAATTTGGATTTAGTCTTTTGCACAATAAGTGCCCACCTGGCCTGTATCTGCTCATGCTGCAGGTACTCTCCAGACTCGATTGTGTCTGTATTGTGTTGTTCACTCTCTCCACCTGTTAGCGGCGACACAATCTCATGTGATGTGGATGAGCTCCAGCCAAGAAAGAGCACATGAGTCTTGCAAGTGTGACACTGTCTTTCCCATCACAGAGTAGACAGACTGCACATGACAGCTTGGAGGAGTCAGTGAGCACTGAACTCTCAATAGCAGTGTTGTGGCAGCATATTTTTGTTGGGCTACTTTAATGAGTCTCCATCTTCCCTGGTGGCTGAAAGGGCAGAGGGTGAGGTGGAAGCTAACTCAAGACTAGGCTACCTACTTACTCTAAAAGGCTCACCTTGCAAAACAAAACAGCACAGACCCCCATGGCAGCAGCTAGGCTTAGAAGCAGTGGTGACAGCAGTGTGGGTGGCCCTCATAGGCCTTGATCTGTGCAATGTGGCCACAGCCACAGCAGCAACCAAACAAGAAGCAAACAACTCAGATTGGGTGGGTTTGGTTGGTGAGGTGACTTGGTCGCAGACCACAGTGGGGACCTGTGATGGTCAGTTCTAGCATCCAGCTTCTGTGGAAGGAAAGAGGGGAGTGGACTGAAAACTGGGCTGGTGTCACACTGGGCCAGGCTGCAGGTTCTGGCCAGATGACCAGGTAAGTAAAAGTAAACAATTTTTTACAGGGGGATTGAGGAAGGAGGAAGGACTGAAATATTGATGTGTTTTTCATGTTTCTTCACTTTGGGTGGCTTCATGACCCATAGGGGATGGGTATTGAATGGAATGGAGTCGGGGAGAAAAATTGAGACAAAGTTCTTTTTTCAGGTGGGGGGTAAAACTTCAGCCAGGAAACAAAATTGGTTAGTAACTGGGTGGGTTTAAGCCCAAATCTGATGCACTGCACCGGGGTATATACAGATGAATCTTATACATTTTAATGTTTTCTAATTTGCATATCACTTTTCAGTCAAAACAAATAATTTGCACCTTTTATTATACTTTTATCATACTTTGTCTCTAGGCCATTCTCATGACATATCATTCATTCATGAAACTACCATAGAAACTGGTAAAAAGTATTTTAAGTCATCGTGTACTGTTACATTTTCTGATTACCATTACAGTTCTATCACAGACAATGACAAACCTTAACTTGTTATTTATAGAATATATATTGTGTTTGAGTCCTGTCTAGCTAATTTTCTATTAAATGTCCAGCTTGTAAAGAGCTAGCATGTGAAATAGATTAAGCAAATATCACTGATCAGTGTTGACTGTACACTTCATGTGCATGAATGACTATGACATACTGTGTTGGAGAACACAACCATTGATTGGTCAAATGCATACTGTTAATTTGGTGCAGCTGCAGTGTGTTTCAATGGATATACCTCAGAGTTACCAATTTTTGCATAATTGGGCCTAGAAATTATTACATCCAACACATGTTATGAAGTACAGCACAATTATCCATTTCTGGTAATACTGTATTTATGGGAGACTGCACAAGAAGTATTGATGAACTGTGCTTGAAGTCAGCTCATTTAGCTAGAAACAGATGATGTGACAATCCAGGGTACTATACTGTGGTTAATACTATGGCTGTAAAGGGTGAAAAAGGTAGAGTACCCATCTAGTTTACCCTCTCATGACAGTATCAGTGGTAATAATCAAGTTGGTTTCCCTCCTGTATGTATCTACCTAATCTAGTCATGAACATAAAACTATCACTATTCACAATATGTATTGGTAAGGCATTGCACAGATTTACCACCCTCTGCTTAAAAAAGAATTGTGTATGCCATGTCTTAAAAGTTGTCACCATTAATTACCCCTCGTGATCCCTAGTGCTTCTAGTGCTCTGTTCACTAGCCCTGTACAGACAGTCATGCTGTTTTTTTTAACTCACTGTCTAACAGGATTGTAAGCAATAGTAAAATATCTCTTCTTTTCTAGTTTGCCTACCAACTAGATTAAGCTACAGGTACTCAGCAAAAGTACTTTTGCTACACCCTAAGTGATATGGAGACAAACATAATTGATTTTTCACTTGAGTAAGTACGGAAAGGTGTTTCTTCTGTTTCCCTTGAAAAAAGAGGCATTTTGAAACTGCATTCCTAACCTCAAGTCAAAAGACGTTAACATGAATGTGATAGCCACAGATAGGCATTGAGGCACTGAATTTATTTATTTATTTTAAATGGGAGCCAGAAAAAGTACACTGCACCAAAGCTCATTTCCACGTGTTACCCAGGTAAGGGCAACAAGGGGGTACTAAGTAAGAATAAGCAAGTAACAAGGTACATTAATGACAAGATAACTAATACAAAGTTTGCAGGTGCAATTGTTGATAAAAACATACAGTATCCAAAAGAGCTGTATAGCTCTAAAGTGCATATTACATACAGAAATAGGATTAGCTTATACATTTAAGACTGTTCATTAGGTGCAGGTAAACTAAATATCCAGTCAGGGAGGCCAGTGGGCTTGTAGCAGAGACAAATGAACACTTATGGGCAATCCTGAGCACCAGAAAAGACTGGAGATTAAGGTCAGGTTCATGAAGTAGATATGGAGTTTAGTAGGAGGAGGAGAGCCAAAGTGATACTGTGAGCTTGTTCCAGGCAGCAGGGAACACAAAACAAAGCTAATTGTACAGTGGTAGTCTGGCAGGCAGGTACAGAGAAGATTTGGGAATCAGACAAGCCAGAGGAGTAGTTGGAGGGAGATAGAGAGAGATAATAGCTAAGATAGGGAGATAGCGAGGAGAACTATAATTTTGACAGAAAGGAGGCACAGTGAAGTAGATGCTAGAAGTCAATAGATGAGAAAGGAAAGAATTAGTAGAAGGGACAATTATGAGTGAAGGGTGGTGAGTTTGAGGCAAAATTGTTGTAAGAATTGAAGAGTGGGTCCTGTCTGGCAATGGTGGATCTAATAACAACTCTGTAGACCACAGCACATACAGTAGTTGAACACTGAAAATCATTTCAAGACAATATTTTGCTAGACAGTGGTGGTATGCCCACTTTTTTATGTTATAGGACTCCAAGTTTGTGGCATAGGTTTTTATGGAACGTATCAATGGGTTGGGAGACATTAAGATTTCAATTAAGTTAAATGGCAAGTTATTTAAGGAGGAGACATCCTGTAGAAGGTTGCCATTAAGAGTGAAGAAGGTAGGGATGGAGGAGAGACTAACTAGCTTTTGCCTAGTAACAGAGGACATTGAGACAGTATTTTTAGCATTATGCAGAATCAGATTTGACATGACCCATGCTGGACACTAACAAAGTCCTGTCAAAGTGTTGATTCAAGCTGCAAGTCATAGAGGCATGTGTAGTATAGGGCAGTGTCATCAGCACTGGCACAGGTAGAAGGGAGGTCATTATGAAAAAAGAGAAAAGAATAGGACACAGAATAAGGTCTCATGGGATGCCAGTCCAGATAGAGAGGAGGAGAGTGAACCACCAACCTAAACAGACTGGTGTTGGTGAGGTAGGTAGGAATGAACTTAATCACTGCTGGGACAGTGACACCAGCAAACCTCAATGTGTACAACAGGAGAGCATGGTCAACAGAATTAAAGGCTTTGGCAAGATCAATAAAAATGGCTAAAGTAAGGATGTCCTGGTCCATTCACTTAAGAATGGAATCAGCTACTTTGAGAAGGAACACATAGTAGCGTGGTGTTTAAAGAAGCCAAACTGTAACTGAGAGATGGAGCCACAGCAATCCAGAAAGGGGGAGAGCTGGAAGAACTCAAACCTTTCCTGGAGTTTAGCAACAGTAGAAAGTAGCAAGGTCGCAAGTTAGTTGGGGCCCTGAGCTGGAAGAACAGACTTTGCTGACAGAGAGGAGTTAAAGCACCTAGCTTTACCTTCATTGTGTATTTATACTAATGTACAATATATTTCTCATCATACAAAAAGTGGCTGGGTAAGTTGGGAGTGAAAAGTGATTTGTCAGCAGAGTTTAGGGCATTTTGAAACTTGTCTTTAAAATTGTAACAGATGATGTGTCAGGGAAACTAGCTAGGAAGATTAATCATGGGGCTGAGTAGATTCAGGAAGCCCTGTGAATCAACTGTGTAAATGGGATGGGGGGGGTGAAGCTGACAGATGCTTAGTCCCTTCGTACAAGAGCATTATAAAAGCACTTCCACTCTGTGTCCAGCACATTCATGCCCCAGTGAGTGAGTGAAATAGCAAAGGAGTGAAGCAGGTAATTGGCATCTTAGGCATTGGCAGGGATCAGCAGAAGAAGCAAGGAAGCAGTGGACTCTGCCAGTAGACTAACGTAAGGCATCTGTTCACTAGTGTGTAACAGTCACTGCTGGGAGAGGTAGACCAAAACTAGGAATAGAAGCAACACCCTATCTAGGGTAGGAGTATAAAGAGATTTAAAGAAGTTGGGGAGAACAGAAATAAAAACTACCAAAAATTGGGAAAACTAGAAACACTCTATCAGGGGTAATGGTACAGAAATATTTCCAGATAACATAAGGAGAAAAGAATTTGAGAATGCTGGAAGTGGTGTAGTTCAATGGCTGTGGGGTGGCAGTTTTCAGAGACTTTCTGAAGACTGCAGTGCTGCCCTATCTGTATGCACCTCTCTGGGTTGAGGGAGGACACCAGACCAAGTCAGCAAGGATTAAGGCAACTTCTTCCATCGTCCACAGACCACCACATCACCCAACTCGACCTCAGAAGATGCTGGGGAGGAGAAACAGCTAGACTTTGGAGGGCTCTAGAAGGGTGGGGGTGGTGAGACAGAAGCACATTTCTTAACCTTTTCTACAATATAATTCCTATGACACTCTGGTGGGGTGGGACTGCCAGGAGGAGGCACCCGTTGTAGTGATCAGGGAGGTTGTGAAGGCCCTCCATAGTGGAGACCCAAATTAGGGTGGTAGAGGAACCCAGAGGAGGAGGAAGCAACTTCTGGTGAGGGACTTGATTGTGAGGGGGGATAGACTTGGGAAAAGGAAAGGGGGAGAAGTAGGTTAGATGTATATGCAACACCATTGCCCAGAGGGATGGGAAGTAGATCTTAAGGATCTTAAGGATCTCTGGGGCAGCAGGATAGCAGGGAGGGATGGATGTCATTGTTCACCTAGGGACTAATGACCTGGCTAATCATGGGGCTGGGATAGTGCATGGGGAGTTTAGAGAACTGGGGAAGGATCTTAGCCAGGTAACATGCTCAGTGGCTTTCGTTGAGGTGCTGCTTGTTTACAACAAGGGAGGAGAGGGATATCCACACCAGGAGCTTCAGCACATGACTGAAGGAATGGTACAGAGAGGAAGTGTTCAGCTACATTAGGACTGGGGACCCACCTGGGTGGATAAGAGCCTATACTGGGGTGATGGCCTGCATCTATCCAGAAGGGGAACAACCACCCTCAAAGCATAGAGTATAGAGTATAGAGCTTTTAAAGATGAAGGGCTATGGGAATGCATAGGATTAAATGAGAAAGAGATTAATATCAACACAAGATCACGTGGACTTCAGATAAAGGGTGAGATATATGAGGCAAACAAGAGGGGACAATGGATAAATTAGAGGGTAGTGTCAATATGGAATTCACTACTCAATACAATAGTACAGAGCACAACAATGGAATCTTTTAAGAGATCATTAAATGACTTTAAGGGCAGTACATGCAGAAAATACCACCACTAACATGTGGCAAGTCACTCTTGGCTAGCGCTGACTGACTCGTATAAACACTATGAAACTCAGTAGATGGTAAGTGCTACTTCGATAAACATTTAAACTATCCAAGGGGAGTGGCAGAAATAATCTAGAATGCAGAAACTACCCACCCACAGGCTGAAGTAGAAAGTAGGGAGAACTTGAAGGGAGAGGAATCCCACAGGATGCAAATTAATAAAGGAAACAGGGTGGCAGAGACAAAGGTGGAAGGGAGTGGGAACAATAAAAAGAAAGGGGAGAGGAAGGGGGATAAACAGGAAAATGTGGGGTAACAGGAGAGTGGAAACAAAATTTGGAAGGCCATGTATGTGTGAATGCTAAAAGTCAAGCAAATAAGATTCTGAACCCATGGGTCAGCATGGCAGAGGTCAGCCTTGATACTGTGGCCATCAACAAGTCATGGTGCACTGAAAACCATGACTGGGGCATGGCAATATCAAGATATACTCTGATCATGAAGGACAGGGTGGGAAGGAAAGGAGGGGATGTGCTTTGTTTGAAGAAAAACATAAAAGCAATGGAGATACAAGGAATACAGCAGGAGGCAGAAGTACTGTGAATCACCCTGGAAACAGGGAATGGAACCATTGTTCACAGAGGAGTAACCTACTGACCTCCAGCAGAGGGAAGGAATTAGATTAGATACTGATGGAAGCCATTGGCAAAATGGCAGAAAAGGGGGATTTTCGTTGGTTGGGAACTTCAACCTGCCAGATTTAGATTACTGACTAGCAGTCAGCATAAAGTGCGTTATACACTTGTATATTGTTTGTAAAGAATGTCATCAACTGTATATTTTTATACACTTGTATATTTTTGTTTTGTTTTCCACACCACCTCATGCTTTGGGTGTGTATTCCCTGACTCTGTATGTATTGTTTGTTTGTTTGTTTTCCTGTTGCTGCCACCCTGTGGCCTGGGTTGTGCCTGAAAATGGTCCTCTGGATCAGTGCACCTACCCGGTTACCAAAGAACTAAATAACTAAATAAATAAATAAAAACAGGGACATCCTGGACTCTGTGCAGATGGTGTTCCTCATGCAGCTAGTCAGCAAACTCAATATGAGGGCTAGGGGATTTGACGTATGAGGGCAGACTTGAGGAACTCTGCCTGTTTTCATTGGAGGAGATGAGAGACAGGGGGGACATGATTGAGGTCTTCAAGTACCTCAAGGGAATAAATAGGGTAAAAATGGAGGGGATCTTTAGACTAAAGCAGGGAGGTATCACCAGAGGGCATGGTTTGAAGTTGGAAGGTGGAAGGGTGAGGGGGGAAATGAGGAGGAGGTTTTTCACTGAGACCCTTGGAATGCACTGCCTGGCGAGATGGTTCAGAGATCCACAGTGGAGGGCTTCAAGAGAGGGTGGGACAGACACAGAAAGTGAATGTATCAGATGATGGCCTGTCCCAGGGGGGTGGGGATGGATGATAGGGGTTTCTGGAACACAAGGGAGGGGAGGGCCTCGGCACCCAACTAGGGATCTGAGGTTCGAGCAGACTCGATAGACCGTAACGCCTAATCTGCTGGCAAGTAGTATGTTAGTATGCTAGTAGTATGATGGGACAAGACTGGACCTGTTACTCACTAACAGGGACACTGTTGCAGACGTCAAGGTGGGAGGCCAACCAGGGAACCAGTGATCACCGTACGGTGGGGTTCAATGTAAGGACAGCTGGGGAATCAAACTACACATGGGTGAGGGTCATAGAAACATGGAAACATGGGGCCCGATTCCAGAAGCTGTTCTGTCAAATGCAAGGTGCTTGCGGCAAACAGCAATGATGCAAGTCACACCTTGTGTCCCCCCTTTGTGGCATTCCCTATTCTGGAACACAAACTACAATGGACAGGGAAGCCACTGCACCAAATGGACACTGCACCACCCTTGTGACCTGAATCTGGGTAGGTCAGGTCGCAAGGGGGCTTGCACCATGGTGGGACTCACATTTCCAATTCCAGAAGCCCCTCCAAGGCCATCACAGAGGATTCCTCTTAGAACTGCCAGAAGGTGGTCTAAGCCCCTTGCACCCAGCTGGGACACTGTGTTGGGTAGACTACAGGTGGCGTCCAAGGGTGGAGGGGGCACAGAGGGGCATAGGGAGGGTTGGTGTGACAGCCAGGATGTCTGGGAGTGCATTGGCAATCGGTGGGTGCACATGCCTCTATATAGATATTACATGGGCATATGCACCCTGCTGGGTGACGAACAACTACCTGACCACCCTCCTTACGCACCAACCCACCCTATGTCCCCATCCATCTCCTCACCTCCACTGGGCACTTTTGTACCCCCTCAACATCACCGTTAGTGATGCCCATTCCATGCTGCACCAGCAGAAGGAGTGCCAAGTCCTTGTGGCATATGCTGCTGGTGCGCAGTTGGTTGGGCACAGTCCCACACTTGCAGCAATCCCAGGGATTTTGGCCCAGGAGCCCACCTTTCTCTTAGAATATGGCACAGGGTTCCTGGTGCACCCGGCATTGCCGGAGCCCTTGGAATAGTGCAACTTGCATCGCTCCAAGGGCTCCTTTTGGAATCGGGCTCCTATACTTTGACAGCAGATAAGGACCGTTTGGCCCACCCAGTCTGCCCATTTTCTTACCTATAAGATAAGCTGAAGATCCTAGTTTTACTAGCAGCCTACTTCCTCCTACCTCCCACTAGAATTGCCATGTCTGTCCCATGCATTCTTAAATTCCCCCACTGTTTTTGACCCCACAACCTCCTCATAAAGGCCATTCCATGCATCCAACACCCTTTCTGTGAAAAAATACTTCCTCACATTGCCCCTGAGTCATCCCCCTCTATCTTCAAAATTGTGCCCCCCTTGATCTTGCACTTCTCATTTCCTGAAAGATGCTACCCTCTTGGGCTTTGTTGATTCGCTTAATGTACTTGAAAGTTTCTGTCATATCCCTCCTCTCTCTCTCTCTCTCTCTCTCTCCTTTCCTGGAGGATATACATATTAAGCTCTTTTAGTCTCTCTTTGTATGGCTTCTGGTGCAGAGCCTGCACCATTTTAGTTGCCCTCCTCTGGACTGCCTCCATCCTGTCTATGTTCTTGTGGAGATGGGGTCTCCAGAACTGCATGCAGTACTCCAGATGGGGTCTCACCAACTGTCTGTACAGAGGGATAACAACTTCCTGTTTTCTACTGATGATTTCTCTCCCTATGCATCCCAGTATCCCCCAGCCCTCCTTACTGCCTTCTCACATTGCTTGCCTACCTTCAGGTTGTCTGTTATGATTACCCCCAAGTCCCTTTCCATTTTTGTTGATGTTAATACCTCCCCCCTCATCGGGTACTTTTCCCTTGGGTTTTTGTTTCCCAGGTGCATTACTTTGCACTTATTTGCATTGAATCTAAGCTGCCATACTTTTGACCATTCCTCCAACCTTGCCAAGTCCCTTCTCTTCCTTTCCACCCCCCTGTGTATCAATCCTGTTTCAGATCTTTGTGTTGTCTGCAAAGAGGCATACTTTTCCTTCCAGTCCCTCCACAATGTCACCTATAAAGACATTAAAGAGGACTCATCCCAGTACTGAACCCTGTGGTACACCACTAGTAACCCCCCTTTCTTCAGAGTGGACTCCGTTTACTACTACCCTCTGCATCCTGTTGTCCAACCAGTGTTTTACCCAGGTTACCACCCTGGGACCCACTCCCAGGCTGGATAACTTGGTTATTAATGTTTTGTGTGGGACTGTGTCTAATGCTTGGCTAAAGTCTAGGTAGGCCACATTCACAGTCCCTCCCTGTTCTAATACTTTGGTCACCCAGTCAAAGAAATCTATTAGATTCATCTGAAAAGACCTTCTCACTGTGAATCTATGCTGTCTTGGGTCGTGTGCCCCGCTGGCCTCTAGGTACTAAACAATTCTTTGTTTCAGAAGTGATTCCATCACTTGTCTTGCCACTGAGGTCAAACTAACAGGTCTGTAGTTTCCTACCTCTGCCTTGCTCCCAATGTTGTGAAGGGGAATCACATTCATCCTCCTCCAGTCCTCAGGTACCATAGTATCCTCCCATGGTAAAAAGGGTAGTCAGTGGTGACAATAGTTCTCCCCTTAGTTCTTATAGAATTCTTGGGTGAATTCTGTCAGGCCCCATTGCTTTGTCCATCTACAGTTTTAGGAGTTCTTTTAGGACCCTTTCTTCTGTGAATGGATTCGTATCAACCCCCCTATCCAGTGTGATTCTATTATTTGGTTTAGGTACCTTCCCCTCCTCTTCTTTTGTGAATACTGAGCAGAAGTATTTGTTCAGTATCTCTGCTTTGTCATTGTCTCCCTCTGCCCACCCCCTTCCCTTTATTAAGCCTCACTATCCCACCCCTGGCCTTTCTTCACTCCCTAATGTACCTATAAAATGTTTTATCCCCTTTCTAAACTGAATTGGCTATCTTTTCCTCGGTTTGGGTCTTTGCTATTCTGACTGCATTCCCCACTTCCTTCTGCTTTAACTGGTACAGTTCTCTGTCCTGCTCCTTCTGTGTTTCCTTATACTTCTTGAATGTTATCTTTTTCTCCCTAACCTCTCCATCACCTATTTTGAGAACCACAGTGGTGTATTCCTTTGTTTGGTTTTGTTTATTTGCTTCACACAATGGCTTATTGCCTCTGTGATGGCAGCTTTGATTTTTCCCCATTGTTCCTCCACCCCACCTTCTTGCCCATTTGCTAGTGCTGTTCTGAGGCATGCCCTCATTGTGCCAATGTCAGCCCTTATAAAGTCCAATACCCTCACCTTTGTGTGACTTGACTCTACAGCTGTGTTTATCCTGAACCACACTGTTTGGTGGTCACTTGTTCCAAGCTGGGTACCCACAATTAAATCTGAGATCATCTCTCCATCCCCATGTGAGAGTACCAGGTCAAGGATTGCTCCCTCCCAAGTGGGTTGCAACACTAGCTGTCTGAGGTATGCCCCCTGTAGGGCATCAAGAATAACCCTGCTCTTGGAGGTGGCTGCAGTAAAGGTGCTCCAGTTAACATCTGGCATATTCAGGTCCCCCTTCAGCAATATCTCCCCCTTTTCTGCCATTCTAAGGATGCCTTCTATCATTCCCTTGTCCATTTCCTCCCCCTGAGACAAGGGTCTGTATACAACCCCGTATGAGTTGTGGTGCCATTTCCTGTCTCCATGGTGATGCACAGTGCCTCCTCTCCTCCCTCTTTACCCTTTAGTTCTATTGCTTTGATTTCTTCCATTATGTAGAGAGCTACTCCTCCTTCTCTTTTACCCTCCCTGTCCCTCCTGTAGATTGTGTACCCTGGTATGTTGACATCCCAGTCATGGTTCTCTGTGTACCATGTTTCTGTGACTGCCACGATATCCAGGTGTCCCTCTTTCATCAAGGTTACTAGTTCAGGGAGCTTGTTACCCAGACTACATGCATTGGTACTCTTTGCCCTCCATTTCTTGATAGTCTTACCCCTTTTAGCCCCATCCATGTTCTTATTGTCTTTGCCTTTTCTCCATTGACCCCTGTCCTGCTCCCTATCAGCTTCTCTACCTTAGTGTTTACCTCACTAACTACCCTGTTTTGTGTGGGGGGGCTGGGACTTCCATGCTTCTCTTAAGTCCCCCCAGGCTAGTTTAAATGCTTGCCAATGAAGCATATTAAACCTATCACCTAGGATCCTGGTTCCTTTTCTGGACAGATGCAGACCATCATGCCAGTATAGGTCTGCATCCCTGCAGGTGGACCCCAGTACCCAATTAAGCCAAAACTCTGAGCTACACACCAGTTTTTCAACCATTCATTGAATCCCATGGTGTGAAGTACCCTTGCCTCACCCATGCCATAGACAGGCAGCACCTCCGAGAAGGTTATTGTGCATGCTACTTGTCTAAGGCCCCTCTCCAACTCTACAAACTCCTCCTGCACTGCTCTGATCCCATTCCCAGCCAGGTCATTTGTCCCTAGGTGGACAATGATGCCCAGCTCCCTCTTCCAATCTGCTGCTCCCGTGATACTGAGGATTCACATCCTGACCCTCCCCGCCATGGCACTGAGCTGTCACCTTACCTCCCTCTCCCCTTCCCCCTCAGTTCTACCCTCCTAATGATTAAGCCCCCACCAGGAGTTGTTTCCTTCCTCTGTGTTATCTCATACCACCCTCCTCTGGGTCTCCTTTGTGGAGGTTTCCAGCATCCTCCTTGGTCTCCAGTGCAGGTGTTTCCTTAGAGAAACCATGCTCTGCAAGAGTGCCGTATGAACTGTGGAGAGGTACAGCTGGAGGGATGCACCTCTGATCCACCACCCTCACCCTCCCTGAGCCCACCATGGTCCAGCCACTTCTCTTTTTTGGCAACCTCTGAGGCAATGGCAGTGGCCCTGGTGGTCCCTGGGTTGGGGAGGAGGTTTCCCAAATCCAAGCCTGTTCTCTCCAGAAACAATCAGCTACAATTCTGACTCATCACCTCAGTGAGTGTTTTCCTTCCTTTCAGCAAGACATCCCGCTCAATAATTTAAAAGAATATATACCCTGCAAAAAACAATTTCAATCAGAGAAAAATAAAGCAATAAACTATAAATCATGTATGCACAAAACAGTAACAAAACCTGTAAGCATAACCCGTAACAATTTAACAGAAAATATACCTTGCAAAAAAAAACAATTTGAATCAGAGAAAAATAAAGCAATAAACCATAAAACCTGTAAGCACAAAACAGTAACAAAACCTGTAAGCATAACCTGTAATAATGTAGCAGAAAATATACCCTGCAAAAAACAGTTTCAATCAGAGACAAATAAAGCAATAAACTATAAAACCTGTAAGTACAAAACAGTAACAAAACCTGTAAGCATAACCTGTACCAATGTAGTAGAAAATATACCCAGTAAAAATCAATTTAAATCAGAGAAAAATAAAGCAGTAAGCTGTACAACCTGTAAACAAAACCAACTAGTAAAGCAACAGTGACTCTGCTTAGCCAAAAGAAGCATTAATGTTTCTCCTTGCTCTGTTAATGTTGCTCCTTGCTCTGTCCTTTCAAGCAAACCCTGGAAGAAAAGAGCTCAGGTGAAGCTAGGTGATTTATGCCAGCAAACCTAGTCTTGGACTTCAAGAGGGCAGATTTTATGAAACCGGCTGACTGCCTCAGGGAGGACTTTGTGGGGCAGGTGGACTAGGTGGGTGGAGGAACAGTGGGCAAAGCTAAAAGAGGGCATAGTAAAGGCAACAAACCTCTGTTTAAAAGTGAGAAAAGGCAAGAGGAAAGATAGATCACAGTAGTTCTTGAAAGAGGTGGCTGAAAAGACAAAGGCTAAAAGGGTAGCATTCAGAAGGCATAAGGAGGCACAGATCAAGGAGGATATGGAGGTGCATCAGGGGAAACAGAGAGAGTGATAAGGAGTGCAAAGGAGCAAACTGAACAGAGAACAGCCCAAGAGGTAGCAAAGGGGGGCAAGACATTTTTTTAGGTAAGTAAGTGAAAAGAGGAAGACCAGTGATGGGATTCTAAGGTTGAAAAAGGCAAGGAAGGACTGTGCAAAGTGGGAATTTTGGTCAGTGATCCCAGAGAAGGAGAGTGGGAGGGGCTACAAAAAAGTAACATAAGCTTTGGAAGGAAGTTGACATTAGTCCTTTTTTGGAGGAGAGTGTCCTGAAGGGACTTGCTAATCTGAAGGTGGACAATGCAATGGGACCAAAAGAGGTGCATCCAAGGGTATTGAGGGAGCTCATGGAGGTACTGGCTGCAACTCTGACAGTTCTGTTTAACAGCTCACTAGAAACAGAAGTGGTTCCAGCAGAATGGAGGAGGGCAGATGTAGTCCCAAATCACAAAAGTGGTAGCAGGGAGGAGGCTGGCAATTATAAGCCTGTCAGTTTCAGAGTGGGGTGGGGAAGTTAATGGAATCAATGCAGTAGGAAAGGATTGTGGAATATCTTGAATCCAGTGGCTTACATGATCCAAAGCAGAATGGGCTCATAGTGGAGGTCATGTCAAATGAATCTGATAGATTTATTTGACTGAGTGGCAAATGAATTAGATCAGGATAGGGATGCAGACATGGCCTACCTAGATTTCAGTAAGGCTTTTGACACCATTTCACATACAAGACTAGTAAGCAGGATGGGTAGCTTAGGTGTGGGTCCAAGGGTGCTAAACTGTATAAGAAATTAGTTAAGAGGATAAGTGACAGAAGTGCTAAATGGAGTTTACTTCAAGGAAGGGAGGGTGACCAGTGTGGTAACTCAGGGATCAGTGCTGAGACTGGTCCTGTTTAATATCTATAACATTGCATTGCAGAGGAGCTGGAAGAGAATGACCATATTTGTGGATGACACCAAAGTCTGTAATAGGGTGGACACTCCAGGTTTGGAAAGGATTAGCAGAGACCTGAAAAAACTACAGGAGTGGTCAAGGGAATGGCATCTGGGTTTCAATGTGAAAAGTACAAAATAAAGCACTTAGGGCACAGAAACCCAGGGATAGAGAACACAATAGGTGGACTGATATTTATAACTACCAAGCAGGAAAGAGACCTGGGGGTAAAGATATCTGATGACCTAAAGGTGACCAGGCAGTGCAACATGGCAGTCAGTAGGGCTACTGGGATGTTGTGGTGCATAGGGAGGGGTATCACCATCAGAAAAAGGGAGGTGGTGTTGCCTATGTGCAGATCACTTGTAAGATTCCACCTAGAGTACTGTGTCTAGTTTTGGAGACCACATTTCTTGAAAGAGATAGACAGAAAGGAGGTGGTCCAGAGAAGAGGAACTAAAGTGTTACAGGGTCTACATTGAAAGCCCTGCAAGCAGAGACTAAAGGACCTCAATATGTATACCCTGGGAGAGAAAAGGGATGGGGAATATGAAAGAGACCATTAAATACCCCACAGTGGTAAATAAGGTACAGGAAGGAAGTATTTATTCAGAAAAATAGGTGCTCAAGAACAAGAGGATATGCTACAAAGCTGGGGTGGTACATTCAGGAGAGATGTGAGGAAGTATTTCTTCACAGACAGAGTGGTGGATTCCTGGAACCACCTTCCAGCAGAGGTGTGGGGGTGACAACAGTAGTGGACTTCAAGAATGCATGGGACAGGCACAAGGGGTGAAAACAATGTTGGGGTTCAAGAATGCTTGGGATAGGCACAAGGGAATTATAGTGGAAAGGAATGGGGAGGTAGAAAGAGCTATATATTAAGTAGGGTCTGCAGTGCTAAGTAAGTAGGGAAAATGGGCAGACTGGGTGAGCCAAAAGGTCATTATCTGCTGTCAAATTCTATTTTTCTGTGTTTCTAAGATGGGGCAGTAGTTCCCAGGGGAGGATGGATCTCTTTCTCCCTCTTTGTGCAGAGTGAGAACCTTGGTTTGTTTCCAAACCCATGGTACCACACCAAGAGCAAATGGGGGCTTGGCAGCTGTTAAGATGGCAGCCTAGTTTTGTAGCTCTGACTAACTCCTGGCATAATCCTTCATCATCCACTACAATACTGTTTGGACCTACAGACTATGCTACACTCTTTTGATTAGCACTTACCTCTCGTCCTATTGTTTGCTTCCTGGTCTGGATAGCGTCATATTTTGGCTGCTTTTCCTCATGAACAGTTCTGGACACTGGCAGCCTTGTTGGACATGGGAAACTTCCACGAAGGATGGTGACCTCAGGCTTCCCTCAGAAGGACTCTAATCTGCAAGAGATTAAAACTATGTTTGAAACTATTATTACACAAATGGACAAGCTTGAGGTTGCTTCTCAGAGAGTTTCTGCAGACATCATCAATCTCTCTCATTGCCTCAATGTATCTGAACAGCAATTCGCTGATCTGGAGGACCAGATGGACTGCATCATGGTGTACATAAGGGAGCAGGACAATAAGATTACTATGGGACCGCATTGAGGATTTAGAGAATAGAAGCCAGAGGAACATTTTAAGGTTTGTTGGCTTCCAAGAGGGTTGTGAGAGCAAGAGCACCTTAAAATTCCTCCATTTCACTTTGACCAAGCTGCTCAGATGTCGCTGGCCTGGCTCTCACAAGATAGACGAAGCCCACCGCTCCCTTGCTCTGAAGCCGCTGGTTGGGTGTCGTCACTGGTAGGCCATATGGTGAGTCCCATTATTGTGTGATTTCATTCCAGCAACAGGGGCACTACTTATTCTATGCAATTTTATTTATCCAATAACCTGACAGATCTTGTGCTTAATGTTCTCTGCAAGAAATCCTGCAGTTTTCTGTCATGGCACATCCAAAGTTACTTGGTTGTCAACCAATGTTGACACCATACACATTAAAGAATGTTTGGCTATAATTTCAACAATATTTGCCTAATCTGGACCCAAGATGGCTCAAAATGATTGAAATATATCCAAAAATGTGTTGAAATTATTAGTGAATGTATCATGCAGCTTATACATGATACATGGTGGAAAATGTGCTTAAAATGCAAAAATAAATCCTTAGATTTTATCTTTGAATTATGCATGAAATTGTTTATAGAGCCCAAAGGTCTTGCCTTTCTAGTGCATATTATACTCCAACATTTTCCTCATTGATAATGCAAACAGATAATGTGCAATAAACAGCTATATCTCTATTTTGGCAAACTTGGTGGGGCAAAACATTCCCTCCTCCTCCGTAATTTATCTATCATCAGCAATACTCATGGTTCATTACAGCTATAAATATGTTCCATTGTAACTCCATGTAAAGTATTTGGATGATAAATGCATATTTTAAACTAATTTCTTCCTAAATATTCATAGTAGTATGTGTTTTCATGGCAAACAGCATATTTTCCTTAGTGGCAGCATTGTAAAAAAATAGCTCATAGGCTCTTTACACAACCATCTTACAGGGAGGTTTTGATATCTCAAATGATAATAAATTTAATTTCAAGCAAAAATAAGACAGCATAGGAACACAATAAAAGGTGCTTGTCCCTAGCAACCATCACATTTTCCTAGCAACAACACTTAATATTTATGGATTATTGCAAGCACAGCAATGACATTGTCAACCATGTCGATTTTCAGGAAGTGAGACTAATTCGGCCTCTGTAAGATGAGTTTTTTTTTCATGACTTCAGTGCCATTTCCTAATTTTTTTTTTTTTTACTTTTCAGCATTCGGTGTGCAAGTATTGGAAAGTTAACCCAGTACTGAGCCAGCTTGCAGCACATAAAAAGAGACAGTAGTAAAGCTTGGAGACTTTGGATTTGACCAGTCAACACATGTATTCATGCAGAACCAATATGGCCATGCTCAAGGATGTTGACAAAGACCAGGAAAGCCCTTGTCAGTCATCTAAGATTCACAAGAAATCCAGTTTTACAACTGGTTTGCATTGTTATATGCATCTAGACTCAATCAAGAAGGAGTCCACTCAACCATTTACACGTGTCAGGTGGGATAAACACCGAGAATGTGCTCAACCATGGTTGGACTTGCATGGTGATCATTGATACATTGCTGAATCATTTCAACAGCACCTGTCAAAAGAATTTGATGACATCTCCAGTGATGCCGGTTTTCACCCCATCTGCTATAGGCATTTTATAGACAAAAAGCACATAGAGAGCACAAGAAAACGCTGTACTCAGCAGACAATATTACAGGAGAAACCAGATGATGGACAGTCTACCACTTCTAGCACCAGTTCCACACCTTTTCCCAGCCCCAGGAAGAAACTTAAGTCAATATCTGGTCTCCCTGTCCATGCATCTGGAACTTTACTTCCTGCCATCTGCATCACATGCATGAAAAGGGACCAATACATCACTGTGGCCCATAAAAGCCAGAAGGATCAACTAGTCCAGGCAGAAACCATAGATGCAGGAAAGTTAAAAAAGCTGCGGAGTTGAAAGAATATCATAGCATTGTCATTCACATACAAGGGCAGGATTGTGTGACAGTGGAAGTCCGGTACCATAAAACATGTTACAGGGACTACACAAGATTTTTTGACAAAGTCATCAGATAAGGATACACCTACTTGTGCTGAGTAGATGTACAGCAAAGCCTACAGGATTTTATACCACTGTCATCCACCAGAGGCTCACTGTGGACCAGGAGGTGTTGTGGATGACAAGACTTACCCAGATTTTCATTGAGCTTGTAAAAAAGCATGAAGGTCTTGATACTTCAAATTACAGGCAAGTAATATATTGTATAAGCAGACATTTCTTAATCATTTAGACACAATCATGGTAGACACAATTGAAAATTTAAACTTCATGGCATTTTTCTAACCTTTACATTTTTAGTAAGTCTTGAATATAATAGTAAAATTTAAACTTAAAACACAGTAGCAAGATCCATGACTTAAAACTACAATTAATGTTCATATGGAGAACCCTGTTTTTAGAAATAATGCTTGTTTTTGTGTTACTGATTTGACAGATTGAAATGTCACCTGAAACATGATTTCCATCAGCTCACATTTCATACACCACACCGTAAGGATATTAGTGAGATGGTGTTTGTTGACACACTGTCAGCAAGTACACTTGACAGACTTCCTGATCAATCAGAGGCAGGAACAGAAACAGATACACAGAGACAACTCAGAGTGAAGAGGAATGAATTCATCCTCAACCACAAGCTGATCTGCCATCTCATAGATCATCAACAGCAAGTACACCAGCGTTGGATGTGCATTTAACTAGAACTCTGTACAATGCCACATTGATCATCAAGAGCACTTTGAATGACAGTCCTGGAATGAGTTGTCCCTGGCCACCAACATTAATTGATTTGATTGTTGATGCTGCAAAATCTATCATACCAGTTGAACTTTATGATTTGATGGCCTGGATTATTGGAGCCTAAGAGGCACCAACACTGGCTGGCTATGTTGATCTTCCAGATGATGTGGACCTTAAACTGATATCACTTTGCCAAGATGTTGTTTAGCTTGCATCCAAGGGTTGAAAATAGACACTTAAATCCCTTTGCCTTCGATTGACAATTTGACACTTGACAGGATCATCTCAAGTGGTCTCCATACTAAACAAACTGGGGCATTGTGTATCTTGGAATACAATGATTAGCCATGACACAAGCCTTGCTCAGCTATAGCTTCTTAAAGGTTCTGATAAGATCCCACCAGGCTTTGCAAAGAAGACTTCAACAGTTCTAGTCTGGGACAACATTGATTCCAGAGAAGAAACCCATCCACCATACAAATGGAAAAATGCTGCAGAGCCACATCACTAAATCTACCCCAACACCAGGCAGAGTGCTACTGCCAAAAGGAGTCTGTTCTCTTAAAGCACTCCCTAGTTTTGCGATAGAGCAGTACCATCAGCACAAGAGGCAAGGTCTGAAAAACCTGAGTCATGATGCACATGCCCCATTAGAGACTGCCAAGAACAGATCAAACCTGGCACAAGTGCTTAGAACTGAACTGGCATACATTTTTATGAAGGCTCTCAATGCTGACTCATGCACTTCCTGGCTGGACAGGTTTTAATACTGCTTTTCAATGTGATTGTTCTCTTGAGAAATCAGCTATCCATTACCTTCCAGTCACTGAGGCATCACCAACAAAGATGTTTACTGTCAACACTATTCTGAAATGAAGTATTGATATAGTTGATCAACTGGAACGTGAACATGTAGTCTTGGTCTTTGACTAAGCAATAAAGGCTAAAGCACAACAAATCTCCTGGAAAGATGATGACTATACAAGATGTTTGATAGTGAAGATCTTTGAATTCCATACCTCCACATTATTTCTAGGTGCCCTTGGCAAAATATTTGGGGATGCAGGATTTCATGATATCTTGACAGAGTCAGAAGTTGTTGCCCAAGGATCAATCAATGGTGTCCTGAATGGTCATCATTATAACCAAAGTATGAGATTACCCAAACTTCTGTATGAAAACATGTAGTGTCTGAGATTCCAGACTTTCCTTAAATCATTACCACTGGACAACGCAGACAAGTGCCTAGAGTTCATCAAAAAAAATCAAGCTAGCATTCCCCATTGACTTGTTTGATGTTCTGTGTACAGCTGATGAATTCAACAATGTGGCCATTAAATTTGAAGACTTTGTCAAGAGGAAGAGCCAAGAGAACACACCATGTGCCTTCTGGAGCTCTTACATTGACATGGTGCAAATCTTGCTCCTTTTTGTGAGAGCAACCCGTGAGTCTGACTGGGATTTGCACCTTTCAGCTAGCCACTTCATGATGCCCTGGTTCTTCTCTTATGACCGGGTGAACTATTCCAGGTATCTTCCATCATATTGGCTGGAAATGGTGAACCTGCCCATCACACACCCAGAATGTTATGCAGAACTCAGCGCTCGAGGACAGTGGACAGTCCAACATCAAAGTGGACATGGATTCTCACAACTGAACAAACCTGCAATAAAGATTCAAAAACAAAAGGTGGCTTGAATGGATTGACACAAAACTGTGCAGTGGTTTATCGCTGGATCTTGTCACAACATGAGAGAGCTGCTATAATGAGACAGTGTGAAGTGATGGCAGGCATGACTCCAGAGGTACACAAATGGAGCTATCTTGATACCACAAGAACTCAGAATGATGAGACAGCCATAATGAGCATTCTGTTCACTACTGAATGCATGATTAATCCTTTTGATGCTCCTCAAGATGGACTAGTGTGTTTAAGTTCAAGTGTTGTTGCTACCAGTGATATTACAAATAACTTGCTAGCTGCTCAAGAAAACGGTGAAATTGCACTGATGGACTTCTTGAACCAGCGGCTGCCTTCTGCTACTCAGGACATTTTTTTTCTCATCAAAAGCCAGAAACTGAAAACATTCAGTGATCTAGTGAAACCAAAAACAAAAGCAAAAGTAGCTGGCAAAGATGTGATTCTTCATAGTGACAAGAAACTCTTTGCAAGACTTCTTGTATTGGGTCAAAGTAGAAAAATTTCTTCATGTGAAACATGCTGCCAAGGACTCTCAGAATGTGATAATTAGGAGCCCAGATACAGATGTTGCAGCCATTGGCTTCAGTCTGAAGTCACAACTGCTAGTCAATTTGTATTTCTTCACTGGTGTAGGGAATCAAAGCTGCAATACTGATTTGGAGAAAGTCATTTCAGGTCTAGGCCTGAAGGTATGTACCTCCCTTATTGAACTCCACACATTCATGGGATGTAATTCTACTAGTGCCTTCTATGGGAAGGGAATGAGAAAAGCATTTGCTGTGGCCTCTGGGAATGAAGAGTTCCTTGATGTGTTCACAGACCTTGGGAAAGACTTCACACTGCAAGACTCAACATTCTTTGTGCTTGAGAAATCTTTGTGCCATCTGCATAGCCAAGCTTCATCACAGGATGTCAATGATGCCCGATATAAGGTGATCTGCCTAGCACCATCTTCATTGCCTGAGAAGAGCATGCCACTAAACATGTGATACTCTACACCAGCACAGTAAGCGGGCAAATTACCAGGCTGCCGTAATGAGGCACTCTCTTGTTAACAGGATGAATGCTCTTGTTGGCCATGGATGGCATTTAGAAAATAAGGAACTTGCCATCACCTGGATGACAAGACGTCCAGCACCAGATAGTATTTTGCTGGCAGTATATTGTGCCTGCAAGCATGTGAATTGTTAGACAGGGAGGTGTTCCTGTCTTGCCACTGGGGTATCCTGCACAGACTTGTATACATGTCAGAAGTGTGAAAACATTGACAAAAAATCTGCTGAGCCTGTCATTCACAATGGTGACGTGTCTGACGGGAGCGACTTTGATGAATAGGATGCCATGATTTTCAGACTGGGAAATAAAAATGTATTTTCCTTGGGGAATAACTGCTACAATGACAACAGCAAGGCACATGATTCAAAACACTCACTGGATTTGAATAAGAAAATAAAATCTTTATTTATATAAATAATTATGTCTACTCATACCAATCCAGATAAGGTGTGACTTATAATTATTGGAGAAATAAATCTCATATACAAGGGGATTCCAGTAAAAAGGTTTGTGTTTTACTTTTCTCAGTGCTGTTGCTGAAGAAAATATGCTGGTTGTCAAGGAAAATACCCATATTTAAGGTATTTACATAGAAAAATACATCAGATGCATTACATTTATTATTTCATGTAGTTAGGCTGATGTACAAACACTTCTCCAGAGGGTAAATGATAAAATACTTCAGCCTATAGTGAAAGGTGAGTATTGCCAAGGAAAACAAATTATGGGTATGGAGTAATACCTTGACCTATAGTTACTACCAAAAGATAGAAATGGTAATTTATTGCACATTATCTGTTAGACTTATGATTCTAGAAAAATGTGATGCATAAAACACCCCAGTATGGCAAGCATTTTTAGTTCTTTAGCACATTTCATTGATAATAAATACTTAAAAGAATTTTCACCCAAATTTGCTATAATTTGTAATATTTTTTTCTTGTTTATGACTTCTAAGTTCCTCAATCAATTCAGTCTTGCCTTAAATATACTTCCATACAAATTTCAATCATTTTTAGCCAATGTGGGCCTTTGCAGTGCAAATATTAATTGAGTTGTAGACAATAGCCCTTCATCAGTATGGTGTCAAAATTGGTTGACAACCAGGTAACTTTGGATGTGCTATGACAGAAAACTGCAGAGTTTCTTGTGGAGAACTTTTAACACAAGATCTGTCAGGTTATTGGCTATATAAATCTGCAGAGAGTAAGTACTGCCCCTGTTGCCGGAACGAAACTCATCTTTGAAGCACATATCTCAATTCAGCATAAGGCCTATGGCTGATACTTTCTCGCTTTCTGCAGTTTACTAATAGACAGGAGATTTTGCAAGCTGCTCATGATAAAAAGGAACTGACCTGGCAAGGTCATAAAATCTAAATTTCTGCAGACTTCTCTCAAGCCTTATCAGAGAAAAGATAAGCCTTTACTATGGCCTGCAGAGTCTGTACAGAGCTCGGCCTGCTACCCTTCTTCCACTACCCTGCTATAATCAAGATCAATTCTAATGAAGCTTCCCAATCTTTTGATTCTCCAGAAGCTGCAGAATCCTTTCTGGCCAAACAAACTCTCAGCTCAATTGAGGAAAGTTCTGACAGACTTTCAGGAGGACTAGGGCCCACTTGGCCTCCCTGGGCATGGATACTTTACTACCCTACAATGACCCATCTCCCCCAGAGAAGACCCCCTGGCCCTCTGCTACCACCTCCTCTGATGGATGAGGATCTTTGGCTTCATCCCAAGCAGTGCAGATGGAATAAACAGAAGAAATCTGAAGGAGGGAGAAGAAAAAATCCTTCCCCATGCTTTCCTTCCCACAGCCAAAGCCACAGCAAGGACTTTTGTTCCTCTTCTGACTCAGCCCCTGCAAGCATGGAAGGAAACAGATTTGCTCCATTGTTGCAGGCCAGAATCGAAGAGTGGGCCTTCTCCTCCTCTCAGCCCATGAAGTCAACCACAGACAGACAGACCAGCACAAGATCCTCACCCCAAATCATGGACGGATATAGCCACATACCCAAGCCTGCCATCCAGCAATTCAACCAGCACCAAGAAGTAAGCTGAAGCTCACCATAAGGAGGGAACCCAATACAACACCTGATGGATTGGGCCTACTCTCCATTTTAGTTTCTGATACCATGCTACAATCCACTGATCCATCTGAGTTCAGAGAATGGCCTCCTCTGCCTAACTACACTTCTTCTATGTATCTACACCCTTCCCTTCACTCTCAAGGCCCCCAATGGGTGAGGAGGTGAGACAGACCAGTCCAGACTTCTCTTCATATTAAGCCCTTAACCTCCCCTTAAAAGATCCAGTTTAGGAGAGGGGGTGGATGACTGCAGCAGAATATTTGGTGCTCATTTCCTTTTCAAGGTACTGTAGTCATCCTCTTCTATTTCAAATGTGGGGTCGTGCTTTGCAATGCCTTCAGTCCCTGATCTTATTTTTAGACTATGATCTTATGCTGAAGCTCTGAAATACATTTGTGTGTTGCAATGGCACTTTGCTGCTGATGCTGCCTAAACATCACCTGACTGTGTGCAACAGCAGCCTTTGTGTGTAGGAGGGGTGCTGGTTTTATTCTTATGGTTAACTATGGCATAGACTTGTCTCAAAGTCATGTTGCCCTCCTCTGAAATACCTATTACCTTACTATCAGTCAGGTGTTCTTTAGATCTGTTTGCTGGTATGCTGTATCTCACTATACCGAAGCACCAATGACCAATCATACTGACGCAACAGGAAAGTGAACATATTTTACACTGCAACTTATATACGTTTTGTGTCTGTTCTCAAAGAAAGGGATTTACATGCTTTCTTTTAATGACTAAATCACTATTGATGAACCAGCGAGGGGACCCCAGTATGTGTCAGTCTCTCCTGCTGTGTGGCAAGCATGTCTGTCTACTCTCAAACCCTCCTGTATTCCTTAGTACACACCCTCATCCTGTGCCATTTGGATACATCCAATTATCATTAGACACCACTGTCAGGCACCAGATATGCATATGCCCATGAATCACCTAGTGGGCCCACCTTCTCTCTATCTCTCTCTCTCTCTCTCTCTCTCTCTCTCTCTCTCTGCTGCTTCCCATATCTGGGTTTTAGGTCCACCCAGACTGGCTTCTCTGGAGCTAGCCAGTCTGTTCTTTCTCTTCAGTTATTGTGACCGCCCAAGTCAGAATGATCTCTGGGGCTCTGTTGCCCTGGCACCCCTCAGGACCTTGTGATTTTCACTTATTTGTGTGGCTCTTGTTGCAGCTCACTGACTAGGAGACCTAGCCTTTATGGGTGGCTCCCCTCATTACCTGTTTTTCTTTTCAGGGAACCTCACACTGTAGTACAACAACGGGATGGATGGGTAACCTTAGCCCTCTCAAGGTGTCTAGGTATTTCACACTTTATCTATTTATTTTTATTCATTGAAATCTAGGATTAAATACCTTTGAGCTGGGAGCTCATTTACAAAGGTTCCACGTCAGTGAGAGGGGAGACAATAATTACAAAGGTAATACAAACAAGGGTGTATAAAACATGAAGAGAAATGACAAAAGTTATACAAACTAGAGTGTAACAAAATGCCATTGATAGGTGCAATTTCATAGGTTAGAGCACACCGTAAGCAATTAATGTGATCAAACTTGAGCTTAGTTGGCAAACAGATAGTTAGGGATAGGCAGAAAGGAGTTAGAGAGGAGCTGAGGAGGCAGTGGGTAGGAGAGGAGGGTGGGAGTGAGGTGAGAAAGGGGCAGTAGTCATAGACATTGTTGAAGTGAGGGGGTTTGAGGGAGTGAGGGGGTGGGTATGAAGTGGCTAGTGGCCATGCCAATGCAATCGGCCGCTAAGTGGTAGGGCAGAGAGGTGGGGGGAGGGAGTGAGGGTGATGGGTAGAGGTGGTAAGGGGCCATGCCTGTGCAGGGAGCTGCTAAATAGCAGGGCATAGACTGAAAGGCAAGGAAGACTAAAGTTTGCAGTCACAGGTGCTGGATGCAGAATGATGCTGGCGTAGCAGACTTTTAAAATGGCCCAAAGAAGGTTGGCTGGAGATGTCCCGGCTGAGGGCATTAAACCAGAGGGGTGCTCTGTAGGCAAAGGAGCATTGGCCCTGTGTAGTTTGAGGGTGAGGAACATGGAAAAAGTGGATGCTAGAGCTTCTTGTACATTGCGAGCTGCCGCTGTGAGGTTGGAGTAGGTTAGCTGTGCCATGGGGGAGGATACCAAGAAGAGCCTTTTTGGCGAGCAGACAGGTTTGGTAGTGTATCCTCTCACAGAGTTGGAGCCAGCCCATTTGAGCATAGAGTTCACAGGTATGGGTGAGACATGCAGCCCCTGTGAGCAGTCTACAGGCCTTGTTCAGGGCAACTGATATTCTGCAGAGAGCAGTGTGGCAAGCAGCACCATAGATTACCAGGCCATAGTCTACTACAGAAAGGATGCAGCTGTTGATGGCGAGCCTAAGGGCATCCGAAGTGAGACAGTGCTTGTGCCTGTGGAGGAGACCGATCTTGTAGTTGACAGTCCTTGAAATATTGCTAATGTGTTGGTCATAAGCTAGGCAGCTGTCCAGAGTGACCCCAAGATATTTAAAGTGCTGGGTATGTTCGAGCAGTGCTCCAGAGCGGGTACTGATGTCAAGTGCAGAGGACTTATGCTTGTTCCGAGTGCTGCAGAACATCATGACTTTGGTTTTATTGCTGTTCAGGATTAGTTTATGGTTACTAAACCATTCCTCAACTATTCCAAAATCACGTTGCAGATTGCCCTCAAGTTCCTCTGGGTCTGGGCTGCTTGTGAAGATTACTGCATCATCTGCAGAAATAGCATGCTGATAACCAGTTGCTATTTCTCTGAGTCAGGGACACCCACTCTCAATGATTGATGAGGGAGCCATACCTGGCAAGGACTGTGAATACCTTGGAGTCAAGTACTCTGGTTTTATATGCTACCCTGTGGCCATACTGGAAAATGGGGAAGGAAAAGGGTTTTGTACATCGTTTTTGCTCCAACTGGATTTTTAGATATGCTACTACTGCCTTACTTATTGACTACTTTGGTTTATGACTATGTTTTCCTGTCTTATTTGTGGGGTTGGGAAAACAACCATGGCATTGGGGTTGTATAGGTGGTTTATGGCAATATATAGCTTATCAATTGCTGTGCTCAAATAGTCTTAATTATGGATCTACATTGTATTAGTTGGAATGCTAGAGGGCTGAATTTGCCTATAAAAAGAAAAAAGGCCTGATCTTACCTGAAAAAATTCAAACCTCATGTAGCCTTTTTATAAGAGACCAAACTTAACAGATTGGAGACTGTTAAACTCTGACTTGACTGGGTAGGCACAGAGGCACACAGTGTAGCCCCAACTAAGAAAAAGGGGTTTCCATACTTATTCATAAGTCCCTGGGCTGGTTTTACACAGGTTAAGAGGGGATAAAGAGGGTAGGTGGGTTATGGCACTTGTGGACGGGGTGTTGTTAATAAATATTTATGGTCTGAATTGTGATGGCCGGGCCTTTTTTCATCAATTCTGTCAGAATATCTTGGATATGAATTAACCCCAGGTACCTATATTGTTAGTGGGATATTTTAATCTGAAGCTCAGTGCATGCTGTAGATAAAAGTGCTGGAAATGCCAAGCCTCACACTAAAGCCCTCACAGCTCTTGAGGGCTTGATGTCAACCCACCAGTTGATTGATGCTTGGCACATTCAACACCCTAGAGGGTGTGACTATACCTGTTTTTCGGCTTCAGACAGAACAGCCAGCAGGATAGATCTATGGCTGATATCTCAATCTCTCACCTCACATATTGTAGGGGCCACCATTTACTTGATCGTATTATCAGACCACACTCCTTTAGAAGTTGGTCTGATTTGGGGACTACTAATACAGAGGTCCAAGTCTTGAAAACTGGAACCTCTCTTGTTAGAGGACCTCAGATTCCATCCCTGGCTCAAGGAAGATGTGCAGCAATAATGGGCTCTTAATGATACAGGGGACATTACAGACCATATTCTATAGGATGCTTTTAAGGCTTCCATGAGGGTTTGCATCCTGACATACGCTGCTCACAGATGGTGGAAAAGAGAAGCTGAACAGCTCTCGCTTGTGGTGGAGGTTAAAGAGTTTGAGAAGAAATACAAGGAGGCTTCTCTCCAACCCCCTACTCATTTGGTAGCACAGCTTGTTAGTGCCTGTCCATGGCTGGATGACCTCTTGACAGGAAAGCTGAAGTCGTCATAAGACAACTCTGACATTCCCCTAGAGGGTGTGACTATACCTGTTTTTTGGCTTTGTGCAGAACAGCCAGCAGGATAGCTCTATGGCTGATATCTCAATCTTTCACCTCACATATTGTAGGGGCCACCATTTACTTGATCATAGTATCAGACCACACTCCTTTAAAAGTTTGTCTGATTTGGGGACTACCAACAGAGAGGTCAAAGTCTTGGAAACTGGATCCTCTCTTGTTAGAGGACCTCAGATTCCTTTCCTGGCTCAAGGAACAAGTGCAGCAATACTGTGCTCTTAATGATGCAGGGGATATTGCAGACCATACTCTATGGGATGCTTTTAAGGCTTCCATGAGGGCTTGCATCTTGACATATGCTGCTCACAGATGGCAGAAAAGAGAAGCTGAACAGTGCTCACTTGTGGCAGAGGTTGAAGCACTTGAGAAGAAATTTAAGGAGGCTTCTCCTCAACCCCCTACTCATTTGGTAGCACAACTTCTTAGTGCCCGTGCATGGCTGGATGACCTCTTGACAGGAAAGCTGAAGTCACCCTTTAGCACCTCCGACATTCCTTCTGGGAAGGCAGAGAAAAGTCTTACAAGCTACTCACCTATTGATTAAAACACAGGCAACCAGCCAGAACAATCAGAGGCCATCTGATGACAGGGGTCAGTTGGACTGCACCCCAAGTGGAATTAATAACATTATGTAACAATTTTATCAGTCCCTTTATACCTCCCCTAACCCTCCAAAGGCTGTAGATTTCAGATCCTTTTTAAACAATCTGCCTATCCCCACAATTTCTCCACAACAATCCCTCTTGCTTGAGGCTCTAATCACACAGGTTGAAATCCTCAGTACACTCAAGTCCTTGAACCCTCACAAGGTCCCAGAGGCTGATGGCTTTCTGGCCAATTTTTATCAAGCCCTGGACCAGGATATCACACCTTACCTACAGCACGTTTTTCAAGCTGCCTATACCCAGAGGATCTTGTCACAATCTATGAAGGAAGCTGTCATAACAATACTTCCCCAGAAGGCCAAGAAACCTTTTCTACTGGGCAGTTACCACCGTATTTCCCTTTCAAACACAGACACCAAAATCTTGGAAAATGTTCTCGCGAGCAGGCTGAAGACTATATTGCATGATATGATACACCTGTCTCAGGTTGGGGTCACTAAAGGTTATCTTACCTCTGACCATCTCCTCTCTCTAACATCAGTTATACACCACCCCCAATTGTCCTGATCCCTGACTGCTGCATTTGCAGCGGACTTCAAAAAAGCATTCGTAGAGAGGAGTTACTTGCCTGTGACCCTGTCCAAGATGGGAATAGGCCTGATGTTTAGAAGTTGGGTGTCCTTGTTATATTCACCACTGATGGCTTCCATCTTGATGAATGTTACCAAATCTCCCCTCTTACTCCTCCAAAAATGCACCAGGCAGGGGTACCCCCCCCCCCGCTCTTCGTCTTGGCTGTTCAAACTCTGGTTATAGCCATCCGAAATAACAGTAACATTCAAGGAGTTAAGATCAGGCAAGGGGAGTATAACATTTTCATTTACAAAGATGATCTGATCATTACTATCTCAGAGGCTGACTAATTGGTCTCTCATGTTCTCTCCCTCCTCAGTACCTTTACTAAGATCTCGGGGCTTAAGGTAAATCAGTCCAAATCTGAAGTTTTACCTCTCAACTCCAGATACAAAGCTTTTTTTTTTCTAAAACTTTATTTAAAGGTTTTCAGCAGGTTCACAAAGTTGAACAAAGTTAAACAAGTTCAATGTTGTTGTCACATATACAGCAAACTCCATAAAAGCCATGGTTTTGGCATTGTATACAAATACATCACCTTTCCTTTTAGGATACATATGTCACCAGCTTAATCCTCAATGTATATTGCTAAATATGCTTTTCCATTGCTCGAGTGGGTTTAAAAGTGGAAAATGGAAGCCAAGAGAGGAAAGGTCTGATGTTCTTATTTACAAGTTGCATATTGTTCACACTGTTGGTGATAACACAAACAGAAATTCCAAATTTTGGAGTCACTTCATCCCCCACCAAATCTCCTCCTGTCTTCACGGAATCATATGAGAGGAAACCAGGGCTCCAGCAATGCCTGTTCAAGCAGTTCCCAGATTTTTTTGGAATAGCTCTTTCCTACCCAATGTCATGTATTGTGTGTGTTCAATTGTCATACAGTGTAGAAGCCTGGTTGCCCATTCTCCCACCGAGGGTGGAGAGTCCCCCCCAATGACAAGAGAAGGTCTGCTTTCCCACTGCTATGGTAAGATGCCACAGGGGATGGTCAGTTTCCCAGCCCTGTCTCAATTGGCCAGGTAGGCCTAGCATAGTTTCACTTAGGCCCACACTTTTGTCTATTCCCAGGGTTAAGCTCATTATTTCTGTGATGCCTTTCCAAAAGAGCAAGACTTTTGGACACGACCATAAGTGTATAAAAGATCCTGGGGAGCCCTGGGGAGCTTCTACATTTTGGGCATTCATCTGGTTGCGTAGGGTCTATTTTATGGGACAATGCTGGTGTAAAGTATGATCATGCAGAATGTGGAAATATATAGCCCTAATGCGATTATTGACTGAGCATTGCATGCCTTTCTTCAAAATTGCCTTCCAGTCACCCTCCGTGAGAGGCTCCCCTCTCAGGCCATCCTTCCATCTAGCCCTGAGTGAGTCCAAGCCTGAAATCAGAGTCTCCAGCAGCTTTATAACATCCTGCCATAGGTCAGGCCCCCCACCCACCCTCAGAGAAGTCATCCAGGTGCAAAACTGACTTCTTTGTATCTGCTGGACTAGAGATTGGTGAAGCTGGAAAAATTCACTCCATGAATTAATCCTCAAATTTAGCACAATATGCAGAATGCAGATTGATCCACAAAGTGCAAATTTATGCCCGTAAAGTGCAGAATTTCACCTATGAACAGTTGTGCCCTTGAATGGTAGAATTTTGCCATTCATGAGCAAATTTCCTCCATTTGTGGTAAAATTCTGCTGCTCATGGGTGAAATTCTGCCATTCTCAGTGAAATTCCTGGTGAAGTCACATAGACACATTTTTATGCTAATAGCAAACATTCACAAATTGCTCCACAGAGGCTGAGTGGGTGACTTTGCCAGAACTTTGCCAGTGAGTTAAAACTTTGCAACATCTTTACTGGGGACTTAAATGGATACCTAACGGTATAACCTGTTTGAGCACTAAATTAACTCTAACCCAAACAAACTGATTCCCCTTAACGTGGACCCTCTGGTCTCCTCCACGAAGAAAGAATTTGATCAGTGGTCAGCCCTTCGGCTCTCCTTAGCAGGGAAAATTGATGCCATAAAGCTAATTATAGTCACTCATTTTGTCCAAATTCTTTCCCATCTGCAACTGCATATCCCCCCTAAGTAGTTTCATAAGATTGACAATATGATTGCCCATTTCCTGAGGGATGGTAAGCCCCCAGCATTTATTAGAGCTAAACTCCACCGTCACTGGAGCACAGGGAGGGTGGAACCTCTCATGATTTCAGAAGTACCAAATGGCCTTTGTCACAGCCCAGATGACCTGATGGTTTTCTCATCTAGACCCAGTTGACCCCCTATGGCTCCACTTGGAATGGATGCTTCTTGGCAATACGATACCTGCTGTTTCATTATATTATCCCAGAAGGAGATTTCTCTGTACATCCCCAACTATGCAGCTCTCTGCCACATACTGGGCCAAATTCCACAAGGACCTACCAGAAGACCCCACCCCCATTGAACTGTGCCCCACTATGGGATAATCATACAGATTGGGGTTCTCTGATCAGAAGGAAACTGTGGGAGTTGCAAGTCATTAGGTTAACTGAAATTCTTTACATGCCAGGCTCCAGGACATTGGACTTCTTGCCTCCCTGATGTCATGGTATCAGCTTCACAAAGATGACTTCTGGAGGTTTCTTCAGATCAGAACCATGATCCAGGAGTTAGCCAAATCCAAGGCTGGGCACCCAATTAAGTCATATCCCCCTCCTTGTCCATTGGATGAGTATGAACAAAGGGAAGGTTAGTTGTGTCTATCAAGCACTAAGAGACACCCAAACTGATCCCTCAATGAAAGCTAGATCCCAATGGCATGACAAAATTGGGACTGTAATTACAGATTCTCAATGGTCTCAGGTGTGGCATAAAGGACATAAAACTTGTAAAGATGGCAGAAGTCACCTCATCCTCTACAAAGCTTTACATCATTGGTATAGGACACCTCAGGTTCTTAAGGACCTAGGACTTATTTATCATGACAATTACTGAAGATGTGGAAACCCGAAGTCCCACCTTTTCCATATCCTATGGGAGTGCCCACTCCTTAACCTGTTTTGTCAAGAAATCACCAAGATCTGTGATGAAGTTGTGGGCTCCCAAATTCAGATTAATTCTCTGCTTCTCTTGCTAGGTTGTTGATTGGACAATACACCTAAGCACTCTCATGCAGCACAATGGGTCACAGCAGTGAGAGTTGTAACTAAATAGCTAATCCTATTCAACTGGTGCTCTCCCAAAGTCCTCACATTACGTGAATGGCTCCATGTGGTTGGGCAACTAGCCACATATGAGAAATTATCTAGTTTTGCAGCCAAAACTTTACCTGACTTCTTCAACTGTTGTGGTCCTTTTCTCAAATCCAATTTTTGACATAACCCGAATTACCATCATCTTCAGCTGTTGCTTCTCAAATCCCCCATAGGACCAGGTGCTAAATAACAGGTCTGGATCTATCCCTCACGTATACTTAACATTGTCCTTTCCATCATAGGCAGTAGTTAGAACTCTGATTGTTGCGTTTGTTGTTTCTTGATTTCTGTGTTATCCTTTTTGTACATACAGCATGTAATAGCACATTATTACAGTATAACCTCGATTATCCAACCCCCCATTATCCGAACTTCTGGATTATCTGAACTTGTACCATGTCCCCCGAGCTAATAGAAACATGGTGCTAGGGACCCTTGATTTTATGAACCTCTCAATTATCCAAACTAATCATACATCCACCATTCAGTTTGGATAATTGAGGTTGTACTGTATTGCATAGTCTTAGTTCTGCTCACAGGATAACCTGTACATGTTTTCTTTTTCACCAGTACGTTTGACTGTTATTTTTAAGTTGCAGGACATCACCCTTTTTTTTATTATATGTTTCCCTCCTCTGAGATATCTTTCTTCTATGCAACCTGCATATGGACTACAAACTCTGGAAAGGTATTATGATGTGGTTATAAACTGTATTGCATTTTGTGCTGATACTGCCAGTTTATTTATTTGGTGTATGTTTTTGCTGAATGTTTGCTTGCATTTCTTTTTCTTGTCCAATAAAAAAGATTATCTACTGTACAAAAAGAGCAAAAGAAGACTTGAAGAGTGTAACAACAGGGGAAGCAATAGCCAGAGTAGAGAGGACACACAGTTCATGGTCCATCCTATCAGGGCTATGACTCATGGAGAGATTCAAGTTCAATAAAGCAAAGGGTGTCAGAGGGTGAGAAAGAGGAAAGGGAGATTGTAGGAGGAGTGTAGTAATTAAGGAAAGAGAGGACGTCTGATCAGAAAAGAATTCCTAGAATTCAATGATCAATTTGCTTTTTAGCATTTTTCTAAAAATTTTACCAAACAAATTGTTGATGCATCACAGAAAAAAGGTGTGTATATCTTGATGACATGGTGCCATAGCATCTCAAACATCTTAAATCAGTCAGGATGATGAGATGTTATTTCAAGAAATACTATTGTCATTCATTCTTCATGTATTAGGCACAGTTACAACTGGGAGAAGTATCATTAATGTACTTACCCCAGTCCTTCGTAAAGAAAGTGGATCAGGGGTGGTGATTTCTGTCAGGCATCTTTGATAACTATCATGATCAACAAAACATGCCTAAAGATTTGAAGCATATCCCTGAATTTTGTCACACATGCAATATTAAGGTATTCCATGCATTGTTGTGTAAGTATAGCTCCAAATTTGAATATTTCTGTCATGCTACAATAAAAGTATGCATGATGCTAACCATAACGGACTGCACTGCTAGTGTAAATCACCTGAAAGCAATAGGCTTTACAATTGCAACATTTGCTGGAAAGGGAGAGGAACAATGCAAGTTATTTTATCCAAAGACCAAAAAAGAACAGGTTGCCAAACCTGTGTTTGAATCACAAACATTGGATTACATTTTTTGAAATGATGGCCAGTGTGGTAAAGGTTAAAAACCAGAATCTAACATTAGCATCCATGAGTGTTCCCACATTACCAAATAAATAAGGCAGGCATTAAAAGACTGCCAAAAGAGGAGATAACTAATAGGAACACGTCAAGTTTCCCCAAAGAAATCATACCTGCACAACAGACTGTCTTGAGGAAAGTGTATGGTACTGAGAGACAATTGCAATCATGTACATATAATGGTGGTTGCATTGACTTAGACTGTATCATTGGCTGCCAATGGACTGACTAAACAAGGCATATGCCAAAATGAGACTGTTAAATGCCTGCTCCAAATTCCCAAATGTTTGGCACTCCCAGGTAGGCTGCACATGAACTGACTGAACAGGCAAAGTATATGCTTATCTGTGACTGTCAGACTCCTGCTCCAAAGGCCCTAGCATTTGTCACTCCCAAGTGTGATTCCCATGGGTAACCATAGGTGGATAGTGAGGGGGCATCACTTACATGAATAGCAACAGAAGGGAAAACAAATCTGTATGTGAGCAGTGCCTTTAGAGGGAATGGTGATGCAGCTGGCCCAGCCAAATCAATGTATAAGAATGATAAGAAATATAAAGCTGGTACCCTGAATGGTTATGCACAGTTTCAAAAAAAAGTACTGAAAAACACCTGCCCTGAGGAAGTAGCCTCAGGATCACAAAACATGGCCAGAAGAGCTAATGAATAAGAAGCTGTTGTACTTAATTGTAATATAAATTTGGTTCTAAAATTAATTCAAGAGTTCTAATTCTTCTTAACCTACAAAGAATATACCTGTCTGTGACTGTCAAGCTCTTACTCCAAAGGCCCAAGGATTTGACTCTCTCAGGTGGGATACCAATGGACTGACTGAACAGACAAGACCAATGCCCATTTGACTGTCAAACTCCTTCTACAAAGACCAAAGTATTTGGCACTTACAGGTGGTCTACGAACAGAATGACTGAAAAGAAAGGGCTTATGCTCATCTGTGACTTTAAAACACCTGTTACAAAGGCCCCAAAATTTTCACTCCCTGATGGGATGCTCAGGGACTAAGTGACTAGACAAGGCATCCTGTACACCTATGTGTGTGTATGTCATGTTTTTCAAATGAGTATTACATGCCATATACAGTATTCCCTCTGCGGGAGTGATACTTCTTCATTATGGTTAAACATATTGTCAAATACCTCATTTTGATAAAGGCAGTCTGTTTATGCACTATAGTTATGATTTGACAATGTTGTTGATGTGTACAAATATAGAGGCCTATGTATAAAGGCAAGCTGGATAGGCGCAAGATGCAACTAACCAATCTGCATAGCTTCATGCCCCTGGACACACATGCAGTGGCCAGCATTCACTAATGCCAGTCACCTGTCTTTGACCCTGCCATCCAGCACACAGCTGCATTGCGATGGGGCACAGTTGTGCAGAAGTGGATCGCAGGACACAGTGAGCATCCAATCAGATGCCCATCCTGGGTCTTGAAGTGGGTCCCCTGCTGCATGCAGGTATTCTGGGAAGTTGTGGGTCCATGGATTTTTAACAGTACAGGCAAGAGCCCAAATGGTTACCTTCTGCCCTACTATGCAGGTGGAAGGGCTGGGCAATCACGTTGCAGGGATTACCAGTCCTGCTGCACTGAGCAGATGTCATTGATGGGGATATGCAATAGCTATGGCAGGGTCTCCACTGCCATAACTTGCACCCCTCGTGCCTGGCACCCTGCACCTTAGTGAATGGTTCTGAGTATGGGCACACACACCCGATCACCAGCAGTGCACAACTGTGTGGGCAGCCAGGGGACTGAGTGTGCATTGGGCTCATGCACTTTCTGTGAATGCCACCAGGGGTCTGCAGGACCCCTGCTGCATGACATTCAGACTTAGGGTTGCCTACACACCTCAGATACACAGTGCGTAGGCAATCATCCCTATCATGCATAGGTCACATAGTGCTGTTCAATGATGAGATCATGCATGTGATAATTGTATCCACATGCCAACATACTGTAGCTCATTCATAGTTCAGTCATGCCTGTAACTAGTGCTGTGCAGAATACAAAATTCTGCCAGCAGAACTAGTGCAGAATGACCATTGCCCCGGCAAAATTTCCACCAGAATTTTGTTGGTTCTTCTGCAGAATTGTACCTGATTCGATCCATGGAATAATTATTCCACAGAACAGCATTTTTCCACAGAAAATCACTCTGCAACCATTTTCACAGAAAATATTGTGATCTGCAGAATACAATTCCACCAAAATGTTGTGGAAAACATATTCCACATTTTTATAGTGCAGAATTCCACTATTCAGTTTCTGGTGAGGAATTTCAGCAGTATTTTGAAAATTATGCACAGCACTACCTGTAACTGAAGAGAACACAAAAATGCACCCCTCACACTCCATGCTGGTCAGGACAGGACTATAAATTGACATGTCCAGGCACATGCCCAAAAGTGACCAATCAAACTTGCATCTAGGGAACAAATGTTTGACACCCCCTAGTGGACAGCAACCAGCTACACTGACTCACAGGACTTCAGCCCATTTGTGACTATCAAATATGTTCTCCAATCACAAAGTCTTTTACACGTGCTGGAGGGTAGTCACTTGAGTATTGGCTGACCTAGACAGGTACTGTATATGGCCACCAGTTTGATTGAACAAAACAGCAGGAAAATACTTGCAGGACTCTCTGGAGAATGCTTTATAAATGTATTTGAAACAGATACTCAGGATGATGATTAGAAGCTGCTAGTCCTCCAACTGCTTACCTGCTTTTTTGTTTACTTAATTTGGGTATTAACCATCCTGGGAAGTACCAGCTTACCTTTTGCAGTGTGTGCTGCTATTTGTTTAATTTGAACTATTTGTCCACCAGTGATTGTCAAACAGTTGTGACTGGAGTGCAGCTGTTTGACACTCCCTGGTTGGCAGCTCCCATAGTGACTGACAGAACATGCACCCTAAAGATCATGCACAAATATCACATGGATCTATTTTATAACATGCCTGTAACTGATATCTTGATATGGAACATAGCAGTGGCTTTATTTTCTATTTTCTGTATAAAATAAAGGTTTGTTACAGCACTATCCATTGCCTCCATTGTCTTATTTCACTCCATCCAAGACTGCATGCTGACTCACCGAGCACCAACACTGAGCCCTATGTAGTGACATCATAAGGTGGCAAAGACTGGAGAGGCACCTAATTCAAAGCACATCATTGCCACATTCATAGAACAGAGGGGC
Organism: Neoceratodus forsteri; assembly: GCA_016271365.2. Lineage (NCBI taxonomy): Eukaryota > Metazoa > Chordata > Ceratodontiformes > Ceratodontidae > Neoceratodus > Neoceratodus forsteri. Next base: position 537,736,880 of record CM057449.1, on the reverse strand, counting down.
GTTGTTACATACTAGAGATGCTCACTATTTGTATGAAATCAGGTGAACTACAATGCTCATGGTATTTAGATTGCTCACCTTATGCCAGAATCATATTCGATTTTGTCTTAGCAGTGGAAATTCCACACATTCTGTGCCGATCTCTCCTACTCCAGTGGCCAACATTCAGTAAGCATGCACTTGTTATGTGAAGTGGGGAGAAGGGTGCACGTGAGATTAAACATAAACATTAATATATTAACTAAGAACACCCATCATCAGGATGAAGAATAGAAAGTGAGTTATTAAAAATCAATATTACTTTGCTGCTTCGGGACATAATCTTAAAAAGGCATACTCACACAATTCTCATCATGACTGGCAAGCACACATGCTATGTGGGGATCAGGGTAACTGCTTTATGCACTGCAACATCACATTTTGTTATAGAAGACCTAATATGAGATTGCAGTCGTGCCATGCCACTTTTTTTCCCTGGAACCTCCCTTTACATGGACATTTACATGGATGCTTTCAATAGCATACTAATATAGTGTTGGACTGTAAGTTTCTGAAATGCACCAGCTTACACAGATGGCTGTATGGTTATGGATTATGACCTGTATAAGTCTTTCAGTTGCACTATTTCAATTTCATTATATGACTATCATGTAATTTTAAGACATGTACTAAGTGGCACTGGCTTAGCTCCAGGTTAATAGCGGTTAGTATGCCTCTATCAAAATATGCACATATAACCACTCGGAGAGGGAACTTTAAAGTGTCTTGGAGCAGGTCATTGAAGTTTTGCTTCAATTTCAACTATTTAATATTCATAGTAAGTTTCAGGACTAACTGTGGTCTGATATATATATTCTTCTGACTAGTATGGAAGTACTCTACTGGTTAACCTCATACTGTATTAGAAATTATTAATTTTACATTTTCTTTTTAAACTGATGTTGCTCCCTCCTGCCTTATTTTGAGGGCTTTTCCTGGAATGTAAATTAAGTATATCTGTATCAATGTCTATTCTGAATTTATCTTTTGCATGCATAGCCTAGGCAGCATGAAAGTACTTCTGTCAATATGTATTATATTGAAATTCCAGTTAATAAACTACCTCCCATGCCCTGCTGTCTCTGTGACCCCCCCCATGCATCCTCCTATGCCCCTCTGCACCAGACCCCCTCCTGTTCAGGTGATACGCCCCACAAACCATCCCAGCCTCTCTAGTGTTGCACCAGGTGGCAGAGTACAGATCGCTGTGGCACCCACAGGTGTGCCAACTGTTTGGTGAAGCTGTTGCCTTGCAGCAAACCCAGGGAGATCCTGATTTTTCAAAAATCAGGTGCAGGGTCATTGGTGCACCCAGAGTTTGGCACAGTTCTGGCATGACTCAACTTGCATCACTCTAAGAGCTCTTTGAAAACTGAGCCCTTAATTGGAGTCTGAACACTTCATACTGCCACCCAAACACTTCATAATGCCACCCATACAGATGGAAAGAGATGGCATGGTATACCTTAATCCACAAAAACTTCAGCAAACATACTGAATAAATACTTTGCGGCACTGCCTGACATTGAGATTCCCTCAAAGGAACTCTATTCAGATACAAGAGGAGCTCATGTAGTGTCACAGAATAATCCAAAATTCACATTTTATTTTTTTGAAATTCGACTTTTATTAGTTTTCATTATAAACCATAAACATGGAAATGTAGACAAGAAAAACAGTAGAGTCATATCACCTAACTAATCACCTCCCTCCACCCCCCTCCCTGTCCCTTCCCCGGAGTGTGTCTGTATTGAATTTAAGTATTAAGGATAGGATTGATTGCACTTGTTAATTCACAAGATAGTACAAAAGGAGAGTTAGAATGAAGTGTCTTCTTAATGTAAATATAGGGCATAGAGTTTACCCCATTTTTTGTCAAAAGCTCGTAGTTTGTTGTTAGAGTTTGCTATGAGACGTTCAGTTCAGAAACAAGTAGAGAGTTCCTTTAGCCATTCATTGTATGCAATTGTAAGCTGGTCCATCCAGTGGCGTAACACTAATTTCTTGACAACAATTGAGATTAAGGCCATGTGGTATCTTCTTTCTTTAACTCTAATTGCCTCGTAAACACCTAGAATACAAACTGCAATATTAAAGAGACCATCTAGGACTAGCAGGGGGGTCCAGTTTGGATTAAATGGTTTGTCACAAAGGGGCTTCTTTTTACAATGCCATAGAATGTGCAATATGCTCCCTTCTGATTTGCCGCATCACGAACATACTGAGGAAGGGAGGTGACCAATTTTGGCAAGTTTAACCAGAGTATAATACATATCATTTAGAATATGATACTGTATAAGTCTAAGTCTGTCTTGAGGGATATAGATATGTAGGTCTTTCCAAATCTGAGTCCAGTTTAGCATCATGTCAGGCGTCAGGTTATTACAGATGTTAGAACCTTGGAGTGATTCAGGATATTTTAAAGCTAAGAAGTAGGAGTATAATAAGGAAATTCCATGCAGTCTGTCCACTATGTCTTTTAATTGAGTTAGGATAGGAGATAGATTGGGAGGTTTGGGAGCAGGCCCAAATAGTTGTCCTATTAAGCGTGTTAGCTGGAAAAGCTTGAAAATATTTATTTGAGGAATTTGAAATTTTTCAATGATATTGTGAGAGTCAAGAAGAGAATCCAAGGAGTATAGATGAGCAACTGTAAGTTGTCTTAGTTATGGAAGCCAACCTGGTGTTAGGCAGGAACCATCTATCTTAGTATGTGGGTTAAAAATAAGAGTTTGGGAGGGGTATTTATGAGGATGAATCTTGAAAAAGCAGCAACATTGAGAAAAAACTCTAATGGAGGTACTAATGGGTGTATTTTTGAGGGGAGTTGGTAGGTTCCTCCAGAGCAAGTAGAAAATAATAGGAGTAGATAAGTTGTATGAATGAAGAATTTGTTCTAGTTGCTTCCATGCAGGAAGATATTGTTTATTAGTACTCAGCAACCATTGTCCCATTTTAATAAAATGACTAGACCAGTAATACAGAAGAAAGTTTAGTAGACGGAGACACACCCAAATCTTTGGGGAGACTTAGTTTGAAGTAGGAGCATCTGGGATGTTTATTCATCCAGATAAAATTGGCTATGAGAGAATGAATATGTTGGAAGAAAGTAAACGGTAGCCAGATATTTAACATGTTGTTCAAAGGATAAAAAATTCTAGGTAGAACATTCATTTTAATAATGTTTCTTCTACCCCATAGAGAAATTTGGAGATATTCCCATCTCTTAAGATCTTGTTGCATAGTAGACACTAGGATATCCAAATTGAGTTTCTTGGTGAGAGCAGAATCTTTTGTTAACATAATCCCCAGGTGTTTGAGTGAATGAGAAGACCATTTCATGCCAAAGGATGAGAAATCTGCCTTATGAGTGTGAAGACTGAGGGGGAAAATCTCAGTTTTAGTCAGGTTTAATTTGTAATTAGAGAGATGGCTAAATTGAGAAATAACATCAAGAGTGTTCTTTAGTGATATATTGGGTCATTGCAAATGTAGGAGAATATCATTCACATATACTGATAGTGAGAACTTAGAGTTTGATATCTGGATCCCTTGAATTTGAGGGGATAAATTAATATGACTGATGAGAAGTTCTAAATAAAGATTAAAGAGAAAAGGTGAAAGGGGACAGCCTTGTCTAGTACCAGTGAAGAGAGGGAAATGGGAAGAAAAGACCCCATTACAATATATCTTAGCAGTGGGGGAAGAGTATATATTTTGAACCCAATACATAAAACTAGAGGTAAAGTCCATAATTCGGAGGGTGGACCAGAGAAAATCCCAATCCACTCAGTCAAAGGCCTTTTCGGCGTCTAGGGAGACAAATGCCATAGGGGAAGGAGAAACATAGAAACATGTTTCTATGTTTACTCTGTCAAAGGGCTTTTCGACGTCTAGGGAGACAAGTGCCATAGGGGAGGAAGAAGATTGGGTGACCTGAAAGATATGATCTAGTTTCTTAATATGAGCAGCTGAAGATCTTTCCAGTACAAAACCTACTTGTTCTAGGCTCAACAGGAGTGTCCAGACTTTCCTGATGCATGTGGAGAGAATTTTTGTAATAATTTTTATGTCGTAGTTTAAAAGGGAGATGGGACAGTAACTAGATGGATGAGTAGCTGTATCTGGTTTGAGAATAAGAATTATAGTAGCTTCAAACAGGGATGTGTCCAGAGTGTCTGCCTGAATTATATATTCATATAGCTGTAGTAATAAAGGGGACAAGTCTTTGGAGAAAATCTTTTAAAAGTTAGAGGGATAGCTGTCTGGGCCTGGTGCTTTGTCCAGAGCTAAATTATTAATAGCTTCATTCACTTCAGTAAGAGAGATGGGGGCAGAGAGGGTAATGCAGTGATGTTCCAGAAGACATGGAAGGTGGGCAGAAACCAGATATTCTTCAATGGCGTGAGCCTCCGGGGTGAAGGATTTTTACCATATAGCTTGCAATAATATTTTTCAAAGACTAAAGCTATGTTACGGGATGTAGTCTTTATAGAGCCGTCTGGAGCAATGATTGAGGAAATCAGCCTGGAACTTTCAATTTTCCTTAGGTGGAGAGCTAAAAGTCTTCCAGCTTTTTTCCCTTGGTCTATATATTTAGAATGTGTTTTTAAGAGGGAGTATTCTGCTTTCTCTCTAAGAATATCTGCATATTTGTTTCTCAGAGAGAGTAAGGTAGTTAATGAAGTAGGTGAGGTGGAAGCAGAAAGGGCTAATTCAGTGGCTCTGATTTGAGGTAAAAGTGCTAATGCCTCTTGCTCTCTCAATTTTTTTCTGTAAGAGGACATCTTAAAAAGTTCTCCCTGAAGGTAGGATTTAAGTGCACACCATTCAATATCTGCTTTTGTGACTGAACCTCTGTTATGTGCAATAAATGATTGAATAAGGGAAGATATCATCTCAGTGTAAGATTTGTCTTTTAGGGGCTGGGTATTTAGCTTCCATGTGGAATCTTTTTGTACACTAGAATCAGGGGATATGACTATCCAGGCTACAGAGTGGTCTGATAGGATGATTGGTTCTATTCCAGATTGGCATGAGCCAGATAGTAAGGGAAGGCTGATCAATATATAGTCAAGCCTGGACCAAGAATGATGTATGGGCGAATAAAAGATGTAGAGTCGATGAGAGGGGTTGAAGATATGCCACAGGTCGCATAGACCCAGCATGTCACTGAAATCACTTAGAGCTCTTTGAGGATGAGAGAGGGGTTTCAAGGGTAGATAATATTGATCTAGATCTTGTGTGGGTGGGACATTCAAATCACCACCCAATATGAAGGAGGTGGGAAGTAATGAGGCTAGTCTGTTCGCAAGTTCCATAAAGAACTGTGCGTCTCCTCCGACCGGTCCATAAAGACACCCTAGGACTAATTCTGTATGATGAATGATTCCCTTAACCAGGATATATCTGCCTTCAGGGTCAGAAATAGTCAAGGTAGCTTGAAATGGGACATTATTCATGATCAGGATGGCTACACCTCTACTTGAGGAAGAATTGCCAGAGGCAAAAACTTGAGTTACTCCTTGCCTGCGTAGCCATGTGGTCTCCTAAACAATGAGATGAGTCTCCTGCAAAACAATTATATTAGCATGTATCAAGGCACAGTGCTTTAGGATTTGGTATCGTTTGGCGGGGTCTCTAATACCCCTAACATTCCATGTCATAATTTTAAGGGTTGTACTCCTCATTTTTTATAAACAAAATGAACTCAATGCAAGACAGGTATCACCCATCTTTGTGAACCATAAGACACACTCCATCCTTTTCCCTGTCCCCCCCTATAAATCAGTCTAATAGAACCCCATACAGCTTTGTAGATATAAAAAACATCAGTTAAGTTTCCAACCTGTAAATTCCAGTCATTTATTAACTTGTTACCCTGTGAGTAGGGATCAGTGGTTGAAATTTGAGTGTATACTATTCTATCCTTTTTCCTTGAGGATATAGATAATGTTAATCTGTTCAAAAACAGTGACACAGACCCCGAGTCTATCCATTCCCTCAACTATATAACTATTTACATTATCCTCCTCTTGAGATTCAGATCTATCATAGGTGTAGAAAACCAAAACTAGAAGAGGACTAACCTTATTGTACTTGGTTCCATTCACCATGGCAGGGTGATTAAAAGAAATAAAATCAAATTGTTTAATGCACTCGGTGAATAGGAGCAAGCACAACCTCCCCTTGATCCAGTCCATGGCACCACGCAAGACCAAACCATTCCTCTCGCTCATTTCCCCCCTACCCTGCAATATTATAAAGATAAAGATGTAACATTTTGGGGACCCTATAGATAGGTTGAGTGGTAGCTTACTTGCCCTTCATTATTTTGTGCAGGTGGGTGTCTAAGGGGCTAGAAGTTCCTGTGATCTGTACCCTGGGTCCATCATGTAGATAAAAATTAACCTGGCAGAGGCAAACTAAGGAAAAACCTTCTCCGGTGAGATGTGCCGCTCATCTAAATCTGGTCTCTTCCATTGTTTACTCTGAAGCCTTGGGTGTTTGCTTTAATTTAAGGAGGCTATCAGCACATATTAGCGGTGGGGAAATAAAATTAGTGAGCAAAACCGATATATCTCACTCCTTACTTCGGAGCGCACTGAGGGGAACAATTAAGGCTGACACTGGTGTTCTACTATTCATGCCCTCTGGAAACTACAGCTAAAGAATAAGTTCCCTGTGGATGGATTGCTAAGAAATGGTTGGGGGTTAAGCACCGGCTTCCAGTCTCCTATAGGAGAGGCAGTCATGGCTAACTTAAATCTAGAAAAATCAGGATGGACAACACTATCCTCTGAGGGCCATTATAACACCTTTCCCTAATTTTCAGGAGGTGAGTGAACCCTTAAGAATACAAATTAACACAGCATTAGATAAAGACTTTAAGCAGTTATTCAGACACCATATTATAAGGAGTTCAGGTAGAACTGAAGAGATCAGGAAGTCTCAGTTTTGGGTCTTGTTTTGCCGCTTCAGGAGTGTCATATGAATGCCAGCTATCATTTATACATATCTGGAGACGAGCTGGGTATGGCATTTTAAATTTCAATCCAGCAGCAATTATCTTCGAGACTATAGGATGAAAGGCAGTTCTTTTTTGGCGTGTTTCCAGGGGTAGATCTTGAGTAATCAGTCGAGGTTCATCTTCCCAAAGTATAGCCTAAAGCTCTCAAGCTTTGGACAACAAATGTTTCTCTAGATAACTGAGAAGTTTAAGGATCATGGGCCTCGGAGGTGCTCCAACTGGTGGTCGAGGTCTCAGCGATCTGTGTGCTCGCTCAATTTGTAGCCTGGGTTAAATGGAGATGGGCCTACTACTTTGGCTAGCAATTTTTGAATAAAAGCAATGACGTTAGTACCGTCCTCCGATTCGGGTAGTCCAAAGATAAGGACGTTGTTTCTTCGACTCCTACCCTCTAGATCTTCTGTTTTTAATTGGAGTTTTGCCATTTGTTGCCTTAGCTTAACTAATTCCGGGTCCATTCAGTCTTTCCAAGCATCTAGTGATGAGGCCCTAGCATCCATGTCTCCTATTTTCCTCCCCATGTCACTCATGTCAGATCGCAAAGATTTCAGCTCTGTCGAGATGTCTTCTAGAGTCTCCCGAAAGGGGAGCAGCTCTTGCAAGAATCTATCCTCTGTTAAAGAGCTAGTGTACTGCCTGGAAACTTCTTGCAGTTAATTGTAACTTTCAGATGTAGTCAGTTATCACTTCTTATATCTCAAGTATTTTTTCTTTTCCGTTTGTTAATTAGAAGATTTTTCACCTGGCAGTACTGGGGTGATGTGTTGAGAAGCACTCTGTCTGGAGGAAAAAAAGTCAGTTCTGTTCCTCCCACTACATCAACACTGAGACCACACTGACTTTGAAATCACTAGTAACCAATGAGAAACCATTTCTCACTACCAGGTTTCACATTCACATGAAGCAGCAGGGACTGGCTCTCCCTGGTTACTAGTGATGTCACACTGTCCTGCATTTTGATTGGTATCTTGTGAGAGTCACTGCTCAGGCTGCAAGGATTGTGATGCCTCAAGGTGTTTGGTCTCATTTCTGAGGATGTAGTAGGAGGAACAGAACTGAACTGCACATTACCCAAGTACTGCCAGGTGGAAAATCGTGTAATTAGCAAACAGGAAAGAAAAAAATTCTTGAGATATAAGAAGTGATAGCTGACTGCATCTGAAAATAACTATTAATTCCAAGCAGTACATTAGCTCTTTAAAGGAGTAGCTGTTGAAGTTTGTGATACAGCTCAAACAGGCTGGCTCCCTTGAGCTTTTGCTTTTTTCGGCACTTTCAGTGGCGAGGCCAGTGGCATGTGATGTGGTGGGGCCTGTTTCATTTCCAAGTCCATCGCGGCAGTGATACCACCAATAGTGATGTAAAATGTAGATAGTATCTGTTGTTGGTATGTCAGGCTCCAGTCAAAGTTGATTAAGTTGTGGAATTCCCTCTTTGAAGAAGTATTTAGGCAGGTTATAGGAGAGGGAGAAGAAAGCTCTTCTTAAGGTCTGCTTCTCAGTCTGCAGGCATCACGTGACTCCAAAATTCAGATTTAGATGCATAACATGTAAAGATGTTAAAGATGAAATCAGGAAATTAAAACCTAAGAAATCCTTCAGATTTGACAGAATTTAAACCAGATTTTTGAAGAACTCAATAAATATTATTGCTCCAGTATCGACGAAGATTTTCATTTAGAGTCTGCTTGAAGGTCACTTTCCAACTCTATGGAAAAAAGCAAAAATCATCCCAATATATAAAGGAGGGTCACCCACAGAACCCACTAATCATCGACCAATTGCTCTTTTGTCTGTGTTTTCTAAATTAATGAGAAGATTGGCCCAGCAACAGCTGAGTGGTTACCTGGAGAGACATTTGTTGCTATCCAGGTACCAGTCAAGCTTTTGAAAGGGACACTTCACGGACACTCACCGACCTGCTGGACATCATTGCTTCCCAACTAAAAAAGGGATCGGTGGTGGGTGCGGTGTTTATGGACTTGTCAAAGGCATTCGATACCATCAACCACAAGCTCTTGCTAGTACATTTGCTAGATACATAGATACATAAACACTTTCAGCAGATAAGGGCCTATGACCCACCCAGTCTGCCCATTTGAGCTTGTAAGTTCCCGTTTTGTTTTTCTAGAAGTCTGTTGTCCCTTACCCCTGACATCCAGAATTCCCTTATGTCTATCCCATGCATTCTTAAATCCCGTGATTGTTCCAGCCCCCACCACTTCCTCTGGCATGGTGTTTCACTTGTCCACCACCCTTTCTGTGAAGAAATTTTTCCTCTGAATCACCCTCCCTCCAACTTTGTCCCATTCCCTCTAGTACTGGAACATCTTTTTTGCTGGAAAATGGTGTATTCCTGCACCCTGTTCCTCCCTGTAAGGTACCTGTATGTCTCTATCATATCCCCTCACTCCCGCCTCTCCTCCAGGGAGTACATATTCAAGTCCTTCAGCCAGTCCTCATAGGACTTATATTGCAATTCCTGTACCATTTTTGTTGCCCTCCTCTGCACCTTCTCTACTCTGTCTATGTCCTTACGTAGGTAAGGTCTCCAGAACTGTACACTATACTTCAGGTGGGGCCTCACTAGTGTCTTGTATAGTGGAATTATGACCTCCCTTTTCCTGCTGGTGATGCCCCTGCCTATGCATCCTAGCATCCTATTCACTTTACCTTCTGTTTTGTCACACTGTTTTCCTACCTTGAGGTCATCAGAGATGATAACTCTGAGGTTCCTTTCCTGATTGGTGCATGCTATATCCTCACCCCCCAACTGATATGTTGTTCCAGGGTTTTTATGCCCCGTATGCATTATCTTGCACATCTTTGCATTGAATATCAACTGCCAAACCACTGACCATTCTTCAAGCTTCTGCAGGTCCCTCCTCATTCTGTTTACACCCTCTGATGTGTCCACTTTGTTACAGAGCTTCATGTCATCAGTGAACAGGGAAATTCTGCCTTCTAGGTCCTGTGCAATGTCACTGATGAAGACGTTCAATAGGAATGATCCCAGCACTGATTCCTGTGGTGCCCCACAGGTCACTCTTCCCTCTTTCGCATGACAGCCATTTACCACTACCCTCTGTGTCCTGCCACACAGCCAATTACCCACCCACTGCATTACTGTCCTGCCCACTCCCATATTTCTCAGTTTGTTTAATGGCCTTTTAAGTGGCACAGTGTCAAAAGATTTGTTGAAGTCCAGATAGACCACATCCACTGACCTCCCCTGATACACCTCCCTTGTTACCCAGATATTGGGTTAGCTGAAGATACTTGTGGCTGGTTTAAGTCTTATCTAAATCATAGAATACAACAGGTTCAAGTTGGAAAAGATCTATTCAATAAGGCATTGGTCCAAAGGGGTGTCCCTCAGGGCTCCATTTTGGGACTTATCTTATTTTTGATTTGCATAAACCGTTTAGCTGATGTGGCTACCTATTCCAAAATAAGACTCCATGCATAGATACATAGATACATAGACAGTGTCGGCAGATAAGGGCCTATGGCCCACCCAGTCTGACCATTTGAGCTTGTAAGTTCAGTTTATGTTTTCCAAGAAGTCTGTTGCCCCTTACCCTGACCTCCAGAATTCTTTATGTCTATCCCATGCATTCTTAAATCCTGTGATTGTTTCAGCCCCACCACTTCCTCTGGCAGGGTGTTCCACTTGTCCACCACCTGTTCTGTGAAGAAATTCTTCCTCACGTTTCCTCTGAATCGTCCTCCCTCCAACTTCATCCCATGCCCTCTAGTCCTGGAATATCTTTTTCACTTAAAAATAGTGTATTCCTGCACCCTGTTCCTCCCTGTAAGATACTTGTATGTCTCTATCATATCCCCTCTCTCCCTCCTCTCCTCCAGAGAGTACATGTTCAGTTCCTTCAATCTGTCCTCATATGACTTGTGATGCAATCCATGCACCATCTTTGTTGCCCTCCTCTGAACCTTCTCTACCCTGTCTATGTCCTTACATAGGTAAGGTCTCCAGAACTGTACAGTGTACTCCAGGTGGGGCCTCACTAGTGTCTTGTATAGTGGAATTATGACCTCCCTTTTCCTGCTGGTGATGCCCCTGCCTATGCATCCTAGCATCCTATTTGCTTTACCTGCTGCCTTGTCACACTGTTTCCCTGCCTTGAGGTCATCAGAGATGATAACCCCAAGATCCCTTTCCTGCTTGGTGCATGCTATATCCTCACCCCCAACTGATATATTGTGCCAGGGTTTTGTGCCCCATATGCATTATCTTGCACTTCCTTGCATTGAATTTCAACTGCCAAACCCCTGACCATTCTTCAAGTTTCTGCAGGTCCTTTCTCATTCTGTCTACACCCTCTGGTGTGTCTACTCTTTTACACAGCTTTGTGTCATCAGTGAACAGTGAAATTCTGCTTTCTAGGTCCTGCGCAATGTCACTGATGAAGATATTGAATAGGACCGGTCCCAGCACTGATCCCTGTGGTACCCCAATGGTCACTCTTCCCTCTGTGGAGTGACAGCCATTTACCACCACCCTCTGTGTCCTGCCACCCAGCCAGTTACCTACCCACCACACTACTGTCCTGCCCACACCCATATTCCCCAGTTTGTGCAATAGTCTTCTATGTGGCACAGTGTCATATGCAGATGATACAGTTCTTGTAGCAAACGAAAATAACATTAAAGAAATGGATCAAAGCTACAAGGTGATTTTTCAAGGCTAGACGCATGGCTCTCAAAATCTAGATTAGTACTGAACAGTAAAAAAACTAAGATTATGGTATTTAACTCCACTAAAAAGAAAAATGGAAATAAAATACAATACATTTAAATAAAAGCAAATAAAAAGTAAACATTAGCACAAGTAAATGAACACAGTACAGGAATCTGGGCATCTGGATAGACAAAAATTTGAAATTTGATTATCATATCGAAAACATATTGGGAAGGATTAATAGTAGATATGGGGCATTTAGCAGCTCAGGCTATTGTATTGATAACTGTATGAGAACCACAATAATTAATCAGATACTTGTGCCCATTTTGGGTTACGGAAGCTATGTGTATAGACTTGCAGGTAAAGTTCTATTGAAAAGGGTTGATGTAGTATACAATCGATAGTCTCCATGCATTGCAAGGAAGCAGCAGCAAAGACAAACAAGCTGCAGGGATGCATATCTAGGGTGATCAGTAGTAGGAGAGAGGAGGTTATACTGCCCTTGTACAGGTCACTGGTAAGTCTGCATCTAGAGTATGGAGTTCAGTACTGGTGCCCACACCTCAAAAAAGACACTAACCTGCTGGCAAAGGTCCAGAGGAGGGCTACAAAGATGATAGCTGGTCAGCAGGGTAAGGCATACTAGAAGAGGTTGAGGGCACTGAACATGTACTCCTGGAATACAGGAGAGAGAGGAGACATGATTGGAACCTTCAAGAACTTGAAAGGGATAAATAAGCTTGATAAGGAGAGTCTCTTTAAGCTGAGTGGCAACCATAACATGAGGGAGCACAGTCTTAAGCTGGAGGGTGAGAGGTTTATAAGGGAGGTCAGGAAGCACTTCTTCACAGAGAGGGTGATGGACACTTAGAATGTGCTGCTAGAAGAGGTAATCTTGTTGAAGACAGTGGGCAGCTTTAAGAGAGGCTGGGACAGGTGTAGGGGGAGGGTAAGGGTCATGGGTTGGCAGGATGAGAGTAGTGGGGAGAGGAGACATGGACAGTAGCTCAAGTTGTGGACTCTTCAACATGAGCAGACTTGATAGACCAAATGGCCTTCTTCTGCTGGCTTCTTCGTATGTTTATATGTAATCGCTTAGCAAGATTTATTCTGAGATGTGATTACAGAACACATTACTGTGAAGTATGCAGTGCACTTGGGTGGATGAAAACTGAGAAAAAAAGAAAATTGATTTGGGAAACCCAAATTTATAAAACATTACATTTTAAACAACTGATGTATTTGCATGAAAAAATGGAGAAGACTGAATATAAATATAATCTGGAAAATATCCATATGAGAAATTTTAAAACCCTCAAATCTTTAAATAAATATGGAGACATGACTCTTCCAGTAATTTTCATGTCTATGTGGAATACTTTAGATAACTCTATTAAAAGTGTAAACAAAAATCCAAAACTTTTTATTGGAGCATTGAAACATGAATGGGAAACTTGATGTGTGTGTAATTAGTAATATGAAGATGAATGATCTACACAAAGCAATAATTGTGATTTGACATCATAAAATGTTTGCACCACAATTTGACAGAGCATTGAATACAATTAATGCATGTGTTACAATCTGTATGTCTTGTACCTTACAGTGAAACTTACATGTTTTATGTTTTACTATTTTTATACAGTATATTCAGGACCATCTTGTAAATAGGACCTTCGGGACCTAATGATATCTTTGTACCAATTTATCCTGTATAAAAATAAAGAATTTTACTACTGTTACTGCTAACACAGCATTAATACTTTAATCATACATTAAGGATTACCACAACTACAGTGCCATACAGAGTAAATGGTCAACTTCTTGGTAATGTGCTCTGAAGTAGGCCCATCTCTCACCTATTTCAGCAGCTCAGCCTTTTGCAGCAGACATCTCACCATCTTTAGCACAGCTGGCTGCATCCCTCAGCCACAAACAGAACCAAACTCCAACATAAAAACAATTGCTTTGGTGAGATCCTTTATGCATCAAAGGACCACCAAGGACATTCCTTGTGGGATAGCCCCTTAGGATTATCACTCCCTCTTGGTGATCCCTTACACTTCCACCAGAATTAATGGTGATCTACACTAAATGGTTTTCAAGTTCCCAAAGTCATCAACACTGTCTCAGTGTCTGTTCTTGGAGGCTACCAGATAACTAGACAATGCATTCTGCTGTTCTCACACTCCAGATGGCCAGAAAGCTGCTGCACGTGAGGGTCCCTTGCCTTCTCAGGTGGCCTGGCAAAACATCTGAGTCAAGGATGCCCTGATGGCACACCTATACCCTCCTATCATTCTGCCATCTTGACAGTTCTCATGCCATCACCAAACTTCTATTCTAATCCACCCACTGACTCTCAGAGGCCCTGTCAATCATTAGGCTCCATGGTCTAGCATTCTAGTAAATAATCATTCTTCCCCCTGCTGCCAGGAGAGTGTTGTTACATCCATGTTGTGTAATGGTTTTTAGTTAGTGTTTAAGTTCCACATAAATAAAAATGTTAATGCATAATAACTTATTAAATACTTATGGGTAACACTTTAGTGTTTATGAGAGAGTGTGTAATGAAACAATTGTTTTTAAAATGTACTTAGCAATTAAATATTTTTAATAAAGCACAACATTTCATAAAAAATCGTTCCACAAGATTTTGAACATCTACACACTGCATGAAGATTTTGAAAATAACAGTTGATGGGTGGTGTGACCTGACCATGCATAAGACGGCAGCTTAAGTTCTTTCCTCTATACACCTGGGGGCCTTGTATCCTGTTAAATCCTGTAATTGTCATTGACTCTACCATCAATCATAGCAGTAGAGGATCACTAAATACCAGTTCTATGCAGCCATATAATTTTGCTGTGCACTGGTGCCGGAAAACTCGAACTACACCAACCAAAGGAAACTCACCCAGCTGAGTGGACTGCATGGAATCCAGAGACAACCCCACCATGGCCCTGGCCTCTGTGAGTGCATTGTTCTCTGCATTAATGAAGCAGATGTTGGAAATCATGATGGATTCCAACAATACTACCCTTGCCTTGCATCAACTGGACATTCACATATTCCAAACTGAATGCAAGACAGCCTTTCATGATGCTGCAATAGAAGAAATGTCAGCCGTACTCAAGGAGCAAGCACACACTATCAGAGCATGCCAAGAAGAAGTGACGACTTAGAGAATAAAAGTCATCGCTACAATATTAGAATTCTGGGCTTCCCTGAAGGATCCGAGCAGGGCAACAGAGTGGACTTGTTACAAAGGGAACTCCCCATGATCACCAAATTAGAAGATGAAGCTATGATCACCAATAAGAGGGCACACCACACACTAAATCCCCCTCCAAAACCAGGCAAAAAGCCTCGACCCATTATGGCACGTATTTTGAACTTTGCCGATAAAGAGAAAATCCTTTGGAGAGCCTGGGAGCTGGGTGCCCTGAACTGAAGGGGGCACCAAGTCCTTATCTTTCAGGACTACTGTAAGGACCTGGCATATCCTGCATGCCTTGAGAGTTCCATTTTTGCTGTGATACCTGGCCATCATGTGGATCTTTGTAAATGGAGAACTGCTGCATTTCTTCATGCCAGAAACCCTCACCGACTTTCTCCACAACACCTGGCTGAAAGCGGTTCATGCTCTGAGATCTGGCGACCACCAACAGAATTCACAAGACATGGACATTGGCTACACTGCAGCCACCTTACAGGAACATTGCCCAATGACACAGAGCAGAACTGTATGAGAGACCCACAAGGATCCTGGGCCCTGCCTTCAAGGTCCCACAAAAGGCACCAAAATCCCAAGCATACTGTATGAAAAGGGATCAACTGACTACCAGAGACAGATCTCGTAGCCACAGTACAGAACATTACAACTGAGAGGACTACAGGGTCATGGTCAGTCCTTTTTTTACAAATAATAGATATGCTCCACTCGTTTTCACCTGCCCTGATGCAAGCCCACATAAAGAACTCTCTCCATCGGACATCGAGATTTCACCTGTTGACCACCCAAGCCTTGTTACAAAGTCCTGGGCTACAGTAGAGGTGCAAGGGGCCTCTCTACAAACAGTGGATGAAAGCATCTCACTAAAGTATTCTAGCCTTCCAACGCAGGCCTCGATGAACCCCATGGACTCTTTACACAAGATGGCTCCAGCTGTGGCTACACCCAGGCATGGATGAGTTCTTAATCAGATAAGTTGTGTTCTTTACTTGTGTTTAAAGGCTGATGGTTTGGAGTGAGATATGGGGGGGAGGTGGGGGCTAATGCCCTACATTGTGATGACCCCCCAAAGTCACCTAGAGAAGGGGTCTGAACCACGGTACCTGGGTCTGTGCCCATTCCATGTATTGGTGAATGTGCTAAAATAAGCATGTCCCCTTTCATGCCCATTGCACTCTGAATCGGGGAGCAACAACTGATTAACATGTTACTCCTCATGCCCCCTGTTAAGCAATTGACTGGAAAATTATAAATTGAAGAGTGTGATGTATCTAGTAAACTGACAGTACATTTTTCTTTTGAGTAACCTCTTTTTATTTATTTATTTATTTATGTCTTTGGTAGCCGGGTAAGTGGACTGATCCGTAAGGACCAATTTCTGCCATGACCAGGGCCACAACAATGAGGCAACAAGGTGTACTGCAGTAGCTGTACAAAAAGTGCATATCCAAACAGTAATACAAGTACATGTAAGGACAGTGAAACAATTTGGATACAGAAAAGCAAATACTGTACCTTTGGTGGTTATCCCCCAAGGAAGAAGTATTCACTTCGCCTTTCTCTCCCCAATGGCTTAAAATTGAATTATCTCTCATTCACGCCAATGGTCTAAACCCAGCTGCACTTCTCCATATTAAGGCCAGGGCACTTCCTTCAAATCTAAAACCAACCCCCATTGCCATTTCCATTAAAATTCACTCACAATTATGTAATTTCCTTAAATATAATCACATTCAGGATCCATCACAGCCCATATGGCGGAATCCAAGTTTAAGGATAGACAACAAAGTACTCGTGGCTAGCTGGCTACCTCACCTCATTGAACCACGTCTTCTCTCATTGATTTCAGAAGAGAACTTCTGGCTCTCCTCTGCTGAGATCTGAAACATCTACAATACACCCACAAATTATATCTTCAAAATTTTCCAACTAAAACATCTCATTTTGAAAGTCTTCAGACCAACTCCTCTTCAACAGGATACACCATCCTTTCATAGTGAAATAGGTCCCATACTTTGCCCCCCAATAATCGGTGTCCATTTGTTACAAAATACTGTATAATTGGGCTTATCTGACTTATTTTGCTCATCGGACTACTGGGCAACCTTTTTTCCTGCTCGAGCACTAGACTGGACTGCACTATGGCAAAATGCCATAAATATATTACCCAAGACAGGCTACACCTTACCCAATTCCATATATTGCATAACTTATATTATTCCCCACAGAAACTATTTAAATTCAGTCTTCTCCCATCAGCCACTTGTACCAGATGTAGGAAAGAAGAAGGATCTCTGTATCACATCTTCTGGACTTGTCCCAAAATTACTCCACTCTGGACTAATATTCAGCAAAAAATAGACCCTTTATTGGGTCTGCACGATCTATTCACCCCAGAAATCCGCCTATTAGGTGCATACATGGAGACTCCTGTGCCTATCAGAAGATACCACATTGCCCTTATCTCCATGTCTGTTAAAAAATTAGTTTTACGTCATTGGAAGGACAGTGATGATATCTCCTACTGAGAATGGCTCAATGAACTCCTTGCAAATCTCAAGACAGAGAAAGCAATAGCGAGTCTTAATAATAAGCCTGAGAAATATGCAAAAATATGGGACCCCCTACATACACTGTATTCCCTCTGAAATTACCACCCCTGTATATATCATTCCATTGTTCAAGTAGATTCTAGGTGAATATCTGTGTTGAATAAGTAGAGGGAGGGAGGATTAATAAGGTTGGTTGGGGGGAAGAGGGTGGGGGGTTGGAGGAGGGGGGATGAGGACAGATCCTTTGTATTGTATATATCATGTCAAGTATACATTGTTTTTCCTGGATCTGTTCTCATTATTGTGAAAACTTAATAAACTTTAATTTGAAAAAGAAAAGCAAATACTGGGTAACAATATGTAGGTCTTGGTCTACAGAGCAAAAAAGTATGTAGAAATGCACAGAAAAAGGCTTATTTACAATAGTTGAATTGTAATTCATTTAAACAGAGGTGCTAAAAAACATTTAACTACAATACAGCAGTTTTTAAATGCCATATTTGTAATAATATTTAAGCAGGGCTAGTGTGACTGGCTTTCTGCTATTTAGCTTGTTTAGCCCATGCAAATAATATCTCCTGCAGTTTCAAACAGGGTCTGAGAGTGCAGCCTTATGCTTAATATTTGCGAGATTACTCCCTGTCCCTAAGGAACGTACATGGCTTTGTTAAAAATAATGGATATACACCCCCTGTTTGTTCCTTGGCTGTGGCAGATTCTGTCACATCATATCCTCCCAGCCTGGCACTGTATACTAATTGCCAGTTGCTACATATCCATACATGACAAACAATCCTGTATAGTTAACAACTGACATTTACCCTTATAAAGGTAGTGTTCTGCCACAGCCCAATAACTAGCCTGATTCAAACGCTCTGAGCCACTTCATCCAGTTAAGGTTATGTCAGCAGTGTTATAATCATTGATTATGTGTATGCGCCAGGTGTGTGAGGAACATATGGGGAATACTAGTTGTGGGCTAACCACTCGTCCGCCCCCAAGCTGATGCCCCACTTTCAGATTAGGGAAATCACCAGCCTCACTTATCCCCCTGGGAAACCAGGCTGTGCTTGAGAATGTTACCTCTGGCCTTAAACCTCGGCCAGTCCCTAGTGCTTTTCATCAACACACAGATGCAGACTGTTATGTTCTGGTTCTGTTATTGGTTTTACCACTGGCTATGTTTACATGTACATAGTTTAACAGTAGATTTAAGTTTTAGGATAGACAGTGCAAGGAATTCATAGCATGGTACAGGAATAGAGCAATCTGAGTGCCCCCAGTTGCTTTCTAGTCATATTAAAATCACACTGAAAGGTAGGATGGTCCCACCAAATACTGTCCCTGAGATCTCAGTCCCAAGATATGGCTATGGTATTCCATTACATTAGCTCTCCTTTGACTGATCATGGCTGTAATATTGTGTCATACATGGAATGTCAGGGGACTTAATATCCCTATCAAATGGAAAAAATCATTACACATCTCTTAAAAGACTGAGATCTCAAGTGTCTTTCCTGCAAGAAACAAAACTCACCAAAGGGGACCACTCCTATCTAGTCAGGGATTGGGCTGGACAGGAAATTCACGCTAGTACGCCTAACCAGAAGCATTGGATGGTGAGCTACACAAAGGCCTCAAGTGGAAAATCCTGAAGTCCCTTTCTGACCCACAAGGATGCTGGCTCTAGTCTCCACTCCAACAGTCCACTCCTGTTATGTAATGTGTATGCACCTAATGAAGATGATCCACAGTTTTTTTATACCCTAGCCAGTAAAATAGACTCCCTGACTCCCACTGATAACCCCATTCTGATAGAGGGAGATTTTAATCTAACATTAGCCCCCATGGTGGACAGAAGTGCCACTGGTAAAGAGACCCATATATGAAGTGTTCAGTCTCTATCTCAGATGATACAGGACTTACATCTTAAGCATATCTGGTGCATGTTTCATCCTAGAGATAGGGATTATACCTTTCACTCTGAAGTACATGGGTCCTACAGTACACTGGATTTCTGGCTCACTTCCCCATACCTGATGCAGACCTCTCTAGACTCTACTATCCTGGAATTAGCTACCAAGTTATTGAACTCTAACTCTACTAGAATACTAGAAAATGTTATCTCCTTCATCAAGGTGGTTGATGCCCAGAAATTACACTTGAAGGATAGACAGGATGATAGTGTGCAATAACTCCAGAGCGACTAATATTGTTTATAACAAAGATACTGCATGTTTTAAGTGAGCATAAGGGAAAATGCAAAGAGAAATATAAATAAGGGGTTTATAGAAAATACTAAGTCCATAACAATGTGCAATAATTCTAGAGTGATTTGTATTGTCCACAATAAAAAGGTAATATAAGTGTGTTTTACAAATTTTTGATTGTCATTTTTGGAAACAATATGTATCTATGATGGAAAACTTTGCTTTTAATTGTAACAACGTAACTTGTTATGCAATAAACTTTGACTTGACTTGACTCTACCGTTTTTCCTTAGTGCTCTTGGACCATGCATCTGTATAGCTTCACCTGGCATGGGGCCCTTCAGTTCACACCTGCCCCTCTTGGAGACTAGATCCTCTTCACCTTCGTGACCCAAAGTTTCTCTATTGAATGTGAGAAGAAACTTCTCTCTTTTTCCAAGAAAACCCGGTCCCAGACACCACGATTGGAACAACATGGGAGGTGTTTAAAGCCATCATAAGGGGAAAAATTATAGGTTGTGCTGTCCAGAGATACAAAAACAGGAAGCAGAGGCTAAAGGAACTACAGGAGGAACTAAAAGAAGCAGAAAGGGTATTTAAAGCCCAGTGTAACCCCTCACCACATACCACTCTTGGATGGAAGGTTCTAGGGCTCTGACTGGAAATCAACCTGCTCCTGTCTCAAAAGGCAGAAAAAGGCATTCTCCATTTCAGACACATATTTTGGGAAGAGGGGGACAGAGGAGGGAAAATTCTAGCATATCATTTTCACAAAAAACAAGCGGATGGTTCGGACCAGCTCTCAACCTATAAATGATAGCATGACAGCATTTTTACTCCACCTTATATGCAGTCTCCCATTCACATAACCCTGATGGTATTCAGGCATTTTTGGATGAAGTGACCTTGCCCAAACTAACCCAGCAGCAGAAGCAGGTGCTAGACACACCCCTGATAAATGAGGAAGTTTGCAAAGCATTGCTTTGCCTTCAAAAGGGCAAAGCACTGGGGGGATGGTTTCCTGGTGGAATTCTTGCATGCATTGGCCCTACAGATAGCTCTGATCCTACTCCAGGTCTACACTGATGCCAAGGTTTCGGGAACCCCGTCCCCATGCTTATAGAAGTTGTTATTACTGTACTTCCCAAAAATGGGAAGGACCCTATGCTGACTACCAGTTACAGGCCAATATCACTTATTAACATAGACAGCAATGTCTATGCTAGGGCTATGACCTTAAGACTCAGTCCACTCTTACCATTCCCGATTCATCCCTCCCAGGTAGGTTTCATACAAGGCAGATTTAGTGCAGACCACATTAGATCACTAATTACCCTTATGCACTCAGCCAAAGATAATTCCCCAGCTACCACCCTGGCAATAGATTTCGAGAGAAAGCATTTGATTTGCTTTAATCGGACTATCTACATCTAGTGTTATGACACCTGGGACTTGGGGATAGATTCCTACCTTGGGTAAGGGCAATCTACTTCTCCCCAAGAGTGAGAGTCTCAACAAATTCACTTATCTCTGCCCCCTTCCCCCTGGGTAGGGGAACCCATCAAGGATGCCCATTATTCCCCCTCCTTTATGTCTTGGCAGTAGAGCCCCTGGCAGTAGCAATTAGATAGGCCAAGGATATCAAAGGGCTGGACACTGGAAGTGAACAATTTCCAATACTGATGTATGCAGATGATTTACTACTTCTTCTGTCTCATATCACTCAGTCCTTAGAACCCCTCCTAAAATTATAACACTCCTTCACCAAATTCTCATGCCTGAAGGTTACTCAATCAAACACAGAGGTACTCCCTCTCCGCAAGCATTGTCAACCTCATATGATTCATAGTTTTGGCCTACAGTCGGCCAAGACATACATTACATACCTGGGAATTAGGATAATGCCACAGATTGAGCATCTATGTGATATTAAACTACAGCCCCTACTAACTGCATGTAAAGAGGAATTCGACCATTGGAAACTTCTGAGGCTTACCATGGCCAGGAATATTGTGAGGATTAAAATGGTTACAGACCCCAAGCTATTCTATTTTCTGTCCCATATTCCCATGGAACTGACGGTTATTTGGTAAAAGAAAATAGAGAGATTATTTGGTGATTTCATCTAGGAAGGGAAATACAACAAGATTCAGTTGAAATCAATTACAGTACCATTGGAAACAAGAAGGTTGCGGCCTTCTATGAATGGTAGGATACAAGCTAGCTTCCAAGCGGCCCAGACCATTCAATGGTTCAGGCCTGATGTAGTAGCTGTACCACAATGGGTCCATATGGAACAACATCAAGGAAGGGTACATATTTTAGCTTCCATATTGTAGACTACCCCCCTAGACCCAAGAACCCTCACCCAACTATTGGCACCTCAATTAAATATTGGTGCAACTACATTTACAATTGGGCTGCACCCTAGTGCCCATCCAGCATATCCCCCTATGCCATAGAGGGATATGTTGGGGCCTATGGTATAACCTCTTCGTCACAATTAATAAACTAAAAATTGCTTGGCCACACTGGGCTGTGAACTAAATTTATCTCCTTGCAGATGTTTTGGACCCTACAGTGGGAACAGTTGCAGAATTCCAAAATCTAAAAAACAGATGGGACCTCCCCTCCTCCAATTTCTGGAGACACCTCTAGCTCAGGGATGCAATTCAACCCCTGTTACAGGCACCTTTTCAAGCTAGGAAACATGCCCCCTTAATGAGATGGCTGGCTATGCCCAAGTGTGTGACGGGCAATATATACTCCTTATTAAAAGACACTCTCCCCAACCACTTCACCGTGTCTAAAGCTAAATGGGAGAAAGCTATGGGACTAAGTATCACAGATGCACAATTGGCTCTGTAGTGAAGCACAGCACATAATATATACAAATATGTCAAGAGCAGACTAATTCAAAACAAAATCTTGCATTCCTGGTATAAAACCTCTATGGTATTGCATACAGCCAGGCTCCTTAGCCATGATAAATGTTGGCACTGTCTTGGGCACAGAGGAGAGCTGTATCACATTTTATGGTCTTGCCCTAAGATTCAAGTCTTCTGGCAACAGGTCTGTCAGATAAGTAGCAGGGTATTACACAAGCCCATACCCCAGACTGCTCCTTTATTCCTGCTAGGTATGAAGCATGTGGCACAACCCCTGACTCCATCTGAATACAGGTGGATTTCCCTCCTCAGCATGCAGGCTAAGTGGTTATTATCTTGAAACTGGTGCAGCACACTACTGCCCACCATTGGGGATATACTTACATCTTTAACAAATCTAGGTAAACTGCACATGCTATCACATTCCGCAGCAAATCAGATGCCCCATTTTTATGATTGCTGGGAACCATACATGGCCTACATACACAATCGAACAGGGGTAGGGTAATGGAAGTGGCCACACTTCCCTTCCCCACTATGAGTATCCTACCTGGGGTGCTACCTCTGGCTTGCTAGTTTGCTTGCAACTTACATATCTCCCTTGCACTGTCTACTATGTTCTATATATATATATATATATATATAGTTCACTTTATAATTCATAGTTTTTGCTATGTATGCTTTTTGTTGATATCTGTTCTGTTGCAGATATAAGACTCCCTTACATCCAGTGCAGACAGGTACAGCACATGTATGCATTTTCTGTTATATTTCACTGTAGCTGTTTGTTCTAAGTACTGTATTAGTCAATGTATTATGTCTGTGTTTTCTATTATGACATGGAGCCTTTGTAAATGAGTCCCTGACTCAAAGGGTTCTAATTCTGAGACTTTAATAAATAAATAAATGGAATCATACCAGAAGCCATGATATATATAATCGCAATACCTGATCTGCACCACATGCTTGTGAGACTTTCATCACACAGGTATGTATGGAAATATCAGAAATGTTATCTGTGCCTGTACTACATGTTTCCTTTTTATGTACTTTTTCTGGCCATAGCTTACTGCGCTGTATGTATGAACATACAAAAATTACCAGCAGAAAAAGGCCTTTATGGTCTACCAAGTCTGCTCAATGGTGCAGCTAGCAGCCCTTATTCTGCAGCTGCTCCTCCCTCCCTTGACCCTTCCTCTTGCCCTATCCCATCCCCTTTTGAAGTCTCCCACTGTTCTACTGGATACCACCTCTACTGGCAATGAGTTCCACCTGGCCACCACCCTCATTGTAAAAAAGTGTCTCCTCACCTCCCTCCTGAACCTTCCCCACTCTAATCTTATATCATGGCCTCAGGTGTCCCTCCCCTCCCTTAGTTTGAAAAGCCCCTCCATACAAGACTTGTTTATTCCTTTCATGTACTTAAAGGTTTCAATCATATCTCCCCTCCTCTCCTCCAGTGAGAACATGTTCAATTCCCTCAGCCTACTCTTGTAAAGTAAGTTCCCCAGACCACTGATCATCTTTGCGGCCCTGCGCTGCACCACCTCCAGTAACCTATTGTCCCTTTTCAGGTACGGGCACCAGTACTGCACACAGTACTCCAGGTGTGGTCTAACCAGTGATCTATACAATGGCAGAATCACCTCCCTACTCCTTAAGCATATACCCCTAGCAATACAGCCTAGCATTCTGTTGGCCTTTGCAGCCGCCTTTCTACACTGTGCTGAATTGTTCATTGAACCTGTAACAAGCACCCCCATATCCTTTTCTTTCTCAGTCACAGCCAACTGCTCACTTCCCAGTTGGTAACCTCCGTTATGGTTTTTAGCCCCAAAATACAGCACATTGCATTTTTTGGCATTGCACCCAAGCTGCCAGGTGTCTGACCAGGTCTCCAGTTTTGACAGATCCTCCTGCAACCCTTTACAACTCCCTAGGTCATCTACCACCTCTCCCATCTTGGTGTCATCAGCAAACAGTCTGATTTTGCTCTAGATGCTCACGGAAATGTCTGCAGTGAATATCCCAAACAACACTGGTGCCAACACCGAACCCTGCAGAACTCCACTAGTCACCGCCCTTGGGGATGATAGTTCCCCATCCACCACCACTCTCTGCTACCTGCCTTGTAGCCAATTTACTACCCAGCTCACCATCTTTGCACCCGGCCCTGTATCTTGTAGCTTACTTCCCAGTATCCAATGCAACACCAAGTCAAATGCCTTACTAAAGTCCAGGCACAGGACATTCACTGCATGGCCCTTGTCCAATTTTCTAGTTACCCAGTCATAGTAATCCAACAGGTTGGTCTGGCAGGATCTGCCAGTGACAAAGCCATGCTGTCTACTGTTCTACAGTCCTTGACTTCCAGAAGGGACACCAGCCTCTCCTTCAGGATTGTCTCCATCAACTTACACAATGGCCATTAGGCTCACTGGTCTATAATTCCCCGGTTCATCCTTGGGGCCATGCTTATGGAGAGGTACCCATGAACTATCCTCCAGTCCTGAGGTACATACCCTGAATCCAGTGAGGCATTGAATAGGTCTGCCAAGGGCCCCACTAAGACCTCTGCCTGTTCCTTCAGAACCCTGGGATGAACACCATCTGGCTCTGGTGCCATGTCCACCCTCAGTGTCCTCAAGCCCTCCAGCACCCTGTCCCCTGTGATTTCCCTGTCTGTCACCCACTCTCCCTCTGTTTCTGACCTCAAATCCTCCCCTGCATCTCCCCCCCTTTTCTTTAGTAAATACCAAGCAGAAGTAGTCCTTTATCGCTTCTGCCTTTTCACACCCTGCTTCCACCCATCCCCCATCCTTCTAAATCCTTACTATATTGTCCCTACAGTTCCTTTTCTCCCTGATGTACCTGGATACTTCATTCTCCCCCTCCTTAATGCCCTGCACCAGCCTGAGCTCCTTGAACACCTTAGCTACCCTTACTGCCATACTCACCTCCTTCGCTTCCTCCAGGGACTCCTCCCTGTCTTCCCCCCTCCCTGTTCTTTTGTATCTCCTGAAGGCAGCTCTTTTCTTCCTTACCTTTTCCATGACTCCTTTGCCCACCCAGCTAGGTTTCTTTGCCAAAGTCTTCTTACTTTTGGCCTTGCCGCAGGTTTTAGTTGCCTCCACTACCCCCAGCTTTATGATCTCCCACCTCTGGTTAGTGTCCATATTAGGTTGAATTTTGGCCAGGTATTCTTTTACTACTTCTCCCATCCTCTCAAAGTTGGCCCTTCTGAAGTCCAACATCCTTGTGTTGGATACCACTCTATCCTTACCCACATTCAACATGAACCATATCGATTGGTGGTCACTCCCCGCCAGTGGTTCTTCCACCCTCAGTTCCCTCACAAACTCTCCATTTGCCAGCATGAGGTCAAGTGTGTTACCTAATCAGTAAGTTGACCTGGAACGCATCCAGTAATACCTGCTCCCTTCTATTATTTGTGACTGGGGTACTCCAATCCACCCCCAGCAGGTTGAAGTCCCTCATGATCACCACACTTCCTTTTCTGCAAGTCCTCCTGATCTGTCCTACTAGTTCCTTGTCTAATTCTTCTGTCTGGGAGGGAGGCCTGTACACCACTCCCATCCTGAGAGTCCTATTCCTTGAGTTCTGAATTTGCATCCATAGTGACTCCATCCTGCCCTCCTCCCCCTCCTCCCATACACACTTCAGTCCTTCCCTCACATATAATTCCACCTCTTTCTCATTTACTCTGTCTCTGTAGAATATCCTGTACCCTGATACCGACAGGTCCCAATCATGGTAATGGGTGGCCCATGTTTCGGTAACGGCCGCCATGTCCATCTCCCTCTTTGCCATGAGGGTCTGAAGCTCCACAATTTTATTCCCCAGGCTTCTAGCATACAAAGTGACCACCTTCCACCTCTTTACCACCCCCCTCCCATCATCCCTTACTAACATCCTCCCTAGTACTTGCCCTTAATCCCTTGTCTCTGTTGTGGGGAGACTAAGCTCGTCTGTCTTCCCAATCTGTGGCCTCTGCTTGCCTCCTGCCCATTTGCCACCCCCGCTCCTAGTTTAAATACCCAGCCTCATCTATGTACTCATTTATCCCCTTTTTCAACACTGTCTTGCCCTCCTCACTTAAGTGCAGTCTGTCCTTTGAGTAAAGACTACTGTCTTCCCAGGTCCCTCCACACACCCATCCCCCACCACCAGTCAATACCCTTTGGCCTGACATCAAGTTCCTAGCTATTTATTAAATTCCTCTATTCTCCATTTTCTTGCGGTGCTTGCCCTGGGAACAGGAAGTATCTCTGAGAATGTTACTGATCTTCCTGATCCTTTGCATATTGGTCCTAATTCTTCAAACCTTCTCTGAACTATATCTACCACCCTATCAGCCAGGTCGTTTGTCCCCAAAAGCATTATTAAATGAGGTTTCTCCCTACCCCGTCTAGCATACTTCAAAACAGATTGTCCCACCCTTTCCTCTGTCATTCCTAGCATGGCCTCCACCCATATGCCACTATGCCTTTCCCCCTTGCTACCCCACCTGACTCCCCTTAGTATTGAAACCCCCAGCACTAAGATTCCAACCCATTTTCCAACTGCTTGCTCCCCTTCTTCCCCTCCTCAACAACTCTTCTTCCTCCTGCACATTAGTTCCCCCTTCTGCCCCTATGATAATTCCCTCATCTGTACTCCCCCCTTCCACCTTCATCCTGGCTACCCTCAGTTACATCTCCAAGCTCATCCCCTTTCTCTTCTTCCTTTCCTTATTGAACTGTGAAATATTTTTCCAAAGACCCTTCTCCTAGGCCTACTTCTACCTCCCTCATGCTAGCCTGTCACCCACTTCCAACTCCTTGTCCATCACCCTTTCCCCTCCTTCCCCAACCCATTTGTCCTCTTTCCACTTTCATCTACCCTACTATCTTGGTTCCCCTGACTCACTGACCCTCAGACTGGGTCTTCCTTTCTCAGGGCCCCCTCCTCCAACCTTTCCCTTTCCTCCCCCTGTCTGCTTAAGTTGACCTCCCTCCTCAGCTCCCCTTCTATCACCTCACACTGTTGGACCATAACCCACAGTGGCCCTTCTTGCCTGCTTGAGTTCCTCTTGCAGACTAATGATCTCTCTTTTAAGCCTCCTTATTTGGTTGCACAGTAAACATTCCCCTACTCTCCATGCAACTTCAAGAAAGATTGGTGCTCCACAGTTGTTGCAGCCACCACCTTTGCCATTTATCTATTCACCCTCTAGCTACCCCCCATTATAATCGATAAATGATCCCTCTCCCTCCCCCAAGCCTCCTCCTCCCTCCTCTACCATTCCTAAACATGTTCCTTCCAGTTCCCAATTCCCTTCCCTCATGCACTAAATTTAAGATGGTTGAGCAGCTTTCTTTAAACTATTAACCCCTCTGTTCCCACTTAGAGCTGTGGAAGCCTTTAGTGCAGCCTCCTTCTAATAGTACTATCTGTCCAAACCACAATTATACATTAACTCCTAACCCTCTGTATCCTAGTGAGATTTGTTAAAGCCTACTGAGCAGCCTCCTTTTAAAAGTTCTATCCCCTCTTTCACAACTAGAGCATGTTAAAAACTAAAATAAGCCTATCTAAATTTAACCTTAGTTTGCCCCTAAAAACAAAACAAAGCCTATCCAAAATTGAGCCATATGGCTACTTAATAGAATTGAACTTTTCAACTAGTCGTAATGCAATGTTCCAAGCACAGACACACTACCTTATTATTGATGACTTCTACACTGGCCAACGTTGAAACTCACTTCAGTTCTTCTCCTTAATACTCCACCCTCTGTCAGCTGTTCATTGTCCTTCAGACCCCCTGCTGGGCATGGTTCCAGAGACCATTTAATCTGGAGGTAGTGTGGGGTGGATGGGTGGGAGAAAAATTTGGATTCAAAGTTGGTGTTCTTTGCCTAGCACTCCTTCTATTGGATCCTGCCCCAAGTGCTCCTCCTTAGCCATGGATGCAGGCAGCCTTCACTGCCATGGCTATGGCCACTGACTACTCCCTTCCCTGCCGCTGGTGCGGCCATCCCAGATCCTTGCGGCTGCGGCCACCAATTACCCCCTTCTCTGCCACTGGTGCTTCCCTTCCTGATCCTTGTGGCTACAGCCACCGATTACCCCCTGCCGCAGATGCAAACTGAACATGAGATACAGAGAGGAGGTGCGGCTGGGCTTCGGCCTTTTATAGTCCAGCCACTGAGATTAAAAGTTGGCAGTCTTTGCTGAGTGCTCCTCCGACTGGCTTCATGGCTCCTGCCTCAAGCATTCCTCCTTAGCTGCGGATGCAGCCCACCTTCACTGCCATGGCTATGGCCATGTACTGCCTCCTTCCCTGACGTGGGTGTAGCCTCCCACATCCTTGCAGCTACGGCCACTGATTATCCCCTTCTCTGCTGCTGGTGTTTCCTTCTCTGATCATTGCAGCTATGGCCAGCGATTACCCCTGCCTCAGATGTGGCCCAAACACAAGCTAGAGAGAGGAGGTGTGACTGGGCTTTGGCCTTTTATAGCCCAGCCACTAAGATTCAAAATTGGCACTCTTTGCCGAGTGATCCTCCTATTGTCTCTATAGCTCCTGCCCCAAGCACACCTCCTTAGCCACAGATGCATCCTGCCTTCATTGCCGTGGCTACAGCCATCTACTACCTCCTTCCCTGCTGTGGGTGTGGCCCTCCCAGATCTTTGCTGCTATGGCAGCTGATTTCCCCCTTCTCTGCCACTGGTGCTCCCCTACCCAATCCTTGCTGCTACGGCCAACAATTACACCTACCACAGATGTGACACAAACATGAGCTAGAGAGAGGAGGTGTAGCTTGGCTTCAGAATTTTATAGCCCAGCCACTGAGATTGAAAGTTGGCACTCTTTGCTGAGTGCTCCTCTTATTAGCTCCATGGTTCCTGCCCCGAGCACTCCTCCTTAGCTGCAGATGCAGCTGCCTTCACTGCTGCGGCTATGGCCATTGACTACCCCCTTCCCTGCCATGGGTGCGGCCCTCCCAGATCCTTGTGGCTACAGCCAACAATTACCCCCTTCTCTGCTGCTGGTGCTTCCCTTCCCGATACTTGCAGCTATGGCCGCCAATTACCCCCTGCTGCACATGTGACCCAAATGTGAGATAAATAGATAACGATGTTACATAACCTGGAAAAATCAATAAAAAGTTTAACAACAGAAAATAACCATCAGGAAAACATGACAAAAGTCCTACACAAACTAAATATTTAAATCTGAGAAACAAAAAATGGTTAAAATATAAATGATTAGAAAAATTGCATGCATTTTGTACAATAACTGAAGTCACACGTAAATTAGTAAGAACATTACTGTATGTCTAATCTCATACTTTGTGCAGGGTCCTGGAAGAACCTGCACAAAGTAAGCTAGGACTCATGCACAGGAACCAAAGTGCCCTGTGCATGTTGCTTCTTCAGGGGTCCTGTATAAAGTATTACCCAATCTAATTAGTCAGTATTTTAAAAAAAAAAAAGTATACACAGTTTCTGCTGACTTAACTGAAAGATTTGGAAAGGGAAAGAAGTAATTTTCTGAACTCCAAGCACTAGTCAGACCATATTCAGTGTAGGCCTTTGTTTGGCCATATAGTTACTGTCCAATATTTCATTGACAGATATACTGGATTTCTATAAATAATAATACAGGAGTGTTATCTTATACTGTTATATATAATTTTTGTAACTCTGTACATATTGGGATGTGTGATCTCATTTGCTTGGGGGTCCTGCACATATCTTTTTACATTAGGCTTATATTGTAGCAATTTACTCAGGATTTCAGGACAAGTTGTATTCCTTTGGGGAACTATTACAGTGACTGAAGTTTATATAGGTTCACTAGGAGAGAGATTGAGTGTGTGTGTGTGTGTGTGTGTGTGTGTGTGTGTGTGTGTGTGAGAGAGAGAGAAAAAAGGAGGGGGAGGAGAGAGAGAGAGAGAGAGAGAGACAACATCTCGTTTAAGCTATGTATCTCCCCCACCCACATTATTGTGATGTGGGGTGGGTTAGGTTGTATTGTTTGTATGAACAGGAGGAGATAAATTACATTTTTATCTCTTTTTCAGATTCCCTTGACACTTGTGGTACATGAAGTTGCTACATTCTCAGTATATATTGACATCAGTACATATCAGGCTGCATGGTCTGAATTCCTTGAGGTTCCTCGACTAGAGTTTTTAACACTAATATTATCAATTTATATTTAAATTATCATTTATATAGTCCTGAGGTTTTGTAATTTCTTGGGCCTTTTATTTAGCTTGAGAATACAGCTGGGTGGCATGTCCAGCTATGTTTACACATCACACAGTGTGCACTGATGTTTTAGACAACTTTACTGGTAATTCTTGTCTTTAATGCATACATTGTAATTTCATGAGCCCTATAACTATCTTAGTTTGTCTTTAAGCTGGGTGGGGTTGCTTTCAGTAATCACATCCTTATACTGACTGTGACACTCATGGCTTGATTTGGGAGTTATTTGCTTCAGCAGTGTTATCTTATGTCAATTAAATTTATGTGCAGTAGGATTCTTTGCATGTGTAGCACTCATAATATCTGAACCCTAGGTTCATTCGGACTGAGGGCAGTATTGTACTGTTAAACTTCTCTGACATCATCTTCTGGTTTTTTAAAATGAGTATTTTAAACCAATGGGGATTTTTTTCTGTTTTTCTCTGCATTATCTAGCTGTTATAAGTACTGTATTTTCTAAACAACTGCCATGAGCTTCTGAAGAAGGACTGGTTGGTCCGAAAGCTAGAGCACTTTGTTCTTGTTGTTACATCTATGTTGGTCCATTAAAAGGTATCAAATCATTTGCTTCTGGATCTATAAATAATAAGAAATTCTATGTAGCTTTCTGTGATCAGAAGAATGCTTTTGATTTTGTGTATAAGGAATTTGTCTGGGAAATTCTGGAATAAAATCTTGATGGCAAATTATTAGATATTATGAAGATGCTCTATGTAAACACTTTTATTAAAGTCAGAATCATTAGAGGCCTTCCCAAGCCCTTTAATTTTCAAGAAGAGGGTTAAGCAGGGTTCCTTGCTGGTTCCCTTCCCATTTAGTATTTACACCAATCTAGTTACTAATACACACTATTATAATAACTGTTTTCCATCTTAAATAAATGCAGAAAGAATCTTGATATATTAACAGTCAATAACTTGATGTGATGAACAATTACAAATACCTTGAGGTGACCT
The DNA here is from genome assembly GCA_016271365.2 of Neoceratodus forsteri. Classification (NCBI taxonomy): domain Eukaryota; kingdom Metazoa; phylum Chordata; order Ceratodontiformes; family Ceratodontidae; genus Neoceratodus; species Neoceratodus forsteri. The sequence continues at coordinate 537,704,988 of CM057449.1, read as the reverse complement.
TTTCTAATATGGGATCATGGAAGCTACATGAGGTGAACTGCGAAACAAAATCAATGTCAGGAACTGCCTAGAGCAAATTAATTTACCCATAAATGTGATATTTACTCATAATTTGCTATGAACAACATTTTTGAAGCTTTGATTAATGACAGCATTCTTGATAGGGCAGACATGTTGTATATAACCTCTGTCAGTCTAGATAGTTTGGAAAACCAATTTATAAGATGGAGCTTGGGACTACCTAAACTCATCCCAGCAACTCATCTTTTGCAGAAATAGGCATGTGATTGCTGTCTTTTCTTGCTCTGATTCATTCTCAACATTACTGGAGGCATGTGATGTTAATACCCTAAGAGGCATTGCCCAAACAAATTTGGAAAGAGGCATTAAGTTTGTGTTTAAAACATAATAGTTTTTGTTTTGGTTTGCTAAGATCTCAGAACAGAATATCAAGCATTTAGGGCTTCAATCAAGTTTTGAGGTTGATGCAAACAACAGAGTGGAGTTACATGACTTCCATAACCTGGCAATTATGTGAATATACATATATATATATATATATATATATATATATATATATATATATATAGATATATATATAGATATATATATATATATTAAAATGCAGTCTGGCGTGGCCAATATTAGATATCCTTTGATGTTATCTGAATATACTGACCTAAAGGAAACTTGGGGCCTTGAAAGATATTTTATATTTCATAATAATGGGGAGCAGAAAAGGAAACTTGCCCAACAGAGATTTCTGGCTGCTTATGGTAATTCAGTGGACACTAAAATATTTATCAAATGAACCTGTGGAAAACAATTGACACATGAAATAACTTATGTTTTGTATTGTCCAATGCACTCTTTTTTGCAGAAGAACATTGAACTGATCCTCTGTTACTAAGTAAAAGCAATAACAAAGGCAACATTAATTGGCTTCTTTCCAATAACAAGTAGTGTCTGAATTTTGCTATGACCATTTGCACCATGCGAGTGGCCAAGAAATCCAAATGACATAAATCAGGAATGATAAGATCCTGATGTATGCTCTCAGTTGTGCATTCCTTATTTGTGTTCTTATGTAACTAATGGTGCGTGAAGTTCCATAAATTCATACAATTCCACCACTTTGTGAAGTTAATCTTCCCTGCAAAATGCATATCACAGTAAAGAGTCTACTTATCAAAGCTGTGAACTGAGAAATTATCCAGTAAAGTTGATCCCCCTAGGAGAAGTTTTCTGGAAAGAAGCAATGTATCATGTGACTGCAGGTCACATTGTACTGAAACAACATGTATGCCATGAAGAGACTGTTCAGTGAAGTCCTATAATGAGATAATGGGAGATAAGTCTGTTCCTGTGCTTGTCTAAGCAAAATAAAATCCTTTAAAACTGAGCTTTTCAACTGAAAATTGCTCACAACTTGTTGTAATGTGTCTTGTGCATCTAGAGAGAGTGTCTTTCAGTTCTGTTTTTGAGGATTATCCAGTATGAAATTGTACCTTTTGTTTTGTGTATAGAGAAGCACCGTTGTGGGGGAGAGGAGGTGTAGGACACCATTTAGCCCTGAAAAGGCAGTCGTTTTTGACCGAGCAGGAGCTTTGTCTTATTTTGTTTTTATTCTTTCTACTTGATTACTATTTGTCTGTCATCTGTAATTTCTCATTTTATTTAGGGATTTTAATTTTGTTTAAGCAAAATATTTTGTAAGTCTCTATATTTGTTCTAGTTATTTCTTAAACTGACAATGCTCTGATGCTGTACAGAGATAATGTGTCACTTAGTTGTACTTAGTTAATTGCTACCCCCATCAAGTTATCAAAAAAATATATGTTGGGGGGGATTCTAGTTTACTAGTTCAGTAAATTCATTTCCAAGCTTTTGTTTAAACATACATAGAAACATAGAAACAGAGAATTTGACGGCAGATAAGGACCGCTTGGCCCACCCAGTCTGCCCATTTCCCTACCTACTGGATAAGCTGCAGATCCTAGTTAACCAGCAGCCTACTTCTTCCTACCCCCAACCCCCAGAACTGCCTTATGACTATCCCATGCATGCTTGAATTCCACCACTGATTTTGACTCCACAACCTCCTCCGGAGGGCTGTTCCATGCATCCACAACCCTCTCTGTGAAAAAATACTCTTAAATTACCTCTGAGCTGCCCCTCTATCTTCAAATTGTGCCCTCTTGTTCTTGCACACTCTTTTTGAAAGATGTTACCCTCTTGGACTTTGTTGATTCCCTTGAGGTACTTAAAGTTTCTATCATGTCCCCTCTCCTCCTTTCCTCGAAGGCTATACATATTAAGCTCCTTAAGTCTCTCTTCATATGTCTTCCGGTGCAGACCCTGCACCATTTTAGATGCCCTCCTCTGGACAGCTTCCATCCTGTCTATGTCTTTCATGGAGATTGGGTCTCAGAACTGCACACAGTACTCCAGATGGGGTCTCACCAACTGTCTGTACAGAGGGATAATAACTTCCTGTTTTCTACTGGTGATGCCTCTCCTATGCATCCCAGTATCCCCCAGCCCTCCTTGCTGCCCTCTCACATTGCTTGCCCATCTTTAGGTCATCTGATATGACTACCCCAGGTCCCTCTCCATTTTGTTGTTGTTAGTATCTCCCCCCATTGTGTACTCTTCCCCTGGGTTTTTGTTTCCCAGGTGCATTACCTTGCACTTCTTAGCATTGAATCTAAGCTGCCATACATTTGACCATTCCTCTAACCTTGCCAAGTCCCTTCTCATCCTTTCCACCCCACCCAGTGCATCAACTCTGTTGCAGATCTTAGCGTCATCTGCAAAGAGACATACTTTTCCTTCCAGTCCTTCTGCAATGTTGCTTACAAAGACATTGAAGAGGACCGGTCCTAATACTGAACCCTTCGGTACCCCACTAGTAACCCTCCTTTCTTCTGAGTGGACTCCATTTACTATTACTTTCTGTGTCCTATTCTCCAGCCAATTCTTTACCCAGGCTGTCATTTTGGGACCCACTCCCAGTCTGGCTAACTTGTAGTAATCTTTTGTGGGGACTGTGTCAGATGCCTTGCTAAAGTCTAGGTGAGGCCATGTCCACAGCCCCTCCCTGATCTACTACTTTGGTCACAGTCAAAGAAATCTATCAGATTGTCTGGCATGACCTTCCCGCTGTGAATCCATGCTGCCTAGGGTCCTGTGCCCTCTGGCCTCTAGATACTCGACAATTCTTTCCTTTAGAAGTGATTCCATCATTTCCCTATCACTGAGGTTAAACTAACAGGTCTATAGTTTTCTGCTTCTGCCTTGCTCCCACTTTGTGAAGGGGAATCACATCTGCCCTCCTCCAGTCCTCGGGTACCACTCCATCCTCCCATGATTTGTTAAAAGGGTAGTCAGTGGTGTCACTAGTTCTACCCTTAGTTCTTTTAGAAATTCAGGATGAATCCCATCAGGCCCCATTGCTTTGTCCACCTTCAGTTTTAAGAGTTCTTTCAGAACCCTTTCTTCTGTAAATGGGCCGGTATCAACTTCTGTATCCAGCGTGTTACTACTGTTTGTTTTATGTACCTCCCCCTCTTCCTTTGTAAATACTGAGCAAAAATATTTGTTTAGTATCTCTGCTTTTTCACAGTCTCCCTCTGCTGACCCTCCCTCCCCTATATTAAGCCTCACTATCCCTCCCTTGGTCTTCCTTCGCTCCCTGATGTACCTATAAAAGGTTTTATCCCCCTTCTTAACTGAGTTGGCTATCTTTTCCTTGGTTTGGGCCTTTGCTGTTCTGACTGCCTTCCCAGCCTCCTTTTGCTTTAACTGATGCAGTTCTCTGTCCTGCTCCTTCTGCGATTCCTTGTACTTCCTGATAAGCTTTCTTTTCTCTTGAACCTTCACTGCCACTTCCTTTGAGAACCATAGTGGTTTCTTACATCGTCTTGTTTTGTTTATTTGCTTCACACAAAGGCTCGTTACCTCTGTGATGGCAGTTTTTATTATTCCCCATTGTTCTTCCACCCCTCCTTCCTGCCCATTTGCTAGTGCATTCCTTAGGCACTCACCCATTTTGGCAAAGTCAGCCCTCCTAAAGTCCAGCACTTTTGTCTTTGTATGGCTTGACTCTATTGCTGTGTTTATTGTGAACCATACTGTTCAATGGTCGCTAGTTCCCAGATGGCTACCCACTTCTACATCTGTAATCCTTTCTCCATCTCCATTTGAGAGAATCAAGTCTAATATTGCTCCCTCTCGAGTCGGATCCAGTACTAGTTGTCTAAGGCATGCCCCCTGTAGGGCATCTAGAATAACTGCACTCTTCAAAGTGGCAGCTGCAACTGCACTCCAGTTAACATCTGTTTCAGACAGTATTGCTAATTCCTCTGGGAAGGTGTTGTCTACTGCTGTTTAGCTTTACTGGGAAGAGACATTCCACTAAAGGGAGAGATGCACTGGAGGCATCAAAGATACTAAGACATCTGGTAGGGCAAAACGGTGCTACTGCACCTGCTGTAGCTAAAACAAGTATATCCACAGCAGCATCTTCCATGGTGGCAGGTAGTAGTAGTGAAGGAATAGTCTGGCCAGTGGGGGCATTAGTGTAGCAAATTATTTTTTCTGTTTTGTACATGGCATTCATACTGGTTGGGCACACACTTACTATGTTGCACTTACAACCAAAAGCAAGCCAGTAAAGGTGCAGGGAGACCATTGTTGTCATCCTTAGCCAAGGCTGTCAAAGTGGCATTGAAATACTCCAGGTAGTAGTAGTAGTAGTAAATAATAACTACTACTACTACTACTACTTATTACTATTTAGCCAAAGCAGTCAAAGTGGCACTAAAATACTCCAGGTGAAGAGAGGAGTGAGTGAAGAGGACTGCACTGAGAAGGAGGAGTCTGTGGGACTGCCAAGTAGCTGACATAGCAGCAATGGGTTAAGTACTGTAGTAGTATCACCCCAAGGTACTGAACAACAGTGTCAATGCAGAAAATCTGAACCTTCACTAGTTTCATGACAACAGTAAATGTGCAGTCCCGGTAGGAGTCAAATATCAGCCCAACAACAATGCTACAATGACAAGTCCAACTGTTTTGTAGCTCCACCCCAAGAAAGGTCCAGCTTACACTTCAAACTATGTTTGAGCATCATTCAAAATGCCCACCAAGTAATGCTATTTCACAAAAACTAATTGCAGCAAGAGATGAAATGCAGGCCATTGATCTGTTACCATCCTCTTTATTTGAGAATGTGGTTTTTCCAAGGTTGATGGCGCATTCCTTTCCAAAATGAAAGATTCTGTCCTGAATTTATTTCTTGATGCATGCCATCCTTGAACTGTATGGGACAGTATCATGCACAATAATCAATGCCCTGCAGCATTCAGCGTCGACATACATACTGTACATACATCTTTGTATGGGTATTTGGTCCAGTGGTCAAACAACTGATAGCTCCTGTCTGTGCATTACAACATACTGGGGACAGGTGCCTGGAGTAGTATTTTTAACTCGTGGCAGGGAGGAAACTGCAATAAGCCAAATTGCAGTAGTAGCAACACTCCGGGTGTTCAACAGCAGGCCACACTGACAATAAAAAGTATTAATAGATGGCACTGGTTCCAAACAGTGCTGATAATAATAGTGTTGGCATGGTGCATGTGGTAAAAATGGTGCCTTTTTTTTTTTCAAGGGAGCTTCACCACCCGCACCACCCATCTCTAGGATTCTCACTCTGAGGGGGAGCGGATCCCGGGGAAAGTTAAAATTCATGGGGCAGTGGAATACTGTTTCCATTGCCCCTTGTAAAAAAAACTAAGACCCAATATGGAGAAAAATGTTGGAGACCAGGATTAGAACCCTTGTCTCCATTGCCACTGGTCGAGCTGCTCCATGCCCCAGCCCTCCATGCCATGGGAGCAGCTTGGCCAGCCTCCTGTTCCCTGCAGCCCTTGTCCTGTGTATAGGACCATAGACAGTGACCAGGGGAGCACTTACAGCTAGCACTGTAAAACCCTACTCACTGTCTGTGTGTGCACTTACCAGACTAGCTCCGTATAGTGGGGCGATATTCTGGTAGCACTCAATTGACAGGATACCGTAACGGATCATACGCGGGTCAGAAAATGTTAGAATAACTTCTGACAGAGACTGATGAGTGGCTTCAACCCATTCACTCAAGGCAGGTTTCATTGCAAGTGATAATGCCTCCAGAGTAGTGAAATGTATCAGTGATGGTTGGTTTCTCAGGGTGCCATGCCTGGCACACCATCTTAATCTTCTTGTTCAGGAGTTTCTAACACATCCAGATATTAAGGCAATGTTGACTGTGGCTTGTCACAACTGTACCCACTTTGCCCATTCCAGAAAAGCCCATAGCCAGATGTGACATCTGCAGATGCAGAACAATCTGCTCAGCACTGTATGAAGTTGAATGTCGTCACAAGATGGAACTTGACACTGTACATGATAGAGTGCTTGTGGAAACAGTATAAAGCCATTTTGGAATATCTGCTTTTACATACAAGCTGTAAAAGTGCTGAAGTATCCATTTCTCTGACAACAGACCAGTGGTGACTAATGAATGGCCTGATCATAATGCTTAGACCATTCAAGCATACAAGACAGACAGTGAGTGGGACACTGCCTGTATCAGTAAGGCCATACCACTTTTATGGGTGCTGAGGCAGACTCTGTTAACACTTCAGCAGGTGCTGGAGGCAAGTGGTTATTCTGGAAGTTGTGTTTTGATTGAACACATGCTTGGTTGCACCATCTTTTGCACTGCAACATTCATAAGATAACTGCTAAGCTAGGCTGGCCATCAGCTGCAGAAGCTCTGTAAATGCTTTTGATTAAAAATTCTTATATTTGAGGGTCTGTAGCCAAATATTGCAGGGTTGCAGTTTTAATTTAAATGCATTTTAATTCTGAGCATGGGGTAGGCTTTATAGCTTAGATAGGGCTTCAAAGTACGAAAAGAGTAGGAGCTAGCAGCTATTTTTTTAGTTAAAGTGCAAAGTACTTTGATGGCATTATCTAATGCAGCTGATTGTAAGCAATTTGGAATCTCAGAAACAATTAAACAGCTAAACCATTCACCAATGGCAATTTCATGTTCAGGTAGTGCTTTGAGGAATGGTGCAATCAACAACCCCAACTGGCAGTGAGGAGCACAGACCTCAGTGCCTAGGGTTGGGCAGAACCGTGGACTAGTTGTGGTTGGATTGGGGTGGAGTGATTGGATAAGCAAAGCAGATTGGTCTGTTGACCATGCCTTGGTTGTATGGATCATATATGAGGACTAGGGCCATTAACCTTGGTAAAAGCAGTCACAGTGGAGCTGGTCATAATCTAAGCCTGTAAGGGTGCAATCAGCTGTTGCTGTGGCTAGGACAGAAGGGGCCTAACAAGGCCTGAGTGGAATACAGCTTGGTGCTTCAACCTGCATTCTGGGAGAATGTGGAAAGTGATTGCTGTGATACAGTCTGAGAACAGAGAAAGAGGGCCTGGAGGCAGTGAGAGAACAAACCAGTTCAATCAGTTCTTTCTTCCCATTGTTTTTCTTCTATCTGTATGATTTGCTAGCTCTAGCAGTGGCAGGCTGGACTTTATAGCACTGTATTTGTGTTTGTATAAACTTATGGGCCACTGCCTCTGGTGAGAGCAGGGGTAGTAGGGCCAGTTTTTATCTGTGCAAATTCTTAACAGCAGTATACTACACCTTGCTAATAAAGAACCGATTAAGTATGCTCTCTGTTGGACATTATGTAAGTGCTGCACTTGGACTGCTTGGTATACAACAAGGAATACATTAGAAATCAAGAGACCCACCACAGAGAAAGTTAAACAAGGTAATAGGGGGTTAGCAAAGGAGGAAGAGGGATACAAAGCCATTAGAAAAGAAGAGAGGGGAAGGGGGAATGAAAGTTTAAAGGGGAAGCAACAAGCAAAGAGCTACAAAATCTGGATGGTCATGTGTGCTAATGCTAGGAGTCTGTCAATTAACATCCCAGACCTAAAGGCCATCATGGGGAGGTTGACCTGGATTTTGTGGCTATTACCAACTCATGGTGCACTGATAAACACAACTGGGGCATGGTCATAGCAGGTTACACAATGTTCACAAGAGTCAGAGCAGGAAGGAAAGGAGGAGTGGTGCTTTATGTGAAGGAAAGCATAAAGGCAACAGAAATACAAGGAATTTGTGGGGCAGAGGTGCTGTGGGTCACACTTGAGTTGGGAAACAGAGCCACTATTCAGACAGGTGGGATCTACAGGCCTCCGGTACAGGGGGAGGACTTACAGTAGATAAGGTAATGTTAGAAGCAATTGGCAAAATGGTGGAAAGGGGGAGGTGTTGCTGGTGGGGGACTTCAGTCTCCCAGATGAAGACTGAAGCCTCCCTGTTGCAGCTTCAGCTAGAAACAGGAACATCTTTTCCTGCAGTGGGCATTCCTCAGGCAAGTAGTCAGTGAACCTACTCATGATAGGACAATACTGGAACAGGTGCTTACTAACAGGGACAGTGTTGCAGACATCAAGGTGGGAAGCCATCAGGGGACCAGTAATTATCGTACAGTGTTGTTCAACATAAGAACAACTGCAGAATCCAATCACACAATAGCGAGAGTTCTGGATTTCAGAAGGGCTGATTTTACTGAGATGGGTGAATGCCTCAGGAATGACCTGCCAGGGGGAGATGACCTGGGAGGTGGAGGAAAAGTGGACAAAACTAAAAGAGGGCATAGTGAAGGCAACTAACCTCTGTGTCAAGCAAGTAAAGAAAAGTAAAAGGAAGAGAAGATCACTATGGTTCTCAAAAGAGGTAGCAGAAAAGGTAAAGGCTAAAACAGTAGCATACAGAAGGTATGAGAAGACCCATGAGAAGGAGGATAGGAAGTGTATCAGGGAAAACAGAGAGAGGTAGGCAAATCAGTAAGGAGTACAAAGACACAAACTGAGGAAAGAATAACTCAGGGAGTATCAGAAGGGGACAAGAAATATTTTAGGTATGTTAGCGAAAAAAGGAAGACAAATTGAGGAAATGTACAGTTAAAGAGGGAGGGGGAACTGTACAGCGAGAGAATCAAGAAAAAGCAAACATATTAAACAAATAATTCTGCTTAGTGTTCTCAGTAGAAGGAGAAGGGGAGGGACCACAAAAAGGTGTCAGGAGCTTTGATGGGAAGGAAATGGGCACTAGTCCATTTTTTGCGGAGAGAGTCCAAAAAGCACTCACTAACTTGAAGGTAGGTGTTGAGGGAGCTCAGTGAAGTACTAGCTGCCTGCACCCCTGACAGACCCATTTAACAGATCACTGGAAACTGGTGTGGTCCTGGAGGACTGTAAGAGGCCAGATGTAGTCCCACTTCATAATGGTAGTGATGAAGAGGTGAGCAAACATAGGCCTGTTGGTCTGACATCAGTGGTGGGTAAGTTAATGGAAACACCATTAAAGGAAAAGATTGTGGAATATCTTCATCCAGTGGATTACAGGACCCAAGGCAGCATGGCTTCATGAATGGAAGGTCATGCCAAACAGATCTGACAGATTTCTTTAACTGGGTGACACAGAAGTTGGATCAGGGAGGAGTAGTAGATGTTGCCTACCTAGATTTTAGCAAGGATTTTGACATTGTTCCACATAGGCAACTAGTAGGGAAGTAGAACAACTTGGGCATGGGTAAAAAGGTAGCAACCTGGGTAAGAAACCAGTTAGTGGATAGGACACAGAGAGTAGTGGTAAATGGAGATCACATTCGAGGAAGGGAGGGTGACCAGCAGGGTATCTCAGGGATGAGTAGTGGGACCAGTCTTCTTTAATGTCTTTATAAGTGACATAGCAGAGGGACTAGAAAGGAAGGTATGCCTCTTTGTGGATGACATCAAGATTTGCAATCCAGTGGCACTTTCGGGGATGGGCAGGGATCTGAAACAACTGGAAGAGTGATCAAGGGTATTGCAGCTGGTTTTAATACAACAATAGTACAAAATAATGCACTTGGGGCATAGAAACCTGGGAGCGGAGTATAAAATGGGCAGAGTCACACTGACAAAGACCAAGCAAGAAAGAGATCTGGTGGGTAATTATATTGGATGAAATAAAGGTGGCCAGGAAGTGTGACAAGGCAGTCGGAAGGGCTAGTGGGATTCTGGGGTGCATAGGAAGGGGTATCACCAGCAGGAATAGGAAGGCGGTGTTGTCCCTATATACATCGCTGGTAAGACAAAGCATACTGTTTATTTACAATGAATCTAATGAATGAGATCCAGTTTGGATTTTCAAAATACTCCTGGTATAACTTGAATGGCATTTGCTCTTGTTAGGATGTACAGTTAATAGTAGTTGGTCATGTACTGTTAGCATGTTATAGATTTGTTGAATTGAGATTGAAATGGATAAGCCTCCATGAAACTGTGAAACCTTGTTATTGAAACTATGTCAACTGAAAACGTTAATGGACTTTTGGAATATCTCTTATTGACTTCTAATACTAATGTAATCTTTGCATACGAACATACGTAATTTGCCAGCAGATAAAGGCCTAGAGGTCTATCAAGTCTGCTCGAATGTGCAGCTAGCACCCCTTATTCTGCAGTTGCCCCTCCCTTCCACTCTTCCCCTCCATTGACCCTCACCCCCCCCCTTGTCCTGTCCCATCCTCTTTTGAAGCAGTCCACTGTTCTACTGGATACCACTTCTGCAGGTAATGCATTCCACCCAGCTACCACCCTCACTGTAAAAAGTGTCTCCTCATCTCCCTCCTGAATCTTCCTTCCTCCAGTCTCATATCATGGCCCCTGGTGTCCCTTCTGTACCTGTCTTGTTTATTCCTTTCATGTACTTAAAGTTTTCAATCATGTCCCCCCGTCCCTCCTCTCCTCCAGCGAGTACATGTTCAACTCCCTTAGTCTCCTCTCATATGATAAGTCCCCCAGCCCCTTGATAATCTTTGTCACCCTGCGCTGCACCCTGTCCAGTAAGTTAATGTCCCTCTTCAGATATGGGCACCAGTACTGCACACAGTACTCCAGGTGCGGTCTAACTAATGACCTATACAGTGGCAGAATCACCTCCTCCCTCCTTGAGAATATACCCCTTGCAATGCAATCCAGTATTTTGTTGGCCTTTGCAGCTGCCTTACTAAATTGTGCTGAGTTGTTCATTGACCCTGTAATGAGCACCCACAGATCCTTCTCTTCCTCTTTCTGGGCTAGCTGCACTCACCCCAGCTGGTAACTCCTCCTTAGGTTCTTCACCCCAAAATGCAGCACCTTGCACTTTTTGGCATTAAACCCCAGTTTCCAGGTGTCTGACCAGGTTTAAGCTTTGCCAGATCATCCTGCAACCCCTGCCATCCCACTAGGTCATCCACCACCACTCCCATCTTGGTATCATCAGCAAACAGACTGATCTTGCTCTTGATGTCCAATGATATGTCTGCAATGAATATCCCAAACAACACTGGTCCTAACACCAAGCCCTGCAGAACACTGTTCATCACTAACCTTGGGTGTGAGAGCTCCCCACCCACCACCACCCTCTGTTGCCTTCCCTGAAGCCAGTTCCCTACCCATCTCACGAGCTTTGCACCTGCCCCTGTGCCTTCTAACTTACTTCCTAGCCTCCCATGTGTCACCGAGTCGAATGCCTTACTGAACTAGATACAGGACATCCATTGCATGGCTCCTGCCCCTGCCCAGTTGCCTAGTTACCCAGTCGTAGAACTCCACCAGGTTTGGTTTGGCAGGATCTGCCACATATGAAGCCATGCTGTCTGCTGTCCTGTAGTCCTTTGGCCTCCAGGAGGGCCACTAGCCTCTCCTTCAGCATAGTCTCCATCAGCTTACCCATGATGGATGTGAGGCTCACCAGTCTGTAGTTCCACAGTTCATCCTTGGGGCCACTCTTATGGAGGGGCACCACATGAGCCATCCTCCATTCCTGAGGTACACACACACATGCAGTGGCCTTGTTTGCACATATGGTATTCTGCATTATAATGAATGCTAATCAAATGTGATTTATTTAATCTGCTATGTAAGTTTTAAAGAAATCTCTTTTTTTCAAGTAAATTTATTACGTAATTCCTGTCTGGTTATACATATTTGTGTGGATCTTAATAAAACTGAAATGAACTGAATTACAGGTACTACTACTAACTGGAATTTCTTCACACTGAACTTGTTTAGGGCTTTGTGGTATGGATGGTTGAGGATAGGTATGAATGGGAGTGAGTGTGAGTAGTAGGGTATTTATTGTTACTTATGAATGAAGTGTATGGATGTGTTCTTCAATTACTAGGGTTTAGGTTGAGAGTTGTGTGGTCTTCTGAGAATTGTGCTGCTAGGAGGGGGATTATGGGAGTCGGGCTTAACTATTCTTGGGAGGTTGATTGTTTTTATCAGCATCAGGATGTGTGTAAGGCCCATACCCCTAGGCTAAGCTACTCCCATCCCAACTCCATGACCTTTGGCCCTTCCAAGACCCCTTCCCCATCAGTAGCAGTATATTATCACTGCAGGGAAGTGGGGATTGCAAAAAGAGGTGGTGGTCAGTTCCTGGCTTTGGGATGAGCTATTGTTAGGACAGTGAGGACCAAGAGATGCCCTGGGATGTAATGAGACTGAGAGAAAGGCCAGATGTGATTGGTTCCCATACCCAGGTCTCCCACTGGACTGAATAGGTAGGTAGCTAATGGGCTAGTTGCCTCTTTTCATACTTTTCAGGCAGCTTTAATGTCTTTATAAGTGACATTGCAGAGGGACTGGATGGAAAAGTATGTCTCTTTGCAGAGGACACAAAGATTTGCAACAGGGTTGATACATAATGTGGAGTGGAAAGGATGAGAAGGGACTTGGCAAGGCTGGAGGAATGGTCAAATGTATGGCAGCTTAGACTCAATGCAAAGAAGCGCAAAGTAATGCACCTGGGTAAAAAAACAAACAGGGAAAGAGTACACAATGGGGGGTAAGATACTAAAAAAAAAAAAATATGGAAAGGGACCTGGGGGTAGTCATAGCAGATGACCTAAAGGTGGAAATCAATGTAAGAAGGCAGTAAGGAGGACTGGGGGGATACTGGGATGCATAGGGAGAGGCATCATCAGTAGAAAACAGGAAGTTGTTATCCCTCTGTACAGACAGTTGGTGAGACCCCATCTGGAGTACTGCATGCAGTTCTGGAGACCCCATCTCTGCAAGGACATAGACAGGAAGGAGGCTGTCCAGAGGAGGGCAACTAAAATGGTGCAGGGTCTACACCAGAAATCATACAAAGAGAGTCTAAAGGAGCTAGTGACAGGGAACATCCCTGCCACTGTAGTAGGAACTTCTTTACTCTGTATGGTTGCAACCGTTCTATTCTTCCTGCTAAAACTATCCCTTTTATTTCTAGTCTGAAGGCAGGCCACCTTCAGACTGTTCTATGTCATAAGGGCGATTGCCGAAAGGTGATTGTCATTATGGTGAGTGTACACTGCCAAAATTCAAGTTCACTGACATACACTCCTGGCAACACAGAAAATGGCACAAGGGACACTAAAATTTACTTTCATGTGGGGCAGTGCCCCACACACACCCCCGTGCTTCACTTGCCGCACTCCCTACTATTAGATTCTCAACTCCGGGGGGGTGCATGTCGGAGGGGTGCAACAGTGTAAAAATATTTTACCTACTTTTGCCAGGCACAAAAAACATTCCTGTGCCTGAACCGAACCCTGCATCCCAGTCACCCCACCCCAGGCCAACACCCACCCACCATGCCACGCCATGGAACCAGCTCAATGGCTGACCACGGCACCACCCCTCACAACCCCTTGCTTGCCATGCTCACTCACCTCCATGCACATGTATTTATAGCAACATCCCATCACCATTCATAAACCCTCCCCATTCGGTCGCCCTCCCTACTCCCTCGCCGTCTGGGTATGTGCAGCAAGTGGGTCGCTGTATCGGTAGGCGCCCACTTGTGACTAGCCCAGATCACAGGATACCCTTTTGGACAACTCAGCCCTTTTTTCCATCTATAATCCTCCATGTTTCCTTCTTTCCAAGGGTCTGAAATGAAGAAGGTCAAACTGACAGCGATCACTTGGTCTCAGGCTGTCTGAGACACTGAGATACAATCAGGCATGAAAGCCAGTAAACAGATGCCTTGGCTAAGATAGCCAGAATGAGTAAATATAATATATAAAGGCTGATAAGAAACTGTCTTGTCTTAAAGCATGTGTCAGATAGAGATGTGCGAAACTGAAAAATGTCGCCTAGCGAAATATTTTGTGTAATTCCCACATTACGTGACATTTTTCTCCTTGGAGAAATGTAATTTTGCTTTCATGTAATGAAAAATTTCGCCCAATTTCACCCAGTTTTGCTTTTGTATAAAGTGAAATTTCACCATTATCCTTAATTTCGCCAGTTTTTCAATTTTGCCAGCAAAATTGCAATGCATTGTGGGTAGATAACTGACATATGTGCAGGCTGTTTCCTGCACAGTACATTGTCTGTTGAGTTGGAGACCAGTTCAGTGTGGTGCATCACAGCCAATAAACCCTTCAAAAACCTCTTAATTTGTGATTTTGGAGAGTTAATTGCTCCAAAAATGTCAATTTAGTTCCTAGTGCTGTTAGTGAACCTTTTTTTGTTTTGGTATCTTTGGATAATACTTAGTTAAACTTAGGTAGTGTTTTCAGTTTTCTCTGTGTCTGTATCTGTGAGGGAGTTGAGTGGGGGAGGGTCGACCACGTGGTGTGTGTGTGATTGTGTGTGTGTGTGTGTGTGTGCGTGTATGTGTATGTGAAAGCAGACCAGGCTAGTTCCTAATATTTGACAGATTTCTCACAAGTTGTGAGTGGTTTCTGTAATTTTTTTTAAGTCTTAATATTTTTGTTGGTGTGCTACTTATTTGTTATATTTTTCTTACATATTGACCCTTTTTGGGATAACTTTATCTGAACAGTTACTCATTCTGAGTAGTTCTGTTCCTGTTTCCCTTTGCTTCATCCCTTTTGTGCTTTATTTTTTTATTGGAAGTATTCGTGGACTTTGACCGCTCGACTTGTCCATATCCAGGTACACTGCATTGTTAAATTGCTCAAAGAAATTAAAATTGTGATCTAGCCTCTGCATTGCAGTATTCCTGTTTTTCTATTTAATTTCCTTACCATATTAACCCTTTCTTTCCTGTTACACCACTGATGTTTACTACCTGACCCTTTTATATATGGGGGCATGTTAGGCAGTGGCACCACCACAGTTAGGCCTGAAAACCATTTGAAATGATGCAGAAAACAGCAGATTTGTGTCCTGATGGTGGATGTGAACCATGTAACTGCATATCTGACACCTGATTTCTGCCTGAATGTACTGTAACATGTTTTGGGAAACATTTCTGGACATCTGGGCCATGTTAGGCAGAGTGAACACCATGATTAGGCCTTAAACCATTGGTAAACAGTGTGCCAAACAACACGTTTTGGTCCAGGTGAAAGGCGTACAACATATTACAACATATCAGATACCTGATTTAGGTCTGAATTTACTGTAAAACATTTTGGGAAATATTTATGGACTTGTGGGGCATGTTAGGCAGTGGCACCATCTCGGTGAGGCCTGAAAATCATTAGAAATGGTGCAGAAAACAGCAGGTTTGGGTCCTCCTGATGGTGAATGTGAACCATGTAACTCCATGTGTGACACCTGATTTCTGTCTGAATAAAATGTAACATTTTCTGGGAAACATTTTTGGGAATTCTGGAATATCAGGAAGGCAAGAGTAATACAACACTGAGTAGGGAGAACTAATAGAGAGAGAACAAGAAAAGGGACTGAATTTTATAGTGAACATAAGACAGAAACAAACTACAGCAATAGTCAATAAAATTATTTTACATACAAAATAAAGAAATGAGGACTTAAGGAATGGATGTAGAATAAAGAGGATGGAATAGCTTTTTTGGGGGGGTTATTTTTTTATGGGGGGGACATACAAACAACAGAATGGAAGATATAAAAATGAAAACAAAACAGACAAATTAATTTGTGCTGTCACATTAACTGCCAGTGGGGCCGCCACAGAGTTCTGACAGGATGCACATGATTTTGTCAACATCACACTACACTAAATTCCTGTCTGAAATTGTTTAACTCTTATCGGACATGCTGGACTGCAGACAGGACAGTGGATAAGTCTGTATATGTCACTGGCACTGTTGGCAAGGCGGGGGCTGCTTGTGCTGCTGGCTTTGAACAGGGAGGGCCCTGGAGGGGTCTTGATGTTACTGACTGCTGCTGTTTTCTGGTACAGTGAGAATGTTTAACTGGTCCAGTCATGCCTCCCTCTTGCTCACCCCTTCAGTGCTTACACCCACACTGCTCCCCACAGCTGCACTTGACAATGCCGCCACCTCCAGCAATTTGAGGTACCATTGCGGCAGGTGGTGGTGGACCATGTGGCTATGCTGGCTGGTTGTCCCAAAGTATGATCCACACTTTCCTTGATGCAATTCCTGCCCACATAGATTGCAGGTGACCACTGGGTCACCAACCAATATTAAGTAGAAAAAATCCTAGACAGAAGAAATTCAGGGATGATGGAGTTATGGGAGGGTGACGCAGATAATGCCCCAGGCACTCACTCCTCTGGCCGCTTGGGAGGGGGCACAGTCTCCTGCTGCCTGGGTGGAGGAACAGTATCCTCCTGGTGCTGGGGAGGGGGCACTATCTCCAACTGCTGCTGGTGAGGGGACACAGTTTGTTGCTGGGTGCTGGTGCTGGAGCAAAAGGCCTCCTGCTGTGGCATTTCATTTGTGATGGTTAGCTGAAATGCTCGTACAGGTGCTCCACTGTCTTCACCCTTCTCCAATATGTTCACAGTCCACATACACCACCAATTCAAACAAACAAACAAACAAATGAAAAAAGAAGCAGAGATAGAGACACAGAGGGGGGGTGGGATCACACACACACACACACACAATCAAACACAGACAAGCACAATCACCAGGTACTAAAATATGAACTATGACAAAGACAAACAAGAACAAAATTAGAAACAGATATCATAAATTAAGGAATTTAGGTGTAAAAGTGCACTTTGCAGTCTCAGGGAGTATAAATGCTGCCTGCTTCCTAAAGATACATAGCACAGGAAATGAACCACTCACTCACTTACTGCCTGTTTAGACTCAACCATGTGACCACCAGCAGAGCAAAATGCCCAGTTTTACATAATTTCGCATCAGATGCGCAGGCGAAATTGGTGGTGAAATTTCGCTGAAAGACCATAATTTTCTGAAATGTTTTACTAGGCAAAATTGTGATTTCGCTATGATTTCACCAGCAAAATCTCGTTTTGCTGCATTTCCAGTGTCAAATATAAAGTATAGCGCCAAAAAGGTACTACATTAAGAAGTATAAGACAACTGCAGCAATCCCTTTCCCTTTTTATTTTCTGTACTCTCTGTGCTGCTCCGTGTCTTACCATAACCGTATGTAATCTAACAATAACAATGAAAAGTATGAATGATACTGTCCCCAGGCTAGGTGCTATCCTGCTTGCATTTAGAAGCAGGTAGCAGCTTCAGCATGTGCTCTGATTATGGTACTTCTTTTCCCTGCTATTTTGCGACAAAGTTGTAGCTGTCTCTGGTGACTTTATGCCACATATTTGATAGCTTTCCTTGTTCTCTGCAAATCTAAATGCCCTCAGAAAAAGACTATTACTAGGGAAGCAAACAGAGAGGGCTTTTTCTTTTATTCTGCAAGAACAGTAGCGTTGCTGTATGAACCCAGCCCCTCTACCTCTCTTGACTATGTCCCCATGCGCATTATGCGCTTATAGGAGAAGACCCCTCAGTCTCCAAAATGAGAACCCAGTAGCGGATTTAGGAGATGCAGAGGTCTCAGTGAGCTCCCCATGGGAGCAGTATCTTTTTGTTTGCTGTACAGACAAAAGCTTCTATAAAGACTGCCCCACTCATCCAAAAAGGCAAAAATGAAATATGAAGCCGACGGTTAAAGATTGCAGCCATCGGCACTCCAAGCAATACAGTATATAACAGTGTAGGTAGTAGACACATTAACAGGGGGCATACAAACAGCGTACAGGCAGTATGTTTAAATATGTAACGCACATGTTTTTTAGATAAAAGACATATAGTCTGTAGAAAGAGATAAGAACTATAAAGCATATACAAGAGTCTTCCTGGTGGGCTCTTTAATTCATTAAGTCCTAAAGTATGTATTCTTTTAGAACAAAACCAAATAGCTTCATTTATGGTGCCTTATACAATAATGCATACAAAATACTGGCTACTGCTCACAGCTAATATATTTAGGTCTGTACTCACCAAGAAATGAATGCCATCTGTGGTGCCTATTGGATGGCAGCAGCCCGTAGTGTCCATATTTTATACTCAAATAGCTGCCAATCATAGCTTAGTGGAAAGTTTTCCACCTTCACATATTTTCTTTTCTTTTCTTTTCTGCCAGAACCTTTTGTTTTCTGAAAGCCTTTTTGGGTAATAGATGTGCTTAAGAAACCCTCTATTATTATATAAAGTAAAAAGAGGGGCTTAAATAAAATGTTTAATATTTTGTGATGCGGTATCACCTGACCTTAAGCAGGTGGATATATAAGGCCTACCTGAATGATCAGAAGCTAGATAGCATCAGTAGCTTCTGACAAGGTGTAGACATGGGACTGGGAGAGTCTGCTGCTACACAGAACAAGAGCGTGGAAAGATAGTATTTCCAGTAACATTTATTTTGTATATGATCATTTTATTTTGAATATTTTGGGTGCTGAAGTTATATGCTATTTATGTGAAAAATAAACATCCTACTAAGACAACAGTGAGTTGCACCTTACTTACTTGTGCTGAGTCCATCTGTATTTCCCATGACCTAACAGAGCTTGATATGTATACCCTCGAGGAAAGGAGGGAGAGGGGGGACATGATAGAAACTTTCAAGTACCTCAAGGGAATCAACAAAGTTCAAGAGGGTAGCATCTTTCAGAAAAAGAGATGTGCAAGAACAAGGGGGCACACTTTGAAGATGGGGGGTGGCTCAGAGGTAATGTGAGGAAGTATTTTTTCCCAGAGAGGGCTGTGGATGCATGGGACTGCCTTCCTGAGGAGGTCATGAGGTCAAAAACAGTGGGGGAATTCAAGAATGTGTAGGACATTCATAAGGCAATTCTAGTGGGGGGTAGAAGGAAGTAGGCTGTTGGTTAACTAGGATCTGCAGCTTATACATTAGGTAGGGAAATGGGCAGACTAGGTGAGCCAAGAGGTTCTTATCTGCCATCAAATTCTATGTTTCTGTGTTTATGCAATGCAAGATCAATGAGGAACTAGGCTGTCAATATGGTAGATTTTATTTCTGGTTCCTGGGTTTATCTGGTTTGCATCACAGAGACTTGGGTGAGTGATGATGCCAGTCCAGTTTTGGAAGAATATGTCCCAGCTGAATTCTCCATGATGCATTATCTGAGCCAGGATCATGGGGCATCTGTTGAACCAGTGGGAGAAGCATCATCATTTCAATGTGGCAGTGCATTGGGGGGTCCAGGTGCAGGTGTTAGGATCCTCCTTGTGTACTAGCACCTGACGTGTGAGGAATAATTATTTCAGGAAATTGTGTACTGTATCATTGACAGAGTGCTGGAGTCACCAGATTAATAATTCTAGATGACTTTGCACCTGGATCCACAACAAACTTTCTCACATTGATCAAAATGTCCTCCAGATTATGGAAACATTGGGCCTCATACAGGTTGCTATTTCTGTGATCCATCAACATGACCATGCTTTCTCCTAGTGGGTGAAGCATCATTGTTTCAATGTGTGGCAGTGCATGGGAGTCCAGATGCAGGTGCTAGGATCCTCCTTGTGTACTACCACCTGGAGTGTGAGGGGGGATTCCTTCAAGAAATTATGTACTTCATCACTGACAGGGTGCTTGAATCACCGCATTAATAATTCTAGGACTAGGTGACTTTGCACCTGGATCGACAAATAACTTTTTCACATTGGTCAACTTGTCTTCCAGGTGACGGAATCATTGGGCTTCACGCAGTTTGCTATTTCTGTGACCCATCAAGATGGCCAAGCATTGGACTTGGTTTCTCACTGGAGACTGAAACTTATGTCATTAAGTCTCTTCCTTCCCCATGTGTGCCATATTTATCCACTGGTAAGGTATAATTGCTTTGTCATATTAACTGCTTTCCCTTCCCCTTCTACTCCTGGCTTTATCTATGCTTACGCTCCACTGCTACTCTATCAAATCACTCCTCCCCCCCATATCAGTTGTAGTCTGTTGTTTGTTCTAGCTGCCAAAATATATGTATTGCACACACCAGTCATCATGTTTCATTTATCAGTATGCAACCTGTAAGTTGCTTCCCTGTCTCATATTAATGTTTACCACCTGTGGTCACCCTATGTGGTACCCTTGTATGTATATCCAGCCTGTATCATATAACGTGCATTTCATGTATATACCGTTATTACCTATCTATGTTTGTACTTTAAGTGTTTATGTCTCAGGACCTCCTTGTGAATGAGCTTGCTCAATGGAGTTTTCCTGCAATAAACTTGAACTTGAATAATGTACATTTTTATTTGGTCAGTAGGCTGGATCACTGTGTCCTGAAATTCTCCTTTGGAGCTCCCCCCCGTAGACCACATTCTGTGGAAAAGGTTCTATACCACCGTTTAAGAGAGTGATGGCCTGAGGGACTCCAGGCCATGCTGGACATTTTGGGAATGTTGGAAGTGTGTGAAGTGCTCTTGGCCTATAACAGAGCCATTGAGGGGGCATTTGACAGTGCTGCACCCTCTTGCACCAAGGCTCTCCATGCTTTGATGGTGAACTTAGGGGGTTGGAGGCCAAGTGGCAGAGGTTGGAGATTTGTTGGAGGAGATCCAGGGCCCTAGAAGACAAACTGACTTTGAGTGTTCACTACAGTAAATACCAAAAGATGATCCCCTAGAAAAGGGTAGCATTTTTGTCTAGTGAGATCATTACTGACTGGAAGGAATAAACTGGCTCAGATTTTTCAAACAGTGGACAGGCTATTCCATCTGGCCTGTCTGCAGCCTGTTAGGGCATGTTCATCCATTAAATGCAAAGCAGTCACTTGATTCCTCTTGATAGGGTGTACTCCATATGGTCTGGGATCGCCCCAAGTGAACTGTTGCAACACAGCAGGGTTAAGCATGTGCACCACAGACCCACTTGTCTGTTTTGGAAAGAGTTTAGGCCAGTGATGGTGGAAGAGGTTTGCAGGGTGATATCTGAGCTGTGGCCCACCTTCTGTGAACTCAACACTGGCTCAACATGACTACTGGTGAGTTTTGTGGGACATTTGGGTCCAGTGTTTGTGGGAGTTGTCTGGTACTCCTTGTCGGGGGTGTTCTGACGGCATTGAAAGATGCATTAGCTAGGCCTCTGCTAAAAAAGGAATCTTTGGACCTGGATAACATTACAGATTATCGACCTGTCTCTAATCTACCCTGTCTGAGTAAGGTAATTGAGAAGGCTGTGGCTCTGCAGCTTGAGGTGCACCTGACAGCCTTTAATATCTATGAACCCCTGCAGTCTGGTTTAGGTCAAGACACAATACTAAGACCATATTGGTCATGATGCAAAATTACCTTTTTTAGGGCAAAGGATACAAAAGAACAATCAATTTTCATTCCCCTTGATATTTGTTCATCTTTTGACATTTTAGACTGTGGGTTGCCTTTGGACTGGCTGAAGAAGCATGCTGGACTCACTGGCAAAGTCATCTGCTGGTGTGAGTCCTACTTCAAGGACTGGGTGCAGTGGGTGATGATCGTAAATTTCTCCTCTTGCCCTGTGGCCCTGCCCTGTGGCATACCCTAGTAGTCAGTCCTATCACCCATGTTGTTTGCATTGCATATTCTGCATCTGAGTATGGTCATTAGATGATACAGTGTGGGTTTTCACTGCTATGTACATGATACCCAGCTGTACCTGTCTTTCATGCTCAGGATGCCTGATGCAGTGTGAAAGGCTTAATTTGTGTTTAGACGAGATCCAGGATTGAATGGCATCTAACTGGGTGAGACTCAGTCTAGACAAGACTGAGGTATTAGTGATCCTTCCAGGCTGTAGAGGTGATTTCAGGGCTGCCAAAGAGGTGATAAGGCTCAGCTTGGTCCCTCTAGGCAGGAGGCCTCCACTAAGGTGAAATATATGGCGGTCATTCTGGAAGATGGGCTGACATTTAAGGCTCAGGTGTTGGCTATTGTTTGGAGTGACTTTTACTATCTGAAGAATATCTGCCAGATTAAATCTCTTATCTCTCCCCAGGACCTGGTAATGCTAGTACATGTGCTTGTGATATCCAGGCTTGTCTAACATAATGTTTTTTACATCAGGGTTAATAGCGATGTGCTATTGCACTTGCAGTTAGAGTAGAACACCATGGCCAGGTTACTGACATCCTGAGATCATGTCATGTGAATCCCCCACCCTCCCTCCGTCCCCCAATCCCACTCTGCCTGGGCTCTGTTGCTTTATTGGGTAATGACAGGACAGGAACCAGACTCCTGGGGATACAGGTGCTTTGGGATTGGCATGTTTGAATGATCCATCAGCTATAATAACTACCGATAATTGCGGGAAACACCTCTCAACTTGGTTGTACCCAGAGGACAGGGGTGGGGGCTGGACTTATAAACCATTCAGGAGGCTGAAGAGGCCAGGGGAAGGGGGTTGTTAGGAAGGGGATGGGAGCTACAGGGGAGAATGGGGGACAGGGAGAATAGTGGGGGTGTAATGGGTGTGGGGCAGCAGTATTTATGGAGATGCTGTGGAGAAGGGTGGATAACTAGTATGCATAAGGTTGGAGCAATTGGCATCTGAAATAATAAGTCTGGGGAGGGAAGTGGAGAGAATGTGGCAGGCAAGTGGGGGGGAGATGACCAGCTACAATTACAATTTATTTGACTACAGGGAGAGCTGGAGGGTGTGGGCAAGAAAAAGAGGTGGGAAGGCAATGGGGGGCCAGTGGGTACTGGGGGGCAGGCCGGGATTTGGGGGATAAAATGGATGGCAGGAGGTGAGGAGGAAGAGGAACGGGGATCAGGGGACTGGAGCTCTGAGAGGTGGTAGTTCCTGGGCACAAAGGGGCACAAGAGAGTTCGCTGAAGGAGGGGTTATAGTGTCCAATAGGTTTGCACGAATAGCAACTATGAGGGTCAAGGGAGCCAGGGAGGGGGAGGGAGGTAGGTAGGGTTAGGAGGGGACAGACAAGGCAGGAAGCACACAGGATGCTGGAGGAAGTAAGGAGTAGGAATGGGGATGGTAAAAGGGGAACTGAGCTAGGGGGTATGAGGAGCAGTGAAAAGACTCCTGAGGGGAGCATGGTAGTAGAATAGTGAGCACAGAGAGCCGGAGCTGGGGAAGGGAACTGGGCAAAGAGGTGATGGGAGTAGGGGAGACATGCAGGAGGGAGCAGCGAGGGGAGAGGTGGAGCACATGAGTGGGGTGGGGAAAGAGAGCTGAAGACAGGGGTGAGGTGGAAAGCAGGGTAAGGCAAACAAGAAGGGAGCAGTGTCATAAGAAAGCAAGCACAGGTCTGGGGGGGGAAGATAATGGAAGGGAAGAGCAAAGAGGAAAGCGTGGGGGAAAGGTGGGTTGGCAGGGCCCAGGAAAGATGGGGGGAGGAACAGGGAGGGCAAAGAAGGGAATGTCTGAAAGTGGTTCTGCATCAAAAGCAAGAGAGGAGGAATTGGGAGAGGAAGTGGGGGCAAGCAGAAGGAGCAAGGGGGCAGAGCAAGCCAGTGGGACAAAAGTAAGAAGCAGCATAGGGAGAGTTTGGGGAGGAAAGGGGGGGGGAAGCTGAGTGAGCATGAAGACAGAGCAAACCAAAGGAATACAAGTAAAAGAGGATGGAAGTGGGAATTAGGGGAGGTAGCAGTGGGTGAGGAGAGGGGGAAGGTGGATGAGGCAAGTGAGGGGGTCACTAGCAAAGGAGCAGCAGACAAAGGGAAGGGTTTTTCAGACAAGGGATCAGTTTCACTGGCAAGGGGGAGAGAGAGGTAGAGAAGGTCATGGTCTTTGGGGATTTGGTTATCATGGGGATACATTGTTTTAGGAAGGGATAAGCTACAAGGGGAGATCAGTGTTTTGTGAACCAGGGATGGAAGTGAGTAGGGCAATTCAAAAAATCAGGAAGGGGGCAAGGGTGGTAGGGGGTAAACCATACCTGGTCATTCATTTGGGTACAAATGATCTGGCCAACAATGAGGTGGAGGAGGTTCGGAGACAGTTTAGGGCACTGGCAAAGGGCTGCAAAGAAGAATCGAGATCCTTGGCATACTTAGAGGTCTTGCCAGTACCCTGTGCCAACACTGTTAGGAAGCAAAGGATCATGGAATTTAATGCCTGGCTCAAAGAATTGTGTCAGGAAGAAGGGTTCACCTGTATTGGAGAGTGGGGGGACGCTTGGGAGGATGAGGACTTGTACTGGAGGGACAGACTACACCTAAGAGAGAGGAGGGGCTAGGGTTCTGAGGGGAGGCCTACAAAGTTACATTGATAGGGTCTCAAGGGGGATTTAAACTGGTAGGGGAAAGTACAAGGCTAGGAAGAGGGAGAGGGACACGGGAAAAGGGGATAGCCTAATTAGCACTACCCCGCAGGAGGGTAAAGATTAAAAAAAGGGGGGTTAGAGTAGGTAAAAGATTGGGTTTAGGTGAACACCTATGTAGGGTAGGGGTATAAAAAGGGTTATAGTAAGTAAAATGTCCTACAAGACTGGCACCAGTACCCTCTTGGATTGGGTCCTCACCACTCATCCCACAAGGATTTCTCGTATGACCATTCTCACAGACTCTCTCAGTGACCACTCCCCAGTCATGTGTGCATGGTCTAATAAATTCCTTAAGCCCCCTCCCAAAATTGTCACTAGCAGAGTCCTTCCTCATGGAAAACTTCCACATCTCAAACAACACCTGCTTCTACAAGACTGGCTACCCATCTATGAAGCAACAGATGTTAACTTGGCTCTATATCACTTCATCTCAGTTTTCAACAAAGCCTGCGACCTCTTTGCCCCTGCTAAAAGGCACAAAACAAAATCTCTGCCTAACCCATGGGTCACCATGGCTCTTCTCTCACAGCTGAAACTATGGGATCACCTCTGGGCAGTTGCCAGGGCCACTGGCAAACAACTGGACATCCAAAATTACAAACAAGCACGAAATGCCTTCACAAAAGCCATACGGCTAATGAAATCCACCTATTACAAAGACGGTCTCACCAATACATGGGGAAATGGTTGTGCTTTCTGGGACAATATCAAGGATGTCACAGGGAAGCAGCCAAAAATCTCTCTGGCCATGTTAATGGTTGATGGATCCTCAACCCTCAACCCCAAGGTGATCGCAAACATCTTTAACACGGCTTTTTCAGACCATAGTGCTGTTCTACCCCATGACTTTTTCAAAAACAGGGCCTACTCCCCAAATACCTCAGCTCCTCAGTCAAACCATCCCCTCTTCTACTTCAGGGAGGTAAGGTTGAATGAAGCTTGCCACTATATTACTGCAGCTATCTCTAAATCTACATCTAGTAGCGACACCCTGGACCATAAGCTTCTGTTGCTCACCCTCGATGAGGTAATTCATCCATTGACAAAAATCCTAAATCTCTCTCTCTCAGCTGTGGAAAATTCTCGGACCTATGGAAAACAGCCACTGTGACACCTGTCCATAAAAGTGGGGATAAGACGAATCACTCAAATTATCGCCCTTTCTCCATACTGCCCCCACTCTCTAAGGCACTCGAGTGCATCGTGGCTGATCAACTTAGCGACCACTTGGATAAATACAATATACCTTGTCCACAACAACATGGCTTCTGGAAAGGTCACAGCACCACCACAGCCCTTCTTGAGTTCACTGAAGCTTTGCACAAATCCCTTGACAACGGTCTTCTCACAGGGGCTGTTTTCGTCGACCTCTCCAAGGCCTTCAATACAGTACACCATGGACTACTAATACACCAACTACTGAATGCCGGGCTATCACCTGACTCTTCTCTCTGGTTTAAAAGCTACTTAGAAAACCGGTTGCAGAGAGTAAAAATTGCAGACGCTCTTTCTGACACCCTGCAAGTTCACTCGGGTGTTCCACAGGGATACATACTGGGCCCCCTCCTTTTTAGCCTTTTCTTAAACTCCCTTCCTTACCACTGCTCTGAGCAGATTATACTATATGCTGATGATGCTGTTGTATTCTCCACTCACAAAGATCCTGCAACTCTTCAACACAACCTTCAACTTGGTTTCAGTTCTGTAGAGACATGATTTCTTAATCATAAACTAGTTCTCAATGACAAGAAAACTAAATCTATTCTCTTCTGCAGCTCTCATAACCCACACAAGCTGCACCACTTGGCTATCTCCACCACCCAGGGGAACACTCTGGATCAGGTGAGGTCCTTCAAATACTTAGGGATATAGCTTGACCCTAATCTCTCCTATGGACTTCATGTAGATAATGTAGCTAGAGCTGCTAATACACGGCTTGGTCTCCTCTACAAACACAGACCACACCTCACGCCAGAAGCTTTGAAGGTTGCAGTTCTGAGCTCTGTGATCTCTTTAATAGACTATGGTCTCATCATTTATCGCTCGGCCACAACCACAACCCTTAGAGCGCTCTCAACTGCCTTAAATAAGGCATGTCGGCTCATCACTTCTGCTCAACATCTCACACACATGAGACCTGTACCTCAGACCGGCTGGCTCCAACTATCAAACTGCATAAAGTTTCTCACCTGCTCCATGGCTAAAAAATCTACCTGGCCTTGCACCTTCTGGGTCTCAACTCTGTTACAACACCGAATTAGCAAATGGTGCCTTAGGAGATCCACGCTATAGCTACTGAAAGTCCCCCACTGTCACACTTCACAGGGACAACGCTCTTTTGCTTATTGAGCACCACTCTGGTTCAATAGCCTCAGCCTAACCATCTCCTCTGCCCCAACAATTGGTATGTTTAAAACTAGGCTCCGGGACTATCTCACTACCAACAGGTCCTGTGACTGCCCAACTTAACCTTGTTTCTCCACTTCCCTTCCTGCTGTAATGGTCCCCCCCACCTCCTCACTGGATTCTACCCTCACATCTTGGTATACCCAATGCTGCACTTTTCACCCTCTCCCCACCCTTCCTACATTCCTTCTCCCCCCCTCCCCTCTTCCCTCTCCCTATGACTCTGGCACTTCTTATCTGTTGTCTATTTTCTCTGACATATGCCGCTGGTTGCCTTTTTACAATGCTACCCTTGAACTGTATTAATCTGTACTCTGTTTGCAATGTCCACATTGTTGTAATGTCTGTCTTGATGTTCCCCATAATTTGTATTTCTCTGATGTGGAACCTTTGTAAAAGAGCCAAGGCTCAAAGGTATTTGTAATCCTAGACTTGATAAATAAAAATAAATAAAAGCTTGGGTTTAGGTGAAACACCTATCTAAGGTAGGGTTACAACAAGGGCTTCAAGGAAGCAACAAATTGGAAGTAGGTAAAACACCCTATCTAAGGTAGGGGTAAAAAAGGGTTAAAGTAAGCAAAACAAAAACAGGCAGGACAGATAACAGATATGCCTGGAGTGATGCAGTGCAGTGGCTATGGGGGGGAAGTTTTCAGGGAAACTTTCTGGAGACTTCAGTGCCGCCCCACCTGCATGCACCTCTCTGGGCTAAGGGAGGAGATTGCTCATCTCCAGGCCGAGTTAGCTAGGATTTGGGGACCTCCTCCTCCATCTAGGGACCACCAATCTGCCACCGCTGTTCAAAAGGTTGCCAAGAAGGAGGGGAAGCTGGACTATGGTGGACTCAGGAAGGGTGAAGGTGGTGGTTCAGAGGCAGAACCCCAAGATGGTACCAATCCACAACTCCTACACCACTCTGACAGGGCAGGACTGTCCCACAGAGGCATCCGTACTAGTGATCAAGGAGGATGTTGTGGTCCTCTGTAGAGGAGACCCCAAGGTGGGTGGTAGAGGACCCCAGAGGAGAAGGAAGCTACTCCTGGTGGGGGACTCAATTGTTAGGGGATATATTTGGGGACAGGAAGGGAGTGAGAAGTTAGGTGCATACCTGGCACCATGTCTCTGAGGTACAGTATGGGGAGCAGATCCTAAGGATCACTAGGGAAGCAGGACAGGGGGAAAGCTGGATGTCTTGGTCCACTTTGGGACCAGTGTCCTGGCAAGGAATGAGGCTAGGATAGTACAACAAGAGTTTAAGGAGTTGGGGAGGGGGTCTTAGGCAGGCAGCATGCTCAGTGGCTTTTTCTGAGGTGCTACCTGTCTATGACTGGTGCAGTGAAGAAGGGTTTGGCTACATTGGGGATTGGGTTCACACCTGGAGGGATAGAGGCCTACACAGGGGAGATGACCTGCATCCATCCAGGAGGGGAACATAGTCCTCAATGAATGGTTTAAATGTTATGCTGATGGGAATTTAAACTAGCTGAGAGGGGTGATGGAAGGAAATGGGTAGCATAAACTGCCCCCAATTAAACTGAAGTAAGCAGTAGGGAGACACCTAAGCGAAATAAATCCCAAGAGTACCCAGCAAAAAAATGAAAGTTGTAGAAGTAAAGAAAGATGGGACTTAGAGCAGAGTGGGTATGGAGAGATGGCAAAAGGGGACAAGTGATGATGATAAACAGGCTGGTAGCACATTCTGGAAGGCCATGTGTGCAAATGCTTGAAGTCTGGGAAAGAGAATCCCAGACCTAGAGGCCATCATGGCAGAGGCTGACCTGGACATTGTCGCAATTACCGAGTCATGGTGCAATGAGAACAATGACTGGGATATAGTAGCCATACTAGGCTATACTCTATTCAGAAAGGACAAGGTGGGAAAAAAAGGGGAGAGTGACTCATTAAGTGAGGGATAGCATAAAGGCTACTGAGATACAGGGAAATCATGAAAGAGTGGAGGTACTATGGGTTACCCTAGAAACAGGAAAGGGGGTTGCTATTCACACTGGCGTGACCTTCAGACCTCCAACACGGGGAGTTGGAGTGGAGGGAGTTGGATAATGTTCTAGTGGAAGCCATCCAAAAGATGTCAAACAGTGGAGAGGTGCTGTTGGTGGGGGACTTCAAACTGCCAGATGTACTGTATACTGGAGCATCCCAGCTATAGCTTCAGCTAGGAGAAAGAACATCCTGGACTCCCTGCAGGAGGCACTCCTCAAGCATCTAGTTAAAAAGCCCACTCCTGAGGGGACACTATTGGATCTTGTACTCACCAACGAGGACAGTGTTGTAGATGTCACAGTGGGTGGCCACCTGGGGACCAGTGATCACTGAACAGTGTGGTTTAATGTAAGTACTGCAGCAGGTTCAAACCATACAAAGATGAGTGCCCTGAAGTTCAGGAGAGCTGACTTAAAAAAAAAGGGGGAATGCCTCTGGGATGCCCTGGCAGGGGGACAGGACATGGGGGCAGTAGAGGAACAGTGGGTAAATCTAAAAGGAAGGATAGAAGGCAACAAATCTCTGTGTCAGGCAAATAAGCAAGAGCAGGAGGAAAAACAGACCGTTATGGTTCGGTTCTCAAAAGAAGTGGCCAGGAATGTAAGGGCAAAAAGGTTAGCATCCAGGAGGTATAAGGAGACAGATAGAGAGTATAGAGAAGTGCATCTAGAGAAACAGGGAGGTAGGGAAAGCAATTAGGAGCGTAAAGGCACAGATGGCTGATAAAATAGCCCAGGCATTGCAGAAAGGGAGCAAGGCATTTTGAAGGTATGTAAGCAAAAAAAGAAAGACCTGGGGAGGGACAGCAAATCTTAGGAAGAAAGGAGGGGAGTGTGTGGAGGGGGGCCAGGAAAAAGTAGAAATCTTGAACAAGTACTTTTGTTCAGTGATTACAGAGGAAGGGGAAAGTGAGGGACCACAGATAAGGGCCAGGAGCATCCAAGGAAGGGAGGTAGACACTAGTCCATTTACAGAGGAGAGGGTTCTGAGGAAACTCACAAATCTGAAAGTAGACAAGGCAATGGGGCTAGAAGGGGTGCATCCTAGGTTACTGATGGAGCGCAAGGAGGTGCTGACTGCACCTCTCACAGCCGTTTGTCAATCCCTCACTGGAGACCGGAGTAGTTCTGGAGGACTGGAGGAGGGCAGATGTAATCCCACTTCACAAAAATGTAAACAAAGAGGAGGCTGGCAACTACAGGCCAGTCAGCCTGACTTTGATTGTGGAGAAAGTAATGGAATCACTACTGAAGGAGAGGATTGTGGAATATCTGGAATCCAGTGGCCTTCAGGATTCAAGGTAGCATGGATTTACTGGGGGGAGATCATGTCAAATAAATCTGATAGAATTCTTTGACTGAGTGACCAGAGAATTGGAGCAGTGTGGAGCAGTGAATGTGGCCTACCTAGATTTAAATAAGGCATTCAACACTATTCCACATAGGAGACTCGTGAACATGTTGGAAGTCCTAGGAGTATGTCCTAAGATGGTCAAATGGGTGAGAAATTGGTTGGGACAAGAGGCAGAGGGTGGTGATAAACAGAGTTCATGCCGAGGAAAGCAGGAAGGGTGACAAGCAAGGTGCCACAGGGATCAGTACTGGTACTGGTCCTCTTTTAGTTTAGTTTTGTTTATTGATTCAGAAGCATCCTTTGAACTAGGAGCTCATTTACAAAGGTTCCACATCAGTGTAGAGCATACAATGCAGCACATAGCAAGGTAACATTAAATCAAATAGCAATGTCACTTAGCAAATTTCTATGGCATACAGTAATTTCACACAGTTACAGAATTAAAATTGTTTTACACATCTAGCATAATGATCAAATACATTTAAGGATTAGAGTTTAGACTACTATTAGTGCTAAGGAGAATGTGAAGGAATAGAAAGAACTACAGAGATAGAAAGAGAGCCCTGTACTGTCAGAGATAGACTTTATCTGAACTTATTAGGATTATAGGTAGGCGGGGGGGGGGGTCTATGGAGGGTTGGGAGGGGAAAGGTTGTAGAAATGGTAGGGGGTGTGTTGGAGGGAGGAGGTAGTGGAAGGAATAGCCTAACAAGTATATTTTGTGAGGCCCTTGACTAGAATGGGAGGGGATCCATAGGTACAAGTAAGGATGGGTGGAGGAATAGAGCCACCCATGGCAAGTGCTGTGAGTGAAGGTTATTTATAAAGATAGTGGTATCAGAGGTGAGAGGCTAAGTGCTTTAATGTCTTTATTAGTGACATTGCAGTGAAACTAGAAGGGAAGATATGCCTCTTTGCAGATGACACTAAAATCTGTAATAGGGTGGACACTCTGGGGGGGGTCGAAAAAATTAATAGTGATCTAGGAAAGTTGGAAGAGTGGTCAAGGGTGTGTCAGCTGGGTTTCAATGCTAAGAAGTGCAAAATCATGCACTTGGGGCACAGAAACCCAGGGTGGAGTACAAAATGTGTGGGGGGGTAGTACTAAGCACCACCAAATGGG
The DNA here is from genome assembly GCA_016271365.2 of Neoceratodus forsteri. Lineage (NCBI taxonomy): Eukaryota > Metazoa > Chordata > Ceratodontiformes > Ceratodontidae > Neoceratodus > Neoceratodus forsteri. Next base: position 537,673,486 of record CM057449.1, on the reverse strand, counting down.
AAAGGAACCTGGAAGTCATCATATCTGATGACCTAAAGTTGGCCAGACAGTGTGACAAGACAATGGGGAAAGCTAGTGGGACTTGTAGGGTGAAAAGGTAGAAACATCACCAGCAAAAAAAAAGAGGTGGTGGTGTTGATGGTGAATAGATCACTGGTGAGAACTCACCTAGAGTACTACAGTATTCCCAGTTCTGGAGACCACATCTCTGGAAGGGCATAGACAGGGCAGAGATGGTCCAGAGGAGGGCAACCAAAATGATGCAGAGTCTGCAACACAAGCTCTATGAGGAGAGACTGAAGGACCTCAATATGAACATCTGGGAGGAAAGGAGGGAAAGTGGGGGATATGACAGAAACATTCAAATACCTCATAGGTAAAAATAAAATTCAAGAGGAAAGCATTTTTCAGAAAAAAAATGCTCAAGAATAAGGGGACATGCTATGAAGTTGGAGGGGGAGACTCAGGGAACATGTGAGGAAGTACTTCTTCACATAAAGAGTGGTGGATGCCTGGAACAGCCTCCCAGGAGAGGAAGTGGGGGCAAAACTGGTAACTGTCATCAAGAATGTATGGGATAGGCACAGAAACATAGAAATGTGTTGGAAGAAAAGGACCACTTGGCCCATCTAGTCTGCCCTTTTCCTCCCCATGGCTCTTTTGCCATCTTGACCTTTTTCACTTTTTTCATTCATACCCTTGCCTCTCATGTTCAGTCCCATATTGGTATCCTATTCCCTCTTGAACTCCCCCATACTGATAGCCTATTCCAGTGACCCACCACCCTCTCAGTGAAGTACTGTCCCCTCATATTTCCTCTGAAACTGTCTCCCTCCAATTTTAAGCGGTGCTCTCTTGTTACCGTGTTATCACTCATTTTGAAAATGCTCCCTTCCCTCACCTTGTTTATTCCCATCAAATATTTAAACATTTCTATCATGTTCCCCCTCTCCCTTCTTGTCTCCAGTGTGTAAAGGCCAAGCTCTTTCATCTGGTCCTCATATGGTCTCTTGTGTAGGCCCTGCATCATCTTGGTAGCCCTTTTCTGGACCCACACCACTCTATCTTTGTCCCCCTGCAAGTGCGGTCTCCTGAACTGTACCCCATACTCCAGGTGTGGCCTAACAACGATCCTGTACAGCAGCATGATCACATCCCTCCTCCTGCTCATGATTTCCATCCTTATGCATGCCAGCATTCTGTTTGCTTTCCCCATTGCCTTGTTGCACTGATTTGCCACCTTTAAGTTATCTGAAATGATGATCCAAGATCTTTCTCCTACTTTCTCTTGGCATTAATGGGCATGCAAGGAATCACAGACACATTGCATGAGAGTAATAAAGCTTGTTTATTACTACCAAAAGGATAATCACAGTTGCCCTAAGCAGTTCTTACCAATTGGAACTGGGAGCCAATGCTAAGCATTCCCTATACCTCAAGGAATCTCTGTGCCTCCTGGGGTCTCCAAGGTAGAAGACGTAATGTCTTACAATATATACCTATGATAATTAGCATGGTTACTGTAAGACAGAAACATTTCTAGTTACAGAGATGAGTCCTATTGACTAAATTAGAGGTGGCTCCTCAGTATAAGATAACATTATACAATTTTGTAGTAGTCATTACTTTGTAGAAACAAAGAGGTACAGTTTGTACATAGCCGTGTAATAATACAAATCGTCAGATGATGGCAATGCTGACTCATGTATTATAATCGTTACAAGGACAAAGATGTCCTAACATCTTGTGAGCAAGAAATACATGTGTATATTGGAAGTAAAGTGTATAGCAATAATGTGCATGCATATCCTGACATCTACTCTTATACGGTAGATGCCCTTAGCCCTATATGTTAGTATAACACATGCCTAAATGCTAGCTGTCTGCGGTGCACCTGTGGGGGGACCAGTTAGGGTGCAGGGATCTCGTGTAACATTCCCCCATTGTTACCTCACAAGGGGCAACACAAGTAAGAGTAAGGAAGAGTAAGGAAGTGGATAGAAAGCAGGGGTCATTTATAGATCTGACGAGCAAGCCTTGTAAAGGAATTCCAGCTGCACACGGTATTGGCATAATGTGTGCCACAGGCAGCAAAGCATAATAATGAGAAAAAATATCAAAAATGCTTGTGTAATAACAAAACCTTTGAAGGTAATCTCTTACCAAGTGTTAGTAAGTGCACTATTTATATCACCATCATTAATAAGTGCAAGGACAGCTTCATTAGCTTTGGAGATATTATTGCTGATGTGGATGAGATGGGTGTCTTTTCTCTCTAAAAGTGATTTTAATGTCAAAGTGAGTGGATCAATGTGTACATTAAAGTAAGATAAATACTCTGGAAGAATGAGCGGATAATCAGATTTACCATCAATGATATCAGCATCCTTAATGGGGACAGGGGTAATAACTGTGTGCCCAATAACTGTTTTCTGATGCGGGACAAAGCAGAAGATAGAAGCATCAATAGAACAAGTTTGTGAACCATACGTGAAAGTCTTATAGTTGGTAACAACACGATATTCACCATCTAAATTATATTGCATTTTTACTGTAGGCAGTCTCCATTTTTGCAGCTGTACTGGGCAAGTGTAAGTCTGTTTGGAAGTCTGTGTTGACAGGCAGTGAACCTCCTCCCGGTAAGACTGGTATAACTTGGAATCGTCTGGAGCAGATGTTGAGTCCTGGTATTCTGTGCCATTAGTGGCAATGTCATCGTCCATGGAAAAGTACCAATCGATACTGTCTGGGGAATACCACATACAGGTTTAATAACATCAAATACGTCACATCAACGCAAATAAATATACCCTTTCTTTGCACAGCAGTCCACGTGCGGTGAGACCCACACGTCCAGAAGAGGATGGAAAACCAACAGAGGCATTCTCTGTAGATGTCGTCATCAATGTGCCCAATGGAGTGTATAGATGCAAGTTTATCAAATATAGCTGTAGTAGGATCATAACATGGTAAAGAGACAGTAAAAGACACAAACATAGGATCTTTAATAGAACATTTCTTAGAAGTAAAACATGGACCAGTATTAGGGTGTCTGGTCACAAACCCAAATTCCTAGCAGTAGAAATTGGAATAGTTAAAGTCTATAGCATACATATGGCAACACAGTTAGAGGATATGCAATGAGGGCAGTACCAGTTAGAGATACGTCTATCATGTATGATATCAGGGATTCTTCTGGATTCTAGATCACAGAAGAGATTGTTGATGGTAGTAATAATGTAAGAGCCATAGGCTGAGCATAATATCTCATGGGCAATGTATTGCTTATCTGCTTCTTTATTGTTTTGTGCAATAAGTGCGTTAATCTTACCTTTAGAATCTGAAAATGCCTTAGCAATGTCATGCATATTGTATACAGTGTATCTTTCTTCCTGACTAAGGCCATCCACACCATACAATAATGGGGGTATAATATCATTCACCAGACCAGGAAATACGATTTGATAGCAGCAACGTCGGCCTTATTCCAGATGGACATTGCTGTACCAAAAACACCAGTGATGGTGCCTGTGGCACCAGTGACATCAGATGTGTCACATGTATTACGTTTATGACTTTGATCATCTGTATGAGGTGTTCTCCTAAAATTGCCTCTATGCACGGTGGTGTGTACCCTGGCAATAGGGTCTTGGTTACGGATCTGAAAAGCTGCTAAACTATCAAGTAACAAGGTACTATAAAACAACAATGTATTAGTAGTATGACACATACCAAATTCTTTCATATTCCAGTAAGTCAAGTTAAACAAAACAAGTATATGCATAAATTATAAGTTGTTAATAAGTGTGCCAGGTAAAGCAGTGGCTGTGAGACCACTACAAGGACCAGGGGTTTGTTTTGGACATTCCAAAAGCTGCTTCTCAGTAGGGGGTAACACAGATAAATACATGGCAGCTGAGGCCATGTTGTGTACAACACAACATTTCCTGACAGAGTCTTTAGACAATTAATCACAATATGAGGGGTCAATTAAGGCAGTGATATTGTATAACCCAGAGTGTCTAAGAGAGGTCTGGAGCAAGGACAAAGTACCATTTGGGGATATTTTTGTGTTGGGCCAACTATGGAAAGTTCCCTTGGACAGCATGACCACGGGGAGTATTTGTTCTTGAGATTTAGTTTGCCACTCAATTTGTAGGGTAGATTTATCAAGAGCAGCAACCGAGGCAGTGAGGTAGGCATCTGAACCTTCCTGGACAGTAATCAAATTGTTGGGAATATTGATGGAGTCTCCCTCTGGGGTAGTTGCAGGTGGATCAATGTGAGGAAGGAGGTGCTTTACTGTGCCTTGGATGCAGGGGATAACTCCTAAGATGAGGAGAAAATGGAACAAGATAGCCCTCTTGTCAGTGTATCTGAAAAAGAAAATCATACATTAGTAAATTAGTACTATTCCACCCAATAGGGTGAGGAAAAGTAATTATACTCCTTTATACAGTTTCAGCTGGTTTGCATGTAACCATTTGTCAGTTAATTTGTTGTTTTGCATGAGTCTAACCTGATAGACTGCGGGACTGATCTTGTTGACAATGGGGTAGGGTTCTTCCCATTTATTGAAGAAGGAATATGTGGGATGTGCAAATCTGAGAACCATAATCTGATCCCCAATTTGCCAATCCACTTCTTGTGCATGTTTGTCAAACTGAATTTTGGACTGTTGCTGGACTTTGCCCATGCAATTAGCAGCATACAAATGAGTCTGTATGAGGTCTTGTCTGAGTTTTTTCACATATTGATCCATTGAGACATGGTCTGCAGTGGGGGTGTGCAGGTCAAACAACAGGTGTTCAGGTAATCTCATATTTCTACCAGTCATCACCTCAAAGGGTGTTAGCTGGGTGGTGGCTGAGGGTGCTACCCCTAATTGCCATAAAGAGTAATGGCAGTAGGGAATCCCAATCCTTGGGATTGTCCTCAATGAATTTGGAAAGTATTTTCTTAATCTGTCTAGTGGCGCTCTCTACTTGACCTGAGGATTGTGGGTGGTAAGGTATGTGGAACTTCTGATGAACTCCAAGGTGTTCAAGTGCTTCTTTCATCAACTCACCTGTAAAACTGGTTCCTTTGTCTGAGTCTACTTTGAGAGGTAGACCCCACCTGGAGAACATCCGTTACACCAGGATTTTGGCAGTGGTTTTAGCAGTGCATGTCTCAGTGGGGAAAGCTTCAACCCAATTAGAGAAGAGATCACTGACCACAAGGGCGTATTTGTTGTTTCGGCTGGTATTGGTTAAGGGACAAACAAAGTCAATAAAGTCAATCTATACGGCATGCCAAGGGCCAGAATGCCTTTGTGGTAGTAGCCTGGCATAACATTTGGTAGGGATGGGGTTGTTTTGCACACAACAAGGCAGTTGTCTATGTACTGTTTGACATCCTTGGTGACACCAGGCCACCAGGTGGTGGTCTTGAGTCTTTAGAGTGTGTTTTCCAGTCCCTGATGTACACCAGTATTGGTTTCATGCACTTGGTGCAGAAATTCAGACCTAAGATGATGAGGGACCACCCACAACTTGGTGGTTGTGTGATCTGGTTGATACCAGATGAGCTTGTCATCAGGGGAGAGGTGTAACTTACCTTCATGCCTTCGGTAGGGGTTATGGGTAGTTAAATTCTTTTCAGTACCTTTGTCCAGAAATCTGAACACATCTTTGAGTTCAGAGTCAGCGTGCTGGGCTTGTGACAAATCCAAGGGGGAGAAGACTTCAGGTTTTTTCCTGACTGCTGCAGTGTGTATGGCCGCTCTGGCCTCTGGATGGTCCATCATCCAGGTGTCCCTCCCTTGGGCCCCTTCCTTTGCAAGGGTGTCAGCAGTGTCATTGAAGGCATGATAGGGGTTGTGTATGGAGTGAGCCTTAACTTTGTATATATAGAGTTTGTGTGCAAACTTCTGTGCCAGTGAGTGAATGTATATTACCAGTTATTTGTGTTTCATTGGGCTGCCATCAGAGGAGGTAAAGGAGTTCTTCTGTCAGAAAGGAAGAAATTCTGTAAGAGAACAACAAATCCAGTTAGAGTTTGCAAAAATGATGGTATCCTCGGTTTCATGCTGGATGAACTCGATGAACAGGCCATGGCTGCCATCTCAGCATACTGTGATGATGCCACACTGCAATGCTTAGAAATCTTGACAGTGTTACCATAAGGGTAAATGACTAATATGCCCATTCCTGCTATCTGTTCTCCCTGGTAGTAGGAAGCTGAGCCGTCCGTAAAGACACAACACAATGAGGTGTTCTCAGGTAGTTGTGGTGTAGAAGGAAGGAAAGGACCTGGATCTGGTAGATCAGGTGGCTACAGTGTACAATCATGGGATTCTTCTTGGAAGAAGAGAACATGCACCAGCATGGGTGGCATTTTGGTTGGGTAGACTTTGATGTCTCTGTCCTCGAGAAGGAGGGACCAGTGTGTCAGCCTGGTATTAGAGACTGACCCATCCTTTAGTCTGTCTGATAGCAAAAAGGTTGTTGGGGTGTGGTTTGTGTTAACGATAATGGGGGAGTACTCAGTGATACACAGAAAGTGCTTGACTGCCCAGTAGGTGGCCAGAAAGTTCCTTTCACAATGGCTGTAGTTCTGTTCCACTGGGGTCAAGAGCTGTGATGCATATGCAGAGGGTCTCAGGGTGTCATGGACCTTCTGGGCCAGCACTGCAGACTTAGCAATGTCAGAGGTAGGCCTTCAGGTGTCCCAGTGTCACAGGTAGTGGCAGGGAGCAGTATGCAGGTAACCTAGTTCCATCTACACCAGACAAATTGGACCGTGGTGAGGTGTCTGGGTGGTCATCCTGTAATACAGACACAGCCGCGCCTGTATCTAGTAGTACTGTCAGTAAGTGGCCCCTGACCTTGGCCTCAGTGCAGGGCCTTCCATTTGTATCCAAGACCGGCTTGTTTACAATCCAGACTGGTGCCTGTAATTGTCCATCTGTACCAGTGGAAGCATGGGGGAGATCTTGAAAAAGAGTCTGGGGCTGGTTCCTTTGAACCATCTCACCATGCTGCACTGATGCTATATAGGGAGCTACTTTCTGGTTCAGGCCTGTAAGGGCCTGAGAGCCTGGACTTCTGGTAACCCCATGGCCTGTTGAGGTCTGTTCTCCTGGTTGTATTGCTGCAAGGGCCCGAACCGGGATGGCATCCTTTACAGAGCGCATGTCCCTGAGAAGGTCTTGGAACTTCCAGTTCTCATTGGCTATTTCCCTATGTGAGGGGCCTGATCTTTGTTGTTTACCCTTGTTATTCTTGTGTTTCTTGTTTTTGTGGTAGTTTTGGTTCCCACCCCAAGATTGTTGTTGTTGTTGTTGGGCCTGCTGGGAATGTTGGTTGTCTGTGGGGAGGGGCTGTTTCTCTTGGCCCTCCCCCTCCACCGTGTAGTGCATCATGGCCTTCAGAATGGCTTCCATGGCAGCTACTTTCTTGGAACTGGAGCCTGAATCATGGATCTAGAGTTGGTAAACTCTCCCTGTTTTCCGAAGAAGATCGGCGAACCTCTCCATGGTGGGATAGGTGGTTGGCTCTACCTTTTCTCTTACTGCAGGACTCATGTTCCTAAGGAACAGGATCTTGTACTCAATGAGGTCCACATCTGCTGCTTCTTCTGCAAGGTGCTTCCCTGCTAGGTAGGCCATCCAGAGCCTCTTGTGAAAAGTCACTGGACTTTCTTTCGCATTCTGTTTTACAAGGTATGCTAGCATCACTCCTACTACACCTGGTTGTGTGCAGAAATAAGTTCAGATGCTACTTCATCACAGGTGGCGTGGCCATCCTAGTAGACAACATCGGGGATTTTCGCACACAGTCCAGGATCGATGGTATGGCGTAGGATCTGGACCTGGTAGTCTGCAGCGAGACTAAGCATTTCACATTTAGCATGCACCTTTTCCAAGTGGCAACTGAGATTGTCAGGTGGGCTCATTCGACCAATGCTGTCAGCTATTTGCTGAACAGAGTAGGCCATTTGTAGCAGATTATTGGGATGATCAAGTGGAGGTAGATTACCTCAGGCACCCTCCAGGGCTGCCTGAGCCATGGCTTTGGCCACAGAATGAACCATGCCTTCCTGAGTACCAGTCTTGTGTAGAAGCTGCCTAATCTGGGTCTTGAGAACCTGTTTGTTTTTCTCAGAGATGGGCATGGTGCCTAAGGCACTCTCAATCATTTTCTCTATCTCCTGCCTGTCCTCCACATTAATAATGGCTATCAGTGGTGTCGTCAGGGCTAGGCCTAGGCCTGCTCCCCCCCATCATGGGGGTCACCATGTTGGTGTCGCCCATGATGTACATCATGCCGTCGATGACGTAGGGTATGGGTGTCATGTGACAGGGGTCCACCATGTTGTGGATGGCAGGGAGGGGTGTCTGGGCCATAGTAGGGGTGTGACTGGGTGTTGTATTGAGAGATGTCATCATCTGATTCCTCCCCTTCGGATGACGTCGACAAGGCGGGGGCTACGCCTCCCATTGCCTTGATGTGACCAGCCAAAACCTCTTGCTGATGGTGTAGTTTTGCCATTTTGGATTCACATGCATCATGACTCACTCTTGCAACATTCTGATCCACTTCATCCTGCATCTGCTTTTGTAACACTCTATACGCGGCGCTCAATTCGCGATTGTCCCTAGTAGCTAAACCAAAGTCATTACGTACCTGGTTTATCTCGTCTTGTAGCTCTCCCAACTCCTCATACATTTGTTCATGTGTTCTACTTAACAAGTCATTAATTTTCAAAGCCTGCCCCTTGTCCTGTCTCAGACTTTCACACTCCTGCTTCAACACACAAAGTTCCTGTTTGCCTACCTGAGCAGAATGATGCAAAAGGGAATCCTTTTCATTTCGCAGAGTTTGGAGCTCAGATTCCAAATCCTGCTCACTTCTCACACAATCAGTTTCCTGCAACCCCATCTCCTGCTTAAGAGATGAGATTTGCAGTTCAAGGGATTGAAACTTCGCTTCGGAGGCTTCCAAAGCAGCATAGAGAGCTGCAACCAACAGCCCTTTAGCTTCTTGCTTTCTGGCTGTTTGTCTCATCTCTGAGTACTGGGTTGAAATCCCCAGTACAGGGTTGTTAGATTGACTTGCATCCCGCACGAAGTCAGCCCATCCTCCATGGGTGGCAAGGAAGTTTGAGACATCGAGTCTCAGTTCTGTGCAGATATTTGATACGGTGGCCATTGTGTGGGAAGGAATAAAAAATTAAACTGTGAAAAGGTGCCATGCCATGTATTGATGCACAACAGGTGCAATAGTTCACAGTCGGGTTACTGTGCACTTGTAAGCTTACAATTCAAAACTGCTGTGGGGTGGGTTGAGTCGGCATCGACCACACCCAGTAAGCAGCCAGACTTTGCAAGTGATTACAAAGTGGTTGAAAGTGGGAGAGATGGTGCAGGAATGCACACCTACAGTCCTGTTGGGAAGGGGAAAAGTTTTAGCAACAAGTGAAATTTTGCAAACACCAAATATGTCCTGCCACAGTCACCAATTTTCAGGAGGTCTAAACCTCGCTCTCAGGTTCTTGGCAATAATGGGCATGCAAGAAATCACAGAAAACGTTGCATAAGAGTAATAAAGCTTGTTTATTATTACCAAAAGAATAATCACAGTTGCCTTAAGCAGTTCTTACCAATAGGAACTGGGAGCCAATGCTAAGCATTCCCTGTACCTCAAGGAATCTCCGTGTCTCCTGAGGTCTCCGAGGTAGAAGATGTAATGTCTTACAATATATACCTACGATAATTACCATGGTTACTGTAAGACAGAAACATTTCTAGTTACAGAGATGAGCCCTATTGGCTAAATTAGAAGTGGCTCCTCAGTATAAGATAACATTATACAATTTTGTAGTAGTCATCACTTTGTAGAAAGAAAGAGGTACAGTTTGTACATAGCTGTGTAATAATACAAATCATCAGAAGCTGGCAATACCGACTCATATATTATAATCATTACAAGGACACAGGTGTCCTAACATCTTGTGAGCAAGAAATACATGTGTATATTGGAAGTAAAGTGTATAGTAATAATGTGCATACATATCCTGACGTCTACTCTTATACGGTAGATGCCCTTAGCCCTATATGTTAGTATAACATATGCCTAAAGGCTAGCTGTCTGCGGTGTACCTGTGGGGGTACCAATTAGGGTGCAGGGACCTCAGGTAACACTCTCCTCCCATCCAGTAGCTTACCTTTGGAATTTTGTGACCCATGTGCATAATTGCACTTTTTTGCATTAAATTTCAATTGCCATCTCTCTGACCACTCTTCTAGCCTGCCCAGATCCTCCCTCATTTTTTTCTACCCCCCACCGTATATCCACCCTATTATAGATCTTTGTGTCATCTGCAAATAGAAATACCTTCCCATGCAGACCCTCCATGATATCCCCAAAAAAGATGTTAAACAGTACTGGGCCCAAAACTGACCCCATGAACACCCACTTGTCACTTTTTCTTCCCTGGAGAGAGCACCATTGACAACCACCCTTTGAGTTCTGCCCTCCATCCAGTTTTCCACCCAATTTATAATTTCCTCCCTACCCCTAAGCTGCTCAATTTGTTTATTAGTCCCCTGTGAGGGATGGTGTCAAAGACCTTACTGAAGTCCAGATAGGCCACGTCCACCACCACTCCCTGATCGCAGACCTCTGTCACCTCATCAAAGAACTCAATCAGATTTGTTTGGCATGATCTTCCTCCTGTATATCCATGCTGGCTGTCATCCAAGAGCCCGCCTCTTCCACATACTGCACCAGTCTTTCTTTTTTGAGTGCCTACATTAGTTTACCTACCATGGAGGTAAGACTGACCAGGTGATAGTTTTCTGGATTCTCTCTCTCTCCACTCTTGTGCAACAGCACCTCGTAAGCCTTTTTCAAGTCTTGTGGGACTTTCCCCTTTTCCAGGGACAGATTTAACAGTCTTGCAAGTGGAGCTGCAAGTTCCTTCTTCATTTCCCAGAGCACCCTGGGATGTATTGCATCCGGGCCCATTGCTTTGTCCACCCTTATTTTACCTAGTTTTCCAATACCTGAATCACCGCAAAAAGACATGTGTCTACCTCCCTGCCCTCCTTCCCTCTACCCCTCAGTACTGGTCCTCTTGCCTCTTCCTCAATCATTAAGACTGAGCTAAAGTACCTGTTTAACTTGTCCACATTATCTTCATCCTTCTTTATCAAAGCCCCCCCCTTCCCTTTCAGTCTCATTATTCCTTGTTTGCATTTTCTTTTCTTGCTAATGCACCTAAAAAATTTTTGTTCCCCCCCCCAGGCCTCGCTTGCTATCCTCTCTTTTGTCTCTGATTTTGCTCTCCTCACTGTTTGCCCTGCCACCCAAAGCTTTTCCCTATATACTTCCCCTTCCTTGCTTCCCTGAATACCTTTGTAAGCCCTGAAGGCTTTCTGTTTTTCCTTTATTGCTCCTGCTACCTCTTTAGTGAACCAAAACGGCCTTCTCCCATATTTTTTCTTATCCATCTTCCTTATGCATTACTCCGTTGCCCTCAAGATTCCCCTTTTTATTGCCTCCCACAGTTCCTTGATGTCCTCTAGGTTCTCCCTCCCTGCCATCTCCCTCTTTAAAATTCCCTTCATTATCTTAAAATCTGCCCACCTGAAGTCCATTACCCTGGTGGTGGTTCGATTTGCTTCTGTCCCCATCTTAAAACTAAACTTGACCGTTCTGTGGTCACTATCCCCTAGATTTTCCCCCACCTCTTCCTCATCTATACTGTCCCCATTAGTCATTATTAAGTCCAATGTGGCTTCTCCTCTAGTTGGTTCCCTCACAGGTTGTTGAAGGAATGCCTGTTGCATGGTCTCTAGCAACACCCTGTTCCTTTCTGATGCTGCTGTTTGGATTTCCCATTTTAAGTCTGGGAGACAGGGAAAAAAAGGAGGACAAGGAGGGGAACCAATTAGGAAAGAGGGGTAGGGAGGAGCAAGAAAATACAGAAGGAAAGGAATATAAATCAGGACTGGGACATAGGACTGAACCAAGGGATGGAGAACATGGAGTCAGTAATGGTCTATGGCGACTCAATAACAGAGGAATACACTGGGTGAGAAAGGGGGTGGCACGTAAAAGGAGGTCAGTCTTCTGAGACCCAGGGGTGGAGGTGGGCAGGACGCTGCCAAGAATACAGGAGTATATTAGGTTTTTTGGGGGTAAATCCCACCTGATTTTGCACCTTGGGACAAATGATTTGGCTGGGGAATAGGTGGAAGAAGTACAAAGAAGGTTTAGGGAGCTAGCCAGAGAATGCAGAAGGATGGTGGGATCACTAGCTTTACTATGTCTGAAAAAGCTAGTGATCCCACCATCCTTCTCCATTCTCTGGTCCCCCTCCTTGTCCTCCTTTTCTTCCCTGTCCCCCTCTCTTCCCGTATGTTCCTGCCTTTCAACCCCCTTAACCTTATCCCCTTCTGTATTTTCTCCACTTTCCCGCTTTGTTTTCCATTTGCCTCTCTCCTCCCTTCTTTTCCTCTCACCTTCCTGCTGAGTCCACTTTGCTCCCCTCCACCCTTCCCTTATTAATACCCATCTCTCCTGTTTCCTTGTTCCTGGGTCCCAGATCTGTATTTTTTTCAGCGCCTCCCTTCTCCTTCTCATTTTCCTGTAATTTGGCTAAAGATGAGAACCTGTTTGATACCCTTATATCATTTACTGTGCCATCTTTCTTTGTCTTCCTGTTCCCCTGCATCCTGTACCTTTCTCTTGTATCTGACCCTTCCCCCTCCCTTCACCCAAGACTTCCCTTTCTCCTTTCAAGAGCTTTTTTCCTGCTATCCTCTCTGATCCCAGTCCCTTCTTCTCCAATCTCCCTGTTGTTCTGTACCTTCCTTTCTGTTCTGTTCCCCCTGCTTTCTCCTCCAATCTCCCTTTTGCTCTGAACCCTTCACTCCATTTTCCTTCTTAGCCACCCTAACTCATCCTCCATTCTCCCCAGTCTCTGACAGATTGGACACCCCCTTAGTCTCTATAGTGTGTCCATAAAAACAGCCATTCCACATCCATTGCAGCACACTATTCTTTCCACTCTATAATGTCTTCTTTCCTCCTACCCCCAATACTCACTGCTATTCCCCTGCCACCAACCCTTACCCCAAGATTCCCTCCTGTTGCTATCATACCCATCCCTTGTATGCCACATTATTTTTAGGATTGTCTGCCTTTAACCCCTTAAATACTGCTAACATTCCTGAGCAGGTTTAAACACACTTTAACCCTTTAAATGTTGCTAAAATTCCTGAGCAGGTCTAAACACACTTTAAACACGCTTAACTACTGCTAACTTCCTGAGCAGTTTGATCAGTTTGCCTTTAGAAACCCCCCTTAAACCCCCTTAAATACTCCTAAAATTCCTAAGCAGATTTAAACACACTTAACTACGCTAACTGCCCGAGCAGTTTGATTAGTTTGTCCTTGGAACACACTTAAACACCCTTAAATACTGATGTAATTATACAGTTATACAGTAGTTATTGCTTGTCTCTTGCCCTTAGCACACTTAAACCCCAACTGTGTCTGCCTTTAACCCCTTAAATACTGCTAAAATTCCTGAGCAGGCTTAAAACACACATATGCACCTTAAATTCTGCTGTAGCTAAATACTCATACAGTACTGTTATTGTTAGTTAAATGCTTATACAGTACCGTCTGTCTTTAACCCCTTTGATACTACTAAAATTCCTGAGCAGGTTTAAAACACACTTACAGCAGGCTTAAAACACACTAACACACCTTAAATGCCACTGTAGTTAAATACTAGAGATGCAGCGAATTTAAATTCCACTGGCGAAGTGAACGCAAAGTGGGCACTTCGCGTTGCCAATCCACTACGCGGAGTGGGCAATGCAAAGTGCTCAGTCCGCCTTGTCATTACCACTTCACGTTAAGGCGGAATGGCAATGCGAAGTAAGGTGAAGTCATTGTTTTTAATGGAATTCGCATTCCTCATTATGATTCTAAGTGATCCACTTGGTGTTTCAGATTTGGCAGCCCCCCACACATCACATGGCTTGTAGTACTGTAAGTCACATGCTCTTTAACTAGGCAGGAAGAAAGTGAGTCATATAAGCAGACACTTTTACTTTCTCCTGTGCAGATGGAGAGAAAGTAGTGTGTTTTGTGACTGCTGATACTTTGAGATCAGAGCGAGGAGGAGATTTAAACACTGATTTAGACCCAACAGCTTTTTTAAAAGCTACATTTTTTTGTCTTTTCTGTACTCTTTTTTACTTGATTTGTTCTTTCTGTAAATTTTATTTTTCTTACCTTTATAAGTAGTTAGTTGTTTGTGTGTGTTGTGTGACAGAGTGAGTAGTAATTGCTCGGACTGAGGGAGCTCAGTAGGAGAGATGGACGAGGGTGAGGGAATGTCTGGGGTGGGGGCAGCTCTGGGAGAGAGTGGTAGTGGTAAGCATCGTACCATGTGCATGCATGGAGGGCATGGGCACCCATTCCTGTTGGACCGCTCGATTCTTGCGAGTGTTCCCCCCCCGGAAGCAGGACTAGCACCGCCTCCTGTCCTGACTCTGAGGCAGTTGAACCACCACCACCACCAAGTCCAGGTTCTCTGGAGCAGGATGTGCCTATTCCCCCGAACCCAGGTGTGGATCCCATCCCTGTTCAGCACTGTGACCAGCCAGCTGCCAGTTCATATGGCCATCCCCTGCCTGTGCCTGGTCCTCCCCGCACCTCCATTGTTTGGCAGTTTTTTTACTGTGTGGGGGGACAGCAGTGTGGTCAAGTGTCGCCTATGTGAGGTGGAGGTGCGCTGCGGCCCCTGGTGGACTCACCTGGGGACTGAGGGCCAGTGCACCCATATGCTCAATCACCAGCAGTTGGAGTGGCAGGCTGCTACAGAACAGACCATGCCTGCACCTGCTGGCCATTCTGTGGCAGAGGGTGCAGCTGTGCATTGTGGCATCCCTAAGAAGAGGAGGGACACAGCAGCACCTGCTGCTCCACCAGCACCCCCCCCCACCACCACCACCAGCAGGTCAGCCTGTAGAATGTGTGGACCCCGGAGAACTGCATGTAACACAGGCTGACTTGGCAGCTCTCTGGAGTGCTGTTGAGGATAACAATGAGAGGGTGAGTGCTGTGGAGCAGTGGCTGGATCACATAGAGGAACATCAGTTGCAAATTATGTCCATGCTGGAACTGCTGCTGGATCACCATGGGATCCCACATTATTTTTTTTTTCCTCACACCATGTGCCCCCCACACCTTCCTTGCTGTGTTATAAAATGCATTCCACGATCATCCCCGACCCTTGTATGTAATTATTCCCTTTTTTGTTGTCTTCCGTATGCGTGACACTTTGTATTCTGAGCGGTGCAAGTATACTGTACTAAACTGCATTTGTGCATTCAGTCTTCTTTCCAGTCCGTGTATGTAATGCAGACACTGTCCAACTCCCTGACTTAAAAACAAACATTAATGAGTACAATAGTGGGGTGGTGAAGCATGGAGAGATAGTACAAAACAGGCTTACAATACATCCAAGTAACTATTAAAAAAATTAATGTTGTGATTCGTGACGTGATCGTGAATCAGGATTTGTGACTGCATTTGTGACCGTGATGATGAAGAAACGTGAATGCCTACTGCCTACGACTGTACTTCCTCAATGAGCTGTAGCTTAAAACTCCCAGACTTAAAAACATGTATCAATAAGTACAATGGTGGGGTGGTGAAGCCTTGAGAGATGCTACAAAACAAGCTTACAATACATCCAAGTAACTAGAAAAAAATTTAATGTTGTGATTCATAATGTGAATGATCGTGAATCTTGATTGGTGACTGCATTTGTGACTGTGATGATAAAGAATGTGATTTGTATCATGAGTGACTCGTGATGATGGTCCTGACTTAAAAACATATATTAATGAGTGCAATGTTCATGCAGAATTAAGCACCACACCTGTCCAGTACTCTGAAGGGAAGTCAAAGAAACAACTGTGACTTAAGTTACAGATGGAGATTGGGCCCTAAAGAGATGCAAATGCACAGACAGATTAAGATTGCACTGTGCACTGAAGAGATACAGACACAAAGGCACAACCCTTAACCAGTGCTCACCATCAGAAATTCTAATCTGGAAAATAATACCTTTGCCGGTTGGGGCAGGCTGCTGGGGGGGGCAGTGTAATGCACTGCTGCAGTAACAGTCACTAGTACTAGTACCAGTAAAGACACCACAAAGAAGTAGAAAAATCACACAGCTGCAGTGGATAGCAGCTTCACATTGCTGAAATTATTATGTGGCACAATAAAAGGTGTCTGATTTGATGACACGCATCACACACATACTCACACACACACACCAAGTAATGCATCGCAAATTGAAAACTTCAGTAAGATAACCACATATTTTAAACAGACTAAAATGATGCACTGCAGCAGTAACAGTCACTAGTACTAGTACCAGTAAGGATACCACAAAGAAGTACAAAAATCACACAGCTGCAGCAGATAGCAGCTTCACATTGCTGAAATTATTATGTGGCACAATAGAAGGTGTCTGATTTGATGACACGTATCACACACATACTCACAAACACACACTAAGTAATGCATGCAAATTGAAAACTTCAGTAATATAACCACATATTTTAAACAAACTAAAATTATGCATTGCTGCACCACAACAATCAGCAAAAAAATGGCAAGAAATATTGAAAATATTACTGTATGTACATTAACACAGTTATACAAGAAAAATATCACCAAAACAGAAAGCACTGTGTTTTTCTCCAAGTTAATCTACCTACACCACAGATACACCACTCCCCCAAGCACACTTCCACTGTCTCTCAGTACACAGACTGAATGTTGTACATTAACATTCAAAATCCATACACAAACAATAAATGCTCGATGATATGAGCACAGGAGGGTTTCCTATAATCAATGAGCTAAAGTTTCAGCAAAAAAAATGACTCAAAAAGGCTTTTTTAACAGCTTTTTGAAGGTCTGAATTACAGAGAGCTCTCAGAGCAGATTGTCTCCTACAGCTTCCTACACACACTACCTCAAACTGAGGCTGTGCAGAACAATCTAGAGCCCATGTGACCTGAAATCCCATGAAACACTGCAAAATTCACCTTTGGAGCTTAAAAACAAAATAGTAAGGTGAAGTACATTATTTCAATGTACTTCACAGAATTAATTAGTAGTGGTTTGGGAAGGCGGAGTAACACAAAGTCATTGTTTTTAATGGACTTCACGTTACTCATTAATAACGAGAACTACTCCACTTCGTGTTGCGGAGCACTCCGCTAATTTACCTTCACTCCACGAATCACTCCAAGGAGCAAATTGGGGCCATTTCGACCATCATTATTAAATACTCATACCATGCTGTTATTGTTAGTTAAATAAATATTCATGCAGTACTGTTATTGCTTGTCTCAATATTAAGCTGGTTACCCTTATGAGCAGTTTACTTTAAAGCAGTTTATCCCTGTATGCCCCTGTGAACAGTTTTCTTTTTAACTCAGTACGCCCCTTTGAGCAACTTGCAGTTAGGTCCTTTAGAAGCTTTCTGTTCCTTTGAAGACCAGTGCTCCACCCCCTTGTATGCGCTGCCCAATCCCTGGGGATCTTAGACCATTTAACAAGATGTGGGAGTAGGAGGGCGGGAAATATTTCTTCTCTGTGCTGCAGTGGAAAGGGGAAGAGGGAGTCCCGATTAGGGACCAGATGTCCTTTCCACTTCACTCCTCTTTCACTCAAGAGCACTGGCAGCTTCTTTTAAAGCTTGGATGGCTTCTGTATTTTACACCTCCAGCCCTGAATGGCCCCTCTTCTGGTTATTCCTGTGGCTGATTGGAGTCACCCCCAGACCACTTCTGTTGGCTGATTGGGGCCACCACTGACCCACCTCTTTTTCCTATGGCTTTGCTGAGATGCATCTCTTGTGGCCAAAAATGCCACTCTTACTTCCCTTTGCAGCCAAACATTCTGCCCTTCAGGACCCTGTCCTAGCTGCAGGCTCCGACCAGCTCCTGGCAGGAGCTGCAGGCAATCCACTCACTAGTGGCCGAAAATACCATTCTCAGGGACCTGCTCCTGGTTGGAGCAGCTGTCCGCCCTGATTTCTTCTTCTCTGTGCTGCAGTGGAAGGGGGAAGAGGGAGTCCCGATCAGGGACCAGACATCCTTTTCCCTTCACCTTAGAGGTAGTGAAAGGGGGGTAAAGCTGGAGATCAAGTAGGGTCTGCAGTGTTATAGTAGGTAGGGAAAATGTTCAGACTAGGTGGGCCAAGTGGTCCTTATCTGCCCTCATTGTTTCTGCTTGTAGAAAAATGGGTGTGTTGAAAGTTTTGAATCAAAATATTGAAAATTTGTGAACTTATAAGTGAACATTGAAATACTGCAACGTTCAGTCATAACACAGGCATTTTACTGCTTTTGTACTCCACATTTTCAGGATAACCTTCTAATTACCCCACCTCATGAACCTGGTAGGTGAAAGTTTCCAAATCCCCTCCAAAACATAATTATCCACCACTGAAACATCATTCCATGCCACAAGTGGGAAAACATAGTTTGGCCAGGATTTGAAAAATGACGGCTGTTATATTCATGAGGTGGTGTGAAGAAATGGCTATGTTGAAAATTTGGGATCAAAATATTTACCAAAGTTCTAAGCAAGCACACAGAAATTTAAACATACACACATAACTTTGCAATTTTTATATATTTTGACCTCAAATTGTCAACATACTGTAGCTGTCTTATGACCCCACCTCATGAACAAGTCTGGAGAACATTTTCAAATCCCACCTGAATGGTGATTTCATCAAGCGACAGCAACATCACCTTTTGGGCCTGATTTGCATAATTCCACCACCGTTGCTCATGAGGTGGGTTCCCACAAAGGACATGTTGAAAATGTGGGGTCAAAATATGCAAAAATGACAAAGTTATGCCTCAAAGTTCAAAACCCAATCGAAATACATTAAACCATACTTCCCTTAGTTTCTCAGATGGCAGTTGCTGGTTTGAGCAGCAAGACATGTCTTTGATCAGAGAGTTGATCTTCACCGTGGGACATGTTCAGGTGAGTGAAGTGGAGGATTAGTCAAGGGTGTGTCAACTAAGATTAAATGCAAAGAAGTACAAGATCATGCACTTGCGGCACAGAAATGTGGGGGAATGGTACATGATGGGGGGGGTTACTGATAGCCACCAAACAGGAAAGGGACCTGGGAGTAATCATATCTGATAATCTTTAGGTTACTAAACAATATGAGAGAGCTGTGAGGAGAGCCAGTGAAATGCTGGGGTGCATAGGAAGAGGTATCTCCAGCAGAAGGAAGGAGGTGGTGATGGCACAGTATAGAACATTGGTGAGACCTCATCTAGAGTACTGTGTCCAGTTCTGGAGGCTGCATCTCTGGAAAGACATAGACTGAGTAGAAGCGGTTCAGATAAGGGTGGCAAAAATGGTGCAGGGGCTGCACGAAAAGTCATATGAGGGGAGGCTGGAGGATCTCAGTATGTATTCCCTGGAGGAAAAGAGAGAGAAGGGGGATATGATAGAGACTTTAAAATATCTCAAGGATGTAAATAAGGTACAAGAGGGTAGCATATTTAAAAAAAAAAAGATGTTCAAGAACAAGGGGCCATGATATGAAAATGGGGAGGGGGTTAGACATAAGGGTAACATGAGAAAGTCTGTTTTCACAGAAAGAGTGGTGATCCATGGAACAGTTTCTTGGCAGAGACTGTAGAGGCAAAAATGGTAGGGGAATTCAAAAACACTTTGGACAGACATAAAGGCAGTCTGGGGATAGGAAAGAGAGGGTAAGCTGCAGATTATTTAGGATCTGTGGTAAATGAAACAGGTATGGAAAATGGGCAGACTAGGTGGGCCAAGTGGTCCTTATCTGCCATCAAATTCTATGTTTTGATGTTTCAATGAGGGAGGGTGTGTGGGTGTGTGGGGTAGTTGGTGCCAAGTGGGGGGTTGGCATGGGGAGGTCATTAAGGGTTGATTTCCTTTATTTCAAATTATATCTGACAGTGGAGATTAGGCACCCCAGTGTCAAGATAGTTTTGTAACAACAGTGGCCAGCAACAAGGTGGGGGGTCAGGAGAAGCGGTACCAGTGGGAACCCTGGTCCATGTATATTTCATATTATTTAAAAAAATTAATACTGGGAAGTGTGGGTGGGTGACCTGGAAGGGAGGGGGGAAGGAAGCAGTACAGAAGGTGGACACCCCAGGCCACTCATGTGTCATATTATAAAGAAAAATAATTACTGGGCAATGTAGGCAGTGACCTGGAGGGGAAGAGAGAAAAAGAAGCAGTAGCAGGGGTGGGCACCTCGGTAAACTTAGGGAACGTAATTAGCTAGCTAGCTAGATAGATGATATTCAGACATAGAGAGACAGATGAGGAGAACAGGGCAGGGGTCAGCAGTTCACTGCTGTCACTGCAGTTGACAGCAGGACTGCAACTGCGGGTGCAGTAGTCAACAAAGTACCACTGTTCTTATACAGAGAACACAGGCAAAGGGCTCCTCTCACTAAGCTGGGAAACCTTGATTGTGGGGTGCCTAGAAAATATATTACTGGCAATGTTTCAAAAAACAAACACCAAAATGTAGCTGAATGGGTTCCATGTAGCTAGGTTCATGTGTTTGTTTTGTTTAAAAAGAGATCATTTTTATGTATTTTCAATGTTGTAAGTCTGAAAAGTAAAAATAAAATAGGTGGCAATCTTGATTTTATTTTGCACACAATCAATATTTTTTTTCCACATCAAGTAAGTCAAGAAAATAAGCACTCACAATATTTTTTTTTTTACCTTTCATGATAGGTTTTTTCTACCAGTCAAACATGAACGTTAAGTGAAAAATCATTACAGTTCTAAAATGGTATAATATCTTTTTCACCAAACCTTCAAAAAGCACACCCTTGGCACAGGCCCCTTCAAACCTGAAAATTTCAATAAAAAATGCCACACCGTCTAGGCTGTATGTGAGAGAAAAAAATACTTAATGCCAAGTATAGTTTCTTTTTTTTTCTTCATTTTTGGTACTCTGTATCTCAAACATTATAGAAGATGCTGGCATGAAACTTTTCACATCTTGAGACTCTGACAGCCTGACCATGTATAGCAAATGTGGGGTTATTTTGTCAAACGGTGCCAAAGTTAGTAAGCTACAAAAATTGGGGTTTAACATTGAACAGCCAACTTAAACCTAACTATAGGGGTCCTACATTGCCCCTATAATATATATTCATTGCAAAAAACTTTGTTAATGCACTAGTTACAGTTAAAGTGAAACAAATAGGAAAATGTAGCATTGGGATTTCCAACCCTAACATCCCATGCCATCCTGCAGGCAGCAAACCAAGTGTGGGGTGTGCCTTGGGGTTCTCAACCATAATGCTCATCCCAATCCATCTGTAAATAAGCTGAGATGTGTACAGTGTATGAGAATGGGGTGGGTGTTAAGTTTGAGAACCCAAGGCACATCTCACACCTAATTTGCTACCCACAGGGTGGGAATGGGGTGTTAGGGTTGGAAACAGTAACGCCACATTTCACTACATTTTTCACTTTAACCCTAACTAGTGCATTAACAAAGTTTTTTGCAATTAATTTCCTTATTTTTTAAGATAGTATAATCATAACCTTATTTCCCTGTGTGAGCGCAAGGGCCTCTGGGCCCTGCACTCCAATCCATACATAATTTTTGGGATAGTGTAATCATATCCTTATTTGCCTGTGGAAGTGCATCCATGCTTCCATATGTTGCTACAGATGCACAGGGCCCTGAGAGCCCTGCACTTATTACCCCACCTCATGTGCACAGTACTGAAACTTTAAAAATTCCCAGTGCAATGTGATCCTGTACCACTGCAATGTAATTTTACGCCACAGGTAGGAAAAGACAGTTTTGGCAGGATTTGAAGAATGATAGCTGTCATATTCATGAGGTGCTGTAAGAAAAAGGCTTTGTTGAAAATTTTGTGTCAGAATCTTTAAAATTACCAAATTTATAAGAAAGCGTGGCAACATTTCAATGTATGCACATAACTTTGCCAGTTTTACATATCTTGATCCCACATTTTCAACACACCCCTCTTATCATCCCAACTCATAAATACGGGCTGTGAACACTTCCAAATCCCACATGAAAGGTGACTTTTCCAAATGACCGCAAAATCAGCTTTCAGTCCAGATTTCCGCAATTCCACCTACATTGCTCAAGAGGTGGTGTCCCAAAAAAGGCTATGTTGAAAATTTAGGGTCAAAATATGCAACAATGACAAAGTTATGCATCAATCAGAGTTGAAAAC
Source organism: Neoceratodus forsteri (assembly GCA_016271365.2). Classification (NCBI taxonomy): domain Eukaryota; kingdom Metazoa; phylum Chordata; order Ceratodontiformes; family Ceratodontidae; genus Neoceratodus; species Neoceratodus forsteri. The sequence goes on along the minus strand of CM057449.1, from coordinate 537,651,138 downwards.
CCCATTGAAATACATTAATGCCAAAACTAAGTTCAAAATCCTTTTCATGGGAAGGAATCCTTTTTCATTTGAATGAAGAAAGAAATTAGCAAGTCACAACAAAGGATTTTAAATACAAAAAATAACCCCACATTCTGGGGTCATTTTTTTCACTAGATAACTGCAGAATCCATCTAACGGAGTCACAGTGAACAAGATACATATATTGGTATCTCTGCAGAATACCATTATTGTGGGTTTTCATTTTTACGGCTGCATGGGTGGAGTCCTGCAGACGTTTTGTATGTAGAAAAGGGCTGACATCATGTTTTTCGTCCGTGGAATAGTTTTTCCTCTGCCTGACCCTCCCCAAGAAGCAATCTGCCCATGTTGTCCCTATGGACTGCAGCACTGCACTATATCACAGTGGGCATTTTTTTTTATGTGCATTTTTTTTGTACATTTCTGCATCCCTGCCATTTCTGTCCCATCCCCTTAACAGCAAGGACATAGCTACCAATATGTCTAGCATGCCATGGTGTGCAGCACACCAGCGTGTGGGGGGGTAGCAGCCCTGTGCCGCTGGAGTCCAGACTTAAAGCCCGGGGTAGGATGCTTGGAGCTGTGAATAAGTATAGGCTGAGGAGGAAATATCCCCTTCCTAGGACCATCTGGGATAGAGAGGAGATGATTTACTTCTTCAAGGAGAAATTCTGAAATGCACTGAAAGAACTCTACAAGCAGAATCACTACCCATCCCCGGCAGAGAAGAGAAACTTAACGAAAATCACCAGGCTTTCCCTAACTCAGGTTATCAACTGGTTCAAGAATCGATGGCAAAGGGACCAAAACCCCTCAGAAACACAGTCGAAAAGGTGAGCTCAAACTTTACTCTAGCTGCTGGACACTGTCCCAATATGGGGCTTACCTACACTACTGCAGCCTTTGATTTTTCCCCTAAAAAAGGAGGAGACATCACAAAACAATTTGGAGATGTTAAAAGGTGGAATGCAGTTTGAAGTGCAATGTAGCAGTTCAGTATAGCTGCACATTTTGCTGTTTTGTTGTAGGTTCTGGTTGAATCCCAGACTGCCTTGGACCACAATAACATGTCCCTTCTGTTGTGTTAGTGGTATCAGGTGGTGTAGCAAAAAAAAAGTGTATTTCATTTGTTAATGTGTTTGCAAGTTCATACCTACAACACGTCTAATTATGGAAACATTTTGTGGATGACACTGCATATTTCAGCATGTTAAACAATTGTAGCACATACTATATGTTCCCAACAAGGTTTATAGGCATTTGGACATAATGTATCCTATATTTGGCAGTCTGAAGTTCTAGAAAGTATTTAATAGCAATATTGTGAACTAAAGAACTACTGTTTAAAATGTTGTACTCCTGTGGAGAGTGATATCTCAAAGCTCTCTTTGCATTTTTCTGGAATCCCCATTTGTTGAGCTCATGAATCATTTCCTTCCATAATTTGTTTCTAAGTTCCTTACAAAATGTCCAATTATGGAAACATTTTGTGGGTGACACTGCACATTTCTGCATGTTATTTGTGGTACGTATGTTCCCAACAAGGTTTTAATAGGCAGTTGGGCATGATGTGTCTCATATGTGGCAGTCTGAAGTTTTAGAAAATATTTAATAGCAATATTGTAAAGTATTTTTTTAGAGAACAGCTATTTAAAATGTTGTATTGCTGTGAAGAGTGATACCCAAAGCCGCCTTACATTTTTCTGGAATCCCCATTTCTATAGCACATGAACCCTTTGTTTGAAAGAATTGATGTAACAGTTTTTTGATGAAGCATACATGATCTAAGCAAATTAACGGTGCCTCTAAAATGCAATGCAAATTATCAGTTTCTGCATGTGAATAAAACATTAGTTTGCATGGATTGTTGTAATGCTGTATCAGGTTCATTCGAAGCTGATTATGTTCTACCTTATAAAGCCCTCTAGTTTGTTTTCATTTGTAAATAACATATGGGTCTACTATGTTAAGAATGTGATGAGTGTTTGTTTAAAACTCATTTCTTCGTTAAAGCACTGCTTATTGAGCAGAGTTAATTGTTGGTCCATAAATACCGCTTCTCAGCTCTGTTATTTATTGTGTCTTTTTAGTGTCCTGGAAAGAGAGCCCATGAGTTCTTAAAAATGTGATTTTAAGTCTTTACTATGTCAAATGAAAGTGTTCACTGTATCAAATAAACATTTGTTTCCGAGCCCCTATAAACACATACTTAAGTATTTTTCAGCTTGTGATGTAATTCATGTATAAATAACTATAATTTAGGAGTAAGCAATGGAGTTCAAATGGCAATCAACAAGTCCCCCACCTAGTGGTGAGACAGTTCGATTTCTGATTGAACTATGCACTTAAAATGTTTACTTTCTGAATTTGATTGTCATTTTTTCTGTGTCTGTTCTTCATTCTTGGACTCAGTTTGACACCGGTGTGGCTTCAGGGTTTGGTAAGACAACTAATTAAATAAGCACTGTGTTGTTTCCCTTTACAGGATTTGATAGGAAAGCTGAAGGATGCAGCCAAGAGTCTAGAGAGGGAATCTCAGATGTGAGAGCATGCGTGAAAGGAGCCCCATTTCCTCTTCCTCAACCCAGACTGAATGAAATGCATATCCAGCAACACTTGCCTGCTCCCCCTAGGCCAACTGTTTCGAGTGTGATTGCATTACAAAAGCACTGTTCTGATGTATATTAATTATTAATAAAGGACATTTCAAATGTATCCTGAACATTGTGTGTGACACTGTGGTTGGCATGAAAACAAAAACAAAAATTCAAACATAGAGCACTTCTGTAGAAAACAAATGCATTCTTGAAGTCTGACATAGAAATTATTATAACTCATTTTCAAAGTGTTTAAATATGTGCCCCATTCCTCCAATGATAAGGTATCCTCCTGCATGCAGTATATCTCCCTATTTCTGTTAAACAGGACTCAAATATAGGTTTACAGGAAACTGAGCTGATTCTCTCCTAAAAAATATCGACTTTCTTTAATGCAGATGTGATACAATTGAATCTCAGTTGGAAACACTATCCCATAAGATATCAAAGAGCTAATACATCATGTAAGAGTACCCAGCTGGCACCTTTTATTGCTGAATTATTTTTAATTTTGTTAATTAGAAGATTTTCCAAGTAATTTTACAGTGTGTGATGTGTGGATCAGTGCTGTGCCTGGAGGCAGGCATATATAGACCCATCCCTCTTACCTGAGCAACATTATAACCTCGCCAATTATGACACCAGAAATGGCCAAGAAAAGTCAGTCAGTTTCTGCCAGGCTGGCCTCTTCCAATGTCACACCAAGTGAGGTCAAAATAGCAGTAGCAGTAAAACATTAAACATTTATTTATATATAGGTAAACAACACCAAGAGGACAAGAAAACATCCTATTTTCAAGGCAGGCCTGTTTTGTCACAGTGTGTTAAGTACTTGGTGATATAACAAATACAATGAAGAGCAAAGTGTGGATAATGAGATTACAGTCAGGTTTTCAAGGGCAGCAAGAACACAAGTATTTGACAATCAGTTCTGTGGGAAGCCTTTGTTTTATACAATTCATCTATATTGTAATAGTTTCCACTTGGTCAAACTATTTTGTTTCCTTTGTTTTTGTTTGTTTTGTTTTTTGTAACATTCTCACATCAAATGAATATATATTTCACAGGAATTGCAGGAGTTTTTTTTTAAATTTCATTCTACTGTCCAGTCAGCACCTTAAAATGACCCAAACCTTGACGCAATTATTTTTTTTTTGGGGTTGTTTTGTTTGTTTTTAGTTAAACAATTGAGGCGAAGTGACCCCAGCTGCAGAAAACAATTCAGCTGTCTTTTGTGCTGTAAACAGACATCATCTCTGCATGTGTTGTTGTTCATTGAAGTAGGAATGAGAAGCAGGTATAAATGTGTAAGATCCACCCCCCTCCACCCGAGCAGCTCCTAAACAATTCAGTTGTCTTTTGTGCTGTAAACGGACATCATCTCCACATGTGTTGTTGTTCATTGAAGTAGGAATGAGGAGCGGGTATAAATGGTTATGATTCAATGAAAAGAAATTTGATTGGAAATAAAGAGTATCTCTTCATATCTGCTAATGTTGTTGTCAGTAGCAATGAAAAGAATGGGATTGGAATCGGAGAGTACTGCTCATGTTTTGTCAGCCTCTCATATCTGCTAATGTTGTTGGCCATAGACGCAGGAATGGAGAGAGAGCTATTAAAGAGATAATGGATTCAACCAGTCATTTAGCATTGTCACATATTATTTCTAAAGAAGAATGATCACATTTCATGAAGTAGTGTACAAATATTTTCATAGGTTGTACAGTATCTTTGATATCTTTATATTTTCAGAACATATGTCAATTGCTCTGTGCTTATGGACATCTGACCAGCTAAAACCGGGAGTAACATGGTGAGAGGACAGAGGCTGTATCCAAAGTAACATTACAGCTGTGCAGACTATGCAGTGCTATTCATACCCTAGCTTTTCACTTTTTAAGGCATGCTTTTGTTCTGTTTTTTTTTAAATAGCCAAATATGCAATTTTACTGCTTTGAACATGATGATGTTAAATAAATAAGCAAGGTAAAGGCCACCTTCTACCAGTTGGGGGTAGGGAAGAGAGAGAAAGAGGCGCTCAGTTGTAAAATGGGACAGACTCTGGGCTGGATTCACAAAGCCCATTTTACTACGTTTTCCTCCACAACTGCTGCTGCAGACCAGAATTGCCTGCAGCTGTGGTGGTTCCGATTCACAGCTGCAGCAGTTGCGGAGGGAGTTATGGCTGCTTCTAGCAGCCGTAGCCCATTCCCGCAGCTGCGGCCGTTGCCCTGATAACCCCACCCGCAGGCAGCTATAGATCATGGTGCCAGTCGTAATCCAGCGCTACCTTTGTGAATACTCGCAGCTGCAGGTAACCTGCGGATCTGCAAGTTGCCACCAACTTGCACCACGTTTTACCCACAGCTGCAGGTATTTCTGGGCATCTGTGAATCCTGCCCTCTGTCTCTCTCTTTCTTTCTCTTCCCTCCAGTTCCCGTGGTAGAAAGGTAAAATAAATGTATTACCCCCCCATGATGTGATGCCGCCTACAAGGCTTACTCGATGTGCTTTGTAATGGTATAAGACACAATTTGTATTTTGTACAGGATCGAGTTGCCAGCTAATTGTCCGTTCTTGCATTTTAACAGTAATGGATTCTCTGGTGTAAGCCTTTAAAAAAATAAAACTTTTCATACTTTTCCTATCAGCTTTCTCCTACTTGCAGGCTGCTAATAGCATTGTTTCAAGCTGATGCCTGTCACTGGGTGTGGCAGAAAGGTGAGAGCTGGTGAATGTTGGAAACTCAATAAACTCTCTCTCTCTTTTCTGTGTCTCTCTTTGTCTCTGTCTGTTTCCCTTTGCTACCGACTTTGCTAGAAACCTGCTACAATTGCTGCAACCAACAATATCCTTAATAAAAACAAATAGAGTAGCAAAGGCACCTTTATACCAGTGGGGAGTAAAGAAGAGAGAGACGTGTATTTACAGTAAAGAAAAGACACGGTCTCTCTCCCCCTAGCCCCCATTTAGCCTGTTTGAGTGGCTACAGAAATGTAAAACATTTACCAAATACTTCTCTAAAATTAATGTTTGCAAGGTATGTAAGGTAATGGCATTTTATATGTACAGTAGTTTATAGTGGAAAGTAAAAACAAAACTCAGAGGCATAATTATGCTGTCCCTTTATAAGGCAACTCACAGCGGTGATTCTGGCTGCTTTTCCTCGAAATGTAGCACAGGAACCTTTTGCATTTTGAAACATCAGTCACAGACAACCCCTCATGTGCTACGAATTTCAGACTTACTTTATTAGAGCTAATTTTCACTCTACTACCTGTACCTGATCTTCAACCAAAGGTAATATTGAATGGTACTATGTAAATAAATAAGTTTGTTCACTGGAGTCTTGTGTTTTCCTTTTTCTTTTTAAATGCTATCTCTGACACCGCCATACGTGAACGGATTACCATATTTATACATGATTAGAGGTCATTTGCCAAGTACTACTAACTGTACTACCTGTTCCTGAGCGTCAACAAGAAGTAATATTGAATGGCATAATGTAAAGAAATAAGTTCGTTCACTTGAGTCTTTTGGCTGTATATAGTTTTTTTTTTTTTTTAATTTCTTGCCTTTCAATGCAAGATCAAATGTCGGTATAAGCATGTTAATTAAAGACAGACATGCATTCCTGCTTTACCACTGGAGACATGCAATAATGTCAAATAGAAGTATGTGATGAAGAATTAATAATAGGGAGTAAAGAAGAGAGAGATTTTCCTTCAGCAGTGAATGTTGGTGATGTGATGTGATCCATGACATCACCAAGGTCCGAAAAATATGCTGAGGCATAAGGGGTTGCCATGTGAATGTGACATGGTTGTCACACATACTTGCTAGGTTTAGGAGTTGTGTATTAAACATAGAAACATAGACTCTGATGGCAGATAAGGACCACTTGGCCCACCCAGTCTGCCCATTTCCTTACCTATTGGATAAGCTGCAGATTCTAGTTAACCAACAGCCTACTTCCTGCAACCCCCCACTATAATTGCTTTATGTCTGTCCCATGCATGTTTGAATCCCCCACTGTTTTAGACCCCACAACCTCTCCAGGAAGGTGGTTACATGCATCCACCACTCTCTCCATGAAAAAGAATTTCCTCACATTACCCCTGAGCCATCCCCCTCTAACTTTAAATTGTGCCCCCTTGTTCTTACACATCTCTTTTTTTCTGAAAGATGCTACCCTCCTGGACTTTGTTGATTCCCTTGAGGTACTTAAACATTTATGTCATGTCTCCCCTGTCCCTTCTTTCTTCAAGGGTAAACATATTAAGCTCTCTCAGTCTCTCTTCATATGGTTTCTGAGGTAGACCCTGCATCATTTTAGTTGACCTCCTCTGGACTGCTTCCATCCTGTCGATGTCCTTGCGTAGATGAGGTCTCCAAAACTGCACGCAGTACTCCAGATGGGGTCTCACCAACTGTCTGTATAGAGGAATAACCACTTCCCTTTTTCTACTTGTGATGCCCCTTCCTGTGCATCCCAGTATCCCCCTGGCTCTCCTTGCTGACTTCTCACATTGCTTACCCACCTTTAGGTAATCTGATATGACTATACCCAGATCCCTTTCCATTATTGTTGTTGTTAGTACCTCCCCTGCTATTGTGTACTCTTCTCCTGGATTTTTATTTCCCAGGTGCATTACTTTGCACTTCTTTGCATTGACTCTAAGTTGCCATATGTCTGACCATTCCTCCAACCTTGCCAAATCCCTTCTCATCCTTTCTACCCCCCTTGCGTATTGACTCTGTTACAGATCTCTGTGTCATCTGCAAAGAGGCATACCTTTCCTTCCAGACCCTCTGCAATGTCACCTATAAAGACATTAAGGAGGACTGGACCCAGTAATGAGCCCTGAGGTACTCCACTAGTAGCCCCCTTTCTTCAGAATGTATTCCATTCACTATTACCTTCTGTGTCCTGTTGTGCAGCCCGTTTGCAACCCAGGCAACCACCCTGGGACCCACTCCCAGGCTGGCTAACTTGATTATTAATCTTTTGTGCAGGACTGTGTCAAATGCCTTGCTAAAGTCTAGGTAGGCCATATCCACAGCCCCTCCCTGGTCTATTACTTTAGTCACCCAGTCAAAGAAATCGATTAGATTCATCTGAAATGACCTTCTTGCTGTGAATCCATGCTGCTTTGGGTCCTGTGCCCCGCTGGCCTCTAGGTACCGAACAATTCTTTCTTTCAGAAGTGAATCCATCATTTTCCCCACCACTGAGGTCAAACTAACAGGTTTGTAGTTTCCTGCTTCTGCCTTGCTCCCACTTTTGTGAAGGTGAATCACATCTGCCCTCCTCCAGTCCTCAGGTACCACCCCATCTTCCCATGATTTTTTAAAGTGTGGTTAGTGGTGTCACTCGGTCCTCCCTTAGCTCTTTTAGGATTCTAGGGTGAATCCCATCAGGCCCCATTGCTTTGCCTACCTTGAGTTTTAGGAGTTCTTTCAGGACTCTTTCTTCTGTAAATGGACTGGCGTCAACCCCACTACCCAGAGTGCTTCTACTGTTTGGTTTAGGTAACTTCTCTTCTTCTTTTGTGAATACTGAGCAAAAGTATTCATTCAGTATCTCTGCCTTTTCACTATCTCCCTCTGCCAACCTCCCCTGTCCTTTATTAATCTTCACTATTCCTCCCTTAACCTTTCCATGCTCCCTAATGTACCTATAAAAGGTTTTATCCCCTTTCTTAACTGAGTTGGCTATCTTTTCCTCAGTTTGGGCCTTTATTTTTCTGACTGCCTTCCCCACTTCTTTCTGTTTTAATTGATAGAGTTCCTTGTCGTGCTCCTTTTGTAATTCCTTATACTTTTTGAATGCAGCCTTTTTCTCCTTAACCTTCCCTGACACCTCTTTTGAGAACCATAGTGGTTTTTTATTCCACTTTGTTTTCTTTATTTGTTTCACACAAAGGCTTGTTGCCTCCATGATAGCAGTTTTGATTTTTCTCGATTGTTCTTCCACCCCTCCTTTCTGGCCATTTGCTAATGCATTCCTCAGGTATTCACCCATTATGTCAAAGTCAGCCCTTCTAAAGTCCAGTATCCTTGTCTTTGTATGGTTTGTCTCCGTGGTTGTGTTTATTGTGAAGCATACTGTGCAGTGGTCGCTTGTTCCCAGATGTCTACTGACTTCTAAATTTGTGATCCTCTCTCCATTTGAGAGTACCAGGTCTAATAATGCTCCCTCCTGAGTGGGTTCCACCACTAGCTGTTTAAGGCATGCCCCTTGTAGGGCATCAAGAATGACCCTGCTCTTGGATGTGGCTGCAGTCCATGTCATCCAGTTAACATCTGGCATATTCAGGTGCCCCATCAACAGTATCTCTCCTTTTTCAGCCATGTTGAGAATGCCTTCTATCATTTTCTTGTCCATTTCCTCCCCTTGAGACGGGGGTCTGTATTTAACCCCTGTGCGGATTGTGATGCCATTCCCTGTCATCTCCAAGGTGACCCAGAGTGCCTCTTGTTCTCCCCCCTTTACTTTTTAGTTCTGTAGCTTTGATCCCTTCCCTTGTGAAGAGAGCTACTCCACCTCCTCTTTTACCCTCCCTGTCCCTTCTGTAGATTGTGCACCCTGGTATGTTGACTTCCCAGTCACTGCCACAATATCCAAGTGTTCCTATTCCATCAGGGTTACTAGCTCTGGAAGCTTGTTTCCCAGACTATGGGCATTGTTAGTCATTGCCCTCCATTTAATGTTGGCTTTATCCTTTTTTACCCCATCCCTGCTCTTATTGCCCTTGTCTATTTTTCCATTTACCCCTGTCCTGCCCTCTGTCAAGCTCTGTACCTCAGTGTTTACCCTACTACCTGCCATGTTATTACTTGGGTAGGATGTAAAACAATTTGTCTGAGAGACAGAAAGTCTAGCAGCTGTAGCTGGGAGTCTGTAACATCAAGTTTAGCATTGCATTGTGACTTGAGGGGGTTGTAAGGGTTTCTTTTTATATGTAAAGTGCAGTGTGCTGTAAATGTTAGTGAATGTACAGTATATTGTTTGCTTGATCTATGAGAAAAGCAGGAAGGTGGTGGCTATATGAAATTAAGTGTGATAGTCAATGTCAGGAAAGTGTAATGAAATTGATTTGTATATCTGTATGTAGTATTGCAGCGGCAGATTTCAAGGCACAAAGGTTTTCGGTAATTGGATTTAATAATGTATACAAGGTCTAAAAATGGCCATAGAGTCATGGAAGTCATCCAAAATGTTCACAACTGCAGTACCACAACAGAAGGTTTTTCTATCAGATGCATGTGTGGTTTGATAACCACTTTGACAGGTGTGGGAGTGCAGCAAAAACAAAATAAGTAAACTGTGTCCTGCAAGTCGGTATAACTCCCCCACCCCAAATCAGACAGCAAGTTACCACTGTGCCTACAGCATTAGCACTCTCAGTGCTTCACACAACACAGCACATGAAAATAGGCACTGTTCCATGGACATTACATCTTCCCTATCTAGTCCTAGTTTTGGAATATAGACAAGTGCTCATTAATTCATAATAATCATAAAAATTGCATAATATACTCAATTTTCAGGTGCAAATTACTGCAAGTAACCATTTGTGCTCTTCATGATCATTATGACAGTAAACAACTGGTGTCCTCCATGGGGAACAATGGTTGTGGTCTACAGTACTGGCTAAAGACAGTAGGCTCTGGGTACATGGTACTGATTAATCTCACTGAGATTCTAACCATCATCACTTTGTCTACTGTATAAAATAGGTGAAAACACGATTTATTCAAATAATGTACCTTACAATGTTGTGGGACAATGCTCACATTGCAATAGACATGTACGTTCATATTGCTGTGATGTTGTTTACATCTTTTGCTCGTGCCCAATTCATTAGAAAGGAATACGCAAGTACTCTACTGTTAACTGTTTCCTGTACTCAGTGCATGATGCTTTAAATATGCAATGTAACAGTATGTTGTCACTTTGTTTCTTGTACTGGCACTGTATCACTTTTACACTTCAAAGATCACCATCTATATTTAGTGCAGAACTGCAAATTTGTGAAGTGAGATATGTCATAAAAATATTCCAAAACAAAATCCTCCTGATCAAGTCTGCATGCAGAGATGCTAGATCACTGCATGCTTACCAGCTACTGTGCACTATTACCATACATTTCCATTGCAGTTATTACAGCTGTAGGTTTCTTTTACTGCCATTATGTTCCTTTGGTTTTATATTATTCCCAATGATCAACATTCATTCCACTAGCAAACCCATCCAAATTCTCCAAGGAAATTCACAGGCATTGGCTGAGAGCTCCAGCATCACACTCCATTCTACCTGTGAGTCACATTACACTGTTTTATTATGTAATTTGCCAGACGCTATTTTGCATGTACCATTGCTGCAATTTATTCATTATCTATCTATCTATCTATCTATCTATCTATCTATCTATCTATCTATCTATCTATCTCCTATGTGGGAGGAACCTTTTAGTGGGTGGGGAACTCCCTTGAAGAGGAGACGTTTATACAATGAAAGGTTGGCTGATATCTTTGTCTCCTATGGCTGTTCGCACAGTGTAGAAGAAAAGCGGAGCTCAGGAACAGAACATTGTATTGGAAATTGTTGTCTCCTATAGATGTCTGTTCACACAGTTTGGAAGAGCAGAGGTGCACAGGGAATGTATATGTAGCGTGTACTGACAATTAAAAAAAAAGCATCACAGGTAGAAATATGCAATCCCTTTCAGTCAAGTCATCATGGTTTCTGTCTACCTTTCTTCTTAATGTATTATTTCGGTAATTATCTGCTGCATTTAATGTTGCAAATGCCATAGACATGTCTTGTTATCCATTACTTAATGTACCTGATTGGGCAGACATCTCATATTATGTTAGTATTATGGTTTGGAATGTCAAGTATGAAGTTTTACCTCAGGAAAATACTAAGTTTTGTAGCAGAACAGAAATACCTGCCTGGTGCTCAGTGAAACTGATTGATAGTTTATGTTCCTTGAGCTCCCTAAGGAAAAGAAGGGAAATAAAGTAACACCATGATCATATGTGCAAAACCTATATCTCTGAAGCTGTTCTCATGCACAGGCTAATAATATCATTGTCCAAAGCTGTGTATGTCACTAGGTGTAGCAGATAGGACAGAACTGCCAAACGTTTTAAATCCAGAATGTTGTCTCTCTCTCTCTCTCTCTCTCTCTCTCTCTCTGCTAAAATTACTCTGCAAACAAAGATATGAATAATAAAAATAAATAAGCCAGAAAAAGACTACCTTCTACCACTTGGTAGTAAGGAAAAGGGAGGTGCTCGGTCACTTTATATTGTATGTTGTAAGAGACCTGCTTTTCTAGCTTTACAGCCTTTAAAAAAAAAAAATGAAAAATGCCCCCCCCCCAAAAAAATAGAGAAATGTGCCAGGCATTTATGTGAAAATAAAACTTAGATGTTTCATGTCCTGAACTAACAAACAGAACTCATACATCCGACTGTTTCTCGAAGTGGAATATAAGTGAGTGGCTATTGATCCATGAGTCCCACTGTGACTGAAATGGGATATTTGCTGCCTCTACTGTAATAGTTTGCCATTAACAAAGAAATCAGGCAAGCAAAGTAAGGTCCAAGAAATAAGGAGTAACATATATTAAGTACTGCTCTAACATTGATGTTGGCCATGTAGTTAAGATAACAGCATTTAATATGCATTACGTTGTGCATCTTAATCCACTTGGTCCACGCATGCATAACGTTTTTCATGTCCCTTGCCTTCCCCATGTATCAAAATGTATGTGGTTGCTGCTAGTTTGGAACAATGCAGTTTCACACAGCACCTGTACCAGTGGATAGCAACAGAAATGCAGCATGGCAGCATGTTTTTTTAAATCTGGGATTGTAATCATTGTTTAAAGCTGCTGTATACCACTTGGTGTAGCAGAGAGGGTAGAGCTGCCAAAAGTTTCAGATCCAGAACGTTACTTCTCTCTGTCTCTCTCTTTTTCTCCCTGAAGTACCAAATTAGCTATTAAACTGCTGAAATTACTCTGTAAACAAAGATATCAATAATAAAAATAAATAAGCAAGAGAAAGGCTACCTTCTACTACTTGGGAGTAGGGAAGAGAGAGAGAGACAGAGAGAGAGAGACCCTCAGTTGCAATAAAGGACAGACGCTGTTTTCTCCCCCTTCAACTACTTACCTGTGGCCAGTTCAAATGGCAGAAAGGTAAAAGAGATGTATTAACTTCCTCCCCCCAAAAAGGAAGCAATAATTATTGAAGCAGTGTAAAACAATGTAACAATGGTTTGATACACCTCCTAATTATTGCACCTCTTAGTCAAGTTACTATATATTGTATCTTATAAGAGGCCTTCTTTATATCCTTTAAATCTTTCCTACAAAAAAAGAAAGAAAAAAACTGGAAAAACATGTATTTTCCTTGATCTCCTTTAGGAAAAGAAGGAAGTAAATATAGCACCATTATCGTAGGTGCAAAATTATTTTTTTTTTCAGTGGTGTGTATAGGAGATGATAAAGCTGTTGAAAGTTTCATACCCAGAAAGTTTTCTCTGTCTCCTCTCTCTCCCCATGCTACTGAATTATCTAAAAAACTGCAAAGAGCATGTTGCAAAGATATAAAGAATTTAAATAAATAAGAAAAAAAACACCCCTTTATATCTGGGGAATGAGTAAGGAAGAGAGAGAGAGACACTCGGGTACAATACAGAAAAGAAGCGATCTACACACACGCACATGGGCATGCACACACACACACGCATATAATGTATGTATGTGAGTGTGTGTGGTGCAGTTCTACAGCTATTTGTATGAGGTGCATCACAGTGCTATTTGATGTATGTGGACATGCTCCCTGAGGCCGTGTCCCAAAGTACTAAGACAGTGTGCCCTCACTAAATACTGTGCACTAATAAATTATTGTTCCCTAATGCTGCCTGACTCTTCACTCCTGTTTGCCTGTCAGTACTTCCCTTATGGACTGTTATGTACTGTATGTTTAGAATCTAGCCTACCGACCCCTTTGTTTGCAGCAGCACATGTTTGCATTGAAGTCATCTGCCCAGTGTAGCACCGTCCCCAAATTCTTTCATGCTGTCATTGAGGGCAGTGACTACAGGCAGCTCCATAGGAAAGGTGCAGTCCACCTGTGCAATGTCCACATGTATTTTTGTATGTCACGTGGTTACAGTATTACACTGTCCTTCAGTGATAGTGTCACTGTAGCACAAGTAACCTGTACCTCATGAAATTTGTTTATGGAAACAAGTAGAAAAGGCAAACCATGTCAGGAGAACTGCAACGCAATGGTAAAGTAGTAGAATGACGTTGCCATGGAGATGGGTGTTGCTTGTGTTGCTGTTTGTAGTTTGTCTTGTTTTTGTATGCAGTACTTCCCTATCCCTATCCCTATGCTTTCCCAGTCCTCATTTGTCCCTAGCTCTTCTAATTTATTTCAGTATTATTTCTAGCTGACTTATGTATATGGTTATCGCTTCCTTCTTCTCTAATTAGACAGTGTTGGTTTAGAAATAGCACTTATAACACATACAGTATGTTGCCTTATTTATTTGTACAGGACAACAAAAGCAGAGATGCAACACCTCATTTCAAGTGGTCACCTGCATCTACTCATTTTCACAACTGTCTGAGCTAGAGCACAGGGAGGTTAGTGTTTGAATTTGACTCTGGTGGGCATTGAACCAGTGAGCTACAGTATGCAAAATTGGTGTTTCTGTCAGGGGAGATATTCACATTTATGTACTGAATTATGCAAAACTGCCTTTTATTGGTATAGGATGGGGGGCAAGGTAGTAATAAACAAGACACTGGAATGCAAACAAGATATTTTACCTCAGTAATGCAAAGAGGATTTAACTTTTTTTCCTGCAAAACCAAGACTAACTACAGACTGCAGCGCAAGCATCACCCATCTCCATGGCAGATTCAGCACCTGTGCAAAAACTAACAATAATCACTGCATGCAGAGACGATAGATACTAGGCCATTTACATGCAGGTTTTGTTGCTGGAATGCACCTGAAAAGTTTTCAGTTTCATGGTAAACAAAATTGCTTGTAAAGGTAGAGATATGTGCATGGCATCCCTCCATTGGCATGCTCGTAGCTTTATATTGATGTGACTTGAAATTTCCTCATACTCCAAATCCAGAAGTAAAAATTTCCCAGCTTCACCATTAGTTTTTTCCCCATGCTGGTTTAGTCCAGTAGCGGGGTGCTATTCCAACAGCGGAAAGTGTGTCACGCAATGTCTGAGCTCGTCAGCTGAGGATGTATGCAAAAACGTACCTCTCAATCTTTTGTTGCAAAAATAAGGGACATGAACAATAAAAATGAGCCCCCCCCAGAACAAACAATGCAATGTACCCAGAGTATGCCCTTTGCTACAATAGAAGAAATGAGGTAAACAGAACATTCCCAACACAATGCCATCATTTGCAACCTTTTCAATGGTCACATTTACAACCTGGGCATCGGTGTGTGACTGAAGACCTCCTGTAAATCACAGATTGAGACATTTGGTTTACATATTTATTCTCCACAACATTCAAAGCTTCTGCAGTCCCAGGAACTGGCAGCTGGAATATACCTTTATGTTCTTCTAGTAGACTTTCATGTAGCTTCAGAATGACAATATGTGTACTATAAATCCCAATGTAGCCAGTTTTGTATGGAGTAATGTTTTGGGACAGTACTGAGTGTTTTTTTTTTTTATAGCTGATCAGGCAGAGTCTGGAAGGCTCCATTGGCAATCTGTAGTGCTCATCCCCTCGTCCCCTTCCCAGATGCCCTGTCCAGTACACAGTCTGGGGTGCAAGTCAAGGAGTGTGATGCATACTGTACAGTCGGATTAAATGTAATTCCTTTTCTTTTAGCGCAGTGAATGTACCATAACATAATCATATACTCTAATGCTAGCCCCCTTCACAGATCCACTGCCCAGTATCCTGTCTGAGGTGAGAGTCAGGGGTCTGGAACATGCACTTCAATTACATGAAATTAATGGAGCTGATCGAGAATAGCAACAAGTTGTAAATTTTTGATTTTGGAGATGCCAATAAAGTGGATTCACTGTAATTATTTTTAATGTTGTTTATATGATGGGATGATTACAGGGAAGAAAAAAGGTTTCCAGCCCATTGTTCATTTTGCTGTGCCGTCTCCAAATCAGAGGCTAGTCATATATGTAAATACTTAAATTGACTGAGAACTTCATTTGCACAGCAAGCTTTTTTCCATTTTGTTTTAGGAATTTACATTGCTCTAGCAGATGTATATCACTGTATGTAAATGGTGTGTGACTTGTCAATTCTTCTGTCTGACCTAACACAGTGCTGCTCCCAGCTAACAGCCAGTCCTATACTTTCAGTTGTATCTTTAGTTTTGGGGTTTTTTTTGTTTTTGTTTTTTAGCACAATCTTGCAATTTCTGTATATTTTGTTTTTCTGTAAAAGCCAGGGAGACACTCACAAGGGGTTTGACAGGTAAAAGGGAGGAGAGACTGCTTAAATTGGGAACATCGAGGCAGTAACTGGTGTTTCTATGTGCTGAAAATGGCATAGTTTTCTGTGGACTGGGCAAGTCCATGATTTATTACATAATTAAGAAAAAAAAATGTGTGTGGGGGGAACTACAAAGGACCAGGGAGGAATTTGTCAAGGAAGAGCAGCACAGACTGACTGTAAGCATACACTTGGATTATGTGGCATTGACAAAACAAAAAAAAAAACAGAATTAAATGTTATCGGAATGCATGCTTCAAATTCAATGTCTTGAACCACAAAGAGGGGATGTTTTAGTATGCAAATACTATGTTTTTCAGTAGGAGCTCCATTTGTTCTGTTCACATAACAGAAACGGTTTTGCATCAGAGCTGCGCTGAAAAATTTATCTCATCTGACTGATTGTAATAACCCTTAAACCTTCCCTTAAATAGAGATATGTTCACCATATGGCATAACACAATACAGAAGGCATCCTTGGAGGTGGGAGTGTCAGGAACATTTCCTTTGTCCCATTAATGTGATTAGATTTCTTTGCTTCCCACCTACTCCACCCCCACCTTCACATAAACACTCAGTCCCTCAACAAATGCTCTAATCAAGGGGCACTACACCAAATTTAGTTCCATGATACTGCCACTGATTTCTTGTGACAAGGAAACGTATTTAAAGACTAAATAGTTAATTTGCTTTGATTATATAAAATGTAAAGTCTTTACTGGATGGTTAGCATTGTCATTATCTGGCTGTGATGCCATAAATGATTTGGGTTGAAAATTGAGTCCACACCTAATAAGGAATGGCGGCTAATCCACCTCCCCACTTGGTAAATGAAATGCCAGTGGGTGTACAGGAATTACTCTCTGTTCAGAAATATTTTGCAAAAAATTAAGACAGGCATGGTTTATAGAGAGTATTTCCTTACTACCAGTATAACTAAAAACTTGGTCCCTCAGCTCATCACCTAATATTATACAGTACATGATAAATTGCAAATGTTCAGCTTGATGACTAACATTGTTTTAAGTGAACATAAAGACAATATTACAATATTTTATGGTCATATGGAGAGTAATCTCATTTTTCCTGTCTGTTTATAAATCTAAGTATCCTCAGCCTGTAACTGCTCTATAACACACACACACACGCACGCACACACACACAAAAGCACATACACACCTCTCAATCCACTGTCCTGCCCAATCCCTTCCCTTCCTCCATGGGTTCAGGTCACTTTAAACTATGCCACCAGTTAAGTGCTGGAAAAAAATAGCCTATGGCAGAATATGCTCCCAGGCAACCTGAAGAGAGAGTTTGGATTAAATGAGGGGAGATCAGATGTACAGGATAATATCCCCCCTGCAGTGCTTGTAGCATTACATAATCATTCAGATGGTTTACAAATACATTCTCTTTTAGTTGTCTTTTTCATTTCAAATAAACGAGCAAAGTCAAACAGCATAATGAAAATGGTCACAATTAATACCTACCCAAAGCTCTCTAATATCTCTTCTTTCACTCTCTACACAATTGCAAATATATAGTATTTGAAAAATGTTTTCCAGCAGAGAGTGCAAAAAGTGAAGGTGCCTGCACTGTGTGTTTGTAAATGTGGCACAGCCATGCACACTGAGCACTGCACCGTACTATATGTTAGAGGGAGATGTCACATACTGTGTCCAGTGCAGCAGCGCCATCCCCACCCTGGCCTGCTGTACTGGGTGTTTCGGCAATGTTGTGGTCAGTAAATGCAAACAATTGGGAACAAAGACTGCAGAGACACCTGCTGGAAAGTTTTAATTTAGCAGGAAAACAATTGAGAGAATAGCACCACCTGGCGCATTATAAGCAGCATAACATTACTTAGTTTAAGAAACACAAAATACTGTAGTATCATTTGCCGAATAGCACTTAATACTTGGTGCATACTGGCACTGAGTGACTATACCTAAATCTAACGCTGCTGCTCAGCATGTGTGATACCGATAATGCTAATGTTACCGAAATTAACGCATTGCGCCTCGTCAATGGGAAACTTCCTGGCAACTACCACAGCAAGTGATTGTGTCATAGTACTGTATTTGCTAAGGGTTCCTGTCCATCTCTGCAGGGTGGGGGTGGGGTTGGCTTCACTTCAATACTTCACTGCCATTCCTATTCTGCCTGTCTGTCTGTCTGTGTGTCTCTCTCTCTATATATATATGTCTATGTAATTATCTTTCTATCAAGTGCATTTATCACTGTTTTACCTATTTCTAAAATAAACCTGCATATCACATTTGCCTGCACTCTGATCACATACTTATGAAACTGTACATATTTGTACTCCACTTCTGCATAGACCTCATACTTTCCTAATATTCCCATTATCACAAGTATAACTACCTTACCCTTATCAAAAGTGACCCCCTCTGAAAGTTAAGATCACATTTTCTCTGCTAACATTCCTTCTTTACACCTGACTTCCTGACATCAACACATTGCTTAAATATAACTTACATCACCTCATGGACAAAAACCCTGTTTCTCTAAAAAAAAACAAACAACTGTGTAAACAATCCCATGGCTGAACATATGGCAGCCATTACTTTTTCATGTATTGCCACCTTCTGTACCATCATCAGGATTTACATGTTTCCCATGATGCTTTACATTACTGGGGTATGTGCAATTCTGTTTTCTTTAAAATATGGCTGTCTGGCCAGCATCATCCAGGATAACACATACCTCAGTGGCATTTGCTCTGGGGTTCTTTTGTAAACCTATGTTGCTTCCTATTCCTTCCATTAAAATGTACACCTCAATATATTTTCCTAATAATGTGTATGCCTTCCTTAGAACAGAAACTAAAACAAATCTTACTACTTACAAATCATTGTGTTGTCTCTCCATACCTCCTTAACAATTCCACACAGCTTCACTAACTTGATAATGCAGCCGTGGTGGATCTGACCAAACCTGTTTTAATTGAAAAAACAGAAAACAAGATGGTGGCCATACAAAAAAGGATTTTTTTCCACACAAAAAAGGATTATCCATAACAAAAAAGATCCTTGTTCATGTGGACTAAATTCTTTTTTCATTCCAGACCTCTATCCAAAAGACTGTACTGAGCATGCGCAGAACCCAAAATTGTAAAATTGAATAACTTTGGAACAGATTAATATTTTTCCACCAAACCACTTAAAGGCTCTGTTGTGGGCCAGTAACTTTCTACCCTGAAAATTACAGAACACAATTCCAATTAATGTGTGTACAAGGCAGTATAGTGCAGTGATTTAAGGCTCTGAACCGCAAATCTGGAGACCTGGGTTTGAATCCCACAGCCCCCACTTGCATACAGTGTGACCCTGAGCAAGTCATTTAACTTCCCTGTGCTCCTGGGTCACACCTGTAAACAAGCTTTCAGCTTAGTGTGCCACTCCTGGTTAAACAATTGAAAAAAAAGGTGCAGACAAAACAGTAAAAGACAGCAATTTTTTTAAGTTTTTTCTGTATCTGCATCTCAAAATCCACAAATGTGACTAGAACAAAGGTTGGTACATCAAAAGATATACCCCACAAGACCATGCATACACAATTTTGTTCAAATCTGTTGAACAATTGTGGTTATTAAAGTGCAAAATATGTGGTTTAACATAGAAAGCACTGCTCAATCCTAACTGTAGTAGCCTTATCATGCCACTATAATTCTTTGCAAAAAAAGTATGTTAATGCAACATTTAGGGTTCTAGCTAAAGCAAGAAAAGTAAGGAAATATGGCTTTAGGGTTTCCAACCATAAAACCACACCCCGATCCATAAAACAAATTAGGGGTGGAGTCTTCCTTGGCATTGCCAACACTAAAGCTCTCCCCATTCTTTACACTCCGCATACATACACACCTAATGGGGTGAGCTTCAGGGTTGAGCAATGCCAAGGAAGGCTCAACTGATTTTATGGGTGAGGTGTGGTGTTATGGTTAGAAACCCTAAAGCCACATTTTCCTACTTCTGTTGCTTTAACTGGAACTCTAAAAGTTGCATTAATGCAGTTTTTTTACAAATAATTTCCTTACTGTTTCAGATAGTGTAATCATATCCTTATTTGCATGATGGAGTACAGGGCCCTCGGGACCCTGTGCTTCCATTTGTAAGACAACAGCTACCAAAATGTCAACACAGCCTTCCTATTACCTCACCTCATGAACTTGGCAGTAAAACTTGTCAATTTGGCACTGAAACGTCATTCTGCAGCACTGCAACATAATTCCGCACCAGAGGAATGAAAAGACATTTTGGCCAACATTTTAAAAATGACAACTGTTATGCTAATGATGTGATGTAAATAAGTGTCTATGTTGAAACTTTGGCTTAAAATATTAAAAATTACGAAAGTTACTAGGGAGTGTACAAAAATTAGAACAGATGAGCATAACTCTGCCATTTTTACATATTTTTACCTCAAATTTTCAACATACCCTGCTTATGACACCACCTCATGAGCAACAGTGGTGCAAATTTTCAAATCCCACCAAAAATGTGATTTCACCAAGTGAACGTGAAATCACTCTTAGGGCAGGATTTGTGAAATTGCACCAACATTGTTCTTGAGGTGGGGTCTCAAAAAGGGTATGTTGAAAATTTGGTGTCAAAATAAGCAAAATGGCAAAGTTATTCACCAAACTTGAAAACCCCATTGAAATACATTGAACCACACTTACCTTGCTTTCTCATATTGGAGTCAGTGGTACCATCAGCAAGACATGTCTCCTGTAGTAGAGTGGATCTTCTCCCTACAGTAGGAACTGTTCAAGTCAGTGAAGGTCTGTGAGGGGCTCTGGAGGGGGGTAGGGTGGTGGGTGCTAAATGGGAGGTCAGGGTGGGGAGATATGATCTGCTATGGACACAAAATGAAGATATTTAGGGACTGTTTTCTTCATTTTAGACATGCAATGCAGTGGGGGCACTAAGCACCAGGGAAACTAACTTTAACAACTAAGGGACAGCAATCAGATGGGTGAGGGTTGCCACTAGACACCATGGAAATGCAATCTCAGTGTGGGAGGGTGCCACTTGACACCAAGGACAAAAATACAATGGGGACAGCAATCAGAGGGTGGGGGTGCCATTGATAACTGGGGGAAAAAATAATATTCAGACAGTGGGGGGGGCACCACTAGACACCAGGGCAATAATACATGATTATGAGAACAGTGATGGAAGGGCCGGGGTGCCACTACACACCAGGGATAAATGTTTAATAAAAATATGCAATAAAAAAAATATGGGCACAGTGATCTAAGGTTGGAGGGGGTGCCACGAGACACAAGGGAATAATTTCAATATAAATGCACAATCAGATAATAAGGGGAGAACAATCCGTGGGTGGGGCATGTCACTGGATACCAGGGATAAGTGAATAATAAGGGCACGGCCATCACAGGGTGGGGAGTCCCAACAGACACCAAGGAAAAACTTGAAAATGATGGGGAAGGCATGGAAAAGGGTTTTCTCATTTCAATAAATCCTTTTCTGTTTGAAACAAAAAAGGAAACAGACATGGATTTATTAAAACAAAAAAGAATTGGACAAAAACTAAGTCTAAAATTCTTTTCTATGTTAATAGATCCTTTTTCATTTGAATGGAAATGTCAAATGAAAAATGACCCTTGTCTTGTTAAAGTATTTGAGACCTAGGTTTTTTTCCAGCTTTTTCCATGACTCCTTTTTCATTCTAACAAAAAAGGATCTGATGTCATGAAAAAGGATTTGGAAAAAATTAAGTCCGAAATCTTCTTTCATGAGAAGGGATCCATTTTCAATTGAACGAAAAAGGATTAATGAAAAAAGCCTTAGCGAATCATGAAAAAGGATATTAAAACATAAAACAAAAGCACAATCCAGGGTTATTTTTCCATCAGATACTGTAAGTGCAGAATCCAACTAATGGAGTCCTGATGAGCAAGATACATGTTTTGGTGTCTCTGCAAGATGTCATTATTGGAGGGTTTGACATTTTTTTTTATTGAAGAAAACGGGAAACAAGATGGTGGAAAATGAAAATGGAATTTTTTCTCACGAAAAAGGATTAGCCCCTAATGAAATAGAATCCTTTTTCATTTGACCAAATTCTTTTTTCATTCCAGGAAGCTATCCAGGAGAGTAAAATTCCCATTTAAAATAACTTTGGAATGGATTGATATTTTTTCATTAAACAAATGGAAGGCAGTTCTATGAGCCAAATCCTGTCTACCCTGAAAATTTCAGACCAAAATTACAAACTGTATAGGCACAAGATGATGATACAAAATCATATAAAAATGATGACTTTTTTTTTAAATTTTTGTCCTATCCAGATCTTTGAATTCACACATCTAACCGGAATGAAACTTAGCACGTTAAGAGATCTACCCTATGAGTCCGCACATGCAAAATTATGTGCAAGCCCATTGAACCGTTGCAAAGATATTAAATGTCAAAATTTGAGGTTTAACATAGAAAGTCCAGCTCATCCCTAAGTATGCGGGTGGTACCATGCCCCTATATTATGTATTTATGCAACAGGTGCAGGTCTTGATTGGCCAATATAAAACTACAGTCTCATGACCAACTTGCAAGATAGTACTACTATTTTCCAAAGCTGGATATGTTGCAATGGAATACATGACCAACTTGCAGGACAGTACTACTGTGACATACAATGGAATGCTAAGCCAATCAGAGAGCAGCTTTAACAATTCTGATGACATCGCAATAGCAAAGGGCAGCACAAAGCTAACATATGTGAGACACTTTGTAGACTTAGTTACTTCCTACTTCACATCTATTTCAGTTGTATTGACTTACATTGATTTTATTGATTTGTGCTATACTGATTTGTAACATATTGCCTTGCTTCTCTTGTGCTCAACCCATGATAAAAAGTGCACAGTTTACATTTTGCACTTTTTTAATTTTATCATTTTTGATTCTTTCTATCACAAAACAACCTAAACATCTGTTGCACAAATCAAATATGACATGGGTAAGAGTGAGATAGAAGAAAAATCTTCACCTGTCATGCTTGATCTCTTCTGACCTCACTTGTGACTTTGCCACTGGTATGGTCAGGAGGTCAAGTATAACTTGTGAAGATATTTCTACTATCTCCCTTTTACCCACGTCATATCCCATATATGTTATGTATATATATATATATATATATATATATATATATATATATATATATGGGATATGACATGGCCCGACTGAAGATATCATATTTATCTTCACGAGGCCAATGATATCATGATGTCATTGGCCTCGGTGAAGATAAATATGATATCTTCAATCGACATTCATATTCAGTTTATACTATGTATGTTTTGGGCTGCATTCAACAAAAGCTCCAAATGTGCACTTAATACATTGCACTACATAGAGATGTTAGCTGTTTCAACACAAATCTGCAGTAGGTCTATCAGCACAACAGATGCATATGTTGTTTAAAAATATATATGTAGTTGATCCTGCTACTTTAAAATTATTGTGCCAAAATGTGTCTGGATTCTGGCTAATCTTGCCCTGACCACCACAATACAACTCTCTATAGCCCCTCCCTCAAAAGAGCAGATTACATATATTCTTAAATAAAATTGTTTCATGTTGCTGCAGTAAACTCATTGAATAATACATATCTGGTTGATCCTGCCTACATCTTAACACAAATAATTAAATATAAACATATCTGGTTGATCCTGCAACTTCCTTTCACCCATTGACCAATCAGAACGCATTGAAATGTAACGTGACTGAGCGGAACAATATTGAAATCTCAGTTACTTTCAGTTATACAGCCTGTGCTGTAAATTGCTCAAAAACTGTAACGCTTTCCTAATACTGGCTATATGCTATGGCAACTGACACTCGTGCTTTCGTCTGCTGTTCTGAAGCTGCCGACTCACTCGCTCTTCTCTTACTGTTGTCAGCAGCTTCTTCTGTTAAAATATAGCCAGTATCTGTTGACACATTCAGCTGTAGAGAACAGGCATGTCATGGAAGTGGTGGTGGTGCTCGCTGTTCACAATTGGAAAGCTAAAGTTCTTTGCTCACCCAGGGCTCAATCCTATCACTGTTTTCAGAGCTTTATGTACATTACTTGTTTGAAGGGTACACCCCTTGCTGATTATTTACAGGTTTCATACTAATTTTTTAGAAGTTCAGTTTGAAAACAAATTCAATAGTTGTGAGGAAATGATGTCTGTGAAAGTTATGTTAAAAAGTATGTGGGGGGGTACATCTTTGCTGCTTGCCCTTGCATTATTGTAGAATTTCAAACAAAAATCAGGGGGTCATATCACCCTTACTTCATATTTAAAAGAAGTTCTGGTTTTGCTGTCTCCAAGCATAGTCCAGACTACCTTGAGATAGCCTGACTTAAAAACTGTTTTGTCTCAGATGGCCAGTGTTTTTCTACATAGCTACCAACTTACAGGTGCATTGTACTGATTACATAGATCATATACCCCCCCCCCCCAAGTTTGAAGAACAGGCTGGGTCTCGCACCTCATAGGTACTGTGATGATACAGAACATGAGAGTTAAGCTCAAGTGTTCGTGTGGCACCACAGTACCTATGAGGTGTGAGAACCAAATTAGAATTTTGGTATTCTACCTGAAGCACCAAATTAAAAACAAAATTTCTAGCCCTGGGTAGGCTTCATTTGAGAGCATTACGACTTATGGCAAAGCAATTTTTTGTTGTATTTTTCTGGTGTTCAGTTTCTTTTAAATGTACCTAATTTTTGGTACCCTTCAAGATTAAATCTACCAGACCAGTTTCACTACAGGTTATTAAGGTATCCCTAGACTCCAATAGGTTGCAGTGCAGTGTTTGGTAGGAAAATAAAAACTTCCATCTTTAGGTTGAGGAGAAAAGTGACAATCTCTCAAGGGGTCAGACAGAGGCAGTCATCACACCCTGGGCTCCCTAAATGTGACTCTCAATATTTTAGTCTCAGTCCAGCCTGGCATGTAAGGAAGTGTGCTTTGATTTCAGCAAAAGAGTAAAATCATGAAACATGGCTAATTTTCCAGTTTCAGTTTTGTTGCGGAGGGAAGTAGCCTGGAATTGAAATACCTGTCAGACCAAAAGTCTAGCACTACTCCACAGGCCTTAGGGCTTATACTCAAGACAGCAGAGAGAGGAATGACATTCCTGTTGTTGCAGCATTGCTTCAACTGTTGTTTAATACAGTATTAGTAGCACCACAAAAAACAAAATGAAAAAAAAAATACATATGGAATAACCTACACGAAACATTTAGACTTCCAATATAGCAAATCATATTTAGTTAATTTGGAAATGAGAACAGGAAAGAACTGAGCCAACTTCTCTCTAAAACAAATACAGCTTAAGTCTATTTTCACACCTCTCATCTCTCCACAGATATGCTCCAGTCATTCACATTTCAATTTACAGGCTTTGATTGACATTGTTTGATTGCATGCTTCCACAGTGACAGTAATTTTATTTCCTATTCTGGCATCTCAACTCTGGTATGCCAACCACTTGACCAGAGTTCATTCTTTTCCCACCACTTTTAACAGACACTCAGGATTTGTCTTTTTCAATATCTACCAAGATCTTGTAACAATGATCACTCTTTTGCAAAAAGCAGCCTACCTCAGCAAGATGTCTAACTGTCTGTCATGGTGAGTCATGTCAGTCATTTGCTGAGGGCTTCCTTTCTCTTGATCTCCACGGCTTGCAGCCTGCAGTCAGGGAACAGGTGCTAGACACCAGTGATGCACTCAGAACATGACCAGGAAGAAGGAAAGTGGCCACTATACCAAGTGTTACTCGGAATGATTAGAAGGAAAGGGCAGCTAGACACTAGGGGCTAGATTCTCAAGACACTCTGAAGGTGCAAAACCATCCGCATGTCCCCAAAAGTTCTGCAGTTGCAGAAAAAAAGGGGAAATTGCACTGAGTTGTATATGCAGCAAACCTCCAACAACCCCAGGTACAGAGCATTAGAGTAATCAAGTCGGCTAGTGAAAAAGGCATGAATAACTGTAGCCAGGTCAGTGGGAGTCAAGAATGATTGGATCCTGGCAATATTCCAAAGATGAGAAAAAAATAGCTGTAACAACTGACGTATGAGACCTGTTTTTCAGGGTCAAGCCAATCATCAACAATAATGCCAAGACCCTTGACCACCTTTATCACTGACAAGGGATGACCATCAACCACAAGGGCAGGTAGTCTCCCATCAGTGAAGATACCCACATGACCCTGCTCGATCACCATAACCTCTGTCTTTCTGGGGTTGAGACACAGCCAGTTAGTGGACATCCAGTTGTTTTGGACATTAATGCCTCACTTTATGTTTCCAGTTTATATTTTAAATTATCTGTAAAGGAAAGTAATATTCTTGCAACTACTTACAATAATGTTTGTTGTTTTGTTCTGGATTATCCTCTTTATACCCATCGTTGTTCTTTGTATTCTTAATTGGATTGGTTATCCTCAAAATCAAAGTTTGCTTAATTTTTGGGTTGTGAAACATCAATGTTTTACTTTGCCTTGCATGTAAAACTTTTCAAATCATTTCATAAATTGATTCTACAGTTCAATTTTGCTACAAATATGTCAACCTCGGGGGTGGATAGTAATGAGTCAGTGACTGTATGAAACTCCTTTTCAGACACAGATAGCATTTTCATCTTATTTCCAGTTATGGAAAAAGAATCAAAGGGTAATAATGATATATCTGCAGATTCAGATTGTTCATTAATGGACATTTAAATGAACTCTTTGTACAGTGTGTAAATATTATACTTTACACAAATGATCATATTCTTCCTGATACAAGTTTAAATACTGACAATTCCCAGAGAGCTAGCTTTGATGTTTCTCAGAGTAGAGCCTTGAGGTTAAAACCTAAGTCTTACTTTTGTCCCGGCAGAGAACCCTGAAAAGACTGAGAACTGTGGATTGAGAGTGCAGGGTTAATGAGTTTACTTTCTTATTTTAGTCTGTTCATATCTTTGCACATGGACAGTTTAAAACAGTATTAAACAGAGAGATAAAGGATAGTACAGTAAAAGTTTAACACATTTTAAAACATTTTAAACTTCTGAATCTTTAGTTAAATAGTGAAGATTCTTTAATATTGAGTTAAGGTAGGTTAAAGTAGGTTAAACCCCTTTTATTTTCAGAATTTATATCCTTGTGGTTTTTATTGTACTGAATATATTTTCAGTATTCCAACTAGCCCTGCCAGAGAGTGTTTGCAGTTGCCTATAAGGTTTATGAGAGAGTGAGAGAGAAAGAGAGAGTGTGATCGACATCCAGCAATCACCAGCTCACTGCTAGCACACAAGCAGGCAGCACACCTCTATCTGTGGCTGCAGAGGTGAAGAAAGTCTTGCTGTTCTCATAGTGTAGCACTCCTCTTTCTAATATGGGCACTCAGGATTTTCGGGTGCCCAGAAACTTATTTCCAGGGCAATTTTCAAAAAACAAACACCAGAATCTAGGTAAATGGGTCCTGTTTAGCTAAGTCCAGGTGTTTTTTTAAATGTATCATTTTTATGTATTTTCAATGTTTAAGAAAAAAACAAGATGACAGCAGGCACCATCGGTAGTTTTTTCCACAAGATCTATATTTGTTACAGCACAACAGGTAAATCATGAAAATAAGCACATACAATAATTCTTTTTTTATTTACCATTCACATCAAGACAATTAACTCTAAATTTGTTGTAACTCTGGAACCCTATGATATTTTTTTCAGGAAACCTCCCAAAGGTACACCCTTGGCATGGGCCCTTTCAATCCTGAAAATTTCATGAAAAAAATCCACCCTGTCTAGGCTGTAGGTGACAGCAGAAAATACCCAATGTTAAGTATAGGGAAACCAAACATGTCTTTTTGTTTTTGTTTTTGTTTTTTGATGCTCCGTATCTCAAAAACTGAACAAGATGTTGTCACAAAACTTTTCACATCTTGAGACTCTGGCAGCCTGACTGGGCATGCCAAATTGTCGGCTATTTTGTCAAACGATATCAAGTTATTAAGGTGCAAACATTGGAGTTTAATATTAAACAGCCTATTCAACTCTAACTATTGGGACTCTACCGTGCCACAATAATAAATGATACACAGTGGGGACCTCACAAGTGTCATAAACAGAATGAATAGAGATAAATCATTTATCACACAAGGTCCTTTCTGCATATTTCATTTATGCAATAGTATGGGATCTTATGTGATAGATTTTTTTTTAGCTTTTTAAAAAAAATATTATTTCTAAAAGCCTGTAGGTTAATTTTTTGAACTGGTGGTACTGTGCATTCCCCCATCTCATTTGTCTTAGCTATTGCCATGGGTGTGGTGTCAAGATGACAAGCTGGCACTGTGACATAGCAGTTCATTGGAGCTGCATAATTTCTGCAGAAATTACAGATCACTGCTGCAACAGTTCTGTTGCAAATGATAATTCTGCCTCAGAACGTGGACCCAAAGTGCCACAGAAAAATTGGGGTCTTGTCTGTTTACAAACTAAACCAATCCAAGTACATAAAATGCACACTGTATGCATGGCTGCCCTGGCATCAACACAGGAAACATGCTCTCTACACTGCTATGTCAGCTACACAGTTCCACATCCTCCATCTGTTTTACATAATCAGTATTTTGCACACTTGTTGTTTGCCTGCTGTATGTTGCTCTGTACTAGTGCCAATAACAGTCCCCGACCAAACTTACTAAGACCCCCAAAATGATTCCTCCTGCTTTCACCCCAGCTTCCAAAACAGATTTTGTTTGTTCTTCTTCTTCTTTCAAATACTTTCTCTTCTTGTAAGGGACCCTTCCCAGTGCTGCTCCAGTAGTGATATACAGTACCACCCCTTCATTTCTTCTGGAACCACCGCCATACTTGCAAACTTCTGTTATTTCAATTTACACCCATCTTAACCATGCTTGCTCACCCAAATAATTCGGCAATCATTTCCACTCATCTTAGCTGCACTCACTCACCAACAGCATTTGGTGATTGCAATGTCTAACTATTTAAACTGTAATGCTCAAAGAAAGTACAAATAGAAGAAAACACTCTTAGCAGTTGCATAATGTACATATTAAGACAGCAAAGTCACCCAACAGTACACTGTCACTTGAAGTTGCTGCCTGTCCTCAATACTTCCATTACCTGTACATATTTTCATATAAATATTGCCTCCAGCTAGTGGCCAGAAAGCAACATTACATTGACCAAAAATAACTATTTTTTCAGTTAAACATTCCAGCTACATTTTTTATAATTTCTTATTTTAAATGCCACAAAATTCTCAAAAAAAAAATATTATTTATTAAAGTTAATGAAGCTATTTCATCATCACAATTAGGCACTATAGGATGTGCATTGTGCAAGGATAATAGCACTTCTTGGATGGTGGAAGCACTCCACCTTCATCATCATCCTTCAACCCACCCGGAGTGTGTTGTTATCACAGCACAATGAATACCCTGTTGTGCCTTATCGCATATGTATCATATCATATTTAGTTTTTTGCTTTTTACTTTGTTTTCATGTTCCTTTAACAGGTACAAATATCAGGGAGTTGTGAAGAGTCTAAATAATTTCACTGCTGTCTTCAAAGGTCTTCCCTCCAGATGCTGCCTCCTCTTCAACAGCAAGCAAGTCACCGGCCCCCTTCCCTCATCTCTGGCGCACTGATATGCCATTACAGGGCATGGTCATCACTAATGTAATGGTAAGTAGCATGCCATCATTTTTGTTTTTGTTTTTTTTATTTTCATATTACTTTCATAGGTAAACTTGTCCAGGACACATGGGCCAACTGAGGAAAAAATAATTTCATTCTAGTCTTCACAGGTAACTACCTGGTATAGTTTAGTTTATTTTATTGTTCTAGGAATTACTACCTTTGAGCCAGAGGCTCTTTTACAAAGGTTCCTCGTCAATTAGGTACAGTACAAAAAAGGTTACATAGATAACACAACAATTTGTGCTGTGTCAAGAGTGAGAAAACATATACAAATACATAACAAATCATTTGTGCAAAAGGACATGAGATATCAATAATCACATTATTATTACAAGAAAGAGGTCATGTTAGATTAGGAGAAACAAATAGGGAAAAAGTCCAGAACAGAGAGGGTAAGTGAAAGGTGTCGGGAGCAGACAATAGAAGGAGAAAAGGTTTCCCAAACATGTCTTTGTCAAATAACGGAACAGGGTGGGTAGTGAGAAAATAGGAGGTTTAATCAGGGCAGTCACAGGAGCTGGAGGTGGCAAGGTGAGAGAACAGCCTTGATTTGAAAATACCTAGAGAGGTGGAGGCAGTAATATGAGTGCTGAGGGCATTTAGCTAGCTGGGGGCACGATAGGCAAATGATCTTTGTCCCTGAGAAGTCTGGCATCAGGGGACTTGGAGAGGGCTGGTGTTCTGATCTTCTGGTAAGATGGGTGCTAGCACTTGGGCATAACAGGTCTTGGATACAAGGTGGAGTGAGGCCCAGAGTGGATTTTTTTGCCATCAGGCAGGTAAGGTACTTTATCTGGTTTGAGAGTTGCAACCAACCTGAGTCAGCATAGAGTTCACATGTGTGGGTACGTCGATGTGCACCAGTGAGCAGCTGACAGGCCTTATTTAGGGATATTGTAATGCGACTAAGTGCTGTAGTAGTGGCAGATCCGTATATAACTAAGCCACAGTCAGCGACTGAGATGACAGAGGATTGGATGGCACTCTCCTCAGTGCAGAATGGGTAAGGAGCTGTTGGTAGGGGAGGGAGAAAGAGGAAAACATAGCCTGCCATAGTAAAACTGGGTGTGAATATTGGATATGCTGTGCAGCCACCATAGTGGCCAACTGAGGAAAATAACTTCTCTTGCTGGCCTGATGGTGCTGAGGGTTGAGGCACTGGATGCCACACCTCACTTCAGGGTTGGGGAGCGGACTTGGGCCATCGGTGGGTCGGCCGGGGGAGATAGGCTGGAGCATCCCATGACTGCTCACCTACTCCAGGGAGGGTTGAGGCCACAGCCCAAACACTTGCCTGACTCTAAGTGGAGGCTGCAAGCCCCTAGTGGTAGGGGATGAGCGGCTGCTATAAAGTGTGATGTCGGCCCTCTGCACCTCGACATCAGGGATCCTGCACTGTAGGGGAGGGAGAAAGAGGAAAACATAGCCTGCCATCTCCGGGAAGACGGAGCCCCAGAGACATGCCCTAAATGTGCCTTCACCCGACCGATGACCCCAGACCGAGGAAACACAAGGTATGGGCTAATAGGGGCTCTGCCCCATCCTCGCATGGGGGGGTAAACAGTAGCACCATGAGGTTCCTGGGGTCATTCAGGTAGGGTGAATGGTAGAGGGATGTCTGTCTAGGAGTTCCCAATCGGTCGGAGATGGAAGGCTGGGGACAAGCGGCATAAATAGAGATTTAAAAAAAGAATTCTCTCTTGCCTTCACAGGTGTTAGCTGGGAGAGGACAATGGATATACATACACCTGGGTCTTACTTACCTTCTATCAGGTGGTGATGTTGAACTTAATCTAGGTCCCAACCCATTACAGTATGCCTTCTTCTTTGTATCAATTGCCATGCCAAAATGTCAAGGGCCTAAAAATTGTTCACCTTAACAGATAATTAAGCAGCTTTTCCATCTGCCTGCTGCCACAACCACAGTAGACTTCTGGACTCCCACTGCTTGCTTTACCTGCCTACTAGGTCGTAATGTCATACACCTAATAGCGTATGACATTATAGCTAACCCGAGAGAGCACTGTCCAGGACAGTGAATGGTGCTGTACCACGTATACTGCTGTACATGGTATTGCATACATTCACATAAGACCTCTGCTGGGAGTGGGTTCTGCCAAGCAGCTGCCATGGCTCACTAGACTGAACCACAGCAGCAGGAACCCCAGGCGTTGTGTCTGGGTGTCTGGGGGTGGGTTTGATTCCCAGTCCCAGACATTTTATTTTTTTTTCACAATTTGTGCACTCCCTGAGTTGGACCCCTCCGGAGTTGATAATCTTTATTGGGGGGGTCTAGGAAGCACAGCCCCTCATAACAGGGGGTGTGGGGGATGGAGCTCCCCACAGAAAAAAGAATTATGCCACATGACAATATCGTGCTGTATTGGCAGTATGATTATGCCATGCAGCATAATGTCTTGCGACATTATGACCCCACCTTTACCTGCCAGAAACTTGCTGAACTTGAGCCTGCTCCATTGACCACCATGACTCCCAGTCATGTTATACTACTGTGTTCACCTGTTGCAGTAAGCAGGGGCTATCAGAGGGTGGGAGACGTGGCCAGTGCCAACATTTTGGGATGGGGCTTCCTGCTTTAAAAGTGCAGCCATTCCTGTGGCTGCCTGTGGAGTGGCTTCCCACAAGAGTGACAGGATCCTCCAGCAGGAGGCTCATGAGGGAGGCTCAGGGGGAGGCTTTATTATTGTTTATACAACTAATTTCCCTGTTTAATTGGTGTATCACGTTACTCCTAAAAGTCCTGCTATTGTAATGTTTTTGTAGGAACCTTGGACTAGTAAAAACAGGTAAAGGTAAGCATGCAGGTGTTCTGAATGTGCAACACTGGATTTTCAATATACCTTCTGAGTATTTGTATAGTGAGTGGCATGGATAATGTGATGCAGAGAATCTCTATTCTCTTTGCCAGAGAAAATGAAGACAATAATTGGGGACAACAGTTGTTAATAAGAGAGGGGAGTTCTCTGAAAAAAATGGGTTACTTAATCTGGGAATGTTGATCAGGAGGGAACATTTTAGTATGGGTTATTTCATCTGGAGTATGGTCACAAGTACACTTTAACTCTGAATAAGTTATTACTTTCAGGAAACATAGAAACCAATCCAGGTGCAGAAAACACCTCAGCAGAAGATAGGTTTGACCTTCAAAACTGGTTTAAGGTGGGTAATCTGAAATTCACTCATTTGAATACATGCAGTGTTTTACCTAAGCAGCAGGAACTTAAGGCCTAGATGCAAATATTGTATCTGCTCCAGACATTTTGGCTATCAGTGAGTCAGGTTTAACAGATAATGCTGAGAGTAATTTAAAAAGCAAGGATGAATATAATGTAATTACCATAGAAGAAACCAAATAAATAAAAGAGGAGGGGGACCTATTATTTATGTTAAGGAAACTATTAAGGCTTAAGTGTTTACTAAAATAACAGTTTCCTTGTGATGTGAAAACATATTTATCAAAGTGGTATTGGGTAAGACAAAAAAGTGACTGTGGGCTGTATTTATAATCCCCCCAACATTAAAGGACCTGGACTTAAAGAATTAGTACCTGTCATGGGCTATAATAACAGCTTCTTCAGGATGTGAAAGCACGTTTATCAAAGTGGTATTGGGTAAGACAAATAACTGTGGGCTGTATTTACAGCCCCCCCCCAACCAAGTTAAAATGCCCAGACCTAAAGAATTAATAACTTGTGTTGGTTAGTTTTAAAAATAAGGAAGTTACATTGTTAGGGGATTTAAACTGAAATCAACAGGGTTTTAAAAATAGTAAGTACAAAAAAGTTCTGCAGAAAGTGACTCTTGTCCAGGTTATAAATGTTGTAACAAGATTAAACAGTCTGACTGTTCTGGACTCATTAATTGATTGGATATTAGTAAATAATGCCAGAAATGTGTTGCGTGCTGGGGCAGTGCCCACTTCAATTATTGACCGCATGTCAGTCGACTGTATCTGAAGCAACAAGAGACCTATGGGAAAAGACAGACTAATAACCAGTGTGACAAGGCTGAATAAGGCCTTGCCTCATTTGTTATGTAGAAAGAGTTTAAATGCAAGGGTCTATTCTATCCTCTCATTTTCTGTGTCTCATCTGTCTGGTTGCACAACTAAATTTTCTTGTGAGACCTAGGAACTGATCACTCTGATGGTTTCATGATTCTCCACCTCCTGCTATCTCTCTGTCTTCCCTTGCTGTTTGTTTAAAACAGTATATGCAGTTTTAAACAAAGGGATCCCAATTTCACACACAGTTTTACACAGAGATTCATATATAATCTTTTTTTATAACTGCAGATTTGCAAGAGGGAAGAAAAGACAGAAATAGCAAGGGAAGGCAGAGAGATAGCACATGGAGGAGAATCGTGAAACCATCGGAATTGTCAGTTCCTAGGTCTCAAGAGAAAATTTGATTGTGAAACCAAACAGACAAGAGATAGAAAAGGAGAGGATAGAACAGACTCTTGCATTTAAACTCTTTCTGCATAATAAATGGGGCAGGTTCTTATTCAACCCTATCACAGCCAGTATATCAGTAACTGATGAGATTTTAAACAAAATCACACTAGATTTTAGTTTAGTTAACTGGGATGCCCTAGACAACTGGGAAGACATAAATGGTCCATTTGAATGCCTTTTAACTTTGTACAATGAAGCAATTAATAGGCATACTCCATTAAAAAAGAAAAGAACACACAGCACAAAAAAATGATGGTTAAACAGGGAACTAATGTACATTTCAGAGAGTAGGCATGATGCTTGGGTAAAATGTAAATGAACAACTTTAAATGTACAAATAAAAAAAGACAACTGGAACATCTCTAGGGAACTGGGGAACAGACTCAAAAGATTAATAAAAAACAAAAGCAGATTATTACAAAAAAAGATCAGTAAAGTAACATTGGCTCCTTTTGGAAGGTAGTAAACAACTTAATTAAACCAAAGAAAAGGGAGAATATTGATTGCCTCATAAAGAATCCAAAGAAGAAATTCAGATATAGCATCCTATTTAAATTAGTGTTTTATTGCTTTATCAGGTTATGTTCATAATTTTACTATCAGAGATTCTGTTCATAGTGTGATTTTTTTTGAATAGCCCAAACTTCTATTTTAAAAGGATAATGAAAAATGAGGAGTTTAAACAGTTAACTGAGTTAGATTTAACAAAGGGCTAGGAGTAAAGTAGTTAAAGTCAAACTTGTGAAAACCATTGCAGCAGAGCTTTATCTGCTGTTAGAAAAATACCCATAATCTATCATTTTGTAAATGGGTGGTTCCTGATTTATGGAAAAAGACATACATGATCCAATTCATTAGAGTGGTCCTCAAACATCTGTAGAGAACTATTGACCTAATTCTGTTCTATCTTTGTAAGGTAACATCCAAGAAAGATTATTACATTTTCAATTGACAGAAATGATGGTGCAATATCAAAGGCACAGCATGGTTTCAGGAGGGATTGTAACACAGTGACTGCCTTGTCAGGTTCATGAATGAGCTGTATGTGAACATCGACGGTGGCTTGTTCACAGGGGCAGTGTTCCTGGACCTGATTTAGGCATTTGACATAGTGGACCACTTCCACCTGAAGCTAAGGCTGAGTAAAACAGATATGGGTCATCCTGTAGTAAACTGAATTACAAATTATCTGAAGAATAGAAAATAAATGGTCAGAGTCAATGGACTTTTAACTAATTTACGTTAACATCAGATATGGGGATCAAAGAGCTCTGTACTTCGACCCCTGTTGTATTCTTTATTCATTAATGAGTTGCCACAAATTTACAGCACCACAAAGCAAGCAAGGAAATCAGTGACCTAAATGGAACATTGAATGTTGAATTTGGGAATATGATGAAATGGTTTATGCAAAACAAATTATTGGTAAATAAAAGGAAAAAAAGTTGATGCTATGTTGTACAGTGCAGAAATAACATGAAAATACTGATATGTTTCTAGTCAGTTTTGATGGAGAGAATAATCTTGAAATGGTCAGTGACTTTAGGTACTTAGTCGTACTACTTGATTTACACTTGAGTTACAAAATTTAGGTGCAAGTCGAAAGCCACTAAATAAAGGAAAATTACACCCTCCTACCTTCTAAATGTTATTTGTTTCCATGTCAACAGACAACTCTTTTCATGTAGCTGTTAAAGATGTATGCAACTGCTTTATTCAGTGTTCACAGTTCATACTAGGCTCTGTTACTGTCCTGGGATGCCCCATTTCATGTTTGTTGAAATCTCATTGTCCCTGAGAGCTGCATTAGCATATGAGAATATGATGCATATTTACCCTTTAAACTCCCCAGTATGTCTGTCTGCTTAATTAGTCTTTTTTATTTATTTATTTATTTATTTGAAAGGTTTACCTGGAAAGGCATACTGGGCAGACAGCTGCTCGATTCCAAATGCATCCAGGGAAGGGGGACATAGGAGACAGTGCAAAAATATACATCAACAATATAGGAAAAACAGCACATTATACACAATGCTTACAATAGCCACAATTAATACATGCAGGGTTACATACAGATGTATAAGAGCAATGAATACAGAATAAAACAATATAATACAGTTGCCGATGTTAACAGTAAGATGACCTAACTCAAATTGAAGGATACAGGCAGGCAGCAGGGACTGCCAGCCAAGCACTGTCAGCTTGAAGTGTTCAGGCCAAGGTCTGGGAATAGGGAGGGTTAGGTGCAGGAGGAGCAGAAGTGGGCTTTGAGGGGAGAGTTGAGGCAGTGAGCAGAAGAGGCAAGCTGAATGGCTGAGGGGAGCAAATTCCATTGTTTAGGCATGTGTTATGAGAAGGACGCCTGACCTACAGTGGTGGACATGCATGGGACAGCCAGTGAGTGGGTATCATAATGTCTGAGAAGTGTGAGGGGGGAGGCGAAGATAGGGTGGAGGAGAGATAAGGGGTCAGGGACTGTGACCAATACTTGGTCATGAGCCTAGTGCAGTGGGACTGCCTGCTATCCTGAACAGAGGGGAGGCATAGGGTTTGAGAGAAGATGCAGTGATGGGTGTTGAGAGGACAGTCAAGGATGGAATGACAGAAGGAGTGGAAGAGGGTATCCAGTCTGGTTAGGAAAGTTTTGGGAGCAGCACTGTAGACTACATCACAATAGTCAAATACTGGGGGAATCATTTCCTGTACAACTGCACTGTGAACCAGCAGCAGAATATATCCTCAGTTGCGATACAAGGCGCCCAGCTTGGGGTGCAGCTTCTTGTGGTTGGCCTTGATATGTACAGAAAAGTCAAGGTGTTGGTCAAGCCAGACCCTGAGGAATCTAAAGGAAGTGCAGTCCTCCAGTTTTGTCACATTCAGGGTGTGGAAGGTGGGAAGGGAAGGGAGGTGAGAAAGTCTCTGCCTAGTGCTGAAGACATGGTGACAGTTTTCTTGGCATTCAGGAAGAGCTGGTTAGAATGAAATCAGAGTTGGACATTGTTGAAGTCACACTGAAGTCTGGATGCAACATCAGCGGTTGAGGGGCCTGATGTATGCAAGACTGTATGATCCGCATACATGTGAATGGATGTGTGTGGGCAGTCTTCAAGAAACAAGCTGCAAGAAAGTGTGAAATACCACATTTACCTTCAGTGAGATTTGCAAACTATCTAAGTTATAATGTAGTTTTTTTTCCCTTTAAACTCCATTCAGTTTATGAGTTTTCAGAGAATTTTTGCAGCGTATTTGTTCTGTCAGCATAGAGATATATGATATAAATGGCTGAGCTGATGTCATATTCTCTTATGCTAATGCAGTTCTCATGGACAATGAGATTTCAACGACCATGAAATGGAGACCCCCAGGGCAATTATAGGGACTACCATAAGCAGTGAAAACAAACTAAGGCTAACACATATAGCCCTAACAGCTACAGGAAAGGAGTTATCTGTTGACATGGAAACACATAAAATTTAAATGATATGAGGGTGTAGTTTCCTTTAATTAGAGTGTGGTCAATATGAACACAGGGAGCACAGTGGGGGCACATAACAGTGCTGAGATAAAATAGCTACAGTATAAACAATGCACAGTGGGAGAATAGCAACAGCCAGACATTAGCACCTATACCCAAAATAAAAATTGACACTCCCACATACCTGACTATAATTTTTTATGATGGCGCTGCAACTGGTGGTGGGTCAATGTCAGGAGGTACATTTGGGGAGGGGGATGTGTGTTGGACAATGGGCAAAGTTAAAGTTTCTCAGGTCTATGGAAGTTTTGCAAAGCTCAGTGAAGTGTGAATTTTTGGCATTTTGTGCGAATTTCACCAGCCAAGTTTTACTTTGCCACATATCTAGGGACATGTTTAGGTTGGGGCTTCACACCATGCGCCCCCCCAAATGGAGGAATTTTCCCCCTACACCCCTTTTGCTTTATATAATCAGCTCCAAGGGGGGGGAATTGGGGAAGGGGGGAGTAAGTCAGGATGTGGACAGATGTTCACATCTCCACATGATACAAAAAAAAAACATTAAAAAAACAAAGATGCACCCTCCATAGTTCGGAGCTGAATCCCTGTCAGCTTGAAATGCATTTACTTTCAGAGGCTGTCACACCAGTCTCTGAGCCACAAGGGCAGTGTGGTTTGCCTGCTGACAGCTGTGGTTCTTGAGTTCTCAGCATGAGTGATCACGGCTAAATGTACAGCGCTGTAGTGCACTGCACTGTTATTACCCTGTAGCTTTTATTACTCATGCTGTTTCCCCAATGCAGTTTTTTTTAACACGCTGTTTTTTATTAGTGGTTTTGACTGGCTACCCAAAATTCACCCAGAGCAAGTGTGAACACTGCTACACAAGAAATTAGGAGACTTATGTTCAATTAAAGATTTGTTAACTGATGATACTTGTAAGATTATATCTCAGATGTGTCTGTTATATTCACTAAACTATGGGAGTATAGTTTGTGGAAGTGTGGTATCAGAAAGAGTTTTAAACAAGAGGATTTTCATACACAGTGCTGTTTGCAGATCTGCTCTTCATGCTTAGCACAGAGAGCATCACAGAAATTTGTATGATAGATTGAACTGGTTGCAATTAGGGTACAGAGATAAGCTTTATATGAATTGTTTTGTCAGTACTCATACAATAATTTGTCAATACTTCTCAGAGGTGCTGCCTGTCAAAGGCATGGGGGGAGGTGAGGGTAATTGGCACCATGCAGTTTAATGAATGGCTGAAAAAATGGTGTGGAGCACAGGGGTTCGGCTTCATTGGGGACTGGGGTTCCACCTGGAGGGGACACCAGCCTATACTGGCAGGATGGTCTGCATCTGTCCAGGAAGGGAACAAGTCTTTTGAGCAATCGGTTTAAATGCTTTATTTGCAAGCTTTTAAACTAGTCAAAGGGGGAGGCACTGACAAGCAGCAGGAAAATCCCAGCCTCTCCCTACAAAACAGGGTACTAAATGAGAAAAAGACCGAGGTAGAACGGTCAGTGGGGGATGCTGCAACAGAAGGTAAAGCCATCAAAAAATGAAGAGCAATGAGTACCAATGCCAGTAGTCTGGGTAACAAGCTTCCTGAATTAGTGGCCTTGATGGAGGAGGAACATCTGGATATCGTGGCAGTCACAGAAACATGGTACACACAAAACCATGACTGGGACATAAACATACCAGGATACACTGTCTACAGGAGGGACAGGAGGGTAAAGAG
This sequence comes from Neoceratodus forsteri, assembly GCA_016271365.2. Lineage (NCBI taxonomy): Eukaryota > Metazoa > Chordata > Ceratodontiformes > Ceratodontidae > Neoceratodus > Neoceratodus forsteri. The sequence goes on along the minus strand of CM057449.1, from coordinate 537,611,532 downwards.
GAGGAGGAGTAGTTCTTTACATAAGGGAAGGAATAAAAGCAACAGAACAAAAGGGTAAACAGGAGGAGAAGAAACACTGTGGGTAAATTTGGAGACAGGCAATGGCACCACAATACACAGGGGTTAGATACAGACCCCTTCCTCCTCAGGGGGGGAGGAAATGACAGGGAAATGATAGAAAGTATACTTAGAATGGCAGAAAAAGGGGAGATATTGCTGATGGGTGATCTGAATATGCCAGATGTTAACTGGAGCGCAGTTGCAGCTGCCACTTCCAAGAGTGCAGTTATTCTAGATGCCCTACAGGGCATGCCTTAGACAACTAGTACTGGAGCCCACTCGAGAGGAGCAATATTAGACTTGATTCTCTCAAATGGAGATGGAGAGAGGATCACAGATGTAGAAGTAGGTAGCCATCTGGAACTGGCGACCATCGAACAGTATGGTTCACAATAAACACAGCAATAGAGTCAGGCCATACAAAGACAAAAGTACTGGACTTTAGGAGGGCTGACTTTGCTAAATGGGTGAGTGCCTAAGGAATGCACTAGCAAATGGGAAGGAAGGAGGGTGGAAGAACAATGGTAATAATAAAACTGCCATCACAGAGGTAACAAGCCTTTGTGTGAAGCAAATAAACAAAACAAGACGATGTAAGAAACCACTATGGTTCTCAAAGGAAGTGGCAGTGAAGGTTCAAGAGAAAAGAAAGCATTCAGGAAGTACAAGGAATCGTAGAAGGAGCAGGACAGAGAACTGTATCAGTTAAAGCAAAGGAGGCTGGAAGGCAATCAGAAACAGCAAAGGCCCAAACCGAGGAAAAGATAGCCAACTCAGTTAAGAAGAGGATAAACCTTTTATAGGTATATCAGGGAGCAAAAGGAAGACCAAGGGAGGGATAGTGAGGCTTAATAAAGGGGAGGGAGGGTGGGCAGAGGGAGACTGTGAAAAGGCAGAGATACTAAACAAATATTTTTGCTCAGTATTTACAAATGAAGAGGGGAGGTACATAAAACAAACAGTAGTAACACTCTGGATACAGAAGTTGATACCAGCCCATTTACAGAAGAAAGGGTTCTGAAAGAACTCTTAAAACTGAAGGTGGACAAAGCAATGGGGCCTGATGGGATTCATCCCAGAATTCTAAAAGAGCTAAGGGTAGAACTAGTAACACCACTGACTACCCTTTTTAACAAATCATGGGAGGATGGGTGGTACCCGAGGACTGGAGGAGGGTAGACGTGATTCCTCTTCACAAAAGTGGGAGCAAGGCAGAAGCAGGAAACTACAGACCTGTTAGTTTAACCTCAGTGATAGGGAAAATGATGGAATCACTTCTGAAGGAAAGAATTGTCGAGTATCTAGAGGCCAGAGGGGCACAGTACCCTAGGCAGCATGGATTCACAGCGGGAAGGTCATGCCATACAAATCTGATAGATTTCTTTGACTGGGTGACCAGAGTAGTAGATCAGGGAGGGGCGGTGGACATGGCCTACCTAGACTTTAGCAAGGCATTTGACACAGTCCCACACGAAAGATTATTATACAAGTTAGCCAGCCTGGGAGTGAGTCCCAAGATGACAGCCTGGGTAAAGAATTGACTGGAGAATAGGACACAGACAGTAATAGTAAATGGAGTCCACTCAGAAGAAAGGAGGGTTACTAGTTGAGTACTGCAGGGTTCAGTATTAGGACCAGTCCTCTTCAATATCTTTATAAGCGACATTGTGGAAGGACTGGAAGGAAAAGTATGTCTCTTTGCAGATGACACTAAGATCTGCAACAGAGTTGATGCACAGGGTGGGGTGGAAAGGATGAGAAGGGACTTGGCAAGGTTAGAGGAATGGTCAAATGTATGGCAGCTTAGATTCAATGCTAAGAAGTGCAATGTAATGCACCTGGGAAACAAAAACCCAAGAAAAGAGTGCACAATGGGGGGTGAGATACTAACAACAACAAAAATGGAAAGGGACCTGGGGGTAGTCATATCAGATGATCTAAAGGTGGGCAAGCAATGTGAGAGGGCAGCAAGGAGGGCTGGGGGGATACTGGGATGCATAGGGAGAGGCATCACCAGTAGAAAACAGGAAGTTATCCTCTGTACAGACAGCTGGTGAGACCCATCTGGAGTACTGTGTGCAGTTCTGAGACCCAATCTCCGCAGAAGACATAGACAAGATGGAAGCTGTCCAGAGGATGGCAACTAAAATGGTGCAGGGTCTGCACCTGAAGACATATGAAGAGAGACTTAAGAAGCTTAATATGTATAGCCTCGAGGAAAGGAGGGAGAGGGGGGACATGATAGAAACTTTCAAGTACCTCAAGGGAATCAACAAAGTCCAAGAGGGTAGCATCTTTCAAAAAAAGAGGTGTGCAAGAACAAGAGAGCACAATTTGAAGATAGAGGGGGGCGGCTCAGAGGTAATTTAAGGAAGTATTTTTTCACAGAGAGGGTTGTGGATGTATGGAATGGCCTTCTGGAGGAGGTTGTGGAGTCAAAATCAGTGGTGGAATTCAAGCATGCATGGGACAGTCATAAGGCAATTCTGGGGTGTGGGGGTAAGAAGAAGTAGGCTGCTGGTTAACTAGGATCTGCAGCTTATCCAGTAGGTAGGGAAATGGGCAGACTCGGTGGGCCAAGCGGTCCTTATCTGCAGTCAAATTCTATGTTTCTATGTTTCTATGTTAATACAACATTAAAAAAGGATGATGTGGGACCCTTATTTGGTATTGTTGTACCAAAAAGCAAATCAACAACTTTGCCTTCTCATGACACTGTAACTTTATCAGTTCTGTTGTTTAAAACTGCCAAAGGTCAAAACTTGTTTATATATACAGCTGCTAAATAATGGAAAAAGCTTGATACTAAATGTAAGTACTAATACAAAATGGCACAATGCTTAAAAGAGTATTTTACATCAGTATGCATGTGTTTGAGAAATTTAAGGAAAGAAAGAAGACCATCAGGCCATAGAGTATTCCACACAGTACTAACATACTAACATACTAAAATGCCAGCAGAATAGGCCTAACGGTCTTTCATGTCTGCTCCTTTGGTCAGCCCCCACCCTGGGTGCTGGACTCATGTTCCCTCGCTTTCTAGCTTCTCCTTCCCAGTTCCGGATATTCTTGCTGCATTGGATTTTGCTTCCAGAACCCTTCCCTGTACCTGTCCCACCCCTCTTGAACCCCTCCACTGTCTCTGCCACCACCAGCCCCCTAGGCAGTGCATTCCATGGCTCCACCACCTCTCTGTGAAGTAGCACCTCCTCCTTTCTCCCTGAATCTTCCCCTCCAGCTTCCACCCATGACCTCTAGTGGCCCCCTCCTCCTTCCTTCAAGCACCCTGACTGTTCCTCCCTATTTACCTTCTTCATGTACCTGAAGACCCCATCGTGTCCCCCGGTTCCTTCTCTCTTCTAATGTGTACATATTTAGCTCTTCGAGCCTCTCCTCATAGGTCCTGTCCCCCAAGCCCCAAATCATTTTGGTTGCCCTCCTCTGAACCCTCTCCAGGAGGTTAATGTCCCTCTTTAAGTGTGGCTTCCAAAACTGCACGCAGTACTCAAGGTGCGGCCTCACCAAGCAGTTATACAGAGGGAGTATCACTTCCCTCCTTCTGGAGGTGATCCCCCTAGCGATGCATCCCAGCATCCTGTTGGCCTTGGCTGCTGCCCTCCTACAAGTCTCAGAGTTGTTCATCTTGACATCTACCACCACCCCAGGTCCTCTCAGCCATCAGACTTGTCGCGATTTCCCACCCAGGGTGTACACTTGGCCTGGGTTTCTAAGCCCCAGGTGGAGTACCTTGCATTTCCTGCATTGAACCTCAGCTTCCACTTTCTAGACCATCTTTCCAGAGCCTCCAGGTCCCCTGTAGGGCCACCCTCCCTCCTCCCCATCCACCACCACCCCAGTTTCGAGTCATCTGCAAAGAGACTCATCTCACTCCTGATTCCTGTCCTTATGTCAGATACGTGGCGTTGAACAGAAGTGGCCCAGGACTGATCCTGTGGGACCACTGAGACCCTCCTTGGGGATGAGACTATCCCACCAACTTCGACCTCTGGGTCCGGTCCTGGGCCAATTGCCTATCCATCTGATCATCTGGTTCCCACCCCATTTCTCCCAGCTTATCCAACAGGCCCACGTGAGGAACAGAGTCAAATGCCTTGCTGAAGTCTAGAAAGAGGACGTCCACTGGTCTACCCAGGTCCAAGGCACTTGTCACCCAGTCATAGAACTCCACTAGGTTTGTCTGACATGATTTCCCCGGGATGAATCCATGCTGTCTATCGTCCAGGCACCCTGACTTATCCAGGTCCCCCCCTAGCCTCTCCTTGACAATGCCCTCCATCACCTTGCCCACCACCGATGTCAGGCTGACAGGCCTGTAGTTCCCTGCCACTTCCCTTGATCCCCCCTTGTGGATAGGCACTATATGCGCCACCTTCCAATCTTGGGGCACCCACCCTTTCCTCAGAGAGATGGTGAAAAGCTCCACCAGAGGTTTCGCCAAGACATCCACAAGTTCCTTCAGCACTCTGGGGTGTAATTTATCAGGCCCCAGTGCTTTCTCCGTCTTAAGGGAGCTGAGGGCTTCCCTCACTCTCTCTGCTGTGATTTCCACTTCCGGTACCTCTTCTTTCTGCTTAGCCCTCCCCCATCTGCCAGTGATGCCTCCCCCTCTCCCCAGACCCGCCGATCGGTAAGGGTCCCCCCCTCCTCAGTATCTCTGTCTCCTCCCATGTATGATACAGCACCCCATTTTCCTTGGTGAAAACTGAGGTGAAGTACTCATTTAGTACCTCAGCCTGCTCCCCGGTCTTGTGCCCATCTCCCTGATTTTATCCTGCTAATCTGCCCCTTCACCCTTTGTTTTTCCCCAATGTATCTAAAGAACCCCTTGTTCCCTCTCCTAATTTCCCTGGCCAGGTTCTGCTCCTTCCTTGCCTTAGCCAACCTCACCACTCTAGTGGCCCTTCTAGCCATCAGCTCATACTCCCCTCGATCCCTTTCACTCCTTGAGCACTTGAATTGCTTATAGGCTCCTTTCTTTCCTTGCACCACCTCCTGGACCTCCCTGTTCTACCAGCAGGGTTTTTGGGCCCTACCGCATTTTCGTCTTACTCTTGCACTGGTGCTAGTAGCATCCTGCACCCCTCTCCTGATGATTTCCCACCTACTGTTAGCGTCCATGTCTGACCCAATCCCATCCAAATGCTCCTTAAGGATCCTTCCCATTTCTTAAATCCGTCCCCCTAGAGTCGGTTACTTCCGTCTTTGTGCAGCCTTCTACCCTCCTAGGTCCAGGCAGAACCAGACCATGGCATGGTCACTCCCCGCCAATGGGTCCCGTGCACTCCAGGCCTCCCAAACTGGTCACTGTCTGCCAGAACCACATCCAGTACCCGAGCCTCCCTGGTCGTTCCCTCACCTGCTGAGTTAGGGAACTGCCTTGAAAGACATCCAACAACCTCTGTTCCTGGTCACAGAGGATGTCATAGTCTCCCAGTCTGTTCCTGGCATGTTTAAGTCCCCAACACCACCACTGCTCCTCTGCCCAGTCTGCAGTGCCTCCCAACATCTGCCACCAGACTGTCCTCCAGCTCCTCCACCAGGGCAGGGGGTCTATGCACCATCCTATTTTTACTCTCTTGCCCCCTTGTTATCAAGGTGACCCAAATCACCTCCACGGTTCCCTCTGCCTCTCTATTCCCCTAAGCCAATGCGGTTTTTGACTATCATTACTACCCCTCCCCTTCCCTCCCCTGTCCTTCCTGAACATAGTGTAACCCTCCAGGTTCAGGTCCCAGTCATGTCCTGCAGTGGCCCAAGTCTCAGTGACCACTGCCACGTCCACTGCTCCCTCAGTTATCGCCTGGAGCTCAGGCATTTTATTGCCCAAGCTCTCGGCATTTAGCAGACCACCTTCCACCCTTTCCTATAGTTCCATTTCCCTGCTCGTGTTCCCATGGGGATTCTGTTTTCCCTGGTCTGCACCCCCCTTGCCAGTCGGCCTTTTCCCTGCAATCCTCCTGGTTCCAGGGGGTGGAGATATCCGTCTTTATCGGCACCCTTGACCGCCTTTTTCTCCCATCCTGCCCCCTTCACAAGTTTAAACCCCACTTTTCACCAATGAACCCCTCTATTTTCAACTTTAAGGATTCCCTCCTCCAAATTGAGATGTAGTCTATCTCTAGCATCAGCTCTTATCCTCCCAGGTCTCCCCAATCCCCCATCAACCCATACCCTCTGGCCTCACACCACTCCCTGAGCCACTGGTTTATCTCCTAATCTTCCTTTGTGTTCCCCACTAGCCCTTGGCACTGGCAGGATTTCTGAGAAGGAAATCTGTGCATCCTATGTCATGACAGACCTGGCGAGCTCCTGAATCTTGCCTGTATCTCTAGCTCTCATTTCCCTCAATGTCATTTTGTACCCAGGTGTACCAGTATGTCTGGGAACCCCACAATCCTTTGCCAGCTGATATACTCGTGCTTAGCCCTGTGCACCGTTAGTCCAGGGAAGCATCTTGTTCTAACTGGCCAGGCTTCTCCTCCCTATCCCATTTGATACCCCTGATCATAGAATCCCTCAGCAGAGCACTCTAACCACTCCTTTTCCCTCCATTCCCCCTCTTCCATGTCCTCATCCTTTCTGCTGGCCCCTCCACCAGCCGGCTCCTTGTTCCTCCCCTGTCTGGGTGCCACCTCCTTATTTACCATGGCCACCCCTCCCTCCAATCCTATGCCTCTCTGAGTATCCTTCTGTACCTTACACCCCTCACTGCTTTGCAACTGGTCCTTCTCCCCCATCTGCTAAACTAGCCTGGCTCATCCTCCCTTCCTTCCTGTCTCCATTTAGTTCCTCCTTGCTTGTCGTGCTCCCCTGGCCTAAACCCTCAGCTCCCTTTACTGAATCCTCCTTGTACCTCTGGTCCTTCTCCTTTACCTTTCCTCCCAACTGGTCCTTCTTCTTGCGCTTTCCTCCCTCTTCCACCTGCCCCTCCTGCTCTGATTCACTGCTCCCCCCATTCTCCTGCATTCCAGGTCCCCCCCTGTTCTTCCTGCTATCTGGCCCCTGCCTCCTGCCTCCCACTCCGTTTCCGTCTCTAACCACCCCTGTCGTGGCAACATCACCCCCCTCATCCTCGAGCAGAAGAAGAGAATTGAAGCGGTTATTGAGTGTAAGGTCTGATCCACCTCCCCGCCTTGCTTCCTTCTGTCCAGCCCTGGCCATCTGCCTACTTCCTTGAGAATGTTGTCCCTCCGTCCCTCCTTTGTGAGGGTCCCCAGTTACCTGCCTGCTTCCTTGGTAGTGTCCTTTTGCACCTCTGCCAGGGTCCCTATGTGACCCCTGAGTATTCTCCTGCACTCCTTTCCCTATGCCCTCACCCCCAGTGCTTGGTGCAACCCCATAGGAGATTCCCAGCCCCCTTCCCCAACCATACCACCCCTCCCCCAGCTTTCTCCTAATCTCCGCAACCTCCTCCCTAAGCTGTGCTAGCTGGTAGCACACTGGGCAACCACCGAACTTCCAAGCCCAGTCCAGTATCATGGCTGCTCCACACCCTGTGCACCCCACCACCCTCCCAAAGATGCCGGCCCTAATGACGGTGGTTCCATCCCCTTCCAAATAGGTTTCCTTGGGTGAGCCACCAGTTTCCCCTAGTCCAAGATACACCCTACTGCCTAATCAGGTCACCCACTAATCTTAGAGACAGTCCCACTGTACACCAGTAACCCTGTTACTAGGTGCAGTACAACACATAAAACTTATAAGGAAATGAACAACCCCTAAGCTCCTCTCTCCCAGCCTTTAAATCCACCCCCAGTGGCTAGAACTACATGAGCTGCACCTGCAGCCTTTTCCTCCAATTGCAGGGCAGGTGTTCCCATAAATTCACAGACTTCTGGGGAGGGAGGGTGGGAGGGCGGTATTGGGCAGACACCTGACTCGAGAGAGAGTGTATCAGCCCTGTGTCTCCTCCAAACCCAGCAGCCAAAGAACCAGGCCCAAGCAAACTCCTCCAAATAGGTTTTAAATCAGAAGAAATAGGCCTCTACCAGCGCAGCCTGTTACACAGTGAAACATCCACAAAATGAGCCCCACTTACAGCCACCAAATCAGTTTCCAAACATCCAGCAGCACCCAAAACAATACCCTGCTAGCCCCTTAGAAGTAAGAAAGAAAATAACTAACCTACCAAGTAAAATCCACAAGAACCCTGTGAAAACAACAGCAGAAGCTACTGTCCTGGAATACAACTGATCCTGTCCCCTTCCAGTTCTTTCTGAGAAGACAAAGCAGCTAACACCTCAACCTGATTCAGCTCTGCCTCCAGTCAATTGGCTGAGTGAGACCTGGCCAGACCATTAACACCCCTTCCCCACTATGCACTAACCTTTGCAGCTAATGGAGTCAGCAAAAGGAATCAAAATTCAAGTCAAAGCCCCCAAAATATGTTTGCTGCCAAAGGAAACAGGTCTCCAATTTAATCAGCTTCACTAACAACACATCAAAATAGGCTTGAAATTAACAGATATAGGTCTCCATTTCAAAGAACCAGGCCCAAGCAAATCCCACCAAATAGGTTTTAAATCAGAAGAAATAAGCCTCTACCAGTGCAGCCTGTTACACAGTGAAACATCCACAAAATGAACCCCACTTACAGCCACCAAATCAGTTTTCAAACCTCCAGCAGCCCCAAAACAATACCCTGCTAGCCCCTTAGAAGTAAGAAAGAAAAGAACTAACCTACCAAGTAAAATCCACAAGAACCCTGTGAAAACAACAGCAGCAGCTACTGTCCTGGAACACAACTGATCCTGTCCCCTTCCAGTTCAGTAGTTCAATGGGAATGGTATGTCACCCCTTTGTTTCACGGTACTTATCCAAGGGCCTCACCTGATAGCCCAGAGGAAGCGCTGTGTGTTCCGTGATAGTGATCTGGGTACAGCAACATACTAATGGAGCTAGAATTGTGGCAGCCTGAACTGAGAAGTGCTACTGCTGGCAGTACTAGGTGGCTCAGGGTGAGGATGGCAGTCATGTGGTGACCCAGTGGCCCCCTGCTTTTGCTGTGGAAACTGCTTCCATGCAAGAGATGGTGCACACATGCATAGAGCATGCTGCAAAACCTGAGGCCACAGGATGGCTGGACCACTTTCCAGGATGGAGGAAGACAAGGGAAGAATTGGGGAGAAAACACTAGCAGCTGTCAAAATGTTGTTGAGGCCTGAACAGAGTACAGTGAAGCCCACCAGGATAAAATGCAGTGTCACAGGTTTACTGCATGACAAAAGGGCTTAACTTCCATTGAAATTGCATTGTTTGCTGCACTAACTCTACTGCATAATTCTGCAGTGCTGTGCTTAATCCTGGTGGGCTTCACTGTATATACTTGAACACAGGGTATATACCTCATGCTGACTGCAACTGGTCAGGCACATAAAAATCTATACTGAAAAAAGGTATTTATCCACTTTCAACCTGAAGGTGGAAACCATGTCTGCTGAAACTACCTGTTCTGTAAGTCTATTGCATGTTTCCTTTCATTCTGTGAAGTACTGTAGTACTGCTTCACATGTCCTTTAAATCTTCCTCTATTGAAACAGAAGAAAGGCAAAATAATACTGGGTAGAGTAATGTTCTCAGGGGAGCAACAAGGCACACTGTATGATGCATGCATGATAATTTCCTAATGGGGTTAAAAGAATGCTAAGAATTCTAAACATAAACAAGGAAAAAGGACCTTATGGAAAACACCACCAAGACCTAAAGGAAGGAGCCAAGAAGCTATCTATATTGGCACTAATATTCAGTTGAGGGCCGGTCAGCGCAGCTGCAGCACTATGGCATGTGATACCGGCATCCTGAGTTGTGGAACAATCTTGGGCAGTCAATGTCCTGCCAGGTGGAAAATGACAGAGCATCCAAGAGGATGCTCTCATCCTCCAGGGAGGGGGGCCACCACTGCTGTACTGCAAAGTGGGTGACATCAGGCATTAGTGCAATGGGCAGCACCTGCAGGCTGGGGGACGTAGGCCAAGGTTTGCATGAGGCTTTGACTGGATCTCCATGAGAGGTGCTTTCTCCGGGGGTGGGACCAGAAAAATGCAAAAAGGCCTGCTTTACACAGTGTGATGTTGGCATGCTTGCACCCCAATTCCAGTAACTGGCCACCTCAGGAACCCTGGGAACTTCTACCTCTGTATCTCGGATGGGGAGGGAGGTTTTATTTATTTATTTAGTTTTTGTTAACCGGGTAAGTGCACTAGCCAGCAAGTGACTGTTTTCGGGGTTGGACCCAGCATAGCTGGCATGTCTATGTGGGGGGGCCAGTTCTCCTCCCCACTGCTACCAACTGCTGCTCCCCTCCTTACTTCTACTGGTCCCTGCTCAGGTCATTAGTGGTAGGGAGGGTGGCAGGGGGTTTGACTGGGAAGAATAAAACCCCATGTGGACACTAGGTCCCATGATAGATAGGGAACTCTGGGCAGACTAGATGGACCACTGGTCTTTTTATGCCATCATTGTCTATGTTCCTATATTTCTATGTTAGGAATACAAAAAAACTGTAATCAGTTTAAACTACATTACAAAGACTGTTTGAAATCAGAAGCAATATGGAGGTTTTTTTTAACTATATTGTAACAATCCGTTATATATTCTAAAATAAAAAAAGTCTTCCTGAAAGTATATGTATGATATAAGTCATGTTAGAGCATACCTCCCTCTTTTTATAATATATATTGTTTTTGGCTCTTGTCTGTATCCACTTTTATGTTTTTGTATTATAATCTTTGGGTTGAGCCTATAAAAGGGTTACGTGGCCCAGTACATCTTATCTGGTTAACAAAACCTTAAACAAACAAACAAAAAAAAAACTCTTGCTGCCGCATTACCTCTATCAAACATCAGCAGCCATTTTGGACCAGTGCAAATCAAATCAATGCAGCTACCCAAATGCATTCATAAGCCACATGCAATTCAATGTCTACAGAGGAAAAATTACACTGTTCTTATCCACTACACTATCCAGACTGCTTAACAAACAGGAACGCTTTAATGGATTCTGTGAGGTGGTCAAATTCCTCAAAAGGTGAGTGGCAGAACAAATGAGAAAATAACATAAATGTTGTCTATTTGAGGAGGAAGGGATGCTACTGTATGTGCATTCAGAGAATACTAAATTAGCACCCCAACACTGTATAACTTAAATTCCTATACATGATTTATTAAGTGACCCAATGATAGTCACCGAATCAAGCCTATGGAATTCTGGGGTCATCACCAGTTTCTGTGCAGAACATGAAGTGTTCTGACCTTAAAACAAGCACTTGTAGTTGTGGGGGAAAAACTGTCCACTTTAAGTGCCTTGCATGACAAATACTGGCAAGACTCCAAAGCAGTGGCCTGCAAGTAATATACTATCTGTCTTCTAAATGCAAACACAGAACTGGAATCAAACATCTTTTACTGGAAGCACATACAGTACCAGATTCAGAGAAGGCAAGCATACTAAATTAAGCAGAGAATCGCATTAGACAGTTGTCCACAAAAAAAATACTTGTCCCACTGAACTAAGAAAATGTTTGCACTAGTAAACTCTAATGTGTAGCATATAAACTGTTTTAATAATATTGCATATAGCATTCTAATGGCATTTATTTATTTATTTTATTTAGTTTTTGTTAACCGGGTAGGTGCACTAGCCAACAGGTGACTATTTTCAGGCACGACCCAGGAGACACAATTACAGTACAAAATAGGTCAGTTTAGTTAACATAATACAGGCAAAGGTACAATGGTACAAGTACAGACATACGATTTTCAAAGGCAGGCATACGGTTTCAAATAGGCAGAGGGTACTGGTGGGGGGTCACATTTAGGGAGGGAGAGAGAGAGGAAAGGGAAGGTAAGGGGGATTTTAGGACAACAGGGGAGGTGTGAAACTGATGAGAGGTGGAGGGCAATGAACGAAAGGATGGAAGATAGCAGCTAACGGCCTTGCGGTGCTGGGCCGGGATACACAGCCGGCCTCATGGAACCAAGGGACGGCAGAGCAGGGGGGAGGGGATGAACGGCAAGTAGGAGGGAAGAGTGTTGCAGAAAGCAAGAGGATGATGCCAGAGGGTAAGGGGCAAGGAGGAGCTGAGGGACACAATTTCAAGGTGCAGCATTTAATGGGAAGACACAAAGCAATCCAATAGCAACGGAGCTGGATCAGAAGAGGCAGCTAGGCTGAAAGGCATGTACGGCAAGGAGCGGCGCGATTACAGCTTTAGTGGGAAAAGGCACTAAGAAGACCCGGGGCTATGGAACTAAAACTCGGCTGGGCTCAGGGACTCGTGCGTCAAAGTACGGCTAGTTATGGCTTTTGCGAAAAAGGGCACTGAAAAGACCCAGGACTATGGAACTGGAACTCGGCTGGGCATAGAGACGTATACGGTAAAGTGCGGCTAGATACGGGTTGGTGGGAAAGGTGCAAAAGGGGTTTTGGAACTGAGACCAGGTAGGACTGAGGGGGAGAGGAGTGAGAGGGGAAGGGAGAGGGATAGCAAGAGGGACCAGTACCCATTAACAATTAGATACATCTTATGGTTTAGTACTACATAGTAGAACTGACGAAGGATAAAACAAAAGAAGGATTATGTCATAATTATACACAAAGTCAGAAGAGAATAAACAATGTTGGATATGCAGTAAAAAAGGTCAGAATAATATACATATTACAACGTTAAGGCAATTAGGCAGCAAACATGATTGGAATAGAGTGTCCATATGAGAGGTTTGTAAGCATTACATTGTAAGTGCAGGCAGTCTTATAGATAGTTCATTAAAGTGCAATCAGACAAACCAGGTGACAGAGCATTGCTAAAATTCTGCTTGTTATTTCAAGGATATTTCAACTGTAATATTGGTCTTCCATAATTTTGACCTGGTACACAGAAAACCATGACTGGGATGTCAGCATATCAGGGCACACAATCTACAGGAGGACCAAGGAGGAGGAGGAGTAGTTCTGTACATAAGGGAAGGGATCAGAGCAATGGAGCTAAAGGGTAAACAGGGAGGGGAGGAGAGGAGGCACAGTGGGTCACCTTGGAGACAGGAAATGGCACCACAATCTGCACAGGGGTTGTATACAGATCCCAGTCTCAGGGGGAGGGCATTAACAAGGAAATGATGGGAGGTATCCTTAGAATGGCAGAAAAGGGGGAGATATTTTTTATGGGGGACCTGAATATGGCAGATGTTAACTGGTGCACATTAGCTGCAGCCACATCCAAGAGCAGAGCCATTCTCAATGCTCTACAGGGGGCATGCCTCAGGCAGCTAGTGTTGGAACTCACTCTGCAGGGAGCAGTCTTATACCTGGTACTCTCAAATGGGGACGGTGAAAGGATCTTGGATTTAGAAATGGGTAGCTATCTGGGAAAAAGCGACCACCAGACAATGTGGTTCACAATAAACATAGCCATAGAGTCAAGACATACAAAAGCTAGGGTTTTGGACTTTCAGGGGGCTGACTTTGGCAGAATGGAAGAATGCCTAGCACTAGCAAAAGGGCAGGAAGGGGGGTGGAGAAACAATTGGGCAAAATCAAAAGTGGCATCAAGGAGGCAACAAGCCTTTGTATGTAGCAAATAAACAAAACAATACAAAGGAAAAAAACACTATGGTTCTCAAAAGAAGTGGTGGGGAAGATTAGGGAGAAAAAGATAGCTTTCAGAAAGTATAAGGATCATAGAAGAAGCAGGAAAGAGAACTCTATTAGTTAAAGCAGAAAGAAGTGGGGAAGGCATCATACTTCAGAAAGGTCAGCTGATTTTCATGGTAACACCACGTAGGTGACCATCCGAGATGGAAGTAGCACGAAGGAAGAAGCAATGGTGCTCAGTTCAAGTCTATGCTAACTGCTAGAAGTCTCTCCTTCAGTTTGTTTGGTAAATAGATGCGGCACAGAATTTTCAAAGGATTGGGCAATTGAGCCAAGAAAATTCATCAATTGCATCTACAATATGTAAAATATAAATTCAATTGTAATGCTGTTCTCATTGTTCTAAATCAAATTACTACTAGGAACTGAGACAGCACTTTACATCAAGTACACTCTGAAATCAGTCTGTGTACCATATCATGCATGGGGGCTAGCTTTGAATTTGCTCCCCCATTCAAAAAACTAGTGTGCTTTGTGAAACTGAATAAAATTTTACATTGAATGTAGAAATGCTGCTATGCTGAATTTATGAGTGCACTTCAAGTATGTAGAGGCTTCAGACATACATGTTTCTTAGAAGCGGGGAAGGCAGTCAGAATAGCAAAGGCCCAAACTAAGGAAAAAATAGCCAACTTAATTAAGAAGGGGATAAAACCTTATATAGGAACATTAGTGAGTGAAGAAAGATTAAGGGAGGGATAATGAGGCTTAATAAAGGGAAGGGGGTTGGAAGAAGGTGACAGTGAAAAGGCAGAGATACTGAACGAATACATTTGTTCAGTATTCACAGAGAAGAGGAGGAAGATTTACCTAAACCAAACAGTAGAAGCACTCTGGACATAGAATTCTGGAGCACATGGGTTAAATCAGAAGTCTCCTGTTGCCAGGCACTTTATCACAGAGGGACATGCATTCAGTGTCAGCATTTCTTTGGATTTGAGAAAGCTGCACCTCTTAAAAGAGGTGGGGACAGGGGAAATATACTTTTACTCAGGAAAGCATTTTGGATCAATAGGTTCAAAAAAATGGATCCAAAATATGAGATAAATGAGGAGGTGGATTGGGCACCTCCTCTTCGACTGACTTTGATTTACATGGTCTCTATGGATGGCTGAACTTACTTTGTTAGACTCCCTTAGCTCATGTTTTGACTTATAGGCACTGCAGGATGGCTTGGGGTTTGCCTCAAATCCCATTTCATTGTTTCTCTAACCATCTCTGGACAGTTTAAAATGTTATTTTATATGCATACATGTCTAATATCTTCCCATTTCTAATAGATTTTTTTATACACCTGGGACCTAGTTGTACCCAGTTTATATACATTTATATTTGTATTAGTTTTCAGGCCCCTCACTACCTGACTCTCCAATTTTGGAAGGCTACAAGTGGATCTAATTTTTTTCATAGCAAGCCAGGTAGGGGCTTGTGGTTCTCCATGGATCTGGTCCATGAGGAGAATGTACAAAAATGGGACCTTTCATGTTTCTGCTGTGTATTAAGACTTAAATGATGCATTATAAAATATTTGGGCATTAAGTGAGTCTTATATGGCTGGACCAGTGGCACAGAGGGCAGAGACATTCATGCCTCACTTGCTGCCACATTGGCAACTCGAGTTTGGGGATGAACTTGGGTAATTCGGGGATAGGTTGTGGATAGGGGGCTGAACATCCCTGTGGATGCTCTCATTTTATCTTGGAGGGTGGGCAGACTGCTGCACTGCTGTACCGTCACCTAGGTGGTCATGGGTGGTGGCATGAGTCTGAGCAGCAGTTCTGGCTTGGGAACGCTCTCTGATGGAAGAAGTCAGCACATTCTCTAAAGTGCACATGACTGTTCATCACATCCATTGAGCATCCATGGGTCAGTAACCAAGAACAATGGAAAACATCACCAGTGGTAGGATGCCGACCCATGGTGCCTGACATATCCCATGCTGTCTACTGTACAAAGGGACCACCAGACTAAGTGTGCACTGGAGGGGGGTTGAGGGTCCTCCTGGTGGTCCCACCACAGGGTACAATCTGTGGAGGACTTGGAGGCATCCAGGTAAATCCCAGAAATGGTGGATGATGGGGTTGGGGCACTGCAAAGGCCAAAGGGGGCACACCAGGTGGAGCAAGAGGGAAAAATAAGGGCCTTATAAAGAACATGATTAAGTCATATTTTTTATTTTCTGTTTTGCTATGGTATCAATTTTAGTATCAATTTTTTGGATTGAGTAGACAATATGTAAAGTATGTCATATGGAATTTAGTTAAGAAATATTGTATGTTGCCTCTGTTTTTGAATATCTTCTGTTTGTTGCGTATACAGTCCAAATTATAGGATACTCCAATAGAATGTGTTTCAAGGGCTGAAAAATGTTGAAGCAGTTACATAAGCTGCTTTATTGGATTACTGCAGAAGCATAGCAGGAGTGAATTTTGTTTTGATTTACGGGTTGCTTAGCAATCAGAAAGTGATATCATGGAGTTAACACTGAGTTTCCAAGGAGGTTTTCAAAATTCATTGTAGTACATTTATGCACCTATGAGCCACTATTGGTGTCAATTTTAACTAAGGATAATGCAAACTTATGGTGCTTTATAAAAAAATATCTGAATATTTGACTTGGTTGGTACATGATCCAAAGATGCGTTGATGCCATCACATTCATGTTACAATGATGATGTCAAAAAATCTGGACACACACTGCATAACCATGCCTATATGTGACTCCTGGACAGCATAAAGCTGCCAATTTTTGTGTACTTCAAAACACAAATTGGGATAGAGAGAGCTCTGAAGTCTGTAAATTGGCAACTAACTGGTGTGTGCTCACAAGCAGAGATATAAGCTACAACATGGGGTTAGAGAGACTGTTGGTGCCAGTATGTATCTCTCAAATAAATTGTGTCACACTGTTAGCATTTCAGCATAATTACAAATGCTTTCACACAGAATAAAAACAGCTTACCTTAAGCTTCTTCATGAAAAATTCCTTAATAGTGCAAATCTGGTATTGGGCAAATAAAAACCCACAGATAAAGTGCAGTTCAGAGCAAGTAACTTAGCAGCTAACACATCAAACAAACAACTGCAGACATCATTAGGTGTTCCTGAGTGGGCTAGCTAGGCAGCCTGCAGACAGTGTGTATCCCAGAGTAGGGCACATACAATGGGCCGACATTTTTGCTAGACGCCTTCTTTAGAGCTGATTGGACCATAAACTGGGCTCCATTTAAATAGCATACATTATGCATATTTTAGTTTATTTATTTATTTATTGAAATGTTTCACCAGGAAAGGCACTCTGAGCAACAAGTTGCTCATCTCCTGGTGCGTCCTGGGGGAGATGGGTTAGGAGATACAATCATACAAATTCAATAAATTTCACAAGGAAACTACAACTTGTCCAGTACTGAATTTCATAACCAGGTAAATAGTGATACTCAAGAGGTGCTCTAGGCGAGTGGCATGCAGCTACTAAATTAAAGTGCATTGAGGTGCTGGTTACAACAGGTAAATAACAAATAAAAACAGGCAGTGGTAAGAACACAATAGTGCACAGTTAAATTGCGGGATAGAAATGAGGGAAAGGAGAAGTAACGGGTGTAAAGGAGGAACATGGTGAGAGCTTATTGAGGCACAAGATGGAAGGCAAGGGAGTTTAGAGAAGCTAGGAGCAGGTGCAGTTTGGAGAGATGAAGTTGTCAAGGGATGAAGAGATGGGACAGGGAGAAGAAGAGTGCCAGATGTGAGATGGCAGCGAGTTCCAGAGTTTAGGAAAGGGGCACGAGAACACTGCTTGACCAAATGAGGTAACTTGTTGAGGGATAGCCAACATGCATGAGTCAGTTGATCTGAGTGCATGTGAGGGGGAGAGAGGGGTGGAAAGAGAGAAGCAGAGGTATAAGGGTAGTGATCCAAACCAGAATTTAGAGATGAATTTAGCACAGCGGGCAAGATGTCTGCTGTCAAGAGAGGGAAATGACAGGGAGTGATAGCAGTCACAGTGGTGAGTGCAAGAACAGGACCGTGTCATCGACATACATGTAAATGGAGGTAGAAGTGCAGACAGATGGGATCTCATTTAGAAAGATGGAGAAAAGAAGAGGGTGTATCACTGAGCCGTGCGGCACATCAGTGTTGATTTGGAGTGGAGGGAATAAAGAATCAGTAATTCTAACTGATTGTATTCTACCTGTGAGGCAGGCTCTGAACCAGTTTGTGGCAGAGTCAGATAGACCTGCTTCAGAAAGGTTGTTTAGGAGGAGGGTGTGGGAAACTGTATTGAAAGCCTTGGCCAGTGTGGGAGGCTGAGCATCTGGCAAATAACATTCAACAGGAGTCCATAATACTGCTACAGTCCATAGCCTTTTATTGGCAGTATTTCAATTAACATCCGAGGATAAGACAGAAATCAAAAATGAACTTTCTAAAATAATACAAAATAAAATAAAAGGATGACAAACAGCATTTCAGTCCACAATTTCCAACCTTTAGTTTTTGCAGGAGTAGCACAACTGCCCAGGAAGGTGTTACAGGTACAACACCCAGAATCGATCTGATCCATTTCAGTCCTAACCTTATATATAAAGACCCAGCAACAATCTGGTTGGTCAACACTTCTGTCAATCAGCAAACCCAGCATCAAAATATAAAAAGTACATTTTCTAATATATAAAAATAAAGGAAAAGTATACCAAAATTTTCCCCTTTTA
This sequence comes from Neoceratodus forsteri, assembly GCA_016271365.2. NCBI lineage: Eukaryota > Metazoa > Chordata > Ceratodontiformes > Ceratodontidae > Neoceratodus > Neoceratodus forsteri. The sequence continues at coordinate 537,593,094 of CM057449.1, read as the reverse complement.
TAATAAACCTACCTAACCCTTGTAATTCGGATTGTATGTTTTTATTTACAATGTTTCAGAAAATCGAGAGCCCTCCCCCGAACGTCACGGCATAAAGAGAAGGAAAAACGGCCGCCCAGTTCCTATAGCCCAAAGGAGAGAAGGAATCCGGACAGGGGCCGTGAAAGGACCATTTCAAGCCTCAAACACTTCCTCATTCAAATGGAATGAACCCTAAAATGCAAAAAAAAATAGGTAAGCCAACCACTTACCGAGTCCTTCCACTGAATGTTTGATTAATGAAAGCGAAATACGCTACTGTGCGAATGTGCGCACAGTCGCAAAAGGGAAAGCCGCAACGGAATTCTTTCTGCAGCAAAAGCAGCGATTCTAAAAGGGAGGGGGGTTCTCAAATAACCAGAAACCTAGCGATTCCTTTCTAGTTTTAGACTAATATGATTTGGGACCAAAATTAACACAGGACTCGAGAAAAGGGAATGCGGCAGACTGGCAGCTTAAAAAAACGAAAGTCCATCTAATTTCGGGACGCTAGGTACATTCTTCAATTAATCTGCACTCGTAATGCTCATTTTATTTCGGGCACAGACGGAGACTTGTTTCTTTTTTATTTTATTTATTATTTCACTGAACATGATTGTTTTTTAAGTAAAGGGGGGGGACTATTGAATAGCGTAGCACAGGTGGCCAGGCTACACCACGCTATTTCTTACACACAGCAAAGGACACAGAAAGGAATACAAACTTCAGACATAGACTGCTCATGCATACTACAGAACAAACACAGGGAAACACATACAAATAATCAAAGTTATCTGACACTGTCTCTACCATATTCTCCTCCCCTCCTTTGTGCAAATCTTCCTTTAAACCTTTAAGGAGGATTTGAAAAAAAAATGGAACCACAGCCCACCCTCTCCATGGTTCCACCCCAGGGTCCCTATTTAATGAACAACTTCAACAAGTAAGCAGAAGTGACTCATCTTCTATATTAACATTCGGCTTTACCCCGGGATTTTCTGTCACATACCTAGATAAATAATCAACATTTACATGATGGTCTCCCTTTCTATGTTTAATAGTAAAACGATATGGCTGTAAAGCTAAGAACCACCGCATAATACCGGGGTTCTTATCTTTCATGTTTTGTAGCCAACACAATGGATTGTGATCTGTCCATATTTCAAATTCTGTACCCCATAGATAAAATCGGAGGGCTTTTATTGCCCACTTGATGGCTAAACACTCTTTTTCTATCGTAGAATATTTGGTTTCTCGTTCATGTAATTTCCGACTTATATATATCACCGGATGTTCTTCTCCGTTGACACTTTGGGTTAAGATGGCTCCGATTCCCCTATTAGAGGCATCTGTTTGTACTATAAAAGGACATGTGAAATCAGGTGTGCATAATATCGGAGATGAGCACAAGTAAGCTTTTATAGTATAAAATGCTTCTTCACATGCAGGACTCCAAATTATTTTGTCGGGCATTCGTTTTTTTGTAAGGTCGGATAAAGGTCCTGTTATAGTGGAAAAGGATGGAATAAAACGTCGATAATATTCGGCTAACTCTAAGAAAGCACGAACATCTTTCTTTGTTTGGGGTCTAGGACTATTGGCTATAGCTTCTACCTTGTTGATATCTGGTTTTATACCTCCTTGTCCTATTAAGAACCCTAAATATTTAGTTTCCTGCATTCCTATAGTACATTTTTCAGGATTTATGGCTAGACCGGATTTAGTGATAGCGGACAAGACTCTAGACAGGTGTTGCAGGTGTTCCTGCCATGTGGGACTAAACACCACTACATCATCTAAATAAGTGGCACTGTAAGTGGAATGGGGTGCTAATATTTGATCCATTACCCTTTGAAATGTCACAGGGGCTCCATGTAACCCAAAGGGCATCACAGTAAATTGAAATAGTCCTAAGGGGGTACTGAAAGCGGTTTTATCTTTCGCTTCTGGTTCTAATGGAATTTTCCAGTATCCCTTAGTCAAATCAATAGTAGAAAAATACTGGGAATTACCCAAGTGGTCCAAAATGTCATCAATGCGAGGCATTGGATAACTGTCAAATCGAGATATAGCATTGAGTCGGAGAAAGTCTAAACATAAACGTACACCCCCTTCCTTTTTATTTACTACAATTAAGGGGAAGCTTCATTCACTATGCAAAGGTTCAATTATTCCCATTTCCTGCATTTTATGTATTTCTTGTATTACGGTTTCTCGTACTCTTTCTGGTAATCGATAGGGTTTTTGACGTATTGGTTTAGGCTGGGACAAGTTTATATTATGTGTTACCCCTTTAATTCTCCCAGGAAAACCTCTGAAAGTATCCTTATGTGTTTTAGAATTTCCATTACTTCTGTTTTTTGTGTAGAAGTCAAGTTTGGATTTATTTTTATATCCTCCAGGCCACCTCCCCCTTCTAACCGGTGATAGGCTATTTCCATTTCACTAGTTCCCTCTTCAGGATATACATAATTACATAATTTAGGTATTCTTTCTGTCCAAGGTTTTAAGAGGTTGACATGATAGATTCGCTTCTTGTTGGTTTTATCATGCATATAAATTCATAGGTGACGGTCCTACTTTTCGAATCACCTTATATGGACCCTGCCATTTCATTAATAATTTGTTGTCCGAGGACGGAAGCAATAACAATACCTGATCACCCTCATGAAAAAACTTCATACTAGTCCCTTTATCATAATGTTGTTTTTGTATTAATTGATGTTTCTGGTTAGAAGCATGAGCTTGCTGACTATACCTTTGTATTCGCTCCCTCAATTGTATCCAATAATCTGGTAAACATTTATTGTGGTTTGTCTTACCTTCTTCCCACCATTCCTTTATGATGTCTAGTGGACCTCTTGGATTCCTCCCATATAATAACTCAAAATGGGAGAAGCCAGTTGAGGCTTGGGGCACCTCTCGATATGCAAACATTAAGTAGGGGAGGTATAGATCCCATTGTCTTCCTTCTTCATGTACAAACTTCTGGATCATTTTTTCCATAGTTTGATTAAAACGTTCTACCAGACCGTCAGTTTGAGGATGATAGGGGGATGTTCGTTTTGCCTCTATACTAAGGTCTGATAAAGCCGTTTCAACACTTGAGAGCAGAAGTTCGTATCATGATCAGTTAGTATTTCTTGTGGTATACCTACCCTACTGAATATTTTCCCCAACTCCTCAGCAATTTTAGGAGCAGTAACTGTCCGGAGGGGTATTGCTTCCGGATATTTGGTTGCACAGTCACAGACCACTAGAATATATTGATTTCCCTTAGTACTTTTTTGGACCGGCCAACAATATCCATAGCAATTCTTTGGAAAGGAGTGGAAAATAAGGGCATTACTTGCATTGGTACTTTATCTTTTCTCACAATTTTGGTTACCTTTTGACACTCTGGACAACTTTTGCAGTAATCAGCCACTTGCTCATGTATTCCTGGCCAGTAGAACCTACGCAATAATCAACTTAAGGTTCTATCCCTTCCTAAATGTCCAGCCATAGGAAGATCATGTGCAAGGCTGATTAGGTTTAACCTAAATTGTTCAGGAATCAATAATTGCTCCACAATTTCCTGTGTTCTAGGATTTTCACATACTCTATACATTAGCCCAGCTTTTATTTGGTATTTCTTTCCCAACTCTTGCTCCTTTCCCTGGTTAGCCATTAACACCTTTAGAGTTTCATCCTTGTTTTGCAATTCCATAAACAAACTTTTATCACATCCTCCCACCCCAACCTTCCTATCATCATTATTTTCGCCCACGTGATTTTTAGTCCAACTATGTTTCTCAGTCCTCTTTTGTTTTCTGGTTTTCTTATCTTTCCCTTGGGCCCCAAACACATCCTGTTCAAAAGGAAAGTATGTTTCTAGGGAGTCCTTGTCCAACTCTTGAGAAGTCTGCACCCTTGTTTGAGATCTAGTTGTCATAGCACAAAGATTGTTTGACAGTAGCTGCTGAAAAATAGGACAGTCATGTCCAATTAGTACAGTAACCGGTAATTTTGGCATGACTCCCACCTGTATGGTCTGTGTTTGCCCTTGAATCAGTAATTCGGTTTCTTCTAAGGGATATCTATGAATGTCCCCATGTATACAGATCACCTCCGTAGTGGGTTTTTCAGGAGATGGAACTACATTCAATAATTCTGCTTGTATTAATGTTTGTTTACTTCCTGAGTCCAATAGTCCCATAACAGTTTTGGTGCCAATTTGTACAGTAGTCATGTAGCATCCCCATTTGCTGATGCAAGATGAGAGGATTCAATTCGTCTCTTAGGACAAAATCTTGCAATATGTCCTTTACCTTTGCACTCATGACAGATTACCTCAGGACTGTGCCCCCTGACCGATTTTATCATGCCTTGCATACCAGTATTTAATGGAGTACTAACTGTACTTTTCAAAGGGGATGGAGTAGAAACAGATCTTACCGGTTACTGCTGGCTTGGATGAAAGCTGCTTCTTTGCTTGTGGGGTCTTGCAGCAATATAGTCTTCGGCCAAATGAATCGCACTGTCGGATGTTTCAGGACAATGTTCTCTGACCCACAGCTGTACCTCTGGGGGAAGTATCTGGAGAAATTGCTCCAATACTATCGTCTCAATAAGCTGTTCTTTGGTCTTAATGGCAGGTTGCATCCATTTGTGACATAAGTCTTTCAGTTGTATGAAGGCATCCTGTGGGTTATCTGCAGTTCCATACCTATATGATCTGAACCTTTGTCGATAGGTTTTAGTGTTAATGTCATATCATTTCAAAATAGCTTGTTTGACCCGGTCATAGTTGTTCACCTCGGCTACCTCCACCCAGCTATATGCGATCTGGGCCTTACCGGTCAAATAGGGAGCTAAACGTATGACCCATTGGTCTCTGGGCCAATTACAAGCAGTGGCAACCCTCTCAAAAGTCAGTAAATAAGCCTCGATGTCATCAGTATTAGTAAGTTTTGCCAACTTGATATCTTTCTGACCCCTTCCTTGTGCATCAGGGAGTCTTCCTTGACCCATCACTTGAAACGCCCTCAAGGTGTCATTCCATAAAGCCTCATATTCTCTGCGATCTTTGTCCCTTTGACGATCCATCTCCAGTTGTCTGGCACATAACCACCTTAGTAAATCTTGGGGTTCCTCAGGGAAACATTCTTCCTCCTCTTCACCTCCAGCAGCTTGCGCTAGCCCCTCAGGCTTCGTCTCCTCCATCTGAGTTTTCACAGCAACGGGCACTTTCCTCCGAGTACTAGTTTCTATCCCTGGCAGCAAAGATAGCTTATATTGCGCAGTGATGGCCCTGGTCTGTGCATCTTGTGGTCCAGGCTGAAGTGCTAAGTCTTCCTTTTCCTGATACATCCAAATTGCCCTCTGAACCGTGACTTGGATCCTCCAGTTGGTTAGCCCCAACCAGCCTCATGTAGCGGATCCCACTTCTGACACCAATGTGAGAGGCTGAGCATCTGGCAAATAACATTCAACAGGAGTCCATAATACTGCTACAGTCCATAGCCTTTTATTGGCAGTATTTCAATTAACATCCGAGGATAAGACAGAAATCAAAAATGAACTTTCGAAAATAATACAAAATAAAATAAAAGGATGACAAACAGCATTTCAGTCCACAATTTCCAACCTTTAGTTTTTGCAGGAGTAGCACAACTGCCCAGGAAGGTGTTACAGGAACAACACCCAGAATCGATCTGATCCATTTCAGTCCTAACCTTATATTTAAAGACCCAGCAACAATCTGGTTGGTCAACACTTCCGTAAATCAGCAAACCCAACATCAAAATATAAAAAGTGCATTTTCTAACATATAAAAATAAAGGAAAAGTATAGCAAAATTTTCCCCTTTTATAATAAACCTACCTAACCCTTGTAATTCGGATTGTAAGTTTTTATTTACAATGTTTCAGAAAATGGAGAGCCCTTCCCTGAACGTCACAGCATAAAGAGAAGGAAAAACGGCTGCCCAGTTCCTATAGCCCAAAGGAGAGAAGGAATCCGGACAGGGGCCGTGAAAGGACCATTTCAAGCCTCAAACACTTCCTCATTCAAATGGAATGAACCCCAAAACGCAAAAAAAAATAGGTAAGCCAACCACTTACCGAGTCCTTCCACTCAATGTTTGATTAATGAAAGCGAAATACGCTACTGTGCGAATGTGCACACAGTTGCAAAAGGGAAAGCTGCAACGGAATTCTTTCCGCAGCAAAAGCAGTGATTCTAAAAGGGAGGGGGGGTTCTCAAATAACCAGAAACCTAGCGATTCCTTTCTAGTTTTAGACTAATACAATTTGGGACCAAAATTAACACAGGACTCGAGAAAAGGGAATGCGGCAGACTGGCAGCTTAAAAAAATGAAAGTCCATCTAATTTTGGGACGCTAGGTACATTCTTCAATTAATCTGCACTCGTAATGCTCATTTTATTTCGGGCACAGACAGAGACTTGTTTCTTTTTTATTTCATTTATTATTTCACTGAACATGATTGTTTTTTAAGTAAAAGGTGGGGGGACTATTGAATAGCATAGCATAGGTGGCCAGGCTACACCACGCTATTTCTTACACACAGCAAAGGACACAGAAAGGAATACAAACTTCAGACATAGACTGCTCATGCATACTACAGAACAAACACAGGGAAACACATAAAAATAATCAAAGTTACCTGACACTGTCCCTACCACAGCCAGGTTGACAAAAATAGCAGATGTGATTAGGCACCTATCCATCCCTTAGAGGATGGAATCAGTGAGCCTAAGAAGGGAGGTGGTGGTTGAGTGATCTTTCCAAAAACCAGATTGGAAGAGTATGAAGAAGCTGGTATCAGAGAGATAGGAGGAGATTTGGAAGAGGACCATTTTTCTTTTTTAATGTAATACACTTTATTGAAAGTTTCCAAGAACAACAACAATAACAACAACAAACTATCAACAAACAACATAACAACAAAATACAAAATATCAGCACAAACCCCACCCACCTCCCCTACATCCACCAACCTTGAAGTGGAGACAATACCCAATAATAAGAAATCCATACGAAGCAGTGAAGGGGCCTTGTAATACCAATCAAACAAAACCATTTGAGAAACAGGGAGAACAAGTAACTCACCATCCTAGACCACATAATGCAAATACAGACAGTGCAGGATATATGGTGCTGCCCAAACCAAAAGCAGTCTATAAGGCAAAGACATCCCAGGCCATAAACATTCCTGTTATCAATCAACTAGCCAAGGATATCACCTTAGAAGAATTACAGAGCGTAGATTGTGTACAACCGTCCCCACTTTTTATGAAAACTAGACATTCTGTGGCATATACTAGAAATCATTTTCTCAATGCAAAGATTATGGAGTAGCTCCTGCAGCCATTCCTAGTAGGAAATACATGACTGGTCCTTCCAGTGCTGCAACACTGCGCTCTTTACCGATAGGGAAATCATGGCCATATGATATTTCCTCTCCTTAACCAGATAGTGGAGAAGTCACCAACAAGACAGATCTCAGGAATGAAATACTCCTCCAAACCAAGCAGAGGGTCCAAGTGGGATGTAATATAATTCCACAGAGGGGCAACTTTGGAGCACTCCCAAAGTATATGTAGCAATGAGCCCTCTGCTTGCTCACATCTAGTGCAGGAGGAAGAGGCCAATTTCCCCATTTTAGCTAACTTGACAGGGGTGAGATAAATATTATGGGGAATATTAAATTGGATCAATTGTAATCTGTCCTTAGTAGAACAACGATATAGCCCTGTCCAAATAAGGTCCCACTTAAACCTGGCCTGTGGAAAACCCAATGATCAATATTCAGAGTGCCCAGAAACATCAGGAAAGAGGGCAGACAAAAATAAAGAATATAAATGAGATACAGAGTGAGGAGAGGACCAAATGTTCCTGAAACTTGGCAAGTGAGGGAAGGAGAGATATAGGACGGTAGTTCCCAGATGAAAAAGAATCACCTCCTTTGGTTAGGTGGAGGACAATAGTGTACTTCCAGGTTGTAGGGATAGATGCAGTTGAAAAGGAGATGTTTAGGAGATCAGACAGGGGAGAAGAGATAGCAGGGGCACAGAGATATAAGAGCTCAGGGTCAAGACCATCAGGTGAGGTACGTTTAGAGGGATCAAGATCAAGGACAGTGTCTAAGGTGGCAGCTGGAGAGACTTTGGCAAAGCTGAATGGGGGAACTGAGATTGGAGGTGTTCTCTTTTGGTGCCGCTGGAGGATGGGATGGGTGGAAGTGGGGGGAGAGAGGACAGTAGAGCAGAGGCACATGATGTAAAGTAAGAGTTAAATACCTCGCAACGGAGGCATGGTGGGTTATGAGAGTGTTGTTTACTTTAATGAGTAGGGTTGAAAGATTCGAAGGAGGGGAGAAAAGGTCATGCACAACCTTCCAGATTTTGGAGTGGTTATTTATGTTGGATTGGAAGGTAGATCTGAAATACTCAGCCTTGACTAATTGGGTAGCTTTTGTGCAAGAGTTCCAGAGAGCTTTGTAGGCTATGAAGTCCCTATGTAGTTTAGAAACTTTATGTTGCTTCCAGGCTTCTTCACATGCACGTTGGCAGGCCAACAGTTTGGGGGTGATCCAAGGGGGGTGGTTTCTATGGCCTCTGGTGCACTTAAGAGGAGCATGATGATTCCAGGACAAATTTAGCTTTGAAATAATCAAGAGCTTGGTCAATAGAGTTTGCTGAGGCTATGGAAGTCCAGTCTGTGTGGGCTAGGTCTTGGAGAAGGGAGCCAAGGTCCAACGATTTGAAAGATTGAATTGTCAAGATTTTTTGGGGAGCCTTGGGCCTGTGGATTTTGCACACCAAATAGATCATATGGTGGTCACTTAAGCATCAGGTAGCATGCCTGGCTGGATAACCCTATGTGAGTGGGAGGTGAGGGCCCAGTCTATCAGTCTAGCAGGGAGTGGTTATTAGATTTGGAGTTTAACCAGGTTGGTTCCAGGATTAGCTGAGTCAGGTTTTGGGTGGCTATGTCATGTCAAGCCTTACTTAGGGAAGAGGATAGCCAATTTTGATTGAAATTCCCTAAAATGAAAAGTTCGCCTAAAGATGCATGTGAGACAATGGTGGCAATGAGGTCTGAGGTGATAGAGGAGAGGAGGCCAGGATGACAGTAAACTCCAGCTCTAAAGATGAGAGCTGAAAAAGGCAAATAGATTCTTAAAATGAGGGCTTCATAAGCTGTGGGGAGGGAGGTGGATAGAACAGTGGTAGATTGTATTGAGGAGGAGATGTACATAGCCACCCCTCCACCCCTGCCAGCACAGTCTTGCTGGATGATGGCGTACCCAGGGACAGAGATAACAGTGTCAGATATTTTGTTATTGAGCCATGTTTCCAAGAGGATGAGAATGTCTGGGGCAAATGAGACAATGAGGTGTTGTATTAGATTGATTTTCGGAAAGGAGGCTGCGTATAGTTATATGCAGAAATTTTAGACCGTGCGGAAGATTTAGGGAGTTGGGGGTGGGGCTGGGGTTGGTGGTAGCATACCTGGATACAGGAGAGAGCTTGGACCAGGGTTAGGATTTATATCGCCTGATGTTAGGAGAAGAAGGGCTATTATAAGGGAATGCAATTTAGAGGATTTATACCAAGGCTCGGACCCAACAAAGTGTGGGGTTGGGGGGTAAGTGGGAGAGAGGGGGGAGATATTAGGAGGCAAATCATAGCATAGGCATTAGGCACTGATAGGAGAGAGGCGCACATGGTTTCAGCTGTGACTGAGTCTATAAGTTTAAAGACACACGTGTATTTAATAGATTTACATAAGTATCAAACAGTGCAAAATACCATAGACAAAACCACATCAGTCCCTCTTATTATACCATAAAGTACAATAAATACTTATTAATGTGAAGTTAAAATGGCACAATAACACCATAGTTATTTGAAACTGCAGAGCAGGATACACCATACTTGAAGGAGTCTCATAATTCATATGTTTCTAATCTTTAAAGTTAGACATTACCACATTTTATAAATAACAGGTTAGTGGTAACTCCTCATTTAGTCCAGCTGGACTCAATGAATACAATAGACACTAACTTGAAATTTACAGCAGTATTGATTTTTTGGATCTGACAATCAACTACACCAATTTTGCACTATCAAAGAACTTTTTATGAACAAGCTTAAGGTAAAATGTTTTCATTCTGTGTGAAAGCATTTGTAATTATGATGACATTTTTGTGTACTCCCATTGACTTGTGCACCTGCACACAGAACAGGAAATGCTGCATGACTGAGTTCCAGTAAGCTTAGCAAACTGTTTTACTCCTGATGGCCATATGGTATTATTTGGAAATGTTATTAAACTACAAAAGAATTAAGGAACATATTTTATTTCAGGAGACAGCTACTTACTGTAAGCACTGAAAGTGTTTGCCTTGAGACAGCAGGCCAAGAAAAATGACAGAAATATAAAGGTACATAGAAATGACTATTCTATGATTCTGCAAATAATGAATGATTTACTAAAAGGAAATATTGCTTTGATTCCTGCATTCGTTTTGATGGTTTTATGTCTTTTTTTTTTATTTAAAAAATGTGGCAGCAATGAATTTGAGCGATATGTAGGAAGTATTTATCAGATGAATTTTATTTGTATTAATGAAAACAATACTAGATGCAGCTGATTAAATATAGTACATATGTCATTCAATAATTATGTATTGCAAGTGAAAAATCAAGTTTGTGAGCATTTAAGAAAGAACCAAATATGCTGAGGTACTTTTTCTTTTCATAAGTGGTATATAAGGCATTTGTTTAGAAGTATTTTTATAACAGGATTCTAATGATGTTTTTATAGTTATGAATGGGTCACTGATATTTATCAATTAACAGTAGTATTACTGTACGTAGAGGTATGTTTTCTATAGTGGCTGTAGCACTCCATTTGTTGTACTAAGGCTAAGGTGCTAGTAAATTTTAATGGACTTGAACATTGATTGTGAATTAATAATACTGAATTGTGATTGTGAGTTATTAATACTGCAATATAAATAGGTTTTTACAATATTACTGCTTTTGCCCTGAGGAAGAGGCTTGGTCATCAAAATGTTTGCATTATGATGGCAGAACTTGATTTTTGAGGGACTTCATCAATAATATGTTTTAAAAAGATTATTATGTTGGGAGAGTGGGTCTAATTCTCCTAACCATAAAACCTATGAAATGGTCTAATTAAGATTGCACATACTGAGTAACTAATGTCACACAAATAGCAAATTAATATTATATCCTTCCAGACATACCTGCTCTTGGGTTGATTATGCACAGCCACCACAGGAAGCCAATGGGAATTCCAAGATCTTTTTATTTTTCAGCAGCTGTGATGATGCCTGTCAGTGTGGCCTAGATCATACTACAGCTGCCTTTGACCCTATCCACAAGTGAGAACATGGTGGGAGCAATGAGTGGATTGGCGAGCATCACTATGGACACCTGTTTGGGCTACATAACACCTCTATTGGATATGTTGATGGAAGACATGGCACAACTCAGTAGCCTCCATTGTAGAAGGTGTATGTTCACCCACTGACCAAGTGAACACAGCAGACATACACAGAGTAGACCTTGATGACAGCAGTGCATCCTTTGCCTCCAGGAAGATCACAAAACATGACTGGGGAAACTTTGGGAGTGGGCAGAGGACAAGGAGAATTGGGGATGCCACAACACTATCAGGATTCCTGGTGTCCCTGAGGGGGTGGAAGCCCCCTTTCATGGAAAAACTTTTATAGGACATTTTGGCACAATGGGTGGCACCAGCCTGGCATGGCCAACTCAAGGTGGAGAGAACCCACTTCACTAGAGGTCTAGTGCTGCAATCGGGGTCAGGGCTATGACCCATTATATGATATCTTTTACAATTTTCTGCAAAAGAAAGATTACTCAGGCTATCACAGCAGTGGGGACAATTAATGTGGAGGGCTCAAGAATCTCCCTTTACCAAGATTACTCTGCAGAAGTGGTGCACCACAGAAAATAATTTACTCTGAGCCTATGTGCACTAAGAGAGGCGAGCATTCCCTATCACTTCAGAGGACTCAAAAACTTCAATTTCTCACATAAAGGGCAGGAATGTGAGGGCAGGAGCCCACAAGAGGTGATGGCAGTGATACAACTGTGTTCGTCTTCCCTGGTAATTGAGACTACATCCCACAGAAGGCTTTGGGGTAATAAAATCCCAGGGGTTTGCAAGAGGATGCCCACTCCTGGGACCAACTGCAAATGCATAGCTCAACCAGATGGCCTCATAGAGAAATGAACTATATGACAATGCAAGGAAAATGTGGAGCCTGGGACTCTCAGTCACAGTGCAAGGGTAGTTATTGTACTTCCCACAGAGGATGGGGAGAAGCAGAGGCAGAGTTGAGACTGAATCCATCTCCAAACCAGAAGCCATAAAGGATGTGTGACATCTGATCATTCCACTCCCTCCCCACTCTGGCCAAAGCTGCTGCAGAATCACTGACAGAGACTCCAAAGGAGCAGCCTTCAGCACATCCATTGGCATCTATCAAGCATTTGTTTCCTATAACTGCTGCTGCATGCTCTTCCCCTCTGACATGGGCTTCTATAGTTAGAAATAATTATGATATGGGTACTTTGCCAGCTGCTGAGCACTGAGACATTCCACCAGACTTGACTTAATGAGGTGATGCAGTAGCTGTACCCCCCTGAACTGAGTTACTGAGGTGAAATTGTATTTCTTTTCCAGGCCATATAGGCTCAGGGATACCCAGGGTATGAGGGTTTATTAATATATTGCTTAAAGAAAGGTTTCATTTATTTCCTGGCCTCACTTCTGCTTAAATAGATGTCTAACTAGGGTTTGATTTCACAGGTTACTTTACTATCTCTCGAGGCTAGGCAATATATGGGGGAGGAGGAATGGTTTATTTTATTGTGGTAGTGCAAGTGCCCTACCCTGCATCATAGGGGATGGGGAGCCTAGGGACCCTTTTCTGTCTCCTTTTCTTCCTTTCTTAAGTCTGTTGCAACAGCACCTTTCTGTCCTGTCCTGTCCTTTTCTGTCCTGTAGGCCACCTACATCTGTTTTTTTAATTTTTTATTCCATATTTCCCTTTCTGTCCCTGGGTGTGATCCTCCCTGCCAGTGGGGTACACTCTGCACCAGTAAATACACAAATCTGTATAACAACAGGCATATGTTGAAATCCCGTGTTTAAAAACTGCTGAAATGCAGGGTTGTGGGTGCCTATAAGACATGGGGAATGTAGGGTTAATGGTTTTCCTATAAATAAAATAATGTTATCCCCTTTTGCTCCAAGAGAAACTGGTAAAGTATAGCTTGTTGTCTGAAGCACTATGAAATTGCAGCAATATGGAATAGTGAGGTGGCTAGTGTTTTTATGGGGTGGCTAGTGTTTTTATGTGCTGCACTTCTGAATGCCCAGTTTTGCACATGCCACAGTCAGGTATTTGCAAAAGAAACCCCCATTTGTGCCTGCACCTTGTGATTAAATAAAAGTAAAACCCTTTATGGTACAAGGGCTGGGAGAAAGCCTTTTGTTCTCTTGCCCCAAGCACTCCCCTCCCAGCTTCTGTTTGGCATAGTGTTGCCTAAAGTAAATACACAGAGCAGTTAGTTTGGGAAAGCTGCTCCAAAGCTGCTCTGTGTCATATATTGTTTGTGCACTTTTCAGGGAGAAAACCTTGAAAGCTGTAAGCAGCTCCATTCCCTGCTTCTAAATTTGGAATAAAATAATGTTTCTGTTATAAATTGGAGGACTGGGTGTTCAGGGCAGAGTCTTTCTACGAAGTTTGCATAATGCTTGAATGTTTTATAATCCTGCCCATGGCGCCAAATGTCCTCTCAAATAAAGTGTCTAGTAATATTTTTATTTCATCCTGAGCAGCTCTAGCAATACATTTTCTCCCAAAGAGGACTGACTGCCTGTTGTTTTCTCATTTGTCCCCCATTTTAAAGCAGCCCTCAATAATAGGCTGAAAAGCAATAAGTGCTGGTTTGGGCATTGCCGGTACACACTAATCAATGCAAAATGCTATCAGCGTATACTTTAACATGCTGATATTAAAAAATACAAATTTGTCAACTGTTACAAAACCTGAAACACACATAGTTTTTATAGCAGTGCTCTCTATTTTCATTTTAAAGCTGCATTTACTGATGTATAATATAATAAAATGTATCCTATGATCCTGTTATGTAATTTTACTATTGTTTAGAGCAGAAATTTATTTGTATTAGCTTAGGGGGCAGATCCAAGGATCATGTGGTTACCAGAATAGAATAAAAGCTAGTCCTCTGGGACCATTTTTAGATAGGTACAGCCTGAGTAGGATGTGTAGGGACTGTTGATTCCTTAAAGGCACAGAGGCTGGGACTATGTCTGGAGAGTCCCAACAGTGCATATTGATTTTTCTTATTTTTTTATTTTTATTTTTGTGTAAATGAAGTCACACGGTGCTGTTTTTAGCTTCACCTGAACTTCTGACTCTTGTGTATGTTTCATCAACCCACTCAGTTCGGCCAACCGGCCCACATTTATGCTATGTGTACCATGCACTAATAAGGGTATAATTATTCCCTTCATTCAGTCTTAAGCTCCATGATCTGATGGTGCAATAGCAAATAGAGGCAGTGACTTGCAGTGCCCTCGACAGGGTGTCCTCTACCTTACCATTCTTCCGGATCGGCTCCATACCAAGTCTCACCTAGAGGTACCAGGGTCCTGGTGTAGAGGGAGCATCAATGGGAGCCACACGGAGTGGATAAACAGATGAATGAACCATTAATATTAAGGAGGATGTGGAGGGGGCATAGCCTTCTCATTAAACTAATGTGTTATGTACATACAGAGCGGGGCTGTTGTCCTTCACCTTAACACAGCATATAGTCTGTGTGGATGAGGCAATGGTGTCACCACCTCTGGAAAAGCAGTTTCGTGGCTCTCAGCTGCCAAGGTGATCTGAATTTCTTCCTTCTGATAGTGTGCAGCAGGTATACCTCAGTAGCTCACTTACTCCACTGCATGTGGTAGTGGTGTCCTCTCGGGTATGGCTCCATGAATTACATTGACTCTACCCCTCCCTCACCATCACCCCAGAAAGACTGCCTCTTTTTAGTTACTGCAGGATGGTTCCAAAGTAGGGGGGTGGGTATTTCCCTCTGGGTAGTGGATGCTAGGTCTTAGCTCATTCTGAATGATGGCAGGGAGTGCCATATGCTAACCTTCCCTATGATTCGGCCCTCTGCCCTCCCTCATCTCCTTCTTTGACCTACTATCCCTGCTGAGGTGCAGGGACAGTATGTAATGCCCCCACTCATGTATTTAATCCTGAATATCATTCCATGCCCTTCTAGAATGGGGGAGAGGGTGATATGAGATGAATGCTGTGTGCTGGCTGCACTGATTATCAGGACCTGGAACTTGGCAGTTCCTATTTTTCAGTGGTACTTCTGCATTTGCACAAGGTGTGGTCGTTGCTGTCCAGGGGCATGGCACCAGCGCCAGATGATGGACTGGACCTCTGTAGTGCAGCAATGAGAGAACAAGAAACAGAGGATAATCATGAGATGGAGCACTGTGATGGCATCAACTGGCACTGTGAACGTGTACAGGTGTGATACAAGGAAATCCACCTACCTTTGAGGGTGACTCCACACAACACTTCTCCCCATTCTCCATTTTGTACCAGATGTCTTCCAAGACAACTCACAGAGAAAAGAGGCTGGGGTCCTCCATCCTCCAATGCTGCTGTCCTAGGTGACCCCATCTTGCTGCTTCAGTCATGTGAGAACCATCCTGTCCAGAAGACCTAGGCGATCCTGCAGGACAAAGAATAATAGCAAAGTCATCAGCTACAAGGGGATCAAAGCCACAGCACTGTACCACCCCACACACTGTACACATGGTACTCACCCAGGCAGGTATGGTCAACTGCCACAGGTGACCTCATTGCAGTGTATCGAGGCAGCAGTCCTGCAACACCTGCCACAGTTTCTTCGGGTATGCACCCAGCCACCCAACTTCTGGAGCCCCCAGTAAACTGGCACCGATGCAGCCACCAGCGCAAATAAAACACATGCCTGTCAGTGTGCACATGTGACACGAATACGGTGTACCATCAGCATGCACAGGGGGCCCCATCACACAGTTAAAGGGACATACCTGTGATTGGGCACAGTTAAAGGACTGCAGTTGGGGGCAAGCACAGGTGGGCAGGTATTCATAGGGGCATGACAGGATGTGCCCAGATCTGCTTGCAAATGTCCTCCTGAAGGATGCAGCATGGGAGCAGCGATGTATGTGGAGGCCATGTACCTGTGTATTCTAGTCACAGCTGGATGCAGTGACCATGAGGAACACGCTTTGCATAGAGCACTTCAGTTTGGACCAGCCCACCATAAAACAGCTGCATTGTACGACACGGTCCATGACACTATTGCTCCATAGACAAGGTGGTCAGGGCAATGTCGGTGGAGACAAAGGTGCTATGTGCACTATTGTATTATGTAACAGGGTCATTCCAATGGATGACCCAGGATGTCATCAGCAACAGCCAGTCCTCCATGTCCAGGGCTATGGCGCAGGTAACAGATGCCCTTCTGTGCCATGTGTATGACCACATACAATTCCCCATGGCTGAAGCCAATGTCTATGGAATGAAACAGGCATTCTATGCCATGCATGGCATGCCAAACATTATCTGTGCAATAGACTGCACACATAGGGATTGTGTTCGCGACCGAACATGAGGAGGCAAACCGGAGCAGAAAGGGGTTCCATGGTGTGAACTGTCAGGTGGTGTGCAACGCTGAGGGCACATTCACAAATGTGTTTGCCTGGTACACAGAATCCTGTCATGACGCCTATATTATGGACAGCTCATGACAGGGTGACCTACTAACCTATGGATGCATTGAGGGATGGCTGTTGGGTGAGTATACAGCATTCACCTTGTTCACTGCCATGAATGTCCAGGCTAACATCACCTGATTGTGTGTTAGTCTGACCTCTGCATAAGTGACAACGAATACCCACTGACACCATACCTGATGACATCATTCCTGGAGCCATGCACTGCTGCAGAGGTGGTGTACAACAATGAAAAAGACATGGGCTGTCATCGAGAGGACAATAGGGCTATTGAAGATGAGGTTCTAGTGTTTGGACCATACAGGTGGGATGATGATGCTGTCAGCAGGAAAGGCATGCAAGATGTTCACTGCATATGCCATATGCCATACTGCCTAATATCACCATGTGATGGAGTGTACACATGCCGGATGACCCAGAGCTATGTGCAGTGCAGGAGGTGGACAACAAGCATCCATTTGCAGCATGTGCTGCCCTAGTACAGGGCACATTCTGCCATTAGGGATGTCTATCCACAGGGTAGCAGGCAGTATGGACATGTGATGGGTGTGGCACACTCTGTTGGATGCATGTGGGCATTGCAGTTGCATCTGTGTGCACCGTGGGGATGGACAGCATTGTGGTGGGACATGTCGTGTGGTGGACAGCAGTGGGTGCAGGTTCATGAAGATGATGCCTTGTACAGAGTGCACCCACCTGTGGGAGGGGGGATGCAGCCCCTTGCATGGTGGGAGGTTAGAGGATGGGTTGCATGGGGGTGGTATACCGGTGGTGGTGGGGCATGTCTGGGAGGGCCATAGGGTGGGTTGTGGCACAGAATGCCAATGGGTGGTAGTGCTAAGGCCAGTGTACAGCTGTGAGTGTGCTGGGGTTGGCATGCCACTATGCTGGTGGGTGGTCGTGCAGTGGTGTGCTGTGAGTGGTGCTCTGTGGTGTGTGGTATGCTGGATGGTGCAACATGATGCATGTGCTATATGTGCATTGTCAAGGCCCTTTCCTATAATAGGCTTCTGCAGTAGTTGGCCGATGTCCATGTGCCCAGTCTCCATGGCAACTGCTGTGTGGGCACATTACCCTTGCGACACACAATGGAGGGTGCCATCACCATTTGCTTCCCCTCCATCCCCACCTCTTGTGTGGTACTGCAACTGTCCGTGCTGTCATGGGGTGTACTCGGTTGGGGGGGGGTCTGAACCATGTTGCTCTGTGTCACTGCACAGTGTTTCCAGTGTGTGCCACAGCTCCATGCATGCAGCAGAGGACCCTGTGTCTCGGGTGCTGTCCAAGGCACTGGGTAGCATGACAGGGCCCTGGTCATCAGGGACAGTGCCACCCGATTCCAGAGGTGTGTACATCTGGGATGTGGGTACAGACATGTGG
This sequence comes from Neoceratodus forsteri, assembly GCA_016271365.2. Classification (NCBI taxonomy): domain Eukaryota; kingdom Metazoa; phylum Chordata; order Ceratodontiformes; family Ceratodontidae; genus Neoceratodus; species Neoceratodus forsteri. The sequence continues at coordinate 537,574,799 of CM057449.1, read as the reverse complement.
GGCAGCAATGTGGCAAACTGGGTGTTTGGTGCAATACCTGCAACATGGTGGTCTACCAGCTGAAACAGGAGGTCACTCAGCCTGTCAATATTGCACCGCATGCTACGTACTTCCTCGGTCAATTGTAGGATCACCACTGTGTTGCAGTTCTGGGGCCTCCAGTCTGTTCCACTCCAGTCAACACAGCTCTGCATAGTATGTCACCATGAGACTCTGCTACATGCTGGCCCTGGACAGGACCTGGCCAGTGCAGACAAGCCCTTGTCCCCACTGTCTGCTGTGATTCCTGCTGGTATCCTGCCCATGCTCCCTGGGGCATGGCATGCTGGCTCTAGACAACCTCTGTCTCTGGTGCCCACTGGATGGTGCTCTGTGAGGCTTGCCTGTCGGCATGGCTCAAGCCATCCCTCCTGGGTGCGTCCCCTGCCATCCTGCTCCTCGTCTGGTTCCTCTGATCCCTTTTGCATCAATGTCTGTGTGCTGTCCATGGCAGTATCTGTCTTCAGCCACAGCTCGGGGCACCTTCCTGGTACCTGTGAGCAGAATGTGGATGTTATTACAGCTGTGACAGTGGCATCCTGGATGTGGAGTCTGTAGTGCGGATGCACCAGTGTCATACTTGTGCCATGCTTCTCCTCTGTGTCATACTTGCCCTTAGCCTGCTATGCCATATCACCCCGTCTGGATCTTGTTGCCCCTGTGGTGGTGCATCCCTCTGTGCCAGGGTCTGTGGGGTGGAACAAGGGATGGTTAGTATGTGCTTGAGGTCCATTACCACTGGTCACCACCCTCTGCTTGTGGCATATTACCTTCCAGGATGTCGATGCCTTCCATCTCACCGTGGAGGCCCACCTCTGTGAGGGTATCAGCTACTATCCTCTCCAATGGGGTCAGTGTGGTGTCTATGCTGGGGGGCCCCCTGCCTGTTCCCAGGCATGCCCATGTGCCCATGGTGAGCTTCTTCTTTGCTGCTACATGGAGGTCATGCCACTTATGCTTTATGGCCAACAGTGTACGTGCCTCTGGGACAGAGACATTCATGCTAGCCTGTATATCCAGCTACAGGCATGCCTTGCACTCTGGGGCTATCGACAGGGCTCACACCCCATACAGTGTGGGTCCTTATGTTAGAGACCATGGATGCCACCTGGCCAACAGTGAAGTTTGGTGCATGGTGACGGGATTAGCCTCAGATGTAGACCCATCCCTGGTATTGCTCACCTCTCTAGCCTGCACCCATGGGCATCACTGGTTGTGGGTGGCTATCCTCTACAGCCTGGCCATTCTCCACCATCACCTACACATTGTGTACTTTCATGGAATTCGATTCTGCATCAGTGTGCAGGGTGGTCCGCATGCCCATTTATGGTGGGGTCAGGGTGAGGGTCAGCATATCCCGATCCCACCCTGTGTAGTTTGCATGGGCCATTATGTGGCCCCTGTTGTCCTGCATCCAATGTTCAGTGCCTCTATATGCCCTGTCCTGCATACCACATATTGCATCTGCTTTTCATGCCAAGTAGCTGTGTACTGCATTTATGGTACTTTTCCGCATGCTTTGCGCACCTTGATGCATAGGGCCCATAGTATGTATACCAACTCCTGGTTAACCAGAAGTTTTCTGTTACAAGTACTTTGATGACAACAGTTGGTCTATCTGCACTGATCAGACACTGCAGTACCTAGACCTAGATATAATTACTTCCTAGCTTTGGAGGATTGCAGGTGCACATTGGTGGTTCACGTATAGTTTACTGGGTTAATACCCCTTTAGAGGGTTATGTTCCTACTAGTATAAGTGATAGTTTCTGGTTTATTATTGTTGCCCAGTAATCCTGGCTTGTTTTAGTCACAGATGAGTACCAAACTGTTTCTTTAATTGTTGTACGTTAGCAGTTTCTTCCTGCATAGCTGTCTCACCAGGGCTACCTTTATATAACCTGTAAGTGTACATATATATTTATTAGCACTTTGAGCTTGGTGATGACACCCCATGGTGCTGGATCTCCTGTGAGGATGGTTTCTTGGAACATGTAGGGCCTCAATCATCCTGTTAAATGCACAAAAGTACTGCAGTACCTCAAATCCACCCATGCAGACATAGCACTCATCCATGAAACCCATCCCACAGAAAAACAAGGTGCATTGGCTACAAAAAAGTTGGATGGGGATGAGAGTGTGCAGTTCCATATCTACTAAGTCCCAAGGAGGGGTGCTTATTCTGGTAAACAAAGTCCTTACCTATAGTTTGGTAAAATCCCAGGTTGACAAGGCAGGTAGATGAGCTCCTATTAGGCTTGCCAACACCGGGGGGGAGGCGGGTGGCAGTGATTATAATGAACAAGGGATAACCCTACTGGCAGGAACTACTCACGTTACTCTCTGGCCCATGATTCCCATTGCTGAATTGACTTCTGGCTGTCAGATGCAACAGCCTGCCCTGGGATACTGACCCCATCTATTAGGTGCATAATTATAGCTGATCCCAACCAGTGAGGGCTGAACCCTTCTTCCCCCAGTGGAGGTGTAATCCTTTGCTGGTTTCAGACCCTAAATTCAAAGACAGGATCAGTTCGGGAGGAACCCTTTCCCTTGAGTTTAACTCTCCTGAGGACTTAAAAGACAGCACAGTATCAGAGGCATTCAAGGCCTCGCTGCATGGCTATATCATTTCATTCTATGTGGAGCAGAGCAAAACATGAAACAAGGCACTACAGTCTATGAAGGACTCCCTCACCCTTCTGGAAAACCAAGTCAAACAAGGGTTGAATCCATGGCAGCACCTCATTGCTCAGATACTGGGTCTCAAACATAAGATCAATATGGTCTTACTTCATAAAGCAGAGATGCAGCTCCTTTGCAATAAACATAGACTTAGACAGCAGATAAGGACTGCTTGGCCAACCCAGTCTGCCCATTTTCCTACCTTTTGGATAAGCTGCAGATCCTAGTTAACCAACAGCCTACTTCCTTCTTCCCCCCACTAGAATTGCCTTATGTCTGTCCCATGCATTCTTGAATTTCCTCACTGTTTTTGACCCTGCTACCTCCTCTGAAAGGTTGTTCCATGCATCCACCACTCTCTCTCTCTGAAAAAATACTTCTTCACGTTGCCTCTGAGCCACCCCCATATCTTCAAATTGTGCCTCTTTGTTCTTGCACATCTCTTTTCTGAAAAAATGTACCCTCTTGGACTTTTTTGATTCCCTTGAGGTACTTGAATGTTTCTATCATGTCCCCCCTCTCCCTCCTTTCCTCTAGGGTATACATATTAAGCTCCTTTAGTCTCTCTTTATATGGCTTCTGGTGCAGACTCTGCACCATTTTGGTTGCCCTCCTCTGGACTGCCTCCATTGTGTCTATGTCCTTGTGGAGATGGGGTCTCCATAACTGCACAGAATACTCCAGATGGGCCCTCACCAACTGTCTGTACAGATGGATAACAATTTCTTGTTTTCTACTGGTGATGCCTCTCCCTATGCATCCCAGTATCCCCCCAGCCCTCCTTATTGTCTTCTCACACTGCTTGCCTACCTACCTTTAGGTTGTCTGATATGACTACCCCCGGGTCCCATTCCATTTTTGTTGTTGTTAGTGCCTCCCCTGGGTTTTTCTTTTCCAGGTGCATTACTTTGCACTTCTTTGCATTGAATCTAAGCTGCCATACATTTGACCATTCCTCCAACCTTGCCAAGTCCCTTTTCATCCTTTCCACACCTAATTGTGTATCAGCCCTGTTGCAGATCTTTGTGTCTTCTGCAAAGAGGCATACTTTTCCTTCCAGACCCTCCTCAATGTCTTCAATAAAGACGTTAAAGAGGACCAGTCCCAGTACTGAGCCCTGCAGTACCCCACTAGCAACCCCCCTTTCCTTGGCATGGACTCCGTTTACTATTACCCTCTGCGTCCTGTTGTTCAGTCAATTTTTTACCCAGACTACCACCCTGGGACCCACTCCCAGGCTGGCTAACTTGTTTATTAATTTTTTGTGTGGGACTGTGTCATATGCCTTTTATTAATCTTTTGTGTGGGACTGTGTCAAATGCCTTGCTAAAGTCTAGGTAAGCCACATCCATAGCCCCTCTCTGGTCTACTACTTTGGTCGCCCAGTCAAAGAAATCTATTAGATTCGTCTGATATGACCTCCCACTGTGGATCCATGCTTCCTTGGGTCCTGTGCCCCACTGACCTCTAGGTACTCAACAATTCTTTCAGAAGTGATTCCATAATTTTCCCTTACCACTGAGGTCAAACTAACAGGTCTATGATTTTCAGCCTCTGCTTTGCTCCCACTTTTTTGCAGAGGAATAACATCCACCTTCATCCAGTCCTCAGGTACCACATCATCCTCCCATGATTTATTAAAAAGGGTAGTCAGTGGTGTCACTAGATCCCCCTTTAGTTCTTTTAGAATTCTGGGGTAAATCCCATCAGGCCCCAATGATTCGTCCATCTTGAGTTTAAGGAGCTCTTTCAGGACCCTTTCTTCTGTTAATGGACTCATGTCGACCCCCCCCCCCCCATCCAGAGTGCTTTTATTGTTTGGTTTAGGTACCTCCCCCTCCTCTTCTCTTGCGAATACTGAGCAAAATTATTCATTCAGGATCTCTGCCTTTTCACTGTCACCCTCTGTCCACCTCCCCTTCCCTTTATTAAGCCCCACTATCCCTCTCTTAGTCTTTTTTTGCTCACTAATGTACCTATAAAAGGTGTTATCCCACTTCTTTACTGAGTTGGCTATCTTTTCCTCTGTTTGGGCCTTTGCTAGTCTGACTGCCTTTCCTGCTTCCTTCACAACTTCTGAGAGGCAGGTGAGAAGGGTGGAAAGGAAAGCTCCTTGCCTTCACTTACAAAAGCAACAAGTGGAATCCAGCATCTCAACTCTGCACAAACCTGACAACTCCCTAGCCACTGCTCCCAAAGAAATAAATGCTGTCATGCAGCAGCTTTATGACACTCTATCCACATCACATAAATCTGACGCCCAGACAACCTCACCATGTTAGTTTTCAAGGGGCATTCAGCACCCCACATTACCAGTGCAGCTCTGAGAGAACTGGAAAATCCACTCATGGAGCAGAAGTTATGCACAGCCCTGTCAGAATTAGTCAGAAGGAAGACCCTAGGAAGAGATAGTTGCACCATCCACTTACATTAGTCATGGCAGATGTGACAATCCACCTCCCTGATGGCCCTATGAGGGGCTGAGACCCTGAAATGCCTTTCCTTTCCCATGGATAAGGCTATAATTACCTTACTCCCCAAGAAGTTCAACAATCCTTGTGACTGTTCAAATTATAGTCACATTTCTCACATCTCTACCAACATCAAGATACTAGCAAAAGCCCTAGCCATTGGGCTTGAAAAGGCCCTCCAAATCTTTGTCCACCATACTCAGGCTAGGCTTAACAAGCATTTGTCAATGCTGAATGTTGTTGTGTTGGCATTGGCAGTGGGAGTGGTGGAGCTAGAGACGCATAGTGCTGTGATTTTGTGAATGAGTCTCAAAAGGTGATTTTGCACAGCGAGCACGCCATTGTGCACCACAGCTGTGGAAATACATTTTGGGCAGGCTGTGAAAAATGGCAGCTGGACTGTTGATAAGGAGATGTGCAGAAATGCCAGTGGTTAAAATGTGGCTTGAAAATATGGCAGATTGACGAAGTTACAAGGGTGCGTGGAAACTGCACAATGCACGCTTGCAACACAGTCATTGTATGGACTTTCGGCAGCAATTTTTCAACATAGGCATTTTAGGACCTCTGCTCATGAATAGTGTCATCGTCATTTCCTCAAACTGTCCCAAAAATGATTTTGCACAGTGACTGTGCAATTCTGTGCTGGATGTGTGAAAACACATTTCAGGCAGCTGCACTGTTCATAAGGAGGTATGGAAAAATGCCAATGATGAACACCAGGAGTGAAACTATTACAAATTCATAAAGTCATGAGTGTGCATGCAAACTGTGCAATGCACGCTCGTAAAACACTCATTTTATTGAGTTTCATTCACAAATTTTCAACATAGGCATTTTAGGACATCTGCTAATGAACAGTGTCACTGTCATTTTCATCATGTGTCTTGAACACAGGCTTTCCACAGTGACTGCGCTATTCTGCACCGGAACTGCGAAAACAGATTTTGGTCAGGATGTGAAAAATGATAGTTGTACTGTTCATTAGGAGGTGCAGAACAATGGCACTGTTGAAAATCTGGAGTGAAAATATTAGAATTTTGCGAACGTGCGAGCTTGTGTGCAATCTGCGCAACACACACCCGTAACACAATCATTTTATGAAATATTGTCACCAAATTTTCAACACAGGCATTTTAGGACCTCTGCTCATGAACAGTGTCACTGTCATTTTTGTAATGTGTCCCGAACACTGATTTCGCCCAGCGACCACGCCATTCTGTGCCGGAAGTGCGAAAACACATTTCGGCCAGGATGTGAAAAATTACAGCTGTACAGTTCTCAAGAAGGTGTGGTAAAATGCCAATGTTGAAATCTGGCATAAAGTGTGTGAATGCAAACTACGGCGTGCATTGTGAAACTGCTGCATGCTCATAAAACAGTAATTTTTGGATTTTTCCTCAAATTTGCAACATAGGCTTTTAAGACCCCCCTCATGAACAGTGGCACTGTCATTTGTTACTCAGTCCCAAAGGTGATTCCACGCAGTGACTGAAAATCACCTTTCAGGACTGAATAACACCATGACAGTGCAAGAATTCATGAGAAGGGGTCCCAAAAACCCCATGTTGAAAATTTGGGACCAAAATTCGCAGAAATGCCCAGGATATGCACTAAAGTTGAAAAACCCTATTTATTCCATTATACAACTTACCGGCATTTCATCAGTTCGCAGTTGGCTTTGAAGAGTGCAGACGTGTTCTCGGTCCACCGAAGATCGTCGTGCCAGACTCCGTAGGTAAGTATGGGGTGAGGGGGGATGAGGGGAAGCAGGGTGCGCAGAGGGTGGGTGCAGGTGGGGGGAGGGGGCATCAAGACTACGAGGGACTGTTTACATTTTACAGGGAAAAAAAACATTGCAGGATAGTTTATTTTGCAGGGGATTTGGCATTCTGGGGTGGGCTCCCAGCATGCCACCTAACTGTTTGGGGGTGTCTGTAGCCAACAGGGGATTGGGCATCCTCATCGGCAAACAATACAAGGGGGTAATTTATGCTGACATGGATTGGGCACCTTGACACCTAAAAAAGAATTGGGGAGCAAGAGCTGAGGGATTGAGCACCCCTCAGCATTAAACAGATGGGGGGTTCTTTATGCAGCGGGACTGGGCTCCCCATCGGCATGCATGGAAGGGAGGGTAAAAAGCAGAGAGTTCGCATCCCCTCGGCATATCACAAATGGGAGGGTGCTTTATGCGAGAGGGGCCCCCAGTAGGCACATTCATAGGGGCAGGGTCAACTGACGGGGATTGGGCACCCCAAAGTCAGCAGTTTGGTGGCCAGTGTGCCACCATGAGCATAATGTCGGTGATCATGTAAAGAAAAGGTCCACTGCATCTGATGAACTTTGCTTGGATTGCAGAGGACCTTTTCTCAGATATGCTCACCACATTATGTATGCATGGTGTGGCGCGGCATACAGGCTGATTGTGGAATGAGGGCGCACCTACTGATGTGTGCCCTGCATTACGCCCAACAGCGACCGCACCTCAAGCTGCACTGTCCCAAGATGTTGGCTCGCCAGACTTTGTCAACATAAGAAGAAACTGGGAGTGATCATCTTAGCATGCTTCTCAGCCTTAAATGGCATGCTGAATTTGCCAAACCCCCCATGACAGCAGTCGCAGTAGACTTCAGGAAGGCCTTTTACTCTACTGAGTGGGACTTACTGCATGATGTACTTCTAAAGTATGGATCTGGGCCCTCCCTCTGAGAGTGAATTCACACTCCATATAGTAAACCCCTGGCTGTGGCACTCTCAAACAAAATTATTTCTGCACCTCCCTGCTTACAGGGTTGTCAAGTCCCTGTCCCCATTCCTTTTCCTACTGGCCCTATACACCTCACCAGGAGACTGCATGTTAATGCTGATAAGGAATAACAGTGTGGGGAATGCTAGTGAGTACACACACATATGCAGGTGATTTACTATTTACTGTAATTAATAGGTTCATTCCACTGAGGTGTCAGACAGATGAGGCACACTGATGAGTCCTGGTAGGACGAAACACATGTCTGTGTCTTCTGTTGGCACCCTTTGCAAACTATGTGAGAGGCCTTTCGGCACCATGCATTTCTGCTTAAAGTTGAACCAGCATAATATTCGGTGGTGATTTGCATAAGCAGCCCATTATGCCTTTCATTATGGGGGCATGTGTGATTTTGTATTTCTTTGAAACTTGGCCTCTCTGCCAATGCCCTTTGGGTTAACCATTGCCTCAGTGCTTACGTGCTGTGGTTCTTTGTCTTTTAACTTGTTTTTTATTTTAATTGGGTTCACCACAACATAACCCAGATAGACCATCTTAGGGTAGCTGGTTCCTTCCACTGGGGTGTCAAACAGATGACGCACATTGATGAGTCCTGGTAGGATGAAACATGTGTCTGTGTCTTCTGTTGGAACCCTTTCCAAACTGTGTGAGAGGCCTTTTGGCACCATGCATTACTGCTTAAAGTTGAACCAGCATAATATTCTATGGTAATTTGTATATGCAGCCCATGATGCTTTGCATTATGGAGGCATGTGTGATTTTGTATTTCTTTACTATTCACTGTGTCCCACCCCAATCTACTGTATATCTCCACAACATCCTGAATATCTTTCTGACTGCAGGAACCTCAGGCTTGCTCATCAATCTTTCCAAAATGACCCTACAGTAGCAGCCACAGACACTGCCAGCTATTTCATGAAATTTCTGTGATATTTCCAGAAATATCTCCTGCTTTCTGCATTTCCACAGTAGGGGCAGCAGAGAGAAACTCTTCAGAAATTTCACGAAATATCTGTAAATAGCTGTCATTGTCCGTGGCTACCACTGTACCTCCTCTTAGATACATAGATACATAGACAGTGTCGGCAGATAAGGGCCTATGGCCCACCCAGTCTGCCCAATTGAGCTTGTAAGTTCAGTTTGTTTTCCTAGAAGTCTGTTGCCCCTTACCCCTGACCTCCAGAATTCCTTTATGTCTATCCCATGTATTCTTAAATCCCATGATTGTTTCAGCCCCCACCACTTCCTCTGGCAGGGTGTTCCACTTGTCCACCACCCGTTCTGTGAAGAAATTCTTTCTCATGTTTCCTCTGAATCGTCCGCCCTCCAACTTCATCCCATGCCCTCTAGTCCTGGAACATCTTTTTCACTTAAAAATAGTGTTTTCCTGCACTCTGTTCCTCCCTGTAAGATACTTGTATGTCTCTATCATATCCCCTCTCTCCCTCCTCTCCTCCAGGCAGTATATGTTCAGTTCCTTCAACTTGTCTTCATAGGACTTGTGATGCAATCCATGCACCATCTTTGTTGCCCTCCTCTGAACCTTATCTACCCTGTCTATGTCCTTACGTAGGTATGGTCTCCAGAACTGTACACTGTACTCCAGGTGGGGCCTCACTAGTGTCTTGTATGGCGGAATTATGGCCTCCCTTTTCCTGCTGGTATGCCCTGCCTATACATCCCAGCATCCTATTTGCTTTACCTGCTGCCTTGTCACACTGTTTCCCTACCTTGGGGTCATCAGAGATGATAACCCCAAGATCCCTTTCCTGCTTGGTGCATACTATATCCTCACCGCCCAACTGATATATTGTGCCAGGTTTTTTGTGCCCCATATGCATTATCTTGCACTTCTTTGCATTGAATTTCAACTGCCAAACCCCTGACCATTCTTCAAGTTTCTACAGGTCGCTTCTCATTCTGTCTACACCCTCTGGTGTGTCTACTCTGTTACAGAGCTTTGTGTCATCAGCGAACAGTGAAATTCTCTTAATTCTCTGTGTCACAGCTCCCATTGACAGGGCAACAGATTTCCTAGGTAGGACAAGAATTTAAGTACCTTGGGCTCAAGATTACTAAGCATGCTCCCTGCTTCATTGGTAACACTTGGTGATTTTAATTAATTCAGGATTCATCTAAAAAAAGCATTGTTTGGTTAACTCACAATGTATTTGTAACCACTCTTAATATTATTTGTTTTGTATTTCTTGTTAAGTCTTTGTAATTTGTAATTTTATGGGTTCTCCTTGAAAATGGGCATGTAATACTCCTGGGGCTAACCTGATGCTATTAGTTCTTACCCAGTAATGCTCTTGGGGCTTACCCATTTAATACATTTTTAAATAAAATAAAACAATAACAAATGGGCTGCTTTGATCCCAATCAACATCTTGCCTCTAATCACAGAGCCAGAACATGAGACCAAACACTTGTCTAAGCTCAGCCTATCTTTCATTGGGAAAATTGAAGCTGTTCATATTTTTGCACTGCCCAAATTCTATCTGTTTTATTATCTCCCCATGCTGCTGCCAGACAAGATGCATACAAGAATAGATCAAATCCTCTGTCACTTCTTCTGGTAGGGCAAACCTCCTCACTTGAGCAAGGCAAAGTTGAGGGCTCACAGGAGCAGAGAAAGGCTCTGGTTCCCTTGGATGGAGGGCTACTCCCAGGAATATCCTATGACCAAAGCAATAAAATGGCTCCCAGCCAATGGTGAAGTGGGTCTTAATCAAAGTAACAACAAGACAGATCCCCTGCTTAAGCCTACTGCAAGATCAAAAAAACCCTAGAATAGCCCCAACGTACATTAAACTACAGTTTACCCTGCAGGCTTGGGACTCCTGGATGGCCCTCACATCAACCCCAAAACCCTTGAAAGTACAAGCCAGGGCCTTCACATACCTGTGGTGCAATCTAGATCTTTATTTCAGCATTTTAAGACATTTCCTAACTTTCATTGTTTTAACTGATTTTATGTATTATATGTCATGTGGAATTTTGTAATTCCTATTTTTTGTATTTGTTGTTGTTATTTGATGTTATTGTGTGTTTGTATTTTTATGCTGGGTCGTACCTGAAAAGGGAAAGATATTATTTCCAGTGTACTTACCTATAAAGCTAATAAACAAATAAACAAATAATACTCCCATCTCTGTAGGGGATAAGCACATATGGTAGAAAGACTGGGAGCAGAAAGGTATAAGGGTGCCAGAGAATATACTGTATCTCTGCCTTATTTGGAGGTGCTAGTCTCTTGTCTCTTGTGTAAAATTGTGTCTCTATCCATGTTTTTTCTAAATAGGGATGTTTCAATTATTCCATTCTCTAGTTGGATCAGTAAATCTAGATATGGTACACTTTTTTCATCAAAATTCATAATGAAATTTAAATTTGAATTTTTGTGGTTTAGTTCCTCATAAAATATTTTATGTTCTTCTTCTGTACCAAGCCATATCATAAAGATATACTCTATATCACGTAGCCATTTCATTATTTGTTTATAAGCAGAAAGGAGACACTGTTGAGAAGACTGTGACTTTTGGACCCAGGCAGAAGAACTCAGCATGAGGTTTCTTCAGAGAGGGTATTCACAGCAGGTATTGGATAGAGCTGTAAAGAGTGCATCTGAGAAAGCAAGGGATGAATTATTATGGGAAACATAGAAAGAGGCTAATATGGACTATGGTCCTATCACGTTTATCACAGAGTTCAACAACTGGGCAGGGCAAATAGGTAATATTATACACTTAAACTGGTATTTGCTACATGCAGATACAGTACAGTAGATGTTTGAGTGATGTGGTGGGAGACAGTCCAAGAGTGGCATTCTCACGAGGGTCAAATTAAAAAAATAAACTTATCAGAACTAGATTAGTGCTTAATAAAATTCCAGGCACTTGGTTGGGCAATAAACCTAAAGGTATGTGCAAATGCCATTGGTGTATCTCATGTAGTTATTGTAATGTGGGCAAAGAATTCACACATCCAGGAGACAACAAAAACTACAGTATGTTATTAAGGAATTTATTAATTGTGATGCTACTTTTGTAATTTATGTTTTGTGGTGTGGATATAAAACTTTGTACATAGGAAGAACTACTAGAACATTGAAGTTGAGAATACAAGAACATGTCAGAAATATAACAAACAATAAAAGGGGTTCACCAGTGGGATTGCACTTTGCCCACTACCATAATTCTGACCCCACTGCCCTAACCTTTATTGGCATAGGTTGGCAACCACCATTTAAATATGGGGGAACAAAGTAAATGAACTTTTACAGTGAGAGAGCCAGTGGATCTATTGCCTGCAGAGTGTGAAACCAGATGGTCTAAATGACCAGTGGGATTTAAAATGATTTTTTGAGAAAAAAATGAATAGAGAAATGATATGAATGTAAAAAAATGTATTCATTATTTATCTTGTTTAAAAATTCCCTCTCTTCTTTTCTCTTTACTTTCAGGCATGGACCCCTGAAGATGTGTATTTTGTAGATCCCCACAAGCTGAGTTGTGAATGAAAAGGTGATCACTTAATTGCAGTCCTCCATCGGTCCAGAAAAATCCTCCATAAACCCTCTCCCCAATCCCAGCTCTTCACGTTTCTTCCTTTATTCTAGAACTACTCTGCCTTCTCCTTTTACCGTCTATAAAAACTGTTGATAAATCTGCTCAAAAATTGCCTCTAAATAAATGTCATTCCAATATCCCCCTCCGCCTCTACTGTAGATATATTTTGTCTTCACATGGTATTTCCATCTAGCTCTTCTTATACTGTCTCTAGTCTCTAACTTCATAGGACTTTGTTTTTCTGCTATTGTTTTGGAACAATACTCTTTACTTTTGCCTTACATAAGGAAGATGAAATAAAATAAAATATGATGATGAAACTTAAAATGAATAACTTATTGTAAGGAAATATTGATGTTCCAAATTGTGGTTTGTTTTTTTGGTTTTCTGTACTTTTATATGAAATTGTAGTACAGATTATATGTATCACTGTATTGTTTGCATGACACACTTTTGTGATGTCATTGATCAGGTCACAGAAAATGGTGTATTTAAATTGATGTAGTTTGCTTCCAGAACCACATCCCTTGATGAAGGCTTAATCACCGAAGCACTGGGGTCTGGTGTAGCTTGGCTCTGCCAGGAAAAAATCATTGCTACTGAGCATTTATTGAATCCTGTGGCGTTTGTTCTGTGGTGTGTAGCTATTTTGTGGAACTGTGGAGTTATTTCAGGGCTAGCTGCCCTAATATCTGCACCGTCCCTTGTGTTTGTGTAGTAGAATCTTTGGATTACGTTAACTGAGAAAGCAGCCTACCTTTAGTGTTTTCAGACTGTTCTTAGGCTCTGTTAAGATTTCTGTGAATACACAAATTCAACGACTTTATGTCACTCTTTCCTTTAGCATGTTGCAATAATAATCAGAACTTTCATGGTTTCTGTATGTTTATTTACTTATTGTTTGGTTTTAATCTGATTTCATAGGGATAGATTTCACTGTGACACATTAAAATAGCTGAACGCCTTATTTTCAATGCTGTGCTGCTTTCTCTCTGTGCCTCTTGTGCCTGCTGTGTAAATTTATGTGGGATGACGCCCCTGCATAATGACATCATTCCCAAGCTACTGCACATGTGCGGAAAGACTGCAAGTGTACTCTCTAGTTTCTCCCTCGCATGAGAGATCCTGGAAGTCTTACAAAACAGGAAAACATTTCTTCAGGTTCCTCTCAATGTTGCACTTATTTTCTCTAAGAGTTATATTCACTTTTATTTCATTATCATTATATGATGTTACTTGAGACAATTGTTTGCATCCAAACATCCAAACATTACTAGGAGGGTCTGCTAATGGGGAGTTGACAAATATTGACATTATTTTTATACTTTATTCTATACTTCTTTTACAGTCTATAAGAACAACTTTGTGTTGATTGTTTAGACTCAATACAGCCTTTGATTTCTAATACTATCACTGGCAAGAATTTGATGTGTGCCTGTCTCTAATTGTCTGTACTGATGGACAGGGTATTAGTGCAGATAATACAGAAAAGAATACATATTACATCATAAATAGAAATCACACAAGTTACGCATGGAAACACACAGAACAATAAGAACACATTTATTTTATTTATTGAATTGTTTCACCAGGAAAGATACACTGAGCAATTTAATGCTCACCTCACGGTACGTCCTGGGGGAAGGGATATACAGAGTTCAAGTTCAGGTAGATACATACAGATGTTGTAATTATACATACAATTATAAAACAGGAACATGGCACATGAGACAATATAGGCTGTTGCAGAGTTTCTGTGCAAGCAGATCTTAGGAGCAGCATACACAATTGAATCGGTACAGGTAATCAGTACATGTCACACAGTAGAAGAAAAAAGGGTCACAAGTCCAAGGAATTCTTTATGGACTAATTAGGACAACACATAGTCTTATCACAAGTTTGACATGACAGAATAACAGAAAATAAGAATAACAGTGAACTTTATGACCTTCCATTGAGAGAGCTGTATAACACATTCTGGTTTAAAAATGTTAATATCTGTACAGAATGCATGGCATAGCATTGTACCTTGAATATAAAACATCTGAGTAAGAAATAAAACAACAAAATGCATAGTGCACTTTGTGACCTCCCATAATGAAGGTCAAACATAAAGTAATGATCAATACAATACAAGCTTAATACTCATGCGTTGTTAGAGAAAAAACATTATGGTAAGTAAAGTACATAATAATCATTGGCGCTAGTAAATAAAAACAGACAAAGTGACATGCTTACCTCCCATGGTAAATGTAAGAGGGGTGTTGATGAAAGGTTTTTTGATCTTCAATATTAATGAATAATCATGGCAACAATAAAAAAACAAAGTAAATAATTTAAATACAATGAGACACAATGCCATAGCCATGCATCTGGAATAGGTATAGATAAATTGTACATTGAGCACTATAAATTATATATGACTGTGGATCTACGTATAATAGCGAATGAACAAAGCATGATGTATACAAATATACAACACATAATAATCTTAGCAGACACATTTAATACTTTTGTCAAAATGAGAACCTATAGTGACATTTTCACATCCCATAATGAGAGACAGGCACACATCAAATGTTTACCAGTAATATTATTGGAAATCAAAGACTATATTGAGTCTAGGCAATCAACACAAAGTTGTTCTTATAGACTGTAAAAGAAAGTATAGAATAATGTATAAAAATAATGCCAATCTTTGTCAATCTCCCATTCGCAGACCCTCCTAGCAATGTCCGGATGTTTGGATGCAAACAACTGTTTCAAGTAACGTCATAGAATGATAATGAAATAAAAAGAGACTGTAACCTTAGAGAAAATAAGTGCAACATTGAGAGGAGCCTGCAGAAATGTGTGGCCATTTTGTAAGACTTCCCTGATCTCTCACACGAGGGAGAAACTAGAGACTGCACTTGCAGTCACTCTGCATATGTGCGGTAGCTAGAGAATGACATCATTATGCACAGGAGTCATCCCACGGAAATTTACAAAGTGGGCACAAGATGCACACAGAGAAAGCAGCACAGCATTGAAAAGGTGTTCAACCAAGTGACGCAGTGCAATCTATTCTTATGAAATCAGACTAAAACTAAACAGTAATTAAACAAACATACAAAAACCATGAATGTTCTGATTATTATTGCAACATGCTAAAGGAAAGAGAGACATAATGTCATTGAATTTGTGTATTCACAGAAATCTGAACAGAACCCAAGAACAGTCTGAAAACACTAAAGGTAGACTGCTTTCTCAGTTAGAAAGGAGTACAAGTGTATTAACAGTAGAAACCTAAACATTTCAGCAGGCTCCATCATATTTAGCACAATGAGGAAAAAAATAGTCTATGCTAATGCCTTTATAGGCTAAAAGAGATGGGAAAAACAGTAGAGAATGCCTTAAAACCTTGCTGGAAATGCAAAAAAGGTGTATGACTCAAGGAAACATCACATAGTGGTATGATGTGCAGTAAATATAAATAAATTTCAAATTATAACGATTGCATAATATGGAATAAAATATGAATTTATGTATTAACAGATAAAAGAAAAAGTGAACCCCATGAGCAAGTTTCTTATGGAAGTGAAATGTAGGGGAATAAAAACGTAACATAACAGAACATATTAAGAGTCTATGGTATCCTTTAATGGTGCACCCCTTTTGGTCGACACCCCCACTGGCGAAACAGGAAAAAAGACCATTACGGCGACATTCGCGGTAATAGTCCTTTTTCTGTGTTACATTCCCCAAGTGTTCTGCCCCCTCTCCGGACCAACTCTGACCTGGAGTTGGAATCCTAAAGTCCGGGGGGGTGTGGGGGGCACAGATCCCCACATAGGGGGTGTGAGAAGCACAACCCCCCACAGAAAACACCTTTAAAACAGGTGGCACAATACCTACGTCGGTATTGTGCCATCGGTGTGGGGGAGGTCGGCACTGTTACTGTCGACCAAACTTGGTGCTTCCATCATTTAAAGGCCCTGCCCTCACTTACACAGTTGATTGAAGATGTTTAAAGTCTCAGGGGGACTGAAGAAATTCTAAGAAGAATAAAATAATGAGCTCCATTTCTCACTAAATCCAATGCCTAGTATGTAATTTAGATCTGCTCAAGAGGACAAGTAGATTAAGGGTGGAAGCTGGTGTATTGTTGTCAGTGTATAAAAATAATTAAAGAAGAGATTAAAGAAGTTATCTTCTAGTATTATACTACACATACCCACCACAACAAGACACTACATTAGATATACACATTGACCCCCATATTCAGAATTGTGCCGAGCAATGGCGCATGTGGTGGCGCATCGCAACTGTGTTTCGCTGGTGCAGCTCAGGGATATATTCAAAAGAGATGAGCAATGGTGCATCTCCACTAAATATATCAGGTAATGCCCATTGCGCAAATACAGTGCGCTGGTGCATCCCCCCCAGACAGGGCTGAATACCAGTAATGGGAACTGTGTCAGCGCAACAGAGTTAGGCCGTGTGCAAATTCCTTATATTCAGCTAGCAGTATGCAAATGGGGCCATAATGCATGAAGGTACAAATGGGGCCATTTGCATGTCATTATGGCCCCATTTTAATGAGTTGTGTAAGGCTGGCCAGCAAAATGCACATCACGCCCTGCACAGCATGTGGTGCTGCCAGAGGGGTGTAGTGGCAACCCTACCCTACCCATAGCTCAGATTGCCGGTCAAGAAATGTGTTATACTTCCCTGGTATTTTAGATGTACCCCTCTCCCTCCCCATAGCCTGATCACTGTACTATAACATTTTATTATTCCCTGGTGGTCTAGTGGTCCCACCCACCTCTCCCATAGCTTTGATTGCTGGACAATAAATGTGTAATGCTTCCCTGGTAGTCTAGTGGCACCCATTTCCTCCCTGTAGCCCAATCATTGTAAAATAACCATTGAAATATTCTCTGGTATTCTAGTTGTACCCCCCTTCCTCCCCATAGCCCAATCACCATACAATAACATTTTCATTCTTCCCTGGTAGTCTACTGGTCCCTCCACCCCACCCACAGCTCCAATTGCTGGACAAGAAATGTGTAATACTTCCCTGGTAGTCTAGTGGCACCACCTTCCTCCCAGTAGCCTGACTTGATGTAAAATAACCATTGAAATATTCACTGGTAGTCTAGTTGTACCCCCCTCCTTCCCCATAGCCTGATCAAAGTACAATAACATTTTCATTATTCCCTGGTAGTCTAGTGGTCCCCCAACCCTCCTGTAGCTCCAATTGCCAGACAAGAAATGTGTAATACTTCACTGGTAGTCTAGTTGTACCTCCCTCTCTCCCTGTAGCCTGATCACCGTACAATAATATTTTAATTATTCCCTGGTAGTCTAGTGGTCCCCCCCACTCCTCCCATAGCTATGATTATCATAAAATAAAATGTAAAATTCCCTGGTAGTCTAGTAAACCCCCCACCCTCCCATAGCTGCGATCCTCATAAAATAACATTTTAAATTCCCTGGTAGTCTAGTGGTAACCTCCACCATGCCAGTATCCCCAACCACCCCTAAAAACAATAAAAACAATGCAATTTAAAATTCCATGGTAGTCTAGTGGTAACCCCCACCCCTGCCATATCCCCAATCGCCTGTAAAAGCAATGTAAATATTTCCCTGGTGGTTCAGTGGCACCCCCCCACCCACACAGGACCCCTGCCCACCCAGATCCCCCCATTATCGGCATGCAGCAGCAAACCACCACACATACCTCCGCTGCCAGCTAAATGACAGCTTACAGTATCAGCTGTAATAGTCATTCACAAATATGTGAATGAATGAATGACTTCATTCACATATTTGAGACTGACTATTACAGTATACCTACAAGCCCATTGGTCTACAGTGTGGACCAATGGGCTTACAGCTGATACTGTAAGCTGTCATTCAGTGAGCAAGCCGTGAAATATGAGGTTGCTGCCTAGTGGGGGGACAGATGGATGGGCAGGGATCCTGTGTGATTGGGGGCACCACTGGACCACCAGGGAAATATTTACATTGCTTTTACAGGCGATCAGTGGGGGTTACCACTAGACTACCAGGGAATTTTAAATTTTATTTTACAGGGATCACAGCTACAGGAGGGTTGGGGGGTTCCACTAGACTATCAGGGATAGGTTCGTATGAAGAGTTCAGATCCATAAGCTGTAAAGCCATATAAGGACCTGTCTCTAGATATTAGTTGATGTAACTCCATTTTTTATCATCTGTCTATCTAACTGGTACTTAAATGCTTCCAAACTACCAGCTCCCACCACTTCCACTGGGAGTCCATTCCAGACAGTCATGACCCTCTGACTGAACCATCTTCTTCTTCTTCTATTAGTTCTGTATTTTTCACCTTTCAACTGTTTGTCATGAACCCATGCACATCGCCTGGGACCCTCTTTCCAAATTAGTCCTGCTGCTTCCCCTAACATTCCAGCAATCGGTTACCTATAAAGGTAACACAGGTCTCCCCTTATCTTTCTATATGCCATTGAGTATAATCCTAGATACTCTAACCTGGTGCCATACTCCAGCTCATTAACTAAACCCACTTTCTTAGTAAATCTTCTTTGAACATGCTCCACTCTTCTACTCCCACCAGCACTTTGCACTGAGCAGAAGGGAGCTCCATACTCCAAAGCGGGTCTCACCAGGGATCTGTACAGGGGGACAAGAGCCTCTTTCTTCCTTCCTACTTTTGATATTATGTAACAAGTTGCCAACAATCCTATTTGCTCTGTTGACACAGGTCATACTTTCTTAAATCCCCAATCTTGGGGTTGTCATCTCTGATGACCTCAAGGTAGGGAAACAGTGTGACAAGGCAGCAGGTAAAGCAAATAGGATGCTGGGATGTATAGGCAGGGGCATTACCAGCAGGAAAAGGGAGGTCATAATTCCGCTATACAAGACACTAGTGAGGCCCCACCTGGAGTACAGTGTACAGTTCTGGAGACCATACCTACGTAAGGGACATAGACAGGGTAGAGAAGGTTCAGAGGAGGGCAAAAAGATGGTGCATGGATTGCATCACAAGTCCTTGAAGACAGGTTGAAGGAACTGAACATGTACTCTCTGGAGAGAGGAGGGAGAGAGGATATGATAGAGACATACAAGTATCTTACAGGGAGGAACAGGGTGCAGGAAAACACTATTTTAAGTGAAAAGATGTTCCAGGACTAGAGGGCATGGGATGAAGTTAGAGGAGGATGATTCAGAGGAAACATGAGAAAGAATTTCTTCACAGAATGGGTGGTGGACAAAGTGGAACACCCTGCCAGGGAAGTGGTGGGGGCTGAAACAATCATGGGATTTAAGAATGCGTGGGATAGACATAAAGGAATTCTGGAGGTCAGGGGTATGGGGCAACAGACTTCTAGGAAAACAAACTGAACTTACAAGCTCAAATGGGCAGACTGGGTGGGCCATAGGCCCTTATCTGCCGACACTGTCTATGTATCTATGTATCTATGTTCTTGTCAAAGCTCAAACTGTCTGAAATGACCACCCCGATTGTTTTCACTATCTGTGGCCACAGTTGTTTGGGAGTTCAGCATATATTGTGCTCTGACATTATTTTATCCAAAGTTCATGACCTTGCATTTGGCAATGTTAAACTCCTATCCATTTTTTTTAAATTTGTTAACTGAGTAAGGACACTGGGCAAAGCCCTTTTTCAGGTCTGACCCGAAAGACAGGTCAACAGTAGCATACAACAAAAGAAAATAAAAAACAAAACATTAGACTAACAATTACATACATCAATAGATGACAAATAACATTTAAATTTAGCCTTAAATCCCATAACTGAAGAAATACATCTAAGGGAAGAAGGTAAATCATTCCATAAACTAACAGCAGATGACGAAAACAATCGAGAACCAGATTTTCCTCTCATAACTGAAGCCCTCAAAACAATTCCAAGATTTGAATGCAGAGTAACCTGAGAATCCCTGATTATTACCAGATCAGACAAAGGGAAAGAGTTCCTAGCATAAATAGCATGATATACCAAGTTACCAAGTGCACTGGCAAACTTTAATTTGGGAGATAGCTAACCCAACAAAGAATATAATACACAGTGATGTGTCATTAGCGGAGCATCAAGAACAAATCGACCAATATTATTATAAGCTACACTCAAAACCCTCCCCTTCCTTACATACAAACCATAATATAAAGAAGAAACATAATCAAGATGTGGTAACAAAGTACCAATTAATATTGTTCTATGTGATTCCAATGTCAAATAAGCCTTAAGTTTATATAACAAGCCCAACTTTGAATTTATAGTCTTGCTAACAGCCTTTACTTGTGGCAAAAATCCCAAGCAATGATCTAAAAAAACTCAGAAATACTTGAATATGGTAATCTGTTCTATTAAATCACCACTTTTATATGTAAACAGGGATTTAACTTTAAATGAGGAGCACTCCCAAATACCATGCATTTGGTCTTTTTTACATTCAAAATCATTTGGTTATTTAACAACCAAAGACCAAGTTTATCAAAATAATTTTGTAAACCAACATTAATTAACTCAATATTCTGATTCTGGTTATGCAAAATCAAGTCATCTGCATAGAAAAGAAACTGACTTGCTGAAAAAATTGAAGGAATTTGATTTCTAAATATTGAAAATAACAGGGAGCCCAAAATGGACCCCTGTGGAACACCTCTAGGATTTAACTGTAGATAATGAAGGCTCAATACATACTTGTTGAGATCGTCCCTTTAGAAAACTCCAAAATTAAATCATCAGTATTGATAAATTTAGCATTCAACAAATTTGCCATTTGAAAAGAGTCAGTGATCAGGCCATCAGAAGATTTTAAATGGGAAATAGTTGTCCTATCTTTAGGAGATAACAACGAATTTAAAGTTCCCCAAAAAAGTTTGGAATCAGAAGAGGCTGCCTCAATCCTATATTTAAAAATAATACATTTTTGCCTGTTTAATTTGACTACAGGCCAAATTCCTAGCAAATCGATAGGCCTCTATAGGAGATAACTTGTATGATTTCCAAGCCGAATGTTTCTGTTTCACAAGTAATTTAAGAGCAGGGGTAAACCATCCATTTTGAACCCCACGTAGCCTCAATGTATGTAAAGGGCAACATTTTTCTTGCAATCTTAACAATTGTTGACAAAAAAAATTGACCGCACAATCTGGGTCTGAGATTGAATCAAGAATTGACCAATCGAAAGCATGACATTCCTGATAACAATAATTGATATGGGAACAGATTTAAAGTTCAGAGAAAAAATTACATGAGAAGGCAACCTTTGTACTTTAAAATTTAAGACTCCAAAAATTACTTGGTGATCACTTATCGAGTCACCCAGAACCCCAGAGTGTGATATCATTTGCTTATTATTAGTGATAATCCAATCTAGAATAGAGTGGTAATTCAAACACAGAATTTAACCTTGTTGATTGATCAATTAACTGGAACATATTATAAGATTGCATTAAATTATCATAACCAGAAACATCCGCTTTCGCCCAATTTAAATTAACATCCCCATCCAAAACAAAATCTCTTTCCAACAAACTTGACGCTATAACATCAAAAAATTCCTGTAAACCAGCTTTACCACACGGTGCTGGATTATACAGGCATCCTATTACCTGCCTAACCCCTCCCAGAAGCAGATTTAATAATAACCAAACATTTTGTAAAGTAGAATTCTGACTAGAAAGTAACAGGTAGACATCCAAATGATCTAAACAGCAAACAACTATTCCACCAGCAGATTTCTTACCCTTTTGATCTGAACAAAAAATTTTATAACCAGGAATTTCACAAGCACTATCAGGTATTGAAGGCTTTAACCAGGATTCAGAAATCATAACCAAGTGAGGTTTGTACAAGGTTGTAAAGGCCTCAACATGGGCCATTTTAGGAAACAAACTCCTGGCATTCACATGAAAAAACTTAATTCTGTGATTTAAATACCACACAGAATTATCACAGCCATCTACAGAAGAAGGACCTGGATTTAATTCTACGTCGCCTGATAAAATAATTAACATTAGCAAACAAATCAGCATTTTCCTATTTAACCAAATACACAACAATATCCCTATACAAATAAAATAAAAAACAAAAACAAAACTTAATACATGCAAAGCACATTTTCAGAACACAACAAATAACATTAATAATAATAATAATAAATAATAATAATACTTTATTTATAATACACCTTTCAAATACCAAGGCACAGCACAGTTAAAACAATTAACACAGTTAAAAGAAAAACATCATCATATTAAAATATACAGTACAAATCAACAGTCATCACTACCATATGCTTTTTTCCAAAATAATGCTTTTAGGGCCTGTTTAAAACTCCCCACGGTCGTGCACTTCCTAATCCGATGGGGTAGAGAGTTCCAGAGGGATGGGGCCACGAACATAAAAGCACGGTCCCCAGCAGATTTTAAAGTCACCTTTGGAATCTCCAGCAACCCCTCGTCAGCCGAGCAAAGTGGTCTCACAGGGTGATAAGGAATCAGAAGCTCTTTCAGGTAGTCAGGGACCAGTTCATGTAGGGCTTTACATGTCAGTAACCCAACTTTGAAGGTGATCTGCCACTAAACCGGCAGACAGTACAGTTCCCACAGTACCGGTGTGTTATGGGAAGATCTAGGAGTCCCCATCAATAACCGGGCTACAGAATTCTGCACCAGCTGCAAGCGGCAGATATCAACCCCTGGAAGCCTAAAGTAAAGTGAGTTGCAGTAATCTAAACGCGAGGTTACAAAGGCATGGATCAATGTAGGCAGGTCACCAGATGGAACAAGGTACTTGATCCTAGCGACGTTTCTCAGATGGTAAAAAGATGACTTAACGACAGCCAACACCTGTGTCCGAAGTGTCAGCCCTGCGTCCAACATCACCCCTAGGTCTCGCACCTGTTCAGATGCCTGAAGCTCAGCGTCCCCAAGAAACAATCCTAGGGGGAAGCCTGCCTCCAGCCCCCC
This sequence comes from Neoceratodus forsteri, assembly GCA_016271365.2. Lineage (NCBI taxonomy): Eukaryota > Metazoa > Chordata > Ceratodontiformes > Ceratodontidae > Neoceratodus > Neoceratodus forsteri. Next base: position 537,551,271 of record CM057449.1, on the reverse strand, counting down.
TATCTGGTGGCCTGGATCCAAAACCATCACCTCCGTCTTCCCAGGGTTCAACTTCAGCCAACTGGACTTCATCCAATCCTAGATTTCCTTGAGGCAGTTATTAAATACTGAGACTGCTCCTTCCTGGTCAGGGGCTAAAGACAGGTAGAGCTGGGTATCATCGGCATAACAATGAATCCTCAGCCCATGCCATCTCACAATGTCTCCGAGGGGAAGCATGTACACCGCAAACAGCATGAGGAACAATACTGATCCCTGAGGGACCCCACAAGACACTGTCTCTGAGTTCCTTTTTCTTTTCTGTACATAAATGTTACTGTTTAAGTTGTGGCCTTGTTAAACGGCTTACTGATTGTTTGTAACACTGTCTACCATGTTTTTGTACTTAATGACATGGAACCTTTGTGAAAGAGCCTTGGCTCAAAGGTATTAATTCCTAGAACAATAAACTTCAAACTTCAAGACAGAGAAATCGGGTCAGAGGGAAAAAAACCCTGACACTACCCTCTGGGTTCTTCCAGTGAGATAGGAAGTAAACCATCGGCGGACCAATCCAGAAAGACCACAGATAAATCTCAGTTGCTCCAGCAGAACCCTATGGTCAATGGTGTCAAAAGCTGATGACAGATCTAAAACTAACATAATGGACTGTTTTCTCTGGTCTCTTGCCATCAGGAGATCATTGAGCACCCGAACCAGCACAGTCTCAGTACTATGCCTCTTTTGAAAACAGGATTGGAGATGTTCGTAGATGCCATGGATGGTCTAATGGTTCTCCAGTTGAGCAGCCACTATTTTCTCGATCACCTTCCCCACAAAGGAGAGATTCAAGATAGGCCCATAGTTTGCAAGAAAGTCTGGGTCCAGAGAAGCTTTCTTCAACAAAGGTGTCACCACTGCCTCTTTCAAGGAGCAGGGATATTCACCCGAGTCAAGGGACCACCAAACTATCTGTGCCAGAACTGGGCCGATAGAATCACCACAACCCATAATCAGGGATGTAGGGCCCGGGTCTAAACTACAGCATGTAGGGCACATCCCCTGGACAATCCGCATAACATCCATGATTTCTGAATGGTTGAAGGTACTCCAGGAAAATGGAGGGATAGTGACCAGGCCCTGATCCTCAGCAACTTGCACAGAATGTGTCAAGTGGATCTCGGACCTAATGTCAGCCACCTTATCAGCAAAGAACTGAGCAAGCTCATCACACTGTAATTGTGAAAAAGCTCTTCGGAGCTGCAGACAGGCTGGGTTGCACAGCCTGTCCACAGTTCTGAAAAGCAGAGCTGGTCAATTCTGAGTGCCAGAAATTTCCCAGGACAGGAACTCTGCCTTTTTACGAGAGATTTCTGACTGATAAAACTGATAATGTTCTAACAATCTAAGATGGTCTGTATATAAGCCGGATTTCCACCAACAACATTCTAACCTGCTTCCTAGTCGCCGTAGCTCCCTCAGGGCTGAGGTAATGGCATTGCTATATGCCAAGACCAAAGCCTCCGGATCATTGCAATGCACAGGAAATTGTGAAAGGTCAAGCACCGCAGCAAGGCCATCAGCAGTAACTTTCCGTAAAGGTCGGTACTTGACCATCTCCACACGGGTTAGCCTACAAGGGGAGGTGCCAAAATTGAACCTCACCGTGTAGTGATCAGACCATCTGACTAGTTCCACCCCCACGTCTGAGGCATCGATCCCCAGGAGGAAAACCAGGTCAAGAGAATGGCCACATTTATGGGTAGCAGTGGTAACCAGCTGTGTGAGGCCCAGCGAGTTCATCAACTGGAGGAAGTGTTGTCCAAATTGCGAGAGTTCATCGTCGATCCAGGAACTGAAGTCACCCAGGACCATCAGCCTGGGTGACTCAAATGCCATATCAACCATGAAGTCCGCCACTTCCTTAAGGAATTGCTTCCCATCTCCTGATGGATGGTAGATAAGAGCAATGCTATAGCCCACACCTGCTACTACAGCACATTCAAATGAACTGGCCTCCTCAACTTTATCCTGTGAATAAGTATATTTTATTTGTTTATTTATTTATTGTGAGAATCAGAATTACAATCCTTTGAGTCATAAACTCCTTTGCAAAAGCTCCACGTCAGTACAGAAAAACACAAACATCACATAAAATAATAGTTATAAATTGTTCACACGCCACAGTGGTTTTACAATACAAATTAGCTACCACCTCAAGGGCCTAAGTAGATCCAGTGTCATAGCTGCTAGACAAGTCTAGTTACAGATTTGGAGGGTCTTTAGCAGGGCCCTGAGTCAGAGTTTATTTACAGCAGGGTTGTGGGACCTTTATTTTTAACTACACCTTCTTTTGAGAATACGGACAAGGGGGAGGAGTATTGGCTACAGCCACAATCACCAGAATCAAGGAGGAGGAGCATGATACTGGTTTTGAATACTTCCAGACTAGGGGCCAGGGAGATGGAGGGTGGTAGGTTGTTGAGCCAGAGGGGGCATGATAACAGAAGGACTTTCTCCTAGTGAGGTCCTTCTGTGGGCAACAAGGAGGAAGGTACTTGCAGGGTGTCTAGGGGCCGTCCTGCATGGGACTGGCTGGATGAGGGGGTGTAGGCCTCTGGGTGCTAAATTCATAAGTATTTTTTTGGCTTGGAGGCAAGTGTGATATTTGAGCCACCCTTCGAAGGTCAGCCAGTCCGCCAGCTTGTAGAGCTCACACGTGTGTGTTAATCTATCACAGCCTGTGGCCAGACGGCATGCCCTGTTAAGGGCTAGGGTGATGCAGTGAATGGTGGTTTGGTCAGTGGTGCCATAGATTACAATCCGTAGTCCACCAATGAGAGGACTGAGCAGGATATAGTGAGATATAGGGCCTGAGGGGTAGGCAGTGCTTATGTCTATATAGAATCCTCAGCCTGGTGTTTACAGCAGAGGTGAGGTGATTAATATGTGTGTGGTAGGTGAGAGATGTGTCAAGCATGATACCGAGATAGTTTAAGTTAGAGACCTGTTCGAGAAGGAGGCCATGTGAGTTGGAGATGTTTAGGGGGGCCCTACTGAGGGGGATTTGACGATGGGCAAAGATCATGGATTTAGTTTTGTTGTAGTTAAGTACTAAGCGATGCTCAGTGAACCAGGATTCTATTTCTCTAAAACCTTGCAGGGCAATTTGGAGGGAGTGAGGTTGAGGGTGTTTCCAGAAAACTACTGCATCATCCACATAGAGTAAGAGCTTCCTGCTGCAGGATTGAGGGAGAGAGTTTAGGAAAAGAGTGAAAAGCAGCAGCCCTAGAATGGACCCTTGTGGGACACCCATTTGGACTGGTTTACTGGTGGAGAAGGTGGTATTGATTTTGACCTGTTGGGTCCGTCCGGTGAGATAGTCATTGAACCAGGATATGGCCTCTGAAGAAATAGTATGAGAGAAGAGAGTGGAGAAGTAGGGCATGATTGACAGTGTTGAATGCTTTGGTCAAGTCGACATAGATAGCACCTGCGACTGATCCTTGTTCCAGTGCCTCATGTATGTAAGATGTAAATTCTAGGAGGGCAGTGGTTGTGCTGTAACCCTTCCAGAAACTGTGTTGTTCTTGGCAGAGCAGATTATGTTTGGCTAAGTAGTCTACAAGTTGATCCGACACAATTTTTTCGAGAGCTTTAGAGAGAGGTTGTAGTATCGTGATGGGTCGGTAATTACTAGGGGAGGTGGGGTCACCATTTTTCAGGATTGGTGTTATAATTCCTTTTTTCCATAACATAGGGAATTGGCTAAGGCGTAGTGACCAGTTAAGTATTTTGGCAAGATGTGGCAAGGTCACATACAGAGTTAGTTGGAGAATTTTGAGGTCGAGGGAGTCACTGCTATAGCGTGAGTTTGCCAAGGCTTTGGAGAGGTAGCACATAGCCTCCCTGCAGGAGATAATTTGCAGCCAGAAGGGGGGGGACCTTCATGTCTGAGGAGCCCGAGGGGCAGCTAGGGGCAGGGTCAAAGAAGTTATGCGGGAGTATGTGACTGAGGTCTGAGAAGGTGGCGTTTAGAGTATTGGAGATGGAAGAGGGGTCCTGGGTTAAGGCCCCCTCGACTTGAAGCTGCGCAAGGGCAGAGGAGACAGTTTTACCACAAAGTTCCTTAATATTATTTCAGAAGTTTTTCCCTGAGCCCCATGTGGAGGTGAGGGATTGTTTATAGTAGTTTGCCTTTGCTTGCTGGATAGCCCAGGTGCATTTGTTTTTCGATGCTCTGTAGAGCTGTCTGTCCTGGGGTGATTGGGAGCTTAGGGCCTGTGCCAGAGGTTGTCTCTATGGTGTATCTGGTCAAGCAGGGATTGTGATATCCACAGGGTATCCCTGTTTTTTATGATCTGCTATGTGAAAGGGGCAAATTTGTCACATATAGAGAAATCACTGAACCCTGCAGTTAAAAAAGAAGCCTCCTTATTAGCCATCACAACGATATCACTTACAATTAGACAACAAAAAACAACACCAATACCTAAACTGACTCGTCATGAACTAATTAATACAATTGGAATCATTTTAATATCTTATTCAGTAAACTATAATACCTGACCCCAACCTCCCAAACCTCCTAAACTCCCTCAAACTCCCAGCACTTTACCACACTTTACTACTGGAGCTGGTGGAGCCACCACTTCAAATACCACCATGTTTGAAAGCAGGCCAGGAGTTTAAACCCACTCAATCCCACTCACTGGGCTGCCACAACCAATGGGGGGAGTGGACACGGCAAACAGCAGAAAAGTACAGGCAATTCGTCAAGTTGCAGGGAAGACTAATTCCCCAATTAAAACTAAAGGGGCTTGGAGGGCCGGCCAGAGGAGAAGGCTTCGGCGTCCCACGAATGCTCGCCTTCTCCAGGGGGGAGGGAGGGGGCCAAAGCCCGCTACTCGTCGCTCGGGGTATAGCAAGTCCTGCTTGCAGGAGGGGCTGGCCGAGATGCATGGTGAATGTCGGCATACAGTGCCTTGACGTTAAAAGGGTACACACCATGCAAGGGGAAAGAAACGGAGGAAACAGCCTTCTATTTGTGGGAAGACAGGGCACCAGCAGTGTGCCCTCGATGTGCCACCACCTACCTAGAACACCTTGCCCGACACAACCAGATTTGTATGGGGTGTATGAGCCCCACCTTGTTCCTCACCTGGGGAGATAGTTGCGGCTCCATGGGGCCAAGGTAGGTCATAGGCAGGGTGGATAGCAGAGGGATGACTCCTTAGGTGCCTCCGAAGGGTCAGAGATGGTGGGAAGTAGGAGGGGAAAAATAGAAAGTTCAAAAAAAAAAACTAAAGGGGCAAATGACATTTGGAGTACAATACTCTTGCACAGTTTGTTTCCGGCAACAATATATGCTGTAGTCCCAACAGTACTTTAAAACGGCATACGATTTAATGCATTCAGTTGCACAGTCCCAAGATCTCAACTGCATATAGTCAATTCAATTGCATAGTCTCAGCTCATAGCAGCAGGACATTCATCCAATTTCAGCAATAGTCTAAAATAAAAGATTTAAAACAAAAAATAAACACAAGCTGTGAATAATGCCACAATCTCTTACGGCACAGCAGCTGAATCAGCTTAATTCCTACTGGCTCCTTCTAGTAGGGACTGTTGCAGCAGCAGTAGTTCCAAAATGATTACTCCCCTGAGACGTAACCATGGACAGTTCGGTGAGTGCTCACAGTGCAGATGGACAATTGGTGAGCCCAAGGAAGTATGCCACACTCCATCACACTCCCAGCACTTTACCACACTTCACCGCTGGAGCTGGTGGAGCCGCTGCTTCAAACGCCGTCATGTTTGAGACTGTCCAGGGGTTTAAACCAACTCAAAACCACCCAATGGGCTGCCACCATCAATGGGGGGAGTGGACACGGCAAACAGCAGAAGAGTACAGGCAATTCATCAAGTTGCGGGGGAGACTAATTCCCCAGTTAGTCTCAACCCATGCTTATTCGCCCAATTCTCAAGATGGTATATTTGTTCCTGAAAGTTCCTTATAGCCTCATTATTATTGACTATGGGCCCAATCTTTGAAATCATCCACATACTTGCAGATCCAGACTCCCTCAGAGACCTGCATATCAGAAATTAAAAGGTTAAACAGCCTTGGCCCCAGCACAGATCCCTGAGGAACCCCACCAGTCACCTTTGCCCTTGTAGAGAGGTAACCCCTCACCTCTACTTGTTGATATTTATTGCTTAGCCATGCTGCCACCCATTTGCAAAGGTAACCCTCAACACCTAGTTGCTGAAGGGTCTCAAGCAATACGTCATGTGAGACAGAGTCGAAGGCCTTTCTGTAATCTAAATACACAACATCCACTGGAAACCCAGATTCCAAGGCCTGACTCACCGGCTCAAAAAAGTGTAATGAGTTAGTGGTGCAAGATCTCCCACCTGAAAAACCATGCTGGGAAACATCTATATGGTTCAGTGTCCTTAAGTTATTACCAAGAAGTTCATCAATAAAACTCTCCATCACTTTACCTATGACGGAGGTTATACTTATCGGACAATAGTTATTAGGTTTTGTCCTATCCACTGATTTACTGTAAATATAGGTGTTACATGGGCCACCTTCCAGACATCCAGGACATTTCCCTCTATCAGGGACTTATTGAAAAGGGCTGACAGAGGTACCAAGATCTCATCTTCAGTTTCAATCAGGAAGGCCAGGTGATAACCATCCGGTTCCCCTGACTTGTATCTTTTTAACTTCAACAGTTTTGCTTTGACTTGTTCCACAGTTATAGTAGGAATACTTAATTCCACATTGCCCCCTATCTTAACTTCTCCAGAGGAGCAATTGCTTTCCCCAAGGTACACACTTTGAAAATATGTACCAAGCATATTAGCTAAACCCTGCTTATCTTCAACTTGAGTTTCTTGGTCGCTTAAAACAGTAATCTGATTGTGTTTTTTTTTCCGTAGGCTACCTACATAGTTGTAAAGTTCTTTTTGGTTGTTTACCTTAGTTAATGCCAGATCTAATTCTGCCTTTGCCTTTCCTCTTTTAATATTCAGTTTACTTATTTTTTCAAGGGATCTATATATAGACAGTCGAGTAGCACATGGGTCTTTCTTTAGCTTCTTATAAGCCCTATTATTTTTATTTATCAATCTATGAATCATTTCAGTCATCCATTTAGGTACACTCCCCCTCACATTATATTTGTTGGTTATGGGGACATGCTTTTGTATACATGTCTGCAAAACATCATCAATTATTTCCCAGGTATGAACCAGAGATTTCCCTTCCTGTTCCTTCCAGTTGTGTGTTTCTATTATATTCTTAATGGCAGTGTAATCTGCCTTATTATAATTCCTAATGGCTGATTTCCCCTGGATGTCTTACTGTAACCCCAAGGTGGCACTATCTCAAGGGATACTACCCCTGTCTACGTGATTAGGCGCAGGTTGAGGGGCCTGAGCTCAGTGAATGGGTGCCTCCTCCCAGAGGGTTGGTTTAAGGGTAGTGTAGCTGCTCTGGGTACAGCCCTCCAGGACACTGATACCCTCCTCTAACCCCTCTAGTAGCTTACACTGGTCAACAGATAAACAATCACAGTTATCATCAGAATACAATATAAAAGCCGGCCCGGTGGCGCTGAGGGTTGAGGCGCTGGTCGCCACACCTCACGCCACGCCGGTGACCCATGTTCGGGAACGGGCATGGGTTGCCGTGGGTCGGCGGGGAGGAGATGGATTGAGCATCCAAGGGACTGCTCTCCATCTCCGGGGAGGGGGGATTTGGGCGGCCAGGGCTTGCCTGACCCCTAGCGGAGGCTGGGGGGTCGACAGCACGTAGCTGCAAGCTTGGGGGCGGGTCATGGCAGACGCTTGATTGGGGCATGCCGGGAGGCGTGCTGGCAGTCACTGCGACATTGAACGCCATACCGCCAGGAGGAAACAGTGAAAAGCGAGCCCGGCAGCACAAAGTTGTTCCCCCGGCTCCATTCCTGGAAGGGCGCCTCCCTGGCATGGATCCATTGGGGTGGGTTGAGTCGCTCCCCACCACCCTGCTGTGAAGGGTAAGTCGCAGGGTGCACAAGGGAAGGGGTCTGATGTCCTGGGATGGTGCTGGGGGGAACAACGGAGGGCGGGGGTCGTAGCCGGAGCTCTGGAGGAGAGAAAAATAATACCCCCCCAAAAAAAAAAATACAATATAAAACCCACACTTGGCACACTTACCACCAGAGCTGGATCAGCTGCACTGGCCCTGGAGACTCCATGTAAAACAAGACCTGCAATAACACTGCACAATAGCAATACAGTATCCCCTCCACAAAGGTACACACTAGCCAAGTTAAATGCAGAAAGAATAGAATCTGATTTTTTCAGGGGATGTGAACAAGGGTGGGGCAGCAATCTAGCATTTGATTTCACATCTGATTTAGTCAGGTTACACATGCAAGCACTAAGAGCTCCTCTAGCACAGTTACGCACCCTAGTTGTTATTCAGGCTAGCCTGAAGTGTTGCCCAGGGTAGGCTGGCATTGCAGCTGTTGTTGGGGCCCTTAGGAAAGAAACAAGAAACATGCACTTTAACCCACAATTTTTATTCCAGAGCCAGATGGATCAGTTTGTAATGATCAACCAAAACAATTAAATCAGATGACACACAATGATTTGAGCTTTGTTGCAGGGAGCTTCCCTGATGGTTACTCATGCTACCCAGACCAGGAGGCAGGATTGATGAGATAAAGACCTCAAGGTGGCATGCTGTTTGCCAGGGGAAGCAGGGCTCACATGATACACCGTGATGGTTGATCCTGTTCAATAGTGTTGAGCAGGGAGCTGAATCTCAGAGCTGGTCTTTCATGAGATGAATCTTTGCGACATGAGTGGCAATCTAGGCCGAGATGGTGAGGTTCAGACCAGGTGAACAGTTCAGATTGGAGTCTATTTTAGGTGCTGGATGCAGCTTCCAGCTAGTGTAACACATTCAGGTGTGTAGGGAACCAAATCGCGACCCACACTACTCATTCAGCACAATTATAGTAAGAATAGCTGGATAACACAGTTTAGGTGACAGTCCGGTTGCAATTAGACAGTGTCTCTGTGCAAACCATATGCTCTGCAATTCTCTCCAATTCCTGACTGCCGATCACTCCAGGAGCAAGTCTTCAGTCTGCACCAGGTGAAATTCACTCTCTCACAGTTCAGGATTCTGGTTACAATAACAGCAATTTCGGATAAAGTCCGATATTAGATTGCAGACTCCTTCACACGGGAAGATGGTAGTAGGCAGGCCAGACACAGCCTTCATGCCGATTCCCCGCTTTATCACGCAGGAGCAGCTACTCAAATTACTCAACCTGTTCACTGTCTCAACTCCAACTCTACTCTGACACACTGCTGTAGGCAGGTCTGGGATTTCCCAGTCATCCAAAAGGTTTGGTTGGTTGATCTATCTGTCTGTCACAGAAAGAGCTCCCCCCCCCAGGTCCATTTAGGGGCCAAACAGTAAAAACTACAATTCCTACAGAAATTCACTCCCACAAGACCTCTGGGGACAGTCTCCATTTTAAGGTCCTCAGAGGTACCGATTGGTCCAAACTGGCAGTCCAGAGCCAAAATGGCAGCTCTTAGTAAACAGTCCATGCTGCGACAGAAGGCAGGTTAGACAAATTATTATATTATTATTACTAATGCAGATAATCAACAAACAATCATCAATCCTAGTAGGGCTTCCTCTGTGCACTTAGTGATGGCAAAATGAAGCAGCTGTATCACAGCCCAGGCTGGACTCGAGCCTGAAATTACTCAGCCCCCACCCAGATTAATTATAACCCATGAGATCATTAAAGAAACAGGCACGGAGGCTAACAGGGCACTCTCATGCAATCACATTTCAAACTGGTTTAGACACAGAACACCAGCCTGGCAGTGGACATTAGGCAAGCCCAGGAAGACATTTTAGGAACCCCCATTTGTAGGGGGTTACATTACACTTTACTTTTTCAGCAATCAGAGCAATGGGCAGGATGGGGGGACCACTAGACTACCAGGGAATAATGAAAATGGTATTGTAGGGTGATCGGGCTACTGGGAGGGAGGGAGGGAGGGAGGGAGGAGGGAGGAGGAGAGAGTGGGTTCAACAAGACTACCAGGGACATATTTAATATTGATTTCTCAGTGATTGGGGCTACAAGGAGGGAGGGGGGTACCACTAGACTACCAGGGACATATTTAACATTGATTTCTCAGTGATTGGGGCTATGAAGAGGAAGATGGGTAACACTGTACCACCACAGACATATGTGGGTGCTTGTGCATGGTGTTGAGGAGGTAGCCACCCAAGGCTGGTGGCTGCTATGCTGCACCTTGCAGTACAGCAGCTCACCTGTGGGTGGCCAATATTTGAGCCATTTTTTGAAGGCTCAACTTTGAGCATCGCTATGTGATGCATCCCAGGGTTGTGCAGGCATATGCACCACACATCCCGGGCTGAATATTGGGATGTGCTACATATTCATGGGCATGACCCTGGAGTTGCACCGCATACATTATCTTTGTACCCTGGCACATTGGGAATTGTGCTGCGCAATTCCCTCTTTTGAATATTGAGCCAGGGTGCATTTCAGGGGTTGGGTTGGCACAACTCAGTTGTGCCAGGTGCAACTCCTTTGAATATCTGACCCATAATAAACAGTATGGAACCATCAGGAATTAACATTTTTTCTGACATAGGAGAAAGTGTACAAAGTAGTATACATTTCACAACATTGTGAGACTATCATAAAAAGAGATTGTTTGTAACCATTAGAGGAGATAGGGACCTGTCCATGCAGATGGGAGAAGCACAAAAACAATTGGCACAAAGAATAGAGAATTTAAAACACAAAAATTGTACACTAGAATGGCATGGGCTAATGTTAACACAATATAAACAGTATAACAGAATACCAAGAAGCTTACAAATCAGTGTAGAATCAAATTTAGGTATCAACTCCATAAAATTAGACAATAAATGGGATGGGATAAGAAACAGCCATTTGCGACTTCATGTACGCACTTATTGAAGCTATTATTGATGAAAGACAGATCTTAGAAACTGATATGAAAGGGACAGAGGATTTATAGAAACTCAAGATTCAGGAAGAAGAATTCAAGAAAAATTTAGAAGACATTAAGCAGAAACTAGCAGACTATGAAGAGAGATTGAAGCAGCAAAAGATTAAAAAAATTATAAGCGACACAAATGACTATAGAGATGGAAGGATATACACACATAAAATATTTTAAAAACAGTTCTCATAGAACACATATGAGAGTTCAGATAGTGACAGTAGTTATACTAGAGATGCACAAAGACCACAAAGTACAGATGGAGCACAACAAAGAGACACAAAACAACCTGGCACATCTAGTTCTACAACATGAAAAAATAGATATGACCTCAGCAATCAAGGACAATCCAGAGACACATATAGACAGGGGGAAGGATTAAGAGGAGAAGGGGCAGCGGGGGAGGAGGACAAGGTGGAAGGCAAACAAGAAAGCACGCATTGGGGAGGGGAAGAACACAACAAAAAATTACATACTCCCTATATTCAGTCTAAGCAGAAGAACATTAACACCACTAGAAACCAAAGTGTTAAGTCTAGGATTGTCATTCGCACCTACCCAGCCCATTAATCATTTTGACCTAGAGGTCGATCTGTAGAAATTCTTTCCAAATTTACAGTTAAAAAAACAATTTGGGCAACAAACGCCACACTCAGAAGATACTTATCAACAAAAATTAAAACAAAACCTACAAGTGAAATCAAAATGCAATCCTCCCACAGGAAAAAATCATGGCACACAGTCATTCTGTAAAAATGTGGAAAGAGAAATAATGGGTTATTTAAAAATAGAGGACCTTACACCAACACATAGAAACTTATCTGAAGCTAAAAATGCAGCCCTAACCAGCCTTAAACAAGATACCAGCATAGTCATAAAGAGCGCAGACAAGGGAGGGAGTATTGTCCTTCAAGATAGAGATCAGCACAGAGACATGTGTTTAAAGCTGATAGAAAGTGAGGAAAACTATGAATTACTTGCACAAGATCTGATCCCAGCAATCAAACTAGAAGTAAACAGTATGCTCGAGAAATATGCCACTATGGGATGGATACAGCCATGGGAGGCAGATATCCTGCACAGTGAAAGTCCAAGAATACCCACTTTTTATAGTATTCCAAAAATCCACAAAAGCATCACAAATCCACTAGGGAGACCTATAGTTTCTGGTATTGGTTCTGTATTGGAACCCTTCTGAAAATATGTCAACTTTCACTTACAATCGCAGATAGAACAGACACCATCATACATAAAGGATGCATCAGATATGATTATAAAACTTTAACAACTTTCAAATCAGGGAATTCAAGAAAATTCCATTTTAGTAACACTGGATTTAGTGGATCTATATACTGTACATGGATACTCCACCAAGAAGGAATAGAGTGCTTGGGAACCATATTGGACAAAAGGGAGAGAGACACCAACCCAAAAACTGTAGTTTTACAGGAGATGGCAGAGCTGATACTTAAAAGAAACTACTTTGAACTTGATGGAACATTTTATCAACAAAATAAAGAGCCAGCAATGGGGTCAAAAATGGCCCCAGCGTATGCCAATACATATATCAGCATGTCTGAAGAAAAATTCATACAGTATATGATAGACAAAACAGCAGATTTTATTTATTTATTTATTGAAATTGTTTCACCAGGATGGCACACTGAGCAAAAGATGCCGTCTCCTGCGACTTGGGGGGGGTGAGGTACAGGGAGATAACTCGCAGGTTATCAAGAGTTACATATGCAAGAAAAAACAGTAGAACATAGCTGAGCACAATTACAGCAATACAGTAGACAGATTCAGTTGAACAGTTTACAGAGAGTTTCAGTTATGCAGTTGCAGGATACAATTGTGTGATGGAATAGGGACAAGACAATCAGTACAGTTCAACAACAACACTTGGCAGGCATAGATTATATTACAGAATGGGATAGTATTGGATAGATGAGGTGTGACACTGAGTGGAGAATATGTGAGGATCAGGCAGTATCAAGTAGGGTTTAGGACAGGGCAACGCCCATGTACAGGAAGTGCTGAAGTTGGTATAGATAAGCCAGCTTCCATAGCGTAAGTTAGGTGCCACCGGTCAGGCAGTCAGGAGGGGGGGATATAAGGGGACACCTTTGTGGCTTAAGTGCAGGAGCAATTTACCGAGAGATAGTTTGCTAGTGCTGAAGACAGGGAGCAGGTAGAGGAGGAGTGGCAAATTTAGGGAAGGAGTTCATTCCAGAGTTTGGGGAAGCGGTAGGAGAAGGCAGATTTCCCAATAGTGGTTTTCCCCCTGAGGATTTGAAGCTTCCGGTCATCGAGGGATCTAAGGGCATGAGAAGGGGAGGGAGCTGGGGTAAGTAAGGTAGAGAGGAATGAGGGCAGGGCGTCATGCCAGAATTTGGCTACAAATTTAGCACAGTGCTGCAGGTGATGGTTTTCGAGGGAAGGGAATGCCAAGGCATGGTAGAGGTTGCAGTGATAGGTGCGGGGGGTGGCATCGAGGGCGAGGCGACAGAAAGCATGGAAAAGTGTGTCCAGTCTGGATAAGGTAGATTTGGGAGCGGCACTGTATACTATGCTGCAGTAGTCAAAAGAGGGGAGGATCATCTTATGCACTAGCTCACGCCTGGCCATGAGAGACAGGCAGTTGCAGTTCCTGTAAAGGGCTCTGAGCCTGGGGCGCAGTTTTTTTATGATGGCATCAATGTGGTCGGAGAAGGACAGGTGACGGTCGAGCCAAACCCCAAGGTAGCGGAAGGAAGTGAAGTCCTCCAGTACCGTCCCATCAAGGGTGTGGAAGGTAGGGAGAGAAGGAAGCCTGGAAGTAATGAAATGGCTAAGATATATAGATGATATCTTTATGATATGGCTTGGTACAGAAGATGAAGAAGAACTTAAAAGCATTTTGTTAGAAACTAAACCAAGAAAATCCAAATTTAAAATTCATTATGAATTTTGATGAAAAAAGTATACCATGTTTAGATTTACTGATCCAACCAGAGAATGGCATAATTGAAACATCCCTATTTATAAAAACCATGGATAGAAACACAGTTTTACACAATAAATATTCCCACAAGCATAAACTAAAAAATAGTATACCCTATGCACAACTTACAAGAGTAAAGAGGGACTGCAGCAATAATGAAAACACAGAAGAAGAGACAATCAAAATGCTGCAAAGGTTCAGAGAAAGAGGATACAAACAGGGAACACTGAAACAAGCAGAAAACAGAATATAAAACAAGAGCGGAGAAGAACTAATGGGACAGAAGGAAGCACACACAGGTGTGAAACACATAGTTTTCTCCACAAAATACAATCATAAAATGACAGAAATCAGAAAAATAATCAATACACATTGGTACTTAGTGCAAACAGATAATGATAATCAACACATAACCACATTACAAGACAAATCAATTACTGCAGCAAAAAAAAGATAAAAAACCTAAAAGACACATTGGTGCAATCACAGTTCAAGCTACAGGAAAGAGTGGGAACACAGTGGTTATTGGCCCATTGGCCCCAGGGATGGTCCCTTGTGGAAGATGCAGTGTATGTAGTCACACATCTAAAAAACATATATGCAAGCATTAATCAATGAGACAGGAGGGCACTTCCCAGGAATTAATGCATGGTTGGGGTGCACGAGGCTGCAGGCCAAGTGCTTCCCACCACCCAACCATGCATTCATTCCTGGGAAATGCCCTCCTGTCGAGGTGATCAATGCACTTGTAGTATGGAAGTGCTACAGAAACTGACTGCCAATATTATTATTTAAAACAGAAACAGAGACATGCATTTTTGTTCGAGTTACTGTATGCTACTCAGCGCCATATGTTTTCGAACGTCTAAGATCAGTTCATACTGTGGCTGCAGCCTGCTATGAGTTCAACATTTAGATTGTTGATCTGTACTGTCATTCAGCCCATGTCTCGCTGTTGGGTAAGACACCATTTGAGCTGCTGCTCGAAACCGCCTAACTATAGTCTTGGGTCAGTGAGTGAATGGAAAGTTTCTCTTTGTATGCTCAGGTAGCACTTTTCATGTGGACAGTGTTTGTATTTCAAAATGAAATGTTAATTTCTAGGGAATTAATGACCGCTTCATTTTGTACCACCAGGTGTGTTTCCACCTATTATTATGCCGGATTCATGGTGCACATTATTTGCCATATTACAAATATATATATACATTCTCGCACAGCTCAGAGATTCAAAATCAAACAACGCATTTCCTATATCACAGAAGGAGTGGTATATTTAATACAATGTCCTTGTGACAAGTTATAGGTAAGGCAGACTAGTACAGAATTAAAAAGAAGAATACAGTAACACAAAGGAGATATCAGAAATAGAGATGAAAATTCAACTATAGCAACACCTTTCAATGAGGCAGGACATAATGGGCCTTCCCTGAGATGTTGAGGCCTTGAAAAAAATTCTGTCCCTGAAAGAGGAGGAAATTATAGAGATCAGATACTAGCAACAGAAATTAGATGGATTTTTCACATGAGAACCCTGGAAAGAAACATAAGAATGAATGTGGAAACCATCTGGCATGTGTGCATCTGTTGTGTGCTCTGATGGACAGAGTATTAGTGCAGACAATCCAGAAAAAAATACACATTACATCATAAATAGAAATCACACAAGTTACACATGAAAACACACAGAACAATAAGAATACATGTCTCACAGTAAAAGATGAAAGGGTCACAAGTCCAAGAAATTCCTTATGGACTAATTAGGACAACACATAGTCTTATCACAAGTTTGACATGATGGAATAACAGAAAATAAGAATAACAGTGAACCTTATGATCTTCCATTGAAAGAGATGTATAACACATTGTGGTTTAAGAATTGTAATATCTGTACAGAATGCATGGCATAGCATTGTACCTTAAATATAAAACGTTTGAGTAAGAAATTAAACAACAAAATGCATAATGCACTTTGTGACCTCCCATAATAAAGGTCAAACATAAAGTAATGATCAATACAACACAAGCTTAATACACATGCGTTGTTGGAGAAAAAACATTATGGTAAGTAAAGTACATAATAATCACCGGCACTAGTAAATAAAAACAAGTAAAGTGACCTATTCACCTCCCATGGTAAATGTGAGAAGAATGCTGATAAAAGTTTTTTTTATCCTCAATATTAATGAATAATCATGGTAACAATAAAAAACAAAGTAAATAATTTAAATACAATGGGACACAATGCCATAGCCATGCATCTGGAATAGGTAAACATAAATTATACATAAAGAGCTATAAATGTGAATGCTATAAATGATATATGACTGTGAATCTATGTACAACAGCGAATGAACAAAGCATGACATATGCAAATAAACAACACATAATAATCATAGCACACACATTTAATACTTTTGTCAAAATGAGAAGCTACAGTGACCTTGTGACCTCACATAATTAAAGACAGGTACACATTGAATGCTTGCCGGTAATATTATTAGAAATCTAAGGCTGCAAGGAGTCTAAACAATCAACACAAAGTTGTTGTTATAAACTGTAAAAGAAAGTATAGAGTAATGTATAAAAATAATGCCAATCTTTGTCAACCTCCCATTAGCAGACCCTCCTAGTGATGTTAGGATGCAAACAATTGCCTCAAGTAACATCGTAGAATGATAATGAAATAAAAGAGACTGTAACCCTTCGGGAAAATAAGTGCAACATTGAGAGGAGCCTGCTGAAATGTGTGCCCATTTTGTAAGACTTCCCAGATCTCTCACGTGAGGGAGAAGCTAGAGACTGCACTTGCAGTCACTCCATGCATGAAAGGTAGCTCGGGAATGACATCCTTACACCTGGGCATCATTCCGTGGGAATTTACAAAGCAGGCACAAGAGGCACACAAAGAAAGCAGCACAGCATTGAAAACAAGAAGTTTAGCCATTTTGAAGTGTCGCATTAAAATCTATCCTTATGAAATCAGACTAATACTAAACAGTAAGTAAATAAACATACAGAAACCATGAAAGTTCTAAATATTATTGCAACATGCTAAAGGAAAGAGTGACATAAAGTCGTTGAATTTGTGTATTCACAGAAATCTTAACAGATCCTAAGAACAGTATGAAAACACTAAAGGTAAGCTGCTTTCTCAATTACAAAGGAGTACAAGTGTATTAACAGTAGAAACCTAAACATTTCAGCAGGCTTCTTCACATTTAGCACAATGAGTAAAATATAGCCTATGTTTACACCTTTATAGGATAAAAGAGAGAGAAACAGCTGTTGGGAATGTCTTAAAACCTTGCTGGAAACACAAAAAAGGTATATGAGACAAGGAAACATCACACAGTGGTATGATGTGCAGTAAATCTAAGTAAATTTCAAATTATAATTAACATATATAAATAATATGGAATAAAATATGAATTTATGTATTAACAGATAAATGAAAAACAAAAAGTGAACCGCGTGAGCAAGTTCCTTATAGGAGTGAAATGTAGGGGAATCAAAACATAATAGAACAGAACGTATTAAGGATCTATGGTATCATTTAAAGGTCCCCCACTTACACAGTATATTAAGGATGGTTCAGGAACTACCTTTCAGGTGGATCCCAAAGGGTCTGCACTGAGGGTGGTCACATCCAGCACCCTAGTGATGTATAATGGAGTCCCAGAAAGGTCAATTCTATGGCCTATCATACTCTCCCTCTTTGTCAATCACCTCAGAGTCAGTACAGCCTGCCACATGATCAAGGACATTGATTTTCATTTGTTTCTGGAAAATCCAGGAAAATTCTGGAATTTGGTCTTTCTATACACCAGTAAAAACAGAGCATTTCATGGGATTTGCCATTTTTTTTTACCAGATCAGTGTATCTTCAGAAACCGTAGTTTGATATAAATTCTTTCCTGTACTATTTTCATTTTGCTTTATTTCCTTGATGTATACTTAGCCTTCTTTTATTTTGAATATTTATACACATACCAAAAGGGTACAAAGATTGGAACACCGGTAAAACTGATTTTGGAGTTGCAGACACCATTTACAATACTGTTTTTTCCCATCTGCAAAATGGAATTTGCCCTTCATCAGTCATGGTAAACCAGTGTACTGTTCATGATTATGTATGCGCCTGATCTTGTTTTGTACAGAAAGGGTAAGAGCAAACAGAATTTTTCCCTGTCCCTCTGAGGATTTGAGACCACTTGTGAATGTTAAAAAAAACAAGGCAATGCAATTGGGGTCCAAACCAAGACTCACCAAATGCACTGCAGGGAAAAAATAACTCCATGAGCATTCTACCCTCAGACGGGTCTGTTCTGGAACAAGCTACTTCCTTTGAATACCTGGGAGTCACCCTTGATTCCACTCTCACCTTTATGGATCACACTGAGCAAGTAATCAAACGTATGAATCAGAAACTGGCTGTCTGTTACTGTGTAAAGCACCTCAGGACCCCTGAGATGTGTCTGTCCAGTGCCAAAAGCACTCTAGTGCTCCTCCTGGATTACTGTTCTCCCATCTTCTCCCAGGTGTCAGATCAGCACCTCACATGACTCAATACCCCCTTCAGTAGCATCTGCAGGTTTGTTGCACTTCCCTGTTCCACAAGCACCACTATCCCCTATACACAATGCTTGATTGGATGTACCCCCAGGCCTGCTGTGACTACCTCATGGGCACCCTTATCAGTAAGTCTCTTCAGAATGGGGCTAGTTTCCCTGTAGCTAGACTACTTAGCATTAAATCTGGCTCATGTGAACTGAGGTCCTCTGCTCAATGTCTCTTCAACTATCCCCAGACTACAACCAAGATGGATCAGACAGCCTTCTCCATCTCAACCACCAGACTCTGAAATGGCTTACCAGTCATGTTATACTCTCTAGTTACTTACTGTTCCAATCTTTTTTTTTTAATTAAATGTACTTTATTTAAATTTCACTCAAAGCAATGTTACATACTCTCTTGAGAAAATGCAATAGTACATAGAGAGATATCTCTGATTCCATTTTTCAAGTCAGTTCTTACAGCTCAACAGGTAATGGAGGGATTAACTAAAGAAGAAGAAAAAAAGAGCAACACAAAACACTCCCAAATCACCTATCCCATCCCTCCCCCCTTCCCCTCTAACCCCCTAGCCAAGTGCAAAATATGGCAGGCTAAGCTCAGTTCTGTCTCCATCCATTCAATATAAAGAAGGAAAAGGTAAGAATATACAGTAAAGGTGAGGGCAGCATTTCTTAGGGATTCCAGACTGTCAGTGCAGCATCAAGTGGGCCCCACTGGTCTAAATAAGCATTTCCTCTATGTCTCATATAGGCAATGTGTTTTTCTAGCTGTAATGCCAATAACATTTCTCTATACCATTCTGCGATCGAGGGTGTTTGACCCTCCTTCCAGTGTCGCACTATTATCAGTTTAACGTTCGCTGCCACCAAAGCAATATGGGCTCTATGCCGTGCTGGTGTTCCCGGGGGAAATAAATGTATTAAGCAGGCTTCTGGGGTAAGCAACAGCTGCAACCCAAGGCGGGGGTCTATCCCTTTCACTACAGCTTGCCAAAGGGGCTGAATTTTTGGACAAGTCCAAAGCATATGGAACAACGTGCCCTCCTCCCCCTGGCACCTTGTACAGAGAGGTGAGGGGGTTAGCCCACACTAATATGACTTTGTTGGCGTATAGTATAAATTGTGCATTATATTAAACTGGACCATCCGAAGCCTATCCTGCTTAACAATTCTATAACACTCTTGCCAAATTCTCCTCCACACGTCAATATCCTGTGTCAGTTGTAGTTCCTGCACCCAATGGTAGCATACGCTCTTGGGTAAATATGGATCTAATGTTTGCAGTTTTTTATACACCCCGGATACAGAATGGGGTTGGGATGCCGCCTGAATTAACATCTGTACCTCTGGATCTTCTACTCTTTGGCCAATTATAGTCCCTGTAAAAGTCAGAATTGCTTGCTTAGTTTGGATATACTTGAATTTATGCGAGTCCGGTATCTTGTAGCGAGACTGGAGATAGGAGAATGGGGCTAACTCCCCTTGCTGAAAAAAATCTATTAACCGGAATTCTTTTAATGGGGCCCAAAAGGATGGCGGAATAGGCCTCCCTCCTATTTCAAAATGAGGGTTACCTATAATCAGCTGCTGAAGTGATTGGTGCCAGTTTAAGGAAAAGTGGCATTGCATTTGGTGAATTGCTCTAAGTGACCATCCTATTGGAGTATTTCGAAGTTGTTTGGGAATGCGGGAGGGCACAGCATACAAGAAGGTGAATAGCGTATATTGGTGTCTGGCTACTAAATATTTTTCTATCTCCACCCATAGAGGCACATATCTGCCTGCACCTGACAAAACATCAGCTTGTAACCAGAATGCCATCTTACTCAGATGTTGAGTGCAATAGTAAGTAAAAAAGGAAGGGGCTGCTAACCCACCCTGTAGTTTGGGAGCTGTTAACTTATAATATGCTCTCTGGATTTGCTTTCCCTTCCATATAAATGTGTTTAGCAATTTCTGTACTTTAATAAACCATCTTTTGGGGAGGTAACAACCTATCATTCCCAAGGGGTATAAGATACGGGGCTGAATATTCATTTTTACCATACTAATTCTACCCCATAGGGAAAGGGGTAAAGACTTCCACCGATCCAGGTCGGCTTTCAGGGTTTGTATCAGGGAACGTAAATTCTCTCTCACCAGATAGTTAATGTCCCTTGTTATTTTAACACCCAAATATACAATTGACCTTGACTCCCAGGACAGGTTGTAAGATGCCACCTGAGCCCGTGTAAGCCAACTATTCAATAGAAGAATCTTAGTTTTGGAGCAATTTAACTTATAGTACGATACCTTCGAAAAGGCACCAATTTCTTTTAATAGGACAGGGATAGTTTGCTGTGGTTCTTTAATATGCATAAGTATGTCATCCGCATAGGCTGAAAGTGAGAATCTCTTCACACCCACCCAGATACCTATAATCCCACGGGAATGTAAAAGTAACCGAATTAAAGGCTCTAAATAAAGATTAAAAAGAAGCGGAGACAAAGGGCAACCTTGTCTGGTGCCCCGCCCAAGGGGAAATGGATTGGAGAGCATACCATTACTCCATACTCTGGCCGTTGGGACAGTATACAATAATCGGATCCACCTAATGTATTCTTCAGGAAGACCAAAGCGGATAAGGTTTCAAAGAGAAAGTCCCAGGAGACCCGGTCAAAAGCCTTCTCGGCGTCTAAAGAAATCAAGGCAGATGGTTTGTTGGAGTTATTTGCAACCGATATAAGATGTAACAATTTTCTCAGATGATCTCCTGAGGACCTTCCCATCATAAAACCAACCTGCTCAGGGCTGACAAGCTTGCTCATAATAGGGGCTAACCTATTGGCGAGTATCTTGGCCAGTATTTTAAAATCCGAATTTAACAACGAAATAGGTCGGTAATTCTCTGGATACATGGGGTCTTTCCCTGGCTTTGGAATAAGGGTAATTAGAGCTTCTGAGAAACTCTGCTCTGAAAAACCATTATCATACCAGTAATTATAGACCTCATGCAATGTCGATATTAAGACCTCATGACACTTCTTGTATAAATTATTGGGCAGGCCGTCAGGGCCTGGAGACTTATCCGAGGGCAACTGGTTAATAGTTTGGAGTATTTCCTCCAGAGAAATGCAACCTTTAAGAAGCGCAGCTTGTGTTGCAGATATTTTAGGGAGGTTTACTTCATCTAGATACTGAGCGATTTCTACCCGGGATGGGGAGGTGTTTGGCTCTTCCGAGTAGAGGGCCTGGTAGTAAGATCCCAAGCCTTGGGCTATCTCTTTAGGATCCATACATACTTGATCATTCCCAGGGAAGTAAAGGTCTGAGATATACCTGACCGCTTCTGCTTGTCTCATTCTGTAGGCCAATAGCCTTCTGGCTCTCTCACTGGATTCCAAATATTGAATTTTAGTGCGCCGCAGGGCCGGTTCTGCCCTCTGCGCCTGAAAGTCTGCATACTCTGCTTGCAGCCGGCTTAGTTTAACTTTTTGGGCCTCTGTTAGTTGTACACATGGTACATTCTCCAGTTCCCGAATGGAACCCAGCATTTCCGAGACATGGGCTAGATACTTAGATGCCCTTATAGTAGCTAATCTAATACACTCGCCACGGAGCGCACATTTAAGGGCGGACCAGATCATGTCTACTTTAGCAGTTGTTCCCTTGTTAGTTTCCTGAAAGAAGGTGATGAAGTCAGTTATGCATTTGAGGGTATCTAAATTCTGCAGAAGTTGAATATTCAGCCTCCATATGGAGTCCCTTTTGACTCCGGGCCCTAACAGATAGGTGATAACCACTGGGGCATGATCAGAGATCACCCTGGTGTGGATATCCACTGTCAGAACCCCTGGAAGTGCAAAGTCGCTGATCAGGAAATAATCTATTCGGGAATAAGTACAATGTGGAGGACAGAAAAAGGTGTATTGCTGGTTGTTTGGATTTAGAACCCTCCAGACATCCAATAGTCCGGCCGAGTCCATTTATTCCTTAAGGGCTCTCTGGGTTGGGGTTAAGTTACCCCTTTTAGAATCCGACCTGTCCATGTCAGATTGCATAGTAATATTCCAGTCTCCCCCTAATAATGTGAATTTTGCAGGTTCCCTCATTATTAGGTTAAGGAGGTGTGTAAAGAAACCAGGTGATTTCCTATTGGGTCCATATATAGCTCCCAAAAGCACTGGGTACGCTGCTAGATAACCATGTATCAGGATGTATCGCCCTTCTGGGTCCCAAACTTCTTTGCTCAGTCTGAAGGGCGTAGACTTTGCAATCAAGATGAGGACCCCTCCCTTGGATGTGGAGGAACCAGCTCCATAAGCCTGTCCTACCCAGTTTCTTTTCCATAAATGTACATCCTCCTTTTTTGTGTGCATTTCTTGCAAGCATGCTGGCGTTACCTTTAAATAATCTAGGTGTCTGAGGATAATCTGTCTCTTACACCTATCGAGGCCCCCTTTAACATTCCATGTTACACAATTATATGGTCCCCCCCATAGGTTATTCAAAACCTCGGAAACGATTGTGTCCATCTGCACGAGATCCATTCAGGTTACCCTCTGCCCTCATCTTATACTGTATATGCACTGGCTTTACACTTGGCGTACCCCCTTCCAATAATGAAGACCGACATTTAAATTTACCCCCCCAAATCAACTACTACAATAACCTCTACTACCCCAGTTCTGTACAACTGCTTCCTCATATACATGTTGTCAGGTGATGTTACCTTGCCAACCTGGCTGAAAACGGTGCCCTACCCTCACCCCCCCACTCTTCCATATTTTCACCAGTTATCTAAAACTATTATAACAATGATAAACACTAAACTTTTAACAATCTGTTATACACATACACAGTATTCAGTAGCCAGCCCCGCATCTCAAATAATATTCCCCCATATTTTAACACATTTTGCTATGGGTTCTTACAAAATAACATATTAAATATGTATTGGCCCAATTAGGCTTATGGGTCATTTATCTAACAAAGCACCATATTCACATAAAAGGCTGCGCTCATTATGATCAAATCAAAGTCCTCCCATCTTTCTAGAGGACACAAATCGAGTAATATCTCATTTTCTATTTCTAGAGGGGCTTAGGGCTCTTCCATTCAATATTATTCACTTAACG
Organism: Neoceratodus forsteri; assembly: GCA_016271365.2. Classification (NCBI taxonomy): domain Eukaryota; kingdom Metazoa; phylum Chordata; order Ceratodontiformes; family Ceratodontidae; genus Neoceratodus; species Neoceratodus forsteri. The sequence goes on along the minus strand of CM057449.1, from coordinate 537,527,524 downwards.
ATAGTCTCTCTTAAATAAATGGCGCTGCCTGAAAAAAAAAAAGGGGGGGAGAAAGGGAGGGGAAGGGGATGAAGGGACTAATGAAAAAAATTGTGGTGTCCATTTCCTGATGTCTTGCAGCTGTTAGACCTCCTTGTTCACTCCACGCTAAGCTCTGTGGCATCAAGCAGTTTCCTTATTCTTTACTCTCCCTTGCAGGTATACGAGCGATGCGGTTAAAACGGGATGCTTAGGACTATTTTGCTTCCCCCTCCATCCCTCTTCCTCATCTCACTGTCTTAACTGAGCTCTCGGATCCATCCATATACATGATCAGAAGTATAAAAGGGGAAAGAAATGACAGGAGGAGGCGTACAATGCCGAGTGCACCTCTTTAACGAGTCAGATCAACAACATTCATATGTATTCTTGGCATTTCGAGTTAACTGTCCAAGGATTATTACACCATCACACACTCAGTACAGGGCTATACATCCACTTTTTGTAACCTCATTCGGCTACCAATAGGATGCATTTAAGATTCATCTAAAAACGTCTGGCAACAGTGATCTAAGGTCTTTCTTGGCTTGATCAGAGTTCTCAAAGGAGTGCCATTGTTTGTTATGCTTAACTTGCAAAGTCGCCGGATGCTTTACCCGAAATGGTTTCCCCGCCGCTATTAATTTCACCACTATTGGGTGTAATTCCTGCCTCTTAACTCGGACTGAGTGCAGGAGATCCTGGGTAATTCTAAGCGTTCTGCCTTCCCACTTGATTTCCTTAAGCTCCTTGATTTTCGTCAGGATATGTTGTTTATCTAGGAAATTAAGAAGTTTAAAGATGAGGGGTCGGGGAGGCAAACCAGTGGTTGGTGGGGGACGCAAGGCACGATGCGCATGTTCCACAACATACATGGGACCGTTGGGAGAGGGACCCACTATTTTTTCACACAGCTTTTGAATAAATTGAACCAGTGTGCTACCCTCCTCCCCTTCTGGGTTGCCTATAATGACCAAATTATTTCTCCGACTGCGTCCTTCTAAATCCTCTAACTTCTCCTCAAAACGCCTCATTCTCTTACATGCTGCCATTATATCCTGCTCCATCTTTGCCTGCTTACTTTCTAGGGAAGTCACACGGATCTTGGAGTTCCCCACCCGAATAGTTAAGGCCACAACCGAGGATTTGATTTGGTGTAAATCTTCCGACATTGCTTCGATCCCCTCCTGTATCGGCTTCATTATTTCCAGGAACTTATCCTCCGATAATGCTGGCTGTCCCGTCAAAGGCTTGTGTGGATTCGCCGGCTGCTGCTTTGCCCATTTTGAGGCCTTGTCTTTCTCCGGGCTTGGTGGAGGAGAGTGCTGCGGCGGAGCACGCTTCATGTAGACCTCCATTTCGATCTATTTGATGCGCTCTGCAGGTAGGTCTTAATTCAAACAAACACTGCCAACCACAACTGGTAGTCGAAATCAACTTTCTTGGGTTTTTAATTAGTTAGAGTAGGGTGGAGAGCGGAGCCGATGCGGAACACGTCTTACTCCCAGACCGTCATCACGTGACCTTCACTACTGTTCCAATCTTTTCAAATTGCATATTAAAAATTCCCTTCTTTCCACTTCTGCTTGCAAGTGCCCTTCCAGGAAGCGGAGGCGAGGTTACTTACAGTTTTCTCCTTCACTCTACCTATTAGGTTAGCCAGCCTGCTTGCCCCCAACCCCAAGTGGTACTTATTTAGTTCATATTGTTGAACCGAGTGTATTGCTTTCACTTGTATGTTGCTACATTTTATGTTGATTTTATTGCACCGATCATTTGTCTGAACTCTCTGATTTCAAATATCGCCTCTAAGTGTATTGTAGTTACCTAGGTATTGTATGCCGAACTTCATGTATTTTATTTCTTGTTAGTGTATTGTAGTTGCATCTCTTGTATTAGATGTGCCATCCAGATCACCCAGGTCATTTCTGAAAACAGTTTCTCGGACAACTGTACCTTCCTGGTTATCAAATAAATATGTAAATCAATCAATCAAAAACAAAATACAGTTTGGGAATGCAAGACTGGAAAAGTACAGGGGTATTTGCTAGGATTCAACACACTGTCTAGAGTTACTGCATGGCAAAAATGATTAAGTGTCACTGACATTGCCAGTTTACTGCAATAAATCTACTGTAGTATGCTGCAGTTTTGAATTGCATCCTGGCTGGCACCACTGCAAGTCTGTCTTGGCACCTGCCATTCTGGACAGGCCCTGAACATCAGTTTGTTGAAACCTTCATTCTCAACAAATGAGTATGAAAGCATATCTAAGGCCAGTACCTTGGCAGTTGCAGCATTCAGTTCATGGTCCACTGCATGGTTTGAGCATATTTGGTGTGCCTCAAGATTTTTGTGATTGTGGGCCGGGGTGAGGTGGGGCACTTTTTTAACAGCTGAACTTGACAGTGTTGTAATATGTAATTCAGGAGTCAGAAAACCAGTGATTTATTTGAAAAATTGTGCATTTCATCTGAGGGTTTTAACAAGGGTGCTGTTTACAGATTTTCTGCTGCCACTAGTGTGTCCACAGCTACTGTAAACAGACCAATGGCCTCTCCTCTTCAACAACTTTCTTAGCTTCCTCTGTATTGACCTCCACTTCACCATCCTACTCATGTGACATCTTCAAATGTTTTTTGGAACTGCTATTAACAACTCTAGATGAGACCCTGCCAGCCACCTATACTCCTTGGTGTGAAACCCACCTTGTCAGTTGCCTTTTCTTCAGGTATTATATTAGCCACCTGTACCAACAGAAATCCCCTTTTTATCATGGGTCACCCTGGCCTTGCAAAGCTGGCGTATGGCCACAATCTCATCCTCTGGGTCTAATATATAGAAGTCCCACATTAAGGATTTTTAAGCCCTGGGCTTTACATGGTACAGCTAGAGGCTCTGTCACAGTGCTTTGCGTTTGGGGTAGTGCTGAAATTTTCACAATGGAATTGTACTAGATGCACCAGGTTGAGCAGGATTGCCAGGAAAATTAACAACAAGTGTTCTTCCAGGGGCTTCACCTGTACGTTCATCCAGACCAAAGCACACCTCTACTCTTCCTCTCAGGCTTCCACAAGGGATTCTGAAACAAATAATCATCCTCATTGTCCACAGTTTCCTTAACATCCTCCATCTCTTTTTCACACTCACAAGCAGCCCCCACTTCCAAAGCCTTCTCCTGTGCCTCTGCCTTCCCCTCAGTAGCTGGCTCAATAAGCTGCTTCCCAGCTTCTATTTCTGCAGGGTTTGGTACCAGATCCGGGACACTGTTGGCAATAACACTGATTCCATCATCCACTACCACAGTGTTTATGGCCGGTATCATGACTTTTAAACACCTATCAGTTCCATTTGATATTGGTGATCACGGAAAGGAGAACGCCATTAGGGCGAGTGTACATCGATGAAAATCAATTTTGCAATGTGCAATACCGTACTAAGCAAAGGGTGCTGGAGACGTACTTTTTTTTTATATCGAGGACCCCCCATCGAGTCGCCCTCCCTGCTCGGTAGCCCTGCACACAGGTGTCGTGACTGAGTCACCCTTTTTGAAAGTGCTCAATTGTGGTCACCATTGTCGCAGGCTACCCACCTATCTGGATTCTCCCTCAAGCAGCAGAGCTGCTACTACTGATATTACAAAATGTTTAGTAGTACTGAAACCACCTCCTCCTCTGGTTACTATTTTTCGCACTGCAATTGTGGTACCTTCTGTCACCACAGCTATTGTCTTAGACCCCTTTTCTGCCCTCTCCCTTTCCAATGTAATGTCATGCTGAGCCTCGCCCAACAGGGTTTTACTATAAGTAAAGCATTACAATTCCTTCATGCCATTTCTGATATTTACACTGAACAGAGCAAACATCTCTGCACTGGGGGACTGTTTTCTTCTTTTCAGGGGACTAAAAACAATTTATTTGGGGTGCTGGATGAAGGAGGGGGAATGGGAGTCCAGTGTTTAATTCATCATTGGAGTCAGGTCAGGTGGGAAGTGGGGGAAAGCTTTCTGGCATGCTGAGGGGGGATTGAATTTTATAACTTGCTGCACAACACCTAAAATGATTAGTTTGGGTTCTGGGAGCATACCTCTCAACCTCCTGCCTGATAAATCAGGGACAAGGCTTAAAATAAATCAGGGACAAAGGACCAAAATCAGGGACACATCTTCAAAATTAGAGCTATCCACCCAGAAAGCTGGTAGAATATGGGGCTTAGTGCAAAATGCATTTTCAAAAGAAGAACAAGTCTGTAATTTTAATGATTGACATTGTTTTGTGCTTACAGTCCCTGCTGTTTAGCTACAAAAACACAAATTTTAGGAGGGACAAAGTAAAATTTTGAGGCAAAATCAGGGACACTTGAGAGGTATGTCTGGGAGAGATAGAGGAGTGGTTCAGAGGGGGTTTGGATGGTCAGGGTTTAATTCACACTGGGGTTGGGTGAGGTGGGGGGAGGGTCGGGGATTGTTGTTTTGTGTGTACTTGGGAGTCAGATATATTTGATTAAACCAGGTGGGCTTGCTGATTGATGAACTTCACTGCGAGGAAGGGAGGAGTTTTTAGCAAATGGTGGTAGAGGAGGGGGTAAAGGTAATTGTTATGCCCTGTGCACTCTGTGGATCTTAGAATGGTTTTAGTGCCTTGAGTCTCTTGTACACACTACAGAACTGTTTTTGAAAACCATTTTTAAAACCAGTTTAGATTAACCATTTCAGTGCATTAACACTATTCAGTAACCATTTTTGATAATGGTTTAGTGTGTCCACACTGCTGGTGTTAAACCTGTTCTCCCTGTAACTATTTTGAGTTCATTCCAATACACAGAAATGTGCTTGCTTGTTCACACTGCAGCTAGAACTGTTTTGGTTAAACTGTTACAGTTTAAAACATTTTTACTCCTGTCCAGATACATGAGTAAAACCATGCTAGCTCTAAAACATTTTTTTTAAGCAGCTATCTGTTTCTACTCATTAGCTCTGGGTCAGCTGTACATCCCGACTGACCTCCCGGCTGGCACCCTGACATCAGACCACCTCCTCTATTCCCCCATGGCTTGCCCCCCATGGTGGAGTGGTGAGGAGCCCCCCCTCAGCTCAACTCACCTAGATGGATCCAGATGAGGAAGTGCCATTCATGGTCGGGCCACGGAGGTTGGAATCTCATGTTACCCGACCAGGAACCATTTTCCACTTTTCTTCACCCCCTGGAGATGTGACATGCAATGATGCCAGTGAAGGGAGTGCACATGCATCCACACGCACTCCCTCCAGGCATCTGCTACATCCCCACCCCCTTTCTGCAGTGTCAATGCGCTGCCCCCCCAGCCTCTGCTAGGGGCCAGTCAGGAACTGACCACTGACATCCCCCATCCCCGGAGAAGGAGAGCAGTCCCTCGGACACTCAATCCCTCTCATCCCCTGCAGACTCCCGTTGGCCCATGCTCATTCCCAAACACAGGTCGCTGGCATGGAACGACGTAAGGCATTCAGCACCTCAGCCCTCAGTGCCACCGGCCAGCCCTAAAACATTTTTTAAAATGTTTTAAGACTAGGTATCTGGCAGGATTTAAAAATATTTTTGTTAAAACATATTAACGGACTTGTAGTCTGGATGCAAAGAGTGCTAGATAGATTTAAAATGTTTTAAGGTACTTCAACTGTTTTAAGATCTACAGCGTGTAAAGGGCCAAAATGTTTTTAATCCCCTTAGCACTGTTTGTGTCCAGACTACAAGCCCCTTAAAAAGTTTTAATAAAATTAATTTTATACCCTGCTAGTTACCTAGTCTTAAAACTGTTTCTAAAAATGTTTTATAGCTGACATGGTTTTATTCACGTGTCTGGACAGGAGTAAAAATGTTTAAGCTGTAACAGTTTAACTAATACAGTTCTAGCTGCAGTGTGTACAGGCAAGCACAGTTCTGCGTGTTGGAATTAACATGAACTAGTTGCAAGCCAGGAGAACAGGTTTAACACCAGCAGTGTGGACACACTAAAACGTTATCAAAAATGGTTGCTGAATAGTGTGGATGCACCGAAATGGTTTAGGTAAACTGGTTTTAAAAATGGTTTTCAAAAACTGTTCTGTAATGTGTACAAGGCCTTACTGGTGGGAGGGGGAAGGTTGGTTTGGCACAGTGGGTGGGGGCTTTATAATTGTTTAATTTTTTTTTAACAAGCAGCAAAAAATTGGACAGTCCTTCATTGTAGAAGTATTACTTCACTCAGCAGCACTTTGCCAGAAACTTCTTAGTCGTTACTAAATTAAGTAGTTGCTTCACTATGCAAAGACCTAAGCAAAGTCACACCTTGCTTCGCGTTTGTGAATTATTTCACACAGTGAAATTTCCTGTCATCACCTACTTCTGTTCTTTCACAGTTAAATAACAAATCACAGATGATTACATTCACACTAATAATTAAGAAAGGTTAGGCAACAAAACTGTCTTTCTCTGAAAGAGACACAGCAAAGCACTGTAAACTAGAAACAGCAGTGCTGATTAGAAACACCTCCCCTGCTCACAGCAGTAGTTCAGCACTGAGAAATAAAAAAAAAGGTAAACATTAAATAAATCTATCTAAAGTCATTTATCCAACCAAAATAAACACTCTGCAGTGATATATAACACTGAGAAGATTACCTCTGATGGAAAGAATTCAAAGGAAATTCCTTTTGAAAAGATTAAAATCTGAAGCTATTCACTGAATAGTTTAGAGAACAGACCTAACACGTTCATTCTGTGTCTAGGACTGCACTGAGCAAAGGCACCACAAGATCTACATTCTGTTTTACTGTGCCATGTGTCCTGCTTAGACTGCAGATTCTGCAGGTCACCTGGTACACTTCACTTTACTGACAGCAATGTTGTCTCCATGAACTTTGCCACATTGCTAAGTGACTTCATTTCATGAAGTGGCACTTGGCAATGCAAATTTACTTCACAAAGTTCCATAACATTGCAAAGTAATTCATGAAGCAAAGTTTTTCAACTTTGCACACCTCTACCAGGGAGTATGACTTTCAGGACCATGAGCCTGATCCTCAAAAAGTTGCAAAGCACAGCACAAGAGTTTGTGCTGTGTTTTGAGTTTACCCAGGTGTCTAAGGTTGTTATTCTCAGTCAAATAGCACATCTGCACTGTCCAACTGAGAATAGGGTTAGATCAAGTCAGTGCTAACCCCATTGGCGCTCACACTAACCCCATTAGCACTGCCCCAATATGGAGCCAGGAGTATAGCTCCACAATAAAAAGCACAGGTGTGTTATTTGCTAAACACGAAAGAAGACATTTAAATGAGCCCATTGGGCATGCAAGGAGCTATGTGTTCATTTGCATGCCCAATATGGGCTCATTTGCATAGCCTGCATGCAGCTTAGTGCGGCCCCCAGCCCTGCCCATATGCAGACCCAGTCCCTGGTGTCTAGTGGTCCTCCCTCCCACTTGATGCCATTCCTGATGAAAAAATAAAATTTCCCTGGTGTTCAGTGGTTCTTCCCATCCAATCCCATGCTTGATGTGAAGACAACATTTCCCTGGTGTCCAGTGGTCCCCCATCTGATCCCTTTCCCCATAATGGGTCAAGTTCTTCCCAGGTAGACAATCTCTCCCCCCCGGTGATCATTGGCCCACCACTGAGATGTGGGATCACCCACCCCCCAACACACAGCCATGGCCTTGTTCCCAAGCAGTGATCCTTCACCCCCCCAGCCCATCCTTCACTGATGTTCAGTGCCCACCCACCGATCACTGGCCCAATGTGAAGAAATACACTTTCTCTGGTGTATAGAGGTCCCCCTTCTGCCAGTCGCTGGCTCGATGTGATGAAATAAACTTTCCCTGGCATCTAGTAGTTCAACCCATGGATTGCCAGCCTGATCTGATGAAATAAACTCTCCCTGGTTTCCAGTGGTCCCTCACCTCACTCGCACCCTTAGCCAATGTTTCAATACTGATTCCCTGGTGTCTGGTGTTCTCCACCCATCCCGACCCCCTGTATATTAATGTGAAATCTTTTCCTGGTGTCTAGCAGACCCTCTCACTATCCCCGTTCCCCTGTATATTAATGTACAGTCAATGTGGTGTCTAGTGGACCAGCCATCCCCCTGGCAGGTAGTGCCCCACCACCCCACTTCCCCCATCCTGACCCTGAGCTGGTGACAGGCACAATCCTCTGTACTCCACCATGGTCTGCCACTGACTGAGCTGTCTTACAATGCATACTGTTAAGTATGTGCTCATTGACAGCTCAGTCGGTGGCTGGCCATGATAACACCACAGTACCTCTGACAAGTACTTGGGTTGCATGTATTAAGGCAAGGTCTTATTCGGCGGTATTTTCCCCATGCAAGGGGAATGCAAAAAAAGGCCCTTGCGTGGTGCAAATGCTCTGTGAATTGGACTGCACTGATATTCAGGTCCCATCTACCTCATTTGTATTGTATCACTCTCCACTCTTTGCCTGAGCACAAACCCAGTTTGAGCATGCAAACTGGGCTTCTGTGAATAACAACTCAGAGCAAAACCCTGCAAACCCGGGTTAACACCCAGGCAAAGTTCTGAGAATCGGGGCCCATGTCTCATTCAGGCACTCTTCACTGACATGAGCTCTCATTACTATAATGTGGCCTCTACAGTCAGGTGGTGAGCAGGATGAGTGTGCTGAAAGGACAACTCACTCTGAAGTTCTGTTCCATTTTTCACCAAGATGGTGCAGCCACTCATTTTGCCTCAGTGCTACCTTGTGCTTCACTGAGTCTCTCTTCTGAGACTACTACTCCTACAGGTGCCACTGAACTAGCTTCATGGCATGCTGAACTGAATGATGCACAAATAAGGTCAAATAAATCATATCCAGGAGATAAAAGAACACCTTAGCTATGCACTACTGCCACACTTGAAAAGATGCAACAAAATACCATCACATCTGAGGGCTGATCCAGAGGCTGGAATGCCTCTGTTTGAATATTATCCAGTTCTGTCCCAATGTAAGTGATGTGTTGAGCTGGAGAGCACACAAAATTCCTTATAGGAGGAATTCAAAGTTTCTAAAATGCATCCACTGTTAGGTTCCAAACCCACAAAACTGCCTCAGGTGAACCAGTTTTGACCAGCCAGTTGTACAGGTATGGAGAAACTACCCACGCTAATCTCTGGATTTAAGTAACCACTTCTGACAGGCAGTATGAAAACCTTTAGAACAGAGAAGTTCCCAAATGGCAAAACTCTATGCTGATACATTATGTTTTTTTTTAATTTTATTTTGAACCACAAATAATTCTGTTTGGATGATCTGGTTAGGATGAGAAAATGCACTTTGTTCTGATTCAGGGAGCAGAACCAATATCCCTCTTGGAAGGATGCGACTATCTTCTTTAAATTGACCATCTTGACATCCTGTGTATATCAGAAATTAGATGAAACCTTTGAAATCCAAGGTGCTTCACCATCTTTCTGACTTTTTTGGACCAGGAAATATTTAAAAGAATTCCTTCACATTACATTAAAAATATAAGATAATATGGAGACATACATTTTTAATTATTGCCTGTAGGGAAAATTGAAGGAAGCCACGGTTATAGCCTATATTTAAGAGCCATATTAAAGTGCTGTGTCTTGCACTGCAGTTTGGGGTTGGGTAAGAACCATCTGGCCTGGGGATTCTGAGCTAAGTGATATTTGGATGAGAAGCCGAGTCACATTTCTGTTTGGAGGCTGATTTTGTCTTGCTACAGTATATAAGAACTCACCCCTGCAAGTTGTTGCCTTAAAAAGAGTCTACCAGCTGCACCCTATCTGGGTGAGCACTAAAAAGTAGTTTTTCTTTATCCTTGTGTTTTTGTCCTACAGCTGAGCCTTATAGCTAGATCCTATCTGGGTGAGCTGTACAACTTAAATTAGATGAGTAGTTAGCTTTTTGCAGAGAGCAATCTTGTTATCAGAGCAAGACCAAGGAGGCAGCTGACTAAGGAGCTAGAATGTTACTACAGTACTAGAACACTTCTGTCTAGGGGGTAAGCAGATACTTTATTGGAAGTGTAGGGTCTGCAAGGTAAGTTGAGCCCTTCAATTAGGGTAAAAAAACACAAGAGTTAGTTTGCTTATCTGAGTTGGGGGAAGGGAACTGTTCTTCTGTCTAGGTGGTAAGCAGAAAATTTATTAGAAGTGTAGGGTCTGCAAGGTAAATTGGGACCTTCAATTAGGGTACAAAAAGAAGAGTTAGTGTGCGTGTCTGAATTGGGGGTTAGGGAACTGTTATCATCTTTGCAGTCAGCTAGGTGAGGAGGAGAATTGTAAATAAGGGAGGGGTGGCTTAGGCAGAAGCAAATCAGGTGTCTGTATTTAGACTCCCAGTAGTTAACTTTTGGAAGAGAGCAATCTTGCTATCAGAACAAAACCAAGGAGGCAGCTGACTAAGGAGCTAGACCGTTTCTACTACTGTAGAACTCTTCTGTCTAGGGGTTAAGCAGATACTTTAATAGAAGTGTAGGGTCTGCAAGGTAAATCGGGACCTTCAGTTACTGGCGGTGACACAGTGAGAGAGTCAGAACCTGTTATATGACAACACACAGCACAGCTGCAACACACTCAGTACTCACACTTCCCACCCACCAAGAGGAACGTCTATTTTTATAGGCAACAAAAATGATTCACAGCAGGCAGTTCCTGGGCAGGAACAGGAAGTGAGGGAGTAAAAGTCCACAGCAGAAACCTGCCCCTAATACTATCACACACACACATTTTGCTTTGGTTTTCAGGATGGAGGTGGTAAGTTGTAGGGGCTGTAGGGCACTCATCTTCAGGAGGCTGCTCTGGAGGATGGGTTAGTGTCCTACATGCAGGAGTCTGAATGACCTTCGAGCTCAGATGGAAGCAGCATAGAGGGAGATTGCTAGCCTGCATCACCAGTTAATCTGGAGTTCAAGCCAACCACATCCTCTCCCCCAGAGACTCACTGGCCCACTGGGGGTTGGAGGGTAGTGTGTTGGGGAGGGAGAAGATTTCAAGGATGGACCACGCAGGATCTGTTTGAACCAATACCATTCCAACAAAGAAGCATTTTTGCACCACTAGAAAAGATAAAAGATCCTGACTTAGCGAGAGGTGACCCTGAGCTCATCGAGGGGACCAGGTGTAGCGGAGAGATGGCATCCAAAGACAGCAAGGAAACATGTGGTGGATCCAGGAGTAAGCAATTTCTTGTTCTGGGGGACTCAATGATCTGGGGGAGTTGAGTCCCACCTTAGTAAAGGTATGCAGCCTCAAGTGATGGATAAATGCCTCCCTGGAGCTTCAGCACAGCATGACACTGAACGCATCAGGAGGTTGGTAGAAAAAGCAGAGAAAATAACCAATGTTCTGATTCATCTTTGTATGAATGACCTGTCTGCTCGAACACTGGAAGAAACCAGGCAAAATTTCATTATGCTGGAGGAACTACTGGGTGCTAGAATGACAGCCCTGACATTCTCAGAGATCCTCCCAGAGTGGGGCAAAGGGGATTGTAAAGACAAAGTCAGGAATAAGGACATCAAGGAGTTCAATACTTGGCTACATGGATGGTGTCAAGAAAAAGGATATCAAATTGTAGGCTCATGGGGAGCTTCTGGGAGAGGAAACTATTCAGGTTTATCAGACTTCACCTAACAAAGGAAGGAGTGAGTGCACTTGGACAGAAATTCAACATCCATCTTGACCATTTAAACTAGGTGAGTGGGAGTCTAACACTAGGGAACCTATCAGAAAATACACTTCTGATAGGAACTTAGTCATCACTCCCCCACAAGCAGGAATTTCTCTCCCATGACCTAAGAAAACATGTAGAAAATGGTTGGAAACTAATGGGAACTGAATACAAAGCCACAAATCCACAGGCCCAAGAACAGAACCAATAGTAGTGAATAGCAACAAGGGTACCAGGCTATGGAAAGGGGTATTCATCCATGCCAGAAGTCTGGGAAACAAAATAAGTGACCAAAAGGCAATGATGGTGGATTCCTGAGTAGATCTGGTGGCTGTCACAGAGACTTGGGCTTCGGAGAAAAATAACTGAGACCAATCAGCCCCAGGCTATGCTCTGTTCAGACAGGATAGAAGGGAGGGTGGGGGTGAGGGGTAGCATTAAATGTAAAGAACAGGATGAATGCCATCTCAGTAGATAGCAACAAAAAGGAGGATGGAGGATGTAGAATCCCTGTCAATGCTACTTAGCTCTGCAATGGGGGAAAGGATCCACATAGGTGTGGTATACCAGCCTCTGGGGCAGGCTGAGGGCAGGGATGAAGAGCTTCTAGAGGATATCAGAGGAGAAGCACAAAATAGAGCTTCAGTGGTGGTAGGAGACCTTAATTTGCCTGATGATAACTGGAGCATCCCAGTGGCAGGTTCTACTAGCAGCGAAAAGGTGGTTGACGCCCTACAAGACTGCCTACTTACACAACTAGTTAGTGCCTCAACTAGGCTGGACACCATCCTGGATGTGGTCCTCACTAACTCAGAGTTAGTAAGGGGTACAGGGATTGGGGAGCCACTTGCCAACAGTGACCACAAGTCTGTGTGGTTTGAGTTAGCCCTTGGGGTGGAAAAATTGCAATCCAAGACAGAGATTTTAAATTTTTGAAGAACCAGTTTTAACAAAATGAGGGTTGTAGTCAGAAGCAAGCTGTTAAGGATGCAGGAGCATTTAGATATGAAAGAAATATGGGGGCTGGTTAAAGTTAGCCATTTTAGAGTCTACCAGGATGTGTGTAAGAACAGTGACCAGAAAGAACAAACGCAAAGAACCAATATGGTTCAGTAACCAGGTAAAGACTTGCACTCAGAACCAAAAGGGAGGCCCACTGGAACTATAAAAGAACTCAGGAAGTCAGCGCATGGGAAGCCTACGTTCAGAAGAACAGAGAAGCAAAGAGTGTGGTGAAGTCAGCTATGGCCACAATGGAGCTTTTACTTGCAGAAGGGGCTAATGAAGGGAACAAACACTTTTTTTTTGATATGTACAAGAAAAAAGAAAGAAAAGGGGAGCAATAGTTAGACTCAAAGACGGTGACAGAGTAGTGAAGGAAGATAGGCAGAAGGTCACTGTTCTGAACAACTTTTTAGCTCAGTGTTCACCAAGGAACACAAAGACCCACTGCCAGATAGTGGTATCAAAGCTGCTGACAAAAGTAATCCACAAATGGAAGCACCATCAATCATCACCAGTAGGATTAGAGAGACCCTGGATCAACTCAGGGAAGACAAGTTGTCAGGGCCTGATGGAATACACCCGAGTGAGCTAAAGGAGCTAGCAAGTGAATTGGCAGGTCCCTTAGCACATTTATTCAGCAGATCACTTCAAATGGGGGTAGTGTTGGGAGACTGGAGAAGATCTGATGTGGTACGTCTTCACAAGGGAGGGAGATGGGAGGAAGTAGGCAACTACCAACTGGTCAGCCTTATGTCAGTAGTGGGAAACTGATGGAAACCTTAATAAAACAAGACTTGCTAGAGTACCTAGATAAGAACGGTCTGCAGGATGACAGGCAACATGGGATCATGGCAGGAAGGTCATGCCAAATGAATCTAATCACATTTTTTGACTGGGTCACTAGGGAACTAGACTGAGGCCACCCAGTGGATCTCCTCTACTTTGATTTCAGTAAGGCCTTTGATTTGGTGCTGCACAACTGCCTGCTGAAAAAGTTGGAGGACCTGGGTGCAGCCAGATACATAGTCAAATCGGTAGGTAATTGGCTTTAGGGACAGAAAACAGATAGTAGTGGTCAACAGTGTGAGGTCTGATGAAGGCACAGTCAATAGTGATGTGCCCTAAGGCTCAGTGTTTGAGCCAGCCCTGTTTAATACCTTTATCAGTGACATTGGCATAGGTACTCAGGGCACAATTGTCCTATTTGCATATGATACCAAGCTATGAAGAAGGGTTGACATCGAGCAGGCAGTTTAGGACCTACAAAAAGACCTACAGAGGCTGGAAAGATGGCCCAATGTATGGCAGCTGAAGTTCAATGCAAAAAAAAATGTAAGGTGATGCATTTGGATAAAGTGAACCCAAGGACAGAATATTACCTCAACGGAGTCCAATTCAGTGCTACACAGGAAGAACGGGACTTAGGTGTCATCATAAGCAGGAAGCTTAAACAGACAAGCCAATGAAACAAAGCTTATATCAAGGCCTATAAAATGTTGGGGTGCATAGGGAGGGGATTTGACAGCAGGAGGACGGAGGTAATACTCCCACACTACAGGTCCAGTCTGGAGTACTGCGTCCAGTTTTGGAGTCCACCACCTGAAAAAGGATATAAACAGGTTGAAGGCTGTTCAGAGTAGAGCGACCAAAATGATCCAGGCGGGCCTTCAAGGGCACTCGTATGAGGAACTTCTAGAAGCATTAAATATGTTATCACGGGAGACAAGGAGGGAGAGGGGAGATATTATTGAAACATACAAGTTCCTGAGAGGAATAAATAAGGTGCAATCCTTGGTCCTGTTCAACAGAGTCTCCAACTTTAACACTAGAGGGCAAGAGTAGAAGTTGATGGGGGGAGCTTCAAGAGGGAGCTTAGGAAACATTATTTTACAGAAAGAGTCATGGAGTCATGCAATAATCTGCCAGCTGAGGTAGTTGAAGCAAAGTCTGTGTCATCATTCAAGCTGGGGTGGGACAAGGTTAAAGCACGATCAAAAGCAACAGGAGCAGTAAGAGGCATTAGGCAGAAGTGGGGTTAGGTTCTGGGATCTGAGAAGGTCCAATGCACACATGAGCAGACTAGATGGACCCTTGGTCTCCTTCTGCCATCTTTTTTTTTATGTTTCTATGTTTTCCATCTGCTTAGTATAGGCCTTCATGGGGATGGAGTTTACAGATAGTGTTGTGCGAAATTGGAAAATTTCACCAGGCAAAATATTTCACTAAATTTGAGCATTTCACAAAATATTTTGCAGGGCAAAATGCAAAATTTAGCTCATTGGGTGGGTGAAATTTCACCCTCGAACCAGCGAAATTTGCCACTAGTGAGCTAAATGTATACCAGCAAAATAAATTCACCACTCATGGGCTAATTTCTCAATTTACTACTGTGACCCCAATCTTGCAGGAAAAAAACAATCCTTCCCATGTCCTGGTGTCTAGTGGCCCCCTCCGGCTGATCACTGGCTGAATTCAAATCAAACCCCAGCAGTCACCTTGAGCCCCTGCCCCTAATCTTTGCAAAATAAAACAATCCCCTCCTATGTGCCTGGTGTCTAGTTGTCCCCCCCCAGCTGATCACCAGCCGAATTCAAGTCAAGAACCCCCCAGTCACCCTGAGCCCCAAAACACAATCTTTGTAAAAAAAAAAATCCCTCCCTGTCCTTGGTATCTAGTGGCCCCCTGATCCTGTCTTAAGTCAGACCCCACCCTGCTCCCTGCCAGTACCCCAATCGGGCAACCAGCACAGCCCTCCACTCACCTCCATTGCTGGCTTCTCATCTGAGCATTCAATGAATGAGCGCAGTACGCATACACTCATTCACTGAGCTCTCAGATGGGATACCAGCCATGGAGGTGAGTTGAGAGCTGTGCCTGTGGCCCAATCAGGGTGCTGGGGAGGAGCGGGGTGGGCTCTGACTTAAGACAGGGTGGGGGTGGGGTATCCACTAGACACCAGGGACAGGGAGGGATTTTTTTTTTGTTTGTTTTTTTACAAAGATTGGGGGCTGGGGCTGAGGGTGACTGGGGAGGGAGGAGGGCTCTTGATCTGAATTCAGCCAATGATCAGCTGGGGACCACTAGACACCAGGGACATGGGAAGAGATTGTTTTATTTTGCAAAGATTGGGAGCCAGGGCTCAAGGTGACAGGGGGGGGAGAGGGAGAGAGAGAGAGAGAGAGGGAGGGTTCTTGATTTGAATGCAGATTGTGATCAGCCTGGGAGGGCCACTAGGTACAAGGGACATGGGAGATCAGAATGGGCATATAAGGATGGATATACGGGTGAAATTGCAGGTGAAATTTCACAATTTCACCTGCAATTTTGCAAACTATTTCTCATGGCAAAATTGCCGATATTGCAGCAATTTCGCTGGCGAAATAACATTTTGCAACATTTCTATTTACAGACAAGACACTAGATCAAAAACTGGGCACTCACCACCATTCCAAAATGATGCTCAGTCTAGGCAATTATAGTACCATAATTTATTAGGTGCAGTGAAGTACATGGAAACCCACTATCGCCTGACATGATTCACATTATCTCAATCCCTTCTCAAATGTGATTCCCTCACAGTTTTGTAAGGGAATCATCTTTGAGAAAGGACTGAGATAATTCAAAATGGGTCAGGCAATAGTGGGCATCTGTGTACTTAACTACACCTAATAAAGTATGGCACAATAATTATTTAGAGTGAGTGTCATTTTGTAATGGTGGTGAGTGCCCAATTTTTGATCTAGTGAGTTTGGCTTTTGTTATTGTGAGCACCACCTCCCCACTGTGAACTTTTTTTGTCTATTTGGTTTAGAGACAAGGCAGTCAGATGTGCTGGCTTTGGGACACTCTTCTTTAGGGATATTCTCTGGAGGAAGGGACACTGCCACATCTGCAGGACCTTGGCAGAGCTCCAGGCTCATCTACTGGCAGCAAAGGTAAAAATATCTCAGCTGTGTTATCAGCTCAGCAGAAACCCAACCTCCACACCTCCACTCTCCCAGAGACCCACTAGTCCAAGGGGGTGGAGAGTGGTGGGGAGGGGAACGGGGAGGGGGAAACAGGGTTAGCAACAAGGAAGTTGTCCAACCCTCATGATTCAGATGGTGAATAGCTTCACACCCATAGAGGAGGTTCAGGCGCCTGATGCTGCTGGTAGGATCCTTGATACAGTCAATGGGACATGGCAAGGCAGTGTGTTGGCAGCCAAGGGGAGGAAGTCTGCCTGGAGGCTCTTAGTGGTGGGGACTCAATGACTGGGGGAAGAAAGGGTGGAGAGGGGAGGTACATGAGGGGGATGGTCCGATGCCTTCCTGGGGCATCTGCCATCTGAGATTTAGACAGGATGGGGAGGATAGTGGAGAAGAAGCAGAGAGAGCTGGAGGTGCTGGTACATTTGGGTACCAGTGATCTAGTGAAGCAGTCAGATATGAAGAAGTTGAACTTTCATAAACTGGAGGACAGATTGACAGCACATTCAGCATCCCTGACATTTTCTGAAGTCTTCCCTGTATGGGGAAGGGAGGGGAAACAGGATAGCACAAGGAGGGTGGTAATACAGGAGATTAATGAATGGCTTAATGGTTGTTGTAAGGAGAAGGGGTACCACTTTGTGGAGGAATGGGGAGGATTTCTGGCACAGGAGGCTCTTCAAAAGTGATGGACTTAAACTGTTAGGAGAGGGGGCCTGCACATTGAGGCAGAAGTTTGACATCTGTATCTGATGTTTAAAATGACTGTAGAGGAGACTGGGTCAAGGCAAGTCTTAATGCCAGGGGAGAGGAAAGGGATCCTAGCTAGTACTCCCTCACATCAGGGGACTTGTAGCAGCATAGCTGGTGCAAAGAAAGCTCTATCCCATACTGGACTAGACAAAGTGATGTTGGAGAGGGGAACACAAAGGGTGCAAACACTAAGAAAAACAAGGGGATGAGAGGACATGTGAAGCACAAGGGTAATAGCAAAGCAAGATCAGGGGTCAGATGGAAGGGGGGTATGCCTTAATGTCAGGAGCCACGGTAATAAATTCGGTGAGCTCAAGTCACTGATAGCAGACACTGAGGTCGACATGGTGGCCATAACAGAAACATGGGCATAGAAAAATAATTACTGGGAACTGATGGTCCTTGGGTTCTTGATGTTCTGGAGGGATAGAGGAACAGGTAGAGGGAGAGGAGTAGCCTTTATGTCAGGACAGCATAGAGGTGATGGAAGATTGGTGCATCAGGGTAGTAATGGGGAGAATGAGTCACTGTGGGTGTAACGCATGGCAGCCTCAGGCAAAAATCTGCACTTAAGGGGTGATCAATATACCACCAGAGCAAAGGGAGGAAAGGGACAGACAGCTCAGGGGACAACTGGAAAGAGGACTAGCTAAGGATAAAGTAGTGGTGGTGGGTGATCTGAACCTGCCAAACATTGACTGGAATGTTCAAGTGGCCAGGAGCACCAAAAGCCATGTCTTTCTGGATGTGTTCCAGGACTGCCTGCGGGTATAGTTAGTTAAGACGCCCACCAGGCAGACTGTAATACTTGATGTGGTGCTCAGCAACTCAGAGGTGGTAAGAGCTGTGGAGTAAAGGAGCCATTAGGGAACAATGATCATAATTCCATTTGGTTTGAACTGGCTTCAGGTTTGGTAAACTGCACCCAAGAGCCAAAGTTCTTGATTTTAGAAGGGCAGACATTAATAGTCTAAAGGAGCTGGTCAGGATAAGTTAGTGGTGGAGGACAGCAAAGATGAGGTAGAAGAGAGATGGGGGCAATTAAGGGTACCATTCTCTGGACATCAAAGATATGCATGAGAACGGTAACCAAAAACATAAGGTCCAAGAGACCACTATGGTTCTCGGGATGGGTGAGGGAAGCAGTAAAAGCCAAGAAAAAGGCCTTCTACAAATTTAAAGAGCAGCTTCCTACATTTGTTCTGAATCTTCTTGTGTGTTCTGGTGATGCAGTTTTATTCCCTTATCCTGGTGCTGTACGTGTTTGCATAATGTTTTGCCCCAAATAAAAGTTATTTTACTCATAAGAAACGTGTTTACTTGTTTTTCATTGAAACCGAACTTCTGCTCAGATCGGCCATAACTCTCAAGCGACTGCCCGATACACGTCACTAAATGAACAGGAGTTGTGGGTGGTCCACTGGAAAGTAAATGTAATTCACTGTGACACGAATGGAAGGCATCCTGTCAATTGTGCATCTGTTTAAACTATCAATTATTGTGTCTTTATTTTCAATTCTGTCCCCTTCTCCGCAGTATCCTTCTGATTTCAAATGGTATTGTGTCTGGATTTTTTCTCTGTTCTGTGTTACAGAAGCCATTCCTGGGTCTGTCAGCTGTCATTTATCACTCAATCTTGGTGTGTCTGTAATAGTTTTTTTCTCTGTCTCTTGTGTCTATTTCCTTATTATGCTTTAACATCTTTTCACAATAGCAAGTGTTCCTGTTCTAATTCAGAGGAGTACTGGGTAATCACTAAAATGCAGAGTCTGTAGTTGCAGGGCATATTTGACAGCTTGTACTTGATAGCAAAAAAATATCAGCATCCTGGTACTATAATAATAGAAAAACAGTAAGCTGTGTAGATAGTGTTCGGTCAGTGCTGAGAAGTGTGATTCACTCTGTGATGTTTCACAGGTCAGTAATATACTGTATCTATTGTGTCATACCAGGTGTTTTTGAATAGTCATTATACTATCTCCATTGTATGGAATTGTATGTCATTGGTTGAGGAACATGCATTATGTTTGCTTCTCTATTTTACTGTAACAGGTATACTTGATGCCCATAAGCTGTATTGCCTGACAGTTACTGTGTTTGGGGGTCCTAATGATACACATATCTTGCTCCTGTAATACTGTCTCACCTACAAATTTTTCTGTGTGTGTGGGTTTGTGTTACAATTGGCTATTTATTTTCTCCTGCCCTTTATTAATCCTGCTTATGTATTTCATCATATATAAATATGACTACAGTTCATGTGATTAACTGTATATCTCTCTGAATTACTAATAAAGAGTTTTCTATCAGTGTCCTTTTTTTCTGTCTTGTATCTAACAATACTGACATGCCTAAGTGTTACGTGGTGGGTGGTTGCAGCAATACAAATGCTCATGTCAATTTGCACTACTAGCCAAGAGATGATGAGCTGAGAAAGAAATGGGACAAATTTGTTAGTTCTACTCACAGGAACTGGGTGACTGGTTCTAAGATCAGTGTAGTATGTGGGTCTCATTTCAATGCACCTGACTATTTTGTTGGTTACAACCAGTGAGCTGCCGGATTCAAAAGGAAGTTGGACCTTGTTCCACATGCAGTACCTAGCAGAAAGTCCCAAATCAGCAGGGCTGGTTCTTGCAGTGGCAATGGTTTCATGAGTTACTACAGGTGAAGAGCAACGTCTCAGTACAGTGGCTCTGAAGCTGAAGATACAAAGGGTAAGTTGTATTTTGTATACATTTATATTTATATGGACATACACACACATACTCACCACAATGTATAACAAATACAATTAATTTTAAATTTTGTGATGCATTCAATGTAGCTCTTAAGTATGTTCAGGCTATTGCCAATTATTACCAGAGTGTGTAATGAGAAATGTTTTTTTATCTGATCATTGGTGGTGTGTGGAAGGGGTACATGTAAGGGAATGTGGTTTGTGATCTTTTCACATCCCCTTGCTTGCTTGACATACTGTACATACATGGAATTGTAGATACTGTGAGCAGATAAGCACTGACAGGACCAGCCACTTCACTCATCTCAGTAACAGTTTTTTTTTGGTGGCTTTGATATTAGTTCTTTTGTCCATGTTCTCCCATCATAAGCTGGTAACCCGGCCAGTCAAACATCCTCATTTCACTAATCCACCGTCAGCTTTGTAGACACTGGTTTCATTGTACAGCATAATCTGAATCCTGACAGCTCACATGTATCATCATGGGCCATGGTTCAGGTGCAAAGAAGGTGCGGCACAAAATTGACATACAGTCAAACTGCATGATGCATTGTACCCCCTGCTTCATGTTCACAGAATCTGGGGCCCATACCCAGCATCCACATTTGATGATGAAGCTTGCCTGTACAAATAAGAGCACAATGAAGACATCCTCTCCCTGTAATCATATCTGAAGTTATGCACTCTTTGTCTCCAGTGCATAGATACTGTGACACCATACAAAAGGTATGTTCCGGGCACTTCATCCTCAGCTTCCGAACCAACTTTGTTAGTGGATGACACTGGTTAATGTGCACTGCAACATCTGCATCTGTACTGGCCAACTGTATTATGTTGTAAAATGGTTGATGTGCACATAAGTTGGGCCACCACAGTAGCTACAGTATGGAAAATGTGCCTAGTAAATGTCCCACTGTGCCAGCATTCATGTGTTGTAAACTCACTTGTAGCCTCTTAGGCACTTGTTGATGTGCATTTCTACTGAGGGCATAGTAACCACATTATTACCATGTTGTCACACCTGTAGCCTGTTGCTAAGTGTGTCTAGCACATAGAATCTGTGTTACACTATCAGCATCATCACATTGCCTGGGAAACTTGTGCCTGTGAGGACAAGGATCATGAGCATGGAAAGTCCGGCACTCAGTCAGCATTCTCATTGGAAAAATGTATTTCCATCTCTTGTCGCTGTTCACATCAACCACAGCAGACTAACAGACTTCATGTAGTCTGGTAGGAAATGCTTCTTTCTGATGTTTTGTTGTCATAAGCATCCACATCATGGAAACCTGCATGTTGCCCATTACACCACGGTGCAGGTGCCCATTCACTGTGGCACACGAAGATCCTTCGTATAACAGGATGCCAGTATCAGGTCTTCTGTGAGTCATGAGCACATGTAGTTCAACACTGGCCCCCTGCATTATCATCAGGGCAACCTATCTTCAGCTTGGTTGTTACTGGGTTCTGAGCTCAGCAACATCCGTATTGTTACAGGTCATCTGTAATCTGTTCTGCCCCTGTGCATTTGCACAGAAAGTGGGCACAAGCATTACAATCTGACAACCCGCCTGATGTTTGCAAATATATGTGTCATATGCATAGAAGTGTCCCACAGCCCCACCATCCATACAGTATGTGGTAAAATCACATGCAGCATGGTATGTCATTCTTGATGTTCATTTACACTGAGGACACATTACCCAAATCATCACAATGACTTCCCTATGGCATCATAGTGCTTGGTCTGCCCAGAGCATTCATGATGTGACACACCATAGCATCATGGTCATATTGACTTGCAAACAGAAATCTGGACTGACCGGTGTCATGAGCTGAGATAGTCCAGCAGTGACCCAGCATCCTCAATGGCAAACTATCATCAGATATGATTGCTGACCTCAACAGCATCAGGTGTCTAACAGCCTACATGTAGCCTGCTATATGTCATGGTTCATGTGGATGTTCTTTTGGTGCAAGTATCAACATTCTTGCAACATATATGATGCCCATTACACCACGGTTCATGTGATGAGTACCATCAGCAACATCCTGACTGAACCCCCCCCCAACCCCCACATCCAGATGGGCCCAGAATCAAGAGCAAAGAAAACTGAAGCTGACCCTGCATGTACATCTGGCAAAGCTCAGTTCAGCTTGTTTGCCACTTGGTAATGTGTACATCAACAACTGTATATTTATATGCCACCAGTATCATGCTGTATTGTATGTCATGTGCACAGAAATTGCCCCCCACCATCTGCACTATGCCAACCCTACCGATGCCTGGCAGTCACTGGTTCATATGCATTCAAATGTCCCAGATCCCAAGCATCCAAAGGTGTGAAATGCATTGACAACAATGTTAGTCCCTTGCTGATATGCATTTACATTGATGGTACAATGTCCATATCCTCACAAGCCCCCCCCCCTCCACACATTGATCTTTCTTTCTAGTGCATAGAAATTGACAGAATGTGAACATCATCATCATCTCGTCTGTCTAACTTGTGCCTAAAACATCAGGGTTCACGAACAGAGAAAATGCTAATGTGACCTAGTCTCCTCATCTGACCAACATATGTTCAGCTGGGGGTGCTGTGCACAGTACTATTTGAGGCCTTACAGCCCACATGTGACATGGTAGCCAGTGTGCTCAGCAATCCACATCCTTACAATACATGATTCCCAGCACACCACGTTTCATGTGCACAATGACTGGTGATTGGTACCAATGGCAATATGTTGTCAGCCACCCACCCACCAACCCCTTCCTCACCACCACTTAACCCCAACCACCCGGTCATGGTTTGCCGTGAGTCATAACCACACATAGACCAATCTCGATCATGCATTACCAACAGGACAACCTATCTTCAGCTTTGTTGTTTCTGTGTTCTGAGCCTACCAACAGCCATATTATTACAGGTCATCTGTTACCTGTTATGACTGGGTTCATTTGCACAGAAAGCGGGCGCCAGCATCACACTATGACAACCTACCTGATGCCAGCTAATCTCTGTGTCATGTGCATACAAATGTCCCACAGCCCCACCATCCACATTTGGTAAAATCACATGCAGCATGGTATGCCATTCTTGATGTTCATTTACATTGAGGACACATTACCCTGATCATCACAATGACTTCCCTATGGCAGCATTTTGACCAGTCTTCCCAGAGCATTCATAATGTGGCACACTGTAACATCATGGTCATATTGGCTGGCAAATGGAACTCTGGGTTGACCAGTGGCATGAGTTGAGATAGTCCAGCAGTGACCGAGCAATCTTAATTGACAAACTTATTTTCTGCTATGATCACTGACCTCAACAACATCAGGTGACTAACAGCCTACATGTAGCCTGCTATATGTCATGGTTCATGTGGATGTTCTTTTGGAGCAAGCATCAACATTCTTTATGTATGATGACTATTACACCACAGATCATGTGTTGAGCACCATCAGCAACATCCTGACTGAACCCCCCACCCCACCCCCACATCCAGTTGGGCCCTGACTCGAGCAAAGAAAGACTGAACTTGATCCTGCATGTACATCTGGCAAAGTGCAGTTCAGCTTGTTTGCCACTCGGTGATGTGCACATCAACAACCGTATATTTACATGCCACCAGTATCATGCTGTATTGTGTGTCATGTGAATAGAAATTGCCCGCCACCATCTGCACTGTGCCAGCCCTACCGATGCCTGGCAGTCACTGGTTCATATGCATTCAAATGTCCCAGATCCCAAGCATCCAAAGGTGTGAAACGCACTGACAACAATGTTAGTCCCTTGCTGATATGCATTTACATTGATGATGCAATGTCCATATCCGCACAAGCCCCCCCCACATTGATCTGTCTGTCCAGTGCATAGAAATTGTGACAGAATGTGAACATCATCATCTAGTCTGTCTAACTTGTGCCTAAAACATCAGGGTTCACGAACAGAGAAAATGCTACTGTGACCCAGTCTCCTCATCTGACCAACATATGTTCAGCTGGGGGGTGCTGTGCATAGTACTATTTACGGCCTTACAGCCCACATGTTGCATGGTAGTCCATGGTTCATGTTGAAGTACAGTGTGCCCAACAATCCATATCCTGACAACACCTATGATGCCCATAAGTATGCCCTTTATTGATGGAATGCAAACACCATCAGCCTGTCTTCGCACCTTCAACACTGTTGTGAATTTGTGCAGAATACTAACACCAGTCCCATTACAGGTCACATTTACCTTGGTCTTGCCTGTGTCCTTTGCTCAGAAACTGTTTCGCAGCAACAGAGTGTCCTCATGGAGGCAAGCAGCTTTAGGATTGATGGGCCCTGGATTATGCAAACTGCACATAGTGTGCAGTTTCCACATATGCACTATGTTCTCCTACCCGTATCCATGTATGTACTGCATTATGTGCATTGAGAGTGAGTCACAACAGTAGCATCCTCATCCAGTAAAGCCACTTACATTGGAATATAGGAATGTGGCAGAAGAAAAGGACTGCCAGGCCCACGTAGTCAGGACCTGTTGCATAGGTTTCAGCCAGGTCTTATTTGAAGTCCCCCCCCCACCCCTGGTCAGCAACCCAATGTGCCTGACCCAACGCAATCTTGAAACCTCCCTCTGTTTTCACCACCACCACCTTAATCGGCAGTCTGTTCCACTTGTCCACCACCCTTTCTTTAAAAAAGTGTTTCCTAATGTTACCTCTGAATTCCCACACCCACAATTTTCAAATCGTGTCCTCTTGTCCTTGGTCTCTTCATTTGCTGGAAGATGCTCCCCAACTGTACCTTATTGACTCCATTTACATATTTGAAAGTCTCAATCATGACCCCCCCTCCCTCCTCTGTTCCAGATAGTACATGTTTAGGTCACTCATACTCTCCTTCTATAATAAGTGACTGAGTCCCTCTATCATATTTTTCACCCTCCCCTGGACCCATTCCACCATCTCCATGTCCTTCTTGAGATATGGCCTCCAAAACTGGACACAATATTCCAGATGTGGCCTAGCCAGCTGGGTGTGCAGAGCAAGAATGACCTCTCTTCTCCTACTTGTGACCCCCCTTCCCATGCAACCCATCATCCTGCTAGGTCTTGTCACTGCCTTATAGCACTGTTTTTCCACTTTCATGTACTATTTATTTATTTATTTATTGAAAAGTTTCACCAGGAAAGGCATGATAACCAATACAATTGCTCATCTCCCAGTGCGTCCTGGGGGGAGAGGGTACAGGCGAAGAAACAACATAGCAGTACATGGTAAGCAAAGCAAACATATACATTATGCGATTACAACAATAAATGCAAGGATTACTATAGTGTGAAATGATGATGCCTAGGTCACTTTCCTGTTTGGGCACCTCAAGTTGCCTGCTTTCTCATTCCTCTTTTCTAAGTGCTTGATCTTACATTTCATCATACTGAATGACAGTTGTCACTCCTTGGACCATTCCACAAATTTAGTCTGGTCCCTATGCATCGACTCCACCCCCTCCTGTGTGTCCACTACCACAGACCTTGGTGTCATCCGCAAATAGACACACACTCCCTTCCAGGCCCAATGCCAGGTCCCCTATCAAGATATTAAATAGAAGTGGTCCCAATACCTACCCCTGGGGAACCACACTAATGACACAAGCTTCCTATGAGTCTACCTATGGGTATTTCATGTCTCCTGTGTACTCAATCTGTATGTTGGTTGGCTCTGTGCAGTGTGCACTGAAAAAGGAGCTCAGCACCTGTGTTTGCAAGTGTGTATCACACCATCAGCCTGGTAGTTCCTTGCTGATTTGTACTTCAATTTGTGGTTCAATATCCACATAGTTAGTGTGGATTCCAACCTATGGCCTGCTGCATTGTGTGTCAAGTGCATAGAATGTTTGACAAGGTGCCAACATCTGTATCTTGCTAGCTCACCTTTTGTATGGCAGGCTATGATTATTGTGGCCGGACTGTGGTATGCTCACAGCATTTTATCCCTGTCATCAATCCTCAGTAGTCAGAGATACCACATTTGTGCTTCTCCCCTCCACCCCATCCATGCATTCAGCCACAAGTTGATCCATTATCCATATAAATTTCACTATAACCACATCCAGAACAAATGGTTTGATACCTTTCATTGGACCAACAAGGATGTTACAAAAAGAAAAACACAGCTTTAGCTTTTGGACCAACAAGTCCTTCATCAGAAGCCTAATGAGATTTATTTAGAAAATCCCATATTATAAACACTTAGAACATGCAGAAAAAAAACAGAAATAATTCTCCCTAGTTTAAAACAGGCCTTCAGAACATAATTAAAGTGACATTGGAGGGTTGAATATCTTAAGTGTGCTTTCAGCTGAACCAAAATGAAAGGTCAAAGGTTGTCCAGAGATAACAGCAGGCAGAGAGTTCAACCCACATATGTTATACCATGTGTCAGTCTAATGAATAACAAAACATTAAGATTCTCTACTCACTAAATTATGGCCCCGTCCACACTGCACCCAACAGGGCTGAAATGGTTCCAAACCATTACAGGCTGCAAACGTAACAGTGTGTCCACACTTCCGGGGAACAGGTGTGAAAACGGTCTTGAACCAGCACAGCCTGTCCACATTGAGATGTGAACAGTGTGTGCACCCAACCCCTGTAATGTGGAGTGCATCCCATGGTGCACCTGGTGGAGACAGCTGTGAAGACAGAATCCCACCCAAATGAACACCCAGCTGCCAGTCTACACAGGGCACACTGAGTGCGGCACAACATGCCTCGGTATCCTACAGCGATGTGTGCCCATGTGCACCTGTGGGGGACCAAGGGTGGGCAGCAGGTGAAAGTGTGGAGCCATAATGAGGGGAGGCCCCTACAAATGGCATGAAGGCGTGCAGTGACGCACCAACACATGCTGGGTACAGGGACCCCGCCACGTCCCACAGACAAGCATGTGGTGCACCACCAGGAAATGGCAAACCAAGGCCTGCTGCCACTGGATGCAAGCTGGATGCACCAGCATACACTGTGCAGCCAGACCACACATCCAGGACCCCCACACCTGCAATCCATGGAATTGGAAGCCCCACTGTGCCCCAGAAAGCAATGTGTGCATACATGCACACCGCCCAAGCAAACCAGCAACATGGTATGGTGACACAAGACAGCCTTTAATCCAACTCCGCCATGACTTCTGGTGGCAATAACACAAGTAAACAATGTGCAGCAGCAGCATGGCCATGCAGTGGACCATGTGTATTGCTGCATAACACCACATATCCCCAAAGAAAACAGACAATGTCATGTGAACAAAGAATGTAATACACAATGCCGGGCCACCAGATTGGCGGCACCATACACCAACCTTACAAAGGAACCTATGTGTGGGTCACTGTACCGTCACCTGAAACAATGAAAAACAAAACCATGCAAGGTGGTGCCCTAACTCAGGCACCCGTGTGACCATACTGCATGGGAACCCCTGACACAGCATGTTGCAGAGACGCCATGCAACAGTGCGTGCGACCCAGGAATTGCACTGTTCAACTGAGTGCCACAGGCGGCACATACCTCTGTGCCAACATGAACCAGGCACTGTTGTCACTGGGTGGACCCCAGTGGCATCATCAAAGTAGGAGGGAATCAAAAAAGGAGTCCTGTGTGGCAACTGGCAGGACGCACCAGTCAGCCAACCCCTGCATGCTGCATGGGTTATCACAGGGTCGTCCACTGGAACTCATCGCTGTACAGGTACTGTATGAAGCTGGGCATGCCTGCTGTGGGATCCAAGGGGGTAGCACTGCATCAAGCAGCGGCACCATGCATTGGGGGTTGGGGTGCTGTGTGCAGGCCAGTGATGGCTGGCGTGACACCTGTTGGGTACAGCTGTGCCATGCTGGCACCAGCTGGTGCTGCCTTGGATGTGGGTGGCTGAGAGGTGGAGGCAGTGACACCACCCATGTACACTGCACCCTGTAGTGGGGGGTCACGCCTGTGGGGCGCTGGCACAGCTGGGGGATGCATCCTGGTGGAGGCTGCCTGTGCCACGCAGCCTGTCTGTCCACCAGTGGTGGATGGGTGGGTGATGGCAGGGTCTGCCATGCCACTGTGGTACTCAGTGGCCACTGGCATGGTGGCACACCCACGGGGAACAGGGCACAGGGGGATGGGTCTGCGGTGGTGTGTGCCACGGGGATGGCACCCGGCCATTGTGGTGTGGCTGCAGGTGGTGGCTGCTGGCATTGCATGGCCAGTAACTGGACCATCTGTGTGAAGAGCTACTCTGTCTGCTCTGCCTCCTGTCTCCGTAAGCACTCCTCTAATGCCCCCTCCTCCCATGCCCGCTCCCTCTCCATGTCCATCAGCTCCCTGTGGTGCTCTTGCATCATCCTATGCGTAGGTTCCAGCACCACCCCAAGGACCTCTGCCATCCATGCTGTCTTCGACTTCCTCTTCCTGAGGTTCACCAGGGGTGCCTGGTCACCCTGCCACTTCACATGGTGGCCTCCTCCCGCAGTGGAGCCATCACTGGAGGTTCCTGGCATCACGTCCTGCAGGGCCAAGGACACTGGGGAGACCTCCACTGCATCAGTGTCCACCGATGTCCCCTCACCGTGGTCTTGCCCTGGAATGTCAGAACACACCTGTCACCATTACACACAGGTGCGTAGCCCACCCCTACCCACCACCGCCAACCCCAACCCCATGCTCATGTCCCCCACTCACCTGTGTGCCTCACGACACCTCAGGTGCCACATGCAAACTCACTCAGGTGAACCAGTGCCACCACCCATGCCATGCCCATGCCTTGTGCTGCGTGCCCAGGATACACCCCCACCGGCATGCAAGAACCCAGCATACACATTGCACAATGCACTTACCTGTATCGGGGTACTCCCAGTGCACACCCTTGTTGTCTTCATTCTCCAGGTGCTGGCATGCATCTCTGGTGGTGTCCCCATCATCCTTCATGTCCAGTTTAGGGCTGGCCACCTGTGAGCTCTCCAGGATGAATGCTGGTTTGGTGGTAGGCCGTGTTTCCAGTATTGTATCCAATGTGTCATAGAAGGGGCACATCACATGCGCACCCCCCCCAAGCGTCTGTTGCTGTCCCTGGTTTTATGGTACCGCACCTTCAGTTGCTTTATCTTGTCACAGCACTGCTTTGCCATCCGCGCCACCCCATTCACATACAGGTATTCTGATAACTTCTGATACATCTTTGTGTTGTGCCTTGCACTGGCTAGCTCTGCCTGCATCTTCTCCTGTGTCCAGAACTCCACCAGGAGTTTTGTGGCCTCATCCGACCAGCTGGCATCGCGATCTGACATGGTCCTGCAGGTGGGCAGCGTGGCGTGTGGATGTGGTCACTGATTGGCACAGTCCTTTCTACCCTCCACCAGTCACAGCCGGTGCTTGGGGGCTGGGGTCACTCTGCAGTGGTGCTGTTGTGGTATGCTCTGGCACTGCTGTCCTCTTGGGGCTGGTCTTGTGTTATGGCAGCTGTTGGGGACCCCTTCACACCTGTGGCACACAGTGCTGGCATCTGCTGATGGCTCCCTATGGCTTGTACCCACTGTTTGCCCTGGGCACCGGTGCTCTTCCCCCCCTCACAGTTCTTGGACAGCTGCTGCAGGCAGCACCCCCTATTGCCACACTGTGCCTCCTGGCTGCACCTCTCTCGGGTGTGTGCACCCAGCTGATCTGGTCTCCATGCCTCGGACATTGTGCAGGTGCTGACCTGCACCATTTCCACCTTGTTGCACTGGTTACTGTACTCCCGTGCCTCTCTGCCTTCCCAGCACTTCCTTCTTCTTCTTCCTCCCAAGTACCCCTCTGTGGTGCACTGCCTGCTGGTCTAGTGGATGACTGGGGGCTAAACGGTAGTGCGTTTAGATGGCAGGCGGTAACGTTACAGCCTTGCAACCATTTCTGAAACCGTTGTAGAAACCACCTCCTGACAGGTTTCTACAACGGTTACAAAAATGCCTGCAGTAACGTTACCAGTGTAAATGCACGCTGTTACCAATGCGGTTTACACCCTCTGTGATGTTACAGAAGGGTTTTCGGGCTGCAGTGTGGACAGGGCCTTCGTGTCAAGTGAAGAAACCTCCCGAAGACACATACTTCAAGAGTGAGGTAACAGTAACCAATAAAAGCCAGCTTCAACTCTGCTTAGAACTCTGTTTGTGAATATGGCCTATGACAATAAGATGACCCTGGAGAAAACAAATGCATGCCAAAATGTAACATATTAGCAAGTAAAAAAAAAAAAAAATAAATAAAATAAGCCTCAAAAATGCAACATCAGAAATTATCTTTACATGGCATATAGAATGATGAAAGTGATGTTTACCCAAAGTGAGTAAGAGTATCACACTAATGAAAGTACAATTGGCTGGAGATATATTCCCAACATACTCTCAACAAGCTATTATGTTCCAGAAACCTTAAGGCCTTCAGTGTTGTAACAAGATGTTATACATGATAATATCAGTTGTCAGTGTAACTGCCAGATACAAAGAAGTGCTAGTCAAGGACCCCCAAGAAATTGAGACTATGCAGGCTGATATGTACAGATTTCAATAAATTGTCAGTGTACAATTGAAATAATACATATATAGAAACAGTCCAAGGAATCTAAACAAAAGTTCTTAGGAATTAAATCCCCCCCAGGTTAAAGTAACTACTTAAAATGAAATATATGTACGTGAATCCTAATACACCATCAATTGCACCTATCACTACAATAGTTACCCAAAAAGGTATTACACCTGTCATGAACTCCCAAGTAAATGAGACAATGCATCCTAATAAGTACAGAATGTAAAAACATAACAGTATATACTCAAACTACAGAACTAGGAGAAGGAAGTAAATATCCACTATATATATATATATATATATATATATATATATATATATATATATGAGTCCAGAGTCCTAGCCACTATGACACCATAATATTATGTACCTGAACATAAGTTTACCTCAATATCACAATATTCACATCCACTATACCCACATAACCACCCATATCAAATACCCATATTAAAAATTCAATGTGCCACACTTCTTCTACCTCCACAACACACACATAAACATATTCGAAAACCCACACACACACACACCCATGCACACATTCACACAACACTAATGTGAGAGGACAACCTGTAGACTATAACCACATGCAATGTGTACTCAGTCACTATCACACTGACAGCAGCTGCATGCTGTCACCATTCATACTGTGTACCACCATTACTTTGTAGACTGACATGGACCTTACAGAGCAGCCTGTTTCTGGGTAGATATATGTAATGGTTATGCACTACATAAGCAGAAGTACATGATGGGGGATCACATAACCATTGTGTCTTGCTGCGATGATAACATTGGTGTGTGTGTTCTGCATTTATTTAATATCTCAGATGTTCATTAGGCAGTTGAAAACAACGTTTAACAACTAATCGCATTACTTTGAGTCTTTTAAACTATTAATACAGATTTTTACAAAAAGTACCATAAAATATAATACACAATTGTAACTTACGTTTTTGTTGGTGATCTTATACTGGTTTTTGTAAATATTTTATTCATTGTATTGATAGGACATTATTGAAGAAAGATTATCATCATCTCAGCATGTTGACTTTGAGAATCTGGATCAGACCTTTGTTGATTCAATTCAAAATGAATGTGACAATAACGGCGAGTTGAGATTTCTTGACTGCTCTGATGTGGTGGATCACAAAATGGACATATCTGTTAGTGAAGAACCAATGTCTCTTGCTGATATTACTCCTTGCAATCAAGATGAAGCTGTTGAGATTCCCAAGAAAACAGTGACATCAGTAGGGTCACAGTGCAGAATAAAGACACCACGATGCAGCAAAGATAATCAATTAATAATTTAGCAATACAGATACTGTATATCCAACCTTTCAGTCACAATTCACCATGATGGATACACCATGCCTAGACATCTGTACATTCCTGTTATTGTCATCTGATAAATTAGTGTTTGGCCATTGCAGTTGGTAGAGTGATGTCACATAAGCTGACGTGTCTGCTTAACTGTGGAGCTCAGTTTAGTTCTTCATACTGTGGTGTGTGTCTAACACTGTATGAAGACATCTACAAGAACTAATTTTTTATCCATTGGTTATCTTTGGGTGGTGGTGGTGGTAGTACAGGCGCTTACCAGTTGACCTTTTTCAGAGTACAACATTTTAATCATGGGTATGAGCTTATACTGAAGCATCATCAGGATGGTAACACAGTGTAGAAATGAAAAACAGATGGAATGGTTGGACTTGACAATACCATGGTCCACAGTTGCTTCAGCATATGCACCAACCATCATGCTCAAATACGTGTGCCGTAATCTGTATCCACCCACTAACACGATGAATTATATAATACAGTAGCTCAATAAATACTGGCTCTTGACTGACTGATTGGCATGATTTTCAACATGTAAATTGTGCCATCACCACTCCTGGAAAGGGCCAGCCAGTTAACTGCTATACTTACCAAAACTTATAGGATAGGGGATGGCAACAATGCGCATAACCACTCTATAGTGTATGGTGGAATGCTGTTATGCATGGAATTCCATGCCTGGAATATGCTTGTTCTGCTACAGTAGTGACATCATTATGTTGTTCTCCTTCATTAGTTATGTCACTGCTACAGCAGAACAACTTGCAATGCTGTCACATAGTTGCTTTCCTCTATCTAGTTAAGCTGGAAGTTTTTTTTTTTCTTTGTTTTGAGTTTTTCTTGTTTAACCAGGAGAAGCACACTAAGCTGAAGCTTGTTTACAGGTGTGACCTTGGAGCACAAGGAAGTTAAGTGACTTGGTCAGTGTCACACAGTATGCAAGTGGGAACTGTGGGATTCAAACCCAGGTCTCCAGGTTTGCAGTTCTGAGCTTTATCCACTGTGCTATACTTGCTGAAACTTATGCAGCACACTGTCAGTTAAAAAAAAGAAAATGTTAAAATGTGTGTTCTCTGTTGTCTGCACTAGGTGGTTTTGTTTGATTCTATATGATGTGACTCCCCATACACTATAAAAGATTGTGTGTGAGCACTCATAGACAAACAAGGATTTTTTTGTATCTCAAGGTTCCCTTTGTAACTGAGCACCTATTGAGCTGCACTCTCAAGGTAATATGTTACCAAGCAAACCCCCTGATACAAGAATGTCCTTGCAGTGTATAACTGCTCATATGCAATCCTCTGTGTGAAAGCACTCTGCAGTATGCTGCAGCAGTCAATGAATTAAGCAATTTTGTTTCATTGGCAATTAGTACCCTTTGTCATGCAGGATACTGAGGCATTCAAGGCAAGGCAAGGCAAATTTTATTTTTCAGGCACCCAATCCAAGAGGCTCTGGGGGCTGTACAATCAAAATACAACAAGCCAGTTAAAACATAACAAATAAAATACAATCATGTTGATTAAAACACTAAAAGGCAGACTGCCTAAAATGGGAGGCCATACCCAGAAGTAGATCGCTGAAGGGATAATTCTTTCAAAATGTCTTGGAAGCAATACTAAAACACAATGTCCGGGAATGCCTGACTAAATAAGAAGGTTTTCAGGCGGGCTTTCATTTCATCCTGGCAGTGTCACATTTTCCTGAATGTCAATAGGGGTTAATTGCCATTGAAATTACATTGGTTTATTCAGTAGGTCTGCTGCAGCATACTACAAAGTGCTTTAAAAGTGGTTTTCATCTTGGGAGATGCCAGTGTATGTAGGGTAAATTTGTATTTAGTCGTATCCGTGTGAAACAGAGAATCTTCCTCAGATAAGTAGATTGTCAAGAATGGTTCCTGTAAGAAGTCTCCACATAGAGAACTGCCCACCTGGCCTCAGGCCCACATGGAAAACTTTAGCCAGCAATGTCAGGTCGTGGACCGCACTCAACATCACGTGCCACACTTCATCATAACAATATGTAGGGGGCACTATGTACACCTTCCAGTTCTCCATCTGTGAGACATCCAGAAGATGTGACAGGAGAAAGGATCAATCTCATTTACCCCTAACAGCTGGTAGAGGTCTGGAAAGAAATGGAGGCCATGCGTGTGTACCACACACTAGATAGTGTCCTGCTGATGTCATGCACGTGATATTGGATGCGGTTCCCTGCCAGACTTTTCCAGCTAAACTTTTTTGTGTGTTCCTGAACCCAGGGGGCGCAGTCTTATATGGGAAGATCTGCTGTAGAAACCCTCTCAAAGTAAATTCTTCCAGTCTTCACAGCTGTACTGAAATAAATTATTACATGAAATACTTCATTTTAAACATATGGAATTTAAATGTCATTTTTCTTAAAGGCGATAGGTAATGATTTATTGTTGTTGGCAACTACTAAATACATCATAAAGAACAAGTAGTGGTCCCCCTATGTGTTTGTCATTATTGCAGAGGATTCAAATTCATATTTACATGCTACTTTGAAACCTCTGTCTGTTTTGACAGCTTTTTTCCACACTATCTCCTGGCATATGCAAATAAGACAGGCACCAGGCTCAGGATTGTGCTGTATGAGCTGGTCACAGACAATCAATAGCAGTTTTCAGCCTGGCACTATATTTATCCTAATAGTTTTGTCACTTGTAATGTCATGGGGCATGTGTCTTATTGTGTGTGATGGGTGGGTATGGAGAGGTCGCTGAAAGCTGATAGTCATTTGAGCCTGGTGCCTACCTTATCTGCATATGCAGGGAGATAGTGTGGAAGAAAAACTGTCAAAATGTATTTAAATCCTCTGCAATAATGAGAAACACAGGGAGACCACTACTTGTTGTTTATGATTTATTTAGCTGTTGCCAATAACAATAAATAATTTCCTATCTCATTTAAGGAGGCTCACTTAATAAAACAACTATATAATGTGCGAGTAATGAAATCAATCATGAAATTCTCCAAAAATGTAATTATTCACATCCAAAATTGCTGCATAACCATGTAATAGTATCAAAACTAAGTTTCTCACTAACTGCATGTTCTTTTGTTTGTGACAAACTGCACTGTGACTTTATGTGTCTTGTTCTACACTCAGAAATGACATTGAAAAGCCAGGTGACCAGTATGAAAGGTTTGATGAATCAAAATACATACTGTATGAATCTCAGCTTTTAAAACTCTTCA
Source organism: Neoceratodus forsteri (assembly GCA_016271365.2). Lineage (NCBI taxonomy): Eukaryota > Metazoa > Chordata > Ceratodontiformes > Ceratodontidae > Neoceratodus > Neoceratodus forsteri. Next base: position 537,492,202 of record CM057449.1, on the reverse strand, counting down.
ACATGTTCCAAAGTTGCCTGGGGCCATGCAAGGGATCCATTACCAAGACAGATGGAACTGCTATTGAAATTTCACAGTGCTATACTGAGTGTGGTCACAAAACCTACTGGTTTAGTCAGCCATATATTAAACTCATGCTCTCAGGGAATCTGATGTTGTTGGCTGCTATATTGTTTTCTGGTGAATTACCAACTAAGGTCATCAAGATGTTTAACTTTCTGAGACTGTCATACATTTCCCTTAGCACGTTCTTTAGACATCAGAAATGTTACTTGGAGTCACCAGTGCTGAACACCTGGAGGAACCAGCAGGAGCAAATGACTGTAGAGCTGAAAGGAATGTCAGGTGGACTAGTATTGGCAGGAGATGCCAGGTCTGACAGCCCGGATTATTGTGCCAAATTTGGCGCCTTTACTGTCATTAAGCAAAGGCCAAAAAAAGTTGTTGATTTTCAGCTGGTGAAGATATATTCATGGAATACATATTTACCAAACACATACATCTTTGCCGGCGCCACATTTACAAATAAATGTTATCTAATTTCAGAGTAACGAAGTACACAGCAGTACATGGTGCGAGTACAGGGGCCTAAAATGAGTAGTCTCATTCCTGAAGGACAAGAATGGACTTGCAATAGATGTCATTGTGACTGACCAGCATAGGCAGAATTCTAAATGGATTTGGGAGAACCTGAAGGACACCAACCACTATTTTGATATTTGTCATGTTGCCAAAGGTATAGTGCAGTTATGTTTATATTTAGGCCTCCGCATTTTTTAATTTTGCAGAATGTAAATTGGTATTGTCAGCGAGTGTGTGGATATATATTGAGTGTTTGATATGGAGTTCAGATGCACTCAGTATCAATTCTTCATCATTGCAGAAGTAGGGGAAAAAGATTGATTGAGTGGCATCACTAAAGGAATGCAGAGATGTGGCACTGTGGAAACGGTTGTTAATCACATAAACTGGTCTGCTGTGTCTACAGCACTGAACAATGGAGACCTAATGGTGGCTAAGTGGCAATCCCTTATGCATCATGTAAGCAATGTGCATGACAATCTACCAAACACTCTGTACCCAACATGCTCTCATGGAGTGCTTGAGGGTGAAGAGCAGGCAGAAACAATGACTTGTACCAAGTAAGCATCTTTCAGTGTTGGCCTTAGTTTTGCTTTAAAAAATTATTTCATCAGAATCACTTTCCCTCAACATGATTATCACCAGCAACTGAAATCATGACAGTACCAAACTGGCACGATAACTGTTCCTGCCATGTGACAATATAGAGGATAATGTATGGTCTTTGGTTAATAACCACACTGTAAACACTTTGAGAGGTTGCCATGACATCATTTCAAACCACAAGAGCGCAGCTCGAGAGGTTTTCAGATATCGTGGCAACCTCAATAAGCGTTTTCAGCGCGGTTGTTAACCAAAGACCATACATTGTATTTTATAATCTATGGGCTATCAAGATTGTGTAATCACAGATTGAATTACTTTACTGTACTGATTTACTTTACAGACCACTGATTGTCGTGAGCATTCCATTTTGTTATACCATTAATATGACATAGTCAAGAAGGGTTAACAACAGAGTGATGTCATAATGATGGCATAACAAGGTTTTAATATGCTTGATTTCAGTTAATAATAAAGGCTTCCCATACACTGCAAACAGTTTCTATACCACAGTTGTGCTACGACAGTGTTTCAGACATGTAATTGCTGTTAGTGTTCGTATTGTTTGGTGAACTGTATTATAAGTGACACAACATATGCATGGACACTGAATTACGCTACTTAAATAAGAGTTGTTGCTTACAGAATGACTACATTTTCAAAAATGAATGATATATGGTGTTTGTTCACCTTACATGCATGACAAGAGTATTTTTTTTACAATTGAATAGCTCAGCTACAGCTGTGCCTTTAACAATTGAAGCATGATGCATGTCTTGTCATATTCTAGTTATCATCAACAGTCTACAATTTTTTGTTTCATTCACCCGCTGCTCTTTGAACAGTGTATCTGAAAATTGATTTATTTTCACTGTCTTGTTGGCAGTTCTATTTGCTGTCCCTGACCTTCTATTTTGTTTGCATTCAATAGACTCAAGAGCTTCAGTTTAACTGGAAAGTATAATCAACTCCAGAATACTTCTCAACAACATTAAAAAGCTGTCAGGCCAGTACCAGAAGTCATCACATGAGGCATCCCATTGTCTCATCTTGCATTGTGCTCCTAAACATACTGGCCCAGATATTCAAAAGGGTTGCGACATGCGCAACAGGGTTGCGCATGCGCAAGTCCTACATTGCGCCATTCTGCGATATTCAGCAGGAGGCAGTTACGCCACTGACAACAGGTTGCGCAACAGCGCAATGCAAATGAATGCATGCTCAACAGGAGTAGGAGGAACCATGCATAAACTGCGCAACCCGATATTCAGTCGGGTTGTGCAGAGTTGTGCATGCACAACCTATCTTGCCCTGCACAACCTTGAGCCAAGGATCAAGTTGAGGGCCACCCACAGGTGAGCTGCGGTATTGCAGGGCGAATACAGCAGCTGCCACCCCTGGCTGGCCCCCAACTCAGTCCCTGTGCCCCCCCACCAGCCCGATCAAGGGCATAAAGTAACATGACCCCCCACATCTCCCGGCCCGATCGCGGGCATAAAGTAACATGACCCCTCACCACACATCTCCCGAAGCCCGATCGCGGGCAGAACGTATCAATCCCCCAGTGCCCGATCGCGGGCAGAGAATGTAAAAAGCCCCCTAACCGAATATCTCCCTGGTGGTCCAGTGGACCATAATGCCCGATCGCAGGCAGAATGTCAAGTTACAACCCCCAAACATCTCCCTGGTGTCGTGTCCCCCCACCCACGAAGCCCTCCACCCGCTCTCCCCGGCAGCCGGCGGGCGGCAGCATCCCACCCACCTGCCGCCCCACCACCCGCCGACTGACTGTCCAGTAGGGCTGCACGCCCATTGGTGCAGAGCTACAGGCAATGGGCATGCAGCCCATACCGTACATGACAGTCCAGATTTGCGAATGAATCATGTTACTTTATGCCCGCAATTGGGCATCGGGAATGTGTGTGGGGGTCGCGATGCTATGCCGTGATCAGACGTCGGAAATGCGTGTGGGGGTCATGTTACTTATGCCCGCCGATCGGGCTTCGGGAGATGTGGGGGTCATGATACTTTCTTTGCCCGCGATCAGTCGTGGATCGTGTGTGGGGGAAATGTATACATAGAGATAATGCCCGGCGATTGGCTGTGGGTGCATCGGTCCCCAATGGCTGCTGCCTGGCAGGGCGCCAGGCGCAAGTCCTCGGGGATCGGCGCACCTACATGCTAATGGCATGCAAATGGGGCCATAAATAGATGCAAATGGCCCCTCCTGCGCCTTGCATAAATTATGGCCCCATTTGCATGTCACCTTTTGAATATCGGAAATTTGCACATGGCGCAATGGTACTTGCGCCACCGCAAGTTTAATGCTAAACTCTGGCAACTTGCGGTGGCGCAAGTTCCACTGCGCCATGCCCAGTGGCTGTGGCTGGGGGGTGATATTCAAAGGAGTTGCTCAATAGTGCAATTGCTTTGAATATCGCCCCGGCCACACCCCTGCGCAACTATTTTGAGCAGGGCAGGGGCTTGCGCCTCAGAATGGCGCAGTTTGAATATCTGGGCCACTATGTTTTCTTACCTTGGCATGCAAACAAGGTGAGTAGATGGCTTGACTGGGATAACATCCTCAATCAGGGTTATCAAGAGATTCATTTAATAACGATGGCATAACAAGGTTTTTATCTGCCTGACTTCAGTTAATAAGCTGTGATACCAATACTAAATTATACATTGGCACTAAAAAGAATAGCTCCTGATTGGCTGGCTGGCACAATTTACAACATGTAAATCGTAGTATGACACCATGGAAGATGTGCCAGCCTGCCATCCAAAGAAAATGTTTTTTCTTTTTTTAATCACAAACAGAAGTATGTAGACATTGTGTAATCGCAATATCCCACTTGAGTGTGTGGGTGATGCCATGATTTATTCGCTTCTGGTATATTTACTCAGTCTGCCTGTGCCGTGTCAGAAAACCAAACCAGGTGTGTAAGTCCTGGCATCAACCATATCCTCTTGTAGTATATGTAATGAATATATCACAACTGGGTGTAGGTGATGGCAGGATTTACACCTGTCTGGTGCTGTTTGCTCATGAGGTGTAGCTGAGTGAGGAAACCACACCAGAAGTGGGTAAATCTTGCCATCACCCATACCCAGTTGTGACATACCCTCTTACAGGAGGAAACCAATTAGGTGGATGGCAGCTTTGAATTTTGTTGCCCTGATTAGCTGGTAATTCTACCATCGGGTGATGGCACTATTTACACATTGTAAATTGTGCAAGCCAGACAAACAGGAGCAGGCATTTCTAGAACCATTGTATAATGCTTACTTAATGTGTTGTTATTAAGAAGTGCAGGAGGAAAGGAGGCAATTGAGCATCTCAACAGAAATGTCCTGCACAGGAGGAGGATAGATTTTTTTTTTCAAGTGGTGGCTGTGGCAGCAATGTGAATCTGCTTGGACATCAATTTTGATCATGCAGTGCTATTATTTATACAGTTTTACATCGCAGTATGAATACATAGATACAAGGTTAGATACAAAACTTTATGTTACTGTAATCAACTTGACATATCATCAGTTAAGAGGTCTACTGGGATTGTGGCACATGCATTTGTGTTTAAAGGTTTGTAAGATATAGTCTTATTAAGTTGAAGGGTTCACTAAATTAACTTTCCTGATGTTGAAGGCTCTAATTGTGATTAAGTTCAATTAGTGGCTCATGTTACTGTATGTGCACAAAATTATGCAAACATCAAAACTGTAAAACGTGTTTAACTTTTAAAATTTTGTTTCATATAGGCTAATACTATCTGCCATGCATTTAAATGAGAATAGCTCTTCTATGCAGTTGGCAACACTTAAAGGTAAACTACGGTACTCCATACGCTTTCCAAAATTCAAGAAAAGTGGTTACTCAGTCATAAAAGACATTGCAAAGCCAACGTATGGTGAGTACGGTCACTAAACGTGCATGTGCATGATTTTTACTGTCATTGGTAACAGGTTTTAGGGGACCGTATGACTTAGAAATGGCTAAGTACAGTCATCATACCACTTCAGAATGAATTCTATATGATACATTGCCAGACTCAATTCCATAGTGAAATTGTTGTTCCATGACAAGATCTGAATGTTTTCATATTGTGTTGTATGCTCGATATATAAGTGCAAAAGTCTGAGACCTAAGGTCGCAGTGCAGTTGGTCACAATAGTTACACCACATGGTCAGACAATGATTCGTGCTTCATAAGCAGCAGGGTCAATTGCTGTTTTCTGTCATCATTCATTGAAGTATACCAGTACGGTGACGTTATTAACAAATTACAGTCATGACTGCATTCTATAATGGCATCACAGTTAAAGATCAGGATTGCAAACATGCATAATATACCTATGCTGTGAAGTAAATAAGAGACCTGGCATGGACTCCACCATTACATAGATATCCTTTTGGTATTTTAATAAATTGTAGTGCTCGTCAATTTATTCACCAACCAAAATTTATAAAAAAAGGCATCCAATGGACACTGCAACACACATGCACACACAGCCCCATTTTGTGATTACAATAAATGACGTCTGCATGTGTGCACCCCCTTGAATTCAATGGGGATGATATATCCAAAGTTTTCATACCCATTTAATACTACTATTGAAACCTACAAAGCCAATCACTTAACTAACAGGGTTACTGTTACTTGAGCCATTCACTTCATTTGTTAAAAGTGCGTCAGTTAATGAGTATTAAATCTTTGTAAAATTCCCCACCGTTTAAGTAAATAGTGTGCGTGCATGCAACCATCATTTAGTCACATGGCAAAATAGGACTGCATGTGGTGATGTGGGTGTGTGGATGTAGGATTAAGAACAAGCTGCTTTACTAACCAGTGGGTTGTTGAATAAATGAAAGATATGTGGAGGGCACCTATGGGATAACAAAGTTATGTGTACAGTTGCCTGTGATCTGGAGTAACCTCATGAGTGGTGAAGCCTCAGGTGAGGGTTACTAGTGGCCACAGGCAACTGTACAAATAACTTTGTTATCCCACAGGTGCTCCCCGCATATTTGATTTATGCAACAGGATTTTTTCTTGGGGGGTTCAGCTTTGATATATTTTCTTTTTTCCCTGAATTCCTTCCCCCGTTTTTTTTCTCTGCCTGGTTGCTGTGTTTGGTTTGTAAGGTACGTTACGGCATACTTGCTGATTGCTGGAGAGAGTAGGTTACATCATAGCATACTCGCTTATTGGTGAAGTGAGCGGATTTTTTAAAATGTGAAAGAGACATGGCGGTCCTGTTTATCAAGTGTGGCAGGTCAGATGTTGAAGTACAGAGTGGTAGAAAGCTTGTTCGTAGTGCTTGAGATACAAAAAAGGTACATTTAATTTTGCCTTTCATGCTTGAATCAGAAGCAGAAACAGAGGAGTGAAGTGTGAGAATGAGACTGTGGGAGGGGAGTGGAGCGGAGGGACAGATGTGTTGCGAGTAGCTGTGAAAGGGGGGAAAACTGACTTTTTTCCTTAGAAAGTGTTTTAATTTAAAATTTGGTCCCAGTTGGGGGGGAGGGTGTGGTTAGAGTGTCCATTTTGTGAGTCTGTGGGACCATGAAAGCTTGGGTGGTAAAGCACACTGTGAGAAGGTGAAAGTGAAACTGGGAAGTAGTACTGACCAACAAGCAGCACGGTGGTGGTGGTGAGTGACATAGTCACCGTGTGGATAAATGGGTGATGACGTAATCACTATGGGAATAACTTCAAGTTATTCTGGGGTCACGTGATGGCAGCCTGAGCTAAAGCAGCAGTTCCTCGGAGCTCCGTTCCCTGCCCTTCGATTCTAACCTAATAACTGGTTTCAAAAGTGAGAATTGCCCTACCAGAGAAAGTCCCCAGCAAGATAACTGAAGTAGGATCTGCGGGATCGAATGTTGAATGGAGGTATACATGAAAAAAGCGTTACCCAGACGATCTCCATCGTTGACCCCGGAGAAAGACAAGGCCGCAAAACGTCTGCGGCAGCAAGCTCTGAACTTGCCGAAAATGGCCACGATTTCTACAGCACTTTCGGAGGAGAAATTTATGAAAATAATGCAGCCACTGCAGACAGCAATTACGACGATCTCTGAGGCCCTTCAAGCAAATAAAACTTCTGTAGCATCCTTGTCACGGAGAGTTGAGGACTCCGAAACCAGAATTACATAATTGGAAAAAAGTCAGGATAAGGCTGACCTAGACTTTGTTAACATCGGGTGCAGATTTAAAAAATTAGAGGAGAAGACAGAGGACTTGGAGGGGCGGCAGCAGACAGAACAACCTGATAGTAATAGGTATTCCTGAGAAAGAAGAAGGGAACGCAGCAATCATTTTCATGCAAAAGTTTTGCACTAAAATAGCCAGCCCCCCCGAATGGTGGAGACTATGTGATTGAGAGGGCCCACCGAGCTCTACGCCCCCCGCCAGTCCCTGGTCAGCCCCTGAGACCAATGATCTTCAAGCTCTTAAATTTCATCGATAAGCAGCATATATTAAATAAAGTAAAAGAAATCCAAGAAGTGACCTGGGAGGGCAAGAAAATCCGAATTGCGCAGGACCTTCCTCACTCGGTGCGATTAAGAAGACAGGAACTCCATCCGATTGTGTCTAAATTGATCGCAGCGGCAAAGCAGTTCAGGGTCAAGTACCCCGCAGTACTGATGGTTAAATATGGTGACAAATGGGTCTCCTTTGACTTCCCTGCACAAGCCTTGCAAGGCTTAAAAGAGCTCATTCCAGACCTGTTCAAGTGAGGGCAAGTTAGAATGCAAGAATGGCAATGCATGTAGCTATAGCTATGGAGTGCTTCCTTCAAACACTGTATGTAGACTCTCTTAACATATGACAGTTAAGTTTGATCCCATATGTTAGACACAAACTGCCAGAACAGAGGATCGTTGAGCTGTTCTTAAATGCGATCCCATGAGGTTTCGTAAATATACCCAGGTTTATTTTGAAGTCTTGCTTTCGTAGCCCAAAGTGATATCAGTAATGTAAGAGAGTTTTGACATGGCCAGGAATTCACAAGCGTACCGCATTAGACCGGCCTGTCTAAGTCCATCGCATCTGCCAGACAACCGTAGCTCTTTACATTCACCCGGCATTGCGGTTTGAAGTGGGAGATAAACGGTGAATTAATAGAAGGTTAATGGTGCAAGTGGATACAACGACCCGCTGCTACTATACTAGCCTATTTCCCAATTGTTAACTGAAACTAAGAGTTAATGCAGATGGTGACAATGTAATATAAACAAATACAACAACTTCATCCGGACTGCAAATGCAGTACGCGGGAGTAGAACTTGATGAGACTAGATGTGGGGAATTGGATCGCTCTGAAATGACTTTGGTTTAATCCTGGTTTTGTGCACTTTCTTTTGCCCAGACAACCGTGTCAATCTACGCCTTTATCACCATTAATCCCACCTCAGAGAACCGGTAGTGCTCTAGTGAGGGCAGTTCGACTATGAGATGTTGTCCCAGATATAAATCAATGCTGTACCTAAAACAGTCCTCTTACAGGCTTTAGGGAAAGCTTAACATTTCTGTACTGCTTAGATGTTAACATTTTAGTATTTAGTAATGGTAGAATTATTGATTTCACTCCTTTTCCTCTCTTTAAAACGTAGAGCTGCAATGAGTAGCTGAAAGGTGATAATATAATTTAGACAAGCTATCTATTTCCAGAATGATTACATGCTTACTAAGCTCTCCATTCTAGATACAGATAATGAATACATATATAGAAGTTTGTTATTCTTATTCCCAGATAATCATAGTTCCATCTGTGGGCTTTAATAGATGTATGTTAGACATAGGAAATGTATTGAACTTTTAAGATACCTGGTGGTAATGCAAACAAATGCCACCTCCCCTTTTTTTTTTTTCTTTTTCTTTTCTCTCTCTCTCTTACTTTTTTCTGAACAGCTGTCAGCAGTGGGGCAAGGAGAAGGGGGGAGCTCCGGGGAGCAATGTTGTTAAGCTGGAGTCTGCTTTATTGTTTAAATCATGTGGCATAGTAGGGGTAGGAGTGCAGAGAGCTGGTACCGGGGGTATTGCATTAAGTTATGGGTTATAATTTGTAATCTTAGTAGATATCTGGGGATGGGTAGTAAAGTTGTTATTGTGGGAGGGAAAGGACTACACACTTTCAACTGCGAAGGTTCAAAACGTTGTCAGGATGCCTTCTCACTTTTCAATTAGACTTGTTATGTTTCCCAGATGGCTTGGTGCATAGGGCCAGGAGGATAACCTCAGTATAGGTTTGGTTTGGCTAATCCGCCCATTTTTATCTCTTCACAATTAGTATAGAAAATTAGTAATAGTTATCATTTTGTGAGTTGGAATGTTAAAGGAGCCAAGGATAGGGTCAAAAGACAGGCTATTTTAAAACACTTACAACAGATGCGAGCACAAATAGCTTTTTTACAGGAAACACATTTAGAAAGAGAGGATGCGCCCCTCTTTAGAAGACTTTGGGTGGGTCAGGTATTTAGTGCTGGAGCCTCCACGAGCAAAGGGGGAGTAGTGATTTTACTGGCTAGAAGTGTTCCATTTAAATTAGCTCAAGAAATATCGGACCCAGAAGGCAGATACATAATTGTACATGGATCCTTGGAGTTTTGTCCGGTTCTCCTTGGTTCAATATATGGGCCTATTAGTGACTCTCCATCTTTCTTTGTGAAATTGTTAAACCTAGTAGTAACTAATCCACCCAAACTCACAATATTGGGAGGGGATTGGAATTTAGTCCCTCAGATGGACCTAGACAGGTCTGAGTGTTTGCGAAGAGACCTATCCCCAGCGCAGAGAGCATTGAAAGATTTAATGTATAGTGCGGCACTAGTTGATGCGTGGAGAGTTTTTAACCCTTCTGAAAGACAATATTCTTTTTTTTCTGCTGCGCACAAAACATATTCCCGGATAGATTACCTACTTGTAAGCTCTACTGCAATCCCTGAGGTTACACAGATAGGAATTTCAGCTAGGGTACTGTCTGATCATGCTCCGGTTGACATGGAATTTAGGCTAGGGACAGGGGGCAAACGCTCCCCACAATGGTGCCTAAATAGCCAATTATTAAAAGATCTGGCTACTGTGGGATATATCAAGGAACACATTGCCTTCTTCCTTAACTGCAACCAGGGGACAGTAGATAAATATGATTTCATTTGGGCTGCCTTAAAATGCTCCTTGAGGGGGGAATTTATCAAAATGGCCTCCAAAAGGGTTAAGAACTAAAGAGCCCAGTTAGATGCGCTTCTAGCATCTATTAAAAATTTAGAACATAGCTTATCACGTACCACCCCTGAAGAGACATGGACTAGACTATACCAACTGCAAGCCCAGTATGCGGGGTTACTATCTCAGAGGGCAGAGTTATCCTTACACAGAACCAAAATGAAATATCTAGATATGGGAGAGAGGGTGAGTAAGATGCTGGCAATGCGTATTCACCAATTGGATACCTCGCATTTTATTGCTGGTATTTGCTCTAATGAAAATGGACGAATCTGCACCGATCCCCAAAAATAATGGAAATGTTTGGATCTTATTATCGAGTTTATACATGAGTGGCCCCATCCTCATGGCCCATGGAAGGATATAAATTCATATCTCAGTTCTGTGAATTTGCCCAAGGTCACCGTCCAGAAGCAGCCATATTAAGTGCCCCAATTACCCTAGGTGAAATCCAGAGGCTATCCAACAGATGCCATTGGACAAATCCCCCAGACCTGATGGCTTACCAAGTAATTTTTATAAAACTTGCCAAGCTGAGATAGTACCTATATTTAAGGATCTCTTTACTTATTGGTACAATAATGGGGTATCAGATCCTAGCTTTCAAGAGGCTGTGATATCCTTAATTCTAAAGCCCGGGAAGGACCCACAAAACCTTAGTAGCTACCGCCCTATATCCTTATTAAATACGGACACAAAAATTTTGGCTAAAGTCCTGGCTAATAGACTCACTAAAATCATAGGCAGTCTGATAGGACGGATTCATGGCCGGAAGGTCATCTCAAGACTATATGAGGAAACTGTTGCATCTCATTGTGACTGCTAGAGACTCCGAGGTTCCAATGGTACTGATCTCTTTGTACGCCATAAAGGCATTCAATAGAGTCTCCTGGGACTTTTTGTTTGCCACCTTAACTTCCTTTGGTTTTCCAGAGGAATTTATAAAGTGGATTAAGGTTTTGTACTCCTGCCCATTGGCTAGAGTTAAATGTAATGGGCTATTGTCTTCCCCTTTCAAACTAGCTCGGGGTACCAGACAAGGATGCCCCCTTTCTCCCCTGCTCTTTAATATATACTTAGAGCCCTTGATTCTTAGAATGGCAAGTAACACCAATATAGCAGGTATTCAAATAGGAAATATGAAGTATGCCTTTTCGGTATATGCAGATGACATTTTACTGCATTTAGAGAGGCCAGATGTCTCAGTTCCTGCTGTTCTAGAGGAAATCGAGGAATATTCCAGGATATCCTATTATAAGATAAATTGAATAAATACAAAGGTAATGCCCCTAAATTATAGAGTGAATAAAGCGGAGTTATCCATGTTGGGCCTTGCTTGGGAAACGAAGTCTATTGACTATCTAGGAATTAAGATCTTCAGGGAACTGAGGACCATAATGTGAAACAATATTGATAAAATAATTAAAACAGTAGTTGTGGACCTGGAGAGATGGTGGTTACTCCCTATCTCTCTCTCTGGGGTAGACTAAGTATTATTAAAATGAATCTGCTTCTGAGGATATTATACCCTTTGGGAATGCTGGGGGTATACCTTCCAAAAATGTGGTTTTCCAGGCTGAAAAGCATACTAAACTCCTTTATGTGGAACAAAAAGAGTGCCCGAAGGTCTTATCTAAAATTGACAGCTCCGAAATTAAGGGGAGGACTTACAGCCCCCTCTTTTTTTCTATACTATGTTGCGCAGCACATTAGTAAACTCTCCTTCTGGCACAGAGAGTCAGAACATGTAGTATACTCCCCACTCTGGCTACCTATAGAAAGACATTTGGCATCCCGAGTAAAGTGCTCGTTGTGGGCCCTTTTATATGTATCCTCATCTCACATTCCCAAACCTCTCAGAAATAATCTGGTGGGCTGGTCAATAAAGGCTTCGCATCAGGCTCAAAAATACTTTGCTGTGAACTGGTCACAGTCCTTTGACCAGCCAATCTTTAATAACCCACATTTCAAGATTGGTGGCACTCCAATACCATCCACCTTTTGGCCTTGGCTGAGCCACTGCAAAGTCTCAGAATTGTGGATGAGTGGGAAACCGGTTCCCTTTGGTCAACTGCAACTTACTATGGGTGCTGCAGATAATGAAGCCTTTAAATATTTCCAAGTTTGCAAGGCCATCACTTCATTTTCCTTGGCGACCCCATTAATGGACCCAGGGGATAGAAATCTAAATACGCTCATGCAGGTTGCCTCCCAACCACATGCAGTGTCTAATATATATAAAACTTTACAAGATTGGGACCACAGACTGCCACCTGGGACTTGTCCCTACTGGTTAAGAGAACTTGATATCCCCAAAGACACTAACTTATGGAAAAAACTTTGGATATCAATGTATAAATTTACTAAACAAGACAGACTTAGGTTAGTCCATTATAATATAATGCATAATATCTATTTGATGCCAGATAAGCTCTTTAGATATGGGACATTAGCTGCTGCAACATGTAACAAATGTAAGAGTGATACCAGTTCCCTATATCATATGCTGTGGCGATGTCCCTGTATAAAGACATTCTGGCAGTCTATTAGTAACACTTTGGACCCTATCCTTGGCATAAGAGAATTATTTACACCGGAAGTCTGTATAATAAATCATTTTCCAGCTGGCACCCCTAAAAACAGGCGAGCCACATGATACTCGTTGCTGCAATGGCTAAACTTGTAATTATGAGGCACTGGTAGAGGAGAAACCTCCACATTGTTGGAATGGTACAGGGAGAGTGTCTTGGCACTGCAGCTGGAAAGACATATTGCACTTATGCGAGATAGAGTGCAAGCTTTTACCTCATTATGGGGTGGACTAGAGACTATCCTGACAACTTGGAAGTCCAATTGATGTGGGACTGTGCTTATTTTATTTCTATATGATTAGTAACTGTGTGTAGTCTGGGGGGACGGGTTGGGGGTAGGGGTAGTTTTTGTTTTGGGGTCTTATACATGTTGTCTCATTTGTTGGATTAACCTATGTATCTACCTTTGGTGCTTAAACCTAATAAAGCTTTCTTTAATAAAAAAAAAAGTTATTCTCATAGTGATTACATCATCACACATTTATCCACACAGTGACTCAGATAACTGGAGTTATCTGTCACTTTTTATCCTGACACCTGTTGCACAAATGTAAAATCAATATAACTTTGTAACACAAATACTGCTAAAGGCTATGCATTTACTGTTGAAATGCAGTTATCATTTATTTCACTGCATATGGATACTGTTAAGCTCCATCAGTTTTACAATGTTAAGATGTAATTGGTGTGATTTTCAGATAGCAATAATGATCCAAGTCACAAATGAAGTAGGAGCAAGGTAGCAGCAACTGTGAAACTACTTTTTAGACACATATATTGTATAGAGAGTAATGAATACTCTACAGTAGTGTGTGTAATGAATTAGTTACAAACTCCACCGGTGTGTATGAAGCCATATAAACCTAAACCTAAGCAACTGTTGATAGATTTTTGTGGTCCTCACGCATGAATGGTATGTAAAAAAATTAATTAATACACAGTAGCTTATGCTTTACTTTTTGTAATTGCTTCTGCATGTATTTGATTAACTTTCAATTTCATGTACTTTATCCGCTCACTGCAGCATGACTGAGCGGTGTTTAGTCTATTAAACAATATTCTGCAACATGCAAACTAAGAGCACTGTTCAGTATAATAAACATATCAGCTACATTGCTTAAGCTTTCTTTTCTTAGTTTACAGTGACAAAAGCTTCCAATTTTTGAGCAATTAAGCAGGTAGATCAGAAGACAAAATGCAAGCATTAGTGAGTGTTGCTCCATTAACAACAATTAACTCTTGCATCAGGTCTTCAAAAAGCCAATCAGTCAACTGCTGTCCTTGAGATACATGAGGCAGCTTCTTTATCTTGATACTAAGGATAGTCATCTTAATTAGTGCAACCAACATATCTGTTATATTGAGGAGTGCTATTTCTGTGCATGTTGTAAAATGTTTATAACACCATACACCACCCCATCATGCAACAGTGAATGGGAAAAGTACATGAAAGTGAGGTTCCATGTCATAACAGTGAATACAAAACAGTGATTGCTATTATGGTGAGTGTATATCGTCGAAAATCAAATCAGTTATATACATACTATGTTGACCCAACGTCCAGAACTGAAGTGTTTTTGCCGGGGGGAGCTGTGCCCCCCATGCCTCCCAATACTCCCCTGAATTAGGATTCTCAACTCCAGGGGGGTGCATGTTGGGGAGAGGGGCAAAATCTGGATTTTAAAAAAAAATTAAGTGCCGCAGCTCCGGCTGCAGCAAAATGCAACCCAAGCCCAGTTCCAAACCCAGCACCTGCTCTGCCAGAGGTAGCCTCCACACCACCACCACACCACATGGCTAGCTCGGTAACAGCAGGTACTCCAGTCCCTGAAAACCCCTTCCCTGTCCCTCCCCTTCCCCTCGCTATTCTCTTCTTCTGTTCGCCCTTCCCCATATTCGCTTTCCCATACCCCCACTATTCTGCAGGGTATCCCACCATAAAAGTGCCCAAAATGAGTCACTATATTTCTAGTCACTCATTTTGGGTTGCTCTTATGACATGCTACCTGAAAGTGAAAGTTGTCTGGAATGCCCTATTAACTGTCTTTGAGGTTCTTACGGCATCTCAAAATACTCAAAATCTGGTTGACAAATGCTGTCGCAAGTAATGATATCAAAACTTGGTATAAACAGTAAAAGTTATCATACATTGTATAGGTTTGCATTTCAGAATTTGTAATGATTTTGAAAAGAGAACTAATTGCCGGTTACTTGGAAGGACCATCCAAACTGGAAGCGACAATTAACGAGTTAAGAGTCCATTCCACCAGCACTTTGCTCTTCCATGCAACACCCAAACAAGGATGAAGCAGTTGCCAAGTTTGTAAGTTGCTACAAGAAAATTGAACAGTAATAATATACTGGAAAATGAAGTATCACCATAAACTGTTCATTCATGCGAACTGAAATCCCTAGTATAAATTGTTGTAATCTGGGAAAACACTATGAATCTTCTCTACAGTGCAAGAGGGTGGAGGAACTCTATTGTAATGACCCAACCATTCATAGCACCATTGCACAAGTTGACAATAGGCAACATACCTGAAATGTCTGTGAACAAAAAACAAGAAATTTGTGAGGATTTTTGTATTAATGATTAATTGTAAACTGTAAGTTTCATTACTGTAAATGTGTTACACAAGTTTTAAAAGTTGCAGAATGATGCGCGTTAATGCACACTCAAATTTCCAGTTGTTATGAATTATATGCATTTCAAGTACAACTTTTCTCCAGTTTTCTCTCTACATAATTTGCAAGTAGGTAAATAAATGATCACTGTATTATGAGTTGGTACAGCATGAAAATAATTTTAAAATTCATGAGGAGAATTGTAGAAGGCATAATGTAGCGTATAAGGTAGATGATCAGCTTAGGATGAGGTAGTAGTTGGACACTGCAGAGCTGCACCAGCATGATGAGTAGAGGAATTAGGTCCATAGACTTAACTGATCATGATCAGGTGGGAACACCGCCAATAACTATAGTGAATGAAACATGATTATATTTTTTTTGTATTATTCGTTTATGCTCCAACAACCTCCCCCAACCCAAAACTGGCAGATCTTTTCTTCGGCTGCCAAGTACTGCTCTCACTCCTTGCAACCCCCCACATCCAGCCACCACCCAACATCACTGCCACCTCTTAGGGTAACACAATGTATCCTTAGCATCATACGTGTCCCCTCCCTATGGAGAGAATGAACATTATTGGTCTGCTTCATCGGCCATGGGTACTACTGAGGCAGTCTTGGGGGTTATGGAGGCTACACGGTGGTGTGATTCCAGGCGGCTGTCATCTGACCAGCATATGCACCATTTTCCTGTTTTCTTCCACCCAACCACACCACGTTCTCAGCCTATGGTAGGTGGTATCCTTGGGAGGGGCATGACGACTCTGCACATCCACAAGAGCATGCACCAAATCCATCCAGAGGTGCCAAGGCAGAATCCACCCCCACCTGCCTCTGCTCCTGGGACCCAGGCTCGATGCGAGAACTCTGGTCACCAGTGTGGTGAGAGAACCACTTTGCTCAGCATCACATAGCAGGCTATGATTAAATTAAACAAAAAATGTGTGGTTTTATGTGATTGGCAAGGGGTACAGTGTGTGTGTGTGTGTGTGTGTGTGTGTGTCTCAGTGCCGCACTGGATGTTAATGAGCAAGGTAAGTGACATGGTGGTGGGGGAAAAATGATAGGGTGTGTGGATAGCTGGCTGCAGGGCAGACAGAGGGTAGTAGTAAGGGGGAAGACAAACAAACCAAGGCCAGTCTTAATTCTGAATAGGGGAAGGCTTAGGAGGGAGATGAGGAGGCACTACTTTACAGAAAGAGTTGTGGCTGGTTAGAATGCACTGCCGGAAGAGTTAATCGTTCAAAGGACAGTGGATAGCTTTAAGCGAGGTTGAGATACAGTCAAGGGCAGGGTTAGTATATAAAATAACGCAAAGGGTGGAAGGACCAGGAAACAGGAGGAAGGGAGGGGTTTAGATTGGGTAAGGGCAGCTGTAGTGGTATGAAACTAACAGCTGTACAATCGGGCAAACTTGATAGACCTGTGGGCCTTTTTCTGCTGACAATTTCATATGTGTGTGTGTGTGTGTGTGTGTGTGTGTGTGTGTGTGTGTGTGTGTGTGTGTGTGTGTGTGTGTGTGTGTGTGATTGGGAGGTGTAACGCATACATAAACCTGAATGAAATGAACTGTGATATTTATATTTCTGAATCAGAATGGGGTTAACAATTGCATTAAAAACAGTATGTCCATCAGCGCAGCAGTTGGATTTCCACTTGCGATGCCAGCATTCCAGGTTCGGGAATGAGCCCGGATCACTGGAGGGTCGGCCGGGGGAGAAGGATTGAGCATCCTACGACAGCTCTCCTTCTCCGGGGGGAGGGTAGGGGATGAGTCCAGTGCCTGCTGGCTCCTAGCAGAGGCTGGGAGTAACGCAGGATGCACGGCCCAATGTGGGTTAGGGGAGGAGCGGACATCAGCGTTAGCCTTGACGTCACCACGCTGCTGCCCGCAGGAAAACAGGGAAAACTGCTCGCTGCCCACCAAGATGATGGCTCTCCATTCCCGGAGCGCCCCCAGTACCTGGCCAGGGCCTCCTGTTCCTCACCAGCATCCCCGGGCCCTGTGTGCTGGGGTCTTCTCCCTCTCCCCGGTGCCCTTCCCCCTCAGAGGAGGGGGATCCTCCCGGTGGTAGGGATACACCGGGATATCCTGGGGGTTGGCTGTGATCTGAGGACCTGAGTAGGGCTGGCTAAGGTCAGTGGGGACGAAGGGAACTTGTGGAGCCCGAAGGAGAGGGGGGCAGTGAAGCACGGGAGGAGGCATAAACACATAATGCAAAAAAAAAAAAACAGTATGTAGTACCCATCAGAGTTGAGGGTAGCAGAATGGGAATGGGGTGTGGGTTGAGGAAGAGAGACTATATCACTGTGTGGATAAATAAGAAATAACATGATCACTATGGCAATAACTAGAATTGATTATCATAGGGAATACATCACATCCAATTTATCCACCAAGCGACTAAGACTAGTGATGTTATGTGACAGGTTTTCTTCATTCCACATGTTACATAAATAAGTGATAATATTTTAAAACAATGATTAGCGGTTATAAGCTGTGATCTCCTGCTTATGGTTGAGACAAACAAATGTAACAATAAACCATTAAATGTTTACTAAGGTCTTCATTTTTATGAACTAATTTAGATTGGAACTCAACAGCAGCATCGTCATCAGGATACTGCTGTCTATACTGATAATAGGAAGTCTCCAGGACCCATCTATTAAGGCAAACACCTTCAAAACCAGGATGTTGTGAGGTGCAATTAATGATGACTGCACCTGACTCACTGTTGTTATGATCAATTTTATCCATAAACGTTTGAGACTCCCTGCAGCAGATACTGCTGACGGCATCAGTCATAGGCTCACAATGGTCAAATGAACACCTGAAAAAAAAGGAACTTATCATTGAAACAGTTAAAGATGGACTATATATTTTTTCTTTAAAATAATGTATAAAATGGACAAAGGATTGCAACATATTTAACTTGAGTGTTGCCAGTGCATTCCCATTTTTGAATCATGAACATGCATATCATAGGTAAAGGGGATGGGAGGCATGTGAAAATGAAATAATGGACAAGACCTACAACACAAAGGAACGACATTTCCCAAAACTAATAAATTACTATGTTGAAGTGATTTATGAAATGGCCAGGAAATTTAAAGTAATCTCATTAGCCAGCAGCAGTGCGCTAAAGTGTCTAACGCAGGGGAATGAGTTTGGCACATTTCAGCTGGGCACTGATACAAGTGAGACTGCCCTTCAGAACTTTCACACTTCAGATAGTGGCAATTTCTTCCCCATGGTAGCCACAATAGTCAAAAGGTAAAAGGAAACCATTCAGTAAGTAACCGTAAATACATTGTCATCTACCAGACTCAAATATCTGCAACAGAACAAGATGTAGAGCACTGTTTAAGTCTAGAAAATTAGCCCATAGAACAAATAAGAAGCAGAGTCAGACCTTCGGTTACCCACTAAGAGCCATCACCTCAGCCACATGTCTGCTCACTCTCCTTACTTCAACTTCTTTACTTTTTTTAAAAAGTGCAAATCAGTAAATATAAGCACTTGTACAAAAGATAAAATGCAGCATAAAACAACACTCCACTCGATTTAAAACAAGAAACAGCATATCATCTATCATCCATATTCGGAGAAGATGAGCCTGAATAGATAAGTTTACAGAGCTGACTTAAAGCTCCCCACAGTCGGACATTCCCTTCCAGAATGAGGCAGAGAATTCCACATGGTCGATGTCGCAAATACAAATGCCCTAGAACCAGATGACTCAAGTAGGACACTGGGAATTTCCAGTAATCCCTCATTGGTGGTGTGAAGTGGGTGGAGGGGGCAATAAGGATGCAGGAGTTCTTGCAGGTAGCATGGACCATGTCCATGTAGAGCATTATAGGTCAGAAAAGCCGACCTTGAAGGTAATTGAACACTGAACAGGCAGCCATTGCAGTCTGTGGAGAAAAGGTGTTACATGTCAAGATCGAGGTAAACCAGTCAACAACCTGGCTGCTGCATTCTGCACCAGCTGCAAGTGATGAATATCAACCCTTGGGAGTCCTAGGTAAATAGAGTTACAGTAATCAAAGTTTGAGGTCACAGAGTCATGGACCAGTGTTGGAAGGTCATCGGGTGGGACCAGGTGTTTTATACAGGTGATATTCCTCAGATGGTAAAAAGAGGATTTGATGACAGCTGACATCTGCAACTTAAGTGTCATCACTCCATCAAAAATAATGCTCAGATTACACACCCGATCTGAGGTCAACAACTGGATGCCCCTGAGCCAAAGTCTGGAAGGCTGTCCCACTAGTTGTCCCTCTACCCAATGTCCTGGGTCCACCTCCAACACCTCAGTCTTGTCAGGATTCGGCTTCAACCAACTGGCTCTCATCCAGTCCTGGATCTCAGTGAGGCAGTTGTTAAATACCAAAACAGAATCATCCTGCCTGCACACAAAGGATATCTAGAGCTGAGTATCATCCTCATAGCAGTGAAAACTCAGCCCATACCGCCTCACAATGTCGCCCAATAGCAGCATGTACACTGTGAACAGCATGGGTGATAACACAGAGCCCTGAGGGACCCCACACACCAGGAAGACCGGGTCAGAGGAATAAATCCCCGACACCACTCTCTGGGCCTGCCGGTGAGGTATGAATGGAACCATCTGAGGCCCATTCCTGACAGTCCACAGATGACCCTCAGGTGCTCTAGAAGCACACCATGACCCACATTGTCAAATGCTGCAGAGAGATCAAGGAGAACCAAGATGGAATGGGTCCTCTGATATCTAGCTATCAGGAGATCATTTAGTACCCGGACAAGCGCCATCTTGGTACTATGCGTCTTCCTGAATCCAGACTGGAGAGGATCATAGATCTCATGGATGGTAAAATGATCCTCCAGCTGTAGTGTGACCACCTTCTCTATAACCTTTCCTACAAAAGGAATGTTAGAGATAGGCCTGTAGTTGGCAGAACAGTCTGGGTCTAAAGAGGATTTCTTCAGGAGTGGTATAACCTCCGCCTCCTTCAGGGTGTCTGGAAACACACCTGTCTCTAAAGAAGACTAGACCATCTCCACTAGGATCGGGCCGATGACCTCATCACACTCCACAAGGAGATGTGTTGGACCCGGATCCAAACCACAGTAGGCTGGCCACAAATGCTGGATGATCTTCATGACAGCCCCAATCTCCAACTTGTTGAAATCTGACCAAACAGGTCTAAGGGCCGCAACCTCCCACTGATCCCTGCAATCTCCATTAAAGTGAGCAGCAGATTTCAGCTCTGATGCTGGCAACCTTATCTGCAAAGAACCAAGCAAACTCATCACATTTCTCTTGAGACAATGCTCTCCGAGGCTGTAGAAAGGCACAGTCTGTCTACAGTCCGAAAGAGCTGAGCTGGTCGCTTCTATGTCACATTTATTTCCCTGGACAGGAATTCTGACTTATTCTTTGCATAATGAGACATCAGTTTAAGTTTGTCAGCCTCCAAACCTGATTTCTGCCAGTGTCACTCCAATCTTTGCCTCACTCATCTCAATTCCCTTAAGGTCCCATCAAACTAAGGGGACTGAGGACAAAGAGTGAGAGGGCGAACACAAACAGGAGCAACACAATCCAGAGCCTCCACCACAGCCTTATTATAAGCTTATAGTAGATTCTCTGGATCCGTGCTTACACTCAGCAAGCTCGATAGGTCCAGTACCACCATTAGGCCATTTGGGGTCAAACCCCTCAAAGGGCGGAACCAAACCATCTCCACAGGGGTAGGCCTATTAGGGAGAGCCATGAAATTGAACCTTATGATGTGATGGTCAGACCACCCGACTAGTTCCACCACCATATCAGAGGTCTTCATTCCCAGCTGGAAGGCCAAGTCCAGTGAGTGGCCATGAATATGGGTCGCAGAGGTAATCACCTGTGTGAAGCCTAATAAATTCATTAGTTGGAGGATGTCCTGACCAAATTGCGAGAGTTCATCATTGACCCAGGCATTGAAGTCCCCCAGTACCATCCATCTGGGGACCCCAACACCATATCGACAATGAAGTCCTCGACTTCCTGCAAAAACTGCTTCTTGCATCCTGGTGGACAGTAGATGAGAAGGATTCTGCACCCCACACCTGCACCAATGATACACTCAAAGGACTTGAGCTCCTCAATTGGTACATCAATAAGGCCCAATTCACTTCTAAAACAGATCACTACACCCCTGCCCCTGTGATCCATCCTCGGGTGGTGTATCACAGAGTACCCAGCCAGAACAGCTGACTCCAAAATGGGGTCAGCATTCTCATCCAGCCAGATTTCCATGATGCATGCTAGGTCCGATGACCAAACAAGATCAGCAATCACTGCTGTCTTGTTTTTCAATCAATCAATCAATCAAATCTTTATTTATCCAGGTGATCACCATTGAGCAAGCTCATTTACAAGGTGGACCTGCTGTGGTCAAGTACAAGTATACATACATACATACGTACAGTAAAACACAGGCTACAAGGTGAGAATCAGGATACAAAACAATCATACAGCAAACATGTTAGATGCAATATATACATTCCAATTGTTCACAGAGATCCTACATGAGAATCATAACCTTTATGCAGTATTTACAACCTTCAAGTACACAGAGCTGAGTTATCATGAGTATTATTGCCTACATGGAAGGGTACAATTATTTCATTTCAGCCCTCATTAACTGATTAAATGCTTAGTGGAGGTCCCAGTTTACCGATGAGCCCACAGTGAGGACAATAACTCCTGTTTCAGAGGCAACTGGAGAGTAGAAAAAGAGATGCCAAGGTGCGAGAGGCCAGAATGGCTGCTGGTTAGTGATTAGTTAAATGGGAAAGATAGAGCTAGATTCATGGCTGAGTGTGATGGAACCAAAGGTAACCATATACAGGACTGCTAGTGACGGTGGAAACACTTACAGATTTCAGTGAATGCTTTATCATAAATAGTCCTGAAGAGGGCAATGCTGACCGGAGAACTAAGTCTCAGTGTTCTTTGTATCTTATTCCAGAGTGTGGGCAGTGCGTGGCTTATGGCAGCCCTACCAAAATGGTTACTGATCCTGGGGATTTTCAAAGTAATTAGTGAATGGCTTCGTAGATCGTAGTTACTCATTGGATTTAAGGGGAGACAGGCAGTGATGTATTCTGGGAACTTGTTGGTGAGGGCTCTAAGTGTCCAGAGGGCTGCATTTCTACTCCGTCTGTATTGCAGGAAGGCCACCCTACTGCTGAATATGGGAGCAGTGATGTGTAGAGGACGGAGGTCGGTTATGAATCTTAAGGCTCTATGATACAGAACATCCAGTTTGCAAGGGATGAGATGGAGCATTGGCTATAGATAATGTCAAGCGTAATGATTAATGAGAGGAATGTAGACTGAACAAGCTGCCTTCTAGCATCTGTGGTCAGGAGGTGCTTAATTCTGAAAAAGAGGCCAAGCCTCTGCCTTAGTTTTTTCATCAGGGCTTCTGTGTGCTCCAGATAGGAGAGTTTGTTGTCAAGCCATATGCCCAGGAATTTGAATTTAGGTACAAATTCAAGCTTTTCACCTAGTAAGGTAGTTATGGGAGGAAATGTACCAGTGGCAGCAGTATAGGCCCCAGAGCTATGCAGTGAAAAATTTCATGGCCTTGGTTTTTTTTGCATTTAGTAGTAGTTTTTTATGTAGAAGCTGGTACTGTAGTGTATTGAATTCCTTTTGTAAATCTGAGCACGCAGTTCCAGGTGAGTCACGGCTTAGGTAGAGCACAGTATCATCAGCAAACAGATGTATACTAGCTTCCTTGATTCCCAAATCCAAATTGTTAATGTAGATGGCGAACAGTAGAGGGCCCAGTATGGATCCTTGTGGGACTCCTCTATTTATTTGCTTGAGTGTAGAGAGCTCACCTTCTGCTTTGATTTGTTGCTGTCTGCCGGTGAGGTAGTCCTGAAACCAATTCAATGAGATTGAGTCCATGCCTATGGAATTTAGGGTGGAGAAAGTAAGCAATGATTACGAGTGATCGAAGGCCTTGCTGAGATCTAGAAACACCGCACAAACAAATTTTTATTGTCAAGGTCCTGCTGCCAGTCATTAGTGACTTTGGCCAATGCTGTAATGGTGTTATGCTTAGCTCTAAAGCCGGACTGCATAGGATTAAGCAGTGAGAGTCATCTAGAATGCTCTCAACTGTGTATCCACAATTTTTTCCATCAGTTTTGAAAGTGTTGGTAAAAGAGAGATTGGCCTATAATTGTTTAGGTCACTTGGATCTCTTGCTTTAAATAGTGGGATGACATGAGAAGTTTTCCATTCTGTGGGTAGAGAACCTTGGCTAGTGACAAGTTGAATAGGTGTGATATAGGTGGGGCAAGTATATGGTATGCAATTTTCAGAAAGTATGGGTCGAAGGAGTCGGCTCCTGCACTTTTTCTAATATCTAGCTGTAGCAGAAGGTTCTCAATTTCCTTAATGGTAGTTGGGGAAAAGGAGAAGATCATATCTTTATTACTTGATTCAGGCAGCTGAGCTTTGAGCTGTGGGCATAGTCTGCTTACTGGTGCATCATCAAATGCCATGCCTGCAGTGGCAAAGTGGTTGTTGAAGGCTTGAAGAATTTCGGTTTTAGTAGTGATAGTTGCATTGTCAATGGTAATTTTGAGGTAATAGAGTACTTGGAGAATGTCCAGACAGTTCCTTTATGGTAGACCAAAATTTGGCAGGGCTATTGGCTGCAGAAAGTAATTCATTTTGATAAAAGTTGGCCTTGGCCTGTCTGCGAAGTTTTGTGCAGGCATTTCTAGCTGTCCTAAAGAGGCACCAGTCAGCTTCAGCATGTGAGTTCGGGCCTTTTTCCATAGTAGGTCTCTTTTGAGTAAGGCTTTCTTCAGATCCGGTGTGAACCACCGGCAAGTTTTGGTTTTTATTCGAGTTTTGGTCAATGGAGCATGCTTATTTAGAGCACTGGCTATGATTTTGTGGAGCAAGTTATAGGCATCATTTACCGATTTAGCCAGGTAGAAGCTCTGCCAGAGTAGAGAGCTTTTTAGATCGTTGAAGTAGTCCAAAGGGTCAAAGTTCCACCTAGCTCTTCTGGTAGAGAACTTTGATGTATTTGTTGGCTTAACGATCATTCTTATGCCAGCTATAAAGTGGTGATCACTGACATCCGCTGGGAGGATACCGGCATGAGAAAAATAGTGTGGTTTATTGACAAGGAGGACATCCAGAAGGGTGCCTCTCACTGGGTTTTTATTGTTAATGCGAGTTGGCTCAGATATGAGTTGGGAGAACCCATGGGAGTCACAAAATTGTTTTAGGGGTAACGATCCTTTGGCTAACCAGTCGTAGTTAAGGTCGCCTATTACAATTGTTTCTAGAGGTGTTTTGTCTATTTGTGATGATAGGTATGTCAGGAGCTGTGGTCCTGCTGCTGGTGGTCTATAGCAGCCTATTACTCGTAGTGCCACAGTTTGGGATAGATCAACCCTAAGAGTCAGGCATTCGAAACCCCCAGCAATGGAAGTAGCATCTATTACGGATACTGTGAATTTGTTTTTAACATAAATGGCCACTCCTCCCCCCCTGGTCATTCTGTCTGCTCTGAAGAGTAGGTAGTCGGGGATGTTGACCTCACTATCTGGTGTGGTTGCCCGAAGCCAGGATTCCGAGATCACAAGAATGTCTGGGGCAGTATGAATAATCCAGGCCTGGACGGAATCCAGCTTCTTCAGTAGGCTGCAGACATTAGCATGCATAAAACTGATTCCTTTTAGAGTAGCAAATTCAGATGGGGAAGAAATCAACTTTGTGGGGCCAGGGTTAAGTTCAATGTCTCCTGAGCATAACAGTAGGAGAAGCAGAATTCTTCTCAGGTTAGTAAAGAGATTTTTAAGGGCACGGGTCTTTTTGCGTTTATTGCAGGCTCTATTGATTGGATCCAGAGACTGGCACGTCCTCTTGCATTGTCCTAATAGGGCGTAGCTTAGGGTCCATGCAGAGTAATACCAGGCTGTGCAGTGTTTAGGTGGTTGGAGTTTGGGACCGTGCATATCTGAGTAGATTGCTGTCCCACTTCTAGGCGATTCAACATAATTAGAGAGAGTCACAGACAGGCAGAGGTAGCAAGAAAAGTGCCTATCCTTATTGTATAGGTATATTGCTGGCAAGGGGCATATTTCTATAACTGGATCAGCACTATTTGGTGGTTCACTCATGTTGGATAGCAAGGAAAGGTGGGCTAGTAAACAAAGCCAGCCAAGGTCTCCCATGTTTATTTTTGCACGGTGATGCATTGTACTACCAAGGGAGTAGTTAGCCAGAGTCTTTGAGTCCCTGAGTTTGTTCTGAATTCCAGTACTACTGAGAGATTTTTGAGAGTTAAGGTGCAGTACAGGGGGAGAAGTGAGGCCCTAGTCGTGATATGTGTCTAAAACAGTGTTTAGCTTAAAGCAAGATAATTCCTGGGAGGGGTGAAAAAGGACCAATAGAAAACTGAAGGCGTGGCTAGCGCAGCTATAAATAACACCAGAGAGAGGATGGGTGGATGGGCAAAATTGCGGCTTTGCCGTACGCTTGCTGGCAGTGTGCCCAGGGCCGTGGTCTTGGGCGTCGGCTGGAGAAGCGCCGACCGCCGGTGGCGGCTCGTCCTACGGCTGCCTTCTGAAGACCCTAAGGAGAGACAGAAGGAGGGACTATTACAAGAAGTCCCAGTCAGCTTTGTGGCAGTCCGCACCAGACCAGAAGGAAGCAGAGCTGAATTAGCAAGACAAAAGGAGTGATTTCCTGGGCGCCCCTATGTCTATCTGAGTGTTACAATGCTTCAGAGAGGGGGTTGTAAACGCTTTTAGTTTGTACCCTTCCCTACAATTCTGGCAGCAGTTAACTCATGCAACAGTACATTTTACAAACAGTTCTAACATATACAGGTTCCAAAGTTTGCGAAAACAACTCCTTTTTTGCAAAATTTAAGTAAAAGAAATGGAGAGAGTGGCGAGCCAATCGGAGTCCGCCTCAGGAAGGCGCTCGTGCTCCAATTGGCTGTGGCTTTGCCGTACCTTGCTGGCCGAGTGTGCCTGGGGCCGTGGTCTCGGGCATCGGCTGGAGAAGCCGGATCTGGCATTGCATAACACCGCCATAGTAGGACAAGCGGCCGGGATCAGCCGCTCTAACTGCCAACCCAAAGTGGAGCCCTTGGGTATGGGGACCCGACAAGGAGGACCCCCTCCAGAACTCATTTTGCCCCAGGCACCTCCTGGGCCCCACCACCCCAATCTGTCCACTGCACTCCACTACCCCTCCAGGTCCATGATCCCCGGTCCTATGCCTCTTTCTCACAATCCCCAAAGCTCAACACTGCCCATACACCTCACTGGGCAAGGGGGGGAAATCAAAAGGCTGGAGGCCGAGGAGCTTAGAGATGGAGTAGCACCTCACCGGGGGAGATCTCGGCTAACACATATCAAATACAACTGTCAGCACACTCAGCAACAACTATAACTACCACAGATAATCAAAATATAAAAATCTATACCCCCACCCCAATCAATCCCTCCAAAAAACAAAAATAAAAATAAATCAAACTCCTTTAAAGTAAACCATCACAATACAACAATTTAATGTCCAGAGGAATTATGGAATTCATGTAGTTCAAACTGAGGCTAAGCATGCCATGCTTATAGTCAATGTCTTGACAGGATGAGACTCCCACTCCCATCTGTCCACCACAGTTTGACCAAGTTGCTGTGCTCCCACCCACCACAACAATCCAAACAGAATAAAAAGTGAATGTAGGGCTCTCTTACCGCCCAACTGAAACAATATGTCCAATCCAGCAAATTCAAAGATCATCCAGCAGACTACCATCCTGTTCACTTGGGGATCCTTAAGAAGTTCCTTCTAGTGATGAATTATACCTGCAGACAGGACAGGAGGTAAGGGTGTTTGGCCTCTGAAGGATCTGGCAGACCCGGACAGAGGTCCTCTGACACCCCCCCATATGCTGCCTCCAGACAGTTAGGACTCACTACCTTCTGGCTGTGAATCCTACACCCACTTCACTGGCTGTTTCCCTCAACCAGCCACCTTATTTAACTGCAGGAACCCAAGGAAGAAAAATAAGAGGAGCTTGGAAAAGACAATGATCCTAGGCCATTCACCAGGCCAACCCCCCTCTCACCTTCTGGCTTTCTGAGAGTCCAGGGCATGTCACCTAAAGAACAGGGCCCCAGTCAAGCAACACCTCATCAGTGAAGCCCCCTGACAAGCCCCCAGGTAAGCACAAGCACTACGCCTTTCAACATATGGCCCACCTCCCTCTTTCCTACAGGCAACGCCCACCTAGACTCCTGCTCCCCAGGCAGTAAGATAAAGATCTTACTGCCTGCTCCCCAGGCAGTAAGATAAAGGGCCTAGTTGGTTACCAATGTCCAAACACGCTTCTTCTTGCCACAGAGTCCCAATGGAAAACTAGAATGGACTCACTGACCAACTCAGCTCACTCTTGGTGAGTTCCAAGGCAAAAGTCACCTTTTTTTCTCTTCCTACACTTGTCTACACTCTTCTCCATATAATGTGCGCTCCAATATCTCCCTTCGATGTTTCTCCTGAAAGTTGTATCTCCAGGCAAGCAACCTCCCTCTGCACTCCACTCAGATGCCAGTGTGATGCCCGAGAGGAGTTGATGTAAGGAGTCTGAAGACGTTTCTTCAAATAAATAAGAAGATAAAAATGTAAACATTTCACCTGCAGGCACGCGGCAACCAGAACACACACCAAAACAAACAGGTGGAAACATTTTTTGCACTGCTAGCAAAATGAATAGCTAGAAAGCAGTTGGCACCTGGAAATTCCTTCAGAGGAAAAAGTGCGGCATATAAGCACACACATACGAAGCCAAGATTGAACAAATAAAAGCCCTATCCAATACTACCTTACTAGTCTACTTCACTCAAGTACCTTAACTAGGCTAACTAATAAAAGAAAAAAGAATAACAGAAAGAAAAATATAAACAAAAAACTAAGAAAACTGAGAAATTTTTAACTAAATCAGATAATTGAACAGAGCTGCTGCTAAGGCTGACCCAATCCGGCTGCCATGACACCTTAATGGCTGACCTGTCTACTGCTCTGTACTTCCCTCCCGTACCCAGGGCTTCAGTTAACTCCATTTTGGGAGTATTTGACTCCCAAAAATAAGGCAAAAACCTCCAAAATAAAAGAGGAGGAAGTCATTGACTTCCAAATGTAAAAATCAGAACTGGATGACTTCCAAAACTGAAGGCACAGAAACTAAGAAATTATGGATTTTTCTAAAATAAATTGCATTTTACCACTAATATTTATATTAACATCAAAAAATTGATCCTTCTTAGAATACTGGCTTTCAAATTGTATGATCTGGGAAGTATTTTGACTTCCCAAACATTGGAATGACTTCCAGATGTTGACTCATGGAAGTATTTGACTTCCACAAAAAATAAATTAACTGAACCCCTGCCTGTACCCCCTTTACTTTGCATTTCTTTTTTATTTTTACAACTGCTTTCCTCTTAAAATCATTTTCATTAGGTCCTTGTAAGATGCTGCCCACATTTTCACCTCATGTAATGCTGTAGTGCCGTCTCCTGCTTTACTTTGGCACTGTTGTTTTACCTGCAATACTACCACACAACCCGTGTTTTCCCAGCTGCTACCTAATAATCTACAGAGTTTACATAAACAAACACAAAAAAGATGCTTTCCTTACTGGAAACCAAATTTGCGATCTGATTGCTATGGGGGGAGGGGGCACTCTGTTTTCCCCTTCTCACCAGCATGTCCTCCCCTGTGCTCCTGCTGACATAAGAAATTAAAACCCCACTCCAAAAACCGGGCACCATCTTCACACCAATTTCATAGTTCTGGACTTTTCACAATCTAAATGGGAGTGGTGCTGACTGGGGAGTGGGGGGGGTGAGTATTGCCAAAACAACCACATAACTTACAGCTACTGCAGTCTTCATTGGGCCCAAGTGCTTAACAAAAAAAAAAAACAATAAACAAAAGGCGGATGAACCATTTTATTAAAAATAAAGACAAAGATTTAAGGTTTTTTACCACTTAATACAATAGTTTTTACTTTTCAGTAGCATCTATAATTTAGATAGCCATTTCATAAGCACAATAAGTCGCTCCAGGGTGTGCATTAGACAGTTCTAAAGCACAGCTAGGGGTCTGGATGCACTCAGCCTGCATCCTCATGTCTCACTACGCACCCTAGCCATGTTTTAGGACTGTCTAACACACACCTCACCCTGGCTTATTGCTTACGTAATGAATGGATAATGGGCCTAGTGAGGTACAGCCACCCTTATGCCATGGCACCTTAGCTAGTCATAATCATCAATATGCTTAATGAAATATTCGTATTCAGATACTATTTCTGTGGATGGTAATGATCCTCACCCACATGTAGAATACATAGGCCAATGTTATAGGCACAATAAGCCACTAAAGTGATGTGTGATACACATTTGTAATGCAAGGCTAGGGTACTGGATGCACTCATCCTGCGGCCTACTTCATCAGTACCTACCCCGGCCGTGAGTTAGAACTGAGTAGTGCACAACACTGGATGCTTTACTGCTTGCTTAGCAACTCCATGAATGTGTGATAAACAGTTGAAACACATGGCTATGGGCCTGTACAAAGTCAGCATGTGGCATCATGCCTCACAACACACCCTAGCCGTGCATCGAAACTGTCTTATACACAGCCCTGCTTGTTTTATTGCTAACTTATAAATCATATAAGTTTACACATTTTGAAATTAATTTTGGAAATGGATGCCTTGAATTATCGCAATAAGCAACACCACTGTGTTATGCATTATATAATGGTGTTTGAAAATCCTGTAACCTCATTTGGTAAAAAATTTCACATCACAATGCAGAAGTCATGCATAACCCATGGCTGAGGAGTAGCATTTATAAAACACATAATGAAACACTTTCTAAATGTATTTTAAACATGGGTACTTTGCATGATCGCAGTGAGGCACACAATTGTTTTAGTAGTCGCTCATAATGACGTGGTGGCATACCACACAATTTGTGTGTAAAAATACACAAGAAACCACACCCTGTTGTGTGCTATTGATTAAATGAAGTGCATCACTGTGTGGATCATTGCAGACTAACCAAAGCCTTGTGTAGTGTGCCATGAGGTGCAGCTGATTGACGTAATAATATATGAAAACATGAAATCACACAAAAACTGAGACACGAAATAGCTTCATTAACATTACACAATAGTCACATGTCTAATTTTTTGGGGGGGCTAATGTCAATGAAACACGGGTTATGCAGGCTTTCGAAAATGGCATGGAATAACATAATCACAGAACATTTCAAAATGAAATGACATCATTGACAACATAGTTTTACATGTGTCACATGATATTTGCAAAAATGTCTGCTAGTTCCTGTATTGTGACATATTTTTCCAAATGACGTTGCAGGATTTCCAGACATGATTCTATAATGGGTGCCTTGGCAAATTATTGAGTGGTTCAATCATTGTTCTGCACATCCTGCCACGCAACACAATGCATGGGTAAATAGCCAATAATACACCACTGAATGTGACTTATTCCCTAAAAAAGTAACAAAACATGTCAATCATTGTTACTGATTCTGCTAGCATTGGCACCTTCATCCTCTACAATATCTGGTGTTTCAGGGATGACATGGGTAGGTGGCTCAAATCGGTAGGGTTGGATAGCTCTAGACAATATCGAGTCTTGGCTGAGCTGACCATCATCTTCACTGCCTGGATCATCACTGGACTGGTACTCTGCATCAGCATACTGAATGACATAATCGCTGTCATCACTATCATAAAAGGACTCATCATCTACATCACTGCTAGACATTTCCTTCAAAAAAAAGATAATAAATCATTTGTAAGATATGCTTTACATAATCTTGAAATAGTTACTTGAGCACAGTATAAATACCAACAAGAGATGTGGCAGCCATTAGGAGAATGTGTGGTGCAATGCATCCTTGGACGTGGATATTACTTCTTATGCCACATGCCATAATCAAGAAACCCATGCCGTCACGCAACACATAACCACCAATTGCCTCCCACCATCATCATCAGTAATATTCCATTCAATGATATTAATCAGTAAGAACCCTGAAGTAGTAGCACCACAAAACCACAAACCCTTCGTACTTTACCAACCACACTGCTAAACCCATGTCACAGCATATGTCATGAATGTACATTACACCCTCTGACAGTTCATTCAGCAATTGGCCATGCTGATGTGCAGAAGAATGTCCCAGACACCTAGCCATGACTCATGAAGTTGGTGGCTTGTGAAAAGTGTGGACAGGTTTGTTTCAAGAACATACCAGTGTAGGATGGTTGGGGATGGGCAATACATCATGAGTTATTGCGTCAATAGTACTATTGACCATGATTGCAACATGAATGGCCATGGTGGTGCCTCTTGTTGGCTACAAGGTACATACAGGCCTGATATGGCTAGTTGAGTGGGAATGGGAGTACTGGATCACAATGGAGTACCCATTATGTGACCATCCAGTATGAGGGTTCGGGCACACATTTTGGCTTATGTGCATGGAGGGTCTCAGGATGCAGATTTTGGTGTCGGAACTTCAAAAATAACATAACCAACATCATCATAATACATCAGACATCTAAGTTTATGAACATGCACAGACTAAAATGGTAACAACTCATTACACCATTGCAACAGTAAGCCCCCCCAACCCCAAACACCAATCTATATGATGTAGCGCTGCATATTTCATTTATTAAATTTAAGTTATGCAGCAACTATCCAGCAGGGCTAGTGACTGGAAAAATCCACTAGCCCAACAGACTTTTCCACTGCCAAAGTGGTGTACATACTAT
Organism: Neoceratodus forsteri; assembly: GCA_016271365.2. NCBI lineage: Eukaryota > Metazoa > Chordata > Ceratodontiformes > Ceratodontidae > Neoceratodus > Neoceratodus forsteri. The sequence goes on along the minus strand of CM057449.1, from coordinate 537,459,656 downwards.
ACTATTGTTTTCAACAGTACAAGACAGCAGTTAATACTAGTAGACCAATGCAAATTCTAAAACCATTTTTTTTGGGAGGCCCAGTGCAAATTTGTACCACTGTTATTTCCATAGGGGAGATAAGTGTGGGCATCCCTACTCCACCAACAATAGAAGCCTTACAAGCCAGCAAAGAATATGTGCATTTACATAACCTTTCATAAATGGGTGTCACAGCTGACTACAATGGATGGAGTAATTTGCAATTATGTGATGACACTAAATAGTTCAGCATCATTGGTTTGGAATAAGTATGTGTTTTGTAACATCCAGCATTTCATCTACAAATGCAGTTGCCTGAAGGAAGATGGGTGTGCTAGACAGCAATATAATTACTGAGCACAATGAAATAAGCCATCTTATTTATATGATGACAAAAGCACCCATGCACATGTGTTTTAAAAACACTACAATTCGCACTCACATTTGCTGGCTACATCGACAACCCCAAAAGCACACTCCACCCTTCCACAATCAACACTCCAAATACCAGTACCATGACTCACTGAACCAGGATCCATGATGACCATCTAGTATCCCCACTAGCTCCAGACACTCACCAGACCACTACCATGAGCCACTGAAGCAGACTCCATAAATACACCATACTCTCCCCACTCACTGCAAACACTCAAAAGACCACTAACAGGAGTAATGAAACAGGCTCCATAATGATGCCCTGCCATCACCACTCATTCAGCAATACTCACCTGACCACTATTATGGGCCCCCACCACTCCAACTAAAGGGAAAAAGGGAAATTGTTTAACCAGGAAAGTCTCACTAAGCCAAAGCTTGTTTCCAGGGGCGACCTGGGAGCACAAGGAAGTTAAGTGACTCGCTCACTAAAGTGATACACTCAATAGAACACTAAGGCCCAGATATTCAAACTGCGCCAGTCTGAGGCGCAAGCCCCTGCGCTGCTCAAAATAGTTGCACAGGGGTGTGGCCGGGGTGATATTCAAGGTGCGCTGTCGGGCAACTCCTTTGAATATCCCCCGAGCCACAACACTTCATGCATGGCGCAGTGGAACTTGCGCCACCGCAAGTTGCCAGAGTTGAGCATTAAACTTCATGGTGGCGCAAGTACCATTGCGCCATGCACAAATTTCCGATATTCAAAAGGTGACATGCAAATGGGGCCATAATTTATGCAAGGTGCAGGGGGCCATTTGCATCTATTTATGGCCCATTTGCATGCCATTTGCATGTAGATGCGCCCGATCCCGAGGACTTGCTCCTGGCCACCCTGCCAGGCAGCAGCCCGTGGGGTGACGGCGCTAATGCAATCCGATCGGCGGGCATCACAGTTACATGACACCCCACATACATCTCCCACAGCCGATCGCGGGCAGAACACGTACATGTCACCCCACATCACCCACAGCCCGATCGCTGGGCAGAACCTGTATGAACCCCCAGTGCCCGATCGCGGGCAGAATGTAACCCTCCCCAACCCGAATAACTCCCTGGTGGTCAGTGGACTGTAAAGCCCGATCGCGGGCAGAATGTCACAACACAACCCCAAACATCTCCCTGGTGTCTAGTATACCCCCACCCAACCCAAGCCCCTCCACCCGCTCCCCGCGGCGGAGGCGACAGCATCCACCCACCTGCCGCCCGCCGCCCGACTGACTGTCCGGTAGGGCTGCACACCCATTGGTGCAGAGCTACAGCCAATGGGCATGCAGCCCATACCGTACATGACAGTCCAGATTTTGCGCAGCCATAGCCACATGCAGCCCATACGGCATATGACAGTCCAGATTTGTGAACGATCATCCACAAATCTGGACCGTTTGCGTACGGGTATGGGCTGCACGCCTGCTTTGTAGCTCTGCACCAATGGGCGGCAGTCCACCGACAGTCAGTCGGCGGGAGCGGGCGGCAGGCGGGTGGATGCTGTCGCTCACCGCTGGGAAGCTGGGTGGAGGGGCTTGTGGGTGGTGGGGGGACATCAGACACCAGGAGATGTTTGGGGGTTGTGTTGTGACATTCTTGCCCGCGATCGGGTTTTACAGTCCACTGGACCACCAGGGAGTTATTCTGGGTTGGGGAGGAGGTACATTCTGCCCGCGATCGGCACTGGGGGTTCATACAGGTTCTGGGCCTATGATCGGGCACTGGGGTCTACAGGTCCCGCCCGCGAATCGGGCTGTAAGATGTGTTTGGGGGGCGATATGTACGTGTTCTGCCCGCGATCGGGCTGTGGGAGATGTGGGGGGGGACATGTACGTTCTGCCCACGATCGGGCTGGTGGGGGGGCACAGGGACCGAGTTGGGGGCCAGCCAGGGTTGGCAGCTGCTGTGTTGCGCCCTGCAATGCAGCAGCTCACCTGTGGGTGGCCTTCAACAAGCCTTTATTTTGGCTCAAGCTAGTGGGCGAGGTTGGGGTTGCGCAGCAGAACTCCGCAACCCGACTGAATATCAGGTTGCGCAGGTTATGCATGGATCCTCCCCCTCCTGTTGAGCATGCATTCATTTGCATTGCTCTCTTGCGCAACCTGTTGTCAGTGGCGTAACTGCCTCCTGCTGAATATCGCAGAATAGCGAATTTTGGACGTGCGCATGGCGCAACCCTGTTGCGCATGGCGCAACCCTTTTGAATATCTGGGCCTAAGAGTACTAAATAAAGCTGGCTCAATAATGAGTCCCTCCAGTACCCCATTCAATCAAAGCACTCACCAAAACCAGTACCAGGAGGCATCCCAAAACAAAATCGCTGAACTCAAAACACACTCGTATTTACTGGAGCATGATCCATAATGACACCCTCCTCTCCACACTCACTAGAAACACTTACCAGACCATTAGTAGGAGAACTCCACCACACCCTCCACCACAACCCCTCCCCCCAAACATAACATTCAAGAGACCATTGCCAGTAGAAACTGAAACAGTATCCATTATTACACCCTACTTCACATTTGCTGGAAACATTCACCAAATCATTTCCGAAAGCCACTTAAGTAAGCTCCTTAATGCGCCCCCCCATCACCACCACCACAACTTGTTCTGAACAGTAAACAGATCAGTACCATGAAGCATTGGAGCAGGATCCACGCTGAACACCCCAACCAAACTCATGCACACACTCCAAATAATCACATTAAGGAAAACATGACACGTTTCCTAACCAGTCTTTCAACACTGTTAGAGACATGCAGCCACCGTGTCCAAAACAAGCACAGCACCACCATAATTCAGGAACCACTACTCACTCAGGATCAATATAAACAAATATTATGATCTCCACTAAATGCATATAAACTGCACCCACATGAAAGCATACAATTTGCAGAATGACAATGGCAGTCAAAAATGCAGCCTGAAAAAACAAATAAAGCAGGCAACAGCCACCTTTTCCAAATGCAAGCTAGAGTGAACAGAGGTCCTGGAGAATCAACCTTTATAACTTAGAAATACAAAAAACTTATTTCGACATCAATCGACAGAAGAAACATCAGTGATGTGATGGCATAAGTGTTCACAACAACCAGATACCGTACAGATACCAGCAGACTTACTGAAATACTGATTTTTATGCTTCAGCTGATGCAGATTCTAAACTTCAGCCAGAAAACCACCACTGAATAACACAGCATTATGCACCCACTTCGGTTCCAGAGGGCTTCCTTTACTGACGTCACAATAACTTTCAGAGCCGATCATCGTCTCGCTCAGAAATCTTCCACTTTTTCCGGTGGACTGATTAAAAAATATTAACAACAAAATGTACTGTACATACAGTATTTGTGCATGATTTCAATGATTCACTACATCAGGGAGAAGGAAACCACTGCATTGTGACAGGTACTGCCTTCTGTGAAAGCTGTTCTTTGAAGAAAGGCAGGGAAGGAAGAATAGGAAGAACATTCGCTGAATGAAGGTAGGCAAAGAGGATGGTTATGGAGGCAAAAGCAGACACACAGAGCTGCATATTGCAGAGGGGTCAAGCATGCAGAAAAACAGTTCTTCAAGTATGTTAGTGGAAAAAGGAAGAAAGGATGGGCAATTGTGAGGCTAACAGAGGGTGATATGATGATTGAGGCAGACGAGCAAAAGGCTACCACCCTTAATGATTATGTTTGCTCAGTTTTCCCTAGGGAGGATGGTGGGCTTTTGCCAGAAAGTGGCATCAAAGTGGCAATTAAGGCGGTCTTGGAGAAGAGGCAGCCAGCATTATCTAGCAAAAGGGTTCTGGATGTGCTGTCAGCCTTGAAGACTGATAAGGCCACAGGAACAGATACATTTCATCTGAGGATACTCAGTGAATTGGCTGTGGATCTGATTGATCCCCTGCTAGGCCTATTCAACAGCTGTCTAAGGACAGGGATGGTTCCTAAGAATTGGAGGGTGGTAGACATAGTTCTGCTTCATAAGGAGGTGGGGACAAGGAACAAGCAGGTAACTACAGGCTTGCTGGTCTTACTTCTATTGTAGAAAAACTGATGGAGTCACTGGTCAAAGATCTTGTGGACTACTTGGAAAGCAACAGTCTCTAGGATAGTAAACAGCATGGATTCATGGCAGGGAGGGCTTGTCAGACTAACCTGATAGTTTTGTTTGACTTGGTGACAAAGGCATTGGATAGGGGCCATGCTGCGGATTTACTTTACATCAACTTCAGCAAAGCTTTCAAACTGGAACTGGAAACATGCTTGCTGAACAAGATGGAGGATCTGGCTACAGTTAAGGTAATAAAGGGGAGGTAGGAAAGAGCAGTGGTCAATGAGGTTAAACCAGAAGAGAGGGAGATCACAAGTGGGGTTCTACAGAGATCTGTCCAGGGTCCGGTCCACTTCAGCATCTTCATCCGTAACATTGTTGAGGGGATTCAGGGCAGGCTGGCTCTCTTCACAGATGACACTACGGTCTGTGGGAAGGTGGATAGTAATGAGGGAATAAAGGAAATACAGAGAGACTTGCAAAAGCTGAAGGCTGGTCAAGGGTTTGGCAGTTGAAATTCAATGTCAAAAAGTGCAAGATGATGTAGCTACAGAATCCCAGGATGGGATACTGGATGGGAAGGGTAAAACTCAATAACATAGCTGAAAACAAGACCTTGGAGTTATCAGCAGCTCCCTAAAGCATCTGAGTCAGTACAACAAAGCTTACAGCAAGGTAAATAGGTGCTTGGATGTATCTGAGGGGAAATTATAGTGAAAAAAGGGAGGTAATGCTTTCTCTGTATAGATCCTTAGTGAGGTCACACCTGGAGTACTGTGACCAGTTCTGGGGTCCTTACCTCAAGAAGAATAGGGAGAGGCTTGAAATGGTGCAGCACATGGTAAAAAATGATTCAGGGCCAGCAGGACATGTCTTGTGATGAGCGCCTCAAGACACTGAACATGTACTGGCTGGAGACCAGAAGGGAGAGGGGAGATAAAACAGATGCCTTCAAATTTCTAAAAGGAATTAACATGGTGAACTGACACTTATTATTTAACTTATATACCAGCTTGTGGTCATGAGTCAATGCTAACAGGAATGAGGTTCAGGAGGGACATGAGGAAATACTGTTTTACAGAAAGGGTGGTGGAGCCATGGAGCAGGCTGCCAGCCATGATGGTGGGTGCAAAATAAAATTGAGGTTTTAAGCATGGCTAGAACAGAATGAAGAGTATAGTGGTTGCACAGGGTGTCAGAATCAGGAGAAGAATGGGAACTGGGGAAGGCTAGGACCCTGGAAGAACAGTAGGCCTTGGGGCTAAAAAAGGGAACTCGGGCAGACTGAATGGATCATGCCAGAAACAGCAAGATTTGGAATTATCCAGTGGGACTAAAACTGAATCCTCAGATGAGCTACAAGCTGAAAATAGGGCTCATTGTTATTGGATCCACAAGCGGGCAGCAGCAAACAGTATCAAAAAAGCAGATACACCCAATAATAGAGGACTTGGAGTAGTATGAGTTGGTGGAGAAAGAAGAAGAGGAGCAAATCAACAGCCAATTTGTAAATTAGAAAGGAACCACCAATGGCAGTCGTAAACCTCTCCTTCACTATCCTTACAAGTACCTGCACTAAGATTTGCTTTCTGTCCCTGTGAATGCAGTAGAAGTTTTCTAACCCAAAGTAGATTGTTTCAAATTCTTTTGACAGCTATATATGAAAGATTTATTTTTTTAGAAGAAGTCCCACTAACATGTTAATGATAAGGACTTCCATTGCTAATGGTTCTGTTTCAAACAGTACCAATCTGGATCTTATGAATGACTTAGATAATTTAATTACAATAAGGCAAGAAATACCTTTTAAGAGATAATCAAAATTTATGCCTCAGGCTACGGAATCATACCATTACATCCAGTTTGAACCTTGCAGAGAAGGCCCCATCTTGATCTCTGTTCCCCTTTTTGGTACCCTTATCTCAAAAGAGGCATCAATTAAATTCAACAAGTCCAACACCAAGCTACAAAAATAATCCCCAATTTAAGGCATCTTCTGTACAAAGACAGATTGACTAAAACAGGTTTGGTAAATTTGGAATAGAGGAAGGGTGACCATTTGCAGCTTTTCAGGATACTACAAGACCCAGAACTTAGATCACAATGTGGGCTGGAGTTTGCTGTGTGTAATACAAACCTGAGAAGCCACAAGTTCCAACTAGTTATCCCAAGAGTGAACACCCAAAAAAGGGATAATTACTTCTTCATCTGAGCAGCTAAGCTATAGAACTATCTACCTCAATATATGATAGAAGCAAATCATTTTAATAATTTTATAGCTAGACTCGATAAGCACCTCAGTTGGGTTAAGAGACAGTAACAAATATACCCACACCTACTGTATGTGGGAGACATTCACATTGAACAACAAAGATCTATAACCTTTAAGAATCAAAGAACCAATGGTACAGAGCAGCACCATGATGTGGATGTGTATTTTTTGTATAGTGAAAGACATATATACTGTACATGCTAAACAATGTACCTGCAGATACCGCACAATACAGACACATACAGTACATGTATGCAAGCAAACACATAGACATCACAAAATAAACAAGCATACCCCACACAACAAACTCTAAACATTTTACAACCTCTGGAGTCAGCATGATCTTTTGTAAAACCAAAACAAAAGTCTCATGAACTGTGATTAATGAGTCTTCACCACTCTCTCTTTTGGTTGTATAGTCTCAATGGTGAGGATTCTTTGTCACTGGGCAACTAACTGTTCCATGGTCTGTAACCTACTCCAAATCCTGAAAGCCTCTAACACTGATATCAGCAATGACATCTACCAATTTATTTTGTACAATAGATGCATGCTAATAGTACAAATTTTAGTGAGAAACAAAAAAAAGTTCACAATGAGGAATTAAACCCAGCCCCCCCCCCACAACTGTCCAGGTGATTTGCTACTGTGTTATTTCACATAGAAAGACACACTGTTTCTAGAGAGAGAGAGAGAGAGAGATGCATGCTAACAACATAAGTTGTAGTAAGAAAGAAAAAAATTTCCAGACTGGGAATCAAACCCAGGCACCTCCCAACTACCGTGCTGGTGCTCTGCCACTGTGCAGCATTCTACATGGTGAGACAGAAGGTTTATAGAGAGAGATACATGCTAACAACATAAATTGTATTGAGAATGAAAAACACTTCACAACTAGGAATTAATCCCAAACCTTCTTCCAGCTACTGTCCTGGTGCTCTGCACTGTGCTATCATTCCAGATGGTGAGCCACAAGGTTTCCAGAGAAACAGATACATGTACATGCTAACAGCATAAACTGTAGTGAGAAGGAAAAAAAAATACAAAAATGAGTCAAGCCCAGGCTTGCTCCCAAATACTGTCTCTGTGTTCGGCCACTATACTACAGTTTTCTTTCTTTCTTTCTTTCTTTCTTTCTTTCTTTCTTTCTTTTTCTTCTTTCTTTCTTTCTTTCTTTCTTTCTTTCTTTCTTTCTTTCTTTTCTCATTTATTCATTTGTTTATGTAGTTATTTAGTGTTTGCTAAGCAGGTAGGTGCACTTGACAATAAATGCCTATTTTCAGACATGCCCCAGGAGGTTATAGAGGCAACTGGAATAACGAAATCCAACAATGCCACTGCATAACAAAAAGCAGAAGAACAACAAAAGCCACAATATGTGTCCTAAAACTGAGTACTAAGAGCAGATAAAGATTAACAAGCACATAATAAAGCAACAATGAGAAAGACTACAAAAGTGCTACACAGGACAAAAGCAATGTCACAGTAGAGTCAAAGGCAATAAGTGCAACAGGTATGGCAAGAGATATACAATGCTTAAGGCATATAGGCACATAGGAGAGGGGGATAGCCAAACAAGACTAGAATATAACATGCAGTTATGAGTCAGCCAGTGAGTGGATAAGGTAAACCTACATACGTTGCTGTAGGCAACATTCCATCTGGAAAGGATGCAAATGCCAGCCTGATAAAATGTGGTAAGCCCATAGGTAAAGCTAGGTAGCAAGACTCACTGTGCAATAGCAACCCTGACAGACATAATCAGGGCATATCTGATTCTGTATGCAAGTTCAAGCTTTGAATTTACAAACTTACAGATGTTTGAGGTATGCTTGGAGAAATCCAGGGCAGGATCAAGTGCAAGGCCAAGGTATTTAAAGGAGTAAGCTACTGACACAGGGAAGCCATCTAAGCAGTCTGGCTAAACCAGTACAGCAAGTGCTTAACATAAGTGCAGGCCCCAAAAAACACATGGCCTAGGTCTTGCTAGAGTTTAGGGAAAGGCAATTTTGAGCAAACCAGGTCTGAACTCTGTCAAAATCTGCATTAAGCTTAGCGTTCCTGTCCAGCAAACTCTAGGATTTGGTGTATAGTACCATGTCATCAGCATAAAGCAGTGTATGAGAGTGAGAAGGGGCTTTTGGGATATCATTAATAAGATAGAAAAAAGAATGGGCCCAAAATAGAGCCTTGGGAAACACCAACATTGACAATAGTAAGGGCAGAACTGGCCTCGGAAAACTAAACAAATTGACATCTGTCAGTAAGATAGATGGAGAACCAGCTAATGGCAGTAGGGGAAACTCCAAGGGATGACAGTTTGTGTTTTAGTAGGGTGTGGTTAACAAGGTTGAACATTTTTGTGGTATCTATAAAGATGGACCTAGGATGCATCCCCTTGTCCATAGCAGTTTTAACATCATTGGTAAATTGGACAAGCACTGTAGTAATGCTATACGAACATACAAACATATGATGAAGCCAGCAGATAAATGCCTAATGGCTTATCAAGTCTGCTTGAGTGTGTGGCTCTCAGTGCTGTGCACTGATGCTGCCCCCTCCCCACCAACTGATCCCACTGTTTTATCCTTTCTCCTTCCCCATTTTAATTTTGCCCTTAAGTTTATCCCACCCCCCCTTAAATCCCCCCACTGATGCCCTGGAAAAAACAATTCCTCTGGCAGTTCCTATGGGCCTTCCTGAATCTGCGCTGGGCAGAGGACAGCAGGTTATGTTTGTGAAGGTGGTCAGTGATATGTGAGTCCAGCTTTCCAGCAGTTTACTAAGAGCAGACAGTATTGCAATTGGTTGATAGTTCACAATACTTTTTTGATCTCCTTTTTTGTAAACCAGGACAATCAAGGCCATATTCCTGCACTTAGGAACAATGACTGTGATAAGGGATAGGTCGAATAGTCTAGTAATTGGAGAGGCAAGAAGGGGGGGCAGCAATCCTGAGTAATTTAAGCTCTAGCCCTTCAAGACCACAGGTTAAGATGGACTTTAAAAGTTGCAATACCTCACTGCAAGCAACAGCATGAAGGTACTATGGCAGATGGGAGGGTGTTCAGGTACAGGAGTATATTTAGGAAAGCACAACAGTATATTCTCAGTCCTGGTTAGGTCAGAGAAGTGGTTATTAAAAGTGTTAACAATAGTATCAGGATTGTTACAATTGCCAGCATTGATAGTCATATTGGATGGATCTTGGCATTTACTGTTGCCCATGGGCCCCTTGATGTGAGTGTAGAAGCTCCTGAGTCTCTAGCAGAGACCTGAAGGAGCTCCCTGCAGTGTTTACATTTAGCCAAACAAATTTGTTTTTTACAGACATTTCTTAAGGCCTGATACCAAGTCAGTCAGAGTGCAGTGACATGATTTGAAATGTATCCCAACTTTTGTCACTATCTGTAAGCAAGGAGAGCAGGTCACTATGAATCCACCTAGTGGCCTTCCCTCTAACCCTACGCATGATAAGTGGACTACATTTCTTTTGAAGGGGTTGAAGGGTAGAGGAAGAGTAGAAAGGGCTTCATCCACATCATTGGAGCAATATAAAGGAAACCAATCCATAACTTGAAGCTCCACAAGGAAGGCATCCTGATCAATTTGAGAGTAATCCGATTAGCACCTTGGGAGTTCAAGGGGAGAGCAGGCATTCTATACACAAAAAACAACTGAGTAGTAACTAATAACATCAGCAAGGGTGCCAGCAGCAATTATCCTATCCTTCTTGTTAGAATGAAACTAATTAATGAATGAGTGGTTTCCTCCTTTGGTTGACAGTCTGGTTGGGCCAGCGATACACTGAGAGAGGTGAATTTTACTTAGGAGTGGGTCAAACAACTTAGAGTTACTACTATGCCAGTCATGGTTGAAATCAATTATTAGAATGATTTAATTTTTCCCAGTAGCAGAGGACAGGTAAGCAATTAAGTCAGATAACCCAGCCTTCCCCTCCCCTTGGTGGACTGTACACAGAAATAGTATGAATTTTCTTGGTGCCCCCTAGGACCAGAAGGGAGTGAAGGACTTCACAGGAGACAGAGATGCATGCTAACTGCATAAATTATACTGAGAAAGAATAACAAATATTCTAGACTGGGATTCAAACCCAAGTTCTATCCTATCTAATTTCCTGGTGCTTTACCACTGTGCCAACTGTGCTATCCTTCCACATTGTGATACAGAGTGTTTCTAGAGAGAGAGAGAGAGATGCATGCTAGCAATATAAATTATACTGAGACAGAAAAAAAAATATTCAAGACTGAGAATCAAACCCAGGCCTGCTTCAACTACTATCCTGGTGCTCTGCCATGGTACTATCATTCCACATGATAAAAAAGAGGTTTCTAGACATGAAACCCACTGTGTTATAAAGTTAATCCTGAACTGAGTGCAGACCCCCCAAAAATAAAGTAAACAGCTGTGGTAGAGTTTAATAATGAATGCTTAGCCAACATAAAATTGCTTCTCATCACAGTGCATTCAAACTTAAATAAGTCTCAATGTAGTTAAGTTGACTACAACAAAAAATTAACAATTCAATGTTCTTAAGTCTTCTTCAAACCTTGCTAAAAACTCAATCACTGACATCATAATGGCATCTAACATTTTTTCTTGTATTGCATAAATTGTAGTCAGAAGGAAAAAAGGTTCCACACCGGGATTGATCCCAGGTCTCCTCAACTACTGGTTCTGGTGCTCTGCCATTGTACTATCATTCCATATGGTAAAACAGAAGGTTTCTAGACTGGAGACTAATGAAATTAGGAAGTACATCCTGCCCTTAGTGCAGATCCCCATAAACAGCTGCATTGGAGTTTAGTAATGAACTCTGCCAATTTGAAGACATGTGTCCCACAAATTTTCATTTAAACCTAAACAAGCTTCAGCATCTTAGCTGGAAATAATTAATTACTGCAAAGAAGTAGCACTTCAATGTTCTGAAAGTCTGCTTTTAACCTTACCAAAACTCTATCGCTGACATCAGCAATGACATCTAAAAATGTCTGTCATACTACATAAATTGTAGTGAGAAAGAAAGCATGTTCCAAAGTGGTGATCGAACCTAAGCCTGTGAAGGTCTGAAACACAATGCCAAAACCTAGAAGCCCTATCACTTACATCATCAATAACATCATGTAACTGAATCACTCAAATTCAGTGTGACCTAATTTGACTAAATGCAAAAAAAGAACAAACATAACCACAAGAGGCACTTACAAGTTTACATTTCTTTGCACCTAAAAATGTCACAGAGTGTGAATAGAGCTGTCAGGGAACCGAGTGATAATTTATCAAAATGAAGCTCAGCTATGCTGGTTCCAAGTACAGGATTAGTAGAACACACCACACAAGGCACAGGATAATCTTCGTAAAAATTTTTTATTCACAACTCATGGTAACAACACATCATGAAGTGTGAGTAAAAATGTATTTTCAGAGATTATCCTGTGCCTAGTGTGGTGTGTTCTACAAATTCTGTACTTGGGACCAGTGTAGTTGAGTCTTTGTTTGATAAATGAACACTGTGCATGCTGTGGCTGCTTTGCTCTGTAGTATCCTTCTGTCTTCCAGAACTGAGTGATAATCTCTGTCTGGTAATGAAATGGACCATGGAAATTACAAAATTGAAAGAATTAAGGGACTTAATAACCAATGCCAGGATTCACAAAAGAAACGCAAAGTGTGCACAAAACTTTGTGCTGCACTTCCCAGCTGTGCTGGTGGGCAATGGAGCTATTCACAGTCTAATAGTGTGATGCACTATCTGACTGTGAATAGGACAGGCAGGGGCAGCACAAACCCAGGAAAAGCAACAGGAAATCCAGTAGTGCTGCCACACAGCCAGCCAGGAGAATGGGCCTGAAACAATGATGCACATGCGCTAAGCTCCTATTCACTAAGGGAGCCATGCAAATGAGCTCATTGGGCATGCAAGGCACTAGTGGCCATTAGCATGCTCATTATGGGCCCATTTACATGGCCCATGGGTGGCTTAGCACACACCCCCACCAGCCCATTCCCAACGCAGATGCATTTCATGGTGATCTAGTGCCCCTTCCTCCAATCGCCATCCCCAAATGCCTAACAGTATGTCCTGGTAGTCTAGTGATGGCCCCCTTTCCAGGTCCCCAATCACCCAGCTGACATTGTAAAATATAATTTTCATAGTGTAGTGGTCCCTCCCTGTCCCTGATCACCTACTAAAAATTGTAAAATATCAGTTCCATGGTGTAGTGGTTCCTCCCCATCCCTGATCACCCACCTGACATTGTAAAATATTATTTCCATAGTTTAGTTGTCCCTCCCCATCCCTGACTGCCCACCAGACATTGTAAACAATTATCTGTGTCAACCAGTGGGCTTGTAGTGTATACTGTATGCTGTCATTGATAGTCCAGTTAGTGGACAGCCATGGAGGCTTGAAGAGGGCTCTGCTGCTTGCTGACCGGTGGTCATGCTGGGTCAGGGTGAGCCAGGTGGTATGTGATTATCTGAGAGGGTGGTGGTTGGGGGCACCACAAGACTACCAGGGACTGGGCATTTGTCCATTTGAGAACAGCGATTGGTTACGGGGGGCTACTACACTATGGAAATGGGGTTTAACAATATTGGGTGGTAGATCGGGCACTGGGATGGGACACTACCCTAAGGAAACATTTTCTTTATTATAGGATCAGTGATCATGGAGGGGAGAGAGACCACTACACTATGGAAATAATGTCTACAATGGCGGGTGGGCAATTGGGGATGGGGAGAGACAACTACACCTTGGCAACAGTATTTTACAATGTTGGGTGGGTGATCAGGATGGGGAGAGACCACTACACTATGGCAATAATATTTAACAATGTCAGGTGGGTGATCAGGGACAGCGAGGGACCACTACACTATGAAAATGATATTTTTCAATGTCAGGTGGGTGATCTGGGTTTGGGAGGGACCACTGTATTATGGCAACAATATTTTACAAAGTTGGATGGGAGATTGGGCACCAGGCAGGGGGAACCGCAGTACCTCTGCCAACCACTAGGGTTGCGCAGATTACTGCTAGGTTTTTGTTGGTGGTAATTTGCTCCTGCAAGGTCCTTTGCAAAGGCTGTTGTCTGGCTGTGAATAGGACAGGTAGGGGCAGACAACAAGCCCACTGGTTGACACAAATAATTGTTTACAATGTCTGGTGGGCAGTCAGGGATGGGGAGGGACAACTAAACTATGGATAAAGCCAACATTAAATGGAGGGCAATGAGTACCAATGCCCGTAGTCTTGGAAACAAGCTTCCAGAGTTAGTCTCCCTGATGGAAGTGGAACACTTGGATATTGTGGCAGTCACAGAAACATGGTACATAGAGAACCATGACTGGGATGTCAAAATACCAGGGTACACAATCTACAGAAGGGACAGGGAGGGTAAAAGAGGAGGTGGAGTAGCTCTCTACATAAGGGAAGGGATCAAAGTAACAGAACTACAAAGTAAAGGGGGAGGACAAGAGGAACTCTGGGTCACATTGGAGACAGGGAATGGCACCACAATCCGCTCAGGGGTTGTATACAGATCCCCGTCTCAAGGGGAGGAAATGGACAAGAAAATGATAGAGGGCATTCTCAAAATGGCTGAAAAAGGGGAGATTCTGTTGATGGGGGACCTGAATATGCCAGATGTTAACTGGGCAACATGGACGGCAGCCACATCCAAAAGCAGGGTCATTCTCGATGCCCCACAGGAGCAGCTGCCTTAGACAGCTAGTGGTGGAACCCACTCGGGAGGGAGCAATATTAGACCTGGTACTCTCAAATGGAGAGAGGATCACAAACTTAGAAGTCAGTAGACACCTGGGAACAAGCGACCACTGCACAGTATGCTTCACAATAAACACAACCATGGAGACAAGCCATACAAATACAAGGATACTGGACTTTAGAAGGGCTGACTTTGGCAAAATGGGTGAATACCTGAGGAATGCATTAGCAAATCGCCAGAAAGGAGGGGTGGAAGAACAATGGAGAAAAATCAACACTGCCATCATGGAGGCAACAAGCCTTTGTGTGAAACAAATAAAGAAAACAAAGTGGAATAAAAAACCACTATGGCTCTCAAAAGAAGTGTCAGGGAAGGTTAAGGAGAAAAAGGCTGCATTCAAAAAGTATAAGGAATCACAGACGGAACACAACAGGGAACTGTATCAATTAAAGCAGAAGGAAGTGGGGAAGGCAGTCAGAAAAGCAAAGGCCCAAACCGAGCAAAGGATAGCCAACTCAGTTAAGAAGGGGGATAAAACCTTTTATAGGTACATTAGGGAACATAGAAAGGTTAAGGGAGGGATAGGGAAGATTAATAAAGGAGAGGGGAGGTGGGCAAAGGGAGACAGTGAAAAGGCAGAGATAATGAATGAATACTTTTGCTCAGTATTCACAAAAGAAGAGGAGGAGTTACCTAAACCCAACAGTAGAAGCACTCTAGATAGTGGGGTTGATACCAGTCCAGTTAAAGAAGAAAGAGTGCTGAAAGAACTTCTAAAACTCAAGGTGGACAAAGCAATGGGGCCTGTCGGGATTCACCCCAGAATCCTAAAGAGAGCTAAGGGAGGACCTAGTGACACCACTAACCACACTTTTAACAAATCATGGGAAGATGGGGTGGTACCTGAGGACTGGAGGAGGGCAGATGTGATTCCCCTTCACAAAAGTGGGAGCAAGGCAGAAGCAGGAAACTACAGACCTGTTAGTTTGACCTCAGTGGTGGGGAAAATGATGGAATCACTTCTGAAAGAAAGAATTGTTCGGTACCTAGATTCCAGCGGGTCACTGGACCCAAAGCAGCATGGATTTACAGCAGGAAGGTCATGTCAGACAAATCTAATTGATTTCTTTGACTGGGTGACCAAAGTAATAGACCAGGGAGGGGCTGTGGATATGGCCTACCTAGACTTTAGCAAGGCATTTGACACAGTCTCGCACAAAGATTAATAATCAAGTTAGCCAGCCTGGGAGTGGGTCCCAGGGTGGTAGCCTGGGTAGCAAACTGGCTGCACAACAGGACACAGAAGGTAATAGTGAATGGAACATATTCTGAAGAAAGGGGGGTTACTAGTGGAATACCTCAGGGCTCAGTACTGGGTCCAGTCCTCTTTAACATCTTTATAGGTGACATTGCAGAGGGTCTGGAAGGAAAGGTATGCCTCTTTGTGGATGACACAAGATCTGTAACAGAGTTGATACACAAGGGGGGGTAGAAAGGATGAGAAGGGACTTGGCAAGGTTGGAGGAATGGTCAGACATATGGCAACTTAGATTCAATGCAAAGAAGTGCAAAGTAATGCACCTGGGATATAAAACTCCAGGAGAAGAGTACACAATAGCAGGGGAGGTACTAACAACAACAATAATGGAAAGGGATCTGGGTGTAGTCATATCAGATGACCTAAAGGTGGGTATGCAATGTGAGAAGTCAGTAGGGAAAGCCAGGGGAATACTGGGATGCATAGGGAGGGGCATCACAAGTAGAAAAAGGGAAGTGGTTATCCCTCTATACAGACAGTTGGTGAGACCCCATTTGGAATACTGCGTGCAGTTTTGGAGACCTCATCTACACAAGGACATAGACAGGATGGAAGCAGTCCAGAGGAGGGCAACTAAAATGGTGCAGGGTCTACATCAGAAACCATATGAAGAGAGACTGAGAGAGAGCTTAATATGTATACCCTTGATGAAAGGAGGGACAGGGAGGACATGATAGAAACTTTTAAGTACCTCAAGGGACTCAACAAAGTCCAGGAGGGTAGCATCTTTCAGAAAAAGAGATGTGTAAGGACAAGGGGGCACAATTTAAAGTTAGAGGGGCGGCTCAGGGGTAATGTGAGGAAATTCTTTTTCACGGAGAGAGTGGTGGATGCATGGAACCGCCTTCCTGGAGAGGTTGTGGGGTCTAAAACAGTGGAGGAATTCAAACATGCATGGGACAGACATAAGGCAATTATAGTGGGGGTTGCAGGAAATAGGCTGTTGGTTAACTAGAATCTGCAGCTTATCCAGTAGGTAGGGAAATGGGCAGACTGGGTGGGCCAAGTGGTCCTTATCTGTCGTCAAAGTCTATGTTTCTATGTGTGGAGCAAAACCTTGTGGCCTCCCCTCATGACTTTGCCCAGATGCAAACCCAGTTTGCAAGGGCAAATCAGGCTTTGTGAATACCAGCTATTCACAAAGCCCAGTTTGCCTCAGGAAAACTGGGTTTGTGCCAGGGCAAAGTTTTATGAATCTGGCCCCAGGGCTTTTATAGGAAACTACTATTGAACAATTTAAAAAAAAAATTAAAACTGAGACTGAAACCTTACTTGATGTAAACCTCTCTTCTCTCCTCTCTGGAAAGCTCAACAGGAATTTAAGTTTCAAAAAACAAATAGGCCCACTAAAAGAGTAGGGAGGTTAGCAGCACAAACACAAGCTGTGAACTAGAGGTTGTGCACAAATTTATGTGTGGGAGCCCCCATTACCTTGTCTTCTCTCAGGAATTTGAGTTTCTTAAGGTAGCTCAACCTATACACCCTGTGATATACATTTTACTTGAGATTCACAAAAATGTAAATAACCCTCCTGGAAGACCCATAGTTTTCAAGATAGAGTCAAGTCATGGAACCACTCAGTTTGTGGATTTCTGCATTCAGGACTATGTTAGAGAACTCAGCATTTATAAGTGGCACCTTGTACTTTTTGAATATCATTGCACAGGCTGTTTCCTTGTGACACATGATTACTTGTAAAATGTGATGTTAACAGTTTATGTACAGTACTAGCATCCCCCATAATTGTTGTATTTCACACTGAAAAAAATGTTTGGCATCAAAACCCCTATCAAACTATACAGGAGATTTATTGATAATATTATATGGGAAGGAAATAAAGCTCAGATAAATTCAATGAGACTATCAACAATAGTTGCCCAACATAGACGTTTATTCTGAACTACAGTAACACAAGGATTCATTTTTCAGACACTATGGTGTACAAAGAGGGAGACATCATGCAAACTACATTGTAAATAAAACCTACAAACTGTAACACTTTGTTAAAAGCAAATATTTTCCATTCACATCACCACAAATGGAACATACCAGTTGGATAGTTCATGAGGACATGGAGACATTGCTTACTTCTCAATGAATAAAGAGGCAGATAACATGAAATATTCTGAGAACTATAAAGATCAGCGCATGTTAATAAAATTCATCTTGTCAAAAGCAAAAACAAATACTGGGATAAAACTCTGCATTCTCAAGCAGCAGAAAGTATGGAATTACTTACCTTTTAAAGTAAGAATGTTACCTTACCACGGGGCTTTTATTAATGCAGTGAATGAATTATATCCATTTACATGTAACCGTAAATAGTGGCAGTTTTTGCTATTATTTGTCCTATGTCTATGTGAATTGTACGCATATTGTCTCTTTGTAGAATGTTTATAAATGGTATCTGTAACCTAGAGCAACTTATAAGGTACAAACAGGACTGTCTGGTGAACAGGGTTGTATAAACCTTACAACATGTTTCCCTGTATAAAATAAAGATTTTGTCTATTTATCTATGGAGGTTTCTCAACAGAGGCTATTCTTGGGATTGGAGTACAGCATGACAGAGAGTGGATTCCTTGGATAGAAATGATTTCCTACACAGAAGAAACATAACAATGGGGGCAAAAATATTATCTACTCAGTATAATCAATTGCCTGTCAAGTTGTTGAGATTGCAAAGAGACATTGGCACACTTTGAGCAGTTATGAAGTCTTACAGTATGGATGCAGTGAGAAGAGAACAATTGGTTACTTATAACAATAGTTCAAGTTCAAGTTTATTGAGCGGTCACAGACCATGACAGTAAGACAATTTATTACATAAAATATAAGCCTACAGTATACAAAGAATTACATCATGACATATGCTCTTTATAAGTAAATAAATAAGCAAGAAAACATTTCTTCCAACCCTTTAAAGTACATAGTGCAAAAACAGGGGCAGCAATCGACTAAGTGCAGTTACCTATAGGCATAATGCTTAAGCTTATCAAGAATACAGATAATTATCCTTTTTGACAGTGTATAATATAAATATTAGTTCCTCTTTTTTTCAGTTTTATACCAAGACTTATTCTAGAGATATTTACTAAATATTTGGCTACAGCCTTAATTATGATTTCATCATTAGTGGTAAAGAAAATAATAAGTAAGGTGCTCTGATCTGTTGTTTGAATGGATTGGCATAAAGGCCATATCCATTTTTCCTTGGTATAGTATACCATTTACATACAAACATGACATGTTCCAAGTTTTCCAGTGTAGAGCAGGTACAAGAACAAAAACCAGAATTAGGAGTGGAATTATTCATATAAACTGCTTCCAAAATGTTATTTGAAAATACTTCTAACCTGTATCTAGTATATTGTTTTCTATCTTCTGCCTCTGTAAGAATATCTAAGTAATATCTGTAGTAATGATAGGGATCATTTATCCTCAAGAATGGAGACATTTTAAGCTTTTTAATAATATTTAAATCTAGAGTCTTATAGTATTCTCTAAATGCCTTTGTAATGAGGGATTGATATTTTAAACTAATAGTATTTCCTCTTGCCCTATACTGATATAAGTAGGTTAACCTCACTTTCTGTAATAAATTGAATATCAGGGATAGCCATTCTGATTTTAAGTACCCTAAGGAGGACCACCAATATTTTTTATGTAAACATAAAGCCGTTAATCTATTTTGATCATGTTGAAATATTCTAACCCAAAAATTAACCTTTCTGGCATCAGCTGCTGCCTGCAAAGAATAATAACCTGTCTCGGCCCTCAGTATTGCAGCAGGAGCAAAGTTGGGTAAACCTAAGGTTTCTCAGAGCAATTTATTAACAGAAATATCTAGCATATTCATTTTATTATGATGCCAAATTTC
This sequence comes from Neoceratodus forsteri, assembly GCA_016271365.2. Classification (NCBI taxonomy): domain Eukaryota; kingdom Metazoa; phylum Chordata; order Ceratodontiformes; family Ceratodontidae; genus Neoceratodus; species Neoceratodus forsteri. The sequence goes on along the minus strand of CM057449.1, from coordinate 537,439,950 downwards.
AATATTAAATAAAGCTTGAGCATAACATTTGGCTTGAACTGCCTTTAAAATAGGCCTAATTGTATTTCCACCATATTTTTTGTTAAATATGAGTAGAGAATTTGCTGTCCTTTTTAATTTTGCTAAAATTGTATCCAGCTGTACATTCCATTTCCCGTCCCTAGTCAGGTGTAGGCCCAAATATGTATAACTATCTACAGTCTCTAATTTGTCAGAACCTAACATCCAGGATTTTTTTTTATTATTTTTTTTAACTTTCGTAACAAACAGAAGAATCTGACTTTTTTGAATATTTATTGACAAGTTAAGCTAATTTGCAGTTATTACAAGCATGTTTAATTTAGCTTGAAGTCCGGATTCAGTAAGAGAAAATAAGACTAAGTCATCAGCGTAGGCCAATACGCCATAACATTTATCCCTAATCTTAGGAGAGTCAGAATTACTAAGATTTAAGTCACATAATAACTTGTCAATATATATAGAAAAAAGAAGAGGAGCAATTACGCAGCCTTGTCTTACTCCCATATTTGTAGAGAAAGTTGAGGAGAATTGTCTCTTAGTACCTGACCTTACTTGGGCCCATGTTGAAGTATATAATTCTCTTATAATTGCTATCAATTCCACTGTGAATCCTTTTTCTTTCATTATAAGCCAAAGAGCATTCCTTAATACTGAGTCGAATGCAGTACTAAAATCTATAAAGGCAGCAAAATAAAAACTGTTTCCTAATTATAACATATTTTTCGTAGAGATGTCTAATTATGAAACAGTTATCAGTTGTGCTATAACCAGCCCTAAATCCAGCTTGTGCTTCAGAAAGTCCCCCTAAGCCTATTAATTCTTCATTTATTCTATTTAAAACTAACTTAGAAAACAATTTCCCTAAATTGTCTAATAATGAAATAGGCCTGTACATTTTAGGATCTGTTTTATCACCCTTTTTATAGATAGAGAATATTATAGCTCCCTTCCAGGAGTTCAGGAAAACCAGTTTCTGGACACAAAAATTAAAATATTTAGTCAGCATTATAGACCATAAAGCAGGGGCACTCAAATAAACTTCAGAATGGATCATATCTGGGTCTGGGGCTTTTCTTTTTTTTTAAAGCTGCAATGACAAAATACACTTCTGTAATTAGAAAGGGTCGAAAATTCTGCATATTAATATCCAAAAATATTCCCACATTTTCAACATTCGAGGAAAAAAATGTTAAAGACTAGTAAGAAACCCAAGTTTCCAACGTACTGTAGGTATCCAATTCGTATTTAATATTATTAGTTCCCTTAGCAACTAATAACCAGTATGTCTGAAAATCTTTATTATAAATAGCTTCAAGCATACGATCCCAATTTCTTTGTTGGTATTGCCCTTGTTTTAATAAGAGAAACTTCTTGTATTTTTCTCAGCATCTATTTAGTGCTGTAATATTTTGTAAAGTCTTATTTTGCCTTACCTTCCTAATTTTTTTATTTTGTTAACTTTTTTCTTTACGACATTCCACATCAAACCATGTGTTTTTATTTTTTGTACTTTTTGTAATCTTTGAGGATTTAAGTAATTTTTTATTTCCTCTAGATTTGAGAATAATAAATGATGTAGACGCCCATACCCCATATTTTCAGTGCTTAACATTTTGGATAAGTCCTGCAAAAGATGTTTAATAAGGGGAGAAAACTTATCCTGCCAATGAATTTTGTTATTACAGATTACAAATTGTATAGATTTACTTGGCACATCTAGAGCACACTTTATATTTTTTGCTTTTAAAACAAGAGGGAGATGATCACTTTCACCCCTAATTGGAATTTCCAAAGATTCCCATTTTGTCATGTTTCCATTCCAAAACACATAATCTACAATTGAAGGTCCCTTTGCAGAAAAGTGAGTAAAACTTCCCAATTTATCAACGTATAACCTACCATTTATTGGTGCTAAATTATATAAAGCTAATAATTCTATTAGTTTCTGACCCATTTTGTTTCATTTCTTATCCTTAGTACACCTGGACCAATTAGAGGCTTCTAGATGACGCCAATTATGGAAATTACTATCAGAGTAACCATCATATGATCCAATCCTTGCATTAAAGTCCCCACAAATTAATATATTATCACAAGATGTTACTGCCCAACTCTTATGAATAAAATCCTCCAGTTGATCCCAAAGTGCTGGATAATATGAATTCGAATTAGATGGAGGTATGAATGTATTAATTAGGCAAAAATGTTTACCTTTTTTAGCCTTAATGTAAATGACCATTATGTTTTTATTGGTATATAAAATATCTGCAGTAATATCAGCATTTATTTTAATTAAGGTAATTAAAGCCCCTACAGTTCTTCCCATTTTAGCAACTTTTTCTCCTGGAATCTGAAAAGTTTGATAACCATTCAATAAAATTTCTTGATCTTTGTTGTGCCAAGTCTCCTGTAGACAAATAATATTAAACTTAAGTATAAAATCTAACCCTTCTTGAACCATTAATTTAGAAAAGAAGCCTGCAATGTTCCAAGAAATTAAAAGAGGGGCATTGAGCTTTGTTCCAATATGTAGTTCTTTTTCTTCTGCAAGTCAGTCTAATTGTGTTTCCAGCAACTCATATCTATTACAAGTAAAAACATTAAATAACACTTTTTCCTGGTTTATCCCTTTTGATGATTTGCATATAGGAATATTCTGGTGAGAGAAGTCATTTATATTAACTATATATATGCCTAAGGCATCCAGTAGACTCCTATTATTAATGATCTTGTTGTATAAGCTTAAAAACCCTGTTTTAACAATGATTAAATCGCAATCTGGATCACACCCCTGCCTTGTGATAGTTAATGCATTAGGATTTTCTATAGAAACATTCAAAAGTTGTTCTAGTATATCTACTAAAAGATCTTTTAAATTGTTGTTATTCTCATTTTTAGTTCTTTCCAGACCATAAAAATACAATATCTTAGGCTCTCTACCAGCCAGATTTTCCTGATTTGACACACTTGCTTCCAGTCTATTGTATTTACTTCCTTCATTTAGTGTTTTCCTTTCCATTATGTGTAATCCCACTTCATCTAGTAATGTTGCCTTACCTAGTATACTTCTTGCTACCTCTGGATTTTTAACAAGAATGTCCACCTGTCCCAAACTTGTACCTTTGATCCAACTGTAAACTTTTTCTATTAAAAATTCTAGGTCTGGGATTTTTAGCACATGTCTGAATATGTTTATCAAGGTACTCTTGAGTTTTCTTGTATTTCTACTAAAAAGTGATTTAACACCAAAAATACTTAATTGACAAGACCCATTATTTAGAATTTGAAATTTCTCATTCAAGAGTTCCCTGTTAACATATTCTAAGCTACAGCCAAATTTTCTCAGACCTACTTCATTAATCCAGATTTGATTTGGTACTCTAGGAACTGTGCAAAATATAAATAAACAATTTATACCCATAAAATCTTTATCATTCCATATTTGTAAAATATCAGATGCAATTATATCAGCACCAGTCACTGCCCTTATTAGGTTCACAATCTTATCCCTTAAGTCTTCATATGACCAATTGTGTAAGATCTTAAAACCATATAATGTCAAAGTAGCACAACTATTAAGGTCTGTAACATTTTCCATACATGTTTCCTCCAATTCTTTAAGTGGCTCCAAATCCTGTTTCAGTACTCTACTTGTGTTTTGAACACACAACTTTTTACAAACTGTATCTAAAACAATGTTCTCCCTAGACACCGGATCATGACCATTTTTGGAAACAGAATCTTTTTGTACATCTGTCTTTGTTTTTTGTGTATAGATAGGCTTATCCAGAACTAAATTCCCTCCTAGCTTCCCCCTTCATCTATAATTGACCCTACCATTTTTATGACAGTCTCCCCTGACATCAAGTCATGATCATTTTTAGAAAGAGGATCTTTGTATGCATTTGTTTTTTTTTTTTGTATAAATAGACTTGTCCAAAACCTGTTCCTCTCCAAAATTCCTCACTTCCTTTGCAGTTAGCCCAACTATATTTGTAAACATCTCTTCCATACTTATATTGTGCATATCTAATGTTCCCAGGGTCTTCTTTCCTTCTTGGTGACAGCTTATCCTTTCCTTTCTCAATCTCTTAGTTTTACCCCTATTTTTATTAGATTTCTTTTTGCTTTTACTTGTATGGTGACTCTTGCTGCTTAGAGCATTCTTAGTTATTGGTGGAAGATCTAAAGGTTCGGGAAATATGGAAGGCATATCAGTAGGATCAGTCACTAAAAGATCTGGGCAAGGTAAGTATTGGGAACAATCTAGTTCAATAACAGATAAAGAGCATATACTCTCAAAACGAGGTAGTTTATCAAGTCTGAGTAAAATATCATCTAATTTGGAACCATTTATTGCTATATTTTCTTTTAAAAGATCTATTTCATGTTTCAGATCAACTAAATGATCCAGAATCATCAAATGCACAGTATGTGTGTTAGATGCAGCTGTGCAATATTCTTTACTCATAGCAGTAGTAAAATGTACTGTTCTACCATTATCAAGTTGTTTGTAAGAGTTCAAACCAGTAAACTGTTTTAATCCATTTATGGTCTCCTGTAAATCCCCGACTATATTTTTTAAATCATTTTGCCAGTAAGAAACTGGTTCTGGGTTAGATTCCTTAAAGTATTCTGGTGAAAAATCTAGAGTTTCCTCCAGGTAATTGGTAGTATGTACAGAAAACTAATTTATACTTTTAGAAGCATCCAAATTAATATACACTCCTGAATTTAAATCTTCTGTAAACTTATGAGTATCATTCCTAGCTCCTATAGATTCCATGGCTTGCACTTCAGTATGTTCATTTTGATCATCATTTAAACTAACTTTTCCCAAATGTAGCAATTCCTTATGTGTATTGCATGAACTGCATAACTTGGCTGTGGTTAAGGGACTATAATGATCTTTTATATTAGATTGTTTTCATTGCCTTCCTCTCCCTTTTATTTTAGGAGAAGTACTGTTTAGGCAAGATTTTATAGATTCATTATTTTTATTGTTACTTTCCTTTCCCTTTCCCTTATAATTTTTACCTTTAAAGGTTTTTTCTTTGCACTTCCACCTTTGCATTTACTTATGCTTTTTTAATTTCTTTTCTCAGAATGCTCAGAATTAGAACAGATTATAACCGGGGTTGATTGCAAATTAGATGGCATGTGCATTAAATCAATCCTAAAGCTGTCTTGATTGAACTCTATTTCTGATTTGCCCTTTTGTGAACTCATAACCAAGTTACTACTTTCATTTTGGTCCATAACCATTAAATCCCCCCCCCCCTCATTTTTAAAATTTGTTTCCCTGGTATGCACCATAATATTACTGATACTATATTCAATACAGCAATTAAGATTTTTTACATACACAAACTTGAGTACCTGTTTTTTACAGTATTATACAGTATCTCGTAATTATCTGCAGTTCAAAAACACCTAACTTATAGATATACAAGTAGTCCAGTAGCAAGTCTCCAGAATCTCAGTTTCAATGGACACTTCTCCACCAGCCATGTGAAATACACTCCTCGAACGAGTTTGGCATTAATTGGCAAAAAAATAAAACAAGATACCAGACAAAAGTCCGTTAAATGACATCTTTCAAACGCTCAGTTTGTGCAATAACTGACACGGAATCAGAATACCAAAAAAGAATCTGCTAAATGGCGTTTTCAAGTGCTCGAACAGGATACCAGATGAAAGTCCGTTAGATGGTGTCTTTCAAATGCTCAGTTTGTGCAATAACTGACACGGATTCAGAATGCCAAACAAGAGTCCGCTAAATGGCATCTTTAAATGCTCAAGAGTTGCGTTGTTACGTAGTTATAAATCACACACTAGATCTGATGCTCCATCAATCTAATCTTTGTTTGCATTAAGAAGTAAAGCATCAAGAACAATGCCCAAGTAAAGTTTAAGCACCAGAAGCAGAGTTGGTTCAGCCTGTTGATAGATTTGCTTCTATTATTCCCACTCTGGTTCAGCCTCAGTATAAGCATTTGCAGAGTTCTTTTAATAAAAGACACTATATAAAACAAAAAACTATTATTATTTAAGCAGTGATTAAAGGTGTAAGTCTTACAAAAACTGTCATATAGCTAAAAAACTAAAACGCTAAAATGTTAGCTGAATTCACCTAACTGTATGTTATAAAAACAGCACAGTTCATCATAAATATCAGACGCTTATTAACTTACTTTTAGTGTCCAATAAGAGCTAGTTTAGTAAATCTAAGTGCTGGAGTATCCAAATTAAAGTATCCGAACAGGAACGCTGTTGTCTCAGAGCAGGAAAGCGATCTGTTCACCTGGCTGGCGTGCGTCTCTTTATATTAGCATATCACATGACTAAAGTGCACGAAACTGAGAAAACCCTTTTTTATTATTTTAAAGAAAAATTCAAACCCTAAAAAATAAAAAAGGGAAAAAATAAAATAAAACAATATATGTATAACAACAATATGATATACAGACTTAAAATAAAATAAAAGCTCGAGCGCAAAAAAATCAATGCATTTTTAAAAGTAAAAAATAATAAAATAAGAATTCTGTGACTGGAAAAACTTTCCTTTATGAGTCAGTAAGCATAATGCTTATTCCTCGATCATTATCCGACTGATGTCTCTGTTATGTAGATGTAGTGGAGAACACCTTGGTGCAATTTTAAGGGATTAGAGCATCTTACCACCACTCGCTTCAGGATAAAAACCTGCGGGTGAAACAGAGAAAGGGGGAGCCCACCGACCAGGATGGATAAACAATAAGGTCTGCTGGAAAGATTACATGCTCTGACAACAGTATACACCTGTTGTAAGATAAAACATGCTGTGTAATCCTGCTTTTGAAGTCTCCTCCACAGGCTCCGAAGCACGTAGTTCATGCGTCCTTCCAATCCAGTCTCCAACTCGATAACTGATGTCAGCTCACAAATCCAAGCAACTCTACAGATAGCTCTTATAACAATAGGTGAGGTACCAACTTAAAAGGAAGCTTAGTACATACAGTTTTAAAGAAAGCAGAGATGATAGATATCCCATGGCTGCAAAAAAAACAAACAAACGAAAAACCCACCAAGGACAACTATAGAAAGGGTGGTGGATGCATGGAACAGGCTCCCTGCAGAGGTCGTGGGGGCAACAACAACCGGTGAAGTCAAGAATACATGGGATAGACAGAAGGCAACCATAGCAGTAGGAAAGAGAATGTAAGTTGCAGATCATTTAGGATCTGGAGCTTATGTTGGTAGGGAAATGGGCAGACTAGGTGGGCCAGACATTCCTTATCTGCCGTCAAATTCTATGTTTCTGTATTTAATTTTCTCTTTGTTTGCCCACATACTCCTTGTCATGTGAGTACAGTAGCATGTATACCACTTAGCAGATGTTAAAATTCACAAAGGAATTTATTTTGTAGTTAAATTTTTGAACACTTTAATATAAGAATTAGAGCAACAGCTGTATGAGCCACAACTGTGAAAAAATACTTCCTCAAGTTACCCCTGAGTCTCCCACCAGCCTCATATTGTGACCCCTTGTTCTTGCATAGTGTTGAGCGAAATTTCGTTACACTAAATATTTTGCGAAATTCTTGCATTTCACAAAATTTAGCAAGTGCGAAATGTGAAATTTTACCCAAAGATTTTGAAATTCTGCCTAAAAATTGTGAAATGTCACCCAAAAACAGTGACATTTCACCATGAAGTGTGAAATACTGCAAATTTTGGGCAAAATTTAGCAATTTGCGGGTAAAAATCTGCATTTTGCATCCGTTAAATATTTCGCAAAATGCACGAATTTCACAAACTATTTCGCACTGTGAAATTGCCGATTTTGCTGCAATTTTGCTGGCAATATTTTTATTTCACAACATCTCTAGTCTTGCACTTCTCTTTTTCTGAAAGATACTTCCCTCCTGAACCCTGTTTATCCCCTTGAGGTACTTGAATGCCTCCATCATATCCCCACCTCTCCCTCCTTTCCTTAAGGCTATACATATTGAGGTCTTTCACTCTTCCCTTACATGTTTTCTGGTGCATTCCTGTCACCAGTTTCATTGCCCTTCTCTGGACTGCTTCCATTCTATGTCCTTCCTGAGTTGTGGTCTCTAGAACTGAACACAGTATTCCAGATGTGGCCTTAGCAGTTGTCTGTACAGTGGCATCACTACTTCCAGTTTTCTACTGATGATGCCTCTCTGTGTGCACCCCAGCATCCCTTCAGTCCTCCTCACTACCTTCTCACATTATTTGGTACTTTCAAGTTGTCCATTATAATTACCAGCAGGTCTCTTTCCAGTTTTGTTGTTGTTAGTATCTTTCCATCCCACCAATCTTGTATTTCTCTCCAGGATTCCTGTCCCCCAGATGCATGATTTTGCTCATTTTTGTATTAAATTGAAGCTACCACACTCTTGACCACCCCCCCCAACTTGCCTAGGTCTCTTCTCATTCTTTTCACCCCATCTGGAGTATCTACCCTATTGTAGATCTTGGTGTCATCTGCAAAGAGGCTTCCCTTCCAGACACTCTGCAATGTCACTAATGAAGACATTGCAGAGGACCAGCCCCAGCACTGAGCATTGTGATACCCTGCTGGTCACCCTCCTGTCCTGGGACTTCCTGTGGAAATATTAGGATTAGGGAGCATAATACTGCTATCATGATAGGCAATGATAATTCTACAATAGTGACACATTATGAAGAAGCATGCCATGATTCTCCTGCCAGTCTAAGATTTGTCAGTTTTAGAGTATGTGACATTACTGGGGGGGTGACATCTAGAGGAAACTGCTCCAATGAGAAGTATATTAGATGGAGACACTACAGACTGTGAGGTCCTTTGATATGAATGATGTGCTAGCATTCCTTTGACCAAATATATTTGGACAATTCTGTTACATTTTCATCAAAATTCATTTATGTACTATGGTTATTATGTACAATATTATGTGTGCATGTTACACAGGCATGGTAGTGCCTGTTTATTCAGGTTAAGTAAGAACTTTAATGTTAAACCCCAATGTTTGCACCTGAATAATTATGTCCCTGTTCAACTAATTTGCCCAAAATTTGGTAGGCATGGAATCTGGGGCAGGGTTTCTGGATCTTGAAAATGTACCAACTGGTCCAGGAGGCTAAGTTACAGAGTTGTAGAAGTGCTAAACTTTGACTAAATTAAGACTTTAAGGGTTTTTTTTGTTGTTGTTAAAACATGCATTCCTAAATAGCAAGCTTTTATCTTGCATAGTTTTTGTAATATAAAGGAAAACTGCACTGTTTTCAGAGCAAACTCATTTAAAAAAGGACGGTTCTGAGGACAATTTGATTTTTGTGTCAGCAGTTTGATTGAAAATGATTTCCATCACACTGCAAAAGGATCCCTCTGTCTTTAGAACACTCTCTACCTCCTGATATCTTATGTAAAATGGCTGACAGGTGCCCAGTTGTGTTGGTTGGTACCCCCTTCCCTCCTGAACTGCATCTTACATTAAATAAAATGGGAGACTGGTGCCCAGTCATGCTGGCTGGTATCCCTTCTCCCAAACAATATATTACACTATTCAAAATGGCTGGCAGGTCCCCAACCCCACTGGCCATAATCCACCCTCCCTCTGAACACATCTTAAGTGCCAAAACTCTGCTGCTGCTGCTGTTGTTCCTTCCCTCATTTATATCAAATTACATCTGTAAATTGGTAGTAGGTTCAGCTTATTTCCAATGCCAGTATACAGCATCCCTCATCACCAGTATTGTTCTCCTCCCAGTCCTCAATGATTTAACACTGGGGAGCCCAACCCCCCCATTGCCACTGACAGTGATGTCGCCCCGCCTCCCCATAGATGTGACAAGGGAGGGTCCCATTACCACCAGAGATTTCTGATACTGGGATTCCCAATCCTCAGTGTGAGTCCAGTCCTTCACTGCAAGAAAAAAAAATGTTCCTCATTTTGTTATCTGTAAAAGAGAAAACATTCCACTGATATCTTTTCCACATTGTTTTTCATTTTCCTACCCACTCAGCATCCACCACCCCACATAACCCCGCCCACTTGCCTATGTTAGGCAAAAACACCAGAATGGGCTGGCAGTATAGCCTAGAGGTTAGAGGAATGAGGTGTGAATGAGCTTGGTACATCCAGCAGACCAGACCTGAGTTTGATTCTCACAACCTCCACTTGCATACTGTGTGACTCTGACCAAGTCACTTAACCACCCAGTGCTCCCAGGTCACCCCTGAAAACAGGCACTTGTGCCTAGTGGGCCTTACCTGGTTACCAAAGACTAAAATAAAAAAAATAAAAAAGTCTACTCTTGCCCAGACTGGAGACACATTTTGCTGCTTGCGATCCCAGCCACAAACTTAGTGAAACATGGTAAGTGTGATGAATGAATTTTCAGAGTTTTGAACTTTTACTCAGAACTGTCATTTTTAAATATTTTTGTGCCAGTTTTCCAAAATGGCCATTCTGGGACCTCACCTCCTCATGAACAAGGTGATTTTGCAGTCCCTCTACAAATCACCTTATAGGTGGCATTTCAAAAATGTCATCTACCAGGTTCATGAGGTGAGGTCAGAAGAAGACAGTGTTGAAAATTTAGTGGAAAAGTATGTTAAAATGTCCATGTTATGAGTGAACATTGACATTTTTGAACATTCACTCATAATCTTGGTCATTTTTAATATTCTGACCCCACATTTTCAACATAGCCATTTTTTATACCTACTCAAGAATGTGACAGGTGTCATTTTTCAAATCCTGCCCAAAATATGTTTTTGCACATCTGCTGCAAAATGACATTTCAGGATAGTATTAGTATTTTATAAATGACACCTGTCATGTTCAGAAGGAGGGTCATAAAAACTCTATATTGAAATATGGGGTCAAAATGGAAAAACAAAAGTTATGAAGATATGCTGTTTTCAGGACCAGCTGTTGGACTAGTGGGTAGCATGCTGTGATCCTGTGCTGGTGAGTTGAGTTCAGAGGCCAGCTCAGTGAATCAGCTGGATGGTCTGAAGCTAGGGGACAATGCTGCACATAGCCTGGGGAATCACAATGCAATCTTGGTTGCATAGGCAACAACTAACCATATTGTAAAGAGAACAATTCTCTTTGCATACTTTACAGATGGCCATATGCCTCTCATTCATAGCTTCATGAAACCGCAGGGCACAGAGGGCGCTGCCATTCCAAGGCCAGATGAGCTCTTGGCCCTGTGTGTGTGCATATGAAGCCACATGGAAGTGCAGGCCCCCAGACTGCCTCATGGATTCTTTGCATCTGCAGGCAGATGGACTCTTCCCAGAGGGATCTGCATGTCTGCATTTGTTCATGAAAGTCCCTCAAGCCCTTGCATTAATGAGGATATGATTCTACTATTACAGAAAGAAAAGAAATTCATTAACTTAAAAATATTAATGCAGACATTATGGTTGAAGAATGCAAAGCAGACAAAATAAGAAAATGAAAAGAATTAGGGTTTGGAGTCTTTGGACTCTTGATGAATCAATGGTTTGGTGTTCCTTGGGTTTGTTACCCCTAATGCCCACCCCCTTCCCTGAGCAAACAAAGTTATACATAATCTCTTTTTTTTCACACAGGACCTGCTGAACCTTGTGTAAAGCAAGCTGAGACTGATTCTTTTGGCCATATGTGGTAAGCCATACATTTTCACCTCCAAATTCTATAAAGCTATGAAGCACAGACTTGGTGCTGTATCTTATGTTTTAAAGGGGAGGCACTATTGTCTAGGGGTAGCACTTTCGCAGAACAAAGTAAAATGCTACCTTTTGAGGCTCAGATTAGGTTAAAACAGCTACAGTACTTTTTGATGACCTAAAGGGGTAGTGGATGCTACCTTGCTACATAGCTGAATCTGCTACTGCATGGCTTTCTATTAACAGCTGCATAAATACATGCCCCACAGGGGTCTTCACTTCTGCAACCATAAGTCAGTGTGTATGTCTTACTCCTATGGTTGAAGGGACCTGAGCTTCTGGAGAGAGAAATACTGTTACAATTTTGATATAATGGATTTTGTGGCACCTTCATTTCTATAGCCAGAAGTCAGTGTGTATGTCTTATACCTGCAGCTGCAGAAGTGCAGGCTTCTCGGGAGCTTGCACTTCTGCAAAGAGAACTGGCTGTATGTCTTACAGTTTGCATGAGTACATGTGTCTACAGAAGCACAAGTCCCATAGGAGCTGCATTTCTGCATACAAATTAACTCTTGTAGTTTGGGCATAGTTGCTTTGTATCTGTGGCCGCAGTGACCTCTGTTTCTGCATACTGAACTAGTGTTGTGATCTGAGTATTGTGGATTTCAATCTACAGCCACAAATATGTGTTTGTGTCTTTTGGTGTGTTTACCAAAAACACAAATTTAAAAAGTTAGCACATTAGTGATACTGCATTTGTGTCATCTGGAAACAGGTGCACATTGTTTGTCTTACCTGATGATGGTCATCTGTGGTTGTATATGTGATCTTGTCCTTCTGCTGTGTAGTGGGGAGTTAAGGTTGAAAATTATAACACCACCTTTTTCTACTTTTTTGGCATTAAGCTGAACCCTGACTAGTGCAAAAACTCAGTGTTTTTTTGCAAATAAAATAGCTATATACATATATAGCACCTCAATAGTTAGGGGTGAGTAGGGTGTTTAATGTTAAACCACTAACTTTGCACATTAACAGCTTCATACCCATTCAGTGGAGTTGCATGAAGTTTTGTATGCATCTGAGGACAAGGGGTCTTGATTTGGTAAGTTTTGTGACAGTCGGATGTCCAGATTCCAAGATCCAGATAGTGCAAAAAGTGGAAAAAACAGGGTTTGGAGCAATTTTCTTTCTCTCACCTATAGCTCAGATGGTTTGGAATTTTGTCAGAAATTTCCAGGGTAGAAGGGCTTGCCCTAGAAAAGTGCCTTTTGTTGGTTTGGTGACAAAATATTAATCCATTCCCAAGTTATAAAGATTTGAAATTTCAGTTCTGAGCATGTGCATTAGTGTCTTTCATTTATATGTCTGATGTGAAAGAAAAAGTTTCAGCTCATGAAAGAAGAATATTCTTTCATGAGCCAAGAGACTGACAGTATAGCTTAGAGTTGCAGTCTCTGAATCGGTCTGTTACACAACATTGTGGATTTTCATAATGGAGCAGAATTTTGCCAAAGCTTGATGGGTGAACACACAGAGAGACGACAGTCAGCTCAGAGGTAAGTGTTTTTTAAACACCTTCAATAATTGAGCGATGTTTATCCATTTTTAAATTACTGTTTCATTATATGGGAAGAATTGATGTTCTTTTGAGAGATAGGAACCCCAATTGGCATTTGAAAGGGAGCCTTGCTTGTGGTAGAAAGTTCATTCATTTGCTGATTGTGTAAACTTGTATGTGAGAGTGGTAGTCTCTTTGCAGGTGCCTTTTGATGAGCATTGGTGAACCCTGTTAAGAGCAAGTGTCTGATTCAGGAGCCCTAAGGGAGTGAACTCTTCACCCCCCCAACCGTGAGACCGGTTTTCATGCAACTAAGGAGCTCTGTGTGAGTGAGGTTTCAGACCCCCTCCATGAGATGGGTGCTGGAGAGACTGATTTATTGAGTCTATTGAAGGACCCAATCTCTCTCCAATAATCTAATGTTTCATTATAACCTTCTGAGCTGAGTCTTGTTAAAACTTTAAACTATAAACTTGAAATGTTGAGTCTTGGAGGAACTAGGAAAAGTAAAGACAGACAAGGCAATGGGGCCAGACAGGATTCATCCTGGAGTGTTGAAGGAACTCAGGGAAGTCCCTTACCGATTGGCAGTTCTGGGGATAGGGGGGAGCCATCACTGGCAGGAGTGGGGAAGGCAAAACAGGGGGCCAAGGAAGCAGAGGTGGAAATCATGGTTGAGAGAGTGAGGGAAGCCCTCAGGTCCCTTAGGACGAAGAAAGCACCAGGTCCGGATAAAGTACATCCCAGAGTACTGAGAGAACTGGCAGATGTCCTGGTGAAACCCCTTGCAGAGCTTTTTGCCATCTCTCTGAGGACAGGGTGGGTGCCCCAGGACTGGAAGGTGGCACATATAGTGCCTATCCACTAGGGAGGATCAAAAGAGGTGGCAGGGAATTACAGGCCCATCAGCCTGACATCGGTGGTGGGCAAGGTGATGGAGACTATTGTCAAGGAGGGGCTGGGGGGAACAGGAAAAGTTGGGGTGCCTGGACAATAGACAGCATGGCTTCATCCCAGGGAAATTGTGTCAGACAAACCTTATGGAGTTCTATGATTGGGTGACTAGTGCCTTGGACCTGGGTAGGCCAGTGGATGTCCTCTTTCTTGACTTCAGCAAGGCTTTTTTTAATCTGTTTCCTCAAGGGGGCCTGTTGGATAAGTTGGGGAAATGGGGGTGGGGAGACAGATAATCAGATGGATAGGGAACTGGCTCTCAGACCGGACCCAGAGGGTCATGGTTGGGGGGGTAGTCTCATCTCCAAGGAGGCTCATTAGTGATGTCCCTCAGGGATCAGTCCTTGGACTCCTCCTGTTCAACGCCTATGTCTCTGACATAAGGAAGGGTATCAGGAGTGAAATGAGTCTCTTTACAGATGACTCAAAGCTGGGAGTGGTGGTGGATGGGGAAGAGGGGAGGGTGGCACTACATGGGGACCTGGAGGCTCTGGAAAGGTGGTTGAGAAAGTGGAAACTGAAGTTCAGTGCAGGGAAATAAAGGGTACTGCACCTGGGTGCATAATTAGAGAGGTAAACACCAAGATAGAGAAGTCAGTAGGGAGCAGGACAGGGATAAATGCAGAAAAAGGCATTAAGGACAGGGAAGGGGCTAAAAGGGGTAAGGCCATAAAAATAAATGGAAGGTGATGAGTACCAATGCCCACAATCTGTGCAACAAGCTCCCTGAACTAGTGGCCTTGATGGAAGAGGGATGCCTGGATATTGTGGCAGTCACTGAAACATGGTACACAGACAACCATGAGGGGGATGTCAACATACCAGGATACACAGTCTACAGGAGGGACAGGGTGGGTAAAAGAGGAGGAGAAGTAGCTCTCTATATAAGGGAAGGGATTAAAGCAACAGAACTAAAGAGTAAACAGGAAGTTGATGAGTCACTATGGGTCACCCTGGAGACAGGAAATGGCATCACAATCTGCATGGGGGTTGTGTACAGACCTCCATTTCAGGGGGAGGAAATGGACAAGGAAATGATAGAAGGCATCCTTAAAATGGCAGAAAAAGGGGAGATATTGTTGATGGGGGACCTGAATATGCTAGATGTTAACTGGAGTACCTTTGCTGCAGGCACATCCAAGATCAGGGTAATGCTTGATGCCCTACAGGGGGCATGCCTCAGACAGCTAGTGTTGGAGCCCATTCAGGAGGGAGCAATCTTAGACCTGGTACTCTCAAATGGAGAAGGAGAAAGGATCTCAGATTTAGAAGTGGGTAGCCATCTGGGAACAAGTGACCACCGAACAGTGTGGTTCACAATAAACACAGCCATAGAGTCAAGCTGTACAAAAACAAGAGTATTGGACTTTAGGAAGGCTGTCTTTGGGAAAACGAGAGAGTGCCTCAGAAAAGCACTAGCAAATGGGCAAGAAGGAGGGGTGGAGGAACAATGGGGAATAATCAAAACAGCCACTGCAGAGGCAACAAGCCTTTGTGTGAAGCAAATCAATAACACAAAATGAAGGAAAAAACACTATGGTTCTCAAAAGAGGTAGCAGGGATGGTTAAGGAGAAAAGGATAGCATTCAGGAAATATAAGGAAACACAGAAGGAGCATGACAGAGAACTTTATCAGTTAAAGCAGAAGGAGGCAGGGAAGGCAGTCAGAATAGCAAAGGCACAAACTGAGGAAAAGATAGCCAACTCTGTTAAGAAGGGGGATAAAACCTTTTATAGGTACATTAGGGAGCGAAGAAAGACCAAGGGAGGGATACAGAGACTTAATAAAGGGGAGGGAATGTGGGCAGAGGGTGACAATGAAAATGCAGGGATACTGAACGAATATTTCTGCTCAGTATTCACAATGGATGAGGAGGGGGAGGTACCTAAACCAAACAAGGGAGAAACTCTGAATAGGGGGGTCAATACCAGTCCATTCACAGAAGAAAGGGTTTTGAAAGAACTCATGAAACTGAGAGTGGACAAAGCAATGGGACCTGATGGGATTCACCCAAGAATACTAAAAGAACTAAGGGTAGAACTAGTAACACCACTGACTACTCTCTTTAACAAATCATGGGAGGATGGAGTGGTACCTGAGGACTGAGGAGGCAAATGTGATTCCACTTCACAAAAGTGGGAGCAGGGCAGAGGCAAAAACTACAGACCAGTTAGTTTGACTTCAGTGGTAGGAAAATGATGGAATCACTTCTGAAGGAAAGAATTGTTGAGTACCTAGAGGCCAGTGAGGCATGGGACCCAAGAAGGCATGGTTTCACAGCAGGAATGTCATGTCAGATGAACCTAATAGATTTCTTTGACTGGGTGACCAAAGTAGCAGACCAGGAGGGCTGTGGATATCGCCTACCTAGATTTTAGCAAGGCATTTGACACAGTCTCACACAAAAGATTAATATACAAGTTAGCCAGCCTTGGAGTGGGTCCCAAGGTGGTAGCCTGGATAAAAAACTGGCTGGACAACAGGACGCAAAGGGTAATAGTAAACGGAGTCCACAGTGAAGAAAGGAGGGTAACTAGCAGGGTACCACAGGGTTCAGTACGGGAACCGGTCCTCTTTAATATCTTTATAAGTGACATTGGAGAGCACCTGGAAGGAAAGGTATGTCTCTTTGCAGATGACACAAAGATCTGCAACAGGGTTGATACACAAGGTGGGTTGGAAAGAATGAAAAGGAACTTGGCAAGGTTGGAGGAATGGTCAAATATGTGGAAGCTCAGCTTCAATGCAAAGAAGTACAAGGTAATGCATCTGGGAAACAAAAACCCATGGGAAGAGTACACAATGGGGGGTGAGTTAATAACAACAACAAAAATCTAAACAGACCTAGGAGTAATTATAGCAGATGACCTAAAGGTGGGCAAACAATGTGAGAAGGCAGTAAGGAGGGCTGGGGGGATACTGGGATGCATAGGAAGAGGCATCAACAGTAGAAAACAGGAAGTTGTTATCCCTCTGTACGGACAGTTAGTGAGACCTCATCTGGAGTACTGTGTGCAATTCTAGAGACCCCATCTCCACAAAGACATAGACAGAGTGGAGGCTGTTCAGAGGTGGGCAACCAAAATAGTGCAAGGTCTGCACCAGAAGACATATGAGGAGAGACTAAAGCAGCTTAATATGTATACCCTTTAGGAAAGGAGGGAGAGGGGGGACATGATAGAAACTTTCAAGTATCTCAAGGGAATTAACAAGTACAAGAGGGTAGTATCTTTCAGAAGAAGAGATGTGCAAGAACAAGGGATCACAATTTGAAAATAGAGGGGGGATGGCTCAGAGGTAATGTTAGAAAGTATTTTTTCCCAGAGAGGGTTGTGGATGCATGGAACAGCCTTCCTGAGGAGGTTGTGGAGTCAGGAACAGTGGGAGAATTCAAGAATGCATGGGACAGGCATAAGGCAATTCTAGTGGGGGGGTAGAAGGAAGTAAGCTGTTGATTAACTAGAATCTGCAGTTTATCCATCAGGTTGGGAAATGGGCAGACTGGGTGGGCCAAGCAGTCCTTATCTGCTGTCAAATTCTATGTTTCTATGTGTGTCAGAAACCTGGGCCAAGTGTGCACCTTGGGGGGGAAATGCTACAAGTCTCGATGGCTGAGAGGGACCAGGGGGTGGTGGTGGATGTCAAGATGAACAACTCGGCTTCTAGTAGGAGGTCAGTAGCCAAGGTCAACAGGATGCTGGGGTGCATTGCTAGGGGATCACCTCCAGAGGAGGGAAATGATACTCCCTCTGTATAACTGCTTGGTGAGACCTCACCTCGAGTACTGCATGAAGTTCTGGAGGCCACACTTAAAATGGGACATTGAACTCCTGAAAAGGGTCCAGAGGAGGGAAACCAAAGTGATCTGGGGCTTTGGGGGGAAGGACCTATGGGGAGAGGCTCGAAGAGCTAAATATGCACACATCGGAAGAGAGAAGGGACAAGAGGTACATGATAGAGGTCTTCAAGTACATGAAGGGGGTAAATAGGGGAGGCTCAGTCAGGGTGCTCTGAAGGAAGGAGGGGCAACTAGAGGGCATGGGTGGAAGCTGGAGGGGGGAGACTCAGGGGAGAAAAGAGGATGTGCTACTTCACTGAGCAGGTGGTAGAACCATGGAATGAGCTGCCTGGCAGGGCTGATGGAGGCAGACTGTGGAGGGGTTCAAGAGGGGGTGGGACAGATACAGGGGAAGGGTTGTGGAAGCAAAGTCCAATGCAGGGGCAATACCCTGGACTGGAGATGGAGAAGCCCAAGAGACAGGGGGGCAGCAAGGTCTGCTCCCAGGGTAGGGGCTGACCAAACGAGCAGACACGAAAGACCGCTAGACCTATTCTGCTGGCATTTTAGTATGTTAGTAAGTCCTAGCAGGTCCACCAACAACCCTCTTCAACCAATCACTAGAGAGGGAGGAGGTACCTGGAGACTGGAGGAGGGCAGAGGTGGTCATCCTGCATAAGACTGGAAGTAGGGAGGAGGCAGGCAATTACAGACCTGTAAGCTTGACCTAAGTAGTGGGGAAGCTGATGGAGTCCCTGCTTAAGGAGAGGATAGTAAAGTTCCTGGAGTCAAGCAGTGCAAAAGACCCAAGGCAGCATGGATTCACTGAGGGTAGGTCCTGTCAGACTAATCTTTCAGGGAGGGGCAGTGTATGTGGCCTACCTGGATTTCAGTAAAGCCTTCAACACCGTTCCTCATAGAAGGTTGCTTAACAAATTGGGGAATCTGGGTGTGGGCTCTAAAGTGATAAGATTGGTTGGTAACTGGCTAAAAGGCAGGACCCAGAGGGTGGTAGTAAATGGCATAAAATCAGAAGGGGGGAGGTGACCAACAGGGTTCAACAGGGATCGATGCTGGGTCAAGCTCTATTCAATGTCTTCATAAGTGACATTACAGAGTGACTGGAGGAGGAAGTATGCCTGTTTGCAGATGACACCAAGACTTGTAACAGAGTCGACACACAGGAGGGGCTATGTAAAATGAGAAATGACTTAAGACTACTTGAGGAATGGTCAAGGGTTTGGCAGTTGTGTTGCAATGCTAAGAAGTGCAAGATAATGCACCTGTGACACAGAAACCCAAGAGACAAATATAGGATGAGGGGGCAGGTTCTAGCCACCACAAGACAGGAGAGAGACCTGGGGGTTATCATATTCAATGACCTGAAGTCAGCCAAACAATGTGAAAATGTGGTGGGGAAGGCAAACAGAATAATGGGGTGCATAGGAAGGGGCATAACCAGCAGGAAGAGTGAAGTGGTGATACCACTGTATAGACCACTGAGGAGGCCTCATCTGGAATTCTGTGTCCAATTCTGGAGACAACATCTCAGGAAGGACATAGACAGAATGGAAGCAGTCCAAGGAAGAGCAACAAAAATGATACTTGGACTGCACCACAAGCCTTTTGAGGAAAGACTCAAGGAACTAAACATCTATTCACTGGAAGAGAGAAGGGAGAGAGAGGATATGATATAGACTTTCAAATACCTTACAGTAATAAACATGGTACAGGAGGGGAACATATTTCAGAGATGAAAGTGCACAAGGACAAGGGGGCATAATAGGAAGCTGGAGGGAGGGAGGCTTAGCGGGAATGCTAGAAAGTATTTTTTCACAGAGAAGGTGGTGGATCCATGGAACAGCCTACCAGCAGAGGTGGTGGAAGCTAAAACAGCACAGGGGTTAAAAGGTGCATGGGATGAGCATAAAGGCACCCTGCTCTATAGCAGAGCGGGGGAAAGGCAGTCCAGATAAGAGTAGGGATTGCCAAACCAAGAAGGAAAATGGCCAGACTAGGTGGGCTGTGTGGTCCTTATCTGCCGACAGATTTTATGTTTCTATCCTGCATGGAGTTACCTATTTTAATTAGTCCTGCACCAAGCATGCTTGTTATACACCAACTCAGTTCATCACTCCTTATATTTTAAATGTACACTTACTGCAAATTTCCTTCTTCAAATGATATGAGAAATATGATCCATTTGCACAAGAGAAAAGAATGTGACATGAACTGTAGCTTATGTGAATTCAGTGATGTGGAACACTTTTGACTTCTTCCAATATAAAATCAAGTGAATATTGCAGTGAGCTTATTTTTTATCTTTTGAATAAATAATTGGGTGATGGTTTCAAAAGTGGAACTTGTCTACATTAACACCACCTTCTCCAGTCATTTCTGACTCATTTTAGGTGCTGATATTGACACAGGGTTTTGGAAGGTTGAGCAAGCTGCTTTACTTAGTGTAGCCAAGAGGTTAGAGTAATGAGTTGCAAATGAGCTTGATACATCCAGCAGACCTGGGTTTGATTCCCACAACCTCCATTTGCATACTGTTTGACTCTGGGCAAGTCACTTCATCTCCCCAGTGCTCACAGGTTGCTCCTGAAAAAAAAGCACTTATGCTTAGTGGGTCTTACCTGGTTACCAAGGAATAAATAAATAAATCATTTTCTTTCGTATGGCAATCATCTTGTTTTCATTTTCCCCCAAAAAATTTGAAAACCCACATGCCCTGGAGAAAAACAAATAAATGAATCAAGATAAATGAGATCCATTTAGCTTGATTCTGGAGTTTGTTTATCAAAAAAATAACCCTGAAAATATGTTTTTTCGACATCCATAAAATCCTAGGGACACAGCTCAGTGCAGCTTATTTCACTGGCTGAGTTTCTTGTTTTGTGAGTCTCATGAAAAAATGGTTGTCTACTCATGAATGAGGATTTTGGGCACATGCAGGAATAGGGTGTTTTGTGAGTGGAAGTTCTCTTTTCATGACTTTCATGAAAGAAGACTGTTGACTTACGAAAGAAATGTGGGAAAATAACTAAGTCCCACCTGCTTCTTTCTTGAGCGGTGATTCCTCTTTTGTGAGCTGATATTTTTTTTCATTTATCACAAAACAAGAATTTAGGCTCAAGAAACAACTATGCAAAAAAAAAAACCTAAGTCCCACCCATATCTTTTCTGAGCCAAGATTCTTCTTTTGTGAGATGAGAATCTTCTTTGGTGAGACTCACAAAAGAAGATCTTGAGTTCATGAAAGAAGTATATTTATGTCACACTGTCTTCTTTCATGATTCAATATTCCTCTTTTGTGAACTTCATAAAAGAAGATTACCAGCTCACGAAAGAAAAATCTCAGCTCACAAAAGAAGATTTTTGTATTTTAAAAGAGTACCAGCTTTAGATAATAACTCGGGCATTTTTAAAGATTTCAGACACAAATTTTCAACATGCATTTAATGACCCTACCTGATGAACCATGTTGGTGACAGTTTTCAAACCTGACCCATAAAGTGATCTCATGGTTGTTCTTCAAAATTGTGTATTGAGCATGATTTGAAAACTGTGTTTTAAACTTGATTCATGAAGTATGGTTATAAAAAGGATATGTTGATAACTGTGGGTGAAAATAATGATAAACACCAAAGTTATGAATTAAGGGCACTGTGTGTATATTTGTAGGTTAATGGTAGTGTAGGGCCCAGAGGCCCCTGCACTTTCACATGCAGATGGATTTCTTTCATGGTGCAGGGCTCAGAAGGCCCTGTGCTTCTGTTGCCAGAAACACCCCGGACAAGAAGTATGGACCACAGGGCCCTTTTGTCTGAATCTCTACCTAGATGGACACACTCACACATCTGCATCTGTAACAACCCACTCACTTGGCTCAGGATATGGAGGGTGATGTCCATCTTCATGTGAACAGACAGAAGTGCAAGGTCCAGTGACATAGAGCATGGCATGGAGAGCCTTGTGCATCTCTTTCTGTCTCTCTGTAGCTGCACAGAATGACAGAATCTGAAGAGTACTGCACTTCTGAACCTACAGTATATGGTTCCACTCACTTGAGGCAGGACCAGTATGACCCTGAATGTCTGCATTTATAGCTAGATGTACCCCCCTCACTTGATGCAGGGCCTTGCACCTCTGGAACCAGATGGATCATTCACTTAGCATATAATATATTTTAGCAATAAAAACACAGAAACAGCAAAGTTAACTTAAAAAAAATAAAATTGTATATAACATAATACAATTGTTCAAATATACTGTACATACTTATATAAATAAAAGTATATAAAATAAGTGATTTTAGTTTCAAAGGAAAAAAATAATGTACTTCTGAAACAATAAAAAAGTAAAAAGAAATTGCCCCTTTTTTATCTATTACTGTCCATTTCTTTTAGAGGAGAGGAGGCACTCACCCTGGTCTGTGGTGATGAGGGGGACTGTCTGAATAGTTTCCTGCAGGGCCATTAAATGTGAAAACTGAAGCACTGGCTATGTTGGGAGGTGAGGAACTGGGGGTTCAGAGCTCCTTGTCTTCACTGAAGAAAGCTGGGAGCTCTTCTGGAAGATCGAGGTATTGGGGAGGACACTGCACATTGATGAAAATATTGAAAGCCTGGTCTTCCCTCTGCTGTAGGAGGCAACTGATCTCATGTATTCTCTCCAGCATGTAACACAGCAAGTCCCTTGTGTTCTCAGCAACAGCAAAAAGTTCCTTGAAGTTTTGATTCAGTTCTTGGACCACATTGCTGCTGTTGAGAGAACACATTCCCTCATATGTTCTGTGGTCAAGTCCCTCATAGTGCCACATGCTGTCAGCTAACTCCTGCTGGGCAGCATTCACCACTGAGAGGGACCCGGACAGAGAGCTGACTTGTTGTGTCAGATTTCAGAGTTTCTTTTGACTGCAAAAGGCTTGTGTTGGAAGTTCTGTAATGGTTAAAAAATTACAACAAATTCAGTCTTAGTTTGGGGATATGGCTAGGAAGCCAACAATGGTGGACGGACATCAACTAGGCAGTGAGGTTTTACATTTTGATCTATCTTTACACTAAGCAAAGTTACTGTTTTGTTACTCTTTTGTATCGTGCTTGAAGGTTTTTGTTTTGGGCTTAAAGGTATTGCAGTCTCTTTCTCACATTGAAGGAACTAATTGCTTTTCTTACACATCTCTTCCAGGGGATGTAGTAGTGTAACTGGGGGGTGGAGCTGGCAAAGGCTTAGTACCTTCCAACAGAAGGAAGATTTAAAAGGTCAGGTTAGTTAGTGTGTTGTGGTGAAGACTAGGGACAGATATTCAAAGCATTGCACCTGGTGCAAAGCTGTAGTGCTGGAATAGCACTGGATTTGCTCCAGGCTGCAATATTCAGAAGCCCTAATAGCGCCGGTGCTGTGTGATAGCGCCGATGCTAAAAGTAAATATATGCTGGGGTGGGAGTTAGGGGAGTGGCCATGACTACCAGCTGTGCGGCACATTCAAATGTATAGCGCTGCTCTACAGGCATTAGCACGACCTGTAGATCGGCGGTAAATATCGCCAACAAAATGCTGGCGGTAATGTAGTAGTGCCCCCTTCCCAGCATAATTCCCGAGCTCCAGTAGCAACAATAGGCACAGTAATCCCTGGTGCTTTAGTGCCCCCCCAGCATGATCCCCGACCCCTGTAGCCATGGTAATTTAATAATTTCCCTAGTGCTCTAGTGGTCCCCCCAAGCATGATCCCTGACCCCATGCTTGTGACCAATGTAATAATTTCCTGGTGCTCTAGTGGTTCCCCACCCCCCAAGCACAATCCCCGACCCCGTAGCTATGCTACTTTCAAAATTTCCTGGTGTTCTAGTGGTCCCCCTACCCCACAAGCATGATCCCCGACTCACGGTAGCCCCGAAATGACAGCAAAACCTGGTGGTCTAGTGGACCCCCCAAGTGTGCCGCCCGTCCTCTCATAGACAGACTCGGTATGGCACTGGCGACTGGCTCAGCCCTTCTCTCGCCACCACAGTTGGCCGCCTACTGCGGTATGCATGAGCGCTCAGCCTGAGTAATTGATCCTACAGCATGTCCCCTGACTACTGGAGGTGACCATGTGGCATGACAGCTCCCATCTTTGTTTTTATGTGCTAGTTGTCTCTAGCTAACCTGAACATGGCACATATGGGGATCCAGGGACTGTGTCATAGATAAACCATATGTGATCCTCAAGTTGCATGGATTGTTCACCAGATCAATCCTTGGGTTTGTAGCTTAAGACTTCTGATTTATCTCTGTCCTTACTGGCTTACTTAAGGATAAAATTTCTATGTACAAGAGTTCATGTACAGGAGGAAGAAATGTCTTGCTAAAATTGCTGAGGGACCTTGTAGCACCCATTGTGCCACAAGGCATGGTCCTCCTCATTAAGCAGCTAGCTGTGTTTTTGCCTCATGTCCCTTCAACACATGAACACACAATGAGGTTCCAAACACTGCACTAAAATGTTGGCATTTCTAAAGCAATAAGATTATTTCCTTAAGATCATGAGGCTAGATACTTTTGTTGTCAGTTAAAATTGGAATGTCCCTCATTGAAATGCAAAGTGTCTTAGAAAACCACGCTTGAAGTATGGTTTTGTGACCCCTGTCATTCCCCAAGTGACAGCTATGAAATGACAGCTTGAAATTTACAATGCACTCCCTGGTTTTCCAGTTTTGCTGCCTTTAGGTCAATACTGAACTTCAATGCAAAATGAAGCATTCCAGGTTTCATGTCACTTTACTCAAAATAGTGCAAAGGGATTGCAGTTGGTTAATGTGGCTGACTCCTGTTGGTCTCATCAGGACAACCTGCAGCAACCGATGCGACTCACTGTGTAACATCCTGCTCAATCGTGTGAAAGAATCGCAATGCACCCATCTCCCCTCCTGTGAGTACAAATGGTCCAATAAACCACTGAACAAATAAATATATAGCTGGATAGCAGTAATATTGCAATCTAAACTGTTAAAAGCACATCAGGGGGAGACAAGAGTGTTGCATTACCTGTAAGTGAACATAAATATGTCTCTGATCAATGGTGTTGTCTGCAGTTTCATGTTCTACCACAATCTCCCCTCTGACTGCCACAAGGGTGGCAGGTATCAGCAGAGGTGGGAGGAGAACTCCTCTTGTTATACTACTTTCATACTGCTGACCGCAGGTGTTGTAGGACATTGAACCTTGCCCTTGAATACTTTCAAGTGCACTGGAGCAATTCATGGCATCTAGTAGCTCACTAATGTCGGATACTAAACTGTTGCTGCTTTGTTTCAGTATCTCTAGTAGTATTGCTTGCCCAGCTACAACTGTCCTACTGTATATATAATTTTGTGGGCTAGGCAGGAGAACAGATCTGGGGGACAACTAACAACTCAGCGCTGCATACCAGATCTCTCCAAATTGACCAAATACCATTTAAGGGAATCAAGGAAGGGGAAAAAAAGAGGAAAAATAAGGAAAAAAGGGGAAACCATGCATGAATGCCCTTTGAAGTATGGCTTTCCTCTGAATATTTTGGACTTTGAGCTTTACCTGGGATATATAAAAATCAGTATGAAATTACTGGGGTATAAGCTTAGTTCTTGAACAACTGATCTATGATAGGTATCTAAACTGGTTATTCGCAGAATCGTCTGGATAGTCACAGGATCTTATGCCAGCCTTTCCTCATTATTTTTTACCCCATGGGGTGATCTTTAAGTCATTCCCAAGGTAAAATACTAGATTATTGAGCAATTGGGCCTTGCAGTTGCCTACTGGCCCACTCACTGCTTGTTGTTGGGGTGGACTTGCTCTCACCCTCTTGTTTGGGGGGTGACCATACTCTATCTGAATATATAGCTGCACACACATTGTGGTAAATTAAAAATGTTGGTAATACAGGTGCATAGCCCAGTCCTTGTTCTCCATTGTAGAACAGGTGGAAGGCTGTACCAAAAGAGTGCTAAACAAGGGAGGATGGGGGGAGGGAAATTCCACTATTTGGAAGTTGTTGCCACTTGTTGTGTTACTATTGTTCTCAGTGGAGGGTCAGAGGGTGGGAAGGGAGGTGGTGGGTGACAGTTAGGGTGATTGGGATAGGTTCCCCAATGGTTTTTAAACTTAATCATTCCTTTACAAGAATAGTTGTAAGGGTGGGGGGAGTTCTGGGTGTGGGGTTGTTGTTTCAGTGTTATAAGTTTGTTAATTGTTTATATAATAAATTAATGGGAGGGCTAAAGCCTAAGGTTCAATGTGGGGAATAGCTCCTCCCACAAACACTACTTAAACCCACCACTCACACACACACTTCTCCCTTAGGGAGTGTTTTTTGTCCCTGAGCTCCTTGCATGGCTCATGTGGCTGTGCTCTTTCCTGCACCTACTGCTGCTCTGTCTGGTCTGTTTCCCCTGCCTTGTGTGTCTCCCCTTCCCCTCTTGTAGTTTACTTTCTCCCATTGTCATTTGTGTTTCTGACCTGTTGTCCTGTGTCCTGGCTGGTTTCCCCTCTCTCGGTGGCTCATTCCACCTCTCTGCTCCCATCCTCTGCTCATCTCCTTCCATCGCTGTTCCTGGGTTTCCCCCTGTGAGTTTCTTTTTGGGCTTTCCACCAGCATCCAGTCCTCTCTACCACCAAAGCATCTGAGCAACCCCAGCCCCTTCTCCTTTTTTCAGGGCTTCCTCCATCTCCCCTCTCGATGCTTGCCTGCTTCCTGTCCATTCCCTGCCAGTGTTCCATTCTCCACCTCGACTTCTTTGGCCCTACAGCATGCTGTCTCTCCACAGCACTGGCCTTGGAGTCCTGTTGCCTATTTTACTATCAAATGCTCTGCTCTGTAAACATAAGTACCTCTCAATTTGTTGTTACCACGCTTGACCCAAAGCTGCTGCTTTGCGCTGTTGAATTAGGACTTGACAGCGTACCTATCTCATTGTGCTTCCTCCCTCCTCACACTGGTTGAGGAATTGGACCTGTGCTGCTTGGAGATGTTCCTTTTTGCAGCAACAAATTAGGTTCCATGTGATAATGGAGATTGCGGAAAGGTGATCACAATTACAGTCAGTGTACATCGCCGAAAATCAGTTTCGGCGATGTACACTACCAGCACAAAGCAAAAGGGCACTGGAGACTTATTTTTTTTATTTATGTGGGGGGCTGCACCCTCAGCACCCCACTACATAAGGATTCCCAACTTCAGGGGTGTGCATGTCGGGAAGGTGCAAATCAAAAATAAAAAAATTCCCGGACTGCGCAGAAAAAAGCGGCTGCACCTAGGACTGAACCCAGTACCTCCAAACCCCAGCCTGCCACCCATCTACCATGCCACACAGCCAGCATGGCAGCTCACCTCCGCACTACACCCCACAAACCCTCTCTCCCCTTCTACCCATTGCACAGCATACTCGCTCCCCTCCACACATGTGTACATATAGCAACATCCCGTTGCTAAATTCGTGGATCCCCCCATCCGGTTGCCCTCCCTACCAGGTAGCTCTGTGCATAGGCGCCGTGATTTAATCACTCTTTTTGAAAGCACTTAATCGCAGTCACCATTGTCACAGGGTACCAACACCTTCTACCAATAATTGGAAATGGATTTGCATGTACTGTTCATCCCATTGCAGCATGATAACTGCGTTTATTTGGGGAACAAGGAAGCTAGGCAATCACTGAATGCGTTAATCGCCCATTCATGCATGATTGTACTGTAAGGAATGGCACCCTGTCAATATTCATGATATCTAATGCAGCCCCCTGAATTAAACCTTGCACGTTGCATGACAACTTTTATTCTTCTGAACCAAACCAACTACAATTCATCATCCTGTCAATGAAACCTGCTTTAGCATGCCATTCTCCAGCATACTCTGAGGTAGGAATGCAAAGACACTTCATCTGTTACCTCTAACAAGGCATCAGTATTTAGCGCAGATATTTAAACAACTCCTGCTGTGCGACCTTCCTCAATGCAGCTGTGCAACATCATGAACATTAGTACCATTCTGTTTGATTGCCATCAGTATCCCCTGTTCTTCATCCTCCCTCTCTCGGAAAAGTTCTTCCACCTTTATTTCACTGCCCATCTGACCTAAGGTGTCATTTTGTGCATCCGCAGCAACAGTGCCTTGAGCAACAACTGCTGACAGAGTACCTTTCTGCAGTTTGGTTTGTTGTCTTCCTGCTCCGGAGAAGGACTTATGGCAGCTGGTGGGCAGCTTATGCTTCCAATACTCTGCTTGCGTGTGGTACTGGTGGGGGGGGGGGTACGGTATGTCTGGCCGCCCTCCATGTACTTCGATTGCACTTTGGGACACATTACTTTGTTGAGCTGTGATTATCTCCTGCCTGCATACTGTATATTATCCCCGATTTCCCTAATTTCGGCCAGTTGCTTGTGGTGACCAGCCCTTGCCAGACTCAGTTGTACTACTTGCCTCAGGACGTCGGGGGTGGGGGGTGCAGGAGGGATGCTTCCATTCTTCTGACCTTAGTTATTCCTGCTTAACCGCCCTATTCCTACAACCCCAGTCACCTTCACCAACAGGATTCTCTCCTCTGGTTCCTGCTTCCGTTTACAGTGGGGTCTTCCTTCCAAAACATTGTTACTTATTCCATGACTGGACCTTCCTTATCTGTGGCACCTATTTATGCACCTATCATTCCTATCATGCTATGTCTGTCTTGCCATACCTGTGTATTATTTATCATCCTATCTCAATTTAGTTTCCTAAACTACTCTCTTTCTACAGCAATGTTCTGCGCTTTCTGCCAGCCCATACCAGCAGTACTCCGGACTCCATCCCTAACTCATGTCTTCTGAGGTCCTGAGCAAAGGTAGGCTTCCCCTGTCTACCGAGAATGAGATTCCATTACATTCACTGCCTTCTGCTACTTACCAACTTGACATCCTCCATCCCTAACTCTGCTTGTCAGCACTGAGTGCAGGTTAGCTCACCCCGACTACCAGGGATAAGAGCCATGTCTACAATCTACTGTGTCAAACCATGCCTTTGCTACCTCATACCAGTTGCAGGATCCCTTTGGGAATGGAACTTCTTTACCTCTTGTGCCCTCATCATGCTACCTATGCCTAGCTACCTTTTGTCAAGATCATCCTACCTCAACTGTCAGGGATGGATGCCTTAATCTACATTCCACTGCTTTAACATTAAGCATTCTCAGCCTGATACCCGAATGCTGCTTCCCTTCAAGAACTAGACTTTGCCCTACTTGCCTTCTCCTTCCTACCTGCCTGTGGCTTTGAATCATGTCATATCACACTGACTTCCATACCTGGGATCCTGAGTCTACATTCAACCGTTTCCATCTTCTGCTTTCTCTTCCTGATGTGGGTTGCCACTTCCCTTCTGGAACAGAGCCCCTATACCTCACTTGCCTCAAACCTCCCAAATCTACCTA
The DNA here is from genome assembly GCA_016271365.2 of Neoceratodus forsteri. Lineage (NCBI taxonomy): Eukaryota > Metazoa > Chordata > Ceratodontiformes > Ceratodontidae > Neoceratodus > Neoceratodus forsteri. The sequence continues at coordinate 537,410,558 of CM057449.1, read as the reverse complement.
CCTGCATCATCTGAACATCATCTCACACTGCCTACCTGGTTTGGTAGCCTGTTTCTGGGATTCCACTAGCTCAGTACCATCTCTGTCAAATACCCAGTTACCAATTTTGTCTGGAGCAAGCCCTCATCCACTCAATTGCCTCCATCTTCCTACCTCTGCCCGGTGATATTGGATACAGGTCATCTCTCCTTGATTGCCGAGTCTGGAAGCTCATATCTGCAATCAGCTCTTTCAATCTTTTGCACTCTCTACCAGACCAACCCTTGCTGCTCCCTCCAGGACCGGAACCATTTCGTGATTTTGCCTTCACCATCTTGCATTGTCTGGTGTGTCGTGTCCAGGTCATCTCACCTCAGCTACCATGGTGAAGAGCCCATGTCTGTGACTGACTGTTCATCCTTCTGGATTTTCTACCTCCTACTCGATTGACACTTCTCTCCAGGAATGGGACCCTCTGCTCTGATTGCCTCACATCCTTCCTCACCTGTTTCCATGCTGCACTTCCATGGACCATCATACTCTAACCCACCTTGGCCTCGTTTCCCTCATGATTTGGATCATGCCAGCTTGTTCGGTCACCATCTCAATCCAGTTTGACTACCTCACGGACTGCCTTGCTGTGGGTCACCCTTTCTAGCTGCTGTATGAGTTTGCTTACTCCTTCAGAAGTGGAACCTCATCCTTCTTCGCTGCAGCACCTTCTGTCCTCTCCACTCATTGTTTGCAGCCTTTGTCAGATGTGGGACTCATGTATCTCAGCTCCATTGCTCTTGGTACTTGGCTTCAGTCTTTTGCCTTCCATGGATCATCCATTCATGGCTTGCTGCAGCCGTTCCGCATTCTGCTTCTGTTCGCGGAGAAACTGACCCAGTCCTGTTCCTTCCGCACTTGCACTGCCATACGACTTTGCCTAAGCCATAGAAACATAGAAACATAGAAACATAGAAGTTGACGGCAGATAAGGACCGCAAGGCCCATCCAGTCTGCCCATTTCTTTTTCTACCTTATAAACCTTAGCAGACTCCTTCTTCCTGTCCATTGTGATTCACTCAAGACTCTCCTTCCATCATTGGATTGTTGCCTTCTCATCTCCACCTTCATGGCTCGGGGCTTCGTCTTGTTTGCTGTTGCTCTTTTGGGCATATTACCTTATCCCCTGCCAATATTCCTACCCATTCAACTACTCCTTCTGTTTATCCATCTCATACTTCTACTCTGTCCATTCTAACAACTCCTGTCCACTACTCGATGGAACACTTGTTTATTTCACCTGAGGAACTACTTCTAGCAAACATCCCTTGGATGACATGCCTTATAGACTCTTATGTCACCATGGAGTTTTCTATACTGCCCAATCATCTCCTCAGAATCAGTCCTGGAATCTCATTTGACTGGGCACTATAAAGATCTCATTCATTTCTACTGGATACTCCCTACACATCCTGTCTATTCAATCAATGGACTTCCCTAGCTATCATGTCTTACAGGCTATCCTTGTACATCAACAGACTTAATTCCTTCCATTATGCTCTGACTCTGTAATCATCATTGTTGCTACAGATACCGGAAACCGCAAGATACCTCATAGCACTACTGACATCATCCATTTTGCCTTTCTGCTGCCTCTCCTACCAGCTCTGACTCTGTTGACCATGTTAACTGACTCCTACTTTCCCAGTAGTCATTGCTTGTCCTAAGACCATCACGGCTGCCTTCCCAGAACTTCCATTGTTGGATCTCCCATGCTTTGATGCCTTACTAATGTCAGTCTATTCAAACCACTGTTTCTAGCCTCTGGACATCACCATACGTTGTGCAATTATCTGCATTCCTTGATCTTATTACCATCAGTTAAGTCAACTGCCCATCCAGCGGTCCTTCTAGTTCATCCTTCAGATTTATCTCCATTACTCCCTCAAGTGAAGACTTTCATCAAGGGCAGCCTTCCTTAGATTCTCAATCTGGAAATCTGCAACTGATATAGCAATTTTACTATCCCAGTCTTGCCTCCCAACAGATCCTAATCAACCATAGTCTAGGCTCCTCTGGCATTCCACACTACTCTCAACTCCACTGCCACCCCAGCCTATAGACTTTTTCCATATACCTGGTCTAGGCTTCCCACAAGTATTTAGACATCAGATTAAATGTACAGCTAACCAGCCATGGTCATCTCAGTGCATAGCACAGACAATTACACCACAAAAATACTCATATTTACTTCAGCCAAAGGACCGGCTTCTTCGAGTATAATTACAACATCAGTACCCAAATCAGCTATCAAATTCCCTGTACTGAACTTCCAGTTATTCTCTATATATTCAGGTACCATCTAGACTGCATATGCCAATCTTCCCATATGTGTCTACAAATTACTTATGTCATTTCTCCTACCAGGCACTCAAAGACTCAGCTAGAGTCCTTCATCCAATTCATGGATACTTACTTAGCACTTATCACTCACCACTGAACTCCTCACCTCCAGACTCTACCTGAATGTCAAACCTTCCACAGGTTGGATCGTTTACCTATGATTTCACAAACCATCGCATTTCCCACTATTCACAGTCTGGTAGCATATTAATCAATCAAATCATGCTCTCCCTGCTCATTCATCCCTGTAATCCCTTTGGACAATCATCCAGAATCACCATGGAAACTTGGACTTAATTTACCCTCTTTCAGTTGGATCTGTTTCACTTTCAGGATTGTAATGCTCCTTCAGAAAAGATGTACTTCTTCATCCTCAGTATTGTCCTTCCAAAATACACCATCCATGGATTGAGGATAGACCATCATCATTAGACAGAAAAGGAAGTGCAAAAGAAGAAGGAAACCACTTTGGTTCTCAAATACAGTAGCAGAAAAGGTCAGAGCCAAAAGGCTGGCCTTCAGGAAATATAAGGGAACACAGCGGGATGAAGATAGGGAGGCATACCAAACTGCCCTAAGGGAAGCAGGTAGGGCAGTAAGGCAGGCAAAGTCCCAAACTGAGGAAACACTAGCACAAACAGTAAAGAAGGTGACAAGACTTTCTATAGATACATTAGTGAAAGGAGAAAGTCCAGAGGTGTGCTAAGCAATGGAAAAGGAGCATGTGAGGAGGAGGACCCTGTAAAGGCATCTATCCTAAATAGATACTTTTGCTCAGTATTTACTGAAGAGAAGGTAGGGCAGGGCCCACAGCTCAGCATCATGGACACAGGGGGAGGGAGGTGAGCACTACTCCCTTCACAAAAGAAAGGGTCCTACAAGAGCTTGCTAAGCTCAGGGTGGATAAGGCAATGGGACCTGATGGCATACATCCCAGGGTACTTAAGGAGCTAAAGGAGGAACTAGCAGAGCCATTAGCAGAATTGTTTAGTGAGTCTCTGAGCACAGGAGAGGTCCCAGAAGACTGGAGAAGGGCTCATGTGATCCGCTCCACAAGAGTGGTAGCAGGAGGAGGCGGGGAACTACAGACCAGTCAGTCTTACCTCAGTAGTGGGCAAGATTATGGAGGCACTCCTTAAGGAAAGGATAGTGCAACACCTGGAATCCATAGGGGCACAGGATCCAAGACAGCATGGGTTTACAAAGGAAGGTCCTGTCAAACTAATCTCATAGATTTCTTGACTGGGTAACCAGAGTGGTGGACCAAGGGGAGCAGTTGATGTCGCCTACCTTGACTTCAGCAAAGCTTTTGACACTGTTCCACATAGAAGATTGATAAATAAGCTGGGTAGGCTCGGGGTGGGTCAAGAAGTTGGTCAACTGGGTGGCAAACTGGTTGACTGGCAAAAACAGAGAGTGGTGGTAAATGGTATACAGTCAGAAGAGATGCAAGTCACAAGTGGGTACCTCAGGGATCAGTCCTGGGGCCAGTCCTATTCAACATCTTCATTAGTGACCTTGCAGATGGACTAGAGGTAAGGCTTGTCTGTTTGCAGATGACACCAAGATCTGCAACAGGGTAGATGATCCAGATGGGGTGGGCAGAATGAGAAGAGATCTGGATAAAACTAGCAGAATGGTCAGAAGAGTGGCAACTGGGATTTAATGCAAAGAGTGCAAAATCATGCACATAGGGAGAGAAACCCTGAAGCCACTTATAGGCTGGGAGGGGAGTTGCTAGCAGTCACAAAGGAAGAAAGAGACTTGGGCATCATCATCACTGATGACCTAAAATCATCCAAGCAGACCTCTAAAGCAGTAGGTAAGGCTAGGGGGGTGTTAGGGTGTATTAGTAGGGGTATCACAAGTCATAAGAGGGAGGTAATAATACCTCTGTACAAGACATTGGTTAGGACCCATCTGGAGTACTGCGTGCAGTATTGGAGGCCACACCTTCACAAGGACATTAACCAAATTGAGGCAGTCCAGAAAAGGGCAACCAAAATGGTGCAGGGACTGCATCAGAAGACATATGAGGACAGATTAGCGGAGCTCAATATATATACCCTTGAGCAAAGGAGGAGAAAAGGTGATATGATGAGGCATTCAAACACCTTAAGGGCATAAACAAGGTGAAAAGAGTCTAACATGTTTAAATATAAGAAAAATAGCAGGACAAGAGGACACAGCATGAGATTAGAGGAGGCCGATTAAGGGGAATGTGAGGAAATTCTTTTTCACAGAAAGGGTGGTAGATGTATGGAATGGCTTACCACAAGAAGTGGTGGCTATGAATACAGTGCAGGGCTTCAAACAGGCATGGGATAGGCATAAGGGAGCAATACAAATGACTATGAATAGATAGGTCACTGACAGAGCAAAGGCCGATGGCACATTTATAAGGTAGAAAAAGAAATGGGCAGACTGGATGGGCCGTGCGGTCCTTATCTGCCGTCAACTTCTATGTTTCTATGTTTCTATCTCTCCAAGCAGCTTACCTTCCTCAGAAAGTAGCTATGGCTGCGAGAACCTAGGTTTATCTCCTCCTAGCATTCCCAGAGGATGGGCAGATGAATGGCCATGGGTCCTCGGAGGTTTCCTCCTCCTGGGGTTTTACCTGTCCTCAGTGCTAGTGGTCATACTCTCTGTGAGTTGGAGGTGGTATAGTATCTTTTTGGGCCTTCTGTTCCCTATAAATTATTACTTACATACCTACTACTCAAGGGTGGGAATAGTATAAAGCCACAAAAAGTACTACAAGTTAAACGAGCACTAATACCTCAACACTATTCCCCCAACATTGAATGAGAGGGCTTAAGCCCAAGGTTCAACGTGGAGAATAGCTCCTCCCACAAACACTACTTATACCCATCACTCACACACACACTCCTCACTTAGGGAGTGTTTTTTGTCCACCTCCATCACCTCCTCCTCCTTCTCTGGCACTTTTCTCACCCTTGTTCATGGGCCTTCTATTCCCTAGAGATTACTACCTACATACCTAGTACTCAAGGATGGGAATAGAGTAAGGCTAAAAAAAGTACTACAAGTTACACAAGCACTAATGCCTCATCACTATTCTCTAAACATTGAAGTTAAAAAAGGTGCTTGCAGATCTGCATTATCCCAGACATTTAATGTTAAGGAATGGATGTTACAGAAGATTTACTTTAAGAAAGATAATGGATGACAACACTTTTCATAAATAATCATGGAATGTTAATGGTTTGAAATCTCACAGTAAGCACAAGGAGATTCAGGCAAAGGTGAGGGCCAGAAAAACAGAGATCCTCTGTCTACAAAAAGCACATATGACAGAGAAGGAGGGTGCCAATATGGCCAAAAACTGGGAGGGGAATGGTATAGGTCCTACTTTACATTAAAAGTCAGGGTAGCAGCAATCTGGGTATGACCGAGATTCCTGGGGTGGTTACTAAATTATACATTGATCAAGGGGGCAGGTATGTTTTGATTCAGATGCAATTAAATACTGGATTAAAACTTTACATTGGATCTTTGTATGGCCCAAATATTAACTGCCTGGACTTTTTTTCATAAGCTGTCAGTTCAGAGGTCTGATTTTAAGGGCCCATGGCTACTAGAAGGGGATTATAACTAAAGATACTGTTCTGGATAGATCCTCCCCTAGTGTGGTCTCCATGTCTAACAATGCTAAGGCTCTTTTATATCTAATGGAGGAACACTCTTTATTAGATGCATGGAGATATTCTTTTCCAACCGGCAGAGAATATACTCATGACTCTCACTCAGTATCTCACTGTGCCATGCTAGATGCTATTTTGATTTCCCAAAGTCTCATTCTAGACATACTAACAGCAAAACATGAATCAATACTTCTGACTGATCATGCACCAGTGCTGGTTAACTTCAGGGATTTGGTGGTAACTATTTATTTATTTATTTGCTTTTGTTTACCAGGTGAGCATGCTAGACACCAAGTGCCTATTTTCAGGTGCGACCAGGGAGATTACAAAGGTACATTCAAGAACAACAGGCAAGAACAAGTACACGGTATAATCAGGGGCAGCAGACAAGGCAAGGTCAATACAAGAACATCAAGGGATATACATTGCAAGCGAGGGGGACAACAACAGCATGGTAAGGCAGTAGTCAATAATACTAGGACGGCATCGTCCTAAAGGCTAATACAGTAGGTAGACCAGGATCAAAGCAAGAACAATACAGTAAACATGATTGGTGTGCAGTCGGGGCAGAGTGGACCCATCACAGATAATGCAGCTGGTAGTAGAATGCTTCATATGTGGATAAGTGCAGAAATCCGCCAACCTGGCACAGGAGAGGGTAGTGTCAGAGCCAGATCAAGTGGAATGGTTGAGAGGGTTCATTAAGTGCAGTGGCAGGAGGAGGCTGATTTGAGGAAACTCCAGAGGGAGGCTTTAAAGCAGGGATGGGAGGAGGAAGAGCGAGTTCCTGCTGTTAGGGAGTTTCATACCTTGGGCGCATATGTAGCAAAGGCCCGGTCACCCATCTGGGTGCATGTTTTTGGAACCAGGAGGACATGAGATCCTCTGGGTCTAAGTTGGTAGGAGGGGGTAGCAGGTAACAGGGATGCAGCGAGGGCAGATGGGGTGGCATTTCTGACCACATTGTCAATGAAATTGCCTAACATAAAGGAGTGGTGCTTTTCTGCTGGGAGCTATTCAAGATGGGAGTAGAGCTTACAGCGATGGGTGACGGGGGGAGATAAGAGAGCAAAGCAACAGACACTGCTGTAAGCCGTGTCCCATTCAGAGAGACTGGTTTTTGAGTTGAGGGTGAAGGTGACAAGTCCAAAGCTGAATGTGGGTAGAAGGACCTCCCTGGCTAGGGCAAGTCGGGCAGCCGGGGTGAGGCAGCTTTTAGCTCTGTATGCAAGTCCCAATGGCTGCAAGATCCTGGAAGCCAAACCGCGTCTTACTTAAAAATCCTGACTTTATATCTCACATAAAAGATCAGATTTCTCTGTACCTTCAGAATAATTACAGGGAAGAGACGTCAATGGCTACATAATGGGAAGCTCTAAAGGCTTACTTGAGAGAGGCTATTATTTCCTATTCTAGTGATAGTGGGAGGGCTGAAAACCAACAGCTATATGATTTGGAGCAACAGATAACAAAAATTGAAAACAGCATATGGCGAACCCTAATCCCACTCTTTATTATCAACTGCAAAAGTCAAAATGGGAATTCAACAGGTTCAGCAATTCCACAATAGAGCATATGTTAATACTTAACCGTGCTAACAATTTTTTTGAGAGAGATGCTTGTGGGAAGTTACTGGCTTGGCAAATTAAGCATAGGGAGAGTGCTACAATTGTGAACTGTGTGGTGGGCCCTGATAGAGTATCCAAGTACATGGATGATGACATTGGGGAATGCTTCCAGAATTTTTACCTTAAACTTTATACCTCTGAGGCACAACTGTTTGAATTTGATATATAGCATTTTCTGGACAAAACTACCCTTTCGGGCATTACCACTGAGCAGAAAAGCACTCTTGAGGGTGACATAACTTGGGAGGAGGTCCAGATTGCAATATACCATCTTAAAGAAGGGAAAGCTCCTGGACCTAATGGATTCTTTATTGATTTTTACAAAGTATTCCATGCAGACTTAAAGAAACCCTTATTTGATATGATACATGAAAGCCTTATTAACGGAATCCTACTCTCTCCAAATGGTCTGCTGTAATAACTGTACTGCCAAAGCCTGGTAAGTACCCAAAGCAGTATGGCTCATATAGGCCTATTTCACTACTAACAGCTGACTATAGGATCATAGCGAGGGTACTCGTCCACAGAATAGGGAAGGTTTTACCTTCCTTAGTCCACCGTGACCAGGCAGGCTTTGTTCAGGGATGCCAGGGCAAACACAATGTGCAAAAAGCATTGACTATCATCTGGTGCTGGGGGATACGTTGTTCTGAGTCTGGCACAGGACTGTCGGCTCTTGATGCTGAAAGACATTTGACCATGTGGAGTGGGAATACATGTCTGCAGTGCTTAAGAGATTTGGATAGGGTAACAATATGACCAGATGAATAGCAGAACTATATCAAAATCCCACAGGCCAGGTCTCAGTGAATGGCAATGTTATCAAAACCATTTTCCCTAATCAGAGGGACTCGGCAAAGGTGTCCACTCTAACCATTGCTATATGTACTTTCCCTTGACTTTAGCGGTGGCAATACACACAGACAATCTCATCAATGGCTTCCAGTCAGGCATTAATAATTTTAAACTGTCCTTGTTTGCTGATATTTCTTGGCAACTCAGAGCAGGGACTCCACAGGATTTACCATTTCTGGGGTGAGTTTAGCAAGATCTCTAGTCACAAGATTTAATTGATCCAAGAGTGAAGTACTTCCAGTGGGCCCTGGGCCACATACTCAAATAAATAATAACACACTGGGTATGAAAGTGGTGGGAATATTGAAATACTTGGGTATTCTTATTTATAAGCCTGCGCCAGTACTATTTCAAGAAAATTATGGCACACTCTTAAATTCCAAACATCAGGACTGTGAAAGATGGATGGGTCTCCCTTTAGCTTAACTGGCAGTATAAACACCATTAAAATGAATATTCTACCCAAGTGTCTTTACCTGTTCCAAAACCTACCCATAAGAGTGCCAGAAAAGTACTTTCAAACCCTCAATGCAATCCTGACTAGATTAATTTGGGGTGGGGAAAAAGCTAGGATCTCCAGAGCTATACTGCAGTTGACAATAAGCAAAGTTGGTCTATCACTTCCTAATTTTAAATTTTATTACTGGGCTACACAACTGGCCCTGTTGTCAGAGGCAGACCACAACTCCTCCTCTGACTGGCTCAAGCTGGTAGGAGAAATGGATGTATCAGGTTTGCTGAGGGAGTACCTACTCCCAGGACAGGCTAAGGTGAATCAAACACTGAAAACTAACCCCTTTCATCTGACAACTTAGCAGGATTTGGTTTGGCACTCATAAATTTATCAAGCATCCCAAGTGGTTGGCTTTATGGGCTGGGCTGGTGGCAGTTTGTAAGAAGATAGGAGGATACAATGTCCCCATGCACCAAATCTTGCTGAGGTGGAGGAAATGCGTGTTTAAGCATATAAGAGACTCGCATGAAGGGGGTGTGCTAAAATTGTTCACGGCTGTGCGAGAGGAGTTCTCCCTTCAAGCTGCTGATTTTTTTGCTTTCCTGCGAATAAGGCACTATATTTCTAGCTTCCCTATCATGACATCCCCTATAGAAGAGATTATATACTGGCCCCAGCCTGGTTTGAGGCCCTCGGAGGCCTTCTATAAACTGTTTGCTGGTGCAGCTCCAATACCTGTGATCAAGGTTCAAGGACAGTCGAACTCTGACCTGGGTGAAGCCTTAGACCCCAAGGCTTGGGAGGTAGCCATTAAATATGTTCATGCATGCTTGAGTTCTAACAGGTTAAGAAGAGTTCAGCATAACTTCTTGTATAGAGTATACCTTACACCAGTACAACTCCATCACTACATATCCTCTCTTAGCCCTAGCTACCCTAAATGTCTGGTGGAAGAGGGTGAGTTTTTGCACATGGTTCTTACCTATAGTAAGGTGGCTCCTTTTTGAAAAGAAATACACAGAATGATGGAAAAAGTGATGCAGTGTAAATTATCTTGTTCTCCTTCTGAGATGATGTTGGGGGTTAATGAGTCTCAGTTCTCCTATTCCAAGAGGGGAGCCAATCTCAGTTTATGGGATGTGGCCCCGATTAATGGTAGGAAAACCATTGTGCAAACCTGGATGAGCTCCTCACCACCTGCAATAGCTCATTGGCTCAATAACATGTCCTTCTGAATGAAACTGGAAAATTAGCCAGTTGAGCAGTTCTTATTATTAACTGCAATTGTGCCTTATTCTAACTAGATTTAGATAAAACCAATCCAGCTTTTTACTTTATGTGATAATAATGGGTTGTTCCGTGCTTTTGTTCTATTGCATTCCTATAGGGGTGCATCTTTCAGGCCACTATGTATAGACTGTGTATAGACCATGGCATAACAAGGCTCACTTTTGTTTATTGTATATTTGTCTCTTCATACTACAAAGAAACAACTGCATTTGTGCTTTCTCTGTGATGTATTGAACTTGCAGTAACTTAATAAAATATGTTTTTAAAAAATACAGTCTTAATTTGTACTTATATGTAATACCCATGTTTTTTTGCTGTGGATACATGGGTTGAGCTGTGAACTGCAGGCACTATTAGCAAATTAATATTACAGGAACCTATGTATTGGAATAAGATACAGTACATAGAACAAAGGAAATTAGATGCCAAAGATTTAAGAATAGTTAATCTTACTCAAGTAACATTCAGTTATACACACTGAAAGCAATAAGCATATTTGAGCTACAGTTACAGCCACTTCTATGTTAGAGCAGGATATTCAGTGGATACTACAGGACACACTACTAATGAATTCATTAGTAAACATTGTGTATTTCTACCACAGGAAGGATACAATATACAAAGGTTGAAAGGTTATGAGGAAGATACCATCACTAGTGGTGTTTGTGACATTTCATGCAAGATATATAAGTATATAATTATTCCTCTTAAACCATACTTCAAGACACTGAAAATCTTGAATACTAAAGATTTTACAATGTTTAATGCTATTCAAGTAACACACCATTGTGCACCCTAAAAGCAATAAGCATATCTCTATAATAGATATGGGCAGATGCATGACAGAGCAGGACATGCGATAGTTATTAGTGGAAAATGGCCAAAATTATTTAATTACCACAGCTTGCATATTGCTAACAGAGCAGGGATGCAATGGGGGACAGGTTGGAAGGTTGTGAGAGCATACCGCCACTAGTAATGGCTCGGTCACGTGATGTAACACAAGCACATAAACACCCATATGTTGTACCAAATTTCAATATCAACAGAATCTTGTTTTTGCATTGGAACACCTGTTCACCATAAGAAATACTGAAAAAATAATAACAAAGAATGATAATATGTAAGGTTATGCATGATAGGGAATATGAAGTGTGAATAAAACTGTGACTGCATAGAATATGATGTTTAAAGACTGGAAATGGTTTCTAATTGGCAGCTGTTTATAATGTTCCTAGTTTTAGAAAACATTTTCATTCCCCAAATGATCTATATTTAACAGTACATGGATAAAAAGTGATATGAAAAAGTATATATTTTTTTCATTGTTTTGTTTTTCAAGTCAATTCAAAGTTTATTGTCGTTCAGTTAGTAAACCATTGCAACATCAAAACAGCTTCAAACATTATACTGCAGTACATCAAAAACATTTACAACAAAAAAGATTATGATAGCAAATAGTAATTTCATCAGCTACTAGTATATGCAACCCAATTTTTATAATGAGTTTGAATCAATCTTAAAATTAGTACCGTCTTTAGAAGCAAATACATAGCCCCTGTATAGGCTTTATATGAACCTTGTTTGTGCTCTTCCATAAATACTTAGATCAAAACTCTTGACTCAACATTTGTTTAATTATAATCTAGAAGAAAACAGCAGCAATAGAAATGAATCATCTTACTAAAAATACTTTACAGTTGCTTTTACTTAATAGTATTAATTTCAAGCTTAATTTTTCCTTATAATTAAGTTTGCATTATTAGACCAGCAAAGTCCACATAATCAGACATTCTCATAGAGCCCCAGAGCACTCCTCAGGGGAAATCAAACTTGCAGTCGAACCAAAAACATTTCTGGGTCCTAATACCCATAAAACGTCTGTCAAGGTATAACTAGGGTTGTAGTACTATATTGTCCTCCACAAATGCTTAGGGACATTTTACAGAAAAAGAACTAAACAATATTAACATAAAGTTTACGTTAAATATATTCATTTTGTCTCCCTGTCTTGACCACTACCATGGGCATACGATTTCCATAACCACCTGTTTATGACTTGACCAAGTCCCTGGTAAAATTAGCTACCATGTAGAGGGAGGCACAACATTAGCTACCCCTCTAGAGAGCTAGTAAGCCCATAATGAACTTACTGAAAGTTTTTGGTTGTGAATATACATCTCTTCCAGGAATTAAAGAGGAAGTCTCAGTTCCATCCTTATCAACTTCAAATGAAATCCCGTGAAACAAGGTGGGAGGGGGGAGATGGGGAATTTACTTCACAGATTTTTAAGTAAAGTAAATAATTGTAAATCTGAAAAGTTTAGACCCACATAAAAAAATTTATAAAATGTAAAATATAAGACAGATAAAACTATTCATGAAATGTTTTAACATAGAATAAGCTAAGCAGGGGTTGAGAGACTCTGTTACAGTTAGGAGTCCATTCATTTAAACAAGGGTTTTAAAACTCCATTTGCACTCAGGAATCCATGGGTTTGTGAATGAGCAGTATAAGGCTCCATTTAGCATTTTGGAATCCATCATTTTATAGGCGAAGTATAAAAAGGCTCCATTTAGGCTCCAGTTACACTCTAGGACTTGTCATTTTATGTGGCGACAATTTATATACTCTCTGAAAGCCTTATTTAAAAAAAAAAATAACTGATATGTTCTTGCAAACCTTACTTCTTCATTCAGGATTTGGTTTATTTTTTCCTATATGTAGTTTGTAGGCTTTTTTTCCGTTTTCTCCCCAATCCCCCTGCATCCCAGTGCAGCATGCATGTGAGGAGGCCTGCATACATCACGCACTACAAGATGCATCATCCCACCAATCACTCCATTACCACCTGCACCTGCCACTGGACCTCCATCCAGTGGTGGCTGGACTATGGTTGGGTGACTATTCCTTTCAGTAGAGGAGAGCCAGTGCTCTATCCTACTCTCACCCCCCCATGTTTGCACCCCGACGACTCAAGGTGATTCTCAAACCCAAGTCACTGGCATAGCACAAGGTAAGATGTCCAGCACTTCCACCCTCAGTGCCACCAGGCTGGCTAGGATTTGGTTTATTTTGAGGGCTGAAGATTTCAGTCTTCCTCAAATATTGTCCTATATTCCTGGCATGCAAAACAAGCTTATCGTTCCACAGTCTATCACCCTGAAAAGGAGTCATATTAAAACATCCACACTGATATGAAGTACTCAGTAAAACTATTAGGCTGCCATATAAAAGCAAAAATTACAAACCATTCAAACAGCAATTCTTAAACAAGGTCTATATCAATTGGCGTGAAATGCTAAAAATGGGTTCAGATTCCACTAGCAAACATTCAAGGCTCTATTGGGTCAGGAGTCCACCAAGATTCTTTATGCTACTTATGGGATAAGAACCAGATCTTTTCCAGGTGCCATCAGCAATCAACACCCTAACCAGGAGTCTTGATGATTAACTTTAGGCTGAAAAGCAAATTCCATACCCAGCCTTTTCCAAATGCTACTGACAATCGGCTCCAAACCAGGAGTCTTAGTCGCTACCTTTTTTAATTCCTAGTTCAGATAGTACATTGTATAGTTTAAGCTGGTACCAACAAAAACAGAGCTAGTCTAAGTAGGAAGGCCTTGTATCTGATTAAAACATAAGTTCCTCTGGCATTAATATGCCTGTGATATGATTACCATAAGTTTTTGCCATCTCTGACAGGCACTTCAGCTTTAATTTCTAACAAGCTTAAAAGCCATACCTCTATCCAGATGCTCCTGATCTGGCCTTTTTATCACCCACGGCTGCTGATCACCCATTCCTTTCTTCTGAAACATTGCTTTTGCTTTGTTTGTATGGGCAACATTATGTTACAGCTCTCTTCATGGAACCTGTGGGCTGGAGTTTTAACTAAGTCACAGTTTGTGTACAGAACTCTTAGCATGGTTTTGATAGGTCAGCAACTCATGCTTAGCATTCTGTAAACAAAACATGATATGCTGTAGTGAAAACTCCAAATAACTAGTTCCATGAAGAGAACTGTGTAGAGTGTTGTCCATGAAAAGAAAACAATTGAAGACACAGTTTTTTACGTCAGTGATAATTCCAGCACAGTTAAATATGGATCATTTGCAGATATGAATTTCATTTCTATAAACAGGAACATGAGTATCTGCTGCCAATTAGCACTAATTTCCTGTCCCCTTTAACAAAGATGGGTTACGTAACTAGGGAACAGTGCTGTGTGTGAGCACTGTATGTGAACTGGCCTAATTTTGAACTATGTATAGTGCAACACAGACAACTTTGATTGTACGTATTGGTACTGTTGTGAGCCAAGCTAATGTAACCTGTATTGTTGTACATAGTGGACTTGCAACATGGTACCTTTATTTGAAATAGCAGTTGGTACAGTGTATGTCACAATTATAGAATATAAATATGTAACAAACAACACTTGACAAAATATGTGGTTATTAAGTAATTATTGTGGGCCTTCCAAAACCACAATCATTGGGTTGGAAGAATGAGGTATTAGCAGAGTGCCTTTGAATCATGTGGGTGGAGGAGGAAGTGTGGTATTTACCCAATAACTGAAAACTATGAATTGCATCATAGTGTTTATATAATGACACAAAAATAATAACACAACATTAGACTAATCTTTTAATTAAGAAAAAATAAATCTTCATCACTGGTAAATCATTTCTCATGCAAGGGGTTAGACTGTGTGGCAGTCAAGTCACAAATGTTACTAGAATTTTTTTTTTAACAGTGAAATTTAGTAAGAATTCTGAAGCAATGTAGTGAGATTTCTAACCAGTTAGGTCACCATAGGAAACAAGTTTGCGGTAAGCCATGTCTAGTTTAGCTGATTCTATTAAATCTTTACTCATTTTGTAGCCCAAAACATTACCTCCAACATGGATGAGCAGTATCTCTGGATCAGGGTGACTGTTCAAAAGTCTACGCATGGTTGATATGAGTTGCTCCCATCTCATGCCCCCCCCGTACCAAGCCAATGCACATCACAGTTTTCCAGTTGCAAATCATTCCCAGAATGACTTCTTCTGGCAAACTGCGCATCCCTTCACACAGTATGCATGGGCACGCCCCCCCCCTACCTGCGCCGCATACATTACTGATGCACTCCGGCACATCGGGATTTGTGCCAGGCACAATCCCCATTTGAATATCGCACCAGGGCACATCAGTGGGCTGCACATGGTGCAACACTGTTGCGCCATGAGCAACCCATTTGAATATCTGGGCCCAAGTGCCGCTTTTCAGGTATGACCCGGGAGATTAGAAAGGTACATTCAAGAACAACAGGCAAGAACAAGTACATGGTATAGTCAGGGACAGCAGACAAGGCAAGGTCAATACAAGAACATTAAGGGAAATACATTGCAATTGAGGGGGATAACAACAGCATGGTAAGGCAGTAGTCAACAATACTAGGATGGCATCATCCTAAAGGCTAATACAGTAGGTAGACCAGGATCAAAGCAAGAACAATATAGTAAACACAACTGGTGTGCAGTGTCGGGCCAGAGAGAACCCATCACAGATAAAGCAGCTGGTAGCAGAATGCTTCATATGTGGATAAGTGCAGGAACCCGCCAACCTGGCACAGGAGAGGGTAGCATCAGAGCCAGATCAAGTGGAATGGTCGAGAGGAATCATTAAGTGCAGTGGCAGCAGGAGGCGGATTCAAGGAAACTCCAGAGGGAGGCTTTAAAGCAGTGATGGGAGGAGGAGGAGGAGTGAGTTCCTGCTGTTAGGGAGTTCCATACCTTGGGTGCATATGTAGCGAAGGCCCAGTCACCCATCTGGGTGTGCGTATTTGGAACCAGGAGGACATGAGAGTCTCTGGGTCTAAGTTGGTAGGAGGGGGTAGCAGGTAACAGGGATGCAGTGAGGGCAGATGGGGTGGCATTTCTGACCACATTGTCAATGAAATTGACTAACACAAAGGAGCGGTGCTTTTCTGGTGGGAGCCATTCAAGATAGGAGTAGAGCTCACAGCGATGGGAGAGGCGGGGAGCTGGGAGTGCAAAGCGACAGACACTGTTGTAAGCCATGTACCATTCAGGGAGACTGGTTTTTGAGTGGAGGGTGAAGGTGACAAGTCCAAAGCTGAGTGTGGGTAGAAGGACCTCCCTGGCTAGGGTGAGTCTGGCAGCCAGGGTGAGGCAGCTTTTAGCTCTGTATGCAAGGCCCAATGGCTACAAGATCCTGGAAGCCAAACCGCGTCTTATTTAAAAATCCTGACTTTATCTCTCACATAAAAGATCAGATTTCTCTGTACCTTCAGAATAATCACAGGGAAGAGACTTCAATGGCTATATAATGGGAAGCTCTAAAGGCTTACTTGAGAGAGGCTATTATTTCCTATTCTAGTGATAGTGGGAGGGCTGAAAACCAACAGCTATATGATTTGGAGCAACAGATAACAAAAATTGAAAACAGCATATGGCGAACCCTAATCCCACTCTTTATTATCAACTGCAAAAGTCAAATTGGGAACTCAACAGGTTCAGCGATTCCACAATAGAGCATATGTTAATACTTAACCATGCTAACAATTTTTTGGACGGAGATGCTTGTAGGAAGTTACTGGCTTGGCAAATTAAGCATAGGGAGAGTGCTAAAACTGTGAACTGTGTGGTGGGCCCTGATGGAGTATCCAAGTACATGGATGATGACATTGAGGAATGCTTCAAGAATTTTTACCTTAAACTTTATACCTCTGAGGCACACCTGTTTGAATCGGATATATAGTATTTTCTGGACAAAACTACCCTTTCGGGCATCACCACAGAGCACAATAGTACTCTTGAGGGTGACATAACTTGGGAGGAGTTCCAGACTGCAATACACCATCTTAGAGAAGGGAAAGCTACTGAACCTAATGGATTCCCTATTGATTTTTACAAAGTATTCCATGCAGACTTAAAGAAACCCTTATTTGATATGATACAAGAAAGCGTGATTAACAGAATCCTACCCCTTCCAAAAGGTCTGCTGTAATAACTGTACTGCCAAAGCCTGGTAAGTACCCAAAGCAGTATGGCTCATATAGGCCCATTTCACTACTAACAGCTGACTATAGGATCATAGCGAGGGTGCTCGCCCACAGAATAGGGAAGGTTTTACCTTCCTTAGTCCACCCTGACCATGCAGGCTTTGTTCAGGGATGCCAGGGCAAACACAATGTGCATAAAGCATTGACTATCATCTGGTGCTGGGGCATACATTGTTCTGGGTCTGGCACAGGAGTGTTGGCTCTTGATGCTGAAAAGACATTTGACCATGTGGAGTGGAAGTACATGTTTGCAGTGTTTAAGA
The DNA here is from genome assembly GCA_016271365.2 of Neoceratodus forsteri. Classification (NCBI taxonomy): domain Eukaryota; kingdom Metazoa; phylum Chordata; order Ceratodontiformes; family Ceratodontidae; genus Neoceratodus; species Neoceratodus forsteri. The sequence goes on along the minus strand of CM057449.1, from coordinate 537,392,957 downwards.
GATTTGGATAGGGTAACAATATGACCAGATGAATATCAGCACTATATCAAAATCCCACAGGCCACGTCTCAGTGAATGGCAATGTTATCAAAACCATTCTCCCTAATCAGAGGGACTCGGCAAAGGTGTCCACTCTAACCATTGTTATATGTACTTTCCCTTGACTTTAGCGGTGGCAATACACACAGACAATCTCATCAATGGCTTCCAGTCAGGCATTAATAATTTTAAACTGTCCTTGTTTGCTGATATTTCTTGGCAACTCAGAGCAGGGACTCCACAGGATTTACCATTTATGGGGTGAGTTTAGCAAGATCTCTAGTCACAAGATTTAGTTGATCTAAGAGTGAAGTACTTCCAGTAGGCCCTGGGCCACATACTCAAATAAATAATAACACACTGGGTATGAAAGTGGTGGGAATATTGAAATACTTGGGTATTATTATTTATAAGACTGAGCCAGTACTATTTCAAGAAAATTATGTCACACTCTTAAATTCCAAACATCAGGACTGTGAAAGATGGATGAGTCTCCCCTATAGCTTAACTGGCCATATAAACACCATTAAAATGAATATTCTACCCAAGTGTCTTTACCTGTTCCAAAACCTACCCATAAGAGTGCCAGAATAGTACTTTCAAACCCTCAATGCGATCCTGACTAGATTGATTTGGGGTGGGGAAAAAGCTAGGATCTCCAGAGCTATACTGCAGTTGACAATAACCAAAGTTGGTCTATCACTTCCTAATTTAAAATTTTATTATTGGGCTGCACAACTGGCCCTGTTGTCAGAGGCAGGCCACAACTCCTCCTCTGACTGGCTCAAGCTGGAAGGAGAAATGGATGTATCAGGCTTACTGAGGGAGTACCTACTCCCAGGACTAGCTAAGGTGAATCAAACACTGAAAACTAACCCCTTCATCTGACAACTTAGCAGAATTTGGTTTGGCACTCATAAATTTATCAAGCATCCCAAGGGGTTGGCTTTATGGGCTGGGCTGGTGGCAGTTTGTAATGACGATAGGGGGATATAATGTCCCCATGCACCAAATCTTGCTGAGGTGGAGGAAATATGTGTTTAAGCATGTAAGAGACTTGCATGAAGGGGGTGTGCTAAAATTGTTCATGGCTGCGTGAGAGGAGTTCTCCCTTCAAGATTTTTTGCTTTCCTGCGAATAAGGCACTATATTTCTAGCTTCCCTATCATGACATCCCCTATAGAAGAGATTATATACTGGCCCCAATCTGGTTTGAGGCCCTTGGAGGCCTTCTATAAACTGTCTGCTGGTGCAGTTCCAATACCTGTGATCAAGGTTCAAGGATAGTTGAACTCTGACCTGGGTGAAGCCTTTGACCCCGAGGCTTGGGAGGTAGCCATTAAATATGTTCATGCATGCTTGAGTTCAAACAGGTTAAGAAGCGTTCAGCATAACTTCTAGTATAGAGCATACCTTACACCATTACAACTCCATCACTTCATATCCTCTCTTAGCCCTAGCTACCCTAAATGTCTGGTGGAAGAGGGTGAGTTTTTGCACATGGTTCTTACCTATAGTAAGGTGGCTCCTTTTTGAAAAGAAATACACAGAATGATGGAAAAAGTGATGCAGTGTAAATTATCTTGTTCTCCTTCTGAGATGATGTTGGGGGTTAATGAGTCTCAGTTCTCCTATTCCAAGAGGGGAGCCAATCTCAGTTAATGGGATGTGGCCCTGATTAATGGTAGGAAAACCAATGTGCAAACCTGGATGAGCTCCTCACCACCTGCAATAGCTCATTGGCTCAATAACATGTCCTTCTGTATGAATCTGGAAAATTGGCCAGTTGAGCAGTTCTTCTTATTAACTGCAATTGTGCCTTATTCTAACTAGATATAGATAAAACCAATCCAGCTTTTTACTTTATGTGATAATAATGGGTTGTTCTGTGCTATTGTTTTATTGTATTGCTATAGGGGTGCATCTTTCAGGCCACTATTTATAGACTGTGTATAGACCATGGCATAACATGGCTCACTTTTCTTTATTGTATATTTGTCTCTTCATACTGCAAAGAAACGACTGCACATGTGGTTTCTCTGTGATGTATTGAACCTGCACTACCTTAATAAAATACGTTTTCAAAAAATACAGTCTTAATTTGTACTTATCTGTAATACCTATGTTTTTTTGCTGTGGATACATGGGTTGAGCTGTGAACTGCATGCACTATTAGCGAATTAATATTACAGGAACCTATGTATTGGAATAAGATACAGTACATAGAACAAAGGAAATTAAATGCCAAAGATTTAAGAATAGTTAATCTTACTCAAGTAACATTCAGTTATACACATTGAAAGCAATAAGCATATTTGAACTACAATTACAGCCACTTCTATGTAACAGCAGGATATTCAGTGGACATTACAGGACACACTACTAATGAATCCATTAGTAAACATTGTGTATTTCTACCACAGGAAGAATACAATATACAAAGGTTGAAAGGTTATGAGGAAGATACCATCACTAGTGGTGTTTGTGACATTTCATGCAAGATACATAAGTTTATAATTATTCTCTTGAACCATACTTCAAGACACAGTAAATCTTGAATACTAAAGATTTTACAATGTTTAATGCTATTCAAGTAATACACCATTGTGCACCCTAAAAGCAGTAAGCATATCTCTATAATAGATATGAGCAGATGCATGACAAAGCAGGATATGCAATAGTTATTAGTGGAAAATGGCCAAAATTATTTAATTACCACAGCTGGCATATTGCTAACAGAGCAGGGATACAATGGGGGACAGGTTGGAAGGTTGTGAGAGCATACTATCACTAGTAATGGCTCTGTCACGTGATGTAACACAAGCATGTAAATACCGATATGTTGTACCAAACTTCAACATCAACAGAATCTTGTTTTTGCATTGGAACACCTGTTCACCATAAGAAATACTGAAAAAATAATAACAAAGAATGATAATATGTAAGGTTATGCATGATAGGGAATATGAAGTGTGAATAAAACCGTGACTGCATAGAATATGCTGTCTAAGGACTGGAAATGGTTTCTAATTGGCAGCTGTTTATAATGTTCCTATTTTTAGAAAACATTTTCATTCCCCTAAATGATCCATATTTAACAGTACATGGATAAAAAGTGATATGAAAAATTATATTTTTTTCATTGTTTTGTTTTTCAATTCAATTCAAAGTTTATTGTCGTCCAATTATTAAACCATTGCAACATCAAAACAGCTTCAAACATTATACTGCAGTACATCAAAAACATTGACAACAAAAAATATTAAGATAGCAAGTAGTAATTTCATCAGCTACTAGTACATGCAAACCCAATTTTTATAATGAGTTTGAATCAATCTTAAAATTAGTACTGTCTTTAGAAGCAAATACATAGCCCCTGTATAGGCTTTATCTGAGCCTTTTTTGTGCTCTTCCATAAATTCTTAGATCAAAACTCATGACTCAACATTTGTTTAATTATAATCTAGAAGTAAACAGCAGCAATAGAAATGAATAATTTTACTAAAAATACTTTACAGTTGCTTTTACTTAATAGTATTCATTTCAAGCTTAATTTTTCCTTATAATTAAGTTTGCATTATTAGACCAGCAAAGTCCACATGATCAGACATTCTCATAGAGCCCCAGAGCACTCCTCAGTGGAAATCAAACTCGCAGTCAAACCAAAAACATTTCTGGGTCATAATACCCATAAAACGTCTGTCAAGGTATAACTAGGGTTGTAGTACTATATTGTCCTCCACAAATGCTTAGGGACATTTTACAGAAAAAGAACTAAACAATATTAACATAAAGTTTACTTTAAATATATTCATTTTGTCTCCCTGTCTTGACCACTACCATGGGCATACGATTTCCATAACCACCTGTTTCTGACTTGACCAAGTCCCTGGTAAAATTAGTTACCATGTAGAGGGAGGCACAACATTAGCTACCCTCTAGAGGGCTAGTAAGCTCACAATGAACTTACTGAAAGTTTTTGGTTGTGAATATACATCTCTTCCAGGAATTAAAGAGGAAGTCTCAGTTCTATCCTTATCAACTTCAAATGAAATCCCGTGAAACAAGGAGGAGGGGATGGGAATTTACTTCACAGATTTTTTAAGTAAAGCAAATAATTGTAAATCTGAAAAGTTTAGACCCACGTAAAAAATTTATAATATATAAAATATAAGACAGATAAAACTATTCCTGAAATGTTTTATCATAGAATAAGCTAAGCAGGGGTTGACAGACTCTGTTACAGTTAGAAAGTCCGTTTATTTAAACAAGGGTTTTAAAACTCCATTTGCACTCAGGAATCCATGGGTTTGTGAATGAGCAGTATAAGTCTCCTTTTTGCATTTTGGAATCCATTGTTTGTAGGCGAAGGATAAAAAGGCTCCATTTAGGCTCCAGTTACACTCTAGGACTTGTCATTTTATGTGGCGACAATTTATATACTCTCTGAAAGCCTTATTTAAAAAAAAAAATAACTGATATGTTCTTGCAAACCTTACTTCTTCATTCAGTATTTGGTTTATTTTTTCCTATATGTAGTTTGTAGGCTTTTTTTTCTGTTTTCTCCCCAATCCCCCTGCATCCCAGTGCAGCATGCATGTGAGGACGCCCATATACATCACACACTACAAGATGCCCCGCCCCACCATTTGATCCATTACCACCTGCTCCTGCCACTGGACCACCATCCAGTGGTGGCTGGACTATGGGTGACTCTTCCTTCCAGGACAGGAGAGCCAGTGCACTATCCTACTCTCACCCTCCCCCCATGTTGGTGCCCTGACGACTCAAGGTGATTCTCAAACCCAAGTCACTGGTATAGCATAAGGTAAGATGTCCAGCACTTCCACCCTCAGTGCCACCAGGCTGGTTAGGATTTGGTTTATTCTGAGTTCTGAAGATTTCAGTCTTCCTCAGATATTGCCCTATATTCCTGGCATGCAAAACAAGCTTATCCTTCCACAGTCTATCACCCAGAAAAGGAGTCATATTAAAACATCCACATTGATATGAAGTACTCAGTAAAACTATTAGGCTGTCATATAAAAGCAAAAATTACAAACCATTCAAACAACAATTCTTAATCAAGGTCTATATCAATTGGCGTGAATGCTAAAAATGGGTTTGGATTCCGTTAGGAAACATTCAAGGCTCTATTGGGTCAGGAGTCCACCAAGTTTCTTTATGCTCCTTATGGGATAAGAACCAGGTCTTTTCCAGGTGCCATCGGAATCAGCACCCTAACCAGGAGTCCTGATGATTAACTTTAGGCCAAAAAGGAAATTTCATACCCAGCCTTTTCCAAATGCTACCGACAATCAGCTCCAAACCAGGAGTCTTAGTCACTACCTTTTTTAAATCCTAGTTCAGATAGTACATTGTATAGTTTAAGTCAGTACCAACAAAAACAGAGCTAGTCTAAGTAGGAAGGCCTTGTCTCTGATTAAAACATAAGTTCCTCTGTCATTAATATGCCATTGATATGATAACCATAAGTTTTTGCCTTCTCTGACAGGCACTTCAGCTTTAATTTCTAACAAGCTTAAAAGCCATACCACTATCCAGATGCTCCTGATCTGGCCTTTTTATCACCCATGGCTGCAGATCACCCATTCCTTTCTTCTGAAACACTGCTTTTGCTTTGTTTGTATGGGCAGCATTATGTTTCAGTTCCCTTCATGGAACCTGTGGGCAGGAGTTTTAACTATGTCACAGTTTGTGTACAGAACTCTTAGCATGGTTCTGATAGGTCAGCAACTCATGCTTAGCATTCTGTACACAAAACGTGATATAGTGAAAACTCCAAATAACTAGTTCCATGAACAGAACTGTGTAAGGTGTTGTCCATGAGAGGAAAACAATTGAAGACACAGTTTTTTACTTCAGTGATTATTCCAGCACAGTTAAATATGGATCATTTGCAGATATGAATTTCATTTCTATAAACAGGAACATGAGTATCTGCTGCCAATTAGCACTAATTTCCTGTCCCCTTTAACAAAGATGGGTTACGTAACTAGGGAACAATGCTGTGTTTGAGCACTGTATGTGAACTGGCCTAATTCTGAACTATGTATAGAGCAACACAGACAACTTTGATTGTACATATTGATACTGTTGTGAGCCGAGCTAATGTAACCTGTATTGTTGTACATAGTGGACTTGCAACATGGTACCTCTATTTGAAATAGCAGTTGGTACAGTGTATGTCACAGTTTCAGAATATAAATAAGTAATGAACAGCACTTGACAAAGTATGTGGTTATTAAGTAATTACTGCAACCCCTCCAAAACCACAATCATTGGGTTGGAAGAATGAGATATTAGCAGAGTGCCTTTGAATCATGTGGGTAGAGGGGGAAGTGTGGTATTTATCCAATAACTGAAAACCATGAATTGCATCATAGTGTTTATATAATGACACAAAAATAATAACACAACAGTAGACTAATCTTTTAATTAAGAAAAAATAAATCTTCATCACTGGTAAATCATTTCTCGTGCAAGGGGTTAGACTGGGTAGCAGTCAAGTCACAAATGTTACTAGAATTTTTTTCAACAGTGAAATTTAGTAAGAATTCTCAAGCAATGTAGTGAGATTTCTAGCCAGTTAGGTCACCATAGGAAACAAGTTTGCAGTCAGCCATGTCTAGTTTAGCTGATTCTTTTAAATCTTTACTCATTTTGTAGCCCAAACCATTACCTCCAACATGGATGAGCAGTATGTCTGGCTCAGGGTGACTATTCAAAAGTTTACGCATGGTTGATATGAGTTGCTCCCATCTCATGCCCCCCCATACCCAGCCAATGCACATCACAGTTTTCCAGTTGCAAATCATTCCCAGAATGACTTCTTCTGGCAAACTGCGCATCCTTTCACACAAGTGGACTGCCCACATCCAAATTGTAGCACTGAAGCTTACTACTATGGAGCCCTATGCACGAATGTGCGTGAAATGTGCGGAATCACGATGTATACATGGTGTGCAGCTGCACAGCACACAGAACCACAGGAACATACAGCATGAAAGAAGAGAAATTCAGCCAGTGCAGTGGCAGTGGGCAGCACCATGGACAGCATGGAGCATAACATGCAGGCAAATGGAGGATGGCCCCAGCTACATGTCCCCACCCCATGACCCCACCATATAAGGACAAAAGCACCACCCACCATGCATACGCAGAAGTGAATGCTGATCACGTTGGAGGAGTATGACAGAAGGTGGAACCAAGGGCCACAGTGGAGGATGGTGCACACAGCAACATGGAGGGAGAGCAAGAGAGGCAGACAGCAGGGCCAGCACCTGGAGGTGTCTGCGGCAGTGGAACCAGTTGATCTCAGTCCTCTGACTTCACCAGTGCACAGGTAGCCATGATGGTGAGCAAGATCAGTGCTAACCATGACCGACTATATGGTGCCCTCACCCTGTCCACCCTCGTGGAGGTGAAGGCACGGCTGTGGCTGGAGGTGCAGGCTGCCACAAATGCCACAGGGCCAAATGCCAGGACCCTGATGGCAATAAAACACAAGTGGCATGAACTACAGACATTTGTAAAGAAACATCAGGGTGTCAGAGCACAGGAACAGTGTGGCACAGGTGGTGGATCACCTGCACCTTACACCCAGCTCACACCCATAAAATGGATGGTGATGGACACTCTTACCACCATGAGCATCCACAGGGTGGATGAGGGCATGGACACACTGGCCGGTAGGTATTGCACATAGACACAGCATGCCCTGATGCAGAATTGGCAGACCCTAGAATGTCTAACGTTGTTCCATTGTTCCAACAGAGCAGTCCAGGTATGTCAGACCCAGTGGTGATGTGCCAGCAGGACCACCACAAAGCATAGCCACAGACACTAGGTAAGGACAGCTGAGGGAGGACGACACCATAGGTGAGTATGAGGTGGGTACTGTCATGGACACAGGCCTCGTACAAGGAGCAGTCTAGTTAACACCCCCTCCAACCACCCCTGCACAAGATGAAGACAGGCAGTGGATGTGGTGCTGCTGAACACAGCTGATGACACCACCACCACCAGACATGACAGCGAGGATGTGGAGACCCCTATGGAGCTGTATGGTGAAGATGGTGGTGAGGACTCCCAGAGCACAATGTAGAGCAGCCTACCCATGATGTGTGCCCATAAACCACTGCTCACCAACAACTAGAACACCCATGTGTGAGTCATGCCATGACATGGTGTGAGGGTGCAAACCACAGCCAGTGCAGACCTGGACAGCGGGGACAAGGGCATGTTCTCCCAACTGACAGGGTGCAGCAGGGCAACCCAGGTAGTGGTGATACAAGACCCACAATTCCGTGAGCTGTGGCAGCTTGAGCTTGACCACCTCAAGGCCCAGCATTGGCACATGGAGGCACTTATTGAGCTGATCAGCATCATCCATGCCATACAGCATGACATTGCGAGGATTGTGCAGTCCAGGGAACATATGCAGCACACCATCACATGCTGGGGAACACCGCCATAGTGCCACAGCACTGTTCCGAGCTCATCACATGGGAATGCTGCACAGGGGACCACAGACGGCATGATACATGGGTGGGGGACAGCGGCACAGGCACCAGAAAATGTCCCAGTCCAGACATGGTGGTGCACAACACAGCCTCAGAGACCGGCTATACCAAGGAGACACCCAGTGCAACAACACTGGACATGGTCACAGGGGACAGCCAGGCAGACAACGGCCAGAGTGACATCCAGAACAGAGATGGTGCCACGCAGACAGACATGGCAAATGCCACAGACACACTGCATGCACCATGGTGCAGTGGCAGAGGCAGCAGGACACTGGGACCAGCACGCAGGTGGGAGACATAGGCCACTTCATGGGAGCAGGTGGCCCCATATGGAATGCCATGGACATGAGTGGACAGGGCTGTTGTGCATCAGCATGGGCACAGTTGATGCATGTTGGGGTGGGGGACATACACGCACATACACAAACACACATACACATACACACACACACACACACACACACACACACACTGGCACAGTGGTCATACTCAATGTGACACAGGGTGATAGGTGGCACAGTTCGATAATTGCACGCATACATGTGTGCTGGGATCAGTGGTGGTGGGCATACCCCTATCCAGCTGGCTACCTTGCCATGGTACAGGAGCTTAATGCAGTGGCACAAGTCCCTGTCACTAAATGCCAGCCAAGTCACCCAGCGCAGGTCATGCACACCACAGCCACAACAGGGATGACATGCACCCTCAGTCGGGCCTCATCATTGAGTGCACACTAGACAGTACAGCAACACACTGGGATATGTGCCATTCTGGATGCCATCACTGTAGCTATTGGTCAGGCATGCCCAGCCAGGGGCACTGGAGTGGCACAGGCAGTGTGGCTAGTGTCAGAAGGACCCATTAATGACCACTTCATGTGCAGCATGGCCCATGGCTGTCTTCTGTCCATGAACTGGGTCATCAGTGGACTGTTCTGGGGGCATGTCTGGCAGCTGGGCATTGGCACGCCATGCCACATGGCCATGTTGTGCAGCATTATGCAGACCATGAAGACACGGCAAGCATGTCATGGACTCAGCATAATGGTTCACCCAGTGTGGTCAAGGTATCTGAAGTGCATCTTCAGTATTCTGATGCCCCTCTTCACAATGACCCTCGTCTGATGGTGTGCTGTGTTCTGTGCCACCTCTGCAGTATCCGCAGGCACCAGGATGGGTGTCAGCAGGTATGTGAGCAATGGATATCTGCTGTCACCTGTGGGAAATGGGGAGAGGTCAGTCATGGTATGGGCATGCAGACAACAGACACACAGTAGAACAGTACAGCTACCCAATAGCCACCCATCCATGTGACCTGCATGGAACAATGCACCAAGACCCGATGCATCCAGTATATTTGAGTTGTGGCGTGACCCAGGAAATCTGGCACACACATTGGTGAACAGGCATGCCACATCACACACAACCTGGAAGTTAATGCTTTACGGTTGCAGTAGACCTGCTTGGAGACTGAGGGCATCAGGATGCCGATGTGCATGCTGTCCACAGCACCAAGCACATTTGGCATGCCATGAAATGTGTAGAATGCCTGCGTCATGGCATGGACCTCCCTGTCTGACTTCAGGAGGCATATATGTGTTCCTGAGTATGCTCTAGCAGTGTGTCCATGACCTGTGCCAATGCCCTTGACACAGATGATTAACTCACTTCGACACCATTACCAGTGATGTGCTGGAAGGACCCTGATGCATAGTATGCCAGTGTGCACATGGTCTTTGTCTCGATGGACATGACCATGGAGCGGCGTGTCCAAGGACCAACACTGTCATGGACTAGGTTGCACAGTTGTACGACAATTGGCCACAGCAGCTGGAACTGTTCTAAGCAGTGTATTTCTCATAGCAGGTGACCATCCATGCGTAGATGGAAGACTCGCTCCAGCGGCTGTGGTCATCTATGTCTCATATGCCCAATGTTCAGCAGGTAAATGTTCAGAAGTAGTCCTGGGCACATTCTGCTTTTGTTCAGGCAACAGCATGTACATAGGACAGCACCCAATTATGGTGTTACATGGTTTATGCAGTGCACGGGCTGAAAGCAGTGCACCTGTGTATGCATATGAACCATATGGAGCATGCCCTGCATGTGGCACAGGCCGTGGGCTGCCATGCCACCCTGCCACATGATGACCATGACAGTGTTGCACAGGCATGCCAGGGCATTTGCTGTACAGTGCTCCCCCTAGGTGCACATGTGTTACTGCATTGCTCCAATTGATGGTATGCACATGGCCACTAGGGTATGTCCAATGCAGACCTTATGGATCCATAACTCCTGTACCACTCATACAGCCATGGGTACGGCACTGGGTTATCCCCCACAGTGGCTGCATAGTGGCAGCAATGCCATGCCAGTGGGCTGTGAATGGCATTGCATGGCTGTAGGCGACCCAGCAGTTGCTTTTGGTGTAGGTATGTCCACGGGTATGCTTCCATGCTACCAACCTACCACACACACACGCGGTCCGCCTTTTCCCCATGGCATCCTGTTGCATTCATGGCATATGAGACATCCACAGTCCAGCCATGCACAGTGATCTGCAGCTGCTATACAGGTCCACAGTGTACCCTTGCCCCCAAGGGAACTTTTGTGCTGTCCAGGGACACACACGGGTGTGTCCTGGACTGACAGTGCCCTTGTCTAACACAGCTATGTGCACTGCCAGGTACACACACACACAGGCCTATGTTCCATGGGGGACTGTACGTTAAAGGCCTGCTGTTCTGCACAGTGTGGTGACATGTGCAGGAATTCCGTTCTGCATGGCATCACCTACAACATGCACTGTCAGTGGCGTGGGGCGACCATATGGGAGTGGTGTCATGCGGCAACTGCCACAACATACATGTGAGTGTGCAGGTGTAGTTCCATGTGGCATGTGCATGTCCAGCATAGGCACACTATAAAAGGGGCATGAACATGCCTCTCCATGTTGCACCGGTACCATGGGTGATACCCTGAGCAATTGTGGCGTGTTGCTGAGCAGAACTACTCTGACAGTGGTAGTTACAGGCATCTCTGGGCTGCACAGGCCTTTACGCCGGTGAGTGTGACATGCAGAGGACATGTCCTGTATGTGGGCATTGGTGGGGTTTCACAACTGTACATGATTGTTTGATTCACTGCTTTCTCCATTGCGGTCTCCCTTCCCTTCCCTATACAGGACTCTATGGACGTGCTGAGAAGGATTGACCTCCGGTGACAGCTGCAGCAGAATGGGACGGTGGTTATGGTAGTGACTCTGAGGTCACTGTACAACATGCAGTGGGAGCACCAGATGCCCAGGTACTTCTGGAAGACAGAAATGGGAGGCACAATACATTTTGAGGGTGAGCAAGGTGACGCTGAGCCTAGGACCTTGTTAACTAAATTAACTAAATTTGCAAGGAGTCTATTCCACAAAACTGTAACAAGGTTCACTAACCATCTTGCAGACCATCCAGAACACCTATATTAGATGGAACTGGTGTAATAAAGAGCAATAATTATGCTTACTCATATTTTAGTCTACTGATATAGGAATGAGAGATACTTGCCCCATGAAATTAAGTGTATTTATGAAAGATGATTGCTGAGAGAAACTTAGTAGCTTTGACCAGCTATTGATACTGTCATATCTCATCCAAGTTAAGGGCTGACTAGAGAAGCAAAACAGAGCAGTCTTCCGTCCCTGTGCTTTACCCTCAGAAGTAAAACAAGAGAAGCAAACAATGAGAACCACCTGCAGCATTTACAACAAAGAACCATCAAAAAAAGAGTCTCCACCAAGCTTAAAGAGGTCCTAGATGTCCATGCAAAGTTATGAAAACAATTGTTTCCTATGTAACTGCCAGCCTAATTACAGTTTAGTTTTTTGCAAGTGCATAAAAAGGCTAGTCACAATGTTTTACCTGGGGTTTGAGGGTTAAAAAAGCAGCCGAAGTGGCTAAAAGGGTGTTTCTTCATGTATCTCTTAGAACCATTGAATGTCAACATTTAGACTGTATATATTATGCTGTTTTAGCATCCACAGTTTGCTTAGATAAACTAAGGCTGTCATTTATATCATGACTGCATGTACAATATATGTTTACCAAATACCAAGAGACAATACAAAGAATCAAGTCCCCACCCTCGGCCACTCAGGGAAGCAAAAATATCATCGCTAACAGTAATTGGCTCCTAATGTGGGCATAGTTAGACCAATATATGTGAAAGAGCCTTTAATTGCTTGCTAATTGCCTCCTATCATCATTTCAGTCTGTACTGATTAAATAAATTGGTAACTGAGAATCTGAACATTTTTGACATTGACTTTTGCTTCTGCTATCTCTTGGAACAGCCTCCCAAATAAAAGTAGAAATATAAGCACACTTGTCAGTTTTGTAAATGCTCTTGACTCAGTAATTGCATTTAACATTTTGTGTTGCTTGTCTATTTACTGTGTACATGCTCTGTTTACACTAGTCATATGGAATTAATATTGATAATAATAAACATTCTTTTTTAAACGTGTGTTTCACCTGAAATGTTTGTATAATTGTGATGTCTGAAACTTATCCAGTCAGTGCAGTCCTATAAATGGAACCAATCTCCCAGTAATGATGTCCTGTCTAATTACATTATATAATCAAATAAAAATGTGTGGTATTAAAACACATAATTTTTTTTGAATGTGTTCAGATTTAAGAACTCACAGAGGGGATTTGTGTTGGAATCCATAGCTGGGATAACTATCTGCTCATTGGCTAGAATAAAATAAATCAGTCCACCACCACCTCCATATTTGGTTTCTAACAGAAACATGGAACACATTTTGTGACAGTGTAAAATAAACAGCAGTATTTCTCTCACACTGGGCCTAAGTATGTCATATGTTCTTGATATATTAATGATGCTAAGGCCTTGCATGAGGACGTCTAGAACCCTGATGCAGGAGTGGGTATATAAAATGTCCGTCCTCATCCACCTGAGAATGAATGCCATTTAAAGGAGTCAGTGACTTGATAGCACAGCTCTTCCAGTCTTCTATTTTTTTTCTCCCCCTGTGCTGGTGGGCCCCTTCGGCCCTCATGGCTCCCCCAACCCCATCACCAGCCATCCTTGGGACATACCTTAGGGCCACCAAGTGCTCCACAGATTGCCTCCTGTGGTGGGGCCATTGTGGGGGTCCCCCAAGCCCACTTCTGGTACCATGATTTAATCTGTGATCCCTGTGCCCAGTAGGTGGCGTGGGGTCTGCGGAGCTCCATGGGGTATAATCCTGCAGCCAGCAATTATTTTTTCTGGCTTTCTCCCCAACCCACAGATGCTCCGTGGAGGTGGCAGTTTGAAGTATGCACATCAGACGACATGCTTACATCTCCCATCAGGGAACGTCCCCACCTGGAACTGTCACTCCAACTGCACAGCCACACATGGCCACCTAGATGGTGATGTTGTGGTGGCATAGTTTGCTTTCCCTCCCTGGAGGAGAACATCCACTGGGATGCTGAATCCTTCTCCCCCCAGGCCAACCCCAAAGCAGTCCTGGGTCATTCCTGACCCCAGGTTGCCAGCGTGATGGCAGGTGAGGCATAGTTGCCTCTGCCCTCTGCACCACCAGGCCAGCCTCTGGTCTTCTTTTGATGACTGTTCTACTTTGCAGACTAGTTCCAAATTTGTAATTGTAATGAGGAGTGAGAGGTGACCATTTCTAATAATAAAAGCATTGAAGGTCGGCCATGCAAAAATGTAATAACCAAAACAAGTGGGTTTTGCATGATCTGTTGGTTTTCATGTCAGAAAGGGCTATAGAATCATTCATTGGTTGTGAAAAGGAGATGATGAAGATACACTGGCAAATCTCTCCCGATCTGCCACAGTGCACTTTCACCAGCCTTGTTTATTGTAAAAAATTCAAGTTTCAAGTTGCAGTGTTGTTCTCCCCTTCCCATGCTAATGAAACATGAAGACCAGGGACCAGATTTTCAAATGTGCAGAATTGCTGCAAGCCCCAGATGCATCAAATATATGATGCGTCAGGCTTGCAGCAATCTATCTGGATTTTCGTAACCTTGCATCAAATCGACACTCACTAGACCAACTTTCTTTGATCTCACTTGTATGATTCCTAGGCATCTCTAACATGCATCTTATGACTGAGCTTTTATGCAAGCTGCTGTAAAGTGGGTGAAATGTTACAACTGTACCCAAGATCATGAAATCAGGTGCAACTGTGGCATTCGGCAATGCCACACCTGTGATGATGCAAGGGTTTGATGCAGAGCAGTAACAAGAAGAGATCCCTCAGAATCTGCATGGTGCTTGGTAATATAATCAAGTACTATAAAATGGGCAGAAAATTTCCTCAATCCTAAATGGCTGACAGCCTGTGTCAGCTGTGTTCTTATCAGGACACAACTTTACAACCTGCACAGCAAAATGCACCATATGGTTAAATCAATGCATCCCACCACTCTCCCGATGCAACTCATCAGGTAGCATACAAGAAAACCACAGGAGAGTGGTGTCACAGCATTGTAAAAATCAGCACTTGTGTCCCACCTAGGAAACAGTTACAAACAGTACAATAACATATTCCACATACTTTTTATTGTGTTTTACTTAACTCCCTGTCAGGTTGCTGATCTGCAACTCTCCTGCTAAATTCTATGAAGTGCAGCAGCCTGTCTGCTGTCCCAGCTGCGTTTGTCCCCTGGTTTCATCACTTCTGTGATGGTCACAGCATTCCTTGGCACTAGCGTGACCTCCCACCCCACTGACCATCACCAAACCTCTGGCCTAATCCAAAGAACCGTATTCCAGTCACTCAACAAGCACTGCATCTTCTGTTCCCTTTGAAAAATGTGCTTCAAGGTAAAGATGCTGTACAGTATGGCAGCTGAACGGAGTCTGCTCACTCCCCACAATACCACCATAATCAGTTTAAAACTAGAATTCCATACTATGCACAAATGAAAACCACACACAGTGTATGTATATGTGTAGCTCAGGGAGTGGAGGGACTTAACCTAAATTTTGTGTGTGTGTGTGTGTGTGTGCATCTACTAGCAACCAAGCTAAAAAATACACTGTATGGTACAAGACAGTAAATAGCAGAACTAGTTTTAGTCTTCTAAGCGAAAAAACTCTTTTTCCCCAATTATTTTCCTAATTTTTTTCCTTTTTTTAACTTTTAATTTCTACTTTGGGGAGCCCAATTTATAAGTGCAATGAGACACAATGAGGTGTGGGTTATGGCCTGATGTGCTAAAGGCACTAGGTGCAAGAGCCTCATGCCTCATTACGCTCTTGGGCATGCTCTTATCAGGCCATAACCCACACCTCATTGTGTCTTATGGCTTGAGTATAGCTCCAAAAACCAGAACTTACCATACTTCCAAATGGGTCTTACCCAGCAACAAGAACATATCTATGCTAACAACACTATTACAGCATATAAATGCTTTATTAATTACATATATAGTTAAGAACCTCACAGACTATCAGCACTATAAGGCTTATACAGGAACAGTGGGACTGATGAACTGCATGATATGACATGTTTTACAATGGGGACATTTAGGGAGTCCCGTAATGCCAGCACTGAGGTAGGAGCAGAAATTGGGAGCTCTGTCCAGACCACGATAAAATTATCATCTTTTGCCCTACCAACCAGCTAATTTCTTATCATTTGCTCTTTTAATGACTGTTGTACTTACCGGAGCATGACAGAAGAAGCTAGAATTGAATTCTGCTCCTTAGAGGGCTCCAGCTGATGGTGCCACGGAGCAGGTCCTAGAACTTGAGCCAAAGCACCCACACTGCAGCACCTCTCCAGCCTCCCCAATGCTACTACCACCTGCGGACCTATCCCCGAAGCATGTTTACATGGAAGTGGTAACGATCAAGGAGGCAATGTTTACCATAATTGTGGGCCTAAAAGAATCAAAGCCGGCTTTACAGGCGCTCACAAGCAGAGTCTCTGATACAAAGTTGCATATCTCCTTCACTGAGGACCAACAGAACTATTTAGATATAACCAAGTTGGAGGACAAGGTAGATGAATTAGAGGGCCATAGCAGATGAAACAACCTTGTCCTCCTGGGTCTAACTGAAGGGGAAGAGGGGCCAAATGCTGTAGAGTACATGCAAAAAATTTGTCAGAATGTCATTGATCCATCTCCCAGTGGCCCAAGTTATGTGATTGAGAGGGCTCACAGGGCATGCAGAGCCAAGCCTGCCCCTGGTGAGCTCCCTAGACCACTGATTTTTAAACTTCTCAGCTATCTGGACCATGACCATATTCTACAAGAAAGTTGGAAACTGGCATCCCTGCAATGGTCCGGTAGCAAGCTTAGGTTGGTGCAAGACCTTACTAATAAAGTGAGCAAGCCAGAAGGCATACCACCCCATACAATCCAAGCTGTGGGCGACTCTCATTAGGCATCTGATGCTGTACCCAGCCAGATTGGAGGGTCACACTGCTGCTAGCACACAACGTTTTGAATCAGCTGAACAAGTGGCAAACGAGCTCCCAAAGTTTTTTTCTGATCTGTTTGGGAAGAAAGAGTGAGGGTCTCTCTGGTCCCTAGCTGGTACATCAGTTATGTTAAGTTGGAATGATGCTACCACTTAATCAAAGACTTGTGTGTGTTTTTAAGATGCCATACTTCTATTACTTGTACTACTGTTTTGTTTTCAGATTGGCGATTTCTGTGTTGGATCAGTTTATTATTACTGAATCTGCTTTAGTGGGTCATTTGCTTCTATGGACCTCTTACTGAGAGTGATCATCCCTGTTAAGGAATGCTATAACACCTTTCAGGCTCCTGCTATTTTTGAGTGAAGGAAAATGGATATTATCTTGACTGACTTTGTGTTTAGTTAGCCACAAAGCCCTTGGTCCTTTTTTAATATACAATTTGCCAATACATTCTAGATCATTCTATTGAGGGAGCTCTATTGGACTGCTGAATTTTGTGTTGGACTCTTGCTCCCTCTGCTGGACTGTTAGGCGCTGAATACAACTGCATAGTTCTTTATGCTTTTTGCAGCTGGAGTACTATTACACAACGAGGGAACTGGTATGTTTGTTATGGTAGTCTAGAGCTTAATTGAGTGTTAAACCTTATTGTTAATGTTGCTTGCCTTTTTTATCCATTCAAGGGTTCCTTTGCCATTTTTCAGGGTTATCTATTGGGAATAGTTATGAAACTATGCCTTCATATGGGCACTGCATTATTTATAGTCTGTAGGACAACTGTGCCCTTTGTTTTCTTTTTTCTATTGTACCTGATTTCATGAAGGAACTGTCAGATCTATGCTAATTTGTTCTATATGGAAGTGGCCTCTGTATTTATGCACAAGAAGTGCTTTATTCTTTTCATGGGGCCTCTGCCTGTTTCATATTCATGCGTTAATACAAGTATCCCCCTCCCCGACATGATGCGGTAGTCATCCATAGCTAATCCTTTTATTTTCAGGATGACTACTCCCTTTAGGAATGTAGTTACTTACCTTTCTATTGCATATAAATAGTAGGCATTCTTTTGTGACAAGTTATTTTTGGTGTTATTTCATTGGTATATTGTCAAGGGGCTGGTGGATAACGACCACTTTTAATAGCATTATTCTGAAAGTTTCAAATCTTGGTCATTTTAAATATTTTTTTCTTACTTTTTCTTAAAAAATGAAGTTGGTCAAGTGGAGGATGGAGGAAAGGGGCATTAGCTTTATTCAGACCAAACTAAAAGGTTGGTCTGGATAGGGGCAACCCTCAGTCCAGCTCACAGACCATAACAGTTAGGAGTGGCCAAATGGCCCGGGTTGCGCTGTTTTTTTTTTTACCCTACAGACCAGGTTTTGTTGGTTTAGCTTAAGGGGGTATAAGATTTGGGGTATTTTGAGTTTTATTCTGGGTAATGGGGTTGGGAGAAGTGCCTCATGTGACACAAAGAGGATCCATGACATTTTGGATTTTTCAATGCCTATTTTAAAATTTATGGCTAATATCCTTAACATTATAACCTGGAATATTAAAGGAGGGAGGGATAATGCTGAAAAGTTTACAGTTCTTTGACATCTGGGTATGTTTCATCCTCACATTGTTTTTATTCAGGAAACCCACTTGCTAGAAGACCAAGTTAAAAACCTATGTAAGACCTGGGTTGGACAGTTATTTGGAGCCAATAACAGCTCTCAAAGGAGGGGTGTGGCGATTCTGATATCCAAACCTGTCCTCTTTGCCTTTCTTAATGAAGTAAAAGACCAAGAGGGTAGATATTTGTTTGTACACAGTAGACTAGGCCATGTGAAGCTAATTCTGAGTTCATTGTATGGGCCTAATGCAGATATCCCCTTCTTTTTTTCCAGTCCTAGCTTCTGCCTTGGCCCCTTATAGTCATCTCCCCATAATAATAGGAGGAGACTGGAATCTTGTGTTTCCAAATGAACTTGATAGATCTTTCAGAACTAGGTTTGGCTTGTCTCCAGCTCAGTGGGTGCTCAGGGAATTTTTGGGCCTCCTGGGACTTGTTGACCCCTGAAGAGTGCCACAGTATACTCTACTTCTGCAGATTTTACTTTTTTTTTCGGCTCCACATGGAGTCCTCTCCAGGATAGACTATTTTCTCATTAGTCAACAATTACTACCTTTTTTACAAGACTGTCAGATACACACAGGGATTATATCCGACCACCCCCCTGTTATACTATTCATGGAGCCCCTTATTTGATGGTTAGACCTCATACCTGGTTCTTAAATAATACATTATTGAAAGAATCCTCTATAGTTTCTCACTTTAAAGATGTTTTAACAAAGTCCATACAAGATAACCAGGGTTCGATCCAGGCTTTTGATATTTTGTGGGGACCTTCAAAGCCACAAAGAGGGGAGAGTTAATTCATCTGGCAACTGTCCATAAAAAAAATAACAGTCTAAAGTAAATGCTTGGTTTCATAACATTCGAGCCTTAGAGAGGTCACTGTCTGTGTCTTCCTCTGAGGCTGTTCACGTACAATTTATGCAGCTATGAGCTGAATATCAGCCTACCTGTTAGGTAAAGTTCATACATATGAACATAGGGATATACGAGATTGCCAGCAGAAACAGGCCTCATGGTCTCTCGAATCTGCTCGAGTGTGCAGCAAGCCCCTCATCTCACAGATGCCTCACTTGCCCCCCTTCACAGTAGCCCTTATCCTTACCCTGTCCCAACCCCTCTTGAAACTGCCCATTGTCTTACAGGACACCATCTCATCTGGTAAGGTGTTCAATTTGTCCACCATTCTTTCCATGAAGAAATGTCTCCTCATTTCCCTCTTGAAGCTTCCCCCCCCCCTCCAATCTGAGTCTATGCCCTCACATGTCCCTTCCGCTTCTCTTCTGAAAATCCATTCTGTGTTGGTCTTGTTTATCCCCTTCAGATACTTAAAGGTCTCAATCATATCCCCCCATCTCTCCTCTCCTTCAGTGAATGCATATTTGGCTCTCCTAGCCTGTCTTCATAGGGCTTGCTCTACAATCCCTGGATCGTCTTTGCGGCTCTTTACTGCACCCCCTCCAACAATCTGATGTCCTTCAGGAATGGGTGCCAGTACTGCACGCAGTAATCCAGATGGGGCCTGACCAATGACATATACAGGGGTAGGATAACCTCCCTCTTTCTGGAGGAGATCCCTCTCACAAGATAGAGTGGCTTCATGTCTTAAAGCCACTTACATAGGCCAGTGCAATAAAGCTGATAAGGTTCTAACCCTTTGCCTCAAGCAACAGAGTGCCTCTTGCTACATTACTGCTTTGTTAGATCCCCAGACTAACTCCCTAACCAGTGATGGCAAAAAGATGAAAACTATCTTTCAGGACTTCTATCAGCATCTGTACTCTGCCCCAACCCCTTGGTCCATCATCCTCTGAAGCCTTCAAGGATTTTTTTGGCAAACATCGATCTCCCCTGCCTTTTGAAGGACCAGCAGGACCACCTGATTGGCCCAATAACAGAATCAGAGGTGGCTAATGCAATATCTTCCCTTCCACTAGATAAAGCCCCAGGACGAGATGGGTTTTTGTCCCTTTTTTACAAAACTTTGAAAAAGGAGCTACTTCCCTTATTGGTAAAGTTACATAATGTTTGGTGCTTTCCCACTCTTCAGGAAGCTTCCCTACTGTATTTGAGGCTTGCATTGTACTCCTCTCCAAGACAAGGAAGGATCCTGCTAAAGTGAAACATTATTGTCCCATGTCCTTATTAAAAGTGGATGTAAAAATATAAGATATTGACTACATGTTTGTCTGGGGTATAAATGTCACTTTTGGGCTTGGAACAACCAGGTTTTGTCTCCGGGCAAAACTCTAGTAACCATTTTTGGAAGTTGTTTCACCTCTTCTCTGCATCCAGATGATCTGACACAGACTCGGTGTTGGTTTCCCTGGACACAGAGAAGGCATTTGACTGAGTGGCATGGCCGTATTTATTTATGGTACTGCAGAGATATGGGATCCCTTCCGAATTTGTGCATAGAATAAAAATACTATATTCTAAGCCTCAGCACATATTTTATGCAACTACAAACTTTTGTACTTGTTTTGGTTAGTCAGAGGGACTTCTCAGAGATGTCTCCTGTCTCCATATTTATTTAATCTTTATATTGAGCCCTTGACATGCAGGATAAATTCATCTAGGGAAATCCAGTGAATAAAAGTGGGAGACTTAGAATTTAAGTTGTCCACATTTGCGGATGACATTCTGCTTCATATTTCTAACTGGTGCATCTCTTTACCAGCAGTGCTCCACCTAATTTCCAGTTTAGCCAGTTCTCAGGTTACAGATTAAATCTGCACAACATTGTGGTTTATTCCCTATCTACCCTCTGCCTTAAAGACTATATTTTAAAGCTCAGCCTTCAATGGGAGCCGAAAGACTTGTTGTATTTGGGCATTAATTTAACTCAAGCCCTTCATTTGTTGAAATCATTAAACTTGGACCCTATTCTAAAACAAATTGAAATGAATCTACATAGATGGTGTCATTTACCTTTATCGTTGTTGGGTAGAGCTGATGTTATTAAAATTAATTTGTTGCATGCCTATTGTATCCCCTTAATATGTTGAATTTTTTTCTTCCTAAAAACTGGTTTAACAAAATAGATTCTATATGTACTGCCTTTCTTTGGTCAGGCAAGTCCCCATATCGGGCTTTTGGTAAACTGTGTAGGCCATGTCAGCTGGGGGGCATACAACTTCTTGACTTTTATTGTTATATTTTAGCCCTACATGGGTCTAAATATTTTCAATAGGGCAATCTTGATGTTGATGGTACTCTTTCCTCAAGCTGGCTATCCATTGAAGATAACCTAACCAGGAAATACAATTTTCGCCTGGCTTCCTTGCTATATGTTCCCCTGCCTAGTTTACCAAAGAAGCTCAGAGTTACCCCCTTTGGATGATCTCTCAAGGCCCATTCTCAACTATGTAAATTCCTAAATTGTGAATATCAGAAGGACCGCCAACTCCTTTTTAATAACCCTAATCTGTGTATTTCAGATGAACCCTTGTTAGCTGGAGAGTTGAAGGGACTTGAGGTAGGCTCTAGAGCAGGACTTACTAAGGGGCACAAATTACTCTCCTTCTCGGAGTTTCAATCTAAATTTTTTAAATATGCACAAGTTCAACACTATTTAAAAAATATTTTGGGGACACCCCCATGGTCAAGCTCAGTGGGTTCATTTTTTCATAAACTTGTTTCTCACTCACTTCGAGATAAATCTATATCTTATCTCTATCATAAGATTAACCAGCAAGCCTAGAACATGGTAAAACCAGTCACTTTTTATTGGAAGAATTCCCTTTGTATAGACCAGCCCAGTTTTTATTGGGCTAAGATTTAAGCCTATGTATATTGGCTTATTAAACAAGATCATCTTAGACTACTACAGTTTAATGTCCTACATGACCTTTATTACTCTCCCTTTAAGTTGTTTAAGATGGACAAGCTAACATCCCCAATATGTGAGCATTGGGGTAAAGAGGATGGTACAGTCTATCATCTTTTGTGGTCCTGCCCAATAATTAAGTCTTTCTGGGCCCTCATTCAAAAAGCCTTTGCATCTTTCTTTGGGCATGCTAATTACTTTACAAAAGAGGTTTTTATTTCTGGGGATTACAAATCCATTCCATCAGTTAAAGAAAAATTGTGTATGGCACTAATTGCTTTAATTACTAAGTTTATTATCATGAGACACTGGACAGGCAATTGGACACCCTCATACGCTGAGTGACTTCATGAGTTTTTATCTGCTTTAAATGGTGAATGTGCAAGTGCCTCATTTAATCATGTATGGCACAAGTTCCAGGCTTGCTGGTCTCCATTATATTCTTATGTCATGCAAAAACCTTGATTTTTTTTTCTCTCCCCTTTCCCCACTATGTGTATTACCTTATACCTTATAGTGTTTGTTGATCTCAGTGTTTATGACAGTATTTTTTTTCTTTGCAATGTCCAAGATCACTGTTCACCCAACAAAGGGTCAATGTGATCACCACAAGGCGGGATGGGGGGTGTTGGTTGGAGGGGAGGGAGGACAGGATGGTCTTGTTAGGAATGTTATTATATTATTATTAGTTTTTTTTTGTGTTATTGCTGTGTAATAGTGTCCTTGTATATATTATTCCATTGTTGTTTTTTTATTGTTGTTATAAGTCTAGTAAAACCCTAATAAAGTGTATTTAATTGCAAAAAAACACAAAAATGGGGGTGCTTCTTCAGACAATGTAATTGCTCATTACAACATGTACATAGTCATACTAGTTATACTAGGATATATAGGGTGCAACAGGCCCATAGACCCAATAAGAAACCTCTGAAATTACTTATAGCCTGTGATACTTGGGTTAGAAAGCAAGTATCTGTCAAGCCTATTCTTTAATGTATTTTTACACATATTAATAACTATATTTAATGGTAAGTCATTCCAGGGTTTTACCACCCTTTGTGAAAAATAACAACCCCATTTTTTTTGATTTGCATATTTGTTTTTTTAATTGAAGGGGATGACCTCTAGTATCTACTTGTAATTGCTTATATTCTGCATTACAATTGATTAATAAATTATCATCATTAATAATGTTCCAGATGAATAACAAATCACCTCTCAATCGCCTTTGTTCCAAAGACATTAAATTTAGTTTACATAGTCTTTCTTCATAAGTAAGACATTTATTGGAAAAGAAGGATTGTGTAATTCTCCGTTGTACCCTTTTGATTGTATTAATGTCTTTATGTAAATATGGGGACCAAAGTTGAGATGCACAATCAAGATGTGAACGATAAAGAGGAAATAGGATTTCAGGGTTTCTAGAGAAGATATTTCTTTTTATTGACCACCATATTCTATTTGCTTTATTTATACTATTTGAAATTTGTGTATCAAAAGATAAGTTTGAATCTACCATAACTCCTAGGTCTTTTTCACATTTTGTATCTACAGTATAATTAATTCATTATATATATAATACTGATATTTAATGTTCTTTTTGCAAAAATGTAAAACTGTACATTTGGATGTATTGAATCTCAAGTTCCAATTTAATGACCAGTTTCCCAATATATCCAAATCTCTTTGAATAACTGCACAGTCATTTAGATGTTTTGCAGTATTAACAATTTTACAATCATCAGCATACTTTATAATGTGACTTTCGATGCAGCCAGCTAGATCATAGACAAAACATTGAAATATTAATGATGCAAGTACTGAGCCTTGAGGAACACCACTTAAAACAGGAATCCAAGAAGATCTATACCCATCTATTGATACACATTGTCATCTATTTTTGAGCCAATTTTTAATTCATTTAATAAATATAAGGTTAATCTTTAAGGATTGCAAATTTTGTATAGTGTCCTCAGTAAGGCCAAGTAAAAAAAAAACTGCAAATTCAGAAAATAAAAAGATACATGCAAATGTATACATTTGTTAAGTGCATTATTATAAACATAAATACTAATATTATTTCTATAAATACTTATAGTACAATATTACCGGCAACAGAGACTTGCACGGCTAGCAAACTATTATCAAGAAAGTAATATTGCAAGATAATATTTGTAATCAGAGCTTCTCATTCTCTGTTTTCTGCTTCCAGGATAGGACTTCATATGTGTAGTCTGATCGTGGTCATGTTTCTGTTTCTGATATACTCTTCACATACACAGTGTCTAAATAAAGACAAACAAGATTTGTATAAATATAAAAATAAATAAAAAAAACATAAATATCATGCACACCTTCTGAGTCCCGGACCACTGACCAAGGGCTCTGGAGGGATAAAACAACCATTGCTCAAGGCAGCCCACTGAGAACAGTCACTGATTTCTATTTATTTTCTCAGTAATATAGAATGTGACTCTGTGAGGTGGCTGACACCCTCAGAAGGTACATTGCTAGGCTTGCTTGACAGATGGAGTCACCAAAAGGGTACAAGGATAATCCAGGTAGAAAGCAGGCAGGTACACTAAAGATTTCTCCAAACTATGATGAAATTGATGCTGGTGAAAGGTGAGGGACTGGCAGAACTGTAGTCTGAAAATGTACTGGCACAAAGTAAGCAAGTCTCAACACACTAATGAAATTGTTGCTGGTGAAAGGTGAGGGACTGACAGAACTGTAGCATGAAATTGTCCAGCACTGAGTGGGTAATGCATTATGTGCTGAACAACAAACTCGGCCAGCCAAGCAAAATGGCAGACATGCTCTAGCTGAGCTCTGTAAGGCACAGACTTAGAAAGTAATAGATGCAAGTAAATCTGACCACCTGTAGTCGCAATTGCTCTCTAATCCACTCTAGGTAGCCCATGGCCTTGGACAAGTAACAAAAATGGTAGCTTAAACTGAATTTCAAGCAAAGCTGCGTTATTCTACTTTGCAACCACTCCATAAGTCTGCACTAGGTCCCAGGCCTCAGCAACAGCAAATGAGCCACAATGACTGGCTTAGATCCCTGCCTACCATACCAGCTGCATTTGCTAAAATGCAAATAGGGATGTCGGCCAGCTTTGCCAACATCTCCACTCAAATTAGTCACATCCAGGGAGTAGTCAGTTAACTGATGGAGATGTCTGCAGCCCATACTTTCCATATCGATGAACTCGAGAAGCAGGTAAGCAAACTCAAAGATGTGGTGAGTGACACTGATGGGGAGGATAACATCCTGAAAGTTGCTATGGAAGATCTACAGGCAGGGAGCAAGAACCAAGAAAACTGCTCCTGTAGATTTAATCAGTGCATTGTCAGTCTGCTAGAGTGGCTGGAGGGCAAAGTTCCAGAGAAGAAACTCCATACATGGCTGGTGCAGTACTAAAAGATGGAACGGAGTGCTCTGAAATTCAAGGTGAAAAGAACTCATGGAACTAGGCACAAACCCAAGTTGGGTGAGTGGCCCCACCACTACATAATCAAGTATCTGAGGTATACTGATAAAGAAGCTGTTCTCCAGTCTGCCAAGGCCACTGGCCTGATCTGCCTTGGTGATGGTTGCGTATATGTTTTTCAAGACTATAGCTGCAACCTTCAGGTGAAATGGCAGCAGTTTAATGGTGTGACAATGAAGCTTCACCACTGAGAACGAGCCTCTTCTTTCTTATACCCAGCCTGACTCCACATTTCTTAGTC
Organism: Neoceratodus forsteri; assembly: GCA_016271365.2. Classification (NCBI taxonomy): domain Eukaryota; kingdom Metazoa; phylum Chordata; order Ceratodontiformes; family Ceratodontidae; genus Neoceratodus; species Neoceratodus forsteri. The sequence goes on along the minus strand of CM057449.1, from coordinate 537,366,718 downwards.
GGGTCAATGGTTGAGATTTTTTACTGAAACAGCAGTGGCAGCAAGGTATATTGAACAGGTGGAGGCAGCTTCCACACCAGAGACACAGCCTGGCCTGATGAAAGAGGTAGGCTAAAGGGTTATTGATAAGAGGCGCCCCCCTACCCCCATGCTACAGGCTCTCAACTGGCTCCTGTGATGTCTTTGCAGAAACACAGCCAGGGCAACTACCTTTAACTTCTTAACTGTAATATCTCAGTATCTGTTCCTCCTGTTTGTCTATTGGGGAACCAGTCACAAGAATCTTGTCTTTCAATAGCGGGGGGGGGGGGTTCATTTGTCATTCCTGCTACCTACAGGGGCATCACTACCATTTGGATCTGGCTCCAACATCAAAGTCCCAGTGCTCGGCTTGCACACTAGTGAGCAGTTTATCTGCCTCATTGTGTTTTCCTGGGGTGAAGCTCTGCCTTATGTTGCATTGTGAGGGAGTATAGCAAATACTAAATCTACTTCACTGGCCCTATTTTTGGCCAACACAAAAGTTCAGCAACATTTTTTTAGTTTCTGTGGGCAGCCACATGGTTGCTTTTTCTAACTGTTCCAGAATGATGTATGGGTCTCGACTGCTTCAGGGGAAGCAGGTAACTGTGAACTCCATGTGGTGTAAAAGCAGGGGCCAAACCTCTTTCCTTCTCACTTGTTGCTCCTGCACAACAGTGCAGTGCAGCAGTGACAGACAGAACATGCAGCACTATATCGCTCCAGTCACCTAATTTGCTGACTATGCTTTGTGCCTTCTACTTGGAATGTACTATACTTTGTGGCTCACCAATGGATTAATCAGCTGTTCCAACTTTCTTCAGTTAACCTAAGTGTTGAACTCTCCTGATCTCCCCCTAACTGTGTCTTGGGATGCAGGTACTGATGGGGGGGGGGGGGGATGCTGCAGACCTCGATGTTCATAATTTAACCTTCCAGGTTTGTCTTAGACATAAATGCCATGACTATCCTTTAAATCCCAGAGTCTTGCCAGCCACACATACCAGGTCATTCAACCAGAGTGGAGAGACGACTTTGATGAAATGTCACTTTTTATATCACTCTGCTGCATTCCCCCCCCCTCCTCCAAGCCACTCCAACTGTGGAGAAGGAAGTTATTTATTTTGATTTCTGGACCTACCTGATCAGCTTTATCCTCATGGGAGGTATACAGGCTGGTTCATGTGGGATGCTCATACCTGGTGAAGCAACCATGTCAAGCCAGATGTATTCTCTTGTTGCTTTATTAATCACTTTTCACATTACATATATTACCAATTTACACACTGTTTTGAGTTCATATGTGCCTTACATCAAACCCACACATACTAACAACCTTTATAAGGGATGCTTTGCCAAGCGGCAGATAGCTTGATAGTTAGGACATGGTTAGTTGTTAGTTTTTTACTTGCTGATTATTTGCTCAGTTTAGAAGGGTGGAGGTAATGTTCCAAAATGTTTACTGTTCTATGTGTTGTTTGTTTGGAGGGGGAGGGTCTGGAGATGTGGGTGTAAATGGAAGTGAAAAAGACAAAAGTTGCTTTTTGTTTCAGTTATTTTCAGTTCAGTTAAAGAAGTTGCACCTATGGGCAATCTCAGTTCATATGTGAGGAGTATATCCTCGAGACTGATTAGCAGACCTACAAACAATTTTGATTCCCATGACTAACAAGCCAGCAATTACCACTTGGAATATAAACAGCTTTTAAAATGTGTTGAAATGATGAAAAGTCATAGGGCTGGTTAGGAAATCTAAAACACAGATCTCGCACATGCAGGAAACACACATGAGCAAAGCAGAATTTGAAAAGACCAGGAAGAGCTTGGGGGGAAATGGGTAGCATCATGCTTCTCAGCAAATCTAGGAAAGTGGTTATCTGGGTGCTCCTGGAACCAAGCCCAGTTCTTTCCTGCACTACTGACCAGGTGCTTGATCTGCCTCAGCCAAAATTTCTATAACATGGGGTGGGGGGGGGGTCAGTAGGCTCTATATATGCCCCTAACATTGGAGACTCCATTTTTTTCCCAAAAGCTGGCACTGTACATAACAGATTTCTCCAGCCCATGGTTGTTGGGTGGAGACTATAATTATGTAAGTGACATGGTGTTGGACGTCTCTTACTGCAACCCAGTTCTCATGTATTGGAATGCTCAGGCTTTGGGAGCCTTGCATTCCAACCCTAACCTTGTTGATTTGTGGAGGCACTGCCATCCCACATACATGCATGTTCTTACAGGAGTTAAAATGGAAATACTATTCCGTCAGCAGCTCTCAGATTCAATGAGCCATTATTTTAACATATGCAGCGGCATACCTCAGTGGAGACAGGTTGTGGAAGTACCTCACCTGGCAACTATGTAAACAAGAATGGGAAAGAACCATAACCCAGATAGTGAATCTAAGCATCTCCCTCACGTCTGATCCTTCCGAGAGCAAGGGCATATTCTGCTTCTCATTTCATTTAATTTCATTTATTTTTCATTCTTGTAGGCCTGATAAGTAAAACTGCATGTTTTCATAGGCGACAAGTAAATACAATAAATACATATACAACATCAACTCAGACATACAATTCAATAACAAAGTAAAAAAAAAACATACAAACATACAGCACATTTCCATCTACCTTGTTGCTAAAGGGAACTGCATGTCTTTGAGAACCATTCACAACTATTTAAACAAAGGGAAGACACTGATAAAGGGTTTTAACTTCCTGCATATGCACCAGGCCAGTGTTCCAGGAATTTAACACATCGTTTGTCTTGTTACCGTAGATCAAACAGTTTACTGGTCATTTTCCTGTGGATCTGATTATTTTACATCATTTGGCAATGGGGCAAATCCTCCCCCTGGAGGCACACCACCGAAATTGATCTGTCCCTGCTCATGTGTGAGCCTTGAGTTTACCCATGTAAACCTCCTCCTTTCTTTTCTATCTCTCTCCATTTGTTATCCACTGTGTCAACTTCCTCTCCTCCTACCCCACGCAACCCCCCACAGTAAGCATCTTGACATCCTACCTTTATTATGGAACCATGGCAAATACCCTTTATTTCTATCTGAGGCACCCCATTACTAAGGACTGGGTGCAAACAACTGCCCCGGCTGGAAAAATCATATTTGAGCACCTGTCGTTAGAAACCCTCCTTTGTTGGGACCCTAGGCGACTGCACTGTATCCAAACCTGCAGCATGCAGAGGAAAGATGTTACATGGTATGAGCTATGGGAGATATCCCTCAAACTGCTGCTCCTCCTCCTACTTCTCATGTCTGGTGGGATCCACCCAAGCCCTGGCCCTGGCTCAAACATTAAGATAAAGTCTGCAAAAACTGAAAATGGGCTATCCATTGTTACCCTAAATATCTGCAGCCTCCTTCCTAAGCTGGCATCTCTTCAAGCCTTTATTTGACAACATAATCCTGACATACTTGTAATCGTTGAGACCTGGCTAACACCTAGCACTCCAGATCATGCAATCTCGCTCCAAGGCTACAACCTCTTCAGACTTGACTGGGTAAAAAGGCAGGGGGGCAGATGTGTTATTTATATAAAGGACTACCTCTCGTGCCACCTTGCCAGTTTCTCCCCAGAAAACACCCTAGTACAACTTCTCCCTGTCAAGCTTCACCTTGGTGCCCATAACAAAGTGCTTACTGTGGCTGCAGTCTATATCCCCCCCTAAAGACCCACGAGCTGGGCTCCAGTCTATCCTTGAATTTGCAAGATTACAACCTCCTGACTCTGAGCTCTTCCTTCTTGGTGATTTCAATATAAATTGGCTTGCCTGAGATATTGGACCCAGCAGGGATACTATCCTAGCAACCAACCTAACAAAGATGGTCAACTCCCCTACTAGAAAAAACTACAAGACTGGAACCAGCACTCTCATTGACTGGATTCTTACTAATCGCCTGGACCAGATAAAAAACACCACCATTCTCTCTGACTCCCTCAGTGACCACTCCCCTGTGATCTGTATCTGGACAAATAAATTCCACAAACCACCTACTAAAACCATCCTAAGTCAAATGCTACCACAGGGAAATCTTGCTAAGCTAAAGACCTGCCTCCTACAACAAGACTGGTCCCCTATCTACAATACACTGGATGTGGACGCTGCCCTAGACTTCTTCATTAAAACTTTCAACATTGCCTGTGACACCTACGCACCTTTCAAAAAATGTAAAATCAAAGCCCTCTCTAATCCCTGGCTAACATCCAAACTACTGGCTTATCTTAAAGCACGTGACCATCTTTGGGCTATAGCCAGGGCCACAGGCTCCATAACAGACTCACTTAACTATAAACAGGTGTGCAACCTATGCACTTCACAAATCAGGCAAATGAAGAGCTCCTATTTCAAGAATGCTCTAGAAACCACCTGGGGTGACGAGAGATCCTTCTGGGACAATATACATAATATTACGGGCAAACAGTCTAAATCCTCTCTCACAGCAATGAACATTGATGGCTCCACTACCCGTGACCCTAAGACTATGGCCGATGCCCTAAATAAAACCTTCACTGACCTCAGTGGTGTCCTTTCACCAGACTTCTTCCAGGACTTGTCAGTTCCAAAACTCGTATCCCAAACCACCTCGCCAGACAAACTGCTATTTCACTTTAAAATAGTTAAGACATATGAAGCCTACAGATACATAAAAAGGCCTGCTCTAAATCTAGAAATAGCAGTGACATCATTGATCTAAAACTTCTGTCCCTCACCTTGGAAGAAGTGATCCACCCCCTCACCAAAATTCTCAACCTCTCCCTGTGCCAAAGTCAATTCCCCAACACATGAAAGGCTGCTATAGTCACACCATTGCATAAAGGGGGCAACAAATCCACACCAGGGAACTATCGGCCCATATCTATACTTCCACCCCTCTCCAAAGCTCTTGAATGGATCATGGCAGATCAACTATCAGACTACCTGCAAATACGATCTACTCTGCATTTCAAGCAACACGATTTAGGAAAGGACACAGTATGTCGACGGCCCTACTTGATTTCTCTAGTGAAACTCACAAAGCCTTGGATAAGGGTTATTTAACGGAGCTGTTTTCATAGACCTCACAAAGGCCTTTGACACTGTTCACCATAGCCTTCTAATCTCTTCTGCTCAACATTGGGCTAGCGAGGACCTGAAGCCTGGGTAAAAGTTACCTGGCAAACGTTCTCAAATGGTAAAAATCTCTGAGGTTCTCTCTGACTCCAAACCGGTCCTCTCTGGTGTCCCCCAGGGCTCAATTTAGGTCTTCTCCTCTTCAGCCTATTTCTAAACTTGCTTCCCAAATCCTGCCCTGAAACATTAATACTCTATGCTGATGACGCTGTAATTCTCTCCTCCCATAAGGATCCAAATCCACTATGACAGAGCTTGCAGCTTGCTTTCTCATGTGTTGAAAAGTGGTTCCTTGAGCACAAACTGGTCCTAAATCCAAAAAACAAAAACAAAAGTCATGCTTTTCACCAGTTGCCAAAACAGAAATAGGCATACTCCACTTGTCATAAAAACTTCTCTTGGAAATACACTAGAACAAGTGAAAACCTTCAAATACCTTGGTATCACTTTTGACGAATGTCTTACTTTTGCGGCCCACATCGATAACACTGCAAAAACAGTGCACCAACGCATTGGAATTTTGTACCGGAACCGTCAATTTTTCAACCAAGCTGCCTTGAGGATTGCTGTTCAAAGCTCCATCATCTCAATTATAGACTATGGTCTAATTGTCTATGGCTCAGCTACTACCACTGCACTAAAGAGCATCTCAACAGCACTAAACAAAACCTGTCAACTCCTCACTGGAGCACAGAGACGGACTCACACTTGTGACCTCTACACGGAAACCGGTTGGTTGCATCTTTCCAATCGCCTCATGTATCTCACCTGCGTGATGGCAAAAAAATCAATCTTGGGACTCACTCCTCCATGTATCCAGGACCTGCTCTGCCTGAACAATGGAACTCATACCACCAGAAGATCTGACCACCAACCTTTCCTTGTCCCTAGATGTCGGACTGCTCAGGGACAAAAATCTTTTATATACCGTGCCCCTACCTGGTACAATGCCCTTAACCTGCCCTCCTTATCCTCCACGACATTGGGAGTTTTCAAATCCATACTTTACACTCACCTCACAGCCTCCTGCTCCTGTGACTGCTTTGACTAAAGTCTCATCCCACTGAGTGCACTTACATATGTTTCACTCAACCACCATGGTCTCCTCTTTGACAAAGACAACCTGAGTACCACTAACCTGGTCCTGTCTGCACCTAACCTTCTTATTTCTCCCACTCTTCCCTCTCAAGCTCTCTAATCCTTATTCCTTGCCCTTGACACTGCCTCTGAGTTCCTTTTTCTTTTCTGTACATAAATGTTACTGTTTAAATTGTGGCCTTGTTAAACGGCTTACTGATTGTTTGTAACACTGTCTACTATGTTTTTTGTACTTAATGACATGGAACCTTTGTAAAAAGAGCCTTGGCTCAAAGGTATTAATTCCTAGAACAATAAACTTCAAACTTCAAACTTCAGTATTACAATAACATTTTAAATACAATAAATGACATGTACATTCCTGTTTATCCTTCAAAAAAGGAATTCATTTTCCTTTGAAGTTAAAAACTGTTCTACAGTTGATTAATTCCCCTGGCAAAGAGTCACAAAAAAAAAAAGAGGAGCATGATAAAGTAAAGATCTCTGACCAATTACTTGCCTGAACAGAGGAACCTTGAATGTTATTCTGTTCTGGGATCTAGTACCAGAGCTGTTGACAAGTCATGAAAACAGAGTTGAAATTGAGTTTGGGAGAAAATGCTTTTAAATATAAAAATACCCATTCTCAATAAAACTCTGTTGTCCAGAAACAAGCAATTGGACTGTCTATATAGAAGGCAATGGTGAGCTTAAAAAGGAGCACTTAACATAAATCTGTTTATTGCATTATACAGTATGTGACCTGAAGTTGGTCCAGCAACTTGATCTGGTTGCTGAATAGACAATGAGGCCATAGTCTAATACACTTAATGAAAAACTATGTGCCGATAGAAACCTAGCTTCACTAGTTAAACAAGATTTAACTCTATATAAGCCTCCCAGCCTTTGGTGGATAGTCTTCCTTACACCGTTTATACAGTATGTAACTCAAAGGATAGTTTAGAATCCAAGAATAATCCAAGTTACCTAAAATGTTCAACCAAATCAATAACATTCCCATTGAGGTCTGTGATTGAAGGTAGGTCTATACATTTTTGTTTATTCATAAACACCATTGTTTTTGTCTTTTTGTAGTTTAAAACTATACAATTTTAAATTAACCAATTTTGAAAAATATCAGAATCAGTCTGGACCTTCTCAAGGGTATCTTTAGAATGTGAACTTATCCCATACAATACTGCATCATCTTCTATCAAACCCTGTATACCTCATTGGATTCTTCCATGGGTCAACAATTGACACCTTACGGGGCAAGGCCCAGTTATAACCATTTGATTCCCACATGGTTAATAAACTGAGCAACCCTTTAACATATGAAGAGGTTGTGCATGCTGTACATTGTCTCAAAGGGGCAAGGCCCCAGGCCCCAATGGGCTACATATTTATTTCTTCAAACTCTTTTCCAAAAAGCTCATAGACCCCCTAATTAGCATGCTGAGGGAAAGTCTAGCATCTGGTCTGTTTACACCCTCCAAATGATCAGCAACTATTACTGTGCTTCCTAAACAGGGCAAAGACCCCTCCCTTTGTGCCTCCTACAGTCCTATCACCCTCTTGATGGCTGACCATAAAATTATTGTCAAGGTCATAACTAAAGGTCATAGCTACTCCTTTAGAACTGATTTTGTCAAGGTGCATCCATAGTGATCAAACTGATTTTGTTAATGGGAAGCAGGAGAAACAGAATATACATAGAACATGGAATACCATTCATCAATGGGGCAAAAAGTCAGCTAGGCATGGAGTGGTAGTCCTTACTGTCAATGCAGAAAATGTATTTGACCATGTGGAGTGGAAATGTATGTTTGAAGTTTTAAGACGATTTGGTATGGGACTACAATTAAGGGTTGGATGAAAACTCTCTACTTCTCCCCGTGACCCAAATAGTGGTGAATGGCTCACTAACTCCAGCCTTCTCCCTGGAAAGAGGCAGTAGACAGGGATGCCCCTTGTCACCACTTCTTTATGTACTCTCCCTTGAGCCCTCCAGTGGCTGGGATTCAGTTGTCTATGGACATTGAAGGATTCAAAGGGGGAGAGTTTTGAACTCAAAACCACGTTGTTTGCAGATAAGCTGTTATTATATTTCTATCAATCCCCCCAGGGTCTTCCAGCTGCCCACTCCCTCCTTCAGGAATATGGAGATATTTCCCGGCATATTATAAATTGGTATAAGAGTAAGATCCTCCCAGTAGAGAAAAAATACAGAATGCAACTATTTGCCAGCAATCTGGGCCTCAGACTGGGTCTCCATAGAATCCTCAGTTTTAACCTCAATACAATTAGCAGATGTACCTTTCATACAGAAAACCTTTATTTGTTCTTTAAAGCCTTCAAATCTATGGGTGGCATACATGGTGCAGATATGGAATGAGGTCTGTGGATTTCTTAGGTTTGAAGTTACACTGTGTGTAGAGACCCCCATCTATGCATGTATGGGTTTCTCTCTCAGCCGTCGGGATGTAGGTTTTCAAAATTGGGCTAAATTGGGACTTCAGAGGGTGGGTCAACTTTTTGATGGGAGAATTTTCAAGACATTTTGTAAGCTTTGAGATGAGTTTGGAATCCCCTCCCGGGATCTTGTTACATACTTACAAATGCTGCATTATTGTTCTGAGGCCTTGCAGAGGGATGCCCTCCAGGCGACAGTTAACCCTCTCCAAACCCTGATAATTTCTATGGCCTCCCAACTGGACAGTAAGGGTTGTATTTCTAGATTTTATATTTTTTTTACTGGATTTTTAGGAAGACCCACTGGTTCAGCTTAAAAACAAGTGGGAGACAGAGATGGGGATTTCAATGACAGATGAAGATTGGTCCTGAGTATGGAAAGGGGTTCACATCACCACACCCTCACACTCATGGCAGAAGTTTAGATAGCGAGGTAGCACTATGATATTTTTGTACCCCGGTGATGATAAAACATCTTGGATGCCATCAGTCAGATCAGTGTTGGAGGGGCTGTGGTGCATTGGGAATCCATTCACATGTTTTTGGGGACTTGATCCCTTCAACAGATATATTGGAGGATAGTGGTGGATACAGTTGGGAAGATGTTTGGGACCAATATACCCCTTCCTTTTCCAACATGGGTCCTTCTGGGCTTACCCCCTAAAGAGATTCAGGATAAATCTGCTTCATACACAGATACATAGATACATAGACAGTGTCGGCAGATAAGGGCCTACAGCCCACCCAGTCTGCCCATTTGAGCTTGTAAGTTCACTTTATGTTTTCCAAGAAGTCTGTTGCTCCTCACCCCTCATACTTATTTTTCATTGTGGCTGGGCAGCTCTAAAAACTCAACTCAATTGTGGTTAACTTTGACTGCTCCATCAGAGGACCATTGGTTATGAAATTGTCAAAAAATCTTGATTATGTAACAATTGACGGCTTCCCTTCAACTTCAAAAAGACAAGTTTAGAAGCCGTTGGCTTCCTTTTTTCTGTTTTCTGGCAGAAAAAGAAGGGGTTGAAGTGGTAGATATCTTGGGTCACTATAGTTAATGTTACTATAGTTAATGACACTTATTAGAGTTCAGGTTCCTTTTTTTCTTTTTCTTCCTAGCTGTTTTGGTCATTTCTTGAGATATAATATTATGTAAAGATGCAATATGTTATTGTTTATGATCTCCTCTTTAAGAGAGATCGAATTTATCATTTGTTGTATTTTGGCTACATTTTCTTACATGCATTGTAAGTTTTTGATTTAGATGGGGGGTTTTAATTATAGAAATTCATTTGTGATGTTCTATTAGCTAGATTTTATTATGTTTTGAGTGGGGACATCCTTCTGTTGTGTGTACTGTTTCTAGTTAACACTGAATAAAGTTTGATTTAAAAAAAAAATGATAGTAAAGCCATAGCCCAGAACTGGTTCTCTCTAGATCTGCCATCTGTCCAACAATGGGCTCACAATATGCAACTTTGTGTTAAATTGGGAAGAATCCAAAGGGGTGCCAATGGATCCACTGTGCTATTCATTAAGGTGTAGGAGCCCTTGCTTCCATCTATTGAAACTGGCATCTTTCCTTTGTTTTTAGAACATTAGAGGCCTTCTCACCCAAGACTGGTGTTATATACTTAATACATAACTAGGGATGCAGTGAAATTTAATTTCACCAGCAATGTTCCAGTGAAATAGGGAATTTCGCAGCATATTTCATGGGTGCAAATTGCAAAATTCTGCCCACGAAATGTGGAATTTCACCCACGAGTAACAAAATTCCACTGTTCATGGGCCAAATTCTGCATTTTGCAGGTGGAACTTCGCATTTCACACCCTCAAAATATTTTACAAAATTCACAAAATATTTCCTGGAGCAAAATTTGTGGATTTCACCCATCTCTATATGTTACTGTGCTCTCTCTTTTTTGTCTCTTATGGTTGTTTGCCTTATGATGTGCACTGTCTGTAACTAGATTTTTCTTCTTGAGTGTATACTGACCACTGTAACTGCCATTCTGCTAACTATACCTGTGTACTCATTATTTACTTCAATAAACATATTTTACAAAAAACACAAAAAGCAACAAACGTGAAACTACAAACATACTTCCCAACACTTTAATGAAAAATTCCAAGGAAATTCAAAAATCCTGCCTAACTCCGCAGAATTCTTTTGGAAGAAGAATTCTGAAATTTCAAAAAAGTTGCTTGCAGCTTTTTAGTCAAGCTGCTATTTATCAGTTCATAGTCTAAATAAATTGTAGATTAGTGTTCCAGGGTTTACATAAACCTCAGATCAGTTTTTCTCATACTGTTGATTTACATAATCTGAAGAAAACAAATCCACTGTTAAAATTAGCACAGTTTCAGAATTCCACATAACTTAAAAAAGAAATTCCAAAAAGCATTTCCATAACAGAAATGCCATATGCCTGAATTCCACAGACTGAATTTTACATTCTGCACAGTTCTAGTGCTGGTAAATTAGACGTTTAGAGATTGAAAGCACTGTAATCGGAAATTCTCTGTTTATTCACAATCCAAGTCTAGTGTGGACAGGTACAGTGCAGTCTTCCACACATTGCAATGTGTTCAGTACTAGTGAAAGGTCAATGATAGCAGCACTTGAGACTGCAACCTCTGTTTATCTATAGGGCTAGTTACAGAGTGAAGAGCTGTAACTGCAGTGTGATTCTGCACAGTAGCCTGCATGGCTGGTACGGGGGGACCTGCACAATCCCAGTGGAAATTTTCACTATTCCTCCAGGTTCCAGGTTTCAATGTTTTTATTGTTCAGCAATCAAGCCTTTACAACATACTAAGCACAGAAAATTATATACAAAAAAAAAGAGAAACAAAGAAAAGGAGAAAAAAATACTAACTCTAATATTACATTTAAAATTTTAGCACATAAAAATCCATGAACAAATGAATTGTCATAGGCAGAGAGGCGTTTTTCTTTTTGTTTCAGCACCTGATAAAAAAAAACTTGAAACCATCTTAGCCTCCTCCAATGTCTGAGGGTGAAGAAGTATGAATAAAATATCATATTTTGCATTCACATATTTAATAAGAAAATCATTTAACAGATTAAACCGAGGGATTTTATATAAAGGGCACTGTACCGTAATATGATAAAGATCTTCTTGAAAACCCTTGTTACATCTGCAAAACTCCAAACCTAAATTGGGTGGAGTCGTCTTATTAAAAAAATCATATTTAGAACAGATGATTTTTCTTTCTAACAGGATCAGCCCAAGAGTAAGATATTTCTCTATAAATACATCAATTTTATTTTGAGCTAACCATCTGGCCTGGTGTTGAGCTCTGAGGAGCTCCATTTGCTTATCATAGGCAAGCCTAAGTATTTTCTTTTTGACATACTCCTTAAACACATAAGATATTGATATTGATTTCTCCCAATCTGTCCAAAGATGAAGCATATTAACACTGCCCAAAATACGTTGAATATTTTTGACCCAAGGAGACCTAAAATTCTGTTTGTGCCAAGATAATTTTTCTCTAAGGCATAGTTGAGGCATAATATGAGTCTGTTGATTAATAATTTTGATCCAGTAACTCATGAGATGTATATCAATTATTGTAACAATAGATACTCTACCCAATTCAGCCCTAGCTATAACATTAGAAGTAGCAAGTGGAACCTGCAATAAAGATTTATAGTATGTATTCCTCAAACCAGTCAATTAATATTAAAAATTATCTCTGGTTGAGGAGTTTAAGTCACAAAAATGATAAAGTCAATGAAATATAATTTCTACATTGCCGGCATACTTCTCATTATGTGACCTGAATGGTACACACACAGGGCAAAGCTAATTTCTGAGGAGTATCATAAGTAAACAGTTGAAGCTACATTGCAGTCTCAATGATTATTAACCTGACCTGCCAAATAATCATCATAATGATGAGGACATTTCCCTGCCTCCATAAGATACATAAATCACAAGGCAAGCCTTGATGGCACAAGCCATCTCTTTCATATAGGAAAGAAGGTTATTACCACTTTCAGGGGGACATATTCAGAGCCAGCCAGATGCAGGCACATAACGGTGCACCGCACAAATAAGTTGGGCCAGTCGGCTCTGGTGCAATATTCAAACAGAGTGCATGATCTGAATAGACCACACAATCTGTTTGGACTAGGGTGTGGGGCTGAATACCACCCATAGGGGTACTGTGCAGCGCACACTGGTATGTGCCATGGCCCCCATGGGCGATGGTCAGCCCACACATGCAGATGACTCCATTAGGCATGCAAAGTGCAAAGGAGTCATTTGCATGCCTATTATGGCTAATCTGCATGCCTGTAATGTGGAGTGTGCAAGGCCAGCCCCCCAGCACCGAGCATTGTTGTATGGAAGGGCATCCCTGAGAGCAGTTCCCTGGTAGTCTAGTGGCCCCTCACCCCAATCACCATGTTATTGAATAACATCCCCAATCACTGCCCTAGTACCTTGCACCCTGATCACCATTTTAATAAATAAAACACTGATCACCATCCCCTGGCGGTCTAGTGCCCCCCGCCCTGATCACCTTGTTATTGAATAACATCCCCAATCACTGTTTTAGTACATTGAACTCCTGATCAGTAATTTAATAAATAAAACACCGATCACTGTCCCCTGGAAGTTCAGTGGCCCCCTGGCCCAGATCACCATATTATGAAAGAAATCTCCCTATCACCGTTGGATTCAAAAAGAACCCTGATTGCCATTCCCTGGTAGTCTAGTGGCTCCCCACCCTGGTAGGCAGTAATCCATCACCTAGCACTCCACCCCTACGGACCTCAGCCAGAGACTGGCACAACCCTCCTCACTCTGCCATGGCCAGCCACCGACTGAGCTGTTTCCGGAACGTGTACAGTATATAGTATGCACACATTGGTTGCCAACCAAATATAGTTTCAGAGATGTGCCACAAAGTGGGTTTTCCTTATCAAAATTTCATACATGCATTGGTAGAGAATGTTTCTCATATGGGGCACCTTTTTCCAGGAATAATTTGTCACCTTAGCTTAAAAATTCCCCAACTCTTGTCACTTTTAAACATGACTTAAAACATTGCTGCTACAGGATCAGTTTGTTTGCAGTTGTTTTACTGCTTGATTTGTGCATGTTTGCTTTTAGATGTATAACCATTATCTTGTTGTAAATTATGACTCGGAATGTTCTGTAAATAAGACTTGCTTCTCATAGAACCTATCCTGTATTTTTGCAACTTTTAAATAAAAAGCTTAGTTGTAATCACAGAGACAATGGCCTGTGGGAGCAATTATTGGAATATGTACATTCTGTGGTAATTTTACCTTGCTTAGGAGACACAGGAAGAGAGGTAAAGGAGGGGGAGTTGCTATATCTATCTTAAGGAAGGAATCAAGGTGACAGAAGATGGAACCATCAAAAAGAAGTGGGAGTGGAGCCTATTTGGGTACAGATGACATCAGCTGATGAAGAGAAGAAAGGGGCAGGGAGCTGGAGGAAGAAATCAGGTTGGGAGCAACAAAAGAGGATCTAGGCCTTGTGGGCAACCTGCACCTGTCCAATTGACCTGGATATTGTTGTGGCAGAGTGCAACAGGTGTGCAGCACTGCTAGATACTTTGGGGGTTAATTATCTAGTAAGAGACAGGGTTGGGATTGTGCAGGGACAGCTCGGAAAACTACAGCGAAGATTAAGGCAAGTAGCATGTATGGCAGCATTCCCCGATGTGCTACCTGACTAACCCTTAGGGTACTGCACACCAGGAGCTTCAACTTGTGGTTAAAGGAATGGTCCAGAGAGGAGCAATTTGGTTTCACTGGGGACTGGGGACCAACCTAGAGGGATATGGGTCCATACAGGGATGATGGCCTGAATCTGTCTGGGAGGAATAGCAGTCCTTTGTGGATGGTTTAAATGTTACTTTGATGAACGTTTAAACTAGCTGTGGGTGCTGGCAGAAAGTCAAAAGGAAGCATAAACTGCACTCCCCACAGACAGAAGCAGCAGGAAGGGTGGACAAGAGGGGAGGAAACTCCCCCAGGGAACAGGTAAATGGAAGCAGCAGAGTAGGAGGGGACAAGGGGGATGGGAACTGAAGTTGTAAAAAGAGAGGGGAAAATGAGGCACAGCACAAGGGGGGGGTTGCAGGCAGGGTTCCATGTCAACAGATCGACAGCGTTGTTGTCAACATGCCCGACAGCGATGGGAACAATGCTGACTTTCAGCATTGTTCCAGTTGGGATAAAGTGTTGTTTTTGCAGGAGGCTTTTCCCCTGTATCCCCCATGCAGAGGGCTGGGCCTCCAACACAACCTCAACTCTAAATAACCAACTCTGAGTCTGACATGGTTCAGAGTGGGGGGAAAAACACCAGGAGTTGGAGTGTCGGTGAACAGTGGACCATCACAGTGACCTGGCGAGATTTGTTGATGTGATGGTCTACACTGTTAAAGTATCATTGTGGTGGTGTGCTACCTGAAGGCAGAGTGGGACCGATGTGTGGAGGGCCATGTCTGCAAAGGCAAGAGTCTTGGAAATAAAATTCCAGACCTGGATTTCATCATGGTTGAAGCAGATCTGGATCTTGTGGCCATCCCTGAGTTGTGGTGCAGAGAGAGCCATGACTGGGACATGGCCAGTTGAGGAACAATACAGAGGAGAGGCCTTAATGCACATGGTGCTGCCCTGGACCAAGTTGAAACTTTAAAGTATCTTGGAGTTACCTTGGATGATACTGTCACGTTTGCTGCTCATGTTGACAATATTACTAATCTGACCAATCAAAAACTTGGAACACTCTACAGACAAAGACTAAATGTAACCGTCAATGCGAGGCATATGGCTTTCTCCAGCATGGTCCTCCCCATCATTGACTATGGTCTCCCAATCTATGGTGCAGCCTATGATTCTGTCCTTAATAGGATAAAAATGCTCCTCAGAAAAGCCTGTTTTTTTGTTAGCAAGTCTGCTAAGTTAACTCACACTTGCTTTCTGTACTCTCGCACTGGCTGGCTTCCACTTCTAGACAGACAAAAATATCAGACTTGCCTGCTAGCTAAAAAAACACAGCTCAGCCTCACCCCAGCTGCAATCAGTGACATTCTCCTCCTGGTCAACAATAACTATACCACATGGAGCATGTCCAGACAAGCCCTAGAAGTCCCTTTTTGTAAAACAAGTCAGAATAATTGCTCATTTGCAGCCAGGGCTGCTTGCTGGTTGAATGAACTCACTGAATCCATGGTGGATCTCATTAAAATTTCAGTTTTAGATCTCCTTAAAAAAGAGCTCTCATTGAAATCAACCTGTTTTTGTTTTAAATGACTAAATACCCCTTGCATTATATGACTACCTTCATTTTGCCAGTTGCCTGATTTCTCTGCTTCTTCATCCTTGGCTCAAACCCAAAATGAAAATGACATGAGGCTATATCTCAAATGTTTCTGGTACTGTATTTTACAGTACTGTCTGCTATTGATCTATGCCCTTTTTGTATCTCATTGTCTGTTTTTTCTGTTACGTTTACCTCTGTCTGTGTGCTCCATTGACTGTACCTGACCAGGCTCTAATCTGAGCTGGAATTGTGTTTGTCTTCTTAAAATGTATTGTAATTACTGACGTGGAACCTTTGGAAAAAGAGCACTTGCGCTCAAAAGTGTTATCTGAATTTCAAATAAATAAATAAATAAGAGGGAGGGGTTATGCTGAATGTGAGGGAGGGTATCAAAGTGACAGAAATGGAGGGAACTGGGGGTACAGGAGGAGCTGGAGGTGCTGTGGGTCACCCTGGAGACAGGAGCAGGAACCACAGTCTGTAGAGGGGTAATATACAGACTGCCAACACAGGGGGAAAGACTGTATAAGGTACTAGGTGAAGCCATCAGCACAATGGCAGAGATGGGGGAGGTACTGCTGGTGGAGAATCTTAATCTGCTGGATGTTGATTGGAGCCTCCTAGCTACAGCCTCGGCCTCGGCTAGAAGCAGGGCCATCCTAGACTCCCTGCAGGGGATGTTTCTCATGCAACTAGTCAGAGATCCCACTTGAGATATGGCAATACTGTACCTGGGGCTCACAAACAAGGACAATATTGCTGATGTGAAGGTAGGATGCTGCCTGGGGATAAGCAACCACCATACAGTGTGGATTAACATAAGGACAGTGGCAGAGAAAAACCACACAAGGATGAGGGTCCTGGAATCCAGGAGGACAGATTTAAAAAAAATATGGGTGAATACCTCAGAAACTATTTAGCAGAGAGTTGAATGCCTGGGTTGGCTGGAGGTACAGTGGGCCAAATTAAGGGATGGCACAGTGAAGGCAGCAAACTTTTTCAGAAAAGAAGTGAGCAAAATCTGGAGGAAAATGAAAACACTATGGTGCTCATGGAAAGTAACTGAGAATGTAAAGGCAAAAAGGATGGCATTCAGGAGGTGCAAGTAGATGCAGAAGGAAGAGGATTGTGAGGTGTACCAGGAAAAACAAAAGGAAGCAGGGAAGGCAGTGAAGGGTGCAATGGTGCAAACAGAGCATAGGATAACCAAAGGGGTAACTAAAGGGGACAAAAACTTTTTTTTAGATACATAAGTGAAAAGAGGAAGGCAAAGGCAAAGATTGTGAGGTTAAGAAGGGCATGGGGAGACTGCAGAGGAGGGTCAGGAAAAGTAGATATCCTGAACAGACACTTTTGCTCAGACTTCACAGTGGAGGGAGGTGGGGTAGCAGACCATGTAGAAGCAGCAGGAACACTGGGGGGATGGAAGTAGATACATGTCTAGTTACAAGAGGAAAGAGTCCTGAGAGGACTTGTAAATCTGAAAGTGGATAAAACTATGGGGCCAGGTGGGGTACACTCAAGGGTGCTAAGGGAGCTCAGGAAAGTACTGGCTATACCTCTACCCACTCTAATAAAAAACTCACTGGAAACAGGAGTGGTTCCAGAGGACTGGAGGAGGGCAGGTGTAGCTCCACTTCATAAAATCTGCAGCAGGGAGGAGGCTGGCAACAATAGGCTGGTTAGGCTATTATCAATAGTGAGAAACTTAAAGGCGACCCTTTCAAAAGAAAGGCTAGTGGAGTACCTTGAAACCAGTGGGCCACAAGACCTGAGGAAGCATGAATTCATAAGAGGAGGTCACGTCAGATGAACCTGATCAATTTCTTCAACTGGGTGTTCAGGGAAATAAATCAGTATGGGGCCATGGACATGGTCTACTTAGAATTCAGCAAGACCTTTGACACCATACCTCATAGGAGGCTAATAAGGAAACTGGGCAGTTCAGGGCTTTGACCCAAAGTGGTAAAATGGCTACGGAACTGGTTGATGGATAGGTGACAGAGGGTTGTGGTAAACAACCCTCACTCTAATGAGGGGAAAGTGACCAGTAGTGTACCTCTGGGTTCAACACTGGGACTAGTACTCTTCAATGTCTTTATAAGGGTCACTGCAGAAAAGCTAGAAGGGAAGGTACTGTATGTCTCTTTGCAGATGACACCAAAATCAAGATGACACCAAAAATCTACAATATGGTAGATACTCTGGAGAGGGTGGAGAGAATGAGAAGAGACCCGAGGAAACTCAAGAGGTTGTCGAGGGTATGGCACCTGGATTTCTATGTGAAAAAGTGCTAAACCATGCACTTAGGGCACAGAAATTGAGGGGCAGTGTATAAAATTGGGGAAGAGATATTGACAGTTACTAAACAGGAAAGGGACCTTGGGAATAACATATCTGATCACCCCAAGGCAGTGAGACACTGTGACAAGGCAGTGGGCAGGGCCAGCGGGATGCTGGGATACAGAGGTAGGGGTATCACCAGCAGAAAGAGAAAGGTGGTGTTACCACTGCATCTATCTATCATTGGTGAGACCTCACCTGGATTACTGTGTCCAGTTCTGGAGACTGCATCCCAGGAAAGACATAGACAAGGTGGAGGCTGTCCAGAGGAGGGCAACTAAAATAGTGCAAAGGTTTCACCCTAAGCCTTATGAGGATAGACTGAGAGATCTCAATATGTACACCCTGGATGACAGGAGGGAGAGAGGAGACATGATAGTAACATATATAGAAACATAGACTTTGACGTCTGATAAGGAACACTTGGCCCACTAGTTTGCTCATTTCCCTACCAACTGGATAAGATGCAGATTCTAGTTAACCAACAGTCTATTTCATCCTACTCCCCAAAAGAATTGCCTTATGTCTGTCCCATGCATTATTCAATTCCCCACTGTTTTTGATCCCACGTCCTCCTCAGGAAGGCCCTTTCCATGTGTCCACAACCCTCTCTCTGTGGAAAAAATACTTCCTCACATTGCCCCTGAGCCATCCCCTCTCTATCTTCAAATTGTATCCCCTTGTTCTTGCACATATCTTTTTCTAGAAAATGCTACCCTCTTGGACTTTGTTGATTCCCTTGAGCTACTTAAAAGTTTGTATCATGTCTGCCCTCTCCCTCCTTTCATTAAGGGTATACATATTAAGCTCCTTTAATCTCTCTTCGTATGGCTTCTGTTGCAGACCCTACACCATTTTAGCTGCTCTCCTCTGGACTGCCTCCATCCTGTCTATGTCCTTACAGAAATGGGGTCTCCAGAACTGCACACAGTACTCCAGATGGGGTCTCACCAACTGTCTGTGCAGAGGGATAACAACTTCATGTTTTCTACTGGTGATGCCTCTCCCTGTATATCCCAGTATCCCCCAGCCATCCCCTACTACCTTCTCACATTGCTTGCTAACATTTAGGTCATCTGATATGACTACCCTAGGACCCTTCCCATTTTTGTTGTTACTACCCCCATATTGTGTACTCTTCCCCTGGGTTTTTGTTTCCCAGGTGCATTACTTTGCACTTCTTTGCATTGAATCTAAGCTGCCATACTTCTGACCATTCCTCCAACCTTGCCAAGTCCCTTCTCATCCTCCCCCCCTTGTGTATCAAGCCTGTTGCAGATCTTTGTGTCGTATGCAAAGAGGAATATTTTTCCTTCCAGTCTCTCTGCAATGTCACTTATAAAGACATTAAAAAGGACCTGACCCAGTACTGAACCCTGCAGTACCCCACTAGTAACCCCCCTTTCTTCACTGTGGACCCTGTTTACTATTACTTTCTGTGTCCTGTTGTCCAGCCAGTGTTTTATCCAGGCTACCACCCTGGGACCCACTCCCAGGCTGGCTAATTTGTTTATTAATCTTTTGTGTGGAACTGTGTCAAATGCCTTGCTAAAGTCTAGGTAGGCCATGTCTACAGCCCCTCCCTGGTCTACTACTTTGGTCACCCAGTCAAAGAAATCTATTAGATTCATCTGACATGACCTTCCTACTGTGAATCCATGCTACCTTGGGTCCTATGCCCCACTGGCCTCTAGGTACTCAACAGTTCTTTCCTTCAGAAGTGATTCCATCATTTCCCCTACTGCTGAGGTTGAACTGACAGGTCTGTAGTTTTCTGCCTCTGTCTTGCTCCCACTTTTGTAAAGGGGAATCACATCCATCCTCCTCCAGTCCTCAGGTACCACACCATTCTCCCATGATTTGTTAAAAAGGGTAGTCAGTGGTGCCCCTAGTTCTCCCCTTAGTTCTTTTGGAATTCTGGGGTGAATCCCATCAGGCCCCATTGCTTTGTCCACTTTCAGTTTTAGGAGTTCTTTCAGAACCCTTTCTTCTGTGAAAGGACTGGTATAGAACCCCCTATCCAGAGTGCTTCTACTGATTGGATTAGGTACCTCCCCCTCCTCTTCTTTTGTCAATGCTGAGCAGAAGTATTCATTCAGTATTCCTGCTTTTTCACTGTCCCTCTCTGCCCATCCACCTTCCCCTTTATTCAGCCTCACTATCCCTCCCTTTGTCTTTCTTCACTCCCAAATGTACCTATAAAAGGTTTCATCTCCCTTCTTAACCGAGTTGGCTATCTTTTCCTCAGTTTGGGCCTTTGCTATTCTGACTGCCTTCCCTGCTTCCTTCTGCTTTAACTGGTACAGTTCTCTGTCCTGCTCCTTCTGTGTTTCCTTATACTTCCTGAATGCTATCTTTTTCTCCCTAACCTTTCCCGCTACCTCTTTTGAGAACCATAGTGGTTTTTTCTTTCATTTTGATTTATTTGCTTTACACAAAGGTGTGTTGCCTCTGTGATGGTAGTTTTGATGTTTCCCCATTGTTGCTCTACCCATCTTTCTTACCTGTTTGCTAGTGCTTTTCTGAGGCACTCTCCCATTTTGAAAATGTCGGCCCTCCTGAAGTCCAGTATCCTCACTTGTGTATGGCTTGACTCTGCTGATGAGTTTATTGTGAACCACACTATTTGGTGGTCACTTGTTCCCAGATGACTACCCACTTCTATATTTCTCCATCCCCATTTGAGAGTACCAGGTCTAAGATTGCTTCCTTCCCAGTGAGTTCCAACACTAGCTGTCCGAGGCATGCCCCCTGTAGGGCATCGAGAATGGCCCTGCTCTTGGATGTGTCTGTAGTAAAGGTGCTCCAGTTAACATCTGGCATATTCAGGTCCCCCATCAACAATATCACTCCTTTCTAAGGATGCCTTCTATCATTTCCTTGTCCATTTCCTCCCCCTGAGACGGGGGTCTGTATACAACCCCTGTAAAATTGTGGTGCCATTTCCAGTCTCCAGGGTGATCCACAGTGCCTCCTCTCCTCTCTGTTTACCCTTTTGTTCCATTGCTTTGATCCCTTCCCTTACATAGAGAGCTACTATTCCCCCTCTTCTACCATACCTGTCCCTCCTGTGGATTGTGTACCCTGGTATGTTGACATACCAGTCATGGTTCTCTGTGTACCATGTTTCTGTGACTGCCACAATATCCAGGCATCCCTCTTCCATCAAGGCCACCAGTTCATGGAGCTTGTTACCTAGACTATGGGCATTGGTACTCATTACACTCCATTTTATTGATGGCCTTACCCCTTTTTGCCCCATCCATGTCCTTACTGCCTTTGCCTTTTTCTCCATTTACCCCTGCCCTTCTCCCTATCAACTTCTCTATCTTGGTGTTTACCTCACTAACTATCCTGATTCTTTTTTGGGGGGGCTAGGATTTCACTGCTCCTTTTCAGTGTCTCCCACCTTGACTAGTTTAAATGCTTACCAATGAAGCATTTAAACCTATCACCTAGGATCCTGGTTCCCCTCCTGGACATATGCAGACCATCGCACCAGTATAGTCCTGTATCCCTCCAGGTGGACTCCCAGTCCCCAATGGAGCCAAAACCCTGAGCTCTGCACCAGTTTTTCAACCTTTGATTGAATCTCATGGTGTGGAGCACCCTTGCCTCATGCATGCCATAGACAGGCAGCACCTCCGAGAAGGTCACCATGTGTGCTACTTGTCTAAGGACCCTTCCCAACTCCACAAACTCCTCCTGCACTACTCTGATTCCTTTTTCAGCCAGGTCATTTGTCCCTAGGTGGACAATGACATCCAGCTCCCTCCCCATGTAGCTGCTCCCGTGATCCTGAGGATTTGCTCCCTGTCCCTCCAAGCCATGGCACCAGGTAGGCACCTTTCCTCCCTCTCCCCTCCCTGTCCCAGTACTACCCTCCTAACAATGGAGTCCCCCACCAGGAGTTGTTTACTTCCCCTGTGGGGTCCCATGCCACCCTCCTGTGGGTCTCATTTGTGGAGGTTCCGAGCATCCTCCTTGGTCTCCACTGTGGGTGCCTCCGTAGAGGAACCACACTCTGCCAGAATGGCATATGAATTGTGGAGAGGTACAACTGGAGGGATACACCTCTGTTCCACCACCCTCACCCTTCCAGAGCCCACTGTGGTTCAACCACTCCTCTTTCTTGGCAATCTCTGAGGCAGCAGCAGTGGCCCTGGTGGTCCATGGGTGGGAGGGGAGGTCCCCTGAATTCTGGCCAACTCAGTCTGGAGATGAGCAACCTCCTCCCTCAGTCCAGAGAGGTGCCTGCAGATGGAACAACACTGCATCCTTCAGAACATCTCCCAAAAGACTGCAGCTCCATAGCCACTGCATTGCACCACTCCCATCGTGTCCCATTTATGGCCCCTTAACTATTGTTTTGTATACTTACTCTTTCCTCTCTCTGTTTATTTTTTTTTATTTTATATCATTTTTTTTGTCTCCCTACTTTCCTACTGCCTCTGGGCCCTTCAAACTCCTGATCTTCCTCTTCTGAGACAGGAAGTTGCTATATTCCTCAGTAGTCTCCCTCTTACTTGCTCAGAGTCAGACCTCCAGCAGTTAAGGGGGGCTGGAGAGCTACTCTTTTCCTTCTAGGATGGTGAGTCCTTTGTGCCTCTGTGATTACTCCATTCCTGCTCCCAAACAGAAAGTTCCTGTTGTCAGTCAAATCCTGTGCCTATAAAAGTAGAACTGGCTAAGGAGGGTGGGGTGGAGGGCAATATAGTCCCAGGAAAGTAATAAAGTTCTAACAGCACCTCCTTCATCTTGCTATTCTCTTCCAAACGCTATCTAGGGAAGTTTTTAAATCCAGACACCTGACTTCCTTCTGCCTAAGCCAATCCCTCTAATTCACAGTTTCCTTCTTCACCTTGCTAACTGCACAGATAAGAATTCCTTTCACCCAACTCAGACAAACACACTAACTCTTTTTTTTTGTTTTTTTTTTACCCTAAATTGAAGGTTCCAGTAATAGAGTTCTAGTTCTTTAGTCCCAGTAGAGTAGTAAAATTCTAACAGCACCTCCTTCCTCTTGCTATTCTCTGATAGAGCTTATAAGTATTTCACAGGGTTGAATAGGGTAAAAGAGGGCAGTATCTTTCAGAAGAGAAGGGGAATGAGAACAAGGGGGCATGCTATGAAGCTGGAAAGGTGGAATTTAGGAGGGATGTGAGAGGATATTTCTTCACTGAAAGAGTGGTGGATACCTAGAAAAGTTTTCCATCTGAAGTGATGGGGGTGAAAACAGTGGTGAGCTCCAAGCATGCATGAGCTATCCACAATGGAATCTTAGTAGGAAAGTTGGGGTTGGGTGTTGCCAGAGATTAGGTAGGGTGTGTGGTAACAGTATAGGCAGGGACACAATGGGCAGACAGGGTGGGCCAGTATGTCCTTATCTGCTGACAAATTCTGTTTTGATGATTCTGTTTCTATGTTGCAGGATGTCCTACTGGTGCAGCTGGGCAGGGATCCTGCACAGCAGGATGCCATACTTAAACTGGTAATTGCTAAGTCAAGTCAGAGATGTTGTGGCAGTGTCAGTCAAGTAACCTTTGGGACCTAGTGACTGCAACACTGTGGTTTGAACAGACTGTGGGGAACAATAGTTTTTCCTCAAAGACATTGTTTCTGGACCACAAACAAGCTGATTTCAGCCAGATTCAGGAACTAATCATAGAATGGGCAGATGTAGATCAGATGAAGGTGGTAGTAGAACAGGTGGGACAACTGAATCTTGTGCTAGGTATTTCACCAAAAGAAACAAGCACAAAAAGCTTTTCAAAAGGGGTGGAGGGCAGCGAGGGTGAAAAGAAAGGCCTCTGCTAGGAACAAGAGGAACAAGGTGGAGGAGGAACGGCAGTAATATAAGACTAGACCCAAAGCAACAAGGGTGGCAGCTAGGAGGGCAAAGGTAGACATGAAGCTGTGCATTGTCAAGGGTGTAAAAGGGGAGAGGGAAGCATGTTTTAGATACAGTACATTTGGGGATAAAAGGAAAACTAGGGGGGAATAGTCAGGTTAGTAGTGAGGGGTACGGTATTTGAACATGATGAGCAGAACTCAAATGTACTGAAAACTTCTCGGTATTCACAGTAGAGGACAGCAAACCTCTGCCAGTATACTACCACACAAGTGTACAGGAAATGGGCAGGGTAGAGATAACGGTAGACCTGGTGAACTGGTGAGGACAGGACTGGAAGCCCTCAGGGTAGATAATACACCAGAGCCAGACAACCTGCACACACAGGTATTTAGGGAACTGAACACACATAATTTGTAGTACCCTTAACACCACTATTTAATGCCTCACTGAAGTCATGAATTGGGCCATTGGATTGGAGGTCTGCTGACACAGTACCACTCCACAAGGTGGGGGTGGGGGGGTAGGGATGATATGGGCTACTACAGGCCTGTGAGTCTTACCTCCATTGTAAATAATTTGATGGAGCCCATAGTCAAAGAGTGCTTGAGGTCAACTTAAAGTATAGGTGTGACTTTTTCACATTCAGTTTTGGGCTTCATAGCCTGTTACCCTGCCATGGAGATAGTCCATCTGTAACATTTTATAAAATGTAATACTGTCCTGTAAGGGAGGGAAGGGCTCATAACTGTGGTCAAACTGCTGGCTAGGCAATACTTTTCCACTTCTCGGTCTGCCTGCTCTGCCCCTGAGCTCTGACATTTTGTGAATTCTAACCAGGGAGAGCGCAGTGGCACACCCCATTTAAGTCTATAGGGCTCATTTTCAAAATGTTTTTACAGAGGGTTAAGCAACCTTTGATAATAATGAAAGCCATTACTCAACTCAATAGTTACTGGAAGTAGTAACAGTGTGCAGGCGCTTAGTCTCTAATAGGGGTCATTGTGTGGCAACCCTTAATTTTATTTCAGAAAGTGCTTGTGTTTTTATTGGAGCCCTACTTACCGACCTTACAGAAAGTGGGTGGAGAGCAGCTGTAGTTCTTTTAATCAAGCAGTGAACTACTACAGCTCTATTTTGTGATTTTATTTACTGTTCTGACTGATTACACATGTGTGTGCCTTAACCTCGCATGAGAGGTGGACGTACAGTTACAAATATACAGGGGAGATTTCACTTTTAATTGTAATGTAGCTGTGATGGTACCGCGACCCTTACACACTTCTTCTGGGGCATTCTGTCCTTTATCATTCAGCCCTGCTGCAAGCAGGGCAAGCACGGACAGGGCGCGTGTCACTGCACACAGAGATACGCACATCGGCACGTGTCGGCTGTGTCAGCTGGGGCATTGGGAGCCGGGAGATAACATTTGTTATTTGCAAAGGTACAAGGTACCATGAGGCTGTGTACTGGGTGCCGCATGTACACTGAGGGGGGCAGACATATCTGGGTTTATATATGATAACTGCACACTGATAGAGGTGTTGAAAGCAGAAATTGTGGCACTACAACATAGGGTGCAGGTTCAAGCTGATATCTTTACACTTGAACAATACATAGACACAATGGCAGAAGTCATATCTGTATCGAAGCACTCCTCACTATCCAACCCATCTGTACCCCTAGTTCAGGCTACAAATGGGCCAGATAACAAAAACGACTGGTATGTAGTGCACAAAACATAAAAAAGGGAAAAAGGGAAGAAGAAATATAGGGGTTCTTTTAATATACTAACCCCAAATAAATTCAGTGCCCTAGTACCTGACTACAACCCTAATGATGGGGAAGAACTCACAACACAAGTTGACCCTGGGGTAACCAGCTGTAATCCATTAAGTTCTCATGAAATAATGATAAATGATAACTCTATTGACCCTGCTGAAACAGCACAATTAGGAAAAGCACCACGTGATGTTCTTTCTATAGGGCATTCAATGCTCAGGTATACTGACTATGTTATTTGCAGGAATAGAAAGGAATTCACCACAGTTAGTGTGCTGCCTGGGGCAGGTATTGGAGACATAAGGAAGCTACTCCCTGGCCTACTGGAGAATACGTATTAACCATTGACATTTTTACATATCGGGTTAATGATGTGGGTAAAAGAAGCCTTTTTAACATACAGTGGGACTTTAAACATGTAGGGAAGTCCATTACAGCCAGAGGATGTAAACTGATCATCTCTGCTATTTTACCTGTCCCCAGGGCTGGCCATTCACAAAATGTGGGCATAAGGAGAGTAAATGGGTGGTTAAAGTGCTGGTGTTATAGAGAAAGGTTTGCCTACGAGGATCACTGGGAGGATTTTCAGACACCATACTTATTTGCACAAAATGGTTTGCACCTCAACAGGCAAGGGAAATGGGTATTTGCCAGTAAATTAAAACAACTAGCTGACAACCATGTAAACTCAAAGGAAGGGGGAATGCGGGGTACACAAAACCCAGGATTAATAACACCAGCTACACTACCAAGTCCAACTGGAACTTCTTACTATTAAATGCCAGAAGTCTCAACAATAAAATGCATGAATTAAAGCTGACTCTACATAACTCTAACATTCACTTATGTACTATAACTGAAACCTGGAGGAGGGAGGAAGACACCTGGGATAAACAGATTTCTGGCTTTACTCTATATAAAAAGGACAGGTTACATACTAAAGGGGGTGGTGTGGCACTATACATTTCAGACAGCATTGTATCAGAAAGTATTGACTGCACTACATGGGGCAATTCTGAAATTATCTGGATAAAAATGACCCCCCCCACACACTCAGCTAAGATCAACATTGGTGTTGTGTATAGACCACCCGCTATCCCAGTCCCAGACAATGGCTTAGTATTAGATTTTATTAAACATATTACACAGGAGGATGATGTTATCCTAGTAGGAGATCTAAATCTCCCAGGAATACATTGGGATTCACTAAAAACAGTGTCCCATGTGGAGGTTAGTTACCTTGAAGCTTTCATGCTAGCAGGTTTAGAACAATTTGTCCTAGAAAACACCAGGGGTACCCACTTCATAGATGTGGTGTTGAGCAATATGATTAACAACATCCACAACTGTACAGTTGAGGCCCCGCTGAAGTCTAGCGACTATTTCATGGTTAGTTTTAAATATCTGGGGACCATGGAAAGCAATACTGGCAGTACTGTTTTATATAACTATAATAAGGCTGACTTTAACAGAATGAAATGTGAGCTGGCCAAATGGAATTGGACAACGGAATCTGAAAATGAGTCACTGCCAAATAAGTGAGATAAGCTTAGCACCAAACTTAATAACTTGGGCTACATGCACATACCATCCACTAATAAATATAATAGGCCCCGAAAAAAACCTTCCCTCATGGCTGACCCCTGCTGTCAAAAAAGCAATAAAAAAGAACAACAGGGCATATAACAGGGCATATAGCAGGGCTAAGCAGAGTGGAGACAATAGGTGTTGGGAAACATATAAACAATGTCTGAAAGATGCAAAAAGGGTCATAGCAAAGGCAAAGGATATGCATGGGTACCACCTAACTACTAAGGTACAGGACAATTATAAGTTATTTTATGCCTATGTAAATAATAAAAAGGGAGTTAGCAGGACGATTGGCCCCCTAAAAGACAATACTGGGAATCTAATAACAGATAACAAGGATACGGCTGATCACTTCAACAGCTATTTTTCATCTGTCTTCAATTCAGGATCACAAGCATTCAATGTAAACATTGAACAACAAATGTCAGTAGGCCCCCAAATCGAGTTCCAAGATGTGGTGAAAAAACTAAAAAACTTAAACCACAATAAGGCACAGGGCTCAGATGGGCTACACCCAAGACTTCTTAAAGAGCTTGCTGAGAGTCTGGCAGGACCTGTTACATTCCTCTTCCAGCAATCTTTAGATACAGGACAGGTCTTAGAAGTATGGAGACAAGCCATGGTCATCCCGATATATAAGAACGGTTCCAGGCAGGAGGTTAGCAACTGTAGAACTATCAGTCTGACCTCGGTCCTTGGAAAGATACTTGAAGGCATAGTTAAGGAATGATCATGAACTATATAGATCTGTTAGGGGCTGGGGATGAGACACAACATGGATTCACAAGGAGCAGGTCATGGGAATGTAACCTGTTAGAATTCTATGATAAAAAAGTCAATAGAGCCCTAGATAATGGTAATTCAGTGCACGTTGTGTTTCTGGATTTCGCCAAGATCTTCAACAAAGACTTTCATGAGGAGCTGGTTGAAGCCATTAAAGAACTAGGAGTCCAGCCAAAACTATCTAGATGGATTGGGGCCTAGTTGATGGGAAGGAGCCAAAGGGTCTGCATTAGGGGAGAAGTCTCCAGTTGGGCAGACGTGACTAGCAGGGTGCCTCAGGGATCCGTGCTGGGTCCCTGCCTTTTTAATTTGTATGTTTCTACAATGAAACCTCGAGCTGACGTATGGCTATCTAAATTTGTGGATGACACCCAGCTAGGTTTCCCAGTAAATAGTCACAAAGATTCAGTGATATTTCAAGAAGCACTGTGGGAACTTGAAAGTTGGGCCCAAGAAAAAAATTCCCTATTCAACACCGAGAAGCGCACAGTGATGCACTTGGGTAAAAACAACCCCCTGATGAATTACACATTAGCTGGGCAGGTGCTAAAGATAGTACAGGATGAGTGAGATCTGGGAATAATGGTTAGCAATGACATCAAATTTAAATTACATTATAACCAGGTGATTAAAAAAACTAGTGGTATTCAGAGCTGTATCCACAGACATATTAAGAGTAGGAGGAAGGCAATCCTGCTTCCCCTCTATACTTCTCTGGTGATCCCACACGTAGAATACTGAGCCCAGTTTTGGGCTCCTGGGAATATGGGAGATATAAAAGCACTGGAGAAAGTCCAAAGAAGGGCCACATGGAGAATTAAAGAAGTCCAGGGTCAACACTATACATTAAGGTTGCAAAATCCAGAGCTATATTCATTAGAATATCACAGATTAGTGGGGGAACTTTTGCCTGATCTTTAGAGCACTATCAGATTTACATCTATGGGAGCAGCTGGCACTTACCTTGAGAGACCAGAAATATAATACCAGAGCCTACCCCATACAGTTAAAAGGTGAGCGATATAACACTTATATACAAAAACACTGGTTCTCTGTGAGGGTGATTAAAATTTGGAACAAACTCCCAGCAGAAGTGGTAGCAAGCAAAATCATGGAAACTTTCAAGCACACCTTAGACTCCTACCTGATTAGTAACAATATTACTGGGCACCCCCTAGAATTCAAGTGAGCTATAATGGACTTTGGTCTCTCTCTCTCTAAAGCTCAGAAATAAGCTATGTAACCTATGTAACTAATTGGAAACCAATTAGTTGTGTGGTGGCTTTCATTTTTATCAAAGGTTGCTTAAACTTCTGTAACAAATCTTTTGAAAACAAGCCCCAATAGTCTTCAATGGGGCTCGCCCCCATTCTTTCCTAGCTTAGACATCACAAAATGTCAGAGTGCGAGGAAGGAGCAGATGGACCCAAAAGTGGAAAAGGATCGGCTGGCCAAAAGTTCGGCCACAGTTACAATCCCCTTCCCTCATTTACAGGACAGTATTAAATTTTATAATTTTGGCACAGACAGACTATTGCCATGGCAGGGTAATGGGTTATGAAGCCCAATACTGAATGACACACTTTTGCTTTAAAGGATAATGGTCTTCAGGACAGCAGGCAGCATGCGTTTTTGTCGGGAAGGTCATGCCATACTAAGTTGATACCATTTTGCAGCTGGGACACTAAAGTGATAGACTCAGAACAGATGGTAAATTTGACTACTTCTATTTCATTGTTAGCAAGGCTTGTGATTTGGTACCACACAGAAGGCTGTAGAAAATATTGGTGGACTTGAAAGTGGAGTAGGGTTTAGTCAAGTGGGTAGGAAATTGTCTTGGTGGAGGCAACATAGGGCAGTAGTGAATGGGGCTGAGTTTTGGGACACAGAAGTCATAAGCGCAGTGATCGACCCTGGAACAGGTCCTATTCGGTATGTTCATCAGTGACTTAAGGCAAGGAATCTGGGGCACATTTTTTCTCTTTGCTGATAACACAAGCTATGTGACATGTTAGATCATTAGGAAGGGGTGGGGGAACACCAGTTAGACTAAGATGTTGCAGATGGTTAAAGTCCTGGCAGTTCAGATTAAATGCCAAGAAATGCAAGATAATAATGCACTTAGGGAGACAGAGCACATGCACAGAATATTGGATAGAGGGTTCAGGTTCCCGTCTTTTGTAAAGCAGAAGGATTTAGGTGTTGTAATTAGAGATGTTGCAAAATGTTTCTATGGCAGTAAAGTGGAGAAATGTGCCTTCATGACTCACTCCAAGAAATTCTCATTGGCATCACCACAGTCAACAGTTTTTTGAAGATGTTTTATGCAACGTGTCACTTCTTCTGTGAAATCTTCGGGAGGTGGCAACTTCACAAGAAAATTTTGGCCTAGTTGCATAAAAAAATTGATACTTTGGCTGGTAAAAACTTGATGAAGTTAGCATTTCTCAAATTTTGACCACTTCACCCATCTCCAGTCATAGTCAGTGACTCCATCAAGCAAACTAGTTACTGTAACATAGCATAAAGCAAGGCACTGAGGATGCTGGGGAATATAAGGAGGGTTTGATTGGAGGAGAAGCAGGTGATACTACCTGTGTACAGACCCTGGTGAAGCCTTATGTGAAGTACTGTGCTATGTTTTGGAGTCCTCACTTTGGGAAGGACATAGCCCAAATGGAGTCAGTGCTAGAACTGTGTGAAAAAAAATTCACCCAGAGAAATTTGTGCAAAATTCAGACTTTCACTTCTGAACTTTTGTGGAAATCCTGATTTAAAATGGTGGAATAAATGTATGAACTGTGGATTAATGTACTAAACTGCAGAACAAAATTTTGCAGAGCTTATCACTGTCAGAGGTCAGTTTTCTTTTGGCAGTATAATACATTAATCCACAATTTATACATTCATTCCACAGTTCAGTGAGTGTGGGGCTGCAATCTTCAGAGATGTGCTGGAAATGGAAGTGCTGCTGCCCCATATGCAGGCACTTCTACGGGCTGAGAGCAGAGGTTTGAAAATTACAGTAGGTAAAAGTCAGGCAACACAGGTACCGAAATAAATAATGACCCCAACTAGGGTATAGAGTTAAAAATAATTTATTGCATAAATAAATCAGTAAAAGCATACTAGCAGCATACTAGCACTGCCACATGGTGACACTACAGTGGGGAAGGGCATAAGAGGCTACACCATGATCCAGGAGGACAGGACAAGGAAGAAAGGTGATGGAGTTGTTATATATGTGAAAATAAAAGGATTAAAGCCACAGAGATACAGGGACACCAGGTGGATAAGGAAGGGCTGGAGGCACTATGGGTCAGTTTAGGGACAGGGTCTGGAGCCTCTATCTGTATGTGGGTGGTATACAGACCTCCAACACTGGAGGAGGAGGAGTTAGACAATGTTTTGGGGAGGCCAGTGGTAGAATGGCAAGCAAGGGGGAAGTGCTGATTGTGTAGGAATTTTATCTGCTGGATGTACACTGGAGTATTCTGGCTGCACCCTCAACTCCCTACAGGGCGCAGTTCTCGTCCAGCTGGATAAAGAACCCACTAGAGAAGGGACAGTGCTGGACCTGGCATTTACAAACAAGGACAGCATTGCAGATGTCACACTTGGTAGTCAACGTGTGTGCCTTTTTTTTGGTTTACTCTCACACTAAGTAATCCCCTGGATACAATCAAACACCATACTATGTGGTTTGGCATATGGACTGGGTAAGAGAAAAACACAGTAAAATGAGGGGCCTGGACTCCAAGAGAGCAGATTTTAAAGAAATGGGTAACTGCCTCAGTAAATACTTCATAGGGTGGATGGCCGAAGGCGAGGGGGCAGAGATCCCATGGAGGAAGATCAAAGAGGGAAGAGCTAAGGCAACAGAATGCTATTTGAAGGAAGTAAGCAAAGGATCCACCCCTCTGGCAACATTATTCAATAGCTCAATTGAGATGAGTGTAGTTCCAGGGGACTGGAAGAGGGCCAATGTGGTCCCTCTTCACAACAGCAACAGCAAGGAGAAGGTCAGCAACTGCAGGTCAGTCAGTTTCACATCAGTGGAGGGGAAATTAATGGAGATCCTGCTGAAGAAGAGACTGATGGAGTACCTGGAGGCATATGGGCTGCAGTAACACCAGTAGCATGGTTTTGTAGGGGGAGGTCATACCAAGCAAATCCCATGGATTTCTTAGACTGGGTGACTAGGGAGGTGGATCAGGGGAGAGTAGTGACTGTGGCTTATCTGGACTTCAGCAATACCTTTGACACTATGTCGCACAGCAGGCTAGTAAAGAAACAAAGTAGCCTGGGGGTTGGGAAGAAAGTGATCATCTGGGTATCAAACTGGTTGAAGGATAAGAGGCAGGGGTGGTGGTTAATGGCAGACATTCTGAGGACAAGAGAGTGACTAGCAGCGTGCCACAGCAAATCAGTACTAGGACCAGTTTTCTTCAATGCCTTCATAAGTGACATTGCTGAGGAATTGGAGAGGAAAGTGTGTCTCTTTGCAGAAAACACAAAAATCTGCAACGGGGTGGACACTCAGGAAGGTGTGGAGAGAATGCAAAGAGATCTGGGGAAACTGGAGCAGTAGGTCTACAGTGTGCCAGCTGGTTTCAATGCGACAAAGTGCAAAGTCATGCACCTGGGGTAGGAAAACCCAACTGTGTGTAAGATGGGAAGGTACTAATAGTTCCCAAGCAAGGAAGGAGCCTTGGGATAATCATGTCTGATGATTTCAGAATGGCAGGGCAGTGTGACAATGTAGAAGGCAAGGCTAGTGTGATGCTGGGGTGCAAAGGGAAGGGGATTTCAAGCAGGAGGGGGAGGTGGTGTTGCTACTGTATTGCTCACTAATGAGACCCCACCTAACGTACTGTGTCCAGTTCTGGTGGATGCACCTCTACAAGGACATTGAAAGGGTGGAAGTGGTCCATAGGAGGCTACCAGAATGGTGCTAGGATTTCAAAAGAAGACATACGAGGAGAGGCTGTGGGAGTTCAACAACATGTATGTCCTGGTGGAGAGGAGAGCAAGAGGGGACATGACTGATACCTATAAGTACCTCTCCGATGTGAACAAGATACAGGTGAGGAGACTCATACACAGGAAGAAAAGCACCAGAACATGGGAGCATAGTACAATGTAGCTAGAGGTAGCAAGTTAAAGAGAGATGTGAGGAAATACTTCTTCACTGAAAAGGCGATGCTTACCTGAAACCACCTGCCAGGAGAGTTAAAAAAACAGCAGAGGGCTTCAAGCATTGTGGAATAGACACACAGTTATAACAAACAGATGTAAGGGAGGTGAAAAGGATGCTGAAAATCAAATAGGGTCCAAGGTGATGGAATAGGCAGGGAAAATAGGACAGATTTGGTGGGTCAGCCTGACTTTTTCTGCCGACAAATTCTACATTTCACCAAGATGATTCAGGACCAGCAAGGAAGCTCTTATGAGAAATGTCTGGTGGCCCTAAATATGCACTCACTTTAGGTCAGGTGCATGAGGGGGGACATGATTGAAACATATATGTTTCTGAGGAGTATTAATAGGGTGAACAGTGAGGACCTGTTTTTAAGGAATATGGACACAATTAGTAGAGGGCATGACTGTGTGTTAGTGGGATCAGGTTCAAGAGATATGGGAGGCAGTTTCACTTCTTGGAAATGGTGGTAGAACTATATAACAGATTGCCCATGTAAGTGGTAGGGCAGCTACAGCAAACAGATATAAATACATCTGAGCAAGGCAAGGTGACTAATAGTCCTGGGTGGGGGCAACACACGATTGAGAGTTGAGGAAGCTTGGGAAGTGGGAAACAATGTACCAGTACAGTACATGGGTTGGGTGATGTAGTACAGTATGAGTATTTTTAATGGACCCTCAGTCTCTGTCTGCTGTGAGATTCAATTTTTATATGGCTCTGTCACTGACGAATGAAGCTTTCCAGTTGAGGTTCTACTCAGTACAGTATGTCTAGAAAGTGGAACTCACTAAGGGTTATATGTCGGCTCACAAATTGTCTTGTGGATCTAAGAAGTAGCACTTCCAGTACACCTTTTCAACTTTTTACTTCATTCCCTATTTGAGACTCGCTCTCACACAAATTAAATGTAATCACCTTACCACTAGATCAGTCTCTATTGCTTAAAATGTGTTTATTTTTCAATAATTCTTACACCTTTTGCCCAGCATGCTAATGGTAAAATGCCATGCAGAAGATGGGGTGCTGATCCCAACTGGAAGCCAAGCTGCTGAAAAATGCTATGACTGTGTAAGAGATACACAGCCAGACAACACAGGATATTAGCTTTTGGACACCATGGGCTTAACTTTAAAAGTCTGAACTTTGGTGCAAGGTGCCTGAACAAAAAGGTTTTGATGCAAGTGGCACCTTGTGCCAAAATTTGTGCCAATCACAATTTTCAAACTCAGGCTGCATCACAGTTGGGATGCCTTGTGTGAAAGCTCCTTTCACCACCCTTGCAGCACAGGTTCCAATGCACTAAGTCACAAGGGGGCTTGCACCATGGCCAGACTGCAACATCCCCATATTTAAGATTTTAGCTGCTCCACTGTGGTCACAAGAGGAGAGTTTAGACCAGCCATGAGTTGGTCTAAGGGCCCTGTGCCACTGCCTTGGAGACAAGTGATTGGGGGCACTGCAAGGTCAGGGTAGGACAAGTGAGACCAGTGGGGTGCCATAGAGAGTGACAGGGAACTTTGGCAGTAGGAGAATTCAAAGATGGCACCCAACAGAGAGGCATTGCCCACAGGGACAGAGCTGACTGGTCTGGGTACATGGGGATTGGCACAGATGGACCATGTCCCGAACCCCAGGTGGCAACAGCCCTGTACCCTGCCCCAAAAGTGTCATAGTCTCCAGTGGTGTAGTTGGGCATCTGCCTTCCTGCACAAGATGGGCTGTGTACCAGGGGAATACTGTGGTGCCAAGGAATGTTCCTTGACCACTGACTGCACCCTGTAACCTGCAGCCAATGCCACCCACCAGAAGTAAGGCATTGTGGCACCACTGGGGCAGATGCCAGGGCTGTTGCCACCTGGAATATGGGATAGAGTCCATCCATGCCAAGCCCACTGTACCCAGGCTGGTCAGCTCTGTCTCTGTGGGCATAGCACCATTGCTGGGTGCCAACTCTTAATCTTCCCACTGTCAACATTTTTCCCATTGACCCCTAAGGCACCCCCACAGGTCCCTCTGCCAGTGGCCCTGACCTTTCTGGCATATTCCCACCTACTGTCATGGCTCCACTAGGGTTGCGCTGGGCTGGGGGGGTCTTGATGGGACCATCTGCCGAACCCCTCACATACAGCAAAGGTTTGATGCAACTCTTGGGACCTTGCCACAGGAACCCATGTTTTTCTGAAATAGGGCTTAGGGTCCCTAATGCACCCAGAGTTTGCCACAGCTGTGGATCGGTGCACCTTGCACCAACTTTAGAAAATTGAGCCCCATGAATCTACTGAAGTACTGTTTTCACAGCATATAAATAGGCAGAATTTAATAATAATTACTAATAACTATAGTTACATTAAAACATAAATTATGCAATTACTCTGGCTTCAGAAAACAGTGCATCCTCTACATCATCATCATCATCATCCACCCTCCAATATGAAACATTTTTTCTTTACCTTGTGTCACTGTGGTGAGTGGGTGAAACCACCTTCATTCCTGCCTGCACACTGTATGGATTGCACAATAGAAATGGTATTCATCATTATAGGAGGTGTTACTGTGCACTGTGGGAGTGTCTGTCTGCCTTGAGGTCCCTATAGATAGTGCTACTTATTAG
Source organism: Neoceratodus forsteri (assembly GCA_016271365.2). Lineage (NCBI taxonomy): Eukaryota > Metazoa > Chordata > Ceratodontiformes > Ceratodontidae > Neoceratodus > Neoceratodus forsteri. The sequence continues at coordinate 537,330,524 of CM057449.1, read as the reverse complement.
CATTGTCATATCTCATCATGGGTTTAGGAGCAACAAAACATCAGCTATCAGTAGCACCACAGTCACCTGTGCGCCATGGGCACTGGCAAGTGTCTGTCTGCCTTCAGATACTATAGATAGGGCTTTTCTCATGTGTTCATTAAGAAATCATGTTTTCTTCTCCTATAAATAAAAAAATAAAAATACATATTAAGTATTTAAAAATTATATTAAGTTACTGTCACTGACACCAATATATTTACTAACACGACACTCGCATCACAAGGTTGTACTCTGCTGTTCTTGTACCAACAGAAGCTCTAGATCCTAAGTCCTGGCACTAATTTTACAACTCATTGGGAGCAATGATGTCTGTTTATCTTCAGTCATTCTCCTTTGTGGAAGGCATTGTCTTTCAAAGACCCTTGAATGAAGAAATGAAGCATGAATAGAGCATTCCATCTCACTTCACATTGTGTAGGCATTGCAGACCCAAAGAGAATACGTGACTTCACATTGTGTAGGCATTGCAGACTCAGAGCATGTGGTGATATGTGCTGCAAAATCTTAGCCCACTTCTGCCAATATATGAATAGGCCTCCTAAATTCACAATAAGCAACACTTACAATGGTCTTTCCCATGATGGGTCCACTTGAATGCCATACATGCCATTATTTATAATGTTCTATAACAAATCACGAAGCATCCATTTATAGTATTATACAACAATTTTTCTTGTTTTAAAAATAAAAAATAAATTATATTAAAACAAATACTACAGAAGGTGATTATCTTTTTTTAACCAGGAGAGACACACTAAGCTGAAGCTTGGTTACAGGTGCGACCTGGGAGCACAAGGAAGTTAAGTGACTTGCTCAGGGTCACACAGTATGCAAGTGGAGGCTGTGAGATTCAAACCCAGGTCTCAGGTTTGCAGCTCAGAGCCTTAAACGACTGCAGTGTACTGCCTCCTAAAAACAAAACAAAAAATCATTCTCACAAATCATGGTGTCTTGCCCCATCAAAAACAATATTGTATATAAATAATAATAAGAAAAAAAAGATTTGTATTACACTACTAGCATCATCATACTACTAATTATAAACTAATGCATAAGACACATAACAATAAAAATAAAAAAAAGATAGTGTACAGTATATAATAAAAATATATCATTGATAAATCTATGGTGCTGCAAGTAACTGGCATGGGTAACATGGGGAGTCAGAGAATACAAGGGCTGGGATATTCAAAGGGGTTGTGCATGGCGCAATGGGGTTGCACCATGTGCAACCCACCAATGTGCCCTGGCGCGATATTCAAATGGGCTAGTTGCGCAGCACAACCCCCGATGTGCCAGGGCACACCAGTAATGTATGCAGCGCAAGTGCGGTGGGCATGCACATGCATAAGCAACACATCTTGATATTCAGCCCGGGATGTGCGACACATATGCAGACACAACCCCACCTTGCCCCACTCAGGGGGGTGCAATGTTTATTTTTTTATTTGTTATTTTAGTCTTTGGTAACCAGGTAAGGCCCACTAGGCACAAGTGCCTGTTTTCAGGAGCGACCTGGGAGCACTGGGCGGTTTAGTGACTTGCTCAGAGTCACACAGTATGCAAGTGGAGGTTGTGAGAATCAAACTCAGGTCTCGTCTGCTGGATGTATCAAGCTTGTTCACACCTCGTTCCTCTAACCTCTAGGCTATACTGCCAGCCCTCAAACTTGTTGAGCCTTTTGCGTGGGCCAATGGGTGTGCAGACCATACTGTTCTACACAGTCCCGATATGTGAATGAATGCTCATTCACAATTCAGGACTGTGTACTATAGTCTACTGCCTTATTAGCCACAATGTGCGTACAGCCCTACAGTATGCTGTCAGTGGTGGGCAGCCAGGTGGCTAGGCGGTGGGAGCTGCCACCCACAGCTGATGGGGGTGAATGGTGGTGGGGTCTAAGTGGGTGGGTGGGGAGGGGATACCACTGAACCACCAGGGATATTATCTTATACATGCCTGATTGGGCAGGTCATAGCGGTCCACTGGACCACCAGGGATATTATTTAATAGATGCCTGTGATCAGGTGAGGGGGATCAGTCCACTGGACCACCAGGGATATTATTTTATACATTCCCACGATCGGGCAGGGCATAGCAGTCCACTGGACCACCAGGGATATTATTTAATACATGTCTGCGATCGGGCAGGGCATAGCGGTCCACTGGACCACCAGGGATATTATTTAATACATGCCCATGATTGGGTGACAGGGATAGGTCCACTGGACCACCATGATGTTAATAAATAGATTTCCATGAACAAGCATTTGGGTGTGGAGCCCATCGAGGGGCAGCAGAGCATCGATCCCTGATGGCTGCAGCCTGGCAGGGCACCAGGAGCAGGTCACCGGGGTTCAGTGCACCGCATGGAAATGAGGCCATAATGACATGCAAATGGCCCCATATGTGCCTTGCATACATAATGGCCTCATTTGCATGCTCATGGCTGAATATTGCTGTTGCTGCACCTAGCACAACCACACTTGCGTTGGCGCAGCCCCCTGCTCCCCTGCTACCACTTGCGCTGGCGCAGTGCCACTGTGCCATGCACAGTGTGTGTGCCCTCAGGGCCATATTCAATGGTGCTGAGCCTTGGCACAGCACTGTTTAATATTGCCCGGACCATGCCCTGGCTCATCCCAGTTGCACTGTGCCCAGGCTTGCACCCCTACCTGGCGCAGTCTGAATATCTCACCCAAGGGGTATTGGTCATGAGATCACCAATAAATAGTAAGTATTGCTGTAACTCACACTGGGATGTGGCAGTCTTAGTGGGTTTTTCAGACTCTTTAATGACACCACAGTTATCCACAGCAGATACATGCCAAAAGTACCTGCCACATGTAAGGTACAGTAATTCATATTCACTGCTAACTTCAAGGCTTATCCTCCTTATTTGTAGTCTGCTTCACTCAATACCAATTACTGCTTTGGGAGCTGGTATGTTCAGAATTGCGGATATTGTTAGCAGATGAAGGCCCTGTGGCCCATCCAATCTGTTCCAAGCCTGTTTAGTAGCAGGAACTGCCCAAGTGATCCTCTACACTCCTCTCATCCCCCCAGATTCCACACCTGGATCCCCCCCCAATGTATCAGTCCCAACCTCTTTTAAACACACCTATTGTTTTACTGGATACGATGTCCTCTTAAAGCCTAATTTTTCCAATACCCTTTCCAAAAGATAATGCTTCATACTAGAGTTCTAAGGAGCAGATGAAGTCTAAATGCCACGTAAACTGCCCCCCACCCTATATTAGAGGTGTTATTTAATGTTATATCTTGTTGACATATAGACATCCAATCTATTCTTGAATTTCTCATTTTTGCTTAGTATCACAATCTGATGAGAGACTGTTCCATAGCCCAATTGCTCTCTGGGTAAAAAAGAACTTCCTCCTTCAACTCCTAACTTTTACTTCCCCTCAACTGTAGTAGATGTCCTCATGTTTCTCTGTTGTGCAATTTGATGTTCATATCTAAAATAACCATTAGTTCTGGGTCATTTATTATATCAAACATGAACAGCAAGTCCCCTCTTAGCCATCGTGATTCCAGTGTCACCAGTTTGATATTCTTTCTGCACATTTCATAATCCAAATTGTACATCCCTCTAATTGTTTTTGTCACCCTCCTCTGTACCCTCTCAATATTTTCCACATACTTCCTTTTGTATAGTGCCTAGAGCTGTGATCCATAGTCTAAATGTGGACATATATAAGTCTTACTGACCTATAACACCCTGCATGGACTAGATCCAGGCTACCTGCAAGAGTTCCTGGTTCCTTAACACCCACTTCAACCCCTCCATTCAGCCAATGAGGGATTGTTAGAGGTTCTCAGGATCCGACTGAAAACTTCTGGTGTGAAAGCATTTATGTACACAGCCCCGACCGTGTGGAATTCTCTACCTCATCGGATTAGAGAGTGCCTGACCGTGGAGAGCTTTAAGATGGCTTTTAAAATACACTTATTTAGCTGTGCTTATGGGGATTGTTGAAGTTATATTATTTTACTGTTTTTTAGCATTTAATGTTTATCTGTGTTTTATCATTTGTACAGTGCTTTGATATATGTTTGAATTGTGCTATATAAATAAAATGTTATTATTATTATTAGGACAGAATCAGGTCCTTATCCCTACTCTTGATACTTATCTTGATATTCCACCAGCATTTATTTACCTTGGCAATTACACCATGACATTGACAGTCAAAACTGAACTTTATGGTCAATTAATATCCCAAGCTCTCTCTCAGTGTCAACTACTTGCAGTATGGAGCCCAGGAATTCATACTTATGTCAGGGATTATGCTTAAAAAAATGTATTACTGTATATTTATCCTTGTTAAAGGTCATACCCCAAGTGCTGGCCCAAGTGTTAATTTTATTAAAATTCAATTGAATGGATGACCTCTGTACTTCTGTTTCACATATTTCATCTAATTAAGTGTTATCTGCATACTTCTGGCACCAATATGTAACAATTTTATCTAAGCCTGAGATGAAGATCGTTAACAGTACCAGACCAAACACAGATCCCTGTGATACACCACAGGTCACTCTCTCATTAGATGAAGTATATCCATTTAGTTTCACCCTTTGAGTTATGTCTACCAACCAGGCTTCAACCCAGTTTATAAGTCTACTGTTAAAGGAGTAGTCCACCCAGAATTTGCAAAAAAATATATGCTATGCAGAGTGTTTTGATATGTATGTTAAGTCCTAGTGTGTTCTTCCCTCTGTCTACTATTAGGAGTTCTTCCTAAATTAGCCTGCTAGCTGTATGGTAGTTGTATGACCCTTGGGGATCTCCATCACAGATAGGTTTATTGGCTTTCTTTCTCCTACAATGCACCCTATCTCATGTGACAGTGATGTAGCCATGCCCTTAGATTTAGCATGTGCACTGCTTTAAAATTAGTTCACAACAGCAAAGATTTGTAACTGATCTTATCCAGGGAGCACAAATGGCATCAGTTACAGTTTAGCAGATGCCTGTTAGCAAGCTAACTGGTGTTTCTTTAAGAAAACAGCTACTAAATATCTCTAATTCATTATTTGTGTTTTTGGTGTGTGTCAGGTCTAGCTAGCAGTAGTAAGTGTTTTCATTTTAAAATGTTATTTCATCAAACTACACACAACAATAAAAAGCACAGAAATTGCCCCAGATCACCAATGCTGTAAATAGTAAAGACTGTAGCTGTTTTCTTACAGACCACCTACTCAGCTCTCAAGTATTTGCTAAACCATAAATGTAGGTACCATCATTCTGTTAGAAGGAACTGGAAGTTAAGTCTTTCTTTGCTCTGTGACATCACTTTCATTTATTTATTTTTTTGTTTGTTTTTTGTTACAAATGTGAAGTGTCTTTTTAATAAAGTACAAAAATATGTATGTGAGAGTTATTTAGTTTGGATAATATTTGTTTTACTATTTGAAAAAGTGTGATACACTAAATGTGTAGTGCAGGGAACCTTTGTAAAATGGAATCAAATGTGTAGCTGGAACAGTCACTGTCATCCTGTTGCTTTCATGCCGTACCATGGGCAGGAGAAAAGCTGACTTCAAAGTATTTTGCCGTCTCTAGGCTGCAGCTTCATACTATACACTTCATTTGTAAAAAAATAAAATAAAATAAAAAATATGAAAATCTTGACACAGAGCAAAATCAGCACTAACTGTTAATAGAATGCTGATACCTGCATTTACAGTTTGGCAATATTTGACATCTAACTGAGTGGGGTTTCTGTGAGAAAACAGCTAGAATCTTTATTAATTATAGCACTGATGATCTATCTGGGCAGTTTCTGTGCTTTTATGGTTGTGTATAGTTTGCTAAAATTAAAAGTTTTAAAATTAAAACACTCCTGCTAGCTAGACCTGATGCACATAGAAAACAAAAAACAGTGAATTAGAGATATTTAATAGCTGTTGCCTTACAGAAACCCGTTAACTTGCTCTCAGGTATCTGCTTAAACTGTAACTGATGCCGTTTGTACTCCCTGGATAAGAATAGTTACAAAGCTTTGCTGTTGTGAAGTGATTTGAAACTGATTTTAAAGCAGTACATATGCTAAATCTAAGGGCATGGCTACATCATTATCACATGAGACAGGGTGCATCGTAGGAGAAAGAAAGCCAATAAATCTATTTGTGATGGAGATCCCAAGGGGTCATAAAACTACTATACGGCTATCAGGCTAATTTAGGAAAAACTCCTAATAGCAGACCGAGGGAAGGACACACTAGGACTTAACATACATATCAAAACACTCTGCATAACATATGTTTTTTTTGCAAATTCTGGGTGGACTTCTCCTTTAAAACCAACAGCAAATAGTATTTCTATTAACACCCAGTCAGAAAACAAATTGAATGCTTTCTTCAAATCCCAACAAACCACATCTACAAGTGTGTTGTTACTGAGCTCATGGCTAACATTTTCATAGAAACCTACTAGATTAGGAAAGCAGGACCTGGCTCAATGAAATCCATGCTGCTATGCATCCACTCCATTAGCTTTACTGGTTCTACTATATATTCATCAAATATTTTAACCATTTTACCTGTGATTTTTTCTGGGTCTAGGGCACTGTTCTCCTTGATATTTTTGATTTTTTCAGTTATTTGTTCATTAGTAATCATTACAGATTTATAATAAATGATAATGATAAAACAGTAATCCTTATTGTTTTATCATGACCACTTATGTTTTTAATTCTGGATTTTACCTGACTCGTAGGGCAGGATTTTCTAAATGCTAAGAATGCTGCAAGCCTCAGGTGTGCCGAACATACGGCACACAGGGCTTGCAGCATTTTCTTGGCCAGCATTGGGATTCTCTATCCTGTGCACTGATTGCCACAAGCTAGACTACCTTTTTGAAGTCAAGCCTGTGGCAACTCTGAGAGCCAGTTTTACAGAGCTTGCTCCACATATTTGGCACAAGTTGAAGCAAATGGTGGACACTGTTGCAACTGGGCCTGAGACCGCAAGATTGGGCACAGTTGCAGCTAAGAAGTTGGGCGCCATGCCCAAACCTAAGTCTGGTGGTGCAGGACTGGATGCAAGTCCTATGCCACCATTTGAAAATGTGGTCCATAGTTTTGTTGGAGAAGGTAGATATGAAATACTCATTAAATTATTCTGCCAAATCACTGGGCAAACTAATAGTAATGATTAGCACTTTTCATTGACCAACTGAAGTAGAGCCCTTTTTGAGAGAATTTATATATCCAAAAAAGGCTTTTCTATTTGTTGTGGATGCAGCTTTTGCCAATCTTATTTTCCCATTCTGTTTTTTTTTTCTTCTTCATTATGATTTTACACTTTTTTTTGTAATGATTTATAATTTTCCCATTCTTTTGTACTACCTGCTGCCTTGAATTCTCAACAGGCTTTGCACTGCTTCTTAAGTTACTGTTTAATGCTGCTTGTCAACAATTTTTTTTCCCTTTTCATATTATATTTTAACCCTGGGTGTGTATTTTTCGCAGACATCTAAAATAATCAGTTTGAAGGCCAGCCATGCTTGCTCCCCATCCATATCAGATAACATTTGTTCCCACTGTGTTACCCAGTTCTTTGTAAATTTTATTCAGGTTTGCTCTATTGTATAGATGAATCTCCATACACCCTCTAGAATTAATTTGGGCATTAGTATGTCAGCTGTCACCATAGAGTGATCATTATTTGCTAGAGGGCCCTTAAGCTTGCATGATGAATTCAAAATATTTTCAAACACTATCATTATATCCAAGAAATGAGCCCCCCACCCCCGCTTGTTTTTTTAACAGCTTTCTAAAATCCACATGGTTTTATTTTTATAAATGCCTTGGAAAAACTGTTTTACCTTCCAAACATTCTTACACTGTGTCTGGTAAATTGAAGTTACCCATCACTATTACATCACCCATATCACATGCACACTGTATCTTGACTAGTAGTTCACTGTTAACCTTGTCATTGGAAATAGAGGGTCTGTAGCATGTCCCCAAAATTATATATCTGCTCTTTGGGCTTTCAAAGTGGACTCAAATTGATTCCACAGTACTTTAGGCTATTTTAATCTTCTCAGAAATAACAGTTGCCTTTATATGTTCTTTCAAATACATGGCAAAATCTCCCCCACATTTAAGTTATCTGTCTCACCCAAAAAGACTGAAACCCTGAATTTCTGTATCCCATGTCAAATGTCCACCATGTCTCCATCACACAGAAAATGTCTGAGTTCTCTATTGCAATTGTTGCCTCCAACTCTTCTTTCTTCTTGTTAAAACTTTGTGCATTGATTAAAATGTCTTTTTAACTTTCTGTATGTCCTAAATGTACCCTGAGGTAATCTAATTACAGTTAAATGGACTAGCATTTTAAGTAAATGACTGTACTGAGTGTAGCTTAGTTACAGCCATTTCAAAAAAGGAGGACGGTTGGCCTCCTAAAATTATGGTTTAGACCAGTTGACCTTTGCGCTCTTTTCTCTCATGTTCAGAGATGAACATTTGTTGTTTGTAATAAAATACTAAGTGCTGATAGATTGTGTAGCCATGGAGACAGAATGTTAGCCAATCACAGGGCAAGGCACTGTCCACTGGACCAGTCCTGTGAGAACCCCATAAACCAGGAGTGCAAGACTTGATTAGGGCTTTTGCTGCTGCCTTTTACCCTTCTGCTTCTGTCTGCTGCTTTTTTCCACTTTGCCCTTTGACTTTGGTGAAAGAAACTATTTGCACTTGGACCCTGTCCTGCTGAGAAAGAGGAGAGACATTTTCTTTTCAAGACCTTCTCCTGACCACAAAAGCCAAGATTTTCAACCACTCTTCTAAAGATACTTTGCACTGCAAATTCAGCAATCAAGAACTTGAGGTAGAACGTTAAAACCTGAATTTCACAGTTTAGGTTTTATTGTATATTTTCCACTTTCTTTTCCATATCCTGTAAAGAATGTCTAATATTATCTAAGTTATTTACTGCATTTATTAATTAATTAGTAAAGCTGTTTGCTTATTTTAAGATAATTCTGCCAATGTCTTTGTCTTTTGTATGTGTCTGTGGGGGTTTGAACCGGTCTCTACATTTTCAGGGGAAATACACATAATAGGGTGTATAGCCCCCCCCAAGGTCTATACACACCTGTGGCTTTCAGGTTCATTGTGCAGTGGATGAGAGGGTTCTGTCCCAGGAACACAGATTTGAGACTGTATTTGCACCCCTTGCATGGTGAAAAGGGCGCCCAGGATCCTTTGGTGTATGTTCAGTTGTAAGACAGTGAGCATACTAAACAGACAGAGGAGGAGTATCCCTAACCCTGAACACTAAGGAATTCACCATAGCCCAGAGAATTATGGCCCCACAGGAGTAGGCTTGCGACAGATTTGGTGAGCAGCGGTGGGATTGGTAAACTGTTTGAATAACCACACACAAAGATGGAAGAAATTTGGAAAAGGGAAAATTGATTACAAGATATAGTTTGCTATCCTGATTTGTGGTTTTTTTTTTTTGCTGCAAGTAAAAGGCAGACTAGTGGTAGTGTAGGGAAGAAAGATGACTTCCAAGTACAGTGAATACAGTGTAGAAGAGGTGAAGCAGCTGTGTCAGGAGAGAAGTGTCTAGTATGGGGGCAAGGCAAAAAGAACCTCATTGAGTCTCTTGTAGCAGCCAATGAGCAAGCAGTTGACCAGAACCTTGAGTCACAGCCAGTGACTAAAGGGACCAGACCTTGGGTGTGGTGGTACCAAGGGACATTGCAGTGTCTAGTCCCAGGGAGGAGGACACTGAGACCAGAGAGGACCCAGAACCACAGCACCAATTGAGGACCACCACAGAACCTGAGCTAGAGAGGATACAGCTACAATTTCAGCAGAGGAAATTGGAGCTTACTGAGAAATAGCTTCAAAGGGAGCATAAAGCAGAGATGCAAGAAAGACAGCATCAGAGGGAACTTGCCATTCAAGGGGCAGCTCCAAAGAAAGGCTGAGAAAAAGCAGCACCGCAGAGAGTTTGAATTGGAGAGGCTAAGACTCCAATGACCAGTGCCAGAAGAGGTAAGTTGAAGAAGTGAACCTGAAACTGCAGAGCTGGGGTATAAATTAAAATTCCAAATTAATAGCAGAATTTAAAGAGGCAGAGGATATGGATGCAATTTTGAATTCATTTGAAAAGGTGTGTATCCAGGCCAGGATACCCAAGGAAGCCTGGAGCTTTCAGCTATCCCCGCTGCTTACTGGAAAGGTATGTGAAGCGCTAGGCCAAATGGACAATGAGAACAGTAAAGACTATAAGAAACTTAAAACTGCATTACATAAAAAGTATGAACTGACTCCTGAGGCCTACAGGGTTAAACTCCAGAAGCTCAGAAAAAGCTCCAAAATGAGCTTTGAAGAACTAGCCACAGAGCAATGGCAGTTTTTAAAATGTTGGTGGGAGGGAATGGAAGCTAACTCTGTGGAAAAAATTGAGGAGATCGTGCTTTTGAAACAGTTCTTTTGGGCTTGTCCAGTGAAGCTGAAAACCTGGCTAGAGGATCAAGATCCTAAAACAGCACAGCAAGCTACTAAGCTCTCGGATTGCTATTCCAGGAGCAGGCCTGCTCTGAAAGGAAGTGGGGGAGCAACTACAGCAGGGCAAAAAGGAGAAAACACATGTTCAGGGTGGCTAAAACCCTCACTGCCTCTGCAGAAAGGGGGAAGCCCCAAGTTACCAAGAAGGGATGTCTTGGAAAAAAGAGTAATGAATGTTGGTTTTGTAAGCAGCCAGGGCATTTTGCTAGACAGTGTCCTACAAAAGCACAGAGTGGACAAAGTGTCCCTTAAAAGGAGATGGGTGCACTGTGTATCCCTGACAGCTTGTGTGTGATTATGAGGGAGCACATACACTCAGTACCATAAATGGGGTGCAGACCCATTGGTTAAGGGACACGGAGGCCATCTCTTACCCTGGTAAAAGGGGATTTGGTTGAACCTGAACAGCTTATACCTAATCAGTTTGTCACTGTGAGGGGATTAACTGAGGAGGAGAAAACCCTGCCACTAGCTAGTGTTATCCTGGATTGGGGTAAGATAGGAGAGAGTTGTGACAGGGCTGAATGCAGCCCTGTCCCAGTTGTTATGGAGAATGAATCCAAATGCAGGGATCTGTTCTATTCTCTCCTTTTCTGCCTCTTGTCTGTCTGGTTGCACAAACAAATTTTCTCGTAAGACCTAGGACTTGATCACCCCAATAGTCTTGCAATTCTCTGCTTCTTACTATCTCTCTACCCTCACTTTCTGTTCTGTCTTTTCTTCCCCTTGCATATCTGCTGGTATAAAAATATATGTGAATCTTTTTGTGGAAATGTAATTGATACTGGGATCCCTTTGTTTACAACTGTATATAGTTATACTGTTGAAATGATTGCAAAGCTAAAACTGTACATAGTTATAATGTTGAAATGATTGTAAAGATGTTTTTAACTCAAGGGGTTAACCTGAGATGCAATTTTTAAGCCTTTTGCAGAAGATGTAAACAAGAGGTCAGTTCTGGATCACAATGTTCTTTTTGCTGCACCTGCTGAAACTTACAAGCACATTGGAAACTTACAAGAGCAATGTGTGAGAAGCTTTCTATTTTCTTAATGAGCTCCTGCACTGACTTATTAAAAGGAGCTGCAATGTTTTGCAAATGAGAGCTAGAGACTGAGAGAAGAAATTGAGAAGAAAAATACAGAAGGATTCTGTTTGTTTTCTGTGTTTCTACTGCCATTGTAAATAGTTATTCTGAATAATTTTACTTTTTTTATTTTACTGTTTTTAATAATAAAACACTTGTGAATTTTACAACTGCTCCTGTTTTTTTCTGTGCTTTCTAACCTGTGCCTTGATGACAGGAGTATGCAAAAAGTGGCAGTGGACGACAACCTCACCCTAGATGTGATTATAATGAACAATCTCCAGAAGGGGGTGGTGTGTGGGATTATCTGCAGTCAGATGGCAAAGGCCTCTGGTAGTTTCTTGAACCCAACAGAAGCCCCCATGGAAAAGAATAGGAGGCTGGTTCCCCAGCCTGTGTCTCCTGACATGGAGAATAGTGAAAGGAAGGTAGGACTTCCCCAAGTAGCCATTCACTAGGCAGCTACAGAAGGTTACACTGAGGAGAAAAGGGTAACAAATGGTCAGAAGGTTAAATATGTCAGTGACTCTGGATGCCCTGATGCTAGAGCTATGGATCCCAGTTTAGGAACTGAGGGAGACATGTCCCATGCTTTGAGAAAATGTGAAGATTTTGCAACCGCTCAGAGAATTAACACTTGTTTGGAGAGGCTGAGGGCTTGTGCAAAATCTGACAGGACACAGGGAGGTGACATGAGACATAGGGTATTTGGGGACAACAGACTGTTTTATACACAGGACATGAGGACAGAGGGAGAGGTAATGGGCAGACAGCTTGTCATTCCCCAAGGATATCGTGAGTGATTGCTCAAAGTTACTCATGATATCCCTGTGTACTGACTTCTGAGCATCACTTGCACCATGCAGTGATTGGCCCAAAATTTCTATTGGCCCAACTTCACCCAGCAGGTGAAGGAATATTGCAGGTCTTGTTACCAGTGCCAACACATAGGGAAGGCAGGTAGTAAACCAAAAGCTGCCCTACTTCCATTGTCCATTGTGAAGGAACTATTCCAGAGGGTAGGAATTGATATTGTGGGACCCTCGAATACCCCAAGCTCCTCCAGAAAAAGGTATATCCTGATGGTGGTTGATTACACCACTCAGTGCCCAGAGGAGGTTGCTCTCACCTCCATTAAGGCAAACAAAGTGGCAGATGCCTTGCTAGGGATTTTCTCCCATGTTGGGTTTTCACAAGAGGTTTTTTTCTGATCAAGGGGGTAACTTCGTGTCAGACCTGATGAAGTATTTGTGGGAGAAGTGTGGGGTGGTGCAGAGATGCATGACACCTTATCACTCACAAGCCAAAGGGCTTGTAGAATGTTTTAATAGTACCCTAAAAATGATGCTCCTAGCATTTGCTGAACAGCATGGGAGGGACTGGGAGAAATACCTTCCCCACCTTTTTTTTGCATACAGGGAGGTTCCCCAAGAGTCAAGAGGGTTCTCCCCCTTTGAACTCTTATATGGATGTAGGGTGCGTGGGCCCCTAGACTTGATCCAGGAAGTCTGGGAAGGCAAGCATGCTACCCAGGGAACTCCCATAGTGGAGTATGTCCTTATGTTTAGGGAGAAGCTGAAGGAGCTTATGGGGAGAATCAAAGCAACCTGTCAGCTGACCAGCAGAAGCAAAATGTCTCATATGATTGCAGAGCCAGAGCTCACTTGTACAGCGCAGGCCAGGAAGTAATGGTCCTCATTCCAGTCTGGAAGGACAAGCTGCAGGCTGAGTGGGCAGGGCCATACAGGGTAGGCTGACAGGTCAATGGTGTGAACTATATTGTGGAACTGCCTGACAAGAGACATACCCATAGGATGTACCATGTCAATATGATGAAGCCATATATAAATAGGACCGACATGGTGTTTGCAGTGTGTAGTCTTCGGGGGAGACAGTCCCTCCTGGACTTGCTAGAGGAAAGCAAGGGGGAGTCATCTTTGGAGGCAATCAAGCTTTTGCCACAGTTGACCCTAGAACAGACCCAGGAAGTGAGTGAGGTTTTAGATTGATCCCCTTTATTTATGGCCAAGCCCCAATGAACCTCCTTAGCAACCCATGATGTAGACATGGGGACTCAAGTGCCCATATGATGGACAGCCTATTGGATGTCTGAGACTGTCCTAAAGGACATTAGGAGGGAGGTGGAGGAAATTATGGATTTAGGGGTAATCCAGAAATCCCACAGTACCTGGTCTCACCTGTAGTCCTCATCCCCAAACTGGATATGTCTACTCGCTTTTCTGTGGACTGTTATAGACTCAGTGAAGTCACAAAGTCTGATGCCCACCTAATGCCCTGGACAGATAAGTTGTTGGACAAGTTGGGGAAGTGACCTACCTAACAATCATAGACCTGACAAAAGGGGTACTGGCAGGTGAAGTTGACTGCAAGAGCTAGAGAATGGTCAGCCTTCAGCACCCCAATAGGTCTCTTTAAATTTAAGGTGATGCCTTTTGGGATCAAGAATGCCCCTGCCACCTTCCAAAGGTTAGTAAATCAGGTGCTACAGGGTGCTGAAGAGTTAGCAGTGGCTTATCTAGATGATATTTCCATCTTCAGTACCAGCTGGAAGGAACACCTGTTCCATCTGAAGGAATTGCTGGGCAGGATACAAAAAGCAGGACTCACTGTGAAGGACAGAAAGTGCCAAGTGGCCATGGCTGAGGTGTCATATTTGGGACATGTGGTAGGGAGGGGACAACTACCTCTAAACCAGGCCAACACAGAGTCCATTGAGGCATGGCTGGAGATCCAGAAGCATGTCAGGAGCTTCCTTGGGACTGCAGGGTACTACAGAAAATATGTACCAACTTACAGCATTCTGGCAGCTCCTCTACCTAGCTTGTCAAAGAAAAAGCAATCTAAGAAAGTTAAATTCGAACCAGCATGTAACAGTGCCTTCACCCAGCTAAAAGCATGGTGTGCAGTGCCCCTGTACTGGGCAGCCCACACTACACTAGGCCATTTGTGGTGCAGCCAGATGCCTTGGATGTGAGGATTGGTGCCATCCTCAGTCAGACATCCCAACAGAGGAAAGATCATCCCATTGTGTACTTAAGTAGGAAGATACTTCCCTGGGAGCAGGTGTACTCCACTGTGGAAAAAGAATGAAGAATGCCTTGCCTTGCTGTGGTCAATTAAGAAGCTAGAGCCCTACCTCTATGGGTGGGTTTTACTGTAGCACTTCGACAGCACTCATGCCGACATCCACGACAGTGACAGACACTATGCCGAGTGTCAGCATTGTACCATTAGGGATGTCATGGATTTTCCATCCCTGAATCCCCCACACCCCCGGTCTCTAAATATCTAACTCCGAGTTGGAGTTGGACTGGGGGGGGCGCAACACCCGGACCCACACTGCGGGTGTCTGCAGTGTTCCAGCACAGCGACTTGCCACATCCAGGCAAAATTTATCGATGTGTTGGACTTCAATGTTGTGGTTAGAGATGCAGTGAATTTAAATTTTGCAAGCTAAGTGAACACGTAGTGGGCACTTTGCATTGTCACTCCATTACACAGAGTGGCCAATACAAAAGGCTCAGTACGCTTGTAATTATTACTTTGCATTGTCATTCCGCCATAACGTGAAGTAAGGTGAAGTGACAACAATATTGGCAGCCCCTCACACACAGTCACCAGAATTAATGTGCATCCTCAAAATGCTACTGTCATGTCCAGAAAACTCCCAAGTGCTAAAGAAGTGAAATGAGAGCACAACAAGAAATGCAACGTCTCTCAGAATTAATGGTACACTCAGTCATGCATGCAGCGGTCACACACAGTAACCAGAATTAATGTGCATTCCCAAAATGCTACTGTCTTGTGTCCAGAAAATTCCTCAGTGCTGATGAAGTAAAATGAGAGTGTAACAAGAAATGCAAAGTCTCCCAGAATTAATGACGCACTCAGTCATGTGCGCAGTGGTCACACACAGTCAAGCAGAATTAATGTGCATCCCCAAAATGCTATTGTCTTGTGTCCAGAAAATTGCCCAGTGCTGACGAAGTGAAATGAGAGTGTAACAAGAAATGCAAAGTCTCCCAGACTTAATGGCGCACTCAGTCATGCATGCAGTGGTCACACACAGTCACCAGAATTAATGTGCATTCCCAAAATGCTACTGTCTTGTGTCCAGAAAATTCCCCAGTGCTGACGAAGTGAAATGAGAGTGTAACAAGAAATGCAAAGTCTCCAAGACTTAATGGCGCACTCAGTCATGTGCGCAGTGGTCACATGCAGTCAACAGAATTAATGTTCATCCCCAAAATGCTACTGTCTTGTGTCCAGAAAATTCCCCAGCACTGATGAAATGGAATGAGAGCACAACAAGAAATGCAGTCCCCCAGAATTAATGGTGCACTCTGTCATACGTGCAGTGGTCAAACGCAGTCACCAGAATTAATGTGCATCCCCAAAATGCTACTGTCTTGTGTTCGGAAAACTCCCCAGTTCTGATAAAGTGAAATGAGAGCACAACAAGAAATGCAAAAGTTTCCCAGAATTAATGGCACACTCCGTCATGCGCACAGTGGTCACACACATTCACCAGAATTAGTTTGCATCCCTAAAATGCTACTGTCTTGTGTCCATAAAATTCCCCAGTTCTAACTTAGTAAAATGAGAGGGTAACAAAAAATGCAAAGTGTCCCAGAAATAATGGTGCACTGCAAATGCACATAATAAGATTGCGCTGCGCACACAAGAGACGCAGACGCAAAGACACCACAACACCTAACCAGTGCTCACAAGTCACAAATCTACATTTGGAAAATAATACCTTTTGGCAGTTTGGGGGGGGTAGTGCATGGCAGTAACAGTCCACTACCAGTAAAGATATCACAGAGCAGTATAAAAAATTCATACAGGTGCGGTAGATAGCAGGTTCACTCTTCTGCAATTACTCTGTGGCACAATAAAAGGTGTCTAATTTAATGACACACATCACAGACACACTCACACACGCTACAAGTAATGTGTAGCAAACTGAAAATCTTTAATAATGTAACCAAATGTTTTAAACAAACTGAAATTATACTCATATTCTTGATTTTTTTTGCTGATTGTTATGGTGCACAACAATCAGCAAAAAAAATCAAGAATTACTGAAAATATTACTGTGTGTACATTAACAAAGTTATACAAGAAAAATATAGCCAAAACAGAAAGACTACCTTTTTCTCCCAGTTAATCTACCTACACCACAGATATGCCCCTCCCCTAGAGCACACTTCACAGTACACAGACTGACTGTTCTAAATTAACATTCAAAATCCACACACAAACAATAAACACTTGATGATATGAGCACTGGAGGGTTTCCTACTATCGATGTACTAAATTTTGAGCAAAATAAAAGACTCAAAAGGCTTTTTTAACAGCGTTTAGAGGATTTTAATCACAGAGCTCTGAGAAGAAACTGTCTCCATCTTCCACTACACACACACTACACAGAACTGAGGCTGCGCAGAACAATCTAGTGCCCATGTGACCTGCAATCCATGAAGCACTGCAAAATTCGCCTTGCAGATCAATAACAAGGTGAAGTGATGCGAAGTACATTGATTTCAATGTGCTTCACCTTAAAATTGGCAGAGAAGTGGTTTGGGGAAAGTGGAAAAATGCAAAGTCATTGGTTTCAATGGACTTCGCGTTCCTCATCATGATGGCGAAGTACTCCGCTTTACGTTGCAGAGTACTTCGCGAATTCCACGTTACTCCATGAATCACTTTGCTGAGCGAATTTTGGCCACTTCACCCACCACTAGTTGTGGTGTTGACCTTTTGTCGGTACACCCTATGGGAGGCAAATTGAGATACAGACAGACCACAGTCCTGTGGTGTGGCTAAACCAAATAGGAAAGACAAATGGGAGACTCCTTAGATGGAGCATTACACTACAGGCCTACGACATGGACATTAAACATAGGTCAGGGTCTGCTGATGCAAATGCAGATGGCCTATCCCGCTAATCCGAGTAAGGAACAGAACTGCTGAAAACTCTTACAAGAGAGGGGGGTGTGTTCCCCACAGGTTCTGTTATGGAGAGAGGAGTGTTATGCGATACAGCTCTAACTTATTGTTTTGGTCATATTTCATATCATTTTTATGTCTATAATACACCAGGGAAGTCCATGAAAAGGCACGTCAAGTTGCAAGGGATCATGGGTACAAAGTACATGGGCCCTAGAATGATGTGATTGTCTTGTTACTGGGCAGAGAATCTGTTTGCTGCTAGTCAGGGACTAGGGGCTAATTAAGCAGTGCTGAAAGTCCAGGCATAAATTTGTGTTTGAATACGAACATTCGAATTTGCCAGCAGAAACAGGCCACATGGTCTATCAAGTCTGCTCGATTATGCAGCTAGCACCCTTACCTTACAGCTGCCCCACCCCCTCCCCTTCACAATTATCCCTCCCACCCTGTTCCATCCCTTGAAACTACCCACTGTCTTACAGGATACCACCTCCTCAGGCAGTGTTCCATTTTGCTATAACCCTCTCCATGAAAAAGTGTCTCCTCATTTCCCTCCTATATCTTCCCCCCTCCAATCTTAAACCATGCCCTCTCGTATCTCTCCCCCTCCTTAGATTCAATAGCTCTTCAGTACATGTCTAGTTTATCCCTTTAAAGTACTTAAAGGTCTCAGTCATATCCCCCTGATACCTTCTCTCCTCCAGGGAGTACATATTCAACTCACTCAGCCTCTCCTCATATGGCCTGTCCTCCAATCCCTGGGTCATATTTGTCACTCTGCATTGTACCCCTTACAGTAATCTTACCTCCTTCTTCAGATATGGTCACCAGAACTGCACGCAATACTCCAGGTGTGGCCTGACCAATGACCTGTCGAGAGGCAGGATCACCTCTCTGCTCCTGTAGGAGATTCCTCTCGCAATACATCCCAGCATCCTGTTGGCCTTGGCTGCTGCCTTCCTACATTGCTCTGTATTGTCCATGTTCCCCATTACAACCACCCCTAGATCCTTTTCCTCCTTGATGGTACCAAGCTGCACTCCTCCCAGCTGATAACCCCTCCCTGGGTTCTTTGCTCTGAAGTGTAGTACTTTGCACTTTTTAGCATTGAACCCCAACTGCCACTCTTTTGACCACTCCTCAAGTTTGGTCAGGTCATCCTGCAGCCCCAACCATCCTGCTATATTGTCCACCACCACCCCCAACTCAGTGTCATCAGCGAACAGACAGATCCTATTCCTGATGCCATGCAGGATGTCTGCTATGAATATCCCAAATAGCACAGGCCCCAATACCAATCCCTGTGCCACTCCATTAGTCACAGTCCTTGGAGATGAGAGCTCCCCCCCACCACCACTATCCTCTGCTGTCTCCAATACAGCCAGTTCTAGATCCATTTAACCTTATTAGCCACCACCCCCATGTCAACTTTCCCCCAACCTCACATGTTACACTGAATGAAAGACCTTGCTGAAGTCCAAGTATATGACATCCACAGCATGGCCCTTGTCCAGTTCCCTCATCACTCAGTCATAATACTCAACCAGGTTAGTCTGACAGGATCTTCCTGAGACAACCCCATGTTGATGACTGTCCTGGAGCCCATTACCTTCCAGAAAGGACACCAGCCTCTCCTTCAGGATTGCCTCCATCAGCATCCCCACAATGGATGTTAGGCTTGCTGGTCTGTAATTACCCGGTTCATCCTTTGGTCCACTTTTTTGGAGATGTACCATGTGGGCCATCCTCCAATCATGTGGTACACACCAAGTGTCCAGGGAGGAATTGAATAAGTCTGCTAATGGTCCAGCCAGGACCTCTGCCATTTCCTTCAGCACTTTGGAATGTATGCCATCTGGTCCTGGTGTCTTATTCACCCCCAAGAGCCCTGAGACCTTCTAATACCCTGCCCTCAGTGATCACCCCATCCATTTCCCTTCCCCCCACCTGCCCACCCTCTCCACCTCCTGCAGTAGTTGCCTGCCCTTCTCCCTCATGAATACAGAACAGAAGTACTTAGTTAATGCTGCTGCCTGTTCCACCCCTTTCTCTGCCCACCCTCATCCTTCCTGATCCTCACTATCTGGTTCTTGCAGCTCCTTCTCTCCCATATGTATCTGAAGAAGTCCTTTTCCCCATCCTTGATGCACAGTGCCAGCCTCAACTCCCTGGAAGCCTTGGCCATCCTGACTCCCTGGTAACTTAAAAACACACAAAAGGCACTGCTCATCACAGGAGAATTGTTTTTTTTCAGCGCTTGCTTTTTTCCACCAGTATTAGAATTAATAGGGATGGTGCACTTTACTCAGACTTAAAATTCATAACACACATCGGAATTCAAAAATCAAAAATGAAAGTCAGCACTCCTCAGTAACTTGCCACAGTGAAGTACTGTATTTTTAATACATAACATTACCACATTGTTGTACATGAATCCAGCAGCAGCAGCAGTGTTTGCGAGTGGTTCTCAGGCATAAATCCTTTGCTAAAAGTCCAATAGCAGTTTGAAACACTTTTAAATTACCCACAGACATGCAAAATGCTGAGACCTAAGTGCCATCACCAAATTCATTTACATTTCAGAGCCACAACTAGCTCCTTCCTCAGAACATGTGATTACTGACTCCCCTGGTAACTTCTTTGGACTTCTTCACATATTCCTCCCTATGCTCCCCCTTCCCTGATTTCCTGTGTCTCCTGAATGCTACTTTTTCTTGCCCTCAACTTTTCTAAGACTTCCCTACTTATCCAGCTTGGTTTCTTAGACCTTCCCTTTTTGCTCTGTGATTTGGTATAGGTCTCAGTAGCCTCCACAAGCCCCATTTTGATTTTTCCCAATTTCTGGTTTGCATCTCAGTGTGGCTGAATTCCTGTCAGGTCCCCCTCTAATATTTTATCCACCCTTCCAAAATCAGCCTGTCTAAAGTCAAGCACCTTGGTCTCTGTACCCACTGCTTCCCTGCTCATGTGAGTGTGAACCATCTGCCACTCTCAACCAGCGTGTCCTCCTCCTCCACCCCAATCTCCCTTACAGCCTCCCAATGGAAAGTACTAGATCCAGCATATTTCCCAACCTAGTTGACTCAGTAATCATCTGTGCCAAGAAGCCATCCTGGAAGGCTTCCAGGAGTATTTGTTCCTTAGCACTCAAGGTGGTTGGGATACCCCATCCACTCCAGGTAGGTTGAAGTACCCCACAATCACTGTGTTACCTTTCTCACACACCTTCCTAATTTGCTCTGCTAGCTCCCTGTCCAGGTCCTTCCCTTGAGCTAGTGGTCTGTATACCACCCCCATCCTGAGAGTCCTATTTTTCTTGTCATGGAATTGTATCCACAAGGCCTCTGTTCTCCCTTCCTCTCCATCTCCCCTTGCCCACTTTATCCCTTCCCTCATGTAAATCTCCACCCCTCCCCCTTTCCCTTTCCCTCTGTCCCTCCTGTAAATCCTATACCCTGGGATCATCAGGTTCCAGTCCTGCTATTGGTTGGCCCATGTTTCTGTGATGGCCGCTATGTCCACTCTCCCCTCTGCCAATAGAGCCTGTACTTCAGCAGTTTTGTTCCCCAGGCTTCCTGCATTCAAGGAGACAACCATCCAAGATGTTTCCTTTCTGTCCTTCCCCATTTCCCAGGATCTTAACACCACCCTTTGACCCTTCTCTGATTCCATCCCTGTTTGTACGGGGTGGGGTAAGCTTGTTTGTCTCCCCTATCCTGAGATCCCACAACCCAGCTTTCCATTCACCACCCCTCCTGACTAGTTTAAATTTACCTTTGTTGCTATGTATTCCCCTATCCTCTGTTTTAACAACCTCTGCCCTTCCCTGTTCAAGTGTAGTCTGTCCTCTGTGAACTGATCACTATTGTCCCAGACCCTGCCTCAGCCTCCCACTATGCCGTACCCCTTGGATTGACACCATTCCCCCAGCCAAGTGTTGAACTCCTCTAGCTTTCCCTTTCTCACTGTACTTGCACAGGGAACTGGGAGTACCTCAGAGAAGGTCACTGATCCCCTACCTCCTCACAAAACCTTCTCAGTTCCTCAAATCTCTCCCTTACCACTTCTTTTTTTTTTTAAGTATTATTTATCCCTTCTTGGCTGCCTGAGCTGCTTCCCCCTTCGGGGACATCCAGCCGCTGCCTGCCTCTGCCATAGACACCCAGACTCTGTGGCTCACCCCCACAGCAGGGCCGCAGGGAGCCCCATCTCATAACTCCCCATGGAGCATGGATCAAGGTGGGTGCTGTGGCGAAACTGTGGATGGCCATCAAGCCGCTCACTTCAGATGCCATTTTTCCTGGTTTTCTTGCCCTGTCAGTGCATGCTGAGACAGTGTTCCCAGTCTCCACTGGGGGCCACTGCTGAGCGAAGTGATCCCGGATCCCACTGCTGGAGAGAAGAGATGTCCTCTGGATGCTCAATCCTCTCTGCCCCCTGCTGACTCCTGGCACCCCGAGTCCATTCCCGAACCCGGGTCACCGGCAGGGGTCAAGGTAAGGCTTCAGCGCCTCAACCCTCTATGCCACTGGGTCAGAGTTCCCTTACCACTTCTGCCATTTCATTTGCCAAGTCATTTGTACCCACATGCACCATGACATGTGTTTTTTTCCTTCCCCTCCTTACACACTTGAGAAAAGATTGCCCTGCCCTATCCACCATCAACCCAGGTACAGACTCTACCCATATGTCACTATGTCTTTCTCCTTTACTTCTCCATCTGACCCCTTTCAGTATGGAGTCTCCCAGCACAAGTTCGTTCATCCCTTCATTTTGCTTCCCTCCTCCAATCCATTTTCCCTCATACCTGCTTTGAGAGTCCATCCTGCCCTGCACATCTGCATCTCTATCCTTACCCTTGGTGTCATCCCCAGCCTCCACACCTGTCTTGCCCCCTCCCCAATGCTCCCTGTGTCTGATGTGCCCATTCCCTCTCAAAGCTCTCCCACTATCATCACCTTCCCATTGGATACCCTCTTCTCATCTCTCTCCTCTTCTGTGTCTCCCTTGTCCATCCTTTTATCTGGACCCTTCTTCCTCTTAACCTTGCCCCCTTCCTCTGGCTGAATACAAAAACACAATTTAACAGATCGTATTCTAGCCATAAAAGGTCTCTACACAGAGATAAAATATTTGTAAATAAGTCAAATAAGATTTTAATAAAATTCTTTGCAGATTTATGCAGTTAATTTATTCACCTCTGAACCTCTTAAAATATGTTTTTAAGCTAATTATAGACATTGTGAATTTTCCAATTATTAACTGCATCTTCAGCTGTCCCTGGATGCATCAATATAAATATCAAATCATATGATAAATCTGCATATTTTATCAGAGTTTTCCCCAGAATTTTAGAACGAAGATAATTAAATAGGGGGCATTGTGTTATAACATGTGCTAACGTTTCAGTAAAACCTTTGTTTCATAAGCATTTTTCCTGAGTTAAATTATCTTGTTTTACTAATTTATTAAAATAAATATACTTTGATGTAATCAGCTTGAATCTTGCCCAAGTAATTGCTTTGTGATAATGTGGGGATAATGAGAGTTAATGATAATCTTCCAGATTTGAGTCTATTTTATTTTGACTGAACCAAAGAGCTTACTTTGGTTGCAGACTTGGTTTATCTGATTTTCTGTTGCCAAGGCAAAGATTTTCTTTTTTAGTTTAACTTTATAAGTTTCATGTATCGTTATGTTGGCTTGTTGATCTTGCCATAAATGCAGATGCTAAATTATATAAGGTTTGGAGAATTGATTTTAACCATGGTGAAAGAAAGCCATCCTTATGCCATACTTCTTTTTCTTTTACACACTGTAGAGGCAAATAATTTTTTGTGTTACTTATGATTCTCAACCAATATGTGATTAACCTTAAATTAACAAGGGATACCAAAGGTATTCTACCTAGTTCTGCTCTTAGAATTACTCTAGCCATTGAAGTAGGTACTTGTTAGAAAGATTTGTAATAATATGACGGGAGTTTCCAGTTGTGGGTAATGATTAGCCCCCCATTTTTCTGCACCAAATAAAAGGAGTGGAGTAATTTTTGCCTCCCCAACTTTAATAGCGGAGATTAACGAAGAGCCACCATATTTAAAGTTAAACCTTTGTAATGCTTTAGCAGCGTGCTTAACCTTGATAATTTGTTCCTTGATATGAGAATTCCAAAACGTTCTATGGTGTACTATTATACCTAGATATTTATAAGAAGTTACCAATTCAATACATGTATCTTTATAAAGATCCTTGGTTTCAGTAA
The DNA here is from genome assembly GCA_016271365.2 of Neoceratodus forsteri. NCBI lineage: Eukaryota > Metazoa > Chordata > Ceratodontiformes > Ceratodontidae > Neoceratodus > Neoceratodus forsteri. Next base: position 537,306,595 of record CM057449.1, on the reverse strand, counting down.
CTGACTTCCAAAAACCATAACTTTTGTTTTATCCAGATTTATTCCCAACTCTAGATTTTTACATTTATCCAACAGGTGTTCAATTTTAAGTTGTAATCCTTTGAGGGTCAAATACAAGATAATTAAGTCATCTGCATATGCTAAAATGTGAATTTGTTGGTTCATTATTTTTAATGAATCCCATTGTCCATTAAAATCAAAATTTAATAACGAATCTATACAGATATTAAATAATAGTGGAGCCAGTAAACATCCCTGCTTGACTCCTTTGTTTTTTTGGGAAGTAGAGAGTTATATTTCCCTTCTGAGCAAACCTCACAGCTGTGTTAGTGTTAGAATAAAGTAGGAAAATGGGTAGAAGCAATGAAGAGGGAAGACCATGAGTCTTAAGGGTTTTCCAGAGAGTCTGTCTCTCTCCTGAATCAAAGGCAGCAGAGAAATCAATAAATAATACAAACAATCTCATATTCCTATAAAGTACATATTTCTCTAATAAATGGGATAATACAAAACATTATCTGTTGTAGAAAAACCTTGGTGGAATCCAGCTTAACATTTAGAGAGGGGGCTAGTTGTTTCTACCCATTGTTTCAAATTATTTAACAAAATGCTAGCAAAGATTTTTCCTACAGTATCTAATAGACTTATTGGACGATAATTACTAGGATTATAGAGTGAACCTTTTTTATGAATGGGGATTATTATATTGTTTTGCCAAAAGGTGGGGATACATCACTCTTTTAAGCAGATGTTAAAGAAGTTAATTAAAAAAGGGATCCAAAAATTCAGATTTTCTTTATAGACCTCACCTGGAACTTTGTTAGTGCCTGGAGAGTTGTTATTTAAGTTTTGAAATAGCCAAAGTAACATCGCCAATTGTGAACATCAAGGGCTTATATGGGTCTGAGTAAACCCAATGTGAGATGTTCCTTTAATAAACTTGAGTAATAGGTGACCCAGGCTTCTTTGGGGATGTAAGAAGTTAGTGTAGTTTGATATGATTTAACGCCTCTTGCTACCATACTCCAGAAGGCCTTATTATCATCTGTTGCTATGATTTGATACGTAGTTGCCCAACGTTTTTGTGTGATCTCAAATTTCTTTAACTTTAGAAATTTTTTACATGCTTTCTGAGCTTGTTTTAAATTTGCATTTCCATACATCGAGGAATGTTTAAGATTATCCCTGATTAGCTTTCCCAATTTCTGTTTTTGATTCAGGCACTGAGCATCAAACCATGTCAATGGGAGTGATATTTGATCCTTACATATGTATATTTCCATACTAATTCTGGAAAGTAAGTTCTCAAATTTTCCAGTGATGTCTTGAATTGAGTTTTTGGTTTCTATGGTATAGGCAAGTAAGGGGGACTGAAAGGAGTAAATAATATGTTCTATTTTCTTCCTAGTATTATTAGAGCACTGGATCCCTCATCTGCCGCCGCCCCGTTCCACGACATCTTTGTGGATCTACAAGATAGGCATGTCCCTATCACTAGGTGTAGGGTCCGTGGGACAGCCACCCAGTGGTTGCATGGGGGCCTCCTCTCCCGCATGCGAGCGAGAGACAAATGCTGGCATCAGTTAAAACGCTCACATGATACTGCCTTGCTACAGCAATACAGAAAGCTCAGAAATGAGTGCAAGAAAATGATCAGGGGGCCAAAAAGTGACTTCTGCAAGGCCACCCTTCTCAGCTCTGCTAAAGACCCCAGATGGTTCTGGAGAACCATTCAATCACTGGTCGGTGGTCGCTCCTACTCTGGGGTCACCGACATGCTCATCAAAGGAGTCTCCTGCAACAATCCTTACATGATTGCTAATGCACTAAACTCTCATTTCACTGACCTTCCTTCTGCTCTCCCACTCGGGTCCCCAGCCCGGAACTCAAACGGCTCTGCCTCCATGTCACAGCGGGAGTCTGGTCTGCCCCGCCCTCCTTTTTGCCTAAGGGCGGTATCGGAAAGTGAGGTGCGGTCTCCTTCTTGGTCTCTCCCAGAATGCTAACCCCAGCCCTGATGACCTGGAGCCCAAGCTTCTCAAACTAGGAGCCCCCCTTATAGCCTCCCCGGTGGCACACATTTTCAACCTATCCCTTACCTAGGGACTGATCCCTGATATCTGGAAGGTTGCCAAGGTCATCCCTGTCCCTAAGCAGGGTGACCCCAAAATCCTGGACAACTACTGTCCCATAGCTATCCTCTCTGCTGTTAGCAAACTCCTGGAAAAGGTGGTCACCAAACAAATCTTGGAGTATATCCACTTCCATGGTCTGCAGACCCCAGCCCAACATGGCTTTCATAGAGGGCACAGCACTACCACTGCTCTCATCTCTGTCTCTTCCAGTATCAGAGCTGCTATGGATCAGGGAAAACTCTCAGGTGTGGTATCTATTGACCTATCCAAGGCATTCGACCTCGTTGACCACGACCTGCTTGCCTTGCAGATGAGGTCCCTTGGTCTGTCCCCCTCTGCCCTAAACTGGGTGTCTGACTACCTATATGGCAGAAAACAAATAACTAAATTCAATAAAGTCCTCTGTGCCCCCTGGCCTGTTACCTCTGGTGTCCCTCAGGGCTCCATGCTGGGTCCCCTACTCTTTTCCCTGTTCATTAACAATCTCCCCGATGTGGTCTCCAGCTGCCGTGTCATCATGTATGCGGATGACCTGGTTCTCCTGGCCCACTCCTGTGATACAGCCACACTAAACCGACACTTATCTGAAGACCTCTGGAACATCCAGGCATGGCTCTCCAACCATAAATTGGTCCTCAATCAAAACAAAACCCAGGCTATGCTCTTCGTTCAGCTGCCAAGATACGGGCCTCTTCAACTCCCCTACTTATCAACTATGAGGAATCCTCTCCCAACTGTGACCTCCTCAAATATCTTGGAGTGACGCTGGATCCCCAACTGGACCTTGGTAGTCATATCCATAATGCCTGCAGTGGGGTAAACCATAAGCTGGGATGGCCTACAGGGCTCGGTACAACCTACTCCAGCGGCTCGGATAGCTCTTGCCAGGAGTACTACTTCTCCCTCAACTATGGCCCCTCATATTTGCTCCTACTCTAAGACCCTCCTAAGCAAGTGGAGCACAACATACAACAACATCTGTCGGTTTTCCTGGTCGCCTCCCCGCCTCACCCATCACTGTGAGCTCTACTTAGAAGCTTGGCTGGCTATCCCCACTCAATCACCTTAACTTTAGCACTGGGTGCCTCATGAGTAAAGTACTTAGCTCTGCACTCCTCCGAACTGGCCCGGTTTCTTGCCCTTCTGACCTCTCCCTACCTGCTGCAAGCGATCCCAAGGCCCCGACTACTAAATGTGCCTACCACCCGCACCATCATGGGGGACCAGAGTTTTGCTGTCCATGTTCCCAGGCTCTGGAACTCCTTTCCTGAAAGTGTCCATACTGCCCTCTCTCACAAGCTTTTCCGGACCTCCCTGTGGGATCATCTTAAGTTGGCCTCTCGCTGTGAATGCCCTAAGCCCCCTTAGTCACCCGGTGCCCACTGGTGCCGGCTTCTTCTCTCCTGCTCTGGCATCACCACTCTTGTGCTATTACCTCATACAAATCCCCCCTCCCTTGTGGACTGACTCTATGATGTTCCTAAGCTCACAAATCCACTCTAGCCCCATTGGTCATTGTATTTATCTTCAATCTATATCTTGTCCCAGCACTGTATCTGGGTGTACTTTCCACGTAATTGTAAAAACTGTTAAAATTGGCCTTTTCTCCTGTTTCTGTATCTAATGTATTCGTCCGAACCAATTGCTGTATTGTTGTACCTGTTTGTACCCTTTTGCACTCTCCCGGGTCGTTCCTGAAAATAGGCATAATATTTGTCTAGTGTACTTACCCGGTAAACAAAAAACTAAATAAATTATTCAAATATAGTTTGAATTTCCCTGCAGGGATTATTGGAACTGAATGATAACTATTTGGGATCAAAATTGTTTTGTCCACAATAGTAACTACACAGTATGTAAGAGCAGCGCGATCACTTTCTGGTCTTAAATTTATCCAGAAGTTATGTACACATTCATGACTTTCAGGAGATACTAATACATAGTCAATTACACTGTTCCCAGTAAGGGAGTAATATGTGTATGCACCCTCAGGATCCCCACCTCCTCTTTCATTCAGGATCAGTAAATTATTGTTGTTTATAAATTCCTTTAGTTTACTGGCAGCTTTATTAACACAGTTGTCTGCAGATTTTCTCAAATTTAGATCATCCATATAAATGAGGAATTATAATGTGGTTAAGTTGTCAAATATGGCAATCCAGGCATTAAAATCTCCCCCAATCAGTATAGTATCAATATGATGTTTAATATCAAGAGAGTCCATGGCCAGTGATAACTCTGACAAAAAAATCACCATAAGCGGAGGGTAAAATACTCGGGGAACATACACGTTCACAAGCATAAAAGTAAACAAGTCCCTTTTGATAACATTTAGCAGTGATATATTTTTAAACTCAACTTGATCAATTACTTGAATACCACTTCTGATTTTAACAAAGGTGGTTAAACCTCCCTTAGGTCTACCATACTGTTTCTCCCTTATTGCTTGCAAACTAAATGCTTCGTAACCATTTAAGTATACTTCTGCAGTTGCCCATGTCTCTTATAACTGTAACAATTCAAATTGTGAGACAAGTTCTTTCCAATGAGGGTCGACCATTTTTGTCCCCAGCCCTGCTATATTCCAGGGCAAAAAATTGGCAGACTCAAGTATTGACAAATCATTGCATACAGTAGTCTCTTCTATATCTGAGGGAGAAATCTGTAAAGGGGAGAATCACAAATAATTATTGTTTTCCAGAGTGGTTCCATTTGAAAAACCATGGGACTGGAAGTCAGTGAGAAGTACTTGGACTCTATCTAATTTATAAGCATTAAATAGTAAATGTCTATATAAAGTTTTCTGATTTTACTTCAAGTTCTATTTGAGTCTCTAAAACATCCATATGAACTCTCCTGACTGACTCCAGATCAGTTGTAGCAATTTCTATGTCCAAGCAGGTCTCAAGAAAACTTCTAATAAATGAAGCCAGTCTGTGACTCTTATGTCCCTCAAATCTCTCAACTCCAAACAAAGAAAGAGAGTATGTATTATTCAGTTTTTCAAAGTTCCAGTTGAGTAGTGTTAAGGTTGAAGTTATAGTTTTACAGGAGATTAGTGAACATAATGGTAGACTCTTGTTCCCATGTGCATACTTCCAGATAGTTGTCCAGTTAACTGGGGTGGAAATTAAAATGTCAAGTTTGTTTAAATAACTTTGTTTAGCCCAAATATTCTTAGCTATTTCCATATCAGATAGAAGTACATAGACTGGGTGGGTGGGGTCTGTTTTATCTCTATAAACCAGCCTTATACCACCCACTGTCTCTGGTAGTTCTAACTCTGCTTTAAACAAATGAAACACTAAGGAAAATAGTGTGTCATTTGTTTCATGCAATTTTAGAAAAATATTTTCCAGTTTGAAAACCACCTCTTTCCCTGTAGTTGTAATACAATTAGTTAGGCAGTAAGAATGAGGGGGCTTCCATTATTGAATCGTAAAAAGGTTCTGAAGTTGGGTCATTACCTTATGGTATGCTATTACCCAGTGGGTTCTGACCCAAAGAAGAAATTTTATCAGGAGAGTAATCTATTACTTTCTCTTTTGACTGACTCACCAAGTTCTCATCGTTTGATTTTACTTGATTTAAATTAGAGGTGTTCAAATTAGTTTCTCCATCCTGAGTATAGCTTAATTACAGCCATTTCAAAGGGATGGAGGCTGGATGGTCTCCTAAAATTCTGGTTTAGACTAGCTGACCTCTGAACTCTTTTTTTCTTATATTCAGAGATGAACATTTATTGTTTGTAAAAAAATACTAAAAGCTGATTGGTTGCATAGCCATGGAGATGTAATACTAGCCAATTGCAGGCAAGCCACTGTCCACTGGACCTGCCCTTTGAGAACCCCATAAAACAGGGTTCCAATACCTGATTAGGCCTTTTGCTGCTGCCTTTAGCCCTTCTGCTTCTGTCTCCTGTCTTTTGCTATTTTACCCTTTGACTTTGGTGAAAGAAATTGTTTGAACTGGGATCCCATCCTGCTGAGAAAGAGCAGACATTTCTTTCAAGAACTTCTTCTCATCACAAGATCCAAGATTTTCAACTACTCTTCTAAGGAAACTTTGCACTTCAAATTCAGCAACCAAGGACTTGAGGTAGAACTTTAAAACCAGAATTTCACAGTTTAGGTTTTATTGTATATTTTTCATTTTATTTTCCATATCCTGTAATGAATTCTAAAATTATAAGTCTTTAAGTTATTTATTGCATTTACTAATTAGTAAAGCTTTTGTCTTATTTTAAGATGATTCCACCAGTATCTTTTGTGTGTGTTGCTTGGGAGGGGTTGTTCAAACTAAACTACACCTGTGTGACTGCTTAGGGCCAGACACTACCAGAGTAAAGTACCACAAGGGACTTTGTGGATGAAAGGTGGGGAGAAAATATGAAAGGTCTCAAGGAGTAGTCTGTGGGGGTTAGAACCACTCTCGGCATTTTCTGGTGAAGGATACATAATAGGGTGCATAGGGGCCCCCACCAACCAAAGGTCTATACATGCTTGTGGCTTTCTGGTTTCATCCTGCAACCCCTGCCATCCCCCTAGGTCATCCATCACCACTCCCATCTTAGTGTCATCAGCAAACAGGCTGACCTTGCTCTTTATGCCCAATGATCTGTCTGCAATGAATATCTCAAACAATACCGGTCTCAACACCAAGCCCTGTGGAACACCACTCATCACTACCCTTGGGGATGACAGCTTCCTACCCACATCCACCCTCTGTTGTCTTCCCTGAAGCCAGTTCTCTACCCATCTCACCAGCTTTGCACCTGCCCCTGTGCCTTCTAACTTACTTCCCAGCCTCTCATGCAGCACTGAGTCGAATGCCTTACTGAAGTCCATGCACAGGACACCTACTGCATGGCCCCCATCCAATTGCCTAGTTACCCAGTCATTGAACTCCACCAGGTTGTTTTGGTAGGATCTGTCACTTGTGAAGCCATGCTGTCTGCTGTCCTGTAGTCCTTTGGCCTCCAGGAGGGCCACCAGCCTCTCCTTCAGGATAGTCTCCAACAGCTTACCCATGATGGATTTAAGGCTCACCAGTCTGTAGTTCCCCGGTTCATCCTTGGGCCCACTGTTGTGGAAGGGCACCACGTGAGCCATACTCCAATCCTGAGGTACACACACTGAGTGTAGTGAGGCATTAACTAGGTCTGCCAAAGGTCCCACCAGGACCTCTGCCAGCTCCTTCAGTACCCTGAGATCGATGCTATCTGGGTCTGGCGGTTTGTCAACCCTTAGTGCCCTCAAACCTTCCAAAACCCTGCTCTCTGTGATTTCCCCATCAGTCACCCTTCCCCCTCAGTTTCTGCCCTCCCTCACCCCTTGGGTATCACCCCTTGTCTTCTCCTTAGTCAATACTGAATAAAAGTAATCATGTAGTGCTTCTGCCTTATCACCCCCTGCTTCCACTCAGCCCCACTCCTTCCTAATCCTTACTATATGGTCCTTACAGTTCCTTTTCTCCCTGATATTCCTGAAGAAGCCCTTCTCCCCCTTCTTAATGCCCTGTGCCAGCCTGAGCTCCTTAGATGCCATGGCTGCCCTTACTGCCTTTGTCACCTCTTTCAATTCCTTCAGGTACTCCTCCCTGTCCTAATCCCTTCCTGATTTTTGGACCTCCTAAAGGCAGCTCTTTTCCTACTTACCGTTTCCATTACCTCCTTACTCACCCAGCTAGGTTTCTTTGCCCTAGCCTTCAATTGACTCTGTACTTGTGTTTCACAGATTTCACCTAATTGGGTATCATCTGCACACTTCTGGTGCCAATTTGTAACAATTTTATCTAAGTCTGAGATGAAGATTGTAAGCAGTACCAGACAAAGCACAGATCCCTGTGGACCTCGCTGGTTACCCTTCCATTAGATGAAGTGTATCCATTTAGTTTCACCCTTTGAGTTATGTCTGCCAACCAGGTTTCAACCCATTCTATGAATTTACTGTTAAGCCAAATAGCAAATAGTTTTTCTATTAATGCCCAGTGGGGAACCAAATTGAATGCTTTCTTCAAATCCCTACAGGTCTGTTGTTACTGAGCTCACGGTTAACATTTTCATGGAAACCTACCAAGTTAGTGAGGCAGGACCTGCCTTGATGAAATCCATGCTGCTATGCACCCACTCCATTAGCTTTAATGGTTCTACTCTATATTCACTGAGTGTTTTAACCATTTTACTGGTAATTTTGTCAGGGCCTGGGGCACTGTTCACCTTGATATATTTGATTATTTAAATTATTTGTTCATTAGTAATCCTTGCTATTTTATAATAAATGGTGATGATAAAACAGTAATCCTTATTGTTTTATCATGACCACTTATGTTTTTAATTCTGGAATTTACCTGACTCATAGGGCAAGATTTCTGAAATATTAAGAATGCTGCAAGCCCCAGGTGTGCCAGTATACTTACGATAGGTAGAAACTGAAGATCCTGACATGCGTTACCTCGGTCAGCTTTGCCCGACAGAGGATATAACACAATGATACCACACCCAATATTATTGTTTCTGACGGGGTAAGGTAGTGGATGTGACAGTATGCTACCTTACCCTGTGTGAGCTGCAAGAAAGGAATGCTGGATGGCGTTGTTGGCTGAGCTACCCCAGTGGTGTGGAGGGGAATACCACTGGTTTCTCAGCTGGCATACTTTGTGTGACTCAGGTCCTGGTCCAGGTCATGTAATTTTACACACTGCACCCCCCGTAACTGTTTAAATTTTACTCTGGGGTCTGCTCCCCCTCAGAGTTGTATATTTTAGTTATGGGGGATGTGAGGTCAAAGCCCCGCTGCATTTTATGCTTTCTTTCACTAAAATGCACCAAATTTCTACATTGGGCATTTCAGTGATTCGGGACTGTGTATTTCAGGATGGTTTACTTGGTATGCCGAGGGTCGGCATACTGAGTCTCGGGATATCATAGTATATCCAGTGTGCCGAACATACAGCACACGTGGCTTGCAGCATTCTCCTGGCTGGCATTGCTATTTTCTATCCTGTGCACCGATTGCTACAAGCTAGACCAACTTTTTGAGGTCTAGCTTGCAGCAATCCCTAGGGCCAGTTTTATGGAACTTGTGCCACATATTTGTTGCAAGCTACTGTAAATGGTGGAATCTGTAGCAACTGCACCAAAGACTGAAAATCTTGTGCAGTTGTGGCTAAGAGTTTGGGCATACTGCCAGAAACTAAGTCCAGTGGCACAGGGCTGAATGTAAGCCCTGCACCACCCTTCAAAAATATGCCCATAGCTTTGTTGGAAAAGGCAGATATGAAATATTCATTAAATTATTCTGCCATTTCACTAGCAAACTAATAGTGCTGTCTAACACTTGTTATGGATCAACTGAAGAAGAGCCCTTTTTGAGAGAATTTATATATCCATAAAAGGCTTTTCTATTTGTTTTGGTTGCAGCTTTTGCCAATCTTATTTCCCCATTCTATTTTCTTCTACTTCATTATGCTTTTACACTTGTTTTGTAATGTTTTAAAATGTTCCCAGTCTTTTGCATTACCTGTTGCCTTGAGTTCTCAACAGGCCTTGTACTGCTTTGTAAGTTCCTTTTCTATGCTGTTTGTCTACCATTTAGTTTTTCCCCCTTTGTGTTATATTTTTAACCATGGGTATGTATTTTTCACAGACATGTAAAATAATCGGTCTGAAGGTCAACCATACTTGTTCCCCATCAATATCAGACAAAATTTGTTCCCACTTTAAGTTACCCAGTTCTTTGTGAATTTGATTCAGGTTTGCTCTTTTGTATAGATAAATCTCCATACACCCTCTAGATTTAATTTGGGCATTAGTATGTCAAATGTCATCACATAGTGATCATTATTTGCTAGAGGGTCTTTAGCCTTGCGTGATGAATTCAAACTGATTTCAGACACTAGTATTATATCCAGGAAATGAGCTCCCCTGCTTGTTTTTTTAACTGTTTGCTGAAGTCCACATGGTTTTGTTAATTCTGTAAATGCCATGGAAAAACTGGTTTTACCTTCCAAGCTTTCTTACCCTATGTCTGATAAATTGAAGTCACCTACCATTATTATATCACCCATAACACATGCACATTGTATCTTGACTAGTAGTTCACTGTTAACATTGTCATTGGAAATAAAGGGTCTGTAGCATGTTCCTAAAATTATGTATCTGCTCTTTGGGCTTACAAAGTGGACCCAAATTGATTCCACAGTACTTTAGGCTAGTTTACTCTTCTCTGAAATATCAGTTGCATTTATATGTTCTTTCAAATACATGGCAGTGTCTCCCCCACATTTGTCTGTCTTGCCTGAAAAAAATGAAACCCTGAATTTCTGTATCCCATGTCAAGTGCCCACCATGTTTCCATCACTCAGACAATGTCTGAGTTTTCTATTGCAAATGTTGTTTCCAACTCTTCTTTCTTTGTCTTAAGACTTTGTGCACTGATTAAAATGTCTTTTAAACTTTCTATACATCCTGAATCAAAGTGCTGTTTGCTTTTTCTTGTGCTATTCCTATCCTAGTTCTTTTCTTATATTGTTCCAAACTTATTTTTTGTTGATTTCCCCATTTGTCCACTTCTTTTATACTTTAAATTAGTCAGTGCCTTAAGTATTCATTTACCTAACCACCTTGCCTATTTTGTATTTAAATGCAGCCTTTCTTTTGCATATAGATTTTTCTGTACTTTTTTATTTATGGATTATATGTAATACAGCATATACCATGTAGCATATATCACATTAGGAGACATATTTCGTACACCATATCCAGGTACAGGATATTATTCATAGGAGTATACAGTATTAAATATTCAGTCCTACCATGTGATCCACAACAATTAGTTATCATAGGAATAATTCACTGGCTAGATAATAATGTAGGCTATAACACTCTCACCTATATATATCACACAAACTATTTACCACTGTTTCTGCCCCTCATAGGATACCTAAATGGTAGTGGAGAGCTATACATCCTAATGAGTGGAAACTAAACAGGGATTATACAGATTGCCTTGACTCAATGAAGTTGCATATCTCCCCTGACATTATTGCATTATTGTCAGACCAGCTAACTGACAGGGAGACAACTTATCAATAGGAGAGTTCCATCAGTTCACAAAATGAGTGGGGTTAACAATCCCCATAAGATAAGGTATCCCTCATTAGGCAGGTAATTTAGTAACAGGCTTAAACTTTAAGATCACCAACATGGTTTATAGAACATGAATAAACAGCCTAGACAGTAAGTCTCATCCAGAAACACCATTTTAAAGAGACAGTTGAATTATCCTCTGTACTGAAAGTTAGGCCAAGAAAAATGGGAAATTCCATTTAAATGCATCCCAGTCATTTGCGTCCGATTCAGAACCTGAATCTGAAGTGATCACCTGTTTAGATGTTGTTTTTTGGGCCTCCATCAGAGTGTTTGCCAATGCAGCAGCCGCCTCAGGGTCAGTTAACAGATGGTGCTTACCCGCATGCTTAACTTGGAGCTTCACAGGAAACAATAACTGGGCCTCAATGCCATTCTCCAGGAGCAGTTTCTTTGTGACCTGTAAAGCCTTTTTCCTTGTTTGGAACTGCGACGAGATATCTGGAAAAAAGGCTATCCTGCTGTCTTCCCAAATTGTATCTCTCCTAAGTCTTGCAGCACACAGTAAAGATATATGGGCATCTGGGTTAGATAAAGTAACAATAGCTGTTAAAGGGCGCTTATTCCCCAGACCTCTTCTGGATAGCATGGGGATGGCAAAGGCCTTAGTAACAGTAGTCCTGGAATTGGCAGGCGATAGAGCTAGCTCTGAAAAGATCAGTCTATTGATAGCTGGCAAGATTTCTGCAGTGGATGAAAACCTCGGAGGGAAGCCCACAATACAAATGTTTGATTGCCTCTGTACATTTTCCAGCATTTCAATTTTGGCCCTCAAAAAAGTAAGCTCTTGCATGAATGTAGAATTCCTAGTGCTCTGGAGCTTTCTCTCAGATTTAAGCTCCAAAATGTCTGCATCATGAGCTTGCACTTTGTCGTCAATTTTGGTAAAATAAGCCTCCACTGCAGCTAATCTGTGATTTGTTTCTTCTCTGGTCGCCTGTAGTTTTTGGAGGAGAGCCATAATCTGAGGATTTTGGGCATCACTCGTGTTTGAATCAGTGGATGAAGATGGCCCTGGTCCAACCCCTCTCAATGTTTGCAGCGAGGAGAGAAAGGCATCCAGGTTTTGTGCGGCATGTCTGTGATCCCTTTTAGGACTCATGTTATAGTTCACAGGGCTTCCGAGACAGGACTCTGATATTTCAGGCTATCGATCTGGTCATGTGCATAGAAATTAGGCTTTTAATTACTGACGAGTCAGGAGCCAAAAATTAAGCAGCCGCCATGTTGGGTGCTCAGCAATGCCCCTTGCATATAGATTTTTCTGGCTGTAAACAGTATTCCAATTTCTAACAAATTCAAAATGTTCACATTGACACCATTCCATCAACCATTTATTTGTCCTTCCTATCAGTCTTTGTTTATAATTTGTTCCTCTCGGGGTATGAAAAATGTCTGATATTATGACTTTCCTGCCTTTGTTTTTTTATTTACCTCCCAGCACTTGAAAATCACTTGTAATGTCTCTTTCACTAGATCACCCAACATTGTTTCTGCCTATGTGTACTGTCACAGTTTGTTTGGGTCCTGAGTTTCTGAGAACATCATCTCTTCTTGTGGATAAATCACTTATTTTGCTCCTGAAAAATATGACACCATATTATTAAGCTTATCATTCTTACATATGGTAATGTCAGTGTATGTAGTAACAGAGTCCCCTATCAAGACTTTTTGTGATTCCTCCTCCTTCAGATCTTTTGCTGTATTTGCCACTACTGGTTCTTGTGCTGCTAAGCTAGGTTCCCGATGCTCTAATATTTCAAACCTATTGTTAGTTGTATTCAGTTATGGTTGGTGTCTCTCAGCCCTTCTACCTTGTTAATATTTTTGTGTTGCTGGAACAGTGCACCAGACATGATGTTCAGTGTTTTCTATATGTGAACATACGAACATATCAATAGCCAGCAGAAAATGGCCTTAAGGTCTATCTAGTCTGATCGAGTGTGCAGCACATAGTTAAACTGCAGCTGCTTCCCCTCCCCCTGCCTTCTCCACCCTGACCCTCCCCATGACCCAGTCCCACCCCTTTTCGAAGCTATCCACCATCCTCAGTGCCACCAGCTTCTTTGACAGTGTATGCCACCCTGTAACCACTCTTTCTCTGTGAAGTAGTGCCTCTTCCTTTCCCTCCTGAATCGTCTGCCCTCCAGCTTCAGAGTATGCCCTCTGGTTTCTCTACCCCTTTTTAGCCTGAACAAGCTGTCAGTGCTAACCCTGTTTATACTCTTTAAGTACCTGAAGGTCTCAGTTTCTTGAAGTTCTCAATTTCTAATAGGAGTTTTTTTGTTTAAGGTGCATTTTCACACATTAAAAATTATCTAGCTCTGCTGCCAATAATCTAAATTCAAACACATTGCATTTTATACACTCTACCATCCCTTTTTTCCACTCTCTAGATTAGTTCTGTTATCAAGTGCATACCTTTTTTTTATAATCGTAGGAGATATACAGTATGTGGTTATGTTAACAATAAACAAAGGGAGAATGCTTGTATAACCCTGTCTTTGACAGGATCCACAAAAAACTTCCCTAAAAAATAATGCTCCCTATAAGTGAGTTTTACTTTGACTTGTTTACCTAGAAACATTGGACAGTACAATTTGCTAGATTCCAGGCAGGCTACAAAGCTACCCTATGAGATTTGCTCTGCCCTGTTCTCCTCAAATATTTGATCAGTACAAGTTGATAGATTCTGGGCAGGCTACAAGACTGCCATGGAACTGCAGACATGACTGGTGCCTCTGCTTTGTCGCCTCCACAATGCTCACTGACACTTGCACGGGTGCCAGTGTTTATAGTGGGGGGACCAGAAGTAGTGCTTTGCTAACTTCCAGATCACCCACTTGTTCCCAAGTTAAACAAAATGATTTGTGATGCAGTTGAAACCACTCTCAAAACACTGCTTGGGACAAGCTATTTTTATGTTGGCACACTTGTACAGCCAACATCTTGAGGCAGTGGAGATTTGGAGGCATAGTCGCTGTTGGGCGAATGCAGGGAACACACCAGTAGGTGCATCCCTCATTGCCCAATTAGCCAGCATGCCGGTGCCGCACCATGCATACATAATGTGGCAAGCACATCTTAAGGAAAGGTCTGCTGCAATGCGATCAAAGCTCATCACACGCAGCGGATCTTCCTACATGCTTTGCCAGTTACAACATGGTGGCACAGTGGCCGCTAAACTGCCGACTTCAGGGGTGCCCAAACCCCGGTCAGCTTACCCTGCCCCATCTATTATTGGGGAGCCACTTGTCTGCATAATTCCCCTCCTTTTGCTTGCCAAGGGATGCCCAATCCCCTCGGCTCATGCACACCCTCCCCGCTTTTGTTGTTTATTGACAGGGGTGTCCAATCTCCATCTGCATCCATTCCCCCCCTTTCACATGTTAATGTGCTGACGGGGGAGCCCACTCCCCATTGGCATGATGTCCCCCCTTCTTCTGTGCTAAGAGGGTGCCCAATCCCCCTCAGCTAGAGTCCGCCACTCCCTATTTGCCGATGGGGGTGCCCAATCCCCCATCAGCTACTGTATCCCCCCCAAAAAAAAATCTGTAAAAAAAGAAAACCATCCGCAATGTTTTTTTTTCACCTGTAAACAGAAAACGGTCCCTCGTAGTGTCTCTACCCACCACCCGCACCCCCCCACTGAGCACCTTACCTCCCCACACCTCCCTCACACCATACTTACCTCCAGAGCTCGGCGCAAAGATCTTCAGTGCACCGGGAACACGTCTGCACTCTTCAAAGCCGACCGCGAACTGAGGAAATGCCGGTAAGCTGTATAATGGAATAAATAGGTTTTTTTCAACTTTGATGCATATCTCGGGCATTTTTTGGACTTTCTGCACCAAATTTTCAACACGGAGTTTTTGGGACCCCTCCTCATGAACTCTGTCACTGTTATGACATTAATTGGTCCCGAAAGATGATTTCGCAGTCACTGCACGGAATCACCTTTTGGGACCGATTAATGCAAGGCCAGTGGCAGTGTTCATGAGGTGGGCTTTCAAAAAGTCTGTGTTGCAAATTTTGTGGAAAAAATGCAAAAAATGGCTGTTTTATGAGTGTGCGTTGCGCAGTTGCTACGCACTCTCATAACTTCACAAATTCACAATATTTTCACACCAGATTTTCAACATTGTCATTTTTCTACACCTCCTTGTGTACAGCTGCCCTTTTTCACATCCTGGCTGAAATGTGTTTCTGCACTTCTGGTGCACAATAGCGTGGTCACTGTGGGAAATCAGTGTTTGGGGCAGATTATGAAAATGGCAGTGACACTGTTCAAGAGCAGAGTTCTAAAATGCCTATGCTGAAAATTTGGTGACGTATATCTCATAAAATGACTGTGTTATAAGGCAGTAAGTGAGGTTGTTGGTGCACGTCAGGAATTTCACAAATTCACAATATTTTCAAGCCAGATTTTGAACATTGTCATTTTTCTTCACTTCCTTGTGAACAATACAGCTGTCATTTTTCACATCCTGGCTGAAATGTGTTTCCGCACTTCTGCGCACAATAGCATGGCCGCTGTGGGAAATCAGTGTTTGAGGCAGATTACAAAAATGACAGTGACACTGTTCATGAGCAGAGGTCCTGAAATGCCTATGTTGGAAATTTTATGACAATACTCCTTAAAATGACTGTTACGAGCTTGTGTTGTACAGCTTGCATGCACTCTCATAACGTTGTGCATTTGTAATATTTTCACTCTGGATTTTCACCATTGGCATTTTCCACATCTCTTGATGAACAGTACAGCTGCCATTTTACACATCTTGCCCGAAATGTGTTTTTGCACGTCCGGCGCAGAATAGCACGGTCGCTGTGCAAAATCACTTTTTGGGACAGTTTGAGGAAATGACAGTGACACTGTACATGAGTAGAGGTGCTAAAATGCCTTTGTTGAAAATCTTATGCCGAAAGTCTATAAAATTACTGTGATACAAGAGTGTGTTGCGCATTTCCCACGCACCCTTGTAACTTTGCAAATTTGTAATATTTACATGCCACATGTTCAACACTGCCATTTTTTTACACCTCCTTATGAACAGTACAGCTGTCATTTTTCACATTCTGCCCAAAATGTGTTTCCGCAATGTACTACCAAAGCCAATGCCAGCGCGACAACATTCGGCATTGACAAATGCTTGTTTATAATAGGCATCTTTTGGCCAGTTCTCCTCCCTGCTTTTTTGCTGTATCTGAGGCAGTTTTCAACACTTACTAGTCCTCCTCTTTCCCAGGATTCAATCCTAAGAAACCTTTGAGCACAGACAGTGGGAGATGGGCTTTTTTTAACACCATGTCTGCAGCTGATTGCCAGTGGCAGCTACAGTATTCTGCCTATCGTTAAATTAAAATGCTAAAAATCTGTACTAAGGGTATTTAAATCATTCCCACACAGTGTTCAGTTTTCAAGAAATAGTAACCCAACACAGATGCAGGTGTTTATAGTGGAGCAACCGGGAGCTGCGTTCTGATAACTTCTGTTTCACCTGCTTGCTCTAAAGTTAAACAAACAAAGCAATTTGTAGTACATTTAAGACCACACTCAAAATGTTGCTTGGGACAGGCTTTTCTTTTTAACAGGCAACTCATATCTAGTTGTCCCCCTTGCTCATTTGTTGCCTCTGAGGCAGTTGTCACCACGTCTTAGTCATCCTACTTCCCAGGATCCCCTCCTCAGAAACCACTGAGCCCAGATAGTTGGAGGTGGGTTCTCCTTAACACTGAGTCTTCAGCTGATTGCCAGAGGAAGCTATGCTGCCTAACATAAAATATTTCTTAAAATATTAAAAATGCATACTAAGGGCATCTAAATCACCCCTGCATGGTATACAGTTGCTTCCTGATGTCCTTTCTAATTCTCCCTTCTGACAGCTTCATGTAGTTTTGCTAGTGTCTGTGTATTTCCACTCATTGTGACAGACTCTCTAGTATCCACCTTATTTATCTTATGGAGGTATGGGAACTTCTCTATCATATCTCACCACTCTCTCCTATCTTCCAAATTGTACATATTGAGGTCTTCCAACCTCTCTCTGTATGACTTCACCTGCTGTCCCTGCATCCTTTTGGTCTCCTTCCATTGCACTGACTCCAGCCTCAATTTCTCCTACTCAGTGTAGGCTCCAAAATCAAACACAGTACAACAAATGCAGTCAAATTAGGGATCCGAACAAGAATGTTATTACCTTCTTTATCCTGCTACTTTTTTCCCTAATTTTGCATCCCAGCATTCCATTTGCTCTGCCCATAGCCCTTATACACTGCACTGATGCTTTCAGGTTGTTTGTTACACAATGGATGAGGCTGAGCCAAATTGGCAATACTAAACCAAATTTTAGGCCTCAAGTTGGAGAAAAACAAAGTTGACTCTGGCACACTTCTCACAACCCTAATCAAGAAAGCAACTAAATTAACGTGTCATTGTTTGCCATGACATGGTTGCTGTGTAAAACCCAATAATAATAAACTAGCATCCATAAGGACTGAAGTAGATTAGCTGATGAAGACAATTATGTGATGGAGTTAGAGAAAATACTAGTGGAGGCCAGGGCAACATACTGTAGATCTCAGCATGTCATTGTTTATCATGACAAGCATGATATAAAAAAACAGTCCCCAATAAACAGGTTGTCAAGTGACTGAAGAAAATGTTATGATAGAGATGGAATAGATAGAGGCCAAGGGCAACAATAAAGTCCAGTTGCTATTGCTGTATTTGTAATTACATGAATGATGTGCAAAACACAATATAACAAGCATGCAGCCATGTAGCTGAACAAAACACTATGATGGAGTCTGAGATACAAGATGATCATGACACAGAGGAAATCACATACTAACACATAGAGACTATGGGTCTGATTCCAAAAAAGTGAGTAGAGCATGGCACAAGCTGCACCGCTGCATAAAGTTAAACCAAACCCTTGCAACATGCGAGCTGCACTCTATTCCAAGAGAAATGCCAGTTATGACGTAGAACAGCCGAATTACGAATGTCACAAGTTATGCCTGCAACACATGACAGAACCCGTAATAGCGGGTGTAGTAGTTATGCATGTCATAACTCTATGACCAAATAATAGTGTGTAAGTTGCAGACATGGTGTAGGAGCTACACATGTGAGAATGATGGCAGGTAGCAGTGCAAAGGTGGCAAGTGTGGCAAAATGGAGAATATGGAACTTTAATAATGAGGATGTCCTCCTCAAGGAATTTGAGTCCCAGGCAGACCTCCTAATGGACAAGGGTGGTGAATGTGACCTGCTCCATAAGTGCAAGGAGGCATGGGAGGAAGTGGCCAAAAAGGTCAACGTGTTGGCCAATGCAAAGCGTACCATGCATGACCTCCAGAGGTGGGTCAGTGACATCAAGCACCACGCAAAGGCCAAGAAGGCCTATAACAGATGGCAGGCAACTGCCACAGGTGGTGGGCCACAGGGGGAGAGACCCCCTCAGTGCCTATGAGGAGAGGATACCGGTGTTCTTGAGCCAGCACAGCATCCATGAGGATATGGACCTGAACACAACTTGGATGGCTGCAGGGACAGGTAAGTAGATGACCAACATTACCCCTGTGTGTAGGGCAGCAATGCAGAGGTGGGAATGGAGGCACGTATGAAGGGCATGACATGGCAGGGTAGCACTGATGCAATGTTGTCCCCCCACAGGTGCAGCAGCAGCAGCAGACAGAGGGGCAGAAGCCAGTGGTGGCACAGACACTGAGCTGGGACAGGAAAGCATGCAGCTGATCACCCAATAGGTCACTGTGACAGACACCCCTGATGGTGCTGATGTGGCACAACCAGACCCAGCCTTGACACCAGTGGTGGGGGAGCAGCAGGCAGTGGAGGAACAACAGCAGGAGGAGGAGGAGGGACTGAACCTGTGTGATCTGTTTAGTGTTGGCAGCAGAGCGGACAATATAGCGCATGCACTCAGTCCTGCGTTATACCACAGGCTGCAGGTGATCCTGGATGGGGCAATGCCATCCCCGCAGGATGACATGATAGCAGCACCAACAGACTATGCCAGGTTCTGCAGGATCCTCATGACCACCCACAAGGAGCAGTCTGAGATTCTTGGCTGTATCCAGCTCAGTATAGATGTACCCCACTCAGCAATGGAGGAGCACATGGGCACCCTCATAGGAGAGCTAGAGACAGGGACACACACCACAGACTTGGCCTTTGGGTGACTGGTGGACACCATAGTCGCCTCCAAGGCCTGTGTGCAGGTGCAGGTGCAGACATGGGCGCTCACCCGACTGGTCATGGCTGTGGAGGGGTTGGTGTCCCAGCAGACCAGGCAGTCAGACATACTGTCCATGGCACTACAGGGGGCACTCACAAGCCACACCAAGAAGGGACGCCACCATGCAGGTGCCACAGGTGTAGCACCTGCCACCAACACTGCCACAATAATAATAATAATAATTTTATTTATAAAGCTTTTTTCAGAATGTCAAGGTGCTGAACAATTACAAACAATCCAAAACTCTAGATAAAAATCATAAAACATCCATAAAAATCAGCGTATCATCCAGATATCATATAAATAGTAAGATCAAAAGATTAATAAAATAACTTAGTTATCTAAAAAGGTCATACTCCTTAAATATGTTTTCAAGTCTTTCTTAAATAACTCCACGGAGGTGCACTGCCGTAATATCCCCCAACAACTGTGGCAACAACACCACCACCACCAGGGGCAGCAGGACCAGCAGCAACACCCACTCCACCACCCCTTCCATCGCAACCACCAACACCTCCAGCAACAGCACCAGCACAACAGCCCCACCACCGCCACCACCAAAGCAACCAGCAACTCCAGCCCCCACCACCTCCACCCACACCACTACCAGCAACACCAGTGCAACAGCCCCCACCACTCCCACCACCAACACCACCAGTTGCACCACTGGTGGCTGCACCGTCACCATGGCTGTGAGGTGTGCAGCAGTGGGTACAAGGTGCAGGACAAGTGCCAGTCAGGGGGGTAGCACCAGAAAGCACACCAGGACAGGGCACAACCCAGAGATCAATGCAATCACAGGCTGCAGATGATGGTGAGTCACACACCAGGGGACCAGGGACCATGCCAGGCCAAGCACTAACCACCTCTGGGAGGCATGGAAGGCATCAGAGGATGGCAGTGCCTTTGGAACCGATGGACAGTGGTGGACCTGTGGGCATGCAACTGGGGCAGGGTGGGCTCAGTGCTGCCACAGGGGCAACCGAGCCCACAACAGAGGATGCTGGGCTGGGTGTGTGCTGCCAAGCACAGGAGGACTGGGTGGCAGCAGATGGTGGATGACTGACCATGCCACTATGTGCATTGCTGCAATGAGTGGTGGGCAGTGGGTAGAGTGGCAGTATGGGAGGGCACTGTGTGTGGGCATGTGGTGTGTGTGGGGTGTGCATATGTGTGTGTGTGTGGACTGCATGCAGGTGTGGGGGTAATGTTGCACAGCACGTATTGGGTGTGTATGCTGTGATCTATCACTGGGTGTGGGTATGTGTGTATGGCTTTTGTCACAAATGTACTGTAGCACTGCATCGTGTCACAACATCACTGAGTAAACACTGTGCACTATACATCTGTGTGGCATCACGCATTCCTACTGCTGTTATAGGACATGACGCATGTAGCATAGAACTGGTGCCTGGGACGGGTGCATGGCCTATGTCGCACATACACATCCGAAATGTAGGCCGCATGTGCATGCAGGTTGCAACTGCAGCACTCATCAGTGTACAGCACACATGTGGTATGCGGATACGCATGACACATGTGTGCAGTGCCACTGTACTCTGCACGTATGGCCTGTATGTGTGCCATGTGCGAGGTGCGGCCATGAAGGCGATACATAGGCACACACTGTTGGGACGGGAGGACCTGGCAGCAATGATAGGGAGCCATGGGAAGGGATTGTGCAGGAAGGCCACAGTGAGACACCAACACCTGGATATTGGTAAGTACTAGGACAGTACAATACCTGCACATATGCAACAGTCAATGATATTTCCAGTTGTTAATGTCGTTTTTCCAATTGTTTAGCTAGAAGAGACACATTAAGCTGTAAGCCTGCCTACAGGTGTGGACTGGGAACACAGGAAAGGTATGTGATGTGCTCAGGGTCACACTGTTTGCATGTGGGACTGTGGAAATTAAATCCAGGTCTCAGGATTTGCAGCTCAGAGCCGTGTACCACTTCCCTATACTGCCTCCCAATGCAGTGTCCATGTGGCCAGAGTACACCACTGTACACATCATATAGGCCCATACAGGGCGCATAGCAGAGTGTACACAAAGGGGCAGCATGCTGATGCATGAACAGACAGGCCAGCACCCAGATATGGTATGACAGCCATATGTAGGCTGGGTCAGCAGAGGTTGTGCTGCATGGTGCAGGTACAAAGGTGAAGCTATAGATACAGGGCAGTGTATGGTAACATAGCAAAGGCATGGACCCAAAATGAATTCATGCCTCTCTATCGTATAATTCCAGGACTTGGTTTACCATACTGCAATTGTTTAAAGCATGTACTGTTTTTCTGATGTTGTACTTACTGCCTGTATTCTGTAATACTGTTTGTATTTTTTTTCTGATGTTGTACATACTGCCTGCATTCCTAAATACTTTTGTACCTCTTGTATAACTCAGTGTACACTTGTACCTGGGTCGCACCTGGAAATGAGCCTCGGCCCAGTGTGCCTTTCCCGGAAACCAAATTTTATAAAAATAAAATAAATAAGGCATAATAGTCAGCAGCAGCAATGTAGCGCACAGTTGGAAAGTAATGTTTCAGGTGTACAGTCAGAACAGGTATTATTGTTCAGGTTTGTTTGCAGGACACAGCTGCCCAGTTCCGGACCTGCCAGTGCTGGTCAGGAGGTCGGGCGGTGAACTGTGCTCAGGGACATGTCACTCAGGAGCATAGCAAACCTCAGTGGCTGGGCACCTAACGTCAACCTTGAGGAAACAGCACAGTTAGTCAACCAGGTGCAGCAGTGGCACACCACACTGTTACCACCAGGCTGCAGACGCCACTCCCCCAAAGACAGGGAGAGGGCATTGTGGGTCATAGGGGCATGCCTCAGTGTGATTAGTAGCATGTCCTGCACCACACAGCAGATGCAGCACAGGTGGCAGGACCTGGCCAGAAGGGACCTGTAGATCCTGGAGCGTATGCTGAACATAACTGAGCAGAATGACTGGGAGATGAGGACCAGCACTAGCGACAGTGCAGGTGGGTATGATACCAGATAGCATGACACCTCCACAGTCAAGCAACATGTGCCATGGCCAGCAGTGGTGTACAGGTGTAACAGTGTCCCCCTCCCACACAGGTGCAGGACCCAGCCACCCTGGACAGCAGGAGCAGCCAGTGGAGGATCCAGGGTGTGGCCAATGGTGTCAGGCAACACAGGGTCACAGGAGGTCAGGTAGGTGCTTGCCAAGTGCACCACGTGTACCGGCCACAATGTGGTGGCAGCATTGGTGGGGCATGTGCTGCCTGAACATGCACACGTCTGCAGCAGCATATCACTGTGCACAGCCATGCGGCCAAGGTGTAGCCATGTGCACCTGCAGTGCCTGTGCCTGTAGCACAATACTGGTGTGCCTGCCAATGTGCACCATGTTGCAGGTGTCATGTGTGTGTATGGCACTGCTTGTGTAGTATGCTGTGGCACACATGAATGTGTGTCTGTGCTTACAGGGTATCCCAGTCCTGCAGTGATCTCCGGTCTTTTTCCTTGCAAGTGGGAGCAGCAGCTTTGCCCCAAGGCAATGGGCACTGCTTAGGGCAATGGCTGATCTGAAGGCAAGGGATGCTGCAGAGTACCAGTGGTGCACCCAGTGCCATGAACACAGGGTACAGCCCATCCCACCATCACCAGAGGAGGAGGAGGTGGAGCCTGGAGAGGACACCAGCGACATTGGGCTGCAGGGGCCAGTGGAGTGGCATGGGAAGAGCTGGCAGCTGACAGGCTAGCAGAGGAGCTGGGTGCAGAACAACAGCCTGGCGAGGTGCCAGCAGATGGGGACCAGCCAGCGAAGGAGATGGTGGCAGTTGAGCGGGCAGCAGAGGGCCAGGAGGCAGAGGGGCCACTTGCAGGGGAGCCAGAGATGGGAGAGCAGTCCGTGGAGGAGCTGCAGGAGGCAGAGGAGCATCCTGCAGTGGAGCAGGTGGCAGAAGGCATGCTGAAGGATGACAGTGCTGAATGCAGGTCTGGACAGATAGACATGGCCGCAGAGCAGCCAGGCAGATATGTAGCTGGTGCTGAGTCACCTGGGGGACAGGCAGGCCCACAGACATTGCAGCACCCAGGGCAGCAGGTGGTGGGTGGCCAGCAGCTGATACTGCTTGTCTCCGCTATCATGGAGGATGTTGCATGCCTGCAAAGCTTCCTCAGGGCTCTCCTCACAGCACTGCAGAGGTGCTAGCACTGAAGGCACATGGATTGAACCAATGGACACTTGGACTGTGCTTTGCCTAGGGGGCCTGAACATGCCAGGTGTAAATCGGGGTGGTGGGGGGCCACCTGATGTGTGTATGTGGGTTGGGGGTCTGGTGGACTGTGGGTACTGTTCAGTGGGGGAATGCTATTCATGATTGTAGGGGCTGTGGTGGGAGAGTGGCTAGGTGGGTGTCCATACATGCTGGGGGCTGTATGCTGTGTGGTTTTGTTGGGGGGTGGGGGATTGTACATATGGTTGGGGGGGTTCTGTATATAGCAGAGGTCTGGTTTGGGTACTGGAGGGGCTGTGTTCCATTCCTGTTGTTGTTGTTGTTACATGTTTGTTCCCTGACTGTTGTTGTTTTTTGTACTGTTGCAATAAATTATATTTATTCACCCCTGGCACTGCTCGTCTGTCTCTGGTCTGCATGGGCATGTCCGTGTGTGTGTGTCACTGTGCATATGTGGGCAAACATGTGCTGGACCTGTGCCACCTCATGTGCATCCCCAACGTGCACATGGTATCTGTGTGCTGGCTGTCCACCTCACAGCCTTGAGCGCACACTGGTCAGCATGGCCGCATGGTGCACTGTGTGTGCAGCAGTGCACCATGCCGGGTCCAGTTTGCATGCCACCACACAATGCATGTCATGGCTGTGTGGTGGCTATGGGCCGGTACTGTTCCCTTCCCTGTGGGTGGAACCAGTGGCACAGCACAATAGTGCATCCTACTGCCATACATCTGAAGGTCTGTGCCTCCCAGTGCTGTGTCCCTGTCATGGTTGTACTGTTTACATGGATCAGTGGCCATGGCAGGTGTATTGTGCCTGATGGCACCATCATCACAGTGGTGTTCCTCTGCCCTGTGCATGTCCATCACCCACCTGTGTCCTCATGTCCATGGTCCATGTGTTCTGTGGTGTTCTGTGTGTTGCCTGGGGTACTGTCACTCATTTGCAGTCATGCCTACCAGATGCTATCCGACTTGCATGGGCACTGTTACAGCTCCAGTGCTGCCACATGTGTAGCATGGCACCTGGAAAACAGTATCCCATCCCCCTGTGGCTCAGTGATGGTGGCATGGGAGCCTTGCTGTTGTTGGAGCTGTGTTGCTCCACACTGTGTCCCCCGTACTGCTGCAGGTGCCACCATGGTGGTGGTCGTCATGGTGTGGGGGATGGGGGTGGTGGTGGAGATGATGCTGCTGGTGTGTTTGGTGGTGGTGGTCATGTGCCACCTCAGCAGAACTGCTGGATCAGCTCCTGATGTGCACAGTGTCCTGCTGTTGCATCATCTTGCAAAGTGCATCCCACCATTCTGTTCAGCTCTCTGTCACCCTCCTGCTGTGCATCATCTCCTGGTCATTGTCGGGCATTGGTACATGGTGTGCCAGGGTGATGTTGTGTAGGATGCAGCAGGTGGGGACTATTCTGCAGGCCATCACAGGGCTGTACTGGAGCACACCCCCCAAGGTGTAAAGGCATCGGAAGCGGGACTTCAGTATGCCAAAGGTGTGCTCGATAACCCCTCTTGTGCTGATGTGGGCCTCATTGTACCTGTCCTCGGCTGCTGCCTGGGGTGTCCTCACAGGGGTCATCAGCTATGGCATCTGGGGGTGTCTGCTGTCACCTGTTGGGGGGAAACAGTTAGTTGCATGTTGCATTGTGCATCCCTCTCATCATCTCACATTCCTCTGCATGGCACTCACTGCTGCATGCACATGCACATGCACATGCACATGCACATGCATGCAGGCACGCACTCTCAGTCACATGCACATCCTTGGCTGTGTCCATGCACTGCATGGGCTTCCCTTGGCATTGTGTGGCCATCCCATGCCCCTGTGTGTTGCACAGTGTGTGGGTTCTGGCCCTACCAGTGTCACGTGTACACTGCCATGTGCCTGCGTGGCCATCACATCTGACCACTGCAGTGCCTGTCCACCCTGTGCTCCTGTTGTGCCACTGTATCCACTGACATCCACATGCACTGTCTTCCACTCACATACACTCAGCCACTTGCACACATTTGCAGTTGTCATTAGCCCTGGTACATACCTACAAGCCATTCTCCAGTGATGTTCCCTCTGTCAAAGGCCTCCTGTAGCCCACAGTTCCTGTAGATGTGGGAGTCATGGCAGGATCCAGGGTACTTGGCCACCACATCTAGAATGTGACATCCACTGTTGCAGACCATCTGGATATTCATAGAGTGGTACTCCTTCCTATTTTTGTATGCATCCGCATCCTTGCTTGGGGCTCTGACGGCCATGTGTGTGCATTCGATGGCACCTAGCACATGGGGGAACTGTGCCACATTATAGAGTGCCTGCTTCACCTGGCACTGCAGTTGGGCATCCAGCGGAAAGCTGATGTGTTGTGCTGTGCATTGTATGAGGGCTGTTAGGAACTTCCTCAGTTGTTTTGACACTGCTGGCTGGAAAATACCCACTGTGTCCCCTGTGGGCATTCGAAAAGGTGCTGGTGGTGAGGCAGCACAGCGCTGTACTCATGCACACCTCCAGTGGCAGTGGATGGCCTGTATTGCTGGTGCTACATAGGTCCCCACTCAGGTTCTGGCATAGCTTCCTGATGCAGGTCTTGCTGAGCCTATAGCATGCAAGGCACTGCTGCTCAGTCAGGTCCTCAAAGGTTTTGCGAGAGCATCTCGCTGTCTGCACCGGTGGACTTGGTACCATCATTGGCAGCTGTGGCTCGGTCCCGTGGCTCCTGCCTCTGTGCCTTGAGTGCCTGTGCCCCAGTACTCGGCTATCATAATTCCCAGTAGGGCTCCTATTGCTGATATTGCTGTGCATATCACTACACTGCTGTCTGCTGTCTGACTTCGGGGGGGGGGTTATATAGCCTGTGCTCTGGTTAGATCAGCTATTCCTTGGTCTAACTTACGTGGGCCTCTTCTGGCATATTTACTTATGCCTCCTATTCTAGAATAGCATTTCAGTCGTACTGGTACATTATGCATGTCACAACCCGCATTATGCAGTGGCGCAAGCTTTCTTTGGTGTAACTGTGTCATACCTTTGCGTTTGGCATAATGGTTGCAGGCTGCAGCGTAAGTGTTCTTTTGGAATCGTGCATGTCCCAAGTCATGGGAGTAACTTGCTATTTGTGCCACTCAGGACTGGCATACTGCATTTCCATCTGGCATAGCTGTCTTGGAATCAGGCTGTCTGTGTAAAGTCATGGAGGCCAATTCCAGGAGGCATGGCGCAACTCGCAGGCGTATGCAAGTTGCGCCATGTGGCGCTACACCAGGGACCCTGCACCATATTACAGAACAGACAGGGTCCCCAGCACTTATGCGCATG
This sequence comes from Neoceratodus forsteri, assembly GCA_016271365.2. NCBI lineage: Eukaryota > Metazoa > Chordata > Ceratodontiformes > Ceratodontidae > Neoceratodus > Neoceratodus forsteri. The sequence goes on along the minus strand of CM057449.1, from coordinate 537,279,508 downwards.
ACTTCTGGCAGCCACACGCTAGTGCCAATTTCATGGCGCACTGAGCTTGGGTGCCACAAGTCACAGCATGCATGCAACTGCCCCCATGCTCCCCCACCCTGGAACTCTGTTGCATGCACCAGGGAGCATTGGGGGAGGCTGGCCAAATGACACTCATGTTCGGGGGGGGCACCACAAGTTATGGACCCAGGGGGTCTACGTCATTTGAGAGGGTGAGGGTATGGCTGTGTTGGGGGAACTGGAAGTTGGGCCACATGTGTGTTGTAGTGCAGTGGAGTGGGCATCTGTTGATTGATATGGACAGATGCCCCTTAGACCATCTACCTGCTGGTCTAACTCCGCTGCACTAATGTGGCTCTAGGAATGGCATTCATGGGTTACAACAGCCACCCTTTTGGAATAGGATGCAGTTGCTGCCTTAACCCACCCTTGCACCATGCCACTGTGGGTTGTGGGAGTAAAGGGTAGCGTAACCCACGCTTGGCACAACTCACATTCGGCATGGTGCAAGGCACCTTTTGGAATACCAACTGGCTTTATGCCTGGCGTAGGTTGTGAGTTGCGTCATCAGGTTTGGCATAACTCACCTTGTGCCAGGAGTAATGCCTTTTAGAATCGGGCCCATGGATTCATGCAATCCCTCAAATGTCACAATGAAATAAGGTATATTTCCTCCTCTGAATTGCAATCGAATGATTGAGTCATTGTCACCATACATATTGGATAAATGTGGTGAGCGTGATCAAACGTTAAATGCAAAATGCTTTCTTGACTACTGTCAGAGAGCAGTGCAAGTTTGTTAATCCTATTCTTCTCACTTGGCTGCACCAACCTCTACTTGACTGTTCCTTATCCTGACTCATACTGTATATTTCCAGCTGCATATTTCTAATTTTGATGAAGTTTATGTTTGAGGTTGTGATGCATGGATAAAGTTCCAAGTTGGTCAGTCCTCCCATGACTAATTTTATCCCCTCATAGGGTGTATGCAGACATGGCTAGCACTTTGCACATGATCTCTGTAGCCACCGTCCTGCACGGCAATGTGCCCTACTGACTTTAATCACTGGAGCATTTTCTACTGTTTGAAAACATGTTTTATTGCCTACGGCACTAGTACTTTAAGGAATCTGGAGTAGGAATGAGGCAGTGTCAGGCACAAGAAAACCCAATGACCACTTTGGGCACCAGCACATAAGTGGCATACTAAATTAAAAAATTCAAGCAGAGATTAGATTGAAATGCAAAATATGTTAATATAAAAACAAAATTGTTGTTGCCACATTTGTATTCATAGCATATTTCCCTCTTTTTTGATGTGGGGTGGAGTAGAAGGGAGGAGAGGGTGGTGGTAGCAGTGAAAGGGGTACCATAAATATTCCTGCTTGGGGTGCCATTAGGTCTAAAACCAGTCCTGTGGGGCATGTAAAGAAAACGTCATGCTTGAACAAAACTCATTGTCCTGTATTGCAAAAACTACTATTATAATGAAGCAGCAGTCAAAGAATAGATAGTAGACCTTCAAAGAACAATTATAGGGCTGTCTTTTAAAAAGCTACCCAGAGCTGTCTTACCTCTATGGAAGGTAAGATGTGCATTCTCCAAATTTTGTTAAAGTATTAATTTAGGAATCGAAGGAGCACAGTTTGACTCCATAGAGCTAGCCTTCTGATCCCTTTGTTTTCAAAGTTTAAGTGCTTGCCTGTATGCACTAATATTTTGTGATGTCAGAGCCTGTAGAGTGTGTGTGTGTGGGGGGGGGGCATTATACTGTATAGAAAGCTTTTTCACTTACGTTTTCTAAATGTTTTAGAGGTCCATCTGTGTCAAATTAAAGCCACTGATCAAGTAACAAAGCTCTTACTGTAAAGGCAACACATGGATAATGGGCCCTATTCACAAAAGGGCAAAAAGTACATGCCAAAGGCATGTACTCCACCAGCGCAGCTCAGCACTCACAGACTGGTGCATACCAATTGTGGTACTCACAAATGCTGGCCCATTGTCTGCATCCTCCCCCATGCACAGCCATGGGGCTGGATGGGGACAGAGTACAGGACCCAGGTGGGCATCCAATCGGATGCCTGCCTTGGGTCCCAGAGGGGATCACTTATGTGCCCAAGCAGGGTTGCATAGGAAGGTGCAGAACTCCACTGACTGCAAGAGGCACCAGTTTTTCCCAGTAGTTGTGCCAGTGCACACATGTCTGTGGTGACCACCAGTGCACACAGCAATAGTGAACCCCCATATGGGTGTGGTAAACCCCTTCACCATTCCACCAAAGTTAAAAATACATCCTTCCTGGTAGCTAGTAGACCCTCCCACCTCAATCCCCATGTATTAAAATGTCTCCTTCCTTTGTAGTCTATCGACCTCAGCCATAGTCATCAATCTCCGGCTCCTCCCATCTTATCCCTAGGCTGGTGACTGGCACTGTCCTTTGCTCACCACCACAGCTGGCCTCCGATTGAGCTGTCAATAATGAGTGCCTGCTATGAAAGCTGTTTGTTCAGCATGTGCTCACTACTGACAGCTCAGTCAGGAGCCAGCTGTGCTGGTGAATGGAGGGCAGTGCTTGTCATCAGCCTGGGGATTGGATGGGGAGCGGGTTGGTGGGGTGATACCTGTTGTTGGGGGGGGGGGTTGGAGGATCCAGTAGACAACCAGGAAAGGAGATACATTGCAATACATGGGGATTGGGGATAAGAAGGGAGATCCACTAGTCCACCAGGGAAGGAGGGACATTTCAATAAATGGGGATCAGAGATAGGAAGGGGGTTCGGCTAGACCACCAGGGAAGGGGAATCAACATACAAGAGTATCAAAGATAGGAAGGGGGGCCAATAAGATGCCTGTGAGAATGCCCCTGTAAGGACGATCCTGGTGGGCATGGTGGCCGCGGTGCTTGGTGTGAATGAGGTGTTTTAGAAGTGTAACCCAGTTATGGCAGGATTCCCCCATCATATCTCCTGCACCCCAGTGTGAGGCACTCCATGTAGTTCAGCACCTTTGTGAATCACAGAGTGCAGGTACATCCCCAGCCCACCCATGGCGCATAGCTGCCCATGAGGGCTGGGGGATCCTGTGTGCATTGAGCTTGTGTGCAGACTTCTAAATGCCACCAGGAATCTGTGGGACCCCTGCTGTATGGCTTTCACACCAAGGGTTACCTACACTCCCATGATATGCAGTGCATAGGCATAGTGAATAGGGCCTAATATTTGAAAAGTTAATTCGTATTCAGATTCTTCTCACTTCTCTTGCAATGGAACTACACCACATTCTCCCAATGTTATAGTTGAGCTATTTAAGACTGTTATGTGGACTCTCTTTCCTTTGTACTTAGAAAAAATGATTTGTACCTGTGAACCTGTGGTATTACAGCTGATGTTCAGTCTGCTATGTGTAATCGGTTTAAATTCTACTTTAAAGCAATTCAACTTCAGCTTGTTTTTTTTTTTTTTAATTATTGGGCATTAAGGTTAACTTATCATTTTGTCCTGACACTTTGGATAATTTTCTGTTGAAAACTGGAACTAAAATTATTCGTATATCTCTTAACGCATCTTTTAAAAAAGTTCTTGACCTCTAAATTTTCCCATTGTAGTGGAAGAAGTTAATTCCCTACATAAGGGTAGTTTGTCTTCAATTGCTGTTTACTGTCATCCAATTTCTCTTGTATCTGTTGTTCCTAAACTACTTGGGAAGGATGTACATGTTCAGATTGTGCATTCTTTACCTGAGTATAACATTCTTATTTCCAGTCTGGCTTCTGTCATTTACATTCAATTTCAACTACTCTTGTTAATTTTCATGATTCTCTGTCGCATTTCTTGGATGATGGGCTTTTAATTTGTACTGTTTTTATTGCCCTTTGCAAGGCATGTAATTAATTAATTAAGCAATAGTGCACAGCAGGGTGTTTGTTGTTCTGGAATAACATCATGTGTCAGGGTGTCAGGTATGTTGAGGCATAAGGCAACAGCCAGAGTGCTTACACCACCCAGAAAGTGATGTTATTCCAAAACAACACACACCCTGGATTACTGCTATTATACAGTGACTTATTTCTGTGCTGAATAAAAATAAATGAAAAAAGTCATTCTTAAAATAGTTTTATAAATTTCAGAATGTGCAAGCATATTAAGACTACAAAATGTATATTTTGTGCTTGTCCAGCAGGTGATGCTGTTAACTGTATCTCTGTGCTGCCCCCCCCCACCCTGGTGCTTGGGTCTCAGTTCTATTTCTGCACTCTCTCTGCCTACTATCCCCCCCCAATTTATTTGGTATTCCTCAGTTCTCCTGCCACAGTGAGACTCAGCTGTTTGTACTGAGAGAACAACTACATAAACACCAGTCTGGTAAGGCATACACTGTGCTTTTAAAAGTGCACAGATTGTTTTGTACTAGCACTGCTGAGCAGAGAAAGTGAAGCCATTCCTCTCAACCCCCTGCCTCATAAATCAGGGACAAGGCTTAAAACAATCAGGGACAAGGGACCAAAATCAGGGACACATCTTCAAAATTAGGGATATCCATTCTGAAAGCTGGTAGGATAAAAGGCTTAGTGTAAAATGCATTTTCTAAGGAAGAACAACTCTGTAACATTAATGTTTGACATTATTTTGTGCTTGCAACCCCCACTGTTTAGTCACAGAAACACAATTTGTAGGAGGGACAGAGTAAAATTTGGAGGCAAAATCGGGGGCGTCCCTGAAAATCAGGGACAGTTGAGAGGTATTAGCGAAGCTGACCATGCTGACGGCTTCCCTCTAATTGGGGTCAGGGTTAAGAGTGAGGAACTAAGGGGTAGAATTTGAAGCTTAGATGGCTTTAGTTGTTGACAGGATTGTGGTGGGCGAGAAGAGGGGAACTCAGCTGGGTAATGTGTAGCCAATCCATTTGTGTGTGACAGTTGGAGCAGCTGGTGACCGAATGGGAGAATTTTATTTTATTTAAAATTTGGTAACCTGGAAAGGCACACTGAGAAAAGCTCACTTCCAGGTGTGACCTGGGGGAAAGGGGATAAGGAGAGAAGAACACATAGTACAAAGCAATTATTTGAATCAAATAAAAAATAAGTACAAATACAGAGTGAAAATACACAATTGAGGTCAGCTAACCACAGACCCGAACACAGTGATTTTAGTACTTTTGATCAGTACTAAGCAGTAAAAATTTGTAGCTTTCAAAATATACAAAATACAGGGTGAAGTCAACTTGTGCAGGCTGCAAGGGATGCTTATGCAGGGTTAGGGAATGGCTGGCAGCGGTGGGGGAGAGAGACTAGGTGGGGGGGTGGGGACGAGAACACTGGGTACACTAGGCAGGGGGAAATAGTCTCAGCTGAGATTTGAAGAAGAAGAGAGAAGGGGATAGGTGAAGGTCAGAGGAGAGCTGATTCCATAGGAAGGGAATGTAGGAGAAGAAGGAAGACTGTCCCTCAACTAAGTGAGGACATGGAGGAAAGAAAGAACAGTTGTCCGTATTTCGAAGTGAGTATGCTGAGGGGATAACTGGTGGGATTAGGGAGTAGAGATAAGGTGGCAGACTCCCAAACCAGCATTTAGCAATGAATGAGACACAGCAGGCCAACCTCGTCTGGGATAGAAAGGAGAAGGAGAGGGTGGAATAGAGTCAGCAGTGGTGAGTGAGGGATGGAGCAGCGGAGGCAAAGTGACAAAATGCATTAAGGACTGTGTCAAGCCTAGAAAGGGGTGTAGCTGGGGCTGAGCCATAGACTATGTTGGCGTAGTCAAAGACTGGGAGAATCATTTTGGAAACTAGTTCCTGTCAAGGTAGGGAGAGGAAGACAGTCCTTATGATGATAAAGGATAGCCAGTTTGGGACTGAGTTTGATGCAGATGGACTCAATGTGAGAGGAGAAGTCCAGGTGGCTGTCAAGCCAGATGCCTAGGTATTTGAATGAGGGCACCAGGGTGAGGGAGGAGCCATCTAGGGTGGAAAATGCAGGTAGGGGGGCTAGAGAGTAGCCAATTTCTGCCAAGTTCTGAATGTCATGGTGACTGTTCTCTTTGTGTTTAGTTTTAGTTTGTTATCCTGAAACCATCTCTGCACCCTATCAAAGTTCTCCTGGAGAGTGGAGTGTACATTTGAAGTGGAGGAGCCTGAGGTGTAAATCACAGTGTCATCTGTGTACATGTGAATGTGTGAGGAAAGGCAGGCAGAGGGAAGATCATTTATAAAGATGGAGAAAAGGATGGGCCTAAGTATGGAATCTTGTGGAATTCAAGCAAGGATAGGTAAGGGGGGAGAGAGAGAGACTGTCCCCAACTTGTACTGCTTGTTTTCTGTCATGAAGGTAAGAGCTGAACCATTGAACAGCAGGTACTGCCAAGTCAGCAGACTGAAGTAAGTGGTGGGAAATGGAATCAAAGGCCTGAGCCAGATCGATGAAAATGGCTGCTGTTATGTGACTTTTGTCCATGGCTGTGAAAATAGTATCAGTGACTCACAGCAGGAAGGAGGTAGTAGAATGATGTTTCCTGAAACCAGTCTGGACTGGGGAAAGAGTGCCATTTGAGGTAAAGAAATCAGACAGCCTTGTGTCGATTAATAACTTGAGAAGTTTAGCAAGGGAGGGAAGGAGGGAGATGGGTTGGTAGTTACTGGGAGTTGATGGATCACCCCCTTTATGGAGAGGAAGACCCTTTGTGAGTTTCCAGGCTTGAGAGACTGTGACAGTGCAGAAAAAGAGGTTTAGAATGTGAGCTAGAGGGGAGGCTATAGCAGGATCAGAAATTTGAAGAAGTCTGGGATGGAGTCCATCTGGGTTTGTTTTGGTCATATTTAGAGAGATAAGTGCATTTTAGACTTCTTCAGTGGAAATTTCAGGGAAGAAGAAGCCAGCTGAAGGGGGAAGTGCTAGAGGAGGATAGGCTGGGTTGGTCAGAGGGCAGGGGGTTTGTGGGAAGGGAGTGGAGCGGTCAGGGATTATGCAGGTGGAGAAGAAAGTGTTGAATAATTCTGCAACAGCAGAGGAGTCAGAGACAAGAGTGTCATTGACTTTTCGAGTGGGGAGGGGTGGTGAGCAGGAGGATCAAGGAGCAAGTGTATAGTTTTCCAGAAGGAAGCTGGAGAGTTGTGAGATGGTTGTAAGTGTGATTTGAAAAATATAACCTTGACAAGATGGATGGCCTTAGTGTACTTGTTTCTAAGGGTTCTATAGGCCTGCTGATCAGACTGGGATTGAGAAGATTTGTAATTTTCCCATGCTTGATCTCTAATCTTACATTGGGCAACTAGTTTGACAGTTATCCAGGGGTGAAGGAGGTGTTTTACTCTGGATTTCTTCAGTGGGGCATGGGAGTCCCAGATGTTGGTGAGGGTCATGGAAAAAACAATGAGAGCAGAGTCAACATCTGTGGTGGAGAAAACTGACCACCAATTTGCACAGGTGAGGTCACAAAGGAGGGCTGTGGTGTCAAGGACATGAAGTGGATGGGACCAAAATGTACTTAGGAGAAGAATGAGGGTGGTTATTTTTCTTATGCTATAAATGATGCAAAGATCACAAAGGGCATCTGGAAGGATGCCTGCAGAGGAGATGCGTTGGGGGTGCAAGATTGGCACCCATTCAAGGAGAGTGTAATTTTGGGAGTGGGGGTTTATGCATGTGGATTCAGTGATCAGCTGGTGAGATTTGGAGACTTAATCTTGAGAAGGGTGGGTTTAGAAGTGGGTAAAGCCAGTCCAAGTTGAAATTCCCAAGGAGTATGAGTTCATAAGTTCAAAGGTGTGTTACAAGTCATGAGGTCTATTTGGACCTATTGTGACTTGCCACTAAATTTAGTAGTACAGCATATGCTGCTTGTAATGGACTAGTTTGACATTCTGCAGTTAGTCTGTTACAGGCGGCGTCCGTTACATCAGTTTCGCATTTTACCAGACAAAAAATTATATGGCCACAGCTCTCTGTTGCAAGCGTCTTAGGGGAACAGATAAAGGAGCTCACCTGATGGCTTTTTCTGTGGGGTTGGTTGCCAGGAGCATTACAACTTCCCGATGTTCCTGATCATGGACTAATAACAGTGGATGGGGATGGCGAATGCATTGTAGCAGTTTTTTTGCTGTTTGGGTTAGTTCAGCTGTTATTTATTTAAATGTATGTTTGAGGACTTTGTCCTTTAGTAGGCTTTGTCCAAGGCTTTTTTCCTTGGGATTTGGGACAGTTCTTCAACCTTTCTTTATTTGCTGTTTATTCAACCGTATGTTTTTCCCCAGCTATACTGAGTTCTGATAGTGTGCAGTCAGTTCAATTCGTTCTTTTACTCTAATGCTTGTCAGCTCGTGAGCAAGACCGAAGCGAGCGATAAATATGTGTGAACTTTTTGTCTTTGGTGGCCGCTAAATATGGAGTTGCAGGTCCACATTATTAGAGTGAATTAACATTGCAACAGATATGGTTTGGCATTTGGCAAATAGGATTTGTCCGGTTCTTGCGAATGGCCGCTACATCCAGATCCGATATATGTGGCGCATACTGTAATACCTACAGTTGTTAGGGCCCATGTGCATATCCAGTGCTCTTTTAAAACTGTCCATTGATTTGCAGGTGACTACCTTTTCAGTGACAGAGTTCCAGACTGACACCACTCTTCTGGTGAGCCATTTTGCTCTCCTAGTTGTCCTTACTAGTTTACCCTGTAATTGTAGAGTGTGCATTCTTGTAGGTGTTGTACTTATTTTTCTTGTAAGGCCTATAATCTGCATGAAAAGAGGATCATTGATGGCACTAAAGAATTGACATATATCCCCTCTGAGGCTCCTATAATGCATGGAATACATGCTCAAATATTTTAACCTATCTCTATAAGTCTTGTTCTGTTCAATAGTAATTTTACTGGTTACCCTTCTCTGAACTCCTTCAACCACATTTTGCCCCATAACACTCTGGGAGGCACAGAAGGCAGAACAGCACTTCAAATGAGGTCTGGCCAAAGTAGAATATAAAGGAACTATTACACATGGATTTCTACATTTTATATTCTTAAGTATACATGCCTGTATCCTATTGCACTTTTTAACCTGATACCTAGTGTGTGTTAAAAAAGATAAATCATTAGTAATACTGATACCTAAGTCCTTCTCATGTGTCGTTTCAACTAGTACAGAATTATGTAAAAAATATATTTTCCTCAGGTTGTTTTTGTTGAGATGCAAAACCTTACTCTTTGATTCATTAAATTTCAATGTATGTGTTTCTGCCCAATGTTCAAGCAATGTTAGATCATTCTGTAGTTGTGCTGCTGATGCCTCATTATTCACAATTGCCTCAATTTTACTATCGTCTGTGTTTATCTCCTTTTGCATGGGAAGAGATGGTGGAGATGACAGAAAACAGAGACTCTTGTTTTTTGGGGAGGGGCATAGAGTGCAGCAATGTAGATGGGGATTGATGAGGGAAGGGACAAGAGGGCAACTAGAAATTCATAGGAGGAAGGGTGGAATTCATGAAGGGAGATAGTGCAGGAAAGGAACTGCCTTATGTACAGGGCTACACCTCTGTCATGTTTTCCATGGTCCTGGTGGAAGAGGTTAAAATCAGATATTGCTAGTGAGGAGTTCAGGGATTCTGGCAGAGAGCCAGGTTTCAGTGACACAAAGTATATCGGGAAGGGGGTACTGGATCATCCTGACTTTTAAAGTGTCCAACTTGGGGAGGAGACTTCTAGTATTTAGATGGAAGAGGTGGAGACCCTTTGGCAGTTTGGGTTGGGATGGGTTAAGGGAAGGGCCAGGGCTTGGTTGCACATCACCAGAGAGGAGCAAGAGGAGAAGAAAAAGAGGAACTCAAGAAGAGTACTTTGGCTTTCTAGTGCTGTGTGTGGAGGGGGTAGTGAGACTGGAGCAGCAAAGAAGGGATTCTAGATTTAACAGGGTGGAGGGGATCTGGGCAGGATGGATGAAATGTGAGGTGGAGAAAGCATTTGAGCAGGGCAGTTGTGATGTTTGAGCAGAGGGGGTAAGAGGGTCGGAGAGCAGGCAGGGGTAAAATATAGGAGAAGGGGGCAGCTAGTATGGCTGAGGGGGTAAGTGGAGGGGATGGGGAGTCATGTGGGGGAGAGGAGGAAAAGTAATAAGGGGCTGTCACAGAGTGGTTCTGTGAGATTTGAGACAAGGAAATGTACTAGCATATGGGGCTAGATGTTTGTTGTTTTTTTGTATTGGAGTGTTTGACTGATCTCCCTTTAAGAGAGAAAGTTAAGTTGAAATGGGAGCTGGTAATATTACTTCTTTTTATTTGTAGGATATTTCCCCTTTGTGTGGTTCTTGGGGGGTGTTAGGGAAAGATTCCATGTTATCTGGACCCTGCAAGTAGCTTTTTATGTTTATTGTTGACTCTTGAATGATCGGCAAGGCGGCACGACTGTGCGATCGTGCGCACGTTCGTGCAGCTTAAAATATATTCTGGTAGTGAGGATGTTCAGCCGTCAGCTTAGTATTATTCATTTAACTACAGCTGCCCTAGAATTTAATGTATAGACGTTTTTCTCTTATTTATTTATATATGGAATTTGTTTTGATTTATCGCTTATCAGAAAACCCCTCTCTATAATCCTTTTTATGGGGTTAAAAATATATTTTGGCCGTTGGATGAAAGTTGTAGCAAAATAGTTAGCTGGTGTAACATTCTTAGGGTGCATCAGTCTCCCTAGAAGAAATTGGTAGATTGAAATATATGCCGATGCGCTGAAATGTCAGCCTTCGGGAAATGGGTTGTGCTTTGCAAGCTTCGTAATAGTGTTGAGAACCTGTTGGTTTCCCTTCTTGTCCCATCTCTTTTTAAGAGACTCCTTTCAGGGCACTTTTTAATATTTTTAGTTTCTTTAGTAAGCACGGTAATTAAGTTTACTGCACTTTCGAGGACGATGTAAAAAGCTCAGGGCGCTGTATTCAGGGTCCTGGTGATTTAAAATTACACCCGTAAAAGAAAGTACATTTTAGAGACTCTGAAAATATGAAAATAACCTCCCAATCCTTTAGTTTTTCCCCGTTAGACACTATTAGTAAGGGTATAAAGTAATGTGGTTGTTTCTACATAGAAACACTGTTAAAAATAGTATATAGAGTTGTTTTCAGCTCTGTATGCTTCCCCTTTGTCAAATTCCTGCCTGCATGACTATTTGTGAGGGTTTTATAAAGTTATAGCCCTCCGTTTGGAATATTGTAAGGCGCTGCTTAGTGATGCTTAGTTTTAGCCCTTTTTGTCCTTACTGTACTTTCTAGGGCTTGGCTATGCCTTTTAAGTTCAGAAAGGGTATTGAGAACCTACTGGTTCTCCTTTGTAGTCTCCGTTATGTTCTTTTTTCAAGAACTGTTGAAAAATGCAGCTTTCCCTGTGAAAAATTGCTGCTGAGCTCATGCGCAACAGTGCGTATACGAGCGGCTGTTCCTGCTCGACTGTGCGCATGGTCATGAAGGCATTTAGCCTTCTAGTACTGTCCAAGCTTAGTAATTTCTGCTGGAAAATAGTAGTGACAGCTCAATATACCCTCCGGAGTTGAATTTCACTACTTTTGTACTGTTTTTGAGACTTTTACAAAACGAGAGATTTTCAACATTTACGGACATTTTAGAGCCCTTGAGTCCTTTCACCTTCAGCTGCAGCTAGCGCTTAAGAGACGGCCGGCCGTTTACTCAACCCTTTTATGCTGTTGCAAGAAGGGGTGGTGCTTTCTGGTGCCAGAGTGTATATTAAAACCTCTCAGAAAGAGTGTATTACACTTTTGTGAATGTAAACATGAGGCTATGCTAATTGTAAGATGTTTAGCTATGGTAAACAAAATAAATACATCGTAAATAAAGAAGTATCATTTGAAATAAAGTACAGGGGTGGGGTTATGAAGTCACATGACCCCTACATTCTATATAAGTTATCCACTTAGCTCAGGTAGAGCAGATCGACTTTGGGTCTGGAGGTGAATGCTGAATGCTGTTAAAGTGCCATTTTGAAGTGCTCTGAGGAGTAAGACTGTATGTATATCGTGTACCAAATGGAAGAATAAAGGTATTGCAGGACCACTTTCTATGAGATAAAATGTGGATGAAGTTTGGAAATACCGTTAATGCATGAAGAAGCCTGAAGTATAATGACTTTCCTCAAATTGTTTGGAGTACCAATGACGGTCACTGTAAGAATATGCATCCTGCTAATATAATGAAATTTCCTGTTACATAATAAAACTTTGAAGCACATAAAGAACTACTGTGGTGTCACGTTACCTGATTGCCCACATATACCTGCACCCTACCACAGGGGCATATGAGATATGCGTTAGGGTATGAGTGTTAAGAACAAAGGCAGAAGGTATGAGGATAGAAAGGGTAGGAAATGCATGATACAAGTGTGGGGCGAAAAGGGGATTAAATAAGAAAAAGCATACACTGGAATATAAGGATAGTGGTGTGAAGGGGTGAAAAGTGGGGAAAGCAATTAATAGGTACGTGTTTCATTGGTCTCTACAAGGAGGCAGAAATAGATAGCTGCTGGATTGACTGTAGTAACAAGGTGGTGGAATGGCCAGCAATGGGTAGGGCATCAAAGTGTAGCAGGAGCAGCAATAGAGGGAGCGAGACCTACATAGACTTACATAGAAACATAGAATTTGATGGCAGATAAGGACCGCTTGGCCCACCCAGTCTGCCCATTTCCCTACCTACTGGATAAGCTGCAGATCCTAGTTAACCAGCAGCCTACTTCTTCCTACCCCAACCCCCTAGAATGGCCTTATGACTGTCCCATGCATGCTTGAATTCCACCACTGATTTTGACTCCCCAACCTCTTCTGGAAGGCTGTTCCATGCATCCACAACCCTCTCTGTGAAAAATACTTCCTAAATTACCTCTGAGCCCCCTCTATCTTCAAATTGTGCCCTCTTGTTCTTGCACTCTTTTTTTGAAAGATGCTACCCTCTTGGACTTTGTTGATTCCCTTGAGGTACTTGAACATTTCTATCATGTCCCCCTCTCCTCCTTTCCTCGAGGCTATACATATAAGCTCCTTTCATCTCTCTTCATATGTCTTCGGTGCAGACCCTGCACCATTTTAGATTGCCCTCCTCTCGACAGCTTCCATCCTGTCTATGTCTTTGCGGAGATTGGGTCTCCAGAACTGCACACAGTACTCAGATGGGGTCTCACCAGCAGTCTGTACAGAGGATAATAACTCTGTTTTCTACTGGTGATGCCTCTCCTATGCATCCCAGTATCTCCCCAGCCCTCCTTGCTGCCCTCTCACATTGCTTGCCCACCTTTAGGTCATCTGATATGACTACCCCCAGGTCCCTTTCCATTTTTGTTGTTGTTAGTATCTCACCATCCATTGTGTACTCTTCCCCTGGGTTTTTGTTTCCCCAGGTGCATTACCTTGCACTTCTTAGCATTGAATCTAAGCTGCCATACATTTGACCATTCCTCTAACCTTGCCAAGTCCCTTCTCATCCTTTCCACCCCACCCTGTGCATCAACTCTGTTGCAGATCTTTGTGTCATCTGCAAAGAGACATATTTTTCCTTCCAGTCCTTCTGCAATGTCGCTTATAAGACATTGAAGAGGACCGGTCCTAATACTGAACCCTGCGGTACCCACTAGTAACCCTCCTTTCTTCTGAGTGGACTCCATTTATTATTACTCACTGTGTCCTATTCTCCAGCCATCCTTACCCAGGCTGTCATCTTGGGACCCACCCCAGGCTGGCTAACTTGTATATTAATCTTTTGTGTGGGACTGTGTCAAATGCCTTGCAAAGTCTAGGTAGGCCATGTCCACAGCCCCTCCTGATCTACTACTTTGGTCACCCAGTCAAAGAAATCTATCAGATTCATCTGGCATGACCTTCCCTGTGAATCCATGCTGCCTAGGGTCCTGTGCCCTCTGGCCTCTAGATACTCAACAATTCTTTCCTTCAAGTGATTCCATCATTTTCCTATCACTGAGGTTAAACTAACAGGTCTGTAGTTTCCTGCTTCTGCCTTGCTCCCACTTTTGTGAAGGGAAATCACATCTGCCCTCCTCCAGTCCTCGGGTACTACCCATCCTCCCATGATTTGTTAAAAGGGTAGTCAGTGGTGTCACTAGTTCTACCCTTAGTTCTTTTAAATTCTGGGATGAATCCATCAGGTCCCATTGCTTTGTCCACCTTCAGTTTTAGAGTTCTTCAGAACCCTTTCTTCTGTAAATGGGCTGGTATCAACTTCCGTGATTTAGAGTGTTTCTACTGTTTGTTTTATGTACCTCCCCTTTTCATTTGTAAAACTATGCAAAAATATTTGTTTAGTATCTCTGCATTTCACAGTCTCCTCTGCCCACCCTCCCTCCCTTTATTAAGCCTCACTATCCCTCCCTTGGTCTTCCTTCACCCTGATGTACCTATAAAGGTTTTATCCCCTTCTTAACTGAGTTGGCTATCTTTTCCTTGGTTTGGGCCTTTGCTGTTCTGACTGCCTTCCCAGCCTCCTTTTGCTTTTAACTGATACAGTTCTCTGTCCTGCTCCTTCTGCGATTCATTGTACTTCCTGAATGCTTTCTTTTTCTTGAACCTTCACTGCCACTTCTTAGAGAACCATAGTGGTTTCTTATATCATTTCGTTTTGTTTATTTGCTTCACACAAAGGCTTGTTACCTCTGTGATGGCAGTTTTTATTATTCCCCATTGTTCTTCCACCCCTCCTGCCTGCCCATTTGCTAGTGCATTCCTTAAGCACTCAGCCATGTTGTTCAAAGTCAGCCCTCCTAAAGTCTAGTACTTTTGCCTTTGTATGGCTTGACTCTATTGCTGTGTTTATTGTGAACCATACTGTTTGATGGTCACTAGTTCTCAGATGGCTACCCACTTCTACATCTGTGATCCTCTCTCCATCTCCATTTGAGAGAATCAAGTCTAATATTGCTCCCTTTTGAGTGGGCTCCAATACTAGTTGTCTAAGGCATGCCCTGTGAGGGCATCTAGAATAACCCACTCTTCAAGTGGCTGCTGCAACTGCACTCCAGTTAACATCTGGCATATTCAGATCACCCATCATCAATATCTCCCTTTTCTGCCATTCTAAGTATACTTTCTATCATTTCCTTGTCCATTTCCTCCCCTGACAAGGGAGTACTTATCTAACCCTGTGCGGATTGTGGTGCCATTGCCTGTCTCCAAATTTACCCACAGTGCTTCTTCTCCTCCCTGTTTACCCTTTTGTTCTGTTGCTTTTATTTCTTCCCTTATGTAAGGAGCTACTCCTCCTCCTCTTTTACCCTTCCTGTCCCTCCTGTAGATAGTGTATCCTGGTATGTTTATGTCCCAGTCATGGTTTTGTGTGTACCATGTTTCTGTGACTGCCATGATATCCAGATGTTCCTCCTCTATCAAGGCCACTAATTCAGGAAGCTTGTTACCCAGACTATGGGCATTGGTACACATTGCTCTCCATTTTTTGATGGCTTTACCTTCTGTTGCAGCATCCCCTGCTGACTGTTCTACCTCGGTCTTATTCTCATTTAGTACCCTGTTTTGTAGGGAGAGGCTGGGATTTTCCTGCTGCTTGTCAGTGCCTCCCTTTGACTAGTTTAAAGCTTGCCAATGAAGCATTTAAACCGATTGCTCAAAAGACTTGTTCCCTTCCTGAACAGATGCAGACCATCCTACTAGTATAGGCTGGTGTCCCTCCAGGTGGAACCAAAGTCCCCAATGAAGCCAAACCCCTGTGCTCCGCACCATTTTTTCAACCATTCATTAAACTGCATGGTGCTAATTACCCTTGCCTCCCTCATGCCATTGACAGGCAGCACCTCTGAGAAGGATACTGTGTGTGCTACTTGTCTTAGGCCCCTCCCCAACTCTGCAATGTCCTCCTGCACTGCTCTAATCTCATGATGAGCCAAGTCATTTGTCCCTAGGTGGACAATTATGTCCAGCTCAGACTCCCTTGCAGCTGTTCTCGTGATCCTGAGGATGTGCTTCCTGTCCCTCCAAGCCATGGCACCAGGCAGGCACCTTACTTCAGTTTTCCCAGCTCCCCCCAGTTCTATAGCCCTAATAATTGAGTCCCCCACCAGGAGTTGCTTCCTTTCCCTGTGGTATCCTCTGCCTCCTTCCTGTGGGCCTCCCTTGTGACAGTTGTCATCAGTCTTCTCTGTGGGTGCATCCATAGGGGAGCTATGCTCCCCCAGAATGGTGTATGGATTGTGGAGTGGAACAATTGACTGAGTGTGCCTCTGTTCCACCATTCTCACCCTCCCTGAGCCCACTGTGGTCCAACTGCTGTGCTTTCTTCGCAACCTCTGAGGTAGTGGTGGTGGCGCTAGTGCTCCCTGGATGGGGGAGGTTCCCTTCCTACTGTCCAGTGTGGCCTGGGGGAAGGTTTCCTTACTACTGTCCAGTGCGGCCTGAAGATGGGCAACTTCCTCCCTCAGGGCAGAGAGTTGTCTTCAAATAGGGCAGCATCTCAGCCTCCAGAAAGACTCCCGGAAGACTGCTGCCCCACAGCCATTACATTGCACTACTCCCCACATGTTTATCTACTTTTTGTTTGTTTGTTTGTTTTGTGTGTGTGTGTGTGTGTGTGTGTGTGTGTATGTGTGTGAGTGTGACTGGTTTGTTATATAGAAATTTATATATTATACAATGTGTATGCTTATATTGTCAGTGAAGTGTGCTATAGAGGATATGACAGTGATATGCACCTTGCACGCTTGAGAAATGATGTCAGAACCTCAGGTATAAAGGAACTATTTCCAGGGTGGGTGGGGTGAGGGGTGGGAAGAGGTTGGGCCTAAGCTGTGCCCTCACAAAACAATCAGCTAAAAGCTCTCACCCACTCATGATGAGTGCCTTCCTGTCAGCAAGATACCCTACACAACAATTTGACAGAGAAAATACCTGCTAATCACACAGAGAAAAATCCAGACATCCAAGTCAGACACAGGTAAACCTCTCCAGCCCCAAAACAGCCTGGTGGTTTGTTAGCCACAAAGGAAAATCAAATATGCAGTTATTTCAGCCCTTCTGAAGATGCTGACAAGATAAGCAGTTTTGAAAACCCCCTTCCTGAATTAAAAACTAAAATAATTAAACACAAAGCAATACCACTGTAAAAGTAAGGAAAACTTCTCTCAGATGTAAGCAAGAGAGAGAGAGATTAGTTACAGACTGAGGAAAAAGGTACCAGGTGCAGCCTATTAGGGGGAGGGGGCTGCGAGTCATTGAGGGATTTTAAATTTAGGACCACCCAGGGTGGGCAGGTGGAGGGGAGAGTGGGTTGGATTTATCATCCTTTGGTGCCATGTGCAGCTACCGTGCTCCCAAACCAATCAGTCAAGAAAATTGCAGGAATGCGCTACCTCCAAGGAGTCCTTCGAGGTGCAGCTAGCAGAAGCTGTGGTGAGGTCAGCTTCGGGGGAGGGGGCACAGGTCTGGTTCTCCAGATCCCTAAAGGACACCTCAAGAAGCTCTTGTGCTCCACTCTTCACTGGGTGGCAGATCTGGGAAAGATAAGGGGAGATAACATAAGCTTTAGCCACCCCACAAAATGTACTTAGTACACAGGAGCCAATCCCTAGCAAGCAGCAGTGAAAGCTGAGAGGTTGTAGGGTGAGGGGTGGATAGGGCTTCAGATGCAAGCAGACCGCAAATGAGCTGCTCAATACAAAAAGTGCAGGGTGTTTTCAGACTATGGGGTCAGCAGTCCCAAATTACACTGCCTTCTTTGCCAGACCTCATCTGATTAAGCTCACCACTCCACTTTCTCTAGCAGTGGAAACTATGAACCCTAATAACAGAACTTTACAACCTCAGGCCAGTGAGGTTGAGGACCTGTAGCAGCACATCAAGTATCAACTGTTGATATAAGCTGCCAGACTATAATTAAAATCAAATATTTCTGCTGCCCACCTATAATTAATATCAAATATTTCTGCTGCACAAAAACACTTACAATCAAATACTTCTGCTGCCTGACTATAATTTAAAATCAAATGATTCAGGGCTCTGATGTTTTTGGTGGTCGTACATGCATGTGCGTGTCTGGGCTTGATTCAGGGATGTTATTGTCAGACCAATGAGAATATTTATTTATTTAATTTTGTTCACTGGGTAGGCCCACTGGGCAGAAAAAAGGCACCTTTTTCAGGGGCGACCCAGAATTAGTTACAAAAGAAACTTTTGGATACAGGACATTTCCTATACATGACAGTTTTAGGAACAAACATAGTACATTCCAGGCAAAATATAGTAATACCACAATTTATTTTTTTATTTATTTTAATCTAGGATTGCAGTACCTTTGAGCAGAGAACCACTCGTTTACAAAGGTTCCACATCAGAAAGGGTGGGAGAACATACACTGGAAGACAATACAAGAGTCACTAGCTAAACAATTATACAATTAATGATTTTAAGCACACAATGAAGGAGTTAAGTAGTCAAATTAACAATATGATACAGTATAGAAATAAATTCTTGGAGCAAGAAAGAAAATAAAATTTCACTAGCATAAGTCATGACTGAAGGGAGGACAGGTGCAGCCTAAGGTGACTAAGTCAATCGTAATGACAGAGATTTAGGCCAGTGCAGATATGAGAGAAAGAATCAAAGTGAGAGGGGAGAAGGGGAGGATGGGGGGATCATAGGTGAGGGGGATGGGAGGGGAAGATCAAAGTCCTGGAGTTGGGACTGAGGGAAGGTCAGAGAGAAAGGACTGGAAAGTATTAGGCTGGGATGGAGCCATGGAGGGGCAAACTTGAGGGGTGCCAGGCAGTGTCAGTGGGGACAGAGAGCCACTGTGAGGAGCAGTCACAGCTACTGTTCTCTAGCAGATGTTGATGAACTAGACTTTTGAAAAGCCCAGTTTTGGTGCAGTGGTAAGTTCAGCACTTAGGTTGTTGAACGAGAGGGTTGCCCTTTATAAGAAAGAACCCTGTCCTTGAGTAGTTCTGCATCTTGGAACTATGAGAAGCTGATGGATGGAGTTTCTGGTGTGCTGCGAGCCTCAGAATGGGTTTGAAAGATCTGCTACTCCAGGAGGCACGAATCCAAGGAGTGTTTTTCTGGCTAGCAGGCAGGTTTGATAGTGAATTCTATTGTTCAGTTGAAGCCATCCAGATTGAGCATAGAGGTTGCAGGTGTGCGTCAGGTGAGGGGAACCTGTGAGTAGCCTGCAAACGTTGTTTAGTGCCACTGCTATCCTTCGGAGGGAAGTAAGAGTCACAGAGCTGTAAATGACAAGACTCTAGTTGATAACGGAGACAAGAGAACTACTGATTGCAGTTTTTAGGGCTTCAGGTGTCAGGCTATGCTTGGGTCTGTGTAGGCGCCCTAATCTGATATTGACTGTTCTGGTCACATTCTCTGTGTGGTTAACATAGGTTAGTAAGTAATCCAAAGTTATGGCCTGGTATTTGAAATGATCAACTTGTTCAAGTGGAACTACTGAACAGTTTATGATGGTAAAAGGAGTGGATTTGAACTTACTACTTGCACTGCTGACATGCATTACCTTTGTTTTTTTTTGTAGTTCAACACCAGTTTGTGAGATCTGAACCAGTCCTCAACTTGTTCAAAAGCATGTTGCAGTTGATTTTTAAGATGGGGTGGGTTATGATGGGTAGCGTAGATGACTGTGTCATCTGCATTTAGGAGAATCTGCTGATTAATGGAGCGAGGAAGGTCATTAAGAAAAATGCTGAAAAGAAGGGGACCCAGAATGGATCCCTGCGGTACCCCACACTGGACAGGTACACATTCAGATGTGACATTAGCAATCTTTACCTGTTAGGAGTGATCAGATAAGTAGCTTTTGAACCACTTTAAGGTATCATTAGCAAGGCCAATGGATGACAGCTGTTGTAGAAGGAGTGAGTGATTGACAGTGTTGAAAGACTCTGTTAAATCAATAAAGGCTGCATCAACAAGGCTACCCTGGTAAAGTGAGTTCTGTATAGTACTGGTGAATTTCAGTAAGGCAGTGGTGGTGCTATGCCCTTTTTGAAATCCATGTTGTTGTGGGCATTGGATCATGTATTTGTCAAGGTACTCCACCAATTGATCCACAACGATGCACTCCAGTGCTTTGGACGGGGGGAAGGATGGAGATAGGCCTATAGTTGGAATGTAGTGCCCGGTCTCCACTCTTATGCACTGGTGTTACCAAGGCTGACTTCCAGACTTGAAGACTTAAAGGGAACCAAAATCTCTTCAAGTGTGTGGGTGACAAGCTTGAGGTCTAGGAAGTCACCACTTTTCCTTGCTTTCCCTAAAACTTTGAGAAGATACTTTCTGGCCAAGTGCTGTGGGAATGCTTTGAAAAAAGAATGGCAGAGGGGACATATGACTGAGTACTGGATCCTGGGTAGTGATGTCTGAGGTTTCTTCAAAGAAATTGTGTGGAAGGACACTGCTCAAGTCAGTAAACGTTTTATTAAATGTATCAGCAATGGTCAGGGGGTCTGTTAATGTTGAGCATGTTCAGAGTTGCCTTATGATCCTTGCCAGTGATGTCATTACGGTAGTTCCAAAAGTTCTTGTTGTGACCCCAAAGGTTTTTCTGTACCTCCCTAAAGTGTTTGCTTTTTGCAGTATGGATGGCTCAAGTGCAGTCATTTTGTGATCTTTTGTATTCATGAATGTCTGTTTGTTTACCAGTAGCTTTTGCTCTGTGCCGAAGAAGGTCCCTGGTTTTCATGTGTTCGATAAGAAGAGGAGTCATCCACTGGTTGTTAGTACCCTTAATCTTGGACTGCTTTACAGGTGCATGAATATCACATGCCTCATTGAATTTATAAATAAAGTGCTCCAGTGCTGTACTTATATCTGTCATTGAGTTGTGTTGGCTCCAGTCTATGATATGCAGCTGTTATTTGAGGAGCTCAAAGTGACCCCTTTTTAACTTTCTGCTAGAAATTGTCCTGGGTGGGGGCTTGTTATATTTGTTAGACCACTTCCATCTGATTGGTGAGTGTTCACTTAGGGAGTCACTGTGTGCGGTGACATTAAAGATACACTTGGGATGGTTGGTAAGGACCCAGTCCAGTAGGGTGCTTGATCCCATTTTGTAATTAGTTCTGGTAGGCGAGTTCATGAGTTGGGTGAGATGGAGTGCAGAGACCATGTCCCTGTAGGAGCAAATACAAAGCGAGATCCAATTAACACTGAAGTCACCAGGATGATTGATTCAGAATCCAGATATTGACTTCTTATGTGCTCCATGACCTCATCAAATCCCATGGCCTGCTTTCCTAGAGGGATATATACCGAGAGGATAGCAAGTGACTTGTTATGAGCCCCTAGTAACATTTTAATAGGGAGAATCTGTGCTGCACAGCCTAGGGTAGGTACAGGAAGGGCATATCTCTTAATAGTATACTGAAGAAAGATGGCACATCCACTCCCCTCTTTTTGAGACCCTGTGATGCCTGAATAGAGAGTATCCAGGTATCAGAACTGCTGTATCCAATATTTTTGGTGATAGCCAAGTCTCAACAATTGAGAGGCCATCTGTGCTACAGGACCCAGACTTGGAGGTCATCAAGCTTATTGAGCAGGCTGCAGATATTGATAGATGCCAATGTAATGGTGCCCATACTATTTTCATTGATCAGCGTGGGTTTCGCTGCAGGGCCAGGGTTTGAGTGCACATTGCCCAATTTTAGAAGGAGAATAAGGATAAGCCAAAGCAGGTAGGTTTTCCAAAGGGAGTTTTCAACTGCTGTTTTGCTGAATTGTTAGACTAAGTGGGAGAAGACAGGCATAGCCGCAGCATGTAGGAGCTGGAGATTAGCCAGTTCTGTGATCACAATGGTAACCATCCAAAGAAGCTAAGGCTTGTGACTGAGCTATCAAATGAGTCAGTGACACAACCATGGGTATAGTGCAGATTGCCAACTATCCCAGAGGTAAAGCATTGCGAGTGAAGGGTAGCTTTGGAGTCAGTATGAATGCAGATGGTAAATAGTATCATGAAGAGTAGAAAGTGTCATGGGAAATCCATGCTCAAGGCCTTTGAGGGACTGGAGCAATGATGTGTGTAACAGCTCCTTATTCAGAGAACAACCAAGGTAAGGATAGGGGAGCCCTTTTGAAGCAGGAGCTATGGCCCTCTAGTGGCAGGTAAGTACTGTATAACCTGCTAACTTGAGATTTGATACTTAGATCATAAGGTGTTCTCTGAGAATGTACAAAGGTAAGAGTCCAGATAGGGTGGGTAGGGAGCCAGCGTGATGTGCTTGCAGGGTTCACTGGAGGAGCTGTGGTCCTGAGGGTCAGGCCGCTTATTAGAGCAGCAGCGTAATTCAGGTCTGGAGGGGTGGGTGGCAGCTGGAGGAGAAAAGCCACACCACCGGGAGAAGCAAGAGCCCAGTCAGGTGCTTTGGGAGCTATGGGAGAGAAGGGAGAGTGATTAGGCTTTTAGTAGGTGGGGCAGACAAGGGTGGGGGTGGCTGGAGACAAGAAGCTGTGGGAGATCAGATGAAACAAAGCAGAAGAATAGGTGGGAGGGTTTAGGAAAGGCATAGGCAAGAGAGAAAATTAGCAGGACAAAAAGGTAGCTGAAAATTGCAGGTCACAACTTAGCCAGCAGTTATGTGATTAACAATTAGCTGAACGGTTCAAGAAAAGGCTATAACACTTAAACAATATCAGGCTGGCATATACAAACAAAATCAGAAAAAACATAAGTAAGGAAAGCTTCAATGAGGCCCGGAGATCAATTCAACCAATCGGTGGCCAGAAAAAATTAAGTTAGCCAATCAGGAAATTAGTCTAGCTGAGTGCCCGATTTTAAACGGTAGCACATCTACCATGCCTTAGCAGGGTTCACTGAGGGCAGATGCACCATGTCTTTGGATGCTAACCAGCAGATGCAAGAGCAAGGCTTCACCAGAGCAGCTGTGGTCCTGAGGGTCAGACCACTTTTCAAAGCGGTGGTGTGATTCAGGTCCGAAGGGGTGGGTGGCAGCTGGAGGAGAAAAGCAACACCGCTGGGAGAAGCGAGCACCCAGTCAGGAGCCTCAGGAGCTGTGGGAGAGAAGGGAGATTGATTAGGCTTTTAGTAGGTAGGGGCAGACAAGGGCAGGGTGGCTGGAGACAAGGAGCTAGCAGGGGGTCAGAGGAAAAAAAGCCATGGAATAGGTGGGAGGGTTTAGGAAAGGTGTTGGTGAGATACAAAATTAGCAGGATACAAAGGCAGCTGAAAATTGCAGGTCACAATTTAGGCAGCAGGTAAGTGATTTCCAATTAGCTAAACAGTTCAAAACAAGGCTGTGAAACTTAAAGCAGCAGTGCAACAATCTGGTGAAAATGTTGACCTATACTTTTTTATATTATTCTAGATTGCCACTTACCTCCTGGCTTGTATGATACCCTTCTTTCCACAATTTGAGTCGCTTCAGTACTTTTTTTCATGTCTGAAATAATAAAAGGAGCACTCCTATTAATATTGCTTGGCCCAAGTTTTCAACAGTATTTGCAGCTGTTTTTGAGCAACTGTTGTTCTGTATGGCCAGTGAGCACTGCCTGCTGCATAATAGTTAATTTTAGTCACAGCAGAAGTGATATATAAACAACTGATGGTCAAAAACAGCTGAAAATACTGATAAAGACCAGGTCCGCACCATATTAAAAGGAGCGCTCCTTTTATTATTTCAGACATGAAAAAGTACTAAAGCAGACTCAACTTGTGGAAAGAAGGGTATCCCACAAGTCTGGAGGTAAGTGGCAATCTAAAATAGTATAAAAAAGTATAGGTCAAAATTTTCACTAGATTGTTGCACTGCTGCTTTAAACAACATCGGGCTGGCATAAACAAATGAAATCAGAAAAAAACGTAGGTAAGGAAAGCTTCAGGAAGGCCAGGAGATCAATCCAGCCAATCAGTAGCCAGTAAAAGTTCAGTTGGCCAATCAGGAAATTAGTCTAGCTGGGCACCCAATTTTAAATGGTAGCACTGCTGCTATACCTTAGCAGGGTTCTGGTTCAGGGCGCAGACCTAGACTTTTTGTGACACATAAAGATCTTTTATGAAAACAAATTCATCTAGGCTGAAAGTAGCTACCTGCACATACATAGCATTAATACTTTTAGCTATGGGTATAGGACACAGTGTGCCTCTTAAAAAGGGCAGGATAGAGTACTAAGAGAATATGGATGTAATATCCTTGCCATTGTATTCTTTAGTTCTCTCTTGACTTTCTGCTTGTGGGTATTCTAACAATGTTATTTGCCGTTTTGCATGTTAATATCTTAATCCTCTCAATCTGTTTTTGGAAAGGGGCTATTTCTTTTTCCAAGTGCATTTCATTTCACAGTTCCTCAGGGCTCTGTCCTAGGTCCAGTTCTTTTTTCATTCTTTAACAATCCACTTCCATTATGCCAACATACTAAGTTGCCAGCAGATTAGGTCAGTAGGTCTATCAAATCTGCTCGAGTTACAGCGTACAGTTACGTCACTGCAGCAGCCAACCCCTCCCCTTGTTGCACCCTCATTCTCCATACCCTCCCCCAGAGCATCCCTGCCTTTCCCAGCTCTTTCCACCTGTGCTTTACCCCTGTAACTGTCCCAACCCCTCTAAAATCCCCTCACAGTTTCCACAGCCACCAGCTCCATTGGCAGCACATTCCATGGCACCGCCACCCTATCTGTGAAGTAATGTCACTTCACCTCTCCCCTAAACCTGCCCCCTACCAGTCTCAGAACATGACCCCTTGTGGACCCTTCCTCCTTTAATTGGAACAGATCATCAGTGTTGCCCTGATTCTTCCCCCTTCAAATACTTAACTACCTTTAACATATCCCTCCTGTCCCTTCTATTCTTCAGGGAGTGCATGTTTAAATCTCTAAGTGTCTCCTCATAGGACCTGTCCCTCAGACCATGAATCATCTTTGATGTTGTCCTCTGGACCTTTCCCCAGAGAGCAACGTCCTTCATCAAGTACTGGTGTCAGAACTGCACCCAGTACTCCAGTTGTGACCTAACCAAGTAATTGAATAGGGGCAGAAGGACTTCCCTCCTCCTTGATGTTATTCCTCTAGCAATACACCTAAGCATTCTGTTTGTTTTTGCCATAGCCCTCCTACACTGCTCTAAATTATTCATCTTGGCATCATGATATTTTCACCCTTGGAGACCATCAGCTTCACACCTCCCAGAAAGTAGTCAAGTGGAGCACACTGCACTTCTTGTTTGAAGTCTTCTTCAGATACATTATACATTGATGATACTATACTTATGTTGCCTATAATTCTCTGTCATCTTTATCTGAACAATTACAAATAGATTTCGATAGAGTTGTAGCATTTGTTTCTGAGAATCAAAATAAGGCAAAGTTCTGCTTTTGGTGTTGTTTCCCCATTTACTCAGGCAGCTTCATTATTGGGCTTCCTTAAATGTTTCCCATTAAAAAGTATCCTTTCCCTTAAAATTTAGGAATTACTCTTGATAACTCTCTCTTTCTTTCTTTCTTTCTTTCTTTCTTTCTTTCTTTCTTTCTTCCTTTCTTTCTTTCTTTCTTTCTTTCTTTCTTTCCCCATGACAACACTATGTTCAAGAACATGCATTCTTGTTCGACCATAAAGCATGCTAAAAATTGCTTGCCTATGGATGATCCCAAACAACCTATTTTCAAAGCAATCTTACCTATTTTAGAATATGGAAATACAGGATACTTTTAAGTATGTCTAATGGGATTGCTTCAAATCACAACCTCTATGGGAGGAAACACAAACAAAAATTGACCTTATGTTGGGCCTTCAACAGGCGTTTATCCCACATATAGGATTAGGGCTTGAAAACTACTCAGGAGGAGCCCTAAGATACCACATCATGCTGATTGCAGTGATAGCTGAAAACATAATTCTAAGACACTGGCTGTATGACACAGTGCTGGCATACCAGGAGTGGCACAATGCTATCCTCAAAATAGGAGGATAACAAGCATAAGACATGCTTCAAATACCTACAGGATGAGGTGGGAAATGCTCCACACCTTCATAATGTTATAGGTCTGAGAGCAAACACTTACATATGCCACTCACAATATTACCTATAAACCTTGCCCCTAAGCAGCTTAGTTCAATTATGCATTTACTTAAAGTGCACCTTTCCAGGATTGCATCTCATTCACAGCTTTTATTTCTAATTGTATGGGCATTTAGCATCATAGCATTCAGGAGCCTTTGAATGTTGATAAAGTAACTTGGACTACTGTTATGGTTATTTTTGTGTATGTTATGTTTCTTTTCATCAATAAAATTCATTAAATTTCAAAAAAAGAAACATGGACTCTTGCAGTCATGTTACCATCTGGAGGCTTGGATTGGGAGGGGACTCATTTTGGTAAGAATCCATACTCAAACCCTGTCACTGGTGTGACTTAAGGACCTGTCATCAGGATTTACAGACATCAATATCTAGCTCGGAGCTGGGTCCATATCATTACATTTGGAAGAGGTACACTAACTTCAGGCAGCATACACTCTCCATCCCTGCGTGCCAAGCTCCTCACTTATAACTCTAGTGCGCGAGTTTAGAGCTCCAGCCTAAACTCTGGTCTACGTTCAAAAATGTGTGAAGCATACATTCTTCACGCCATGGGAATTGGAATCACTTTTAAACTGTTTATTTGGTTGTTCCCCCTGACAGGACTTCTATAAGCTGAAAGTTATAAATGGGGGGGGGAGGATACTTCACTTGGGCTGTTGTTCAGTTTTATAAAACTCTTTATTAAAATCCTTTTTAATTGCCCTGATGTTTCACACTTATGTGCTTTTTCAAAGGAATTCTTCTTTTAGTTTCTGCAAAAAATATAAATATATTTTTTGAGCATTTCATTTGTTTACATTCAATTAATTTTGTTTCTTATATATCATTTAAATAATATTCACTCTTGCCACTGTATTCTCTTCTCACACTACTGAAGAACATTCTGTGAGTCACATCCTTTACTTTGTCTGAAAATATTATACAAAATAAATAAAGATCTGTATATCTCCATAGTATTTTCTTTCTGTATGCCCAGCCTCTAATTCATACTGCTGTTATGCCTGTTCTACTTTTTCAACTCAGCCTGAAGAGCACCTTGCACATTGTATTTTAAATCAATTTCCAGTCAGTGTACCACTTAATGCTTATATTCTTACTCCCCTTATATGTTGAATATACCACTTTTGTGTTTTATTATAACATTGAAAGTTTTTTTATATGTCATAGGTATCATACGTTAATTAAAAAATCTCAGTGTGTCTGTTTTCCCTTCTGAGGTTTTCTGAATGCTTTCTATTAATTTACCTGTGTAGCAGAAAAACCCTCTATTCAAATAATTATACTGGTTTACAGCTTTCCCCTTCTCACTACCTTTTAACTTATTTCCTTCGTAACTTAAGCGTTGCTGCTGTTAGAAGTTACTTTAATAGCTTATTCTTCAAACTGCCTTCCATTTATTCACCTGTGTAGCTACAAAACACTCCATTCAGATAGTTATACAGGTTTACTGCTTTCTCCTTCTCATTACCTTTTAGCTTATTTCCTTCATTATTTGAGCACTACTGCTGTTAAAAATTACCATAACGGCTTATCTTTCAACTGCACATTTTTTTTGTTCTGTTCCTGTATGCGTAGTCTCACCCGATATTTTTTGCCTGTATTCAAAATAAAACTCATTTAATGTTCTGCCTTTAAGCCTGATTTCTTCACTACTTAAGCGCTTATGCGATGTGGGTTTACCTTAGCAGTTTGTGTTCCAGCTCCTCACTTGTTTTTATCTTATGTGCCTAGTCCTGCTTGACTTTTTTTGAATACCTATACCCAAAGAGAATTATGCTCACTTAGTGCCCTGCAATTCAATGCTTATTTAGCTTGTCTCAGACTCTTTTTGTGAGTTAAAATATCTCTTTCTCCTTTCTTACCTTTTCTATATATTTTACTACTTTTTTTCTTTACTCTGTAGGATTCCCTGTCTTATCATGTGTGTGGGGTGCTAGCTCTCCCATTGAAAACCTCTCGTCCCGATCGCAACACACGATTTTACTTGCATGAGTGAATTCCTGTTGAACTCTGCTTATGGTTGCTTAGCAACCCTCAGTGTGATCGGGCCGTGGTCTGGCTGCAGAATATCATTTTGGTGCTGCCTTTTTTTTATCATTTAACACTTTTTCCACCTGCAGCCACAGTCCTGTTCTATATCCAGCCACCGCTCCTCCGTTTCACCACCGACCCTGAAGCTCCACATGCCCAGCTGGCAGACGCAGTTAAACCTGTGAAGGGGGCCCCCCTGTAGCCCCTGCACCTGCAAGGAAACCATTCTCGGCACATGACTTCCCGGCATTGTTGGCAGGTGAAACTACGGCCATCAAGCTGCCGCAAACCTGTGCTGCCTTTTCCCCACTTTATCTTCCCTGCTGGAAGCACGGACATCAAGGATGTCAGTGCACTAGCGTGCAGATGTCTGCCGTGCTTCCACCCCACTGGCACCCGCACAGCTGTAGTACCTCTGGGCATCCCTTGGGAGCAGCAGAGAGCAATGTGCATCCACCCCTTCTCCCCAGGACTAGGAGAGCTATCATTGGATGCTCAATCCCAGTCCTCCCCTGCCAACCCCCAATGACCCAGGCTCGTTCCCGAACCCAGGTCACCAGCGCGGAGCGAGGTGTGATGTCCAGCACCTCAACCCTCAGTGCCACCAGCCCGGCTTGGTGCTGCTTTTTAAAGTTTTTTCTAACAGTTTAAGAAATGTTTGTGCCATGTGATGTAGGAATAAACTTAATAAACTACCCTATTGTCTGCTTCTGTTTGATTGTTACATGTTTACTGGCATTTAAATTGTATCATGCTATTTGTACATGGGGGGGGGAAGGAAGGGGAACACTGTGCCTTAAGATTAGTTTTAGTTTTATAAATGTTTTTAAATATTACTGACCCTTATAGTCCCTTACTTTTCTTTAAATGGTTATCTGACTGTTTACTAAGCTGCTTTTTCTTGCTTGTCTTTAGAATTTCTAATTTCTCTTTCATGACGTTTTTGTATACTGTTTGTCTACTAAAGTGATCAACCATTTCTTTATTACTATGGTTTGCCCCTTAATATTTTTGTAGCTAATTATATTAAATCCGTCCTACTCTTGCCAACTATTCCCTTGATGTATTCCTTCTGTCTTTTATATATATTTTACTACTTTTTTCTTTACTCTGTAGGATTCCCTGTCTTATGTTTCCTGTACTTAATACACTGTTGGTCACAACTCTCATTGAAATTTTGTCTGTTATTTTTATGTCTACTAAGTGTATTGTTTGCAAAACATTTTCTTTATTCCTTTCTTTAGTAGATCTGTTCACCAACAGGCATTTCAATTTGTATCTTTGTTCATTCATATATTTCTTTCTATGGTTTGTAACTAGAAGATCCATTTCATTTCTGCCTGATCTAGCAGTTTCTGATAGTCTCCTCCCCTAATGTTTTTTTTAATTTGTTCAAGTCCCCTAAACCTAAATGAGGCTCCTGTGTGCCCCTGCTCTGTAAAATGATTTGCTACCTGTGATTTTTCTTCCTGTCATCTAATATCCCCTTTATGTTCTTGTATCTGTGTTTTTAAATCTCTTGTGGTCTGTCCCACATATAAGTGGTCACATGGGCATTGTAAAACATGTATTACTCCCTCTGTTGTGCAATCTATATTTTGCTTTATAGGGTACTGTTGTCCTGTATGTGGATGTTTAAAGACTTCTTTTTTACTGGTATGGTTACAGACAGAACATCATCCACAGGGCCCCATCCCTGGTTTAAGGGGTCCTAGTAAAAGTTGTTTCACTTTCTGTATTGGGATTTTAAACTGAGATCTTACTAGTCTGTCCTTAATGGTTTTAACTTTTTTGGCTGCTATTATAGGTCTTTCTTTAAATTATGTGGGAACTTGTTCCCCTACTGACCTTATATGCCAGTGCTTATTTGTGATTTTTTTAATTTCTGGAAACCTGTCATTATACTTAGTTGTGAACACTACCCTTGGTATTTGTTGTTGTTGTTTAGCCTGTATAGTATCCTCCCTAGAGACTGTCTCTATCCTTTCATCTGCCTTTTTGAGTGTAGACTTCTTATATCCCCTTTGTTAGAATCTATTAATCATTACTTGTTTCTCTTTTTGGAAATTTTGTTCCTTTGTACAGTTCCTTCAAACTCTGACTAGCTGTGACTATGGAATGATTTGTATTAATTTGGGTTCATGGAAGCTATTTCCACATAGGAGTGTATTCCTGTCTGTTGCTTTTTTATATACATTTGTAAGTAATTTATTGCCCTCCTTATATATTTTTAAATCTATATACAGTATATGTTTGTTTGATCGTATGTCATGATGAACTGTATGTTGGGATTTAGATTGTTTAAAAAATGTAAAAATTGTTGTAGCCTGTCTGTTGTCCTTTTCCAGAGGAAAAATCCATCATCTATGTATCTATTCCTTGACCTGATATCAGTGACAAATGTGTTCACATTCTCATTTAGTATGTGTTGTTTTTCCAAATCATGCATAAACGTATTTGCATAGGCTGGTGCCATGGTACTTGCCTGTAGTACTGTGTGTCAAACTCAAAATAGTTGTTTTTCAGTACAATATGTGCTAATTCTTGTAGCTCCTCTGTCTTTGGATGTGCTTCATTGCCTCTTGTATTAAGTAACTTACTCATAGTTTGTATGCCTTCCTCATGTGGTATAGATGTGTATAGGTCTACACACATCCACAGTTACCAATATGTCTGTTGTTTCTATACCCCTTAGTGTCATTTGTTCTAATTTATGTAGCATATCTGCTTTATCTTTCACATAAGTTGTTTTTTCTACTAATGGTGGTAGATGAAAATGTGATATGGGTTCAAACAATGACTCATTAGCTGAGACAATTGGTCTTCCTGGGGGGTTATTCTGACCTTTGTGCACTTTGTGGATGGCACAAATAGTGGGTATCCTGGGAAGCTGGAACACAGACTGCTAAGGTAAAACCACATTGCATAAGCACTTAAGTAATGAAGAAAACAGGCTTAAAGGCAGAGCATTGAATGAGTTTTATTTTGAATGCAGGCAAAAAATATTGGGTGAGACTATGTATACAGGAACAGAACAAAAGAAATGTGAAGTTGAAAGATAAGCCATTAAGGTAATTTTTAACAGCAGTAGCGCTCAAGTAATGAAGGAAATAAGTTAAAAGGTAGTGAGAAGGGGAAAGCAGTAAACCCATATAACTATCTGAATGGAGTGTTTTGTAGCTACACACGTAAATAAATGGAAGGCAGTTTGAAAGACAAGCTATTCAAGTAACTTCTAACAGTAGCAATGCTCAAGTAATGGTAGTTTAATCACCTGGTAAAGGTGATTGTGGGAGAATGAATCTCTGAGGCATTCGACATTCCTGACATCATGGTTTGTATAAACCTGATAGGCTGTCTGATGCACATGTGATGTAAAACAATCCTTCCCCTTCTGGTGGTCACTGGGCTGCTATGGTCAGTTCTATGTATTCCAAAGCTGTATCTGAAATGAAATCTGCTAAAATCCCCCCTTTGTGCCCATAGTAACAGTATGGTGAGTAGCGTGTACATTTTTGCATTGAAATTTTTTTTTAATGGTAACCATATGCACAAACTGTTTATCATGCTTTGCATAAGATTCTAAGGATCTTTTGAAATGTCAGTAAATTCTGTTATCATGGCTGTGTACTGTCAATTCACGTCTAGTAGGGTGTGGTGTGGAGTGCCTTAGAGATTCATTCCCCCACAATCACCTTTACCAGGTGAGTAAACTACCATTGTGGGGGATGATCTCTGAGGCACTCCACATTTCTGACATCATGGGTTATTAAAAACAGTGATCGTTCCTAAGGGTGGGTTAGACGTGTCAGTGGTGCTTTGTACTGTATGGGCCGCTAGTAGTGCAGCTGCGGCGAAGTTTGTCTTAGAGTCTTGGGTCACATCCATTGTGTAGTGTCTTGTGAAAGTGTGGATAGTTGACCATGTGGCTGTGGCACATATTTCTTCTGCTGTTGCCATATTTCTTTCCGCCCATGAGGTAGTGATTGCTCTTGCGGAATGTGCTTTTAAGCTCAAAGGCACCTGTGTGTTGGTTGTTTTGTAAGCCTCTGATATGGCTTACACTGAAACCTGGTGTAATGATAACCATGACTGGGAGATGGCCATACCTGGCTACAACATATTCAGAAGAGACAGAGCAGGCAGGAAGGGAGGAGGAGTGGCACTGTATGTGAAAAATGACATAAGGGCCACAGAGATCCAGGAGGAACAAAATGGGGGAGAAATACTGTGAGCTAAGCTAGAAAGGAAAATGGGGACAGCCATCCGCACAGGTGTGTTCTATAGACCACCAGTCCAGGAGGAAGAAACAGATAGAGAGCTGATGTTAGCCATCCAAAGGATGGCAGACAAGGGTGAGGTAGTACTGGTTGGAGACTTCAATATTCCAGATGTGGACTGGAGCCTCCCAGCAGCAGCATCAACTAGAAGCAGATTTATCCTGGACTCCCTTCAGGGTGCCTTCCTCAAGCAACTGGTCATGGAACCAACTCGGCAGAAGGCAATACTGGACCTTGTGCTCACAAACAGGGACAGTGTGATGGGGGTAACAGTGGGGGAGCACCTGGGAAACAGTGACCACCAGTCATTGTGGTTTGAAATCACAGAAAGAGCAGAACCAAACCACACAAAAACACATATCCTGGATTTTAGGTGGGCAGACTTTGGGAAAATGGGGAGATACTTGAAAGAGGCATTAAGGGGAATGGGACAGGAATCAGGGGTTGAGGAACAGTGGGCAGTATTTAAAATGGGGATTACAAGAACAACAGAATTATGTATTAAGCAGGTTAGAAAGAGGAAAAGGAAGAGGAGACCATTATGGTTTTTCAAAGAAGTAGCAAAGAAAGTGAAAGCCAAAAAGATTGCATTCAGGCAATACAAAAAGACACAGGCAGAAGGGGATAGGGAGAAGTACCAGGAGAAGCAAAGGGAGGCAGGGAGGTCAGTAAGGGAAGCCAAAGCTCAGACAGAAGAACACATTGCAAAATCAGTGGGTAGAGGGACAAAACCTTTACAGGTACATAAGTGAAAAAGAAAGACAAAGGGAGGGATAGTGAGACTGAAGGGGAGGATGGGGGCAGCGTGGAGGATGACAACAGTAAAGCTGACATACTGAACAGGTATTTCTGCTCAGTTTTACTGAGGAAGAGGAGGGTATTGGGTCTGAAGGGAGTACAAGGGGTGAGAATGGTGCAGAAATGGACACAAGTCCCTTACATGAGAAAGGGCCCTGAAGGAACTGGAAGTAGTAAGAGTTGATAAAGCAATGGGGCCAGATGGGGTGCACCCAGGGTCCTTAAAGAACTAAGAGAGGTGGTGGCTGAACCTCTGGCTATCCTGTTTAGCCGATCACTGGAAACAGGGAGGTACCCAAAGACTGGAGGACAGCAGATGTAGTCCCCTTATACAAAAGTGGGAATAAAGAGGAAGCAGGAAACTACAGACCAGTCAGCCTCACCTCGGTAGTGGGGAAGATCATGGAAGCACTACTGAAGGAGAGATTGGTGAACATCTAGTTGTCAATGGACTACAGGACCCAAGGCAGCATGGTTTCACCAGGGGAGGTCGCATGTCAGACCAACCTCATTGAATTTTTGACTGGGTGACTAGGAGGTGGATCAGGAGGGCAGTGGACATGGCCTATCTGGACTTCAGCAAGGCCTTTGACACTGTGCCACATAGAAGACATACACAAACTGGGGAATATGGGTGGGCAGGACAATAGTGTGGTGGGTAGGTAACTGGCTGGGTGGCAGGACACAGAGGGTGGTGGTAAATGGCTGTCACCCACAGAGGGAAGAGTGACCAGTGGGGTACCACAGGGATCAGTGCTGGGACCAGTCCTATTCAACATCTTCATCAGTGACATGGCGCAGGACCTAGAAGGCAGAATTTCACTGTTCGCTGATGACACAAAGCTCTGTAAAGAGTAGACACACCAGAGGGTGTAGACAGAATGAGAAGCGACCTGCAGAAACTTGAAGAATCATCAGGGTTTGGCAGTTGAAATTCAATGCAAAGAAGTGCAAGATAATGCATATGGGGCACAAAAACCCTGGCACAATATATCAGTTGGGGGGTGAGGATATAGCATGCACCAAGCAGGAAAGGGATCTTGAGGTTATCATCTCTGATGACCTCAAGGTAGGGAAACAGTGTGACAAGACAGCAGGTAAAGCAAATAGAATGCTGGGATGTATAGGCAGGGGCATTACCAGCAGGAAAAGGGAGGTCATAATTCCTCTATACAAGACACTAGTGAGGCCCCACCTGGAGTACAGTGTACAGTTCTGGAGACCATACCTACGTAAGAACATAGACAGGGTAGAGAAGGTTCAGAGGAGGGCAACAAAGATGGTGCATGGATTGCATCACAAGTCCTATGAAGACAGGTTGAAGGAACTGAACATGTACTCCTGGAGGAGAGGAGGGAGAGGGGATATGATAGAGACATACAAGTATCTTAAAGGGAGGAACAGGGTGCAGGAAAATACTATTTTTAAGTGAAAAAGATGTTCCAGGACTAGAGGGCATGGGATGAAGTTGGAGGGAGGACGATTCAGATGAAACATGAGAAAGAATTTCTTCACAGAACAGGTGGTGGACAAGTGGAACATCCTGCCAGAGGAAGTGGTGGGGGCTGAAACAATCACGGGATTTAAGAATGCATGGGATAGACATAAAGGAATTCTGGAGGTCATGGGTAAGGTGCAACAGACTTCTAGGAAAACAAACTGAACTTACAAGCTCAAATGGGCAGACTGGGTGGGCCATAGGCCCTTATCTGCTGACACTGTCTATGTATCTATGTATCTATGGCTTTCTCTTAGGTATTCTGCTATCGAAGATTTCAAGGCTGGAAGGCCTTTTCTGTATCCTTGTACAATGACGAAGAGTCTGTCTGTTTTTTGAATGTCATTTGTTATGGGCAGACTAGGTGGGCCAAGCAGTCCTTATCTGCTGTCAAAGTCTATGTTTCTATGTTCTTGTGAGGTAGATTGTAAGAACTCTCTTCATGCCCATCATTTTTAGTTGTGGATCTGCTTGAATGTCTGCCAGAGGTAGTTCTGCTGGTATCTCTATGGTCTGACTGAGGTGAAAGTTTGAGACTATTTTCAGTCTGAATGATGCAATGGGATGCAGGGATATTCGGTAGAGTAGAACTATAGGAATGCCTCTTTCCATGATAGAGCCTGTAGTTCACCTGCTTTACTAGCTGATGCAATGGCTGTTAGGAAAATGGCCTTGAGCTGTAACCATTTCAAGGGAATGGAGTCTATAGGTTTGAATGGTGTCATAGTCATGGCCTTTAAAACTGTGGTTAAGTCCCAAGGTGCCAATATTGGTTTGGTTTCTTGGGGGGACGTATGCTGGTGGCTGCCTTTAGGAATCGTACTACATCTTGGTGTGACTCTGGTGTAATGCGTTGTGTTTGTTATCTGGCTGCCCCATAGCTGCAACTTGTACTTTTAATGAGGACAGTGATAGTCCCAGTTGTAGTCCTTCTTGAAGGAACAAAAGGATCTGAGGTATGGTGCATGGTTTGGGCTTTATTTTGTGGTGAGTACACCATTTGTTGAATATGTCCCATGGGCATTGGTAGGTAGTAAATGTGGACTGTTGTCGTGATGAGGCCATAGTGGTTATGACTAAGGGGTGATAACATTACTTTTAGCAGTCTCTCCCTTTCAGGAGCCATGCCATCAGTTGGAGGTGTTGCAGATTTGGATGTAGTATATGGCCTTGTGACAGTAGGTCCAGTCTGAGTGGTAGTTTCCATGGGCTGTCTAGTGCCATTGAAACTATTGTTGCAAACCATGATGGTCTTGGCCAATGTGGTGATACCAGAATGACTCATGCTCTGGAGATGCATATTTTCCTGAGTACTTGTGCTAGGAGTGGAAGGGGGTGAAACATAAGCTACTTGGAATGTCCACTTGGCTGACAGTGCATCCACCCCCATGGCTTTGTGGTTCTTGAAGCTTGACCAATATTTTGTGCATTGGTGGTTCTTGTGTGATGCCATGATGTCTATCTCTATTGGACCCCATCTGTGGTACTGTTGCATGAACACCTGTGTATGTAGTTTCCACTCCCCAGAATGAATCATTTGGCGGCTCAGCCAGTTTGCCATTATGTTTAGTTTTCCAGCAAGATGTATAGCTGTTATTGAATGTAAGTGTCTTTGTGCCCATGTCATGAGTTTTAATGTTTCTGCCATCATTGCTCTGCTTTTTGTGCCACCTTGCTTTTTTATGTATGTTACTGTAACTTGGTTGTCTGATTTTATTTGTACGTGTTTGTACTATATTAGGGGTGAGAAGTGTAGCAGTGGTTTGAAGACTGCCTTCATCTCTAGCATGTTTATTGTTTGTTTTGCTTCCGTTAATGACCATTTCCCTTGTGCGGTGTGTTTTCCGAATACTGCTTCCCAGCCAGTTAGGCTGGCATCTGTCTCTATTATGATCTCTGGGAGTATGTCTAGGTGCATCCCTTGTGTAAGTTTGCATCTGTCTGTCCACCATGTTAGACTTGATCTCACTCGTGGGGGTAGATGGACTGTTTTTGATAGATTTATGCCATGCGTGGGTCCCAGAGTTAAGATTAATGACATGAGGGTCCTGGCATGCCATCTTGCCCAGGGGATCATGTCTATTGTTGAGGACATAAGTCCTAACATTTGAGATATTAGTAGTAGTGTAGGGTGGTGGGAATTCTGTAGTCATCATGCTGTTGATTCATTGAATTCTTGTGTGGGATGGGAACACTAGGCCCTTGTCCATGTCTATGAGTGTGCCTAGGTGTTCTATGGAGTGACTGGGTATTAGTAGGCTTTTCTTGTGATTGATTACCCAGCTGTGTTGTTATGAGCAATCTATCACTATTTGAGTTTCCCTGGTGGATTGCTGTTGTGATCATGCCCTGATGAGCCAGTCGTCTAACTATGGTATGACATGTACCCCTTTCTCTCAAAGTTTGGCTGCCAGTACTATTGATACTTTTGAGAACACTCTTGGGGCTGAGGCCAGACTGAATGGAAGAACTTTGTATTGTAAGTGTTGTCCCAGTATGCAAAAGAGCAGGAAGCATGAATGGCTGGGTCTTATGGGAACATGAAGATAGGCATCTTTTAGGTCTATTGAAGTGAGATAGTGTCCTTGCCTGATTGCCCTGAGGGTGGATCTGATTGTCTCCATTTTGAATGGAGTATATATCACTGATCTGTTGACATATTTGAGGTCCAGAAATGGGCTTGTGCCCCCTGTCTTTTTTGGAAACAAGAAGAAGATGGAGTATATTCCTTGTCTTTCTTCTTCCTTTGGGACGGGTGTCATGGCATTGTTTGTGCGAAGGTCTTGTATAGTTGTTAGGATCTGACTTATTGTGGTTTTATGTCTGGAGGCAGAGGATTGAATCATTCTGCTTTCACGTGGAGTTTCAGTGAACTCGATTGCGTAACCTTTTCTTATTATTTCCAGTACCCACTTGTCTGATGTTGATTTTTCCCATTGATGCAGGAATTGTGTGAGCCTTGCTCCCACTGCTGTCTTGTGATTTAGTAGTGAGTGAGGATAGTCAGGACCTGGAGTGATTTCGGCAAGTGTAATTTCCTCTACCTCTTTGTGTTTTACCCCAGCCCTGGTACCTGTTGTAATGATAGGGAGTGGTATAGTTCTGTCTGCATGAGTTGCCCCTGAACATTGAAGTCCCCCTTTTCTTGTCCCTAAAGGAATGAAATCTACTCCTTGGGTGATCTGGCAAATAGGAAGATCTGGATTGGTCTCTGGCTAGTGTTTTACCCTCTTCCTTTCCCTTGAGATATTTTTCTAGACCTTCCCCAAATATCATGTCACCTTTAAATGGTAATTTTTGTAGTGTAGCTTTTGATTCCTTGTCCACATCCCGTATTTTCAGCCATAAAGATCTATGAGCTCTGTTGGTGATAGCTGCTGATCTGGAATTCATTTTTAATGAGTCTACTGCCATGTCTGCCAGATATTTGGTGGATAATATGGCATTTTCCGGTAGTATGCATTGGGTAGACTTTGCTGGGATAAGCATCTGAAGCTTCTGGAGCCAGGTTAGCTGTACCCTAATGGCGTAGATGGTGGTGGAAGCAGCTCTGCTGCCCAAGCTGGCCAGCTGTGTGTTCTTTTTTAGGTTTTCTTCTATTTTTCTATCTATTGGGTCCTTTAGACCAGAAGTGGACTCGGTGGGTATGACTGTCTTTTTACTTAATGCGGCTATTTGGGGATCCACTAAAGGTGGGGTGCACCAGACAGTGAGTTTTTCCACTTGTAGGGGATACATTTTATCCCATGATTTTCTTACTGGGATTCTAGCTGGTTTGGAAGATGACCATTCTTTCTGTACTAGCTCTTCTATAGCCTCACAGACAAGAAGGATGTCTGCGTGCTTGGCCAGGGGTTGTAGTGGAGGTAGTAGTTTTGATGTGGGGTGGGAGTTGAAATTTCAAATCCCACAGCATCCATAATGTGATGGACTAGTGAAAGGATTTGGTCTGGGAAGCACCATTTTGCCGTGAGAGTTTGTGGCTCTTGCTCGGTCTCTGCCTCCTCCTAATTGGAGACATCACCTGTGTCTTCAGTCATTGAGGAGGGTGCAGCTGCTGAGTAGTCCAGAGGATTATAGTTAGCTGAAGTGGCTCTTTTCTTTGCTGGAGGTGGATTAACTGCCTGTCGTTTTGATAATTCCGCTAGATGTTGTAGCATGGCTGCTAGCACTTTTTCTTGGGCTTGCATGAGTTGGTTGTTGTGTAGTAAGGCTTTAGTGGTGTCTGACTGATGATCTTTGTCTTGTATCTGGGTAGGGGGATTTAATCTCATCTTCAGCTTGTTGAACATCAATGTGTGAGGTGGAATTCTCTACACAGGAAGCACATAGCCTTCCTAGTTGTTGGGGTAGAATTGGAATGTTGCACTGCCTGAAACTCTTTGTTTTGCACATTGTTTCCTGTTAAGTAAAGAGAAGGGACAGTCTGAGAATCTGAATGAATTGGCGGCATCATAGCAAAAATTTAGTATTTGATCATTTTAAGTTGTATCCCCCTATTAGTAGCTGTTATTGTATTGTAACTTTGCTGAAAAATGCAGTGGTATGTGTTTTTGAAACTGTATGTGTGTGGCCCTTTAAGATAATGTTGAATGGGCTTCATATATGCCTTCCATAATGTGTCCTGTGCCTTTAAGAGAGAGGGGGGCTTGCTGTTGAAGAGTTTGAAAGCTTTATGAAATTGAACACATTTGCCAGTGAGGAGCATTATAGATCCACTGTGTGGCTCATGTAGAGATGTAAATAGAGGGAGGACTAAGCAGCAGCAAGGACATTGTCGTTCTGTTTGCAGAACAATCAGCACAATGTGGGACAGACTGCAGGCTGTGAAGCAGATGTCATCGAGTGAGTGTGGCATGCATGCCGTCTCGCGAGAGTGCAAGCACCAATAGGAAGGCTTAACATGCAAGCCGCGAGAGTAGGAGAGTTGGGACAGGAAGAGAAGGAGACATGGAGATGAGATAATTATGGGGCAATAAAGAAACATTTTTGGTGTCTCCATTTTGGGTATGTAGAGGCACTACAGTAATCTACTGCTGTCCTGGCAAGTAGGAACTTAGCTTTTTCTAATAATCTGTATAGTGCATTTATAATGAGAAAGGAGAGTCTGGGACCACTGACCAGTTCAGAGCACTCCAAGATGTAGGAGCCAGCAGTCAATAGTTGTTTTTGACATCTGAGAGTCTGGGACAGCTGATAGGGGTATCCAGAGTACTCATGGATGGTTGTGATGACTGAAGTAGGGGTGTCTCTCATTTTGCTTGTATTGTGGCTAGAGAGGTAGTAAAACCCAGTAATTCAATGCATTGTGGATGGCTAGAAGGGGTTATCCGGTGCAGTGAGGAAGTGGGATGTTTTGGTGTGACTGGTAACTTCAGGCAGCTAATAGCACTGCAAGTGTATCCAGTTGTTTAAAGTTTTAGATTTTTTTCTTCTTATGCTTCTCAGATTCTGGGTGCTGCAGCAGCTTTAGGTAGCATAACAGTTTGGAATTTTGCCTATTGACCTATGCCTGAAATTCCCAACGTTGTAATAGATGCAGACAGTTCTAGCCTGAATAACATTACATCATGAGTGTAATAGTTGCTGAATATTACAATCTACAGTTGGCATAATCTTTGGCACATGTTGGGTATACAAGTACATTATTTCTTACCTTGTTGATGATTGTTATTGGTACTTAAAGACTGGAGCTCTGTAGGAATGTGACAGCCTGTTTCAGATGCACAATTAGAACTGACCATAGGAGCCCAGTGACCACCAGAAGGGGAAGGATTATTTTACATCACATGTGCATCAGACAACCTATCAGGTGTATACAACCATGACGTCAGGAATGTGGAGTGCCTCAGAGATCATCCCCCACAATGAAGGGAATAAGTTAAAAGGTAGTGAGAAGGGGAAAGCTGTAAACCAGTGTAATTATTTGAATTGAGTGTTTTTCTGCTACACGGGTAAATTAATAGAAGGCATTCAGAAAACCCCAGAAGGAAAAACAGGCACGCTGAGATTTTTTAATTAAGGTATGACATCTATGATGTATGAAAAACTTTCAATGTGATAATAAAACAAAAAAGTGGTATATTCAGCATATAAGGGGGATACAAATATGAGCTTTAAGTGGTACACTAACTGGAAATTGATTTAAATTACAATGTGTCAGGTGCTCTTCAGGCTTAGTTGAAAAAGTAGAACAGGCATAACAGCAGTATGAATTAGAGGCTGGGCATGCAGAAAGAAAACACTACGGAGATATACAGATCTTTATTTATTTTGTATAATATTTTCAGACAAAGTAAAGGATGTGACTCACAGAATGTTCTTCAGTAGTGTGACAAGAGAACACAGTGGCAAGTGTGAATATTATTTAAATGATACATAAGAAAAAAATTAATTAAATGTATACAAATGAAATGCTCAAAAAATATATTTATATTTTTTTCGGAAAATAAAAGAAGAAGCCCTTTGAAAAAGCACGTAAGTGTGAAATGTCAGGGTAATTAAAAAGGATTTCAATAAAGAGCTTTGGAAAACTGAACAACAGCCCAAGTAGAGTATTTTGTCCCCTACCCCATATATAACTTTAAACCCTGGTCTCCCTGTTACTGCATAAAGTGCTACTGTCACTCTAGTGGCTTAGCCTAACTAAATGGATTTACCAAACGAAATGTTCTCCATCAGACAAGCCAACTCATGACTGGCAGATTGCTTTGTTATAAATAATAACCCCATGGAGAGAGGCAATAAGGAGTGAAAGGAATACATGGAAGATCACTGGAAACATTTACAAGACTCCAGGTGACTGATATGGTTGGAAAGAAAAATTTCCCTCACATGTACCTGGGCTCAGCCAAGCACAACCATCTTGTGTGCTTCAAAGAAATAAGTGCCAACTGGCCCAGGTGATAAAGTCCTGCCCTCAGCCAATGTTCACAAGAGCTCCATTGATCAATTAGGTTGCCTTTTGGTGGGTTTCAAATTTAAAATTCACCCATGAATTGTGGTGAATGTGGCTGCCACACATAGCATTTGTGAAATACCTACTATGAAATTCACTGCACTTGAGGTGAATTTAACTACTCAAATTGCTGTAGTCACAGTTTGTGGCGCATTGTTGATGCAAAAGTGTGGCAATTTATATAGTAGCATTTACCGCAAGGTGCACAATGTATTCATAGTGGAGCAATTTGCATAGTAAAAATTCACTATAAGAATTCACACACTACACTACACAGTATACAAATTGTGTAGCTTTTTTTTTTACTTCACCTGCAGCTAGTTACTTTCTCCTCCCAAAGCCATAAACTGAATAATTATTGTGGAAACAGCCCACCTGTGGGGAGCCACCATGTAGGGGTAAACCATAGATGGAATGGATACCAGTAGGGTGTCAGTTGAATGGTTGATCAGGCTACATGTAGAATAACAATTATTCTTAGGCTTGGAGAAGGCAATCCATAGATGGAAGGAGTTTTGGATCCAGGGCTGCAGAAAAAAAAAAATGGGTGAGGCATACTGTAGAAAACCAAAATGATAAAAAATGTGTGTCCCTTGATTGTCATTTATTTACAATATTTAAAATGTTACCACAACAGGACAGACATCATGGGAGTGAACTATTCTTGTCACAGTGGCCATAAGTGGATATTGCAAGTAGCTCATGCATTCATGCAACAGTTAATCACTTTTTCGATTTCAGCTGATTAGAGCTTAGAACCATAGGACTGTTATCGTGCATATAGTTGTCGACTTGTGTGGGAAAATTAAAGTGAACCATGTCAATTCAGATGTTGGAGAAGAAGCTTTACACTAGATTTTGTTAAATAAAAATGGAATTTAAAACTTATAAATCATTTTAACTAACTAAAGTTATGTTTAATATGTTATTAGGGCCTCTGGGGACATCTAATTGTATTAAGAGTAATCTCATGAGGTTTGGGTATCCAGAACTGCTCATTTTCTTTTCATAGTCCTCGTCAAAACCTCATGCCATGCAAGATGCAGCTTCAGAGGCCCTATTCATTTAAAGTTCATATAACTAATTTGTGAGACATATAACAATATATTTATAGAGCCCCTGACACCACTGGAAAATATTGAAAAACATGTGAGATTTAGACACAATTCAGTTTATGGTCTGTATGTTTTCTATAACTCTATTCCTTACTTCTTTATTACTGATTTCAGAAGTATGGAAGAGGAGTACTGTTACTTAAACTCTATCTGCTCTTTCTGCTTGCCTACACCTGACATTATAGTCCCCTGTTTATGGCATCATAATTGTCTCCACAGCAACATATTGTGATGTCATAAACAGAACTGTGATGTCAGGTGTAGGCAAGCAGCAAGAACAGATAGGGCAGCAATCCTGTTTACATACAAATGCCCTTAGTAATAAAGAAGTAAGGGTGAGAATTACAGAAAAAATAATTTAATATAAGTTAAATTATGTCTAAATATTAAATTTTTTCAAAGTTATCACAGTGGCATCAGGAGCTCTGTAAGACTACTGCATACATAATAAAGTATTCAGCTAAAAATTTTACAAAGATAAATACAGCATTGTCTAATTCCCTTGACAACAATGGAGTGCAGTGGGTTCATGGAACTGACCTATAACAAATGACCATCAGACAGTGAACAAGGGTTGATAAAGCTTTCCAGTTTTTTTCACTGCTTTCTGAGATGGCGTCATGACCAAAAATGGTTTTGTGTCTTGACAGTACATAACATGCATATTGACTTCTGAGAACTACTGTACATATTGTTTATTTATCTGAAGAATTTATGCTTCCTGTTATGCTACCTTTTTTGCAAATAAGCTAAAGCAATACACTGATAGATTATCTTTCTCTATTTACCCCCACAGAATTTCTTTTCATGGTAGAATATTGTTCGGTTATTTTAAAGACTATCAGAATTGTATGATTAGTTACAGCACTGTCTTCCCTACTGCACTGTGCTTCATTCTAAAATACATACTACTGAGGCCCCCTGGTGTACATATGGTGTCTAAATCTATCACACTACTTACAGTATGTTTTCTTAATATATGCTGCCTAAACATATGTTATTGTAATACGAGAACAACACAAATGTTTTATTCAACTTTAAAGAGAAATAATGATTTTATAACTCACTAATTAAACTCACTAATTATTACCTAAATCAGTAATTGAAATTCAGTGGGATTTCTCTTTTTAGAACTATCAGAATGCACATTTTTAATAGCCTTCCGTATGTACATCAGTGATGTATGCCTGTAAATTGTTTTATAATGAATATGATACTTTGATATGTGATGGTAATATTATGTTAATCATGGACTTAAAACATTTACCAGAAATATTAAATGAATGTATGAGATTGTCTTAATTACAGGATAATAGTATCAACTTACAAGTAAACTAGGACCAGTGCCACTAGCTAGTAGAGGTAAAACAGAGCAAAAGCTGCATTCTGCACTTCATGTTCCGTGAGATAATCATAACCTCTAACTAAGGAATGGAGAAGGCAACTAATTAATATGTAAATGTATGTTCTGCTTCTCAGTGGAGGTGTGCTGGCTTAATGCTGCTGGGCATTCAGAACTGGGTCCAGGTAACACCAAGAATGATACAGATTAATGGTATCAGGGCTTGGGGTTGGATATCAGCTTGTAGGATGTGGCAGGGTAACATAAAAAGGTTAATGGGAGCAGGGTTCAGTTTGAGGAGGACTGTAGTGAACTGGAGGAACATAGGAGAGGAAAGTGTTTACTGGGATCAGTGTATGGGTGCATATGAGGTGATGGGGTACAGGGAAAGTGATTTTCAATTACTTCTATTTGCATGATGTTTTTTCCACCAAATTTGCAAACTATTGAAACTTTATGAAAACATCTGCATTTTATGAAATAACAAACATAATATGTATCCATTTCACACAGCACTAACACAAACACACACACACACACTCTGCCTTTTGATTGTTACTGCACTGATGAAATATATACTGTATGTAACCTTTCAGTTTTTGGTTTTTAATTTATTTGCAGTGCTCCCTTATTTATCCATCCTCAACCATCTGTGCTTACTGCCAGCTAAATCCACCATTCCAATTTCTTGATGTTACAACCCATCCCAAGACAGTGTGGTTACTGGCCTGCATTGCTGCCCTGTATGGGGGTTGGCATGACCCAGAATGCTCACATGTCTAGAAGTATCGATGAACTGCTTGCTGGGAGCCCCTTCCACTCAATATGCTACATATAGGGT
Organism: Neoceratodus forsteri; assembly: GCA_016271365.2. Taxonomy (NCBI): domain Eukaryota; kingdom Metazoa; phylum Chordata; order Ceratodontiformes; family Ceratodontidae; genus Neoceratodus; species Neoceratodus forsteri. The sequence goes on along the minus strand of CM057449.1, from coordinate 537,234,601 downwards.
GTTCAACTTTCTATGGGCACCCTGACTGAACTGTGGTGTACACAGGTGGGGACCAGTAGGCCTGGTCACTACCCTGCTGGGTGTTGATCCCATTAGAGGGCATGAAACATTGATTTTAGATGGCCGCTATGTTAAGTGTACCGTCTGTTTGCTCCTGATGCAACTACAGTATGTCAGAAGTTATATATATTGCTAGTTTGTGCACTTTCTGTATGCTGTAATTCTATTTTTATTTTATTTATTGTGTAGGTTAGTGATAGAGGCCTTTGTAGTGTTGTAAGGGCATTTTTTGTGAGTTAAGTAAGGTTTAGGTAGAGTTTTATTTTTTTGTCATAACCCAGTGTGTGTCCAGCACTAAATGGTAGCCCAGCATTTGCTTGCTTCACTGGGTGCTTGGCTGTTATGGTCTATCAGTTAAGTCAAGACTGGAGCGGTTTTGCAAAAATTTGTACTGTGGAACTATTTTGAAATAAGTGACTTTTTTTAGCTTTTCTCCATGTAATCAAGTGTGAACAGTGCAAAGCAGGTTCATGAGGTGGCCTTGATTTCAGGAATTTGTAGTGCATCCTCTTGTCAGGGTGAAGGAGCTCCAGGGAGACCGCCAGACATTGGAGGGTGATGTGGACTTCCCCTCATGCTGCTCCCATGGGCAGGTCGAGGAGGCAAGCATTTTGCTTTCTGAAACAGAGTTAAGTTGTCAGGTATCTGGTGGGGGGACATGTTTGCTGGCTGAGTAAAGAAGCATTTTACAGAACAGAACTGGAAGCTTACAATTAGCTGAGAGGCAAGAAAGCAAGCGGTGGAGCTAACCTGCTCATGTATGGTACTGGTTCCCTATCACCAGGGTAGTTATATTGGCCTTGAGGAGGTGGTGAGAACAGGCAAAACACACAGCACGCTCATGAAGATATCAGCTGCAAAAAAGATTTATTGTGCTAACATGGGTAAATGGCAAAACAAAGGACACCAGCACTGAAGGCTGGTAACCTCAGTGCTTCAGCCTTTGAGTCTTCATCAGAGAGTTGGCCAGTAGCACAATTCACTCAGCTTAAGTACCCTTTGTGGCTGTTGACATCATACAAACCAGGTGAGAATTATTACAAATTTGAAACAGCCCAGGAAAAAAAGCTGAGTAGGATATACAACAAACCAAGTAACACCAGATCCCATAATTGCAATACACCCCAATAATAAATGTGCAAAAAATGGATTGCTGTAAATACACAATTGCAATAAAATAGCATAAAAAAACAAAACAAAGACATTAGTAGCAATACAAATTGTTGACAGTTTCAATATAAGAAACTACATGTGCTTAACCATACAATTGCTGATGCCAAAACAACCCAAGCAGTTTAGAATGAACGACTGGGAATCATCTGATTTGGGGAGAATCTGGTACCACTTTTCTATCTTTATTCTAAATTTCCTGGGTTGTTAAAGGGGGACTAATTTGGAGTGTCAGACCAAGTAGGCACCATTGGGTTTAGGAGGACTGTAGAATGGTGTATCCCCACCTCATTCCAATTCTTAGGGAGCCCCCTAGGACAGGGATGCAGGTAGAAAATGGCCTAACTGCCCTGACTCCTCCTCTTCAATGCATGTACTGAGGAATAAGGCCACCATGATCTTGGATTGGATTGTGGAGTCTTCTAGGGATCTGGTATGTTTGACTGAGACTTGGTTGGGTGTTGACTCTGGACCTATCCTTCAGGTGGCTATCCCCGACAGGTACTCTGTGTTACACAACCCAAGGATGGAATGTAGGCAAGGAGGTATGGTCATGTGCTTTAGATTGTGTCTAGGGTAGAGAGTTCTCCCTGTGGAAGAGACAAGGTTTCATAGGTTTCATAGGTTATTACAAGAAAGAAGATAAAGTTCATAATGCTTGCCATTGTAAGTTTACTAAAAATTTAGGCAAAATATGGTAGAATTAGTCATCACTGAATCCAAGTTAAATTTAAAATGTTCCATACTTGGACATTCCACCACTAAGGCTGGAAGGCTAGTCTAAGTTGGAATGGATCTTAAACTGAACCAGTTTTTCCTTCTTTGGGTGTGCCACTTGCTCATCAACAGTTGGTTATTATGTTTCCGGTGACTGACTTTAAGTTCTGATTTGATTAACCCTAGTCCTATTCCAAGGGCAGAATCCCTTAATGAACCATATATAAAACACAAATCTGAATGCATGGCTGCAAAGATTGAGGCATATATGTAGTTTAGGATTCTCTCGGTGTATCATCTTCCAAGGAGGGACCAGAAGTTTCTTCAGGAATTTGCAGACTTCACTGTTGAATTTTCATTGAATGCTTCCAGTTTGATTGTATTTGTGGAACATCACAGTTTGGATCGATGATGAACTCCTTCAGTCTGCTCAGTAGTTCCTCCAGTTGATAGACCGACCAAGCTTCACACAGGTAGTTGCCACTGCTACCCATGAATGTGGTCATGCACTGAACCTTGTCTTTTCACATGTAGTTAACCTCAGTGATGTTGAAGTGGATCCTATAGGTTGGTCAGATCACTTCACAATCCATTTCCTGCCATGCCCCCCCATGTCCCTATCCCCACTGAGATGGTCCAGAGTATCGCTCTTTACTTACTCTGGAGCATAATAAGCTCCTGTGAGTACTGGGCATCTTGATTATGGTGGCAGCATGCAAGGGAGGATCAGTGACAGTCATCAAGGACTATAATTTGGCCAGCTCATCAACACTAGACTCCATCGCACCAACCTATGTCTGCCTGCTGATCTCCTGCTGGAGTTAGCCACAATATAATGAAAAGCTCTGACATTTGAAGGCAACAGAGCAGAGGCTAGAATGTTCCTGGAAAAGGCCCCACTCTGTGGACAATAGGATTGTTCTGAGATCTAATTACAGAGAGTATCAGCAGGCAATACCCTACAGAAAGGCAGAGTTCTTGTAATGGATTATTGATTCAGGTAGCAGTATAGTGCAGTGGTTTAAGGCTCTGAGCTACAAACTTGGAGACCTGGGTTTGAATCATACAGCCACCAATTGTATACTGTGTGATCCTGAGCAAGTCACTTAACTTCCTTGTGCTCCCATGTCACACCTGTAAATAAACCGTCAGCTTAGTGTGTCTCTCCTGGTTAAAAAAATAAATAAAAAGGTAGGAATTAGCTAGTTTAGCTTTTGTGCACCATGAACAGGTTGATTCATCCAGCCTCTCTGCGATCTGGAAGTAGTAGAAGAAGTAGCAGTAGAATGTTATTGTTTTTGGTCAAAAGACCTTATACAAATACAAACAAGCATCATATAAATACAAAATATGTATTAATACTTTACTATATAGATATATATATATATATATATATATATATATATATATATATATATACATGTTTTAAGGTAAAACAGGAGCATTGTTAGTTCTTACATTATAAAACAGCTGTTGTAATTTTTATTTCATATGTTCTTCTGATAATTTGTAATCTTTGAGGCTGCTAGTAAATAAACTGCTACTACCTGTATTATAATTTCATCATCTGTTGTAAATGAAATCTTCATAATCAATCCTTCACCTGTCTCTTGCATAGTGTCCCACAATGGCTGAAGATATTGCACTCTTGGTTTTATATACCAACTGCAGTTAAAAATGACATGATATAAATTTTCTATTTGAATTTGTTTACAAAAACAGTAAGACGCTTTTTCATCATTATTCCCTTCATATCTTGCTTTCAAAACATTACTATGAAATAACTCCATTCGATAATGAATATATAATTTTCATTTTTTATCATCATCAAGGACATCCAAATAATATCAATAATGATGTGATATATCATTCTGTATTAACCATCATGAGATATGAAGTTTCATAATATTCTTCAAGTCACATACTTTATAATATTCTATTAATCTATCTGTGACAATTTTCTGGTACTTTAAATTTACGATTATGCCTTTTTTTATTATAGTATTCAAGAATATCCAAATGAGCCATTTTTAAAATCATTTGTACCTTTTGAAACCAATTACTGTTAGTTAAACCATTTTCTACCCAGTATTTTTTTTTCCAAAAGACACATGAAAGGAATACAATAATTTCCATAGTTAAGCAATCTAATCCAGTAATTTGCTTTTTTGGCATAAAAATACCCTGCTAAGCCTGATAAGCCTAGCTCAGCTCTTATTAGAGCAATAGGTACAGATTTTCCCAGACCAAGAAAAAGTCTGAGTAATTTATTCATAGGTATTTCTATAATTTCAAATTTTCTAATATCCCAGACTTCAGCATTGAAAAGTGCTTGTGCATTGTATTTAGCTTTCAGTGCAACTGTAAGAGGTTTAAGGGTGTTTCCTCTATACTTCCTATTGAACATACAAAGAGAAGGTACAGTTTGATTTAATTTCACTTTCAGTAGATTAATTTGATTGGACCAGTATCCATTATTAGAAAATGTTAGACCTAAATATGTATATTGTTTAACCGTAATTAAGCTTTTCTCTCTTATCTGCCAATTTCTGCTTATATTTCTACTGCCCAAAATCATAACCTTACTTTTTGTTTCATTAATTTTAAGTGAATGTTGCAAGGCATATGTGTTTAACAGTTCTAGTTTTTTTTGTAAGCCAGACTGTGTAAGTGCAAACAGATCTAAGTCATCCACATAAACTAAGGCTGCACAACCTTTATTCAGAATTTTTGGTGAATCAAATTCACTCTTCTCTAATTGCTGTAACATATTATTTATATAAATACTGAATAAAAATGGAGCTAACACACAGCCTTGTCTAACTTCTTTATTAGTGGGAAAATTAATGGATAGCTGACCCAATCTAATCAGTGTCCATGTCGCTGCATATAATTCACTAACAACAGCTATAAGAGAATCAGAAACACCCCATTATTTCATCTGTTTCCATAAAGTACTACACATAATCGTGTCAAATGCAGAAGTGAAATCTAGGAAAGCTGCAAACAATTTTTGTTTTCTGGCTTTAACATATTTATTGATTAAATGATCAAGTATAAAACAATTATCAGTAGTGGAATAGCCTATTCTAAATCCGGCTTGTAATTCTGATAGACCTCCTACCTTTTTTATCTGTTCCTTAAGCTTATCTAAAATAATCTTTGTAAAGATTTTGCACATATTATCCAAGAGCGAAATGGGTCTATACATTGCAGGGTTTTTCTTGTCTCCTTTCTTATGTATGGATAGAATCAATGCCCCTTTCCAGGAAGGCGGAAATGATAATGTTGTACAGCAATTATTGAAGAAAGGTACTAAGATTTTAGACCACAAAGATGGAGCAGCCAGAAATACTTCAGCTGGAATTTGATCCGGTCCAGAGGCTTTTCCCCATTTTAGAGTAGAAATAGACTTCAGATAGCAAGATTTTACTAAATTGTGTCATATCTGGTTTAACTAAGTTTGAATTCATATCTATTGCTAAGTCATAGAAAATAGATGAATAGTACTCAACCCATTCCTGCACTGTAATGTAGGAGTCAATCTCATATTTTAGTCTATTAGTACCTTTGGCTACTAAAAGCCAATATGACTGATAATCATTCTTTTTTATTATCATAAGCATTTTATTCTATCTGTGATCTGGAAGAAAGTTGTCACAAGAAGAAGAAGAATCAGCATTTATATAGTGCTTTTAATACACAGTATCCCAAAGCACTTTACAAGTAATGCTAGACTGGTAGTGAAGTGACTGAATGTGGGGTGGTGGCCATATCGCACATCATCACCCACACACAGCCTGGATAATTGCATGAACCGATTTATGGGAAGGGAAATGTTGGCCAGGATACCGGGAATGCTCCTTGCTCTTTACTGAAGAGTACCCTGGTTTCTTTTACTTCCATCTGGACACCCACCAGGGCAACACCAGGATGGGCAGAAGGGACCTCGGTTTAACATCTCATCCAAAAGACGGCACACCCCAGCAGTACAGCACTCCCCAATACTGCACTCAGATGCCAGTGATTTTTAGGTGCAAGTCCATCCTGGTGTGGGACGAGAACCCATGACCTTCTGGTCCAGAGGCAGATGTGCTACCAACTGAGCCACACTGACACACAAGAAAGATATGATAAGTTTTGCTAATTCTTCCTGAACAGTGTGTCATCCATTAGTGTGGTACTGTGCCTGGTGGCCTGTCAGGGGCAATCAGTGATCCTGGGGAGAGGTGCAGGGGCACTCTGTGTGTTGGAAGAAAGTTTCAGCTGGTTACTTTATATTATGCTATTAGGGTGCTCATGAATCTGCATCACATTTGCTGTGAAGTTGACCCAGGGCCTAGGTAGCTGGTTCTGGGCTACTGCGAGGCCCTGGGCCCATTGTTTGCAAGCATTGCCAGGAGTCCCTTAAAAAGGCCAGCGAGATCCCTTTTGAAGAAGCCATGTCTGAACCCAGAGGTGTCAGCAAACTACAGACTTGTAGGAGGAAGGTGATCAAGAAGGTGGTGGTGATGCAGCTCGAGGCACACATGGAGATTTTCAACATCTGTGAGATATTGCAGTTAGCTTGCCACAGCACCAAGACAACCCTTATCAAGGTGTTTATTGACATGCTGTTGGCAAGGGATGGGGGGGATGATCTATTCTTCTTCTCCTTGATTTTTTAACATATCATGGGGTATTGGTAGTGTGCCTTGCAAAATATGGTGGACTCACCAGGACAGCTCTGAAATGGTTCAGCTACTTGATCAGCAACCATTTTGTTGCATCAATGAATGATATGCCTCTAGAACCCATGGACAGAGTCAAGATTCCGGACCTCCTTGAGATACTGAATGCCATGGACCATCTATGGCACAGGTCTAGGTCCCTGTGTAACCAGACTAACATCCAGAGGTACAAAGTGGCTAGAAACAATTGCATGAGGGCTATTCATGCAGCTAAAAATCAATATTATAAGGAAGTGCTCTCTCAGACCTGGAATGATGGCAGAAAAGTTTGGACTAACCTTAAAGAGGTCACGGGGAGATTCTTCAGATCTGCCCCTACCATGATTAACATTGACCTCAGACTTATTGCTAACACTTTTAATAATGCCCTCAAGGACCTGAGTGGTGTCCTACCACCTGGCTACTTCTCTCACCCCCTCACAAGTGACTTCTCTGGGAAAGAGACTCAGCACCCTTCTCATCCTCCTTTCTGCTTCAAAACCCTGTCAGCTCATGAAGCCAGGAATTACCTACTCAAGGTATTAGGGAAGTCAAGATTTAGTGGTGACACCCTGGATCTTAAGTTTGTAGCCCTTACACTGGATGAAATTCTGTCACCTCTAACACATACTATTAACACGTCACTTAGTTGCTCTCAATTCACTCAGAAATGGAAATCTGATACTGTGACACCAGTTCATAAGTCTAGGGACTGCACAATTACTGGGAACTTCATGCCTATTTCTATCCTGCCCCCACTCTGGAAAGCTCATGAGTGTATAGTGGCTGACCAACTGGTTGAATACTTAGAAAAATATCAGCTACAATGCCCATAACAACACGGGTTAAGAAATAGTCATAGTACCACTACTGCTCTTCTGGAGTTCACAGGCTTTATTCACCACTCCTTAGATCAAGGACACCTGGTCAGTGCTGCTTTCATTGACTTGACCAAAGCTTTCGACACAGTGAATCATGCCCTCCTGGTCAAACAGCTTACCACCATTGGCATAGCTCATGACAGCGTAGTCTGGTTTGAAAGTTACCTGTACAACCGTACACAGTAGGTGAAGATTGGTAACACCTTCTCGGATAGCAGACCTGTCCTACCTGTCCTATCTGGAGTTCCTCAAGGGTCCATCTTGGGCCCTCTTTTATTTAGCATTTTGCTCAACAATCTTCCTTACTCCTGTCAGGGTCACATCCTTTTATATACTGATGATGCTTTCCTGTTTACCAGTGATACAGACCCTAAGGTTCTTGAATCCAGGCTATAGAGTAATTTCGTAGTCGCAGAAAGATGGTTCTATAAGTACAAGTTAGTTATGAATTACAACAAGACTAAAACTATTCTGTTCTCCAGCTCCCAAAATAGGCACAGAACTTACCCTTTTTCTATCACCAACGAAGAGGGCTCTCCGCTGGAGCGAGTTCAGCTCTTTAAATATCTGGGGATTACTATTGACAGTACGATGACCTATGCCTATCACATTGACAACATTGCTAAAGCTGTTAACAACCACATTGGGCTACTTTATAGGCATAAGCAATGTTTGACCCTAGAGGCTCTTAACCTGGCCATTCAAAGCTCTCTTGTCTCGCTTATTTATTTATTTATTTATTTATTTATTTATTTATGTCATTGATAACCTGGTAGGTGGACTGATCCAAACGGACCGATTTCAGCCACGACCCGGGCCAACAGGAAGGCAACAAAAAATGGAAAAATACAGTAGTAATACATAGTGTACATCCAAGCAGTGAATACAGGTACATGTGAACACATACTGTAGGAACAACTGGTTACAGAGAAGTAGGCTGGGTAAACAGTACATAGTTATAGCTATCCAGAGCAGCAGTTTTGAACAAATATACAAAAAGGAATATATACAAGGGCTGAGTTGTAACATCAAGCTATACATTTATATACAGTGGTTGAATAGATGTGTATGATCACATCAGAAAGGCAATAGACATCTATACAGTAAAAACTGTAGTTTTCTGGTCAGGTACAGCCCTGGAAAACCAGCAAGGTAAGAGAAAGCCAACAGAAACATACACAAGTGTGGACAGGACTAGGGAGAGGAGTCTGAAAGAGGTAAGGATCAGGGGATAGAGAGAGGCAGTGTGGAAAAGGAGCATACTATGGGGGCTGGGGTGGGTCATGGGCCAAAGCATGGCCTAGCGAACAGTTACAGGAAGATTCTATCAGGAGCCAGGCTCGTAGGTTCCTTTTGAGGGATATGTGGGAAGTGGAGGAGCAGATCGATAGTGGGAGGCTGTTCCAGAGAGAGGTGGCAGAAACAGAGAAGGCTTAACTACCCATGACAGAATGGATGCAAGGGACTTCCAGAGGAGGAGTGGAGGAAGACCTGAGGGTTCTGGGTGCTACCTTATCTAAGAGTAGTGAGGATAAAGGGGACAGCTGGTGATTCCTAAGTGAGTTATCAATTAGGCTGCCCATGGCATAGTTGAAACGTCCCTGAAGGTTTGTCCACCAAAGGGTTTTGTAATGTGTGCAGTGGTGAGTAGAGTAGGGTGCCTGGAGAACAAAGCAGCAGATGGAGTTGTATGTACTATTTGAGCTGAGAGTGAAGCATGGGGATGGTGGTGAAGGAGTAGACGGGGAACAGTAGTCGAGCTGAGGGAGGCGGTTCCCTTGGGCTATGGCAAGGCAGGCAGCTGGGGACAGAAATTGCTTGGTTTTGTAGGCTGCCCCAAGTTTTTGGTGTATTTTGCTTATCATGTTTGTTATGTGTTCATTGAATATAAGTGAAGGATCAAGAGTTGCCCATAGGTATTTGAAAGAGGAGACAGTGTTGAGCGGTGGGCCAGCTGGGGAAAGTATGAGTAGGGATGTATTTGGCTTGGCGCCCTTGGCTAGGAAAGGCTTTGAGCCAAATAGCATGGATTTGCTTTTTTTTTCATTAACAAGTAGTTTTCTAGTTTGGAGCCAGCCAAAGGCAGCACCATAGTTAATAGTAAGGGTGGATGAGAGTGACTCAAGGGATATATCACTGTGGTACAGTACCAGATCATCAACATAGAGGAGTGCCTTACAGTTTCGGCTTTCGGAGGGGAGAGCATTTATGAACATTGAGAAAAGTAGGGGGCCTAGTATAGAGCCCTGTGGGACCCCAGTGCCTGTGGGTAGTGAGGTGGAGGGCATTTTTTCAATCAGAACAGATAGGGACCTATTTGTCGGGTAGCTGCAGAACCACGTTGCAGTGTCTGGTGAGAAACCGAAATGGCGCAAAGTGGAGTAAAGGTGGTGATGGTCAACCAAGTCAAAGACCTTAGATAAGTCAATGAATACCACCCCTGTGGCCTTGCCTATATCCATATTTCTGATGGCATGGTTGAAGAGGGCAGAGTAGGTGCTGTTATGTTTGTGGAAGCCATACTGGAGTGGACACAGAAGGTTATATTTTTCCAGATGCTCAGACAGCTGGTGGTGGATTATTCTTTCCAGTAATTTGCTGAGGTGAGGGAGGAGGGAGATGGGTTTATAGTTTTCCAGAGCAAGGGGGTCTCCAGCTTTGTAGCTAGATACCACATGTGCATGCTTCCATGAATTTGGCACTGAGGATGTTGAGAGAGCAAGGTCGACTATAAAGGTCAAGGATTTGACAATGGCTGGGGAGATGAGTTTCAGGAAAGTAGGCTAAAGCCCATCGCTCCCAGGGCTACTTCTGGCAGGGAGAGTCTTCAACAGTTTAACGGTAGCACCATGGTCGATGGCCCTAAAGTAGAACAATGGAAGAGAGCTACCTTCTGCTGGTGGCTTGGGGTAGCAAGAAAGTCTTTATGGCTAGTGGGAGGCTGGGGGGCAGCTTGCTAAGGTGTGGGGTTAGGTCTGTGAAAATTGCATTGAAAAGGTCAACTATTTTTACAGGAGCAGAAATGGGACCTGAGGCTGTTTCAAGCTGTGTAATTTGCTTGCTGGATTTGGGATTTAGGAGGGACCCATTGGAGGCCCAGAAACTATGGCATGGGGTCATAATGTTGCAAGACATTATGACGCATGGCAAAATCACACTACCAATACAGCGTGATATTGCCATGAGGCATAATTCTTTTTTCTGTGGGGGGGCTCTGCCCCCATGCCCCCGGACCCTTCCCCCCCCACTAAAGGTTCTCAACTCTGGTGGGGGCCAACTTGGAGAGTGCACAAATTGTGACAAAAAATAAAATGTCTGGGACCGGGACTCAAACCCTGTTCCAGAAGCAGCACCTGGGTTCCTGTTGCTGTAGCTCAGTACAGTGAGCCATGGCCACTGCTCAGCAGAACCCACTCCCAGCAGAGGTCTCATCCTCTGCCTGGGAGTGTATGAATGGTGCAATACCACGTAGACCAGTATATGCGGTATTGCACCATTCGCTGTCCTGGACAGTACTCTTTTGGGTTAGTTATAATGTCATATGCTATTAAGCGTACAACATTATGAGCCGGTAGGGAAACTATGAGGGTTACCAAGGGCATTATTTTGCTGGTTAATGTAATATGTGCTTTTAAGTGATCTGGCAGCCTGCTTGCAAGGGTTTCACAGCTGTCTGTAGGCATTCCTTAACTGAGGGGAGGGAGACGTCTTATGGAGCTTCCAGATTTTGTTCCTAACCTTCATTTTAGCAAGTAATTCCTTGGACACTTATCGATTACATCCTCCCCTAACTCTCCTGGTGGTAGCTAGGAACAGCTTATCCTGTAATGTATGAAGGGTGTCCATGAGAAATGAGACAGCTATAGAAACATTGTTTTGTTGATAAAGGGTAGCACAATTTATGGACCTAGCATGAGTAAGAACCGAGTCCGGATCATGGTTATTGAACCTCCTGAAGGACAGAAGTTTTGGGGTGGGTGACTGGACTTAGTGGACAGTATGATATATGTTGGGGAATGGTCACTTATCTAGTCAGCCATGGTGTCTACCTGGAGGACTTTGTCGACTTGATTGGTGACAATCCAGTCAAGAATAGAATGGTTTTGCGTATGGTGATTGTGTCTGGTGGGAGAGGAGTTGACTTGCTCCAGGTTGTGCAACTTTAGCAGTGTTGCCTGATCAGGGACAGGAGAGGTAGTCCAATTTATGTTGAAGTGTCTAAGTAAAATGGAGTCTCTTGAAGGTGTAGCTTGCGCAAACCCATCAAGGAAATTTTCTAGGCCCAGAAAATTCCTCTGGGGGGTTGTAGTAGCAGCCTAGATAGTACTTTTTTGCAGCTCCCAGTGCTAACTCCACGAGTATCCTCTCACTCAAAGAGGTACTGGCTGAGCAACTTATAGAGGAGGTAGTGATGTGGTCCTGGATGTACAGGGCTATGCCTCCACCTCATTTTCTACCTGGTCTGTCCTGCTGAAAAAGGGAGTAACCAGGGAGTAAGAACAAGGCATCATCATGATAGTTCTTTAGCCAGGTTTCAGACATCCCTAGTACATGGGGTTTGTATAGGGATACCCAGCCCTCGAGCTCAGGGAAGTTCACAGGGAGGCTCCAAACATTCAGATGGGCAATTTTAAAGTCCATTTGACTTGCCCAGGTGATATTTGAATGGTCAATTTGCATGTTCAGTGGGCCCGGGTTCCTTTCCACATTGCCGGTGAGTCGAAGGAGAGAAAGCAGTGGGCGGGACAGAGGCAGAGCCATTGGGGACTGGATGTGGAGATAGTGGATAAACAGGCCGAGTAGATGTCACTCATAATTGGATAGTAGCGCTAATAAGCTGATACTTGTGGAAAAGGGCACATAGCAGGGCACACATGGGGCTAGTACAGTGGGTGGGGGATTTGTAGAAAAAGAGTGTAGGTCTTGCTGATCAGTCACAAGAATAGAGGTGCATAGGTCTGTGAGTAGTAGCAGGCCTGACATAGAGGCTGAGATAACTAGGATAAGAAATAAGTTCATGATTGTAGGAAGGACATGCACCAATGGGAGTGGTAGTGACACCCAGGATGATTTGCACCAGTGTTAGTGGTAGTAACTCCCAAGGGGAGAGGAGGGGAGAAGGTCCATTTAATGGTGGCCTGGGAGGGGGTGGAGGTGGGAAAAATTTCCCTAAGCACAGATTTTACAGAGAAAAGGGCGAGCAGTCCGTGAAATAGTCCAGAAAGCAGGATAGGCCTGGCACTCCAATCAGTGCTGGCAAGAATGCTGAACCCAACCAATCGGGTTACAGCTTACCAATCTATGGATCAGCTACTAAAGCAACTCTTCACCGCATCATAGTCTCACTCAACAAAGCATGCCGGCTCCTTACTGGTTCAGCCTGTCTGTCCCATACCTGTGACATGTACACTCAGGCTAACTGGCTCCAATTCAAAGGTAGACTCATGTACCAAACATGTTTACTGTCCAAAAAAGTAAGCTTAGGCAAAATGTCCCCAGGAGTGCAAAATCGTATTACCCCCACTATCAACCGTCATTGCACCAGAAGCTCTACTAGCCAGATTTTTAATATACCACACTGTCAGACTTCTTTGGGACACAGGTCCTTTGCCTACCGTGCTCCGCTATGGATGAACTTGCTGCACCATGACATCACTTCAGCATCCACCCCGGGCTCCTTCAAGGTTAAACTTAAGCAACAGCTAGTTGCTGATGCCAGTTCTGACTGCTTCCAATAACCTTCCTTCTTGTGACCAGCACTTATTCTAACCTTATGCTATCCTGACCTTATGCATTACTGTTCTTAGCATGTAAATAACTGTTCTAAGTTGCTAATCATGCTCCTTCACATTTCCTCTTGATCCCTTCCGCTCTTCCCCTCCCTCCCTCTGACTTCCCTGCCCTCCCCCTGCTATATCTCCTGAGATCCCTTGTTCATTTTAAAATGCTTTGTCCCATAAATTCTCACCTCTGATGAGGCCCCTGGGCTGATGCCATCCCATACCTTGTTGATTATTAGATACTAGGCTGAGTCTGTTCTCATTTTCCTGTAAAGGGTCATTTCATAAGACCCCACCCTCCAATATGATCCTTTGAATTCCAGTTTTTAATCAAATATGCACCATGGCACACATTGTACAATGCCACATGTATTGGAACTTCTCTTGTAATGTCTTGTATAATTCCTTGTTTTGTTTGCTCTCCGTCTCATACTTTTCCAATATGTATTATTCATCTGACGTGGAACCTATGAAATGAACTTGTTCTCAAAGGTGTTATCTGAAATTTCAATAAATAAATAAATACAAATCATTGTGGACTCTGTCCTGACACTTGAACATCATGTGTCAGCCATGACTTTCAGTGGATTTTTCCAATTGAGAAATATCTTCTGGATCAAACCCAGTCTATGGCAAAAGACTCTAGTAACCCAAGTGCACGCTTTCATGATCTCAAGACTAGACTACTGTAACACTCTGCTCCTAGTGCTTTCGGGGAAGTTGTTATGATTTTTGCAACCTGTGCATGATACTGCAACCAGTCTGATGGATCAACATACTTGGATTATATTAGCCTGTGCTGTGGCAGCTGTACTGGATTCTTGTCAGGTGGCACACCACTTTCAAGATTCTGTTGTTAATTTACAAAGTCCTGCACAGGTTGAGGACAGATTACCTAAAATACCTCTTAGTCTGCTATACTCCTGAGCATCCACTCCTCCATGAAAAGTATGTTCTTGGTTGTTCCCAGAGCATGTTTAAAACTTTCAAGGAAGAGGGCCTTTTCTGTAGCCACCCTACTTTTGTGGAACTCTCTCTCCTAACAACTAAGGAGTGTCACTCAAGTGGAGAGGTTTAAAAGAGATTAGAACCCACTTGCTCACTATTGTCTATAATTTTAACTCATAAGTGTGACAAAATCTACGTTTTTAGCATCTGAGTTATTATTTTAATTTATGAGTAGAATATGTATTTATTATTGTATGTAATACCATTACTGATGTGCTCTGTGCCCCTTGGATGGGGCGCTATAAATAGAGTAATACATAGAGGACTGTGTATTTTGAGGCAATAATACCATCTCTAGGTTCTGGGGACATATGAACCTCAAGAGCAAAGACTTGAGAGGTTCCAACATGTCCCCAAAACCTCAAGATGGTATTATAGTCATGTGATCACGGTCCCTTGTTTGTTACTTTTTGTAATATATGGATACAAGAACCAAGTCCTTTGAGTCAGCAGTGGCTGTGACAGGTCTAACACGCAGTTCCACTGTAGTGAATTGAGAACAGTTATATTTTTTCAGGTTGTCCCAGGATATTTTCAGGGCTTCCATCCACCCTCCTCCTCCCCTTGTTTTGCATCCCCCACCCCATTGTCACTGCCCAGCAAACACAATGAAACTTGGAATTGGCAGTTATTATATCATTCACTACCTTTAAAGAGAAAATGCTGTCACTATCCCTGGTGGCCTTTGCCTGGACCAGTGGTTGCTCAGTAAATATCATCATTTCTATCCTGATGCTTCTCCAGGGCTTAGTGGAATACTAGCTGGGCAGTTATAAATCCCTCAATCACTCCTCTCTAGTGGCTGTTGATCTCTGCTGGATGGGATCACATGCAGAGTGGTCATATCAGGGCTTTACTTGCACAGTCTGGTAAACACTGTTACTAGGTTCGGAGGGCCACGAGCAGGGCAGCGCTGTTGATTTTCCTGCAGCTACATAACTGCAACTATAGCAATACAGTCTGTTGGTTCTGAGGACCCCTGAGGAGGCAACGGCTCTGAAGCTGCTCAGCAGGCACTTAATTCCCTGCAAGGCCCTCTTATTCTCTTTGATCCCATAGGACTATCGTAGAAAACCCATTGCTAGTATTAGGAGATCTCGTAATGCTATCATTTAAACATCCAACAATAGTATTATGAGATCTCGTAGTACAAGCAATGGATTTCTAGAATAGTGTAAAAGGTTTTTTTTTGTATGAGCTTCAATGGTATAGTAGGCATATCCATACATTACATAAAAATAAATGCCTTGTTGTGCCTTACACCTTGTCTGAGGTGAACACACTATGTACAACACAAATGCACCTTATGCACACTTCACAAATACTGTGCACTTCAGCTGCACCTTACTTACATCTAATAGTGAACAGTTCAACTACACCTTAAAACTTAACATATTTTTTTATTTAGTCATTTATTTGAAAATTAGCAAATGACTCATGCCATGCCAGTGACCCAGGTTCGGGAACAAGCCCGGGGTCATCGGAGGTTGGCATGAGGGGGAGGCGGAGCTGGATTGAGCTGCTGGCAGGCAGCTCTCCTCTCCAGGGGTTGTGGAGCAGAATCCCTCAGCTAATAGCTGCCACCTGGTGGATGCCAGGGGGGCAGCTCACGCTCGAGGGTGCCAGTCAGTAGGCCAAAGGAGTGGGTGGAAGGGAGCCATCACTGGGGCTGTAGAGCACATGCGCACCTCCACATGCATGCGTACTTCTCCTGGGGCCCTCGGGAGAAAACCAAGGAAAATTACCAGCAGCAGGATGAGAATCAACTCCCCACAGGCGCCACTCTGGGGCCAGGCAAAAGGTAAGCCCGGGTTATTCGATCACAAACACAAGACAATACAAATATTTGGATGTCATAATTGACTCAAGATTAACTTACAGTGAACACAGTAATCAACAGTTTAAAAAAGTAAATCAACGTTTAGGGGCCCTAAGAAGAGTAGCAGGATGTCGTCTTAATATAAAATCTAGAGGAAAACTTGTGACCCAAATGATTATTCCTATTCTGCAATATGGATCTTTTCTATATATGTTCTCTACTCAGACAGTGTTGCAGAGTATTGGGCGTACCTTTTATAGATTAGGAAAGTTCATAACGAAAAGTAAATATGGAACTCATCATTGCACTTTATTTGGAAAATTGAACTGGTTACAACCAGAATCAAAAAAGAATATACTTATGGTTATCGTGGTGTCATAAACTGATATTCCATAAAGATGTTCACCCACTGAAACACCTGATAACAACTATACCCCCTAAATTTAAAATGGAAAAACAGAGGAAAAACAAGTTAATAATAACAAGGGAAAGAACATAACAGAACAGGTAGCCTCACATTACAAAACAGTTTATCCAAATACTGGAATGAGATACCATATGACTTGAGAAATGTGCAGAATCCCATTACTTTTAAAAAGTTATTGTTTAAATACCTCAGCTCCAAATGTACGTTTTAATTCATTTTAAATCTGCGTTAATGTTGCATGTAAGTTTGTCTTATCAAATCTTGGATGGTTTATTTATGGAACACAGGTCTTTGTTGTAAATGGGGGTCATTCCCTAACAAATGTTACCTGTATAAAAATAAAATTTTATGAATTAAAATTCGGGGTGACAGGGCTGAGGGAGCCGATCGGATGGGGGTTGTTGGTGGGAGGATGCAAAGAGAGTGACATGATAAAAAAGAAAATTAACAAATGAGAGAGGCACACTGAGCCAAGGCTAGTTTCCAGGTGTGATCGGTGGGGGTGGGGGAGTGGAAGGTGGAACAAGCAGTGGACAATACAAAGTATCAAAATATCTGATCAGCAATATGACACAAAGTTTGGAGTAAAGAATGAACAAATTTGCATGTATAGAAATAAAGCTCAGAGAAAGCACAGCTCTGCATAAAATTGGCAACAATAATAGAATAAAGTGCAAAAACACTGATGGAAAAAGGTTCAGACATGAAGGTATCAGGAGGAAAGGAAACAGGAATAGGTGGGGAGGGGTTGAAATTGCAGCTGGCATCTGAAGGAGGCAGGTAATGACATGTAATGCATGGTGGAGAGGATTTGTTCCAGAGTGAGGGAAGTCAATTGGCAAAGGCAGATTTCCCAACAGAGGAGTGGGGTGAGGAGTGGCAAAAGTGCAATGATCCCTAGAAAGGAGGGAGGATTAAGCAGGGAAAAGTTGCAACAGGATAGAGGAGAGGTAAGAGGGAAGGGAACCAAACTAGTATTTGGAAGTGAAGGAGGTGCAGTGAGCCTGGCAGAGAGGGGAAGGATGGATATGGATGACTAAAGTGAGCAATGGTGTGTGTATGGGGGAGAGTTAGTGAAACAGCAGAAGGAGCTGAAGAGGATGTCCAGTCTGGAAGGGGAAGTGGAAGTGCCAGGACCATAGACCACATCTGCATAGTCAAAGACAGGGAGCATATTTTTGGTAATGAGCTCCCTGTGGACATGCAGAGATAAGTATGTCTTTGTTACAGTATAGGGTACCAAACTCGGAATGGAGTTTAGCATGGATGGCATCAATGTGGGCTGAGAAGTCAAGATTACTGTCAACCCACACACCCAGACACGTGAAGGACTGAACTGCTTCAAGGGGGGGTGCCATCCAGAGTGGTAAAGGTGGGGGGGGGGCAGTGAGTCTTGCCAGTTTCTGACTGGTACTAAAGGTCATGGACACAGTCTACTTAGTGTTATTTCTGAGCTAACAAGGTTGAACATTGCTGAAATCCCACTGGAGCAGGTCTTTCACAGCTTCAGCAGAGGGGACCAGAGGTGAAGATGACTGCATCATCTGCATACATGTGGATATGTGAGTTGGCAGAGGCAGTGGGGAGGTCATTGAGGAAGATGAAGAAAAGGATGGAACCCAGGATGAAGCCCAATGGGACCCCAGACTGGATAGCAAGGGGAGGAGATAGGGAACCACCAACCAGAACAGATTGTTGTTGCCCTGTTAGGTAGGAAAGGAACCAAGCAACAGCAGGAAGAGTGAATGACACACTGAGTTGAAGGCTTTGGCAAGATCGATGAATATAGTAGCCGTGATGAGCCCCAAATCCATACCACAGAAGATAGCATCAGTGATGTGCAACAGGGAGGAGATGCTGGAAGGGTGCTTCTAGAAACCACACTGGAAGGGTGAGAGAAAGTTGGTGGATAAGAGGAATTCATGGAGTCTTGAGTGGACCAGGTTCTCTTACAGCTTAGAGAGGGAAGGGAGGAGGGAGATGGGGTGGAAGCTGGCAGGAGAGGAGGGGTTGCCACATTTGTGAAGTGGAATAACTTTGGTCAGCTTCAAGAACTGAGGAACAGAACAGAGGTGAAGGAGAGGTTAAGCAGGTGAGTAAAGGGAGCTGCAATGGCAGGAGCTGAGTGGTGGAGGAGCTTGGGTTCCAATCCATCTGGGTTGGACTTAGATGAGTTGGGAGAGGAAAGGGCAAGCAGGGTTTCCTGGATGGTGACTGGGGAAAAGTGGTAACCCGTAGAGGGATTTGGGGGAAGGAGGAGAGGAAAGAGAGGACCCAGGAGGGGGAGAGGAAGGAAGGGCAAAGGTTATAAAGAACTCCTTGAAGAGAGCAGCAATATAGGAGTCTTCTGATCAGACACAGGTGAACCATATACCAAAAGAATTGTGGAGCAGACTGGGTGGGAGGGGTCAAAGAGGGAGTTGATAACCTTCATGTATTTAGCTGGGGAATTAAGGTTAGAGCAGAGTTGGGCATTGACATAATGTGATTTTGGAGTCCTGACAGCCTTTGCATGTTTATTTCTCAGTGCTTGCTAAAAAATGAGGTTAGAAGTGGAGTGGGATAGTTTATAATGGACACATGAGAGGCCCTAGGACTTGCACAAGTCAAGGATATCTATGGTAATCCAGGGGTTGTGGGAGGTTTTTACTCTGAATTTCCTGAGGGGAGGTGTGCTTGTCCCAGACAAAGGAAATTTTAGAGTGGAACAGTGCAAGGATTGCATAGATGTATGAGGCAGTGAGGATGCTGACCAGTCTGTTGCAGTGAGGTCACTCAGTAGACCATTGATATTTTAGCGACTGAAGATACCTAGAAAGGATGTATTTTGGAGATGAGGGAGGATGCTGGATTTTTCTGATGCATAACATCATGCAGTGGTTGCTAAAAGAGTCAGGCAAGATACCTGCTGCAACAATGCAATGGCGGTGAGAGGTTAGAACCCAGTCCAAGACGGTATGATTTATACAGTGGGAACTAAGACATGTCGGTTCAGAAATAACCTGTGGTAAATTAAGGGACTCAGTCCTCTGAACAGTAGGTCTGGAGGATGGGCACAGCCAATTTACATTGAAATCCCTGAGGATGATTAGTTCACCTGAGGAAGGAAGAAAGAAAGGCAATGGAGGAAACAGAGTCTGCCAGGAATGAATGTGAGATCTTAGCAGAGGCATAGAAAACCCCACTGACTATAGGTATGGAGGAGAGTAATGAGAGTTTGATTAAAAAAAATTCATAGGAGGAGGGTGTGGCCTCCCTTCTGGACACAGTACATGTCAGATTCTGGTGGACATATATGGCAACCCCTCCACTGTATTTTCCCCAGCCCTGCCTAAAAAGATTGTATTCAGGAAGGGACAGGTTAGTGTCAGGAGTCCTGGAAGAGAGCCAGGACTCAGTGATACAGAGGACATCAGGAGAGTAAAAGTGAAGCTAAACGGAAAGGAGGTCTAGCTTAGGTAGAAGGCTCCTGGCATTCAGATGGAAAATGCAAAGACCTTTGGCAGTGGTGGATGGAGGAAACAGGGGGACCAGGATTGGGCTCCACATCATCGGACAGGAGGAGGAGTAGGAGCAGTAGGAGAAGCATGGAATGGGACTTCCTACCCTTTGAGTGGGCTGGAGAGTGGGGTGACGTGGGACAGAAAAGGAAAAGTGCACGGTGGAGAAACTCTGGGTTGATGGAAGGGGAAGGCTGGAGGCCAGGGTGGATAGGGAGGGAGAAGGTGAGAAGGGTAGGGACAGGGAAGGGTGGTGGAGAAGAGGATGGAAAAGTGGGAAGGAGAGTTGGCAAGGGGTGGGGGAGAAGGGGGTAGGAGGAGGAAAGGGAAATGGAACAGGAAGAGTACTGCAAGGAACATTGCAACAGCTGGAGAGAGGCAAGGCAATATGGCAAAACTATCCACAGTAAATTGAGAAGTGCATAAAAGCAAAACAGAACACAGCAGTTAAACTGTACACAAGTGCAGACAATTAACAGCTGTACAGAGACATTAAAATTAATTGCACTAGACAAATGGCTAGCAGCAATTGATAACGTCTGGTAATGGACAAAGCTGAATTACAAAATAAGTAAGCAAAAAGTAGATGAAGCTGCAGCACTGCTCTGCAGTATTCTGCAGAGCACCTGGTAGTTAACTAAATAGAAAAGTAAAGCAAAATATTAATTACAGTGCAAAAATTCAGCTAGTTAAATTAGTAGACAGAAAAACACAGAAAGTGGGAGCACCCAGATAGGAATTACTAGGTGCAGCAAAATGGTGGCTAAATTGAAAGGGCAACACATTACATACTGTGGCTAAGCCGCTGGAGCAATGATCAAGCAAGGGCTCCAGGTTGGCTGTGCAGTAGCATAGAAACATAGAAACAGAGAAGATGACAGCAGATAAGGACCGCAAGGACTATCCAGTCTGTCAATTTTTTCTACCTTATGAATGTGCCATAGGCCTTTACTCTGTCAATGGCCTATCTATTCATACTCATCTGTATTGCTCCCTTATGCCTATCCCATGCCTGTTTGAAGCCCTTCACTGTATTCATATCCACCACTTCCTGAGGTAGGCTGTTCCATGCATCCACCACCCTTTCTGTGAAAAAGAACTTCCTCACAATACTCCTTAATCAGCATCCATCTAATCTCATTCTGTGTCCTCTTGTTCTGCTATTTTTCTTATATTGAAACATGTTAGACTCTTTCACCTTGTTAATGCCCTTAAGATATTTGAATGTTTCAATTCTATCACCTGTCACCCTCCTTTGCTCTAGGGTATACAAATTGAGTTCCATTAATCTGTCCTCATATGTTTTCTGATGCAGTTCCTGCACCATTTTGGTTGCCCTTCTCTTGACTGTCTCCATTTTGTTAATGTCCTTGTGCAGGTGTGGCCTCCAGTACTGTATGCTGTACTCCATATGGGGCCTAACTAGTGTCTTGTAAAGAGGGATTATTACCTCCCTCTTATGATTTGTGATACCCCTACTAATACACCCCAACATCCCTCTAGCTTTACCTACTGCTTTAGTGGTCTGCTTGGACAATTTCAGGTCATCTGTGATGATTATGCCCAAGTCTCTTTGTTCCCTTGTGATTGCCAGCAACTCCCCTCCCAACCTACAGGTAGCTTCAGGGTTTCTCTTCCCTTTGTACAGTACATGATTTTGCACTTCTTTGCCTTAAATCCCAGTTGCCACTCTTCCGACCATTTTGTCAGTTTTTCCAGATCTCTTCTCATTCTGCCCACCCCATCTGGATCATCTACTCTGTTGCAGATCTTGATGTCATCTGCAAACAGGCAAACCTTACCCTCCAGTCCATCTGCAATGTCACTGATGAAGATATTGAAGAGGACTGGTCCTAGGACTGATCTTTGAGGTACCCCACTTGTGACTTGCATCTCTTCTGACTGTATACCATTTACCACCACTCTCTGTTTCCTGCCCACCAACCAGTTTGCCACCAAGTTGACCAACTTCTGATCCACTCCGAGCCTACCCAGCTTGTTAATCAATCTTCTATGTGGAACAGCATCGAAAGCTTTGCTGAATTCAAGGTAGGTGACATCAACTGCACCTCCTTGGTCCACCACTCTGGTTACCCAGTCAAAGAAATCCATGTGATCAGTTTGACAGGACCTTCCTGTTGTAAACCCATGCTGTCCTGGATCCTGTGCTCCTATGGATTCCGGGTGTTGCACTATCTTTTCCTTAAGGCATGCCTCCATAATCTTGCCCACTATTGAGGTAAGACTGACTGGTCTGTAGTTCCCTGCCTCCTCCCTGCTGTCACTCTTGTGGAGCAGGATCAGATGAGCTCTTCTCCAGTCTTCTGGGACCTCTTCCATTTTCAGAGACTCACTAAACAGTTCTGCTAATGGCTCTGCTATTTCCACCCTTAGCTTCTTTAGTATCCTAGGATATATGCCATCAGATGCCATTGTTTTGTCCAGATTGAGTTTAGTGAGCTCTTGTAGGATCTTTTCTTTTGTGAGGGCACTTATGCACACCTCCCTCCCACTTGTATCCAGGGTACTGAGCTGTGGGCCCTGCCCTACCTTCTCCTCAGTAAATACTATGCAGAAGTATCTATTTAGGATATATGCTTTTCCTTGGTCCTCCTCTTCCACCCATTCCCCCTTATCCCCTTTGATTTTAGCAATACCCCCTCTGGACTTTCTCATTTCACTAATGCATCTATAGAAAGTCTTGTCCCCTTCTTTTACTGTTCATGCTAGTGTTTCCTTGGTTTGGGCCTTTGCCTGCCTTACTGCCGTCCCTGCTTCCCTTAGGGAAGTTTGGTATGCCTCCCTTTCTTCGTTCTGCTGCCTTCCCTTATATTTCCTGAAGGCCAACCTTTTGGCTCTGATCTTTTCTGCTATTGATTTTAAGAACCAAAGTGGTTTCCTTCTTCTTTTGCTCTTGCCTTTCTCCCCAACACAATGGGATGTTGCTTCAAGTATTGCATCCTTAATGCTTGCCCACTTTGCCTGTACCCCATCAATGTCAGCTCCTCTGAAGTCCCATATTTTAGCCTTGGAATGGGATGATTTAGTTCTAGTGGCCAAATTGAACAATACCATGTGATGGTCACTGGCCCCTAAGTGACCTTCTACCTGGAGATCTGTGATTCTTTCCTCATTATTCAGTACTAGAGCCAGGATAGCCCTGTCTCTCATGGGTTGTTTCATCAATTGTTTGAGGCCCTCCCCCTGCAGAGAATCCAGTATGTGTCTAGTTAAGGTCGATGTTCCTGCTAGTATTGACCAATGTGTATCTGGCATGTTGAAGTCTCCCATTAGCAGAATCTCCCCTTTAGCTGTCATGTTTTGTATATCTTCTAACTGTAATGTGTCTATGTCCTCCCCCCTGGTCTGGAGGCCTGTAAACAACCCCAGTTTGTATGGTTGTCTCATTTCCTGTTTCCAGGGTGACCCACAGTTCTTCTGGCTCCTTATGTGTATTCTGATTTCTGTAGCTTTGATATTTTCATTGACATAAAGAGCCACTCCACCCCCCCCCCCCTTTTTGCACCTTGGTCTCATCTGAACAGTACATAGCCAGGTACCGAAATCTCTCAAGTGTGGTTACTGGTGAACCATGTCTCGCTAATGGCTACTAAGTCCAGTTTAGCCTCTGTCATTGTTGCCTCCAGGTCTGTGATCTTGTTTTCCAGACTGCAGGCATTTGTGTACATGATTTTCCATTAGCCAGATTTCAGTACGTTAGTTGTTGGGTGAGGTCTGGCTTTTCCCCTGTGTATCGTATGGGGAAACAGACCTTTTTCCTTACTGGTGATACAAATGAACTACAAACATGTTGAATTCCTGTTTGATCACTAGCTGAGGGGGGAGGGGTGTTCTTGTTTGATATATCCGGTGCTGTACCCCTCTCCCCATTTGCTCTTTTAAATATTCTGCAAAGACATCAAACTTCTGCCCCAATGCACTGCCTCCCCTCCTTCGTCAGATGCAGTCCATCATATTTAAAGAATTTTTGCTCCCCAAACTGTTGCCAGTTACCAACTAATCAGAGTCATTTTTCCTGGCACCAACCCTTGAGTCATATGTTTAGCTCCCTTATCTCCCCTTCTCTGACCTTCTGTTCATCTGCCCCCCCCCCCCCAACTAGCAGGATCTCAGGGAAGGAGATGCTGGATGAAATGGATGACAGTTTGTCTCCCAGCCTGGTCAGGTGTTCCTTGTTCTCCACAACTGACTGGCTGGCAAGATCGTTAGTCCCTATGTGTACCAGGATGTTGATGTTTTCTCCTGCTTCATGCATGATTTTAGTAATGCGATCAGTGTCTCTCCCTGCTGATGTACCTGGGAGACATCTGACCATTACTCCCAGCTGGAGATAGGAATCAACTCCCCAAATCATGGAGTTTCCTATGATCAGAAATGTTTTGGATTTCCTTTTTGCTTTCTTTGTTTTGGTCCCTGTTTTGGGTGAGTTTTGTAGTGCTAGCTCCTGTGCAGCAGTGTCCTGCTCTGCAGTGTCCTCTGCCCCTTTGTTTGATTTTGGAGATATAGGCAGATACCTGTTTGTAGTTTTTATATGGTCTGTGGAGGTGATACGTTGGTGAGCATTGAGTGATGGGGCACCCAATTTGCCCCTCCTAACCATGTGCCAGCCTCCCAGACCAACTACCATCTGTGGTCAAGGTGCTTCAGTTGGGTGTTGGGGAAATGGCGGGCTGTTCTTGTAATATATTTCCTCCTGAATATACGATTTGAGGCACATAATCTCTGCCCATGCTGCCCAGAGCTGAGCCCTTAGATCTCTGATGGTCCAGCATGTAGGACAGTGTCCTAAATCCAGTATAACTGCCCTTTTGAAAAGTGTCCCATAGTACCTGCAGTTAATAATATCCATTCCAGCAGAGTTGCTGAGTTTATAACCTGGTCCTAGTAATTAGAAGGAAAATAAAAGCAAATTTTCTTTTTATTTGTTTATTTTTGTATACCTGTTTATAACAAGTTAAATTAATTGTGCCCTTGTAAGTGAGGTCACTGTGTGGATACCCTTCTGATCCTTCCCTTCCTGCTTTGCTATAGGAAGTGACACAACTGTGCTACTCTACAAAAAAAGTGTAGCATGGGGTAGTTGGGGATGGGGTTGGGTGGTTGAGCTCTTCCCCTGCCGAAAAAGAAGAACCACGAATGAAAGAAACAAGGAGGTAAGAGCAGAAACAATCAACCAACAACAAATGCAGTTGCTATCCCTCAGTCTGTATCTCGTGTGTGGTCCTGTAATTATCCCTGAAAGCTTAGTCTAATGATAGATAAAAAAAAGTCACAAAACCTGTAAGCCCCACCTGTAACAATTTCACAGAAAATATACCCTGCAAAAAACACTTTGCTATAGAGAAAAAATAAAGCAGCAAAAAAGTAACAACACCTGTAAGCACAACCTGCAGCACACTTTAACAGAAGATATAATTTGCCAAAAACAAGTTGAATCAGAGAAGATTACAGCAGTAATCCGTAAGCACAAAACAGTAACAAACCTGTAGGCACACTCTGTAATAATGCAGCAGAAAGTATACCCTGCAACAGCAATTTGAATCAGAGAAAATGTAAGCAAAATACAGTAACAAAACCTGTGAGCACAAAAGAATATAGTAACACACAGTAAATCTGTGTAGCCAAAAGAAGCCTTAATCTTTTTCCTTGCTCTGATAATGTTATTCCTTGCTCTGTCCTTACAAGCAAACCTAGAAGAAAAGAGCTCAGGTAAAGCTGGGTGCCTTTGCCAGCAAACCTAGCCTATGGTAATAAAGAAATGGCTGTATATTGCAAGCAAAAGCAAACAGTGAAGCAAACAACAAAACACAATATTGGGAGCACAGAACCTGTATATTGGGTAAACTAGGAAGGGTACGGCTGAGGGTATATAATAGTAGCAATTAACAAGAAAGACACAATCACTTTATACAAGGATTGTTTAGTTTGTCCAAGGCCCAGGGTGAAGACAGCAAGTGGGTGCGAAGTCAAAGGAGAATCATGGGTGGCCAACAGCTGACCCCAGACTGACTCCAGGCTTGATGCCCTTAGTGCTATGGTCCTTTTCATGGATGGGCCACAGCACAGACACAGCAGTGTGCACATAAACTGCACCTTAAAAATGATCATTTAGCAGTGTGCACCTCAAGTACTCCAAAAACTTAATAGTAAGTAGTATATACTTCATCTGTACCTCAGTAGCTTAACTTTTAGCAGTATACAACTCACATGTACTTTGACACCTGTCATGTGATAAGTGAAAACCAATCCTTTTTGGCCCTCCAAGGACACCATTGGTACAGTAGTTCTGAGTTTGAACTCCCCTACAGTTTTCACTGGGTACTGGTTGTTTGACCCCAGGCACCAGTTGGAGCTCAGTATGTTTAGTTTGGCAGTGATTACAAAATAACCAGTCTTTCTCAGTGTCACCGTTCCTTGTTTATTATATTAACAGTTTGATTATGTTGCAGAAAGTGTCAGGATACTAGGGTAAGCAAGTTTTCTCATGTGTGTTTCTTTTGTATATTTAATGACCACAAGCGGCCTGTAACTCCTTGGTACTTTCCCTGTGATTTTTCTAAGGTTCACTTCTCCTCTGGCACATGTATGAAAAAAATGACCTTTTAAATACTGTTTCTGCAAACGTGACTTCATTTATCTATGTAATGTTAGAATTCCTAGGAGTTTTGTCTGTGGGGGATTCCTATAATCAGGCTGGGATTATGAAGGGATAAGGTTAAGAGAACTGTCACCCTCATCAATACTTTTTTAAAATGCAGTTTACAATGATCTAATTTAAACTGACGGCTGAGGGCTGAACGGAGTTCAGTGAGCAGAGCAACAAACCACTCCCTCAACTAGGCCTTAAAAGGCCCTCCTTCAGGCCAGTCCTCATTGATTTTCTTTGTTGTGGCTGGAGGTGCTGCCCTCCTTCATCCTGGGCTTCTGTCTCCCTAGAGTCACACCTCTGGCCACTCGTTTTGGTCTCCTACCTTGCCTCAGTCATTTGCTTTCCATGCCCCCTCACCTCTGGGTCTTTTCATACCCTGACCCTTCTTTGCTGGTTTCTCTTTCTTTTTTCCCCCCTCACTGCATCTTTCCCCCACGCCATCACTCCTTGTCTACCTTTCTCCCCTGGCTCTCCTCTTCCGGAGCTGACCCACCCCCCTGCTGTCTCGCCACATCGACTTTTTCCTTAGTATGGCTCATCCTGCTGCTGCTGGCTCCTTGGTGAGTCTGTGGTGTCACTCCCTCCTTTTTTCTCTGGGGTTCTTTGTCTTTACACTGGATTCTGTACTCTGTGCCTTCCCGACCACACCAATCATCACTTGGTGTAAGGCATGGCTGGGTCTGTCTGTTGTTTTTTCTTTTCCTCTCTGCTACCTACCTGTTTGTCAGTGTGCCTGCAATTCCTCACTTCAGCTGCATGGCTGGGAGGCTCCCGACCTTCCACTGGGTCTGTCTGGGATGGAGCAGGACTGCTGGGTCTGGTGCATCTCCTGGCTTGCTTCATCATTACTTCTCTGCCACCCTGCATTCTTGCCTCATCATCCAAACTTCTCATTTCTTTTTCCCACCATTTCCCTCGCATTGCCCTTCTGTCTCACTCGGTAGCTCTGCCATGCATCCTGTACTACCCAGCTCATTGATCTGGTTTTCTTCGACCTTCCCCATACCTCCTTGCACCAGCTCTCTGGTGCCTTCCTGCCTTTCTGGCATTCCAGTGAGTGGCATGGCACACTTCTCCATTCTCGACCCTCACTCCTTCCTATATCGGCTGCTTTGTCCCTGCTCCATCCTTACCCCTCCCTCTGCCTCGTCCCGTCACCTACTGCGCCTCCACTGCATTCTTCTATTGGGCTCCATGCTAGTCCCATCACCATATTCCCTGCTACTCTCTAGTTTCTGAAACCTCAGCCCTTTCACATCGCCTGGCTACTGGCCTTTTACCATCGCTTCCTCTCACACCTTTTCCTCCATTTTCCCAACCCTTGTCATATTGGTCTTCTCCTGCCCACCCCCCATCTTTCGGTCTGTCTCATACTCCAGTTTGTCAGTCTCTGTTCTTCTCGAACCTTGTCCTTCCCGTTCAGTTCTGGCAGTTCCTCCTACCACCATCATACTTCGTTCTTCTCCTGGTCTTTGTACTCCAACCCTGGGCCATGGGCTTCGCCCCACCATTCTCGTCTCTGACTTGTGCCATTCGCCTCTTCTTCCTTATCCAGTACTTTCTTTTAGGAGGTGTTTTCCTATCCTGCCATCACCTTTCCTATACGTATCCTCCTCTTACCCTAGTCCTACATTCTTGGACCACTCAACTCATATATCCTTCACTGCCGGTTTTGCCCAGCCGCTCTCAGTCCTACCTTCATGCAATTTTATCCATCCCTAATTTGGCTCTCAAAGGACCCAGGTGGCATGCATTCCCATGGTTATTAATCACGGATAGCTTCCTCATGACATGAGTCTGGTTCTCTGTCGCTCAATCCAACCTCAGGGTCTACTCATTCACATTGATTAATCAAGCATACCTCTCATTTGGTCTTACGCTACCTCATCAAACTGCTGCACTCCTGTGGTTATTATCACCATCAGTCTCCTCATGACCGCATTTGGGTCTCCCTCACTCATCCAACCTCTCTGTGGGTCTACTGCTTCACATTGACTACTTGAGCATAACCCTCTCAGGTCTATGCTGCATTGATTTGACCTGCTCTCCACTCAGAGACATGCCTTCCGTGTCTCTTGCCCCTTGTCTCAGGGCTGGCAGCATTGGCCTGTCATCAACAGAGCACCTTTGGCTGCCTGAGAGGGTTTGGAGGCACCCTCTATGCCATTCTCTATTTGACCGCCTCTGGTTCACCTGGTCTGTTTTGTAGGCTGGCATAGGCCAGCTGAGTGCCTCATCAGTCATCTCTCTCCTCTCTTGATTTTTAGACATTGCTTGCAACCCTTAACAGCTGTCACTTTAGAAGGTCAGAGTGAGAGCTTCCTCTAAATTGGAATATTTTCCTCCTCTCTCGATTTCGACTCTAAATTGCAGTAGCTGAGCTGTCACGAATCAAAATGTCCTTCAGCCTGAAGGGAAGGTAACCTAGGCCTTGGATCCCCAGAGGTTTCCTCCTCAAAGGGTTTTTTTTCCTCTCCTCCATTCCAGTGGTCATAATATTAGATGCCTTGGTCTTGGCCTATAATAAAGCCATCTCCTCAGAATTGGATATCATTGCCTCAGTCTGTGTTCGTCCTCTCCTCCTTTGCTCTCGGTCCCCATGGTTTGATGGAACCTTGTAGGAGATGTGGCGACAAGAATGAAAATTAGAGCGTTGCTGGTGGAGATCCACCCTCGATACTGACCATCTTAGATTGATGGAACATTATCAAATCTATCATTCTGCAATCTCAGGTAAGAAGGCAGAGTTCCTGTCTGGCGAGATTGCGGCTGCTCAGAACTGACCAGCTCAGCTCTTTCAAGCTGTAGACAGACTGTGCAACCCAGCCTGCCTGCAGGTTCGAAGAGCCTTTGCACAAGTAGAATGTGAAGGGCTGGCTCGCTTCTTTGTGGCTAAGGTGGCCGACATCAGGGCATCACTTCAACCTGCATCCTCTATGGGAGAAGCGATGGATCGGTGGCCAGTCACTGCCACTGGGACCTCCTGGAGTTCCTTTGACCGGCTGGAGTTCATTGATGTCATGCAGATTGTCCAGGGTATGAGCTCTACATGCTGTAGTTTGGATCAGGGCCCAACTTCCCTGATAGAGGCATGTTGTGGTGTTATCAGCCTGGTCCTAACACAGATAGTCTGGTGCTCCTTGGAGACAGGTGAGTTTCCTAGCTCCCTGAAGGAGGCGGTGGTAACGTCCCTCCAGAAGAAATCTTCTTTGGACCCAGACTGCCATGCTAACCACAGACCAAACTCCAATATTCCCTTTGTGGGGAAGTTGATTGAGAAAGTAGTGGCCGTACAACTGGAGAACCATTTGACCATCCATGACATCTACAAACCACACCTGTCTGGTTTTCAAAATATGCATAGTACCGAGACTGCTCTGGTTAGGGTGCTCAATTATCTCTTGATGGCAAGAGATTAAAAAAGTAGTTCTATCTTGGTTCTTCTCAATCTCTCTTCAGCATTTGACACTGTGGACCATGGGATACTTCTCGAATGCCTGATGCTCATCTGCAGGCTGTCTAGTACAGTCCTCAGGTGGTTTAGATCATTCCTCACTGGCAGAACTCAGAGGGTGGTGTCAGGAATAAATTCCTCTGGCCCAGTCTTGCTGTCATGTGGGGTTCCTCAGGGTTCGGTGTTGTCCCCCATGTTGTTCGCAGTGTACATGCTGCCCCTCGGAGACATTGTAAGAAGGTATGGGCTGAGGTTTCACTGCTACGCTGATGATACCCAGCTCTACCTATTTTTTGTACTCAACTAGGATAGAGTTCTCTAAGTATTTAACAACTGCCTCACTGAAATCCAGAACTGGATTAATTTGAGCTGGCTGAGGTTGAATTCAGAGAAAACGGAGGTGATGGTTGTGGACCTGGGTCGCAGGATAGAGGGGGTGAGAGCTGGTTTGCCTTCAGGCTTATTTCTGGGTGGCTCCCAGCTCCCAACCTCTGAACAGGTGTGGAACCTGGGGGCGATTTTTGACGATGGGCTGACGTTACGATTACAGGTGTCAGCAGTCATCAAATCATCCTTATATCATCTGAGGAACATCTCCAGGATTAAGCACCTAGTTCTGTCCAGTGACCTGCCTACTTTGGTCCACACCTTCGTGACCTCGCGCCTTGACTATTGCAACTCCCTTTATCTCAGGCTACCTGGGGTTGATATCCGCCGTTTGCAGCTTGTGAAGAAAGCTGAGGCCCAGTTATTGACGGATACTCCTCGTACCTGTCATATTTCTCTGGTGCTGCGTGAACTGCACTGGCTGCCAATATAGTGGTGGATCACCTTTAAAGTCGGTCTTCTGACTAATAAAGCACTACACAGACCAGGCCCAGTCTACTTGAAATAGCTCCTGGTATCCTACTGCCCTATGCGATCACTCCGCTGGGTGGACGAGGGGTTGCTAGAGGTTCTGAGGGTTTCTTTGAAATCTTCAGGGGCCCGTGCGTTTATGTACACTGCCCCAACCCTCTGGAATTCTCTACCCTGTCCGCTTCAGGAGTACATGACTGTGAAGTAATTTAAACGTGCCTTAAAGTCCCATTAGTGGTTGTCAGCGTTTTCTTGATGATGATGTCTTAACATATTTTATGAATTAGTATCAATGTATTTATGTCTTATTTATCGTTTTAAGAAGTTTTATTGTTAATGCGCCTTGGTTTCAGAAAGGCACAATATAAATAAAGTATATTATTAATTATTATTATATTATTATTATTATTAGATAGGGTTGGCATTTCCTTGGGTTCAGTAGTTTAGTTCAGCTGTTGAATGGAGTTAGATGGTGGCCTGGCTGTTCCCTCTCTTCTTAGGAATTCCCGTTCTTCTTCAACATATCATATTCCATTCGACTACATATTTCTCATCGCCTCCCATCTCTCTCATCCTACTCATCAGTATATCTTGATAATCATCCATTCTCAAGATTACTTTGACTTCTCGCTTCTTGCTTGACACCCTTTCGGGTATTCTTTTTGGGCTCCTTCCTAAGCTACCTTTAGCCAAGGGAATTATTCCCATGGCATCTATAGGGGGAGAACCCTCCTCTAGGGTTGCTTGCATCATACCCCTACTGGGTGGTTTATCCCACGGATAGAGAGGCGAATAGCCACAATGTATTGAAGTCACACAAGCATACATCTTATCGAGTTGTGCAAGACCATTGAAACTGATGGCTGAGGGCTGGCCAGAGTTCAATGGGCAGAGCATCAAACCACTCCCCCATAAAAAACATAGACTTTGACGACAGATAAGGATCGCTTGGCCCACCTACTCTGCACATTTCCCCAACCAGGCCTCAAAAGGCCCTCCTCAATGCCAGTCCTCATTCATTTTCTTCATTGCCCCACCATATACCCCTCCTCCTCCAGTGGCTCATCTCTCTTTCCAGTGGGCTCCTTTCTAGGCTACTTTTAGCTAAGGGAATTATTCTCGTGGCATCTATAGGGGTGGAACCCTCCTCTAGGGTTCCTTGTGTCATACCCCTACAGGGTGCTATAACCCATGGACAGGGAGGTGAACAGCCACAATGTATCGAAGTCACACAAGCATACATCTCATCCAGTTGCACAAGCCCATTGAACCAATAGTAATTACTTTTTCTCTTGGACAAGATCCCTTCCCTATTTAGAGTTTGCTTTTTTACAGTTATATTGGCCATATTGATGTGTGCATCTCAACTTCTTCTTGTGACTACACCTTTGATGGAGATGAACACATCACTGTAGTGTACCTAATTACCATTTTTAAACATTCACAACTACACTTCACTTCCTGACTGCACCTCTGGGTAAGGAGTATACCTCAGCGAAGAGTACTTAATTAACATTTTAAGATGCATATCAACTATACCAGTGACCAACATCTCAGGTGAGGCATACCTAATTAGTATTTTTAAATGCACATCTGCTACATCTAAATTACGCTGCACGAGCTTGGCTGTTTAACATTATATAAACCTCTCAGCCTGTAGCGTAACTGAGGTGCACACCTCGAGGTGTACCTACTGAGGTCTACACCTTATTTAAACCTTAGCAACACATCAAATACACTTCAGTTGTGTCAGGGAGATGCCATATGTGGGTATCATTAAGGTAAAGCAAAATATATAAACCCCTTTCTTCAAACTCTTGACTTTCTTTACTGAAGGCACTTTATGACAAGAGAAAAATCAACTGATAGCCAGATCACTATGGTAGTTCCAAAACCTTTTTTGAGCAATAATTTCCCCTTATGTCTTTAACCCCACTGTCTACCAGCCCTGTGGAAGTCACCAACTGTAGCAGATAGCATTCCTTTCCCACTCCCAGCAGTTCACACTTAGCACGAAAGCTTCTTTCTCCATCCTTTCCATCACTAACAACAAGCATGGTTGGCCAAGCCAAGCTTCATGGACAACACCATTCCCGGGGATTCCCAGTTCTTAACTTCACGTGAACTTCAGTCAAAGGTCTACATGTATTTCTAAGTGCTTACTTCCCCACTGCCATTTTCCTTCTACTAAATCAATGGGTGTACTTTCCCACTGCCCAGTTCCTTCAAGTTTTATTTATGACCATACTTTCCTATTACTATTTTCCTTCAAACAGTACAGTATCCATACTTCATGGTGAACAATTTACAAGAGGAGACTACAATTCTGGCACTACCCTAACCCTGCTCCAGTGCTCCTTCCCCTAAAGACTCCAGCAATATGGATGGGTATTGCTTCACACCATCAAAATCAGAAATCCAAGCTCCAATACCACACCAACCAAAACGGCAAAACATAGAATAAAGCTATACAATTGCTTTGTAATTGCATGTAGAATAAATACTGTAACAGGTAAAAAATAACTCTCAGACAGTAGCAGCATGAGTGAACACCAGCCTAATGTTTTGAGCTTTAAACTATTGAAGCAAACTGGTTAGAGCACATGCTGCTCTGATTGCCCACCATAAATCACAAAAATATAAAAAACCATTAGGTATGTAGCTTGGTGCTATTAATCTTTTTGGGAAAATATAAAGATTTGAAACTAAAGGCAAATTTTAAATATAAAATAATCTAACTGGGCCTAAAAGACTTTAAGTGGTAGGTAATAATGTTTTAATAACTTGTTAAGACAGACAGTGTTTACTGTTATGTTAGAATATCACCAAAATGCAAGCAGTTGAAAGTTACTGGTACAAATGGAAGTATTTGTTTTTTCCACTGAGCAGGCTTAGTACACCTATCTTTATAAATGATCAACCTATGATGGCAATTTGTAGCAAACAGGTGGGCTTGCAGTCCTTACATATTTAAAAAGCTTGGGAAGAGATAACACTTGAATAATATAGCACATTAATGTGCAAATGTAACTAACCTTTGGAAAGGTTTGGGGAGATATAATAATAAATAAGATAGTAGATAGCGAGCTGTGTATTATGAGGGTATAACAGAGAGGGTCTGGTGACATGTTGACCTTGAGACTGAAGCTTGAAGGGTCCTTATGTCACCAGAACCTTTGGATGGCATTAGATGATTTTATATTCAAGTGAGACATAGTTTCTTATCAGCTATTGTTTTGTAATATATGGATCCAAGTATTCTTATAGTTTTTTGTAAGCAGTCATTAGTGAGGGTGTCACTGGAGAGTAATATTTTTCCTGTGATGACAACCAGCTTTTACTGTACACAATGATTACATTAAAAGCTGTCTTGGGCTTGACACTAGAAATTAGCAGCAGAAGGAAAGCATTCAGTTTTATAATTCTATCATAGGGTTCTCATAACGATGATATTCATGAGATCTTACAATAGTATTATGAGATCTCAACAGTAGTATTAAGAGATCTAACAATAGAATTATGAGAAATGAATGATGGTATTATAGAGAATTGTTTTGCATTTTGTGTTGTTATTATAAGGCTTATCAATATATTAGAAATATAAAAAGATGCAGTAGTTCTAGTAACTAACATAATTTCTAATGCCATGCATAAAATATAATGAGGTTAACAAATTTATCTGGAATATCAGAAGCACTCGAAACAATGTGTTTGAATATGATTGTCAGGCTTACTTTATACATATGTAAAAAGTGGGAAAATCTACAGGAAATGATAAAACAGTACAGATCTATATATATATATATATATATATATATATATATATAGAGAGAGAGAGAGAGAGAGAGAGAGAGAGAGAGAGAGAGATACAGTATGTTGTTTTAAGCTGCACAGCCACCTTGGCAGATCATGGCATAGTGAGGCATGGTATAACTAAAAGATCAGAAGAACATTTTGTTTCTGTTTGTTTTTTCACGTATCTGCCACATCACATGTGACATGATCTGCTGGTCAGTCCCCTGGCAGAAAACAACACACCATGAGTCATAATACACACACACATACACACACCCTCTGTATCTTTTAATTGAAGCTGCGGCTTCTGTTACATAATGCATGTTTCTAGCAGTGGCTTCAGTTACAGGGTGGCTTCAATTGGAAGACTGCTTCTATTCAAACTGCCCTCTTTGCTCTATGACTGAATTTACTTATAAACTTCAACGTGCAGCTGCCACCAGTTAAAATTTCAAAACAAGGAGGGTTGGGCAGAGAGAGAGAGAGAGAGCCAGAGCCAGAGAGAGCAGAGCAGGGTTAGCTTGATTGTGTAAATAAGCTGTATTGGGCAGAGAGAGATCCAACCAGGGTCAGGTTGATTGTGCAAAGAAGCCATGTCAGGCAGAGAAAGAAAGAAACAACCAGAAAGAGTGCAGCAAGGCCAAGCTGATTGTGTGAAGATACTGTGTCAGGCAGAGAGAGAGTCAAAGAGAGCACAGCAGAGTTGGGATGAGTGTGAAAAGAAGCTGTGTTGAGCAGAGAGAGAGAGAGAGAGTGCAGCAGGGTTAAATTGATTGTGTTAAGATGCTGTGTCAGGTGGAGAGAGAACCAAAGAGAGCACAGTAGGATGAGGCTGAGACTAAGTGGATGCATTCTTGTTATTTAGTTTACAGTGCTCAAATGGAGACCTTTTTTGATGTTGTTTAGTTAGTGTAGCAGGCAGGAGCTTGTGCTCTTTCTCTTTCCACACAGGCTGATGACATTCAGAAGCGAGGACTCTAAGGTACATGAGGTTGCAAATATCATAACTTATCATATTCTACATTTAGGGCAAATCATAACTGGATCAGCTGATTATATAGTCTAAGCCTATTAAGTCTACCCCTTACATATATGACAAATGGGTTGTTTTGCTGGACCATGCTCCTTTCACTCCCCCAACAGCCAGGCAAGAAGAGAACATGACTGAGCAGAAGAAACTCAATGTGCCCAAACCAAATGCACTACAGTCACAAGTTTACTTTGCTTGCTGACTTGTTTTCATTTTTTTTTAGGATTCAATTGTATTATATAGTATCGTAAAAAGAGTGAATGGAGTGAAATGGGCTGCACCAACAGGACTATTACCATCTATGAGACTAGATACTGAATGATGTGGTAAGCAGATAGCCTCCCCCGATACAAGCTGAGGCTTCTGTTATAGGGCGGCTTCTATTACAACTGATAAGTTTTACCTGTGACTTCTAATAGAGGGTGGCTTACATTAGAGGGCAGTTACTATTAGAAGATATACAATATATGACAGTGAGTGGTAGCACCACTATAGTTAGGGTTCAGCAGCTGTTTAATGTTAAACCCCAATTTTTGCATCTTAATAACTTTGATGCCATTTGATGAAATAGCCTAAAATTTGGTATGCATGATTAAGCTGTCATATTCTGAAGATATGAAAAGTTTTGTGATGGCATCTTGTTTGGCTTTCGGGATACAGTTAATGACCACCAAAAAATGGAAAAAAGCATGATTATTTTCCCTCTACTTAACATTGCATAATTTTTGCTCTCGCCTACAGCCTAGATGATGTGGAGTTTTCTCATGAAATGTTCAGGGTTGAAGGGACCCACGCCAAGGGTGTGCCTTTTGAAGTTTTTGTGAAAAAAATATTATACAGTTCCAGAGTTATAATTTTTTTTTGTTAACCAAGAAATCTGAATGAGAACAAAATACAATTGTGTGCTTATTTTCACGATTTACCTATTGTGTGGAAAAAGTACCAATTGTGTGGAAAAAATACCAATCATGACAGCCACCATCTTGTTTATTTTTTTAACTCACTAACATTGACAATACATAAAAATGATATATTTTCAAAAAACAAACTCCTGAACTTTGGTGAATGTGACCTGATTACTTAGATTCTAGTGTTTGTTTTCTGAAAACATTTTCCAAAATATTTTTTGTCGGCACTTCAAAATCCAGGGTGCAACATCTGAGTTAGAGGAGTCTTCAGCTGCATTCTCTGTATGAGAACAGTCCTTTTTGGGACCCCACCTCATGGCCAATGGTGGTGGAATTATGCAAATCCGGTCAAAAGGTGATTTTGTAGAAACATAGAAATTGACAGCAGATAAGGACCACTTGGCCCACCTAGTCTGCCCATTTTCCTTACCTACTGTAACACTGCAGACCATACTTGATCTCTGACTTTACCCCACCCTTTCCCTACCTCTAAGGTTCCCTTATGCCTATCCCATGAATTCTTGAAGCCCATTACCATTTTTGCCCCCACCACCTCTGCTGGGAGGCCATTTCAGACATCCACCATTCTTTCTGTAAAGAAGAATTTCCTCACATCTTCCCTGAGTCTACCCCTTCAGCTACATAGCATAGCCCATTCTTCTTGACCATCTT
The DNA here is from genome assembly GCA_016271365.2 of Neoceratodus forsteri. NCBI lineage: Eukaryota > Metazoa > Chordata > Ceratodontiformes > Ceratodontidae > Neoceratodus > Neoceratodus forsteri. Next base: position 537,197,143 of record CM057449.1, on the reverse strand, counting down.
ATGTTCTGAAAAATGCTTCCCTCTTGAACTTTTTTTTATACTAGTGAGTTATTTGAATATTTCTGTCTTATCCCCCCTCTCCCCCCTTTCATCCAGGATGTACATATTGAGGTCTTTCAGCCCCTGCTCATAGGGCTTGTGATGCAGACCCTGCACCATTTTGGTTGCCATCCTCTGGACTGCCTCTACCCTGTCTATGTCCTTCTGAACATGTGGTCTCCTGAACTGGACATAGTACTCTAGGTGAGGTCTCAACAGTGATCTATACAGTGATGACATCATTTCCCTCATTCTACTGGTGATACCCCACCCTGTGCACCCTAGCATCCCTCTAGTTCTCACCACTGCCATGTCAGACTGCCTGGCCACCTTTAGGTCATCAGATATGATTACTCCCAGGTCCCTTTCCTGTTTGGTGTGGTTAATACCCCCCATTTTGTACACCACCCCTGTGTTTTTGTACCCTAAGTGCATGATTGTGCACTTCTTCAAATTGAAACCTAGCTGCTACACCCTTGACACTCTTCTAACTTTCCTAGATCATTACTTACTTTTCCACCCCCACCCTGGCGTATCTACCCTATTACAGATTTTAGTGTCATCTGCAAAGAGGCATACCCTCCCTTTTAGCCCCTTTAGCCCCTCTGCAATGTCACTTATAATGACATTAAAGAGGACCAGTCCCAGTACTGATACCTGTGGCACCCCACTTGTCACCCTCCCTTTCTCGCAGTGAACTCTGTTTACCACTGACCTCTGTCTCCTGTCCCCCAACCAATTTCACACTCAGATTACCACCTTAGGACCCACTCCTAGGCTTCTCAGCTTGCTTGAGTTTGCTATGTGGAACAATGATGAATGCCATACTAAAATCAAGGTAGGCCACATTCACTGCTCCTTCCTGTTCCAATTTCCTGGTCACCCAGTCAGATTTGTTTGACATGATCTCTGTCCAGTGAATCCATGCTGCCTTGGATCATGAAGGCCACTGGATTCCAGATATGCCATAATCCTCTCCTTCAGTAGTGATTCCATTACTTTCTCATCACCAAAGTTAGGCTGACTGGCCTGTAGTTGCCTGCCTCCTCTTTGTTTTCACTTTTGTGAAGTGGGACTACATCTGCACTCTTGCAGTCCTCTGAAGCCACTTCCATCTCCAGTGAGTTGTTGAACAGGGCTGTCAGAGGTACAGTCAGCACCTCCCTGAGCTCCCTCAATACCCTAGGATGCACCCCTTCTGACCCCATTGCTTCATCCACTTTCAGAATTGTGAGTTCCTTCAAATACTCTCCTCCGTAAATGGACTAGTGTCTACCTCCCTTCCTTTGATGCTCCTGGACTTTATCTTTGGTACCTCTCCTTCCCCTGTGAACACTGAACAAAAGCACTTCTTCAAGATGTTCACTTTTCATGGTTCCCTCAATACACTCCCCGCCTTCCTTCCCAAGCCTTATTATCCCATTCCTGGTCTTTCTCTTTTCGCTTACATATCTGAAAAACAGTTTTGTCTCCTTTCTGCACTGCTTGGGCTATTTTCTCATCCATCTCCTTGCACTCCTAATTGTTTTCCTTGCCTCCATCTGTTTCTCCTGACAGACCTCTCTAGCTTCCTTTCTCTGTGTCTACTTATACCTCCTGAATGCTAGCTTTTTTGCCCTTACCTCCCCAGCCACCTCTTCTGAGAACCATAGCGGCCTCTTTTTCCTCCTGCTTTTGCTTACTTGTCTGATGCAGAGGTCCCCACTAAGTCCCCACTTAGCAGTTGATGTAATCTACGTGTTTACCTGTAACCTTAGCTGTCTTATTTATAATAACAAATGTCAAGTATAATAACTTTTGTAAATGGCTAGTGTTCAATTACTGTAAATGAATGTTGTACAGTGAGAAAAGAAACTGACTGAAAGTGTCTCTGTATATCACACGTCTGCCTAAATCGCACCTTTAATGTGTGTATAATAACCCTGGGTTGCCCTGAAAAAAGGACTGTCTTAATCTCAGTGGGCTTATCTAGTTAAAATTAAATAAATAAATAAATAAATAAATAAATAAATAAAGAGGTTTATTGCCTTCACTATCTCTTATTTTAGATTTTCCCACTGTTCCTCCACTCCCCCAAGTCCTCCCCACCTCCCTGCCAGGGCATCCCTGAGGCATTCCCCCATCTCTTTAAAATTGGCTCACCTGAAATCCAGGATCCTTGCTTTTGTGTGGTTTGGTTTGGCCACAGTACTTATTTTGAACAACTCTTTATGGTGATCATTGGTTCCCTGGTGGCCACCTTCTGTCACATCTACAACACTGTCCCCTTTTGTGAGTACAAGGTCCATTACCTGTCCCTCATGAGTGGGCTCTTTAACTAGTTGCCTGAGGAATGCGCCCTGCAGGCAGTCCAGGATGTCCCTGTTCCTTGCTGAAGCTGCAACTGGGATTCTCCAACCTACATCCAGCATATTGAAGTCCCTCACCAGCAGCACCTCTCCCTTTTTGCCATCTTTTTGATGTCTTTCACTAGAGCCATATCCAACTCCCCTCCCCCCCATGTTGGATGTCTGTAGATCACACCAGTGCACCAGTGCAAACAGTGGCTCCCTTCCCTGTTTTTACGGTGACCCACAGTACCCCCACCCCTTCCTGATTTCCCTGTATCTCAGTAGCCTTTATGCTATCCCTCACATAAAAAGCCACTCCCCCTATTCTTTCACACCCTGTCCTTTCTGAACAGAGTATAGTCAGGTATGGCTATATCCCAGTCATGGTTCTCATTGTACCATGATTCAGTAATGGTGACCGTGTCTACCTCTGCCATTATGGTCTCTAGGTCTGGGATTTTGTTTCCTAGACTTCGATCATTTGCACATATGGCCTTCCAGAATGTGCTATTACCCTGTTTGTCAGTATTCCCTGTCCCCTTTTCCCTTCTCTCCTTACCCCCTCTGCTCTCAGTCCTATCTTCCTTCACTTCTACCACTTTGTTTCCTTTTTTTGTTGGGTACCATTGGGGATTTCTTTCCCTTAGGTATCTCTCTGCCGTCTACTTCAGTTTGAGAGGGGGACAACTTATTTCTCCCTGTCTCCTTCCTCCACCCCCCTCAGCTAGCTTAAATGCCCATCAATGTAACATTTAAACCATTCATTGAGGACTGTGGTTCCCCTCCTAGATGGATGCAGGCCATATCCTCTGTATTGGCATCTGTCTCTCCAGGTGGAACCCCAATCCAAAATGTAGCCGAACTCCTCCTCTCAGTAACATATCTTTAACCATGTGTTGAAGCTCCTGGTATGAAGTACCCTATTCTTCACCTGTTGTAGACAGATATCACCTCAGAAAAAGCCACTGAGTGTGCTACCTGCCTAACACCACTCCCCAACTCCCTGAAGTATTTCTGAACTATCCTAGCTTCGTCCCTAGATAGGTCAGTCTTTTGTTTATTTTGTTTATTTAAAATCTGGAAAAGTCCATGGGCCAAGGACCCATTTACATGGGTAACCAGAACAAATGAACAAATGTACAATACACATAACCAACAAGGATAGAATCTACAAAGTAAATTAACAAACAGTTTAGCAATCACAGACATTAGTACAATAAGATGTTTCCTTAAATTGATTTAAAGACAGATAATGTATTACAAACACCAGTTATGAATAATGGTAGAGCATTGTAAACTGGAAGCAAAGTATATAACAATGATCTCTGTCCAATAGAAGTTTTCATCATAGGAACTGTAAACCAGGTACATTGGGTAGATTGTGTTTGAGCTAGAGAAGTATGCTTTTTAAAAAGTTCATGAAAAGAACAGGTACTATGTTAAGTGTAACTTTCCTGGTCAAGGTCCCAGGTTGTAGCTGATACCTCTGATCTAACTGTAACCAGCCCAGATTTAAATACAGATTACAGTGATGTGTTGAATAGGGTACTGTGATGCAAGTCTTGCTATCTGATTCATTAAAATCTTAACCTTATTTAATATTCCCAAACCTGCTGAATTGTAGAATAACAAATCATAGCCTACCAAGGGTAAAAGAAAACTTTGGGTCAATAACATTCTAGTGGATGGAATAAGTAACAAATTAAGTCTATAGACAGAACCCAATCTTTGATGTACCAGTTTGGTCATTGTATTAATATGCTGCTCATAAGCTAGAAATGCATCTAATATAATCCCCAAGTATTTAAAGGTTTTAACTTTTCCAATATCTTCTCCATTCAAAGTACAGTGCATAGCGAGAGAATAGGAGTCTCAGATAAACTTTTCCTTTGGTTATAAAAAAACATGGCCTTTATTTTCCTTTTATTCAGAACCAAATTGTTATCACAAAACCAATTCTAAATAGCAACAAAATCACAGGCCAGATCATTACTTATTTCCAAGAAGTTGGAACTGCTCGTGAGGATCACCGCTGCATCAGCATAAAGAAAAATGTGGGTATTTAAACAAACTGACGGTAGTGAATTTAAAAATAAACTAAATGAAAGAGGACTCAAAACAGAACCCTGAGGAACACCCAGTGGAACAACAGATGGGAGAGAAATCCTTTCCTTGAGTTTTGTCAATTGAGAGTAACCAGAACGATAGCTCCCAATCCATCCAACAACCTCAGAAGACAAACCTAATTTAGAAAGGACAGAAAACAACAAATTATGATTGATCAAAAGCAAAGGCCTTGGTCAGGTCCATAGAGGTAGTCACAGTAAAAAGACCATTATCCAGGGCCTGGCTGACAGCCTGTGTGAACTCAACCAAGGCCATTGACGTACTATGATCCAGACAAAAACTATGTTCTGCTGATGTCAATAGTTCATATTTAAGTATGTATTCTGTCATTTGATTAAACACAATTTGATCCAAAATCTTAGACAGTGGGACCAATAAGGAAATTAGATGGTAGTTATTTACACTGTTCATGTCCCCAGATTTGAAGACAGGAACAGCAGTGGCTTGCTTCCAAATATCCAGGAACTGGCCAGTGCAAAGAGGCAAATTAAACATTTTTGTAAGTAGAAAACAAATGATATCAGTGGTGATCTTCATGAACCTGAAGTCCATCTCATCACTGCCCACCGAATGGCAAGGATTTCATTTGGCCATGTAAGAAAAAACTTCACAAGGGTAAGTATCCTAAAATAAAGTTTGGGGTGGGCTAACCACCACATAAAGTCACCAGTCTCATTACTATCTGGGCAATTAACAGATTCAGTGTGAGGCACATAATCAGATAAATCAGAAAAATAATTATTAAATTCTACTGCTAATGCTGATGGCTCATTTCTTACCCCTGTAATAAGAGTTTGTGGGAGAACATAATCTTTCTTCCCATTAAATCATTAATTAAATTCCATGTATGCAAAACTTTCTTATCCTGGAACTGTTTTTGCTTCTCAATCAGAAATTATCATTTTAATCTCCTAATCATAGATTTATTTTTATTATGTGCTTCCTTATAAGCTAACAAACAATTTGGGTCCCTATTATTTTTATACAGTTTCCATTTTGTATCTCTATCCCTCAGTTGTTCAAGTAACCCTGAAGTAACCCATTCCTGTCTATTATCCCTAATATGTAACCTTCTGATGGGAACAAATAAATCGCAAATGTAGTTAAACTGACTACAGAAAGCCTGCAGTGCATCACCCACAGACAAGAAATTATCCAAAAAGGAACAGTCACTACAAGACAAAGCCTCTTTAAATTTGACCAAGACAATTTTTTTACAAATTACGAGAATAAATGTAAGCTGTTGGTACAGATTTCCATTTAGCAGACCAGGGATCTATGATGTTGGTTTGACAAACTATTTTGTCGACTGACATCACAATGATGGATTTATGCCAACCACAAGTTGTGGTTGACAAAACCAAAAGGAGACCCAGTTCTTTTTCTGTCGGGGGACTTCACCTCTGAAACCCCCATGCAGGGGTCTCTGCCCCCCACCCTCACTGAACTTATAGATTATCAACTTCGAGTCTGAGTTGATTCAGGGAGGGGGTGCAGGACTGTAGGTCAGAGTGCAGGGGTCTCGGGTGGACTATTACAGCAGACTGTCAGTGTTAACGGCATCGACATGTTTGCTGTAACAGTGTCACCGTACAGAGGGCATAGTGCAGAAAAGCAGCAGTACACATGATTGTGATCACTGATGCAGTATGATTAAACTCCAGATTGCAGAATTTTAGAGATGTCAGAAACAAGAACCCAATCCAACACCTAAGTATAACCTGTCTTATAGTGGACCCTAGTGGGTACCTCAGTTATTTGTGTAAGTCTGCAGTTATCCTTTCCCTGTATTGATCAACATCATTCCCTATCCAATTCATATTAACATCACAGAGAATAATAACCTCACAGTTATGTGGAATAGACTCTCTATGAGCCTGACTTAAATCAGATCTTTCTTTCTGTTTATCTGGTGAAACATAAGTAACCATCAATAATAGAAATTTGTTAGGTCCCAATTTTGGTCCTGAGGTAGACCATGATATCCAGCTCTCCCTCCCATCCTGCTTCCCTAGTAATCCTCAAGAGCCTCTCCTCATCCCACCAAGCAGTGGCACCATGTAGGCACCGAACCTCCCTCTCCCCCTCACTTCCTGTTCACAAATCTATCCTAATAATTGAGTCTCCCACCAGGAGTTTCTTCCTCCTCCTCCTCCTCCTCTGGGGTCCTTTACCACCCACCTTGGCGTTTCCACTATGGAGGACCCCCACATCCTCCTTGGTCACTACTGAGGGTGCCTCCATGGGACAGCCCCACCCAGTCAGAATGGCATAGGAATTTTGTAGTGGTACCATGTGGTGTGTGTGCCATTGATCCACCACCCTCACCCTTCCCGAGCTCACCATAGTCCAGCTGTTCCTCGTCCTTGGCATCCTTTGAGGTAGCGGTGGCAGATTTGGTGGTCCCTGGGTGGAGACAGAAGCACCCCAAATCTTAGTCACCTCAGCCTGGAGTCTAGTAACCTTCCTCCTCAGTCCAGAGAGGTACATGCAGATGGGGCCACACCGCAGTCTCCAGAAAGTCTCCCTGAAAACTGTTGCCCCACAGCCACTGAACTGCACCATTCCCAACATAACTGTATCCTACCTTTCCTGTTTTTCTGTTTTGCCTCCTTTAGACACTTATTACTTCTTACACAAACAATTGCTTGACCCTAATTTGCCTCTACCTTCCCTGTTTTTGTTTTGCTCTCTTTAAACCCTTATTTACTCTTACCCTAGATGGGGTGTTTCACCTATACCCAAACTATTTCTAGACTCTAACTCATCACTACCCGTTTTTTTTTTTATTCCTACCTGTAGTCTTCTTATTGTGTGTCCCTGACCCTCTTCACTCCCTTTCATTGTGTGTACAGTTTCAGGAGATTAAACAGGAAGCTTACTTCTGGTGTAAGGAAACCTTCCCCCAGGCCACACTGGACAGTAGGAAGGGAACCTCCCCCAACTAGGGAGCACTAGCGCCACCACCACTACCTCAGAGGTTGCGAAGAAAGAACAGCAGTTGGACCACAGTGGGCTCAGGGAGGGTGAGGAGGGTGGAACAGAGGCACACCCAGTCAATTGTTCCACTCCACAATCCATACACCATTCTGGGGGAGCATAGCTCCCATATGGATGCACCAGCAGAGAAGACTGATGACAACTGTCACAAGGGAGGCCCACAGGATGGAGGCAGAGGACACCACAGGGAAAGGAAGCAGCTTCTGGTGGGGGACTCAATTATTAGGGGTATAGAACTGGGGGGAGCTGGGAAAACTGAAGTAAGGTGCCTGCCTGGTGCCATGGCTTGAGGGACAGGAAGCGATCCTCAGGATCACGAGAACAGCTGCAAGGGATTCTGAGCTGGATGTAATTGTCCACCTAGGGACAAATGACTTGGCTCATCATGAGATTAGAGCAGTGCAGGAGGACATTGCAGAGTTGGGGAGGGACCTAAGATAAGCAGCACACACAGTATCCTTCTCAGAGGTGCTGCCTGTCGAAGGCATGGGGGAGGCGAGGGTAATTGGCACCATGCAGTTTAATGAATGGTTGAAAAAATGGTGTGGAGCACAGGGGTTTGGCTTCATTGGGGACTGGGGTTCCACCTGGAGGGACACCAGCCTATACTGGCAGGATGGTCTGCATCTGTCCAGGAAGGGAACAAGTCTTTTGAGCAATCGGTTTAAATGCTTCATTTGCAAGCTTTTAAACTAGTCAAAGGGGAGGCACTGACAAGCAGCAGGAAAATCCCAGCCTCTCCCTACAAAACAGGGTACTAAATGAGAAAAAGACCGAGGTAGAACGGTCAGTGGGGGATGCTGCAACAGAAGGTAAAGCATAAAAAATGGAGAGCAATGAGTACCAATGCCCGTAGTCTGGGAACAAGCTTCCTGAATTAGTGGCCTTGATGGAGGAAGAACATCTGGATATCGTGGCAGTCACAGAAACATGGTACACACAAAACCATGACTGGGACATAAACATACCAGGACACACTGTCTACAGGAGGACAGGGAGGGTAAAAGAGGAGGAGGAGGAGTTCTTTACATAAGGGAAGGAATTAAAGCAACAGAACAAAAGGGTAAACAGGAGGAGAAGAAACACTGGTAAATTTGGAGACAGGCAATGGCACCACAAAACGCACAGGGGTTGTATACAGACCCCCTTCTCAGGGGAAGGAAATGGACAGGGAAATGATAGAAAGTATACTTAGAATGGCAGAAAAAGGGGAGATATTGCTGATGGGTGATCTGAATATGCCAGATGTTAACTGGAGTGCAGTTGCAGCTGCCACTTCAAAGAGTGCAGTTATTCTAGATGCCCTACAGGGGGCATGCCTTAGACGACTAGTACTGGAGCCCACTTGAGAGGGAGCAATATTAGACTTGATTCTCTCAAATGGAGATGGAGAGGATCACAGATGTAGAAGTGGGTAGCCATCTGGGAACTAGCGACCATCGAACAGTATGGTTCACAATAAACACAGCAATAGAGTTAAGCCATACAAAGACAAAAGTACTGGACTTTAGGAGGGCTGACTTTGCCAAAATGGGTGAGTGCCTAAGGAATGCACTAGCAAATGGGCAGGAAGGAGGGGTGGAAGAACAATGGGGAATAATAAAAACTGCCATCACAGAGGTAACGAGCCTTTGTGTGAAGCAAATAAACAAAACAAGACTATGTAAGAAACCACTATGGTTCTCAAAGGAAGTGGCAGTGAAGGTTCAAGAGAAAAAGAAAGCATTCAGGAAGTACAAGGAATCACAGAAGGAGCAGGACAGAGAACTGTATCAGTTAAAGCAAAAGGAGGCTGGGAAGGCAGTCAGAACAGCAAAGGCCCAAACTGAGGAAAAGATAGCCAACTCAGTTAAGAAGTAGGATAAAACCTTTTATAGGTACATCAGGGAGTGAAGGAAGACCAAGGGAGGGATAGTGAGGCTTAATAAAGGGAGGGAGGGTGGGCAGAGGAGACTGTGAAAAGGCAGAGATACTAAACAAATATTTTTGCTCAGTATTTACAAATGAAAAGGGAGGCATAAAACAAACAGTAGTAACACTCTGGATACAGAAGTTGATACCAGCCCATTTACAGAAGAAAGGGTTCTGAAAGAACTCTTAAAACTGAAGGTGGACAAAGCAATGGGGCCTGATGGGATTCATCCCAGAATTCTAAAAGAGCTAGGGTAGAACTAGTGACACCACTGACTACCCTTTTAACAAATCATGGGAGGATGGGGTGGTACCGAGGACTGGAGGAGGGATGTGATTCCCTCACAAAGTGGGAGCAAGGCAGAAGCAGGAAACTACAGACCTGTTAGTTTAACTCAGTGATAGGGAAATGATGGAATCACTTCTGAAGGAAAGAATTGTCGAGTATCTAGAGGCCAGAGGGCACAGGACCCTAGGCAGCATGGATTCACAGCGGGAAGGTCATACCAGACAAATCTGATAGATTTCTTTGACTGGATGACCAAAGTAGTAGATCAGGGAGGGGCTGTGGACATGGCCTACCAAGACTTTAGCAAGGCATTTGACACAGTCCCACACAAAAGATCAATATACAAGTTAGACAGCCTGGGAGTGGGTCCCAAGATGACAGCCTGGGTAAAGAATTGGCTGGAGAATAGGACACAGAGAGTAATAGTAAATGGAGTCCACTCAGAAGAAAGGAGGGTTACTATTGGGGTACTGTAGGGTTCAGTATTAGGACTGGTCCCTTCAATGTCTTTATAGTTTATCATGGAAGGACTGGAAGGAAAGTGTCGTCTCGCAGATGACACTAAGATCTGCAACAGAGTTGATGCACAGGGTGGGGTGGAAAGGATGAGAAGGACTTGGCAAGAGTAGAGGAACGGTCAAATGTATGGCAGCTTAGATTCAATGCTAAGAAGTGCAAGGTAATGCACCTGGGAAACAAAAACCCAGGGAAGAGTACACAATGGGGGGTGAGATACTAACAACAACAAAAATGGAAAAGGACCTGGGGTAGTCATATCAGATGACCTAAAGGTGGGCAAGCAATGTGAGAGGGCGCAAGGAGGGCTGGGGGATACTGGGATGCACAGGAGAGGCATCACTAGTAGAAAACAGGAAGTTATTATCCCTCTGTACAGACAGCTGGTGAGATCCCATCTGGAGTACTGTGCGCAGTTCTGGAGACCCAATCTCCGCAAAGACATAGACAGGATGGAAGCTGTCTAGAGGAGGACAACTAAAATGGTGCAGGGTCTGCACCAGAAGACATATGAAGAGAGACTTAAGGAGCTTAATATGTATAGCCTCGAGGAAAGAAGGGAGAGGGGGGACATGATAGAAACTTTCAAGTACCTCAAGGGAATCAACAAAGTCCAAGAGGGTAGCATCTTTCAAAAAAAAAGGTGTGCAAGAACAAGAGGGCACAATTTGAAGATAGAGGGGGGGGGGCGGCTCAGAGGTAACTTAAGGAAGTATTTTTTCACAGAGAGGGTTGTGGATGCATGGAACGGCCTTCCGGAGGAGGTTGTGGAGTCAAAATCAGTGGTGGAATTCAAGCATGCATGGGACAGTCATAGGGCAATTCCGGGGGGTGGGGGTAAGAAGAAGTAGGCTGCTGGTTAACTAGGATCTGCAGCTTATCCAGTAGGTAGGGAAATGGGCAGACTGGGTGGGCCAAGCGGTCCTTATCTGCCATCAAATTCTATGTTTCTATGTAGGGTAAACCATCCTGATGTTCTGCTACCTCCTGTCTTACTCCTTCATTGCTCTCCTGCTGGCTTGTTGAGCTGCAGAGTGTCCAGCCACCACCTGCCTCATTGGGCTGACTTTGGTGGGCAGACTCTGCTGTGCTGTTCTTTTCACATTGGTTCTTAGTGCAGGGGGCTGCAGTGCAGGGGAATGCTTGATGGTCTACTCCTTATGTAAAAGCAGAAGAAAAATGGATCTGGGGAACACTTAACTCTGCTTTCACAGGTCACTGGCCCCTCTTATTTAGCTGTCCCAGCTAGCAGTTAAGTGATGGGGGAAGGGGGAGCTGTAGCTGTTGTCCCTGTTCCTCTCCAAATAAGCTGCTTCTAGAAGCAGAAGCAAGATGGATCTGTGGCACACATGATTCTGCTTTCGCAGTTCATGGCTGCTTTGATCCCACATATGATCTACGAAAGAAAGGATGGTACCAAGAAGGGTTTTAGCTGGACCCACAAGGATTCTGCAAAGAAGGTGGGGTGGCAGAAGTGGAAGAGGCAGGACAGGAGGAAGCAGTGGAGGCAGAGGCAGAATACAGAACAGACAATGGCCTTTTATCTTAGAAAAAGGACTTTAAACATCACAGAGGAAAATATTCCTAAAAAATGACTGCCCTTCTCCCCTACAAAAAAAAAGCAAAACTTAATGCCTTTGAGCTAGGCATAGATTTACAGAACATTTATAGAAAATTAGGATTAGCTGATTTTTCAAACAACAAAATATAGATTGCCTAAGACACAACATGACAAGAGCAGAAAAGGAAGCTTTGGAAAATTTAGAAAAAGACAGATCTGTTGTCATCAAGCCAGCAGATAATGGGGGAAGGTATAATCCTTTGAGATGTCAATAAATGCCAGGATTTCTGCCCACTTTGGGCAAGCACCTAATCCTCATAGCTGCCTTTAAGCTTGAGCTGCCCGCCGATTACAGCGGCGAGACCGGGAGCCTGCCTGCTGCCACCCACCCACTGCTCTCCAAGCACAGGTAATTTCCGAAGCCAGATCTCCAGCCCCCAGTGGCTGTTACAGCGAAAATCGTGGATTGTTTTTCCAAATTCCTGGTGCCATCTGACTACAGTGCCCCCATTTGCTGCTCACCATCTTGGTGAACTCCCTGAGTGGCTAGCTCTGGAATCCAGTGTGGCTGCTTTCCCTCGACTAATTGCATGCCCGTGCACAAATTTTGTAGTCTGTGCTGCCTGGCCCTCACTACTAGTGTGTTCACGTAATACCAATTACAGCTAAACTGAAAACCAGGATTCCTACTGCTGATTTTTTTGTTTGTTTAAGGACTGTTACTAGCCTGTATTTGCTCATTCTGGTAGAAAAAAAAAACAGTAAAATACTGTTTGTTTGCTTTGTTTTAGCCTAGCTAGACCCCTTAATCTTCCCATTCTCTCCTTTGTGTGTCTCTTCATGTGATTTTGGTGTGTCTCCTTCCCCCAGCAGTCCTCGGCTGGCACCTGCCTGAGGTCTGTGATCCACCCCGATTTAGCTTAATCTTGTTTCTGTGCATTACCCCTTTGTTTTATTGCTAATTTCCTAACCCTCCCACTGAGTTCCCAGACTATCTATATCTGACCTCTGTCCCTTTCTCTGCAGGCTTGCTGCCCACTTTGGGCAAGCACCTCATCCTCGTAGCTGCTTTTAAGCTTGAGCTGCCACCGACTACAGCAGCGAGACTGGGAGCCTACCTTCTGCCACCTGCCCACTGCTCTCCAAGCACAGGTAATTGCCGAAGCCAGATCTTCAGCCCTCAGCGGCTGTTACAGCAAAGATACTGGATTGTTTTTCCAAATACCTCGTGCTGTCTGACTGCAGTACCCCCATTGGCTGCTCACAATATTGGTGGCTAGCTCTGGAATCCAGCATGGCTGCTTTCCCAGGACTAATTGCATGCCCATGCACAAATTTTGTAGTCTGTGCTGCGTGGCCCTTGTTACTAGTGTGTGCACATAATACCAATTACAGCTAAACTGAAAACTGGAATTCCTATTGCTGATTTTTTGTTTGTTTAAGGACTGTTACTAGCCTGTATTTGCTCATTCTGGTAGAAAAAAAGGCAGTGAAATACTTGGTTTTAGCCTAGGTAGACCCCTTAATCTTCCCATCCTCTCCTTTGTGTGTCTCTTTGTGTGATTTTTTCACCCTCTCCCCCTTCCTCCACAAGCTCTTAAATACACCTAAATCACTCCCTCTTCTGTGCACCTCCTCCCATTGGCCATCATGACCTACACAAATTTAGAACTGCAGAACACCTCCTAGAGTGCAGTCCTGCCCCACAGAACTACATTTCTAACTGCCCCTTGCCTCACCACTCCCTCCTCTCCCCTTCATAAGGCTGACCATGCTAATTCTCTCCTACTACTTCCACTGAGAACCCTCCAGGGCTCCCAGCTCATCCGCCTCAAGAAAAGTGGCCACCGGGCGGTCGGCGTTCCCGAAGCTGCCGCCCAAGACCACTTGCTCAGACTCCAGACCCAGAGAGGTACGGCAAAGCTGCAAACCAATCAGAGTGCGAGCACCTTTTCCAGGTTTGCGCTGATTGGTCCTTCACCCCTTCTTATCTTTTCTCTGTCTCCTGAGCTAAAAAGGTGCTGTTTTTTTTTTGCTTATACTTGCTAAAGTATGCCTATTTTGTTAGAATCTGCCTGTAAGCTGCCTAAAAAAAGTTGTAATACTTGCAAACTGCTCTTGCTAGATTGATTAAGTGAAATAACCCTTCCTTTGCCTCTGTAACTGCTGCCCAGACTTCAGGGCACCAAGGAAATGGATGCCTTTCATTTGTAAATTAGTTTTGTCAGTGGGTAGCTCGACCATTGTCTGGGACCAGTACTAATTGGCTAGGCTTTCTCTTCCCCTTCAGCCGAGAACCCTCTAGGACTCCCAGTTCATCCGCCGTAAGAACCGTGGCCACCAGGCGGTCGGCACTTCTGAAGTCACTGCCCGAGACCACTTGCTCGGACTCCAGACCCAGATAGGTACAGCAAAGCTGCAAATTTTACACCCACCCATCCATTCCTCTCCCTGACCATTATTATATAGACCTCCTTGCCCTGCCCTCCACTGCCATTGGCTTTCCTAAAAATCTATCCTTCCCGCCTCCCTAGGACGCCCACAGACATATACATTTTGGGCTGCCACTTCAGGTTTGAGTGTCCTATCCTAACTAACCCACCACAGTCTCCCCTACCACTCATCTCAGATCAGATTTGTGACTTCTTATTACTGTCCCTAGTTGCTGTGTGATAGTAAATTCTCCTTGCTCCCTACAAGTAGTTTCAGCACCTACATCCCTTTGCTGACCCTGTGGTGTGTAGCCTTAGCTGGTGATACTTCTTAGATCAGGTCTATGACTTCTCATAACTATCTCTAGTTGCTGTGCCATAGAAACATTTCCTTGCTCCCTTCAAGTGGTATCGGCACCTATATCCCTTTTCAGACCCTGTGGTGCATAGCCTTACCTGGTGATACCGGCATCTCGTTACCTACCCAAGGAATGTTACCCACTCAGCCCAGTACCTGCATCAACTGGTGTCATATGGCTAGGGTCTTAACATGTATATCACTAGGACTGAACAGTACAAAGAATAGGTCCTTGCATTCCTACGCCAATACTTCCACTAGCCAAAGAAGGTTTAGTTCTTCCAAATTACCACTTGTTGCCCTGAGGAAAGTTGTACTCCTCCTCTTGCTGTGCTCAGGTAATGTTAAACTTAACCCTGGTCCTATGCAAGCAATTCCTTCACTGTCCAAAGTTATGAAGCATAAAGGTATCAGCTTTATGCATGTTAATGTGTGTAGCCTCTTAAAGAAACTCACCTCAATACAGGCTTGGGCTATCCACACGGAGCCAGATGTACTTGTCATATCTGAATCCTGGCTTCGTCCATCCGTGTCAGACAAAGAGGTCAATATCCCCAACTATATGTTATTCAGAGCCGATAGAATAACCAGAGGCAGTGGTGCAGCCATCTATGTTAAGGACAAGTTTACGGTCACTACCCTTGACACTACATCAATTGCCTATGCCTTTGAATGCCTGTCCTTAAAAATTGAAATATCTAAACCAATGGCCCTCCATGTCATAGGATGTTATAGACCCCCATCCTCGGGGTCACAGCTCCTGTCCCACTTATCATATACTATGAGTACCAACACAATGGAAACAATTATACTAAGGGACCTTAACTACGACTGGCTGTCAAGCACATCTCTTCCACTTTAATCCTTCTGTGACTCTCATGGGCTCTCTCTACTTATTAATGAACCTACTTGTATCAATAAGAAAAACCCTACAAAAAGTACACTATTAGATGTAATTCTAGTTAGCAAACCCCATTTCTTCCCTCATGCTGAGATCTTTTCTGCCGATGTTAGTGACCATTGCTTTTTTGCTGGCATAAGAGCAGTCCCTAAACCAACAACCTCAGTAAGTTGTCTACCAAAAGATCAAATTGGAATTTTGACCCGCTTGCATATATCAATGACCTGAAAGCCTCCCTGCTTTGGCAGACCTTTTATTAAGCAAATCAGTAGAAACAGCATATGCCATTTTCCATGAAATTGTATCCAGCGCTCTTAACACCCATGCACCCTTAGTCAAAACCCGCATAAAGGCTAGAAAGTGCCGTTGGTTTCCAGCAGACATCAAGGCAGCACTATTAAAAATAGACAAGCTCTGGAAGCTAGCATGCAAATCCCACAAAGCCGAACACTGGCATCTTTTCAGAACAGCCAGAAACCACTGTACAAAGCTAATTCGGGAAACCAAGTCCGACTTCTATCGCTCTGAACTTGACACTGCCTCCAACTGCCCTACCAAGTTCTGATCCACAATAAAAGAACTTTCTGATAATACCACAGGAAACGCTTTCCCCTCAAAAATTATTTCTGACAATGTAACTGTCAATAACAATAAAGAGATACTATAAGCCTTCAACAATCACTTTGCTACTGCAGGGCTAGCTTTTGATAACTCACCTGCATGCAACCTATGCTCCCAGCTTACCATGCAACCTTCAGAATCTAGTCCCTCAGATGCAATCTTTTCATTCTCTTCTGCCTCACTATAAGAGGTCGAAGATCTCCTCCAGTTGGACATCAGAAAAAGTGCTGGCGCTAACACCTTCGATCCATACTACCTAAAGATTACCTATCATGTCTTGGCCATACCTATTACGCATCTATTAAACTTGTCCCTTTCTCAAGGGACCCTTCCCAAACTGTGGAAGACTGCACATGTTATTCCGTTGTTTAAATCCGGAGACCCCTGTGATCTACACAACTACAGGCATTTCTCCCTTCTCTCGGTACTATCAAAACTTCTGGAAAAAATCATGACTGCACAGCTGAAATCTTTCATAGATGATACTAACCTGCTAAACCCAATGCAATCTGGTTTCAGAACTGAACATAGTACAATCACGGCCCTGGCCAAGCTGACAAATGACTGGCAGTGCGAGCTAGAGAACAAAAAATTTGTATGCTCTGTTTTTCTAGACCTAAGTAAGGCCTTCGACACTGTTGACCACAGCCTCCTTCTTTCTTCATTAAAAGCTATTGGTCTAGATTCAACCTCCTTACGTTGTTTCCACAACTACCTTTCTGATAGCCACCAACAGGTCAAGGCCGAAGGTGAACTCTCCCCCTTAAATCTGTCAAAAAGAGGCGTCCCACAGGGATCCATCTTGAGGCCACTCATATTTGCCTTATACATCAACAATATAGACTCAGGCATCAATGAGGCGAAAATTCATCTGTTCGCAGATGATATAGTGATCTACCTA
Organism: Neoceratodus forsteri; assembly: GCA_016271365.2. NCBI lineage: Eukaryota > Metazoa > Chordata > Ceratodontiformes > Ceratodontidae > Neoceratodus > Neoceratodus forsteri. The sequence continues at coordinate 537,180,157 of CM057449.1, read as the reverse complement.
AGCCATACAACTCCTGAAACTGTCTGTAGATACCTGCAAGCTGACATTAACATCCTTCAGTACCAGCTCCTTAGTAAAAAATTGCTACTCAATGCCAAAAAGACAAAGGCAGTGCTATTTTCACCTATTAACCATGCAGCCTACCCTGCTCTATCCCCCATCACCACCCTCCTAGGAGAAACCCTGGAATTTGTGCCGAAATTCAAATACCTAGGGGTCTGGCTGGACTTCAGACTCTCCTTTGCAGACCACCTGGAGGATTTGTTAAAAAAACTGAGGCAGAGACTAGGTATCTTCTTCAGGTTAAACCGCCTACTAACTACAGAGGCCAAGAGACAGCTAGTTCAGTCTACGTTCCTTTCCCTAATTGATTACGCTGACTTTATATACAGCCAATGTGCTACTTCATACCTCAGTAAATTGGACATACTTTACCACAGAGCCCTGCGCTTCATCACTAGTCTCCCCTTCTCCACCCATCACTGCTCTTTATATGATGCCGTAGGTTGGACCTCCCTACACTACAGACGAAAAAAAAATGCAGCTCTCTGGACATACAGAGCTATCACTGGCAAACTTCTGCAGTACGTTGTTGATTACCTGACTCTCAATATGCCTAGAACCTATGCCCTAAGAAGCTATTCACTGATTTCTCTGAAAGTGCCCAAAGCGTTTTGAGAGAGCTGCCATAGGATTTGTTCTACCGTCACTCTGGAATAGAAACATAGAAACATAGAATTTGACGGCAGATAAGGACCACTTGGCCCACCCAGTCTGCCCATTTCCCTACCTAATGGATAAGCTGCAGATCCTAGTTAACCAGCAGCCTACTTCTTCCTAACCCCACCCCCTAGAATTGCTTTATGACTGTCCCATGCATGCTTGAATTCCACCACTGTTTTTGACTCCACAACCTCCTCTGGAAGGCCGTTCCATGCATCCACAACCCTCTCTGTGAAAAAATACTTCCTTAAATTACCTCTGAGCCTCCTATCTTCAAATTGTGCCCTTGTTCTTGCACACCCTTTTTTGAAAGATGCTACCCTCTTGGACTTTGTTGATTCCCTTGAGGTACTTGAAAGTTTCTATCATGTCCCCCATCTCCCTCCTTTTCTCGAGGCTGTACACATTAAGCTCCTTAAGTCTCTCTTCATATGTCTTCTGGTGCAGACCCTGCACCATTTTAGTTGCCCTCCTCTAGACAGCTTCCATCCTATCTATGTCTTTACGGAGATTGGATCTCCAGAACTGCACGCAGTACTCCAGATGGGGTCTTACCAGCTCTCTGTACAGAGGGATAATAACTTCCTGTTTTCTACTGGTGATGCCTCTCCCTATGCATCCCAGTATCCCCCCAGCCCTCCTTGCTGCCCTCTCACATTGCTTGCCCACCTTTACGTCATCTGATGTTATTACTCGCAGGTCCCTTTCCATTTTTGTTAGTATCTCACCCCCAATTGTGTACTCTTCCCCTGGCTTTTTGTTTCCCAGGTGCGTTACCTTGCACTTCTTAGCATTGAATCTAAGCTGCCATACATTTGACCATTCCTCTACTCTTGCCAAGTCCATTCTCATCCTTTCCACCCCACTTTGTGCATCAACTCTGATGCAGATCTTTGTGTCATCTGCAAAGAGACATACTTTTCCTTCCAGTCCCTCTGCAATGTCACTTATAAAGACATTGAAGAGGACCGGTCCTAATACTGAACCCTGCGGTACCCCACTAGTAACCCCCCTTTCTTCAGAGTGGACTCCATTTACTATTACTCTCTGTGTCCTTTTCTCCAGCCAATTCTTTACCCAGGCTGTCATCTTGGGACCCACTCCCAGGCTGGCTAACTTGTATATTAATCTTTTGTGTGGGTCTGTGTCAAATGCCTTGCTAAAGTCTAGGTAGGCCATGTCCACAGCCCCTCCCTGATCTACTACTTTGGTCACCCAGTCAAAGAAATCTATCAGATTTGTTTGGCATGACCTTCCCACTGTGAATCTTTGGGTCCTGTGCCCCTCTGGCCTCTAGATACTCGACAATTCTTTCCTTCAGAAGTGATTCCATCATTTTCCCTACCACTGAGGTAAACTAACAGGTCTGTAGTTTCCTGCTTCTGCCTTGCTCCCACTTTTGTGAAGGCGAATCACATCAGCCGTCCTCCAGTCCTCGGGTACCACCCCATCCTCCCATGATTTGTTAAAGAGGGTAGTCAGTGGTGTCACTAGTTCTACCCTTAGTTCTTTTAGAATTCTGGGATGAATCCCATCAGGCCCCATTGCTTTTCCACCTTCAGTTTTAGAGTTCTTTCAGAACCTTTCTTCTGTAAATGGGCTGGTATCAACTTCTGTATCCAGAGTGTTTCTACTGTTTGTTTATGTACCTCTCTTCCTTTGTAAGTACTGAGCAAAATATTTGTTTAGTATCTCTGCCTTTTCACAGTCACCCTCTGCCCACCCTCCCTCCCTCCCTCCCTTTATTAAGCCTCACTATCCTCCCTTGGTCTTCCTTCACTCCCTGATGTACCTATAAAGGTTTTATCCCCCTTCTTAACTGAGTTGGCTATCTTTTCCTCAGTTTGGGCCTTTGCAGTTCTGACTGCCTTCCCAGCTTCCTTTTGCTTTAACTGGGACAGTTCTCTGTCCTGCTCCTTCTGTGATTCCTTGTACTTCCTGAATGTTATCTTTTTCTCTTGAACCTTCACTGCCACTTCCTTTGAGAACCATAGTGGTTTCTTACATCGTTTCGTTTTGTTTATTTGCTTCATGCAAAGGCCTGTTACCTCTGTGATGGCAGTTTTTATTATTCCCCATTGTTCTTCCACCCCTCCTTCCTGCCCATTTGCTAGTGCATTCCTTAGGCACTCACCCATTTTGGCAAAGTCAGCCTCCTAAAGTCCAGTACTTTTGCCTTTGTATGGCTTGACTCTATTGCTGTGTTTATTGTGAACCATACTGTTTGATGGTCACTAGTTCCCAGATGGCTACCCGCTCTACATCTGTGATCCTCTCTTCATCTCCATTTGAGAGAACCAGGTCTAAGATCCCCCAGGTCCCTCTTGAGTGGGCTCCAATACTAGTTGTCTAAGGCATGCCCCCTGTAGGGCATCTAGAATAACCCCACTCTTTGAAGTGGCAGCTGCAACTGCACTCCAGTTAACATCTGGCATATTCAGATCACCCATCAGCAATATCTCCCCTTTTTCTGCCATTCTAATTATACTTTCTATCATTTCCTTGTCCATTTCCTCCCCCTGAGAATGGGGTCGGTATACAACCCCTGTGTGGATTATGGTGCCATTGCCGGTCTCCAAATTTACCCACAGTGCATCTTCTCCTCCCTGTTTTCCCTTTTGCTCTGTTGCTTTGATTCCTTCCATTATGTAAACAGCTACTCCTCCTCCTCTTTTACGCTTCCTGTCCCTCCTGTAGATAGTGTATCCTGGTATTTTTACGTCCCAGTAATGGTTTTGTGTGTACCATGTTTCTGTGACTGCCACGATATCCAGATGTTCCTCCTCCATCAAGGCCACTAATGCTTGTTACTCAGACTATGGGTATTGGTACTCATTGCTCTCCTTTTCTTGATGGCTTTACCTTCTGTTGCAGCATCCCCCACTGACCTTTCTACCTCGGCCTTTTTCTCATTTAGTACCCTGTTTTGTAGGGAGAGGCTGGGATTTTCCTGCTGCTTGCTTATCAGTGCCTCCCCCCTTGACTAGTTTAAAAGCTTGCCAATGAAGCATTTAAACTGATTGCTCAATAGACTTGTTCCCTTCCTGGACAGATGTAGACCATCCTGTCAGTATAGGCTGGTGTCCCTCCAGGTGGAACCCGAGTCCCCAATGAAGCCAAACCCCTGTGCTCCACACCATTTTTTCAACCATTCATTAAACTGCATGGTGCAAAGTACCCTCGCCTCACTCTTGCCATTGACAGGCAGCACCTCTGAGAAGGATACTTGTGTGCTACTTGTCTTAGGCCCTCCCCAATTCTACAAAGTCCTTCTGCACTGCTCTAATCTCATGATGAGCCAAGTCATTTGTCCCTAGGTGGACAATGACATCCAGCTCAGACTCCCATGCAGCTGTTCTCGTGATCCTGAGGATGCGCTCCTGTCCCTCAAGCCATGGCACCAGGCAGGCACCTTACTTCAGTTTTCCCTGCCCCCCAGTTCTATCCTCTAATAATTGAGTCCCCACCAGGAGCTGCTTCCTCCTTGTGGTGTCCTCTGCCTCCTTCCTGTGGGCCTCCCTTGTGACAGTTGTCCTCAACCTCCTTAGTCTCCTCTGTGGGTGCATCCATAGGGGAGCTATGCTCCCCCAGAATGGTGTATGGATTGTGGAGTGGAACAACTGACTGGGTATGCCTCTGTTCCACCATCCTCACCCTCCCTGAGCCCACTGTGGTCCAACTGCTGTGCTTTCTTCGCAACCTCTGAGGTAGTGGTGGTGGCTCTGGTGCTCCCTGGATGGGGGAGGTTTCCTTCCTACCATCCAGTGTGGCCTGGGGGAAGGTTTCCTTACTACTGTCCAGTGTGGCCTGAAGATGGGCAACTTCCTCCCTCAGGGCAGAGAGTTGTCTGCAAATAGGGCAGCATCTCAGCCTCCAGAAAGACTCCCGGAAGACTGCTGCCCCACAGCCATTACATTGCACTACTCCCCACATGTTTATCTACTTTTTTTTAGGACTCCTGTTAGTATTACTGTGTTTAAGTCCTTATACTCAAAATATATTACTGAAGCCCGCAACTGCTTCCAATGATCCTAGCTCTGGAATGTGCTACAGAAATCATTGAAACTGAGGACTCCTGTTAGTCTCACTGTGTTTAAGACCTTATACTCAAAATACATTACAGAAGCCTGCAACTGCTTCCAATGATCCTAGCTTACTTACACCCCCTTCCACATCCTCCCTGCTTTTCAACATCCTCCTTCCTTCTTGTATCAGTGCATAACTCGTCCCTAAGCCACCTACTTATCTACTGCCCTAAATCTCACCCTCTCTCATCCACCTATTCCTTGTATACCCACAGCATATCATTCCTTCGCTTCTAGTATTATCCGAGTTCTAGACCCCCCCGGCTGCCCACTTCTCCCGACACATGTCTCCCCCTTGATACGCCTGGGTCTTTTTAAACTGGCTATGTATGTCTCTTTGCTTGTAGCATCCACTTCAACTAATCTCTTTGCTGGACTATAATGCCTTTACCTTACAGGAATACTAAACCATGTATGTTGTTGTATCTGGTATAAATTTTTTACTGACTTGCTACGCTGTTGTTATGTATACCCTTACCGACTGTCTTTTACCTGAACCCAAATGTATTTTTACTTATCCTGTCTATTGTAGGCCTACCTGTACTGTTGTACTCTTGCTTCTACTGTCTATTTGTCTGTATATAAATGCATTGTTAGTTGACTTGTGTAATGCAGGTCCACCTTGTAAATGAGCTTGCTCAATGGTGTTCGCCTTGACAAATAAAGAATTTGATTGATTGATTGATTGATTGATTGAAAATGAAAGTTTGACAGCTAGATGACACTGACAGATATCAGGATCTCCAACAAGATTCCATTAGAGAGATCCAGACAGAAATTGAAGATATGCTGAACCTAGGAATAGATAAGAGATGGATATCAGAGAGTGAAAGTGACATGCTTATAAACAGAGATGCAAAAAAGTTTTAATTTACTGGCAAATTTCCAGTGAAGTCTCCAGATTTGCCTCCATGGATCATTTCACAAAGTTTTTCTGTTTAATAAGGAATTTGCTATTTGTAACCTTGCCTTGCTTTTGCGGTTTTACTAAGTACAAGTTGCACTTAAAAGAAACAAAAGCAAGGCGAAGTTACAAATGGTGAACCCCCAATCATTACCTGCTGTCTAGTTGCCCCCCTGCCGATCACTGGCCTGATGTAACATCAAATTCCCTGGTGTCTAGTGCCCCCCCCACTGATCGCCAGCCCAATGTAAAATTAAATTCCCTGGTGTCTAGTGGCCCCCCCACCGATCACCTGCCCAATGTAAAATTAAATTCCCTAGTCTCTAGTGATCCTCCCCATTACCAGCCCAATGCTGAATAAAATTATACTTCTGTGGTGCCTAACCAACCCTCCTCCTTATCCCTTATCCCTAAAAGTAGTCCATTCCCTGGTGTCTAGCAGACTCCCCAACCCCCTCACTGGTGGGTGGTACCACACCACTCTGCTCCCTCCCACCCTGACCCTGAGTGGGTGACTGGTACAGCCCTCCGCACTTCACCATGGCCAGCTATCTGACTGAGCTGTCAATGAATGAGCACATACTTGTACAAGGGAATTTAATTTTACATCAAGCTGGCAATCAGGGGGTGGTATCCACAAATCACCGGGGAATTTCATTTTACATTGGGCCAGTGATTGGCAGGGGGGACCACTAGACACCAGGGAATTTATTTTTACATCAGAATGGAATTCAACGATCAGCAGCGGGGTAACCACTAGACACCAGGGAATTTAATTTTACATGAGTCCAGCAATTAGTTTTGGGGGGCAGAAGACACCAGAGAATTTTACTCTATGTGAGGCAGTGATCAGTGGGGGGGACTACTAGACACTAGAAAAAAAACCTCCTCAAAATACGGAGTTACCTAACTCTGCCAGCGAAGTTGCAACTTTGCATCTTGGTGTAGTCATCATCTCACCAGGGAGTTCCAACTTTGCATGGTGGATTAATTCATGAACATTATTTTGTGTGCTTCCTAAACTACACAAAGATTTACATAATCTCCTGGCATGTTGACAGTATCATGTATTGATTCTGCCCTGGAACCATTATTCAAATATGTAAATTACATTGCATAACCTGAGGTTACTAAAATGGATACATGTATAAAAGTCACAGGACAGATGTAAGAACTGATAAGGGGTGGCTGGCCTGGTGGCACTGAAGGATGAAGTGTTGGATGCCACACCTCATGCCACGCTGATGACTCGGAATCGGGAACATGCCTGGGTCATCAGGGGTCAACGGGGGAGGTTGAGGCCAGGAGTTGAATTGAGCAACCATAAGGCAGCTCTCCCCTCCTGGGTGGGGATCCAGCAGCACCTGCTGCAGGATTGTCCTCGGGTGGAGGCCCTTAGTGCAGTTAGGAGCTACTAGAGTAGGGATGGTGCTGCAGGTCACTGCGTGTGCATGCCTCCACACGCATGCAAGCAACTGCAGCAAGGGGCAGGGAAGAAAATGTGTAAAATATGGAGCTGGCAGGCTCCATGATGGCTCTGCAGCACCTGCACTGGCCCCCAGAGTCTAGATGTAGGTCTCCATGGGGGAGGGAACATCAACGCTCTTCACCCTTGGCCCTGCCATTGGGGGTGACCCATGGGGGTTTGCTGGGAGGGTCAGACCTGAATAAAGTGGAGGTCCAGAGACTAAGCCCCTCTGGGGGGGAGCCACTTGCCAGTTCTGCCATGGACCCCCATCACCAAGTAGTTGAGAGGTGGTGACAGGGGTCAAACAGCTTAATAAATAAAAGAACTGATAAGGGCTCTTAACACAAGGAACATTGGAACTCTGATTGGAAGGATGTGATTCTGGTCACTTTTGATGTCAAGAATTTGTACATGAGCATTCTCCATCAGGAAGGCTGAGTCCCTTATTATAAGCATTAAGAGGTAGTGAGGATAATCATCCCCCCAGTGAATTTTTAACACAACTATCAGAAATTGTGCTGGCAAAAACTTGTTTTGTCTTTTTGGGCACATTTTACCTACAAATAAAGGGGGTGGCAATTGGTAGCACCATGGCACCTACCAATGCAAACTTATATATGTGAGAATTTAAAAAAACACAAATTATGAACAAAACTACAAATCTGTATTTTAACAACATACTATACTAGAAAAGATATATAGATGACAGTAGTATGATCTGGACAGTTTTCATAGGTACATTAACAGAAAGTCAGAACACCTAGTGTTCACTATGATAGTGGACACAGGAACAATTTCCTTTCTTGATTTGAACATTTATAAGGGTGGTGGTGGCCTTCAGACAGCCCTTTACAGGAAGACTACAGACAGAAAATCTGTCATCCATAATACAAGTTATTGTGATCCAAACTTAAATCCAGCATTCTAAAATCACAGTTTATGCATGCACACAGGAATTGTTTTAATTTTTTTACTTATTTAAAATTTGGTAATCAGGAAAGGCACATGGAGTCATGGCTCATTTCCAGGTGTGACACAGGGAAAGGAAAAACATATACACATGAAGGAAAAAATGTACAATAATTGAAATAAACAAGTGCAGTATGCAAGTAGGACAAGTTACAGCTGGGCAAAATGTAGTCCTATGTAAGCAGGAGACTCAGTTAGGTTAAGGGACAACAGCAAGGAGCAACAGGTGTGATTCTGAACAGGTGCTTAAGAACAGGGAGTGAGTGGATTAGACAAAAGCTGGAGGATAGTTGGTTCCACAGGGAGGGGAAGTGGTAAGAGAAGGCAGACTAACCAGCAGTTGTGTGATGATGGGGAAGGGAGAAGAAATGGGATTCCCTGGAGCACAGCAGATAGGAGGAAGGAAAGTCAGGGGACAGAAGGGATGAGAGCTATGATGGAAGAACTCCAAACCAATATTTCACTATAAAGGCCAAGCAGTGGGTCTGTCGATGGCGGGAAATGGGTGTGATAGACAGAGAGGAGTAGGGAGAGCAGTGATGTGTATGAAAAGGAGAGTTTGTGGTGAAGCAACAAAAGGCATTTAAGAGAGTGTTTAATCTGGCAAGGGTTGAGGCAGAAGTGGTACCATAGACAGTATCCACGTAGTTGAACACAGGAAGAACCATTTTAGTTACCAACTGTCAGCGAATGGGAAGGGAGAGGCAATCTTTTTTTCGATATAATACTCCAAACTTAGGACAGAGTTTGGAGGGGATGGCATCAATATGGAAATTGAAGTCGAGATAGTTATCTAGCTAAACCTCAAGGTATTTAAAGGTGGGGACAACATCAAGGTAAATGCCATCCAAGGTGGTGAACACTGGCAGGTTCAAGAGTCTTGACAGTTTTTGTCTGGATCCAAAGGTCAGAGAGACAGGTTTTGGTTTGTCTTTACTCTGAGTTGGTTTGCATGGAACCAACCTAACATTTTTATTAATCTTGCTGGAGAAGGGCCTCCACATCAGAAGTTAATGGACCTGAGGTGTAGATGACCATGTCATCCATGTACATGTGGATTCACAAGTATGCGTAAACAGAGGGAAGGTCATTTATGAAGATGTAGAAGAGGACTGGGCCAAAGATAGAGCCTTGAGGGACCACAGCAAGGATAGTGAGAGGGGAGGATTGGACATGTCCTACTTAAAATGACTTCTGCCTGCTCTTGAGGTAAGAACTGAACCAATTTACAGCTGAGTCAACCAAGCCAACAAAGTGCAACTTGTTTAGAAGGAGAGAGTGGGGCACAGAATCAAATACCTTTGCCAGATAAATGATGACGGCAGCAGTGATGAGACCCTGATCCATCCCAGAGAGGATAGAGGCTGTAACCCACAGTAAGGAAGAATTTGTGAAGTGGCATTTCCTAAAGCAGGATTGGACAGGAGAGAGAGTGTCGGTGGTGGTAAGGAACTCAGCAATCCTGGTGCAAACTAGGGACTCCTGGAGTTTGGCTTGTAGTGAAAAAACAGAGTTTGAAAGGGTGAAGGAGGATATCATTAATAGGTTTGTTGACAGAGAATATGGAGCTCACAAAGTTAGACAAGTTACTGAGGAAGTATCAAATATGCCAAGGCAAGACACACTGAAAACCATATGGGAAGCTATTATAGGACAAAGAACAATGTTCTCTACAGTGTAGTCATACCAGTAACACAGTTAGAAAGATCCTCGCCAACAACGGTATATTATACAGGCAGAGGGTACACAAGAGGTAAGATTTAAAATTTCCTCTGATAGCCTCTAAGAACAAACATACACTGGGGGACAAACTAGTACATACTGTACTGCAAGTCAAAGGATTGTAATTCAGATTCTATAAAATAAAATATAAAAAAATCCCAAAAAACACTAAGACCAGAAAAGAAACAATTGTTGTTAGGCCCATTACCAAATGGATGCTTCCCATGTGGACACTGCTTTCAATGTGGTAACGCCTCAAAACATTATGTATATTCCACCCATATACTAATGTGAAACATCTAATTAATCAGCATATTGACTATAAAATTGGCAAGTTATATTCCTTTTGTAAAGTCCATGAGATAAACTGTATGTTGGGAAAAGCAGAAGAGAACTATGTTTGTGAATTGGTGAACATAAGGGAGATGTATGAAGGAAAGAAAATAATTCAGTGGTAGAACGATGTTTTCAACAAGCTGGCAGCTCAGTGACTTCCCTAAGATTCTTGGGCTTGGAACATTTAGCTGCCCCACCAAGACTATTTGACTGGGACAATATCTTTCTTAGAAGGGAAGTCATTGTCTATATACATTGGACTGTCTGAACCTACAAGTGGGTTTGAATGGGGAGTTTGATTGGACACCCTTGTGATATGGTTCATATCACAAAGCATTTTTGTGAATCACTAAATCAGGATGGTACCAGTGACATTGACATTTTTCTATTATTTGGAAATATTACCTGAACTTAATGGGAGTTCAAAAGGTCATTATCAATCTTGCATGTTCAGAACAGAAACATCTATGAGAATCAAAGGTATAGGGACCATTATATATTGCTTCAACAAACTTCTTATACATTATCATTAAGCATACTATGAAGGTCATAAAGCCATTGACGTAATTAAGAATGTTTAAGGTCATGTAATTTATATATTGTTTTATATGCCAGACTCTTTAATGGTAAAAGATCGGGTGGTGTTAAGCTGTCCATATATGCAGTAGTTTTTGTTTCATGGATATCATGACAAAGGTATAATTTTTTTTTTGTAGAAGCTCTTTTCAACTGATATATAGCTTTAGCCTTTTGAAAGCTTGAAACAACCTGATTTCCTGTTACAAATACAGGGTTCAAAACTAAAAAAAAATATTTAAAATCTGACAACTAAACTATATAATGATTTTTCTATTTATATAGCTCAAAAAACAGCAGAAATATAAACTTAACAAAGTTGGGGCTTTAGCCATGGGAGGGGAGCAAACCAGGGCAATTTACAGATTCAGCTTCAGAATAACCTCCCCAGTCTTCTACTCTACAGCAGCTTCTGTAGTAGCCTGCAGAAATGGGTGAAGTCTCAAAAATTCCCTCTTGTGAATTAATTCACAAATTTCATGCAATTCACAAAGTGAAATTCGTGAAATTTGTGCACTTCACGGAAGCAAATTTGTGTGAAATTTGCCCATGTCTACTAGTGACCACAAGCATAATAAAACAAACTGCTGTGAAACAGTAGATCAGAGACAAGGGCTCCCTATTTAGTTGTTGAAGGGTGCATGGAGGTGACTATGCACTCTCACTTTGTGCAGCAGGCATTCTGCAGTACATGTCTGGACCCATGTACCTCTATTGTGCAGGCTAACCAGGTACCTCACTTTATAGCAATAGTGGAGACAGTGTAGCCCAGGGAGGCTACCACCAACCAACATTTCAAGCCTGTAACTGGGCTCTTTGTCAAAGAGCCCAGTTACAGGCTTGAAATGTTGGTTGGTGGTAGCCTCTCTGGGCTACACTGTCTCCACTGTTGCTTTATTGGTCACAATAAATGATTTTTTTGCTGAAGAACTTGAGAATTTGCTGCATTATTGAGCATTGAGTGCTGTGTTCTTGCTGTTACTGATTCATAGTTTCAGGACTTGCAGCACCATCCCCTAGGGAGTGACCCTTTTTTCAGTCTGGTACCACACTTTATAGCATGGTGGCACCTATCTGAAGCTGTCTGCCCATTTATTTGTGATACCGCTACTTAAACTCCAACTACCTATGCCATTAATTGTTAAATATTGCAGCGGCAAGGGGACATCATGTAGCAGTGTTTGACTTAAATGATACTGCAACTAACAAAACTTCCCAGTGCCACCACCACCATGATACACTTTAGCACTAATGGTTTATTAATTTTGCCAAGAGGACCACTCTATCCTTTCAAATCACTGCTCTCCCCATCCATTAACAACATTTTCCCTCAGTCTCCTAAGGTAATCTGTAGATTAACATGGGTCTTGTGTTAGAAGCCAAATGCTTGCATGTATTCTTTCTTCTAAGTGACTGTACTAGCTTTGCACAGCTACCTCCCCCCTTTGCCTATGATATCAGCCCAAGTAGGATTTGGTAATATGTGCCACTTCCATCTACTTCCACCAGTATGCGAGTGATCACAGGGGTAATTTGATAACTATCTGTATGATTGATTTGGGGGAAGGGGGGATCAATGTTCCCTGCCTCTGAGTACTGCTGTTAGCTGAGTTTTTCATTCTAGGAGGGGACTGTTACCTGAGAAGCTGGTATGTCTTGGGTGCCCAGTGCAGTGGTGGTGATGACAGTTTATTCCTTCCTTCCTCCCTCCCATCAAATCATGTATTGTATTTTTTTAAGGTAGACATTTTCCTTGTTTGTGTCTGTCTGTCTGCTGGTCAGATGAACACTGATGAGGTCAGCTCACGGTGATGCTCATTATTGGCCAGAGTTCTCTGTGAGTGTGACCTGTTTCTGTGTCCAGTGGTGGGTCCAAGAAGATGGGGATGCCCAAATGCTGTCCAGTTGCTTGGTCTCGTGGGAGAACATGCAGAGGTATTGGAGGCATCCGGTCATAATACGTCTGGCCGATGCCCTCTAAAACTACTAGATGATTGCCATGGGGGATTGCCTTTTAAGAGATTGGTGTTCCAGCTGTGTGTTTGTCATCCTTCTTGCTGTCAGACCTTGTTTTTGTTTACAACCATGCAGCCATCTCTGAGAGCCAGTGGCAGGAACTCCAGTGACGGGAACAAAGAATTATAAATCTAGGGGGAAGCTGCAGTAACCATTTGGTCTACTTACTAGTGAAAGTCCTTGGAGTGGTAGGTGATCCAAGTAAGACCTTCAAAACTAGGCTAATCAAATACAGACCACTCTTAGTAGCAAAAGCATACAGTTGCTGAGTCTTAGATGGTAAGGCAGGCACACTGAGTGCAGCAAAATGTAAAGACCCAGGAACTCAAGATCTGGCAGGTCCAGGCCCCCTTTGAGTTCAAAACCTTGATTCTGGGGTTCAGGGTTGCAGACAATGAGAACCATATGCAGCAATGGTTATTAGTGTGGAGAACATTAAAAGAATGGAGGAGCTGATGGCCTGGTTGAGACTCACCATGGAAAAACATGTGGAACTGAGGGTCAGGTGAGACTCACAAATGCTCTGATCTCTGAAGACATAGGGGGCAATGGTGGATGCCTGGACCTGCAAGACCCAACCAGGGGGCTAGCTGGGAGCTGATAGAGAACTATGGTATACCCTATATCCTTACAGCCAGATTCAGATTCCATGCCTACAAGAGTCAGTACAGTAATGTAACAGTTCCCATGGTGTTACCCAAGCCTGCCACCTGGCTTCCCATGGACATGGACTTATTGGGCATCCTCTTGTCTTCCCCCATGGAAGGTTCCACAGGTTCCACAACTGTGGGGTAGAGGATCTGGTTCCTGCGATATATGCCCTGTCAGTGTAGGGCTGTGAGTGGCTGGACCTTCATATTCACCCCTCTGTGTTTTTTCCTCCTAGTTTTTTCCCTGCATGGATGCCAACAGGAGAGCACTCAGAAGCTCAAAACATGCCTAGTTTGCTGAGTGTGTTACCACAGGCTATCCCACAGAAAGTCTCTCCAGGTGTACAGACACTTGAGGTCACCCAGGTGGCAGTAAAATGCTGGAGCTAACTGCCCTTCCTTCATGGAGGAGGAAAGCATACTCTGGAAATCTCAACCTTCCTTCTCATAGTGGGCCTATGAGGGCCTAGGCTTACTCCTGAACGTGATTCATCAGTGTCATAAGTGGTAGCATTACCACAGTGCTGATGGGCCAGCTGAGGAGAAGGATTAGGTTACTCCTGATAATTTCACCTTTAGGGCATAATATACTCAGCCTCATCTCATGTTACATGATCCCTTTGGGTAAGATTAACTGAGGAAACCCAACTCCTGGTCATGGCTTAATGCTTAACATTCTTATCCACTTCATTCTTCCTGCCCCATCTATTACAGATCTCTAAGTCCACTAGCACCATAAAATTAGTACTTTAAGGAATCCAACACTGTGCAGATACTTATCCTCTTTGTCTCACTTCTAAGCCTAAATACCAGTAATCTCACCCAGTCATGATTGCACAACATATTTCTGGGGCAAGATTATCAGATATTTGGGCCCAGCAAGTAGTCAGAGAGAATGAGGATATTTGTACTGCATTGAACCATCTAAGGGACTATTTTTGTGCTTCTGGGTGACTAGGGGACGTCTAAGGATTTGGTGGAAATGGTGGTGAGCTGAGATTGGTGGGGAAGGGTTTTACTGTATTTTAGCAGCAACTGGAGGCAAACATGCTGTGCAAGAGAGTATGATTTGTAGCTCTGATGAGCTAATTAGAAATTTGTATCACAATTAAAGAGTACTGGGTAGTTTTTTTGCAATGCAAATTGAGGTAAAATGTTCACCAGAACTTGCTGTGGTACTGGGAAGGTGGCAACCTCTCATTCTGCCTGGTACCCCCAACTCTTGTGATACTGACAAACAGAGTTCTAAGCTCACTCCTATATACAGGTTAACTGCATGTCAGTGCAATGTGCTGTCACTGGACTACAAAGCAGTTGATAAACAGTATGTTCCAAAGTTTTTCAATGCACCTTAACATATCCTAAAAAAGAGAGAACAGTACAAATGATCATCATAAAAAAGACTAAGTTACTCACTTATATATTTTACTGCTGTGGAGTAGAAAGGTTTATGGGTTAGGCATATCATTCATGTGTGCTGTCAGTGGGTGGCACCACTCTTCAGTGTTTTATTGCTGCTTGGTACTGTAAGTAGTGTGTACTGCTCCTTGATGTTGCCTATGAGATGAACTTTGCCAATGCTTGCTACTACTGCTTGCTGTTAAATGCTAGGAGCCTACCTAAAAAAGTGGAGGAATTTAAATTTATCATGGAGTCTCACCAGATCAAAATATGCACTATTACTGAGATATGGTGGGACCAAAGTAATATATGGGGTCATTATATTAAGGGGTACCAGTTTTTTTTCCAAATCAAGAGACTACAGAAAAGGGGGAAGAGTGGCCCTATATATACAGGATGATATACAGGTGGAGGAAGTGAAACTAGTTTCTAACAATTTGGAACAAGTCTGGGCAAAAATGATTCCTATCAAGTCACCTAAATTCTTCCTGGAAGTGCTTTATATATCCCCATCTATAAGTAAGGAAGAGGAATATATGCTGCAGCATCATATCTAAAACTTAAACCCAGCCAACAAAATCATTTTACTTGGTGATTTCAACCTTCCAGGCATTAGATGGGACTCCCTCAAAGGATCAAGTAGAGCAGAGAAGGATTACTTTGATTTGATCAGGTGGGCTTAGAACAATTGGTACTGTACATGAACAAACTAGAGGTCACGATACCCTTGACTTGGTAGGAACAAATATGAAATCCAACATTCAAAACTGTAATCCTATCACACCCCTGGGAAATAATGACCATTGCATGATTATCTTTACAATCCAGATAGAAAGCATAGCTATAGAAGGCAATACACATATGCTAGTTTGGAGTAAAGCAAACTTCAGTGCCATTAAGGACAGGTTGGTGAAATGGAATTGGAATAATGCCTTTAAAAATAAAAATACACAGAAATGTAGGAGGCTTTAGAAGAAATATTATGCAAGTATACTAAAGATCACATTCCCATAAAAAGAAAGTATCTGAGAGGAGCAAGAATGCCAAGTTGGATGAACAGCAACATAAAAAAGATGAGCAAAACAAAACAAAAATGTTTTAAAAATGTAGGAGGGAGCAGAAGGAATGCAGGCTGGATTAAATACAGACACCTAAAGAATAATATAAAAAAAATTCAGAAAGGCAAAGACAGCACATGAAATCAAGCTTGCAGCAAAAACAAAGAATAATTATGAAGCCTTCTACGCTTATGTAAATGAAATAAAAAACATAGGGCAAAAAATTGGTCCTCTAGAAGGGTTGGATGGGAAAATGACAACCACAATCAGAGATATGGCTAATGTACAGAACAATTATTTTGCATCAGTTTTTAACAACAAAGGAAGTATAAAAGGCATAGGGAATCAAGGCAGCATTTCTACCAGCCCTATACAAATTATGGCCTGTGACATACAAATGCGATTAGCAGCATTAAATCTGTGAGAGGCTTGGGTAACAAAGGATACTTGCAGGGAGAGGAGTTCTTTTTCCACAGTCTTTTATTTACTGGAACCAGCAAATGCAAACAAAATGCCAAAATAAAAGCGAACTTCACGAACAAAGAAAAAAATAACTAAGTTCTGTAAGGCTTTTTACAAGGAAAACAGGCAAACAATCCATTATTCTGGCAGTATTTCATTCCATTACAACCTTCTTCTTGATGCTTACAACACAGCATCCAAACTTCATCTGCTCTATTCAAAAAAAACTTTGGCATATAAAGGGTGCAAAGCAAAAGGATTGGTTCCTGAACCAATCAATCAAACTTTAACATAATTTTTAGAAATAAACTTGATATGTCACATATATTATAGCTTCCTCTACCATCTAATTAATTTATATTTATTAGCTTCAAAGATTAATTCTTATTTTATCAGATTTTAGAGCTGCTACGATATTCTGCAAATGCCAGGAGCTCCCGCTCTACATCACTGTAAATAAAAGCAGGCAGACAAGGGCCGGCCAGCTCCTAAAGAGCAGAGCAGTCGGGAGGAAACTTCTGGCATATTTACTCTAAATTAAAAGACTAACAGCCACATGAAAATAAATTCTAAGAGGAAAGACTCCTAACAACATGGCTTCATTTAAGTTTTATTTTTACTTGCTCGAAATTGAGACGCCGAGCGGAGTTACACGAATGTACACGTTTAGAAGGAAAGTGACAATTACTGGAAAGTTAATTATAGTATAGCGCTCCAAATTTCAAGTGAGTACTCATAATCTGTCAACATATTCTACTTGAATATACACAGACTGTTCTTCAATAAAGGAAATGAAAGTCATACTCAAACTAAAACCCTTGAAAGACAAAACAGTTGTATTTCTTTTCTTTTACCAACAGCCTAACCAACTACGGTTTAATTTTAGACTCTAAGGATCGTTTGACTGGGACTGCAACCTACCCAGCATAACTGTACTGACGTTATTTCTATTTTTAAAATAACTCTACTTTAATCAAGAAAAAGGGGGGGGCTGGCATTCAAACATTAATGCCAAAAAGAATTGAGAGAGGAGAGACAAAAGATAAATGTAAATAGTCTGTAATAGGTGGCCAGGCTATTACAAGCTATTTACCCAGACAACTCCTAAAAAAAAAATTTGAACATGAACAAACGCACACAAAGACGAAGACAGCATTCATTCCACGAGACAACAGATAAAAAACAAGGAGAATAAGGGGGAGAGTGTTTATTTAGGAGCCCCCCTTTCACAAAATCCAAACAAATCACCAGGGCTGGATAGTTTCCATCCAAGGCTACTTAAAGAATTGGCCACTGAGCTAGCACCACCACTAAGCCATCTTTCTCAGATATCCCTAGATGGGGGGAAGTAGTAACCATTTGGATGAAGGCAGTAGTGATACCTCTTTATAAAACAGGAAACAAAAAAAGCCTACAGATCAGTTAGTTTGACATGTGTGTTATGTAAAATTCTAGAGGTAATCATGAAGCACTTTATCACTTCCTTCCTTCAGGAAAATGAGGTACAGGACAGTACTCAGCATGGTTTTAGAAGGGAACAGTCTTGTCAAACAAACATGCTTGACTTTTACGATAGGGTTAGTAAAAGACTAGACTCCAGGGTGTCAGTGGATGTCGTTTTTCAGGATTTTACAAAGGTTTTCGATAAACTCCCCCAACCCTTCAGCTCATTGAACATCTACATAAAATAAGGATTCATGGATCCCATCATGGCTTACATGTAGGAAACAAAGAGTAAATATTAAGGGGGCCTTGTCAGATTGGACAGAGATTACCAGCGGCATGCCACAGTGTTCAGTCCTTAGACCCTACCGTTTAACATCAGTGTTGCAACATTATCATTTGACCATGAGAGGGTATGGCTCACAATGATTGCCACTCGGAAGTTGACTTGCTAGACCAGAATGATCATCTTGCATTATGGCAGGCCTTAGACCATATAAACAAATGGTGCGACACTTTCCAACTAACCTTGAATCATGATAAATGTACAGCAATGCATCTGGGCTAAAAAAAAACCACACAACTGCCAAATATCAGCTAGGTAACATTAGCCTTAAAACAGTAACTGAGGAAAGGGACCTGGATATCACTATCTGTAAAGATCTTTAATTTGGCATTCACTGCACCAATGTTACCAGGAAAGCAAATGGGGTCTTAAATTCTATCCTCAAAAATATTTCCAGTAGGGATAGAATGGTTCTGCTGCCCCTTTATGGATCTTTAGTGAGTCTGTTGGAGTATGGAACCCAGGTTTGGTCACCATGCCTCAGGGGAGACATTGCCAAGTTAGAGAAAATACAAAGGATGGCCACACGCACGGTTAAAGGGATGTAAAAGAAAGATTACACCACTAGATTGGAAGAGTTGAAGATGTTCACACTGGAGTATGGAAGGTTAAGAGGAAACATGTGCCTGCTTTTTGATGCATTCACTGACTAAGACCTATGGGCAAAGTTAGGTTTAACACAGAAAAATAGACTACATGATACCAGGGCACATTCATTACAGCTACAAGGGTAAAGTTGCAGAACATGGTGTAGAAACATGTGGTACACCCAGAGGATTATCCCTATATGGAATGGTTTGCCAGAAGAGGTGGCGGGAAGTTCATCAGTTGATAGGTTACATGAAGCAGGCAAGCTTTAAACTCAGCAGGCAAGCACTATGGACATAAGTCCCCTCAGCTCTGTATTTACCTATGTTACCTACATGAGGGCTGTGCAACTGCATGGTACTGCAGGTTGTGTGTGTGGCTCCTTGATGCTGCTGATGAGGTGAGCGTTGCCATCTCTTGCAGGTAGACTCACTACTCATTGGTGCTGCTGATGGGGTGTGTGCTGCTCTTTTCTGTTGCCTGCAGGGTGTGCTGCCTCCTGGTGCCAGCTTTGGGGGGATTGCTTTCTAGTACTGTTGGTATGACACACCACTTCATGGTACTGCAAGTAAGGTGTACAACTCCATGCTTTGACTGGAATCCCATGACATTGGAAAATTCATCTGTAATATACTGGACAATTTTTGATACTGTGATAGCTGTGACTCACCATATACCACATTTTGAAGTCATTAAAATAATTTTTGGGGGTATTTTTAAGAATCACTGTCATGTTCTGCACAAACTGTCCTTGATGCAAGAGTTTAAAGAGACAGTTTTTCACACAGATACCTACTTCCATAACATAACTGGATTCTAAATATCTATAGTTTTACACATCATGGTTTTCATGCCATCACAATTATTTTTACCATTCCTACTCCCAACCCCAGCATCACACGTTTGACTAACATCCTGACCCCAGCATTACCCCAGATATCTCCCTCCTGGATTCCAGTATCATAATCCTTACCCCTATCCTGACCCAAACATCAAAGCCCTGTACTTCTAAAACCATCTCACAACCCTGAGCCCACTCCCAGTGCCAGTACAACAGCACTGACCTCCTTCCTGACACCAGTACCACAGCTCTCAGAACCTTACTCTCTCCCCAACCCAGTATCATAGCCCACAAAACTTTTCCCCATTCAATCACAGTATTACAGCCCTGACCCCCTCAATCACAGCCTTGAGCCCCTTATGATCACCCTGTCCCTTATCTGACCCCCCTAAACCCATTATCTGGACTGTAACCTCCTTAATCGCACCATTGACCCCTCTCAGAAAAACAGTACCACTGCCCTGACCAACTCCTGAACTCTAGTATCCCAACTTTGACCTCATTAATCACAGCCTTCACCCCAGAAACTGGCTGCATAGTATCAGTATGGCAACTGCCCTGCCCCTCCCTCATGATCATGCCCCCTCATGAATGCTCACTCCTCTGATACTGACTGATCAGATTCCATAATTATAATCAGTACTTTTACTAATGGCCATGGAAGTTCTACCTGGAACTCTTACTTACAGAGTATGTTCAAGGTTCAAGTTTATTTGATCAGCATCATGCCATTACAACATCAAGTATCACACAAAAGAACAGAGCAGAGCAATTGTGCATATAGAAAAATACAAAAAAAATACAGAGACCATTAAAAACATGCAAAGGGTTTAGTCCTTCAAATTCTGTATATAATACAAAAACTAATTGGTAATTTTATTCACAAATGAGGCATCATTGACAGTCATTAGAAAAAAAAAGGATCCTCCAGTAATTCACTTAGCTCAGAAAGCACACTAAGAACCCAGGTACTACAGGGTTTAGAGTACCAGTGGCAAATAAACATTACATGTTCTAGGTTTTTATGGCCTCCCAGTTGGCAAAAACAGGATATTTTGGAAGCCTTTTGTGCATGTGCAAATCTGGCAATTATAATATTTCTAGGAAATAGCTCAAACGTATACATCAGGGCCCAAATATTCAGACTGCGCTAGACAGTGGCACAAGCCTGGGTGCAGCGCAACTGTGATGCCGGGACTAGGTCCAGGTGATATTCAATGGGGATGTGCCATGGCACTGCACCATTGAATATGGCATGGATAACACACATGCTGAGCATGGCACAGTGGCACTGCACCGGTGCAAGCCACTGATAGGGAGCACGGGGATGAGCCAGCACAAATGCAGTTGCGCTAGGTGCATCACCCATGATATTCAGCAGGGGGCATGCAAATGAGGCCATAATATATGCAAGGTGCAACAGGGGCCATTTGCATGTCATTATGGCCCTATTTGCATGCCTTGTGCAAGGCAGCCTGGTGAATTGTGCCTGGTGCCCTGCACAGACTGACCTGTGCACAGTGAGGGTCCCGGGTCAACCCCCACCCCATAGCCATGATCATGGTAAATGTAAAATAAAACATTCCCTGGCAGTCTTGTGGCGCCCCCTCCCTCTCTTCTCCCTTATCACTGGTATCTGCCATTTAGTAACTCCTTGAGAAGTCTAGTGGAACCCCCCACCCATTGCAGCAATCATGGTATTTCTAGGAAGAGATTTTGGTGATTCAGTGAGTCTTCCACCCCTCCATTATCCCTTTCGCCCAATTCCCCGCATCCTCTCCATCATTTATGTACGACCCCTCACCCATACACCACACCGTTAATTCGTTTCCATCGGACAGTAGTATGGGTTGCAAGATACTGTGTTAAAGTCCCAAATATGAATGACTTCATTCACATATTTGGGACTGTCTAGTACAGTATGTCCCGTGCTTATACTATACCTGACAGTCGGTGGGCTGCCGGGCTGTATGCGAGTGGTTGCGCTGCCTACCAATGATTGGAGGATCGGGGTGGCAAGGGTTCTGTGGGTGGTAGGGTGGGGAGCCACTGATCACCAGGGATATATTATACGGAGATGAACTGCAATCGCGGCAAAGGGCGGGGGGGTTCCAGTAGAGTACCAGGGATTTAATTACATGTCAGATACCGGTGATCGGGGATAAGGGAGAGAGGAGAGTGCCGCTAGACTACCAGGTATGTAATTACTCATCAGACACCAGCGACTGGGGACAAGGGAGGAAGGGGGGTACCACTAGACTGCCAGGGAATGTTTTATTTTACATTTACCATGATCGCAGCAATGGCTGGGGGGGTTCCATAGGACTACCAGGGATGTAAATAAATGTCAGATACCCATGATCGGGGACTTGGAAAGGAAGGAGGTGCCACTAGACAACCAGGGTTATGTGGGTGCTTGGTGATGGTGATCTGGGTGGGTGGGTGGCCACCCACAGCTGGTGGCTGCTGTTTTGCGCCATGCAGTACAGCAGCCCACCTGTGGGTGGCCAGGATTTGTTTCCACTTTTCACGGGCTCAACTTTGAGCCCGTGAAATGTGGTGCACTGCAGGGTTGCACCAGCATATGCGCTGCACATCCTGGTCTGAATATCGGATGTGCCCCATATACATGGGCACATCCCCTTCATCTGCGCCGCATACGATTACATTGTGCATCAGGATTTGCACTGCTCTGGGCAGCCTTTTCAATATACCACGAGGCACAATGCGGGGTTGCGCCGGTGCATCTCTGTTGCACCATGCACAACCTTTCTGAATATCCGGGCCAAAGTTAAGTATCTCTCTTTTATGGTTTCAGGATATAGTCCAGATATGATCTACAGTCAAACCAACACTCATTAGCCGCATACCATGAGGAGAATCTGGAGTGAAATATCATGTCAAGGGCAAGCACCTGATTAATATTTCTAATCTTGTTCTTCATGTATCTTTTGTATTTCCAACTGATAGTAATGTCTTTTTTTTGTAATAGCTATGAAGGTATCATAGTTGGTATTTACCCAGAAGGCTATTAAGATAGGATAACCAAGGAGAATTTTAACAAGTACTGCCCATTTTTCTTTTTCTTCTAGGTACATTTTTATCAGTCCATCAGAATCAACCCTGGTACATTTTATCCAGTATCCTATAAAGAGAGTCCACCAAAGTCTGAAAGCAATCCACACCTAATTCTGATCTGACATACTGTCTGCTGAGGGAATGGATTTGTGTAATCTCAGAGAGGATTTCAGGTGTTGAATGGGATGTTCTTCCAGATTGTTTAGCATATATGGGGCCCATACTGTATCTCTGAGGTAAAAAGCAACTTGGTGTTGCGTTTGGAGTAAATTACCTGAACAAGAGGTTTAATGCTACAACCTCCATATTTGTAACTGAACTTTTTGAGGCCAAGAGAGGTTCTTTTTGCATTTGTAATAGGGTCCAGTTAGTGTGAACACCAAAGACCATTGGCAGAAAACTTTAAGCCATGATAGGTATACTGGTGAACCATATTGAAAGTTATATTCCCAATATGCCATGAAGCTCTAATGTTTGCTCTACTATTCCCAAAGGCAACTACCTGACTTTTGATAGGTGTAATTGTAAGAGACAAGTTTTGGGTTTCTGTGACCAAAAGTTTTTTTTTTTTTATCAGGTCATTTTGGGATGAGGAAAGCAGCATCATATCATCTGCATGCGCTAGTAGAGGGACTTCATGGGAGCCTACCCTTGGAGAGTCTGAGGTGAAACCATAGCTCGCCCTTAAAGATCATGTGCAAAACCGTTTTCTGGTAAGTTGTCAAAACACAAAATAAAGCTGAATACCTCACCTCTGTGTGTTGTGTGATGTTATTCTTTGTCTGTTGCCTGACAGTTTAGCCCCATTTCTGATATTTATTCAATTATTGTAAGGTTTGTTCCACCCCTCACGCTCCAGATATCCTCATCTGGCTAAGCACTGCACCTACTGCTCTGATGTCATTGCCGATTTGCGGGTAATGAAAGCTACATAAGCTGCTGCAACTGTGAATAGTTGTCAGCTGTGCTTTCCAATCATTCACTATGTCATCTGATGAGGAGACAGTCAATTGCATGGGGGAAGGGGGTCAGCATGCAATCAGCCCTTTTCTTATGATCCTGTTAGTTTCACATGAAAAATGTGAAATTATTGCAGAAGGGAAGAAGGACTGTTGTGGCCAGTATGCACGCAGACCAATCAATCAATCAATCAATCAATCAAGTCTTTATTTAACCAGGCATTCATCGTTGAGCAGAAGCTCATTTGCAAGATGGACCTGGGTGGAGCATGAACAATTGTATATACAGGTCAACACAGGTATTTACAAGGCAATACAGATGATACTCTTTACAGAGAGGAAGAAAAAGAAGTTCATATGTACATAGAATTATACAGATATTGTACAGATTACACGTATTTACATACATAGAAGTGTCTATAGGAAGATAAAGCAGGTTATCTAAGGTTGCAGGAGGAAGTAACGGAAGAAAAAATAAAATAAAATAAAATATACACCAGGTAGAGGTGAAGGTAGGGGAAGAGAGGGAGGGAAGTAGGGGAGAAAGGCTAGAGGGCACGTACACAGAAAGGGAGTTGGTAAAGCTGGATGTAGAGAAGGTGGATGGAGAAAAGGAGTATGTGTGAGCCCCAGGATTGAATGCTATAAAGTATCGGGCATGGTAGGATGTCACAACCCAGGGAGAGCCCTATCCGAGGTTGGGAAAGGAAGAATAAGAGGGATGGATGGGCCTAGTGTTGATAAGACAGGGGATAAGAGAGAGAACAATTAGGCTGGTGAGGAGCAAGCTGGGGGTCAGTACTTAAAACTGGGTCTAGGGGCATGGCTAGAGTACTAGTGCAGACACCAGTACTGGTCTGAGGGTAAGCAGTTACATACTTCTCTGATTGTACGGAAATAAAGCATCTTGAAAGCATTTATACCGATTGAGTGCTTAATTTGAGGGTTTTTGTAGATCGCTCCATAAGGTAGGTAGTACGCTTATGGCTGCCCCGCCAAGCGGATTTTGTTTTGGTACTTTTAAGTGTAATAGCTGAATAACTTCTTAACGCCAGATTTCAATTATACTCAGGGAAGACAGCAGGAGATATAGTAAGGCAGCTTATTAGAGATGGCTCTATAGGTCCAGAGAGGGGCGCTTCTTGGCGCCTGAACTTTAGTGGATGTCCATCCCACTGCCGACATAGTGGGGTGCAGTGATGTGTGTCAAGGGAGTCCCATTATAAACCCTCAGTGCTCGATGGTAAAGTGTGTCCAGTTTAGCTAGTAAGAGTTGGGGCATTGGCTGTAGAGGAAGTCAGCGTAATCAACCAATGATAGGAAAATGGATTGGACCAGTTGTTTCTTGGCATCTCTGGTGAGAAATTGGCTGATTCTAAAAAACAGTCCAAGCCTTTGCCGAAGTCGTTTTAGCAAGTCCTCGATATGTTCAATGAAGGAGAGTCTTTGGTCTATCCAAACTCCCAGATACTTGAATTTTGTAACAAATTCTAGTTTTTCACCTAGAACTGTGGTAATTTGGGGAACTGTCCCACTGGACACAGGGTTAGCTGTACGGATAAAAGGAGAGAGGACCATCGCTTTAGTTTTTTTGGCATTAAGGAGTAGCTTTTTTTGGAGGAGTTGGCTTTGCAAAAGGTTGAATTCTGACTGTAGGTCATTGCAGGCAGCTTCAGGTGTTGGGCGACTCACGTAGAGAACTGTATCATCTGCAAACAGATGGATGTTGGCTTCTTTTATACAGTAGTCGATGTTATTAATGTAGATTGCAAAAAGTAAGGGTCCTAATATAGAACCTTGAGGTACCTTCCTCTTTGCAGAGTTTTAAGGGGACAGACTCCTTCTGCTTTAACTTGTTGAAGGCACCTTGTAAGATAGTCAGTGAACCAACGCAGAGAGGAGGGGTCCACACCTATGGTTTGAAGGGCGGAGAGGAGAGACTATGGTCGACGGTGTCGAAGCCTTGCTTAGATCAAGGAAAACAGCACAACAAAGTTTTTGCCTCAAGATTACGCTGCCAGTCATTAGTAACTTTGGAGAGGGCTGAGATAGTGCTATGTTTAGCTCTGAATCCGACTGCATAGGATTTAACAGTTCCTAGACTCAAGGTGAGTCCTAAGCTGTGCATTTACAATTTTCTAGGAGCTTGGACAGGACTGGAAGGAGGGAAATTGGCCTGTAGTTATTGAGATCGCCAGGGTCACCTGATTTGAAAGTGGTATGACATGTGCTGTCTTCCATATAGGTGGTAAGGTGCCCTGAGACAGGGATAAGTTAAAAGGTGGGTGACGGGTATTGCTAGTACGTGGTAGGCAATTTTTAGGAAGTAAGGGTCAAGGGAGTCGGCCCCAGCACTTTTCTAGTATCCAACTGAAGCAAGAGTCCCTCTACCCTTTCAGTGTGGCAGGTTGAAGTGAGATAGGTGGCGAAGCTATCGGAGTTTCAGGCAGTTGGCTGGCAGTCTGGGAGCAAAGTATGTTTGCAGGGGAGTTATCAAATGCCATGCCTGCAGTAGCAAAGTGGTTATTGAATGCGTCAAGTATATCCATCTTTTCGGTTATAGTCAAGTTGCCAGAGGTAATCTTGGTCGGGAGTGAATTTCCTGGGGAGTGGCCTAGCAGTTGCATTCCTACAGTCAGAATTCAACCTTTTGCAAAGACAAATCCTCCAAAAAAAGTTACTCCTTAATGCCAAAAAAACGAAAGCGATGGTCCTCTCTCCTTTTATCCGTACAGCTAACCCTGTTGCATTCCTATTCTGCTTGCTCACCATGCTACATATGGCCACAAATCTCTGATCTCTTGCCTGGCGTTCTAGCAGGCAGTCAATGGACAATGACAGTGCTAAAAGGAGATGAAATATTGATGGTCATAAGCAGCTGCCAGCAAGACATATTTGTCATACTGCTAACACCACTAGCATGTATTCTAATTCAGTAGCCCTCAGCAAGCCAGTCAAACAACATTTATAGGGACAAACGGCACCCTCACACACAACCATACTGTGAGCTACTCTACATTCCAAATGATGTACTACCAAAAAACAAACAAACCACAACATCACTTCTCAGAGTATACGAGCAGTTGACAGTGCTCAGAATTGCCGCCAACTACCTGCTGCTGCAGAAAACTCAATTTCCTCATGTTCCCTTATTACTAGCATTCACAGACCCCTTCACCGTTACATTGCAAATGTGCCTTGTGCTGCCTAGGTACAATTGCGTGGGATTGCTCACCCATGATGCTGAACATGTGCAAAAACTGAAACTTAGAAAGCCATGCACTTGGGATAAATGTCATTCTCATCAGTGATGCAGTAAAAGCTAGACGGAAGCTACATTTCAGCATGGGGAGCAGTGATATAGTCTGACAGGTATTATGATTATTTGTTTTTCAGATTTTTTAAACAGGAGTGGCACACTAAGCTGAAAGCTTGTTTATAGGTGCAACCTGGGAGCACAGGGAAGTTAAGTGACTTGCTTAGGGTCACACGGTATGCAAACGGGGGTTGTGGGATTCAAACCCAGATATCCAGATTTGCAGGTCAGAGCCTTAAACCACTGTGCTCTACTGCCTCCCTATGGCTATTATGGCAAAGGTTGTCTGACAGTGCTGTTAAATGTCAGGGCAATTGTGAGCAACTGCGAGGAATCTTATTATTGCACTTCGAGGATGGCAAGGTATGCTGCCAGCTTCGATACTGTGTGTTCACTGGACGGGCCACTTCAAGACATAGATAACACTGTGTATTCCATTGCTAAACAGTCTGATTTACTTTTACTGCAGCAAGTGTGATGCTTTGGAGTTTGCAGGAATTGTAAGGCTGTGGTGCACATGAATATGTTGGAGAGGCAATGGCATTGATGGGACGATGAGCTGATAATCTGATTTCAAACTATGTATTTTTATTTTTGGAACTGACACAGGCACATGCGTTTGCTAGTTCTTCTTGTTTGTCTGCACCTATGAAAAAAGGAAAGGGTCCAACACCAGGGTCAGTGTATGCCATAAAGACAACTCTACCCCCACACTGCTACCCCAAAACAAAGGATTTCTGACCCTTCATGTACAGGGGATAAGACAGCAACAGATGCTGTATACATTGTTATGTGTGATGACTTGTAGTAGGCTGGCAGTAAAGAATTAATTCTATGGTATAGGAGCTGCTAACATGCAAATGGACTACTCCAGCAGTGACATTTTTAGAGCAGAGTACAAAGACAGTACTGGATAGGGAAACTGCAGAATGAATAAATAGAAAAAAATAATCCCATTGCTTGCTGACAAGTGATGTTATGGGCAAACGCTGGGCCATTTTAGTAAATGACCATGTGCAAATACAGTGGCGTGAAAAAGTATTTGCCCCCTTCCTGATTTTCTCTATTATTGCATATTTGTCACACTGGATGTTTTCAGGTCTTTAGACAAAATATAATATTAGATAAAGGGAACCTGAGTGGACAAATAACACTTTTTTTTTTTACTTATTTCATTTATTTAATAAAAAAAGTTAACCAACACCAACTGGCACTGTGTGAAAAAGTAATTGCCCCCTAGTTAAATCAACCTAATTAAAGGGATAATTAGAATCAGCTGATTGAACACAGCCAGGCTTGATTACAGCCAGCCCTGCTCAATATAAACCTCACTTATTTTGGCCCTTACCATCAGAGTCACATTGCCAGCACAAAGATTCAACAAGCACATTATGCCATGATCAAAGGAAGTTCCTGAAAAGATCAGAAAAACATTTTGTTGCCCTCTATCAGTCTGGAAAGGGTTACAAAGCTATTTCTAAGGCTCTGGGACTCCATCGAACCACAGTGAGAGCCATAATCTCCAAATGGAGAACACTTGAATAGTAGTGACCCTTCCCAGGAGTGGGCGGCCTGCCAAAATTACTCCAAGGGCGCAGTGTAAAATCATCCAAGAAGTCTCAAAGGATCCTAAAACAACATCCAAAGAACTGCAGGCTCTCTTGCCTCAGCTAAGGTCAGTGTTCATGACTCCACAATCAGAAAGAGACTGGGCAAAATGGGCTTCATGTGAGAGTAGCAAGGCGAAACCACTCACAACTAAGAAGAACATAAATGCTCGTCTCTCATTTGCCAAGAAGCACCTGGATGATCCACAAGCTTTTGGGAAAATGTTCTATGGACAGATGAGTCCAAAGTGGAACTTTTGGACAACATGGATCCCATAATGTCTCACGTAAAGCAAACACAGCATTCCACAGTAAGAACACCATACCAACAGTCAAACATGGTGGTGGTAGTGTGATGGTGTGGGGATGCTTTGCTGCCTAAGGACCTGGATGACTTGCCATAATTAAAGGAACCATGAATTCTGCTCTGTACCAGAAAATTCTTAAGGAGAATGTCCAGTCATTCTTCCGCTGCTGAAGCTGAAGCGAGTTGGGTCATACAGCAAGACAATGATCCAAAACACAAAAGCAAGTCCACATCAGAATGGCTAAAAGAAGTAAAATTAAAGTTTTAGAGTGGCTTAGTCAAAGTCCAGACTTAAACCCAACAGAGATGCTGTGGCAGGACCTGAAATGAGCAGTTCATGCTCGAAAGCCTACCAGATGTTACTGAATTAAAGCAGTTCTATGAGTGAAGAGTGGGTTAAAATTCCTCCACAGCGATGTGAAAGACTGATATTGAATTATAGGAAGTGTTTGGTTGCAGTCATTGCAGCTAAATGTAGTAACCAGTTATTAGATGTAAGTAAGCACTTTTCACACAGTGCCAATTGGTGTTGGTTAACTTTTTTTCATTAAATAAGTGAAATAAAAAAAAAAAAACAAGTGTTATTTGTTCACTCAGGTTCCCTTTATCTAATATTACATTTTGTATAAAGACCTGAAAACATCCAGTGTGACAAATATGCAATAATAGAGAAAATCAGGAAGGGGGCAAATACTTTTTCACGCCACTGTAATTTAACACCTTCACATATACAAATGATCACATCAATAAACCAATCAATCAATCGCACTTTATTTAACCAGGCATAACACCATTGAACAAGTTCATTTTCAAAATGGTCCTGGACATCAAACAAATAACAGGCAGGTATAAGGCATGCAAAACAAAACATTGTATGTACGAAGAGATAAGCCATGCCTATACGTTCAAGGATGAACACAATTAAATGCTAATTGTTGCATACAATATCACTGGGCAGAAGGCTCAAAATGGTGCAGCAATTGCACTTACTTGTAATACAGAACATTAGCAGTCAGAAGTTGTGCATTACCCATTAGAATGTGGTCTTTGTACCCTGCACAAATGATGTAAGTGGTGGAGACGTCCATTAGCCTGTTTGCAACCCCTAAGATAGTGAACTACTTCTTTAGTAATGATGAGCACTACAAATAAAGACATAAAAACTGACACCGCTATGTATACAGGATCTCTTGCCTTCTCATGCTACCAACATGATGGTTCAGAAACCTTTATTTAGATATTTTTCGGGTGACGTTGGTGGTGGAGGTGGAGGGGATCTGTTTGCCTTGCACTTATCCATAGTGTTGGACCCTTGCCTTTGGTGTATGTGTGGATTGCAGATGTACATTCCAATTTTGGATTGCTGGGATCTTGCACTGGTTTTAAGGCCCTAGCTTGCTCCAACAAATCAAAGAAGAGTGACAAAGAATGCCCTCACAAAATGTGCCCCTGTGATTTATTAAATAAATATAAACTGAAATAACTGCATCAGGATAGAGGTGCCATTGCCTGTGAAACATACTCATGTACTCATCATCCTGACAAATGCCGCAAATTACAGAGTGGCACACCTGTTAGCGTACATGTATTTTGGTCAGCGGAACCTACATGGCACACACAGTGATGAAAACTGTGAAATACCTTGCCATGTTCAGGCTGGCATAATATATGTATCCAATGTTGTGGAACCTGCACTATTGGGTGTGACTGCACTCCCCATGACATTTTGCCCATTCCGACGATTGCTGTGGAACGAGCAGATGCAAAGGCTCACGATGAGTTGCACATAGCCTTTCAGTAGTGATTTTAAATGTTTTTTTTTTTTTATATATATATATCTGGATGCTATTCATTCATGGAAGTGGGTAAGTAACAGAGAACAGGCACATGATCGCAGCAATAGATACACATAATAGACATCTGGAATCTGCATGCATAAAAAAATGCAAGAGGAAACATGTGCAAAGATCAACCCACACACTGACAGCCCACCACGCCCACCAACAAAAAACAGGTTTCTCAATAGTCATGTCAGGGCTATGAGCAGTCAACATATGCTGTATACACATCAATTTCATTTTTAGGTGTGTTCACTTGTAGAGCTTCCTCAGTAGAAACTGAGAGCAAGCTAATGGACATCATTTTCATTATCTGGGCACAGTACAAGGATATAACTCCACATGGTAATGCACAACAGATCCCTTGCTTTCAGACCGCTGATGTACTGTGTTGTGTGTAAGTGCAATTGTAGTGCCATTTCAGTAACTCGCTGTCTATGAATCCTTTGCTGCGTTCACCACTACAGACAATCAAATTACTGGGAAAAAGCTCAAAATGGCATGCAAACTAACACAGCACATTGAGGGTCAGAAAGCAGGGGATTATTTTTTCAACTGAATCATTGTTCGTTACCCTGTGGAGTTTCTGTCTTTCTACTCTGCATAAATAATGTCACTGATGGTGCGGTCCATTAGATGGTCTGCGGCTCCTAAGCCACCCAATTACTGCATTTCTGATGGAGCAATACAAGTAACGACATATAAAAATATGAAATTAATATGTATACACTATCTGTTGCATTGTCATGCCCAGAACATCATGGTTTAGAAACCTTTTTTTTATTTATGGGGTGGTGTTTGGAGGGGTTGGGGGTGGTAGCAAGCACTTCGCCCTAGTGTTGGAGCACTGCATTTTTTGAATGTGCAGATCACTAGTGTATATTATGATTACTGATTGCCATCATCTTGCGTCTGTTCGCTGGACCTAGCACACTCCAATTAATAAGGGGTCCACATCCTTCATCACACTGTGCTATCAATGCTGTTCTGGCCAACGCTGTGGAACTCGGCAGCATCAAAGTTTAAAGATCATACTACGTACACATTCAGTTATAATTTATTAATTTTCTTCTGTATCAGAACAATATTGATTACGTGGCACAGCAGCGGAGAACAGGGAATTATAGGGCAACAACAGTAGAAAGTACATGTGCAGACTGAACTTGATAAAGAAAATAAATGCTAGTTTTGACAAAGATGTTTAGCTCCCCGTGACAAAGACAGAAGAGAACCATACTTTAAAATAAGATTTTCCCAGAGTAAACACTTTAAAAACTGCTGACATAATCAAGAACTATTCGGATTCCATTGCATACAGTTCAGACTACAACTGAAACCCTGCCGCAGCTCACTAATCCACGATGACATCACCACTAAACACGCCCAGCCTGAGAGCAGAGTGAGAGCGTGTATCTTCGGAAGCCATAACAAACAGGAAAACAAAACTGATTTTCATGACATTAATGGCAGAAAGTAAGTAAAACTGGGACTATTAACTATCACAGGCACAGTGATCAGTTTAGTGGTGTTTTTTGCTCACAACTAAACCATTGCACATGATCTTAAACAACTTTTTTAGATATATTGAATAGTGCTGGTGCTAATAGGCACCCCTGTCTAACACCCTTATTAATGTCCACTTGGCAATGACAGCTCCAGGGGGCCCTTCAAATTCTGGCTCATTTTTTATTGTAGAGAATGGAAATCACTGACACCAAAGCATAATCAATACCAAGTTCCAGCACAGCTAACCACAACTTATTGCTATCAGTTGAGTCGAATGCTGATGACAGACCTGTAAAAGCAGCTTATACCCTTTGTCCACAAATAAGGCAATATCTCTCCTAAGTATGTCTATGTATGTAGCAATTATTTAAAGTAGAAAAATTTGTTTTGAAACCATATTGTAATGGGGATAACCCACCTAATCACACAAATTGCACCTGTAGCAGCTATAAAATAATCT
The DNA here is from genome assembly GCA_016271365.2 of Neoceratodus forsteri. Taxonomy (NCBI): domain Eukaryota; kingdom Metazoa; phylum Chordata; order Ceratodontiformes; family Ceratodontidae; genus Neoceratodus; species Neoceratodus forsteri. The sequence continues at coordinate 537,147,498 of CM057449.1, read as the reverse complement.
CAAATAAAAATGTACCAGATACATCCAGGATGCTAATATGACAATATATCTTTGGGTCTGCTTCGTCTCCCATTTTGAAAATATGTACTATTTCTGCCCCCTTCCAGAAATTTGAATAAAAAACCCTCTCTTATGCAGCAATTAAGGATCAATAGCAGGAAGTCTGGCTAAAGAAAAATAGATGACAAAAAGGTTTCTGCTGGGATTTGGTCAGGTCCAGGTGATTTGCCACTTTTCAGGGCAGAAATTGCTGAGAGGATCTCAAGTGCTGGGAATAGCCTAATTGGGCAGTAGATCAAGAACACCTGAACATCAGAGAAATGTTTGTCATAAAACAGGTTAGAAAAATGCTTAATCCAGCTATCTGCTGAGACGTAAGTATCTATTGAATAAGACCAATTGGCCGAGCCCTTTGCTACCAATTGCCAGAATAATCAAATGTCATTCTGATGCAGAATCATTAGCATTTTATCACATTGGGATTTCTAGAAATTTTTATTTTAATGTTCAAGACATTTTTTAATTGCTGTATTGTTTTATTTAAAATTTTATAATTATTCATAGAAATATGTTTTTTAGTATATTTAACCAGGCTTAAGAGTTTTGATTATTTGAGTCCACAGCCCTTATCAAACCAATTGTGATTTTTTTGGAACAATATCACCTTCATAATATACAGTAAAATAGATCACAAACTGGTGAACAGCAGTTCCAGTTCTGAATATAACTAAGGCAGTAATTTGTGAGTTTATCAAACTTAAGTTAGATTGTAACAATGGAGAAATGGTCTGGATAACAGTGGATAAAAGTTCATATATCCAGCACATGGCCTTCCTGTTCTTAATTCCTATGTTTAGAAAAAGCAATTCTTACCATATGAACTAGGATGTATCTCTTTTTCAGGATCATTTGGAATATAATCAAAAGCCAAAGGGAAATGGTCACTTTCTGATCTGTTGATCACATGTAAAAGGCCCAGTCCTCAAGGAGACTGTCCCACAAGACATACTCTATTACCAAGGATCCTTAGGTGGAGATAAATGTAAAATGTTCTAGATTATTAACCTTTAACCCTCTATTTAGAAGAAAAATTATATTCTGACATAAAAGCAATAAGGTCCTTCCCTGCCTTATTTACTCTGGTGTCATGTGAGAGTCATTGCAAGACTTCAGCTGCCAAGTTATTTAGGATGCCATCATAATTACCAATCCTAGCATTGAAATCACCAAGCATCAGAACTGGGATGTTAGGAAATTGCAGGTGTAATAAGTGACTCAAGCAAGCCTTCCAGAATTTTGCAAGACTCATTACCCAAAAATTTAGAAACAACTGGAGGGATATATACATAAATAAGTATAAATTCAAGATTAGAGATCTTAACAACCAAACTGAACTCCAAGAACTTAATCCACTTGATAGAGCAATTACCAGCTAATCTGGTATAGCATGCCAGGCCCCCCAGATAATCTTGCCTAGGCTGAGTGTTTTTTTGCAGGAACTTGGAATAATTCAAAGTTTTTATGGTTATATCCTGGTCAGCTAGGTGCCAAGTTTCCTGAAGACAGACTATAGAGAAGGATGAGACAAAATCAAGCCATTCTCTAGCTGCCTAGTTAGATTTAAGGCTTGCTATATTCCAAGATAGCACTTGTAAATGTGCCATCAAATCAGGCTGACATATATATATATATATATATATATATATATATATATATATTTATATATATTCTTGGTATAAACCAGTATCCTCGGACAGATACATAGATACTGATGACAGATAAGGGCCTTCGGCCCAGCTAGTGTGCCCATTTGTGCACATAACTTTGTTTCTTCAAGAATGCATGGGACAGACATAAGGCAATTCTTGTGGGGGGTAGGAAGAAATAGGCTGTTGGTTAACTAGGATCTGCAGCCTATCCTGTAGGTAGGGAAATGGGCAGACTAGATGGGCCTAGCGGTCCTTATCTGCCGTCAAAGTCTATGTTTCTATGTTTCTATGTTTTCTAGAACTCAGTTGTCCCATTCCACTGATTATGAGGATCCCCCAATGGCTATCCCATTTATTCTTAAATCCTGTAATCATTTCAGCCCCAGATGCCTCCTTTGGCACAGTGTTCTACTTGTCCACTACCCTCTCCGTGAAGAAATACTTCCTCATGTTTTCTCTGAACCTCCCTCCCTCCCTTGAGTTTCATCCCATGTTCCCTAGTCCTTGAACCTCTTTTTTGCTGAAAAATTGTGTTTGTTCCTCCCCATGAGGTACGTATATGTCTCATTCATATCCCTCTCTCCCTCCTGTCCTCCAGGGAGTACATATTAAAATCATTCAGAGTGTCCTTGTAGATCTTATAATGTAATCCCTGCACCACCTTGGTTGCCCTCCTCTGAATGGTAGCACGAGATATTAGCGTCAGTGATTGGGCATCTACAATAATGGTGGCCCAATCCCCAGCACATGTCTGCAAGACTATGGTAGGGTAGGGCGGCCGGATGGGGGTGTCGACGAATATAGCAACAGGCTGTCACTGTATGTACACACACGGGGGGAGTCAGCACACACAGCAAGGGGTGGGAGGGTATGTGAGGGGTGGTGCTGTGGTGGGTTGCCGCGCTGACCCCATGGTGTGGTGGGTGGGTTGACAGCATTGGTGGGCAGGGTACTGGGTTTGGGTCCAGGAGCTGGTGCTTTTTTGTTGGGCCTGGCCCGAACCTTTTATTTTTTTAATATTTTTCACCCCCCCAACATGCACCCTCCCTGGAGTTTAGAATCCTTAAATAGGGGTTGTGGGTGGAGAATAATGCTCCTCCTGTTGTATTACTTTTGAAGCTGCTTGAATTTGTTTTAAAATATAATGTGTTTTATTCAATGGAACAATGCACTCACAAATAAAGGGCATAACAATGGGGGCAACCTGTGCACCCTCCATTGCCAAAGTTTACATGGGAAAATGGGAAGAAGAAACAGTATAGTGTGCAAGTGTCAACATGTTCCACAGTAACATTGTTATGTGGAAATGCTTCATAGATGATGTCTTGGCTATACAGAGGGATAGTATGGAAGAATTTGAACGATTCTTGGATTGGCTCCATGGTACAAATCCAAACTTGCATTTTACATACTCTAGTAGTAACCATTCTGTAACCTGTTTAGATTTGAAGCTTTCAAAGGAAGAGTGTCAGATTTTACATGACATCTATCAGAAGGAAACAGATGGCAACACTATTTTGTTAGCCAACAGTTGCCACCCCTCACATGTGACCACTAACATTCCTACGGGTCAGTTCCTCAGAATGAGAAGAAACTGTGCCACTTTGGAGGGTTATGACAAAGGTGCTAATGAACTCACAGACAGACTTTTACAGTGAAGTTACATCCAGAATCTAGTAGCTAGAACTAGGGAATAATCTAGAATTACTGAGAGGAATAGCTTTTTGGTAGCCACAGAGAAAGACATTTTGGAAGACAATAGATTCAATTATGTTACATGCTATACAACACAAGCAAAAGAGGTGGAAAATATCCTTAAACATCATTGGCACATTCTAAAAGCAGATCCAGGCTTAAGAGAGATTGAAAAAGAACATGTCAGGATGTGTTACAAATGAGCACCCATACTTAGAGATATGTTTGTACACAGTCATTTTAAGGAATCCAAGAATGACACCTGGCTAGACAGAATTGTTGGCTGCTTCCAATGCAAAAAATGTGTAGCTTGTGAACACATTACCACTAGCAAAACCTTCACAAATTATAACACTGAGAGTTGTTTTTTTCGACAATGCATTACATGCAACAGTGAAGGTATAATTTACCTCGCCACTTGCACCTGCAAAACCTGTTGTAATCTTCCCGCCACATACTAATATTCTCCCTGCTTGCTACCTTTTCAGATGGACCCCCCCCATGCACTGAACGCTGCCGACCGCAGCAGGGATGGAGGATCGTTGCTCCCACCTGGAGCCCTCACAGAAACACTGGCTGAACAGGTAAACGGCAGCACTGCAATCTACTCCTGCCCTAGTCGACCGTGGGGCATTTTTGGCTGTACAACCAAAGGACTCTTGCCCCACAGTCCACTGATTGTTCCGGGGGGCATTCTGCTGTGGGGTGCTAGCCCGACGACGCTGCGCGTCATCTGCCCCGCCCACCCCAACCACCCACCCACCCAGGGACGGCCGTAGTTTTATTGGATCGGGGTTGCGCATGTCACTTCCTGTGATGTCACTTGCTGTGTGCACTTGAACCTAAGTCCCCTCATTCCCATTAGCAGGTTATACCTGCTGGCCACCAGTGGGCACTGTTTCCCCCCTAGCAATCCTACTGCTGTGCCACCACCCCCCCAGTCTCATATAGGCTCTATCCCTCCTCTTCCCCCTCCAGCTACCATCCCAGCCCCTGTTAGCTTTTTTCTACAAAAAAAAATGGCACTACCACTGCCATGCATGTCTATCACTCTACGTCTCGCTCCCCTCCCTCTCCTTCCCCTAATCCTAATTTTAGTCACCTCCCCTAGGGGTACTATATCCCCACTGTTGAGCAGTTCCTATGTCCCCAGAGATCTGCCTGCAACCCACCCCACATCCCACCCTGCCCCACCCTCCCCTGCGGCTTTCACTCACCCTGCATGTCCTCTACCCTACAACCGATCATGTGAGTCACCTCGCTAACTCCCTTGCCCCTTCTGCATCTCATCGTGCTTGCTTATCCTGTCTGTACCACGCTTCCCTATCCCTTGCACCTCTACAACCCCACATCCCCCTACCTCAGTCGTCAGAACTCTCATCACTGCTTACTCCCAAGAACAGCCCCTCCTCCTCCACTTCTGTCTGGCAACATCCTTCCCAATCCTGGGCCTGGCAGCACTAGCCCTCCCTCGAAATCCACTGGACTTAGTAGCATCTATGAACATCTGTAGCATCCTGAAAAATTGGACTCACTACACTGCTGGATGTTGGTTCATAAACCAGATGTGGTTGCCTTGGTTGAAACCTGGCTGTCTGACTCCACCCCTAACTCCCTGGTCTCTCTCTGGCTACACCCTCCACCGGCTGGACCCGGGTTGGGAGGAGAGGTGGGGTTGTGCCATCTACTTAAAGGACCCGTGCTGGACTAGCCCTCCCTCCCCAGACCTTGACCATCATGCCCAGACCCTAACAATCAAACTATCTCCTGACCCTTCTAGAGGTCCTATCTTCCCTTACTACAGCCTACATACCTCCCAAAACCAATCTCAGGCACTGGGCCCACTAATTGACTACATTACCTCCCTACCCAACCCCTCTGACCAAATTCTGGTGGGTGATCTGAACATTAATTGGCTTTGCCCTCAGCCTCTTCCGCCGCTGAGGCCTTTGCTGCAATTGATATAACCCAACTAGTCTCCCAGCCCACTAGAATCAACCCCAGATGGGGCACTAGCACTCTCCTGGATGTGGTCCTTACTAACAGGCCAAGCCGTCCACAATATCCAAATCCTCCTGACTGTCTTAGTGACCACTCCCTGTTCTCTTCAGCTGGGTAACCTCTCAGCCACACACCTCAGTCAAAACCACCTCGAAGGTGGCTTAGACCCGGGGGGTTGAATGACCTAAAGTATTACCTTGCTCACACAGACTGGTCCCCACTGATAAACGCAACTAACGTTGACATGGCTCTGTCCTTCTTTATCAACACTTTCAACTTTGCCTGTGACATCTTCACTCCTATAACTGCCTATAGGTCCAAAGTAAGATATGCTCCTTGGCTCACCCCTGTGCTGAGGCGGCTTTTTAAGCAGCGGGATAATCTGTGGCACCTTGCTGTTGCCTCTGGCCGATCATCTGACAGGCAGACCTATGCTGCAGCTCGAAACCGGTGCACCTGGGCGATCCGTAAAGCAAAGGCGGATTACTATCAAGCCTCCCTTACCTCCTCTTGGGGGAATCCTAGGTCTTTCTAGGACAATGTCAAGCAGCTGAATGGTCACTCCCAGTCCCCCTCTCCCACACTTCTTAACATTAATGGTACTGTCTCCACTGACCCTACCCTCATTGCCACTCACCTCAATAACTCCTTTACCGACCTTAGCTCAGTACTCCCTGGTAACTTCTTCAGTCCTCCACCCCCTAGTTCCGCCCCTCCCATCACACGCCCCTTGTTCCACCTGCACTATGTCACCTTACAAGAAACTAGGCCATATCTCCTTAAAGCCTTAAAAGGTAACACCATAGGTGAAGATTCCCTTGATCCTGCCTCCTACGTCCAGGTCCTGGATCAGGTCCTCTTCCCTATCACATGCATCTTTAACAAATCCCTTTGCCTCAGACAATTTCCTGCTGTCTGGAGGGTTGCTCAAGTTACTCCTGTCCACAAAGGTGGCGACAGGACTCTGCCAGGTAATTACCGACCCATCTCAATCCCCCCCCCCAAAGCCCTGGAGAAAATTGTTGCCACTCAAGTCTCCGACTACCTCTCAAAGTACAATGTTCTTTGCCCTGAGCAACATTTTATTTAGCTTTTGTTGACCGGGTAAGTGCACTAGACAAATCCTGCCTATTTTCAGGCATGACCCGGGGGAGGGGGAATACAGATGAATGCCAACTGACCTTGAACCAGATTAAGCTGTTGGTGGTATTTTTACTGAATGAGGGAAATTTAGCCAGGACACCGGGGAAATTACCCTACTCTTTTTCGATAAGTGCCATGGGATCTTTAACATCCACCTGAACTACCACCACTCTAGGCAGATGGGACCTCGGTTTAACTTCTCATCCAAAAGATGGGTTCATAGCTGGTCATAGTACCAATACAGCACTCCTGGAGTTTGCCAACTTCCTCCACACCTCCTTGGACACTGGTGCCCTGGCTGGAGTGGTATTCATTGACCTGTCTAAAGCTTTTGATACCATATCGCATCCACTCTTGTTAACTACCCTGGACCACATAGGCTTTGCCACTGGACCAGTCTCCTGGTGCGCCAGCTATTCTCTCAGCCTGCTCCCAATGTGTGAAAGTTAGTGAAATCTCTCCAGCACCTGCCCTAGTCACTCTGGAGTCCCTCAGGTCTCTATTCTTGGACCTCTACTCTTCTCCCTTTTCCTCAACTGCTACCCAGTACATGCACGGGCAAGATCCTGCTATATGCTGACGATGCTGTACTCTTTGCTCTGATAGTAACCTCACGCTGCTTCAGAGTTCTCTCCAACTTGCTTTTGATTCCGCTTGAAACCTGGTTCTCTGAGCATCGACTCATAATCAACCTAAAGAAAACAAAAACAATGCTCTTCTCTCCCACCCCAAAACAAGCTCAGCAAATTTCCCTCACTGTTCATTTCACCCTCAAAATCCCCATCGAACCTGTGCAATCCTATAAATACCTGGGAATTGTCTTTGACCCTGCCCTCTCCTTCCATGACCATATCTCCTCCTTGAACATTGCCACCAACTTGCGGCTGGGCATTCTCTACCGGCACAAAAAATGGCTCCCTGTGGATGCCCTCCGCCTTGCTGTCACCTCTTCTGTCATATCTCTCATCGACTATGGCCTCCCGGTCTATGGGTCAGCTGATCAGACAGCCCTCAGCAAGGTCCGTCCTTACACTTAACAAAGCCTGCAGACTTATCACCAATGCATCAGACAAACGCAGAGACACATGTCAGCTGTATGCCTTGGCTACCCTACCCAACCTGGATGAGCGGCCCATGTATCAAACCTGCCAGATCACCTTAAAGCACTGCATGGCCTATCTCCCACTGACCTAACTGGCTCTATTGCCCGTGCACTGCACTGGCTGTGAACATCCATGGCTCGTCAAAACAACTCTGTTCGCGCCAAGGGCCAGGGACCTCACAAGGCCAAAGGGCATTCCCCACAGAGCACCTACCTGGTATAACTCACTCCTTACCAGTATCTCTGACACTCCCACATTAGCAAGCTTTAAACTCAGCCTCAGAAACCACCTGTTCATCTCACACAGGTGTTGCTGCTGAGAAGAAGAAGAAAAAAAAAGTTCTGACAATGCTCGCTGAGCAGCACTCCCCCTCCTACTTTCCTCCTCCCTTTACATCCTCCTTCCCTCTCCTCTCTCCTCCCCATCCCTTCTCCCTCTTACCGTCCCCTCCTACTCTCACCCCCCTACCCTAGCTCTTAACTTTTTACAATCATATGTATTTTGCCTACTATAACCCTGAATTGTAACTTGCTTGAATCTGTATTAACTGTTGTTTATTGTTCTGCTGTCTGATGTCCTCTATGTGACGAGGTACCTTTGTAAATGAGCCTCTGGCTCAAAGGTTATTAAACTGATGTTTAAATAAATAAATAAATAAACCTTTTATGTGGGTAAAATCACAAGGTGCTTCAAAATTAGAGTGAATGAACATATTAGGGTGATTCAGAAACAAGACATGACATATGCTACTGCTTGTCATGTAATGAATGCTACACATGGAGTAACACATGTTTTTAAATTTCAAACAATAGATAAGGTGTGCCGTAACCCGAGAGGGGGGATTTTGAAAATCTAGTTTTATTGCTAGATAATTTTTGGATCTTGAGTTCAGAAGCATATAAAATGTTGGAGGATTAATTTTGGTCTGCATCCAGTTGATTTATTTGAGAATACCCTTATCACTTTTCTAGAGCTTTTCTGAAAATTATAGTGTTGTATCTAGTATTCAAGCTCTATAGTTATTAATGTATATTCTACTGATTTAAAGTCATTTTGAGATATTGCATTATTGCACTGTGTAAATTATAGTGATTATTGCTTTGCATTTTATTTATTTATTATTTCCCCTTCTCCCTCCCCCTCATCTTATACTGCCATGTTTTTTCATTAGTTAAGTATTACTGTGTTTTTTGTCTTTCTGCCCCTCCCCTTCCCATATTTCCCATTTAGTGTTATTTTTTCTCCCCACCCCAACCCACTCCACCCCCCCATCCTCTCTCTTCCCATCTAGTATCATTAGGTCTTTACTGTTATATTTCCTTCCTTAACCCCCTTATCTTTCCTGTTTTGTTCTATCTATTTCAACTTTCTCCCTTTTGTAGTTTTAATATTGTAACAAGCTCTGTCTGGGATTATACACTATGTGAGGGTGTGCAATATGGATGGTGAATAAATAGCTGTTTTTAATAAGCTGTTTTCACTTTAATGGCACTTTAAACATGTATTGGAAAAGGCAGCCAGTGTGGTCCTGGTATCAATGATTAGAGTATGCTGGCTATTGGTCATTAAGCACCACATGATTTTTTGAAGTGTATTTTAAATTGGTATGGTTATTTTTTCTCTTCAGCCTTTGAGAAAGGAAAGCATATGTCCAAAATATGTCAGGCAGAGAGCATGTCTGCTATTAATAAAATGGAATTTTAAGTCTTTGAATGCAGTGTGATGACTGCGTCCCTCTTAAGAGGTTTGTGTGTGCCCAAAACTTTTTTGTCTATTAATCTTGGGAAGTTTCAGAGCACCACATCCCAGTGCGCACTTCTTTGGTAAATTAGATTTAGTCTAAAGTCAGTTTCTCCATGAGATTTTTTTTTAGACCAAATATAGAAAGGGTATGGGGATCATACTCCTGTGAGTTCAGGCTATAATTTGGGTATTCAGCCTCTCTGTTTATATATATTAAAATGGAATTTCTATCCAAGAGGTGACTATTATTCCAGATATAGTTTGCAACTATGTGATTAATGCAGTGAATTTGTAAACAGTCCCTATCATTTTCATCACAAAGCCATATTACTTTAAGGATATCCCCCCTCCTCTAATTGAAACCCCACTTTACTGTTAAACAGTGAGATCATAAAATTCAGGGGAGACTCTTCCTAAGGGAAGACCTTTCCCAGGCAACCATATAATCTTAAAATCCCCTGCTCCCAATGAGCTGTATCGAAGTTGGGGAGACTGTTCTCTGAAAGTTTGTATCTGTCAGGGTATCCGTTTTGAGAGTCCTATGACTTACTTACAGAGTAAAACACTGCAAGAGTAGCAGGGTGAGAGATACCATGGGAAGGGGGGATCTGACTCACAAGCCTAGAATACTGGTTGCCACAAGCCCCACCTCCAATCACAGTAAGGGGTGAAGGGGGATACCTAAAATAAAAACATATATGAAAGAAAACTATGAGTTGAGCTAGGGTTGGAGTAAGCCTCAAAGAGGCTATTGTCGCCCAACAGAATATCAGGAGCTGACAAAGTAATACTTTTATCTCTTGCATTCTCTGGGGAATTATTTTCTTTTTTTATTTGGATTTTGATAAATTGGTAGGCCATCTGAGACAGCATGTCCATTTTTCATGGGTGACCCAGAATTGGTTACATTCAAAATTATGGACAGTAGAAAATACTGTACATTAATACATGAGAATTATACATATATAAGCTAAGAGACAGTACTAGTATACCCAGCATTAGTTACATACAGTGTTTAACAGTAGGGAATAATGCACAAAAGAAACTATTTGCAAAGCAGCAGTTACTCATATTAGATATTCATATGTAGCATAAACAGTCATATATAGAATACTCAGTACATAGGAGATATAAAAAAGATTGCACTGATCCAAAGTACATCTTTGGCCACTAAATAATAATTAATATGATGAGTTAAGGATAAACAATATACTGTATCATGTTCAAGAAGCAGTATCTGGTTCTAGAAGTAACACATCAAGTTCTACCAAGGACAACAGTAGGTGCCAAGGAGCTCAAAAGACGTAGTTAGCAAAAGGGTGAGGTAGGTGGGAAATGATTAAAATGGGCTAAAAGGGTATCCAGGATGTTAGCTCTGGCACCTATGCTAAGAGACTAGGTTATGTACTTTTTTATCTCCCCTTACACACAGCCAAATACCCAATAATAAATACTTGAATATTTGGGGACCCTAACAAAATATTTGTCCCAGGAAAAGGTATACACAGCCCTACATAGTTCCCAACAAGTCTCAGAAATGTCCATGTCATCTGCTGCACCTTATTTTTTTTATTATTTCCACAATGCTTTTGACCAGTTGGGGCAAAAGCGGAGGCTGTCCACCCTGTCTCTGCCACATGACAAACATTCTCCTCCCTAATCCACCAGGTGTTAGTCTTTCATAGATCACCCCCATTGCAGGACCGGAGCCTCTGTGAACATCTCCAAAGTGCCCAAGTGGTTGGGCAGTGGTGTGGGCTGATGGAGCATGGGCAGAACTTCATAAACCCACCTGTCCCCCTTTTCCCTTTTCTTTCTTCCCCTGCTGTAGTGACATGTAAGAATGTGCACATGGAGAGTAGTGTACATGTATACTAACTGTCAAAATTTGACTGCCGGAAATGACGTATGATTGATTGCCGGATATGACATAATGTCCCACCCTTTTTTGATTGATGACTGGACGTGATGTAATGCCCCTCCTCTTCCGCTTCCTGTGTGCAGTGGAAATGATACAATGTTCTGCCCCTGCCATGTGCACCGGAAATTACACAATGTCCCACCCCCTCCATGTGGGCACCTGATATGACATAGCACCCCACCCTTTTCATGTCCCTGTCCACCAGAAATGACACAGCACCCCACCCCCACCCCTTCCATGCTGTGATGCAGCTATGGGTGGAGCGAAGGTTGGCTTGTCTGGGCTAGCCCTGGACATATTAGAAGGGTTATGCTGATAAAAGCATTCAGCTCTGTTCCTCCATAGTTGGTGTATGTTTTGCAACTGTGTGTGTGGATTGCCTGAGGAAAACAGCAAAATGGATGAACCTAGCCTATCAACATCTGCTAGTGCCATACCGGAGGATTCTGTTATGACTGAATTGATTGAATCATTCTTGAGACTTGGTTTGCATGATAATCATAAGTGTGTTAATATGGATGAACAGTGGGAAGAACCAAATGTTGAAAAATGCCCGGATGAAAAGCCTGATGTGACCATGACAGCAATTCAAGTGCCACCTGAAAAGAGTATTATGTTGGACCTGATAAAGGGTATTCTAATATAGCTACTGCAAGACTTGATGGCTCAGGACTTGAAGATAAACTGTGAGGGGTGCACCATAGAACACCCTTCGCAGATAAGACATAGTTGTTTATATGAACCACAGGAGGGGTACTGGGAGAGTGTTAATACTAATTTTCAAGTATTTTTACAAGAACAAAACATACACCATTTTACAACATCAAATGATGTTAAGGCTTGTATTGTGGAAAGATTTAACCATACATTAAAACCAAAAATGTGGAGATATTTTTCAGCATTTAACACATATAGGTACATAGATGTAATACAAGTTTTAACAATGGCCTATATTCAGAGCTATCACCGGTCCATCAAAATGAGGCTCAATGATGTGACAGTGGCCAATTCTTTATATATTTGGAAAATTCTATATGGTGATCTTACACTCAGTGTAAAAAGGCCTTTTAAATTTCATGTGGGTGATCATGTGTGGGTTTCTAGAGTTAAGAAAACATTTGAAAAAAGTTATGAGCAAAACTTTACAAGTGAGATATTTATTATTTCTGAATGTATACCTAAGTCTGTACCAGTTTACAAATTAAAAGACTATGATGTAGAAGAAATAAGAGGTACTTTTTATGAGCAAGAACTGGTAAAAGTTGAACACATTGCAAACTGTGTATACAGGGTTGAAAAAATAGTGTCACAGAAAAGACAAGGGAAAAGAAAGCTGGTTTTAGTAAAATGGCTAGGCTGGCCATCAAAATTTAATAGCTAGGTAGAATCCACACAGCTGAAAAATGTGAAAGTATAAGAGTGCTCCCAGGTTTTGTATGACATCAGTTGAGAGAAGACATTAATGGTAAAACAATGTCTGAGAATGGGTTGTATGTTACATTGCCCAGCAATGCATCTTTTGAAATTTTCCCAAAAATGCTATTTCAGAATATACTGTGAAACTGGTGAAACCTATCAATTTACTAGGGGTGTGGGAAGTTGGTTTGTCAGAAATACAATACCCAATATTACGCAACAAAGATGGGAGATTTCAAGCAGGTGAAACTTCTAAGCCATTATCAGCATTATCAATTCCCGGAGGTTATTATCACAATGTTGGTGACATCACAGCAGCCATCAATGAGGCCCTGGACCAGGTACAACTAGGAATGTTTTTAGAGTATGACAGTCGGGAATGGAAAACAAAATTTAACAACATTGGTGGTGGAGCATTTATTGCACGCCATAATCTGGCTTGTATTTTGGGTGTACCACATGGTATACCACAACTAAAAGCAAGCACAGGACTGTATTATGCTGACATTAATGTTTTTTTTTTTACACACTGTATGTATATACAGACATTGTTGAACACCATAGAGTCGGTGATAGTCACATGCCCCTACTCCAGTGTGTGGAAATATCTGGTAAAAATAATGCAATCATAGCCATCTGCTATGATAAACTGGATTATATGCCAATCATCAAACAACAATTTAACACCATAAGTATTGTGATAAAGAATGATCAAGGCAAAAATGTGTTATTCTTGTTTGGCAAGGTGATTGTGAAGCTTCATTTTTGACCTGTTAAAGGAGCCTTCTAAATGACAACCATGTCACAGAAGTTGTACAGTGACCCAAACCTTTATGTAGCCTATTATAAAGCACAAGCCGGTCATGACTTATCTGGTTTTCATGGTGCCCCTGTTATGTATGGTGCCAGTATAGGCGGTATATTTAGAACTTTATTTAGTTAAGCTGTGCCACTATTACAAAAAGGCTTCCAAACAGTAAAACCACTCCTTAAAACAGCTGCTAAAAATATTATAAAAGATGTTGTGGGAAACATTGTGAGTTTCTTCATGAATCCAGATCTAGGACAACAGCAAGATGGGGCAGGAATGATTGTTTACAAGAGGCCCAATAAGAAGAGGAGAATGATCCTACTGGGGGCCTGTGAAAGTGTTATTAAAAGGTGGCCTGTTCAAAAGAAAAGAACAGTCATGAAACGTAAGTGCAAGGAAAGAAAACCTCATAAAACTAACAGTCAAAGAGACTTATTTTAAGCCATGGCTCTGGTACACTGCATGTCTCAGGAATGTGGAAAGTCAGAATTAGACCTTTTCATGTTACCACCGACTCAAACCAGTATAGAGAAAAACCTGCATGTTGAAATCCCTCCCTTGTCAGCTATAAGTGATAATGCACCCTTGGAATTTTATGTGGCTAGTAACGGTGAAGATTACATCAACCTAAACAACACCTTGTTATACCTTTTGTTCAAGATCACTAAGGCTGATGGTAGCAACACTGATGATGTAGCTAGAGTAAGTTTAATTAACTACCCCCTGGTAGCCATCTTCAGCCAGGTGGATATAGTGGTGTGTGACCGACTGATTAACCAGAGTAATAACTGCTATGCCTACAGAGCAATTAATGAGTCACTGCTTAATTACAGCAATGATACCCTTTGTACACAATTTTCATCTGGATTATTTTATAAGGACACACCAGGGCAGCATGAGAACACCACTCTTAATGGTCCCAATTAGGGTTTTAAAAAGTGTGCAACTTTTACAGCAGAGAGTCACAGTGTAGAACTGCTTGGACCAATTCATGCAGACCTCTTCTTCCAGGAAAAGCTGCTCCTGAATGGCGTGGATGTTAAAATGAAACTCGTTTGTAACAAGAATGAATTTTGTTTAATTAGTGGTGATGCAAATGAAGATTATAAACTACAAATTAAATCTGCATCTATTTATGTAAAAAGGGTAAAAATGTCACCAGCTGTACGTATTGTCCATGCTCAGGCTTTACAAGCTGCTAATGCAAAGTACCCTATTGATCGTGTTAGCATGAAAGTGTTTAGTATATCTGGGGGCAGCCGTGTGTGTAACCAGGATAATCTGTTTTTGGGGCAGATACCAAAATTGTTGGTGATAGGGTTTGTTGATAATGATGCTTTCAGTGGTGTGTACAATAAAAATCCATTCAATTTTAAACATTTTAACATTAACTTTACAGCCCTGTATGTGGATGGTGAACAAGTTCCTGCTAAACCACTGTAACCTAACTTTACAAATGGTAATGCTGTCAGAGAATATATCAACCTGGTCCACACTAGTGGAAAACATATGAAAGATAGTCCATTGCTGATAGACCGTGTAGGTTTTTGCCAGGGGTACACATTATTTGCTTTTGACCTAAGCCCTGACCAAGATTGTGGTGACCATTATTCACTAATCTGCTCTGGCAATTTGAGAGGTGAAATACATTTTGCTGACCCTCTACCAGCAACTGTGAATATGTTGGTGTATGCTGTCTTTGATAATGTGGTAGAAATTGAACAAAAATGAAATGTATTTGACTTCAATTAAATAGGAACACTCAACAACTGGATACCTTTTTCCAGGCACAGTTTTTGAGGGGGTTTTGCAAGTGATCAACTACCTTCAGAAATGTTAACTTGTGTACCAGCTTCTTTGGTGGTGAATACACAGCCCCAGTCTATGCCTGGTGAACATTGGTTATCTATTTATCTTCCTGACCATACTACTGGGGAGTTTTTTGATTCTTATGGTTTTCCTCTAGACTTTACATTTTTTTAAGGAGACCTACAGGAGGGTGGCATGGGACCCCACAGGGGAAGGAAACAACTCCTGGTGGTGGACTCAATCATTGGGGGGGTAGAAGTGGGGAGGAAGGGGAGAAGGAGGAAAGATGCCTGCCTGGTGCCATGGCTTAGAGGAACACGAAGCAAATCCTCAGGATCATGGGAGCAGCTGCATGAGGGAGGGAGCTGGATGTCATTGTCCACCTAGCGACAAAGGACCGGGCTAGGAATGGGATCAGAGCAGTGCAAGAGGAATTTGTAGAGTTGGGGAGGGGCCTTAGACAAGTAGCATATATGGTAACCTTCTCAGAGGTGCTGCCTGTCTATGGCAAGGGTGATGCTAGGGTACTCCTCACCAGGGAATTCAATGAATGGTGGAAAAACTGGTGTGGAGCTCAGGGTTTTGGCTTCATTTGGGACTGGGGTGCCACCTGGAGGGATGCAGACCTATACTGGCATGATGGTCTGCATCTGTCCGGGGGGAACAGGATCCTAGGTGAGAGGTTTAAATGCTTCATTGGCAAGCATTTAAACTAGCCAAGGGGGGAGCCACTGAAAAGAAGCTGGGAAATCCCAGCCTCCCCCCACAAAACACGATAATTAGTGAGGTAAACACAAAGGTAGAGAAGTCATTAGGGAGCAGAACAGAGGTAAATGTAAAAAAAGGCAAATGCAGTAAGGACAGGGATGGGGCTAAAAGGGGTAAGGCCATAACAAAGTGGAGGGTGATGAGTACCAATGCACATAGTCTGTGTAACAAGCTCCCTGAACTAGTGGCCTTGATGGAAGAGGGTTGTCTGGATAGTGTGGTAGTCACAGAAACATGGTACACAGAGAACCATGACTGGGATGTCAATATACCAGGATACACAATCTACAGGAGGGACAGGGATGGTAAAAGAGGAGGAGGAGTAGCTCTCTATGTAAAGGAGGGGATCAAAGCAACAGAACTAAAAAGTAAACAGGGAGCAGATGAGGCACTCTGGGTCACCCTGGAGACAGGAAATTGCACCACAATCCGCATGGGGGTTGTATACAGACCCCCATCTCAGGGGGAGGGAATGGATAAGGAAATGATAGAAGGCATCCTTAGAATGGCAGAAAAAGGGGATATTTTGTTGATGGGGGACCTGAATATACCAGATGTTAACTGGAGCACCTTTGCTGCAGGCACATCCAAGAGCAGGGTCATTCTTGATACCCTACAAGAGGTATGCCTCAGACAGCTAGTATTGGAACCCACTCGGGAGGGACCAGTTTTGACCTGGTACTCTCAAATGGGGATGGAAAAAGAATCTCAGATTTAGAAGTGGGTAGCCATCTGGGAACAAGCGACCACCAAACAGTGTGGTTCACGATAAAGACAGCCATACAATCAAGCCATACAAAAGCAAGAGTATTGGACTTTAGGAGGGCTGACTTTGGGAAATTGAGAGAGTGCCTCAGAAAAGCACTAGCAGACAGGCAAGAAGGAGGCATGGAGGAACAATGGGGATTAATCAAAACAGCCATCACAGAGGCAACAAGTCTTTGTGTAAAGCAAATCAACAAAACACAACGAAGGAAAAAACTGCTATGATCCTCAAAAGAGGTGGCAGGAATGGTTAAGGAAAAAAGGATAGCATTCAGGAAATATAAGAAATTACAGAAGGAGCAGGACAGAGAACTTTATCAGTTAAAGCAGAAAGAGGCAGGGAAGGCAGTCAGAATAGCAAAGTCCCAAACCGAGGAAAGGATAGCCAACTCTGTTAAGAAGGGGGATAAGACCTTTTATAGGTACATTAGGGAGTGAATAAAGACCAAAGGAGGGATACTGAGGCTTAATAAAAGGGAGGGAATGTGGGCAGAGGGTGACAGTGAAAAGCAGGGATACTGAATGAATATTTCTGCTCAGTATTCACAAAGGAAGAGGAGGGAGGTACCTAAACCAAACAAGAGAAACAGTCTGAAGCGGGGTTGATACCAGTTCATTTACAGAAGAAAGGGTTCTGAAAGAACTAATAAAATTGAAGGTGGACAAAGCAATGGGACCTGATGGGATTCACCAAGAATTTAAAAGAACTAAGGGTAGAAACTAGTGACACCACTGACTACTCTCTTTAACAAATCATGGGAGGATGGGTGGTACCTGAGGACTGGAGGATGGCAGATATGATTCCTCTTCACAAAAGTGGGAGCAGGACAGAGGCAGGAAACTACAGACCAGTTAGTTTGACCTCAGTGGTAGGGAAAATGATGGAATCACTTCTGAAGGAAAGAATTTGTTGAGTACCTAGATAGTGGGGCACAGGACCCAAGGCAGCATGGATTCACAATGGGAAGGTTGTGTCAGATGAATCTAATAGATTTCTTTTACTGGGTGACCAAAGTAGTAGACCAGGGAGGGGCTGTGGACATAGCCTACCTAGATTTTAGCAAGGCATTTGATACAGTCCCACACAAAAGATTAATACTCAAGTTAGCCAACCTTGGATTGGGTCCCAAGGTGGTAGCCTGGATAAAAAGTTGGCTAGACAACAGGACACAAAGGGTAGTAGTAAACAGAGTCCACAGTGAAGACAGGAGGGTTACTGGTGGGGTACTGCAGGGTTCAGTACTGGGACCGGTCCTTTTTAATGTCTTTATAAGTGACATTGCAGAGGAACTGGAAGGAAAAGTATGTCTCTTTGCAGATGACACAAAGATCTCCAACCAGGTTGATACACAAGATGAAGTGGAAAGGATGAGAAGGGACTTAGCAAGGTTGGATGAATGGTCAAATGTATGGCAGCTCAGATTCAATGCAAAGAAGTGCAAGGTAATGCACCTGGGAAACAAAACCCCAGGGGAAAAGTACACAATGGGGGGTAAGATACTGACAACAGTAAAATTGGAAAGGGACCTGGAGATAATTATATCAGATGACCTAAAGGTGAGTAAGCAATGTGAGAAGGCAGTAAGGAAGGCTGGGGGGATACTGGGATGCATAGGGAGAGGCATCAATAGTAGAAAACAGGAAGTTGTTATCCCTCTGTACAGATAGTTGGTGAGATCCCATCTGGAGTACTGTGTGCAGTTCTGGAGACCCCATCTCCACAAAGGCATAGGCAGAGTGGAGGCTGTCCAGAGGAGGGCAGCCAAAATAGTGCAGGATCTGCTCCAGAAGACATACAAAGAAAGACTAAAGGAGCTTAATATGTCTACCCTTGAGGAAAGAAGGGAGAGAGGGGACAGGATAGAAACTTTCAAGTACCTCAAAGGAATGAACAAAGTCCAAGAGGGTAGCATCTTTCAGAAAAAGAGATGTGCAAGAACAAGGGGGCACAATCTGAAGATAGAGGGGGGACAGCTCAGAGGTAATGCGAGGAAGTATTTTTTCACAGACAGTGTTGTGGATGCATGGAACAGCCTCCCTGAGGAGGTTGTGGAGTCAAGAACAGTGGGGGAATTCAAGAATGCATGGGACAGACATAAAGCAGTCCTTTTGAGGGGTAGGAGGAAGTAAGCTGTTGGTTAACTAGGATCTGCAGCTTATCTGTTAGGTATGGAAAATGTGCAGACTAGGTGGGCCAAGTGGTCCTTATCTGCTGTCAAATTCTATGTTTCTATGTTTCTATGTTTCCACCAGCAATTGTTCATTTTTTGTGGAGGAATGTGGCAGAAACACTGTTTAACCCTAAACAGGTTCAAGATATAACATCTGTGACCTGTGGTCAACATTGTATATTTTTCCTTCATCATAGGTGCAAAGGTGCAACCTTTAATGCTGTAGTTAGGTTGTGTTCTGATAAATTAATGTTGAATGATCAAAAGGTTTATGCATTTGTCAATCAATGGAGAATTGTTAAAATGTTAAAGCCTTCTTTTCCTTTTAGTCCACAGTCAGTAATTTCGCATTATGATTATAACCAGTGCTATTACTGCTAGTAGATATTAAAATAAAGCATGCTGTATGTTATAGCTAACAAATGTAGTTTGCTTTTATAGAGTATAATTACTAATTGTTCTTATTGTAAGGAGACAATAAAACAACCATTTGTACAATGCAGCAGACTGTCTTTATTTTTTACAATGTGACAGCAAAATCAATGTCAACATGTACATAATTAAAAAAAATGTACAAAAACTAAATGTGTGGTGCCCTATTCAAGACATTACACTATCAATCATGCCATTTTTTTAAAAGGAGTTTTTCTTATTTTGACCACAAGTGATGGTGTGCGGGTTTTGGGTATTAGTGCTGTAGAAACACCTGTCAGAACCTTTGAGAGGTTGTTCTTAGCACTCTGAATCAAAGACCTGTTTTAGGATGTTAGGCACCACTGATTCAGGAGTGTTAATTTCTGCTAAAGCTCTGATAAAATGTTCCCTCCATCTAGGTTTTTTTAGCATTATATGTGTGTCTTTGTGAAGTAACAGCCTTGACTAAGTCATACATATGAGACCCTCCAACAGGCACACCGTGATATATAAATTCACCACAATCATTCCAGTCTGTAATACCAACAGACCTTTTGAGTTTGTTTAACAATATTTCAGTGTGTTTTCTGGCATGCACAGAAACACCTTCTAATATGTCATTGTAAATATCATTGGTGCCAGGTGCCTTTGCCATGCTATCTTGTGGTTGCACTAGCTCATGTGGTGTCAAACAAGTTTGCTACATCTTTTTCCCCTTGGCGTACAACTGTGAGGTAGTGTTGCAACACACTCTCATGTACTTTAGCCTTCTCATATTCAGAAAGATCAGTCCTTTGAAGACCATCCCACATTTTAGCTTCCAGCCATCATTCCACAACCTTTCTCAGTGGCTCTTCAGGGGGTGGATGACCTCTTAGCAAGTCCAGCTGTTGTTGTGGTACTAAATACAATTTTTGTGCATAATCCATGTCTGTTCACCTGCTTGTTAAAAGACTGGTTATAAAGGGTATAGCAACACTAAGCAAGGTGCTAATAAATCCCCCAAACTGTGTTACAATTTTTTTTCATGTTTTACAGACAGCTTTTTATTACTTAATTTTTTGATAATGTTGTGTCTCCTCTTCAGCATTTTAATTTGGTAAGCTGTGAGAGGTATAGTCCCTTTAATAGCATTGAGTGCAACCTCAGCAATTGCCGCTATTAAATCATCAGAGGCTGAACACAGTATAGCTTTTCTTTGCTGTGGTGGCTTCTTCACCAACAGCTTAAGCAATGCAAGGTTTCTTTTCAGACATGCTGACATGCCTCAGTCCTATGAACATCTGGCTACAATGAACAATTGTCACATTTCTTATTTTTGTGGTGATCTTTTTTTCATGGTGTATGCAACAGGTAAATCAGGGAAAAACAAGCCAGACCTTAAGTGGTAAGATTCAGGTGTTGAGGCTTTTAAGTCGACCAAAAGATAACCATAGGCCTTGTGAGTTGCATCCTCAAAGGCCTCTTCAAAAAATGTCATCTTTCCCAGGATACATCTGGTGAGCCAGTGTACTAACCTGTAGCTTATCTCTGGGTTTCTTAAATAATACTATATAATTTGCATTTAAATTTATGGTCTGGCTTTTTTTTTACCCTGGACAAAGAAACTGTGTGTGACATATATGATACTAACATTTCTGTGATGGCAGTACTGAGTAAAACATTTTTGAATCTCACAATTTTCAGATGCTGTTTCCATTAAGTCATCTATAATTAAAAGATATACTTTTTGGGAAGGTAATAGTTCATCATCTTGTAGATTGCTAGGAATACCCTCTATAAATTTCAACTGAGGGAATTTGCCACGTAACTCTGTATACAAAGGTTGCTAGCAACTATAGCACCAGGTAATATTTTCTGGAAATTCGGTTAAAGCATTGAGACCTGCATCCAGCATGCTTTTAATAAAGTAACTTTTTCCAGAGTTTGATAGACCCACCAAAATACAGGAAAATGGGTGCTCCAAACATATATCCATTCCATAGTCAGAAGCCATAAGGCAGTGTTTTAAAATCCTCAGTTAAAACCCTTTTGTTGTATACAACCCTGAAAGTTTTTTTTTCTGTCTTGTTTTCAATAGTGATGCTTTTTTTGTTATGTACAATTTTTTTCAATCCTATACTGACTGACTGTACCCCAACACCTTCTTTCACACCCTCATCGTTGACATAATGGTCAACTAGTGATCTCAGACAGCTGTAATTAACCTTTTTATTATTTGTCACATGAAGCGTAATTCCTTTACACTTCATACAAATTTTGCCATTGGTCAGTGTGTAACCATAGGTTTTAGGACCACCTGACACAAACTCCATAATGTGTTCATCAGGTGGCAGTTCACTGGTCAGATCACCCAAATAGTCACCCAGTGGCGGATCCCAATCACCACACCTGCTAACAAATATGACAGAGTCTGTGTCATGATACAGCCAGTGGCCCTGTAGGCTTTCAAGTAAACTGTACAGTTTAAGTTTGGCATAGGCTGTGGTAAAGGCTGCTATAACAACATTAATGTTTGTCACATTAGCATAGTGTTTTTCAGCATATTTCCAGCTTACTGATGCTGTACCATCATTGATAAAATACAGACCAGATACGTGGTAGTGATCTGTAAAAAGATACTGAAAGAGATCTTCAGCATCCTTGACAATGGCAGTGTTCATCAAATTGGGTCGCAGACCAAATTTTCCCCACAATGAATTCAAAAACAGCTTTGAAATCTGTCATTGTGCAGGGTTGTATGCTATATTTTCTGACTCTAAAACAACACCCTCCTTAGCATAATACTGCTTGATATATGCTTTACTTTCTACATCAGTAGTACACCAAGTTGGATACCCTGAAGCATCTTGCTTCCCCTTTAGGTGTAATTTAATATATTCTGTGAAAAGACTGTCATATTTCTTTGGGTAGTGCCATACTTCATTCACCTCTGCCACCTTGTACCCCTTTTCTAAAGCAAAATTTAATTCCTCGGAACACCATGTACCCTCCAGAGATCGCTGATCATCTAAATGGGTATAAGGATGTGACTGTTGTGCTGTCTCGGCACATGTGCGACTCAGCGTAAACATCAGCTTTCCACCTATCCTGCTGGGCAGAACAGGTAAAAAGAGGCCACGGGGTGGATACTCTCTAGCTTTAATAAGTCCAAAATAATGTCTGAGATCTGTAAAAGTCTCATATATGATCACTGGGTGCCCTATGGGGTATGTCTTGGTCTTTTTCACATAGGGATACAAACTGGTAACATCATAATAATGGATTTTCTCATTAGGTTGTGCATGGTAATATAAACGCAGTGCATTTGTGTGTCCCCCATTAAGTGATTCTCAGGGGTCCATCAGCTCTGAAAAGTAGTTTGCTCTCAAAAATGCATGCACCTGTGGATTGTCACACACCAACTGCTTCCATTCATGCTCCCACAAAATCCTAACATGCATACCTTTTACATGTCTGAGATAGTTTAATTTCTTGATGGTTAGGTAATATAGATGTCTGTAGGTTGTGTTAAGCACTGGGTTCAACAGGTCTTCAAAGTAACATACCTGGCAGCCATGATAAAAGCAACCTAAAAACTCAAAGGCTGTGGGGACACTGTCTATTACAGAATAACCATCAAGAAAATAAGAGCCTACCTGTACTTCCCCACCATTTATTGCATGCTGTATGGAAATGTTTTCTTGTTTACTGATGTACATCAACCACTCTATGGCCGGTGTGGAGTAACGCTTGCACTGACGGTGATAGTTGTCAGTGGGTATAATCCCTATGGTGTCTGACTCTAAAAATTTAAACAGAAACATGGTCATGCAGATTGATGCTATAGTGATGTACTGAAAGGGGTCAAACTGATCCCTTTCCTTTCCATCATCTTGAAACATCTGCTCAACACCATCTTGAAACATTTCACAGGCCTGCTTTAGAATCCCCACATCTGTCTTACAGTAATGATGTAATTCCTTTTTAAAGTCAAATACATCATCATTATGCATTTCATACCACTCCAAAAATGTTTTTTTTTTTCATCAGCCATCCAGTAGTCCACACCATAATCTTTGTGTTGCGGCATAGGACCTACATAATTCTGATTTTCTGGTTTGTTAAAAAAGTGTGGAAAGTAGCCTTTTACTCCCTCAAAACCCATAGCCTGTGGCATTGCTGAAAGCCTCATTGAAAAGAAATTTAAGCTGTCTATAAATTGGATATTTAGCCATTTTACAGTTATGGACATCAATTTACTTCCCTAAGTCAGTAACTCCACTTCTGTTTTTTCTTTTACAAGCTGGTTTAAAATGAAGTGGCCATCATACCCCTTTTAATTGTGAGCTATGAAAGTGTACCCCTGAAACCCTTTTTGGATAAACTTTTTTACAAATCGGGCAACACAGTTAGTGCCTTCAAACTCCCACTTTTGACCTCTTTCAAGGGCATAGATATAATTTGGAATATGTCTAGAGTCACCTGGGCTGACATCTTGCATGCATTCAAAATCATAATATACATAACTAGCTGAACAAGGTGATGACTTTAAGGGCTGCATGTAGCATAAGTGAGTTTCAAAAGGGTGTACAGCTGTAAGACAATTATGGCACTTTGGCTTAAAAAATATGGTTCTCACCATGAGGTTTTCCACATGATGCACACAATTTAGATAAATGACAATCAGGGTATGCCAGTTTATGCCATCTGTAGAAGTCTGTGGAGCTACAGTATTTATGACAGTCAGGGCACTGTACCACCTCACATTGTACTTTACTACAACCAAATGATCTGCATGCATAACACATGTTAGAGTAGGTTTGTGAACCTTTGTATGCAAAAAGGATATTACAATGCTCACATACATTTCTGGCCCAAAAAAAGCCTTTGAGGTTTTTAATACCATAGTAATGGTTTTCGTGTAAAAGAATAATTACAGATTTTGCCCGTTTATTAGGAGACAAAAGAAACCTCTGCCATGCACCAGCTTTGTCATGAAAAAAACAAAGATGGTCACATCTAGCTCTGCCTCAAATAGATGTATATGGCTCAAATCTACCATTACTTGTTCTGACAACCCTAACCTGCTCTGTAAATATCTCGCTTTAGCTAATATCTGTTGGTCAACTAGTTGAGGGTATAGCAAAGCCACTACACTACTGTAAAAGCATAATGCATTATTTCGATTTACCAAATTAACTAGATGCCTTGCTTTCTGCTTGACAATATGACTAGATAAAACATTTCTAACATCTCTGGAAACTCCCCCCATGCACATTTCTCATAACTGTGACTACCAACATTAGTGTCTCATTAGCACACAACACCATCTTGCTGTTTAATAAATTTGCAATGTGCTCTAAAAATTCATCAGCATTTAACTCCTGGGCATTTCTACATAATGAAAACACATGGTCATTTAAACTACCACAATCCAATGTAGCTGTACAAAATCATTACTACCTAAAGTAGGCCTTATTCTGTCCAACAACTGTTGCACAGCTGTATGGATGGCAGAATAGTATTGATCTATGGATGTTATACTCTCTAGATTGGCAAAGCAAAACTGCTGGTGATACTCAACACCATTGAAATTATTTCTGGGTACTTCATATTCATTTATTAATTCTAAATAGACAGGTTCAACTAGACCCTCTTCCATTAACTGCTGACCCTCCTGACTACAATTGTCCTCTTCATGGCTTGGTATGGCACCACCCCTGTCTGTAGGTCTTCAGGGGTGCTATTTTGTGCAGGACTCACAAAATATTCACTGTCTGTCAAATCTGTGTGCATAAGAGAAATATCACATTGCCCCCACCCACATTGTTCACACACATAACATTCAGTTTCATACTCGCTACTTTGACACTCAGGGGGGTTTTAAATGGGGAACTTGCACAACAATCACACACACAGCATGGTGTGGCAGACGCAGATACCACATTGTTCTGTGGTGGTGTCCTGTGTTTTTGCAGGGATGCCTGATGCTGCTTCATTTTATTACGGGTAGCCAATATTTTTTTAGCCTTTTAATTCTACACATAATATACTGATTCACTGTATTATGCCTAGTGTTTCTAATGACCCGCACACCTTGTATAATTTTATCAATCATTTTGTTGCAGTTATTTCATATAGTAGAAATGTTTGCATCACTACAGGCTAATTTTTTAATTAGTTTTTTAGTGCTCACCATTTCTGGTATTTAAACAACTGCCAAAATGTATATTTACAGTTTAAAATCTTGTATTATGATGGTTTTGTTTTTGTGAAGCTGACCCCCTTAAATGTGTTATTAAAAATGTTAAATGTTAGTCTGCAACCAGTGGGCATTGTCACATGTGAAGAAACCACCACAGGTATGCAAAAAGGATCTAAATTATAAGTATATGTATTTACAAGGGTGCCACCAGTTGAATTTTGCTCATGTGGTGACACCTTTTGTGGTGTTAAAGGTGAAGGCATAATTACAGGGTCAGCTTTAGTTACGCACATAGCAGGTGATTTAATGTGTGACAGATCTGCAGATACACTATCGGGGCACTGGATAATGCTAAAGGTGTTTGTGTTTGCTTATTGTTATGTTTGTAGCAATGCTTACCCCCAATACCTATACGGCAACGGTGCTCACGTTTTTCATTTCTGCTTGTGGGGGGCGGTTGGTCTGTCCATAAAGATTCTCGGGTTAGGGCTGAACACATTTTCACAATCCCTCATCCCTTTTGTTTGCTGTTGGGGTGCAGACACTGGAGGTAGCAGCAGTCTTGTCTGGTCAGGAAGACTCTCTTTCTGTCTAGATAAACTTGAATGTGTGTGGTGGCCTCTTGCATGCTTTGGAAATACTGCTTCTAGAGGCTTAAAATCGATAGCTAGAAAACATTGAATAAAAAATACATAACTATATAGCCCCTGTAATGCTTGCTGCTTTATAATAGTACTGTATTTTGTAGGCTGATTATATATTAGGTACATTTCATTACAGATATACATTTCCTTTATTGTATGTTGATCTGTTTTAGTTGATTGGTACCCTCAATAAAAACATGCAAAAGGTAGGCATATTAAATAATTTGCTGCATTAAACATCCTTGATGAAAAACTATAAATAACAGTAAGAGACATGGGGGGGGCATTGTTATTCACACCAGATCTTCTTAATGTATACTTTAGAAACATGTGGCTATATAGTATACTTTTTATTACAAGGAGGCCTACTAAATTCACAAAAAAAGCACGGCAGCTAATTTACAATCCATAACACATCTGCCCCATTATTAACCTGCATTGTAAAAAACTGTAAACACTTTTGGTAATGTAGTACTACAAAACTGGCTACTTTAACTACAACATACCTGCTTTTTGGTTCTCATTCCTTTGTGTTGTAGTTTTGGATGACGGCCTCGGTTGCTCAGCTTCTATTACAAAAATAAAAATAGGTTATAAGTCAGCACGAATTACTGTATATACTGCTGTTAATTTATTTTTACAATTTTACATATTAAAGAGCAAACTTTAGCAGCTTTTTATGTTTTAGCAGCAAAATTTAAAACATCTTTCTACAAAGTTCAGACCTATAATAAGCCAGTTTGTTAGAGGTTTAAAACCTGGGCTCACAATATACAGTGATAGTTATAAATGCACAAATGGCAAAGCACAACATCTTGTTGCTAGTCATATTTACATCTGTAAAATAGACTATGGTTATCTGTATGATGAACAGCAAAACATTTTAAAGTAAATACATTACTATTCACCACTACAAGTGTATGCAACACTGGCAAAAAATAAAACTATAAAATTGCCCCCATATACACACAATTATAACATTTAAATGCTAATAACATGTTCAAAGATCTTAATTTGACATACCATGTAAAGCTGTATGAGGCACTGCAAGATGATTGCTTGATATAGACAAGGCTGGCAAACCTACATTATAAAAAGCTATATTATAGTTTAATACATTTCATTTTCCCACTTAAAATATTAAACAAGAACAGATTAAGGTGCACTCACCACCATCTCCTTGTGATGCTTTTGATTCTAAAACAAGATCATGAAAGTCAACCTGAGAAAACTGTTTTGCAAAATAATTAGCCATTTTAAAATCTATGCCACAAGAGTTTTTAAAAACTTAAACTATTCAAAAGTCTTACCGACACTGGTTCACTGGCTGTAAACTGGAAATTGAGAGCTAATGTGTCAACTTTCATGAGGTACAAGGGATATAAATGCGCCCCCCCGGCACAGGTGAAACCGAGAACCACTGTAACATAGACCAATGAGGGGCTAGAAGACTCATTGATTAGCAATCATTAGATTTAAATACTTGGGGGTGGTCTTGGCCAGTAGAAGCACAAATATATTTCAGATATGATCTGAAATAAAACTATGATATGATACAATACATATTTAGAAATGTTAACACAGAAACTGTTTGAAACACAATCAGACATAAATTAAACCAAACTTCTTTCAATTAAAATGAATGGAGACCTTTGTTTAACTGGGAAAAAAAAACATTAAGAGGGGATGTTTTAAAACTTAATTATTTAAGAACCAGAAATAAAGCTATGATGTAATATAACACTTCTAATACATATTTACAAATGTTAAAGCAAAAACAATGTACAGTAAAATAGAAGCAGATAAAATAATTCAAATATTCTTCCACTGGAATAAATAGGGCCTTTGTTTTAAATGAAAACAAACATTAAGATGGGTTGTTCTCTAACTTAATTATTTAAGAATCAGAAATAAAACTATGATATGATACAACAGTTCTCACAAATATTTACAAATGTTAAAGCACAAAGTTAAGTGTGTGTGTGTGTTTCTCCAATAAAAACATTTACAGTATGGTTATTGTATAGACTAATTTTAGAATAACAATCATGCTGTTTAACAAAAGAGACACTCTCATTATAACATTTGATTGCTTATAAATGTAATAACTTTGGATACAAAGATAAATAATTGACATGTGCTAGAGATGCTCATAATTCAGCTGGTCACAGTTTTCCAGATGTGTGTGTGTATGAGTGTGTGACCACTCTAACTGTCAAATAGGCCTAAGGAATAGTTTAAGCCAGCACAGTTTTTATTCTCATGAAGAGATGAAGACTTTACTGTGCAGTTATAGATAAAGTGGTAATGGTTTAAACTGGTCAGGAGTCCTCTCCTATCAGCTTGGACATAACAGGTTTCACCCAAACATAAGCCACAAGCAACAGTAGACAGCCCTGTGTTTCACAGAGCATAACAGATAACTTCAACTGATAAATTTCAAGCATGACATATGCTCCCCAGACCACCATAATTTGAGTTTTAAATTCATTTCTTGAAATAAAGTAATTCAAAAGGCAATATTTCAAGACCTTCATATTTAAGAAAAACATGTTATAGTTTTACATAAAATAAATATTAACATACACCTAAGAGCATGTCATAAAGACATGTACCTTCTGATAACCTGCAAAACAATGCCTGTCTTTTCCTGTAAAAAGAGAATTGCTTAAACAATGTGTGCAACTATTTTTAAAATGTAAAATAATGAAGGATACATTACACACTAAAAACATTTTGCATTTGGGAGTGTGGAGACTGATGGTTATAGAAACAAGGACCTCTCAATTTATAAAAAATAAAATGTGCAGGGGAGAACTTAACTGAACCACTATAAGACTTTTAGGCTTTGACAAACTAAAATATGAAAACTGTAAAAATATTTTAAACAGTGTAAAGGCAACATCTGATCAGAGGTTTTACCCCATTTATTAAAAATAAAAATAAAATGAACAGGGAAAACATAACTGAACTGCTATAAGCCATTTAGGCTGTGACAAAATAAAAATATAAAAACTGTAATCATCCTTTTAAACAGTATAAAGGCAGCATCTGATCAGAGGCTTTACCCCATTTATTAAATAACCTCTCAATTTGTTAAAAATAAAAATAAAATGAACAGGGAAAACATAACTGAACTACTATAAGCCATTTAGGCTGTGACAAAATGAAAATATAAAAACTGTAAGGAAACAAAAGATGTAGGCATTCAAGATCGATATGAAGCATACTGGCATAAAAGTCATTTTAGTAAATTATAGTTTGTATTTTAATATGTTTATTGTATTGTTTGTAGTTTCATTGTAAAAGTGCTCTGAGCATTGGAAGGGTACTTTTTATAAATACAATTTTACTTACTTACTTGCTAAAATGTGCAAAACAGCTTCTGACATATCCTGGGCAAGTCCAAACATGAAAATCTTCACTCCACCCATAGCAGCGTCACAATATGGAAGATGGGGGGCTGCATCATATCTGGCACACAAAGGTGAGAAATTGGGGGTGGGGTGGGGTGCATTATATCTGGCGCACATGGAAGGGGCAGGATGTTGTATCATTTCTGCCACACATGGGAAGCGGAAGGGGTGGGACATTGCATTATTTCTGGTGCACACTGGAAGCAGAAGGAGGTGGGACATTATGCCATATCTGGCAATCAATCATACGTCATATCCGGCAATCAAATTTTGACAGTTATTATACAAGTATGCTACTATGGAGGCCTCCCTTTGAGTTGCTTGTAGCAGACTCTTCTGTTGATTGGTTATGCCACCAGGAATACAGACGCTCTACTAATCCTTAGCCTAGCTTCCCACAAGGTATTCCGTAGGGGTTCTTGCATTCCTACACCATGACATTAAAAAAATTGCCTTCCCAGATGAATTCCTTAATCTTTTGATTTACTTTTATACTTCACTACAAGCTATGGTAAAAGCCAATGGAATCTATTCAGCCAGATTCAGACTTACAAGGGGCATGTGCCAGAGCTGCCCCCTTTCCCTATATTTATTAGCAATATATGCAAACCACCTTGCTCAGTATCTCAGGCAATAGATGGAGATACAAGGCAGTGGGGGACAATACCCACAAGGTGGCTTATTATGCCTACAACTTTCTACTCTATATCACAAACTCTGATGTTTCTCTACTAGCCCTCACTCAATGCTTACACACAATGGAGCAACTACTAGGCTACAAAATTAACAACAAAAACAGAGGTCCTGCAGATCAGCCTACATCACTCAGCCATAGTGAAGGCCACCCACCCATACTCATGGGATAGAGCTTCAGTTAAATAGCAAGGACTTCAGTTACCAGCATACCTTCCAACCCCTAGCAGAGGTCATACAGAAAGACTTATGAGGTGACAAACCTCCCCATAACCATCTTCAGTAAAATCAAGTCCATAGAAATGAAAATTCTCCCCCGATACCAATACCTTTTTTTATCATTACTTTATAGCTCTCCCAATCTGACTTCCATAAATCAAACAAATCCATTTCTTGATTTATATGACAATGGGAGAGGCCACCAATAGACTATAAGATGTTGCAACTTCTTAAAACAAAAGAGGGACTTGCTCTCTCAAATTTATACCTACAGTATATGCATCAGTAGCTCAGATAAAACACATGCTTCACTGGATACAACCCTCATCAACCTGCAGTGGACAACACTGGAGAAAAACACTGCTCAGTAGTACATTAATACCCTTCACCTCTTGAACCCAAACAGTAACTGTAATAAGCCACACCCTTCCTGTCTTACCATTAATCTTATTCAAAGCTGGTACACCTTTCTTGCTTTCAAAGAACATAAAGTAGAAGTTAAATAGTTGAGTGGCCTGACCCTTGATCCTGCTTTTCTTCCAGCTCAATGAGACCATAAATTTAAAACATGGATGAGATGGGGCTTAACCTGTACATACCAGTTTTATGTGGACAGTGTCTTTAAGACCTTCAAGCAACTCCAGACAAAATTCCACCATGCTAGAACTGACCATTACAGGTTTCTACAAGTCAGGGCATACCTAGGACAACAAATTGGACTACAGTAGACATACAGTCCATCCCACCAATTTTCCCCTTCCTTTTGCAGGCAGCCACATAGATGAACTCTGCCCATTTTATATCCAGATTTACCAAACCTTCATAGCTGGAACCTCTGCATCTACAGAATATACTAAGAACACATGGGAAGGTGAACTCAGTATATAACTATCAGATAATGCCTGGACTCTGATATGGCAGAGGCAGTACAAGATCACAAATTCTTACATATGGAGAGAAAACAGATGGAAACTGACTAGTAGATACTCCCATACTCCCCGGATCACAGCCAAGTTTGTTCCAACACATAATGCATTGTGCTGGCAACAATGTGGCCACCCACAACCACATCCTCTGGTTCTGCACCAAATTAACCATGTATTGGCAATCCCTGGAAAGAGTACAAACTGATACCAGAACTAAGGCCCTTCACTCCAGTCATGGCACTCTTACTACTGTACATAAACCACCATATCCCAAGAATAAACACCATATTTATGTTATCGGCATTTTGTTCTCAGTTGCAAAGAAAGCTGTAACTAAACTGTGGCTCCAGCCAATCCCACCACTAAGTACTCAGTGGGAAGATATAATACTAGACATATATAAACCAGAAAAAATGATGGTCCAGCTGCAAAACAGACTCCAGATACTGCAAAACAGATGAAATATCTGGCTTTTCTATATAATGTGACCCAGAATATGGATGTTGTACATTAACTTCCTAGGTTATACCTCTACCGGAATTACACCCGGTGGGGCTGATGTCTGGACTGGACAACTCGTATAGTACAAGACCATCCCTCACACCAAATTCACACAGCCATATGTAAACATGGGAGCCCTGAATCCCCAGACACAAATAGGTTGCTGTAACTATACTCTTGATATGCATGAAAATGTACCGGTCCTCCTGTGAGAACTGATAACCTCTACAATTACCTGTAAGATGTACAACAAAACCTTTAATGAAGTTCAAGTTAAAAAAAAGTTAAACCTAAAACCCCTTAGACCATGCAATTGCTTAAATGGCACCCCCCCCATGAGGTATGTGTAACTCCTGGTCCATTGGTCAAATCTGTAGATTTGGTGACAAAACTTTGTACAAATGTCCCAATTTGCAGGGTGAACCCTGAGAGTGCTCACAGTTCTGCTGTACTAGCCTTCCTAGCCACTGAGGTTCTTCTTCTCCTACCTGAAGGTGCAGGTCCTCTCAGGCTGATGGTTCAACTAGTACAGTTGAGAGTGGCAGCTGAATCTGCTGGACTCAGGTTCTTCTGGA
This sequence comes from Neoceratodus forsteri, assembly GCA_016271365.2. Lineage (NCBI taxonomy): Eukaryota > Metazoa > Chordata > Ceratodontiformes > Ceratodontidae > Neoceratodus > Neoceratodus forsteri. The sequence goes on along the minus strand of CM057449.1, from coordinate 537,114,868 downwards.
TACGGTTCAGGCTCTCTCCATCCACAGTCATCTGAACCTCTCTTGTTCTTCCTCCTCTGCAGGGCAGATCAGTCTAAGAAGAAGGGGCAACACACCTCACACCCACGTCCTGGCTTCAGAATCCTAGTGCGGAGCATTAGCTAGTGCCTGACAATAGCACTAACCAGCCTTCTCCTTGACTGTCTGCAGGATCAATGCAGATTTTCCTCTTACAGCTGTACTCAGTCTCTCATTGGTTCCCACAGGCTGGCTGCTGTGTCACGTGACTACCTCCTTTTTGCTCAATGCTGTTCACAGTCTCTCTCACAAAAAGTGTCATTCTGACACTTCAGTAAACATGCAATTCAATCTCTGCAACACACAGGTTATAGAAACCTATAGGAATCTTCCAGACAGACTGGCTGTGGATGCCTAGGCAGGCTTCCCTGAGCTGGGTCTGGGCAGCAGCACAAGTCCTCCTCACTCAGAGAGAGCTCACTGCCTACTCCCTTCTTTCCTAACAAAAGGGTACTTAAAAGATATCTTTGAAAATAGAAGCATGAAAACATAGAAACATAGAGACATGGAAGCTGTCAGCAGAAAATGACCTCTTGGCTCACCTAGCCTGTCCTAAAGTTGCTACCAATTGTGCTACAGTAGATCCTAATTGATCTCTGGCCTTACCCCACTCCCCATCCCTGTTACTAAGGTCCCCCTGGTCTATCCCTTGCATGTTAGAAACCTGTAACTATTTTGGTACCCACCACCTCTGCTGGGAGGCTGTTCCAGGCATCCACACCCCTTTCTGTGAATAAATATTTCCTTACATCCCCTCTACACCTACCGCCTTCCAGCTTCATATAATACCCACTCATCCTTGAGCATCCCTTTCTGTGCAATATTCCACCTCCTGTACCTCATTGATACTCTTGAGGTATTTTACACTGTGGACCATGGGGTACTGCTCAAGCGCCTGTGGTTTTTCTGTGGACTGAGAGGGGTGGTTCACAGTTGGTTTAAAACTTTCCTCGAGGGTAGGTCCCAGAAAGTGGTGATGAGAATTTATTCCTTGGCTCCTCATGGACTACCCTGTGGGGTTCCACAGGACTCGGTGCTGTCCCCCATGTTATTTGCAGTGTATTTGCTTCCATTAGGGGACATTATATGGTGGTACGGATTGATTTTTCATTGCTATGTCGATGACTCTCAACTGTGCATGTCCTTTGTACCTGATCAGGAATTAGATTCCGTTACAGTGTTTAATAACTACCTACTGGAGATTCAGAACTGGATGAATGCTAGTTGGTTTGGTTGAACTCAGAAAAAACTGATATATTGGTTGTGGACCCTGCTTACAGGATGATAGATAGGGGCATGGGTGGGAAAACTGTCAGGATTAAATCTTGGTGGGATCCCACTTACTGTGTCCGGCCAGGTGCAAAACCTGGGCATTGTTTTTGATGAAGGCCTGACCCTGAGGGGGCAGGTTTTGGCTATAGTCAAATCTTCCAGTTACCATCTTAGGAACATAGCCCAGGTGAAGCATCTGGTCCTGCCCAAAGATCTTCCAACCTTGGTCCACGCCTTTGTCACCAGTCATCTTGATTATTGCAACTCCATTTACCAAGGGATACCAGGGGTAGATATCCACTGCTTGCAACTAGTGAAGAACGCAATGGCCAGGTTGCTGACTGGAGCTTCTAGATCCAATCATATTACACCTGTGCTGTGTGAACTGCACTGGTTGTCAGTACAGTGGTGGATTACCTTCAAGGTCACGTTGCCGACCTGTAAGTCCCTACATGAGCAGGGTCCCCACTACAGTACAAGTCACATTAAACTGTTCCATCAACTCACTGGTGTAGCATTTTTTTTGTGATGCTACATAGTGACAACTCAAACTGTTGAAGCTTTCAACTGTTTTCCAACCATCCTTCACTGCCTATTCAACTCACTTGTAACTGTTTAGTGAAATGGCAGTAGCTGTTTTGCAGTGTTTATGCAATGCATTTTCATGGCATTGTTCATAAATATCACAGCATTCCTTAAGAGTTGTTTAGTCTGTCTTCTGAAATGAAACTCATAAGCACTCAGCTGAAAGTAAAGCTTATAGTACATAACAGCTAGTTGCAAACCAATACTAACCTTTTACTAATTAATTGAATTAAACACTGCACAGATTAGGAAACTTATTGAACAATGCTGCAACAGTGAATTGAAGGAACAGTTTAATGTGACTTGTACTGTACCTGAAAGAGGTCCTATGCCCTTACTGTCCTGCCTGCTCACTCTGATCCTTTGGCGAGGGATTGCTAGAGATTCCCAGGGTATCCCTTAAAACATCGGGAGGAAGATCTTTATCCTTTATGGCTCCTACCCTGTGGAATTCTCTACCTCACCAGATACGAGAAAGCCAGACCGTAGAAGGTTTTAAAAATCTGTTGAAGACATATTTAACTAGGCATTCTCAGGAATGTAGTGATTTCTGAATATATATGGAAGTGTTTTAATATGTTTTATAATTGTTTTATGATATACAGTGAGTTTTTAATGTTATAGTGTAAAGGCACCCTGAGCATTGGAAGGGCACCTCATACAAATAATAATTTGATTGATTGATTGATTTAATGTTTCTATCATGTCTCCCCTTTCTGTATTTTTCCTCCAGTGAGTACATATTTAGTTCCCTGAGTCTTTCCTCATAAGGCTTCTGATCTAAGCCATGCACCATTTTGGTTCCCCGTGTCTGTACCACCTCCACCCAATCTATGTCCTTCCTTAGATGGAGCCTCCAGAAATGGACACAGTTCTCCAGGTGTGGCCTCACCATTATCTATTTAGGGGTACCACTGCCTCACTTTATCTGCTGGTGATACACCTTCCTTTGCACCCCAGCATCCTGCTAGGCTTTCCTGCTAGGCTTTCCTACTGCCTTATCACACTACTTTGCCACCTTCAAGTCATCAAATATGATGACCCCCAAATCCATTTCCTGTTTTATTGTTCAAACCTCTCCTCAAGTGATACATTGATCTTGGGTTTCTGTGCCCCATGTGCATAATTTTACATTTTTGGTCATTGAAGCCCAGTTGCCAAACTCTTGATCGGTCTTTCAGTTTTTTTTAGATCTTGCTTCATTTTTTCCACCCCATTCCCTGGTGCACCCAGGTGGAATTCATTCCTTCAAGATAGTAGGAACTCTTCTTGATTTTCCCAGGCTTATTTTCATCTCTGAGAGTGGTGCTAGCTGGTGAAGCTTAACATAACTCATTAAGGCCCCAGTTTAGGCTTGCAGGACATAAACATCTCTTATTACACATGCTTAATGGTGCTTGGACCTTAACCCTTAATGTCTTGGTTTCAGTCTCCATTTTAGCAACACACCTGCATAGATGCCTTTTACAATTATACTTTGAATAGTTGAACATATATTCCATATTTCAGACAACATACATCAAAGCACAGTTTGAGGTATAAGAAGGCTTGTCCCTACACCACACCATTCATAAAGGCACAGCATCACCAAAACACATGTCTGGCCTTCTCTCTTTCTTGCCATCTGATGCCTCTGTGCTCTCTGATGTCATCTGTTGTCCCAGGGACTGGAGCACACTAAGGGGAATCTGCTGGTGGTGGCTGTGGGTTGCGGCATTGAAAGGTTCTGTCTCTCTCAGGTGGATGTGCTCAGTGCTATTGAGGTATTCAAGCTGCTATTAGTCTGCACATTCAGGAAGGTAGCTGCTCAAACATGTGCACATTGCTGTGTCGCTATGCAGTGATCACTGTGTAGGCAGACTGAATAGCTGCAGAGGCTGAATCTCAAAGATTCACCCCACAGCCTCCTTCCCCTGGGCTGCAGTCATGGGGGCTGGAGTGAGCAGAAGATACTGGAAGTCATTCTGGGAGCAAACAGAGATGCAGGCAGTCCTTCCTCTGGCAAAGAAATAAAGTAAGATAAGCCCCCACCATTCATGGGAGTTGCACTCTTCACAGCCTAAACGCTTGACATCCATGCCTATTCCATCAGCAGAGTCCAACAGTAACAATAAACAGTGTACAACATAACAGACAGATAGCATGCACAATTTTATTAATTTATTTATTTATTGAAATGTTTCACCAGGAGGGCACACTGAACAGCAAGCTGCTTGTCTCACGGTGCAACCTGGGGGAAGGTGGTTACATAGGGTTGTGAAGGATGATCAGTTACAATAGTATGTGGGTAGTGCAAACAACACAACATTGTAAGATTATACAACCATTGGAACACAAGGTATTATACAATAAACAGTAGTGGAACATTGGGTAAATTACAATACATGTCCAAAATCATACAAAAGAACAATCTATATGGCAGTTGTTTCCTGACTGAAGTAGGCATACAATATGTCCTAATCTAGAAAAATACAACTAGTCTAACAATAAAAAATTAAAGGTTTTTTTGTATTTACAAGAACAGCTGCCATGACAGTTACCTGCATACCACAGGAATGGATAATTCCATAACTTTGAGTAATATTGCAACACTGATCATTGTAATACCAACATTATTCAACCTCTTTTTTTACCTTTTTAGAACAACACAGTGCACCAGTCACTTCTTCTTCAGCATCAGGGCATGCTCTCCCTATTTTATTGACCAGCAATGAAGCATCATCATCCAAAATGGGTTCCGCAACTCCTTCTGTGGTTTATATAATTCTGTTGCTTCTACAGGCTCAACAGGTTCTCCACTTTCTTCCTCTGACATTTCCTCAGATATGAGCCTGTCATCCAAGGGTACATCTACTGTTATTTCAGAGTCCATAATTGCTGGTATGGGCTCTGCAAGAGGCACATTTGATACATTATTTGTTCCCTTTGACCCTTTGAACAGTTCTGGTGAAATCCCTTGTAGAGTAGTAAATCCTTCCTTCTGATTCAGAGTCAGAGTCATCCTGATCTACTTGAGCATCAGTTGCGGGCAGAACAGTTTCTGATTACCTTGCCTTTTGCTTTGTAGTTTGTCTATATGTAGCAGATTAAGTGGCTGGGGGTTATGGATGCTCTACAGAGTCTACTACATCATCGGTGACCAATTGTCTAACAGGCAACAAATGGTTTTGGTGGATAGTCTGATATCTACTTGACCCTCCATCACGATGAATCTTGTGCGCGGGCATGTCAAACATATTTTCCATCACTGTGTAAGGGGTATTGCCCCAACAGTCAGTAATTTTATGCTTCCTTGGCAGTCCCAAGTTTCTTAACAGAACACTGTCTCTTGTCAGAAGTTCATGTGCCTTAACCCTCTTGTCCAGCTTATCTTTACTGGCTTTGTTATGATTTGCTGTTACATTAGAGGCCAATGTTTAGGTGGTGTTCAAGTGGTCTCTTAATCTTGGAATGTACTATAGATAAGTCTCCAGCCTAGCTCCATAGGCAAACACACCAAAACACAAGTCCACAGGATGATTGAATTCCCTGTCAAACATCAGGCAATATGGAGAGAATCCAGTGGCATCACTTGTGGTGCAGTTGTTTGAGTGGACTCGTGCACTGACTTGTTGACTTCCCTTGCTTTGCTCCTTTGAGTCCAACATACCTAATATGTTTAGTAAGGTTCGGCTGAACAGTTCAGGTTGAGGATCACCTTGAGGATGATATAGGGTACTTCATAACTTGGTTATTCCCCAGAGGGACAGTATTTCTTTTACTAGATGGGTTTTAAAATCTTGACATTGGTCTGAATGGATCCACTGTGGTGCTCCATAGTATAGAGGAATTCTTTCTGGTAGGACTTTTGTGACAGTTGTTGTCTTTTTGTCCTTTGTTAGGCTTAAGTGTACCTTGAGAAATGACCTGTTACTGCTAAGATGTTTGCAATGTTCTTAAGAGTTTGGTTCCATGCTCTGAAAGTCTATGCATACCAGTTCCATGGGTGCACTGGTTACAGTGTTTGCTAGAGGGGCTTCCCTCTGTGGCAGAGTTTTGCATCTCACACATATGTTGCATTTTTTATAATATTGTCCCATGTCGCTCCCCATACATGGCCAATCAAATGAGCATGAGCAAGGTCCAAAGTTTGCTTGTTTCCAAAGTGCCCATGTTATTGTGTAAGACCCACAAAACATCTTTTTAGAATGCTAACGGTAATACTAGAAAGGTTAAGGGAGGAATAGTGAAGATTAATAAGGGAGAGGGGAGGTGGGCAGAGGGAGACAGTGAAAAGGCAGAGATACTGAATGAATACTTTTGCTCAGTATTCACAAAAGAAGATGAGGAGGAGTTACCTAAACCAGACAATAGAAGTACTCTGGGTAGGGGGGTTTACACCAGTCCATTTACAGAAGAAAGAGTCCTGAAAGAACTCCTAAAACTCAAGGTGGACAAAGCAATGGGGCCTGATGGGATTCACCCCAGAATCCTAAAAGAACTAAGGGAGGACCTAGTGACACCACTGACCACACTTTTTAACAAATCATGGGAGGATGGGGTGGTATCTGAGGACTGGAGGAGGGCAGATGTGATTCCCCTTCACAAAAGTGGGAGCAAGGCAAAAGCAGGAAACTACAGACCTATAAGTTTGACCTCAGTGGTAGGGAAAATGATGGAATCACTTCTGAAAGAAAGAATTGTTGAGTACCTAGAGGCCATCGGGGCACAGGACCCAAAGCAGCATGGATTTACAGCAGGAAGGTCATGTCAGATGAATCTAATAGATTTCTTTGACTGGGTGAGCAAAGTAATAGACCAGGGAGGGGCTGTGGATATGGCCTACCTAGACTTTAGCAAGGCATTTGACACAGTCCACCCCAAAAGATTAATAATGAAGTTAGCCAGCCTGGGAGAGGGTCCCAGGGTGGTAGCCTGGGTAGCAAACTGGCTGCACAACAGAACACAGAAGGTAATAGTGAAAAAAACACATTCCAAAGAAAGGGGGTTACTAGTGGAGTACCTCAGGGCTCAGTACTGGGTCCAGTCCTCTTTAACATCTTTATAGGTGACATTGCAGAAGGTTTGGAGGGAAAGGTATGCCTCTTTGCAGATGACACAAAGATCTGTAACAGAGTTGATACACAAGGGGGATAGAAAGGATGAGAAGGGACTTGGCAAGGTTGGAGGAATGGTCAGACATATGGCAACTTAGATTCAATGCAAAGAAGTGCAAACTAATGCACCTGGGAAACAAAAACCCAGGAGAAGAGTACACAATAACAGGGGAGGTACTAACAACAATAAAAAAATGGAAAGGGACCTGGGGGTAGTCATATCAGAAGATCTAAAGGTTGGTAAGCAATGTAAGAAGTCAGTAAGGAGAGCCAGGGGGATACTGGGATGCATAGGAAGGGGCATCACAAGTAGAAAAAGGGAAGTGGTTATCCCTCAGTACAGACAGTTGGTGAGACCCCATCTGGAGTACTGTCTGCAGTTTTGGAGACCTCATCTACGCAAGGACATAGACAGGATGGAAGCAGTCCAGAGGAGGGCAACTAAAATGGTGCAGGGTCTGCATCAAAAATCATATGAAGAGAGACTGAGAGAGCTTAATATGTATACCCTTGATGAAAGGAGGGACAGGAGGCACATGACAGAAATGTTCAAGTACCCCAAGGGAATCAACAAAGTCCAGGAGGGTAGCATCTTTCAGAAAAAGAGATGTATAAGAACAAGGGGGCACAATTTAAAGATAGAGGGGGATGGCTCAGGGGTAATGTGAGGAATTTTTTTCACAGAGAGAGTGGTGGATGCGTGGAACTGCCTTCCTGGGGAGGTTGTTGGGTCTAAAACAGTGGGGGAATTCAAACATGCATGGGACAGACATAAGGCAATTGTAGTGGGGGGTGGCAGGAAGTAGGCTGTTGGTTAACTAGAATCTGCAGCTTATCCAGTAGGTAGGGAAATGGGCAGACTGGGTGGGCCAAATGGTCCTTATCTGCCATCAAAGTTTATGTTTCTATGTTTCTATGTACTAACTGTAATTTTGGGAAACCTTGTGACTCACGAATTTCTGAGTGCAGCAATTATCCTTGATTTTCAACCTGGGCCACTCCCACAGTAGCAACATTGAGTCAGGATTATTTGTACATACTTGTGTGGCATCACTCCATCTCTTTAAGGTAAGGATGATGTTTTTCAAGCAAGAGTCCATACTTCGCTCTCTGTAAATCTTGGGGAGTCAACTGTGGGAGAAAGGTCAGATCTAGGTCAGCAAGATGATAGGCATTTCATACACAGTTATATGATCACCAAGATTGTCTATGAAACAATGAGCATTTGCAGTGGCTGTGGCTCACCTCTGTTGAATATTTTGCACAGTGCTTTGATGGTTTGGTCTGGGATTCATATCCATTTTTGATTATCTGTGGATGATGCATTTGGTCATTTTGACAGGGCATCAACATCCACATGATTTAAGCCATGTATATATTCTTCACAATAGTCATACTGTAGGTTGACAAGGCAGATAACCATCTGTGTTGAGCAGTATCTAACTTTCTAGTGGTTTTCACATACATCAAAGGGTTGTTATCTGATTTGACACTGATGTGTGACCTATACAAGTATTATCAAAACTGGTCCACAGTGGCTCACCTAAGTGTGAGGAACTACAATTTGTGGATGGGGTAGTTCCTTTCTGCTGTGTTCAAGCTCCTACTGGCAAAGGTGATTGGTTTCAGTCCTTCAGGATAACTTTGATACAGGATAGCACTAAGTCTGCAAAGGCTGGTATCTGTATGTAGAACATAGGGCTTTGTTAGATCAGCATATGCTAGTACTGGTGTATTTGTCAGACAATAATTAATTTCTTTGACTGACTTGTTGCTCTGGGCATCCCATCACTGGTCAAATGGGTCACTTGGCTTGAAATACTTTTTGTTTAGATCTACAACTGCAAGGTACTTCTTACCTTTATTTGTTGGTGGGTAGATTTGTGTTAGATTCAGCAACAGTCTCACTACTCAGGTATAATCTTGATGAAGCACCGCAGAAGCCTTGGAAATGCTATGTCTTTCAGGTTCTTTAGCTTAGTCCAGGTGGTCAGGGATGGCCAGGGCTTCAACTATGTTTGGATCTATTTGAATTCCTTTGGCTGACCTAATATGTCCCACATATTTGACAGACATTTGGAAACATTGGCATTTGTGAATAGTGAGTTTGAGCCTAAACTCTTCCAGTTAATCCAGCACCTTTAGCAGATGAACTTTTATAGACCATCTTGGGGTAGCTGGTTCATTTCACTGGGGTGTCATACAGATGAGGCATGCTGATGAGTCCTGGTGGGATGAAACACGTGTCTGTGTCTTTCTGTCGGCACCCTTTGCAGACTGTGTGAGAGGCCTTTTGGCACCATGCATTTCTGCTTGAAGTTGAACTGGCATGGTATTCTGTGGTGATTTGCATGTGCAGCCCATGATGCTTTGTGTTGTGGGTGTGTGTGTGATTTTGTATTGCTTTGAAACTTGGCTTCCTGGCCAATGCCCTTTGGGGTAACCATTGCCTCGGTGCTTGTGCACTGAGGTTCTTTGTCAGATGAACTTTGTGCTCCATGACAGTCTTTCCAAAGACAATGACATCTTCAAGGTAGATCAGAAGCTATGGGAGATTATTTGACTGCACAATCTATGAGGTGTGGAAATTGTTACAGGAGTGCTACAGAAGCTTTGGGCATACAAAAGAATATGTAGAAGCCAAGTGGACACATAAAAGCAGTTTTCTCTCTGTCTTTAAGCACCATTGGGATCTGATAGTACCTGCTCCTGAAATCCAGAAATGAGAATCATTTGCTTTCATTGAGAGAGTCTAAAATGTCCTGAGTCCTCAGCTTCACATTCTGATCTGGGAGGGTTATCTTATTCAAAGTTTTGTAGTTGACAGACATACACACTATACCATTCTTGTTGCTCAGAACTACAATAGGAGATGCATAGGGCGTTCTCTATTCTTGGATGATTCCTGCCACAAGTGGTTCCTGAAGATGTCTTCTCACTTCATCAATGTCTGCCGGGGCCAGGTGATGGGATAAATCTCAAAAAGTGAAATCATCATGCAGTCTGATGTGATGTTCATCTCTGGTGATACTCCATTGATGGTGATGGTGGTTTCAGTTGAAGGACAAACTAACTTGCCAAGGCTCTGGTAAAGTCTCTTGTTATGGCTTGGCAGTGGACTTGGATACTGAGGGTTACACAAAAGGTTTAGTGCATCTTGCAGATGGGACTCCAGTGTGATCTCTAACTGGACTCCGGGGTGGATCACTGATTCTGGACTTCTTTGAGCAGTTTACTAGTGATTTTCTGCAGATCTTTCCATGCCTGACCCTCTCTGTTTGATTATCCTTCTTTCCCACAAGTGTAACAGAACACACCTTCTTTGTACTGACATGGACTGGGTGGTGCTTCAGAAAGTGGTCTGCAGTCTCTGTTATTTTGTTTTGGAGGATGTGCATTTACAGCTTTGATAGGGGCACTGACTGCATTTTGTCTTTGCTCTGGGGTTCTATCTCTCTGCCAGGCCATGAACTGCATATTGCATTTTGTTAGTTCAATTACCAGACTGTGAAACTCACCGACTTGCAATTGCAGGTCACAATTCAGAGGTGGTGTCTGTACTTGTATTCATGTGCCTATGAAAGAGAGATTCTGGCTAATTGGAGCAACCCATTGGCTTTTTTCAAAACATATAGTTGCATAATTTAGTTAATATTTTGCAATCTGGATATTTTGCAGTTCATAACTGGTTTATTGACAATAAATTATGTTTAACTTCAAAAATGAAAAAAATTATACTTTTTCACTCTAGGAAACAATCATGTCTGCATTTTCTTCCTATAAAAACTATAGATGGAACTGTTTTGGAACAAGCTGATTAATATAAATACCTCAACTTGATCCTGGACAGTTGCCTCGGCTACCATTAACATATTGAAAGTCTTGTAAAAACTGTTAATCAAAGATTTGGCATGTTGTACAGAAACAGAGCCAACTTTACTTCTGATGCCAAAAAAAAAAAACTTGGTTGTTGTGACACATGTTCTATCACTGATAGATGATGGTCTTGTCATTTATTCATCTGCATGTTAAACATCCATGCACAAAATTGAACATCTGGTGAATAAAGCATACAGGTTTGGATTTGATCTTCCCTTGGAGTACCATACTTGCTTAGTATATAGTGTTTCAAACTGGCAAACATTACAACAAAGAATTAGTCGACAATTAAAATGCTTGGCATGGAAGATGGCTAATGGACAAGTATCAAATAATCTAAACCTTAAGGCAACAAAACCATCATTGTTAAACATAAAAACTAGGTCTATGGATGACCTATATTTTAAACTACCAAGGTTTTATAAAATATCAGACAAGCATTTCTCTATTATTGAACTTGTAATTTTGGGAATAATAAATAGAGGTAGTATAGACGAGCTTGACCAGGACATTATAGCACTCAATAATGTGTTAGCTGAAAAAAATAGCCTTGTATGTTTCTCAGAAATTCTTCCTGTACCCAGAGCTCCTGATGTTATTACAACTAAGATGAACGCCTTTAATGATTGGCTGAGACATTGGTGTCTTCAACAGAACATTCTTTGCCTTGCTCATTGGGAAACTTTCTATCTAAAAGACTCACTGTTCTGCTGGGATGGACTCCACCTCAGTCATAGGGGTAGCTCTCTCTTGGGCAAAAGCTTCACAACAGCCATCAATAAACTTTTAAACTAAAATCTGGGGGTGAGAAGAGTGACAAAAGATCCTGTTCTCTAAAGAGACCTATTACTGATTTTTCTGAGTGTGAGGTACTTAGTTTAAATGCTAGATCCTTAAACCAGGTTAAGATGGCTGAACTGGAAGCTATGTGTCATTTGAATAAATACGGACTCATTTCCATTACTGAAACTTGGTGGGATCCCGATACTACCTGGATCCAGCGTATTCCTGGGTATAAACTATATCATAAGGATCGCCAAGGCCAGATTGGGGGGGTGGTATGTCTCTATGTTAGGGATGACATATCTTCATTCCAACTCCCTATTACTAGTAATATTGAAACTATCTGGGTAAATATCCAGTTTAAGGGGTACCCACAACTGCAGGTAGGGACATGTTATAGGCCCCCAACATCCAATAAAGAATATTCTATATGCCTACACAATGAGATCTTCAATATGGCTTCTAAAGGAAACATCCTTATACTGGGTGACTTTAACATGCCTACTATAAATTGGAATTCATTAACTGGTAATGCGCAGGCCGAGAAAGACTTAATTGCACTCATAGTTGATATGGGACTTGAACAAATTATTACAGAACCAATGCGAGGGGTCAATATTCTGGACTTAGTTATTACCAATATAGGGAATCTAATGTCCAAAGTTATAGTCAGTGCCCCACTAGGATCAAGTGATCATTATACAGTTTCCTTTTCACTGTTATTCTGTCAATATATCACCAATTTTACTGAATTCAAGAATTATAATAAAGCTAACTTTAACGCTATTAATGATCAAATAAATTCAATTTCTTAGGATACAATATTATCTCCTCTCTCCCTGGAAGAATCCTGGGACCATTTCAAATCTTCCATTTATTATTTGGAAAACTTACATGTTCCTACTACAAAAAAGTATAATAAAAAGGGGAAAATACCCTTGTGGTTTAATAAAACTATTAAAGTCTTAATTAAGGATAAACAGAGGCTTTTTTCACATGTAAAAAACAGTGAGGGAGACACTAAAGAATTGTTATTCATTCAATATAGGAAAACTAAAATTACTAAAGCAAGCCATTTTACAATCTAAAAAGAAACTTGAGTTTCATTTGGCCCATACCAAAGACAGCTATAAATCATTATTTTCCTATCTCAACAATAAAAAAATGAATAATAGGTATGTGGGGCCCTTATGCGTAAATTACACAATTATATCTATGGATAGGGACATAGCTGACACATTCAATAAGCAATTCTGTTCCATTTTTACTAAGAAAGACGTTCCTAAATTCTTTAAGCATTTAAATAATGTTACTCCCTCTTACATTATTACCGAAGATGATACACTAAAAGCAATTTTGTCCCTAAAACCTAATTCTAGTCCAGGAACAGATAACATCAATCCCAGATTTTTAATTGAGTCAGCTGCTGCAATTACTAAACCCCTTTCAATTATTTTTAATAAATCCTTATACGAAGGAGTTATTCCTCAGGACTGGATAATGGCTACAGTAATCCCAATCTTTAAGAAAGGTAATCACTCTAAACCAGAAAATTATCAACCTATAAGTTTAACATCTGTTATAAGTAAGATCATGGAGAAAGTTATTAAGAAATTGTTAGATTATGAATCTACCTTGGGTAACATAACTGATATTATATAACATGGTTTTAGACAGGGATATTCCTGTACTACTAATTTGGTTTCCTTCTATAATCATGTCAGTATGGGTCTGGATGGTGGCATACCTATGGATGTAATACTTCTCAACTACAGTAGAGCATTTGATAAAGTTCCTTATGACATCCTACTTGATAAAATCGAAAAAATGGGTTTTTCACATTATATAGTCAATTGGGTGTCAGGTTGGTTGAATAAAAGACATCAGCAAGTTAGAATAAATGGCACACTTTCTCAGGTGCTGAGTGTGACCAGTGGGGTCCCGCAATGATCTGTGTTGGGACTGACCCTGTTTAACATTTTTATCAGTGATCTGCGGGTTGGCCCTGAGAATGTTCTCTCGAAATTTGCTGATGACACTAAGTTGTGTGGATCTGTTCTTACATTATTAAACAGAGAATCCATGAGGAACAATTTAAAATCTATTGAAGAATGGGTAGTTTTAAATAAGATGACACTCAATTCTGACAAGTGCCATGTCGTACATTTTGGTAAGAACAATCCAAGGCAGACTTATTTACTGAACAATGTTGCCCTTCATGTGTCACCGTTAGAATGAGATCATGGGGTAATTATTAATAACAAATTATCTTCCAATGATCATTGTATGATGATAGCTAGGAAAGCCAATGCCTTGCTTACTCAGATCCAACGTTCATTTGTTTAAAGGATCCAGGAATGTGTAATTCCACTGTACAGAGCTTTTGTTTGGCCCCACTTGGACTATGGATCTCCCTGCTGGAGTCCCTACTTAAAGCAGGATGTTGATAGAATTGAGAGGGTGCAGAAAGGAGCCACAAAAATTGTCCCATATCTATCCAAACTAGACTATGAGGGAAGATTAAAGGTTACGGGGTTACATTCACTCTGTACAAGATGTACCAGAGGAGATCTACTCCTCTTATATAAAATCTAGAATTCCCAAGAGTTAATGCATCACTGTGGCTTACATTTTTCAACTAGTTGGACTTCCCCATGGTAGCATAACAAACAGATATTTGTTTCAAAAACTAGAACAACAAAAAGGTTAAACTACTTTACAGTGAGAACACCCAAATTGTGGAATCTTCTTCCTCAATACTTAGTAGATAGCCTTTCTAATTTAATCTTCTAGAAAGGGTTGGATTGTTAGCTGGAGTGTAATAACCTTAAGGTATAATTATCCCACCAATGTGGTGGGGGACAATCTCGATGGGCAGTAGCCTTCTTTTGTCCTTTGAAACCAAGTAAACCAAGAATCTGTTACTTCAAAACATCAGAACTCTGACAAAATACAAAATCTTTTGTAACTAGTCTAAGAAATCATATTAGCGCCCTTAATACTTGCAACTGTTATGACCAATAACAAATCCATTGCTTGTACATATGACTGTTGGTTATTGCCTCTTATGTAATCTTGTTTGTACAACTTGACCATGGTTGTCTGTGAAAACAGGCAAGTTTGTCCATAGGCTCTCATTATAATAAATGAAGTGAAAAATCCATCAACAGTACGCAGACATTTAGTTATATACATTTGGTTAACTCTGTGCAAGCTACAGAGGGGGATTAAAAAGTAACACCACTTTTTGGGGTGTACCTCTTAAATAAGGTGGAATCTTTTTTCCTTTGGGCCAACAACATTATAGACTATGTCACCAATGTACTGTAGAAACATACTTTATTTGTAAGACAACAAAATGCATTTATCAAGGAGCATTACACAGAGTAATAATGCTGAATATAAGATAATACATGTACTGTACAAGCATTTTGCCTACTTGTTGACAGGTAACCTTCTTTAACTCCATTGCCATTTATGATTGGTAGAGAATTGTTGAAAAAACAAAGCTGAAACAATATACAGTGTTGCATATAATCAAATACTCTGAATTAAGAGAAAAAGTGGTACACCAGAAGACTACAATTACAACATTATGGGAATGCAAACAAGATACAGGAAGAGAGGATACTCAAACATAATCATTCAAGAAACTTGAGAAGGTGAAAAATTCACTAAGAGAAGATCTTCTTAATGATAAATGCAACCAGCCAAAATCTGAAATAACCTCTATAACTACAACATATTCTGACCACTTTAAGAAAATTAAGGAAGTACTGAACAAAAATCTGGCCTGTTCTACAAGCTACCAATTTAGGCCACACAATATCAAAGAAAAATGTGGGTGACAGAGATAAAAACACAGATATTAGCAATAAAATTGTCAGAATCCAACACTGGGAACCTGAATCTCCACCATTCACCTAACTGACCACTAACATCAAAAATTCTACAGCTGTGGAAATTGTGTCCATTGCAACAGTGGTATTTTTAAATCTAAGGAAATTAAAAGCACAAATAAAGACAAATAAATCTGAACTATGGAATTTAATAACATGCAGTATAGATCATGTAATATACTACATTGTTTGCCCTGTTCCCTATATTACATTGGCAAAACATAGCAACCACTTAAAATTAGGTTTTTAGAAAAAAGTAGCTTTCAGTGAAAAGATGAAAATTCCCCTCTGGCAAGACACTTCAGTGAATCACAACATCAAATGTCATCACTGAAAGTTTTTTTGTATTTGAGAAAGCCAAGAAGCCTAAGAGAGGAGGGGACTGGGAAAAAACGTTAGTCAAAGAGAAGCTTGGTGAATATTTACCATAAACAGCAGATATGGATTGAATAAAAATCTGTAATGGACAACATTTAAATGAACATACAGTACACTGTATTGCAGGTTATATTCACAGTCAGAATATTTTCACTATGTTAGCTGACTTCAAAAATCCATGAAAATAAGCTAACCGTGAATATAACACCATAATTAGGGTATGCCAATTGTAAACAGTAAATAGGGCTCTAACTATTGTTTCATTGCATGTAAAAATCTGTACTTTATTATAATTACTGAAGTCAAGGGAAGGGGAGTTAACAAACAAACAGAGAAAAAAAAACAAAGAAGAATGGATCAGAGAGATCACATCTGCGTCCATCTGTGTTCATCTACTTCTGTGCTGCATCTGCCCCCAAACCCTGAAAACGAAAGATGAATATGTTTACTTACTGTCCTAAGCCCTAAGCCCATATTTGACAGAAGAAAAAATGCAATACTGTAGCATGTAGGCTTCTGCTACAGGCTTACCTTAGTGAGGCAGTCGGTATGTGCTTCCAGAATTCCTGACTGTTGAAATCCATGGACAATGTCATCCATTCTTGCAGCTAGTTGTTCATAGCTGTTCTGGAGCCAGTGAGCATGGTGCTCTTTTAGGTTTTATAGCCTGAGGTCTGCACCCATATTGTCCCAATTGCCAGCTACTAATTGTTCTGAAACAATTCCCGCATACCATGTAGTGAACTACTTCTTGAAGTAGTCCTTGAAGATCTTGTTTACAGAGACATCAACGGGTTGGAGTGCATCTGTGCAAGATGCTAGTATGAATACCGGTATTAAGCTGTTCGCTTTCAATTGTTTAAGGATTACTTCCGTGGAATGGGCTCTGTAAAGATCCAGGATGAGGAGAGCCTTTTGATCATCAGGCAGGGAAAGTGCTTCTTTTTGTGTTTTTATGTGAGGTACTAGGATTTCATTAATAAATTTGATGGTGGTTTCCACATTTGCCTAGTGGTTCTCACTGTGAGTTACATTCCATTCACTGGGGAATTGGTGCCGAGTGTGCGATGTGTGGGGAGTCTTGAATGTTATATCAAAACAACAACAGGATGGGGCTTTCACTTTACCTCTTTTTGTGGATGCAGAGAAAGCCTTTGACAGGATGGACTGGGCCTTCCAATAGCACACTTTGTTGAAAATAAGATTTGCGGAGCACTTCCTGAAGAGTAGTAAGGCTTTATATTTGATTGTTGAAGCAGTAGTTAAAGGGAATAGAGTGCAATCACATAGATTTTTGTTGTCCAGAGGAACCAGGCACTGGTGTCCCCTCTCCCCCATTTGTTTGCCATTTGTATTGAACCCCTGGCCCTGGTGGTATGGCACTACCCAGACATTATAGGAAATTTGGGGTCCTGATAGGAAACATAAAATTTCTTTGTATGCTGATGATGCCTTGTTCTACCTGGGTGACCCAGAATACTCTATTCCAAAGCTATGTGAATTATTAGACATTTATGGGGTGCTATCAGGATACAAGATTATTTGTGGTAAATCTGAAGCCCTGAAATTTAGTGGTCACCGCCCTGAACAATTTTCTGCTCCCTTCCAATTCACTTGGGCAAGGGACAGGACAGTACAATATTTGGGAATGAGGTTAACACAGCTCTCCTTCAGGTTTTCCACCTGAACTATTATGCCCTATTGCAGAGAATCACCTCTGACCTCCAAAGGTGGTCAGCACTTCCTTTTCCTTTGGCTGGCAGAATTAATATTTTGAAAATAAATGTTATGCCCAGACTCCTATTCTTATCTCATGTCCTTCCACTCAAGACTCCAGAGGCCTACTGCAGAAATCTGGGCACAACTCATATGAAATTTACCTGGAAAGGGGGTAGACTGCAGCAACAAATCCCACTGCACTGCTGTGATGTGCTGTTATCCAAAGAACATCAAATCAAAAAGGCCAAGGACCACACCACCATCTGTGAAAAGTCAGCTTTATTTAGTGCAAAAATCCAACAGCATGCAGGTCAGGTACTGAATCCCCAACCGGTTTGCAGCTTAGAAATCTGGTGGTGGATTCAGTACCTTCTTGAAATCTGCTGACTTTGAATAGTGTGTGGTGGTCTGACTTTTGAATGGGTGTAGGCATAGAGTATCACAAAAGTTGCAGGAACAGCCCTGGGTGTGTGGATACCTGGGGTTTCCCAATTTACGGTTTTACCATCTTGCAGCACAGCTGCTCCCAGCAATCTCCTGATTAAAACAGAAAGAGGGCACAAGGTGATACAAATTAGAAAATGTGGTTGTCTTCCTTGCTCCCCCATATCCCATGCTTTTTATTAAAATTACACCTGAGAAGGGGAAACTCTAGAGTCTTTTAGAGGGAAACACAGGGACTGCTTAGGAGGTATAATCACAGCAGCTAAGAGTGGTGAGATATTGCCAGAATTAATACTTGTAAGGGCCAAGCTTTGGCTCAGAGGCAACTTCAGGGGGGAGGCCATTTAACAAGGTAGGTGCTATATAGCTGGGAGTCCATTGAGCCTGAGAGGTCCGACAGAAAGGGACAATGAAGGTTTGTTTGGAGGCACTGCGAGTGCTGCGAGGGTTTGGTGTTGGCATTAGGAAGGGCCGGGTTACAGATGGGGTGAGGCCAAGGCAGATTTCTTTTGAAAGTAGACATGACTGATAGGAGATTCTACCTTTTAGGTAGAACCAGTTGGACAGCTTGTAGAGGCTGCATGTATGAGTTATTCTATCTGCACCTGTTATAAGCCTAGAGGCCTTATTCAGTGTGCTTGAGATACGTTTTAAGGTAGAGTCAGTAGGGGAGCTATAGGCTACTAATCAATAGTCTATGTTAGACAAGGTGGAGCTAGTTACCGCTATATTCAGAACCTCTGGGGTTGGTATCTAGTGAGGATAGTGACTGAATATGGACGTCCGTCAAAATGGCGACTCATATTCAATGCCTTCTCCATGGGCTACCCTGCAAAGATAGCGATCCTATGTGAAAGCGAATGTAGGGAAGGGTGACCAGAAGGGGGGGATAGTGAGGGTAGGAGCTAGCCATGTGTCGTGGTGGTGTGGGTGCCTAGCTGTGGCACAGCAGGTACTGGGTTCAGGGCTGGGGCTGGGAGCATGGAAATTTTGCTGCTGCCTGCAGCAGTTGGACTTAATTATTTCCCATCATCCAGATTTTGCCCCCTGCCTTGCATGCACTCCTCTGGAGTCAGGAATCTAATTTGGGGGGGTGCAGGGGGTGGGGCACAGCCCCTCCAGCAAAAACACTTTTTAGTGTTCCAGATGTCATGTTGCCTGGAAGTGTACAGCAATGATTTGCTTTTTGGCTATATACACTTGCCATAACAGCGATCGCTGTCTTGCAATCACTATTATGACATGGAACCTCTGGGGTCATGCAGTAGTGGTGTTGGTAAAGGACACCTAGCCTGGAGTTGACTGCTTTTGAGATTTGGTTAACATGAATGCTGTATGATAGGGAGCTGTCAAGTGTGATCCCAAGGTATTTGAAATCATGAACTGGCGCAAGTGTTTGATTTATGTTTTCCAAAATAGTAAGGTTGGCTGTTATATGTTTGTTATGAGGGCTTGAGAAAAACATTGCCTTTGTTTTTTATAATTCATAACTAGTTTATGCTGGCCAAACCAGTTCTCAACCAGACTAAAATTGGATTGCAGGTCACTGGAGAGCAAGAGCAGATCTTTATTGAAAAGAGGACAGCATCATCTGCATATAGTATCATGTTATTGTTACAGGCTTTTGGGAGGTTGAGAAAGAGGCTAAATAGGAGGACTGAGGTCTGACTCTTGTGGGACTCCTGCTCTCACTGGAAGGCTACTAGGGAGGGTATCATGAATTTTCACTTGCTGAGTTCTACCTTGAAGGTAGCTACTGAACCAGCAAGTAACCTCACTTTAGAGATCCATGACAGGGAGGGATTGAATAAGGAGTTGGTGGTTGATGGTATCGAAGGCCTTTGTAAGGTCAATGAAGATTGCACCAAGTATGTTAGCATTGTCCAGGGCCTGTGGATGTGATCAGTAAACTCAAGGAGGGCAGTTGTACTGTGGACTTTTCTGAAGCTTTGCTGTTGCGGGCATTGAATGTTATATTTGTCAAGGCACTCTGTCAACTGGTCAACAATGATGTGCTTGAGGGCTTTGTATAAAGCTGAATAAAAAACAAGAAACTGCAATATGAGTATTTGGACTTTTTATGACCATTGCTCTTTTCCATGATTGGTCATACCTTGTATTCTGTCATATTAGATATTGAAATAAGTAGAATATATAGCAGTAGTCCACTTAAGGATGGGTTTGACTTTAATTACCCTCCATGACAATCACAATTAGATAGAGCTCTAACACACATAAAACAATAGGGATTTGGAGATCCCCATGAGCATCCCATTAAGGTTAGATTATAATGCATGTTTGGACCAGCTGAAATTATGGAACAAGCCTTCCCCTATGAATTGTCCCTGGACCTGACGTGCCCACATGTTCTTCTAAACTATGGTGGCTCCACTAAAAATAAAAGAAATACAGTGAACTGCAAACAAAGTTGTATTACTTGTAGTAGCCTTGTCTCCAAAGAGACACTATGACAAAAAGAGAACCACATGAGCACTGTAAGCATGCAACTCCTGTATGGGAACAGTGCAGTTTCCATAGTGACTGAGGTGTGAAACCACATAACCATCAGTGACATAACCATGAGGGGCTCCCACTCAAGCATGAAAACCTCAGTTTGGCTCCTTCTGTCCTTGCACAGAGAAGCAGGTAACATGCCAAACAAGCTTTGAGTAATGGTGGCAGAATCCGAGTGGCAGTTCATTTAAAAATAAAATGGTGAGTTTTATCTTAGAAAGCACAACAGAATTTTTGGGGTCCAACTCTAAAGTGCATGGAAATTTGGTGAGAGTACAGAATATAGTTGAAACGTATTATGTTCTAACACAACAAACAAGTATGCTGTAAATATAAAATGGACTGAAACTAATCAGGTGTTTATACATACTGTAACTGTCTTTCAGATGAATGCAATAGTACTCTAGGAACAGAATGCCATCTATAAAACAAAACAGTCAGCTAGGTACTGAACAAGATAAGCCTTTCTTTTTGTAAAATAAAATACAATTAACTAATTAATAGATATTGACTCAGATATTCAAAGGAGATGCGCACGGCAGAACTGAGTTGTGCTGGCTCATCCCCAAACTGTGCTCCTGGGCTATATTCAAATGAGGGTGATGCACCGCGCATGTCCAGATGCGCTGCAGCACAAAGATAATGTGTGTGGCACATCCAGAGGTAGTGTTCCCCTGCATAGCAGGACATCTCCATATTCAGCCGAGATGTGTGGCGCAGCTGTTCGCACATCCTGGAGATGTACCATGCAAAGATAAGCATGGAAAAACCATGCCTAAGTCATTGTCACCCACAAGTGAGCTGCTGTATTGCACAGTGCAACACAGCAGCCCAGCCCCTGGGTGGCTAGTCCCCCAAGCCTGTATCATACAATACATATTCTAACCCCACCCATCCCTGATAGTTTAGTGTCCCCCTTCCCATACCCAAAACCTATCTGATGCATAACACAAGTCCAAAACTCCCTGGAAGTCTAGTGGTATCCCCTTCCCCACCCTGCTCGTAGAATACAGTCTGAACAAAAAAAAAAGTTCTGACTATATAAACATTAGAATTAAAACACAGGAACTGTAACAGAAGACTGTTTATTGGGTTGAGCACCTTCACCATCAACTGATTAGTGGTAATGGATTGTTCTCAAAATCCTAAATCTGACAATGATAGACATTTTGATTGGCATCAACACTTTAAATACCTCTATAAAATGGATTTACAAAAGTGACCAAAAGAAAACATTTCTTTGTTTGAAACACAGCACTTGACCCTTGGTTATTTACTTTAGAACTACACAGTTTGTAACTACTCTGCTCTAATCTAAGTAGCCATACACTTTTTTTGCAAAATAAACAAATAAACCAAAAAACACTACACCACATGCTGGCAACAAGCTTCAAAAAACATACATTGCAGCTTCATTTCATGGCATGACTGAAATTGCCATGTTTAGTGCCATGAAGTACATCGGTTCCATGTCATAACAGTGATCACAGAATAGCGATAGCCATTATGGCAAGTGTACATTGTAGAAAAAAAAGGTGATGTACGCTCGCAGTGAAAAAACAAGCGACAATGGAAAAAGGTTGTTCTATGGGGGGGCAGTGCTCCCCGCCACCCCCAGTAGGGGGATTGTGTCCCCCACACCCTCCTAAATAAATATTATTAACTCTAGGGGGATGCATGTTGGGGAGGGTTTGAAACTCTCAAAAATAAAAAAACAAACAGTGCAGTGAACAAAACCACAAAAATGATGTATCCCTTCCCAGCTCCGAATCCTGCACCTTCCACATTGTAGCCAGACATCCCTCACCACTCCACCCAGCCGCCAGCTCTGCAGCCTCTTGCCACACTACCTATTATGTACCCTCCCTCCTCTTCCTGTCTCCCTCCCCTTCTTCCTGTCACCCTGTTCTTCCCATCACTATGCTTGCAGAGTAGCTCACATAACAGGCGCTGAAAGTGAGTCGCTCATATTGGAGTCACTCACTTTCAGTTGCCAATATGATGGTATACCAAGTACATCAGATCCCACTGTGAATCTGACTTGGTAAAAAAAAATGCAAAATAGATGCTTTTAGAGAGAGTTCATATTCCAAAGTGCACCAGAACTATGCATTGCATCCAGAGGGTTCAAATGCCTGCACATCTACAGATTATCTTCAGATAGTACTGAAATAGTTACACATAATCCACAATGCACCAAAAGGTCCACCTCCTATACAATGTAACACAGAACCAACTGTCATAACTGTTATATATATATATATATATATATATATATATATATACACATACACACACATACACTACTGTGCCATTGTACAGAAGATCACTTAAAAACAGTATGGGCTCTATTTTCAAAGCCTCATGAATGATGCAAGCCCCTGGTGCACCTATCATTTAGCACACTGTGCTTGTGGCATTCTCCCAGCCAGCGATTGGGATTTTAAATCCTGAGCACCAAATGCCACAAGTTAGACAAGCTTTTCCCTGTCTAACTTGCACCATTTGGGGGACCATTTTTACAGGGCTTACACCAAATATTTGGAGCAAGCTGCCATAAATTTAAGAAACTGCTGCAACTGAACTTAATGTACTTAAATCAGTGCAGCTATGTCAGAGGAGTTTGGCACAGCTGCAACAAAATGTGGGCTTGATGCAGGACTTGATGCAAATCCTGCATCACCCTTTGAAAACTGAGCCCCATATGTGAACATCATGTCAGTACCAAGCCTATGTAGCACCAGTGACATATAATAGTTAGCAAGTTATGACTGATAAAGTAGCAGGACCTACTTCAAATAGTGAATTTATTTTCTTTAAAAGGCAAGCATAAAAATATAATAATCTGTTTTTTTGTAATTTTTTATGACAATAATTTCTGTGATTGGCCCCCTAGCACAGCGGTGGAGCTACCACTTGTGACACCGACAACCTGAATAAAGAATGAGCCAAGGTCATTGGAGGGCTGGCCGGGGGGAGGTGGATCAAATGTCCTAGGGACACACTCCTCTTCCGAGGAGGAAGGGAGGGTTGCCATACCCATTGCAGTACTGCCACCTGGGTGACCATGGGTAGCAGCGCAGTTAGGGACACCATGTGGGAGGAAAGGACATCGGTGGGAGTCTGAAGCAGCTGCATGTATGCTTGCCTCCTTGTCCTCATTGCACACTGTCATCCTTGGGAGATTGGGGGACCCAGTGAAATGCAGAATATCTTTTGAGCACTATGACTTTCTTGTTCTGTGGTCAACCCGACCACTGGCACGACTGCCACGAGACTGCCATGGTACAGAACAATCCATCAGGATGGCCCCATTACGAGGGGGTGAACTCACCTGGTTGATGTTCCACTGCTGGGGTGTGTTGGGTGTCAGGCAAACCTGGGGTAAGCTGTGACCGGGATAAAAAAATACACATTTAAAAAAACAATAACTTCTTCCATTTTATATGCTAAATAAGCACTGCAGGGTATGTGGTTCCTGGTTAATAATGCATGTCCTCGATACATTGCATGAAACTCAGCCTGTGGCCTTGTGCCTCACAATGCACTTAGGGCATGCATTATTTACCAGGAGCTACACATCCTGTGGTGACTTATTGTTTACTTAAGTTAGTTGTTATAGGAGAAATATAAAACAGTATATTGCTACTGTATGTTGCTAAGGAACTTCTTTAAAATGTGCTTTGTTGAATGGTGTGTTTTCTTATAAAACAAGTAAGTAATAAGCTATGACAAGGTGTGCATTCTAGGATTTTGATGCATACCTCGAGGCATAGTAAGGCACAAGACCAAAGGCTGAGTGTCCTTATGTCCCTGGGAAGTGTATTGAAATCCTATGATACACACCCTGGAGGGGCTTATTACACTTTTTCAAAGGCTCCAAGTAGGTTATCTGAGGAGGAAAATGAGATTCAGCATCTGATTGTGCATTTACAGAGATTTAATGCATGGTTGGGAGATGTCGGTCAACCAAAGAAATTTCTAAAATTTGTTCTTGCCATTTTATAAATGAAATGGAACACTTACTCAGATGGGCTCTTTCTCCATATTTTGGCTTCTCAGTTGCCTCCCATGTTCTCTTCATTATGTTGAATTGGTCCTAGTACCTTGCAGTAACTGGCTGAGTAGAGTGGAGGTTCTTACAAAACAATTGTGAAGTTACCTTCCACTTATCTTTGCAGGATTCTGCAGTTCAATGTATCAGAGCCTGTGAAAGGGACTCACATGCATCTTGCCACAGATCCTTTATGACCAGATTGGAAGTCTTCTAAAGTAGATATGGTTTACCTGCACCAACCTCCATCTTCACCAATTCCGCTGTCTCCTCCATTTACCAGGACCATGACACCTTCACGTGCTTACGCATGATGCTTTTTAAAACAAAACTAAAAAAAAAATTAATCCAAAAAATAGGAAATGAGTTTGTAAATAAAAAACAAGACTTAAGGAAAGGAGGTGTGAAGAAATGTAGTTATAAAATGTCTGAAGAAGTTTATAAAATAAAAATAGAAGTTGAAAGAAAAAAGTTGTTTGACTGCCCTTTTTATGTTTCTTTCTTTCCTTCTCCCCCTCTCTCTTTCTGTTCTTGTGTCTCTGAAGTGGAAAAGGAATTCAGTGAGGTGGGGTATCTGGTATTTATATGACTGGAAAGGGTACTTACTTCTCTTGTACGAGCACATTCCATTCTTTTAGTTCTTTTAATGTGTGTTTTGGATTTGTACAATGTTTATGTATTTGAGGTCTGTTGATTAACAATAAGTGTATTATACTTTATTTGCTTTACAAATATTTTTAAATATAATTTCTTGATTATTTTATAATTTGCATTTATTTCAAATTGTTTGTTTGTGCTTTTTTCAATTTTTACTTTTATTATCAAGTGGAGGTTGCAAGACAAATCTTTTGGTTGTTATGTACATAGCTGTGTCTGCTGTCCCATTTGAGGTATGTGTTCTCTCAGGTTCAGGTCAAAAACTACTAATTAATTAGAGTGTAGTCAATATCCACACAGGGAACACAGTGCAACACATAACAGCGCTGAGAAAAAATAGCTAGAGCATAACCAGCCCACAGTGGGCGATCAGAACCAGCCACATGTTGGCACCTATGCCAAAAAAAAAAAACTTACACTCCCACATACCAACTATAATTTTTAGGGCTGTGGGTGGAGCCTACAGCCATTTTGCGAGAGCTCTGTAGCTCTGAAAACAGCCGATCGCAGAACCCCTTCTGTTGGACTTTTGGAAGTATCCTTCTGAAAGTCCAATGGAGCTGAAACCTCTCCACCATGATCGGTGTATGGAATAACAGCTGCACTATATTGGCTGTTACTTCTGCATTCCAATGCATGCACTGTGTATGCGCACAAGTAGCGTGCATGCGCAGAATCACACGCATGTGCAGTGCTAAGGTACTGGCATATTGTGAATGGCACAATGACATTCACTATTTTGTGCCCCCCTCCCCAAGTCATCTCCAATATGTTATGTCACAACACTGGGAGCCTACCCCAGTGTGCAGAATTTGTTTTTGTCTGTAAATCAGAAAATGATCCCTCATTGCATTTCTTTTTTCCTGGTGCTGCCTACCACGCCATGCCTGACATCAGAGTGCCCAATCCCCATGATGGCATTCATGTGGCACACTGGAGCCCACCCAGTGTGCCTAAATGTTTGTTTGCTGTAAATTAAAATGGTTCTTCATTGTCAGTTTGTTTTCCTCTAAACTAAAACCATTCCTCATCGCCGCTGCTGTCCCTCCCCTCCACACCCTCCCACTGAGCACCCACCTCCCACACCCCTATTACCCCATACTTACCTCTGAGGTCAGTGCTGTCATCTTCTCTGGACTGGGACACATCTGTACACTTTAAAGCCCAACCACGAACTGAAGAATTAAAGATAAGCATGCTATGCAGCCATTCAACGGGATTTTCAACTTATGCTCATATCTCAGCCATTTTTGGGAATATTTGCCCCAAATTTTCAACATGGGGTTCTTGGGACCCCACCTCATGAAAACTGTCACTGTCATTTTGTTACTTGGTCCCAAAAGGTGATATCTTGGTCATTGCGTGGAATCACCTTTCCGGACTGATTCACAAAATGACAGTGCCACTGTTCATGAGGTGGGGTCCCAAAAAGCCCATGTTGCAAATTTGGTAAAAACATTCCAAACAATGACTGTGTTATGAGCGTATGTTGCACAGTTTATATGCACGCTCCTAACGTTGATAATTTTTTATATTTTCACTCCACATTTTTAACATTGCCATGTTTGCACAACTCCTTCACAACTCTACAGCTGTCATTTTCCACAACCTGCCCAAAACATGTTTTCACACCTGTGGTGCAGAATAGTGTGTTTGCACTGTGCAATCACCTTTTGGGACCAGTGAACAAAATGACACTGGCAGTGTTCATGAGGAGGCATCCAAAAAAGGCCATGTTGAAAATCTGGTGAAAAAATTCCAAAAAATGACTGCATTACATGTGTGCATTGCAGTTTCTTTGCATGCTCCTAACATCACCAATTTTTTATATTTTCACTTCATATTTTTAACATTGCCATTTTTGTACACCTCCTTCAACACAGTACAGCAGTAATTTTCTACAACCAGCCGAAAATGTGTTTTCGCACCTGTGGCACAGAATAACATGTTTAGTCTGTGCAATCACCTTCCGGAACAATTGAACAAAATGACACTGGCACTGTTCATGAGGAGGGGTTGAAAAAAGCCATGTTGAAAATTTGGTGCAACACCTCCAATATATGGCCAAGGTACACCTGGTTGTTGAATAATTTCTACGCTCATGTGTAGCTTTTGTCACTTAGTAATGAGTCACAGCCCTATCAGCTCTGGCCAAATCTTGTTTATGCAGTGACAACCATAGCAACAGTGCTGCAACTGGTGGTGGGTCATTGTTGGGGCTGTGCACGAGAAAGGTAACTTGAGGGGGGGAGGATGTGTGTTGGACATGAGAGATGGGCAAAGTCAAAGTTTCCCTGGTCTGGGAAAGCTTTGCAAAGCTTCATGAAGTGCAAATTTTTGGCACTTAATGTGAACTTCACCCACAAAGTTTTACTTCACCACATCTCTAGGGACATGTTTAGGTGGGGGACTGTGCCCCTGCAACCCCCTACTTTATATAATCAACTTTGAGGGGGGGACTCGGGGGGGAGTCAGGATGTTGGCAGATGTTCGCATTTCCACAAGATACAAAAACATTAAAAAAACACAGATACACCCTACATGGTCCAGACTCGAGCCACTGTCAGCTTGAGGTACACTGACTGTCAGAGGCTGTGACACTAGCCTCTGAGCAACAATTTATTTATCTATTTTTATTTATATATTTATGTCTTTGGTAACCAGATAAGTGCACTGATCCATTGGACCATTTTCAACATGACCAGGCCATAGATGTGGCTGTAAAATGACATAATCAACAGAGATGATGCACAAAAATAGCAATAGTACAAAGTAACACATACAGTACAAGTCACATTAAACTGTTCCCTCAATTCACTGGTGTAGCATTGTTCAATGAGTTTCCTAATCTGTGCAGTGTTGAATTTAATTAATTAGTAAAAGATTAGTATTGGTTTGCAACTAGCTGTTATGTACTATAAGCTTTATTTTCAGCTGAGTGCTGATGAGTTATATTTCAGAAGGCAGACTAAACAACTCTTAAGGAATGCTGTGATATTTATAAACAATGCCATGTAAATGCATTGCATAAACACTGCAAAACAGCTACTGCCATTTCACTAAACAGGTACAAGTGAGTTGAATAGGCAGTGAAGGATGGTTGGAAAACAGTTGAAAGCTTCAACAGTTTGAGTTGCCACTGCAGTAGCATCACAAAAAAATGCTACACCAGTGAGTTGATGGAACAGTTTAATGTGACTTGTACTGTATAATACAATATACACAATATAATACAAGATCTAGTAATGTACCTCCAGATGAGGTAATTAACACGTGATGGAGACAAAGCAGGTCTGCAAGCATAGTTTCAGTATTCCAGGTCTATCTAAGATGCCTACCTGCTGTAACAGTTGGCAGTAGGCTAAATTAATAGGTGCATGGCAGTTTACATAGAGCAAACAAGCTATACAAGCTGACAGTGATCGAGAATAATTAGGTGCATAGAAGTTCAGACTTGCTAGAGAAATATCAAAACAATGGATCAGTAGTACTGCAAAGAGGTAAGAACATTCTACTGGTGTTATCTTGGGGAAATTGATGCTGGCAGAGAAAGCTAAGGGAAAAACAGAGTCGGAAAGGCCAGAAATGTAAGGCAATGGAGTTGTCCCAACAGCTCACCAGGTCCTAGCATCTTAATAGCCCACTCCTTCTGGTATTGTCTTGGGGGAAGTTACAGCCAGACCCAACCAGAAGCCAGTTGCGCAGATTGGTTTTGAAGGACAGATGGGTGGCAGAGGAGTGGATAGATGCAGGTAATTTATTCCACAAGGTGGGGGCAGAGACTGAGAAAGCTCGACTGCCCATGACAGAAGATATACGAGGCACTTTGAGTGTGAGAACAGAGGTTGCCCTGAGGCTCCTAGGTACTACTCTGTCTGTGAGAAGAGAAGAGTAGGGTGATGACTGGTGTCTCCTGAGGGAGTTTGCAATTAGACAACCTATGGTATAGTCAAAGTGACCCTGTAATGGGAGCCATCCAAGAGACTGGTACAGAGCACAGTGGTGGGTGGAGTAAGGAGCTTGAAGCACAAAGTGACATATGGAATTGTAAGTGGAGTTTAAATGGGTGCACAATGAGGAGGACATGAGAGAGTAGACAGGAGAGCAGTAGTCTAGCAGGGGCAGAAGATTGTCTAGTGCAATGGCAAGGCAAGCTTCTATGGATAGTAGTTGCTTTAGCCTGTAGGCAGCACCAAGTCTTTGGTGGAGTTTCTGCACAGTGTTGTTGATGTGTTCCACAAAAATAAGAGTGGGATCAAGGGTAATACCAAGGTATTTGAAAGTGGAGACAATTTCAAGTGGGGGACCAGCATGGGGTGTGAACCAGAAGGGACGAGTTGGCTTTGGCGGCCTTGGTCAGGAAGGGTTTG
This sequence comes from Neoceratodus forsteri, assembly GCA_016271365.2. NCBI lineage: Eukaryota > Metazoa > Chordata > Ceratodontiformes > Ceratodontidae > Neoceratodus > Neoceratodus forsteri. The sequence continues at coordinate 537,085,161 of CM057449.1, read as the reverse complement.
GAGCCAAAGAGCATAATCTTAGTCTTCTTGTTATTGACTATCAGTTTGTTGGAGAGGAACCAGTTGTGAGCAGCACCATAGTTGACAGAGAGGGTGGATGAGATAGAGTCAAGCCAGTTGTCACTATGGTAGAGGACTAAATCATCGGCATATAGGAGTGAATTACAGGTAAGGCTATCTGCTGGGAGCATGTTTATAAACATGGAAAAAAGCAAAGAGCCAAGTATTGAGCACTGGGGGACACCAGTACCAATAGGTGAAGTGTAAGAGTGTACTTTGCCTATGATGACAGTCTGGGATCTACCAGACAGATAACTGTGGAACCAGGACATAGTCTTACATGAGCAACCAAAACTGTGAAGAGTAGAGCAGAGAAGTTGGTGGTCAACTAGGTTAAATGCCTTTAATAGATCCACAAAACCCACACCTGTGGCCTTCCCCTTGTCCATATTTCTAAGTATGTAGTCTGTAAAAAGTGCCAAGGCAGAAGAGGTACTATAATGTTTGAGAAAACCGTGTTGGAGGGGGCATAGGATGTTGTACTTTTCCAGGTGTTCAGATAACTGGTAATGAATGATTTTGTCAAGTAATTTGCTGAGATGATGGAGGAGAGAGATGAGCCTGTAGTTTTCTGGCACAAGTCGGTCACTGGTTTTGAAAATAGGGATAACATGTGCAAGCTTCCAGGAGTCTGGCACAGTGGAAGATGAGAGGGCAAGGTTGAAGATGAAAGTAAGGGGTTTGACAATGGGGGAGGAAATCAGTTTTAGGAAGAGCAGTGCGGTTCTCAAGCTGACAGTCGTGGTTCTTGAATTCTTGGCATGAATGATCACAGCTACCAGTACAGCACTGTAATGCACTGCATTGTTTTTACCCTGTAGCTGTTATTACTCATGCTGTTTTCTCTGCAAGGTTTTTACCATGCTCATTTTGATTCATACTTTTGACTGACTACTGTTGTCTCATCTCTGACCATATATTCAATTGCTTACTTAGTTTTTGTAAGTTTCCAATGGTTTGTCTGCTCTTCTTGTCAGTTTTTACTGTTCATGAAGTTTTCAAATTAATGAAATTGATAACATTAAAACTGCACAGATTTTTGAAACGTTGGAAAGATTTTGATTCATTGCTCATGCTTCTCTACTATTTTCAAAATGTCACTGAGAAGTTCCACCATTTTGTTGGCAAAAAAATTTGATCATTTTGTTGTATTTTATGGTTTGTTTATATTTCAATGTACAAATTAAGTTTTTATGAGTTATTTCATTTTAAAGAAAAGTATGGCATATGTCAAACATGTTTAGTATTTAGAATATACAGAACTCTTTTTTTCTTCTTTTTGTATTATTTCATTTTGTTTTTTGTATAACTTTCAAAAATAAACATGAAAGCAGTGAGTTTGATAAAGTCAGCATGATTCTTTTTGGTTTCTAAAACATTCATGAATTTTACAAATTTATTAAAGTCAATGAGAAGCACACTGACATTTTTAAAGTATGACAAATATTAATTTATTCACTAAAATCAACTATTTATTTGATGATTTTAATATTGATTGTACTTATGTTAGGTCTACTTTTGACAGATTATGTGGTTCTGAGATTATGTGGCTTTAAAAATAAACTTTGGATGTGCTGAAGTGGATAGTAACATACACACACACACACACACACACACACACACATATATACAATAGGGGTGAGTGATAAATGAGTGAGATAAAACAGTGTATCATCCACTGCAGTGTGATATCTTTACCCTCTGCTCTACTGTGATGATGTCAGCCATTTACACACACAGGTCACACAAAGGTCACTGATATCATCACTCTAGGCAGTGTTCCTCTCAGCATACAAGAAACACCTACGCTGTTACCATAGACACAAATGCAGAACTACATGAGAGGTCTCACTGCTGCCTTCAGCTAACTCAGCATTACAAAACACACTTATTCCCCACTCTAACTTCCAGCTCATTACTGTGATGCTCTCAGCTTGACTGCAGCCAGAATTCTAAAGAGCACAGCTTCACAGAACACTCTGTTCCTCATTGCTGCCTGCAGCTAACTCAATTACCACTAAAAACAGTCTCAGCTGTTCTGACACTCTCTCAGCCCTTTACCATTACTGTGATACTCTCAGCTTGACTGCAGCCAGACTTCTAAAGAATACAGCTTCACAGAATAGTCTGTTTCTCACTCCTACCTAAAACTAAGTCATTTAGCATTGCAAAATACACTCATCTCTTTCCCAGAGTTTATAACACTGTAAAACCATTCAGAAAAACTCATACACAGAATGAGCAAACACATAAACAGGAACATAACACAAGACAACATAATGATACTTCTGAAACTCCTAGCCCTATTGTATTAATTGAATACATGATGTGCAGATCGTATGCTATGACAAATATTGTCACTCCTGCATCGTGTGCTCTGGATATCTCACGAGTGCTAAGGCACTCGTGAGATATCAAGACCACTCTGCAGGAGTGACAATATTTGCCATATCACACTCATTCCCATCATGTATCCCCTATTATATATGTATATATATATATATATATATATATATATATATATATATATATATATATATATATCTAGTATGGTAGCACGGTAGTGCTACCATAGTTAGGGTTGAGTAGCCCTTTTAAGGTTAAAGGGTCAGACTTTGCACCTTAATAACTTTGCCACTGTTCAATGGATTTGCATGCAATTTGGAATGCACAATCAAGAACCATATATCTTGGGATCTTCCAACTTTTGTAGTGGTTGGATACATCACTGCAGAGTTATTAAGTGAGATCTGTGCTTGCATTTACTGTTTTTGGTGAATTATTTGCTCGGGCCTACAGGTTGCATGGTTTTTGCAACCAGTCTGAAAACTTCAGGGAATATGCAGCCAGGGTCCTCAATGTGCCTTTTGAAGATTTCATGAAAAAATATTAAACGGTTCAAAAGTTATTCAAAAAACAATTTCCCATTATAAGTCAATGGGAAAACTTAAAAAGTTTGAAAGTGTCGCAAATGCACTTTTTACTGTCGCAAATGGCCCTAGTAGTGTCACAATTCCACCATTTTGTTTTGAGTTGGTAATCAGAAAAATGCTTGGCATTTAAAATTTGGGACCATCTAGGGACACAATTATTGTTGTGTTTACCTAGTTGGACTCTCAGGATGCTAGCCATGTCTTTATTTTGGGGTTAAACACCCCAGAAAAATGTTTTTCAAATTTCTGGAAAAAGTCGTGTCACAAAGTAGTGTCACAATCATGACACTTTCATGATTTCATTTGCGAAAGTGTCGTAATTTGTGACACTATTTTGCGACACTATGCCCAAAATAACAGGAATTCTTTGCCACCCTGCTGCAAAAGAACGGTTTGGTCTATTGGGCTGAAATTTGGAGGGAAGACAGCCAACATGCCTCAGATGTGCCTTTTGGTGGTTTGGTGAAAAAATATTTAAGGGTTGCAAAGTTATGTCACTCTGAAATTGACACTTTTTCCCATAGGATAACATTACGGCGTCCGTCGCGCCTTTTGGGGCCTGTATCTCGGAAACGGTGTGAGATATGGACTTTTCATCAAAAAAACTAAGTGCAAAACTTGCCAGGAATGTCATAATTCATATGAAATTTTCATTTTTTTTCTACGTCATACGGTTCCTGAGATATAAGCAATTTAGTATTCCAAGTCCTCCTTTTCTGCTCCGAGGCCCATTATTATGCATACATTCTTTGTATTCACAGTCTTTTTCAATGCAGTTTTTGAAGAAAAGAAGAGTGTGCCCTTTCGTTACTGTGCCAGTTAGCATTTCCAGTTGCATTTCCGTTACCGTTCGCGTCACCATTCCTGTGTATGCCACCGTGTGTGTTACGGTTTGCATTTTTGTTTGCACTTCTGTTTGCGTTACTGTTACCATTTGCGTTTCCATTACTGTTTAAGTTTTCATTTTTTTTATATCAGCCTGTGCATTGCCATTTGCTTTTGCGGTCGACCTTCCGTTTGTGTGTGTCTTTCATTTTGCGTCATCATCGCTGTTACCATTACCATTGGCGTTTCCAATCACATTACCATGACCATGCACATTACAGTTTGTGTTTCCGTATGCGCTTGTGTTTGCATTTCCATTTCTGTTTCCTTTGGCATTACTGTTGCTGTTACCATTACCATTTACTTTTCCAACTGCAGTACCATGACCGTGTGCATAATGGTTTGCATTTCCGTACACGTGCATTTGCGTTTCTGTTTCCTTTGCCATTATTGTTGCTGTTACTGTTACCATTTGCGTTTACAATTGTGGTACTGTGCCCATGCGCGTTACGGTTTGCGTCTCCATACTCGCTTCCATTTGTCTTTCTGTTTCTGTTTCCTTTGGCATTATTGTTGCTGTTAACATTACCATTTGCATTTATAATAGCAGTTCCATGACTGTGCGCATCACGGTTTGCGTTTCTGTACGCACCTGCGTTTTGGTTTTGGTTTTTGTTTTCTTTGGCATTATTGTTGCTGTTATCATTACCATTTGCATTTCCAAATCTGGTACTGTGACCATGTGCGTTACCAGTTGCATTCCATACTCGCTTCCGTTTGCATCTCCATTTCCATCACTGTTCGTTTTGGCATCACTTTGCACTTGCATTTCTATTACCGTTTGCTTTACTATTTCCGTTTGCTTTACTATGTGCATCACCATTGCCACTTGTGTTTGCTTTGCGGTTCCTGTTACTATGTAACAAGACATCCCTCCACCGCATTCCATTCACTATTTATCATCCTCATTCTCAAAAAGAAGGGAAATTAGAGGCAAAAAAATCCATTTAATGCATCAGTTAGGGTTGTTCCTCAGTGACAAAAGCAAGGAAATTTGGTGTAAGGGTTGAAGCCCCCCTTGGACCTCCCCAGCCCACCCCCCCAACCAGCAATGGGGTGTGCATTGGGGTCATCAGTTCTAACTCTCACCCCATTCTCCTATACCTCTGCTTCTTTACACATGTGATGGGGTCAGAGTTAGGGCCAAGACCTCAACGCACCCCGATGCCAGTTGGGGGTGGGCTGGGAGGTCCAAGGGGGCTTTCAACCAACACCAAACTTCCTCACTTTTGTCACTGTGGAACAACCCTAACTGATGCATTAAATGGAGTTTTTTGCTCTATTATATATATATATATATACATATATATATATATATATATATATATATATATATATATATATATATATATTTATTTTTTTTCAGTTCATCTGAATAAGTGTCATCCTAAGTGTTGAAATAAAAATTGAACTTAGGGCCAGATAATCCAAACTTTGAGCTGGGTGCAGATCGATTGCACCACGTTTGTGCCGGAATTGTGCCAGGCTGCCATATTCTGCATCTGGGAGGGGTCTTTCACTGGCACCTGCTACCTGCTTCCCTCCAGTGGTGCCTACTCCCACTCACTGTCTACTACCTGTTTCCTTCCTGATGTGCTCTACCTCTGCCTTGAACAGGCAGGGTACTCAACATCTGGGAGGGGTCAGACCCTGGCAGATCTCTCCCCTCTTCCATCTCCTTTCCTCTTCTCCTCCATTTGACTATCCTGCCCCTGATGGGTCTCTGTCCTCCCAGGGATTGTTGCACATGTCAAGCCCTGTCCTCTCCCCACCTCTCTATCACCCTCTACCGCCCGCTCCATCTCCCTCCTATGTCTCTCCACTATTGTCTCAAAAGGCACCTTTCTCATGCCTGCTTCATCTTCTGGCAGGGTTCCCAGTATACTGAAGGGGTTTGAACTGGTTAGTCTCCCACCTCCCCAATTCCACTTCTCATCCTCACCATCCACTGCTTCCCTCCTCCCACATCACCCTACTATGCACACATCCCCTCCTCTTCCTAGTCCTGATTTGACCACTGGATGGGTACTCATAATCTGATAGGGTTGAACCTTGCTTTATCTCCTTCTCCCACCCCCCTCTTTTTCTTCCCCCCTTCATTACTCAGACCTATTTTATGGCTACCCAAATCACTTTTGCACTTAGACTATTTGTACTTTGTGTTTACCTAGTAAATTGTATTGTCTGAGATACTCCTCAGTACTTTATCTAATTCAAATAACTAGTTAGTCCATTCAGTCATTTCCTATACATTAAGGAGTTACTTAGTACTTGCATTCTTTTGTAAGGTCGTGTTACTGTAACTATATTCTGTTGTTTTATCCAGCTCCTTAGACCAAAACTGTTAGCATTCCTCTATTTTATTACTCTCTGTACAGTCTACTGACTTCTATTGTATGTATTCATATGTAATTTTATGCTATATTATGTTATTGTACCATATCTCTGCACTCAGTCACCTTGTTCCCCTACCCCCCCGGGTTGCACCAGGAGATGAGCAACTTGTTGTTCAGTGCACCTTCCTGGTGAAACATTTCAATAAATAAAGAAATAAATATTCAAAAGGCCAAATATGCCAGCGCAATAAGTTAGCGCTGGAGCTAAAAGATAATGTATGCATGGAGCAAAGTGAGGAGTGGGGATATGCATATAGGCACAATGGTATATACAAAAGTATAGCACCACTCAATGTGTGTTAGCACAAACTGGAGTGTGACTTTATTTACCCCCTATAAAAAGATTGTCTAAACTCAGGGCAAACCACAGAGGGGGGCATGTACACAGCAGGAAGCAGGATGGTGGTCAGCAACAACTCTGTGTTGATCCATCTGATGGCAGCCATACTGGAGGAGGAAGAGAGGGACCAAGTCCACCCTGGATCACACTGTGGACCAAAGAGGAGATATGCTGCACACAGAATGTACTGGCCCAGAGTGTCTTTTGAGACACTCTCTGATGACCATCTTGTGGGCTGGTATTGACTGAACAGGGTCCTGCTGAGGCAGCTTTGTGAGCTCCTGCATGAGCAGTTGCAGTCTACCACCCAGTGCAGCCATGCCATGACAGTCGAGCAAAAGGTGACAGCTACAATGTGCTTTCTATCTACTGGGTCCTTCCAGACACTGGTTGGAGATACCATTGGCATGTTACAGTCTGCCATCTCACACCTCCTGACCCAGTTCCTAGATACCCTGCTACCACATTCTGGTGAATTCATCAGGTTCCAGATGGTCAGGGTGCTGTCAGCAGGGCGCCACAATGGCAGTGCCGGCAAGAGGGCAAAAACAGCAAGGGCGCCCCTGGAATCAGAGCGCCTGTGTAACAGGGTGCCCAGCACTCTGGAGTACAATGCAGTACCTGCAATTAGAGCACCATGATGCAGCGGCACCAGACAGAAAAGCACCAGTATAAATGGGACAGCCCTGGGAATGAGCAGCATAACAGTGCAGGCACGGAGCACACAAGTGGTGGCAAACACAACTGATTGTGCACATAGGCACAAAGCCAAGCATGGCAGGACTGCCAATAGGCACAGGGGATGGCCACTAGAAGGGGGAAAGAAGTGCACAGTGCAAGCAATGGCAGCACTGGTAGGCAAGAGCACAGGGCTTGGACAAGTCCAGTCTAGGCTTGGGGTTGGTGCTAGGCATGTGGACAGTACACTGAGGATTTGGGTTAATCTGCAGGCCCTATGGGTATTGGGTGATGCTGTACGGAACTGTTGGCATGTGTCTCTTCCCTGGTCCACTGATCCTCCCTAACGCATACAGCCTTAGGGGGCTTCTAAAGCCACTGCTTGCTACCGCCCATGGCCTCTGCTATGGTGCCATGCCATGGGGCTGTGGTCTGCATTGTGGCCCCTGTTTACCCCCTCTAGGTGGACCCTGGTCCCATGTACATTGGGTCCATTGGGGCATTGTCTCTGGTGCACTGCTCATAGTGGTGCTCCTTGCTATTGCTGAGCCTCCTGTGGCCCCATAGGCTTTCAGTGGGTGGGTCTGCAAGTGTGCAGTGTTTGGCTATGCCTGGCTGCACTGTGTTGGTTGATGCTACTGGTCCCCTGTAGTTTTGTGATCCAGTGCTGTACCTGCCAGCAACCTCCCACTGGTGCTCTGAATAACAGCGCCCTGCTTCCAGCACCCTGACCACCCGGAACCGATTCATCATATTCCCTGCAAGGCAGTGGAGCACAGAGAAACCATGCAACAATTTTATCGGGTTGCACACCTGCCAGCTTTACTCTGTGCCATTGACTGCACCCACATTTCCATCCAGGCACCACCCAGTGAAGTGGGTGACACCTTCCTCAACAAGAAGGGATACCACTCCATAAATTGCCAGGTGGTGTGTGATGCAACTGGTTCACCAGCAGTGCACATGATGCCTTCATCTGGCACCACTCAGAGCTGAGTCGGGACTTTGTGGGAGGCACAATACCCAGTGGACACTTTGTTGGTGAGTACCTGCAGCTGGCCCAGCCACAGTCACCCTGATGGCAGGACAGTGCCACAACAGAGCACACAAAGTAGGTAGTTAGGGGTTAGGGGTGCACAGCGGCACAGGAAGACCCAAACAGTAGGGGAATCATAGTGACCAGGGTATGAGGCACAGTATACACAGTCTAACAACTGTCAATGTTCCCACAGGTGACAGTGCCTATCCCCTGAGACTCTTAACTCCTAACACCTCTCCTCCGGACAGCTAAATTGAGGTGAAGTACAATGAGGCACAAATTGCAACACAGAACATAATTGAGCATGTCTTTGGTATACTGAAAATGCAATTCCAATTCCTGGACCATTCCAGTGGTACCCTACAATATAACCCTCAGAAGTTATGCTGCATATTCCTAGCCTGCTGTATGTTGTACAACATGGCACTAAACCATGGAATATACCTGCCCAAACCTGAGGAACATTCAGATAGTGACACTGAGCCAGAGGTCTAGGGGATAGTGGAGCAGCTTTATAGGCGGGACCAAAGGGTGGCCAGGAGGGCTCAGGAGCACTGGAGTAACTTCATAAGAACCCTGATATGGATGGGCAGGTGAGTGAAATAAACATGGACAACAGACATGAATTCAAATGTATATTGACAATAGTAACAGTTGACTTCTTGTGATGTTACGGAGCTGACAACTAGCTAAAGTGAGGAGCTCCAGACCTCACAAGCATAAATTAGCTGATAATTGCTGTCAAAAATGTCAAAATGGCAAGCAGTGGATGCATCAAAAATTGACCCAGCAGATCCAAACCTAAAAACCACTCTGTGCCTCATGATGCCTCCGGATTAAGAGCGCAAAGTCAGGACCTCAGTCAGAACCCATCGAATGCAAGAATGGCAGATACGGAATAGGAAACTGAACATGTTTTTTGCTCCAGATTTGAGCAACTCTTCAAGGAAATAAAGGAAATGAGGGCTGAATCAAAACTCGAATTACGGTAATTAAGCCAGAAACTAACTGGGCTAGAACAGCGAATGGAGAATGTTGAGGAGCGGGTATCGGCTACGGAAGATGGAGCAGTACAGACAGGCCTAATATTGCAGGCCCTGGCCTCTCAGACAGAGTGATTGCAAGAAAAGTTTATTGATTTGGAGAGTCATTTTCTGAGGGTGACCATATGGATTTAAGGACTACCGAAAGGTTCGGAGACCGGCCGAATGTCTGACTTCATATTCAACCTACTTGCAGATGTTTTACAGCATCCCCAGGATACCAGTTGAGCATAGAAAGGGCCCACCATACCTTGCAACAAAAATCAACTAAACCTGGATTGAGACCGAGATCAATAATAGTCAAATTCAATAGCTAGCGAGTAAAAGAAGACATTTTAGCAAGGGCCTGGAAAAATAAAGAAATAACATACTTGAGAGCTCGTCTTTTTTTTTACCATGATTTACCCCCAGAGATTCAGTGGCAGAGGCTCCATAATGCTGAAATAATTAAGCTGCTTTGGTCCAAGGGTCTGCGTTTTCATACTCCATATCCTGCAAAAATGCAGATTTTCTGGCCTGATGGAAATAAGATATACGACACACCAGAAGAGACAAGAAGGACCTTGTTTGGAAAAGGCCTACTGGAACCCAGGGACCCTGCAGCTAAGAACTCAAATTCTCAGCAAGCATCAGAAAGCAACATTGATTGGTTAACATCGTTGAGCAAGAGGAAGAGAGGACACCGTGCTATTATGTCATCATTAGCTCCCCTTCAGGCTATGCATACGCTCCTGCAGAAAATACATGAAAACAAGAACAAACCGAGTAAGGACACACAGGATCGATCTGGTAAAAAATGCTTATATTGTTTTGTTACTCTGTCTGACTGATAATCTCTGTGGAACCTACCCCATCCTCAGTCTAATTGCTATAGACTGATCATGCAGTCGGGACTTTCACTGAACTGTCAGCTTTGCACACACTCATTTAACTTCCAAAGAAGTTACGTAAATTTGGGTACCATGTGGTCCAGGCCGCATCCTATAAAAAGGGTAGAAGGAGGGGTACAGCAATTTTGATTCCCTCAAGAATTCTCTTTGAATTTTGAGACTCCATAATAGATAAAGAGGGTAGGTATGTTTGTCTAAAAGGACTGTACAATGGAGTCATACTCACTCTGATATCGATTTATGCTTCTCTGGGCTCAGATTTTCCATTTTTTACAGACGTCTTATTTAAGATAACGGAGTGGGTGGAGCGTCATATTATTATAGGGAGGCCTGAATCTTAGATTAAATCCCACACTTGATGCATCCTCACAGGCAGGAATGCAGGAAAATGGTGTAGCCAAAAAGGTAACTAAATTGATTAAGGAAATGGGGTATGTGGACATCTGGCATCAGCTGTACAGTGGTTCCAGACAATACACATACTTCTCCCAAGCACATCAAACGTATTCCAGACTGGATTACTTTCTGATCCCCAGGGATGTATTGGGACTATGTCATTCAACATGGTTTGGGGATATGATTTTATCTGACCATGCCCCAATTTTACGTGAAGGTCACCCTGGGCCCTACAAAGCATTCTACTTTTGGGAGGCTAAATGTTTCATTGCTCCACAATGAGGAAACACAGAAGATTATGCAAGAAACAATAGAACAGACAGTATGGGATAATGAATGTCCAGAGATCTCCCCTGTAACTCTTTGGGACACCATAAAGGCGATAATCTGTGGAAAATTCATTGAAATTTCCTCTAGGCCTAAAAAACAAAAGGAATCTAGAAAGTCATTTTTACAAGAGCAGATTAAGGAGTTGGAACAAAAACAGCAACAGAAATTAGACAGAGACAGGGGCAAAGCGCTTGCCAAATTTAAAAAAAAAAGAGTTAGTAGCGCTGTTAGACTATCAGGTGGAGCAGAGGCTGTTGTATTTATAGCAACTATATTATTATTTTTTTTTTTATTTTAGTCTTTGGTAATCAGGTAACGCCCACTAGAGACAAGTGCCTGTTTTCAGGGGTGACCTGGAGCACTGGGCGGTTAAGTGACTTGCTCAGAGTCACACCGTATGCAAGTGGAGGTTGTGAGAATCAAACTCAGGTGTAGTCTGCTGGATGTACCAAGCTCGTTCACACCTCATTCCTCTAACCTCTAGGCTATACTGTCAGCCAGCCCATTATGAAGGGGGCCCCCAAGCTCTCAAGTTATTAACCAGTAGAATACATCAACATAGAGCCAGGGCTAGCATCCCCATGATCGTTGATCCAATGAACAAAAAATGGCAGTATTCAGTTGCTGGGATAGTGGAACCCTTTAGATCTTTCTATGAAAAACTATATAGTAAAGGGGCCTCCCCTACTCCGGCTGAAATCTGTGATTTCCTGTCTCCTCTCAACTTACCCAAACTTTCTGACCAACAGAACAAAATGCTCATTTCACCATTTAATGTAAGGGAGATACAAGCAGAAATTAAACGCTTAAAAACAGGAAAATATCCCGGGTCGGATGGACTCCCCAATGAGTTTTTTAAACAGTTTAGAGACAATATCTTCTGATTGTTATTATGAGCATACAATTTTGCTTCATCAAAGGAGGGCACTATTGCCTCATCCTGGTCTCAAGCAATAATTTCTGTCCTCCCAAACCTGGCCAGGGACCCTACCATATGCTCCTCGTATCGACCAAGCTCCATTTTGAACATGTACTGCAAGATATTGTCAGGTCTCTTGGCCAGGAGGCTAGAACAAATCAGGCCAGCAATTATTCATTTAGATCAAACAAGCTTTGTCCCTGGCAGGCAAACTATGGATAACACTAGGAGATCTTCAGATATTATTGACCACTTACAACAAACAGCTCAACCTGCTTATATAATGAGTTTAGAAGCAGAGAAGGCTTTTGATCAGGTTTCCTGGGCTTTCCTGCAGGACACCCTGGACGGCTTTGGTTTCCCAGACCCTTTTCTCTGTTTCATAGCTAAACTCTTCTCTTCTCTACTCCAACAGCCTACATTAGAGGTAATGGTTCCATTTCTCAGTCTTTCCTTCTTTTTAGGGGTACAAGACAGGTTGCCCCCATTTGCCCCTTCTCTTTGCCCTGTACTGTATATTGAGCCATTGGCATAGAGTATCAGGCAGAATCCATGCACAACGGGGTGGAGCTAGGGAGTACACATCATAAATTAGCACTATACATAGACGATGTCCTACTTTACCTGACAAACCCAGAATCCTCCCTACCAGAAGTTTTTAAGCAGATTGAGGCCTTTTCCGGTCTCTCGGGATATACTTTAAATTGGTCAAAAACAGAGCTTTTGACTCTGGCCTCCCAGGTCCCTCAGTCATTTAAATTAAAGTACCCAATGAAATTGGACCTTGATATTATAAAATACTGGGAGTGAGACTTGGTCTTGGCCCCTCCAACTTATTTAAAAACAACTACCCCCGCCCCCCACTGATTCATCAGATAAAGGCAGATCTACAAAGGTGAGCCTTGATGCCTTTTCCTTTCTATTCCAGACTTCAAATAATAAAAAACAATGTTCTTCCAAGACTTTTATACCTATATCAATGTGTCCCATGTACAATTCCTCAGAGGGAGATAGCAGATTGGCAGGTGATAGTGTTGGCGTTTCTTTGGGCAGATAGATGCCCCAGAGTTGCTCGGAGGACTTTGTTCCTCCCTAAACAGGAAAGTGGCAGGGCCTGACCTAATTAGCTGGATTATTGGATCACAGCCCAGATGAAAATGGCCCTGTTGTGGTCTCATCCAACATATCGAGCCCATTGGCAGCAGATTGAACTCCAAAAATGGAGCAACTATCCCCTGGGGGCCCTACTGTTTGTTATCCATCCACGAGTACACAAGCACACATTTATTCTTACATCCATTCAGTCAACCCTGGCCAATTGGTACTAGGGTGTCAAAAGGAGGTTTACAGCTTGCAGCGTATGGAAATATATCTGGTGGAGCCTGGATATGGTCTTTCCTCCAGCCCGTTAGGACAACTGGTTCAAAAAGCAGGCAGCCAGGGGCATTTTTACTGCTTGGCAGCTGCTTCATAAAAACCTCCTCATCCCATTTGAAGTTGCCCAAGAAAGATACTCTTGGATGGCAGCTGACCTCCTTCATTATTACCAGCTCAGGGATTATATAAACAGTAAATTACAGTGTATATCAGTGTTGGAGGACCTCGGGCCGTATCCTACTGTATTTGAAACAATATGGGAAACTACACATGGTAAAGGGGCAATCACAATGTTGTATTGGAACCTGGTAGCAGATAGGGCTCACAACATACAAACAATACAAAGAAAATGGGAACAGGAATTGGGAGTGATGCTGGACTCCTTTAAGTGTAAAATGGTCTACAGACGCATTTGGAGAACCACCTCATCTAAAGGCTGGCAGGAATAATAATAATAATAATAATAATAAACTTTATTTGTCTGCGCCTTTCTTAAAACTAAGGCGCATTACAATAAATTACAAATAAAAACATTCTAAAACCATACAATACTTCATATAACTAAAATTAACAGCAGGGCAATTAAAATGCATTGGCATTATCTGAAAATGCCTTGCTCCATAGAAAAGACTTTAAGCCCTTTTTAAAACCCTCCTCCGTCATGCACTCTCGAATCCAACATGGTAGAGAATTCCAGAGGGTGGGTGCCGCAAACATAAAAGCTTGGGCACCAGAAGATTTTAAACTAACCCTCGGGATCTCTAGCAACCCCTCGTTGGTGGAGCGGAGTGGACGCGTCGGTCGGTAAGGCACCAGGAGCTCTTTCAGGTAGTCAGGGCCCAACCTGTGTAGGGCTTTATAAGTCAGAAGACCGACTTTAAAGGTGATTCGCCACTGAATTGGCAGCCAGTGCAGATCTCAGAGCACCGGTGTGATATGCGAGGAACGAGAAGTCCCCATTAACAACCAGGCTGCCGAGTTCTGCACTAGGTGCAAGTGGCGAATATCTACCCCAGACAGCCCAAAGTAAAGGGAGTTGCAGTAGTCCAGGCGTGAGGTCAAAAAGGCGTGGATCAGCATAGGTAGGTCTCCAGTTGGAACAAGGTGCTTGATCCTGGCGATGTTCCTAAGATGGTAGAAGGATGTCTTAATGACCGCTGACACTTGCGCATGCAAAGTCAGCTGATCGTCCAGAATCACCCCCAGATCTCGCACCCTTTCAGAGGTCGGGAGCTCCGCATCTCCCAAGAATAGACCGGAGGCTAAGCATCCACCCAACCCCTTAATCCGCGACCGGGATCCACAATCAACACCTCAGTCTTCCCAGAGTTCAACTTCAGCCAGCTGGACCTCATCCAATCCTGGATCTCCCTGAGACAGCTGTTAAACACTGAGAGAGCTCTATTCTGGTCAGGTACAAAAGATAGATAGAGCTGGGTATCATCGGCATAACAATGAAACTCCAGCCCATATCTTCTTAAAATGTCTCCGAGGGGAAGCATGTACACCGCAAACAACATGGGAGAAAGCACAGAGCCCTGAAGCACCCCACAGGTCAGAGCAGTAGGCTCAGAGGAAAAAATCCACGTTACCACCCTCTGGGTTCTACTTGTGAGGAAGGAAGTAAACCATCTGAGGACCAAACCCGACAACCCACAGATGTATCTCAGGCGCTCAAGCAACACCCCATGGTCTACGGTGTCAAAAGCTGCTGACATGTCCAGAAGGACCAAAATGGACCATTTTTTCTGGTCTCTCGCCATCAAGAGATCATTGAGGACCCGAACCAGCTCTGTGCTGTGTCTCTTACAAAAACCTGACTGAAGAGGATCGTAGATATTATGGATGGTAAGATGGTTGTCTAACTGGGCTGCCACCACTTTCCCGATTACCTTCCCAACAAAGGGGAGGTTCAAGATAGGTCTGTAGTTTACAAGGGAGTCAGGGTCCAAAGATGTCTTTTTCAACACTGGTGTCACTACCGCCTCCTTCAGGGAGCGGCGATATTCACCAGTGTCCAGGGAACACCCGACTATCCTGGTAAGAACCAGGATGATGACCTCCCCACAGCCCACAATCAGGCCTGTGGGACCTGGGTCTAAACTACAGCTGGTGGAGCACATACCTAGGACAATCCTCATAATATTCTCGATTTCCGGCCTTGTGAAGGAACTCCAGGTAGACAAGGTGCTTGCAACCATAGGCTGGACCACCGCAACTCCCGTGGAGGAGGCGGTGCAAATCTCGGCCCTGATGTCGGCCATCTTATCAGCAAAGAATCGAGCAAGCTCCTCACACTGTAATTGTGAAAAGCTCAATGGACCTGCAGACAGGCTGGGTTGCACAGCCTGTCCACAGTTCGGAAGAGATGGGCAGGTCGATTCTGAGCGGCAGTAATTTCTCCGGACAGGAACACTGCCTTCTTATGAGTAATTGCTGACTGGTAGAGTTTATAATGCTCTAGAAGTCTAAGATGGTCAGCATCAGAGCCGGACTTCCACCAAACTCTCTCCAACCTGCGACCAAATCTCCGCAACTCCCTCAGATCCTGATCAAACCATGGGGATCGAGGGCGAAGGGAGAGAGGTCGCACACGGGTGGGAGGAATTAAATCCAGAGTAGAGGTGACAGCCTTATTATAGGCCTGCACCATTTCTTCCGGATTCATGCTCAACCCAGGAAACTCTGATAGGTCAAGAATCGCAGTTAGACCAGTGGGCGTAGCATCCCGTAAAGGGTGGTACTTGACCATCTCCACTGGGGTAGGTCTACTCGAGGGGGTGCCAAAATTGAACCTCACAGTGTAGTGGTCGGACCAACCGACTGGTTCCACCCCCACTTCGGAGGCCTCCAACCCCAGTAGGAAGACCAGATTGAGTGAGTGGCCGTATTTATGAGTGGCAGAGGTAACTACCAGTGAGAGGCCCAATGAACACATCAATCGGAGGAAGTGCTGACCAAACGGTGAGAGTTCATCATCGATCCAGGCATTGAAATCACCCAGCACCATCAACCTGGGTGACTCAAATACCTGGTCGATGACGAAGTCTGTGACTTCCTTTAAGAAAGTTTTCTCATCACCGGGTGGACGATAGACGAGAACCATTCTATAACCTCCACCTGCCACCATGACACTCTCAAAAGATCTGGTCTCCTCCTCTGGAACACTAGTGAGGTCTAATTCGGTCTTGAAACAGACTGCAACCCCCCCCCACCCCTGCAATCCAATCTCGGGTGGTGAATCACTGAATACCCGGCCGGAGTTGCTGCCTCAAAAACTGGGCCTGCATTACTATCCAGCCAGGTTTCGGTAATGCAAGTCAGGTCCGCTGTACCTACCAAGTCCGCAATAATGGCAGTCTTGTTCACAATGAACCTGGTATTGCACAACACCACCCGATTTGGATAGGACTCCTGGGAAACCCCAACCATCTGCCCACCACTAACAAAGAGGGTGCCCTTGGGTATGGGGACCAACCAGGAAGGACCCCGGTCATCACTCCATTTCGCCCCAGGGCATCTTCTGGACTTAACCAGCTGAATGCGAACAGCCCCCTCCTTCATCCCTTGCTGTTCACACCTCCCCACTCTCCGAATCCCACCACGCGCAATCCCCAATGCCCTACAACGTTGGTATACAGGGAAGGACAAAGGAGGGGCAAAAGGGCGGAGGGCATGAAGAGTCAGCCGGATGAATAGTGCATGATGGGGAATACGGCGAATAATATAGTCAGTCCATAAGCAGCAGGCCAGAACCAGGGATCTCAATACTCCCGAGAAATCCCACTAGAAAAATAAAATTATAAACTTAAAAACGCAGAACTTAACTAGGTAAACTAAACAGTCAAATTATCCAAAAGACATACAATAATAATTCAATTAAATATATAAAATCAGTCTTTTAACACAGTGGAGCTCCCACCATCCACCGTAAGGATATCCAAATATAGAGGCATGAACTCTCACTCCATGCATCCAAAAATAAAACAAAAATACAGAAAGAAGAACCCCACCCCCAGTTCAAACCCCTCCAAGGTGCTCTCACCACTCAGAGGGGACAGTACAGGCAGAAAAGATTCCAAAAGTGGAACAAAGTCAGCAAGTCCCAGAAAGATTAATTCAAACAGTAAAGTCCATAATCCCACAAGGGCTCTCACCACCAGTATGAAATCATGGGTCCAACTGTTCCTGCTGTAGGGGCCACTTCGCAATACTTCCTCCTCTGGAAACAGATTCAGGACCGCAAAATGAGTACACCTGGAAAACACCTGGAAAATAAGAATTAGATATTTTTTAATCCCTCACGGACACGCAAGGATGGGCATATTAACACAAGCAGATTGTTGGAGGAAATGTGGGTGTACAGATGCCGATCAAGCACATATAATGTGGTTCTGCCCACACATTCTCAGGTACTGGAGCCAAATAATACATCACTTGATGGAAATGTTTGGTCTGTCCTCAAATATAGGCCATGAAAATCTAGTCCTGGGGATGCTTCCCCCCGAGGTCCAGGGTGCGAAGGGTCAATATCTTTGGGCAATATTAGCCATTGCAGCCTTGAAAACCATCACCAAAAAATGACTCCAACAAACTCAACCAAGCATCTCAGACTGGGTTATTATTATTAACCATATTCAAACTATGGAACATATCACTTTTGTAGCTAACCATAGGAAAGTTGTTTCTGAATAAATGGACTAGATGGGAAATGTATAAAGATGAAAAATGGATTGAGAGATTAGTTCCCCCCCTCCTTCTCCTCCTCTCTCCTCCCCCACCTTTTCTCTACCTTTCCTCCCCTCTTCCAGCCCTTTTACCCTCCATTACATAGGCTTGTTATAATATGATAAATTTAACACAGCTATAAAGAGGACTTACTTTTCTATTCATTAGTCAAATGAATAGGTGCATGGTACTTGCTTTTGTAAGTTTTATAAATTGTTAAGTTATAAAATATGTGGTTACAAAAGTCTTAGTATTTTAATTTAAGAAATGTTTGAAAGTATTATTTTGAAAAATGTATAAAAATGTTAAGTACAAGGAAAATGTATGTCTTGGCAAAATACTTAATGAACAAGTATAAAATAAACAGTAGTAACAGTACAATGACAGACACAAAATGGTGATAGGATGTGAATAAGAAACAAAACAAAAACGATGGCACATAGGTGATACAGGGAGTATGATGGGTAGTGGCCATATGCAGAGAGGTGCAGGTGGGGGATTGGTGCACGATGGTGTGGCATACACATGGCATCATCACCATCTCCCACCATGAAACCTCAAAGACACCCTACCACAGGAATGGGAGGGGGTGTACTGTGGGCCTAGGAGCCAATAGGCAATGACTGTGGGGACGGAGAGGCCATGGGATGACCCTGGCCATGGTGCAGCCTAGGTGTAGCCGATGACATTCACTGCCCAAGAATCCGTGGTGTGCCTACAGATGATGGTGTGACAGCTGTGCTGGCCGACCCTGACCTTCCACCCTTGCAGTGGAGGCACACCGGGGACACTACAGGCACAGCAATGGCATGTGCCAGTGGTGTGCCACTGCCTGGCCACCCCAACATTCCTCACTGGAGCTGTGAGTTCCCTCACACCCACAGTGAGCTCACCAAAGACTTGGTGGTGGGCACTGAGATAATGTGCCTGACCCTCCATCGCACTCTGTTCTGCCCACCATGTGCACTGCCTCCCTGAGATGGGACAGTTCCTGCCATACTTCCCTCCTGAAGGCATACAGCTCCTGTTGTGCAGCAGTCTGTGATTCCACCACAGAGTGCAGTAGCTGCTGGTATCCAGGGACCACCTGTCCCTGAGATACATGGGCACCCTGGACAGTTGTTGGGTGTAGCTGGGGGTGATTAGTGGGGTTCGAGCGGCACACACTCTGTGTGGCTGCCTGCCACCCCACTGCACTGTCCACTGGAGCACTTATGTCGCATGTGTGGCCTGTCTGGCCAGCAGAATGGCCTCCCACGGTGGGGTGTCACATATGCTGGCCAGTGTGCGTGGCTGTAGACCTGTCAGAGACACCAGTTGCAGTGGTTAAGTTGTGCTTATGCAACTGGATGAGATGTATGCTTGTGTCACCTCAATACATTGTGGCTGTTTGCCTCTCTATCCATGGGATATTCCACCCGGTAGGGGTATGATACAAGGTACCCTAGAGGAAGGCTCCTTCCCTATAGGTGCTGTGAGAATAATTCCCTTGGCAAAAGGTAGATTAGGAAGAAGCCCATGGGAAAGAGAGATGAGCCACTGGAGGAGGTGGGGTAAATGGTGGGGCAACAAAGAAACAAATCCTGGAACAGTTCAGGAGGAGTGGTCTCTTAAGGCCTGATGGGGGAGCGATGTTGTTGCTCTGCCCATTGAACCTCAGGCTTAAAGCCTTCTCATTCAATTGTGCTTACGCAACTGGATGAGATGTATGCTTGTGTGTCTTCGATATATTGTGGCTGTTTGGGGATATACCACCCCTTAGGGATACGGCGCAAGGAACCCTAGAGGAGGATTCCCCCCATATAGGTGCCATGGGAATAATTACCTTGGCTAAAGGTAGCACAGGAAGAAGCCCAAATAGAATACCCCCATGAGGTGACTTGCATACCGTGGTGCTGCATGGCCATGTACTCACATGCACGGTGTAATGCCAGAGGTGTTTCACAGCCACTGCTATCCACACCTGCCAGGGCCACTGTCCAGATGGTCAATGCTACCACCTCTATGTTGGGGTCCACTCTTCCAAGCTTTGCAGGTCTTGGACTTCCTCCGGTGTCATGCAGTGCATGGTGGCATGCTGCCTTCTCCTCCTTTGTCCTATGCTGCAGGTCATGACACCGCTTCCTTACAGCATCCATTGTGCGGCCACATCCACCCACTGCATTCACTTCTGCAGTGATTTGCTCCCACATCTCCTGGACAGTAGCATCTATGTTCCTGTACCACCGCATAGCCTGCTTCCTTGCCTTGTAGCCATTGGCCAGGGTCTTCAGCTCCTCCCGGGAGAACTTGTGGGAGCTCAGCCTTGCCCTTCCATCAACGGCACCTGTGTGGGGATGTAAGTTGACAGTGGTCATTGGCTGTGCTGTACTGTGTGTGTGTGCCACTACACACAACAGAATGGTCAGAGCGTGTCACAGGAGCATGCCTCACAGGGATTCTGGGACACACCCCACATCACATGCCGAACAGGCTCAACAATGTCTTCCCCATGTCCATCTGGCATTGTCTGTCACATGACAGGGTATGTGTGCAACAGGGAAACAGGCACAAGACTATATTGTGAGGGCAGCACCAGGATCTGTGTGCTGTCTGTGGCCCAACAGGTGTGTGGTGCGACTTCGCTGAACTGACCACTGGGGATGGTAGACTGCACAATGCACCTATGTTGTAGAGGAGCATAGCATGGGGTACACATACACACATAATGGAGGCACAGGGCAGGCATGTAAACAGTTTTGCTGTGTTGTGTGTTGTGATCCCCCCCGGGACATACTATTACCCGGTGGGTGTACATGTGCATCCGTATGTGTGTCACAGTTTGTGCAAACAGAGACATAGTCATAGAGTGGACATGTGATTCGACATAACAACAGTGCAGCACTGTAACTCTATACACCTGCATGCTGGGCCTGCAGCATCTGAGTATGCATTGGTCTGCAGTAACCGACACAGTACATCCTATTTCTATTCTCACATGCTGAAGCCTAATGTTGAGAGCAAACAAATCCTCCTTCTGCCTGCAGTACCTGTAAGCTCTGCTGGTAGAGCTTAGACAACCCTTAAATAGCCCGGCTGGCAAATCTACACATGGTAATGCATGCAAATGAGGCCGTAATGAGATGCTAATGTTATGGATCGCCCCCTGATTGCCTATGTAGGCTCATTTGCATACCATCTTTGAATATTGCAATATTTACCATTGGACAAATGCAATTGTGCCAGGGGAAAGTGTTTGTGCCACAGCACTGTGCAATTCGTTTAGCACCAGGCTAAATCATTTAGCACCACTCCCAGGGCACATGTGTGATTATGTCATCACAGTGGAGGTCACGCAAGTGTCAAGCCTGCTCACTTGTGGCAGTCTGGCCTAGAACAGTGCTATAGTATTTTGCTCCATGCTATACACGCATAGCACGGTGCTAAAGTACGCACTTCATTTTGTGGCCTACACAGCTCCAGTGTGCATCAGT
This sequence comes from Neoceratodus forsteri, assembly GCA_016271365.2. Taxonomy (NCBI): domain Eukaryota; kingdom Metazoa; phylum Chordata; order Ceratodontiformes; family Ceratodontidae; genus Neoceratodus; species Neoceratodus forsteri. The sequence continues at coordinate 537,063,674 of CM057449.1, read as the reverse complement.
GTGAGGGTGGTGCCAAAAGCACTGGAATTTCTGGAAATGGCAAGCAGAAGGCACATGAGGGCCAAAGTGTAGAGGGATCAGAGGTTGGAGGAGGCCAAGATGGCTAATCTGGTCCATTTGGTGATGGAAAGGGAGCAGCAGCAGCTGTTTGGGTAGGTACGTGAGAGGGACAGGCCACATCGCCAGGTGTGGGCCACAACTGCATGATATCTGTCCCACCTCACAGGTCTTGACCACAATGGGGAGCAGTTCCAGCACTAGTACACCAACCTTCAGCATCGGGAAAGGACCAGACTGGAGCACTTCAGGTGCATGGTGTGGGATGGCACTTTGCCTGCACCAAGTAAGTGAACACCTTACTTAGAGCTGTGCCTTTTGCATGTCATTGGGTGTTGGCATCCATGCACCCCTACACATGTGGGTACATTTGCATCTGGGGGTCACTGCACACATGCCTGCAATGCTGCTGCGTATGTCCCAGGCAGTGGGCTGTGTGCAGCACTACGGGTACAGTGGTGCCCATGTGTGGGCAGACAGTGCCTGTGTCTGTGGATGTACATGTGATGTGCATGCTGGACCCACAAGACAGTTCACAGGTTTGTCAGGCACTGGCTGTGTGGCACATGTACATTGCACCTACTATATGCATGTGTACCATGCAACAGCTGCAACTTGGGGAGGGCACATTGCACAGCCTGACAGTTGTGCATTGTGTACCTGGCACAGATGGGGGGGTACAACTGTTCATGACGGTATTGACCCTGATCCATTACCTTCACTCTGCAGACCACAACGTCAGGAGCATGGACATGGGGTGCAGACAGTGGGGCCAGAGGACCAGTTGGCAGGATGACACCAGCGGTGACAGGCAGCAGTATGTGACACATGAGTATGCTCCTCTGTTGTCTACCTGTGTAACATACCTTGCTGGGTGGGGCAGGTTTGATACCATATATAACACTGTGTCACCAACAAATGTGCTCATGTCCTGTGTGTCACTGGTCCCAGGGATACGTGGCCATGGGTTGCCCATGGTGCTGTACTGCTGGGGGGGGTATCACACACCTTACTCTGGCTGTGGTATGGTGCACATGGACACTGCCTAGCCCACCCACACAGTCTGTGGGCCTCTGTTGTGGCAGCACATGGCTCCCCACAGCCCTGAAGTGCTGCAGCATGTTGTGTCCTGCATGCACACACCATGCAGGGATTGGGCTGTGCACGTCACACTAGGCTACACGGGCACACATCCCCCTTGGTGCTGTTGCCCTGCCGTGCTGATTCTGCACAATAGGAGCCGAATGAAATCCTTGCAGTGGACCTGTGTCACATCTGTGTCTGTCATGTGGAGGCATGGGCTTGACAGCTGACTTGTACCTTGTGCATTGGAATGCGCATGGTGGCCTACAGTACATCATGGATATGTCATTCACCAATATTGTGGTGTGTAGCGTGTGCTGTTTCCCAACTGTGTTCTCCATCAAGGGTGTAGGCAGGCATGCTCACTGTACACATATCTGTACACATTGTTGGGTGCATGTCCCACCCATATCCCTCTGTTATTCCAACACTCATTCAAATGTGTGTATTAGGGTACTGTAGGCGTGTCTAGGGGACTGATATGTGTACAGCCTCTGTAGGGTGTAGAGGTGTCATCTGACAAATGTCTTCTATTATGTTATGGGGCCAGCATTTGGGGTAGCTGTGTACAACACCACCGAAGGGGGCAGCAGATGTAGGCAGTGTGCACATTGGACATGTCTGGCTATACCCCTGTTATCCATGTGTGCTGTGCATGCTGTATTTGCTACAATTCCACGGTCGTATTGTACCACTGCATGTGCTGTGGGACACACATACATGTGTCGTGGCCATGACTGCACAGTTTACACTGTACGCCTGCCATGTGGTGTGTTTTGTTCATGCCTGTGAGCAGATGGGTGGTTGTATTCTCTGGTTACTGTAGTGCGTGTCTGCCCACAGTATGCATCCACCACATGGCATGCCTCTGGCCTGGCCATGGTCCCTGTGGACATTGTGTACACAAAGTGACATGGGTGTGTGTGCGCCATCTGCGTCACATGTGCAGAACAGTCACATTGCACTGTACTGTTCTGGTGTGCCACTATGTTGGGGCTGTGCTGTGCACTGTGGCCATCGACCCAGTGTCTTGGGGGAAGCTGCTGCTGTTGTCTGGCTCAATGGAATGTCATAGTCCTGGGGTCATATGTCTGTCGCATGTCCACACATCACACTTGTGTAATGGTTGGGGTCAGTGGCTGTGACAGGGGTGTGGGGACACCTGAATGCTGTGTGTTGCACAGCCCTGTGGATCACCACTATGGGCCACTGTCTGTTGCCATGTGCCATTGGTTGTGTGTTTCCAGGTTGTGATGTTGGAAGGTCACCTGGATCTACCTTCTGTTCCATTGGGTAGCATGTCCCACCCATTCCATTGCAACAGTGTTTTGCCATTGCTCTGGGGCAGTCTATTGTTTACCTCGGGGTGGCTGTTTAGCTGTACTGTGACAGGGTCTACATTGGTTATGCTTAAGGCATCATCCCATCTGTGGTGGTGGTGGGAATGGCCTTCCAGGCCTTTCCATTTGCATGTGATGGGCGTGTGTACCATTGGGTTCTGTGCTGCCACATACAAGCACAGATCAGGTAGCATGTGCACTGTTTACATTGCTGGGTACATGATCATGGTGGTTGAGACATGCTGGCCTTCCCTGGGGCCACATCCTGAGGTCTGCATTGCTCCACAATGTCAGCACAACATCCTTACATAGGCATCATTCCCCCCATAGGTTCATGTCAGTGCCTACTGTGGGCTAGGCGACTGAAAAAAGTGAAGGCCATGCTGACCCTCTTTGCAGGCTGGTGTGGCAACAGCGCATACTTATAGAGCAGCAGGCCATCCTAATCAGTGAAACAAGGTGAGTGACAGACATACTGGAGAGGAGACTCCCTGAGGACACCCAGGCCCAGGTTTCCAACCCCTAATCCCCCTCATCCCTTGTTATTCACCCTTCCTTGTTCTCCGCCACCCCCCATTTTAGTGTTCTGTTTCTTGTAAATAGTTTGCTGTTGTGTTTTCTTGTAATGTTTCATTAATACATATTTTTCTATTTACATTCCTGTGTCATGTCTCTTTCTTGGGTAACTGTAGTCAGTGTCACTGCTGTGGTGTGTTGCACCTACCATCCATCTAGTTCACCATGATGAATGCCATCCTGGTCTATCCTGTGGTGCTGGTCACACAACAGCTCTTCCTGCACTGTCTGTGGCTGCGCATGCGGCAGTGGGTTCTTTTGGGTGTGGTGGGTTTCTCATCCACGTAGCTGTCACATTAGCTTCTCCATGTGTACCCTGCATGTCCTGTGTATGCTGCAGGCATTATCTGTATTGTGTCTGCCCATGGATATGGTCTGTTCCCTGTTCCTTGGGTGTACCACAACAGTACTGCTTGGCAGGGAAGGGGCCTTTTTCTGCAGGCTTGTGTGGGGTTTATCCATGTGGCCATGACTGCTGTCCATCCCCCTGTGTCCTCTCACTGTGTACCATGTGGTGTGCAGTCCCCTGCTCTGTGTTAGGGATCCTTGTCTCCTCCCTCTGTGCACAGTGGGCACTGGTTGGGTCCTTACTGCCACACAGGCATGGCTTGTCCTTTCTGTGGGTCACATCACCACTGTCCCATCTCTGCACGTTTTCCACAGTTCGCATCATATTTATGATATAATACATACATATGATATGTAATATATATAATACATACATATGATATAATCTACATTTTGGGGTTTCCATTTCATGTTATTTTTTTTATTATTATTATTTGTTGGTTCCTGCATTTTTTCCTGGCATTGCCTTTGGTGGTTCATTTGCTGTTGTTTGTGTTGTACACTGCTGTATGCTCTGGTGTTCACATTTTGAGCTGCACCTTTTTACATGCACCCCCAGTGGACACGTTTCTCCTGTGAACTGTGCTGCTGTTTCTGTTTGCACTGCCCGGATGCTATATACAGAGCTGTCTTCTTTGCTATTTTCAGAGCTGTCTTGTTTTCCAGGCTATTTTTGCACTGCACTCTCAGCCCTGTTTGCACGGCTTCATTTGCATGGTATATTAAACTGACTTAGCCCCTTGTCTATTCCTTTGAATATAACATGCTAATTTTGCCCCAGGGCTAAGTTTTGAATATTGGGCCCCTAATGTTAGTTGCTTAATTCCCCCAATCTTTGATCTCTTTGAAAAGCAGATATTTGAATATTTACTTTGCTGCTTATGTTCTCTAAACCCACCATGCCATGTTGCCCTAACCAAATCTGTCTCTAAGGGATAGTAGAGAACAGAATTTTAATACGAAGCATTTGATGGCAAATCCAATTAAACTCTCCTTTGGCAGTTAAAATCAGCTGCCATCCAGAAATATGCCATAGGTCGTTTCCACCAAGGTGCACACAATCAGAACATCAGGAGCAGTATGTCTCTGGAGTGCTTGTTCAATGGTAGGTATTACCTGCCACCTGCTCATACCACCTTTATGAATCGAAACAATTGTATACTTTTGTAGATCCAGAGTGATGCACTGGTTCAAGTTATGTAATGTTTAAGTATATGTTAGCATTTGTTCTGTTGTGTATCTCATAACTGGAAATTGCATACTGTAAGTGAGCTCAATGTGTTCTAAAAGTAATGTTATTGCTTTCATTTCATATACAGTAGCAGAGTTTTTTTCTGTTTGGACACTGTCAGTTGTTGGTTTTACTTTTTTAATGCCCATGTTTAATAGGTGTTTGCAGCTAGCTGTGCAGTGATGCATTTCACATGTTGTCGTTCTCTCAGCTTTTACTAAGTATTTTTTAAAAGTTGTAAATCCTCATTGTCTTGTCATCAATAGTAACAGTAGCAACGGAGTGTTTTTTAATTATAAAAAAAGATATACCGAATGTCCCAACTTAAAATCACTCAGTCTGCTCCTCCTGCATGTCCCCAAATGATTATGGCCCTGGAGTGTGCCACAAAACTGTTCGTGAGTGACTTCATCATTTTGCAAGGTACAGCGTTTTAATGTAAACAAGCATTTGTTTATTTATTTTTTTATTTATTTAGTTTTTGTTGACCTGGTAAGTGCACTAGACAAATCGTGCCTATTTTCAGGCACAGCCCGGGGGAGGGGGATACAGATGAATGCCAACTGACCTTGAACCAGATTAAGCTGTTGGTGGTATTTTTAGTGAATGAGGGAAATGTGGCCTGGACACGGGGGAAATTCCCCTACTGGTTGGTAGGGGAAACTGCTGCTCTGCTCTTGCAGGTTGGCAGTCGGCGTCAGGCTGGAGAATGAGCAGGATGTGTTGGAATTACTGCCAGAGGTTCAATCCCCGGCTCTGGTTAGCATTGTGAATGGGGATGTGGCTGTTTGTGCACCACAGATTCTGAACGATTTACTGGATAGGATTCCAGTAGTGGAGATGTCTTTGCCGAGTGGAAGTGTGATTTTGCATGATAATAACCATACCTTGAGATAATCTGCTTCTGAGGAGTGAATTGTGGTTTCGGAGTTTCGTGCTGCTGACCAAGAGGATTTGTTGGCTCCTACAGGGATTCAAGGCACTTCAGGAAAAGACCTGACAGTGCCTTCAGCTGAATCTGACAGTCTGCAGGTTGCGTCTCAGCAGAGTATGGCTGACGTTGGCATGACTATTGCAGAGAGAATGCGGAAGTCTTTCCATCTTTCCACGACGGATGCTCTTCTTTCTATTTCTGACTGGTCTAAGGAGACTGCTTTACAACAGGTGGGATGGATTCAAACTGAAGCTGGGAATTGGATTCCTGACCCGAGTTGGGTCTCTTTCTCTCAAGGTGAGGAACTTTTGTATGAACCTGTTACCTCTGTGGGGGATAATAACCAGTCTGTTGCACCCATTCCTCAGTCTCATTCTGTTTCATTGCCTATGGATAAGGCACGACCAGTTCAAAATTCAGTAGATTTGCCTGAGGAACCGGATGGTACTAATTCTCCCCCCCCCCCTCCAAATTGTGATAAATGATGAACTGGCCCTCAGTATTCCAATTTCTTTAAATATGACAAGGTTAATCAAGCTCCTAGATGGAATGCAGTTCACCTCCGGTATCATGGAGGGTTGCAAGAACACCCTGATAGACATTTTGTGGATAGAACTCTGTTGATGGACTCTACGTCCTTTTTGGCATCAGACATATATGCGTTGATTATATATGTGGTGAAGATACATTTGATGTCAGTTTTCGGACATTTTCAAGCTTGGACATTTTTTGGAAAAAATATGAGACCTTAAAATCATCACCCTTATGGACTCCCTTTTGGGCTAAACCTTTGTATAAAACTGTTAATATACTATTTAGAAATGAAGGGGTGAATGTGGGTGACGTTTTATTCTGGTTAAAGAAAAAATTTCAAGTTTTGGGTTTACCTGAAGCTATTATTAATGCAGAGGGAATATGGACAGGGGGTTGGAGGTTTAAAGTTAAGCTTCACTTACTTGGCTCTGATATTGTGCATATTCCAAACAGCTTTTTCTTAGGAAAGAATAAAGGGGTAGTCTTCTATCCCGGACAGCCAAGGGCCTGCTCCAGGTGTGGTAGTCCTCGGCACCTTAGCAGTACTTGTGATAGGATGCTTTGTGTGTTGTTTGGGGATTATGACTATGATAGTTCAGTCTGTAGGAGCCTTTGCAAGTGTAACCTCTGTGATGAAATGGGCCACACATACCATCAGTGTCCTTAGGCAGGCCAGAACAGGCAGGAGGCCTGAACCAGAAAGACTTTGTCAACATTGCTCAGGAGCAGCGTAGGCCTACCAGGCCAGCACAGGCCCTTCAGGAAGGATCAAGTGCAGAACCCCCTCTACCTTCCTCTGTTTCTGTACCCAGAGAGCCTGCAGTAAACATTCCTTCACCTGATCATCCTGTAGTCTCTGATGAGACTCCTAGTACCTCTACGGCTGGACAAGAAAGATCTGCCATGCCCCCCCCCATCTAGAAAGTGGGTTTTCTTTAGCTAAAAGGGTTATAGAAACATAGAAACATAGAAATTGATGGCAGATAAGGACCGCTTGGCCCACCCAGTCTGCCCATTTCCCTACCTGATGGATAAGCTGCAGATCCTAGTTAACCAGCAGCCTACTCCTTCCTACCCCCAGCCCCTAGAATTGCCTTTATGACTGTCCCATGCATGCTTGAATTCCACCACTGTTTTGACTCCACAACCTCCTCTGGAAGGCTGTTCCATGCATCCACAACCCTCTCTGTGAAAAAATGCTTCCTTAAATTACCTCTGAGCCGACCCCTTCTATCTTCAAATTGTGCCCCCTTGTTCTTGCACACCTCTTTTTTTGAAGGATGCTACCCTCTTGGACTTTGTTGATTCCCTTGAGGTACTTGAAAGTTTCTATCATGTCCCCCTCCTCCTTTCCTCGAGGCTATACATATTAAGCTCCTTAAGTCTCACTTCATATGTCTTCCGGTGAAGACCCTACACCATTTTAGTTGCCCTCCTCTGGACAGCTTCCATCCTGTCTATGTCTTTGCGGAGATTGGGTCTCCAGAACTGCACACAGTACTCCAGATGTGGTCTCACCAGCTGTCTGTACAGAGGATAATAACTTTGTTTTCTGCTGGTGATGCCTCTCCTATGCATCCCAGTATCCCCAGCCTCCTTGCTGCCTCTCACATTGCTTGCCCACCTTAGGTCATTTGATGTGACTACCCCAGGTCCCTTTCCATTTTGTTGTTGTTAGTATCTCACCCCCATTGTGTACTCTTCCCCAGGGTTTTGTTTCCCAGGTGCATTACCTTGCACTTCTTAGCATTGAATCTAAGCTGCCATACATTTGACCATTCCTCTAACCTTGCCAAGTCCTTCTCATCCTTTCCACCCCACCTTGTACATCAACTCTGTTGCAGATCTTTGTGTCATCTGCAAAGAGACATACTTTTCTTCCAGTCCTCTGCAATGTCGCTTATAAAGACATTGAAGAGGACCGATCTAATACTGAACCCTCGGTACCCCACTGCTAACCCCTTTTTCAGAGTGGACTCCATTTACTATTACCTCTGTGTCCTATTCTCCAGCCAATTCTTTACCCAGGCTGTCATCTTGGGACCCACTCCAGGCTGGCTAACTTGTATATTAATCTTTGTGTGGGACTGTGCCAAATGCCTTGCTTAAAGTCTAGGTAGGCCATGTCCACAGCCCCTCCTGATCTACTACTTTGGTCACCCAGTCAAAAGAAATCTATCAGATTTGTCTGGCATGACCTTCCTCTGTGAATCCATGCTGCTTTGGGTCCTGTGCCCTCTGGCCTCTAGATACGCAACAATTCTTTCCTTCAGAAGTGATTCCATCATTTTCCCTGCCACTGAGGTTAAACTAACAGGTCTGTAGTTTTCTGCTTCTGCTTTGCTCCCACTTTTGTGAAGGGGAATCACATCTGCCCTCCTCCAGTCCTCAGGTACCACCCCATCCTCCCATGATTTGTTAAAGAGGGTAGTCAGTGGTGTCACTAGTTCTATCCTTAGTTCTTTTAGAATTCTGGGATGAATCCCATCAGGCCCCATTGCTTTGTCCACCTTCAGTTTTAAGAGCTCATTCAGAACTCTTTCTTCTGTAAATGGGCTGGTATCAACTTCTGTATCCAGAGTGTTTCTACTGTTTGTTTTAGGTACCTCCCCCTCTTCCTTTGTAAATACTGAGCAAAAATATTTGTTTAGTATCTCTGCCTTTTCACAGTCACCCTCTGCCCACCCTCCCTCCCCTTTATTAAGCCTCACTATCCCTCACTTGGTCTTCCTTTGCTCCCTGATGTACCTATAAAAGGTTTTATCCCCCTTCTTAACTGAGTTGGCTATCTTTTCCTCGGTTTGGGCCTTTGCTGTTCTGACTGCCTTTCCAGCTTCCTTTTGCTTTAACTGATACAGTTCTCCATCCTGTTCCTTCTGTGATTCCTTGTACTTCCTGAATGCTTTCTTTTTCTCTTGAACCTTCACTGCTACTTCCTTTGAGAACCATAGTGGTTTCTTACCTGGTTTCATTTTGTTTATTTGCTTTACACAAAGGCTTGTTACCTCTGTGATGGCAGTTTTATTATTCCCCATTGTTCTTCCACCCTCCTTCCTGCCCATTTGCTAGTGCATTCCTTAGGCACTCACCCATTTTGGCAAAGTCAGCCTCCTAAAATCCAGTACCTTTGTCTTTGTATGGCTTGACTCTATTGCTGTGTTTATTGTGAACCATACTGTTCGATGGTCGCTAGTTCCCAGATGGCTACCCACTTCACATCTGTGATCTCTCTTCATCTCCATTTGAGAGAACCAGGTCTAAGATTGCTCTCCTCGAGTGGGCTCCAATACTAGTTGTCTAAGGCATGCCCCTGTAGGGCATCCAGAATAACCCCACTCTTAGAAGTGGCTGCTGCAACTGCACTCCAGTTAACATCTGGCATATTCAGATCACCAATCAGCAATATCTCCCCTTTATCTGCCATTCTAAGTATACTTTCTATCATTTCCTTGTCCATTTCCTCCCCCTGAGAGGGGGGTCTGTATACAACCCCTGTGCGGATTGTGGTGCCATTGCCTGCCTCCAAATTGACCCACAGTGCTTCTTCTCCTCCCTGTTTACCCTTTTGTTCTGTTGCTTTTATTTCTTCTCTTATGTAGAGGGCTACTCCTCCTCCTCTTTTACCCTCCCTGTCCCTCCTGTAGATAGTGTATCCTGGTATGTTTACATCCCAGTCATGGTTCTGTGTATACCATGTTTCTGTGACTGCCACAATATCCAGATCTTCCTCTCCATCAAGGCCACTAATTCAGGAAGCTTGTTGCCAGACTACGGGCATTGGTACTCATTGCTCTCCATTTTTGATGGCTTTACCTTCCGTGAGCAGCAACCCACTGACCTTTCTACCTTGGTCTTTTTCTCATTTAGTACCATGTTTTGTAGGGGGAGGCTGGGATTTTCCTTCTGCTTATCAGTGCCTCCGCCCTTGACTAGTTTAAAGGCTTGCCAATGAAGCATTTAAACCGATTGCCCAAAAGACTTGTTCCCTTCCTGGACAGATGCAGACCATCCTGCCAGTATAGGCTGGTGTCCCTCCAGGTGGAACCCCAGTCCCCAATGAAGCCAAACCCTGTGCTCCACACCATTTTTTCAACCATTTGTTAAACTGCATGGTGCAAAGTACTCTCGCCTCACTCATGCCACTGACAGGCAGCACCTCTGAGAAGGATACTGTGTGTGCTACTTGTCTTAAGCCCCTCCCCAACTCTACAAAGTCCTTTGCACTGCTCTAATCTCATGATGAGCCAAGTCATTTGTCCCTAGGTGGATAATGATGTCCAGCTCAGACTCCAGTGCAACTGTTCTCGTGATCCTAAGGATGCGCTTCCTGTCCCTCCAAGCCATGGCACCAGGCAGGCACCTTACTTCAGTTTTCCCTGCTCCCCCCAGTTCTATCCCCCTAATAACTGAGTCCCCCACCAGGAGCTGCTTTCTTTCCGTGTGGTGCCCTCTGCCTCCTTTCTGAGGGCCTCCCTTGTGACAGTTGTCTGCACCCTCCTTAGTCTCCTCTGCGGGTGCATCCATAGGGGAACTATGCTCCCCAGAATGGTGTATGGATTGTGGAGTGTAACAACTGACTGGGTGTGCCTCTGTTCCACCACCCTTACCCTCCCTGAGCCCACTATGGTCCAACTGCTGTGCTTTCTTCGCAACCTCTGAGGTAGTGGTGGTGGCTGTGGTGCTCCCTGGATGGGGGAGGTTCCCTTGCCACTGTCCAGTGCAGCCTGAAGATGGGCAACTTCCTCCCTCAGGGCAGATAGTTGTCTGCAAACAGGGCAGCATCTCAGCCTCAAGAAAGACTCCCGGAATACTGCTGCCCCACAGCCATTACATTGTACTACTCCCCACATAACTGTCTACCTTCTTTAGTTTTTTTTTGTTGTTTTTGTGTGTGTGTGTGTGTGTGTGTGTGATTGGTGCATTATATAGAAATATATGTATTTATATAATGTGTATGCTTATATTGTCAGTGCAGTGTGCTAGACAAGATATGACAGTGATGTGTACCTTGCCCTCTTGAGGAAATTATGTCAGAACCCCAGGTATAAATGAACTATTTCCAGGGGTGGGTGGAGTGAGGGTGGGGAAGGGGTTGGGCCTAAACTGTGCCCTCACAAAACAATCAGCTAAACGCCTGACCTACCGATGCGATGAGTGCCTTCCTGTCAGCAAGATGCCATACACGGCAATTTGTAATACTGCTTCAAACCAATTTGACAGAGAAAATACCCTGCTAATCAAACAGAGAAAAATCCAAACATCCAAGTCAGACACAGGTAAACCTCCACAGCCCCAAAACAGCCTGGTGACTTGTGCTCTGAAAACAGTCAGCCCCAAAACACGTCAGCTGTGAGATCTTCAAGTAGGCCTAAGGGCCCTAGTACTCCCATACCTACTTTGAATTCCTTTCAACCCCTTCAAGACATAGACGGGGACTCCGAATCAAATATTTCTTCTTTGTCTGGTGTTGTCTCTTATATGGACTATTATGATGCCTCCATTCTTCCAGTTAGAGAAACAAAAAAAAAAAAAACTGGAAGAAAGAGGAAAAAGGATAAAGAAATAGGCTGAGGGTTTTTTTTTTCTTTTCTGGTTTTTCTTTCCCACATAACTGCTTCCATATGTCGTCTCTACAGTTGGCCACCTTTAATACTTGTAGCATCAAGAATTTTAAGAAACGGGTTGCACTTTTGTTTTTTTTAAACATTTTTCTTTTGATATTCTTTTTTTGCAGGAAACCAGATTTGCTTCTCTCTCTGATTTTTCACAGGCCAAATCCCATTGGCTCTGGGATCCATCTTTTTGGACCTTTGGAGAAGATGCTGCTGATGGGATTGGAATTCTTTTCCGTTCCCCACATGTACAAATCCAGAGATTGGTGGACATTCTACCTGGTAGAGGCTTGATATTAGACTGTCTTTATAAGGGTTTTTTTCTACATCTCATTAATACTTATGCTCCTCAGACTAAAAGTTTGAGAATACAATTATTTGATAGTATTACACCTTATTTGTTTACATCTAAATTAGTATTTTGGGGAGGAGACATGAACTGCAGTTTGGATGTTAAAATTTGAGACTCAATTCAACAAAAGGTTTATTGTGACACTCATGTTTTGCGTAATATCTTGACTATGGCTAGTATGTATGATGTTTACAGAGTACTTTACTCTGATGGAGGATTTACTTACTGGAGGAGGGCCTATTCTACACGTATTGATTATTGTTTTATTTCAAGAAGCTTAACTGCTAGCAACTGCATACTAACACATAGCAAATTTTCTGACCATCTTATTTTTCAGTGTGATGTACATATGTCAACTGTTCCTTCTAGTTTTCCTTCTGTTCCTAGATGTTGGAAGTTAAATTCTTCCATCTTGGATCAGCAGGATGTTGTACAACAAATTTCTGTTTTATTTAATTATAGGAAATCTGTCCTTGGATTCTATGATAGCTGGCTATTATGGTGGCAAGACACTATAGCGAATTTGAAACATTTATTTATTTCAGTAGGAAGAAAAAAGGGAATGTTTAGTATCTCAATTATCTGAATCTTAGGGATCAATTTTATAAACTGTTGTCCCTACCAAATGCTTTGGAAGCTAGAATTAAGTCACAGGTTGATGAATTAAAATGTCACATGCGCACTTTTCAATACAATACAGCATCTTCTTTGTATGCAGAATTTAAATTTGGCACAGTTTCCCAACAATTTTCTGATCCTTTTGAGGCATGTAAATTTAAATTAGAGCATAACGTTATGACTGGTCTTTATGATTTTCTGGGGTCCTAAGAAAATCAGATGTTGAGATGATTCACATCATCTCTCAATCGGTGCAACATACTCTTGGGAAGGTGTTTGCACAAAAAAACAGTTGGGAGTTGCTGGTGTCATGTAATATTCCTACTCTGCCTTTGGATGTTTCCAGGGAAATAGAAGGTCCTATTTTACTATGTGAAGTTCAACACGTTATTTCGACTCTTAAAACAGGTGTTTCTCCAGGTGAGGATGGTCTGGCAAATTAATTTTACCATTTTTTTGTATCTGTCCTGATGGAACCTCTGCTTGAGGTATTTAATTCTATGCTGCTGGGAGACACTTCTCTGGAAAAATTTATGACTGTCATCATTATATTTTTATATAAAAAGGGTGATAGGAAAAATATTCAGAACTAGAGACCTATCAGTCTATTGAATACAGATTATAAAATATTTTCCCAAATTTTATGTAAAAGACTGCAGAAAGCAGCAGTTTATTTAATACATCCTGCCCAATCATGCTCCATCCCTTATCGGAATATTCAACAAAATGTGAAGTTTTTACAGGATATTTGTGAGTTTGGTGCACAACAGAAATTACAGGGTTTTTTACTTTTGCTTGACCAATGCAAGGCATTTGATAATGTGTCTCATGAATTCTTATTTAAAGTTCTCCTAGAATATGGTATCCCTCACTGTTTGCTTGATTGGAATAAGTTGTTTTATAATAATTTTGTAGCCGTCCCTTTCCTGCATGGTTTATTGGGAGATCCTGTAGTTATTAAATGGGGAGTTTGACAGGGTTGTCCTCTCAGCCTGTTGTTGTATACTTTTTGTTTGGACCCTCTTATACAAGAAATTTTGCATGATCAAAATATTGTTGGCCTTTCAACTAGCCCTACTATTGAATTTGAGAAAATATCAGCATATGCAGATGATATCTGTCTTTTTGTTTGGGATGCACAATCTGGGGAAGCTGCATTAAGTATCTTTGATAACTTTACAGCCTTTACAGGGGCGAGTATTAACTATCAAAAAAGTGCTGCAATTTTTTTAGGGGCTGATATGGGTGTATCTGCATCACATATTGGACAAATTAAGGTTTCTTCTCAACGAATTAAAATTTTGGCCTTTATTTTGGAACTGGGGATCTAGCAGCTAATAATTGGGAACATAAACTTCAGATAGGTGAAGCCAGGGTAGCACACTGGAAATCATGGTCTATGGGAAAGAAAAAATGGGTCATGATAGTTAAAAAATGTATTTTACCCATTTGTTTATATATTTCACATATATACCCAATTCCACTTGTTTTAGAGACCCATTTGTTTAGTTGTTTTTTCAGTTGACTTGGGGAAGCTGACTGAATCCTATAAAAAGAGTTTACGTATCTTCCTTTTAACAAGGGAGGTTTGGGTATGATTAATCCTTTGTTTTTTTTCACTCTTTTTTCTTTTCTCCTCCTTTGGCTCAGTTGGATGGTTGAGAGGTTTGTGGGACTCTTGACTGATGCCCTTTTTGTTTTCTTTTTTGGATCATTGGGATAACCCTTTACCTAAGTTGAATGCTTCATGTTATGCTCTGGATTTTGCTAAATCTTCCTTAAAAAAATTACGGATGTGGCAACTTATGAAACCTGAGGTTTTGACATTAAATAGGAAGACTTTATACACTACGATTATGGCACGAAATCATGCCTCACAAGTAGACCTTCCTAGATGCCTTCCTACCAGATTAAACAATGCGTTACTTATTTTAAAAGATAAAAGAATTCCAGTTCGTATGTGGGATGTACAGTGGTTGAGTGTGCATGGCAAATTGGGGGTAAAAGGTAATTGGAAGCACAAACCACTTCCTGATAGACAATGTTTGAGGCCTGAATGTAGGGAACAGGAGGAAACTTTAGAACATTTTTATATTTCCTGTTTTTTTGCTACTAACTTCTGGTTAGATTTATCTGCTCAATGGCATTGGGGTCCTGTAGCACATATCCCCTATGAGTGTTTGGTTCTGGGGGAATATTCAGGATTTTATACAAAATATCATCCTAGTACTTTGAATGTGATATTTTCTCATAGTAAGTATTTTTTGTGGCAAGCTCGATGTAAATTTTCATTACAGCACATAAATACTCCTAATTTGATCATTTTGAAACAAATTGAAGCAGCCTTGAAACAATTGAAACAAAAGGAGAAAGCACAATTTGATATGGGGAAATGTTCTATGCTTTGGCAACATATCCATTGGTTATCTTAATTTATGTGCCATAGTTATTGCTAGTGATAATTTTTTTGTTTATCATGTATTTTGCTTGTTTCCTTCTTTTGTCGTGTACTTGTGTTGTCTTTTTTGGATGCTTTCTTGTTTTTCTTGTATTGGCTTACAACTGATGTAATTTTTTTTTTCTTCAAATAAAAATTCCCCTACTATTTTTCTATAAGTGCCATGGGATCTTTAACATCCATCTGAAACTACCACCAATCCAGGTAGATGGGACCTTGGTTTAACGTCTCATCCGAAAGACGGCACCTCAGAAGTGCAGCACCCATCTCATGCTGCACTACAGTATCAGTACTGGGATATTAACCCAAGTGCCAGATGTGGAAACTGAACCCACAGCCCTCTGATCTCCCAGCCTCGGAAGTGAGTGTGCTACCTACTGAGCCACTGACACACTGAACCTTGTCAATGCTGAACATTTGATGCTTGATAAACAATTTGGTTTTTGCAATTTTTGATCCCAAATGTTGAAGATTACTTGTTTTAGGATTTGCCTTACAGACATACCATGTACTATTTATGGTATATTGGCTGAACATCTCATCCAGGATTTAAAAAATTACACTTCACATTTATGAGGTAGTGTGGAAAAATGTCTATGTTGACAGGCTGTAGACAAAATATAAAAAAATTGCATAGTTATGAGTGAATGCTGAAATAGTGTAATGTTCAGTCATACTCTAGGCATTTTGTCATATTTACACCAAATGTTCAGCATATGCAGTATGTCTTATTACCCCACCTAATGAACCCGGTAGGTGAACATTTTCAAATCCCTACCAAAACGTAATTTCCCGTCACCAAAATGTCATTCTGTGCCACAGGTACGAAAACACATTTTGGTCAGGATTTGAAAAACAACAGCTGTCACATTCATGGGCTGACAATTTTGGGTCAAAATATTGAAAATTACCAAGACATTTTCAAGCCTACTTTTGTAAGTGTTAACATAGGCTCACAACTTTGTTGTTTAATATTTTCACTCACCCTCAACTAGTGTGGTGTCAGTGTGGTCTGGCTCCCTCAGGCCCAACTTCGCCTCACCTCCCACTGTGCCTGACGGTGCTGCTATGATGCCCTTCCTACACTGCACTGCTCTTTCTCTGTGTCCCATACTACTCTGTACTCCAACTGGTGTTGAAAGTCGATCAGCTGCTTATTGGCCTGTGAAGCCCTCTCTGATTAGAGAGGCTTCTTTCTTGGAAGTACAGGCCAGCAAGCAACGAGCTGTGTCATGGCTACAGTGTCTAGTGATTGGTGTAGACTGACAAGGCCCTTGCAGTTTCAACTGCAATGGGTTTGGAAGTGACCCCCCCCCGAAATCCACTTGTACTTGTCCCAAAATGTTTGGTGTGCAAGTGCATCAAACATAAAAATGCCTGGAGACATAGATTAGGGGCAAAGTTGAACCTACTTACCCTATGTGCCCCCACCCCACCCAGCAAATTACTCCCCAAACCCCCACACACACAATTGAAAGAGAAAACACCACCATGCAGCAGTTTGTTGACTCGTGGAGGGTTTCAGGCCAAAAGGCTCCACTCTTGACTCAGTGAAATAAGTTTCTTATCCCTGAAAATGTAGCTCACTTCATCCTTCAGGACTTCTTCAATTGCAGGCAGGCAGCATAGCCA
This sequence comes from Neoceratodus forsteri, assembly GCA_016271365.2. Taxonomy (NCBI): domain Eukaryota; kingdom Metazoa; phylum Chordata; order Ceratodontiformes; family Ceratodontidae; genus Neoceratodus; species Neoceratodus forsteri. The sequence goes on along the minus strand of CM057449.1, from coordinate 537,046,899 downwards.
TGTATCCCATGGCAGCAGCATGCACACATGGAGGGCACAAGCACAGCACATGGAAACACTGATCAAAATTTAATACACTGTAACCAGACTAAATCACCAAACCCATTACCAGCACACCATAAATCACAGACATCATTGAGCAGTATTCAAAACAGCAGGACTAGCAAATAAAAATGCTACTTTAGCCCCCCCCCCCGGCTCATGATACTGTTTCATACCGTATTTTCTCCAGACGGAAACACCCTGTGCTGACTTTGCTGAAATTCATGGTTAATGTTCTTTTACCTACATGAAAGAGTCGCAACAGCACCACAATTATTCCTGATGATGGCATGATTTTACTGGAATAGTTGAGGGAAAATGTGTGCAGGCGATAATCCTGTAACATCTTTGACACAGAACACCTGCTGCATATGTCTAGCCTCTCTGCATTACCCTGAAGTACAAAAAAAAAAAACTGTGGCCAGAGCCGATATGACTGTGGTGAGCTTATATGAGTGCTGACACCAGTGAACAAGTGCTGCCGAATGCCACATGCAAGATGGCAGCGCCGACAGAATTATGCACACACAAAATGTGTGCATGCGCAGTTTTAACCCTCTTCTCCATTGTCTCTTCCTCCTTATCCCAGCATGTGGGGGAGGGGGTCATATGTTCTTTAGCCCAGGTACAGATACCTTGCCACCTCCCAAAGGGTAAAGATAGGCAAGCAAAACTGCCATACATCACCTTGCATGAACATCTGTACGTCTCCATGGGCTGCCTCAGTGAACTATAAACAATAAACAGGAGTGAAATCAATACAGACAGATTGCTAGCTACATTACACAGCAGACTTATGAAGGTATTAGGAGTCAAGTAAAACAGTTACACTGTATTAGGAGTCAAGTAAAGCAGTTACACTGTACTGCTGGAGTGGATGCTTGTAAATTAGAGCACAAAAAGAAACTTCAATTTTAACCACTGCTCTAAGTATGCCTGCCTAAATCCTTGATGGGTAATGGTGAGGAAAAAGGGAGTTGAGAAGTAATGCATTGGGAGAAAGCATATTACTCTTTTCATTTAAAACCCTGCTGGTTATAGCTACTGTAAATAACCTGCATTTATTTACACATTAGACTACACAGAGAACAGTAGCTCTTAATATTTGTGCACAGTGATTGGAAGCTCACTCCCCCCCCCACAATCCCCATGTTTATCCTGTTCTGCGAACCTGAATGTTGGGACTGGGTGCTCTGCCCTGCTGCGGTTCATGGTGGGGGCACTTTATATAGTTAGCTGACAGCTCAGAGCAAGGCTGTCAATCATGGAGGGATGCACACATAACACTCACATCATCTTCTCCATCCATCTATCCCTGCTCCAATCTCGCACTCCCTCCCACTGTCCACTCTTGGTCTCGTGCATCCCATTCACTAGCTGGTGCTGAGTAGTGCATGCATGTGTGTGTGCATGGATGAACTGGAGGGGGACGGAAAGCACACTGGCACCAAAGCCAGGTGCCGCTCGAGGCTCCCTTCTCATCAGATGGGTAAGCATCAAGATTGACAACCCCAAGGAAGAACCCACACCACTGATTTGCCAAGACTCTGGAGACCCAAAACCCACATGTTTTTCCTTCTGCTGCTTGGGGGGTGGAGTGGGGTGAAGAGTTAGAGTACCTTAATATCACATTTCCTACCTTTGTTGCAGTAATTTGAACCACAACTGGTGCATTAAAGCACTTTTTTTGCAGAGAATATAGCTGTATATGAAACACTGAATATACTAAAGGAGAAGTAGTGGAGAAATAGTAGCAGAATTAGAACCTGTTTAAAAAAAAAACAGCTTCCACAATAACAGGAGCAAGTGATATACAAGATCAATGAAGTTCTGCAACACAAGGCAATGTCACCGCTCCTATCAGACGGCCACTCTCTAAGCATATCTCTCAACCCCTTGTCACTGAATTGTGAAGGATGGACACTCAAAATAAGGTACACTGACCATCATAATGAGGGGCACATGTTAAATCTGGAAAGTGTATTTTTCATTTAGCACCTTAAACTATTATGAAATGTTTCTTTAAAACTGGTGTTTACAGCCCATTCTCTGTGTAGGTAGTACCTTTTCCATGAGGGACAGAGCAATTTTGAGAGGTAAAATGAAGGATGTCCCTGGTAATCAGGGGCAGTTGAGAGATATATCTCAAAGCCCTTAGGACCCTCACACCGCACCCATGATGTCCCAGGCTGTAACTCTCTAAGCCAGTGGTGCACAACTTTTTTTGAGGCGGGCCAGACTGGAGACTTGAGTCAAGGCTGAGGGCCAAGGGTCACTGGCCGAGGACCACTGTAAAATGGCCCGAGGTGACAAATGTCCAGCAAGACATTATTAAATGTAGACATAAAACAAATCAAAACATACATTTATCTATTTATTTGTTTAGTTTTTTATTTATCGACATTACTGAAACTAAAAACAACAACAAAAAGATGACAAGTGGAAGCTGCTAGGTCCTTGGGGATGACAGACAGCTACTGTGGGGGCCATTTGTGGCCCCAGTCTGCACATTGTGCACCCCTGCTCTAAGCAGATCTCTACTCACGTTCTCAAAACCCCGATCTGCTACAGCACAGCAATTCGAAACCATTATCTCCTCCTATGCATACTGTAGCAATAACTGTCCTAATAATTCTATGGCACTTTGTTACGCTTGGCAGTGATCACATGACCTTCTTGTCCTGTTTCTGGTTGCTATGGTAACAGAAGCAACGGTGCAGAACTGTATAACTAGTTGGGACTTTGCTCTTGTAGAAGTGCACAAGTTTGGTGAAGAAGCTGAGGCCTCTTCTGATTGATGTGAAGTCAGGGAAATCATTCAACCTGGAAGCTCCCTTCAGGTCAGAAGCACTGAGAACAGACATGCAACAGCACTGTACAACATACACTACATAAAATATGCAAGTTCGGGGCCCATATTTACACCAGAGGTGAGGGCTGGCTGCCAGTGTCAGAGTAGGAATTACATTTTATGAGGTTTGGGAGCCCAAAGTTCTTATCTCCTTAGACTTGGAGTAGTGACTGACAGGGAACATACGTGGAGCTCCTAGTATCTGGATGCTCCACGCTCAGTCCTGGGAATTCTATGACTCATCTTACTGTCTGTCCTGCCATTAGTCTGCCAGTCTGTCTGTACTCAGCATGGGGAATTCTGCTGTCACTGGGAGAACTGCTGCCATGAGGGGAACTTGGAGTGCCCTAAGTTGTGGAGGAGAGAGCTGCTGACCAGCCATGAGAACCCCCTCAAGTAGGTGAGAGATTGGCAGGGGGTTCCATTCATTAGTCTATTCTTCAGCTGTAATATGACTGTTTTGGGTGGGAGCCTTGAGCCCCGTCCAGTCAGCAGGGACTGAGAGGGACAGAGGGAATGCCAATCAGCTGCTTGCTGGCTGGCAAAGCCCTCTCTGATTAGAGCGGCTTATTTTTTAGACGTACACACCAGCAAGCAGTGACTTGCATCACAGCCACAGTGTTTGGTGTGTGCTGTAGACTGTCGAACAACTGCAGTCTCAACTGCAATGGGTTCGGCAGTGACCCGCCCCCCCAAATCCCCTAGTACTTGTCCCAAAATGCTTGGTGCGCTAGTGCATCAAACATAATAAACAATGTAGCAAGTACAATGAGCTGGACAATGTATAGTGTGTGCGCTTTTTTAAACAAACTCTCTTTGTTACTAATACTCAGCTTTGAAATGTAAAACCATAATTCCAGGCATGCATATCAGGAAAGGATGCTGATGTACATGCCCGGAGTCATGGCTTTACTTATTAAAGCCAAGTTTTAATAACAAACAGCTCTCTTTTTTAAAAGAAAAATACATTGTCCTGCTGAGTATCCATGCTACGTTGTTTATTTACATAAAAGTACTTGAGACTTGCAAAATTCTGAAATAGCTTACGAATGAGTTTTGTTGCACTCTGATGCCATGGTTACTTGGGGTGTGCAGGAGCAGACCTCATGACTTAAAATTGGGATGCTTCTAATACCTTTTTTTAAATTAAAAAAAAAACTCCATTGGTACTATTATTATTGCTTTGATTAGCCATATACTGTATGCTATCAATGCACTTTCACATAGCAAGAGGAGCCAGGATTTAAAACTTTAAAAAATAGTTAGCAAAAGCTGACAGCATCCCTTTAAAATAAGGAAAACTCTAAAATGTATATTTTGGGATATTTACTAAAAACCTAGGACTACATGAAAAATGTATAACAATATAGTTGACTATAGACAGCTATGATGATTAAAAACCCTGAAAAAAATGACAGCATCCCTTCAGGCTATAGTGTACATATATGAATTTTATTTGGCAAATTTGTTCCTACTTATAAACCAACATGGCAGCATGTTTAGTTTCATGTTTCAAAATTGAAAAATGGGGTATTTCTGTCATTACCATCATGTTCATCGTCTTTGCATATATTTTAATATTATGTGGAAGCTGTATGCTCAGTTTTAGAATATCAATGAAATACATTTGTGGTTTTGGATTATTTATTGAGTTTCTCATTGAATTGTTTGAAATATGTGAGTGTTGGTGTTTTGTGGCATTTTTTTGTAAAATATACATAAGTTGTGGGTTTATTTTTAAAAGATATTTGCACTTTTTGGGTAGATTTTATTTGAACATTTGAATTTTCATTAGTTTTGAATATACTGAAATATGTTTAAAGTTCTCCAGTAATATTACATAATTTTTATTTTGTTTTATGAATATATTCAAGTTTTCATGCCTTGGAAAATGTAACAAACTGGCCTACAGTAGATGGAGAGGCAACACGCTACATTTAAAGTTCTCAGATAACATATAGGATAGCGCATGGGGAACAGTTGACAACAGGGCTATTCTTTCACTGAGTTGGCACTATGATGATGGATTACTTCGAGAGCGCAGCTCAAGAGGTAATCCATCGTCATAGTGCCAACGAGGTGAAAGATGCCCTGTTGTCAACTGTTCCCCATGCACTTTTCTTTATAGTGTATGGTGGAACATCGTTTTTTGGGAAAAAAACAATCACTACAGCATGTTTCTGCTTCAAAACATTTTTACTGGGTTACTAGAAGGAAAAAAGAACTTTACATTTTGAACGTTTTCACACTTGACATTTTAACTGTTTAAGAACTTTACATTTTGAACGTTTTAACGCTAAACATTAGTACTGCCACTGACATTGCTGCTTTCACTATGAGTCCTGTCTATGGAGTGAGCCCTAACTGTCAAATGCTGCTCGAGGACACAGTGTGGGACGTTCGCAGTGCAGTAGAAAAAATCGTTCTGCTGCACTACGAACGTCACTAGTGTGTGACTACAAGGTTTCAACAAGGATGGATTTTGGTGGAGAACAACGTTCCACCATACACTATAATGTAGTTTATTGCTCCAGAAAAAACATAAACAGTCAGTTCAACTTTTCCAGCCTGGTCAGAAAACATAAATGCTTAACACAAAACAGCTTCTCACAGGCTGACTTGACCAAGGAAGTCTCTGAACCACCTATGTGGGCCAGGAGCCTCTGAATGCACAGTCTCAAAATATAAATAAATAGTTTTCCCTTTAGCCTTACTTGCAGGCTATTAATATCAGTACATTCCACTCACTATTCATGGCTCCAGCTGGCTGGTCTGTTTCTTTGCCTCAGGAAACGGTCTCTTTCTCAGCAGCAGTTTTAAGCTTTTTTCCCCAATCTGCTCTCTCCAGCAACTAACCATTCTCCTTGGGCATGCTGCTCTGTTTCCTTTCTTAAATTTCAGCCTCTGTCTTGCAGTGCTTTCTGCCTGGGAGCTTCTCATCTCTACAGCAGTTTTCCCAGCTTCTGTCTCACTGCTGCTAGATTCAGTCTGCTTTTCAGCAATCCCTCTAATCAGCAACACCTGGGGAGGGACCCCACTCCCCTGCCTGTTCATGTTGCATTCCTTGCATTTCCTCAACTTCAGCAAGGATCTTAACCATTTGCCTCCCAGTGTAGGGTTTACCTTGTCACACACCTCCGTCCTTTGTGCGAAGGCACAGTTGGTCGACCCCTGACTATTCCCACCCAGGACAGGAAGCCCACATTTCCATTCTTGGTCCTGGCCCAGTGGTGTCCATAAATGAGAATGGCTGCAGGGCCAAGTACCACCTGATGATGAGGGGGTTGTCATCCTTCATTACCTGTGGCCACCTAAGGGGGGGCATGATCTGAGACTAGGATAAAAATGCCAGCCATGCAGGTTGTAGCGGAGGGTGTCCACAGCCCACTTGACTGCAAGACACTCTTTCTCTATTACTGCATAGTTTTTCTCCAAGGGGAAGAGTTTCAGACTGAGGCATTTATTTATTTATTGATTACAAGTCGGATTTACAACCTTTGAGTCAGAGACTCATTTACAAAGGCACCTAGTTGCAGGGAGGACAAAAACATGACATGGTGCAGAGATAACAGTGGTCAACATACAGGTACCATAAAGAAAACAATAGAACATTTAACATTGATACACTTAGGATACAGAAGTTTCAAGTAGAGAGTTACTTAGGTTACATAATGTCACAAGAGGTATGTTACCAACATAGATATAGTAGGTTTTTGTGGAGGACAGGTCCTCACAGCAGAACTGCTGGTTGTGTCCCTATAAGGACCTAGCGAGGGTGGAGAGGGTCTGGGGAGAGAGGGATGCTGTCCAGTGGACGTTGTTATGCCAATGGGACAAGGTGGGCAGGAAAATGAAGGTTACAATAGGGGGAGGACCGAGCGGTTAATTGCACCTGCAACAGTGGGTATTAAAGATGTGGTTTTTGAAGAGCTGTTTTGAATGAAACAATTTTGGGTAGGTTGGAGATGCAGCTAGGGAGGGAGTTGAACCAGGTGGGTACCCAGTAATGGAAGGATCTCTGGGCAAGTGAGGTCTTGGTTCTGGACACCTGGAGGGTGGTCTTAATAGACCTACATGTAGCGATAGTCAATGATGACTGTTGTAGGGTGGTGGTGATCCCTGGGGGCAGAGTCCAAGCAGGGATATTTTAGCCATAAGGCAGGTCTAGTATTGTAGTCATTCCTCAAAGTTGAGCAGGTTGTTGGTAAAGTATAGCAGGCAGGTATGAGTGTGGCTGGGGGCACCAGTCAGAAGCCTGCAGGCTTTATTGATGGAGAGTTGGATTTTGGAGAGGGCAGTGTTGTCAGCTGTGGCGTAGATGGGTAGGCCATAGTCCATGAAGGACAGGATGGAAGAGGTGATTGTTAGCCTGAGGGCAACCTGCAGCAGGCAGTTCTTATATTGATATAGCAGGCCAATCCAAGAGTTAATGGTGGCTGACAAAGCATTAATGTGGGTATGGAAGGAGACGGTCATATTGAATGTGATGCCCAGGTATTTGTATGTGGTCACTTGTTCAAGGGGGTGCAGAGTACCGGGAGTAATCAAGAGAGGGGTATTTTTTTGCTTTGTTTTGGTGGTGGGAGAAGAGCATAGACTTGGTTTTCTTTTGGTTAATGACCAGTCTGTGGTCACTGAACCGCCTTTCAGCTTGGATGTACGCTTGCTGGAGGGATGATTGGAGGGGAGGAGGGATTGGTGTGCAACGCAAAAAGGACTGCATAGTCAGTGTAGAGGAGCATTTTACTGGTGTATGAGTTGGGGAGGGTGTTGAGGTATAGACTGAAAAGTACTGGCCCCAGGATAGAGCCCTGAAAGACCCCGGAGCAGACAGTGAGACTGCTGGAGAGGGAGTCGCTGATCTTAACTCACTGGTATCTAGCGGAGAGGTAGCTAGAGAACCAGGTGATAGGACCATCAGAGAAGTCAAGTTGGCAAAAGGGAGTCAAGCAAGAGGTGGTGACAGACAGTGCCAAATGCCTTAGAGAGGTTGATGAACACTGCACCTGCAAGGCTGCCCGAGTCAAGAGCAGTGTGCAGGTGTTGGGAGAATTCCAGGAGAGCCATGGTTGTACTGTGTCCTGGGTGGAATCCATGCTGTTCAGGGCACATTATGTTGTGCTTGGCTAGGTATTCAGAGAGCTGGACAGATACCACTTTTAAAAGGGCTTTAGAGAGAGGGGGAAGGATGGGGATGAGCCGGTAGTTATTTGGGGTGGACCGGTCCCCACTCTTGTGAATGGGTGTGATCTTGGCAGTTTCCCAGGCACTTGGAGACTGACTCAAGCATAGGAACCAGTTTAGAAGATCAGTCAGGGGGTACAGAACTTCATCCAAGACCATACGGAGGATCCTGGAGTCAAGGGGGTCACTGCTGGGGTTGTTGCTGCCAAGGGCTTTGAGCAGGTGTGGCCTGGCTTCTTGAGGGGATAGGGTGTGCAGGTAGAATGGTGGGTAATGCAGGTCTGGAGGGAGAGAAGTGGAGATTGGGTCAATGAAGCTACTAGGGAGGACCGAACTTAGCTTGGAGAAGGCAGTGTTAAGGCAGTTGGCAATAGGGACTGGGTCTGTGGTAGAGGTGCCATCAATGGAGAACTGGGATGGTGGAGGGGGATGAGCGGGACTTCCCATTTAGTTCCTTCATGTTATCCCAGAAAGTCTGGGCTGAACCCCAGGTGGAGGCAAGGGTGGTCTGGTAGTGCTCAGCCTTAGCTGGCCTAATGGCCTAGGTACACTTACTGCATTCAGCATTGTAGGCTTGTTGGTCAGATACCTTTCCAGTTTCAACAGCAATGTACAAGAGATTATCTCTGTTTATAAGTCTCTGAAGGAGGGGTGGGGTGATCCATGGGGCATTACATTTTTTGAAGCAAATTCTGGTGAGGGGCCAAAAAGATCACATGCCTTACAGAAGGTGTTAATGAAGTAGTTAAGAGCAGAGTCAATGTCAAGAGCACATTGCATGGGAGACCAGTCTAGCTAGGTTAGGTAGTGATTTAATTTCTGAGGCCACTGGGGCAAAAACGCTGATGCAGAGTGGCCTGAGACACTGGCTTCAGGAAGAAGGATGACAAGAGACAGAGGACAGGGGAGTGATCACTGGTAGAGGATAGGATGTTCCACCCCCTCAAACTCCTGGGAGAGCACGGCTTCTAAACCTATTTCAGAGATGTCTGTCTGCTGGATAAAGATCCTGTTGAAATCAGAAATGCATAGCACTGGCTCTCTGCTCAGGGTCGTTTTGAGCTGTATGAAGGCCTGGTCATACTCCTCTGACCATTGGACCTTATTGGGGCAGATTTCCAGGTGAGATCCGTAAGGGGGCTGGCAAAGGTGGATAAGGGAAAAGGGGAGGAGGCTGCATAATTTACATAAAAAAATCACCTACAAGGCATAGCTCTACCCCAACTAAAATCAGGAAAAAACATGCAGATACTCTTGATGAGACTCACCCTAGGTTCCCAGGGCAAAGGCCTCACACTTGTCTCAGTATATATTCCCTCCAGGGAGAAAGCTGAGGGCTTTACAGTTCTTCACGAATACCTTGCCCACCTTCGGTCCAATCATGAAGTAATTGTTCTGTTCAACATCAATTGATTATCAATTGAGTTGGCCACCTTTAAGGATGTGACCTCCTCTATCAACTTCCATCAGCTAGTTGACCTACCCACTCGTATAAATTAAAGAATGGGAACCAGTACCCTGCTAGACTGGGTATTAACAAACCACCCAGAGGAGATCTCAGGTCTAAAAGTGCTCCCGGACTTCCTCAGTGACCACTCGCCCATTATCTTCCACTGGTCGAATAAGGCCCCGAAACCCCCAGCGAAGGTAATGATATCCCATGTGCTAAAAAAGGGCCAGCAAAGCTCCTTCAGGCAATACCTTCAACAACAGAGCTGGGCCCCCGTACTAGTTACCAATGACATCGACATGGCGCTGGATAAATTTATCAAAATTTTCAACAATGCCTGCAATATCTTTGCCCCCATTAATAAAAGAAAAGTCAGAGGAACTCATAAATCATGGGTTACCCCTCACCTCCTAGCTCTGATGCACACCAGAGATCAGCTATGGTATAACTACAAAAGTTCTCGCACAACCAACGACATGCAGAACTATAAAGCGGCTCATAATAACTGTACCCTTGCAATCTGCCAAGCTAAAGCCAAATGTTCCATGTCCAAGCTAAACTCCTCCTGGAGTGATGGACGTAGCTTCTGGAAAAACATCCATGCAATCACCGGGAAGCATGATACCTCTGAACCCACTTTGCTGAATTTCAAAGGGTCCATTACACAAGACTCTAAAACTATCGCAGACATCTTTAACAAAGCCTTCACTGACCTCTGTGCCATGCTCCCCCCAACTGCCAAAGCCCTGCGAGTGAGCCTCAACAAAAACTGATTCGAACAAATCCGACAAATCACGCCCCCATTCTACCTTAGAGTAATATCCAAAGGGATGGCAAAAAAATATCCCTCCAAAATAGTGGGGAGTTCCAGGCATAGTGCTGAGGGCCTGGAGCTAAAACTAATCTCCCTGGTTCTTGATGAGGTGCTAATACCATTAACCAGAATAATCAACCTGTCCCTAACCTCAGGTACATTCCCAAAGCGATGGAAAGCTGGAGTTGTAACCCCTATCTTCAAAGCAGGTATTAAGACAAGTCATACTAACTACCACCCAATTTCAATTCTCCCACTGATCTCAAAAGCTTTAGAGTGGATCATCTACGATCAACTGGTAGAACACCTTGATAAATACCGGTTACAATGCCAACAGCAACATGGATTCCATAAACTCCACAGTACTACTACTGCACTTTTGGAGTTCACGGGGTTCATTCACGATGCCTTCAATCAAGGGCACTTGGTAGGGGCAACCTTTATCGACCTAACCAAGGCCTTTGATACAGTCAACCATGACCTCCTCCTGGCCCAGCTTGAAGCTACGGGGCTATCCCCAGATTCACTGTGCTGGTTCTGGAGTTACCTCACAGGGCACGTAGAACATGTAAAAATATTTAATACCCTCTCAGACTCGCAGCAAGTGTCCACCAGCATTCCTAAAGGATCCATACTAGGCCCACTACTTTTTAGCCTTTTTCTAAACAACCTCCATCTAGCCTGTCAGCACAAAATCCTTCTATACGCAGATGATGCGGTTATTTACACCAGCCACACTGACCCTGTCTCCCTTGAACAAAGACTTTAACAGGACTTCAACAATGTAGAGGCCTGGTTTGATCAAGCTAAGCTGCTTGTCAACCATAACAAAACCAAGACCATGCTATTCGCCCCCCCCATAACCAACATAAGACATCCACCATAAACATTCTAAGCAAACAAAATGTAGCCTTAGAAATGGTCCAAAGCTTCAAATACCTGGGGCTCACCCTAGACAGCTCCCTTTCATTCTCCACCCACATTGACAATGTTGCCTCATTAGCAAACTGGAAGCTCGGTCTACTATACAAGCACCGTAACTGCCTCACTGAAAAAGTTCTTCAGCTTGCCATCACCAGCTCAGTCTTCTTGACTATTGACTATGGTCTTCCCATTTATAGTGCGGCACCTGACAGCACCCTTAAACAGCTTGCCACTACGCTGAATAAAACCTGCAGGCTAGCACTTGGGGCTCCACGCCTCACCTATAGCTGTAATCACTACCTGCAAATGGGGTGGCTAAACCTGGCAGAGAGGACCCACTACCAAGTCTGTCTCCTCACCAACAGAGCAATCCTAGGCCTCTTGCCACCTGGAAGCAGTTCTGTCCTGCACCAGATTGGACCAGCTAGGACTACCAGGGCATCAAACAAGCTGTTCATCAAGGTCCCCTTCTGACGAACCTCTCAAGGCTAGAGATCCTTTGCATACAGGGCACCACTCTGGCTTAATGCGCTTCCACCCGAACTTACTGCTATCAGCAAATCAGCCTCTTCAAATCAGCACTCAAATCTCACCTGGCCAGCCAACAGATTTGCTCCTGCTTCCCCTGATCTCCTCTCCCTGAAATCTGACAAGGAACTCCCCCATAATTTGCACTTATCAGCTACCCAACCCACATCGCACCGACTCTCATTCCTATTTCCCCCTGCTCCCGCCTCCCACTCCTGCCCCCCAATCCATTTCATCAGGTCTTCAACCCACCTCACTATCCATTTTTTCTTACTTTCTGCCACTACTGCCCCTCCTTCACTTCCCCCTATGATAAAGTGACCCTGAGCCTGAGGTTACTGCCATCCTTTCCCCGCCCCCTATCTATACCCCCCTCCTCTAATCAAGGTCTACTGTGCTGCTTAATCAACTTCTTACCTTCCAAAAATTCTTTATCTTTTAAGTAATGTACAGTAGCTGCAATAATTTGTTCCCGTTATTATTTATTTATTTAGCTTTTGTTGACCGGGTAAGTGCACTATACAAATCCTGCCTATTTTCAGGCACGACCCGGGGGAGGGGGATACAGGTGAATGCCAACTGACCTTGAACCAGATTAAGCTGTTGGTGGTATTTTTAGTGAATGAGGGAAATTTGGCTAGGACACCGGGGAAATTCCCCTACTCTTTTCGATAAGTGCCATGGGATCTTTAACATCCACCTGAACTACCACCAATCCAGGCAGATGGGACCTCAGTTTTAACGTCTCATCTGAAAGACGGCACCTCAGAAATGCAGCACCCCTCTCATGCTGCATTACAGTGTCAGTACTGGGATAGTAACCCAAGTGCCAGATGTGGGAACTGAACCCACAGCCCTCTGATCTCCTGGCCTCAGAGGCAAGTGTGCTACCTACTGAGCCACTGACACTGACACTGACATTGTGTTTATTGCCCTACAGCTTTCTTTGTCTTTTCGCATTCCTTTTATTGTACTGTGTATATTGATACTTTATACCTGACGTGGAACCTTTGTAAATGAGTTTGTAGCTCAAAGGTGGTAATCCTAGATTTCAATAAATAAATAAATAAAGTTTGGTATGAACCTGCGGTCAGTGTTCGGTAAGTTACTTTTTCTATTACTTTCTATTATGTTTGGAAACTTGTTCCAGGAAGCTCTGTGCAGTCACTAGCAAGGATAGAGAAGTACTAGAAAACATAATACACCTTACAATTGTAGTTACTTATTTCTTTTTATACAAAAACAATGTACAAATAATAAATAACTATAACAGATTACATTTTTTGAAAGTAATAGGTTAGTTACTAGTTACTTTCAAATAAATGTAATCAGTTACAGTTATGTATTTCTTTTGTATAAAAAGACTTAAGTAATTGTAACTGTAAGGTGTATTACTTTTTCCAGTACTTCTGCATCCTTGCTAGTGACTGCACAGAGCTTTCTGGAACAAGTTTTGAAAAGTAATAGAAAGTAATAGAAAAAGTAACTTACCCAACACTGCCTGTGATAATACCCTGCTAGTCCTAGGAAGGCCCTCACCTCGGTTTTTGCAGTGGGTATCGGGCACTCAGCTATGTCGTGGACTTACTAACCAAGGGTTTCACCCATCCGTTGCCTGTGCAATACCCCAAGTACTTCATTTCGGCTTTGACCAAAGCACACTTTGCTGGATTGGCCATTAGCCCTGCTTCTCATAAGGACTGCAGTATCACTGCCACCTTGGGTGTGTAAGACTCCCAGTCAGCACTGTGGATCACCATGTCATCTAGGTAAGCAGCTGCATAGTGGGCAAGGGGTCATACAAGGTGATTCATGGCCATCTGAAAGGTCGCAGATGCCCCATGTAAGTCGAAAGGCATGGTACAGAACTGGTATAGCACAAAGGGGCTTAGTAAATGCTGTCTTTTCCCGAGACTCCGGGGTCAAAGGGATTTGTCAGTACCCCTTTGTTAGGTCTAAAGTTGTGATGTATTTGGCTTCCCCATGTCTATCCAACAGTTCGTCTACCTGGGGGATGAGGTAGGCATCGAACTTTGAGATGATATTGACCCTGTGAAAATCAATACAGAATCGGGTAGCCCCACCTTATTTTGGTACTAGCACTATGGGGCTACACCAGTCACTGCTGGATTCCTCAATCACCCCCAACTTGAGCATGTCCTGCAACTCCTTCTTAACAGTGTCTCGTGAGGCTTCTGGCAATCGATAAGGTCACTGCTGCACCTTCTCCCCTGGCTCTGTTTCTATATGATGTGCTATCATATGGGTTGTCCCCGGGAGGGAGGAAAAAACATCCGAAAACTGGCTTACCAACTCTCCCAGTTGCTGTTTCTGTGTGTGAGACAGCTGTTCTCCCATTGGGACTTGTATCCCAGGATTCTCATCAGGCACTTGGGGTCCCAGATCCACTATGTCTTGTCCAGGGGAAATCAATAGGCTGTCCCACTGGTTCATAGAAACATAGAAACATAGAAGTTGACAGCAGATAAGGACTGCAAGGCCCATCCAGTCTGCCCATTTCTTTTTCTACCTTATAAATGTGCCATCGGACTTTGCTCTGTCAATGGCCTATCTATTCATACTCATCTGTATTGTACCTTTATGCCTATCCCATGCCTGTTTGAAGCCCTGCATTGTATTCATATCCACCACTTCCTGAGGTAGGCCATTCCATGCATCCACCACCCTTTCTGTGAAAAAGAACTTCTTCACATTACCCCTTAATTGGCCTCCCTCTAATCTCATGCTGTGTCCTCTTGTCCTACTATTTTTCTTATACTGAAACATGTTAGACTCGATCACAGGATCAGGGATTTGTGTTGGGGTTGGGGAAGGGGAAGAGAGAGAGAGTCTAACGGTTCTAAACAACACAGAAGCAGATCATGTGGAGGTGATGGCTAGGGGTATGTTCATGTACAATGTTAAATGTTAAAATAATTTCTTGGAATGTTAAAGGCCTTGGGGTAGGCAAAAAAGATTGGCAATTTTGAGACATATTCAACAAATGGGGGCCCAGGTAGCGACTTTACAGGAGACTCATCTTTTGACTGAGGAACTTGACCTTTGGAAAAAACTGTGGGTGGACCAGGTGTTTGGAGTGGGAAGTACAACAGCATCGGGGGGGTGTAGCTATTCTTGTGGGGAAAACTTGCCCCTATACGGTAAACAGGGTGGTGACAAGGGAGGATAATAGAGGGATTTTTATTTTGGCTCTATTTTGGGCACAGACCTATTAATTGCCTCCATTTATGGCCCAACACCCTCCAATTCTGACTTCTTCGCCTCATTAGAAGCAGACATAGTTGTGCTGCCAGCACACCCCCTTATATTAGCAGCGGATTGGAACCTGTGTTTAAATAATTTGGAGGACAGGAAACCACCTTCTAAAAAGCTGTTATCTAGGGTGCAGGAGGCCTTGGGTAGATTTTTAGAGGCCATGGCACTGGTGGACCCCGCTTGGATTCATAACCAGGGACCCAATATTATGACTTTTTTTTCTGAGGCTCACAAAACTCACTCCAGGATTGATTTTTTTCTGGTCAATAAGGAAGCACTGGTGGGAATCAAGGAAATGGTTACTCATAGTAGAATCCTATCTGATCACTCCCCAATCCAGATGATGTGAGAGTTGAAAGCTTCTCTGACTAAGCCATATAGATGGAGATTGAATGAACCTCTACTGACTGACATTAAAATGCAGGGAAAGTTAGAAGATGCTCTTAAAGAAATCATCAGATTTCAACTACCAACACTGCAGGATAAACTGTTAGCTTGGCCAACCTGTAAAGTTCTATATTCGGGAGTAATAATAATAATAATATTTTTATTTTTAAGGCGCCTTCCAAAAACCAAGGCGCCGTAAAAGGTAAAATCAGACAAATCAGAATAAAACAATTTTATAATCAAATGGACATCAGTATACTATTATGACCAACTAATCACTTCCATAAGCCTGGTGCCATAAATAGGTCTTTAAGGCTGATTTAAAAACTTTCCACAGTCGTGCACTCCCATAACTGACAAGGTAGAGAATTCCATACTGTGGGAGCTGAGAACATAAAAGATCTGGTTCCTGAAGATTTCAAACACACCTTAGGAGTCTCTAGCAACCCCTCACTGGCCAAGCCAAGCGATCGCCCATGGCAGTAGGGGACCAGCAGCTCATTCAGGTAGTCCTGGCCCAGTCCGTGTAGGGTCTTAAAAGTTAGCAAGCCAACTTTGAAGGTGATCCACCACTGAACTGGCAGCCAGTGCAGTTCGTGCAGCACTGGCATAATATGACAGGACTGAGAAGATCCTGTCAAAAGCCGGGCTGCTGCTTTCTGCACCGCTGCAGGCGGCAGATTTCCACCACTGGAAGCCATAGGTATAGGGAATTCAGTAATCTAAGTGAGAGGACACAAAGGCGTGAACCAAAACAGGAAGGTCGCTGGATGAACCAGATGCTTAATCCTGGAGATATTCCTTAGATGGTAAAAGGAAGATTTGACGACAGCCGACACCTGCTATTGCAGGGTCAGCCCTTCATCAAAAATCACCCCCAGGTTTTGCACCTGGTTAGAAGTCGGAAGGGGGACTCCCCCAAGAACAAGTTCAGAAGGTGACCCACTACCCAAACCTCCTGTCCGGTGACCAGGTTCCACAACCATCACCTCAGTCTTGCCAGAGTTCAACTTCAGCCAGCTCTTATTCATCCACTCCTGGATTTCTTTGAGACAGTTATTAAAGACCGAGAGATCACTACCCTGGTCAGGTGCAAAAGAAAGGTAGAGCTGGGTATCATCGGCATAACAATAAAAACCTCAGCCCATACCTTCTTACAATGTCTCCGAGGGGTAGCATGTACACCGCAAACAACATGGGCAACAAAACCGAACCCTTAGAAACCCCACAAGACAAAGACATTGGATCTGAAGAAAACTCTCCAGATACCACTCTCTGAGTTCTTCCAGTGAGGAACGATGTAAACCACCTGTGGACAGACCCAATTATTCCACAACTGTACCTCAGATGGCTAAGTAACAGCCCATGGTCCACGGTGTCAAATGCTGATAATAGATCCAGATGAACCAAGATGGAACGGTTCTTCCGATCTCTCGCCATCAGGAGATCATTGAGCACTGAACCAGTGCTGTCTTGGTACTATGTCTCTTCCGAAAACCAGACTGGAAGGGTTCACAGATGTTGTGGATGGTTAAATGGTCCTCCAGTTACACTGCCACTACTTTCTCAATCACCTTCCCTAGAAAAGGGAGGTTTGAGATTGGCCTGTAGTTAGAGTGACAGTTTGGATCCAAAGTAGCTTTCTTCAAGAGTGGTATCACTACCGCCTCTTTCAGAGAGTTAGGAAACTCCCCAGATTCCAAGGAGCACCAAACTATCTGCGCTAGGACCTGACCGATAACATCAAGACAACCCAAAAACAGGGAAGTTGGTCCAGGGTCCAAACTACAGCATGTAGGACACACATCCTGGATGATCTGCATGACATCCATGAAGTCAAGGTGGCTGAAGGTACTCCAGGAAAACTGAGGGGCAGTGACCTCATGCTGATCACAAGCAACACCCAGAGAGCGC
Organism: Neoceratodus forsteri; assembly: GCA_016271365.2. NCBI lineage: Eukaryota > Metazoa > Chordata > Ceratodontiformes > Ceratodontidae > Neoceratodus > Neoceratodus forsteri. The sequence continues at coordinate 537,029,529 of CM057449.1, read as the reverse complement.
ACTAGTTGGAGTCCTGCCCTGATGTCGGCAACCTTATCAGCAAAGAAACGAGCATGGTCATCGCACTCTATTTGCGAAAACGCTTTCCGAACCTGGAGACAGGCTGGGTTGCACAGTCTGTCCACAGTACAGAATAGCTGAACTAGTCAGTTCTGAGCTGCCACAATCTCTCTGGACAGGAACTCTGCCTTCTTACGGGTGATTGTGGATTGTTAGACTTGATAATGGTCCATCAATCTAAGGCAGTCAGCATCAAGGGCAGATTTCCTCCAGCGACATTCTAACCTTCGTCCTTGTCGCTGCATCTCCCTCAAAACCCCATCAAACCAAGGGGATGGAGGGTGAAGAGAAAGAGAACGAACTCGGACTGGAGCAATCACATCCAGTGCCCCCAAGATGGACATATGATAAGCCAGCCCGAGGGTCTCTAGGTCACTGCTTGCCACAGTGAGGGACGATAGGTCAAGTGCCGCAGATAGGCTCTGAGAACTTATGTCTTGTAAAGGGCGGTACCTGACCATCTCCACAGGGGGAGACCTACTGGGGGTGTGCTAAAACCAAACCCCACGGTGTAGTGATCAGACCACACAACAGGTTCCACCCCCAAATTGGAGGCCTCGATCCCTAGGAGGAAAACCAGGTCGAGGGAGTGACCGTGTTTGTGAGTAGCAGTGGTAACCACCTGTGTAAGGCCCAGAGATGTTATTAACTGGAGGAGGTGCTGTCCAAATTGCAAGAGTTCGCCATCGATCTAGGTGTTAAAGTCACCCAGAACCATCAGTCTGGGTGACTCCAATGTCATGTCGATGACAAAGTCTGCCACTTCCTGAGAAAACGCTTCTCATCACCGGGTGGATGGTAGATGAGGGCAATCCGACAACCTACAACTGCTACAACAATACACTCGAACCACTCTGTCCAAAGATATGCAGCGAGGAGAAATAGGCTAAGACAAGCCCAACAAGAGTTTATCCTAGGGGCAATAGATTCCCTTGTTCCTCTAGAGGGCTCATCTACAGAACTAGATGCTGAATTCAAAGACCTTAGGGAGGAGATGGCAGATATTGTTTATGGTAAAATGGATTACTGGCTGGAAAAAAATCCAAGACAAATGCCTAATACAGGGGGATGTGCCTAGCCGCCTCTTAGCAGCTAGGGTGAGACAATGGGAGACAGCAAGAACAGTAACTTTAATCAGAGTGGAAGGGGAAACCATAACTGACCCCAAGGAAATGGCTGATGCTTTTGCATCCCACTATAAAGGGATCCACCAGGGGGGAGTGGCTGGAAATTAGATTGAAATTTAGGCATTTCTTGATAGTATACCTCCCCCTGTTTTAGACTCAGTGCAGGTAAGGGAGCTGGCAGCCCCAGTAAATGACGGGGAAATTTTGGGGGTGGTTAAATCACTGCCGGGTGATAAAACCACTGAACCTGATGACCTCACTGCCAAGTTCTACAAAATACACATTTTTAACTGTACTTCCTCTCCTAAAAGATTCCTTTACTGGGATAATGCAGGAAGGAGTGTCTCATCCCCCACTTTACCAAGCATACATTACCCTCATCCCGAAACCGGACAAACCAAAAGAGCTTCCGGAGAGCTATAGATCTATAGCATTGATGAATCAGGATATTAAGATTCTGACAAGGATCATGGCTAATAGAATTTTGAAAGTTGCTCCAAGTCTAATTAGCCAGGAACAGGTAGGATTTATTCCGGGCAGGGGGGCACATGATGCACTAAGGAAGCTTCACCATATCCTTAGCTATGTGACGGACTCTCAGTTACCCATGGCATTGATTTCCCTAGATGCCGAGAAGGCCTTTTACAGGGTCTCCCATGCCTTTCTTTTTGCCACCATGGAAAGGATGGGATTCCCTGAGGGCCTTCTTAGGGGATTAAAAACCTATATGCAACCCCCACTGCTAGGGTGTTATGTAATGGATACTTATCACAAGAAATTAAATTAGAAAACAGGACTAGGCAAGGATGCCCTCTTTCCCCTATTTTGTTCAACATTTATTTGGAACCCCTACTAAGGGCAATCAATTTAGAACCTATGATACAGGGGATAAGAATTGGGGGGGGACCTAGGTTTTGGTTTTTTGCAGATAACATACTTTTACATCTTCAGGACCCAGCTGAGGGCTTTAGACAGGCATTGGGAATCATACAGCAATACTCAGTAGTTTCGAATTATAAATTGAACCTGAACAAAACACAAATTCTCCCTCTTACTCCACATACTTTTAGGGCAGACTTCGAGCCACTCCAGATTCACTGGGCTTCTAAATTAATTAAATACCTGGGTATATGGATTACTGCTAGGTTAGAGGAGGAAGCGGAGGCAAATCTGGAAAAACATTTGGCCATAATCAGAGCAGACATACTCAGATGGAATAAACTTCCACTGAACTTTACAGCTAGGTTAGGATTGGTCAAAATGAACCTGCTACCCCGACTGTTGTACCCGATTCATCTAGCACCATATACTAATACTAATTCCTGGTTTATTACAATTAGAAAGCTCTTATCTGAATTCCTATGGAGCTCTAAGCCTTCCAGGGAAAAGAATACTATCTTACGTCTTCCACATGACATGGGGGGCTTTAAACTTCCGGACCTCCAGCTATTTTATGTGGCAGGACAGCTAGGCTTAATGGGACGGTGGAGTGGACATAGAGTGGGAGAGGAATATGTGCCAACATGGCTTCAAATAGAGAGACAGATTTTAAAAGAATTAGGAGTCTCTCCAGAAGCGTTACTCTTCTCTAACCCAGAAAATTTCCTTAAAAAAGGTAAGATGACTCCAATAGGCAAAACAGTAAATGCTTGGTGGTCATTCCTAACGCCAGCACAGAGAAAGGGGCAAGTGAAAGCTCGGGATCAACCGATGTTGGGTAACCTGAATTTCCATCTAGGAGGCCAAATTATTACAAAACAATGGGCCAGCCAGTTATGGGGAATTAAACATTCTGACTTTATAAACGAGGATAGGGTAGTTCTTTCATCTCAGTGTTAGGGATTGCACTTTTTTAAGAGGATGCAGCTTATTAGTCTGCTGGATAGAGAGATGAGAGGGATGGAGGTTCCCTCGAAAAATTGGTTCACTTGGGAGAAATTAAATGAGGTAGATCTTACAATCAAGCCCATTTCGTAGGTTTACAGGGTGTTATTGAACTTTACGGGACCCGGCTTCCCGACACAAACACCGTACTTGGATAAGATCATGTCTCCCCTAAGACCTAACTGGAAGAATGTGTGGGAGAGCTGTAAATATATTCCTATACCTAAACTTAAGAATATGCAGTTATTCATCTCTCTAATATGTATTATACTCCGGCTAAGCTTTGTGGGAGACACCTCAGACAGACAGACCTATGCTTTAGATGTGGTGAGAAGCAAGGGGACATCTTGCACGTGATGTGGGATTGTTCCAAAATCCAGCCCCTATGGATCAAAATTAAACAAAATATGGACCCCATATTAGACTATTCAGAGCTCATACTAACTGTGACCTGTGTGTTGGGTGACCTGACTCAGGTTACAGGGGTAATTGCTAAATACCACCTTTCTTTATTGTCAGCCCTTGTTAAATCCTTTGTCCTGAAGCACTGGAAAGATGACCTTACTTATGCATACGGTCAGTGGGTGGGGGATCTTATGCGGGCCCTGGGGAGTATAAGGAGACAGATGATTGGAGAGGGTAAGAAAGGGCTATATAATAAAAGGAGGCTGTCTTTGGAAGCAGTTTATTCCACACGACTTGAAAATGCCCATAGCATGGGCCTGTCTGTCAGGTTGAGACTAGTGGATGAATAATGGTTTGAATCTTGGTTTACTTTTATGCCTGTTCCTTGAGAAAGTATATCTACTTTCAACTGCTCCTATGGTTGGTAGATAGTCTTGGAATATATTGATCTGCTGAGTATGAAAGGGTGGGGGGATTCTCTCTCTTTTCCAGGGGACACAGCTGCGCATTCCCTGTCTTACCTTATTAGTAGTAGTTATGTTAAGCCAAGTATGCTCTGGGATGGGCAACTATTTACTTTATTTTGTAACCTCTGGTTAGATTTTGGCCTATCCTATATTACCGGTTGGATGATGGACATGTCACTTCTAGTTGTAAGGGAATGTTTATAGCAGCTGTGTATGTACATAGTTCTTGTTGTACATAGTAACTGCAGCCAGTTCAGGACTGGGGGGCCAGGGTTATGCCTTGGTATACATGTGTGTATGTCTTTTTGTTTCATTTTTCTGTTATTTTTCAATAAATTCTAATAAACATGTTGGGAAAAAAAAGAAACATGTTAGACTCTTTCACCTTGTTAATGCACTTAAGGTGATGTTTTGATCATATCATCTCTCCCTCCTTTGCTCTAGGGTATACATATTGAGCTCCGTTAATCTGTCCTCATATGTTTTCTGTTGCAGTCCTTGCATCTTTTTGGTTTCACTTCTCTGTACTGCCTCAATTTGGATAATGTCATTGTGAAGGTGTGGCCTCCAGTACTGCACACAGTACTCCAGATGGGGCCTAACCAGTGTCCTGTAAAGAGGGATTATTACCTCCCTCTTATGACTTGTGATACCCCTACTAATACACCCTAACATCCCCCTAGCCTTACCTGCTGCTTTAGTGGTCTGCTTGGATGATTTCAGGTCATCGGTGATGATGATGCCCTAGTCTCTTTCTTTCTTTGTGACTGCCAGCAACTCCCCTCCCAGCCTATAGGTGGCTTCAGGGTTTCTCTTCCCTATGTGCATGATCTTGCACTTCTTTGCATTAAACCCCAGTTGCCACTCTTCTGAACATATTCCCAGTTTATCCAGATCTCTTCTCATTCTGCCTACCCCATCTGGATAATCTACTCTGTTGCAGATCTTGGTGTCATCTGCAAACAGACAAACCTTACCCTCCAGTCCATCTGCAATGTCATTGATGAAGATATTGAAGAGGACTGGCCCCAGGACTGATCCCTGAGATACCCCACTTGTGACTTGCATCTCTTCTGACTGTATACCATTTATCACCACTCTCTGTTTTCTGCCTGTCAACCAGTTTGCCACCCAGTTGACCAACTTCTGACCCACCCTGAGCCTACCCAGCTTATTAATCAATATTCTATGTGGAACAGTATCGAAAGCTTTGCTGAAGTCAAGGTAGGGCACATCAACTGCTCCCCCTTGGTCCACCACTCTGGTTACCCAGTCAAAGCAATCTATGAGATTAGTTTGACAGGACCTTCCATTTGTAAACCCATGCTGTCTTGGGTCCTTTGCTCCTATGGATTCCAGGTGTTGCACTATCCTTTCCTTAAGGAGTGCCTCCATAATCTTACTCACTACTGAGGTAAGACTGACTGGTCTGTAGTTCCCCGCCTCCTCCCTGCTACCAGTCTTGTGAAGCGGGATCACATGAGCCCTTCTCCAGTCTTCTGGGACCTCTCCTGTGTTCAGAGGCTCACTAAACAGTTCTGATAATGGCTCTGCTAGTTCCACCCTTAGCTCCTTTAGTACCCTGGGATATATGCCATCAGGTCCCATTACCTTGTCCACCCTGAGCTTATCGAGCTCTTGTAGGACCCTTTCTTTTGTGAAGTAACTAGTGCACACCTCCCTCCCCCCCCTGTGTCCGTGGTGCTGAGCTGTGGGCCCTGCCCTACCTTCTCTTCAGTAAATACTCAGCATAAGTATCTATTTAGGATAGATGCTTTAACGTGGTCCGCCTCCTCACCCCCCCCTTATCTTCCTTGATCTTAGCAATACCCCCTCTGGACTTTCTCCTTTCACTAATGTATCTGTAGAAAGTCTTGTCACCTTCTTTTACTGTGTGTGCTAGTGTTTCCTCAGTTTGGGCCTTTGCCTGTCTTACTGCCTTCCTTGCTTCCCTTAGGGGAAGTTTGGTATGCCTCCCTATCTTCATCCCTCTGCATTCCCTTATATTTCCCAAAGGCCAGCCTTTTGGCTCTGACCTTTTCTGCTACTGTTTTTGAGAACCAAAGTGGTTTCCTTCTTCTTTTGCACTTCCTTTTCTCTCTAACACAATGGGATGTTGCGTCAAGTATTGCATCCTTAATGCTTGCCCACTTTGCCTGTATCCCCTCACCTGTATTTCTTTTTGTCGGGGCTAGCGTAACTCCATTGGCCATCTTATCAAAGTCAGCTCCTCTGAAGTCCCATATTTTTGCCTTGGAATGGGATGATTTAGTTCTAGTGGCCAAATTGAACCATACCATGTGATGGTCACTTGCCCCCAGGTGACCTTCTACCTGGAGACCTGTGATCCTTTCCCTGTTAGTCAGTACTAGATATAGGATAGCCCTGTCTCTTGTGGGTTGTGGTACCAGTTGTTTGAGGCCCTCCCCCTGCATGGAATCCACCATGTGTCTAGTTCTGGCAGATGTTCCTGCTGGTATTGACCAAGCTGTATCTGACATGTTGAAGTCTCCCATTATCAGAACCTCCCATTTAGCTGTCATGTTTTGTATATCTTCTGACAGTAATGTGTCTATGTCCTCCCCCTGATCTGGGGGCCTGTAGACAACCCCAGTTCATATGGCTGTCCCATTTCCTGTTTCCAGGGTGACCCACAGTTCTTCTGGCTCCTTATGTGTATTCTGAATTTCTGTAGCTTTGATATTTTCATTGCCATACAGGGCCACTCCACCTCCCCCATCTGCACCTCATTCTCTTTTGAACATAACATAGCCAGGTACTGAAGTCTTCCAAGTGTGGTTACTGGTAAACCATGTCTCGCTAACTGCTACTATGTCCAGTTTAGCCTCTGTCATTATTGTTTGCAGGTCTGGGATCTTGTTTCCCAGACTGCGAGCATTTGTGTACATGATTTTCCATTGGCCAGATTTCAGTGTGTTAGTTGTTGGGTGAGGTCTGGCGTTTCCCCTGTGCATCGTATGAGGAGCTGAACCTTTTTCCTTACCTGGTGATGCAAATGAACTGCAAACATGCTGGACTCCTGTTTGACCACTAGCTAAGGGGGGGTGTTCTTCCCATTTGACGTATGAGGTGCTGCACCCCCTCCCCATTTGCTAGTTTAAATATTCTGCAAAGACATAAAACTTCTGCCCCAATGCACTGACTCCCTCCTTAGTCAGATGCAGTCCATCAAATTTAAATAACTTTCGCTCCCAAAACTGTTGCCAGTTCCCTACAGATTTGTGTCCTTTTCCTGGCACCAGCCCTTAAGCCACATGTTTAACTCCCTTATCTCCCCTTCTCTGACCTTCCATCCATCTGCCCCCTCTCCCAGAGTGGCAGAATCTCAGAGAAGGAGATGATGGACAAAATGGATGACAGTTTGTCACCCAGTCTGGTCAGGTGTTCCTTGGTCTCCACAACTGACTGGCTGGCAAGATCATTAGTCCCTATGTGTACCAGGATGTCAATGTTTTCTCCTGCTTCCTGAACAGTTTTTAGCAATGAGGTCAGTGTCTCTCCATCCAAATGAACCTGGGAGACATCTGACCATTACCCCTGGCTGGAGATAGGTATCAACTCCCCGAATCATGGAGTCTCCTATGATCAGAAGTTTTTTGGATTTCCTTTTGGCTTTTTTTGTTTTGGATCCTGTTTTGGGCGAGTTTTGTTGTGCTAGCTCCTGTGCTGCAGTGTCCTGCTCTGCAGTGTCTTCAGTGTTCCCAGGGTTTCAGCAAATTGACGTGGTAGATCTGAGTCTCTTTTCACCTATCTGGCTGGCAAACTTCATAGTCAACTGGGTGCACCCTCTGGGTAACTTCATAAGGCCCCTTCCATTTGTCTAGAAGTTTATTCTGGCTGCTCAGCAACAAAACTAGAACCTGATCCCCTGGTTTATATTCCCTCACCTGGGCTCCCTGATTATAATAGTACTCTTGTCTTTTTTGAGCTTTCACGAGATTCTCTAGGGCAAATTTCCCCACCCGATCTAATCTTTCCCTCTGTTGCAGGACATATTGTATCACATTTTCAGTCTTGGGGTCAGGTTTCTCCCACATCTCCTTTAGTACATCAAGAACATCTCATGGGTGGTGCCCATAAAAGAGTTCAAAAGGATCAAATCCCGTAGATGCTTGAGGGATCTCCCACAGTACAAACATCAGTAAGGGGAAGTAACTTGTCCCAGTCCCTAACATCAGTGATTATCAATTCTCAAAGCATCATTTTGAGGGTTTTGTTGAATCACTCCATGAGGCCATCCATCTGGTGATGGTAAATTGAGGTCCTTATGCAGCTAATTCCAAATAAAGTACAAACCTCCTGAGTCAGGTGGGACATGAAGCTAGTTCCCAGGTCAGTCAACATTTCCTTCATCTTCCTTCATCATTCCCATATGACTAAAGACCTTTAATAGTTCCCAGACTACAATTTTGGCCGAAATGGTCCTTAACGGGATGGCCTCGGGGTACCGGGTAGCATAGTCTACAATCACCAGAATGTATTGATGCCCCTGTGTGCTCTTTTCAAGGGTTCGCACTATATCTCCCCCAGTCTGATCAAATGGTGCCTCCATAATGGGTAGGGGCATGAAAGGGGCCTTTTGACTGCTCTTTGAGGCTACTAGCTGGCACTCGGGGCAGGATGCACAACAATAATCTTTAACATGTCGATAGATGCCCGGCCCAAAAAATTGGGGTAATAGTCAGGCTAGTGTATTCTCTACCCCGCAGTGCCCTGTTACAAGAATGGAGTGGGTGAGGTGTAGTAATTCCCTCTGAAAGGCTCGAGAGATTAGCAATTGATGTCAGACTTCCCCCAACTGGGCTTCCTTGCTAACTAGTTACAAGATTTTTGCAACTCAAAATGAGGATAGTATGCTGTCAGATCCTCATCTATCACTTCCCCTTCATACTAACATACTAAAATGCCAGCAGAATAGGCCTAATGGTCTTTCAAGTCTGCTCGATTGGTCAGCCCCCACCCTGGGTGCTGACCTTGCTGCCCCCCTCGTCTTCTCTGGCTTCTCCCTTCCCAGTTCTGGATATTCTTGCTAAATTGGATTTTGCTTCCAGAACCCTTCCCCTGTACCTGTCCCAACCCTCTTGAACCCCTCCACCATCTCTGCCTCCACCAGCCCCCTAGGCAGTGCATTCCATGGCTTCACCACCCTCTCAGTGAAGTAGCACCTCCTCCTTTCTCCCCTGAATCTTCCCCCCTCCAGCTTCCACCCATGCCCTCTAGTGGCCCCCTCCTCCTTCCTTCAAGCACCCTGACTGTTCCTCCCTATTTACCCTCTTCATGTACTTGAAGACCTGTATCATGTCCCCCGGTTCCTTCTCTCTCCAATGTGTATATATTTAGCTCTTCGAGCCTCTCCTCATAGGTCCTGTCCCCAAGCCCCAAATCATTTTGGTTGCCCTCCTCTGGACCCTCTCCAGGAGTTTAATGTCCTCTTTAAGTGTGGCCTCCAAAACTGCATGCAGTACTCAAGGTGTGGCCTCACCAAGCAATTATACAGAGGGAGTATCACTTCCCTCTTTCTGGAGGTGATCCCCCTAGCGATACATCCCAGCATTCTGTTGGCCTTGGCTGCTGCCCTCCTACAAGTCTCTGAGTTGTTCATCTTGACATCCACCACCACCCCCAGGTCCCTCTCAGCCATTGAGACTTGTAGCATTCCCCCCCCCAGAGTGTACACTTGGCCCGGGTTTCTGGCCCCCAGGTGGAGTACCTTGTATTTCCCTGCATTGAACCTCAGCTTCCACTTTCTAGACCATCTTTCCAGAGCCTCCAGGTCCCCCTGTAGGGCCACCCTCCCTTCCTCCCCATCCACCACCCTTCCCTAATAGCCAACTTGGTGTATACCCGGCTGAGTACACCATCAGCCCGTTGTTCTTTGGCAATGTCTGGGCAATGCTTTAACACATTTTGCTCCAATAATGATGGCCCTCTGGGACTTTGGTTAGGTGGGTCAGGGTTAGGGCAGGGCTGTGGTTCTGCACCCACTATTGCCTTAGCTTCACCTCCTTCCTGTGTACCCACCACTTCAGGTCCCCTTTCCTTTACTGCCCTACGTTCTCACTTAGATTTGTGGCTTCTCGTCTGGGGGTTAAAAATTCCTGGGTCTAGGAAGGGAAAGATTTCCTCCAGCTTCAGGTGACTGACCGCCCCCTCTTCATAACCTCTAGACCTGGCACTTACCAAAGATAAGTCTGCTTTCCATAAGTCATCAAATCATTTCCGATCTCACCCCAGTAACACTGGATAGGGTAACCAAGGGGCAATCCCCACCTTTATAGTATCTGTTTGGCCCCCAGTGTAAGAGTGACCATAGCACTAGGGTAAGCCTTTACATCCCAGTGCACATATTGGATGGGGATGTGGTTCTGGTCCTGCCAGCATCGGGGGTTCACAAGGGCCACTCTGACTAGGGTCTGGCTGCTTCCTGAGTCCACCACAGCCTCTTTCTCTATCCCTTCTACCTTGACAGAGATCACACAATTTTGAGACTCAGAGCCCCCCATTGCAAATTGAATACATATCTGTAAACGTGCAGTCTATGAATGTACAGTCCATGTGGGGGTAATACTTTGCAAAGTGACCCTTCTGTCCACAAAAGAAACATGCCCCTGTGTCTTGGCTATGGGACAAGCCTCTGGGTTTAGGCAGTGGGCCCTCAGAAAATGTCTCTTTTGGCTGCTGAGTTGCTGTCCTTCCCAGAGTCTGACCCTTATTTGGCCCATAACCCCCCCCCCTTCTTAAATGCCCCAGGTCCCTTCACAGTTCCAGACAATACTCCTTCAGTCTGGCTCCCGGGATGATTTCCCATCTTCTCAGGTGGCCTTGGAAGCTGGGTCACTGGGTGAGAGGAGAGTTCAGAATCCAACACTTGTTCTGAGATCCACATGGCCTCTGCTGGCATATTGGTCTGCTGTTTGTGGACCTAGTTCTGAACTCCTGGGGGCAGGATGTTCAGAAATTGTTCCAATACAATTGACTCTGCCACCTCGGGGCCACTACATCCTTCTGGTTTTAGCCAGCACCAACACAAGTCCTGCAATTGTTGCCCCACTACTCTGGGTCGTGTCCCTGCTGCAAATTTGAAGCTCTGCTATCTCCATAGGTAACTTTCTGGATTGTTGCCTAGGCGGTCCAGGATTGTTGCTTTCACCGCTGTGTACTCCCTGGCTATGATACCGTCCAGAGCTTGATAGGCCACTTGGGCTTCTCCAGTCAGACAGGGGGCAAGGCAGACAGCCCACTGGTGTCTGGGCCACCCAGCAGCTTCCGCCACTCGCTCGAGCAGTACCAGGAAGGCCTCTGGATCATCCTTAGATGTCATTTTAGTCAGCATGGCATTCATCCTAGGGACCCCAAGCCCCACGATAGCTGCTTCAGCCTCAATAGCAGGGTTTTGTTGTGGCTGTTGCACCAGGTGCTGCAGGAACTGCTGTTGTTGTTGTTGTCCCAGCTGTATAAGAAACTGCTGTTGTGCCTCCTGTTGTGCTCGTTTTGCCCATTGTTGCACCTCCTGTTGGGCTTGCTGTGCTTGTTGCACCCATTGTTGCACCTCCTGCTTCTGCTGGGTCAGCTGGGTAAGAACCTGTTGTTGCTGAGCTTGTTGTGCTTGTTGCACTTGTTGTGCCTCCTTCTGCTGCTGAGCCAGCTGCATGAAAGCCTGTTGTTTTTCCACGAGGAACTTTTGCAATTTCTACATCTCCATTGTCTCAGAACATAACTATTACTGCTCACTCCAGCAGGGGGCACATCGCACTCTGACACCATGTGTAACAAGCTGGCCTACAGTAGATGAAGAGACAACATGCTGCGTTTAAAGTTCTCAGATAGCAATGTAGTTTATTGCTCCAGAAAAATCATAAACAGTCAGTTCAATTTTTTCAGCCTGGTCAGGAAACATAAATGCTTAACACAAAACAGCTTTTCACAGGCTGACTTGACCAAAGGAGTCTCTGAACCACCTATGTGGGCCAGCAGCCTCTGAATGCACAGTCTCAAAACATAAATAAATAGTTTTCCCTTTAGCCTTACTTGCAGACTATTAATATCAGTACATTCCACTCACTATGTGTGGCTCCAGTTGGCTGGGCTGCTTCTTTGCCTCAGGGTTCCCTGCTCTAGAAATGGTCTCTTTCTCAGCAGCAGGTTTAAGCTTTTTTCCCCAATCTGCTTCTCCAGCAACTAACCCTTCTCCTTGGGCATGCTGCTCTGTTTTCTTTCTTAAATTTCAGCCTCTGTCTTGCAGAGCTCTCTGCATGGAAGCTTCTCTTCTCTACAGCAGTTTTCCAGCTTCCAACTCACTGCTGCTGGATTCAGTCTGCCTTTCAGCAATTCCTCTAATCAGCAACACCTGGGGAGGGACCCCACCCCCTTGCCTGTTCATGTTGTATTCCTTGCATTTTCTCAGCCTCAGCAAGGACCTTAACCCCTTGCCTCCCACTGTAGAGTTTACCTTGTCACAGGAATATTAAAAGTATCTGAGATATATGCTGAGGTTTTTGACCTGTGGTTTTATGGGATTTGTGAATGTCCAAACATTTTTGCGATGTATGTAGAGTTCTTAATTGCAAGATTATCTTTGCTAATATATTTCATAATATAGAATAGAAACATAGAAACATAGAATTTGACGGCAGATAAGGACCGCTTGGCCCACCCAGTCTGCCCATTTCCCTACCTGATGGATAAGCTGCAGGTCCTAGTTAACCAGCAGCTTACTTCTTCCTACCCCCACCCCCTAGAATTGCCTTATGACTGTCCCATGCATGCTTGAATTCCACCACTGTTTTTGACTCCACAACCTTCTCTGGAAGGCCGTTCCATACATCCACAACCCTCTCTGTGAAAAAATACTTCCTTAAATTACCTCTGAGCCCCCCCTTCTATCTTCAAATTGTGCCCCTTATTCTTGCACACCTCTTTTTGAAAGATGCTACCTCTTGATGTTGTTGATTCCTTGAGGTACTTGGAAAGTTTCTATCATGTCTCCCCTCTCCCTCCTTTCCTCGAGGCTATACATATTAAGCTCCTTAAGTCTCTCTTCATATGTCTTCCGGTGAAGACCCTGCACCATTTCAGTTGCCCTCCTCTGGACAGCTTCCATCCTGTCTATGTCTTTGTGGAGATTGGGTCTCCAGAACTGCACGCAGTACTCCAGATGGGGTCTCACTAGCTGTCTGTACAGAGGAATAATAACTTCCTGTTTTCTACTGGTGATGCCTCTTCCTATGCATCCAAGTATCCCCCCAGCCCTCCTTGCTGCCCTCTCACATTGCTTTCCCACCTTTAGGTCATCTGATATGACTACCCCAGGTCCCTTTCCATTTTTGTTGTTGTTGTTAGTATCTCACCCCATTGTGTACTCTTCCCCTGGGTTTTTGTTTCCCAGGTGCATTACCTTGCACTTCTCAGCATTGAATCTAAGCTGCCATACATTTGACCATTCCTCTAACCTTGCCAAGTCCCTTCTCATCCTTTCCACTCCACCTTGTGCATCAACTCTGTTGCAGATCTTTGTGTCATCTGCAAAGAGACATACTTTTCTTCCAGTCCCTCTGCAATGTCACTTATAAAGACATTGAAGAGGACCGTCTAATACTGAACCTTCGGTACCCCACTACTAACCCCTTTTTCAGAGTGGACTCCATTTACTATTACTCTCTGTGTCCTATTCTCCAGCCAATTCTTTACCCAGGCTGTCATCTTGGGACCCACTCCCAGGCTGGCTAACTTGTATATTAATCTTTTTGTGGGACTGTGTCAAATGCCTTGCTAAGTGTCTAGGTAGGCCATGTCCACAGCCCCTCCCTGATCAACTACTTTGGTCACCAGTCAAAGAAATCTATCAGATTTGTCTGGCATGACCTTCCCGCTGTGAATCCATGCTGCCTTGGGTCCTGTGCCCCTCTGGCCTCTAGATACTCAACAATTCTTTCCTTCAGAAGTGATTCCATCATTTTCCCTACCACTGAGGTTAAACTAACAGGTCTGTAGTTTCCTGCTTCTGCCTTGCTCCCACTTTTGTGAAGGGGAATTACATCTGCCCTCCTCCAGTCCTCGGGTACCACCCCATCCTCCCATGATTTGTTAAAGAGGGTAGTCAGTGGTGTCACTAGTTCTACCCTTAGTTCTTTTAGAATTCTGGGATGAATCCCATCAAGCCCCATTGTTTTGTTCACCTTCAGTTTTAAGAGTTCTTTCAGAACCCTTTCTTCTGTAAATGGGCTGGTATCAACTTCTGTATCCAGAGTGTTTCTACTGTTTGTTTTAGGTGCCCTCTTCCTTTGTAAATACTGAGCAAAAGTATTTGTTTAGTATCTCTGCCTTTCACAGTCACCCTCTGCCCCCTCCTCCCTTTACTAAGCCTCACTATCCCTCCTTGGTCTTACTGCCCCTGATGTACCTATAAAGGTTTTATCCACCTTCTTAACTGAGTTGGCTATCTTTTCCTCGGTTTGGGCCTTTGCTGTTCTGACTGCCTTCCCAGCTTCCTTTTGCTTTAACTGATACAGTTCTCTGTCCTGTTCCTTCTGTGATTCCTTGTACTTCCTGAATGCTTTCTTTTTCTCTTGAACCTTCACTGCCACTTCCTTTGAGAACCATAGTGGTTTCTTACCTCGTTTCATTTTGTTTATTTGCTTTACACAAAGGCTTGTTACCTCTGCGATGGCAGTTTTTATTATTCCCCATTGTTCTTCCACCCCTCCTTCCTGCCCATTTGCTAGTGCATTCCTTAGGCACTCACCCATTTTGATAAAGTCAGCCCTCCTAAAATCCAGTACCTTAGTCTTTGTATGGCTTGACTCTATTGCTGTGTTTATTGTGAACCATACTGTTCGATGGTGGCTAGTTCCCAGATGGCTACCCACTTCTACATCTGTGATCCTCTCCTCATCTCCATTTGAGAGAACCAGGTCTAAGATTGTTCCCTCTCGAGTGGGCTCCAATACTAGTTGTCTAAGGCATGCCCCCTGTAGGGCATCTAGAATAACCCCACTCTTAGAAGTGGCTGCTGCAACTGCACTCCAGTTAACATCTGGCATATTCAGATCACCCATCAGCAATATCTCCCCTTTTTCTGCCATACTAAGTATACTTTCTATCATTTTCTTGTCCATTTCCTCCCCTGAGAAGTGGGTTCTGCATAACCCCTAAAGGATTGTGGTGCCATTGCTGGTCTCCAAATTTACCCACAGTGCTTCTTCTCCTCCCTGTTTACCCTTTTGTTCTGTTGCTTTGATTCCTTCCTTATGTAAAGAGCTACTCCTCCTCCTCTTTTACCCTCCCTGTCCCTCCTGTAGATAGTGTATCCTGGTATGTTTACATCCCAGTCATGGTTTGTGTGTACCATGTTTCTGTGACTTCACGATATCCAGATGTTCCTCCTCCATCAAGGCCACTAATTCAGGAAGCTTGTTACTCAGACTATGGGCATTGGTACTCATTGCTCTCCATTTTTGATGGCTTTACTTTCTGTTGCAGCATCCCCACTGACCTTTCTACCTCGGTCTTTTCCCATTTAGTACCCTGTTTTGTAGGGAGGCTGGGATTTTCTGCTGCTTATCAGTGCCTCCCTTGACTAGTTTAAAAGCTTGCCAATGAAGCATTTAAACCGATTGCTCAAAAGACTTGTTCCCTTCCTGGACAGATGCAGACCATCCTGCCAGTATAGGCTGGTGTCCCTCCAGGTGGAACCCCAGTCCCCAATGAAGCCAAACCCCTGTTCTCCACACCATTTTTTCAACCACTCATTAAACTGAATGGTGCAAAGTACCCTTGCCTCACTGATGCCATTTACAGGCAGCCTCTGAGAAGGATACTGTGTGCTACTTGTCTTAGGCCTCTCCCCAGTTCTACAAAGTCCTTCTGCACTGCTGTAAGCTCATGTTGAGCCAAGTCATTTGTCCCTAGGTGGACAATGGCATCCAGCTCCGACCCGTGCAGCTGTTCTCATGATCCTGAGGATGCGCCTCTGTCCCCAAGCCATGGCACCAGGCAGGCACTTTACTTCAGTTTTCCCTACTCCCCCCAGTTCTATCCCCAATAATTGAGTCCCCACCAGGAGCTGCTTCCTTTCCTTGTGGCATCCTCTGCCTCCTTCCTGTGGGCCTCCCTTGTGACAGGTGTCCTCAGCCTCCCTAATCTCCTCCGTGGGTGCATCCATAGGGGAGCTGTGCTCCCCCAGAATGGTGTATGGATTGTGGAGTGGAACAACTGACTGGGTGTGCCTCTGTTCCACCCTCCTCACCCTCCTTGAGCCCACAGTGGTCCAACTGCTGTGCTTTCTTTGCAACCTCTGAGGTAGTGGTGGTGGCTCTGGTGCTCCCTGGATGGGGGGATTCCCTTCTTACCATCCAGTCTGGCCTGGGGGAAGGTTTTCTTACTGCTGTCCAGTGTGGCCTGAAGACGGGCAACTTACTCCCTCAGGGCAGAGAGTTGTCTGCAAATAGGGCAGCATCTCAGCCTCCAGAAAGACTCCCGGAAGACTGCTGCCCCACAGCCATTACATTGCACTACTCCCCACATGACTATGTACTTTTTTTTTGTGTGTGTGTGTGTGTGTGTGTGTGTGTGTGTGTGCTTGTGTGAGTGATTGGTTTGTTATATAGAAATATATATATATATTATACAATGTGTATGCGTATATTTTCTGTGCTGTGTGCTAGAGAGGATATGACATTGATATGCACCTTGCACTCTTGAGGAAATGATGTCAGAACCCCAGCTATAAAGGAACTATTTCCAGGTGTGGGAGGGTTGAGCTAAACTGTGCCCTCACAAAACAATCAGCTAAGAGCTCTGACCCACCACTGCGATGAGTGCCTTCCTGTCTGCAAGATACTATACACAACAATTTGACAGAGAAAATCCCCTGCTACTCAAACAGAGAAAAATCCAGACATTCAAGTCAGACACAGGTAAACCTCCCCAGCCCCAAAACAGCCTGGTGATTTGTGCTCTGAAAGCAGTCAGTCCCAAAATAAGTGAGCTGTGCTTTGAACTCTTCCTGCACTGAAAATCTTAAGAATTGTAACAAGACTGTCTTTTCCTGATAATTGTAAATACCTTATTTCACCTTTCAGTTAGAAGCAGCCTCCACCTGCAGTATATCTGCTACAAAGCAAAGACAATTGAAAGGTTCCCCCTCCCTCTGTTGTGAGCACAACTCGCTTTCTTGCACATCCTATGTTCAGTATTGCAGTTCCCAACAAGAGATAGTTTGACTAGGAAAATTAAGTCCAGTGTTGCAGCTTGCAGCCAGAGGTAGCTTCACCTGAAGACTATGAGGTTATCTGATGAGCCTGCTAAAATTAGTACTTTTATCAAGGTCTGTAAGATTCTTCCAGAGCTATTGGCTGTTAAGTAGCTATGATGTAAGCACTTCCTGACACAGTCTGTCTTGGCCTTATAAGGCACTGAGGTAAACAAAGAAAAAACAGTTTTCACCCCCCTAGGGACTGTCTGGGTCCAATACACAGCCTGTAACCTGCTCTCAATTCAGGGCTTATGACAAATTCTTAGCCCAGTGAATACTCACAGTATTACAAATATTGCAATGCAAACAGTCAACCACTAACTCCAATCAAGTCAGAAGGGCAGAAACACAGACAACAGTAAAATCTTAACAATTGTAACAAGTAAAGCAAACTCCACCTCCCTCTGTTGATTGAAAGACTGCCTTTTCTGATAATTCTAAGTTGCTTATTTCACCCTTCAGTTAGAAGTATCCTCCACCTGAAGAATATTAAGTTTCCTAAGGAATCTGCTTCAAACTAAAGACAATTGTAAATTGTAAAGTTCACCTCCCTCTGTTGTGAGCACTACTCACTTTCTTGCAAATCTTAAGTCCAGTGTTGCAGCTTGCAGCCAGAGGTAGCTTCACCTGAAGACTATCATGTTTTAGAATATTATGAAATTGCTATGAGATAATCATTTAATTTGATGCTTTATTAAGGTTACTTTTTGTAAGTTTTAAGAAATTATTAGCATCATGGAGTCTTACAAATATTGTAGTAATTATTGTATGTTTAATGTAAATATTTGAATTATTGTGCTTTGTAAACATTAAAAAATATACATGATGTGTGAATATAGGGCTCAATTTTCAAAGCCCCGTGAATGCTGGACGCTGTTTGTGTGCTGATTGTTTGGCACATGGGGCTTGCAGCATTCTATCAGCTGGCAATCAGGTTTTCAATTCCAAGTGCCAAATGCCACAACTTTGACCAGCTTTTCCCTGGTCTAACTTGTGCCATTTGGGGTACCCTTTTTACAGGGCTTGAGCCAAATCTTTGGTGCATGTTGCCGTAAACTGAAGAAACTGTCACAGCTGTGCCCGATGTACTATAATTGGGTGCAGGTGCATCAAAGGACTCTGGCACAGCTGCACCAAAAAATGGCTTTGATGCATGGCCAGATGCATGCCCTGCATCACCCTTAGAAAATCATGCGTATGGTTTCTATTTAGTATATTGTTAATCATTTTTTCAAATGTTACGTTTTATGAATTTGGAACATTTTACACACTGAAAAAGATTATTTGATGTTCTTTTTTTCTGAATTATGTAAAATATGGTCATAGTTGCTTCTAATATTGTTTGGGTGTCATTTAATAATTTTAGATTTTAAAATATCTGTTTTTATTGTTAAAATATTAGTTATTTCATCATTGTAAAAGTTTACTCAAAATATCATTGGTCTCATTATGATATTTCATTTACAGTTTTATGGTTTTCAGGTGTGTGTTTTTATATATGTATACTAATTCTTGCTTTCTTTTTTTTTCTTAAACACTTAGAGAAAGAAATCAGTGTAAAACATGATGACTTTGGCAAAAAGGAAGGAGAGTAGAAAGGAGAGGTATAACCCTGTTAAAGACAAAAGAATTGAACAGTTTAAAGTGCTAGAAAAGAGTAGTAAGACTACTGGTAGACAGATATCACACCACTCTAAAAAGGCTATGTTTAAATGATTAGGAATTTCTACCAGGAACAGCAGGAAAAAAAAAAGGCTCAGCGAATGTGTCTCTACTCAAGAAGGGAAACAGTCTGATGTTTCTAATTTAGAAATATTGCTTATCGTGTTTGCATTAACACTGTTAGTGCCATCATGAGAAATAAAGCCAGGCATCTTAAAAGTAAGTACACTCGGATGAGAATTGAGCTTTCTGTGTGTTGCTTTGTCATTATTGCCTTTGCTGATAAGATTTGACTGCGGAACAAGTCAGAGTTTCAGGTGAACAAACTGAAGCACAGAATCCATCTACTGAAAATGAAAATACAGACACTGAGCATGTCTTACTCAAGCCAGTTTGAAAGTGGCTTATGGTGGCGAATGTGTACAGTGAAGCATTCTTTTCAAAGGAGACTTACAAATTCAGTATCTCCAAAACAGTAGTGGGGACACTGAAGGAGTTGTTCATAATGTTCTGCTACTTACAGAATTGAAAAATTATGTAGTGGAGGATGTTATGGACACTGAGACCAAGACATGTCAAACAAAAAAAGTTTTAACACAGACATGTGATGAGAACTGCTATGTCAGGCAAGAGTTTTTGGACATTTATTTATCAACAAATTTGTCAATGGCCCTGATTTTGAAAGGATGAAATTGATTGAACATGTCCACACCTGTCCAAATCACAATAACACAACTTTGTCAGGTCACAGTTTGGCTTGCTTGGGTCTAGGTGTGCTTTCTGCATCACATGTGCCTGGTGGCAGTATATCAAAAAGATGAATGAGACAGGTGATTCATTTATGATGTTAGAGGACCAATGCTTGGATTGGTAAAGTTAGATACATTTTTTAAAAATGAAGACATGTGTAATGCTGGTAAGTTACTTTTTCATTTAATTGAAAGGTATGATCATGCTTAAAAGGACAGATTACAATTTTGGATTTGAATCTTCTCCTAAAATGTCAGTGTCAGAAAACAGTCTTGTATGAAACATTAGATCTGAAATTGCAAAATTTTAAATTTCAAAGTGGGAGAAATTTGATCAGGTTTTTGTCTGCTGTGAATGATAGTTTTAGAAAGGTCAAACAGTTGCAGTAGACCTCACATCTGAAATGTGTGTGAATGATATTTGGCTTCAGTTCATTGCTTTTTATCTTTTAAAGAATGAGACTGCTCCATTAGATTCTGTGACTTTTGTTGGTATTCTTTCTGCCAGTTATGGAGCAATGTGATTCTGCTTTGGTCAGTATTAAACAGATGGGTGTGGATCCTTTGCCTCCTGAAATTTAACAGTGATACTTGTTTAAAAAAAAATGATTCAGATAGTGAAACCATTTCAAACTATCTTGACATTAACTCCAAAAAGTGGCAAATTACCTCACAGTGAATTGGCAAAGCCTTTGAAGGGATCAATTGTGTATCTACCATTGCCAATGAAATGAAATGAAATGTGGAAACTGTTGCTGAAAGTGACAGTTTAATTGTTGTAGTCAATGGGGTTCCTAGAAAAAAAAACAAGACTACTTGGCAGGATGTTGCAAACATTCATAAAATTCGAGTAACGCTTCAGTATCCAACAACTAATACTGGTCTTTACTAGGACTTTCAGGTGGAAGCTTTTCAGAGTCTGAACTGTTACATTTGGTGGGTGAGAGTAAAGAGCCATTGATTGAAAGAGTTTCTGCAATACATGTCAAAGATATTTATGAGCAGTACACCATTCATGTAAGAGACCTTGTGTCAGATAATTTGGAGTTGTATCAGAGGAAATAGGTCAAGGATGTATTGTTCAGTGTATGAGAAACCACACTGGAAGCACAATGTTTTCCTCATGTGTTTCCTTTAGGTACTGGAGAGTGATTAGATGACCATGAAATGAGAATATCAGGAGCAGAATACAGATCCTCATGAATTCTGAGTGTTGATCTGAGATTTCACAGAAAGATTCAGTATTTGTTTTACTTATTTTGGGAAAGTGAATTTAGTATTCTTTCTGCTTGTATTGTTCATACCTTGTGGCTCACTAGTGGTCTGGCAAATATGTCTGCATATGAACTTTTGCAAAAGACTCACGACAAACATGAAGAACTAACAGCCAATTTGGTGAGCTTCATTGCACTCACATGCCAATTCCATAGTGAAGGAAAATGCAACTCAGATATTTTTTCAAACCATTGCTCCTTTTTATTTCAGCATCAAACAGCGTACATTGATAAGGCAGGTCCCTCCAGGTACAAACACCTCAACATTTTACATTTACATGCTTTGTCAAGTGGATCCCCTTGATAAAGCGTGTAAACATGAAACGTTGAGGTGTTTGTACCTGGAGGAGCAATGGTTTGAAAAAATATCTGGGTTGCATTTTCCTTCACTATGGAATTGGCGTGTGAGTGCACTTAGCTTTCTGTACTTTGTTGAATATTTTCCATAGGCACCATAGACTGTAGAGTGGCTTTTTTTGATATAGAAGCTCTTTTGTGAGCTTCATTGCTAACATGTGAGGCACCAGGGAGCATTGATACAGACACCATGGTGATTGGATGTGCATGTTTAAAGAGTATAGTGTTCAGCTTGGTATCCCAACAATAGAGCAGAGGACTGAGTGCAGGATGCTGAAGGCAAAGTCCTCAGGGCAAAAGCTCTTTGCGTGATCAGGACTCTAGTGCATGTGTGACTGTGGGTGAGGTGATTGGTTCCTGCTACCTCCTGCTCCATTGTTCCCATCTATGCTGCACTAGTGGGGTTCTTTATATACACTGAAGCTCATCAGGTTCAAGCCCAACTCTGCAGAATTCTGCAGTAGAGTTACTGCAGGGAACAATGCAATTTAAATGGGAGTTAATCCCTTGTGTCATGCAGGGAAACTGTAACACTGCGTTTGATCCTAGCGGGCTTCACTGTGTATTTTCAGGGGGTGCAGGGGGCAGAGTCCCTTGCATCACATACCTCCTTATGAACCTTTCCCCCGGGAGCTGTATATGGCTGGCAATCGATGACTGCTGTGTGGGACATCATGGACTGGGCACTTGCTGACCTCTACAATATTTTAGATCTCTATCTCTGCATCTGAATTGCCTGCCATCCTCTTTCCTCCCAATCTTTTCCTTCCACTCTGATTGCCCTGAGCCAAATTATTTCTGCCCTGTTGTGAGTGACCCCTCCAGCTTGGTTTGTAACTATAAGTTGTGCAGACTTAACCTACAACAACATGTAAATCTGAGGCGCTCCATGACTCTGATATTCCACCCACCAGAAATGGTGCTCCACTAATACTAATGGGGGATTTGTCTTGTTTTTGATGAACTCCAAGAAATACAAAAAATGGTGATGGAAATGACATACCCTCACCTGATCAAACTAATAAAGTTACAACTCCTTCTGATTTGGGCAGCTCAGGATTTAGATGGTGTGAATTCCAAAACTCAAAGTGAACTTTATCAGTTTGATCCGGTGAGGGTATGTCATTTCCATCACCATTTTTTGTATTTCTTGGAGTTCATCAAAAACAAGACAAATCCCCCATTAGTATTAGTGGAGCACTATTTCTGGTGGGTGGAATATCAGAGTCATGGAGCTCCTCAGATTTACATGTTGTTGTAGGTTAAGGATGCTCCATTGATTGGTTATGCTGAGAGCTCTGTTATTCTCCAATTCACTCATAAATATGTGACTTGTCATCTTCCAGTTGCAGTTGATAGTCCAACCCTAACGAAGCTTGTTGCCAAATTCCAGACGCACAAATGCAGTACTACCTAGTGCATGAAGAGAGTCAAAAGTGGAGAGCAATGGTACAAAAGATGTCAAATTGGCTTTTCCAGACATGCTGTGCCTGTTGCAGTTCATTATGATGTATTTTTCATGATTAGCTATAATTTGAAGGCAATGTCCCAAAAATGGATGTATGAATTGCCACATACAGATAAGGAAATGAACATCAATGGCTGCCATGCTATTCTTCTTTTGATATGCCAAGCAAATATAGATGTGCAATATGTAACTGACAAGTCAATTGTACTTGCCTGCTACATGACCACATACATTAGCAAGCATGAGCAAATGGCACATCAGGAAATGTGGGAAGAAATGCCTGCTTCCAGATCCATGACTTTCTGTTTGTTGTCCTTGGGAATGAAAATGCTTTTTCTTAGAGAGTGTAGAGCCTATGAAGCCAGTAACAGATTAATAGGCATGCGATCTATAGGTACATCGGCGAAAGAAGAAAAACCAGGGGAGGGATTGTAAGGCTCAGAGGAGACACAGGGGAATGTAAGGAGGGAGACCTGGAGAAGGTGGAAATACTGAACAAATACTTCTGTTCAGTATTCACTAAAGAGGGGGAAGGGCAGGGACCCCGGCTAGGTAACAGACATGAAGGGGGGGGTTAACACAAGTCCATTCATAGTGTAGAGAGTCCTGGAGGAGCTCACAAAATGGAAGGTGGACAAGGCAATGGAGCCAGATGGCATACACCCAAGGATATTAAGGGTGCTGTGTAGAGAGGTAGCAGCTCCTCTGACAGCCATGATCACTGAGTCACTCAACACAGGAGCTGTTCCAGAAGACTGGAGGAGGGCACATGTAGTCCTTCTACTCAAAAGTGGTATTAGGGAGGAGGCAGGGAACTATAGGACAGTCAGTCTCACCTCAGTGGTGGGAAATATCATGGAGGCACTGCTGAAAGAATGAATAGTGGAACACTTGGAATCCAATGGTGCCCAGAATCTGAGGCAATATGGATTTACAGCAGGAAGCTTGTGTCAGATGAATCTGACAGATGTTTTTTGTCTGGTTGATGAAGCAAGTAAATTGGGGGGTGGTGGACATCACCTACCTTGATTTCAGTAAGGCCTTCAACACCGTCCCATATAAGAGGCTGGTGAACAAGATGGGTAGCATGGGCATGGGGCACAAGGTGGTAAACTGGGTTAGGAACTGATTAACAGACAGAAGGCAGAGGGTGGTGGTAAATGGGATCTAATCCAAGGAGAGGGGGTGACCAGTGTGGTACCTCAGGGATCAGTCATTGGACCAGTCCTGTTTAATGTCTTCATCAGTGACATTGCAGAAGGGCTGCAAGGAAAGGTCTGCCTGTTTGCAAATGACACCAAGATCTGAAACAGGGTAGATACTCCAGATGGGGTGGAGAAAAGGAGGAGGGATCTGGGGAAGCTTGAAAAATGGTCCAAGGTGTGGCATTTGAGATTCAATTCAAAGAAGTGCAAAGTAATGCATGTGGGAAGAAGGAACCCTGGGGAGAGTTACAGGATTGGAAGGGGGAAGTTGCTGACAATCACCAAGGAAGAAAGATCTGGAGGGTATGATTTCAGATGACCTAAAGATGTCAAAGCAGAGTACTAAGGCTGCAGGGAAGACCAGTGGCATGCTGGGGTGAATAGGCAGAGGTATCACTAGCAGAAGGTGGAAGGTGGTGATGCCTTTGTATAAAAAACTAATGAGGCCTCACTTGGAGTACTGTGTACAATTCTGGAGGTGCACCTATGTGAGGACATTGACAGAGTGGAGGCAGTCCAAAGAAGAGTGACAACAATGGCACAGGGCTTACATCAGAAAAAAACATATGAGGAGAGATTGAGGGACCTCAATATGTACTCACTGGAGGAGAGGAGAGCGCAGGGTGACATGATAGAAGCATTCCAGTACCTTATGGACATAAACAAGGTGCAGGGGGTGACACCTTCCAATATAGAAGGAGTACAAGAACAAGGGGGCATGATATGAAATTGAAAGGTGGCTGGTTAAGGGTAAATGTGAGGATGCTTTTCTTCACAGAGAGGGCTGTGGATAACTGGAATAGCCTGCCACAGGAGGTGGTGAGAGAAAGCAAGTGGAGGGATTTAAACATGCCTAGGACAGGCTCAGGGGAACCTTAGAGGTGGGAAGGAGGGACGAAAAGCCATTGATCAGGTAGGTTCAGAGGCAGTAAACAAGGGCTTACGGGCAGATTGGGTGGGCCTTGCCGTCCTTATCTGATGACAAATTTTAAGTTTCTATGTTGATTGTTTGGAAAATTATTGGGGATTTGCTACATTAATGTAAATCTGAAACAAAATCAGCACTCTGTGTTAAAGGACATGAAAGAACCTGAGATGCAGCTAAATGTGACCCAGAATCAGCAGATACACTTCACAGTAATCTGGTTGATACTTGCTATCAACTTTGTCCCATTGAGTCATCAGAGTTTTGTTTGTTTTGAGATTGTCCAGTAGGTTGATTTCAAACAATCAGCTACTGAAGATCATGAGAGAGGAATTTCTGCTCTCTTAAGCAAAGAGAGATTCTGGTGAGACAACAGATGTTATGGCTGATTGACCACATGAAGCTATCTGTTGTCACACACCAGTATGAAATGTATGAGCTTTACTACTTTGCCTTACTTTTCATTTTTAAGTCAATGAAAAGTGAACAGCATCTCGAAAAAGGTTATGTGAACTATCAACAGGCCTTTGAAGTATCTGTGGATAGTATCACATATCCAAAGCTTCAGCAATATTTCAAATGTTGCAGCTATTAAAAGAACAAGAGAGAGCTGGAGCCAAGCTTGAAAAACACACTCCAGAATCATCCCAGATCATATTGCCAAAGAAACAGTTTGTGATGGAAGACAGTTTAAATGTACTGTAGTGGAAAATATATGATTTGATCATTACAAATGTTTCTCATGGTTCAGCATACATTATGAACTGCTTGTATGTTTGTAAGTGGAGCAGCTGGCATGAGAAAGAGCTGTCTTATCCATGCCATTTGTAACAAAATCAGGAACTTTGCATAATCTGCCACCTCTTGTGCAATTACAGCTCCAACTGGATTGGCAGTTTATGACATCAGTGGTGAGACTTTGCACTATTTGTTTATGTTGTGCATGTATGGCACAACCTGTAAGTATTGGAAACTGTCATGGGAGGTTGAAAGATGGTCCAACATCTGGCAGCTGAAGTTCAATGCAAAGAAATGCAAAGTACTAGATCTGGGTAAAAGGAATCCTAGGACAGAGCACTGGCTCAGTGGGTTCAAACTCAACATCAGTCAGGAAGAAAGTGATCTAGGGGTCATCATAAGTGTCACCCTAAAACATTCGAGCCAAAGCAACAAAGCTTATGGCAAGGCAAATAAAATGCTGGGGTGTATTGGGAGAAGATTCGATAACAGGAGCAAGGAGGTGATCCTTCCACTTTACAGGTCCCTGGTAATACCCACCTGGAGTACTGCATCCAGTTCTGGAGTCTGCACCTCAAAAGGGACAGGGATAGGCTGGAGGCTGTGCAGAGAAGCGTGATCAAGATGATACAGGGCCTACATAGTCTCTCGTACGAGGAACGCCTGCAAAAGCTAAACTTATTCTCGCTGGAAACAAGGAGGGAAAAGGGGGGATATGATTGAGATTTTCAAGCTTGAGAGGCATTAATAAGGTGCCATACATAGAACTATTCCAAAGGGTTTCAAGCTCAACCACAAGGGGGCACAAGTGGAAGCTATGGGGAGGGAGCTTCAAAAAAGATATGAGAAAGCATTTTTTCATGGAAAGAGTGGTAGAGCCTTGGAATGGCTTGCCAGCAGAAGTGGTGAGTACAAGGACCATAACAGCCTTCAAAAAGAGGTGGGATAGAGTAAGGACTCAAGAAGGAATGGCGGGAGTAGGTAAGGGTGAAATTCAGAAGGGGGGCTAGATCCTGGGATATTTATGAGGTCTTGGAAACTCCTAGGCAGACTAGATGTACCTTAGGTCCCCTTTTGCCATCACTTTTTTATGTTTCTGTGTTGTTTTTGCACTCAGAGATCTGTTTACTGATGTAAAATTGATAGAGGTGGATGAAGTAAGCATGGTTGCAAATATTCATGCTCACTTCCATTCGTCTGAGGTTGGATCAGATTGTGGGAAGGGAAGCATATGTTCCCTTTCACAGGAGGGCATGTGGTAGTCTTTGGTGACCTACTTCAGCTAACTCCTGTGAATGGGAAATCTATCTTTTGTACTTTGACTGCAGCTGAAGTGAAGAAAAGTATAGGTTGCACTGGTGGTCTCAATTTATGGTATTTTTCCAGATATGAGGAGTTGACACTAAACATGAGACAGAATGAGGATTACACATACAAGATCTGTTGTGTTATTTAAGAATTGGAATGTTGCCTCCATCTGCTGTGAAACTATTTGAATCACGATTAATCTAAAAAAATTGAGATTATTTTCAGACAGCTGCTAATACATTTTTCACATTTGTTCAAAAAGTTCCAAACCTGTTTGTTTAATTCCAAAATTTCATGTGATTTGATACTCTCAATATGATTATTACAAAGGGAAGGCAGATGTCTAATACAGCTTACATTTCCTGATTGTATTGAGTGTGCTTGTGTCACCAAAACATTTCTTTCGAAAGTGCTCAGTTGTTTAAAAGAACTCCGTATGGATGTGTCAGGAATGACTGGACTTGTTAGGGTTCTCACTGTTTGCAGAAATGCCCCTTTGATATGTCGTCAAAATTCCTCTGTAGAAGATGGTCTAGCTAATGGTGCCATGGGTCATATTTTTGACTTTGAATTTGATGTTAAGAAAGTGTTTGAAGAACACATTATTGAGAAATTTGATTCTATTGAAACTCCATAGCTCATCAAGAGAATTTCAGTGATGTTTCAGTTGATCTGAAATGTTTATGTCATGAGACAACACTTCCCTTTAACTGTTGCATATGTAGTATCTGTTCATATGTTGAAAGGTTTGACTACTAATACTGTTCTCACTGACACTGCAAAGGAGGTCTTCAAACCTAGAAGTATCCTAAATAGATGCTTCTGCTCAGTATTTACCGAAGAGAAGGTAGGGCAGGGCCCACAGCTCAGCACCATGGACACAGGGGGGAGGGAGATGTGCACTAATCCCTTCACAAAAGAAAGGGTCCTACAAGAGCTCGATAAGCTCAGGGTGGACAAGGCAATAGGACCTGATGGCATACATCCCAGGGTACTAAAGGAGCTAAGGGTGGAACTAGTAGAGCCATTATCAGAACTGTTTAGTGAGTCTCTGAGCACAGGAGAGGTCCCAGAAGACTGGAGAAGGGCTCATGTGATCCCACTCCACAAGAGTGGTAGCAGGGAGGAGGCAGGGAACTACAAACCAGTCAGTCTTACCTCAGTAGTGGGCAAGATTATGGAGGCACTCCTTAAGGAAAGGATCGTGCAACACTTGGAATCCATAGCAGCACAGGATCCAAGACAGCATGGGTTTACTAAAGGAAGGTCCTGTCAAACTAATCTCATAGATTTCTTTGATTGGCTAACCCAGAGTGGTGGACTAAGGGGGAGCAGTTGATGTCGCTACCTTGACTTCAGCAAAGCTTTCGATACTGTACCACATAGAATATTGATTAATAAGCTGGGTAGGCTCAGGGTGGGTCAGAAGTTGGTTAACTGGGTGGCAAACTGGTTGACGGGCAGAAAACAGAGAGTGGTGGTAAACGGTATACAGTCAGAAGAGATGTAAGTCACAAGTGGGGTACCTCAGGGATCAATCCTGGGGCCAGTCCTCTTCAATATCTTCATCAGTGACATTGCAGATGGACTGGAGGGTAAGGTTTGTCTGTTTGCAGATGACACCAAGATCTGCAACAGAGTAGATGATCCAGATAGGGTGGGCAGAATGAGAAGAGATCTGGATATACTGGCAAAATGGTCGGAAGAGAGGCAACTGGGGTTTAATGCAAAGAAGTGCAAGATCATGCACCTAGGGAAGAGAAACCCTGAAGCCACCTATAGGCTGGGAGGGGAGTTGCTAGCAGTCACAAGGGAAGAAAGAGACTTGGGTATCATCATCACCGATGACCTGAAATCATCCAAGCAGACTACTAAAGCAGTAGAGTGAGCTGGGGAATGTTAGGGTGTATTAGTAGGGGTATCACAAGTCAGAAGAGGGAGGTAATAATCCCTGTTTACAAGACACTGGCTAGGCCCCATCTGAAGTACTGCGTACAGTACTGGAGGCCACACCTTCACAAGGACATTAACCAAATTAAGGAAGTCCAGAGAAGGGCAACCAAAATGGTGCAAGGACTGCATTAGAAAACATATGAGATTAATGGAGCTCAATATGTATACCCTAGAACAAAGGAGGGAGAGAGGTGATAGGATAGAAACATTCAACCACTTTAAGGGCATTAACAAGATGAAGGAGTCTAACATGTTTCAATATAAGAAAAATAGCAGGACAAGAGGACACAGCATGAGATTAGAGGGAGGCTGATTAAGGGGTAATGTGAGGAAGTTATTTTTCACAGAAAGGGTGGTGGATGCATGGAACGGCCTACCTCAGGAAGTGGTGGATATGAATACAGTGCAGGGCTTCAAACAGGCATGGGATAGGCTTAAGGGAGCAATACGGATGAGTATGAATAGATAGGCCATTGACAGAGGAAAGGCCAATGGCACATTTATAAGGTAGAAAAAGAAATGGGCAGACTGGATGGGCCTCGCGGTCCTTATCTGCCGTCAACTTCTATGTTTCTATGTAAACCCAGCATGAGTTATATTGATCTGTCTCGAGTACATACTTTAGATGGGTTATATCTCATTCAGCTTGCTAAATCTGAAACCAGAGCAGAATGAATGCATGTTTGGGAGGACAGTTGTCTCAGAAGTCTTTATCAGACTGATTTGCTAAAAACTTCATTGCATCTAGGCAGATCAGCTGGTAAAAATGTTTCTAAGAAGTATGCTCCAAGACCATAGAACATTTCTGTGGCAAAGACTCAAATTAGGACTGATGAATCGGTTACTGTACTGGTGTGTGAAGAAATAGCAGTATCAACACCAGTAGTTCTGGCACCAGTATTTGAAAATACAGTGCAGCCCACTAATAATGGACCCACTTAAACTGGTAGCTGTCTTTGTCTGGACAGAAGCTGTTTGCCAAAAGCCGTTGTCATAGGTGACAATGGTAATCCTCTTGCTTATAACAGATAAAGAGATCAGTCTATAGCATATGGCTAAGTGTGCTAATGTCATCATCACTCTGTCTGCCCTTGTTATCTCTGCTTCTTATCACCTTCCCTTCCCCCTGCTGCTAGCCAACACACACACACACATAATCACTCTCTATCTGTTATCATCTTCCCGCCACCTGGTAGCCAACATATAGTGCATGTCTGAATCCTTCCCCCCTGCTGGTTGTCAACCGGGTAGCCAACACACACTGTGCCTTGTTATATATAGCGTTCCTTTTCATTCTTCAGGAATACGGAAGTAAGTTCGCAACTGCAATAACACTGAGACCGGACCTACTGCACTTGAGTTTTAGGAGTTGCAGCTACAGATGGAAGGGACTCCATCTGAATGAACAAAGTGGTTAAGTGTTGTAGTTACAGGATGGCAGGTGGGCAGCAGTTGCACTCTGCTCCCAGAGCAATACATAATGAGACTGGAGCTACTGCACAATACAGTACTGTTTGGCATGTTTATGAGGTGCAGTTGCAGCTGATGGTGGGGTTGTAGCAACAGGTGGGAGAGTGGGGAAAAAATTCCAAGGTTTAAATGTCTGTATTTTTACTTTTACTGTTATGTCAATAGTATTGTTCAAGTGTTTCTGTCTCTCTAGATCCTGTGGTACAAGTAATCAGTGAAGTTCAGAATAAAATGGGGGCAGATACTTTTCAAAATTTGATGTCTTTAGTGACTGCTCAGAGAGGTCAAATTTACAGTTGTACTGATCTGCATATGGCGGTGTCAGTATATCCACTCTGTTATACATTTGCCACCAATCAACAGCAATATACACTGGAGTTTTATTCAGCTTTGATTGACACAACGGACACTAAAGGAGTTCAGATTCAAAATTTGTTTCAGGTGGGGGTTTTAGAGTGGTACTATTGCCAACAGTGTAACAGTACAACTGTGGACAGATATAATAATGAAACATGACACAGTTTACCTGTTCCTAAGATAGCAAGTGTGGTATTCCTAAGTTTATTTCACAATGTTGTTACAGAACAACCTGTGGAATTTGTGGTAATTTGTTAATGAGAACTGTGAATTTGGAACAGTGCTCTAAGCATTTTGTTATTCTGCTTCACCGGTTTGATTCTCAGGGTCAAAAAATAGATACTGTCATTTCAAAGTTTTGATCTGGTGATATCTATTCCTCCGGTTTTAAATTTGTAACCCATCGAGTGATCTTTCACTTTGACCCAATCAGTAGTAATTCTGGTTATTATATAGTATGACTGCATCAAGCACAGGGTAGGGTTGAGTGTAAGGATTCCGTTATTAACATCAAACTGTGACTGTCAGGAAATTTGAGAAATATCTACATTCTGATTTCAGAATTAAAAAGAAAGTAAAGGACAAAATTATAAGATTCCAGACCTGCATATAAAAAGAATAGATTTTAACAGTTTGAAATCTTTCTGAATGCATACAGTAATCTACAATAGCTTATGACACTATACAATGACATACTTTAGCTTACAATATTATGAATCGCAATGGTATTGTGGTGTAATATCATGTTATCATAATTTGCATGGCTTTTGAGCTTTAATATGTATATCATATCCTAGCCTAGTTAGAAATGAACTCTGATGTGTTAAATGTATCATAGACTATTTTTCATAGATATTAGAGTCATAGATGGAATCACTCTCCTATACAGTATATCCTAAACTATAGTATCACTTTGTGTAGTATTGTAGGCTTTTGTGAATTATTGTATGCATCCTCACAGGGTCTGCTCATATCATATGTAATTCTGTTCTTTTTATAAGGTCATTGTTTCAAATATATTTGGTTTTAGGTTATTATGGCTCACATACTTATCGGTGATATGCATCAGCGGATTATGTCCTGGCTATTATTCTCATGGATTACAGTCATGCTCTATAGTGCTTTAGCCTGGTATATCACTGCAGGACAAGTGGTCTATCCCCCAGCCTTATTTTCAGTTATAGTCAGTGCGGTCTGTGAATCCCATAATTTTGAGCAGCTTAGTTTCACCCTTGACCTCTCTTAATTCAAACGGATCTAACTGCACTACTATGAATTCTCCAAAAGTAACTACTAGAGAGCATAGCTGGGTATATCCAAGCAGATAGGGAAGTATATCCTCAGTTTATTACATTGGTTTTCTTGCCCACTCCAGCTGTACAAACATAGAAAGGCATTCATACATTGAGCAGAAATTTGTTTGCTTTGCACTCTCCAAGTGTACTTTCACAAATACAACGTACATAAGACTTTGAATACCTCAATTAGACCTATATTTCGAGTACCAACCTTTGACTGTTTGTTGCTGACTGCAGAGTTTTCTCTGTTTGTGGGTACACTTCATGCAGACTGCTTCCTCTTGAGAATAGATTGCTTTGTTTAGTCTGACAGCTTTTATAAGAGTGTTTTTTTGGATGCTGCTAAATAATTAAACGCTGCTGTTCTCTTCTCAAAAAATGTATTCATTTACATGTGGACTATAGACATTTTTGAATGCTGCTGATTTATTGTGTGATTTGCACAATACTATATTGTCCCCTGAACCCCTCCCAGTAATGATGGACATTACACTTCTTTTACTTTTGGATGCTCGTTGGCAATATTTATTTTTGGCACAAAGAATATATTTACATCCATATTATTATTACTTCACATTCAACACACGTATTCTTTCAAATTCTCCTGGATCCGGCCTCTGTCCTTCTTCTGGTCATTCTTCCAGCTTGACTTTCAGGGCCCGGACACTATGAATCCAGTGCTCCACCTCCACACCAGAACCAGGCCGGTTCCACCTACCCGGGCTTTCACCCTCCAGGCCCGGACACATCTGAATCTGGCACCTGGGCCTATCCCCTTCCCCGCTTTACCACCACGTCTGGGTTCCTTGTCCCCAGCCCATGTAATCTCCCCCACTCCCCCCTTCCTTTCTCCCCCACTCCCCCTTTTTCTTTCCTCCCTCCAAGGGGACTATGACCCAGCCCCCTGGCTAGTGGCTGCCTCCCCACGGCAATTCCTTACAAACACCAGCCCTATGCCCAGGGCCCCTAGGGCACTCAACCTGCCCTCCATCTATCTTTGTGCCAACCATGCCCCCCCCAGAGTATTCCTTAATAAGAGTGGGAGGGTGGGAAAATTCCCAGCAAAAAGAGGTCATCCTGCCTGAGTCCTGGCCTATTATACCCCTACAGGACCCATGGTCAGGACCCCTTGGGGCTCTGCCCCCCAGCCAGTCCCTGGGGCTCTGGCATAGCCCTGTCACATTATACTTCTCCTGCTTGGTGATGTCACTAGCCCCACCCCCTCTACCTGACCCCTTCCCCTTTCCCCAGCCCTTCCCCCTCTTGTGGTTCTTTCTGGCAGGGGTCATCAGACAAATTGGCCTGCCTTTTAGTGGCAAGCCCTATTGTACCCTGAACCCCTCCCAGGAATGACGAATGCTACACTTCTTTTACTTTTGGATTCTCATTGTTAATATTTATTTTTGGCACAAAGAATATATTTACACCCATATTATTATTACTTCACATTCAACACATGACTTCTTTCAAATTCTCCTGGTTCCGGCCTCTGTCCTTCTTCTGGTCATTCTTCCATCTTGACTTTCAGGGCCCAGACACTGCGTATCTAGTCCCCCCTCCTCCACACCAGAACCAGGCCGGTTCCACCTACCTGGGCTTTCACCCTCCAGGCCCGCACACCTCTGAATCGGGCACCTGGACCTATCCCCCTTCCCAACTTTACCACCATGTCTGGGTTCCTTGTCCCCAGTCCATGTATCCTACCCCCTCCACCTTCCATCCCCCCACTCCCCCTTTTTCTTTC
This sequence comes from Neoceratodus forsteri, assembly GCA_016271365.2. Taxonomy (NCBI): domain Eukaryota; kingdom Metazoa; phylum Chordata; order Ceratodontiformes; family Ceratodontidae; genus Neoceratodus; species Neoceratodus forsteri. The sequence goes on along the minus strand of CM057449.1, from coordinate 536,995,805 downwards.
TTCCACTGCCCCTTCTCCAGCTTGCAATGAATGGAGGGGCTCCCGCCTTGAAGGCTAGTACCTCAAACCTTTGCTGGCTATCATTTTCACTAGCTCCCTGATAGGCCTCAGGAATAGGCACATGCCAAATTCCAATAAGTGTACCCCATCAGACCTGTACACCGCAGGCTGGTCAAAGGAAATGTCCTTTTGCTGCAGGTGCACCCCCATCTCGACTACTGCCCTCACCACTCTTCTATTCAAGTGCTTCCTGACCTTCTTAATAAGCCGGACGTCCTCTGCACCCATCCAAACTCAGCTTGAGGTGATGTCGGACCAGCCGATGGTCACCCTTGGCCACCATCCCCTCAATTTCTCCAAGTCCCCCATGATGTTCTGTCCCAGCTTCCCCCATGGCAGGCCCCCCAAATCATTGCCTCCAGATGTATAATAATGCAATCCGGCGTGCCCCATTGTAATTTCAACTCCTCCATTAGCGGCAAGAGCTGCACCCATCTCATCCCCCTAATGCCCTTCCACTGCACCCTGGTGTGCTCGGTGTTGTATCACAGCTCTGCTCCTTTGTAGATGGTGACCGCAAACCTTTCAGCCCAATACAGGAAGGATTGCCCTACTATCCAGATTTTCCTCTTGGAACCTGCCATAGAAACCAGATAAACAGTGTGAATTACTGTTGTCAATGCCTGACACACCTTCTATAGCAGGTGGACTTCCACCACCCCACTTTCTTTACCTCCTCCACTGCAGCCCCGTTCTCGGCTGCATCTGTGGCTACCCCAGTCCTAAAAGAATGCAGGGCAAATTCACCCCTGGTCTTCCCCGATGAAGGTCAGGGCCCGTTTGAGCAAGACCCCTACCTGGAAACTGGTGACCAGGGAGCCATCCCCATGTCTGAACAAGGCCCCCCCAGCCCCCCTCGAGTTCTCCCATATGCCTCTAATGCGCTCACTGTGCAGTTGGCAAACTGTGGTTGCCGCACCAAAGACACCTTGGTCCCCTTCCCTCTTTGGTCGATTTTAGACCTGGCCAGGTTAACAACCACTCTGTCATGACCCCAGTGGACATCCACATGCTGTAAACCTTGCCCTGCAGCTGTCTTCCATAGGGGCAGCACTTCCCCCACCCGGAATGCCCCTGCTGCCATAACAGCAAACACGGCCCAGAACAATGCCCCCTCCTGGACTGAGATGCACACCTTCTGTGTTGCCCATAAGACCTTTTCAAGCTCCTGTCTTCTTAAGGGGCTCCGCTTGTCCATCCTGGCCATCTGACCCCTCTGCCAACCTGCAACCATGCGCTTTATTGCCCTGGTGGCCACTACATTGGGCCAGCCCCTGTCCTGACACACCCAGCTGATGCCCGCCATGTACACCACCATGGTGGCATGGGGCCAGTCCATCTTCCCATTGCTCCACTACAAACCTCCTTACCTGCTCGTCCTGGGCTGGTTCGTCCCTGTCCAGCCCGTGCTTCCCTCTGAACTCCTGGAACCTTGCCCACCCTGCTTCGTAGTCCCTCAGTGTGTTCGCTGACCAGGAGCCCCGATACAGGGCCCTGGCTGTGTCCCTACAGCCTCCCATAACTGGTCTGGGATCCTGGTCCTGTATAGCACTGCCTGCTGCCTCAGTTCTCAAAACCTGTCAAGCTGCAAACGGGAAAGACTGTCAGCCACTTTGTTCCTCAACCCTTCTATATGCTGTGCTTTGAAAGATAGGTTCAGCCACAGCCCCAGCAAGACCATACACCTAAGTAGCCTGCCCACTGTCTCCATTCTCCCCGCTTGCCTATTAATGACTTCCACTACCCCCTTGTTATTACACCAGAACAAGATGCACTTCCCCTTCATCCTATCTCCCCATACTTACAGGGCCACCCAGATCCAGGAAGGTGATGTGCTTCAGTAGTATTCCCTCTGCCCAAGATGCCAGCAAAGGTTCTGACATCCAGTCCCCTTGAAAGTATGCCCCATCCCCAGAGCACCCAAAGCATCCGTGAACAGCTCTAGGTCCGTGTTCCACTCCCACTCATCCTGCCAGAATGTCACCCTATTATAGCTGTCTAGAAACTCCTCCCACACCCTGAAATCCTCCAGAATCCCTTTTGACACATCCACCCAGTGGTGCAGCAGTTTGGCTTTTCCCATGGACCTTCCCAGTCTTCTTGTAAATGCCCTGCCTGGGCTGATAGCCTTGCAGGCAAATTTAAGGTGCCCCAGCAGTGTTGCATTTGTACTAGCAGCACCCTCCTCCTTCCCGTGATCTGGAAGACATGCTATCTTGCTCCCAGGCAGTTGGAAACAGCCCTCCTCCGTGTCCTCTTCTATGCTTAAGAATGCCAACCTCTGGGCAGGGCCCTATGTCTTGCCCTGCGCTAGCAGTATCCCTCTCTGCCGTCACATTTCCTCAAAATCCCTTTGCATCCCTTGTGCCTCCACCCTCGATTCTACAATGAGGAGGAAATCATTCAGGTAATGCACCACCCTCCTGTGCCCATACCTGGCCCCAAATACCCATTGCACCCAGGTGCTGAATGTCTCAAAGGTGGAACGAGCCACTGAGTACCCCATGGGCATTGCTTCGTCAAAATAGATGCTCACTTGGAATTGAAAACTCAATAGGTCCCAGTCCACAGGCCTGACATGCAAAAGCCAAAATGCCAATTCAGTGTCCATCTTCACAAGCCATGCTCCCTCGATTGCCTTGATCAGTGATATGGCCTGCTCTAATGAGGCATACGACACCACCCTAAGGTGATCTGGTATTCCCTCATTTACCGACAAGCCCTCAGGGTATGAAAAGTGATGAATCAGGTGGAATTCCCCTTCCGCCTTCTTGGGTACGATACCCAATGGGAAAATTCAGAAATGTGTGCACAGGGGGGCCCCCAATGGGTCCTCCACCCAACCTGCCTTGATTTCCTTTTCTATCTTAGCCCCCACTATCCCCTCCCCCTCCTTCCCTTTCACTGGCCCCAGGTTCTTGGCCCACATTTTTTCCCGCTCCCCTTGAAATCGCAGTGGGAAGTCCATCCGGGAGCCTTGCTCCCTTGCCCCTTTATTCGGGTACCCTGTAGACCACTCCTCCAGCACTGCTAGAGAAATGGGACTATGTGCCAATGCATAGCCCCACCACCCCTCAGTGGGTGTCCAGTTAACGCCACCCTCCGGGGGCATAGTGCTGCCCTCTGTGGCTGCCCCCTCAGCCCCTGCCTTGCCCCCAGCACCCCAAAAGGACTGCTCATAAAACTGCCCCTCAGTCTGTTCCCATCCCCATTTTGCTGATGGTTGGAGGCTGGATGTGACCCCCCCACATTTCGAACAAACATGCCAGAACTAGTTGCCCCATGTGCAGGTGGCCTTGTTGTAACCCCAACATGTCTTTGCCCCTGTGGTAGGAATGGTTCTCCTTGTCTGCTCTCCCAGACCCACTCCCCCTCCCCCGAGAGGGTCCTCACGCACAGTTCCAAGTGGTTGCAGTCCCATCTCAGGTCCCCTTTTGCTGCCATCAGCTTCTGAAAGGCCTCATCATATTTGAGCCACCCATACCCGACCTTCACCTTGTACACATCCCTGATGATGGACATGTACATCAGCAAAGGGATGGCGAGTTCTGGCTGTTTCTCCAGCAACAATGCACTGTAGGTGAGGAAACAACCCTGCCAATTTTCGATGGTCTTCCCCTTATACTTCACCTCCTCCATCTTGTGGCCTGCTACTGCCACAGCCACTGCCATTTCTGATTTTCCTACTGACTCCTTCTGTTCATATTTCTTGGCTGTGTCCTTGTCCACCAGCCCGAATATGTTGATATACTCCCCTTTCCAAATTTTCTCCTTGATTGAGGCTGGTACATGGTCCCCAACTGAGCAACCTGGGAGCCCCTCATAAAGCTTCTTAGTTGTCATTGTGGCCCACCTTTCCTGCCCCAGCACCTTTACCTTTTAAGGCTTATATGGCCCGCTCCATCTTTTGATCCCTGTGTCCTCCATGCTGCCAGGCAAACCCTCTAGGTACTCCTTCAAACCATTCTCATCCATGAGGTCCACATCATTCTTACCCCCATCTGGACTCCCGTTGTCCAGTTCTGGTGTGGGCAGGGGTTCTGGTATGGGCTCTGGGTGTGGGACTTCCCATCTGGGTCTCTTGCCCCCTCTGCCCCTTCCTGGGTGCTCCTCCCATTCCTTCCACTTTCTCTGCACCTCCTCGTCCTCTGCCTCTCTCTGTTTTGCCACCGCTAATAGCTCTGACCTGCCCATCAACACAGATGCCTCCTGTAACATCTTCTCGCTGGTCAGCTGGGCTTGTTTAGGTGCCATGTCAGCCTCTGTCCCTGCAGTCTGAGGGGTGAAATATTTTAATGTTCAGGCTTGTATAGTCAGACAATCACCCCCTTTAACTGACATGTTGCCCGGGCCAGCAGGCTGCCCTGCCCCATGCTCAGTGAGACCACTTGTATGCCCTGCTCCAGGCCTGCCATTCCAGTGCCTACCGCCCACTGTTGCATTGCCATAATGGTTTAGCCTTGTGTCCTTTCTCCCCCCCTTTTTTTTTTTGCAGCCCTCTCCACCAAGAATAATTCCCCCCGGTAATGTTCCTCCCGCAGCACAATGCTGTAGCCTGCCATCCCACACAGCCCACTTCTTATACCCTGGACTGCTGCAGCATGTGCTCACCCAACCAGTCACTCTTAGCCCCTCCCACACACCAGCCTAGCTTTGTATCATGCCATTCATCACCTGCAGTGCCTGGGGTACTGTCCACCACCCCCTCTCTGGGTGGTGCCAACCGACCCTTGTGTACTGGTGGCCATGGCATGTGATCCCCCATGAGGGGCCCCTGTTTTCTCCCCTCTCCATCTGGGTGCCTCAGACCATGTGGTCCTGCTCCTGTGGTCTGTGCCATACCCCCCCATGAGGTGTGCTTCCTGTCTTCCATTGGTCAATGCCTGCCTCCAAGTCAGGCCCTGTAGCCACCTCATGTGTTGACCTCCAACCTAGTAGCCTCGCTCATGCCCTGCTGTTCTGCCCTGTAGGCCCTGTGCAGATGCCTGCATGGCCGGGCCTTGTCCCCTTCTGAGGGCGCCATGCCCCATGTAGTTCCCACACACCACTCTCCCATGGCTTGCTGTTGTGGTGCACAACAATTGCCACTGACCCGCACTTTACCTTGCCCCCAAGTGCATCACCTGGCATCACCCCCCTGAGGAAACTTGCCCCCAAACCAGGAGAACTGTGCACACCATTCCAGGTTTGCTGGGTGTGACCAGCCCATGCACACTGCATCCTGTATCCACCTCACGAAAATGCTGCACCACAGCTTTGTTTGCAATTAGCATCATTCTTATAATTATTCCATATAAACACCAAACTGCGTGCTCACCCACATAGAATTGTCCTCTATTTTGTTCCCCATGTCCCCGGCCCTGTGCAGCAAGCAGCCATCCCCTAGGCTGCACCAGACCATGTGGTCCCAAAGGTCTGGCTTCTACATGCCAGCCTGGAAGAGGCCTCCCCCATACCATGTGGTTTCCCAGCATCCAATGCTGAAACCACTATCAAACCTGCCTGCTGGGCCATCCCTGACTCCAAGCTGCCTGGCAATTGTGATGCCCCATGTATAAGGAGCCCTGCCACATTTGCCACCAAAAGCAGACCTCAGGTGTTCAGCCTCCCTCCTCTCCTGGCCCCACAGTGCTGGATCTCCTTGAAAAAAACTGCTACCCTGTCCTCCTCCCCCAGCTTTCAGGAACCACTTGTATTATTTTCAGCAAATCACCTGCTCTGAGCAATGCTTCCCTTCACAGGTCCAATCTCAGACTATACTCTCTACCACCGGAGCATCCGATTCTTTTAAACCAAACTCTTTTGTGGTCATGTCATCGCCTGCTCTGTTCTGTGCCACACTAATCATGATGGCATCAGCCTGCCCACGTGGTTTCTGGGACCTCCACAAGAGCTTTTTTTTTAAACACAATGCCAGGGGCACCTGCCCTAACCAGTGCATCACATGCTGTGCTCCTTTCAGACACCACTGGTATAAAGCAGCTCGGTCACTAAACAAAAATACCACCCCCTGGGTATGCCACAATGCTACCATTAAGCTCAGAAACCCTCACTCTGGCCTGCCAGCACACACATCTACTGTTCATAACCATGGTTCCTTCTCTTTCTACACATTGTAGTCTTCCCAGGATTGCACAAACGTTCCTCTGTTTTTATTTTCCTTTTCTTTTTTTTATTAAACCACAAATCAACTGAGCTACCAGCATTCCTGGCTATCCCCTGTGCATCATGACCCCACCAGGTCTAGCTGCCTCAACTGCTATACAAAAACCCTCCACCAGTGTGGACTTCCCTAATACTATGCAGTCCACCATGGCTTGACACAACAAAAACAATCCTGTTTGGCCCATGGTTTCTTCACCTTAAAAATGTCATGGTACACCAACATAATAATAAAATCCCCATGAGCTAAAACACACTGGGCCACATGGCCTAAAGGCCTAGTTGCCCCCATGTGCCTTACCTGTTGATTGCCAACAATGTGCTGAGACATCAAACTAGAAAATTCCCAGCAAAAAGAGGTCACCCTGCCTGAGTCCTGGCCTGTTATACCCCTACAGGACCCATGCTGAGGACCCCTTGGGGCTCCACTCCCCAGCCAATCCCTGGGGCTCTGGCATAGCCCTGTCACATGACACTTCACCTGCTTGGTAATGTCACTAGCCCCACCCCCTCTACCTGACCCCCTCCTCTTCCCCAGCCCCTCCCCCTCTTGTGGTTCTTCCTGGCAGATGCCATCAGACAAACTGGCCTGCCTTTTAGTGGCAAGCCCTATTATCTGGTTGAAATTCATTTTTTTCTGCAAAGTTTGCACATCATTCTTAAGCTGCTAAACTTGAAAAATGCTAAAATGGAACTAAAAAAAAGCATCTTACTCAAAGTTTTTTTTTCCAAAAACTGAAATAAATAAAAAAGAATAAATAAATAAACTTATATGTGATATTGTTTCTAGAGAATAATTTAAATGATTATGCAGTCCCCTAGCAGACCAAATAAATAAGATATCACAAGTGAAATTTCCTTTTTAAAAAGTAAGGAAATTCTTTTCAAAAACTACATTAAGATAATTTTAGGGTCATGAACAAGCCTCAGAAAATCTGACATGCTGAATTAGGGTCAAAATGACCCTAACTCAGCATGTTCTGGGAAAGAAAGATAGTAGGATTTCATATCTCAGGTATCTAGATCACTGACACCTCATTTCTATGTAGAACCCAACTAACAGCTGGCTGGCAGTACTGTATAGCCTAGAGGGTAGAGTAATGAGCTGTGAATGAGCTTGGTACATTCAGCAGTCCTGGGTTTGATTCCCACAACCTCCACATGCATACTGTGTGACTCTAAACAAGTCACTTAACCACCCAGTGCTCCTCGGTCACCTCTAAAAGCAGGCACTTGTGCCTAGTGGGCCTTACCCAGTTACCAAAAGAATAAAATAACAAAATAAAACAGCACTATGAAACTCTATGACCTTGCTTACACAGGCTAATTGTGCATTTATGTAATAAAAGCAGTAAGACACTCCAGTGGTTGTGGTTAATCTAACCTTAAATAATATAAATATAGAGTGACTAGTGAGTACTTAACCCCACTGAGTCACTAGCCACCACTGCAAATTCAGCCACTGGGATGCCATTCCAGTAGCACTGTTGTCAGTCCTCCATCCCTCCCTTTTGATGTTTATACTGTTACAATAGCTGTAGTAACCAACATAACATATCTTGCCTGTTCATACTGAAAGTATCAGTTCTCTAACTAAAGTGCTCTACTGTAACATGGACAACTTTGAAAATAGGACCATTGGTGGCCCTAACAGTTTTACCTTGTCCAAAAGTACTTTCACTATTACTAGTACTTGTCTGATTTGTGCTGTTTTGCTGAAATATTGTACTATGGTATGATTACATTTGACCAATGAAGCAAGATGATGTCAGCAGCTTGGCAAATGATATCTCAGGGAAGAAGTTCACATTAAATATATATGACCAATAGATAGCCAGCAGACACATGTTAAGGACTTATGTACAAGGTAAAAGTGGAACTGTATGGACTAGTTTGAAAAACAACCAAAGTGTAAAATCAAATGCATTTGTAAGGACTACTGGCCTTGATGAAGTGTGGCCACCTGTGAAACATCATTGAGGCCGATAAGCCAAGTATACAGCCAATAGGTGTCCAGTAATGGTAAACAAGCTTTCAGCTTAGTGTGCTATACCTGGTTAAACAACTAAATAAGACAAACAGAAATAAAGTAGCTATTTTATATTTATTGGGTGAGTTGTTGCAGTTCTTTGACTCTTTCCCTTACTCTAACAATATATTATATGTCCAGAAAGTGCTAGAATGTTTCAAAATAAAAAAAGAATTTAAAAAAATACTCAAAAACCTGCACATTTTAGGGTAGTTACATTTGAAACACTCAGCTATGTACATCATCATAGTTTTTCTCTATTAGCAAAACATAACATGCTAATTTAAATTAACCTATTAGAAATGTTTTACTAACTCAGATATGTCTTCATCTTATGATCATTGAATATGTTTAATTATTAAGACATACTTTTTGGATACAGAATCATCTGTGATTCTTATCCTAGAGGGGTCATCTACAAGCACTTTTTCACAAAACAGTGGTGAACAAGTGGAAAACATTTTCTGAAGAGGTAGCATAGGCTGAGTCAGTAGGGTTGGGGGGTTCTAGGTAGGGTGAGAGAGGCACATGACCATAGTAAGAGAAAAGAGGCAGAGGTGAGATGGACAGAGGACCACTAGGGCCCTCGAAGAACAGCTAAATTGGATGGGCAAACTGTATGGGCTGCTGACCTTTTTCTTTCATAGTTTTCTATGTTTCTAAACCATGAGACAGACGGTATACTTAAGTGACTAAATCTTCTAGGGTTAGATTAACAAAAGGTAACCCAACCCCTGGAGTCCCTTAATTCAATTAGTACAGTACAGAAATGCACATGTAGTCTGTGTAAGCAAGGTCATAGAGTTTCATAGTGATGTTACAGTAGTTGGGTTCTGAATAGAACTGAGGTGTCAGTGATCCAGATACCAGAGATATGAAACCCTACCATCTTACTTAGACTGTGTTGAGTTAAGGTCATTTTGACCCTAACTCAGCATTCCCAGACTATCTGAGGCTTGTCCATGACCTTAGTGTTATCTTAACATAATTCTTGAACAGAATTGTATAAATGCCACCTTTCATGTTTATAAAAGGGAGTCATACAATTACTATGTTGAAAACTTGGGGTGAAGATGTCGAAAACAATTATGAAGAAACATTGTGTGCAGAGCCAGCCTTTGGCCCAGCAGGTAGTACATTGTAATCTCATGCCAGTGAGCTGAGTTTAAGGATGAGCTCAGTGAGCCATCTGAATTGGTTGAGGCTGGGGGACAGCACTGCCATGTGACACCTCCCCCACCTGGGGTGGGACAGTGCAGTGTTGGCTACATGGGCAACAAGTAATAATACTGTGAAGAGAAGCTTTTCTTGGCATAGGGCCTAGATGACCCTTCACCTTTGCACCCATTGCTACACAGAAAAGTGGTTCAAGATCTCTGGATCCTAAAAATGTAATGGTAATCAGATCTGCAGGAGCAAAGTTACAGAAATGCAAAAAATGTTAAACTGGCCAAAATTAAGAACTTTTTTTTTGCTCACCAATAACTAAAAAACTAGGCTGATTGCAAACCTGAAACTTGCAGGTTTGATACAGTTTTACCAAGGGTATGCTCTTTTGTGCTTTTATGTCCCTAATTAACTACATTTTTTAGTAATCAACAAAAACAGGCCCATTTTTCATACATGCTTCGTTTTAAAAAACGAATATTCTAAAGGTACCTATTTTTAGCCAGCCTGGTGGTGCTGAGGGCTGGGGTGCTGGACACCTTACCTCATGTTGCGCTGGTGACCCGGATTTGGGAATGACCTTGGGTCATTGGGGAGCTGGCATTGGGGGGAGAGGAGCAGGATTGACCAGCCAAAAGGCAGCTCTCCTCTCCCAGGGGAAGTTGCTTGCCCACCTGTAGTTCCACTCCCATTGGGTGGAGATCCAATGGGAAGCACTGGTGGAAGGGGTGGCAGACAATTGCCAGGGGTGGACAGAAGGGGTCAAACCAATGCCTGGCATACAGATGTGACTCCATGCGCATGCACATGTGTGTCTGATGGGTTCCTGGGAAGGGGGGAAATGCAAAACATTGTAAATTAAAGAAAAAAGATAACTATTTTTTATGACTGCATATTTAAATGCAGTCATTTGGTGAAACTATGTGCATGTCTCGGGGGCAGGGTTGTAGGCATTACCACCAGGTGATGCCTGATACTGTAAATAGCATTTGGTACCATTTAAGCAGCTTTTGATTAGATGGTGCAGGGCTATGCATCAGTGCATAGGCCCACCCCACCTGAATGAAGAAGTGTGATATTTTCTCTGTGGTGGCCATTGCTACACTGCGCTAAGCACAATAAAGAGTCTGTTTCTTTCTTACAACCAGACCAGGGTTTCCAGTCCCTGGTGCCAGCTAATTAATGTTTGATGTATCCTTCCCTGTCTGACACTGGTGAGCTCACCCCCAGCTCTAGTTAAGATCCCACCCCTGCCCGCTCGATAGAAAACCCAACACTGTGGTACCCAATCCTCTGGTGCTGGCTAAAAAAAAGTATGTGTATCCAACACCAGGGTGCCCAACCCCAGTATCAGTCAAGAAACTCCATATTTTTTGTGTTTTCCCCACCAGTCCCCCCACCACCAGACAGGGAGTCTGACACCAGGGTGCCCAATCCTCCATGAGAGCTCAGACCCCTCTCTCTCTGTTGCAACCACGTGCAACATTGTTCTGCTTACCTCCAGTACTGCAACAGTCAAGCCAACACTGGGGTGCCTAGTGTCCAGTGTCAGAACCTGTAAAAGGAAAAACAGTCCCTCAGGTCTTTTTGTCTTATTACTTGAATGGAAAAACTGTTCATTTTGTGTCTTACAGTCTTTGAGGCTTACAGTTCCCCTCTGCACCCTCTCCCCACCCCCACCAACCTCCACCCAACCCTGACCCCCCCACTACTACAAGAATACACATGGTTCAGAACAAGGATTATTATAATAGGTTATCAGATCTAGGTTTTTATTCAATGTCTTATCGAGGAATTAGAGGGGACTTATGTTATGTCTACAATGCCTTTCAGAATCCCATGCTCTGGGAATGTGCTGGGTTAACAAAAAAGAAAGGGTCATATAGGGCAGCTAGGGTCCACCCTTACCAGCTACTGGAAGAGAAGTATAGAACATCAAAGAGAGGAAGATGGTACAACCAGAGGGTGGTGAAGGTGTGGAACTTGCTGCCATAGGTTGTGGTGTGTGCTGGCAATATGGCAGCATTCAAATGATTGCTTGTCCAACACATGGGAAAATGAAAATGGGATTATGTCCACTGAATGGTGGCAAGTCTGTTTACTGCGTAGGTGACTAATTGGACTTGTATACTAAACCTATGAACCTATGAACTCAGCACCCACCACCCCACACCTTCCGCACACACCCACACCCATCATTCACCTAAAGAAGGTCCACCACCATTTATCCACACTCAGAAGAAAAACATCCTCCTCCTGCAACCATGACTGAACTCAAAAGGACCCTACATGAAGACAGCTATGACTGATGCTGTAAATCACATGTGGTGAGTCATACTTCTCTTACCTTGTGCTTCAGACATGAGGCTATAGGTCGGGGGGGCATTAGGATTGTCAAACCAAAGGACCACCTAGCCACCTTTAACTGCTCTTTTCTTTCCCCCTGAATCCCATTTTTCTCATGTTCTTTTCTTCACAGCAAACGATTATATTATGCAGCTACTACAGGATACAAACAATAGCTCAGAATACTCATCAATGATTCTTATATGCCCATATGACATGCATCTTTGGTGAACATGCAAAACGCAGTGTTATGCTACTCACTAGGTGATAGAAATGATGGACACAATCAGTCCCCCCAATGATAGACCACACACCAACCCTTTGAGAGACCTTGTGTCAAACATAGCAGCCTACTTTATTTTTCAGTCACTAACTGACTGGCAGGCTCATAAATAGCCCCCTACATAAATAAGAAAAAAGTAAGTCTCCAGTGCCCTTTTGCTTTGTGCCGGTAGTGTACATTGCTAAAACTGATTTTCGGTGATGTACACTCTCCCTAATGGCGATTGCCTTTCTGTGATTTCTGTTATCATGTGGAATTGATGGATTTCTGTGCCATGCTGCACCACCCGCAGTCATAAAAAAATATCTGTTTAGTAAATCATTCAAAATTCCCTAAATCCCCTCTGAACCTTTCTCAGTACACTAGATCCACTCTACCTTGCTCCCACTGCTGGAGGCAAAAAAGTAAAAAGGTAAAGATGGATTTCTGTGCCCTTTACAGTTTACACCAACAGCAATCCGTACAAAAAACTTGTCATATAAATATAGTAGTTGACAAACCCCCCTTGCACCTCTCTGGCATCTGGTAAAGTGATATAGCCCTACTCCTGCTGTAGGGACAACAAATGCAGCAGCCCGTGCTGGGTAGTTTCACACTATGCACTCTGTTTTCTGTCTTCTGCAGCACAATAGCACTAGCCTGCCTGCCAGAAACTACAGTTCAATGTAGGGAATTAGCTAACAGGAATGATAAAAAATTATTCTTTCATGATTTCTATAGCTTTCTGACCAAAAGTCACTCTTTTTGACAATAATAGAGCTTCTTTCAGTAGTCAACCCCCCCCCCAATATGACTGAATATGTGTGAGAAAGAGAGAGAGGGAAAGAGATAGAAATAGCACTGATATGTGTGCAGCTTGAGGAGTTCTCTGTCTTGAGCATCTCTGGTTGGCCTTTGCAGATCATGTGGCTTGCCAATAACTTAGACGTGCTCAGTGTGTGTCATGAAGTTGAAGTGTCATGCAGAAGGGAAACCAAATTCCTCCAAAGTGACTTCAACCAAGCAAATGTTTTGAATTTTGATATGTTCATCAAATGCATATTCAGCATAGGCTCACCCTTATCGTGGCCATTCCTAAAGATCTGAAACAAAAGTGGGTCTGATTACACTAACAGCATTGAGTATTTTTCTGTTCTGTTAAGAAAGGGAGTACTAGTTGAAATGGAACATTAAACAAATTCTACATAAGGTAACCAATCCATGAAACGTATTTTTTTTAACTAGAAAAACATGATGTCAGAGGGATGACAGTGTTCCTTCAAGGAGGTTGTTTATGATTTATCTCTGTTGATTTATAAGACTTCAGTTATCTTAAAATGAAAACAAAGGTTATGAGAGGTTGAGTGAGAGGTTAGATGGGGACATCTCACTTTTTGCTTACTCAAGAGTATAGACATGACTGAACAGAAGGTTTTATATGGTGTCCTGCAACAGGTCAGGGGACGTGTCTAAAGTTCAGAGGTATTAAATTCTGAAGAAACACTACAGCAGAAACCATGGGTTATCTGAGAGGGTAATAACCCTGCGAAACAACCTACCAGTAAATACAGAAGACATGAGAACAACACATGCCTTCAGGATTAACCTGTCCACATTTCTGCTTACCAATGGAATCATTGGATGCCCTGGGTAGTAACAAGGGTAGGAAACTCATTTTAAGTATTACATGTTCACAGCTCTGACACCTGCTGTCTCCCCCCCCCCCCCCCACCTCCCCCTGGTAACATCCTCTGCTGGCCAAGCTGTCTTCTTTCTCTTCCCCAAACCTAGGAGCACCCTCCAAACAGGAGTCAATATAGTTATGTGGTTTAGGGCACTGAGCTGCAAACCTGGAGACCTGGGTTTGAATCCCATGGTCCCCACTTACATACCAAGTTACCCTGATCAAGTCACTTAACTTCCTTGTGCTCCCAGGACACACCTGAAAACAAGCTTCAGCTTAGTGAACCTTTTCTAGTTCAGCAATTTCACCTTTCCCTTACCCTTCATATTGCTCTTTACAATGCTCCCTCTTCCATATCACTAAAAATCCCTCCTCCATGACTTCATTACTCACTCCTGCATTATCAGCTGATTCTAGCCTAATCCCACTGCTCCTTCATCCATACACTCCCTCCCCCTACTACCCTGCTTTATTGCTCCACTTTTCCCTTTGACTAGTGCCCCGTTGTACTCGTAGAGGAATGGGGGGAAGCAGTGACACCTATGACCAACTAGGGACAGTGACGATTGAGTAGGCAGGGACAAGGGGCAAACTGGATGGACCTAAAGGTCCTTTTCTGGCAACAAAATCTTATGTTTCTGTGTTAATCTCCTTCCCCTCCCTCATTTTGCTGTCAGTTGCACTTTGCAGAACTGTTGCTATTGACATGCTATGTTTTTCACTACTTACTTAGTGCTTCCTCTCAATTGTCCATTGTGTACTTTTTACTTTTTTATAATTTTTAGTGGTATTGTTTTATAATTGTAACATTACTGAGATAACTTATTACTGCTACTCAGTATTCATACTCAGTATGCTTTCCTGGTGAAACTCTTGAAATAAATACATGAATGAATGACACAATAAATATAAATAAATAAATATTGACACAGTATATGTATTCATACCTGCCTATGAAGTAGACGGTGGATATATTGCACCTAGAGTCTCTTCTGATCTTAATTACTATTCTACTGTCTTACTATGTAAGACATTGCTGAAACACAATAACCAGCTTGGGTAGGCACATGTGTTGTGTTTATTATTGCTATTAGGTCATAGTTTAGGGTGAAATACTTTATGACCCAAGAGACATGTCATAATTTAAACCTTCAGAAACACTGCTGAGAAAAAAATTGGTCATTATAGAGGGACTGGGAAATGTGTCAGCCAATAAGATTTCATAATTCATGTAAACTATGATCTCATTCTTTTACTAGTTTAAACTATGGTACTTAGTGAAAAGAACTTCAATGACATTTTGCTCTGTTTACTATGTGTCAAAATTCATGTCTAACCTCATATCCACAAACTAAAATTATTACACGTTTTTCAGAAAACTGCAACACAAACACAAAGGTCATACATATGTAATGCCTCTATAAACAGGAATTACATATTTTGACATTTTCTTTCAAGCTGACATTTATTCTAAGAGAAAGCAATTAGTTCAATTAGAGAAGTAATCATTCTTGCTGGGGTTTCAGTGTCATGCATTATTGTTTTACAATGTTCCCTCCATGCTGTAAAATATATCATGGTCTTCTTTTGGGAATTCATTGGCAAAGGATTTGGACAGCTGTGACAGATCGTGAAGTATAATTACTGTCTGTATTTACCCACATCTGGAAAACACGTCTGTGCAGGTTTTTTGTAATGTGCTAAAAATCTTTTAGTATCAAGAATGCAGCCCGACAAAATATACTTAAGCACCTTCATGGTGGTGGTCAATGGGTGTTGGTAGTTTTTGGATGAGGGATATTCAAGTTGCTTCAGATGAGGGCCATGTAAGCTTCACAGAATGATCACTGGTGGTAAACTCAAGTGTGGATCTCCCTTCACATTTTTCTTTATCACTGTTTTGCCCTACTCCCTCTATTTGTCTTCAGAATATGCTCATTTAAGCATGCCCCTGAAAATGGAAGTCAGCATTATGCACTTGGGAGTTAAAAAAAGCTAGGCATAACTTTTTTATAATTAAAGCTTTCATTAAAGTTTTCCAGATGTACAGTAAACACAATGCTGATCAGAGTAACAGAATGTGTTACAAGCCAAGAAAAAAGGCTTAAGAGGAAATCATATAATACATAAGGGAATTTAATGGCCTGCCTGGGGGGAAGAATCTCCCAGGGAGATGCAGGCTAAACATTCATCAATTTCTGTGGATGGAACATTACATTTAAGCAACAAGTCTAATACAGGTGTAGGGCTATAGCTGGCATATTTAAGAGAACAAAATTCAGTTAACCCAGGTTGTACTTGTCCCTGGACTTGCCCAGGACAAATGGGGTTGGGGGTGTCTCCCTGAGTGTTCCAGAAGTTGTTTACTGATCTAGAGGTAGGCCTGAATATTGTTTGTGATGGGATCAACTGAGCCTGGGAACATCAGCAATTGGTCTGGGTCCCTGTAGAAGATATGATGGCACAAAGAGTCCAACAGAAATCTTACTTAATGCAGAATTCAGATATCTGCCCCAGGACTGTATAAATCTAGCCAGTCTGCCTCTGGAAGCTACTTGTACCCTTTCATAACTGGCTATTTTGGCCAGTTTCAGGAGCCACTTCTGGAGTCTTGCTGCCTCTAGTTCCCACTAGTGTCAGAGGATTACCTTTGGCAGTAATTAGTGCCCAATCTAACCATTTATCTCTACTCACCACTGAGCGGTCTCTGCCCTAAAGGGCTGCCCAGATGCCCAGGCCCAGCATTATGAGTCTAGGGTCAAGTTTAATGTTGACTAAAGTGATTTCTGAGCAAACTCTTTGGATCTTCTCCTAGTACAGTTTTAGCTTGGGACAAGACCAGAGCAGATGCATGATGATTCCTGTGTGAACCCTGCATCTCCAACAGGCTTCACTGGGGAGAGGACCTACCTCTACAGTTTTCTACAGTTCAGTGCCAGTGAATTAGCACTTTCTGCTAGGTGAACCTATTCTTGGAGTGTTTGATGCCAGAGGATAGACTCTGCTAGCATTTTTTCCAGTCTTGCATTTAAAGGACTGTTTGAACTTCTTTTCTCCAGCTCTTTCTAGTGCTGTCTGAGGGAGCAGGTCCCTATTTAAGATGCTGTCAGCATTACAGTTTTTCTCCACAGTGGCAGAGGAGCAGTGGCCATTTCTTGCCTAGATTTCAGTAAGGTCTTTGACACAGTTCCACTTAGGAGACTGGTAAGCAAGCTGGGTATCTTAGGAGTGGGTCCTAAGATGGTAAACGGGGTAAGACATTGATTATGGGATAGGCAGCAGAGGATGGTGGTAAATGGGGTTCACTCTGAGGAGGGACGTGGGGCCGGGGGGGGTGTCAGGGATCAGTACTGGTGGTCAATCCATTTTAATATCTTCATAAGTGACATTGCAGATGAGCTGAAAGGGAAGGTCTGCCTCTTTGTGGATGACACCAAAATCTGCAATAGAGCGGACACTCTGGGGAGGTGGAAAAGAAGAGCAGACAATTTAGGAAACTAGAGGACTGGTCAAGGGTATGTCAGATGGGTTTCAATGCAAAAAAGTGCATGATAATGCCCATAGGGCACAGAAACCTGGGGGTGGAGTACAAAATGGGCACAGTGGTATTGATGACCCCCAAGCAGGATAAAGACCTGGGATAATCATATCAGATGATTTAATGGTGGCCAGGCAGTACAACAAGGCAGTTGGGAGAAATAGCGGAATGCTGGGGTGCATAGGGAGCAATATCATCAGCAGTAACGGTGAGGTGGTATCTCCACTGTATAGATCGCTTTCAGTTCTGGAGACCACATTTCCAGAAGGACATAGACAGAGTGGAGGCAGTCTAGAAGACAGCAACTAAAATGGTAATGAGAGACTAAAGGATCTCAACGTGTATACCCTGGAAGAGAGGAGGGAAAGGGGAAATTATACAGACCTTTAAATACCTCATGGCATTAAAACAGCTCAGGAACAAGGGGACATGCAATAAAGTAAGGGGGTAGATTCAGGAGAGATGTGAGGAAGAACTTCACAGAAAGAGTAGTGGATTCAATGTGCCTATGCAATTGTTTTCTTGCTTGTGTAACATAGATAAACACTGGCTGTTCACCTGTCTTTCTATTGGATATACCACCATGTAAGGGTACGAAGGTAAGGAACACTAGGGGAGGATTCCACCCCTTGAGATATCATGGGAGCGATTCCCTTGGCTAAAGGTACCATAGGAAGAAGTCATGGGAGAAAGAGACATGCCACTGGAGGAGGAGGGGTGGATGGAGGGGCAAGGAAAAAATGCTTGTGTGTGTGGCATGAGGAGAACAGCCCTTAAACAGGCCAAAAGTGGTGTATTCCCAGTTTCACCACCCCCTTGAACTACAGGCTGTAGCCTTCCAATTCAGTGTGCCTGTGGAACAGTTTTTGTGCTTGTGTAATATAGATAAACTTTGGTTGTTTGCCTCTCTAGCCATAGAATATACCACACTGGAGGGTTACGAAGGCAAGGAACCCTAGGGGAGGGTTCCACCCCTTGAGATGTCATGGGAGTGATTCCCTTGGCTAAAGGTACCTTAGGAAGAAGCCTGAAAAGAGTGTCAAGCAAAGCATACAAGGTAGTGAACACTTATCAGGGTTGAGAACCTGAACGTAGGTCGGTTGGTAGCATAGGTTCAGTTGGTAGCATGGGTCAGTTGGTAGTATGTTTGAGTAGAGTAGGCAGGAAACAACAGGTGAATAATGACCCACTCAGAGGTCGGACTTTAAGGCATGGAGAACTGGCTTCCTAAGGAGAGATAGGATAGACAAAGGGGGAGACAGGACTCGTACGGGACTTTCACCTGCTCCGTCCAACAACAGAAACCTACCTATGTGACATGGGGATCATTGCCTAAAGCTAACTAAATATCATATCCTGTGGCATGGAGGAGAGAAAAAAAACTCATTGAGGAGGAAATCTCTGGGGATCCAAGGCCTAGGTCACCTTCCCTTCAGGCTTGGGATGTTTTTGATTAGTGACGGCTCTGTTGCTGCAATTTGAAAACCCAGTCAAAAGGGTGTGGAAAGCATTCCAGTTTGGAGGAAGGCTATCACACTGTCCCTTTAATGGGAATGGCATGAAGGGTTGCAAGCGAACACTACAACATGGCTCCTCCAAAGCAGGAAGAGGAGAGTGATGATTGCTGAGGCACTCAGCTAGCTTACCAATCTAAAAACAAACAAAGTGAACCAGAGGCAGTCATTGGGATAATAGTGTAGAAGGTGCTTAGGCATCTGGTGCTGCAGCTATAGGATAGCAATATATCCTTTCTTCACAGCTTAGTCAAAATTCGACATCAAGAGGCACCGCTGTGCACAGGCTTTCAGACTTAACATCTAAAGCTCCACCTGGAGTGAGGATATTCCCACTATGGGCCAGGAAGGATGGACCCCACACCAGGCATCACACATTCAGGATGCAGACTAGGGTGCAGAGAGAGAGAGAGAGACCATCGGCTATGAGCGAGCTCAAGTCAAATTGATGGGCATGGTTGGCTAATCTCATGTAGCAATGGAGCAGGCCACACAAGGCACTGGAAAGAATATCATGTACTAAGCAGAAAAAGAAACACAATAGGTATCATACAGGCAGCAATAAGTAGTATGATAAGCATGTGGAACAATGGGAGCACCGAATGCTGGAGACCATACATAGGTCAGACATGTTTTAAAGCAAGGTTCAGTGCAAGGGAACCTGGGCCTTTGGTGGTGTGAGGCTAGCCAACCAGTAAATCAATGAGTGCCAAATAAAGGTGACAAATACTTAGAGGAGTTTAGCTGCAGAAGTAGTAGCCACACATAAGGTAATTAGGCCACACAGGGCCATGGCTCTTCAACAAAAACCCCAGTCCTCCGCCATGGGAAAAACAAGGAAGCAAAGGGAAAGGACCGTGACCCACATGCAGATTTTAAAACTAGTTTACAGTAACAGCAGTAGCTGCGCTGACCTACAGAGTATAATAAGGCAGTGTGCAAAAGTAATTGAACACCATCCAGCAGCAATTAACTATAGCTTGTAGGGGTGGCAATTTGAATGAATATAGCACTGTAGGGAGAGGCAATGCACTGAAAACCGCTGCAATATTTGCTTGGTAGAAGTTCAGGAAGCAGGATTGAGTTCCATGGACTAGGTTGCTTAAGTTATTATGAAGCAGTAAAATGGAGCAGTTGTTAGCTAGGCAGCAAAGCTATGAACCAGGTGTAATCAATTAAGGGGAGCAAGGCAGCAGATTGCAGTGTGAGCTGAAACAGACAATGACAATAGCAGGGACTGATGTTTGTTAGGCAGTAGCAGGTTGAGCTAAAGCAAACAAAGAACAATGCAGTGAACAGAGGGCTGCAATAGCAGGTGAGAAATGAAGCCTGGGGGTACAGGCACAGGGCAGCTTGAAGCAAGGAAACACAGAGTGTAACCTGAAGCAGAAGTAGCAATGTATACACATGGCACTAGAAAACTTGAAAGCCAAAAAGAAACAAACAAGGCAAACACAAGGATAGGAGCAGAAAGAGAACCAGCATGCACAAAAGCATGGAGCAGTAATACAAACCAAAAGCAGGAGAACAGAAAAACAGAAGTCCAGCACAAACCAAGCAGAGTCCAGGGGTTGGGGGGCAAAGCCACAGGAGGGCCCAGAAGAGAAGACAGACCAACAGAGCCTCCAGCTGCATTGAAAAAATGCTTGCATGTGGAGTGAAGAGAGCAGCCCTTAAATAGGTCAAAAAGGGGTGTGTGGCCAGTTCTACAACCCCCTTAAACTACAAGCTGTAGCCATTCAATGCCTGGAACAGCTTTCCAGCATAGATGGTGGGGCAAAAACAGTGGTGGGGTTCAAGAATTTATGGGATAGGCATAAGGGAATCATAGTGGAATGGAAGGGGGCGGGAGGATGAGCTGAATATCAATTAGGGTCTACAGTGATACGGTAGGTAGGTAAAATGGAAATACTGGATGGGCCAAGCGATCCTTACCTGCCATTAAACTCTAAGTTTCTATATTTCTAAGTTTCTGTTTTTCCAGCTCTGTTATTCAGGTGGCTGGAATTAGCAAGTGAGCTGTAGAATAGACATCAGTACCCCTGTGGACTCATCCAGCTAGGGGGAAGACAGTCAATGCATTTTTTTGGCCCAGTCCATCCAAGTGACAGGTTTCCCCTATCTATAACAACCCATTCCCCAAGAAGGATAACATTATGGATTTCTGTGGGTGACAGTTGGTAATCCTGCTAAATCATTTCCAAGCCTTCATTGAATGTTTGATAATGGGGTGTTATTTTGCCACCTTCAGGATTATACTAAAACATGTTGAAGCCACTATGGGGCCTCCCAGCAAGTTCTTCCACATTCCACCCACTTCTGTGGGTGTGGACTGTTCTGTTCTAGTGATGTGACCACCAGCAAGTGGGTTGTGTGTGCCAGTATTTTCAGGTGGAAGCCTGGGAAGTAAAATCCCCCTCTGGAGAATTCCTGTGAGAGCCTTTTGCTGCTGAGCTTTCTGGAACCCTTGCTCCAGAAAAAGGATACCATATCCTTGTAGAACCAACATAGCAGCTTGATATCTATGGGGACGTGAATATTACCTAGGAGATACTGTACTCTGGGGATCATTATCATCTTACATGCATGAGCTATACCAAAAGGTGATAGATGTAGGTGAGTCCATCTCATAATGTTTCTCTCCAGGGTTAAACAGAGTGGTTCAGGGTTTAGTTTACCCAGGAGATCTAATTGCCAGAAAAAGTTAATCCCCAAGAACTTAACCTAGCCCTGGGCAACAGACAAGTTCTACAGATATCCCTGTTGGGAGAGAACAGACTTATTGGAGGCTAGCAAGGTGGCTTTTGTCACATTAACCTTGTACCCTGATAGCTGGCCATATGCCAATATCATACTTGCCAGGTGCAGTTTGAAAGCCCCTTGCTGTGTGAGGGTTAGCATGCTATCATCTGCAAAGGCCATGACTTTATGTTCTCCTCACATGGGGATCCAGTGGATATTTGGGTGCTGCCGAATGACTTGCAGCAGGGGTTCCAGTATGAGGCTAAACAGTAGGGGGGAAGGGACAAACTTGTTGAATTCCTCTTCCTAGAGGAAAGCAGACTTGGGGGAAACCATTTGTGATTACCTTGGTTTCAGCTCCACTGTATAGGATTGAAGTCCACTGTACTATAGTGGGACCGAACCCAAAGATTCTCAGGGTATGAAACAAGAAATGCCATTCCATTCAAACACTTCCAGGCCATCATGCCCTGGGGCTTTGCTGGCTGGCATGCTCATCAGTGCAGTTGCCAGTTCAGATTCCATGAATGACCTCCCTAGCATCAGTCTCTGAGCATGTGTAAGTGTTGATAGGTGAAGTCCGGTGGTGAAGACATCCATTTCTGCCTGCTATGGGCATACTCAGAGGTATATAATTTGCTGTAAAAGTCTGGGAAGGCTTTCATAATGCCCAGTTGTCTTTAATGATACCCCCTCTTGTGAATCTGAGGCCCTGGATTCTGGATTTCTATTCCCACTCCTTGAGCTGCTATACTTGGAGCCTAGCTGGTTTGTCCCTAGCTTCCCCAAAAACTTTGCGGAGCTTGAAGAGGGAAAATTATGCTTTCTGGTGGAGATGCAAGTTAATTTTGAATTTCATGCCCACAATTTGCACAAGAAGTTCCTGGTTCTCATACTCGGTGGTTCTAAATTTGGTTTCTAAGTCATTCAACAAGGCTACTTGTACTCTAAGGTCTTTCTTTTTAGCTTTGTTGATGTTTGAGGTATGGGCAATACAGGAGACCACACAACTTGTCCCTGGACAGGTGGGTTGTGGTTCATCTTCATCAAGGTAACCTTCAAGAGCAGTGGCACTGGATGGGGGGCAGCTGCTGACCTCTTGGCCAAGTGACCTGCCCACTCTTGGGGGTTAGGCTATGATCCAGGAGTTACATATGTCCTAGGCACATGAGAGGTTGGCTATTTCAGCACTGGTAGGAATGTTTATCCAGTGATTTCTGCTTATCCTCCCTGCTGTGCATGTTACTCCAACAGTGTTTATAAAATAAACATATGGCTGCGACCATTTTTCTCCAAGACCTGTGTCAGTGTGTTTATTCAGGAAAGGGGAAGTGGGGGCTACCATGACAAGACATGGGTTCAGTAGAGTGCAGTGAAGTTAGTGAGAACAAAATGCTCAAGGTTATAAGAGAGCCATTAAACTAGTAAAAAAATGCTAGTCTAGAGCTAATCTTTTATTTGACAAAATGTGAAAAGAAACTTCAGTGTTTCCCTTAACAAAGGAAAGCCTAAGCCTGTGGTTCGAATGACAGGAGCAACCAGTCACACCCTCTTCCTCGACTATATAAATCAGCTGCCTCCAACCTCATTCAGATACAAAGTTTGTTTGGTCCCACATTCCTTCCCTTCTCCTCCAGTAGCTCATTTCTTTCTCTTTAGGCTCCTTCCTAAGTTACCTGTAGCCTAAAGGAATTATATTTCCATGGTAGCTCTAGGGGCGGAACCCTACTCAAGAAAGTTCCTTTGCCTTCATGGTACCCTGACAGAGTGGTACAGTAGTCCAACAGTGGACGTAGAGTGCAAATGTCCAAAACATATAACAGTCAAACAATTCAATCATACAATTAGCCTCAAGACTATCAACAATGTTGCACAAGTATTACTTCACACTTTGGTTGTGTATCCCTGTTAAACAAATGTATGCTGTGGGGCCACCAGATGGCCCAGTGTTTAGCACAATGCACTCCCATGCTGGTGACCTAAGTTTGGAAGCAAATTCAAGAGCTGGCAAGGCAGTCTGGGGAGGGCTGGGATAGTACTGTTACTTGGCAGCATTCCCAACCTGGAGAGAGGGGCATTCAGGTTCCTCTGCATCAGTGACCCCTACAGTGAGGAAGGGGTGTTGCTTCTCCATACTACAGGGGCATGTTGACTGTATGTAAGGTCTGCAAAGATATGGCCTGATACTTTGTGCAGGACATTGTAGGTGATGAGAAGAAAAAGGAAAATAAAGATGAGCACAGGCTGCCATTAGTGACAGTGTTCACACCTTTGGATCCTGCTCCATGTGGATCCTTGGTGGCTTGACAGTGGGGGAGTGGAGGTTGGAGTTAGGGGAACTTGAAGAAATGCATGAAGTAGGTGCATGGCAGTGGCTAAGAAGAAAGAAAGAAAGAAAGAAAGAAAGAAAGAAAGAAAGAAAGAAAGAGAGAAAAGAAAAAAAGGAAAGACGGAAGAAAAGAAGAGCAAATATGTACTAGGCTATGTATCCTTAGAAAGAAACAAAGGTAAGTGTGAAGGTGGGTCCCTGTCTTAAGAAATTGAGCCGCATCAGAAGGCCATTTATGTGACTTTGTCAGTGGGAAGAGCAGTGGCTTCTAAAATATTAAGTAGGGTTAATGTAGAAAATGTAGCTGTAACAAAGATAAACAGAAATTTACCAGATGCTGAAATCCCTCATAAAGATAAAATTAGTCTGTTAAATATTAGGTCTATAATTCAGAATTTTCTGTTTTGTTATGTTTTATTAATGAATTTAAAATATATTTGTCCTCATTCTCAGAAGAACTGAGCTGTGCAAACTGGAACAGCACATCACAAACAAAAGCAAGCATTTGTTAATGACAACCGTTTGATACATTGGAAGATGTCTGCTCCTGCACCTTGTTTATGCCCTCGAGGTACTTGAATATGTCTATGATGTTCCCGTGCTCCCTCATTTCCTCCAGTGAGTACATATTGAGGTCCTTTAATCTCTCCTGATATGAGCTGTGTAGCAAGCCATGTACCATCTTGGCTGCTTTTCTGTGGACTGCCTCCATCCTGTCAATGTCCTTGTGCAGTTGCGGCCTCCAGAATTGCACACAGTACTGTAGGTGAGGCCTCACTAGTGCATTATACAATGGCATCACCACTTCATGCCTTCTGCTAGTGATACCCCTGCCTATGCACCCCAGCATGCCATTGGCCCTCCTTGCAACATCCATGCTCTGTTTTGACACCTTTAGGTCATCAGAAATGAGAACTCCTAGGTCCCTTTCTTCCTTGGTGATCATCAGCGGTGCACCCCTTATGATCGACACCCCGACAGCAAAACAGGAAAAAAGACCATTATGGCGACAGTCACAGTAATGGTCCTTTTTCTGTGTTTCGCCTTCCCCCAGTATTCCACCCCCTCCCCGGACCAACTCCGACCTGGAGTTGGAATCCTACAGTCAGGGGGGTGCAGAGGGCACAGTCCCCCACAGAAAACACTGTTGGAATAGGCAGCACAATATCTGCGTCAGTATTATACTGTCACTGTGGGGGAGGTTGGCATTTTCACTGTCGACCTCCCTTGGTGCTTCCGATCGTCAGCACCTCCCACCATCCTGTAACTCTCCTCAGGTTTCCCTCTTCCCAGATGCATAATTTGTGCTTCTTTGCATTGAACATCAGTTGCAACTCCTCAGGCCATTTTTCAAACCTCTCCGTGTCCCTGCTCATTTTCTCTACCCCTTCTGGAGTTTTCACTCTGTTACAGATGTTGGTGTCATCTGCAAACAGGCAGACAGACCTTTCCTTCTAGCCCTTCTGCAATGTCTGTAATGAAGACATTGAACAGGACTGGTCCCAGGACTGATCCCTGATGTTCCCCACTGGTCACTACCCTCTCCCCGGATTGGATTCCATTACTACCATCCTTTGCCTCCTGTCCATCAGCCAGTCTCTAACTCAGTTTATCAGCTTGTGCCCTGTGGGCAGACTACCCATCTTGTTAATTAGCCTTCTGTATTGGTCAGTGTTGAAGGCTTTCCTGAAATCAAGGTAAGGGACATCCACCGCCCCTCCCTGATTTACTTCTTTACTGAGGCATTAGGGTTTCCAACCCTAATGCCAGCCCCCACTCTCACCCTGCAGAGACTGACAGGCATTGAGGGTGTACCTTTGGGTCATTGGCCATAATACTCATGCCATTTGACCTCACTCCACCCTGCAGACACCGACAGGCATTGTGGTGTGCCTCGGGGCCTTTGGCCCTTATGCTCACCCCATGCCATAAGGAAATAAGCTGAGATGAGTGCAGTATAGAAGAATGGGGTGAACGTCAAGGCCAAAGACCCCAAGGCACACTTTGATGTCTGTCACTGGCTGCAGGGTGGGGGTGGGGTGGAATGACATGAGCATTATGGCCGATGACCCCAAGTCACACCCCCAACACTTGTCAGTCTCAGCAGGGTAGGGGGTGTTATGGTTAGAAATTCTTATGCTCCAGGTGTTTGTTGGTATTTTTCACTCAAAATGTTCAACATGGACTTTTTGGGACCCCACCTAATGAACAGTGGCACTATCATTTTGTTACTCAATCCTGAAAGGTGATTTCATGCAGCAACTGCACCATTCAGTGCCACAGGTGCAAAAACACATTTCAGACAGGATGTGAAAAATGGCAGCTATACTGTTCATAAAGTGGTGTGAAGAATTAGCAATGTTGAATATATGGAGTGAAAATATAAAAATTTGCCAGTTACATGCATACATAGCAAAATTTCAATGACTGCACGTAACATAATAAGTCTCAGTAGCTCAGTAGGTAACACACTCACCTCTGAGCCCGGGAGATCAGAGGGTTGTGGGTTCAGTTCCCACATCTGGCACTTGGGTTAATATCCCAGTACTCACACTGTAGTGCAGCATGAGAGGGGTGCTGCACTTCTGAGGTGTCGTCTTTCGGATGAGACGTTAAACTGAGGTCCCATCTGCCTGGATTGGTGGTAGTTCAGGTGGATGTTAAAGATCCCATGGCACTTATCGAAAAAAGTAGGGGAGTTTTATTGAAATAATAAACATAGAGTACAACACATTATAACAAAAATATACAAGAACATTTGTATCACTTTAACAAAGAAGTAAACTCATTTTTCCCAATTTTTTCTTATATGCAAGAAATCACTTAAATTTTATAAAATGAGTGAAACCCTTCCACCATTTCTTAATTTTATTTGGGTTAAACATTTGTGATTCCTGTAAATAAATGTTTGAAAGTTCATTAGCTACTAAGATGCTATAACAGTCATAAGACATTTTCCTTTGATAAAGTACCCATTGGCATCTTGCCTGCCATAAGTAATACCTCACACAACTAAACAATAAATATAAAGTACTGGTATGATATTGGGCAAAGTTAGGAGGATAAATCCCTAATACTAGTATTTCATACGAAACAGTAGAAAACCATTTAAAATTCCATAGTCTTGCTAAATGTGCCCACTAGCCTTTTGCATAGGAGCACTGTAAAAAAAATGCTCCATAGTTTCTTCGGTATTTATGCAATCTAAGTAAGGACAATACCTTTCTTCCATAGCTTTATATTTTGCATTCCCCTGAACATTAAGGCGTCCATACATTATAAGCTATTGTGTTTCCCACTGGCAAGGAGGCAACCTCTTATTATTAAGTTGTGCTATCACCAAGGGGTTTAGAGCTGACAGGTAATTCTTAAAACAAGGAATTTGTGGATGTATGTTCCCCATGAGTAACTTATACATGGTCTGTGTAGTATTATTCAGTATTATCACTTTGGTAATTTGCCATCTATATAATTTTTGTACTGCAGATTTAAAATATGAGGGAATATGTATATGAGGGTTCATTTTGGGAGCTGTGTTGTGCCAAACTTTAATATATTTACTTAGGGCCCCATCAACCTACCCCTTTTCAATGCTCTCTGCTTGAGCTAAACCACCTTTGATAGTGTTCATAAAAAAAGGGTATGCAGAAATACAATTGGGTCTATCATCCCAAGTCCCCCAGATTTTATAACCAAATAGGTATAGTGTCTTTTAACTGGGTTCAGACGATTCCCCCATAACATCTGAAAAAAAATGCTATACATTTAGTTTCCCACTGAGGTGGTAAAGGAAAAATCATAGCAATGTACTGCAAACAGGGTATAATTAATTGTTTTATAATATGTATACGTCTGAGCTTAGAAAATTTCCACTGCTGCCATCAATTCACTTTTTCTTCCACTTTCTCTATTACTAGATCCCAATTCTCTACTGGTAGATTTTGTGGTCCAAAAAGAATTCCTAGTATTTTCAGTGGTTTCCGTGAAATAAAAATATCATCTTGCACAATCTCTGCTGGACCAGCAGCCCCAATAAACAACCCTCTAGTCTTCTGCAGATTCAGTTTGGCATTGGAAACTACAGAGAATAGTTTAAAAGCTTCTAGAAATTCATGTATTTGTGCCTGGTCTGAAAAATATAAAATTTAAATCATCAGCATAGGCTTGCAAGTGTAACTGACGCTGAGGCCCCTCCCCAATGATTTCCGTCCACCTTGGTGAATTTACTAAACACTGCAAAAGGGGATCTAATGAGAAAATATATAAAAGGGGACTCAGGGGGCAGACTTGTCGAACCCCAGTTTTTAACTGAAAACTCCTAGCTGTGCATCCTTTCAAAAAAGGAAAGACTGCATTAGACTGATAGAGTAACTTAATAAGATTAATCATTCACGTAGAAATCCCATAACTTTCTAAAACTAAAAAAAGGTAAAGTAGGTGAACTCTATCAAAGGCTTTCTCAAAATCCACCATAATGATGCACCCAGATTTACCATCCAGTGATAAATGTTCAATAACATGTCTTATAATCATTAAAGCAGATTGTATTCTTCTATCAGGTATACCACAGAATTGATATGGAGGTATAACCAGCTTGGCATACTGTTTTAACCTATTATTTAAAATATTGAAAACAATTTTATAATCAGAGTTTAAAAGAGTTATCAGTCTCCAGTTCTTTATATTATTCCTATTACCTGATTTAAACAAGTGTATCAATAATCCATCCATAAAGGAGGGAAACATTGAATTAGTAGCCATAAAGTATTGAAATAAGAGTTTTAGACATTCACTAAATTCTTTCTGAAAACATTTATACAGTTGATTAGGAAGTCTGTCTATCCCTGGCAAAATATTAGGCTTCAGCCTTTGAATAGCCTCATTTATTTCTGTACTGGTAATCGGCCCTAACATTTTCAAAGCCTCCACAGATGCTGAGGGTAAGCCAATAGCATTTAAATAGTTTATTGTTTCCTCTAAAATGGGTGAGCCAGGTTCTAGTGACCGATAATGTTGTCTAATCAGGTCCCTTATTTGATCTGATGTCACTGCTCTGAAACCATCTGAGCTTAGCAAAAAATATATATTTGAGGATTTCTTTAAGGTTTTACAAGCCTCAAATTGGTCTCCTGTGGGGGATATTTTTATACTATTGGAAAGCATGGCTTGTAATGTTTTTGCTCTATCATATTGATATGATTTCATGTTAGCTTTAAGTACACTAATTTGTTCTGAATAATCCTGTTTAGAAGTATATGAGATCGTGATAAGCCTCTGTAGCTGCTGTCTTAAAGATAAGTATTTAAAAAAAATTACTATCTTTTGTTACAACTCCTTGCTTTTTAAACCACTTATGAATATCTACTTTAGTCTCCTCCCACCATGCTCCTATATCTGTGTATAAAAAAAACACTGACAAACGAGCATGTAGTATGAACTTTATACTGGTTATAATTTGGAGAGAATTTAAAATTGAGGTGTTCAATTTCCACCATACTTGTCTGCTGCAGGCCGGGCCTACCAATTGAAAGGAACATATTAATAGTAAATGGTCAGAGAATTCAATAGGCCTCATTTGAAAGGAAGTAACCTGTACTGACTGGGAAACTAACATGTAGTCTATTAAAGAATGTATTTTATCTTTCATAAATGAAAACCTGAGTACATGAGAAAGGTAGGAAATACAATTAATTAAGCCAGCTGTCTTAATTATAGATTCTAAGGCATGAGAATCACAGTCAATTTTTTTATTTTTCTGAGGTGCTTTAATTAGACTACAATTAAAATCCCCTCCCCGTAATACCCTAACTGAAGTAACTAAGTAAGGCTGCACTGCCTTCATCAAAGTTACTCCATCTGCTTTAGTCTGCGGGTTATAAATATTAATGAACCTGTAACAAATATCTTGCCTTTTTTCATCCAAGATCAAAACCCTGCCAGGAATAAGATCAATTAAGTTATGAAGCGAGAAATCAAATGAGTTGAATAAAATGCCTATGCCATCTGCACTATCTGTTCCAAATGACCAATAGGAAGGGCCCCAGGGCCATTCCTTCTTGAAAATAGATAATTGCTCTATTGAATACATCCAAATTTCCTGCAAGAAACTTACTGAAATTTTATTGTCTTGAATATATTGAAAAATAACGTGCCTTTTACTAGTATTTAATAAACTATGTGTATTTAATGAGCCCCAAGTAGTTAGCATTTAGTAGTCCTTTAGATGCTGTTATTCCTTATTTTTTCCATTTTTTCCTTTTTTTTTCTTTTTATAATTGTCCACAGACTGGGAGACAGAGGACAAAGAAGATTTTTGAGAATCTGAATCTCCAAGCTCCATTTCTGTCTCCCCCCATGGGGTAAACAAGGTTGCATAGGAATTGCTTGATTCCACAGGAATAGAAGGGGGGGATTTTGGTTGCATATTCCTAGAAGATCTCTGATGAGGTAATGGAGATGAAGGGATAGTAACCTTTAAATCATTCCCAGGGGCCTCTGGATCAATATAACAAACTGGAACAAAATCTAGGTTTTTGGTAGGAGCCTTAACAAGTTTAACTTTCTCACGAGGTTTAGAAACTGATACTGGGGCCTCCACCAGAGGACCTGGGGAAGGAGGCCTAGTAGGGGAAGCTGCCTGGGAAATAAGTTTTCCTACCTTGGTGGGGGGGGGAGGAGGGCCCACCACATCCTGGGTTTGTTGTATCACAAGATCAGGGCTGATACAGGTTGCCTTATTCTTTGCAGCCCAAGGACATTCCCTAATGACATGGCCATATTTCTCACATAAATCACATTTGGTATGATTTGCACATTGCATAGTAACATGACTAACTTCCCCGCAGTTGTCACACTGGGGCTGGTTGCATGCACTTGACAGGTGAGTCCTGGAGCCACACTTATAACAAGCTCTAGGTTGACCCCCATAAAAGCAGACCCCTCTATCCCTACACAACAAAAAAGAATTAGGTATATGTTCAATTCCAGTATCAGATTGCTGTAGTTTAATTTTGTATTTCCAACCTCCCATCCAGAATTGTTCAGAGTCCAGGGTAGGTTCTGGAGAGCTTAAAACTTCACATTTCTGTGATAACCAGAAAGTTATATCTTCCACATGGACCCCCTTATTCTGAAACATCACAGTTATGAACTTTATCAAGGGTTCAGTAAGGGGAATAACCAGAAAGGGGGTCCATGTGGGAGAAAACTTTACCTATCCATACCTTTCCCAAAAAAGGTCCAATGCATGTGATGTCCTAAAACTGACATCAAAATTGTCTTCACTACATATATTTATAAAGGCAAATACATCTTTCAGTGAAAAATGAAGAGAATCTTTCAGTAGAATTTTGCCAACATAGTATCTGTCAGGCCTAGCCTCCAAACCCCCTCTATAACATATGCATACTGTGTTTCTCCATGGAGCAGCTTCCCTTTTCGCATTAGAAAACAGCTCAGACATTAAAGGCTTTTGTTTAGGTGAATCAGCGTTATCTAAATGTGGTGAAATAGCCTAAGGATGAGGACCAGAATCTCCTGTAAGGGCAGCATCTTGCAAAACATGTGCTTCTGAAGGCAAAGTGGAGGAACAAGGCCTAGGTTCACAAATCTGTTTCCCCTTTGACGAGACTTTTGCGCCAAGCATGACATTTAAACCTGGTTTCCAAATAGGGGAATTCTGTGACAGACTCAAGTCAGTGTCCCACACAGGGTCGGGCAACCAAATGCCTGAGGGTGCCTGCTTCCATCCAGCCCCTACTAGGGCTTTCCCTGGTGACCAGGGCCCTCCCAACTGATTAGGAGCATCGTTCTCTGATCCCATCATTTGAATAGGGAGAATGTTATTTGTAGACACAGAACCCTTTGTAACCTGCTGTTTAGGTTGAGTTTTAGAGAAAGTAAACTCTGTGACACCCACTTGCAATTCTGCTTTCGATTGATACACAATCATGGGAGAGTGAAGAGCCTCTTCACAGGCTGGTGTTTTAAACACAAAACCCGCTGATTTACTCAATGAAACATCTGATTTTAGTATAAAGTCAGCAGTTTTAGAAGTCACAAAAACCCCTTGTTGCAACAACCTATCAACAAATTCAGAACAAACACTCCCTTTTCTTTGTAAACTCTCGGGCTTTTGGCACCCGTTAGCTCCAACGAAACTACTGCCAGCCTGTTTTTTGACAATGTCAATTTCAGTCGGAGTTAGTTTGACAGAGGAGTGTGCTGACTCACCGCGCCCCCCAGGGCCTGCTGTAGTCCTCTCTTCAGCTGGCGAGCTGACAGGATTAACTCTGTTAATGACAGGGAGTGCCTTCTTACACTGCAGATTCTTTGCCAGCTCAGCGCCTCCCGGTTGATTAATCCCTTGCTGTTCTGTTGAAACTCCGGGTTCTGTGCACACTTTAACTTTTTCTAAGGTAGACCCCTTAGAAGGCATCTGGATAACTTTCTCCATTTCCTCCGTGGAAATAGGAGCTTCATGGAACTCATCCTCTGAGTCAGCTTCAGCTCTACATGATTGATTAGCCTCCAGTACAACAACAGTGGGAGATGAGACAAGCACTCCCACTATGCAGACGTCCTCTTCCTCCAGTGTCCCACTCTAAGTGGCCATCATGCAGACAGCCTAACCCCCTACTGGTAAGAGTAGGGGTGTTTTTATTATAATAAGAAACAAAACAAAACAGAAACTATAAATAAGGAAAATAAAGTCATCAATACTGTATATACATCCAACAGGAGAAAAAGGCTAGAATAAAAACTAAAAAAAAAAAGTATTGAAACAGTCATACGTAACTTAGAAAAACCACAATATTACCCAAAATGCAAAAGTCCCCAATAAGGTCTACTTATATTTAATAATATGTGAGAGTCCCCTCCACCACCGCCTAACCAAATTTGAAGTAAAAATTTGTAATTCTTTAGAATACACTTTTTGTAATTCATTTGTTACATAAATAAAAAAAGCTTTATCTCTAGTCCATTTTTGGAACAATACCCATTGGCACCTAATTTGCCATAAACAAAATCGCAACACAGCCAAAAGTAGCCATACAGTCCTCTTCTCATAGATACCTAAGTTGGGAGGGAGAACACCAATAATGAAAAATTGGTAA
This sequence comes from Neoceratodus forsteri, assembly GCA_016271365.2. NCBI lineage: Eukaryota > Metazoa > Chordata > Ceratodontiformes > Ceratodontidae > Neoceratodus > Neoceratodus forsteri. Next base: position 536,962,856 of record CM057449.1, on the reverse strand, counting down.
GAAGGGTTCAATAACCAAGGTAATGACCAACATTTAGCCAGATAGGCCCATAACGGAACTGTATTAGAACATTCAAAGAAAAAATGTTCCATGGTCTCTCCCATGTTTATACATTTAACATATGGGCAAACCCTTTCTTCTTTCACTTTAAATTTAGCAGTCCCTCTAATATTCAATCTCCCATACATAATTAACCATTGTATTTCCCACATGTAAGGTGGCAATCTTGGATTATTCAATTGATCCAATACTACCTGAGTCAACAAAGAGGGGCAGTTCCTAAAGACTGGACTCGTAGGATATTGTGATTCCATTATTAACTTATATAAAGACTTAACTGAACTGTCACAAATTTGAGATTTCATCAATTTCCATTTGTACAATTTCTTGGCTATTGGAATAAAATAAACTGGCAGAGGGAAGTGGTAATTTATTTTAGGAGCTAAGTGTGTCCAAGATTTCAAATAATGGCCTATCCCCACTCTAAACCACTGCTCTTCATGCTTTGTTGAAGAAGTTAGAGAGAATTTCAAGGAATTTGTACAATAAAGCGAAAAGCAAAAAAGCACCGGGTCTATCATTCCCACTCTCCCTTTGTTTTTCTCCAAATAAGTATAAACCCTTTTAATTGGGTTAAGCCTATTACCCCACAAAAATTGAAAACAAAGACTGTAAATCTTAGTCTCAAACTGTAAAGGTAAAGGAAAAATGACGGCAATATACTGAAGACAAGGTAGAATAAACTGCTTCAGGAGTTGCACTCTTTTGAGTTTACTAAATCTAAAATGTTTCCAATTATTAACTTTCCGTTCTACCTTACCCAAAACTGATAACCAATTTTCCACTGGGAGGTTTTGAGGACCAAACAAAACTCCCAAAATTATGATAGGTTCCGTCAACAATGGAATAGGTGTATTAGGAACCAACCCCATTGGACCTGACCCCATCAATAAACCTTTTGATTTCTTATAATTTAGTTTAGCATTGGCCAATTTGGCATATATATTGAATTTGTGAAAGAAAGAATCAATTTGATCCACATTCTAAAAGAATAAACACACATCATCAGCAAATGCCTGTATCATTAACCTAACTCTTGTACCTGGAATCTGAACGCCTTCCCATAAAGCTTTAAGACTAACAGCTCTAAGCAGAGGTTCCAAAGCAAAAACATGGAGCAACGGACTTAGAGGACAGCCCTGTCTTACGCCCATGGAGATTTCAAGAGGACGCTCTAACCTCCCTTTAATAACCGGGAATACCGTCGTGGTTTTGTACAAACTTTCAATACCTTCACCATTTGTGATGGGATCCCAAAATAACTTAAAGTTTAAAAAAGAAACCTATGATTTACCCTGTCAAATGCCTTTTCAAAGTCTAATGAAAGTAAACTACCACCCATACCCATTTCTGATAAGTATTCTATCACATCCCTAATAACAGTTAAAACTGACTGAATTCTCCTATTTGGAAGTTCACAGTGCTGCGTTGGTGAGATAACTATAGACGCCAGGCGCTTTAATCTATTATTTAATAAGGTTGCAAAAATTTTATAATCGGAGTTCAACAAGGTAATTGGCCTCCAATTTTCCAACTTCCCCTTATCCCCAGATTTAAACAGATAAATCTGTAATCCTTGGGCAAAAGAGCTCGGAATCAAATGATTTGCTAGAAAAAAATTAAATAGTACACATAAACCGGCACATAAATCAGACCGAAAAACTTTATAAAATGGATTTGATAATCCATCAAGACCTGGGGAAGTAGTATCTTTCAAATGGCCAATAACTGACTCAATTTCCTGAACCGAAAAGGGTGTTATCATATCCGCCAATAAATTTTGTTCTAACCCTGGGGGCAAACTGTAAATAGTCGCTTCTATCCTGATCCGACGGTGAATCAGTGGATGTCAAGGATTGAAAATGTTGACCAATAACCGAACTAATACCTATTACATCCGACACCTTTCCTTCTTTAGAAACCAGAAAGTCCAAAGAAGTAGAATCCTTAAGAGTTTTACACAACACATAGGGGTCACCTATAACCAATTTTCCTACATGATTGTTTAAAAGAGCTTGTAGTGATTTAGCCCTATCATATTGTAACCTTCTCATGTCCGTTTTTACCACATTGATCTGAGAAGATAAATCCTGAATCGTAGTGTTCGCTATCGAATATAACGTTTGCAAATGAGATCGCAATTTTAAGTAAGCACTAAACTGTGATTTCCTTTAGTAAATTCCATAGGATTTAAACCACTGTACACAATCAGCTTTAGTTTCTTCCCACCAGAGACCTAAATCAGAATATAAGAAACTCACCGATAATCTGGCTTCCAAGATTAATTTAACTGAGTTTTTAACTCTTGGCTCCTGCAGGCAGGTGGAATTCAATTTCCATCTATTGGACCTAGGGCCCTGCAATGGTAATTCACCCACTTCTACCTGCACTAGCTGATGATCGGAAAATTCAATGGGCAATATACAAAAATCATGCACTGACAGAAAATTAGAACATAGCAAATAATTAATAGTGGAACCTTTTGACCCCTTATAAAAAGTATAACCACACTTAACTGTGGAAGACTGGTTGCAATTACGCAAATCTGCTGTGGACAACATTGATACTAAAAAATTAGAATCGCAGTAAATTTTCTTAGAAGTCATCCCTTTACTAAGCAGGGTACAATTGAAATCACCACCCCACAAGATGGGTAAGGTCGTAACTAAATAGGGCTGAATTTCTTTAAAACAGTTTATTCTAGCAGTCTTAGTTTGGGGATTGTAAATATTTATCAAATGAAACTGAAGGCCCTGCCATGCACCATCCAAAATTAAGACCCTCCCAGGGATCAAATCAATCAGTTTATATAAAGAAAAAGTAGACCAGCTAAACAGAATCCCTATGCCATCTGCCGTTTCTCTACCAAAAGACCAAAATGACGGCCCCCGTGGCCAGTCATTTTGAAAAGAAAGTAGCTGATCCTTAGAAAACATCCAAGTTTCCTGAACAAAGCATAGGGAAATTTTCCTGTCATGAAGCAAGTGAAAAAGCGCTTTCCATTTCATCGGATTCAATAAACTATGAGTGTTCAAGGAAGCCCAAATGAACCCCATTAAAAAAAAAGCCAAAGTCAAGCACCCACCTCATTTTTTCCTGCGTTTCTTTTTCTTTTCCTTATACTCATTTAAAGGTTCACCTGGTACAGACTTTTGTGAATCAGAGTCCCCTAGATCCATCTCTGAATCTCCCCAGGCAGGAAAAAGAGCTGCATAAGTATTATGAGTTTCCAACTCTAACTTCGCTGGTGCAGCTACTGCCTTAAGGGTCCTACTAGACCTTCTGGGAGGCAAAGAAATGGGAGCCACCAGCCCTTCATCCTTTTTTTCCTCTGGATCTTTATAACACACCGGTTGTAACATACCTTTTTTCTGGATTTGATCTACAAGTCCGGGTTTTATTTCCACAGGAATGGGGGGGGGGACCACTACCTCTACAGGAACCGAAGTTAGAGGCAAGATGAATCCTTCTGCCCTTTTAGGAAGAGCCAGGGTGGGGGTTGCATCCTGTACCACAGCTTCTGCCTTAAGAACCACCTCCTGAGCGTGCTGGACCAGCAAATCACCACTACCACTGGAGGCCTTATTCTTGGCTGCCCATGCGCAATCCTTAAAGGCATGTCCATAGGTCTCACAGAGATCACATCTGGTGGGGTTAGTACACTGCGGTACACCGTGTCCTAAATCTCCACAATTGTCGCATCTGGGGCGTTCACAAGTACTAGATAAATGGGTTTTTGAACCACATTTATAACACGCCCGGGGTTGGCCACTATAAAAACAAACACCCCTATCCCTCCCCAACAAAAAAGAGTTTGGGATATGTTCTATGCCCTTCTCCATCTGTCTCAATTTGACTTTAAATCTCCAACCCCCTGTCCAAAATTGTTCCATATCCAATATAGGCTCTGGGTCACCCTGTAATTCACACTTGAGGGACAACCAATGGGTAATATCTTCAATATGTACACCTTCGTTCCTCAACATGATTGTCACATGTTTAATTAAAGGGGTAGAAAGGGGAATAACTAAAAAAGGAGTACACAATGGGGAAAATTTCACCTGGGCATATCTTTCCCAGAATAATTCCAATAAATATGCTGAATGAAAACTAATATCAAAATTGTCTTCCCCTGAAATATTAATGAAAGCAAAAACATCCCATGCAGAAAACCCCAGAGACCCTTTAATCAGCAGTTTCCCCACATGATACCTATCCGGTCTGTCTGGTAAACCCCCTTTATATCGAAGGTGAACTGCATTGCGCCGAGGTGCAGCTTCCCTTTTAGCATTAGGAAAAAGAGCTAACATCAATGGTTTTTCCGTAGAAGGGAGTGTATTAGTACCTATTACACTAGATTTATCCGCCTCTATGGTGGAAGCTTTAACAGCACCCCCCCATCATCACAAACAGTAGTTTCAAGGTCCAGAGCCCCACCAACATCCTTTTCAACTCCCCCCTTCCACCCCTGAGGGTTCCAAACCAGAGAATTTTTCTTAAAGTCAAAAACAGGGTCCCAATCCTGTGAAGGAGTCCAAACTCCTTTCCCCGACTGCCCCCATCCTGCAGCTCGTAATGCCCATTGAGGAGACCAGGAATTATCATGGGCCAAAGGAACTTCAGATTGTTGAGGACCTATCCTTGAGAAAGGAAGATCAATTGTCTCTCTAGCAGCACTCAGCAGTCTCAGGCACTGTTCAGACTCCAAATCCAACCTCTGCCCCTTTCTATCTTTGAAGCAAAAGTTAGTAACCCCCTCCTGCTCACCAGAGTCAGTTTGAAAAAGGACAGTACTTTGTAATGAGGTATAATTCAAGTCAGTGTTCAGGGATTTAAACACAAACTCTGAGTCTTTGTTTAAGGAAACCTTTCAGCAGCAGATCCAGCATCACTACTCACCCCCAGTTTCCCACCTTGTACGAACTCAGAATAAATAATTGTCTTAGTTGTTTTCTCTGGCAGCCCCCTTTGGTCACCAACGTTCACACTGAATCCAGGAACTGGGACCGATACCGAACTATCCACATCGTGTAACTGAAGCAAACACAAATCAACTGCTTCCTCGGCCCAAAACACTTCCGTATTCTCCAGTGACATTAGGATTTCTCGCGATGCACAGACCACCTCTCCAGAAAAACCTCCAACAGCATCCGCTACCAGTGGTACAGGAACAATCTCTGTCATTCCCTCCACCAAAGCTTTCTCAATATCAGAAGTAACCTCGCCGGTTTTCAATTCCTCCAGGTTATCCAGCACCGAACATGCCTCATGAAAAATCTCCTCAGCAAAGGTATCAGTAGGCATTTTGTCTCGTAACTGCTCAGGAAACTGACGATCCATTCCCTCCAGCGTCTCCTCCACAACCTCCTCCACTTGGCTACATAACGAAGCGGCCATCTTGCCGCCAGCCAGTCGGCCCCCTACTGACAATCAGCAGAGGAATTTCCCCGGAGTCCTGGCCAAATTTCCCTCATTCACTAAAAATACCACCAACAGCTTAATCTGGTTCAAGGTCAGTTGGCATTCATCTGCATCCCCCTCCACTGGGTCATGCCTGAAAATAGGCAGGATTTGTCTAGTGCACTTACCTGGTCAACAAAAACTAAATAAAATAAATAAACTCGAGCGTTTTGGGGTATTTTTGTACCAGATTTTTGAAATGGCCTTTTTGGGACCCCACCTCATGAACAGTGACATTGAAATGTCATTAATCAATCCTGAAAGTTGATTTCACACAGCAACTGCACCATTCTGCGACACAGGTGCGAAAATATGTTTTGGATAAGATGTAAAAAATGACAGCTATATTTTTTCATAAAGGAGTGTGAAAAAATGGGAATGCTGTTAATCTGGAGTGAAAATATTAAAAATTGGTGAAATTATGAGCATGTGTAGAAACAGCATAACGCACGCCCGTAATGCAGTCATTTGTTGGAATTTTTTCACCATATTTGTAACATGGTCTTTTTGGGACCCCACCTCATGAACATTAGTACTGTCATTTCATTAATCAGTCTTGAAAGATAATTTCATGCAGTGACCACGAAATCACCTTTCAGGACCGAATAACGAAATGATAGTGACAGCATTCATGAGGTGGGGTCCCAAAAACCACATGTTGAAAATTCTTGTGCCAAAATTCCTAAGAATGGCTGAGATATCAACATAAGTTGAAACCCCATGTTGACTGCCATTAAACGGTGCTGACCTTTGATTCTTCAGTTCAGTTCGGCTTCAAAGAAAGTGCAGACATGTCCCAGTCCTCAGAAGATGACAGTGCCGACCTCTGGAGGTAAGTATGGGGTAAGGGGAGGTGCAGGGACATGGTGCTCAGTGGGGGTGGGGATGGGGAGACAGGACTTGGGAGATGATGTGGGACAATTTTCTTTCTTGCAGGTTAAAAGAAAAAGATGTCGGGGGACCATTTTCTTTATTAACAGGTATAACAAAAAGTAAATACTTTTGGGCACATTGGAGTGGGCTCCCAGTGTGCCACATGAGTTGGGGAAGGGGATACATGCTGCCAACAAGGGGATCAGGCAACCCAGTCGGCAAAGAAAGTGAGCTTGGAGCATAAGGGGCATCAGACACTAGGAGTGGGCATCCCGACGTTGTAAAGATAAATATAAAAAACAATTATCTGGGCACACTGGTGTGGGCTCCCAGTGTGCCACAATGTGGGCCGGGGGGCACAGCATGCCGACACAGGGATTGGGCAGCCTGTTGTCAGCAAAAAGAGTTTAGGGGAGCAAACCAGTTCAATGCAGGATCCTGCATCAAACATTTTGATGCAGGATTCTGCATCGAAGAAAAGACGTCCGGGGACAGTTTTCTTTTTTCACAGGTTTATTTTTTTTAATAGCACATTTTAGCACACTGGGGTGGGCCCCAAGTGTGCCACATTAATTGGGGGGGATACATGCCATCATGGGGATTAGGCACCCTGATGTCAGCTTTAACAGAAAGCACCGTGGCTAATGTTGAGATGGGGAGGTGCAGAGAACCAAGCACTGGGAGAGAAAGCCGCACTGCAGCTAACATTTAAGCTTTTGGGGAGGGGGTCAGAGGGAGCAAAGACTGGCTATAACTGCAGCTATGCACATTAGCGTGCACTCTAATGTGCATGGCCAGAGTTCAGGCTACAGAAGGAAATGAAGCTCTCCCATTGGAGAGGTTCATTCCTTTTAAGTCCAGTACATGCCACGTCAGCAAAGCTGAACTGCTGTTATGAGCAGAGTGCCTAGTCATTGGTGTGCACTGCCAAACCCATTGCAGTTTCAGCTGTAATTGGCTTGGCAGTGACACACCTCTCAATTCCCATTATTTTCCCAAGACGTTTAGCACGCAAGCACATCAAATGCAAAAAGGGCCTTAATACAGGAAGTGCTTTATTCAAAGCAGTGCACTGCAGTATGCAGAAGTGATGGTGACTACGCCCAGAAATGATGAATGCATCATACAGAATAAGGATGGACATCTAAAAATAATGCAAAATACAATAATCACCCCCCCACACACACACACACACACTGCATACACATTGGCAAAGTGCAGTGCAGAATAAGGAATCCAAAAAACTGCCCTTTACAAGTTGGCAAACACAACACGACCAACAACACAGAAACTAACCTTCACCAGCAGGAAGATCACAAGCAACGGCAGCATGGCATGTTAAGTAATACCCTTTCATAGGCTGCAGCATTTGCAGACTGAGGCATAAAACCATATCATGCCACCAGGGCAGGGCAAAAGGCAAGCACAGGCTGTCCACTGCTCGGATCACATGCAGTACATGAACCTCCCTGATGAACACATTGTGGGCTTCTACAGCCTGAACAGTGGAGTGCCTCACTATTTATGTAAGCTGCTGCATGATGATCTTGCAACAGCCAGACTCAGAAGCCATGCCAAGAGTGTGAAGCTAAAAAGCACTGCATTTATAAATCTGCTGGAGGCAACTTCCAGGTACCAACTGGAGACACTACTGGCATAAGATAGTCCATCATGCCATGCTAGCTGGGCAGTTTCTGGATGCACTGCTGTTGCCCACCCTGGAACACATCACCCTTCCAGCACCCTGACAGAATGAATAGTAAATATCCAGCAATTCTACCACATGCCAAACATGCTAGCCATTGACTGCACCCACTTGGCCATATATGCACCACCTGTAGGGAATGGTGCCAATGTATACATCAACTGCAAAGGCTTCCACTCCTTGAACATTCAGGTGGTGTGCAATGACAATAGCCACATCACCGATATACTAACATGGTACTCAGGAGCATCACACAATGCTTTAATCTGGAAGAGCTCTATCTTGTACCAGCATTTTGATCAGGGAGATATCCCTGATACCTTCCTCCTTGGTAAGAATACACACAGTGCAATACTGCATCACCAAAACTGTCTACAGAACTGAGCCTAATGGTGACTGTGGCTGCCCTACAGGTGACAGTGCCTACCACTTGTGTCAACAGCTGATGATGCAGATGCTATTGTCAGCAACTGCTGTGGAGAAGTGCTACAGTGTGGCACTCTAGACAACAAATAATGTCATTGAGCACATTTTTGGACTGCTCAAAATTTGATTCAGGTGGCTGGACAGGTCTAGAGGTGCCCTACTACATTATTGTCATCCCAAGGTATGCAGAATATTCCTTGTATGGTAAATCCTGCACAATATTGCACTTAGACTACCTGCAGAATACCCCTACAATGCCAGAATGGGGACAGTTTTGCAGAAGGATCAGGGTGTACACAAAGAGCCTGACACAAGTGAACAGCAAATTGCAATATTTGGAAAATGTGGGATAGTAACAGCAACACAGGAAACAGATATGCATGTAAATATACACATTAAAAAAGGAGTGAAAAAGATGAAACCAGAAATGCAAACACATCAGCATAGGCATCAAAAGGAGGAAGTAAAAACATAGTAAACATTATGCATGGAGGGATTCAATACAAGCATAACAACTTTATGTGTGGGGGAAGTAAAGTAAAGTAAAAGCATAGAAACCCTTTGTAGGGGAGGGGCAAACAAAGTTAAAGCACAGTAACCCTGTATGTAATGGGGAAACAAAATAACTGTATAATAACCGTATGCATTAGGGGGAACAAAGTAAAATCATAGTAACGCTATGGGGGGACACACAAATGCACAGTGGGGGGCATGACATACATGCACAGTCACTACTAGGAATTGTAGACACATCCAGGACAAGTCCAGCAGATATTCCTGCATAGTCACTACATACAGGTGGTAGGGGGGACAAAAATGTGAGGAAATCCAGAACAACAACAAACTGTGGTGTGGGGTAGGAACAGTGTAAAATCTCTGATAGATGGTTACAAACAAAAGACACAGGAGCTCTATCCCTGTGGGGGGGGGGCAAAGCACACTCAGAGACATCCTGTCATGTATGGCACAATAGAATGTCATGCAGTTGGGTCATGGTGGCATGTGCTAGCTGTGAGAGAGTGTTCCACAACCACCCCATACCCAGACATGTGTCCATGTGGTGGACATGGCACTGTCAGCTGTGTTCATAGTGGGGCTGTCCCAATGCACACACACACACCATGTGCAGAATCTCTGTGGCTGCACCCACACAGCGTATGGGGTTGGGTGGCTGATCCCTTCTCCTGACCCATGGTGTTTTGCCAGAAGATACCAAGTGCAGACTATGGCCTGGTGTCTTGGGCGTGCAAGGAGTTCTAGAGACACCCGACTTTGTCATGCAGCCAGCATGTAGCATCACCACCCCATGCAGGGTGAACAGTCCCACACGCTGCATTGGAGTGGGCTGCCCAGTGACCGGGGATGCTTGTACAACCTTCCTGATGGTGTCAGTCAGCTCCTGGGGTGGCTGGTGTAGCCCCAACAGTGATGGCCTGCATGGCCACACTTTAATTATGGGCTGCAGCAGCCTCCCACTTATGGTATGCATGCAGGACTGTGTGACTGTGGCCACCCACTACTGATGCCTGTAGGCAGCATTGTTCTCCTTGTTTCATGGCATGGATCTGGTGTAGCTTCACTGTCAAAGCATCTTGGGCTTTCGCAGCCACCATCAGGTTGCTGCAGTCCTCCTCTGCTGGATCCAGTCATGCTCCTGAAATGTGACTGCTCATGCTGTGGCCTTTGGGATCCAGCAGCCTGCTTTGTGACTTGGCAGGGTTTGGGGGCTGGTGGTGTGGAACAACAGGAATGTAAATATGAAAATTACTACGGGATGTCCTCTGTCCTATGTAGGCTGCTAAATCAATAGTCCAGAGTGTTTCCCAAGCAGACCCAGAAATCTAAAACCAAAACATGCATTTATTACTTCCACTAAAGAAAATAAAGTTTTGTATCACTAGGCCACTTCATCAGGATCAGTGGTAATACTCTAATGGTATTGCATCTAGGCTTTTAAAGGAAATATCATTTGCGGCTGTAACTTGAGTGTTGCTACAGCTACAGTAGCTTACCCTCCCAGATGAATCATGGTTTCATTTCTTTTCTTGTAGTGAATGCTTACTGTAAAAAGCTATTTTTCTGCAGGCTGGGAGTGGCCAAATTCTTGTTGTCAGAAGCCTTCTGTCTGGGAGGGTAAGCTAGCTGTAGCAACACTCAGGTTACAGCTGGAATTATATTTCCAATAAAACTCTAGAAGTTATTCTGTAGGTGTATTACAATAGTTCCTGATGAAGTGACCTACTGTCACAAAACGTTTACACTGGTGGATAAACGCATCAATATTTGGAATAACTCAGGAGTTGAGTACTTTCACTTTTTAGATTTTAGATGAGAGGGATATGTTCAGTTGACCTCCTGTGGCTGGGCCCCTGCATCTGTGCCCTGTGTCAAGGGTGTTGGGGGCATGCAGCTGGCATGGCCATGCCACAACCAGGCCTGCTGTCCTGATGGCTGTACTGCAGCTGCCTGCAGGCCAGATCGGTCCTGCTGCACACCATTCTCTGGATCCATGACACATAGAATTTGACGGCAGATAAGGACCGCTTGGCCCACCCAGTCTGCACACTCAGCTCATGTTGCTGTCATGGCTCAACACAAAAGCCCTCCATCTTGGCCAGCAGCATGCCAGGAAGCTCAATGTCAGACTGTAACAAGGTGTGTGGCTGTGCCACTGCAGCCGCACACTCTGCAAGCTGTCCTCAGTCTGTGGTCCACAGCCCATTGCCAGTGTCCAAGGCTGTTAGTCTACTGCTGCCTTGCCTGCATCTGCAGGCAAATGGATAACAACACACATTTATTACAATACAGGTAGGGCATTGCCTATAGATTGGGAAAGGTGGCTGCTTAATGCTACAGCTCCATTACCCTTTACCATTCATCTTCCGCCATCCATTCTAGGTTTAAAAATGGAGTGCTTTGAAGTACTGTCACAGATAGCCATCATTCCGTATTCTCAGGAAACACAGATTTGAAATATTTCACTTACCTGCAGTACCACACAGCTCCACCTACTACCTTATTGAGACTTTCTGTCGTCCAAGATGCCTCCTGTAAACAATGGCAGGAGAAATGCAGCCGCAACTTCTTCAGACCTAAGAATAGAGATATTTTCACAATTACTACATAACACGAGGGAATATAAAGCAGCTTTTCTATGCTCTGCTTAAGACATAATGTGACTTTGCCGGAGACTGGATGTAGTCAAGCATCAGATAGCCAATATAGCGCTGACAGAGAACTCCTTAATGTGTCGGAAAATGTAGTGATGGATGCATGGAAATTTTCACAAACTCCGCAAAACAATAACTTTTTCTTAAAGATCTTATTTATTTTTCAATATGACCCTGACATTTTGCACATAACCTTGTGCTTTTTCAAAGTGCTTCTGTATTTTCTAAAATAAATTTGTAGAAACATACATATTACAAACTGATAATAAAGCCCTTGCTAACAATTTCATTTAAATTATATTTTTTCCCCTTGTTGCAGTACTCCTGCGTTAATTACCTAGTGATTCTGTGTTTTTATTACTTCTCCCTTTATCTTTTTCCTTTTTACATAAAAAAGAACTTCACTTTTCTGCATCTGTTAAAATAAAAAAACATCATTTTCAACTGTGATAACGTGGTGTTCATTAACTGAGTTCAATTAATCAAACCTATTCCAAACTTTGAAATGAACTGTAAAAAACACTTTTCCTGTTACCACTTTGCTTTACCAATACTATGCTCATCTGTGCTATAAAAATGCTTTAGCATTTGCAATGCTTATCTCTGAAATAAAAAAAAAACTTTCTTTAAGTACGCTTTTTGGTGGTATTTCTTATTTTTCATGTAATATGGTAATCATTCATCATGACATTATCAAACAGAAAAAAAGCCAAAACCTAGGAGCTTTACTGACCCTGTAGCCAGAAAGCTCTCTAGTTTTACTATGCAGTGGTTCTTTTTGTTAGTTTACTTCATCTGTGTTTGTCTACCTGTTCCATATCTGTAATTTGCAACAGTAATTTAAAAATTATTATGTAGCTGCTGCTTTATTGCTTTTAGTCTCCTAATTTGCATTCTAAAGAACTTTGTTTCAACTTACTTGTGACATACGAAGATACAAAATTTGCCAGCAGATAAAGGCCTAGAGGTCTATCAAGTCTGCTCGAATGTGCAGCTAGCACCCCTTGTTCTGCAGCTGCCCCTCCCTTCCACCCTTGCTCTTCATTAACCCTCCCCTTGTCCTGTCCCATCCCCTTTTGAAGCAGTCCACTGTTCTACTGAATACCACTTCTGCAGGTAATGCATTCCACCCAGCCACCACCCTTTCTTTAAAAAAGTGTCTCCTCATCTCCCTCCTGTACCTTCCTCCCTCCCTCCTTCCAGTCTCATATCATGGCCCCTGGTGTCCCTCCCCTCCCTTACTTTGAACAGCCCCTCTGTACCTGTCTTGTTTATTCCTTTCATGTACATGCAGCGTGGTTGTGTAATGGCGTCTGCTAATAGCGCTTGTCCTCACTGTGTGTGTAGAGTGCAAGCCTTCACTTCCTCTTGAGCCTGCTCATCCTTGTAACCACACAGGATGTGGTTTCACGAGCCTTCCTAGGTTCGTGTATTGTTGTTAAGCAACAGTCTGGCATTCCTTTCAGATATTATGTAGGATGCCTTCTATGGATGAGCAGGCTCTATTTGTGGTTAGGCTGATATTCTGTTTATTTCTTCCATCTTTTTTATTTAAGTGCCAGTGTGTTATAATTAAAGCCAGGTGAATATTGGCCTTGCTAGACTATATTTACTCACTTTTTAACGTCATTGCTGTTCTAGTTTGATATTGCTCGTTGTACTACAGGAGAAAAAAGTGGGGGGAAAAAGGAGTTTGTCATACTATTGACTATGTCTTTCACTTATCCGTTCTCTGCTCAATATATTATTATTCTAATGAGTTCTTAGTGGTGGTATTTATAATCAGAACAGTTAAACTGGTAGATATAATTTTATACTTTATAGGGCCTGATATGGGCGGGGGGGGTTGAAAAAGTGCTAGAGGGGCATAAATAAAAAGTAATTTTTAACAACCTTCTTCTTATTGTTAATATTATGTGAGTGTTATAGTAATTTTTGTATTTTGCAGATATATTCCCAATATTGTTATTATGTGGAACCCTTTGGGACTGATCGATTCTCTACCAACATGCCTGCCAATTGACTTCTGTGTTCATGCCAATCTGGATTTAAACATTGTAGTTTGTGTATCCATTTCATTTCTATTTTATCAAATTTTTGCTGGTAATTACCACTCCTCTTGGGTGGATACACTGCTTCTAGTCCTCGAAATCTGAGTGTTGCTCCTGCATGGCCTGCATCTTTAAAGTGCATAGCCACTGGGGATGTCTCATCCTGCCGTCCTATATCCTCTTTATGTTCTTGTATCCTTACTTTTAATTGTGTAGTTGTTTGGCATACACATATTCTATCACAGGGACACTGAAGAACATATATCTGATGAAGTCTGGCAGTGTACCAGGTGAAATGTTAGTACTTGTCAAAGCCACTATTTTGTATTTGTGCACTCTGCATATTTATAAACTTTGGATTTTCATTCCACTTGTTGTCGGATTTACTGCTGTATGGGTGCTAATATGCTTACCTTTCTTAGAAGGATGTCTGTAGTTATTTTTCTTACGTGTGTGACCACATACTGAGCATTTCCCACAAGGTGACATGCTTGGTTGTAATAGTCCTAGCAAAAGTTGTTATCCTAGTTCTGGTGTTTTATAAAATTGTGATTTTACCAATTTGTCTTTGAGTGTGGTAACTTTCTTTGCTGCTACTATTGGATTCCTTTGTAAAATTGGTATATTTTGGTTGTCACTGCATACTAAGGGCCAATGTTTATGAATAATACGTTTTATTTTAGGCATTTTATGGCAGTATTTAGTAGAAAACATCAGCTGCTCCTGTCTGTACCTGGTTGCTCTTGATGTTAGCAGATCCTGCCTATCTTTCATTTGTATTTTAGCCTGTCTGTTTTAATATTTGATGGCAATAGCCTCTCTCCCTAAATCTGTCCATAGTTTCTTGTTTGTTTTTCTCAAATTCTATTTCGGTGGAGCAGTTCCTTCTCACTCTTATCAATTGTGAATAGGGTATGCTTATTTTTAGACTGGGTTCATGAAAGCTTTGCCTATGCAATATAGCATTACGGTCTGTTTTTTTTTCTGGAATAAACTAATCTCTAACCTGCCATCCTGTTTAAAAATAAGTAAATCTAGATACAGAATTTCTGACTCACGATAGTCCTTTTTAAATTTGATATTAGTGTCCACTGAATTTAAATATTGATGAAATGACTTTAAGTGTATTTCATTAACATTCCATATAAAAAATACATCATCAATAAAACAATGCCCTGTGATTATTTGTGTAAAGTAAACGTTTATTCTCTATTAAGAATGTGTTGTCTTTCAAATTCTGCCATGTATGCATTAACATATGCTGGGGACATTATGCTGCCCATCGCTGTTCCCTTTATTTGGAAATAATACCGATTATTGAATTTGAAATAATTTTTCTCCAATATCAGTTCTGCTAGTTCCCGTAATAGTTTTGTTTTGGGTTTGTGAGGTTGTTGTCTGGTGTCATGTAGTTTTCCAAGGGTTTCTGCTCCCTCGCAATGTGGAATAGACATATATAAGTCTGTGACATCTGCTGTTACTAAAAAATAATGTGTAGGTAAACCTTTCTCAGATATGTCTTTTAATATCATGATCATGTGTCCTGTATCTTTGACGGAATTGGTAGTTTGTTCTATCAATGGTTGTGTGTGCATATTGATGTACTGGGATATGGTTTCCCGTAATGAACCTACAGCTGAGACAATAGGACGTGCTGGAGGATCAAGACTATTTTTGTGAATTTTTGCTATACCATAAAATGTAGGTGTCCTTGGATTTTTTTTCATTAATACTTCACATTTCCAGTCTAGTAGCCATCCCATTGCACTCAATTATTTTAGTGTGTGTGCAATAGTTCTCTGTAGCTGTTGTGTGGGATCATTTCCTAGAAGCTGATAGTTCTGATTATTGTCTAATAATTTCATGTACTTTCTATAATAGTGATCTTTGTCCATTATCGTTGTTCCTCCACCTTTATCTGCCTGTTGAAGTACTATCTGGGCATCTTCACAGAGAGAAGCTATGCCTTGTTTTTCTTCCTGATTGAGACTGTGGTGTCCGGGAAAACAATCTTGTCCTTTTGCAAATAGTTTCTCTATCTCTTTCTGAACAAGCTGCCAATAGCTCTTTATACTGATACTGAAGATCAAAGGCTACTTTAACCCCTGGATGAGCCCTGACACCCTTGAACAAATGAAAAATAGAGACCACCTCTGGCATTTAGCTAGGGCCACTGGCAAGCAGTCTGATATCCTGAACTACAAACATGCAAGGAATAACTGTACCAGGACCATCCAATTAGCCAAAACCATATACTATATAGATGCCCTAACCAAGAACTTGAATGACGGGCACAAATTCTGGGCAAACCTAAATGAGGTCACCGGGTGAGAACCCAAAACGGCCCCTACCATGATCTGCATTGATGGCTCTCCATCCTAGACCCTAAATCTATCACCAACACCTTTAACAATGCCTTCACTGACTTGCAGATTGTTCCACCAGTTGACTTCTTCTCCCCCACCATCCCTGCTGCACCCATGCAATCCCCATCACATCCCCCCTTTCACTTCAAGACTATTACCTTTGGAGAAACCAGAAAATATCTGTGCAAAATGTTTGGGAAGGGGAGATTCAGTGGGGATAACCTTGACCTGAAACTAATCTTGCTCTCACTCGAAGTAATCCTGTCCCCTCTCATACATATCCTCAACCTCTCATTCCATCTCACAGTATTCCCCCAAAAATGGAAAGCTGCAGTAGTCACCCCTGTGTACAAGAGTGGGGATCGTGCCTTTCCCAGGAACTATAGACCCATCTCTATATTACCACCACTCTCGATGGCCCTTAAATGAATCATTGCTGACCAACTTGTCAATTATCTGGACAAGTACATGCTCCTATGCACAGAGCTACATGGCTTTAGCGCTGGGCATAGCACCACTGAAGCCCTCTTGGAATACACAGGGTTCATCCACAAATCCCTTGATCTTTTCCAGTTAGTTGGGGATATCTATATTTACCTAATAAAGGCCTTTGACATGGTCAATCATGCCCTCCTAGTTGACCAACTCACTGTCATAGGCCTAGCCTCTGAGGCTGTTGCATGGTTCCGCAGCTACCTACACTGCCTTTCACAGTAAGTCAGGATAGATACCTTTCTCTCTGATACCAAGCCTGTGTGCTCAGGCATTCCACAGGGGTCAATACTGGGCCCCCTCTTCTTTAGCCTATTTCTGAATTGCCTCCCCCTAGCCAGTCAGTGCCAAATCCTCCTCTATGCGGATGATGCAGTTATCTTTTCTAATGGCTCTAACCCCACTGCTCTTGAACAACAGCTACAACGTGACTTCACTAGCATTGAGTTGTGGTTCAGAAATCATAAATTGATAATGAACTACAAAAAAACAAAAACTATGTTGTTCACCAGCCCTACGAACAAGCACAAAAACTACCCGCTATCAATATGTGATAGGGGTGGTGTTCCTCTTGAACGTGTTCATCACTTCAAATATCTCAGAATCACTCTTGACAGCTCACTCTCCTACACCTTCCACATAGACATCACAGCTAAAGCAATCAACAAATGCTTAGGGCTACTTTATCACCATAGCCTTCAGCATAGTGGTTCACAGTTCTGTGGGTTCTCTAGTGGACTACGGTCTGCCGGTATATGGCTCTGCCACAGATACTGCCCTCCAACATATAAAAACTGCCCTTAACAATGCCTGTGGGCTCACCTTAGGGGCATACCAACTAACCCACACCTGCGATCTCTATGCAAAGGCTCACTGGCTAACGCTCTTTGGTCACTTAAAATATCAATCCTGCCTCCTGGCCAAAAAGATCTGCTTTGGTCACTTCCTGACTGGGGTCCAACAACTCCTAGTTCCCAGCACTAATCCCAGACATACCCAAAATTCAGAACTGCAGTCCTTCCTGACTCCAAAATGTTGGACTTCTCAAGGACAAAGGTCCTTTGCCTATTGGGCACCTTTGTGGTTCAGCTCCCTCCATGAGAACATTATTAACCTGCCCTCTCCATGGACCTTCAAAAAGAACCTAAAGAACCATTTAATACAGGAATCTCAATGTGTTTGCCATCACTAGCACCTAGCAAAGGCATCTCCTACCATCTGCCCTTCTGCCAAACAGATCTCTCTCTCTCTCTCTCTCTTTTGGACACCTTGCACTTGGAGCTCAATACCCCACCCTGTCTCTCCAGCACTTCTATGCGCTAACTACCTCGTGTTGCTGACAACTAACAGGCTCCCTGCTGGGCACAGTTATTTAGTCTGTTCCTGTATGTATCCAACTGTGTTTACTTATTCCAGTTTTAGTTTTTGCTGTATTTTTTTGCATTCCTTTATTTATGGACCAAATGTACCTAAATGCTCTCATTCTAATCCTATTGCCTTCTTTGTCTCAATCCTCTGTATAATCAACTACTTGTTCTAAATGTACTAATGTGGAACCTATGTAAAGAGCTCTGAGCTCAAATGGTTAATCCAAGATCAGAAATAAATGCTCTCTATAGGTTCTCCCTACAATATGGTTCAATAACATAGACCCTTAAGCCTTAAGGGCCCTAGCTCTGTCACTGTCCATTACCTCACACTCCTCTTATCTGTTGCTGCATTGGGGGTATTTGGACTCTGTTATCAGCATTGGACTGTACACTCTCCAGCTCAGGGCTTTCTTTCTCTTAGGTTTGCCTCTCCCAAATGTGCCATATCTGCCATCCATAGATATCTTCTATATCCCACCATGATGTCTCCAGATGTCAGGTGGTTCTCCTGGAATATCAAGGGGCTTAATCATCCCATCAAGTGAAAACCATTCCTATCCCACCTCCATCAAGTCAAAGCTGATGTAGCTCTATTCCTAGAGACATCTCACTACAGCAGAATCTCTTAAATTATGTAAAGAATGGATAGAACATGAATTGCACAGTACCTTCATGGATAAAAAAGGAGGTGTGTCGATTGTCCTTCATTAATGGCTCCCATGGGGAATGATGTTTTAGAAAGCCTATACTGAGAGGCTCACAATCCTAGCACATATCCATCCATACCCCCTCTTGGAGAGTTCATCATTATGAATATGTATGGTCCTAATAAAAGTGATCTTATTTTATTCTTATCTTTCCCAGACAATAGCTGACCTCAGCCCTTTCCCTACTCATTATGCTAAGGTGAGACTTCAGTATCCTCCTGGATAGTACCCTGGATAACAGTAGTAGTACCCATCACTCCTACCCCCTTCCCAGCTATGACTGCATTGCAATCATTGCTTGCTGATAATGTGTTGGCAAAGTAGATGTAGAGTATGAAGCCACTCATACCCAGATGCCCATAACTATACATATTTTCCTCCCCATCATCAATCATATAGCTGACTAGATTATTGATTCCTTTCTCCTGCCTTGTTGCAGTACTTGCCCTCTGTGAACAGAGAGCTGATGGTGCCGTCAGACCTCTCTTCATTGTCAATCCTCTTGCAGCAACCCCCCCAATCCAAATTGTCCTTATGGTGCTTGGACTATTTACTACTACAAGACCAAAGCTTCTGGGAATTGGTAGTCAATGAATCCAATTTCTTCACTGAAACCATTGACAAGACAGATTCCTCCATGGAATCTGTTTAGGCTTATATCAGAAGGGGTTTAATTAGCTATGCCTTGTACCACTGAGAAGTGTCAATAGCAGAAGGAGTGCCAGGTGGTGTGAGAAATGGAAAGGTATGAGGATGAGTAATAAAAGAGACTGGCCCCTTAGGATAGAACCTAGAGGCCATCTTTGGACCTAATTATCATCTCTATGCATTCATTACCAAAAAGGAAGAACTTGCCCTCTCTCTCATCTCAAACATAGATAGTGGGAAGGAGGTGATAAGGTAAGCAAGCCACCTGCTTATTATCTGTAAAAGCAACAAGCAGCCAAGCACAACATGTGCCTCCAGTTAACCCAGGGGAAGCATCGTTACCTCTGGAGTTGATAGTGAATGATAAAAGAATGCAAGACTTCTAAGGATATGTGTACTCCTCCCCCTCCCCACCAATGGAGATTGATTGAGGGCTTTCTTGATACAGTGAGGCTCCCCTCCATTTCACCGGAACAGCTAGCAACTCTAGACGCCTCTCTTGCCCTACTGGAAATATTGCTGGACACTTCAGCAATGTCTCCCTTCAAAGTCCCAGGCTAGGATGGAATTATGATGATCTTTATCAGTTGATGTCAGCTGTTATTATATAACCACGTCTGCAGATGATCTCTCACTCCTATGAGAAGGGATCTGTCCCCTCAACCTTATGGGAGGCAGTAATTACTGTCATTCCCCAAAAAGGAAAGGATGTCATACAGTGTTCCAGCTATTGGCACTTATCCATTATAAAAGCTGACTTTAAAGTACTGGCCAAGACACTGGTGGCCAGAACAAGAAAAGAATCTTCTGACCCTCATCCATCCATCCATCCACCCATCCAAGGCTGGGTTTGTTAAGGGTGGATTAGACTAAGATCATATTATCTTTCTGGTTACTGACCAGCCTTTCACCTCAAACTTGCAACACTGAAAGAGGTGCATGGGCTGCCCTCTGGGCAGCTCCGTCCCCTCACTTCCCTATTTCTAACAACTTCACTACTGCCACGATTCCCACTGCCTACTGTATCACTACTGTCTAGAACGAACCACGTTGCATTCCTTATGCTGCTTATGCTTACTTATTTACTACCCTGTTCCATACGGATCTTACCTCCGTTCTGTACTACTCCTGTCTCAGGCCCTACACTTCTTGTAATCTGTTATCATGGGACCAGTGTGACTGCTTTATCGATTTACCTGTACTGTTCCTGTCTCATGCCTTACATTCCTTGTAATCTGACACTGTAGACCTGTTTGGCTGTTATCACTCTTCCATGACATACCGTTATGCTGCTAAACCCTGTCTTCTCCTGTTGTCAAATATACCATATTTTGCTCTGTATTACACTACCAATGTTTGCTGTAACCATGTGCCATTTATGTGTGTCTGTTTATACTCATGCTCTTCTTTTGTATGTACCCTGCTTTCTGTATTATCTGTATTATCTACCACTGTTGACGAGGTACCTTTGGAAATGAGCCCCTGGCTCAAAGGTTGTAAACTGATTGCAATATAAATAAATAAAATAAATAAATAAAAATAAAACCAGAGAGTTCCACAGGTCATGATATGCTTGAACCTAAATTCCTCAAACTTGGTGCCACAGGGCTATCTGCACCCATGCTTAATCTGCTTAAAAGGCCCTTTCTCTCAGAAACTGTCTAGGTGAGAAAGAAGGTCGCTGTGGTCATTCCATTCCATAAAGGTGGTCCTAGCACTGTAGTTGAAAACTATAGACCCATCTCCATTCATTGCCCACTGGCAAAGATTTTGGAAAGTATTCTGTATAACCACCTACAAGATTATATTGAATCCCATCACCTCCTCTCAACCTACCAGCATGGGTTCAGGAAGAATCACAGCACCCTCACAGCTCTGATAAAAGTATCAGCTGACATACTCAGTGCAATAGACCAAGGCCTTGTCACTGGTGCCATCTTCGTGGACCTCACAAAGGTGTTTGACCTGGTCAATCACAACCTCTTGATACAAAAGTTTCACTCTCTGGGCCTCGGTCACAGTGCTCTCGCATGGCTCCACAGCTATCTCTCCAACCTCTCTCAGAGGGTCAAGTGGTAAAGGGCCCTCTTGGACTTCAGATCTATAATGCATGGTTTGCCACAGGGTTCCATTCTGGGACTATTGTTATTCTGTCTCTTTAGTAATGATCTGCCAAACAACTGTGGTAAAGCCTCAGTTCACTTATATGCAGATGATGCCATCCTCTACTTCTCCTCAGAAGTTGGTTGGATAAACCAAAGTCTCACACCTGATTTCCATTCTCTCAAGGGATGGTTCTTAGAAAATCATCTAGTCCTCAACACAAAAAAGACCAAAAGTATGCTGTTCAACAACCCTGCCTCAGCATATCCTCACGATTCAATCTCAGGATGATAATGCCATAGAACTCATCCGCTCATTCAAGTACCTGGGTGTTACCCTAGATCCATCGCTCACCTTTGAAATTCATGTCAATTTACTGACTAAGGCAATTAACCAAAGGCTAGGTCTGCTGTATCATCTCTGTCCCCTCCCATCATCTGTCTCATTTCAAAAAATTGTGATGTCCACACTCATCCCTCTTGTCTCCTATGGTGCCAACTTGCTCCTCTCAGCCTGGGTCACCATCCTAGCCCACCTAAATCAACTCTGAGGGTAGGACATTTAAGCTCTAGGAGTAGACCTCTGGCATCACCATTGTAATGTTCTCTCATCTCTAAGCTGGGCACATATGGAGTTCCAATTACAGTACACCACCATGTGCCTCATGTTTAAGCTGGTCGATCTTTACCTCCCCCCCCGCCTGGACAACCTTATCAAATTTAGGCAGTCCCAGCATACTCTGTGGTCTGCCGCCTTCCCCCTGCTGGCTACTCCCACTCCTCTATTGACAGTAGGCAGGAGATCCTTTGACCTTTTGGCAACTTCCACCTGGAATTCCCTCCCACACTCGATTCTAACCAGCACCTCACTTCCACAATTTAAACACAATATCTCACATCCTTTTCTTGCCCCGTCTCCTTGTGCCTGCTTTTGCTGACAGATTTCCTGCCCCGTGGAAGAACTCCCATTGCTTAAAATAACCCCAATTCCACTATGCATGACTGTTAGTTAGCCAGAACTGCTATATTAAATGTCTCACACTTTAATTGACCTGATGTTACCTACACTGTTGTAACATTGAACTTGCACCATTGTTAAATTTACCTGTGTTAGCACTTGATCTGTTAGTTGTTGTATGTCTACTCCTCTGTAACATGTAAATATCTTTTGTCTTGTCCTGGGTTGCCCCTGAAAAAGGAACTTTACTGTCTTAGTGGGCCTACTCTGTTACCAAAATTTAATAAATAATAATTAAGTTCATTGTAGCTGCCCAGAAGTCTCCTTATGCAGTGGTGGTGTCATCTGCTGATTTTTAGAAGATCTTTGTTTCACTGCAGAGTTGATATCTTCTTAAAGCATTGCCAGCCTTCGGGTTTAGCCCTTCTTTCCATCACTGGATTCAGACCACTGCTGTGAGCCCACTGCTAGAGTGACCACCAATGGGTTGCTTTCCTTTCAGTACCCACTCCAAAAAGGTACTTGGCTGAGGTACCCACATTCCTCCCTTCAGCTTCTTCTAGTCATAGACTGCCTAGCCATGGTGTTGGGTTTTTCCCCATCCATCACAGGTGTCAAGGTGGTAAGCTCAAAATATATTAGAAACATAGAATTTGACTGCAGATAAGGACTGCTTAGCCCGCCTAGTATGCCCATTTCCCTACCTGATGGATAAGCTGCAGATCATAGTTAACCAACAGCCTACTTCATCCTACCCACCACTAGAATTGTCTTGGTAGGCCGTGATAATGATGACCACGATTGAGTGCTTTCAAAAAGGGCAACTCAATTGCAGATCCTGTCCACAGGGCTACCAGACAGGAGGGTGACTGGATGAAGGGAATTGTGAATATAGCGACAGGATGTCGCTATAGTGTACATGGCCGAGGGAAGGGAGGAGATGAGGCGCAGGAAGTGATGAGAGGGAGGGTTTCTGAGGTGTAGTGCAGGTGGTGGGTTGCCCAGCTGGCCCCGTGGCATGGTGGGTGGGTGGGTGGTGGGCTACGGTTGTGAGGGTGCCACCCCCAACTGGATCTTCCCTTCCACGGGGGTTTGCAAGGTGACCCATAGGGTCTCCATGTTGCCCTCTGCATCCTCCACTCTCATAATCTTAATATTATCCCTAATGAACATGGCTACTCCTCCCCTTCCCCCTCTGCCCACCTTTTGGCCTTCCTTAGCACAAGGTACCCACTCAGATTAAGGTCCCAGTCATGGCCAGGGGTGGCCCAAGTTTCAGTGACAGCTGCTACATCCACCCCACCCTCAAACAGTGTGGCCTGGAATTCAGGCATTTTATTCCCCAGGCTGCTGGTATTTATTAAAGCCACCCTCCAACTCTTGTCCCTATCCTTGTTTACCATATCCTTCCCAGATCTTTTATACGTCCATCCACACTTCTCCCCTAAGGTACCATCTGTCCCCCCTCAATGGGGTTGCAGGCCAGTCCTACCGGTGGTATGGATGGCTGGATCAGCCCAGCAGTGCCCCCTACCCCCCTTCACAAGTTTAAACCCCATCTAGCCTGAATGAAATCATTCATCCCCCATTTGGGAACTTCCTTCCCCACCAGATTTAGGTGAAGACTATCCTGGGCATACAGTCCCTTGCCTTCCCAAACTCTCCCCAGTCTCCCAACACCCCAATCCTCTGTGCTTCACCCCATTTCCCAAGCCAGTGATTAATCTCCCTGATCTTCTGTTTGTTCTCCACAGTGGCCCATGGCGCTGGCAGGATTTCCAAGAAGGAGACTGTGCATCCATAGTCATGACAGACTATGGCCAGTTCTCAGAACCTTGCCTGAATTTCCAGCAGACTATTCCCCACAATAACATTTGTTCCCAGATGCAACAGGAAATCGGGTGATCCTCCACAGTCCCTCACCAGCTCATACACCATGAACTTTGCCCTATGCACGGTCAGAACAAAAATACCCACTACCTTAACTGGACTGGATTTTCTCTCTCCCTGCCCCACCCAATGAATACCTTTGATTATGGAGTCCCCCAGCAGGAGAACCTTACTGTCCCCCTTGATCTTTTGTGCACCTCCTTTTTGGACTCCCCTGCCAGCACCTGTCACCTCCCCCCTCCTCGAGACCACTTTCCCTTGGATTCTTTTTGGACCTTCTACAAGAAAACCCCTAGCTGCCCTACCCCTTTTGTCATGCCTTTTATAACTGAGTTCCCCAGCTCCCCTAAGTTTAGCCTGCACTCCTCTCCCTACCCCAAACAAGCCTTTTTCTCAGACCTCCTCCTCCCTTCCAGCTCCCACCTCTCCCATTCCCCCCATCATGGCATTCCCATCACCATCACCCCCTCCTACCTCCTCCCCTTTCCTCTTACCCCTTCCATGCCCACCTGCAGGTCCCCCTTACAGCAGGGCTTTCTCTGGTATGATCCTCCCCCCTCGAAGGATGCCTCTTCCTCATCTCAATCTCTCCTTCTTTCTCACTGATTTGACTTGCAGCCTCCGCACCTTCTCTCATCTGGTTCCCCCCCTCCTCTTCTTTGACACTTGATTTGCTCCCTCCCCTGCTAGCATACTTATTTGCATTACCGATGCCCACCCTCATCTGATTCACCATATCCCTCTCTCCTTCACCATCCTTTTCCTCCTCTACCCCCCTCACCACGTCCTCTTCAACCAACTTACTCAATGGCTCAAATTTATTATACTGTAGCACTCAAAGCCAACCTCCTTTTTTTGTCCTGATTTCCCACTATCCACTCCTCCAGTAGGCCCCCTGTCAGTCCCAACCCACCTGTTCCCCCCACTTCCTACGATTTAGCCTGTTTCCTCTATGGGTTACCTCCCAGGTAGCTACCCCCTTTGCTACTAGCCCATGCCCTATAGGTTCTCCACTCCTGCCTGATGAAATGGATCCAGGTCGTACTCTATCACTGCCCTCCTGCTCCCCACAGGCCCTCCCAGACATGTTTATTCCCCCCCAAACAACTCCAGTTTCCTCCATACCCAGTCAAGCTCCCCCCGATCTGGAATAACTACCTACAGACTGGGCAACCTCCCTCCCTCCAGGCCCAATTTAGGACCATGGCTACCCTGCAGCCAGTGCACCATATAATCCTGCCAAAGATGCCTGCCATGGTGGCTGGGGACCACCCCCAGAGGCCCTCTCCAAACATTCTTGGATGTTCACCCTTGACCAGGTCCCCACCCCCAGGTAGGCCTACTCACAACCCTGTACAGCCAGCCATATGGGGTGATGTAGCCTGTGAAATTAAAAACAAAGCTCTTGGACCAACCTACTAAGCAGAATAAAAGAGCATGAACAGAGTTACATCCCCTAACAGTTCCAAGAATAGTCAGAGTCACAACTGGAAAAAAAACCAGTATAGCCACCCAACCAATCAGTGACCTACCTCCACCTGGTCCTCCTCCTCTAAGCATTTAGTGTGGGTGGCAAATTAGCATCCCAAGAATGGCTGGGCTTGTCCCTTAAAAGGCCCAGCCACAAGTCCTGAAAATGGAACCCTGGATTTCTATTGGGCACTCCAACTCAGATCACTGAACTCCTCCTAGCCACTGATGTGGTCCTTCCCGGCTCCAAATTTGCTCCTGATACAGCTCCTGTAACAGCTTTTTCACCTCTGATGTGGTCTGCATCGTCCCTCAGGACCTCTGGACCCCCAAGAAGCAGCCCACCGATGCAGCCTACACAGTCCCCCTGCTCCTCTGCGAGTAAGTCCAAAGTATCCCAAGAGTGGCTGGGCTCATCCTTTAAAAGGCCCAGCCACAAGTCCTGAAAATGGCGCCCTGGCTTTCTACTGGGCCTTCCGACTCAGATCACTGAACTTCTCCTAGACATTGATGTGGCTGCACCCGGCTCCAAATTTGTTCCTGATACAACTCCTGCAACAACTCTTTCACTGCCGATGCAGTCTGCGCCATCCCACAGGACCTCAGGACCCTGAGATGCAGCCTGCTGATGTGGCCTGTGCAGTACCCCTGCTCCTCTGTGAGTAAGTCCCCAGTATCCCAAGAGCATCTGGGCTCATTCCTTAAAAGGCCCAGCCACAATTCCCAAAAATGGTGCCCTGGTTTCCTATTGAGTGCTCCGACTCGGATCCCTGAACTTCTCCTAGCTACCAATGTGGCCTGCATAGTCACCCTGCTCCTCTGCAAGTAAGTCCCAAGTATGCAATATAATAATCTTGTCCACCTGGAGACAAATGATGAAAAATAATCAAATCCGCAGGAAATGGTGAACTACTGGGGACTTATTAGATTGTATTTGTATTACCTCTGCACCTATACTTTATTTTTATGTGTGCATCCTGTATTGTCTGCTCCAAACCCTTCCCCCAGGATGCATCTGGAAAAAAGCTGTTATTGGCTTGGCATGCCTCTCCTGGCAACACTCTTGGAATCAATTAATTAAATGAACAAATAAATAAATATATAGTTATCATGTGGCGTATGTGGTGGCCAAAACTGTTCAATGGTTTATGGTTTTAATCAACTTTACCCTGGGTTAGGTTCAAATGGAGCATAGCTCCCTCCTATAATTTTTCTGTGTGACAAGGTCCTCCCTAAACACTAAAAGACCACCCCTCAATACAGGCTTTAATCTCAGCCTGGACGAAACTGCAGAAACTTTTCACATGCCATTTGTATCTATTAGAACTCATGCACCTTTGGGGAAACAAGCAATTAAAGGTGGGGAGGAAGCATCCTTTGGAATGGCTGAAGAAGTAGGAACATTAATACAGTACAGGACTAATGCATTCCCAATACCACTATGCTGCAAACCTTTGAGGATCTGCAGCATTTCTACACCTTCCCCCAGGTGATTTTTGGATGCTTCTTCAAATTCATAGTGCTATGCAGCATCTCAATCACAAACCTCCTCTGACCTCATCGGTATGGAACCTAATGACTTAGTAACACACTTCATCTGTTTTTAAAGAGGGCATAACTCTTGGTAAGCATTCTTCTTTGTCATCCCCTTTCTCCTGCATTACTCACCAGAATGCTGTGAAATTTGGAGAATATCACATTGAGAGACAGTCGAACTGTTGAAATAGAGGAGAAATATATAAAACTGGTTTGGAACCAAGCGATCTCAGGGGTGCCTTAAGGAAAATAAAATAGATGTCATAGCAAATCCAATTGTGAAGAAAAAAGTGATTTAAATTGATCCCTGACATGTTTTCAGAGGTGATTTTGCTATTTTATACAGATACCTATATTTTCCTATATACTGATTATAAAGGATTTTTTAAAATTTGTAAATGGATATATGAAATACTATTTTTATTTTACATTTACACTTTCACAGGCTCACAGTTTACATGCAGAACAGTGATGTCACACATCCTGGCGATAAAGGTGCAGCTGCCTGACTTAGATCAGCCTAGAGCATTGTAGCAGTCGTTGTTTCATTGCTCTTTGTGTCATGAGCTTTCTTATTACTAACAACTTATTGTTCGATTTTAGAGCATTCTTTTTGCTCACTATATTTGGAAACTACACTGGTGGTAGTGTTACTGGTCTTCTAACTACTTCTGTTGGCAGGATGCCATGATATTAGCTCTTACAGGCCCAATTTTTAGTGTAGCATGAAGTATGTTATCTCCTAATCTGTATAAGTTTTTTTTTTTATGCAAAGTTATTTGTACTTTACCTGTGTATTATTAAACTCATGTTGAGTTTTGTTTATAGAGTTGTTTGCTTGGTGTGTTAGAAATTCTTGTCACTACATTTTTGTTCAATGTTCTTCATACTAAGGTGTAAGAAGCTGAAATGGCAGTGGGCCTATATTTGCTCCTGTCACATCACCCATAATACTTCAAACAATTGCCTTCTAAGAAATAGGTATCCAGTCTATTCTTCAACTGATTTTTGCTTTTGCTAGCTATGACAGCTAGTGGAAATTGATTCCAAGGTTGTACCACTCTCTGTGTGTAGAAAGCCATTCTTTTATTTGTGTTAAACCTCTTGGGTCTTAATTGTAGTGGGTGCCCCCTAGTGCTCATTCTGTTACTTTTGAATTTTAGATCCAACTTATTTGGTATGTAATTATCGTGTATTATGTCATAGCATAGGAGAAGGTCTCCCCATATCCGTCCTGTTTCCAGAGTCATAAGGTTTAATTTTTGGGGATGGCCATTATATGGTATATCTTTTAGATTGTGTATTCATGTAGTACTTTGCCTCTGTATTTTTTCAATCCTATTGATACTGCCAGTTGCTATCACTTGTATAGCAAATGTTTTAAAGGTGACCAGCTGGTATTGTATGCCTCATACAGTAGACTCAGGTCCAAACCATATTGAAGCAGAAATTAATCAATACATCTACTGGGACATAGCTTAATCCAGAGGCCTGCCTCCATTTAAGTTGGAAACACATATTTGCATGCTCTACTTGTTAATGAAGACCCCACCCCCCTTCTGCCTTGTATGTACTGGTCTGCTGGACAAAACCGACAATAATGTTTCAACCCTAGGATTCGTGAGACTCTTTTTCTTTCTTTCTTTTTTTCACTTTTAAATATACTGTGAACATTTTTCCAATAACTTAGGACTTTTGTACACTGCAAGCGTTTTAAGGCTTTCCATGGACTTCTGGTGCATTTTAATATTGACTAACCCTAGAAAACTGTGGGCCAGATTATCAAAGGGTCCTTAAAATGACACAAGATTCATCAAAGATCCACCCTGCATTAAATCCAGGTATGCCAAAGTCTGTGTGCCCTAATTTGCAAGAAACGCACCTCTGTGGCAAAGTTCCCCAAACTTATGTATAAGGGGTGGCTGCATCAAACATATGATGTATGGGGTGAGCATGATGCATGCTGAGAATGAGGCAAAGCTGAGACAAAAATACGATGCACAAAGTGAAATGGTGCAAAAATGATGCAGGTTAAGACGAAAATATGATGCAGAGTGAAAATTATGCAAGCTGAGTCAAAAAAATAAATCAAGTTTTTGAGTCAAAAATGATGTGTGTCAAAAAATGAAGCAAGTTAAGTCAAAAAATAACAAGTTGAGTAAAAAATAATTGAAGCAAGTTCAGTCAAAACAAGCATTTGTCAATGCCGAATGTTGTCTTGCTGGCATTGGCATTGGTAGTGCAGGAGTTAGAGAGATGCATAATAGGAATGGCAGTGAAGTTCTGAACTGACACTAACGCCATCGCCACCCTGCAGAGACTGACAGGCACTGGGGTGTGCCTTTAGGTCATCGGCCATAATGCTCACACCATTTCACCTCATCTTACCTGCAGACACCAACAATTGTTGCGGTGTGCCTTCGGGTCTTTGGACCTTACGCTCACCCCATTCCATAAGGAAATGCGCTGAGATGGGTGTAGTATAGGAGAACGGGGTGACTTTTGGGGCTGAAGAGTCTAAGGCATACCTCGATTTCTGTCACTGGCTGTAAGGTGGGGGTGGAATGGAGTGAGCATTACAGCCAACTATCCCAAGTCACACCCCTGACTTCTGTCAGTCTCTACAGGGTGGGGCGTTATGGCGCCCCAGGTGTTTGTTGGTATTTTTACTCCAAATTTTCAACATGGGCTATTTGTGACCCCCACCTCATGAACAGTGGCACTATCAGTTCGTTAGCCAAAAGGTGATTTTTCACAGCTACTGCGCCATTTGGTGCCACAGGTGTGAAAACACATTTTGGGCAGGATGTAAAAAATAACAGCTGTGCTGTTCATGAGGAGGTATAAAATATGGCACTGTTGAAAGTCTGGAGTGAAAATATGAAAAATTGGTAAAGTCACAAGCATACATAGAAACTGCGTAACGCACACCGTAACGCAATTACTTTTGGGATTTTTTTAACCAAATTTTCAACATAGGCATTTTGGGACCTCCACTCATGAACAGTGGCATAGTGATCTTGTTAATCTGTCCCAAAAGTTAATTTCCCACACCGACCATGCTATTGTGTGCCAGATGTGCAAAAATATATTTCGGGCAGGATGTGAAAAATGGCAGCTCTATTGTTCATAAGGAGATGTGAAAAAATGGCAATTTTGAAAATCTGGAGTGAAAGTATTAAAAATTGTTGAAGTTACGAGCGTACGTGGAAACTTCGCAATTCACGCTCATAACACAGTCATTTTTGGGAATTTTTTCACCAAATTTGTAACATAGGCTTTTTGGGACCCTACCTCATGAACAGTGGCACTGTCATTTCATTAACTGATCCCAAAAGGTGCATGCAGTGACTGTGAAGTCACCTTTCAGGACCGAATAACACGATGACAAAAATTTGGAGCCAAAATTCAAAAATATGGCTGAGATATCCACCTAAGTTGAAGCCCCCCCACCCCATTGATGCCATTATACAGCTTACTGGCATTTCTTCATTTTGCAATTCGGCTTTGAAGAGTCCAGACCTGTTCCTGCTCCACCGAAGATCACAGTGCCGGACCACCAGAGGTAAGTATGGGGTGAAGGGGACTGTGGGTTGGGGGAGGGGGTGCTACGGACAACGATGGACCATTTTATTCTCTTTTTCAGGTAAAAACAAACAACAGGAACTGGACATGGCAGGACGATTTGTTGGGTGTGCCACACAATGCGGGTGGAGGGAAGCAACATGCCGACACAGTTGGCTTTGTGTGAGCGGTGGCAAATGGGGTGGGCTCCCAGTGTGCCACACAATGGGGGTTGGGGGGGCATGCCAACATGGGGATTGCACCCACAATATTGGCTTTGTTTGGGGATTGTGTGGCAGTGGATGGAGCCGCTGCCATGTTTATTGAATTGTTTGACCAGGAAAGACATATACGGGAGGCGTGTCATCTCTGCCGATGTATGACAAGCTTATCTCTGATTGCAGCGGCACATTTCTTTCAAGCTGGTGGCACTTTACATAATTCTTGCATCAGCGCTAGCATGCTGGCTAATTGGTGAATGAGGGACACACCTACTAAAGCGTGCCCTGCATTCGCCAACATTGGCACACCTCTCACTGTGCTACTACTACCACAAGATGTTGCTTGCATGTGTGCAAGACAACATAAAAATGAAGAAGTTGAGCAAAAAAATGATGCATGGAACAAAAATGACACAAGCTGAGTCAAAATTACCGCTGACAAAATGGCCAAGAAAAGTGGCATATTATGCCCCAAAACACTGTGGGGTCACAACTCAAAGAGCCCTCAGATTGATGCAAGCTGCCACCAAAGGCAGCTTGCGCCAAAGCCTGCTGCACCAGGGACCCCGCACCTGATGATTTGTCAGGCACAATCCTGGCAGCAAAGTCCTGCTACCTGCAGCAACCCTAATCATATGCATAACAGATTTCACATCCGAAGGGTGTGCCACAAGCTGTGGAGTGACTGTGCTCCACTCTAGCTAGTCCCTGGTGACTAGCAGCACCCCCCAACACCAGATCTGCCTGACAGATACATTATAGTACTCAATATTACCCTGGTAGTTTAGCAGACCCCCTCAGCCCTGATTTCCCCTTATCATATACAAATGACCCCTGGTGATCTAGTGGACCCCTCCCTGATGTCCCCAAAATTAGTAAAACATATACTACCCATGTGGTCCAGTGGACCCCCTCCCCAATCACCAATGTCCCTAATAAATATGTATACTCCTAATTCCCTGGTGATCTAGCACCTCTCCACTACCAGCCCCAACCCCCTGTTAAGAAAGACACCACATCATTAGTGGTCTAATGCACCCCCACCCCAGTAGGCATTGCCCCACTGCCTCAGCCCCTCAATCCGGATATTAGAGGATCATATTGTCTACTGCTCACCACCACGGGCCAGCCGCCCATTCTAAGCTCACTGTGCATACTGTATTGTTTGTGCTCACTGGATTGACAGCCCACTGAGCTGTCAGTCATTGAGCATATACTGAATACAGTAGGTGCTGATTGAAAGCCCAGTTGGTGGCTGGCTGTGGTGGTGGAGGGTGGGCTGTGCCAGTCGCCAACTCAGTTTCAGGATAGGGGTAGTGAGGTGGTGGGGCAATGCCTGCCAGGGTGGGGGGTTGGGAGTCCAATCAGCCACCAGCAATATGTTTATTATACATAACAGGGCTTGGAGCTTGGGGGATCCACTAGACCACCAGGGATTATTTAATTTATTATAATGAAGGATTGGGGATTGGGGGGGCTGCTAGACCACAAGGGATGATTTAATTTAACATAAGAGGGGATCCAGGCTTGGGGGGCCACTAGATCACCAGGGAAACACTGGAGGTAGTGGGAAGGCTGTATGGGGAGATGGGGGAAACAGTGGCCTTCTCAGAAGTGCTCTCAGTACCCTGCGTGTGTATGGCAAGAAAGGGAAGGATAGTGGAGTTCAACACTTGGCTGGGGAAATGGTGTCAATCTAAGGGGTTCAGGTTGATTGCTGGCTGGGGCAGAACCTGGGATAACAATGATCTACTGTATATGCAGGGAACAGGCTACACTTGAGTGGGGAGAGGAAATGATATTGAAGCAGAGGGATAGAGGGCTACATGGCAACCCCCCCACCTGGATTAAACTAGGTGAGGGGGTGGAAAGTGCACAGTCAGTAGGCAGGGATCCCAGAGAGGGGAGCCAAATGAGCCTACCCCCCAATCTAGCGGAGAGGTAATAGGGGTAGAGGCACAGGGGGGAATAGGGAGGAGAGGGATGATCAGAGAGGGGGAGGGAAACGTACAGGCTGGAGGGTGGTCTCACTGAATGCAAGAAGTCATGGTAATAAATCAACTGAGTTACAGGATTTCTTGGTGGGGGTTGACATTGCAGCCATCATGGAAACGTAGGCCACCCAGAACCAGGACTGGGATATGATGATCCCAGGGTACAGGATATTCAGGAAGGATAGGGATGGGGGGGGGGCTTGCAGTCTATGTATGGGAGGGGATAAGGTGTAAAAGGGAGGAGGGGAGGAAGGCAGGACAGAGGCCCTATGGATGCAATTTCAGGACCCAAAAAGTAGGACACTGAGGAAGGGGGTAGTGTACAGGTCACCAGCTCAGGTGAATGACCTGGATAGGGAGTTAGCTGAACAAATTAGAAGGGTCTGTAGGAAGGGGAACACTGTGGTGGTGGGGGACTTCAACCTACCATTGATGGATTGGAGCACCCCAACCACCATGAGTGCAAAGAAGCAGGTCATGTTGGAGGCATTTCAGGACAGCTTCCCTCGTGCAGTTGGTCAATGAGCCAATTAGGGAGGGAAGGACTCTGGACCTGGTACTATCAAGTGGGGAGGCTGTATGGGACCTGGGGTGGAGGACCTTCTGGCTGGAAGTGACTACCACACGGTGTGGTTCACGCTCAATATGGGTAGGGAAACAGGAGGTATGGGTATTGTGGTGATTGAATGTAATGGGGCGGACTTTAAAAAGATGGTGGAAATCTTGGAAGGCATCTGGCAGAGATTCAATCACATATGGATGCTAGCCAGAAATGGAATATTATCAAAAAGGGACTGGCAAAAGCTACTGGGACATGTACAAGGACACGGAGTAAGAAGGGAGTGGCAAAGAAGCCAAGTTGGCTGACTCAGGAGGTTTTGGAAGGGGTGAGGGCCAAGAGAAAGGCATTTCAGAGACTCAAGATATCAGGAGGGGGCAACAAGGAGGAGTATACGAAGAAGTCCAGGTAGGTCACCAGACTGGTCAGACCAGTCAAGACTTCCAGACAGATGAGGCTAGCACAGGGCATTAAGGAAGGAGAGAAGGACTTCTTCAAATACATTAGAGAGAGAAGGAAAAACAAAGACCAGATTGTAAGGATTAGAAAGGACAGGGGGTGGGTGGAGAGGGGAGTGGGCCAGGCAGAGGCACTAAATGAATACTTCAGCTCAGTGTTCAGGAAAGAGAAAGGGGGACAGATACCTCATGGGAGGGAGGAAGTGGGCAGGGGGGAAAGCGGGTGACTGATATAGGGATTACGGAGGAGAGGGTGCTGGAAGGATTAAGGAGACTGAGGGTGGATAAGGCATCAGGACCAGATGGCATTCACCCTAGGGTACTTAAGGAGCTGGCGGAGATCCTGGCAAGATCACTGACTGACCTGCTCAATACCTCCCTAGACACAGGATGCATACCACAGGACTGGAGAATGGTCCATGTGGTTCCCATTCAAAAAAGTGGCCCAAAGTATGAACCTGGCAACTACAGACCAGTGAGCCTCACATCAATTGTGGGGAACTCATGGAGACAATCTTAAAAGAGAGGCTGGTGATCTTTTTGGAGGACAATGGTCTACAGGATGGTCAACAGCATGGGTTTGTTTTGGGATGCTCCTCTCAGACAAATCTAGTTGAGTATTACGACTGGGTGACCAGGGAACAGAAAAGGGCCACACTGTGAATGTCCTGTATTTAGATTTAAGCAAGGCCTTTGATTCCATGCTGCATGGGAGGCTGTGGGGGGAAGCTGAAATATATAGGGGTGGGGGCAAAGATGGTCAAATGGATCACCAACTGGCTGAAGGAGAGGAAACAAAGGGTGGTAATGGGAGGTAATTCTCATCACCGAGGTACGTGACAAGCGGGGTACCACAAGGATTAGTACTGGGACCGGTGCTGTTTGGGATATTCATTGCTGATATCTCACACAGAATCCAGAGTAAGATCAGTCTGTTCACAGATGATACGAAGATGGGAGCTGTGGTAGATGACATCAAGGGGTGGAGGGTGCTGCAGAATGACCTGTCCAAGCTATAAGAGTGGTCAGAAACATGGCAGTTGGGGTTCAACGCCAAGAAGTGCAAGGTGCTGCACTTTGGAGCTAGAAATCAGGGAAGGAGCTACCAGCTGGGAGGTGTACAGTTGGAAAGTACTGAGGAGGAAAAGGACCAAGGGGTGCTTATAATGGTGAGCATGAACAACTCAGCTCAGTACAGGAAGGCAGCAGCAAAAGCCAACAAGATGCTAGGGTGTATAGTGAGGGGGATCTCCTCCAGAAATAGGGAGGTGATTATTCCCCTGTACAGGTCTCTGGTCAGGCCACACCTGGAATACTGCGTGCAGTACTGGTGCCCATGCCTGACGCAGGACATCAGGTTGTTGGAGGGGGTACAGCGTAGGGCAACAAAGATGATCCAGAGATTGAAGGGACAATCCTACAAGGATAGACTGGGCAAGCTGAACATGTATTCACCAGAATAGAGGAGGGATGGGGGGATATGACTGAAACTTTTAAATACTTAAAGGGGATAAACAAGAGTGACACAGAAGGAATTTTCCAGATTAGAAGGAGGAGAGACATGAGAGGGCATCATCTGAGATTGGGGGGGAAGATTCAGGAGGGAAATCAGGAGACAATTGTTCACAGAATGGGTGGTAGACAAGTGGACTACCCTGCCCAAAGAGGTGGTATCCTGTAGAACGGTGGGTGGTTTTAAGAGGGGATGGGATAGAGTGGGGGGTGAATATGAATAGGGGATGGGAGGGTGGGGCAGCTGCATGTTGAGGAGCTAGCTGCACAATCTAGCAGACTCGATAGACTGTGAGGCTTGTTTCTGCTGGCATTATAGTATGTTTGTATGGTTCGTATAGTTACCTATGGGGGTGATCGGGGATAGGGAGGGGTCTACTAAACCACCAGGGATAATTCCATTTATCATTATGGCTGCCTGTCAATCAATGGGCATGTACTGAATACAGTACTGCACTTATTGAAAGCTCAGTCGATGGCTGGCTGTGGTGCTGAGTGGTGGGCTGTGCCAGTCACTGGCTCAGTTTGGGATGGAGGAAATGATGGTGGGATACTGCCTGCCGGGTGGGGGGTAGGGTCCACTTGACCACCAGTGATGTGGTGTTTTTCATAACAGCTTGTGGGGAGGTCCTAGGTCACCAGGGAATTAGGAATATACATATTTATAAGGGACACTGGGGATTGGGGAAGGGGTCCACTAGACCACCAGTGGAGTTGAATTATAACTAATATTCAGGGACACCAGGGATCAGAGATGGTGGCTGCAAGATCACCAGTGATAATTATTTTATGATAACGGGGATAGGGCTTGGGGGGGATGGAAGCACCACTGTTCGCCGACAGCAAATCTGCCAACATCCCCTACAGTGACGGCACAATACCGACACATGGTACTGTGCCGTCCAGAAACTAAGTGTATTTTGCAGGGGGCTGTGCCCTCTGTACCTCCCACAATTATATATTATCAACTCCAAGTTGGAGTTGTTTTGGGGAAGGGGCAGAACACTGGGAGATGCGGCATCAGTGAAACCCGGACCATTACAGCGACATTCACTGTAAAGGTCTTTTCCCGGGTTTCACTGTTGTGGTGTCACTGTGCAGTGGACCACGGGGGGGGGACCATGGCACTTTGCAGCAGATTGCTACACTCTACCAGAGGGATATGTCAAAGTACTCTTAGACAAGCCCTCGCTGATCAAACGGTACTTACAAATTCTCCCTCTGGAAGAGTTTTGTGAATTCCACTTTCAGGGATGTGGTGGCTTGCATCTACCTCACGCCCCCCTAGTGACATGCAGCAGCCCATTTTGCGGTGCATGGGTAGTGTAAGCTCCGTTTGGTGCAGGCAGTCTGCGGTTGACACAGGCTGCCTTAGAGAATCACTCCTGGTGCATCTTTTGGCACAAGGAGCACTTTGTACCTTTTATTGTGGTACAAACCACTTGCGTTGTGCCAGGAGCTTTGAGAATCGGGCCCTGTGTCTTTTCCACAAACAATTTCCCCTTTTAAATTCAAGCTGCAAGATGTTCTATTATTGTCTGGACTTTGAGGCAACTATTGGGAAAAACAATTTTGTTGTGGACTTTTAAAATTCTAAAATCTTATTGTGTGAGATTGTTTTTGTGCATATCATTTTGTGTGCAATTGTTGGTGACTTTGTGTATCATTACTAACTTGGCCTATTTTTGGTCTGTAGAAGTGCTGAATGGTTTTATCAGGTTTAAGCATGTTTGTTACCAGGCATGGTTCTATTGTAGCTGGTGACCTGAAACCCAAAGAAAAGAAAAATGGGAAAAAGAGTAATGGAAATAAAGAATTGAAAGCTAAGGTTAAAAGGGAAAACTAGTAAAAGTAGGAGCTCTTAGCCAATATCACTCAACATTAAAGATCAATAAACAGAGCAAAGGTTCTAGGTTCTAGCTAGCTTTTGTTGTTCCACTCCTTCAGTGGACTTGGAAATTAGGGGAAGGGTCAGAAATTTGCTCAAGATTTTTAAAGAAACCACTGGGAGTGCTAACAGGAATAAATTAAGTGAGTCACTGCAATGTAGTCTACTTGGACACACACCACTTAAAATCTAGAGTGGTAATTCTAATCTATTTGGTAAGTATTTTGCACTTGAGTTTCGTGATCTATGTTTTGCAAAATTACAAGAGATAGACATATCTAAGCAGTAGTAGTATGATATTACACTAATAGAAGCATTCCCGCATGACGGCACTGAGAAAGGTAATTAGGGAAACTGTTGGGATAGTATTAATATTATTAAGGAGGACCTATGTATCACTATTACTGGCCTTAAGCGTCTCCTGAAAACTTTAGCTTATTGTAATAATAAACAGGTGACTGAGGAGGAGGAGGAGGGTAACACTCCTGTGCAATATTGTCCTTTTCTAGACAAACATTCATTCACGTTATTGAAAGACACTCACATAGCTAATATGTTTGCTATGTGAGAGGAGCTATGTGAGCTACAGTATTTGAGGAGGCAGTATAGTATAGTGGTTAAGAACACTGAGCAGCAAACCTGAAGACCTGGGTTTGAAATCCACTCCTCCCACTTGCATACTGTGTGACTGTGAGCAAGTCACTTAACTTACTTGTGCTCCCAGGTTGCACCTGGAAACATGCTTCAGCTTAGTGTGCCTTTCCTGGATAAACAATCCTCCTCCCCATGGAGGAACTAGCAATAATTACAAGAAACAAATTTCTTCCCTGAGGGAAGACAATGCAATCAATGGTGCCAGACTAGATGATGTTCTGGCCAGGTCAGTTAAAATTGGGTTTAAAAGCAAGAGTGAAAGTATTATTCTGGAACAGGTCTTAAAGAAAGATGGTATACTGAAAGGTAAAAAACATAAAAATTAGGTGGGGGATACGGTGGGGCTAGAATTCAGCCCTGTGGTTGTTAGGCAAAAAAAAAATGACAAATAACAGATAAACTCACTAATAATTCTAAGAAAAAGAGAAAAAAGAAAAATAAGAATTCAGAGGGCTTGACTTTCAAAGCTTCCAGCATGGGGCAAGGGTCTTGTGCCACAAAGAATGGCGCAAAGTGCCCCTTGTACCAAAAGATGCACTGGGAGAAATTCTGAAAGGCAGCCTGCACCAAACAGGGCTTGTGCTGCCTCTGCGCCACAAAATGGGCTGTGGCATGGTGCTAGGGCTTGTGGCAGATGCAGGCTGCCAATCCCCTTAATCGATTCTCATCATAGGGAAACGCTCATAGACTGCTAGACCAGCCAGCGCTGGTCTAAGGGTACTTAGACATTTGTCCTCTGAGAGAGCTGTGCAATTTGCAGCAATGTGCCACCATCACCCCTCCACAGCCCGATCCCCCTGTAATGAAAATATATCCCTGGTGGTCTAGCAGCCCCACCCCAAGCCCAGATCCCCCATTACGATAACTGGAATTATCCCTGGTGGTCTAGCAGACCTCCTTTCCTATGCCTGATCACTCCTGTAGGAAATTATATATATTTCCCTGGTGGTCTATTGGCCCCCCAAGCCCTGATTTCCTATTATGTTAAATGAAATAATCCCTGGTATTCTACTGGACCCCCCTCCCTATCCCCGATTATCCATTATATATATATATATTTATTTCCCTGGCAGTCTAGTGGCCTCCCCAAGCCCCGATCCCTGTTATGTTAAATTAAATAATCCCTGGTGGTTTAGCAGATCCTGCCAAACCCCAAGCCCCATTATGAATAAACAACACATCCCTGTTTAGAACCACGGACTCTCAACCCCACCCCTGTAGGCATTGCCCACCATCCCACTCCCCCATCCCAAAACTGAGCCAGTGTCTATCACAGTCCACCACTCACCACCACAGTCAGTCACCGACTGAGCTCTCAATGAACACCTACTGTATTTAGTATGCGCTCACTGAGTGACAGCTTAGTAGGCTGGCAGTCACTGAGCTCGTACGGTATACAGTACACACACATTGACAGCTCAGTCAGCAGCTGGCCATGGTGGTGTGCAGTGGTCTGTGCCAGTCTCTGGCTCAGAATCATGATGAGGGAGTGAGTTGGTGAGGCAAAGCCTGCTGGGGTGGGGGTCCACTAGAGCACCAGGGATGTGTTAATTATTCATAATCGGGCTTGGGGTTTGTGGGGGTCAGCTAGACCAATGGGGGCTTATTTAGTTTATCATAATGGAGGACTGGGGCTTGGGGTGGGTCTGCTAAATGACCAGATATTATTTAATTTATCATAATAGGGGATTGCGGCTTGGGGGAGATGCTAGACCACCAGGGAATGATTAATTTATACATGTTTGGTGTCGGGCATATTGGGGCTGGGGGGCACTGCTAGACCACCAGAGAATGACTGAGTTTTACAGTTATGTTTCAAGCATATTGAGGCTGGAGGAGGTGCCACTAGCCACCAGGGATGTGCAGGAATGGTGCACAGCCACCCCTTAGCTTGTGGCAAACCTTCCGGATGTGCTGTCCGTTTGGTGTATGTCCAGGGTCGCCACAAGCCAAGGGACATTGCCACTGGGACCCTGCCTGATAGAGAATTGGGTGCAGCATTCTTGGTGCACCGGGCTTTGATGCAAGCTGCCTCTTGCTGCAGCTTGTATCAGTCTAAGGCCCCTTTGAGAATCGAGCCCAGAGTCTTTAGTGACACATGAACTGAACTGTAAAAAACAGGTACTGTTACTAGTCTAACAGAAAATTGAGCTCAGAATCCTTACTGTGCTAAGGAACAATCCACCTAGAAATCTTATGCTAAGATAGTTAGGAATGTTCCTAGTGCAAATAATGATGTATTGAGCAAACCACATAATGCAGGTAGAAAATGGCTCACGCAGTGTGAGTTATCAATCACCACTTCAGGGACTTGAACCAGTAATGATGTAAAGCATTTATTAATAAATAACAATAAATATGTGCAAAAAAGGTGAGGGAAAGTGTTGCAAAAACCACTTGTGCAAAAACGACAAAAATGCAAGCACCAAAATGGAAAGCGCACAGATACTAAAGTTCGAATCCATGGAACCAAAGTTCAAAATTGTTAACCAAAACTCCAACGAAGGCTGCAGTTTGAATGGACATAGGAATGTAACCAAGATAATAGATCTCCCATAGAGGAGGACTTACTGACATCCAAACTAGGAAATGTGATCCAAACCATCTCGCTTCCTTCAAAAGTAAAAATTTTGAAGGAGGGTACACTCCATGTGGATTTGACTTGCAGGCTCTGTTCACATGTGTTTTAGGTTTTTTACTCCCAGTAATTAACTTTTTGTAATGTGCTGTGAAGGTGTGTGACATTTTGCTTATGAAATTAGAAGCTAGTTCAACTTGCTTTTTTAACAAT
This sequence comes from Neoceratodus forsteri, assembly GCA_016271365.2. NCBI lineage: Eukaryota > Metazoa > Chordata > Ceratodontiformes > Ceratodontidae > Neoceratodus > Neoceratodus forsteri. The sequence goes on along the minus strand of CM057449.1, from coordinate 536,921,931 downwards.
ATTTATTATCATCCATTTGTTAAACACCTGACTTAATACTTTATTTGTGATTTTCCTTTTTACTGAATCACCTTTATGGACTCCAGGGTCCCGATTCTAGAAAAGTTATGCCTGGCGTAACAGCACATGTGCCAAGTAAAATGGCACAAGTAGCAACTTACGCCAGCAGTTGCAGCATGCGCAGTTCTACAATGTGGCCTGCTACATGCTCGCAGGCTACTTGCACCAAACAGCTGTTACGTCAGCAGTTGCGCCATAAACCCCTGCGACATGGCACTAGGGGGTTTATGGCAGCAGTTGCACCCCATTCCAGAAGGGCAGCAACAAAGTCCTCAATATCAGGATTCTACAAGAACCCCCGGAGGAGAACCAGCAATGTAAGTTACATCAGCATTTAGCTGGAGTAACTTACGTACGGCCCCGAGGGTTCTGTAGACCCACCAGCAGCTCAGCAGGCAATCCACAGGTGCCATCCCCCCATGCCCAGCATACCTCAGTATGTGCCCCACAGAGCTGCCCACACCCCCTGCCCCCAAACCCCCCATCACTAAATGCCCTACAGGCAGCGCTGTCAACCCACCCCACCCATGCCCAGAGCCCAAGTCACTGCTGCAATTGCTGGCTACACCCCAGACCATCCCTGGTAGTCTAGTGGCCCCCCACCAAGCCATGCCAGTCCATTCAGTGCTCCTCCACCAGTCCCCAGCCGGCGACTGGCACAGCCCACCTCTTATCTCCATGGCCAGCTGCTGACTGAGTTCAGTAGGAGTACTTACTGTATAGATGTGCTCAGAAATTAATTTCTGAGTACATCTATTCAGTAAGCACTCCTACTGAACACAGTCGGCAGCTGGCCTTGGAGGTGAGAGGTGGGCTATGCCAGTCGCTGGCTGGGGACAGGTGGTGGGGTGCTGGGTGGACTGGCACTGCTGGGTGGGGGGGTGGAGGGCCACTAGACTACCAGGTGCCACAATAACAACGTTGGACTGCGTGTACTGTACATACTGTACAGTACACCAGTTGCAAGGGACATGGGATTGGTGTTGGGGAACACATAGTGTCATGGCGGTTTATGAGGGGCCTCTTGCCCTGCAGGGCTCTGCTGGGGTTTGGGCAAGGGGGACACTTATACCTTGTGGCATTACAGTTACGGCTTGTGACTTCCTTGCCAGGTACTCCCTCTGTTCGGTGTACCTGGCCGCATGTCGCAAGTCGCAGGACTTAGACAGGGGACCCTGCCCCTTCTAGAATAGGGCACAGGGTCCATGTTGCAATAGTGATTGGCGCAAGTCGCGTTTGGCGGCAACTTGCACCAACTTTCTAGAATCGGGGCCCAGGTCTTCAAGCTAATATTTTGCTTTGGTCCCTTTAAGCCTGTTTTCTCTATTAAATAGGCAGGTGAGCAGACATTGGATATGCTCTGAAGTTGATTCTAAGTTGAAACGTTAATGTTATCGTATCCCCACCCACGATAGCCAGGCTGCAGTGTCAGAGAATGGCGGCTGTTTTAAAGTGGCATTCTAATGTCTTTCTTGGCTTCACCCTAGTGTTTTACATGTCACTCTGCCAAATGAATACTTTGCCCCCATGAACCGCTACAGGATTTACTGCCTCTCTACATTTCCTCAGGAGTACTTGGTTTGCAACGATTGTGGTTTTGGCTACTACATTGTGGTTTTTGAGTGCACCTGCCTATAAAATTTTTACTTTTGAAGGAAGAGAGACATTTTGGATCACATTTCCTAGTTTGGATGTCAGTAAGTCCTCCTCTACAGGAGATCCTTTATCCTGGTTAAATTCCTATGTCCGTTCAAATTGCAGCCTTCATTGGATTGTTGTTTAACAATTTTTAACTTTGGTTCCATGGACTTGAACTTTAGTATTTGTGCGCTTTCCATTTTGGTGCTTGCAGTTTTATTTGTTGTTTTTGCACAAGTGGTTTTTGTAGCACTTTCCCTCAACTTTTTTGCACATATTTATTGCTGTTATTTATTAATAAATACTTTACATCATTACTGGTTCAAATCCCTGAAGTAGTGCTTATCAACTCACATTGCATGAGCCATTTACTACATTGATATAGGCCCTCCAAGGTATTGCATACTTCCGTTGTTTTTACGTTTGTACGGAGTGAGCCCCCTCCACCTTTCTCTTTTTGTTTACTCATACTGAAGGTCTTCTTGCTCCCCCTAAGGAATTGTTTCCTCCTACAACTATTCAGGTTGATACCAACTCAGTAAGGAGTAAGCAGGACAGAAACTGGAAGAGAAAGATGTTGGATGGAGCAATTATTTGGCTTAGAGGTCACTTAAAAAGGGTAATGAGACCCCTGAAATGTTAAAAGCAAAAATGGATTTAGATGTAGAAACTGAGGATGTGCTTTATCTTACCAAATATGATGACTTATGTGTCATAGACAATACTCTTGATCTCTGTGGTAAATCTAAGAACAATGTATTATATATGGAGGAACTCTATGATACTGGGACGACTTGAACTATCTCTTAAGAAGCCCATACCCTTGAATAATACAAGCAGAGAGTTCTGTGATGTGATACAAAGTAAGTACGTTTTTATTTCTTGAGCACCCAATCCCAGGGGCTCTTGGTGTTTACAAAAGTGGAGATGCAGTGAACAAATATAAAATAACAGTATATAATAAGCAAATATCAACATCAATAAAAACTATATAAAATATCTCAATAAAATATCAGTGTTTCAGTAGTACATAAATTATAACTTGCTTGCAAAAGTTTCTGTAGTTAGATTAGCCTTCAGACCCAGCTTAAAAGCCTCCACCGACAGACCCCCCTTAAAGATCTTGGGAGCGAGTTCCAGAGGTTCAGGCCAGCCCCCTCAAATGGACGATGTCCCAAGGTTTCTAACTGTGCTCCCGGAACAACTAGGAGGCCCTCGTTGGAGGAGCTGAGTGAGTGCACAGGGCAGACAGGGGTTAAGAAGTCACTCTGATAGCCAGGGCCCAACCTGTATAGAGCTTTATAGGTGAGCAAGCCTACATTGAAGGTGATTCTCCACCTTATTGGCAGCCAGTGTAGATCATGCAGGACCAGGGTCACATGGCAAGACCTTGAAAGGCCTGTCAGCAACCTGGCCATGTTGTTCTGCACTAGCAGTAGGTGACAGGGACCCCCCACTTCAAAGCATAGGACATTACAGTAGTCAAGCCTTGATGTCACAAAGGCATGCAATAGTGAGGGCAGGTCACCAGGCAGAATTAGGGCTTTCATTTGGGTGATATTCCTTAAGTGGTAAAAAACACTCTGGATAATGGACGCCACCTGATCCTCAAGTGTCAGTCCATTGTCAAGGATGACACCCAGATTTCACACTCTAGTAGAAGCTGCCAAAGGAGTAGGGCCCAGAAACAACCCTGTTCCCAGCCCGGCAGTAACCCCATCATGCCAGTGACCAGGCTTGATCACTAGTACCTCAGTCTTGTTGGGTTTGAGTCTCAGCCAGTTAAAGAACACCCAGTGTTGGATCTCGGCCAGACATTTCTTTAGCACCTCCACAATGCCATTCATCCTGGGAGCAAAGGACAAGTACAGCTGGGTGCCATCTGCATAGCCGTGGAAACTCAAGCTGCAACATCTAATAATCTCACCCAGGGAAAGCATGTACACTGCAAACAGCATAGGTGACAGGACTGAACCCTGGGGAACTCCACAGAACAGGGGCTTCGGGCAGGAGGAGAAATTACTCATCACTACCAGTTGCATCCTGTCCATGAGAAAGAACTCAAACCAGTTGATGACAGTACCAGTGAGTCCACAAAAGCTCTTCCAGGTGATCCAGTAGCACTACATGCTCCAGAATATCAAATGCTGAAGTGAGATTGAGGAGAATGACAATTGATCTGTCTCCTCTATCTCTCACCCTATGGAGATCATTTTGCACCCTAATGCCATTTTGGTGCTATGTCTAGACCTGAATCCAAATTAGAATGGCTCATAGGTGTCAAAGGCCACAAGATGTGCCTCGAGCTGTAGAGCTACCACTTTCTCAGCAACCATCCCCAAAAATGGGAGGTTGGAGACTAGTCGATAATCCTTCAAGACATGAGGGTCGAGTGATGGTTTCTTCAGAAGGGGCTTCACCAGCGCCTTTTTCAAGATGCAGGCGAAATAGTCCCTCCAAGGGTGAACACCGGACTATCTCGGCAAACACTGAACCAACCGACTCAACACATCCCACTAAGATATGAGTCGTACCTAGGTCCAGCTCACAAAAAGTGGGCTGCAGCTTTGAAATTACCTCAACAACCTCCACCACCTCCACTGGTCTAAACTCACCCCAAGTAAAAGGAGTGCCTCTAGCAATGCATGGCCCACCACTGCAGAGCTGTTTCTAACCCCACTGAAGAGATCCAAGTCCTAATGGAGGACTCCCTGTCAGAGAAGATCTAAGTGAACTCCTCACACTGAGCAACTGAAACTGCTCTTTTTGGCTGCAGACAGGCAGGATGAAGTAGCCTATCTACAGTCCAAAGAGAATACCAGTCTGTTCCTCCCTGCAGCAATCTCCCTGGAGAGGAACTCTGCCTTCTTATGGTTGATTGCTCTTTGATATTTACCACAGTAAATTCTCAAAGCCAGTTTGTCCTCTCTGGACCGAGTCCTCCTCCAGCAACGCTCCAACTTCTGACCCTTCGTCTTCATCTCCTTGAGAGCTCCATCAACCCATGAGGATCTCAGTTGAGAAGACATGGGTCTTCTATGGATTGGCTTGATGGTGTTCAGCACCTTGGCAATAGCATTATTATAGGCTACCACTGCCTCAGACCCACCAGCAGCACAAGCAGCACGCACACCAGAATAGTCAACTACTGCTAGTAGTCACTCTGGAGACAATCCCTTCAATGGGTGGTAGCAGATCATCTCAACAGGAGAAGAACCAAAAAGGGGGGCCTTTGAATGGACCAGGAGACTGAATCAATCCTGAGATCAGTGATCTCAGGCCCTAGTGAGAACACAAAGTCCATGGTGTGGCTGTGGAATCTGGGTCACAGAAGCAACCACCTGTGCAAGGCCCAGCAACGTCATCATCTGAAGGCAGTTGTAACCAAACTGTGAGATTTTGTCATCAACCCAGGCATTGAAATCACCCAGAATCAACCATCTGAGTGATCCCAACACAGTATTGGTGATGAAGTCAGCAAATTCCTACAGAAATTTCCCCTTGTGCCCCGGAGGTCGGTACTCGAGGAGGATCCTGCAACCTGCACCTGGACCCCACGCATGGCCATGTAGTCAAATGATGAAGTCGATCCCACTGGGTGCACAAAAACATTCAAGTCAGATCAAAAATAGGTGGCCACACCCATACCCCAGCATTCCCTCCTCAGGCAGTGCACTATAGAGAACTTACCTGGGATGGACGCTTCTAACACTGGACCTGCGTCGTCCCCTAGCCAGACCTCCATGATGCATACCAGTCGACTAAAGAAATCAAGTCCATAATAATTGTGGTTTTGTTCCTAGTCAATCTAGTATTGCATTGCACTGCCTGAAGGGAACCAGTGGAGGCTGCTGGCCCACTGGTTACCTGCCCACTCAGTCCAGTGAGATCCCTGAGAATGGGAACCAGACATGAGACAGTATAGCGCAGTGGTTTAAGGCTCTGAGCTGCAAATCTGGAGACCTGGGTTTGAATCCCACAGACCCTACTTGCATACTGTGTGACCCTGAGAAAGTCACTTAACTTCCTCGTGCTCCCAGGTCACACCTGTAAACAAGCTTTCAGCTTAGTGTGTCTCTCCTGGTTAAGCAAAAAACAGGGACACTGGTTTACCGGGATTGAGAAAGGGCATATTCCATTTTGCACATTGTAAAAAATGGTATTGTCACCGGTGTCTGCTTAGCCAAAATCCGGTTTTACTGGTATTTGGTTCTCTGTACTTTATTTAACAATTTTTAACTCTGCTAAAATGCATTTTAGCAATTTTGACCTCCACTGTTGTACATCATTCCATCCTTGTACCAATTTAAAGTTATTTTAGGTACAAGATGTGATGGCAGCAGCAGCACTACAGCCCCCATCCCTAAGGTGTGATGGAAGCAGCACTATGGCCCCATCCCTCAGGTGCGATGGCAGCACCAACAGCACTATGGCCCCCATCCCTCTGGTGTGATGGCAGCAGCAACAGCACTATGACCTCCCTCCCTCAGGTGTGACAGAAGCAGCAGCACAGTGGCCCCCATCCCTTAGGTGTGATGGCAGTAGCAACAATGCAGTCCACATCCCTCGGGGTGATGACAGTAGTGACAGCACTATTGATCCCCTTTCTTCAACACCCACATCCCACATGCACAAGTTACAAATTACTTGCTCTCTTTGCTTGTTAGAACTCAGATGTGAATTAATCTGAACCATCACCACTAAGGTGAATTACCTTTGTTTTTTCCTATCTATAATTTAACTGCCTGAATTGGATTTCTGCCTGTGACACCACTGACCAGGGTTAGGGAACAGACTTGGGTGTTGGAGGGCCAGCTGGTGGGTGAAGGCTTGATTGTCCAATGACCACGCACCTTCTCCTGGGAGGGAGTGTGGGTTCATGGCTCAGCATTTTCTGGCCCCTGGTGGAGGCCAGAGGCACAACAACATGTCACCCCTCACTGCAGAAGGGAGCGTGACGGACGTCGGCTTGTTCCTTGACATCATGTGGCCTGTTAAGAAAATGGCAAAGCACCCACTGTCCAACTGAAGGACAGCTGTTGGTCCCTCCTTAAGCTGGAAGCCCCAGACATGTGTCTGTTCTGACCTCTGCCATGCTCAGGATACACAGGAAGCTCTTTGGGGTAATTCTCCTCTCCTGGTAGCCTCCCACAGGGGTAGGGGCCCACTCAATGAATGGTTACTTTGGGTTACCTGGTTGCACAGCAGTAAGGGGCAGCGGATGGTGGTCGGGACTCAGCATCAGTGGTAGGGGGGCCTTGGCAGGCCTGAAGGAGTGGATGGCCACGGGGTAGGAGGAGAAAAAAAAACTGCTTAAATTTGCTTCTTTGAAATAGTGTCTTCACCTAAAAATCCACAAGTGATTAGTGGAGGACCTTCAAATGGATTCATGGATCTCCCAGACATGTGGATGCTTTTTTTTACTTGGTGTCCATGAAAAGGGTGTCTCCAGTTTTCACGTCTTTGTTCAGATGTAATTGAGCACTACTCTGCCCACCAGCATCATACAGCCCCTGGGGTCTTACCTTCTGTATGCCATTGTCTGTGCTTTCAAAATCCACTGGCCAAACATATGTACACTTAAATACTTAACTTTTGCTTTATGTTGAAGCAGTCATCAGAAAACTTTTTGTTGTCACAGAGACTGAAACAGTAGGTGGGAGAAAAGGTGCAAATCATCCAATTCACCTAAATGGGGTGTTAACTGTGAAGTCTTTTCATAAGTAGTAAGGCAGTTTCTTCTTTGTAAACATACTATCATTCAGACAAGTTTTCGTTTAAACAACTGAGGATTTTGGATGTCTCTACTGATTACAGTATAAACTTGAATAAGTTAGTTGGTAACAGTGATCCTGTTAGCAATCTACAACGAGATGCTCACATGCAAAGAATACAATGAAAACCTGACTAAAATCTAACAACAAGCTTATAAAGCACATAGAATGTATCTGAACATTTATCTTTACCTATACAAAATCATTGCAGCCCAAGTAAACGAGGCACATTACATGGTACCCTGACAACTGTTCTATGATGCAGTAAACGTGTATTGGTATTTTTTATATTCTTTGTAAAGCAGGTAAGGCCCACTAGACAGAACTGTCTATTTTCAGGAGTGACCTAGAAGCACTGGGAGGTTAAGTGACTTGCTTGGAGTCACACAGTATGCAAGTGGAGGCTGTGGGAATCAAACCCAATTCTGATGGATGTACCCAGTTCAATCACTGTTTGTTACTCTAACCACTAGGCATGGGTGATTAAACTGAATGGCTGATTACAACAAAGCAGTGAGGGTGATTTCCTTACTGACTCTATATGCAGCAAAGCAGAAAGAATGCAAAGCACATCAGCATTCATTTTAAGATGCTGAAATCTGGGTCGGCCCACTGGCGCTGTGGTAGCACTGTTGCTTGCAATGCCAGTGACCCAGGGTCAGCAGTGAACTCGGGTTGCTGGAGGTCTGTCCAGTGGAGTAGGATTGAGCACCCAGGGGACTGCTCTCCTCCTCCGGGAAGGGTGGGCTGCAGGTCCTGCTGCTTTACCACCACCTATGTGACCACAGGTGGTGATGCAATGGTGCCACAGAGTGATCAGGAAGAGCGGAAGCTAGCCAGAATCTGGAGCAGTGACATGTCTTTATGTGACCTACCTCCTTGGAACTCCTCTAGTGCAGATGCCCTCAGGGACAGAGACCAGAAAACCAGGAACAATCACCGTACATTGATCACTGGCAGAAGGGACCCAGGTGCCCCAGACTTCATAACCAGGCTCCATGAGGGACCAACTGAGCTGCCTGGCACAGACTAACAGAGTGTGGAGGGGTGACCTGGCGTTCCCTCCCTTCCCACCTGGGGGGGTACAATCCAGGCAGGATAGGGGCAGGCCCACAGGAGCTCCTGAACATTACCCAGGGTGAAGCTGGAGGATACCCAGCCTAGGGATCTCTGAAAAGTCGAGACTGATGCTGTGAGAAGGGGACATAGAAAGAGAAAATTCAAGAAATTTAAAAAGATGCTGAAATCTTAGAGATTCTGTGCAGTGACATGCAATTTCCGTGAGGCACCGGTACAAGAATTCAAAATCCGCTAACCAAGCAGGATTCCATGATTGTTACCGGTGTTACCGGTAAAAATGGAAAACCAGGGTCCCTGGCAAAAAACAAAAATGTCTGGCCTCTCTCTGGGTCCTATTTTACCCCAGGGTGACATCTGGCCCTGACCATCCTGATATGGTTTATCCCTGCTATATATACCTCCAGTACCCCACTGCTGGCCATCATGCACCCTGCCAATCCCAACCTGCTTAGAGCATCTAACCACAACTGCTGGTAAATGGAGGTCAGAAAAGGGGCAGACGTCATGCAGCAGGGATGCTGGGTTGGTTATTTATGTGGGGTTGAGCCCCACACATGTCTTATAACATCTACTAGACACTAACCAACTTTGCTTAAAATGCCCTACCACCCTCAAACAAAATAAATAATTTACTTGTTAACAGTAAAACAAGCCCCCACTCACCCTATATCCCTAAGCTTACATCCAAATCAGTCAACCAGATTTAATACATAAACTAAGTATACACAACCTCCATTCAACCACTATTATAAACCACTCACACCAACCCCTCCCAATCACAGCCACCCCCAACAATCCAAAATTAACAATGTTAAAATATAAATAAAATAAATACTCAACCCCTCCCAACTCATCAACATACAGCAATAAACAATATACATAAAACTTTTAGAGGAGAATCCAAGTATAGAAATGTTGTAAAAGTCAGTTCAGAGAAAAAATGCATCTTCTATATGGAGCAATGTTCAAAAAAAGCTACAAATGTCACTAAAATGTCTAAATAACAAACCTCAAATGATTCAACAAACTTGCAGTAATCGACAAGTTCCCCAGTGCGGCTCTCACCTATACTGAGGCAGGTGATTTGGGAGGAAAGGGTGCTCTCACCACCACTATCCCTTATGATGTAAATGCAAATATCATTCTGTTGAGGCTAAGAGCTTAGGAGTGTAATGAGGATTTTGGGAGCCAGATATCAAGTTCAGATTCCCCAGTGCTACTTTCACTATTACCTGAGTAAAATTCTAGCAAAAGTTCAGATACAGGGGAAAATTCTTACCCTTGGGCCTTTAGAGTAGTGTCCCAAAAACACCAGCACTGCTCTCACGATGCTGCACAGAGTTCAGACAGGTGGAAAAGTCTTACTTATTATGGGGTAACACTCCTTCTATCATTTGGAAACCAAACAGTGGAGCTGCCACTTCTAGTTGCAGATTCCAAACACTTCAACTGTAAACGTCAGTTGCAGCTCACAGCCTGAGCTGGTGTGGCAACAACAGTCTCTCCACCACTCAGGGGACTCTTCCCTCCATGCTCACAGCTTCCCTTGCTGCTGACAACTTCATCATTCCAATAACTCCCCTGTAGACTTTGCCAACAAACTCCATTGGGTGAGAGACAGCATGGACAATGATGATGCAGATGTTTTTGCTAGAATGACTCCTCGGATCTCCATTCCTTGCAGATTCTTCACAGCACTTCCACCAGGGTACTCACTAAAAATAAAAATGCTAACTCCTATACACTAATACATTGCCCAGCTCTACCTCCCACTAATGCCCTACTACATACTACTAACTAAAATAAATATCAGCTTACAATAAGCTTACAATAAAACAGCAGAGAGTCACAGAGTTAGCATTCCCCTAAAAAATGTTTAAAAAGGTGAGCAAAAGCTAAAGAAATTAGGCTCCCTTCAGACTCCTTGCAAACGGCAGCCATCTTGCTCCTTCTTTCCCATCAGCATACAGTGAATACAAAAGGAGCAAATGATTGAAGAATTAATAAGTGTTGTATTGTATTAGAAAATTTGCAAGTTACCCTGTTGTTTTTATCCCTTCCCCAGGTGTGGCTAAAACAGTTTTTTTTGACCCAGTGCACTTTCCTGGTTAATCAAATAAATAAATAAATAAAGTATTGACTAATAACCCAAATCTTAGTTCGCTGAAGGATGAAGAGGCTTTTATAGGTTCCAGGGCTGAAACTAGTGTTTTTGTCTTTGGTATAAAACAGAATGGATATGCACCAGAGTATAAGTTAAAGAATATAATTCATAATCTTTTTGACATTTTTGGGGTATTGATTTGCAATATAATGACATAGACTTTGTCAAAAGAAAAGGTAGTACAGGAGGTGCCTCTCAATTAGATATTGTGTTAAAATCACAAGAATTAATGCCTAACGTTTTAGAGATGCATCATAAATTGCAACCTCTTTGTATTCCAATTCAGAATAATAGAAGAGGTGGTAGTAAGGTGGTAGGAACTGGCTTGGAGAAGCAAATTTCCTTGACCTCCCTCCCCCGGTGAAAGAACAATGGCACCTGTTAGGAGATATGGGGCCAGATATTCAAAGCTTTGCGCAGTGCGCAAACTGTTTGCATGGGAGTAGCGTGGGTCTGCCATATTCAAAAGGCCAAATAGTGCATGCAAACTGCAGTAGCGCTGGGCAAACCATAATTATATGTAAGGGGCAAAGTGAACATGAATACAGGCGCTATGAGATATTCAGTGACTAGCGCTGTGCTAAGGTGTTTAGCGTGACATAGTGCAACCCTTACTGCAGTACAAATTACCACCCAGGAAAAGCTGGTCTTAACCCTGAGCAAACAGCTTTGCATGACATTGGTGCTTTACGCGGTGTTAGTGCAGGATTAGCATGGCTTGCACGACCCTAACATATGATCATGACACTTAGAAAATGCTAGACTTGGAGGACACATGCTGCCACTGATGGCACCACCATGATGCCAACAACTGCCACCAGTCCCAGCCAAGCACAGACAGTAAGGTGTGATCCGACCCACAGGGAACATCATGGTAGTGTGGCCATACAGCACACACCTGCAGACCATACATCTGTGGTGACCCACAGATGCAAGCACACACATGCAGCACTGTGGGCATGGTGGCAATTGAGGGGAGGGTGTATGGGTGGCCAGATCTCGCCACAGCCCAGGTGTGGCCACATGGCTGGGACACATCATGCAGTGCACATGGGCCAGTAATGGGAATACCCCACCACCTGTGTGTCTGTCGGATCTTACATGCCCCCCCAGCCACATACCGCACAACTGTACAGATGCCACAGCACACACAGCTGACCATGTATATGTCACTGTGAGCATCCTATGCCACAGATGTAGCATCTGTGGAACACACAACAGCAAAACAGTACTGTCCACTGTCAGTAATCACCTGCAAGCTGGGCCTGTCACTGTGTACAGTGCAGTGGTCATCACTGCCCTACATACCATAGGCACTGCTGTGTCCCTCACACTATTGGCCCCCTTGCTACTGTAGTGTCTGCTGTGCACTGTAGCATGGCCTACAGTGTGACAGTTGCATGCAGCACCACCACCACTTGTGCCTATGCTGTGTTGACCCCTGCAGCACACAATGCTATGCTGTATTGCATACATGTAGCCTGCAGCAACCATCATGCACTGTCAGACTGACCTACAGGTGGCCAGACCTGGCCAGCCCCTGTACTTCCAGACTGACCTACAGGTGGAGCTGTGGAACCCTGCAGTAAAGCTGGGCAAACTGCATGCAAATCAGGGAATAATGAGATGCTAACTTGTCGGTTTGCCCAGAGACTACCAAAGTAGGCTCATTTGCATGTCACTTTTGAATGTGGCAAACTTAGTGTCGGACAACCATGTTTGCATCAGGCAAACAGCTTAACTCCGCACTCAAACCATGCTAACGTGTTAGAGCAGCGCTAATGGTTCAGGGACTATTATACAGCTTTGATCGCTGTTCTTTCACATCTGCTGTTGTCTGCACCTGTACAGGGTCCGCACATTTTCTGGCACACATATTGACCACATAGTTCATCTCTACTTGCCCTCATGTCACTGTGTACTGTGTTGTTGTTGTGGTTTGCACTTCCTGGTTGCTATATTCAGTGCTGTCTTATTCCAGGGCTACGTTTGCCCTGCACGCCCAGCCCAGTTTGCACAGCCTCATTCCCATGCTATATTCAGAAGCTGTTTGCCCTGGGCTATGCCTTTTGAATAGAGCTTGCTTTGTGCTCCGGGCTAAGTTTGCCTGCCGGGCAGTGTTAACTTAGCTCAGGGGCAAAGTTTTGAATGTCTGGCCCATAGTGAGGTATGGATTACTATACTAACCGACTCTCTTTTCAATTTGCTGGGTCAAGCCAATGGCAACTGATGCTATACTGTTCAAAATGATGAAACTGGAGATGTTGGATCAGTTGATGGGGATGTGTATAATTTAAAAAAGGAAGTCCCTGGAATACATTTCCTTTCCTCAAATGTTGTTGGGCATTAAATAAAGGCTGCAGATCCAGATTACAAGGATTTTATTTTAAGACATGATGCTTTTGCTTGATAGAAATCATTGCATTTTGACACATGCAGCATAGGGATGACTATGTTCCATGCATTCAGTGTCCCTGCTATGAGAGATACAAATATTGGTAGATTGAGTGATGGTCTCAAATTATATGTGAGAGTAGATTAGTTTTTCCAAGATCCAGTACTTCCGCATATTTCTAATATGTGTCTGATGATGAAGGTATATTTATAAAGGACCCCAGTTGTATTGGTCAATATTTTTCACCATCCTAAAAACTCAAAATTTTATGATCCCGATTTCTAGTTAGTATTGTTGGATAAACTAACATAGTGTTGGGACACGGTCAAGTTCTGCAAAATGTTGCTCATGGGGGACTTTAATTCCTGAGTGGGAAACTTAGCAGACGATATCAATAAAGAACTATTCGATTAATTTTACAGTACTATTTCGGAGAGGCTTAGTTTCAATGAGAAAACAAATGGAAATTCTGATTCTTTTCTGGACATTCTTGCTATGCAGCAGATGATACTTATGAATGGTAGAATAAAGGGAAATAGACCTGGTAACTTCATTTATTTCTCAGGTCTGGGATCCACTGTTGTAGATTATTTTATTTGCCAACCAAATGGAATCCAGAAATATAACTGGCTAGAACTGTTCCTCAAGGCTGAGAGTGATAATTACCCCCTGATTATCTTACTTTGAGGTATGTAATGCTATCTAGAAATGAGTCAGAACCTGGGATTATAATTAATAATTAAAAAAGTCATCTGCTGCAGGAATCAACTCACAGTAGAGTCACACACATTTTTTGGAACTTAAAACTACTCTTGAGACAGTCATTCAGCAGGACTGAATCCCTTCTATATTTTATTAACTTTTTCCTAATGTAACAAATTCTACCAAGTATAGTATAACCAAGTCCAGTACACGAAGGATAACTCATCTTCTAGGATTAAAACATGGTTCAGTTCTGACTATAAACTCAAAAAAGAGAACTAGGAAAAATACCTAGATACAGTACACGATATCCAAACAGAGAAAATAAAAGAAATGTGAATCTCTGCAGAAAAACTTATAAGGCCTAAATTAAAAAAGTGAGGGAGGAATATATGAAAGGGTTGCTGGAAAAAAATGTTGAAGGTTGTCAGTATCGGTGATGACAGAAGTTTCTGGTGACTTCTTGCCGATGGCACATTAAACTATAACACTCAGACTGACAGTTATATTGAACCCCATGTATGGGTTAAATATTTTTCATCTTTGTTATTTAACTCAAAGGAGTCCCATAATATAACTTTAGCAGGAGAGGGTGGTGAAGTTTCTCCCAATTTTCTTTTTTTATCCAATTTTCTTTTTTTTATAACAACTTTATTATGAAAAAATGTAATGCAAGCATTGTAACTATATTTAGAAACATCCAGCGTGTATAATACAGAAGAAGGAAATTCAAATACCTTAAAGTTATAAAGTTATAACAATCAACAAACAACAAAAGGCTGAACCAAATGTTCAATGGTTATATTAAAATTAGAAATAGTAAACATTAAAATAATTTAAAAAAGCAACAATAAACCAAGAACTTAATGTTAAAATAGCTCAAAGTTAGTAAAACAACGAGTTCTGAGGTAAGGCATAGGTAGAGTCTAGTTAAAACCCTGTTATGCTGTAACATAGCAACTGTCTTCTCAATAAAGAAAAAATAGCAAACCAATACATTTTCACAGGGGTTCATGGAACAAATGTTGAATCTGTTTGTAGCTTGTGTAATAACCCTTGTCTCCAGGTTTTTTCAAACACCGGCATGATGTTCAAGAAATAAGGGGCTTGATTTTCAAAGACCCATTAGATAGAGGCGTCTGGATCTGACAGCATGACTGCGGCAATTCCAGGTGTGCCAGGGACTCTGTGCTCAGTTTCATAAAAATTGGAGTCCTGGTGCCAAACTCCTTGAGTTTGCCACAAAGATATCCTGTGCACTGAACAACTGGCACACAGGTAAGGAATGCTGCAGACTGTGGGAGTGTCAGGCATCATTGGTGGCTATGGGAGAGACCCACTGGCCATGTAGCTGGTGGCTTGCAGGGTCTGTGGAGGGCAGGGAAGGTTGGGAGTGGAGACAGACACCTACATGGCACTGGCATGGCTCCATACATGGCAGGCAGTCGGTGGGGATCAGTACTTTGGCTTGCAAAGGGGAGACCATGGACTTAACCAGCCATGACCCCACCACTGCCAGGACACTTGGCCAGGTGTAGAAAAGCAGTGGACATCCCCTGGCTGCAGCCTCAATGGGGGGGCATGGACAACCTTCAACTGGGACAGAGCACTTGGGGTGGTGAATGGGCCATTACATCAGCTCCTGGCTGGTCTAACTCTGATGGCCCATGTGCCCATTGCCAAGGTTTGCAGAATCTCGATTAAGGGGATACTGCAGCGCTGCCCTGGTGCAAGCCACACTGTGCCTTTCTGCACCAGCATGGCCATCACAAGTATGGCATAAATCTGTCCAGTGCAGGCAGACCCCCAGTTGCTGCAGAGGGCATCTGAAAATCGGGACTGGTAAGGTATGGCACAAGGAACCCCTTGTGCAATTTCTCCATGACACAAGCCCCTTGTGCCAGTCCGGATCCTTTGAAAATTGAGCCCAAGATGTGCTTTTCTCCAGATGATAAATAATATCTACTATGGCCACCCATTGGGACAGCAGAGGGGCTGCTGTTGAAGCCACATTTAAGTAATAACCTTCTTTGTGCAGACCAAAAGAAATAATAAAAGCTTAAATTGTCCACTTAGGACAGTCAGTGCTGCTGAGGGTATATGTAGGAGCATGAACATTGGTGAAAGGGGTAATGTAATATCAAGTAGTGAAGTTAGGATCAATGAAATAGTTGCCCAATAAGATTGCACATATGGGCAAGATCAAAACACATGGGCATGGTCAGCTCTAGATTCACTGCAGGCTCCCCAAAGTATTTCATGGTAAGAACTGGGGATTTGAAATATCTCATATTTCGCTTCCATGTAAACTTTAGTAGATAAGGTGCCATTGAAAGTTTGTAAGTTGGGAGAGAATACTTCACCCACAAATTTGGGTCACAGGTAATTTGTTGTTCTTTACTCCACTGATTTAAGATTAATAACATAGAATCATTAAGTCGATCCCACAGAATTCTATTTAGCACTCCAATCAAGTGCTCCTTTAGCCCACCTGGTTGGTGAAAACAAACAAATGCAAGTAGTGATGGGAGTGGATCCGAAAGATGTCTGCATGAGAGGTGTACAATTTGTATGTATGATCAAGTTTGCACGTACCAATAAAGGTCAGAGGTGGGTAAAGAGTAAGTAGTAGAGAAACCAGAAAAGGAGTGGACCCCCTGGGATCTAAAAACTGATGTAAATAAATTAGGCCCTGACAGGTCCACCGTCACAAGTGAGGAAGAAAAGCATTTAAAGGATTGTTATGCACCCACTCCAGGGTTTCCAACTGGGAGGCCTCCTCCCCTAAAAAAAATTCATATGGACTGAATGCCATACCTGGAGTGTCATCTCTGTATACCAAAACAAAAAGGGAAAAAGGAAGATAACCCAAGGGAAGGGGGATGAAAACAAGATGCGACTGACATCATGAAGATCATAAGGTGTAAATGGAATGTCTGTCCAGTAATCTTGATAATTTGTTGAGGTCCAAAGATAGAATATACAAAGCTGGCAGGCTAGGGTGTAGTCGAAGATTAAGTAAATTTACCCCACCTTGTGCTGGTGAAAGTTGTAGTGAAAGTCTAATTCGGGGCCTGCTCCTTTTCCAAATAAAATGAGAAATCAATGTATGCCATTCATGAAAACAATCATTAGCAGCATATAGCGGAAGGGTCTGTAAGTAAAATAATATCCTCAGCAATATATTAGAGTGGACAGTTTCTTCTAATTTTCAATGGATACAGGAATTAGAGTCTTGGAAGCCATATTGGCAACCAATATAAATAAAGCTCCTGGCGCAAATAATATTCCAGCAGATTTTTATAAGTTAGATCCTGAATGGTGGAGCATGGTGATAACATTTTTCTTCAATAAATGTATTTAATATACAGTAGTTACAGTAATTCCTCTCTCATGGAAAGGTAACTATATAGTACCAATTCATAAAACATGATGAAATTGTATGCTAGGGCCCTTCTGGGCTGCCTTCAGAAAATTATTGAAACTACAGCTCTGCTATCTGTATTACAAGCTGGTTTTTGAAACGGCAGAAGCACAGTAGCTGACTGTTTTATTTTGCACATCTTGCTGAGAAATATGTTAAAATTTGTAAAACAAGCTGTTTATCACTTTCAGAGACTTTACTTCTGCATTTGACACCCTGGTCACGAGTAAATTATGGAATAAAATGTTGGTTAATGGTACTCATCCTGTTATAGTACTGTTAAATTAAGAATATTTATGTGGATTACAGGGCTAAAGTGAAATATAGCAGGTGTGGTAATTTAACTGATAAACTTGTCTTGAATTACGGTGTTAGGCAAGGATGTATTCCTGCGCCTACACTTTTATATATTTATCTAAATGATATTCTAACTCAATTACCTCACAAAAATTGTCATTCAAGTAAATGTTATACGTTTTTTTGCACGCCTAGCACTTCTGGTCAAGTCGGCATTAATGCAGCCCCATGTTGTCATCTTGTATTATAGAAATTGTTTTATCAGACTGCCATGTGTATTAACATAGAAACATAGAAACACAGAAACTGATGGCAGATGGGGACCAAAGATCCATTTAGTCTGCCCAGAGCCCTACCCACCCCCTTTAGGATTTCTGTAAGACAATCCCTTGTGTCTGTCCCAAGCTGCTTTGAATTCCCCTACTGTTTTGGAGTCAATAACTCCAGCCAGTAGACCATTCCAAGGGTCAACCACCCTCTCTGTGAAGAAAAACCTTTGCACGTTGCCCCTGAACCTTCCTCCCCTCAGTTTCATCTCATGTCCTCTTGCCCTACTGGTGCTATTGACCATAAAGAACTACTGGGTGGAGACTCTGTTTATACCCTTCAAAAACTTGAATGTCTCAGTCATGTCCCCTCAGTCCCTGTGTTGTTCCAGGGAGTACATGGTGAGTTCCTGTAACATGCTTTCGTCTGGCAACTTATGGAGACTGTGTATCATTTTTGTTGCCCTCCTCTGTACTGTCTCCAATCTATCTATGTCCTTCCTGAGATAAGTTCTCCAGAACTGGACACAGTACTCAAGGTGGGATCTCACCAGAGATCTGTACAGTGGCAGGATCACCTCCTTTCTTCTACTTGTGATGCCCTTTCCTATGCATCCCAGCATCCTGCTTGCCTTCTTTGCTGCCTTTTCACATTGTCTGCCTACCTTCAAATTGTCTGATATGATAACCCCTAGATCCCTCTCCTGATGGGTCATTGCTAGTTTCTCCCCTCCCTGGTAGTAGTCTGTCTCTGGGTTGCTTCTGCCCACATGCATAACTTTGCACTTTCACGTTAAATTTTAAGTGCCACAAGTTGGACCAATGTTCCAGACTGAATAGGTCACTTTTTGTTTGCTCTTCTCCCTGTGCAGTGTCCACCCTGTTGTAGAACTCTGTGTCATCTGCACACAGGCACACCTTCCCTCTCAACTCCTCTGTGATATCTTTGATGAAGATATTAAAGCATAATAGTCTGAGGACGGACCACTGTGGCACCCCACTTGTCACCTCCCTATCCCCTGATGCTGCCCCATTTACTGTTATGGACTGAGTTCTCTGTTCAAGCCAGCTACTTTCCCATGCTACCACTTCCTGACCCACTCCTATATGGTTGAGTTTGATTAGCAGCCTACCGTGTGGTACAGAGTCAAAGTCCTTGCAAAAGTCAAGGTAGATGACATCAATGGCTCCCCATTGATCCACAGCCCTAATAACTGAGTCAAAGAACTAGATCAATTTACTCTGGCAGGACCTTCCCATTGTGAAACCATGCTGCTTGGCATCCAGTTGTCCAGATTCCTCCAGGAATGCTATTATCCTTTCTTTGAGCAGCGACTCCATTATCTTACCCACCACCGAGGTGAGGCTGACCGGGCAGTAGTTTCCTGTCTCCTCACTGCTACCACTGTTGTGTATGGGGACCACTATTGCCCTTTTCCAGTCCTGGGGAACTGTTCCTTCTCTCAAGAATCTGCTAAAAAGATCTATTAGTGGTGCTGCCAATTCATCACTAAGTTCCCTCAATATGCGTGGGTGTACTCTGTCCAGCCCCATGGCTTTATCTAACTTTAGTTTTTTTTAATTCTGTCCTTATCCTCTCTATTGTGAATGGGCTTGTGTTCATTCTCCCTAGGTGACTTCTGTCCCCTTTGGGGTGGGTCCATTACCAGGTGCCTCCGTACTAAAGACTGAGCAGAAGTACTCATTTAGGACTTCTGCCTTTTCCCTGTCTTCTACCCTCCTCCCATCTCTGCTTATGAGCCTGACAATGCTCTTTTGTTATTCCTTTTGCCACTTACAGTATGTACCTAAAAAAGGTCTTATTGCCTCCTTTAGCCCCCCGCACTATGTCTTCCTCAGTCTGCACCTTTGCTTTTCTGATCACTCTTCCTGTCTCCTTCAAGCTGCACTTGTAGGCCTCCCTATCTATTTCGCTGTTTGAGCCCTTGTATCTTTGGAATGCTAGTCTCTTTTCCCTCACTGCAGCTGCCAATTCCTTTGCGAACCATAGCGGATTTCTTTTTTTCTTCATTTTACTGACTAGCCTGGAATATTTTGCAGTAACCTTTACTAGCGTTTCTCTTATGTTTACCCAACATTCTTCTACCCTTCCTTTTGCCTTCCTCTTGAGAATATCCCTAAGGCATATTCTCATCTGCTCTGACCATGTATTACCTTCTGTTACCAACCTACTAAGTACTGATTGAAAATATTGTCTTTTGAACACTGTAATATTTGTGTATCATTTGCTTATACTGTGTGTACTGTTTGTATGTTCAGGACCTCCTTGTAAATGAGCTTGCTCAATGGAGTACTTTCCTGTCAATAAACTTGAAAACTTGAACTTTTCTATCAAAAAACTTGAAAACTTGAACTTTCCTGTCAATAAACTTGAAAACTTGAAACTTGAAAACTTATAAGTGTAAATTCTGGTATTGGCTTTTGCTGATGACCATCTTTTTCCACCTTCTCAGGGCGGTTTACAAAAGAAACTGGATAAACTGGTGTAATCCTGTGCACAATCTGAAATTCTGATTAATTTTGAGAAAACCAAAGCTTTAGTTATTGGTGGTGTAAAAGCCAGTATGAAATGGCATCTCAAGGGGAAGTCCAGCAAGCAACTCCAGCTCAAAACTCCGCAGTGTGCCAGAAGTAGAACAGTCCAAGCAAAATGGCAAATAACAGCACCACAAGGCAATGGGAAAAGGGCTTTATTAAGGTACAAAATAAATAACTGCCCACAGCTCAGGAAAGTTCCTCAATTAGTTTTGCACTGTTAGTGTGTCATCAGGAGGAGGAGGATGCCCCTAGTGTCTATTCCATTAAAAGAGTACTGTTTAAAGTGACAGTGTATTAAAATCAAGTTCCAGAGATATGGTATAAAATTCACAGCATATGGCTTAAAATACAACCCTCTAGTTCATGTTTAGCAGATAGTGAAGCATAGATAGAATAAACATGGAGAGGTACAACTTGAATCCGGCAGGCTACTGGTATCTATGGATATCATCTCACTTTACACCAATATCCCTCATGAGGAGGGCCTACATGCTTTGTCCTACTGGCTTAACCAGGATGGAACACTCAACCAGAACAAGAAACAATTCCTCCTTGACTGTTCTGAAATGGTGATACTTAAAAATAATTTTCTATTTCAAGGCAATTTTTACCTCCAGGTTAGAGGGACGGCTATGGGTGCTACCTTTACACCCAATTATGCCATTCTCTTTCTGGGCCATTGGGAGACATCAGCTGTCCATGACAAACAGAACAATCCTTTTCATCATAAGATTGCTCTGTGGCATTGTTTTATAAACAACATACTGTATTTTTGATGTGGAGGTGCACTCAAGGTAAACTTGGGGAGTTTGTCCAATATCTGGAACAGAGCAACCCTAATTTGAAGTTTTCAACCCAGTGTGATTGGGATAGGGTGATCTTCCTGGACTCAGAGATCACATGCGATTGTGAAAATGGGTTACAGACCTCATTATTTAGAAAAGAAACTGATCGCAAACTCCATTTTGTACAGCTTGAGTTGCCACCCAAGACACTTGGTCAACAGCATTCCCAAGGACCAACTTCTGAGAACCAGGAGGAACTACAGCAGTGATGTTGATTTTATGATACAGGGTACAGACATGTGTGCCAGATTTGCCCAGAGGGGTTACTTTGAACTAATAATCAAGGATGCTATGAAACAAGTGATGGGGAAATAAGGGGAAGATGTGTTAGTTCCAAAACAGAGAGAAGAGGGACATAAAAGACGGAATTTTGTGAGTACAGTACATATAGTAGTCGGTCCAATGAAATTGAGGGAATACTTAAAAAATATTGGAACATTCTATGATCTGACCCCCTGTTAAGAAAGGCCACTGTCCTACACCCACAGATGGCCTATAAAAGAGGGGAAAATGTGCAGGATGGAGTGGTACATAGCCATCAAAGGCAATCCACTTTGATACCTAGAACTGGGAGTTTGTTATGAGGTATCACTACTATATACTGAAACTCATTTGCCCAACACCAGAAGCCCAATACACAAAATCCTGATAGTGGAATTTTGCCTCTGCCTCCTCCCCGGAGTTTGTTATATTAACTAAGGGGGGGGGGGTGCAGGGGGTGAAGTCCACTGAAACATGAAAAGCAAGCAAAATCCCACTGTCAGGATTTTGCGTCTCGGGATTTTGGCTTTGGGTTACAGGGTGTTGGGGAAACGAGTTTCGGGATATAGTAATATATCTGGTTACCATCTAAGCCTATGGGAACACACCCTTGTGGGAACTGTAACTTCTGTGGGTCTATACTAAAGAGTACAACATTTACAATGGTGAATGCCCCCAAGAACTATAAAACTTTCTTTCTTTAACTGTGTAACAAATAATCTGGTGTACTTAGCCACTTGTGGGAGTGGCTGCTTTTATGTTGGTAAAATTACATGCCCCTTCAAGCTAGGAATCGGGAAGAATTTAAGGAGTATTTTAGGGGGAGATATGACCAACACATTGGTTGTGCATTGCTCCAAGCACAAGGGTGATAATATTAATTACACTTTTATATTTTGTGGAATCAAATTAGTTAGACTGGGTCAAAGGGGTGGGAATTTAAATGATAATCTTATGCAGAGGGAGGCCTATTGGATTTACAGTCTGGGGGGACTTAGACAACCAGGCCTTAATAAGAAGATAGATATTATGCCTCTTATTAAAAAGATGAAATAAGGTCCAGCTGATATTTCTCACAGGAGTTAGATTAGGTACTGTGAATTGAGACACTTTATATATGAGAAACTAACAAATTGATTTCTTCCTCTTATTCCTTTTTAGGACATGCAGGAGTGAGGAAGTCTATTGATTGGACTTTTGGGAGTTCTCCTAATACTACACTTCATATATTTGAAATATTTGATTTTTTGTTCCATCTATGCTTTACTAACTGCTAAAAATAAACTAGAGGGTTGTATTTTAAGTCATATACTGTGAATTTTATACCATTTCTATGGAGCCTGATTTTAATACACTGTAAATTTAAACAGTACCCTTTTAATGGAATAGACACTAGGGGCAGAATCCTCCTGATCACGCACTAATGGTGCAAAATCAGTTGAGGAACTTTACTGGGCTGTGGGTGGTTATTTATTGTGGACCTCAGTAAAGCCTTTTTCACATTTTCTTGTGGTGCAGTTGTTTGCCGTTTTGTTTTTATTTCAAGGGGAAACCTATTGAGACTGTTAAGTCATATTGATATCTTGGAGTCATGTTTATGAATAATTTTTCTTGGAATTCCTATATTAACAATTCAATTCCAGACAGGCAATTAGTTAATGGTATTTTCAGATTTATTAGTACATTTGGGGGGATGATGGTATATCTAATGTTAAAAGCCCTTGTAGGGAAATTTAACAGTAAACTTTTATATACCAGTGAAATTTAGGGTGGAAGTAATATAGACAGAATTTAGAAGGTGGCAAACAGTATTTATAAAAGGATTCTTGGTCAGCTCCTCCTTGTTTAATTAGGGCAGAGTTAGGAGTACTTCCTTTGAAGGTTTTCATTACGTCTGCAAAGGTTCCTTACTGGATTAAGCTTACCTTATCATTTAAAATGCTTACTTGTAAGACCACGTGAGAAAAAAATGTTTTTCTTAGCAGCAATTGTTATTCTCCATGATTGCAATCTGTCAAAGATGAGTTATCCTCTAATGGTTATTTTTGCCTCTGGACTTATGTGAACAGAGGTATTGATAATAATTATAAATACTCTAGGGTCATTAAACAAATGTTTTCTGACAGTGTGCATCAATTGGACATGAAGAGAATTAGTAATGTTAGAAATGTTCTCCCTGGTTGGCTAATAATATTAAACAACATTCATTAAAACCATATCTCAATTTCATGAAGGATCCCTCAAAAAGGAGAATTGTGACATGTTATCATTTTGAACTAAAACCCAGTAAGATTTTAGAAAAAAAGTTAAACAAAAATACAGAAAATTCTATATCAGAGGTTTGTGGGAGTAATCTTGTTTGTTATGAAAATCTGTACTAAATGGTTATTATTTGCCCCTGGTATCATGACATATGAGAAACATATATTGGAAATCCTCTTGCAGAGTGTTATTTTCCAGATAAATATATTTTGTATTAACTATTTAATTCCAAAGATGAGCAAGATTTGGATTCTTTGGCTAAATTCCTCCTTCATGCTAATAGAATCAGAGAAAAATGATGGTGCCAGATATTCAAAAGTTAGCCAATGTGCTAAGGGGTGTTTGGCTGTGCTAACTAGGTTTTGTGCCTGATTTGTGGGTGGGGTTTATGTTCAGACACCCCCACAGCATGGGCAAAACCTGTTAGTGTCCAAACACTAAGTTACCACTGTGCCCATGCAAAAGAGGAGGTCATACCCTTCATATGGGTGCAGCGGGAAATTGAGAAGTTTGTACAGGCAGTAAGTGCCACCCAAATGGGTGCAAGTTACTGTCTTTGCAAACCATGACTTAATGTGATGCAAGGAGTTGGTGGCAGGCAAAGGTACTATGGCCAGCCGCACTCCCCCCACCCAGTCCTGGTCACTGTATACAGTGAATGCTCCAGTGTCTAGCAGGTGTCTAATGGTACCCCCTTTCTCTGATCATTGGCCATCATGTTCTACAAGCTTTTCCTGATGTTTAGTGGAACCTCTACCTCTAATCTTTGTCCCTGTAATGGCTTCATTATGATCTGACAGCTAGTGGTACTTCCTGCCCTCCAATCCCCACCCCCATAAGTGGTTTGGAATTCCCTAGAGTTAAGTGGTAACCCAACCAACCAATCTCCATCCCTGTAAGTGATTCATTATGCCCTGGTGTCTAGTGGCACCCACCACCGACTAATCACCTGCCACTATAATTGTGTCAGTTTGGCCTGGCGTCCAGTGGTCCCCTCACCCACTGAACATCCATCCCATCATCCTAGTGGGCTAGAGGCTCCCCATCCCACCATCTGCACCAAGCACACCAACCCTTCACTACCCCATAGCACAGGATCCAGTGCCACATGCATGACTGAGCCCAAGACCTTCAAATCACAGCAACTGACCTGTACAGGAGTTGGTGGTATTTCTGCTGGAGACAGTTAGTGGTACTACACATAATGGATTTACATTATTGTTGTAGTGAAAAAGACCACCCCTTGGGCTCAACAGCAGGGCATCCTGTTGCCACTAGTCTGGTGGCATGCGTGGGATCTGATATGGTGACCAGTACAGCCCTGCTCTCACCACCTTGGCTGGCTTCCATATGGAATGACAGGGAATGGGTGTACTGTGTACTGTATACAGCAAGTGTTCCCTATACAGTACACAGTATGCACATTTCCTGTCATTCCATACAGCAGCTAGCCAAGGTGGTGAGAGGAGGGCTGTGCCAATCACTGTATTGGATCCCACAGATGCCACCTGACTAGTGGCGATGGGATGTTCTGCTGCTGAGCCCCAGCATTAAGCCCTGATACAATGTGTGACAGTCTGTTGTTCTATTATACATGTACCAACATACATTCAGCTGACAGCTATCCTGTGTCCCATTCTACAGTTGCAGGGTACAAGAAGGCCAGCAGAAGTGTCAAGGAGGACAGAGGAGGGGGCTTATGAGAGAGAGATAGATGACAAGGAACTGGGACCATAAGAGAACATGAACCAGTAGCTCCATTTCTTTGTGTGTGTTCTGGATTGTATCCAGTAGTGTGCACACTACAGCTAACCAAATTCCAGTGCCTTTTCCCATATTCTACAGTAGTTTGCAAAGGGCTGTCATGTCCTCTAATTACCAAGGCATCAATTTGGGTAACACAGATAACACCTTTCCAACAGCTTTGTTCAGCAGTAGTGGAGAAGCCAACCCATTTTTAAATAATAACTTAGATAACCAACCATCCACTTCCGCAGCCCATCCAGAGCCTTTTGCAATTGGACCTGACATCTACAAAGCATTTCAAGACTTGCAAAAGTCAATATTAAAAGCTAGGAGAAACTATTGAAACAGGACCCCACTTGAAGCCTATATCCATGTAGGTTGAGCTCCATGTGAACTCAGAGTGCTGGAATGACCTGGCTATGGCCAAAACAGTGAGTCATTTATGAATGACTGGAGGAAGGCTATGCAGCAGTCATCTATGCTGTTTATGAACTGCATAATTAGGGATCACAAAGCCCAAGAGGAGCCTATTAAAGTTGAAATGTCTGAAAAAATGAAAATAGTTTTGCAGTTCAAGGAACATCCAGATTTAATAAAACAAAATAACCAAAAAAAATTGAAATTGTTATTTTATTTGAATTTTTGTAACCGGATAAGCTCACTGAGACAGAATGTCCCTTTCTCAGGGGTGACCCGGGGGAGGGTGCAAGGGGGAGGTGCAGAGATACAGTGAATAACAACAATAAATAACAAAGACAATTTTACAGTAGTACGTAGAACACTATCTATATAAATATATATATATATATATATATATATATATATAGATAGATAGATATTATATATCTATACAAAATGCATGTACATTATTTACAAATATTACAGTATACACAGACACAAGAGATGCAAATGTACAGATATATACAAGTTGCATGGGCAAGGTTTTACAGTTACATAGCAAATATTACAAGTAATACAGTAGATTCAGGCAAAGAGGTGGACCTTTCAATTGATTGGATCACTGTGAAACAAGGGTTGCCCAGAGTCAAATTACAGCTGGGCAGTTGTGGCACTTTTGGACAGATAAAGGTAGAGGAACAGGAGAAGACAAGGAAGGGGGTGGGAGTGAGCTGGAGGTGATGAGTGGAAGACCTTAGGTAAAGGTGCAGAGCTGAGGGGAGGCAAGATGAGGTTTAAGAGAGCTCTTGAAGGAGTAGAGGGAAGGGCAGGCCAGAACAGTGGTAGGTAATGTGTTCCAGAGGGAGGGCCCAGAAAAGGTGAAGGCAGGTTGGCCCACTGCATGGCAGGGTTTAGGGTTGGTGAGAAGAGGTAGGTCAGCTGACGTTTAGGACCTTATCATGTTTATTCATTGGGTAATGTGCATGAGTCATCCTTGAAGGAAGCTGTTGATAAGCAGGACACTAGAATCAAGACCATCAAACTTCATAAGTTTGAAAGAGACCAAACTGACTTTGCTCAAGATCAGGTTTTTACTTGGAAAAGTAAAAAAAAAGAACAGATCCACTCCTGTCCAGAACACAGCAGAAGAAGGACCAGGGTCTATCTTTAAAAGTAGTAAATTCCAGTTTTCACACCTACACAAGTAACTCTGGTACAGAATAAGAGGATTTTAGAGCAAACAGCCAAGCCGCCATAGATCTGTAGACACAGCAACAGGCTGGCCCAGTTCAACACCCAAGGAGGAGGACTTGGAGTGGTGGCCGCAGGAGGAGGAGGAGTCACCAGACACCAGCAATAACAGCAGAAAAGGGGATGCAGCAATGGGAAAAGGAACTAAACATTTGCAGTCTCTCATCACTGGTCTTGTCACCAGTGCAGGACAATGTCCTGCACAAAGACCTGAGCTTTGTCCTTACTGTCCTGTTAAGACCTTTTGAGTTTTTCATGGACTTAAAGAAATTCACCAGGAAACTGGATTTAAAAACTTTTTTCAATAGACACAACATATGACATTGGCACAGAGTGTTGACGGAACTTGGATATAACTAACTGCACTGGCAGTCCATCACAAATGGACTCGGATCCCAGTGAAGCAAGTGCAACCACATTCAAGCCTCAGTCAACTTTCAACCTTACTATAAATTTAACTGTTCAGGTGTCTGAGAGAGCCTGCATGAAGGATTTTGAAAGACTATCTGAATCATGAGTGGAACATCAGTATGTGAATATCACTACTGCTGAGAAAGCTGCATTAATGGAACTGGAAGGTAACCCTGATATCACTATAAAACCAGCAATGGGTGGGTAGTCCATTATTGTGGATGCTGGGAATTGCATCCAGGAGATACTGAGACAACTCAAAGATCAGAGTTTCTACTAAAAATTAAATCAAGACCCAACATTAATTTTCAAAAGGGAGAGTGATGATTTCATTCATGTGGCTGTGGGGAGGGGGATTATTATTGAAGATGTGGCTGAGTTTTTACGTGTGGCAAATACTACCAGGAGCACAATTTATGTGTTACCCAAAGTCCACAAATCTCTCCGAGATCCCTCTTGCCAACCTATTGTGGTAAGCATCAGCTCACTAACAGATCCACTCTCACAGTACATCAATGCACACATAAATCTTAAACATTCTTGGGGAGATATGAGTCAAACAGGCTTGGATTCTAGATACTCATAACATAGAATCACTATAAACAAACATCCCCATGCTAAAGGCCTAAGTGCCCTGCATAATATCCTACACCACAATGTATCCCTGTTGGCTAAAAAAACAACAATTGCTGGTAGGAAGTGTCAGATTTGTTCTTACTTGGAATTCTTTCATTTTCCAAGAGAGGTTTTACCATCAGATAAAGGGTACTGCAATGGGGGCCACCTTTGCCCCTAATTACACAAACATATGACTGGATGTTTGGCAAAATGATGCTGTATTCTCTCCAGAGGCCAATCCATTCTTTCAGAGGATTGGTCTCTGGGAACATTTAATCTATGACATTTTGTTTGTATGGAAGGGTGGAGTGGATGAAGTGAAGAATTGTATTTCTTTTCTGCAGAACACAAATCCAAATTTACATTTCCACTATGAATATAGCAGTGTGAGTGTACACTGTCTGGATTTAAAAATTACTAGGAATGTTAATGGTCCTGTTAGCACTAATCCCTTCAGGAAAAAAATACAAATAGAAAAACCTCAGTTCACCCTTCTAATGGCCATCCTCGCCATCTCATTGGCAACATACCTAAGGCACAGTTCCTTAGGGTTCCAGAAATTTGTTCTTCAAATGATGTATTTGA
Source organism: Neoceratodus forsteri (assembly GCA_016271365.2). Lineage (NCBI taxonomy): Eukaryota > Metazoa > Chordata > Ceratodontiformes > Ceratodontidae > Neoceratodus > Neoceratodus forsteri. The sequence continues at coordinate 536,893,194 of CM057449.1, read as the reverse complement.
TGCCAGAGTTAAAGAAATGCAGCAGCATTTCATGGATAGAGTTTATAGGTCAGAACTTGTAAATGAAGCTAATGTACCAGCAGGTAATACTGACAGGAAAACCTCTTGACATGTAACCAGAAAGAACAGACAATGGGGCAAGTATTACAGTCTGTGACTACATTCTCTGACAGGTCAACAATTGTTAAAGAGATAATCAACAAGCACTGGAATATCCTCCAGATGAACGTCTGAAGGGGGAGAGGGATTCACTTCCTCGGGTGGTGTATTGCAAGGGCAGGAGCCTAAGGGACATTCTAGTCCACAGCCTGCAAACCACCGCTAAGTTTAGGGCCACATAGCTACCCGACCCTTCTAAAGATTGCTTTAGGTGCTGGCACTGCTGCTGCTGTTAGTGTATAGAGAAAACTGCTGCTTTTGAAACTGTAAACAATCTGATGGAGTTTAAAATCTCGCAGTTTATACACTGTTCTTCAGTTGAGCTTGTCTATTTTGCTGCTTGCCAGTGTAATGCCTTTTATGTAGGTGAAACATCACATATGATTAAACTCAGAGTTGTGGAACATCTGAGTTCTATGCATAATGATGATAGATGCAATGTGCTCACTAAACATATAGCAGAAAGGGCAGATCCAGAAAAACCACAGGTTTCCATTCTGTGATATTGAAAAGTTAGAAACACACAATGAAACAGTGCACACACCAAATACTGTCAGCTTAGGCATTTACTGGTGCAAAAGACTATGGTTTTCGACCCCAACCCCTTTCTCAAGAACACCCCCCTCCAAAGTGGGGGTCTAGTGTTTTGTCTGCAGAACTTTCTGGTTTGTTTGGATTTATCAATGGAATTGCTTCCAAACAATGCCTTAAAGTATGATATTTCCTAGTGTTTATATTTGGTTTGAATTCTTTATATATTTTCATTGTTGTAATTGTCTTTATTCCTGCCACTTTATATGTGTCCTGCACCTTCTGACTCTGTTTTCACATTATGTTAATGCATAAGCATGAATATCTATGAGTCGTGTTGCTGGAAAACACAAAGACTATTATATTTATTTATTTATTTTAAAACTGGTAACTGAGAAAGGCACACTGAGCTGAGGCTCATTTCCAGGTGCGACCCGGGAGAGGAGAAAATGGAGCAGATACAGATTAGCAAAATTACAACACATCTGAAAATGCGAACTACAATAAACAAGTCAAACCCAAAGGTACAGGATGTGAAGAGTCAGCTATGATCACAATTGCAATTGTTTGCAAAATGTGCAAGCATGCTACAGGTGCAAAGTGCAAGATGGATACAGAGAAGAGGTCACGGCAGGAGCACCATTAGCCCTGATTTAGGAAGACTTTAGTGGGGGGTCAACAGAGGTAGGAGAAAGAGGTCAGAAGGGGTCAAGAAGGGGAGTGACAGATGCAGGTGGGGGCAGGAATCTGCAGATTGCTAAAGTCAGGGAGTTAGGGGAGAGTCGGAGAGAGGAGGACAGCAGATTCCAAAGACATGGGAGTCAGTATGAGAAGACTGCTTGCCCAGCACTGGAGTGAATACTGTAGGCTATATGTTTAGTAAACACATTGCATCTATTATCATTATCCATAGAACTCAGATGTTCCACATCCAGGGACCACCAGTGCCACTGCTGTTGCCTCAGAGGTTGCCAGGAAAGAGGAGCGGTTGGACCACAGTGGGCTCAGGGAGGGTGAGGGTGGTGGAACAAAGGTGCATTCCTCCAGTTGTGCCTCTCCACAATTCCTATGCCATTCTATCAAAGTGTGGTTCCTCTATGGAGGTAGCTGCAGTGGAGACCAAGGAGGATGCTGGGAACCTCCACAAAGGAGACCCACAGGAGTGTGGCATGGGACCCCACAGGGGAAGGAAACAACTCCTGGTGGGTGACTCCATTGTTAGGAAGATAGAACTGGGGGAGGAAGGGGAGAGAGACGTAAGGTGCCTGCCTGGCACCATGACTTGGAGGGACAGGGAGCGAATCCTCAGGATTGCCACAGCAGCTGCACAGGGGAGGGAGCTGGATGTCATTGTCCACCTAGGGACAAATGACCTGGCTAAGAAAGGGATTAGAACAGTGCAGGAAGAGTTTGTGGAATTGGGGAGGGGCCTTAGACAAGTAGCACGGACGGTAACCTTCTTGGAGGTGCTTCCCATCTATGGCGTAGGAGAGGCTAGGGTGTTCCACACCATGGGATTCAATCAGTGTTTGAAAAACTGGTGCAGAGCTCAGGGATTTGGCTTCATTGGGGACTGGGGGTCCACCTGGAGTGATGCAAGCCTATACTGGCATGATGGGCTGCATCTGTCCAGGAGGGGAACCAGGATCCTAGGTGATAGGTTTAAATGCTTCATTGGCAAGCATTTAAACTAGCCAAGGGGGGAGGCTCTGGAAAGGAGCAGGGAAATCCTAGCCCCCAAAAAAATCACGGTAGTAAGTGTGGTAAACATCAACATAGAGGTGGCGATAGGGAGAAGGGCAGCGGTAAATGGGGAAAGTGACAAAGCCAAGAAGGACAGGGATGGGGTAAAAAGGAGTAAGGCCATCAGGAAATGGAGGGTAATGAGTACCAATGCCTGTAGTCTGGGCAACAAGCTCCCTGAGCTGGTGGCCTTGATGGAAGAGGGATGCCTAGATATTGTAGCAGTCACAGAAACACGGTACACAGAGAACCATGACTAGGATGTTAACATACCAGGGTACATAACCTACAGGACAGACAGGCAGGGGAGAAGAGGGTGAGGAGTAGCTCTCTATGTAAAGGAAGGGATAAAAGCAACTGAACAAAAGGCTAAACAGGGAGGAGAGGAGAGAAGGCACTGTGGGTCACCTTGGAGACTGGAAAGGGCACCACAATCCACACAGGGTTGTGTACAGACCCCCATGTTAGGGGGAGGGGATGGGCAAGGATATGATAGAAGGCATTCTTAGGATGGCAGAGAAAGTGGAGACACTGTTGATGGGAGACCTGAATATGCCAGATGTTAACTGGAGCACATTTGCTGCAGCCACATCCAAGAGCAGGGCCATTCTTGATGCCCTACAGGTGGCAGGCCTCAGACAGCTAGTTTTGGAACCCACTCATGAGGGAGCAATCTTAGACCTCATACTCTCAAATGGGGGCAGTGAGAGGATCTCAGATCTAGAAGTGGAATGCCATCTGGGAACAAGTGATCATCAAACAGTGTGGTTCATGTTAAACTCAGCTACAGAGTCAAGCCATACAAAAGTGAGGGTACTGGACTTCAGGAGGGCTGACTTTGGCAAGATGGGAGAGTGCCTCAGAAAAGCACTAGCAAACAGGCTAGAAGAAGGGGTGGAGCAACAATGGGGAATCATCAAAACTGCCATCACAGAGGCAACAAGCCTTTGTGTGAAGCAAATAAACAAATCAAAACAAAAGAAAAAGCTACTATGGTTCTCAAAAGAGGTGGCTGGGAAAGTCAGGGAGAAAAAGATAGCATTCAGGAAGTATAAGGAAACACAAAAGGAGCAGGACAGAGAGCTGTACCAGTTCAGGCAGAAGGAAGCAGGGAGGGAAGTCAGAAAAGCAAAGGCCCAAACTGAGGAAAAGATAGCCAACTCGGTTAAGAAGGGGGATAAAACCTTTTACAGGTACATCAGAGAGCGTAGAAAGACAAAGGGAGGGATAGTGAGGCTGAATAAAATGAATGGTGGGTGGGCAGAGGGGGACAGTGAAAAAGCAGGGATACTGAATGAATATTTCTGCTCAGTATTCACAAAAGAGGAGGGGGAAGTGCCTAATCAAATTAACAGAAGCACTCTTGATGGGGGGGGTCGATCCCAGCCCTATCACAGAAGAAAGGGTTCTGCAAGAACTCCTAAAACTGAAGGTGGACAAAGCAATGGGGCCTGATGGAATTCACCCCAGAATTATAAAAGAATTAAGGGGGGAACTAGTGAAACCACTGACTACTCCTTTTAATAAATTATGGGAGGATGGTGTGGTACCCGAGGACTGGAGGAAGGTGGATGTGATTCCCCTTCACAAAAGTGGGACCAAGAGAGAGGCAGGAAACTACAGACCTGTCAGTTTGACCACTGTGGTAGGGTAAGTGATGGAGTCACTTCTGAAAGAAAGAATTGTTGAGCATCTAGAGGCCAGTGGGGCACAGGACCCAAGGCAGCATGGGTTCACAGCGGGAAGGTCATGTCAGACGAATCTAATAGATTTCTTTGACTGGGTGACCAAAGTAGCAGACCAGGGAGGGGCTGTGGACATGGCCTACCTAGACTTTAGCAAGGCATTTGACACAGTCCCACACAAAAGATTAACAGTCAGATTAACCAGCCTGGGAGTGGGTCCCAGGGTGGTAGCCCGTAAAACATTGGCTGGACAACAGGACACAGAAGGTAATTGTAAATGGAGTCCACTCTGAAGAAAGGGGGGTTACTAGTGGGATAACGCACGGTTCAGTACTGGGTCCAGTCCTTTTTAATGTCTTTATAAGTGACATTGCAGAGGGACTAGAAGGAAAAGTATGCCTCTTTGCAGATGACACAAAGATCTGCAACAGGGTTGATACACAAGGAGGCGTGGAAAGGATGAGAAGGGACTTGGCAAAGTTGGAGGAATGGTCAGAAGTATGGAAGCTAGGATTTAATGCAAAGAAGTGCAAAATAAAGCACCTGGGAAACAAGAACCCAGGGGAAGATTACACAATGTGGGGGAAGGGGGTAGTAACAACAACAAAAAAGGAAAGGGACCTGGGGGTAATCATAGCAGATGACCTTAAGGTTAGCAAGCAATGTGAGAAGGCAGTAGGGAGGGCTGGGGGTATACTGGGATGCATAGGGAGAGGCATCACCAGCAGAAAACAAGAAGTTGTTATCCCTCTGTACAGACAGTAGGTGAGACCTCATCTGGAGTACTGCATGCAGTTCTGGAGACCCCATTTATGCAAGGACATAGATAAGACATAGGCAGTCCAGAGGAGGGCAACTAAAATGGTGCAGGGTCTGCAAGAGAAGCCGTATGAGGAGAGACTAAAGGAGCTTAATATGTATGCCCTTAAGGAAAGAAGGGAGAGGGGGGACAGAATAGAAACTTTTAAGTACCTCAGTGGAATCAACAAAGTCCAAGAGGGTAGCATCTTTCAGAAAAAGAGACGTGCAAGAACAAGGGGACACAATTTAAAGATAGTGGGGGGGCGGCTCCATTGCAATGTGAGGAAGTATTTTTTCACAGAGAGGGTAGTGGATGCATGGAACAGCCTTCCTGAGGAGGTTGTGGGGTCTAAAACTGTAGGAGAATTCAAGAATGCACGGGACAGACATAAGGCAATTCTTGTGGGGGTAGGAAGAAATAGGCTGTTGGTTAACTAGGGTCTGTGGCCTATCCTGTAGGTAGGGAGATGGGCAGACTAGGTGGGCAAAGCGGTCCTTATCTGCCGTCAAAGTCTATGTTTCTATGTTTCTGTGTTAGGCTAAGATATTTTTTGGTGCAAAAGACTATGGTTTACAAACTCCCCTCCACTTTCTCAAGAATCCCCCCCCCCACACTAAAGTTTATTAGTATGCACATGTGTCTAAAACATCTTTACAAAATCATAGGGATTTGTGCATTAATTACTTGCCAACTATCATGCTACACTTATGAAACCATTATATTTTTTTTCATGCTCCTGGTCTGAACTGTAATATAATTATCTCCTTAACTTATAGGTGATGTGGGAACAAGAACTGTATTATAAACTGGAAATAACTAAATTTTTAATGTCTTCTCGTTTGGCTTTCCCTAACAGCCTTCTGACTGCATACATTATTTACGGTGTTGTTTGGGTTATTCATATCCGATATCTCACATGCTGTTTGTTTGTTTGTTAAAAGTTTATTTTTATACAGGATGCAACTGTTGGGCAAAAAAATGCCCCTTTACAACAATGTCCTGTGTTACAGCAGAAACACAAAATATAAACACAATACATACAGATGTATCTTAAGACCTATCTAAAACAACAAGTTTGTATTCAAATATCATTCTGTTTTTTCAACATGTTCTTATTACTAACTGTTTTTAACGTATATGGGAGTTTATTCCAATAATATGTCATACTGTTTTGTAAAATGTGTGGTCCCCAAATCTATTTGTTGATCTCTGTAGAGGTATCCTGTGCGATGAGGGCCTCAATCTTACTGTTTGACAACTTGTTGCCTGAATTTCCACATATTTAGATAAAGGATGACTATTACTTGAAAACATGATCTGATGGCAAAAAGTTAACCAACATGAAAACATGATCTGATGGCAAAGACGTTAAGAGCAAGATCAGTCTGTTCGCAGATGATACCAAGATGGGGGGTGGTGGATGACATAGAGGAGTGGCAGGGGCTACAGGAAAACCTGACCAAACAGGAAGCGTGGTAGGAAAAGTGACAATGGAGCTTCAGTGCGAAGAAGTGCAAGATTATGCACTTCGCAGCAATTAACCCAGAGAGAAGCTACCATTTGGGAGGGGTTCAGATAGACATCAGCGAGGAGGAGAAGGACCTAGGGGAGACAGGCAACATGAACAACTCAGCTCAGTGCAGGAAAGCAGCAGCTAAGACCAACAAGATACTGGGGTGTATTGCAAGAGGAATCTCATCCAGAGATAGGGATGTGATCCTGCCGCTGTACAGGTCACTAGTCAGGCCACATTTGGAGTACTGTGTGCAGTTCTGGTGTCCCTTTCTGAAGAAGGATATCAGATTGCTGGAGGGGTGCAGCTCGGGGCAACTAAGATAATCCAGGGACTGGAGGACAAAACCTATGAAGACAGGCTGACTGAGTTGAATATGTACACCTTGGGGGAGAGGAGGGATCGTGGGGATATGATTGAGGCATTCAAATATTTGAAGGGGATTACCAAAACAGGCACAGAAGGGATATTTAAGCTGAGGAGATGATGGGACATGAGAGAGTATGGTCTTAGGTTGGAGGGTAGAAGATACTGGAGAGAGAGAGAGATGAGGAGGCATTTTTTTGCAGAGAGGGTGGTGGAGAAATGGAACACTCTACCCAAGAAGGTAGTATCCTGTAGCACAGTGGGCAGTTTTAAAAGGGCATGGGACAGGGTGAAAGATTAGGTAAAGGTGAGGGGGGAGAAGAGGGGTTAGCTGCAATATAAGGGTGCTAGCTGTGCATTCGAACAGACTAACTTGACAGACTTTAAGGCCTGTTTCTGCTGGAAGATTCGTATGTTCATATGTTCGTTAATAAAAGTTTTTAAAAATATTAAAAAGTTTATAACGCTTCTTTACAATTTTACATTGCTTTATATTATCATATTGTAAATGCTTTAGCAATTAATTGTTAGTACATACTTCTTATTGGGAGCACAAATTCACATTTTTATGTACTTTGTTTCTTGTCAATGATTAATTGATTTATTACTGGCACTATGTATTCCACTTGTTTACAATCCAGCCCTGCTCCCTGAAGAAGCCACAGAGCATGGTGATACGTAGGGATGGATGGTCGTGGTATCCTGACTTTTGTACCAAGAAATATCTAAGTCTGCAGTATTTGTTGTGTGCACTGTTTCATTTTGTTTCCAGTTTAACAGTATAGTTGCACCTTTGAGAGAATGAGTGTTCCAGCTTCAACTCGAACTGTATTAAAAATGTTAGTATTAGGAAACAGGATGGAAACGTTGAAAATTTGATCCTGCACAGAGAAGTATTTTGGATTTTTCAGCTGGGCACAGTGAAATGCTTGTGTTCATTCAATATATTCTCATTTCTGAGTAAAAAATAACTGCCCATGGACTCCCTAGTGTAGCTTCTCATGCATCAGCCTGGTTCTACCTGATTGTAAGTAAAAAAAAAAATAACTGTCCATGTTCAACTCCGATTTCCAAGTTTAGTACTAAATTACATTTTTGTTGACACTACTGCTGAAAGTTTAACATGCTGCTCAAGTTTAAGTTTGTGATTGCCTTGTGAGATATCATGTACTGTTTGATTTAAGGAATTATTACTTGAATTATGCTCTTTGCCGTTCTACAATTTGAACTATGTGGAACTGGGTATGAACATGTTAGTACCCTGAATGACCTCTGTGACCTCCCGTGAGAAATATTATTATAACTGAATTGGAATTATGGTTATTTATTCAAGCGATAATACCCAACAGGGTGGGCAGTATTGGGCAACACCGGACCACCCAGGGGTGTAATGAGGCCAGATGCTGCAGGTGGAGGGCCTTATAGCCCCGGAAGGTCTGGTATTGCCCATACTGCCTACCCTGGAGGGTATTATTGTGCTTAGAAAATGGGCCACTGCATTTTATATATTTGAAAAAAAAATATTTTTTATGCTTAGATGTTTGATTTATTTTGTAATACAATAGATCCTCTGCCTGTATTTGAATGTTGTTTTTTTTAACTAGAGACTCTTGTCCCAGTGGAGCCTCTGTAGTTTTAACTTTTGAGCTGGTTGTCATGGTTATGTTGTCCCCCCCAACCACCCCCACCCGACAGACTTGAGCACAGCTGGGAGAAAGACTGTGATATTCTCTCGCCAGGACTCCTGATAAGAAATGATTGTAATTTTTTTTCCTCTTTATGTTTCTTTTGATTTTCTATTGATTTTTTACTGCAGCACAGTTCATAGATTTTCTGTCAGCAGGACAAAAGCTGAAATTATAGGAATTACATATGAAGGGCGGTCGAGTCAGCTGGCAGCAAAATCAATGTAAATATGAAAAAAGCTTTTTTTTTTATTTTGTTTTTGTCTGTGGCTAACAAGAAAGACAACCAGGCTCAAAGCAGCAAGACCCCGACTATGGACACTTAGATGTGCATTGGAGCTAACTTCAAAGAGACGGTATATGGGGTGGCAGAAAAGTACTTTTTTTGGGGGGGTTAAAGTTTGCGTGAAAGGAATATTGCAGTGTGACATTTTCCTGCACAGTTATGAATGGGGGTAAAGAGCGGGGCTGCCGAGGCAAATCTCACTAAGTGAGACAAAAAAAAAATGGTGGCTAGCCAATCTGAAATTTTAGGAGTGCCCAAGAATACCCTAAGTAATGGGGCATCCTCAATTGGCACTTGTTTTCCACCAGGCTTAATGCAAGCAATAATACCCAATAGGTTGGGCGGTATTGGGCACTACCGGACCGCCCAGGGGCATAATGATTCCGATGCCACAGGCGGAGGGCCCTATAGCCTTTGGGCAGTCCTCTATTTCTCATACTGCCCACCCTGGAGGGTATTATTGTGCTTAGAAAATGGGCATGTGTGTCAGTTTTAAATATGTAATTAAATAACAGAGGAAGTGAGTACCAATAAACACAAAGAGCAGGACATTTTTTTTTGTAAAGTAGTCCCTCCATTTATGAGCTGTTCCATCTGCTGTTGCCCCCCCCCACAGAGGTATTCTGTTCTGCTTCCACCTCCCACACTAATGTCTTAATAAAAGATGGATGAACTAGAAACAAGAGTAGTGGTAATAGTTTTTTCATCTGTTTATTTATTTGTGTTACTTTGGTGGCTGTTGATAGCATGATTGTGACTGGGAGGCACTCTGACCGCAGTATAAAAAATAAAATGCGACTCGTTTTTTTTGGTGATGGTGGTTTAGATTTAAAATATTGCTAGGATCCTAGTGGGATGTCAACGCTAGGCAGTAGAAAATGCACTTCGAGCTCTGTTGCTTGTGGTGAGGATTTTCACTAATGTTTTTTTTTAAGTATCGCTGTCCTCATTGCCTACCTTGTGGAGCTGGAGTCTGCTTTTACCGTTTACTTTTTTTTTTTTTTTTCGCTGGTTCCTGATCCTCACTGCCTGCCCTGAGGACCAGGAATATGAAGAGAACTGACATTTGGTTCTGTGGCACTACAAAGAACAACATCCCTGCCAGTGGAGACAAAATGTTAGGTAGATTGCTGTAAGGGGCTGTTTGCTTAACACATGGGGAGATCAGGGGCAGATGACAGTGAGGAAGGACTGTAGTATGGAACTGGCATGCTCACACTATCACTCCTTCAGCGAGTGACTAAGAAAAAAAATATTTGTATTTATTTCTTTTTTATACTGCCGTGATTTTATTTTTTTACATTACTGGGGATAGTGTCTGGGCTAAGGAATGAATATGTGTGTGTGTGTGTGTGTGTGTGTGTGTGGCTCTCACTAACTGAGGGTAAAAAAAATGGCGGCAATTTAAAATGAAAATTAGGTATTTTTACCAATTAGGAGGCAAGGTAAGCACTGTGCTATTTCACTGGGTTGAGGGACACTATAAGCACTGTGCTATTTCATTGGGTTGAGGGGCACTATATGCTGGTACTTTTTATTTCATGAGCATCTATGGAAAGCTAAAGTACCCCCATGCCAGGAAATAACAAATTCTTGTCAGATCCACCACGGCTGCATAATGAAGTTTGTGAAGAAAATGGGCAGACTAGGATGGCTCCTGTGGTCCTTACCTTGTGTCAAATTGTATGTTTATAAGGGTAATTTAGTTAGTTGCTGTGAAAATATGGAATGTTAATACACCAGGAGCTATCTTTTCCATATCATATTGCCAATTCTGATGGTAAATTCTGTTTAAATTACACCAAGACTAGATGTAATTAAATATATTGTTACAAAACTAGGGCACTTAACATCACCTGCTGAAAGCCAGATTAGCTGGGGATAAATAATGGTGTGCTAAAGACTCATATTTAGTCCATTGTGTGATCCGTAACATTGTACTGCTAGGTGCAAGATCTTAAAGAGCCATTAATCACACCTGGGCATCTGGAACAATGGCAAACATTAAAATAAATTAACATGCTCAATTATTCCAGAGAACACTAGCACTGCTATGAAATCCCTTCTCTGCACTTACTGCCCCCCTTTACAAATTACCTAGGTCTTGTATGATTGAAGCCTCCCAACCCCCACCACCTACAACCAAGTATACACTACCACTGCAATGATGCTGGACCACACATAACTGAAACATAGAAAGGTGACAGCAGAAGGTGACTAGGGGTCCATCTAGTACACCCATTTTTGTTTCTGTGGCAATTAAATAATTGAAACAGCAATTGAATAATTATATTTTTGCAGTTATATACCTTAAATGGTAGCATTGATTACACAGTGGCTATACGTGTTTTCTATGCCGTCCTTTAAAAAAATGAAAGTGTGTGTGTGAGTGCATGGGTGCTAGAAGATAGGAAAAGCTGAAGGGGTGGAGGATCAGAAGGGCACTTATTATGGTACAAGGGGCACTTTTTCTAAACTATTTTTTGCAATACAAAAATGCAACAAATGTACATCTATGATGAATATTGTAATGTTAAGAATGCAGTTATGCCATATAGGAATATTTAATACAATATATTAAGAGCTCAGCTGTCAACCCATTTCCACCAATGGCTCCATATGAAGTCTGAACCATAAAGTTCGAGAGGTCTGTGGGACTCAGAACCCTGAGGTGGCAGGACACATTAGTTATGCATAAAGTTGCTCACATAATTTTTATAGTATTATGTGAAATGTGTGCATTTTCTTTTTTTCTCTTTCACAATGAAACTGACTTGTGCAGTCCCTAGAGGTTCTAGAATGCTATTCTACCACAGAAGTGTACAATCAGATTCCATGACTTTTGAACTGTGGTAAAACAGCATTTTGAAAAAGATGGCTTTATAAAAGGGTGCTTAAAAGAGGCAAAATGTGGTGTGTATATACCACCAGTTCTTAGAGACAAGCTTGGGACACTGAGTAAATGTGTACTTTCATGTTTACCTCTACCTAGTTTGTCCATCTAATGCTATTGTAATGCTTCTCACACTGTTCTGTAAGTGTTTTATAGTGAATGTAAAGTCTTTGAACTGTGGTAAAACAGCATTTTGAAAAGGATGGTTTTCTATACATAACAATGTTCTACTACACACTATATATGCAAGTGTGTGTATGTGTATGTGTTTTATATATCAAACACTTTCAGAACAGTGTGAGAAGCATTACAATAATGACAACATCAGATGGCCGAACTAGGTGGAGGTAAACATGAAAGTATACATTTAACTCAGCATCCTGGGCTTATCTAGCCTCTAGCTCCTGTGACTGCCTCCACTAGTTGACCCCATGAATATTTCCCTAATCTTATGTAGTTCTCTCTCCTATTAGCACTTGGTTACCCCTTAGCATGCACTTCCCCATGTTATGTCTATGACAATGCCTCTGGCTGCGCTCCTCCTCTATAGCTCTCTGCCCCCTCTACTCTTCCTCTCTCTCTCTTGTCCTCTATCCTCTCTGCACCTCATTCACTATCTCCTTATAACCTAGCCTCCAAATCATGTCTTGTTTCTCAAATGCTTTGTAACTCTGTATAGCTTACACTTTTGTAACCTTGTCCTATGTATTAAATTTTTAATCTGAATTACATATCTTATGTTTTGAATTGTAACCTGAAGTGGAACCTTTGTAAAAGAGCCCTGGTGCAAAGGTATTGTAATCCTAGACCTAATTAATAAATGAATAAAATAAAAGATAAAAATCTCTAAGAACTGATGGTATGTACCACATTTTGTCTCTTTTAAGCACCCTACAATGTTCTGCGTCTGGGTGATGGAAACCTGAGATATACGATGAGGTCACAATAACTATGTTAGCCTCCCGGTAAAGAACTTCTCTACATAATAAACCATTATCTTTTTTTCAGAAGCTACACTATCTGACTGACTCCATCTCAGTCATCTTGCTTCAACTCTGACTATAGAGGAAGCATCTGGCTACCCTCCCATTACAAAACTCTAGTAGAAAATAAGACAGGAGAGCAGGTTTCACTGCTGTTTGGCAGGAAAGAAACTGAGGAGGGGAGAGAGAGAGAGAGAGAGAGACAGAGAGACAGAGAGAGACAGAGAGACAGATAGTTTATCCACTTAGATGGGACTTTCTCAGGTATTCTCTGTTTGCGTGGTTCCAATGGATGTCAGAGGGGCATGGGTCATTGAAAACTTAAACATTACTGTATCACAAGGGTTCTGACATCTCTTACCTAACAAGAGTGGCAACACAATGCTACAACCTCTGGGCTACCTCCATACTACCCTGGAGGCTAAGACCCTCTAAGCAGATACTTCTAAAGCCCCCTCCGATCTTTCAGAGAAATTAGAGGGGTGCCAAGGTGAACACTGCTCTCCCACATACCAGAACTTTACATTAACTCCTGTACTGCCTGCTGGGCTTACTTACCATGTCAAGCATTATAATGCAATGCAGAAAAAATATTCTAACAGCACAACAAACAAAAAGAAAATACATCTGAAAAAAATGCTAGTTTGAAAAATTAACATAATTCAAAGAAGTTTTTGAATAGTCATATACTGCTGCAGGTGTGTGAAGTCAGTCACTCACTCAAAAAGCATACAAAAATTCATGTACAGTATCTGGAGCACTTTTTAAAGTCTGAGATTTCCATTACTTAACCTTAATATGAAATGGCCACCAAGGCAAAATTTAATTAATTCATGTTGTATAGTGTTGCCAAGCCAGCCATTTTACCCATTTGGGCTTCCTTAGGGGTACTGTATTCTTACAGATACACAAGATTCTAAATATATTGTATCCTACAAAAATGTACAATAAATATTTGAATGGATAATTGATTCTTTGTAACAGAAGGCTGTTACAGCATAAGAATGTGCAGTACTTTCTTGTTTGAATGGTATTCACCATGTAATGTTAGCCTATCACTTGGTCAAGGATACCGTGGTCTACATGCTACAGAAATAATCTTTTTTTTACACTCTATGAACCTTAGTTACATACTGATTTTGTAGAGCAGCTGGACTGAAAATCCTATTACCAAACTGTAGCTGCCTTTTATTGGTGCCTCCTTTGAAAAGTGTTGACTTTTAGCCCAGCTGTCTCCCTGATCAAGATCTGCTGGTCTGCGAGAGAGAGAGAGAGACAGAGAGAGAGAGAGAGAGAGAGATCTAGGAAGCGAATTTTGTGAAGCCTGCTGCCTCAGCAAACCAGCACAGAGCTCTACCTCCAGCACTATTTGTTGTGCCTTTATGCTGTATCATATATTCTACTGCCCAACAGAAAATTATTTGGGGGGGGGCATCTGATTAAAAAATTAGAATTCCGTCCAATATCCCTGGTGGTCCAGTGGACCACTGTCTGCCCGATTGTGGGCATCTGCATAAAAAAATAAATATGTCCTATATCCCTGGTGGTCCAGCGGACCACTGTCTGCCCGATCATGGGCATCTGTAATTAAAACAGAAATATGTCCAATATGCCTGGTGGTCCAGTGGACTGCTGTCTGCCCGACCACGGGCATCTGTATAAAAAAATACATAAGTCCAATATCCCTGGTGGCCTAGTGGTACTTTCTTCCCACTTCAAGCCCACTGAGCCCCACCTCCTGCCCCCTGTCAGGCCAATGGGCGGCAGCACCCCACCCACTTGCCGCCCCGCTGCCCGCTGACTGACACCATTGGTAGGGCTGTACGCCCAGTGGTTCACATATTCACATATCTGGAATGTGTAGCATGGTATGGGCTGCATGCCCATTGGCTCATACTGTGAACCAATGGGCGTACAGCCCTACCGACAGCGTCAGTCGATGGGCGGCGGGGCAGCAGGCCGAAGGGGTGCTGCCGCCCACCGGCTGACCAGGGGGGAGTGGGGTGGTGGGGCTCATTGGGCAGGTGGGGAGAGGGGAACCCCTAGACCACCAGGGATATTGAACTTATTTCTGTTTTAATTACAGATGCCCGTGATCAGGCAGACAGTGGTTCACTGGACCACCAGGGATATAGGACATATTTATTTTTTTATACAGATGCCCGCGATCGGGCTGTGGAGCACATTGCCAGCCGTAGGGGACATCGGTCCCTGATGGCTGCTGCCTGGCAGGGCGCCAGGTGCAAGCCATCAGGGATCAGTGCACCTGCATGCAAATGGGGCCATAATGACATGCAAATGGCCCCATTTGCACCTTGCATACATTATGGCCCCATTTGCATGTCAAGTTTTGAATATCGTGGTTGCTGTGCATAGCACAATGGAACTTGCACTAGCGCATCTCCATGCTCCACTCTGGCCACTTACGCTGGCACAGTGTCACTGTACCATGCACACGGGGGTGGCCAGGGTGTGATATTCAAAGCTGCAGAGCCATGGCGCAGCTCCTTTGAATATCGCCCAGTCCACACCCCTGCGCAGCGAAGTTGAGCTGCGCCCCAGCTTGTGGCACAGCCTGGTGCAGTTTGAATATCTGGGCCTAAATATTTATTCAGTAATGCCACTAATGGCGTGACATCTTCAAAATGTGATGCAATATTGTACTGCCCTTGTTCCTTGGATCTGTAGGCTCCATCTGCTAAATTATTTCTAATAATTTATCTGTCTTTTGGGTGAGATGCTAAACTGTGGTCCCATCTATCTGTTCTGGTGTTGTTCAGGTGGATGTTAAAGATCCCATGGGACTTTTCGAAAAAAGAGTAAGGGAAGCTCCCCAGTGACCTGGACAAATTTCCCCTCTTCACAAAAAATACCACCAAAGGGCTTAATCTGGTTCAGTGTGAGTTGATTTCTATCTGTATGCATCTCCCACCCCAGATGAGGTTAAAAATAAGCAGAACTGCCTAGACCTCTGTGCAGATAAAAAAAAAAAATGTAAGGCTGCATATGAATAAAATGTTTATACAGACAGTGATTGGATACCCTGATTATTGACATAAACACCGCAGAGCTTCTTGAAGTTAGACTTTATGCATATATTCTGACTTTTTATTTGGGACCTACAGAACTGACTACATGCCAGTAGCTGACTGGCCTTATTGTATTAAATAAATATGCCATAACTTTGCAGCATTTTGCACTTAAGGCGTCAGACTGTCGATTGCCAAAGGAGCCTTCACTCATTCGGGAAATAATGAGCGAAGTTTTTTCCTCAAAAACTGTCATGTTTTGTTGCATTTCAAGACACCACATTAAATACCTTGTGTTTTTGAGAAGATGGTCAAACAAATCATGTGCAATATACCAAATCATGCAGTAGTGGTTGTGTTATTAAGGATAAAACTGGTAACATTCATTGCATAAAGAACTGACCCAAGAATCCCTCAGATCGGCAGCTGTGATTAATATGTCTGCCTTGAGAGGGGATGTCCACCATACCTCTCTGCAGCACATCAATAGGCCACACGTTCCTCCTTAAAAGTTCATTTTATTGGCAGCTGCACACGTTATGATGCCTTAAAAGCAGGTGTTTGGTAAAATAAAATGTTTACAACCATTATGTTTTCAGCAGTTACTTTTAACTTAAAAGTTATCTAGGTTTTGGGCTTTGTTCCGTGGTCAGTCTTTTTAAGTTGTGTCACATAGCAAGAATATTTCCTGCAGAGTGTTTTGAAAACGCAACCCCAACTTACTTCACGATTGCTCTGTGTGTGTGTGTGTGTGTGTGTGTGTGTGTGTGTGATATCACAGTCTGTTGTCATGGAAAGTACTATGTTGTCGCAAAAAAGTATTCCATGAAGTCAGAAAACCTGGATGAAAGCTTTTTCTTTAGGTTTCCAGGATAAGATAATGGAATCTTACTGCAAAGCATGGTAAAGACACATTAAAACAGTGTTCTAAGTTGTAATAACTACATCCAGTCTGATGAGGTTTTATTTTGAGGTAGGTAGCTATTCCTTCAGAAAAAAATAATATATATAATTCTCTGTTTCATTACGCACATCAAATTACCTATACTTAATGTATGTTGCTGTCCCAAGTATGTGCTACTGAACAATATCAGATATTTTGTGTTATTATTAATGGCCCTTCTGTTTGTCCTAAAACAGAGATGCTAAATTATAACTGACGAGAGGTGATGATGCTGAACTTACAGCTTTTGCCCTACGAGCTATTGCCCTTTACAAAATGCATTGCACTTTGTTGTTTCATTGTAACTCAGGACTGTTGTAACGGAAGCCTACAGGATGAGGAAGGAGAAGCACAGAATAAAGAATATGCTCAAAAATCCTACTATAAAGATTAGCATTTGGTGAGTTCACGCAAGCAACTGCCGTAATTATGCTTGCGCGCAGGAGAGGTCCTTAATCATCTGGTATCTCCAAACGGTCGGAACTATAAAATAACCCCCAAAATCGTATTTGCGGAGAAACATCTTTCAAATACTAGTTTCCAAATGTGTTATTGCTGCAATTTATTTTAGTTAATTTAGTGGATGACTTCATTGGGTGTAACTGCCATTTGAGAAATATGTGATGTAGTTTATTACGTCCCTTTCAACCACAGACAGCGCAGTGTACCAACAATCTACACTCTTACAATAGCTTTACAGTAACAAACTAATTCATAGAAACATAGAAACATAGACTTTGATGGCAGATAAGGACCGCCTGGCCCACCTAGTCTGCCCATTTCCCTACCTATAGGATAAGCTGCAGATCCTAGTTAACCAACAGCCTATTTCTTCCTACCCCCCACAAGAATTGCCTCATGTCTGTCCCACGTATTCTCGAATTCTCCCACAGTTATAGACTCCACAATCTCCTCAGGAAGGCTGCTCAATGCATCCACTACCTTCTCTGTGAAAAAATACTTCCTCACATTGCCCCTGAACCGCCCCCTCTATCTTTAAATTGTGTTCCCTTGTTCTTGCATGTCTCTTTTTCTGAAAGATGCTACCCTCTTGGACTTAGTTGATTCCACTGAGGTGCTTAAACATTTCTATCATGTCCCCCTCTCCCTCCTTTCCTCAAGGGTATACATATTAAGCTCTTTTAGTCTTTCATTGTATGCTTCTCTTGCAGACCCTGCACCATTCTAGTTACCCTCCTCTGGACTGCCTCTATCCTGTCTATGTCCTTGCGGAGATGGGGTCTCCAGAACTGGACACAGTACTCCAGATGGGGTTTCACCAACTGTCTGTACAGAAGGAGAACAACTTCCTGATTTCTGCTGCTGATGCCTCTCCCTATGCATCCCAGTATACCCCCAGCACTCCCTACTGCCTTCTCACATTGCTTGCTAATCTTAAGGTCATCTGATATGATTACCCCCAGGTCCCTTTCCTTTTTTGTTTTTGTTACTACCTCCCCTCCCATTGTGTAATCTTCCCCTGGGTTTTTTTTTCCCAGGTGCATTATTTTGCACTTCTTTGCATTGAATCCTAGCTGCCATACTTCTGACCATTCCTCCAGCCTTGCCAAGTCCCTTCTCATCCTTTCCACACCTCCTTGTGTATCAACCTTGTTGCAGATCTTTGTGTCATCTGCAAAGAGGCATACTTTTCCTTCCAGTCCTTCTGCAATGTCACTTATAAAGACATTAAAAAGGACTGGACCTAGTACTGAACCGTGCGTTACCCCACTAGTAACCCCTCTTTCTTCAGAGTGGACTCCATTTACAATTACCTTCTGTGTCCTGTTGTCCAGCCAATGTTTTACGCAGGCTACCACCCTGGGACCCACTTTCAGGCTGGTTAATTTGACTATTAATCTTTTGTGTGGGACTGTGTCAAATGCCTTTCTAAAGTCTAGGTAGGCCATGTCCACAGCCCCTCCCTAGTCTACTACTTTGGTCACCCAGCCACAGAAATCAGTTAGATTCATCTGACATGACCTTCCTGCTGTGAACCCATGCTGACTTGGGTCCTATGCCCCACTGGCCTCTAGGTACTCAGCAATTCTTTCCTTCAGAAGTGATTCCATCACTTTCCCTACCACAGCTGTCAAACTGACAGGTCTGTAGTTTCCTCCATCTGTCTTGGTCCCACTTTTGTGAAGGGGAATCACATCTGCCTTCCTCCAGTCCTCGGGTACCATACCATCCTCCCATGATTTGTTGAAAAGGGTAGTCAGTGGTTTCAGTAGTTCTCCCCTTAATTGTTTTAGAATTCTAGGGTGAATTCCATCAGGCCGCACTGCTTTTTCCACCTTCAGTTTTAGGAGTTCTTTCAGAACCCATTCTTCTGTGAAAGGACTGGGATCGACCCCCCTATCCAGAGTGCTTCTGTTAATTGGATTAGGCACCTCACCCTCCTCTTTTGTGAATACTGAGCAGAAATATTCGTTCAGTATCCCTGCTTTTCACTATCTCCTTCTGCCTACCCACTGTTCATTCTATTCAGCCTCACTATCCCTCCCTTAGTCTTTCCATGCTCCCTGATGTACCTATAAAAGGTTTTATCCCCCTTCTTAACCAAGTTGGCTATCCTTTCCTCAGTTTGGGCCTTTGCTATTCTGACTTCCCTCCCTGCTTCCTTCTGCCTTAACTGGTACAGCTCTCTGTCCTGCTCCTTCTGTGTTTCCTTATACTTCCTGAATGCTATCTTTTTCTCCCTGACTTTCCTCGCCACCTCTTTTGAGAACCATAGTGGCTTTTTCTTTCATTTTGAATTGTTTATTTGCTTCACACAAAGGCTTGTTGCCTCTGTGATGGCAGTTGATGACTCCTCATTTTTGCTCCACCCTCCTTCTAGCCTGTTTGCTAGTGCTTTCCTGAGGCACTCTCCTATCTTGCCAAAGTCAGCCCTCCTGAAGTCCAGTACCCTCACTTTTGTATGGCTTGACTCTGTAGCTAAGTTTAACGTGAACCACACTGTTTGATGATCACTTTTTCTCAGATGGCAACCCACTTCTAGAACTGAGATCCTCTCACTATCCCCATTTGAGAGTATGAGGTCTAAGAATGCTCCCTCATGAGTGGATTCCAAAACTAGCTGTCTGAGGCATGCCACCTGTAGGGCATCAAGAATGGCTCTGCTCTTGGATGTGGCTGCAGCAAGTGTGCTCCAGTTAACATCTGGCATATTTAGGTCTCCCATCAACAGTATCTCCCCTTTCTCTGCCATCCTAAGAATGCCTTCTATCATATCCTTGTCCATTCCCTCCCCTGACCTGGGGGTCTGTATACAACCCCTGTGTGGATTTTGATGCCACTTCCAGTCTCCAAGGTGACCCACAGTGCCTCCTGTCCTCCCTGTTTATTCTTTTATTCAGTTGCTTTTACCCCTTCCTTTACATATAGAGCTACTCCTCCCCTTCTTCTCCCCTCCCTGTCTCTCTGTAGGTTATGTACTCTGGTATGTTAACATCCCAGTCATGGTTCTCTGTGTACCATGTTTCTGTGACTGCTATGATATCCAGGCATCCCTCTTCCATCAAGGCCACCAGTTCAGAGAGCTTGTTGCCCAGGCTACGGGCATTGGTATTCATTATCCTCCATCTCCTGATGGTCTTACTTCTTTTTGCCCCATCCCTGTCCTTCTTGCCTTCGCACTTTCTCCATTTACCCCTGCCCTTCTCCCTATCGCCACCTCTATGTTGATGTTTACCACACTTACTACCATGACTTTTTTGGGGGGGCTAGGATTTCCCTGCTCCTTTCCAGTGCCTCCCCCCTTGGCTAGTTTAAATACTTGCCAATGAAGCATTTAAACCTATCACTTAGGATCCTGGTTCCCCTCCTGGACAGATGCAGCCCATAATGCCAGTATAGGCTAGCATCACTCCAGGTCGACCCACAGTCCCAGTGAAGCCAAATCCCTGAGCTCTGCACCAGTTTTTCAAACACTGATTGAATCCCATGGTATGGAGCACCCTAGCCTCTCGTACTCCATAGACAGGCAGCACCTCCGAGAAGGTTACCATGTGTGCTACTTGTCTAAGGCCCTCCCCAATTCCACAAACTCTTCCTGCACTGCTCTGATCCCTTTCTTAGCCAGGTCATTTGTCCCTAGGTGGACAGTGGCATCCATCTCCCTCTCCTGTGCAGTTCTAAAATGGTCTTTAGCAAAGGAATTCAAGTAAACTAACAGTGACTGTATTACAAAGCAAGTAAAGATGGAACGACATAATGTGACGAGTACTAGAAACAGCTACAAAAAATACAGGCCTTCAGAATATAGGCAGTTCCTCTTCAATGTGTATATGAAAGCAGCATCTGCACTATTAATTTGTCAAAACACTGAAACCTCTTGTATAACCAACTGAAGCTGTACATGACCAAGCAGGTTATCTTTTCATCTTTCTACCGTTAGTCTCGGTTTGCTTGCCTTGAATGTCTTGTTCATTTTCTGATTGATTTACGGCAATAGAGGCACTATATGGTTTCCTTGCAGATCTGGTCCAGAGAATGGGATGTTCCTCTCTTCTGGATGAATGTCCAGGTCTACAAAGTGCACGCTGGTGTCTGGATTAAACCCTGGAGCAGTTTGGCTTAGCGTTCGTGTGCTGCATGCCATGGCATGCCAGACATATCGGTAGCTATGCACTTGCTGTTAAGAGGAGGGGACAGAAATGACAGGGATGCAGAAATGTACAAATAAAATGCCTATTAAAAAAAAAACTCCCACTGTGATATAGTGCAGTGCTGCAGTCCATAGGGACAACATGGGTGGATTGCTTCTTGGGGAAGAGTCAGGCAGAGGAAAAACAGTTCCACTGATGGAAAACATGATGTCAGCTCTTTTCTACATGCAAAACATCTGCAGGGCTCCACCCATGCAGCCATAAAAAGCCAATTTTCTAACAAAATTTAATGTACCCCCCTGCTATGGCTCTCAGCAGTGAGGGAGCTCCTACTGTCTAGCCCATTTTCTAACCAGATTTAACTTTGGTAAGTCACATGTTAACTATGAGTTCAGTTTTAAGCTGAAATGAATCACAGTCTCAACACTACCATAAATTCATGGTTACTCTAATACTGAAATCCAAATGTTCTGTTTTAGTTTGGGAATGATGTATCATATAGTGTTTAAGAAAAGAGTACTTGAATTATGTTCATTGTTCCAGGCTTTGAATTATGTGGAACTAGTGTATAAGCATATTAGTACCCCTGATGACCTCTGTGACCACCAGCTAAAAAAATATGAATTGTCCTGAACTAGAAAGAAATTATGTTTTTGGCATTCAGATTAAGTTGTGGGGTAGTATACAATAAATATAAGGCTGGTTATTAAACATTGGTCAAGTAACCTGTAACAGATTGCTATATGCACTATAATATTATTACACTGTGGTCTTATGAGCTGTCAGCAGAAATTTTTTATGTAGTTCTTTTATTTTCGTCGATGTGTTATTTGTGTTTTTTTCTGTTGGTAATCACCACAACAGTTTTTTAATTGCACATTAATTTTAGTTATGTGTACCTTACATAGCATAGCGAATGCACAACAGCAAAATGCTTCACAGCGACAATCTCGACAGGTTCAGAGACTGTTGCTGTGAGGGACCCAAGGGCAAAATTTCAACATTTCGCCATCTTTTGCCCCCCCCCCCCCATCAACTCTGACTCGAATTAGACATCTAATGAAGTCAGGTGCAGAGGGTTCAGGGATTCGCCTGTCAACATTAGGGATCTTGCCACGCCGAA
The DNA here is from genome assembly GCA_016271365.2 of Neoceratodus forsteri. Taxonomy (NCBI): domain Eukaryota; kingdom Metazoa; phylum Chordata; order Ceratodontiformes; family Ceratodontidae; genus Neoceratodus; species Neoceratodus forsteri. The sequence continues at coordinate 536,870,840 of CM057449.1, read as the reverse complement.
CCTCGACAACACTGTTGTCATGCCTTTAAATCCTGTACAGTATAAAAGAAATGTCAATGTACTGGACTGGCCTCCTTGAGGAAGCATGCATGCATGAAACCGCTTGGGGCATGACTTAGAAATGGGTTTGTACCTACTGTATCTGGTTGCTGGACCTTGTGAGTAATGTTCTTTTTGTTTTTACACTGCAATGAAAATAATAAATCTTGTATTATCTACAGTGCTTAGTCTCCATGATAATTTTACTCTAAACTTCTGGGACCAGTACCACTAGGAAAGCGAGCAACAATGAGTGTGCTGGTTACACTCCAGAGCCAGGAGGGAGTCCAACTATCAGAGGCAGAGCTGTGAAAGTGAGGAGAGGCTGGGCCACACTTATTCTGGTGAGTATGTTGTACACATTCTCAAGTGTGTAGGAAGCCACATGCACTGTCCATATTCATGTACAGTGGTACTGTATTCATGTGCCCCACAGACATGAACACTGTGCCATATAATGGAGGCATTCAGGGTACTGCTGCATTTTATCTGTGTATGGGCTGTGACAGTGTGCATTCCAATGATGCCTGTTAGTCCATGGACATAGCTATGTAGTGTGGCTGGAGACTGGATGTGACACATGCCTGCCAACATGCACACTTGTCTGACAGTCACAACGCTGCCCTTTTTATACTACTGTGTTACTTTCTCTGTGTCTTCTGGGACAGTGTTCCCAGAGTGTGTGATACATAAAGCCCATTGTAAATGGATGGTAAAGCTCTAGGAAGGGAGGGTGCCTTGCTTCATACCTTTTTTTAAATATTATGCTTTATTAAGATTTAGAAAAGATTTCAAGAGAACAATAACATACACAACAGGCAAAATATAAAAACAGCATAATCAAGCTAACAAAACAAAAAAAGGAATAACAAAGAATAAGAGAACAATATGCCCCAACCCCCACCCCCAATCTCTCTCTTCCCCCATCTCCCTCTCCCCATAGGTCCCGGGCATATAAATTACCCAGAGGGCAATGTACCCCCCCAAGGTGAATGATGTCCAGTGGAACACGATACTTGAATTAAAATAAAAGGGATAAAAAGAAAAAAATTATACAAAAGGTGGAGCAGATCCAGTCCATGGTCAATCTCTGCCCAGAGACCATGACATCTCCAGGGCCCAGAAGTAGGGCTAAAAGAAACAACCAATGGGCCAAAAATGTATCAGATCTACCCTGCTGGTGGACAATCTGCCTCTCAACCTCCAAGGCCATCAAGATTTTGGATGCCATTCTCAAAAATGAGGTGGAGAGGCATTCATCCAGTGTCAAGTTATAACTACTCTGGCCGTGACATCTATGAAAGACATATAAGCCTTATGGGGACCAAACAATGCGGACAGAAGATAACCAGCCCGGCAAATCTGTGGAGTAAAAAAGGAGTCTAAACCCAAAAAAGGATTCAGTGAACTATGAATGAAGTCTCAGAACAGATAAATTTTGAGACAGTCCCATTACAGGTGCTTAAGGCTGCCTTCCTCAAGCCCACAGTAGAGACACAGCAAGGAACTGGATTTGCCCATCCTGAAAAGGCAAAGGGGAAGGGGGTAAAATACATGTTGTACAAAATACAAAATTGCAGAAAATGATACCTACCCTGCTTGACATACTTATATAACCTTTTCCAAATTCCTTGTCATGCTAAATCATCAAGCCCTAGATCTAATGCATGCTGCCAATAAAAGCAAACCCTCCTTGGTCCCCTCGAAACAATGTCCAGGAGTTGTGAGTAAAAGTGGGAGACAGCATGAGGCATGACTGCTGAGGCTAAAAAGTCCCCCAGTAGTTTACAAGATGACACAGACCAGGGTGGAGGACCGAGAAACCACGTCAGGACTCTAGAAAGCTGCATGTATTTAAAAGGATGGAACACAGCAAGGTTCCAACATTCTTGGATGGTGCCCTCAGAGAGAAGATGGCCTTCATTGACCAGTTCTGTTATGGAGTGGGTGTTAAGAGGAGGACAAAAGTTGAATGAAATGGTAAGAGAGGTGATTAATAGGTTTGAGTTACCAACCATACTAAGGTTCATACTAAGGTAGATTGCAAGAGCAAGAAGGCAGAAGCCCATGAAGCTGTTATACTAATCCAAAACATAATAGGAAAGGTTATACCCTTTACAAATAAGACCATCCAATCTGTATTTAAAAATACTTTTAGTTTCACTAATAATAACATTTAGTGGTAGCCTATTCCATGGACCAACAACTCTAATGGTAAAAAAATATTTACGACTTGACCTAACAAAGGGTTTTCTAACTAATTGTGAGGGATGTCCTCTGATATTGTGACCACAGTTTTTGAATTCCAGACCCAATTCAGACAATAAATAAGGGTCTTGAATAATATCACACAACAGCATAAGGTCGCCGCGAAGACAACGTGTAGATAAGGGCATAAGATTTAAAATAGCAAGTCTATTCTCTTAAGGAACATCAAAAAGTCCAGATACTTTTTTAGTGAATTTTCTCTGAACTCTTTCCAATAACAGGCATGCTGATTTTTTATATGGATTCCAAAGCTGTGAAGCATATTCCAAATGTGGTCTTACATATGCTCTATATAGAGGTAACAGTATATCCTGTTTTCTAGATCTTATATTACGCAATATAGACCATACCACTTTACCAGATTTGTTAATGATATTATGTACATGATTTTTATAAGAGAAGTTATCTGAGATATTAATTCCCAAATCTCTTTCATCAGATGTAGTCTCAAGTAATATGCCATCCAAATAATAGGGACATTGTGAATTTCTAAGGCCCAAATGCATAACTTTGCATTTGGAAATATTTAAAGTCATACCCCACTTCTTGACCCATGTTGTAATGTGGTCTAGATCCTGTTGAATGGCATCAACCTGATAGTCAGAGGCACATGGCCCACCTATTTTAACATCATCAGCATATTTTATAGTGAATGATGAGCAACCCAAAGTAAGGTCAGCAATAAATGCCTGAAACAGGCATGGGCCCAATACTGAACCCTGTGGCACCCCGCTAGTCACCATACCCCTGGCTGAAGTACTTCCATGAATAATTACTTGCTGAGAGCGATTGTAAAGCCAATTGATTATCCAATTAACTAGAAACCAGTTTATATTTAGTTTATGAAGTTTAGAAGTTAAGCACCAATGAGGCATGATGTCAAAAGCCATACTAAAATCAATGTAAATAATATCACATGGTACGTTTTTATCTAGTAAAGAACTGATTTGTTCGTAAAAACATATTAAATTTGTCAGACAACTTCTGCCTTTTTTGAAGCCATGTTGTTCTACATCATGACAGTCCAGGACTGGGATATTAAATCTTTAATTAAACTCCTAATAGTTTACAAGTAGAAGAAGTTAAACTTATAGGCGATAGTTTTTCCCAGTTGTTTTTTGGCCCTTTTGTAAATAGGGATTACATAAGCTTCTTTCCAGTCCAGGGGAACAAAACTGGTGGCCAAAAAATATTCAAACATCAATTTGAAAGGAACTGTAATTACATTAGCTAATAAAAATAATAAATGTCCAGCTATATTGTCTGGACCAGGACTACATTTTCCTTTAAGTTTTAATAATTTATCTCTGATAGAGTCCAGCGAAAATTTCACTGGTGAAACATTGGCAGTATCTAGTAAAGCATAATCATTATTTGAGACTGAAGAACCAGTGACATTTTTACAAAAATTTTTATTAAACAGTTCGGCTATTTTTTTTTGGCTAATATATCAAAGTCTCACACTCCAAAAATGGACCTACTTGACATATTGGTTTCCGTAAAGAGTTAATATAAGAATAAAATTGTTTACTGTTAGATTTATTGGTGCTAGATGCTAGATTTAGTTCCCAAGTAGATTTGGCCTTCCTGATCATTCTTTTGCATTTTCTTTGTATATGTTTGTAAGAAATCCAACTGGAAGGATTTTTAGTTTTTTGATATTTAACATATTTCTTATGTTTTTGTCTAATACATTTTTTAATAGATTGATTCATCCAATTGGGAGCTTTAATATTAGTCTCATTTTTTATTTTGGATGGAATATATCGTTCTTTAAGCTGAAAGATGGTATGCTTAAAATATTCCTAGTACTGTTCCGGAGTAAAGTCAGACGATAAGATGTCCCAGTTAATATTTCCCACAATCTGTTTCATAGTACCTAAGTCAGCTTTATTGTACAAATAAATTTTAGTACTGTTGGAATTGTATACATAAGTTTGTACAATATTAAATGTAATAGTGTTGTGATCACTGTTCCCTATAGGCTCGTTGACTAACATATTTTCTAACTTAAGGTCATCATCACAAAGAACCAAGTCTAATATCATTTTACCTCTCATTGGGCAAAGTACATTTTGCCAAAGTCCCAACTGGGTGCATGTATATAATAACTTGTTGCCTTTGCTGGTAGTTGCACTTAAATTATGCCAATCAATCGAACCAATGTTATAGTCTCCTGTGACTACAATTTTGCCTAATGATTTAGCCTGTTCAATTTCTGATAAAATTGCATCTAATGTGTCTATTGATGAATTCGGGGGATGATAACAGGAACCCGATATAAGGGCCTCAGATGTGGAGAAATTTATCTTAATCCAGATAGTCTCAGTTTGTATATCATGATTTTTTAATATACTTTGTTACATCGATAGAATTAAGTTGGTTCTTAATAAATAACGCCACTCTACCCCCTTTCCTATTTGGTCTATTAAAAGTGTAAGAAGTAAATCCTGGTATAGTTGGATCCCATGATGTTTTATCATCTCCCCAAGTTTCGCTGATTGAAATAATATCAACATCACCTTTATTTATTAGACATTTTAATTCATCCAGTTTTTGAGTTAAACACCTAGCATTAAAGTATAAGAAATGTATTATATTGCATTTCACAAAACTGCTTACTGGAGATTTTAGAGATGGTGGCCTATCCACCTTCTCACCCCTGAATTTTAGTTTAAAAGATGGTGAATGGATGTCAGAATTTGTTTTCCAAAAACAGCGTTACCCCGTCTGCTTAAGTGTAACCCATCAAAACTGAACAGTTCTGGGTGGTAATCAAATCCCTCCCAATGTGTTAGTCAAGTCAAGTCTTGGTTTAAACATCATTTTCTTAACCATTCATTCACAACTTTAATCTTATGATTTTGAAATGAAGAAAAATGTGGGGATAGGTAAAATTTCTGATATACAAATCTTGTAACCCATGTCCACTAGGATGTTTGATAAGGCTACAAAATCTTATTTGATAGACTGAACAGAGTCTCTATAGATGTTATTAGCACCTACATGTATCAGTACTAAAGGATTGTTACCACAGTCCTTCATAATCTCAGGTAACATGAGTGTAAGATCAGATATTTTGCAGCCACTAAAACTTGAACAAGTTCTATTAACTTTATCGGGGTTGCAGATCATCCTATCCAGGTGTTTAATCAATGAGTCACCCAATACATAAATTTGTTGTGGCAAGGGAGTATTAGACACACTGTGTATATCACATGTAGGTGAAAATGTAAGTTCAGTGGACAAATCAATAAGTGGAATATCATTAGTTTGCAGGTTGTTAACTGATGGTAGAGTCAAAATACTGCTATCAATTAACCCATTAAAATTATCTGAGTCACATCTTTAACCTTTGAGACAGGAGAAGATAGTGGGTCAAATCTGCTGAAATGCTCGATACTGAAGTGTTGTGCCTTTCGGCCCTTTTTTGCTACTCTAGTGGTTTGTGAAAAAAAACAACTATCATCAGTATCTTGATTGTAATCAATCAAACCATCGTCTTCCCTAGCTCTTTTTCTAATACCCTCCTTATTTTGCTGGAGATGATTGATAGCTGTCGAAATAGTGATCACAGGGGACTGGGAGGTGCTTGGTGTAACATCAATAAAGCCTTCATGGCATTTACAAGTTTTCAAGATTTTATAATAAAGTATTTGTTTTAAAGCGGTTTTGCATATCAGTTTGACTATTTTCAAGTGTAATTAATTGTGAATTAAATAACTTAATCATATGGTGTAAATCAATAATTTCTAGGCATTTGCTACAGGTATAGGGTTGAGAAATTAGCTCACCCATCTGTAATGAATACATAATGCAAACTGAGCATTTTATACCAGTGGAACCAGTTGTGGTTATAATTATACAATCACTACAATCTGCCATAACTACACTCTAAATTGAAAATCCAAATGAAGAAATTTACACAACAATATTCAGTTCTTATGGGCAAAACTTCAAATCCAAACCTTGGATTAAAAAAGCAACAGCCTTAGAATTATAAACAAACTTGTGGTCCAATAGACTAAAAAGGCAATACTACTGATGTACTGAGCAATCACATGAAATTGCTGTAAATAAGTTTACTGCACTTAATTATACCCCTTTTGTCTAAAAAGGTCCTCAAATGTTACCTTCCAGAACTTCCATGCTTACCACGCTAAACGACGAAAAACACGCCACGATAAGCTTGATGTTCCTTGCTATAGCAAGAAGGGCACGCCTCTGCTCACTGCAGAGCTGACTTAAATAGCGGTGGGAGCAAGTAAGTAGAGTCTGGTCCTTAATTAGTTGCCTTAGCAACCAGTCCTGTATCTGCCCATAAACACACACACACACACACACACTCAAATAGTATATTAAAGAAAAGGTGCAAAGCACCATAAAAGAGCAGAAAAACAAGTAAACAAGTAAATGTCATGGACCAAACGTCCCTCTGCCAGCCAAAATGACATAGCTCCTTTTTAAATGGGTATATTGCAAGCAATTCTAAATGGTATATACTAATACAGCAAAGTCTCTCTTAGTGTCAGCAGTAGCAAACAGAGCTTGCTGCAGAGCTGACTTAAATAGCGGGTGGGAGCAAGTAAGTAGGCACTCTGGTCCTTAATTAGTTGCCTTAGCAACTAGTCCTGTATCTGCCCATAAACACGCACACACACTCAAATAGTATATTAAATAAAAGGTGCAAAGCACCATAAAAGAGCAGAAAAATAAGTAAACAAGTAAATGTCATGGACCAAACGTCCCTTTGCCAGCCAAAATGACAGGGCTCCTTTTTAAATAGGTATATTGCAAGCAATTCTAAATGGTATATACTGATACAGCAAGGTCTCTCTTAGTGTCAGCAGTAGCAGCAATGGCTGGGACACATCTTTGCTCCAATCGAGACCCAGAAGGAGGCACAATTGTTGGAGGACTTTAATGGACCAACCCATGAGAGTCATGTATAATGATTTAGGAAGGGAGCATGGTTTAGTATGAAGAAGACTATGCAGAGCAATTCCTTGTTGCCTGCAAAGGGAAGACTCTAGAGTCAATCAGAGAGGATGATAGGTGTAATCCAATGAATTTGCAGGGCTAGTGCTCCAGAGAAAAAGTTTGCTACAATGAATAGCACAATAATAGAGAAGAAAATCAAGTAGTTGAACTCCACCACAAATCTTGGGAAGAGTACGTTTGAAGTAGGCCTTATCTTTCCAGATCTAATGGGAGAGCTCACTTTGAAGATGCTTGAGCCAGGATTTGGGGAGAAAGGGCTCAATCATGTTCAGAGAATACAAGATCCATGGGAGTATAATAATTTTAACAACATTCACCCTCCCCCAGGAGAGAGGGAGGGCTGTCCACTGCTGCAGATCCTGTTTGTTGACCGAACAAGAAGTGTCAAATTCTTGACTAATAAATTTGAGGACAAGGGTGTGATCTTAATGCCTAAATAGGTGAGTTCTTTAGGCTCCCATGAGACCCTCAAGGAGACCACCCAACATTTTGGAACCAGAGGTTTGAGGGGTATAACCTTATATTTATCAGCGCTAAACTTGTAGCCAGACACCTGGGAAAAAAAACTAAATCTCCCCCATGGCTGCTGGAATACGGGATTGTGGATTATTGAAATGCAATAATAAAGCATATGTGTAGGCAGAAATCTTGTAAGAGGAGCCACCCACCCATATCCCTTGTATCTCAGGGTTAGCTTGATTATGATGGAGTAGAGGCTTTATTTACAAATTAAAGAGGAACAGAAAGACAGAGAGAGAGAAGGCAGCACTGTTGCATACCCCTCACTAGAGATAAAGATGCAGAGAGGACACCATTATACCAGATTCTAGCAGAGTGGGAGGTGTATAAGACTTTTAGCCAATCACAGAAAACAGAAGGGAAGTCAAACCTCCTAAACGTAGTGAAGAGGAAGGACCAAGAGAGCCAGTCAAAAGCTTTCTCCATGTCAAGGAAGACCAAGACTGCAGGGATCTTGCCCTCCCTTGACATGGAGATTAGATGGACTACTTTATGCAGATAGTTGCTGGACCGGTGCCCAGCCACAAAGCCCACCTGGGTAGGACTAACAAGACCCTACTATACAAGCAACAGGTGATAAGCGAAGACTTTGCCGAGGATCTTGATGTTGCTATTTAATAATGAAATTGGATGGTAACTTCCAGGCAACTGAGTAGGCTTGACTGATTTAAGGAGTAAGTTGATCCAGGCCTCTGTCACAGAGCAGTCCGTCAGACCATCTGAAAGTTAAAAATTTAAAAGATGGGTCAAGAAAGGGGCTAAAATATCCACAAACATGAAGTAAAAACTGTTATTAAAGCCATCTGAACCCTGGGCTTTGTCCTTTGGCAATTGCTCTATGACACAACAAACCTCAGCAGTTGAGATGGGGGCCTTAAGGAGGTCCTGCTGAGAGAAGGGGAGTTGGGGTAGGGAGACCTGATCCAAATAGTCCTCTCTTTTCTCCACTGCTGCCTGCTCAACTGGAGTAGGGGTGTAAAGAGATTTTGCAAAAAGAATGGAAGGCCTGGGCAATGTCCAGGGGATGAGTCAGAATTTTCTCATCCACTTTCAGTTGCAAACTGGGAATAACACATAATAACTCTATCTGCCTCAATTTCATTGCAAGAAGACACCCTGCCCTCTCCCCTGATTCCAAATAGTGTGACTTGGTGTGCAACAAAGCAAGATCAGCCCTTTCAGCAAGCAGGCCATAATACTGTTCTCTAAGGGCATTAAGGGCCTCCCAGGTGTCTGGTTCAAAACAAGAAGACAGTTGGTGCTCAAGTGAATAAATTTGGGTGAGAAGAGAGCTAATTTTCTCCGCTCGCCATTTTTTATGGGTAGAAGCTAAACGAAAAATCTCACCCCTCACAGCACACTTTGTGGAACACCAGAGAATGTCCAAGATGGAAACAGAGCCCTCAATATGGAGAAAGAATTCAGAGAGATAGGAGGAGATTATCTCCCTAGTACTAGAGTCCTGTAATAAGGAGGTGTTCAGATGCCAACACCTATCTTGGTCCTCCAGGCTTTTAATGGTATGCAACATAGAGATAGGGGAATGAGGCGAAAGGACCAAGGCTTGGATCTCACAAGAGATGAGTCCTGTGAGACAATCAGTACTGAGTAGAAAATAATCCAAGTGAAAGAACGAAGGACGGGGGGCCAAGAAGAAGGCAAAATGCCTGTCTGTAGGATGCAACAAGTGCCAGGGGTCCACAAACCCTAGGGTGTCTATAAAATCCCATAAACCTATTTAGCCAGGTGAGAGTCCTCTCTGAACACTCCCCAGCCAGTCTAAGTCTGACTGGAAAACCAGATTCCAGTCACCTCCCAAAAATAATGGGAGGTGAGCAAATGGCTCCAAATGAGAAAGCAGGCCTGTAAAAAGCCAGGGCAATCCACGTTGGGCCCATAAACAGATCCCAACAGGACTTCCGTAAGACCCAACCATCCATGTATAAATATAAACCGGCCCTCAGGGTCTCAGCACTCCTGAACTGACTGAAATACAGTGTCTTTATGTAAGAGAATGGCAACCCCCCCTTGGTGCTGCATCCTGCTCCATAAACTTGACCCATGCATGCTCTGTGGAAATAATGGACATCCTCCCTCCATAGGTGGGTCTCCTGCAAAAAGACCACTGCCTGGTGAAACTGTTTAAGGTGTCAGAGGACCATATACCACTTTTGTTTATCATTAGCCTCTCTAATATTCCAAGAAATTACATTAAAAGGGGTACCACAGTATCTGATTAAGCATACGAAAAGGGAAGTATATAGATAACACCTTGGATCCAAACAAAACAATCCAAATATCCCCCAGGACCCAGTAAACACCCAAAAATCCCCAGGAAACGATTGCCCACCCATGCAGCCCCAAACATCCAGGCTGCTAGGAATAGTTAAAAAATCCTCAACCTTAAAAAACTACATACATTCCAAACCCTCGATCTCACAGACAGTCCTCCCAACTGATCTCTGTCCACAATATTACACATGCTTCCCTCCCTCCCACTACCCCTGAAGAGCAGATCCATAGAGTTATAGGCATCCCCCACCCACCACTAACATGCCACCCCCACAAAATACCATAACAACATGCACAACAACACTATGAATTCAGAGCTATGCAGATAAAGCCAAGAGTCACCAAAGAGATAACACCTGTAATACAGTAACTAAGAAGGAAAGGTCCATGATACTCCCCACACAAGTCCAGAAGGCATATAGTACAGAAAAAAAAGGAGTTCACAAAACCATAAGTCCAGTATGGTTCAGATCACAGTATAACCCCCTGGATATGCAAGATGTCCAGCCATAGGGGAATCCCAAAGGGTGACTGGAAACATCTTGATTAGGAGGTAAGCATGTGTAGAACAGTCCCCAGGTGCTGCAGATAATAATATAAAACAACAGCAAAAAAACAGAAGGGGAAGAACATGGAGGTAGAGGATCAATTCCAAGCCTCCACTATATCATAAGCAGACGAAGGGTCCAAGTCTATAAGGAATCCATCTCTGGTGGGGGAGTGGGAGGAATCCTCCATCAGAGACATCGTCCAATACAGATTCAGAGGGCCTAGAAGTCCTCTACCTTACTAGAAAGGAAAAGATGCTGTACAGTCTGTATGGAAATCAGGCCGTACATTCAGTGTTCTGTACAGTGCACTCCAGTGTCATGCACCTAAAAGAGAAGACAATAAAGCCAAAACCCCAACACAGATATGGAGATCTGTTCATGACTCCTGGCAGCAACCAGTCTGTTAGGCATATAATCCTAGTGTGCACCAGCAGTATCTAGAGGGAGCAGGGAGCAATCAGTCAGCTTAGCCAGGTTCCCCTTCCTCTGAAATGTGGTACCAATGAAAGCGGGAGTCAAGTGGCACACATAGTGGTGCAGTGACATTGCCATTCCCAAGTCCATCACCCTACACCACCCGAAGAGGATCTCAATGTCCACAGGGGGACAACAGCTGGGGAAGGCTGAGGGTAGGATAAGAGATGCAGCGAATTTTAAATGCGCCAGTGAAGTGGATGTGAAGTGGCCACTTTGTGTTGGCGGAATGCTACGCGAAGTGATCACTGTAAAGTACTCACTTCGCCTTCTCATTATGACTTTGCGTTGTCATTCTGCCTTAATGCAAAGTAAGGCAGACTGACAACAATATAGGCATCCCCCCACACATCACATGGCTTACAGTACTGTAAGTCACATGCTTTAGCCAGGCAGGAAGGCAGTGACTCAGAAAAGCAGTTACTTTCACTTTCTCCTTTGCAGCTTTAGAAGGAAGAAGACTTTTTGGTGTAGAGAGAGGAGAGTTTGTTTTCTAGTTGCATCGTTGTAATTTTGAGCACAAAAAAACAGCTTTTTTAAAAGCTACATCTTGATTTTTTTTGTGCTGTTACTGAATTTTGTTTTTATGAGTTTTGTTTTGTGTGTCTGTGGGTGTGTGTGACTGTGTGCGTGCATGTCTGAGTGAGAGACTGTGAGTGTGGGTGAAGGTCGGAGTATTGAGGTGCCGGTCATAGTCGAGGACTTGTGCACAATGGACCCTGGGCGAGGAGAGTCTATGGCACGTGGGCATGGGCAGAGGAAAGGAGTGGACACATGTGGGGGTAGTCAGGTGTTATTGGTCCGCTTCTGACTCTTGGGTGTCACATCTCCCCCTGTCGAAGCAGCAGCAGCACCAGTGCCACCGGTGGCTGCGCATCCTCCTAGTCCGCCACTACTACCACCACCAGTAGCAGCTGCAGGGGCTCCAGCAGCCCCCCCTCCACCACCTCCACAGCTGCAGGTGGATCCCCAAGTAAATGAAGGTGGTTCCAGCAGTATATCTGTTCCCCCAACAGCTTCCCAGTGTGGCAGTTTTTTAACTGTGTGGGGGAGATAGCACTATTGTGGTTTGCCATCTGTGAGGTGTGCTGGTGCGCTGTGGCCCCCCGGAGGACACATTTGGGGACTGGTGGCCAGTGTGCACATATGGCAAACCACCACAAGGTGGAGTGTCAGGCTGCCATCGAAGTGGCCAGGCATCCACCTGCTGGCCCTTCTGTGGCAGTGGCAGAGGGTGCTGGGGGTGAACTTGTGCCTTGCCACTGCAGCAGGAGAAGGGCAACTGCAGCAGCTGCTCCACCATTACCACAGCCACCACAGCCACCAGCACCACCCTCACCACCACCACCACCACTACCTGGCTTTCCTGCTGCAGTGGACCCCGCCACAATGCCTGCAACACAGGCCAACATTGCACTGGTGTGGGCCGCCCTTGAGGAAAGCAACGAGAGTGTGGGTGCTGTGCAGCAGCATGTGGATCAAACCCATCAACAGCAGCTGCCAATTTTGACAATGCTCCACCTGTTGCTCGAACACCATGGAATCCCCCATTAAGGGATTTTTTTCTGGACCCCCCCCCCTCACTACTGTGCTGTACTTTTTTTGTGTTTTTTTTTTTGTTGTTTAATAACAGACATTTGCCCTTCTGTTGTTGCAGTGTGTCAGTAATGTTGACTTTCTGTTGTGGAGTGCTTGTGGACAAGCTGTTGTGAGCAGTGCCAGTATGATGTGCTAAATTACATGAGTGCAGTCAGTGTTGTTTCCTGTGTGTGTGTGTGTGTGTGTGTGTGAGACATCAGACAGTATGCAGCATGTTGCAAACATACAGTATATTGCTGTTGCTGACTTGCTACAGTGTTTATCGTATAAAGAATAGTGATCAGAATAATGTATATATTATTGCCACCACCATCATCAGTGGACTAAGTGATAAAATACTTTTTCAGAAGTGCCTGGCTAGAGTGCACCTTAGTCACATACTGCATACATAACTTTAGGAGAGCATGTGTTTTTTTGTGCTATGATCTCCGCAAAGTCTTGTGTGCACTGTGAGTGATCAAGGTGCACAGTGACCCGATACCACTGAAAAAATATCATATCACTTACTCCGCTGGTGCTGATGGTACCGATAAAATATACATCAGGTATTCTTTGTTATCTTTATTCTTGATACTGCAACAAGTCTTACCATATAAATGTTTGCATGAATCTGGACAATGTCTGCACACACAGGAAAGAACACTGATGGCACACATGCAGTTTAGCACAACATACTTGCATTGCTCAGTCTTCATGCTGTTTGTGAAACACTTAAAATCCAATTCATGAGTCCTGATACAAAGTAAACATTACTGAGGCTCTATAACTATTTTGTTTGTGAAATAGACATGAAAGAGATTCACCAACTTACAGCATTGCACCCGATATATGGGTGCCTTACTTCAAGGGAAATCTTTCTTGCTCCACATGTCCTTACATAATGCAATACATTTCTGTGAAAACCGTCTGTAATTTCATTAAAGTGTGTCATGTCAAGGAGGAATTCCCATTCTGAAAAGCCAACCAAAGTATGCCCCCCTTTCTCAGCAACGTTAGAACGTGATGCCAGGGGGAGCGCTGTTGCGTGCTCCATTATAGTGAATGTCCTGTAGCTTTCTGAATGTTTCTTTATGTTATAATGTTCAGTTTGTGGTGAAATGTGGGCACATTTCCACTAACATGACTCTTGTTACTGGACACGTGCCCACATGTTTCACCACAAACTGACCATTATAACATAAAAAAACATTCGGAAAGCTGCCAGACAATCGGACGTTCACTATAATGGAGCATGCACCCATGCTCTCCCTGGCATCACATCCTAACGTTGCTGAGAAAGAGGTGCGGAATTTGGGCGTCTTTTCTGAACGGGCATTCCTCTGTGATGTCATACTCTTTAATGAAATTATCGGCAGTTTTCAAAGAAATGTATTGCACTATGTAAGAACATGTGGAGCAATAAAGATTCCCTTGGAAGTAAGGCACCCACATATTAGGTGCAACACCATAACTATGTAACGTGGTGAATCTCTGTAAAGCAGCAGTGCAACAATCTGTTGAGAACTCTGACCTATATTTTTTAATGCTATGTTACATTGCCACTTACTTTACTTACATCCTGACTTGTATGATACTATAATTTCCAGTATTTGTGTCTGCTGTACTACTTTTTTCATGTCTGAAATAATGAAAGGAGCACTCCTTTTAATATGGTGCTGACCAGGTCTTTCTCAATATTTTCCGCTGCTTTCTCCATCACATCAGTTAGTTGTTATATATCACTTTTGTTGTATATTAAAAATTTATGCAGCAGGCAGTGTTTTATGACCCACAGAACAATATTTATAGAAAAGCAGCTGCAAATAAATACAAACCTAGTCATAACAATATTGAAAGGTGTGCTCATTTTTTTTTCATACATGGCAAAAAGTAGTAAAGCAGACAGGAACTGTGAAAAGAAGTGTATCATTCAAGTCATGACTCGGAGGTAACTAGTGGCTGGCAATGTAAAATAGCAAAAAAAGTACAGTTCAAAATTGTCACCACATTCTTGCAATGCTGCTTTAATTGATAATGTCAGTATGATATCATAAGCTCACAATCACACAACACACAAAATGCATCTGCCTTGTGTCCAGAAAATTGACAAGTGGTAACAAAGTGAAATGGGAGCGTTAAAGCACATACAAAGTCTCCCAGAACTAATGGTGCACTCAGTCATGCGCGCAGCAGTAGCACAGAGTCCCCAGATTTTTTCTGCATGCCCAAAATGCTTTTGTCTTGTGTCCAGAAAATTGACAAGTGGTAAAAAAGTGAAATGGGAGTGTTTCATCACATACAAAGTCCCCCAGAATAAAATGATGACTGTGAGCAAACTGTTGCTGGTCCAATGTGTGCTGCGATTCCAGCAAATGCAATGTGATCATCTCAACTGAATGGAAGGGTGCCCTTTGTCTGTACACTAATAGTAGTCTTAGTGAATTGAGATATATATATATATATATATATATATATACTGTATTTGTGTATTTTGTGGGTGAGGGGATTGACATGGACATGTACTCATTGTATTGTTTTGTATCACAGGTCACAGATACTGTTGATGCACATTCCAGTGTTCGATGAAAACATTTGCGTAGAAATTTGAAATGGATAACTCTCAAGCAAATGAAGATAAGTATTTTTTTTTTGGGGGGGTGGGGGGAGCATATTTGCAGGTTTGTCTCTAATGGTTTCTTATTTGGTTATTTCATCTGCATCCTTCTCAGGTCTGGTTGCTAATGATGGTCATGGTCATCAAATGAAACAACTTCTGCTAGTTGCATGAGTGCCCCAGCCCAAGGGGGGGGGCCTGATGTTGAAGAACTTCTTTGGATAAGGCCACTTTGACACAACAACAAAGCATCTGGAAGTTTCCTAAAAAAAAAATAAATGAATGACTTCTTACAACTTGATTGTAATTTGTCTCTGGTTCTCAATCTCAAGTCAAGTTACATTTCAAAACCACATCTTGTTGGCCTAAAGTGCTGAGGTGCTGGACACCACACCTCACTCCATGCCAGTGCCCAAGGTTCAGGAATGATCCTGGATCATTGATGGTTGGCAAAGGAGGACTAGGACTGAACATCTGATGACAGCTCCCTGGTCCTGGGGAGAAGGGGCAGATGCACACCATGCTCTGCTGGTCCCTGGGGATGCCCGGAGGTACTGCAGATGTGCGAGTGCTTAGCAGGGGGGAAGCATGGCAGACATCTGCATGTTAGTATGCTGATGTCTTTGCATGCCCGTGCTTCCATTGGGGAGATAAAGTAGGGAAAATGGCAGCACAAGTCCGCGGCAGCTTGATGGCCGCAGTTTCACCGGCCGATGATGCCTGGAGGCATGTGCCAGTAATGGTTTCCTTGCCAGGCATGAGGGTTATGGGGGGGCCCCTTTCACAGGTGTAGCTGTGTCTTCCAGCTGGGCATGCGAGCTTTGGGGTCAGCGGTGGAATGGAGGAGAGGTGGCTGAATATGGAACAGGACTGTGGCTGCAAGGTGAAAAAGTGTTAAATGATAAAACCACATCTTGTCAAGTAACACAACGTGTGTGCAACTTTATCAACACTGTCATGGTCAGGGCTGTACAGCTGCAAGTTCAGAATACAGTGCATGAATGACATCTTGCAGAAATAGTTTTGGTGACATACACATGTAACCTAGTTTATGAATTGTACTCAGTCGCATTTGCTGCAGTCTTTCCAAAAAATGGAATGGATGAAATAAAATCTTGATACTTACCAAAATGGATTTCAAATGGATATTCCATAGGTACCTCTGTACAGTACAGCTACATTACCATTTCTACCGACTTTCAGTGAAGGACAGTTTTTTTGTTAACCTATAAAAAAAAAATTAAGTGGTCCAGGGGCTGGACAGACTCATGCTCAGTGGTGGCAGTGGCTAACATCAGTCCCAGTGGTGGTGGTGGTGGTGGTCTGGGGGGTGGATAGACTCATGCTCAGTGGTGGCAGTGGCTAACATCAGTCCCATTGGTGGTGGTAGTGCTGCGGGGGGGGTGGACAAACTCATGCTCAGTGGTGGAAGTGACTAACATCAGTCGTGGTGGTGAAGGTGGTCTGGGGGTGGACAGACTCATGCTCAGTGGTGGCAGTGGCTAACATCAGTCCTGGTGGTGGTGGTGGTGGTGGTCTGGGGGGCGGACATACTCATGCTCAGTGGTGGCAGTGACTAACATCAGTCGTGGTGGTGAAGGTGGTCTGGGGGTAGACAGACTCATGCTCAGTGGTGGCAGTGGCTAACATCAGTCCTGGTGGTGGTGGTGGTGGTGGTGGTCTGGGGGGGGCACACCACCTTTTAACAACTTCAGTTAAAACCTGCCAACATTAACCACATCATCATCCTCATAAAAAAACTGCCCTCACAGTCATCTATGTCCGATGTCTGACCACTGGGAAATTCCTTCTCCATTGTGTCATCATCTACATCAGTGGTGGGCTGTTTCATGCTGCCACTGTCAGTACCACCAGGATGGTCCATTTCCACATCACCAAAACCACCATGACTAGGCCGGGATACAAATACCAAGGTTGCAGTCTGTGCTGGTATGTGCATCTCATTCATTTTAATCAATGTTAGCAAACTAACATTTGCAGGAGACAGGTTTGTCCGACGATCCATGACTATTGCACCTGCTGAACTGAATAACCTCTCAACACCTACACTGGAGGGTGGGCATGTGAGGTACTTCAGTGCCACTGCAGTCAGCTCTGGCCATTCACTGACCTTTCCACTCCAGTACAAAAGAGGATCATCAGTTATTGTCAGATGCCTGTTTTCAGACAAATATGGCTCAACCATTCTCTGTGCCACACTAAGTCCAGAGGTTGATGCATCATCCTGTTCTCTGGAATCATTTATTTCACAAATCCCCACTTGGGACAAAGCCTCCCGAAGTGGGTTGTTGCCAGCTACTTTGGATGACAGACCACCTGGAACTGCAGTCCCCTTCCCCTTGCAGGATATGCTTGATGGTCCTCCAGGTACACCTTCAGCCAGATTATGCTGCTGAGGTTTGCTGACCTTGGCACGTGACTTCTGTGCCCCATAAACCAAGCGCACCAGTTGACCACTGATATTTATTACATGTTCAGGCCCTCCCTCAAGTACTGATGCAATTCCACTTTTGTATGGTGGGTCCAGCATTGTTGCTATGGCAAAGTTGTCACTATGCTGAATGCTCAAAATGATTCTGGTCGAATACTGTCAGCATGTGTTGCAGCAACATACTGCTAGCACTGTCTCCGGCAACATCAAGGCCATGTTGTACATTCACCAATGTCTGCCTCACCACCCGCAGCAGTGGAATTGATTGGCTAATGGAGGAAGACTCGCCACTCACTGCCTATGTGGCATGTTCAAAAGGCCGTAAAATTGTTATTACAGAGTCCATGAGGCACCACTGTTCAGTCGTCATAGACATGGAGGCCTCGGAACTGTCACAGCTAGTGTGCATCACAAGATATTCTGAGATGGCTTTGTGTTGTTCATACAACCTCTCTGCCCTGTATAAAGTGGAGTTCCACTGGGTGACAACTTCCAGCTTCAAGCGGTGCTGAGGCAGGCTGTTTTGCATCTGCAACTGCCGCAGTTGGTCACGGGTCTTTCCAGATCGTGAAAAGCGAGAGCAGATAAGGCGTGCAACGGTCAGCATTTCCTTTACATCAGGGTGCTGCAGAAACTCCTGCACCACAAGATTTAAACAATGGGCCATGCATGAAACATGAAAAAAAACACCATTCATAATGCATTTCACCACATTTGACCCATTGTTACTTGCTATGAACCCAGCTCTCAGGGACAGGGGGTTCAACCACTTGTCAGTTTCAGTCAGTACCACACCCAACATGTTTTCACCAGTGTGTGAACAGGTCACATTGCTCATAGCAATCGTTGCATGCTGTTGAATTCCTGGAAGATTGCTACCACGACAATCCACCTTACTGCACTGATTATTCACACTACCAACATCACAAAAACTCCCGGAACCTGCACCCAGTGTGCAGTTATACACAAATATGAACTCCCTGCTATTTTGCTACTTGTCCACATATCCATACTTAAATGGATGAATGGAGAGGAGGAATGTTGAAGGGCATGTCTTACTGAGTCTGAGACAGTGTGGAACAACTCGGGGACAGCACGGGTCAAAAAGTATGTCCTGGATGGGACTTTCCATGTTGGACAGGCATGTGCAGCAAACCACCAGAACCCAGAATTCTCCACAAAGTAGAAGGGCAAAATATCAATTGCCAGCATTTCAACTACAGCAACATTAAGTTCACTTGACACTGTAGGACTGGGGGGTGGTACTTCAGCTTATGCGCAAAAACACTCTGTAATGTAGGTCTGACTTAAACATTTTACACGAGGTGTGATGACAAATGGTTCTGCTCTGTGATGAATGGTATTGGCAGGGGGTGGAGTGTGAATGTTTAATGAAGACGGTTACACAGGTGATGATGACAAACCCAGAAATGTACCACTTGCACTAGACATAGTGCATTCATCACCACCACCACCAAAACTGCTACTGTCACCAGCACTGGACAACATTTCAAAGTCATGCTCCCCGGCCTCATCATGCCTGTAGTAATCCTATGCTCTTATTATCTCAATACCGCACACGTTTAATTTCCTACTGGACTTAACACTCATGGAAGGGGATAACATGGTCATTATGGTTGCTGACGAGGGTGAATGCCCCACTATGGTATTAGATGCCATCTTGTGCTGGGTCCACAGTACCATGTGCCTATTCTTAAGATGCATATGCTGTCCTCCTCTGCCCAGATGGCTCCCCTTTTTACCTCAACTCACACGCACATGGCAAACCTGGCAGATTGCAACTGACTCATCATTTGTATCTTGAACAGAAAAATTCCAAACAAGGGATTGTGATGCTCTACTTTTAACATGTCCATGACGCTGCTTATTTAACCTCGTTCTTTTAAGCACTAAAGTGGGAGGGGTGCTACGTGATGTTTTGGGCACTGCACATCTGGACTACAACTGACCACCACGACTGCCTATCATTATTACTGGGTCATCATCATCAACTGAAACTGGTAAATCGCAAGTTTTTATGGGGGAAGGGGGATTACTGCAAACAGACTCGGACACAGCCACCTTGAAGTTCTTTTTCTCCGGTTTCCAACTGGGGTCAATTACTTTATCATCATTATATTCATCAACATCAAACACATCAACATCTTCTGCTTGGATGCTGGCATGTGGACTGCATGTTGCAACCAGAGCAACATCATCATCATCATCATGTTCATCATCATCATCTACACCACCTCCTGATATTTTTTCACCACACTGTGAATCACTGCATGGAAAATGCGTGACAAGAACCACCGCGGTGGACGAAATATCACATTGTATGCTATCGCTGACATGATTATCAGAATCCTCAGGTTCAGTTACTGGGATGTTACTGGGAAGTACGACATTATCTACACTGCCACTCACTTGCACTGCTTTATGCTCCACTATATTTTTGAATACGGTACACTGGTCAGAATTCAAACTTGAGGCAGCAATACTCATACTACCATCACCAGCAACTGCACTAACACCGCGAGCAGGGAAAACATCATCTCCTCCAACTATGAGTGAAGATACTGATTGGGCTGTAAAAAACATTGCAGGAGAAATACCTTTCCTCACATCAGCAATACACTTCTGCATCTGCGTACTACCACACCCACAGACTGTCTTACTGGCAGCAGTGCCATGACGAGTACCAGCTTTGCTTGCACGTCTCTTCATGAGCATTTTAGGTTATCAACAACAAAATTTTAAAAAAATTTAGATTTTGGTACGTTCACTCTCTTATTGGGGGGACACTGGATGTCAAGTCAAAAAAACAACTGTTGCTTCAGCAACAGACAGAGATGGTCACGCAAATTCACAAGTGAAAACACCTTCAGTAACCAGTGGTGCTGAGGTCACAAACAATCCAATCTGGTAAAAAATTCCTTTTGCAGGTGGGGTGGGGGAGCACTGACTGCAGATTTTTACGGCAGTACAAGCAGCAAAACAAAGAACAGATACCACGATGGCAGTACAAAATCAGGCAGCTGCAGTGGCTAGCAGGTTCACACTGCTGCACCTGCAATTACACTGCAGCACAATAAAAGGTGTATTATTTGATGTCATGCAACACCGCACACATACTCACACACACACATATAACAGTTTGTCTACAATGGTGAATGAGTAATGGATAGCAAATTGAAAAGTTCAGTAATATGCCATGTATTGTAAACAACCTGAAATTATGAACTGCTGCACCAGATCCACACAACATACAATCAGCAAGAACATTTCAACAATTACTGACAATATTACTGTGTGTACATTAACACAGTCAGCTATATAACAAAAACATAACCAAAAAACAAAGAAATCACTATTTCTCCAACTTAAATCTACCTACACCACAGATACGCTCTTCCCCCAAAGCACACTTTCACTGTCTTTTACTACACACACACTCAATGTTGTACATTAATATTCAAAATCCACACACAAACAAAAATGCTCAATGATATAAGCACAGGAGAGTTTCCTACTATCGATGAACTAAAGTTTGAGCCTCCCAAAAAACTCAAAAATGCTTTTTTAACAGCTTTTAGAAGGCTTCAATCACAGACAGCTCTCAGAGCACACTGTCTTCTACAGCTTCCTACATATACTACCCTGAACTGAGGCTATGCAGATCAATATAGAGCCCATGTGACCTGAAATCCCATGAATCACTGCAAAGTTCGCCTTCAGAGCTTAAAAACAAAGCAAAGTGAGGCAAAGTGCATTGCTCTCCATGCACTTTGCCTTAAAATTTGGTGGAGTAGTGATCTGGGAAGGTGAAGTAACACAAAGTCATTGTTTTCAATGGACTTCACGTTACTCATTATAACGCGAAGTACTCCGCTTCGCGTTGCGGAGCACTCCACGAATCCGCCTTTACTCCATGAATCACTTCACAGAGCACATTGAACCCACTTCGCCCACCTCTATGTAGGATAACATAGCATGGAGGGGGCACAGAACATAAAGACATCCAAACTGAAGTGAACCAAAAGTACATACCACAGCAGATCACACCAGAAACGAATGCAGCCTGGCAGACACCCATAAAGAAACCTCAGGCTGGTTTTAAATAAATCCATGAACATGGAGGAGAGCTCCTTGGTGGCTTGAGCAGGGCTCTCAAAGCTGCACCATTGCCCATTATGTTGTACCAGCAGGATAGCAGGGTGGTTCATTCAGAAGCAGATCCCCATGGCAATAATTCTTGAGATGGTAGGGTGGAAATCTTATCCCCTCTGCCTTACAGATGCTAGGAGATCCTGGGTAACACACAGTGTGGAGCCCTCCCGAGTTATGGATTTAGTGTCCCAGAACTTGGCCAATATGTGCTGTTTGTCTGAATAGCTCAAGCTCTTAAATATCACAGGTCAAGGGGCAGCACTGTCAGGAGATATGGGCCTGAGGGATCAATGGGCCCTCTTGATGATATATGTGGGGCCTTTAGGAGAAAGCCCTGCAATCCACTCACACAGCTTCTCAACAAAGAGAATTGTGTCAGGGCCCCGTGCCCACTCAGGGAGCCCCACTATCACAAGATTATTGCATCTGCTGCAGGCTTCCATTTTGTCCAGGCAATCTTCGAGTTTTCTATAATGTTGCCACAGCTGTACCAGCTCAGGCTCTGCCCTCGCTCACCGATCTTCAAGTGAGGATGTCCAAGCTTCAGCATCACCCATGTGGTGGGTAAGAGAATACACTGACCCCTTCATTTGCTGGATCAACTCGTGATCATCAGGAGTGCAGATCTGAGAGGTTCTAGCTCCAGCAAAAAATGTTTCTCAGTAAGGGCACTGGATGAAGAAGCAGGTTTGGAAGCTGCCTGTCCTTTTGAAAGCTTCAGAGCTTTATCAGGAGTTGCCAGCAGGGTATGTTTGGGAGGTGGATTATGTGTATTTGCATCCATAGCAAAGTCTCAGGAAAACAGAGGATGCGCCCAGGTGATTTCTTACACTGGCCTGGTAGAGAAGTGACCGATGGACTTTATTTGGTAAAATAGGAAAAATAACAGTCATAGAGTAGGAGAGAGGCAAAGAGCCATCTGCTCAGGCTGCCATCACGTGACCCTATATTGCCTTGCTTCATACCAACTTCATGTATCATATTCCTGCACAGACCACAGCCTTTCTATGGTGCTGCTGCAACTGTTTCCTGGACACTAGCTTCCATCCAGCTGGGTATGCAGTGTTCATAAATGGGTAAATTCTCTGCAATGTCCCATGTATAGTGATGTTCCCAGAAGTCCTGTCTTGCCCTCTCCTCCATGGCCATGCAGGAACAACTTGCCTGTTGTTATTGTGGTGCCCTGCTGTAGGTATATGTACACCGCATCCACAGTGCTGTGCCACTGACTCCTTTATGCAGCCACTGTGGTCATTGTTTTTGTGCAATGGTGGCTGTGCTATGTTTCATGGTGCAATTTTTTGTAAACTATGTTTATTGATTTTGATATGTATACAACAACAAAAAGTATATTCTCTAAATTTAGAGTACAGGATGTACATGGCACAGGTATTCATGTATCATGAAAGTATGGGCCACTCCTTATCCTTACTTATTACTAGGGCTGTGCGAATTCCTTTTCCCGAATTTTTGGTCGAATATTCGGTATTCAGGGTCCCAGGTATTCGTTATTCAGTATTCAGCCAGAAAAGGTGTTTTTTAAGGATAGCTTAACAACACCATTAATCACCTGTTGAACCTGGTGTACCATATACACCTCAACGACACTCAACCACCAATATAGAGTTCTCACTAATGTAACACAAGCTACATGTGGCACTCTCGATTCACCACACCACACACATAGCACTCAGAAAACTATATCAAGTATTGCATTGATCAGCACTGGAGGGTGTTCATGGTCACAGTCACAGGGTAGAAGGTGCTTTGACCATGGGCTTAGGAATAGTGGTAACAGTGGCTGCAGTAGTGGTGAAAGCTGAAAGGGTGGCTGCTGCAAGAATGGCACCAGTGGTGGTGGTAAGCACACTGGCTATGGATGAAGCAGCTATAGTGGTAGCAGTGGGAGCACTGGTAGTGGTGTCTGCTGCTACCTGCACAAAACATGTATGCTCTAATACACTCCAACTAGTGCACAAAAGGATATGCCAGTGAACGTACAGATGGAACAGGTGATGACCCTAGTAGTAGTAGTAGTACTGGTGGTATTAGTAGTAGTAGTAGCATTTCCAATGCTACAAGAACTAAAAGGCTTGCTGAAAATTGAGAGACGCCTGTCTGTCATTGTCTATGTAGTCTATCTCACCACCTTCTCTGGAATTGTATTATGTATCAATAATATACAGTGGAGCAAACAAGATGCAATTTAATACTTTGCAGTAAATGACATGTCATAAAATATTGGATGAAAAGAGAGCTTAATTGCCATTGAATTACTGAACTCTGCTCCTTGCTGCACACTGCAGCATTTTGCAGTAATTTTGCAAGATCCTGCATTGCATACTGTCTGGCACCACTGTATGAACTGTTTTATAATCTTGATGCAATGCTTTCATCCATGGGCATGTTAGTTTTGGATTGTTTTGTTACAAGGGCATCTCAGTCTCATTTATTGTAACTTCACTTATTTATGGTGTGTGTTTCTTTAAGGGTTGTATATTCATAGTGTGTTTCTATGTTCCTGACATGCCCCCCTGGTTCTGGTCAAAGCACCAGGTCTTTATTGGCATCCTCCAGCCTCAGCACAAATAAGTGTATTGACAACCTTATGCTCCACTGCTCTTAACTGTATTTTGTTACTGCCCCCCCCTCAAGTGCTTTCTTTGTTCTGCATAGTTTGTGTGGGGGTTTGGCAGCCCAGGGACAACACTGGGCAGTAATCACCTGGATGTGCTGTACATTTGTGGGTCTATCATCCTGTCCCTCACCACTTGGGGACAGTGGTGCAGATGATCTGCTGGGGCTGGACCAAGCATGTTTGCAAGGTTGCTAAAGACATGATGGATCAGGTCGCTAGTGGTTACTGCATAAAACACAATTACTAAATAGTGCCTGAGTTTGTGATTCTTTACTTTGTGCTTGTGGAACTACAGTAATACTCACACCGACCTTAGCAGTTATACTGTGCCACAAAAAAGAATCATTTGTCAATGCCGAATGTTGGCTTGCTGGAATTGCATCGGTAGTGCAGGAGTTAGAGAGATGCATAATAGGAATGGCAGTGAAGTATTGCCGAGACTGACAGGCATTGGGGTGTCCCTTTGGGTGTTGGCCATAGTGCTCATGCCATTTCACCTCTTCTTATCCTGCAGACACCGACAAGTGTCACGGTGTGCATTGGGGTCTTCGGGCTGTACGCTCAACCCATTCCATAAGGAAATACACTGAGATGGGTGCAGTATAGGACAGTGGGGTGAACTTTGGAGCCAAAGCGTCCAAGGCACATCTTGATGATTGTCACTGGCTGCAGGGTGGAGGTGGGGGTGGAATGGCATGAGCATCACGTCCACAATCCTAAGTCACACCCCTGACACCTGTCAGTCTCTATGAGGGCAGGGCGCTACGGTTGGAAACCCTAACGCCTGGAGGCATTTTCACTCCAATATTTCAACATGGACTTTTTGTGACCCTACCTCATGAACAGTGGTACTATCAGTTCGTTAGCGGAAAGGTGATTTTTGCACAGCGACTGTGCCATTTGGCGCCACAGGTGTGAAAACACATTTTGCACAGGGTGTGAAAAATGACAGCTGTACTTTTCATGAGGAGGTACAAAAAAATGCCAATGTTGAAAATCTGGAGTGAAAATATGAAAAATTGGTGAAGTCATGAGCGTGCATAGAAACTGGGCAACGCACGCCTTTAATGCAATTATTTTGGGGTTTTTTTAACCAAATTTTCAGCATAGGCATTTTGGGACCTCTGCTCATAAACAGTGTCACTGCAATTTTGTTAATCTGTCCCGAAAGTTGATTTCCCACAGTGACTGAGCCATTGTGCGCCAGATGTGCAAAAACACAGGATGGGCAGGATGTGAAAAATGACAGCTGTACAGTTCATAAGGAGGTGTAAAAAAATGTCAGTGTTGAAAATGTGGCATGTAAATATAGCAAATTTGCAAAGTTACAAGGGTGCATGGGAAATATGCAACACACGCTTGGAACACTGCAATTTTATGGGCGTTTGGCACCAAATTTTCAACATAGGCATTTTAGCACCTCTGCTCATGTACAGTGTCACTGTAATTTCCTCAAAGTGTCCCAAAAAGTGATTTCGCACAGCGACCAAGCTATTCTGCACCGGAAGTGTGAAAACACATTTTGGGCAGGATATGTGAAATGATGACTGTAGTGTTCATCAAGAGGTGTGGAAAAATAGCAATGGTGAAAATCCAGAGTGAAAATATCACAACTGCACTATGGTACAAGCGCGTGTGCAATCCGCCAATGCACACTCGTAACACAGTCATTGTATGGAGTATCATCACCAAATTTTCATCATAGGCATTTTAGGACCTCTGCTCATGAACTGTGTCATTGTCATTTTCATAATCTGGCCCAAACACTGATTTCCTACAGCGACTGCGCTATTGTGTGCCAGAAGCGTGGAAACACATTTCGGGCAGGATGTGGAAAATGACAGCTGTACTGTTCATAAGAAGGTGTACAAAAATGACAATGCTGAAAATCCGGCATTAAAATATTGAGAATGTACGAAGTTATGAGCCTGCATAGCAACTGTGCAATGCATGCTCATAAAACAGGCATTTGTTGGATTTTTTCCACCAAATTTGGAACTTAGGCTTTTTGAGAGGCCACCACGTGAACACTGGCACTGGCATTTCATTAATGGGTCCCGAAAGGTGATTTCACGCATTGACTGTGAAATCACCTTTCAAGGAAGATTAACACTGTGACAGTGATAGAATTCATGAGGAGGGGCCCAAAAAACCCCATGTTGAAAATTTGGTGCCAAAATTCCAATAAATGCCCGAGATATGCAGCAAAGTTGAAAAAACCCTATTCATTCCATTATACAGCTTACCGGCATTTCCTCAGTTCGCGGTGGCTTTGAAGAGTGCAGACATGTTCCCGGTCCACCAAGATCGCTGCACCAGAGTCTGGAGGTAAGTATGGGGTGAGGGGGATGGGAAGGCAAGGTGAGTTGGTGGGTGCGGGTGGGGAGGAGCCACTGAGACTGCGGGACCGTTTTCTTTTCAGAGACTTTTTTTAGGACTACATGGGATGTTTGCATTCTGGGTGGGCTCCCAGCATGGCATCGGGAAGGCTGCTTGGGATGGAGCCGACGGGGATTGGGCACCCCTGCCGGGCAGACAATGGAGGGTGAATGTATGCCGATGGGGATTGGGCACCTTGTCGGCACACAATGACAGTGTGGGGGAGGCAAGAGCTGAGGATTGGGCACCCCCGGCATAAAAAGAAATGTGGGGGGCGCTGATTTATGCCGATGGGGAGTGGGCTCCCCCATCGGCTCACAATGAAAGTGGAGGGGGGTGAGGCAAGAATCGTGGGGGATTGGGCACCCCCCTCAGCATATATAAAATGGGGGAGGCTGCTGTATACTGACAGGGAGTGGGCTCCTGCATCAGCAAATTTCTGTGGCCACAGAAAGCCAGCTGGGGGATTTGGCACCCCCAAAGTCGGCCCTTGGGCGGCCACCCGCCATGCTGCTAATGTGGCAGCACGCAGGAAGGGTCCGCTGCATCTGATGAGCTTTGATCGGATTACAGCGGACCTTTCCTTAGATGTGCTTGCCACATTAGCATGCATGGTGTGGCGTGGGAATTCAGGCTGACTGGGGAATGAGGGACTCACCTACTGATGCGTGCCCTGCATTCACCCAACAGCAGACTCGCCTCCAAATCTGAACTCTCCCAAGATGTTGACTTGCGAGCAAGCATGACAAGCCAACATAAAAAGCAGCAGCAAATAAAAAACACTGCTATTAAGAAGGGGGAAGAAGACAGCAACCTTTTTAGTCAAACATGGAACCAAACAAGGAACTGGCAGATGGCATACAGTCAATTCAGAGAGACAAGCCTGCCCCACTAAGTGCAATGGTTTAATTAACAAAAAAAATGCATGTGCACAACTGTGCACACACAAGATGCAGACTCGGGAGGGGGTATATTTCACATGCACAGGTTAATTGTGTGCAGTGGGCTGTGGAAGTTGGGGGAGGGGGTGAGTCAGACAACGCACTCTTTATTTGTACAGGGGTACAAGCCTGGAGCCAGAGGACTAATAATTCAGTGAGTCATGCCTGACTGGCATTGAACTCAAGAAGTTTATTTCAAAAACTGTGTGCACACAGCTGTGCATACGCGGGGCCCAGCCTCATGAAAAAATATATTAAGCATGCACATGCAGGGCAAAGTCCCACAAAATCAAATATTATGCACATGTAAGCAAATTATGAGCAATGACCTACAGGAGGGAGAGTTAGCAGACACCCTCATTAGTTGTGCAGGGAACCAAGCCTGGAACCAGACAACAGCAAAAAAACTAAACATGCAAATAAAATGTGCTTCACCCAAAAAAGTCACACTTGAGCTGTGTCAGAGAGCAACAGAGAATGGGTGTTAGCAGACAACCCTCCTAGTCCCTGTAATTGAGTACAGCAATAAGGACAAAAATACCTGTCAGAAAGCCAAACATAGCTTTTCTGACACTAATCAAACAAATTATACTGACTCAAAAAAGTCTGTGGAGCAATAAACTATTTCTTTTTTGGCAAGTTTATGGTCTCTGAAGTACTGCAGAGCTAGCTGTTAAAAAAACTACTGTCTCCTGTCTTCTACCAGCTCAGTGTGAGAAAGTCATATAGTGTGCTTGCCTTTGAGCTCCAGAAATGGCTTTCAATTAGCCAACAAAGCTCTGCAAGACTTGTAAATATCACCAAATAGCAGTTCTTGAATAGTGAACTATTTGGGAAATGCATTTGCATATTCGGGAAGCCTACTATTCGTGGTTTTCAGAAAATACTATTCAGCCCACGCACAACCCTACTTATTACATTGGGGGATGCTTCCTAAAAAAAATTACATTGAGTTAAACAAGGAATTATGTAGGATACCTTTGTGTAACCCAAAACCGTGGACAGGGTATGTAAATTGTCCCCCAAACTGAGTACATTATCACTACTAATTCTGCTCTCAGCTGCAGAAGTAGTCCATGCAATACCGCAATGTTCATTCCAAAAGTTTATGTATCACTCCCATTTGGGCACCTTTCTGAGTTTGCTGATGTGTTCAAGATAAAGTTGTTTAATGAAACCCAGTCTTGTGTTTTGTAATTAATTCAGCTTCTGTCTTGGAGAACTAGGTGTTTTTTAGAGCTGAAAACAGACAACTGTATTGCGGCTCCACTACAAATGTATAAACTGTAGCTTATTCTGCAAGGTATATGAAATTTGACATTTCCAAATATTATAAACTTTAGAGAACATTTTAGAACTGATTAGAAACTGAACTCACCAATAGTTGCCACAGGGTTTTGAGGACTCAGGGACATACTCTCATGCTGTATGTGAGTGAGCAGGAGATGTGCACATGTAGTACAGCCACAGACATGAGGTGGTGGCCGCCTCCCTGGGGAACATGACAGTCCCTCGTGGATGTAAAAGTTGAGAATACATTAAAAGAGCCCCAAATCTCCCTTGCATCCTGAATATTTTCGCTTACTAGAGCACTCTCATGGAGACTCTTAATCACATATAAACATCGAGTCTCATAGTTGTATTAATATACACACAGGTATATATATATATATATATATATATATATATATATATATACACACTGTATATCTTTCAAATAACAGTAGGAAGTGCTCCACTGGAGATAGACTGTGCTCAGCCTGATGAAAGCTGTACTTACAAACAAAAGGAGATGTCACCAGACCACCAACGGTGACAAGAGCACTGAATTTTATTAAAGTGCTAACTTAAAGTGCATATATAGAGTGGCTAGTAGAGATGTGTGAAGTTGGGAAACTCAGCTCTGCGGATTAATTTAAGGATTTGCCTCAATTCATGGAATTAATTCTGCAGTTTGAAGTCCAACTTCATACAAAACTGATAAGTCCACAAAATGTGGAGTTTGGCAACTGTACCACTGGAGAGTGGCATAGAAGAAGTTGTTGAAACAAAAACTATTCCTGGTGTCTAGTGGCCCCCCTCACCATTTGCCACCCAATACTGATCATTGCCAGGCATTTAGTGCCCCCCTTCTGCTGTTTGCTGCCTGATGTTATGATTATTCCCTTGTGTCTAGTGATCTCTCCCCCCACCAGTTACCGGCCTGATGTAACATAAAAAGTTTTGCTTGGTGTCTGGTGGTCCTCCCCTCCCACCAATCACTGGCTGATGTTAAAGAAAAATCTTTCCCTAGTGTATAGCAGTCCCTCCCCCACCTGCACCCATGCCCAATGTTATTTGTAGTATTCCTTTATGTCCAGTGGTCCCTTCCCTCACCTAATCACCTGCCCGACATAATGTTACAGTTTGCCTGGTGTCCAGTGGTCCCTCCAACCTAATCTCAATGTGTTATACCATTCTCTGATTTCTAACAGACCCCTCCATCTCCCCAATCCCTAATAATAAAAAGGCAGTCCATTCCCTGGTGTCTAGTGAACTCCCTACTCTCCACCCCAGCAGGTAGTGCCCTACCAGCACACTCCCTCCATCTCAGCTCTGAGATGGTGATCAGCACAGCCCTTCACTCTCCACCATAGTCGACCACCGACTGAGCTGTCAATGAATGAGCGTGTACTTGTACAAGTACCTGCTCATTCACTGACAACTCAGTTGGCCACCAACAGTGGTGGAGACAAGATCAGAGGGCTGTGTGGGTCACTGGCTTAGGGTAGGGGTGGACGCAGCAGGGTGGTGATACACTACCTGTTGGGGTGAGGGAGTTTGGGTTTGCTAGACATCAGGGAATGGACTACCTTTTGTTTATTACAAGGGATCAGGGATAGGGAGGATAGTCTGTTAGATACCAGGGAATGGTATAACACCTTGGGATCAGAATGGGGGACCACTGGACACCAGGGAAACAGTAACATTATGTCAGGCAGGTGATCTGATTGGGGAAGGGATGAATGGACACCAGAGAATACTACAAATAACATCAGGCATGGGTGTGGGTGGGGGAGGGACTGCTAGACATCAGGGAAAGATTTTCTTTAACATTGGGCCAGTGATCAGCAGGGGTAGGGGTGGGGGGTGGAACCATTAGACACTAGGGAAAGATTTTTATTTTATATCAGCCCAACAATCAGCAGGGATGGAGACCACCAGACACCAGAGAATCATCATAACATTGGGCAGTCAACGGTGGGTGGACACTAGGCACGAGGGAATGATCATTATCTGGCCAGCGACTGGCGGGGGGACACTAGACACCACTGAAATATTTTTATTTTACATCAGGATATTGATCAGTGGGGATGGGGACAACCAGACACCAAGAATCATCATAACATTGGGCAGCCAACAGCAGTGGGGAACACTAGACACCAGGGAATGATCATTATTGGGCGGTAATCAGCGGGGGGCGGGGACCACTAGACACGGAACTGTGTATTAAAATATTTCCATTGGTAACTATACCTTGCTTTGGGTGTTTTAGGTGCAAAATAACTTATTTTGCACCTAAAAATACCCAAAGCAAGGTGTAGTTACCAATGGCAAATTATTTAAAAAAATAGGTGAACTACGTATAATGATCCACGGAAGCAGATTTAGCAACTTTGACAGAAATTTGCCAATGAATTAAAACTTTGCAACATCTATAGTGGCTAGTAACATGCCAATGACAAACACTCAACCCATTGCATTGCCCCAGCAGCAGCACCAGGTGTACCAGAGGCATGGTTAGCTAATTCATGCAAAAGTGAATGTAAAGTGACAATAGCGCCTTACACTTCCACACGTAACACAAACCACAGCCATTCTAAAGTTGATAAAAAAACCATTGCAAGATGTATTACAGAGGAGTACAGAAACATTTATATTTTAGGAATCTTTAAACAGTTTTCCTCATGCACTATTAGAACATAAGAAGATAAGAAAAGTGACGTCAGAAGGGGACCTTTTGGTCCGTCTAGTCTGCCCTATTCTGTTTAAAAAAATATTGTGTTGAAAAAACATTTCCTTTCTTATGAACAATGAGTTTCTGGACTAAATTTCCATCCATTGCACAGTCCTAGCATATGGATCCCAGATATTCTAGTTTAGTGTCCTTTCTGACCTTTTCACCTCGCTATTAGGGCAAAGCTTGAAAAAGAAGAAAATAAGTAAACATGTTAAATCCAAAATAATTATAATTACTTTCTATCGATAAAAGTGACATATTCAAAAGTTTTATTCAATTTTTTTTTTGGGGGGGGGTGTAAAGCCCCTGGCAATACTGTCCACAACACTTCTCTTTGCAGCAATGCATTTTCCAAATCCTTCTCTCCTACCTATGGATGCTGTTTCTAGGTCACAGAATTTTAAAGTGTGTTCTGTGGGGTCTGGCTGGCTATCAGCATGTTGTTGCAGTACATTATGAGGGTCATGCCTCACAATTAACCACACATGTTTACCAATTCTGACCTTAAAATTCCTGCCAGTCTGCCAGTCTTCCACACATAAAACAAGCAATATTCACATGTAGACAGATACATTACATTCATACTGTCACAATTTATGAATGATCTGATGTCATTTTCACGGCTGAAGTGGGCAGAGCCTGCAGATGATTTGCACGTACAAAAGGGCTGA
The DNA here is from genome assembly GCA_016271365.2 of Neoceratodus forsteri. Classification (NCBI taxonomy): domain Eukaryota; kingdom Metazoa; phylum Chordata; order Ceratodontiformes; family Ceratodontidae; genus Neoceratodus; species Neoceratodus forsteri. The sequence goes on along the minus strand of CM057449.1, from coordinate 536,838,250 downwards.
TGTCATGTTTTCTGTCCATAGAACTGGCTGAAGGTGTAAATAGCCCCCACCACCTTACCCTCCTCCAACAAATGCTTTCCACCCTCAAATAAATATGCTTTCGTGTTAGTCAATGGTTGCAGGGCACTATTTTCTTTCTTAAATGGGAGGTACAAGAACTGGAACCTGAGTTGTGGAAGGCAGCATTAATTTTTTTTTTGGTTGGGTAAGATACACCCCCACTTCCACCTGAGAAGCTCCTAAAGATCCACCTGCACCTTTTCTTTGGTTCATGTGGGGGGGGGGCGGAGGTGGATCTAACATGTTGGAACACTGAATATCAGAGCTCCCTGGGGCATCAGAGCTTAAGGTTCTGAAGGAAAGAAAAACTAATTAAGGAGTGCCTGAAACTACATCCTTATACATCACTTGTGAAACTGCATCCTGAAATTACAGCACTTGAGGAAAGCAAACACTTGCAACACAAGAATGACAATTAAGGTATAAGCCCACAAAAGAGTAAAATATATCACCCAAAGAAGACTATCTCATATTGGATACTAGAGTGTCTGTTTCTGAAAAGCTTTTTATACCCCCCCCCCCACACACACACACACAGTTGAAGCATCTACCCAAATAGCTAGGGGAAGCTCTACATTTCTATCTCTCTTGGACCTGAAGTTTAGCAGTAATGTGTGAAGAGCATAAAGTCTTATGTTTTGTGCATTTCAGTAGGTTTAGTGCTTTGAAGTTAAAATATATACATATATATACATAGTGTCATGGACACCTGAAAGGGAAAGAGATACTATTGAAATAAATGTTATTCTGATGATTTATTTATTTATGTGTAAGATTTTAAGAATAGGTCTGCCTAGGTCACAAACACATAAGCTATAAAAAGTACATCTAAGGATGGATGTATTAGTCAAAGCTTGTAGTAGCAAAATAAAGCAAGAAAAATAATATATTGTGTTTTTTTTTGTTTTGTTTAATCAGGAGTGGCACACTAAGCTGAAAGCTTGTTTACAGGGGTAACCTAGGAGCACATGGAAGTTAAGTGACTTGCTCAGGGTCACCCAGTATGCAAGTGAGGCTGTGGGATTCAAACCCAGATCTCCAGATTTGTATCTCAGAGCCTTAAACCACTGTGCTATATTGCCTCCCTATTTCAGTCATCTGTTTTTTGGTTCATGGTATTGGTATAGTAAGCAGCAGTACATTGCATAGCAGGTGTAAATGTCAATAAGTAGGTCATGCAATAGATGTGCTGAGCAGTTACTGAAGCAAGAAATGTATTTAGGAAAGTAAAACATTCCTGTTAGAAAATGGATAAATGTGTGACATTTGCATCTCAATTCCAAGGAGGTCCTTATGGGGTGTCAATGCACAATATAAAGTAGTTACAGTTTTCAAGTTGTCAGGGTAATTGTGTTGTACTACCACAGTTACTAAATTTAAATTATTCTATGAATAATAATAATAATATTTATTTGTTAAGTGCAATATCAAATATCAAAGTGCTGTACAATCTGCAAACTCTAGAACAGATAAACGCAGGTAAATAAAACCATAACACTATTAAATATTAAATATCCAGTACTAAAAATACTAAAGTCAGAGAATACTAAAAATCAGGAAAAGCACATGTAAATAAGCAGGTCTTTAAAGCAATTTTAAAGCATGAAAAAAATGAAGTTTATGTAACTGTCTGTAAATGTATTCAAAACATTTACTTGTCCTTATAATGTAATGCATTAAATGCTGTTGCTAGGTTAAGAAGTCACATAACAATGCCCAGGGCATTAGGGTTTCTGACCATAACACCCTGCCCTGTAGGAACTGACAGGCATCAGGATTGTGACTTGGGATTGTCAACAGTAATGCTCATGCCATTCCACCCCATCCCCACCCTGCAGTCAGTGACAGGCATTGAGGTGTACCTTTGACTCTTCAGCCCCAAATTTCACTCCATGTTCTTATACAGTACTGTACCAATTTCAGTGTATTTATTTATGGAATGGGGTGAGTGTAAATCTTGAACACCCCAAGGCAGACTTTGACACTTGTCTGTATCTGCAGGGTAGGGTGAGGTGAAATGGCATAAGCGTTATGGGCAATGACCTAGAGGCACACCTCAATGCCTGTCCATCTCTGAATTGTGGAGGTGGAGTTGGTGTCACTTCAATACTTCACTGCCATTCCTATTCTGCCTGTCTGTCTGTCTGTGTTTCTCTCTCGCTCTCTCTATCTATATGTCTATGTAATTATCTATCTTTTCTATCAATTGCATGTATAACTATTTGTACCTATTTCTAAAACAAACCTGCATATCACATTTGCCTGAGCACATACTTATGAAACTGTGCGTATTTGTACTCCACTTCTGCATAGACCTCATACTTTCCTAATATTCCCATTATCACAAGCATAACTACCTTATCCTTATCAAAAGCAACCCCCTTTGATGGTTACTATCACATTTTCTCTGCTAACTGTCCATCATTACACCTGACTTCCTGACATCAACACATCGCTTAAATATAACTTACATCACCTCATGGACTAAAACCCTGTTTTTCTAAAAAAAAAAAAAAAAAAAAAAGTGTAAATAATCCCAAGGCTGAACATATGGCAGCCATTACTTTTTCATGTACTGCCATCTTCTGTACCATCATGGGGATGTGCATATGTTTCCCATGATGCTTTACATTATTGGGGTATGTGCAATTGTGTTTTCTTTAAAATTTGGCTGTCCGGCCAGTATCATCTGGGATAACACATACCTCAGTAGCATTTGCTCTAGGGTTCTTTTGTAAACCTATACCTAACAGGTCCAAACCTTCAAATACCTTGAGATCACCCTCGACTCTTACCTCTCCTATGCTGCCCACATTAGTAATGTTGCCAAAGCTGCTAACTCCAGACTGGGGTTGCTTTTTTTGCCATAGGAGACACCTAACCCCTGAGGCCCTGGCAGCTGCCGTCCAGAGCTCCATCATTACCACTATTGACTATGGCCTTATCATCTATGGCTCCATTACTGCTACTGCACTCAAACGTGTAACTATCTCCCTTAACAAGGCTTGTTGGCTCATCATTGGCTCTCAATGACTTACACACACCTTTGACCTCTATACTCAAACCAGTTGGTTGAAACTTGACAATCGAATAAAATACTAAACCTGTGTAGTGGCAAAGAAAATATTGATGGGTCTTGCACCGCCTGGAGTCTATGCTCTCCTACAACCCAGAAACAGCAGCCACAGCACCAGGGGGTCTAAGCCGCAGCTGTTTCAAATTCCCCACTGTTACACAAAACAAGGTCAAAGATCATTTGCTTATAGGGCCCCCAGCTGGCTGAATGGACTTTCTAATGACATTAACTCCACCACCTCACTTTTTGCTTTTAAATCCAGGCTCTGCCACTCACTCATTGCCTCCAGCACCTGTGACTGCCTTGACTAATAACAGACCTCCCATCACCTGTGTCTGTCTTGACTAAAAAAACTGACCTCCCACCCGGAGGGTTGTTGCAGCCTGGAGGGCCACTGCCTCTTTCGCACTTTGCCTATACCTGGCCCCACTTATGTGCTTGCATTCTCTGACAATGCCATCTGGCTGCAGCTTCCACCTTGTCTCGACCAGCCCCCCCAGCCCTCCTACTTCTTCCCTCCTGACCTCCTCCCTACCTCTTGCCACCCCACCTCTTTTTTCCCTTTTCTTTCTTATTACTAGTTCATACTTGGTATATGTATCGTTAAGTGCTGTCTATGTCCTACTCCAATGTTTATACTGCCATTCATGTTGTCCTGCTGTAACCTATGATGTGGAACATTTGTAAAAGAGCATCAGCTCAAAGGTATTTGTAATCCTAGACTGAAATAAATAAAAAATAAGAATAAAATATTGCTTCCTATTCCTTCCTTAAAATATACACCTCCTTATATTTTTCTAATAATGTGTATGCCTTCCTTAGAACAGAAACTAAAACAAATCTTACTACTTACAAATCATTGTGTTGTTTCTCCATACCTCCTTAACAATTCCACGCAACTTCATTAACTTCATTATGCAGCTGAGGGGGATCTGACCAGGCTTTACTGTTTTAGCATTCACACCGGTAAAACTCATGATTTTCACCATTCAGATACAAAAAATTCACCTCCCACATGCAGAGTACCCCTTGGGGAGGGGAACAGCAAAGCATTTACTTGTTGTCTACAATTTGGCTGAAGTTGTGGACTAAAATGTCTGATAAATTTAAAACCCTCTTGTACACAGTTTTGGGAGGTTGTGTGATATAGTTATATAGCACCAGATCCAACCTGAGCACATGCCATTTTTTTCCAACAATATTTCTTTTGCCTGTGACTACCTACCATAGGAAGTAACAAAATGTACCAATCTCTGCTCCTTCTGTTGTGTGGGCTTAACCATCAAAAGATTACTCCTATTAGCTTTCCTGGCATGTATATCTGCAGTCTGTAGGTTGGCCTCCTTTTCTTTTTTCTTTTTTTTTGTACATAAGTGTTTTATTTGGTGACAAATTTCAAACAAGAATATATCAGAACAAACATTCAGGGGCAATTGTACAAGACATTGGAAGATTATCTCACAAAAAAACCCATTCATACATTAATACAAGAAACATAAATTAACACCACTATGCAGTGATCTCTTCAACACAGTTGCAACACAGCTCTTGTAACAGAACTACAAAAAGGGAAAACCCATACCTCTAAAGAGTGCTGGATCCCCCCCATACATCCACCTTGGCATATATCCTGAAGTATACCACCAATTATGAACTAGTCTGGGGCTGAAGAGATCCTCATCAAATCCTCATATCACAGCCCCACTACAGATATTCATCTTCCCCAGATCTTCTTAGAGAGGAAGAGTGTTATATCAAGCAAAAAGAACCTGATAAAAGGCTGCAGCTTTAAAGACCGCCTGTTGCCACTTCAAAAGAGGAGGTCATGTGTTAGATCTCTAATTACAAAGCAACAATCACTTTGCCTCAAGGGCTGCCACAAAAAGTACCCCTTTATAAATCCTAACCTTTGGATCTAATTGCACTTGATCCCTCAAAATCCAGAAAAATGGGGACATCGGAATGGGGATTAGTAGAACCTCTTCTAGTCTTCGAAAAATAGCTGCTCACCAATTTTTTAATGGAGAGCAAGCCCATAAAATATGAAAAAGGTACCCCACCCCAGTTTGACACTTCCAACACAAATTTGAGCTGGTTGAACAAAAAAACAGGAGTCCTATCCCATCTACCCAAATTTGTTTCTTAATCAATTGTAACTTAGAGTCCAGGGAGGCCTTATGTGCCAAATGCCAACAAACAGCACCAGACTTCTGCATCTACTTCCATTCTTAGATCCACCCTCCCCAGTCTATGAGAGTCCCAATTTGGTGAGTATTCCTTCAGCAATTCTTTATACAGCAAATTAATATGGCCTTTTGGCAATTTTGCCCAGTTACATAAGCTCCAAGGAAGCTTGGCCTCAATCAACCTGTGAAATTTAAAAAAAGAATGATCTTCAGGGTTTTATTTAACTCTAAAAATTGATTAGCGTTTTGCTCATAAAAGTGCTAAATCTTTGTGAAAATGCATAGCTCTTGCCTCACTGTGTTTGACAAACACAGCACTTCTAGAAAATCTATATAAATACTTTCTGTACAGTTAGTATCATCCCAAGAAAAAAACTGCTAATCAATTATTTAAAACCCTGATCTTGCAAGACATGCCTCATCGCCACTGATCTTTAAAGGGAAAATTGAACTTCTCTCGTAAATCAGAAAAAGATACCAAAAGGCCGGTACCTCACTCAACTAAATCATCCAAAGTGTGTAGACCCATCTCATCCCAGCTCTTCCAATAGATGGATTCTTGACCAATTAGAATGTCCATATTATACCATACTGGCTCAAATACCCCCAAGTAAGACATATTGCACAACAGAATCTTGAAATAACTCCCCTACTACTGACAAGAAAACCTCATGGGAATACTTGCAAACTGAGGCACCCCTACTTGAGGTTTCAACTATGTAGCCAAAGGCACTCTCCCTTATAACACCTGCTCAATCTCCACCCATGGTGGCCTACCAGAGTCAGGGGTCAGGACCCAATGCAAGGTCTGTCAGACCCCAAAGCTCAAATGGTAGGCCCATAGCCAATGTAGATTCCAACCCACTGCCATCACAGGTGCTTTAATTACCTGACAGTTGAAGTGGGGAGGACTACCAACCCAAATAAAGGTCAAGAAAAGCTTATCAATTTTTGCCCAAACCCCCATAGGAATACAAACAGGCAAGTTACAGAGCTTATAGAACAAATAGTGAAACACCATCATTTTAATGGTGGCAACCTTCCCAGGAAGAGAAAGATTTAATTTCCCACACCTCCGAAAACCCTGTCTGACATCCTCCAGAAGCTCAAGCAAATTTCTTGAACACATGTCCTGGAGTTGTGGTGAGATAAACATGCCCAAGTATTTGATACCTCAGGGGCCCACTTAAGTGTGTGCGATTCCATAGTTGCCCATACCGGGTCAGCCTCATATAAAGGCAGCAGTTCCGTCTTACCCCAGTTAATCCTAAGACCTGAGATGGGACTGAAGGAGTCAATAATTTACCAAGCCTTAGGAAGAGCAATCTCTATCTTAGACAACATCAGCAGCAAGTCATAAGTATAAAGCAGCATGGAAAAGGACTTGCCCCTCCTACCAGACCCAATATCTCCAGATGTTGGGATAAAGCCAGATTCAATGGCTCAATAGCTAACAAAAACAATAGAGGACTCAGCGGGCAATCTTGCTTCATGCCCCAGGACAAAGGGAATGAATCTGAAAGAACCCCATTGACCAGAACCCATGCCCAGGACTCTGAGTAAAGGCAGTGTCTACATCTGGGGCCAATGCCAAACTGAGCAAAAACATGCTGCAGATATTACCATTCAACAGAGTTGAATGCTTTTTCAATGTCCAACCCTACCAAAGCTGCCAACTTTGGGCCTCTCCCCACTACCTGAATAAGATAGATTACTTCCCTGATGTTATCACTGCCCTGCCTTCCTCTCATAAACCCCGACTGAGCTCTACTTACCAAAAGAGGCAGGACTGACTGTAGCCGCTTGGCCAAAACATTAGCAAAAATTTTGCAATCCACATTAAGCATCAAAATGGGTCAGTAATTAGAACACAACCTGGGATCTTTGCTCAGTTTCAGCTACACTGTAATAGATGCTTCCTTCATAGATGGTGGCATGGACCCTACCTCCCCAACCTCACTAAAAACAGAGAGGAAATGTCTGGCAATGTGTAGCTCAAATGTCTGATAGAAATCCACACTGAAGCCATTTGGTACAGGTGACTTACCCTGCGTCAATGTCCTGATAGACTGTTGAACTTCTTGAAGAGAGATATCTACCTTTAAAGAGGCAGACAAATCTTTTGCTTATTGGGGCATCTCCAATTGAGCAAAAAATGTATCATAATCCTCAGTCAATGAGTGAACTGATGATTGATATAAGTTTGCATAAAACCCCCGCAATCTGTCAACAATTTGCCCCATATCAGAGATGATCTTGCCCCCCTCAACTGTTAAACAGGGACTCAAAGCCTCTAGAGCCTGTTTCTTCAGCCAATAAGCCAGATGCTTACAGGCTTCATCCCCAGATTCCCAATACAACTCATTAATAAAAAACATGGCACGCTGGGCCTTCTGATCTAAAATAAGGTTTAACTGGTCTTTATACCCCATTAAATCTTGGGTCTTACGTTCAATATCTAATGAGGAAGAATAAATCACTGCCTCCAGATTTGGAATATTAGTTTCCAATGCTTACATAAGTGCCTTTTGCTTTTTATTAACATGCAATGCATATGAGATGATAAGCCCTATAATAAATGGTTTAAAGGCATCCCATAGCACAAAAGGGGTGATATCCAGGGTGGAGTTCACCTCAAAGTAAAACTCTACTTCACCCTACAATCACTGTGTGAAGTCTCCTTCACATAACAGCACCAGGTTAAAATGCCACCTAGAGGTTTTCAACATCCTCAGCTGTGGCTCCCAGAGCAACACCACTGGAGCATGGTCCGACAGTAATATGGGCTTATGGAAAGACTCCACTACATCTGGAAAAATGAAAGAACTGCACAAGAAGTAATCTAGTCTGCTATACAAATGGAACCTAGAAGAGCAGAATGTGAACTCATGAGCAACTGGATGAACCAACCTCCAGCAATCACTCAACCTGAATTCAGTACATATCTCCTTGAGTACCCCACTGGATTTCTTGTGTGATGGAGCACCCCTCTCAGTGGGGACCTGTCTATTTACGGATCTAGAATGAGATTAAAATCACCTCCCAAAATCAACACTGCAGAGTTAATGTACTACTCCAAAGCCTTCTGAGCCAAATGGGAAAAAAAATTGGGATCATCGTCATTCGGTGCACACAAATTTACAAGCAAAATATCCACCCCATCCAGTCTGCCAGACACCATCACCCAACAACCCATTTTATCCATGTCCTATTATAGCACATGAAAGGGACAGCCCAATTTTATCAAGGTAGCCACCCCTCTCCGTTTAGAGCCAGAAAAACTAGTGTACACCTTGCCAACCCAACCCTTCGTCAGAATGCCTTCATCTTTCTTCATTAGGTGTGTCTCCTGCAACAGAACAAATCGAATTGACAGGAATTTAGATAGGACCACATCTTTTTCTGCTTCATGGGGATATTCAATCCTTGTACATTCCAAGTCAAAATATTAAGTGGAGCCATAACAACAGTTTATGAGGTACAAGAACATACTAAGTACACCCCAGAAATCATAAAAACTAGACAAACCACTGATAAAACTTTCAAAGGCGGATCACAAACCCCAGATCCAGCACTCTTAAGCCCCTGCATTTTCCCAATTGCAATCTCAACCCCACAGTTGCCTTTCCCCCCAAGCAAACATATACCCTCTACCCTCAACCCCTCAAGCAGTAAACATTTTATTTATTTATTTAGTTTTTGTTTACTGGGTAAGTGCACTAGCCAACATGATGACTATTTTCAGGCATGACCTGGGAGAGTACAGAACAAACTGGGCAAACACAAGAACATTTCAAAATACAGTAAGTAGCAATCAATATAGTTTTATAAGGAGGAGGGAACATACATAGGTGCAGGAAAAGTGTGGGGGGGTAGGACTCCAATAACAACATAAACTAGTAGAGAAACTATTTTACCAATGGGAAACAGTGCATGAAACTAAAGCAATACAGAAGACTTCAAGAGAATAAGCAGAACAGGACGGAAGGATTAAACATAATGCAAAAGTAAGTACATATACAGTATTGGGAAAACACAGCTATTATAATTATCTTAGCAATAAAGTTGAAAGAAAGAGAAAGAGGAGGAGGACAGCAGAAGGGAGAGACAGTGAGGTTGCAGGTGATAGAGAAGTAGAGGAAGGGAAAAATGGGACATGTACAGAGGAAATATGAGTAAACAGAGTAACAGGTGGGAACAAAGACAAGTGCATAAATAGGAGAAGGGTTGCAGGAGAATAAGGCAAACATAGGTTAGACCAAGGTATCAGGGAGGGTCAAAACAAGTGCAGCAGTCAGCATGCAGTAGATAACAATGAAATTCATTTTTGAAGCACTGATGGGAACCAGACAATCTGAGTTCAAGGGGAAGCACATTCCAAAGCTGAGGAGCTGTGAATTTGAAAGCCCCAATGCCCTTAGAGGTATAGCATCCTGGGATGTTTAATAGAGACTTGTAAGCAGACCTCAGTCTGCGGGAGGGTGATGTGAGGAGTTAGCAGCTCTGCAAGAGATGTAGGGGTTTTGAGCCTAACAATTGCATCAGTAAGGGAACCAAGAAGATACTGTCACAGAGCAGTAGGAGAGAGTCAACCAAGGTTGTTATAAAAGTGACAATGGTGTTTCAGACAAGAGGAAGAGATGCATATCAACATATGTTATTATATTTATTTATTTATATCGTTTTTGTTGACCAGGTAAGTGCACTAGAAAATCCAAACTATTTTCAGGCATGACCCTGGGAAGGGGGATACAGATGAATGCCAACTGACCTTGAACCAGATTAAGCTGTTGGTGGTATTTTTAGTGAATGAGGGAAATTTGGCCAGGACACCAGGGAAATTCCCCTACTCTGAGGTGGGGGAAGTGTTGGCTGTCTGCCGAGATGGCCACTGCATGCTGCACAGAGTGCACAGATGTGCGGGAGGCAGGGGATTGGGTCTCCTCCCCTACCTCGGCTTGTCTAGAGACTGAAGATTTGCAGGGAATCCCTTTTTCTCCTATGGATGTGGTTTATTTAAACAAATGCTGGTTTAATGGATGATGTCTCAAATGTAACTATAGTGGAGTCGTCTGGTACGGTAATGTTAGAACAAGCTGCCCAAGTGATTCTGGCAGAAAAGAACGCCATAGGAGAGGCACCTTCTAGTATGGAGCAATTGCTTTTCAAATCTGGCTCAGAGAACTCTGCATTTGTTAGTGATATTGGGAGTGTACCTTTGTCGTCGGGAATGCTCAACGGAGCTGTTCAGCTGCAGCAAGTAGCTGCCACGCCCAGTTCTTCAGGATTACCTGCTGAATCGCTGGAGATTCCAACACCGGTGAGTGAAACAAAATTGCCTCTACAGCAGAAAGCACAACAAAAGACATTGGGAGTGCAATTACCTAGAAGAGGATCTGTGTGGAGCCCTGGTGATGCACTACAAGCTGCAGGATGGATACCTGTAAATGACGGTTCTTGGAGACCTCATCCATCGGATCCCGTTGTGGCACGGTATAAGGAAGTAGAAATTACACCTACAGGTAAAATCTTACAGTCTCCTAAAAAAAAGCTGTACTTCATGATGTGGAACAAAGTTACAATAAGGATTCTGTACTGGCTCAGATAAACTCTTGTACTATCCCTACTGCAAAAAATCTAACATAAAAACATTTAGAAACTACTGCATTAGGCTCTCCTGCTGCAGATGTTAGCTCAGAAACACTTAAGGAGTCACAAAAACCAAGTACTTCCAGTTTTGAACAAATTAGAAATAAGGAGTCTTTATCAGCAGGGCTTGGGGTGCAAAACTTGAAAGATCCTAATAAAAAGAAGCTTTTCAAACCTTTGCTTCGAATGGCAGATTTATTCAAAAATAAAGGAGAACCTGCACCTCGTAGAAATGATATTAGGCTGCTGTATAAAGGAGGCCTAGAGACCCCACCTGATAGGGTGTATGTAGGCCACAATTTACTAAAGAATTCTATGAAATGTTATGCTTCCATGATATTTGCTATCATACATATGGATGAATATAACTATGATATCAGCTTTAAGACTGTGGAAACTTTGGACAGATTCTGGGTAAAATGTAATGAAATAAAGAATTCTCCTGTTTGGACCCCTTTTTTGGCTATACCTATTACAAAACCTGCAGTCAGAACTATTACGATTATTTTTAAAAATGAAGGAGTAAATATATTGGATATCTTATATTGGCTTAAAAAACAATGTGACGTCTTGGAACAACCTGTCCCAATTATTGATTCAGAGCAAATTTGGTCAGGAGGATGGAGAGTAAAATGTAAACTGTTTATGCTGAACACAGGTAGTGCACATCTTCCTGGTTGTTTTTTCCTGCAGAAGGACAGAGGGTCCCTCTTTTATACTGGTCAGCCAAAGTATTGTCATCGCTGTGGTTCTTGGTTACACCTCAGCAACGCTTGTGATACCCAAAAATGTACTCATTGCCTGGAACTAGGTCATCTTGCTGTGTCATGCATAAATACATTTCATTGCAATTTGTATGAGGAGAAAGGTCACTCCTATGTGAAGAGTCCTTGGGCCTCTCACAATGGGGAAAATATATCCACACATGACATTTTAATCACTCAGGCACAAAAAAAGGCTGTGCTATGGCCTCAGCACATAGGATGCATGAACTCCAGAAACAGAAGGAGACTGATAAAGAAAAGGATACTGTGGTTTCATCAAACCCAGATATTGCTGATAAACAGGAAAAGGGAGAAACACAACTGCCTTGTGATAACAATCAACAACAAAGTACTGAACCTGCAGCTCAAGATCACTCTTCTTTATCTCACACTAGCAGAATGGAGGTTACTACAGAATGGGAAATGGAGAAAGTGAATGACACAGATTTGTTGGCATTTCAAACTGAGATAACTGAATGGTGCCTTAGGAGATCCACGCTACAGCTATTGAAAGTCCCCCATGGTCACACTTCACAGGGACAACGCTCTTCTGCCTATGTGCGCCACTCTGGTTCAGTGGCCTCAGCCCAACCATCTCCTCTGCCCCAACAATTGGTACATTTAAAGCTAGGCTCCGGGACTATCTCACTACCAACAGCTCCTGTGACTGCCCATCTTAACCTTGTTTCTCCACTTCTTTTCCTGCTCTAGTGGTCCCCCTTCCCCTCCTCACTGGATTCTACCCTCACATCTTGGTATACCCAGTGCTGCACTTTTCACCCTCTCCCCACCCTTCCTACATTCCTTCCCCCCTCCTCTTTTCCCTCTCCCTATGACTCTGGCACTTCTTATCTGTTGTCTATTTTTTCTGACAAATGCCGCTGGCTGCCTTGTTACAATGCTACCCTTGAATTGTATTAATCTGTACTCTGTTTGCAATGTCCACATTGTTGTAATGTCTGTCTTGATGGTCCCCATAATTTGTATTTCTCTGATGTGGAACCTTTGTAAAAAAGCCAAGGCTCAAAGGTATTTGTAATCCTAGAACTGATAAATAAAAAAAATAAATAAATAAAGATAAATCCTTCGGTTATCCCAGGATCAATGCCCTCCCCCTTCCGGTTAATGCCAAAACCCCATTCAGAACTGTAATATATAAAAAAAGGCCTAGAGCTAAGACTGATAGTACAGCCAGATCTAGGGGAAAGGGGTGAAAAACCTCTCAAGGTACACCTACATGGACTTCAATAAACCAGTATAAAGCTTTGGCCACTGACGACTCAGAGGATGTAGATTCAGATTCCTCCTCTGTTTCTTTTTTTTTCCAAGGATCAACCCTCAGGGATAGATGATAATAGTTCCACAGATACTGTATGAAAAAAATGGTCAACAAGGTCCCAATCTTAAAAGCTCTGGTCGATTTGAGTAACACCCCTTTTTTTTTTTTCATGACATCTCTTTGTATTTTTTCTTTAAATGTTAATAGTATAAAAAATAAAAAAGAAACTAAATTTTGACAACTCTTTCACATCAGGGGGCTGATATTATCTGTTTACAGGACACTAGACTTAAAACTCTATATGAGATTGCCCAATCCACTAAATTATGGTCTCAGGGAGTTTCTTTTTGGTCACAAGGATTAGATACATGTGATGGATTGGGGATTTTGTTTTGTAATTCTGCTCTAAAAGTTACTCAACTGATAGAGAGATAGATTTAGGTCAGGCTTTACTTCTAGATATTTCATATGGCCATATCAGAATGAAGGTGATAAATACATATGCACCTCAGGGTAAGACAAATCAGATTGATTTATTCAAAAAAAATTCAACCTTACTTACATACAGCTAGGTTACTTATTTGGGGAGGCAACTTTAATTGCAGTATAGTGAGAGAAGATAGGGGGCTCTTAACTGACAACATTTTTTGTGATAGTAATGTTTTGACAGGGATTCTTTCCACTTCTAACTTACAGGATTCATATAGGGTTATACAGAAGAAAGGGGGATTTACGTACAGTAGAGGGACTCACTCTACTATAATCGACTTTATACTTACTTCAAAGTTTTTAGAGGTAATCCAAGGGAAGGTATGGGATATGGCTTTTTCTGATCATAGGGCAGTTGAAGTAACGATTGTTTGGGGTAATAGATCTCCTTGTGGGAAATCTCCTTGGTGATTAAATGCAGAACTATTGGAGGTAAACTATATAAATAAAAAATGGGAACAATTTTGGGTAGCAAGAATATCAGTTCTTTATCTATATGGCACTTATGCAGCTTGGTGGGAAGATACCAAAATGAACTTTAGAACTTTTTTCAGAAAATAGCTGGGAAGAATAATATACATCTATACTTAAATTATTTAAACCTTAGGAAGCAACTTCATTCTTTAATTTCTAAAACTGAAACTTTGGGAATAGATTATACAAAACAAATTTCAGTTATAAAAAAAGAAATGTATAAAATCCAACACAACAGAGCCAAAACTTTACAACAAGAGTTGAGGTTTGGCATGGAAGGGAACAAACTTTTGACCCTTATAATGATTATAAAAAGAGAGTAGGAAACAAAAAAATGGTACAATTAAAAGATCATTTTGGGAATATACATAGTACTAAGTTAGGTATCTTGGATATGGTTCACAAATATATTTATGATACTATGGGAACACCTCCTGAAGTGATGAATGTAGAAGAGTATTTATCACAGATTCCATTTCCAAAACTAACAGAACAAAACAAACAAGCATTGATAGTACCAGTTTCACTATTGGAGGTGCGGTCAGTAATTTCTTCTTTGGCTAAGGGTACGTCCCCGGGAGTTGATGGCCTAACTTCAGAATTTTACAAACATTTTTTGAGTTTCTTATTTCCAGAATTGACTCAATTGTTTAATGAACTATTACAATCAGAGCAGATTTCAGATAATCCATTGATTGCTGAGTTAATTTTTCTTTATAAAAAAGGGGATAAGGATTTATTACACAACTGGAGACCCATTTGTATCCTGAATACAGATTTTAAAATCTTGGGGAAAATCCTGGCTAAACGACTAGGTCAGATTTCTAGTACTTTAATTTCTATGGCCCAAACCTGTTCCATAGAAAAATGTGGTATTGCAGATAATTCGATTAGTTTAAGAGAACTTCTTCAAAAAACTGAAGCAGCTACTGTGGAAGGGTTTTTGTTAAGTCTGGATCAACAAAAAGCTTTTGATTCAGTCACTCTTAGTTATTTGTTTAAATCTTTGAATTTTTTTGGTTTACCAACACAGTTTGTAAAATGGATTGAAGGGTTATATAAGTCAACACATGTTATTCTGCAAGTAAATGGGTGGACAGGACAAAGAATATAAATTAATTGAGGGGTATGACAAGGGTGTCCCGAGTCCCTTGCTTTATGTGTACTGTATTGATTCACTATTACGTACAATACAGATTAATAAAAAGATAGAGGGTATTAGGTTAACTGTAGATATGGCTCCAATATCTGTCATGGCATATGCGGATGATATAATTGTGGTTATTAAAAAAAACTACTAAAGAAAGAGAAATTATACATCTGTTAGATAAATATTCAGAGGCCTCAGGATCCCATATTAATACTGATAAAAGTATAGGTCTACAATTGGGACGATTTGAACTGTCTCAAAATTTATATGCAGGGATAAATTTAACACAGGACCCTATTACTATTTTAGGGATACTATTTGTATCAGGAGATCTATCCCTTTTGAATTGGGAAAGGAAAATGGATATGGCTGAAAATTTGTCTAAATCCTGGGCTAATCAGCAAATTTCAAAAGGAAAAAGAATGTTATTGATTGAAACATTATTAATACCTATGTGTTTGTATATTAGTGTTATATTTCAAACCTCTATACAATTAGAGACTAGACTATATAGTATTTTTTATAGCCTTTTGGGGGAGTCGTTTGAACCCAATTAAAAGAAATGTTACGTATAGGCCAATTAAAGAGGGTGGGATAGGGATAGTTAATCCCTTTGCATTTTATTATAGTTTATTTTTACATGCCAATATAATAAGTTGGCAGGGTCAGAAGAATAAGGTATGGCAGGAGAGTACATGTGAATGGATAGAAATTTGTATGACTGCATGGAAGCAAGGGAAGAGTAGATTACTCTCTAGAGTGAATATCATACCAAGTTATGTGAAACCACTTTTTCAGAAATTAATTAAATGGAAGGTGCCATGTAATCAGGTCATGGTGGCCTCAAAACACAGAATATATGAGATACTCATACAGGCAATTTGTCAAGAAGTCATGGTTTTACCAAACTGTCCAGTAGCAGACAAGAATACTGCCATTTCACAGTTAACGAACAAAAGAATACCTGATTTTGCATGGGATTTACTTTGGTTGACCATTCATGGAAAATTGAATGTAAAAAACAACATAAATCCAGAGAGGAAAGATTTTGTCCAAGAGACTTGTGCCAAGATATCTAAGAAACACAAGAGCATCTTTTCTTGGAATGTGCTTATGTAAGACCGTTACGGGATGAAGTAATTCGTATTTGGAAAATACCATGGCTTATTCATTAACATATGTGGAACTAAATTTTTCAATATATTTTTCATGCTGGGCCTCATGTTCATCGGATACTTTACAAGTCATTTTTGCTATTCTTAAGTATTTTATCTGGCAATCCAGATGCAAATGGGTATTACAGCAAATTCATGTACCGGCAGATATATTTTGGAAAAATGTCCAGATCTCTTTAAGACAAGTCTATGAAACACATGGAAAAAAGTATTCACAAAAAAATATGGATTCACTATGGTTTGCTTGCACTAATCTATTGTGAAAAAAAAAGAAAAGAGTGTGGAAGTGACTTTCAAAAAAGGAAAAAAATCTACATGTGTTCTATAAATGAAGAAGAAAGCTAAGTTTTGGTATAAAATATGTTCTTGTGCTCTTTGACTGTTATAGTACTGAATGGGTAGTTCTTGAATTCTGATTTCCCTATTTCCCCCCCAAAATTTCCCTACTCTTTTCGATAAGTGCCATGGCATCTTTAACATCCACCTGAACTACCACCAATCCAGGTAGATGGGACCTCAGTTTAACTTCTCATCTGAAAGATGGCACCTCAGAAGTGCAGCACCCCTCTCATGCTGCACTATTTTTTCAGTACTGGGATATTAACACAAGTGCCAGATGTGGGAAATGAACCCACAGCCCTCTGATCTCCTGGCCACAGAGGTGAGTGTGCTACCTACTGAGCCACTGACACTGCAATATTACATAACATCCCATTTCTGTAGGGCTGTTTTCTGGGCACTCTCAAGGAGGGGGACACAGTAGGTAAGGAAGGGAAGCAGTATACTTCTGGCAATGGCATGTTTAGCAGATGGCGTTAGCATGAAACCAGTCCTGTACGCAGCACTAAGTTTACTGTTTACCTTCTTGCAGGTGGATTGGACATGAAGGTTTAGATCCAAGGATTTGTCAAGCACTACCCCAAGACAGTTAAAAGATGAGACAGTTTCTAGAACAATGCCATCAAGGTCCTGTACCTCAAGGGAGGCAGAACAGTTTAGAAGTTTGGGGGCCAAGCCAAAGAGCA
This sequence comes from Neoceratodus forsteri, assembly GCA_016271365.2. Lineage (NCBI taxonomy): Eukaryota > Metazoa > Chordata > Ceratodontiformes > Ceratodontidae > Neoceratodus > Neoceratodus forsteri. The sequence continues at coordinate 536,820,923 of CM057449.1, read as the reverse complement.
TAACCTTTGTTTTCTTCACATTAAGCACCAGTTTTTTGTTCATAGAGCCAGTTTTGGACATTTTTGAAGTCAGTTGAGAGGTCTGAGTTTAAGTTCTCCACTTTGTTATAGCTTGCAAACATAACAAGATCATCTGCATACAGGAGAGATGAACAGCGCTGCAGTGAACTAGGGACATTGTTAATAAAGAGCGAGCAGAGGAGTGGCCCCAGGATGGAGCCCTGAGGCACACCCACACTTACAGAGGCAACCTCAGATATAGCGGAGTTAAATTTAACCACTTGTGACCTGCAGGATAAGTAGATGCTAAACCAGTGAACCACAGGGGTAGAGAAACCCATGCTGCAAATACAGGATAGAAGTAATAGATGGTCCACTATGTCAAAGGCCTTTATGAGGTAGATGAAAACAGCCCCAGTGAGTCTACCCAAATCCATGTTAGAGAGAATATCAGAGGTAAGTTTTAGTAGGGCAGTGAACGTGCTGTGATTTTTCCTGAAGCCATGTCGAGCATCAGAGAGGATACCATATTTTGAGAGGAAGTCCAACATTTGTGTGGCAACAGCCTTCTCAAGAAGTTTGGACAAGACCAAGAGAATAGCAATGGGATGGAAGTTTTCAATATCCTTAATGTCCCCTTTTTTGAGGACTGGTGTTATACGAGCCTCTTTCCACAGGACTGCAACAGTACCACTAGACAGGGACAAATTATATATTTTCACCAAAGTAGATGCTATGTAAGGGGCCGTAAAGTCTGAGGAGATGAGGTTCGAGGAGGTCTGACCCTACACTAGTATCATCAGATATAGTTAAGAGGAGTTTAAAGACCTCCTGGGCAGTTATAGCCTTAAAGCAGAAAGCCGGGGTATGTGATGATGTATGGGAGAAAGTAGAGGAGCCTGGTGACCCATGTTCCCCCCAGAGACTGAGGGCAGAAGGCCAGTGATTGGAAGGCAGAGGTGAACTAGGACAGGTCTGAGAACATGTGGTTAAAAGCATTGGCTATAGTATTTGGGTCATTGCAGTGCACCCCATCTAGTATCATATCTGACGGGGTGTAAGATTGGGAGGATCCTAGAAAAGTCCTAATATGAGACCAGAATTTTCTAGAGTCTGACACAGAGCTCACCAGTAGGTCCTGGAAGTATTTACTTTTGGCTAATCTTATTTTCTTTTTGCAGTGATTTCTGTGAGACCTATAGGTGTTGATATCAGCCAGCTGCCCAGTTTGCTTAAAGCATTTCCAGTGTTTACCCCTAGCTCGTAGCTCGGTTAGGAGGTCATTATGCAGCCACCTGGTAGATTTTCCTCTAACTCTCCTGGTGATCTTAGGGGCATGCATAGACTGAATATCAATAAATTTGATGAGAAAGACCTGTAGAGCCTCTTCAACATCATTCGTTTTGTAGACTTCAGACCAATTAATGCATGACATGTCTAGGCAGAACACATTTTCATCCAAGTGTCCAAAATCTGTGAAGGTAACATAGCGAGGTGCGGAGGTGGTGGGGTGACAGAGGCCCACAGGCAGAAAGTAGGAGCATGGTCAGTTATGGCGTCCGGAAGAATCCCTGCTGAGGTCACATGTTCAAGATGGTTTGTCAGTAGCCAGTCCAGAAGAGTACCTGTTTAAGTTGGACTTGGTGACCTAGTAGGTTCAGCAATCAGCTGATGCAGGTTATAACTACTGGCTACTGATACCAAGGAGCTATGAGTTGGACCCAGCCAGTTTAGGTTTTTGTCCCCCAAGATTATTACCTCATTATGTTTGGCAAGAGTGAAAGTTGTGTCGAGTAGGTCCTGAAACCCTGCCAGGCCAGCAGTAGGGGGGTTATAGGCACAGACAATATGGAGTTTCTTTGCTCCTAGTGAGACAGAGGCATGTAAGCGTTCACATAGCATGGAGGAGGTCAAGTCACTGATGGCAGTAAGGCTGAGGTGATCTTTGTAATAGGTGGTGAAGTCACCACCTCTTTTCTTCATTGGCCTATCCCTACGGATCAGGGATTAACCTGCTATTGAGCAGAGATCATCAGATATACTGGGTTGTAGCCAAGTTTCAGTGAGACAGAGAATATCAGGGTTATATTATTTCATCCATGCCACAAGTTCATCTATGTGGCATATGAAACTTCATGTATTCAGGTGAGCAATAAGGGGCCCCTTTTTAGAAAGCCCTGACAAGTCATCCACAGAGAAATGAGAAAGGGGGCCTGGATTTGCCTCAATGTCACCTGCCAAGAGGAGAATAAGAGAGGCCAAGAAGCAAAGCCTGACTATGTGAATGGTTTGGGTATGTATGGGTCATCTACCCCATTTCACAAGTCCAAGAAGCAGATAATAAGTACAGCCCTTCAGGTATAGGATAAATTGCCAAGAGCAAACAGGCGAGAGTTTAGCGACTATTAGGTTGGAGAAACGGAAGTCACAGGTGTCTGACACTATGCCAAGGTGGTCACAGGGGATCATGAGTGACAATATATCCATCATGAGTATAGCTAGAAGGATGTTAGTCTCCCTAACAAACAATGAACATTCCCCATCACTAGAAACACAACTATTTGTACAGCAACTTTTTCCCAACTAACTGTAGTACCTAAACCTTGAAAACTCCCCCAACATCCTTCCCCCAATACCACCCGTAAAACGGCGCTCAAGGAGGGAGTGTATCAAGACTGGAGGGGAACCACCCCCCCCGTGTCCACTTGCTCCCCAGCGGGTGCAGAGGTAACAAAAACAGCGACTCGACACCTCGAAGGCACAGCCTGTTCATAGCTCCAGTCACTTCTGCCTTAGACCAGGTATAAACCTCCCAAAACAAGATAGAAAATCCCTCCTCCTGACATAACTGACCAACCCCACCCTGTTGTCAGCAGAAAATAAATACAGGGACCAACCAAAATCCAACAACCCCCCTCCCCCATGGCCCGAAACTTATCAAAATATGAAATATTCTTATCCTGTTGGTTCCAGAGGGTGGAGGTCATCAAGCCCGAATAACAAGGTGGACCCCTTTCATAAACTGCCCGAAATTCCCAAGCTGGACTCTACCAACAGTCCCCAAAAAGGAACTTACCTTGTTACAAATGAATCTCTAGGCTCACCCCCGAACTCTCAAACACTATAACATTTGAACATTTTAACATTTCCCCCCTTATTGAGGCCATCATCCCCTTACTTACAGAGGTCCTCACCCCAACAAATCTATACCACCTGAATGATAAGGGGAAGCATTAAGTCTATAACAATCGGTGAAATACAGCTCTGTCCAAAATAAGTTGTGCATGCTTAGGATCCAAGTGCTACTTGCAAGCACCTCCCTGCCTCTTGTCATCTTGTAGAGTTCCAGCCACAGGTCCCATAGCCCATGCCACAGGATCCATTGTCTCAGAAGAGTGCCGTTCTGATGCAGGAACCTGGGCTGGAGCAGGCTGTGAGGCAGCGATCAGCTCCTCTTCACCAAAATTGGCCTACTCCATCTCCGCAGCACTGGGGGAGTAGTGTTGAAGTGTCGGGGAGAGTCTTGGGTGTTTTACTTTTGGAGAAGGAGAGCTTTCCATAGGTGCTGTCATTGAGGAGGGGGAAACAGCAATAGAGTTCCCCTCATCTTCTGCAGACTGAGTTGATCCTGTTGTCTATCTTGCTGCAGCCCCTGATTTGCAGTGCCTCTTAGGAAGTTAAGCAAGAAAGGGTAGCTCCTTAAAAGGGGAAAGGTGCTAGTAGGTCCACGTAAAGCTAAAGCAAAACATACAGGATCAAGCACACAGACTCTGAAAAAGAAGAGACTGCTATATACAGGCTAGCACACATCAAGTCTTTTCCTTTTTATTGCTTCAAAGACATGAAAAACATGTGTAGCCCCGGGAGGCCTCTACAGACAGACCGACATTTCACGCCCCTTACGGATGCTTTGTCAAGGTGTGAACCACATGAAAATGCCTACCTAAACAAACAGTATTAATCAGCTACTTAAGTAAACTGAATTATTTTATTCAGTAATGCACTAAATCAGTAATGTGCTTGCATTTCAATTACATTCATAGCACTTCAAACTTTCATTGGTAAATTCTTATTATTAGGGAAGCATTTTCAAGTGTTTTTAGTCACTTTTGTTAAAGAATTGTACTATATAAAGTGAACACTATGTGGTGCACTACACCTTGACAAAGCGTCCATAAAGGGCATGAAATGTTGGTCAGTCTGTCTGTGGGGGCCTCCCAGGGCTACACCTGTTTTTCAAGTCTTTGAAGCAATAAAAAGGAAAAACATTGATGTGGACTGGCCTGTATATAGCAGTCTCTTCTTTTTTGGAAAGTGTGTGTGCTGGGTCCTGTATGTTTTGTTTCCTCTTAGGGAGTTGCCAGCTTGAAGAATGGTCCTGCTGCACCACCAGAGAGCTGGGAGCTGGCAAAGGGGGAAACATTACTTGAACTGCCACCAGACCCTCTCATAGCCACACCTCCCTTCTCCTGCTGCTGCCGATCTGCCAGCTGAAGTTTATTAGGGGCTTACAGGGATCATAAGAAAGACTAGGCTTCAAGCAGTGAGTCAAACTTCCTCCAGGTCTCCCCCCACCAGACATGAAGCACCGTGGGGTACCGGAGGTTACATTTTATATTTCTGGCAGCCAATTCTTTTTTAATGGGAACAGAAGTCTTTCTCCAGTCAGCTCCCCTTTTGAGAAATCCTGGAAGATATGAATTTGGTGTCTGTTCCAAGTAAGGGGCCCTCTCTCCCAGGCCAAGTACAGCACTTGTTCCTTTACACTGTACCATATAAAATAAGCTAGAATCGGTCATGGTGGCATGCCTCTCACTGGTCAGGGACCCAAAGAATGATGGGCCTGCCCGATTTCTAAGGGGTGGTCCCAAAAGAAATTCAACAAATGTGACAATGCCATCTGAAGAAACCCACAAACATTTTCACTTTTAGCCCCCTCTGGGAAGCCCAAGAAGTGCAAATTTTTCCTGTGTCCTGGATTTTCAAGCTCGTCTAGCTGAAGTGTCAGGTACTTTTTTTTTTTCAGTTGTTTAACCAGGAGTAGCACACTAAGCTGAAAGCTTTTTTACAGGCACAACCTGGGAGCACAGGGAAGTTAAGTGACTTGCTCAGAGTCACACAGTATGTAAGTGGAAGCTATGGGATTCAAACCCAGGTCTGGTCTGCTGGATGTCACCAGATTTGCAGCTCACAGCCTTAAACCACTGCACTATACTGCCTCCTTGATTTGATACTCCAGCTCAGAAATGTTGTCTTCCTGCTGGGCCACTGAGGAATCCACCTGCAGGCAAAATAATTCTGAACTGGCAATCCTGCTGTCTGTGGTTTCCACCCATTCCTCCAGTTGGGTAACTGCAGTTTTAATTGTAGTCCTGCACTAATGAATACAGCATGTTTCTAATATCAGTGAGATCTACTTTATTTACTAGCACTGAAGGATCTGAAGTGTCTGACATGGTTTGGAAGTGGGCCAGCCAGCCCCATGGCCTAGGAAAGTAAGAGAGGCCAAAAACATAGTCCGGGAGTCAGGGAGCCCCTGGTACCACATAGAAGATTGGGTTCGGAGGTAAGTCTGCTACCAAAAACTGAGCTTAAGAGAAGGGATCAGCAATTAAATTAGCAATGTGGCAGAAAGGCAAATGGAGCTTCTCGGACTAGGCTACCATCTTAATCCCTGCTGCACCGGAAGTTGCTAGCCTCTTTTTCTGAATCTCTCTGTCATTTCTTCAGTACTGAGCTCATAATATACCAAATTTACTACAGTTTTTATGAATACAAAGACATTTGGATTTGAGGATATTCTGAATTGTGTGCCTTGGGTGACAGCTTAATGCCAGCAGGACTGTGTTCCTGTCAGTGCTTTTGGGTGTAAATCTGTGCTTACTGTGCCATCTTTGTTCTTGCTTATAGCAAGATCTAAGAAGTTGACTGCTGACTCACTATCTTGGACTGTGAATTCCAGGTGTGGGTTTGATCTCTCCAAGTAGTAGAGGAATTGGTCCAACTCATCTCTGCCCAACTTCCACCCCATCAATATGTCATCTATAAATCTGCTCCATAGAACTGTCCCACAGTAAAAAGGATTAGTCTGAGGATTATATATATATTTTCTTCTTCCTATAAACATAAGTACAGATTTGTATAATTTGAAACAAAGTTGCACTCATATCTGTATCTTGAATTTGCAGACAATATTGCTCCTGGAACATAAGGATGTTACAAATGATGACATATCTGGTACATTCTGTAAGGAAAGAAATAAAATCTGACCATAATACATGTTATTAAGCAACCAATATTGTAATGCCCCTACCTGACTCCCCCAATTATGATGAATGTTTGTGTGGAGGGCTTCCATGTCTGTAGACACCAGAAGCCAATTCTTCTCCATTTGTAAGAGCCTCAGGACAACCAAAATGTCAGCTGAATGCCTGCCATATGACCCTCCCTCATCCACAGGTTTGATGGTTATAGCTTTGTACTGCTCTATGGTGGTTAAGGCTTGCTGTTCTTCTTTTGTCACTCTCATGTATGAATTTGTGTAGGATGTTTCCATAAGGTCCTTGAAATCTTCCTCACAAAGTTTTTCAAGCACTACCACTGCAGTGCAGATAAACACAAATAATTGCAGTTACTTAACTAATTACTCCCTACTTTTTGATAGCATATCCACAGTTTGCACATGGTTAGTGGTAGAGATAGCCACAGAGGATGTGTACTTGAAATTTTGCACTCTATAGTGAATTGCTATATATTTGACTCCAACAAGCAACTGGAAAAAAATATTGATTGAAACTTAGTTAACTTTCAGACTGAAATATTGTTGCTATAAATTATATGTGTAGTCACTGTGTATATTTGCAAAGTGCTAATAATCTTTTTTATTCCACGATGTGTTTTAAACAATCAAGGATAATTGTTTTATATTGTGCAATTAAGTGAATTATAGGAGGTAATCTACTAATTGGCAATTGGTTTTTGACCAATTCTTTTTTCTGCCTTCCTTTTCTTGTTGCTCAGTCAGCCCTCTGCCCCTCCACCCACACACACACATAAGGATCATAGAAGCAAACTCAGCTTGGTATAACCCTTCAATCAGTGTTTAGTATTATTAGCTTATCATGAATTTAAGGGGGGAAAAGACTGCAAGTCCTATCATAGGAAAATGTGTTAAAATCAGAAATATATATGTCTGTGTTATAACCTTTTCCCAGTATTTTCTTTTCCCTGGCTGTGAGAGTTGCTTTTTCTAACTTTCCCTGACTGTCTTATTGCCCCTGGAGGTTGCCATTCTGGTTTCTTTTATGACCTCTTGTACCAGACAGTGTTCCCAGAGTGCCCTTTGTTGTGATGTCTAATCACCCCTGCAGGAGGCCAGCATCTTGTTAGAGTCTGTCACAGCTCAGCCACAGTGAGAATATTTCTTCCAGAGAAGACACACTGCTAGATTTTGGGTGAGTCTAATCATTATTATTTTTTGATGTTGGTATCTTGTCCTGCTATGTTACAAACTAGACACAAACACCAGAACTCCACAGTGCCAAAACACTATGGCTGTATGCAAGCACCACACAGGAGGTAGCTAACCCCCACAGAAAAGACAACATTCAACAGTAAGTGGTGCACAAGGAATACAAGAATGCAGTATTGCTGGTTTAGCAAAAACCTTTTTTTTACTGCAAACGTGAGTGTGAAAAACACATCGAGCAGGAACATAGCCACCCCTAGCACCTCGACTACCACAGTCTTCAAGGGGGTGAGGCCACACAGGTGAAACATTACCTGACATACCAATTAATGCTTACATCATATAATTAACAAATGCTAACTTTCTACAGCAGCTCATTTATAATGCAAGCAATTAGCTACATAGTTATTATATGATTATGCTGTAAATCTTATTTAAAGCATTTAAAATAGGACAATAGCTATTAACAAAATCAATTTTAACACCCTTAGCCCTCATTTAGAAAATGTGAATATAAATATGTGTGTCTGAACAACTTAAATTACAGTTTCAGTTTCTGTTTCTCAAAAATCTACACTAAACACTAAAATAGCTCTTATTATCAAAATTTGTACAGAATTCTAAGACTCTAATGTAAATATACACAGCAATCAATATCATATATCTAGTATTCCATTCCAAATAAACCAATGAAATATTTTGATTAAATCTAAACAGTAACCTAACACGATAGAAAAAAGAGCATCAAGTACAAGAGAGAAGAGTCACTCTACCACATCCTAAAGTATGCATAGTCCTGGGACTATCAAGTAGTTATACTGCCAGGCTCCATTGAGGCAACTGCTAACCGTGTAGGTAAAAGCCCAGAAAGGATGGGTTAGTGACACCTGGCAGAAAAAGAGAGAAAAAAAATATTATTAAACACATGTACTGAAATATAATTACTGCACACATACAGAAAAAAACTCTATTCTGTCCTAATTTCTTAACTTTAAAAAACAGGTTTAGTACAAAGCAGTCAATACCTCCTTTTGTGTAGAAAAGGCATAATATCCCAGTTATTATTTAAGCCTTTAGGCTTTACTGTGTCCAATTTAAAAATCCACACACTTTCCTTTTGCAGAAACTTGTTTGCTCCATCACCCCCCCCCTCCCCATGGGTCAAACAATGCACAGTCAATGCCTTGAAATTACAGGCAATCTGGTTTAGAGTCATGGTGATTGAAAAAATGAGTACCTACAGGAGTATCATTCCTTGCATTTACAATGGATCTTATATGTTCCTGTATTTGCTGTTTCAATGGTCTCACTGTTTTCCCTATATAAACAAGTCCACAGTCACACCAGAGTGCATATACTACATTAGTAGTATCACATGTAATAAGTTCCCTTATTTCTACAGTTGCTTCTGGTCTACCTGGATGCTTAAAGGTATTCCCCTCCAAGCTAAATTTGCAGATATTACATCTTCTGCACTTGTGAAACCCTTTAGTTCTTTGGGGAAGCCAGGTCTGAGTGGTACCAGAAAAAGCAGCTTGTTCCTTTCTTGGATGGGTGTGAACTAGTCTATCTTTAATATTTTTACCTCTGCGAAATGTAACTCTTGGATTAGGTCCCACCGCTAATCCTACACTTTCATCACTGGTTAAAATAGGCCAGTTCTTATATATAATGTTTCCAATCTGTCCCACAATGTGATTGTATTCAGTCATAAATGTGCATTTTGCATCTGGGAGAATATTTCTCATAAGTTGTTTAAAAAAAGAATTTCTCGGGATCAGAACCACTTTTTCTTTGGCTTTCAACACAATATCTCTGTTGTAACCCAGCTGTTCAAATCTTTCCATTAACTTCTGTGCCTGTGATTCGAAATCCTTCATCTGACTGCAGCTTCTCCGTAGTCTTAGAAGTTGGCTGTATGGAATAGATTTCTTTAAATTTGGGGGATGGGTACTTGCGAAATGTAAAATGGAATTGGTAGCAGTGGATTTTCTATGGGTTTTTGTGCTAACCATATGTTTTCCATTCTCATCAGTATTGATGGATAATTTTAAGTCTAAAAAGTTATGTTTGTCACTGTCTAACTGATGGGTAAATTTCAGATTCAGTTTATTATCATTAAGCCATGTCACAAAAAATTCTGCATCTGTTATATTCCCGTCTCAGATACAAAGTACATCATCAATAAAGTGAAACCAATGCCTGATGTAAGAAAAATAGGGATTAACTAATGGGTTCAGTACTGTCTCTTCCTCCAATTTACCTAAGAATAGGTTGGTGTAACTTGGTGCCATATCGGCACCCATAGCTGTACCCCATACCTGTTGAAAAAACTTCCTTCAAATTCAAAGACATTGTTTTTCAGAATGAACGCTAATGCTTCCAAAATAAACTTCACTGAGACTTCTGAATCCTCAGATTTATTTTTTAGGAAAAATTCCACTGCTGCCAAACCTTGTTCATGGTTAATAGAAGTGTAGAGAGATTCTACATCAATCTCCAGCCATTTGTAATTTCCATTCCATTTTACATAATTTAGTTTTTCTAGCAAGTCAGTAGTGTTTTTTATATGGGAGTTTAATATAATAACATCAAGCTGCAGAAAAAAAATCTATGAATTTCCCCAGATTCTGTGTTAAAGACCCCACCCGATGCAATAGGACGGCCAGGTGGTCTGTCTCTATTTTCATGGATTTTTGGTAATATGTAAAATCCAGGGGTGGTTGGAAATTCTTCCCATATATATCCATATCCTGTCTCCATAATATAACCATTTCTTACAGCCTCAGAGAGAATTGAAGACAACTCTTTTTTCTGTTGTATTATTGGATTACTGGATAAACAAGTGTAATGCATCTCATTTCCTAGGAGGTCTCTCACAATCTCTCTGTAATGGTCTATGTTCATAATTACAATATTGCCACCCTTATCTGATGGCTTAATCACAATACTTTTATTTTGTGTTAGCTCTGTAAGTGCAATTCTCTCCTTTTTTGTTATATTAAAATCCGAGATGTTACTTTGTGTCTTAATTAATTTTTTAAACACTGTTCTCTCATATGTATCTATTACAGTATTATATGTATGGGGCAAAATGTGTATTTAGGCTTAAACAGCTTCTTCCTAGCGATTTTCAAATTACAGCTAGCCCCTAAAATGCCATAACCTCTTTTTCTATTGATGGCTGATTCCTCCCCATGCATGTTACCTTCCAAACATAATTCTTCTAAAGCTAAAAGATTACTGAAATCATTACCCTCCAGTTCTGGAGTAACCAGTCCCTGTTGTGTATCTCCAATAACTGGGATAAGTGATTCAGTTCCTTCAATGTTTATAGAAGTTTAAAAATTCCTTGTATGTACCTAAATTTATTGCAGAATCAGATCAATGTCCTCCAAGGATGTGTCTGTAGTAAGACCCATGTTTTCTAAATGCAGGTCAGATGTGGCACAGTTGTTTTCTCCTGAAAAATGTAATTTCAAACTAAGCTTCCTAAAAAATTCTTGAAGGTCCAAAATTACTGCAAATTCATTAGTTTGAGGTGAAGGAATAAAGCTTAATCCTCTCCTTAATATTCTTTCTTGATCTGGGGAGAGGATAATATGTGAGAGATTCAATATCTGTAAGTCATATTTTTCTTGCGTTCTCTCAAGAACCTCTCTGCTCCTGTTTGTTTTTCTGCCCTCCTGCAGCCTCTCCTTGTTTTTTCTTTTCCTTTTTCCTTGTCCTTTGTATCTTGTCTTTTATGAAAAAAATAACTAAATCTCGTGGTCTCAGTAATACCTGATGCTACTTTCTGGTGGCTTTGTTTACTATTCTCCTGTCTTTGAAATCTCACCTTAGATCTCCCACGACTCACAGAGTGAGGTTTACTCCATTTCAGTATATCACCTCTGTCATAGTCATTTTTATCTCTCCTTTCTTAATATCAATTCTTGTTCATTATTCAGAATCTTTTTCTTGAGTTGCTAATTAAAATCAAAGTATTCTTCAGAGACCTTTAAATTAATAGTAGTTTCTTTAGCTTTGTTAAGTTCAGTGGTCAAATCTTCAAATTTGCTCAAATCATCGCATAATAGCAACTCAATAAAGATTTTTGAACATTCACAGGAAGCTTTAATCCATTCATCCTTAAAATGGAAATTATTCAAGCCACAAGAAGTTGTAATATTAATGCATAGCCCCCTTGGGGCTTGACCACTATCTATATACTCATCCAAAGTGCTTGTATTACAGGACAATTCTAGTTCTTTAATAAGCAATTTCTCTAAATTTATAAAAGCCTCTTTGATGTCTTTATTCACCCCAATATCAGAGCTTGTTATGTTGTTCAACTTACTGCACAATCATCTACAATGGGTATCCAAGGTATCAGGATTTGTTTCTTCCCAATTGTAATCAGTGGTGTTAGAACCTTATGACGCTGTTGCGGTGTCTGAATTAGACATAATAGGCAAGTGCAAGTCTCAAAACTATTCAACAATGCTTCTAATTACAAAAGACGTCCTGCTCAGAATTACAATATTCCAGACAACCTCCACCGACCCCTCAGTGAGTGAGAGCTGCAGTGGAAATAGCACCTTAGATACAAACAACAGAACTCCACCGTGCCAAAACACTATGGCTATATGCAAGCACCACACAGGAGGTGGCTAACCCCCACAGAAAAGGTAAACTCCAACAGTAAGTGGTGTGCAATGAATACAAGAATTCAGAATTGCTGGTTTAGTGAAAACCTTTTTTTTACTGCAAACGTGAGTGTGAAAACCACATGGAGCAGGAACGTAGCCAGCCCTAGTGCCTTGACTACCACAGTCTTAAAGGGGGTGACGCCACACAGGTGAAACATTACCTGATGTACCAATTAATGCTTACATCATATAATTAACATAAATGCTAACTTTTCACAGCAACTCATTTATAATGCAAGCAATTAGCTACATAGTTATTATATGATTATGCTGTAAATCTTATTTAAAGCATTTAAAATAGGACAATAGCTATTAACAAAATCAATTTTAACACCCTTAGCCCTCATTTAGAAAATGTGAATATAAATATGTGTGTCTGAACAACTTAAATTACAGTTTCAGTCTCTGTTTCTCAAAAATCTACACTAAACACTAAAATAGCTCTCATTATCAAAATTTGTACAGAATTCTAAGACTCTAATGTAAATATACACAGCAATCAACATCATATATCTAGTATTACATTCCAAATAAACCAATGAAATATTTTGATTAACTCTAAAGAGTAACCTAACGCAGATAGAAAAGAGAGCATAAGTACAAGAGAGAAGAGTCACACTACCACATCCTAAAGTATGCACAGTCCTGAGACTATCAAGCAGTTATGCTGCCAGGCTCCATTGAGGCAAGTGCTAACCATGTAGGTAGAAGCCCAGAAAGGATGGGTTAGTGACACCTGGGAGAAAAAGAGTGAATAAAACCTATAAGGTGATGTTCAATTTTTGCTACTTAGTACTGGTGCAGAAAAACTGAAAGGGACTGAGGGAAATAGCCAGATGAGTTCAGACACAACCACTGTAAACAGTGACATGATTAAAACACACACACACACACACAGACAGCAGAATATAGCAGGACAAAGTGCCAATATCAAAAAATAATAATGATTACACTCACCCAAAATCTAGCAGTGTGTCTTCTCTGGGAGAAGTATTCTCTCTGTGGCTAAGCTGTGACAGACCCTGTAACAAGTCACTGGCCTCCTGCAGGGGTGATTAGATATCACACCAATGGGCACTCTGGGAAGACTGTCTGGAACAAGAGGCCATAAAAGAAACCAGAATGGCAACCTCCGGGGCAATAAAACAGCCACAGAAAGTTAGAAAAAACAAGTCTCACAGCCAGAGAAAATAAAAAAACACTGGGAAGAGGTTATAACACAGAAAAAAAGAATACTATATATCTTTTTCGGATTTTAACATGGAGTTTTCCTTTAAGAAAATGGACAAAACTAAAGACAGTCTCAAACAGGGGCCAAAGGACAATCCAAAGGGAAATAATACAAAAATAACAAGTTATTTTATCACCTCAGGTTCACAACTGGATATAATTGGCCCAAAAAACATTGTTAGAATAAAAGGGGTTATCTTACCTAAATGTACTTCATCACCTAATAAGAATAGCACATCACTACCTCTTTCAGTGGAGCACCCACTCTTACTTAAGATTAGAGAACTTGAGGAAAGCATAGTAACAGATATTGCAAATATGACACCACAAACAAATTAGCTCTTGATTAGGTAGTCCTCAGGTAAAAAGGAAAACAATTAAGGCACATTCCAATTAAACCAAGAATAGGTCTAAGGGGCACACATGGGTAAAAGATCATATGGGAAATAAAGATATGTTGGCCACCAAGTCAAATAGGGCAACAGGTGAACCTAAAACCAAAAGTCTTGGGGAGCACATCTAACAGGACACAGGAAGATGTTGATTCTAAACAGGACCCAGTAACTCCCATGTTAAAGAAACAATCATTTTTGGAGGACTTTGAAAACTTTATCTCACCCTATGTGGAGCCCAAGAGTTCAAATATGGGGTCTGTGCGACCCCCTCATATTCCACATTTATGAAATGATGATGCAGTAACATCAAAAGACAACATGAAGGAGAAGAGTAATCAGCATTTGGATATAGAAATAAAACTAATGCACATGAAACTATTTGAGATTAAAGAAATAGCATCCAATAACAGTAAATTAATAGGCCTGATGATGTCCTCATTAGGTAAAGTTAGAAAAAACTCAGAAAAGGTTATAGGGGAACAATAAGAAGATTTCAGTATAAAAGAAACAACATTCAACAGAACTAGAAGGACCATTAAAAACGAATGGAAAGAATAGGTATAGTGGAAGAAAGGACAACAAGGAAATTAATGGATGGCTTATGAAGTAAAAAACAAAACATGGAAACCCGAAATTCAAAAAAAGGAAAATAAAGCCAGTGAGGGGCAAAACAAATGTTAGAAACATAGAAACATAGAATTTGACGGCAGATAAGGACCACTTGGCCCACCCAGTCTGCCCATTTCCCTACCTGATGGATAAGCTGCAGATCCTAGTTAACCAGCAGCCTACTTCTTCCTACCCCAACCCCCTAGAATTGCCTTACGACTGTCCCATGCATGCTTGAATTCCACCACTGTTTGTGACTCCACAACCTCCTCTGGAAGGCCATTCCATACATCCACTACCCTCTCTGTGAAAAATACTTCAACAAGTTACCTCTGAGCCGCCCCTTCTATATCTTCAATTGTGCTTCTTGTTCTTGCACACCTCTTTTTGAAAGATGCTACCCTCTTGGACTTTGTTGATTCCTTGAGGTACTTGAAAGTTTCTATCATGTCCCCCTCTCCCTCCTTTCCTCGAGGCTATACATATTAAGCTCCTTAAGTCTCTCTTCATATGTCTTCGGTGCAGACCCTGCACCATTTTAGTTGCCCTCCTCTGGACAGCTTCCATCCTGTCTATGTCTTTGCAGAGATTGGGTCTCCAGAACTGCACGCAGTACTCCAGATGGGTCTCACTAGCTGTCTGTACAGAGGGATAATAACTTCCTGTTTTCTACTGGTGATGCCTCTTCCTATGCATCCCAGTATCCCCAAGCCCTCCTTGCTGCCCTTTCACATTGCTTGCCCACCTTTAGGTCATCTGATATGACTACCCCAGGTCCTTTCCATTTTTGTTGTTGTTAGTATCTCACCCCCATTGTGTACTCTTCCCTGGTTTTTGTTTCCCATGTGCATTACCTTGCACTTCTTAGCATTGAATCTAAGCTGCCATACATCTGACCATTCCTCTAACCTTGCAAGTCCCTTCTCATCCTTTCCACCCACCCTGTGCATCAACTCTGTTGCAGATCTTTCTGTCATCTGCAAAGAGACATACTTTTCCTTCCAGTCCCTCTGCAATGTCACTTATAAAGACATTGAAGAGGACTGGTCCTAATACTGAACCCTGCGGTACCCCACTACTAACCCCTCTTTTTTCAGAGTTGACTCCATTTACTATTACTCTCTGTGTCCTATTCTCCAGCCAATTCTTTACCCAGGCTGTCATCTTGGGACCCACTCCCAGGCTGGCTAACTTGTATATTAATCTTTGTGTGGGACTGTGTCAAATGCTCTTACTAAAGTCTAGGTAGGCCATGTCCACAGCCCTCCTGATCAACTACTTTGGTCACCCAGTCAAAGAAATCTATCAGATTTGTCTGGCATGACCTTCCGCTGTGAATCCATGCCTTGGGTCCTGTGCCCCTCTGGCCTCTAGATATTTAACAATTCTTTCCTTCAAGTGATTCCATCATTTTCCCTACCGCAGGTTAAACTAACAGGTCTGTAGTTTCCTGCTTCTGCCTTGCTCCCACTTTTGTGAAGGGAATCACATCTGCCCTCCTCCAGTCCTCGGGTACCACCCCATCCTCCCATGATTTGTTAAAGAGGGTAGTCAGTGGTGTCACTAGTTCTACTCTTAGTTCTTTTAGAATTCTGGGATGAATCCCATCAGGCCCCATTGCTTTGTCACCTTCAGTTTTAAGAGTTCTTTCAGAACCCTTTCTTCTGTAAATGGGCTGGTATCAACTTCTGTATCCAGAGTGTTTCTACTGTTTGTTTAGGTACCTCCCTCTCTTCCTTTGTAAATACTGAGCAAAAATATTTGTTTAGTATCTCTGCCTTTCACAGTCACCCTCTGCCCACCCTCCTCCCCTTTATTAAGCCTCACTAGCCTCTCTTGGTCTTCCTTCGCTCCCTGCTGTACCGATAAAAGGTTTTATCCCCCTTCTTAACTGAGTTGGCTATCTTTTCCTCAGTTTGGGCCTTTGCTGATCTGACTGCCTTCCCAGCTTCCTTTTGCTTTAACTGATATAGTTTTCTGTCCTGTTCCTTCTGTGATTCCTTGTACTTCCTGAATGCTTTCTTTAGCATGCTTCTTTAGAGAATGAGAGCTTACCCCCCCCCCATCTGGTATGGGATGAGAGCAAGACCCTTAAGAAGAAAAATAGAAACAAAAATACTTATGAGAAACGTTGGGTTATAACTAATGAGGAACCTCAAGAGCTAATTAGAAAAATGGATACAAAAGAAACTGAATTAAAAAAGAATAACAATAAAAAAGACCAAAAACAAAATAAAAACTCAGTAAGAAAAAGGAGTGAAAAGGAGGAAAAATGTTGGTATACACAGAAAGAGGAAGAATTTAAAGCAGAATCTAGGCTGCCAACTGTCTTTATTGATAGGATACCTATGGGGAGAAAAGAAAACCCATTAACTTTAAAAATGCTGGTGTATAACATTTGCGAAGGAGTATTGGGTGATGAGTTTAAATGAAAGATATGGGATCTACATACAGATATAAGACTGGAAAAGAGAGGGGCATTATCTACATTGTTCTAAATACAGGGAGGATTAGGACAACAGTATTGGAAAAAAGGACGAATTTACTTCATTTGGTGCTACACTTGATACATTCACAATCAATATGCTTCAATATAAAGAGGGAAAAATAATTCAAAAAAAGAAAGCAGAAGAGTGGAAGAAGAAGAAGAAAGAAGAAAAAGAGCCAGCCAGAAGAGAGAATAAGAATACGCAAGGGGATAACAAATTTCAAACAAGACTAAAAGAATTTGTCAAACAAGTAAAACAAACACACATTCTAGAGGGAGAGTCTAGTTCATCGGTGAAATTGATGAGAGGGCATATGCAAAGAGCTACATGCATTATTAATGATGTTGTGTTAGAAGTACTGTATCAGCTGATGCTTCAGGTTATCAGAGTTCAGTGGAGGACAGAACTGAGCAATCCAACAACAACAATGAGTTAAGCACAATAAGCATCAGTTCCCAATGAAATTTAGAATCCATCTCTATCATAATTGGAATATTTTTGGCCTTGCAACTAAAATTGAAGATATTGGGTGGTTACAGGAAATAAAAAATATGATATAATAATGCTACAAGAAACCTGGCTGAAGGGTCCCACTTTTAAGCTTGATGGGTATACCAGTTGGCAATCTGATGCTGTAAAGACATCCCAATTTGGTAGGGCTAAAGGTGGTATGGTCATGTTGATATCTACTAGTAGCTTTTATAAATGTGAAATGATTAATCATGGACCATCTGTGAAAGCAGTATCAAAATTTGGGTTGGAATGTATAGCAATGAATACCTATATTCCCCCATTTGGTCTACCTTGCATGAAAACAGCAATGGACAAACTAGAGGCAATAGCAGCGTACATATAGCAGACTTATCTGAATAGTACAATTATACTGATGGGTGATTTCAATGGATGTATAGGTAATAAAGCAGAGTTACATACCCAAGAGTGGAACCTGTATGATGAATATAACATTCCATTAAGAAACTGTAAGGACCATATTTTAAATAAAAAAAAGGTGAATATATACTTAATTGGGCTGCATCTAACAACTTTAGATTGGTAAATGGACCGGCACCCAAGGACATGCAGGGTAAATGGACCTTCCTCACAAAAAAAGGTGTCAGTTTGCTAGACCTGTGCCTTTTTGATATTTTCTCATTTTGAATTATTAAAAATTTTGCAGTGAGAACCATTTGGGATAGTGATCATTTTCCCATTAAGTTTAATTTAATAGATGAAGAACCTAAAGGTCAGGGTAAATCCCCAGATGGCTGAATCTAATATAACAATTCATAATAAAAATTAATAAAATGGCCCAGTGTTCTGGAAAATTTGATTATACATGAGTTGGGAAACTTAGTTAACAACTTTGAAGTTCTGGGACTCAATGGGCCTGTACAGAAATACGAATTCTGTACAAAAGGACTAAAAGAAAAACTTGAACGTACTTCCCTTAAAAAAATAGATACTATTCCAATGGGCAATAATAAATTATCTGATAGAGGCTGTATAAATACTAAACAAATAGTAAACAGAGTAAGCAGATTAGCCCAGAATTCTTTGGATGTGGCACCTAAAATAGCTTATAAGAAAATCAAGAGAGATTATAATATGCTCTTGAGATCCAAGAAAAAGGACTAGAAACCAAGTTATGGCAACAATTAAAGGAGACAATTCATAATAAAGACAGCAAATGATTCTAGGGGATGTAGTCCATGGGTACATCTAATATGCAATATAATACAGTATCAGTAATATCAGCCCACACATGATTTTCATTGTTTCAAAAAATAGTATGCTGAACAGCATAATATAAGGACATCAAATGAGGTAAACCTGCCAAGAGGGACATTGATATTAGGGGAAATACTGAATTTAACCAGGGAACCCTTCACCAACAAAGAAGAAGTGTTATGGGCTATTAAAGCACAGAATAAAAATAAAGCGCCAGGATATGATGGAGTTCAAACTGAGGTATTCCATAGTAATTCAGATATTTGGGCTGATATACTGTGCTTATTGTATAACTTCATTTTTGAACATAAAATCTTACCAGGTGAATGGAACAACAGTATAATAGTCCCTCTATATAAGAATGGTCTGTGTGACAACCCAGAAAATTACAGACCTGTTAGCTTACTTTGTATAGATCTAAAAATTATGACTAGAATTGTATTGAAGAAATTGTAAAACTGAGCAACAGTTAACAATATCATCTCAGAAGCCCAGGCAGGGTTCTGGAGAGGGTATGGCATGATTGATTACATGTTTACCATAAAATTCCTTGCTGATAAATATGTAAAGAGGGAGAAAGGCATTCTTTACATAGCCTTTTTGGACCTCAAATCAGCATTTGATCATTTAAATCGGGCCCTTTTATGGGATACACTCAAACTGTTAGGCCTTTATTCCAACTTATTAGAGATGCTTATAGTACTTCACAAAGCCAATAGGGCATTTGTTAGAGTCACATGAGAGGGCAATGTTATGGAAGGTATCACAGTTAACAAAAGTGGGAAGCAGGGCTGCATTTTGGTACCCCTGCTTGACAATATTTAAATGGGACAGGTCATACACAGCGTGAAGGAAATTTATACCTTTGCTCTCAAAATTTGTGAGCAGAAAATATGCATTCTCTGCTATGCAGATGATATTATTCTGTGCTCACAAACACTGTTAGTTCGAAAGAGAGCAACTAGTACAGTATGCTTCTTATTAGCAAGTAGGGAGCTACATATCAATTTGCAAAAATCTAATATAATGATATGTGGCAACACTAGAAAAAAGGAAGGCCCAGCCTGGAGGATTGGTGACTTAGAGTTCAAAGTAACCAAAACATACAAATATCTAGGCCTGACCTATGGGAAAGAAGGCAGTAGGAACAGCCATATTTCAGATACCAAAATATTGGCCCAGCAAGCATCTAAAGCCATAAAATGTTTTGGCAAATGTGTGCTAATAACTCCTTCAAAGCCCTTAAGCAAGCATTTGACACAAAAGTTAAAAATATTCTACTTTATGGGGCAGAGATATGGCCTTTGGACATGGGCACCTCAGATTTGGAAAGTGTCCAGAATAACTTCTACAGATAAATCATGGGTTTAAATAATATCACAGCCACAACCTTCATTAGAAATGAGTTTAATCTAAGATCTGTGGTCCTGATGGCTAAAATAAGGGCTGTTAAATCATGGGAAAAAATTGTACTCTTTCTGGACAATAGAACCATGAAATTGTGCTGGAAGGAAGCACAAGAAAGATGAAAGGGGAGCTGTTGGTTCACAAAATACATTATTAAGGAGTATTGGCCTTACGGAAATCTGGGATACATATGTTTTGCAAAATATGAATGCCTATATCAATTTGGCAATAGAAAAGCTAGATGTTTTCTTCCAAGTTGAATTTGGCAAACTAAAAGATTTGCATTATTATTACACATATTGCAAGTTAAAACTTCTAAGGAAAAAGGAAAAATATCTGGATTTCTTAGAGAATGAGTTGGACAGGAATGCATACTACAAATTTAGAGCTGACATAGTCACTAACATATCTACTGTAGCAGAAAGTACTTCCTCAATCGAGGCAATGATGCGAAACACCGTAAATGTGAACCACAGAACAGCTCAACAGCCAGGCATATGATATTTCAGTACACATTGCTGAATGATGTCAGATTGCAATGGCTGTACCCAGTATGGGATGAAAGAGTTACAGCAGGCAATGAGCCAGACATATTGCAATGTATGTTGTTTTGTGACAATAACACCCGTATTTCTGTGATGGCCAACTATGCTGGGATAGTACTTGGAAGAATAGGTACTTTGATCCTAAGTTAACAAGGTCAGAGGGCTGGCTGAGCTTCCACATAAAACATTCAGTTCCTACAGTACTGTACTCATACTGAATTATCTGCAGATATGGTCACTTAAACAGAATTATTTTTAGTGCCCTTGATGCTTCTATTTTTGTCTGCATTATTTCTTGTATGTTTCTTATTATGTATAATTTCTGTTTTTAATATATGACATTAATTATTGTGTCCAGAATTTAAAATTCATGTATGTGCATGGATTTTACACATACTCATAATAAAGCTGATTTTGACTTTGACACTACACTGTTGTAAGGCAGACATAACTTGGAGCGCAAGTGTACAGTACAAGTTCAAGGCAACATGGATTCATGGCAGGGAGGTCATGCCAGACCAACTTGATTGATTTCTTCAAGTGGGTAACAAAGGAAATAGACCAGGGCAGGGTGGTAGATGTGGCCTTTCTAGACTTCAGGAAGGCCTTCAACACAGTTCCACACAAGAGACTAATCTGCAAACTGGCAAATCTGGGGGTGGAGACAGAGGTAGTCACATGGGTTAGAAACTGGTTGAGTATCAGAACACAGAAAGTGATGGTAAATGGGGTTAGCTCACAGGAGGGATGGGTAACAAGTGGCATATCCCAGGGATCAGTGCTGGGACCAGTGCTCTTTAATGTCTTCATAAGCGATATTGCAGAGGATCTAGAAGGGAGGGTTAGCCTGTCTGCAGATGATACAAAGCTATGTAACAGGGTAGACACACAGGAAGGTATAGATAAAATGAAGAGAGATCTGAAGAGGCTAGAAAACTGGACCAAGGAATGACAGTTGGGTTTCAATGCAAAAAGTGCAGGATTATGCACCTGGGGAAAGGGAATCCTAAGGTTGGGTATGAACTAGATGGGGTAACACTGGAGGCCACCATGGAGGAAATGAATCTAAGGGTAGTCATAGAAAACAACCTCAAAATGGATAAACAGTGCAACAAAACAGTCGGAAAGGCTAACAGAATACTAGGGTGCATAGAGGGAGGTATAACAATAAAAAGAGGGAAGTGGTGGTACCATTGTACAACTCCCTAGTAAGACCTCATCTGGATTATTGTGTTCAGTTCTGGAGGTTCCATTTCCAAAAAGACATAGACAGGATGGAGACGGAACAGAGGAAGGCAACAAAAATGGTGTCCGGGATGCAGCATAAGTCATATGAGGAAAGGCTCAGAGCTCTCAATATGTACTCCCTGGAGGAAAGGAGAGAGAGTGGGGACATGATACAGACCTTCAGGTATCTGAAGGGGATCAACAGGGTACTAGAGGGGAACATCTTTCACATGAAAGGAAATAACAGAACAAGGGGGCAAAGCATGAGACTAAAAGGGAGAAAACCGAGGGGGAACCTGAGGAACTTCTACTTCACTGAAAGGGTGGTGGAGAGATGGAACAGTCTCCCCAGGAAGTGGTGGGGGCAACCACAGTTCAGGGATTCAAGAATGCATGAGATAGGAACATGGGAATTATCAAGCTAGAACAAAAAGAGGGGAACTTGTCTTAGCATCTTTGGTGCCTTAAGCATTAAAAAGAGGGATAACACAGACTGGATGGGCCACAAGGCCCTTATCTGCTGACAACATCTATCTAACTATCTATGTACAGTATCGATGTAAGTCAAATTAACCTGTTCCACAAATGAGTTAGTTTAACATTGTTTCTTACATCTGGCAATGCATTGGCAACTCATATTGCATTGCTTTTCAATGTTTAACCAGCTCAAGAGCAATGTTCGTAAAATGTTCTTGCAACTCATTTGGAATGCATGGACAGCCCAGTCACAATGCATTGCAAAACTAAGTTTTAAAGCTAAAGACACATTTTGTGCAGGGCTTTCTGCTGGATCCAGCAACACTTATGCAGCTCAGTCAGAAATGCTAACACAACTCATTGTTGGAGCAGTTTATTGTGACTTGTACTGTAGTATCTCCATTGATGTTCCCATATTCCCAGAATTCCTTGAAATGTCCACAGATAGCGCAATGTGGAATGATGGAATGTCCCTTGATTCAGCTGGCATGTTTATATCTTGATTTATTCCCACTGTTGGAACCAGATTTACCATAGCTTCTGTTGTACTCTAAAGATTTTTCAAAGAAGGATTTTAAATTGAGATTATTGCAAAGTCTTTTTAAATCTAAGTACAAATCTACTGGTTTGTTGTCCAGGCCTGAAGTAATAAAAGTCATTTGTTCAAATTCTCTTTTGGAAAGGTGATTATATTTATTTCTTCTGGTTATTCTGGCCTTTCTGTCTATGGGTTCACCTTAACCACCTTAGAGCAGAACAAAACTATAACCATCAAACCTGTGGATAAGGTTGGACCAGTTGTCATTATGGGCATGTCCAGTTACAGAGGTGGAAAGACAATTTGATAATGTTTCTTTTTACAGGAAACTGCCATCTGACCCAACCCTGACCTTCAAGAGGGAAACAGATTAATTGTTGTTACATGCTTACCAAAGCAATGTGATGATAATGTTGTTGAAATCCTTATGGTTAACACTCCTATGAGTGCATGTTTCTACATCCTCCTGAAGGTAAAAGTTTGTAGACTCCCCTAGGATGCAAAATTGTAGTTGGTATAGGGTCTCTAATGGAGTGGATTTCACAATTGGTGAATCTATACATTACGCCAACAGTACGTACATTGTTCTCATATGATAGAGAATCAATTGACATTTTGGGGGTCCTGGGGGACTTACAAAATGGGGGAAAATTGGCTTCTGGTATTTATGGACAAGTAAGCCTCACACAAACATTTCTCATAATGGGGAACTAGGTGTATTACAATGTTGGTTGTGGAGTAACACTGAATTAAGGTCAGGTTTTATGTCCTTCCTTACTGAATGTGACAGATATGCCCTCAAAGGACTCATAGGACATTTCAAGTCCAGAAGCATATGCAAATATAGACTTGCCTTTTAGGTTTAGCCAAAATCTACCAATCCTCTTACCTCCATAACTGATTCAAAGGCTCTTTTAAAAAATGCCATGGCACTACAGTTTACTACTGTTTCAAGTAAACCATTCCATATGGACACAATTATCTGGCTGAATCACAGTCCCCTTACTTTCTTTTATAATGTCCACTTTTAATTGTCGATCAAGGCCTTTTGTGTCCCTTGTGTCCTTTCATCTAAACCTAAGCATATGTAACACATTTGTGATCCAGGAGGAATATTATCTGCAAATTCAAAGTAATGCTATGGATGCAACATTTATGCAAATGTGTACTTGGGCTTATGGGAAAAAAATGTCAGTAATCCTCAGAATAAGCCTTTTTATAGACGGCTACATCTATAGAGGATATTTATAGATGACATACTGATGGGGTGGAAGGGGGGCAGAGACGAGCTGGACCAGTTTGTTTACTACTTGGAGATATCATACCCACATCAGAGGTTTACATTCCAAGTTAGTAAGACAGCAGTCAGTTTCTTAGATCTTGTTATAAGCAAGAAAAGAGATAGATCAGTAAGTATGGATTTAAATCAAAAAAGCACTGACAAGAACTGGCATCATGCTGCCACTCCAGATGCACACAATTCAGAATATCCGAAAATCCCAATTTCTGCATATTCAAATAAACTGTAGCAGTTTGGTAGTTTATGAACTCAGGAGTGAAGAGATGGTGGAGAGGTTCTGAAAAAGAGGTTACAGTGAGGCTAACATACAAACTGCAGGTACCAATGCTAGGGAAGCTAATAGGATATGGTGACTGGCACAGCCCACCTCTCACCTCCTTGGTCAGCCACCATATGAGCTGACAGTGAGCAATTGTACAGAATATTGTATACTGTATGTGCATCCACCATCAACTCATATGGCAGCCAGGCAAGGAGATAAGTGGAGGGTTTTGCTGGTCACCATATGGAGAGTCAATGCATATCCCCGGACACACATGTAAGGGTGGGTTGGAATTGTGGTGTTCTGGGTGCAAGAGGGTGGGCAGGCTATTGGACTGCCAGTGTTATCCGGTCTGTTTGTTGATGGACAGTTGAGGGTGGGGTCAGAGCACCACTGGACACCAAGGAAGTTATGTGGTACATGGACTAGGTGATTGGGGGATGTCACTAGACATCATGGAAATGTCTTACAATCACCAGATGGGTGATCAGGAGTGGAGGGTGCCACTAGACATGAAGACGAGGTGTACAATATATAGAATGTGTAATCAGGAACAGGGTTGCCACTAGACAGCATGGAGAGGTGTACAATTTTTGCAATGGGTGATCAGACAGTGGGAGGTGCCACTAGACACCATGAAGTGGTGTAAAATATATGGAATGGGTGATTAGGGGTAGGATGCCACTAGTCACCAGGGAGAATTGTACAATATACAGAGCAGGTGATTGGTGGGGGGTGCTACTAGACACTATGGAGACTTCTTACTATCATGGGACAGGTGATCAAAGGTGTGAATGCCACTACACTCCAGAAAGAGGTATACAATGTTTGGAATGGGTGATCATGGAGTGAGGTAGCCACTGTGCACCAG
This sequence comes from Neoceratodus forsteri, assembly GCA_016271365.2. Taxonomy (NCBI): domain Eukaryota; kingdom Metazoa; phylum Chordata; order Ceratodontiformes; family Ceratodontidae; genus Neoceratodus; species Neoceratodus forsteri. Next base: position 536,795,686 of record CM057449.1, on the reverse strand, counting down.
GAAAAGGTGCACAATTTACAGAACAAGTGATGGGGAAGGGGTGGGACTAAACATCAGGGAGAAGTGTACTGTACAATAGATTGAATGGATAATTAGGGGATGAGGGATGCCACTAGACACCATGGAGATTTCTTACAATCATTGGACAGGTGACTGGGGGTGTGCAGTACCCCAAGAGACCAGGGAAAGGTGTACAATATTTGGTATGAGTGATCAGGTGAGGGGTGCCACTAGACACCAGGGACAGGTGTGCAATATATAGAGTGGGTGATCAGGGGGTGGGGGTGCTGCTAGAGACCAAGAATGGCATGTCACTAGCCCACAGGATGGACACTAAAGGGCTGCCACTCACAATGCAAATGACACCATAATGGGAATGCAAATTACCCCTTAGCATATTGCAAGCCCAATGGGCTCATTTGCATGGTGTGTCTGATTATAACCAACATGGCTCCTGGTGCTAATCCAGTCTGAGGTCACTATTCCCTGTGTGCATGATACAGCCCAGGTCCATTTGACTTAGTGCTGTGCTGACACAGGTCGATAATATTCATTTGGATTGTGCCAGTCTGCTATCCAACTGAATATAGCAGGCGATTGGTTCAGCACTAGTGCAAAAGCAGCACAAACGTTTGCACTGCACTTGTGCACCTTTTTTAAAAACTGGGCCAAGGTGTTGTACTGCCACTGCTTGTTATGCCCTGCATGTGGTACTGTGTGTCCTGTGGTGACTGCAGAGTGCCCACTGGCTTCTGTCTCCCATGTGTTGCCACTTGCTGTCTCACATTATACAGTCTGCATTGAGACACTGCAGCTACTCATGGCCATTGTGGGACTTCCAGGTAGGTGCATTGCCATCAGTGTCTGTGGGGCCCTGCATATGCATGTCATGTAGGGTTAACTTCACTGGTGTTTGGTTGTGGTCCTTGTTGCATTCACGTGTCACTGCATGCAGTACATGTACTCACCTGTACCTGTGTGCATAACTCAAATGCACCACTGTGCCTGCTGTGTGTGCCTCATGTGCTGATTATGCTCCTTGGTGGTCCATTAGGTGTCTGCTTTGGTGTGTCCTTTAGTCACCCTATCTGGGGCAGGCCTGACCTTCAGTATGCTGTTGCAGCACAGGCACTGCAGTATTCACTCCATTGGTTGTGTCTCCACACTCGCCAGGTACTGTATATCTTCACACAACTGACTGTTTGGACTCTGTGCACAGTGGCTGCACATGGGCCTCCTTAACAATTGTGGGACCTGAGTGTGATGGGCTGTGGCTCATATATGTGTCATGATGACATGGTTCCTTTCTGTTTCATGGATGCTGCATAGGAGTACCATCCAGCTGGGAACATCTTATCAGCAGAGACATCACAGCTGCTCCTCAGATGGATGGTCATGCTGCTGAGGACTGTTCAAGTGGACGTACATTGGGTGGACTGCTTCAGAAGCTGCAGTGGTTGAGGAAGGACATTGTTGAAAATGTCTGACAGGTGTGGGTAGTGGTTCTTGCCATTCCCAAAGCAGTGGCAAGCCAGCCTGAAGGCAGTCAAGGCAGTGCCAGGGAGGAGACTCAAGAGGACCAGCAGCAATAGGCTTCCCAATATTGTACTGTTGGTTTATTGCTTTTTTCTGCATTCCTGTGCTGTGGGTGGGCATGGTGTGGCTTGTGTGGTGGGCTTTTGATTTCCAGCAGTTCACTGACATTATATTTTGGGGGGTTATTTGCAACTCACTTCACTACTGGACATTGTAAAAAGATATATTTTTTTCTATGTTGTGTAGCATTGTGGTCATGGGGTCTCACCATGGGATGCTTCGGTCTGTCAATTAATTCCTTGCAGGGTCCTGCCATTCTTTTCATTGTTCATTGCTGCACTGCATGGCATGCATGACCAAGCGTGTCATTGTGGCATTCCTGTTATGTCCTTCATTCAGTGTCATGGGATTCTGCTGCTGCTGCATCTTGTCAATGGCTTTCCATGTACATGCTGGTATGAAGCTTTGCATTTAACTTAATCTGTATATATCTGATACTCTTGCTTAATCATTTCTAATGTAAAGTTCAAGATATTGTTTATGCAATGTTATATCTAACCTTAACTGTATACCTAGTAGAACTGTCAAGATTATGTGTTTTCCCACTGCTTTATCCTAAAGCTGTTTAATAGTCCTTTGCTTCAATTCGTTCATTTACAAGAATTTCAAATGTAATCATAAGTATGTTTATGTATTATTTGTCTAAGTATGTATGTCCTTGACGAATGTAATGAAATGTATGTTGCTACTCTCATTCCCTTTCCCCCAGGACGAACCGGGAAACGAGCAACTTGTTTGCTCAGTGTGCCTTTCCTGGTGAAACTTTTCTCAATAAATAAATACTGTAAATTAAAGTTCAATGTGTGTAGTACCCTTGGTTTCAGCGCACTATGGGACTGCTCTACGCTGTGTTAACAGCCACATTTGTGCTGTGCTCTGAGTTGTGTGTGTAATCCTTCTGGGTGCTGTGTTACAAGCCATACTTGTGCTGCATTCTGAGTTGCTGTGCATTGTGGGCCCACTAGAAACTGTGTTATCAGCCATGCTTGCTCTGCATTCTGAGTAGTTGTGCACTGTAGGCCTGCTGGGTACTGTGTTATCAGCCATGCTTGCACTGCACTCTGAGTAGCTGTGCACCGAAAGACTGCTGGGTTCTGTGTTATTGGCCATGTTTGCACTGTACTCTGAGTAGCTGTGCACTGAAGTACTGCTGGGTTCTGTGTTATTGACCGTGCTTGCACTGCACTCTGAGTAGTTGTGCATTGAATGACTGCTGGGTTCTGTGTTATTGGCCATGCCTGCACTGTACTCTGAGTTGCTATGCCCTGTGGGCCTGCTGTGTGCTATGTTAGCCATGCTTGCACTAGATTCCTTTGCACTGTGGGATTTCTGGCTATTGTGTTATTTTTAAACATGTGTGTAGCATTCACTTTAGGATCACAAGGGCTGGCCCTGCAGTGTGCTGTGGTATTTGCAGGCGTCTTAACAATGTGGCTGCACACTGGCTATGTTGTGCATGGTCTATTATATTCAACCATTTTGTAATCAGGCTATCTGACTGTGCGCTGTCTAAATATACCTCAGCACTGCCCTTCATGCCATCCAAATATGCTATAGCTATAGCCTTTTGTCCATAAGATCTGGTAATCTCTAAACATGGGACCCTTTTATTTTTAAATGAAATTTGACTTTCAGTAAATGATCATGTTCCTCTTTATGAAGCATCTCTGCTTGGGTGTGTAGCATTTCAAAAACTTTGATTGCCGAAAAGGGCAGAAGGTGGTTTTAATAGCAAAACGGAACTTGGATTTAAGAATTTGCAAACAAGCGAATATTCTGCTTTTGAATATCAGTTAGATTGCCTGACTTGGTGACATTTATAGTTTAACCTATGCCTCAGGCTACAGTAGTAATTTCTAGTAGAATTTGCAGATTTGTTTTGCTTCTTGTTTACTTATGGGTAATGTTGCTATCCTAGGAGATATTCATTTGCATTTGGATTCTGGGGAAGATAAACTTGCCTTAGGGTTTTTGGAATTAATTGAATTGTTTGATCTGTTACAAAATGTGAATGTTGCAGCAGACCAAAACATGGCATATCTTAGATTTATTTCTCTGTAATAGAGCTCAGATTAAAGATGTCTTAGTTACAGACCTAGTGGTGTCAGACTATTTTATTGTTTGCGGCACTCTAAAAGCCTAAAGTACTGGACGGATGTTACATTCATATTTCTATTTTCCTTTAGTGTCACTAAATATGGAAGTCTTTTGTCATGATGTTTCGAAGGTAACGAAAACTGGGACAAAAACATGTAGAAGCAGTGTTTACAGTATTAATTGGAGTTATTGACATTCATGCTCCCATTAAAAGGGACCCATCTAGAAGAAAGAATGTAAACCCTTGGTATTTTGGTGATTTTAAAAAAGTTCAAAGAACTGTAGAGTGTCAAAAAATAGAGAAACACTGCACAAGTAAATTACAAAGGTTATAAAGCTGTTCTTAACCAGTATAATGAGGCAGTGAAAGAGGCAACAAATGCCTTTTATGTTCAATTGATAAAAAAAGCTGAAATTATATTCGGTATCTTTATCATGTACAGTAGTTGACAATCTTTTTGAATGGTCCTGAGCAGTTTGAAGACAAGACATTGACTGAAAGGTGTGAACATTTGCTGAGACAAAGATCAACATGAACTTCAATGCAGATGTTGCACAAGGCCTCAGATTTTAAGACCCTATAGAAGAGAGGAGGTAGGAACAATATTAGTTAAGGTGACAGCACCACCTAATTTGAAAGCACCTTCCTTGATCAGTCACCCTAGCCTCAGAACCAGGAGGGAGGGAGGAGAGAGGTCCAGTCTTTCAAGGGGTGGGGGTGATGGCATCCATCAGCACCCTAGGGATAAATATAGCATCTGAAGAACAATATGAAGAGGAAAAATACAAACCCCATATTTTATAGACATAGGCAGGAACCTCTTAGCCAGGTGGGATATCCTGGAGAACAGAGATAGCTGATTGATAGTGGAGTAGCACTGTTGGACTACTGGGAAGCAGAGATTCACCATATTTGGAGGAGATGTTTGGTCTCTACACACACTGCCACCACACACAGGAGCACCTGCCTCTGTAGCTTAGTACCTATGGGAGGAATACCCATGATCCAAAGGGATGGTGTCTTGGGGAGGGGTTGACCCCAAATTGTAGAATAGGCATTTGCCACCTTGTTCCAGAAAACATGTCTAATCAGGCATGTTCACAAGATATGCAAAAGGTGCCCCCAGAGAGTTACACCACCATCAACTATCATCATTTTAAAACCCTGTTGAGTTCAATTGCCCAAGGATGTGATACCACAACTGGATAATTATATTCTGTATAAGCTGTCTCCAACTATCTCGGCAGGACCAGTGAGTGGTCCACCAACAGGATTTCCACTCAGTATTTAATATTTTCACTTGTTAGGAGGTTTTCCACTTTTGCCATTTCCAGAGAGCAGGGTCTGGGATTGTTCTGCAAATATACCCAGAGATAAGACCAGTCCTGCTTCTAGGAGCCTTAAGCAACCAGAGGGTGGTGATGACCCCAATAAGAGATATGTAAGAGCCATGTGTACCATCCATTGGGCGGCTCTGGGACTGCAAATACTTCCATAAATCATCCCAGGGAAGGTAAAAGTGAGATTATAGGTTTTCAGACAAGTCCAAGTGGGCGGTAACATGCCAAGACAAATCACACACCACACAAATACATGAACTTCCTGGTTGTACCAGTGAATTGGCTTCCTGTCAATCAGTAGAAGGAGATTCTACCATTAGGGCACACTTTCTAATGGGTAATAGGAGATGTAATCAAGGCCGGCCTGAAGTTTGTTCCATGATGGCATGGAGGCCACTGTCACTGGCCAGTTTCACAGATGCAAAGGGAGGGGGCCATACAGGTATCAGGGGAGAGAGAAGACAAATGTTCTAAAGTTTGTTTCTTGTGGATCCACTGTAGCCTTGAGGGTTTATCTGGTAGAAACCAATGACAAGTTTGCAGGGTGGAGAAAGCCAGGCGGTAATCATAGAACCATAGAAGTGCCAAACCACCTTCTTGCCAATGCACCCAAAGTATGGACCTGCTTTCAACCCACAAGAGGTTTTTGACCAAAGCATTTAGTTTGGCAAACCACATGCAAGGGATATGTAATAGGAAACATGGTATATAGTGCTGCACTTTGGGTGCAACGATCATCTTTAAGGCTGAGATTTTGCCTACCATGGGTAATTTTAATTCCTTCTACCCATTGCACTCAATCTGAAGTTTTTTAAGCAGTGAGTGAAGGTGACAGAACACAATCAGGAGTTGTCAGGGGTCAGATGTATTCCCAGGTGTTTTAGCAAGTCTCTGCATCATTTTAATCCAAAGCTATGGATTAGTGCCTGCGTGTATGAGCCATTCATGGGGAGTACCTCTGTCTTGGATGAGTTAACCTGCTGCCCAGACAGGCTTGAAAATGACTGAAACAGAGCCAGGAGAGGGTGAATCCGCTTGTAAACATCAGAAATCAGGATAAGACAGTTGTCTGTATATAATTTCACCTTGTGTTCACACACCCCTAACGTGAGTTATGGATGGTATTGGGCAGGGGTTCTATGGCCAATACAAGGAACATCAGTGAGAGAGGGAATCCCACCCTGGTACCTTTGTGGAACCCAAGAGACATGGACAGGACATTGTTGATGAAGACTTTGGCTGCTGGCTCCAAGAAGAGGATAGAAATCAAGCACTGAAATGAAGGTTGAAAGTACATTTTCTATAAGACAAGATGGAGGTAGTCCTACTCCATGGAGTCAAAGGCCCTTTTCGAAGTCCAAGACCACTGCAACTGCCAAGGTGGATGTGGATTTGGCTCCATGGAAGAGATTAAGCAATGATCAGAGGTGATCTTATCTCAACCAAACCTTCACAAAAGCTGGCTGATATAGGTGAATAATGGAGGACAGAACCTTGTCATGCCATACAGCCAGCACCTTGATCAAAAGTTTGGCATCCACATTGGTGAGAGAAATGGGTCTGTAACTGGCATTCAAAGCCAGGTCATTTTCATCACTAGGTAGGAGTGTGATGACGGCCTCTCTGATGGTAAGGGGCAATTGACTAGACATGAGGACAGCTATAAACAATCTGTGTAGGGCAGGGCACACCCACGGGTCAAGCATCTAAAATAAATCCACTATCATTCTATCTACTCCCAGCGCTTTATGAGGGGAAGAGAGAGATTTCAGAGTTGTGTCAGTTCATTCAGTTTGAAGGGTGCCGTGCCTACAGAAGATTGTGTTGTACCTCTTCCAGTGGGGGGATGGGAGGGAAGCAAATAAGGATTCAGCAAGCTACTTATCCAGGGGGCCTTTGGAAGAATAGAGAGAGGCATAAAACTCTGTCATGACCTCATTAATCACATGGGGAGAGGTCTGCCATCTGCCCAAATTTGGTTACAGCACTGCAAAGAAGCATTCAGCATGCTGCTTCCTCAACCAGTGGGAATCTAATCTTCCCTGCTTCCCCTTCCTTACAGTAATGGTGTCAAGTACTGAAGAGCACCAACTCTGACTTCCAAGAGGTAAGGGTGTTCAACTGCATTCAAAACCCTGAGATTTCCACCAGCAAACATCTGGTTGTCATGGCAGATGCAGGAAGTGCCTTGTATCTGGCATTTTTGTTCTGTAGACTCGGTTCTAGAGCTCTGAGTTTGGATTCTCAAACTCTATGCCTATGGGAAGCACATTACACATTCCCTCCACGGAGGGTAGCCTTGAAGGCCTCCCCAAGAGTGACCAGTGATGTATCTAGAGTTGTTCAGGTGATAAAGGACTCTGTCTCCTCCCAGACCTAATGAAGAGAAGCCTTGTCCCACAGAAACAAGTGATACAGACACCATGATGAGGATTTTAGGAGGTCAAGGCCCCTTATTGCAGTCTGGAGAACCAGTACATGGTACAACATATACAGTGACTCTATAGAAAAGGACATCACATTATGAGTCAAGATGACTGGATGGAGCATGTGTGGATGAAAAACATGTAAAATGTCTCACCGTCAGATGGAGAAGTCTCTAAATATTGGAAGCAAAAACACCATCATAATTTCTTTAAGATCTCCCACTGCCTGACCATTGGGTTCCTCCACATTTTGAGTGGTCTAAGGCAGAGTTCAACATGAGATTATAGTCACCTACAAGCAGGATTGACATGCCTTTGGGCATGAAGTCTGCCAGGGCCTGCCCCGGGGTGATGAAGGAAGTAGGGTCATCCTTATTGGGACTGTAAACCATACACAGCACCAGTGGGCCTGCAGGAGCTAGGACCCAGACTAAGATCCATTGGCCCTTATTATCTGAGACCTAGTCTTATAACTGCCAGCCAAGGGCTTTGTGAAGCAGTATGTAGACTGTGCACCAGGCAGAGGGGGTGCAACGGTATGCCTCAACCACTACCCATTCCCTACACAGCTTCTGGGCTCCCAAATAAGACAATTCAGTTTCCTACAGGAATGCCACTTGCACTTTCATAGATTTAAGCCTTTGACAAAACACATTTCTACTTTATTGGTGAGTTCTCCCCTCACACGTTCCAAGACACCCAGGTGATGTTTGTCATTAGAATGGAGTATGGGTATCAGGAAGGGGACTACCCAGAGAAAAAGGGAGTGGAAGGCAGAGAGGAGTCTGCAAACTGACAGCATATCTCACCATTCAATAAGAGAAAAAATATGACATTTAAACAACAGACAATATGATATCCAAACCCAAGAACTGCAACAACTTTGATGTATACATTGCACAAAATATTTGTTACAGCAAATATAAACCAAACTTAAATACATTGTTACAATAAGGGTATCAGGAAGCTGCATTAGAGTAAGCCCCTATCATCGAGATTCTAGGTAAGCGCTCTGAGTAAAGACTGAGTCCCAACAGAGTGGTGGGACTAATAAGAATGACAGCAGAACACCAATGGTAATGACATTGCTTAACCCCAATGAGGTGGGGTAACGGGAGTCATCCAATGCCATAAGGTTCACAGTCAGGCCTCAGTCTATACCCAGTTAGACAGTGAATGTGTCCTTATCCCCAGCATGTGTTAAACCACATATAAGAACAATTCCTATATAGCAGAAAGAGGAACGTGAATAAAATTAGAACAATGATAGTTAGCAACATCAATATTCAATAATAATAATAACAACAATAATAATAATAATTATGTATATTATATCAATAATTTGCCATTGCCAAAGCAGTCAATATTTACAGCAGTTCCTCTACAGAAACAGGAACTCCCTTATATCAAAAGCCTTAAGGTTGGCCATACAGAGCAGTGTTACCTCCATTATTGACTATGGATTGATAATCTATGGATCTGCCACTCTAACTGCCCTCCAGCGCATTTCCACTGCTCTAAACAAGGCATGTCACCTCATCTCAATAGCCCACCATCTCACCCACTCTTGTGACCTCTATGCCCAAACTGGTTTGCTCCAGCTCAAAGATTGCATCAAATATCAAACATGCCTGATGGCCAAGAAAATAACCCTAGGCCTTCTACCACCTGGAATTCAAGGTCTTCTCAGCCCTTCTCTTAATTCCCACCATACCCGTGGCTCTGAATCCTAGCTCTTTCTGGTTCCTCACTTCTGTACCTCCCAGGGACAAAGATCATTCACCTACAGAGCCCCTCTTTGGATGAATGCCCTCAACTGTGACATCTCCTCCGAATCCAAATTGAGCCCTTTCAAATCCAAGCTACAGTGACTACTTTCTGCCACTCACTTCTGCGACTGTTTCTGCTAAACCCTTTTTGGCAATCTAAAACCCTAGCACTTGATTACTGTTAAATCTCCTTAGCACCATCTCTGACATCCCCTCCCCCCCGCTACCCTACCCCCTTCACTTTTCCTCCCCTCTACCTAAAGCCACCCCCTGTCTGTCCTGACAAGGCCTGTTGGCAGATTTCTAACTTACCTTATGACTTTACCAGTAACTGACAAAGCTTGTTTTGGCTGATTTTCAATTTACTATATGCATTCCTGTGCATGAAACTGCTTACCGTTACTCGTTTCTATTCTTTAATTCACCGTGAATGTCAACTATTGCTTCTTTTCTTATTTACAATTATTTTACCATACCCCGTTCAGCCTGTAAACCTGTTGATCTCCTTTCTCTATATACACTGTATACTGTTTTGCCATACTTTTTGTTCTGTTAACCTGTTGTATTATGCTGCAGATGTGAAACCTTTGTAAACAAGCTCTAAGCTCAAAGGTATGTGTAATCCGAAATCTAAAAAAAATGAAAATAAAAAATATAGCAGAAACAAGCCATTGCCCTTAGCCTCCAAAAGCTGTGGAAGGGAGAGAATAGGAGGCAAAAGGACAGACAAAGTAACTGAGTTCCTGGATAGATGCTGAAAACAGGAACAGAACCTTTTGCTGATGAGTTTACATATCCCCAGCGCACTTACTCCTTAATGCTGTCCACAAATTGTATATTTTCCCTTCTACATTTTTTTCTACAGCATGTATACATGTGCTGCTGTTATTTGACTAAGGCACTATTGGATGCTGTTTTGATACAAGCTGTCAAACTGTACGTATCATGCACTGTTTTTTGCTTTTGTTGTATATTATGATTTGGTGTATGTTAATCACAAGGGACATCCTTGCAAGTGAGCTTGCTCAATGGTCTTATCCCTTATAACAAACTTGAACTTGAAAACATTCTTGGGGGGGCTGGAGCTATGAGGTTGCCAACCAATAATGCATGGCTTACCCTTGTATCCATGCTGTCCCAGGCAATCTAAAGTATGTTTTCCTTTACTGGAAAATGCAGAAGCTTCTCTAACATGGGCTACTGCTATGGTTGGATTTGTTGTGTGTTGGGCCCTGTGGTCCAGGTCATTCACCTTGTCCTGTAAATATTGAATCATGTGGGCTTGTTCTTGCAGCTGGGCCTGGATGAAGTCACTGGTGGCCTCTACTAAAACAATTCTCTGCTCTGCAGCTGAGATGCTGCTCCTAGGCTGGCAATGTCTTTAGTGGTGCTAGAAGCTGAGTTTTTGAGTTTGGCCATGTTCTGCGGTACACAAGACGCATGGCAGTAATCTGAACCTGATCCAAAGCAGTGTTTCCCACAGACACCATAGTGCAGCTGTGGTTATTGCAGGCTACAGAACAATGCATGTTTGCAGGCCCCAATCACAAATCTTCAGATCAGCCAATTTGGATCTAACAAAGTGCAATTGAGAGCCACAGGCAAGGCATCACAGGACCATATTTAAATTCCAACAACTGGTCTGGTGAAGACAGATTCAAGCAGTGGTAAGTAGACCAAGAGAATTAAGTGTCCATCTTGGCTGAAGGCATGCCACACCCCCAAGGAGGCAGTTGTACTGTACAGTTGTTGCTACAAAATTGAATCTTGATATACAGTGGTTATATAATTATTATTCAGTTGATCTTTATGAATATTATCCTTCTAGTTTAAGACCCTTTTAAAGTTCTGAAACAACGATCTTGGATGGAGGCCCACATTCAGCAGATCTGTGGTAAATTATATTCTTCCTAATTCTTATACAGTAGTGCATCTTTTGGATTTTTTAGTAAGATTCAGTTCTGTAAATCATATGATTTTGCAGCAGAGATTGAAAGAATGGATATTGTTATCTGATAAGGCACTAAAATGGATAGTTATATTTTAGTCAAGGCATATTTCTGAGCAGTGTCAGCAATATCGTCCTTAAAAAGGAAAATCTTATTGAGCATCCCTCAGTGATCAGTACTAGGTCACCTATTATGTAATATGTATATATCTGCTGCATTTGGGATCAGTTCTTCAGAAGTTTAGTTTGAACTTTCATTAGTATGCAGATGACTTATACTTGCATTTTTCTTTTAAATCTACAGATGACTTGTCTTTGGACAATGTTCAGATATATATTGGGTGATGGGTGAAAAGAAAGATACGAGTTCCAATATGGTAGCCACAATGGGCTAGCCATTCACACACTGATATTCTGTCTGGATTTCTCTTTTGATTTTATTTTATTTTGTGTATTTTATTTAACTTTTAGACAGTACCTTTAGAGCATTATTTTAGTGTCAGATAGTTAGGGTAAATGAGTGAGTTAGCAAGAAGGTAATCTCGTTTACTGGGTCAGAGGAGAAGGTCTGAGAGTACCTAATGAAAGCCCTGAGATTAAAAAGATTAAAAAGCCCTGTCAACACTCTGCTACTGTTGGGATTTTTTTAATCTGACTTCAGGGGGTTGCGATAGCATTACCCCCTTAGTCTCTTACTTGCATGGTTAGTGGCAGTTGTTTGTTGATGTGCTGTGGCACAGAGCATGGAGTCGACCGCTCTGATTGTGCTGAATTCATGCTGAAACCAAGAAACTAGCCTATGAAAGAACCGAGGATTCCGTATGATTTGCTGCCCAGAATCTGAGGGATGTTTGGTCTTAGGGAGTGTCATTGGCAGGGGGACTCAGTCGGGAACAGTGCTGCTGGTGTATTGGTTCCAGACAGCCTTCTCGTCTCCTGGTTTTTGGATTTACAAATCATGGCAGCTCCTGGTTTTCTGATCCAGTCTGCAAGCTCCCACAAACAGCTGGACTGTTTTGCTTCGAGACCTAGCCTGAACCCAGGGGATGTCTGCTGGGGTTTTGGCCATGTGGGGGGGAACCGGGTCCAGTGTCCTCAGAGGATGGACGCTGTGCTTCCTGAGATTGCTAGGCTTGGGTGGTCAGGCTGGAAGGCTTGCTCACTCTGAGCTGGCTATGGTTGGTGTCCCTGGTAACTCCTTGGGGGATGGCTAGGTAGCAACCCTCATTCGGGGGCTCTCATGTTTGGAAGCTGGAGTGGGAATCTGGAGCTGGAAGGAGTACTGGCTGTGGTGGATGCTTGAACTGTCTTTACCCCCCTAAGGAGTGGTAGCAGTGAGAGTGTTTTATTTTCCTACTTACTTAAAGAAGTATTTCTTGGAACTGTCATTACTCTAGCCTGCCTATGTGAGAGATAGTTTGGAAGATTAATTTTCTTTGTTCTGGTGAGGTGAGAGCTCATCAGAAGTGTCATAAATATACATTGTTGAAAGACTTTGAGCTATCTATCTGTTATCTTTTTGCTCTCGGACAGTACCTGTTTTGGACTTTAATCTTATTATAGTTTTTGTTTAATGTATTTTTAATATAGGGCTCCATGAATGGGTGTATGGGTGCATATACTGGGTTTGTATATTGTAAGGGTTGTGTGCACGGTGAGTGAGGTTTATTTTGGGTTAAATTTTGTAAGGGGTAGGTAGGGTTTTTGTTGTATCATAGTTTTATATTATTCCACTTGATACTCCTCAAGTGAGAGCTGAGGGAGTACCAAACTGTTTTTACTTTGGGTTTTGTTTTTGGTTTATTCCATGTATATTTTTGTTGGGGGGGTTCTTTTGTTCTAGCCTGGAGTGTTATTGTTTGGGGCAGTATTATGTGTTGGAGGCCTGCCCCATGGTCGTGCACTATTTATCCTCTGCCCTCCGTGCCTTCCACACTTTCCCCCCTTGAAAATTTTCAATCTATCAGCACTGTGGAGTGCTGGGCATTGCCCGTAGGAGGGGGATGGGGTGGGGTGTGTGAACGGCAGAGGATGAACAAGTGGGGCTCTCACATCAGGATTATTAGGTCCAGAAGATGCCCTGGGGAGAAATAGGTTCTGGAACATGGTCCACCATGTTTGGTCTCCATACCCAAGGAACCACTACTATTGGTGGTCAGGTAGCTCTGGTGGCCCTGGGACCCGTCCAACTCAAGTGGTGTTATGCAATGCCAGATCCATCAAGAACAAGACTGCAATTATTGCAACATGTGACCCCCCCATGTACAGCTGTTTCACATGTATTACTTCTTACATTAGGTTCAGTATCTATATTTAGAGCACCTCTCAGCCTCACATTATAATAATAATAATAATAACTTTATTTTTAAAGTGCCTTTCAAGAATATCAAGGTGCTTTACATCAAACACAATATACAATATCAATTTAAAACATATAAAAATACATTAAAACATCATTAAGTTAAAACAAGCCATGCGATCATCCATACAATAGCAGATATTTATAAATAGTTTCTATTAATCATCCAGATAAGCCAAATCCCATAGGTATGTTTTTAAATCTTTCTTAAATACCTCTACGGAGGTGCACTCCCTTAACCGGCATGATAGAGAGTTCCAAAGAGTGGGTGCAGCATAAGAAAATGCTCTGCTACCAGAAGATTTTAAATTCACTCTTGGAATCTCTAACAACTCCTTGTCAGCCGAGCGGAGCGATAGGCTGGGGCAGTAAGGCACCAGAAGTTCTTTCAGATAGGTCAGACCCTGATCATGAAGGGCTTTGAAAGTCAATAAAATGACTTTAAAGGTGATCTGCCACCATATAGGAAGCCAGTGCAGTTCGCGCAGCACCGGGATAATATGACTGGATCTCCTTGTCCCAGTCAACACCAGGGCTTCAGCGTTCTACACCAGCTGAAGACGACAGATTTCAACCCCAGAAAGCCCAAAGTAAAGGGCGCTGCAGTAGTCCAAGCACAAGGATACAAAAGCGTGGGCCAACGTTGGTAGGGAGTAAGACGGAACAAGGTGACGCACCCTGGCAATATTCCTAAGATGGTAAAAGGAAGTCCTGACAACGGCCAACACTTGAGATTGAAGGGTCAGCCTATCGTCCAGGACAATCCCAAGGTTGTGCACCTGTTCAGAGGTCAGAAGTGACACACCGTCAAGAAAAATTCCAGAAGGTGTGCCGCCATGTGACCTCACTATCTGACCACCCGGGTCCACCACTAACACCTCTGTCTTCTCTGAGTTCAACTTTAACCAACTAGAATCCATCCACCCTTGGATTTCTTCCAGAAAGTTGTTAAACACCGAGAGTGCTCTATCCTGGTCAGGTGCAAAAGACAAGTATAGCTGGGTATCATCTGCATAGCAGTGAAACCTCAGCCCATACCGTCATAATGTCTCCGAGGGGCAGCATATACATTGCAAATAACATGGGTGACAGCACTGAACCCTGAGGCACCCCACACAACAAAGGAGTTGGGCCAGAGGAATAAACCCCTGACACAACTCTTTGTGATCTCCCAGTGAGGAATGAAGTGAACCATTTTAAAACAGTTCCCGACATTCCACAAATTGACCTCGGGCGTGTTAACAACACCAAGTGATCCACAGTGTCAAAAGCTGATGAGAGATCAAGAAGAACTAGAATGGAATGTCTCTTCTGATCTCTCGCCCTCAGAAGATCATTAAGCACCCAAACCAGTGCAGTCTCGGTGCTGTGTCTTTTACGAAAACTGGATTGGAAGGATTCATAGACATTATGGATGGTTAAATGGTCTTCCAATAGGGCTGCCACTACCTTCTCAATAACCTTCCCAATGAAGGGAAGATTAGAGATAGGTCTGTAATTTGAAAAACAGTCTGGGTCCAGAGTAGCTTTTTTCAAGAGAGGTGTCACCACTGCCTCTTTCAGGGAGTTAGGAAACTCCCCAGACTCTAAGGAACACCAGACTATTTGCACCATAACTGGACCAATGGTCTCAAAACAACCCAAAATTAGGGGAGTTGGTCCAGGGTCCAAACTACAGCTCATAGGCTGCACACTATGGATGATCCTCATAATATCCACGTCTTCCAGTCGGTGATAGGAACTCCAAGAGAACTGAGGTATTGTGAGCTCACCCTGTTCCACAACATCACCCTTAGAGATTGCTGGACGTAAGCCCGCCCTGATGTCAGCCACCTTAGTTGCAAAGAACCGAGCGAGCTCCTCGCACTCTACTTGCGAAAAGGCTTTTCGGACTTGCAAACAGGCTGGGTTGCACAGTCTGTCTACAGTCTGAAACAACTGAGCTGGTTGATTCTGTGCAACTGCAATCTCCCTGGACAGGAATTCTGCCTTCTTATGGGTGATTGCAGATTGATAGACAGAATAATGTTCCATCAATCTAAGGTGGTCGGCATCAAGGGCAGATTTGCGCCAACAACGCTCTAACCTTCGCCCCTGTCTCCGCAACTCCCTCAATTTCCCATCGAACCAAGGGGACCTGGGGTGAAGAGATAGGGGGCACTCACGAACAGGAGCAATAAAATCCAGGGCACCTGTAATGGCCTTATTATAGGCCACCACCAGCGCCTCTGGATTACTGCTAGTCAACACGAGGGATGAGAGGTCAAGGACTGCCACAAGGCCCTGGGAAGTAATATTCCGTAATGGGTGGTACCAGACCATCTCCACAGGGGGAGGCCTTCTCAGGGGGGTGTAAAAATTGAACCTCACGGTGTGGTGGTCAGACCAGGTGACTGGTTCCACCACCACATCGGATGAGTCAATCCCTAAGAGGAAGACTAAATCCAAAGAGTGCCCAGATTTATGTGTAGCAGTGGAAACTACCTGTCTAAGGCCCAAAGAAGACATAAGTTAGAGGAAGTGATTACCAAACTGTGAGAGTTCATCGTCAACCCAGGCGTTAAAGTTGCCCAGAACCAACACTCTGGGCGACTCAAATGACATATCGACGAGGAAGTCTGCTACTTCCTGTAAGAAGCGTTTCCCATCTCCGGGTGGACGGTAGATGAGAACGATTCGAACGCCTACACCTGCTGCAACTGTACACTTAAAGGATTCAGCCTCACCTACTACCACATTCATGAGGCCCAATTTAGTCTTAAAGCAGACTGCCACCCCCCCCCCGCGGTCAAATCTCGGGCAGTGTATCACCCAGCCGGAGTCATGGCCTCCAATATGGGGCCCAAATTTTCTTCCAGCCAGGTCTCGGTGATGCAAGTCAGGTCAGTCGAACCAATAAGATCAGTTAAAATAGCGGTCTTATTCTTAACAGACCTGGCATTGCATAACACCGCCCGAGTTGGACAAACCTCGGAAGCTGTCTAGCCTATCTACCCACTAAATTCAGTAGTGCCCTTGGGTATGGGCATCAGACATGGGAAACCCCAGTCTGGATTCCATTTCACCCCAGGGCACCTTCTGGACTTAATAACCCCAAAATGGTGGCCCCACTCTTTCATCCTCTCCTGTTCACCCACCCCTGCCCTCCTCACTCTCCTGCAAACAATTCCCAGCACTCTACAGCGCTGGTATGTCTCAAACTGTAGGGGAGGAGTATAAAAAGGGTGGAGGGCACGAAGAGAAGAGGATGAATAGAGCACCACTGTGGAGCCTGCTGGTCAACATATGATTTAGCTCAAACTAGACAATATAAAACAAATATCTAACTAAACTAATCTAAAACTCTGAATGCCTGTAATTAAAATCCTAAAATCCTCCAAAACAATAATAACTTAAACAATAACCCAACCCAACAAAACCTACAAAACCACCCTCCTCCCCAACTGGATAGACTTCAAACCCAGAACAACAAAATAAATAAAATAAATAAAAATCCTCTCTCACAGGATAAAATACATATACAAATATAAATCCCCCCCCCAGCCCTCTCACAGCCAAGGGAAAGGGAGAAAATTTGGGTACTCCCACTACCCAAAATACACACAATAATCAAACAGAAAAATAAAAATAAACAAAAAGAACACAATGAAACAAAAGAAAAATAAATACAGGTGTCCTGGTCCTCTCACCAACTGGGAGACCAAAAATAGAAAGTCTGGGAAAGAAGTCAACCAATGGAAGGAGAAGTTGTGACATCTTTAGACCAAAGTTACAGTCTGTGCATGCTGTATTGAAATCCCACTCCAGTCCTGGTGTGGGCTTACCTGGTCTTCCTAGCCTTTCCTCATTGTATCAGACCACTGGGCATCAAGGGAGATAAATAAATAAAATATTAGGAATTAAATGTTATTTGCTGCACTTTTTTACTGTCTGTGGTGGTTGTCTCTGGTTGTGATACTAGTGCCTATTGCTTAAAACTAGTCTGGGATTGTCCCCTCTATGTCTCACCTGTGTCATTCTTCAAAGTAGGTCTTCAACATGAAACTTCAAATGTAGTATGAATATTGCTTATGAATGTTCACCTGTTTTATTTTCAGCTGTTAATAAAAACATTGAAATCAAAAAAAGAAAAATATGTGTAAAAACCTTTGATGCTATAGAACTTTCAAAGTTTTATTTTCTCCTTGTTTTCAAATAAATGTTCTCCCATATATACATTGTTTTATTGTTAGTATTATTAACTAATACCTGTTGCCAAGCTCCATTAATCTTTAAAGCAGAATCCTAGCAAACTCTCTTACCATCAATACTTTCATTAATGCTACTGCTAGCATCTTACTGATGTTGCAAAGATGCTCCCACCCTCCCACCATTGTCTGTTTTTTCTCTCCAGAATCCTTATGGTCAAAACTCTGAAGAGTGATTCTACTGAGATTTAAAGACCTGAAGCAGGCTATGATTTACATTTTCAACCTCACAGGTGGTTCTGAGAATGGGCATGAGATAGTTACAGGATTCTCTATTTGAAGGATTATTTCAAAGGCATATGCACAAAAATACTTAGAAAACAATGGTACAAGAGGCAATAGAAATTCATATCTAAAAAGCACACTGCATGAATATTGAATTTTATTTATTTATTTACTGAAATGTTTCACCAGGAAGGCACACTGAGCGACAAGTCGCTCATCTCCTGGTGCGACCTGGGGGGAAGAGGTACATAAGGAATGAGACATTAAACATTCAAGTTCTAAGTTCAACATTAACATACAGTTGTAAGGCAGATGTTACAAACAGTATTACAACAGTGTTGCACATGATAGGTCAAAAGAGTGGACAATAATAAGTGCTGGGTTAACAAGTAACAAGTGCCTACGCAAAGGAAAATGGGGAAAAGAGAAGCAGTGGTGAGGTGGGTGGGGAGCGGGACGAGTCGTGTCCCTGGAGACTACTTCAGGATATGAGGACCCTGCACTGCACTGACCAGAGAGAAGGGGATAAGGAAGTGTCCCAGAGAGACCCCTTCAGGATGGTGGAGAAGGGAGCAGATGAGAGATATAAGCCCCTTTGGGGGGTAGGAGAGGGACCCATGGAGACCATTTGGGGCCCCTTATATTCTGTGAGAGTTCAAGGGAGGCCAGTAAGGGGGAGCAATTTGGGGGAAGGGGAGGAGAGCTAGGAATTTGGGTGGGTGTGCACAGGGTAAAATGAAGGTGACGGTAGAGTGGTAGGGGTAGGTAGGTAGGTAGAGGGATGTGGTTTGTCCAGGGCTTAGAGGAGGGAGTTAGGGAGGGTCATGGCAGGAGCAGCTAGGACCAAGGTAATTATTGAGGGCAGAGCTGATGGAGTAGGCAGAGAATGAGTGCCGGATTTGAGTGGGAAGGGAATTCCATGTTTTTGGGAGGCAGTGAGAGTAACTGGATTGGCTGATTTGGGTGGATCTGCGGGGGACTACCAGGGTGCGAAAGTCGGTTGATCTAAGGGAATGAGAGGGTGGAGGGTGTTATAAAGGAGGAGGTGAGGTAGGAAGGGGGCTCACCCAACCAGTGCTTGGAGGTGAATTTAACATAGTGGGAGAGCCGCCTGTTTGCAAGAGATGGGAAGGATAGGGCACGATAAAGATCACAGTGGTGGGTGCAAGGGGGGCATCCAAGTCAAAGTGGCTGAAGGAATTGAAGAGGGTGTCCAGTCTGGCCAGGGAGGACTTAGGGGAAGCACCATAGACTATGTCACAGTAGTCAAAAATGGGCAATATCATCTTCTGAATAAGTTCAGGCCTAGCAGTAGAGGGAATGCAACTACAGTTCCTGAACAGGACACCAAGCTTGGGGCGCAGTTTTTTTCTGGATGGCGTCGTTATGTCCAGAGAAGTTTAGGTGTTGTTCCAGCCAAACACCTAAGTACCTGAAGAAGGATGTGTCCTCAAGTAAAGTCCCATTAAGGATGTGGCAAATGGGTAGGGAGGGAAGCCTTGAGAGTCTCAGCATTGTGCCAAAGGTCATGGAGTGGTCTTCTTGGTGTTGAGGAAAAGTTAATGGTTAGCAAACCAGAGCTGAACCTTGTCAAAGTCTTGTGGTAAGCTGGTTGTAACCTCATCAGGACATGAGCCAGATGCATACAAGACTGTAACATCAGCATACATATGTATAGCAGAGGATGGGGAGCAAACAGAGGGAAGGTCATTTAAGAAGATAGAGAATAGGAGGGGCCCTAATACAGAGCTCTGGGGGACTCCAGTACTAATAGGGAGGGGAGGGGAAGTGGCATCCAAGATGGGTTCTACCAATAAGGTAAGCCTTACACCAGTTTGTGGTGAAGTGAGATAGGCCAGCATCCGGAAGTGAGTCGAGGAGAAGGGAGTGAGAGACAGTGTCAAAGGCCTTAGCCAGGTCAACAAAAATGGCAGAGGTAATTTGGCCATTGTCCATCCTAGTTAGGATGGAGTCTGTGAACCATAGCAGAGAGGTAGTGGTTGAGTGACTTTTTCCTGAACCTGGACTGGAAAAGAGCAAAAAAGGAGGTGTCAGATAGAAAAGAGGTCAGTTGGGAGAGGCCAGTGTGTTCTTGAAGCTTGGCAAGGGTAGGGAGGAGAGAAATGTGGCGATAGTTGCTGGGGGATGAAGGGTCGCCCTCATAAAGTTAATGCTTAATTTAATATTGTGGGTAATTATTTTATAGTGTATGGTGAAATGTAGTTCAGCATGGATTTCCATGCTTTGTAAAAAGTCATTCTGCTTCATTAGTGAAGTCCGTACAGCAGCAGAATGACTTTTCATTCTGCTGCAGTAGGGATGTTATCAGACAATGCTCACAAGCCATTCATGACTCGAGGTAAGGAACCAGTGACAGACTGAGCAGATAGACGCAGGATCTACAGGACACCAGAAAAAAAAAGGCAGTATCAACCAGATAAGTTAAATTTAATATTACTGTGCTGCAGGATCAACCAGATTTTAAAAAGATTACAACGCTCAGTCCTCAGAATGAATGTCCTCTCGCTAAATGAGAGGAACAGCAGCACTTTTTTTAAAACTTCAAAACCCCACCCCAACCCAAGAGTCAACCAATCGAAATGCGCCAGGTCTCTAACAACCATGCAGGCTGCCCTAGCAACCTGTGCTAACTATCGACAGTAAGCATTGAGATTTCTGCTTAGGAAAAAACAAACATTAAGGTGCCAAACTATATTTTTATTTGTTTTTGGGGGACACCATACACTATATAGAACATTGTATGGATCATTATACCCAACACAGCTCTTCTCAACCTCACGGTTACTATGCCGACCAAGAGACCTCTCAATCTTCGCTCTCGAGGTCATCCAGTCAGCATAGTAACCACTCAATTGAGAATGGCCTTCTTGTGTATAGTGATCCATACACTATCCTATATATTTTACCGTAAAAGGTACAGAAGAAGTTAGAAATCTAAAGTGTAAAATCATAATTTGCCACTGTGGGGGCAGATTACCTGACTTTTTTTACAGCAATCTGTATGCCTGCTTTATACAAAACGGATATCACTCCATGGTGAGTGCTGAAGCAGTACCACTCATTTTGGGATGTACTGTACAGTATTTTGTTTTAAATTATTTATTTTTTTGCAAACTAGATATGGGTTGTTCCCATTTTATAGATAATACTAGTCTCTTCTAATTAAATTATGTGAACATGTTTTTATTAGACTTCTGAATGTGTTGACATATGTGAATCAAGTCAAGGCATTTTGAATATCTTAATATGTTTTGAAAATAAATCAATCCATTCAGATAAGATATAATCTAGACATGTCAACATTGTTATACTGTATTGATGAATATTAAATACATCCCCCTTATCAATGCAGGTTTATTGGCCAATATCTCCCAATTAAGGGGCGGACTAAGATATTAATCATGGATACAGAGGTATGGAATAATTATTTCTGCAGGCAGAATTCTGGTGAAACTGCCACTCTGCTTCCAAAATGTTCTGCAAAATTCTGTCCATAAGTAAACAGTGGAATTGCTATGAAAACTGTAGCATATTTTGTTAATGTAAACTGAAAATTTATTTCTGCATTTTTTTCTCGAATACTGAATAGAATAGACATCAATGTGAAATGTAGAATGTGT
Organism: Neoceratodus forsteri; assembly: GCA_016271365.2. NCBI lineage: Eukaryota > Metazoa > Chordata > Ceratodontiformes > Ceratodontidae > Neoceratodus > Neoceratodus forsteri. The sequence continues at coordinate 536,774,037 of CM057449.1, read as the reverse complement.
AAACAATAAGACATAACGGGGTGCACTTTAAACAGTTCTAATGCATGGCTAGGGGGCTTGGTGACTCATGAGACTGCAGGCCAAGTGCATCCAGCCTCCTAGTTGTGTGTTAGAACTGACTAACCCATACCCTGGAGTGGCTTATTGTGCTTATTAAATGGATAACAAATGTTTTAATGTTGCATGTCCTCTTCAGTTAAGCAACTATAAAACACTTACTTTAAGAGACTACAGCTGATATGGAGGATCATGCCCATATGGTCATGGACACTGAATGCTGTTTGGACAGAAATTATCACAATACAATATTGAGGTATGACTTCCTCAGTGACCGTGAGATGCAACTTAGCCAACTTTAGGAAAAGCTGGATGATCTCCAAAATAGGGACCACCAAAACAACCTTTGTTTGGACAGTTTTCTTGAAGCTGTGGAGCAGTGGTATATGGTGACTTCCCCGAACAAACCCTACTGAAAGTGCTTTACTGTTTCTAATATTGCCCTCTCAAGATACACAGGACAGCCATTCCGCTGCCCCATGGTAAAAGCTGGTGAGCACCCCAGACCCATACTACCATACTTCCTCTGATACAATGTCAAGGATCATATCCTCTTTCTAGCCAGAGACAACAAGCAGCTCACATGGCAGGGATGCAACATTTCAATTTACCAGGAATTTCCCCACCACCCACAGCTAAATCACCATGAATATGGTACTGTCACAATGGAACTTACCTCCCTGTGGATTCTGTACACCCTACTGTACCCAACCCAACTCTGTTTGTGTTGCAATAGGGCATGGCACTCCTTACTAACCCCAGATGAAGCCTGAGCTTTCCTGCCCCCCTCCAAACAGTTGCATGAAATCCTCCAACTAAAATATCAACTTAATTCCATCCTACAGCCCAAAGTGGAAAGGCATCTCTGTTTACATGACAGGCATTCTTGGAAACTGATGAGACACCTAGCAAGCTACTGTCCTTTTGATTACACAAACAAAAACTAGAAACTACTATATCTCATATCGTTAATGTTGATGTAACTACTGCCAATGGTCAAAAAAACATTAATGATGCATTCATGGAGAATTATGACTCCCTCTATACCTCAGAAATCTTTCATATTTCACACTCTCATGCCAATTTCCAGGAAGAACTTAGTTCTGCATAATCTCACCCAAAGTGCCCATGATGTCCCCTGAAGAAATCACATAAGTCATTTCAGAGATGGTCCTTGTGGCAGAATAGCACTATGTCATATTTCTATTGATTTATAATTCACATTCTCTGTGTTGTATGGTGCTGATCAAGACTGTTTTTTTCTGTAAATCTGAGTACAAGGGAAAACAAAAGCTTTTCTGGTTTGAACTTGTTCCTTTGTTGGTTTGAACTGGTTCCTTTGTTTTCAGAAAACTGTGTCTGAAGAGGCAGTTGCAGCAGTGGGAGGATAACTGAAAGCTAAAAGCCCATCTATTTATGTCTGAATAGTCCTGCTGGGGAAAATAGGTAGACAAAGGTTCTGGGCCAAGCTATCTCCACAGGGGTGGTGCCTAGAGTAGAAGAAAAACAAAACTGTTTTTATTTCTAACCGGGGGGGCCCATCTCACCAAGAAACTCTACAGTTGAGTTTTTAAAACTGAAACATAGAAAGCCAGCTGGTCAGTTGAATTTTTAAAACAAAACAGAGAGGGCTGGTTGGTTCCTTGCAGCCATGTGACAAAGCCCAGACACTCACAGTGGGAAAATCTGGAGGCAGCACTTTTGAACCTGCCTTTGAAAACCTAGTAGAGGTTTGCTGAAAATTCAGTCCTGTATGTGACAAGGAACTAACCAGATGGGACCCCTATTTTGAATTCCATCACAAAACAGGTAACAAGGACAGTTTTACTTTACTGGATTCTAGCTTCATCAGCTGCACTGGATCAAGATAGAACTATATGTTAGATTTTAGAAAACTTAAGTGTACTTTTTGTATATTGTCCAACTTTTATTTTCTTATATCCTGTAACCAAATCATTGACTGTTATTTATCTGTTAAATGATATCACCTAATAGATATTAGTAACATATTAGCCATAATTTGACAATACCTGTGAAATTGTCTGTTGTGTGTGTAAGCTTGGGAGGGTTTTGGTTAAGCAATACCATGCCTGACCTAACGCTTAATGACCAAATGCTACCAGAATGGACAATGGAACATGAGAAGGGGATCTGAGTGAAGAAGGAGATATGTGAGGTCACACAGAGTGGTCTGTGGGGCTTGAACCCATCTCTACATTTCTCTGGAAAAGACACATATAGGGTTAATAGGGCACTCCAAAGGCCTATACATGCCTGTGGCTTTTCTGGTTCACTGTGCAGTGGCCAAGAGGGTTGTCTCCTAGGAACACAGACTTGAGGCTGTATTTTCACCCCTCACACAGAGAGTGGGAACCCTAGGCTCTCCTAGTGGACCTTCAGTTGAAAACCCAGTGATCAACTAGGAAGGACAGGGATGGGGTTTCCTGACCCACACCACACAGGCTGCACTCAAGGTAGTTCACTGCAAGCCCAGGGAACCCTGCCCACAGGAGTGGGAATGTGACAGATTGGCACCAGCATATGGGATTGTGACTTGTTTGAACAAACCACACACAAAAGAGGGCAAATATTGGCAAAGGGGAAATCTGGATATAGAATATAGTTCTCTACTCTGTATTTTTTTTTGGTTGCTGTGCAAAGTTAGACCATTGGTAGTGTGCAAATGGAAGATGGCTTTCTGCTACAATGACTACATGGTAGAACAGCTGAAACAGCCTTGCCAGGAGACTGAGAGGTCCTTTATGAGGGGCACACAAAAAAAGCACCACATAGACATCCTTGTGCCAGCCTATGACCAGGTGGAGCCCAGGGCTTTGAGTTACAATCAGTGACTGCAGGGAACCAGACCATGGATCTGGAGGTGCCAGATGCAAAAGCAGTGACCTGATCCAGGCTAGAGGCAAGCGGGACCAGAATGGACCAGAAGTCAGAGCACCAAAGGAAAGCCACCACGGATTTTAATCTGGAGTGGATGAAGCTTCAATTAGAGATAAAAAAAAACTGGAGCTCATCATACAGGAAAAACAGCTTGCCATGCAAGAAAAACAGCTTGAAAGAGAGCGCTGGAAGCAGAACAGAAAAAGCTGGAAGCAGAGCTGCAGGACAAACAATGCCAAAGGGACTTCGAGCTGGAGAAACTAAAGCTCCAACAAGTGCCAGAAAAGGTAAGTGGTGGAGGTGAAAATGAAACTCCAGGGGCAGGGGTATCAGATAAATTCTTAATTAACTGCAAAATTTAAAGAGCTGGTGACATATTCAGGAGTACTTTAACAAAACCTAATGTTTAGACACAGTCCAACTTATATTTCCCATTAGTGCTGTATTTCTCCTCCCCTTTATTTATTATTGAGGTCATCTATATGAAAGCAGGATTTTTGCTCCTGAACAGTTTGTCTATTTGTCCCAGAGTGCTGAAGGAACTTGCGGATGTCCTGGCGAAACCCCTGGCGGAGCTTTTCACCATCTCTCTGAGGACAGGGTGGATGCCCCAGGACTGGAAGGTGGCGCATATAGTGCCTATCCACAAGGGGGGATGAAGGGAGGTGGCAGGGAACTACAGGCCTGTCAGCCTGACATTGGTGGTGGGCAAGGTGATGGAGGGCATTGTCAAGGAGAGGCTAGGGGGGGACCTGGATAAGTCAGGGTGCCTGGACGATAGACAGCATTGATTCATCCCGGGGAAATCGTGTCAGACAAACCTGGTGGAGTTCTATGACTGGGTGACAAGTGCCTTGGACCTGGGTAGACCAGTGGATGTCCTCTTTCTAGACTTCAGCAAGGCATTTGACTCTGTTCCTCACATGGGCCTGTTGGATAAGCTGGGAGAAATGGGGGTGGGGAACCAGATGATCAGATGGATAGGCAATTGGCTCCAGGACCTGACCCAGAGGGTCGTAGTTGGCGGGATAGTCTCATCCCCAAGGAGGGTCATTAGCGGGGTCCCACAGGGATCAGTCTTTGGGCCCCTTCTGTTCAACATCTACATCTCTGACATAAGGACAGGAATCAGGAGTGAGATGAGTCTCTTTGTGGATGACTCAAAACTGGGGGCAGTGGTGGATGGGGAGGAGGGGAGGGTGGTCCTACAGGGGGACCTGGAGGCTCTGGAAAGATGGTCTAGAAAGTGGAAGCTGAGGTTCAATGCAGGAAATGCAAGATACTCCACCTGGGGCAGAAACCGGCCAAGTGTACACCCTGGGGGAATGCTACAAGTCTCGATGGCTGACAGGGACCTGGGGTGGTGGTGGATGTCAAGATGAACAACTCTGAGACTTGTAGGAGGGCAGCAGCCAAGGCCAACAGGATGCTGGGATGCATCGCTAGGGGGATCACCTCCAGAAGGAGGGAAGTGATACTCCCTCTGTATAACTGCTTGGTGAGGCCGCACCTTGAGTACTGCGTGCAGTTTTGGAGGCCACACTTAAAGAGGGACATTAACCTCCTGGAGAGGATCCAGAGGAGGGCAACCAAAATGATTTGGGGCTTGGGGACAGGACCTATGAGGAGAGGCTCGAAGAGCTAAATATGTACACATTGGAAGAGAGAAGGGACCGGGGGGACATGATAGAGGTCTTCAGGTACATGAAGAGGGTAAATAGGGGAGGAACAGTCAGGGTGCTTGAAGGAAGGAGGGGCCACTAGAGGGCATGGGTGGAAGCTGGAGGGGAAGATTCAGGGAGAAAAGAGGAGGTGCTACTTCACTGAGGTGTGGTGGAGCCATGGAATGGCTGCCTAGGGGGCTGGTGGAGGCAGACAGTGGAGGGGTTCAAGAGGGAGGGACAGGTACAGGGAAGGGTTCTGGAAGCAAAATCCAATGCAGCAAGAATATCCGAACTGGGAAGGAGAAGCCAGAAAAGGCGAGGGGGGCAGCAAGGTCAGCACCCAGGGTGGGGGCTGACCAAACAAGCAGACACGAAAGACCGTTAGGCCTATTCTACTGGCATTTTGTATGTAGGTATTACTGCTGATTTCTCCCTACCTGAAGTCACAGAGCACTAATTGTGATATCATGGTTACTCCTACAATAGCAGATTGTGATGTCACAAAGGAGGAATATGTCTTGAAATAGGGAGTAAGTTACAGAGGCAGATGGACTCTAAAGAAACTCTAAGGGATAAAGATCATATATTCATGCAAATTTCCTTAGTAAATAATAATGGGGAGGAGAAATATATAAATGGAATGCAGGCAGATTTGTACCTAATTGTTATGCTTTTTAAAGTTTTCTTTGAGGTGTCAGTAGCTCTTTAAAGAGGGGAAGGCATGGATGTTTTTTTCAAATTCATTTGAAAAGGTAGCATTCAAGCAAAAATACCCAAGGAGGCCTGCAGCTTTTGATTTTGTCTGCTGCTTACTAGGAAAGGGCGAGAGGTGCTGGGACAAATGGACAATGCTGAAAGCCAAGACTATGATAAACTCAAAATTGCTTTATTGAAAAAATATGATTTAAATACTGATGCCTACAGAGTGAAATTTTAGAAGTTCTGGAAGGGCCCAGAAATAAGCTTTGAGGAACTTGCAATAAAACAAAGGCAGTTTTTAAAACGTTGGTGGAAGGGGGTAAAAGCTAACTCTGTGGAACAGTTGAGGAGGTCATATTGTTGAACAGTTCTTTAAGGTATGTCCAACAGAGTTGAAAACCTGCTAGAGGACCGGGATCCTCAGACAGCAAAAAAAAAATGCCGAGCTTTCTGACCGCTATGCCAAGAACAGGCCTGCTCTGAAGGGAAGTGCATTGTTTATAGAAACATAGAATTTGATGGCAGATAAGGACCACTCGGCCAACCTAATCCCCCCATTTTCCTACCTAACAGATAAGCTGCAGATCCTAGTTAACCAACAGTTTACTTCCTCCTACCCCCCACTAGGACTGCCTTATGTCTGTCCCATGCATTCTTGAATTCCCCCACTGTTCTTGACTCCACGACCTCCTCAGGGAGGCTGTTACATGCATCCACAACCCTCTCTGTGAAAAAATACTTCCTCACATTACCTCTGAGCCATCCCCCCTCTATCTTCAAATTGTGCTCCCTTGTTCTTGCACGTCTCTTTTTCTGAAAGATGCTACCCTCTTGAACTTTGTTGATTCCCTTGAGGTACTTAAAAGTTTATATCATGTCCCCTCTCTCCCTTCTTTCCTCAAGGGTATACATATTAAGCTCCTTTAGTCTTTCTTCATATGTCTTCTGGTGCAGACCCTGCACCATTTTGGTTGCCTTCCTCTGGACAGCCTTCATTCTGTCTATGTCTTTGAGGAGATGGGGTCTCCAGAACTGCACACAGTACTCAGATGGGGTCTCACCAACTGTCTGTACAGAGGGATAAAAACTTCATGTTTTCTACTATTGATGCCTCTTCCTACGCATCCCAGTATTCCCCCAGCCTTCCTTACTGCCTTCTCACATTGCTTGCCCACCTTTAGGTCATCTGATATAATTACCTCCAGGTCCCTTTCCATTTTTACTGTTGTCAGTATCTCACCCCCCATTGTGTACGCTTCCCCTGAGTTTTTGTTTCCCATGTGCATTACCTTGCACTTCTTTGCATTGAATCTGAGCTGTCATACATTTGACCATTCCTCCTACCTTGCCAAGTCCCTTCTCATCCTTTCCACTCCATCTTGTGTATCAACCCTGTTGCAGATCTTTGTGTCATCTGCAAAGAGACATACTTCTATAAAAAGCCAGGACAAATTGCCAGGCAGTGTCCTAAAAAGACACAATATGTACAATGGATCCCTGCAGCTGAACTAGTTGCTAACTGTATCCCTGAGGCTATTCCTGTGATTATAAGGGAGCAAATGCATCTGGTTACAGTGAAAGGGGTGCAGACCAGAGGGTTAAGGGAGACTGGGATGTCTCTTACCCTGGTAAAAGGGGATTTGGTTGGGCCTGAGCAACTCCTGCAAAATCAGTTTGTTTCTGTATGGGGATTCACTGGGGAGGAAAAAATCCTATCTCTAGCCAGTGGTATCCTGGACTGGAGAGATGCAGGAGAAAGGGTGTGAAAGGTGTCTGTAGCAGACACACCCACTGTGTATGTTATTTTATTGAATAGTGTCCAGCAGTGGGTGTTATGTGCTTGGGCCTTATGTGGGGCTAATTGCGTACCCTCATATCCCCCAAACTACACAGAAGCTTATGAAAGACAGATTTGGAGGCTGGTCCACTGGCCTGTGTCTTTTTCTGGGGAGGATGATAAAGGGGAGACGGAACTCATCCGAGTAGCCATTCACCAGACAGCTACTGAAGTTGACTCTGAGAAGGAAGGGGTAAAGCAGAATAAGGGAGCTGGGGATTGTTATGACACTGAATCTCTGAATACCACAGCTTTGGACCTCAGTGTGGAAGCTGAGGAGGACATACCCCATGCTTTGGGAAAGTGTGAGGACTTTGCAACAGCTCAGAGGACTGCTGTAGCTTAGAGAAGCTGAGGGCCTGTGCAGTCTGACAGGACACAAGGGGGTGACACAAAACAAGGCTTTTCTGGAATAATAGCCTGTTATACACACAGGATGTGAGGATGAAGGGGTGATGGGCATGCAGCGTATCATTCCCCAGGGATACCATGAGTTATTGCTCAAGACAGCTCATGATATTCCCATGTCTGAACATCTGGGCATTGCTCACACTACACAACGATTTGCTCAAAATTATTATTGGCCTAACTTTACCAAGCAGGAGAAAAAATACTGTAGATCCTCTCACCAATGTCAGTGAATGGGGCAGGCAGGAGGAAAAGTAAAAGCTGCTTTAATTCCCTAACCTACAGTATTGTGGAGGAACCTTTCCAAAATGTGGGAATGGATATTATTGTTCCTTTGACTACCCCAATCCTCTGGGAAAAGGTATATTCTGGTGGTGGTAGACTATAACAACCAATATCCATAGTCGGTCAACCTGTCCTCCATTAAGGCAGGAAAAGTAGCAGACACCTTACTAGGGATTTTCTCCCATGTAGGATTTCCAAAGGAGGATATCTCTGATTAAGCAGATAACTTCATGTTGGACCTAATGAAGTGTTTGTGGAAGAGGTGTGGGGTGCTGAAGAGGAGCATTATTTCTTACCACCCACAAGTGAATGGGCTGGTGGAAAGATTCAATGGGACCTAGAAAACCAATATCAGGGCATTTGCAGAACAGCATGGTTGGAACTGGGAGAGATTCCTTCCCCCCTGTTGTTTGCCTCCCAGGAAGTGCTACAACAGTCGACAGTATTTTCCCCCTTCGAACTCTTGTATGGACGTAGGGTGTGGGGTCCATAGATCTGATACAGGAGGACTGGGAAGGTAAACATGCCACCAAGGGGACTCCAATAGTGGAGTATGTATAGACATTTAAGGAAAAACTGAAGGAACGTATGGGAGTGGCGTAGAACAACCTGTCAGCTGCCCAGCAGAGACAAAAGACATGGTACGATTGCAGAGCCAGAGCTTGCTCATATGGAGAAGGACAGGAAATCATGGTTCTGATCACTGTCCAGAAAGACAAGCTGCAGGCAGAGTGGGCGGGACCATACAAGGTAGTTTGGCAAATAAATGGCACCAGGTCTGAACAGTGTCATCATCAACAGTGCTGTCAATAACAGCATCATCTAAACAGCACTGTGAAGTGCAGCAGCAAGTACAAATGCCGCACCAAAAAGCAGCACCACTGGTAGCAGTTGTAAACTACTCTGATGACCACTACCTGTGCTAGGAGTCACAATATTAATTTTGTATTAGCGAAGAGCTCGACCTCCGCACCCCCCAGACTTTATAGAACCAACTCCAGTGGGATGACAGATCATGAGGTAAAGAAGAAACTTGAGGGGGTAGTTTTCCGTCATGGCAGACAGAAAAAAAAACACACTTTGGGGTGGGGGGAAAATGTATCTGCATGTGTTAGGAGACCAGGAACAGAACCCTGGTCTCTCGCTATCTGCTACACAAGCTGCTGCCTAAATCCCCTCTGCCACAGGAGCAGCTTGGTCAGCTAGCATTCTTTTCTTTTACTTGTGTATTCTCTACAGTCCTTGAATAGCTACAGGGTAGTGGCAGTTGCTATATGCTATTCTTCCCCTGTCACTATTCAGGCACTACTTGGTCCTGACAGCGCTGCTTAGACAGCGCTGTTCAGGACACACTGTTTTAACTGGTTATCCAGGTAAACTATGTAAATTACATTGTGGAGTTACCTGACTGGAGATACACCCACAGTATGTACCATGTCAACGTGATGAAGCCCTGTATTCTTCAATTTTTTGAAGATGGCGGCCATGCTTGGCTGTCTGTCATTAGCTTGAAGGAAGGAGTTTTTAATTTTAATATTTTATCGTGATTTGACTTTTATTTTTAATCATTATAGTTAGTGTTGAACTTTAGTTTGGGAAGCACTAGATAGGCACCTCAGTGAGGTAGAGATAGAAGGAAGATTTATTGTTTTTGGTTAGGAGTTTTCCAGTTTGGGAGCAGGTCTACTGTACCTGATTATACCTACCCGATGGCATCGCCAAAGAAAATGGGGAGTCCCAGTGCTTGTTTGCTGCCCGGAGTACTCAGTGTTCCTTGAAGCTACTGCAGAACCAATGAAGAATGTACCAGAGAGTGTACCACAGAGTTCTTGGAGAGTGCTGGATGATCGAACTATCAGATGGTGGACTTGTAGCTGTGGACAGCTGCTTGTCTGCCTGTAGTATGGTGGTGGAAAATCACCCACTCACTTGGGGCGACACTAGACATTGGCTAGCCAGTTGCTAATATGGGCAGCTGGCCTGTCTTCCCATGGCAAAGGTTGTGTGATTAGAAGAAAAGCAGTTGGCAGCTGAATGTTCTGACACTGTGTGAACTGTTGGATGCTTGTTTGAGAGGGGCCTGCAGTGTTGGATCGGGTGCAGTTGCACTCTAGAACTTTGTGGCCAGAGTTTTCTTTCGCCTACAAGGAAAACCAGATCAGATCAATTATTTAACAGCAGACAAAGTGACCTTTGGTTCTTCTTTGAGAGGAAGATTCATACCAGGAGAGGAGCTCAGGCAGTGTGACAGCCTTGATGTTCCTGTTACTGGGAACTCCTCAGGACACTTAAAGTACTTTGCCTATTTGGTCAGTATTATATTACTTATAACTTAGAATTGGCATTGATGGAGATTTGGCCCAGAGTCCCTATAGGAGTGATAGGGACAAATAGTATCTGGGACAATTTCAAATTCTTTTGTGTGCAGTTCCAGGCAGTGAGAGTCCCTTGCCCTGCTACAAACTGTTAGTTTTGCCTCTTCAGTGATATATTTATGACTGTTATTGGTGGGTTCAACCAGGGGCCTTCACTGCTAAAGGACTGAGCTCGGTTTTCTGCTGTAGTACCATGTGAGGAAATTTTGGTGACTGCTCCTGAATTTTGGTCTCCCTCCTATCTATCTTATTTTATTAGTTATTGTAGGTTGGTTTGGGCATTGGGTGGGGGTTGATGTCTGAGTGAGTGTGTGTGTGTGACTGTAAGTAATAGAACTGTATCTTATACTTTGCTATTATTGAGTATAATTTAAATTTGCAAGTTGTTTATTTTGTGGATCTTTACTTTGGGTTTGATTATACTATTTATAGTGGAGGAAGTTAGCTAACTAGTGGTGCTGATTATTTTATTTTAACCAGAAAGGGCTGTAGATTTAGAATGTGTTGGTCAACAGCTCCCTGAAGAAGGCACTATTCCCCATCTCGGCTTTGTGAGCTCTGCCCCTTTGACGGCCCCTCATTATCACCTGAAGTCTATGGACATTGCAGGGCATTAGGTATTGCTCAAAGAGGGAGGAGGTGGTGATCTATGGGGTCTGTTGTAGAGAATGTGGCTGGAGGAAGACAGATTGTTGTGGTGAGCTCTAGTAGGTGCCCTGGGATAATATGGGTTCACAAAAGGGGTCCTCCCTGTCTTGTTCCCATACCAAAGGGCTCTACCTTTGGTGGGCAGGTATCCAGTGGACCAGCCTCATCTGTCTGTCCTTCTTGGGCAGTGTTAAGCAATGCCAGGTTTATCAGAAACAAACAGCTATTACTGCTGATCTGATTTCTACAGTCAACTTGGCTTGTATCACCGAGACAACTGAAATCAATTGTTCCTGCAAGGTTCTCGGTGATCCACTACCAATGCATGGGTGGGGGGGGTAGCAATTTGTTTCAAGTCAAGCTTGATCCTTGCTGCCCTTCCAGTGGAAATTGCAAGGTCCTTTGGATGTGTGGCTGTTCATGAATTTGCTGGTGCTAGTTGCAGGATCCTTCTTATTTATTGACCTCCAGGACAAGAGAAGGAATTCCTGCAGGAAGTTGCAGACTTCATCATCAGACTGGTGTTGGAGTCGCCCAGATGGATAATTCTGGGTGACTTCAATGCATGGGTCGATGATGAACTCTCACCATTTGAGCAAGACTTCCTCTGTTTAATGCAATCTTTGGATCTGACACAGGTGATTAACTCTGCAACTCATGCATGTGGCCACTCTTTGGGCCTTGTCTTCTCACTGGGACTGGAGGTCACTGACCTTATGGTGGAGCTGGTCATTTGGTCAGACCACTATACTGTGAGGTTCTCATTTGAAGACCCCCCCATTAGACTCTCCCCCGTGAAGATGGTCCAGTACCGGCCTTTGAGGGGATTAACATCAGAGGGTCTAATGGCAGTGCTGGATCTATCAGGTGTGATGAGTGCTTGTTATGAGCTGAGAGAGTTGGTGTTGGCTTATAAAAGGGCTGTCACCGACACCATCGATTCTGTCACAACAGTCCATGTTCATCATCTCATTTCACACCAGATATCCACATGGTTTGATGGGATTCCCAGGGAGCTGAAGGCTAGGGGCCAGAGGTTGGAGGGGCGCTGGCTGAGAACCAGATCTGATGAGTAAAAGCTTATTTTGATGCCTCATTATAGAGATTCTCAAACAGCAATCTCCCATAAGAAGAGTTCCTGTCCAAGAAGAATGCTGAAGCAACTAACAGACCAGCTCAGCTCTTCCAGACTGTCATCAGGTTGTGTAATCTGGTCTGACTATAGTCAGAGCCTTTTCACAATTTAAGTGTGATGAATGGGCTGTGTTATTTGATGATAAGATTTCCTTTATCAGATCAAGGATCCAGTCAACACCCTCCACTGGGGCTTGCAGTGATGAGCCATTGTTAGTCACAGGCAGTCCATTTGTCTGGTCTGACTTTGACTGGTTGGTGGTCAAGGATGTCATTAGGGTCATTCAAGAGTTAAGGCCAACCTTACGTAGTTTGGATCTGGGCCCAATGTGCCTTCTTGAAGGCTACGTCAATTCCATTTGCCTGGTCCTTGCTAGGATACTCCAGTGTTCTCTAGCAAGGGGGATCTTTCCTGAGACCCTGAAGGAGGTGGTGGTGAGACCACTCTTGAAACAAACATCATTAGACCCAGACTACCTAGCAAACTACAGACCTGTCTCTAACCTACCCTATTTGGTGAAGGTTATTGAGAAGGTGGTGGCTTTACAACTACAAACTCATTTGTCAACTTACAACATTTATGACCCTCTCCAGTCTGGTTTTATGAAAAGGCACAGTACCGAGACTGCATTGGTTCAGGTGTTTAATGATCTTCTGGTGGCAAGGGACAGAGAGAAACATTCCATTTTGGTTCATCTTGGCCTCTCAGATGCATTTGACACCATGGACCATGGGGTGCTACTGGATCGCCTGTGGAATTGTTGTGGATTGTCTGGTATAGTCCTCAACTGGTTCGATTCTTTCCTCAAAGGCATGATGCAGATGGTGGTTCTGGGGGCTTTTTCCTTAAGTCCATTGCCCTTCCCATGTGGGGTCCTGCAGTGTTATATTTTTTCCCCCAAGTTGTTCGCAGTGTATATGCTACCACTAGGAGAGATTATTAGACAGTACAGATTGAGTTTTCATTACTATGCTGATGATACTCAACTGTACCTGTCTTTTATGGCTGAACAACAGGATGAAGTCTCAGCTTTCAATCTGTGCCTTGCTGAAATCCTGGACTGCATGAGTGCTAACTGGTTGAAGTTAAATCCTGACAATACAGAAGTACTGGGGGTACAATCTGGTTGCCCTAGGGCTAGTGTGTGGGCTGGTCAAGTCACCAGATATAAACTTGGAAATTCCCAGCTTCTCACTTCTAACAAGGTGAAAAATCTTGGTGTTGTGCTGGATAGCAGCCTTACACTTGAATTTCGGGAGTCGGCCATGGTCCAAAGTGCCTTTTATCATTTTAGGAACATCATCAGGATTAAACACCTAATTCTCTGTGGTGATCTGCTATCACTAGTCCATGCCTTTGTGACATCATAGTTTGATTACTGCAGTGCCCTGTACCTAGGGCTATTAGGGGTTGATGTTCACTGCCTACAGCTAGTGTAGAATGTGGCAGCCAGGCTGTTGACTGGCCTTTCAAGGTCATGTCACATTACACCTGTGCTGTGCTGTCTGCACTATCTTCCTGTTAGGTGGTGGATCACATTCAAAGTCAGATTACTGACCTATAAAGCCCGACATGGACTGGGGCCTAGCTACCTTCAAGACCTCCTACAGCTCTACCACCCATCTCGTTACCTCTGGTCAGCTCATGAGGGACTCCTTGTGATTCCTAAGGTCCACTTGAAATTATCTGGCACATGGTCTTTTTGTGTGGTGACCCTGACCCTGTGGAATTCACTCCCCCAGTTGGTCAGGAAGGCCCTCTTGGTTAGTGGCTTTAAGAGGGGTCTGAAGACCTTCCTGTTTACTAGAGAGTTTCCTCTTTTTTAATTTTAATGTATTATGATAATCTTATTTTTTGAATATTTTAATGCGTTATGATGTTGGTATCTGTAAAGCACATAGAGTTGCAATGAAATAGTGTGCTCTTTTAAATTAATAAACCAAACTAAACCATTTCAATAAGGCTGACATGGTATTTTCAGTTTGCAGTCCTGGGGAGGAGACAGATGAGGAGGACCCCCCTTCTTGACTTTCTAGCTGAGAGTAAGCAGAATGTCATCTGTAGAGGCTATTAGGTTGTCTCCACAGTTTACACCTGAACAGGCCCAGGAGGTAGGAAAAGATTTACATAATTTTTCCCCTTTGTTCTCCACCAAGCTTGGATGGACCCAACTAGCCATTCATGATGTGGACACTGGTCCCCAGACACCCATACGTCAGACAGCCTACTGGGTATCTGAGGCAGTCCTAAAAGATATTAGCAGGGAGGTGAAAGAGATAATGGCTCTGGGGTGAACCAGAAATACCACAGACCTTGGGCCTCAATTGTAGTCCTTGTCTCCAAGCCAGACAGGACTACACACTTCTGTGTAGACTGTCATTGGCTCAATGCCATCACAAAGTCTGCTGCTCACCTGATGCCCTGCACAGACATGTTTCTAGACAAGCTGGGGGGTGACCTATCTGATAACTATAGACCTAATCAGGGGGTATTGGCAGTAGAACTGATGGAACTGATGGCAGGACTAGGGAATGGTCAGCCTTCATCACTCCAATAAGCATATTTGAGTTTAAGATAATGTCCTTTGGGGTGATGAATGCCCATGCCACCTTCTAACAATTGCTGAATCTGGCACCGCATCTTACAAAGGATTACACAGTGGCATATGCAGATGACATTGCCATTTTCAGCCATAGCTGGGAAGAGCTCCTGATCTATCTGAGGGAATTGCTGGGCAGAGTACAGGCAGCTTGACTAACTGTGGAAGCAGAGAAGTGCCAGGTGGCTATGGCAGAGGTGACCAATTTGGAACACATAGTGGGGTGGGGACAACTCTACCCAAACTAGGCAAAAATAGAGGTGTTTGAGGCATTGCCCATACCTGAGACCCAGAAGCAGGTAAGGAGCTTCCTTGGGACAGCGGGGTACTACAGAAAATTTGTACCTAACTGCAGCACCTTGGCTGCTCCTCTATATGGCCTATTAAAAAGAGACAGTGAAAGAGAGAGTAATGGTACCCAGCATGAGAGAGAAACTTCACATAGCTGAAAGCCATGCTGTGCAGTGCCCATGGTGGTGGCCAGCTCAGACTTCATCCATTTGTTTGTGGTACAGATGGATGCCTCTGATGTGGGGATTGGCACAGTCCATGCCAGATAGCATGGAAATGTCACTCCATTGTATACCTCAGTAAAATGTTGCTGCTCTGCAAACAGGCTTACTCCACTGTGGAGAAGGAGTTTCTCACTTTGGTGTGCTCTCTAAAGAAATTAGAGCATTATCTCTATGGGAGGAGCTCAAAAGTACAAACTGACCACAACCTTCAAAAAAAATGGCTTAACCAAATGGGGAAAACTAATGGGACGGTTCTAAGATGAAGTATTGCTTTAAAAGCGTATGACATGAATATTATATATAAGACAGAGTCTGAAAATGATGATGCAAATGGCTTATCCTGCCAGTCAGAGTAAAGGCCAGAACTGATGGAACCCATGCTATGAAAGAGGGGAATGTTTCCCCAGGTTCTGTTTAAGAAGGGAACTGTTTAGCAGAGTAGAGCCATGTCATATTTCTGTTGGTTTATAATTAATATTCCCTATCTTGTATGGTGTTGATCAAGCCTGTTTTTTTCTGGAAATATGATTTCAAGGGAAAGCAAAAATTTTGCAGACTTGAACTGGTTCCTTTGTTTTCAGAAAACAATGCCTTACGAGGCAGTTGCAGTAATTGGAGGACAATTGAAAGTTAAAAGCCCAGCTATTCATGCCTGAATCTGCCTGTTTGGCAAAATAGCTAGACAAAGGCTCTGGGTCAAGCTGTCTCAACAAGGGTAGTGCCTAGTGTCTCCAACAGAGTAGCAGAAAAAAAAACTGTTTTTTTCCCCTAACTTGGGGGGTAGAAACCCATCCAGTGAAGAAACTCCTCAGTTGAGTTTTTTTAAATTGGAATATAGAAAGTTGGTTGGTCAGTTGAATTTTTAAAACAAAACATGAAGAGCCAGTTGGTTCCTTGCAGCCATGTGACAAAGCCCAGACATTCACAGTGGGGAAATCCAAAGGCAGGACTTTTGAACCTGCCTTTGAAAAGTCGGGAGAGGTTTGCTAAAAATTCAGTCCTGTATGTGATGAGGAACTGACCAGATGAACCCCTTGTTTTGAATCTTATTACAAAACTGGTAACAAGGACATTTTTACTTTACTGGACTGTAACTCTATCATCTGCTCTGGAACAATGTAGAACTATATGTTAAATTTTAGAAAAGTTAAGTTTACATTTTTGTATATTGTCTAACTTTTATTTTCTTACATCATGTAACTAAATCTTTGACTGTTATTTATACGTTAAAATATAGTATATAATAGGCATTAGTAAAGTCTGTGGCATAATTTTACAATACCTCTGAAACTGTCAGTAGTGTGTAAGCTTCGGAGGGTTTTGTTCCAACAATACCATGCCTGACCTAATGCTTAAAGGCCAAATGCTACCAGGATGGACTACGAGAAGGAACTCTGTGAGTGATGGAAGAGATATGCAAGGTCTCATGGAGGGGTCTGTGGGGTTTGAACTAATCTCTGCATTTCTCTGGAAAAGACATAAATAGGGTTTATAGGGCACCCCGAAAGACCTATACATGCCTGTGGCTGTTCTGGTTCACTGCACAGTGGCCAAGAGGGTTCTCTCTCAGGAACACAGACTCGAGACTGCATTTTCACCCCTCACACAGAGAGAGGGAATTCCATGTTCTCCTGCTGGATACTCAGTTGTATACCCAGTGATTGCCCAGGAATGACAGGGGAGGGGTTTCTTGACCCACATCTCACAGACTGCACTCAGGAGAGTTCACTGTAAGCTGATTGTTCTTATAATTTTGACTGTTTCATTACCCTATTAAACTGTTCTGCTGTAGGGTGCCCAGAGCCCCTGGGGTTGGGTGCCTATCAAATAAAATGTTACTTACTTACAGGCAACCCTGCTCCACAGGAGTGGGACTGTGACCAGACCTCTCAACCTCTGGACTCTAAAATGAGGGACATTAACCCTTGAAATGAGGGACAGTGAGGGACACCACACCCAAAAATGAGAGACACAATGAGGGACATCAGAATTTCAGAACTTTAATGACTTAACACATTGTTCAACAGCATGATATAGCCTGAAATTCAGTCTAATAGTACATTGGGATTGGGGATAAATGACTTATTTTTTCAGTCCTGCTGCTACATCCCATTCCCAGCCAGGGTCATGGCCTGTAGTTTTAGTAGGAGAACATGTCCAGTAAGTACTAGTTGATACAATTTTTTACAATTATCACCTATCAGTCTGTGTGCAATATTTTTCATAGTGCATCTATACTCAGTCAGCCCCCAGCATATTAGGAAATAAAAAAAAAAATTGAAGATCAAATCCTAATTGAGAAAGTGGCAGCAGTGCAGAAGTGCAGACAGTCAAGCTCAAGCACTTAGAACTGAATAACCTGAGTTAAAAACTTGACCCTACTCACCATCACCTGCACAACTCAGCTGAGCTAGCACTTGAGTTCCATGCCCATCCGGTCTCTACCACTCTTACTGGGTAAGTGTGGGTGACTGACTCATTTTTCTCCAGCTGGCAGGCAGTGCATGGCAGGGGCTTTGATGCAGTGGGTGGCACTGTGGCAGGTGAACTGGGGCTGCGCCATTGCATGCTGAATATCTCCATCTGGATAGAGGTACTGCTGCTTGCTGCTGCCATTGATTCATGAGGCTATGCCACACACACACACATGATGCACCTAGCAGTAAAGTAATAGCAAGGGAGGGGAGCCTAAAAGTTAACAGGGACAACTGGTGCTCCAGGCTGGCAGCACCATGAATAGGATCCATCAAGAATGTGATCCAGAGGCCTTCAGGGGTCCAGTAAAGCACCACACGTAGATCCATGACCTTAAGTTATTTCCAGTCCAGTGGCACAGCTCACAGATGCTCACACACCTCTGTGATAGTGCATGTGTTGAAGCACAGAATCAAGAGTCAGAGAGGAGGAGGAGGAGGAGCAAGTGTGACCAACCTGACCCAAATTGCCTTCCGTGTGCTCGTTCCCAATAATTCCAGTAGGACCGTTATGCGTGTTTAAAGGGTCCATTGACATCAGCACTACTGTCACTGTTGAATTCGGGACAAGGACAGGTGCTGGTGGGACAGCGAGACAACTTTAGAAAATTAGGGCAAATGCAGGATGTCCCACACAATGTAGGACACCTGAGAGTTATGACTGTGAGAGTCCTGAAAAAAGCCCCTGTCCCAGATGGCCTTCACTCTGACAGTGTACATAAATTGCTCCTAAACATGGTAATCATACCCGCTACAGTAAATGCATTCATTTGGCAAAATGCTTACCATTGATGTTGCCATAATAATCAGGACACTATTATCCTCTTCCATTTAGTACAGTATATTAGCATGCACCAGTATCAGTGTTTTTTTTCTATGTCATTGCTGTTATTGTTTCTTTCTACTTTTATGTACATGTTATTGCAGCCTACAGCATATATTTTTACAGGACTGAATACTGGTGTTGGAGTTATAGAGTCAGTGATTATATTAGAGAACTACCAAGGATTTTGTAAGCATTCAATGGTCAAGCTTTGTTGACTTAAAACATTGATCTATAGCAATGCTCTTTCTCAAAGTCAGTATGACACTCTGTAAGTGTGCATTGATTAGACAGAATGATATTTGTTGATCATATCATTTATGTGAACTAGAACAGTTGTTGCAATGAAATTTACTAAGTAAAATGGGAAGACTTCACCTATAATATCTTAAATAATGAGTACATAATTTAGTTGTGATTTTATTTCTCTACTGGATATCGAAATCCCAAATTGTGATCTGGGAAGAAACCCTGCTACAATTGATGCAAGGCTATTAGATGATACAAATTTTAGATTTAAAGTTATTACATGTAATGAAGTTAAAAAAGAGCTATCGTGATTATAAATAAATAAAGCCTAGGGCCCTGATGCTATTGAAAATAGATTTTTAAAAGATGCTGCAGAAATAGTGGCCACAATTTTAACTAAACTTTTTAATTGGAGCCTAACAGACAGACATTTCCCTGAAGAGTGGAAGAAGGACAAAATAGTCCCAGTACATAAAGTGGGGATGGGATCCAATCATACCTGCTAACTATAGGCCTATAGCCTTGTTATCCTTGATGTCAAAGGTAATGGAGAGGCTGATTCAGAGGCAGTTAAGTGAGTATCTAGAAAAACAATCCTTACTAATCAGCTCTCAATCTAGATTCCAGAAAGAGCACTCCACGGATAATGCTCTCACTGACTTTATAGATACAACAGCTTCCAAGCTGGATGGGAGTAGGGCAATGGGTGCAGTGTTCGTGGACTTATTCAAAGCCTTCGACACCGTGGACCACAGGATGCTAATTCAGAGACTGGGATCCCTTGGAATTGACAATGAAACTTTAAAATGGTTTCACTCTTACTTACTAAACAGGGTTTTATTTTTTATTTTTATTTTATTGAAATCTAGGATTACAAATACCTTTGAGCAGGAACTGCTCATTTACAAAGGTTCCACGTCGAAGGAATGCAGGGTATACATGCATACAAAGGTCAACATAATAATACATAGTTACACAATAAAAAGAAGTAAGAGACTGAGGCTTAGGAAATTCCAGTAATTCAAAATGTGCCAAATGTTAGGTAGCATGACATACCAGCCAAGGGCAATCTTAGAAATAAGCACTGCAGGTGAGAGGGAAGGGGGTATGCAGGCAGGAAGGCCATTGTCGGAGAGTAGAGGGTGAGGGTAAGTGCTCTAAAGGGGAGGGAGGGAGGATAAAAGTCAGGAAATGCCCGGGGGGAGGAAAGGGAGAGGGGGCAAGGGTGTGGGCAGGTAGAAGGGGGCAAGGCAGGGAGAGGTAGCTATCAAGACTGAAGTGGAGGGCAGTGAGAGGTGGGCCTCTGATTAGGCGAGGCAGTCACAATGACTAGTTGAAATGAGATGAAGTCAGAGATGTCTCTTAAAAGGGCCAAGAGCCACAGCAGTAAGAGTTTCTTTGTTGAGAGTATTGTACCACTGTGGTGCTCTGTGGGCAAAGGCCCTCTGGCCCATGGTAGTCTGGCATCTGGGGACAAGGAAGGTTAGTTGTTGTGAACTTCTAGTTCGCTGGGCGCTGTGGTGGTCAATGAGAAGCTTTTTAATGCCTGGGGGCATGACCCCAAAGAGGACTTTTTTGGCTAAGAGGCAGGTTTGATACTGAATCTGGCTGATGAGAGGAAGCCATCCTGTCCGAGTGTACAGGTCACAAGTGTGTGTAAGTCAGTCAGCCCCAGTTAGCATCCTGCATGCTTTGCTGAATGGAACTGTAATTCTGTGGAGGGCAGAGGTGGAGGCAGAGCCATAAATTCCTAGCACATAATCGATGATGGAGGTGTCCGAGCTGTTGATAGCCAACCAGAGAGTGTCAGGAGTCATGCAGTGTTTGTGCCTGTAGAGCAGGCCTATATGGATGTTGGTGGCTTTGGCGACAGAATCTATGTGCCAATGGTAGGAGAGTGAGCTGTCCAATGTAACACCTAGGTATTTAAAATCAGGAATGTGTTCAAGTAAGGTTTAGCAAGTCCAGATTTGGGAAACCCTATCAAAGAAGGCAAAAGTTTTGAGGGGAGCCCTCAGGGCTCTGTCTTGAGGCCCACACAATTTTCTTTGGTACATACTGTATAAATGACTTGGTTAAAATATCAAATCAAACAACTATTAAACTGTATGTGGAAGATACGGTCTTACTAGAAAGTGGAAATGCTGTTAATGATATGGAATTAGGACTCCAATCTGATTTCACAAATTTAGAGAAATGGCTAGCTCAGTCAAGGTTAGTCCTAAACAGTAAAAAAATAAAACTATGCTTTTTAATCCATCATCAAAGAAAAACAAAATACAAAACAGGAAATTAATATAAAAATCCTTAATGGTAAGATTCTGGGTCAAGAATCTCAGTATAAATATTTGGGGGTGTGGGTAGATGAAGGTTTAAAATTTGATGTCCATATTTTGGATATGATAGGTAAAGTAAACAAAAAACCTGGAGCCTTCTGTAGATAGAGCTTTTGCAGGAACAAAAAAATACGTACAGATATTGTTAACCAGCTACATATACCAAATATAGATTATGGTAGTCAGATTTATGAGCTGGCCAGTAAAACCTTATTACAAAAGGTGGATGTGACCTATAACAGTTTGACAAGATTTATACTGAGATGCAACACTCGTTATCACTATTGCAACATTTACCAATAAGTGGGGTGGTTAACCCCTGAAAACAAAAGAAGACAGATGTGGGCAAATCAATTTTATAGAGTATTAAATTCAGGCAATCCAAAATACTTGGGGCAGGATTCACAAAGTGCTTACGCTTGGTGCATCTCAGATGTCCTGGCGCAAATGAGATGTGTCAAGTGCCAAAAGTGGTATTCATAGAAGATGCACCGGAGGATGCTCCCAGTGCATCCCTTCTGTGAATACCACTGCTGCACCCAACCCAGGAATGTGACAGAGCAACCCCCTGGTCAGGCTTGGTACACAATGGGGCAGTGCATCTCGTGATATGCTGCGCCAAAAGCTACCATTCACAGCCATGGACATGCAAATGGGGCCATTAGGCATGCAAGGTGCAGTGGGGCCATTTGCATGTTATTATTGCCCCATTTGCATGCACCTAGCAGGTTGCACCTGGTGGACACCCCACAATGGATATGAGCCACACACACCCTAAGGGAGGTGGTTTGCACCCCCACCCGTCCCCGGCCCATTCACTGGCCTAGAGAACACCCACCTAATGCCCCAGAGATCCAGTGGTCCCTCTCATTGCCCAACCTCCATTCTGAATGTTGCACACTGCAGTGGTATATCCATGGATGAATAAACCCCCTTCCACCCACATCCCCATTCACCTGCCACTCTCTGCAGTGATATTGCTGAATAGAAGAACCCACCTCCCCACCCTGACCCAACAGACAATCCCAATGCCCCCCTGAGCCCAGCAGACCTTCGCCACCCACCAGGTACTCCACACAGCTCACACAGCCCCCATCCCAGCTGAATCCCACCATTGGAGCAGCAGCACAACGACCCAGTATACCTGCATGGCTGCCTGCTGACAGAGCTGTCCGTGACTGATAGCTACTGTACTATTGACAGCCCATTGGTGGACCCTGATGACCAATGGGCTTGCAATGAGTACTGTACTCTGTTGTTCACATGAATGACAGAGTATTGTACTCGCTGTAAGCCCATTGGTCAACAGGGTCCACCAATGGGCTGTCAGTAGTACAGTAACTGTCAGTCATGGACAGCTCTGTCAGTGGGCAGCCATGGAGGTATGCAGGTGGGTTGTGCTGCCCACCAATGGTGGGACTCGGCTGGGACAGGGGGAGCTGGGTGGGTTGGAGGTACCTGAGTGGGTAGGGGGTCCACTGGGCTTCCAGGTGAGCCTTCTGAATTGCTGGCTGGGTTCGGGTGAGGAGGGTGGGTTCTCCATTTCAGCAATATTGTTGTAGAGAGTGGCAGTTGAACAGGGATGCAGGCAGGTAGGGGAGTCTGTGTGCCACATATTTGCTGCAGTGAGCTGCAGGTTAATGGGGATGCTGGTGGAGAGAGGATTTGTTTCAACATATCCGCTGCTGAGAGTGGCAGAATCACGGGGATGTGGGCAGGGGGGCACACTGGACTGTCAGGGTGGGCAGGCAGCCATGCTGATGTCTGCAGTACAGCAGCCTACTTGTGGGTGACAACCCACTTAAGTCTACTTGAGGTAGACGTATCTTTGGGAGGTGCATCTCCGACTTGCCCCAGGGATGAGCCACCAGGATGGGCTGTGAATGGAGCTGTGCACCGTATGCAAGGGCACACCCCTTTACAGCCCCTCCAGATGAGCTGCATATAATTATGGGTGGTATGTGGCACATCTGCAATGCATTGGCACAGTGGGAATGTGCCAGCGCATAAGCCCCCTACCAGAATCATGCCAGTGTGCAAGTTAGTGATGTGCAGGTGTATCTCAGATGCGCTGGGTGCATTCCTTTGGTGAATCCTGCCCCTGATGGATAAACTGCAGAAAACTTAATATAGGCACAAATATAATTTAAGAGACTCCCAACACACATTCACAAAACAAAAAATTAGTTTGGAAACATGACCATTATAGCTAATTATACATCTATTTAGAATTTATTAGATAATAATCTGAAAAGCATAAATAATAAACCATAATATTTTGCTAAATTATTAAAATATGAGATAAAAAAAAGATACACCTCAATTTAAACACTGGGGTTGTAACTTGGGGGACTGAGAATGTTAGAATTGAGGTCTATGGGTGCTATAAGTGTGATGTTTGATGGATGAATATGAAATGTGTGTGTTGTATATTAAGTGTGTTTTAATAGTAGTAACTTTTAAACTTTTAATCTTTAAAATTCAGGACCATCTTTTAAATAGGTCTTAGGACCTAACAATATGAAAATGAGATCTTATCCTGTATAAAAATGAAAAATGTTACTACTAATATCATGAGAGGTTTACATAGGAACTTACAGCTTTTTTCATTATTTCATATTTTAATAACGTATAATGTAAGTTCTTAGGACTGAGATTGTGTTAGTGTAAATACTTATTAATTTAAATTAATCACAAGTACAATACAGCCTATCTAGATATGATACATTTGTAACTCCTAGGTGGTGCTGTCCCAAGGGCTACTACCCCTGCCTGCTTGGCTAGTAGCAGGTTAAGGGGCCTGAGTTCTGAAATGGGTGTCTCCACCCAGAGATCAGGGGT
Organism: Neoceratodus forsteri; assembly: GCA_016271365.2. Lineage (NCBI taxonomy): Eukaryota > Metazoa > Chordata > Ceratodontiformes > Ceratodontidae > Neoceratodus > Neoceratodus forsteri. The sequence continues at coordinate 536,750,194 of CM057449.1, read as the reverse complement.
GGTAGTGGTCAAGGTAACCTGGGCACAGCTCTCCGGGACACTGTAACCCCCCTCTTTCCCCTCTAGTGGCCTGAACACTGTACAATAATCACTTTCACAATACCCCTGGTACACCACACAAGTACTCACACTGTTTGCACTTACCACCAGGGCTGGCTCCTCTAGCTTGACTCTGGAGACCCCCTGTAAAACAAGATTATGCACAGCAAATAGCAACAGTACAGTACTTTGAGCACATACTGGAACTACAGTCAGATGACATGCAGAAAAAGTTAGATTTGATTTATTCAGGGGACTTGAACAAGGAAGGGGCAAAATCAGGTTAATTAGCTTAAAGGTTATATCAGTCAAGCAGTTATAGATGTGTTTTGAGTACCCCCACACAGTCCACCTCTGGGTACCCAGGTGGAGAAGAGATGGGTTAGCCAGGACCGTTGCCTGGGGTTGCAGCTGGTTGGGTCCCTGTGACGGAAAACACAACATGCACAGTACACAATATTTGTAATCCTGAGCCAGAGGGCTCAGTTTGTAAAGGAAACAAGACAAAAAGACAATCAGATGACACACTCAGATTAAGCTGTTGTTGCAGGGAGCTACCCTGGTATTTACTCATTATACCCAAGACTGGACACAGGCTGGATGAAAATCGAGACAGCAGGTGGTTGATCTGGAATGCCAGGAGAAGCAGGGCCCATGCGAGTCACAGAGGTGTCATTCCTGTTCAAGCGTGGAACAGGGGCCTGATCCCCAGGCAGGTCTCTCTTCGATGGCTTCTCTGTGCAGTGGGTGGTCTGGCTGGGCCAGTCTGGCAAGGCCCAGACCGCATGAAGACAAATTCCGGTGCAGTCCATTTTGGGCTGGATAGAGTTTCCAGTAAGCAGAACACAGTTCACACAATGGGGAACTAACTCACAACCCACTAGCAGCTCATAGCACAAATTTCGTGTACGGGAATTCTACTGTACCAGGCAAAGCGCTCCCTGGTCACAATCGCGAAGTCTCTGCACACGCCGGGAGCTTAGGGGTAGCTGTAACTCCTGACAGGCCGATGGCATTGAGCAAAATCTTTGGTCTTCTTCAGGATGAGCCTGGCCCACTTCAGTAGCTTACTTTAGTCACACAAACTTTGATTTAGTCCAAAATAATTATCTTCTCTTCCTCTCAGGAGCAGCAGGCAGACATACAGGCCAAACACTCAGCCTTTTTCCAGTTCTCCCATGCGAATCCACTCAGGATTGCTGCTCAGAATCACTTCAGCTCCTTCTTCTTGAGCTTCCAGCCCAGAACTAACTGAAAACTGCAAGCAGCCTGGGACTTCCCCAAGATCCAAAAGGTTTGGTTGGCTGATTTGGCTGTCAGTCAAAGCAAGAGCTCCCCTTCAGTTTCAAAAAAGGCACAAAAAGTTCAAACTACGGTCCCTACAGATTTTGAATTCAGACAGGTCCTGCAGTCCAGCTACATTTTAGGTCCCATCAGCACTAATTGGTCCAATTTGCAGTCCAGGACTAAGATAGTGCAGACAAACAAAACAGTCCTTGCTACAAAGAAAGCAGGTTAGACAAACTACATTATCATTATCACTCTAAATGATTTTCAGTAAATAGTTACATCTTTCAGCAGAGCTCCCTCTCAGATTACTTAAGTTGTAATTAGGCAGCTCTTAAATAGACAGTAGACAGAGGCTATATAGACTCTGGTATTCACATTTAAACTAATAAAACACAGGACACCAGCCTGGCAGTGAGCATTTAGGCAAGCTCAAGGAAGACTTTTTGGGAACCCCCATTTGTAGGGGGGTTTCACCCTTCCCTGCCTAGGAAAACTTGGCATCCGTGTCAATTCTGTACCATCATAATATTGAAAATGCAACATATACAAGAAACTTATACCATTAGCATGCTATACAAGTATTATCTGATTCATCAATTGGCATAACTTGTCACTTTGCTGTATATTTCAATGTACTCCACTATATCATTTCCATTCTGACAATACATTATGCATATTTCACACAGGTAAATTGAACATTACTATACAGAATCATGTAATAACTTCTTGTACTCTAAACAATGCAAGAGGGGGCCCTTCCCTATCAGCTAACTTGGGGTTGGATGGGTTGGGGGCACCATGGCGAGATGGCAGAACAAGTAACTTGGAATGGGCTTTCAAGCTCAATTTGGGTGGTGAGCTCTGAGAGACACAAACACCTTTATGGACTACTTTGAGAGGCAAATCCACAGGCCTCCTGGGGGAATCGTAACTTAAGTGCACCAGTGGCTTGGCAGCTTAACCAGTCTTTCTGTGGTGAACAACCACAGTCTCTGTACTTTCAGCAATGGTCTTGGAGCTTTCATCACTTGTGAGGGGTGCCTCTGCATGAAGAGGAATGTCCAAATTGGGAGCACTGTTAGCCCCTTGCTCTGTAGTCTCTTTTTCTGCAACACTTGGCTCATTTTGAAAACACTCTGGCACTGAAGGGGGGTTGTCAGCACTCTCATAGTGTTCCTCAAGTTCTGGCATGTCACGAGAAAGACTCATACCATCAGCCCCTCCTTCAGGCAAATCATACAGTTCCACGATACACAAAGACTCAGAATCCTCAGACATGATACTTTGCACTTCACCTTCAGGGAGCACTGGCTCCAAGGATGATGCCGGGGCATTAGGCAGTCCAGAAGGCCCAGCTTCATCCCCAAAATTCAACATAGGATTTCCACAAAACAACTGACTCAGTTCACATGAGGGGTAATAGGCATTATCACACTCACTGTCATCCGAGTTAGACTGGCAGTCACTATCATTCTGGGTCTGCTGTGGAGAAGTCTTAAATCAGCAACCACAGTGGCAGGCTGACTCTGTTTCTTTCTTGCAGCAGCATGAGTCACTGGTCCAGGGTAATCAATCTCGGTGGGTTCAGACTCAATTATAACTTGACCAATAGGTAGCAAGTGGTTACAGTACAAGGTCTTGACAACTTTGGAGTTATTCTCTGGGCGCACTTTGTACATTGGTAAATCATCCAACTTTCCAACTATGACATGGGGAATATTGTGCCATCGATCAGCAATTTTGTGTTTACCATGCAATCCTAAATTTTGCAACAACACACGGTCTCCAGTCCTAAGCTCTTGAGCCTTTACTTTTCAATCATGTCTCTCTTTGTTGGCTAGATTTCTTTTGGCAGCAATTGTCTGGGCCAGTTGATAGGCATGATTCAATTGAGCTTTCAGTTTTTGTGCATATAGTAGGTAATCTTCGGCTCGGACTCCATTGGGAGAAACCCCAAAACAGACATCAACAGGCAGCTGGGCCTCTCTCCCGAACATGAGACAGTAGGGAGAGGACCCGGTAGCATCATTCTTCGTGCAATTGTATGCGTGTACCGAGGTGCTAATCTGCTGGATCCATTTATGCTTATCTTTTGAGTGGAGGGTGCCTAGCATTTCTAGCAAATGTACAGTTAAAGTGTTCTGATTGAGAATCTCCCCTGCAGGTGATAAGGGGATGTTGTTGACTTTCGTACCCCCATAGAGAGAGAGCATTTCTTTGATTAGCTGACTCTCAAAGTCCCAGTCCTGATCAGAGTGATTTCGCTTGGGGGGCCCCATAGTGGATGAAGAAATTTTCCACTAGCACCTTGGCCACGGTAGATGCTTTTTGATCCTTGGTGGGAAAAGCTTGTGCATACCGTGTGAAATGGTCCGTAACCATTAACACATTGCCAATGTTTTGCTGATCAGGTTTTAAACTCAAGAAGTCTATGCAGACTAGTTCCATTGGGGTACTGGTGGTAATGTTGACAAGGGGGCAGCCCTCTGAGGAAGGGCTTTTCTCTGCAGGCAGTGACTAGAAGTCCTTATGTGGTGCTCAACATCGATCCCCATCTTGGGCCAATAGAATCGAGTTCATACTAGGTCAAGAGTCTGGTCGATACCGAGGTGGCTCATATGATTGTGGAGGGACCTCAGTACCAAATCTTTGAAGGCTGTGGGCAGGACCAATTGTTGCTTGTCTATTTGGCCACCCCAATCTACTGTCTCTCTATACAACAACTGATTAAGCAGCTTCAACCTGGGGCCTTCTATAAAAAATAAAGTGGTTTGCAGATTAGAAGAACACAACTTGGACACATCTTTTCCTGCACGAAGGGTGTCAAGTGCTGGCTGAATCATAGGATCTTGGGATTGAGCCCATTGAATGCTGTCATTGTAAAACTGAGATAGTGCACTAATATCTAGAGCAGAAAAGTGTCAATATGCTGCCGGTATGCGGGTGTCAGAGGGGCCCAAGCAATCTGCTAAGCAGTCCGCTGTGTCTGTAGACATCTGTTCATTTCTATCAAACTTTTGGCACAATGCTTGGATGTCAGGTTCAGACAGCCTGACCCAGTCACTCTTGGAAATGGGCTTCTGGGATAGGGTGTCAGCATCAATATGATTCAGGCCCAGTCTGTATTCGACAGCATACTCATATGCTGACAATGCAGAAAGCCACCGGTGCCTCATGGCATCTAACTTAGCTGAAGTCTGTACATAGGTCAATGGGTTATTGTCAGTCCTCACCAATATTTTCTCCCCATAGAGGTAATCATGAAACTGGTTGACAATGGCCCATTTTAACGCAGGGAACTCCAACTTGTGCACAGGGTAGTTTCACTCTGATGGGGTCAAGTGCCTACTGGTGAATGCCACTAGTCTCAAACCATCCTCATGGTCTTGATACAGTACAGCTCCTAGACCATGCAGATTGACATCAGTATTCAACACATAGGGTTTGGTGGGATCAGCATAAGCAAGGATGGGGGCATGGGTGAGCTGGTATATGACTTTGTGGAAAGCTGCTTCACAGTCAGGCATCCAACAGGACCAGAAAAGTTCACCTGGGTAGAAATATGCTTTGTCTGGTTCTTTGATGGACCCTTTTTTGTATTTTTGATTGGTAGGAGGGTAACTCTGGGTAAGATTGAAGAGTGGCTGAATCACTTTGCAATAGTCCTTTATGAACCAGTGGTAGTAGCCACAGAATACCAGGAAACTGTGTAGTTCTTTCAAATTGTGGGGCTGGGGCCAAATAGTCAAGGCTTCAACTTTACTAGGATCAGTCTCTATCCCCTCTGTGGATACTATGTGCCCCACATACTTCACAGAGGTTTGGAAAAACTGGCACTTGTCAATGGACAGCTTGAAGCCAAAATCTTACATTTGGTGTAGTACTTTGAACAGTCAACTCTCATGTTCCTCTACGGAGCTCCAAAACACAATGACATTGTCCAAGTACACCAGGCATTCCAGCAAATTCATGTCTCCCACCACTCGTTCCATCAGTCGCTGGATGGTGGCTGGGATGCCCGATATCCCCTGTGGCATTCTCAGCAATTCATAGAACCCCAAAGGACAGATGAAGGCTGTCTTCTCATGGTCCTTCAGAGTCATCAGAATCTGGTAATATCCACTGTGAAGATCCAACACTGAGAACCATTTGCTCCCATTCAAACAATCCAGAGCATCTTGTATACGGGGCATAGTGTTTTGATTGGGAATGGTCCACCTGTTGAGGGTCTGATAATCCACACACATTCTTACTGTTCCATTCTTCTTATGCGCAACCACAATGGGAGAAGCATATGGGCTCCTTGATTCTTGTATCACACCAGCTGCGAGCATTTCCTGCAAGTGTCTTCTCGCATCATCTATGTCTGCAGGGGCTAGGCATCGAGACCTCTCTTGAAATGGCCATTCATCATGCAGGCATATGTGATGCTCCACACCCTGAATGCATCCCACGTCCCATTCCTTCAATGAAGACACTTGGTCTCTTTGTGCAAGTTTCTGGCTAATTCTAGTCTTCCATTCAATGGGGAGTCACCAAAATCAAAGAAGTCGGGAGTCATTCTATCTGTCTTGCCAGGGGGTTTGTTGCTGAGCAACACTGCAGAGTCTGCACAGTGTACCGTAGGTAGGGTGCATCCTCTGTTCATCCGGATCTCCCGATCTGACACATTATGAGTCTGGACCATCACTCATCGAGCATAGGCATGATCATGAGCTGGCAAGATGCTTGGCTTAACCAATAATCCTTGCAGAAATGTTCCATCGGCTGGCGGGTCCAACATCGGTATTTTGTTCTTGACATGTTTGTGGAGACGGACCTCCCCTTGAATGGTACACTGGGTGTTAGGGGCCAGTACCATTGAATCAGGATCCTTCTTCCACATGAACCCCACTGGTTCATCTTGGTCCACTCCCTTGGGGTTCTGTTGCAAATCATAGGCCCTCTTGATCACAGCAGGAACTCTTAGGATCCTCCCAGTCCATCGTCCTTGTTTGTCATGACAGACTCTGCAGTGTTGCCCAGCAACAAACCCCCTGGCAAGACAGATAGAATGATTCCCAACTTCTTTGATTTTGGTGACTCGCCATTGAATGGAAGACTAGAATTAGCCAGAAACTTGCACAAAGAGATCAAGTGTCTTCATTGAAGGAATGGGACATGGGATGCATTCAGGGTATGGAGCATCACATATGCCTGCATGATGAATGGCCATTTCAAGAGTGGTCTCGATGCCTAGCCCCTGCAGACATAGATGATGTGAGAAGACACTTGCAGGAAATGCTCGCAGCTGGTGTGATACAAGAATCAAGGAGCCCATATGCTTCTCCCATTGTGGTTGTGCATAAGAAGATTGGAACAGTAAGAATGTGTGTGGATTATCGGACCCTCAACAGGTGGACCATTCCCAATCAATACACCATGCCCCGTATACAAGATGCTCTGGATTGTTTGAATGGGAGCAAATGGTTCTTGGTGTTGGCTTCACAGTGATATTACTGATTCTGATGACCTAAAGGACCATGAGAAGACAGCTTCATCTGTCCTTTTGGGGTTCTATGAATTCTTGAGAATGCTGGCGATATCGGGCACCCCAGCCACCATCCAGCGACTGATGGAACGAAGTGGTGGAGACATGAATTTGCTGGAGTGCCTGGTGTACTTGACAATGTCATTGTGTTTTGGAGCTCTGTAGAGGAACATGAGAGTCGACTGTTCAAAGTACTACACCAAATGTAAGATTTTGGCTTCAAGCTGTCCATTGACAAGTGCCAGTTTTTCCAAACCTCTGTGAAGTATGTGGGGCACATAGTATCCACAGAGGGGATAGAGACTGATCCTAGTAAAGTTGAAGCCTTGACTATTTGGCCCCAGCCCCACAATTTGAAAGAACTACAAAGTTTCCTGGTATTCTGTGGCTACTACCACTGGTTCATAAAGGACTATTGCAAAGTGATTTGGCCACTCTTGAATCTTACCCAGAGTTACCCTCCTACCAATCAAAAATACAAAAAAGGGTCCATCAAAGAACCAGACAAAGCATATTTCCACCCAGGTGAACTTTTCTGGTCCTGTTGGATGCCTGACTGTGAAGCAGCTTTCCACAAAGTCATATACCAGCTCACCCATGCCCCCATCCTTGCTTATGCTGATTCCACCAAACCCTATGTGCTGAATACTTATGTCAATTTGCAGGGTCTAGGAGCTGTACTGTATCAAGACCATGAGGATGGTTTGAGACCAGTGGCATTCACCAGTAGGCACTTGACCCCATCAGAGTGAAACTACCCTGTGCACAAGTTGGAGTCTCAGGAAGAAATGGGCCATTGTCAACCAGTTTCATGATTACCTCTATGGGGAGAAAAATAATGGTTAGGACTGACAATAACCCATTGACCTATGTACAGACTTCAGCTAAGTTAGATGCCACGGGGCACCAGTGGCTTTCTGCATTGTCAGCATATGATTATGCTGTCAAATACAGACTGGGCCTGAATCATATTGATGCTGACACCCTATCCCAGAAGTCCATTTCCAAGAGTGATTGGGTCAGGCTGTCTGAACCTGACATCCAAGCATTGTGCCAAACGTTTGATAGAAATGAACAGATGTCTACAGACACAGTGGACTGCTTAGCAGATTGCTTGGGCCCCTCTGACACCCGCATACCGGCCAGTCTCCCAAACATATGGGCGTTGGTCCCAATTAACAGGGGAACCCCATCATACAGTCCAGTAGGGGCACACACTAAGGCCAGTGTCTTGACTTGTTCCTCTACACCAGTTACAGCTGTAGGAAATAACAACCAGAGGTGGACATATCCTAGGTAGTGATAAGACTTGTCACTCAGCCCCCACACATGTAGGCCTTCCAGGGATTGTAAGGGCACAGCAGATAAGTGTTTGTCATACCAGTCCTTAAATATAATGGTCACTTGTGACCCACTGTCCAGCACAGCCCGAGTAGAAATACCATTCACAGTCATGGTAGTCTCCATTGAAGGGACCACTATTTTGGACCAGTCTGGAGAGGCAGCAGTAGGGGCCTGGACAGATGATTTAGCCACATAGGGATTTGAGTTACTACTTCTTGAACTCTCACTGCGGTCATTTTGGGCACTCCCCGACCGCTGATTCATTCTCCGAAGCTCTCCTTGAAGCCTGTATACAACTTTATCTAGGTCTTTTGTTGACCAGCATTCACTCTTCAAGTGTCCATCCTTCCCACAATTATGGCAAAATATGTTTTCTGGGATTTGGGGTGGCCGAGGCATCACACTGGGAGCTGGGGCGGTGGTACTACCAACTGAAAACCTTGGTGCCATCTCTGTCTGCTGTGTGGTGAACATTTGGAGACATCTCATCAATTCTCTTACTTTCATAGTCAAGACATTGAGTTTTGAGCAGCTGTCAACACGAGATGCCTGGGTGGACACCCCAACCCCATAGCAGATGCAGTTGGATAAGGGTCGGTGTCTGTACTTGCAGGAGCGACCTTAATAAAGAGACTGTTTTTTGTTTTCCTGAACTCCCTCAGCAGTTCATCCCATAGTGGCACACCCTCATTGGTCCCCACTTAGGAAAGGCCTTCCAATGCCTTGATCACTTGGGCTGTGCTCACCCTAGAATTACAGTCCCTCTCTTCATCTTCAACCTCCCGGAGTTCTTTTTTCAAGTCACAGTAGTGTGGTGGGTTACCCCTTCTATCTGGGAGCCTTAATTGCAGAGTTGCAATTTAGAATGCTTTGCATGTTGCAGTATGTGCCCCAACCTCACATGGTTTAAGTCAGTGGTGGCTACCCCACCTTTTTGGTAAGCATTCTGCAGCGCTCTTTCCAGACGAGTAACATATGCAGATAAACTTTCCCCTGGCCATTGTTTTGTACCTTGAAATTTCCACATCAAGTTCACCCCTGACTTAATGCTCCCAAAATTGCCTTCGAGTGCAGATAGGTACTTCTGGGCAGATGCATCAGGGTTTGTGGACCTCAGAAATTTAATGGCCCCTAGTGCAGGACCACTCAAACTTTCTATGACCCTTTCCTATTCCTCAGCCTCTGCACATGTCCATTCAGGTACCAAAGGGACAACACAATCTATCCAGGTCTCCCAATCATCCTCCCCTTGGGGGTTGGGGAGAGTGCCGGACAAGATTATCAACCCTCGGTAAGAGTCGTGACTAATGGCAGGTACAGACATAGGAGCCAGCATTGGAACAGGCACAGAAGAAGGGGCAATAACAGGTGCTGGAGTGGGAGAAGGTGTTGGGGGAGGAACACCCCCAGGTGGCAGGAATAGTTTCTTTAAGTCCTCCAGAGTTTTCCCTTCCTCCAGCGACAACTTAGCAAATTTCTCCTCAAAGGTCTCAGATAGTGGGGAGAGCTCATTCTCTACTGTCTTTAGTTATCACTCTCAAGGCAGTGAGGGCTCCTTCAGGGGTGATAGTCCACGGCACTTTGGAACTGTCTACTGGGTCCTTACACTCTACTAATGCCATGTAACTTTGGGCAAGCAGATTAGCCTGTCGACCCACCACCACAGGGTTTTGTAAACATTCAGCCTTGGAAAGTACTCCCTCTACAGTGTCCTTATTGGTACCCAGGGGAATATCCAGGATAAGTATAGCATTTAGGGGGTCGATCTCCTGCCCAGTACACCACCCCACCAACTGGTGTACAGCCACTTCTGTTGGGGTAGCCATTTATTTTTAACAGCAATTAGCAAATTTGGCCACTAGAAGACACAGGTTCAGGTTCAATGTTTTATTGTTCAGCAATCAAGCCTTTACAACATACTAAAAGCATAAAATTATGTACAAAAAAGAAGAAAAAAAAATTAAATCTAATATTACATTTAAAATTTTGACACATAAAAATCCATGAACAAATTAATTGTCATAGGCAGAGAGACGTTTTTCTTTGTGTTTCAATACTTGATAAAAAAAACTTGAAACCATCTTAGCCTCCTCAATGTCTGAGGATGAAGAAGTATGAATAAAATATCATATTTTGAATTCCATATTTAATAAGAATCATTTAACAGATTAAACCGTGGGGTTTTATATAAAGGCACTGTACCGTAATATGATGAAGATCTTCTTGAAAACCCTTGTTACATCTGCAAAACTCAAACCTAAATTGGGTGGAGTCGTCTCATTAAAAAGCATATTTAGAACAGATGATTCCCAGTCTTGCCCAAGTAATCATTTTTCTTTCTAACAGGGACAGCCCAAGAGTAAGATATTTATCTATAAATACATCAATTTTATTTTGAGCTAACCACCTGGCCTGACATTGAACTCTGAGGAGCTCCATTTGCTTATCATAGGCAAGCCTAAGTATTTTCTTTTAACATACTCCTTAAACACATAAGATATTGATATTGATTTCTCCCAATCTGTCCAAAGATGAGCATGTTAACACTGCCCAGAATCGTTGAATATTTTTGACCCAAGGAGACCTAAAATTCTGTTTATGCCAAGATAATTTTTCTCTAAGGCATAGTAGAGGCATAATATTAGTCTGCTGATTAATAATTTTGACCCAGTAACTCATGAGATGTATATCAATTATTGTAACAATAGGTACTCTACCCAATTCAGCCCTAACTATAACATTAGAAGTGGCAAGTGGAACCTGCAATAAAGATTTATAATAGAGATAAAGTGGGATCTCCAACCATGAAGGGACATTGTTGCTCCAGACCTCTGCGCCGTACAAAAGAATAGGATTATTTTGGCCCCGCGACTATCAATGTCGCAGACCAAATATCCTGTATATTTCTAGTAAAATGTAAGAGAGCCCTAACAATCAGTTTTGCCTTATCACTTGTCCCTCAATGCTCTATCCAATTTCCATTCAGCAAACTTCACCCCCAAATATATATAAGAGGATACCACTTCAATAAGTTCGTTATTTAAATAAATCCTTGGTTTAATTTGATGTCCTTGTAAGGGTGCAAAAATCAGCAACTTAGTTTTTTTCATATTTATTAATAAGTCCAAATGTTTACATTTAGAGCAAAATTGATTTATTTTATTTTGTAAACCTTGAGCAGATAAAGCAAAAATAATCAAATCGACTGCATAGGCCAGACAATGTGCTGGGATATTCTTAATTTTGGGAATCAAGAATATCTATATCTTTATAAGTCAGAAGGGCATCAATATACAAATTAAAAAGAAAGGGGGCCAGAAGGACATCCTTGTTTCACTCCGTTGTACTGAAATAGTCAAATGTTGCCTTATTATCATATCTAATAACCCGATGTTGTGTGAGAATATAACCTAATAATGGGGCTAATAAATTTAATGATGCCGGCTTATGTAATAATACCTCCCATAACTTGGCTGTATTAACCAAGTCAAATGCTGCAGAAAAGTCTACAAACACAGCATACAGCTTCATTTTACAAATTATCTATATTTTTCTATCAGATGGGCTAGGATGTAAATATTATCTGTCAGTGAAAAATCTCACTTAAAACCTGCTTGAAACATCGATAAGGGAGTTTGCAGTTATCCAGTCTTGTAATTTATGTAATATTATTTTAGCAAAGATTTTTCCACTAATGTCAGTAAGACTGATTGGACGATAATTAGATGACAAATGAAGTTGGCCCTTTTATGAATTGGAACTATTATATTTCTTGTCCAAGATAATGGAATAAATCTCTTTAAACAGATATTGAAAAATTAGTAAAAAAAAACTACCCAATAATTCAAATGCCCTTGTAAATTTCTCCTGGTATCAAATCGGTCCAGGTGCTTTATTATTTGATAAATTACAATGGCTTCTTCCACCTCTCCAATGAAAACACTAACGATGTGTATTCCCCCTCAATGTTAAAATTTTCTATCACATCATCATCGTTGGTAGGATGTCTATTAAATAGTAAACTATAATAAGACATCCAAGTTTCCTTGGGGATATATATGGGAGGTCTAGAATTCTGATCAGCTGTCCCCTTGGACACCAAAGCCCAAAAAAGCTTAATATCACCCTCCTTAATAACTCAGTACATAACACCCCATTGATTTTCAGTAAATTCTCTTTTTTTTCTGGCAGAGAAATTCCTTGTACTCTCTTCGCATTTTATTTAAATTTATAATCGCCATCTTACTCTGATTTTTTTTTGTCTGCCTGATGGCCCTCATCAAATTTCTTTTCTCTCTCCTACAATACTCATCAAACCAGGATACTAACTTGGGCTTAACACTATTAACTGGATAAATCAGTGTCTTAATCTGTTGATACCCTATGTTTAATAATTCACTGATCCTTTCACCTTTAGACCCATTATGTACCTGCCGAAATAACTCAACAAAAATAGAAGAATATAAAAGGTTCCAATCTCCTTGCATCGACTCATTATTCAATCTTAACCTTTTTTTCCTACTAATCTCAATATCCACCAAGGGCTTATTGGGGGGAGGAATGGCACTATCAGAAGTCCTAAAGTCCAGCAAAATTTCTGCATGATCGCTTTCTGTTCTCATAGCCACATATAATCTCCTGCAGAAATGATAGCTAAAAGGAGAGCATAATATAAAATCAATTACTCTCTTACCAACTGGGGAGAAAAAAGTGCTATCACCCCGACGATCCCCTTCTAATCTCCCATTAAGAATCAAGAGATTATTCTCTGTGATAAAAGTACTAAATGTCTCCTGCCTCATTTACAATCATGTCAGTTGTATTTCTTTTTCCAAATCTGCCATATATATAGTTCTTGTAACAATGATAAATTATCTAACTTGGCTATCCTAGCGTTAAAACCCCAGCTAAAAGGACAGTATCTATCCAATTTAACTGTATCATTAAATCTATTTCCATCGATAGTTTGGACCAAAAATCATATGTAGAGTAAGTGTGAAAATATGGTGGAATATAAATGTTAACAATCAGAACCATACAAAGGTCCCAGTTAACCGCTACCATAAGGATCTCGGGAGTTGGAGAGTAACTTTTAATTACCCTTAATCCTTCCCTAATTTTGATCATTGTAACCAGACCTCCTTTGTTCCTCCCATGTTTTTTCCCTTTAATTGCTGGCACAAAACTAGTTTCATATCCATTCAGGAAAGGAGATGTTAAAACTCATGTCTCCTGAAAAATAACCACTTCATGTCACGAAATGAAAGCAACCCACTGTGGATCCACAAACTTATTATGGAGTCCTGCTATATTCCAATTAAGGACATTATAACCAGGGTTGCTTTCTGACCCCCCTTCCTGCTCTAATGAGGACTCATTACTTTGTATTTCCAAAAACTTAGTCAAGGTTGCATGGCTCTAGATTGACCTGATGTCTCCCACTCATTCAATTCCACCATGTAAATACCCACCTCATCCAACACATGTCTATTTTCAAAAAGTAATACTAACAATTGTACAGAACCAATAATACAGTTAATCTGAGTACCCTCTGTATCATTCCAAACTCTATTCAACTCCACAAATTCTTCTGGAAGTATATGAGTTTTAATAATAGTTGATAAAATCATCCGCAATAATGATGGTAAATTAGTAGCAGTTTCTTCCTCCAATATATCCAGCCCAAAAATAGAGATCATTGAGGTTTCACGGGAAACTCCAAACTCCCAATTCAGTGTTACAAGAGTAGTTTTGAATATATCATATGTTAACATTTTTCATATTTTTGCCCTATCATAAACATTTTTCCAAATTGTTGACCAGGTCACTGGTGTTGATAGCAGTAATCCCAAAGAGTCTACCAGGCCTTGCTTGGCATGAACCAATTTTGCCATATCCATGTAGGGAGCATAAAGTAAACTGAATTAGTAGGGTTGGAAGTATCCCTAGTCACCATAATAAGAGCATCTGCGACTGTTGGTAACCCTAATTCTGCTCTCAACATATGGGCTATCATGCTGGTTAGGGTTACAGTAGATTCATAATATTTAAAATACAGCTTATCTATTTTAAAAACTACTTCTTTCCCAGTACAGATTAAATTATATGCTTCCAGGTCATACCCCTTGGGGTTACTATCCTCCTTGGCCAACATGAAATTTGGACAAAGATCTTTATTAAACTGATCTACCTTAATTAAATTCTCCTTAGAATTTGTTTTTGGTTTCGCAATGTAATCACCCTCCCCCTTTTCTTGATCTTTTATAAGTGTCCCATCCACAAATGTAGATTTGTTTTTTTGGTCAGAATTCTTCCTTGTATCTCTCTGTACCTCTCCTATCCTAATGGTACCTGTAGCCCCAATTTTATTAGTCTTTTCATCCTTAGTGTTTTAATTCATCTTTCTGTTTTCCTAAATTAGGGTCTGAGGAAGTCCCACAGGCCCAAGCTTTTTCTTCTTCCCCTTTTTTCTTACTTACTCCACCCTCTTTTGCCCTTTTACCTTTTGGGGCTCTTGAACATTTAGGGAGAAATAACAAATTATGCCTAGATCTGTGAACTTTTTTCCCCAATAATTGTGAAATTTGTTGTTCTAAAGCAGCAAACTCACAACACAAAAACTAGAAAGAGTGTCCAAAGCTGTCTTAATACCATTATATGCCTCCAATAAAACAATATTGGGCATTACTGGATGTGCAAGAGCCTTAATGGTATATTTCGATATAGTATCCGGACACTGGACCAAAAAATCTTTATCTAAATGAATGTCCTGGTCCTCTTTGTCCATTTTTTGAAAAAACTCTTCAGGCGCGTCATTAAGGGATGAGTACACCATTTCTTTAGAGTCGATATTGCAGACCCCTATCTCACTAGAGATCTCTAATGGACTAAATAACTATATTCCTGAGGGAAAGCATGAAATACCATCTTCTTTATCTATATAATCTCCTTGCCCAGACATGCATTGCTGACTTGCTTCTACTTCCCCCATCCACTCATTTTGTCTAAAAACCTGGGAATGATCCACCATATTTGTTTTTTCCCCAAAAGTGTTACAATCATAACCTCCTATATTGGAAACCATATGTGTGCTGTTCATTTTTGGAACGTCCTGAAAAATATTATTGGGGGCTTTAGAAAGGGTTTTTTCTTTAAAGAAATCAGTGATTTTCCCTTGGGACAAAGTTTTAACACCAGTCTCTAAGTTACTAATTACTTCCAAGTCCGGAGTTATATTCTTATTGTCAAAAGAGGATAATTGTTTAAATTCCTCAAATTCCCTGTTAATCCCATCGCTACCACTAAATTGGTTCTCCAATAAATTAATCAAAGTCTCTTGATATATTTTATTCGGACTGTTCTTATCCCAGCTCTTAGCCATCAGAATTTGTTTTCTTCCATTAAATTCTGAATTGTCTCCAGCTAAATCTGATCTACATTCCTCATTCATAAACTCCTTAAAGGAGTGAGGTAAGTAGGATACTACAGGACTTTCTACCAAATCCTTATGGATCGAAGCCGTGATGACCAATTCCTGCATAAAAACACAGCAATTACCTTTTTTATTCTTTTTTGAATTTATCCTTTGCTTCCCTTTAATTGCCCCTTTAATAGGTTTGTTTACCATCTTACCACTTCGAGTATACATATAAGGAGAGAAGAAAAAAAAAACTAAATCCTAACTCAAAAAATTGGACTGAAAAGGAGTCAGGTGACAGCTTATCTAAACAGCTGAGTCTTCCACGAGCATCACTCCTTAAATTTGTAGAAAGCCTTCCCACCTGAAAACAGCCAGACCCACCAGTTAAAACCAAAAAATACAGAACCAGATAAACAATAAAACCTATATAAAATGAGGTCCCTCTCTTTTATGGGTACATATTCCTATGCAAAATCTACTCCGAGTGGCACTCGCGCCACTCACGCTCGTGCGCACGCTCACGCTATGCATGAGCGCGATGTTTAAATGCTGCAGCAAACCCTCCCACAGAGGCAAACCTGCTCTATTATTGGCTCACCCCGAGCTGAAATTACCTGCAGGTAAATGGCCCTTGCACACACCTGGGTAATCCCCCAGTTCAGCAGAGCAGCAAGATGAAACAAATCAGAGCAGTTTCAGTTACAAAGTCACATATATGCTGCACTCACAGTCATTTTCAAGCTTGCCAAACTGTTCCAAAAACACATATCTCTTGGATAGCTGCTGCTCAAGTAGATTGCACAAGTGTCCCAGTGGAAATAAAAGGCTGGTGATCTTGCAGGGAAGGACAGAGGCAAACCTGCTCTATTATTGGCTCACCCCTGAGCTGAAATTACATGCAGGTAAATGGCCTCTTGCACACACCTGGGTAATCCCCTCAGTTCAGCAGAGCAGCAAGATGAAACAAATCAGAGCAGTTTCAGTTACAAAGTCACACATATTCTGCACTCACAGTCATTTTCAAGCTGCCAAACTGTTCCAAAAACACAGATCTCTTGGATAGCTGCTGCTCAAGTCAGAAGACACAAAATCCCAGCAGTGAGCCTCCAAGATGTAACCCCTAGGTGGCACTATCCCTAGGGCTACTACCCCTGCCTGCTTGGCTAGTAGCAGGTTAAGGGGCCTGAGTTCTGAAATGGGTGCCTCCACCCAGAGATCAGGGTTGGTAGTATTCAAGCTAACCTGGGCACAGCCCCCCAGGACACTGTAATCCCCCTCTTTCCTTTCTAGTGGCCTGAACACTGTACAATAATCACTTTCACAATACTCCTGGTACACCACACAAGTACTCACACTGTCTGCACTTACCATTAGAGCTGGTTCCTCTGGCTCGACCCTGGGGACCCCTGTAAAACAAGGTTATGCACAGCAAATAGCAACAGTACAGTACATTGAGCACAGACTGGAACCACAGTCAGATTACATGCAGATAAAGTTAGATCTGATTTATTCAGGGGACTTGAACAAGGGAGGGGCAAAATCAGGTTAATTAGCTTAAAGGTTATATCAATCAAGCAGTTATGCATGCGCTTTGAGTCCCCACACACAGTCCACCTCTGGGTACCCAGGTGGAGAAGAGATGGGCTAGCCAGGACCATTGCCTGGGGTTGCAGCTTGTTGGGGCCCTGTGATGGAAAACACAACATGCACAGTACACAATATTTGTAATCTTGAGCCAGTGGGCACAGTTCATAAAGGAAATGAAATAACAAGACAATCAGATGACGCACTCAGATTAAGCTGTTGTTGCATGGAGCTACCCTGGTATTTATTCACAATACCCAAGACTGGACACAGGCTGGACAAAAATTGAGACTGCAGGTGGTTGATCAGGAATGCCAGGAGAAGCAGGGCCCACACAAGTGGCAGAAGTGACATTCCTGTTCAAGCATGGAGCAGGGGGCTGATCCAAAGGCAGGTCTCTCATCAATGGCTTCTCTGTGCAGTGGGTAGTCTGGCTGGGCCAGTCTGGCAAGGCCCAGACCACATGGAGACAAATTCGGGTGCAGTCCATTTTGGGCTGGATACAGCTTCCAGCAAGCAGAACACAGTTCACACAGTGGGGAACTAACTCACAACCTACTAGCAGCTCATAGCACATTTACATGTATGGGAATTTTACTGTACCAGGCAAAGTGCTCCCCAGTCACAATCACAACGTTTCTGCACACACCAGGAGCTATGGGGTAGCTGTAACTCCTGACAGGCTGATCGCATTGAGCAAAATCTTTGGTCTTCTTCAGGATGAGCCTGGCCCACTTCAGTAGCTTACTTTAGTCACACAAACTTGGATTTAATCCAAAATAATTCACTTCTCTTCCTCTCAGGAGCAGCAGGCAGACATGCAAGCCAAACACTCAGCCTTTTCCCAGTTCTTCCATGTGAATCCACCCAGAATTGTTGCTCAGAATCACTTCAGCTCCTTCTTCTTGAGCTTCCAGCTCAGAACTAACTGAAAACTGCAAGCAGCCCAGGATTTCCCTAAGATACAAAAGGACTGGTTGGCTGATTTGGCTGTCAGTCAAAGCAAGAGCTCCCCTTCAGTTGCAAAGAAGGCACAAAAAGTTCAAACTATAGTTCCTACAAATTTTAAATTCAGACAGCTCCTGTAGTCTGGCTACATTTTAGGTCCCTCCAGTACTGATTGGTCCAATTTGCAGTCCAGGACCAAGGTAGTGGAGACAAACTAAACAGTCCTTGCTACAGAGAAAGCAGGTTAGACAAACTACATTATCATTAGTGACTCAGTTAAGAAGGGGGATAAAACCTTTTATAGGTACATCAGGGAGCGAAGGAAGACCAAGGGAGGGCTAGTGAGGCTTAATAAAGAGGAGGGAGGGTGGGCAGAGGGTGACTGTGAAAAGGCAGAGATACTAAACAAATATTTTTGCTCAGTATTTACAAAGGAAGTGGGGGAGGTACTTAAAACAAACAGTAGAAACACTCTGGATACAGAAGTTGATACCAGCCCATTTACAGAAGAAAGGGTTCTGAAAGAACTCTTAAAACTGAAGGTGGACAAAGCAATGGGGCCTGATGGATTCATCCCAGAATTCTAAAAGAACTAAGGGTAGAACTAGTGACACCACTGACTACCCTCTTTAACAAATCATGGGAGGATGGGGTGGTACCTGAGGACTGGAGAAGGGTAGATGTGATTCCCCTTCACAAAGTGGGAGCAAGGCAGAAGCAGAAAACTACAGACCTGTTAGTTTAACCTCAGTGGTAGGGAAAATGATGGAATCACTTCTGAAGGAAAGAATTGTTGAGTATCTAGAGGCCAGAGGGTCAGGACCCAAGGCAGCATGGATTCACAGAGAGAAGGTCATGCCAGACAAATCTGATAGATTTCTTTGACTGGGTGACCAAAGTAGTAGATCAAGGAGGGGCTGTGGACATAGCCTACCTAGACTTTAGCAAGGCATTTGACACAGTCCCACACAAAAGATTAATAAGCAAGTTAGCCAGCCTGTGAGTGGGTCCCAAGATGACAGCCTGGGTAAAGAATTGGCTGGAGAATAGGACACAGAGAGTAATAGTAAATGGAGTCCACTCTGAAGAAAGGGGGGTTACTAGTGGGGT
The DNA here is from genome assembly GCA_016271365.2 of Neoceratodus forsteri. Classification (NCBI taxonomy): domain Eukaryota; kingdom Metazoa; phylum Chordata; order Ceratodontiformes; family Ceratodontidae; genus Neoceratodus; species Neoceratodus forsteri. The sequence goes on along the minus strand of CM057449.1, from coordinate 536,730,929 downwards.
ACCGCAGGGTTCAGTATTAGGACCGGTCCTCTTCAATGTCTTTATAAGCGACATTGCAGAGGGACTGGAAGGAAAACTATGTCTCTTTGCAGATGACACAAAGATCTGCAATAGAGTTGATGCACAAGGTGGGGTGGAAAGGATGAGAAGGGACTTGGCAAGGTTAGAGGAATGGTCAAATGTATGGCAGCTTAGATTCAATGCTAAGAAGTGCAAGGTAATGCACCTGGGAAACAAAAACCCAGGGGAAGAGTACACAATGGGGGTGAGATACTAACAACAACAAAAATGGAAAGGGAACTGGGGGTGGTCATATCAGATGACCTAAAGGTGGGCAAGCAATGTGAGAGGGCAGCAAGGAGGGCTGGGGGGATACTGGGATGCATAGGGAGAGGCATCACCAGTAGAAAACAGGAAGTTATTATCCCTCTGTACAGACAGTTGGTGAGACCCCATCTGGAGTACTGCGTGCAGTTCTGGAGACCCAATCTCTGCAAGGACATAGACAGGATAGAGGCTGTCCAGAGGAGGGCAACTAAAATGGTGCAGGGTCTGCACGAGAAGACATATAAAGAGAGACTTAAGGAGCTGAATATGTATAGCCTCGAGGAAAGGAGGGAGGGGGACATGATAGAAACTTTCAAGTATCTCAAGGGAATCAACGAAGTCCAAGAGGTAGCATCTTTCAAAAAGAGGTGTGCAAGAACAAGGAGGCACAATTTGAAGATAGAGGGGCGGCTCAGAGGTAATTTAAGAAGTATTTTTCTAGAGAGGTTGTGGATGCATGGAATGGCCTTCCAGAGGAGGTTGTGGAGTCAAAATCAGTGGTAGAATTCAAGCATGCATGGGATAGTCATAAGGCAATTCTGGGGGTTGGGGGTAGGAAGAAGTAGGCTGCTGGTTAACTAGGATATGCAGCTTATCCAGTAGGTAGGGAAATGGGCAGACTGGGTGGGCCAAGCGGTCCTTATCTGCCATCAAATTCTATGTTCTATGTAGTTAAATCCCTATTATTAGGCATCCGGGATGCAATACCGCTCTTAACATACTCAATTTATTAAATGAAATTTGCGTAAGAAATCGTCATGTGTTGAACAAGTGGACTTCAACTGCTATTTTGGTGTGATGGTGTAACAGTGCTGTCATGTACCAAACTTTGTTCACCAGTATTATTTTTCCTTAGCATGTCAAATCTTATTTGTACTCTGTACGCAGAGTATGTGTTGTCAGTGTGATCCTCTTGAAAGTTTTGGAAAGCCACCATCTGCATTCTAATTGCAATCAATAGCCATTACATTTTGAATATGGGCCAAGGGTTGGCTGGCACATGCACAATGACACTACTGCACAGATTCAGTTCCTTGTTTACATACTCGGATCATGGCAGTGCACATGACTTCATCTAGCTCTGGTCCTCCTTGGATAAACAATGTGACACCTCCATAGAATACACTAAGGTGCTTTAACGGACACAGAAGCATTCATGGATTTCATTATAACTGTAGACTTAATATTAAGACTTTTTCAATTATCTAGATTTGGCAGGATTTTTTTTTTCTCCTGGATGGCTGCTTGACTGTACTGCTGTTAAATAGGTGCGGGCACACGTTAGCTTACCCAGTAGCATGCCTCCTTTCCTGTCAACTGATATATTTGAAGTTTGCTTCAAGATTACGACAAAGACTGTCTAACCTGGAAGACTTTATTTAGATGATTTAGGGGATTACATGGTTAAAGCCTCTTCTATTTCTCTTTGTATGCAAAATTCTCAGTGCCTCTTTTATTCTTGGTTGTGTTAGTAATGTTGTGTTCAAAAAGCATAGAAAAAGGCTGGTCTCTGCCCTTTTAAATACCCAAATGTTTTAGTACAGTAGTAAGTTTTCCTTTCCAGTTCCTTTCCTAGTCAGATTAGTATATACTGTACTTCTAATACTAAAATTTCATATACTGGTTTATGTTCTCATTGTTCTCAAATCTGAGAATTCTGTACAGATGGCTAAGTACAGTATTATATATTTATTTATTTATTTATTTATTGAATTTTGATGACCGGGTTGACCCACTGGGCCCTGAAGGTCCCTTTTTCCGGGGCGACCTGGGGAACAGAAGCAATACAATACACACAATCAGGTGATCCAGAAGCAATACAATATGTACTATCAGGTAATACAGGGTTACGAAAAGTAAACAAGATAATGAGGATAACAGTACAGGCAATTACAGTTCATCTACCTTGATTTTATTATTTTGGCTTTATTTATGAAATGTGTATTAATAATTCATGTTTTCCCATTCAATTTTAGTAACTTTCGGGGTTGCATAGCAATTTTAATGTTAAATTTTTAAAGATGGTTTCCTTCTATAGTGGATGGTGATGGGGGTATAATGTGCTGTGTCATTCACAAATCTACAGTGGTGTTGGGAAGAGACTAACAAAAGATTGTGTTAAAGGGATGCAAGGCAAGGACATTTTATATAATGCTATATCCTATGGGGCTGAGAGTGGCTAACAGATAATCAACATAAAATGCAATAACACTATAAGATCCATTAGCATTAAAATAAATAAATAAATACAAAGGTACTGATTTAGGATATTAATTATCAGGTCTCAATGCTAACTGAAAAATATTTATTTTTAGACACTATTTAAACACCTCCACCAAGGGAGAATCCCTCAGATGGTATGACTAGGAGTTCCAAATTACTGTTGTCACCACCAAGAATGCCCTCTCACAAGCTTGAATCAGACAGAACTTGGGACAGCTAGCAATAACTCCTTGGTGGAATGGACAGAATAGATTGGAGCATTCCAAGCCAAGCTGCCTTTAAGACAGGCAGTACCCGTACCATTCAGGGCTTTTTATTTTAACAAAGCAATCTTGAAAGAGGTGTGCCCCTTATTGGAAGCCAGTGCAGCTGCTTCAGCACAGATGTAATATAATCTTGATACAACACACTGGCCACCAACATATCCATGTCATTTTGCAACAGGTGCAGGTGATGCACCAAATCTCCAGGAAGGCCTACATATTAAAAATTATATTAGTACAGACTCGAGGTCAGGAAAGTCTGTACTGTGATTGCCAGGTCCTCTTGCTCTTGATGTGGATGAATCTGGTGATATATTCCTTAGTTGCAAAATCCTCTGCAGATCACAGCCAACACTGGATGTTCTATTGTCAGCAAAGTCCACATTGACTCCGAGGTGTTTCACCCTATCCACAGCTGTCAGAAATGTGTTATTCAGACATCAATTTCTAATGGCATCATATCTTGTAGTCAATCCTCAAAGACCCAGTTCAACAAACAACAACTTCATCTTGATCTGCTTGAGACACAGCAAGCTTGAGGTCATCCAACTGGCAATTTCCTTAAGGCAATGCTCCAGCACAGCATCTTTCTCCTCCCCATCCGATGTAAGGGACATGTGCAGCTGAGTGTCATCTGCACAGCAGTGAAATCTCACCTCATACCATCTTATAGCCTGTCCCAGTGGGAGCATATACACTACAATCAACATGGGAGGCAGAATCAAACCCTGGGAAACACTACAGCAGACTGCTGCTGACAGTGATGAGAAAGATCCAGTCACAGACAGCTGTGAAGAAAGATTCAAACCGCATTAAAGTTGTGCCAGTGAGTCTCCCATATTCCCTAGGGTGCTCTATCAAATCCCATTTGTAGGAATATGACAATGTGGTATAATGAAAACACTGTAAAGTGCTGAAAGTAGAAGGCAAAGGGTTAATGAGAATATTTTTTTTTCTAATGCTTTCTTTTTAATGTCCTTGCTACTGCAAAAAAAAAAAATAGGCTTGTTAGTACACTATGTGCAGCTTGTTATTATGATGAGGAAATAAGGAAGGTCACTGTCTTGTATGGCTTGTCTGTAAGAAATGTGGAATTAGAGATAGCAGTGGCTGTGTGAGATGTGCAGTTTCAGACTGGAAGAATGGTGATGTGTCCTACCATCTAATTACCTTGTATGGATATACTGCTGAGTTTTGTGAGATAACAGTTAGTGTAAAGTATATATAAGATGGATTGTGAGAGTTGGAGGGTGAGGAACTATGAACCCTGAAATTATGTGCTCAACCCTCCCTACCTGTCTGGTTTGTCCTCCCAGGGGAAGGTAATTGATCATTACTGTACTCTGAAGCTGGGCTGCTGGTGCTAATGCAGTATATGTGTTTGTGCAAACAACCTTGCTTTGTGGTGTGCAGTTGCTCATTTCCAGTGTAATTATTAGCTCAATGCCACAGCATCTTGGCACCCCTAGTTGCGATGAGGTTAATTTGCACCCTGAAGTTGAGGAATAGAGGTATGCAAGGATTGCAACTTAGATATTTATGTCAGTGAGCGCTGATAATAGAATAGAGATTGTCAACAGAAGGTTTCATTTTCTGAAATCCAGTCTGGCTAAGAAGGTCAGGTTACATAATATGGAACAATTTATTGTTGCTTTTGTGACTGCACATGGGCTCATAATTTTTGTAAGAATGCTGGACATCAGAAAGACCCCTTGGAATATGTTAAACAGCAGATTCATTTAGAGTCAGATAAGAAACTTAAGGACAAGCAGAACAAAGTTTACTGTATGCAAGGCATGTGCATGGCATGCCAAGAATTGGACACTAAAATGTGAAGTATGAAAAACAAAACAACCTGAATGCCAAGTCCATTACGGACCAGCTGATTAATTTAACAGCATTCAACAAAGCATTATCTTGCAGCATAGATGACAAACAAAACAGTGGTTTATACATGCAGGGAATGTATATGAGATGTCAAATAGGGATACAAAGGAAAACATATGCATACCGAATAACCTTAATCTTTAACTTAACTTTCTGTATTTTGGACTGCAGTCCTCATTCCTCCGGTATTATCCTTCTGTCTTATCTTTTATCTCAACTAAACACTAGCTTAATCACCCTGACTTAACCTTTTAATTTTATTTCTGATCTTTTCTCTCTCTTTACAAACACACATATACGCATGCACGCACGCATGCGCGCGCTCACACACACACAGAAACACATGCACACAATAGCATATGCTGCTTCAGAAATACAGAGCACAGCTTGCTGGCGGCTTTTAGTGCTGCATGATAGAGGTTAAATAAATAATATTAATATATGGATAATGACTTTAATGCCACAGTAAAGCATACAAAATATTTTCGGTAATACTATCACTCCAGAAGTGATAATACCACACTTTGAGAGTGATAATACTATCGCTCACATCTGGTAATAGAATAATTTGAGACCAGAAAGATAGTATTACCAGACAAGCTGAAGAGCGCAAGCCCACAACTCCCAACATCAGTAAACATCCCACAGGTCAATCATCTATTCACGCTCACAACATGTGTAATGATTGGCCACTCTTTGCCTGTGGCGGATGAAACAGTTTTGAAAAGATGGCCATCATGTCTCATTTAGCGAGAGTGCACAGTGTCCATGGCAGTTTCAATTTCTTTTTTTTTTTTAAATGGGACTTATCTGGCTTATCCTGCAACCCCCACCCAAGAAGAAGAGGTAGGACCACAAAAATGTATTTGTAATTGTGCCATACATGCGAGTGGGTGGGCAAGAAACATGGAGCGAGGCAGTGCAGCAAAGTGTGGTGATCAGCCAGGAGTAACAGAATTCTACATGACGGCAGCCAACCACCACTACAAAAATAGCAAAAAACGTAAAGGTTGGATCCATATATTAAAAAAATACTGGATAGTTTACAGTGCATTATCGGTCAGAATACCATCTCGAGGTTCAGGACATGTAGGAACCTCTCGAGCTTCGCTCTCGAGGTTCTTACATGTCCTGAACTTCTCAATGGTATTACTGACCAGTAATACACTGTAAATTATCCATTATTCTTTATTTAATTTGATGTTATGTCATTCTGTGCTTTACAAATGCTCAGACATTATACTACAGTATGTGGGTGAATTTGAGCTGCCAATTTTTATAGTTTTATCCCTCTCCCTGCATAGCAAATGCCTTATAAATGTTTAAGGTTAAAGTGCTGCATGTTTTTAAAAAATCTAATCTCAGTTAGTCAGTTACTGAGGGCAGCCAAGTCAGCATGGGGAACAGGGAGACAGAAATGTTTATAGCTATTCCTTATATGTGTGTTGTATAGTAACAATAACTTTGGGATGACATTGATGATTTTGATACTAGCACTATGTGATATTTTGGTTTGAATATTTTTGCCATATTCTGCCCTGTACCTGGGACCATGTAGTCCTTTGAATCAAACTAATATCTGCACCCCCCCCACACACACAGACACATGCATGTCTTTCACTGGCAGGCTATTGTCCAGAGTTCAAAAGCAACAGACAGGGAAATGATTAAATATTTTCCACTGTTCAGCATTTACAGCCTGAAATGAATGAAAAAAGGATTTCTTTTATAGATATTCTGTAATCACGTATTTAAAGGAAACAATGTAGTTTCTGGGAAATACAGTGGGTATGACCTGGGTGTTGAATGCATTGCCACCCTCCCCATACAAGTATTTTCAGAGAATTGGGCAAGAAAAAATTATTATGCAAGCTGACATGAAGGAATCAGTTTACATATGCATACTTGTATGCATGTTTCTCATGAAAGTACAAAGAGGTGTTTTGATGCAAAAGTACTGTGCGGCATGAACTAATGTGATTAAACCCCTACCCCATGTACAGTACCTACTGAAATCATTCCTTAAGTGGCATAGAGTGTCACAAACGCGCTTCGCAGGTCAGACCCTCTGCTCCCACAGTGCCAACCTCAGAGCGCAATAGTGTGAACAGATAACAGACAGAGTAACCCTCCTATCTGCTTTTGGGTCTGAATCACCTTCAGTCTCAAGTTCTGAGGGGATTCAAACTGTGAACCGTATGCTAGTGTAACCAAATGTACAGGCTCAGATAATATTCTCTTCAGGGGAATGCAATATATATTTTGCCTAAGGGCACCTAACCAGGTATCCAAAATGAACCCTTTTAACTCTATAAGAAACCTTGGGTATATTCTTACCTTTTCCAAGCTTAATAACACCATCAAGCTGTTGAACAGTTTTGTCAGACTTAACCCCCTATGTGTCACATGCAAAAAGAACTGGCAGATACTCAGGCAGTCTTTCAAAGAAAAGGTACTTTACTAAAAGATGATAAAAATATGAAAAATGTAAACACAGAACAATATATCAAAGAGCTCACAATCACATAAAAGAACAAGAGAAAATTACAAAGCAAAACTCCTACCACAATACATTTAGATCTTTGCTATCTAAGGTATTACTTCTGGAAATGTGTTTTAAAGTTAGATCAGAGTGCTGTGTCTCTCTGGAGTCTCAAGATAATATGACATACATTTCAGTTGCAAGTATCAGTTTAAACTCTGTCTCCACACCCCTTCTGTGAGTCATGTAGCGCCTCCTTTTAGAATATAAAATAACAAAAAATGATATTCCTATCAGGAGGTATATAAAATAATGTGACATCAGCAAAAAAAAAAAAAAATGTCCCAAATTATAAGTCTTTGATCAACCAGTTCCTTTGAGGTTTACTACCCTGGAGTCCATCACCCAGGTGTGAGATAACCAACAGGAATCAGCTAAATGATGTCGTGTCCTGATGTAATAGAACGTATATTTAGTTTCCAACTTCAAAAGCATGAGGTCATAAAAAGGCCATAAAATGCAATTTCTCAAGCAAGTTAATTAAATTATGGAGCTCTCCTGGTCAGTGTAATACAGCCTGTGATTTCAGCTGCTGGCACCTTGTAATTTAAAAGGGCCAAATCTCACAGACTGACATTTCATACACTGACCATTTATTTATAATACCAATATCATACAATAATCATAACCAGCTGGCGAAGTGCCACATAGAGTACAGCCATCTATCACTGCTTTCACTGGTTTGAACTTAGTGAAAGGGAAGGGGAACAATACCTAACTGTGAACAGAAACAAGAAGGTTCTCCTTCTGCTGGTTTGGTTGTTCAATTGAAGTTATTTTCAGCTTTTCCTTTGCATGGCACATCTGTGTTATCTCTGTTGCAAGGGAGACCCAGTTTGAAATACCGCTATTGTATAAGCAACAGGTTTCTTTTCTTTGACCATACTGCCATACTGCTTGTTAAACATGAGAGATTTAGAATTGTTCTTTTTTTTACTTTTGTTTTTATTTACTCTCCTTCTCGGGGGGGGAGGGTGCATGTTTCTAAAAGAGGTGCCTCAAACTGAAACTAAGATAGGGTTAAATCTGTATTTTACCTTCTCATTTATACTCGAGGTCAGACTTTGCTTGAAAGGGAGTGGTTGGCTGGGATTAGTACTATACACAGAAATTAAAACACCCTTTCCTTTCTTGAACAAGAGCCTTACTTAAATGGGAAATTAAAGTATATAGTGTGGCACTAACATTTAAATTTCAGCATTTTATGGTTTTAACTTTTTATCATGAATAGGATTCCCCTGTATTATTATGCATGTGTGGTCTGTAGTATGGAAATGGCATTGTGTCTATGTGTGTGTCTGTGTGTGTGGGGTCTACAACCCCCAACCTTTGATTAGCTATTCCATACTGGAGTCTGTACATGTCTGACAGCATTACACTTTCACTGCCTCAGATGGCACATCCCTTGTTTATGCTATTTTAAACTGGCCACTCCTGCAGTCTATCAATTTTATGTTAAATGGATTAAATTGTTAAAGCACCTTCCAAAAACCACTCCCTTTAGCAATAGCAATACCAAAACCAATCTTTTTGCAAGGAGCTTGAAGGGGGTGGTATGAACTTTCTCCATTTCCCCACCCCCACAACCTGCAGCAAACTTCACAAAAAACAAACTGAGCCCATTTACTTAAGCAGCTTAGAGAAACAAGATGAGTAAGTATCTACTTTACAGCAGCAGCTGATTCCTATAGGTTAACAGTTTTAAAAAGTATAATATAAATTGCAACTGTCATCTAGAGACTGAAATTCTGCTGTATGCAGGTCCAGGAACTTATTTCTGTACTATCTGATGTACCCATGGCAGGCCATCGGGGCAGACAAAAACATTTTGAAAATGCAGACAGTTGGGTAGTGATCAAATTTATATATAACAAAAAAAAGATACACAGATACCCTGATAATTACATTGTATATGTTCAGAGTAGCAGGGTCATGCTCTTCCTTCGATGACTACAGGTGCTTGTGTTCACCCTTTGCCAATGGCTTGATTGGTGCCTCAGCTGATTCCAGTCTCATCTATTGTGCTTTTTCAATTGGCCCGTTCTGCTCTGATTTCAACCTCTGCCTCTCAGCTTGCCATGCTGGATGTTCAGGCTTTGGTGCACACCATTCTTGGCCTTACACAGTCCACCTCTCAGTCTCATGGAGGTGTTTCTTTGGTCCCTTCTACACATTCCATTTATAGAATGGCCAGTTCCTCCCTGGCTTCTCCATGTGCCCTGAACAGGGACGGTGACATGGAAGACCCTTTCTTAAGGGATTGAAAACTGGAAGATCAGGATGATGATATGGAGCAGGAACATGTGTCCCCTCTATCAGCCTCTTCGTCTTCCTCTATACCAGAGGAGGCTCCCAGTGCCCTTCCTTTTTGCCCTCCTGATGACCCTAGTTTCTCTGATATTATGATACACCCTCAGAAAACTTTTGGTTTTCTAGAAGTGGAGCAAAAAGCCTTCAGGAGGAAACTGACCAGTTACTTGTGTCTTCCGGAATATTCTTCCCTGGTCCTTCCTCTTTTGATGGATGCTTTTGAAAATGTAATTTGGGCTGCTTGGCAACAACTCTTTTGCATCCCTTTGGCTCCTCATAAGGCCGACAGGACCTTTCAGACCCCAGTGGATCACCCTTACTTTACATCACCTCCACAGGCCAACTCTGTAGTCATTAATGTGGCTAATGATAGGTCAGCCCAACCAAAACATCTGAGGTGCAGCCTCCAGACAAAGAATCCTGGAAACTCAATGTCATAGGAAAGAGATCATATTCATCATCCGCTATGACTCTAATAATTCTAAACTGTATGGGCCATTTACTTAAATATCAGGAAGAAATCCTGAAAGTCACTCAGTCCTCCTTTCAGTCCCTTCTGGAGGCTGCCCTAAAAGAGGACCTTACAGCTAAACTGTCCACTGCTTCAGCTCTTTGTCCTCACTTGCTGAGAGGTACTTATGATGCCACTGACTTCACAGCTAGGGCTTCATCAGCTGGCATCTGTCTTAGATAACAGTCTTGGGTTTGGGTTTCTGGGTTTGCCACGGATGTCCAACAATCCATACTTAATGCACCTTTTAAAGGTGACAAACATTTTGGGTGGCAAACCCAGGATATCTTGACATCACTACAGAATGTGTGTCCTACCTTACAGTCTGTATATACTTTGTACCATACCCAAGTCAAACCTTATTACAATGGGAATTTTCACAGGCCTGACAACAGACAGTGGTCTGCTCCCCAACAACAACCTAACAAGAAAAGGAAGGCCCAAGTCTCCTTGCCAGGTCCCCATGCCAATCCCCAGGTTATCCGCACTACCCTCCAGCAGGGGCAACCTAAAGTCTGAATGCCCTCCCTTGCCTGTGGGATTGCAGGCCCATCCCATGGTGGTCGGGGCAAATTCTTTTTACATTTCCAAGGTTGGCAAGTGATAACCACGATTGTATGGATCCTTCAACTGATCCACTTAGGTCATACCTTGGATTTAATGGAGGTTCCATCCATGATGCCCCCAAGGGCCACACACTACCTCCCCAACCAAGAATCCATATTAGCAGAGAAAATACAAGCTCTTGTCACAAAAAATGTGATAGAACTTGTTCCCATTCTCCCAAAGGGTAGGGGCTTCTACTCCTATTTTTTTCCTGGTCCAAAAATAGACAGGGGATTTGCACCCCATTTTGGATCTCAGGCTCCTCAATCTCTATATAGAGTACAAGAAGTTCCAGATGATAACCCTTCCTACCCTTCTTCCTCTTCTGAACAAAAGAGATTGGCTCTGTTCCCTGGATACAAAGGATGCCTACCTCCATATCTTGATTCACCTGGCACACAGTCAGTTTCTACTCTTCTGTTTTCTGGGCCATCACTATCAGTTCAGTGCCCTGCCTTTTGGTTTGTCCTTAGCCCCCTGAGTCTTCACAGAGTGCCTTGCAGTAGTAGCATCTGTGCTACACAGACAAGGCCTATACGTCTTTCCATATCCAGATGATTTACTTCTAAAAGCTCCATCCAGTCCTCAGTTGGGGGACTCATTGTCCCAAATTCTTCAGATGTTCTCTTCCATGGGAATCATGATCAACATACCAAAATCCAAAATAGATCACACCCAATGTCTCCAATACATTGGGGCAGTCCTGAATACCACCAAGGGGGTGGCCTATTGCCCCAGGGACTGTGCAAACAAACTGATCAGTCTGGCATCCCAGCTGAGCAGCTGTCATCATGTCTCAGCCAGGGACTACCTCTGCCTCCTGGGTCACAAAGTGGCAGCCATCTCAACCATGCTACATGTCAGATTACACATGAGAACCCTGCAATGGACTCTGAGAGTCCAATGGGACCAAAACAAAAACAATTTAGAGGCTCCAGCTCTCATCTCTTCTCCAGTCATCCACAAATTACAGTGGTGGATGTCTCTGGACAACCTTAAATGCAGCATTTTATTCCAGACTCCAGCCCCTTGCCTCATTCTGACCACTGATGCCTCCTCCCTCAGCTCAGCTGGGGTGCCCATCTGGAAGAGGTTCAGACTCAAGGGACCTGGTCCTCCCTAGAAGCATGTCTGCACATCAATATTCTAGAAATGAAGGTGGTCCTGTATGCCCTACATGCTTTCAAAACCCTCCCTCCTCATTGCTGTCTCCAAATCCAGTCTGACAGTTACATGGTTGTCCATTACCTAAACAAACAAGGCAGGACCCATTCCTATCTCCTATGCAGGGAGTCTATGAGGGTATGGTATTGGTCAACACACAAAGGGATACACTTATTCAGCAGAACATGTACCAGGAGTCACCAACACCATTGCAGATGCTCTAAGCAGATCCACAAGTCAGAAATATAAATGGGAACTCCTCCAGAAAGTTCTGGAAGAAATATTCCTGTTTTGGGGCCACCCTAAGTTGGATCTGTTAGCCTCTCCACACAAGGCACAACTGCCTCACTATTGCTCTCTAGAGCCCAGTCATAGAATTTTATGGTTGGAAGCATTATCCTATTCCTGGACAGGAAGATTTCTCTATGATTTCCTGCCCTTCACTCTTATACAGAGGGTTCTATTCAGAGACATGACTTCCATAATCCTCATTATGTCTCTCTGGATGAGACAGGTCTGGTTCCCCTTGTTACTGCAATTGACACTCCAGGACCCTCTATGTCTTCCCATTTGCCCTGCTCTACTGTCTCAAATCAGGGGTTCCCTTCTTCATCCCAACCTTCACTCCCTGCATCTGCATGCCTGGCTCCCGAGGATGTAGTCCTCTCAAGGTTCCAGATTTCCACACAAATAGTGGAGGTTCTACAGGCTGTCTGAAAGCTGTCTACACCATCTTCCTATTACATGAATTTTCTTTATGTGCTAAGGATCATGATGTGGACCCATACATCTGTCCTCTACAATGTCTCCTGGACAATTTACTTTCTCTTTCTGACGGCGGCCTTAAATACTCCTCCATCAAGGTTCAGTTGTCAGGCATCTCAGCTTTCCATGTCCTAATGGAAGACAACCCTTTGACCCAACTAAAGCTTACATTACATTCTTTTGAACCTGCAGCCTCTTGTGAGCTGTGATATCTCTCCTAGAAAACTCTTTTTTTGGCTGTGACCTCATCAGGTTGACATATTTCTGAATTACATGCACTGATGTGCAATGCACCCCACCTGAATTTTCACAATGATAGGGTCTCTTTATGTACAAATCCTAAATTTCTCCCAAAGGTGGTAATGTATCAGAAATTACTTTGAATCAAACCATACACTTACCTGTGTATTATGTGGAGCCTGCTAATCCAAGAGAATACCTGCTTCACACATTAGATGTACATAGAATCTTAAGATATTCTTCTTCGCACCAAGCATTTGCACAAATTTGAGCAAATTTTGTTTCTTTTGCTCCTGATAAAGAGGGTGTTCCTATTTCCAAGCAGTGCTTGTCCACTTGGTTGGCAACTGCATTACTTTTTGTTATAAAAGTGTGATAAGCCACTTCCTGGGGTGATTAAACCTTACTCCACGAGAGGCATGTCTGCCTCAGCAGCATGCTTTACAGGCATTTCAGCAACTGAAATTTATGAATCTGCTACTTGGTCTACTGTATAGACCTGTACTAACCATTATGGTCTGGACATTGCTTCCAAGAAGTGAATCAGTTTTGGACAGGCCATCCTCCAAGGCCTTTTGTTTTAAGTTATATTTTTGCTTCCTCCTCCCCAGTGCATCCCAACTGCTGGTGACTCATTCCTGTATGTTATGACCTGCTACAAGAGATTTTCTTGAAGAAGATAGTACAGTTGTGTAAGAACTTACCATAACAGTAGCTCTTTGTGAGAATCTCTTGCAGAAGGTCATGCTGCCCCTTCCTCCATCCCTCTTCCTTCCTGCAACACGAGGGTTACTTGCCCTACTCTCTAGGGTACTCCCTTTTTCTCCTTAGTTCCCTTCAGAGGCCATTTGGATAATATTCTCATTATGGTTGCTGAGGTAGAAAAGAACCAAGGAGCTTCTGGGACAGCCCCCATTTATGTGCCAGGACACAACACATGGGGTCGTCAGGGGCAGTCCCAGGTTGACTGCTGAAAAATCATCTGGATGGAATGCTGCTTGTTGCTGGATATTCCTGTATGTTATGACCTACTGAAGAAATTCTGTTGAAGATCTGCTGTTATAGCAAGTTCTTACACAGCTGTACTTTTCTGTGCTCTACAGGCTGCCTGCCTTGTCACTCAGTCTTTCCCTGGATGTGTTGCTCCACTTGCTGGTTTCTTTCTGCTGTAGCCCAGGTTCCACTCTGCAACAAAGACCTCCCCTGTGACTGGACACCCACTGGCAGCGGCAACCATGCCATTATTCAACCAGCAGCGAGCACCATCACCAACACTAACACATCAACACAGAACCACATAGCCAATAAACAAATCAACTGCTCCCCTAGACTACACATGGCTCAGCAACTATACATAGACACACAAAGACACACACACACACAAAACTCAACAGCTGCACATAATCTGCAAAAAGTCATACTTGTCAGACTCATGACATACACACTAATAAAGCACTCCCAAACAAGACAAGTGCAGCAATACAACCCACTCTTCACTAACATTTTTGTAAGACAAGTCCCTGATTTACGATATTTGGCAATGGTTTTGAAAGACATTAAGTTGATAGTTCTGGACTCCAGAGACCTTTATCTCCCCAATGAAAACAAACAGAAAGGCTACAAAGAAGAGTTCATACCACCTCTCCTCCCCCAAGTCTAACCACTCAACTGCATACATCACTTATGCGGAGAACAATTTTAACATGATGCAAATAAATAAGAACAGGCTTACTCCGAATAAGAAAGCGATAACAAAAGAAGCACTAATCAGTTACATTTAGCAAAAAGAAAGATGATGCACAGCACTGCCATGAGTTTCAACTGTATCAACCAGGAACCTTGCCACTCCCATAAGATAAAAGTGATATCACTTCCTAGACTGCAAGAGTGATTTCCAATCATTCATGATTTTTAAGGTGTATTTTAAGAAAACATACCCATTTGTCACCCACAGCTCTCATAACCAGCTTGAAACTGAAACTGTGCATTTCCTTAGCTATGTAAGCCCCCATCTTGAAAATTAGCAGCCCTTCTCTGTTTGCAACCACCTTATGTTCAGAGGTTAAATTGAGGTAGAATGTTCCGGAAAGCTGTTCCACCTCCTCAGCCTGCCCTTCCCCCACATACACACATATTTAATGCAACAGTTGAACAGCAATAGTAATATGGCCCTAGGTTGAATCCTTCAAAGCAACATTCCATTTCAGCTTCAACAAGCACAATTTAACACAGTGGCCACTTATAAAAACACTAACCAAGGAAGTTAGAAAGTAGGAGGTTGTTCAGGAAAGAGGTTTGGTTTATCGTCTGTTTTAACTGAAATATTTGAATAGTTTTGTATTTGAAATTAGTTCTGTGTTTTAAAAAAATACTTGAAATTAGTTCTGTGTTAAAAATTACTACTTTGAGTTAGAACTGTTACTTTGGCTGTGAGATTATAACTATTGGGGCTTGTGTGCTGGTTGTGCGAACATTTGTTTGGCAGTGATAATTAGAGTGAAATTTAAATGTGATGTTTGCCTGGTGTTATGGGGAGGGGTAATTACAAGAATCATCTTGTCTTTCGTTGTCCACCTGGGAACAGAAGTAGGAGGTTGTTCAGAAAAGAGGTTTGGTTTACTGTCCGTTTTAACTGAAATATTTGAGTAGTTTTGTACTTGAAATTAGTTCTGTGTGTTAAAAGTTACTACTTTGAGTTAGAACTGATACTTGGACTGTGATATTGTAACTATTGGGGCTTGTGTGCTGGTTGTGGGAACACTTGTTTGGCATTAGAGTGAAATTTAAATGTGATGTTTGCCTGTTGGTGGTAGATCCCTCCCACCCACCCTGTTTTGTAGGCTTTAAATACTGAAAACACTGGGGTTGGGATTGAAGGGCTGTGCATTTCATTTATGACTGAAATTTGAAGCAACAGGAACTGGGGCCTGTGACATCATACTGCACCTGATGTCTGCATTCACACACTGTTAGTGGGACTGGACACACACTGGACTGTATGTGTTTGTGAGACTTGGGAACATTATTGTTGGGGTTGAAATTGGGTTCATAAACAACTGCAGTCAGTATAGACAGAGACTGTATTCCAGGGGGAAGGAACCGATAAAAGGAGTGTGTGCCATTATGAACAGAGAGGGACAAACAGGGAGGCCACATTCCACCATGGCAGGCATCTTTGGAAGGGTAGTAGGATGCACAGGCTGTGGGGTGGCAATACTTCTCAATTAGGCCAGGAGAGATGGAAGCTGCCCACTCTGTAGACAGCTATCTCATATCAGGAGTGAAGTATATTGGTTAAGGAGTAAGCTGGGGGAGTTGGGTGGTGTGTCCAAGGATAAAGGGTGTGGATTTGGGTTGCAGAAGGGTGGGGCTGAGGGGAGGCTGGGGCAATGTTCAGAAATTACAGGATGTTGTGTTACAGCAAGCAAGAGGGGGGATATTAGGGACAGAGGACCCTAGAGTAGGGATGTTGATGCTAAGAAGAAAACTTACAGGGTAAACATTCTGAATATAAAGAGAGTGGTTGGGGAAGAGTCAGAAGGGGTTGTTGTGGGGAAGCCTAGAAGAGCAGACAGTGAGAAGGAAGGTGCTATTGTGGGGAAGCCTAAAAGAGCAGAGTATGGGAAGGGAGCTCCTAAGGAGAACAGGGCAAGAGGGGGAGGAAGAAGGGCAGTTTAGAGGGGCAGTCAGGAGAAACTCAAGTTACTTGATGGAGGCTGGCATAGAGTGTTACAATAAATTTGAGCTACTAAGCAACCTAGAGGGGGAGGAAGGGGTTGGTGGAAATGAGGAATCTGATACAGAGGCCAGGGGAGGGAGTCAGATACCTATAGGGCATCACAGATCAGCAATGAAAAGGATAGAAATAGTCCCAGAGGTGGAAGGGGAAACATAAATGATAAGCAGATGGGGGAGATGCAACATATTGCAGACATGAGGGAGGAGAGCACGACTGGAGAGAAACTGGGAGACAAGGAGGCGGGGAGGGGCCCCCTCTTCAGAGGAGGGTCTGTAACAAGGAGGGGGCCCTAGCTAAAGGGGGCACACAGAGGGCCTCTGGAGGTAGGGGGACTATTACAAGGGGAAGGATGGCAGTGTGAGGGAAGTGGACACCATCATGGCAAGGATAAATGATTCAGATAAGAGAGGGTTAAAGGGGACACCTGTTCAGGGGGGCCTGAGTTAAGTGGGCAGAATAACAAGGGTTGCAGAAAGGGGAGGGTGACAAGGGGGTCTCTAATAAGGCGGGAAGACTCCCATGGAATTGAGATCATGAATAAAGGGGGTATGGGGGCTGAGATTGGATAGTGGAGGTAACCATAAGGATGATGGCAGTGTTAAGGTTCTGTTATTGGGAGACTCGATGATTAAGGGTATCCATTGGGAGGGACGGTGGGGTGGATGCCATAACCAGGTGAAGGTAGTGAGTATCTCTGGGCTGACGGTGCACAGAGCAAAGTTCATGGTGTACGAACTGGTTTGGGATTGTGGAGGGAAACCAGATTTCCTGGTGCATTTGAGAACTAACAGTCTAGAGAGAAATAGTATTTTGGAAATCCAAGCAAGGTTCCGAGAACTTGTCAGAGTCTGTTGGGATAATGGATGCAACATTTCCTTTTCAGAGATATTGCGGGTACCAAAGGCCTCAGTGGAGAAAAAAATGAAGATCACAGAGGTTACTGACTGGCTCAGGAAGTGGGCTGAAGACAGTTGGTTGGGGATGTTAGGGAACTGGAAAGGAGTTTGGGAGGATAAGGGACTGTATGCCAAGGACAGGCTTCATCTTTCCCCGTTAGGGAAGGAAGTCCCTAAACAGGGGGTGGCTGACTACATTCATGAAATGTGGGGTTTAAACTTGTGAGGGGGAGGGATAAGGGAGGGACTTATCAGAATCCCTCTCCTCCAGATGAGGGGAGTAGCCTTCAAACCCAAGTGGGGAAGGGGGAAAAGGAACTGGGGGAGGAGGTTTCAGGAGGAGCCAAGGCAGGATGGAAGTATAAGGAACCTGGGAGGGGTTTGACAAAGGGATCAGGGATAATGGGTGGGGGTGGTGTTAGTAAATGCCAGGAGCTTGAGAAACAATTTGCAAGAGTTCTAGACCATGCTGTTCGGGGGGGGTGGGTGGATGTGGTGGCAGTCACGGAAATGTGGGCCAACAAAAACCATGACTGGGACCTAAACATGCAGGGGTACACTATGCTTAGGAAGGATAGAAGGATGGCAGAGGGGGTGGAGTGTTGATGTTCATTAGAGATGACATAGAAATTGCTAGGGTAGAAGAGGCAGAGAGAAATGTGGAGGCCTTATGGGTCACCTTACGAACCCCTGCAGGAGGTAAGGTCAAGTTGGGTGTAGTATATAGGCCCCCCCCCCAGGATGGGGGATGTTCTGGAGGATGGATTGCTGGACAACATCATTGCCCAGTGTGGACCAAAAGGGGAGGGAGTGGTGTTGATGGGAGACCTTAATATGCCAGGTACAAACTGGATAACCATGTCCTCTATGATGGCCAAGGAGCAGAGGTTGCTGGACAGCTTCCAGGATGTGTTCATAACACAGCACGTAATGGAGCCCACAAGGGAGGGTTATGTCCTGGACAGGGTTCTGGCAGATGGGGATCTGTAGGGACCTGGTTGTAGAGGATCCCCTGACTGGGTGCGACCACAATACTGTCTGGTTTCAAATAAGCATGGGGGGAGGTGGGGAGAGATCTAGGACACTGGCAGCAGACTTCAGGGGAGCAGACTTTGTGGGCATGGGAAATATTCTCAAGGATCACTTAAAGGGGATTACAACAATGACAAATGTGGAAAAGAGATGGGAGGTCATAAAATGTGGACTTCATGAGGCAGTCAGGACCTGCGCTAAGGTGAAGCGTAAGGGAGCAAGGTCGCATAAACCATGCTGGTGGTCCAGTGAGGTTCAGGTAGCGGTCAGAGAAAAGAATGCTGCCTACAAAAAATATAAAACAACGAGAGGG
The DNA here is from genome assembly GCA_016271365.2 of Neoceratodus forsteri. Taxonomy (NCBI): domain Eukaryota; kingdom Metazoa; phylum Chordata; order Ceratodontiformes; family Ceratodontidae; genus Neoceratodus; species Neoceratodus forsteri. Next base: position 536,712,111 of record CM057449.1, on the reverse strand, counting down.
GATAGGGAAAAGGAAATATACCATCTTGCATCTAGAAAAGACACCCAGATGGTGCGGGGGGCAAAGTCCAGTAAAGAGCAGTGGCTGGCACAGGGGATATGAGGAGGGGAAAAGGGGCTCTTCCAGTACATTGGGGAGCAGAGAAAAACTAAGGGCCATATCGGCAGATTAAGATCAGAAGGAGGGTGGGTAGAAGAGCCGAGGGACCAGGCAGAGGTATTAAACAAGTACTTCACCTCTGTGTTCACTAGGGATGGGGATGGGATATCTACAAAGCAAGGCATGATGGAGATATAAGCGGTAGTGAGTGGGATTAGGGGAGCAACAGAAATGGAGCAAGAGGGAGGGAGAGGTACACCAGGGTTGTCACATCAGGATAAGGATAAAAAGGCCAGTAAGGTGGAGGGGACTGATGATGCTATCTCCACTGAAAGGGTGTGGTTAGCCCTTAGGGCTCTAAAGAAAGATCAATCTCCTGGGCCGGATGACATTCATCCAAGAGTACTATGGGAATTGGTGGACATACTGGCTGCACCCCTGTCGGAGCTCTTCAACAGTTCACTTGAGACAGGGAGGGTACCTAGGGATTGACGAGAGGCACATGTAGTGCCAATCCATAAAGGGGGGGTTGAGGGAAGTACCAGGTAACTATAGACCCATCAGTTTGACCTCAGTGGTGGGAAAATTAATGGAGAGAATACTGAAGGAACGATTGGGGGCATACTTGAGGGAGGTGGGAGGTCTGGATAGTTGGCAACAATGGGTTTGTGCCAGGTAGATCATGTCAAACCAATCTTGTGGAGTTCTATGAATGGGTAACATCAGAACTGGACAGGGGAAAGCCTGTGGATGTATTATTTTTGGACTTCAGCAAGGCGTTTGACTCTGTCCCCCACAATGGTCTGGTGGAGAAACTGACGGGGTTGGGACTAGGCCCTTTGATGGTCAGATGGATTGAAAACTGGTTAGCTGGATGCAATGAGAGAGTAGTGCTGGGTGGGGAGCTCTCAAACTCTAGAGAGGTTGGTAGTGGGGTACTGCAGGGCTCAGTCCTAGGTCCGATCCTGTTTAATACATACATATTGGACATCAGGGAGGGTATAGGGTGTGAAATGAGTCTCTTCGCTGATGACTCCAAGATGGGAGCAGTAGTTGAGGGGGAAGAGTGGAGGTTGGCCCTGCAAGGGGACCTGGACACTCTGGAAAGGTGGGCTCATACATGGAAATTAAATTTCAATATCACCAAGTGCAAGGTGTTACATCTTCGGTGGGGAAACCCTAAACAGAGGTACACCCTGGGAGGGGAGGCGCTGGAGGCCTCAACAGGGGAAAAAGATTGGGGTTCATGGTGGATGCATGTATGAATAACTCTGAGCAGTGCAGGAGAGCAGCTAGCAAAGCAAACAGGATGTTGGGATGCATCATAAGGGGAATCACCTCTAGGAGCAGGGAATTGATTCTGCCGCTGTACAATGGACTGGTTAGACCACACCTTGAATACTGTGTACAGTACTGGAGACCACTCTTGAAGAGGGACATACAGCTCCTGGAGAAGGTTCAGAGGAGGGCAACTAAGATGATACTAGGACTAGGGGATTTGACGTATGAGGACAGAGTTGAGGATCTCAGCCTGTTTTCATTGGAGGAGAGGAGAGACAGAGGGGACATGATTGAGGTCTTCAAGTACCTCAAGGGAATAAATAGGGTAAAACAGAGAGGATCTTTAGACTAAAGCAGGGAGGTATCACCAGACTGCATGGTTTGAAGTTCAAAGGTGGGAGGGTGAGGGGGGAAAGAGGACAAGGTTTTTCACTGACAGGGTGGTGGATCCTTGGAACGCACTGTCTGGTAAGCTGGTTCAGAGATCCACAGTAGAGGGCTTCAAGAGAGGGTGGAACAGACACATAAAGCAGATGTATCAGATTATGGCCTGGCCCGGGGGGCGGGGGATGCATGATATGGGTTTCTGGAACACAAGGGGGGCGCCTCGGTACCCAACCAGGGATCTGAGGTTCAAGCAGACTCGATAGACCGTAAGGCTTAATCTGCTAGCAATCAGTATGAAAGAGTTGTTAACTTCAGCCTTTGAAGCTCCTCACACTAAGTTAGCACTTGTATGTTAAAACTGCTGCAATCCCAGCTGCAAGACCTTTTACATTGCAGAAGGCTTGGTATACCCTCATATATTGCTACATTGCCTTTCTATATTGTAACATTCTGACACTGTACTGAAAGAAAATACATTTCACATTTTAAGAGGGAAAACACATGAACACTTTTATGATTGGAGTTGTTTAAAATAATTTAAATATTATAATTATTTTCTTTCTTGAAGGCATCTTTTAAATATTATATGTAATTTATTTTAGTTGTACATATGAACACAATAAACTTGCTTAAACCCCTTGAAAACTGCGTCAATTTGGGGTTTTCATTGTTGTTTTTTATAATAACATAATTTCTATACAGAGTTTCTGTCAATGTATGCCAATTAATTTACAATGTAGTTTTTCTTGCACTGTAGCTATGAGGTAGAGGAACAGTGCAGTTAGGCAGTAGGAGCAACCAAACTTAACAATCAGGTCCTATGATGGCAACCCCCCCCCCCAAAAAAAAAACATAAACTTGCAAACCATGTATTCTGTCATTGGCATATGTATGCAACTAATCAGCTGGTATGTTGACCCTTCAATGTCAGTGTCAGTGGCTCAGTAGGTAGCACACTTGCCACAGAGGCTGGGAGATCAGAGGGATGTGGGTTCATTTCCCACATCTGGCACTTGGGTTAATATCCCAACACTGTAGTGCAGCATGAGGGGGGTGATGCACTTCTGAGGTGCTGTCTTTTGGATGAGATGTTAAACTGAGGTTCCCATCTGCCTGGATTGGTGGTAGTTCAGGTGGGTGTTAAAGATCCCATGGCACTTATCAAAAAGAGTAGGGGATTTCCCCTGGTGTCCTGGCCAAATTTCCCCCATTCACTAAAAACACCACCATCAGCTTAATCTGGTTCAATTTCAGTTGCTTACCATCTGTATCTTTTCTGTGTTCCCTGGTTGCCCCTGAAAAGGAGACGTCTAGGCCCAGTGGGCTACTGCTGGGTCAACAAAATTCAATCAATACATGTTATTTGTGTAACTATAACCTGAAGCTGCAGGTGCTTTCTATTTATTTTTGTATTCTCTTTGGTAACCAGGTAAAGCCCACTAGGCACAAGTACCTATTTTCAGGGGAAACCTGGGAGCACTGGTATAGTTAAGTGACTTGTTTAGAGTCACACAGAGTATGCAAGTGGAGGTTGTGGGACTCAAACCCATGTTCACTGGATGCACCAAGGTCATTCACAGCTCATCACTCTAACCTCTAGGCTATACTGCCAGCACAATAAATATATATATTATTTTTTTGACATTTATTTGTTATTAGTGACCAGGAAAGGCACACTAAGCTAGTACAGCTTGTTTCCAGGTATATCCTACTACAGATTGTGCATGCTGTCAACACAATTGCAGTGAGTACTGCTGAGTATGAAAGGGGGTTCAGTGAGATGAATGGTGCATGCACGCCCCTGAGAACTAGCCTAACAGTTAAACACCTCTCCTCACTGATGTACCTGTCACTGGTTGCTCCTCCAGTAAAACAATGGGACTCAGCACCATTTGTAAAGCAGTGGCTTATTTCTAGATGCTCAGCAGATCACACTGCTTGCAAGGCTAGAAAGGACAAGGATGTTCAGCATAGCTATGAAAATATTTGAAAAATCCTGTCAGATGTCAAGTGACACTTCACTGCACACTGCACATATATTGGACTCTGATTTCAATGGCAAAATGTTTTATGTTTTGGTTGCAAGTGTTTATTTTCATAGTTGTCATGCATGTGGTACAGTTCATCTGTGTTGAACCATGGTAAATCTATTTTTTTTAATTTATTTTCTGTTTTGGTGGTTGCAGATGTTTAATTTTACTTTATGACTTTAGTTAAATAGTTTTTCAATGGTTAAAAAAGTTTAATTTTATTTCTTTTAGTAGATTTTAATAAAATGTGATACACAATGTCACAATACAACCTTTTTTAGGTTACTGATGTTGTTGCGCTACATGTGACATGCAACACACACTTTAAGCCCTTTCCCAGGAACTACAGTTCCACCTCCTCAGAAATTCCAATTTAACCCCTACATAGGTTCCTTCCCAGCTGCTTCCTTTCTCAGATGTTGTAAAACCTTACAGTTCTTTCTCATGGGATTTCCTTAATCCTCTCCTTGCCAGAAAACTTGCTTCCATCTCACAGACAGTAGAACTGCACATACACAAATTACATTGACTGTGTGTCCCCTGTAGCTTGTAAGATACAGACTCTGGAAGCAAAAAGTTGTAAAATGCCTCAGCCGTACTAAACAGACTCCCATCTGGTGTGGCGGCATCCCTGGGGTCACATTTACACAGAATATGAAAACTAACTTACCAGTTGGTGTTTGGACTTGAGATAGTATTTTTTGACTTGTTTGTGAGAGAAATTAGTTTAATCTTCAAGTGATCTATCTCTCTCAGCATGCCACTGCAACTCCTTCTAACTGACAAGACTACCAGGTTTGCTCCAGCAGAAGAGATGATTGGCAAATCATGCTTACCAGCAGCAAGAGACTCACTCAGAGTATAAGGGAAAGAGACCGAGCCCTGCTCTTGGGCCAAGTTTCAAACTGCCCGCCACCTACCTGCATCACAGACTGACTGGTGATTACACGCCAGCCCCACAGCTTAACCAATAGCAGCCTCTAACTGTCCTTGACTGCTGACCAGCCCCTCCCAACCCCAGGAAGCTTCAGCCAGCATGCTGCAAAATAATTTGGTTCCTCAGTTCCAACTTGATGACTTCTTTCCAACTCCAGGTCTCTTTCTTTCCCCACTGCATAATGAATGCAACCTAACCAGCAAGAGGACCCTGCATAAATGGTAAAAGGCAAAGGAGCCCAGCTCCTTCAGACACTGGTGCTGGCAGCAGACTGTTAAAAACAGACAACTTTCAAATCGGCACACTGTCACAAAACAATCCCTGCCTTCTCATCTGCCTAACTGTGTGTGTGTGTGTGTGCGTGTGTGTGTGTGTGTGTGCAAGTAATGGGGGAGGGACACAGTGTGATATATGAGATGGATGACTCAGAGAGAGAGAGAGAGAGAGAGAGAGAGAGGAGAGAGAGAGAGAGAGAAAGAGAGAGGGAGAGTTCAATGAAGGCAATGTGAGCAGCGAGTGAGGTTAAGTGCAGTGAACTCTTATCTAGCTGCTTGCTGCCCTTCCCATGTGCAACAGTATATGCATCTGAGTACACATAAGGGGTGCCCACTCAGAAATTTCCCGGTATCCGGCCAGGCCAGTCTGACCCTGCAGAGTAGCCCCTCAGTACACAAGCTCAAGTAGCCTCTGAAAAGTGATTTCATGTAAATCAGTTGAAACTGTTTAAAGGTAGAACTAACATACCAATTGAGGAGGGGGATGAACCCTCCTCTTTGTTTGTTTGTCTTTCAGAGATTATGCAATATGTGGCTGGCAGCCACAGGACTTCAGGTGACAGTGCATCAGTGAATTTAATGTTTTTTGTCTTCTTTATTCTTCCCTTTTCCCTGCTTCTTCTTTTTTTGGCTTTCTTTTTTATTCTCTCTTTATTGTTTCTTCTTTACTGGAGTGTGGGATGCATATAGGTAGTTTTTGTATAGCATACTTATGGTGTTTATGCAGTATTATCTAACAAGATATATTTATTGTTTAAAGATTGCTCACTACGATATATTAATTCTTTTGAGTGTAGCACATTGAGTTAGATGGTTAGTCTATAAGTTACTATCATTAATGTTGCTCATACCACGTGTTTAACATTTTTACTCTTGTTTCCTCATCTATCCAGCATACTGGTAACATGACATCAAGTCCTAGTACCGAATGGGGCACAAAAAGACTCAACCCAGATATTAGTAATTGTGTAGTGTCTTCTACGTTTCCCCCAAATCATTGCACTTACAGTTCCTGCAGCTGAATTGTGGCAGAAATATTTTTGCTTGCCATCACTCATCATTTTGAATCATTGTTTGTTAATTGAAATTAACTTATCATGAAGTTCTTCATACACTAACCTTCTGCTAGCTATTTACATATTTATTCATATTTTCCAACTAGGGATCATTTTCAAATGCTGTACTGCATTATAAGGATAGAATGATGGCTCCAGCTGTTCACTCATAGTTTGGAAAACTTTCCTCTTTGTTTTCATAAATACTCAATTTAGAGTTTATATGCATTTTAACTAAACAACCAAGGCTAGTTATGGAGACAGTTCAGTAATTTGCAAGAACATCATCATCTAGAAATCATTTCTTGAGGAATGGCCTCACAGCTCACTCTCTATCTCTCTTTAGAGCCTCTGGGATGGTAACCACTTCCAAGGAACACCTGATAATCCCAGCAAATACAGGACCAAGGGCCACACAGCATTCCACCAGCTGCTGCTCGGGCTCTGGCTCCAGACCACAATAGGTGGGTTGCAGCCATGCTATCACATATCAGGTTCCTGCCTGCTTGGATGCTAAGAGTTAGCTATCTCATATGTCCTAAATTACTCACTAGCATCTAGTAATCTGCTTTACCAGCCACCAGGAGCTCAACCCAGGTGTCTCACACCCCAGCTTCCCCTGGATTCCAATTTCAGGTGTTGGAAGTTAACAAATAATTACTGTAATTTCCTATACATAACTAACCCACTAGCATCTATTACACACTCTTCCCCCTCACTTCTACACTTAAGTATAACCCCCCTCCCAACCCATTTGCATCCCCATATTCACTCTTCTTCCAAATGTTGCCCATAATTTAAACCAAAAGGCAGTAATCAACAGTACCTTCCACTTACAACTTTGGAAGCCATTTTTTTAATAAATGTAAATGAGATCTCAAATTGTGAAAGTGAACAGCTGATTTACAATCATGCTATCATTCTTTCATACAGCAGCCAGCCTAGGTTTGCAAGAGGAGGGTTGCACTGGTTGCTGTTTCTTTGGTTTGGAAATTAAAATATCACCCATTTAAAATTTTGTGATAATGTTGTTTGGCATCTTGTGTCTGCCTCAAGAAGATCTTTAGTGGCACTAGGACTGGTCTTCTAGTAGCCATTTTTAATGTCACAAAACTAGGAAGAAGAGATATGTTAACAGATGTGAACACATCATTTATTCCTGGCTTTGACATATAGCAGTGCAAGGCAGGATGCAATTCAGTACCTTATAGTATTATTGCCAAATACTGTAGTATGCTGCAGGGAAGAGTGTACAGTGGTGCCAGCCATGATGCGATGCAGTGTCTCAGATTACTGCATGTCAAAAGGGATTACTGTAATTGCTACTGATTTGTTTACTGCAATAACTCTACTAGAGTATGCTGCAGTTTTGCATTGCATCCTGGCTGGCACCAATGTAATTCAATTGCAATATGGGGAAGTTAAGGGAGACATTACTGAAGGAGAGGCTTGTGGAACCCCTAGAGGCAAAAGGGCTGCATGGCCACCAATAGCATAGTTTCACAGGGGGACATCATGTCAAACTAAACTCATAGATTTCTTTGAATGGGTTACCAGGGAGATGGATCAAGAGACATAGTGGATTTGGCCTATCTGGACTTCAGTAAGGCTTTTGAGACTGTGCCTTACTGGAGGCTACTTAAAGAACTGGGGGTGGAGTAGACAGTGATAAGCTGGGTATCTAACTGGTCAAGGGATAAAAGGCAAAGAGTGATGGTAAACAGTAGCCACTCAAGCCATAGAAGAGTGACTAGTGGGGTTCCACAGGGTTCTGTGCTCTTCAATGTCTTCATAAGCAATGTTGTAGAGGGTAAGGAGTGTCTCTTTTACAAAAATATGTTACAGGGCTGACACTCAGGAAGGGGTGGAAAGAATGCAAAGATATCTGAGAAAACCAGAGGAATAGTCTGTGGGGTGGCAGGCCTAAATGTCACCCCATTCCATGTGTAATCATATTGACAAGGGCAGCAAAAAAGTATGAGGTGACATTTAGGCCTCACAACCCCAATGACACACTGCATCATCTGTCAATCTTGGGATGATTGGCAGGTCCAGGATGGAGGAGCAACCCTAAAGATTTTTAATTTCCTGACTTTTTGTGGTTTAACCCTAAATGATGCACTAACACAGTTTTTTGCATAGAATTTCCTTACTTTTTAAGAAAGAATAGAAAAGTAGAAAGTTGTGCAAGTTGGTGGGAGTGCAGGGCCCCACCAACTTGCAAGTGTCTGGCCATGTTACACACATAATGGGCCCCATTCTAGAAGGTTGGCGCAAGTCACCACCAAACATGACTTGCGCCAATCGCAACTGTGACATTGACCCTGCACCCTATTCTAGAAGGAGCAGGGTCTCCACGTATAAGTCCTATGACTTGCGACATGTGGCCAGGTACATCAAACAGAGGGTGCACCTGGTAAGCATGTCGCAAGCTGCAGCAGGTCCAGTGCAAATCGCAACTGCCCCCCCATGTCCAGCAAGCCACATTAGGCACTTTGCAGGGCTGCCTACACCCCCTGCCCTGAAGCATACTGTAACTGCCCATGAAACACCCACACCCTGCCCCAAATTCCCATTATGATATGCCCCACAGGGTGGTGCAGTCAACCACCCCACCCATGCCCTGACCCTGAGTCGCAACCACAAATGTGCATTTACCCAGTCCAGCCCTGGTAGTCTAGTGGCCCCACCCCCAAACCTAGCTGTGTCAGTCCACCCAACACCCCCAACCCACCCCAGCCAGCTATTGGCACAGCCCACCTCTCACCTCCACAGCCAGATGCCGACTGAGTTCACTTGGAGCACTTACTGAATACACGCACTCAGAAATTGGGTAAAAACAATCTATTTGCAATTGATAGGCTGCCCATTAGTGGGGAGTGGAAGGAGGTATTAAAGTGAATAGTGGGGATTATATTGCAACAAAGCTGGATATAAACTATGTATGAAGCGTGGCAATTGGACATCAGGTAGGTAGGGATCCGATAAAGTGGAGTCACTGCCTACCCACCAGGCTAGCAGGGATGGACTCAAAGCTGTTGAAAAGGGAGAGAGTATAAGGGAGGAGATAGAGGATGATGAAGGGCAGAGGGATGGATGGAGCTTGGTCTCACTAATTGTGATAAGATTAGGCAACAAATCAGAAGAGCTATGGTCACTCTTGGCAGTGTGGAGGGTGGGCATTGCAGCTGCCACAGAAACTTGGGCAACTGAGCACCAGGACTGGGATATGGCAATCCCTGGGTACAAATTATGCATGAAAAACCATAAGGAGTGGGGGGGTGGAGTGGCAGGATATGTGAGGGACTTGAAGGGACAGATGAGGTCTGTAAAGTACGGAGGTGGAGGAACATCAGGGGGCATGCACAAAGAATAGATTGGGAAGATGTAGTAGGGAATTGAGGAGACCCTATTTCATGTAGAGGGTGGTAGCAAAATGAAATGCACTACCAGAATGGGTGGTATCATGTAAATATGTGACCAGCTTCAAAAGGACATGGGGCAGGGAACAGGGGAGAGTGATGAGTGGGAAAGTGGGGGGGGGCGGCATCGGGATGACAAATGGGAGGGAGTGGGGAAGCTGCAAACTACTGCTGCTTGCTGCACACTCGAGCAGACATATTTTGACTGGGTGGTCTGTTTCTGCTGTCACATTCGCATGTTCGTAATGATTTTTTTTCTCACAGAGATGGTATTGGACACATGGTACAGTCACTGACGCTCAATGGGATGGGGAAGACGCTATTGAGCGGGGCTGCTTTGGTGATGTGGAGGACAATAACAGCCTATCATATGATGGCAGGTGGAGAGTTGATTACAAAGTAAATGCATTCCACTGGTGTTTCAGCTAATCATCAAACACCACAGAGGAAGCAATGTAATATCAAGCACATCATATAATCTCAGATTCAAACACTTACACAACACTTCGTGAGCAAGCCTGCTTTTTCACTCACTTCTCATAATTCCAAAAATATAGTAATTCTTGTTTCATTAATTTATTATTATGATAATCAATTGTGGCTGGCATGATATCACAGTTTAGTGTGAGAGCAATGTGATTGTTCTATTGAGCATGTGTCATTCACACTACTACAAATGTAATATTAGCAAGCCAGAAGGGATGAGAAAGTAAACAGATGAACTCATTATCACTCCCTTGACATACATTCATCAGGCCAACCATCTTCAATTTAATACAACAATTATGTTATTATGATTGTGTTGAAATATGTCAATTGAAATTCATTTTGATGAAAATAAGTCAGAGAAAAAACATTTACTTTCAGTAAGAGCTTGTGGCTCAAGTGGATAATTAACAACCTTTCAAGTATAGAGTTAGGGGTTTGAGCCCTGCAGAGAGTATAGTTTTATTTCCTTTCCTGACACTTGCACTCGTTTTTTTTTATATTTATCATTCATAAATTCATAAAAACATAATGCTATTATCACAAAGTGTGTTATTATGCAGTTTGTGAGTCTGTGTGAGACTTGACGGATGTGGAGGAAGGGGGTTGTCAGCAAGACAGAATCTCTTTAGTCTTTCATTAAATCACAGTTGCGCCATGCCAACATCAATCCACAAGCAGTGGCAGCTTTTTGGTCTGTCAGCCCTTTAATATTTGGCTCCACAGATTCTGGCACCCACACACCATCACTGCACACCTCTCTCTGATCCCGGATGACTTTGAATGGCAAGATGAAAGTCAATTCTGACAAAAGATATTTTTTTTAAAAGAAAACTAGTGGCTGCATAGTAAAGGAATGGCCAAAATTTAAAAAGAGAAGCAGGATTCTACAGCACTGCAAATTCCATTTGGACTAATTTGATGATATATGTCATCATAACTATTAAGCCAGACAGAATCTCTTAATCACGCTGATCACATAAATCTAATACAGCCATGGTAAGATGAATTACTTAGTCAGTCAATATATTCAACTTGTGGCTTACGAAAATACATACGTTCTATATGTAGATCATTTCCTGGTTGCTAACAGTTTGACACAAGCCTATCACAGTGATCCATTTGAATGTGTGAATTATCACATCACCATTCTGACTACCTCGCTCACTTTCCAATAATCGAAACACGGAACATGACCTGAACATTTGCATAAACTGCCATATTTAATTTTTCTTTGGCTGACAACTCGTAAATTATATAAAAAACTTTGCAACAGTGAGAGACAGGATGGAATTATATGTAGTCTGACAAATAATGGCATAAAACCACTCATGGGGCTGCAATACATATAGAGATGCAGCAAATTTAAATTCCGCCGGTGAAGTGAACGCGAAGTGGGCACTACGCATTGCCACTCCACTACGCGGCGTGAGCAATGCAAAGTGCTCACTCTGCCTTGTCATTACCACTTCGCATTAAGGTGGAATGGCAATGCAAAGTAAGGTGAAGTCATTGTTTTTATGGACTTCACGTTCCTCATTATGATTCTAAGTGACCCACTTGGTGTTTCAGATTTGGCAGCCCCCCACACAACACATGGCTTATGGTACAGTAAGTCACATGCTCTTTAGCTAGGCAGGAAGAAAGTGAGTCATACAAGCAGACACTTTAACTTTCTCCTGTGCAGATGGAGAGAGAGAGTAGTGTGTTTTGTGACTGCTGATACTTTGAGATCAGAGCGAGGAGGAGATTTAAACTTTGATTTAGACCCAACAGCTTTTTTAAAAGCTACATTTTTTTTTATCTTTTCTGTACTCTTTTTTACTTAATTTGCTCTTTCTGTAAATTTTGTTTTTCTTACCTTTATAAGTAGTTAGTTGTTTGTTTGTGTCTGTGTGACTGTGTGTGTGTGTTGTGTGACAGTGTGAGTAGTGATTGCTCAGACTGAGGGAGCTCAGTATGAGAGATGGACCAGGGTGAGGGAATGTCTGGGGTGGGGGCATCTCTGGGAGATCGTCGTAGTGGTAAGCGTCGTACTGTGCGCATGTGTAGAGGGCATGGGCTCCCATTCCTGTTGGACCACTCAAAACTTGTGAGTGTCCCCCCAAGAAGCAGGACCAGCACCACCTCCCACCCTGACTCTGAGGCAGTTGAACCACCACCACCACCACCAAGTCCAGCACCAGGCCCTCTGGAGCAGGATGTGCCTCTTTCCCCAGGCCCAGGTGTGGATCCCATTCCTGTTCAGCACCATGACCAGCTGGCTGCCAGTTCATCTGGCCATCCTGTGCCTGTGCCTGATCCTCCCTGCACCTCCGTTGTTTGGCAGTTTTTTGACTGTGTCAAGGGAGACAGCAGTGTGGTCAAGTGCCACCTATGTGAAGTGGAGGTATGCTATGGCCCCCGGGGACTCACCTGGGGACTGGGAGCCAGCACACTCATATGCTTAATCACCAGCAGTTGGAGTGGCAGACTGCCACAGAATGGACATTGCCTACACCTGCTGGCCATTCTGTGGCAGAGGGTGCAGCTGTGCATTGCAGCATCCCTAAGAAGAGGAGGGCCACAGCAGCACCTGCTGCTCCACCAGCACCCCAACCCCCCACCACCACCACCAGCAGGTCACCCTGTAGAATGTGTGGACCCCAGAGAACTGCATTTAACACAGGCTGACTTGGCAGTTCTCTGGAGTGCTGTCAAGGATAACAACAAGAGGGTTAGTGCTGTTGAGCAGCAGCTGGATCACATAGAGGGACATCAGTTGCAAATTATGTCCATGCTGGAACTGCTGCTGGATCACCATGGAATCCCACATTATTTTTTTTTTCCTCACACCATGTGCCCCCCAGACCTTCCTTGCTGTGTTATAAAATGTATTCCTCCACCATCCCTGACCCTTGTATGTAATTATTCCCTTTTTTTGCTGTCTTCCATATGCGTGATGCTTTGTATTCTTAGCAGTGCAAGTATACTGTACTAAACTGCATGTGTGTAGTCAGTCTTCTTTCCAGTCTGTGTATGTACTGCAGAGACTGTGCAACTCCCTGACTTAAAAACAAACATTAATGAGTATAATGGTGGGGTGGTGAAGCATGGAGAGATACTACAAAACAGGCTTACAATACATCCAAGTAACTATTAAAAAAAATTAATGTTGTGATTCATGACATGATCATGAATCATGACTTGTGACAGTATTTGTGACCGCGATGATGAAGAAATGTGAATGCCTACCGCCTATGGCTATACTTCCCAGATGAGCTGTAGCTTAAAACTCCCAGACTTAAAAACACATATCAATGAGTACAATGGTGGGGTTGTGAAGCCTGGAGACATACTACAAAATAGGCTTACAATACATCCAAGTAACTAAAAAAAAAATTAATGTTGTGATTCGTAATGTTAATGATTGTGAATCATGATTTGTGACTGCATTTGTGACCGTGATGATAAAGAACGTGATTTGTATCATGAATGACTTGTGATGATGATCCTGACTTAAAAATGCATATTAAAGAGTACAATGTTCATGCAGAATTAAGCACCACACCTGTCCAGTACTCTGAAGGGAAGCCAAAGAAACAACTGTGACTTAAGTTACAGATGGAGTTTGGGCCCTAAAGAGATGCAAATGCACGACAGATTAAGATTGCGCTGTGCACTGAAGAGATGCAGACACAAAGACACAACACCTAACCAGTGCTCACCATCAGAGATTCAAATCTGAAAAAATAATACCTTTGCTAGTTGGGGTGGGCTGCGGGGGCAGTGTAGCACTGCTGCAGTAACAGTCACTAGTACTAGTACCAGTAAAGATACCACAACAAAATACAAAAATCACACAGCTGCAATGGATTGCAGCTTCACACTGCTGAAATTATTATGTGGCACAATAAAAGGTGCCTGATTTGATGACATGCATCACACACATACTCACACACACCAAGCATTCCATAGCAAATTAAAAACTTCAGTAATATAACCACATATTTTAAACAAACTAAAATTATGCACTGCGGCAGTAACAGTCACTATTGCTAGTACCAGTAAAGATACCACAAAGAAGTACAAATATCACACAGCTGCAGTGGACAGCAGCTTCACATTGCTGAAATTATCATGTGGCACAATAAAAGATGTCTGATTTGATGACACACGTCACTCACATACTTAAACACACACTAAGTAATGCATAGCAAATTGAAAATTTCAGTAATATAACCACATATTTTAAACAAACTAAAATTATGCACTGCTGCACCACAACAATCAGCAAAAAAATTACAAGAAATATTGAGAATATTACTGTGTGTACATTAACAGTTATACAAGAAAAATATCACCAAAACAGAGAGCACTGTCTTTTTCTCCAAGTTAATCTACCTACACCACAGATATGTCCCTCCCCCAAAGCACACTTCCACTATCTCTTAGTACACAGACTGAATGTTGTACATTAACATTCAAAATCCATACACAAACAATAAACGCTCGATGATATGAGCACAGGAGAGTTTCCTATAATCGATGAACTTAAGTTTCAGCAAAAAAATGACTCAAAAAGGCTTTTTTAACAGCTTTTTGAAGGTTTGAATTGTAGAGAGCTCTCAGAACAGATTGTCTCCTACAGCTTCCTACATACACTACTCCAAACTGAGGCTGTGCAGAACAATCTAGAGCCCATGTGACCTGAAATCCCATGAATCACTGCAAAATTCACCTCTGGAGCTTAAAAACAAGGCAAAGTGAGGTGAAACACATTGTTTTCAATGTACTTTGCCTTAAGAATTGGTGGAGTAGTGGTTTGGGAAGGCGGATTAACGCAAAGTCAGTATTTTCAATGGACTTCCCGTTACCCATTAATAACGTGAAGTACTCCTCTTTGCATTGTGGAGCACTCCGCAAATTCACCTTCACTCCGTGAATCACTCTGCGGAGTGAATTGGGGCCACTTCGCCCATCACTAAATACATACAACATTTCCTTTTCTCTTTAAAGACTGGTAAAATTGGCCTATCTAATGCATTATAAAATCTGGCCATCTTGTCCCTATCTCACGATAAAAGAATCTCATGATCAAAGAATTTGCAGGCTCATGATCAAAGAATAAAAAATGGTCAAACTCAAGTTTTAGGCAGAATTACATGAAATCACCACCATGCCTCGATAGACCAAAGCCCCCTGAGCAAAACTCACCCTCATTTGTGTTCCTACCCTCATTTGTGTTCCTAAGTCACCCTTGAGTGGAGAAATTTGCATTTTTCAAAGGATCATCTCGTCCCTCGCTCACGATGCAAGATCGTGATCAAAGAATCTCATGATCAAAGAATTTGCAGGCTTGCAATCAAAGAAATTGCATGCTCATGATCAAAGAATAAAAAATGGTGAAACGTGAGTTTTTGTAAGATTTAGATGAAACCACCACTATGCCTCAATAGAACAAAGCCCCCTGATTAAAACCCACCCTCATTTGTGTTCCTAGGCCACCCCTGAACTGAGAAAATTGTATTTTTACCTCACAATGCAAAATTGCAATCAAAGAATTTCCAGGCTCGCGATCAAAGATCGTTAGCGAGCAGCGATCAAAGAATTTAAAATATTATAACTCTATTTTTTGACAATTTTACATCAACCAAAGGCATGGCTCGATAGATCGAAGCCCCCTGAGTAAAACCCATGTAAGTTTTACTTAAGGAGTGACCCCAGAGTCGAGATATTAGATTTTTTATGATCAGAATTTAAAAACAAGGAAGCCTCCCTTTGTGCTAACAACATTGCTACCTCTTTTATTTATAATCCCATCCCCTCTAAATTAAAATCTCACCCCACTATAGTACCATCCACGTTTTACTGGAAAATAATTCATAAACAACTCAAATCAAACCCTACCCCTCTTGCTTAAGCTCCTATCTGGGGAAATAGCCAAATATCTCTCGAAAACCATCCAATCTACTGTCGATCCTGGAAAAATAGAGGCATACTTTTTTGAGAGACATACTTGAACCCCATACGTTAAGAATAAAGTTGTATTCTGATCTTATGTACTCAATGGAATCTTCCCTGCCAGGATTTTTGGAAATATCTACAGCTACGTATAGCATGCACTTATTATTTCTCACTTATTGCGAATCAATCCTTATATGATCAGCACATCTCCAAATGGATAAAAACAACATGTAAATTGAATAGTGTCATCTATAAAGATATTAGAGAATCTCTACCGGACCAGTACATTAGTGCAAAAAATAAATGGAGCAATTTGTTACACTATAACATTACAAATGAGCAATGGTATAGGTGTTGGCTTTCTTGCCACAGATCTTTTAAGGATAAACGTAGCTCACTCATTCAGACTAAAATTCTTCATTTATGGTATAAGACCCCAACTGTATTGCATAAAATGGGATTAAGGGATAATGACAACTGCTGGCGATGTAACTTGCCCAATGGCGATTTACTTCATATTTTATGGGATTGTCCCACCATACAAAAATGCTGGCATTGTATTCATATACTTGCAATGAAAGTGACTGGTCAACCCTTTGTATTAGATCCCAAACACTGTATACTTGGTATTTTTGACCCTCATCCCTATAATATTCCCCAATCCTTGAACAGATGGTTAACCATACTTTTTCTTCTAGCTAAATGTAGTATACTTATGTATTGGAGATCTAATATAATCCCCACTCTCCATGATATTCTTAATCATTTATCTCAATATGCCTCCCTGGATCGTATGACACATATTTCTTTCGACCGACTCAACATGTATAATAAATGTTGGCAGGAATATTTTAAATATTTGGATTTATCTAGCCATTCTGGCACTTAAAGTATGGATTGAAATACTTTATATAATATCTCTCTCTCTCTCATCCTATTGATATCCTCCATTGCCTCAGGTTGTGGTCTAGCTTTTTCTCTACTTACTTAATACTCTCTTTCTCTTCGCTATTTCTTCCTCTTCTCTTGTTAGTCTTAATCCTTTCTATATAAGTTTTAGTAGCACTCTAACGATATACATATTGTAGTAATGTACAACTATGACTATTCATATCTCCTCTCTCACCTTCTACTTCTTCTATTTTCACTCTGTATTATGTAATGCTAAGCCTTCTTTTTCATTATAATATTGTAACTGTCTAGTTTAGGTCGTTAATCCATAATTATTATACTACCATTGAATAGTCTTTTTTTCTCCTTTGTTAGATGTTATGCTACTTAGTTTATTATTTATATAACCTTATATAGTATTGTTATAGGGTATACTTGTTTGTTTATCTTTTAAATACTTCAATAAAAAGATTAACTGCTAGAATTTAAAAACAAGATGGCGGACCTCGCGATCAAAGAATTCTCAGGGATAATGATTCTTGAACCACGAGGCTGCAAATTCTTTGACTGCCAGGTGGGACAAGATGGCCCGAACCCCATTCTTTGTTCGCAAAACAACAGTATAAATTTTTCCATTGACTTATAATGGGAGCTTAAAAGTGGCATAACTTTTGAATGCCTTAATATTTTGTCACCAAATAAAAAGCAGAATGTTCAGCCAGCCAAGCTCTTTCAGATGAGCCATCTTAGAGAGTGGATCATCACATGATGATCGCACAGGGCCACAGACAAAATCCCCCAAACTGCCTCCAGAACAGGATAATTTTTTCATTTTTCATTGTTTTTGTGCACAAAGACCGTAAGTCCGACCAAAACAAAATTTGGCATATCTAGAGACCTACCATGCCCCACTGTGCATGCCAAATTTCAGGCAAATTCATTGAATGGGTCCAAAGTTATTAATGCACAAATGTTTGACTTTAACATAGAAATGCCTTCATAACCCTAAATATAGTTGCATGACCATGCCACTATAATATAAAACCAGCTCAGCATTACTTTTCTGGTAAAAGTGTTGCAATAATAATATCCACTTTTGTGATGGGAAGGAAATGACAGTAAGTCGGTATTTTCATTTTTTTTCTCTATCTGACACTTTTTTCTTTCCTTTTTTAAGTTAGTTTCATCAAGAATAATTTATAGATATTAAAGGCGTCCTTTTCAGAGGTTTCTAAGTCTACCCAGCTGGGAAGACTGCAGCACAGAAAGGCTAAATTACTTGGTCAGGGTGACAAAATGAGACAGAGGCTGTGGTGGAATGCAAACACTTATGCCATTTCCCGAATTAGCCTGACACTGTAACTCAACCACTGCGCTGCATTGCTTTCTCCTATGGTTCTCCTGCCTGTCCAGCAGTCACAAAATAGGTGCGCAACTCATAAAAGCATTCATATACAAACATCAGTTAATTTGCAAGAATCAATTTATGTGTCGAGCAATAAATCTCTTAAAAATCTATCTACGACACAACAGAGAAAGTGCAGAAAATATAAAGTGGAGAAAAGTATTTTTTTTTTTTTAGTAATCATTAAAACAGAGCCCAGGTTAACTGTAGCAGGACTCAGTGAATGACCTTTGTGGGTGAGAATTGTGGAAGGTGGGTAAGCTTGATGTCAGCGATATGAGGTGATAGGGGGATGATGGGTGGAGATACTTTTCTTCATTCATGTCATGGTGCCACACTGAAAGGAGGATTACAGCAGTAAAATGGATACAGATCTCTCAGCCAAATGTGTCCCCTCTTGCTTTGCAACAGGAATGTTTTGTTTGTTTTAATCTCCAGCCACTATTTTTCTTCTTCTTGGTGTGGCTTATCTGATTTGTTTTTTGAATGTTGTTCAGTAAGGATTAAAGCAGGTTTAACAGGGAAGGGGAGTGGGGAGCATGGGAGCAGGGGCACTGCAAATGGCACTGTGATGCTGCAGAATTCACCATTGTTCCATTTCCCAAGCCAAGCCTTCCCTGAGATCGACTCTATCCCCACCACCCCCTCCAATGAGCCGTGATTTTCAGAAGGCAGCCATCAGCTAAATGGCACTTTCCATGGTATGGCTCCTTTTCAGCATCAAAGTAAGAAGAAAAATTATAATTAAAAACACAAGCAGTCCTTCACTGGGCAGATTAAAAGGCATGTGAAAAATTTACCTTTATGTGGAGAGTGATGTACACAGCATCGCATTGCTCGGGTTGTTTGGCATTTTTCTTAATTATTTCTGTTGCTTATTTTTTTTTTTATTTGAATGTTCAGGTTTTCCTTGACTGATGTACTCCACATCATAAATATTAGGAGCTGAAATCAAAGGTCGGTCAGCTGTAATATGCTTCCTCAGGCATAATGAGGTCACTTCCACTGACACCCATTCTTTCTCTTAAAGTTTTCATTTCATCCAGTAGTTTTGATACCAGCAGCTACCACCTACATAATTTTAAGAAACACCAGTGTAGAATGATGTTTTACCATTAAATCCATGACTTCTTGAGCTGCCCTGATGCACAAATGAGATCTGCAGTACCTGTGTAATGGCCCATTTCTGGACATGCTTCTGGACATAACCGCTTCTCTTTGCATGTACTGTCCACTAGCATAGTCATTTTCACCCAGTTGTATGGAGTTTGGGGTGCTTGCATTTCACTTTCACTGTTTACAGTTCAACAGTGGGAAACTTGGCTTTAATGGGTTTTCCTGGCTGCCTTTTTATTGATTTATTTCTTCTACTTATGTCCCCACACCAATAACCTTATTCATGACTGATACTTACACAAAATGACAGGAATTTTCCTGTCCCCTTTATCTTTGGCTGCAGTCATGGCTCACTAACAATATTTGACTGCGAGGCTGCAAAATAGTCAGTCGTGACCACTGCTGAAGATTTTGCAAGCTCAAGGCTGAAGATTGTTAGCGAGCCATGGCAGAAGACTATAAAAGTGAAAAATGCTATTATCTGATAACACTGAAATAAACCAGAGACATGGGTCGATAGAACGAAGCCCACTTAGCAAAACTCACCCTCCTTTGTATTCCAAGGCCACCCCTGGACTGAGAAAATTGAATTTTTCAAAGGGCCATCTCATCCCTCGCTCACGATGCAGGATCGCAATCAAAGAGTCTCGCGATCAAAGAATTGGCAGACTCGCGATCAAAGAAATTGCAGGCTCATGATCAAAGAATAAAAAATGGTGAAACTTGAGTTTTAAGCAGAATTACATAAAACCACTGCCATGCCTCGATAAAATGACACCCCCGAGCAAAACCTACCCTCATTTGTGTTCCTTGACCACCCCTGGGATTAGAGAATTGAATTTTTCAAAGGGCCATCTTGTCCCTCATTTGCGATACAAGATTGCAATCAAAGAACCTTGTGATCAAAGAATTTGCAGGCTCATGATCAAAAATCATTAGTGAGCCGCGATCAAAGATTAAAAATGTTTAAAACTCTATTTTTAGACCATTTTACAGTGAACCAAAGGCATGACTCAATAAAATGAAGCCTCCTGAGTAAAACCCATCCAAGTTTTACTTCAGAAGTGACCCCTGAGCAGAGATATTTAATTTTTTATGATTGGAATTTAAAAACAAGATGGCGGACCACGCGATCAATGAATTCTCTGGGACAAAGATTCTTTGACCACGAGGCTGCAAATTCTTTGATCGCCAGGTGGGATGAGATGGCCCAAGCCCCATTCTTTGTTTGCAAAATAACCATATATATTTTCCTATTGACTTATAATGGGAGCTTTAAAGTGTTATAACTTTTGAATGCCTCAATATTTTTTCACCAAATGGAAAGCGACATGTTCGGCCAGCAAAGCTCTTTCACATGAGCCATGTTGCAAAGTTTCACACCACATGACAGCTGTGCAGCACCATGGACAATATCCCAAAAACTGTCTTCAAAACTGGATAATTTAGCATTTTTCAGCATTTTTGTGTGCAAAGACCATAAGTCCGACCAAAATGAAATTTGGCAAATCAAGAGATCTACCATGCCCCACAGCACATACTAAATTTCATGCAAATCTGTTGAATGGGCACAAAGTTATTAACACCCAAAATTTTGACTTTAACATAGAAGTGCCTTCATAACCCTAAATATAGTGGTGCGACCACGCCACTATAGTGTGTGTATATATATATATATATATATATATATATATATATTCTATGGAAAAAGCTTTGTTAATGCATCAGTTAGGGTTCTTCTACAGCGAAAAAAGTGAGAAATTGATTTTAGGGTTCCACCCTTGCACCCTACCCCACAACAGGCACCAGGGTGTGCATTGGGTCCTTGACCCTAACTCTCACCACATCCCTGTAAGCAAGCTGAGGTGGTGCAGTGTGGGAGAATGGGTGAGAGTTAGGGCTAAGGACCTCAACACACACCCCAATGCCTGTTGGTGGGGGTGGCTGGGTGGTGCCAAGGGGTGGGAACCCTAAATGAATTTCCTCACCTTTTCACTGTAGAAAAACCCTAACTGATGGATTAATTAAGTTTTTTGCATAGAATTTCCTTACTTTTAATAAAGAATAGAAAAGTAGAAAGCTGCTCAAGTTAGTGGGAGAGCTGGGACCTTTGGGCCCTGTGCTCCCATGAACTTGTAAATGTCAGGCCACATTACACACCCAATGACTAAAAAGTACATTCACAACAGCAAAGCCAGCCACCAAACAAATGTTAATCTAGTAGAACAATAGAAAACCCTATCCACAAAACATTAACTGCACCATACAATATGTCCACAAAAAATATTTTGTGCAACACATAAACACTGCTATTAACATCTACAGGACATGCCACCACCACTCTCCAAATTTCAAGTAAAAAGACCAAACCATGTTCAAGATATGGCATGTCAAAATTTATAATTTTCATTCATCAGAGTGGCACAGTTCCGCACCTGTTGACATTTAACACACACAACAACTGAAAACTACATCCATGACACTAAGGCTAGGTATCCTATCAATTTCAAACCATTACCACAAGCAAAATGCTGTCCACTGAATGTAAACTGCACCACGCCATATCTGCACAAAAAAAAAATTTCTGACATATAAACACTGTAATTTTCATCCACATGACATGCTGTCAACACTCTCCAGATTTCAAATGAAAAGACCAAACCATGTCCAAGATATAACATTTTAACATATGAGATTTTCATTTGTCAGACTCGGCACAGTTCCGCGTCTGTTGACATTTAACACACAAAACGACTGAAAACTACATCCATGACACTAAGGCTAGGTATCCTATCAATTTCAAACCATTACCACAAGCAAAATGCTGTCCACTGAATGTAAACTGCACCACGCCATATCTGCACAAAAAAAAAATTTCTGACATGGAAACACTGTAATTTTCATCCACATGACATGCTGTCAACACTCTCCAGATTTCAAATGAAAAGACCAAACCATGTCCAAGATATAACATTTTAACATATGAGATTTTCATTTGTCAGACTCGGCACAGTTCCGCGTCTGTTGACATTTAACACACAAAACGACTGAAAACTACATCCATGACACTAAGGCTAGGTATCCTATCAATTTCAAGCCACCACCACAAGCAAAATACTGTCAGCAACAAGTAAAGTGTGTCATGCAATATCTCCACAAAATAAATTTTCTCTGGCACGTAAACACAATAATTCACAGCTACAGGACATGCCGTAAACACCTTCCAAATTTCAAGTAAAAAGATCAAACCGTTTCCGAGTTATTAATTCTTAAAGTTTGGTTAAATTTCCCTATCTATTTCATTATAAAAATCTGGCCATCTTGGGCTGTACTCACAATCAAAGATGACGGTCAAAGAATCTCATGATCAAAGATTTTGCAGGCTCATGAACAAAGAATAAAAACTTTAATAATTTACAAAATTGAAAGAAGTGTGGTAAACCACCACCATGATTTGACAGAACGAAGCCCCCTGAGCAAAACCCACCCTCATTTGCCTTCCTAGTGCACCCCTAGGCTGAGAAAATTGACTTTTTAATCTGGCCATCTCATCCTACCCTCACGATGCACGATCGCGATCAAAGAATCTCGTGATCAAAGAATTTGCAGGCTCACAATCAAAGATTTTGCATGGTCATGACCAAAGAAGAAAAACTAGTGTAATTAACAAAATTGACACAATTGCAGTAATCCACTGCTACGGTTCATCAGAACGAAGCCCCCTGAGTGAAACCCACCCTCATTTGTCTTGCTAGGACACCCCTGAGCTGAGAAAATTAATTTTTTTTTATCTGGCCATCTCGTCCCTCACTTGCGATGCACGATTGCGACCAAAGAATCCTGCGATCAAAGAATTTGCATGCTGGCAGTCAAAGAAATTGCTCAGTCGTGAACAAAGAGCGAGGGACAAGATGACCAGATTTTAAAATCGATTTCTGTAGCCCAGAAGAGCCCTATTAAGTAAAATAAGGGTGGGTTTTGCTCAGGGAGCTTCCCTTTTCCACATCAGAATAAAAAAGTGTAGTTTTTATTATCCCTGGTAGTCTAGTGGCCCCTTCCCCATCATGGCAATGTACATAATGATTTATATTATCCCTGGTAGTCTAGTGGCCCCCCGAATGAGTATCATATTAGTATCTTTCTTTATTATCTGTGGTAGTCTAGTGGCCCCCCCATGTGTCTTTATGTATACTTTTTGTAATTATATCCCTGGTATTCTAATGCCCACCCCACCCACGATCTGTAGTTCTTAATAATTAATAAATAATATTCCTATCCCTGGTAGTCTAGTGGTCCCCCATCCCATCATAATAAAATTGATTTCAATTTAGTAATACATGGTAGTCTAGTGGCCCCCCACCCCACCACCCAGCCCTGCCAGCCCACCCAGCACCCCCAACCCTTCCCCAGCCAGCGACTGGCACAGCCCACCTCTCACCTCCACGGCCAGCCGCTGACTGTGTGTATTACCATTGGCAATTGAAACAGGCGCTCAGAAATAATTTCCTAGCACCTGTTTCAATTGAGCAAAACCCACCCTTATTTTACTTAATAGGGCACCCCTGGGCTACAGAAATCGATTTTAAAATCTGCCCTTCTCATCTCTCGCCTACAATGCATGATCAAAGATTCTCGCGATCAAAGAATTTATCGGCTCGCGGTCAAAGAACATTAGTGAGCAGAGAATGAAGAAATTAAAAGCTAATAACTCCTTTTTTGGACCAATTTTGATGGAACCAAAGCCATGGCTTGATATATCAGCGTCCCCTGAGTAAAACCTATTAAAGTTTTACTTCAGAAGTGACCCCTGAGCCGAAATATTTGTGTTTGTGCGATCAGAGAACTGAAAACAAGATGACAGACCTCCTGGTGAAAGAATTTTTGAAATTCCTCGGGGACAAAGATTCTTGAACCGTGAGGCTGAAAATTCTTTGATTGCCAAGCAGGACAAGATGGCCAGAACCCCATTCTTGGATCGTAAAATATACATATAAATTTTCCCATTGACTTATAATGGGAAATTAAAAGTGCCATACCTTTTGAATGCCTTAATATTATTTCACCAAACAAAAAGCGGCATGTTTGGCCACCAAATCTCTTTCAAACGAGCCATCTTGCAGAGTGGCATGCCACACGACGGCTGTGCAGGACCACATTCAGAATGCCAAAAGGTGTCTCCAAAATGGATAATTTTGCATTTGTCAGTGCTTTCGTACACAAAGACTGGCACTCTGACTGAAACACAATTTGGCAAATCAAAAGATCTACCATGCCCCAACGTGCATACTGAATTTCAGACAAATCCATTGAACGGGTCCAAAGTTATTAATGCCCAAACTTTTGACTTTAGTATGTAACTGACTGCTCAACCCTAACTATAGTGGTGCGACCGCACTACTAATAAATATAATATATATACATATATATATATATATATATATATATATATATATATATATATTATGGTAGAACGTAGTGCTACCATAGTTAGGGTTGAGTACCCCATTTAATGTTAAATGGTGAAACTTTTCACCTTAATAACTTTGCCACTGTTCAATGGATTTGCCTGAAATTTGGCAGGCACAGGGCAGAACCATAGATCTTGGGATATGCAAACTTTTTAACCGGTCAGATATACAGCTGCGGAGTTATTAAATGACATTCTGGGGCACATTTTCCTTTTTTGTGCATTCTTTGCTCGCACCTACAGGTCGCACGGTTTGCATGACTGGTCCAAAAACATCAGGAAATGTGTGGACAGGGTCCCCAATGTGCCTTTTGAAGATTTTGTGAAAAAATATTGAACGGTTCAAAAGTTATTCAAAAAACAAGTTTCCCATTATAGTCAATGGGAAAAGTTAACAAAAGGTTTGACAGTGTCGCTAATGCAGTTTTTAGTGTCGCAAATTACCCCTGTAGTGTTGTGAGTCAGCCATTTTTATTTCAGTTACTGATCACAGAAATGCTTGGCATTTAAAATTGGGACCATCTAGGGACACAATTCTTTTTATGTTTACATAGTCGAGCCCTGAGAATGCTACACATGTCTTTATTTTGGGGTTAAACACCCCAGAAACATGTTTTCTGAAATTTTTGGGAAAAATAGTGTCGCAAAGTGGTGTTGCACCTGTGACACTTTCATGATTTGTTTTGCGAAAGTGTCACAAATCACACTACTTTGCAACACTATGGTCAAAATGACAGGAATTGCCATCCCGCTGCAAAAGAACGGTTTGGTCTTTTGGGCTGAAATTTAGAGGGCAGAAAGCCAACATCTCACAGATGTGCCTTTTAGTCATTTGATGAAAAAAGATTGCAGGAATGCAAAGTTACGGTACTCCGAAGTTGACAATTTTTCCCATAAACTAACATTGCGGCGTCTGCCATGCCTTTCGGGGCCTGTATCTCGGAAACAATGCGAGATACGGACTTTTTGTAGGAAAAATGCTTAGCCCCCCAAGTGGAGGCTAAATACAAAACTAGCCAGGAAACTCATAAGTCATATGAAATTTTAATTTTTTTTCTATGTCATACGGTTCCTGAGATATAAGCAATTTAGTATTCCAACTCCTCATTTTCTGCTCCGAGCCCCATTATTAAAGGGTACCTAAACAAGCCTTTTTTTTTAAACTGCAAGCTCCAAAATCTGACATCACAGTGAGGTAAAGTAAAGGCTGCTGTTTACATTTATGCTAAAACTGCATTTGTGTAAATAACATAAATGCAGGTTCATAGCTTTTGAAAAACGTAAACATCAGCCATTCACTTTCAAAAAGCAGCCTTGGTTTCTCCCCAAGATGTCTGCCAAGTGTGTTAAGTGATGAGTCATGATGACATCATCAGAGTCAGAGACAGAGACCCACATGTATTCCTATATAATGCTAACTAGTTCTTCTTTCCCTCTTTGTTTTGAATTGTTGTACCAGAATGATCAACACCATGTATTAACTCATGGATTGTTTTGATCAGTAAACATGTTAGGCTATGATTTTGTTCATTTTGTTTACTTTAACTTGTGGAAAATGTTTTGCAATCCAGCTGACCTTTTCTTTGGAAAACTGCAGTATGGTACAGCACTTCAAATACCTGATGATCTCGTGGTTATGTGATGCACTGAATTTTGTTTTTTGTTAACCAGGAGAGATGCACTAAGCTGAAAAATTGTTTACAGGTGTGGCCTGGGAGCACAAGGAAGTTTAGTGACTTGCTTAGGGTCACAGCAAAGTACCAGTCTGGTTCAGTTCCAAAGCTCATGCTCGCTTGTT
Source organism: Neoceratodus forsteri (assembly GCA_016271365.2). Classification (NCBI taxonomy): domain Eukaryota; kingdom Metazoa; phylum Chordata; order Ceratodontiformes; family Ceratodontidae; genus Neoceratodus; species Neoceratodus forsteri. The sequence goes on along the minus strand of CM057449.1, from coordinate 536,685,516 downwards.
AATCCACATATAAGGCTTTCTTTTTCCATGTGAACCCCCCTGCACCTAGCCTGATTTCTGTTGAACACCCCACCATCTATGCCCTGTCTGTAGTATTGCATGGAGCCACATATGTGCTTACGGTCTCTCAAAGAGAATTATCACACCTCAGATTGTAATCTTGTATCTCAGAGAGTTGTGCACACCTATACCGATACACATCAGCTGGCATTGTTAAAATGCCTCACAAATCACTCTCCAGTCCACATTCTCAATGTTTGACTAATGTTCCTACTGTAAACATTGAGTGGATCACCACCCTTCTGCACAGTGAAGATAGTATGTACAGTTCCCCTGTTGTTTTTTTCCCCTTCCTCATTAACCAACAACTAGGTCTTCCTGGAGGGCCAAGCAATAAGCATCATGACTCCCCAGAAAAACTGCTGTTCATGCCCTCATAAGGGCTGCACTTACAATGGATAACAATATTATTAGCAGGAGAGACATACTAATATCATGAGCGAATCCACCCAACTTCCAGTGTCAGTCTACTCCTTTACCTGTGATCTGCAGAACCCCACAAGACAGTTACCAGCAATTCTTTTCCAGTACTTTTCTCTGTTCTACTGTACAATGCGAGTTGGCTGGCAACCACTCTTCCAAATCTTGAATGAGCTATACACAACTCCCTCAATACTGTCCTAACAAACTTCAACATCCCCCCAACCCAAAATCTCCCCACACTGAATTAAAGTAACAGTTTAGGTGCAGCCCTTCCCCTGTGAGTATTTGCCATTGCTGTCTACTCTCATTCACAGTCAGGTAGTGGTCACGAAGCTGGCATCCCCACATTTCAGATCTCACAGCGATCTGCTTAATGTCCTCCTTCGTGCCTTCAACTAACCTAAATATAGCTGTATCCTGCTAGAATGGCCTCCTCAGTCCCACTCTGGCGTTCATTCTTCTCACCTGCTCCCCACACCAAAAACTGGTGAGTTCGCTACCCTTCCACATCATGAATGTGGTTAGTACAGTCTCCCATGCTAGCTTTGCATATTAATAATAAACATGGTCTTCTGGTAAGCCAGGCTGAGAGCAGTATGGCACAAGTGAAACAATAGGCTTTCCTACCCATGTAAGATCTGAGCCACCTATGATTAGGCATTGTTTAATGATGTACATAGTAATGTGCACACCCATCATTTAATAGTGCCTAATCACAGGTAGCCTAGATCTTTTAAGGATAGGAAAGCCCATCATTCCCCTTGTTCCCTGCTGCTATCAACCTGACTTACTGGAAAGATATGTTTATATTTGATATGTCAAAATAAAACAGGGACTGTACTACTTGCATTCATGATGCAGATGGGTGATGAGCTCACCAGTTTTCAGTGTGAGGAGGAATAATGAAGAATGAATACCAGAGGGGGACCGAGAAGACCACTCTTGCAAGGTACTGCTATAATCAGGGAAGGGGGGGCAGAAGGAGAGAAAGATGAGCAAATTACTGTGAGAAATAAGATGTGCGGTTGCCAGCACCTTGATCACTACCTGACCCCATTGTCCTGGTCAATATTCCCCCTCCCATAAAACCAGTTCATGCAATTGTCCAATGCTGTGTGTGGATATTAATGTATGAAATGGCTGCCAATACACGTTCAGTCACTTCACTACCAGTCTAGTACTGCCTGTAAAGCACTTTGGGATACAATGTGAATGAAAAGCACTATATAAATGCTGATTCTTATTATTATTATTGCTTCCTATAAAAAAGAAGAAAAGACAAGCATATATTTGATTTTCGAGAAGGTACGAACTCTAACATCGGACTGCACAAGAACTTTGCTACAAAGAAGTGGTGGATCTAGGGGGTGGTGAAGGAAGTGGCTGCAACCCCCCCACACACATAGTAACGTATTTGCTTGCTGCTGCTGCTGAGTTTCACTTTGTTGAAGAAATCTGATAAATTGATTGTACAAATGTTTTCATTCAAACTATAGATTACATTTGTAGGTTCTGTCAAAAACATACTAGAAAATATAAAGGTTTGGAGGGTCACGTGATGGCAGCCTAGAGGAAAGCAGCGACCTTGTGTAGCTCTGCTCCCTACCCAGTTTAAAGCATCCCGTTTTATATTATCACAAATGCAAATCACATCTAGAACTGTTCCTGAGGAAATATATATCCGATTTCAGCAGTTTGCCAGGTGTAAAGGTTGAGGTATACATGAGAAAGCAGCTTCCAAAGCACACCCCACCATCGCTGGAAAAAGAGCAGGCCCCGAAGCAGCCTCAGCAAGCAACTGCTAAAACAGCCATTGGATCCACAGCTTTAACTGAGTGTGAGTTCAGAAATCTCGATGGAGGTGCATATCATCAAAGCAACTTTGGACTCATTAAACACTCGGGTTGGAGACTCAGAAATAAGCATTAAGTCATTAGATGTGAAGACAGACAAGTTAGAGTTACAGCGCATTTCCACGAACACGAGAGTGAAAAAATTGAAGAAAAGCTGGAAGATTTGGAGGGGAGGAATAGAAAAAGTAATATTGTAATTATTAGTATTCCGGAGAAAGAGGAGGGTGCATCTCCGATCCTATTTGTGCAGAAAGCATTTGAGAAAATCGCTTGCCTGTCTCCAAATGGGGCAAGCTACATCATTGAAAGAGCCCATAGGGCACTTCATCCTCCTCCTCCTCCTCCTCCTGGATCGCAGCCCAGAACAATTGTGTATAAACTACTTAATTATCTTGATAAACAGCACATCCTGGCGCAAGTGAAATCCCTTCAAGAAGTGCTTTGGGAAGGGAAATGGATTAGAATTACGCAGGATCTGCCACAGTCCGTAAGGCTTAAATGCCAAGAAATGCACCCTCTGGTCTCCAAGTTGATTGTGGCAGGAAAGCAATTCCGAGTAAAATATCCTGCTCTGCTACAGGAGAAAATTAATGAGCACTGACATTTGTCTGAAAGCTTGGAAGTGGCTCAAACGGAGCTCAAGAAGTTGTTACCCGACTTGCTGAGATGATTCTTTTATTCTGAGAAGATGGTGGCAGAGCCGAATAAGGAAGGGAATTGCTGTAGCCCAGTGTGTGCTTGGATTAAGACTGAGTGGTCTCAGTGTTAATTAAGAAAATAATCGCTCAGTGATAGGGAGAGTGTCCCCAGAAGAGTGTAATGTGCTCATTCACGTGATGAGGATAGACTCAACATGCACTGTAAGGGTCGGGGATCGCTTAGACACTGACATCCTTCTGGGGGCAAACTGCAATCTCAGGATGATCCTAACCCTTGCAGTAATCTCCAGCAATGGTTCCTGACTTCCATGTTGATAGCATTGCTGATCTGTTGCCAGCACTTCAAGGTTAAAGTGGATTACCATTAAGAATAATTGTGGACTATTCGATACGTGAAATTTAATCTTTGGAGGCTCACTGTAAAGCTTTTAACATAAATAATTTAAAAAGACTGATACTTTATGGTTCTATTCAAAGATGTGCATGATGTGTAAGGCTGTTCATGCATTTACATAGCTAATTTGACTGTATGAGGCCCTTCTCTAGCCAGCATTGTTGGCCTTCACTCTCAAGGGTTGGGAGTTAAGCATTACGAATAGGATTTTTTGGTTAATTTGGGTCCTCAACGGGAGGCAAGGGGCTCATTCTTTTAGCGCTGTGCAAAGGCACTGTGTGTTTTTTCATTTAATCTTCTTGTTTAATAGAATAGTAATTTGAGGTGTAAAGGAGACAATCCCTGCAGAGGTGCACGTTTTATTTTGAAGCAGCGGTTAAACAGGCTATGTTAGTGTTTCATGCTGCAATTTTAGTTAGCGCAGCAGGTTTTCATAAGTAAACTATGTGGTCAGTGTTTTTCCAAGATCTGGGGGTACCTAGTAAGAGATTTCTCACTATTGCTATGATAATACATAGATTGGTGTTAATTAATAGTATAAACTACACTGAATATAGATGCAAGTTAGGTACTGAGTATTTGCTTTGGAACATGACTATGTTGCAGGAGATAAATCTGCATTTGCATTGCTTTATCTCAGCCACTAGAGGGTAATAGAGTATTTAGATTTGTGTGTTCTCCTCCATATTTTAATAGTATAGATCTGGATAGTCTTAGCTAGTTTTATAATTATACTAAACAAGAATGGCACAATTTTGAAGGATTAAAGAGGTTACATATTCCCGATATGATAATTTGATATTTAGTTAAGAATGATGAGTAGTGCTGAACTTGGATTAACATGTTTAATTTCAGTAGAATGATTTAAGATGTGACTTGTACTGAATGATTAGGTGACTGGGAATGGGAGTGGCTGGACTTTCAGCTTGGTTGGGTGTACACATCACCTGGTAATGTAGAATCGTAGTGCGGTTGACAGAACTGGGGGTAATATATAAGGACTTTGTTTATAACTTTGTTAGCTTCAGGGTGGTGTGTATGGCGGGTTGGGGGTGGGAGGACTTAACATGTCTTGGTAATATTTCATCAGAGAGGGAACCAAAACTTGATGGATATAAGGACCCATACTTTTTACCACTGACAAAGGGACCAGCTGCATTATTTTAAACTATTAATGTTAGGGGCACTTAATATTCTAAGTTGGAATGTCAAGGGGGTTTGGGACTGATGTAAAAGGCAAGTAGTTTTGAGTCACTTATTGACTTTAAAAACCGATGTGGTCTGCTTACAAGAAACTCATCTTAAAAGGGAGGATACCCATTTGTTTTGCAGATATTGTGTTGGTCAAGCATTTGAGGCCACGGTATCTACTAGCAGAGGTGGAGTAGCAATTTTATTTAATAAAAAAATACCTTTTCAATTGGAGCAGGAAATTTGGGACAGTAATGGCTGTTACATTATGTTGATTGGCACCCTGTCATCACATCAAGTATTGTTAGGTTCAATATATGGACCAAATAGCAATACCCCACAGTTTTTCACACATCTTTTGAATAGGTTAAATAGTAATTTATCCAGAGTAATTCTGCTTGGTGGGGATTGGAATATTACACCACAGTTGCAACTTGACAGATCAGATAACAAACATGCAGGATTGTCACCTTCCCAAAGGGCACTTAAGGAGCTTATGGAAGGGACGGGTCTTATTGATGTGTGGAGAGTCCTCAATGTGTAATCCAGGCAATACACTTTCTTTTCAATTCCACATAGGACATGTTCAAGGATCGATTATTTTTTAATAAGTGTCCATTCTCTTGCTTCTGTCCTGATGCACGTATACACACTAGGGTAATTTCAGATCACTCCCCAATCTATCTTACATATTTGATAGGCCCTAGTATGCATAGAGATTTCCTTTGGAGATTTAATAACCAGTTGTTACAGGATTCTTACATTTGCGATCATCTGAAGCAATTCATCTCCCACTTCTTAGTCCATAATATGGGCTCAGTTCTCAAAACTGATATTGTTTGGGCAGCACTGAAGTGTACTTTGAGGGGGGAATGCAGCTGAATTACTTCCACCAGAGCTAGAAAACATAAAACACTAACCCATAATCTTATTAATTCCATCAAGGTAATCGAATGCAATATTAGTCAATGCTCGGTCAAAGCGGACTGGATCCAGTTGCACAAGTTGCAGTCTCAGTTCTTCTCTCTTATGTTGCAAAAAGCTGAGCTTGCTCTTAACAGAACAAGACTCAAGTACCTAGATTCTGGTGAGAGAGCGGGTAAGTTACTGGATCTCAGGCTTCGACAATTGGATTTCAGTAGGTTTGTTGCGGCATTAAGTACTGGTCCAGAGGGAGCACTATTCAAAGATCCTAGGGATATTGTGGCAGCATTTCGACATTACTTCCAAAACATACATACATACAATCTCAGCAGCAGACAGAGCCACACTTGATGAGATTCAAAGTTTTTCAGATTCGGTTACTCTTCCTCAGATCTCCAGTAATGATGTGGCATGTCTTGGGCTTCCTATACAGGAGAGGGAAGCTGAGCAAGCTATTGCTCAACTTTTTTACAGACAAATCCCCTGGACTAGACGGTCTTTCATCTAATGTGTACAAAGTATTTGCTAAGGAGATTGTACCCATTCTAGTAAAGGTATATAACCATTGGTATGTTGAGGGGTTTTCCAAAAACAGTTTCCTTGAAGCGCTTATCACTCTCATCCCTAAGCCAGACCGAGATCCTTTATGTCCTGAAAACTACCAACTTATTTCATTATTAAATGTGGATATCAAAGTATTATCCAAGGTATTAGCTAATCGGCTTAGCCCTTTAATAAGCAAGGTTATTAGTGATGTACAAGTAGGCTTCATGATCGGTAGAGCTTCCAGTGATCACATGCGTAAACTTCATCATTTAATAATCCATGCCAAAAACATAGAAATGCCAGCGGCCCTGTTAGCTTTGGATACTGAGAAAGCATTCAATTGGGTTTCCTGGGACTTTATATTTGCTACCTTGTCTAAATTTGGTTTTTCAAAAGGGTTCCAGAGATGGATTAAATTGCTCTATGAATCTCCAGTAGCTCGTGTCTGGTGTAATGGAGTTCTATCAGAATCATTCCATCTTTCTTGTGGCATTAGACAGGGCTGCCCTCTCTCTCCACTCCTATTTAATCTCTATCTGGAGCCTCTGATTTGTAGGTTATTAGTTTCTCAGGATATCCAAGGAATACAGATAGGCAACAAGAGGTATCTAATTTCAGCTTATGCAGATGATCTATTGCTGCATACAGAGGATCCGGCTACTGGTATACCTGTGGTTTTACAAGAAATTGAGCAATTCTCCAAAGTATCAAATTATAAGCTTAACATTTCTAAAATGAAGCTCTTCCCTTTAAATGGGAAATACCTGCCAAATATAGCTGGAGAATATGGTTTAAATTTGGAACCCAATTCCTTGACATACCTGGGTATTAAAATGTTGAGAGATATGACTACTATGGTTAAAGAAAATCTCAATAAATTGCTTATTACAATAAAATTAGATTTGGATAGATGGAAGTTGTTACCCATATCCTTGTGGGCTAGAACAGATACAGTGAAAATGAATGTGCTACCGATAATTCTTTATCCTCTGTGCATGTTGGGGTTCTACTTACCCAAATCATGGTTTTGCAAATTGCAAAAATGACTTAATAATTTTGTGTGGAAGGGGAAAAGTGTTAGAAGAGCATATTCAAAACTCACAAGCCCAAAGTGGCGAGGGGGCCTTGCACTCCCCTCCTTTTTCAAATATTATGCAGCTGCGCATATTAGCAAACTGGCACTCTGGGTTCGTTCATCACATTCAGTTGATACCAACTCATATTTGCCCCTCTGGATCACAACTGAGAAATACCTGGTTGCCAAGTTTTCCTGTACTCTCAGTTCTGTCGCTTATATCACCCCAAGGTTTATTCCCAAATCACTTAAAAACACACCTATTGGCTAGTTGTTAAAGGCCCTGCATCAATTACAAATTTCACTCTGTGTGGATTGGCATAAATCCCTAGAACAACCCTTAGTACATAATCTGCATTTTCAAATTTAGAATGCTCCAATCCCTTCATTGTTCTGGGCACTGCTAGCTGGGTTACGTCTGGAAGATATAGCCCCACAGGGAAAGCTGTTGTCTTATGTGCAAGTTTGCTTTAACATTCCAGAGGCTAGTGGGAATGCCTTTAAATATTGGCAAATTCAGCAAGCAGTGAAAGCCTATATGCTAAACTCAAAATCCAGGGAAGCAAATAAGATGGAACTGTCCTCTTTGTTACAGTTAGTGGATCAACCTCACTCTGTATCCAAGGTATATCATGAAATACAGGTGATTGATCCAGAATTGCCATCTGGGATTTGCTTCTATTGGGTGCAGAAATTAGATATTAGCAATGATCAGAGTATATGGTGTCAAATCTGGAGTAATACATATAAATTTATAAACAAGATAGGTTCAGATTGCAACAATTTAATATCATGTATGATTTATATTTTATGCCAGCTAAGCTCAATAGAATTGGTAAATTACCATCCTCCCAGTGCCACAGATGTAAAAAAGATCATGGGGATCGATATCATATGTTATGGGAATGCCCTAAGATTCAGTCATTCTGGAAAGCAATCCAGAAATCTTTAAATCCTCTTCTGGGATTGGATTCTTTTTTTACACCTGAGATTTGCTTATTTAACTATTTTCCCAGTGATATGATCAAACAGAGGATGGCCTATATGGCTGTTATAACAGCTACATCCAAGTTGATCATAATGAGACATTGGATCGACGAGTCAATACCACCGGTGCTAGAACGGCACAAAGAAATTCTGCTCGCCTTGCAACTGGAATTGCATATAGCTAAGATGCACAATAGGTTACAATCATACAACATCATATGGGGTCCCCTTGATGCCATTCTCGCCATATGGAAACCTTAAGATGATAGGGCGGTTTGGTCTTCCAGAGAATTGGGATCCTTATTGTATTGCTTATGTCTTTTCTGTTTGGTTCCTCCTAACTTGATTTTGTGTTATAATGGGTTGGTGATGGACGAAGGGTTTCAAAGTGTTGTAATGGTATTATTTCAACACGAAAAAAGTAAGTAATGTCTAGTATTGTACACTGTTGGCCTTCATTTACAAAAGTGTATGTTGTGAATGTTATATTTGGAGGCACTGATGTTTGTTCAATTTTTACGGTATTGTGACATTGCAAATAAAGCATATTAAATTAAAAAAAAAGAATACCCACTGGTCTACTTATCCTAGTGAGTGCCCAGGGTTGAACCATCCTAAGTTTTTTGACTTATTTTGCTTGCTTGTTTAGTGTGCTGTAATTAGCATTTAAGTGTGTTATACTTAACTATATAGGCCTGTCTTAGCTCTTTGTATGTACAGTCTTGTTGTTTTTTTGCCTGCCCTGTACCTGCCTTTGATTTGTTTTATTATATCCAGGACCACTTTGAAAATGAGCTTGCTCAGTGGTGTTATGCCTGGTTATTAAAATTTGATTGATTGATTGATTGAAATAGCATGTCACAAAATACTGCTGTAAAAAAGGCCTTAATAGCCACTGAATGACAGCATTCCCTGTAGCTTTCTGCAGAATTTATATGATATATTATAGTATTACTATGTTGCATACTGGCTGGCACCACTATACCTGTGGCTGCATAGGCACAGACCCATAGGGCCTTCTGTGTACACATACTCATGCACACATACTCATGCATGCAGTATGACATGCACACTGCAGCCATAGATGCAAAACTATGAAGGTAGCACATTAGTACTACTGCATTTGTGTCATCTGGAAACAGTTGTGTGTTGTACCTGATTATGGCTGTCTGTTGTAGCTTATGTGATGTAGCCCTTTTGCTACTTTGGGGGGTGGGGGTTAGGGTTGGATCTCTAGGACCATATTTCCCTACTTTTGTGGCATTATGTTGAACCCTAACTGGTGAATTAAAGTTTTTTTGCAATGAATTTCCTTACTTTTTGAGATAGTATAATCGTTTATGTTACAATCACATTGTGTAACCAAGCATTTTGCAAAATGACTTAAGTTTTCAGCCATTTTGTGAAATGACTGTTTTACTCAGTCATTTTGTGAAATGCCTAAAAGTTTTAGGTATTTTGCAAAATGACTGAAAATAGTAGGTAGGCATTACGTGAAATGCCTAATCACTGGTCATTTGGGATTATTAACTCAAAAAGACAACATGTAAAACTATTTTTCTTTTAAGTTTATTTCTAAAACCATACGGTAATACACATCACTTCATTATACTCATTGATAACAATAATGGAAAAGTGCTCAATGCTTAAGTTCAGTCAGGGCCTGTTTGATCTCTGTATGGCTTGCTAATACAAAACCGGCCTTAACTGAGTTATTGAGAGCTCTGTTTTACTCCTAATCAGGCCACATGGAGATGAAGCCTAAAAGTCCTGGAAGCCCACCTTCTTCAACAGAAACTGGCTGCCATGGAAAAAGAGCTGTGGACCTGGAGTGCCTGTTCCTCAGAGGGGCCTCGTCAGAGACTTCCCACTCCTCCAAGAAGAAGCACAAGTGGGACAAGCATAGGGACCAGGAATAGTCTGCTTCCAGGCCATGGTTGCCTCCGAGGAACGTAGCTGACATTGGGTTCCCCCCTCGGGGGTGGTCAGCCCCCAGGCCATGCCAGCCTTCTCCTCTTCTGGGTGGCTTCTGGCCTCACTGCCTACTCCAGTAACAATGTTGTGTGGTGCTTCCATGGGTTCAGGACACTCCTCCTTTGCCCCACTGTCCCTGTTGCTCAAGCCATTCACCCACAGGGTCCTCAACCAGGTGGCTCGGCTGATAAGTTGGACATCAGACCCACCTCTGACACCAGCCCAGGTCCAATCTGACCCTAGATTTCCTCCTTCAGAGAGCAGGGCAGGTAGCAAGGCTGACACCACCTCTGACACTCATTGGGTCAGGCACCAGATGCCTGATCCTGAGCTCTCAGAGGATGATGAATCAGACCCATCAGAGTTGTCGGGTTCCCAGTCCTATTCCTCAGTAGAGGAGCCCCAGGCCAAGGAACCTCCCAAATTACTGCCAGAGGACCCTTATTTCTTAGAAGTGATGCCGCTCATCCAAACAGCTCAAAGCTGCCAAACTGAGGAGCAGGACCCCCAGCAGCGCCACCTAGTGGAGCACCTGCACCTCCCTGAGCTTACACTGGTAAAGGTGCCACCATTGATGCCACCTCATGATAATATATTATCCACCATATGGCAACAACCTATGTCGGTACCCCCCATTGCCAAAGAAGCCGGATGGCCCAACATGGTCCAGTTGCCTGGACTCCTTGTCTGGATGGATGGCACTCATGTGTTTAGGTTTCATGGTTCTGTCATGGGTGGTATTAATGACAATGGAGTCTGCCTTAGCGTGTGACCCAAAATTATCTATACCGTTAGGGGCGTGGTACAGCCAATTTGTCTTCTTTGGTGTTATATATTTTGGGCACTTCTCATACTTTTTGTAAAGTTCCTCTCTGAACTTAATTTCAAAATCCTGAGCCATCTTCAGCAGTGCTTAGTTAGCAAGTGAAGAAACCGTATCCAATAACCTCCTTTTATATGGAAACCCTCTTGGCCTGGTTAAATTTCTGACAGGCCTGGCAGCCCTTGATGTTATGGTCTGGGCCAAGGCAAAGGACACTTGCAATATGGCCATCCTTTTCTGGAATCTTTTTGCCACAGGCACACTTAGATTTGAAGGATTCCACTGAAGGAGTCGGTGAAGACATACAACTGATGGTCGAAAATGAAGAAAACTATCATACTAATCAAAAAAATGCTAGAAGTTATAGTTATAAATGACAGTTGACTGTAGCAACATTCGCCTGGGTTCGATGAGTGTGCAGGTCGACAGTGAGAAAGAACTGTGGGGGCATGGGGGGACCGCCCACTATATACTGGAGGCCGACATTGGTCATGTGACATTTGGAGGGTGCTCCCCCACCCGTGGTACATTGCTAGCTAAAGTTTCCATGTGGTCCTAGTGCCTGGTGGCTTAGTCCTACCGGTGTTGCCTATTGCAAGAGCCCTCTTGAAGTAAGATCACAACTCCTTATGTAAAGTTATCAACTCTTAATTGTCTACTTTCTGATAATGTATCATTCTTCAATAATGAGATAACATGTCTGAGTCAGTCAAACTCTGACTAGTATTGTTAAGAAACCAAAAAAAGGTCCTATCCGCATTTCCTGACAATTATCTTATACTATGAATTATTGTTAAAGTGATCAGTAAAATAGTGTAATAGAATGCTCATAATGTCCTGACTGGGTGCTCATTTTTGAGCAGACTCGATAGACCTTTAGGCCTACTCTGCTGGCATCTTGATATGTTAGTGTGTTAATGCCAGGTTTCACAATGTGACTGTAACAATAACACCAATCATTTCATGAATGCCTAAAACGTTTAGGCATTTCATGTAATGACAGAGTGAAACAGGCAGTCAAATAGCGTAATAGAATGCCAGTCATTTCACAAGATGACTACAACAATTACACCAGTTATTTCATGAAATGGTTAAACTTTTACGTATTTCATGTAATTTGTTTGTTTATTCTTTTGGTAACCAGGTAAGGCCCAGTAGGCACAAGTTCCTGTTTTCAGGGACAACCTGGGAGTACTGGGTGATTAAGTGCCTTGCTCAGTCACACAGTATGCAAGTGGAGGTTGTGGGAATGAAACCCAGGTCTGCTGGATGTAGCAAGCTCATTCACAGCTTGTTACTCTAACCTCTAGGCTATACTGCCAGTTCATGTAATGATTAAGTGAAATAGGCACAGCCAAATAGTGTAATAGAATGCCCATAATGCCAGTCACTTCATGAAATGCCTGAAACATTTAGGCATTTCTCGAAATGACTGAATGAAACAGTCATTTTGTAAAATTACTGAAAATTTGTCATTTTGTGAAATGACTGGTTTCACATTATGACTGTAACATATACTCATTTGCCTGTGGAAGTCCAGGGCATGCTTCCATTTCTGACAAAACAAGAAGTTATTTCCTTAGTTGTATGCCTTATTAAATGAGACCAAATTACGCCACCCTTGTATAACTCTCTGGTGAAGCCTCATCTACAATATGGACTTTGTTACTGGTGCCCACACCTCAAAAAGCACATTGTCCTACTGGAGTAGTTCCAGAGGATGGCAACAAAGATGATTGTGGATCTCCACAGTAATGCATAATATGAGAGGTTTTGGGCACTGAACAACTACTCATTACAGAACCAGACAGAGAGGACATTATTGAGACCTTAAAGTACTAGAGACAAAAAAGAGGAGGGGGTAATAATTTAACCAGGAAAGACACACTAAGCTGAAGCTTGTTTTACAGGTGTGACCTGGGAGTACAAGGAAATTAAGTGACTTGTTCAGGGTCACACAGTATGCAAGTGGGAGCTGGGGATTCAAACCCAGGTCTCCAGATTTGTAGCTCAGAGCCTTAAACCACTGCACTCTACTGCCTTCAATAAATAACATGCATACAGAAGTTCTCTTTAACTTAAGTGGCAACCATAACGTAAGAGGCCAGAGTGTTAAGATGCAGGCAGGGAGATCTAGGAGCAAACTGACAATGCACTTCTTCACACATAGGGTGGTGGACACTTGCAATGAGCTATGCTTCAAGAGGGGCTAGAATAGCCAAAGTGGGAAAGTATTCTCCATGAGTAGTAAAGATTAAAAGCATGGGACGAGTGAGGAGGTGGAGCAGATGCAGTTCATCTACCTCTGGATGCTGCAATAGGAGCAGACTGCATAGACCAAATTTTCTTCTCTTAGTTTGTTTATATTTTGGTATTTTATACTTCACCAACCAGAACTCATACTTTGGACAACATTTTGTGCTTCACAAACCAGAATTAGTATTTGTGAACTACATTTTTTGATTTGTGAACCAAACATAGTACTATGGAGCAGATTTCTGCTTCGAGAAACAAAGGTACTAGTTGGAACCACATTCTGTGGGTCGTGAAGCAGAATACCAAGTTATAACACTTTTTTTCTGGTTCATAAACTCGAATTAGAAGTCTGAGCCACTCTGCCTGGTGCACAAATCAGAAAATTTTCAATTCAAACCAAAAAGAGTGGTTTGAACAAGAAATTGCCTGGGAGAGATTGTGAATGTGTAAAATATGAAATTCTGGCAAATTTTCCCATAAACAGACGATAAAATCTTGCTTTGGAAAAACACTGTACAGTACTTCAGGGATGTTTTAGTTTTGCTAAAACTATCAATTTACAAGTGTTTTCCAACTTCAGCAGTAACAGAAATAAAGAAACAAATGATGGCCACTGAGAACCACCCCCCAAAATAGTGGTTTGTGAGAGCCCATTGTTGCTTTGTGATGCATTAAATTAGAGAACCAAAAAATGCTTTCACAAACCAGAATTTTCTGGTCTGTGTGGGGCATCTATCCAAAACCAATTTGTAAATCCTTATAAACTCAAGAAAAAGTGTGTGTGTGTGTGTGTGTGTGTGTGTGTGTGTGTGTGTGTGTGTGTGTCAGAGCATGTGCGACAGAGAGAGAGAGCCTTCAAAATGTTTTATCCCTTGTGTTTTCTAATGAACCCACAAATAAACAAACCTTTGTCAATGCCGAATGTTGCCTTGCTGACATTGGCATTGATAGTGCAGGAGTTAGAGAGATGCATAATAGGAATGGCAGCGAAGTATGGAACTGATGACAACCCCAACCCACCCTGCAGAGACTGACAGGCATTGAGGTGTCTTTGGGATGTCTGCCATAATGCTCATGCCATTTCACCTAACCCTACCCTGCAGACTCTGACAAGTGTCACGTTGTGCCTTGGGGTCATCGGGCCTTATGCTCACCCCATTCCACAAGGAAATACCTTGCAATGGGTGCAGTATAGGAGAATGGGGTGAACTTTGGGGCTGAAGAGTCCAAGTCACACCTTGATGCCTGTTACTGGCTGCAGAGTGGGGGTGAAATGGCATAAGCATTACAGTCGACAATCCAAAGTCACACCCCTGACACCTGTCAGTCTCTACAGGGCGGGATGTTATAGTTAGAACCCCTAACACCCAGGGCGTTTGTTGGTATTTGTGCTCCAAATTTTCAACATGGGCTTTTTGTGACCCCACCTCATGAAAGCATTTGGAACATCCGCTCATGAACAGTGGCACTGTGATTTTGTTAATCTGTCCCAAACATTGATTTCCCACAGTGACCAGGCCATTCTGCACCAGATGTGCGAAAACACATTTTGAGCAGGATGTGAAAAATGGCAGCTGTACCATTCATAAGGAGGTGTGAAGAAATGGCAATGTTGAAAATCTGGAGTGAAAATATAAAAAATTCTTGCAGTTATGAGTGAGCGTGGTAATGGCGCAACACATACTTGTAACACAGTCATTTTGTGGAATTTTTTCTCCAAATTTTCAACATAGGCATTTTGGGCCATCCACTCATGAACACAGTGTCACTGTGATTTTCTTACTCTATCCCAAACATTGATTTCCCACAGTGACTGCGCCATTGTGAGCCAGATGTGTGAAAAACACATTTTGAGCAGGATGTGAAAAATGACAGCTGTACTGTTCATAAGGAGGTGTGAAAAAATGGCAATGTTGAAAATCTGGAGTGAAAATATAAAAAATTCTCGAAGTTACGAGTGTGTGTGCAAACTGCACAATGCACGCTTGTAACACAGTCAATTTTTGGAATTTATTCAGCAAATTTGCAATATAGGCTTTTTGGGAGCCCACCTCATGAACAGCGACACTTTAATTTCATTTATCAGTCCTGAAAGGTGATTCTGTGCAGTGACCATGAAATCACCTTTCAGGAATGAATAACAAAATGACAGTGACTGAGTTCATGCGGTGGGGTCCCAAGAACCCCATGTTGAAAATCTGGAGCCATAAGTCACAAAAATGGCCGAGAAATCCACCTAAGTTGAACCCCTCCCATTGATGCTATTACTTGATGCTATTACTGTATACTGCTTACTGTGATCTTTTTCAGTTCGCGGTTAGCTTTTGAAGAGTTCAGACATCTCCGGCTCCACAGAAGATCATCACGCTGGCCTCTGGAGGTAAGTATGTGGTGAGGGGGTTGCAGGGAGGTGAGGTGCCCAGAGGGTGGGTGCTGGTTGAGGGAGGGGGGCAATATGACCACGAGGGACTGTTTTCTGTTTTACAGGGAACAACAAAAAAAAGGACATCATGGAAAGGTTTTATATTTACAGGTTTGCTTTGGGCACACTAGGGTGGGCTCCCAGTGTGCCACCTGTGTTTTTTGGGGGAGAAGGGACTGAAGCCAATGGGGAATGGGCCCCCCATCAGCAAAGAAAGCATGTCTGTGTTTGGGAGGGTATGATCCTGAAAGGGATGGGGCTACCCCATCAGCAAATTAACTGGGGAGGGGGCATGCCAACAGGGGGATTGGGCACCCCTGACATCAGTTTTGTAGGGACTGTGAGAGGTGGACAGTGGGAGCCACCACCATGTTTATTGAAATGTTTTGCCAGGGGCATGTAATGGAGGCTTGTGAGATCTGCTGCTGCAATAATGAGCCTGTTTCTCATTGCAGCGGTGGATTTCTTTCAAGTTGGTGGCACACTTCTGAACTGCTGTCATAGACAGTGAGCTCATTCATTGGTGCCACAGACACCAGTCCCAAAAAAGAATTGGCTCCGTTGGCCACAGCATGGATGCACCTCCACAACCTGCTACTCCAGCAAGCTGTCATAAAATGTTGCTTGCGCTGTATGAGCAAGACAACATAAAAAGGAAATTCTGAATATGGAGTAGACTGACCCTTGTGGATCACAAATACTAAAATCATAGATACAATTTACAGAAAATGTACAATGGAATTCATATCTATCATCCCCTGCCACAAAAGTCAGGAACAAAATCAGGGACACATGACCAAAATCAGGGACACATCTTAAAAAAGGATGACATGAGTTCATGTAGCTGTTAAAACAAGTGGTTGTGATACAAGCATTTTCTGATGGAGAACTAGACTGTAAAACTATTGTCCAGTATGATTTTATGATTCGAATCTGTATCCTTCAGCTGCAAAAATGCCACATTTAGGAGGTACAGAGAAAATGTATAATGCAAAATCAGGGGCAGTTAAGAGGCATGATGAGATCAGTATCAAAGGTTTCTTATGGCCTATTTTACTTCAAAGACTGAGTCCCAATAAATACTGGAATTAAAAAAGCAGATACCACTGGCTTCAAATACACACTTGCACTAGTGATATTGGATAGTGTATTGTAGCCCATACACAATAGCATATTCTAACAGCAAGTGGATACTGTGACGTCAAGGACCTCAAGAGTAAAGCTCAAGAGGTCCCTTTGATGTCATAGTAACCACGAGGTGTAAGTAGAGCAGCATTGTGTATTTGGGCTGTCATACCCTATTCTATATAGTGCATGGTCCTAAGAATACACAATTGCTTACTTTTCTTTGCTCAGTCAGACTCTACCAACTCCAACCTGCACTTCTCGGCCATCAGCCCTCTGGCCAACTCACACATGTGACACTTCAGCTGCCACTACATCTATCAACTGTACTGAGGGGGAAACTTGCATCATGACATTCATACTAACACAGAAGGAAAAGTTGATCTGCATTAGTATGAATGTCACTACTGCAGCAGAATGACTTTTTACAGTGTATGGATTTCCATACACAACAATGATTCGACCATACACTGTAATATCTTTTGTGTCTCTTTAGTACATGTTATATTTCATTGAATGAAAGGAGTAACATTATATAATTTCTTGTCATCAGCACAGCAGGAGAGATACCACCAAAATCAAAAATTATGTAACTGGCAGACAGAAGGTTAATGTCTCTACAGTATGATAATGTCCTACAGAGTACAGTCCTGAGTCCAACTGCACTTGCACTGTCATTAGCCCTGTAAATCTTAGCAATTTACAGTGAACTGAGGTAATACAGTTCCATTTTATAATAGGATATTCTGTATTCAGATTTCTAGATGACAAAAATTATCTAGTTTTCTAGGCTTATAGAAAATGTAAACTTCAGTTCAGTAGGATAATATTGTCACGACCAGCAGCAGCCAAGATTTATAGTGCGCTGTTCAAAACTGTAGTCAACATTATACAGTAGGTGTCCTCTTACGTAGCAGACAGCTGCTTACAATGTGGTTAGTCACTAGTCAGAAATATATAGAACTGCATAGCTGTTATTCATGAGATCATATAAGCATCACTATTGTATACCTCTTGGATAATACATTAGGGACAGGATAAATAAATGACAAAAGGAGTACTATAAACAAAGATCACAGTAATATGATTTCACCTTAGTCCCCTCAAGAAAAACATAACTGTATATTCACAAAGTAAAATACATGGGGGAACCCTCTGAATCTTTTACAGGATCTCACATTTAGACTAACAGATTTGGGAGAAATTTGCATTCATTTTTACCTTTAGTAAGGTGTGTTTGTGTGTGTGTGTGTGTGTGCGAGTGCGTGCATATGTGTGTGTGTGTGTGTTAAGAAATTCACATTTTTTAAATGGCATTTATGGCAGGACTTTCAAATGGATTCCTCCAGTTACAACCACCCTTATTTTAACAAACTCTAGTCAGAGCCGATATGGCTGTGGAGAGTTTTTGGGATGCTTTTACCAATTATTTCTAATGAATTTGCACAATGCAGATCTGTGGAGAGGCAGTTTCAATGTGGTCTTCCTTTTACATACTTTTACAATGTGTTTTCCTAGAATATGCCTGCTGATTGCTATATATTTAGGCTGGATAGTTCACAGAAGAAATGGCATCATATTTTCAGTAGTGCTCTACATATACACAATATTATGCTGCATTGTGTAAAATCAAAATGCATTAAAAACACTATTTTATATCGGGGGGATATATTAAGTGCCAGTTTGATGCACGAGCAGAAAGATGCATTGCACAAAGAGGTGGTGCCAGTTGGCACTGATACGATAGTCAAAGAGAATGAGCCACTGGTATAGGGTGTATATACAGTGAAGCCCACCAGCATGAAGTGCAGCACTGCAGAATTCTTCAGTAGACTTACTGCAGCAAGCAATGCAGTTTCAAAGGTAGTTAATCCCCTTTTGTCATGCAGTAAACCTGTGACACTGCACTTTATCCTGGTGAACTTCATCGTTCCTGTTGAAAATGTGACCCTGGACAGGAGTCACAGTACAGTTGGCCACCAAGTCAGGTGCATCTAGGGTGACCCTGACTGAATACCTTCCAGGGGGAATCTGTAGCACATACCAGTAGACACCACAGCCCCCATGGGCAATATTCAGCCCAGGTATGCAAATTAACTAAGCATGCAGGGTTCAAAGGGGGCCTTATGCATGCTCATTTCTGGCCCATTTACATGTTGGCATGGTGATGAATGTACCAGAGCAGCTCTCACCCCCAAGCCCTGACCCCAATTGCTCCCATGTGGGACAGGCCCTAAAGTCTCTGGTGATATAGTGGCACCCCCCCAAACTTCCACCAGCCCCGATCATACCGGAGTCCAGGCTCTATTGGTTCCCTATTGTAGGGACCCCTGTGCCATCCCTAATTGCATCTGAATATACTACAGTCCATGTCCATAGTGTAGTGGCTCCCACTCCCCCTCAATGGTGGACAGACACCACCCTCCCTGCCTTCCAACCCATCCCATTTTGATGACTGGCTCTGTAATAGGATCATACCACTCTGTTGGCAGGTGGAGTACTTACAGTAGGATGCTGGAATGTGTTATACGTAAGCACGAGCTGTGTGTGGGTGATAACACCCAGTGGCCATACTCCTTAGGCACTCACATGTGGATCCATCATCCCAGTGCCATTGCACTGCTCAGTGTGGGTGATGGATGATGCTGTACCCACTCACACAGGTCCCAAAACAGGCATGTTACAGCTGACCTCCCATTTGTTTGTACAATTGGGGAACTGTGGATGAACTATCTATAGCCTGAAATGTACACTGCAAATGGCTTTACGGGATACCGCACCCCATGGCACCTGGGATATTTCAGCAGTCCAGAGGGTGGCATGTTACACAGGGGAATAGGTAAAAGTGTGGAAGTGCAGCGGAGTATGACAGCAGGAAGATACAGCATTGGCAAGGCATGCAAATTCCCTCTTCAGTTTGCCAGGGACATACACACGGCTGCATACACTGGTGGATCCATAGCTGGCATGGTGCCCTAATGAACAGTACACCCAGTTGGATCATTCCAAAGTGCAGGTCCCCAGCCCAGATTCTGTGCAGTCAATGGCTGGCCATGGCAGGGTGTGGAGTGCAGTACCAGTGTTTGCAACAGGTTGGGTTTGGGGGAGTGAGGGTGTCTGTGTACAGGGGCAGTGGATGGGAGTCCTCTAGACTATGGATATGGACCATGGCTTCTTCTTGTGCAATCAGGTCTGGGGGGGCCTACACTATGGATCTTTTCAGAGATGGAGATGGAGTTGGCTAGATTGGGAAGGGAAAGGGGGTACTTCTAGTCCGCCAGGGCTGCCAGACTGCTGTGCACCTGGGTGCACATCTGCAGCCTGCCTGTGGGTGGCTGGCTGGGTTAGGCCAGCTATTCATGGCCTAACTGTGGGCTGTGGTGCTCTGGACTGTGAAGGGTACATTCCCACTGAATATGCTGAAGCACAACATATGCATGGGATTGCCCCCTTGACTTGAATGGCATACTGTTTGTGTGTGCCCTGCCCCATTCACTTGCAGCTGGCTCATCCCACACATTTGAATATCACTCTTGTGGGCAGTGTTGGCGTTGTGTGGCACATCTCCCTTTTCCACTGTGATGCACTGCATATCTCCTTTGAATACAGGGGCCCTGGACTAGGTAACCTGAATAAATACATTATAAAAATGGTAAAATCATGACCCCACTGAATACAAGATATTGCATCTAATCAGGGATAGCCTGAGTAAATACAGTGCAAAAATGTGTAATTGAACATCCCTGTGACAATGAGATGTAGCATCTCCCCTGGCCTATCCAGGATACGAAATATAGGATAAGAAATATTCAGTGCTCCCAGATCCAAATAACCATTACCCTGTAAGAAGCCTTCATTTTCCCTGTGTTTTCCCAACAAAGGCAGAATCCGATCCCAGTATAAATCCCTGTGGATTTTTCCATAAGCCACTGGTTCCTTTGACATTGTTCTTTATTTATTATATCAGCAGCCTGTTATTAGGAAAAGAGCTTTGATTTGCTGCTTAGTATTAATATTATATGTTGCGATGGCCTTTGAATAATTTGGATTTTTATGCTATGCATAAGGTATAATGGGGGACTATTTGAAATAACAAATATCAAGCTCATTATTTCATGAACTATACTCAAAATTAGAAATCACAAGTCGGACAATATTTCAAAAGATACTAGTAATGCCTGTAAACAAATTTATTGCAAATAGAGACATTTCCATATATTTATTTTATAGTGGCACAGTAGTGCCACTATAGATAGGGTCGCATAGCCATTGCTATGTTAAACCTCAACATTTTCACTTTCATAACTTTTGAAACGTTTGTCCAATTTGCCTGAAATTTGGAACGTAGACAGATCTACCACAGCTCTCTAGATCTGGAAATTTTCATTTCGGTTGGATGTGTGGTTGTGGAACCGTAGTGCACTCAAAAGTGAAATTTCCCCAAAGTTACACATTTTTGTCCACCCATTGGGTTGTCTACATGTGTCCTGTTGCACTAGTGCCTTTTGAAGATTTGGTGAAAAAAATATGGCTCTGTTCAAAAGTTATGCCATTTTTTCATGTCCCATTATAGCCTGTGGAAAAATGTATATGTGCAGCTCAAAAATTTTCCTGATCATATTTTTTGATGTTGAGCTGCCTGAAATTGTTTTTATGCTGCCGCCATCATATTTTTAGTTAGTGAGAGAGAAAAAATTTTGTAATTCAAAAAATAGCGCATTTTGTGAAACACCAACACTTGTGTTTACATAATCGAACCCTGAGGAACAGGAATCTGGTATTAGTTTTTCACCAGCTTGTCTGGAAATGTGTTTTTCAAAATTTTTTTCACCATTTTGCCATTTTTTGTTCGTGGCAATATTTTACATTGCCGCGAACGTAATCTCGATCACAAAAAAATAACCGCGATACTATTTTCTGTTCGTGGTCACATTTCCATTATACAGATAGGAGTGTCATGATAACATTTAAAATGATTGTGGTAACACTGCATGAACACATTTTTAAATGTAGTTTTCTTTGTCACTTCATTGTGGCAACATGGATTGTGCTATTGGCTTGAAATTTTCAGGGAGGCAAACCGTAGTGCCACAGATGTGCCTTTTGGCAGTTTGGTACAAAAACATTGAACAGGGCCATAGTTACAGCATTCTGAAGTTCAGAAATTTTCCCATAGGATAACATTAAGGAGCCCATGACGCCTTCTGGGGCCCGTATCTCGAAAACAGTTCCAGATATGGACTTTTCATTGCAAAAATTCTTAGTCCCCTTTAAAAGGGGACCAAGTACAGAAGTAGGTTGCAAAGCCATGAAAGCCATGAAATTTGAATTTTTTCTGCTTTATACGGTTCCTGAGATATTTGCAAATTAGTGTTCCAATTGCTAATTTCATGTGCGTAGGCCACTAGTATGCCCTCAGTGTTAGCAGTCACAGCACATTTTGGTGCCTGCATCTCAGAAATGATGTGAGACATGGCTTTGATAGAATAATGTTGTGAGAACTACTCATGATTACAATGACACCTGAATTTTTTTTCTAGCTTATACGGTTCCCAAGATATGGACAAATTAGTGTTACAAGGGCTCCTTGCCTTATAGGGCTGCTGTATGACTCCATACTTATGTGTAAGTGGGAGCACAGGGCCCAGAGAGCACTGTGCTCCCACAGACACATATCATTATGCACAACTGGGCAGTTTTCTGGGAGCACGGGGCCCAAACATATTCCATTTACTACTTACATTACACTTTTAAAAAACAAAGAAAATTATTTGCAAAAATGTCAATAATGCATCAGTTAGGGTTGTTTCCACACTGACAAAAGTGTGAAAATTCCACATTAGGGTTACCACCCCACCACTACGCCCCATCCTCAGAACTCTAACTCTGCATTCCCCCACATCCCACATACACACACATACATATGCAAGACATATACAACATTGTACAACACTATACCACTCCAGCACATCTGTAAACACAATAATCACAATGCTGTACTAATTTCACATAACACTATGTAATGAAAAACAAATACAGTATAAGTGACTCTATGCTGACAGCACAGTATGATGATACATTACTGCTGGCATATCTTCTTAATACAATGACACTTGGTCTGTACACATTTTCAAAATATTGAATTATATGTGTCATAGTCCAACAATTGGGTCACTGCAAGTATTGTTGCTACCACATAGGCATGTGGTAGCAGGACAGATACATCTGACACATACACAGTACTTTGGAGATACTACGCTGGTGGGAAACTGCCACCAACACACGTTATGCTGCTGCATTATCTGGAAATACTCATTAACAGTATGTTATGGTTACCTTTCCATGTTACAACTGTTACTTTTAGATCTTACTTGTAAAATATGCTATAAGACATTACTTTTGTTACTACCACTGTTTGTTATTAGGACTGACTCACTGTATCACAGAACAAAATGCAAACATACAATGACTTTTACTAGGCTCACAGAAACTGTCATTTCTAGTACACTATGTGTGGATAACATGCTTTGATTTTTATCAGCTGTTAACTGTAGAAATATGGGCATCTGCACCATGCTTGCCCAGCATGTGTATGTGTGTACCCCCAAGTCACTATGATGGTTGCAGAACTCCTATACTTGGTGGACTGTGATGGTGTGTATGTGTGTCTTGTGGAACATTTACAGAGTTGTATGTCACTTCTGTTACATGTTCCTGCTTGTCCCTGGTTGCTTGTCTTGCCTTGGCTCTTCCCTTACTTGCATGTGCGTGTGTGTGGGTGGGGTGGTTGGGAGTGCAGAGTTAGGGCTTTAAGGACAGGGCATGGGGGTGGGGTGGTGTGGTGTTAACCCTAACATGGAATTTCCACACTTTTGTCAGTGTGGAAACAACCCTAACTGATGCATTAATGGAGTTTTTGCAAAGACTATATACAGTACATATAGCTATATATAGCTATATATATCTATATATGTCTCTGTCTCTGAACATATACACACACACACACACACACACACACACACACACACACACACACTATTTGTGCATCTTATAGTTAGTTTTCAGACAAATTCTCATAGACTTTTTTCTGTCCATCTGATGGAATCTTGAATGAGTTAAGTAAATATTATTATTTTATCAGGGCCCTGGTCAGTGCTTCAATTAAATTAGGCTTGATATATAGGCCACCCTCTATCACTGGAAAATTATGCAATTTTGTTAAATCACATTGGCAACTTGGACCCAGTGGATAACATTATTTTACTCAGAGACTTTAACTTGCCACACATAGATTGGAAAACACTGTCAGGAGTTAATAAAATGGACAATTCCTTCTTAGATATGTTTGAAAAACTTGGGCTTGAACAAAAAGTCTTCTATGCTACCAGAGGTGATAAAACATTAGATATTATGTTAACCAAGACGGGCAATTCTGTATCTAATGTCAGTGTTGATGCACCACTGGGTAATAGTGATTACCAGAGTGTGGTCTTTCATATCGAGGGGGAAAATACTAAAATTGGGACAGGCGCCACAATAAAACTGAACTTTAGCATAGCTGACTTTACTGCAATAAAGAGTAATCTATAAAAATGGGACTGGTCCAAGGAATTTTTGGGCCTTTCGGTAGGAGAAATGTGGGACCTACTCCTTTTTAAGTTGAAAGAATAGGTTAACAATAATATTCCTAGTATCAAAACATATGGAAAAAAAAGAACAGTACCTACTTGGCTGAAACCCTCTATAAAAAGACTAATTAACAAAAAAAAAATGTTTAAACAAATTAAACATAGCAACCTCTGGGGATACCCCGTCTATAGAGATCTAGTCAGAAAGGTAAAAATAAAGATTAAAAAAAGCTAAAACTCGGCATGAAATAAGGCTGGCTACTAGGGTTAAAGACAACAAGAAAACTTTTTTTTCCCCTATATCAATAGTCTGAAAAGAAGCACCAACATGGTAGGTCCCTTTTTAAATGAGTCAGGACTAACAGCAAGCAATAAGGAGATGGTAAATATCCAGAATAAATACTTGTGCACAGTGTTCAATGAAAATAGCTCCAAACCTCCTAGAGATATTGGCCCAGATATTCAAAAGGGTTGCGCCATGTGCAACAGGGTTGCACATGAGCAAGTCCTACATTGCGCCATTTTGTGATATTCAGCAGGAGGCAGTTACGCCACTGAAAACAGGTTGAGCAACAGCGCAATGCAAATGAATGCATGCTCAACAGGAGGGGGAGGAACCATGCATAAACTGCACAACCCGATATTCAGTCAGGTTGTGCAGAGTTGTCTGGCGCAACCCCAACCTGCTCCCTGCACAACTTTGAGCCAAAAAAAAGGATCATGTTGAGGGCCACCCACAGGTGAGCTGCTGTATTGCAGGGCGCAACACAGCAGCTGCCACCTGCTGGCCCCCAACTCAGTCCTGTGCCCCCCACCAGCCCGTTGTGGGCAGAGCGTGAAAAGAACCCCCCACGAAACATCTCCCTAATGCCCGGTGGCGGGCAGAATATATCTGACAACCCCCCAGTGCCCGGTCAGCGGGCAGTATGTATAATAACAACCCCAAACATCTCCCAATGTCCGATCGTGGGCAGTATGTATACTGACAACCCCCAAACATCTCCCAATGCCCGATCGCGGGCAGTATGTATAATGACAACCCCAAACATCTCCCAATGCCCGATCGCGGGCAGAGCGTGAAACAACCCCCGTGCCTGATTGCGGGCAGAATGTAAAAGACCCCTCACCCGAATATCTCCCTGGTGGTCCAATGGACCGTAATGCCTGATCGCAGGCAGAATGTCCAGTAGACAACCCCCAAACATCTCCCTGGTGTCTAGTGTCCCCCACCCACTCACCCAGAAGCCCCACCACCCGCTCTGGCAGCCGGTAGGGTGGCAGCATCCACCACCTGCCACCCGCCGCAGGTGGTGGGATGCTGCCGCCTCGCCGCCGCCAGGGGGAGCGGGTGGTGGGGCTTCAGGTGGGTGGGGTGGGGACACTAGACACCAGGGAGATGTTTGGGGGTTGTCATTGACATTCTGCCCGTGATCGGGCATTATGGTCCACTGGACCACCAGGGAGATATTCGGTTGGGGTTTTTACATTCTGCCTCGATCGGGCATTACGGTCCACTGGACCACCAGGAGATATTCGTTGGGGGTCTTTTACATTCTGCCCATGATCGGGCATTATGGTCCACTGACCACCAGGGAGATATTCGGGTTGGGGGTCTTTACATTTCTGCCCAGGATCGGGCACTGGGTTGTTTCACATTCTGCCCGCGATCGGGCATTGAAAGATGCCTGGGGGTTGTCATTATCATACTGCCCGTGATCGAGGCACTGGGGGTTGTCAGGTATACTGCCCGCTGATCGGGCATTGGGAGATGTTTGGGGGTTGTAGTTACATTCTGCCCGCGATCAAGTATTGGGAGATGTTTGGGGGTTGTCAGTATACATACTGCCCACGATTGGGCATTGGGAGATATTTGGGGGTTGTCATTATACATACTGCCCACTATCGGGCACTGGGGTTTGTCAGTATACATACTGCCTTGATCGGACATTAGAGGAGATGTTTGGGGCGGGGGTTGTCAGTATACATTCTGCCCGCGATCGGGCATTGGGAGATGTTTGGGGGGGTTGTTTTCATGTTCTGCCCGCGATCGGGCTGCAGGGTGTGTCAGTCCCCGCGGCTGCTGCCTGGCAGGGCGGCCAGGCGCAAGTCCTCGGGGATCGGCACACCTACATGCTAATGGCATGCAAATGGGGCCATAATCAGATGCAAATGGCCCCCCATGCCCCTTGCATGAATTATGGCCCCATTTGCATGTCACCTTTTGAATATCGGAAATTTGCACATGGCGCAATGGTACTTGGCCACACAAGTTAATGCTCAACTCTGACAGCTTGCAGTGGCAAGTTCCACTACTTCATGCACAGTGGCTGTGGTTGGGGTGATATTCAAAGGAGTTCAATAGCTGCAACCCCTTTGAATATTGCCCCGGCCACACCCCTGCGCAACTATTTTGAGCAGTGCAAGGGCTTGTGCCTCAGAATGGCGCAGTTTGAATATCCGGGCCATTGTGATATCTTATCCAGGAGAGTTAATCATAGAACCAAAAGATGTACATGAAAGATTAAAGAAATTAGCTTCTAACAAATCACCGGGACTGGATGATGTGTATCCCAAAGTGCTACATGAACGTGCCGACCTTTTATACTTACTCCTGACCCATATATTTAGTATTCACTGGATTCAGGTGAAATACCACAGGTATGGAAAGTGGCAACTAACATACTAACATACTAAAATGCCAGCAGAATAGGCCTAATGGTCTTTCGTGTCTGCTCGTTTGGTCAGCCCCCACCCTGGGTGCTGACCTTGCTGTCCCCCTCGCCTTCTCTGGCTTCTCCCTTCCCAGTTCCGGATATTCTTGCTGCATTGGATTTTGCTTCCAGAACACTTCCCCTGTACCTGTCCCACCCCCTCTTGAACCCCTCCACTGTCTCTGCCTCCACCAGCCCCCTAGGCCGTGCATTCCATGGCTCCACCACCCTCTCAGTGAAGTAGCACCTCCTCCTTTCTCCCCTGAATCTTCCCCTCCAGCTTCCACCCATGCCCTCTAGTGGCCCCCTCCTCCTTCCTTCGAAGCACCCTGACTGTTCCTCCCCTATTTACCCTCTTCATGTACCTGAAGACCTCTATCATGTCCCCCGGTCCCTTCTCTCTTCCAATGTGTACATATTTAGCTCTTCGAGCCTCCCTCATAGGTCCTGTCCCCCAAGCCCCAAATCATTTTGGTTGCCCTCCTCTGGACCCTCTCCAGGAGGTTAATGTCCCTCTTTAAGTGTGGCCTCCAAAACTGCATGCAGTACTCAAGGTGCAGCCTCATCAAGCAGTTATACAGAGGGAGTATCACTTCCCTCCTTCTGGAGGTGATCCCCCTAGCGATGCATCCCAGCATCCTGTTGGCCTTGGCTGCTGCCCTCCTACAAGTCTCAGAGTTGTTCATCTTGACATCCACCACCACCCCAGGTCCCTGTCAGCCATCGAGACTTGTAGCATTTTCCCCAGGTGTACACTTGGCCTGGGTTTCTGCCCCCAGGTGGAGTACCTTGCATTTCCTGCATTGAACCTCAGCTTCCACTTTCTAGACCATCTTTCCAGATCCTCCAGGTCCCCTGTAAGGCCACCCTCCCTCCTCCCCATCCACCACCGCCCCCAGTTTCGAGTCATCTGCAAAGAGACTCATCTCCTCCCTGATTCCTGTCCTTATGTCAGATCATGGGGCGTTGAACAGAAGGGCACAAGACAGATACCTGTGGGACCCACTAATGGACCTCCTTGGGGATAAGACTATCCCACCAACTCACACCCTCTGGTCCGGTCCTGAGCCAATTGCCTATCCATCTGATCATCTGGTTCCCACCCCATTTCTCCCAGCTTATCCAACAGGCCCACGTGAGGAACAGAGTCAAATGCCTTGCTGAAGTCTAGAAAGAAGACATCCACTGGTCTACCCAGGTCCAAGGCACTTGTCACCCAGTCATAGAACTCCACCAGGTTTGTGTGACACGATTTCCCCGGGATGAATCCATGCTGTCTATCGTCCAGGCACCCTGACTTATCCAGGTCCCCCCCCAGCCTCTCTTTGACAATGCCATCCATCACCTTGCCCACCACCGATGTCAGGCTGACAGGCCTGTAGTTCTCTGCCACCTCCCTTGATCCATCCTTGTGGATAGGCACTATATGCGCCACCTTCCAGTCTTGGGGCACCCACCCTGTCCTCAGAGAGATAGTGAAAAGCTCTGCCAGGGGTTTCGCCAGGACATCTGCAAGTTCCTTCAGCACTCTGGGATGTAATTTATCCGCCCCGTGCTTTCTCCATCTTAAAGGGAGCTGAGGGCTTCCTCACTCTCTCTGCTGTGATTTACCTCGTACCTCTTCCCTGCTTAGCCCTCCCTCACCTGCCAGTGATGCCTCCCCTTCCCCAGACCTGCCGATCGGTGAGGGTCCCCTCCTCAGTATCTCTGTCTCCTCCCATGTATGATGCAGCACCCCATTTTCCCTGGTGAAAACCGAGGTGAAGTACTCATTTAGTACCTCAGCCTGCTCCCCGGTCTTGTGCCCATCTCCCTGATTTAATCCTGCTAATCTGCCCTTCACCTTCGTTTTTCCCCAATGTATCTAAAGAACCCTTGTTCCTCTCCTATTTCCTGGCCAGGTTCTGCTCCTTCCTTGCCTTAGCTGCCCTCACCACTCTGGTGGCCCTTCTAGCCATCAGCTCGTGCTCCCTCGATCCCTTTCACTCCTTGAGCACTTGAATTGCTTATAGGCTGCTTTCTTTCCCGCACCACCTCCTGGACCTCCCTGGTCCACCAACAGGGTTTTGGGCCCCACGCATTTTGCCTTTACTCTTGCACAGGTGCTGGTAGCATCCTGCACCCTCTCCTGATGATTTCCCACCTACTATCAGCGCCCATGTCTGGCCCAATCCCATCCAAATGCTCATAGGATCCTTCCCATTTCATAAATCCGACCCCCTGAAGTCAGTTACTTCCATCTTTGTGCAACTTTCTACCCCTCTAGGTCCAGGCAGAACAGACTGTGGCATGGTCACTCCCCGCCAATGGGTCCCTTACCTCCAGGCCCCAATCTGGTCACTGTCTCGCAGGACCACATCCAGTACCCGTGCCTCCTGGTCAGTTCCATCACCTGCTGAGTTAGGGCAGCGTCTTGAAAGACATCCAACAACCTCTGTTCCTGGTCACAGAGGATGTCATAGTCTCCCAGTCTGTTCCTAGCATGTTTAAGTCCCCAACACCACCACTGTTCCTCTGCCCAGTCTGCATGTCTCCTAACATCTGCCACCAGACTGTCCTCCAGCTCCTCCGCCAGGGCAGGGGTCTATACACCACCCTATTTTACCTCTTGCCCCCTTTTTCTCACAGACCCAAATCACCTCCACGGTTCCCTCCGCCTCTACTCCCCTATGCCAATGCAGTTTTGACTATCATTGCTCCTCCTCCCCTTCCCTCCCCTGTCCTTCCTGAACATAGTGTAACCCTCCAGGTTCAGGTCCCAGTCATGTCTTGCAGTGGCCAAGTCTCAGTGACCGCTGCCACATCCACTGCTCCCTCAGTTAGCATCGCCTGAGCTCAGGCATTTTATTTCCCATGCTCCTGGAATTTAGCAGACTACCTTCCACCCTTTCCTATAGTTCCATTTCCCCTGCTCTGTGTTCATGGGTAGACTTGTTTTCCCTGGTCTGCACTTTGCCAGTTGGCCTTTCCTGCAATCCTCTGGTCTCCAGGGGTGGAGACA
Organism: Neoceratodus forsteri; assembly: GCA_016271365.2. Lineage (NCBI taxonomy): Eukaryota > Metazoa > Chordata > Ceratodontiformes > Ceratodontidae > Neoceratodus > Neoceratodus forsteri. The sequence continues at coordinate 536,655,464 of CM057449.1, read as the reverse complement.
GAATCCTCCTTTATCGGCACCCCTTGATAGCCTTTTCTCCCATCCCACCCCCCTTCACAAGTTTAAATCCCACTTTTCACCAATGAACCCCTCTTTTTTCAACTTAAGGATTCCCCTCCCCTCCAAATTGAGATGTCATCTATCTCTAGCATACAGCTCCTTATCCTCCCAGGTCTCCCCCAATCCCCCATCAACCCATACCCTCTGGCCTCACACCACTCCCTGAGCCACTGGTTTATCTCGTTATTTTTCCTTTTGTGTTCCCCACTAGCCCTTGGCACTGCCAGGATTTCTGAGAAGGAAACTGTGCATCCTATGTCATGACAGACCCTGGTGAGCTCCCTGAATCTTGCCTGTATCTCTAGCTCGCTATTTCCTCAATGTCATTTGTACCCAGGTGGACCAGTATGTATGGGGAACCCCACAATTTGCCAGCTGATATACCCACGCTTAGCCCTGTGCACCGTTAGTCCAGGGAAGCATCTTGTTCTAACTGGCCAGGCTTCTCCTCCCTATCCCATTTGATACCCTGATCATAGAATCTCCAGCAGGAGCACTCTGACCACCCTTTCCTCCATTCCCCTTCCATGTCCTCATCCTTTCTACTGGCCTCCCACCCAGCCGGCTCCTTGTTCCTCCTCTCATCTGGGTGCCACATGCCACCCTCCTTATTTACATGGCACACCCCTCCCCCTCCAATCCTATGCCTCCTCCTCCTAAGCATCCTTCTGTACCTTGCACTCCCCCTCACTGCTCGCAACCGGTCCTTCTCCCATCTGCAAACTAGCCTGGCTCGTCCTCCTCTTCCTTCCTGTCTCCATTTAGTTCTCCTGCTCGTTCATACGCCTGGCCTAAACCCCTCAGCCCTTTACTGAATCCTCCTTGTACTTTGGTCCTTCTCCTTTACCTTTCTCCCAACTGGTCCTTCTCCTGCACTTTCCTCCCCTTCCCCTGCCCCTCCTGCTCTGATTCACTGCTCCCCCATTCTCCTGCATTCCAGGTCCTCCGCTCTTCCTGCTATCTGGCCCTGCCTCCCACTCCCACTCCCTTTCCGCTCTAACCACCCCTGTCGCAGCAACATCACCTCATCCTTGAGCAGAAGAAGAGAATTGAAGCGTGTTACTGAGTGTAAGGTCTGATCCACCTCCCCGCCTTTGCTTCTCTGTCCAGCCCCTGGCCATCTGCCTACTTCCCTGAGAATATTGTCCTCTGTCCCCTTTGTGAGGGTCCCCAGTTACCTGCCTGCTTCCTTGATAGTGTCCCTTTGGACCCTCTGCCAGGGTCCCATGTGACCCTGAGTATTCTCCTGCACTCCTTCCCTATGCCCCCACCCCAGTGCTTGGTGCAACCCTGTGGGAGATTCCCAGCCCTTCCCCAACCATACCACCCCTTCCCCAGCTTTATCCTAATCCCCACAACCTCTTCCCCTAAGCTGTGCTAGCTGGTAGCACACTGGGCAACCACTGAACTTCCAAGCTCAATCCAGTATCATGGCTGCTCCACATCCTGTGCACCCCACCACCCTCCCAAAGATGCCGCCCAATGACGTGTGGTTCCATCCTTCCAAATAGGTTTCCTGAGAGCCACCAGGTTCCCCCAGTCCAAGATACCCCTACTGCCTAATCAGGTCACCCACTAATCTTAGAGACAGTCCCACTGTACACCAGTAACCCTGTTACTAGGTGCAGTACAACACATTAAACTTATATGGAAATGAACAACTCCCTAAGCTCCTCTCTCCAGCCTTTAAATCCAACCCCATTGGCTAGAACTACATAAGCTGTACCTGCAGCCTTTTCCTCCAATTGCAGGGCAGGTGTTCCCCTATAAATTTGCAGACTTCTGGGAGGGAGGGGTGGGAGGGTGGGTCTTGGGCAGACACCTGACTCGAGAGAGAGAGTGTATCAGCCCTGTGTCTCCCCTCCAAGCCCAGCAGCCAAAGAACCAGACCCAAGCAAATCCCACCAAATAGGTTCTAAATCAGAAGAAATAGGCCTCTACCAGTGCAGCCTGTTACACAGTGAAACATCCACAAAATAAGCCCCACTTACAGCCACCAAATCAGTTTACAAACATCCAGCAGCACCCAAAACAATACCCTGCTAGCCCCTTAGAAGTAAGAAAGAAAAGAACTAACCTACCAAGTAAAATCCACAAGAACCCTGTGAAAACAACAGCAGCAGCTACTGTCCTGGAACACAACTGATCCTGTCCCCTTCCAGTTCTCTCAACTGTGGTACCCCTCTTAAAAAAAGGACCCAAAACCAAACCAGAAAACTTCAGGCACATTAGTTTGACCTCCCTAATGGGGAAGTTACTGGAAGGCATAATAAAAGACTATATGCAAAATTATCTGGAGTAGCAAGGGCTGACAGATCCACTACAATACAGATTTACAAAATCCAGGTCCTGTCAGACCAATTTACTAACATTTTATGAGAAGGTAAGCAGGGAATTGAACTGGGGCAATTTAGTTGATATCATATTTTTGGACTTCGCAAAGGCTTTTGATAAACTGCCACATTCTGAACTGATTAAAACACTGGGGGAACTTAAGCTGAAGGTAAATATCCTAAACTGGATCTCTGACTGGCTCGAGGGAAGAAAGTAGAGGGTTACAGTTAATGGGGTATACTCTGAATGGGCCCCGGTAACAAGTGGGATACCCCAGGGGTCGGTTCTGGGTCCCTGTCTTTTTAATATATACATTACTCCACTTAAAATGGATATACTAAACATATGGTTGCTGAAATTTGCAGATGACTGCTGGATGGAGACAGTGGTTAATGGCTCAGAGAATTTAACCGCACTACAACAAGCTTTAGATAATATATCTATCTGGACTAACCATAGCAAGCTAGCTCTGAATACTAGTAAGTGTAAAGTTATGCACCTGGGTACACAGAATAGGCAACATAAGTATAAGTTGGGGAACAAAACCCCACTGGTAACCCACCAAGAAAATGAGTTGGGGATACAAATCAGCCCTGATTTGAAATTTAGCACCCACTGCACAGACCAAATCAAGAAGGCAAATCAGAACTTAAACTGTATCCTCAGGCACATATCTTGTCGGGACAAAGAGGTGATGCTTCCACTGTATGTTGCTTTGGTTAGACCTCATCTGGAATATTGTGCCCTGGTGAAGTCCCCCTACAAAAAGGAGGACACCCAAAGGGCTGAGGGGGTCCACCGTAGAGCCACTAGGTCAATAACTGGGCTGAAGGGATTACAGTATGATGAGAGAATGAGATCACTTAATCTGTATTCACTCTATTACAGGAGATTCAGAGGAGACATGTGTATGCTATATGCAATGGGTGACATCAAACTTAGGGAAGAACTGGGGTTTGAGCTAAGAAATGTCAGAGTGAATGTCAGAAGACATTCCAATCAATTGTTTCTGGCAAAATGGAATTTGCTACATAGAAAAAAATTGGTTTAGCCAAAGAGTGGTTACAACATGGAATCAGCTCCCACTGGAGGTGGTGGATAGTCCAAAAATGGAATTATTTAAAACAAGACTGGACCAAGTATATGGGGATAGGTCTCATAGGTAAGCACAGAGCTATATAGACGTTAGTCCTTTTGCTCACCATAATGTTAATAACCCTGGATATTAAGCTTAAGCAAGAAGCTATCTAGTCTGTTCTTAAATGCATTCACAGTTACACTAGCCACTACCTCTAATGGCAACCTATTCCAAATATTGATAACTCTCAGTGTGAGCCAGGATTTTCTTTTTTTGGTTTTTGGACATTCCACATATAGTTGTAGAGGATGTGATCTGGTATTACCCGACAATTCCCTATACCTCAAACCCAGTAGTTCCCATAAGTCTGGATCAATAGTTGCTTTATAGATCAAACACATATCCCCCCTTAAACGCCTATATTCCAAGGAATATAAACCCAGAATGTTTAGCCTCTTTTGATAGTCTTGACCTTTAACCTCCTGTATATTTCGAGTGGCTCTTCTCTGAACTCTTTCAAGTGCCACTATCTCGGTTCTTCCACTGGGTGACCAGAACTGCGCACAGTAATCCAGATGTGGCCTCACCAATGATGTATAAAGGGGCAGAAGAACATCCCTACTTCTAGATGTAATATGTTTATTTATACAATGTAAAATGCCACTTGATTTTTTAATAACTGAATTGCAATGCATTTTAGATGATAGATCTTTCGTAACAATAATACCCAAGTCACTCTGTTGTTCCACAGTATTTAATATCTGTCCTCCAAGTGTATATGGTATCTGTTTATTTGCCTTCCCAAGATGCATAACACCACATTTGTCCACATTAAACAGCAGTTTTTTATCTAATGCCCAGGACTCCAGCATATTTAGTGCTTCTTATAGTTTTGTGGCGTCATTTTGGTTATTAATGGGAAACCCAATCCTGGTATCATCAGCAAACTTAGAAACCCAAACTCCATTGTTGACTCTCATTGAGGCAATATATATATTAAACAAGCAGGGCCCCAAGACAGAGCCCTGGGGCACCCCACTAGTCACCTCGGCCCATGCTGAGTTGGTCCCATTTACATTTACTGATTGCTTTCTAGAGGTGAGCCATGCTTCTACCCATTTTGTTATTTTTCCTGGTAAGTCCTATAGTATTAATGCTTCAATAAGTTCTCCATGGGGAACCTTGTCGGAAGCCTTTGAAAAATCGAGATACACCACATCCACAGGCTGTCCCTCACCCATAGCCCTGCTGACCTTTCCATAAAATTCCAACAGGTTGGTCTGACAGAACCTTCCGGTGGTAAATCCATGCTGTACTGGGTCTACCAAGTCTGTTTTTTTTGGCATGGTCTGCAATATAATCTTTTAAAATACCCTCAAAGATTTTTCCTAAGACAGACGTCAGACTAATTGGTCTATAGTTGGACACCTCATGTCTACTCCCTTTCTTGTAAATGGGAACCACTCTTGCTTGTTTCCATACCTCCAAAACTAGCCCTTTTTTTAATGATGTTTGAAAAATAACAGTCAGGGGTCCAGCCAAGAAGTCTGCCAGTTCTTTAATTATTCTTGGGTGTATTCCATCCGGACCTTGGGATTTATTCTGATCTAATTTGTGGAGCCTTTTACGTATGTCTTCACTAGTTATCAGCGATTCTACTTCTAATACAGTTTGCAAATGTTCTAATTTAGGGGAGGATTTACTATTGAAGACTGATATAAAGAAATCATTATACATTTGGGCTAGAAGAGACTGGTCAGTAACTGTACTACCATCCATTGCATGTAATAGGCCAATAGGTCAACAAGCACCCTTTTTGTCACTAATATATGCATAAAAAGATTTATAGTTATCCTGAACTCTGGTTGCTAGGCTTAACTCATATTTTAGTTTGGCTTCTTTAATATATTTTTTTAACTTTTTTAAAAGGTCCTTATATGTTTGCCAACAAATGTTGTTTTCCAATCTTTTAGCCTTATAAAATGCCCAATTTTTTTTCTTTATCAGTTTCTGTATGTATTTTGACATCCTTTAGGTTTAATCTTGGTAGCGCCATCCGTTCTCTTTATTAGAGGAGTAAAAGCTTGTGTAGTTAAGATTATATTACCCACCAGAAGATCCCACATAGAGTCGAGTGTTTTGTTTTGAAATTCCTCTACCCAATTCCAATTTTTGAGATATGTTCTCATACTATCAAAATCAGCTTTACTATAGTCATATTTATTAGTCCTACTTACAATAGTGTCTACTAGTGTGTCAAGGGAAAAGTAGACCATAGAGTGGTCACTTGATCCAAGAGGGGGGGAATAACCTTACATGATGTTATATTACCATCTAGGTTACTTAACACAATATCTAATATGTGACTGTCTCTAGTGTTGACATTTACCCATTGGTTCATTCCTGCTAACAAGCATATCTCTAAATATCATGATTCCATAGTGTTATTTGTCCGGAATTGTCCAATTTATGCCTGGTGAATTGAGATCCCTTACTACAACATTACATTTAGTTCTTCCAATTGTATCCAAAAAATCCAGTAATTGTTCCTCCTGGTCCGGTGTAACAGTAGGTGATCTATATATTACTGCAACGTTAACAACTTGTGAATGGCAAAAAGATATTTTGACCAATAACACCTCTATTTTATCCCATTTAGTTGTATTGATTTCTTCAGAATTTATTTTGTTGGAAATGAACAGAGCCACTCCCCCACCTCTTTTCCTTTCCTGTCTTTGTGGTACAAATTAAATCCATTTATTTGCTTTTCCCATGGATCATTTGGGCTCCACCAGGTCTCCGTAACTGCACATATACTAATATTCAATTGTTCAATGGATAATTTTAATTCACCCAATTTGTTATTTAAACTCCTGGCATTTAATGAGAGGAAGTTATAAGAAGTATGGTCATTTTTTTCTTCTTTTGAAAAGGAACTAATAGGTCTACTCCCCCCATGCTAAGTTTAAATTTTCCTCCAGTGTGTGTCTGAGTTGGTAAGCAAACATACATTTCCCCTTCTATTTAGATGGTGTCCATCTTGTGCATATAGCATTGGGTCCCTAAACTTTTCCCCCTGTTCAGCAAAGGTATGGCCCTCTCTAAAGCACCATCTTTTCAACCATCCATTTAACTGCATTATAGCTTCATTTACATCCCGTGATACTCTGGGTACTGGCAGTACCCCAGAAATAATGAGATCACAACCATTCTCTGTAAGGATCCTCCCTACCTCCTCAAAATCTTTCTGTATATCTAGGAGCCTTCTTTTCCCTACATCATTAGTTCCTACATGTATAAGGACCAACGGTTTGTGGGTGTTTTCTCTCAAGCCAGGGAGAAGATATTTGATGTCTTTTATACCCGCTCCAGGGAGTGTACTGACTGTAGTCGTTAGTTTATGATTTTTACATATAATGTGATCTGTATATTTCAACATAGAATCACCCAAAACCAGGACGTCTCTTGTATTAGACTCCTCTGAATTATTAATTTTGCCAGTAGTTTGTTTTTTCTCTCCTACTGGTATGTTCAATTCTGGATTTTTAATCTGCTCCTTAATAAATGGTGGGGGGATTGTGTAATGTTTGTTCCATTATGTAGTGGAGTAACCTGTATTGTGATGGGATCACTAGACAATGGGGGGGGAAGGTCACTTTGTGTTGAAATATTACTAGCCACATCTTGAGTTAGAATGGAGATGGGGCAAAATACAACTTAAAGTAAACTTCTAAATGGAAAGCACTAAGGACGAAAGTCTATTTACGCTTGAAACAACCTATGAAACCTATTAGACCTATGATCCAGCAACTCGGTAAATACACACTCAGTATATCATATTATAAAATGACAACAAACAATCTTCTGTTTGCAGTTGTTTGATCAGGAATTTTATAAATGGTATAAGTTATTTTTGTTACATCTATGTTGGTCCAACAAAAGGTATCAAATCATTTACTTCTGTATCACTCATGGTTTGTCAGCAGTTAATTCATTAGATGAGGTCTCCCTTGCCAGGCATTTTACTGTTTCTCCACCCCTCCCCTAAACACACACTCACTCCCTCTCTCTCTGTCGCTCTCTCTGTCTTCCCTCTCTTACTGCAAGAGATCTCAGTAGCTCTTATCTGTTATGTTTGGGAAGCAGGCCACATCCCTTTCTGTCAAAAAGAAATTTATGTATTTAGTCTGGGTAGCTCACTGAAGACCTGGCATGTTAACAGCTAGCTCTTGAGAGGTTAATAACAGTGTAAATCTTTACAAAAATTTTCTGGGAAAGGGTAACATTTATGAGGTATGAATCTTTCTTGAAAGATATTCATCCCCAACTAAAGTTAGTAGAAAAAATGTTTAAATACTAATCATTTCAATGTGCAAGCTGTTGCATTTCAAAGGGGTTAAAAAATCTCTAGTTTAATAGGCAACCAATATTTAACAAGCTGTTTCACTTTCCTAATGGCCATCAGGTAAGCAGCTTGGGGTTATGTTGACAACATTCTAAACAGAAAGAAAGGATTATTTTATTTTAGTTGTCATAGTGATTTGTAGATGTGGAAGGATACATTAAAAAGTCCAAAAAATGTGTTCCATGAAACTCCATTTTCAAGCTACAGATAGCAAAAAGGCTGTAGGCACTGCCCACAGCCATAAAAAGGAAGCTCCATCCAGATTGTCAGCCCATTAGATAAAATGGTGTAACAGTCTCCAAATATTGTTCATAAAAAGATGCACTTGGCAAAATCTAATTCAGTTCCCATTTGTGACAACTTTTTTACCACAAGGTGACTTTTCATCCCAAATCAATGCATCCTTTGGAAAGAATAGCAGGTCTGCTTGAACACAGTTGGATGGATTCAGACACAGTTACAGCCTTTCATTTTATTTCCATGTCATACCTTTTTGAAACTCGAGCCCTTAGTGCACCAACTACTGTATAAAAAGGATGTATGCATTTATGAGGTCACAATAAAAAAAATTAAAACATAAAGGCATACCCCGAAATGACCCTCTCATCCACTGACACACATGCCACTTATAATCTGTACACACACAATGAAATTATTTATACTAGTGACTCTGATGTTGAAAGATCTAATATCCAGCTTTTGCAAACCAAATGATATCAGTAATTGCACGTATTGTGTTGATAAATTAATTCAACTGAAGTATTTAAAGTGTTTTCTTAAACCCCTATTAAGCATATGGTGGGTTATTCAAGATTGAGTACGTTACATTGTAAAACAGAAATTCCTCTTTACTATTGTTGGAAACTGTGTTCTTATAAGCAATCACTACACTAATATGCTGATCTGCTCTTTGATGCAATGAGAGGGTAGCATTCATAGTTTCAGATATATAACAAATAACTGGAATTTGGAAACTGCTACTGAAGAAGAAACAAAGCAGCATATAATGGGGGGTGGGCAACTGACAACATAACCTATGATGTTGCTGCAGTAATTTGTTGATCACATTTGTTTCATGCACATCCTTTCTTAAGGTGTTATAAAGGTATAAATTAATGTAGGTGCTGCATGGTTCTTAATGTAACTTTTGTACTATTCATATTAGCATTTTATTTTCATTCATTTGATAAACTAATATTTAAGTTGTTACCAACTAAAAACAAAATAAACATAAAGCATAACACCTTCTATACTTTCAGTAATTATTTTGAAATCTATCAGAGTCCACATGAATGGAATGAGGACAAGATAAAGCCAAGGATACATTTTAAAACTGAATAGCCCATCATTTTATAAAAATGAAATTTTAGCTGTCATTTTCAGGAGCCATTTTTTACATTCCGGATAAGGGAACCTGACCTGACTAGGCCCACTATTTGCCCATTAACATGATGGGTGTTCTAGGCAAATGTTAGGAAAACAGATTATAAAATGCACTTCAATAATCAAGTGTCTCTAAACAGAAACTGTGGGGTATGATTCTCCATTGTTTTACTCAATTTCTTCATCTGGACAAGCACAAAGGTTGGTTGGTGGGTGCAAGCATTGCCTTCTGCTGGACACCTGCATTATCTAATGGGAGTAGAAACTCAGCAGTCCTGAAGTATCTATGTTCCTATATGAAAACCCTGAAGTATGCTGTGCTGATTTCATAGTACTGCGGTGAAGAAAATCTGGAGTTGATATATGTTACTTGGCAAAGAATATATGATTAATTTGTTTCCAAGTAACAAACATGTATTTCTACATACTCTACAGTAAAGTGTCAGAAATGCCCTGTTATTGTAACTCAATGAAACAAAAATTCAGAGTTGACAATAGTAAACAAAGTTTTGAAGTACTTTCAAAGGCATAGCAATTATTTAGTTGTAGCAGTCTAGTTGGATGACTTTATGCCGCTTATCAATTGATTCTGCTTTCCTTTCATAAATACACTTCAGTGGCCTTCTCATTATAGTGAGGGGATCCATTTCCAGTTCTGTAAGGAAGAAATAGGGCCCTCCTACACTGTATGCCATGTAACTGCCTGCATCTCTTTCTGCTGTCACCACTGTGCTATTACGAGAAACGAAAACAAAGTGTTTACATTGCAGGTGGTATTTATTTATTTGTCGAAATTGTTTCACCAGGAAAGGCACACTGAGCAAGAAGATGCTTGTCTCCCGGTGCGACCTGGGGGGAGGGGGTACAGAAGAATACAGGATACATGTAATTTGTACATACAGTGTCATAGGTACATAGAATAAGCAATACACAATGTGGCTTTACACATTTTGCAAAAACCAGGCTTAGACTAACCATCTAATACATGAGAAGAGAGCATACTGGTACATAGATCATACAAGGCCAAACAAGTGCCTAGTGGGCAAGTGCTTAGCTGGGGGGTTTCAGCATAGGATGCATTGCAAGCTGTAGGGCAGATGGGAAGGGAGGAGAGTGGCTGTTAAGGGTTTGAGCAAGAGCAGTTTACCATGAAGTAGTGTTTGAGGGCAGAGGAGAGGGAATTAACAGTGGAGAAATGCCAGATTTGTGGGGGGTAACTCATTCCAGATTCTGGGGAAGCGAGGAGAGAAGGCTGTTTGGCCAGCAGTGGACTTCCACCAAGGGATGGCAAATAGACAGGAGTCCATGGATCTAAGGCATGAGATGGGTAGGAACAAGCAAGGAGGAGATGTAGGAGGGGAGGGTGCCTAGCCAGATCTTGGAGGTGAATTTAGTGCAGTGAATAAGGTGTCAATGTTCAAGGGAGGGTAAGGCTAAGGAGCAGTATAGCTCACAGTGATGGGTGAGGGGGGCATTGAGAGCGAAGTGGCAGAAGGCATTGAAAAGGGTGTCAAGTTTGGATAGAGAGGACTTTGGAACTGCACTGTATGCTATATCGCAGTAGTCAAAGGAGGGTAGAATCATCTTCTGTATTAGCTCACAGTGTACATTTAGAGGGAGGCTTAGGTGGCTTCAATGCAGAGCACCAAGTATGTGGTGTAGCTTTTTTATAGTAGCATTGATGTGAACACTAAAGGATAGATGATGGTCAAGCCAGACCCTGAGGTAACAGAAAGAAGGGATATCCTCGAGCATATGCCCATCGAGGGTACGGAAGGAGGGGAGAGAGCCTGGACAGGTGTTGTCTTGTGCCAAAGGTCATGGTGATGGGTTTTTTTGCATTTAAAGAGAGTTGGTGGGAGCAGAACCAGTGGCAAAGTCAGGTGGAGGGATGAGGCTACTGCAGTGGGGGAGGAGCCTGAGGTGAAAAGAATGGTGTCATCTGTGTACATGTGTATGGCAGAGGATTGACATACTAGAGGTAGGTCATTCAGAAATATGGAGAAAAGTATGGGTCTGAACACCGAACCCTGGGGGAACACTGGTAGTGATAGGCGGGGCAGAAATGGCATCGGATATTCTTATGGATTGGATTTGGCCAGTGAGGTAGGAGCAGAACCAGTTGGTGGCAGAGGCAGAGAGACCTGCTTCAGCAAGGCTAGCAAGAAGTAAGGTGAGCATGGTAGTGTCAAATGCTTTAGCTAGGTCAACGAAGATGACAGAGGTGATCTGTCCACTATTCATGTTGGTAAGAATTGCATCTGTGAGCCTAGTCAGAGAGGAGGCCATGGAATGACCCTTCCTGAACCAGGACTGGAAATCCGTGTAGAAATTAGAGTCGGAGAGGAAGGAGGTGAGTTGTGAGAGCACTAGGTGCTCTTGTAATTTTGCAAGTGCCGGTAGGAGAGAGATTGGATGGTAGCTTGAGTTGGCAGTAGGAGGGCCACCTTTAGGCAGGGGTAGGACTACAGCATGCTTCCAAGCCTGGAGGACTGCAGCCACAGTGAAAGACAGGTTTAGGAGGGTGGCAAGCGGGGCAGCTATGGCAGGGGCTGCAAGGTGAAGGAGCTTAGGGTCCAGATCATCAGGTGACTTGCCTTTGGATGGGTTGAGAGAGAGCAGAGCTGTCAGGGCATCAGCTGCAGAGATATCTTTGAATGAGAAGGTTCGGGGCACATGCTGCTTCTTGTGCTCCTCAGTTGGCCTTGCTGGAGCAGGGGTGGGCAGAGATGAGAGGAGAGAGGCTGCGCATGTGGAGAAATATGAGTTGAACTCAGCGGCAACAGCCCGGGGTTCTGAGAGAAGGGAGTTGTTAATATTTAAGAGCGGTGTGGGGGTTGCGGTAGGTGGGGAGAAGAGGGAGTGAATGACCTTCCAGAATTTAGAGGGATTATTTAGGCTAGTTTGGAGGGTGGAATTGAAATACTCTGCTTTGGCCAGCCGGGTAGCTCTAGTACACTTGTTTCTAAGCATCCAGTATACAGAGAAGTCTTGTGGACGATTAGAGGATTTGTGGATACTCCATGCTTGATCACGAGCACTTTGACACACTAGGAGTTCAGGGGTGATACAGAGCAGATGGTTGCCTCGTAACCTTGTGTGACGCACAGGGGCGTGTTTATCCCAGACACTGAGAAATTTGTTTTGGAAGTGAAGGAGGGACGCATCGATAGAGAAGGCAGTAGAGGATTGGACCCAGTTGGCTTGGGCTAGGTCATTTAGAAAGGGAGTGATGTCAAGTGACTTGTAGGAAAGTAGAACCAGGAACTTGGGGTGTGGTTTGGGGTGGTAGATCTTCCGGACAAGGTAGGTGAGATGGTGGTCACTTAGGGAGTCAGGGAGGAGACTGGATTTGATGACACAGTGTGGGTGGGAGGTCAGAACCCAGTCCAGTAGAGAGTGGTTTCCAGTCTTAGGGTTAAGGTGGGTGGGCTCAGTGATAAGTTGGGAGAGATTTAGTCCAGAGACATCTGTCCGCACTTTGTTGAGGGCAGGGGATAGCCAATTGAGATTTAGGTCACCCAAGATATATGATTCGCCTGCAAGGGTGAGGGATGAGATAAGTGCAAGTAGGTCTGTGACAGTGGAGGAGAGAGTGCCAGGATGGCAGTAGATCCTGGTGATGTAGATGGGGAGTGAGAAGGGAAGGGGAGGGACAGTTGGAGCATTAGTATCTCATAGGCTTTGCATTCAATTTTGGCTAGGATGGTTGAAAAGTGGATGTGTGATTTTAGGTAAATGGATACTCCACCACCTCTGGTGGCCCTGTCCTGATGGGCCATTATGTATCCTGGGATGGCGACTGAGGTGTCAGGGATAAGTTTATTTAGCCATGTTTCTGTAAAGATAATGATGTCAGGAGCATAGTGGGTGGCGAGAACTTGGAGTGAGTCCAGTTTGCGAGGAAGGCTTCTAATATTTAGATGTAGTAGGCACAGGCCATGGGGAAGGGGGCTTCCTATGGGTAGTGTGGCAGGGGACTGGATGTGGGGGGCTTTGGGTGGGGAGGAGGGGGCCAAATTGGGTGTATGTCACCAACACGAGCAGCAGGAGGTGATAGTAAGACAATGAGCAAACAACCATTTGATCAAGGAAGAGAGTGAGTGTCTTATCATAGGCAGGCTGGAGTAACTTTTGGAGGCCGTACCTGGGGAGAACAGATGGGGCAACATCCAAGGAAGAGAGGGGTTGATAAGGGAGGGGCAGGGCCGCACATAGGAATGGGCCCAGACATAGGTGCGAGTAGAGGTTGTATGTAAGTTTTGGTAGTGGTAGAAACCAGAGAGGGTGGGCAGGGGAGGAGGGGGGCAAGGTGGACAGGACGGGGGGAGGTAGAGGATGAGAGAAATGAACAGAGGTAGGTAACCAGACCTGGGAGACATTTCTTTGAGAGAGATGGGGAGTTACTGAGCAATACTGTGATGAGAGAGTGAGAAGCAAAGGGATGGTATTGGGTAAGTTATCATCTCCTGGGCAGGGCCAGAGGCTAGTTGAGAGCGAATAAGAGAGGGGGGAGAAACAGGGTGGGAAGATAGAGTATTTAATCAGTGTAGGGGCAGGGTGGGCAGAAGGGCCAAATATTAACACAGTATATGGCTTCAGAGCTTAACAGAGGCAGTATTCAGTCTAAATTACTTTGAAATGTGGTTTTTAGTGGAGCACCAGGCGGCAAAGAATAGGGATGTGTCCTGGCCAATCGGAATGGGGAAGCCAGAAGCGCCCGTGATCCGATTGGCTGCGCTGCCGCCATACCTTGCTTGGCTTGGAGTCCTTGGTCCCGATCAGCAGCAGGAGGAACTGGCTGATCACGGGGATCTGTAGCAGCCCTCTTCAAGGGCAAGCAGCTAAGGGGTAGAGGAAAAAAAGCAGAGTTTAAGTAGGTAGTCAGACTAGAGGGGGTGGGCAATAATTAGCAAGACAAAGGGGACAAGGGGATTAGGTTTGGGTACCAAAACAGAGGAGTTGGCTCCATGGGGGGATAACAGACAGGAAAGCAGCAGAAAAGAGCTGTATCACTTGTAAACTTGCTAAAATACTCTAAAATTAACACAGTATATGGCTTCAGAGCTTAACAGAGGCAGTATTCAGTCTAAATTACTTTGAAATGTAGTTTTTAGTGGAGCGCAATGTGGCAAAGAACAGGGATTTGTCCTGGCCATTCGGAGCGGGGAAGTGAGAAGCAGCCATGATCCGATTGGCTGCGCAGCCACCGTACCTTACTTGGCTTGGAGTCCAGGGTACTTGGTCCCGATCAGCGGCAGGAGGTACCAGCCAATTGTGGGAAGCTGTAGCAGCCCTGTTCAAGGGCAAGCATGAAAATATTCAGACATGTTCCAGACACTGTTCAACATGGGGAGAGATCTAATGAAGCTGGAAGATTGGTCAAGGGATTGGCAACTGGGTTTCAGTGTGAAAAAGTATAGCATAATGCATATGGGGCACAAAAATCCAGGAACAACATACCACCTGGGGGGGATCAGAGTGCTCCAATTAGGAAAGAGACCTGGGGGTGATTATCTCTGATGACCTCAGGGTAGGTAGGCAATGTGATGAGACGGTAGGAAGGGCTAGCAGGATGCTGGGATGCATAGGCAGGGGAATCATCAGCAGAAAAAGGGAGGTAACTGCAATATATAGAACATTAGTGAGACCACACCTCAAGTACTGTGTCCAGTTTTGGAGGCTCCAGCTATGAAAGGACATTGACAGGGTGGAGGCAGTTCAAAGGAAGGCACCCAAAATGGTCCAGGGACTACAACACAAACCCTATGAGGATAGACTTAAGGAATTAAATGTGTACTCCCAGGAAGTGAAGGGGGAAAAAAGGGACATGACTGAAACATTTAAATACCACCCAGGGAAGAATAAGGTACAGGAGAATACAATTTTCCAAAGAAAAAGGTGCTCAAGGACAATGGGGCACAAGATGAAGCTGGCAGGAGGAAGGTTCAGAGGAAATGTCAGGAAGTACTTCTTGACAGAGAGGGTGGTGGACAAATGGAACAACCTGCCAGCAGAGGTGGTGGGGGCAGAAATGATTTCTGGTTTTAAGAATGCATAGGATAGGCATAGAGGGATACTGGTAGTTGAGTGGGGACAACCTAATACCAGTGGGGCATGCAAGAGCACAGTAGATAGGGGTAACAGGGTAGAGTAGGTGTGCATGGAGGCCCTTATCTATTGACAACTTCTATGTTTCTATGTTTAACATGTACTACATACATGGTCTCCATGTGAATCAATAACCATTGGTTCTCATATGTCAAGTATTGCAGAAGGAATCTCGCCCCCTTGCTCCTTCTACCTAGCCATCTTGACCTTAGGCCTACTGGCACTGTGTGAAGTTCCTTCAGTGACTAAAACTAAAGACCCTAATATTATCCAACCAGCTGATGATGCTGTACAATTTGCAGTCCCTGAAGGTTTCACATTCTTTTGTCAGAGTTCTAGGATAAAAACTTTGACCCCCACAAACTTCATATCCTTTGATATATTGATGAAATCGAGTAGAGACCATGGCTGTTGAAATATCCTTTCCCCTGAATGTAGTACAGCAATAACATTTTCATTTTCATTCTGCACAAAACCTATGTCAGCAATGGCTATCTGATTTCCCATGATGGCACAGACAAATTTCACCAATATAAGCAATAAACAACAATTTGCAGAATGAACATCAGTAAAATGGGCAAATCAAGTGCCTTGTCCTCAGCTCTGACATGCAAAGGCTTTGAGGCCTCACCACATGTTATCTTGACAAGATCAGAAACCCAAGCCATCGAACACTGCCCACAAAATAGTTACTTCATGTTGCAGGTGAGCCCCAGAGAAGTTTGCTTTAATGTGCCACTGTACAAGGGGTACATCACAGTTTTACTGGGAGGTGCTGTCAGGTGGGGGCAGGAGGCTATACAGTGTGGTCAATAGTGGTGTCTCGGGTGGTCAACCTCCATGTGATGTTGCCACCCTCCTGACCTCAGGCTGGGTGGGATTCCCCACAGGCAGTCAAAAAGCAAGTTCCTCTCCAGCACTACCTTCTTGCCAAGCAAAAAGACTCGGCAATATAAAAAAGACAATACCAGCACCAGAGATAAGGTGAAGAATAAAAGGCTTTTAATCCAAGGTAGCCAACAGCTTGAGTAAATTCAGTTCCTCTACTGGTTTCGCTCAGCAGAGCATCATTAGGCGGATCCCTCCTGATGACACTCTGCTATGCGAAACTGGTAGAGGAACTGCATTTACTCGAAGTTTTGGCTACCATGGATTAAAAGTATTTTATTCTTCACCTTATCTCTGATGCTACAAGTAGAGCAGTCATGCAGAAGACAACTGCAGCTATCAGTCCAGTCAGAACACAGGGATACACATACCCAAGCCTCATATGCGAGCTTATATGGCAAGTGACTGGGCACCAAGCAGTGAGGCTGGATGGCAAATGTGCATGCCCATGACTGAAGCCAAGACAGCCTGCATCCCACTAGGTTATCCCTTGCTAAGTCTGTGTTATCTCTGGAACTGACAAACCCCAAAAACCCAGTTTGCGCTGTGAAGATCTGCTGTATGATTTATGCATTCTCTGGATGAAATGTACCTTCTACAAAATTCTTGTTAGTGTGTCCATGTGATCTGGTGGCGAACTGAGTAGCTGAGATGGCCTGGTCCCTGATGCATGGTCAGATCACCCATCCAGGAGACATGAAGATGTTGCACATCCTCTTACTTCAGTAGTTTCAGCTGCAGCCAACCCCACTACTTATTCACAGCTGAGGAGGTCTCATCAAAGTGGCATATCATGTTCTGACTGTTGCAGTACTTACAGGGGGGCTGTGATAGTGGGCGACCTTGCACTGCTCCGCACAGAAGTCATTCATGCAGGTGATTGTGGCACATGTCTTGTAGTTGAACACATTTTCCTATGTGCTGATATACGCAATGTGATTGATGAGATCAAAGTTTTACCAGCAGCTGTCATGACCTATGTAAGATTTACATCAGAGATTGCCATAGTAAAAGAACCGAGAGCTGCACTTGCAGTGAAAGCAGCAGGCTTGCCATCCATTGGGTCTGAGATGATGATCAAAGTCAATCTGAATGGAAATGAAAGAGTGTTAGTTGGTAACAGTCAACAAATACCTTAGACCACAAAGCTATCTCATCCCAATATAGAGACATCACTTAATCAAGTTGCTATTTTTGATCATCTCCAAAACTTTGAAAGGTACTGTGTGTAAAGAAGTAGTTTTCCCTGGTAATGGCTAAGGGTATAAAAGTAAGGAACTTCAGGTGGGTACCATGCACTGGAAGGACTGCCACCAACCAGAGTGAGTGATTAATTGGGAGGAGATGACAGACAGCACCGGCTATGTGGTTACAACATGCGTATTTTGGTGCACAAGGTTCAAAAAAGACTTTTGTGGAGAGTGTGGGGAGGTGAGGTGGGAAAATGGGTGAATGTCATCATCTGCCCGTGGCCAGATCATGAATGCATCAGATGATGTGTATGTGAGATTGTGAGTGGCCAACAGACATGACGGGAACACCTACTCTATCTTAGTCTTCCTTCCCCTCTGAGTTCAGTGGTACCAGCTCAGGGTCTGCACCATGCCGCAGTGCACAGAGAAAGCTGGGAATGTACTAGACTCTAGGCCCCTGAAAAAATCCATGAGGCAGACATACAGTACAAAAAACTGGCAAGCAGTGTCTGCTGTGGTGTCCCCCAACAGTAGCCAGCTGGCTGTACGCCATGTGCCCTTACTCCTGTTTGGTTTGATGTTCATAATATGTCACTTTCCTTTTTTATACTTAGTATGACATGCTGTATGCCATATGTCCTCACACTTATTTGCACCCTGGTAAGGGAGAAGATATCTGTGGCATTCACTTGTAATGATGCAGATGCTGGGCTGGAAGCATGTAGCCGGAGCATTTCACAAAAATCTTCTTGTCAGGCGAACTTCAGTAAGTGTCTCCCAGTGGTAGATGATGCATACATTATCTAGCTTTTTCCGAGGTTATCAGTTACAGTACAATAAAAAGACTCCAAGAACAACTGCAGGCCATGTAAGTGACCAATGCACAGTATACATGAAATGGATAAGAAAAATGGTCCTCCTGAAGAAATCCTTTATACATAGCTTCTCACACTGTGAGAAAGGCAAAAACAGGTTGAACAGCTGGTGTTAGCATATTGTAAAAATATTTGAAATGACAACAGTGTGCAAAAACTCAAGACAAAATTGTCTGACTTCATGGTCACACACACCACACCCCAAACAGAAGGTGTGCTGAGTCTTATACAGAATTGTGCATGCCAAACAATGGAAGACAAAGAGCGGCCTTTCACATTCAGTACTGTAGAAGCGAGTTGTTAGTCAACAGTATGGCTTGCCTCACTGATCGCCTCATCTACAAGAGTAATGCAGAATTGACTGCAAGGTGGAAAGTGATAGTGGTCATCATGAATGGCACTGTATTTAGAGACGACCCAAGCATCATGTCGATAACTCCAGGTGCCAGTGAGGTAGATGCAGGACAAAGGATTCATGCAGGGATGTTGCAAACCTTTTGAAACCTCACGTCTGACTCCACGGAGCTATTACAGTTCAATATGTTATTGACCTTTACTGTCTTTAGTCTTTTTTGATCAAACAGTAAAGTTCAAACTATAAAAATGTGAAAATGGTTATTTATCATTCGAACTATCCTTACATTAATGAGTGACGGGCAAAATTATTCTCTCCACAAAAACACACATTTGCCCTATAAATGTCTAAATTCTAAGACAAAATATAAACTAAGTACAGTATGTGAGGGAGACTTAAATACAGGTCTTGTTCATTTGTTACCAAGCAGTACTTCTGTAGAAAACCATTTTTAAAAAGATGGAAAAATCAAGATGGCTGACATAATGAACAGTAGACGTACCAAATGCATAGTGAACATACTGAATGCATGGATCTTACAACATAACCCAGACATCCTCTCAGTCATAGAAACATGGCTTTCTCCAAAAGTAGTGGATGCTTCAATTTCCATCCCAGGTTACGCAGTCTTTAGACAGGATCGTCTCTCCAAGCGTGGGAGGCGGTTGGGTGATCTACCTCTGAAACAACCTTCAAGGTCTCGTCCTAACTCTGCTCAAAACTGATGACCATATGGAAGCCCTTGCCATAAATGTGCTTCTAGGTGCACACAATAAAACCATTACTGTGTTTTCAATCTATATTCCTCCAAAGACAGATGGCCTCCTGCTTTGATTCACTCCTGGAGTATTCTGGCTCTCTGAGTCTTAATTCAGAAATTATCATGTTAGGAGATGTCAATATCAATTGGTTCTCTCCTGACACAAGCCCTTTCAAAGATGCAGTTTCAGCAGTTCATCTCACCCATCTATTCGAGTCCCCCACTAGAATCAACTACAAAACTGGGACAGGTACCATACTGGACTGGGTGCTTTCTAACCACCTTGATCATATATTGGACACAACTGTACTCCCAGATGCCTTCAGTGACCACTCCCCAGTCTTGTTTCATTGGCAAACAAATTCTCTAAACCACCCGCTAGAACAATTACCACCAGGGCACTCATCTGTGGGCATCTTAAATCACTAAAAGCTGACCTGTGTATCTGGGACTGGTCAATGGTTTACACAACTAACAACATTGACATTGCCCTCGACCAATTCATTCTTCAGTTCAAAGCTATATGTGATAGGCATGCCTCCCATAAAAAGCATAAAATCAAAGGTCGCTGTAATCTCTGGTTTTCTCCAGACCTCCTTGAGCTTCTGAATGTCAGGGACCATCTATGGCACAGGTCTAGGTCCCTGTGTAACCAGGCCGACATCCAGACGTACAAAGTGGCAGGAAACAACTGCACAAGGGCTATTCATGCAGCTAAAAATCAATATTATAAGGAAGTGCTCTTTCAGACCAGGAATGATGGCAGAAAATTTTAGACTAACCTTAAAGAGGTCACTGGGGGAGACCTCAGATCTGCCCCTACCATGCTTAAAATTAATGGTGTGCCCTCACTGGACCCCAAACTTATTGCTAACACTTTTAATAATGCCTTCACGGACCTGAGTGGTGTCCTGCCACCTGGCTACTTCTCTCACCCCCCCACAAGTGACTACTCTCGGAAAGAGACTCAGCACCCTTCTCATCCTCCTTTCTACTTCAAAACCCTGTCAGCACATGAAGCCAGGAATTACCTACTCAAGGTATTAGGGAAATCAAGATTTAGTGGTGACACCCTGGATCTTAAGTTTGTAGCCCTTACGCTGGATGAAATTCTGTCACCTCTAACACATATTATTAACATGTCACTTAGTTACTCTCAATTTCCTCAGAAATGGAAATCTGCCACTGTGACACTAGTTCATAAGCCTGGGGATCACACAATTACTGGGAACTACAAGCCTATCTCTATCCTGCCCCCACTCTCAAAAGCTGTTGAGCGTATAGTGGCTGACAAACTGGTTGAATACTTAGAAAAATATCAGCTACAATGTCCACAACAACACAGGTTCAGAAATGGTCATAGTACCACTACCGCCCTTCTGGAGTTCACAGGCTTTATTCACCACTCCTTAGATCAAGGACACCTGGTTGGTGCTGCTTTCATTGATTTTAACCAAAGCTTTTGACACAGTGAATCATACCCTCCTGATTTAACAGCTTACCACCATTGGCCTAGCTAGTGACAGCATAGCCTGGTTTGAAAGTTACTTGCACAACCGTACACAGCAGGTGAAGATTGGTAACACCCTCTTGGATAGCAGACTTATCCTATCTGGAGTTCCTTAAGGGTCCATTTTGGGCCCTCTTTAATTTAGCATTTTCCTCAGCAACCTTCCTTACTCCTGTCAGGGTCACATCCTTTTATATGCTGATGATGCTGTCCTGTTTACCAGTGATCCAGACCCTAAGGTTCTTAAAACTAGGCTACAGAGTAATTTCACAGTCATAGAAAGATGGTTCCATAAGCACAAGTTAGTTATGAATTACAACAAGACTAAAACTATGCATTCTCCAGCTCCCAAAGTAGGCACAGAACTTACCCTCTTTCTATCACCAACAAAGAGGGCTCTCCCCTGGAGCTAGTTCAGCTCTTTACATATCTGGGGATTACTATTGACAGTATGATGACCTATGCCTATCACATTGACAACATTGCTAAGGCTGTTAACACCCGCATTGGGCTACTTTATAGGCATAAGCAATGTTTAACCCCAGAGGATCTTAACCTGGCTATTCAAAGCTCTCTTGTCTCACTTATTGATATGGCTTACCAATCTATGGATTAGCTACTGAAACAACTCTTCGCCGCATCATAGTTGCACTCAACAAATCATGCCAACTGGCTCCAATTCAAAGGTAGACTCATGTACCAAATATTTTTACTGTCCAAAAAAGTAAGCTTAGGCAAAATGCCCCCAGGAGTGCAAAAGCTTATTACCCCCACTATCAACCGTTGTTGCACCAGAAGCTCTACTAGCCAGATTTTTAATATACCCCGCTGTCACACTTCTGTGAGACAAAGGTCCTTTGCCTACTGTGCCTCGCTATGGATGAACTTGCTGCACCATGACATTACTTTAGCATCCATCTTGGGATCCTTCAAGGGTAAACTTCAGCAATAGCTAGTTGCTGACACCAGTTGTGACTGCTTCCAATAACCTTCCTTCTTGTGACCAGTATTTATTCTAACCTTATGCTATCCTGGCCTTATGCATAACTGTTCTCAGCATGTAAATAACTGTTCTAAGTTGCTAATGGTGCTCCTTCACGTTTCCTCTTGATCACTTCCACTCTTTCCGCTCACCCCTCTATGGCTTTCCCATACCCCCCCATTATATATCCTGAGCTCCCTTGCTCACTTTAAAATGCTTTGTCCCATACCTTCTCACCACTGATGAGGCCCCTGGGCTGATACCATCCCTTATTTTGTTGATTATTAGATATTAGGCTGAGTCTGTTCTCATTTTCCTGTAAAGGGTCATTTCATAAGACCTCACCCCCTCTAATATGACCCTTTGAATTCCAGGTTTTAATCAAATATGCACCATGGCATACATTGTTATACACTCTTGTAATGTCTTGTATAATTCCTTGTTTTGTTTGTTCTCCATCTCATACTTTCCCAATATGTGTTGTTTGTCTGAAGTGGAACCAATGAAATGAGCTTGTTCTCAAAGGCGTTATCTGAAATTTCAATAAATAAATAAATAAATAAATAAATAAATAAATAAAAAGTATTTCTCTGAGCACAAACAGTAAATCCTTAACTGTTAAAAGTTTGAACTTTTCTTTACCTGCCTTTCAAAGTTAATTTGTGATACATTCTTTCTCCAATCTATCCAAAGGCACACCCTTGGCACAGACCCCATCATCCCTAAAATTTTCAGGGAGAAATTTCAGACTATCTGGGCTGTAGATGAGAGCAAAAAATCTCATGTTAAATACAGGAAAAAAGTGAGGGAGTTTACATTTTTTTACCACTCCATATCTCAAAACCTATACAAGATGGTGTCACTAAACTTTTCACATTTTGAGACTCTGGAAGAATGACCGTGCATGCCAAATTCTGGGCTATTTCATCAAAGTATGCCAAAGTTATTGAGGTGCAAATTGTTGGATTTAACATAAAAGTGCTGATCCAACCCTAACTATAGGGGTGTGACTGCACCCTTATAATATATACACACACATAAATAAATGAGGAAGATAATACATACTCCCATTATACCTGGCAAGCTGTATACACTAGTTACAAAGGTTACAGTTTAACCCTAAGCCCTTTTGTCATGCAGAATTTTGTGGCATGTCGCTGCAAGTTACTGCATTGCATTCTGGCTGACTCTAATGTACGCAGTGAATACAGTTGTTGATTTATGCATGACTGCAACATTGATTAGGGAGTGGTACATGAATTGGCCCTTTCTGAATAAATGCAATGTTTTTTTTTGTTCTGTGCATGTTTAGACTTTTTGTTTTTATTTTTATTTTATTTATTTATTTATTTATTGAAATGTTTCACCAGGAAGGCACACTGAGTGATAAGTCACTTGTCTCCAGGTGTGACCGGGGTACAATAGGAATGAGACATTAATCATTCAAGTTATAAGTTCAACATTAACATACAGTTGTAAGGCAGATGTTACAAACAGAGATTACAACAGTGTTCCGCATGATAGGTAGAAAGAGTGGACAATAATAAATGCTGGGTTAAATAGTAAACAAGTGCCTATGTGAAAGAAAAGGGGGGGAAGAGAGGCAGTGGTGAGGTGGAGTGGAGAGGTGGAAGAGTCATGTCCCTAGAGAATCCTTCAGGATGTAAGGAACCCTGATGGGGGCTGGTGGGACCAGAGAGAAGGGATAAGGAAGCGCTCAAGAGACACCCCTTCAGGATGGTGGGGGAAGGGGGTAGATGAGAGATACAAGCCCCTAGGAGAGTAGAAGAGGAACCCATGGAGACCATTTGGGGTCTCTTACATTCTGTGAGAGATCAAGGGAGGCCAGTAAGGGGGAGCAATTTGGGGGAAGGGAAGGAGAGCTAGAAATGTTGGGTGGATGTGCACAGGGTAAAATGAAGGTGATGTTAGAGGTGTAGGGTTTGTCAAGGGATTAAGAGGAGGGAGTTAGGGAGGAACATGGCAGGAGCAGCTAGGAGCAAGGTAATTATTGAGGGCAGAGCTGATGGAGTAGACAGAGAATGAGTGCCAGATTTGAAGGGGGAGGGAATTCAAAATTTTTGGGAGGTGATGAGAGTAACCGGATTGGCTGATTTGGGTGGCTCTGCAGGGGACTACCAGGGTGAAAGAGTCAGTTGATCTAAGGGAATGGGAGGGTGGGGGAGTGTTATAAAGGAGGAGGTGAGGTAGTATGGGAGCTCACCCAACCAGTGCTTGGAGGTGAATTTAACACAGTGGGGGAGCCACCTATTTGCAATAGAGGGGAAGGATAGGGCATGATAAAGATCGCAGTGGTGGGTGTGAGGGGGGGGCATCCAAGGCAAAGTGGCAAAAGGAGTTGAAGAGGGTGTCCAGTTTGGCCAGGGAGGCTTTAGGGGCAGCACCATAGACTATGTCACAGTAGTCAAAAAATGGGAAGTATCATCTTCTGAACAAGTTCACATCTAGCAGTAGGAGGGATGTAACTATGGTTCCTAAACAGGGCACCAAGCTTGGGGCACAGTTTTTTCTGGGTGGTGTCAATATGTCCAGAGAAGTTTAGGCACTACCTATAACATTTATAACTTTTATAAAACTTAAAGCATCACTCTCAGCAGATCTAACGAATCTGCTTGTTTTATGTTTCAAATCCATGACTTTTTTAGTTGTTCAGCAAACAAGGCTCTTTCTTCATATTTTCTAACATTTTTGCCACCCTATACTCAAACCTACTAAACCAATTTCATGCCAATTGGCAAATTTTCAGATTCTGAATTACAGAGCAAGACTTCCAGTTTTCGAATCCTTACTTCAAAAGATACCCGATTATAGGTGACCTAAACCTGGCCCTCAACCATAACTTTGGTGTCACTTCTGTGCCACAATAATAAGTTGTGTCTATGCAATAGCCTGACTCAAAACAGACATTTTTCTTCAAGTGAAAGGGGACAAAACCATGTCTGACTAGTGCCAAACCCACAAGACAAATCATTTATTTTCATTTTTGCCATTTGCAGTGTATCCATCTTAGAATAATCACAATAGAACCCATAACCAATAGGACAGCAGCACAAACAATGTCTGATGACATCAAAGTGGCCTCTGCTGAGCTCAAAACAGAGCACTGAAATCAAACAGAAACTGATAAATCTGCATAAAAAATAATACATTTAAATGCATTAGAACAGAAAGGAAGAATACCACTCATCTCTCACTGTATCAAAGAGACAATCTCAATTCTGTTTTCCAGTACCATCAACCTCAATAAAGATGCAGGGCAAAACATATATCAAAAATTGCTGTGCAGAAATGGTAATGAAATGACAACAAAATATCAAGGGCTCAATATTCAAAACTTTGCCTGGGCGCAGAACCCAGATTGCCTGTTCAGATGGGGGTTTGCGCAGATTTCTCATATTCAAAAGCCTGGTTAGCATGGGCAAACAGGGTTTGTGCCCTGGCAATATTCAGAGGGGGATGCAATGCAAATATTCAGAGTATTCAGAGCATGTTATGTGAGCAAATATTCAGAGTATGAGCACTACGCAAGGATGTTTTGCCTGGTCCTCTTGTGGCTGCTCACATACCAATGATTGAAACATTGACTTACTCCTGTGCAACCACAGTGGCTGGTGGAGGAAGTGCAGTGGCCCTAACACAGTGGTCCCTGGTGTATAGTGTTGCCCCACCCCACCGATTACTGGCTCACTGTTGGAATAAATCACTCCCTGGTGTCCAGTGGTCTTCCCCCATAGATCACCAGCTTGACGGTGAAAATTATCATTCCTTGGTGCTAGTGGTGCCCCCCCCCACCAATTGCCAGCCCGATGGTGAAAGTAATCATTCCCTGGTTCTAGTTGTACCCATCCCACTGATTGCCAGCCCAATGTTCGAATATATCATTTCCTGTTGTCCAGTGGTCACAACCCCCACCTGCCCCCTTGCCTGATGATTAAAATGTAGTCCTGTGGTGTCCAGTGGTCCTTTCCCCCACCCAAACACCCCCATAACACACAGAAACCATTTTCCTGGTGTCCAGTCTATCCCTCCCAGTCTCTATCCCCTGTACCTGAAAGATAACCCATTCCCTGGTGTCTAACGAAATCCCAATCCCACACCCCAACAGGTAGTGTCCCACCATCCTGCTCTCCCATCCGAACCCCCAGCCAGTAACCAGCACAGCTTTCCACACTCCACCATAGCCAGCTGCCAACTGAGCTGTCAATGAGCATGTATTGTATTAAAAAAAATCATTGCCGTTTTTACTATGAGCACCATGCGGACACTATTGTTGTCAGCACTGTTTGGACCCAGTGCCAATACCATCAAGGTTCACCTGACATGTCACATAATGTGTTCCATGTACAGTTATCTCCTATAAAAAGCTAGTAAAAGGAATAAAATTAAATAAAATAGTACTGACCCAGTGGCATGGAAGGCTGAGGCACTAAAATCACCTGCCATTACACTGGCACCCTGGGTTGGGAGTGATCTCAGGGTGTCAGGGATTTTCTGGGGAGAGGAGGATTCAGCATCCATTGGACTGCTGTCCTTCTCCAGAGTGGCTGATGGGTAGAGCCCACCACTTGCCTGTCACCTGGCAGAAGCTGGGGGAAAGGCAACCCAGGCCAGAAGATCAGGAAGTGTTGCAGACGTTGGTGCACATTTTGAGGGAGCATGTGGCATGTGCCTAGATGTCCTTGCACACCACACCTCCCAAGGGGTACCAGAATATGAAAAATGCCAGTGGCAGGATGCTTGTGGGTGCCCACTGGTCCCACACCCAACTAGATGGGCTCACCAACCTGACCTGGATCTGGTCCTCAGTGGAGACTGGAGACTTCCACCAACTCCATTGGGGGGGCAAGCTCTGGGGGAAGATGGTTGGTTGCATTTCCCAGCAGAGGTTGGGGTGACAGGGCTGGGGTTCCCACCCGAAGGAGGGCTGATAGGGCGATGGAGAATAAAACAATGTTGGAGAATAAAAAGGAAAAAAATGAGTTAAAAACCTTGTAGATCACATCAAACAAATCCCTCTGTAGAAAGATCAAAAAATTCAGTTCTTTATAATTTAAGAAAAGTTCACATCTATATGCGTAGAAATAACTCTAGTAAGGTACTGTTTCATTCTCATATCAAATTGGTTATCAAATAATACCAATATTTTTCACCATAACGTTTTATAAAATCAAAATATGACCTACATGGCTTGGCAGTTATACAGATTGATATACTATGGCCTCTCAATATTCAGTGTGAACATTACTCTACAGTGACAGTACCAATTTATGCAGTTTTTTAAGTACTATAGAAGGGATCCACAACCAGTAGTTGACAACATTTTTGTCGAACAGCTGTACAGCGAAATCATCATGTTGATTGCATTTGCAGTCGGCATTTGGTTTCTCACTGAGACACTTGTTTTCTTCAGGGTGCTTTGCCCCTGAACCCCCCACATAGGGGCTCTCCCCCACAAACATAATCAACTCTGAGTAGGAGCTGATTATGGGAGAGGGTGCAAGACCCCTGAAATACACTTCCAGGGTCCAGCGCTGACACTGCAGTGACCTGGAGCTGTAGCAGCAGTAGTGACATTGCTGTCAGCAATGTATACCCTACAGAAGATTGGACATGTGCTTTTCTGCTAGATTATTTGTGTTTGGCTCAGATCCTGTTTAATGGAGAAATTGTTATGTGCATTTTATTAAGAGTATGATCATATCTCTACACTTTATTACTAATGTAGCTCAATAAGGTAATACGATCTGAGAATGAAATGGCACCTTACAAGAGCTGTTCTCCCTACGTGTTGTAATATTTAATTTCTTTGGAGTGAGTCACCTCTGGGCCCACAGAATACAACTGTCAATAGAACCAATTAAAAAGCATTACAATTTAAAACGCATAGGGCAGGATTCACAAAGAAAGCCAAAATCCGCAGCTGCGGGAAAAAGCCTGCAGCACTCTTGGAAAGCATGCATTCGAGATATTCATAAAGACATTTTGAGCAGCTGCAGAATTTCGTAACATCCCCGCAGCTGCGGAATTTCAGCAGCAGCGGAAATTGCACACATTCTGAAAATCCACAACTGTGGATCCGCAGCTCCAGAAATAGCTTAGGAGGCATAGCAACAGGTGAACTTAATTAGTTGGAACAGCAGACTTTAACAGGACTGCCATGGAACAGAAACATAGAAACATAGAAACATAGATTTTGATGGCAGATAAGGACCACTTGGCCCACCCAGTCTGCCCATTTCCCTACCAACAGGATAAGCTGCAGATTCTAGTTAACCAACAGCCTACTTCCAGCAACCCCCCACTATAATTGCCTTATGTCTGTACCATGCATGTTTGAATTCCCCCACTGTTTTAGACCCAACGACCTCCTCAAGAAGGTGGTTCCATGTATCCACCACTCTCTCCGTGAAAAAATATTTCCTCACATTACCCCTGAGCCATCCCCCTTTATCTTTAAATTGTGCCCCCTTGTTCTTACACATCTCTTTTACTGAAAGATGCTACCCTCCTGGACTTTGTTGATTCCCTTGAGGTACTTGAAAGTTTCTATCATGCCCCGTCCCCTTTCATCAAGAGTATACATATTAAGCCTCTCAGTCTCTTCATATGGTTTCTGCTGCAGACCCTGCGCCATTTTAGTTGCCCTCCTCTGGACTGCTTCCATTCTGTCTATGTCCTTGCATAGATGAGGTCTCCAAAACTGCACACAGTACTCCAGATGGGGTCTCACCAACTGTCTATATAGAGGGATAACCACTTCCCTTTTTCTACTTGTGATGCCCCTTCCTATGCATCCCAGTATCCCCCTGGCACTCCTTACCTACTTTTCACATTGCTTACCCACCTGTAGGTCATCTGATATGACTACCCCCAGGTCCCTTTCCATTTTTGTTGTTTGTTAGTACCTCCCGTGCTTATTGTGTACTTTCTTCTCCTGGGTTTTGTTTCCCAGGTGCATTACTTTGATTTGTTGCATTGAATCTAAGTTGCCATATGTCTGACCTTTTCCTCCAACCTTGCCAAGTCCCTTCTCATCTTTTCTACCACCTCTTGTGTATCAACTCTGTTACAGATCTTTGTGTCATCTGCAAAGAGTCATACCTTTCCCTCCAGACTCTCTGCAATGTCACTTATAAAGATAAGGAGGACTGCCCAGTACAGAGCCCTGAGGTACTCCACTAGTAACCCCTTCTTAGGAATGTGTTCCATTCACTATTACCTTCTGTGTCCTGTTGTGCAGCCAGTTTGCTACCCAGGCTACCACCCTGGGACCCACTCCCAGGCTGGCTAACTTGATTATTAATCTTTTGTGTGGGACTGTGTCAAATGCCTTGCTAAAGTCTAGGCAGGCCATATCCACAGCCCCTCCCTGGTCTATTACTTTGGTCACCCAGTCAAAGAAATCAATTAGATTCATCTGACATGACCTTCCTGCTGTAAATCCATGCTGCTTTGGGTCCTGTGCCCCGCTGGCCTCTAGGTACTCAACAATTCTTTCTTTCAGAAGTGATTCCATAATTTTCCCTACCACTGAGGTCAAATTTACATGTCTGTAGTTTCCTGCTTCTGCCTTGCTCCCACTTTTGTGAAGGGGAATCACATCTGCCCTCCTCCAGTCCTCAGGTACCACCCCATCCTGCCATTATTTGTTAAAAAGCGTGGTTAGTGGTGTCACTAGGTCCTCCCTTAGTTCTTTTAGGATTCTGGGGTGAATCCCGTCAGGTCCCATTGCTTTGTCCACCTTGAGTTTTAGGAGTTCTTTCAGGAGTCTTTCTTCTGTGAATGGACTGGTGTCAACCCCCCTACCCAGAGTGTTTCTATTGTCTAGTTTAGGTAACGCCTCCTCATCTTCTTTTGTGAATACTGAGCAAAAGTATTCATTCAGTATCTTTGCCTTTTCACTGTCTCCCTCTGCCCACCTCCCCTCTCCTTTATTAATCTTCACTATCCCTCCCATAACCTTTCTATGCTCCCTAATGTACCTATAAAAGGTTTTATCCCCCTTCTTAACTGAGTTGGCTATTTTTTCCTTGGTTTGGGCCTTTGCTATTCTGACTGCCTTCCCCACTTCTTTCTGCTTTAATTGATACAGTTCCCTGTCGTGCTCGTTCTGTGATTCCTTATACTTTTTGAATGCAGCCTTTTTCTCCTTAACCTTCCCTGCCACCTCTTTTGAGAACAATAGTGTTTTTTTACTCTGATTTGTTTTCTTTATTTGTTTGACACAAAGCTGAAAGCACCCAGAAAGAGACCAGCAACCAGGCCCTCAACTGGGACCACTGCAGCACCACAGGTACCAGCATTACCATGGCACCACAGTGGCCAATTGTTACTGCTGGTCCCCCTTTCCTGGGGTGTTCCTGTTGCCTGCAAGGGTAGCACTCACTGTAGGCTGGCCAGGCTCTATTGGCTTTGGGGCTTTTTCATGGGCTGCACTGTGTCTGCTGGTTGTTGCCTGTTGCCATATCATGGCAATGTGTGCTTTTGTTGCTGTTACAGCAGCCACAGTTATACTATCTGGGATGCTATTACCTGTGCCTCACCTCCACCTTAATTGATTCCAATTGCTGGGGCACTACTGCAGTTTGCTGAGGGAGAGTTACACCTCATTCCACTGTGTGTAACATTTTTTCCACACCTGCAGAAAAAAACTGGTTGTGAATAGCCTTTCAAGGACTGTGCCTTACTTATCTCACACCCATTTTTTCCTCAGGGACATCTGCAGCTGCACTTTTTTCCACAGTCCTTAGTGTTGTTTTTCTACAGCTGCATCAGGTTTTGTGAATAGCACTCAGTGCAAGTTCCCCTTTGTTTCCATAGCTACAGCAGTTTTGGGGACTTAGGGAAGGTTTTACACCCTCAGAAAGCTTTGTGAATCCAGCCCATAGTATATACTGGGTGGGATATTCAGACTGCACCAAAAAATGTGCAATAGCAGAAGCAGGTGCAAGTGCAGTGCACCACTGCGCAACATGTGCAATATTCAAACCAAGCACAGGCCAAGGTGCATCTGCACAACACAGCTGAATATCACACCACATGTGCCATGGCACAACCAGGGATGTGCAGTGGAGCAGGGCTGATGCGCAGTAGCACAACCAGTGATGCACAGGGACAAGGACAGGAAGCAGGGGTACACTAGCCATGGAAGCCATGGGTGGAAGAGCATGCAGCAGGCCAGACAGACCTACCCCCCCAGGCACCCCATGATCTGAGCAACCAGAGGTGAGCTGGATGGACCACCAGCCCATGAACCCCAGCACTGAATCAACAGCAGAGGCATGGTGCCCCAGCACACTCCTCTGGCAAGCAGTGACCGCAACACAAGGAGGGCTGGACCCTCCAGTGCTACCACAACCCACCAATGCTGATCACCCCCTGTACAGGGATCCCAAGATTCCAGACCCAGAAGCATCACCCAACAGTGCATGGCACCGAATGCATGCCACCACCACCACCGTGACAATGAAACCCTATGCCCCATGGTGCCATGCATGACAGCCCCACTGTGATCTCCTCACAGCAGGTGACACAAGCCACTGATGGAACAACAGCATACACAATGCCCCCCTTGCATGGCCCCCACCATGGCACAGCAGAGAGGTCGACCTTGCGTCAGTACCCAAGGGACCCCGCATGTGACAAGGCCTGCCCTGCATGCCACCACCAGCAGAACAGCACCCAGCACACCCACCCATGCACACACCCTGACCCAGCACTGGCCCCACCAGACAGCACAGCCTCCCACTGTGGTATATGGAAGCATGTGCCACACAGGATGCAACACAGGGCACAGACAAATCCCCCACCCTGTCCCAAGGGTACCCCGACACAGGACCACACATAGTGGGGCAACAGATGCTGCTGGTGTGTGTCCAATGATGCCATGTACCCCACAGCCTGTACCCCACCATGGCACTGGTGAGCTAGCCATCTGGTGCATGCACCATGAATCTGTCCACCACCAACATGCGGCTGCAGCACATGTGACAGACAGCAGACCACAGACACCGCTACAGACACCAGCGATAGCATGGAGGAGGGACAACAACAGCACAGCCCACAGTGTAACCCGAGGCAGATGTGCAATAAACCTGGAGACAGGATGCCAGCTGACATGGCGCTGTGCCCAGAGGGTGGCTGGCAAGGACAGCCACCAATGTCATGCCAGCAGAAAAGCATGCATTGGGGGGTCTGCATGACCGTGTGTACCACAGACATGCAAGGGGCTCAGCCGCATGGGCCAGGTACAGACTGACAGGGGTGGCAAGGACACAGCGCATGCACCTGGGACCACTGCACACAGGCATCCAGTGCACAGGGCACAACACACATATCACAGAAAGGGACCATGGTCCCCACCCACGCCAGTAGAGGGCCCTGCCAGACACACACACCCAGGCCTGCACCACCCCTGACACCATGCACACCACTGCAGCAAAGCACCATACGCCCACTGCAAATCAGAGACCACCACAGTTGTCATATAAAACATGAATATAATTAAAACAGAAACAGTATAAACAGCAAAAACAACAGAATTATGTACAAAGTGGGGGAGCAGAGCTACAACTCGGTTGGGGATGGGCATGGGGCAAGGGGGAACATCAAAGAGTGGGACAAAGGGGTGTGAGGGACAGTCCAGGGGGGAATGCTCAGCACATGTGCCCCAGGCCCTACTGGTGGCCACTCTCTTCTCTGCGGTCTCTGTGGCGCCACCTGTGCCTCCGTCAGTCACCACACTCCATACCCTGGAGCAGCTCCAGAGTTGTCCAGGTTACCTGGAGGAGCTCCTGGATGTGTCGCTCCAGGGTTGTCCAGCTTTGTCCACCTAGGATAAGGGAGCAGAGTCAGTATGTGTGACTGGCCAGACCCCCACAGCCCACCCAATGTGCATGGCATACAGCTGTGGGCCTTGCCCCTCTGATGGCATGCAACCACCAAAAGTGGCCGCGCCCACAAGACTCACCTACCCAGGCACCCATAGCTATGTGAAACACTGCACACCGCCCCCGCTCATGCACTGCACAGCACCAACATGGCTGTACAGTGTCATGGCTATGCAGTGTGATGGCAGTGGCACAGCCATGAGCTCAGTGCACACACAGCCCACCTGCGACACCCACTCATACATGCAGTGCCACAGGACAGTGTGGAGTGTACCATGTGGCAAGCATGGCAGTGGGGCCATGTGCAGGGGGCCATGCCCCGCCACCACCCCTGCAACCCACCATGCAGAGATGTAAGGGGAAATACGGCATTCACCTTCATGCTGGTCAGCAGGGCACTGCTGACCCATGGCACCACCACCGTGTCCCGGCTGTAAGGCCATGCCACCCGCTCCGTCCCTGTTCATGGGCCAAACAGGCCTTATGGTGATCCTTGGGGCCTAGGGTGCAAACATGGAGAGGAAAACATCAGTACAGATCAGTAACATAGCCCCCCCCTTGCTGTGTGCATGCCCACACAACCCAGCCATGACGCGGTGGTGCAGCGTGTACATGAGACACCCCCACCACCAGCAACACAGGTAGGCCCCCCACGCGACATGGCCTGACAGCCACCGCGATACCTGGATGGACAGATACTACCAGCGATGAGATGGAACACCTACCTAGCCGTGGCACGGTGCCCCACCAGGCACGTGCTTGCAGTCACCCCAGATGGTCAGGGTTCCACCACTGGAGGTCTCTGTAATGGTGACGACCCTGCTCCACTGTTCTTCTGCACCCTGTTGCCTCCTCCAGGCCCTCTGCAACCTCCTGCCACACTGCAGTTCGTGGCCTCAGGAGGGGTACCTGCCCAAAGAGGCCACCAGCATGTGGCTCCACCAAGGCCACCAGGTTCGCAAGCTCAACAGCTGTCCAGACGAGCGCTCTGGTGTGTGGCATGGTGCAGTCTCAATCGGCATCAAAATGGTGCCCTGTAGCGCACATGCCCCACGTGCAGAGGCAGCATGGTACTGCGCTGCCAGTCGCTATCATGCTGTCACCGGACTGTGCAATAGGGGTACAGGCATGCGTACGCATGGCACCTAGGGGGCAAAGGTTGGCCGCAGGGTCTAGGGTCTGTCTGCGCACGGAGCGCCACAGCGCTATTGGGATGCCCTACGTGTAGCATGGTAGCGTGCATGTGTGTGATGCCTTGCAGTGGCCTTCCATGTTGTGGCACCATGGTACCCACGGCACACCATGGCACGAGGGCCCCTGGGCATACAGCGCACTTGCACCACAGGCACAGTGGTGGCCATGCCCTGTACTGCCTCTCATGCACAGCATGTCTGCAGTGCTGCTAGCGTTGATGTCAGCAACCCGGGCATGCATGGTGCGGTGCTGATTGTGCACATCACAGTGGTGCGCCATAGCCTCAGCACTCTCAACAACATTGCGCAAGGAGCAACAGTGCGATATTCAGCCAGTATATGCAAATCAGCTCATGAGCCATTCCACGGTGCATCCACTGCATTAGCATCCAACTACAGATGCGCCTGCTCTCATTTGCATGCCTTGCGCTATAAATATGCGACCTGGGGCTGCATAGGCCATGGATCAGTATGGATCAGGTAGGTTGCATGCTGTTGGGATGTGGGGACAGTGGTCTGGGAGGGCTGTATGGGACTGCACAGTCCAAGGTAACACCTGTCTTTTTCCCCAGGCACCAACATGACAAAGCAAGAGGAAGAGGAGGAGCAGGGAAGGGTGAGAAGGAGAAGACCCAACTTCACCAGGGCTGAATCTGATGCTCTTTTTGAGGCATACCTTGACAGGGAACTGCTGCTTTGTGAACAGCAGGGAACGCCACAGGACTGTGCTGTGGTATGGGGTGAGGTGGCACATGCCATAAAGCAGCAGGGCAGCCACCAGCAGTCCATTCAGGAGTGCAAAAAGAAGGTTGGCACGGACAGGAGGCAGATTAAGGACAAGGTGGCTGTCATCAGGGTGGCACGTGCTGCCACCGGTGGGGGCCAGCAGGACGTACCCCGCCTGATGCCACTGGGAGGAGCTGGTGGCCAGCAGCATGCAGTGTAGTGCCATTGAGATTGTTCCTGGTGGTGGCTTCCAGATGGGTGGCAGCCCATCACTACATGGTAGGTCCAGTGCTGTCAGTGTGTGGGTGATGGAGGGCATGCCACAGGGCCAGGCAGAGCCACTAATGGTACTGTGTTCCTTTACAGCTCCTGAGCATCTACATGAGGCAGTGGTGGTGGGTGTGTCCACCGAGGGGGTGCCCCTGGACATGGAGAAATGCCCATCCACCTCCACAGGTGTCCAAGGGACCGTCCAAGTGCATACCTGCACGTCTGTCCAGATTGATGCGGGTGCTGCAGGTGCGGATATGGCCCTGCCTGTGTCGCAGCGTGACACCGCCCCTGGTGTCCAGTGTGCTGGGACACAGATTGTGGCTGGATCCAGCATCGATGATGATGGGACACACGTCCCGGACAGTGATACATGTGGGACACAGGATGGTCCCACAGCAGTCAACCACCCGGGTGGTTCCGCAGGTGATGCTGTCATGGCTGCCTGCACAATAACCCATTCCCAGCCTGTGTCTGCATGCCCCAGTGGGGCAGCACTGGTGTGCATCCAGGGCGGTGGGTCTGTTGCAGCTGCTGCAGCAGCACCGGTGTCCCCTGGTGATCGGCAGCAGAAAGGGCAGCGTCGGTAGTTGGCCAATGACAATGGGGGCACAGTGTCAGGGGGGCGGTGGCAGTGCACCACATGTGGACTTACCCCGGAATGGCACTGGAGTGCAGCACCCATCATCAAGGGGTGCTGGGCAGCAGGACCAGGAACACCATGGGGGACAGCATGCTGGACAAGCAGACGACCCCTTGGATGACCTCAGCTGTCTTCCCCAGGCCTCAGTTGATCAGCAGATGTAGCTTGTGATGGTGGTGGATGCACTGAGTGTGGTTCTGTGCCAGGCAGAGGAGCAGTGCAGCAGGGACCATGGCTTGCTCATGGCAGAGTTGGCCCAGCAGTGGGCGGATGTGACCACTGCCATTGACAGGCAGACCACTGCAATGGTGACTGTCATGGCTACACTGGCCACCCAGTTGGGTGCCCAGCCACTGCAGACCCCGCACAGTGCTATGACCACCCCCCATTCCCAACATTGTGCGATGCCTGCTATGTTGACACTGGGTTCGCCTGTGGGCATACTGAGCACGCCTGGTGCGGGCATGTTCGGTGACCTGCAGACCCCTGTGCGGACACGGTCATGTTCATGCTGCGTCACCCCTGGGGACCTGTCAGTGCCACCCCATGAGGCTACTGGGGGACCACGCATCCATGGTGGCCGTGGTACTGTGCCACATGACTGACCTGTCTCCAACCATGGCCACTATCTGCCTCTGCCCTGCGTGCACTGTGGTGTTCATTGTGCGACGCATGGGTGAGGTTCCCAGCCCTGCACACACACACATGGTCCCTGTGCACACTCTCCTGGCTGCTGGCCACTGTGGTGTGTACATGATGATGCCTGCGTAGCACTGTCAGCCACTGTGCAATTGTGCCCAACATCTGAGGCATGCACAGTGCCAGCCACTGGGCATAGTCATGTGTGGTACTGTGAGGGTGTGGGGGTGCCTGTTGGGGTGGGCATGCTGGTTGCCTTTTGGACATGTGTTGTGGTGTGTGTACATGTGACGTGTTCAGCCCTGCCCATCCCTGCTGCTGTGTGCGGTCCCCCGCTCATTCCCATTCCCTTTATGCTGTCTGCCCCGGTGTCCACCTCTGCCTGTCTGTGGGCTGTGCCCTTGCCCTTGGTGGTTGCACATGGCCCCGTTGCCTACCTGTGTTATCCAAAGTGTTCCTCTGCAATGGTGTCCCGGTGCTGCTGTGCCATCCAGACCAGCCAGGGGTCCCATCGCCCAGGGGGTGGCTGCCCTACACCAGCTGGACCAGCATCCTCATTGTCCCCACCACTGTCCCCCTCTTCGAACTCAACTGCTATCCCACAGTCGGTGGCCATGTTGTGCAGGATACAGCAGGCCAGGAATAGCCTGTGGGCCTTTGAGGGGCTGTACCGTAGGGCACCACCTGATGTGTGCAGACATCAGAACTGTGCCTTCAGCAGCCCGAACACCCACTCAATGACATTCCGTGTTGTGGTGTGTGCCTCATTGTACTGTTGCTGTGCTGGGGTCATGGGGCACCAGTATGGTGTGAGCAGTCAGGGCCATAGTGGGTAACCACTGTCACCTGTGTGTAGAGGGGATACATTAGCATGGTGGTCTGCATCACTATGCCATGGGCCATCATGGCCAATACCCATGGCACCCCTGGCAATGCCTCCCCATGTCTGCACATGTCGTCCAGCAT
Source organism: Neoceratodus forsteri (assembly GCA_016271365.2). NCBI lineage: Eukaryota > Metazoa > Chordata > Ceratodontiformes > Ceratodontidae > Neoceratodus > Neoceratodus forsteri. The sequence goes on along the minus strand of CM057449.1, from coordinate 536,618,183 downwards.
GCTATGCATACTCACCTACTAGATGGCTGGTGGGGATGTCCCCACTCTCAAACCTGTGGCACAGTGCAGACTGGTGCCAGATGAAGGCATCGTGTGCTCCCCCAGGGTGCGTGGCACAGACATTGATTATGCACACCCTGGTATCGCACAACACTGGGCAGTTGATACTCGGGTAGCCCTTGCAGTTGATGTACGCCGCACCCTCTGGGTCAGGTGACATGTGGATGCCTACATGGGTGCAGTCAATGGCCCCGAGCATGCCAGGCAACCTTGCTACCCTGTGGAACTCCTGTATGTGTGCTCTGTGCTCTGCCTGTGTGCTGGGGAAATGGATGTACTCCGCAGCATATGGCAGCAGTGCGCTGAGGAATTGTGTGAGGAGGCGTGACATGGCCAACTGGGTTATGCCTGTCATGTCCCCTGTTGGCCTCTGGGAGGTGCCCATGGAGAGCAGGCACATGACGGATGTGACCTTTGTCTCCACTGACAGCGCATGGCTCCATCGTGTGAATGACTGCATCTCTTCACTGCAGAGCTCACAGAGCCACCTCAGAATCGCCCAGTTCAGGCAGTACTGGCCCACAATCTCAGTGTCAGTGTACTGTTCGAAGGTGGTGCAGGCTCGGTACTGCCTGTTCTGGGCATACTGCCAACGGGACCTTCCACGGCCATGTCTCCCTGCTGCCTGCCTTCTCTCACCCCTCATTACCACCTCCATCTGGAAGGTGGCACTCGCCATGTCCCTGGCTGGTGCCCCCCCGTGCGGCTGTCCTCCTGTTCCCCCTGCTGTGTGTTGCTGGTGCTGCCCCTGCACTGGGTTCACCTCCGGCTGTTCACCTGTGGCTGTCCTGCCTCTTGCCACTGCCCTCCATCCACTGTGGCACTCTCAGGCCCTATCGTGCACACTGGCATGGGCACACCCACTCCTACCCTCACTCAGGCACACCTCCAGTGGGCCCTGTCCAACACTTGGCCACACCTGCACCCTGCTTCCTGTCTTACCTCCCTGCCACTCCATCTCCATGCTCCCACCTATGGCTCCCCTGTGGTGCATTCTTCCTCCCTTCTCTTGCTCCTTTTTATTTTGGCTCATTTCCACTGTCACACAACTTCTGCTTGCTCCGCTACTACGCACGTCGCATGTTGATGAATATCGCACTGCACATGTTATTTCTGGTTCTGCCCCCAGCAGTTGCACATGCATTCATTACTGTTGCACTATGGCACATTGCTTGTTGTGCTGCGCTGCCACTCCTGCTGAATATCGCACCATGGCGCATTTCCACACTTGCGCTGGTGCATCCCTGTTGTTCATGGCACATCTGCTCTGAATATTCTACCCACATTATAGTGGACACAAAATGGATTAACTCTGACTGTGCCACCTATAATCACTTCTGTGGGGCAGGCTTTCATAACATGGTCATGTCTTTGCAATGCTTGAGTTATTGTCATTCGTAAAGATATAGTAACTGGACAATTCTAAGTCAGGATATTGCATATCCCTTTGAGTGTCTGCCATCTGATCATCTGTCTGCTTGTCTGTCTGTCTATCTATCTATCTATCTAAAAAGGCTTTGTCATTACAGTGTCTCTTCAATAAATATGTGTATCTTTTTCTTTCTATATAATTCCTGAAGAAGACATCTGTTCAAAACATCTATTGTAATGGTATTTCCTACTTTCTGCACACATCCAACCTAGTCTTTTGTTGTATGAGAACCCAATAATCTTTGTCTACTAAAAGAAGCACTAGCCATTGATAAACATTGAGAGCTAATTTATCTTGGGTACCGTACGCCTTTCTCCACAGTACTTCTTCTGGAATACTGTTGCTAAGGCAGTGTAAGAAAGGCTTGCACTGTGCTTTTTATGACTGTGGGTGGAGCTTACAGAAGTATTGCATTTACAAAAGGAGTGATGCCATGTTTTCTGTCCGTTGAACTGACTGAAGGTGTAAATAGTCTCCACCTTACCCTCCTCCAAGAAATGTTTTCCATCCTCAAATAAATATGCTTTCATGTTAGTCAATGGTTGCAGGGTACTATTTTCTTTCTTAAATGGGTGGTACAAGAACTGGAACCTGAGTAGTGGGAGGCAGCATTGTTTTTTGGGAGGAAGTAAGGTCCACCCAACCTCCACCCAAGAAGCTCCAAAAGGTCCAACCCACTTTTTTTATTCATGTGGGAGGGGCATGAGGTGGATCTATTATCCTGAAAGAAGACTCACATGTTTGGGATGTGAACCAAGGAACAGAACAATTATGTGGAGTTCCCTGCATTTTGTTAAGGACTAAAAGAGAAGATACTTAAAATGCCTTCAAACTGACTTAAAAACCCTTGGAACAAATGATTATCGGAGTCACCTGGTGTCTCAAATGGAAAGACTAAGAAGTGTCTAAAAACTAAGGAAAATAGCTTTCAGGTATTTCTTAAACATTTATATACTAAAAACAAAGTTCAGCTTTTGGGATTAACAATATTTACCATATTCTATCTATCTATCTATTATCTATATATATATATATATATATATATATACAGTAGTTTGTCTTTTTAGTAAGTTCAAAATCTTGCATTGGTGTCACTAATGCATTTAGAAATACATTTTTTTAATTGTCTTTAGAGATAACCTTAAAAGCTGTTACTAATGCATTTAGAAATACAATTTTTTAATTGTCTTTACAGATAAATCATGCATATTCATGTGAGGGCACATTTTTGGGGGGATGGGGTTCAAATTATTTTAATCATGGGCACAGTACTTTGTAAACACAGTCTGTGATGAAGTGTATTTTTCTTTTTAAGTTTGAGAAAGCTATTAGAAGTAGAATGGGTTAAACACTTCCTGGAACTTCCTGCATAACAAGTTCCCCATGGCATCTCACAGCTTTTGACATCAGCATGCTAAGAGCAGTCAGTGTGATACAGTACTTTACAGGACATCACATAACAAGAGACCTAGCCTTCCCTTTTTCCAAATAATATACCGACTTCATTCTCAGGCAGGCAGTTCTAGGCTACTGTTTATAGTCTACTGAATCTTCTTAAAAGAAAACCACATGTTAAAATCAGGAATATATGTATTACTACCAGTTTTGAGTTCTCACTTCAATCCAGTGTTTTGTTTCTGCCTAGACTGTTAGAGGATGTTCTAATTTTCCCTGGGTGTTTTATGATGTCTGGGGGATGTCAGTCAAGTTTGTTTTATTGCATCTTCTCCAATTTAGTCTTCACAATGTACCCTTTGGTTTGATGTCTAATAGCCCCTACAGCAGGCCAGTGTCTTGTTACAGTGTTTTGCTTAGCCACGGCAGAGAAAAAAAAACTGCAGCAAGGATTCACAGTGCTATAAAATATACTAGAGAAAGTTATATGTTTAAACACACACACACACACACACACACACACCCCAAGCAGAACACAGCTGGATAAGGTACCAGTATTTAGGAAACGTGTCATACTTACCGAGAGTCTAGCAATGTGAATCCTAGCTGTGACTATAGGTGTTTACAACTGAATGATAATAACCACATTTGCTTGACTTGCAGATAGGTAGGCATTTGTGTCTAATTTCTATTTGACTTACTGTAGGTTACACATAGAATCTGACCCAGAAGCAAATGATTTGATTCCTTTTAATGCACCAACATAGATTTAACAACAAGAACAAAGTGCTCTAGTTTTTGGACCAACCAGTCCTTCTTCAGAAGCCTAATGGCCATTGTTTAGAAAAAAACTATACTTTTAACAGCTAGATCATGCACAAAAAACTGAAAAAAATCCCCATTGGTTTAAAATACTCATTTAAAAAATACAGATGATGATGTCAGAGAAGTTTAACAGTACCATATTACCTTCAGCCAGGAGGTTCCCAGGGTCAAAGGCAGTGATGAATGTGAACAGAAATGTACAGGAACTTCGTTTCTGTAACTTTTTTGCAGCAGGAATGGAGTTCCTGTACTTCTTCCCACTGGCACTGGAACTGAAATTCTTAAACCAACAACATAATGACAGTTTCTGGCCCTGTGACCTAAAATCAGGGTTTCCATAACAATATTTGACTTGTACAATAGTGCAGTTTTGCTACAAATACTTCAATATCTCTAACTGAATCTACTAGTGTCTAAACAGATAGATGTGTCTTCACACAGCTACCCTTCAGAGTGAAGATCTTCATTCTGCATTTCATATTTGACAGTGCCTGAGTTCCTGTACTTCTTGTCTACCACTTGCACCACTGGTCAATGATGCTTGATGCAAAACACATACAAAGAATCCAACTGCATATAAATTTAATTGACATAAGATAACACTGCTGGAGCAGATGACTCTTAAATCAAGCTACAAGTGTCACAGTGTGTATAAGGATGTGATTACTGAAAAGCAACCCCCACCCAGATTAAAGACATACTAAGAATGTCTTAGGACTCTAAGAAGTTTCAATGCATGCATTATAGACAAGAAATTACCAGTAAAGTTGTCTTAAAAACATCAGTGCACACTATATGATGTGTAAAATGTAGCTGGACCTATCACCCAGCTGTACTCTCCAGCTAGCTGTCATGCCCCATAATTTCAAAAACCTCTAGTATAGTGACAGGACTTTATAAATGATAATTTAAATATAAATTGACAGTATTAGTGTCAAACAAAACACTCTAGTTGAGGACCACCAAGGAATTAAGACCATGTAGCCTGATATGTACTAATGTCAACATACACTGAGAATTTAACAACTTGGTGTACCAGAAGTGTCTAAGGAATCTGAAAAAGTGATAAAAATTTAATTTCTCTCCTCTTCACACAAACAATACACCCTACCCCACCCCACATCCCCATAATGTGGTGGGGATAACTAGCTTTAAGGAGATACTCTCTCTCTCTCTTTAGCTTTCTCTCTCACACACACACAGACACACACACACACTCCTAATGAACCTTTATTCACATCAGTCACTGCAATTGTTCTGCAAAGGAATTCAACTTGTCATGAAATCCTAAGTAAAAGGACTCATGTATCCTAATACCTACAGAGCAAAAATGTGACACTATTTAACTGTACTCCTATCTGCGTAGTAAAACTTCAAAGGATTCTGGATAGAACTACAATGAAATAAAAATGCCACCCTCCCCAGGATAAGGTAACTAGAAGAAAATATAGAGTATGTGTGTAAGACCAGAGGTTTAACATACTACATTTCCACAAATCACTACAATATTGCCCTAATGTAAAAAGATCTGTCCAGGACCCCCATGCAAATGAGATATCACACCCCAATATGTACAGAATTAAAAAAATATGTGACATTCTATGATAACACTCCTGTATGTACAGTAACAGGCTAGGTAATCTGAATATGGTGCAATGGAATCAACCCCACTTCAGGGCAAAGATAAAAAGTAAGGAGGAATTTAATATCCATTATGTGTGTGAAGTAAGAGTAGTAACATGGTGTAACTTTATGTATCTAAATAGAGGCCAACCGCAATGTGACAGCAAGCCCCACACTAGTTCTATCACGTACCTCATAACACATATCCACACACATACATACTCACATGAACCCACATCCCACACATGCTGAAGTCCTATAATATACCAGTCTGAAGAAGAAGCATGTAGATGTCAGTTTCTGTAATATCCCATGAAACCCAGATCAACGTTCATCCCATCTGCTACCATATTAAGATGTAAAATAAGTTTAATTTCAAAAACTCATCTCTGTTGTGCATTTTCAAGATTTCATTTTAAGACCATTACTGACATATCCAAAATTGAGTGGCCAGGCTGGCAGAAATGGTGCCCCACTGGTTTTTCAGTCTTCTTTGTTCTAATAGTACGTCTGTGCGAGTTCATCCTAGTGCAGAGCTGTTGGCTTGTCTCTCCAACATAACCTGTTTGTGGACATCTTTTGCACTGAATGAAATAAACATTTCATGATGTGCATTTATAACTCCCATGCACCCTGAATTGTCTGTTTTGTGATGTGACCACACAGTCCGAGGTGGAAATGAGCTCACAAGTCTTACAGGTGTGTTGATTGCAGGGTTGTGTGCCATTGTGTGACACAATATTTTGTTCTGGTGAAAGCTTGCTCCTAATAATACTACGCAGATAGGAGTACAGTTAAATAGTGTCACATTTTTACTCTGAAGGTATTAGGATACATGGGCCTTTTACTTAGGATTTCATGACAAGTTGAATTCCTTTGGGGAACAATTGCAGTGACTGATGTGAAAAAAGGTTAATTGAGAGTGTGTGTGTGTGTGTGTGTGTGTAGAGAGAGAGAGAGTATCCCCTCAAAACTAGTTATCCCCCCCACACACATTATGGGGATGTGGGGTGGGGTAGGGTGTATTGTTTGTGTGAAGAGGAGGAGAGAAATTAAATTGGTATCACTTTTTCAGATTCCTTAGACACTTCTGGTACACCAAGTTGTTAAATTCTCAGTGTATATTGACATCAGTACATATCAGGCTACATGGTCTTAATTCTTTGGTGGTCCTCAACTAGAGTTTTTTGTTTGATACTAATACTGTCAATTTATATTTAAATTATCATTTATAAAGTCCTGTCACTATACTAGAGGTTTTTGAAATTATGGGGCATGATATCTAGCTGGAGAGTACAGCTGGGTGATAGGTCTAGCTAAGTTTTATGCATCATACAGTGTGCACTGATGTTTTTAAGACAACTGTACTGGTAATTTCTTGTCTATAATGCATGCATTGAAACTTCTTGGAGTCCTAAGACATTCTTAGTATGTCTTTGATCTGGGTGGGGGTTGCTTCTCAGTAATCATACCCTTATACACACTGTGACACTCATAGCTTGATTTAAGAGTCATCTGCTCCAGCAGTGTTATCTTATGTCAATTAAATTCATATGCAGTTGGATTCTTTGTATGTGTTTTGCAACAAGCACCTTTGACCAGTGGTGCAAGTGGTAGACAAGAAGTACAGGAACTCAGGCACTGTCAAATATGAAATGCAGAATGAAGATCTTCAATCTGAAGGATAGCTATGTGGAAACACGTCTATCTATTTAGACATTAGTAGATTCAATTAGAGATATTGAAGTATTTCTAGCAGAATTGCATGGTTGTACAAGTCAAATGTTGTTATGGAAACCCTGATTTTAGGTGACAGGGCCAGAAACTGTCATTATGTTGTTGGTTTAAGAATTTTGGTTCCAGTGTCAGTAGGAAGAAGTACAGGAACTCTGTTCCTGCTGCAAAAAGGTACAAGAATGGAGTTCCTGTACATTCCTGTTCACTTTCATCACTGCCTTTGACCCTGGGAACCTCCTGTCTGAAGGTAATATGAGACTGTTTAATTTCTCTGACATCATCATCTGTATTTTTTAAATGAGTATTTTAAACCAATGGGGATTTTTTTCAGTTTTTTCTGCATGATCTAGCTATTAAAAGTATTGTTTTTTTTCTGAACAACGACCATTAGGCTTCTGAAGAAGGACTGGTTGGTCCAAAAGCTAGAGCACTTTGTTCTTGTTGTTACGTCTATGTTGGTTCATTAAAAGGTAGCAAATCATTTGCTTCTGGATCTGTTCTTGCAAGGACCAATATGGCAAATACTAAATCTAGATTTCAACATAGAATCTGAAAAATTCATAGCATGCTGTATTGTGATTCAATCAACTGATAAATTAGGAATTTGGTTTCTTTTACAAATTCATTTTTCCTGACCATGGATATACTAAAACAAAAATTTCTCAGCAAAATGTTTTTAAATAAAGAGTTTAACTCACAGCAGCAGAAGAAGCATGTTGGCATTAAAAGCTTAGTGTCATGGATGTAGAGGCACCAGTACTTAAGCATGACTTTGGTAGAGGATTAATTGTGACTGGGGGTGAGGGAGGGAGTGAGTATTGATATTTGTAGCATAATGGTTTTCTGAAACTTCAGCCTTCAATGGGTTAGACTCTGCAACCATCTGTACAGTATATCACTAAGCCATACACAGTGTGGTATGGGTAAAACCCAGATCACCAGACCAGGACCAGTGCTGTAAAATCTGCACTGGGCATAGCTTGTGCAAATAGTGCTGATCCAGTGGATCAAATAAATACATGCAAATAAATACTTGGCTTCGCCTCGTGCTTCAACCCACCCCAGGACTGATGTTATTACATGATAACACACACCCTGCCATGCCTTCTTGCTTAAATATGCCCTTTCTCAATGTACTATACTTTGATTCAGTTAGTGTATGCAACAAACTTCATGTGAACATTCTGGGCTTCTCTTTGACTCCTGATGTCTATTTGCTTTAGCTATTGTATATTGTTTGAACTGCTTTGATCTTCTTGATGTGGTGCCTGTGTGCCTAAACTATGTCATCTGTTTATCTACTGCTACCCATGTATCTCCAGTGAATGATTGTTATAACTGTCTGCTCTCAGGGCCATTGTTTTTGGACTTGTTAACTGCTGTCTTTTTATTGTTTCAACAAGGTGCCTTTGTAAATGAGTCTCTGACTCAAAGGTTTGTAAATCTGATATTTTTTAAAGAAATAAATGTTTATGTTTAAGCCCATGAAACACCCTTATCTAGTTAATGCATTCACAGTCATAGTGGCTCTCACAGATCTTGTTCAATCTGCTGCTGGTCTGGAAAACAAGATTTAGATATCTTGTTTTCAGTGATACAGAAACATAGATTTTGTAGGAAAAAAAGGACGTTTAGGTCCATCCAGGTTCCTCTTGTCCTGCCTATTCTATCTCCACTGACCTAGCTGGTCATGGGTGTCAGTCCTTCACCCCACTCCTCTGCCTAATATCCCCCATGCCTATCCCACACATTTTTGAAGCTCCCAATAGTCTTTGCCCTTACTACATCCTCTGGCAGGCTGTTCTAGTCATCTACCACCATTTCTGTGAAGAAGTAGTTCTGTGCATCACTCCTAAACTTCCCCCTCTTAGCTTCATTACATCCCTCCTTGTTCTAGTATGTTTCTTCCTCTAAAACAGAACCTCCACTTGCACCTTGTTCATGCCTGTGAATTACTTGTAGGTTTTAGTCACATCCCCTCTCACTCTCCTCTCATCCAGGGAGTACATGTTGAGTTCTTGAAGCTTTTCCTCACATGGCTTTTTGTGCAATCCTTCATCATTTTTGGTTGCCCTCCTCTATACTGCCTCTACCCATTCAATGTCCTTGCATATGTGTGGACTCCAGAACTGGACCCAGTACTCCAGGTGTGGTCTCACCAATAAGCAATATACTGGTATCACTCTTGCAAGAAATCTCTCTCCCAATGCATCCCAGCATCCTGCTAGCCTTTCCCACTCTTTTGCCACACTGTCCAGCTACCTTGACAGCAATACTTCATCTATGATAATAACTTATTATTTTTTCAAATTGAATATGCTTTATTGAGTTTAATAAATAACATACCAAGTACAATCAGTAGAAGCAGCAGTACAGACTGATGCCAACAAATAGAGTATGAACAGAATACATGAAATATACAAAATACACCAGAACAAGAAATTATATACTATGTCATAATCATTAATTACAGGCAAAACCAACAGCCCCCTTACCATCAGCGGAGGGACCTGCACAATCAGAAACAATTTTAATGGCTACCCAATAGGGGACTGTGTAGCTGCAGGAAAAAGGAGGTCATAGCATGTCAGGACTAGGAAACCAGTAGGAAGGAAACACAGGGTATCAGGCCCTGACAAACTTTAATGTTAACAAGGTATACAAAGGTTTCCTAATCTTCTGATAAGTGCAGAGATGATTCAACAAACTGGCTATAGTCCGTTCCCCCTGCAAAGCAAAAAGAATCTCCTGATACCATTCAGTCTTGGACAGAATGTCTTGATCGAGCCAGTGCCACATTATAACCTTCTTGCACATACAGAGACAAGGGCTTTATGTCTCCATTGATTACCAATCAGGATGTCACCATATTCCCCCAATGCACACACTTCAGGGAGGAAGGCTTCAGAGAACCCCAAAAGAGGGTTTAATCTAGACTGGATCACCTCCCAGAAAGGGGAAACTTTTTCACAGAACCAGAGAACCTGGCTTAATGTTATTTATTTATTTATTTTTATTTATTTATGACTTTGATAACCGGGTGAGTGCACTGATCCCAGGGACTGTTTTTAGGCACAACCCAGGCCATAACACATGGTGCAGGGTGACAGTGGAGTACAAGGTAACAGTAATACACATGAACCAGATTTGATACAAGCAACAATAGTAGACACAATATACAGGTTTGATGCATAGGTCCATTTGAAAACTGTGATAACAAGGTTTCAATATCAGACATGAGAAGACTTGGTACAAACAAACAAATTGTAGGCACAGTGTAGAATGTGAGACTGCATCATCCAGTGAGCAAGTAATACATAGAATACTCAGTAAAAAAATGTATATACAATATGTACAGGCAAGAAAGTAAAATATTACTGTGAAAAATGCAATATAACAATTGTAGACAAGAGAGTTGACTAGTGTGGGTAGGTGGGTAACCCCTGGGCTGGGGAGTTGACTAGTGTGGGTTGGTGTAAGACCCCTGGGAGCATCGGCAGAATGAGTTGTCCAGGAACCAGACTTTAAGGTGGGACTTGAAACTGGAGTGTGTGCCAATGGAACAGAGTTCAGCCAGTAGTTTGTTCCACTGCAAGGCGGCAGCTGCAGACCAAGCTCTGCTACCCATGTTGGTGGATACCCTAGGAACAGCTAGAGGGGGAGTACCATTTGAGTGAGGTTGCGGAGGAGTGTTCAGGTTTTCAGAAGGGCAGTTAGGGGGGATTCTGGAGCCATGCAGATGACATTGTCCACCATGCAGCAGAGAGCTATGTTAAAGTGACCTTGCAGCGGTAGCCATCCAAGGGTATTATAGAGGGTACAGTGGTGGGTGGAGAATGGGGCCAATAAAGCAAAGTGACAGGTGCTGTTGTAGGCAGTGGAGAGTTTAACCATGGCAGTAGCTGAGATCTTGGCATAAATAGGGGAGCAGTAGTCAAGAATAGGGAGAAGATTACCCTGGACAATGGCTAGTCTAGCTTCAGGAGTAAGGTATTGCCTGAATCTATAGGTGGCACCTAACTTTTGATGGAACCTTCTGACAAGGGAATCTGAATGCTCAGTGAAGGTGAGGGAGGGGTCAAGCAGTACTCCTAAGTATTTGTAGGTGTTGACGTCCTCCATGGCTGTACCATCTGGGGTGAGAATGTGTAAGGGGCCGTGGCTTTTAGTTTTGGCCAGGAAGGGCTTAGATACAAACAGCATGGATTTAGTTTTTTTGGCATTTACTAAGAGGAGGTTTTTTGAGACCCAGCTGTGGGCTGCAGCATAGTTGTGTGAGAGAACTGAGGAAATTGCAGCCATGGATTTATCACTGTGGAAGAGGGCAAGGTCATTGGCATACAGGAGAGAGTTACAGTTGAGGCAGTCAAAGGGAAGTGCATTAACAATTAAGAAGAAAAGGAGGGGACCTAGGATTGAGCTTTGAGGGACCCCTACAGAGTCAGGCAGTGTGGAGGAGCAGGTCTGACCAATACACATGAATTGTGAGCAATCAATAAGGTAGCTAGTGAACCAGCTTGTGACTTTCTGAGAACAACCAAGGAGGCTAAGCTTGGAGGTAAGGAGAGCATGGTTAACCATGTCAAAAGCCTTTGAGAGGTCAATGAAGACAGCCCTGGTGGCTTTTCCATTATCCATGTTAGAGAGGATGTGGTCAGTCAGTATAGCGAGGGCAGTGGCAGTGGAATGATTCTTGTGAAAGCCATGCTGTTGGTTGCATAAGAGGGTGTATTTGCTTATGTACTCAGTGAGCTGATTGTGGACTGCTCTATCAAGTAGTTTATTGAGATGAGGGAGGATGGATATTGGACGGTAATTGTCGGAGGATTTGGGGTCACTGGATTTAAGAATGGGGATAACCTTAGCTACCTTCCATGGGTTAGGCATGGAGGAGGAGGTGGAAAGGGCAAGGATAAAGATGAAGGTGAGAGGCTTGGCAGTCACCAAAGAGATCAGCTTAAGAAAGACTGGAGATAGGCCATCAGATCCGGAGGTGCCGTGGTTAGGTAGATGTTTGAGTAGCTTCACTGTATCATGTATGGAGAGGGCTTTAAAATAGAATAGGGGTATTTGCAGGTGAGTGGCAGAGCTGGAGGAGGATGGCAGTGTGTCAGATATTAGGGCCGGCTTTGAGGTTGGGCAGTTGGCAGCTTATTTAGGGACATGGATAAGTTGGTGAACTTACAGTTGAAGACACTGGCCACATCATGAGGGTTAGTCAGCAGCCCATCCTGGGAGTTGAGATGTGGTGCAGTGTAGCTGGAGTGGGGGTTTAGGAGGGAGCTGATTGAGTCCCAGAATTTTTCTAGGGTCTCCAAGGTTGGCTTTTTGCAGGTTGCGGAAGTGGGTCTGTTTCAAAGATTTGGCCTGTTGTTTACATTTGTTCCTCATGTGCCTGTAAGCATCCCAGAGGGCAGGAGAGGGGGTTGATTTGAAAGCATACCAGGCGCAGTCTCTGGCCTTCATAAGGGTTAGGAGGTCTTTAGAGACCCAGCACAAGCACCCGCCTCTGACCCGTCTGGTAGTGACAGGGAAAAAGCAGTCCTGGAGTGTTAGTAGAGTCTGGGTAAATGTGGAAACTGCCATGGCAACATTGGAAAGGGAAAAAAGTGTGGACCACTCCAAGGACTGGGCCTCCTCAAGGAGATTTGTGGAGACTGGGCAGCTGAAATTTCTTAGAGATAGGTATTTGGGTGGGGGGCACTTTAGTTTGGAAGACCAGAGGAGATAGGTCAGTGAATGATCACTTACAGAGTCAGCCATGGTGCCAACATGTAATGCTCATTCCTCCCTGTTTATGAGGATCCAGTCTAGTAGAGTCTGGGTGGCTGAGCGTGGATTAAGTCTGGTGAGAAGAGTGATCACCTGCACCAGGTTGTGCTGCTATAACAGGGATACATAGTCAGGTTGGCGGCAGCTCAGCCAGTTTAGATTAAAGCCACTGAGAAGGATATATTCCCTATGGGGAGTTAGAAAGCTCAGGCCTTGGAGGAGGCTGGTGAGTCCAATGGTTCTGTTTGTAGGGGGGGTTGTAGCAGCAGCCAATATAGAGTTTCTTGCAGGATCCCAGGGTCAATTCGGAGAGTAGCCATTCACTAGGAGAGGAAGGGTCGGAGTGTAGGACAATGCTAGCTGAGAGGGGTTCCCTTAGGAGCAGGGCCACACCACCACCTTTTTTCCTGCCTGGCCTGTTGAGGCATAGGTAAGAGTAACCAGGTATTTTGAAGATGTTTTCGGTGTGGTGTGGCTTTAGCCATGTTCAGTGAGTCCTAGAATATGGGGCTTGTGTAGCTCAATCCAAGCCTCAAGGTCAGTGAATTTAGATGGAAGGCTGCAGACATTGATATGTGTGATTTTAAGACCAGGGGCATTTGTCCAGATGCTGGAGGTGGGGGTGATATGGGAGTTTGTTGGGCAAGGGTTGCATTCAATGTCCCCAGCAAGGGAGAGTAGTGATAGTAGGAGGATGTATGGGCAGTAGGGAATAGAAGGAGACCAGGAGAGGTTAACCAGGTAGTGGCCAAGGAGGCGGCACTCTCCTTTAGTGAGTAGGATGAGAGAGATGTACCCCAGGGTGGACTTATCCCTAGAGGTGAGTGAAGAGGGTTGAGACAGGGGAGAGGTGGAGAATGAGAAGAAAGAGAGGCGCTGTTGATCGCAGACCAGCACTGTCACACAGAAGTCGGTCAATACCAGCGCAGTAATTAGGGAGATGGCCCATAACATAGGTAGTGCCAGCTTCATCTTTCTGAGGGAGAATGAGGACAATGGAAAGTAGCAGGAGGGAATTAGCTTGGTCTGCCTTATGAAGGGGGAGAGGAGGGGGTGGTGAGGCATGGGGCAGTTAGAGATGTAGTTCTCTAGGGCAGGAACACACTCTAGAAGGTGTTCTGTAGCTTTAAATTTGTGTATGGCAAGATGGCCGATGGGAGAAAGGTGCACAGAAGGGGAGTGGTTTAGGTGTATTTAACAAGTCATGGAGGAGGTGGTGGGGGGGAGGATGAAAAAAAATCAGCTTCCACTGGTACCAAAATCCAAAAGTCAGGGCTAGTACCTTGCAGTATAGAGGATTTCAGAAAGACTGTTTAGGTTCCAGAAAAAAGTCAGCTTCCACTGGTACCAAAATCCAAAAGTCAGGGCTAGTACCTTGCATATAGAGGATTTCTGAAAAACTGTTTAGGTTCCAGAAATTCAGGGGTCCGTGGCCTGGTCAAGGCATGCTGGATCCCTGAAATAAAGTAGAAAACAGGATTTTTAAAGGCTGGAAGAGAAAGCTTCTTACATCAGAACAAAGAGAATAATAGAAGTGGGCAGGGTCAGACAGCACAGCAGACTGTTTGGGGGTTGGGGAGGAGAAAGAGTGCAGGCCAGACAGCAGAAGGATTTACACAGTCAAAGCTCACAATTCACTTCTAATATCAACTCAGAACTTAAAATGACTGTAAGGATTAAAAAATTATTAAACCCTGGCACACAAACTCAACTAGAGAGACAGAGGGTGATACAGTAGTTAGAGATGTGTTCAGCAAAAATCAGCTTCCACTGGTACCAAAATCCAAAAGTCAGGGCTAATACCTTGCAGTATACAGGATTTCTGAAAAACTGTTTAGGTTCCAGAAATTGAGGGTTCTGTGGCCTGGTCAAGGCACGCTGGATCCCTTGTAGTATACAGGATTTCTGAAAAACTGTTTAGGTTCCAGAAATTGAGGTTTCCATGGCCTGGTCAAGGCACACTGGATCCCTTGCAGTGTAGAGGATTTCTGAAAAACTGTTTAGGTTCCAGAAATTGAGGGGTCCGTGGCCTGGTCAAGGCATGCTGGATCCCTTGCAATATAGAGGATTTCTGAAAAACTGTTTAGGTTCCAGAAATTGAGGGGTCTGTGGCCTTGTCAAGGCACGCTGGATCTCTGGGACCTTGTTACATCTGGAGCAGATATTTGAAGGAAGCCTGCCCATTCTATGTCATTTATCCGGGGTATAATAGAGGTTGTGCAACACCTGGAATTGAAGAAGATGGTATCTGTCCCATTTAATGTATTTGTACAGACCTTTCCAAAGTCGCAGGCAATTATGAGGAGAATCGGTAGGTGGCAAAGCCTGGTCCCAATAGTAATATAACTGACCCTCAAAATTGGCCGTGAAGGAACATAATTGACAGTAATAATAGGAAATGACATGAGGGGAAGGGGCCAAAAAATACATGGAAAGAACCCGTGTCTCATCTAAGTTATCCCAATAGCCTGAGCCAAAGTGTTACAGGAGCATGTGAGTTAGTTGAAAATATTTGAAACAGGCCAAAGAGGGCAGTTGAAATCTGGCCTGTGCCTCTTTGAAGGGGAGCACTGACCAGTTCTTGACCAAATCCACTACTGTAGTCACCATAGCAAAAGGCAAAAAGGATGTACTAAGTAGATTACCCCCAATACTGAAATTGGGGCTCCCCACTAAAGGTTGGGAGATATTCTTGAGTGGGGGAGTATCTAATGTAGCATACAGCTGCAAATGTACCCTTATTTATTCAGCAATGGGGGTGCAGTGTAGTGACCTAGGGGCCTTCTTAAGAGGGATGTAAAGCAGGGAACAAATATTCAACTCCAGCTAGGAACATAGGAACCACTATATTTCCAGTCACAGAGGGATATGGGTGCAAGAGTTTTCCTCAGATAAGGACTTGAGTCATTGGCAAAATCTGGAACAGTTAATTGTCAAGTAGTAAAAGAATAAATTGGGCACCTGCAGGCCTCATCGCTCTCTAGTACACTGGAGCTTGAAAAGAGCTCACCTAGGTGTCTTGCCGCACCATAAGAAGGAAGATAGAATTCAATTTGGGAAAACCAGGATTTCAGAAGGAAGTAATTATACATCTGTAGTGGGTATAAAAGGTGGGGCAAGACAATCATTTTTACAATGTTCAAACAGCCCCAGATGGAAATGTGGAGGAGAGACCATTGCTCAAAGTCTATTTTAAAGTGAGCAATGACTGTGTCTGGATTGCACTACTTCATCTTATTCAGCAATGAAATGAGGTACATACCCAAATATTTCAATTTGTCCTGGACCCAGACAAAATCCAGGTGTTCTATGTCAGAATGCAAGGTGACAGTAATAAGCAGCATGACCTCCATTTCAGCCAAATTTAATTTGTAAATAGAAAATCCACCAAAATCCCTAATGATGTCCAGAGCAGCAGGCAAGAATGTGGCAGGGGAGGCAATGTGTAAAAGGATGTCTTCTGCATAAACAGAAAGTTCATATTGACACGGTCCTATGGAAATGCTGGAAACACTAGGAGAGGTATTAAGTTACCTAATGAGTGGTTCCAGAAACAAATTAAAGAGAAAGGGTGAAAGTGGACAGCCTTGCCTGGTGCCCTGGTGTAAAGTAAAGGGAATGGAGAAAATGCAGTTACATAAAATATGTGCCGGGGGTGGGGGTATAGAGTACTTTCACCCATTGAAGAAATTTAGGGATGATATGGAATTTAGGCAGCAAATTGAAGAGGTAATCCCAGGAGACCCTGTTGAAAGCTTTCTCTGCATCCAGGGATGTCAGAACCAAAGGAACACAGGAGTCCCTGGATGCAGAGATTAAGTGGGATAAATTCCATAAATGGTCCACGGAAAGTCTTCTGGCCATGGAACCGACCTGTTCCTGACTAACAAGGGGGTGCCAAACTTGGTTCAACTTGCTGGCCAGCACCTTCACAAGAATTTTAAGATTAACATTGATAAGAGATACTGGCCGATCATTTGATACCAATAAGGGATCCCTACCCTGTTTTGGGATCATCATAATAGTGGCTTCTGTGAAGGAAAAATCAGAAAGGCCCTGTTGAAAACTATAATTAAAAGTGTTAAGAAGCATGGGAGCTAACAACTGTTTAAAAGTTTTATAAAAATTGGAAGTGTAACCATCTGGGCCAGAGGATTTGTCTGAGGGAAGGGCATAAATAGCCACCAGAATCTCCGATAAAGTCAAGGGAGCCTGTAGGAACTCTACCTGGGGTTGGTCCAAATGAGGCAGTTGGGTATCCTGCAAAAAGGCTTCAAATTGCTCCAAACAGAAAGAGAAAGAAAGAAGACAGGTTATATAAAGTCTGGTAATACTCTTGGAAATGGATAGCAATTTCCTGAGGAGAAGTAATAAGTTGACCAAAGGGGTGATGGAGGGAGGAAACTATTTTATCTGAGGTCTGTGCTCACAGACGTAGGGCGAAAAACTTCCCCACTTTTTCACCCTGGTCGAAATATTTAGTCTTGGAATGAAGGAGAAGATGTTCCACTTTCTCACGCAGTAAAAAGTGATAGTGTGACCTAAGAATTTCTAAGTACTCCCAATCAGAGAGAGAGAAGAGGCTGGGGATATGCACCTTTCCAAATCTCTGATCTGGTCTAGAAGGGAAGATGTCTCTTGGGAGGCTAATTATTTCCTGGTAAAGGCTAAACAAATTATTTTACCCCTTAGGGAGAATTTCAGAGTACCCCATAAAAAATCAAACCTGGGCATGGAAGGAGAGTTAATCTCAAACAAAGAGGAAATAAAGGATTGGAGATGCTTAACCAGACAGTCCGATTTAAGTAAGTGATCATTAAATCTCCACACCTTATCCCTCTCTGAAAAGGAGGAGATACAAAAGTGAAGTAGAATGGGGTGATGGTCAGAAATCACTTTATCCTGATAGTGGCATTACAATACCCAGGAAGGTGTTCAGTCCCCAACTCAAAGAAATCAATCCTGGAAAACTTATTGTGGGGAAGTGAATGAAATGAGAACTCTCGCCGGGCCGGATGAAGGGCCTACCTGAGATCCAATAGACCCAGAGAGTCCATTATATCATGGAGGGACAATTGAGCTGTGGAGAGGGAGTGGCGATTAGAGCTGGATCTATTAAGGCTGTTGCAATAAACCTTGGGGCCTGATTTCAGAAGCTGTTATGGCAGACGCAAGGTTCTTGTGACAAAGAGTAATGTGGCAAGTTGCACCTTGCATCCCCCATTGTGGCAGTCCCCATTCCAGAACACGGGCTGCACCAAACAGGGACTCCTCTGCATCAAATGGGCACTACTCCACCTTTGCAACCTGCAACTGGGTATGTCAGGTCACAAGGGGACTTGCACTTGCTCAGAATTCCAATTCCAAGAGCTCCGCCATGGATGTCACAAGGGGCTCCACTTAGATCTGATGGTCTAAGCCCCTTGCAACCAGCTGGCACACCATAAATTGAGGGCTATTAGTGGGATCCATGGGCAGGAGGGACAAAAAGGAATATAGGGAGGGTTGGTGTGGAAGCCAGGATGTATGGGATCACTGTGGCATGGGGGGCATGCAAATGTCCCCGATTCAATATATAATTGGCATTTGCACCCTGCTGGGTGCTGAAGCAATACCTGACCACTGTGCTGGAACAGCAACCCTCCCTATGACCCCACCTGCCCCAACACCCCTACTGGGTACCTGTGTCCCCCAACACCAGCTCCACCTGTGCTGCCTGTATATCGCTGCACCAACATAAGGGGTGCCATGGCCTTGCGTCAAGTGATGCTGGTATACCATTGGTCAGGCACAGTCCCACACTTGTGGCAATCATGGGGCATTTGGAGCAGGAACCCTGCTTTCTTTCAGAATATGGCATAGGGTTCCTGACACATGCAGTATTGCCGTAGCCCTTGGAGCAGCTCAATTTGTGTCACTCCAAGGGCTCCTTCTGGAATTGAGCCCCAGTTCCAATCTCCCCCAAGTATAGGTAGTGAAATACAGGGTGCTATATGAGCCATTAGCATGGTAACGAATTGAGGGTCTTCAGCCATAGGGCCATCAATAGCATCTAATATGACTTCTAAATGACTGAGTAGGATCTGTAGGAGAATGGACCTACACTGGGGGTCTGCAAGATGATTACTTATTCAATAACAGATATTTTAAAGTAGGCAGGAAATAGAAAATACGATAACTTACAATATGATCTATGTAATATCAGTAGAATTGCTCTTACAGTCATGTGCATGGTTGGCTCAAACTAATTTATTATGCTTTACAAGCTATAGTATAGTATCTGAAAACTTTACTCATTCATGTTACTCCCAAGTCAAAGTATGTATGCCTTGTTACATATGATAAATTAGTTTATTTCTGCTGTAGGCAAGCTGGGACAAGATTTTCTACAACTACTAATTTATTCCAGGTTCTAGCATCAGTATGCACACATTACCTAACACTCTGCTTTCTATTATGCAATCAAAGTAAAGGGCATATTTTTAGCACAATCTTGTCTGACGTAGTGACATGAAAATTAATTTTTATATATAAACACAATTGAGCGTTTTCTTCATTCACATACTTTTGTATGCCTCATTGCCAAAATCTGGGGTTTATTGTAATGAGACTCCCCCTGAGGAGGCTGTGAAGACTAGTATGTGGAATGCATGACTGTGAATCTGGAGATCAATGTTTGATTCCCACCACAGCCATGTATTCACTGTGCAACCTTGAACAAGCCAAGCAACCTATTGGTGCTTTCCTAGACCTCTCTTTAAGAACTAGTTTACTGCCTAAAGCTAATATTAGTTTCTAAAAGCAGACAGCCATTACTTTTTATAGCTCAGGTGTTTTTTCCTTTCCATTTGGTTAATTAGAAGATTGTTTACCTGATGCTAGTAGGTGTGACGTGTGGAACAGAACAGCACTCTGCCTGGCAGCTGACATACCTAGCTCTATTCCCTTCATTACATGCCCACAATTCTGATCTCACAGACAGTGATATTACTGCTACAGTACTTAGGAACAACCATGCAGTAGCTGAGTGGTCATTAGCCTGTGATGTCACTGTCAGTGAGACCACAACGCTAATGGTGTAGAGGGGAGAACAGATAGATATGGCAACTGTCAGGCTGTCCACTGTTCCACACATCCAGCACAACATTATCACATCGAACACTTTCTATGGACAAAAGGAAAAAAAGAAAATACTTCAGGAAAAAAGTTATAACTGTCTACCTAAAATTTATATCATTTTCATGTCTGTTTTGGTTCCACTAGCTCTTTAACTCCTTTGTTTAGTCTTGACTACTGCCACTTTTCTTGGTTTGTGAAGTACTTCCGAATTCAGTGTGCCTGAAAGGCTTCAAAAACAGACTAATATATTTCCTTTGCTGTACTTGTACATTAAGTGGCCTGTTGTCATAGGAGTAGGATTCTTTTGCCAAACAGTAAGTGCTCAATAGACCGCTGCTAAATCAGTTTTTATAGTTTCCATTTGGCTGAGGAATGTTTTCACAGTCAATCTCTTCTCATCACAGATATATACATGACATACATACATAAATACATACATACATACATACATATGTACAGTACATGCAGTACATAAACAATGACTGCAGATAAAAACCTACCAGACCATCCAGTCTGCCCAACCTACTTGACTAGTCTGCCTTGGCTCTAGTGGCCTTCCTCCCTTCCAGTACTCAGAATGCTGGCATTATGGTGCCGGGCAATCAGGGCACCAAATACAGGATGTGCCCCCCTTCCCCGAAGTCCACCCACCCCCAGAGTTAGAATCCATAAATAGGAGGGTGTGGGGGGGCACAGTCCCCACAAGAAGGGAGCCAGGGGGTGCAGCCCCCTGCAAAAAACATGACTGCCGACATTGCTGATTGGCACCCTAATTGTGTGGTGCCAGATCATGGGGACGTTCTGGTGGTGGAACCAGCCATCCTACCCCTTTTGTTTCTATCACTTCCATTTCTGAGTAAGCCCATATTCCTTTTGCACCCCACAATGAAACTACTAATAAATTTGGCCCTTACCACTTCTTCTGGTAGCTTGTTCCACTTGTCCACTACTCAGCTGAGTTATAAGTAACAAAATTTGAATTTTTATGTCACAAAGAATTGTTTGCACTTTCTTGTGATCATAAATTTCTCAGCTTGTGACACAATATTTGCTGCACAACCCTCGCTAAACTGGGGACCTAATATTTTCAGGGTGCCCAGAAAACATATTTCTAGGTCATTTTTTATCACACAGACACCACAGTGTAGCTAAATGGGTCCTGTTTACCTAGGTTAAGGTGTTTTTTTTTTATTGAAAAAGCATGTTTTTTATGTATTTCTAGAAATCTATTTTCCCAAATGAAAAAAAAAACAAGATAGCAGCGCTCACAACCCATAAAAATTTCTTGCTAACATAAAAAACATTTTCATGCAAAACAAAACTCGACACACAAGCATACATTCTTTGGTTGCACAAGACAACTATACTAAAACCCCCATTGAGTACTGCATGCTGAGAAGCCACATTTTAAAACCATACACGATAACTCAAGAACCAATCTGAGATTTTTTCATGAAACCTTTAAACAGCACATCCTTGGGCCAATCCCTTTCTACCCTGAAAAATTCAGAAAAAAAAAATCAAAACCATTTGTACCCCACATGCAAAGCAGTGCATTTTTACATGGTTTTCAAATTCTTGGATCTCTGACTCTGGATGAATGGCTATCACAAAACTTGCCAAGCCTTAAGAACTTGGCATCCAGGCTATGCATGAAAAATGTCAAGAATTTTTTCATACAGCACTGAATTTATTAAGGTGCAAAAATCTGGCTTTAACATTAAACAGCCTGTTCAACCTTGACTATACTTGCACTACCACACATGTATAATGTATATTCAGTGCAAAAAAACTACACTAATTCAGATTAGGGTTGCTACCACACAAAACTCAAACCCTCAAAATTCAGAAATTGATGGTATGGTTTTCATCCCAGTGCTCACAAAGTTTGGACATGCACTATTAGGGTTGTGTAGCCTAAGTCTCACCATCTTCTGTTTACCCCAAGACCAAGCTACAGGTATGGGACCATGCATCAATAGAGTGGTACCTCATAGAGGGCCAGGATATTCACAATTTGTAAATAGCAACCCTAATCCACATCTCATCCCATCCCCTTCCCTCATGGAGCAAGGTCAAGCTACAGATCCAAGCCCATGCTAAAGGGTTGTGCTTGTTCATCTGAGCCTCTTTTGCTCCAATACTAAGTTTCACAGTACCACATAATTCTTTGTTGATTGTGTACGTCCTTGTAAGCCCTGTGTAAAGCACAGTATAATATACATTTAACAGCAGCATTTTGTTTCACATATTGCCTAGTAGGATCATAGTATAATAGTAGTGTACAAGTTATTAGCCATTGGCCATGTGACTCATCGATTCTCATTCAGGGTATGCGGTTTTCTTGTCCCCCATAAAGTCATCCAATGATGTCTTAAAGGCCGCTATTGTATTGCTCATCACAACTCCATTTGGCAAACTGTTCCACGTGTTCACTGCCCTTTGACTGAACCATTTTCCCCACTTTTTGGTTTATATAGTGCCCTCCTTTAATTGAAAAGAGTGTAGTCTGTTTTCTCTACTTTTTTTTAATTCCAATCCTTACTTTCCATGAGGTCCAAGTTTTGTATAGCTCTATAGACCATACATAGGTACCCCCTAAGTCTTCTATGTTCAAGCAAGTATAGATTTAGCTCCCTAAGCCTCTCCCTGTATGATCTTCTTACTAGCTTTCTGATTTTTATGGTGGCCTTTCTCTGGGCACCTTCCAGCAGTCTGATGTTGTGCTTTGTGTTTGGCACCCAGTATTGGACACAATACTCCAGGTGTGGATTCACCAGGGACCTGCACAGAGGTACAAGGACCTCTCTGTCTCTACTGCCTATGTTCTTTAAAATGCAGCCCATAATCCTGTTACACATTTTAACAGCATCTCTGCATTGCTCATCATGAGACATACTACTCGTGGTAATAACTCCTAGGTCTTTTTTTCATTCATGGTTCCCTTTATCTTTCTCCCATACATATAATATGTAGTCACTCTGTTTTTACTTCCCATGTGCATTACTTTGCACTTCTCCATGTTAAAACTCAATTTATGTGTCCTGGTCCACAATGCAGTTTTGCTAATCTCATTTCGGAACTGATTTATAAACTCCTGGCTTTCCACTATGGCTCCTACTTTAACAACATTGGCAGGCTTACAATTCCAATAGCTATTTGATGTTTGTAAAGATGAGATCAAAATACCAAACAGAGTTGGTCCCAGGACCAATCCTTGGGGCACCTCACTCATAACCTCAGCCCAAGATGAACAAATTCTGGTCAGATCCACCATGGCTGCATAATGAAGTTAGTGAAGTAGTGTGGAATTGTTAAGGAGGTATGGAGAAACAACACAATGATTTGTAACTAGTAAGATTTGTTTTAGTTTCTATTCTAAGGAAGGCATACATAATATTAGGAAAATATATGGAGGTGTACATTTTAATGGAAGGAATAGGAAGCAATATAGGTTTACAAAAGAACCCCAGAGCAAATGCTACTGATGTATGTGTTATTCTGGATGATATTGTCTGGAAAGTCAAATTTTAAAGAAAACACAATTGCACATACCTCAATTATTCCTATCCTCTGGTTCCTGCCTCAAGATTGTCAGATCTTCCCTTATACCTCTCCTAACCTATGGTGCACCCTTGCTGGTCTCTTTGACTCCCTTGCCCCTTTCTATACTCTCCAAGACCTATCTTAGGGTTGATAGGTTCACTCTGTGGGTTAGTTCCCATCATCACCACTGTACCATCCTCTTCGCACTAGGATGGCTACCCTAACACGTCAAAGTTAAGGTACCATTCCCTTAGCCTCCTGTTTAACCTGGTGCACAAATTTACCCCTCCCTGCCTCAGTGAGTTAATACATTTGAGGCAAGCTCCTCATTCCCTCAGACCTGCCTCAATCCCCCTGCTAACTAAGCCTAATATGCATCTCACCACTGCACTCAAGTCTTTCTCTTTTGCTGTGATATCCAATTGGAACTCCCTTCCACCCTTTGTTCTGTCCTGCATCTCTCTCCCCGTATTCCAATCCACTTTGTATGCCTCACTTGAAGCCTCGGTAACCTGTTCCTGTCTCAACTAATGACTCTTTCTCTACACCTGCCTCCATTTCATTAGGTTGCAGCTTCAAATGTTAGGCTGTCCTGTATGGATACTATGCCTGCTATGCATAATGTGTATATGTTATTACCAGCCTGTGCTTTGTATAAAATGTTTAGAGATTCATAAAGCATGACTATCCTGCTAGCTAGCCTCAGCACGCTGATACTTTCACTCTGTACCATACAGCCTGTAAGGTATTGTGTCTGTTGTACATAATGTGCATACTTGATATTGTCTTCCCTGTGCTTTGTATAATATGTTCTTTACCTTATTCTGTGTATCTAACAGCTACCTTGCCTCTGTACTTTGCATAATTTCTTTCTATTTTTGTAATGTTTGTTTTCTACCCATCCTGTGTTGACCCTGAAAAAGGAACTGCAATTGTCTCAGTGGACTTACCCGGTCACCAAAACTCAAATAAATAAATAAATGCAAAGCATCATGCGACACATATGCAAATCTCCATGATGGTACAGAAGGTGGCAGTACATGAAAAAGTAATGGGTGGCATATGTTTAACCTTGGGATTATTTACACAGTTTTTTTTTTTTAGAGAAACAGGGTTTTTGTCCATGAGGTGATGTAAGTTATATTTAAGAAATGTATTGATGTCAGGAAGTCAGGTGTAATGATGGACTGTTGGCAGAGAAAATGTGATAGTAACTTTTAGAGAGGACCGCTTTTGATAAGGGCAAGGTAGTTATGCTTGTGATAATGGGAATATTAGGAAAGTATGAGGTCTATGCAGAAGTGGAGTACAAATATGCACAGTTTCATAACTATGTGCTCATAGTGCAGGCAAATGTGTTATGCAGGTTTGTTTTAGAAATAGGTAAAAATAGCTATACATTCAATTGATAGAAAGATAGATAATTACATGGACATATAGACAGAGAGAGAGACACACACAGATAGACAGGCAGAATAGGAATGGCAGTGAAGTATTAAAGTGATGCCAACCCAACCCAGTAGACATGGACAGGCATTGGGGTGTGCCTTTGGGTCATTGCCAATAACGCACATGCCATTTCACCTCATCCTACCCTACAGACACAGACAAGTGTTGAGGTGTGCCTTGGGGTATTCAGACTTTACACTCTCCCCATTCCATAAGGAAATACACTGAAATGGGTATAGTATAAGAGAATGGCATGAACTTTGGGGCTGAAGAGTCAGAGGCACACCTCGATACCTGTCACTGGCTTCAGGGTGGGGATGGAATGGCATGAGCATTACTGCTGACAATCCCATGTCACACCCCTGATGCCTGTCAGTACCTACAGGTCAAGGTGTTATGGTCATAAACCCTAATGCCCTGGTCATTTCTTGGTATTTTCACTCCATGTTTTCAGCATGGGCTTTTTGTGATGCACTGCATGAACAGTGACACTATCAGTTCATTAGCTGAAAGGTGATTTTGCACAGCTACTGTGCCATTTGGCATCACAGGGCAAAAACACATTTTGAACAGGGTGTAAACAAGCATTTGTCAATGCCAAATGTTGTCTCGCTGGCATTGGCATTGGTAGTGCAGGAATTAGACACACATAACTGGAATGGCAGTGAAGTATTGAAGTGACACCAACCCCATCCCCATCCCCACCCTGCAGAGACTGACAGGTATTGGGATGTGCCTTTGGGTTGTCAGCTATAATGCTCATGCCATTTTACCTCACCCTACCTTGTAGACACTGACAAGTGTCGTGGTGTGCTTTGGAGTCTTTGGACGTTATACTTACCCCATTCCATAAGGAAATACGCTGAAGTGGGTGCAATATAGGAGAATGGGGTGAATTTTGTGGCCAAACACTGCAAGGCACACCACAATGCCCGTCACTGGCTGCAGGGTGGGGGTGGAATGGCGTGAGCATTATAGCCGATGATCCCAAGTCACACCCCATCACCTGTCAGTCTCTACAGGGTGGGGTGCTACAGTTGGAAACCCTAACACCATAGGCATGTGTTGGTATTTTCACTCAAATATTTCAACATGGGCTATTTGTGAGCCCACCTCATGAAGAGCCGCACAATCAGTTTGTTAGCTGAAAGGTGGTTTTGCACAGTGGCTACGCCATCTGGCGACACAGGGATGAAAACACATTTTGGGCAGGATGTGGAAAATGACAACTGCATTGTTTATGAAGAGGTGTAAAAAAATGGCAATGTTGAAAATCTGGAGTGAAAATATGAAAAATTGGTGAAGTCATGAGCATGCATAGAAACTGCTCAACACAAGTCCATAACCCAATTATTTTTGGGAGTTTTTTAGCCACATTTTCAACATAGGTATTTTGGGACCTCCATGAACAGTGGCGCTGTGATTTTGTTAATCTGTCCCAAAAGTTGATTTCCCACAGCAAACATGCCATTGTGTGCCACAGCTGCGGAAACACATTTTGGGCAGGCTGTGAAAAATGACAGTTGTACTGTTGATAAGGAGGTGTGAAAAAATGCCAGTGTTGAAAATCTGACATGACAATATTGCAAATTTGTGAAGTTATAAGGGTGTGTGGAAACTGCACAATGAATGCTTGCAACACAGCCATTTTATGGACTTTCGGCACCAAATTTTCAACATATGCATTTTAGGACCTCTGCTCATGAACAGTGACACTGTCAGTTTCTCAAACTGTCCCTAAAACTGATTTCACAGAGCTACCACGCTATTCTGCTCCGGACGTGCAAAAACACATTTTGGCCACGACATATAAAATGACAGCTGTACTGTTCATCAGGAGGTGTGGAAAAATG
The DNA here is from genome assembly GCA_016271365.2 of Neoceratodus forsteri. Lineage (NCBI taxonomy): Eukaryota > Metazoa > Chordata > Ceratodontiformes > Ceratodontidae > Neoceratodus > Neoceratodus forsteri. The sequence continues at coordinate 536,591,372 of CM057449.1, read as the reverse complement.
CCAATTTTGAAAATCTGGAGTGGAAATATTATAAATTCACGAAGTTACGAGCGTGCATGGAAACAGCACAATGCACGCTCATAAAACAACCATTTTGGGATTGTTTTCACCAAATTTCCAACATAGGCTTTTTGAGAGCCACCCTCATGAACAGTCTCACTGTTGTTTCATTACTCAGTCCTGAAAGGTGATTCTGTGCAGTGACTGCAAAATCACCTTTCGGGACTGAATAACGCCATGACAGTGACTGAATTCATGTGAAGGGGTCCCAGTAACCCCATATTGAATATTTGGTGCAAAAGTTACAAAAAATGCCTGAGATATACACCAATGTTGAAAAAACCCTATTTATGCTATTATACAGCTTACCAGCATTTCTTCAGTTCGTGGTCGGCTTTGAAGAGTGCAGACGTGTTCCCGGTCCACCAAAGATTGTAGCGCCAGACTCCAGAGGTCAGTTTGGGGTGAGGGGGCTGTGGGGAGGCAGGGTGCTCAGAGGATAGGTGTGGGTTGTGGGAGGGGGCAGGGAGACAGTGAGGAACCATTTTCTTCTTTCACAGGGTTAAAAAAAACATTGCAGGATGGTTTTTATTTTTCAGGGGATTTGGCACACTGGGGTGGGCTCCCAGTGTGCCACCCAAGTTTTTTTGGGGGTGCTGTAGCCAATGGGATTGGGCACTGCCGTTGGCACATAACAAATGGGGTGCATATGCCCATGGGAGTGGGCCTCCCATCGGCACATACATTGGGGCAGGGCATGCTGACAGAGGTTGGGCACCCTGAAGTCGGCATTATGGCAGGCAGTGTGCTGCCATGTTAAATTTTTTTCACCAGGGAAAGCATGTCGGGAGGTCCACTGCATATGACGAGCTTTGCTCACATTGCAGCGGACCTTTCCTTAGATGTGCTCACCACATTATGTATGCATGGTGTGGCGCCGGCATGCAGGCTTATTGGGGAATAAGGGACGTACCTACTGATGCATGCCGTGCATTCGCCCAACACTGACTGCACCTCCAAATCTGCTACTACTACAATATTTTGGCTGTGCATGTGTGAGTCAACATAAAATGATAGCTGTACTGTTTTGGTGTAAAAAATGGTAATGTTGAAAATCTAGAGTGAAACTACAAAAAAATTGGTGAAGCCATGACACTGCTCCTGCTAATGTATACTTTTTTCAAATTCCTATGCATCCCATTGTTTTCATCTCTATTGCTGTTATATAACTTCTTAACCCAGCAACATCATTTAATGTATTACATTATAAGGACAAGTAAATGTTTTTAATACATTTACAGACAGTTACATAAGCTTAATTTCCTTCATAGAATAATTTAAATTTAGTAGCAGTGGTAGTACAAAGCAATTACTCAGACAGCTTGAAAACTATAGCTACTTTATATTGTACATTGACACCCCATAAGGACCTCCTTGAAATTGAGATGCAAATGTCACACATTTATCAGGAATATTTTACTATCCTAAATAAATGCCTTGCTTCAGTAACTGCTCAGCACATCTGTTGCATGACCTACTTATTGACATTTTGCAACAGCTATGCAATGTATTGCTGCTTACTACACCAACATCATGAACCATAAAACAGATGGCTGCCATAACTAGGGAGGCAGTATAGCACAGTGGTTTAAGGTTCTGAGCTGCAATCTGGAGAGCTGGGATTGAATCCCACAGCCCCCTCTTTTGTACTGGGTGACCCTGAGCAAGTCACTTAGCTTCCATTTGCTCCCATGTTGTCCCTGTAAGCAAGATTTCAGCTTAGTGTGCCACTCCTGGTTAAACAATTGAAAGAGAAAAAAAAACACAATATATTATTTTTCTTGCTTTATTTTGCTACTACAAGCTGTGACTAATACATCCATCCTTAAATATACTTTTTATAGCTTATGTGTCTGTGACCTAAGCAGAACTACACTTACAATTTTGCACATCAATAAATAAATCATCAGAATAACATTTACTTTAGTAGTATATCCTTCCTTTTCAGGTGCCCATGATACTGTGTATATATATTTATATCTTTTAACTTCAAAGCACTAAACCTATTCAAATGCACAAAACACAAGACTTTATTCTCTTCACATATTACTGTTAAACTTCAGATCCCAGAATGGCCAAGAAACAATTTAGACTTCACTCTTGTATGCCACTGTCACACTCACTTCCCATGCAAACAACAATCTATTACAGAAACCCTTTTGTTTCTTTGCTATATACTCTTACATCAGAGAGACATAAATCTAAGAAAACTGCTAAAAAAAACAAATTTATCAAGACTGGATTTCTGAATTAAAACTTGTCATTTATAGTACCTACGTAAATAATAGTTTACTGGCTTTAAATTATGCTACAGACATGACATTAACGACATTTCTGTTTTACATGGAAAACATCCATATAATGAATTTGTCATACAGGATTTGTGACCTTCTGTCTGCATGTATCTGACAAAGGAAAAGGCACCTGCTTGATCCTTTTTTTTCTATTTTGTTTTGTCAGGCAGTGTCAGTGGCTCAGTAGGTAGCACACTTGCCCCTGAGGCCGGGAGATCAGAGGGCTGTGGGTTCAGTTCCCACATCTGGCACTTGGGTTAATATTCCAGTACTGACAGCATGTGAGGGATGCTGCACTTCTGAGGTGCCATCTTTCAGATGAGATGTTAAACTGAGGTCCCACCTGCCTGGATTGGTGGTAGTTCAGGTGGATGTTAAAGATCCCATGGCACTTATCGAAAAAGAGTAGGAGAATTTTTTTATTGAAAACTTAAAACAAAATGTACAAAATTGTATTGCATCATACAAAATCATAATGAAAGAAATCAAAAACAGAAATAAGTGTTACAGCATACATGAACTACAAACATAAATAATCTGTATTTGTACATAAACCCCATCCCATCCCCACTAAAAGAGTAAAGAAATTTTTTATTCAAAATTTAAAACAAATTATACAAAATTGTATTACATCATACAAATCATAAGAAAATCAAAAAACTCAATTAAGTAATACAGCGTGTATAGACTTTGAACATAAATATTCTGTAGTTACACATAACCCTTATCCCATCCCCACTAAAGGAGTGGGGGAACTTTTTCTCATTCAGAAAACAATACACAAAAGTACATTACATCATCCATAATCTGGCCATATTAAAAGAATATAACCGAATATATTAATCAGACATGAAGTTATACATTTAACTCACATACATTACAATGCTAAATGAAACCCAGACTACAATTCATGTACAAAAAATAAATCAGAATTATGTTCATCTTTAAGTACTCATAAATCCAAAGACAAGAAAAATAAAATCCCCACCATTTTATGTCAAATACAAATATACCCCAACACCCAACTCTCTTAACAATAAAGTCATCCAGTATCTAACCAATGTAGTAACTTCCAGCAAGCATTATACAACTGAAATGGTAACTGAAGTGTCTCCTGTTTCTTAAAACATTGAATGGCAGAAATAATAGCTCAAAACAGTTGTTCAGAAGGAACAAAACATTGTTGCAAGGACCATTGACATCTAGTCTGCCAAATTAGATATTTTGTGTGTCCCAATATACTGTGAACAATAGAAACATCATAACGCTGCCATCTGGGTGGTAATATGCCAAACAACAATATATCATAAGTAACATTAATTAACCTGGACTGTGACCAATACAAACCTACATGGTCCAAAACTGTTGAATATATGGGCATGTAAAAAATAAATGTTCCATAGATTCAACTATATTCAAACAAGTCTGAGATCTAGGGCACATACATTCCTCAATCCTTTTATGTGACAAATTACCCTTCACATTTAGTCTACCATGGACCCCCAATCAAGTAACGTCCCACATAGCAGCAGGTATTAGGGGAGTAGTCAACATTGATTGGATAAAACCCAAGTCTGAAAGGGGTCTCTGAGCATAGTGTGGGAAGCGATACAAAAACTTAACTGAATTATGTGATAAAATTCTTTCTGAGTATGATTAGTGATCATGAGTTTAGTAATTTTCCACATTTTAAGTTTACTAAAACAATCAAAAAATATGAGGTAATATCCTTAATATGCATCTGTTTTGCAATAGGAGCGTCGGACTTCCAATTCTGTAACCATGGGGTGATACTCTCTAGTACCCAAGGATCCCAGAGATTGGGAAGATGACAAAGTAAAGGTTTGAGATTAACATATACAAATATAGAGAAAAAAAGGGAATTCGATTTATTATTAGCAATCCACCTTGGTTTCTTGGAAGATACAAAATACCCCTCTTAATAGGGTTTAAATGACTTCCCCACGCTGCACTAAAAAAAAAGTGCTAAGATGGAGGTTTCTAAATATTTTGGAATGGGGTAATTAGAAGCCACATACAGAAAATGCCCAAGCAGATAAGTCTTAATTATAAACACTTGTTTCAGTTTTGACACTTTCCAGGTGTTCCACTGTGCAACTCTATGCTTTGCATCTTGAAGCAATTTAGACCAATTGACCTATGCACTTTCAAGGATTCCAAAATAAATTCCTAGAACACGTACAGCCTCATTGGTAACTGGAACCTCCATAATAGTAGCATAAGGGCAATCCCTCAGATCAAGGAAAATGCACATACTTTTATTCTTGTTTATCCTTCCACCTGTATTTTTCATAAAATCAAGCATCAGTGCATCAGCGGCCGCACTGGATCATTTATCTGCTAAAAAGACACATAAATCATCAGTGTAGGCTATTGTCTTTAGTTCTACCATGTCACTGTGAAGTGAAAGACCTCTAATAGTACTATCATTATTAATATCCATAACAAGGGCTCCAATGTTAAAATATATAAAAGAGGGTTAAGTGGGCAGCCTTGTTTCACTCCTCAAGAATGTTTCCAAAATTGTTCCACTCAACCATTAACAAAAGGAGCTACCATTGTAGTTTCATAATAACACTGCAACCAGGAAATAAATGTTGATGGGAATCCCAATGCTTCCAAACACCTCCATAGGTATTGATGAGACACCCTATCAAAAGCTTTCAGCTGATCAAAACTAAAGAGAAACTCAGTAAATTCACCTGAATAACTTTTATCCATTGCTTCTCTAAGCAAAATCAGTGCATCAGTAATTTTCCTCCCTGGTACAGAGCAAAATTTATATGGCCCAATGACAAATGGTAAAATGTTCATCAATCTATTACACAACATTTTGGACAAAATCTTACTGTCAGAATTTAATAAGGCAGTAGGTCTCCAATTCCTGAGATCCTCTTTTGGTCCAGATTTGTACAGAAAAGTAACCAACCCTTGATTAAAATGAATAGGGACAGAACCTGAGTTTAAAATAGTATTAAAGGGAGACAAAAGTTCTCCACTTAGAATTTTATACATGACAGGATATAATTCATTTGTAATACTATCATAGCCAGGGGATTTATTTTTTGGGAGTGTCGCAATAACAGAAGTTAATTCTTTTTCTGTAATGAGACCACACAACTGGGTGCTAAGAAACTCTGGAAGATATGGCAGTGTACATGATCCCAACCACTCCTTAATTTTATCATTAGATACAGCAGGATCTTCTCTAAAAAGTTGTTGCAAAAACTGATCTAATTCTGACAAAATCTATTTTTGTGTGTCTACAAATCCACCAGAACTTGTTTCTAGTCTTCTCATCTCTTTATTTTTCCTGTTAAATGCACAGGTTTCAAAGGGATTGCATGCACCTTGGGAACTAGAAATGCCAAATCTCTGTTCTATCTCAAGAGACATACGTCTATCATACTGAGTTTGTAACATTTTTTCGTTTGAAGTACTAATATCTTTGGTAGATACCTCGGTATGTTTAGTCAAATTAGAATAAATGTTATTTAATTGTTGTCGTACTTCATAATAGGAGGTTTTATTAAAATAACCCAAAAGTTTTCCAATGGATTTAAAGTAGGCAATAACATCCCCCTTTGTGTCAGACCACCACAAAAGTGGAGAATCATAAAGAAAATAAACCAATTGACGTGCCAGCAACAAAGCATTAAAACCTTCCTTAACTTCAGGAATATCCAATAAGGAAAAATTCAATTTCTAATAATCTGGACCTTTAGAGAAAGCTGGAAATTCAGACAGTGTGACCCTAAACAACCTATGGTCCAAAGTGACCATAGGGAGCAATTTTTGTGCACAACAGTGTAGGTAAGAGGATAAAAACCAATAATCTATCCTAGATTTCCTGACACCTGAAAAAAAAGTATATGCTGGACCATGGCCAACATCCTCCCACACATCCTTGAGTTCGGTGAGTCACAACAAATCATTTAAATAGTGCATATCACAATATAACTTTGAACCTTGTGAACCACGATCTTTAAAGGACCTATTAATATTAAAATTTCCCCCAAATAACGCATTGTGTCCAGTAAATAAAAAAGGCTGAATTTTTGCCAAAAGGCCAATACATTCTGATTTCACTTGCTGCCCATAAATATTAATTAATCGAAAATCAGCAGCTTGAATTGTCACATCCTATGTGAGTGCCTTACCCAGTTCCAGGTCTACCACTTTTGTAACCCAAATATCCAGATGGAGAAAACAAATATCCACCCCTGAGCAAGCAACCAATCCTCCATCTCCTGACCAATAACAGGCACCTCTCAACCAAGCCCGGGAGGCAATATCAAAGTCTACTATAGTATAAAGCCTAGTATCTTGAAAGCAAATCAAATCTAAATCAGAATTAATAAAAAAATCAAATGTAGCTAAACATTTTTTTCTCAGATCTAATGCTATTCACATTGAGGGATGCTATATTGAGGTCACTGCCCATAGGTCACCTGAAAAGGGGAAAAGGTGAAAAATTTTCATTTATTTTTTCCTAGTACTCTTTTGGATACCTGGCCTACTACTCAAAGATTTCTTTTTAACTTTAGCAGTGCTTAAAGGCTTCAAATTTTGATCTATATCAGATATAGGATCGACCTATAAGGATGTTCTGGAAGCCTCATTGGTATCTAAATCATCCAAAACATCCTCTACTTATAGGCCATCAAATCTGTTAGAAAGAGGGAGAACCAAAGCTGGGCCTTCTGGCATCCTAATATCTCCGGAGGGGGTGTTTTTTGTCTGCTCACCTAACCCAGGGGTGGTAGAGTCAGACCGGGGTTGGGGGTGCCATGACATCAGTTGTAATCAGATCTCCAACAAGAGGTGCCCCAGGAGCAACAATAGGTGGTGTCATAAGATTCACAATCATAACAGGGTCTGAAGTAATAGAATCTGTGGACAGTATAGGTGTGGAGACTGAAAAGATCCCAGGCCGTGATGGTCTAGGAGGTCTTGGATCTATCGGCCCCGGCCTGATCTGGCCATCGATATATAAAAATCCTGTACTGAAAAGTCTGCATCACCTGTATTATAGGAAACTAAGGGGTACTCTGCAAAATTAAGACCAAGTTCATCACAGAAATTACAATTTGGAGTATTATTACAATCTAATCCTGCGTGCCCTAATTCACCACAACGAAAGCACTGGATCTTGTCAAAAGCAGAACTTATATGTCTTAAGGAACCACATTTGTGGCATCTTCTAGGCTGACCCGGATAGAAAATAAAGCCTTTGTTCCAGCCTAAAAAAAACAATTTGGGAGGTGTTGAAAGTCATTGTCAGTGGAGAATAGTTTCACCTTAATCCTCCATCCCCGATTCCAAAATCCCTCGGTGTCTGATATAGGGTCAGGAGTACCTTGAATATCACACTTCTTTTCAAGCCTCTGTAAAATGTCAGTTATATTTACCCCTTCATTTCAAAACAGAACAGTAATAATATGAAAGGACTGTTTCGTAAGGGGGATAAGTTGGGAATGAACCCATAAAGGGTTGGTTTTTAAAGTTGCATATTTAGTCCAAAATCATTCTAGAAGTGTAGCAATCCAAAAGCTAATATTGAAATGATGTTCCCCAGGGGCATGAATAATGGCAAAAACCTAGAGATTGTTTTAGTAGAATTTTGCCAATAAAAAAATGATCTGGTAAATCATCCATCCCTCCTAAATATTGCAAATGAATTGCATGGGGTCTTTTAGCCATTTCTACCAGCTCATGAAATAATTCTGCATAGGTTTTTTTTTGAGCCCCATCTGTAGAAGGAGGTATCTCTGACTGAATGTGTTCTGTTCCATCTGTCCCATCTTCAAACATAAAATCAGGTTTAGATATGGGAGGAGAAAGAAGAGGAGAATAGGAAGGGGTACCTGAAGCAGAAATTTTGTCAGCAGTATGGTTTTGTCCTGGGGCTGTAACCGATAAATCCTCAGCCCAATCCATCTGCGTCATCTCTGGGAGCGGAATACCTTTTTCTTTATTTTCCAATAAACTCCACGTATCGACTATCCACCTGCAGTCAGCTTGGCAAATCCAGCCTGCATGAGTCAAGGCCTCCTCATCAGTCCAGCCTTCTTTCCCAGGCTGAAATTCAGGAGACTGCACCGAGAGAGCATTTGTCTTGGTAGTAACTTCCAGGTTAGATGTTCCGGTTCCTCGGAAGGTAGCCATAAAGAGTTTTGTCACCAGGGTTTCAGGAGAAGATGCAGACTCCTGCATTCACTTTCTTTTCTTTTAATCATGTAGCAAGGCAGAAACCTGCACCAGATTCTGGTGAGTAACCTCACTGGTAGTCGATGGATTGGGTTGTATTAAAGGCACCAGGGCCTCCTCCACTACCAGCATTGAGACCGGCCCTATATGTGAAACAATCGGCCGCTCCCTGTTATTAGTGATCACCGCACTCATCGGGGAGCTCTCACTGCAGACATCCTTCCTCGCTCCAAGCTGCGACAGGACTGACCTTGCACACCACACGGACAGCGCCCCCTACCAACAGAGATGGGGAATTTCCCTGGTGTCCTGGCCAAATTTCCCTCATTCACTAAAAATACCACCAACAGCTTAATCTGGTTCAAGGTCAGTTGGCATTCATCTGTATCCCCTTCCCCAGGGTTGTGCCTGAAAATAGGCAGGATTTGTCTAGTGCACTTACACAGTCAACAAAAAACAAAATAAATAACATTTTTATGCCCAACTTGCTCATACTATTAGAGTCAAATATTGACATGCTTACAGTTAAACAAAAAATCATGGACTTCCAGTGATGTCAGGACCCGATATGGTGGCTTGATTCACTTGCTCTGCTGCCCTCTGAACATAATCCAACTTAATCACCCCAAAAAAGATGTCATCCCCCAGCCAAACCCAAAAGAAACTAAGCAGGGAAATTGCTCTTAACCCCGGCGCAAAAGCTAAAAGTTCTCCTGCAGGAGGAGGAAGGAGAAAACCCTCTCGAGATGGAGACCTCTGGGGAAACGCCTCAGACCGGGCCACATGGCAGCCTTCAAGGGAGTGAGCTTGCCGAAACAATCAAACAAACAGCTCGCACAGTATCTAAAATAGACCGAACTCTCTCTGAACTTCAGTCCGATCTGGGCAGAATAGAACATAAAACTGACCAGATGGAACTTTGTCTCACAGCGGTCTCAGAGCAATCCGACAGGCAAGACCGGCTTTTGCTATATCTACTGGCCCGAGACCGTGAGTTAACACATAAACTGAATGACCTAGAGGGTAGAAACCGAAGACAGAGTCTTAGGATCTATGGGGTGCCCGAAGGGCTTGAAGGCGAAGCAACCAATACCATAAACTTCATTCAGGGGCATCTCAGATTGGCTATTGATCATCCTGAGGGCCTAGATCTGAGTCTCGATCGTGCACACTGCTCCCTTGCCCCAAAACCAAGCAACCTGGAGGCCAGGCCTCGATCTTTCATGGTTCGATTCACCAGATATGCCAGCAAAGAAGAAGTGCTTAGAAAAGTGTGGCTACAGAGTCCTTTAGATTTTAAGGGCCACAAGATTTCTGTCAATAATGACTACTCTGCTGAGGTTCAGGAGGCCCGGAGAGCGATCTGGCCGATTGTGAAGTCACTGAGAGCTAAAAACATCAAGGCCCAAATACGGTACCCAGCAAGGCTAAAGATCACATCGGATCAGGGCACAAAAATCTTTAAAGACCTCCTTTCTGCCTCTACATACCTGGAAGAGCTGGGGATCATGACCCCCAGCAAAAGAAAGGCTCAAAAGAGATTTACTGGCCTCGGTGTGGTCTGTTGCACAGAAGGGTATTTCCAGGCTGGGCTCCTCGGCTCGACAGGCACAGACCTCCTTGTGAGCAGATATCGGACTCGTGCTGCAGAGACTTGGTGATCCCACTTTGATAAATAAAAATGCTCCTCACCTGAAATTGGCATTGGTGGCAAGTGAAACAGAGGACTCTGGCTCTCCACATTCCCCAATCACCTGAGCAATAATGAAGCAAAGGATATGCTGTAGATGCCTTTTCCCTTCCGAATTATCCCACGATCTACTCCCCGTGATTGATGGGCCTACATGATCTTGCTGCATTCTCGAGGTGTCCCCATCGGCAGACCTCTTCTGACTCTCCTGATCCCCCCCCCCAAGATGTTGGGCCCGTAGTGAGTAACCTTACCCAGACATAGTGACCTGATTACCTTATTGCCTGATGTTTTTCTGTTTGGTACAAGTATTCAAGGACATGGTGAACTCTGTTTTATAATTGCACAGGTCAGTTTTGACTGGGCTCATCGCCCCGGGGAGGGGTGGGGGCCTCATAAACTTAATGGAGTCAGCTTGACTGGCTTGGTGGGCTATTTGGGCTCAAAAGGTCTGTATTTACTCTTATTTGGTGCCTTATCGGTCTGCAGGGGAGGGTGAGGGGGGTTGGGGTCTCCGGGGGGGGGTGGAGCAGGGAACACCAATGCAGACATCTTTGACAGGTAATGTGCTCCTGTTTCTCCCTGAAATGGCATCCCGGGCCTGGTGGGTCCTCGCTTCTACCCCCTGTCTCGGCTTTTCCCGCCCCGCTTGGGTACTCATCCTCATGACTGGCTGCATCTGGCAGGTGGAGAACTCCCGGGGCTCAGTTAGGAGTGGTTATCCACTGCACCTAATGAGGCCCTGAGGTGTTGCTGCTTAATTTGCTTTGGTTCCACTCACTTGGGATGTTTGTTTTGGTTTGGCGTGGTGGGAGTTCGGGAAGGGGGAAGGGTCTGGGGGGACTTGTGGTACGGTGGGGGTGGCAGTGCCTTCCCTCTGGTGCTGGAGCCTCCGATGGGTAGTGGGGCGCAGTCGGGTACCGGGATCTCCACAGGGAGTGGTGGGCTAGGGCCTTGATCTTCAAGGCAGTCAAGCGGATGGGGGGGGCTTGTCATGGAGTGCCCATGGGCCCTGGTACACCTTCTCTGGTTCTTCGAACCGTTTCCATCCCCCGGGGCATGTAACCCCTCATATACATACAGATGCACCCTCTATAGATGAGCGTAGCTTAAGCACTGGTGACCTGCCGGGGGGAGGGGATTGGGCACCTGGGCTCCCAGGCCAACTGATCTTTCTATAATTTGGGAGTCTGAGCAACTGGGCTTTTTGATCAGATCAGTGTGCTGCCCCCCCGGGTCCCGCACTTCAGCCTTGACCGTCATTCTGGCCAGAGGGTGAACTGGAGCTTAGATTCCAGCTGGGTTTGGGGTTGCCATACACATGAATAGGGCTTCCTCACATCAGAGTGAATTGCACTCCCTCTAGATGAGTTGGCTTAATCGCTCAGTGGGACTCAGAGCCTGGATGGTGGGGACCCCTCTCCACGAAGGTTTGGAACACAGCTGGGTGCAGCCATTGGCTTGATCCCTCTCTTTGGGGGAGGATATGATATAAAGATCTGGAGGGTTGAGGAGAACACTTAGAGCAAGAAGGGCTGGGAATAATAATAATAACGGATTACTTTAGAAATATAAACTGGGGCCAATGATACATAATCCCCGAGGTGAGATATCTCTTTTCCCTCGAGGTCTTTCTGTTTTGTAAGTTTGGGTGGGCGGGCATTGGGCACATGTTGGGGTTTTGTCTTCTCTGTAGTTATGCAAACTAGTACTGACAGAAGGGGAAGGGTCTTCATCTCTGGTTATACCAGGACCCTGCTGAGAACACTCATTGTACTCCTGAGTGTTCTACACTGGTCTGTTTTCTCAGACACCCCCTCGCTGGCAAACATCAGTCAGCCTTCCCTTGGAAGTTGTTTCAACAAATTCTGGGTAACCAGGCCGAGAGAAGTCTCGGCCGAGGTAACTCATCATTTACATCAGCTTACGGCTCGAAATCAAATGAAGCCGGAGCAAATGTTTGGTTTTTTTAAAACAGTAAAAAGTTATTCACTTTGTTGTGTTAAAGGTTATTATTTCTTATCAAAAGCTCTGCAGACTTGTTATACATGCAAATTGTTATTGCAAGGAGAATCCATGCTGCAGACAAGGAATGTTTTTTTTGGATGGAGAGACCATGGCTAGATATACTACCAAGTTTATGTCCCTGAATGTAAATGGGTCATCCAGCCCAGTGAAGAGGAAGAGGATTCAACATTTTATTGCATCTCAGGGTTGTGAGTGTGTCTTCCTGCAGGAGACCCATCTCTCTCCTCAAGAAGCTCAAAAACTTAAGTCTAAGTCCTTTCTAGTGATATATGAGTCTTCCCTCCCAGAGGGCAGAAAGAGGAGGGTTGCGATATTACTGTCAGTAAAGTTACAGTTTCAACAACAGGAAGTGATAGAGGATCCAGAAGCTAGGTTTATCATTGTGGTGGGGACCATCCAAGATACACCAATAACTCTAGCCAATATTTACGTCCCCCCAGGCTCTCCATTCAGAGTGTACGCGAATATTTTACAGTTGGTTGCAGAAAAGGCCAGAGGAGTACTAATAATGGGAGGTGACTGGAATGTAGTTTTAAATAGGGCCCTAGACTCAACCTCCCAGATACAAAAACTAGATGCAGCTAAGGCTCGATCTCTCAGAATTCAGCTGCAGCAGATGGGCTTGTGTGACATCTGGAGAGAAAAATATCCCAGAGCACAGGAGTACACATGTTTCTCCCCCAGGTTCAAGGTTTTTTCCCAGTTGGACATGTTTTTCACATTCAAGGGAGATTTGAATAGATTTTCATCTACATGGGTGGGTACAACTGTTCTTTCAGATCATAGCCCTGTCTTCTTAGAGGTGGAGCTGGGACTGTCTAAACAAACAACGCACTGGAGACTGAATAGCTCCTTACTCCAGGACAAAGGAGCCCTGAGGGAACTCAAAGACTTCTTGAAAGTTACCCTAGACGAAAACATGAAACAAGAGGCTTCACCACAGACACTATGGGATACCATCAAGGCCTCTCTCAGAGGTAAAATTATAGCAATAACATCCCACAAAAAGCATGAGCTAAAGCAAAACCAACAGAAATTAATATCACAGATTAAAGAGCTCAAGAATGCTCAAAAGATTAAGTGGGAGGAACCCAGGGATGGGGAACTACAAAAGTGTAGAGAATCGCTACATAACATCCAAAAAATAGAGGCAGAAAAAGCTCTATTTTATTTAAAACAAAGGTACTATGAGGGCGGGCCTCGAAGCACCAAACTTTTAACATGCCAGCTGCGCCATTATGCAGCAAAAGCTGCAATAACTAAGATAGTCTCACCCCGCACAGGCCAACTAGTCAGACAATCTACCAAGATAGATGTTAAATAAAAGAAATCCAACCCTGCCAGCCGGCTATTGGAGGGGTTGTGGGGAAGACAATGCAGGCTATTTACATATTCTTTGAGCATGCCCCAAGCTTACCAGGTTCTGGGCTGACATTACATCAGCAATAAAAGAAATTCTTACCATTACCCAGCAACTGAATTGGGTTGAACTGGTCTTGGGGGTGCCCTCACTAGAGCTCAAGGGATCAGACTTGTGGTATCTTTGGGCAATCTTAACAACAGCAGCCCTTAAAGTGACAACTAGAACCTGGCTCAGTTCATCAGTGCCACAAAAACAAGACTGGATCTCAATTATTAAAGTCCTGGCTGAGCTGGTGGAGCTCACCTTTAAAATAAACCAGAAGACTTCTCTTTTTGTCCAAAGATGGTCCAGGTGGATAATATGGCAACAGCCAATCGGAACAACAATGGCAGAAATTTGAGGAAGTGCAGGGTTCCTCTTCCTGGGCTTGGGTGACCCGTACCCATAATGGTGTTTGTAAAATATGAGACTAAGCAAAGTTATTTGCCAGAAGTAGGCCTCTCGCTGACCAGAGGGAAGAGGGGAGGCGACTAAGGGATGCTCCCTGTGTGCCTTCCACTGATCGTGGCTATGAAGACCCTCAGTCTTACACACAATCTGAACAACAATGAAATAAGTTGTAATTGTATATATTATACTAAGTCTGTACCTGTGATTCTTGAAAATGTAATTAAATTCTCTGCAGAACATGAATAAAGATTAAAGTTTAAAAAAAAAAATCATGATATCTATGTGTGTGTGTGGGGGGGTATGCCTAGATGCAGTTTCAGGCACTCTTTAATTACTTCCCCAGGCAGCTCTGATAGACAATTGTTCCAACATGATAGATCCACCTCATGCCCCTCCCAAATGAACCAAAAAAAAAGGTGGGGGTGGATCTTTAGGAGCGTCTCGGGTGGAGTTGAGGGTGGATCTCACTCCCCCCCCAAAAAAACTGTTGCTGCCTCCCACTACTCAGGTTCCAGTTCTTGTACCTTCCATTTAAGAAAGAAAATAGTGCCCTGCAACTATTGACTAACATGAAAGTGTATTTATTTGAGGGCGGAAAACATTGCTTGAAGGAAGGTAAGGCGGAGGAGACTATTTACACCTTCAGTCAGTTCCACGGACAGAAAACATGACATCACTCCTTTTGTGCATGCAAAATGTCTGCAGGCTCTGCCCACTGCAGCAGTAAAAATGAAAAATGCCCTGCTATGCAGACTCTCTGCTTCTCTGCTTCTTGCCCTGTTGCCACAATCTTAGTCAATTTATGATGTTATTACTCACTTTAAAGTCCTGTAATTCCTTAAGTAAGAGAGCATGCAGCATGCTATTAAATGCTTTAGAGAAGTCTAACACATCAATAGGGAGTCCAACATCCAATGCATTGCTAACAGGCTCAAAGATCATCCTGCCCTGAACCCTTGCTGGTTTATATCCTCCAGCCCCCCCCCCCAGTAATGTGATCTAGAATTACCTCCTTTACAAACTCCTCCATTAGCTTGCCCACAATGGATGTCAGGCTAATTGAACTGTAGTTTTTTTTTTTCATATTGCTTTTTACCTTTGGTTTTTCTGTTTTCTCCAGTACACCCCTCCCCTCATGGCATGAACGTGCTTGTGTGGATGCACGCACACATCACATCTTCTTGCTTCTGTGCCTCCTGACCTCCAGCGCTGCCCTTTGGCCTCCACTAGGGGCAGCCAAGGAGTGGGACAACAGCCCCCAATTCCCCAGGAGAGGAGAACAGTCCATCGGGCACTTGATCCTCTCCCTCCGTTGCAGACCCTTGGCAACCTGAGGTAGCTCCTGAACCTGGGTCACCAGCGTGGTGCGAGGTGTGGTGTCCAGCACCTCAACCTTCAGTGCCACTGGGCGGCCTAATTAGCCTGTAGTTTTTGACATCAGTTTTAGATCCTTTTATATGTATTGGAGTAACTGTTGCTTCCTTCCATACATGTAATGCTACCCCCTCTCTGGTGGAACTAGAGAAAATGTCTGCCAATGGACCTGATATCTCGTCTGCCAATTTTTGCAATAATAATGGGTGAAGTTAGTCGGGTCAAGAGGAATTTTTGACTTTTACTTTCAGCAGCCTTTTTTGTCCTCCCCCATGGAGATTTCTGTTTTTACATGCCATCTTCTGTCTACATCCTCCCCTTCAATGTCCTTTAGTTGATAGATACTCCTAAAGTGCTTATTAAATTCCTCTGCTACCTCTTGGCCTTCTCTTATGACTGAGTTACCTACATTAATAGGTCCAGTCATTTGTTTCCCCTTTCTTTTGCTATTTACATATTCATAAAAAGATTTATTATCTTTTGTTTCCTTAGCAAGCTTCAATTCATATTTTCTTTTAGCTGCCTTAACTGCCTGTTTGCATTTCCCAGCCTTATCTCTGTAGGCCAGCCATGTATTTGTAGAGGGATGTTTCTTGTGGTTAGTATATGCCCTCTTGTTTAACTTAGCCAGCTGTTTTTTACTGAACCAAACAGGAATGTTTCCTCTATTGTTATATTTCCCTCTCTCCGGCACATACGTATCAATGCAATATTTTAATTTGGAGTATATTATCTTCCACTTGTCTTCAAGGTATAGTCCCTCAAAATATTTTCTCCAATCCCAGTTTTTTAGATAATCCACAATTTCTGGGAAATTTGCTTTTGTATAACACCTCACCCTAGCCATTTCTTTTATGGGTTCCTAGCTGGTCTTTACTGCAAAGTGGACCATGCTGTGGTCACTATCACTAAGAGATTCTCTCACTTTGTACCCTGTTAGATCCTCCCTCAGATTGGAAATACAGTAACCATATCTAAGATACTGCCTCCTCTAGTTTTTCTTTCCTGGACATACTGCACTGCTCTAGATTATTTGTAAAAACAAACTCAAAAAATGTGTCTTCAAACAGACTAGTGGTGGTATTACTTATCCAGCAAATGTTAGGGAATCACCCATAATTATCACGCTTATTCCTTCTTCAGTATTACACAGCTGGTCTAGGAATTTAATTTTTCTTCTGACATCAACTTAGGGGCTTGATAGCACACACACACATATCATTATTTTGCCAATATTCCTTGGATTTGTCTGTACCCATAACTGTTATGCGGGCTCATCAATGCTGTTATCTGTAACCTCATTAGCATCAACAGTGTTGTGCACATATATTGCCACTTATTCCCCCCTCCTTTTTCTGCAATTACCATGGAAAACACTATAGTCCTATATTTCCTTTCCCCACTCGTCCTTCCACCAAGTTTCAGTTACGGCACATATTTGTATCTTTTTGGTATGAAGTAGGAACTCTAATTCATCTTTTTTGTTGTTTAGGCTCCTCACGTTTAGAAGTAGGAACTTTACATCTGAGGAGCCTCTTTCATACTTTCCCCCCACCTTTATAAGTTTAAATCCTCTGTATGAAGTGCATCACACATTAACCTACCGATGATGCTTTTCCCTGCCTTGTTTAAGTGTAGTTCATCCCTACCAAACATGTACATTTTTCCTAAAAACTTGTACTGCGAGTCAATACATGTGACCCAAGCTTCCTGTACCAGTTAAACAAACATGTGTTGATTCTTTTAATTGTTTTATTTTTCTCTGGGTGACAGTTGCTTCCTGGTAGGATACCTGAAATTACTATTCTAGCTCCCATATTTTGAATTGTTTTACCCAGGTATACTATGTCTCCAGCTATGTCCTTCTCATGTTCCTTTCCAGTGTCATTTATCCCCATGTGTACAGCCACTGTTGCTATGTTGGAGCTAGTTACATTTAATTTAGGCAGCCACTTTTTTACATCTCTGGCTCTGGACCCAGGAAGACATGTGACTACCCTGTTCAGCTTAATACCACCACATATTTTGACGCACAGCCCCTTATTACAGAGTCTCCGATAACTAATATACATTTTCTTTGCCAGGTTCTGACATATTTTCATGATTTGTTCCCTCACCCTGTAGATTCTCATGGTCATTACTTCCATTTAGTGGTCCATACTTATTACTAATTGGTAAATCCTCCTTTCCTAAGGCATACCTCCTTTTTTACCAGTTTTTCTTGTAACTACTGACCAGTCTCCATTATTCTCTTCCACTACGTGACTGTTCCCCTCCTTGCTATCTCTTCTAACTGTCTTTTTGTTTTCAACAGTCTTGTGGGACCTAGGATTGGGTCTTAAGTCACATGGATTATTGGTATCATGGTCTGTGCTTATTCTAGAATTCTTTAAGGTATTTAATTAATTCCGTAGTAGTTCGTTTTCCCTACACTTGGGACATGTATACTCAACTATTGAAAAATTCAAATAGGGTGGAAGTATACATGTGAAAGTTACACATTTCACTGCTAAGCCTGTACCACAAAATGGGCCCAATTCCAGGACGGCTTGTGCATGGCACAAGATGATTTATGCTGACTCCCATGGCCTACATCACACCTTGCACCATGAGATACACAAGTCTCAATTCCAAGATGTGGCTTACACCATACCGCATGCGACAAGCACCAAAGGTGGGCTACGCCAGCCACTACACCTGCAACCCACTGTGGCATGCTGCAAGGGTGGGTTATGGCAGCAACTGCACCCTATTCTGAAAGGGCAGCAGCCATAACCCACCTACACAATTCCAAGACCCGCTATGGTGCTGCGGAGTTAGACCAGCATGGAGGTGGTCTATGGGCATCCATCCTGGCAAAATGGTGGATACCCCCCCGCAGTGCTGCAGGAAGCACATAGCCCTGCTCCACATCTCTCCACAGCAAAGTCATGCCCCCCATCCCCGAATGTCAGGTACCCAATGGGGTCCGTTTAGTGCACTGCCCCCCCAAACACCTGGGCCACCCAGCCAGCCCCCCCAAGCCCCCAGGTGATTGCTGGTGCATTTCAGGGGTGGGGGATCTGAGGGGACAGTAAATTGAGGGCTGCAACTTGTGGCACCCAGGTCCATTGCACCATTCCTGAGGCACTAGCCTGCAGCTGCCACAAATCACGGGATGTAGATGCCGGGAACTCTGCCTGTCTTGGAATACAGCGCAGTGTCATCGGCATAGTGCCGCATGACACAACTTGCATATGCCTGTGAGTTGTGCCATGTGACTTGGAATCAGGCCCAATATGTCTAACAGGACTTCCATTGGGTGAACCAGTTTTACTTTTCCTTGTCCCTCTCTGTAGCTATAGATGACATTCTTTACCCCGGAATCTAAGGTACAATCAACCAAGTTTTATGGACTGATCTTATAGAGTTTTTGGTCTGCTTCTCCATTGTCCCTAGCAGACACAGCAGACTTGTACAGATGTGTTTGTCTCAGCGTACACCTCTGTGCACAGCCCCATGTTTGCCCACGCCACTCTCACTTGCCCTGCTTGTTTAGGGCACTGGTGAAGTAATGCTCAGATTGTAAATACCTCTACTTCCTTCTTCCAGTGCAACACCTTAGCTTCACCCTTGACATGGGTGCCTCTGCTGCTGCAAGTAGCTGGGCAGGCCTCTTCTGTCCGCCAGCTGCCTTCCTCACTGTACTGCCCACTGATTACCAGACGAAGCTTCAGCCTTGACACGGGTGCCTCTGCTGCTGCAAGCAGCCAGGCAGGCCTCTTCCTTCTGCTGGCTGCCTTCCTCACTGTACTGCCCACCGATCACCAGACCGAAGCTTCACCCTTGACACGGGTGCCTCTGCTGCTGTAAGCAGCCGGGCGGGCCTCTTCCTTCTGCTGGCTGCCTTCCTCATCGTACTGCCCACCGATCACCAGACTGAAGCTTCACCCTTGACACGGGGATCTCTGCTGCTACAAGCAGCCTGCTGGGCCTCTTCTGTCCGCCGACTGCCATCCTCACTGTACTGCCCACCGATCACCAGACCAAAGCTTTACCCTTGACATGGGTGCCTCTGCTGCTGCAAGCAGCCAGATGGGCCTCTTCTACACTTTCCCTACACTTGGGACATGTATACTCAACTATTGAAAAATTCACATAGTGTGGAAGTATACATCTGAAAGTTACACATTTCACTGCTGAGCCTGTACCACATAATGGGCCCAATTCCAGGATGGCTTGCATGTGGCACAAGGTAATTTACACTGACCTCCATGGCCTACATCACACCTTGCACCATGAGATATGCAAGTCACGATTCCAAGATGTGGCTTGCGCCATGCCGCATGCGATGTGCACCAAACGTGGGCTACACCACCCACTGCACCTGCAACCCACTGTGGCATGATGCAAGGGTGGGTTACAGCAGCAACTGCACCCTATTCTGAAAGGCTGGCTGCCATAACCCACCTATGTAATTCCAAGACCTGCTATGGTGCTGCAGAGTCAGACCAGCATGGAGGTGGTCTATG
Organism: Neoceratodus forsteri; assembly: GCA_016271365.2. Lineage (NCBI taxonomy): Eukaryota > Metazoa > Chordata > Ceratodontiformes > Ceratodontidae > Neoceratodus > Neoceratodus forsteri. Next base: position 536,571,371 of record CM057449.1, on the reverse strand, counting down.
GGCATCCATTCTGGCAAAATGATGGATCCCCCCCCACAGTGCTGCAGGAAGCACATAGTCCTTCTCCACATCCCCCCAACAAAGTCATGCCCCAACCCCCATGAATGTTGGGGACCCCTGGGGTCCATTTACTGCATTGCCCCCCCAAACACCTGTGCCACCTGGTCAGCCCCCATGCCCCCAGATGATTGCTGGTGCATTTCAGGGGTGGGGGGCTCTGGGGGGCAGTAAATTGTGGGCTGCAACTTCTGTCACCCAGGTCCATTGTGCCATTCTTCTGGCGCTAGTCTGCAGCTGCCGTAAGTCATGGGATGTAGCTGCCGGGGACCCTGCTTGTCTTGGAATACAGCGCAGTGTCACCAGCGTAGCGCTGCATAGCACAACTTGCATATACCCGTGAGGTGCACCATGTGACTTGGAATCAGGCCCAATATTTCTAACAGGTCTTCCATCGGGTGAACCAGTTTTACTTTCCTTGTCCCTCTCTGTAGCTGTAGACTGCATTCTTTACCCCTGAATCTAAGGTACAATCAGCCAAGTTTTAAGGACTGACCTTATGGAGTTTTTGGTCTGCTTCCCCTACTGTCTTCAGCAGATACAGCAGACTTGCACAGATGTGCTTGTCTCTGCACATATCTCTGCGCACATCCCCATGTTTGCCCATGCCACTCTCGCTTGCCCTGCTCACTCAGAGAACTGGTGAAGTAATGCTCAAATCAGAAATACCTTCACTTCCATCTTTCAGTGCAACATCTTAGCTTCACCCTTCACAAGGGTGCTTCTGCTGCTGCAAGCAGCCGGGAAGGTCTCTTCTGCCCACAGGCTGCCTTCCTCGCTGTACTGTCCACCGATCACCAGACTAAAGCGTTGTCCTTGACATGGGTGCCTCTACTGCTGCAAGCAGCCGGGCAGGCCTCTTCTGTCCACCGACTGCCTTCCTCGCTGTACTGCCCACCGATCACCAGACCGAAGCTATGCTGCTGAAACTTGACTGGCCAGAACAATTGGCTCTGCCTGCTGACAGGTTGCTGCAGTTCTTTAATTTCTTTGCTACTCCGTCTCCTTCTGCACTTTAAGCTAATGTTACATACTGGTTGTGGTACTGGTTAAGCCTCTTCAGATTGTCCTGTGAATCCTAATTTAAACATAAACCTAAGCCTGCTTACAACAATTTTGCACTCCAAGGGTAGTTTGAATTGCAAGTTCTTTTAGGCTGCAGGTTTGTAGATTTTAAAGTATTACAGCTCTCTTTGTTTTAAGGTCCAGTGGTAATCTACCCTGGATCAGAAACTAAGTTCAAAGTGATACAGTTTTTTCTGTTTAGACTAGATTTCATTTGGGTCACAGTTGTAACATTTGCCCTGCAAATAATCAAATTTATGCTTCACTTTCTCTCCTACTGTCTCCTTCCTGCTTAAATTTTTATGCCAACCGCCCCAACTCCAGCCTTTATTAAATACTCTCCCTCCCTGCCCCCTCGCCACCACTAGGCAATCTTCATCCTTCCTTCTTACTAATATTGCAACTCTACTTAAAGATACAGAGTGCAGCTATTAGGCCTAATACCTGTCCTGTCCTCCCCTTAAAGACATCTTCCTTTTTAGGTCACCGACAAACTGTAAGGGTGCACAGCAGCCTATAAGGCCAGGATACCCTCCTAGCTCCATCACATCTTAATCTCTTTTACTTCCCCCCCTCCCAAGACCCTTATTGCTGTGCCACCACCCTTTTCCAGTCTTGGACATGGCAACCAGACTAATGATAATTCTTACACTCCTGCCCACTCTGTTTGCAGCCGCTGAATGACCCTAAATTAGCTGACCCTCTTATCATGGAGCGTCTCATAGCAACATCTACAGCACTATAATATCCATGCATAGTTATGGCCCATGTGCCAACTGTATGCCTAACAACACACCCTGGCCTACCTGGCCCAGAACACATCCAGCTTGGCCAGGACTTCCTCTTCCCACAGTCCTCCCTAAACTGGCCATTCTCTCTGATAAGCATGTAGCTCAAATGAATCCACAAAGACAACACAAAGATAACCTTAAACACTTTAAAAGTTACCTGGTCAGATTGGTACTTCTGTTACTACTGCTGTCAGGCAACATTCACCCTAATCCCAGACTCCCTCTATATCAGAGGTTGAGTGCACCAAAACCAGGGACCTTAAACTTTGTGTCACTAAACATCCACAGCCTGACAGCAAAGTCTGACAACCTTCAAGCCTGGGTAGCCCTACATAATCCAGATGTACTGTCTGTGGTAGAGACATGGCTCACTCCCAGAATCCCCAATGGAGCCATCAGTCTGCTGGGCTATTTGATCTTTAGGCAAGATCGTAAATCTCAAAGAGGTGGTGGCTGTGCAATCTACCTTAAGGACAGCCTTCAGGGCATGGTCCTGAATTTACCCAGCCTAGGGTCATTTGCCCAGACCCTTGCCACTGAGGTTCTTCTTGGGGCCCACAACAAAACTGTCACAATTCTATCTGTCTACATCCCCCCAAAGAACTCATTCCAAGGTCTCCATGCCATCATAGACTGTCTTGGAAGCCTTACCCTAAGCTCTGAGGTTATACTCTTAGGTGATTTCAATATTAATTGGCTTACCACTGCAGCTAACCAATTCAAGGATGCAGTTCAGGCTATCCATTTTACCCAGCTCATTAAAACACCCACAAGGGATAACTACAAGATGTGCACTAGTACTTTGATTGACTAGGTGCTCGCCAACCGACCTGAGCATGCCTCTAATGCCTCCATCCTCCCGGACGACATCAGTGACCACTCCCCTGTCAAGTTCAGTTGTGCTAATAATCTCTCCAAACCACCTCCTAGAACAATCACCAGCAGGGTTCTCAAACCTGGTCACACTGACGGCTTCAAAATGGATCTCCTCAATGCTGACTGGTCCTCAGTTTTTGAGGCTTCTGACGTTGATGATGCACTCAACCATTTCATCCTCCTCTTCAATGCAATCTGTGACACCCATGCTCCCATAAAAAAAACAGAAGATCAAAGGCTACTTTAACCCCTGGATGAGCTCTAATACCCTTGAACTAATGAAAAATAGAGACCACCTCTGGCATATAGCTAGGGTTACTGGCAAGCAGTCTGATATCCTGAACTACAAACATGCGAAGAACAACTTTACCAAGACCATCCGATTAGCCAAAAACATATACTATAAAGATGCCTTAAGCAAGAACTGGAATGATGGGTGCAAATTCTGGGCTAACCTAAATGAGATCACTGGGCAAGAACCCAAAAAGGCCCCTACCATGCTCTGCATTGATGACTCCCCCATCCTTAATCCTAAATCTATCGCCAACACCTTTAACAATGCCTTCACCGACTTGCAGCATGTTCTTCCTGCCAACTTCTTCTCCCCCACCAACCCTGCTGCACCCACGCAATACCCATTGCATCCCCCCTTTTGCTTCAAGACTATTACCTTCAGAGAAACCAGGAAATATCTGTGCAAGTGCTTGGGAAGGGGAATTTCAGTGGAGATAACACTGACCTGAAACTGATCTTGCTCTCACTCGAAGAAATCATGTCCACTCTTACCCATATCCTTAACCTCTCACGCCATCTTGCAGTATTGCCCCAAAAATGGAAAGCTGCAGTAGTCACCCCTGTGTGCAAGAGTGGGGATCATGCCCTCCCCAGGAACTATAGACCCATCTCTATACTACCAGCTCTCTCAAAGGCCCTTGAATGAATCATTAACGACCAACTTGTCAATTATCTGGACAAGCACATGCTCCTATGTGCAGAGCAACATGGGTTTAGGGCTGGGCATAGCACCACTACAGCCCTCCTGGAATGCACAGGCTACACTCTCAGATCCCTTGATCTTGGCCAGCTAGTCGGGGCTATTGATATTGACCTAACAAAGGCCTTTGACATGGTCAACCATGCCTTCCTAGTTGACCAACTAACTGCCATAGGCCTTGCCCCTGAGGTGGCTGCATGGTTCCGCAGCTACTTACACTGCCATTCACAGCAAGTCAGGATAGATACTTTTCTCTCTGACACCAAGCCTGTGTGCTCAGGCATTCCACAAGGGTCAATACTGGGACCCTTCCTCTTTAGCCTATTTCTGAATTGCCTCCCCCTAGCCAGTCAGTGCCATATCCTCCTCTACGCAGATGATGCAGTTCTCTTTTCTAATGGCTCTGACCCCACTGCTCTTGAGTAGCAGCTACAACATGACTTCACCAGAGTTGGGTCATGGTTCAAAAATCATAAATTGATAATGAACTACAAAAAAAAAACTTTGTTGTTCACCAGCCTTAAGAACTAGCCCAAAAACTACCCATTATCAATATGTGATGGGGTGGTGTTCCTCTTGAATGTGTTCATCACTTCAAATATCTTGGAATCACTCTTGACATCTCACTCTCCTACTCCCTCCACATAGATATCACATCTAAAGTAATCAACAAATGCTTAGGGCTACTTTATCGCCATAGGCAGAGCCTGACCCCTGAAGCCCTCAGCATAGCAATCCACAGTTCAGTGGGTTCCCTAGTAGACTACGGACTGCTGATATATGGCTCTGCCACAGATACTGCCCTCCCATGTATAAAAACTGCCCTTAACAATGCCTGCAGGCTTACTTTAGGGGCACACCAACTAACCCACACCTGCGATCTCTATGCAAAGGTTCACTGGTTAATGCACTTTGGTCACTTAAAATGTCAATCCTGCCTCCTGGCCAAAATAATCTGCCTTGGTCAGCTCCTGACTGGGGTCCAACAACTCCTAGTTCCCAGCACTAATCTCAGGCCCACCTGAAATTCGGAACTGTAGTCCTTCCTGACTCCAAAATGTCAGACATCTCAAGGACAAATGTCCTTTGCCTATCAGGCACCATTGTGGTTCAGCTCCCTCCATGAGAACATTATAAGCCTCTGTGGACCTTCAAAAAAAGCCTAAAGAACCATTTAATACAGGAATCTCAATGTGTCTGCCATTGCTAGCACCTAGCAAGGCATCTCCTACCATCTGCCCTTCTGCCAAACAGATCTCTCTCTCTCTCTCTCTCTTGGACACCCTGCATTTGGGGCTCAAACACCCACCCCATCTCTCCAGCACTTCTATGCGCTAACCCCCTCGTGTTGCTGACAATTAACAGGCTCCCTGTTGGGCACAGTTATTTAGTCTGTTCCTGTATGTATCTGACTGTGTTTACTTATTCTGGTTTTTGTTTTCACTGTATTTTTTGCATTCCTTTGTTTAAAGACCAAATGTACCTAAATGTTCTCATTCTAATTCTGTTGCCTAGTTTGTCTCAATCCTCTGTATAGTCACCTACTTGTTCTAAATGTACTAACATGGAACCTATGTAAAGAGCTCTGAGCTCAAATGGTTAATCTGAGATCAGAAATAAATAAAAATAAATAAATAAAATAAAATCTTTGATATTGTTTAAAAAGTGTTAAAAATCTAGCCGGCCCGGTGGCGCTGAGGGTTGAAGTGCTGGATGCTACACCTCACGCCACGCCAGTGACCTGGGTTTGGGAGCAAGCACAGGTCGATGGGGGCTGGCACAGAAGGAGAGGGATTGAGCATCTGATGGACTGCTCTCCTTCTCCGGGGTGGGAGGTTCACAATGGTCAGTGTCCGACTGCCCCCTGGCAGAGGCTGGGGATCAGGGATGCATGCCGTACAAGGGGTAGAGTCGGGGCAGATGCCTGGGTGAGGCAAGTGTGGACGCATGCGAACTTACACCCACTGGTGCCATTGCACGCTGCTGACTCAGGTGGAAATAGTGCAGGGAAAAATGGTGGCACCCGACGTGACTTGATGGCTGACCAGCGAGTTGCGGGCGCTGGCACCCGAACTGGATCCCCATTAGTGGGGAGTTGGGGCCCCTGCCACCCCACTGCAGGGGGTATGCCACAGGGGTTACTGGGTGCCAGCAGTCCTGGTAGAAACAGATGGTGGATGGATCCCCATAAGTAGGGTGCCAGGCTACTAGAAAGCATCCAGGTGGCCACAGGAGAATAAATAATAACATAAAAAAAGTGTTAAAATTCAATAAATAAAATATTAATAAACACCTAGATGGTGGATTTCACTGCAATGCCCACCTGTGAGATAGTGGATTGCTTCCTATTGCACAATACCACTGATGTTAGTTTGCCCCAGGGACAGGAGGTAAAGGGTAGACCTCATATTTCCCATTGTTGGGGGGTCAAGTGACGCAGGCAACCTAAAGGCAGCAGAGATCCAGGGCTCCTGTTCTTACCCTTGCATCACCGTTTTTCTCCACCTGATTTTGGCTTGATTTCATTAAAATACTGAGGGCGAGGGGGCGCTAATGAGCAGCTAACTGAGTGGTCGCGTTTCCCGCTAGCTCCACCAAATCAGCCAGTTATTAAGTATTAATATAAGGTTTTTCCCACCCCAGAGCAAGTAAACATTGGAGTGTGTAACAGAAGGAGCGATGGAGGAATTTCTGACCCCTATGCCCTCCAAAAGTCAGCGAGTGACAGGGAAAGCTGCTAAGAAGGGAGCGATGGGCCCAGGAGGAGAGAATGGAGGCCTAGTGTCACTATCAGTGGCAGAGGTGGCGGCTCTAGGAAAGGAGTTGATGGGGCAGGTTTTTGCAGCCCTAGAGCCGCATCTTGTGAAGTTGGAAGATAAATTAGGAGGCAGGCTACAGGAGGTCTTAGAGCAACAGGCGCAGCAGAGCACTCGGCTGACTGAAGCTGAAGAAAGAATCTCGAGACTGGAGGATGAAGTACTTGGGGTTCCTGAGCAACTCCGTGCACTGCAGAGAGAGCTCGAGGAGTTTAAAGAGGCCTTTGATTATCAGGAAAATTATCATTGGCAGCTAAATCTATGTCTCAGGGGGCTCCCTGAGGGCCTAGAGCGAGATGATGCTTTGGATTTCTGTAGTAGAGTTCTGCCTGAAATATTGGGCCTTAAGGTGAAGAATGGCAAGATAAAGATGGAGCGTGCACATCGTGCGCTAATGCCAAGGCCACCAGCCGATCAGCCTGCTCGCCAGATAATAATGCGACTTCACAATTTTCAAGATCGGGAAGCATTGCTGAAGGCATACAGATCTCAGGGCCCACTAAGTTACGTGGGTCATAGATTATTCATCTCACAGGACTATTCAGCCAGGCTGCTGAAAAGGCAAAAGGCCTTTAATGGGCTGATGACACAGCTGAGAAGCCTCAAGGTGGAGAATTTTTTGGTCTACCCTGCTACACTTAAAATTAAACATGAAGGGGCGACCTACTCCTTTTGGGATCTCGAGAAAGCAGAAGAGTTTGTAAAGGGGCTGAAGAGGAGAGTAAGTTGACTGGATGTGGAGGAGTCATGAGGTGCTCGAAAGGTGGTGGTAGGAAGCTCCGGATTTGTTTTCTTGCTTTTTCATTTTGGTTCTCTCTCCCACTAACTGTCTCTACGCGATGTGTTGACATCCCGCATATAGACTATGAACTGAATAATGTTGGGGGAGTTTTTGTTCTGGTTGGCACCGTTGCTCCCTGACCGCGGGAAGAAGAAGATATTATTTGAGAGAGAGGAATGCTGGCCCAGTTGAGGGTGAAGATTACTGGACTGTGAGGGCCCGCTGCCTTCTCGGACTGATAAATTGCTCTTGGACTTATAAACTGTGGGGAACATAAAGGAGCAAAGATCTGAAGGGAGCTCCGACATGTGTAAGGTTGGAGCAGGGGAGGGCCCAGCGTGTGTGTTTTTTTTTAGCGCAGCCTAGCCCCCCCCACACCTCCGTAGATAGCACTGTGATCTGACATATAACAACTGCATCTTTTGGGTTGAATAGGGGAGCAGGGAGAACTGGCTACTGGAGGGGGAGGAAGGAAAGGAGAATTGTAAATGAGGGCATGCCAAAGAGCAACAAGAAGCATGCCCAATATAGGGGAGGTAGGAGTAATAAGCCAATTCATAACAGTGGAGGACAAGGGGAGTGGGGATAAGCTCTTGGTCGAGCCAGTTTGATAAATGCGTGGTTGGGTGCTGTAGGAGAGAGTGGAGGTTGAGTTCTACACAGAAGGGAGGGGAGAGTGAGCTTGAGTGCATGGCTTGGCGGAATACCTGTGCCTGGTGAGGGTGAGCTTTGGACATCGCGGTGTGCTCGGGTATTGAGCAGCAGGGTGGGGGTAAGAGGACACGGTTAGAGCATTGTAAGGGAAGGTGGGGTGAGTAGCTCCTCCTTTTTGGAGTGAGAAGGGGGGTAAGATGGCTCTGGATGAAGAGGTGGAGGAAGGGGTCTAGGGGAGCAGTAATGGGGAAGGAGGAATAGGTTTGCTTCATAAGGGAATGATGGATAGAAGGAGGAGATATTGTGCGTAAGGGCTAGGCTGAGGAAGGAGGGGGAAGAAGGGGTGACGAGGCGTAGAAGTCGGGAGGAGGGGAGGAAGAGAGGGGGGAGGTGCTCCCAAAATAAGAGCAGAGAGTGGAAAGGGATATACAGATGCAAGTTGGATCCTGTAGAAGATTCCGGGGGGGAGGAATAGACTTTGAAAATAGATTCTGGCTGTTGGCAAGGGCGGCGGGACGTGCAACTTAGTTTGGGAGGAGAATTTTGTTGAACGTTTGTTCTTACTTGTTTATTGAGATTACAGTTGTGCTATGTTAGCAATTAGTGTAGTAGGAGGAAGGTGGAGAAGGGGAAGGGAAAAGGAGGGAGGGAAGGAGAAAGAGGGGAGAGAGGGAAGAGGAAGGGGGGTGTGGAGGGGGTGGGATCTAAGTGTTTGGGTAGAAAGGTGTTTCACTGTTTTAGTCTGTTGTGTGGTTACCTGGTTATATCCAAAGAATAGTAGTCCAGTGTATAAGAATAAAAAAAAAAAAGTGTATGTACAGTTTGACAGGGGGTGTGGTAGAGTGGATGTATGTAATGCAATGTCAGGTAAAAGTACCCTTAAAAATAGGAAGTGTGTCAAGGTGGAATGGGTGACTCGGCTGTTCTAAATATTATCTCCTGGAATGTGAAAGGCATAGTGAGTCCAGTGAAGAGGACCTCACTCCTAACCGTGCTCAGACGTAAGGGGGCTCAAGTGGCTCTACTCCAAGAGACACACTTGACAGAGGTGGAACATGCCAAATTGGCATGAAATTGGGTTGGAAGGTGTCTGGCGGCCTCTTATTCCTCACATAAAAGAGGAGTGGTGATACTCTTGCATAAGAATTTGCAGTTTGAGGTCAAGAGAGTGGTGAGAGACCCTAAAGAGGGTAGATACATCTTTGCCACAGGGGTATGGTATGGGGAAACAATCACACTTGGTTGTGTATATGCTCCAGCAGTGTATGACCCGCTTTTCTACTCCTCTTTGCTGGACTTGCTTGTCAGAGAGCAATTCCACAGGCTTATTATGGGAGGGGATTTTAATTGGACAATGGATATGGGGCTGGATCATTCAACAGGTAAGGGGCGGGTGACGGTGGCTATGAGTCAATGGAAAGTTGGAATTGCAGACTTGGACATGGTAGATAGCTGGAGGGCGGTTAACCCCACGGGTCGGGAGTATATGTTCTGTTCCAACCCACATAAGACTTGGTCTCGATTGGATTACATATTCCTGCCGAGGAGTTGGATGGGAAGGATTAAGGAGATAAGTCACAGTCCTATCCACATTCGGACCACGCTATGGTGGTACTGAGAATTACAGGGCTGGGGGGGGGAAGTAGGCACCCAGCCTGGAGATTCCCCATGTATTTAACCAAAGATCGGGGATTTAGGGAATACCTGCGAGATCAATGGAAAACCTATGTAGAATTAAATGATACTGGGGAGGTTTCCAGCACTACCTTGTGGGAAGTGGGTAAGGCCTACATGAGAGGGACTATAATAGCTTACGTTGCTAAGATTAAAAAACAAAATAGAGCTAAAAGGGAAGAATTAGAGAGACAGGTGAAAGAGTTGGAGAAGCGGGTAGGTGGAGGGGAAAGAGGAGAAGCCACTAAGTTGCTGACTACGGCAAGGGAAGCCCTTAATTCCCTTTTGAGAGAGGAAGCAGGGAAAGCATGGTTTTGTTGCCAGAGGAGGGTCTTCTAGTGTTGGAATAAGCCTGGCCCTATGTTAGTTAGGTTGATGAAAGGGGGCAGAAGCCCAACCCAGATACTGCGGATTAGGGATGAGGGGGGGAAGGTCACTACCAGCTCTAAGGGTATAGCAGAGTGCTTTGGAAGGTTTTATGAAAAGTTATATAGGGCGGAGCATGTGGGACAGGAGGAGAGTATAAGGGAGTTTATGAACAGAGTAGTACTACAGGAGATTACGGATCGGCAGAGGGAGGAGCTGAGTCAGCCCATTTCAAAGACGGAAATATTAACAGCTATACAGAAACTGCAGGAGGAAAAGGCATGTGGACCAGATGGATTTCCAGTTGAGTGCTATAGGATGTTAGAAGGGGAAATGGTGGAGGTGTTGAGAAAGGTATTTGATAGAGAGGAGGAGAGTCAGGTCCCGGTGTTTCCTAATTCTTGTTATGAAGCCAATATTTGTCTAATAAGGAAGGGGGGTCAGGATGAGCTGGAATGTGCTGCATATAGGCCGATCTCCCTTCTTAATGTGGATATGAAAATTTTAGCCAAAATATTAGCCACGAGACTAGAGAACATTTTTCCAGAGGTGATCCACCCAGACCAGACCGGGTTCATTAAGGGGAGGCAGTCCTACCATAATGTCCGCAGATTGTTAAATATAGTATGGCAGGTGGGACTGACAGGTGCCAGGACCGGGGTGATATCTTTAGATGCTGAAAAAGCATTCAACAGGGTTGAGTGGGAATACCTGTTCGAGGTGATGACCCGGTTTGGTCTGGGGGACACATTTATAGGGTGGGTCAGGGCTATGTATCTGAGGCCTACTGCACAGGTGATGGTGAATGGCTGCCGGTCCAGAAAATTTAGATTGGGTAGAGGGACGAGGCAGGGATGTCCTCTGTCCCCCCTGTTATTTGGCCTTGCAATCGAACCTTTGGCAGCTGCGATTTGGCAGCATGAGGGTGTGGTAGGGGTGAGAGATGGGGGAAGGTAGAGAGCATAAGGTGGCGCTTTATGCTGACGACATGTTACTCTTCTTAGGAGAGATGCGAAACTCGATGAGGCACCTGATGGAAATTATTGAAACGCTTGCAGGTTTTTTCTTGGGTACAAGATTAATATTGGGAAATCTGAAGCTATGGGATTCCCAGACGTGGACCTTGAAGTGCAGCAGAAGGATTTAGGATTGTAAACTCAGATTTTAAATATTTAGGGGTGCGGATTGGGCGAAGATGGGAAGAGTTATATAACTTGAACTTTCGCCCCTTGGTCAAAATGTTGCTGGCAGATCTGGAGAGATGGATGCAGTTGCCAATATCTTGGATTGGGAGGATAAATCTTATAAAAATGAATATTGTCACCTGCATCTTATACCCTATGCAAATGTTGCAGATAAGGCTCACACAAAGGGATGTGAAACGGCTGGAGAACGGGTTCACAGGGATCATATGGCAGGGGAAAAAGCCCAGGGTAAGCATGGCAAGGCTCAAGGCAGATCAGAATAGGGGAGGCCTCAGTTCTCCTGACCTGGATGCGTATTACAAGGCAGTGCAGCTTCGGGGTATAGCAGACTGGGTTCATAGGCCTGTGGTGGCCAGCTGGGTAGGGCTGGAACAAGAAGGTAATGCTGCGAGACTCACAGCATACCTCCACAGTAAAGGGCTATGAGCCTTTAGAGATTTTGGAAATGGTAATCCATTGGTCCGGGAGACATTGGAGGCTTGGGACCGCCTTTGGCGGAGAAAGGGATTAGTCCAGAGGGAGACTGCCCTACTTCCGCTTGGGGGGAATCCCTTTTTTGTTCCTGGGATGGAAGACAGGGGATTCCTAGAGTGGAAAAGGAGAGGAATAGCATGTGTTGGGGCCCTATTGGAGACGGGGGAGCTGCGGGAGTTCAATAAAGTTAGGAGAGAGTTAGGTTTGGGGGCTGCTCACCTATTTCGCTACTTGCAGGTAAGGACATATATAGGGTGCCAGGGTTTGAACGGAAGGGAGGGCTCGCTTCCAAGAAGAATTGAGCAAGTGGTATGCTGAGATAGGAAGGACCAGAAAGGATTTGTAGGAAAAATAGCCAAACTAGAGAGGCAGAGCATGCCAGATCTGACTGGCCCCATAAAGGCACGTTTGGAAAGGGATTTAGGGCTGCAGATCTCGGAAAGAAACTGGGAACTGGTGCTTGGAATGCCAGAGGGAATTATGATTTGCAGTAAGTTTAAAGAGGCTTTCTATAAGTTTTTACATAGAATATACTGGGCACCAGTGGCAGTGCACAAGGTGCACCCCGCTATCTCTCCGAATTGCAGAAGGTGCGGTAGGGGGTTGGGTACCTTCTTTCATTGTTTTTGGGCTTGCCCTGTTTTGGCAAATTTTTGGGGGAGAGTAGTGCAGGAGGTGAATAAAGGCTTTCGGGGTAGAGTGAGGAGTGACCCTCTTGTCTGTCTATTTGGGGTAGAAAGAATAGAAGGAGAGGATGAATGGCAACTATTACATAGGTGGGCAAGGGTGGTGTTGGTGTTAGCCAGGCACTGCATTCAGAACACCTGGGTGGATGGACGGAATCCCACGCTGGCTGACTGGAGAAGGTTGGTCCTACGCTCACTAGCTTTAGAGAGACTCACATGGTTAGTCAGAGATAAAGAGGAGAGATTTTTGAGAGACTGGACACCTTTTCTGGCAACTTTAAGTATGTCCGAAAACCTAATGCTTCGCACAGGACTGAATATCTGAGCCCGAAATGATGGGTAGGGTATGGGGTCCAGTTCTTATAGGTGTGGCTGGGGGGGGAATATAACAGCTGGGGAAGGAGGTAGGGATGGAAGAGAGGCTTGGCTTTTCTGTAAAAATATAAGTGAGCAGTGAATAGGAGAATTGCTCTCTGTGCCCTGTAAGCCTTGGCATGATTAGCTGAAGATATCTAAGTAAATATATGGTACTGTGATGGATTTGTACACTGGACTACACATTTGTATGTGGAATATGTCTGATGTAGTAAGGTTGTAACCGGGTTTTGTATGTACTTGTGTTTGTACTTGTCTCTTGTTGTATGTAGTAAGTATAAGTGTATGTATTTGAAAATTTCTAATAAACAGAATATTCAAAAAAAAAATATTCAGGGCTACGGAGTGAGGGCACCCTTCAGCATTCGTTTTCTATAAAAATTGCATCGCTATTGGGAGTTTCTCTTCTGAAATGGATGCTGATATGAAGGCAGCCCAACTCAAGCACACACTGCCTCCCTTGCCTGAGAAAATGCCTAAGAAAGTGAAGCCTTAAGGGGGAGCCTCCTCTTCTAAGGGTCCGGTGATTACTCAATCGATTCCCCTTACACAGGCTTGTTTTTTGCAGGAGCTCCTACCGTTTCGTGAAACCCTGCTGGAAATCTCATCAGAGATTAAATCTGTTTGCGGGGACATGGCTGATCTGGCCAGAAGAGTCAGAGATACGGAGGCCCGATCATCTCCTTTGGTGAGATGGAGAGATAAAGTGGATCCGGAGTTAGTTCATCTTCGTCAGTTAGTGCAAAAACTAGAGCTCAGAACGTAGGACCTTGAAGGCGGGGCAGAAGAAATAATATACTTATCATGGGCCTCACAGAGTCAGAGGAAGGCCCTAATGTCATTGCCTTCGTACAGAAGTTTCTGTAAATAATAGTGTGCCCTTCCCCCTATCAACACCAACTACCAAATTGAGCTAGCCCACCGGTCACTTCAGCCCGACCTCAGCCTGGCTCACCCCCACATCCTTTAATTTTAAAATTCTTGAGCTTTGTGAAAAAGCAGCATGTGTTAACTAAGGTAAGGGAGCTCCAAGCAGTTATGTGGAAGGGCACCAAATTGAGAATCATGCAGGGTTTGCCATTTGAAACACAGCAGAAGCGCTCAGCTTTCCATCCTACAGTTAACAAGCTTGTGGCAGCAATTATTCCTTTTAAAATGCTCTATCCAGCAAAGTTACAGGTCCTGATTTCTAACACTTGTTTTTTCTATGACTCCCCAGCTCTAGCTACTGCCAGCCTAAAGACCAAGTTGCCAGAACTATTCAAGAAGGGCTGACTTTCCACTGCGGGCTGTCCTGAGTCCTCGTAGGAGGGATAATCCTCCTAAAGGGAAATTAGCAGTCACTGTTGTTTTATTTATCTGTTGGTGGCTTTCTTTTATACCCCAGGACTATCCTTTTCCATGAAGGGAAGGCCAAATGCTGATTGGAGTAATTCCTGGTTTTTGACATGAAGGGCAGCAGAGTTCATGGACCCCTCGTTTCTAAGGAACTTTTTTCTGGGTGTGGGGGGGAACAGTTCTTGATTTGGAATGTTTTCTGGTCTGTATACCTTTCTATCCCCCCACCATTTCCTCACTTCCACTCAGAGAGGCCTCCCAGAATTATGGACTTTCCAAGTACTGTATCTTACTATTAATTTATTTTGTATTCAATTTCACAAATTTTTGGAATTCCATGCAAGTCAGTGAGCAGGCGTCTCTGGGAGGACTCTGTGTGATGGATATGTTTAATTTTAAGTCTTTCGCTAGGGTGGTTCGAGACTTTGTCTCTGACTTCCCTATTTGTTGGATTATTTGTGAAACACGGGAGTCCTGGAGGTCCATTCTCTCCAATTATGGACCCATAGCCTGGCCCTGGAGCATTCGATCTTGATTCCCTTGTCTGTCTCCTGTGTCCCAGGGAAAATACAGGGTCAAGTTTACCCACCTTGTTTACAATCAGGCTCTGGTGCATCACATACAGGCTAAACCTTTGACATTGATGGTTTTGTTGGGGGGATTGCCCTGGCTCGTGCAAACTCATGGTAGGACTGCATAGCACGCCAGTTTATGGGGGGAGCAGCTCCTTTACAGTCCCATTACTCTTGGTCTGGTGTATTCAGTTCCTTAAGAACTCAGTTTCCATGACAGACCAAAGCTTATGGAGCCTAACAGCATGCCAGGGGTTACCCTTTTGGGTTCTGTGCTTAGGAGCTGTTTGGGGTGGACGTCACCGCTGGTTTCCTTTTCTTTTCAACCGGGGGTCTTTTTTATTAGGGGAGTCCTTTGTACATAGTTGCTGGGGTGGAGGGGGGGTGGAGGGGACAGTTACACCTCAGGGCTATGTTTCATTCTTTGGTTTGGCTGGATTTAGGCCATACGTTTGTTAGCATTTGGGAGGGTGGGGGCCAACCTGTTGTTGGAGCTGGTTTGGTGGTATATTTCATTTTTACTTTAGTTTTGCTTTGGGTTTGTGGGGAGGTTAGGGGAAGGGGGGAGTTTTTTGGGGTATTACATTTCGACTTTGGATGGGGGTATACTTTTCTCTAATGATTCTGTACACGTTCTGTTTATATTTCAGGACATTTAGTTATTTGGATATCTCATGTCACCTTGTTGGAGAGGTGGCGGTCATAGTAATCTTCTGGATTTTCAAGCTTTTTCATGCACAAGGGAAGGGGTTATGGGGGGTTGGAGTGTTCCTGGTGGGTTGTGATGATATATTGGTCTACACTTGAAAGTCGTTTAACTAGGATGGCATTAAAAGATGAGTAACATTCTTAAAGTTGTATCGTGGAATGTTAGGGGAGTCAGGGATCCAGTGAAAAGATCCCAAGTTTTCAAACACTGTGCTTTGCTCAATGCTGGGATTATTATGTTGCAGGAGACTCACTTACTGATGAAAGAGGCCCCATGGCTTCGTCAACAGGGAATCTCCCAGTTTTTTGAATCAGGGGACTCGTCAGCTAGTCAGGGCATTGCTGTCCTGGTTAAGGGCAATTTTCCCTTTCAGGCTGTTTTAACCCTAGAGGACCCCAACGATTGATTCATCCTGGTTAAGGGCACCCTTATGGATGTGACAGTCATCCTCGCCTCCATCTATGGTCCAGTGGGTGGGAACACTCCATTCATCATGGCCTTAGCCAATAGAATCTCTCTGCTCTTGCCTGCTTCTCTGATACTGGGCGGAGACTGGGATATCCCACCTATGCAGGATCTGAATAGATCTGATCAGCACTTGAACCCCCTGTCGCCACCCCAAAGGGCTCTAAGATATCTCATGGACCTGCTAGGCCTTTGTAACCCATGGCGCATCCTTAACCCTTCCCACCGTCTCTTCTCCTACTATCCAGCCTTGCATCAATCATGGTCCAGGCTGGACTATATCCTATTTAGCTGGTCAGTCCTGAACAGCTTATGTCAGGCAGGTATTGAACCCATAGTTCTGTCCAATCACTCTGCGATTTGGGTGACTCTGGCCCTGGACCCACTTCATCAGAAGGACTCCATATGGAAACTAAACACCCAACTATTGAAAGATAAATCAATTACTGATAGGATACAATCTCTCATCCAGGATTTCATTGAGCTTAACGAGGGATCAGTACAGAGAGGGCATGTTGTGGTGTGCTCTCAAGTGCTTCCTTCGAGGTGAGTTTATTAAGATAGCTTCTAGAAGGAAACATCTTAGAGAAGCAGAGGCCATATCTCTCTTGTCTCAAATTAGGTCTGATGAATTATTTCTATATTCTGATACATCTTCTAACTCTATGAAGGCCTTAACCTATCTCAGGAACAAATACGCAGACTTGCTATGAGAAAAGGTTGAATTTGCTTTTACTAAAACTAAGGCAAAATATATGGACCAAGAGGAGAAGGCTAACAGACTTCTTGCACTGCGACTGCGTAAGCTAGAAAGCTCAAGGTTGATTCCCTCCATTATAGCACCGGACGGGTCCACCAAGACAACTCCTCGGGATATAGCCCAAGTTTTTGAAAACTTTTTACCACTCTCTTTATGCTCAGCGGGTCTCCCCCCATCCTCACAGGAGACTGACACTTACCTAAACTCCCTTGGTCTCCCTTCTCTTCACGAACATCAACAGTCCTCCTTATCTTACCCAATATTACTGTCGGAAGTGGAGGAAGCAATCAAGGACATAACTCTAGACAAGGCTCCTGCACCTGACGACCTCCCCTCCAACTTTTATAAAACCTTTTCCAAGGTAATAGCCCCCCTATTGCTTAGACTGTACAAATACATTCTATCCTCTAATCCCCTAGATCCATCTCTACTTGAAGCAACAATAGTTCTCCTTTTAAAACCAGGTAAGCCCCAGTCACACCCAGCTAGTTTTCATCCAATCTCACTCATGAATTGTGATATCAAGATACTTACTAAAATCCTTTCCTGGCATCACAGAGCAGTATGGATGCACTTACTAAGCCCTGAGCAAGTCATATTTTTCCCAGGCAGGTCATCGGTGGACCATTTCAGGAAACTGAGCCATATTTTCCAGACTGCCCAATCATCACACTCTCCTATGGTGCTGATTTCCTTAGACACTGAAAAGGCATTTGACTGGGTTGATTGGGAGTTCCTTTGGGCTACCTTGCAGAGAATGGGCCTCCCTACTATTTTGCTCCAACGCTCCAAACACTCTACTCCTCTCCGGTTGCCAGGATCTACTGCAATGGGGTCTTCTCTCCACAAGTCATCCTTTTCACAGGTACCAGACAAGGTTGTCCCCTCTCGCCTTTCTTGTTTAATCTTTATTTAGAGCCCCTACAATGCAGCATTAAATTATCACCCCATATTCAGGACATCCCAATACTCAATCTGGTCCTAACCTTTTCAGTATATGCGATGATATTCTCTTACACTTAAACCACCCCGTCTCCTCTTTAGTGAATGACCTCCAGGTAATTAATCAGTTTAGTCAGTTTTCTAATTACAAGCTTAATTATTCCAAGGCTGAAATTTTCCCTATAAATCACTTCACTTATGGGGGGGATTTCATTTCCTTTGGCACGTCATGGTCCCCCGAACACATCATGTATTTAGGAATTGTCCTGTCTACATATCTCTCAATGGTCTGGAAACTAAATCTGGATGACTTGCTAGTCATCCTCCAACAGGACCTTAAGTGCTGGGAGTCTCTCCCACTTTCGCTTTGGGGCCGTATAAATATCATGAAAATGAGCATTCTCCCCAGGCTCTTTTATCCCTTAAATATGTTGAATATCTAGCTTCCTATCTCCTTTTTTCACCACATACATTTTATAATCTCCAACTTTATTTGGCTCAATAAACACCCAAGTTGTTCCTTTTTTAAACTATCCCTCCCTAAAGAAATAGAGGGATTCCGTCTCTCCAGCTTCATTCTATACTACTGGTCCAGTCATCTTATAAAGTTGGAGAGCTGGATCTCCAACTCAGTAACTTGTTGCTGGTGAAAATGGACAGTTTGCTCATCCTGCTTACAAGTGTAAAAAATAAAAATGAAAATGAAAATAGGTGTTTATGTTCCAGACTGGTTGCAGTTGGAAAATCGCCTTCTGGAGATGCATAACTTGAAGGTCTCATCTATCTTTTACACTCCGTGGAAAGACCTTCCCCTGCCTTTACGCCATACTATGATAGGCATCTCTTTGAAGGTTTTCTTCCTTACTTCAAGTTTTCCCCAAGGCAGGATTTTGCCCAACCTATTATTCTCAACCCTAATATTAAGATAGGTGGTTCACAAATTTCATCAGCCTGGCTTCCACAGCTGAAGGATGCAGTCGTTGCAGATTTTTACTCTCAAGACTTCTTAATGGCTTCCCCGATATCCTCATAAAATATAACCTGAGCCAAGTGCATATTTTTAAGATTTTCTAATTGAGACATCCAATGAATTGCCTCTTTGGTGTATCCCCCCAGATATTCAAGATGGAGCCCGTCTTAACTCAGATGCGGGACGTAACTTCAAAACCTCACAGTATCTCGTTGGTATATTCCTGGCTTTTAACCTTTGGCCATCCAGCAACTCTCCCAGGCTCTAAAATCTGGAGTTCGTTAGTGTCAGATATTTCTTTCAATTGGTCACAAATATGGAAAGCTCTCTACCATTATATTACCCAGGACAAGATTAGACTTACCCAATACCACATTTTAAATGATATGTATTTCATGACTGTTAAGTTAGCTAAGATAGGCCCGTGTTCCAGACTCCTCCTGCTCCAAATGTAGCAAAGCAGAAGGTAACCTGCTTCATGTATTTTGGCATTGTGAAAAAGTGGTCCCATTGTGGCAATTTATACAATCCAGGATGAATCCTCTATTGGGCCTTGATGGACTTTTCACCATTGAAATATGTCTCCTTGGTATATACACTGATGTTAGGGTTAAAGGGCACAGATTTCATATCACTTTAATTGCAATGGCTGTTAAAAAAGCTTGTGCTTAAGCATTGGCTGGACCAGCTGCCTATATCATACAGTGAATGACTTAAAGATCTGACCTCTTATCTCCATATGGAACGTTTGATAGCTGGTTGTTATAATAAACTCAAGCTCTTTTATAAAAAGTGGGGCAAATTATATTTCTTATACCTGCATTAGGCCTACCTGATTGCACTGACTCTCCATATGAAGCATTCTACAATCTCTGTTGTTTGTTCTCCTGATAAGGGCGCACTTCTGGGGAGGGAAGGGAAGGGGGTATGTGGGGGGCATGGGGTTTTAGTTAGTTTTGTTATGTTAGCCAGTTCTCTACCTGTTTGTAATCTCTATAATGGTTGTGTTTGTTCAAATAAAGAAAGATTTTGAATTTCAAAAAAGATATTTCCCATTGTTCCCTGTTAAAGCCACACGATACTCTAAGGGTTGTGACTGGACCAGTGACACCTCACACAGTCCACCTTCACAAACAGATACCTATTAGGCACTTGCACTTCTCAAGCCACAATAAGGTTTCAGCTAAGCTCCTCCCACCAAAGAATAGTCTTATCTCTCCCCAGAGGTTCGCCAATATCAAAAATGCTTAGATATCCACCCCGCTCAATCTGGGCACTGGTTAAATAACACTGAAACCGGAAATGCCCCAGCTTCCTACTTTCAGTGCAGTGTCTTTGATATTGTTTAAAAAGTGTTAAAATTGAATAAATAAAATAATAAAAATCACCTAGATGGTGGATTTGACTCCAGTGGCCACCTTTGTGATGGTGGATTGCTTCCTATTGCACAATCCCACTGATGTTAGTTTGCCTTGGGATAGGAGGCAAAGGCCAGCCCTCCTAGTTCCCACTGTTCCTTCTTAAAGCCACATGGTACTCTAAGAGTTGTGACTGGACCGGTGATATCTCACACAGTCCCCCTTTACAAGCGGATGCCTATTAGGCACTTCTCACTCCACAATAAGGTTTCAGATAAGCCTCTCATGCCAGAGGATAATCTTCTCTCTCCCCAGAGGTTTGCCAATATCAACTATGCTCCAGATGATATGCACTATCCACCTGTAACTTGGTTCATACAGCTTCAAATAGACAGTGTGTAAAATAGTATATACTGTATGTCCTAGACATGCAACATGCCTTGTGTAGTTCCATGTATGTGTCCTAAAGAAAGTTACGAGTGTGTGATATGTATAGCAGTGCAGCAAAGAGCTGGTTATAATTGTTATGCATTTGCCACCGTGCTTTGTTCCAGCTCCTCACTGACTGTCAATGAATTGTTTGTAAAATGTCATGCACAGCTGGCAGTGACATTGACAGCTTCTAGTGGATTTAAGGGTTGTCATTTGTATCAGAGCTCAACCCCCTGACAAAGAACAGTAGTTTTAAGCACCAGGGCACTACAATGATGGTCTCCAGTTCCATTTGTGAGCTGTACCTTTTGTTATTTATTTATTTATTTTATTTATTTATTTAGCTTTTGTTGACCGGGTAAGTGCACTAGACAAATCCTGCCTATTTTCAGGCACGACCCGGGGGAGGGGGATACAGATGAATGCCAACTGACCTTGAACCAGATTAAGCTGTTGGTGGTATTTTTAGTGAATGAGGGAAATTTGGCAGGACACCGGGAAATTCCTACTCTTTTCGATAAGTGCCATGGGATCTTTAACATCCACCTGAACTACCACCAATCCAGGCAGATGGGACCTCGGTTTAACGTCTCATCCGAAAGACGGCACCTCAGAAATGCAGCACCCCTCTCATGCTGCACTACAGTGTCAGTACTGGGATATTAACCCAAGTGCCAGATGTGGGAACTGAACCCACAGCCCTCTGATCTCCCGGCCTCAGCGGTGAGTGTGCTACCTACTGAGCCACTGACACTGTTATTTTGGTCAGTTTAACAATGGAATGATTTGCTACATGGCATACTGACAGAGTCAGTTCTTCATAAGTGCTCCAAAGTTGTGTGCTGGTTTCCTGTTTTTAGTCTTGCAACTTAGGGTAAGCCATACTCTCAGCAGCACCACTGGTCTGCGCTGAGGAGCAAAGACCTTTGCTGCATTGTTTACAATATGTATAGAACTATACTTAAAATTGTAACAAGTCTGCTGCTTTGCACAGGGACCACATTATTGTGTGCAATGTAAGCCACATCATAAATGGACATTAAACTTTAGCTGTGCCCCACAGCTATTGCAATTACAGTGCCCAAAAGAGTAGAATATGTATAAAATCAGACATGTATGCCATAATTCCTGACCTGTAGTTTGGCCTTGGATCAGGAGGGTATGGGATGGGGTAGGGATTAGGGTTGCCAATTTTGAGTATGTTCTCACTGTTTGAGGTATCACACCACTGACTCATGATCCCATGCCTGTAGCTTGGTCTTGAGTAAACAGGGGAGGGGAGAGGTGGGGGAGAGGGTGGGAGCTAGGTGTGATAATCCTAAAAGCACATTTTCAATCTTTGTGGGCATTCACCTGAAAACCATAATAGCACATTTTCAATCTTTGAGGGCTGGAGTTTAGTGTGGTAGCAACCCTAATCTGCATTAATGTAATTGTTTTTGCAGTGCATTGCCTTAGTTTTTGATACAGTGGAGTGGCAAATTATGTTATGGAATGCCCTTAAGGCCCTTTGCAAAACATGAACTTACTCCCAACTTTCTTTACACCTTCAAACTTTCTTTGCACAGGGCAATATGTGCAGGGTGCTTTAGTTCCCGTGCATGAGTCCGAACGTTCTTTATGCAGGAACCTGAAGTGTGTGAGAACAGCAGAACTCACTGTACCCGATTCTCACAGCTCCCAGTGTGGTGCAAGGGGCTTGCACCACGAAGAATAGTGCAAAGTGTCCCTTGTGTCAAACGATGCACCGGCAGTAATTCTCAAAGGCAGCCTGTGTCAACTGCAGGCTGCTGGTCCTAAAGGGGGCTTGCACTATCTGTAATGGACTGCAGCATGGCGCTAGGGTTTGCGGCAGATGCAGGCTGCCAAATCCCCTAAATCAGGATTCACAAAACAGTCCCAGAGGGCAATCTTCTAAGAACCATTAGACCACCCAGGGCTGGTCTAAAAGTACTTAGAAATTTGCTCTGGGAGGAATTAGCATTCCATGCCATGTGCTGCAGGCCCCCCTCCCTAGCCCCTGATCCCTTTAGTAATAAATAAAAAATGTTCCCAGTGGTCTAGTGGTCCCTTCAGTCCCTTCCAATCCCCTTAGTAACAAAATAAATGTTCCTGGTAATTTCACGGTCCTTCCCCCCAGCCCCGATCCTCTTATTAAATATTTGTAATACCTGGTGGTCTTCCATTCCTGCCCCTGGTTAATTGTCTTATTAATTGTTTTTATTATCTCTCTGGTGGTTCAGCAGTCTGCCTTTCGCCTGATCCTCCCTATTAATTTTGATGATATCCTCTGGTGGTCCAGTGGTCCACTCCCTGCCCCATCCTATTATTTATTATTTTACTATCCCTGGTGGTGTTACAGTCCCACTCCCAGCTCAATTCTCTTAATTTTTGATATCCCTGGTGGTTCAGCTGTCCCACTTCATATTACTTATCAAATGACGTCTCTCGGTAAGTTTAGTTGGACCCCACTCCCTGCAGGTAGTGCTCACCAAACCATTAACCCCATCCCAAACCCCGAGTCAGTGGCTGGCACAGCCCTCCTCTCACCACCACCACAGCCAGCCACCGACTGAACTGTCACTGAGCATGTATTGTATAATACAGTACATGCTCATTGATTGACAGCTCACTGCTGTCAATCAATGAGTGCATACTGTATTATAGAGTACCATTTCATTGACTGTTCAGTCACAAGCCAGCTGTGATGATGAGAGTAGGGCTGTGCTGGTTACTAGCTCAGGGTTTGGGATGGGTGGGGCAGGGTTGTGGGCACTACTTGCAGGGGTGTGGGTCCACTAGACTACCATTGACATTAATTGTGCTAAGTAATAAGAGGATTGGGGCCAAGGGTGGGACCGCTAGACCACCAGGGATATTAAATACAATTAATAAGAGGATCAGACTAGGGGCAGGATCACTAGATCACCAGGGATATTAAATACAATTAATAAGAGGATAGGGCAGGGGATGAGACCGCTAGACCACCAGGGTTATTAAATACAATTAATAAGAGGATCAGGCCAGGGACAGGACCGCTAGACCATCAGGGATATTAAATACAATTAATAAGATGATAGGGCAGGAGATGAGACCACTAGACCATCAGGGATATTAAATGCAATTAATAAGAGGATCAGGCTGGGGGTCAGACCACTAGACTACCAGGGATATTAAATACATTTAATCAGAGGATTCAGCGGGGGACTGCTAGACCACCAGGTACATTAAAACAAATTAATAAGAGGATCGGAGTGGAGGGGGGGGACTACGAGACCACCGGGGACATTATTTTGTACTAAGGGGATTGGGGATGGGGGGGACTGTTATAATCTTTGTCCAAGGACGTAGCTGCTGCCCTACTGTCCTGCAGCTTGAAGCACACCTCATATATGCACTGTCTCTTTGGCGCTATGCCACTGCTGCTGCAAGCTGTGGGAACTAGGTGCCAGGACCCTACCCAACAGTGAATCGGGCACATGGTCCCTGGCGCACCAGCAATTGGTGCAAGCCACCATTGGCATGGTTTCCACTGACATTTGAGAACTGAACCCATTGTCTGGTTATCTTGTAGCCTCCAAGGACAGACATCAGGACAGCAGTAATGACTCTGGGTACTTGGAGTCCGAAGGCTATTTAGTGCATATCACCATTAATTCTGGTGGGAGTGTAAGGGATATGGGGAGGGAGTTATGATCCTAAGGAGCTACACTCAAGGGAACTCCCTGATAGCCTTGTGAAGCACAGAGGATGTCACTAAAGTGGGTGCTTTTATTTGGGGTGGGGGAATTTCGTTTCTGTCTGTGATTGAGAGATGCTACCAGATGTGTTGAAGATAGTGAGATACATGTTAAAAAAGACTTCACTGCTGAAAGAAGTAGGAGATGGGCCTCCTATTTTTATGAGGAATCCTACGCTGGTGTGGCTATTGGAGATTTTGCCTCTGGCAGAGGTCTTGGGGAGATTGCTAGCCACTACCTAAAAGCAATGCAAGGTGCCTAGAGCTAAAGTGGACATTAGCAAGGAGTGCCAAAATGAATATCTCCTGCACACCAACAAAACTGACACTGCAGTGTCGTAGTATATGAAACGTGTATTCCCAAAGCATGCAGCTAGGTGGGAGTTCCAGTAAATTCAGAAGGCAGCATAGGAAAGGCTCTGTCCTGAGATAAACCTCACCCACTGATAAATTACAAGGAATAAGAGTAGTCATGGGACTCCTGTAAGAGATGTTCAAAGGATACAGCCTTACTTGCAGCAGCCTATAGTTTTAACTTATGTCCAGGGTCAGAACTGAGCCTGTCTTGCAGTGTTGTCAAATAGCAATTTTTAGGGCCATGTTCCCACATGTGTAACTGCAGAAATGATAGTAAACATAACAACTACCCATCATGTAGCAGAGTGATTTATTTCTGAGGTGGCAAAAGGGTCACAGAGCAAAGATCATCAAGGAGGGAATGTGAAGAAAAAGAACTGTAAATAGCTAGAGATTGAGTATACAGTATTTGATTGAAACTGGCGAGCAGTTACCACCTACCCTAGACATGGAGGGTGACCCCTGCAGCTAAGGAAACCTCTAGTCTCAGCCTGATGCCAAGAGAGAGTCATCATATGGTATCAGACCCCAAGTGAAACAACAAGGACAGCAGCCACAGCTGAAAGAGATTCTTTGACTGAATGCCATCTAGTAACGAAAGTGAGGGAACCAGAGGGAGAGCTAGGGCAAAAAAGGGGGGCTACACATCAATTATGAAACTGACTCTCAGCATATAGATTTTGAAAGCTGTGTGTAGATTTTCAACACATTTGTGAAGGAGTTTGGTGTGAACATTTTGTTGAAATCATCATGCAGTACATATAGACTAAAGTATGGGGCGGTGTGTATAACGAGATTTTACACACACCTGTGTTGTGGGATGCTACATAACCCCAGAGGGAAAAGGCTGAGAGGTTTATGAAATACATCCCACAATGAGGGTGTGTGTAAAGTCAGGTTTTACAGAACCATCCCATATTTTATTTTACATAATTGCTGGCCAGTGCTTTTTCACCTCAGCAATTATATAAAAGAAGCAAACAGGTCGGTATTTGGGAAGTCAAGTCGGGATTCTGCATGGTCCACCAAGTTACAGTGCTCCACTTGTTTAAGGCATAAAAATGAATGGAGATGTTCTAAAAGAAGTTGTTTTTAAAGTTCTATTTTCCTATTTTTTTTATATAGTTCAATTTACCACCCAGCGGTGGTTGCGGTGCTGCAGCGTCCTCCACTGTGAAGAGGTAAGTAGATCTGCTGGCTTATGCGTACACTGCTGATAGGGAAAAATAACCTGATGCATGTTTGAAAAGTTACCCTTTTGTTTAGGGTCAGTAGAGACACACTGCTTTTCTTTTACTTTTTTTTTTATAAAAAATCAACTTACTGCAAACTGTGAAGGGCAGTGAAGTCTGCAGCCATACAGAGCTGCTGCAGGGAATGTTGCAAGTAAAGAAGACCGATGACTGGCATATGCGTGCTCCAAGGAATACCCGGCACATGTTTTCCATTATAACCAGCTGGATATACAGCAAATTATAACTGGGTTTCACTATGGAAAAAAGGGCTGATCAGTAATTATATAGATTTTGAAAACGATCATGCAGTAAATAGATTTAGAAAACTATTGAGCAGCATGCAAATTTTAAAAAACATTATGCAGAATGAAGTTTGGAAACCATAATATAGATGTTTAAAATCTTAATGCAGCATGTATATTTACAAAATAGTTGTAAAGGATTCCTGTGCTTATCTTTTTATTTTAAATTAAAGATAGATAATCACAAATTAATTAAAAAAAAACACACATACACATATTGGCCATCATATTCAGCCATGGTCACCATACCTCTCAACCTCCTGCCTCATAAATCAGGTACAAGGCCTGAAAAAATCAGGGACAAAGGACCAAAATCAGGGACACATTTTCAAAATTAATGATATCCACTCAGGAAGCTGGTAGAATAAGGGGCTTAGTGTAAAATGCAATTTCTAAATTCGAGCAAGTCTGTAACTTTAATGTTTGACATTAATTTGTGCTTACAATCCCCACAGTTTAGTCATGGAAACACAAATTTTAGGAGGGACAGAGTAAAATTTTGAGTTAAAATCAGGGACTTCCCTGAAAATCAGGGACAGTTGAGAGGTATGATGGTCACTTGTCCTGCACCGGCAAAACACTGCACTAAAATAGCACTTGGATGCCAGGGAGCGATATTCAGATAGAGTATAACCTGTCCATCCTGCTAATCCTGTCTAATTATTTGGCTTTTATAGCAAGCAATCAAATTTTATTTGATACAGCTCCTCATCTCAGAGGTTTGAAGCTCTGTACATGCAATTTTATTAAATCATCTAAAAGCATTTAAAACATTTATAAAAATTAAACAGCCATCACAGCAGACTCCCTTCCATTCATAACATATTTAAAATGAGTTGTCAAATACCTGGGAAAAAGATGGGTGTTAGGAACTTTTGTAACATGTCAACAGAGAAGATCTGACTGTTGATTTGGTGAGGCATTCAACATGTGTGGGATGAGCACAGAAAAGGCCCTTTCACCAAGGATTTCCAAAGGACATGGGAAATCACTAGCAAATTCTCCCCTGTTGAGCAGAGCAGCCAAAAGGGAGTGTATGAGAGTGGAAGTATTTTTATGTAGTTGGGACCTAACTGCTACAAGAGCTTTGCATGGTGCATATGTGCATCATTCCCATAGCCTCCTGATGGCAACAGCTTCCAGGAGCAAAAGGAGATAGCATGTCAGAAGTAGAACAGTGCCATCTCTTCTGAGAGACTTATACAGTGGCTGACATGCTAAAGACTATACACTTATGGCATGCATGGTGCTAAGGGCCCATTTGCATGTAATTACATAGCTATTAACAGCTCAGCAGAATGCATCCATGCACAAATGTGGGAGGCTTTGTACAGAGCCTCAGCCACCTCCCCCACAGGACCCCTACTGACCTATGCAATTCCTGGTAGTCTAGCAGAACCCCTTCCCTCACTCAATTCCTGTTGGCATATATAACTGTACTAAAGCTTTTCCTGGCAGTCTAGTGGATACTTCTACCTCAACTGTCCTTGTCGGTATTGTGGAATTGTATTAAGTAATTTCTCTGGTAATCTAGTGGACCGTTATATGTTCTAATAGTGAGGAAATGTACTGATGCCCATCTCTGGAAGTTTAATGCTGCTTCCAACCAATCACTGTTAAAGACTCTTCCAGAGCCAACCCACTGAGTAACCCCCACCTGCTGTCAATCTCTAACTCACTCATCCATCCATATGTGAGCTGTCATCAGGCCCTCAGACATTGACCGACACATACCTTCCACTCACCACCTCAGCCATCTGCTATCTGTCTGACAGGCAGTGAATGCAGGTTGCTATAGTTACTGGATATATGATTTAGATCCTATTTTTACTCCATAGCACTTGACTCTGTTATAATTCCAGTTACTTTTCTCTCCCTCCTTTTGTATTTACTTGGCATTGTTATAATTGCTGTGTCTTTTCTCTCTCTGTTTGTACTGTAACCCCACATCCCCAGGTCACACCTAGAAATGATCCCTGGCTCAGTGTGCCTTTCCCAGTTACCAAAGTTTAAATCAAATAACATAAAACTAATGTGGAAACCAATATGCATGAATTCACTTCTTGTCAATCAAATGGCAGCATTCCAATGTGGTGAAAGGAGGGTCTATGCCAGTCATCTGAGGACAGAGGGTAGCTCACCTATGGATGGGTGAGAGAGTAGGGACCCAAGAGGAGTTGTGGGTATGGTGGGTGCTCAGTCAGTTAGTGAGTGGGGGTCTTTGAGAGTGATTGGGTGAGGAATACCACTGGATTTCCAGGGATGATCTTCAGTACATATTCACAGTACCAGTGGGGTGAGGGAGGAGAGCCACTAGACTGCCAAGGAAAGGCTTTTGTACATTTCCAAAATATCAGCAAAGATAGAACAAGGAAAGCAGGCCCTCTAGGCTATAATAGGAGGGCTTTAGTTCCACAATACTGACAAGGTTCAATTAATGGAGTGGAGTCAACTAGACTGCCAGACAAGGGCTTTAGCCCAGTTCCACAATAGTGTCAGAGATTGGGTGAGGTAGAGGTGTCTATTAGGTGGCCAGGGTTCAGATCTTTAATATTGCTCAGTACTAAAAGCAATTGGGGGTGGGGATCCACTAGAATGACGGGGTTGTGGTCTGCAATATAGCTCTGTGCTAACAGGGATGTGATAGTTGAAAGTTGGGGTCATCAGCACCAAGGATGCTGAGGGCAGGGGTCACACACCACTGTATGAATTGATAAAAGAAGGATTTCATAAGCATTAATTAGGGCTACCTCAGCAGCCTGTTACTGTTACAAAAGCCATTCAATATACCAGTGCATCCTATATGTAAAAGAGCTTCCTTGATTGTAAGGTTGCCATGGTGTCATCTGCGTAGCAATGCTATCCACTGGATGTTGTGCCAGGTAACCCTTTGGATATGGTCCCCACCCTGCCCCATCGCCCTGAGTCCATTAGCTTGGTGGTATTCTTGCTAGCACTGTGCTAACCTTTATAATAGGGGGGTCATTATATGTTTAATTCTACCTGTCTCTTACTAATGCTAAAGTGTAGCCTTTAACATTTAAGTATTTAATAAGTTACCTTATTTTAAAGTATTTAGTCATGTTGAACTTAAACACTAACTAAAGACCTTCACTCAGCAGTTAGATTTTGAGAACTGTCATACAGCTGATAGATTTTCAAAACCTTCATGTAGGATTTCTGTTTTATATAAATCAATTGCGCAGCAAGTAGATTTTGAAAACCATGCAACACGAAGATTTTGGAAATGGTCATACAGCACATGGATTTTGAAAACCATCATGCAGCATGTAGACTTTGAAAACTACACTGCAGCATGACTATTTTAAAGAACCATTGTGTAGATGTTCAAAACATTAATGTAGCAGGAAGATTTTAGTTGTATTTTCAGCCAATCAAGTTTTACTGGGAGCGAAGATGTTGGCAATCATTTGTAACATTTATGAGATGGACACTGAACACAGCAGACACTCTGCATCGGAAAGGGGGGGCATTTTCTTCATTTCAGACA
The DNA here is from genome assembly GCA_016271365.2 of Neoceratodus forsteri. Taxonomy (NCBI): domain Eukaryota; kingdom Metazoa; phylum Chordata; order Ceratodontiformes; family Ceratodontidae; genus Neoceratodus; species Neoceratodus forsteri. The sequence goes on along the minus strand of CM057449.1, from coordinate 536,541,867 downwards.
TGCAGGTTGATTTTGTTGGTGCTGGTGTGGGAAGGAGGGTGGTGGAGACCAGCCAAAAGAAAATAGGGGAGCCCTATGAACCCATCATCCTGTGTGTTATTTTCCACAGTGTAGGGAGACACCTAAATTTGAAAAAAATATGACTTTTCTGCTACAAAGGGCAAGGTATTCAAACTATTCAGAAAAAGCCTTAGCACAAAAGAAGAGCAGGTAAGATCCCTAGGAAAAGGCTGCAAGGCTAACAATGCAGACAAACTAATGGATGAGCTTACAGAAATGCTATGTGCCAAAGAAGAACTAGGTACTTACATAGAAACATAGAAACATAGAAGTTGACGGCAGATAAGGACCGCAAGACCCATCCAGTCTGCCCATTTCTTTTTCTACCTTATAAATGTGCCATCGGCCTTTGCTCTGTCAGTGACCTATCTATTCATAGTCATTTGTATTGCTCCCTTATGCCTATCCCATGCCTGTTTGAAGCCCTGCACTGTATTCATAGCCACCACTTCTTGTGGTAAGCCATTCCATGCATCTACCACCCTTTCTGTGAAAAGAATTTCCTACATTCCCCTTAATCGGCCTCCTCTAATCTCATGCTGTGTCCTCTTGTCCTGCTATTTTCCTTATATTTAAACATGTTAGACTCTTTCACCTTGTTTATGCCCCTTAAGGTGTTTAAATGTCTCGATCATATCACCTCTCTCCCTCCTTTGCTCAAGGGTATACATATTGAGCTCCGTTAATCTGTCCTTTATGTCTTCTGATGCAGTCCCTGCACCATTTTGGTTGCCCTTCTCTGGACTGCCTCAATTTGGTTAATGTCCTTGTGAAGGTGTGGCCTCCAATACTGCATGAGTACTCCAGATGGGGCTAACCAATGTCTTGTACAGAGGGATTATTACCTCTCTTACGACTTGTGATACCCCTACTAATACACCCCTAACACCCCTAGCCTTACCTACTGCTTTAGAGGTCTGCTTGGATGATTTTAGGTCATCAGTGATGATGATGCCCAAGTCTCTTTCTTCCTTTGTGACTGCTAGCAACTCCTCCCAGCCTATAAGTGGCTTCAGGTTTTCTTCCCTATGTGCATGATTTGCACTTCTTTGCATTAAATCCCAGTTGCCACTCTTCTGACCATTCTGCTAGTTTATCCAGATCTCTTCTCATTCTGCCCACCCATCTGATCATCTACTCTGTTGCAGATCTTGGTGTCATCTGCAAACAGACAAGCCTTACCCACTAGTCCATCTGAGGTCACTAATGAAGATGTTGAATAGGACTGGCCCCAGGACTGATCCCTGAGGTACCCCACTTGTGACTTGCATCTCTTCTGACTGTATACCATTTACCACCACTCTCTGTTTTCTGCCAGTCAACCAGTTTGCCACCCAGTTGACCAACTTCTGACCCACCCCTGAGCCTACCTAGCTTATTTATCAATCTTCTATGTGGAACAGTGTCAAAAGCTTTGCTGAAGTCAAGGTAGGCGACATCAACTGCCCCCTTGGTCCACCACTCTGGTTACCCAGTCAAAGAAATCTATGAGATTAGTTTGACAGGACCTTCCTTTGTAAACCCATGCTGTCTTGGATCCTGTGCCTCTATGGATTCCAGGTGTTGCACTATCCTTTCCTTAGGAGTGCTCCCATAATTTGCCCACTACTGAGGTAAGACTGTCGGTCTGTAGTTCCCCGCCTCCTCCCTGCTACCACTCTTGTGGAGGATCACATGAGCCTTTCTCCAGTCTTCTGGGACCTCTCCTGTGCTCAGAGACTCACTAAACAATTCTGCTAATGGCTCTGCTAGTTCCTCCTTTAGCTCCTAGCTACCCTGGGATGTATGCCATCAGGTCCCATTGCCTTATCCACCCTTGAGCTTAGCAAGCTCTTGTAGGACCCTTTCTTTGTGAAGGGAGTAGTGCTCACCTCCCTCCCCCTGTGTCCATGATGCTGAGCTGTGGGCCTGCCCTACCTTCTCTTCAGTAAATACTGAGCAAAGTATCTATTTAGGATGATGCCTACAGGGTCCTCTTCACATGCTCCCTTTTCTCCATTTAGCTTCGCAATACCCCCTTTGGACTTTCTACTTTCACTAATGTATCTATAGAAAGTCTTGTCACCTTCTTTTACTGTTCGTGCTAGTGTTTCCTCAGTTTGGGACTTTGCCTGCCTTACTGCCTTCCCTGCTTCCCTTAGGGCAGTTTGGTATGCCTCCCTATCTTCATCTGGCTGTGTTCCCTTATATTTCCTGAAGGCCAGCCTTTTGGCTCTGACCTTTCTGCTACTATATTTGAGAACCAAAGTGGTTTCCTTCTTCTTTGCACTTCCTTTTCTGTCTAACACAATGGGATGTTGCTTCAAGTATTGTATCCTTAATGCTTGCCCACTTTGCCTGTACCTCCTCACCTGTGTTTCTTTTTGCCAGGGCTAGCTTAACTCTGTTGGCCATCTTATCAAAGTCAGCTCCTCTGAAGTCCCATATTTTTGCCTTGGAATGGGATGATTTAGATGTAGTAGCCAAATTGAACCATACCATGTGATGGTACTACCAGCCAAACCACTGTCCTAAATTCCTTGTTATGACTGTTGTGCTGTTTGCAATTTGTACCACATAGCTGTACAACAATAAGAGATACGGTATGGAATAGGGTGTACAACACCTATAGTAGTTGCTAACAGAAAGGGCTGCAAAAACAAGAAATGGCTTTAATGTAAAGGAGACATATAAACTAAAACACAGTGCATACAAAAACCAACAAGACCCAGACAGATGTCCAGTCATCCTATTTAGAATATATGATGCCCAGTGACTCCCAGCGAACAAAAAACCTGACCGCTCTTATTTACTGTCTGAAAACACCAACATGGAACTTTATGGAACTACCATGAAATGGTTAAAAAAAGGCCATGGGAGTAAATAAAATAGCAACAACCCTAAAAAAAAAATAAATAAATAAACATTTTTACCAGAGCTGGGATCGAAACTGACAAAACTATGACTAACTGCAGTTGTAGAAAACTGACAATTGTGCCCCCCACCGAGATAATGTCAATTATGGGTCACAAAATTGTAAAGAGCATTAATGATTACTCAAAGCTCAATGAAAAATAACAGTTAAAAATCTCTAACTTAATAAGCAATGTACCAAAAAAGTACAACAACCCCTAGCAAGTCAATGCAGTTATCAAATGAATAACCAGTCATCTAAGATACAAGGTTCCTGGTATGAATATTTCTTTCAACTTACCTTCCATGTTTAAACATCTCCTTCACTTCAGCACAGGTGAGATATCTTTAAGTATAAACATACAAAATAAAAAAAACAGTTACGTTTGTACTGTTTGAAAAAAAATTCAAGTCTGTAGGTCTAGCCGACCGGGGATCCAGGAGGCCGGGAGAAGCAGGCAGAAAGCCGGCGCAGCTCTCGAGTTCCAGGGAGCGGAGGGGCTCCGAGCCGCCAGCGGGACGGCTGTCCGCCTAGCCAACCGGGGATCCAGGAGGCCGGGAGAAGCAGGCAGAAAGCCGGCGCAGCCCTCGAGTTCCAGGGAGCGGAGGGGCTCCGAGCCGCCAGCGGGACGGTGGCATCCGCCTAGCCGACCGGGGATCCAGGAGGCCGGGAGAAGCAGGCAGAAAGACGGCGCAGCCCTCGAGTTCCAGTTAGCGGAGGGGCTCTGAGCCGCCAGCGGGACGGCGGCGTCCACCTAGCCGACCGGGGATCCAGGAGGCCGGGAGAAGCAGGCAGAAAGGTACGGGCAAAGCCGCAAACCAATCGGAAAGCAACCGCTGTCTCTGCCTTGCTTCCGATTGGTGCGCCTTTCCCATAGACTTTAGCTGGGCTTTGCAACACTATTCTGGCCAGGATTTCTGTTATTTTTTAATTTCTTCTCAATTCCACCTAAAAAGAGCTGTTTTACTCTTGTAATGTGCCCGATTTAAGGGTTGTTTTATTGTATTTTAAGATAGTGTTTACAGTCTTTTGGAATTCTGTGTAGGCCAGACGCTTAGGCGCCTAACCCCCCCCATACCCTCCCAGTCTTTTGTTGTGTAAATCCTGAATTTTAGCACCTTATTGCAGATTACTGCAATAAAGGTACCTTGCTGACTGCCTTCTCCTCTGTCCCCCACCTTGTAGCCGGCGCAGCCTCGGAGTTCCAGGGCAGAGGGCTCCGGCCGCCAGCGGGCGGCGGCATCCGCCTTAGCCGGACAGGGGATCCAGGGCGGAGAAGCAGAGAAAGGTACTGGGCAAAGCAGCAAAATTTTTGCCCGCCTCCCTTCCCCCTCTCGCTTGATTCTTTTATACACTTTCTCCTGCCATTTCCTAATCCACGCCCACAGCTTTTTTCCCTTCCTCTCTTAACCCTTACCTGACCTCCACAATGCTACTCTGCTTCCTTTTGCTCCTGAGCCTCTTCTTCCCCATTCCCATATGATAATCATGATATACCCTTGCCATGGTGAATAAGGTAGTGAATATGGTCTGCCCACCCTGCCATCCCAATGGACACCCACCAATTCCTTATTTATTTCCAACCACTTTTACACTGCAACCCTAGGGAATCCCTACATAAAGTCTCTAACAATACAACATGCCTCAAGCACTTTACATGCATCCTGGCTTTATATTAACCCATTATGCCTGTCCATCAGATTATTATGTTACGATAAATCTCATACCTATATAACAGGACCTTCACCACTATACAGTGGGCACCAGAAGAGGAGGAAATGCTCTGACCACTCCCTATCCCTTTCACTTGGTGCCTCCTCAAATTAATCTTCTTCCTTCTGATCTGCATTGGTACTATTGAAATAAATCCTGGCCCCATTGAAAGTTTTTTATCCCCTTCTGATCTAACCTCCATAAATGGCCTAAGCTTCCTTCACTTTAATGTTTGCAGCCTTCTAAAAAAGTTCTCCTTAATACAGGCCTGGGTTGGACATAGTCTACCTGACCTCCTGGTTATCTCTGAAACTTGGCTCACACCTACAACAAACGACAGTGATATAAATCTTCCCAATTATCAGCTCTTCAGATCAGATCGCCCTTCCAGGGGTGGTGGGGTGGCCATATACATTAAGGACACCATCTCTGCATCCTGCCTCATCAATACATCCGAACCAAAGGAATTTGAATGTTTGTCAATTAAAATATCCCTTCCAAATTTGTCTTCATTTAAATTGATTTGCTGCTATAGGCCCCCCTCTGCAGGCCTCAAACTCCTATCTCACCTAGGATCAATACTCAATCTAGGCCCTGAAGATACCATCATCCTTGGTGATTTGAATTTAAACTGGCTATCTAATGTATCTGCACCACTGGTAACCTTCTGTGACACCCATGGATTCACACAATTAATCAAAGATCCAACCAGGATTAACCTAAAAAATTCTAGCAACAGCACACTCCTGGATATTATGTTGGTAAACAAGCCTCACTTATATTCACATGCAGGAGTACTACCAAGTGATGTAAGTGATCATTGTCCTATAGCTGGTATAAGATATACATTCAAACCATCCAATCCTGCAGAATTTGTCCTCAAAAGGTCAAAAAAGAAATTCAACATCTCAGGATATCTCTATGATTTGTGCAATACAACATATTGGCAAGACTTTTACCTTACAACCTCAGTTGAAACAGCTCTCCAGATCTTAAGGACATCATCACTAATGCTCTCAATATTCATGCACCAATCACCAGTATCAGAACTAAAGTAAGATCTTGTCCTTGGTTCACTACTGACCTTAAATCAGCCTTGTTAGCCAGAGACAAACTTTGGAAAAAGGCAAGAAAAACAAAGGATACCAGAGACTGGCTTCAATTCAGAAAAGCAAGAAATTCATGTACAAAACAAATAAGAATTGCCAAAGCTGACTATTATAGAGCTGAATTAGATGCTTCCTACAATAACCCATCCAGACTCTGGGGTACTATAAAGGGAATTCTGGCAAAAAACTCTACCCCTGCCTTAACCTCCAAACTTCTACTAAATGACACAGAAATTACGGGCAAGCAAGAAATCCTAAACACCTTCAATGACCACTTCACTACAGTTGGCCTAGCATTTGACTCCTCACCTGCAAGTCTCTTGAGATCATCTTTGAACCTTTAATCCACTGTGGGACAAATGGCTACTTCAACATTCTCCTTCAACCCAATATCCTTGAAAGAAGTAGAAGACCTCCTATCTAATTTAGATACTTCTAAGAGTGCAGGTACAGACTCCCTGGATCCCTACTTCCTTAAAATAGCATCACACGCCTTATCTGCCCCCCTCACTCATCTCTTCAATCTTTCCCCTAGCTACTGGATCCATTCCCTCCACTTGGAAAACAGCTCAAGAAGTTCCACTACTTAAATCTGGTGATCCCACGGACCTCAACAATTACAGGCCCATTTCCATCCTACCGGTACTATCCAAGATGCTTGAAAAATTAGTAAACTCACAGTTAAGGGCCTATCTGGATAAAAACGACCTCCTAAATCCAGCACAATCGGGATTTAGATCAAGGCATAGCACCATCTCTGCCCTAGCCAAAGTAACTAATGACTGGCAGATTGCCTTGGACAAGAAGAATTGTACCTGTGCTGTGTTCCTGGACTTGAGTAAAGCATTTGACACAGTGGATCATGAATCATTACTCACCTCCCTTAGCTCTCTAGGCCTGGATTCTCTCTCACTCAGCTGGTTTAAGTGCTATCTATCTGATAGGTCACAATTAGTAAAAAATGAAAATTACCTATCCACCTTAAAACCACTGCTAAGAGGTGTACACTAAGGCTCTATTCTTGGCCCTATCCTCTTTGCCATTTATATTAATAATATCGATGCCAACCTCTCTCAATCTAACATTCATCTGTTTGCTGATGATATACTGTATTATATGTCAGTAATCCTCATTACCTAAAGCCTGTAAGCTGTTACAACCAGAATTCTCCATCCTGCAACACAATCTATTGGAAAAAACTACTTCTAAATGCCAAAAAACAAAAGCTATGCTTTTGCCACAAAGAGTTGCTCTGCCATTACCCCATCACCCACCACCCTACAATTATTCACCTTACTTGGAAGAAGCTGGAATTTGTGGACAAGTTCAAATATCTTGGAGTCTGGATTGATAATAAGCTCGACTACTCTGTCCATATTGAAGAGCTACTAAAAAAGTTGAGACAAAGGCTTGGCCTATTTTACAGGATAAAACACTACCTTACCAGAGACTCCAAACAAAGATTAGTCCAGGCATCATTCCTATCCCTCATTGACTATGCTGACTTTCTCTATGGCCATTGCTCACTCTCCCTCTTAAATAAGCTGGACACCCTGTATCATAGATCCATCAGATTTATTACTGACCTTCCCTCTAGCACCCATCATTGCTCTCTTTATATGGCAGTTAATTGGACATCACTACAACACAGAAGAAATAGGAATGCTGCAATCTGGATCTTCAAATCTTTATCAGGCAAACTCCTCCTATATCACAGACTGTTTTACCTGAATTACTTCTGGGCCATACACCTAAGGATCAATGGAAACTCATCATGTTAAAGGTCCCAATGCCTGTTACCGGTTTGGGAGGGCCGCTATCAGCTACTCCCTTGCAGTTACTTGGAACTCACTCTAAAAATCTATGAATCTCAATACCCTCTTACCCTTATCATCCTCCAAAAGATTATTCTCCACCATATTTCCAGAGTTCTGCAATTGCTTTCATAAGGCCTAATCTCCCATCCAACCTACATCCCCCCCTTCCGTATTCCATTATGTTAGTTCCCCTTCTATTATCCAGTCAGCTGTAATCTCTTATAAAAGCTATATAGGCTTATTATTTGTATACTATGCCTGCTATATCTATTCTCTCCTTTTCCTACAGGTTAAGTGATTTTACTGTACATTGTATATATGTAAATTGTTGTAAACTCTCATTCTATGTCATTGTACTGTTGTTCATGTTTTTCTTGTCTATGTAAAAACACTTGTACTCTAATTTGTATGACCACTCAGGTCCATCTTGTAAATGAGCTACGCTCAATGATGTTCGCCTGACTAAATAAAGATTTTGATTGATTGATTGATTGATTGATGAATCCCATCACCCCTGAATGTACAGCAGCAGTATTAAAGATATGTGCCTGCCCTCCCCAGCTAACTTGAAATCAAACTGCAAAATAAAAAGTAAATAACCGCATGACTGTCACTAAGTTTAAAACTTTTGAATAATAAGATATGAGCAGAGAAAAACACACTTTCATGTAAGACTTACTGTTGTAAATGTTTTACTTAATATGCTTTTCTGTTCTGTTACAGATATAAGAAAAAAACTGCAATAAGATAAGATTCAGGTGTATGCATGAGCTGTGGATCATATGGATGGCTAGCTCCATAGCTCTGAGCCAAGTTCGAAATTTGTTAAAACTTTGATAAACCCGGCAGCAATTCTGCTCCACCCCATGCTGACACACTTCCAAAGCACAGCTTCCAAAATCCTACCAGGTTTGTCTCCTCAGGAAGGCCAGATAAACTCCTCTGACTGAGAAATGATGGATGCCATGGGAGCCCAAGTCCTCAATAATGATGCAGATGAAATTAAAATCATCCTTCAGTTGGTTCTTAAAGACATCACTACCTTCAAATCATCCATGGCTACTCTAGAGGAAAAAGTGCAGGATCTCTAGAATTAGGTATGAGACTCCAAAATGTTCCTCTCGTACATCAATGACAAGGATTCCAGGCACGTGGTCCAAATTCAGGAATTAGAGAGGATGGTGGGGCTCCTGTGGATAAGAACAAAAGATGCAGAAAATAGAAGTTGGTGAAATAATCTAAGATTTGTGGGCTTCCCGAGGGGCTGAGCACAAAGATACAGCAGAATTTCTCATAAAAGAATTACTACATCTTCTCCAACACACATAGAAGCACCCATTAGAAATAAAATGAGCACATCAGTTCCTGACACCTGTCACAAAAACTGGAGAAAGACCACAGCCAATAATTGCCTACTTCCTATGTTACCCTGATAAGGAGCTTATTTTGGCACTGGCAAGGGACTGAGGAACTTTCATATGGAAAGGCCACAGAAGACATATTTTTCTGACTACTCTATGGAGTTAGCACAGTTTGCTGTAAGTGCTGTAAATGATCAAAAAGACCCTACAAGAACTCTGCATTCCCCACTAACTTCTGTACCCTGCCAAGCTCACATTCCACAGAAACAGCGTCTCACCCACTTTAAACTCTCCGGAGGAGGCCACCCAGTTCATAATCACCCACTGGCCAGAAAAAGCACATAAACTACAGCACTGCCCTAGATCTACAGTGACATCAAGCTACCCGACTGCACACCAGCAAGACTGGAGACTGCAGCACCCTGCTATCTCAGGTCCCTTTCCAGATACGAAATCAATGGACTAGCAGACTCCCAAATCCAAATTGTCAGGACACCACAGCAAAGACTTCCATAGACCCAGATAGCAATCTCAGGACCACAGAGCACAGGAATGCAGAGGGAACTCTGCGAACTCAGGAATGAACACTGAATCCACAGGAGAGCTAGCACCAAAAAGATTGGGAATTTCTATCAGCATGACTCCAGACTCACAACCCCCTGGCCCACTGCTGCCCTCAAGTAGTGATTCTCTGACTCCTCAACTGAGCAGCATAACCAGCCATACCTGGGCCGACTGGGCAGTGCAGTGTACAGATGTGAACTCGGCAGATGGATAGCATAATTTCATCCAGCACATTACCACGATCCAGGACTGCCATACCTGAATGCCTCCTGCTGGCTCAATATCTTTTATGATGTAAAGTTCAGATTTGCCTGTGTATGCTGTGTACTATATAATGTTATATCCTCTTTCTGTTTCACTCTTCTACCAGGCGATCAATTGAGGCCACCTAGAACGCAGGCGCTAGCCAATGGGTTTTCCTATCTCTCCTCCTGATCAGCTGGAACACTTGCTTCTCACTTTCCCATCTGGGTCCAATTCCTTATGCCCTACTCTGGGTTCAGCAATTCCTTTTTCTCTCTCCACAATACCCAGATGTCACCCCTTCCTATACACACAGTGCTCGAGGCTGCCTCCTGAAAAATTGTTTTCCCTAAAACTCCCACTGAGCAGTATTGCACTCCAGCACCCAAGACGCTGTTTGTATGTTAACAGAACTGGAGTTTTAATTAATAAGGGGCATGCTATCCTAAAATAATGGCAGTGTGATTTTAAAGTGAGATAAACTAGACCTGGCAGGGCTAAGTCAGGCCATTGGGTCGAATACATACATTCGATCTGCTCTCTCTGGCCCCCTCAGTCTCCACCCCGCTTATCTCCCACAGATTAGAGGGGTATTCCCTCCCTCCATTTACTGGCAAACTAAAGTTATAGAAACATAGAAACACAGAAACAGACTTTGACTGCAGATAAGGACTGCTTGGCCCACCCAGTCTGCCCATTTCCCTACCTATTGAATTAGCTGCAGATCCTAGTTAACCAACAGACTGCTTCCTCCTACCTACCACTATAATTGTCTTATGTCTGTCCCATGCATTCTTGAATTCTCCCACTGTTTTTGACCCCACGGGAGGTTGTTCCATGCATCCACCACCCTCTCTGTGAAAAAATACTTCCTCACGTTGCCCCTGAGCCATTCCCCCCTCTTTCTCCAAATTGTACTCCCTTGTTCCTGCACATCTTTTTCTGAAAGATGCTACCCTCTTGGACTTTGTTGATTCCCTTGAGGTACTTGAAAGTTTCAATCATGTCCTGCCACTCCCTCCGCTCCTTGAGATTATACATATTGAGTTTATTTAGTCTCTCTTCATATGGTTTCTGGTGCACACCCTGCACCATTTCAGTTGCACTCCTCTGGACTGCATCCATGGGGTCTCTCCAACTGTCTGTACAGAGGGATGACAACTTCTTGCTTTCTACTGGTGATGCCTCTCCCTATGCATCCCAGTATCCCACCAGCCCTCCTTACTGCCTTCTCACATTACCTGCCTACCTTTAAGTCATCTGATATGATTATCCCAAGGTCCCTTTCCATTTTTGTTGTTGTTAGTACTTCTCCCCCCCTCCCATTGTGCACTCTCCCCCTGGGTTTTTGTTTCCCAGGTGCATTACTTTGCACTTCTTTGCATTGAATGTAAGCTTCCATACTTTTGACCATTCCTCCAACCTTGCCAAGTCCCTTCTCATCCTTTCCACCCCCCCTTGTGTATCAACCCTGTTGCAGATCTTTAGGTCATCTGCAAAGCGGCATACCTTTCCTTCCAGCCCCTCTGCAATGTCACTTATAAAGACGTTAAAGAGGACCGTCCCCGGTACTGAACCCTGCAATACCCCACTAGTAACATCCCTTTCTTTGGAGTGGACTCCATTTACTATTACCCTCTGCATCCTGTTGTCCAGCCAATTTTTTACCCAGTCTACCACCCTGGGACCCACTCCCAGGCTGGCTACCTTGTTTATTAATCTTTTGTGTGGGACTGTGTCAAATGCCTTGCTAAAGTCTAGGTAGGCCATGTCCACAGCCCCTCCCTGGTCTACTACTTTGGACACCTACTGTAATCAAAGAAATCTATTGGATTCCCTGACATGACCTTCCTGCTGTGAATCCATGCTGCCTTGGGTCCTGTGTCCCGCTGACCTCAAAGTACTCAGCTGTTCTTTCTTTCAGAAGTGATTCTATCATTTTCCCCATCACTGAGGTCAAACTAACAGGTCTGTAGTTTCCTGCCTCTTCCTTGCTCCCAAGTTTGTGAAGGGGAATCACAATGACCTTCTTCCAGTCCTCAGGTACCACACCATCCTCACATGATTTGTTGAAAAGGGTAGTCAGTGGGGTTACTTAGTTCTTTTAGAATTCTAAGGTGAATCCCATCAGGCCTCATTGCCTTGTCCACCTTGAGTTTTAGGAATTCTTTCAGGACCGTTTCTTCTGTGAATGGACAGGCATCAGCCTCCCCATCTAGAGTGCTTCTATTGTTTGGTTTAGGTACTTCCCCATCCTCTTTTTTTTGTGAATACTGAACAAAAGTATTTGTTCAGTATCTCTGCCTTTTCACTGTCACCCTCTGCCCACCCCCTCCCCTTATTAAGCCTCACTATCCCTTCCTTGGTCTTTCTTCGCTCACTAATGTACCTATAAAAGGTTTTATCCCCCTTCTTAACCGAGTTGGCTATATTTCCCTCGGTTTGGGACTTTGCTATTCTGACTGCCTTTCCCACTTTCTTCTGCTTTAACTGGTACACTTCTCTGTCCTGCTCCTTCTGTGATTCCTTATACTTTCTGAATGCTATCTTTTTCTCCCTAACCTTCCCTGCCACTTCTTTTGAGAACCATAGAAACAGAAACAGAAGTTGACAGCAGAAGGAAACCGCTAGGTCCATCTAGTCTGCCCATTTGTTTTAGACCTATTTTGACACTTTAGTTGCCCTTTGTAGTCAGGGCTCCCTTGTGTCTATCCCATGCATTCTTGAATCCCCCCAAAGTGTTAACCCCCCACAACCTCTTGGGGCAGGCTGTTCCAGGTGTCCACCACTCCTTCTGTGAAGAAAAACTTCTTGGTGTTGGTAGAGAACCTCTCTCCTTGCAGCCTGAGGTCATGTCCCCTGGTCCTGAAGCCCTTCTTAAAGTGAAAAAGTTCATGTGCCTGTACCTTGTTAATGCCTTTTATGTATTTGAATGTTTCAGTCATGTCTCCTCTCTCTCTTCTCTGCTCCAGGGAGTACATATTTGGTTCCCTAAGTCTTTCCTCATAGGTATTGTAGTGCAGACCCTGAATCATTTTTGTTGCCTTTCTCTGTACTGTTTCTACCTGGTAAATGTCTTTCCTAAGATGAGGCCTCAAGAACTGGACTCTGTATTCCAGGTGAGGCCTGACCAGCGATCTATACAGTGGTAGTAACACCTCTGTCCTCCTGCTCATGATTCTCCTCCCAATGCAGCCCAGCATTCTGTTGGCCTTCAATGTTGTCTTCTCACACTACTTGCTAACCTTCAAGTCATCTGAGATTATGATTCCCAGATCTCCTTCCTGGTTTGAGGCTGCCAGATTTTCGCCTCCTAGGTAATGCTCCTTTCTTGGATTTTTCTTTCCTATGTGCATGACCTTGCACTTTTTGGCATTAAATCTCAGCTGCCACACTCCAGACCATTCTTCTAGTTTCTTGAGGTCTGCTTCCATCTTGCTCACTCCTTCTGAGGTGTCCACCCTATTACATATCTTGGTATGGTCTATGAACTGACACACCTTCCCTTCCAGTCCATCAGCTATTTCTGTTATAAAAACATTGAAGAGCAGAAGCCCCAGCACTGAGCCCTGTGGCACCACGCTGGTCACCCTGCCTTTTGTCGATTGCATTCCATTAACCTGTACACTCTGGGTTCTGACTTGTAACTAGTTTTGTACCCATTTGACTACTTCTGGACCAACCCCTGTGTGGTCAAGCTTCTTTACCTGCCTTCTGTTTGGAACTGAGTTGATGACCTTACTAAAGTCTGGGTAGACTACATCTACTGCCCCACTGTCGTCCACTATTTTTGTAGCGTAGTCAAAAAACTCAAGCAGATTTGTCTGGTATGACCTACCTGCTGTGAAACCATGCTGTCTAGGGTCTTGTTGACTGCTAGTTTCGAAGAATGCTGTGATCCTCTGTTTGAGCAGTGTCTCCATTAGTTTCTGTACTATAGATGTGAGGCTCACTGGTCTGTAATCACTAGCCTCTTCACAACTGCCTGATTTGTGAAGTGGAACCACGATTGCCTTTTTCCAGTCTTCGGGTACCACACCGCTCTTCAAGGATTTCATTAATAGAAGCGCCAGAGGGGCTGCTAATTCTGCCCCAGTTTCCTTAAGGATTCTGGAGTGCATCTTGTTTGGTCCCATGGCTTTGTCTGCTTTTAGTTTAATTGGCACCTCCCATACTTCGGCTTCTGTAAAGGGACTTGCATCTACCCCTGGTCCTAGGGTGTTGCGTTTTATCAAGGCTGGGCTATCCCATGGGTCCTCTTTGGTAAACACCAAGCAAAAGCATTTGTTGATTTCGACTTTCTCTAGGTCATTTTTGGTGCATTTCCCTTTTTCAGTAGCAATCTTTATTATCCCCACTTTTGCCTTCCTACGTTCCCTAATGTATCAAAAAATGATTTGTCTCCTGTCTTTGTCTCTTCTGCTATCTTTTCCTCTGTCTGGGCTTTTGCCTTTTTAATTTATTTTTTAGACTCTCATTTTTTCCTTGTATGACTCCCAGTCTTTCTCAGTTTTGGTTTCCAGGTATATGCTGTACGTCTTCTTTTTTTCTTTTGAGTCTGGTAGCCATTTCCTTGAAAAAACATAGAGTATTTCTTTTTCTTTTTGCTTTGCTGACCCATCTGGCATATTGATCTGTGGCAGTCTTTATTGCTGTCTTGAGCCTCCCCCATATGACCTCCACCTCCTCAACCTCTGTTTGCATTAACTGGCTACTTATGTTCTTCCTCATTTTTTGGAAGTCAGCCTATCAGAAATCTAGCATGAGTGGCTGGTGTCCTGTGTTATGTTTACCTTAAAGCTTACCATGCGATGGTCACTGTTGCCCACATGGCATCTCACTTCAATGTCCTGGACCCTTTCCGAGATTGTGAGGACAAGATCGAGAATAGCATCTTCCCTTGTTGGGGTTTTATCAAGTTGGCACAGTCCCGTGCCTTGTAGTGACAATAGGAAGTCCCTACTTCTTCTTTTTGCTGCTTTTAGTGTGCTCCAGTTAATATCTGGTAGGTTGAAGTCCCCCACCTGTATTACTTCACCTTTATCAGACATTTTGTGGATTTCCTCTATTAGGTCTTTGTCTCCTTTATCTCCTTGATTTGGGGGCCTGTACATGATGCCGATTCTGAAGGGTTTTCCTTTGCCCAAGTCTACTGTTAGCCACAGTGACTCAAAGTCCCCAGGTTGCCCTTTTCCTTCTGTGGCTATTATTTCCTCATGAATGTAAATGGCTATGTCTCCTCTTCTTTTTTTGCCCTGCCTATCTTTACTCAACAGATTGTAACTAGGAATGGCCGTATCCCATCCATGGTTTTCCATGAACCATGTTTCTGTTACAGCCACCCAGTCCAACCTTTCTGTTTCCAAGATGGCTGTGAGTTCGGGAAGTTTGTTTGTTAGGATCCTAGTATTTGCAACCATTGCCTTCCAGGAATGTGCATCCTCTTTGGCGCAAGGTTGTACCCTCTTCCTGGACTGCTTCAGTTTGCTCTTTCCAGCCAAGAGATTATGGAGGTTGCTGGTTCAGCAAGTGTTGGCTCTGATTTGTTTTCTGAAGATGTATGCAGGCATTTGGCATTTTGGGGAGTATGACCAGTGACGGCAAGGGTGTGAGCTGCATCATACTCCCATTTATTTACTTTAAACTACCTGTATAGACATCAGATTTTTGTCTGAGTGCTCGCACACCTTCTCTGTTTAGGTGCAATCCATCATATTTTAAAAAACTCTTTTGCAAAAGTTGTGCCAGTTTTCTATGTAGTGGTATCTCTTGTCTTGGCACCAATCAAGCAGCCATGAGTTGAATTCACCTACTTCAATTTTTCTGACTCGCTTGGTGCTTTTTCCTTTTTCCCACATGGGCAGCACTTTTGAGAAGGCTAATTTGGACAGAAGGGAAGAAAGTTTGTTGGCCAGGTCCTGGAAGTGTTTCTTGGCCTCTTGAACTGTGTAATTTGCCAAGTCATTGGTGCCAAGGTGTGTTATTACATGTGTAACATCCCCTGATTCCTGCACAATTGTCTTTATGTGGTTAGTGTCCCTACTTGCAGAGCATCCTGGTAGACCCTTTACCACAATGTCGCTTTTAACATTTTGTGTTAGGTAGTGTTTCACTCCTCAGATCATGGAATCCCCAATTATGAGAATATTGTTTTTGTTTATATTTGTGTCATTTTTATTTTGAGTTTTAGTATTTTTGTTGTTATTGCATTTGGTTTTGGTATTGTTGTTGGTTATATTTTGAGTATTAGTATCTTTTATTTTTATCATATTTTGTATTGGTTTTAATTGGAGTGTTAACTTTTGGGGGGTTGATTTCTTTACCTTGTATTACTTTGTCTGTGGTTGGTAGCAGTGGAGTGAACCTGTTTTTGGTTTGGATGGCTGGGAAATGGTCCTGTTTTTTGGCTTTCTTCCTGGGCATCCTATGATGCCTCTTTTTCCTTATCACCTGACAGTCTTTTGGCCCTGCCTCAAGTCCTGGCCCTTGGCTGACATGCTGGTACTGGTGGGGGGGGGGGTTGAGGAGGTGTGCCATAAAGTTCCCTGTATTGAAGGTCTTATATTATAGTCCAAGCATCCTGTAGTTGGGCTGCAACACCTGCTATAGTGCAACATGCTTGGCAGGGTCCTGGTTGCCATTTGTAGATCCTATTGTACAGTGCACCGCAGTTTTTGCCACTGACAATGTCCTTTTTTTTTTAGTTGTGAGACAGTGCTGATTCTTGTTTCTTGGCAGGAAGTGTGGATGAAAATGAAAACAGAACTGTGAGGTTTTTTTGTTTGTTTGTTTTTTTGTACCTCACTACCTCCTAACAGGTGTTGTGGGTGGCACGACACACCTCTAAAGCAAGAGCACTCAGGGGAGGGTAGGTGGGCATATCCAACTGTTCCATGTATGCTGTTGAAAACAATTGGGTAGCTGTTGAACAGATGAGGTCTAGCTTGTACTCCTGCAAGGTAAGGAGGAATCTGGTTACTAGCTCAGTTTTCTGCCCTTTGGCTCAGAATAGCTCTGTGGAGTCCTTGCTGCTTGCAGTAAAAAAACATGCCTGTGGTCCTTGCATCCTGGCTCCCTGCTGCTGTAAGGGAGAGGGAACTGATGCACTGGATGCAGGACAATATCCACCCTTCTCAAATGCTGGAGTGCCCAGGGAACTGGTGCAGCAGAAGCCGCTGCCAAGAGTAGAAACCGACGATGAGATAGAACCTGGATGCGGCTATGCTGCTACGAGTTCTGCTTGTAGTGCTTCAGTCGGCAGACCTGCAGACAAGAGCATGGGAGAATTTAAATCTCCTGCTTGTGTTTCCCTCAGGTGAAGATCAATAAAGCTCAGGAGACATTAAGGCTAGGGGCTGGACTGCACTTGGCATATGCCTCCTAGGGTTGCCCTTTGTGTCTGAGCTGTTCTGCTGGAGAGAATTGAAAAGTAGGAAAAAAAACTATTTTTCTAAAGCTTTTTTTTTTTTGCCTTCTAGTCAGTTCAGGTAGGATGTGGGCAGTGACATGCAGAACCTATATAGGAATAGGACCCAGGGGTGGGTAGGATTAGGGGGTAGGTTGGAGGGGTAGAACCTTTGTTTCTCCTTCCTGCTGAAAAAACAATCAGTTTGTTAAAGTCTGCCACTTAGCAGCACAACTTGAGACAGGAGGAGAGATGGTCTCTCTCCTAGTCGATGAAGATCAGTGAAGCTCAACAGACAGTAAGGCTAGGGGCTGGACCACATTAGGAATATGCCTCCTAGGGTTACCCTTTGTGTCTGAGCTGTTGCATCTGACTGTTTCTGGCTGAGAGCTTTCTATTAGCTAACCACTATTTCAGTAGTGGGTATAGCAGGCAGTAAGGCTAGGGACTGGATCACTCTTGATGTATGCCTCCTAGGGGTGCCCTTTGTGTATGAACTGTTACTTCCAGCTGAGAGCTTTCTATTAGCTGACCACTAATTCAGTAGTGGTACAGCAGTTAAAATGCTGATTTACATACAGCAGCCAGGAATTCTGGGTAAGTGTTCAAACTGCTCCTTAGGCAGAGAGAGAGAGCAACCACTGGCTAGGTCTGAGCAGAACGATCAAGGAGAGAAGTCGCTTCAGCGGAGAAAGGAGCCCAGACCGTGCACTCCAAGGGGGATTCAGCCAGGATGAACTGCTGTCAAGGAATCCCTGCTTCTGTACCTGTCAGAGTCTTCCCTCCCTCTGCGATTGGTCTCTTTCCCAGTCGGTGAAGATCAGTGAAGCTTAGCAGACAGTAAGGCTAGGGGTAGGAGCTCACTTACCGTACGCCTCCTAGGGCTGCCCTTTGTGTCTGAGCCGTTGCTTCTGGTTGTTTTTGGCTGAGAGCTTTCTATTAGCTAACCACTATTTCAGTAGTGGATACAGCAGACAATAAGGCTAGGGGCTGAACCACTTTTGGCATATGTCTCCTAGTGGTGCCCTTTGTGTCTGAGCTATTGCTTCCAGCTGAGAGCTTTCTATTAGTCAACCACTATTTCAGTAGTGGTATAGCAGTACAAATGCTGATTTACCTACAGTAGACAGGAATTCTGGGTCAGTGCTCCAGCTGCTCCTTATTGTGAGAGAGCAGACACTGGCTGGGTCTGAGCAGAGCGATCGAGGAGAGAAGTTGCCTCAGTGGAGACAGGAGCCTGGACTGTGCACTCCAAGGGGGATTCAGCAAGGTAGAGCTGCTGTCAAGGAATACCTGCTTCTGCACCTGTCAGAGTCTGCCCTCCCTCCATGACTGGTCTCTTTCCCAGTCGGTGAAGATCAGTGAAGCTCAGCAGACAGTAAGGCTAGGGGCTGGACCGTACTTGGCGTATGCCTCCTAGGGTTGCCCTTTGTGTCTCACCATAGTGTTTTTTTCCTTATTTTGTTTTGTTTATTTGCTTCACAAAAAGGCTTGTTGCCTCTGTGATGGCAGTTTTGATTTTTCCCCATTGTTCCTACTCCCCTCCTTCCTGCCCTTGTGCTGGTGCATTCCTGAGGCACTCTCCCATTCTGCCAAAGTCAGCCCTTCGAAAGCCCAGTAACCTTGCTTTTTTATGACTTGACTCTATGGCTGTGTTTATTGTGAACCACAACGTCTGGTGGTTGCTTGTTCCCAGATGGCAGCGCACCTCTAAATCCAAAATCCTCTCACTGTCTCTGCTTGAGAGTACCAGGTATAAAACTGCTCTCTCCCAAGTGGGTTCCAACACTAGCTGCTTGAGGCATGCCCCCTGTATGGCATTGAGAATGACTCTGCTCTTGGATGTGGCTGCAGTAAATGTGCTCCAGTTAACATCTGGCATATTCAGGTCCCCCATCAACAATATCTCCCCTTTTTCTGCCATTCTAAGGATGCATCCTATCATTTACTTGTCCATTTCCTCCCCCTGAGATGGGGATCTGTATACAATCCCTGTGCAGATTGTGGTGCTATTTCCTGTCTCCAAGGTGACCCACAGTGCGTCCTCTCCTCCCTGTTTACAATTTAGTTCTGTTGCTTTGATCTCTTTCTTCTTTTGCCCTCCCTGTCCCTCCTGTAGATTGTGTACCCCAGAATGTTGACATCCCAGTCATGGGTCTCTGTGAACCAGGTTTCTCTGACTGCCATGATATCCAGGCATCCCTCTTCCATTAAGGCCACTAGTTTGGGAAGCTTGTTACCCAGACTATCGGCATTGGTACTCATCGTCCTCCATTTTGTGATGGCCTTACCCCTTTTAGCTCTATCCCTGTACTTACTGCCTTTGCCTTTTTCTCCATTTACCCCTTTCCCCTATTGACCTCTCTACCTTGGTGTTAACCTTGCTAACTACCCTGTTTTATGGGGGAGGCTGGGAATTCCTTGCTTCTTTTCAGTGCCTCCCACTTGGCTAGTTTAAAAGCTTGCCAAGGAAGCATTTAAAGTTATCACCTAGGATCCTGTTTCAACTCCCAGACAGATGAAGACCATCATGCCAGTATAGGACTGTATCCCTCCAGGTGGACCCCCAGTCCCCAGTGAAGCCAAAACCCTGTGATCTACACCAGTTTTTCAACCACTCATTGAATCCCAGGGTGCAGAGTACCATAGCCTCACACATGCCATAGACAGGAAGCACCTCTGAGAAGGTTACTGTGCATGCTACTTGTCTAAGGCCCCTCTCCAACTCCACAAACTCCTCCTGCACAGCTCTGATCCTATTCCCAGCTAGGTCATTTGTCTCTAGGTGGACAATGACATCCATCTCCCTCTCCTGTGCAGCTGCTCCTGCAATCCTGAGCATTCGCTTCCTGTCCCTCCATTCCATGGTGCCAGGCAGGCTTCTTACATCCCTCTCCCCCCTCCCCCAGTTCTACCCCCCACCTTGCCACAGCCCCTCTACAATCCAGCGAGCAGAGTCACAGTCTCATTCCAATAGACAAGAACATATCTATGCTGCAAGACAGCGCTGCATGAATGTGCACACTTTCAAGCAGCCTGCCTGCATAAAGCCATATGTGTACAAAGCAGCAATCCCAGAGAGATACACTGCAACCTAGATTCCCATTTCAGTATGAACACAGTGTAGACTGAAATACCACTTCTTTTATTAACTGAGCTGTAAAGCTACTGCATTGACATTCTGTTACATTCCTTTACCACTGCATTATCTTTATTTTTTAAATGCACAATGTAGTAACACTGCACACACTTAACAATTTTTCTTGTATACTTGTTTACCACTGCACTGACTTTGATATGAGGTACAGTATGGTACACTACAATAGCACTAAAAATACTTAGTGCACATTTTTAGATAATTCTCTCACAGTTAGTATACTCCCACATTATAGTTATTATTTGTATTGTTATCAGTAACATAATGGAAACTCCTTGTAAATGTTCAAATTGCTTTTGCTATTCTGGTTTCACTAACAGAGCTTTACAGTTAATTGCCCTCATGCACGTTTCTTTAGATTATTTAAATTTAAACATATTTTTTGTTCATTATGTTTGCTTGCATGCATGTGCAAGAAACATAGTGCAATGATCCAAAATGCAATGCCGTACAGTTGAAAGGGAGAGCACCGCTTGAGTGAGCAGCGGTCCCCCTCCCCACACACACACATGCGAGAGCACACACATTGCATGCTTATGTGCTCCTACCTCCCCCACGCACACACTGTTTGGCCGATGGGGGTGCCCAAGCCCCCGTCAGCTCTACTGTTCCTCCCCCCCCGCAGTCTGTATGGCTGACAGGGGTGCCCAATCCCCTGTCGGCTCTACTGTTCCCCAGACTATCAGGTGCCACACTGGGAGCCCACCCCAGTGTGGCAGCAGATCCTATGGCTGGCGGGGTGCCCAATCCCCATCAGATCCACTGCCCCTCAACAGCCTTCCAGCTGCCGCAAACGTCCCCGTTAGTCCAAATAAAAAACCTGAAAGAAAAAAACCTTCCCTCGCTGTGTCTTCACCCCTCGCCCTCGCCCACCCACTGCTCACCCTGCCTCCCACACCCCACCTCACCCTATACTTACCTCCGAGCTCGGCGCGACGATCTTGGTGGACAAGGAACACGCTCTGCACTCTTCAAAGCCGACCGCGAACTGAGGAAATGCCGTAAGCTGTATAATGTAATGAATATGGTTTTTCAACTTAGCTGCATATCTCAGGCATTTTTGGAATTTTGGCAAATTTTTCAACATGGGGTTTTGGGACCCCTCTCATGAATTCTGTCACTGTCATGGTGTTATCGGGCCTGAAGGGTGATTTGCTGTAACTGTGCGGAAATCACTTTTCAGGACCGATTCTGATCGCTGATGCCAGTGTTCATAAGGTGGACTCTCAAAAAGCCTATGTTGAAAATTTGGTGAATAAATTCCTAAAAATGACTGTTTTACGAGCGATCCAATGCACTGTTCCTACGCACGCTCGTAGGTTCGCGAATTTTCAATATTTTCACTCTGGATTTTCAACATTACCATTTGACCACACTTCCTTATGAGTAGTACAGCTGTCATTTTTCACATCTCACCCAAAATGTGTTTCCGCACATGCAGCGCTCAACGGCGCACTCGGTGTGTGAAATCAATGTTTGGGACACAGTAAGAAAATCACTGACACTGTTCATGAGCAGAGGTGTTAAAATGGGTATGTTAAAAATTTGGTGAAAAAATTCCCAAAAATGACTATTTTACTAGCATGCGTTGTGCTGTTCCTACGCACGCTCGTAAGTTCATGAATTTTCAATATTTTCACTCCAGATTTTCCACATTGCCATTTTACCATACCTTCTTATGAGCAGTATAGCTTTCATTTCTCACTTCCCACCCAAAAGGTGTTTCCGTGCATGTAGCGCACAATGGCGCAGTCGGTGTGCAAACTCCATGTATGGGACACATTAAGAAAATCACAGTCACACTGTTCATGAGCAGAAGTGTTAAAATGGGTATGTTAAAAATTTGGTGAAAAAAATTCCCAAAAATGACTGTTTTACGAGCGTTTGTTGCGCTGATCCTACGCAAGCTCATAAGTTCGCAAATTTTCAATATTTTCACTCCAGATTTTCAACATTGCCATTTTACCACACCTCCTTATAGAGCAGTACTGCTGTCATTTTTCACATCTCACCTAAAACATGTTTCCACTTCATGTAGCATAATGGCGCAGTCGTGTGCTAAATCAATGTATGGGACATATTAAGAAAATCACAGTGACACTGTTCATGAGCAGAGGTCTTAAAATGGCTATTTTGAAAATTTGGTGAAAAAATTCCTAAAATGACTGTTACGAGTGAGCATTGCACAGTTTCCATGCACCCTCATAAGTTCATGAATTTGTAATATTTTCAGTCTAGATTTTCACCAGTGGCATTTTTCCACACTTCCTTATGAACAGTACAGCTGTCATTTTTCACAACATGGCCGAAATGTGTTTTCACACTTTCAGCACAGAAATGCGTGGTCGCTGTGCAAAACCATTGTTCGGGACAGATAAAGAAAATCACAGTGACACTGTTCATGACCGGAGGTCCCAAAATGCCTGTGTTGACAATCTGCTGTAAACAATTCCCAAACTAATTACATTATGGGTGCACGTTGCACAGTTTCTATGCACGTCATGACTTCACCAGTTTTTTTAATATTTTCACTGCAGATTTTCAACATTGCCATTTTTTACACCTCCCCATCAACAGTACAGCTGTCAGTTTTCACATCCTGTTCAGAATGTGTTTTTGCACCTGCGGTGACAAATGCTGTAGTCGCTGTGCAAAAGCAGCTTTTGGTTAACAAACTGATATTGCCACTGTTCATGAAGTGGGGGTCACAAAAAACCCATGTTGAAAATTTGGAGTGAAAATACCAACAAATGCCTGAGGTGTTAGGGTTTCTGACCATAACACCCCACCCTGTAGAGAATGACAGGCATCAGGGCTGTGACTTGGGATTGTCACCTGCAATGCTCATACCATTCCACCCCCACCCACACCCTGCAGCCACTGAGAGGCATCGAGGTGTGCCTTGGACTCTTTTAGCCCCCCAAAGTTCACCCCATTCTCCTATACCGCACCCATCTCACAATATTTCCTGATAGAATGTGGTGCACATAAGGGCCAAAGACCCCAAGGCACACCGTGACACTTGTCAGTGTCTGCACAATAGGGTGTGGTGAAATGGCGTGGCCGTTATGCCTGATGACCCAAAGGCTCACCCCAATGCCTGTCACTATCTGCAGGGTGGTAATGGGGCTGGCTTCAGTTCAATACTTCACTGCCATTCCTATTATGCAGCTCTGTAACTCCTACACTACCAATGCCAATGCCAGCAAGCAAACATTTGGCATTGACAAATGCTTGTTTGTTATCCTTTTACCATCTCACAGTTAATATTACTGTCATCTTAGCTTCATATAAATAGTTGGGTTATAGTATACCTACTCCAGGTATGCACTGCCACCATGTCCACAGCACATTGAACTAATCTCAAGGCTACAGTATACTGACTCCTTAATGTCACTACATTTCAAATTCCATTGTCAGTGTATTGGTCCTTCAAGCCCTGCGTCTTTTTTTTGTTATACCAACCATTCCTGTGTTATCAAGTGTTAATCCCTTTCCTATCACATGCCCCTTAGCAGTTGTTGAAATTGGCACCTGCTGACTATCCAAAGGCTGGTATATTCTGCATCTGGCTAGTAACATTAACCTTTAATTAGCCCTGCTGGCATGTACTGCCGAAGCCAACATTTCAGTAACACCAGCTGGACCAATATGAAGGCTTGAGTTAATTGTATCAGTGAAGTCCATACATATGCAAAGTTTGGCAAGTTTAAATTTTTGCACAGCACATTTTATGATTCAGATAGTGGTTGTTGGGGGATGTGCACAGTGGTTAAGTACTGTCTTGCATATCAGAGCCAGTGAGTGTGGGGTTGGTGAAATTAATTAATGACACCATGAGGATGTGGGCCATTTCACTACCAGAGAATGTTTATACCAAACAGGAGGCAGGGTAGTTTTGTAGGTTTTATTAGTACAATACTATGCCTCACTGAATACTAAATTTAGTATTAAAGCAGTCATTCATTTATCTTTAAAGACTAATTTTAATATTTTTTTATCATCTTTAATCACAACAGAATACAACCTCTAAGAAGGAGCACTGAGCCAATTGCTGGAGCCACTAGCATTCATTCCTTACACTTGTATTATCTCAAGAGCTGTGCTCAACAGAATGGACCACAAACAATCCATACTTGGATAAGGTTAAAATATTTATTAAAATAACATTACAGCAGACATCATCCTGTCAGCCCTCACCATCGTTTCACACATGTAGGTGCATTGTCAAGGCACCATTACAAAGCATGTGCATGTGTGAAATGTTGGTGAGGGCTGACAGGATGATGTCTGCTGTAATTTATTTTAGTAAATGTTTTAACCCTGTCCAAGTTTGGATAATCTGTGGTTCGATATGTTAAGCCCATCTCTTGAGATGATACAACTTCTAAGAATACTAAATTCTAAGAGCCATTCAATGAACTATTTGATTAAGAGTAAATTATTATTAAATGAAGATTAGAAATAGATCTGCAGTGCTCTTCAAAGTACAACTTTTATGAATACTCACTGAATCATAAATGAAGACTACAGACTGCTGTCTTTCCCAGTTTCCCCTATGAGAAACTAAAACAAATTTGTAACTCCAATTGTGTAGACGTTTTCCTGTTATTACTGTTTCAGCATAAAGTACAATATTTCCATTGTTTTCTAGCAGAAAATATATTTACAAAAAATCCAAATAGGATATTATCCCTACTCATGTCCCATTCTGCTATATACAACCAAAACTTGGACAGTTGTTTTGTGTACCATCCAAACACTACTGCACACAAGGCATATTAAAATACCATAGATTTCCAATGAAGTTAGGCAAACCTAATAATTCTCACCATTAAATCTTGTCATAAATTCTTTAATGGATTTTTTTGTCTTACTGTATACACAAAAGGTTTAAATTTAGAAATGAAATAGTTCCTCCACTAGCCTTAAATATGGACAGTGGTTATTTTTGGGCCAGATTCCAAGACATTTACGCATGTCACAAGGTGACATGCGCCAGACCCAATGGCGCATGTCACACCTCGCACCACGCATTGTGCTGGTTGGGATTCTAGGAGGCATCCTGTGCCATGGCGCGGGCAGCCTACGCCCAAGGGGACATCTGCCAGCTACAGTCCCTATGGTAGAAGCGGGGGTTACAGAAGCAGCTGCACCCTATTCTGAGAGGCCAGCTGCCATAACCCAGTTATGCAATTACAAGAATTACTGCAGCACTGTGGGGTTAGACCAGCTGTGATCTAGTCTAATGGGCTTCTGTCCTGGCAAAACTGAAGTCCCCCCCGCAGTGCCACAACACACAAACAACTGTGCCCTATGGACCCACCAACACTGGAAAGCCCCCCTATTACCGGGGTGCCACCTGCCAGCACCTGGGTTTGGTTTGTCCGGTGCCACCCTTGAGCCTCTTCCACACTGCTGACCCCCCCATGGCCCACGGGGGCTTGCGGGCTGTTTTCATGGCTGGGGGGGGTCAGGGGCAGTTCTTTCCAGTCAGCATCTTGCGGCACCCAGGTCCATTGGGCCATTCTCGTGGTGCAACCCTGTGGCTGCTGCAAGTTTCAGGACATAAGTGCCAGGGACCCTGCCTGTCATGGAATAGGGTGCAGGGTCCCTGGCATAGTGGTGCATGTCGTAACTTGCATATGTCCATGAGTTGTGACATGTGTCCTGGAATCGGGCCTCTTGTGTCTTGCTGTTACACATTCCTGCTGCCCGCTCTGAGGACCAGGAGGGATTGACAAACTATGAGCCTGATGTACAAAGGTTAGTGCACATGTTAACATAGTTAGCTAACATGGATTTGCATGCGTGCTCCCAGCCAGCCCTTATCCAGAAGCCCAGGGAGTGCCTTAATAACCCAGCAGTGCTGAAGTGCTAAAATACTATGGCACCTATGCAAATGAAGGTGTCCTCTCATGCATACTAATGGAGCAAAATATTCAAAGTTTTGAGGTGGCATCAAACAGCCCCCAAGCAGTGCTGTTCACTATATCTGCAAACCACCTCTTAGTTGGGTGCTAAGCCTATTCCCCCAGCCACCCAATGCAGGGCATCTGTACTATAGGGTGTCCCATCAATACCACATTGGAAAAACCAATAAGCACATAGAGTTTACTATACTTTGTTATTCACAGTTCAGTCGATGGCCAGCCACTGTGGTAGCAGGAGGACTGTGCCGATCATCAGCTGGGTTTTGGGATGGGGTGAGCATGGTGGTAGGTCACTGTCTGCAAGGGTTGGAAGGTGGGAGGTCCACTAGATCACCAGGGACATGGGACACTTTAGTTTTATTCCAATGGCGTGAGTGAGGAGGAGGTACACTGGACACGTTTGTGATTTATTTATAGGGCAGGTGTTCAGGTGGGGGGAGGGACCACTAGACTAACAGGGAAGAATATATTTTACTACTGGGATGGTGATCGGAGACTGAGGAGGGTGGAGGAACAACTAAATGGTATACCATTGTTATAGTGATGGGAACACAGTAAAGACCATCACAGCGACAATACCGACAGGTTGCTGTGATGGTCTGCTAGTTTACCGACACTGCTGGCACTGGGGAATTCACCCGCTCCCCGAACCAACTCCAACTCGGATTTGGTTATTTAAAGTGTGGGGGTGCAGGGGACAAAGCACCCCACAAGAAACACACTTTTCTACAGTGATAGCACAATGCCAATTGGCGGCATTTAGCTGTCACTGTACTGATGGTCACTGCAATACGTGTCGCTATGGCGTAGTGGAACCCCACTAGATTACCAGGGAAGAATTTTTTTTAATGTCAGGATGGCGATCGGAGACCAGTAAGGGGGGAGGGTCCAATAGACTACCAAGGAAGAATTTCTTTTATTGTCAGGATGGTGACTGGAGACCGGGGATGGTCTCCTATC
This sequence comes from Neoceratodus forsteri, assembly GCA_016271365.2. Classification (NCBI taxonomy): domain Eukaryota; kingdom Metazoa; phylum Chordata; order Ceratodontiformes; family Ceratodontidae; genus Neoceratodus; species Neoceratodus forsteri. Next base: position 536,514,652 of record CM057449.1, on the reverse strand, counting down.
TATTTTTTGCTAATTCTAAAAATAAAAAAAAAGGTAGCTAAAAATGAAACACCTCTCATTTGGTAGATATTTTTGTGATGAACAACTTTCATGCTCACAGTACCATGCCATCATTTTTCATTTTAGTTAAGAAAAGAGGGAGAGAGATGGGTCTGCTCGCACGGGCGCGTGTGTGTGTGTGTGTGTTGTTCCTTAACTTATCAGATAATTGACACATTGTTATTTTTCCCTTTATTTTTAATGGTTTACTTTCAAATGTTGACATGTTTAGAAAAAGGAAGACAATAACAAACTAAGACGACTCTGACTGAATTACCTTGCCATGGAGAGCTGTTGATGAAGAACTGTGAAACTTGAAACCTGAGCTGAGGTACCAGACTGCAGTGAGTGAAGGGATTCCACTGTCTCCTAACACACAGCTGGGGGGAGCAAACAGTTTAGTGCAGGCAGATTTGATTTCATTCCCCTCCCCCATAAGAACAAAAGCTGTGCTGCATTAGGAAAGGAATTAAGACCCCTTTTCCTGATGATAGCAGTGTGCCTGCATGGCTCCACCCTTGCAGTCATAAAAAGTACATAAATATAAAGAAAATGAGACCTAAATCACAATGGGAGGGCTTTAAGCCCGAAGTTCAATGGGCAGAGCAACAACATCACTCCCCAATTGGGATTAAAAGGTCACCCTGGGACCCTCCAGGATTCGTTTTTCATTGCAGCCAGAGGCGTTGCTCTCCTATACCTCTTTCTGGATTTATGCTGCCTTTCCCCTCATTCTGCAGCTGCCTATGGCAGCCCATTCATTCCTGCCGTTTCTTCCTGCATCCTCTCTGTCCCACAGCTTCATTCCTGTCAGCCTCTTACCTCGCTTGTTCTCCCCCTTCTCCTCTTTCCTTCATTCTCCCCACTCTGCCTTTTGGACTCCCACCCATACCTCATTCATCTGCTCCTCATCTCATGTTTCTCTGACCTGTCCTTCATGCCTCTAGCTGTATCTCCATTCTTTTTCACACCCTGGTGTGGCTCTGGTGCTCTGGGTGTGCGTCACCCGATCAGCTCTGCTCCTCTGTACTCCCTCCTTCATCGCCACCCATTTCATTCCTGTTCTCCCTCTGGTTCTCTCCTCTAGTGCCCCTTGCCTGTCTGCCACATTGGTGCCTCGCTTGCATTGCAGGTCTGGCTCTCAGTCACTCGCTCAGGACAACTACTCCAGCATTGCAGTTTCCATCATTGCTGTGCCGTCTCATCCTGCTTGGCATATTCCTTTGGATCGCCATGCTCTGGGGTGACTCTCAGCCTGATCTGCTTGGGTTTCCACTATTACATTGCATTCCAGATGGAGCCACCACCATTCAGTTAGTGTGGACATTTCATCTCCTTGTTCTGTTTCTTTGTATTCTGCGATGCTGGGCCTGAGCCTAGCCTGCACTGTGGATTTTGGATTTTGGCAGCTTTCTCCTGTTCTGTCTCTGCTCTGCTCTTAGGGCACATTGCTCCCTGTTATTGGCCACCTGGCCCTTCCTCCACTTCTAGTGGGCTGCCCTACCACTGTCCTACCCTGCGGGTATCTGACACTCGTGTACCTATGCTATTTTCTGTTTTTAACCCTCTGTTTGTCCAGCTTTACTCTGTCTTCGATTCACCTCCCCACATTTCTGCCCTAACAGTCCAGAATAACGGATGTATTCCATTACATAGGTCTCCTCTCTGCATCTTCATGTGTGGGGCATATCCTGTTATCTGGTGTCATCTGCTGGACTTATATATTATGTCTACTGGTCGAGCCCCATCTGAATGATCTCTGCTAGTCTGGTGCACTTCACCCACACCTACATTGGGAGGCTTCCTCCTCTGTCACAGGCAGGTTCTCCTACTGACCTGATGGCTGCCCCATTCCCTGTGTCTACTCTCTGGGCATCCATTCTAGTTCCATCTTGGATTCCACTTCTGGACCATGCTGATTACTGCTTCCTCTTTCCCTCAGTTCCCTGTCTGCTTCCTCCATCTCCCCTTTTCATCTGCCCTCTGTTCTTCTCCCCTTACTCCATTTTGTATATGCCCCTGTTGAATCTGATTCTTGCCCTCCTCCTCCCATTCCCTCCTACCTCCATTCTGTTCATTCTGTGCCCTGTGTATTTCTTGTTTTTTCCCTATCCTGCTTCTCTGGGTCCTATGTTACCCCATATACCTCCCTACCTTGTTGACCCTCCTTTGCTCAGCGTGACCACCTCACCAAATCTGTCCTCTGGGTCTAATCATTCACATCGCATCATCTAGCCTGCCTTCTTGGTCTCAGGGTATCCTTTCTCCTATTGATCAATCAAGCATCCGTGGCCTTTGTGCCTCTCAGGTCCACGATACCTCTCCTTGAACTCATCTATTTCAATCACTTAATCAGTATGCCTTGGCTGACTCGCATGCCTTGTTTGCCTCCATCTGGCCTGCAATCGATATTTCTTTTGGGCATACCTATCATTACTCATATGCCACCTTATTGACCCATGGCTCTCCTGCTGCCTGTATCAGGTTCAAGACTCTGGTCATCATTCACCACTTATTATCTCACACCAGACATCCAGGATTCACTCCAGTCATGGCTTCGCTCCATCATCATCCATTGTCCATTTTACTCCTTTCAGCCACTCGATCCGAGCATACCCTCTGGTTCCAGGCATGCCTTCTTGGCCTCAGAGTATACTTCATTACATCGCTCAGTTGCAGCTCTCATCATCATCAGTCTTCCTCATCCTTAGTCTTCTCACGAGCACATCTGGATATCCCTTGCTCATCTGACCTATGCATGGATTGACTCCTTCCCATCGACTTCTCGAGTATACCCATCTAGGGTCCCTGCTGCCTCATGTTCCTTCTTTGATATGTGCTTTCTTTTTGGGATTTTTCCCTATCCAGTCATTTTGCCTACTCGTATCCTTTTCTTTAAAGAATCCTTCTCTTTAATGACATAAGTCCTCAAATCAAACATTTTCAGCCTGGAGGGAAGGTGACCTAAGCCTTGGATCCCCAGAGGTTTCCTCCTCAGAGGGGGTTTTTCCTCTCCTCCGTGCCAATAGTCATAATCGGTTATGGCAGTGCACCTCCGTGGAGGAATTTAAGAGTGGTTTAAAAACTCATCTTTATCAAATTGCCTTCTTATAGTACTCTGTATAAATTGTTGATGAAACTGTAGTTTTTATTAGTGTTTCATACTGTATTATAATGTCTGTTTTTTTATTATGTGTTTTGTACAGTGCTTTAAAAATTTGAAAGGCACTTTAAAAATAAAATGTATTATTATTATTATAATATTAGTTAGAGATAATGCTTTTTTTCAGTTAATTAGTTAGGTTCTGCTGTTGGATGGAGGCAGATAGTGGCCATAGGAAGTCAGCCCTTATCATCTTCTCAGAATTTGTTCATTCATCATCCTCGCCTCTTTGATGTTCAATACCTTTGGGTATGTTTTGGGGTCTTCTTCCTAGCCTACCTTTAGCCGATGCAATCATTCCCATGGTACCTGTAGGGGGGAACCCTCCTCTTGGGTTCTTTGTGTCATACCCCTATAGGGTGGTATATCCCATGGATAGAGAGGCGGAAAGCCACAAAGCAAATCAAGTTACACAAGCATCATCTCATCTCATCTCATCCAGTTGTGTAAGCACATTAAATGGGAGGGCTTTAAGCCCGAGGTTTGATGGGCAGAGCAACAACATCACTCCCCCATTGGGCTTAAAAGGTCACTCATCCTGGGCCCCTCCAGGATTCGTTTTTCGTTGCCCACCATCCACCCCTCCTCCTCCAGTGGCTCATCTCTCTTACTCATAGGCTTCTTCCTAACCTATCATTAGCTGATGCAATCATTCCCATGGCACCTGTAGGGGAAAAACCCTCCTCTAGGGTTCCTTGCATTGTACCCCTACAGTGTGGTATATCCCATGGATAGAGAGGCAGAAAGCAACAAAGCAAATCAAGTTACACAAACATCATCTCATCTCATCCAGTTGTGTAAGCACATTGAACTAAATACTGTAGTTCCTAACAAACTTTGAAGGCAAGAAAAGATGCATAAAATACAAAACAAGCTGTATAACTTGGATGTCTAATTCTGTTTTTCAAGACTCAAAAAGTGGTAGATCTGTTCCCTTCCACTCACACAGACAGACTGCAATGTAAACTGAAGGATGCTGTGTATATATAGAGCTGTATCTTGTGACCGACAGGAAATGTTGCATATGACCTACAACCTCTTCCTGAGGAAACTTGCCTGAATTCACCATAAAGCAACACAAAAAACAAAGTTACATGCAAGGTGCTGGCAAAGTCTTTTGAAGTCGAAGCTGCCACAGAATGGCCAGCTTCGCAAAGTGCTTTGAGAAGTCAAAGAAGCCACTTCACTTTAACTTTCTCAATCAAATTAAAACTTCACTGCATCTCTAATAACAGATGAGCCTATATTTGAATGGTATGTCAAGTTCCCAGGACAGTCTCTATCTTTCATTTATGACTGTTAGTATTTAACCCAGAAGTTAAGGCTATATATACAGTAGCTTTCACATTTGATTTATTATCATTGCTCACTCTCACAGGGATATTAAAATGTATAGTTTCCTCATTCAAAGTGGTTCCTGAAATCCACTCTACACTATTACGGATTCTTGACTGGAGAGCTCCCATTATTAAAATTGTATAATGTGCAACGCTCCCCACGCTTGAAACAATTCCTCTGAAAGAGGTTTCCATACATTCTGATCATATAATTTTGACTTGTGGGGATGTAAATATACATTAAGTAATTAGAGAGGCATTTTTGCAAGCTCTAAATATACTACAAAGTAGTTGTTAGCAGAGCAAATAATCTTGGGCTTTCTGAATAGCTCATCAGCCCTGACATAAGTGATCAGCCCACCACTCCTTCCCATCATAGCATCCATTTAGGCTATTGTATCAAAAGACTGACACCCATACAAATCTATACATTATTACATTTACTGTGTGAATGCCATGTTTCCTGTAGATGTACGATATTATCTTTCAGTAAATAAATCTTAGTATTCCTTATTTAGATGTCCATCCACATTCCAGGACCAAATTTATATCCCTCTAGTCTTTTCATCTACTCCAATAGTACTGGACTTGAAACTAATACCAAGACTTTGAGACATCAGTTAAAGGTCATCAGTCTCCACTAAGAGGGGTATACCTATCATTAGCGGGTATCGTTACCAATCACTATTTCTAGGACCTTGTGTCAGGTTCCAAGTTCATATGCTGTCCATCTCCACATACTTTTTTGAAGTCCTTGCTGGTTCTATGTGATAAGAGCAAAAGACTAAAGGTGATCGCCGTTATCGCAAAGTCAAAGTGCCCAAAACATTTTGTGCCACTCTGACACCCCGGCACACAGCAAAATGGCACTGGGGACTTAATTTGTTAATGTTTTCTGTGCGGGGTTGTGCCACTGCACCCCCCTCCCCCACTAAAGGATTCTCTACTCCAGAGGGGTGCATGTCGGGGGGGTGAAAATGGTAAAAAAAAAAGGTTCAGGCTGGGCACAACAAAAATGCACCAGTGCCCAGACCCAAACCCAGTGCCCTGCAGACCAATGCTGGCAACTCACCCACCACACCACGGGGTCGGCTTGGCAACCCACTGTGATACCATCCCTCATATCCCCTCCCACCCCTCGCTATACGTGCTTGCTCCCATCCCCCGTGTGCTTACATATAGCGACATCCTGTCACTATACTTGCCCATCCCCTATCTGGCTGCCCTACAGTCCTGTGGCTGACCCTGTAATGCTCTGGGGAAGGGGTCACCATTATTGTAGGCTCCCTTTCCCCAGTGCCAATATCACGGGATACTGCCCTTGCTTACTGTGTGTCCTAAGCATAATCTTTTTGAATTATTTATGTGAAAAATGAGGATAGCCAAAGAGTCAAACTTATGACCTACTTCCAAAAGCTTTTCTGCCGATGCTTTGTTCTTAAGAGGGTAGCACCCATGTTGAGCATGTATTATTGAGCGCTACAGTTTGAGTGACTCAATAATACTGTTCTCACTGAAAGCAAGTGCTGAAGTAGGTTGCTATATCCTGTAGAGTGAGTATAGCAAGGAGCTATACTTGCTAGTACAGGATATAGAATCCTCTGTGGCTGATATCTGCCAAGCTGGCCACATAGTGTAGTGGTGTACACCAGCGCTTGCGATGCCAGCAGACCCTGGTTCGGGTCTGGTTTTGGACAGAATTAAACAAAAAAAGAAAAACAATAACTTGCCCCTCGGTCCGCACCCCACTTGGGACTGATTATTTTAGTCTGGGAGGTGCAGGCAGCATGGGGGGCATAGGCCCCCACATAAACATAGTTGCCTTGTCTGCAGAATGCACATATTGTAGTGACCATAGCTATTTGCTACGGTCGCTACGATATCAGGTTCCCTTTTAACCATGGGCTGTTTTGTGGTCGCTTTATGTGATGGGCAATCTTTCAGACTCACCTTTATCACATAAATCCTCTTAGAAGTCACATCTAGCTTAGAGCCCTCCCATTTGTTTCTTACTCTCTTTACAAACAGAATATCACTGTATGCATTTTCAAGCCCAAGAAAATGTTATTGTGGGTTACAAATAATTAAGTTTAATTTATACCTGGCTTATATCATGTTTGTTTTATCCCAAAAATGGATACAACATTTTCCACTATCCAGTTTCTGTTCATTCCTGACCTCATTATCTGGATCAGTTTTCTTCAATGTGTAAAGAGCCACATAATGATCCATGTCAAAACACAGTCTTCCTGATACTTCAGAATTCCTACAGATGTAGTTTACCAGTTTCATAATAATAACTAGGATAAGGAAGCTGTCCTTAACATGCAGATCATATTTTATTACATCAAGAATGTCCTCACTCTCATCATCCCAATCCATTTCTCTCTTTAGTAGCATCATGGCTTCCATATTGGGTTCTCAGCAGTCTCATAATCCATTTTTGATAATCCTTAGCCTTCATGCGGCCCATTTCATATTCTACCATTTACCCATCATCCTTACTATGCCATCTATAACACTGGGATGTAGTTGTAAGGGAGAAGAGCTCTTCTAGGGTCAGGCTGCTTCAACGATTTCTGAAAATAGCAATTTTTGAGGCACTTTGATGGAACACACATCCTCATTGAACATTATCAATTTTTGGAACAAGCCCCTCTATGTCCTGCCTTTCATTGTTTACTACCGAAACTATTTCTGGTTTATTGTCCCTACTTTTTTCCTTTATTTTTGTTGTTGACCCCCCCTTTCTTTTTCTGTTGTAGGATCTCTTCTTTAAATGCTACTGAGTTAAATTCTAAACCTTTCACATGTCTTTCCCTTTCCTTTTTGTTAGTCATTTCTATGGGCTCCATCTCTTTATTTGCGTGTTCTAATTCATCTTCCAAAGTATGTTCTCACTTTTTCAACAGCTGTGTTCTTTAACTCCCAATTAGTTTAACTTTAATAATACATTGTTGACCGGATCTGTAACCTCCCTTAGTGAGCTGACCCCATTCTTACATATAACAAGCTGTTCCATCAGTAATACATTTGCTGCATAAGAATCATTGAGAACCTTTAAAATATCTTTATCTATGGTGGGGCAGTACTGAACATTCCTTTTTGAACTCTCATAAATGGATTGATGAATACAGTAATGTATAAGATGTCTTATAGATGTAGCCTTAAGTAAGCTGTTTAACCCTGAAATAGTAGTCCTAAGATCTTCTTTTATTACAGCAATAGTGTCTTTACAGTGCTTTAATGTATCATTCTTAGATTTGAAGCAGTCACCTTTTCCTGTATTACAAATGACTTCTGACTATTATTATTTTTTTTTTTCTGGAAGTTTAACAATACTTAATTCTTCTAGGACCGTTTCAATATCTCTCTAAGTCTCATTTTAGCTTTCATTCAGGCTTTTCTCAGTTAAAGGTAAAAGTGGACCTCACTTCAGTGATTCATGTAAACCATTTTCCCCCTTGTCATTTATATTTTGTACATCACTGGTCACATTTGCTGCTGGCAGAACCTCCTGTGAAGGAGTTGAGCTTGAAAATCTTTGAGCTTTCTTAACCAAACCAAGCTAGTTTAAATGAACCTATTTTGGGGGCATTACCTCCTTAAGTTGTTTAGGTCTTTTGCCAGCTGTCTTACTTTTTACGTTGACCTTGTTGTTATTTCCTAGGTCTAGGCCTCTACTTGTTATGGCCATTGTTCATGCATTACTTAACTGTTGTGCAAATTGCAAATATACTGTAATTTACAAGTTTAGAGTAATAAAGAAATATATAAAACATGGTACAAGAGTAAATAAAGAGTGTCCCAGAACAGTCAAGGGCTACAGGATCCACTAGCTTTTTTTGTTCATATGTAATATTTCTCAGGCTGTTACTTGTTCCCTGTTACTTGTTCCAAGTGTGAAAAAAGTTCAGTGATCAGTCTGTGACTCAAATAATCAGGTTCAAGTCCCACCAGAAGACAACAAACCAAAGTAGTATATATCATAGTGCAACTCCTCTTTGTGTAAATATTCAAGATAGTCTCTCTTAAAAATATATTTTGAGAAAGAACCTGGTACACTGGCCACAGTTTTGTGATGGTCAGCAAACAAACACTTTCCTTGTGATATAGGCTCTATTTGGACTAGGTCCGGGGGACTTCTTCCACCATCTGCAGGTCTGACATTTCCTAGAAGCTTGTCCCACTGATCTGAGCGATAACACCAGAATCCCACCCCTGGTCTCACTTCTGGCACCTCAATCTACCTAACAAATTAATAGGCACCTTCTCTCCCTTCTCTACCAAACCATAAAAGGTACACAAATACACTCCACACATTATCTCACTGCCAAATGGGGCACAAAACAAGGATGTGAACTGGACCTTAAAACATGGGACAGGGGATGCATTGAGGAGGGCAGAGTCATGTCATCTCATGTTTGGAGAGAATATGGGTGGTAACACTTAGTGAGGTATTTTAGAACCCTTGTTGTCACAGCCAAATTTAGACAAGGTTCCAGCACAGCTTGTTGGCAACTCTGTGGGAAAGCAAGGGTGACCCACCTTTATGTGCTTGTGCATGCCCCCTCCTCTTGATCTTTTTTCATAACCTGGATGTGGTCATATCAGAAGTCTTGGGGGCAGGATTAGATTAGGTCCTGATATACGTCTGTTGCTACAATAATGCATGTAGTTCAATGGGCAACATGTGAAATACTTCTTAGGCGTCATGTTAGTGACTGCACTGAAGTGTATTACCAGGAGATGACTCACACCACAGACACCTACACTTCAACACTGGTGGGACATGATTAATAATTTATACATTATGGAAAGAATTACTTTTTTTTTTTATTATTCTTATTTATCTGCCTGCTGCGGCGACTACCGGTGGGGGCATCCAGCCACCGGCCCTGCCCACCGGGATAGCACGAGGCTCACTCACATGATGGGGGATCCGACACGGCCATAGCCAATCTGCTGGAGGGTCTCCCCATACCCTATCCAGCCAGACCGGCTCCAGACCCCCCCAGTGCGATTCCACGTGAGTCCTCCCGGCGATGCAGGGTGCGGCCATCAGGCTGCACGATCGTGCCCAGCCATTTTCACTTTTTTCTCCCATTGGAAGTGCAGATGTGCAATGATGTCTGCACATGTGCATGCCGATGTTTGCCGCACTCCTCCCCCAGTCATACCAGCGCAAGTGGTACCCCTGGGCATCCCCAGGGGTGGCCGCAGTGCGGTGTGGATTCCCCAGCCCTCCCCAGGACTAGGAGAGCTGTCTCCTGAAGCTCAATCCTAGTCCTCCCTTGCCAACCTCCGAGGACCCAGGCTCGTTCCCAAACCCAGGCCTCCGGCGTAGCTCGAGGTGTGGCATCCAGCGCCTCAACTCAGCACCACCGGGCCAGCGCGGAAAGAATTACTTTTAACCTAAATGATAGAAATGAGTAATTCATGTTTAGGTGGACACAATTTTTTTTTGTATCTTATGCAGCATGCCTTTACATCCATGCCCTAGACAATGGAGCCTCTATAGGGAGAAGGGTGGATAGGTTCAGTGGGGTGGTACTGAAGGATGGAAGATATCAGCATTAAAAAGTCTTATTACCCAACACATCATGTATGCCCTGTAGGAGTTTTCTGGGTATAGAAAAAGCCCTAGAACTATACCTACAGGACTCCAAGCTTCCCCACTGCTGAGCCGGGGAAGACAGGAATCCAAAACTGTCTCATTTTTATTGAACACAATGTGTCATTGTCTATTGAATATGTCATCTCAGTTTACTGCACAGAGTATCATACTGTATAGTAATACTGTATATGAGAATGAATTTGAGATCTGTAGAAATCACAGTTACAGCTGGAGTGACAAGTTCATGGCTGTTTAAATTTAGCACAGCGGCGGGGAGATCACGTGATGCCTCAGGCTGAGTAGACACTTTTCTCTAGCGCTCCCGCTATTCCTTCTCTAACCTCTGCTTAAACTCTTTATTTTACTTCAGTTAACTCGCTATTGTGAATTACTGGAGTGCTGCAACCCTAGCATGTAAAAATCTAAAGAATCTTGGGGGTTTTGAGCTGGCCATGGAGGCAGAAATGCGAGCTGCTTCACTGCATAATACTCCACTGATCACACCTGAAAAAGCTGCAAAAAAAGCAAAGGCCCAGTCTACTTCGGTGGCCAAGAGAATTACTACAGCCATGGAGACCACTCCTCTATTTTGGAGCAGTTTCTTGAAGAATTCCATCCCCTTCAGGATGAGGTCCAATCACTAACCAAGGAGGTGAAAGCAGCGACCAGCAAACTAGAAGAATTGGCCCAGTATACAGGAGACTGTGAGGTATGCATTATTTCTGTAGAGAAGAAATTGGAGAAAGTCAACCCATCAATGGCCCTTGTCAGGAAGTGTGTATTTAAACTTGAAGCCAAGGTTGGAGATCTCGAGGGGAGAAGCCCTCGCAACAATGTAGTGGTCACTGGGCTACCGGAGTGGGAAGAAGGCTCTAATGTGGTCCTATTTGCACAAAAGCTAGTTCAGAAAATAGCAGGCCCCTCTCCCTTTGGTTCTGAGTATATCATGGAAAGGGCTCATTTGGCCTTAAGGCCTATGCCATCACCAGGTGCTCAACCCAGGACTTTTATATTCAAGTTCCTTAATTACCAAGAGCACCAGCATCTGCTGGCTAAGGTCAAAGAATTGAAGGAAGTGCTGTGGGAGGGATCCCCAATTTGCATTACCCAGGACCTCCCCCCATTAGTGAGGCAGAAGAGAACTGAGTATCATAATGTGGTGACCAAACTAATAGCTGCAAATATCTGTTTTTGGATGGTGTACCCGGTCAATCTGCAAGTTTCCATTGAGGGGAAATGGATCCCTTTAGAAGACCTGAAGTCTGTGGAGCTCAAGCTGAAGAAATTGCTTCCAAACCTTTTCAGAGATGGGTGAGAGCCTAGTGTGGATTCGTAGGGAGTCATAGTTCATTGTGCCTTGTAAGACTGTAGAGCATGTTTGATCAGTTCTGCAATGGAACTTTCAGAGGAAGCTGATGTACAGCATTGTTTCTATACTGTTGGTGGATAGAAACATAGAAACATAGAATTTGATGGCGGATAAGGACCGCTTGGCCCACCTAGTCTGCCCATTTCCCTACCTAACGGACAAGCTGCAGATCCTACTTAACCAACAGCCTACTTCCTCCTACCCCCCCAACTAGAAATGGCCTTATGTCTGTCCCATGCATTCTTGAATTCCCCCACTGTTTTTGACTCTATGACCTACTCAGAAAGGCTGTTCCATACATCCAGAACCCTCTCTGTGAAGAAATACTTCCTCACATTTACCTCTAAGCCATCCCCCCTCTATCTTCAAAGTGTGCCCCTTGTTCTTGCACATCTCTTTTTCTGAAAGATGCTACCCTCTTGGACTTTGTTGATTCCCTTGAGGTATTTGAAAGTTTCTATAATGTCTCCCCTCTCCCTCCTTTCCTCAAGGCTATGCATCTTAAGCTCCTTTAGTCTTTCTTTATATGTTTTCTGGTGCAGACCCTGCACCATGTTGGTTGCCCTCCTCTGGACAGCCTCCACCCTGTCTATGTCTTTACAGAGATGGGGTCTTCAGAATTGTACACAGTACTCCAGATGTGGTCTTTCCAACTGTCTGTACAGAGGGCCAACAACTTCCTGTTTTCTACTGGTGATGCCTCTTCCTATACATCCCAGTATCCCCCCAGCCCTCCTTACTGCATTGACCACTCCTCCAACCTTGCCAAGTCCCTTTTCATCCTTTCCACCCCACCTTGTGTATCAACCCTGTTGCAGAACTTTGTGTTATCTGCAAAGAGACATACTTTTCCTTCCAGTCCCTCTACAATGTCACTTATAAAGACATTAAAAAGGACCAGCCCAGTACTGAACCCTGCGGTACCCCACTAGTAACCCTCCTTTCTTCACTGTGGACTCCATTTACTATTACCCGCTGTGACCTGTTGTCCAGCCAGTGTTCTACCCAGGCTACCACCCTGAGACCCACTCCCAGTCTGGCTAATTTGTTTCTTAATCTTTTGTGCTGGACTGTGTCAAATGCCTTGCTAAAGTCTAGGCAGGCCATGTCCACAGCCCCTCCCTGGTCTACTACTTTGGTCACCCAGTCAAAGAAATTGATTAGATTCATCTGACATGACCTTCCTGCTGTGAATCCATGCTGCCTTGGGTCCTGTGCCCACTGGCCTCTAGGTACTCAACAATTCTTTCCTTCAGAAGTGATTCCATTATTTTCCATACCACTGATGTCAAACTGACTGGTCTGTAGTTTCTTGCCTCTGTCTTGCTCCCACTTTTGTGAAGGGGAATCACATCTGCCCTCCTCCAGTCCTCAGGTACCACACCATCCTCCCATGATTTATTAAAAAGGGTAGTCAGTGGTGTTACTAGTTCTTCCTTTAGTTCTTTTAGAATTCTGGGGTGAATCCCATCAGGCCCCATTGCTTTGTCCACCTTCAGTTTTAAGAGTTCTTACAGAACCCTTTCTGCTGTAAAAGGACTATTATCAACTCCACTATCCAGAGTGCTTCTATTGACTGGATTAGGTATCTCCCCCTGCTTTTCCATTGTGAATACTGAGCAGAAGTATTTGTTCAGTATCTCTGCTTTTTCACTTTCGCTCTCTGCCCAACCACCTTCCTCTTTATTCAGCCCCAGTATCCCTGCCTTAGTCTTTCTTTGCTCCCTAATGTACCTATAAAAGGTTTTATCACCCTTCTTAACTGAGTTGGCTATCTTTTCCTCAGTTTGGGCCTTTGCTATTCTGACTGCCTTCCCCGCTTCCTTCTGCTTTAACTGGTACAGTTCTCTGTCCTGCTCCTTCTGTGTTTCCTTATACTTCTTGAATGCTATCTTTTTCTCTCTAACTTCCCCGCCACTTCTTTTGAGAACCATAGTGTTTTTTTCTTCCATTTTGATTTATTTATTTGCTTCACACAAAGGTTTGTTGCCTCTGTGATGGCGGTTATGATGTTTCCCCATTGTTGCTCCACCCCATCTTCTTCCCTGTTTGCTAGTGCTTTTCTAAGGCACTCTCCCATTTTGACAAAATCAGCCCTCCTGAAGTCCAGTACCTTCATTTTTGTGTGACTTGACTCTACAGCTAAGTTTATCATGAACCACACTGTTTGGTGGTCGCTTGTTCCCAGATGACTACCCACTTCAAGATCAAAGATCCTCTCTCTGTCCCCATTTGAGAGTGCCAGGTCTAAGATTGGTCCCTCCCAAGTGGGTTCCATAACTAGCTGTCTGAAGCATGCCCCCTGTAGGGCATCGAGAATGGCCCTGCTCTTGGATGTGGCTGCAGCAAAGGTGCTCCAGTTAACATCTGGCATATTCAGGTCTTCCATCAGCAATATCTCCCCTTTCTCTGCCATCCCAAGGATGCCTTCTAACATTTTCTTGTCCATTTCCTGCCCCTGAGATGGGGGTCTGTATACAACCCCTGTGCAGATTGTGGAGCTATTTCCAGTCTCCAAGGTGACCCACAATGCCTCCTTTCTTCTCTGTTTACCATTTAGTTCTGTTGCTTTGATCCCTTCCCTTACATAGAGAGCTACTCCTCCTCTCTTCTTCCCTCCCTGTCCCTCCTGTAGATTGTGTACCCTATTATGTTGACATCCCAGTCATGATTGTCTGTGTACCATGTTTCTGTGACTGCCACAATATCCAGGCATCCGTCTTCCATCAAGGCTACCATTTCGGGGTAGCTTTTTACCTAGACTAAAGGCGTTGTTACTCATTACCCTCCATTTTTTCATGGCTTTATTTCTTTTTACCCCATCCCTGTCCTTACTTCCTTTTTCTCCATTTACCCCTGCCCTTCTCCCTATCGACATCTCTATCTAGGTGTTTACCTCACTAATTACCCTGATTTTTTTGGGGGGGGCTGGGATTTCCCTTCTCCTTTTCAGTGCCTCCCCCTTGGCTAGTTTAAATGCTTGCCAATGAAGCATTTAAACCCATCACTTAGGATCCTGGTTCCCCCTTCTTGATAGATACAGACCATCATCCCTGTATAGGCCTGCATCCCTCCAGGTGGAGCCCCAGTCCCCAATGAAGCCAAATCCCTGAGCTCTGCACCACCAGTCAATGAATTCCATGGTACAGAGTACCCTAACCTCATCCATGCCATAGACAGGTAGCACTTCTGAGAAAGTTACCATGTGTGCCACTTGTTTAAGGCCCCTCCCCAACTCCACAAACTCCTGTTGCCCTGCTCTGATCCCATTCTCAGCCAGGTCATTCATCCCTAGGTGGATAATGACATCCAGCTCCCTCTCCATTGCAGCTGCTCCCATGATCCTGAGGATTTGTTTCCTGTCCCTCCAAGCTATGGCACCAGACAGGCACCTTACCTCCCTTCCACTCCCCAGTTCTATCCCCCTAACAATTGTAAACCTATGCCGTCCAGTAACAATCAACTACAACTCTGAACTTTCACCCCGGGGAGTGCCTTCTTTCCTTTCAGACACCTATTTCACAGAAGTTAAGTAACAGGTCTAGTCACAAATGACTGAAAATATCTCCCAGCTACAGTTCCTCCCTGGCAATTTAAAGTTAAAATTAAGAAATGTCAATCCCCAAAAGAGAATCAATACTAGTTACTTACACAGGTCCCAAAAGTAATAATCCAGTGCAGTGTAGTCCAGAAAATAATCTCCATGATTCAAGGAAGCTGTGGCTGCTTTCTCACTCTCTCTGTCTCAGTCAGGATAAACTGGCAGTACTAGTTCCCTTTGGTCAATATTCATTAATCAAGGATATTTGGACTTATTTGGACTCAGAGATTTTGTTCCTCTTTCGGGACTAATGAATAAAGGTTTTTTTTTCTTTACACATGAGTGATGCACTCAGAACAGAGAGCACAGACAGTGACTCTGAGGACATTCTGGTAGCTAGGTTATCAGTTCACTTGTACTGTTTCTCGTAATATTAATTTTCATGGGGATCCCAGTCCATCACTATGAAGGCAATACTGAGGGGCTTGGGGTACTTTTAGTTGAAGGTCTGTTTCCTCACTTTAACAAGGCCATTTATCAGTCAGGCTGGGGTTTTAACATGCTTAGGCCACAATAAGACAGTAAGGGCCCAAATTGATATGGTAGCACAGCGGAGTATTTGGGGGGGGTATCTTTTAACTACCTTGGCTACCTTTTTCTTCTTAATTTAAATGATTGCCAAACATGGCTGGGGAATTGGTCATGAGGAAGGCACTCCTTACATATTTGAGGACTGCCAGAATGAGAGGGGAATTTTTTATGTTAAGAAGTTAGCACACCACCCTCACATCATAGGTCTGGTAGAAGGTAGTAAGTGCCTGTTCTGCTATAGGGGAAGTTATTACTTTTTGGATTCCAGCATTTGAGGACAGTTTCAGTTATGGGATAATGAGGAGGGTTGGAGGGGAATAGGGAGATGAAGAGATGCTGCCCGGTGGAAGGTATTGCGTACTACAAGGTATGTGGGAAGGGGAAGGGAGGCCCTCCTGATGGTTCCTTACTAAGTTACTGGGTTGGAAGGGAGGCAGAATCTGTTGAGGGGCTCCATGGGAGGGGATGGTAATCTGGGATAGTAAGGAATGGTTCTGGGTACTGGCAGGGGTCTTTCACATTGGGGCGAGGGGGAGGAGGAGGGTTCAGCTTGGCACAGGGGACATGTGGTATTTCATGCAACAAGATACATGATGTCAACTGGTTCTGATATTCTTTCTAATTGGACATGGCAGGGCTTAAAAAATTTGTGTCTTGGAATGTACATGAGCTCTGCTCTAAACTAAAATGCTATCAGGTGCTGAAGCGTATCAGCTTACTTAAGGAATTACTCATGTTTCTCCAAGAGACCCACCTTCTGGAATTGGAGGGAGCCCTCCTCCACAGACAATATGTAGGACAGGTTTTTAATGCAGGGGATAGCTCCCAGAGTCATGGGGTGGCCACCTTAATGGCCAGTAATATACCCTTTAAACCCAAACAGGTAATTGGGGACCCACAGGGACACTACCTATTTGTAAAAGGCACCTTAGAGAGAACTTCCTTATTGTTGGGGTGTGTATATGGCCCTGATAATGACTCTCCCCTATTTTTCACAAATTTGTTAAAAATCTTGGCCCTTTTTACTGCTTATCCGTGCATTATAGTGGGGACTGGAATTTACCCTTTTTGTCTGACTTAGATAAATCAACCACTAAGAGGAAAGGCCTCTCCCTAGCAAAATGTGCAATCAGAGAGATGGTAGATCACCATCAACCACTAAGAGGCAAGGCCTCTCCCCAGCAAAATGTGCAATCAGAGAGATGGTAGATCACCTGGGACTAGTTGACCCACGGAGAATGCTGTATCCTACCTTAAAGGAATTCACCTTCCAGTCCTGTGTCCATGGAACCTCCTTCCGGATAGATTATTTTTTAATTAGCCAGTCACTCCTGCATGGGGTCATGTCAGCGAAGATAACTCAGGGCGTGATTTTGGATCATTCAGTGGTAATTTGTGATCTGTTGTTAACACTGGATATGTCACCTGTCTCACTATGGAAGCTGAATAACCAGCTCCTCAAGGATCCTAAAATTGTGGATATTATTATTCAAGAAATAGAAGAGCATACCAGAGTTAATCTGAACTCCACATCAAGGCCAGACCTTGAATGGGGAGCCCTGAAGTGTGTATTATGAGGGGTATTCATTAGGGTGGCCTCCTGCTGGAAGAGGGAACAGGAGCAAAAATCCCTTTCACTTTTATCTAGAATACGTACTCTAGAGGTATTATTGTCTCTGGCAACATCTATAGCTGATAGACAATTATTGATGGGTTTGAGAGATCAATACAGCTCACTCCTTCACTGAATACACTATTTTAAAAAATGGAGTGAAATATATTGATCAAGGGGAGAAGGCAGGTCATCTCCTGGCATGAAGGTTAAAACAGGTAGAGTCCTCCCGAATTGTCCCGAGTATTAGATCCCAACACATGGGAGGACTTTGCCTTGCTCGCAAAGATATTACCACTGAATCTGTGGGATATTACAAAGACCTCTATAAGCCCATACCCAATAGATCCACTGCTGGGGCTGTGGAACAATACCTCCATCCACTAGTTCTCCCATCTCTCACCATGACTCAGCAGGAGTTGTTAGTAGCCCCCATCTCAGAGTTGGAAATTCAATCAGCTATATCCTCACTCACAGCTGACAAAGCTCTGGGCCTGGATGGGTATTCCCTCAATTTTTATAAAACTTTCAGTCAGCAAATCACTCCCTGGTTGTCCCGTCTCTTTGAATGGATGTTAGAAGGGAACCCCTTAGACAGCTCTCTTCTGGAGGCTATTATCATTGTGCTATATAAACAAGATAAAGATCATGACTTGACAAGTAGCTACTGTCCAATATTATTACTGAATTGTGACATTAAAATATTAGCAAAACTTCTTGCTAACAGACTGAAAGGGGTTCTTCCTGATATCATTCACACAGATCAAGTAGTTTTCATGCAGGAGCTTGATTCTGGATTGTGGGAAACCCCATGGAGTTTTATTAATATATTCTTGTATATGAACAAATATGCTTGATACGGGCAGTGGCGTGCCTTGATACTGGAATTCTTGCTTTCCAAACTCTCCCGAGAAATGGGAATCAATTCGTCTAGACTCCTTCAGATATGTATCTCAAGATAGACTGAAACTTACACAGTATAGAATACTGAATGATATGTATTGGACTCCTGTCAAACTCAACAGAATAAGTAGATTATCAGATGCTCTTTGTTTTAGATGTAAAAAAGCTGAAGAGGATCTGGGCCATATATTCTGGGAGTGTTCCTTGATCAAGCATTTATGGGATTTAATCAGGACCAGGGCTGACCCTCTGTTGGGCATTAGAGAGCTATTTATGCCAGAGATATGTCTCTTTTGGGACTTCTCCACAATCCCAGTTAAAAAACGCAGGTATCATATAGCCATGATAGCACTTACCCTTAAAAAATTAATTCTGCATCATTGGCTAGATGGCCACACTATTACTTATGATGAATGGCTGTGAGATCTGTTATTTAATCTCCGTACTGAACAAATGAAAGCTAGTCTGGGCAGATCTCTTTCCCGCTATAGGAAAATATTGGAGGGTCTTCATACCTTATATCTTCTCCAGACTAGGGCCTCGCACTAACAAGAAATCCAGGTCTTTGTTGGTTCCAGTTATTGCTATAGTCCTGCATTGTCCTGACATAATGTGTATGCATGTTCCCTGTTTGCCATGCTACCTGGTTTTATGGGGGGATGTGCCAAGCTGGGGGAGGTGGTATGGGAGGGGGGGTGAGGAGGGTAGTGGGTGGGGCTTTAGCATGGAGCTGATGGTTACATGACACATCTCTGCAATATGTTGCTGGTTCCTTCATGTTAAAGCTTTCATGGAAAAGTTAATAAACTTTGAATTAAAAAAAAAGCACAGCCACAAGAAAAGGCAACTTGCAGTTATTGTTAACAGTCATCCAGTTACAGTACTACTATAAGTACTGGATTTAGCCTCACTTCCTGTTAATGCCCTTTTTATGTGCATGTCCTGATCGCTGTGTATAGTCATTCTGCTGCCAACAGTGTCACTGCTTGCTTGGCTGAAACCAAAACCTTTTAACCTTGAGTACCCTGTTAATGTTATGGCATTAGATGCTGACTAACTGTACAAGGTTACTGGGGTTGACAAGCAAGTTGCTGCCTCCATTTCAAAGGAGCTAGCTTGTACCCCACCTCCTTCCAAAAGAAACAACCCAGCACTTATGCCCATTATAGCCCCACCCAAATTGATCCCAACACTTGAATACAATTACCCAATTTTCATTTTCTTTTTTTTTAGCATTAAGATCAAGACACAGAGCCTGAAACTGAGTCAACATCCTCGATTAAACAGGCAAGCCCAGCACCCAATCACATCCAACTGTTGGAAGAAAGAACTTTATAAAGTATGGTTAAACTAACTGTTGTTTTTTCTTTTTTTCTGGGGGGGGGGGGTGCAGGAACCAGAAACTGAACAACAGGCAAGTACTCCCATCCCATTTTGGATGAGATACATGATTACAAATACCTATTTTTTTTTGTTCCTTACGTTTCTTAATAGAATGGACAGCCCACAACACAAGCAGTAAGTGATGAATCACTGATGACATTGGCCAATATCCATGGCGATGAGGACCACATGGCAGCAAACATGGAAATGATTCCCCATGCCAAATGTTGTTCGCCGAAATGTCATTTGCTGAGCCAGAAGATCCAGATTTTAATGTTATTTTATTTGTTACCCTTACCTCATTTTGTTAAAATAAGGTTTGTGTTCAGCATTATATCTGTTTGGTGTTAATGTACAGTATTTGATTCACTAGAACAATTGACAAACGGACAGAAGGCACAGGTAATTGACTGAATATAAAATATAAAAATGAATACAAAACTAATCCATCAACTAAGCATTTAATTTTCACTGGTACAATTATTTTGCTAAAATATCAAAAATGTGATTATAGTGAAATTATTCTGGCAGTGAAAGTAATGTCTTATACAGTACATCCTAATAACTGTTAAAATTGTTAATAAACAGATATTTACAAAAAACATTTCATGTGGAGTTTTTATAAAATGCAATAGCCAAACAATTTGCTTCAGTGTCAGAGAATATTTAAAATGTCCACATCTATAGACTTCAATAGTGATCTTTTGGAATTTAAATGCCTTCCTAAATAAAATAAGAATTTTAAAACAGTATAATTGAACTTATCTTAAAATTATTTCATATAGTAAATGAAGTAAAAACCTCATGCACAGATCAGCATCACTTCTAAATTTAATTATGGCAGTTTCCAGAAGTGGAAGATATGGCTTGTTAATCCCTCCAAACACTGCTAATTGCTTTGTAATGACACTAAAACTAAAATAAAAAGGCAAATTTACATTCTTTAATCCATTTGTAGGCACTGGCATATAACCATAATGGTCTGTGCAAAAATATTTGTAAGAGGAGCAGAAATTAACTCACAGCATGTGCTGGCATAATCTACACACTAGATCTCACAGCAGCTGATGTCAGTGTGAGCAATTAGCTAGTGGCAGTTTTAAGGGTGTTGGAGAGTGTGGCAGTTAATTAAACTTGTAACATGGCAAAAACAGAAGGAGTACAAGCAACAAAGAGGATAAGTGTGAATAGCGTCATGTGCCACAGGAGCAACACGGCATTATGAGACGATAATGCCGTGTTGTTTCTGTAATACAAGAACCAGCCAGGTGATGAAAATGAGCAGTGTATTAAAAATGAAAAGCTAAAGAAGAGAGTAAAGCAAGTTGTGGAACAGCAAGGACGTATTGTAGACAAGGAGTAGGACAAATGTAAGAGAGATACAGGAGAAAAAATACGAATACCGAACTATAGGAAGCTAGAAATAGAGATAAGCACTGTTAGCGGGGCAGCAGAGTGGGATACGAGAATGAGGAAGAAGGTCGCTGAAAGGAGAAGTGGAAAAGTAAAGAATAAGAGAAGGGACACTAAGGCAGAGACACAGATATAAGGAACCTGAGGTACAAGGACTGAGGGACATGGCATGCAATACAAGCGAACACAGAGGGATGAAGCGGAAGCGCATGAACTGTCTAGAGCCTCATGGTGTATGGCACGACAAATTTCAATTATGCCCGAGTACCAGTAGAAAGGGAAGACAGAGCAGACACCAGGGAAATGTGAGCAGTGTAGTGGAGCGACCAGTGTACAAAGTGTTGAGCCAGGTAAACAATGAAAACCACGCTGAGTAAACTGGCATAGTTGTATGCAAATGAGATAGGCAGGAAGAGGGAAAAGGAATAATACAGCAACATCACGGTCCTCCTAACAACAATAGATAACGATCAGCAGTCAGAAATACTTTAAATTCTGTAGCAATCATTAACAAATATATCAAAGTACTAGTGTGCAGAAGAAAAAAATAACATATATATATGTAACAGAGGTTGACTGGCAGTTCTGAAAGTAACAGTAAATAGAAGTGAATAAGTTCAATCGTGGCATTGTGTATGTTATCAGAACAGTAGAAAGACATCTGTGATATCAAAACCTATCTGTAGACCATGTTACAAGTGCATTAATCCACTCCAAAGGTAGCATCTAATGGGGAGTTAATACATGGTTGGTCGCTGTAGGCACTCGGCCTGCAGCCTCATGCCACAATGGCCCCAATCATGCATTAACTCCCCATTAGATGACACCTTCATCGTGGATTAATGCTTACATGTCACACATTTCTTAAAACTGAGTCAATGAGGTAACAACTCCGAAACTCAAATCTCCCAACCATGTACTGCACTCTTTCTAAATAAGGAAAACAGCTAACTCCAAATACAAGTTAGTAGGATGGAAACTCCAAATTCACAAGCACATACAAAGAGAACAGCAAATGGAACACTACCATTATCGCAGCACAGCAAAGGAAAAAAATATGCAGGAACTATCAGCAAATGCTATAACAAAGCAATAAAATTAGGACCTCTAGTAGTTATTTGAGAGCCAGCTTCTTTACCCAATTTATTACATCAGGGATTCATCTAGTATCAGTGTTCAAAACATGATGCACACTTCTTTCATCACTGATATGCCAGTAGGCCAGTGAGTCGTTATACTTTTTCTCTAACTCAGTGGCCCCCTAGGAACTCACAGTATTTCTTACAAGACTCCTGTTTTTTTTAAAACCAGGATCCTCCTAGCATTTTTATCATTTCATCACTTTGGTTTGGTGTCTTCCTCTCCACTCTGGCAGTCTCTTCTTTACATCTCATAGATCATCAGTCTTGACTCTTTACTCCTGGTATCTCTCAACACTAATAGTTGTAAGCGCACTACATAACAAGCTCCTTTATCCTGTCTCCTGGTCTCCTGAAACATAGAATTTCCACAGGTTTCAATTAGCCTCCTCTTTGGAAAAGAAAAGAAGACAAAATGTGTTCTACTAAGTATAGTAAAGACTTGATAGCTGTAAATTGCAAAGGTCCTCTGACAGAAATGACATACCAATCACCAATGAAAAAAGTGCCCCAAATCATAGTGGATGCATCTCTCTCTCTCTCTCTCTCTCTCTCTCTCTCTCTCTCTCTCATATCATCAAGCCACTGTTCTGCTAATTAGAAGCTATTATCATAAAGAGTCAGCAGGGTTACTTCTTGCACAGGTTGTATGTGACTCTGCTAGTTAACAGCAGCTTTTCGTATATGTCCGCAGCCTTATTTGGTGGAGAAACTCCAGCTTAAAACTGAAAAAAAGTTTTACACTGAATCAACAAAAAAACTGTGCTGTACACATGGTGCAAAAGGGGAGATGATGCCACTCAGCAGTATAATGTTTGAGGCAAAAATGTTGTTTATACCATAAACTATGCTTACTTACTGTATGTGGCGAAACATCACTTTCCATAATGGACATATGGGCCAAGTAAGTAGATTTTTATTTTATTTCTGTGGTAGGCTGATTTCTTCTGATGTACAAAAGGTTGTCCTTAGGTAGATTAGGGTAGGTTAACTATGAACACTGCAATTTCTATGAAATTAACTAAAGGTGAGGTGATATGTTTCCACTGATTAACTTTTTAGATGTGGTCACTTTCTCAAACTCCTTTTTTATTAAGCCACTCACTCTTCAGATTTTTTTGTAACTGAATGCTTCAGATCCCTTAATGAAATAATAAAACATAGAAATATATGAACAGATAAAGATTTGGGGTGATATTTTCAAAAGTGTTCAAAAATGATGCAGCTCCACTAAAACATGCAAATTTGCATCACGCAGATGAGATAAATAATTTCACTGTATTATCACAGCTGTATCAGAACCAACATGCCATGACACAAGAAAAACTTGCATCATGATCGAGGCATATTTATGATGCAAATGCAGGTTCTGTCATTATTACATCACTATTGCATCACTGTCCAAGTCACCCCTGTGACTTGAACAGTGGGCCCTGTGAGAGAAGGCTCAAATCTTATCCTGTTTAGATTCATTTGGATTACAAACTGCCAGCTCGAACTCTGGTTTACATTTTTCTTTTAAAGCTGTGGAATTCTGCCCTCGGGCAGTATAATAGTTTTATTGGCACTCCTGTTTTTGTCCTCCTGCACATCAAATATTAAGTACTTTGGGTTATTTTGGTTGGGGATTGTTGGGTGGGAAGAATCATTTTCATGGAGGTGGGTGTAACTTTGTTGTGGGAGGGTGGGATGGAGTAGGTAGGGTGTGTGATTGGGCTAGTGTAGTAGCATTTTAACAGTTTGTGTCATTTGTGTGTTTGCTGTGTGTATGGTGGTGTGAGTGGTGAGTGCGACTGTTGTGTTTCCTCTTGTCATTGCACTCCAGTATTCCATTTAGTGCTCTCAGGACTGGTCTTGTCAGGCAGGAGATGTGTTGGTTCCACAGCCTTCCCCATATCACATATGCTGCCTCTCAGCTCCATGACCTTCACCCCTTTACTGACCTCCCAGTTCCTGATACTGCAGCGAGACACTGCAGGAAGGTTGGTATCACTAGGAGGCATGTGGTTTGTCAAGTGCCAAGGGCAGCTGTGGAGGGGGTGGTGAGCAGCATTGATGTTTTCCTGTGCAGGAGATGCCCTGGGTGTAAATGGAGCCCAGGGAGAGGCCTGACATGTTTGGTCTCTGTACTGAGTGTTCCCACCAGACAGAGTGGGCAGGTGGCTAGAGGACCAGCTGTGTCCTCTAATCCTCTTTAGGCAGTGCTTTGCAATACCAGGTAAATGAGGAACAAGACCGTGATTTTTGTGGACTTTATTTCTTCTGTCAACCTGGCTTGCATCATGGAAACCTGGCTGGGTGATGATGTGGGCTCAGTTTTTGAAGCAGCCACCCACACTGGATACACCTTCACTGTCTGAGGAAGGATCACAGGAGCGGGGGAGTGGCTATTGTTTTTCAATCCAGTTTGGGCTTCTCAGTGCACTCAGTTGGTAACACCCAGTCTTTTAAGTGCATCTTCATGCATGGGGGTACTGGTGCAGGTTGCAGGATTCTCCACGTATACTGCCCCCCTGTGGCGGGGTGAATTCCTGCAAGAGGTAGCGGACTTCATCATCGACCAGGTGTTGGAGTCCACCAGATGTTTTAACCTGGGGGATTTCAATGCGTGGGTCAACGACGAATCCTCAAGTTTTGGTTACCACCTCCTGCAGTTGATGCAATCACTGGGCCTGTCACAAGTGATTGCTGCTGCTATCTACCAGCATGGCCACACACTCTATCTGGTGTTCCAGCTGGGTCTTGAGATTGATTACCTCAAGACTGATTGGGTCATTTGGTCTGATCACTGCACCATGGAGTTCAACTTGGGGCACCCCCTGAAAGTCCCTCCCCTGTGGAGATGGTCAGCTATCACCCTTTAAGGGGTGTTGACCCAGAGGGACTATTGGCATTAGCTGATCTATCTAGGGTTGATGCAGCATGTGCAGCTGGCACTAGAGAGGCAGTGGCTACTTATAATAGGCTGGTTGCTGAAGCTCTAGATGCCATTGCACCAGTCCATATATGGCCCAGATCCCTTAGTTTGTTGGAGATCTCAATGTGATAAAGATCAGGGGTCGGAAGTTGGAGCATTGCTGATGGAAGACCCGGCTGAAGGCCAACAGGCTGGCTCTATGTGTTCACTATGCTGAGTACTAGAGGGCGATTTCCTGTAAGAAGACAGAATTTCTGTACAGGGAAATTGCTGCGGGGAGAAGCAGACTATCTCATCTGTTTCAGACCATGGACAGGCTGTTACATCCTGCCTGCCTTAAGTCAAAAAAAGCTTTTTCAACCACTTTATGTGTTTGCTCTATTTTTCTCTGACAGAGTGTCGGCCATCTGGTTGGGGATTCTGTCAAGGAGGCTTTTGCCTCACAGTGATTGAGCTGGGAGTTTCAGAGGCACTCAGCCTGTCTGGGAGGAGTTTAGGCCAGTGGAGGTGTCTGAAGTGACTAAGGTGAACTTAGAGCTGAAGCACACCTTTTGTGAACTGGACCCGGCACCAACATGTTTCTTAATGGAATGTGTCAGTGCCATTGGCCCAGTGTTCACCAGGTGTTCGATGGCAGAGGGAATCTTCCCAGTTGCTCTGAAAGAAGCACTGGTGAAGCCTATCCTAAAGAAATCTTCCCTCGACCCAGACATCCTGGCTAATAACCATCTGATCTCCAACCTGCCTTTTCTGAGCAAGGTTGTTGAGAAACTGGTGGCACAACAGCTTGAGGATTGCCTGGTGTCCTTGGAGATCTATGAACCTTTCCAGTCAGGTTTTCAGGCCAGACATAGCACTGAAACTGCTCTAGTGAGAGTGCATAATGATCTGCTCAGGGTTAGAGATAGAAGAGACAGGTCAGTTCATGTGCTCCTCGATCTCTCCTCAGCTTTTGATACTGTGGATCATGCCATGCTTCTTAATTGGCTGTGTGAGTTTTGTGGACTTGCCAGTCCGGTCATCAAATGGTTTGAGTCCTATTTCTTGGACAGAGTGTAGTGGGTGCTGAGTGGGAATTTCTCCTCCTCCCCAATGCCTCTGTCCTGCTAAGTGCCTCAGGGTTCAGTATTTTTTTTTTTTATTTTCGTCTTTATCCCTCCTTACTGCCTCCGGTGCCCCCTCCTTCCATCCGCTCATGTCCCCCGGTACCTACCTTAGGGATCTGCCCCTAGAGTGCCCATCCTCCTCTCCTCGCACATTGGGGTCTGTCCTGTAGGTGGTCCGGG
The DNA here is from genome assembly GCA_016271365.2 of Neoceratodus forsteri. NCBI lineage: Eukaryota > Metazoa > Chordata > Ceratodontiformes > Ceratodontidae > Neoceratodus > Neoceratodus forsteri. The sequence continues at coordinate 536,488,342 of CM057449.1, read as the reverse complement.
TGGACTTAGGGCGGACTTCATCTAGGGCTGCTGGAGGGTTTTCAGTTTTCTCCCGACATCCCCTCCCCAGGGCCTTACGCTAAGGGGCGTACATCCCAGTGGTAGCGTGCTTATGCCGCAAACCCTCATCTTGGCAGCGTCCCCCTCCCGGCTCCGACAAAGCGAAGCCGCCTCCACCCCTTCCCTCTGCCGGTGCTTCCACCAGCTATGGAAGGAATGCAGAGCACAATGCGCTCTTGGTAACCCACCCCTGAGGGAGGAGACCATCCATTGGGATGCTCGATCCTCCCTCTCCCCACTGACCCCCGGCCACCCGAGTCCGTTCCCAGACCCGGGTCGCCGGCGCAGCGCGAGGTGTGGCGTCCAGCGCCTCAACCCTCAGCGCCACCGGGCCGGCTCAGGGTTCAGTATTGTTGCTGATGTTGTTCTCAGTGTTTATGCTGCCCTGGGCAAGATCATTCAACAATACAGTGTGGAGTTTCACTGCTATGCAGATGACACCCAACTGTATCTGTCTTTTGCACCCAGAACATCGGGAGCTGTCGATGTGCTTAATAGCTGTCTGGCTAAAATCAATGACTGGATGGCTTCCAGCTGGCTGAGACTCAACCCAGCTAAGACTGAGGTGCTGGTGATTGAGGCTGGTCACGGGCATGATGGGTTGCCACCAGGGGAGGACTCTGGACTTGTTCTGGGGTCTGTGCCACTTGTGGTTTCTCTGAGGGTGTGAAATCTGGGCATGATCCTTGACTGCAGATTGACCTTTGAAGATCAGGTGTCATCTATAGTCAGCAGTGTTTTTTATGACTTGTGGAACATTGCTGGATTAAGCCCCTCATTCTGCCTGACAACCTGCCAACACTAGTGCATGCCTTTGTCACCTCTAGGCTCAACTACTGTAATGCTCTGTACTTTGGGGTCAAGGGAGGAACCCTCCCCAGACTGCAGCTAGTGCAGAACGCAGTGGCCAGGTTGCTGATGAGCCTTTCAAGGTCCAGTCTTGTGACTCCGTACCTGCGTGCCTTGCACTGGCTGCCAGTCAGGTGGGAGGTCCTTTTCAAGGTGGTTCTTCTCACCTTTAAGGCTCTATACAGGCTGGGTCCTGGTTACCTATCTGAGATCCTAACACCGGTGTCCTCTGCTCGATCCTTACACTCTTCCTCGAGGGGCCTCCTGGATGTTCCCAGGGTGCAGCTCAACACCTCGGTAGATTGTGCTTTTAGTGTCTCTGGGCTTATCCTGTGGAACCCACTTCCATCTGCAGTCCAGGAGTTTCCCTCAATTGAGGTGTTTAAGGGGAGGTTAAAGGCCCACCTCTTCAGTCTGGCCTTTGATTGCTGATGCCATCCTTATTATCGACCAGTCCCATGAAGTTTTGCCCTCTGGAAGTTTTTATTATTGCAGAATATTAATTTTGTTATGGCTTTAGTGAGGTTTTATTATATGTTTTAATTTATTGCTGTGTATTTTACTCATGTTCGGTGCCCAGAGTCTCTGGGTTTGGACGCCTTATAAATTATATTGCCTTGCCTGATCTGGACACAAGTGCAGGTGCAACAGACTGTGGCACAACCATCTTCTAATGATAGGGCAACCTTCTGATGCAGAAACAGCTGCAAATTGTGATGCAAAAGTCATATAACTTGTTGTGTCCATAACAACTCTAAAAATATAGTCAACATAGCTTACGCAGGCTGCTGTGGAACCATACCTTGAAACTGTTGCATTTTTTATCTTCCCATTTCCTCCCTTTAATAAGACCTTTGAAATTACCCCAACTGGCTCTCAGTTTGACAATGGTGCCTATACTAACCACTGTGCTTGGCACTGTATTCCACTTATCTACCACTCTTTCCAGGCTTCATGCATTATGGTATCCTGATCATATACACCTTTTACATGGCATATAGGGCTGGACTATTTACATCCTGGGTGTCTGACAGACACCCATAGATGTGCTAATAGTTTCCACATGCTCTCACATCTGATTGGAATGGTGCATGGGGGAATCCAGTGTAACAAATCTGGTCAGTCCATGCAAGGAGCGAGGAGTAGGTGTACCCAGAGAGGACCAGTGGTCTGCAGGATGCATGATGCTGTTTGCACTCCACTGGTTCAGTGTCAGGAGCTTGCTATTATGCAAGCATGAGGGTTGCTGTAATGGTTGTATGCCCCCACAGCAGATTTTCGATGGGACTACAGTGCCCCACAGCCATGGATCCTTGCACCCTGAATGCCACAGAAGGCAAGGGGATGGTGGCAGGATGTCAACTTTCACATTTCTATACTGTTTCAATTGCAGTTGGGGACATGGCAGACAGTACATGGGCCTCATGTACCATGATTCCCTGCTCTTGTAGAGTGAGGGATCCACTGTGGAGCCAGGTTAAGGCTTATTATTGAAAGCTTCCAATTCATCCCACCAAGGGAGGAGATATGAGGCCATGCTTGAGGCACCCAGGCTTGCCCAGGGAAGATGTGCATGCCAGCATCATGCATTCCATGGGGGCCAACTATGCAGTGCACAATTGCATGGAGTCAGTGCTATGCCACTGCTGGTCAGATGTACAGATATATGGTGTTATATTGTGTTATATTTTGTGTATGTTTAAAATGCTACAAGTAATAATGGATAAAAGGGTCACATGGAACAAGGGAATAGATTGTTCTTTTTCCAAAGGTCTGTAAATTTCTTGTGACCTAACTGGCTTTCCCAGGGAAACTAGAAATTTCATTTTAAAAGAGTCTTCCTGGCTAAGGAACTAGGTAGGTACTAAATCTATCACCTGTAATAAAAATTGTCACTTGAAAAGCCAGGATGCTTCAGACGACAACATTGGAGTAGCTATTTTAGAGGAAAAGGGTTATAAACTCAGGAGATGTTAACAAATAGCCCTATCATAAAAAACAAAACTACTTTACACTTCAAAGCACAGTGTTAGATTCCAGGAAACTGTCATGGTATAATTACATTGGTTAGCTGTCAGGATATTGGAATTGTAAGAGAGTCTGACTAATAAAGGTATGAGTCCCTTAATAATTTTTGGGGAAGTGCAAGAGTGACATCTACTGGCCTAAACGTTAGGACCAGACCAAGACTTACAGACTGCCTTGGACCACAGGTATTTAAGGCCCTCCACAGAGCATTTTGAGGTCAATTTGCTTTTGGACACTCTCCTGACCACAAGAGAACAATTGCCAGCAGACACACAAGAAGCAAGACTGCTACAGAAAGGACTGAAACCTTTGAAAAACCATCTATTTGTCTGGACTTTATTGCACTATGAATTTAAGGTTGAACTTTAGATACCTGTTATAGTGCATTTTTTTGTACATATCCACTTTTATTTGTGTTCATCTGTGACCAAAATTTCCAAACCTTTTTATTGTAATGTATGATAATTATTTCATTAATTTAGTAAAGACATTTGTTTTATTTAAGAAACCTGCCTAAGTGAGATTTCTATATTGTGTGCATGATTGTGGGATGTTTCAGTAATAATCTGTGACAAAACTGTTATTGCTAAGGGGTGCCATCATAAGCTACCAAATTGAACAGGAGTCTGAAAAGGGAAAGTCTGGGTAAAGATAGGGGAAATACCAAAGTCTCAAGGAAGGGTCTGTGGGGATTTGAACCAGGTTATTGCACACCTTGTGGGAGAAAGCAGAATCAGGATTACAAGGCTACCCTGAAGAGGTTGTAATGCCTAGATCTTCCCCCTTTGTGTAACTTCCAAGAAGGGTTCATATTTGGCCACAAGACTCAAGACAAGTATTGTACCCTAATCCAGAGTAAAGAGGGGACCCTGGGACTTCATGGTGAGTGTTCAGTTGTGAACTCAGTGAGCACTATAGAAGTACACAAAGAGGGTATACCCTGTTTCCCCCTCCCTGTCATGGACTGCACTTAGGGGTGGGCACTGTGAGCTTACTGGATCTGGCCCTCAGGAGTGGGTCCATGACAGCCAGCACATGCTCCTATTAACACGTACCACACTCACTAGTGCTTAAAGCCCTCTGTGAAGAAAACATTGCCAACATCTGTTTTTTAATTTGCTCCCACCAATTTAAGATTATGTTCTCTTGTGGTTGATTTCTTATTTACTTGGAAATGTTTGGAGTGGTCAGTCCTATTGTATCCTTGCCAAAACTCAAAGGTTTCTATTATATATTAAGGCTCTCCAATCTTTCTTCATATGATATTCCCTTTCTGCTCCTAGATCATTTTACTTGTCCCCTGCTGGATGACTTTCAGTCTATCCCAGACCTTTTTTCAGTATAACCTCCTGCACAGAACATAATACTTGAAGTAAGGCCAAATCTTCTCCTTCCTGCAGCTGGCAAAGTCTCACCCAATACGCCCCAGTATTTTATTGGCTTTCCCATATGCGTTTTGCATTGGGAGATGGTCTTCATATTGCCACTAATGATTATTCCCAAGTCTCTTTTTTTCTCTTGATTGCTCTCCTTTTTATCAGTATTTTATCTCATTTTCTGACCTGCCCCTATACAGACCAGTTCCCCCAACTGCATCACCTGCCTTCTCCTGAACTTACCTCATTCACTTTTGTCCTCTGCCATAGGACTGTGAAGGTGCCCAGTTACTGGTGTGGGGCCTGCAGAGGACCAAGCCATCATCCAGCTGCAATTAGTATTTCCTTTTGTGTTTCTCTCTGGATCCACAGCATGTGCAGTGATGAACTGAGCATACTCCACCTATGCAGAGACAACCCTCCTTGGTGTCATGTGGTTGAGATGCCTTCCTTGTAGTGATGCTGTGCCACCAGAGTCCACTAGGTGGTCCTTTAACCCCCTCCTTGAGGGAAGAGAGCTGTCCCTGGGGCAATGTATTTCTTTCTTTCTTTCTTTCTTTATCTTTCTTTCTTTAAAACTTGGTAACTGGGAAAGGTACACTGAGCCAAGGCTTATTTTCTAGATATGATACAGAGGAAGGAAAAGGGAGACAGAAATATTACAATTTTAATTAGCAGTAGAATACATTTACTTTGACATCTTACAAGCGCAAACATTGAGTAAAACAACAGGTAAACAACACAATGGAATGTAACATTGACCTGTAGACAGGCATTTTATGTACAGTAATTAAATAAAGTGCATGGTGCCTGATTGGAGAAGGAGACAATGCTTTAGAGGTATGGCATCAGACCACTGGCACAGCCTAAATCATAAGAAGGGAGAGTATTTGCTGGAGGGAATGACAGGAGTTAGGATTAGGAAGGTCAGGAGGGAGGATGACAGTAGCAGAAGGGGGCAGGAAGTTGCCTTAGCTGGTATCTAGGACTGGAAGTGTGAGGGAGAGGTGGATGCAGGAGGGGAGCCAGTTTCAGAGGGAGGGGAGACAGTAGAAGGCAGCCTGCTCAGCAGAAGCATGGGTGTGAGGACTGGAGAAGGTATGGGAATCCTTGGAGTGGAAGGAGTAGTAGGATGAGGGGTTGGGGAGATGAGTAAGGAGAGGTAGGAAGGAAGAGACCCAAACCAGTATTTAGAGATAAAGGAAACACAATTGAACTGGTGATGTGAAGGGACTGAGAGGATGGAATGGGAGAAGTAGATGGAACAACGATGAGTATGAGAGGGAGAATTGGTAGCAAAAGGCAGAAAGCATTGCACAGAATGTCCAGTCTGGCAAGGAAAGAGAAGAGGGCCGTGCCATAGACCTAATCTGCATAATGGAAGACCAAGACAACTATGTTGGTGCCACAACAGAAACTGCACACCCGCTAAAAGTTATAAAAAAAATCCAAGTACAGGTTAAAATAATCAAAGAATTAGCTTAAATGATTTTTCTTTTTTACAAAACTCCTAGTGGGTGTGCTGTTTCTGTTGTAGCAGTTGTGTACATTCAGGAGATAGCTCATTCCCACAGTGGCACCGCAGACCAGCACCAGGATGTGCAGACCTTCCATGTCTGTTTTAAACATGTTGGTGTCCAGCTCACAGCAGATCTGGAGGCAAAGGCAGTCCTTGCTGTGGTACGGGGCACCAAGTTTGGGGACAAGCTTGGCATGGATGGTGTCAATGTGGGCAGTGAAGTCCAGTTTACTGTCCAGCTACACACCAAGGTGCTGTACTTGAAGTTGGGACAATTTCATGAGGTGTGCCATCCAGCATGGAGAAGACAAGGTGGGTTGAGAGCCTGGCCAGTTGTGGCAGGTGCTGATGGTCATGGGCACTGTTTTCTTTGGAACTGACTCCAAGCTAGTTGGTGTGGAACCAGTGCAGTACGTTGTTGAAGTTTTGCTGAAGTGGACCTTCCACAGCATTGGTCGAGAGACTAGAGGTGTAAATAATCATGTCATATGCATGCATGTGGATATGCAACATGGTGTAGGCAGCAGACAGGTCATTGAGGAAGACTGAGAAAAGGATAGAACATAGGACCTAGGATGGGGCCCTGTGGGACCCCAGCTACAATGGAGAGGGGAAGGGATAGGACATCTTGCACTTGTACCGACTGTTGGAAGCCCTGTTGTAGTAAAGGAACCAACCAACAGTGGGAGCTGAGATGCCAGCAGAGCTCAGCTTGTCCAGGAGGAGTGGGTGTGGCACTGAGTCAAAAGGCTTTGGCCAGATTAATGAATATGGCCACGGTGATGTGTCCCTGATCCATCCCAGTGAGGACAGGGTCAGTTAAGAACAGCAAGGAGGAGACAGTGGTGCTTTCCTAAAACCAGACTGGAAGAGTGACAGGAAATTGGAGGAGTAGGGAAAGACAGCAAGCCTGGAGTAGATGAGTCTCTCCTGCAGTTCTGCAAGAGAGGAGTGAAGTGAGATACACTGGAAGTTGCTGGAGGAGGGGACACCTCTTTTGTACAGAAGCATAAACCTCACAATTTCCTAGGCCTGGGGGACAACGCTAAGGGAGAAGGAAGTATTCTGAAGACAAGAAAGTGGAGAGTCCATGGCAGGAGTGAGGATACAGAGAAGTTTATGGTCTAGAGTGTTCGGACTGGACTTAGTAGGGTTAAGTGGGACAAGGACGAGCATGATTTTGTGAGGAAAGACAGAAGGGAAGTGTAAGCCCTCAGGTGAATGGGATGGGGGAGTGACAGCAGAGGAGCACTGGGGAGAGGCACCAGGAGTGGGATAGGAGGGGAAACCACAGGTGGTAAAAAATTATTTAAAGTGAGCAGCAACAGATGGAGGGTTGTACACCAGTGAGCTGTCCACCAGGAGGACTAGAGGAGAGGACTGGACAGTTATGGTAAAAAATGTAATGTACAAAATTCCAGAATTTTGCTAGGAAACTAAGGTTAGACTGAAGGTTGAATCTGAAGAATCCTTGGTAATATGGATAGCCTTTGTGCAAGAGTTCCTGAGTGACCTGTAAGATAAGAGGTCATGCAGCATTTAAGAGAATTTGAAATGGGCCCAAGCTTGGTCCCTGTACTTGCACAAGTCAATGAGTTCAAGCATAATCAAGAGATGGTGGGTGCTTTTGATGCTGAGCCTTCTAAGGGGGGCATGCTTATCCCAGGTGTAAATGAATTTGGCATGGAACAACTTCTGGTGATGTCACTTTCTGAATGTAAGGCTGAACACAGAGCTCTGCTACTGCCTATTGCTAAAAATTCCTCCACAAAGCTCAAAAGTCATCAATACCCTCAAAGATGTCTACAAAAAACAATGGAGGAGACAGGAATACCAGATCCTACTCTCAGCAATTGCAGAAATCAGCAGATGATTGAGGATCCAGCCCTTTGAGTTCGGTACCAAGTGGAGGTAGCTCACTCACCAGTGCCATAGGCCTTGATACCGATACAGAGGCAGAGATGGAAAAACTGCCCCCTCTCATGCTTTGCAACATTGCTTCCGGAAATTAAAAATTTTAGCTCAGAAACACAAGAGTTCAAGAGGCTTAATTCAAAACATACAGCAGTGGAGCACAGGATCCAAGTGGTGGAAGACAGAGTGGCAAAGATGGAGGATGTGCTGCAGCAGTTGTACACCACTATAGATTTCTTACTTGACCTGCATAAACACCTGCAGACAAAGTGCCAAGACCTAGAAGCCCCATCCTGGTATGATAATTTGAGAGTGTATGGGTTGCTGGAGGGGGCTGAGACAGGCAACATGAATGAATTTACTGAGGATCTTTTAAACTGTCTTAGATCTCCCACCATCATTCACCTTTAGAACTGAAAGAGCTCGCCGGGCGTTGACCACTAAGCTGACAGATCCAAAAGCCCGCCCTAGGTCAGTGGTGATGAAATGTTCTAGTTATCGGGATAAAGAAGAAATCCTCTGGTGGGTTTGGCAACAGAAAAAGGTGATGTATAATGGAGGCTGTCTTCAGTTCGACCAATGACTTGCATATGCTTCAATAATTTGGACTTTGAAATGTCATGGCATCTGGCTCCAAATTTCATACCCTGTGAGACTCTGGGTCTTCTGAGAAACTGGTACAGAGCTGTATTCAACCCCAGAGGATTTAAAGCAAGCCCAGAGAGACCAAGGTTGGTTTCCCTCCAAGCAGGATGATGAACAGCTGCCACCATGACCACAGAGGTCTACCTGGCAGAACAGCTGACAGCACAACTCCCAAACTTCAGGTAAAAGAGCAGCTTCTACTACACTGCTCGACATGAAGAAGATGCTGAAGGCATTCAGCACATCTGCACTGGACCAGAACAGCAAGCAGGATGATTCAGCCTGAAGAAGATCAGTGAGCTACGTTGGTAAATCACAGGTATTATATATTTAAGCAAAGCATGTCACTGACTGCTTTTACATTCAGACTATATCAGCCACAATATTAGTCATTCTTTTTCAGTCTGTTGGATACAGACTTTGCTACGCTCACTTGCAAGGCTTTAGCTGCTGTAAAATGACTGGTCATAGGTCTCATTTACTGGTTTTCCTCCTATTCGTTACTGCTCTCATGCTGGAGGCTACATGGGAACAGATCTTTTACAAACAGATGGAAGATCAGATGTTAATTAATATGGTTTATTAATGGGACTTAGGTTAGAATTATTGAAGGATGACATGTTTACAAAGGGATTCTGTTCTGACCAATGGCAACATGGAGAACCCCAACCTGAGTAACAGCACAGCTGCTACTATAGGGAGCAGCGGAAACAATTGGTGGGCTGGGAGCTCTCTCTGTGTATAGTTTTGTTTATAAGGACTCTCGAACATGATATCTTTACAGTGCTCCCCTCCATAACAAACTCCTTCTAATAGTGAACACTTTTGATCACTCCAATCATTCACTAAGTAGGCACATTATCACCTTGCTATATTGAACACCTAGCTATAGAGAACACCTCAGCTGGCTCCAGAGGTGTTCACTATAGAGAGGGAGCACTGTATTTCATTTTGTGACTTTATTTTGCCTAAAAAACTAAATAGCTTATTTTGATTTCAGTCCCACTGCTTTTATTTTTGATGGATACACGACAGACTTAAGTATAAAATATGGAAGAGAGGATGCCATACTTTAGCTGGTTCCAAAGAGACAATAAGGGATCGCAAATATGTATTTTTTCTAAGTGAGGTCATATGGACAGTGGGTTTGGAGCATCAATAATGTGGTCAAATGATATTTTACTCTTCATTCTATTTTGGGTACTGGTTACACGTTTTGATTAGTGTTACAACCTTTCCAATAGTGCAGTCTGACTTTAGGCACAGCCAGGGAGGAATAGTAACTGTAGTCACTATTTTTCCTCCCAGCTGGATTCTGCAGTTTTACTGAGGATGCACTCAGCACTGGAAAGGGTGAATGCATATGCCCTTCTCCCTTGGAAGTGTAGTTTGGTGGTTGATGTTTTTCATTTGCGAACTGTTCCTCTTTTTAATGTTTAGTTGGAATGTTTAATTTTAAATTGGACACTGTAAGCTGCTACATACTAAAGCTAATAGAAGAATTATTAGGTGCAGGATTATTATGCTACTTTAAGACACAAGATAAGGGTAGAGCTGAAATATGTTTAATTTACTTTACTGTAATATGGGACATTTCTATTTGTAAGACCAGGAGTAACATTTTGTTCATCAATTCACTATTATTAATTATTGTTATCAATTCCCTTCCTATCCTAGCAGGTGTCTCTCAAGGCTCCATACTCGGCCTCATCCTATTTTCAATATTCATAAATAACCACCCATCTGCCTGTTCCATCTCCCTCATCCATATGTATGCGGATTATATCATACTGTTCACTTCCAACCCGGACCCAGCCACTATTCACTCTGCTGTGCAACATGATTTCCACTCAGTTCAATCATGGTTCAAATCGAAACAACTCAAACTAAACACTACTAAAATATTCTCTATGACTTTCGGTACCATCCAAAGGCTAGATAAATCTCTCTACACCCCTCCTATCACCTCTCTCGATGGCACCCCACTAAAGGTAATCACTTCTTACAAGTACCTAAGCATCTGGCTGGACCCACAATAACATTTCTCAACCCACATTGACTACAGTACATAGTTTCCAAACTTAGCCCTAAACTCGGTATCCGAGACTCTCTCCCTCTCCCTCTCCCTCTCCCTGTACATCAGGAACTCCTGACAGAAATTATTTTGCCAGTCCCTGACTACGTTGACATTGTATACTGCACTGCCTCCTCCACCTCAGTCTCTCGACTTGACTCCCTCTATTATGCTTTCTGTCATTTCGTCTCCAACTCTCCCCACAGGACCCACCACTGTTCTCTACTTTCCTGTCTGGACCTCCCTCTCCTCTCTCATAGGTGTCTCATCCACTTTCTATCCTTCATCTCCAAATTCTGGTTCAACTTGCTCCCTTCTTACATCTCCACCCTCGTCTCTCCTCCCCCATCCCTGATATACTCCCTTCGCTCTAGGAACTCCTGCTCTTTCTCACTTCCAACTCCATCTTCCAACATGGGTAAATCTGCCTTCACCAATTGTCTCCCCTCTCTATGGAACTCTCAAACTCCTCACCTACGATACTCTCCCTCTCATTCTTCAGTTGAATCTTTGCTGCGCTTATTGCCCTTCCCTGTTTGTTCCCATAACAACACATAGCACATGAACTGTTTGTACCTTGTAGTTCCTATTACTGAGCTAGGATTTTCCTCCGCTACCCTGTAAATTAACTATTTGCATAGCCAGTATGTTGTATTTGCCATCATGTAATGTTTAATATGTTTTCTATTGTGTACTACTGTATTGGTATACTTTATCCCATGCTCCCTTTCCCCTGGGACACACCTGGAAGTGATCCTCAGCTCAGTGTGCCTTTCCCGGTCTCCAAATGTTTAAATAAAAAAATTAAATAAAAATTCTGGATTTATAAGAGATAAGTAGTATTTTTTCAAGGAAAATGGGCCAGACATCTAAAGTAAATTATATGCTCCCAAAATGTAAATGGGCTCAATAATCCTGTTAAGAGATAAAAGGTTCTCTCCTTACTTAAAAAATGGCATCTTTCATTTATTTTACTGCAGAAGACACATCTAGATAGAGTGGAGCACCAAACGTTAAGCAAGTTTGGTTTTACCCATGTGGTGGTGTCCTTGTATAAGGGGGGCAAAATACAAGGCATGGCCATATTGATACCTTGCACCACCCAATTTCACCTTACATCTAGCTACACTGATCAGGAGGGGTGACTATCTATTGTTACAGGTGTCTATGAGGGCTCCCAGGTTACCCTGGCCAGTCTTTGTATCCCACCAGGTTCCATGTACTGGACCTGCTGCTGCTGAGCCAGCCATGTGGTGTGGTGGTGAGGGAGGCTGGCCACGGTGTAGCAGGTCCTGGGTTCAGGGCTGGTGTTGGGAGGGTTGTTGTTTTACTGGCGCCTGCAGCTGCAGGACTTTTTTTTTTTGGCAGGTCTGGACTGTATCCCCCCCAACATGCACCCCTCCTGGAATTATTGAGAATCTAAAAGCAGGGGGATATGGGGGGGCACAGCCCCCCCCCCATTAAAACACTTATAATGCTGGATGATGGGTCACCTACAAGTGCATATTGCTGATTTGGTTTTCGACAATATGCACTTGCCATAATAGCAATCACCGTTCAACAATCGCTATTATGGCATAGAACCATCCCAGACCCACTAAGAAATCTAGCACTCAAAAGGTGGCACAGGTATATATTAAAGAAGCAAACTGGGTTGACGCATGGCATTCTTTATACCCTTATAACAGAATGTATTCTCATTATTTGGTCCCCCACAAAATTTATACTAGAATAGATTTTGCCATGTCTCAGGTGAACATTCAGACATGATACGTAAATGTGAAATACTTCCATCCCCCCAAGACCATTCGCTGGTGCTCCTGATTCTGGATTGGGCTATGGATAAAAGATCAGCCCTATGGCATTATAATAACTATCTGTTAAACATCCCAGATTTCGAGGAAATGGTTAAGGATCATCTGCCACAAATAATTCAGGAAAACAATCAGGTAGATGTTAGTGCTTTAGTTTGAGATATAATAAAGGTGCTACTACGGGGGGAGGTGCTGAAGTACACCTCATATTATAAAAAAAAAAAAAAAACAATCAGCCAGACTAGATGCTCTGCAGGTTCAACTCAGAGACCTCCAGCAACAACATGCAAATGGAGATGAGACAGTGGCACCACTGTTGGAAGCAACTCATCAACAGGTGCAGCATCTCTTAGATATTAAAACGGAGCAGGCCCTCCAGTATCTAAAACAGAAATATTATGAAGGGGGCCCTCAGGCCACATGAATATTAGCACACTGGTTATGGAATAGAATAGCTCAAGCTACTATAATGCAAATACAGTCCCCAGCCCTAGGTAAATGATTAATTTAACCTTCCAGATCATAGAGTCTTTTAAATTATTCTGTCAAAAGTTTTACACTCCTCAAGCCCCATTTGACTCCCAGGGAACACAAACCTTACCTTAAATGAACTGCAGCTGACTAGGATCTCACAGGCACAGGCAGCCCAGTTGGAAGTGCAAGTTACAAGGCTGGAGTGAGAGGGTGCCATTAAAAATGTAAAATCCAGCAAGAACGCTGGTCCCAACAGGATTATGAGGGAATTTTACAAAGCATTTAAAGATCTACTTTTGCCTCAATTGCTTAGGTTGTGTGGGAGGGTGATGGAGGGAGACCCTGTCCCACCAACATGGTGTTATGCCACTATATCAAGTGTACCCAAACCAGGGATGAATTATACACTCTGTTCATCATACAGGCTCATTTCAGTTCTCAACATTGATTGTAAAATCTTAGCTGTGGTCCTGGCAAAACAATTGGAGAGAATACTGCTGTTTTTTCATTAATGCAGATCAGTGTGGTTTTGTTCCAGCCAGGCAGATGCAGGATAACATTAAAATAACTCTTCACCTCTTATACCATGCCACACGGTCAGAGGCCCCATTTTTATTATTAAGTCTGGATGTGGAGAAGGCCTTCAACTGGGTGGCATGGCCCTTCCTGACAGTTACATTGAGGGCTTTGGGGTTCTCAGATAGATTTGAACAAATCATAGTGAGATTATATGATCGCCCAATGGCATATATAAAAAGAAATGGTTCCATACCAGACCCCATCTCACTGCTGCAGAGCACCAGGCAAGGGTGCCCACATCCCCTTTATTATTTGCTATTTATCTGGAGCCCCTGGCCCAGGCTATACATGAAAATGATGCTATTGAAGGCTTAACAATGAGAGGGAAGCATCATAAGCTTGCATTATATGCTGATGATTTATTGGTCTATTTATCCTCACCAGAACAATCACTCCCACCACTATGGTGATTATTAGATATGTTTAGTGAATTGGTGGGATATAAAGTAAATTTAACAAAAACAGAAGTTCTTCATCTGCATTATACCCTATCAGAAGCAACAACAAAGTCATACCTTTTTCAGTGGAATTTACCATTTTTAAAGTACCTGGGCATTTATGTAACAAAAGATGCTTCCCAACTATATCACTATAATTATGCACCCTTCTTGCAACAGCTAAGTACAGACATGGAGAGGTGGAAAACTATTCCTCTTCCTCTACAGTAATTCAACAGGTGGAAGCAGTTTGTATGAACTTGTTACAAAAGTTCTTGTACCTTGCCCAGACCCTCCTCATTTCCCACCACATAAGTTCTTTAATGAAATAAATAAAAATATCTCACGATACATCTGAAAGTCTATCCTACAGTTGCCAAACAGACTAGGGGGGCCTGGCCCTATCAGATTTATTTTGTTATTATTGGGTAGATCAGCTCTGAATAGTCTTTCTCTGGCTTCATAAGCAGCACACTGCTAAATGGAGGGAGTTGGAGATGCAGGAAAAGAACCTTCTGAACTTAATCCATATTCTTCTGTCTCATCCCAGCATCACGGTGGGATAGATCACAAAAAATCCACATACAAGCAACATGTTAAAATGATGGAGAATACTGATGGACTACAATCATTTAAAACAATCCAGACTTCTGCTATATTCTTTGCCCTATCGCCACTCCTTTCAACCGGCTAGACTGGATCATGGTTTCCTCAAATGGGAAGTGATGGGTATCATTTTAATTTTATATCTAAGTAAAGATGGTCACCCTCTATCTTTTGAGAAGCTGGTGGGACAATATGGCCTTTGGCCTCAGGACCATTTTTGCCACTTACAAGTAATGAATTTTATTATATCACTACCCCAGGATGCCCTTTCCGGGGGACCTAAACCTCAAACCATATATATTTTATAGATAGCCCCAAGGGCTGTGCCCCTTCACCTCACATGATCTCCTACACATGTAGGGCAATAATAGCTTTGGGTGGTAACTCACTGAATTTAGTAAAATGGGTGTGGGAGATGGACTTAGGCCTTAATATAGAAGACTCAGTTTGGGAAAGACACTTAAAATCCCTACACTCAGGTATGGCCTCTTACACCTGGAAGGAGTTCTCCCAGAAAGTTGCACTTTGTTGCTTTAAAACTCCAGCTATACAAGTGAAATACCTTGCAGGATAGGGGGCTGCATGTTGAAAGGGATGTGGCTTGTCGCCAGCTACCCATGGTCATATTTTCTGGACTGAATGCATCCTGCAGAGTGCCTGCTGTAATGATACATTGCGGGTGAGAGGAGAGCACCCTGTCCAGAAGAGAGTGATTAGGGGAATGAGAATTGAGCTGGGTGGGTTCACAGATTAATTAAGTAAGGTTTAGGGTCTCAATTTTGTGGGAGGTAGGCCTAGATGCAAGGGAGAGCCAATTGATGTTGAAATCTCCCTTCATCACATCAGCCCCTGAGCAAGCCACATCCATTCCCAAACCTGGGTCTTTGGCTTAGCAGATGGTAGCTTTACTACTATGCTACTGGACTAGTTTGATTTCTACCCTTTTAATCCATTGATCCAGTACTCCCTTTTAGGTCTTCTAACAGTGTGCATGGCCTTGCACTTCTTGGCATTAAATTTCATTTGCCATATGATAGACCATTTTTCCAATCTCTGTGCATCCCCTTTGATATTACTTACACCCTCAGCACTATCTACCCTACAGAGAAATTTTGTGTCATCCACAAAAAGGCACACTATGCTATTTAACCCTTCACCTACTGTATGTCACTGATATACATGTTGAAGTGGATGGAGCCTAAAACAGACCCTTCAGTATGTCACTTGTAACATTCTTTACCCTAAAGAATTTACCATTAAGGATAACCCTCTGTATTCTGCTTGCCAGCCAGCTCCCTATCCACCTGCTGTAGTTATTTTACCATCTAGACCCAATCAGTCACCTTCTTTACCAACTTCTTGTGTAGAACAGAATTAAACATCTTGTCAGAAGACAGTATGGCAACTTGGATTCAATGCAAAGAAGTGCAAAATAAAGCACCTGGGAAATAAAACCCAGGGGAAGATTACACAATGGGGGGAGGTAGTAACAACAACAAAAATGGAAAGGGACCTTGGGGTAATAATATCAGATGACCTTAAGGTTAGCAAGCAATGTGAGAAGCCAGTAGGGAGGGCTGGGGGTATACTGGGATGTATAGGGAGAGGCATCACCAGCAGAAAACAGGAAGTTGTTATCCCTCTGTACAGACAGTTGGTGAGACCCTATCTGGAGTACTGCTTCCAGTTCTGGAGACCCCATTTCTGCAAGGACATAGACAGGATAGAAGCAGCCCAGAGGAGGGCAACTAAAATGGTACAGGTTTCCACCCCCAAGGTAGAAATCATGGGATACAGACATTTTGCAATCTAGTAGAAAAAGAAATTATGGAACTATGTAGGAATAGGAATCAATTAAGGCCAAAACATCAGAATTTGACAAGTGCACAAAGACAAGCATTAAGGCAGCTAAGTAATGACAATGAAATCATAATAAAACAAGCAGATAAAGGAGGAGGAATAGTAATTCAGGATAGAGGAGATTATAAAAAAATGTGTATGAATCTATTAGAAAACAGGTTAAATTACTCATTGTTACAGAGAATCCGACCACATCCTTACAAGGAAAATTAAGGGAGTTATTAAGTGAATTTGTTGATTTAAAGTGGATGCAAGAATGGGAAATGAGAATGTTAATTAAGGAATTTCTGAAAGTGCTAACCTTTTATAGCATTCCAAAAATTCATAAGAATATGACAGATCTGCCTGGAAGACCTACAGTTTCAGGAATAGATTCATTGTTTGACCTGATTTCTAAATACATCAATTATTATGTACAACCTTTAATTGAACAAAGTAACACCTATATACAGGATTCATCTGATGTAATGAGACAGTTGGAACATATATCAGAGAAAGAGAATTTAACAGACACTATTTTAGTCACATGGGATGTGGTTCATTTATATACTTCTATTCCACATAGCGAGGGGGTTACCAATATGGATAAAATATTGAATAAATGTCAAAATGATAAAGCACCAAGAACAGAGATGCTACAAGAGTTAGCTTTAATCATTTTAGAAAATAATTACTTTGAATTTGATGGTCTTTTTTATCAGCAAGACAGAGGTACAGCTATGGGCAGTACAATGGCCCATGCCTATGCAAATGCCTACATGATAAATTTTGAATCTGAAATGGTAATTAATAACATCAAAATATGTTTATAGACAAGATAATCATGTGGAAATGTTTTATTGATGATGTATTTTGTATATGGAGAGGAACCAAACAAGAATTGTATGAATTCCATTCAAGTTTAAATAGATGAGACAGCAATTTAAAATTCACTATGAATATAACTAGTATCCCTTTTTTGGATCTGCTAATAAAAAAAGAAAAGGGAAGTTTGAGTATATCCATATTTAGGAAAGAGACAGAGAGGAACACCTTGTTACACAGCACTAGTTATCATGAGCCTAAATTTAAAAACAGTATACCATATGCACAATTAGTGAGAGTGAAAAGAAATTGTAGAGAACAAGATTATTATGAGCACAAGCAGGATATGATAGGAAGATTTAGAAATAGAGGATATAAACCAACTATCCTAAAAGAAGCGCATTTAAAATAGAGAATAAAATGAGAGAAGAATTGTTACAAAGTAAAGAAGTAAAAGAAGACACAAACAGAACAGTTTTAGCCCTAAAATACAATTCTAAGATGTCTGATATAAGAAGAATTGTAAATAAACATTGGCACAAGGTAACATCTGACAATTCACATAATAAGGCATTACAACAGAAGCCAATAATAGTAGCTAAAATGGTTAGCAACCGTAAAGATAAACTAGTTCATTCCCAATTTAGAAAACCAGACATGAAAGATACACAGTTGCTACTGGGTCCCATACAGCCTGGCATGACAGGTTGTGGGAAATGCACAGTGTGCACTAATACTAATTAAAAAAAAATCTTCAAACATCCTCATTTTAATGCAGAATTTAAAATTAAGGAACATGTAGACTGTAACACAGAAGGAGTCATATATGTCATACAATGCCCCTGTGACTGACTATATGTCGGTCAAACCAAGAAAGCATTTAAAAAGAGAATACTAGAACATGAGGGTGACATAAGAAACAAGGACCAACAGTCACCAGTAGCATTACATTTTAATCAAGCAGGTCATACAGGAGCGTCCTTAAGATTCTGGGGGTTAGAGGTAGTTAAACCACTACCAAGAGGAGGTAATTTTATAAAAATGTTGGAATGAGCAGAAATGAAATGGATCTTTCAACTTAACACTTTAAATCCATTAATATGGATGAACATAGAGAGTAATTGGCAAGTATGCATGTAATTGCAGTATTAGAGGAAGATTGGAGTGTTTCAGAGAAATTGTAAAATGGTTTAGGTTAAAAGCACAGTAGTTATGAAGTTAGCAATTAAAAAGTGCCACATTTGGAATATGTAACAATATGAATGAATACAGAAATGAATGTTAATAGTATTATATGATTGTCAATGTTTATTGGATTTCTGAGATTCCTACTATAGCAAGCGCTCTGTAAACCTGATGTATTTTAAGAACTAGTTATAGTAAGAGGCTTGAAATGCTGTTTAATAATATAACAATTAAAAAAGAAATAGTTTATTTTTGAAATAAGTTAATGACATTGTGTGTTGGTTCAGGATCCACTGCATCCTCATAATAGCTGAAAGTGAATATCTTTTTTGTGAATAATTAAATATTTGCTTGTGATACACAGTCCACGATAATCAGTATCTAAAAAGAGTCCACGTGGAAAAGCGGTTTTTGTCGCTCTGTTTACAGAGGGTAGAAGTGTACGGTTGCTTAGCAACACTCGTATCACACGAGATGTACAAAGAGTGATACGTCACTCTGGCAGTAATTCCAAGTGGGCTCAAGAGGAAGACACTCCTTGGGAGCCTTTCAGCATTTTGGAAATGCCATTACGGATTTAAGTAAAGAAATTTATATGAATATTATTGAGAGACGAGAGCATTCTCTTTACAAATAAAAGGTAAACACATCCCCCATTGATTTACAAAGAATAAGATTGTAAATTTAAAATGAAAAAATCAAATTAAGCCCATTCTTTGTTACAGGGGTAAAGATATTGATATATAAAGCAAAGAACAAGCTCGGCAGTCCTCAAACAGAGTTTGGAGAATAGATTTTCTATGTTAAAAGCCATTGCGGCATTCCAGGTATTGGAATGGATTTGGAGTGTTTAAAACTCTGTTTCACAAAATCCACAATTGAGTTACAAAGAATAAGATTTTAAAATTAAAAATGAAAAAAGTAAATTCAGCCCATTCTTTGTTACAGGGGTAAAGATATTGATATATAAAGTAAAGAACAAGTTCGGCAGTCTTCAAACAGAGTTTGGAGAATAGATTTTCTATGTTAAAAGTCATTGCGGCATCTCAGGTATAGAATTGAGTTTTTAAACTTCATTTCACAAAAGTTTAAGTAAAGCTAAAAGCATTCTATAAAATAAAAACCTTGTTTTGTGTATTGCAGTACGAGCATACTAGAATTGAAATTTGAAAAGGAAATACATTATTGGGCTTTTTTATGAAATTTCAGAAGCGAATTTGATAAACTTATGCAGTGGCTCTCAGGTATGTGATTGGCTATGGAGTGTTCAAGTGTTTTACTGAAGTTAAATGAAGGAACTGATGTCTTGGACTGTGTTAGAGACTGCAAAAGTGTAAATAAACCTTTTTGGTCTGTTTATTTTTGTAGAGAGCTATATACTGCAGAATTCATTGCAAAGTAGAAATGAGCAGTAAAAGAAATTCAAATGGTAAATAAGTAAAATGAGTTTTTTAAGTATATAGAAAAAGGAGTAATACGTTATGTAAAAATGAAATTATTGTATGAAAATTAAAATTTATTTTTCTGTTTAAAACAGACGTCAAATGCCCCGTGAACAAGCTCAAAGGAGCGAAATGTAGGGGATTTTAAACAATAATAAAAGAGATTAAAACTACAAGTGATCGAGTGAATGTGTTTTGAATTGGAAATGAAAGCTCCCAGCTGTGAAATTTTGGATTTTGGTAAAATGGTGCAGGGTCTGCAAGAGAAGTCATATGAGGAAAGACTAAAGGAGCTTAATATGTATACCCTTGAGGAAAGGAGGGAGAAGGGGGGGCATGATAGAAACTTTTAAGCACCTCAGTGGAGTCCAAGAGGGTGGCATCTTTCTGAAAAAGAGATGTGCAAGAACAAGAGGACACAATTTAAAGATAGAGGGGGCAGTTCAGGGGCAATGTGAGAACGTATTTTTTCACAGAGAGGGTGGTGAATGCATGGAACAGCCTTTCTGAGGATGTTGTGGGGTCTAAAACTGTGGGAGAATTCAAGAATACATGGGACAGATATAAAGCAATTATTGTGAGGGGTAAGACGAAATAGGCTGTTGGTTAACTAGGATCTGCATCTTATCCTGTAGGTAGGGAAATTGGCAGAATAGGTGGGCCAAGCGGTCCTTATCCGCCATCAAAGTTTATGTTTCTATGTTTGTTAAAATCCAGGTAAATGATATCTGCTACCTGGTATAGACCCTGAGGGGGTTCTAAAATAACTGACAAGCTGTCATGAGTATGGAGTACAAATATCAAAATGATTTTTGTTCATAATATTTTCTCTTCCTTTTAGAAACTAAACAGATTTTGCATCAGTGATGGAGAGGCAGTTGACTCTTTTGGTTCCCAGAATAAAGATGTGATTAGAGGCAACCATGCAATGAGCAAGGAAGAAGGATTAACAGGAGTCAACAGAACATACTAGAAAATTCTAGAGTGAAAATGTTTATATTAACATCCATCTACAGTAAGTCTTTGGATCACAGCTCTACTGGCCCAATGGCATCATAAAAGACAGAGGGCTTGATTTTCAAAGGCTAAACTATGAGACAAGGTGCTTGCGCCAAATGGGTATGATGCAAGTGGCACCTGGCACCATAGTTTGTGGGGATCCTGATTTTTAAATGCCTACCATGGAGAAATTGGGATGCCGTGTCACCAACTCACTCTGTGCTGCCTTTGCAGCAAAAGTGCTCCTGCTCTAGATCTCAAGGGAGGTTGTGCCATGGCATGGCCGCACCATTCCCTTTTTCAGACCATTGCAAGTCCTACCATGGACAACACAAGGGGCTGATATTAGACCAGCTAGGAGGTGGTCTAAGTGTCCTGTGCCACAACTTGGCAGGGTGGACAGTTGACTGTGGGGCCGGGAAGGTGGGGAACAGGGGCTGCAGGGGCACTAAAGTCTCCATAGGGCATGAGTGGGGCATGGCAGGAGGGCATAGGGAGTGGAGGAGTCACCTGGCAGAGGTGCCATAAGACATAAAAGACAGCTGATGGGGCCGAGCCAGGGGGGTTGGCTTTGTAATCCTAGTATGTCATGGCCCCAGTTGGAAACAGACCTGGCACCTGCCTCACAGAACTGTGGGTTCTGTGGGGCAGGTGCCATGGCTGCTTCCACCTGGTGCCATGACATACTAGGATTGTGATGCCAATCCCCCTACCTAGTCCCCTTGGCTGTCTTTTATGCCTTATGGCACTTCTGCCAGGTGACTCCTCTGCTCCCTATTCCTTCTTGCCATGCCCCTCTCATGCCCTATGGCACCCTCAGTGCCCCTGCGGGTCATGTATAGTAGGCTTGCACCAGGGGGGCTGTTTGACAGATCCCTCTGTCAAACTCCACAGGTGGGACCAACATTTGGAGCAGCCCTGCAGCTACAGCAGCTCCCAGGTCTTCAGCACAGAAATCCCTGATATCACAAAATTTTGCGCAGGGTCCCTGATGCACCCAGAATTTGTCACCACCCAAGATCTCTGCAAATTGTGGCAATCTAAGGCCTCTTTGAAAATCGAGTCCAGAGAGTCAGAAAGGGACCAAGACATTAAAAGCCACTTAGACACTGAGAGAAACTGCCAGCTAAGATTCAGAAACAGATACTGTTAACAACTTTTAGTGCATACAACTTATGTAAAGGGATACTGTCAACTATTTTGCATTATACTTTTTGGGTTGAAAACCCACATTTTATGATTGCTTTCTCTCTAAAATTCATTGATGTTAACTGGTTGTTTTATCTGCTTCCTTTCTTAGTAATGCTTACTAAAGATGCAATTACACCCAAACATTGTTTTGCTTCACATTATTGATCTACTCTTATTGCATCCTTACTGAACATTAAGAACACACCCAAAGAGTGTAGCTACTCATGATGCAATAGTCTGCACTCCTCCCACTGCATCATGAATGTATAGACTGCATTGGGGGTGTCCACAAGTCTAAGAAAGATACAGTGGGTGTTGATCAAGGAAGCAAACAGACATGTTTTACCGTGGTAGCAGCCTGTTTTTCACTTTTTAAAAGAAAAAAAAAGAATCAAACTCAAGCAACCAGCTACTGTACGTCAGCAGTTTCCACAGAATGTGACCAATCAAAACACATGTTTTGGGGACACTTTGAGGCCTAAGGAGGTTTAACAGTGTCCCTTTAAATGCACCTCTACAAATAATCAAAAAAGATATATTATTTTCTAATAATACTTGTGTGTGTGTGTGTGTGTGTGTGTGTGTGTGTGTGTGTGTATACACACGTACATATGTACATGCGTTTATGCGTGAATGCATGCGTGCGTGTGTGTGTGTGTGTATATGGAATTTTATCCATGCAAATTTAATTGCTCTTACAATCCACTATATACCTTGGTAGTCAATTCCTCAGTCCCATCACCCTCTGAGAACAGAAATAATTTATTCTCTCAGATTTGAAGGTTTTTGGGTGTAATTGCAAATTGTGCCACTAGAACATTGTGTGTCACCTGTCAATGCCCAACCCAATTATTTAAAAAGCTGTTGGCCCTTTAACACTTCATAGAGAAATAGCATGTCCTCCTCATTCTCCTTGTTTCAAAACTCATGACGCTTAAGATGTTTTAGTCTTTTATCATAACCTACATCACTTAACCCTCTTATCATTTCAGTCACTTTCCTCTGGACCCTTTCCACCCCGTATATGTCCCTCCTGGTGTGTGATGCCCAAAGCTGCAATCCATAATCCAAATATGGCTTTACATAACATCAGTTCAATGAGCTTTTTTATTTTAATTGTTTAATATTTTTACTCCTATTGTAAATTCTTCTTGTAATACAACAACACACACTATCTGCTTTTATCACAGCAGCCTCACACTGTTGTGTGTGTTTCAAATACCATGTTATTACTATCCCTGACCTAAATCTCTCTCTCTTCTTATGTTTTCCTGAGATTAACCCCATTTAGACAGTATGTCACCTGTTTATTTCTAATGCACAAGTGCATCACTGCATACTTCTCCACATTAAACCTTATGCCCCAAGTACTGATTTTGCCTAAATCTCCAATTACTTTATTTACCTGGCTTTCCTCTTTTACAGTTCCACTAAGTCTGGAATATAATCAACTGCATATTTTTCTATCCTGCAATTTATGCTGTAAATTATATCAGCAATATATTGTTGTAACAACAGTGGCACCAAAATGAAACCACGGCAGCACAGTGCTAGTCACTTCATCCTTGATAAATAAGAAACCATTCAGACATATTCTCTGCAACACTCAACTCAACTATTCTTTGATACAAATAATCAGTCATGTAGTTAATCCTAGTTTTTCCGTCTTGATAATAATTTCTGACACCAGGGAAGCTTTCTTGAAGGATCTTGGCCTATGCAAAGCTCACCAAGACTCAGCCCTGTAAGCTAATTGAGAAATTGCAGAAGCTGATAAGCTGCTGAACAGTTAAAAAGTTAAGATTACAAACTGGAGAGCAGTAAAAAGAAATGTAACTAACCACAAAGCTGTTTAATACCACTTTTTTTATTCAAGCAAGCTCCCACAAAAAAGAATTCAGACAGTCCCAAACTTTCTAGACCAACAGATATGTGGTGGCTGTCTTTTCAAACAAGCCCCTGAAAAAGAATATAAAAACCTTAGACTTAGGATATTTGAGAGGATGGTAGGAGCAGTCTCATGGGAAGACTTATATCCTAGTCTTAGGTGGGTATTGGCTGCAGGCAAAGCCATAGAAGAGTAATAATATGCTTAGCTCTTGTTTCAAGAATTGTTAGCTTATCATACAACAATTTAGAAGTCAAGACTATAGGTCACTAAGGCTACTGGGTTAGGGGATTACTGTTTTTATAAAATGGTGAAAAGATTTTCAGGTTTCTGATTGGATAAGAGACACATTTTACTTATCCAGCCATTCAGTCCCACACAAAAGATTTATATGCAAGTTAGCCAGCCTGGGAGTGGGTCCCAAGATGATAGCCTGGGTAAAGAATTGGCTGGAGAATAGGACACAGAGGGTAATAGTAAATGGAGTCCACTCTGAAGAAAGGGTGGTTACTAGTGGGGTACCACAGGGTTCAGCATTAGGACTGGTTCTCTTCAATGTCTTTATAAGCGACATTGCAGAGGGACTGGAAGGAAAAGTATGTCTCTTTGCAGATGACACAAAGATCTGCAACAGAGTTGCTGCACAAGGTGGGTGGAAAGGATGAGAAGGGACTTGGCAAGGTTAGAGGAATGGTCAAATGTATGGCAGCTTAGATTTAATGCTAAGAAGTGCAAGGTAATGCACCTGGGAAACAAAACCAGGGAAGAGTACACAATGGGGGTGAGATACTAACAACAACAAAATGGAAAGGAACCTGGGGGTAGTCATATCAGATGACTTAAAGGTGGGCAAGCAATGTGAGAGGGCAGTAAGGGGCTGGGGGATACTGGGATGCATAGGGAGGCATCACCAGTAGAAAACAAGAAGTTGTTATCCCTCTGTACAGACAGCTGGTGAGACCCCATCTGGAGTACTGTGTGCAGTTCTGGAGACCCAGTCTCCGCAAGGACATAGACAAGATGGAAACTGTCCAGAGGAGGGCAACTAAAATGGTGCAGGGTCTGCACCAGAAAACATATGAAGAGAGACTAAAGGAGCTTAATATGTATAGCCTCGAGGAAAGGAGGGAGAGGGGGGACATGATAGAAACTTTCAATACCTCAAGGGAATCAACAAAGTCCAAGATGGTAGCATCTTTCAAAAAAAGAGGTGTGCAAGAACAAGGGATACAATTTGAAGATGGGGGCGGCTCAGAGGTGATGTAAAGTATTTTTCCACAGAGAGGTTGTGAATGCATGGAACGGCCTTCCAGAGGAGGTTGTGGAGTCAAAAACAGTGGTTGAATTCAAGCATGCATGGGACAGCCATAAGGCAATTCTAGGGGGTGGGGGTAGAAAGAAGTAGGCTGCTGGTTAACTAGGATCTGCAGCTTATCCATTAGGTAGGGAAATGGGCAGACTGGGTGGGTCCAAGCGGTCCTTATCTGCCATCAAATTCTATGTTTCTATGTTTAATGTAGCAATTGGTCCTACTTAGTGTCACATGGATGCTGCACAGCCAGAGGTTCCTACCTGCCAGACCACTTTCAAATGAAAATTTCTGACCTGAAGTCTGATTATACCTGAAGACTACATAGTCATAGTACACCAGACCCCACCCCCCCAACAGCAGTACAGCTCATCCACCTTATCCTGCTAAAACTCCACTGAAATAAGAAGGCATGAGTCATGACAGAATCTTGTTTTTCTTATTTAAGAAAAAGTTCTCACTGAACTGTAGCCCAACTGCATTGTACCACCAAACCACAAGGCACTCTGTCAAACAACCACCTTCCTATTTCTCAGCTATCCCACAACATTTGTGACACTTCCCAACATAGTTTAAAACAGACAGCTTCAAGATTAAACTGCCATTTGCTTCAAGTGAATCACAAAAACAAAATGCAAAACAAATGCCGTACACTACGGTGGCTGACGAGGGACAAGCTTGCTCCCAATAAAGCCAGAGGCAAGCAAAGAATTGCACTGGAAGCACTCTGTGATATCATTAACAAAAAAAATCTAGATTTAAAATGCACAACAAAACAAAATATTTAAGAATGTGGTTGGGGGGATTTCTTCAGCTGCAACAATGTTGAGGAGACACAGTTAGTCCCAGTAAAATAAACCAGTCTGTTGATTTCTGCCAAAGACAAACAGAAAAATCTAGAAAAAAAACATAAAACCATTGAAGACTCTGTGAGTGGTGTGGGTGGGAGTAAAGAACATAGACAGACACCTGGCTCTATGAAGCTCTCCTGGCAAAAGCTGTCCCCCCTTATCGTTACTCTTTTTCGCCAATCGACCAGCACATATTTGTTAAGTAGCAACAACTTCATTACATTAGAATTTCCCTGTGTACGGTCCCGTTTCAGGGAAATGGCCATAAGTCATGCCCTTCCCCTAGCCTGGAACAAATCCCAGCTTTACGTCAGGCTGCAAAAATTAAAACCCTTGCATAGCTTCAGGAAGCTGATCACAGAGAAAATTAGTGATTGCTGTACATGCCCCTAACCAGTATACCTCGGCTAACCCATTCCACCTCTCACCTTTCCCAGTGCCCCCCTCCTCCTCTTGTTTCTGGTCCTTTCTAGCACAATTATCACTCCTAATCTCAGTCTACCAGAGACTGCTGCACATGCCTATATCCTGAGTACCCCAGCTCCCCCTTTTGGCTACCTTATTCATGTGTCATTTCACTACCAGTGCACCCTATTATTCTCACCCACCCAGCTTCCTGGCATACCTACCTATCACACTCTGTCAACCCCCTCCACCCTGCCTATCGACTTATCCCCTTACCACACTATCAATCACCTCTGTTATATCCCTGCCAGTATTCCATGGTATACCAGGAATGCGACTGTTTAGGTTGCCTATCCTATGTTGAGATATTGCCCCCTAGGGCCCCCGAGTCCTGACTCCATGTATGTGCCCGTGACACTGTTCTTATGTATATGAAGGACTAAAACTTGCAAGTGTATACTGTATGTGTTGTATACAGATGATTGCAGACCTGTAAATGAGTATAAAAGAGTGCGTTTAGGAGTTTATATATAATCTTACAGCTGTCCTCATAGATAACACTGTATATTCTTTCCTGTGTAAATAATACTGTATATAATTATGCTGTAGCTACCCACATCCTTATTGTACTATCACTCTTCACTCTGTACTCAAATTATGTAAGTATATGTTGTCCTCCCATGACCTCCTTGTAAATGAGCCTGCTCAAATAAGTTTTCCTGTCAATAAACTTGAACTTTAACTTGAACATCAGCTGCCTGAAAAATTAAAATAGGTGTGGACATGTTCTGCAACTGCAACAAGGGAACAATTTTCTTCAGAAGTTGGAAAAAGTGAAAGAAAAAGATTAATAAATAACATTTTACTTTCCAAAATATACTAACTACTTGATAATCTATATTGAAAAATATCTAACCATTTTATAAGCAGAATAAGACACTTCATGGTGTGGTTTGTGGGCTGATAAAAGCACTTTCTGGCTGCTAAAGACACTTGGTGCAAGTGCTTTGTACCTCATTATACAACTGGGGTGTGCTCTTATCAGCCCATAAACCACACCTCGGCATGTTTTATTCCTTACAAAATATAAATGCTAGTACTGTTGTTTAGCTAAGCTAGTCTGCTTTGCATCTAAGATTAGAGTACTATAGACCATAGGGAATATTAATTCTGTGATATTACTTTTGCTGAGTAAAGAAAAATAATTGCTTTTGTTATATGACTTTTGGTAAATCTTTCTGATATGAGATTGTGAGTATGTGCTCTTATCTAGATCAGTGATAAGAACAAACAATAGCAATAAAGAACACTTGAACTATGTCAATATGTTCCAGGTGTCTTCTATACATATAAAGAAGAGTCCTGTATTTGGACTTCAGCAAGGCCTTTGATTCCATGCCACATGGGAGGCTGGGGGGAAGCTGCAATACATAGGGGTGGGAACAAAGATGATAAGTTGGATCGCCAGTTGGCTGAAGGGGAGCCAGCAAAGAGTGATGGTGGTGGGGAGCTCTCATCACTGAGGGATATGACGAGAGGGGTGCTACAGAGTTCAGTATTGGGACCGGTGTTGTTCAGGATATTCATAGCTGCTATCTCCCATGGGGTCCTGAGTAAGATCAGTCTCTTTTCTCAGATGACACAAAGATGGTTGCCATGGTAGATGATTTCAAAGGGTGGAGGCAGCTGCAGGAGGACCTGACCTAACTACATGAGTGGTCGGATGCACGGCAGATGGGGTTTAATGCCAAAAAGTGCAAGGTCTTGCACTTTGGGGCTAGCAACCAGGGGAGCTGCTATCAGCTGGGGGATGTACAGCTAGAATGAACTGAGGAGGAAAAAGATCTAGGGGTGCTTATAACAGGGAGTATGAACAACCCAGCTCAGTGCAGGAAGGCGGCAGCAAAAGCCAGTAGGATGCTGGGGTGTATAGCGAGGGGAATCTCCTCCAGAAATAGGGAGGTGGTCCTGCCCCTCTACAGGTCGCTGGTCTGGCTGCACCTGGAATACTGCATGCAGTACTGGCACCCATTCCTAAAGAAAGACATCAGAGTGTTGGAAGGTCTACAGAGGAGGGCGACAAAGATGATCCAGGGATTAGAGGGATACTCTTATAAGGAGAGGCTGAGTGAGCTGAACATGTATTCCTTGGAAGAGAGGCAGTATGGGGGGACATGATTGAAACCTTTAAATACTTAAAGGGGATTAACAAGGCTAGTAAAGAAGGGATTTTCCAGATTAGAATGGGGAGGGTCACGAGGGGGCACCAGATGAGACTCGAGGAGAGAAGATTCAGGAGGGAAGTAAGAAGACATTATTTCACTGAGATGGTGGTGGATAGTGGCATAACTCTGCCAGAGGAGGTGGTAGCCTGTAGCATGGTAGACGACAGTTTAAAGAGGATGGGGCAGAGGGTGTGAGGAGGGAGGTGTGGGTGGGACAGCTGCAAGTTGAGGGGCTAGCTGCACAATCAAGCAGACTTGATAGACCGTGAGACCTGTTTCTGCTGGTGTTTTCATATGTTCTCATACTGTGTAATTTGAACCCATGACATCTTGGCACCTGAACAGTTGGGACACACTGGAAGCTGAATTAGATAGTTTATAATGGAACTGGTAGGATTATGCCTTTTAGTGAAAGGGTCCAAGCATTTCAGAGAACTGAGTAATGTTTTGAATACAAACCCCCATCAGATCACTCAAACCAGTTAAGGAAAAGATAGTGGTGGCCAATACTCAGGCACTTTCTGTTTTCCAATTCTGGTTACCACTCAAAATGGATTATGGTACTAGTTCCAGTCCCTATCTCCAACATACTCCGCAGGACAGCAGATAAGTTTAGGAAACCTGTGGGCCAAAGGTGGTAGGAGAAACCCTGTTAAGTGATCCTTTGTTACACTTTGAATACAGCCCACAAGAAAACACTTACCTGCACTAATTGCACAGGAGGTCCACACCATAGCTGAGGGGACCCTCCAACCATCATAATTACTTGTATATTGTGATGGATCCTCCCAACAAGTATCATGTCAATGGCAGGGCAGGACTGATACAGTAATAAGGAGATGCCAGAATGGCAAAACAGCTTTGGGCGATTGCAGTTTTCTCCCTGTTGCAGCATCTTTGGCACAAGAAGTGGAGATCTGTGTGCCCTAGAAAAGACAACTGATACTTTTGGTAGTCAACATGAGGCACTAGTACTTACTGACTCAAATTACTGTCAAAATGTCTTCACTCCCTGTTTCTACTTTTACATATTTTTATTTTATTTTTTATACTATTGCAGTACTTCATTACAATGAATCCAGGTTACAACAAACAGCTATGATGGCTCCCATCTATTTCTGCTTGTGTTAAATGGTTGAGCAGAAAACAATGGGCACCATCCCAGCTGTCTTCTTATTCCCCAGCAGCCCTTGCATATTCTCTGACAGGTTTTCATTATATAGCATCAATATTGACAGATGCTGCCAGCCCAGTGGCACTGAGGGCTGAGGCATTAGGCACCTTACTTCATGTCACACCGGTGACCCGGGTTTGGGAGCCAACTCGGGTCATTGGAGGTCAGCCAGGGAGGAGAGGACTGAGTATCCAGAGGACTGCTCACCTCTCCTGTGGAGGGGTAGGTTGTGGATCCCTGGCATCAAGTGACTCCCAGTGAAGACCGGGGGGTGCTACAGCCAGGGAACGGATGTCCTGCAGGCGGGTACGGTAGTGTGCTTATTTCATGCTGGATGGCATTGCACATTCAAGCCTCTGGGGTCACGTCTCATAAACAACAAAAAAAGCCCCACAGCTTGACTTCGATGACAACAAGCCCTACAGCGGCCCCCATGCCCAATGCTGGATCCAGCCCAGTGAGATCTCCGATATCCTCCACCTCACCCAATCTGCCAACTGGATTCATGGAGTGCCAAAGTAGGAGCTAGTGGCACTGCCTCAGGGGGTACAAGCCATGGGGGTTGAGTGCAGGTGTGTGGGTGCAGGATGGAGCTCTGGAGGGGGACCTGACCTGGGAGGAGGTCTCAGGCTGGGCTGGAGAAAGAGGCTATATCTGAGGGAGCTCTCAGGGGATGGTGACCAGAGGAAAAAAAAGAGTTAAAAAAATATATATACTGTATATACAGATGTCAGACCATTCCTTAATGCTGTATTTTTACAGTTACAGTAGGTTCTGTGGCTTGCATGAGTGGGCTTCAGTGGATTGCCTGAGTGGTGCAACTTTTCTGTTTCTCTGCTCCATTGTTGGCAGAAACAAATTCCTTCCCTTTTTCTTGCCTGTAATCCTTATCCTCTCACCCTGAGAAGAATTTAGTATCCGAGCACCTAGATGAGCACCATTTCATGTTCTGCTCTTGCTGGATAGTGTTTGACTTTAAAAGGAAATGCCACACACATGAGACAGAGCAGTTCTCTAGTCCCTAAATGACATTAGCAATAGCTAGATGTCTTACTTACTGTTTGTCCATTAATGCATTGTCCAAACTCGGAGTCAGAGGGCTGGTCCTGGAGTACAGCAGAGAGATAAAGTAAATCCAACAGTTTACGATCGGGGGATTGGAATAAGAACTGATGCTGAATTTTATATTTTCTTGTAATTATGATCCCTCACTATAGTGGGATGGACCCAGAAGCATTCATTATTGTATAGGATTACTGTAAAATAGTAAAAAAAGGCTGTCTCCCCCTTTTTAATTCCCTCAGCTTGCTAGCTGCAGTTCTGTCTGAGCTTTAGTATACTGTACTACCTTACTTGCTACACTAGCCATCTTCAGGTTATTCTCCCTGTTTTCCTCCCTCTTGGTCCTCCTGAATTTCTTGTTGGCTGACCTCGTATCCCTTATGGCCTGGGCAACTGCAGTACTGAACAAGCTGGGTGGTCTGGTCCTCAAGTTTTTCCCTTTGAACCTAATGCACTCCTCTGTGGCAACTGTTATTCCCTCCTTGATGATGGACTACCTTTGGTCCACCCCCATATACATGCGGATGCTTGCCTGGTGACTCCATAGCAGGTTGTCCATCTTTTTGAAGTCTGCCTTTCTAAAATCCAGGATTTTAGTTTTAGTGGGGGCCTTTTCCCTGCCCATGTCCAACAAGAACCACACAGTGAGATGTTCACTCCCACTTAGGGGCTCTTAAACCTTTATATCCTGGATGTAGTCCCCATTCTTCAGCACCAGATCAAGGATTTCCTCCTTCCTGCTGGATCCTGTGATGCCCTGATTCAGGAACCCACTTTGCAGTGCATCTAGGATCACCCGACTCCTAGCACAGGCAATGAACGGTACCCTCCAATCCACCTTAGGTCAGTTGAATTCTTCCACTATTACCAGCTCTCCCTTCCCTGCTACAGTCAGTATTTGTAAGTTAATTCCCTTTCTCTTTACTCCTCCTGGATGGGTGATCTGTAAATCACCCCAACCTCCCTCTATGAGACAGTAACTGAATCCACATTGTTACCATCATCCCCTCTTCTGACTCCTCCCTTATCTACATTATACCATCCCTGATGTAAACCACCACCCCTCCCCATGTTCCTACCACCCTGTCCTTCCTGTGTAATTTTTTACCCAGGAATCAAGAGGTTCCAGTCATGGTTAAGTGTGGCCCATGTCTCCGTGATTGCTGTGATGTCCACTCTCCTCTATGCCAACAATGCTTGCAGGTCATCCATCTTGTTTCCAAGACTTTGTTCATTCAGGGATACCACCTTCCCAGAAGAGTCTGAGACTCCTTCCCTTCCCTCCCATCTGCCTTTCTCTTTTCTCCCTTTTCTTATGCCCCTTCCCATTCCCCACAGCTAACCCTTTTGCTCCTCCTCTAACTCCCCCCTCAAGTCCCCCACTAGTATGTGGGGGAGATCTGCTGACCTCCTCCTCTCAGAGTCTTGGGCCTGCAGATTTTGACCAGGTATGTGCTGCCAGATAATAAATAGGCAGGTTGAAATCTCCCATAATTTCGTTATCATGTTCATGGAAAGCTTTTTAAATCTCACCTAATATTTTATTATCTATCAGGTATTATTTTCACAGAATATGTACCATACACCCATTATTACTGGATTTGTTAAATGTTCTAATTTAACACATATGGTTTCTGTTTTACTCTCTGCATTCTTTATAACCTTGATACTTAAGATGCCTTCTTTAATGTAAAGTGTTGAGCCTACATCCCTTCCTTCTGCTGTATCCAATATATATAGCTCATAGACACAAATAGTTTTGTCTCAACCATCACCACTAAAGAAATTCCATACTCTAGGTAGTGTGTCCACTCCCCAAAGATGTGATTACAAAAAGGCATGTTACTGTACATCCAGAGGACAGAAGTTCTGGGATAACACTGAGTAACCTTAAAACAGGGGAGCCATACTCCCAAGGGTACACACATAAGGTAGTATACTGTGCATGCAAAAGTCCAGAGAAGAAAGCCTGTTAAACCATTCCTTGGGTCAAATTGTCTTAGACTGGCAGTGCACAATTCTGAGCAAACCGCATGTCTTTAGCATAAATATGTCCATCACAGTAACCAATAGGGAGCTATTTTGTCCAAAGCTGGAGGTTACATTGTGCAGGAGGTCACCATGGATCTCCCTCCAAGGATGCCTTTTTTATGCACCATTTCCAATGCATACCTGTTTTAGGATACTTTTTAAATGCCCTTAGACAACACCAACCTTAAAATCAGTTGTTGTCCTTCTTTCAGATGAGCATAAAATCTAAACTGAACTGTTGGCCATTTTGTGACTCTGTAGTAGCAAACCCCCCCCAATTAAAATGTGCTCATACTGCTATCGTTCATTAATTTTTTAATGAAAAACAATCCCTGTTCTCCATTGTCTTGCCTAAAATTAGCTTCAAGCTACAATATAATTGTGTAACCCACCATCTAGCTTATAATTGAGGAGTATTCTGGACTGTACTCCTGAAGCTTCCCCAGCCCCATGGAAAAAAAGTTTAATTTAATGAAGTCATGAGACCACTTGCTTTCTTTTTCAATGCCATTACTTGTAAATTGTTTTTGTCTGTTTTAAGGAGCACTTCTAGACTTCCCTTTGGTCTAACTGCCCCAAGATGACATTTGATCTTATCCCTGGGGCCTAATAAACATTTAACCCACCAGGGTCCAATTTCTGACTGGTCCCATATGAAAGTGTTGAATAACCTGCCTTGATATCCGGCCCTGTCCTAGGTTTATATGTGTTATCTCAGTCTGCTTCTGTTTTGTACAATGTTGTGGTGCACTGTCCCTTTTCTGGGATCCTATAAATGATATCCTATGTATTTCTCATTGCATATATTGAGGTTATCTTGTTGTACGCTTTGACTTAGTATATACCGGTACCGTATATTGTGGCTCTGTTTTACTGCATACTCTGCTTTGTTGGTTATGCTTTATCCTTGATGGTTCCCAAACTCATCTAGTTAGTTTACCTGGTAAAAATATACAGCAAATTAAATATATATATATATATATATCTGAGCATTTCAGTTACAATTCCAGTGCCTATCAAAATAAATAAATATTTGGGTATTTCACTGGTAAAGCTGGTCTGAAGGAACTCAGTTTCCTTTCGGCACTTTGATGTCATGATGCTGCACTTTTTATAGGGAGCACACACTGTGCATGTCGAAGTTGTTGGCAAGCCTCAGTCAAGACCTGTAGCATTCAATCAGCAGTGCTAAAGATCTACAACTCCTCACACTGCACACATCTCAATTCCATTTCCAGCTTGCCCTCACAGAAAAGGACCAGGCTACTGAAATGTGCATCTTTATTGTCAGAAGAGTGACTTTGAGCAGAAAACTTTAGAAAGTATCTGATAATCAGAAATTATCATTCCAGATTCGCCTATTGTATACTTTCCCAACAGCTAGGGTCTGGTGTAATGGTATTCTCTCTAACCCATTCTCTCTTAGACGTGGTACCAGACAGGGATGTCCGCTTCCCCCCTTTTATTTAATTTTTATTTAGAACCTTTAATTTGGCGGCTCTCGCTCTCACAAAACATTATAGGAATTAAAGCTGGGGAACAGAGATTTTTACTTTCCACTTACGCGGATGATTTACTCTTGCATATTGAGGAACCAAAACAAACTATCCCCAGTGTGTTAAGAGAAATAGGTATTTTTTCAAAAGTATCGTACTATAATCTGAATTACTCAAAAACAAAAATTTTCCCACTGAATAGTTGGTTCACACAGGCCCAAATAGCACCCTATAATTTGTCTTGAGAGTCAAAATCGCTTACATATTTGGGCATTAAGCTAACAAGGGATATAAATTCACTTGTGACAGAAAATGTAAGCACTTTGCTACAAACATTGAAGGCAGATATGGGTAGATGGGGTTTACTACCCCTTTCCCTTTGGGGAAGAATTAGCATAGTAAAGATGAATGTGCTTCCCCGCCTTTTATACCCTTTGGGAATGATAGGATGTTACCTTCCTAAGGTCTGGTTTAGTAAATTGCAGAAAATGCTTAATGCTTTGATATGGAAAGGGAAAAAGGTTCGGAGGGCATATTTTAAACTCACTGCTCCTAAAACTCCTAAAACTCAGGGTGGACTGGCAACCCCGTCCCTTTTCACCTATTATTGTGCTCAGCATGTTAGCAAGCTTGCTTTCTGGACACAAAACATGCCCCCCTTAAGGTCAAACGGATATGTCCCTGTCTGGGTGGAAGTGGAGAAATATTTGATATTGAAATATTGTTACTCATTACCTGCCCTTTTACACGTTACTCCCTCTAATATTCCGAAGTCACTTCGAAATATGCCGCTAGGATGGTTGCTTAGAGCAATTCACCAAATGCAGAACCACTTTTCTTTGAATTGGCATAAGGCACTTATGCAGCCAATTATAGGCAACCCCCACCTTAAAATTGATAATAAACCCATTTTGCCTTCCTTTTGGGCTCCTCTTAAAACCTGTGTGTTAGCGGATTTCTTCCAGCAAGGTGAATTGGTATCATTCTCCCATTTCAATCTCTTCACAAAGTGCCAGATTGGCACAGTTCAAGTTTATACAGATTAGTCAGGCAATTTCTGCCTTCATAGGAGATGCATCCTGCCAGATATCAATGGAATCAGATGCGCAGATGCTAATACAGGTTACAAGTCAACCTCACTCTGTTTCTGTGGTTTACAAAAAATTGCAAGCATTAGATCCACATTTTCCCACTGGTATTTGCTATTACTGGACACAAGAACTTCAGCTTGCAGGCGAGGTGGACACCTGGAAGAAAATCTGGCAAAATTGCTATAGATTTATAAAACAGGATAGGCTTCAGTTGATTCAGCTTAATATAATGCATAATTTGTATTATACACCAGTGAAACTTTTTAGAAGTGGTCTTATACTCTCTCACATATGTTCAAAGTGCTAAGAGGCAGAGGGCACATTGTTCCATATGTTATGGACCTGCTTAAAGGTTCGAATTTTCTGGCAGGCAGTCAAAAGGGTATTGGTCCCTCTTCTGGGATTGGAATCACTGTTTACTCCAGAAATCTGTCTTGTCTGGTGCATTGGTTTCCCCAAGGGATGGCAAAAATTAGAAGGGCCCACCTTACCCTAGTGGCAGCAAATGTTAAATTAGTAATCATGCAGCATTGGAAAGATGACCAGGTACCCTCGGTCATGGAATGGTATAGAGAGATGCTGTTGGCATTACAGTTAGAAAAACATATCGCCTCCATGCAGCATAGTAATCAAACCTACCTATGTCTATGGGTCCCATTGGATGCTGTATTGACGTCTTGAAAACCTTAACATCTCTCTTACAATGGTTTGATATGGTACAATAAAATATTAGCATACCTTGTCATTAAGCACTTGACAAGAGGATGGGGGGTGGGAGGGAGGATAAAGATAGGGTACCTAGTGGTAGTTTATATTTCTTTTGTTCCTTTGTACTGTGTAAAAATGGTAAAATGCTTGAACAGGAGGCTATTGCAACTGTATTCATTTATGTAAATTTGATTGTGTGTTATGTCACCTGTTTGAAGCTCAAATAAAGCATATTTAATTAAAAAAAAAGAAATTATCATTCCAGTTGACTAATTCACTGAATTCACTGCAATTCACTGCAGTTTTAGACAGGCAGACTACTGAAATTATTCTGCAGAGGAGAGGCTGTAGAGTACACAGTGAGGACCTGCACTGCCAGCTGCAGGACATGCAACAGGAGCAGTTTGAGAGAATTTAGCAGACCAGAAAATGTGCTGGGGAATTTTTGAAGGATTTGGCAAAAATTTTTATTGACTGCTGGTGGTATGAAGGGCATAGAAATATATCTTTATTTTTCATTTCCCCTTGTAACAGCAGCAGGGCACAGTCAACATAGTAGACTATGTAAGGTGCAGGGTGGATTTTTAAGGATTTGTTTGAGAATCATTTTTACTAACTGCTGGTGACCCAGCAGGACACAAAAGTCCATCTTTTTTTGCCTGTGTGTGTTAAAATTAAAGAAGGCTGATGTGTGAGACACAAGGAGGAGGGTATTTTGAATTGTTCCATCTCAACTCTGTCAGCTCTCTTTTCAAAGTAAAAACACATGAGAATATACACAAAGGAAATTTGTCAGGTTTCATCTAGGAACCAATCCAATATGTACACACAAGCAGAAGCACTACAGCAGATGCAGGTAGAAAAATGATTTATTTAACAAAAAGCTCATCTAAGACTGGCCTGTGGTAAGCATAGCAGTTAACTCAAGCACTTTGCCTTCACCATGACTTCATCAGGCTTACTAATGGCCAATCTCAGCTAATGTGTTTTTTAATAAATCCTTTTTTTATCTGCATCTGCTGCCATGTGGCAGCTTTGTGTTTATTCTCAAAGCTGGCTTACTGTATTTACACACTGGTAGACTATCTATTACATGTGTAAAATGACACATACCCCTGTAATGCAAAGCATCATGGGATATATATGGAAATCACCATGAAAGAATTAAGACAATGCCGTTTCTGGGTAACCCTCACCTCAGTGTTTTTGTGCTGAGGGTCTTTGACTTTTAGATATCTTAGATGATCTACTAGCATCTGCAGCTTAGACTCAGTTCCCCCCCCGCGCAGGACCACGGAAGCCGTCCTCCCTGGTCACGGCCCCCGGAGACCTCCGCCGTCGCCGATTGCTGCTGAGGACCCTCGGTCACCCCGGCTTACCCCGGGCGGGGCCGTGGAGCCCACCGTAGCCCGGACTGTATCTAGTCGGGGTCCTGCAGTGGCGGCGGCTATGTGAGGCTCTCGGGAGGGCTTCATCAATGGCGGTCCTGCCCTCCATCTTTATTCCTCCGGTTTTCTCCCTAGAGGCGGGGATGTGCAATGATGCTAGCGTCCGCCCCCTCCATCCCCATGCCA
Source organism: Neoceratodus forsteri (assembly GCA_016271365.2). NCBI lineage: Eukaryota > Metazoa > Chordata > Ceratodontiformes > Ceratodontidae > Neoceratodus > Neoceratodus forsteri. Next base: position 536,450,672 of record CM057449.1, on the reverse strand, counting down.
GGCTCCAGCTAACGGAACCCCCCGGTCTCCACCAGGGGTCTCCCGTGCCGAGCACCTCGCCCTCCCTGGAGTAGGAGAGCTGTCCATCGGACCTCGATCCTACTCCCCAGCCGCCCTCTGACGACCTGGATCCGCTCCTCAACCCGGCCGCGCCGCAAGCGGAAATCCCATCCGCGCGCCAATGGGCCGGGCAGCTAGACTCAGTTTTTCTCAAAAGTCTGCACTTAGATGAAAAAATTTAAAACTTTTTTTAATGCAAGGTGCTGTAAATCATGACTTGCTGCAAAATGCCCACAGCCTCTAAAACTATGGTCTGGTGGCTTGGGCACCAGTAGTCATCTATAGATGCAGCTAGATTATGTCTGTGTGTCCAGTGCCAACCCATTTGAAATCTTACCCAAGATCTCTCATTGGGAAGGGGCATGGTCATCCTGTGGGTAGAAGCATGACCTTATGGTGCCACTTTCCCTATCACCTTATGAGTTGTATGGCTCAGCCTCGTGTGCATGCTCCAAACGTGCATGTCATTGCGCTATGCTAGATATGCTAGAATCTCTAATGACCATTGTGAGCCATTACTTTATCTATATATTTATTTTGAAAGTCGGATTTACAACCTTTGAGTCAGGGACTCATTTACAAAGGCACCTCGTCTCAGGGAGGGTAGACATGGTTATAGTGTGAGATACAACAGTGGTAACATACAGGTGCAATACAGATAACAAAAATAACACAACATAACAGTGGTTTATGAGATAAAGTTACATGCAGTAAATAGCAGTCGTATATATATAAAAAAGGGGGGGGGGAAGCAGTCCAACGGACATTGTCAAGGCTATGGGCAAGAAACAGGGAGGGACTCCAACACTGGGTTGATTAAGGGCAACGACAGCTTTGGGTGCCAAAGAGGTGGCTACAGAGCACGACTTTAAAGGGACCAATTTTGGTAGACTTTGTGACAGAGAGCGGGAGGGAGCTGAACCATGTGGGTGCACAGTAGTGGAAGGACCTTTGGGGTAGGGAGGTCTTGGTACAGGGCAACAGAAAGGTGGCCTTAACTGAGCTATGGGTGGCAACAGATGGGGATGCAAGCTGCAGGAACACGGTGACCCCTGGGGGGAGAGTTCTAGCAGGGATTTTTTTGGCAAGTAAGCAGGTTTGGTAGAGCAGGCACTCCTCCAAGGTGAGCAGGTTGGCGGTGAAATACAGCAGACAAGTATGGGTGTGGAGGGATGCACCGGTCAGGACCCTGCAGGCCTTGCTTATTGAGGTCTGAATTCTGGTGAGGGAATTATTGTTGTCCGCAGCGTAGATAGGTAGGCCATAGTCCACTAGGGACAGGATGGAGGAGCCGATGGCCAGTCGGAGAGCAGTTTGGGGGAGGCAATCTCTGTGGCGATAGAAAAGGCCAATCCAAGAGTTTATGGCTGAGGACAGGGTATTGATGTGGGTGTGGAATGTAAGAGCCGAGTCAAAGGTGGTGCTCAGGTTCTTGTAGGATGACACCTGCTCGAGAGGGTGAGCATTACTGGGGAGAATACAGAGGGGGGCATTTTTGACCTTATTCTGGTGATGCGAAAAAAGCATTGATTTGTTTTTTTGAGGTTAATGACCAGCCGGTGGTCAAGGAACCACATTTCGGCTTGGTTGAATGTGTGCTGCAGGGATTCCTGTAGAGATGCAGGGTCAGGGTGGGAAGCAAGGAGAACCGCATCATTGGCATAGAGTACCATAGTGCCCAAGCAGGAGATGGGGAGGGTATTGAGAAATAGGCTGAACAGAATGGGGCCCAGGATGGAACCCTGGGGGACCCCTGAGCGAACGGGCAGGGTACTGGACAGGGTGCCTTTTACCTTCATGTGCTGTGATCTGGCAGAGAGGTAACTATTGAACCAAGCCAGTGGGCAAGGGGAGAAGCCAAGTTGGTGGAGGGAGTCAAGTAGGAGGGGGTGACAGACAGTGTCAAAGGCCTTGGAGAGGTCAATGAACACTGCACCTGCAACATGACCAGAGTCGAGAGCAGAGTGGAGATGCTGGGAGAACTCCAGGAGGGCTTTATTGGTGCTGTGTCCAGGGCAGAATCCATGTTGTACTGGACACAGCAGGTGGTATTTGGCCAGACACTCAGAGAGCTGAATGGCCACTATTTTTTCTAGTGCTTTGGAGAGAGGAGGGAGAATGGAGATGGGCCTGAAATTGTTAGGGGAGCTTCTATCTCCACTCTTATGGATAGGGGTGATTTCTGCAATTTTCCAGGTGCTGGGAAATTGACCAAGACATAGTGACCAGTTTAAAAGGTTGGTGAGAGGGGATTGTACAGTATCTAGGACTAATCGGAGAATCCTGGCGTCCAGGGGATCACAGATGGGGTTGTTGCTAGCTAAGGCTTTTTGCAGATGAGGCCTGGCTTCAAGGGGTGATATGGTATGCAGGTAGAAAGGGGGGCAGTCTGAGGTGGTGGGGTGGAGGCAGGGATAGGGTCAAAAAAGTAATTGGGGAGGAAAGAGCTTAGATCTGAGAAAGCCATATTGAGGCACTCAGCTACGCAGGGAGGATCAGTAGTGATGGTACCATCTATGGAGAGTAGTGATGGGGGGGAGTGGGTCTTTCCATTGTTATATTGTCCCAGAAGGCACGGGATGAGCCCCAAGTGGATTCAAGGGTGGCTTGATAATATCTGGCCTTAGCCTGCCTTATAGCCCAGGTGCACTTGTTATGTGCTGCATTATAGGCTTGTCTGTCAGCCAGTTTGCCTGTCTTGACAGCAATATGTCAGAGATTATCTCTTTGTTTCAGTGTTTGGATGAGGGATGGGGAGATCCATGGGGCGTTGTGTTTCTTGGTACGGATTTTGGACAGGGGGCTGAAAAGGTCGCAGGCCTTGCTGAAGGCACTGAAGAAATAGGCTAGGGCAGAGTCAATATCCATTGCGAGTAGGATTGGGGACCAGTCAAGCTGGGCTAGGTGCATTTTTAGCTTTCTGAGACCCCCAGGGTGAAAGCATCAGTGCAAGGTGACCTGGGACACTGGTTTTGGTGTGGGGGATGGCCAGTGGCAGAGGACTGAAGAGTGGTCCCTAAGAGAGTCTGGTAGTACATTAATATCCCTGATTTTGTGGGGGGGGGTTCGACATCTAGGAAGGTGCTGGAGCCGCCTGACTGGTTAAATCTAGTGGGTGAGGGAACTAGTTGGGTCATATCTAGGGCAGCGAAGGGGTCCCTGATATGGGGGGCAGTGGTACTCAGCCAATTGACAATAAGGTCACCTAGGATGAGCTGCTCCACCTTGTGTGGGAGTGCGGTGAGGTAATCAATGAGGGAGTGGACAGCTGGTCCCTGGTCCCTTGGGGGTATGTAAGAGACTCTGAGAAAAAGAGGGCCCTAGCTGGGTCAGGGGTAACCTTGAGGGTGAGGGCTTGGGCACTAAAACTGAGCTTGGGGGCAGGAAGAGCATGGCCTAAAAGTGTGTCATGCATAAAGACTGCACACTCGCCACCATGTTTGCCTATACGGTCTTCCCTTAACAGAGTGTAACCAGGGAGGGAGACAACTGAGTTGGGAGTTTTTCTTGAGAGCCAGGTCTCAACTAGTGCTATAACATCAAGACGATGTAGTACAGCCCAGCACTGGAAAACGATTACTGTTAGAATCTGACAGTGGATGTGTGTTTTTGATGTGTGTAGAAAACATTAAGAGAAAAACAGAATGAGAAAGAGATGCATGATTAGGAAAGGATCAGATAAGTGTTCCACCATGCCAATTCCATTACATGTAAGTCATGCAAGCTGTAGTTGTAGAGAAGAATCTGGTTATGTTGGGACAGAGGCTGGGAAGTCATGGTCAAGGAGCTCTGAGGACATGGCCTGGGCACATGATAGTACACATAAAAAAACGGTTCATTAGTCCCCAGAAATCCATCAAATCCTATCCCACTACATTCATACCTACCAGTCTTCTAGTGCACCTGATGTGCCAACCTTCCTGACCAATCAAGAAGCCCACCAGATCCCCCCCTACTCTTCCTTCAAGTGTTTCCAGTTCCACTACTCAGGATAGAAGTGATCCATTCATAAGAGTGAAGTTTAGATCAGCAAACAAAATCAGCTTTCATTCATTATTAATTCCCTAAAATCAGCCTTGTCATTTGTGACTTCTAAAAATGCATGACAGAAGGCAGTCAAACAGCACACCAAAACCAAGACTTCAGTATCATGATACATGTTTTTTTGTGGCACATAAATAAAAAATAATAAAAATGGTCACATATTAAATTATATATCATATCATGTTATAGCAAATCATCTTCTCATGTATCCTACCTGCTGCCCTTCCAATGCCATCCTATGCCACATCACTCTACTGCAGCCAAACCACAGAAATCAACTTTTAAGCACCATCTAATTCATCCAAAAGTACCCAACCACCTACCACCACCATCCCACTGTACCCAAAAATCTAAAATGATCCCATGCAATGTAAGAGGATTTTGGAGATGACACAATGACTCCACTGAAAGCATGTTGCATTAATGTGGTAAATAGATCATTTGGGGTCAGTGAAGTCTATTCATATTTAGGAACCAGTTTTCTGGTCAGTGATTTAAAACATGAGCATGTTATCCTATTAACAGCCACATCTACTCCAAGTCCCCATTCAGGTCAGACAGACCAGCAGCAGCAGCAGGAACAGTTGAGTTGGGATTGAAATGGGAAGTGGTGGGGTAAGATGGTCCATGCAGGTGGTCCAACCACCCCAGCAGTGTCTAAGGCAACTGATGCATCCCTTAGTACCTACCAGGCCAATACTGCACTGGAAAGGACTCAACAACACCCAGCCAGAACTAGGCTCAGCTCAGCCACACCAGCAGGCACTGAATTTATTATAAAATTAAAGTATGCCGCTCAAGTCATTATACTGTATACCCATACCAAACTGCCAAGCTTTTCTCCTGCTTCTTCAATTTCTGACAGTTTCAGAGACATCTCTTCTCAAGTCTGACTTTTGAATACTGCCTCTTCATCTGATCCTCTTCCTCCCTCCATCATGAATCATTTTTCCAGGCATATTAATTAAATACTGAATAATACATGGGTTGGTGTGAGTAACCAGTATTTATACAAACCCAATATGAGTGATGCAACATAAACCATGATAGTGTAGCTCAAGGGGTTTATAACAGCATCACACAGCATGTATGGAATTCTGGGTTACACACACCAACCAATGTTTTTTTTTTTTTATAATTACTGGGACAAATTTTTAATTGAAAGGTTTTTGTTTGTCCAGTCACTTCAAGAGAATCAATCCTGGTAATTTTACAGCTCCCCCCAAAATAACAGTAAGCTCCCTTACCTTCATGGGAGCTCCTCTGCTCAAAAAACTGCATTTGAAATTATGCCCCCAAGGGAAGGGAAGGGATTGTAAATTGCTCCTGAGGAGCTAGCATGTTGATCCCTATCCACTTCTCTTCTGCTGGCCATGCTGTATTTTATGATGTGGCAATAGAGAGAGCACAGGGGGCGGGCACCATTGAAATGTATGGAGCGTGGTTTTAAAGTACAGTTTTCAGCCATATAAGTGGTCATTTGGTAAAATCAGAGCTATAGTTAACTAACAGGAATCTTGTTTGTTGAACCCTGGATCCAGTTTTACTAAATGGCCACTTAAACAGCTGAAAACTGTATTTTAAAATCACATCCCATACACTTCAATGGAGCATGCCCTCATGCTCTCCCTATCGCAGCATCATAAAATGTTGGAGCGCAGGGTCACGGCCAGCAACAGGGAAGTGGAAAGGGATTATGCTGCTAGCCCCTCAGGGCAATTCATGATCCCGACCCTTCCCTCATGGGGCACAATCTCAAAAGCTGTGCTTTGTGCAGAGGAGCTCCTGCAGACGTAAGGGAGCTTCCTTTTATTTTGGTGCAGCACTGAGAAAGGTGCTCTTTCAAAGACATTAAATCTCAAAAACATGGGGCTTGATTTTCAAAGCCCCAGGAATGATGCACAGTGCTTGTGTAAAAAAGAAACGATACCACAGGCCCAGTGGCATGAAAGGCTGAGGCACCAAGCCTCACCTGCCACCATGCCAGCAACCCAGGGTCAGGAGCGACCTCAGGGCATCTGGAGTTGGCCAGGGAGAGGAGGACTGAGCATCCCAAGGACTGCTCTCCTCCTCAAGAGAGGGAGGGAATGAGATCAGTGTCTGGTGTTAGCCTGTCCTCTAGTGGAGCCTGGGGGTTGGTACACAGATGCTGCATAATGGGGGCAGAGGTGGGACAGACACCTGGTGTGCTGCATATGAGGGCATGCGTAAGACCACTATTGCCATCATTGCATGCTCTTCCTCCATGCTAGGGAGAACATGGGGAAAAAAACATCCCGGCCTTGCATGATGACCACTGGCCTCTGCAGGCTCTGCACCCTGGTGACTCAGATGCCTCCCAAATCTGGATCTGGTCTGGTGGGTCGAGGGAACGCCCCCCCCCCCCGCCATGGAGGGCAAGCCATGGTGGATACCAGGAGAAGGAAAATCCTGGGGGATGCCAACATGATGGGGCTGGGAGTTTCGATGGCAAGGAGTGGCCAGAGGGGATGGGGGAGAAACAGAGAAGCTAACAAAAATAAATGATGCAAGGGGCACCTTGCACTACACTGCACCATTACAGACTCTGGTATGCTGTCTGCATCCAAAGCAGGTCTGCCCATGCCAGAGCTGTGGGAGCAGAGTGGCGCCAACACACCAACTGTAACCAGGAAGACAGGGTCCTATGTCACATTAAGGATGCAGCATTCCCTTTTCTTATTTCTTTTTTTTTTTTTAGAATGTTGTAAGTGTGCATGACCCAGCTGTGGTTAGACCAGCCAGGGCTGGTATAAGGACTGCTGTGCCATTGGATGCTGCAGTGGAGGTGGTGGGAGCCAGACTGTCAGCCCTGTTGACAGCACTGTGCCACATAATATGTTGGCAACCTTCTGGAGGGTGTCTGCAGCACAGCTCACAGTCAAGGCTGCATGGCACTACCACAGTGAGTAGGTTGCATCATCCAGTGACCATATAGTGACACATGACTGAAGAGAGTGGCAGCAGTGGTGGACACCACATGACATGCATGTGTATGGGTGCCTCTGTTAGACTGCCATGTTCTAATGTCCCTACTGATTCTGATTGTGTATGTCATCCACTGCACACAATCTAAGGGTTTTAGCCATGCTGATGGGGACAACCTATGGATATGGCTGGTATACAACAAAGGTGACCCCATAGGTGACAGTGTATTGAACCTGTACTGCTCATAGGTACACTGTCATCCTGTACTTGCCCCCTCACGATGCATGCAACTGACAGCAGCATTGCCTGCACTACAGCTGGGTCCCACAAAAAGTACAGCCACTGTACAACTGTTGTAGGTGCCGCACTGGCCGAGATGCATCCTGGCAGAGGGAAGGGGAGATGTGATGACCTTTAATCCAAGCATGGGCAGGACCTCTGCATACAGGTAGCAATGGGTGTGCAGACAGAGTTGTCAATAGGGATGAGGTAGTCCACTCTGGTACAGTTGTTCCCCCATATGACATGAACAGTGTCACTGCTCCATCTGCCATGGCAGACCACCACATAACAGGTCACATGGTGGATGCCATTTGTAGATGTCTGTGTGGTCTTGCTGCTACAGCTCTTCTACCCTGTTGTGTTGTGATGTCCCACTGCCAAGAGAGGCCAGCAGCCTCGGTCAAACCCCTCCTGTGGACCAGTTGTTGGATGCATGGGAGCACTTGCAGCAACAGTGGGGAGGTTGGCACCAGGACTGCCCCATGCCAAAATCAGGTGCAGAGTCCCAGGCACACATGGCTTCAGTGCAAGCTGCCATCTGCCACACTTGTGTTGGTTTCAAGGACCCTTTGAAAATCAAGCCCTTTTCTCTAACTTTTTAGGAAAATCCTGTTACCTGGAAGATATCAACTGATACAAAAGGTCACCTATGAGGTGCAAATTGCCTTTGTAAATAGAGATGCAACAATTTTAAATTTCACTGGTGAAATGGAGGTGAAGTGGTTGATTTCGCTGAGCAGAGTAATCCACAAAATTTCCCGTATTTGGAGGAATTTCACCAAGATGAAATTTCGCCATTCAGCGGGTGAAATTCCACATTTCATCCCACGAAATGGGAAAAATTTGCAGATTACTCCGCGTAGCAAAGTTTTGTCACTTTGCCCACCACTGTTTGTAATATTTGAGTTTTAAGCGCAATTTGTGTAAAGGGATTTGATTTAGTTATGAGAATAAGTTGTGAGTCTATGCTACATGGTTTAGAACTGTATGCTTAATTTATAGGTCACTATTACACATGGCCAGTTCTAATGCATAATTTCAAGATGGTTATGTGAGTATTAAAAATGCTAACCAGTAACCATGCCAAATTTAACAGTAATAACAAATAATAATTACATTAAAGTCCAACAATGTAAGTAGGCTTATTTAAAAAAAAAACATCCTCTTCACATTCCTCCTCCCAACATCATGAATCACATTTCTAAGCACAAACTAATAAATAATATACAATAAAAAGCAATAACAATTATTATATTGCTGTTACACTATATTGCCGTAATACTATTTATCATAATGTCATGGTCACATGTCTCATCCTCTGCTGAATTTCGGTTATTAAATATAATTCCAAAGCAAGAATGTGTATCCACAACCTCCTCATCATACTGCTCTTACTCTTCTGCTGTCTCCTAATGGAACGTGTGTCTGGCATGCTTGAGGTGACATTGATGACTTGGATAGTGATGATGCTGAGACAACCAAGGACATTTGCATACTTTGGGATATTGAATTTTAGCCCCATCCAGGCATTTTGGTGATAAACTTAGACTTACTACTACAGTACATAACAAAGGCTTATCTACCCAAGCTAGAATATAGAGTCCCAGCACAGGAGCCAAGTAGAGATGCAGCAAATTTAAATTCCGCCGGTGAAGTACCCTCGAAGTGGCCACTTCATGTTGGCACTTCACTAAGCAGACTGCCCCATAAGAAAGGCTCACTTTGCCTTGTGATTATTACTTTGCATTGTCATTCTGCCTTAACGCAAAGAAAAGTGGAGTGACAACAATATTGGCAGCTCCACACACACACACACACAGTCACCAGAATTAATGTACATCCCCAAAGTGTTACTGTCTTGTATCCAGAAAACTCCCCAGTGCTGATGAAGTGAAATGAGAGCGTAACAAGGAATGCAATGTCTCCCAGAATTAATGGCGCACTCAGTCTTGCATGTAGTGGTCACACACAGAGTCACCAGAATTAACGTGCATCCCCAAAATGCTACTGTGTTGTGTCCAGAAAATTCTTCAGTGCTGACAAAATGCTACTGTCTTGTGTCCAGAAAATTCCCCAGTGCTGACTAAGTGAAATGACAGCGTAACAAGAAATGCAGTCTCCCAGAATTAATGGTGTACTGCAAATGCACAGATAGATTCAGATTGCCCTGAGCACTCAATAAATGCATATAAAAAGGCACAACAACATCTAACCAGTGCTCACAAGTCACGAATCCAAATCTGAAAAGGAATACCTTTTGCTAGTTGGGGGATTAATGCATGGCAGTAACAATCCACTACCAGTAAAGATACCACAAAGCAGTACAAAAAATGTGTACAGGTGCAGTGGATAGCAGGTTCACACTGCTGCAATTACTTTGTGGCACAATAAAAGGTGTCTGATTTAATTGCACGCACCACAAAACACACACACACACACACACTACAAGTAATGCGTAGCAAATTGAAAACCTTTAGTAATATAACCAAATGTTTTAAACAGACAAATTATACACTGCTGCACCGCAACAATCAGCAAAAAATGTCAAGAATTACTGAAAATATTACTGTGTGTACATTAACAGTTATACAAGAAAAATATGACCAAAACAGAAAGACTGTCTTTTTCTCCCAGTTAATGTACCTACACCACAAATACACCCTTCCCCCAAAGCACACTTCACAGTACAGACTGTTGTAAATTAACATTCAAAATCCACACACAGCAATAAACGCTCGATGATATGAGCTCAGAAGGGTTTCCTACATCAATGTACTAAATTTTGAGCAAAAAAAAAGACTCAAAAAGGCATTTTAAATAGCTTAGAGGTTTTGAATCACAGAGCTGTGAGAGCAAACTGTCTAAGGCTACCGCTACACTCACACTACCAGACCAGAACTGAGTCTGTGCAGAACAATCTAGATCTCATGTGACCTGCAATCCCATGACTCACTGCAGAATTTCATTTGGAGCTCAATTACAAGGTGAAGTGAGGTGAATTACATTGATTTCAATGTACTTAGCCTTAAAATTGGTGGAGAAGTGGTTTGGGGAAGGCAGAATAACACAAAGTCATTGGTTTCAATGGACTTCACGTTCCTCATTATGAAGCAAAGTACTCCGCTTCACATTGTGGTTTGTGGAGTACTCCACGGATTCTGCGTTACTCCGTGAATCATTTCATGTAGTGAATTGGGGCCACTTTGTCCACCACCACTTACAGTACTGTAACACACATGCTGTACTGAAAGGAACATGAATGCCTATGGCTATACTTCCCCGATGAGCTGAGCCTGTATCATAAAACTCCCCAATTTAAAAACTCTTATCAATGAGTACATTGGTCGTGATTGGTTGAAGCCTGGAGAGATACTACAAAACGGGCTTACAATACATGCAAGTAATTAGTAAAAAAATGAATTTTGTGATTTTGTGACATGATCGTGAATCGTGATTTATGACTGCATTTGTGACCGTAATGATGAAGAATGTGATTCAGTGTGAGATAACCAATATGAAACTGTATGGGAACGCGAATGCCTATGGCTGTACTTCCCCAATGAGTTATAGCACAAAATTCCCCAATTTGAAAACTCTTATTAATGAGTACAGTGGTGGGGTGGTGAAGCCTGGAGACATACTACAAAACAGGATTACAATACATCCAAGTAACTAGTAAAAAAAACTAATTTTGTGATTTGTGATGTGATCGTGAATCGTGACTGCATTTGTGACCGTGATGATGAAGAACGTGATTTTTATCACGAGTGACTCGTGATGATGGCCCTGTCTAAAAATGCATATTAATGAGTACAATGTTCATACAAAGATATGCACCACACCAGTCCAGTACTCTGAAGGAAAGCCAAAGAAACAACTGTGGCTTAAGTTACAGATGGAGGTTAGGCACTAAAGAGATGCAAAGGCACAGACAGATTAAGATTGCGCTGCACACTGAAGAGATGCAGATGCAAAGGCACATCACCTAACCAGTGCTCACCATCAGAAATTCAAATCTGGGAAAGAATACCTTTGCTGGTTGGGGAAGGCAGTGGGGGGGGGGGACAGTGCACTGCAGTAACAGTCACTAGTACTAGTACAAGTAAAGATACCACAAAGAAGTACGAAAATCACACAGGTGCAGTGGATAGCAGGTTCACATTGCTGAAATTACTATGTGGCACAATAAAAGGTGTCTGATTTGATGACATGCGTAACACACATACTCACACACACACGAAGTAATGTGTAGCAAATTGAAAACTTCAGTAATATATCCACTTATTTTAAACAAACTAAAATTATGCACTGCTGCACCACAATAATTAGCAAAAAAATGTTAAGAATTATTGAAAATATTGCTGTGTGTACTTTAACACAGTTATACAAGAAAAATATCACCAAAACAAGTTTAACTTCCACTGTCTCTCAGTACACAGACTGAATGTTATACGCTAACATTTAAAATCCATACACAAACAATAGATGCTCAATGATATGAGCACAGGAGGGTTTCCCAACAATCTATGCACTAAAGTTTCGGCAAAAAAAATTATTCAAAAAGACTTTTTTAACAGCTTTTAGAAGGTTTGAATCACAGAGAGCTCTCAGCTTCCTACACACACTATCCAAATTGAGGCTGTGCAGAACAATCTAGAGCCCATGTGATCTGAAATCCCATGAATCACTGCAAAATTTGTCTTTGGAGCTTAAAAACAAGGCGAAGTGAGGTGAAGTACATTGTTTTCAATGTACTTTACCTTAAAAATTGGTGGAGTAGTGGTTTGGGAAGGCAGAGTAATGAAAAGTCATTGTTTTCAATGGACTAGGTGTTACCCATTGTAACGTGAAGTACTCTGCTTCGCATTGTGGAGCATTCCTCGAATTCACCTTCACTCCGCGAATCACTCCACGGAGCGAATTGAGACCACTTCGCCCATCTCTAGAGCCAAGGTGGTGATATTAAATTACCGATGTGTGTGCGCAGTGGCACCAAGGCAATGGCAAAGCTAAACCCTAGTGCAATGAGGAAACTATGCATCTTCAGCAGTCCCTAAGGTCACCAATATTAGAATGCAGGAAGAGAGAGTGTGCAACCCAGATATGTCATCTATGATGTGTGAATATCAAACTTATTTTAAAATTAATTAAAAAGTGTTTAGGGTTTTTACAAGAATAACATTTTTTTAAACCAACTGAACCAATTGAAGATATTTAGAACAGATGTGCCTGGCACAACAGTGTTGTGCCAGGCACATCTCCAGAATTGTGCCCCAGGGCCTTATTCAAACCCTGGTGATGCATTGCACAACTCCAGATGCACTGATGCACATCTATTATGTATGCGATGCATCTCTAGGGGGTGTGCCCATGCATATGTGGCACATCATGATATTCAGCCAAGATGTGCGGTGCATCTGCTGGCATATCTCAGAGATGTGCCGCATACATGGGCACAAAGTTATGCCTGTAAAAAACAGACCTAACTGGTAGCCACCCACATTCCAGGTATTCAGACCTGTCTGAGGGATGTGCTGGTGCATTGTATTTGTGCCGCCCGCATATTTTGATTTATTCAGAAGAGATGTGCTGGGTGCAACACAGCAGCTGCCAGCCCCTGGGTGGCTACCCCCCCAAGCACCAAGTCCGATCCCCATACAGTGCAACATACAGAGCCCTGGTAGTCTAGTGGCACCGCCCTCTTTGCCTGGTACCCCGATCATTGTAAATAAAAGAATGCCCCTGTCCCTGTTAGTCTATTAGAAAATGGGAATATAGAAAGCTTAATTTTGATTGGCTAAAAGTGCCAATCAGCCAGTCTGGTATGAGACAACAGAAACCAGGAACTATCTAGTCCCAGTCTCTGTTGCCTCATATAGTTCTAATAATATTGGGCCAGTAGAACTTTCAAAATGGCAACTGAAGCCATGTTGTTTGTCTCACTTAGCGATACTTAAGCAGTCAGTCGATTTCCTCCCATCCCGTCTGCCATGTTCCTGAACTCGCCTCAGTCAGAAGCGAGTAAATGAATGCAACATTTCTTTTTTTTTTTATTCTGTGCCCCATTAGCAAATGAACTAACTGCACAAACAAAACATTTTGTAAAAAAAAAAAAAAAATTAGTGCTGTCACGCCACTTTCCAACCACTAACTGCTATCCCTTGATCACCGTCACACTCTCCGACTCTTTATTTTTTTTTGTACATTTAACTCTCACAACTCACATTTGTGAAAAAAGACCTCCTGTAAAGCAGAAATGGCATTTTATTTTTCTCCTTGCTCTCTCTCTCTCTGTTGACTAGATCGTGGTTGGAAATTCTTCTGCTCAATTTTGGACTCCCGGTCGGTTCTGGGCTCTCTGCCCATGCCACGCCAGCAAGCTGAAACTTTAAAAAAAAAAAAAGCCTTTGTCCCTAGTGCTAGTGTGCCACAACATTCCCGGTATCATCTGACTGTGGTCCAGTACCCCATAGCTCTGCTCAATTTGCCGATCACAGGTCCACTTCCTCTCTCTTCCCACGTAAACTGTAATCGCAACAACTTCAAGTACCAGTTAAAAAAAGCAGACTGAAAGTGTACTGTCAGACAGCACAGGGGGGTAGAAGACAGCAAAAGTGTTGGTGGGAGACACAGCTCCATTAGTGCTGACCAGCTGTTTCAGCAGTGCGGCCATGCCCAATGTGTGCTTTCAGCCAGACCCCTGTTCATACCCAGGTCTAACCATTATGAGAAACCTAACACAAATGCTACACATAAAAGAGAAAAACAACTACTAGGATGCAAATATGAAAATTCTTCCCTGTGTTTCAACAATATAAAGCCCTGTGTGTAACCGTGAGTGTGACTGTGTGTGTGTGTGTGTGTGTGTGTGTGTGTGTGCGTGTGTGTGTGTGTGGGGTGGGGTGGTGTAACCATGAGAGCCAGCTAAAAAAAAAACAGCATTCTAATGCAGGCGGAGGAACTATTTTATGTAAGCAATAATACCTAGATGCCTAAGAGTTTTATCATTTAAACATAGATTTTTTTCAAACATATATAAAGCAGTGGCACATTTTCTAAGCGCAATAATACCCTCCAGGGTGGGCGGTATTTGGCTATACTGAACCTTCCAGAGGCTATAAGGCCCTCCACCTCCAGCGTCGGGCCTCATTATGCCCCTGGGAGGTCTGGTATAACTTAATTCCACCTACCCTGTTGGGTATTACTTCACAAATCCCCCTCCCCAACCGGTCACCTGATCATAGGATGTCAAGATTCTCATCCATGGTAGTTCAGTAGGTCTTCACACATAGGTTCATCTCACTGCTCTCACCAGGTCAACGGGCGGGCAGCAAACCCACCTGCTCACCTCCGTGGCTGCCTGCCAAATGTCAGCTTACAGTAACACCTGCAAGCTCATTGGTCCATACTGTCAACAAATGGGCTTGCAGTGTGTACTATAATAGTCATTCACAACTGTGTGAATGAAGTCATTCATTTACAAAGTTGTGAATGACTATTACAGTATATACTGCAAGCCCATTGGCTGACAGTTTGGACCAATGAGCTTGCAGGTGTTACTGTAAGCTAGAATTCAGCAGGCAGCTGAGGAGGTGAATGGGTGGGTTTACTGCTTGCTGATGACCTGGGTGGGGGAGGGGTGGATGGGGTCCGTGTGGGTGGGGGGGGAATCCACTAGACTACTATGGATGAGAGGATCTTGATATCCTATGATTGGGGGGACCAGGCAGGAAGGGGGGGACCGCTAGACTACCAGGGACAGGGATATTCTTTTATTTACAATGATTGGGGTACTGGACAGGAAGGGAGGACCAGTAGACTACCAGGAAAAGGAATATTCTTTTATTTACAATGATCGGGGTACCGAGCGAGGAGTGGGGTACCACTAGATTACCAGGCATTCTGTTGCAGGGCACCCGGCAGCCAGCCCTGCACAATGCATACAAATGGGGCCATAATGACATACAAATTGCCCCATTTGTGCCTTGCATGCATAATGACCCCATTTGCATGGTTGGGTCTGAATATCTGGAAATTGCACCAGGCGCATCTCCAGGTGTGCTAGTGCATTCCCATTCCAGGTATTCAGACCTGTCTGGGGGATGCGCCAGTGCATCATATTTGTGCCACCCGCATATTTTGATATATTCAGAAAAGATGTGCCATTGCTCACCTCTTTTGAATATATCCCTTTCTTGCTCAGGCACAACTCAGTTTCGTGGAGCAACCACTTATACCATTGCCAGGCGCATGTTTCAATATCAGGCCCACTGTATAAATAAATTAATATATCAATCACTCATAAGAAGTATAAAACAAAAAAGGTCCATAGTTTGTCTCATAGAAGACAAATTAATTATAACATTCAGTTTCAGAACTGGACCCATCCAGTGTAGTAGTTTAGCCTCAAAAGTGAGACTTGAATAATCAAATTAAGAAAATGGAGGCACAAAAATGCACACTTCCACTAAGCAGAGTAGTTTCAGTTAGTGGGATCACAGGAGAGGAAAGCACCTATATTGATCTAAGTTCAAGTTATAAATTATACAAAGTCAATCAATTCTGACACCACAAACAGCCCCTAACTATAATAAATAACTTGATAACAAGTTGCAGAAAATTGGGGAGGAGAGGGAGCAGACTGGACACAATCCAGGCAAAAAGCAAAGAGAAAAACAAAAATACAAAAAGGTGGAAACAAATGTATAATATCACCAAAGTGAGGGGACATGTGACGGCTGTGATAAAAAATACAAAGGTACGAAACAGGTAATGGAAACATACCTGGTGGTAAGCACAATGCTTTGTAACACACAAAATTGCTAGCTAAAATAACAACCAGTGTAACTAAGAACTATAATAACTTGAAATCATGCCCAAATGCAGGTACATTAAATAAAAAAAAAACATATATTAAATATAAAGTCACCAGTTATACAAGTCCTGTGAAATCACAAGGCAAGAGAAGAGATGGTAAAATGCATACATTAAATTATCATTAAAGATTAGAAGAAGTCAGAAGACTTCCAAGAATGATAGAAGTGTGCAGGAGTGATGAAAGTCAGCACTAACATTCTCAGATAGTGTCAATACACTGAATGTCTTTATATTAGTGCTGGAGAGACATAAGAGGTAATCTACAAGGCAAACATCTAGCAGATCCACCACGTAGCAGAAATGATGACCCAATTACATTCTGGCAAGACAAGTAAGTCATTTGACCTGCACTGGCTAAACTGGCTCTGCATTTTCTCAGGCGTTCTCTAACATCGGTGACTTCAGAAAGATGTTTCAGTAGCACTGTGGGTATTGCCTCACTGAAACACTTAAGGATTGATCAAAAGAATCTTGAATTCCTTTTCTTTTGCAAGTGCATTGTAGCACAGCTAAACTTAAACTATCCATTGGATTATTCACATGTTTAGCAGGTGACATATACTGTATCACTATTCTCAGATGCCACTCCTACACCTCCTGGTGGCAAGTCTTCCCAGACTCCCACTAGCACTGATTTCATTCAGTAGAGTGGTGCTACTACTCCTCTTATTGGCACTAGAACAATGTTTACACTGTCATTATCAAGCTCAATATGATCTGGTATGCCACTGAGCACACAGAGTTCATATCAGTTAAGTAAGAACCATCATCCCACCGTGAATCAGATAGCAATGGAATAAGTGACCTGGTCAGCCATTTGTTTGAAGAAAAGCATTAAACACACTGATGCTAGTTAAAATAACAAAATTGACTATGGATGACTAAATGACTCCTACCAAACTCCCCTATATAGCACCTCTATCTGAGACTTCATCAGGTGGCCTGGCTGGCCACTCACAGTTCTTCAGTCTAAGCTTATGTAATCAGTACTTAACTGCTACAGCTTTGGTGGCCAGCAGGCAGTGCTTGTATTTAAACTAAATTCAATTAATGTAAAAAAAAAAAAAAAAAAAAAAAAAGATTTTAACATGCTAAAAGAAAAGGTGGGTAGGGAGGGTGACTAGTAGGATGCCTGAAGACTCAGAACTGGGAACAATCCTCTTAAATGTTTATATAAGTAACACTGCAGATGAACTAGAAGGGAATGTATATCTCTTCGCAGATGGCAGTAGCATTTGCAATAGGGTAGACACTCCAGAGAGGGTGGAAAGAATGTGCAGCTACTTGAGAAACCCTAGGAGTGGTATAACAGCTGGTTTCAATGTAAAAAAAAAGCACAAAATCATGCACCTAGAGCAAAGAAATCTGGAGGTGGAATACAAAATTGGAGAAGAGGTATTGACAGTTAGTAAACTGGAAGGGGACCTAGGGGGTAATCATATCTGATGACCTCAAGGTGGTGAGACAGTGCAACAAGGAAGTGGGTAGGGCCAGTGGCATGGTGGGGTGCATAGGGATGTGTATCACAAGAAGAAAGAAGGAGGAGGAGGTGTTGCCACTTTATAGCTCATTGGTAAGGCCCCACCTGAAGTATTGTGTCCTGTTCTAGAGACCACATCTCAGGAAAGATGTAGACAAAATGGAGGCTTTCCAGAGGAGAGCAACTAAAATGGTGCAGAGGCTGCATCAGAAGTGCTATCAGGAGAGTCTGAAGGACCTGAATATATACACCCTGGAAGAGAGAAAGTAGAGGGGGAGACATGGTCAAGATCTAGAAATACCTCATGGAGATAAATAAGGTACAGAAGGGTAATATGTTTCAGAGGAAAAGACGAATGAAAACAAGGAGACATGAAATGAAGTTGGAAAGGGGAAATTTAGGAGATATTTGAGGAAGTACTTCTTCAATGAAAGAGTGGTGGTGGATGCCTGGTACAGTCTTCCAGCGGAGGTGGTGGGGGCAGAAATCAATGGTGGGCTTCAAGCATGCATGGGATAGGCACAAGGAAATCTTAGCTGGGAAGCAAGAGTGGAGGGAGCTGGAGATCAAGTAGGGTCTGTGGTGGCAGAATAGGATAGGAAGCGAAAAATGGGAAGACTGGGTGGGCTAAGCAGTCCTTATCTGCTGTCAACTTCTGTGTTTCTATGTTTAAAAATCAAACAAAAAAAAATCCTTCCACACTTGTAAAGTACTGCAAAGACAATGTAATGCCCTGTATTTAATAGACCTAATTTTCAGAGCTCATGATGCAAGCACCACTCCCACATTTGGGTGCAACGTTCCTCATGGCAAATGTGTCAAAAGGTTTGAAGGTTATTTTCAAACATCTGGATGAATATTTGACAATGTCCACACTTTACAGAAGTAAAAGCATGCATGCATCAGTTTTTGACACATGCTTCATTTTCTCTGCACAACTTGTGGCACCAGAGGCATGATGTTAAACTACATTGTTTGTGGTCTAACGGTTATGTCACAAGTGGCATAACTGCACTAAAAACATGTTTGAAAATCCAGCACAATGTGTTTTCATTTCATTTTATTTGTGTTATGTTTCTTGGTGCATATCTTTTTTCATTATACCAACTGAAAATCAATCAGCCAGAGAAAATGAAGTAATTGGCATGGAGGTAAAGCAGAGACTACTGGGGGTGTGCATCTTAATGTCAGGATGGGAATGCATACTAATTTACTGTACACTAGTCCATGGGCAGACTCAGTGGATTTTGCAAACTCTGTCACAATACTATACCACAACAGTAATCCACAGCAGATGCATGTCAATACCACATTCCACAAGTAAGCTTCAGTAATTAATTTTTGCTGTTGACCTCAAGGGTTTTCCTTCTATTTGTATTCTGTTTTACCCATATACCAACTACTGCATTGGGAGCTGAAGAGGTTCAGCTGAATTTTCAAAGTTGAACTGAAACTGTGGGGCCCACCGGCCCAGCTTAAAGCAAAATCAAAGTAGTCACCAATTCACTTTTCTCACCTTAAAATCAAAGGTTTTATAAATACATGGTGGCTTCTCTTGTCATGACTTAATGGGATCATGGACCATATGTGACACATCACAAATATTTTTCTTAGATCAATGCCATATTTTATATATACTTTGAAACTGAATGGGGTAAATGTAGTAAAATGGTTGGATGTGCTGCGGTCTCAAGTAAGTTAAATTTAAAGTTCTACAAATACTGCTGTACATTCAGAGTACAATCAAGTCCCAGAATAAAATGATGCCAGGATTCTGTTTTGAAGATCCCACAATGAGAATACTTGCCTTGTCACATACCAAGAGATATCACTAGTGAAGATAAACTTATTGGGCAGGATTCTTAAAGCATTTTCACATGGTGCATCTCAGCTGCCCAGTGCAACTGAGATGCACCATGCTCGAACTGTGATATTCACAGAAGATGCACTGGGGATGTCCCCAGTGCATCCCCCCTGTGAATACCAAAATTGCACCCAGACCGAGATGCGCCAGCTCAACCCCCTGGTCAGGCTGGGAAACTTATGGGGCAGTGCATCTCCAGATGCACTGCACCCAAAGGTGCCATACATGGCCACCAACATGCAAATGGGGCCATTAGGCATGCAAGGCACAATGGGGCCATTTACATGTCATTATGGCTCCATTTGCATGAGCATTGCAGAGATGCACCTATCAGGATATGCTGGGTGCCCTGCAAGCAAGTCCCAATTGTGCCCACTGTGCAAACATGTACAAATTCCCTGGTAGTCTAGTGAACCCCCCTTCCACCCCAAAGTCCAGTCTTATTTGTAATAAATCCCCAAAACACTCCATGGTAGTCTAGTAGACCCCCTCCCACCTTGAAGTCTGGTCGTGTCCGGCATAGTTTCCAAAGACACTCCCTGGTAGTCTAGTGGACCCCCACCCGGACCAATCCACACCAGGGAATTGACTTCAAATTCCTGCCCTGGTGGTCAAGTGGACCCCCACCTACCCACCCACTCAGGCACCCTTCCCCACCCGCTCCCCCATCCCAGCAAGTCCCAAGGTCAGTGGGCAGCACAACCCCATCCACATACAGCCACGGCTACCCGCCGACAGAGCCATCTGTGAATGACAGCTACTGTGCTACTGTAAGCCCATTGGAGACCCTGTCAACCAATGGGCTTACAGTGCATACTGTAGTCTGTCATTCACAAGTTGGGCTGTGAATGGGGCTGCGCACCATATGCATGGGCACACCCCCTGCACAATCCCTCCAGATGTGCCGCATAACATTGTGGGTGGTGGGTGGTGCATCTGCGATGTGCCGGCATATCAGTGATGCTCCATCACATCCCTGACCTTCCAGAATCATGATAGTGTGCAAGTCAGGGATGCACCGGTGCATCTCGGATGTACTGGGCATATTCCTTTTATGAATGCTGCCCACTATTCATGACTTTTTATTCAGACATTTAGAGTCGTAAATCAATGAATAGTACCTTTTTTCTTCAAGTATGAAACTTTATTAGATCTTTGTGGTTTGTCTTTGCAGTGAAATGCAGTTGTACAGTAACTGTTAAATAGTTTCATTTGGTTTCTCTCTGTATATTCTGAACACATAGAGTACATCTACTCAAAGCTCTTCCCCAGGCTAGGAGAGTTATATAGGAACAAAGAATCCCTCCCCCAGCAGGCTGGCCTCACTGTTCTCACCAAAATGATTCTACCTTCCTTCAGCTATGTGGACATCATCTATGGGCTGTTATCTGGGCTTTGACTCAGGGATGCTTAGCTGACCACCTCACATCAGGTGTGTAACCTGGGCTTTATTTCTGACAATGAGCTGACTCTGAAAGCTCAGGTGTCGGCTGTTGTCAAGACCTCGTTTTACCATTGGAGAAATATCATCGGGAGAAACACTTAGTTCCTCCTGATGGTCTTTCTACTCTGGTCCATGCCTTTGTGACCACCCACCTTGACTACTGCAATGCCCTATACCTAGGGTTACCAGGGGTTGATATCTGCTGCTTGCAGCTAGTGCAGAATGTGGTGGCCAGGCTTGTGATTGGTACTTCTAGGGCCAGCCACATTACACCTGTGCTGTGCAGATGGCACTGGCTGCCTATACAGTAGCAAATCACCTTTATGGTTGGCTTGCTGGCCTATAAAGCCCTATGTGAGCAAGGACTCCGCTACCTGAACAATCTTCTTTGTCCCTTCTATCCCTCCCAACCACTTTGATCCACTGACGAGGGATTGCTAGAGATTCCCAGGGTGCATTTAAAGACATCTGTGGCTCATTCCTTTGTATATTCAGCCCCTACCCTATGGAATGCTCTACCTCATCGGGTGAAGGAGTGCCTGACCATCCAGAGTTTTAAGTCAGCCCTCAAGACTCATATATTTAGCTTAGTTTTCCCAGACATTGCAAGCTGACAGAATTTTTAATCAATGCCAGTGCTGATTATTTATAGATTGGAATGTTTGATTTTATTTATCTGATTTTATAAAATAATTTGTATATGTTGTTTTTATCTATATGTGTATTATTGAAATCCTGTTCAGCACTTTGATTTTGAGAAAGGTGCCTTATAAATAAAACTTATTATTATATGGTACTGCCCCAGCCACTGCTCTGGCAAGGCTTGACACCTTGTACAATGCCTTCTGTCGCTTTGCATTAAACGGTCCTGCCCGCACCCATCACTGCACTCTGTATTCCTCTCTCTCCCCCACTCCTCACTTCACTGTCATCACATGCTGCACTTCTCTCTTTTCATCTCCAAATTCTGGTTTGGTTCTCTCCCCTCCTAACTCTCTTTTCTCCTCTCCCCTAAGCTCTCCTACCCTCTCGGGTCCAGGGAAAGCCACACTTTCTCCCTTCCATGCCCTATGTCTGGTGCTGGCTCTGCTGCCTTCACTTTCAGGGTCCCCTTTTTTCTGGAACTTTCTTCCTCAGCCCATTCATCTCTCCTCCTCCTCCTCACCTACCTTCAAAAGAGCCCTCCCCGAATACTCTTCTGTCACTGGCTCCTGCTCTTGCTAGGTCCCTCACCTACCACTCTCACCATTGCATACTTCCAAGTACTCACTGTTCTTCTCCTCAGCTAATCTGCTTGACATATTGTTGCTCCACTCCACTCTGTATTGCACTTTAATTACACTATTGCTGCAACCAAATTGATAATGTAACTGAAACAAAACTGTAATCAATTCTTAACAACAATTTACTTTGAACAAATGCCTCTTATAATGTTTCTTCCCTCTCCCCACACCCCGGGTCTCACCTGGAAATAAGCCTTGGCTCAGTGTGCCTCTCCTGGTTCACCAACTTTAAATAAATAAATAAAATATATAAAGTTCATGTGACTGTTTATACAGCAATCTGTGCAGATTTTTTTTCTGAACTTGTATGTACAGTAAATGTTTTGCCTTATGATTCTGCCTTATGTGCTTTGAGCCTGACTTGACAGCATTTCCTCTGATATTGCTTATTGTGCTTGTATTGTCTTTCTGTTTGACTAAGTATTTCACATGGAACTTTTGTAAAAGAGTACATGTACTCAGAGATATTTCTCCAAAGTTTCATAAATAAATAAAATAAAACCAAGGAAAACATGGAACATTGTATGTTAATGGTTTGCAAAACATTGACTTTTAAAAGCTGAACTATTTAAATGATAGTCTGGTAACAATGGAAGGGTTCAACTATTTCTTGGATTCAGGAGTTGTAACAGTTTAAAACAGTGATGACTTAACTGTGCTGTATAATAGAACCCTCAGACTACTAGTACTTATGTTTTAGTGATCATAAGCAGACAAAAAGTTTGTAGTCACTATCTTGACATACAAAAGTGTAACTTGAAGTCTATTTATTTCAGACAATATTTATAGGAGATCATAACATTAAATTACAGCCACATTGCCTGAGCCAAGAATTTGTAACACTACACATGTGCTTCTAATTAAAACTCTTTGAAGTAACTCTGCATATTTATTTGCGGGGGATTTACTGCACAGAACTATTAAGTCTGTTCTTGTTAAGAGTTTGACATTGGTTAGAAAAATAGCAAAGGAGCCTAGAATGAATTAAGAAAAAAAGAGTCAGACAAAGGAGTCCTTTGTTTAAAAATATGGTCAGAGTCCAACATTTGTGACTATAATTTTGTTTATAGGAAATCCTGTATAATGCCAGCTTAGTGTTTCCATGTGGAAATCTCATAGGATTTTTTTTATTTGGACAAGGCTAGAGAAAAGTGAATGTACATTCCAAAGATTCATAGTCATTCTAGATTAAATCCAATGGACTTTGGCAAGAGTTTAGAAACCACAGATGCTGTGGCATAGGTCTCTTGCTATGCAGCCTCCAGCTGTGATTGTCTGGTTTAAGTACTTTGTAATATTGTGAAAACCTTATTTAATTCATGAAATATGATATGTTGTATTCTTGGTCCAGTTTTCCATGGAAGTAGCTGTGAAAATAGAATTTAGCTGATGTTTAAATAAGAGAATCCAAGTTAGGAACAATAAATATTTTCATAGCAAAACATTTAAGTTTTGAGTCATGTCATTGAACTCTAACACAGAGGCAGTAAGTAAATCCTGTCAGGATTAGGTGTGTAACTCTCAGTGGAATGGGTGTCACCTTTATGGATGTGTCAATTGGCTATGCTCCTAAGAGGAGGGAGAAAGAAGTAAACTTCCTAGTAGCCTCTAATGAAATTGACAGTGACACATTAGAATGGTGTCCGAGTTCTTGAAAACCTTTGTAATAAATATTTTATATTAGTCTTGTAAAAAATATTACAATAAAACCACATAGAACACTGTTTACAATCTAGAACTGTGTGAAATTTACATTTCTGCCTCTGATGAATAGTGCTTAATGCAGAACAGCTTCCTACATAGTTATTCTTTTCACACATTCTTTACAGAGGGGCTCAGTGTAAATGAAAAAGTACAACTAACATAAGCGCAACTTGATTACAAAATGATGCCACAACTTCTGAATTTGGAGCCATTGTTTTTTTTTTATTACTATTAAAGTATTTTTAAATGACAACTGAATGTTTGACCATTACTGATCACTTATAACTGAAGCTGAGTCTGGAGCTGAAGCAGTAATGCCCTGTTTCTAAGATCTCAGTATAAAAAAAAAAAACATAAATAAAAGACTGGGTTATCTTTACATACATGACATTCATGGCACGTAATGAAGATTGATTTTATACCTCTGTGAGTAAACAAAATGAAATGTGAAAAAGAACTGAATTTTAGTGTAAGTATAAAACTGTATTTTTATTTTGTATGTACGAAATCAGATTTTGTGTGTAAATACTATATTTTAACAAAAATGTATTTTTTATAATAATAGATGTTGGTGTTGTAATTATGTACCTTTTCTGTGTAAAGACCAAATAATCGAACAATAAAATTTATTGACCTGAACTGAATATCAGAGTTCATTGCTGTGGAAATAGCTATGATGGCATAAAAAGGGTATTGCACCTTCAGTTGCAGAATAGGTTTAGCTGTAAATTACTGTAACAATAAGGGACAACGCTCCTTTTTATGTTTGCTTGCCATGCAGCTCAAAACAAAATATTGCTACAGTATGGGCTTTCAGAGGGTATCCCATGATAATAGCTACAGAATATGGGCGACTGTCAAAACGGCGAGTCATATTCGGCACTATTGTGATAGGTGACCCACAGGGTTAGCAATTACTTCTACCACGAGGGTAGGGGAAGGTGACCAGAAAGGTGAAATGGTGACAGGAAGGGGAGGGATAGGGAAGAGGGTTATCTGGAAGAGGTGTGCCTGCTGCCGCCAAGCCAGCCATGTGGTGTGGTGGTGAGGGAGGCTGGGGATGGGAGGGTTTGAATTTTGCCGCTGTCTGTGACTACCAGATTTAATTTTTTTTCAGCCAGATTGTGTCCCCTCTCTGACATGCACCCCCCTGGAGTTAAGAATCCTAATTCAGGGGAGTATTGGGGGGCAAAGCCCCCACAACAACACTTTAGTTTGCTGGGTGTTGGTTTGTCGGTAAGTGTATATCGCAGATTTGCTTTTCGGCAATATACACTCACCATAATAATGATCATTGTTTTGCGTTCACTGTTATGACATAAAACCCTCTCAGAGGTGTGTCACCATCAGGTCTAATGCAGATCAAACTGCAATGGGCTCGGCAGTGACAGCCCAATGATCAGCAACACTGATCATGATGGTGTTTTCTATTTTGGGGCATAAACTTTATGTACTTGAAAGAAAAGAGCAGCTCCAATCCAGAACATCTCTGTCCTTTCATTTGCCTGAGCATCAGGATCAGCCTGCTGTTTCATCATAGCCCTGTGTACCATTACAGCCACATCCATTTAACGTTCCCCCATAGTACCAATTTTCAACATACAGATTGATCCTGTATCCTGTACAATTGCACTAGGGGTCTAACTGTTTGCTTTACTCTGACAGCTGTTTGCTGCTCTGATCCTATCTATTTACATTTACTGAGAGTTGGGACAGGACTATGGCAGCAGAACGTAACATACAACTAGCTTCAGATTTATTTTGTGCAATTCAGGTGGTGGTGGTATGGCAATCCAGCATAATGCTCCTCACAACACCCACACTCCTTTTTCCTATCAGCTCTAACAGGCCTAAGAGAGAACAATGTCTGTCGGGCTACAGGTAGACTGCACAGCACTGGTACACAGTGATGGGAAGCAAATAGCAATGCTCATCAGCTGTTGAGAAGAGCCCACCCATGTTTTGAGTTCTACCAAGTCAGTGTAAGAGTAAAAGTTCAAGTGAATTTTGTAGACTGGCACCTGTCTCTAAGATTAGGGGATCTAAAAGAAGGAGAAGATGTGTGACTGCTGCTGCTTGGAGAGAATACAATTCAGGATCCACATCTCAGGAAATATGCTTGTTCAGATACAATATACTGCACTCTAGTTTTTCCAAGGGGAGGAGTGCAAAAACTGAACTGTCACACTGAAATACTCACCACAACAGGAGTTTGCCATCCTCTATGTAACAGATCTGCCATGTGGTTGGTCAAAATATTCTTTGGCTGGCTTGAAAACAGTAGTAGAACTGTTGACAGCAATGGAAAACAACATGTTAAACAGTTTCTTTTCCCTTCACAGAGCTGAGCATTGTAGCGGAACAATAGCAGTGAACTGTTGTTTTAGTCTGTCAGGACTCACTCAATCTTGGGACCACTTCCCATCTCAATTTTACAGTGTTACTCAGGGCACACTACACAGGGTTGAAAGATCAGAAGGTCATGGGGTCAGTCCTATACAAGAAACTTGAGCAAATACCCACTACTGACACTGTACTGGGTGGATGGTGCAGGAGTGCTTCACTGTTAAGGAGCTGTCTTTGGGAGAAGTTAAACCAAAGTAGCTTGTTCCCATCTCTAGTGGCTGGCCAGGTGGAAATTAAATATCTTGTGGCACTTATATAAAGAATGGGGATGTATCACTAGTGTCCTCACCAAAATACCCCATCCCAATAAAACAGCTCTGTGTAGCCCACACTTGATATGGATCTGGAAGCTTGCTGTCACAGCTATGTGTGCTGGGGTGGGGTGTGTCTTTCACTTTTTAAATGCTGGCCTCTGGATGAGAAAGTGTAAATAGAAGCTCCTTGTGCCCATCTATGGTGGAAGTTAAATATCTTGTGGCATCTTTTCTTGCTACCTGCCTGTCTCCTCTGTGGAAACTCAAGAAAAGACAGCCCTTTAATGGTGATAGCTGTTGCAGTTGGCAGCACTCCAGGTATCCTACCCTGATCTGGTTCATAATCTTCTTGCCTGTAGAAGCTGCCATTATCTTGCTCAGGCTGATCCTCCTTAGCCCAATTCATGAGAGCCACCAGAAGTAGCTAAGTTCTGGAAATGAGTCTTAGACCATGGCTGAACAGGAATGGTGGAAGAATGCCAGGAATGAGGACAAGAGGTGAAAATGGGAAGGGGGGTTTGGTGGTAGACACAAGAGTGCCCATACCTGAGGAGGCCAAGCTGGGCCATCAGATGGTTAAGACAGGAGTGTGAAGGGTTTATCTTATGCCAGAACAACAGAAAAGCAACTCTCGAGGGAGGCACAAGAAAAGCACGCTTGAAAGAAGTAGATTTTTGGCTCCTTGCTGAAAATTAAATGAAGCATTTAATGCTAAACAACAAACTAGGACATCTCTACAAAGTGCTGGGCATGGGTCTACAACTCAGTCATGCCCTAGTTTTTTTTTTTCAGCACTAACTGATCTGAGAATCTACCTCTTTCAAAAGCAGTTTAATCGTGCCTCCTCCGAGTGCAGCTTTTTGTGTTGTTCTGATCCATTGTTTCCAGTCAACACCCACTGACTCTTCTTGTGCACTTGGTTCACTGCTGTTCTTTATTCAGGGACAGAATCCAAAGTGGTTCCATGCAATATTAACTGCAAGGATACCTGACTTGCTATCTTCGAGGGCCCCCATGCTAAACCAGGGATTGAACCCTGATGCAGGGGCCTTTGTGCCTACTGACCTTACAAGGCTGTACTCCTGCTGCACTGCTCAAGCTTAACCCTGGTCCTGACATGGGCTTTGTACATTAGGCACTAGTGTCTCTTATCTCCCTGACTTATTTTTAGAAAGTGGTCAAGTGAAATCCTTCACATTTCAAAGGTTGCAGTCAAGGTCCTGATGAATTTCCATCCAGAGCTTGCAGTGGAATATGTTTTAAGGGTGGAGGAAAGGCAGTCCGGGTATCAATTCAGTATATACATACTTGTGTATATGAATGTGTGTGAAATACTGTGTCTGCGTGTTGGGGCATGAGTGTGTGTACACCTAAGTAAGGCATGTCACTGTGTGTGTGTACAGCGCTCTCCGTGGCTCCCCACACAGCTTCATATTAGGGTTTTCTTTAGTCCCCCCCCCAGTTGCACACATATTACTTTATAAGTAAGACACTCTGTAACACCCTTAAACCCAAAAACACACATAACCTGCATATGGGGGTGCTTATGAATACTCATCATAACCATACGTACACAGTCTGTGAATCAGGGGTGCCCTTACACACACACACACACACACACACACACACACACACACACCCTACACCATGTTGGGGCTTGCTTTACTACCAAAACCCCCTCGCAACATACACACACACAGCTTATTACTGCTCTCTGTATGACCCCCTCCCACCCACCTACAAACATACACACACAGCCTGTATATAGAGTCTCCTTAAGCAAAACCTCCCCACAAACACAGGCAGTAATCAGGACTTTCCATAGCACTACCAGTATGCACACACACACACACACACACACGTACATACACACACACACACTGTCTGTATCAGGATTTGCCTTGAATATCAAGGCTCTCCTTAGCCCCCCCAACACACTCACATATCAGACCAGTCTCCCATTCTAACATGTTTGCATCCTGTTGTGATTGTGTTCAACAATGCTATAAATCAGTGTTGCTATAGTGATTTAAAGAGCAACAATTGATCTCGTTTATAAAATGATCCCCAAGCCTCCAAGTTAGCTTACCTGCTAAGGACTTTACCAGTCTTTGTTTCAAAATTTTTCTCTGCACAATTTTCTTAGGGAAATTAACTGTAAGTCCTCATATCAAGGAGCTGCCCACCAGATTCCTTTCCTTTCCTGGTACATGTTCTCTACAGCTCTACCACCTTGCCTCCCCCCACCTCTGACTTTTTGTGATGTAGTAATTTGTAGAGTGTGGGAGCGTGCTGGTTTGGTCTTAATGGTAGCTGGTTTTCCAGGACATTTTTAAAATTTTACAGATGTACTGGGTTTTAATATATGCCATTGCTCAACTAATGCGGTGGATGTATTAAGCAACTGTCTGGCAGAGATCAATGACTGGATGGCCTCCAGCTGGTTGCACCTGAACCCTGATAAGATGGAGGCACTGGTGGTGGAGTTGAACAGGAGGTGTGTGGGGTTTCCCCCCCTGGGGCAGACTCTGGACTTGTTCAAGGGTCTGTCCCATTGAAGGCTTCCTCTAAGGTGCATAATCTTGGCGTGATATTCGACAGTGGTATGACAATGGAATATCAGGTGGCTGCGGTTGTCAAGGGAAGTTTTTTTCATCTGAGAAATATCACCAGGATTAGGCACCTGATTCCGCCCCTGGACCTCCCCAACTTGGTACATGCATTTGTCACATCCAGGTTAGACTACTGTAATGTGCTCTACCTTGGGCTCTCTGAAGGCACCCTCCATTGACGGCAGCTAGTGCAGAATGCAGCTGCCAGGTTTTTGACAGGCCAGTCGAAATACTGCCATGTCACCCTGGTGCTGCGAGAACTGCACTGGCTGCCAGTTCAGCGGAGGTTGCTCTTTAAGGTCAGCTTGCTCACCTATAAGGCTCTACACAGACTGGGCTCTTGTTACCTGGCTGACCTTCTTACACCTGCTGCCTCGGTTCGTCCCCTCTGGTCCTCATCAAGGTGCCTCCTAACGATTCCTAGGACAAGATTAAAAACTGCCGGTGACCGAGTTTTCAGTGTAGCCGGTCCAGTCTTATGGAATTCACTCCCGCTTTTGGTGAGGGAGGCCCCATCAGTGGAGGTTTTTAAGACCGCCTGAAGTTCTATTTATTTAATCAGGCCTTTTCAGACTTTGTCTGATACCAGTGTTATCACTCCTTTTTAAAATTTACAGGATTTTATATAGTTATGGGATTTGTATGAGGACATATTTTTTGTATGTGTAAATTAGAGTTTGTGTTTTTTGTACGGTACCCAGAGCCTCTGGGATTGGGTGCCAGAAAAATAAAATTTGCCTTGCCTAACAAGAGCCTTGTTAGTTGAGCTGTGGCATGAATTTAAACCCAGTGGACCTCTAAAATATATAAAAAGCCCTGGAAAACTGGTTACCATTCAGATCAATAGAGTGCAGCCCCACACTCTACAAACTACTACTGCATCATAAAACTTTGGGGCATGGGAGTGGCATGGGGATGGAGCTGTGGAGAATGTGTACCAGGAAGAAGAAGGGATCTGGTGCCCAGCTCCTCTATTCAAGTACTGTATTTTCGATCCCTTCCCCTAAGAAAATTAAGGCACAAATAAAACCATGCAATGAAAATATGTGCTGGCCACTAATATAAAGCACAAGCCATGCTTTATTTAGGAAATCAAAAGCAATCACGGCACCACCCGCCATGGCACTTCGAACCTTGAGAAACCATCGTAAGGTTCAAACTGCTAGGGAAGTCGGTGCCGTGGTTTCTTTTGGTTTACTAAATAAAACACTGCTTGCACTTCATATTAGTAGCCAGCACGTACTCTTGTAGTGTGGTTTCATTTGTGCTTAGATTTATTGTTTTATTTTAGCAGCTTTTAGTGTAGCTTTGCTGCACAGTGACCCCCTTTCCCTGCTCCCTTAGAAAATTAAGCAGACCAAAAGTTGGAAACATGGGCTGGTAAAGTCCTTAGTAGGTAAGTTAACCATGGGGGTTGGGGCTTGGGAATCACACCAAAACTGGTGCTCTTTAAAAATCAGGTCCCACTGTACAATTGTTGCTTTTGAAGGTATTAAATGGGGAAGATGGACTTCTGAAACACTATCCTTCCTTAAAGTGATTTTCCAGGTTTCTGCAAATAAATTACTGTTGCAATTAGCAGATCTTGGATCTCATAATATTTAAAAAAAACATACACAATCCATGTTTATCACATAAGAGATCTACATGAAAACATGCTCTGTGCCCCTTACATTCCCCATGTTCTTCCTAATTTTCCTACTTTGAAGTGATAATCATCTGCTTGTGACATAAGAATATTTTTTGTGGTAATATGTTGTGGTGTCATAAATAGAGGATTATGACTTCCAACTGACAAAGGCAACATGAACTGATGGCATATAAAGGAATTTCCCATGTCCTTGCTACTTTTCCTACTTTGAAGTGATAATCATCTGCTTGTGACATAAGAATAATTTTTGTGGTAATATGTTGTAGTATCATAAATAGAGGATTATGACTTCCAGCAGGCAAAGGCAACATGAACTGATGGCATGTAAAGGAAAAAAAATCTTGTTTTTTTATGAAAATGTCTTCAGCATTAAAGAAAATGAGATCCTCAAATTCAAATGAGGGCATTTTGTGTAAAAAAAAGTTTGCTGATGCAAGCTATGAGTTCTTTCACTGGAAAGTGGACAATTTAGTTAAGGTTTTACAATCTCAGTGGAGTTAAATGATCATTAGTGATTCAGCACAAAAAAATCTACAGAAAGTTTAAAATAAAACCCTACATAGAAAATCTTTCAGTGTACTAGTCTAGTTTTCTAAGTAGGTGTTTTAATTAAAGGTAACTCTTTAAAAAGAAAACTATGACAACCAAAGTAATTTTGCATTCATTGGTGACCTTGACAGGACTGTGGCAGGGTACAACATTCAGTGGCGCTATATCAAAACATGTTGATGTGGCATGTCAACCTGTTTTTTTTTTATCTAGGGGGAACACACATCCAAAACAGTGACAGAATGGGCAGAGACAACCTCATCAGACTTAGTGGGCCAAATGGTCCTTTTCTGTCACCCAATACTTTGTTTCTGTTGCTGTCCCAATCATTCTTGTTATCTTGAAGCTCACCATTCTCTAAAACATAAACAAAAAAAGCCTACCTGGCACACCATGCAAGCAAACATTCAGAATTGACAAATGCTTGTTTATACAAATTAATTTATTTGAATTCTGACCTGGAAAGAAAAAACGGAGCTGATTTTCACTTCCAGATGTGATGGGATGAGATTTAAGGTTACAGCAGGGGGTCGGTACAGATAAAAACAAGAAAGACAAGCATATGTCAATGCAGAATGTTTGCATGCAGTGTAATAGAGCTTTGTATTAATCTGAATCTGAAATAAATAAATAAAGATTGTTGTTGGGACATCTCTAAAAAATTTAATGTTTAGATGTAATTAGCTTATAGTTCAGACTTTTTCTATAATTGTCACCCTTATTTCTTTCCTACAAACAACATAAGCATGGAAGGAGACTCTCTAGCCTCTTTTCTCTACTTGTCTACTTCTACAGTCACACTTGTTTATGACATCCAAATCTGTGCTGTGAAGATTGTTATGATGTCAAAAACAGGCCAGTATATGAACATATAAACATATGATGAAAACCAGCAGATAAAGGACTAACGGCCTATCAAGTCTGCTTGAATATGCAGCTCTCAGTTCTGTGCACTGATGCTACCTCCTCACTCCTCCCCACCAACTGATCCCCCTGTTTGACCCTTCCCCATTTTGATTTTGCCCTTAAGTTTATCCCATGCCTCCCAAATCCCCCCACTGATGACCTCGAAAACCATTTCCTCTGGCAGAGCATTCCATGCTGTCACCACACTCTCAGTGAGAAAGTCCCTCCTCATCTCCCTTCTAAACCCCCCTTCAGCTTTAGACTATGCCACAGCAAATATAGTCCAAGGGGCAGTAATCCTGTTTTTATATCACTGCCCTCAGTAATAAAGACAAGTTCTGGTCAGAGCCAACATGGCCGCTTCAAAGTAATGAGTCAAACTAAAAAAGCATTCAGATCTCACGCCTTTGCTTACGCCATACTTGCACCATGCCTATGATGGCCACTAAGACAGAAGTGTGCATGTGTAATACTCACACATGCACAGTGACCTCACAGTGGTCATCTTGGGCACAGTGACCTCTTTGATTGTGCTCACAGCTACAGAAGTGATGGGCAAAAACAAAATAGTGCCCCCACGGGGGGATGAGGCCAGCAGGAGGGGAGGGGCAGTGGAAAAATAATGATGTGGACATGAACACAACACTGCAGAAACATGCCATAGAGGTATCCAGTTGTGTGCTTCCACAGTCCCTTCTCTCCCCTACTTCATAGCAATACTACAGCATAGCTCCACCCATACAGCCATAAAAAAGGGGAAGAATTGCAAAAATATAGTTTTGGTTGAATGATAAATAGAGTAAAAGCACAGAACTGTAAAACAGTGGGTTGCAAGTTCAGTTCCCCTCAAGGCTGCAAACAATACTGTATAAGGAAATCTAAGCTGCAGTAAACTTGCAGCCAAGCCAGTAGCATGGAGGGTTGAAGCAATGGACATCACACCTCCCCCACATTGATGACCTGGGTTTAGGAATGAACCAGAGTTGCTTGGAAGGGGCTGGAGGAAGGACTATTGAAAGTTTATTGATGACATCTCTCCTACAAGTGGGAGGACAGTATGTACTATTGCTTGGCTTGCTGCCACCTAATGGAGGCTTAGTAACACAGCAGGGGTCACCAGAATAGAAAGCCAGTGGTGGACTTTGAGAGTATGCACTGTCTTCATAGTCTATGTGTGCACCATAACTTGCTGCCATCTCTTACTCAAGGGGAGTAATTGAGAGAAAAAGCACCCCTACCAGCAGGATGATGCTGCAACCCTGCAACACACACAGTGCATGGCAAGATGTTTCTATTCAAATCTTGATGGTATCTGTTAAGTGACAAATGGGCAGAAAACCAAAGTAACTGGAGGGGCTGCATCCTTTGAACTACACAAAATTTGCACCCATCAGCCAGCTGAAGACTGTCATCAGCCTTTTTAGCATTGGCTTTTGAGAAGCAAGCCTCCTGCATTTATTCATCCATTGGCTTATATTGTACTGACCTCCACAACCCTCTGCATTGCCCAAGCACCACCATTATGTTTGCTTTGCACATGATGCCAAGCAAATACAAAAAGGAAGCAAATGTCACAGGCTTGTGTAATTAGCTATGGTAAATGTTGTATAAATGCAAAACTGAAATGTAGAAACAGAGTTGTAGCAGCAGAAGAAGGCCTTGTAGCCAAGTCAGTCTGCTGCAGTGTGGAGGAACATGCTCCTTATAGGTTCATGTCCAGTCAATTTTAAGGTGCAAATGCATAAAGGCATTAGTATAAAATACAGAATATTTCAATATATACAAAACAAGCACATGAAATGAGTACAAGAAGCAATGAAGTCTCTGTGGTGTGAAGTGCTGAATCACTCGGTGCCTTACCTCTTGCCATGTTGGTGACCTGGGTTCAGTAAAAGACTCAAGGTCAAGGGGTGTCAAAAGAGGCAAGAAAGGACTGAGCATTCGAGGAACTGGTCTCTTCTCCAGATGATGGTTGACATGTTGGCCTAGTTATTAATTGCTACCATCATCATCTGTCTTTATTGTTTGGCTATAAAGCCTTCAACAATTAAAACACAGGTTAAAATAAATACATCAATAAGTACAAAAATATACATAGAATCTAGTACAGCACATATAAAATCAATAAATTATTGAACTCAGTGCCTCAGTTAATCAGCTATAGGTATAGCAGGAGTCAATAACAAATATGTCTGAAAGGGGGTTTGTGTGGCTAGTAGTTTTTTTTAATTTTATTTATTGCCCTAAAATAATTAGCAAGTGTAAGTATGGACCATTCATCCACACTTTGCGTAAGAATTACTGTAATGTTAAAGAGTTCCTCATCAGTAGGATACACTGAATTAATAAAAGGACCCAACCAGAAGAGCCTTTCCTTGGAGTACCAAGTACATCTCCAGAATACA
Organism: Neoceratodus forsteri; assembly: GCA_016271365.2. NCBI lineage: Eukaryota > Metazoa > Chordata > Ceratodontiformes > Ceratodontidae > Neoceratodus > Neoceratodus forsteri. Next base: position 536,415,905 of record CM057449.1, on the reverse strand, counting down.
TACATAAGATTCTCACATTCATCTATGGAACAGGTACAGACTTCTATGTCTTTAGTTAGCTTTTGATATCTAACAAGAAGAATGCTACTGGGAAATCATTCATATTTATGTAGCAGAAAGATTCTTCTAAGTTCTGGATCAGCCAACATTTTCAAATAGGGTTTTAATCCACATGTATAGTTACTCTTAGCTACCCATCTAGAATATGCAGAATTTTTAATTTTATTGGGATCGATCTGAATCCAATAATTTTTGATTATTTTGTTAATGTATTTCTTGTATTTAAAACTAAGAATAATCACTTTGTCCAAGTAAGACTTCAAACATGATAGTTTATACCTGTGTAACAGAGATTTAAGCACAGTATACCAAAGGGTGCCTCTTATACCTAGATCAAACCAATACTTTTTTTCAAGTAAACATTGATACACCAAGGAATTCTGGGGAGTCTGGAAAGTCTAAACCAGAAAAATATTTTCCTAGTATCTATAAGAGCATTCATATCAGGAAGACCTACATCTGCCCAATGATATGAAGTGGGACATGCATTACCAAGACCTAATACCCTTTTCAGTAGATTACAAATTGGTATAGCTAGTGTATTCATCATCTTGCTTTCCCAGATTTCAGCTCCATACAATGCTTGAGTTTTGTATTTTGTTTTAATGGTTCAAACAAGTGGCTGAACTGATCTCCCTCCAAATCTAAAACTGAACCTCTCAAGTCCCACGGCAGTTTTACTTAGTTTCTCTTTCATCATATTAAGGTGTGAGTTCCAAAGACAGGTTGCACTAAACTGTATTCCCAAATAAACATAGGTTGCAGCATTGTCTAATTTCTGTGCTCCAGTGTGCCACTGACCTTTTACTTGGGGATTCTTAAGAAAGACTGCTATGAGGCGAAGGCCTAGAGGTAGTGCAGCTTTGGGTGGCAAGAAGAGAGAATCCAGAGTTACTGATGCATTTGTGCCTCCACACACATGCACTCAAAAACTATGACAGGGGAAAGAAGAAAATAACAAATGGTGGTGAGGGCTTAGAGAAGCACTGCCTGTCTGCCCCCAGGTCCATGCTATTGCCCTGGATCATGACCTACTCCAGGTGATGTCTCAGTGGGGGAGGAAGGCCCTCCTTCCCCAGGATCCGGGGTGGGAAGAAATCTGTGGGGAAATGCACATGACCAGGTTAGCCCAGGAGTGAAAGTTACCAGTCAGGGGAGGCAGGACAATGTTGAGTAGCTGCCCCCAACTGACCACAAGGGTAGAAAAAGAAAATCATTTGTAGAAATAAAGAAACAATGATTATGTATAGAGAGGCAGGAAAAAAATGAATAAAGTAGGAGTATCTGCAAATGCATTAAAGACACCTTGGAGCCAGAAAGTCAGGAAAAAGATGGGTAAGATGAGTATAGGAGAAGGTAAGAATAGGGGCAGTGACTGGGGATCGGGGAAGTGTCACTGATAATGAAGAGGTGAATGGTTCAAAGTTCTACCTTTCCTTTCGCTGTGATTTCTCTTTTCTAGAGGATGGACCCTCCTCATTACAAATGAAAATCATTCTGAGAAAAGACACCTAAACACAAAAAGGCTTAATCAAAAGCAAGTAAAGATAAAAAGACAACATCATATTACAAAGCACTTTTTTGAGGAAAAAAGTAGCGTTTTAATTTTTTCCCACAAATGGTGAAGGAAAATTGTGAGACAAGACATGATTCCTACAACAAATTTTTCAATGAAGATTTCCATACAATGTTATGAAAATTTTCATTGGATTACTCAAAGTGGAAAATGGAAACTGAGTGAAATTCATATGCATAAAATATAGCTCTATGACTGACAAAAAATATATGAAATTGCTTCTACACAATACAATACAAGTTTTTGTGAACATAGTATCATCAATGCACTTAAAGTACAAAATATGGTGCGTCAGAATCAATATACACAGTATTTCAAATTAAAGAAGCCTATTTAAAACAAACATAATTTCCATAAACTAAATGAATTCATAAGATACCACTTAAGTACTATTCATTATATATACATATATATTATTTTAATGCTGAAATTATTAATAAAATACAGCCACTTCTGTGGTCCAATGGTACACTGTAACCCTTGCTTACTCCTATCAATAACTATTGATGACTATCAGTAACTGCTTTTTACCATTTAGTACATAGCTGGACCTAAAAACTACCAGTGAAACTATGCTTTAAAACATTACATGCATGATCATGCTTTAAAATGCTGTGTTTAAACCACAAACACATACTTCAACCACAGACACAAAATTTAAACACCCAGGCAATCAAATAAATCTCCCAAATAGCTGCTGCCCTATTAATATCCATTCTCCCTCAGCCCTCATGTCACCAGATCCACTGCAGCTCCTTCATTTCCAAATATTGGTTTGGGTCCCTTTCCTCATACCTCTCATCCCTCCTCTCCCTTATCCCCTCTGCTTCCTGTTCCCTTCACTCCCAGGATCCTTGCAACTTCGACACTCTTCATCCACATTCCTCAGCTGAGCAAACTACCCTTTTCTATCTCTTCCCTTTACTTTGGAACCAAACTCCCTCTTCCCTCTGCTTCTCTGCCTCACCTGGATCCCTTATTCACCATCTAAAACTCCTTCCCTTTTCCTTTTGCTCTTGTGCATCCCCACATTGACAATTTCCCAATGCAGTTTCCCTATATCATGGTGTATATTTTACTGAAAAGATCTCCTGCTATTAATATCTTAAATGCTTATTTGCACTTGCTTTTTGAAACAACTCCTGTTTTGACCAGGGCTGTGCAAGGGTTGAATTTAATTTCCAGAATACAACGAATACTGTAGCAGGGCTCCTGAATATTTGAAGCCCTTACTGAATAGGGGAATATTTTTATTTGGGAAAGAGTATTTGACCAGCTACAAGATTAGAAAAAATAAGTAAATAAATAAAAAGACCTCTCCCTTTTACTCAGACCCCTGTCAAAAAACAGTGCTATGTAACCCACATCTCCCACCTCTATCAGCAGACCAATCCCACCCTCCTTCCCCCAGCACCAAAATGTTATATTTAATTATAAAATATTAAATAAATCCCTCAATGGATGATTGGCACAACCCACTCACCTCCATAGCCAGCTGCCATTTTTCTTATTGTATAGCTGATCGCTGGTTTTACTATAGAGATAGAGCAAGAGCATGAGCACTTTCATTTATGAGAGGTAGCTGTCCATGGAGGAGGGTGGTTTGTGCTGGTCCCTTTCTTCTATTAAGAATTGGGTGCTGGTGGGGTCCTCTGGGTAGGTGTATGGTTCTGCCAAGGTGGGGGAACATAACTGTTTTTTTTTGTAAAAACAAGTACTTTCATTCATGTGAGTTAGTTGTGGAAGAGGGCAGGCTTCTGCTGGTCACCTTCTCCTATTAAGAATTGGTTCCTGAGGCATGGATGTTGGTAGTAGTATGCTGCCAGAGTGGGGATGGGGAGGAGAAATAACTGATTTTTTTTTTACAAACAATGAGCTATACAATAAGAAAGATAGCAGCCTGCTGTGGAGGTGGGCAGGTTGTGCCGGTCACCCATCGAGGGATTTATTTAACATTTTATAATTAAATATAATAAATTGTGGGTGCTGGGGGAGGAGGGTGGGATTGGAGTGCTGATAGAGGGTAGGGGAAGGGGTTACATTTTACTGTTTTTAGAGCTGGGAAAAAGAGGAAGGGGGTTATTTTTATTTTTACTTTAGATGGGTTCAAACATAAATACCTAAATATCCGAATATTTGGCTGCTGAATACGAATATTTGGAAAAAGGTATTTGCACAGCCCTTATTTTGACATGCATCTGTGTTCACTATATTGCAAATGCAAAAGAGTTTATGTATTCTTTATTTTGTAACACCTCTCTCTTCCCCTGGATCAGACCTGAAAATGAGTCTCAGCTGAGTAAGCCTTTCTCAGTCACCAATTTTCAAAAAAATAAATAATTAACTACAGAAACTACAATCACAACTAAATCAAGAAGGCAGCCACATGGCTGGTGCTGAGTGATGGGGGAATCACTCAGCACACTGGTGACCCAGGTTCATGCCCTGAGCCCAGATATCAGGAGTGGAGACCAAAAGAGAGGGAGTAAGAGCATCCTCTGGGTGCTTCACTCCTGGGGGGGTGGGCAGTGCTGGACCACTTTTTTAGCAGCTCCTGGAGGTGGCTAGCAGAAGCATTCTAGGCAGCGTGGACCATTACATGTTGCCAAATGTCCCTGCCTCCAGGGTGCCACTATTTTTGCATGAATATGGGAGATGGGAGGACACAGAAAAGCAGAAATCACCCAGCCAGCAGTCAGATGACAGTGGCTTCACTCCCCCAGCACCACATAGATACTTGCAGCACACTTCCGATCCTCCTAGCCCCCCATGCTCCCTAGTTAAGGTAACAGAACTATCTCCCCTCCTCTGCACCCCCTTGGGGAGGGGGCCCCCCAGCAGGGTTATGCTGAGTCTACCAGGGACATGGGACCAAGTGAGAATGGAGCAGATGGCAACAGGGGATAGCCCATCAGGTGGGGGTTAAAAAATGTGTGGCCCAAAGGAGTGGCCGGATGGAAGGACAGGGGAGGTGGGAAAAAAAAACAAGGCAGTCACAACAGAATTTCAAACTTTGAAACCTGCTACAGCAGACCAGTACAACAACAAACATAAACATAGAAAATATCCCTCATACAACACCAGAGCTGAAAAACCTAGGGCTGGAAAACACTGCAAGTTCTACCTCAAATGCAGAAATCTAAAATCTGTCACATACTAGTACAAATCCTATCTAAAAGACTCTGCGTGAAATGACTAAAAATGCTCTAATTCCAGGACAAAACAGAACTGAAAAATGTTGCAGTTTCTGACTGAACATTTGTCTATCCCTAAAATGTCACCTACAATATCAGCAACTTTTAAAACATTTCCCCTATACAAAATGTTCTATTATTTCAAATAAAACACTTTTGGCTACAATACCCTTCCTCCTGATAAGTAGTTCCTCAAAGAAATGAATATGTTGGGCCTCACACAGGTAGTTTCTCTGAGACTCACCAGCTAGACCACACCCTGGGCATGGTTTTCTTACTCACTGGGGATCTATGTCTATGATGTAAAGATTGCCCCAATAGCTTGATCAGATCATCATGCTGTGAGTTTTCTTATCAAGGGCACTCCCCTGTAAGAATATTCGCTCCTGTGGACTTAGTTCAATACCTTACAAATCACAATCTATAGCCTTCAATGCTCACATTGGTATTGGACTCCTTGAGCATGCTGCAGGTGTATGCAGAATATGTGATGGGGCAGTGGGGGCTTAGAATAATTGACTCCCTTGCACCTTTGTGTGTATGCCTAAAGTCTCTCACCAGAGCTCACGCTGATATAGTGAAGAGCTCAGGCAGTTAAAGGATGAAGGGTGAGGGCTGGATTAATTTTGAAGGAGACTAGGATCATTAGAGGATAACTAATCCCAAGGATTCATTATAAGGAGTATTGGGGGTGAGCACAATTAAAAAGGCAGACTTTCTCTGAAGGATAATTGCTGCAGGGAGGAAATACTAACTCCACTCTTGCACACTGTGGACAGACTTTTTCATTCAGTCTGTCTACAGTCTGGAGAAATGTTGCCACTAGAGAAGTGTGAGGAGTTTGGTCAGTTCTTGCTTGATAAGGCATCCTCTATATGGACAAGGATCTCCTTATGGTTGGCTGTTATGGTCCAGTACTGCCACATCTTTGTTGAGTGAGGTTCAGCCTTCTGAAGAGGTTCCATGACTGATTTTTGATGACTGATAATAAGGTACTCTCTATTTATACCTTTCTGAATGTTATGATGTTTTTTCTGACTGCCTATAATGTTCTCTGTGTATGTACTTTTCTGAATATTATGATGTTTTGAGGTCCTAACCAGGACTTCCTTTTCAATGAGCATCACTCAATGGAGCCTTTTCCTGGCAAGTCCATTTTTGGAGGTAAAAGTCCTGAAAAGACTTGCCTCTCTCAAGTTGGATAAGGCTATTTGACCGGATGGGATACATTCCAGGGTACAGAAGAAACTCAGGGAAGTGCTAGCTCCCCCACTGACAGCCATAATCAACTGCTCATTGGAAACGGGTGTGGTTCTGAAGGGCTGGAGAAGGTCTGATGTCCTTCTACATAAGAGCATCAGCAGAGAGAAGGTTAGCAGTTGTAGGCCTGTCAGCCTAACTTTATTGGTAGTGAAATTAATAGAAAGCTTACTAAAAGAAATGCTGGTTAAGCATCTAGAACCCAAGGGGCTGCATGACCACCAGCATAATGGATTTATGGGGAAAAGTCATTCAAATCTAAACTTTTTTTTGGCAATGAATTCTTCTTATTAAGCTTACAATAACATACGGAACAAGAAAAAACACACCATAATAGCACTAACAGTAACAGACATAGATACATAGACAGTGTCGACAGATAAGAGCCTATGGCCCACCTAGTCTGCCCATTTGAGTTTGTAACTTCAGTTTATGTTTTCCTAGAACTCTGTTGCCCCTTTCTCCTGACCTCCAGAATTCCTTTATCTATCCCATGCATTCTTAAATCCTGTGATTTTTTTCAGCCCCCACCACTTCCTCAGGCAGGGTGTTCCACTTGTCCACCACCCGTTCTGTGAAGAAATTCTTCCTCACATTTCCTCTGAATTGTCCTCCTTCCAACTTCATCCCATGCCCTCTAGTCCTGGAACATCTTTTTCGCTTAAAAGTAGTGTATTCTTGCACCCTGTTCCTCCCTGTAAGATACTTGTATGTCTCTATCATGTCCCCTCTCTCCCTCCTTTCCTCTCCTCCAGGGAGTACATATTCAGTTCCTTCAACCTGTCCTCATAGGACTTGTGATGCAATCCATGTACCATCTTTGTTGCCCTCCTCTGAACCTTCTCTACCCTGTATATGTCCTTACGTAGGTAAGGTCTCCAGAACTGTATACTGTACTCCAGGTGGGGCCTCACTAGTGCCTTGTATAGTGGAATTATGACCTTCCTTTTCCTGCTGATGATGCCCCTGCCTATGCATCCCAGAATCCTATTTGCTTTACCTGCTGTCTTGTTACACTGTTTCCCTACCTTGAGGTCATCAGAGATGATAACCCCAAGATCCCTTTCCTGCTTGGTGCATGCTATATCCTCACCCTCCCAACTGATATATTGTGCCAGGGTTTTTGTGCCCCATATGCATTATCTTGCACTTCTTTGCATTGAATTTCAACTGCCAAACCCCTAACCATTCTTCAAGTTTCTGCAGGTCCCTTCTCATTCTGTCTACACCCTCTGGTGTGTCTACTCTGTTACAGAGCATTGTGTCATCAGCAAACAGTGAAATTCTGCCTTCTAGGTCCTGCACAATGTCACTGATGAAGATGTTGAATATGACCAGTCCCAGCACTGATCTCTGAGGTACCCCACTGGTCACCCTTCCCTCTGTGGAGTAACAGTCATTTACCACCACCCTCTGTGTCCTGCCACCCAGCCAGTTACTTACCCACCACACTACTATCCTGCCCACACCCATATTCCCTATTTTGTGTAATAATCTTCTATGTGGCACAGTGCCAAAGGCCTTGCTGAAGTCTAGATAGGCCATGTCCACTGCCCTCCCCTGATCCACCTCCCTAGTCGCCCAGTCAAAAAATTCAACGAGGTTGGTCTGACATGACCTCCCCCTAGTGAAACCATGCTGCCTTGGATCCTACAGTCCATCGACAACCAGATATTCCACCAATCTCTCCTTCAGTAGTGCTTCCATGATCTTCCCAACTACCGAAGTGAGGCTGACTGGTCTGTAGTTCCCCATTTCCTCTTTGTTCCCACTTTTGTATAAGGGAACTACATCTGCTGTCCTTCAGTCTTTGGCTACCTCCCCTGTTTCCAGTGATTGGCTAAACAGGATAGCCAGAGGTTCAGCCCCCACCTCTCTGAGTTCTTTAGGGACCCTGGGGTTCACCCCATCTGGCCCCATTGCTTTATCAACTGTTATTACTTCCAGTTCCTTCAGGACCCTTTCTCCTTTCACACGATTAATATTGCAACAGACATTCTAAAAGAATAATAATGAACTATAAACAACAAAGCAGACAAAGATACATATACATAGATGTGATATCTCCTGTTTTTGTAAGGAGACTCCTGCTTTTTTGATTGAACTCCTGCCCTCCCTCCGGGGAAACCAAATCTCCTGCTTAAGTAAAGTTCTATCAAAAATATCTATTCATGTGTTTTTATGGCAGATAAAGATGCATAAATAGTAAATTAGTGATTAACAATGTAACTGATAACTTTGTAAAATTAATTGTTGATTCCTTTTAGTGCTTATTCTTGACAAAATGAGATCTATTACATGTTTTTAAATGTTTGTTTTTTCTTGTTTGTGATGCCATTTAAGGACAAACTCATGATGTTACAAAATCTCCCTACTAGCAGGTCAATCTCCCTACTAATTTAACCCAAATCTCCCTTTTAAGCAATTTGGAAATATCAGATGTATGCATACATACAGGATAATTCAGTTATGACAGGTATAGTAAGAGTACCATACACCAGTTGGCTGAATGTACTTGGGTACCAAAGTGGGAACCACTAATTTGGCTTCCATGTAAGGCAGTTGTTAGCTGATTCTGACAGAATATTCTGACCTGATGGCACAACACTACACAGAGACAGGTATTGCAGACTATTAGGTTTATTCTCCAGTACACACAAAATGCAGCTTAACTAGATAGCTGGGAGTTTGGTACCTCTCCGAACACATGGGTGAGCATGCAGAAAACTCAGTAAACAAACAACTTACATCATATTATATATCACAGATAAGAAAGTCTTTTGCCTGGGTAACAGCTCATCTGCTGAGCAGTGAACGGATCTCATTGGTGGATTAGGTGGGCGTCTGGCAGACAAGAGTATTACTTTTCAAATGTACACATAGATAAGCAATATTACTGACTAACACTACTTTTGGGTTATAATAGATCTTTTCAGTATATAATGCTAAGCTTTGCATATTAGCTAATATCAAGAGGTGGCGTACTGACACCAAAAATAAATATTACATCATAATGCTATGTTCCCTTATACTGTGAACTGAAGGCAGTCTTCATGAGGGATAGTAGGTCATGTAGATCTACATAATCCCCCCACTTGTTGCCTGAATAAGGATGCAACAACATATTAGGGTAAGTAGGTTTGCAATACAGTCAGTTACAGTCCAGCTACACAAGCTTTGTAGAGAAACTTTAGTTATTCATGGTGTTGCTTAAGAGTATATCTTAAGTAGCATAAGGTAATAATCATAAAAAATATCAAAAACACTTGAAGAATAACAAACCATTCAAAGGTAAATTCTACGGCAGTATTGGATAAGGCAGTACAGGAATCTCTATCATGGAAAAAATAATTTAAAGAATTATCAGCTTTAGTAATATTATTACTGATATGTATTAAATGTGAATCTTTTCTATCAAAGAGAGTTCTAAGATTTAGGGTGAGTGGGCTGATATGCACATTAAACACTGGTAAATACTGAGAAGTAGCATCGAGATAGTCAGGGTTACTATCAATGTAATCTGATTCCAGGGTGGGAACAGAGGTGATAAATATATGGCCAGTGATAGTGCTGTACTGGGGAACAAAGCAGAAATTAAGCATAGTGATGTTGCAACTCAAAAATCCATAAGAAAGAGTCTTATGGTTGGTTATGACATGATACAGTCCATCAAAGTTGTATGACACCCGAACTTCTGGAAGGCGCCACTTGGTGAGCAGAATAGGGCAAGTAAAAGAAGAGTTGGTGATCTTGCTGGTGAGGCATTCAATGTCTTCAGAAGAAGTGACCATGGCATGCTTGTAGTTGTCAAGCTTTGGAGTAGCAAGCTTGTCTTCGGCAGATGTTGATGTAACATTAGCAGTGTCATTTGCAAAGAGGTCCATATCAAGAGTATAAGACCAGTCCAGAAGACTTGGTGCATAACCACAAATAGGTTTGATTATGTTGAAAACAACACATCTGCACAAGTAATGGTAACCTCGCTTTGTGCAACAGTCTGTGTGTGGGGCAACCCAGGCATCAAGTTGAGGATAAAACATCAGCAAAAGAGGCAAATCCTTATGTTCACTATAAATATTGCCCTCTAGGTAGACCATGGAGTCGATGGTTGCAAGCTTTTCGAACACAGAAGAAACTGGATCAAAGTGTGGTAAAGAGATGGTAAAAGTCACATACATAGTCTCTTTCAAAGTATATTGGTGTGTGTCTTAACAGGCTTCCATGTTGGGGTAATGAGTAACATTGCCCAAGTTGCATGCTGTTGCTAGGGAAAAAGAAACAGTCTTATCAATGCATTTATTGGTGCATGTAAGTGTGCTGCATCCAGGACAATACCATTTAGCCATATGTCTATCATGAATCAAATCTGGGATTTTATCTAATTCCATATCCGGAAGAGATTTGTTATTGTGTTAATAACAAAATTACCATAAGCTGAACAAAGAATTTCCATGCCTATGGGATACTCAGAAGCTTCTTTATTATTCTGAAAAATCAATTAATTGATTTTATTTTTCAATTCATTAAATCAAAGTGCAATATCAGGCAAGTTATACACCGTGAATCTTTCCTGTTGTGAAATACCATCTATACTGTGTAGCACGGGCTGCATGACATTTTGACCCAAACCATCATTAAATTTTCACGTTTGACTCTTAATTGTAGCCAAATAGGCTCGGTTCCAAATTGATATTCCAGTACCAAATAAACCTGTAACAGCACCTGTTGTGCCTGCTGCATTTTCATAAGCAACCCTTTTGGGACACTGGAACACACCTAAATGTTTCATGGTATGGGGCCCGGCTATAGGGTTTTGCATATGTGTTTGATAGGTTGCCATTAAGTCTAAGAACATTATAGAATTTCATTTAGAAGCATTGGTATCAGAGCAACACCCACATTTGGCCATGCTCCAGTGGGTAAGGTTTAATAACACTGGAACATGCATAAACTGCACATTGTTAATTAAAGTTCCAGGCAATGAGGTTGCTACTGGGCCACTGGGTGAACCTGGGTCTTGTACTGAGCATTGAATAGGATCATCTTGTGATGGTGGGAGTACTGTAAGGAAAAGTGCAGCACAAACCATTTAGTGACTGGAACAAAACTGGTGTGAAGTATCATTTGGGAATTTTGTGCAACAGTCTGGATTCATCGTGGCAGTAAGGTTATAAAGGCCTGAGTGCTGATATTGGGTTTGGCCAATAGACAAAGTTCCATTGAGGGCAATGCAGGTGTTTGGCCAGCTTTGGAAAGTCCCTTTGGAAGGCGGGCCACAGGAATTTGTTGTCCATTTGGGTTATCAGTTTTTCACTCCATCTATAGGGTAGATTGATCAGGGGAAACCACCATAAAAGACATCCTTGCCTTCTCAGACAGGGACAACTTTTTGGGGAACATTGATGGCTACTCCTCTGGCAGATTCAGGTGATGCTGGCCCAGATGGGGTATCATGGGTCAGTAGGTGAAGGAACATACATGCTCACATTTTCTCAATGTGAGTCAGTTCTCTTGCACTTGCCAGCATCATCAGGAGGCAGAGGAGGCACATCATGGTTGCTGAAAAGAGAAGAACACAGAAAATGATTATTTGCAAATCACCCTCCTCTCAATGGAGGGGAGCATAAATCAAAATCAGTTTATTCACTTTTGTAAAGTTTAAGTTGGTTTGTGTGGAACCACTTATCTGTTGGCTTTTTGTGATCTGCATGGTGTACCTGGTACACCGCTGGGCTCAATTTGTTGATGATCTCATAGGGGGCCCTCCCATTTGTTCTGAAATGAATGGACTGGAGTGACGAATTTCAGTACTATGGCTTGTTCTCCTACTTGCCAATCGACTTCTTTAACAGTTTTGTCAAAGTAAATTTTGGATTGCTGTTGGGCATGGCCCAGATTTTGTGCTGCAAGCAGGTGAATTTTTACCAGGTTGTCTCTCAGTTGTGCCACATAGGTGTCTACAGACACCATGTCTGTGATCAGGTTTTTGAGATCACTCCACAAGTGCTCAGGTAGTCTAATTTGTTTCCCAGTCACTACCTCGAAAGGGGCATATCAGGTGGCTGTTGCTGGAGTCCCTCTGATTGCCATTAGGAGTAAGGGCAACTTGTTATCCCAGCCTTTGGGGTTCTCACCTACACATTAACACAACATGAGCTTAATCTGTCTGTTTACTCTTTCTACCTGTCCTGATGATTGAGGATGGTAAGCAATGTGGACTTTTTGGCTGATTCCTAGTAAGTTCAAACATTTTTACATCGATTCACCAGTGAAACTGGTCCCTTTGTTGGAGTCTACCTTGAGAGCTAGGTCCCACCTGGTGAATATCTGATCCATCAGGATTTTAGTAATTACTTTTGCATTGTTTGTCAACATGGGAAGGCTTCTATCCACTTGAAGAGGAGGTCTGTGATCACAAGTGCAAACTTATTGTTTCTGCTGGTGGTGGTCAAGAGACCAATAAAATCAATTTGTATTGTGTTCCATGGACCTGATTGCCTTTGGGGCAATTATGTGGCATTTTCCTTGCCAGGAATTGGATTGTTTTGTGCACAGGGTATGCAGTTATCCACGTAGTGTTGGACATCCACAGTCATCCCTGGCCACCATCCAACAGTTCTTAGTCTTTGCAGGGTCTTGGCTACCCATTGGTGTCCACTCATTGGGGTGTCATGGACCTGATGTATGAACTTAGACCTAAGTATTTTGGGTATGACCCAAAGTTTCTGGTTATCAAAGTTTTCAGACTAGTAAAATACCAGTTGTTTATCTGCAGAGAGGTGGAAGTTATCTACATGCCTTCGGAATGGATTGTTCATAGACATTTCTTTTTCCATGTCTTTGGAGAGGAAGTAAAATATCTCCTTGATTTCAGTATCTGTTTTCTGTACTGCATTGAGGTCCTGAGGGACCAAATTGTTTTTTCTGTTGGCAGCTACTATGCGTGCTTCAGTGGAAGGGGGTATTGTCCATACCCCCACAAGCTCCATCCTTAGCCAAGGAGTCTGTTCAATCATTTTGCTCACAAAAGGGTTTGACCTTTTTAAATAACTCATACAGAGGTGCTGCCTTTTGTGCAAAAACACTAATGAAGTCCCTGGAGTAGTTGACTGTACCCAGGAAACACCTCAAGGTATCCATACTGGTGGGAAGTGGCGTATCTTGGATGCCCTGAACCTTGTCCATAGCAGGGTTTCTGTCCACAGTGGTTATGCGTAGGCCCAGAAAGGAAACTTCTGGTTGGCATAACTGTACCTTTGCAGGGTTGCATATGAGGCCTGCTGTCTGCACTAGACCTAAAAGCACATTCAGGAGTTCCAGATGGTTTTCCAGAGTTTGTGTAGCCAGCAGAAGATCATCCACATATGCCAGAGGCTTTGTAGTGTTGAGAAATCTCTGATGGCCTCCCTCATGTGGATGTGGAAGAGGGAAGCTGAGTTTTGGAACCCTTGTGGGAAGCAATTCCACTTGTGCTGTCTTCCCTCAAAGGTAAAGATGAACTTGTATTGGCTCTCAGGGGCCAGTGGAAGAAACCAAATACCACAAGAGATATCCAAAGTGCTGAACCACTTGTGTTCAGGTTTTAGCAATCTGAACAAATTTGGGGCAGATGCCTTAGTAGGTGCACAAGTAGGGGTGACTTGGTTAAGTCTTCTGTAATCGATGGTGAGTCTTGAGCTGTTATTGGGCTTCTTAACTAGCCAAATAGGAGAGTTGACTATGGACACACATGACCTAATAACCCCTTGTTTCAGAAGGGAATCAATAGTTGCCCTCAGAGATGGTATTGCCTCTGCAGGAAATGGATATTGTCTCTGCCTGGGTGACTCATCATCAGCCACTTGGATGAGTGTGTTCATTCTCCCACAGTCATGTCTATGTTTTGAAAAAGCTACTTGATGCTTCTGCACAATTGGTTCGAGCTTAGGAAACAGCTCATGGTCTTGCAGCATGATTAGGACGTCATATTTTGCATTTCTGGGTTTCACTGCTGCCACTCTATGTGAATCAGAGATGAATAGCACTGAACATTGGCCTGGCATTTGGAGCAATAATCTGTTGGCCAGATCCACCACACATCCATAGCGTGCAAGGAAATTGACTCCCAGAATGCTCTGGTGATGGTGTAACACTATTAAGTCAAAAAGGAGTTTGACTTTCAAAGTGCCTATAACCATCGGTATAGGCTTGGACCTGTAAGTTGTTATTACAGTCCCCTCAAAGGTTTGGGCTGACATGGATTTCCCCATAGACCAGGGTGACATCTGTGGATCTTGACGTAGCACAGAAACTGCAGTGTCTGTGTCTAGCAGTAATTCAAGCTGGCAGCCCCCAAGCCTTGCTTCTATACAAGAACATCTGGACTCATCAGTCACTATGGTGGTGACTATCCGGACCAGAGCCTGGCACTGTCAGTACAACCCTTCTTGGCTCTGATCACCCATGGGGCTTATTTTGTTGAGCATTTTTCACACCTCTGTGTAGGGAGATTTCTGCTTCTGGGGCCTTTCGGTTTCCTCTGGCATCTCCTCCCCCCAGAGGGGCAGATGGAATTGTGGCCACAGTATGATTTGGCAACGTCAGTAGGTTCATTGCTACTGACTGAATTTTTGCCAACATTCTCAGAACTGATTGTTCTCTTCAGCCATTTCCTTGTAAGTAGGGCCTGGCCTCTGCCCTTTATATCCCTTCTGGCCCCATTGTCCCTGTTGGTTTTGTTTGCACCTGTACATTTTGTTGTTTTTGTGTTGCCCACCCCCCCCCCTTCTGATTGGAGGCCTCGTGCTGGTGGTACTCCTTGGACTTTTCTTCCACCATGTACTGGGTGGAAGGCTCAGTGCTGGGCTGTACCACAGCCACTTTGACCTTGGAAGTCAGGTCCCAGATGAAAATTTGGAAGGCCCATTCCACCCTTTCCAGGATATTGTGGAAAACTATCTTTCCCTGGGTATACCAGTGGTTCCACTTTTTCTCAGAGACTTGGCTGCAGATTTTTCAAAAACAGACTTTTGTACTCAATTGAATCTTGGTCCCCATCCTCCCTGACCATGGTCTTGCTGGTTTGGTAGGCCAGCCATAAGCAGCTGTCATACTGGTCTGGCATTTCCTTGCCATACTGCTTGATGGGTTGGACCAGCATTATGCTTGCAAAGTTAGGGTTGTTCACAGCCAGCAGGGTGGCTGTGATAGTTTCAGATTTGGCCTCGTTGTTCGATTGGATCGTTTTGGACACTTTGGCCCAAAGTGTTGGATCAACAGTTTGTCTCAGGACCTGAACTCAATGCTCAGGTTGAAGACTGAGCATTTCTCAATAACTTTTCACTTTCTCCAAATGACAGCTCAAATTGTCACTAGGGCCCATGTGGACCACCTTGCCCACTCTTGTTTGGATGGTCTGTGCAGACTGCAGAGCATTTGGAGAATGTCCTTCCCACTTGGTTGCCATGGTTTTGATGACAGCTTCCACCTTGGCAGTAGCCATGCCCTGTATGAGGGTTTAGTTTTCCAACTCCTTTTAAAGCATGTTGATCATGGCCTGCCGGACCACCATGGACTGTGCCTCAGACACTCCTGCCTTCATGATTGCTAACTCGATCATTGTTTCTGCCTCTTTTTTATCCTGCTTATTCAAAGCAGTAACCAGTGGAAGTTGAGGCTACCATCCACTGAAGTCCCAAGGACCACCATCTTGGATTTCCCCGTCATCCTCTGATGACATCAGGTTGATGGGCAGATGGTACAGCATAGCCAGTGCATGACCCATCAGGATCGTTAATTGCTGGTGTAACTTTTCCATCTTGGTTCAATATTGTGAATGATTTACCCTGCCTTTGTACTGTCCCTAAGCTACCTGCTCTTGCGAAACTCTGTACGTGGCGCTCACATCGCAATTTTCCATGATCTCCTTATCCAACGGTTCCTGACCCTTTCCTAGCTCACCGTACATCTCCTCATTCTCACTCCGCAATGTATCATTCATCTCAGTCAACAAATCATTCATTTGTAACACATGCTTTGGGTGCAATCCCAGACCTATCCAGGCACGGAAGTGCCTGAAAGTTTTCTGTGTAGTGTTTGAATGAGGTGGTGCAGGTTTTCTTGCCTATGTTATCCCATGCCCATTCTTCTGAACACCTTTTTGCTTGTTCTGCTTCAGTTCTGTCTGATGAAGTCCTGCTGCCATCACCACTTTGTTAGCTGATTGTGGCAGAATATTCTAACCTGATGGCAAAAGACTGCACAGAGATCAGTGTTGCAGACTATAAGATTTCTCTCTTGTACATGCAAAATACAGCTTACCTAGATAGCTTGGAGTTCAGTACCTCGCCGAACACCCAGGTGATCGTGTGAAGAACTTACATCATTATATCATAAACAAGAAAGTCCATTATTTGATTAAAGCCTCATCTGTTGAGCATTGCAGGGCTTTCGTTGGTGCATTAGCTGGGTGTCTGGCACCCAAAAGTATAACTTTTTGTACGTACTCATAGATAAGCAATATTGCTGACTAACACTACGTTTGGGCAACTATAGAATATTTCAGTACTGTATATAATGCTAAGCTTTGCATATTAACTAATATCAGTAGGTGTCATGCTAAGACCAAAAATAAAGCATTACATCATAATGACATGTTCCATTATACTGTGAACTGAAAGCAGTCTCCATGAGAGATAGTAAGCCATGTAAGTCAACACAGTTCACTCCATGCTCCACTGGGGGGGTGGGCAGGATGACAAGGAGGAATGAGGAGAGGGAGGGGAGGAGAGGAGAGGTTAAGGGTATGCAGTGGACATGACAATGGATGGGGGGAGGATTATCTGGAGTAGAGCCATCCAGAGACCACCAAAGTTGGGAACTATTGCTCAAGGGATAGTGCTATAGGGAGGGGTGGGTGGGAAGCAGAGTGGTGAGAGAATACATGACTCCCCAGCCTACTAAGAAGTACTAAGGGTGGAGGACAAGAAAGGTCCCAGATGCCCTGGTATAGGGCAACTGTCTTATCTATATAGGACAGCATAGCAAGGGTGGCTAAGTTCTGCACAGCAGCCATCCATTTGTGGGGAGATGGCAGTTCAGATGGCTACCATCTCCATAGATAAGCAGTTAACCTCTATCCCTACCATAACCAGTCATCTTAATTAATTTATTTTTTTATTTTGTTTTTGATAAATGGGTAGGTGCACTAGACATACTTTAGTAATACCTATTTTCAGGAATGACTCAGGAGGGTACATCAACAGTGGACAGTAAGCACATGGTGATACAAGAAAAATACAGTGCATGAATAGTGGACAGTAAATAAAGGGTGGAACAAATAAGTTCATTTTTACATAAGCGCATTGGTCACAAGCAGTGGCAATAGCATTAAGTATCTAAATGGAGAAAATACTATTGAAAGACATAGAATTTCTATAATTTAATGGCGAAAAGGCCATTCATACAAGATAAGAATACAATAGTTGAATAACAAATGCAGAAGCAGTAATTATAATGTAACACAATAGACATCCAGGTAGTATGAATTTAACATTTTGGCCTATGTTGAGGAGAGGAAGTGGTGGTGGTAAAGCTTAGGAGTGGGGCAGGAAGACAGTGCAGTGGAGCAGCAAGGGCAAAGAGAGTAGGGAAGGATACATTAGGTGGAGGGGAGAGGTGAAGGTTAAACAGAGAAGTGCAACGGGGGCAGAGTAAGTGCGGAGGAGTAGAAATTACAGATTCTATGTGATAACAGTGATTTCAGAAAGGTGATTGCCCCTTAGGGTGAATGTACACTGGCAAAAATCAATTTTGGCGATGTACACTGGCAGCGCAAACCAAAAGGGCACCCAAAACATATATTTTTTTTTTTGCAGGGGTCTGTGCATCTGCACCCTCCTACTAAAGGATTCTCAACTCCAGGGGGGGTTCATGTCGGTGGGGTGAAAACAAAAAAAATTACCACGGACCGGCACAAAAATACCAACGCACCCAACATCGAACCTGGCACCCTCCCAACCCTAGCCTGCCATGAACCCACCACGCCACATGGCCAGCTCAGCAACCCACCACCTCACTATATCTCACAAACCCTCCCTTCTCTTCTGCCCATCACACGGCATGCTCAGCCCCCCAAGTGCACGTATACATATAGCGACAGTATGTCGATATACCTGTAGTTGCCCCCTGTCCAGTAGCGCTGTGAAAAGGCACTGCTATTAAGTCATCCTTTTTATATGTGCTTAATAGCAGATGTCCTTATCATGGGATACAGAAGTGACAACGGTGTCAAGGGTACAAGGAGAGGGGTTCAATGTGGATTAAAGTATGTACAGGGGGCTGATTAAATTAAGTGATCATGAAGTTGCCTTTTAAAGCAAGTACGCATTGGAGCAAGTCAGATATCTAAGGGAAGAGAGTTTCAATATTGTGGGGCTGCATGGAAGAAAGCATGGACTCCCATGGAGGTTTTACACCTAGGGATATGAAAGCAGTTTGGTCCTCAGATCCAAGATCAAAGATCAAACAGTTTTGCGGGTGCCACATAATGGCTATAGATAGGGGATTTATAGAACTGATGATACCATCTGATCTGATGATAACATCAATCAGTGAGATGAACGAGAGAAATCGGTGAGCAGTGGGGGAGGGACATTTTAGGATGGCATAAAGCTGACAATGGTGTGTGCAATGAGGGGATGCAGAGGCAAAGCAGCAAATATTATAGTAAGTGGTGTCCCACTTGTGGAAACTGCCTTTCAATACGCCAATATATGTGACCGAGCCACAGGCAAAGTCTGGGAGTAGAATGCCCTGGGCAATGGCTATCTTGGCAGAAGGGGTCAGACCATAATTAGTTTTTTAAGCAATTCCAATTTTGGCGTTAATTGATTTACAGGTGGCAGTGATATGCTGATTATAATCAAGGAAGGCATCAAGCGTGAAGCCAAGATTCTTGAAGGAGCTAACATTGTTCAATGGGGAGCCATCCACACAAGAAATTTTGAGTCATCTCTGGGCAGCTCTGAGCCTGGAGGCAGAGCCAACGAGCATGGCCTGGGTTTTACCAACATTAAGAATAAGTTTATTGTTGGAGAGTCAGGACTAAATGAGAAGCAAGTTGGATGAGAAAGAGCAGTTGATGTCTGAGATATTCCTGGACCTGAAATAAAGAACCAGGTCATCCGCACACAGTATGGATGAGCAAGTGGGGGTGTTCTGAGAGATATCATTAATGAAAACAGAGAAAGGGAGGGGGCCAAAATGGAGCCCTGAGGAACTCCAATATTTATGGCAGTGAGATAAGAGGTGGCAGAGTTGAATTTTATTACTTGTTTTCTATTTGACAGATAACTATTGAACCAGTACACAGTGTCCAGGGAGAAACCAAGGGACAGCACTTTAGTGAGGAGAAGGGGGTGGTCAATCAAGTCAAATGCCTTAGTTCTATGAAGACCGCATCCATGCAAGTTTGGGGATTTGAACTGCTGAGGAGCAGTAGATGAAGTAAATACAACTGCGGAGATACAGCATATGAAAGACCTACCACTTCTGTACACATGCCATAAATAGTTCCCCAAAACTCCCTATTTTTGGGTAGGACAACAGAATATGGAGAAGATCTGAACCTGGTTCATTA
Organism: Neoceratodus forsteri; assembly: GCA_016271365.2. Classification (NCBI taxonomy): domain Eukaryota; kingdom Metazoa; phylum Chordata; order Ceratodontiformes; family Ceratodontidae; genus Neoceratodus; species Neoceratodus forsteri. The sequence continues at coordinate 536,396,197 of CM057449.1, read as the reverse complement.
CATCTCCAACATGCATCATGTTAGAGAAGACCAAATGATTTAAGCTATGCAGGTGTTCGGTGCCAGTGATGAATGACCTTATTTTGAATTAGCAGACTGCAGTTGTAGGACATGCCACATCTGCTAACAGAGCTTTGTTGGGGTGTGTGGCTTGGCCAGCAAACAAGATGGTGACTTAACTTTCTTGAGCTGCCAATCCAGAGCCAAAAATGCCAATTTAATCTGTTCCTTGGAAGATTCTCACACTCAAACTGCAGTCTGCAGCAATCAGAGGTGTATGCCTACTCACCAACTTACTTTTAAGAAATTCTGCCTGAAGAAAACAGCTGTAATCTGCTCCAAAGCCCGGGATGATTTTTCCATACTAGGCTACATGGTGCACAGCTCCAAAGGGGGTGGGGAGCACTTGGTGCGGGACATGTTCACATCGATCTTCACCATAATAGATGCACTGATAGTGGCATCCAGCAACACTGCTGCAACAGTACAGCAACTAGGTGTAAGAACTGATCACACTAAACAGAAAGTGCTATCCCATGAAGAAATCCTGCAGGGACACTGTGTGACCATGAGGGAGCAAGCGGCCCAGATCATATCTCTCCAGGATAAGATGGACAACCTGTAGAATAGGAGCTGCTGTGAAAACCTATCACTCCTGGGCTTTCCGGAAGGATGTGAGGAAGGCAGAAAAATACCCTACCTGCAACAAGCTCTTCCGGAGGTTCTGCAGTTCCCTTCTAGCACCAGAATCATCATCGAGCATGCTCACTGCTCGTTACAAAACTAGCTAATGGTGATCACCCGAGGGCCATCCTGGTCCAGATTCTTAACTTTGTGGAGATGGAGGCCATCCAATCTTGGGCCGGAGAACTTGGAGCCCTGGACTGGTGCAGCCACCAAATAATGATCTACACCACGACTATTTCTGGGAACTAGCCACCAGAAGAAAGGCCTACACTGATGCATGAAGGAGGCTTCATGAGTTGCAGGTACCATTCCCACTATGGTATCCTGTGATCCTGTGATCCTCAAAGTGACTTGCAATGGAGCTCCATATCAGTTTTCCACACCCGAGGCTGCCATGGACTTTATTAATAAAACTTGGCCTCCCATCACTAATAACTGCCACAGCCTGGCTCCAGACCCCCCTGCTACATTACAAAGCCCCTATGTGGACCACAGATCTCCTCTGAAAGGGACCAGCATGCCATCACAGAAAAGGCTGCCCATCAAGGACCCCATAAAAAGCTGGAGTCCAGGCTTTCCAAAGGCTGCAAGAGACCTCCATTGGCCTCCCACACCAGAAGAGAGCACACAAAGGACAGAGGAAAATCCGAAGAATGGGAGGAGCTTACTGCCCAAATAGGTGAGAATCAGGACCGAGAATACACCATCCCTTATTTTATGCAGAACCAATTCCTCCTCCTCACTGTTCAGTCCCCAACTAGTAATGAAGACCCTCTCTCTGAGATGGACATTATTTCCCTTGCTTCCTCTCAACAAGAGACTGACGAGATACGGGGATCGTGGGCAGCCTCCACAGATGCCACTTTGCTGATGAGGGAACCTGAAATCCCAGCCATGGACTTGGGCACCCCTCTAGGCCAGGCACAACATGCAGAATGGAAGGAGGGTTTGAAAACAACCCACAGTGTGCTCCCAGTGAGATCCAAGACTGCTGCTTGCAGATAAGCACCTAATAGGTTTTGTGTCTTGGAGGGGAGTAATTTGGGGGAGGTACAGTGGGATATAGCGGGGTTGGGGTGTACATGGAGGCCCTGTATCTGTTGCCTCTCTATGAGAAGGGTCCTCTTTCACCCTTCCCCACTTGCTGTAATAAAGAGAAACTCCAAGACTGGCAGGGTTATAATTTTACTTCACCCCCTCCACTGGAGACACCCTACCTCCTATGGGCCCTGACAATATGCTTACTTCACATGCTTCCAAATAATGAGATGTTTGAATTAGGGAAGGGGGTGGGGAATGGTGATGACGGGGTTATGAAAATGTTCATATGACTTGCTCATCTGTGAACTGACCCTGACCCCCACCCTCCACTCCACCCTCCCTGGCCTACTATTCACCACCACCCCCTGACATCCCTTCTTGGATTATGAAGGAAACTTTGGCAGGATGAAGGATGAGGACCCATACCTCTCACTCATAGGGGATGTTAATATCTTAGGCGGGCCGACGCCTTCACCCCCCTGGGCTTTCCCCAGGCACACCCCCAACCCCTCAGTAGGAGCCATTCAATTTCCTTACCCACACCTCTCCTGCACCTCAGGCAGGGAATGCAAGGACTGAGTATAAGTATATGGGTGTAGTAATACCCCAATAAGGCACCAACTCTTGCACACAGGGGCTCAAGAAGGGCTCACTGCATTGGCTGGCTCTGGGTGGCAGCTACCTCATGTGATCTGATCATTTTCTCTTGGCTCCACCCACAACCAATGTGTGTTTGTGTCGTATACATAGACTGGTGTGTCGAGGGGCAGGATTGCCCTTCTACATGTCAGTTCTCTACCCCCCCATTAGGGACAGCTGGGCATGCCACTAGCTGGTGAGCCAGCTGGCTAAGTCCAGCTTTGGCCCCTTACCTGTGTTGTTTTTTTTTTCTATTTTACTCTCTCTGTTTCGGGTTAGAAACATTTTCACAGTTGTGTATATAGGTTGTTTTTTATACTCTGACATATAGGTACTGTTAAGGATATCTTGTTGGCCAAGGTGCTTTACTGTCTGCCCAGACCATACTTCCCTAGGGTAAACAGATTGTAACAGCTGGGTAGGCCACCTCTCTCCTACCAGACCTCAGGGTAAGAGCTCTTCCAGGTCTTACCTAACTTTAGTCCTTGGGGCCCCCTACCAGTACCCCATCCAAAATTTGGTCGGGACCCTGGTAATAAATGCTCTGGAGTATCCGAAGGGAACTGCCCCAACCCCTCCATAAGGGAAATATGGCAGACACACATTTTTCATACACGGAATGTCCAAGGGATAAACTCCCCTACAAAGAGAAAGAAAGTTCTTGCCCACCTGAAATGTATGAAGTCCAAGGTGGCATTTCTACAAGAGACCAAACTAACCAATAATGACCACACACTCATGGTAAAGGACTGGGTGTGCCAGCAGGTACATGCAGGAGCTCCCACAAGGAAACACAGAGTGCTTATCCTCCTTCATAAATCTTTACTATGGACCCTTAATAAATCTGTCTCAGGCTCTGATGGCCAATGAATGATAGCCACTTACGGTACTCCTTCCAGTCCCATTACTCTATGTAATGTGTATGCCCCTAAAGAAGATTACCCCAGCTTTTTCATGCCCTGGCTGAGACCACAACTGAGTTCTTACCACCTAATTTCCCCTTACTTTATGGTGGCAACTTCAAACTCACACTTATCCCCTACCTAGAGAGGAATGACACGGGGAAGGAATCACACATAGAAGTTGACATTGACGGCAGATAAGGACCACAAGGCCCATCCAGTCTGCCCATTTCTTTTTCTACCTTTTGAATGTGCCATCAGCCTTTGCTCTGTCAATGGCCTATCTATTCATACTCATTTGTATTGCTCCCTTATGCCTATCCCATACCTGTTTGAAGTCCTGCACTGTATTCATATCCACCATTTCCTGAGGTAGGCCGCTCCATGCATTCACCACCATTTCTGTGAAAAAGAACTTCCTCACATTACCCCTTAATTGGCCTCCCTCTAGTCTCATGCTGTGTCCTCTTGTCCTGCTATTTTTCATATATTGAAACATGTTAGACGCTCACCTTGTTAATGCCCTTAAGGTGTTTGAATGTTTCATTCATATCACCTCTCTCCCTCCTTTGTTCTAGGGTATACATATTGTGCTCCGTTAATCTGTCCTCATATGTTTTCTGATGCAGTCCCTGCACTATTTTGGTTGCCTTTCTCTGGACTGCCTCAATCTCAATCAACCTGCCTACATCAGGAGCGGTAGAACACTGCACCAACTTATCTCAGACCAAGAGCTCACTGATGTTTGGAGACTCTTCCACCCCAGGGTTAGGGACTACAGATTCCATTCAGAACCCAACTCCTCTCATAGCAGATTAGAATATTGGCTACTGTCTCCAACCCTCTTGAGTAATTCTATTGATGCTGTGATCCTCCCCAGGGTTATCTCTGATCATGCCCCTGTCCAGCTGATAATCCAGGTTGGTCCCACATCCTCCCTTCCCATAACTGGAGGCATGATCCCCTCCTTATGTGGGACCCAGATTTCATCCCCTGTGCAAAAAATTAGGCCTCATTATTTATTGCATGTAACCCTACCTCAGACACTTCAGCTAGCAACACCGGGGAGGCCTTTAACGCCACCATGAGAGAAAATATTATGGGATTTGCTGCAGCAAAACATAGGGAATGGGAACAGCACTTGGCAGATCTACAGCACCAGCTAACCCTAGCTGAGGTTGATTTTAAGGCTATGCCTTCCCCTTCCCCCAACTCCCTTACTGGCAGGACAATTTTCGGCCTGCAATTTGAGATTAATCAGCTGCTAAATAGGAAGGCTGAGGTGGCCATTCTGTAGCTCAGACACACATTCTGGGAAGGAGGGGATGGGGGAAAGGTACTTGCCTACTAACTCAAGAGACAGCAGGCTAGCAGACACATTCCAGGCCTGAAGGACAGCCAGGGGATGGTGGCCACCACCCCGCAAACCATTAATGGGATTATGGCTTCCTTCTATGAGAAGCTCTACCCCACTACTCACTCAGGTCCAGTGCTAGACATAAAACCCTTCCTGGACAGCTTGCATCTGCCCAAACTTGCCAAACAACAGTCCCAGTACTGGAGGCTCCAATCACCCAGGAGGAGGCAGGCTCTGCTATTCAGGGTCTCCGCCTGGGGAACTCCTCTGGGAGTGATGGATATGCCATGGACTTCTACCAGGCATTAGCTCCAGTGATCACTCCCTTCTTACAGAGGTGTTTCATGAGGTTGAACTTAAAGGAGCCCTCCCTCCCTCTCTCAGAGAAGCAACTATTGTAGTTATTCCAAAAAAAGGGCAAGGACCCTACTAACCCATTGTAGCTACTGACCAATTTCATGCATAAATCTTGACAGCAAGGAATATGCCAATGTTCTAGCCTCCAGGCTGAGTCCCCTGTTAACTCACCTTATTCACCCCTCCCAGGTGGGCTTCGTCCCTGGCTGACACAGTTCAGATCACTTAATGGTCTTAATGAATCTTCTGCACACAGCCCATCTTCTCCACTTCACAGCTGTGGCCATTGCCGTAAACTTTGAGAAGGCCTTTGACTCCATCGAATGGGTCTACTTTTACCTGGTGCTGGCCCACCTGAGAGTGAGTGAGAGGTTCCAATCCAGAGTGCAGACCATTTACAAAATTCCCACAGCATGGGTCACCACCAGTTCCATGATCTCCCCCCAATTCCCACTTGAGCAAGAAACCTGACAGGGCTGTCCCCTCTCAGCTCTCCTGTTTGTCCTTGCAGTTGAACCCCTGGAAGGAGCAATAAGGTAGCACCCAGACATCAGGGGGATTAACGTAGGGGGACACAGAATATCCAACCCTTATATACGTTGATGACCTGCTCCTCCCACTGACTGACTCCCAGCTGCCCATACCCCCCCACTGACACTATTGGGCTCCTTCACAAGCTACTCAGGACTAAAACTTAATCAAGCTAAAATCAAAATGCTTCCTCTCAATGAACACTGCACATAGTACATGGTGGTGACAGCTGGGCTCCTCTGGGCCCCCACTGGGATTACTTATTTGGGCATCATCCTCACCCCTAAACTAGAGACCCTCTGGCAGGCAAATCTACAGCCTCTCCTACAGGCAACTAAGACAGTGTTTGACCAGTGGAAGCTGCTCAAACTTACCCTGTCTGAGAAGATTGCTGCAATAAAAATGGTAACAGCCCCTAAATTCTTCTACCTACTGGCCCATATCCCTATGCCCTTCCCTAAGCATTTGCCCCAGCCCATAGACAAGCTCATAGGTGATTTTCTCTGGGATGCATCCAAGCCTCTACTTAGTCATTCTAAACTTATGGCCCACTGGGTGCAGGGGGGATGGAATCTCCCCTGAATGGAGGGGTACAAATCAGCTTTTCTTCTGGCCCAGACTGTCCACTAGATGTACCCAGTAACTTCTTTCCCTCCCCAATGGATTCAGCTTGAGCAAGACATGACAGGGATGATGCTCTCCCCTCCCTCCTGTATAGTCTGTGGGAGTCCAGATCTCAATCCAATAAACTGTTGAATATGGCTCAAACCTCCCCCATGGCAGAGGTGTCCAAGAAAAACCCCCTCCATATCACCTCCATCCCACTCTGGCAGAATCCACATATCACCATAGGAGTTGAGAGAGTGGTATGGAAACACTGATTTGCTAGGGGTATTCGGGAAGTGGGGGACCTCAGGGACCCCAGCCTCAAATGGTCCACACCTTTCAGTCACTCCAGGAGAAATGAGGCCTTCCCCAGATAGATTTCTTGAGATACCTGCAAATCAGGGTGGCACTTAGGCCTCTCCTTGAACAGCCAGACAACACAACAAGCCCTCAGACTTGTAGACATGGATACAACACCCTAAAGGCTTGGCAGGATGAATATTTGCAAAACTCATGGACTCCTTCCCCTCCCAATCAGAGGATTCTAAGAAAAGGTGGGAACAAATGCTCCATTGTGGCATCTCCAACACCCAATGAGGCCAGACTTGGAAATACACTCACAACTGGCTCCAAGGAGCCTGATCCCACCTGATCCTGAACAAAATTTTGCACTCCTAGTAAAAAACCCCTATTGTACTCTCTAAGGCTAAGCTCTTTGACTTTGCCCAATGTTGGAGATGTCAGGTTAAGGGAGGTGACCTGTTCCATATACTATGGTTCTACCCCAAGGTACAGACCCTCTGGAAAGGAATATGCTCTACAGCATCTATGGTGCTCCACAACTAAGCCTCTCAGAAGCCCCTGATTTTCCTTCTGGGAATCCAGTGTGGCCTCCCACTGCTGACCCCACATGAATACAGATGGCTAGCCCAGATGGCTCTCCAGACCAAAAAAAGAGCTATGCTCTGCACATGGAGAACCCCACTGACCCTCACACTTGAGGAGGTGCTGGCCTCTCTCTCCACCTTGGCTAGACCGGATAGAATCTTACATCTCCAAACCTATCAAATGACCAAATTCCAGTTGTGCTGGGCCCCCTTCCTGAGATATGTCAACCCTCCCAGAAGGGATCAGCTAAACCCACACTTCGGCTCGAAGCAGTATGGTCTCCAAACAAGAAATGTGCCTGATAGGTCGACATAGGTCCTACCTACTCCCTGAAGGAAATGAGGTTTGGGGTAGGACTTTGGAACCCAAGCTAGATTATTGGAAATACTTCTACAATGCTATTTCTTCCATTGTATAATTTTGTAACTTTTCTTATAGTGTATGGACACACTTCCCCCCCCACACTTCCCCGGCCATAGGGTGTATACCTGTAGAATTAATACATCATGTTAGGCTTCAAGTGCAGATTCTTTGTGTTTATGTCTGTTCTGTTCTACAGCATGTGCCACTGGACTTCACAGAGCTTATTCACACATGTCTGGATCACTCCTGAAGCCTTGAAGAGTCATGAACCATATCTCCAGGAATAGGTGTGCCTATGTCCAGCTCTACAGATGGTCCAGAGATAATCTTGAGGGGGTGAGTAACCAATGTACAGCACTTACTTACTTCTTGAGCATTTTCTCCTTGAGACTGCCCCCAGCTTATCCTTTCATCTCCCCACAAAGGGCGGGGGAGTAGAATCCCCCAAGCCTATAACCTGTTTCCAGAATGTAACTGAAGCCTTATACACTGGTTGTTTGTTGATTGCACACTGTAACCTTGTGCAGAAAGTTTTTGTAACCTTGTGCAGATAGTTGTTTGTTTAACCTTCTTTTACTTTACCTTCCGATCCCCCTTTCTTTTCCACCTCCCCTCTGACTCCCCTCCCCATTTATATACTTACTCAGTTACTTATTTGATGGGGATTTTATCATCCTGTTGATGTATGTATATTTTTTGAAAAATAGAAGATTTTACCACAGATCCTTGTCTATTCCTTATCAGTTGCTCATCCATTATAGTGATCTGAAGGGACTCCTCCCCTTTGGCCTGAGCTGGCAGTGTAGGGTCTGGCATACCATAAATTATAGCCCTATACACCCTCCCAGCTTTACCCTTATTGGTTATGATCTAAAGTAATATTGGAGAAGGACTAGATTAAGTGGTTCAAGAGGGCACCCCATTAAGCCAAGGAAGAAAAGAGACTCCACACCTGTAAAAAGTTCCAAAAATCCATGCAGAGTGTTATGTAGCACTTTTGGAGACTTTTGAATTAATCAAATGGGGTCAATTAGGCTGGAGTAGGACTTTTACCCTAAAAATCCCCTTTAACTTCAAAGACCAAAGGGCTGATTGGTGGTTGTGCTTGAGCTTCTAGAGAGAGAGAGAGAGAGAGAGAGAGAGACTGAGCAGCTGCATGCTACTCATTCAGTGGAGGAGAACAGGGAGAAGGGACATAGACAAGCTTTAAAATTTTCTGAAACAGGTTTGCCTTTGTTGCCTGAATAGAAAGTGAGCGGGAGACATCCGGTAAATTTATATCCGTTTAGCTCCCCAAGAGTTCTGTGCTCTTTCCAGTCTATCTTGTGTGGCTGAACTATGAAGGAAACCCCTTAGTTCTATGGCATCCCTGCTAATGTTGACCAAGTCTGAGCAGTGGCAGAGCAGTCAAAGTAGGGGGTTGTTTTAGTGGGGTGACCCTGTGGAGGGTCAGACACTGGGGCCTGCTTTACCTTCGATATTGGTTTCATTTTAGTGACACCTCTCTTTCCATAATCTTAAATTCCCACATCAGTTTGATACATAATCTATGTGCTTTATGTGGTTTTATGTGTTTTAGCTTCCTAGGGCACAGTGAGCACAGCAAGTGTGGAATCTTATATTTATTAGGTTTAAATTTAATAACTATTCCATTTTAAGTTATAGTTTCTCTAAAAAAGAATTTTTTATTAAATCTAATAAATTGCACAAACAGTAATTTCAGAGTCAATTTTTTATTTAATGGATATTACAGGATTTAATAGTTCTTTTCTTTAGAATTCTATATATGTAATTTTAGTATTTTAGTATTTTTAATATGTTATTTTGCATTTTGTGTTTTAACCGTATGTTAAAGAAATTATGTTTTTCTTTTCCCATCTTTCCCATTTTATAAAAGGTTGCTGCTTTAAATTTTCCTTAAAACATATATTGGCTCGTGCTGTTATTTAAGGCGTGATAAGGTTAACAGTGGTAGAGATTTTTTTAGCTCGTGAAGCCATATGGAAATTAATTAACTTCAGTTTAGGATACTTAGGGAGTGAGACAAAGATAGCAAAAGTTTGTTCATGAGGTAGTAAATTGATAACCAGAATTAGTTGAGCTAACTGAGCTAACTGAGTTAGCTCCAAATGTGTTAGCTCACTGCTCAAAAGCTCCACCTGACTCCTTCTACACTTTGTTTCTTGCCTCCCTTGGTGCTGGTTGTGGCATTGCAAGATGTGGTAGACTCAGCTAGCTTTTGAATGCCAATTATTTTACCTCCCATTCGGCTATTTTACTCCTACTCAGGACACCGAGTAAAGCCTGAAAGGAGATATTGGTTGCTGTTTCTCCAAAACCTTTCTACTTTTCTACATTTTTACATTTATGTCCGAAACAGATTTTGGCAGATGTATGGTGTGCTCTGCCTGCTTTCTTAGAAAGGATTTCAGAGTGGCTAATTTGCAAGAAGGAGAGACTCAAAAGTAAGTACTCTGTTTTGCAAGGGCCAGTTGGTATTCAGTCTTAAACTTTTTGGCCAAATTAAATAAGCACCCCTCTATTTAGGAAGTGTAGTTGTGTTAAAAAGTGGATAGCGTAAAGCTGAGTAAAAGACACCTTCATTTGAAATAGCTTATGAAGGATAGCATATTTCCTTTTTTTCTTGGTGTAACGGTAGTGGAGCATCTGTAAACTTTTTTTCCTTTTAGCCTATTTAGAATTAATATTTCACAGCTTAGATCTGCTGAATTGCTGTTCTTTTTAGTGTTTATTTGATATTATTAGAGGTTATCCATTTTATTTTTGCTTACCCTTCCCCTATCCTTCTTTAGTGAATTTGTGGATCTCTGTGGATCTCTTGAGAGCCAAGATTTAACAACCAAGGGAACTTACAGAATTACAAGCAGCCAAAACCCAGAAGAGACCATTTAACAAGTTGGCAAGCTTATCTATATTGTTGGTTGGAAAAGACTCGAATTACAGAACCAAGGACAGAACTGTACCCTGAAATAATTCGGGCACATCGGCTGGCCTATGTCTCTGACTTTTTCTTTTCTTCTTTCCTTCATGAAAGTCAAAGATTATAAAGCCCAGTGAAAGGTGACTGTCAGTATTAATAGACTGAAGATTCTGTGACTTCCCTATTAATTGAGCATTGGATTAATAGACTGTGTTAATTCATCACAAAAAATACACAATTTGTAGATTGTGAGATTTACTATTATATATCCTAGTTCTCACTGTGAAAGTGCGAACGTTTACGTGAAATATTGTGATATTGTAATATTTTGAGATAGTCATTCTTGGTATTCCTTACAAGTCCTGCTCTTTAGAAGTACAGTTTAAAACTTATGGAAAATAAAAAGAAAAAGACGTAGTAGAAAAAAGAAATCAAGCAAGTCTCAAATAAAAACATTCAAAAAGAAAATAATAATATAACTCAATTTCTGAAATCTGTTGACAATTTATTGGAATTAAGAGGAAATAAAAAAATTGTTAAAAGTAATTTTAACCCCTCCTCGACCGCATGACTGGTAAATAAGGAAAATAATGAACAAAGAGAATGAACCTATCATTTATTGATTGAAATTAGAAATTTGGAAGATGGGTTAACAGGAGAAATTGGTAATCACAAATCTTATACTGACAATATAGGTCCAAGGTTAAGCATCTCAGATTTCTTACCCTTCCCTACTAGTCTTAACAGAGGGTCAAGGAAAGGTAAATTATTTCAGAAAAAGGCCAATGTAAGAAAAGATAAAGAAATGGTGAAACAAGGGGCTGAAACAGTTACCCTGGTTGATTTAAATGAAGAAAATAAGTTAGTACTTGAAAGTATTATTGAAAATTCAATGGAGGATCCACAGGAGTTAGAAACTGGGTGGAGACAAAGTAACCTAGGAAATAAGAGTCAAACTAGATGTTCTACAAAGAACAGAAATGACTTCTTTAAGAGTTTTGAGTCCTTTTTAACCCCATATCTTTAGAAATTTGATCACAGAGTACAAGAAAATAAGGTAACTATTAAATTAACCCTTGCTAATAAAGAAAACAGATTACAAAACAGTGTTGAAACTGAACAAAATTGTTTATTACTAGAAAAGATGGAAGAACTGAAAAAAGAAATCCAACAAGGAAATGCCCAGCTTCCAGAACTGGTGGTCCTCCTCAGAACATTTCTTACTATTTGTGCAAATGATCAAGGAAATCAAGTAAGGCCCTTGCATATGGAATCAAATGCAGAGGTCCAACATTCAAATCTTTCTTATAGGCAGGCATCAGAAGCTCTGGATGTTAGGGATGAAATCAGTAAAAACTGTAATTCAAAAGACATTGTACAAGATGAAGAGCAACATATCCCAGAAGTAAGAGTAGGTAAGAAGGCTGAAGGGAAAAAGAATAAGTGTCAGTATAAGAAAACAACTGGTGAAACTACAGAAGAAATAGGAAATAAGGAACTTGAGGAAATAGACTTGTTAATAAAGAAATTAAAGCAAAGAAAAGATGTTCTGACAAATAAGACTGGAAAGATTAATTTAAGGGGTAAGGATGCAAAGAATAAAGCTAATATTAAACAAAATCAAATGGGAAAAGAGAATAAAGAACAGAACAAGGGTATGAAGCAGACAGAAAAAGCCTTAGGAAATAAAAAAGGGATGAAAGTTAAATTTGTAGGGATCAATACTGCTGGTAATAAAGATCTAAAAAAAGACAAAAAAGAAACATTGACTGAAATTGGGGAATAGCTCCCCACAGTGTTCCCTAAAGGCATACCTAAGACAAAAAAAGAAAATCCATATTTGCTTAAACTAGCAGTATATAATTTGATTGAAGATATGATGGGTGGTAGACTTGAATGATCTGTTATAAAGTCAGTTTATACAGTAAGTACGGGGTTGACCTGTACAGAAGCTGGGTTTGTGTTGTACTAAGCAAGGCTGACCAAAGGAAAAACTGCTTCATATTAAAGGAGAATTTAATTACATAGGTTTAACACTGGATGACACAACATTAAGTGGTAAAATAGATCAACAGATGGGCCCTGTGGGACTTCATTTTAATGACCAAATAATAGTGAAGCAAAGCATAACACCAAAGCAACCATGCATTACTTTATAATAACTGGCAAGCAATTTTTCCCATTGCTTGAGCAAGTTATAATTTGCCATTATAACCTGCGGGTTATAATGGAAAACACGCGCCATACCACTCAAACAAAAGTTGCATCCTAATTGGCTTGTAACTTCCTCTGGGCGGGCTTACCAGAAAAATAAAACATGGCGACTCCTTCATCCCGCTTAATGAGGAGCCGCCATAGCAAGAGCACATCTTTTTATTTTTAAATTTTTAAACAGTTCTCTCCTCCTTTATTCCATCTGGTTGATCCTGCTGTTCAAAAACTGCACCACGCAGTTTGCAGCCACACTGGAGAAAAAACAGAGAAAAACTTTGAAGGTGTGTTCATTGGTTTAAATTGAGACCTACAGTCAATAAAAGTAGATTTCCATATGCAATATTCTTCCTGGCTGGAAATTTTAATGCTAGAGTGGCATCAGAAATAGAGGATAAATCTAAGGAATGGACTATTGATGACACATTAAACATTCAAGTAAGACATTCTATGGATAAACTAAACAATAGAGGGAAAAGCCTATTAAGGTTTTTGGATAATAATATGTTAAGGATTTTAAATGAGAGAGTGACGAAAGATTGGCAAGGTGAGATAACTTTTACAACATTGAGCGGGGGTAGTGCTATAGATTTTTGTATTATTAATGCTATGGATTTTATGAAGGTGAATAGCTTAGAAGTAGTAAACATTTGGGACAGTGATCATTTTCAAGTCAGTGTGAAAATACATGTAGATGTTGATATTGCTAAGCATGACTCTCTTGTACTGGAGGAAGTTAATAGAAATATGTGCATTTACCAAGGGAAAAAGATCAAATGGAATCCTTATACAAAAGAGACTTTACATAATATTATAATTAGCCAAGATGCCTTTGAGCTTGAAGATATACTAAAAATTTATAATAACTTAGAGGCTGTTAACTTAATTGAAGTACTCTCCACTTTTACGAGCAATCTCAATAGGGGCTTACTAGGAAATCCAAGAGAACGGCAAACAACAAAGGTGGGACAAAAAAACATGGTATGATTATGACTGTAAAAAATTTAAAAAATAAATAAATACAGTAAGTAGATTACTAAGCAAACGTAGTAGCCAGAGTCTCTTAAAGGCCTTAAAAATCTAAGATCAGAGTATAAAAAATTAGCAATAATAAAAAGATGAAGTACAAAGATTCTTTATGGGGTATATTGCAAGAGTCAATAAGGGATAAGGACATGCAAACATTCTGGACAATGGTAGCTTTCAGATATAAGGAATCTGATATAAGGTTTAATATACAATGCTGTATTGGTGCAAAAGACTGGGTAGACCATTTTAGAAATATTTATTGTTCTAAAAATGTGGAGGATGGAAAAAATGGAACTAAAATTGAAGTATGTCGGGATTTTAATATCTATATTATCACAGAACAGGAAGTTATAAATTCCATTATAATGCAAAAAAAAAAAAAGGCAGTAGGAGCATCCCTGCTGAAATTTTCCTGCATAACCCCGAGTTCTGGGCTAGGATATTAGCAGCTTTGTTTACAATTATCAGTACACACCTTATATTACCTACACATTTGAATAAAAGCATTATAGTGCCCTTGTTTAAGAAAGACAACAGGCAGGATACTAAATGTTATAGAGATATTTTTCTTCTTCCATTACAACAAAAAATATATACACAAATAATCTTGGAAAGGTTAGAAGTCTGGGAAATTAATAATAAAATATTATCCAAATTTCAATGCAGTTAAAAAAAAACATAACAACACAGTAGATCTGATTTGTACTCTAAAGTATATCTTGGATAAATACGTGCATGGAAGAAGAGAAATAATCTATACCTGTTTTATAGACATCAAAACTGCCTTTGGCTCTGTAAACAGAGATAAATTATGACTCATGCTGAATGAGCTGGGCCTTGATAATAAGTTGCTCTCTATATTAAGGATATTACATGAAAATACTGTTGTACAAGTTAGATATGGTTTAGATGGGGCCTTAACAGAAGAGTTCCCAATATGTAAGGGAGTTAAACAGGGATGCTTGTTAGCTCCCTTGTTATTTAACATTTATATAGAGACAGTAATAAAAGAACTACAACAGGTTGAAACTTATCCACCAAAAATTAACAATGAAAAAATAAGTGTAATGTATATGCAGATGATGCTATTCTTTTATCACAAACTCTTTTGGACCTAAAAAGAGGAATTTTCCAGATTATGTAAACACTGGAAAAAATAGATCTAGAATCAAATATTGATAAAACAAATATCATGGTGCTTGGTAAAAAGAGAAAGAAGAGTACAACATGGTATATAAAGGGTAATATAAAAGAGACAAAGAAATTTAAATATCTTGGAGTAATGCATGAAAGAAATATTGGAAGGTCTAAGCACATACAAGAAGTCAAAGAAAATGCATATAAGACAACTACTGTGATAAGATTGTTTGCCTATAAATATGCCAGCAACTCCTTCAAAGGTCAGAAACCAGTATTTGAGGCAAAAAAAACAATAATCAGATCATGTATGGTTCTGAAATTTGGGGTCTAAACTCCCCCAAAAATAGTAAGATAGAAACTATTTAAAATAATTTTATAAGAACAAACTTGGATTTACAAACAAGATTGCCCATCAGCATTTTTGAGACTAGAAACACATATGATTTCTCTAGGGGCAAGAATTATGACAAGGACTATAAATTATTGGAAAAGAATATTGAAAATGGAGGAGAATCAACTTTTAAAAATGTGCTGGCTATAGTTTATGGGTAATAGAAATGCAGAGCAATATGAACAAATTTGTTTAAGGTATTAAACCAAAAAGTAATTACTGTTGGCCTTAAAGATCTATGGTTACTAAAGGCAGACACAAATATGGATGCATACACCAATGAAGTGATCCAAAGGATTTGTGATGTAGATAGACAAAGAGATATAGAAAGCCTACGTCACTTAGATTATCAAAATCTGTATATTGATATGAACATAACAGTTGAAAAAATCATTATTGTTTTGTGATAACAAAATACATAGACATTTACTCTGTAATTGTAGGCTTTACATACTGTGTGATTATCACACAAAGCAAAATAATTGTAATAAGGTAGGACATTGTGAGTGCCAAGCTCAGGAAGGGGAATTAATTATTGCACATAATCTCTTGGTCTGTGAGAAATGGGTGTTGGAAAGGAAGAAATAGATTTTCCCTTTATTAGAAAAGAAAATACATATGTCAGACAAGGAGAAATGCATTTTTTCTGTTAAACTTAGATAGTTATAGGAAAGTGTCATTGTTTGTCAACATTTTTACTTGCTATCAAGAGACAAACATAGTCTTTGAAAGTTTTTAGGTTTGAAAGCATATTCATTTTGTATAGAAAGTGCTAAGAGGAATGTAATTATTGCATGAAATTATTGTCTTTCTAAGTGTATGTATTACATAATTAAATGTAACAAGTTTTGTAAATGTCAATACATTTCAATAAACTACTACTACTACAATAACTTAAAAGTATGCTAGGAAGGTATGTGAAGGACTGCACGCCACTGATCTTTCTTTATAGTTGCTACAGTTATAACCTGTAGAGGAACAAATAAAAACTGTGCACATGCAAGAAGGTGCCATTCCAAAAGTGTATTTAAGAGCGCAGTTCAGACAAGAATGCTGTACTAACACCCTTACTTATAACCTTACACAAGAGGCTTCATCAGAGGGTGGAGTTAGCTAAAGCTGTCACTTTGTATGTTCCCCAGGTATTGTACATGTCGGAAGCTGATTGGTTGTTTCCAATTGCTTGCGCAATACAAAAATGGGCTCAACGGCAACAAGGAAGGCTCCACTCTGGGAACTTAATTGAACACTTTCATTTACTGATAAAAGATAAGTTAGAGAACAAGTAACACCCCCTCACAAATCTGTCAGTGTTTCACATCATGCCGGTGCACTGTCAAGATGTCAGCAGCATGGAGCATCATAACATTTATAGCATGTCTCTCACCATCCATGTGGTAATTTAAAGGCACCCACACCCAACAAATATAGTACTAGTAACACATACAAACAATGTTTAAATCAAGGACATAAACAATATATACATACACATAATTACAAGGAGCTAATAGTTACTAATATTGTTATCTCGCTCTAATAAAATTATATTTAGCCCGAAGTTAATCCAGAGCATATTTTTAGCATATTTTTAAAAGGTTTTTTATATGCCATAATGGCAAACTAATACTAAATCATACACATATGACAAAGTATTACAAACCTAAAGTGCTTAAAAATAAAGTGCTCTACCATGCTAAAGTGCTAAAAGGAGTAGTATACACATACTATCTGAATTTTTTACAATTCTATCTACATTTCTTCAAGTAAGGAGACAGCTGAAAAGCACCATTAAGTCCTGGGTATGTATCTGCTCATAAATTGTACTGCCAATATGTTTCCCTGCATAGCAGTTTATTATTTTGGTCTCTACCTCTTGGACATAGTGATACCAATTCCAGACCTCTAAATTTAAAAACATGCCCACATTCTGCTCTCTGGACATGATAGGCTAGTGCATTTTTGATATTAGATAGTCAGATGCAAAACGGATGTTCCAAGATCCTGTTCTTAAATTTGCGTCCCGTCATGCCCTCATAAAAACAATTGCATGTGTAAGTTGCCAAATAAATAATTCCTTCAATTGAGCATGAAATAAAATGCCTTAAAGTGTGCATGTTCTGACTGTTCAGAATGTAAAAATTAGATCCTACCTGTATACATTCACATGCCGCACAATTGCCACATCTGAAGTTCCCAGCTGGAAGATTTAATCCATTATGGCTTGTTGTTGTGCAAATCGCATTATGCACCAAGAGATTTGATAAATTACTACTCCTATAAACAAACTTCTAGCCTTTTTCCACAATTTCCTGCAGTTTTAGTTCAGCTTGTAAAATATGCCAATTGTTTTTAATTATTGTTTCAACCTCTCTGGTTTGAGCACTGTAAACTGAAACAAAAACAGGGTCATTATTAAAAACTGAAGTTTTCCTATTACCATCCTTATTCTTTTTTAACAATTAATTTCTGTGTATTGCATCAATTTTATCAATGGCCTACTGTAAAACATGAGGTTTATACCCTCTCTTCTGGAATCTAGAAGTCATATCCTGTTACCCTTTCTCATATTCTGTCCCTGTGCTGCAGTTTCTTTTAATTCTCATGTACTGTCCTACTGGTATGTTTTTGGTCACATGACTATACATTGTTTCTTTCTGTATTTTTCCCATAAATTTTAGTTGAAAGTCCACCTTCCCCGTCCTTATATACAATTAGATCCAAAAATGGAACCTGCGCTTTACTCACTGTCATGCTAAATTTCTAGTTGAGATTTGTGCTCTCTAAATATTGTATAAACAGTTTCAACCCATTCATCTCACCAGCCCAGATCAGTATAATATCATCAATAAAATGATGATAAAAATTGATTTTGTCCAAAGAGAGATTAACTTCACCATCATGTACATATTTCTTTTTCCACTCAGAGAGGTATATAGTAACACAGTTGGGGGCCATGGCAGCCCCCATTGCTGTACCCTTAATCTGGTGATACAGTTGGCCATCATACAAAAAAAATTCTTAGTTAACACAAGTGTCAACATTTCCCCTATAAACAAAATGAATTCATTACAAAATTTAGTGTTATCAGATAGAGATGCAAAAACAGCTGTAAGACCCTCACCATACGGTATGTTAGTGTACAAAGACTGGATGTCTAACATTACTAACCACCATTCATTTTCAACTGCCATGTCACTAATCAAATTCAAAATATGAGTAGTATCCCTAAGGTATGTTCTAGTGCTCATGGCTACTTGTTTAATCTGTGCATCCACAAATTGGGCCAATGGTTCTGTAAGTGACCCTATGCTGGATACAATGGGTCTCATTGGAGGATTTTTGCTATCTTTATGAACCTTTCATAGCCCATAAATGTAAGGTTTGACTGGATTATCCACCATAAAAAAATCACAAGTCTGCTGGGAGATCAGCCCATCCAAAACCACATGGTGCAGGGTCATGGCTATTTGTTGTTTATTCTTGGAAGTAGAATCAGTGTTCAACCTTTGATAAAAATCAGCATCACTTAAATGTTCTACTATAGCAGTGTGGTACTTAACTTGATCCATCACCACCACAGCTCCCCCCTTATCAGCTGGCTGGATGGTGATGGTATGATTCTGTTGTAAGGCCTTGATTGCCTCTTTCTCCTCTTTGGTGCACTTATAACCAATCATAATACTTTGGTGAAGGGAGTGCTTCATGTAGTTTTGCCACATCCTGCTCACATTTCTTGAGAAAAACATTCACAGTCTGGTTAATAGTAGGAATGAAGGTTTATTTTTTCTTCCAAGCTTGAGTGTCCATATTTGCCTCTTCTGATTCTTCTTGTGTAATAGGGTCTGTTGATGATGCATCATTTCAAAATAAAACTTTTAGGTTCAGTTTTCTGCCAAACAAATTAATGTTCAGCACTGTGTTAAATTCATTGTTCTAGTATGTAGGGATACATGAGAGGCCCTTATTTAAGACAGCAGCCTCAGAATCAGTCAGGGCATAGCTTGAAATATTTTTTTACCAAATCCAACTCATGTTGTATGTCAGTACACAAAGTGTTCAAGTATCACCATGTGTATACGTGTATAAGTGATCCTATTCACTGGTTGAATTGTCTCCCTGTTGCGTTTGAATCTCCACCCCTTCCTCCATAATATCTATTGTTCATTCCCCTGTAGTTGAATTCCAGAGTCCATCCTCTTTTGTTGTAATATCCCTGTCTTCCCTTTCCTCGAATACCCCTCCTGGTACCTCGTCAGCAAATCTCAGCTGTAGCGGGTTTCTCTTGAGCCGTGTTGCTGTGTTTACACGATTCTAATTGCTGCCACAGATTCAGAAGTGAAACATAAAAACATAGAATGTACTGGCAGATAAGGGCTGCTGAGCCCACCCAGTCTGCCTATTTTTTTAAGCTTCATTTTTTTCTGCAGACCTTACATGATCTATGATGAAATCTCTTCCCCCTTCTTTACCCCTATTATTCTCTTGTGCCTGTCACAGACATTTTTGAACCCCACCACTGTTTTGCCCCTACTACCTCCACTGTAAGGCTGTTTCAGACATCCACCACCCTTTCTGTGATGAAATACTTCCTCACAACCCTCCTGAATTTACCCCCTCCAGCTTCATAACATGCCCTCTTGTTGTACAACAGCTTTTTCTCTGAAAAATATACTCCCTCCTGTACCTTATTTACCTCCATGAGGTATTTAAAGGTGTTTTTCATATCCCCTACACCTTACTCTCCTCCAGGGTGCACACATTTAGCTCATTTAGCCTTTCCTCATAGGACTTATGATGCAAACCCTGCACCATTTTGGTAGCCCTTCTCTGGACTGCCTCCACTCCATGCCCCTCCTTTTTTTTGAAATTCAAGTTTATTAAAGTTTTCCCCCAGTACAGAGCAAGATGCAACAATACAGGACATTTCAAGCATCAATACAAACTCATAACAATATGAACATATCCAGGTACATTATCAGAAGCACCTTGCCCTCTCTCCCTTCCCTCCCTCCTTGCACCTCAACTCCAAGCAGACAGAACCATATAGTGATGCACCGCATCACTAAACATCCTTAGCATGAAATTAGGTAATCAAGGGGAATAAGCACCCGTCTGAAGTGGATAAAACTCATGTAGCTTTTCCCAAACCTTACCATACCTTGGCAAACAATTCTGTCGATTCGCACTGAATTTATCTATGTTCGGATTAAAAAGCAACTCCTGTAACCACTCTGTGTAAGTGATTACATCTCGGTCCAACCAATGTTTCAAGACTACCTTCTTGAGTGACGCTGAAATGAAGGCCATATAATACTGTCTGGCTTTAACCTTAATTCCAGAGAAATCCCCCAATAAACAAACCTCAGGACTAAATAGGTGATCAAGCCCCAGCAAGGGGTCTGCCCGTTCTGTAATCTTATCCCACAGTGATTTGACCATAGGACATTCCCAGAAAATATGAAGTAAGAAGTAATGTCCTGTCCTGCTGACAGCAATAATTGCACTTTGGATCAGAAATACGACCGATCTTATGCAAATGTTGTGGGGTCCAGAACATGTTATTTAGAAATTGAAACTGCATAACTCTCAGCCTATCCTGAGATATGCGCCTATAAGTATGCAGCCAGATTGTGTTCCAGTCCTTCCCCGGGTCCCCAAAAACAGTATTTCAATAATGGGAGTACCATTGAGCTGTTGAAATGCTTGATCAAATAAGCATTTATAGAATCTAGAAACTACATGCGGCTCCCAAACAGTCCTAGCGAGGATCTCAAAAAATTCTTCAGGCGGCTGAGACCCGACATGTTTCCTAAAGATTGTACCAGCAGATGTCTGAGCTGATAAACTCTAAAGATATGCCCAGGGGCAATACGAAATTTATTAAGTAAGGCCTGTACAGAGAGACATTCCCCCTCTTGAAAGAGGTCTGAAATCCTCAGATTCTTTATCTCAGGAAGCCAAGATTCCTGAATCATTTTACCCCCAATTTTTAAATTCGTGTTTTGGCACAGGGGTTGATGCCTATCTTTACTGGGGGAATATTTTAAAAAATGAGCACAGTTGTGCATGGATTCTTAAAGATGTTTTGATCGGGTTGGGAAATGAATCCCCAGATAGGGACTTCAGTGAAGCATAAAGGAGTGCAGTCAGACCAAACCCCGCTTCCTTTATTAACTCCACCTCTAACTTAACCCATGAGGGGACATAAACAGATGAGGAGTGCTCTATGGGAACTAGCAGCCATCTTAAGTACTTGCTTACACTACTTGCCCAATAATATAATCTGAAATGAGGTAAATTTATCCCAGCCTTCTCCTTAGAAGCAGCCATCCTATTATAGGCTCTACGTGGAGTCTTTCCCTGCCAGATAAATTCTGAAATTATTGCATGCATATTCTTAAACCAGCTTAAGGGCAACCATGAGTTCAGCATGGTTAGTGGTTACAATACCCTGGGTAATATATTCATTTTCGTCAGGCTAACCCTACTCCATAAGGACAATGGGAATCTGGTCCACCTAGCAAGGTCTTGTTGAATGGTATTCCTTATCGAGTCTAAATTCAATTGTACCATCTTGGAGTCACTATGGGCCAAGATGACCCCTAAATAAGTGAGCTTGGATGGGCTCCACTGTAAACCAAGCACTATAATCTCCGACTTGAGCACCCTAGAATTCATCGGGAATACTAAGGTTTTTTTTCTCTATTGATTTTATAGTTAGAAAACTTGCTAAACTCCTCTATAAGCTCCATAACCACTGGTATTGCAGTGTTGGGGTGGGTTAAATGAAAAAGAACGTTGTCTGAATATGCAGAAAGGTTAAACTCGTGGGAACCTATTTTAACTCCTTTAACTCTAGGGTCCAATCTTATTTTTGCCAGAAAAGGTTTGAGGTAGAGGTTAAAAAGGAGAGGTGAGAGAGGACATCCCTATCAAGTTCCAGCACACAGTGGGAATGTTGAAGAAAAAACCCATTGCAGTAAATCTGTGCGCTCGGTTGACTATACAGGGAAAAAACATTCTTCACAAAAGGGGGGGGGAGTCCAAATTTTATCATTGTCAAACATAAAAACTGCCAATCCACCCTATCAAATGCTTTTTCTGCATCTATCGACACCAACCCAGAAGGAGAACAGTGATCCCTAGATGCAGAAAATATATTAGCCAATTTACGCAGGTGGTCCACAGCTGACCTACTGGCCATGAAGCTAACCTGGTCACTATGTATGAGTAGTGGCATTACTTTAGCAAACAGATTGGCCAAAATTTTTGCTAAAATCTTAACATCGTAATTTAAAAGCGAGATGGGTCTGTAGCTGGTAACCTTGTCTGAGTCCTTACCACCTTTAGGAATGACAACAATAAGAGCTGAAAATAGGTGTTTGTCCACTTTCTCAGAAGTCAAAATACAGTGAAATAATCTTTTTAAACTCACTCCATGCATATCCTGAGATGTGGCCTCCAGAACTAGACACAGTACTCAAGGTGGGGTCTTACCAGTGATCTACAGTATATAGAAGCAGCACCATCTCCCTCTTCCTGCTGCCAATAGCCCTTCCTATGCACCCCAGCATCCCACTAGCCCATCTGACTGCCTTGTCACACTGTCTGGCCAACTTTAGGTCACCTGATATGATTAACCCAAGGTTTCTTTCATGCTTGATCTTTGTCAGAATCACTACACCCATTTTGTACTCTGCACCTGAATTCTTATGCCCCAGTTGCATTATTTTACACTTTTTTGCATTAAAACTCAACTGCCATACCTTTCACCACACTTCCAGTCTTTTCATATCCCAGCCATCCTTTCCAGCCCCCCAAAGTGTCCACTCTGTTGCAGATCTCAATGTCATCTGCAAAGAGGCAGACCTTCCCTTCTATTTCCTCTGCTATGTCACTTGTAAAGACACTGAAGAGGACCACTCCCAGCACCAATCCTTGATGTACCCTGCTGATCACCCTCCCTGCCTTGAAGAGAACTCCATTTACCACTACCCTCTGTGTCCTATCCGCTATCCCATTTCCTTCCCAGATTACCACCTTATTAACCACCCCAGGTTAACCAACTTGCTTACCAGTCTCCTGTGTGGAACAGGGTTGAAAGCAAAGGGAGGCAGTATAGCGCAGTGGTTTAAGGCTCTGAGTTGCAAATCTGGAGACCTGGGTTTGAATCCCACAGCCCCCACTTGCATTTAGTGTGTGACCCTGAGCAAGTCACTTAACTTCCCTGTGCTCCCAGGTTGCACCTGTAAAAAAGCTTTCAGGTTAGTGTGTCTCACCTGGTTAAACAATTGGAAAGCCTTGTTGAAATCCAGGTAGACCATGTCCACCGATCCTCTATGGTCAGCCAGTCAAAAAAATCTATCAGATTTTTTTGCATGACATTCACCCTATGAACCCATGCTACCTCTGATCCTGTAACCCATTGGATACAATATATTCCACAATCCTTTTCTTTAATAGTGTTTCCATTAACTTACTCACCAACAGTGTCAGGCTGACAGGCCTATTGCCTTCCTCTTCCTTGCTACCACTTTTGTGAACTGTGACTACATCTGCCCTTCTCCAGTCCTCTGGGACTTTGCTGGTCCCCAGTTTTCTGTTAAATAGGCTAGTGCTCAGAAGGGATAATGATTCTATGCACATAGACAAACAATGTGCAAATTCTTAAACTCAGTTACTTTAAACAAACAAACAAACATTTCATACAGTATATACAGTCACTTTGATTTTTAGTTGTTAAATAGTGCAAGCGTAATCAGTGTGTCTAACATATTGTGCCCTTAAGAACAGAAAACCAGTTTGCTGTTCCCTTTATATTTATATTTTATCAGTTTAAGAACTAACTGGCGAGAAAGGAGATAGGAAAAGGAAACAGAATAGTGCTGATGTAGTAGGTGTAGGGCTGGGGGGGGGTTGGGGGACAAGAAAGATAACAGAGTACAGAGGGCCAGAGAAATAGACAGATTATGCAAAGGCCTGGACATTCAGATTATTGGACTAATTGCAAAATTGGCGGCTTGTCTCTGACAAAGTGAGAGGGGAGAAGAGTGAGGAGTTACAGTGTAGGTGGTGGACTTGCAAATTAAATATTTCTGATACTTTTAGCTTAAGGTTAACTACCCCAGGAGGAAAAGTAGTGGTGTGAGAGGAGATCTGAACAAAGAAAAGATGTTTGCTAACTGAACATTTTGTATTCAGCCATTTCTTGACAGTTCAACAGTTATTATACAACATATCATTTGTTTATAACATTGCCATATTTATAAAAATGTCTTGAAGTCAATTTGATCATTTAGACTGCCTGGGGCTAGTGTACCCAATGTCACAACTTAATTTGTCTCATGTTGCAAAAGGAATTTCACTCTGTCTCCCCCTCTTTGGGGAGGTTTTATGTGCGCCAGAGCGCTGAAGCAAAAGCCTCTTGTGTTAGAGTTTTGCACTTCTCTGAAGTGTGCATTCCAGATATTTGCCATGTTTTTGTTTATGATTTCACCTGCGTACTCCTAAATGACACTTCAGAGGGCACACTGTTCTGCCTACATATACCTGTCTACATGGATATCAGGCTGCATATACAATAAAATATGTCTGACAATTTACCATATTGCTGCAGCCTGTATTGTTTCTCAGCTTTAGGATGTGTAAAAAAAAAAACTCTTCCTGTGTGGCTGGACCAACAGACATTACATCTCCTACAGCTGTAGAAACCTGATCTGGTTGCTTTTGGGTCTGGTTTACAGTAATAGCTTTTGCTGAGGTGATTTCTCAGGTTATTGCCTTTTTCAGAAACAGATTCTGGGTGTCACCCATGAGCAAATTACCTCACCATGTGCTAGGATAGGCCAACTTTCTTTCATTATGCCTCATATAGCCATTAGCGTTGAGTGGACCCAAAAAAGTCTGGACACTTATCAGGATCAGGATACATGCCAAAGTCCTGAAAAGTTCTGATTCTAACCAGAACCTTTCATAAAAGGTGAGAAAAATTGAAATTGTGCCATTCAATTTCATAAAATAACACTAAGATCTGTGACACAGCCATGGAATTGTAAACAGCATTTCAGGAAATGAAAAGTGAGAACTTATTAAGGCACAGATGTGCTGGTCATTGGTATACATAGCAGTGTGCAGGTAACCTGGTTTCTTGCTTCCTGCCTGATGGGTAGTGGTGATTGCTACTAACCTAGTGTCTGACTGTCTGTTCCTGGAGGAGATCCCATTTGTTATATGCAGAGGTATCAGCCTGTTGTAGCCCTAGGCCCCTAACTTCTTCTCTATTTCATGGAGCTTGACCACAGTATCTTATCTGCCTCAGTATCTTATCTGCCTCGTAGATGGTAAAAAATAAATTAAAAAAGGAATTTTATTCAGAACACATCACAGTTTGTGCATTTCTCATTTGCCTCTGTCTGTGCTGCTGTTCTGATGAATAGTTGCATAAAAGATCTATTTCTCATTTTATCTTACCATAAATAAAAAAAAGTTCACTGTGAGCTAGCAGTAGCAGACAGGGAGAGGAGGAGGCAGAAATGGAGAAATATATGGCACAAACAATATTGCAGAGTGGTTGCTAGCACATCGTCCAATAGCAGTAGTGGACTTCCCCATCACTGTCCAAACAGTCAAGAAAGGCAAAAACTACTTTAATCAAAACAAACGGGGTAGTCATCATCACCTCAAGGAGTGGCAAGTAAAGATATGCCACCTTTTTATGCTGAGCCAATACAAACTCGAATGAAACTGAGTCTGATGATGAGGACAATTCTGATGAAGGTGGCGATGGTGAAATGGAGTATGCAGACAAGAATGGAGTGACTTTAGTACAAAATGAGGTGGAAAGCCTGAATGAGAAAGAGTTGGCAGTTGAATATGTGCAGAAGGGTGAATGTGATGATTTTGTGGTGATGGACCTGAATGAGGAAGCAAAGAGTGTGGTGCAGGAGGAACAATATTAGGGAGCAGTGCAATCTGAATTGACTTCAGTGATTGACCTGGAAGGTCTGGTTGACGATAAGGGTGAAACAGACCTTGATCTGCCCACTGCTGAGAAAGATCAACTGGGGCCCACAGGTGATAAACAGCAATATAATATGCCTAGTAATTAAACAAAAAAGTGACCTCTTATGTGTAGTCTTACTTTTCTCTGGCTGCAAATAATGAGTTGTGATCAGTATGCTCCATCTGCAAAAAGACAATTATGAGAAGGAGTAAAATAGATGTTCTGGGTACCTCAGCATTAAAAAGACATTGCTGTTACCCATTATGCCTGAGGTGCAATTATTGGACAAAGAGAAAGATGAAAACTCTGTCCAACCAGAAATAAGTCAAACTCCACATCTACTTGTAGGAAGTGGTAGTAATAGCAGCCCTACTGATACAGTTCTGATATCCCCTCTCTCATTTTTCAAGAGAAAGTACTACAAGCTGTCCCCTTTTGCCCCTATCATCATATGCACTCCTAATCTGAGCAGTCTGAGGAACAGTTCTTCATCTGCTGGAAAGTAGCTCACAATTTTTCAAATGCTTGAACATCAAGCTAAATACCAGTGTAGTCTCCTGAAGCAATTGCTTTAACAAACCTAATTTCTGAGATGACAGCACTGGACTTACAGCCTTTCAGAGTCATGGAGCAAGTTGCCTTCAAAAAGCAATTGAATCTCCTGTCACCACAATATGCCATTACATCAAGGAAGTACTTTTCCACTGTTGCAGTGTCTCCAATGTATGAAGTAGTCAGTGCGAAATTATAAATGCTATAAAAGATTTAGAAAATCATCTGAGTAAATGCTTGAAGCTAATTGACTGAGGCCACCAACCAGCCAGTCTGTATCAGGCGACAGAGACTGGGAAGTAACAACTCCCCATCTCTGCTGCCTGATATGTTCCAATATCCTTGTGCCAGAAGAATTTTCTGTTTCAACTTGCT
Organism: Neoceratodus forsteri; assembly: GCA_016271365.2. Taxonomy (NCBI): domain Eukaryota; kingdom Metazoa; phylum Chordata; order Ceratodontiformes; family Ceratodontidae; genus Neoceratodus; species Neoceratodus forsteri. The sequence goes on along the minus strand of CM057449.1, from coordinate 536,369,185 downwards.
GCCATGTCTTTTCTCCTGATAAATGAGACAGCCCCCCAGCACGATCGCTCAGCCTCTGTAAATGCATAATGCCACTCTCAATTAAAAGAGAAATTGGCAATTTCAGCATTAAAATGACACACAGTAACAGTTTTATTAAATGCAAAGGTGTTTTAAAAGAATAGCAAGATAGAATCATTGGTTCCTTGCTGCACTATGCTAGCGCAGCTCATGCTATTCCTCTGTTCGTCCACGCTGTTTTCCCTACACTGAAAAAAGAATGCAGACCTTAAAATTAAACAAAAATAAAAAAACTAACTAATCTCCTCATTCTGCATACATATGTTTCCACCACACACAGATCCCTTCCCGATACCAATAAAAAGAACAGCAGACTCTGCCTCATGATGCAATCCTTCAGCGCACCTACACTCAGGGGAAAACAAATGTCAGAGTATAAACACTGAATGAATGAATGAATGAATAAATAAATAAATAAAGCAGTAAAAAAAAGCATTTTATAAATGTAAAGCCGTGCATGCGTGCATATGTGTGTGTGTGTGTGTGTGTGTGTGTGTGTGAGTGTGTGTGTGTGTGTGTGTAACCATGACAAGCAACTCTAAAGCAAGAACTACTGAGACACAGCTGTGTAATGCAGATGAAAGAACTAGTTTATTACAAAATAAATTAAATGCCTAAGACTTTTAACATTTAAATATAACAATTTTTTTCTTTCTTTCAGATATATATAATACAGTAGCCTATTTTCTAAGCGCAGTAATACCCTCCAAAGTGAGCAGTATATGCTATATTGTACCTTCCAGGGCTATAAGGCCCTCTGTCTGTGGTGTTGGGCCTCATTACAACCCTGAGCAGTCTGGTATAGCCCAGTACCACCCACTCTCTTGGGTATTATTGCTTACGCAGTTGCTGATGTTATGCATCTGACAACTGACATATGGACAAGTTGTCAGCCAGAATAATTTGTTTCACTGACTGCATACTAGGGCCCCGATACTCAGAATTGCACCTGGCAATGGCGCATGTGGAGGTGCAGTGCAACTGAGTTGCACTGGTGCAACAAAGGGATATATTCAAAAGAGATTAGCCATGGCGCATCTCCTCAGAATATATCAGGTAATGCACACTGTGCAAAGATGATACGCTACTGCATCCCCCCCCCAGACAGGGCTAAATACCAGGAATGGGAACTGCGCCAGCACAACAGAGTTACACTATGCACAAATTCCTAATATTCAGCCAGCAGTGTGCAAATTAAATCATAATACATGCAAGGCACAAATGGGGCCATTTGCATGTGTTATGCAGTGCAGGCCAGCAAAATGCACATGGCACCCTGCACAGCATGCGGTGTTGCCAGAGGGGGTCTAGTGGCACCCCCTCCCTCCCTGTAGCTCAGATTGCCAAGAAATGAAAGTTTAGTAATTCTGTGGTAGTCTAGTGGTCCCCCACCCCCACCCAGACAGGACCCCTGCCCACAGCTCCCCCCTGTATTCAGCCGGCAGCAATCTCACCCACATGCCTCCATGGCTGCCACAAATGACAGCATACAGTATGTGCTACAAGCTCATTGGTCCACTGTGGACCAATGGGCTTCTGATAATCTGTAATAGTCTAACTTTGTGAATGAAGCCCATTCACAAAGTTGCTGAATGACTATTCAATATGCACTGCAACCCATTGGTCCAGTATGGACCAATGAGCTTATATTTTATAACTGTAGCTGCCATTCGGTAGTTAGCTGCAGGGTATGTGGGTGGGATTGCTGCTACTGCCGAATATGGGTGGGAGGCTGGGTGGGCAGGAGGTCCTGTGTGGGTGGGGGGTGGGGGACCACTAGACTACCAGGGAGTGTCTATGGACCATATCTTGGTGATCAGGGTTATGAGCAGGGAGGGGGGGTACCACTGGACCACCAGGGTATTTTGGAAAAGGATTTTACCACAATCTGAGCTATGGGGAGGGAGTGGGGGTACCACTGAACCACCAGAGTGTTATGTGGGTGCTTGAGGATGGTGTTCTGGAGGGGGAACCACCCATGGCTGGTGGCCGCTGTGTTGCACCCTGCAATACAGCGGCCTGCCTTTGGGTGGCTACCATTTGAGTATTCTTTTAGGGCTCAACTTTGTACTTGCCTCAAGGATGTGCAGCATATGCGATGCTAGCATATGCGCTGCACATCCCGGCTGGAACATCAGGATGTGTCATATATGCAATGGCACGCCTGGTCATGTGCGCATACATTATCTTTTGTGCCTCAGCGCATCAGGAATTGCACTGTGCAATTGCCCCCTTTGAATATTGCCCCAGGGCACATTTCTGGGGCTGTGTTGATGCAAATTGGCTGCATCAGGCACACCCCTTTTGAGTATCTAGTCCTGGGTGTCATTTACTCCCTGTAGTGACAAAGACAAATCCCATTTGAAACTGGCTTCCCTTCACATCCAGTATGTCCCATGGGATCAAAGGCCTCCCACATCCTGGATGAGCTTAACAGAGAGATACCATACTGGATAATATCAGAACAGCTTCCTTTAGGTTCATTGTGGCTGACAATGATTCAAACATATCATTAAAAGAGCAAACAGAAAGTCACAATGTGATTGGCTCACAGGTATTCTAAATCTTCTCATTCTAAATGTTTTTATTCTGTTTTTCTTTTATTATTGAGCTCATTTGTGAGTCCTATGTTTTAAAAATAATGTAAATCAATGAAACATCGCTAATGACTTTAACTAAAACTAAGAGAAAAAGTAAGCAAAAGGTGCTTTTTTTTCTTTTAAACAAAGTTGAGTTGGTAAATAAAACATTTTTAGAAAATGTTTTTGAACATATGAAAAATGTATCGAAGAGTTTCTGTGTATCTATTTATTTTATAACAGCATTAAGGACACCTGGGAGTTGGTTTACCAGTAGTTAATCCCACCTCCATCTGCATGAGGCTCTCAGCTATGCCTCGGGCCTTATGCATCAGGGGCTCAGATTAACTACTAGTGAAACAACCCCTGCCATACCTTAATGCTTGAAAGAAAGCAGAATCTGATGGTGGTTTTGTGCACATTCAATGTTTTGCAGTCTGCCTAAACTTAATCATGGATGCCTTCCTGGAAGAGGACAGACGGAGATATAAAAGCTCTCACATATATGGCAAAAATAATATGCACACATTTCAGCCACTCCTGCAAAGCACAGCAGTAGCTGTGGACATACAGGATGAACACAGACTGCCTCAGAATAAGCTCATTCAGGAAGCTGCAACAAGAACTCTACCTTTTACATGTTCCAACAACTGAACAAAAAAAAAGACTGTAAGGCAGTACACACTGGAGCACAGAACCTGGGAACTAAAAGTTACCTACCAGATGCTACTGCACTGACCTGGAGCACCACAATCTCACAAATAGATAAAATAAGGAACAGCTTAGCTTAGCTGGAAATTTTTTTTTTATTGTGGAAAAGGGCTAAGATCCAAAGTCGCAAACATAGAAACATAGAAGTTGACGGCAAATAAGGACCGCAAGGCCCATCCAGTTTGCCAATTTTTTTCTACCTTATGAATGTGTCATAGGCCTTTACCGTCAATGGCCCATCTAGTCATACTCATCTGTATTACTCCCTTATGCCTATTCCATGCCTGTTTGAAGCCCTGCACTGTATTCATATCCACCACTTCCTGAGGTAGGCCATTCCATGCATCCACCAATCTTTCTGTGAAAAAGACCTTCCTCACATTACCCCTTAATCAGCCTCCCTCTAATCTCATGCTGTGCCCTATTGTCCTGCTATTTTTCTTGTATTGAAACATGTTAGACTCTTTCACCTTGTTAATGCCCTTAAGATGTTTGAATGTTTCGATCAGATCACCTCTCTCCCTCCTTTGCTCTAGGGTATGCATATTGAGCGCCATTAATCTGTCCTCATATGTTTTCTGATGCAGTCCCTGCACCATTTTGGTTGCCCTTCTCTGGACTGCCTCCATTTTGTTAATGTCCTTGTGCAGGTGCAGCCACCAGTACTGCATGCAGTACTCCAGTTAGGGTCTAACCAGTGTCCTGTAAAGAGGGATTATTATCTCCCTCTTATGACTTGCGATACCCATACTAATATACCCCAACATTCCTCTAGCCTTACCTACTGCTTTAGGGGTCTGCTTGGATGACTTCAGGTCATCTGTGATGATGATGCCCAAGTCTCCTTCTTCACTTGTGATTGCCAGCAACTCCCTGCCCAACCTATTGGTGGCTTCAGGGTTTCTCTTCCCTATGTGCATGATCTTGCACTTTGCTGTGCTAAACCCCAGTTGCCACTCTTCCGACCATTTTGCCAGTTTATCCAGATCTCTCCTCATTCTTCCCACCCCATCTGGATCATCTACTCTGTTGCAGATCTTGGTGTCATTTGCAAACAGACAAACCTTACCTTCCAGTCCATCTGCAATGTCACTGATGAAGATATTGAAGAGGACTGGCCCCAGGACTGATCCCTGAGGTACCTCATTTGTGACTTGTAACTCTTCTGACTGAACACCGTTTACCACCACTCTCCATTTTCTGCCCGCCAACCAGTTTGCCACCCAGTTGACCAACTTCTGACCCACCCCAAGCCTACCCAGCTTATTAATCAATTTTCTATGTGGAACAGTATCGAAAGCTTTGCTGAAGTCAAGGTAGGTGACATCAACTGCACCCCCTTGTTCCACCACTCTGGTTACCCAGTCAAAGAAATATGTGAGATTAGTTTGACAGGGCCTTCCTGTTGCAAACCTATGCTGTCTTGGATCCTGTGCTCCTATGGATTCCAGGTGTTGCACTATCCTTTCCTTAAGGAGTGCCTCCATAATCTTGCCCACTACTGAGGTAAGACTGACTGGTCTGTAGTTCCCTGCCTCCTCCCTGATGCCACTTTTGTGGAGTGGGATCACATGAGCCCTTCTTCAGTCTTCTGAGACCTCTCCTGTGCTCAGAGACTCACTAAACATTTCTGATAATAGCTCTGCTAGTTCCATTCTTAGCTCCTTTAGTATCCTGGGATGTATGCCATCAGGTCCCATTGCTTTGTCCACCCTGAGCTTATTGAGCTCTTGTAGGACCCTTTCTTTTGTGAAGGGACTAGTGCATACCTCCCTCCCCCTGTGTCCATGATGCTGAGCTGTGGGCCCTGCCCTACCTTCTCCCCAGTAAATGCTGAGCACAAGTATCTATTTAGGATACATGCTTTTGCTTGGTCCTCTTCCACACACTCCCCCTTATCCCCTTTGATCTTAGCAATACCCCCTCTGAACTAGTGTTTCCTCAGTTTGGGCCTCTGCCTACCTTACTGCCTTCCCTGCTTCCTTTAGGGAAGTTTGGTATGCCTCCCTGTCTTCATCCCACTGCATTCCCTTATATTTCCTGATGACCAGCCTTTTGGCTCTGACCTTTTCTTCTACTGTTTTTGAGAAACAAAGTGGTTTCCTCCTTCTTTTGCTCTTGCCTTTCTCTCTAATAAAATGGGATGTTGCTTCAAGTATTGCATCCTTAATGCTTGTCCCCTTTGCCTGTACCCCCTCACCTGTATTTCTTCTTACCATGGCTAGCTTAACTCTGTTGGCCATCTTATCAAAGTCAGCTTCTCTGAAGTCCCATATTTTTTCCTTTAGAATGAGATGATTTAGTTCTAGTGGCCAAACTGAACCATATCATGTGATGGTCACTGACCCCCAGGTGACCTTCTACCTGGAGATCTGCGATCCTTTCCCCGTTAGTCAGTACTAGATTAAGGATAGCCCTGTCTCTTGTGTGTTGTTGTACCAGTTGTTTGAGTGCTTTCCCCTGCAGGGAATCCACCATGTGTCTAGTTCTGGTGCATGTTCCTGCTGGTATCGACCAGTCTGTATCTGGCAAGTTGAAGTCACCCATTATCAGAACCTCCCCTTTAGCTGTCATGTTTTGTATATCTTCTAACAGTAATGTGGCTGTGTCCTCCCACTGGTCTGGAGGCCTGTAGACAACCCCAGTTCATATGGCTGTCCCATTTCCTGTTTCCAGGGTGACCCACAGTTCTTCTGGCTCCTTATGTGCATTCTCAATGTCTGTAGCTTTGAGATCTTCATTCACATAAAGGGCCACTCCACTTCCCTTTTTGCACCTCAGTCTCTTCTGAACAGTACACAGCCAGGTACTGAAGTCTCCCAAGTGTGGTTACTTGTGAACCATGTCTTGCTAATGGCTACTATGTCCAGTTTAGCCTCTGTCATTGTTGCCTGCAGGTCTGGGACCTTTTTTCCCTGACTGTGGGCATTTGTGTACAGGATTTTGCATTGGCCAGATCTGGGTGTGTTAGTTGTTGGGCAAGGTCCGGCATTTTCCCTGCATGTCGTATGGGGAGACAGACCTTATTCCTTACCTGGTGATGCAAATGAACTATAAACATGCTGAACTCCTGTTTGATCACTAGCTGAGGGGGGAGGAGTGTTCTTTCAATTCGATGTATCGGGTGCTGCACCCCTCTCCCCATTTGCTATTTTAAATATTCTGCAAAGACATAAAACTTCTGCCCCAATGCACTGACTCCCTCCTTAGTCAGATGGAGTTCATCAGATTTAAAGAACTTTAGCTTCCAAAACTGTTGCCAGTTACCTACAAATCTGTGTCCGTTTCCCTGGCACCAGACCTTGAGCCACATGTTTAGCTCCCCTATCTCCCCTTCTCAGACATTCTGTCCATCTGCCCCCCACTCCCAGGCTGACAGGATCTCAGAGAAGGAGATGACAGATGAAATGGATGACAGTGTGTCTCCCAGCATGGCCAGGTGTTCCTTGGTTTCCACAACTGACCGTCTGGCAAGATCATTAGTCCCTATGTGTACCAGTACATCAATGTTTTCTCCTGCTTCCTGCACAATTTTAGCAATGTGGTCAGTGTCTCTCCACACTGATGTACCTGGGAGACATCTGACCACTATCCCCAGCTGGAGGTAGTTATCAACTTCCTGAATCATGATGTCTTCTATGATCAGAAGTATTTTGGAATTCCTTTTTGTTTTTTTTTTGTTTTGGTACATGTTTTGGGTAAGTTCTGGTGCACTAGCTCCTGTGCTGCAGTGTCCTGCTCTGCAGTGTCCTCTGGCCCTTCTTTTGATTTCAGAGATAAAGGCAGACACCTGTTTGTAGTTTTTATGTGGTTTGTGGAGGTGATATGTTTGAAAGCACTGAGTGATAGGGCATCCGATTTGCCCCTCCTAACCACCTGCCAACCTCCCGGACCAACTACCCTCAGCTGTCGAGGTGCTTCAATTGAATGGTATAGAAATGGCAGGTGGTTCTTATAATATATTTCCTCCTGAATATGTAATTTGAGGGACACAATCTCTGCCCATGCTGCCTGGAGCTGAACCCTTAGGTCACCGATGGTCCAGTATGTAGGACAGCATCCTAAATCCTGTATAACTGCCCTATTGAAAAGTGTCCCGCAGTACCTGCAGTTAATAATATCCATTCCAGATGACTTGCTGGGTTTATAACCCGCAATTAGAAGGAGGAAAATGAAAGCAAACATTTGATTTTTTTGTTTGTTTTTGTATAACTTGTTATAACAAGTTAAATTACTTGTGCCCCTGTAAGTGAGGTCATTGTGTGGATACACCACTGATCCTCCCCTTCCTGCTTTGTTACAGGAACTGTCACGACTGTGCTACCCTATAAAAGGAGTGTAGCATGGGGTGGTTGGGGATGGGTTGGGTGACTGGGCTCTTCCCCTGCCTGAAAAGAAGAACCATGGATGAAAGAAACAAGGATGTAAAAGCAGAAACAATCAACCAACAACAAATGCAGAAGCCCTGAAAGCTTAGCATAATGACAGATCAAACTATAAAACTTGTAAAGCACCACCTGTAATAATTTCACAGAAGATATACCCTGCAAAAACACTTTGCTACAGAGAAAAATAAAGCAGTAACAGAAGATATACCTGCAAGTGTAAAATAAGTTAGAGGCAGTCAGTTTAGATCGTATTGTCACCACATAAAATCAACACACGCCAGTACTGTTTTCAGTGCTCCCAAAGCATTTCGCTAGCAGCAAGAATATGGACGTGCACCCACAGGTACTACATCAGAATCAATTGATGTTTTGCCAGAAAGGCTTCCTCAGAGCTTATTAGCTGGCTACACTCATTCATTCTTATACTAACACAACACACATATTCAATTAGTGGGTGTAGCTACAGAAGCGAATATAATGTAATCACTTCACATACATTTGACAGCACATGACAGTACATATAAAATACATAAAAACAATTTTTAAATAATGCTGCAAAGGAAGCTCCTCTTTCAATCCTCTTGAGGTTAGAGTGTTCAGTTTATGTATCCAAAAACATTCATGCTGAGACAGTTTATTAAGGAAATCACCCCCTCTTGGCCCCAACTCCACTTGTTCTCTTTCTGAGAACTTTAAGTTTGCTAGTAAACCATGGTTCATGTCCACAAAACGTCTGGCCATTGCATTAGTAAGTACAGCACTTCTATTCATGGATTTATGTTCACTAATCAGTTCTTTTCATGAATGTTTTGTTTGGCCCACAAACCCCATCCCACAGGGGCAAATTAGTAAATAAATTACCCCAGATGTTGAACAGTTAACAAAAGAATTAATGGTGTACTTTTTGCCAGTGCTAGGGTGTTTGAAAGAATCAGAATCAGATGTACTGTTGCACTGGGCACAATGCTCGCATCTAAAGTTTCCTCTGGGTACACCAGGTACCCATAACTTTTGCAGTGCTTCTGCTTTGTGATGAAAACTATGGACCAATTTGTTCCATAAATTACTGCCCCTGTGATGGGTAATTCTCAACTCAGTATATTAAAATGTGTTGGAGCTCTGTATTATGTGCCAGTGTCTTCTTACAATACTTGAAACAGCATTGCTCTGATTACAATAGTTGGACACAATGGTAACTGGCTGACTATTTTGCATTTTTTCTCTTGGCATTGATAACTGAGTTCATTCTCTACTTTTTGCTCTGTTCATGCTTTCCTCAACTTGTCCAGGGGTGTATCGCTGATTTACAAATCTTTGTGCCTTATCCATAGAGTGTTTGATAAATGCATTTTCACTACTACACAGTCTTTGTCCATGAAGCATCTGTCCAATTGGTATATTATTTCTAAAGGACCCTGGATGACAGCTCGAATAATAAAGTAGACTGTTCTGATCTGTTGTCTTCCTGTACATAGTGGTCTGCAAAGTGTCCCCATCTTTGTATATTGTGGTGTCCAAAAAATGTATGCTGTCCATTCTTGATTACATCACAAACTTCACATTTTCATCTACTGAATTCATCAAATTGAAAAATATATAGAGTTGTGCCGTTGGTCCACTCCAAATTAATAAACAATTATTAATGAACCATTTCCAAAACACTGAATAGTTTTTTAAACAGTGGCTTCATATACAAGAACCTTTCTTCCCATACACCTATATAAAGGCTTGCTAAACAGGATGCAAATGTGGTACCCATCGCAGTTCCATTAATGTGTGCAAAGAACTTCCCTTAAACATAAAGTAGTAGGATGCGAGTACCACATTGGCCATCTCAATCAGGAAATCAGGGTCTGGCACTTTTGGATCTTTGTGCTGATCTAAGTAATATTGTAGCACATCCAAGCCCCCTTGATGGGGTGCATTAGAGTAGAGACTCTTTATATCGAACATGACCAAAATAACTTCTGAGGTTAGAGAGACACTAGATAGTGTACAAATTGCATCACTTGTGTCACACAAATAGGATTTCAATTTTATTACCCATGGTCTCAGGAAGCAGTCCTGGGAGAAGGGTTCCATAGAGGAATCTATTGCTGCAATAAGAGGTCAGTCGGGGGTCTTTATGAATTTTTGGCAGTAAATATATGCATGATTTTACTGGACTGTGTATCTTTTAATATTCACATTCTTGTTTGCTTAAATGACCAAGCTTTTCCCCATGAGATAAATTCAAAAGCTTTCTTTTTATCTGTTCTGTAGAGTCTGATGTCAAACTTGCATAATTTGTTTTTGTCAGGCAGCTGTTTTTGCATTTCTTGTTCATATTTCTCTATCCTTTTTTTTTTTGTAAATCTCATTTTGATTAATAATTTTTTTCCAGCATATATACAAACATTGATAGGTCTGTACAGGTGCAGTTATTTGATTGGAATCTTACAGGGTAAACAATCAATATGATACAGTTCGTTAAATACATATATGCCAGTGAATTTTTAGCTTATCATTATTTCATCGATACATTTTTTTAGGCCTCCCCTGAGTCCGAGGTGGAATTAAAGGACCACTAGAGTATATTTAATCTTCAGCTCATCACTGTAGCCCAAGGAGTATTTATTATTACTATAGGCTTTTCGGGGTCCAAGGGGATGGAAGTTGTATCTAATTCACTTTTAACCCAATTGAATCCGAAGAGGTTTAGGCACTTCCCCCCCCAACCGTAACCCCCATTCCGACTCAGGGGTTTGACCTTATTTCATTAGAGGTTTAAGAGTTTTTACTGTTCCTTAGTCACCCTCTCTTATGGTACAAAGGTGTCATCATGCAACATATAGTATACTCGCCAGTGGGACCACCTGTCGGCAAATTTCTCTTTCTTTTTCATTCAATCTATGGGTAATTTGTTCTAACTGATAGATCTGTTTAGTTATGCCCCACCACTCTAGTATTGTAGGTGTTTTGTCTGTTAACCATAGCTTAGTAATTGTTTTTTTTGCTGCAGTTAGCAGTAGATGTAGGAGATATCTAGTGTTCGAATTCCTATACTCCTTTGGGGTATCTGGGAAAAGGAACATTGCCCTGGTCAGTTGAAGTTGGGGACCAAACATTTCTCTCAAATGATCCTGTAGATGGTCCAAAAATGGTTTGAGGGCCTCACATGACGACATAATGTGTGTGTGTGTGTGTAGCTTTAGTCTCTCCGCATTGTGTCCAACACATTGCTGAGGCTGCTGGAGTGTAGTGACTAGTCACTACTGGTGTTCTGAAGAATCTAACTAGATTCTTCCATGTGAATTCCCGCCACTGATGAGAACTCATGACTCGAGTGGCATATTCGCAGGCTCTTCACCAGTCCTCTTGTGTAAAGGGGGTATCTAGTTCCCCCCTGCCACTGGCCGCGAGTATTCTCTGTGTATCTCTCCCTGAGTGTTTAGGGCCTTATAATAAAGGGCAAGCAGTCGCGGTCTCTCCATGCCCTTATTCAATTGGAGTTGGATCTCTAACAGCGCAGGGTATCTCTCCGGGTTATGGGTTACCACCGGTTGCCCCCAATAATCATATTTCTCTATCCTGACACCACTATTGCACCCCCCTTGTTGACCGGTTTGAGAGCATGCAGAAAGACATTGATATAATAGAGGCAGAGATTAAGAAGAATGTGACACACCCAGAAGTAGATTTACTGCTCAAAAACATAAAAACACAGATTGTCAAGTTCCAGGAAGAACTCAAGGATTACAAATTGGGTAAACATGAAAGAGATAATAGGGACTATGAATGAGGCCAAGTATATAACTGGCAGTGTAAAACTAGAAGAGAGCCATATAGGTATAAGGGATGCCCTCAGTGGTTTAGAGAAAATAAGTTTGCCTCATCCCCAGAAAGTGATGTTGAATCAAATAGATCTACAGTCAGAATATAGGTTTTTTTTAGGCCAACAAACAGGGGATGCAGGTAAAGGGGGACCCTGCCCCACCATTGCAATATGGAAAGCAGAGACAAAAGACCAGGAGGGGGTATGGCAAATGGATGAGGAAGAGGCAGAGGCAGAAGGCCCTGGCAGCAATCAGGACCACCCAGATGGTCCAGTCGAGCCAACAAGTGGCAATCATAAATCTGACAGACACCAGTCTAAGTATTGAGCAAGAAAAAGTATTACAAAAAGGACTGTCATTTGTCCCCAGTTCAAACATAAACCCCTTCCAAGTCCATGTTGACTTATTTAAGTTCTATAGGCAGCTACATTTAAAATGCTTTTTTTTAATTGGAACAAGTGAGTCTACAATGAGATGTAATCAGTGCAAACATAGGAAGAACTGGAGTGGGACGTGAACCTCCTGTACCTACTTGTTCAAGTCCCACCAGAACTGAACAGCATGGTGAGACTGTACACCTTAAGAAAAAATCCATTTTCTACCCTCCAACATACTCCAATCATGCTGTCTATACCTTTGCAATGTTGGTGGATAGAGATATGGACTGAATTTTTAAAGAATGGCAGCATAGAAATGTGAACACAAATCTAACCCATAAAGAGAGAGATGCCTTGGAACTGTTACACAAAGACCTTGACTTGGATCTCAAACTGGCTGACAAGGTGGTGAAGTAGTGGTGTGGGGATATAGAAATATGAACAAGAAATGGAAAAACAGCTGTCTGACAAAAAATATTACAGTATGCACATTTGACATCAGACCCTACAGAACAAATTAAAAAGAAAACTTTAGAATTCATCTCGTGAGGGGAACAGCTTGGTCATTTGAGCAAACATGAATGTGAATATTTAAAGATACAAAGTCCAGTGAAACCATACTTACATTTACTGCCAAAAATTACTAAAGAACCCCACAACCCCCTCCCCCCGGCCAACCTATTGGTGCCACAATAGGTTCCTCTATGGAATCATTCTCCCAGTTAATAGACTGCTTTCTGAGACCCTGAATGTTGAAACTTAAACCATATTTGCATGACACAAGTGATGCAATTTGTGTGCTATCTAGTGTCTCTGTAACCTCAGAAGTTATTTTGGCCACCTTTGATATAGAGAATGTATACTGTAATGTGCCCCATCGGGGGTTGGATGGGCTATGATACTACCTTGATCAGCACGAAGACCAAAAGTACCAGACACTGATTTCCTGATTGAGATGGCCAATATGTTATTCACGTCCAACTACTTTATGTATATGGGGAAGTTCTTTGCACAAATTAATGGAACCATTATGGGTACCACATTTGGACACAGTTGGCAAGCCTTTATGTAGGCCTATGGGAGGAAAGTTTTTTATATATGAATTCACTGTTTAAAAATATGCAGTATTTTGGAAACAGTTAATTGATAATTGTTTACTAATTTGGAGAGGACCAACGGCAGGACTCAATACATGTTTCAATTTGATGAATTCAGCAGATGGAAATTTTAAGTTTGTGATGTGAACAGACAGCATACATTTTTTGAACATCACAATATACAAAGATGGGGACACTTTACAGACTACTATGTACAGGAAACCAACAGATTGGAACAGTTTACTTCATTATTCAAGCTGTCAACAAGGGTTCCTTAGGAATAATATACCGATTGAACAGATGCTTCATGTAAAAAAACTGTGTAGTTGTGAAATTGAATTTATCAAACACTCTATGGATATGGTAAATTGTAAATCGGGGATAACCCCCTGGAAAAGTTAGAGAAAGCATGGAAAGAGCAAAAAGTACAGGCCAAGCACAATTATTAATGCTGAGAGAAAAAATACAAAATAGCCAGCTAATTATCCTTGTGACCAACTATTGTAATCAGAGCAATGCTTTTTTATATAATTATCCAATCTTTATTAGTATATACAACAAACACAAACCAATAATAACCACAACAACAGATTTAACATTAAAATGAAAAAAAGTACACAGTAAGTAAACAAGAAAAAAGCCTACAAGTTCCCCACCCAACCCCTGAAGGCTAAATAGGTAAGAACTAACCAAATGAACATCTCTCCCATAAAAGGGTGATATGACATTAATACATAGACCTAGATATTCAAACTGCACCCAAAAAGTGTGCAACAGCAGGATCAAGCGCAAGTCCACTACGCCCATGTGCAAGAAACATGATATTCAAAAACTGCGCAGGCCAAGATGCGCCTACGGCAGACAACTGAATATCATACCACCTGCACCATAGCGCAACCAGGGATGTGCAGTTGTGCATATCTGTTGTGCCATAGCGCAACAAGAGATGCTCAGCAGAGCAGTCCAGATGTGCCATAGCACAACCAGGGATGCCCCCTGTAGCAGGGCAGCAATGCAACAGCACAACCAGGGATGTAAGGGCCCACCACCCATGCCACAGATGGGCAGAGGAGCACACAGCAGAACAGACATCGTCCCCCACACCCCATGCACTGCACAACCGGGGGAAAGCTGGAATAACTACCAGCCCATGGATACCAGCAACCAACCCACAGCTGGGCCATGGTGCCCCAGCACACCCCCTGTCAAGCTGTGACTGGCACACAAGGAGGGATGACCACCCTGTGCCACACCATCCCTCCAATGCAGAGCACACCCTGCACCACAATCATCATACTCCCTTCCCAGGAGTAGTGCTCAACAGTGCAGGACAGCCTATGCATGTCACTACCCCCACTGTGACAATGCAACCCTGTGCACCATGGAGCCATGCAAGGCAGCCCCACCATGTGCACCCTGCTGCGGGTGCAGCAGACAGCAATGCAACAACAGCATACACAGTGCCACCCTGCTCGTCCCTCCCCAAGGTACAGCGTAGAGACCGACCATGCGTCACCACACGAGGTACCCCACATGCGGCAGGACATGCCCCGGACCCCACCACCAGTGGTACAGCACCCTGCACACCCTCCCAAGGACACATACCATCCTAGCACTGGCCACAAAAGCCAGCACAGACAAGCACAGTGTTGCATGGAAGCATGCACCACACAGGATGCAACACAGTGCCGGACAAACACCCACCCATACCCAAGGGCACACCAACACAGGGACACAGTAGCGGGTCAACCAAGCCACTGACGTGTAGCCATGGCTGACGTGGACACATGGCTAGCACCTCTACATTGCACAGGTGGCCTGCCAGCCTGTACAGGCACCATGAAGCTGTATGCCACCAGCATGCTGCTAGAGCACAGGTGTCAGATACTGGAGCATATCCCCTGCAACAGACACAAACAACAGCACGGAAGGGGGACAACAACAGCGGAGGCCACAGTGCCACCGGAGGCAGACGTGCACCATACTGGTTATGGAAGGCAACCAGGCATTTTTCCAGGTACAGTTGTTATCCAGCATGGACAGCCACCACTGACATGCCAGCAGACTGTGCTTATCACAGACATGCAAGGGTGTCAGCTGCATAGGCCATGGATGGTCTTACAGGGGTGCCATGCACACAGTGGAGGCACCATGGACCACTGCACACAGGCATCCAGTACACAGAGTACAACACACAAACCACAGACAGTGACTGATCCCCCTGCCCACACCATAGGCGGTTCACCTTGCACACACACACACACACACACGCCCATGCGTGCACCACCCCTGACGCCATGTACACCACTGCAACTGAGCACCTGTAGCCCGCCGCGAATTAGAGACCACCTCAGTTGTCATAACAAAATGCATATATTCAAAAGAAGTAACAAAAAACTATGTACAAGTATTTACAAGGGGGGGGAAGGGCCACATACCAGGTGGGGGTGGGTAAGGGGCAGGGGTGAACATATGGGAGAGGAAAGAAGGGGTGTAAGGGTTGGTCCGGGGGGGAGGTATTAGTAGGGGCATGGAGTTTTCATCGTGTGAACCGGTCCTCCTCCACATGGTGCCTATTTTGTCTCCTCCTCCCCTCATGGTTACCCTTGCCACCTGGAGCAGCTCCTGCACACCTCTTTCCAGTGCCTGGAGTCACTGTCCACCTAGGATGAGGGAGCAGAGTCAATAAGTGTGACTGTCCATCCCCCTGCAGCACACCCATTGTGCAAGGCATACAGCCATGTGTCACGCCCCTGTGATGGTGTGCGACCACCCACAGTGACCATGTCCACAAGACCTGCCTACTCAGGCAGCCACAGCCATGTGGAACACTGCACACACCCACCGCCCATGTCCTGCACAGCACCACTGTGGCCATACAGTGACTTGGCTATGCGGTCTGAAGACAGTGCCACAGCCATGTGTCCAGTGCACGCATGGACCACCATTGATGCACTCCCAGACATGCAGTGCCACTGGACTGTGCTGACTGTAACAAGTTGCGTGCATGGCAGTGGTGTCAATGAATGGTGGCCATGCCCCGCTGCCTGCCCAGTTATACAGCATGCAATAGTAATCATGGATGTAAGGCACTCACCATCATCAGGCTGGTCCACACGCTGCTGCACACCTTCAGCCCTCCTGCCCTGCTGCTCCTCCAGGTGGTGCCTCTGCTCCCTCGCCTGTCTGCATTCTTCGGGCCCTAAGGTGCAAACATGGAGAGAGGAACATCAGTACAATCCGGTAGCAAAGTCCCCCTGCCCCCATGTGTGTGCAATCCCACACAGCCATACCCATCAACCTCACATGCCGATGCCACCATGGCCAACACTGGATGGCACCCCCCATGTGCCAGACACATGCAACCGTGATACCCGTATGGACAATAACAGTGTATGGATGGGTCACCTACCTGGCCATGGCACCATGCCCCTCCTGGCACGTGCCCGCAGGCAGGTAAGCAGATCCGGGTCCCTGCGCCTGAGGTCCCTGTAACGGTGGCGACACTGCTCCACTGTGCACCCCATACCAGTGGCCTCCTCGAGAGCATCTGCAACCTCCTACCACACTGCACTCCTGGCCCTGTCCAGGGGTACATCACCATACAAAGCCCAGCATGGGGCTCTACAATTGCTACCAGGTTGGCAAGTTCCACCTGGCTCCACATGACTGCCCTTCTCCCCGCCATCTCAGCAATTTGGTGGATTCAAAATGGTGCTCGACAGTGCAGTCCTGCCACGTGCAGATGCTGCACAGTACAGCGCTGCCATTCCCTATCGCACTGTCACCGAACAGCATGATAGTGGTGCACCCATGCCTGACACATGGCACCTAGGGGGGCAAAGGTCGGGCTCAGGGTCATAGGTCTCTGGTGCCTGGACAGCCACATTGCAATTGGAACCCAATGCGTGTAGCATGATTGGGTGCCTTGGTGCCACCTTCTGTAGCGGCCTACAGCGCTGTTGCCCCAGTGCTCCTACGATGCCCCAGTGCCACAGCACCATATATATGAACAGTGCAGTAGCGCCACTGGCACAATGGTGGCCGTGCCCTGCATTGCATCCCATGCACAGCATGTCAGCAGCACGGCAGGTGCCTGCATCATCAACCCAGGCATGCGCAGTTAGATGTGTACTGCACATGTCACAGAACTGCACCCTTGGCTCAGCACGTTCAACACAATAGCGCAAAGCACAACAGCGTGATATTCAGCCAGCATATGCAAATCAGCTAATCAGCCATTCAAAGGCGCAGTCACTGCATTTGCATCCACTTAAAAATGTGCCTCACCTCATTTGAATGCACTGCGCTATAAAAAATGTGACATTGGGCTGCACTGGCCATAGTCAGTTACTGCAGTCTATTGTGGTGAGTTGCATGCTGTTTAGGAGTGTGGACTGTGGTGTTTGGGACATGCATGGGACTGCACAGTCACAGGTAACACCTGTCATTCTCACAGGAGGAATCATGACCGATCATGAGGTGGAGGAAGAGGAACAGAGACGTGGGAGGAAGAGGAGGCTGAACTTCACAAAGGCAGAGACAGATGCCCTGTTTGAGGCCTACCTTGACCAGGAGCCACTGCTCAGTGGATGCCAGGGAACACCACAGGCCCATGCTGCTGCAAGGGAAGAGGTGGCGCGTGCTATCAACCTGCATGGCAGCCACCAGCGCTCCGCACAGGAGTGCAAAAAGAAGATGGGCACGGACAGGCGGAGAATTAAAGAGAAGGTGGCTGCCATCAGGGCAGCATGGTCTGTGACTGGTGGGGGACAGCTGGAGGTGAAACACCTGACCCCACAAGAAGAGTGGGTTGCTGGCAGCATGCAGTGTTGCACCATCGAGGGTGTTCTGGGTGGTGGATTCCAGATGGATGGTAGCCTGTCACTGCATGGTAAGTCCTGGTCTGTCAATGGGGGGGCAGGGTAGGTCACATACATTAATGCTACTGTTTTTCCCTTACAGCTCCTGAGCATGTACATGGGTCACCGGTGGTGGGCTTCTCCACTGATGGCAGTAGCATGGAGATGGAGGAGGGCTCGTCCACCTCCACAGGCGTACTGGGGTCAGGGCGATGGTGGGCCCACCTGCATGTCTGGACTGATGTTGGTGGAGCAGGTGCAGAAGAGGCCCTGCCCATGTCCCAGCATGCCAGTGTCCATGGATGCCAGCATGCTGAGACTCGGGCTGGCGCCAGATCCATCACCGATGATGATGGAGCTAATGTCATGGGCAGTGAGGCATGTGGTCCACAAGATGGTCACAAAGCAGGTGACATCGTGGCCATGGCTGTGGGTGGTGCCACTGTGGAGGCCTGTGTAACATCACAGTCCCAGCCTGTGCCTGTCTGCACCAGTGGGGCAGCACTGATGTGTGTCCAGGAAAGTGGGACTGTTGCAGCCACTGCAGTGGCACCATTGAGCATTGGAGAAAGGCAGCCAGAGGGGCAGTATCAGCAGTCTGCCAATGGACATGGGGGTACAGTGTCAGGAGGTGGCGTCAGTGCACTGCCTGTGGACATGCCCAGGCCTGTCCCTGGTGTGCAGCACCCACTCTCAAGGGGTGATGACCATCAGGGCCATGAACACCATGAGGGACAGCATGCCGATCAGGCAGATGACCTCTTAGATGAGCACACCCTCATAATCCAAGCATCAGTCAATCAGCAGATGCAGCTTGTGATGGTGGTGGATGCACTCAGTGCAGCTCTGCACCAGGAAGAGGAGTGGCACAGCAGAGACACTGTCTGGCAGGGATGGACCAGTTGCGGGAGGATGTGACCGCTGCCATTGACAGGCAGACACAGGCATTCACAGCTGTCATGGCCACAATGGGCACACAGTTATTTTCCCATGCATAGCAGACACTGCACAGTGCAATTTTCAACCCCCCATTCCTGGCATTGTGCGACACCCTCCTTGTCAACACCGGGTTCAGCTGTGGGCATCCTGAGCATGCCTGGCACAGGAATGTTTGGTGTGCTGCAGACCCCTGTGCGAGCACGTTCGCGTTCACACAGTGGAACACCTGGGGGACCGTCAGTGCCCTCCCATGAGGCCATTGGTTAACCTGTCACTGCTGGCAGGCCTCAGCAGGGCCGCCCATGTATCCATGGCGGCCGTGGCACTGTTGCACATGACTGACCTGTCTCCCAGCATGGCAACTGTCTGATGCTGCCCTGTATGTATTGTGCTGTTCAGCATGCAATGCATGGGTGGGATACCCGGCCCTGCACGCACATGCACGTTCCATCTGCGCACCCTCCAGGCTGCTGTCCGCTGTGGTGTGTGCATGAAGATGCCTGCACTGCACTGTCTGCCACTGTGCAATGGTGCCCAGCGTCTGACACACGCACAATGACAGGCAGTGGGTGTGGTGGTCTGTGGATGTGTGTGTGGCTAGGGGTGGCGGTCTGGGTTGGCATGACTCCTACCCTTTGTGCATGTCTTGTGGGGTATGTGTATGTGTGTTTGACCATGTGCCATGTTAGACTTTGCCCATCCCTGGTGGTGTGTGCGGTTCCATGCTCGGCCACTTCCCTTGAGAGCATGCACCCCATGTGTTTGTCCATGTGTGTTTGTGGGTTGTGCCTTTGCCACTGGCAGTTGCACATGGCCCCATGACTTACCTGGGTTGGCTGAAGTGCTCCTCTGTGATGGTGTCCCGGTGCAGCTGTGCCAGCTGGATCAGTCAGGAGTCCCATCACCCAAGGGCGGGCTGCCCATCACCATCTTCACCAGCTTCCTCATCATCCCCATCGCTGTCACCCTCTTTGACCTGTACGGCTATCCCACAGTCGTTGGCCATGTTGTGCAGGATGCAACAGGCCAGGAATAGCCCACAGGTCTTTGAGGGGCTGTACTGTAGGGCACCGCCAGATGTGTCCAGGCAACGGAAATGTGCCTTCTGTATCCTGAACACCCACTCAATGATATTGCGTGTGGTGGCATGTGCCTCATTGTAGCATTGCTGCAATGGGGTCGTGAGCCACTGGTATGGTGTGAGCAGCCAGGGACGGAGTGGGTATCCACTGTCATCTGTGTATAGAGGGTGGAGGTTAGTTTGGTGATCAGCGTCACTCTGCCTTGGGCCATCTAGGCCAATACCCATGTCACCTCTGACTATGCCCCCCCAAGCTCTATGTTTTTCCTTGTGGTTTGCATACCACCCACTAAATGGCCAGTGGGAATGTCCCCACTCTTGAATCTGTGGCACAATGCTGACTGGTGCCAGTTGAAGGCATCATGTGCTCCCCCAGGGTGTGTGGCACAGACATTGATTATGCACCCCCCTGGCATCACACACCACCTGGCAGTTGATGCTTGCATAGCCCTTCCAATTGATATATGCGGCCCCTTCGGGGCCAGGTGGTGTGCGGATGACCACATTGGGTGCAGTCTATTGCCCCTAGCACACCAGGCATACGTGCTACCCTGTGGAACTCCTGTATGTTTGCTGTGCACTCCGCCAGTGTGCTGTGGGAAATGGACGTACTCCACAGCATGTGGCAGCAGTGCACCGAGGAATTGGGTGAGGTGGCATGATGCGACTGACTGGGTTATGCCTGTGGTGTCCCCTGTTGGTCTCTGGAAGGTACCCATGGTGAGCGGGCACATGCAAGCTGTCACTTTTGTCTCCACTGACAGAGCATGGCTCCGTCATGTGGGTGCCTGCATCACATCACTGCACAGCTCACAGAGCTGCCTCAGAATGCCCCAGTTCAGACGGTACAAGCCCATGATCTCGGTATCTGTGTACAGCTCGAAGCTGGTGTGGGCTTGATACTGCCTGTTGGGGGCATACCGCTGATGGGCCCTTCCACAGCTGCACCCTCCTGCCGCCTGCCTTCTCACCCCCCTCATTACTGCCTCCATCTGGATGGTGGCACTGGCCATGTCTCTGGCTTGTGTTCCTCCCCGGCAGCTGTTTCTGTGTTCCCCCTGCTGTCCTGGGTGCTACTTCCCCTGCACCGGGAACACCTTCCTCTGGTGGCCTCATTGCTGTGTGGCACTTCCCCCTTCTGCATTGTGGTTGTGGCTGTGGCTGTGGCTCCCCACACCTTCCCTGTGCCTGTGGGTTCTGGGTGCCCTTTCTCTGTCCTGCCCAGTGTGTCTGGCTATAGTTCAGCAACATGTGCCTTCCCCGTAGTGTTCTTGTGCCTCTCCCTTGTTCCTTTTGATTTTGGCTCATTTCCACTATCACACAACTTCCGCTTGCTCCCCTATTGCACATGGCGCATGTTGTTGAATATCGCACTTAACCATTTATGCATGGTTCCTCCCCCTTCAGTTGTGCATGCATTCATTATCATTGTACTCTTGCGCAGTGTGATTTGGGGGGCGCATCTGCTTCCCACTGAATATCGCAGAAAGGCGCATTTTCGGACTTGCGCTGGAGCAACCCTATTGCGCATGGCTCAACCCTTTTGAATATCTGGGCCAGTATGTATTGTTCTGAGTTATCACATGTACACCCCTAGAACTTTCAAAATTTAAAACAGTATATTATAATAAAACAATATTCATATAAATTTGATCTCAGTAATAAGAACTAGGAAGTAAATGTGATGGATGTAAACACAGGGTAACATTTAAGGAAAGCAAAATTCTTCATGAATAAAGAGATTTATAAACAGAGTAAAGAAAAACATACATCTGGATGTAGAAGTAAGTATAAAGGACTTGTTCACTGGGTCTACTCCAAGAGCAAACTATAAAGATTCCTCCAAAGATTATAGAAACTAGAAAGGTTATCATTAATACTAGCAATCAATTTACCAAGTCTTAACTTGTGTAAAATATGTATAGACCAGTTTTTATAAGACGTGATGTCCCTAACTAGCCAATTTCTTAAAATTAGTTGTTTAGTGGAAATTGCAATTAACGCCAACATGACCATATCAGGTTTATTAGTTAATACATCATAGTTTCCAATAGATACATAGATACTGTCAGCAGATAAGAGCTCATGGCCCTCCCAGTCTGCCCATTTCAGCTTGTAAGTTCCTTTTATGTTTTCTAAAAGTCTGTTGCCACTTACCCCTGACCATCAGGATTCCCTTATGTCTAATCCATGCATTTTTAAATCCCATGATTATTTCAGCCCCACCACTTCCTCTGACAGGGTGTTCCACTTGTCCACCACACTTTCTGTGAAGAAATTCTTCATGTTTCCTCTGAATCGCCCTCTCTCCAACTTTATCCCATGCCTTCTGTATCAGTAACACAGCCTTTGAGATGATATGCACCATGTAGATTTAATTAATCTAATACTCTATTTTTTATATCATTCAATAAAGGCCAGCCTAAGGGGAAATAACATAGGATGTGGCTCAAAGTTCCAGTACCCAAGTTACATCTAAAACATTTATCTGGAGCTTGTAAGCCAATTCTGCATAGTCTATGCAGAGTCATAAAAGTGTTGTGTAGGATTTTAAACTGAATAAGTTTTAGGTTATCCAAGGTAATGTATTTCTACATGTTATTCCAAATAAGTGAACAGTCCAGGTTATTGTTATTTAGTTCCTGTACCCAGTATGAAGGTTGAATTGGTTTATCCAAGTATTTAACCAAGAGCAATACTTTACATATATTGACAATGGGATGTAAATAAAAGCCTGCATTTATGAGCCTGTATAAGACTTCCTGATAGTCCTTGGTCCACGGAAAAGGTCCAGAACACAATATAATGACAGTTTTCAATGATAAGAGTTGTAAAATTAATTTTTTACTAATATTCAGTTTTTGTAAAATTTCACTAAGGAGTAAAAGAGAGACATCCTTTAGTAAGGATGACACAGATAAAGTATTAGCTGCAGGAAACCAGGAACTTGTTAACATTTTTCCATTAATTTTGAAATTGTAATTATTAATAAGAGGCTGATTAATATCTTTAAATAAGTGTAGCTCTAAGAATTTACCCATTTTATTATGTACTTTGGAAGAGGTTCCTATAACTGTGTTTTTAAGCGTCATTGTCAAATTTGATGTTTTCAAGAATAACATAGGCATAGGAGATATATTATTCTTAAGGAGAAAATGCTCTATGTCAAGCCAAATGGAATAATAACTATACAAATCAATATTGGAAGAAAGCCATTTATGGTATTTGTTAACATGTGAAGACAGATAATAGAGAAATAAGTTACGTAGTTTAATGTCACCATTTGATTTTGGTAATATTAGTTAATTAAAAGCAATTATAGCAGGTTTTCCCCCATAAAAACAAATTTATTACACTGTGTAAGAAGACAAACCATTTTAATGGTAGAAATAAGTTTAGCATGTTTGAAGGGTGGAAAAGTCTGGGAAAATGTTCATTTTTATGATGTTTACCCTCCCCAAAACAGATAAAAGCAGTAATGTCCATCTATTAATATCTTGTTTTATCCTAATGATTAAGTTGTTGAGATTTAGGTTAATAATTTGGGAATTTTCTTGAGTGAGGTAAATCCCCAAATATGTTATCTGATTTAGCATCCAAAGTAAACCTACTGTAGATTTGCAATGTCATCTTTAAACAGGCCTCTATTTAAGGGCATAACCACCATTTTGTCTTTGTTTAACTTGTAGTTAGATATTTTGCTGAATTCCTGAATTGTATCTAGGATCACTTGAATATAATCCTTTGGATAGCTAGATTGTCTACTAGGATTTTCTGACAGTTAAACTATTTTTAAATAAATTACAGGTGGCTGAGGAGTTGAAAAAGGAGCTTGCAAACTCTGCTTATCTTGGAAGTAACTTCACAAGTGTTTGAATACTGCATTTGGTTGTCCCTTGGGGGTAGCTGGATTGACTACTAGGATTTTGGGACAGAAACTATTTTTAAATAATTTACTGGTGCGTAGGAGTTTGTGATAGTTAAACTATTTTTAAATAAGTTACTGTGGTTAAGGAGTTGTCATAACAAAACCTGCAGAGTGAATTGAAACACAGACAGCCTTAGGTGCAAGACATTGTTTTCAGACCACAAAGTGTTGTATTGGAACAGGAAGGGCTGCATCTTAACCATTGTCAACAAATTGCCCTGGGTGGAGATATCCAGACTAGATCAGATTATTATAAGTTACTGGAGGCTACAATTTTTAGAGACACAAAGCACATTTTCTTGACCTGGAAGGACACTGCTTCTTTATTCAGCTGTGAGCTGTGTGAGAAATTCTATATTGCACTTGATATCTGCAACAAATGTGCACTTTGCTTAATTCTGTGGGAGTTGAAACTAACTACCCTTGGTAATTGCTTTTTATTCACATATTTATTTAGTGTTTAACCAAGAAGGGGCTTGCAAACTCTGTTTATCTTGTTAGTAACTTCAGAAGGATTTAAATACTGCATTTGGGTATATCCTTGGAGGTAGCTAGATTGTCTACTAGGATTTTCTGACAGTTAAACTATTTTTAAATAAATTACAGGTGGCTGAGGAGTTGAAAAAGGAGCTTCAAACTCTGCTTATCTTGGAAGTAACTTCACAAGTGTTTGAATACTGCATTTGGTTGTCCTTGGGGGTAGCTGGATTGACTACTAGGATTTTGGGACAGAAACTATTTTTAAATAATTTACTGGTGCGTAGGAGTTTGTGATAGTTAAACTATTTTTAAATAAGTTACTGTGGTTAAGGAGTTGTCATAGCAAAACCTGCAGTGTGAAACAGGAAAAGACAGTCTTTCAAGCACCAGAGGGAGGTGGATCTAGGTTTACATTTGTATGTTACAATTCTTAAGATTTTCAGTGCAGGAAGAGTTTAAAGCACAACTGACTTATTTTGAGGCTGACAGCTTTCAGAGCATGAACCACCAGGCCTGTTTTGGGTCTGGGGAGGTTTACCTGTGTCTGACTTGGATGTGCAGATTTTTCTCTGTTTGATTAGCAGGGTATTTTCTCTGTCAAATTGTTGTGTAGGGCATCTTGCTGACAGGAAGGCACTCATCGCAGCAGTGGGTCAGAGCTTTTAGCTGATTGTTTTGTGAGGGCACAGTTTAGGCTCAACTCTTCCCACCCTCACCCCACCCACTCCTTGAAATAGTTCCTTTATACCTGGGGTTCTGACATCATTTCTCAAGAGTGAAGTGCATATCACTGTCATATCCTCTCTAGCACACTGCACTGACAATATAAGCATACACATTGTATTATATATATATATATATATATATATATATTTCTATATAACAACCAATCACACACACACACACACACACACAAAATGTGGGAGTAGTGCAATGTAATGGCTGTGGGGCAGCAGTCTTCAAGGAGTCTTTCTGGAGGCTGAGAGGCTGCCCTATTTGCAGACAACTCTCTGCCCTGAGGGAGGAAGTTGCCTGTCTTCAGGCCACACTGGACAGTAGTAAGGGAACCTTCCCCCAGGCCACACTGGATGGTAGGAAGGACCTCCTCCATCCAGGGAGTACCAGAGCCACCACCACTACCTCAGAGGTTGCGAAGAAAGCACAGCAGTTGGACCACAGTGGGCTCAGGAAGGGTGAGGATGGTGGAACAGAGGCACACCCAGCCAGTTGTTCCACACCACAATCTATACACCATTCTGGGGGAGCATAGCTCCCCTATGGATGCACCCACAGAGGAGACTAAGAAGGCAGAAGACAACTGTCACAAGGGAGACCCACAGGAAGGAGGCAGAGGACACCACAAGGAAAGGAAGCAGCTCCTGCTAGGGGACTCAATTATTAGGGGGCTAGAACTGGGAGGAGCAGGAAAAACTTAAGTAAGCTGCCTGCCTGGTGCCATGGCTTGGAGAGACAGGAAGTGCATCCTCAGGATTATGAGAACAGCCACACGGGAGTCTGAGCTGGACGTCATTGTCCAAATAGGGACAAATGACTTGGCTAATCATGAGATTAGAGCAGTGCAGAAGGACTTTGTAGAACTGGGGAGGGGCCTAAGACAAGTAGCACACACAATATCCTTCTCTGAGGTGCTGCCTGTCAATGGCATGAGTGAGGCGAGGGTACTTTGCACCATGCAGTTTAATGAATGGTTGAAAAAATGGTGTGGAGCAGAGGGGTTTGGCTTCATTGGGAACTGGGGTTCCACTTGGAGGGACACCAGCCTATACTGGCAGGATGATCTGCATCTGTCCAGGAAGGGAACAAGTCTTTTGAGCAATTGGTTTAAATGCTTCATTGGCAAGCTTTTAAACTAGTCATGGGGGAGGCACTGATAAGCAGCAGAAAAATCCCAGCCTCTCCCTACAAAACAGGGTACTAAATGAGAAAAAGACTGAGGTAGAAAGGTCAGTGGGGGATGCTGCAAAAGAAGGTAAAGCCATCAAAAAATGGAGAACAATGAGTACCAATGTCCGTAGTCTGAGTAACAAGCTTCTGAATTAGTGGCCTTGATGGAGGAGGAACATCTGATATCATGGAGTCACAGAAACATGGTACACACAAAACCATGACCGGACATAAACATACCAGGAACACTATCTACAGGAGGGATAGGAGGGTAAAGAGGAGGAGGAGTAGCTCTTTACATAAGGGAAGGAATCAAAGCAACAGAACAAAAGGGAAAACAGGGAGGAGAAGAAGCACTGTGGGTAAATTTGGAGACTGGCAATGGCACCACAATCCTCACAGGGGTTGTATACAGACCCCCTTCTCAGGGGGAGGAAATGGACAAGGAAATGATAGAAAGAATACTTAGAATGGCAGACAAAGGGGAGATATTGCTGATGGGTGATCTGAATATGCCAGATGTTAACTGGAGTGCAGTTGCAGCAGCCACTTCAAAGAGTGGGGTTATTCTAGATGCCCTACAGGGGCATGCCTTAGACAACTAGTATTGGAGTCCACTTGAGAGGGAGCAATCTTAGACCTGGTTCTCTCAAATGGAGATGAAGAGAGGATCCAGATGTAGAAGTGGTAGCCATCTGGGAACTAGTGACCATCGAACAGTATGGTTCACAATAAACACAGCAATAGAGTCAAGCATCACAAAGGCAAAAGTACTGGACATTAGGAGGGCTGACTTTGCCAAAATGGGTGAGTGCCTAAGGAATGCACTAGCAAATGGGCAGGAAGGAGGGGTGGAAGAACAATGGGGAATAATAAAAATTGCCATCACAGAGGTAACAAGCCTTTGTGTGAAGCAAATAAACAAAACTAAACAATGTAAGAAACCACTATGGTTCTGAAAGGAAGTGGCAGTGAAGGTTCAAGAGAAAAAGAAAGCATTCAGGAAGTACAAGGACTCACAGAAGGACCAGGACAGAGAACTGTATCAGTTTAAGCAAAAGGAAGCTGGGAAGGCAGTCAGAACAGTAAAGGCCCTAACCAAGGAAAAGATAGCCAACTCAGTTAAGAAGGGGGATAAAACCTTTTATAGGTACATCAGGGAGCGAAGGAAGACCAAGGGAGGGTTAGTGAGGCTTAATAAAGAGGAGGGAGGGTGGGCAGAGGGTGACTGTGAAAAGTCAGAGATACTAAATAAATATTTTTGCTCAGTATTTACAAAGGAAGAGGGGGAGGTACCTAAAACAAACAGTAGAAACACTCTGGATACAGAAGTTGATACCAGCCCATTTACAGAAGAAAGGGTTCTGAAAGAACTCTAAAACTGAAGGTGGACAAAGCAATGGGGCCTGATGGGATTCATTCCAGAATTCTAAAAGAACTAAGTGTAGAACTAGTGACACCACTGACTACCCTCTTTAACAAATCATGGGAGGATGGGGTGGTACCCAAGGACTGGAGGAGGGCAGATGTGATTCCCCTTCACAAAAGTGGGAACAAGGCAGAAGCAGGAAACTACAGACCTGTTAGTTTAACCTCAGTGGTAGGGAAAATGATGGAATCACTTCTGAAGGAAAGAATTGTTGAGTATCTAGATGCCAGAGGGGCTCAGGACCCAAGGCAGCATGGATTCACAGTGCGAAGGTCATGCCAGACAAATCTGATAGATTTCTTTGACTGGGTGACCAAAGTAGTAGATCAGGGAGGGGCTGTGGACATGGCCTACCTAGACTTTAGCAAGGCATTTGACACAATCCCACACAAAAGATTAATATACAAGTTAGCCAGCCTGGGATTGGGTCCCAAGATGACAGCCTGGGTAAAGAATTGGCTGGAGAATAGGACACAGAGAGTAATAGTAAATGGAGTCCACTCAGAAGAAAGAGGGGTGACTAGTGGGGTATTGCAGGGTTTAGTATTAGGACTAGTCCGCTTCAATGTCTTTATAAGCAACATTGCAGAGGGACAGGAAGGAAAAGTATGTCTCTTTGCAGATGACACAAAGATCTGCAACAGAGTTGATGCACAAGGTGGGGTGGAATGGATGAGAAGGGACTTGGCAAGGTTAGAGGAATGGTCAAATGTATGGCAGCTTAGATTCAATGCTAAGAAGTACAAGGTAATGCACCTGGGAAACAAAAACCCAGGGGAAGAGTACACAATGGGGGGTGAGACACTAACAACAACAAAAATGGAAAGGGACCTGGGGGTAGTCATATCAGATGACCTAAAGGTGGGCAAGCAATGTGAGAGGGCAGCAAGGAGGGCTGGGGGGATACTGGGATGCACAGAGAGGCATCATCAGTAGAAAACAGGAAGTTATTATTCCTCTGTACAGACAGTTGGTGAGACCCCATCTGGAGTACTGCAGTAGTTCTGGAGACCCAGTCTCCAAAAATATATAGACAGGATGGAGGCTGTCCAGAGTAGGATTAATCAAATGGTGCAGGGTCTGCAACGGAAGACATATGAAGAGAGACTTAAGGAGCTGAATATGTATAGCCTCGAGGAAAGGAGGAGAGGGGGGACATGATAGAAACTTTCAAGTACCTCAAGGGAATCAACAAAGTCCAAGAGGGTAGCATCTTTCAAAAAAAGAGGTGTGCAAGAACAAGGGGGCACAATTTGAAGATAGAAGGGGGGCGGCTCAGAGGTAATTTAAGGAAGTATTTTTTCACAGAGAGAGTTGTGGATGCATGGAACGGCCTTCTGGAGGAGGTTGTGGAGTCAAGAACAGTGGTGGAATTCAAGCATGCATGGGACAGTCATAAGGCAATTCTAGGGTTGGGGGTAGGAAGACGTAGGCTGCTGGTTAACTAGGATCTGCAGCTTATCCATTAGGTAGGGAAATAGGCAGACTGGGTGGGCCAAGCGGTCCTTATCTGCCATCAAAATCTATGTTTCTGTGGATTCGATACATGCAAAAGCACATTGTCAGTTTATGCTGAGAGTTTTAGGTGAAACTGACCAACTCAGATGCCTCAGATGTGTGGGTTGATGTTTAAAAAGTATAGAAGAAGTTTTAGATAAAGGTTAAATTGAATTGGGGATAAGACACCCTTGCAGCATGCCACAAAATAACTGAAATGAGGATGAAAATAAACCATTACTAAATATTTGAATTGTAGACTAGGGCCCAGATATTCAAAAGGGTTGCTCCATGCACAACAGGGTTGAGCAAGCGCAAGTCCAAAAATGCGCCATTCTGCTATATTCAGCAGGAGGCAGTTACATCACTGACAACAGGTTGCGCAACAGCGCAATGCAAATGAATGCATGCTCAACAGGAGGGGGAGGAACCATGCATAAACTGCGCAACCTGATATTCAGTCGGGTTGTGCAGAGTTGTGTGTGCGCAACCCCCAACCTGCGCCTGCACAACCTTGAGCCAAAAAAAAAAGGATCAAGTTGAGGGCCACCCACAGGTGAGCTGCTGTATTGCAGGGTGCAACACAGCAGCTGCCACCCCTGGCTGGCCCCCAACTCAGTCCCTGTGCCCCCCCACCAGCCCAATCGCGGGCAGAACGTAAAAACAACCCGCCGCCCACACATCTCCCAAAGCCCGATCACGGGCATACAGTAACATGCCCCCCCACATCTCCCAAAGCCTGATCGCAGGGATATACAGTAACATGCCCCCACACATCTCCTAAAGCCCGATCCTGGGCATACAGTAACATGCCCCCCCACAATATCTCCCAAAGCCCGATCACAAGTATAGCAGTAACATGCCCTCACACATTTCCGAAGCCCGACGCGGGCATATTAGTAACATGCTCTCCACACATCTCCCAAAGCCCGATCGCGGCAGAACGTGTATCAACCCCCAGTGCCCGATCGTGGGCAGAAACATCATTCACAAATCTGGATTATCATGTACGGTATGGGCTGCACACCCATTGGCTGTAGCTCTGCACCAATGGGCGTGCAGCCCTACCGGAAGTCAGTCGGCGGGCGGCGGGGCGGCAGGCGGTTGGGATGCTGCCGCCCGCCGCCGCCGGGGGAGCGGGTGAAGAGGCTTCGGGCGGGTGGGGGGACACTCAGACACCAGGAGATGTTTGGGGGTTGTAATTTGACATTCTGCCCGCGACTCGGCATTACGGTCCACTGACCACCAGGAGATATTCGGGTTGGGGGGCTTTTACATTCTGCCCGCATCAGGCACTGGGGGTTGATACGTTCTGCCCGCGATCGGGCTTCAGGAGATGTGTGGGGAATGTATACACTGATACTGCCCGCGATCGGGCTGCAGGGGCGACGGTCCTCGACGGCTGCTGCCTGGCAGGGCGGCCAGGCGCAAGTCCTCGGGGATCGGCGCACCTACATGCTAATGGCATGCAAATGGGGCCATAAATAGATGCAATGGCCCCGCTGCTCCTTGTCATAAATTATGGCCCCATTTGCATGTCACCTTTTGAATATCGGAAATTTGGCGTGATGGCAAGAATGGTACTTGCGCCACCGCAAGTTTAATGCTCAACTCTGGCAACTTGCGGTGGTGCAAGTTCAGCGCAGTGGCTGTGGCTGGGGGGTGATATTCAAAGGAGTTGCTCAATAGCGCAACTCCTTTGAATATCGCCCCGGCCACACCCCTGCGCAACTATTTTGAGCAGCGCAGGGGCTTGCACCTCAGAATGGTGCAGTTTGAATATCTGTGCCTAGGAATATAAAACTTTAAACCAATCAATAAACAATGTGAGAAAGCCAAATTTAAAAAGGTGGCCAGGAGAAAATTCATATAAATCCTATCAAAAGCTTTCTCTGTATCCAGGGACACAAGAGCCACGGGAGATTTGGAGTATCTGGAGGTAAAGAAAACATAAGATAATTTACTAATGTGATCAGAAGCTTGCCTTGAGGACATACAACTGATTTATTCTCTGCAAATCAGATGATTCAAAATATTCTTGATTCTGCAAGCCAGAATGGCTGTAAACATTTTTATAGCATAATGTATAATGAGATAGGATGTTAGCTACTAACCCTATCGCTAGGTTTTTCAGGTTTAGGCAATAATATTATTAGAGATTCTAACAGACTATGATCATTCATCCCGTATTTTAAGATATATATTTGTAGAATGCTTGCAAAATGAGTGTTAATAATTCCTTAAAGGTTTTGTAAAAAATTGACGTAAAGCAGTCAGGTCCAAGTGATTTATCAAGTTTTAAATTATTTATAACTTCAATTGTCTCTTGATCACTGATAGGCCTAGTAAGATTATGTGCCTGTTGTGAGTCAATTTGTGGACGCAAACATTGTTTAGATAATTATTGATCATATTTTGTTAAGGAGGATTAGAAATCAGTCCGTATAGAAGTTTTCAAATTCTGACAGAATCTGTCTAGGATCAGTTTTGATGGAGCCTTCATCTTCCTCTTAGATAACAGAGACAATATTTTTTGAAGTGTAAAGCTGTTTAAGCTTATTGGCTGCATTTCTACTAGGCGTCTCCCATAAATCAATATATTTTGCTTTTGTTCTCATGAAAAGGTATTCCACCTTTTCTTTGGTTAAAATGTAATACTGATCTCTGCAAATATTCAGATCTTGAAATATTTGTTTGAGGGAGAGATGGGGGTTTGGTTTTCTAAATCTTGGATTTTAGTAAGTAACTGTATCATAGTTTCATAGTGCTTTACATGCTCAGGAGAAAGAGCCTTTTTCGAGCACACCACCCAAGGATGGAATCATAGTTTAATGGTATTCTACTTTTTTTTTACCCATATGAGTGTCAAGTTGTTTTTTGAAAGTGTTCATGGTTATGCTCTCAACAAATGCACATGGGAGTGCATTCCATGGTTTCACAACATGTTGTGAGAACCATTGACTCCTTTTTTGAATTCTGCAAGTTTCACCCTTTAATTTAAGATTGTGTGTTCTGGTTTGAACCATAGAGTAGTTTCTTTCTAGTCCCAGGGTTTTCATTAGGAGAGGTTCTTTCATGGCTTTGTGTGTTAAACACAGGTCTGAATGGAGTTGCCTAGATTCCATGGAGTAAAGGTTGAGTCATACTAGTCTGTCTCCAGATTCGACATTTTTCATTCCACTAATCTTTTTTGTTATTTTTCTCTGAACTCTCACCATCAATTTCTTTCCTTTTATTGTCTTGAGTACACAAAGGGGGGAGCAGTAGTCATGGTGTGGTCTCAAAAGCCAAGTATATAGTGGAAATATAATACTGGATTGCCTGCTCTTTATGTGCTTTAAGATACTCCCTATGATTCGTTGGCATTTTTTAACT
Organism: Neoceratodus forsteri; assembly: GCA_016271365.2. Lineage (NCBI taxonomy): Eukaryota > Metazoa > Chordata > Ceratodontiformes > Ceratodontidae > Neoceratodus > Neoceratodus forsteri. The sequence goes on along the minus strand of CM057449.1, from coordinate 536,336,662 downwards.
TTTGCTAATGTGTGAATTTCAAAGTTGAGTTTATTGTCAATAGTAACTCCTAAATCCTTTTCATTTGTAGTTTCTTGTAGTATAACATTATTTAATTTATACTTGTATTTTAAGTTGGTGTGCCCCAGATGCATGACTCTACATTTTGGATAATTTCTTTTTTTTTCTATTTATTCTTTATACCCCTGCTGCCGGTAGCCCGGTACTTTCAGCTGGTCACGCTTCCACCCCCCCACATCGGCCTCGCGCCCTTCCGATACCCCATGGCTTACCCCCCACGGTGGGGCTGCGGCACTGGGGCCACATGCCGCAGGCGTCGGACTAGGTCGGAGGGCTGGCCTGAGGGGCTAATTAGCTGTGACGGCTTCATCAAGGCCCCGCGGATTCTCCCTTTTTCCTTTTCCGGGAGGCGGGACGCAATGATGCAGAGCCGCCTTGCCCCGCCTCCGATACGCACTGTTGAGGTCGGCAGTCGCGGCACACCTGGTCTCCACCAGGAGTCACAGAGACCCCAACACTTCCCCATCCCTCCCCGAGAGGGAGAGCAGTCCGTGGGGCGCTCTATCCTTCTCCCCAGCCTAGCCCTCAGCGACCGAGTCCATTCCTGAACCCGGGTCGCCGCATCACAAGCGAAATTCCCATCACAGGCCAGGCGGCCGGCCCTACATTTTGGATAATTAAATGCCATTGTATTATCAAGTGCCCAGGTTTCTAATGGGTGTAGTTCTTTTTGGTAATCTTGTGTTGGTTCAAGGTTGTTGATTATCCAACCTAATTTGCAGTCACCTGCATATTTTGCCATCCAGGTCTTAGGTGATGACTGCATTGATGAAATTAGGGTGTTAAATAAAGCTGGGCCCAGGACAGATCCTTGAGGGACCCCACTTGTAACTGTAAGTCAAGTAGAGGCGTATCCTTTGATAACAGTGCATCGATGATCATATAACCATGAAGTACCCAGTTTATGAGTGTAGGGTGAAATTTGAGTTGGTTCATATAATTTATTAGAATATGGTGGGAAACTTTATCGAATGCTTTGGCAATGTTGAGAAAGATAATATCCACTGGCAGGCCTGCATCTAGGGATGAGCTAACATCTTCAAAAAAGCTTAGCAGATTAGTAATACAGGAACTGCCAGGGAAAAAGCCATGTTGTGTGGAGTCCTGTAAGTTATTATAAGTTATATGTTCTTCTAACCTAGGGAGTAAAAGTTTTTCTAGAATTTTTCCTATGACCAATGTTAAGTTTATAGGTCTGTAATTGGAAACATCTTTCTTATGTCCAAATTAATGAATTGGCATAACAAGAGCATCATTCCAGGCAGGAATTGTTACTCCTTGATTTAATGAAGCATTATACAGTAGAGTTAAGGGGTTTGATATTTCGTCTGTAATTTCTTTAAAGGGATGTCCATCTAGGGATAGTTGACATTGTAACCACGGAAAGCTGCTTTTCGATGAGTTGTTGACTCAACCTGTAATATTTTGTTGGCCAATATACCCATTCAGTTTCAGCTATAAAGGAGGGAAACTGAATGGATATAATTCTGGCCCTAAAAGTCTTACAGGTTCAGTCAATAACTTATGTAAAGCAGCTTTTCATTGGTAACAATATTGATTAATTTAATCCTAGATGGACATTTCCCTTTAAGGAATCTTGAGTGAATACTATCTGGTCCTGCTGAGGAGTTCATTTTTAGCTTGAGTAATACACTCCTTACTTCTTCTTCAGAGAAAGGGGCCATGGATGTCTGATTATCAGTTGAAGGCACTCTAATGGTAGTTTCCTTAGGTGTGAAGACTGTATGGAAATAGTCATTGAACTCTGTTGCCATTGCAGCTTCTGAACTTATTATCCCCTTATCTGTTTTTATTGGTCCTTTTGTTGTTTGGGTGCCTCTAAGTGAGCCTATGTAATTATAACATTTCTTTTTGTTGTCTAGTATGTCTGTGGCTAGTTTTTGTTCAGACCTTGTTTTTGCTTGCCTAATGAGTTGATTTTTGCATAAGACTCAATTTGTAGCTGTTGGATTTGCCTTGTGTTTCCTATGTTTTCTCTTTTTTATGTTTATTTGCCTTTTAATATTTTTATTCCACCAAAGTGGAGTTCTATATCTGTTGTTATGCTTCTGTCTGGAAGGGTCACAAGTATCAAGACAATGTCTTGGTTTAGACCAGATTAAGTGCCATGATTGGTGTAGGTTGAGGTCAACATGTTCTGTTTTCCAGTCCCATGAAGCAAGGTAGTTTTTAATTCATCTATAATTAGCTCTGAAACAATCACTGATAGTGGTGATTCCTTTATAATATCTGTTGTTTATCTGTATGTATACTTTAACCTATATGGTCACTATCCCCTAATGGCTCCATTATAATGGGTGCTGATATGCTGTCTTCCATGTTAGTCATTATGACGTCCAGTATATTATTCTCCCTAGTTTCTTCAGTGACAAGTTGTTCTAAATTTTGATAAATTATTGTTTCTATGAAGTCATTTTTAATTTTCCCATTACCATGGCATGTTTCTCAGTTTATGTTTGGGAGATTAAAGTCACCCATAAGTATGTAATTATGAAGTGTATTGAATGATTGTATTGCTGCTAGGGAATTCTTATTTTGTTCAAGGTCTAAATTGGGGAATCTGTAGGCCAGACCCAACACAAGGGTCTTGGTGGAAAATTTAATTTGGACCCAAATTATTTCAGAGTCACTGTTAGCAACTTCTACTGGAGTAATAGAATGGGATCTGTATTTTTCAGAGATGTATAATGCAATACCACCTCCCCATTTATCTGTCCTATTTTTAGAGAATTTATGGTAATCTCAGATCCGTGTGTTCCAATCATGTTCATGATATCATGTTTCAGTGACTCCACAGATGATAATCTTGTCTTTTTCCATGACATATTTTAGTTTGTCAAGTTTATTGCTTAAGCTACAGGCATTGAGTAGCAGCATGCTTATACCATTGTTATCCCTATTGTTGGATAGAGGGGTTACATAAGTGTTTTCATCATTGCAATAGGTGGTAGGCATGGCAGGGGAGTGATGTGGGGCTGTTTCAGGAGGGATGGGACTAACCAGCCATCCCCCTGGAAAATTCAGTATAAATGCTTGTTGATAAAAGACATAAGGTGTTTACCCAGTAGTGCACTATCATGCCTGCTTAGATGGAGACCTTCCCAACAGTACAGTTCTTAATGGAGATAGAACTCTTTCCAATGAGTTAGACACTTAGGGCCAGATATTCAAAACTTTTCCCCGGGGCTAAATTACCACTGCCCAGTGGGCAAACTCAGCCCGGAGCAAAAAGCAAGCTTTATTCAAAAGGAATAACCCAGTGCTAATCCTGCTGAATGTAGCATGCTAAGGAAGTCGGGCAAACTGGTCTGGGAGTGCAGGGCCAAAATAGCCCAGGAATAAGACAGCACTGAATATAGCAACAGGGAAGTGGAAACTGCAACTGCAGCTCATTAGACCATGTAGCAAGCCAGTGTTGCAGGTGGAGAACATTGTATGTGAATGCACAGAGATGTCTCACAGCTACTATAAACAACGATGTAAGCCACACACTACAGAACTGTGCTATGCTGAAGTGTGGTTTGCCCGGGGCAAACCTGATTGCACAGTGCTAACACATTAGCCCAGTGCAAACTGGTTAGCCTGGGGCAAACAGGAGCTATATTCAAAGCTCCCATGCAAATGAGCCTACTTAGGTAATCCATGGGCAAACAGGCACATTTGCATCTCATTATGTGCTGCTTAGCATACGTTACCATGCAGTTTATCCGGTGTTACTGCATGGAGCACAAAACCCCCCTTTTGGTCAGAATGGAAGTGCAGGCTGGATGCTGCAGGCCAGGGCATGCCCACAGCATCCCCTGCTGGTTGGAATAGAAGCACAGGCTGGAAGCAGCAGGAACTGTCTGCTGGCAGGCACAGTCAGTGCATACAACACACCCATGCATCTGTGCATATATATATATATATATATATATATATATATATATATATATATATAAAGTCCCCACCACCTATAACAGGCACATATGTGCAAGCATATTCTGCCCATTATAGGGGTTGGTCGCAGTATGCAAAGTGAACATATATTATTGATCTGGGGCAATATGGGGGAGGAAGAAGCATTGTAAGATGCTCCCTATTGCCCAATATGCAGGGATCTCTCAACAGCCTTCTCCACACTCCTCACAGTGCAGCCTGTTATCTGTTTCTACAGTGCCCTTTCTATTTTGGTATAACAAGAATTGCCCTGGTAGTCTAGTGCCCCCCCCCGCATGAATCCCAACCCCATGAAATGTAAAATAAAGGCTTTTCCCTGGTAGTGCAGTGGTCCCCCCCAACACGAATCCCAATCTCGTGAAATATAAAATAAAGTCTTTTCCTTGTAGTCCAGTGGTCCCTCCACCCCCAGCATGAATCTCAACCCCCATGGAATATAATATAAAGACTTTTCCCTGTCCAGTGAACCCCACCCCGGCATGAATCCCAACCCCTGTGAAATATAAAATAAGCACTTTTGACTGGTTGTCCAGTGGTCTCCCCACCCCCAGCATGAATCTTGACTCCTGTGGAATATAATATAAAGACTTTTCCCTGGTAGTCCAGTGGCTCCCCCACCCCCAGCATAAATCCAGATTCCCGGTACACCTACATATCATAGCTTTCCTTGGTAGTCTAGTGGTCCCCCTACCCGGCAGTGAAGCCCTTGCTCATCCCACTGACAGTCCACAAGGTGAGCCAGCGACCAGCTCTGCCCTCCTCTCACCACCACAGCTGGCTGCTGACTGCAGTTTGCATGAGTGCTATGAAAATGAATCAGCACGCTTGCTGATTCATTGCCATAGTGCTCATGCATACCACAGTCAGCATCCGGCTGTGGTGGTGAGAGGAGGGCAGAGCTGGTTGCCGGCTCACTTTGCAGACTGTCAATGGGATAAGCAAGGGGCTTCACTGCCGGGTGGGGGGATCACTAGACTACCAGAGAGAGTTACAATATGTAGGTGTACCGGGAGATGGGATTCATGCTGGGGGTGGGGGACCACTAGACTACCAGGGAAGGGTGTTTATTTTATATTTCACGGGAATCGGGATTCATGCTGGGGGATGGGGGGACCACTGGACTCTCTGGGAAAAGTGTTTATGTGACAATTAATGGGGGTCAGGATTCATGCTGGGGGGGATCACTAAACTACCAGGGAAATGTGTTTATTTGACATTTAACAGGGGCTGGGTTTCATACTGGGGAGGACCACTAAACTACCAGGTCTATTCATGCTGTATCATGGCTACGTGGGTCCATGATGTGGGGCAGACACCACCACATTACCACCAGCCTTCTTTCAGCAGTATCTAGCACTGCGCTACAGGTCATGCTAATGCCTGTTGCACGGCGCTAGCTCTTTGAATATGCCGCACTGCTGGCATTAAGGGCCAATCTCCTTACCCCACCCCTGTGTGCCATTATCTATTAGAGTTGGCACTACCACACAACTCCGGCACTAATAGGGCTTTTGAATATTGCAGCCTCGTGTAAATCCAGCTCTATTCCAGTGCTATGGTTTTGCGCTAGGTACACTGGTTTGAATATCTGGCCCTTAATGTCTTGTCTCATTGTCCATTTCTGTAACCAGTCATTAATGGTTCTTATTTCTTTGTTAAGGTGTGATGAAGCATTAGGGATTGGTAAAATTTCAGAAATTACAGGTTCACAACACATGTGTAATAGTTTATTAGTTAAGGCGACAAGATCTTGTTTGATTTTTTCAACCGAGTCATGAAAGATATTATTTTCCCCACTGTGAACAATAACTAAAGAATGTGCACTTGAGTTTTTCATAATATTGTTACACATTTTTGTTATTCCTGCTACCTTAGCTCCACTGAAGGAAGAGAGAGTTCTATGAGTTTTATCTGGGTTACAGACTGCCCTGTCTAGATGTTTGACTATACAGTCACCCAGTACTATTATGTTTCTTGAAGTGGACAGACTATTCATACTGGTTTCCATGTTATTAACTGTTTTGTAATCAGTTGCGATTGTAGAGGAGTTTCTTGATGCTACAGTGATTGCATTACTGTTTGTTGATCCACTAAGGGATGGTCTTTCTGGGGCAGATGGTATGTTGTCAAATGAAATCAGGGACACTGGTGTGTTGTGTTCTATGTCTGTGTCTGTGGGTTGCAGGATTTCAAACCTGTTGTTTAGGGGATACAAAATTTAGTGGCTCTTCTTCTCTTTTTAGCTTCTTTGGCGGTTTTAGCTGATAACAAGCTTCATTAGGTTCCGAGGTGTCATCCTCTTCCCTTGCACTTTTTCTACATGAGTCCTGGCTGGAATATTTGTTTGTTCTATATGATGGGTGGTTTCAGTTAAGGTCTGGTTTCTATTGATACCCATATTATCATGGGACATGTCCTGAGGTACTGGGCAGATGGAAGAGTTATTTGTATCCCGCCCTCTAGAGTTACTTCCAAATCTAGTTGGCATTTCATTTTAGCTGACTTCAAGAGATTATAGCCTGTCACTAAACTGATTTATTTCCTTCATCATGTCCTCATTTTGTGTACATTTGGTACACTTAAAACTTACTTGGGGGATCTCCATAGTGATTAGGTACATCAGACAGGTGTTGCACCTGATGCCTATGTTACCCTCTAGCATGATCACTTTATAAGCCATTGTTTGTTTTAATCTAGCTTGGTTTTGTTTTTTTCTTTTTCAAAGATAATCTAATAAATATTCCCTGAATAAAGCATTTACATGCTGACCAAATGATACCTAACTTATCCTCAGTTGTCAGATTGCCTTACATGAAGTTAACTGTTCAATAAGACTAATAATAAAGTCACCCCTAAGAAGTTGATTATTTAAAAGCCATATGGATTGCTTTACATAATTAGAGTCAATATTATGTTTTATCCACATCAGAGAATGGTCAGAAATAATTCAGGCCTTTATCCGAGAGTCTTTGATGCCTGGTAAAAGCATTTTATTAATTAAAAAATAATCACTTCTTGAGAACATACTAGGTACCAGTGAGAAAAAAAGTGTATTTTCTAGAGGCTGGGTTGATAATTCTCTAAGGGTCTACCAATACATAAAGCTCCATAAATTCCATTAGAGCTTTAATTTCTGCTTCCCTTCTCATCCCATATCAATGGGATTTATCTAAATGAATCCTGATAGATATCCCAGTTACCCCATAAAATGATTTTGTGTGATGAAAAAGGAGCCAACACTCTAACCAAACCCATTAAAAAGGCAACAAAGTTGGTGTTTGACCCATAGATGGAACCCAAAAGTATGTCCACATTATGTGTAGTACCAGTAGTTAAAATGTGTCTCCCATCTGGATCTGTTATTACTTGATCCTGGATAAAGTTACACTTTTTATTAATTAAGATAGCTACAGAACTACCTTTTTAGAGGTGGAATTACAGTACCAGCCCCATATGCCATATGATAGTTAAGCTTTCTTAAAAAATTAGTTTCGGTGGAAAGAAGGTAGATTTCCTGAAAAAAAAGAATATCACATACTAAAGAAGATGCATGTCTTAGAATTTGCAACTTTTTTTATTTTGGAATGAGCGTCTTTTACATTCCATGATGCATATTTAAAGATGTTATTCATTTTGTAAACTAGCCAATGTCAGAATAAACAGCATATCACCCTGAAAGGTAAATAGGCCCATAAAAAAAACAAGAAACAGGATAGAGAGAAATTAGTCTTCATAATACTCCTTGCTACCATATTTCCCCTAAACCCAATATTAAACCGAAATGTCCCCATAAATCTCGTACAATTGGTACTGAGATAAGATCTGAATGAACAAAAAACATCCAAGATACAATAACCCCATATAAGCACTTTACCCGATCCTGCAGACTAACCTATTGCTTTCATTCTTAACATGGTAAAGCTCTCCCAGTACCTATCCCAAAACTCCGATCTCCACCTCTTAAACTAGAAAGCAAACTGTAGATGAACTATATAAAACCTTAGCCTTATTCTGAGAAAAAAAAATCGAATGAATTACCTATTAAGCCTTTATGAATAAATCAGTAAAACTGAAGTAGTCCAACATATTTGGCTCTAAACCAGACCTCCAATAACAGTCAATGTGAATACTTAGCAGTGAATTAGTGGCAGGAGAACAAATTACATCACACTTTAGTGATGTTCTATAAGCATCTATCTTCAAATGATTATCAGAATGGGGTTGCTTGAGCCAGTTATTATTATGGAAAGCGTTGTCTGACTAGCATAGTTGTAAAACAAAGCGCTTTCTCAAATAGAGATAAAATAAACTAGTTTTCTAACTTCTAATATATTTAATAGGGGTGAAAGCTCCCCCAAAGTACTGTTCAAAAATGTCAAACAAATGTTACTTGTTACTAGCTTTAATGCATAACTAAATGGGATCCCTTTAGTTTAGCTCTGAGGTACTAATAACATTAAACTATAAAGATTGTTCCGCTCTGAAAAATCTGTGGTTAACTTTAAAATGGGAAACTACATCGAACAATTTGAAGTTAATCGCACCTGTGCACTATATGCATCAAGCAGAAAGAATGTAACTTTGAATTTTCAAGTCTAGGACACTCCCTAAATAAACAACAACCACCTTGACTTAAAAAAAGAAAAAACAAGAAAATGTGAAAGGGAAAGAATATGAAAAATAGCTGAAATGCAGTATTGTAATGAAGTAGAGTTTCAAAAGGGTTAACTGAAAGTTAGCGCTATTACTCTCTGCCTCACGTGTCACAGCATGGAACAAACAAGGATTATTTAGGTACTCAGGATAGATAACAAAGACTATGCAAAGTGTCTAAAAGAAATATGTGAGCACACCTAGCTCAAGTTCAACATAATGCAGTCATCTTAAAAAAGAAAAATTACACTTTGGCCATTGAGCCTAACACTAACGAGTGACTCGTATTTGCTACTGCTCTCATAGCAGCTACCTAACACAGTAATAAATCTGGAGCATTTATTGAGCCAGCACAAGAAAATAAAAGGTCAGATACTTTATGCAGTTTAACAAATCAACTGTCTAAGCTTACATCAGATCTTTATCAGTACATTAGGCAAATAACAAAGTGTCCTTGTTGGTGCTATAAATGATCAAGTTACCCCTTTTTAAATAAGTCTGGGAAGCGGTCCATTAATTGTTTCCTAGCTTTCTCCAGTGAATTGAAGGTATAAGATGTGTTCTCTTTTGCCACAGATAATAATGGGGAATACTGCATTCTGAAATGTATTCCCACAGTGATGAGCTTGGCCACCACTGGAGAAAACTTTCTTTTTCTGGCTCTGACCATGTGTGGTAAATTTTGAGTTCCTCAAATCCTCTTGCCATCCCAAGCTAAATTTGGGGCCAGTCTAGTTTTGTTAAGAACGTGCTGTTGTCCAAAAAGTTAAACAATTTCATAATAAATGGTCTGGGTGAGTCACCATGTTTTGGTAAAGGTCTCAATGCCTGATAATCAAGTTCAATGATGTACCCTTGACTATTTGGAGACAGACCTGCAATATTTTCACACAGGACCTGAGTAAAATGTATTGGTTTCCAACCCTATGATGATTCAGGCAAACCAAACATGACCAGGTTGTTGAGTCTAGTTCTTCCTTTGAGGTCCTCAAATTTAAGCTCAAATTTCACCATCTTTTGCCTCAGGGTGGGGAGTTATGGGTCTACTCTATTTCTCCACTCCTCTACCAATGAAATCCTCACCTCAGCGTCTCCCATCCTTCAGGTTAATTCTTCAGATTTCTCTCTAATTTCTTTTGTATCTGCTAAGAGAGTGAGTATATTTTCTTTTATATGGCTGTGTAACTGTTCTTGTAAAATATTTCATCCGTCAAAGTAGTATTTGGCTGTATTAACAGGCCCTTGTTTTGTCTGGTCTGTTTTTCTCTTTTCGAGCCTTCATCTGTCAGGCGTTGGTGGAGGAGTGTGTTTTGCTGGTGGATTTCTCATTTCTGCATCCATTTTCTGATATGAATCTGGAATCCCTATTTAGTAATAGAAATGAGGAATAGATTAGACTGTTATTTATTTTTTTATTTTTTTATAAAACTTCACCTCTGTTAATCCTTATCTAGAAGAAGGCTACAGACCGGAGTCCAGCAAAGATGCTTCAATTTAACCTGGAATGAATGGCTGCTATGGGCCATGGGCCATTGCCCAGACATCACTTATTGAAGGGCCACACAGGAGGGGGAAGCTCTGTAAATACACTTAAGACACTCCTTGACAATGATGAGCTGGGATTGCTGCCTGAGAATAGTCAGTTGTGCTAGGCCCACTGTGATTAAAATAATGATAATGTTTCCATGTAAGAATATGTTTCTGTCAAAAGATATGTAATATGTTGATGGGTGCCTGTCTGTATTATAATAGCATTGCCATTGCTGTATTGTTCCTGTCAAAAACTGTATAAAAATTAAATATATTTAAAAAAATCTTTAATTTCAGCTAAATGCAATCAGGGATGATGTGGATGTTCCAGAAAGCCAGTTTCAGATGGCCACTGATAGGGACATGTCACCCTGAATAAAAAAATGACATCGTTCTTTGAAGGATTAAGAAAGTCAGAGATGATGAGAAACGGAAATGCTGAAGGCAGAACATTACATTATCGCAACAGTACTAGACTCCCAGTAAAAGATAAAACAACTTCCACACCATGACTCCAACATGATTCAAAACTGCAGGAATAAAATCATTCAAGAAATGGCATCAATTTTGGAAAAAAAAGGGACAACAGATGCAGCACCCTCATCCGTTCTTCCTGCACCTTCACATCCCTCTCTTCTGCATCAGCCTACAAAGCAATCAACTTATGCCATTTCATTCTAATCCAACTAGTCAACTTTTGGGTCATTTGGATACTGTTGTCATTGAAAAATCATTCATTCATTCTTCATATGTCACTGCCTTTGCCCAGGCTATTGTTGAATGCTTTTGCCTGAAAAGGGTATTGAGTGGAATGAAGATCCCATCAAATAATGGCAAAGCTACACCCTGTGCGGCCTAAACTTATGCAGATACCCTTAAAATACATGGTCTGTTCCAAACAGTGTATCGTCAGTGCAACTGTTTAGCTCTGTTGGGTATTGTGGCAACAGAACAGATAAATGATCTAGGCTACTGCAAGAAAATGTAGAACTATTAACTATCTTAAAAATAAACCTTCCACTTATTGGTTACACCTATGACCAGTTTCTTACTCTTCTACAAGAGTGAACTGTGCAGATAGATGCTTTATAGGCAGACTTGGGCTTTCACAGCCTAGAAGGAGAAGACTGCTGAATGCAGAGAGAGATGGGACAAGTGAAAGAAAACTCCCAACTGGAGAGTGACAGATGTGAGAGTAAGGTGCCCTACAGTTGTGCTCTCCAGAGCTATACTAGGAGACTTTTGCTGAACCAGTCATAGGTGCAATGTCTGTAACTAGAGAGTGCCTCAGTCAGTCTAAGGAGACATCACCACTAGTCATTACAGTCTCTTTAATGGCCCTCTACTGGATGATATGCCAGTGACCACTCTTTTACCAGTCAGCAATATGCCTGCAGTGGGAAAAAAAAGCACAGCAGTCACAGCACAGTAGAGTCTGACAGCAAGTGTGACCTATTATTATTGCCTCCCTCATATACTGAATGAGATCTCCTTTCTAAGGATAGGTAGTGTGTGACTGCCACAGACAGGATGGGGACCACATCAAGCAGAATTTTATTTAACTAGGATCCAAAAGGCCAAGCTGCACTTGATAAGAGACTGTGCACCCAAATATAGCACATACAAGAGTTGTTGTGTCATGGACTTACTTTATTGCCAGCTAGCAAACTTTGCTAATCATACAGCATATACAAATACTGTGTAGTATTTTTGCAAACAATACATTTTGGCAGTCATAGTTCAGAGGCAGAGCAGTACTGCAGCACTTCACCGCAAGGCTTTGTCAGGGGGCCCCATATTATTTTTGCACAAATATTTCAGTGTATTTATGTATGCATTGCTATATGATACAGTTTTTTGCCTGATATTAAAGCAAGTCCATGATACAGAAACTCTTGTTTATTCTATGTGTGGGTGCATAGTCTCTCATTAAGTGCAACTGGTCTTTTGGATCCTATTTGACTAAGCAGGGAGTTAAATAACCATCCTTTCCAGCAGCACCAACTTGAGTTCTCACTAGAGGCACTGAACAGGTACTCGCTGGAGACCAGAAGGAAGAGGAGATATATTTATTTATTCATTTATTTTATTTATTTAGTTTTTGTTGACCGGGTAAGTGTACTAGACAAATTCTGCCTATTTTCAGGCATGACCCAGGGGAGAGGTATACAGATGAATGTCAACTGACCTTGAACCAGATTAAGCTGTTGGTGGTATTTTTTAGTGAATGGGGGGAAATTTGGCCAGGACACCGGGGAAATTCCCCTACTCTGCCTGCAGGGGTGCTGTCACTTCCTGCGGATGGGATGGAGGGACCCAGTTCACAGCCAGACACAGGAGGAGGAGGATGGTGATGATGTGGCAGGGGAGCAGGTTGTGCTGCAAGCTGAAGGCCCTGATTCTAGGCCTGCTTTGTCATCTCAGGAACTCATAGATGCTGAACTGGTTTTGGACTCCTTTGAATCTGAAGATCTGAACATCAGTCAGGTAGATCCTGAGACAGGGTTTTGCAAGGAAAATGTAACCATTTGGAAAATGTTAATGCCTCTGTTCAGACACTCTCAAAATCAGGTACTGATGTAGAACATGCCTTGTTGTTGCAAACAGAGCAGCTGCTGGTTCAGGCATTGGTGTTGGCAAGAGAATTGTGGCAGCTCGAAAGAGGAGAAGCTGTCAAAAACTTGCAGTTACCTGTCATCTGGAGGTAAAACAGCAGCCAGAAGTTTCCAGGGAGCCTTATAAAAAGTTCAGAAACAGCCTCTGCAGTGGCTGACAGTGAAAGGGTAATTCCACACCTGTGCCAAAAGCCACTGAAAACTATGCACACATGCCCAGGCACAGAGAAGCAAAAAGGCAGATCAACTACACATTGCTTAGGGGTTAGACAGCAAGAGGCACAGTTGCAATGCCTGGAACTGGAGAAAAAAACTTTTTCTTTCATGGAGAGACAAGCAAATAAGGACTGGGGCACCAGAATGGATTTGGACTCTAATATTGACTTTGATTCTTGGACACCTGAAAATGCATTAGCCCAAGCAAGCTGGATGAAGGGATTTATGGGTCAATGGATCCCAGACCCACGAGTCCCTGTTTCCCGGACCCCACCTTGATCTTCCTTGACAAGAGTGGCCACCAATGAGAAACATAGAAACATAGAGGTTGATGGCAGATAAGGACCGCAAGGCCCATCCAGTCTGCCCATTTCTTTTTCTACTTTATAAATGTGCCATCGGCCTTTGCTCTGTCAGTGGCCTATCTATTCTTACTCATCTGTATTGCTCCCTTATGCCTATCCCATGCCTGTTTGAAGCCCTGCACTGTATTCATAGTCACCACTTCCTGAGGTAGGCTGTTCCATGCATCCATCACTGTTTCTGTGAAAAATAATTTCCTCACATTCCCCCCTTAATTGGCCGCCTCCCTCTAATCTCATGCTGTGTCCTCTTGTCCTGCTATTTTTCTTATATTTAAACATGTTAGACTCTTTCACCTTGTTAATGCCCTTAAGGTGTTTGAAAGTTTCAATCATATCACCTCTCTCCCTCCTTTGCTCAAGGGTATACATATTGAGCTCCATTAATCTGTCCTCATATGTCTTCTGATGCAGTCCCTACACCATTTTGGTTGCCCTTTTCTGGACTGCCTCAGTTTGGTTAATGTCCTTGTGAAGATGTGGCCTCCAGTACTGCACACAGTACTCCAGATAGGGCCTAACCAGTGTCTTGTAAAGAGGGATTATTACCTCCCTCTTACGACTTGTGATACCCCTACTAATACTCCACCGAGCTCCAACTAACCCCGGGGTAATAACATTGACAGATCTAAAAAATATTACTGTTATTAATGATATCCCAGTGACATGTGAAGTTGTAAATATTAATACTGTGACAGTTACTGAGGGGGTAATTGATAATGAGTTAGATGGAGATGGGGCACATTCTATGTGTTTAGGGCCTAGTGAACATTTTTTAAATGACAACCCTGCAGGGCCCTCTTTGGTGCCAATGTTTAAACTCTCTGATCTCACCACCGGGGGGGTGGGGATGGATGATAGGGGTTCTGGAACACAAGGGAGGAGGGCCTCAGTACCCAACTAGAGATCTGAGGTTCAAGCAGACTCAATAGACCGTAAGGCCTAATCTGCTGACAATTAGTATGTTAATATTTGCAAATAAGGGTGAGCCTGCCCCTAGAAGCAATGCAGTTCATTTTTTCTATAAAGGTGGACTAGAAAAACCTCTGGATAGGCTCTACATAGCCAAAACTTTACTGAAAGCATCTATGAGGGTTTTTTCTTCCAAAATCTTTGTGTTAATTGGGCTAGGCAATGGAAACGATGAAATTAGTTTTAAAGCTGTGTCCAGTCTTGACCAGTTCTGGGCCCAATACCAGACTCTCAAAAACAAGCAAGAATGGATGCCCTTTCATGTTATCCCATTAACCAAATCCCTGATTAAAACTATCATGGTCCTCTTCAAAAGACGAAGGGGTAACTATAGAGGACATCATGTTTTGGTTGTGACGACGGTGCAAAATTATTGGGAAACCCTTTCCAAACCTAGATAGTGAGCAGATCTGGGATGGTAGTTGGCGGATTAAGGAAAAGTTGTTCACCACAAATACAGGCCCAGTGCATCTTCCAAGCTCCTTCTATTTAGGAAAAGACCGGGTTGCTATCTTTTATATCGGGCAACCTAAATTCTGTTTTAAATGCAGGTCAAGATCTCACATAAGATCAGTTTGTGATTCTTCAAGATGTAATCACTGTTTAGATTTTGAGTATAATGCATCAGCTTATCTTAATTTGTTTAAATGTAACCTATGCGAACAACCAGGCCACGCTTATGGGAGATGCCCATGGGCCTCCCACAACAGGGACAATTGCCCTTCTCATGAGGGTTTGATCAATATAACGCAGCACCAGCAGGCAAAAAAGGTTGCTGAAAGAGACACTAGAGATATAGACAACCAGGCCCCAAATCCTCCCCAGGAAAGCCCAGATCAACAGCCTGATAGATCTGAAGAGGCAGAAACAGTCTCAGAACCCCAGATAGTCGAGGCCCCAGTTGTGTCTGACCAAATTTCCACATCAGAATCTATGGACATGGGTATGCCTCCCCCCTCCCTGCCAGGAGGCAAGGATCCACTTTTCAAAAAAGTACCCCCAAAGAAGAGAAACAGGCAGGGGAAAACTGTTCCTACAATTGATTCAGCAGCAGGACCCATCCCAACTAGCAATGAATTCACGATTTTAGCTTCGGATGGTGATTCTGAAGGGGAGGGCACTGATTCATCCTTAGTGGCTTCCACTACAGACATGGATGGGGGAGGGAACAATCCTATAGCAAAAAGAACCAGATAAAGGAGAAATTTTAAAAATATCTGAACACTTATGAGAAATAGTACTCATTTCAATCACAACCTACGACTATGCATTACCTCACAATTGCAATATTAAACATACACAGTATCAAAAGTGATAGGAAGCACATAGGAGCATTATTCTCTTTACAAGACAATCAATATGATATATTATGCTTGCAAGATGCTAGAGTAAAAACACATTTAGAACTCCAGCAAGCTTCACAAGCCTGGACTCTTGGTCCTTCATTTTGCTCTACAGAGCCAGACACATGTGACGGAGTGGGTATTCTTTTTTCTAATCCTTTTCTCAAGGTTTCTAGGTTAATGGAAATTTCATCCTGGTCGTGCACTACTGCTGGATATCTCCTATTTTTCAGAAATATTTAATTTTATTGTTCTCTATGCCCCCCAGACAAAAGCCCAAAGAGTAGCCTTATTTAAAGAAACTCAACCCTTTTTACATACATCTAGAATATTGATTTGGGTGGGTTATTTTAATTGTGGGCTGTCCATTCATGGTAGAGGTTTACGTACAAATAAGCTGTTCTGTGATACACAAACATTGAAGAAATGCTCCAAACTGCAAATTTAAAAGATGTTTATAAACTTTGCTGCTCCGATAAAGGTTATACATATCATAAAGGTACAATAAAAACTTGGATAGACTTCATTTTTGCTTCCCACTGTCTAGGAATCAGTCAAGCAATGATCCATCCCACTGAATTCATGTTTTAGTAATGGCACAAATCACATGGGTTAATACTCCTAGATGTAAAAAGAACCAATGGAGGCTTAATGAGTCATTATTAGATGATCCATCTCTACAAAAAATGGAAAAGGGAATGGTCAGCTCATCTCTCTCTATACTAGATGTATTTGAGAACATTGTAGACCGGTGGGAGGACACGAAACAGAGTTGGAAGGAGTTTTTCAAAAAGTGCTCAATATGTAGCTCAAAAAAACCATATATCTTATTTACAGTTAAGACACCATTTGCAGCATCTAATTTTGCAAGCTTCAGAGTCTAATCTGGACTACAGTGCACAAATAAAGATCACTAAACAAAAACTGGCAGCAATATAGTATGACAGAGCCCAGTCTCTGAATCAACAGATGAAATTTGGAACTATGGTATCAAAAGGCTCCTTAGATCCATATAAAGAATGCCAGAAAAGAGTAGAGAACAAAATTATTTTAAAACTCATTTCCCCAGATGGGACTTTGGTTTCTTCCCCTAAAGCTCTTCTTCATACTATTGAGTCCTATGCAGCTGCAAAATTTGGAAACCCTCAGGTTGTTGAGAATGCACAAACTATATTGCACTCCCTACGCTACCACAGGTTAAACAGATAGATGCAGAACTACTGATTACTGAAGAAAAATTGGAGGAAGTTAGAAGGGTAGTCTCAAACCTAGCCCCTAACACAGCACCATGGATGGACGGGCTTGGCACCGGGTTTTACAGGACCTTTGCACCGATCTGGCTCCCATGCTGGTATACCTTTTTAATACTATTTTGAAAACATCCACATATGGTGCATCTATTCAGGAAGTAATCATGATCTTGATATATAAGAAAGGAGACAAAAATGATATAAGTAATTGGCGCCCACTATGTTTATTAAACACAGACCTGAAAATTCTGAGTAAATTACTTTTAGAGAGACTATTGAAGGTGACAAATTACTTGGTGAGTCCTAGACAGACGTGTGCAGTTCCTGGAAGAAAACAACAGGACAATCTGATAATACTAAGGGAAATTTTTAATAACGGGGAAGCGGGTACTTTGAAAGGGTTTTTGTTGGCATTAGACCAGGAAAAAGCATTTGACAGGCTATCTCGTGAATTTCTATTTTTGGTTTTAAAATCCTTTGGAGTTATCAAAATATTTGTTATCTGGATAAGGCAAATGTATAAAACAGCCTTTATTGTACCAAATGTAAACAGGTGGCTGTGAAACAAAATCCCAATCAAAAAAGGTGTTAGACAGGGATGCCCACTAAGCCCTCTACTACATGTTTTTGCATTTGATATTTTGATTAGACAAATAGAGAATAACATCAGTATAGATGGTATAGTAGTCACTCCTCAGTATCCTATGGTAAAAATGTTGTCTTATGCAAGTGACATGGTGCTTGTTGTTCCTCCCACTGTATCTGAAGTCGAACTATCCAAGACACTAGTAACTTATTTCACGATTTCTGGGTCCCATATCAATCTAGAGAAAAGTAAAGAGGTAACAATTGGGAATACTCCTATAACACCCACAGGACAATTATTATGGATCACTTTGTCAACACAACCAGTTCTGGTATTGGGAGTAGATTTTGGTCCAGGAGATATGTCAGTGCATAATTGGGAAAAACATTTAGTTAGAGCCATACAGTTAGTTAATGCTTAGAAAGGGCAGCAGTTGTCAAAAAAAAGAATGGTTATGCTCATAAAAACCTTGTTGCTCTTGGTATTTGTATACCTTAGCTACATTTATCCACCCCCACAGAGCAGGTTCCAAAGTTTACTTAGTATCTTTTTTCAAGCATTCTGGGGGTCACGCCTAAACCCTATTAAGAGGAAATTCACATACCTCCCAGTCAATAAAGGAGGGGTTGGGATGGTACACCCTGTTGCTTTTTACATAAGTCTTTTTGTTTCTTATAATTTTAGCCAGGCCATGAAACCTGGATCACTCTCATGGAAAGTATTACTAGAATCCTGGCTGAGGCCTTGTCTTTCCCTGTGGGAAAATAATCAGATGAGAGGCCTAAATAGACTCGAAGCCCCTCAGTATGGTTTGTAAATTATCAAGAGTATTCTAAAATGGAGAATTTTCCCCCAGCAAGTATTAGTAAATGAAAGGAAAGCAATTTACAACTTGATACTATAAGCTGAGTGTAAATCAGAGATTATTTTCCATGACTATCCTGCTTCACAATTAAATAAAGTAGTACAACAGTTAACAAATATTAGAATCCTGCCTTAAGCATGGGACTGTACCTGGCTGTGTAATTTTGGAAGACTGAGTGTGAAAGGAAATAGTAAGCATAAGCAGATGGCAGAAAAGAACTGCCCAAGGGAATTATGCTATCAGGTGACAGAAAAGCAGGAACATTTGTTTCTAACCTGCCCATATATAGTACCTTTTTGGAGAGCATTAGCAGTACATTTAAAGGAACCAAAGTTTCATCTTTAGATTATCCCTCTCTAGTCTATGGCCCATCAGATAACTCATTTAGTAGATACCATGCAGATACTATTTACATTCTCTTTGTACTTATAAAATAGTTCATCTGGCAATCACAGTGCTTATGTATTTTACAGCAAAAGAAGGTATCACATGCAGAACTGCTACAGAATATTATACATGCTCTCAGGAGAACTATGCAATATGCTATGAATAGATTTCCACCTGGAAAAGTAAAGCATTTGTGGGCCCATTGTATGGAGCAGTGTGATATGCATGTTAAATATGATATGCTCTCATGTTATTATTTGTATACTTTTCTTTTGTGACTGTACTGTAATGAAATCCAATTTTCAATAACATTCCCCTACTCGGTCAGCAGGGGGATCCTTTGTCCCTCTGACCAAGATGGCCGACACTCAAGTAGAAGGAGGAGGAGGAGGTGGAGGTGGAGGTGCTGCTCTACCTACAGATGAAGGACTTTCTATGGAACATTTACTTGATACTGATCTGGGAGATCAGCAGAATATCATAGAAGACATGGAATATGCAGAAACTGATCACAAGGAGACTGGTAGACTTAAATCTTGCTTACACTCAAGTGATATTGCGGAAAAACCACGGGTCAGCCCAGTACATTCTGATATTCCTGAAGATCAAATAAGGCACATGTTTTACCAGCATAAACAGTTTGTACTGCAATTAATTCAGGAGGAAGAAAGCTCTCAAAATTATATTCCAGAAGTCGAATTTTCTATGAATGTTGAAATGCAAGAATCAGTCATAACAGAGTCTGGAAAGGCTATTGCCCCTCATGCCTTGCCTCAAAGATCTCAACTGCATCTTAGACCTACTTCTAGATAATCTAAAGAAATGGAAAATACCTGGTCACCAGACGCTAGCCTGCAAGCTGCAGGCTGGCGTCTGGTCCTTAAGAGATAAACTCAGGAAGTGCTACAAAACATCAGGCCAGCAAAAAGATTTCAACGTTTACCATACGCTACTAAATTCATGTAAAAGACAAGTCAGAGCTGCTAAGAGCAAGTACTGTAAAGACCTACTGATTAACTCGGCCAATGATACCAGAAAATTCTGGTCACATATCAAATCATTCCTAGGATCCTCACAGTCAACTATCCCTGGTGATATGCAGATAAACAATGTGCATTGCAATGAGTCACAAAGCATAGCTAATTCTTTCAAACTGCATTTCTCTGATCTAACAAAGAAACATAGAAACATAGAATTTGACGGCAGATAAGGACCGCTTGGCCCACCCAGTCTGCCCATTTCTCTGCCTACTGGATAAGCTGCAGATCCTTGTTAACCAGCAGCCTACTTCTTCCTACCCCCACCCCCTAGAATTGTCTTATGACTGTCCCATGCATGTTTGAATTCCACCAGTTTTTGACTCCACGACCTCCTCTGGAAGGCCGTTCCATGCATCCACAACCCTCTCCATGAAAAAATACTTCCTTAAATTACCTCTGAACCGCCCCCCCCCGTCTTCAGATTGTGTCCCCTTGTTCTTGCACACCTCTTTTTTTGAAAGATGCTACCCTCTTGGACTTTGTTGATTCCCTTGAGGTACTTGAAAGTTTCTATCATGTCCCCCTTCTCCCTCCTTTCCTCGAGGCTATACATATTAAGCTCCGTAAGTCTCTTTTCATATGTCTTCTGGTGCAGACCCTGCACCATTTTAGTTGCCCTTCTCTGGACAGCTTCCATCCTGTCTGTGTCTTTGCAAAGACTGGGTCTCCAGAACTGCACGCAGTACTCCAGATGGGGTCTGACTAGCTGTCTGTACAGAGGGATAATAACTTCCTGTTTTCTACCGGTGATGCCTCTCCCTATGCATCCCAGTATCCCCCCAGCCCTCCTTGCTGCCCTCTCACATTGCTTGCCCACCTTTAGGTCATCTGGTATGACTACCCCCAGGTCCCTTTCCATTTTTGTTGTTAGAATCTCACCCCCATTGTGTACCTTCCCTGGGTTTTGTTTCCCAGGTGCATTACTTGCACTTCTTAGCATTGAATCTAAGCTGCCATACATTTGACCATTCCTCTAACCTTTCCAAGTCCCTTTTCATCCTTTCCACCCCACCTTGTGCATCAACTCTGTTGCAAATCTTTGTGTCATCTGCATAGAGACATACTTTTCCTTCCAGTCCCTCTGCAATGTCGCTTATAAAGACATTGAAGAGGACCGTCCTAATACTGAACCCTGTGGTACCCCACTAGTAACCCCCCTTTCTTCAGAGTGGACTCCATTTACTATTACTCTCTGTGTCCTATTCTCCAGCCAATTTTTTACCCAGGCTGTCATCTCGGAACCCACTCCCAGGCTAGCTAACTTGTATATTAATCTTTTGTGTGGGACTGTGTCAAATGCCTTGCTAAAGTCTAGGTAAGCCATGTCCACAGCCCCTCCCTGATCTACTACTTTGGTCACCCAGTCAAAGAAATCTATCAGATTTGTCTGGCATGACCTTCCTGCTGTGAATCCATGCTGCCTTGGGTCCTGTGCCCCTCTGGCCTCTAGATACTTGACAATTCTTTCCTTCAGAAGTGATTCCATCATTTCCCCTACCACTGAGGTTAAACTAACAGGTATGTAGTTTCCTGCTTCTGCCTTGCTCCCACTTTTGTGAAGGGGAATCACATCTGCCCTCCTCCGGTCCTCGGGTGCCACCCCATCCTCCCATGATTTGTTAAACAGGGTAGTCAGTGGTGTGCCCCTAATTCTACCCTTAGTTCTTTTAGAATTCTGGGATGAATCCCATCAGGCCCCATTGCTTTGTCCACCTTCAGTTTTAAGAGTTCTTTCAGAACCCTTTCTTCTGTAAATGGGCTGGTATCAACTTCTGTATCCAGAGTGTTTCTACTGTTTGTTTAGGTACCTCCCTCTTCCTTTGTAAACATTGAGCAAAAATATTTGTTTAGTATCTCTGCCTTTTCACAGTCACCCTCTGCCCACCTCCCCCCTTTATTAAGCCTCACTATCCCTCCCTTGGTCTTCCTTTCGCCCCTGATGTACCTATAAAGGTTTTATCCCCCTTCTTAACTGAGTTGGCTATCTTTTCCTCAGGTTTGGGCCTTTGCTGTTCTGACTGCCTTTCCAGCTTCCTTTTGCTTTAACTGATACAATTCTCTGTCCTGCTCCTTCTGTGATTCCTTGTACTTCCTGAAAGCTTTCTTTTCTCTTGAACCTCCACTGCCACTTCCTTTGAGAACCATAGTGGTTTCTACACCGTTTAGTTTTGTTTATTTGCTTCACACAAAGGCTTGTTACCTCTGTGATGGAAGTTTTTATTATTCCCCATTGTTCTTCCACCCCTCCTTCCTGCCCATTTGCTAGTGCATTCCTTAGGCACTCACCCATTTTGGCAAAGTCAGCCCTCCTAAAATCCAGTACCTTTGCCTTTGTATGGCTTGACTCTATTGCTGTGTTTATTGTGAACCATACTGTTCGATGGTCGCTAGTTCCCAGATGGCTACCCACTTCTACATCTGTGATCCTCTCTTCATCTCCATTTGAGAGAACCAGGTCTAAGATTGCTCCTTCTCAAGTTGGCTCCAATACTAGTTGTCTAAGGCATGCCCCCCTATAGGGCATCTAGAATAACCCCACTCTTCGAAGTGGCTGCTGCAACTGCACTCCAGTTAACATCTGGCATATTCAGATCGCCCATCAGCAATATCTCCCCTTTTTCTGCCATACTAAGTATACTTTCTATCATTTCCTTGTCCATTTCTTCCCCCTGAGAAGGGGGGTCTGTATACAACCTCTGTGCAGATTGTGGTGCCATTGCCAGTCTCCAAATTTACCCACAGTGCTTGTTCTCTTCCCTGTTTTCCCTTTTGTTCTGTTGCTTTGATTCCTTCCCTTATGTAAAGAGCTACTCCTCCTTCTCGTTTACCCTCTCTGTCCCTCCTGTAGATAGTGTATCCTGGTATGTTTACGTCCCAGTCATGGTTTTGTGTGAACCATGTTTCTGTGATTGCCACAATATCCAGATGTTCCTCCTCCATCAAGGCCACTAATTCAGGAAGCTTGTTACTCAGACTATGGGCATTGGTACTCATTGCTTTCCATTTTTGATGGCTTTACCTTCTGTTGCAGCATCCCCACTGACCTTTCTACCTCGGGTCTTTTCTCCTTTAGTACCCTGTTTTGTAGGGAGGCTGGGATTTTCCTGCTGCTTATCAGTGCCTCCCTTGACTAGTTTAAAAGCTGCCAATGAAGCATTTAAACCATTGCTCAAAGACTTGTTCCTTCCTGGACAGATGCAGACCATCCTGCCAGTATAGGCTGGTGTCCTCCAGGTGGAACCCCAGTCCCCAATGAAGCAAAACCCTGTGCTCCACACCATTTTTTCAACCATTCATTGAACTGCATGGTGCAAAGTACCCTTGCCTCACTCATGCCATTGACAGGCAGCACCTCTGAGAAAGATACTGTGTGTGCTATTTGTCTTAGGCCCCTCCCCAGTTACAAAGTCCTTCTGCACTGCTCTAATCTCATGTTGAGCCAAGTCATTTGTCACTAGGTGGACAATGATGTCCAGTTCAGACTCCTGCAGCTGTTCTCGTGATCCTGAGGATGCGCCTCCTGTCCCTCCAAGCCATGGCACCAGGCAGGCTACCTTACTTCAGTTTTCCCTGCTCCCCAATCCTATCCCCCATACTGAGTCCCCACCAGGGCTGCTTCCTTTCCTTGTGGTGTCCTCTGCCTCCTTCCTGTGGGCCTCCCTTGTGACAGTTGTCCTCAGCCTCCTTAATCTCCTCTGTGGGTGCATCCATAGGGGAGCTGTGCCCCAGAATGGTGTATGGATTGTGGAGTGGAACAACTGACTGGGTGTGCCTCCACCATCCCCACCCTCCCTGAGCCCACTGTGGTCCAACTGCTGTGCTTTCTTTGCAACCTCTGAGGTAGTGGTGGTGGCTCTGGTGCTCCCTGGATGGGGGAGGTTCCTTTCCTACCATCCAGTCTGGCCTGGGGGAAGGTTCCCTTACTGCTGTCCAGTGTGGCCTGAAGACAGGCAACTTCCTCCCTCAGGGCAGAGAGTTGTCTGCAACTAAGGCAGCATCTCAGCCTCCAGAAAGACTCTCAGAAGACTGCTACCCCACAGCCATTACATTGCACTACTCCCCACATGATTATGTACTTTTTTTGTGTGTGTGTGTGTGTGTGTTTGTGTGTGTGTTTGGTTTGTTATATAGAAATATATATATATATTATACAATGTGTATGCTTATATTTTCAGTGTGCTGTGTGCTAGAGAGGATATGACATTGATATGCACCTTGCACTTTTGAGGAAATGATGTCAGAACCCCAGGTATAAAGGAACTATTTCAGGGAGGGTGGGGTGAGGGGTGGGAGGGTTGGGCCTAAACTGTGCCCTCACAAAACAATCAGCTAAGAGCTCTGACCCACCGCTGCAATGAGTGCCTTCCTGTCAACAAGATACATACATACACAGCAATTTGACAGAGAAAACCCCTGCTAATCAAACAGAGAAAATCCAGACATCCAAGTCAGACACAGGTAAACCTTCCCAGCCCCAAACAGCCTGGTGGTTTGTGCCTGAAAGCAGTCAGCCCTAAAATAAGTCAGCTGTGCTTTAAACTCTCCTGCACTGAAAATCTTAAGAATTGTAACAAGACTGTCTTCTCCTGATAATTCTAAGTTCCTTATTTCACCTTTCAGTTAGAAGTAGCCTCCACCTGCAGAATATCTGCTACAAACCAAAGACAATTGTAAGGTTCACCTCCCTCTGTTTTGAGCACAACTCGCTTTCTTGCAAATCCTATGTTCAGTATTGCAGCTCCCAGCAAGAGGTAGTTTGATTTGAAAAATATTAGCTGTTCTGATGAGTTTGCTATAAAACACTTGCTTATAATACTATTGTTCTCAGGTCTGTTACCAAAGCTATTGGCTGATAAGTATCTATGACATAATCACTTCATGAGAAAGTCTGGAATTTCCTTTTATACACACAAAGATAAACACAAAAAACAGTTTACTGTCTGGGTCAAATACACAACCTGTACCTGCACTCTGCACTTATTTCAGGATTTGTGACAAATGTTTAGCCCAGGGTTTAAACTCTTCCTGCACTGAAAATCTTAAGAATTGTAACAAGACTGTCTTTTCCTGATAATTCTAAGTTCCTTATTTCACCTTTCAGTTAGAAGTAGCCTCCACCTGCAGAATATCTGCTATAAACCAAAGACAATTGTAAGGTTCACCTCCCTCTTTTGTGAGCACAACTCGCTTTCTTGCAAATCCTATGTTCACTATTGCAGCTCCCAGCAAGAGGTAGTTTGATTTGAAAAATATTAGCTGTTCTCTCCCAATATACTTCTTCGTTCGATCCCACTGCAGTGTCCTCCCACTCCTCATCCGGAACCTGTCTGGATAAGTTAGAAGTGTTGTCCCCTGTGCCTCCTTATACTCCTCCATTCTATTTTAAGGCTGTGTCTAGAAAGGAAGTCCTGAAGCTCCTGAGGTCCATCTCTGATCATACCAGCTCTGGCTCAGACTCCCTTGAACCCCACCTCTTGAAACTTGCAGCTCCCCTTATTGCATTACCGCTGGCCAAAATTTATACATTATCACTTTCAGATGGAGTGGTCCCTGACCTCTGTAAAGCTGCTCAGATCACACCTGTACTTAAAAAAGGGGATCCTAAGGTTGTCATGAACTATAGACCAATTGCCATACTCTCGGTACTGAGCAAAATCCTGGAGAAAATTGTCACAACTCAGACAACTGACTATCTATTTAAGCACAGCCTGCTCTCAGATACCCAACACGGCTTCAGGAAAGGACATAGCACAACAAATGCACTCCTTAAATTCACCATAGACACACTTTCAAAAATGGATACTGGCAATCTGACTGGGGGCTGTCTTTATTGACCTCACAGAAAACATCACCTTGTTAATCACACTTTGCTTCTCTCCTCGCTTTGACACCTGCATTTCTCCTCCTCTGTTGTTGACTGGTATGAAAGCTACCTGACAAATAGAACTCAAGTGGTGAAATTTAATTCCTCACTAACGAGCAGTACCACCATTAACATTGGTGTACCTCTGGGCTCCATCCTAGGGCCCCTCCTATTCTCTCTTTATATAAATAACATTGGAGCTGCTCTAAAATCCTGCTCTGCTATTCTATATGCTGATGATCTTGTCATCTATACAAGTTGTACTAATACAGGCACTAACAACACAACCCTTTCCTCTGACTTTAACAATATCCAAAACTGGCTATACGACCACAAACTGACTGTCAACACTAGCAAAACTAAAGCCATGCTGCTTGGATCTGCCCCAAAGCTCAGAGCTTGCACAACAGCACTGATGGTGCAGGAGTTAGAAGGTCAATTACTGGAATGTGTGACCTCTTTCAAGTACCTGGGCATCCTGCTAGATCAATCTCTTGATCTTAATCTTCATGTACAGTCTGTTTGCAGAGCTGTCAACTCCAGACTGGGTGTTGCATACAAGACTAGTTATATCCTCATGCCATTGGCTAAAATGGCCATTGCGAGGGGGATTCTGCTCCCCACCCTCACCTATGGGGCTCCCTTATTTGGGGCTGATCATAAAACTGACCTACTCAGATGGGATATTATGTATAACAACATATGTCACTATGCCTCTTCTGCTCCTCGGCTTGAACACCACTGTCAGCTTTATAATGATCTTGGTTGGCTGTCTCTGTTAGCTAGTAGGAAATACTACCTTGGCTCTCTTATTGATTCGATAATTTGAAATCAAACCCCTAGGAGTCTTGCAGCTATGCTTGTTCCTCAGGACACACTTCATGATCTACGATCAGCTGATAAATCCTTTCTGAATTTGCTGAGGTGCCGCACAAGGAAAGGAACTGTTGCATTTGAGCATTCGGCTCCACAGCTGTGGAATTCCCTTCCCCTCAACATTAGACTTTTTAGCTCCCACACATGCTTTAAGAGAAAACTGCGCTCGAATCTGTTGATTGCTGATACCTGTTCCTGCTTTCACCCTACCTAATGGCTGATGTCTCTGACCATACAATAGTATTTCTTCACCTCTATATAACCCTCTTACTGCCTCAGCCTGTCCTAGCTCCCTTTCCCTGCCCATATACAATCTTGCACTGCAGGCATCCCCCTTACACTTACATACACTTGCTCACCTCTTCCTCACTTACCGACCTTTTCCTTAATGACACCCACTGTTCTCAATGGTTATTTCTTCCTTTTGTATTACCTGTTTTTGTGTACCTTGTTCTGTTCATATAATATGTCACCTGATAATTTATTGTCCAAGGTCCTCTCTATTCGTTGCATAAGTAGGCACCTATGAACTTATGAATGGTCTACTCTGTATGTTCTGATATATTTTATCCTCTTTAACTCATTGTATGTAAAGCACTCATAATTTGTTATCCTGTTAAGTTTCTGCATGTCTTTACTCTCCCGGGTCATGCCTGAAAATAGTCATTTTATGGCTAGTGCACTTACCCGGTTAACAAAAGCTAAATAAATAAATAAAAAGTCCTCTGAAGGACCACCCTGGACTTCACTTGGCCCTGTTCCAGTGGCCAAAATCATTGCAACAAGAGCCAAGGAAGCTATGGTGCATTCTAGCACAGTATCAAATGGTACTACACCATTGGGAGACCTACCAAAGGGTGCTTCTGCACAACCACTCACAGCAGCGAACATTGACAAGTTCCAGGACTTTCAAACCAATCATCGGGCCCCAATGAGATGTGCACAAACCAAAGTATGAACTTTTCTACTTCAACTTCTGGACCGGACAGAATGGATTCCTCATTTAGAATGAGTGATTTATTTAAAATGGTGGGAGAGCCAGCTCAGAGACACAATGCAGTCCACCTAAAGTATTTAGACAAAATGACCACGGCTCCTTCCCACAGAATGGTTTTGCAAAACATGCTAAGAGACACTATGGGGATTAGTCCCTCAGAATTATTTGCCCTTATCCACATAAAAGGTGAAACTGTATATGATGTTAGTTTCAAGAACATAGGTACTTTAGAAAACTTCTGGACTCAATATGAGGTAGTTAAACATTCTCCACTGTGGGCCTCATTTATGTCAATACCTCTAAGTATTGCCTTTAATAAAAGTTCTTACTCTGCAGTTAAGAAGCAAGGGGGTTAACATAAATGATATACATTACTGGCTCAGGCAGTGATGTGAACTTTTAGACTCCCCTCGCCCTACATTAAATGAGGACTATGTCTGGACTGGGGGTGGAAAATAAAGGTACAACTCAGGCAGACAGAGCAGGGTATTACACATATCCCTAGCAGTTTTTTCTTAGGGTGGGACAGAGGTATATGCTTTTATCCAGGACAACCACATATATGTCACAAGTGTGGCTCCAGAACTCACTTGAGTTACACATGTGACCAACCTAGGTACACTCTGTGCCTCATGCATGGGCATGTTAGTCTAGGGTGCCCTAACTCCAGCTTCGGTAACCTCTGTGAGGATCAAGGGCACACCTATCCTCAGTGTTCAGGGGTAGAATATAACAGATTAGATAGAGTCCCGCAGGATAGCATGAACCTAGAGGAAGAATCTCAAGCTCAGGCATTGAGATGACAAGAGGAATACTCTCTTGTGATACAGAGCCACACCCCAGAAGGTTTAACGGAAGTCAGTGTCCCTCAAGTATCTGCTCCCCCTGAAGTTTCTACCTCATATTACACAAGGGCTAGTAAAGCAGTAGAGCAGGAAACAACAGCTATCCAGATAGCTTCACAGGCAGAATCCTCTAGGCCTTTGACGAATACCCCCGGCCTTTGACGAATACCCACCAGATCCCATGGCTCCCCCCCCAAGCAGAGGAACCCTTTACCCCGGTTCCAGCACCCAAGCATTGAAAAGGAAAATGCTAGTCAGAAATCCATACCACTACAAAAACAATTGCCACCTGCAATAAATTTCAAATGTTAGCAAAAAGGAGCAATGGGGCGACATCAAAGGTGAAGATCAAGACTCTGATTCTTCTAGTGCCTCCTCTTCCCAAATGGATTATTCCTCAGAGTCAGGAAAGGATAATTCACAGATAGAGAGAGAGCAGAGGATACAGTTTCCCCACAGGTAAATTTACTGAAGTAATGACGAAAAAGGAATATTTACTGTAAAGGTACCTTTTTCCTGTGTTTTTTTTCCTCCTTTCTCTCCACTGTCATTCCACCCCTTGAATTTATGCTACCTACTCATCCTACTCATGGTTAGCTTTCTTGCTCTTCCCATGTCCCATCCTGCCCCCTACCCTTCACCCTGAGCCTCACCCCCCTCTACCACCCCACAGCAGCTAACCACCCCCCCCACCCTGGATGCCCCTATTTCTCCATGGCACCCACCTCCAACCAATACCCCCTCCCCCCGGGACACCCTGGGCCCACCCCTTCCTTGCCATACCTACCTTCTACTCCCTACACATCCTTTGTACCCCCACTAGTAGGACCTTGCATCAGTACCTTACTAAGGGTCCTGGTCACCACAAACCGCTCATTAGATTAATTGCTCTACTCCTTCTGCTCTCCTGGAACATACTCCCCAACCCTGGGCCATTGTCAACTAGCCACCCCACACCCCACTGTGGTACTGGCCTCAGCATTGCATCCATGAATATTTGCCGCCTCCTAAAAAAATCCACCACTCTCTAGTGCTGGGCTGTACAACACCATCCTGATATTATGGCACTAGTTGAGACCTGGCTCTCAAGAAAAACTCCTGACTCGGTTATCTCCCTCCCTGGCTACACTCTGTTCAGTGAAGACTGTATAGGCAAATGTGGTGGCAGGTGTGCAGTCTGTATGTGTGACACACTTTTAAGCCATGCTGTCCCTGCCCCCAAGCTCGGTTTTAATGCCCAAGCCCTCGCCCTTAAGGTTATCCCTGACCCAGCCAGGGGTCCTCTTTTTCTCACAGTCTCTTACATACCCCTAAGGGACCAGGGACCAGTTGTCCACTCCCTTATTGATTACCTCACCACACTCCCACACAAGGTGGAGCAGCTCATCCTAGGTGACCTTAATGTCAATTGGCTGAGTACCACTGCCCTCCATATCAGGGACTCCTTCACTGCCCTAGATATGACCCAACTAGTTACCTCACCCACTAGATTTAACCAGTCAGGTGGCTCAGCACCCTCCTAGGTGTAATTCTGTTGAACCACCCCCATAAAATCAGGGATATTAATGTACTATCAGACTCTCTTAGTGACCACTCTCCTGTCCTCTGTCACTGGTCATCCCCACACCAAAACCAGTGTCCCAGGTCACCTTGTGCTGGCACTTTTGCCCCAGGGGTCTCAGAAAGCTAAAAATGCACCTAGCCCAGCTTGACTGGTCCCCAAACCTACTTGCAACGGATATTGATTCTGCCCTAGCCTATTTCTCCAGTGCCTTCAGCAAGGCCTGTGACATTTTCACCCCCCAACCAGAATCCGTGCCAAGAAACACAATGCCCCATGGATCTCCCCATCCCTCATCCAAACACTGAAACAAAGAGATAATCTCTGGCATATTGCTGTCAAGACAGGCAAAGTGGCTGACATACATCCTATAATGCAGCACATAACAAGTGCACCAGGGCTATAAGGCAGGCTAAGGCCGAATATTATCAAGCCACCCTTGAATCCACTTGAGGTTCATCCTGTGCCTTCTGGGACAATATGAAAGAGCTCAATGGAAAGACCCACTCTCCGCCACCATCACTACTCGCCATAGATGGTACTGTCACTACTGATCCTCCCTGCATAGCTGAGTGCCTCAATATAGCTTTCTCAGATCTCAGCTCTGTCCTCCCCAACTACTTTTTCGACCCTATCCCTGACTCCACCCCCCCAACTCAGATTGCCCCCCTTTCTACCTGCATACCATATCACCTCTTGAAGCCAGGCCTCATCTTCAAAAAGCCTTAGCTAGCAACAACCCCATCTGTGATCCCTTGGACTCCAGGATTCTCAGATTAGTTCTAGTTACTGTACTAGCCCCTCTCATCAACCTTTTAAACTGGTCACTATGCCTTGGTCAATTTCTCAGTGCCTGGAAAATTGCAGAAATCACCCCTATCCATAAGAGTGGAGATAGAACCTCCCCTAACAATTTCAGGCCCATCTCCATTCTCCCCCCTCTCTCCAAAGCACTAGAAAAAATAGTGACCATTTAGCTCTCCGAGTATCTGGCCAAATACAACCTGCTGTGTCCGGAACAACATGGACTCCATCCTGGACACAGCACCACTACAGCCCTCCTGGAGTTCTCCCAGCACCTCCACTCTGCTCTCAACTCTGGTCATGTTGCGGATGCAGTGTCCATTGACCTCTCCAAGGTCTTATTTATTTATTTATTATTTATTTATTTTTATTTTTTATTTATTTCTAAGAATCAGTTTACAACCTTTGAGCCAGAGGCTCGTTTCCAAAGGTACTTCATCACATAAAGACATACATTGTGTTTTTGGTTACATAGCATAGATTTGCAAAACAATAGGCGTTCAACAGAGGCACCACATCACACTGTGGTCAGACAACTACAATTAGGTTACAGGGTACATGTAATTGATAACAGGTGTTACACAAGTTGGTATCAAGTGAGCAATCTAGTTGGTAAACACTGAAACAGCTGGCACTGGCCAGGTTAAACAGAGGCATGGTGTACAGGGAAATGGTGGTGGGGATGGCTAGGTGGAGAGCTGCCCGGGGGTCGTTGTCAAGAGTAGCAGAGGTGGAGGCTATGTTCAGAGACAGGATACTTAAATACTTAGATACTTAGGTCTTAGATACTTTCTGTCACCCCCTCCTACTTGACTCCCTCCACCAACTTGGCTTCTCCCCTGGCCCACTGGCTTGGTTCACCAGTTGCCTCTCTACCAGATCACAGCTTGTAAAGGTAAATAGCACCCTGTCCAATACCCTGCCCATGGGAGTCACGTGATTCAAGTGACCTGGTAGCAGCAGTGATTTGGAGCTCCCATCTGAATCCTACCATTCTCAGCTATTTAATTAAGAAAACCTTCTTCCAGCTAAATATAAATACTTGGAGAAGCAGTGCATGCCTAAAGCATTGGATACTGAAGAAATCAGCATCACTATCAGAGTTTTACCCTCCGTGATGGAAGCTGAAATGAGGCAGGCCCAGCTGAAGCACATGCCTCCTCCCTCACCAGAGAAACTGCCCAAAAAAATGAAGGCCCAAAGTGGGCAAGTGAGCAAAAGCAACACAGCACCTTCTCACCCAATCCCCCTTACGGAGGATCGCTTCCTGCAGGTGCTACTCCCTTTTAGGGAAACACTTATTGAGATTTCCTCTGAAATCAAGTCCATAAGGGGTGACTTGGCAGATCTTACTAAGAGGATGGGAGATGCAGAGGCCCATACCTCCTCCATGGAGAAATGGAAAGAGAGACTTGACCCTGAAATTGTACTTCTCAGACAGCAGGTTCAAAAACTACAGCTAAAAACTGAGGACTTAGAAGGGAGAAGCTGTCGGAACAATATTCTCATTTTGGGTCTACCAGAAACAAAAGAGGGCACCAACATTGTAGTCTTTATTCGGAAACATCTGTTGAAAATTGTGGGCCCCTCTCCGCTCAGTGCCAACTACCATATCAAGAGGGCTCACAGGTCTCTCAGGCCAAAACCGCAACCCGGGGAACCCCCTCGCCCAATCATCCTTAAGTTCTTGAGTTATATAGAAAAGCAACATGTCATTGTGAAAGTCAGAGAATTACAATCAATTACCTGGGAGGGCACCAAGTTAAGAATAACTCAGGATTTGCCATATGAAGTAACACATTAAAATGCACAGTATTCCATCCTATGGTCAGCAAACTTATCGCAGCCGGCATACCTTTCAAGATGCTTTATCCAGCTAAACTGCAGGTTTCCCTTTCTGGTAACTGGATTACTTTTGACTCACCTACTCAAGAAACAACTGACCTAACAAGCAAACTACCAGAACTGTTCCTTCTCCTCAAACCGGATAAACCACAATCTCAACCATCTAGTTATCGCCACATTTCTCTTATGCATTTTGACATCAAGATACTAACTAAAATTCTCTTGTGGCATATTAAGTCAGTATGAACTGGATTAGTAAGTCCTGAACAGGTACGTTTTGTACCTGGGCATTCCTCTGCAGACCACCTGAGGAAATTAAGTCACATCTTTCAGGTTGCTCAATCTTCTCATTCCCCTTTGGCTCTCGTCTCACTAGATGCTGAAAAAGCATTTGACAGAGTGGACGTAGAGTTTCTCTGGCTAACCTTAACCCAAATGGGCTTCCTCCTCTTTTCATCCAATGGCTCCAAGCTCTTTACTCTTTGCCTTCAGCTAAAATATACTGTAATGGGGTCTTCTCCCCCCCCAGTTCCCCCTCTTTAAGGGCACCAGACAAGGTTGCCCACCCTCACCTTTTCTTTTTAACCTCTACTTGGAATCCCTTCTTCATAGTGTTAAATCATCAAAACAGATAAAGGGAATCTCCATACTTAATCACACATTAACCCTCTCAGTTTATGCAGACGATATTCTCCTACACTTAGAGTCTCCAGTATCTTCTTTAGAAGGAACCCTACAGGCAATAACACAATTCAGTCGACATTACAATTACACCCTTAACCAGTCTAAAACTGAAATATTTCCTCTTAACCACTTCACCCATAGGTATAGCTTTGAAAGGTTTGGTATGAAATGGTCCCCACACTATATTAAGTATCTAGGCATTCTTCTATCCACAGACCCAATAAAGATTAAGAAACTGAATTTGGAGGATATATTGGCCACAATTCAGCAAGACCTCTACAGATGGGAATCACTCCCACTGTCCTTATGAGGGAGGATTAACCCTGTAAAAATTAACATTCTTTCCCAAATCTTCTGTCCTCTAAATATGATACACATCTGGCTTCCTCAGTCATTCTTCCAGAGGTTACACTCAATAATTTCCAACTTTATCTGGTTAAATAAACATCCTAGGTGCTCTTATCATAAGCTGAGTCTCTCAAAGGAACTCGGGGGTTTATGTTTACCTAACTTTCTCCTCTATTATTGGGCCAGTCACTTATCCAGAGTAGGTAGGTGGCTAGCCACAACAAATGATGACTATACCCCCAGTTGGCTTCAGATTGAAAACCAAATTCTTCACTCACACAGTCTAGACATCTCCACCATTTTCTTCTCTGCAGGGAAATCCCTTCCATGTGGGTTACATAACACGCTAATTGGTAGCTCATTAAAAATCCTTCTCCCAATGTTGTTTATACCTCAAAATATCTCCATCCCAGGATATGGCTCAACTGCTTATATCTAACCCTAATAATAGAATTGGAGGTGCATTTATTATACAGGGCTGGTTACCACAAATAAGGGACATCCAAGTAATAGATTTATAATCACAAGAATCTCTCCATTCCTCCACTGATATTCTCAGAAAATATAACATACATCATATCCACATCTTCAAGATTTTTTAGATACTGCACCTAGTAGGCCAACTATTCAGTACTACCCCTCATCCACCCAAGCTGGACAAGGTACTAATGCAAATAGGGACCCTCGCTTTGCTGTCACACTGTGTCTCCCAGATCTATGCTAGCCTTCTAGCTTTCAAGTGTCCAGAATCTTTGCCTGGGGCTAAAATTTGGACTTCCCTGTTACCCAATCTAACCATCAACTGGTCACAAACTTGAAAGACCTACATGGCCGGCCCATTGGTGCAGCGGTGGGATTTCCGCTTGCGACGCCAGCGACCCGGGTTCGGGAATGGATCCGGGTCATCGGAGGGCCAGCCGGGGGGAGTAGGATCGAGCATCCAATGGACGGCTCTTCTACTCCGGTGGGAGGGCGCGGGTAAGCCTCGGCGCGTGGGAGACCCCTGGTGGAGACCGGGGGGTTCCGCGCTAGCCGGCGCTCGAGCATGGGGGGGATGGAGGCGGGGTGGATGCTGGCATCATTGCACATCCCCGCCTCCTCTAGGGGAGAAAACCAGAGGAAAAAGATGGAGGGCAGGACCGCCGATTGATGAAGCCCTCCCCGGAGAGCCTCACATAGCCGCCGCCGCTGCAGGACCCCGACTAGATACAGTTCAGGGGCTGGCTGGTGGCTCAGGGCCCCACTCCTCCAGGGGATAAGCTGGGTGACCGGGGTCCTCAGCAGCGGGCAACGCGGAGGTCTCCAGGGGCCGTGACCAGGTGGACGGCTTCGTGGTCCTGAGGGGAAAAAGAAGAAAATAAAAAAAAAAAAGGAAAGACCTACATATTTATAATACCCAGGATAAGCTCAGACTTACCCTGTATAAAATACTAAATGACATGTATTATACCCTGGTTAAATTAGCTAGAATAGGGCATCTCTCCAGTTCTAGTTGCTCCAGGTGTGGCAAATTGGAGGGATACCTGGTACACATTTTTTGGCATTGTGAAAAAGTAGCTCCCATATGGCAGGCTCTCCACTCTAAGCTGGATCCCCTATTGGGCCTAGATGACTTATTCACAGTAGAGGTCTGTCTGCTAGGTATTTATCAGACTATAGAGGTCAAGGAGCGCAGATTCCGTATGGCTTTAATTTCCATGGCAGTCAAGAAACTCGTACTTAAACATTGGTTAGGCCAACTGTGTATCTCTTATACTGAATGGCTCACTGAAATTACAGTTTACCTTAGAAATGAATGTATGTCTGCAAATTCCAGTAATAAGATTCCCCTTTTTGATAAAAAATGGGGTAAGTTATATGCCTTATATTTACATTAGGAATTTGTTTATATCAACTCCCCAGTGATTCCTCATACTAACTCCTAACTTTCTTGCTTTGTAAGTGTTGGTACACTCCAGAAGGGGAGGGGAAAGGGGGAGAGGGGTATAAGGGAGTTGGGGGAGGGAAGGGGGGTTTAGGGGTAGTTATGTTAAGTTATCCAAAACTATATGATTTCTTATCACTATGCCAATGGCTTTGTATGTATGTAATGAAAAATTTAAAAAAGAACTTGAATTTCAAAAAAAAATACCCTGCCCATTCACTTGTGGGTCCCCCAGGGTTCCATCCTGGGCCCCATTCTGTTCATCCTATTTCTCAACACCCTCCCCGGCTCCTGCTTGGGCAATATGCTACTCTATGCAGATGATGCGGTTCTCCTTGCCTCCCGCCCTGACCCCGCATCTCTACAGGAATCCCTGCAGTACACTTTAAACCAAGCCAAAAAGTGGTTCCTTGACCACTGACTGGTCATTAACATCAAAAAAAACAAATCAATGCTTTTTTCACATCACCAGAATAAGGCAAAAAATGCCCCCCTCTGCATTCTCCCCAGTAATGCTCACCCTCTCGAGCAGGTGTCATCCTACAAGTACCTGGGCATCACCTTCGACTCTACTCTTACATTACACATCCACATCAATACCCTGTCCTCAGCCATAAACTCTCAGATTGGCCTTCTCTATCACCACAGAGATTGCCTCCCCCAAACCGCCCTCCGACTGGCCATCAACTCCTCTGTCCTGTCCCTAGTGGACTACGGCTTACCTATGTATGCTGCAGCCGACAATACCACCCTCACCTGAATCCAGACATCGATAAACAAGGCCTGCAGGCTCCTGACCGGCTCATCCCTCAGCACCCCTGCTTGCCTGCTCTATTCCACCGCCAACCTACTCACCTCGAAGGAACACCTGCACTACAAAAACTGCTTACTTGCCAAAAAATCGCTGCTCAGACTCTTCCCCCCCCCGGGGCCACATGGTGTCCCTGTGGCTTGCATCCACATCTGTTGCCATCCATAGCTCAGTTAAGGCCACCTTTCTGGTGCCCTGTACCAAGACCTCCCTAGCCCAAAGGTCCTTCCACTACCATGCCCCCACATGGTTTGACTCCCTCCCACCCTCTGTCACTAAGTCTACCAAAACTGGTCCCTTTAAAGTCACTCTCCATAATCACCTCTTTGGCACCTGAAGCTGTAGTTGCCCTTAATCAACCTAATGTTGGGGTCCCTCCCCATTTCTGGCCCATAGCCTTGACAATGTCCATTGGACTGCTTCCCCCCTTGTTTTTTTTTTTCCTCACCCCTGTTCCCCCCCACCCACCTATCCACATAGGTATTTCCCCAGTATGACCAGGGTTGTGACTTCTACTATTGTTATACTTTATACGATTGCTATTTACTACATGTAACTTTATTCCATAAACCACTGTTATATTGTGTTCTTTTGTTATCTGTATTGCACCTGTATGTTACCACTGTTGTATCTCACACTGTAACCATGTCTACCCTCCCTGCGATGAGGTGCCTTTGTAAATGAGTCCCTGACTCAAAGGTTGTAAATCTGGCTTTCAAAAATAAATAAAAAAATAAATACAAAAAATGATGCATAACTTCTCACAGTTACGGTGCTGCACTCTGAATGTGTGCAGTATAAAATCATTCCATAAACACGTCTCAGCACTAGCCTTTTTGCATACTTTAAAACAGGATTTCTATTTCCTAAAAGACATTAAACTCAAAACTAGGTTTGAGCTGTCTCAAATTAAAAATAGGTGGACAGTAGGGCTTTCATATTGGGCACATGGAGAGTACACTTGATGGGGTCGGGGTCTTACAGGATTTCATGTTAATATCTCCAAAGTTGTGGATATAGTAGCTGGGAGAGCTATTTTACTTGATGGGAAATATGGGGTAGTGCACTTTCGAATGATCAACCTATATGCCCCTCAAAGCATAGCAGCTAGATCTGCTTTATTTCTTAAAATTCAGCCATACTTATTTACCACCCGACAGGTTTGTTTTGGGGGAGATTTTTAATTGTGGTCTTTCTCGTGCAGACAGGAATAGTAATGTACACAAGACTTACACATCAGAGATATAGTGCTTTCATGTTCTGAAAACAACATGGCTGTTTTTCTGACATTAGACCAGGAAAAGGCCTTTGATCAAGTGGAACACCCTTTTTTATTCCAGGTACTTTCATGGTATCATATTCCTCTGCAATTCATTGCCTGGATTGAACTCTTATATAAAACTGCATGGATCATGCCCCATACTAATAAATCCCCAGGTAAGGTTTTTTTAGGTAAAAGGTGGGTGAGACAAGGTTGTCCCCTTAGTCTGATACTATATGCCTTTCAGATTGACCCTTTATTAAGAAAGCTTACTTCTCATCTATCCATTTCAAGATTATTACTTCCCTGTCGACAATACGCCCACCCTTTTATGCATATGCAGATGATTTATGTGTCTGCACTACTCCACAGCTTAACCCTTTAGAATTTATTACTCTCCTCTCTGACTTTGAGAAATGCTCCGGCTCTAAACTAAACTAGCATAGAAGTAAGGCAAAGTTTATCTCTAGCCCATCTACACCCCAAGTCATAGGACAGATCACTAATATTCCTGTAACTCAAGACCCAATCAAAATTTTTTGGTACTCTGGAACCTGGCAATAGATAAAGCTCTTAAAATGATTACCTCTTGGAAAGGTAAAACAATAGCAAAAAGAAAACATATAATGTTATTAAAAACCTTAGTCTTATCTCTATTTTGCACATTGCCACTGTTTTTCCTTTACCCTTTGCATTAGAAGCTAAGGTAAATAACATTTTCTTTCAAGGTTTTTGGGGTTGCCGACTGAACCCTATAAAAAGAGTCTATGTATACCATGATTACAACATGGGTAGGGTGAGAATGATAATCCAGTGTTGTTTTTTTATTGTTTGTTTATTAAATTTCTATTTCCATCACTACTGCATTGTCCCCCGGTGGACTAGTATATTAACAGAATTAGTTTCTCCTTTATGTGAGATATGGAAAAGTCCTACCTCTAAAATACCTAGGAACTTTAGGTCTTATGGAATACCCAAATATAGGTTTCCTGTTTCCCTCAAAATTAAACAGTGGAAGCTGCCTACTCAGGCAGTTCAGGCTATGTCCCGAAAACAGTTATATGGTAGCATCATGCAGTCTTTTTTCTCAGATATCCCTAAAATGATAGACACACATGGGAGGGAACTAAATATTAACTTAGTGTTTCTGCAATTTACAGACACTAGACTACCGCTAAAATTATGGAACATTACATGGCAGTCCTGTCAAGGGAGATTAGGAGTGAGAGGTAATCACCAGCATAAGTTACTGGAGGACAGAATGTGTTTTAGGAACACATGTACTAATGAACTGGAGACATATTGCAGCATTTTTTCATAGATTGTCCCTTTAGCATAGATTTTTGGACACAGTGGTTGCATAAATGGAAAGATAAGCATATCCCTAATATCACATACGAAACCTTAATATGTGGTATTTTTCCTTAACCATTTTCTAAATATCATGCTGGTACTTTACGACTTATATTTGCTCTGTGTCGGTACTTTTTATGGCAAGCCAGATACGCCCAACTGTTACAACAGAAAATATACACTGGCACTCAAGTAGTAAAGCAGATTCTGACAGATTTAAGATCCATCTATAATCATAAACAAAAATCAATGTCCAAAACTGAACATAAGAAATATTGGGCTAAATGTGCATGGATATTTGCTGAATGAACAAAATGACACATACATAAATGCTAGGAGAAATTATGATATATACATAGGGAAATAGGGTTAGTATCACTGTCCTAGCATAATAAAAAATCTTAGAATTACAGAGTGGATAGTTAGATGTGGCTATACTAAGCTTGTTATTACGCAATGTATGATATAGCACAGCATCCTTATATATGCATATTTTGTGGGAAAATCTTTCCTCATTGTATACAGGGAAAGAGGAGGTGTTCTCTCTAATGAAATATGATATATTCTAGGGTCTGTAATTTTTTAGGATGATTGAAATACCTATTAATTTTGAATAGGGATTAGAAGAATAATTTGTAAGATTCATTTCAGTTTTGTACTATTTGGACTTTCCTTTCTTTCTTTTTTGGTTAGTGTGACCTAAACATTTGTTGTAAAGTATTGTTCTTGGTATGATTACAATAAAAATTCCCCTACTTGCCTGTAGGGGAACCTCTGACCAGCAAGATGGATGCCAGTCAGTCTGAGGAGCTGCAGGTGCAGGATGCTGTGGAGGCTCGGGGTGTGGTCTCAGCCCTGGCCTCCTGTGGACCTCAGACCAAAATTTATTTCAATGCAACAGAGCCAATGGAGAGTGTAATGGTGCCTGACACTGTTTTACAGAATGCAATAAACAAGGATTACATGGAACACAAAATGCAAGATTCTCTCATGGAGAAAACCACTGCGGATTTACAGAAATTAATACAAGCAAAAGAATTTTTATTTCGGGAGAGACTGTTGCATTTTCAGCAAGCATTGGATAAAGCCTCATCTGACTTTTCATTACCAGGCACAGGATTTGCTACTATTGTCATCGATTCTGAAGGACCTGTGACTGCAATGGGTCCCACTGCCTACACACAGGTAAAACCTTCCACTATTATGTATCAGACGACTGCTAAGAATCAGGATAAGGTGACTACGTTTACTTTTTCTAGTAGCCAACTACCTTCAAAAAATGCACCTACTAATTATAGTACATTGATTTCCCTACCTGGGGTTTCCTTTTTGGCAAAGCCATGGGCAGTGGGAAAAAGAAGTTTAGAACATTGTACAAAGCAGATGAATGCTGCTAGAATGATAAAGGACTTTACTGTGCTGGATGGGGAGGAAAGGGAGATGCACCAGTCATAGTCACAAGACAGGACTACTCATAATGAGAGTCAGAGTGTCCCAAACATGGATTCAACTTCTCAACCCCTGACTATGGATGATTCAAATGAATCCACTGGAGAACTCTGGGACATTCATAACGATTTGGCTAAAACCCATCGAGAGCGAATTTTAGCCCAAGGCAAAAGGAATCCTCCGGAGATTGAGGATGGGACCATGGGAGGTTCTAGGATAATGAGAGAGTCTGGATTAAATATGCCTAAAACAGTTGGGGGAGAATCTACTGATTTTAAAAGAAAAACAGAAGATTCAAAAAAAAATGGGACAATGTGATCTTACTAAACAGAAATATCACTGATAATAATCCCTCATGTAAAATATAGCACCAGCCCCCTTTTGAGTTCTCTCCAATGAATGCTACCATTTCTGCTATAAAACAAGCCTTTGGGTTAGACATGCCCAACACTGAGGTGAAACTGTGGACTGATTCTGCCCTGAAAGGGGCAGACTGCATTATTGATGAGAATGGGCAATGAGTCCCCGACCCCACTTGAGATAACACAACTTTCTCACAATCCTCCAGTACCATGGAATGGCAACCTCTCCAGGGGGAAATATGAAAAACTGAGACTAAAGAACAGCATGATCACAATTTCCCATTAGATACTCATGATGCTTTGGGCATTCTAATCCCAAATATTTGTGATCCAGTAACAGGGAACAGGTCGGCAGCAGCAGTACCAGATACTATGGCAACACAAGGGAGACAGCCAGCACCACTTCCACAGCAGTCTATTGATCAGGAAAGCCCCATGGTACCTCCCCAAATTTCTGTGCTACCTTCTGTGGTGCTTAAACATGATACTTCTGGACAGGTACCCTTGACACATGATCTACCACAGACGGACCAGCCTCCTCGACCTCTGCTTTCAGAACTTTTCAAATTAAATACAACAGAGCCCCAGCCATGACACCATGCTGTGAGGCTTAAATACTGTATAAAGGACATGCACCCAGACAGGTAGTATGTCAGAAAAATGCTTATTAAAGAGTCTTTACGGTTCTATCCTGTGGATATGTTCACTTTCATTCATATTTCTGGGGAGGACATTTTTGATATTAGTTTTCAATCTGCACACCTTCTAGACCTGTTTTGGACCAGGTATAATCAAGTGAAAACATCCCTGTTATGGATTCCCTTTACTGCCATTCCATTGACTAAACCTTTATCCAAATCCATCACAATTATGTTCCGCAATGAGAATGTTCCTGTGAGCAACATCAGTCATTGGCTCCAACAGGAATGCCAGGTGTTGAGTGTCCCAGTGGCCATCTTAGATGAGGAGCAATTTTGGACTGGGGGCTGGAAATTTCAGGTCAAATTGCATCAAACCAAGGAAAGTATTACTCATATACCAAACTACTACTTTTAGGGTGAGATCAAGAAGTGTGCTATTACTCAGGGCTGCCCAGGGCCTTGCTATCTGTGTGGATCCAGAACATGCTTATCCAGCATGTGTTATGAACTTCGATGCAGTTTCTGTAATGAGGTGGGTCTTGTTAACTCCAACTGCACCAACTACTTCTGTTGCAGTCTCTATGAGAAAAAAGGGCATCTCTACAGAAATTGCCCTTGGACTGCAGTTAATAAAATCCATTATCTTGACCCTGAAGACCTGATAAATGAGGCACAGGAAGGAAACAATGTGGACCCCTTCCCCCCACAAGCCTTTCCAGGAAAAGTGTGTGTACCCATTATGGTTCCATCCCAGCCTGCAATGGGGGAACAGACTCCTCCAGACCATGGATCAAGTCTTCCTAAAATGGCAGTCCCAGAGTCAATAACCCCCTTACAACCAGTCTGTTATGCTAAGCCCCCAGAACAATCTAGCAGTGCAGTCAATATTGAGGTAGCACCCTCATCCACGGAATTCCTTCCTGTAACACAGAGAAGATCATCCAGATGGTTGCGCAAGGAAAACCTGACTCCAGGGTTGGACACCAGCAACTTGTATGAAGTTTTGGAGACCATGACATAGGGGAACTCAGAACAAGATGATGATCATAAAGAAGGGATGGAGGTGGGAAACACTCATCCTCGAGCAATGGACAAACTGTGTACTGGGAAAAAGAAGAAAAAGAGATGGAAAACTTATTTGCCTCACTATAATGCCTGGACTAAAGCAATTCACTTTACCTTGGGCTTCCAGGGGTTGATATCCACTGCCTTCAGCTGGTGCATAATTCTGCAGTTCGAGTACTTACAGGTACTCCTAGAACATCACATATTACTCCGGTGCTGCGGGATCTGCTTTGGCTACCAGTTCAGTGGCGGATCACCTTCAAAGTTGGATTACTGACTTTGAAAGCCCTACATGATTTGGGCCCTGACTACCTGAAAGATCACCTGACTCCTTACCTCCCGGTGAGGTCACTCCACTCAGCCGATGAGGGGTTGCTAGAGATCCCTAGGGTCACACTGAAATCAGCTGGTGCCCGGGCTTTTATGTTTGTGGCACCAACCCTTTGGAATTCTCTACCACGTTGGTTAAGGGAGTGTTCAACCGTGGGGAGCTTCAAATAGGCGCTTAAATCCTTCTTATGGAATAAGGCATATGGCCTTGTTTAATGTTTGGTACTTGTTCTTAACAGTTTTTATATTATTGTCTGTTTGTTATGTTTGTATTTAATCTTCTTGAAATGCACCTTGGTTTTTGAAAGACGCAATATAAATAAAGTTTATTATTATTATTATTATAATAACTGTATG
The DNA here is from genome assembly GCA_016271365.2 of Neoceratodus forsteri. Classification (NCBI taxonomy): domain Eukaryota; kingdom Metazoa; phylum Chordata; order Ceratodontiformes; family Ceratodontidae; genus Neoceratodus; species Neoceratodus forsteri. The sequence goes on along the minus strand of CM057449.1, from coordinate 536,293,447 downwards.
AAGGGGAACAAAGGGAAAAAGGGGGGGGGTCCACAGGAAATGAACAATCTTTGTTGTGTACTTTAAAGCTGCAACTCCCAATGTGTAATTGTAGTAAAGGTAATTCTGAAGAAGAAGATGGGGGCGCTGAATGAATATATATGCAGACAGTCTTTTTCGTTTCCAAATTTTCTTTTATTTTTAAATATGGCAAACCTCAACGTTTCACCTAATATATTGGCTTTTTCAAGAGATGCCCCTTTGAAATATTTAATAATTATCTAAGATCACTATAATCCAATATCTAAACTCTCAAGGTAGACAATTCTGCAGCTCTTGGTGTATAACACATCTGAGTTTTGTAATTCTAATATTTTGTCTCTTTCTTTAAAACATTTTATTCTATATTTTCACAAGTTCATGGCCTGTCGATGCGGTCCTGCCATTCTGCGTAAGATGCCGACTTAGTCTCTTCGTCAGAGTGGCATCTATTAATTGCACAGCATTTTGAATAAAAAAAAATCAGTCTATGTTTCAACTGTTTTTTTATCTTGTTGTTAATATTGTTTTTGTTCAAGAAACATGGATGTCCTAGGTTTCTCAGCTAAAATCTTGGAAATCGGAATGGCCATGGGGACCTTCCTATTGGTCTTTTGGGGTAGAGAGGGTGGATGGGGATGGTTTCCTTTTTCATGGGAATCATTTCTGTTTCTTTCGCCTTCTAGATTTTGTGTCTGGGAGAGTTGTTATTCTAGATGGTTATCTAGATAAAGAACTGTGTAGACTGGTTAACATTTACGCTCCCCAATTAAAGGCAGATAGGACGACACTCTTTTCTCACCTTTGTCCATATTTTGCTATGGCAATACTAATTCTTTTTGGTGGGAATTTTAATTGTAGTTTGACCTCTCCTTAAGGTGCACAACCCCTTTCTAAAGTGTATTGTGATTCTATTGCTTTTCAGAAGTGTATTACTTCAGTTGATCTCCAGAACTACAATAACCATATCCGTGGCCCTCATTGCTTTACCTACAAATGGGCTCAATATCTCATCATTATTGATTATCTCTTTGTTTCTAAACATTTAGTGATTACTTCAACCGGACTATGTCCAATTGAGTTTTCAGATCACCAGATGCTCATTACTACCCTGGGCACAGTATTACACCATCCAATTATTAAAATGAGATGGAAGCTAATTATACAAACCCTTACTGATCTCAACATGCAACTGATAGTAAAATGTCTACTTGCTACAAAAGCTTTGGTCATTGAACTCTATGATGGCGTAGGGGACTGGTGGCAACAAACTAAACAAGATATCTCAGTATATGCAACAACATGGCAAAACTGACACAAAAACTCAATATTTTAAATATCTTAACCTTCGGAAAAAACTACAACAATTATTGTCATGCACTCCAACAATAGTAATCTACATGCTCAAATCCTTAAAATGTAAGCAGAAATGCAGAAATTACAATATGATAGGGTAGGTACTATTACAGCAGAACTTTCATATGGGGCCCAGAAATCGCCCATCTTTGACCCATGTATAGTAAGTACTATTCGAAGACAGGCTGCTTCCATTACTAATTTAATTAACTGAAAGGGAAAGGTGGTGACTACAGTCCCAGAGATCTTACGGGTAATTTTAGAGGCACATGACCACAAGGATATTTTCTGCTCCGACAGTAGCTCTTATCTTTCAGTTTTAAAACAACATGACATCTCCTCTCATGAGTCTGCTTTCCTTCTGACAGACATTAAATCACAGGAAATTCTTGACATCATATGAACTAGGAAACTTGGGGTGGCCCCAGGGTTAGATGGCCTGCCCTATGAGTTTTATAAAACCTTTGGCCCTGAATTAGCATAATGTTTAGAGAAGGTTTTTAATTTTTTCTTTTCTCACAATCTGGTGCATATTTCTTTTTCTAAAAGTTTGACCATCTATTTATATAAATCTGGGAATCAATCCCATCTCCAGAACTGGAGACCAATTAGTCTTTTGAATGGAGATTTAAAAATACTGGCACAAATATTACATCTACATTTAATGAAGATTGCAGTCCGCATTATTCACCCCTTGTAATACTGTAGCCTACCAAATAGATCTATTTACTATCCACTGATCATACTGAGGGAAATCTGGGAATATTACCATAGAAAGCAACTCCCAGGGTGGGTCATATCCCTTGACCAATGAAAAGCATTTGATACTGTGGATCATCATTTTCTTTTTAGTGTCTCTGAAGCAAATGATATTCCTCTCTCGTTTATTAGCAAACTACAGTTATTATATGCTAAAGCTAGTTGGAGCCCATATGTATAAGGGTTTATAGGCCTGGAGTGGGGTATTAGAGATGGTGTTCATTGGGGTGCCCTTTGAGCCTCTTGTTGTATATTTTTTCTCTTAATCCTTTTTTTACAAAAGATTATGGATAACCTAATCATACAAGGCTTGACTGGGGATTTCCCAGGAGATGCTGTTAAACTTTTAGCATATGCTGATGACACCTGTCTACTTCTCAAAGATATAACTATTATTACAAAAGCCTGTAATGAATTACAGGACATCTCAGCTGCATCTGGAGCTCAGCTGAATATCTCTAAATGCAAAGCAATCCCCTTATCTCTTCAGGGATTCCCTCCTCACCAGGTGGAGAACATCCCAGTGGTAATGTACTCCATTAAAATCTTGGGCATAACTCTCTTCCCAAAATATGGCATACAATAACTGGTTGACAATCTTACAGAAATGTGAAGCGAAAGTTAGTGCATGGAAAGGGTGGAAAATGACTAAAATTAATAGAATCTCTATTATAAAGAAACGTTTAATTCCTAGCCTGCAGTATATACAGTGATACCCGCCGGGATGAAGCACAGTGTCACAGGTTTACTCCATGACAAAAGGGATTATCTCCCATTGAAATTCCATTGTTTGCTGCAGTAAATCTACTGCAGAATTCTGCAGTACAGAGCTTCATCTTGGTGGTACAATTTTCCCACCTCCTTTATCTTTGGAAACAAAATTATATAGTTTATTCTTTAATATGTTGTGGGGTAGCAGCCTTAACCCAGTCAAAAGAGGTTTTACCTATTTAGCAATGGACAATTGGAGCATGAGGATGATAGACCAGGTTGTCTTCTTTTGCTCCCTATTCTGGGTCCATTCAGTCAAGAGCCCATGGGCCGCACTGCATTCTCTGATCAATGTCTGGTTCCAAAATAATTGGAATATTTTAATATTAAAATGGGAAGACCAACCTTAAAACTTTCAGCTTCTTTATCCCTACCTGAAGATTACAAGTCCTCCATTCAGAAATTGTTTAAATGGCACATTTCTGAACATTTGTTTATGACTTCCGCTAGACTGCAATTGTATCACCATGTGCTTGACACGGTTGGACCCTCTTCCCCTGAATTTAAAAATTGTCTTCCAAAGAAATGAGAAACAGTTATAAAATCACTAAATGAGAAACGAATCCCAGAATATATGTGGGAAATTGCATGGTGAAGTGCTTATGGGAGGTTATACGTTAGAGGCAACAATAAACATAAACCTATAGAAGAACGCCTCTGTCCATATCTGGGGTATGGGGCCCTGGAGGAAACTATGGAACATTTTTCTTTACATTGTGTCTAATCCTGCAACCTTTGGGCATTTCTGGCTATAGTTTGGAAACACCCATGGCTATAAAATCTTACTTATGAGGCACTGGTACTGGGAGAGTATGTCAATCATTTATCAAAATATAATTCAGGGTCTTTATCAGTATTTTTTGCTGTTTTGAAGTTCTGGTTATGGAATGCCCAGGTACAGCGGGTTCTTCGACAACAACAAATGCCCTTTTATGTGTTTAGAGTAATCTGTGAAAAGGCACTACAATCTGTCTGGAAGGCGGAAGTGGAGAACTATGGGGTATCTGTTACAAGTTTAAGATGGAAAGGTCTGTCCTTTATTAAATTTAAATGAACATGGTTTGTTGAAATCAAAGTTATACAGGAATAGTCTTTAGTGCACTCTTCTTTGCCATGATTTTTGCTTTAATGTTCATTTTCACTAATCAATCTAGTAAGTATACTTATTTTTCCTTCATGGATGTCATGTTTTGATAGCTCTTAATGTCCTTATGACAGTGTTCCTTTCTATTGTTAATATTTTTTTCATTTTTTTCTGTATCCATATCCTTTAGTGTCTCTTTTGTGTACTATTGCTTTACTATACTGCATATGATACTGTATTCCTTAATAAAAAACACCCCTACTCTTTTCAAGAAGTGCAATGGGATCTTTAACATCCACCTGAATTACCACCTGAACAGACAGATGAGACCTTGGTTTAATGTCTCATCTGAAAGACAGCACCTCAGGAGTGCAGCACCACAGTGTCAGTATTGGGATTTAACCCAAGTGCCTGGTGTGAAGATAGAACCCACAGACTTGTGATCTCCCAGTACCAGAGGTGAGTGTGCTGCCTGTTGGGCCACTGACTCTGCTACATGATAGAGACCTTCAAATTCCTAAGAGGAATTAACAGGGTAAATTGTGGAAAACTATTTAACTTAAATACCAGCTTGCAGTCATGTGGTCATGAGTGAAATGTAATGGGGGAGGTTCAGAAGGGATGTGAGGAAATATTATTTTATAGAAAGAATGGTAGAGACTGCCAGACGAGGTGGTGGGTGCAAAAACTATTAGTGGTTTTAAGAATGTCTGGGACAGAATAAAGCATATAGTGGTTGCTCAGGGTGTCAGAATCAGGGAGGAGAATGGAGAGGGGGTAGGGTTTAAACCCTGGAGGTACAGCAGGCTCCAGGGCTAAAAACAAACTCAGGAAGACTGGATAAACCTTTGGGACCAGATTTTCAAAGGTATTAGACTGATGCAAGGGACTTGCATCAAAAGGTTGTGATGCAAGGGGCAACTTGCACCACCACTTGCAGCAATTGCAATTTTCAAAAGCAGCCTGCATCAAACCTGATGCAGCTGCACCAAAGCCCCCTTGTGCCATGATTGTGGCAAACATTCTGTTGCACCAGGGCACAAGGGGGCTTTCACCATGGTGTGGGTGTGGTTGCAACATCCCCTTTTTAGGGATTCTGCAAGCCACTGTGGAGGCAGCAAAGGACTCCACTTTGACCAGCCCAGAGGAGGTCTAAAAGCTCAGACTCAGTGCAGGACTATGCTGCAAGTGAGGGTAGGGATCTGCCAGGAGGGGGCTGGTGGCAGTCAGAGCACAGGTGGAGTGCCCTAAGGGGCATAAGGGGAACAGGATGGTGGGTTCAGTTATTTGAAGCCACACTGGTGCCAAATATGTACAGACTTGTGCTCCTGACTACTGGTACATAAAATTGTCAGTGTCAGTGGCTCAGCAGGTAGCACACTCACCTCTGAGGCTGGGAGATCAGAAAGTTGTGGGTTCTATCCTCACACCAGGCACTTGAGTTAATGTCCCAACACTGCAGTGCAACATGAGGGGGATGCTGCACTCCTGAAGTGCTGTCTTTCAGATGAGATGTCAAACCAAGGTCCCATCTGCCTGTTCAGGTGGATGTTAACGATCCCATGGCACTTCTCGAAAAGATTAGGGGAATACTTTATTAAAGACACACAACAAATGATAACAACAGTCTCTGATACTACAAGGAAATGGGTTAAACCAAAAACTGAGCAATAGAAAACAAAAAGCAAATCAAAAGGATCAGATAATCAGCCTAATACAGCACACAGAACTTTTGAGAAAGAGTCAGTCTGTCATACAAAAATGCTAACTTTACCCAATTTTATCTTTAAAAAAGGTACATTCTTCCATCTAGTTAAACAAACATTCCTAAGCAAGAACCTTTTCTCTGAATCACATTGTGTGCATAATTCATTTTCTGCACTTTGAAGTAGCTGTAGTGGACTGCAGTACACCTGTTACAGCACAAATTTGCACTGAGTTTGCCACATAATAAGTTTAATGCAAGCTAGGATCAACCGTAACACTCCCATGTCTAAAGTTCTCATGTGTAGTGAAAAATCTCCCACTACTTCTTCATAGGTAAGAACCTTCCAATAGCTATTCCCCTACCTTTGTGCTACTGATTGCCAAAATTCCTGTGCATAAGGACATAACAAAAAGAAATGCTCCATCAGTTCCTTCACAGCTATACATGAGGGTCTAGGACAAATCCCTTTTTGTTAGAATTTTATGTTTAGATTTCCCTTTAATGTTCAATTTGCCATGACTACTTTACCACACCATATCCCACATCCTGGTGTGAATTAGTTTATCTTGAAAGGTCTTCAACACATTTTCATGATGAATGTCAGACATATCTTTAAAAAATGGAAGCTCATGAAAAACTTGGGCTTGAATCGTACCATAAACCTGTTTCCTGGGTTTCTGTACTATTTGGTCAGTGGTAACTTTCCACTGCCTTATCTTAGCAAGTACTGGCTTCAGGAAGTCTGGTCCTATCCTAACTCCTGGTTTTAACATATCCTGACCTCTCCATCTTGAAAACAAGGGCACCACTGAGATGCAAAAATCGACCATAGTGCTGCACAGCATTTCTCTGGGTCTAATAAATTGTTATAAAAAAATACTATAAAAAAAGTAATTGGGTTCAACAAATTCAATCCACCTTGTTGTACAGGGAGATAGAGTATATTACATATAATTGGGTTCAATTAGCTATCCAAAATAATTTGAAAACCAAACTTAACACTGTAACCTCTAAAGTGGTAGGTACCGGGTATACTACACTTAAATAAGTAAAATGGGTAACAAAAAGTTTTTGACAACCATCACTTTTTTTCTTTGTTTGCTGCCGTGATTTCCAAATATTTACTTTGTGTTTAGCATAGTCCAGTTTGGTTTCCCAGTTTAAAAATCCATTATCACCTTTACCCAAAAAAATGCCTAAAATGTTGACAGGTGCACTCATCCCTGGGATGGCTTGTAAAGAATCCACTGGTTCAGCGGAGATACTTAAGGAATATAATACACTCCCATTACCATGGAGTATTATTCTATGTTCTGTATACTGTAGTTTTTTCACCAGATTGGCAGTCTAAAAGGAATAAGCAGACATCATCTGCATAAGCAGACATTCTAACTTCCAGAGCACCATTCAGTGGACTAATACCCTTAATTTGAGCATCATGCTGCATTACCCATAAAAGGGGATCTAGACAAAATACATACAAAAGTGAGCTCGTCGGGCACCCTTGTCTGACACCTCTGCTAATAGATACATAAGAACCCAGATGACCATTTATGAAAGGAATAGCTGTGGTGTTATCATATATTGTCCTAATCTATTTAAAAATTTTTACAGGGACTCAATATGAAAGCAGTACCTGTTCCATAAAGGTATGGGAAATTCTGTCAAAGGCCTTTTCTTGGTCCAATGACAGGATATAGTCCTTAAGTTCATGTTCTTTACCTTGTTCCACAAGTTCTCTTATAAGCAATAAGTTATCCCTTTTTGAACGACCTATTACAGAACATGTTTGGGAGACTGATATTAAGTCTGGTGCTATTTTAGACAGTCTGGATGCTAAGTCCTTCATAAGAATTTTAAAGTCTGAATTCAGGAGACTAAGTGGTCTCCAGTTTCTCAGATCATTCCAATCATTCTCTTTAGGAATAAAAATTTGAACAGCAACATTCAAATGATAATTCATTTTATTATGAAGTAAAATCCAATTAAATACTTCTACCAAGATGTCCACTAGGAGAGAACTACATTTTTTATAAAATTCTGATGGTAGTCCATCCAGACCTGGAGCTGTATGATTTTTTAGACCATTTATAGCATGCTCTATTTCTTGCTTGTTCACAGATACAATTAAAGTTTGCAAGATATCCTGGGGGGTGGCATTTTTTAGCACATATTGTAAATAACCAAACATCTCAGTTGATACAAGTAATGGCTTAGCATACATGTCTGTTAAATAAGTATGTGCAACCCTTACAATTTCTGGAGTAGTAAAAACTTCCCAGCCTTCTTTTGTCTTTACTGATGTCATTGTCCTAGCCACTGTTCTCGCAGTACAACTATTAAATGCATCACCACAACTCACTTTTCCTGTCGTGCAAATCCTATGTTCTATTAACATGGAAGTGGTGCTAGAGTATTGTATTCTCTCCATTTCTCTTTTTATGTTCTGTACCTGAGCAGTTAAAGAAATATGTTGTGTATTTATGATGCAATAAAGGTTTGCTAACTGGTTTCTTTACCCTAAGTATTTATGATATTGATGTACACTCCATTTAGATGCAATATATGATAGAAGGTTTTGTAAGTCCATTCTAGTTTCTGCCCACCATAAACTCAAATCAGTGCCTAAACCTGTTATGGACATACAAGCCTGTAAAAAATCTCTTATCTGGACTACCACCTTTTTTTCCTGTAACAATGAGATATTCAATTTCCAATACCCCTTACCATAGGGAATGCATTCATGTAACCCTATATCTGCAGTTAACAGAACATGGTCTGACGTTTCACATGGCCTAGTGGAAGCTGCATGTATTGACACTTTATGTGAGATGAAGAGAAAGTCTATTCTCATAGACAGACAGCCTTTAAAAAGAGTAAAGCCACCTGTTTCATGCAGAGATCGGTATGCATCTTGCAACCCTACTGTCTTAATAGATTTTAAACATTTTGTGTCACAGAAGTCCTTCTGTGTGAGTGAACCCCTATCCTGACATGCAATGACACAATTAAAATCCCCCAACCAAAGAATGTGTTTGGTTGTAAAGAGGTAAGGTTTTATAGCATTAAATAAATCCACTCTGTATTTTTTCTAGGAGGTGTATAAACATTAATTGTTCACTGAGCTGTATTACTGAAAAGAAAATCTAATAGGAAAGCTTGTCCTGGCTGAATTTCTACCAGCTTAGATACTTTAAACCCATTACCCCGAAATAAAATTCCAAGACCATCACATAAATCTGTACCAAAAGAAAAGAAAGAAGGACCCCAACACCACAGTTTTTGTGCCATTTGTACCAAGGTGGATGTATTAAGTCTGGTATCTTGTAGGAAACATAAGTCAAACCCACCCTCTTGAAGAAAAGAAAAAGTAACCAATTTCCTTCTGGCATTCTTTAGACTGTTTGTGTTTAAGGTGGCTACCTTGAGGATAGGACTATGGTTCATGAAAGAAGCATAGATTACGCTGGATTTCCTAGTCTGGCACTGCTACTGGTTCGAATCTCTGCCTTCCTTGTTCTAGGTGCAGGTAGGATTTTCCCACCATGTGTCACACTCAGAGCCTGATGAAGGTACCAGTTGTGATGATGTTTCAGTTTCACCACCTTGTTCAGGCTTTTGAGCGTCCACTGAGAGAATTTCATATTTATTACGGACTGAGAAACCTTGGTCTGGGGAAGAATCATTAGCCCTTTTTGATTTAGGTTGTCTCTCTCTCTCGTTGCTCTCTTTCAGGTGACTGTCACCATATCAGGTGGAGGCATAGTTATTATGTCTTTTTTCTCAGACTCAAGGGGGACTGACTCAACCCTTTCTTCACAGTTTCCTATATCATCATTTTGCTGCACATTAGTGGGTTCAGGAACAACAGTGACCAGTGGGACAGAGGATGTCTCAGGCTGCAAAGTGAGATGAGACTTTATTTGTGCAATTTCTACCTCTGGCACATTGTCATTACTAGGGACTGTGTCTGAACATTTATGTGCAGCAATGTTTGTTTTTTTTCTGGGCTTCTGTCAAAATATGATCCTGATAAGGATGATCAGTCCTGTTATGCATGGCCCAAGGACAGGCTCAATACACATGGTCTGTTTCATCACATAAATTACATTTTAATGCTTCTTGGCAATCAGAACTAGAATGCCTGAAAGAAAGACAGAAATTACACTTCAGACAGTCATATGCTTGGCTAAGGTGTGAGAAGGAACCACATTTAACACTGGTTCTAGGTTGAACGGCATAAAAGCAGTGTCCTCTTTCTCTCCCTAGAAACAAACTATTGGGTAGATGGACTGGACCTTTAGTGGTGTTTCAAAGCCTGACTCTATACTTCTACCCCCCAGTCCAAATGTGTTCATCATCAAATATCGGCTGAGGAGAACCTTAAATGTCACACCACTGCTATAACCAGTGTGTGATGTCATGAACTGCAACAGTTTCATTATGAAATAAAATTGTTACATTTTTATTGCAGGTTTTGTGAGTGGGATAGCTCAAAAAGGTAGCCATAACTCAGTATAATGCTTATTATCATACTGAGACCAAAACCTATACAAACCTTGAGGTGTTTTAAAACTAACATCATAGAGAGTATTTCCAGAAATATGGATAAGAGTATAAATCTCATTAGAAAAAAAAAAACAAGGACTCTTTAATCAAACATTTGCCTATATAAAGTTGGTCTGGATTTGTATCCAGACCCCCTTAGTATTGTAGTCTAACAGCATTACGCCGTTGTGCAAATGGAGGCTGGTGTAAGAAAAATCCTTCTTTCTAAAATTCTCCCAATTCTTTTTGGCCTGTTCAGAGGTGTTTTTTTGTTTGTTTTTTTTTATTTCTTTTGTTAACCAGGTAAACATATGAGCCAAGGCCCTTTTTCATATGTGACCCGAGACTATAAAATAGTCACAAGATGTTATACAAAAAGATAACTTTTACATTCAGTTAATACAGGAATACAAATACGTGACATATAAGACAAGCAATATAATACAAATTATTTAAAATAGCAGTGACATTGCAAGCTACTCAATAAATGATGCTTCAATTTATTTTTGGATAAATTTTGACTACTATTAGTTCTCAATTCAATTGGAAGATCATTTCAGTATTTTGGTACTTGGATAGAAAAAGCTTGAGCACCCATTTCAGCTTTAGTGACTTTCAAATTTAAACAAGAAAGAAAATTTGATCTCAAGTTTCTCGGAGCTTCCCTTACAAATATCAGAGAATACAAGGGACAGAGAGACTTTTTTATCTCAATACATTATCCATTTTACAACAAAGAGAGTATATGGAGCTCAAGTTAGGTAGTATAAACCCAGAAACTTGATATAAAGTACAATGATGTGTACTATAAGGCAATCTATAAACAAATCTACAAATACTATGAAAAGTCATTGTTAAGTTATTTACCACATGTTTAGACAAACTAGTAAACAAAAATGAATTATAATTCAGTTGAGAAAGTAGTATACTTTGGGCTATATGTTTCCTGGCTTGCAAAGTTAACACATTCTGTAGTCTGAATAAAACCCCTAATTTTTGATTTACTGATTTTGTTAAAGTCAATATATGATTTGAAAATGTTAAATTTGAGTCCAAATTCATTCCCCAAAATCTAAAACATTGCACCTGCTCCAAATTAGTTCCATTTTTACCAGAAATATTCAGTTTCCCTAATTTAACCAACTTTTGTTTAGAGGCAAATATCATACTCTTGGTTTTTGAAATATTCAATGATAATTTTAAGTCCAACAAACAATTTTCTAGACTCTGAAATTGTACAGTCAAATCTTGGGCAATTTTATCTAATGAATTAGAGCTATTATATAATATTATATCATCAGCATGTAATATTGTCTTAGCCTTAAGAATTTTATTTGGTATAATATCCATAAATATGGAAAACAATAGCAGTCCCAAGATTGACCCTTGAGGTACACCCTTTTCTAAAATTCTACTCTTTGACACTGAACCCTCATAAAGAACTTGTAGTTCCCTACCTGATAAATAACTCTCCACCCATTCTAATGAAAATCTGGATAATCCCTTGGCAGCTAGGCTCCTGAGCAGCAGGTAATGGTCAACAAGGTCAAATGCCTTGGAAAGGTCCACAAAAACAGCACCAGTGAGCTCACCCCTCTCCATAGCCTCACTGATGTGGTTTGTGAACCTGGCCAAGGCAGTTCCTGTACTATGAAATTTCCTAAAGCCATGCTGCTCAGGAGCCTGAAACCTAATCAATTGTAAGTAATCACTAATTTGTACCTCTGTTATCTTTTCTAAAGTTTTACCTAAAGGATGGAGAAGAGAAATAGGATGGTAATTCCCCAAATCTTTACTATTTCCCCCCTTAAAAATTGGTCTTATTACAGTTTTCTCTCCATTGTTGTGGAGAGATCCTTATTTCTAAGGACAAAGTAAATATTTTTGTCAAAGGCTTATAAATGTATGAAGATATTAACTTCAAAAACCTTGGCTGAATATAATCAATTCCAACATTTTTTAAAGGAATTTTCTTCAAAATTTTCAGTACCTGATTGGGCTCTATTTCTTTAAAATGAAATATGAAATCATTTTGAGATGCTATAACTGTGTTCTTTAAGTCCTGATCATCCTTATCTACATTATATTTACCCCTATCCAAAAATTGTAAAAAGGCTGTACTTATTTCTTGTGGATCTTTTATTGTAACTCCTTCAACAAGGAACTCACCTGATTGTACATCTATGGGAGGAGACACCAAAGATTTGATTGAAGACTATAATTTTTTTGGAATTGACACATTTAGATCTTGTTGTTTTGTATAATAATCAGATTTACATAACCTTAATTTTATCTTACATTCATTTCTTAATTTCTGATAGCTTTGAAAATCACTAATATTTTTACTGAAACAAAATTGTTTCCATGCTTGATCTCTTTGGTTCATCAATTTAAACATCTCCGGAGTAATCCATTTATTCACTGTTCCCCTTACTCTCCTCGTTAGTATTGGACAGAATTTATTTGGTAACTCCAAAATTTATGTTGTAAAGTAATCTTCTGCAGACTCTATGCAAGGTATTACATCCAAGTAAGACCAATCAACATCTCTTAAATCAGACTTTAATTCACCATCTAAATCTTCAGGGTACTTTCTATAGGTAATCAAATGAGGGGGAGGCTTTATTTTCTTTGATTTCCAAGTACAATATATTGCCAGGTGGCCACTGATAAAATCTGGTAAGATTCCAATCTTAATAATTTTAGTATGATTGTTAGTCAAAATCCAGTTGAAAATTGAATGATTATTTGTCTTCAGGTTCATGTGTGTAAAAGTTTGTACTAACTGACACAAACCTGCATTCATCAACAAGGACTCCATATTAGAAGCATCATAGGAGTCCTAATGAATATTAAAATGAATATTCGGGTGAGCATTCTGTGATGCCTCTTCCACATCCATTTGATCTCCCTGTGTAGGCCTTTGAATGCTAGGCCCTTCATCACCAGAGTCACTATTAGACAGGACTTGCATTTTTACCAAGTTCTCAGGGCCAGTTTGGTGTATGTGAACATCATCAGAATGTAGGTTCAAATCAGAATCTGTAACAAAGATGTGCATATTCAGATCCCCAGGGGCATGTAGCAGTGGGGTTGTAGTATCATTGGACATTCCAGGGATAGGGCTATGGCTAGGGTCAGGTACCTATTTTCCAGTGTCTAATTTCTTCCACCCAACTTCCTTCAAAGAGTTCTCAAGATTACAAGGGCTGTCATGCCGTATATCAACCTGCGTACCTTTTGGACTCATCCACCCCTTGTGAGAGTCAGAACATTCATGTTTCAGTAGTGGAGTAGAAGCAAAAGATGGCAAAGATGCAGTACTCACAGTAGTGTTGTCACAGACAGAACTCACTTCAGGTACCACCTGTCTCAGGTGTACATGAACACTGGAAGCAGTACGGATAGGTCCTGCAGGAAGAGACACTGACTCATGAAGCGGAAAGTTCTTTGATTCAACTGCATCATTGCTAGGCCTGTCAGAAGTCTCCTCCCTTCATGTCAGTGCATGGTCAACAGGTGAATCATCCTATCTTGTAGCCGTGTCTAGGAGATTTGCAGGTAAAACCTCATGCAGTACATGCTTATCCATGGCAGCATCAAGAGGAGTGAAAAGAATTTGTGCCAAATGTAGTTGTGGGCCCAATTGATTCCAGATTATGGCAACAGGAGTTGGCTGCAAGGGAAGACCGCTTGGCTCTGGGAACTCGGTTCCTATACCAGTTTCACTGCCAGCCACTATATTATACAGCCTCCAGCCATGCTGCGGCCCACACGGAATGAGTCAAATCAAGAACATTCAAGTTAGATGAGGGACTGCTCAGCTGCTTGTCAGGGATTGTCTCTGTCTCTGTAGTAAAACATACAGGATTTCTATGTGGAACAGGTGGTTTATCAGGAATGTGAGAGTGTGTTTCCACAGCTGGACAGTCTGTAGATGGAGGTTGTGGCACACAGAGGTTCAGCTCAGCAAATGGGGCAACAGTATCAGCCATATATACAGCAGAGTCCACACAAGCTGTTTGAAGATAACCTATATTCTGAACTGTAACAACATTTTCCTGCTCCACTGTAGGTAATCCAAACTACTGTTGCATCATAGCATGTTCTACAGCCTCCAAGCTGGTAAGGACAGGGGATGAGGCTTGCTCCCCTTCCACAGATGCATCAATCTCCTCCATGGTCTCCTGCAAAGTGGCCTGCTAGAACAGTAGGGCAAGGGTTCCCCTTACAGAAGAGTAGGGGAATTTCCCCAGTTCCATGGCCAAATTTCCCCCCATTCACTAAAACTACCACCAACTGTGTAATCTGGTTCAAGGTCAGTTGGCATTCATCTGTATCCCCCTCCCCCAGGTCATGCCTGAAAATAGGCAGAATTTGTCTAGCCTACTTACCCGGTCAAAAAAACAAACAAACAAAAAAAAACTAAAAGTCTGTGCAATTTGTTTGTTTGTTTGTTAATTTTTATTCTGTATAATCAGTGAGCAATAATGCCCATTTTCACTGATGCCCAGTCACAACATAATACATACATAAATAATATACAACATATAAATATAAGAAACAAACATACATATAAAATACATTATTTAAAACAACAACACTTTGAATTAACAACCAAAAATTTATTTAAAATCCTCTTAAATGACAAAATCGTAACACATTGCATAATGTTAGAAGGTAATTCATTATACAATTTCACAGCATAAAATTGAAGAATTCTGAGCAAAAACACTTTTATAGTAGGAATCCAAAATTTAAAATTTAGATTATCCTGCGACCTGGTTCCTACACCATTAATCAATTTAGTAAACATATCACAAATAATACCAGAAAAATTTCTAATTTAATTTTTGAAGAAATACTAAAATACGTAATCTAAACCTATCAACTAATGACAAGCACCCCAAAGAACTATATAATAAACAATGATGAGTTCTTTTCTTCTGTCCTGTAGCAAATCTAATAATACTATGATAAGTGGATTCCAACTTATTACGCATTCTAACTGAAGTAAAAAAATATATAATTAATCCATAATCAATAACTGAAAACAAAGACTATTAACCAAAATTATTCTAACCTCATCTGTTAAAAACCTTTTCAATCTATAAAGCATTCCCAATCTTCTATGCAGCTTACCTATTAATTTCTGAATATATATTTCAAATGATAAATTACAATCAATAACCAGGCCTAAATAACAAATTTCAGTAACCCTTTCTATATTATTCCCAAAATTATCCTTTAGAATTAGCTCAGAATTTACACTAGATCTTGTATTATTAAATACCATACATTTTGTCTTTACATGATTTAACACTAAATGTTGCTCCATTAACCAACCATGCATCAAACTAAAATCATCCTGTAACCTTTGTTGTACAGCCTGTAAAGTATTACCAATACATAATAAAACTACATCATCTGCAAACAATATAAGCTCTGTTTCTTTACATACTTTATGCACAGAATTTAAAAATAAAGTAAACAACAAAGGACCCAATACAGACCCTTGGGGAACACCACACATCAGAATACCCTCATCAGATAACACACCATTCATCATAGTTTTCTGCACCCTACCAGTTAAATAATTATTAAACCATAATATCACTTCCTTTGAGAAATTTACCTCCAACAAACTCATTAACAACTTCCTATGATCAACCAAATCAAACGCCTTGACGGCAATTGATGGTGCTGACTCAGTCTACCGACTGTGGCTGTTTCTACTGTAGTTTTACCCCCTTGGGCATGTGCCTATCATGATGGGAAGCTGCACTCATTGTTTCTGCATTTTCTGTGCCCAGCCAGTGGGTCACCATCCCGCCCGCAGCTGTCACAAGCCTTTCTGCAACATACAGCACTCCCCTGTGCTTTGGTTTCTTTGGCTCAGCTTTCAGCATATGGCAAACCCAGGGACTCTGGTGCTGGGACCCTGATTCTTACAGAATCTGGTGCAGGGTACTCAGCAGACCCAAAGCTTGCCACATCCCTGGAGTGACACAACTTGCATCGCTCTCAGGAATCTTTGAAAATCCAGGCCCTGGTTTTTTTCTGCTGTCATTGTCAATACTTCTATTAAGCACGGCTGACAAAGGTTTTACTTTTTAGAATTTTATTTAGCAGGGAGCATGCCATGATTCTAAGAGAAATAGGCCACAAAATACACACACAAGAGCAGATAATCATATAGGCAGAGGGACGAGATACTGTAGATACATTTCATTTAAACATTAGGAGCACAGCACATGAGTGCATATGCTTGCCATAAAATACAGTGTAGGCCTACAGCCTTATTCATACTTTGTAGTCTTAGACGATTTGGGGGGACTTTTGGTTTATAAAAAAAATGGAGTACACTGCAGACACAGCTTCCTCTTACACTCTTCTCTCCCACGATTTAAATATCCACAGGGCAGGCTTTTGGGAAGAGTAGTGAGTAGGAGTCACTATATTATTAAAATCAATGAGACTACTAAATTATGTTCCCTGAGTAGTTTTTTTTTTACAGTACTATCCTAGGTATAACCGTTCTGTGGCTGATCAGGGCTCTGCTTCCACCCTCACTGTATGTGCTATCATGCTACAATGATTTTGTCAGCCACGCTGTGCCAGCTTGGCCTGCTGTCTCTCACCTGCCTGTAACAGACACAAGCAGCTCAGATTTAGGAGAGAGAGCAGTTTTCTTATTTATTTTTTTATGCTGGACAAAGTTGGCATTAGGGGCACTGCCACCAAGCTAACATTAAGTATTTTTGTTCATTTAACTGGTCGCTCTATGGCTGTGCTGAATCAGTTGTCCCTCTCCCACACTGTGCACCAACCAATCTTGCTCTTGATCCACTTCTGATTCAAACTACAGTTATGGCGCAGATGTGAATGCTTTTATAGTCTTATCAATGGGTGAAAAAATACTTAGCTGGCCTAATCAAACACCTCTTTCAGCCTTCAGTGTGATATCCAATTGGTCAGGTGACAAACAGAAGTTGGTCAGTGACACTATGTGACACAGGAAAGGATCTCTTCCTCTTCATATTGTGGGCGGGGGGGTGCTGCGAGGATTGTTTGGCCAGTAAGAGCTGCAGAAGGGAAGGAATTAAGTCATGGATAAGAGGAGGAAAGAAGTAGTGATCCAAAACACTAACAGTAAGTTCAGTTGCCATGCCAATATGATGCATTTTGTCTGTTGCTACTGTGATATGTGGGCTGGAGTGGAGGGGGCTAAGAAGGGAGAGACTCAGGAGTACACAGGGCAGGCAGTGCACTAAACTGCAACTCACCCCCAAAAAACTTTTTTTTTTAACTTGTCTCACTGCTCCAGACTAGTCTGCCAGCAAGTTGGCAATGTGTGCATTTATTACATAGTGGACCCAGATATAGTACCCAGAGTTGCAAAGTCTGTATTTGTCTGGGTCCATCGGTTAGTACTTGATCTTGGGGAAGGGGGGTCCTATTTGTGAAAGACTGGTTTGCCCAACCCTAAATGACCACTGCTGAGGTATTATAAGTTGTCAAAAAAGTGACATTTGGGGCTTTATTACTGTTTGTCCTTTCTTTGGATTTGAACAGTGTGGATCGTTCTACATTGCAAACCATACTGAATGCCTCTTGGATAATTGAAGTCAAATGCCTTCCATCCTTGAATCTGTTTGTCAGTATTTCTGCTTCCTGCAGAAAAGCCATATTTGTTCTATAGTTCCTCTTGATCCTGAGAACTCTATGAACAGGATACTATCAACAAGACTTAGAGGGTGGAAGCTGTCTGCCCTCAGGAGACTGTAGCCAGCTATATGATTTCTATAGGGTGATGCCATTGCTTTTTTCGGTTCACTAACCTTCAGTCTTACATCCAAATATTCTATGCTGTTGATGTCTGATTTTTAGGTACATGTGAGGTTGAAGGTGTTCTCGTTCATCCACCTGATAAATCCCAGGATAGTGTCTACCCCGACTAATATGATATTGTCAATAAAGCAATACCAAATAACAGTGTGCCTGAGGTGGTGGCTATATTCCTTGAAAATTATCTGTTGCTCCCACCAAGATAAGAAAAGGTTTACCTAAGATTATGTGAGTGGTGTCCCCACAGATGTTCCCTGTTGCTGGAGATAAGTTTTGTTGTCAAAACAAAAATAATTGTGTCTTAGCACAAATTCCAGAAAATCTAGAATCAGTTCTTTGAGTGCATTTATCATTTCAACATCAGAATCCAGAAAGTATTTGCTGGCCATAACACCTAACGTGTGCTTTATGCATGTGTACAATGGCACTGTATCTATGGTAATCCAGAAAAGTTGTTCTCCTAATTGAAACCTTCAGTTTTATTAAGCAGGTCAGTGGTGTCCTACTGTAACTGGAAATCTTCATCCCCAAATGTTTTAGGAAGTGATCCACAGGAGAGACCCTGTCAGAGTGAACCAATCCCAGAGACAGTAAATACTTTCTGGATTCTGATATTGAAATAACAAATCCTCCCAAAGAACTGATTCTAGATTTTCTACAACCTTTGTTACTGATTAGCTAGCATGTGGCCTCACACAGGTGCACTGCAGTGCAGGTATTGATAAGGTTCATGAAGGTATTTTGAGCTGTCTTGGGTTTGTTTCTGCATACAAGATTCTGTAGATATGTGCATTAACCTAGCTCAGAGGACATGACATAGGTGCATTAATAGAGAGCACAGCCAGTCAGGGTCAAATTATCAACATGCTGATTATGTATCCTAAGAGTCAAAAGCACACAATCCAAATCAAACATCCCAGAAAAATCAAAAAGAAATCATGCAAATAAAAAAAAATAATGACCCCACTGCAACATTTCTAACAATCACAAGCTGCCAGGGAAGTCCAACAACTTCGAAAAAACATACAGTACTTCTTACTCAAAATTCCAAACCTAAAAAGCTTTAGGCCTGCTCACACTAGAAACATCTTGGACACCTAATAGCAACACAGAATATATTTCAAAACTACAATTTCACATAACAACAGAAACATATACTGTAGACAGTAGAAGGAAGACAAAGGAAGGGATTTTATGGTTAAGGAGGAAGGGGGGCTGTACAGAGCGGGGTCAAGAAAAAGCAGACATATTGAACAAATACTTCTACTCAGTGTTCACAGTAGAAGGGGAAGGGAAGGGACCATGAAAAGGTGACAGGGCGCTGATGGGAGGGAAATGGACACTAGTCCATTTTCTACTGAGAGAGACCAGAAAGGACTCGTTAACCTGAAGATATACAAAGTTATGGGGCCAGACGGAATACATCTAAGGGTGCTGAGGGACCTCAGGGAGGGCACTAGCTGCATCTCTGACAGACCTTTTTAACAGATCACTGGAGATCAGAGTGGTCCCAGAAGATTGGAGAAGGGCAGATGCAGCCCCAGTTCATTAAAGTTCTAGCAAGGAAGAAGTGGGCAATTATAGGCCTTTTAGCCTGATATCGGTGAAAGGTAAGTTAATGGAAAGACTGTTATAGGAAAGGATTATGGACTATTTTATATCCAACAGATTACAGGACCCAAGGCAGTATGATTTCACACAGAGAAGGTAATGCCAGACAAATCTGATAAAATCCTTTGAGGGGGTGACCAAGGAGCTGGATCAGGAAGTAGCGGTGGGTGTGGCATACCTAGATTTCAGCAAGACATTCAACATTGTTCCACACAGGAGATGGTAAGCAAGTTGGGAAACTTGAGAATGGGTAATGAGGTGACGTATCAGAGGATTTGGAAGGGTAGGTCTGTCTCTTTGTGGATGACACCAAGATCTGCAACAGAGTAGACACTTTGAGGGGGGCATTGGTGGGGATCTGAAAAGACTGGAAGAGTGGTCAAGGGTATGGCATCTGGGTTTTAATGAAAAAAGTGCAAAACATGCACTTGGGTCACAGAAACCTGGAAGCTGAGTATAAAACAGGAGGAGCGATCCTGACAAAGACCAAGCAGGAAAGAGACCTAGAGGTAATCCTATCGGATGCCCTGAAGGTGGTCAGGCAGTGTGACAAGGCAGTTGAGAGGGCTAGGTGGATGCAGGGTTGTATAGGAGGGGTATTACCAACAGGAAAAGGGAGGTGGTGGTGCTGCTGCCCCTATATAGATCACTGGTAAGACCCCACCTTGAGTACTGTATCCATTTCTGGAGATCACATCTCAGGAAGGACATAGACAGAGTGGAGGCAGTCCAGAGGAGGGCTACCAAAATGCAGCAGAGTGTGCATTAAAAGTCCTACAAGTAAAGGCTAAAGGAGCTAAATATGTACATCCTGGAGGAAAGGAGGGGGGACTTTGATAGAAACCTTTAAATACCTCACAGTAGTTGATAAGGTATGGGGTTATTTCTCATGAAAAGGTGCTTTGGAACGAGGGGAATGCTATGAAACTGGAGGGGGATGTAAGGAAGTACTCTTTCACAGAAGGAGTGGTGGATACCTGAAACACTCTTCCAACAGAGGTAGTGGAGGAGAAAACAGTGGTGGGGCTCAAAAATGCCTGGGACATGCACAAAGGAATTTTAGGAGTAAGGGAAGGGAGAGAGATTGCTCTGTAGATCTAGCAGGGTCTGCAGCAAAAAATGAGGGTTAAAAAACTATATTTAAAAAAAATGGGCTGAATGGGTGGGCCCAGTGGTCTTTATCTGCCATCACATTCTGTTTCTAGGCTTCTGTGTTTCAATGCCTACATTACTAAACCATTAGCAAAACATCTACAAGCATTACTCTAAAAGCTAAAAAAACATAAGCTTATCTACTGTTATTGGCATGCAAAAACAAACTCAGGACAACTCAAAATACATAGAAACATAGACTTTGACGGCAGATAAGGACCGCTTGGCCCACCTAGTCTGCCCATTTCCCTTCCTACAGGATAAGCTGCAGATCCTAGTTAACCAACAGCCTACTTCTTCCTACCCTGCACAAGAATTGCCTTATGTCTGTCCCATGCATTCTTGAATTACCCCACTGTTTTAGACCCCACAACCTCCTCAGGAAGGCTAGTCCATGCATCCACCACCCTCTCTGTGAAAAAATACTTCTTCACATTGCCCCTGAACCGCCCCCCATCTTTAAATTGTGTCCCCTTGTTCTTGCATGTCTCTTTTTCTGAAAGATGCTACCCTCTTGGACTTTGTTGATTCCACTGAGGTACTTAGACGTTTCTATCATGTCCCCCCTCTCCCTCCTTTCCTCAAGGGTATACATATTAAGCTTTTAGTCTCTCCTCGTATGGCTTCTTTTGCAGACCCTGCACCATTCTAGTTGCCCTCCTCTGGACTGCCTCTATCCTGTCTATGTTCTTGCGGAGATGAGGTCTCCAGAACTGGACGCAGTACTCCAGATGGGATCTCACCAACTGTCTGTACGGAGGGATAACAACTTCCTACATTCCTCAACCTTATCATTACCTGCACTGCAGTGTACCTGACTGAGGCTGCATGCCATCTAATTAAAAGCCTAGGCTGCAAGGTTCCAGATCATGGCATGTACAGGAAGCAAAGTCCAGGCTTCCAGCTTAGCCTTGCAGATCTTATGGGCAGTGTTGGAAGTTAAAAATTAGTAATACCTATTTAAAGCAACAGGACTGACTATATCCATAAAATTATAACCCAATCCCTGCAGTACAACTGCACCCAACTAGTTCAGTTTACCACCTTTAACCTAATCCCTGATACATGTATAAAAAGCCGATCATTTAAAAATACAGCACAAAACTGCAACAGTGGAACACTGCTAAAAACTCTAACATTACTAAACTCTTTTTCTCCTTTCTTTCACCAAGGTTTTTCTACCAGCGGGGGGCTGCGTGCCTCTTTAGCCCTATCCCTATCTCCTTTGACTGGCTCCTACCTTCTCAGATTCTGGGGGTGTATATCACTGTAGAGCCCCCCCCCCAACACACACACAGAGCAGAGCCAGGGGAAGGAGGGCTATCCTCCCCACCTGGACAGACATATCCAGCATCCCCCAGTTCAGATAATAGAGCGGGTTCCAAAGAGACAGGCAAGACTTCAGGTAGCTTGTCCTCCCATTTTCCATATTCTGTGTCCCTTCTCCTGCTATAGCCCCAACACATGGTCATGGAGGCACACACATTCTGCACAGCTGCAGCCCCTCTCTGTTTCTAGTCACTTGAGCTTGCACTGACACTGGGCCTTCACCCATTGGCAGCCATCGGCTGAGACAGCTGACCACCCCTGCACAGTAGATTAGAGCTTTCCTTGGAATGCTCAATCCACTCCCACCCTGTCAACCTCTGGCAACCAGTTTTTGTTCTCAAACATGGGTCACTGGCATGGCTAGAGATAAGGTGTTCAACACCTTTGCCCTCCACACCACCAGACTTGCTTATTTACTTAACATTTTATAAGTTAATTCCATTGAGGAGATTATGCTGTCAGTGTATCTACTGATGGTTGAAATCCTTCACCCTTTGAGTTTGGCACTCCAACCCACTACTCAGTACATTGATGTGACATAATCTCCTTTCTGTCATGCCTTATTCATTAAATGTATATTGTATATATCAAATGAGACAGAATTTACTGCCTCCTGATTAGTCAAGAGGGTTTGGAATCTAGTGTTTTATGGGTAGACAACTACCAGTCCAGGAACCCTCTGGGCAACCAAGATGCAGAATACCTTATGTCCATGACTCCCACAAGTATTTGAAAAAAATAATTCTAGCACTGCCATGATTCTAAAGTACAGTATAAAACCTCCCTCACCCAATTGCCACCCCTTGAAACACATGCACCCTGCCAGCCACACAACACTTGCACTTAAATTTAAAATGAAGCAGCCGTAGTCCTCCTATCAGTTTTTTTACTTGCCTTTCTACTGCAGACTTTTTTTGCCTCCATCACCAAGTTCACATCTCCCTCCATTCAGGATGTCAACCACATGCCAACATTTCACTCACTTGCTCTCCTTATACTCTTGCTCACCCACCCTTCACTGTGCATTTTAAACAGCTGTTTAACTGCCAAGACAACAGCACTCAGGAGGCCCTTCACTTGAAAGGCATATTGGGATCTGTGACAACTCTAAGCCACAAATCCATCTCAGACACCATCACTGCCACCCAGTCTTTCAAACTGCAGCCTCTGAGCACTCAAATCACACCAAGAGCTGTTGTTTATCTGTGTTAGTCTCACTAAGCTGCATCACTCTCTCTCCCATGAAGCCATAATGCTCACTGTCCCTCTCGTTCAACATCAAACCACAAAGAAAATGCAAAGTCACATGAAACAAAATGAGATAAAAATGTTTTCTGTAAACAAGAAGAGATGAAACAAAAGAAAGTCCACAGAATAGTCAAAATAGCATACGAAGTGCTGCACAGATGCACACAACTGAAAGAGGCACTTTTCTCTTAAACACACACACACACACACACACACACACACCACACACATTGTAAACCAATGTTTTATGTGTCTACATGAATTTTTCAGCATTTCCTTACTTTCAATCTTTTATGCAAGCAACCCCTTTCATAAGTGTCAAATGCAATGAACTGGGCTATGCTTTTTTTTGTTTGCACTAACATTTTAGTTGTGCTATGATTTTTATTTGCATTCACTTTTTAATTGTACATATGTTTTTTGTTTGCATTTACTTTTTAGTTACGATCAACATCTGTAACACATTTATTTATTTGTTTAAAATTTTTAGATGCACTTTACTGTTTTGGTTGTTGCTTTACTCGGGATTGCATTTTACATCTTTGTTGTGTTTCGTACTTCAGGGCCACTATAGATTTTTAGTGGTTTACATTAATCTTGAAATTGCATTACTGTATATGTTTAGACAGAAAAACAGAAAACTAGATTGTGTCAGCAGGAAGAAACAGGGATCCAGTAAGTCTGATCATGTGCCTGCTTACCTTCAGATACACAAATATTTGGTGCAAGCTACCATAAATCGTGGAAAGTGTAGGAACTGCACCCAATGTACTAAAATCAGGTGAAGTTGTATCAAAGGAGTTTGGCCCAGCTGTGCCAAAGAATGGGGTCGATGCAGGGTTTGATGAAAGCTCTGGGTCAACCTTTGAAAATCGAGCCCCTGGTATATCCTTCCTTTTGTTTGCCCTTCAGAGTTCTTTCTAAATCAGCCTGCTAGTTATATGGCAGTTTAATGGCCCCTGGGGATTTTCATCTTAGCAAGTTAATTGCTCTTCTTTTTCCTAAAATGCCTCCTGTCCCATGTGATAGAGATGTGTTCAGGACCACTGATTCAGCAGGTACTAGAGACAGAAGCTTGATTTTCTGGCCTCTACTAAATGGCTCTGCTTCAATAATTTTGTTTTCCATGTGTGTGTCAGGCATAGCCAGCAGGAGTAAATGTTTTGCTTTTAAAATGTGTAATTTCATCAAACTATACAAAGTCATAAAAAGCACACAAATCACGCCAGTTCATCCATGCAATAATTAGTAAAGACTCTGGCTGTTTTCTTATAGAATAACCCACTTAATTAGCTGTAAAGTATTTGCTAAACTGTAAATGTAGACATTAGTGCTCACTGGATAAGAAGTTATTTAGTATCACAGCTTTGCTGTTATGAAATCTACTCTATACTAGTGCTTGCTGAATCCATGGTCCTGTATATATCATATGAACATACAAACATACAAAAATGCCAGCAAAATTGTGTAGCTAGCCCCTCAACTTGCAGCTGTCACACCCTCCCCAACCCTCTTCATCAAAGCCCCCCACTCACCCTGTCCCAACCCCCCTTAAAGCTGCCCACTATTCTACAGGATACCACCTCCTCGGGCAGAGCATTCCTCCTGTCCACCACCCGTTCAATGAAAAAATGTCTCCTGATTTCCCTCTTGAATCCCCCCCCAATCTCAGCTGATGCCCTCACATATCCCTCCCACTTCTAAGCTGGAAAATCCATTCTGTGTTAGCCTTATTTATCCCCTTAAGGTATTTAAAGGTTTCAACCATATCCCCCCTATCCCTCCTCTCTTCCAGGGAGTACATGTTCATCTTGCCCAATTTTTACCCTTTGGACTTTCCCTCCAATCCCTGGATCATCTTGGTCATCTTATGTTGCATCCCCTTCAACAATTTGATGCCCTTCTTCAGGAATAGGTGCCAGTACTGCATGCAGTACTCCAGATGTGGCCTGACCAGAAATCTGTACAAGGGAAGGATCACCTCCCTATTTCTGGAGGAGATTCCCTTCACTATACACCCCAGCATCCTGTTGGCTTTTGCTGCCACCTTCCTGCACTGAGCTGAGTTGTTCATGCTGCCTGTTATGGCACCCCCAGACCCTTTCCTCCACAGTGCTTTCCAGCTGCACACCTCCCAGCTGATAGCTCCTCCCCTGGTTCCTAGCTCCAAAATGCAGTACCTTGCATTTCTTGGCATTGAACCCCAGCTGACATATTTCTGGCCACTCCTGTCATTTGGTCAGGTCCTCCTGCAGTCCCTTCCACCCTTCAGTATCATCTATCACAGCTCCCATCTTCATATCATCAGAAAATAGACTGATCCTACTCCAGATCCCATGTGAGATATCAGCTATGTATATCCCAAGCAGCACTGGTCCCATTACCAATCCCTGTGGCACCACGCTCGTCACTTCCCTCGGTGATGAGAGTCCCCTCCCACCACCACCCTCTTCTGCCTTCCATTCAGCCACTTGATGATCCATCTGACCATCTTTGTTCCCACTCCTAGGTATTTCAGCTACTCCCCCAACCTCCCATGCAGCAAGGAATCAAAGGCCTTGCTGAAGTCCAAATGCTGGACATCCACCGCATGGCCCCTGTCCAGCTCCCTGGTCACACAGTCATAATACTCAATTAGATTTGTCTGGCAGGATCTGCCGGAGACAAACCCATGTTGTTGGCCATCCTGGAGACCATTGTCCTCCAAAAAGATCACTAGCCTCTCTTTTAGGATTGTCTACATCAGCTTCCCCACAATTGATGTGAGACTTACTGATCTGTAGTTGCCTGGTTCATTCCTAGGGCCAAATTTGTGAATGAGCTCCACATGGGTCATCCTCCAGTCTTGTGGTATGCATCATGTATCCAGGATCACTGTCACTGTCACTGTCACATGGGACAGGAGGCATTGTAAGAACAAGAAAATCAAAAAACCATGCTAAGATGGAGATCCCCAGGGGCCATGAAACTACCATAAAACTCACAGGCTAATTTTGAAAAAAACTCCTAATAGCAGACAAAGGAGGACACAATAGGAGAACACACACAAATCAAAACACTCTACACAGCATATGTTTTTGCAAATTCCGACTGTACTATTTCTTTAAGCTTAAGTAACTGAAACTTTTCGTATGGCTATGCTTGTGTATTTGATGGTGTTTAAAATGTTTACATAGTTTTTAATGCCACTGGTTACAGGTTATCTTGAAAACATATTTTGAGGTAACGGATATTTCCACTGTAGACTATAGAAACATAGAAATTGTTGGCAGATAAGGACCGCCAGGCCCATCCAGTCTGCATGAAAGCCCTACACTAGTTTGCGGCCTCTGACCCTAACTGTTCAAAGGCTTTTCAACTCACCTTCCCACCTCCAAGGTACCCGTATGCCTGTTCCATGCATGTTTAAAACCCTCCACTGTGCTCACCCCCACCACCTCCTGTGTCAGTCTAGTCCATGTGTCCACCACCCTCTCCACAAAGAAAAATTTCCTCACATTCCCCCTCAGTCTGACACCTTCCAATGTCATATCATGCCCCCTCATTCTTATACATCTCTTACATTGGAAGATGTCTCCCCCTGCACCTTGTTTATGCCCTTGAGGTACTTGAATGTTTCTATCATGTACCTCCCGATCCCTTCTCTTCTTTAGCAAGTACATATTGAGGTCCTTTAGTCTCTCCTCATATGTTTTCTGGTGCAAACCCTGTATCTTTTTTATCACCCTTCTCTGGACTGCCTCCACCCTGTTAATGTCCTTATAAAGGTGCAGCTTGCAGGCCTCACTAACATTTTGTACAATGACATCACCACCTCCAGCCTTCTGCTAGTGATACCTCTGCCTATGCACCCCAGCATGCTGCTGGCTCTCTATGCAGCCTTTGTACTCTGCTTAGATACCTTTAGGTTGTCAGAAATGATAACCCCCAGGTCCCTTTCTTCCTTGGTGATTGTCAGCAACTCCGCCCCATCCTGTAACTCTTACCAGGGTTCTCTCTTTCCAGTTGCATTATTTTTCGCTTATTGGAATTGAACCTCAGTTGCCACACCTCAGACCATTTTTCAAGCTTCCCCAGGTCCCTCCTCATTCTCTCCACCCTGTCCAGAGTATCCACCCTGTTGCAGATCTTGGTGTCATCTGCAAACAGGCAGACCTTTACCTCCAGTCCTACCACAATGTCACTAATGAAGACATTAAACAGGACTGGCCCAAGGACTGATCACTGTGGTACCCCACTGGTCACCCATTCTCCCCTAAGTGGATCCCATTTATCACCACCTTCCACTTCCTGTCCATTATCCAGTTCCTAATCCAATTTACCACCTTGTGCCCCATGCTCAAATTACTCATTTTGTTGAGCAGTCTTTTATGTGGGACGGTGTCCAAGGCTTTGCTGAAATCGGGGTAGGTGATGTCTACCGTTCTGCCCCCCCACCCCTCCACACCCGCTTTATCTCCCTTGTCACCCAGTCAAAGTAATCTGTCAGATTCATCTGACACGACCTTCCTGCTGTGAATCCATGTTGTCTCAGATCCTGGGCACTGCTGGATTCCAAGCTTGAATGGCACATATGGTATGTTAAGAAATAATAAAAAAATAGCATATTAATCCTCCATAATAACTTAATATAACTTTCAAGTAGGATGATGTACGTTGGAAAATATGACTACAATACTTATTAGCCAGAGTTTTTGTACACTTTTTATCTTAACTCAAATCTCCAGTAGCCAGGGAGGCACACTGGCTGGAGTAAGTTATGGTGACCAAAAGCAGAAAAGCGTGAGCTATATAAAGGGTCACTTGGAACACATCAGTGCATTAAGGCTAAAGTTTTTATCAGGCAATTACAGCCAGCCTAGGATTTTGGTAGAAGAATGAAGATATTGATTATAATTTTACCGGGATGAAGTGGTGCTGGCCACGAAACATTGGCACTACTTGCCCAATAATTTTGTTGACATAGCATACTGTGAATAAAAAAAATCATAAAACTTATTATTTAAAGTTGAGACCCCCAATTCTTAACATTTTGCTTGATTTACATGCCACGGGGCACTTGTCTGCCACAGACAATGTTTCCTTTCTAGTTTGAAAGGGTGGCATTCTGGAACCTAAGCTTTTAATGTTTATCTTAACATAAATGTATGTATAGTGTTTCAATGCACATCTGCAGTGATTTAATGATGAAATACAATAAAGACTGAACTTAAACTTTATAGATATTTTTGTTTGTTAATATTTTGATTGCTTTATTAAGTTACACAAGACACAACTGATGATTATTTGGTTCCATATCCCTTCTTAAATCTACACTTTGAGGGCCACATAGTCACCAGCTGTGTCTTGTTTAACATGACTAAATTTGTCATTTATAGCTTGAATAGTTTCTAGAACTGGAGCAATTTGTCATTAGCCGTTAGTCTTACTCATGCAGAAATAAAGCTGGATGATGGCTTTGAATCAGCAAAAGAAGCAGGCCTTAATGTGTTGTTTAAACTTCTTCCAAAAAATGATGGCTATATTCCTGTTAAGACATAGCAAATTTAAAGCAATGTTGATTTGTTTAACTTGGCTCTTTTCTTTGTTTAGATATCACATTGATATTACATCTTTACAAGACTGACTCAGACTTGGCTGTTTTTGCACATTGTAAGTGTTTTTTTGATCAGATGAAATCAAGAAATCAACTATTCCCAGTGCTATACAGGTAGCTGCAGCATGTGACATATCTGGATCATTTCTTCTTTTTTTTTATTCAAGTTTATTGAAAAGCTCAGGTACAGCTCATGTATAATGATTTGACATTCAGATAAAAATTAAGCAGCAACCAGATTACTGTTTATCATACCAACTTTGGCTGGTGCCCCCATCAGCTACCAACCCCACTGCCACCACCCCACTGTCTTCAGGACTTACTTGCCCCAGTTGCCACGTGGCATGAACCCATGGTGAGGCCATCAAGGTGGGCTCAATTACCCAGTGATGACCAAATCCATGACTGTGGCAGAACTAGGTCAGCAGATTGCATGGCCTGTGGGGTTCTGAATTTATTATTCACCATGAATTTATAATGCACCTTGCTAGTTTTTCCTCCTGTTTAAAGCCTCCAATGGAGTTGAAGGCATTAATATGCATGTATAAGCACACAACAGAGGTGCACATGCATAAGCTGGCAAACTCCTCTGTGCACTCGCTGACTACAGTGATGCCACCTTCACTACCACAGGAATCATGTAGTGGCATAGGCAACTATCCTCCAACAGAGAAGATGAGTGTCCAGTGGGACCCTTAAGCCCTCTTTCCCTAACAGGACCTGCAGTGACCCAGGTTCTTCTGGATTTCAAGTTATCATGTCTGGATCTTTCATAAGATATCTGCAATATCTCTAGAGAAATGTCCTGCCTGCCTGATTTAGCTTTAGTACCACTGTAGGCCACAAGAAAGATTTCTGGAGAATCTCTTTGTAAATAGCTCAATATATATGGATATAGCTGGACAATGCAATGTCTTCAGCTGTAGAAAAAGTGTTTTTGTTTTATAAACAGAACCCCCAAAATGGCAGAGGTGCAGTATTTAAAAAGACTGGCTAATATTGTCAAAATGGTTTCTAACACATCAGGTGAAATTAACATACAAGTACTGCTCGGCTATAAGACCATTATCACAAGAATTCTGTTGTAAATATCATGGGTATGTACTGTAGAGGGGAGCAGGATAGGTAGGACATCTAGAGATGAATTTAAAAATACTTCAGACTGTTGTAGTATGATCGTTTGGAATACACTGTAGCAGACTAACTTAAAATCTGCAAACTTGCAGAGAGAGTGGTGGTCACTGAGTGGGACAGCAGAGTGATGAGTACGTCAGAGTCAATTAGATTAGCTGCAGCCTGGTGAGAACTATGCTGTTCATTTAGGTTTGTGCTTCTGTAGCTTGATGTTCAAATATATTTTATTGCTGATGTGATTACCTATAGTGTATTGCATTTTAAATATGATGTGTTTTACTTTTGTAATACATTTGCAATAATGGATGTTTTGTACGTAAGGTTCTTTTTATTGGGGGGGTATGAAGTACTGTGTTCTGCCTGGATAATAATGTTATCCATGTAAACATAGATAACTCAATTGCCAATATAAATGTTGTCTTGTCAAATCTGATAGCCAACTGATATTCTAAAAGAGTATTTTCTCACCTCTTCTTGTTACTTAAAAATTTTCATTCTATGTCTCCAGAAAAATTATTACAGTTTACATTGTAATTCATGTATATCATATTTGCTACTCGGTTTTCATTTTTCTGTTGCCTTTATTAATTGGTCTCTTGCTTTCTGTTGACATGGCATATAATCTTGGCACTTTGAATGAATCATATTATGTCCTTTCAACCACAAGCTCTTGGTTTGCTAACAAGGGCTTGACAATGGCCCAGGTTAATGTTCATTTGAACTGGAAGGGACTGCTCAGAATTCTACTGTGATTGTGGTAACACTTATCACAAGTAAAAAACTAACCAAAAAAAACTTTGGCACCAAAGGCCTTACTGGAAGGACTGCAGTCTCAGGCTGACTGTGGGTAATTTGTTGAAGAAATACTGTAGCAGCATGCATGTTTGTAGGCCCACAACAAACTCCACCCAACATTTTGCTCAGTGATGTGATCTTTGTCAATGGATCCCATGGCAAAACTAATGATACTGAGTGAAACAATGGATGGAGTTTGTACCATGGGCTTGCTAGCATACATGTTGCCATTTCTTCAATTAAGTGATACCAACCACAGTCGGCAGGGCTGCAGATCTTTCAGGTAAGGTCTTTCGTGCCTTTTTTTTGTTTTGTACTTTCCACATTAATTTTCTCAGTTTGTTGATACACAAAAATGAAGTTGGTGCAGGATTGCTTTTCATAAACCTAATATTTTAGGTACAGTATGAGTGAAACCTAGCATACAAAACAAAATCCTTAAATCTTCTTGTTCTGGTCAAGGCAGTCATTGTTTTGTAGGGACCACGCTATTGCTAAAAGGTGGTGCCATTTCAATGTATCATGCTCACAACACTATATAGGATAATTGCTATTTGTTAGTGCCATCTGAAATATCTTATGAATGTGCCCCTACTGTTTTAATTGGTGATGCTAAAATATTAAATGTTTGCTGTTACAACCCTCCCCTCATAGGTTGTTCAGCATTAGAAGTATTGATTGATTTGCTTATATCTAACTCATGTAGACGAGAACATATGGTAATAGGGTATATGGATCTACATTGGAATTGCAGTAATGCTCAACCTTTTGAATCAATTTTAAATAAACAAAATTCAGTTAATCTCAAATACCACTCAGATTAACGTGAAAAGATAAGATAACATACCACACTTTTGGACTGGTGCACCTGTAATAGGCTTGATCACATTACTGATTCTGTAATCTTATGCAGCTCACTTACTGGCCATAGCTTTGTTTATTACATTTGAAAGGTCAGATTCAATCCGCTCCTCTCTCAATCCTCCAACTGAGGGATTATACTATTTTGTATTATTATTCCTATTCATCCCTTTAGAGTCCCTGGTTATGGCTGAAACTCCTCAGCCCCACCACCGACCCATCTTGTGGACTTACAGGTTAGCACCCACTTACACAGAGTCATGTTTGGTAGGTGTCTTTCCACATAGGGTCATGTGGGGTGTGCAGAGGGATGAAGAGTGAGCCAGGGCAGTTTCCTCCATTTTCCACCCACCAAGAACTGCTCATGACACAACCATGTGCAGGAGTCTTGATGCACATGCAGGCCGTATCATCATGCCTCTCATCCAGGTCTTGCTGGTGCTGCTGCTCTGCCACCCGGCCTCTGTTGGGTGTCAGAAA
Organism: Neoceratodus forsteri; assembly: GCA_016271365.2. Classification (NCBI taxonomy): domain Eukaryota; kingdom Metazoa; phylum Chordata; order Ceratodontiformes; family Ceratodontidae; genus Neoceratodus; species Neoceratodus forsteri. The sequence continues at coordinate 536,261,149 of CM057449.1, read as the reverse complement.
AGTAGGACTCAGTGTCCTGATCTCCAAGGGAGGAGAACTGTCCTTTGAATGCTCAATACTCCCTCTCCTGGCTGGCCAACAAGCAACCTTTCTCCTTTTCTAGGTCATCAGTGTTCATGGAGGTAAGGTGTCCAGTGCCTTAGCCCTCCACGCCACTGGGCTGAGTTTGATTATACTAAACTTAATCTCAATGCATTTCTTAGTTATCTTGTTTCTATTGTTTGGTCTTTTCTTGTTAATGCCAGTGATATTAAGCTGTCTCTTGAATGTTCCACTCCCCAGTTTATAGTTCTTTAAGACAAATGTGTACTACTTATTAAGTGTAAGTTGTGTGGTGCTTCTTCTTCATCTTCTTCTTCTTTGAGTACAAGTACATTACTTGCTAAAATGAAACAAGAAGATCTGCAATGGGCTTGTTTTAAATCATCTAATCATCTTGCAGACTGGGTTAAGTGTAAAGATTTGCATAATGAATGCAAGAGGTTAATTAGTAATAAAAGGAATTTCTACTATACAAAAGTGTTTGATAACTTATTGAGTAATCTTGCTTCTACAAGACTCCTGATTACGACCTGTTCCTTCCTGACTACTGTCTCTTCAGGCAAAACAGGAGAAAACATGGTGGTGGTGCTACCATCTACTGTTTTTCTGCCTGAGCCTCTCATGTACTTCAGCTATCATGGAGGCCGTACCCTGCTCCCATGAGTTCCTCCTTATCAGGCTTTCATTCTCTTCCTCTGTATCCATCTTCATTGGGGTTTTCTATTCCTCATCCAAAATCTCCCCCCTCCCCAACTGATTCTGTCTCTACCATTATCTCACACTCCTTAGAATGTGAACTAATCCTCCTTGGGATGTCAATATTAGTTGGCTCTCCATGGCCTCCTGGCCGACCGTCAACAGAACTGAGCCCCTTAATTCTTCCCAGCTTATCACAGAACCTGCCTGGTACAATTCTCACTCCCCCAATCACACCCTTTGTGAAACATAGAAACACATACTTTGATGGCAGATAAGGACTGCTTGGCCCACCTAGTCTACCCATTTCCCTACCTACAGGATAAGCTGCAGATCCTAGTTAACCAACAGCCTATTTCTTCCTACCCCCCACAAGAATTGCCTTATGTCTGTCCCATACATTCTTGAATTTTCCCACAGTTTTAGACCCCACAATCTCCTCAGGAAGGCTGTTCCATTCATCCACCACCCTCTCTGTGAAAAAAATTCTTCCTCACATGGCCCCCGAGCTGTCCCCACTCTTTCTTCAAATTGTGTCTCCTTGTTCTTGCACATCTCTTTTATTGAAAGATGCTACCCTCTTGGACTTTGTTGATTCCACTGAGGTAGTTAAAAGTTTCTATCATGTCCCCCTTCTCCCTCCTTTCCTCAGGGGTACACATATTAAGCTCTTTTAGTCTCTCCTCGTATGGCTTCTCTTGCAGACCCTGCACCATTTTAGTTGCCCTCCTCTGGACTGCCTCCATCTGTCTATGTCCTTTCAGAGATGGGGTCTCCAGAACTGGATGCAGTACTCCAGATGGGGTCTCACCAACTGTCTGTACAGAGGGATAACAACTTCCTGTTTACTGCTGGTGATACCTCTCCCAATACATTCCAATATCACCCCATCCGTCCCTACTGCCTTCTCACATTGCTTGCCAAACTTAAGGTCATCTGATATGATTACTCCCAGGTCCCTTTCCATTTTTGTTGTTGTTACTACCCCCCCCCCCCATTGTGTAATCTTCCCCTGGGTTTTTGTTTCCCAGGTGCATTATTTTGCACTTCTTTTTTTTTTGTTTTATTTTATGATTTTTTCTGGGCTGGGCTCCGTGATGCTTCTGCCCTTGTCACGGTGCCCTGGGGACCTCCACCACCACCTATGGCTGCCGAGATCCCTACCTACACCTGCACTCTCGGGCCTTATGCCTGGTCTGGGATCCGCAGCAGTGGTGGTGTTCTGAGGTCCTCTGGGGAGAGTGTCATATGTATGTTGCCCTTGCCTCTAGTTTTTTCCTCCCTTTTTCGGAGGTAGGGGCGTGCAATGGCATGGCGTCTGTCCCGCCTCACATACCTGGCTAGTCTGGCTAGTCACCTGGGTCCCCTAGCCTCCGCTAGGAGCCCTCAGTGAGCTGAACGCATCCCACACCCTCCCCCCAGAGAAGGAGAGCTGTCCTTAGGACGCTGTCTCCTCCTCCCCCAGGCCAGCCCTCCGATGAGCCGGGTCCGTTCCCAAACCCGGGACGCTGGCGTCGCAAGCGGAAATCCCACCACTGCGCCAATGGGCTGGCTATTATTTTGCACTTCTTTGCATTGAATCCAAGCTGCCATACTTCTGACCCTTCCTCCAACCTTGCCAGGTCCCTTCTCATCCTTTCCACGCCTCCTTGTGTATCAACCCTGTTGCAGATCTTTGTGTCATCTGCAAAGAGGAATACTTTTCCTTCCAGTCCCTCTGCAATGTCACTTATAAAGACATTAAAAAGGACTGGACCCAGTACTGAACCCTGCGGTACCCCACTAGTAACCCTTCTTTCTTCAAAGTGGACTCTGTTTACAATTACCTTCTGTGTCCTTTTGTCCAGCCAATGTTTTATCCAGACTACCACCCTGGGACCTACTCCCAGGCTGGTTAATTTGTTTATTAATCTTTTGTGTGAGACTGTGTCAAATGCCTTGCTAAAGTCCAGGTAGGCCATGTCCACAGCCCCTCCCTGGTCTACTACTTAGGTCACCCAATCAAAGAAATCAATTAGATTCGTATGACATGACCTTCCCTCTGTGAGCCCATGCTGCCTTGGGTCCTATGCCCCACTGGCCTCTAGGTTCTCAACAATTCTTTCCTTCAGAAGTGATTGGAGTCCACAGTGAAGAAAGAGGGTTACTAGCAGGGTACCGCAGGGTTCAGTACTGGGACCGGTCCTTTTTAATGTCTTTATAAGTGACATTGCAGAAGAACTGGAAGGAAAAGGATGTCTCTTTGCAGATGACACAAAGATCTGCAACAGGGTTGATAACAAGATGGAGTGGAAAGGATAAGAAAGGACTTGGCAAGGTTGGAGGACTGGTCAAATGTATGGCAGCTCAGATTCAATGCAAAGAAGAGCAAGGTAATGCACCTCGGAAACAAAAACCCAGGGGAAGAGTACACAATGGGGGGTGAGATACTGACAACAGTAAAAATGGAAAGAGACCTGTGGTAGTTATATCAGATGACCTAAAGATGGGCAAGCAATGTGTGAAGTCAGTAAGGAAGGAAGGAAGGCTGGGGGATACTGGGATGCATAGGGAGAGGCATCACCAGTAGAAAACAGGAAGTTATTATCCCTCTGTACAGACAGCTGGTGAGACCCCATCTGGAGTACTGTGTGAGCCCTGGAGACCCTATTCCGCAAAGACATAGACAGAGTGGAGGCTGTCCAGAGGAGGGAACTAAAATGGTGTGCAGGGTCTGCAATCACAGAAGACATACAAGAAAGACTAAAGGAGCTTAATATGTATACCCTTGAGGAAAGAAGGAGAGAGAGGACATGATAGAAACTTTCAAGTATCTCAAGGAAAACAAAGTCCAGGAGAAGGTATCATCTTTTGAAGAAGAGATGTGTAAGATAGGGGCACAATTTAAGATAGAGAGGGACAGCTCAGAGGTAATGTGAGGGAGTATTTTCATGAAGAGGGTTGTGGATGCATGGAACAGCCCCTAGGAGGTCGTGGAGTCAAGAACAGTGGGGAATTCAGAATGCGTAGGACAGACATCAAGGCAGTCCTAGTGGGGTAGGAAGAAGTAAGCTGTTGGTTAACTAGGATCTAAAGCTTATCTGTTAAGAGGGAAAATGGGCAGACTAGGTGGGCCAAGCGATCCTTATTTGCCGTCAAATTCTAGGTTTCTATTCCATCACTTTCCCTACCACTGAGGTCAAACTGACAGGTCTGTATTTTTCTGTCTGTCTTGCTCCCACTTTTGTGAAGGGGAATCACATCAGCCTTTCTCCAGTCCTCAGGTACCACACCATCCTCCCATGATTTGTTAAAAAGGGTAATCAGTTGTGTCACTAGTTCTCCCCTAAATTCTTTTAGAATTCTGCGGTGAATCCCATCAGGCCCCATTGCTTTGCCCACCTTCAGTTTTAGGAGTTCTTTCAGAACCCTTTCTTCTGTGAAAGGACTGGGATCGACCCCCCGCCCATCCAGAGTGCTGCTGTTAATTGGATTAGGTACCTCCCCTCCTCCTCTTTTGTGAATACTGAGCAGAAGTATTCATTCAGTATCCCTGCTTTTTCACTGTTCCACTCTGCCCACCCACCATCCATTCTATTCAGCCTCACTATCCCTCCCTTTGTATTTCTATGCTCCTTGACATACCTATAAAATGTTTTATCCCCCTTCTTAACCGAGTTGGGTATATTTTCCTCAGTTTGCGCCTTTGCTATTCTGACTTCCCTCCCTGTTTCCTTCTGCCTTAACTGGTACAGTTATCTGTCCTCCTCATTCTGTGTTTCCTTATACTTCCTAAATGCTATCTTTTTCTCCCTAACCTTCTCCACCACCTCTTTTGAGAACCATAGTGGCTTTTTCCTTCATTTTGATTTGTTTATTTGCTTCACAAAAAGGCTTGTTGCCACTGTGATGACAGTTTTGCTATTTCCCCATTGTTGCTCCATCTCTCCTTCTTGCTTGTTTGCTAGTGCTTTTCTAAGGCACTCTCCCATCTTGCCAAAGTCAGCCTTCCTGAAGTCCAATACCCTCACTTTTGCATGGCTTGACTCTGTAGCTGAGTTTATCGTGAATCACACTGTTTGGTGGTCACTTGTTCCCCGATGGCTACCCACTTCTAGATCTGAGATCCTGTCACTGCCCCATTTGAGAGTATGAGGCCTAAGATTGCTCCCTCATGAGTGGGTTCCAAATCTAGCTGTCTGAGGCATGCTCCCTGTAGGGCATCGAGAATGGCCCTGCTCTTGGATGTGGTTGCAGCAAAGGTGCTCCAGTTAACATCTGGCATATTCGGGTCCCCCATCAACAGTATCTCTCCTTTCTCTGCCATCCTAAGGATGCCTTCTGTTATATCCTTGTCCATTCCCTCCCTCTGAGATGGGAGTCTGTATACAACCCCTGTGTGGATTGTCGTACCATTTCCAGTCTCTAAGGTGACCCACAGTGCCTCCTCTCCTCTCTATTTACTCTTTTGTTCCATTGGTTTTGTCCCTTCCCTAACACAGAGAGCTACTCCTCCCCCTCTTCTCCCCTCCCTATTTCTGTCCTGTAGGTTGTGTACCCTGGCATATTAACATTCCAGTCATGGTTCTCTGTGTACCATGTTTCTGTGACTGCTACAATATCCAGGCATCCCTCTTCCATCAAGGCCACCAGTTCAGAGAGCTTGTTGCCCAGACTACAGGCATTGGTACTCATTACCCTCCATTTCTTGATGGTCTTACCCCTTTTTGTCCCATCCCTATGCTTATTGCCTTTGTCATATTCTCCATTTATCCCTGCCCTTCTCCCTATCAACGTCTCTATCTTAGTGTTTACCTCACTTACTACCCTGTTTTTTGGGGGGGCTAGGATTTCCCTGCTCCTTTCCAGTGCCACCCCCCTTGGCTAGTTTGTATGCTTGCCAATGAAGCATTTAAACCTATCACTTAGGATCCTGGTTCCTTCCTGGACAGATGCAGACCATCACACCAGTATAGGCCTGCATCACTCCACGTGGACCCCCAGTCTCCAATGAAGCCAAATCCCTGAGCTCTGCACCAGTTTTTTCAACCACTGATTGAATCCCATGGTGTGGCGCACCCTAGCCTCACCCATGCCATAGATAGGCAGTACCTCAGAGAAGGCTACCGTGCGTGCTACTTGTCTAAGGCCCCTCCACAACTCCATAAACTCTTCCTGCACTTCTCTGATCCTTTTCTCAGCCAGATAATTTGTCCCTAGGTGGACAATGACATCCAGCTCCCTCCCTCATGCAGCTGCTCTGGCAATCCTGAGGATTAGCTCCCTGTCCTTCCAAGCCATGGCACCAGGCAGGCACCTTACCTCCCTCTCCTCTTCCTCCCCCAGTTCTACCCTCCTAACAATGGAGTACCCCACCCAGCGTTGTTTCCTTCCCCTGTGGGGTCCCATGCCACCCTCCTGTGGGACTCCTTTGTGGAAGTTCCCAGCATCCTCCTTGGTCTCCACTGCGGGTGCCTCCATAGAGGAACCACACTTTGCTAGAGCGGCACATGAATTGTGGAGAGGCACAACTGGAGAGATGCACCTCTGTTCCACCACCCTCACCCTCACTGAGTCCAGTGTGGTCCAACTGTTCCTCTTTCTTGGGAACCTCTAAGGCAACAGCAGTGGCCTTGGTGGTACCTGGGTGGGAGAGGAGGTCCCTCAAATCCTGGCCAACTCAGCCTGGAGATGAGCAACCTCCTCCCTCAGCCCAGAGAGGTGCCTGCAGATGGGACAACACCGCATCCTCCAGAACATCTCCCAGAAGACTGCTGTTCCACAGCCACTGCACAGCATCACTCCCATCATGTCTTATTTCTGGGCCCTTAACTGTTGTTTTGAATACTTACTCTTTCCTCTGTTAATTTTTTTTCTCCCTACTTACTTACTGCCTCTGTGCCCTTTAAGTTCCTGATCTTCCTGTTCTGAGACAAGAAGTTCCTATATTTCTCAGTAGACGCCTTACTTGCTCAGAGTCATACCTCCAGCAGCTGGGGGGAGCTACTCTTTTCCTTCTAGGATGGTGAATCTTTTGTGGCTCTGTGATCACTCACTTCCTGCTCCCAAATAGGAAGTTCCTGTTATCAGTCAAATCCTGTGCATATAAAGCCAGAACTGACTTAGGGTGGGGGAGTGGAGGGGAGGGAAGGAGGGCAATATAGTCCCAGTAGAGAAGAATAGCTATAACAGCAGCTCCTTCCTCTTGGTGTTCTCTGCCTGTTCTCTGGTGTTGTCTTGTGAATGGATTTCCACACTCCACCCCACATTGTATTGTATCAGCAGGTGTTCTGCTGGATGCTTTCAGCTACCATTCCATGACATCCTGCAACAGGTAAATCTGGCATCCCCCCTCCTCACCCAAAATATATCTGGCCCAGGTCCCTCTGGTCACTTGACATCAATGCTCTCCTGAGCAACCTTGCTACAACAGATTGGTCAGATATCTTCTCTACCCCTGATATTGACATGGCTCTCTCACTGTTTCACTCCACATTTTCAACAGTCTGGGATAAGCACATCCCTCTCAGGAAATCCAGGGTCAAAGCTTTCCACCACCCCTGGATTTCCCCTGACATCTTTGACCAGTGCAAGTGTTGTGACCATTCTTGAGCACATTACAAACTGTACCACTCCCTCCTTGTCTTCCTTTCTTACAGGGCCTTAGAAAGTCTTGTTCAAAGCCTGTCCAGGCTGCCAGACAGCACTGCTTTAAGTCCAATCTCCAGAACAACCTTAATACCCCATAAAATTCCAGAAGGTAATTGACTCCCTTTTTGAACTCTCCAAGTCTGCTCCCCCAGTCCTCATGGTAAATGGTTCACCTCTCTCTGACCCTTCCTCTTTTGCAGCTCTCTTCAATGAGTTCTTAACCACTTGTGCCCCCCCCACACACACACACTCCTGGATCTCTCTTAACCCTCCTGTCCCACCCTCCTCTCCTCCCCACCCGTTCCTTGGTTTCCATGTCCTCCTTGTCACTATCCAGGAGATCCAGTTTGCCCTTTTCTGCCTCAACCTGTTCAAGTCCAGCCTTGATGGCTTGACCCAAAAACCCCTTCACATCTCTGCCCCTGCTATCACTTCTCACCTTTCTCACCTCCTTAACCACTCATTCTTCCTCTGTGCTGTTTCTCAGTCCTGGAAGATTGCCAAAGTTCTTTCACTTCACAGAGTGGGATACCCTTCCTCATTTGGTAACTTCTGTCCTATCTCCCCCCTCTACTGTCTTGCAAAGCTACAAGAGAAACTTGTCTTTTCCAGACTATCCAACTTCATCTCATCTTCCATTGTCCTTTTCCCACTTCCAGTCTAGCTTCTGGAATCACCACTCCACCATCTCCTTCCTGCCATGTGTCACTGACTCTGTCTTCATGGGTGCCATTTTCATCAATCTGGATAAAGCTTTTCATTCAGTGTCCTGTCCACTCCTCATACATAAGCTGAGTTCTGCTGGCTTCTCAGCTCCTGCTGTTGATTGGCTCCATTCCTGCCTCATGGGCTGTCAACAGTTGGTACAGGTAGGAGACATCCTGTCACCTATTCTACTCATCCATGCTGGGTCCCCTCAGGGCTCCATACTGGGTCCCATCCTCTTATTCCTCTCTCTTAATATCCTCCCATCTACCTGTGCCAACTCGCATATTTGCACGTATGCAGATGGCACAGTCATCTTCACCTGCAGTTTGTCTACTTTAGCTGTGGATTATTCCAATCTGACCGACTCTGGGTTAACACTAAGAAAACAGTGTCCATGACCTTTGGTACCAGCAAGAAACTGGCCAGTCTCCACACTCTCCCAGTGTTCTTTACCTTGGATGGCTCCCAACTTGAAGTGGTTCAGTCCTTCAAGTGCCTTGATGTGTGGTTTGACAGCAAGCTTCACTTCTCAGCCTACATTGATTCCATGCATGTGAAGCTGCTCCCCAAACTCAGTGTCTTGTACCACAACAAGGGCTGTTTTTCCCCCAGATCTTTCAGGAGTTTTCCAAAATGGTGCTCCTGGTCTTTGACTACATGTAAAGCCCTCTGCTGCTGTGCCACCAACCCACCCCTTCTCCCCACTTTTCTCTGTACTCCGTATCTATTCTTCCCCCCATGATCACATCGCCATTCTTACTGTGCATGACTCATATCCAAATAGTGTTTTGGGTCCCTTCCCTCATACCTTTCCTCTCTGCTTTCTCCCATTCCCCTGCCTCATGTTCTCTCCATTCCAGGAATAATTGCATCTTCTGCATCCCCCTTCCCAATTCCTCTACTGGGCAGTCTGCCTTTTCCTACCCTCTTCTCTCACACTGGAACCTCTCTCCATCTCTCCACCTCCTCTGGTTCCCTTAGGTACCAGTGGAAGCTCCTCTACTCCTCTACCTGCACCTGTTACCCCTCTATCTGATGCTTCCCCTGCTTGGAACCCCCACTCTCATGTGCCAGGCCTCTTTCTGGTTCTCTCTCCTAGTCTATATCCAGGTTGCAGTACAGTACTCCCTATCCCTGCACTGCCATACCTCCCCCACTCAGGTCTCCCTGTTAATATATTACTACTGCTTGCTGTGCTTTGCTGCTCATTTGCACTTTATTCTTGTACCTTTTTTCTTGTACTTTGAATGCACTTTTTTTTTGCACTGTGTAATGCTGATGTTGTATTGTCTTATTCCATCTCTTATACCTCTTCTGCAGGGTTGCACCTGGAAACAAGCTTGAGTGTGCCTCTCCTATTTACAGTTTTCAAACAAATTAATAAAATAAATAAGTAATCCACAAATGTTTTGGAATAATATTAATGCACGTGGTCCATGACATAAAGTATTAATTGGAATTATTGTTCTAAGGTCCTAATTCTAGGTATTTCAAAAGTGAACAGTCAGCACCAAGGGCCCCCCATTCAAGTGTGGGTCTGATCCCAAAGTGCACTTTGTGTACAAAAACATTTTGGTTTACTTACAGTTTACTGTAGCATTGTAGATTGTATTATACTAATTTTTCTTACTTCTAGGCTGGCATTTTCTCTAGCTACAAATCCCATAATCTCCTGCAGCTGATATCTGAGCAGTACCATAGCAGCAGTAGATTCAACAGCCTGCAATGCAAGGTAGAGTTTATATCAGCTCTGATATTTTATTTGCTACTGCCGCTGCTACCTCCCTTTCCAAGATCAACACTCTACTAAATACGTTCTGTAATTTTGCCATCAGCACCACTTTCCATACTCGCCATTGCACCCTCTATTCTTCACTATCCAACCTGCCTCTTGCACACAGGAGATTCATTCACTCCCTCTCATTCATAACCAAATACTGGTTTGAATTGCTTGCCCTGTATCTCTCCTCTAACCTGTTCCCAGCCATATGCCCTGTGTTCTAGAGATCTTCGCTTCTTCTTCCTCCCTCATCCTCATTCAGCTGCTGGCCTGTCTGCCTTCTCTTATCATCTACACCTTCTCTGGAACCAGCTCCCTCATAATTTTTGCAATGCTACTCTCTTCTCCACTATCAAGCATCTTATCTGTTATCCTCCCATGCCTCCTTGCTCCTGCACTTCATCCTCCTCCTACACTCCCATGTCCCCATCTTAAAGCACCACCTCCATCCACTTATTTTACCCATCTCTTCCTTTTGCTCTGTATCTCCCCCCAAACGCCCTTCCTGTGCTAGGCTCATTGTTATGCATTTACTTTGCACAGTACCTGTTTTTACTTTATGTTGATATTTCCAGCCTGGCCTTTGTGCCAATGACTACCTTCTGTGTTTTTCTGAATTTTATGGCTTTATGATATTTGCTCATACTTGTTTTTAGTGATTCATCTCTGTCACAATCCTGGTTCCTACCTGTTGTCAGTTGTTTAATAACACGGTACCCAACTGTCTGTAACTTATTATTGTTTGCATTTCTTGTACTCTGTACTTGTCCTTTGTATATGCCCCCTCCCCCGGGTTGTACCTGGAAGCATGCCTCTGCTCAGTGTGCCTTTCCCTGTCAACAAAATTTTAAATAAATATAAAATACATTTGCTGGCCCTGCTGTCCTCCCAGGAATATGTACAGTCACAGAGGACTGTTTTTAGCCCCTGGAGATAAGCAGAACTGGAAAACATCTGATTGGAGATAACAAAATCTTTAACATACAGTACACCACAGACTATTGAATCTCCCACTGGTGCAGTATTGCTCTGATGCCAGTTGCAGGGGATTCTAGGATTTGTAGTAACAGAAGATGTCAGCCTAATGTCAGGTATATTCCTGAAAGAAGAGAGAGGTACAAGCACTCACATGTTTGAACTTTTTCACAAAATTTCACAATTATGCTGTGAAACTTTGAACCCCTGTAACATAACAATTTTCTAAACCAAATCATTCAATATAGTTAATCAATTATATGACCCTTACAAGAAGGTGATGTGTGATAGTTTTCATGTATCTAGCTCCAAAGGTATCTGAGTTATAAGCAGATAAATATTCTGTGAAATTTCCATTAAAAAAAGAAGAAAATGCCAGACTTTGAACCCTGGTAGGATTAAAATGACCCACCCAACTGACATTAAACTTGGCACATCCTTTCTTTGGCTTTATAACAGCCCCCCCCCCCCATAAAGGATTTAATGAGAAAACAAGACCCTATTCCTAGTGTAATAGCAATTGCCAAAATAAAAAAAACTCACATTGGTCAGAATGACAAAAAGAAATCCAGCAAAGAAAATAATGATTTAAGAAGTGCAAAACGGTCTTGTGTTAGAAAAACTGAAGTTTCGAAATTGTACTGCATATGAATACAATGCATGTAAGTGCTATTACAAAAGACTCAGCAGAGTTCCAGTAGCTTGTAGCCACAAGAGCAGGTAACTATAAAGAAGATCCATTTGATCATGTAACCCTGGAAAATTAGTACAGTAGGCACACTTCATAAAAATATTTTATCCACTTCTGTAAATATTAGGCCATTTGAAGTAAATTAATTATCATAAGAAGAAACTTGCTATTCAATGCAGTAATTTTACTCTAACAAGACACCATACTCAGACTGAGTTTGGGCTGATGTGTATAAAGTTATTAAGAAATCATGGTCTGTAATTGGCAGAAAGGCGTCACATAGCTGTGCATCAATCCCCATGTACAGCCAACTGTGTAAACAATCTTTTGTGTCTTAGTAATCCAAACAGAAGTAATTGAAGAGTTCCATATACCCTATCCACCAACAAATTAAAGGGACAGCGACAGGAGCAGCATTTAGGAAGTAAGGTGCCTGCCTGGTACCATGGCTTGGATGGACAAGAAGCAAACCCTCAGGATTGCAGAAGCAGCATCACAGAAGATGGAACTAGATATCATTGTCCACCTTGGGACAAATGACCAGGCTGGGCATGGGATCAGTGCAGTGCAGGATGAAATTGTGGAGTTAGGAAGGGGCCCTTAAACAGGTAGCAAGCATGGTTACCTTCTCAAAGGTGCTGCCAGTCCATGGCAGGGGTGAGGCTAGGGTACTACACACCATGCAGTTTAATGAATGGTTGCAAAACTGGTGCAGAGCACAGGGCTTTGTCTTCATTGGGGACTGGGGGTACACCTGGAGAGAAGAAGGTCTATACTGGCATGATGGTATGCATCTGTCCATAAAGGGAACCAAGATTCTAAGTGACAGGTTTAAATGCTTCCTTGGCAAGCTTTTAAACTAGCCATGGGGGGAGATGCTAATAAGAGGCAGGAAATTTCAAGCCTCCCCCCACAAAACTTGACAGGTAGTAAGGTAAACAGTGAGGTACAGTGCTCAACAGAGGGCAGGGCAGGGGTAAATGGAAAAATAGACAAGGGCAAAAAGAGCAGGTATGGGGGAAAAAAGGATAAAGCCAACATTAAATGGAGGGCAATGAGTACCAATGCCTGTAGTCTTGGAAACAAGCTTCCTGGGCTAGTAGCTTTGATAGAAAATTAACAATTGGATATTGTGTCAGTCACAGCAACATGGTACATGGAGAACCATGACTGGGATGTCAACATACCGATTTACACAGTCTACAGAAGGGACAGGAAGGGGAAAAGAGGAAGTGGAGTAGCTCTATACATAAGGGAAGGGATCAAAGCTACAGAACTAAAAAATAAAGGGGGAGGACAAGAGGCACTATGGGTCACCTTGGAGACAGGGAATGGCATCACAATCTGCACAGGGGTTGTACACAGACCCCCATCTCAAGGGGAGGAAATGGAAAAGAAAATGATAGAGGACATTCTCAAAATGGCTGAAAAAGGGGAGATACTGTTGATGGGGGACCTGAATATGCCAGATGTTTACTGGATGACATGTATTGCAGCCACATCCAAGAGCAGGGTCATTCTCGATGCCCTGCAAGATGCAGGCCTTAGACAGCTTGTGTTGAAACCCACTTGGGAGGGAGCAATACTAGACTTGGTACTCTCAAATGGAGAGAGGATCACAAATTTAGAAGTCAGTAGACATCTGGGAACAAGTGACCACTGCACAGTGTGTTTCACAATAAGCACAACCATGGAGAAGAGCCATACAAAAACAAGCATACTGGACTTTAGAAGGGCTGACTTTGGCAAAATGGGTGAATACCCGAGGAATACACTAGCAAATGGTGAAAAAGAAGAGGTGGAAGAACAATGGAGAAAAATCAAAACTGCCATCATAGAGGCAACAAGCCTTTATGTGAAACAGATAAAGAAAACAAAGCGGAGTAAAAAACCACTATGGTTCTCAAAAGAGGTGGCAGGAAAGGTTAAGGAGAAAAAGGCTGCATTCAAAAAGTATAAGGAATCACAGAAGGAGCACGACAGGGAACTGTATCAATTAAAGCAGAAAGAAGTGGGGAAGGCAGTCAGAACAGCAAAAGCCCAAACCAAGGAAAAAAATAGCCAATTCGGTTAAGAAGGGGGATAAAACCTTTTATAGGTACATTAGGAGCATAGAAAGGTTAAGGGAGGAATAGTGAAGATTAATAAGGGAGAGGGGAGGTGGGCAGAGGGAGACAGTGAAAAGGCAGAGTTACTGAATGAATACTTTTGCTCAGTATTCACAAAAGAAGATGAGGAGGAGTTACCTAAACCAGACAATAGAAGCACTCTGGGTAGGGGGTTGACACCAGTCCATTTACTGAAGAAAGAGTCCTGAAAGAACTCCTGAAACTCAAGGTGGATAAAGCAATGGGGTCTGACAGGATTCACCCCAGAATCCTAAAAGAACTAAGGGAGGACCTAGTGACACCACTGACCACACTTTTTAACAAATCATGGGAGGATGGGGTGGTATCTGAGGACTGGAAGAGGGCAAATGTGATTCCCCTTCACAAAAGTGGGAGCAAGGCAGAAGCAGGAAACTACAGACCTGTAAGTTTGACCTCAGTGGTAGGGAAAATGATGGAATCACTTCTGAAAGAAAGAATTGTTGAGTACCTATCGGCCAGCAGGGCACAGGACCAAAAGCAGCATGAATTTACAGCAGGAAGGTCATGTCAGATGAATCTTATAGATTTCTTTGGCTGGGTGACCAGAGTAATAGACCAGGGAGTGGCTGTGGATATGGCCTACCAAGACTTTAGCAAGGCATTTGACACAGTCCCGCACAAAAGATTGATAATCAAGTTAGCCAGCTTGGGAGTGGGTCCCAGGGTGGTAGCCTGGGTAGCAAACTTGCTGTACAACAGGACACAGAAGGTATAGTGTGAATGGAACGCATTCCGAAGAAAGGGGGGTCACTAGTGGAGTACCTCAGGGCTCAGTACTAGGTCCAGTCCTCTTTAACATCTTTTTATCGGGTGACATTACAGAGGGTCTGAGGGAAAGGTATGCCTCTTTGCAGATGACACAAAGATCTATAACAGAGTTGATACACAAGGGGGGATAGAAAGGATGAGAAGGGACTTGGCGAGGTTGGAGTAATGGTCAGACATATGGCAACTTAGATTCAATGCAAAGAAGTGCAAAGTAATGCACCTGGGAAACAAAAACCCAGGAGAAGAGTACACAATAGCAGGGGAGGTACTAATAACAACAAAAATGGAAAGGGACCTGGGGGTAGTCATATCAGATGATCTGAAGGTGGGTAAGCAATGTGAGAAGTCATTAAGGAGAGCCAGGGGGATACAGGGATTCATAGGAAGGGGCTTCACAAGCAGAAAAAGGGAAGTGGTTATCCCTCTGTACAGACAGTTGGTGAAACCCCATCTGGAGTACTGTTTGCAGTTTTGGAGACCTCATCTACGCAAGGACATAGACAGGATGGAAGCAGTCCAGAGGAGGGCAACTAAAATGGTGCAGGGTCTGCATCAGAAACCATATGAAGAGAGACTGAGAGAGCTTAATATGTATACCCTTGATGAAAGGAGGGACAGGAGGGACGTGATAGAAATGTTCAAGTACCTCAAGGGAATCAACAGAGTCCAGGAGGGTAGCATCTTTCAGAAAAAGAGATGTGTAAGAACAAGGGGTGCACAATTTAAAGATAAAGGGGGGATGGTTCAGGGGTAATGTGAAGAAATTTTTTTTCATGGAGAGAGTGGTGGACGCATGGAACCACCTTCCTGGAGAGGCTGTGGGGTCTAAAACACTGGAGGAATTCAAACATGCATGGGACAGACATAAGGCAATTATAGTGGGGGGTGGCAGGAAGTAGGCTGTTGGTTAACTAAAATCTGCAGCTTATCCAGTAGGTAGGGAAATGGGCAGACTGGGTGGGCCAAGTGGTCCTTATCTGCCATTAAAGTCTATGTTTCTATGTTTCTATGTTTACTACTTGGGACAGTGAGAGACAGAGATGATCAGAGATCCCACCAGGAATTAGTTCCTCAAGTATGTAGATCTATAGAAGAGGTTAGGTGATGATTTATTTCTGGTGTGGGAACATACAGTTGAAAATCTCAAAGCCTTTGTACGGTTCCTTGAGGATAGTAATCCAAATCTCAGATTCACATTATCCCACAATAGACACAAGATTATCTTCTTGGATGTGACAGTGGAAAAAGGGAATGACAATTACATGGTTAGAGATCTGTTTCATAAAAGTCATGATCAAAACACATTATTCCATTTAATAGTTCTCATCCAAAGCACACACAATGCAATATACCAGCCAATCATTTCTTTAGAGTAAAAAGGATATGTTCATCACCTGGGAAGTTTGGAGCAGGCTAATTTAGTGAAGTATTTAAGGCAAGGGGTACCCTGAATATGTATTGGGGAAAGGTAGAGTGGTTGCAGATTCTCATGGAAGAGAAACCTTATTAGACTGTAGGGATGTGAGAGCAAGTTGTGAAGGGATGCCTCATCAGGGGTCACCTACTAATTTTGTTACCACTTTCTCCACAGTAGCTGTTAAAATTGAAGAAATCTAGGAGAAACAATGGGGATTGTCCACGCCGATCCTATATTGGGCCCAGTTCTGCTAGAAGGGCCAAGGATTGTATATAAAAGGGGTTCTAATATTGGGGATAAACAAGTTCACAGCTTTCAGCCTACCCATGTAGGTGAAAGTTGACATTGGTTGCCTCCCCCAAAAGGAACACAATTTTTGCAGCAGATGTAAATTTTTTGCACATACTGTATTCTGCAATCCCTTACAGAAATAATTATATGAAATGTTTTCATGTTGCACACATAAAACTACCAAGTGATATGCATGCTGCAAGTATGATTTAAATAATAAATTGCAACCAGCTGCATGCATATGGCATGCGTGCAGCAAGCAAGTGTGGAAATCATGATTTTTATGTTAAATTAGGAAAGACTGCATGCATGTGGCATGCATGCAATAATGCAAGTGGTCACTGATAACTGCACAAGTAAGTTAAGTGACTTGCTCAGGATCACACCATACACAAGTGAGGGTTGATGAGATTCAAACCCAAGTCTTCATGCCTCCAAGTCTCCTGGCTTCCAGTTCAGTACCTTTAACCACTAAGCAGTACTGTTTACACACATATCGCTTGCTTGTACTTCAATACAAACTGTATCTGAATACATCTACACGCATGCGGCATGCTTGCAGCCACTGTTATGCTTTTTGGTTTTCTTCTCTCACTCATCTCAGTTTCACAGTTGAACTGTAGTACACATACCAATTGAAACATATTTTTCCCACCCCCAATACACAAACTTAGCCACAAAACCACTTAATTAATTCTGTCTGGCCTGTACTCCTACTATTTTCTCTCTGTAGTTTTGAATACTTCCACGCAAACAGACTTTAAGGTGCAAACACAAAAGTATGCAATAACTCAACACACACACCCACATGGCCAGACCCCCCCAAGCACACACACTGTAGTGAGTATGGCCATGCTGCTACAGACAACCCACCAAGTATAGATATAAGTGAAAAGTCTCTTACTTGAGTACTAGAGAGCCAGAGGCAGGAGTCTTTAAAAGATAATGTCCATGGGTCAGAGTGCTGGGGCGTACCCTCTTGAAATGAATGGAGTTATTTTCTATTACTATTTTATACATATGATGGTGAGTTGGAGAATAATGAAGGCTGAAATGATGAATGGAAACCAGCACCATTGCCTCACATCTGGCATATGCCATCAATAATAGCCACTAAAATGTTGTACCTCACCAGGCAAAGGACGAAGCAAGTCCAATATGGTAAATGCAAAACAAAGTCCTTTATTCATAAAAAAAAGCCTACAAATCTCAGAAAACTCCAAACACTACAAACTCTCCACAGCTCCAACTTCCTCGTAACGTAGCACAGCACATCCCACGTCATCTGACGTGTTTCACACATAGTACTTTCTCAAAGGTGTAATGGACCAAGGAAGCACCCTTAAATATAAAACAACATTTAGCATGATCCAATTATAAAATTACATGTGTCTATATACAACACCCAGGACCCTAAAAACACCACAAATTTTCCACAACATCTAGGTGCAAAGACTGATTAATATGAGCTGTATCATTTATTTAGCTTTTGTTGACCGGGTAAGTGCACTAGACAAATCCTGCCTATTTTCAGGCACGACCCGGGGGAAGGGGATACAGATGAATGCCAACTGACCTTGAACCAGATTAAGCTGTTGGTGGTATTTTTAGTGAATGAGGGAAATTTGGACAGGACACCAGGGAAATTCCCCTACTCTTTTCGATAAGTGCCATGGGATCTTTAACATCCACATGAACTACCACCAACCCAGGCAGATGGGACCTCGGTTTAACATCTCATCCGAAAGACGGCACCTCAGAAATGCAGTACCCCTCTCATGCTGCATTACAGTGTCAGTACTGGGATATTAACCCAAGTACCAGATGTGGGAACTGAACCCACAGCCCTCTGATCTCCCGCCTCAGAGGCGAGTGTGCTACCTACTGAGCCACTGACACTGCTAATATACTCTTAATATAGATCTATACATTTATAATATCACCTCAAACAATTTTATCTGGGAATTATATTCTGCATATTATAAAAAGGTGTATATGTATATTCTGTTGGAAAGATACTCATATTCTATAATCATACTGCACTCTAGTGGTTAGACACTACAATTACAAGTAAAAATTATCTATATGTATCAAAGATCTATAAAGAAACAAACCTGAGTAGTGAATTTAGTAAATTTAACAACTGCACAAAGATTATTTGCAAAAATGTCAGCAGTCAGAACAAACTGGTGCAAATCTGTATAGAAAAAGAGAAAAAGACATAGAAAATATATAAATATCAAATAAGTACTTAAAATATTCAAGCAAGAATCCATATTAATGTTTCTTTAAAAAATGTTTCACTTTTTTTTTTTTAGTGATCTCTAGCTTTATTTAGCATTTGTTGGGGTGGGTTAGAGGAAGTTAATATTTATTAATTTGTATGTTTATTATATTTTTTATAGTTCTGTTATTATTATTTATTTGTTATTTGAGGTGTATTTATTTGGGGTTGGGTTGAAAGTGAGTTAGTTTGTTTTTTGGGTTTTATTGATTGTTTTAAGATGTGTTGGGAGGGCTTTAAGACGGTCAGGCACTATTCTCCCACTCTGCTCCGGAGCATCTGCCCCTTTAATTGTCTCCGCTTACCTGCCGATGTTTTTATTAAGTGTCATGCATTGGGGATAATGAGAAGGCATCTGAGGGGTGGGGGACTGGTCTGAGTGGGAGAATGGAAAGGAGTGAGCAGATAGGGACAGTTGGGACTAGGAGACGCCCTGGGGTGAAATGGGATCAGGAGAGGGGTCCTCCCTGCCTGATTTCCATACCCAAGGGCTCCGCAGATTGTGGGCAGGTACTACGCTCCTCCCTGAAAACCCATCCAACTCGGGCGGTGTTATGTAATGCCAGGTCTATTGGAAACAAGACTGCTATTATTGCAGATCTTGTTGCAACATCTGACCTGGCATGTATCACCGAGACCTGGCTTGATGAAAATGCAGGTCCAATACTAGATTCTGCTGCTCTGGCTGGGTTCTCGGTGATACACCGCCCGAGATTGGATCGTAGAGGCGGAGGAGTAGCCATCTTTTTTAAAACAGAGTTGAGTCTTGTGGATGTCCCAGTGGGTAGCACTCGATCCTTTGAGTGTATCCTGGGAGCAGGTGCGGGGTTCAGGATTCTCCTCATCTATCGACCACCCGGTGATGGTGGAGAATTCCTGAAGGAGTTTGCGGACTTCATTGTCGACATGGCAATGGAGTCGCCCAGATGGTTAATACTGGGTGACTTCAATGCCTGGGTCGACGATGAACTCTCACATTTTGGAAAGAATCTCCTCCAACTTATGACTATGTTGGGCTTCTCACAGGTAGTTACCTCTGCTACCCACATAGGGGGTCACTCATTGGCTCTAGTGTTTCTACTGGATTTGAAGATCACGCATTTGGGGGTGGAACTGAATGCGTGGACAGATATCATACCATAAGATTCAGCTTCGGGGCACCCCCAAATAGACCTGCCTCTACAGAGATGGTCCAGTATTGCCCTTTAAGGGGAGTTACCCCAGAGGGTCTACTGGCGGTATTGGATCTATCGGGTATTTCAGGTGAGTGCATGGGTCCAGGGGACCTCGTTCTTGCCTATGATAAGGCAGTGAGTGAGGCCCTGGACTTAGTTGCTCCTATCCGTGTTCGCCCACTCACTCAGCGCCCAAAGACTCTATGGTTTGATGAGTCTTTAAAGGAACTGAGGAGAGTGGGACAAAGGCTAGAGAGGGTTTGGCAGAAATCCGGCCTTCATGCGGACAAACTTAGGTTGATGGACCATTATGGCTCCTATCAATCAGCAATCACCCATAAGAAGGCAGAATTCCTGTCCAGGGAGATTGCTGCTGCGCGAAACTGACTGGCTCAACTCTTTCAGACTGTCGACAGACTGTGCAATCCGCTCTGTCTGCAGTCTGGAAGAGATTTTTCAGAAATAAAATGTGATGAGCTTGCTCGGTTCTTCACAGATAAAATTGACAACATCAGGTCGGGTATCAGCCAAGCTCTCTCGTTAAGGGTTTGCGGTGATCGGCGCAAGGAAGCAAACATCTGTTACCTGGTCTGACTTTGGTAGGCTGGAGCTCATGGATATTGTGAGGATTGTCCAGACTGTACGACCAACCAGCTGTAGTTTGGATCCGGGCCCTACGTCACTATTATTAGAATGCGTAGATACTATCTGTCCGATCCTTGCTGAAATTGTCTGGAAATCTTTGCAGCAGAGGATCTTTCCTGACCCCCTAAAGGAGGCGGTCGTTCGACCACTCTTAAAAAAGCCTTCATTGAATCCGGACTGCTTAGCTAACTACAGACCTATCTCTAACCTGCCCTTTGTGGGAAAGGTTATTGAAAAGGTGGTTGCACTACAACTGGATGACCATCTTATAAATCACGATGTCTATGATACTCTTCAATTGGGATTTAGGAAAAGACGTAGCACTGAGACTGCCCTTGTCTGGGTTTTAAATGATCTCCTGATTGCGAGAGATCAAAAGGCTCATACTATTCTAGTCCTTTTTGATCTCTCTGCAGCATTTGATACTGTAGACCATGATGTGCTTTTGGAGTATCTGCGGCTTTATTGTGGACTGACTGGTACAGTTCTACATTGGTTTCGTTCTTTCCTCACGGGTCAGAGACAGAGGGTTGTCACTGGAATTTATTCCTCTGACGCCATCTCCCTGTCCTGTGGGGTGCCATAGGACTCCATCTTGGCACCCATTTTGATTGCTGTGTATATGCTGCCATTGGGAGACATTATTAGGCTATACAATCGGGGTTTTCACTGCTGTGCAGATGATACCCAGTTGTATCTGTCCTTTAATCCCAGACAGGGAGATGCACAGACGGCACTGGCTGCCGGTTCAGTGGGGGATCACCTTTAAGGTCGGGTTACTGACCTATAAAGCCCTACATGAACAGGGACCGCAGTATTTGCAAGATCTCCTTACTCCCTACTGTTCCTCTCGCTCACTCCGATCCACCGACGAGGGATTGCTAGAGATTCCCAGAGTTTGTTTAAAGATATCTGGAGCACGTGCATTTTCTTACACTGCCCCCACCCTGTAGAATTCTCTACCTCACCGGATACCAGGTTGCCTGACCATCGAGAGTTTTAAATCTGAGCTAAAAACCTTTTTATTTTTAAAAGCCTTTAAAGATTGATTTTATTATTAATAATTTGTCAATTATTCAATGTTATTATTGTACAGCGCTTTGGTTTTTGAAAAGCGCTTATAAATAAACTTTTACTTACTTGCTTACTTCTATTTTACCATTTAATCCTAAACATTCCATAACCTTAAATGTAAAAATCCAATACTGTTCTCTTTTTAACAGAAGATTATTGTAATCTCCGCCCCTTCGTGAAATTATAGGTTTTTCAGTACCCATATAGGCAAAGCCATGTTCCATTTTATTCCGAGATCTAAATATATGCATAGCTAATGCATTTGTAGTGTCAGTGGCTCAGTAGGTAGCACACTCGCCTCTGAGGCCAGGAGATCAGAGGGCTGTGGGTTCAGTTCCCACATCTGGCACTTGGGTTAATATCCCAGTACTGAAACTGTAGTGCAGCATGAGAGGGGTACTGCACTTCTGAGGTGCCGTCTTTCGGATGAGACGTTAAAACCGAGGTCCCATCTGCTTGGATTGGTAGTAGTTCAAGTGGATGTTAAAGATCCCATGGCACTTATTGAAAAGAGAAGGGGAATTTCCCCAGTGTCCCTGCCAAATTTCCCTCATTCATAAAACAAAATACCACCAACAGCTTAATCTGGTTCAAGGTCAGTTGGCATTCATCTGTATCCCTCCCTGGGTTGTGCCTGAAAATAGGTAGGATTTCTCTAGTGCACTTACCCGGTCAACAAAAACTAAATAAATAAAATTTGTGAGATCTTCATTTTCAATGGCTCTTTCATGTTCACCAATCTAGATCTTAAATGTTCTCATGGTCTTGCCTATGTAAAAGCACCCACATTTACAAGTGGCTAGGTAAATCAAGCCACAGGTAATACAAGTAATGAAACCCTTGATATCCAATACTCTTCCTGTGACAGGATTTTCAAATGTCTTTCCCTGTTTAATTTTAGGACAATATTTACAATTGCCACATTTATGGCAACCATCAGTTCTATTTGGTAGCCACATCTTTGGGCTCTCAAGAATAGGTTGTAGGGAATGAACCACTGTTTCTTTAATGCATTTGCCTTTTTTAAAAACAATTTTCAGGCTCCCTTTGTCTATATCTCTTAGGCCTGGATCTTGGGTGACAATATGCCAGTGCTTTTTAATAATATCTCTTATCTATCCAGATTGTGGATTAAAAGTACTGACAAAAGTGACCTGGGGGTCTACAGTCCTATTAGTTATTTTCTCTTCCAATAGGGTACCTCTTGACATTTCATCAACTTCCTTTCTGGTATTCATTATTAAATCAGTGTCATAACCCCTTTCATGTAGGTGTTGTGTTAATTCATCTGCTCTTACTGAATACAAACTATCCGAATTACAATTTCATTTAGTTCTGATAAACTGACCTTTTGATATGGTACGAATCACACATCTAGGATGGTTACTACTTGCCAACAACAGAGTATTATGGTCAGTAGGTTTGTGAAATAAATCAGTGACCAAACTTCCCATACCATCCTTCTTGATTGTAAGGTCTGAAAAATGAATTTCAGTGGAATGCATCTCTACACTGAAAGTAAGATTTTTGTTACTTTCTTCAAGATATTGTTTAAAACAAAACAGTTCTTCTACAGTACCTTTCCAAATGACTACTATACCATCAATAAACCATCTCCACATGTCTATTTTGTGGAGAAAAGGGTTATTGGTGCTTCTCACATATTCACTTTCCCATTTGGCCATATAAAGCTTTGCAAAACTTGGGGCAAAGCTTGCACTCATTGTCGTACCCTTTTTTGTAAATAAAAATTTCTTCTATAAAAAGAAGTATTGCATTTAAGCACAAATTCAGACAATTGGACCAATACCCCTGTGTGTGGATCCATACTTTCCCTGGTGTTTAGAAAATATTCCAAACAATCAAATCCCTCATTATGAGGGATACTGGTGTAAAGAGCATTAACATCTAAAGTCACTAAGTACCAATCATTATCTATAGCAATATCCTCAAGGATCCTTACATTCTCTTCTGTGTCCTTGCTATAAGATGGTACAACCTTAACTAAGTCAATTAAGTAATGGTCAACATATTTTGCTAGGGGTTCAGTCAGAGAATTATTCCCTGATACTATCGGTCTCCCTGGAGGGTCAATTAAACTCTTATGTATCTTGGGGAGGCAATACAAAGTAGCCTGAATAGGGGGATCAACAGTTAAATATTCCACAACATTCATAGGTAACCTCTTTTGTTCTTTAGCAAGTAATAACTAACTATCAATCACTTTCTTATATTCCACTGTTTGGACACATTGAAGTTTGGTATAAAATTCACAGTCATTCAATTGTCTTAATACTAGGGCTGTGCATGGGCCGAATAGTATTTTCTGAATACCACGAATAGTAGGCTTCCCGAATATTCGGATGCATTTTCCGAATAGTTTACTATTTGGCCACTATTCTGGAACTACTATTCGGTGAGATTTCCAAGTCTCACAGGGCTTTGTTGGCCAATCAAAAACTGTATCTTGAGCTCAAAGGCAAGCACATCATGTGACTTCCTCAGTGTGAGCTGGTAGAAGACAGGAGACAGTGGTTTCTGACAGCTGCTGTGCAGTACTTTTGAGACCTTAAACTTGCTAAAAAAGAAACAGATTTTTGCTTCACATGCTTTTTTGGGTCAGTATAGTTTTTTTGATCAGTGTCAGAAATGTTATGTTCGGCTTTCTGACAGGTATTTTGTCCTTATTGCTGTACTCAGTTACAGGGACTAGGAGAGCTGTCTGCTAACACCCCTTCTCTGCTGCTGTCTGACATAGCTCCAGTGTGATTTTTTTTGGGTGAAGCACATTTTTTTTTTGTGCTTTTTTTTTTGCTGTTTTCTGGTTCCAGGCTTGGTTCCCTGCATGACTGATGAGGGTGTCTGCTAACTCCCCCTCTCGCAGGTCACTGCTTATAATTTGCTGTATATGTGCAAAATATTTGATTTTGTGAGGCTTCACCCTGCATGTGCAAGCTTAATATATTTTTTCATGAGGCAAGGCCACACATGTGTGCAGCTGTGTGCACACAGATTTTGAAATGAACTTCTTCAGTTCTAAGCCAGTCAGGCTTGACTCACTGAATTAGTATTGTTAGTCTCCTCTGGTTCTAGGGATAGATCTCTGTACACATGAGGAGAAGAAGAAGAAGAAGAATCAGCATTTATATAGCGCTTTTCATACACAGTGTATCCCAAAGTGCTTTACAAGCAGTACTAGACTGGTAGTGAAGTGACTGAATGTGTGGTGGCAGCCATATCGCACATCAACACCCACACACAGCCTGGATAATTGCATGAACAGGTTTATGGGAAGGGAAATGTTGGCCAGGACACCAGGAATGTTCCCTACTCTTTGTGAAGAGTGTCCTGGGTTCTTTTACTTCCACCTGGACACCCACCAGGACAACACCAGGATGGGCATAAGGGACCTCAGTTTAACATCTCATCCAAAGGATGGCACACCTCAGCAGTACAGCACCCTCAATACTGCATTCGGATGACAGCGATTTTTAGGTACAAGTTCAATCCCAGTGTGGAAAAAGAACCCATGACCTTCTGGTCCAGAGGTGGATGTGCTACCAACTAAGCTCAGTTGGTAGCACATCCAATTCTGGACCAGAAGGTCGTGTCTTGCTCCACTGTAAATTATTGATACATAATACAATTCCAGAGAAGGTGGTGAGATAGACTACATAGACAATGACATACAGGTGTCTCTCTTTATTCAATGGGCTCAAATATTGTTCTCCCCAAGCAAGCCTTTTAGTTCTTGTAACATTGGTAATAGTACTACTACCACTAATACCATTAGCAGTACTACTACTGCTAGTGTCACCACCTGTCCATCTGTACGTTCACTGTCACATCCTGTTGTGCAGTAGTAGGGGGGAATTAGAGCATACATGCTTTGTGCAGCAAGCATCAGACACCACCACCAGTATCCCCACTGCTACCATTATGGCTGCTACATCCACAGCCAGTGTGCTTCCCACCACCACCAGTGCCATTCTTGTAGCAGCCACCCTTTCAGCTGTCACCACTACTGCAGCCACTGCTATCACTATTCCTATGCCCATGGCTGAAGCATCTTCTACCCTGTGTCTGTGACCATGAACACCCTCTAGTGCTGACCCAATGCAATGCTTGATATTGTTTTCAGAGTGCTATGTGTGTGTTGTGGTGAATCGAGTGTGCCACATGAAGCTTGTGTTGCATTAGTGAGAGCTCAATGTTGGTGGCTGAAGTGTCATTGAGGTGTATATGGTATACCAGGTTCAATGGGTGATTAATGGTGTTGCTGAAGTGCTTTTTTAAAGT
Organism: Neoceratodus forsteri; assembly: GCA_016271365.2. Classification (NCBI taxonomy): domain Eukaryota; kingdom Metazoa; phylum Chordata; order Ceratodontiformes; family Ceratodontidae; genus Neoceratodus; species Neoceratodus forsteri. Next base: position 536,235,524 of record CM057449.1, on the reverse strand, counting down.
TTCCTAAAAAAAACACATTTTCTGGCTGAATACCAAATACCGAATAATGAATACTGAATACTTGGGACCCGAATACAGAATATTCGGCCGAATATTCGAGAAAAGGTATTCGCACAGCCCTATTTAATATCTCCTTCTCATAGTTCATAGTGTCCATAATAACAATGGCCCCTCCTTTGTCTGCTTGTTTAATAGTAATGTCCAGATTGGATCCCAGCCCTTTAAGGGTTATTTCCTCATTCTAACTCAAATTATGGAAGAATTAAATATTAGTCTCTCTTGACAGCTGTTCGATATCAGTTTCACAGCTTTTCAAAAATACTTGTAAAGCAGATGACATAGGAGGGCAAAATAAAGATTGTGGTCTAAATAAATTATTTTGTATAGTCTCACCTGATGAATTGTCCTGCCATCCGTTATTTTTCTTAGCAAAGAAAGATTTTAAAGTTAGATTTCTTCCTAATTTGTGTAAATCAGTTATTGTCCCAAATAAGTCAAATTTCTTGGGGGGCGTAAAGGAAAGTCCTTTATTTAGAACTTGCATCTCAATGTCACTTAGGGTGTATTTAGAAATGTTGATAATGTTTATTGGAGACTCCTGCCTCGTCCCCATCTGTTTCTCCATGGTCTCCCTCGTCGGCAACTTATACCTAAACCTCTTCCTCCTCCATTTGGCACCTCCTCTTCTTGTCTGTTTCTTCTTCCTGGAATCCACTTCATGGTTCGTTGACTGTGCTACAGTTCTTGATGTTTTTTGGGGGGCTAGGGAAGCACATATTGGCACTTCTTCCTCTCCTAAAAAAATATCCTCCTCTTCCATTTGTACTAGGTCAATTGACTATTCTCTTAATGTAGTTAAGCCACTGGAATCCACAGGAATTTCTGCTTGGGCAATTTGTGTATTCACTGGTGTTGTCCAATCAAAAACTCTCCCCTCTTTATAGTCTCTCTCATCTCTTTCAAATTTCTGTTTTTTAGTGAGTTTGATTTTTTCTTCATATTTTTTTAAATTTTCAGAAAATGAATCTAGCAACTGATCATATTGAGGGGTATGGGAAATTTTTTTTAAAACAACTTCTTTCTTCATTAACTCTTCCTCTGCCTCTTTCTGAATTACTGCATTTTCAGTGATAATTAACTCAACATATACCTTACTAGCTCTATGGCTAATATCCTCCCATTTCTCCAGGAAACATTTTCTGTCTTTACCATAATTAGGCCATCTTAAAACTCGCAGACCTCTCGGTGCTCTATTGATTTCCAGGTATGCCTTTAAGCTGATTTCTTCCCATATCAGTCTCTTAATTTTTTGTGCAGATCTTTCAAATTGAAGAAATGCTAGGCTTGTGCTGATGAGTCCTGATATCACAGATGAGCTATCATTTAAAGCATTAGTATAGCTTGTAATATTGCCGTTAAATTGTCTGTGTTCAAAATCATCAAATCCATAACGGAGCGAGTCTCATGCTGGCACTGTACCTGCTGCAGTTCATCTGAAGACATACTTAAAAGAATACCGCGTAATTGCAGGAGCACGTATAACAGCATGACAGTGTAGCAAGGAAATGCTTACAAAGTGCTGTGGCTCAAAGACTTTTTTAGAAACAAACAATAAGAACTACAAAGTTCAGTGTGTGACCGCACCTAGGAATTGCTGTGCTAGGTTAATGTTGAATCATGAAATGCTGAATGGGCAATGGTGCTGGTTTCCATTCAGCATTTCATGATTCAACATTAACCTAGCACAGCCATTCCTAGGTGCGGCCACACACTGAACTTTGTAGTTCTTACTGTTTGAATAATGAAGGCCACTGTTCTACTAATAAGGCCCTTGTTAGTCAAGCGGTAGTCTTCATTAATCTACAACTCTCCATCAACAATGTATAAAATAGTTATTAAAAAATACTCCCAATCATTTCAATGGTGCACACCTCTGCAGTCTCCTATGCCCTTTGTCATAATGTGCCAGAGCATGGGGATGTGGAAGTCAGCTTCCAGGGGTTGGGGGGGGGCCTAAGCCTGGCTATAGTGGGGCTCCAATAGTCTGTGCATACCACACCGCTCAACAGTCCGTGAATGCAAGGGACAGCTCTAGAATGTCTGTAACATCTCTAAAAGGTACAACTTATTTGGTTTGACTGAACCGTGATATGCAAATCAGGAAAAATTCAAATGTATAAGATACATCTGTATACATCCTGGAGTAGTGCATCAGATTTAGGCTTAAACCCACCCAGTTACTAAACAATTTGTTTCCTGACTGAAGTTCTACCACCTCCCCCCCCAAAAAAAGAGAATTGTGTCCCTAGTTTTTTCCCTGACTCAATTGCATTCAATACCCATCCCCTATGGATCATGAAGCCACCCAAAGGAGAAGAAACGTGAAAAACACATCAATATTTCAGTCCTTCCTCCTTCCCCATCCCCCTGTAAAAAAACATATTTACTTTTACTTACCCAGTCATATAGACAGAACCTGCAGCCTGGCATAGTGTGCCACTAGCCCAGTTTTCAGTTCACTACCCCTCTCTCCCTTGCCAGAAGCTGGATGCTAGAACTGACCATCACAGGTCTCCAGCATGGTACACGACCAAGTCACCTCACCATCCGAACCCACCCCACATGGGTTGCTTGCTACTTGCTTGGTTGCTGCTATGGCTGCTGCTGCACTGCACTGATCAAGGCCTATGAAGGCCACCCACACCACTGTCAAAACTGCTGCTAAGCCTAGCTTGCTGCCATGAAGGTCTGTGCTGCTTTTTTGTAAGGCAAGCCTAGCAGAGTAAGTAGGTAGCTTAGTCTTGAGTTAGCTTCCAGTTCACTGTCTGCCCCTTCAGTCACCAGGGGAGATGGAGACACACTAAGAATAGAACAAGAAAAATATGCTGCCACAGCACTGTTATTGAGAGTTCTGCGCTCACTGACTCCTCCAACCTGTAATGTGAAGTCTGTCTACTCTATACCGGGAAAGATAGTGTCGCACTTGCAAGTCTCATGTGCTCTTTCTTGGCTGGAGCTCATCCACATCACATGTGATTGTGCCACTGCTAATCAGTGGAGAGAGTGGACAACACAATACAGACACAGTCGAGTCTGGAGAGTACCTGTAGTGTGAGCACACACAGGCCAGGTGGGCACTTATTGTGCAAAAGATTAAATCCAAATTTAAAGCCATTATTGTCACAAGATAAGAACAACCTAGACACAAATATGAGGTGGTGGGCAACTGCACCCCTCTTCCCTACTAAATGACACCCCTGGTTAATGGTAGAAATTCATTCTCAGGTGCTAATGCAATGTTTTCCACTGTGTTCTGAGGTACTGTATCTCCATGTTTCATGATGTGTCCTCATGAGGGTTAGTGTCCCTCATTGTCCATCATTTTGAGTATACATGTCCCTCATTTCAGTGACAAAATACAGTATGTGATATGGTGCATGCTTCCAATACCCTACTCAGCACAAAGAGTGTTGAGCATAGATATAGTGTATATGCTCAATATAGAATGACAAATGGAAAGTAAGTGAGATAAAACAGTCATGGGGAAACACATTTGTAGCACTAAATATGCATAAGAGAGTTGCATGGTCCAAAACAAAAAGGACAGGCTTCACAACACAGATGCCCCTCTTCGTACATCTGGAATGGGGGATGTTGACTGGCTATATCCTAGACATTTAATGCTGCAATCAAACAATACTTCATAAATTAATGGCGATTTAATGACAAAAATCAAAAGCCATTAAACAACTTGCAAAAGGATCAAAATTAATGAGTTTACATAATTTTTATGATAATTCAAATAAAAATGTATTTTAATGACTAATTGCTAGCAGTAGTATAAGAAATAGAAACTGATGTGTTTTTTTAGATGAGATTTGCACCAGCTTAGCTCCTCACATGGCAAGCATGCAGCATGTGAACCTGATGTGATGTTTAAATGATATTCACACCAGCTTAACTGCTGCACTCATGTCAAGCATGCAACACACAAACCTGATGTAATTTTTTGACGTTCACACCAGCTTACCTGCTGCTCACATGTCAAGCTTGCAGCATGCAAACCTGATTTGCTTTTTAGACCTGGTTCGCATAGGTTTACTTTGTGTATGCAAACCGCATGCAAACATTGCATAATTAAGCATGTGGCATGCATTCTGCATGTACACAGCACACCTATATTTCTGTAAGGGATGTGATTGGTTCTGCAACCAGTGAGCAAAAGACAGTTCTTGGTTAGGAACTTAATAAATTGTGATATGAAAAATGTCTGTCCGGCGATATGCGAGTGTGAAGCATTTTATGTGGGTAAAACCACAAGGAAACAAAGTCAGAGAAAGTGAGCACTTGAGAGACATACAAAAGGAAGTTCACACTAATGCTTTAGTCATGAATATAAAGTTTAAATGGAAGTTATCATATATTCAAGATTATGGAGCTCAAAAAGGCTAAGGTGAATGTAAGGGTGTACCTGGATTATCTTATTTTAAAAAAAGAAAGAGGTTTGGATGCATAAACTGGGGGCAACAAAAAGACCAGGGGCTCGATTCTCAACAGCCCTTAGAAGGACGCCAGCTTTGGCGCAGGGCAGCTTGAGGCAATGCTCAGTGTGCCAGGGATCCTGTGCCTGATTCTCTTATCGGGCAGGGTCCTAGCAGCAATGTCCTGCAGCTTACGGCAGCTCTGACTGTGTGCAAAACACTTGGTGCACCTGAGAGATTTGTCGTAAGCTGCAGGGTGTTGGTGTGGCACTCCTGGAGTGGTAGTAATGGGTAGTAGGCAACTGAATGCACACAGATATAGAATATCTGTGCAGCACAAGATCAGATGGCACAGTGTACAGGGGACTCGTAACTGTGCCAGCATGCATCATACGACAACAGGTATTTTTTTTTTCATATATCTACAGTATATACTGTATCTGTCTATATATCTATATCTATATATCAGTTGCAAAAAACTTTGTTAATGCTTCAGATAGGATCAAAGCGACAAAATTTGGGAAATGAGGCATTGGGTTTCCAACCCTAACACCCAACCCTCCCAAATCAGGCAGGAGAGCAGGTGTGGGGTATGCCTTGGGCATCCCAAGCCTAACACTCACCCCATTCCATCTGTTTATAAGGCAGATGTGTAGACTTTATGAGAATGGGGTGAGCATTAGGCTTGACAGACTGGAACCCCTTGAGGTTGACAAATGCTTACCCCTCCCTCCCAGATGGTGCCTTGATGTTGACATGTATGTCATCCATGCACCAACCACATTTGGAAACTGAGCACTCTGGCAAAGGGTCTGCATTGTTGCTGATCTCTGCTCATACACATGGTGAATGTGAAATACTGTAGTCATCACACCCTTGTCAGAGCATTTATGATCTGGGTAAACACTGGCATATTTTCTATGTATCCTATATGTTAACAAGATTCTAGGTTACACAAAAATAGTTGTCATTATTAATGTTTTTGACTCTTCTCCAATTTTAATACTATATGACCATTTCTCACCAAATTTTGAAGAGATTCTTGTCGTGCATGGCTGGCATGTCAATTGTCTCAGTCCTACCTCCGAAAAACAGGTAAGCAATTTTATTTCATTTATTTAATTACCTTGTAGGTTCACTGGATGCAGATGGTCAATTTTCAGGAGTGACTTGAGCCACTATGCAGTAGTACAAGAATGAAAAACAATTACCACATATACTTGCATATAAGTTGAGTTTTTAGTGCCAAAAATAGGCACTAAAGTGTGGGGAATCAACTTATAGGTGAGGTCAACCCATGTACGGAGTTTCTTTTACCTATAATTTCTCTGGGTTGACTTATGCCCTGGTTTTCTGAGACAAACGCAAGAGTACAAATTCCCCCCCTCCCTCACCCTAGTAGCACCCTGTTCCCACCCTCTCTCCCCAGCACTCAGTTTTAACTGATGAAGGCAACTGGTGCAATTCATCAGCTTATCATTTGCTTTACTATTAGAACAAGCATGTATGCTTTCATTCATTCTGAAGGTAGCCGGCCATGGAGGAAGTTGGGTTGTGCCAGTTGTCTTTCTTTGCCAAAATTGGGTGTTGGGGGGGAAGAGGGTGGGAGCAGAGTGCTACTAGGGTGAGGGGCAGGTAGGTAATCTGTAATCTTGAATTCTGCACTATAAGTACTGTTGAAAACTACAAAGATGGTGGCTGGCCGTGGAGGAGGGTGGGTTGTGCTGGTCGCTGTCTTCAATTGAAATTGGATGCTAGGGGGTAGGGGATGAGTGTACTGTAAATAAAGTCTGATATGTCAACCTATATGCAAGGTATGTCTACAAAACAGCTGCAGTCAGATGTAAAGGGCTTTTAACTTACTGTACATGTGAGGTCAACCTATATGCGAGTATATACAGTACGATAATAACTGTACTGCAGTGAACAGCTGGCTGTGATATAAACACAGGATACAGTAATTACAAGTTGGCATAATTACATGAAGAGGTTTAACCTATCAAGTATACTAGAATGCATACAGGTGGGTTTACAATAGGGGACTGCAAATCCCAATTTAACAGTAACTTCTCCACTTCCCTAACAAAAAAGTGGAAATAATAAAATATATTGCAAAGTTGGTGCTGTAAAACACTTCTTTTGTATCTTGTCTGCCCTTTAGAAATCTAACAAAACTAGCACTTTATGCTCATGTTGCTTTCATTCCTTTTCATATCTTTCTCACAGAGACTAAGAAAAAAAAACTACACTACAGTACTGTCTGTCCTAAAATGCACAGTACGAGCAATGTATTTACTTGTCTTGTCCTGCCTGGCAATGAGTTATTCTATATTGTTTATCTAAAAGCAGTTTTTCACAAATACAGTACATTACCCAGTGTTCCACTGCAGTAACTTGAGTCACCTGAGGTTTTTAGTGGTGCACATTAGTTAACATTGCTGTGGAATAATAATAGTTCATGAAAAGATCTCACATTTAACCAGTAGATGGTGCAAAAATACCTCTTTTGGCTTCAAGATGCACAAAATAAGTGATTTAATATATTTTATTGGACCAACAGAGTTTTACAAAAAAAGACTTTAAGCTTTCGAACTACACATAGTCCTTCCTAAAAATCAGAATGCAAGTAAATATATTGCTCGTACTGTGCATTTTAGGACAGACAGTGCTTTACTGTAGTTTTTTTTTTACTTGAAATTACAATCAGCTGAAAGAAGTAATACAGTGCTATCTGTGCTATCATTTTTCTAGGGTAATAAAACAGCTACAGGAATGCAGACATGTGTACATGGCTTTCAAGAGCAGCTGGAAACAATTGCTTTCTGATTTAGAACTGGTACTAGGAAATCTACAGTAGTACCTGCTGCAGAAGGCCTCTGAAACTAGGGCCTTAGTATATTTGGACCGGGTAGGGAAGGAGTGTGCTTCAGCTTGGAATAAGGCAACAGCAACACTACAGCAGTTATCAAGTCCCCAGACGTGGTCTTTCAACTATTGTAAATCACGCAAACTTCAAGGGTTTGGTAAATTACTTTTTTATGGCATTAACGAACCACAAGCCTGTCACACAAAGCTGCTGTGAATTGATTTAAACCCAGGGGTCAACCTTAACTTTTTTTTGCACTAGCCAGTCGGACAAGTGGATTAAAAATTGCACTAGCCCGCAGATGGTTACACTAGCCCACAATAATAATGGTCAGTTTTGATCAGTTATACAGGAAAAATGCAAGCCAAGAAATACTCTGATTATTGCATATTTATCCTGCTCCCACGTTGCATCCTGCCCCAGCAGTGTGTAACCCCATTGTTTTTTTTTACCATGTGCTCCTTGCTTGCTCTTTCTTCACCCCCTCCCTGACAAACCAGAGAATACCATAACAGCAAATGTTCGACCAGACAGTTCTAGCTCTGCACACACAATAGCCAACATCATCATGTACATCACCACAGTCCCGCCCTGACCTGCAGGGCAATGTACAGAATCTGGCAGAGAAAGACACTGTCATCCCCCACCCTGTGATTAACCAGAACTGCACTTCTGGAAGTTTTCTTACACTGCAAAGTGAGCCGGGGAAGTTCTAGAATTTCTTTGGAGTTAAACAAATACAAGGTGCTGGGATGTAAGAAACTTTGACATATCTGTTTATATATACTAGGCACAAAAATATCGATTTTAACATGCTCTGCCCTAACCATAGCTCTTAACCTTTTATCATGCAAATGTGTGACATGATGTGTGACAGCTAGATAAAATGTGTGACACATCATCAAACATGACATTGCAAGAATACTGTGGAAATAAGCGCACTAATGTTTATAATGTTTGCTGATAACCTAGCATCTTATATTATTATACATTTCTACTTAGTCTCAGTGATCAGTGTGAAATGTCACCTTCTGAATGTGGGACAGAGGGTTTCTGATGGGTAAAATGAGTGACGTACCTCATAATGTGTGACAGTTGAGAGGTATGGCCCTAACAAAAACAGATTTTTCATAACAGTGTCCCTTCATCAGTCAAAGGGGAGCAGTATACAGGCATGATGCTGTACTACCTCTCTCTTTCTATATAGGATGATCTGTGCACACCAGGAATACCTATTTTAATGTTTCAGATTATTTATTTTACTAAGTTTATGCTTTGTACCATACATGCTGCAGAGCATTGTTTTTAGGATGAAATGACATGCTGAGTGGTACTGCATTGATGTAATTGATTGGTGTGATCCATTAAGAGGAGCTGTGAACCATACACCAGTCAGTAATGGCAGCTATGGGTCTATGGATGGCCACTTCAGAGCCTAGTCAGCAGTGGTGTCCAGAGAAAGTATAGAGTGGACAGATCACCTGGCTGGGCAGACCATGTATACATGATAGCATTCTGTCACTGCAGTGTTGGATACAGCCACTCAAAACTACACCCACAACTTGAAAAAATATATGCTGTGCAGAGTGTTTTAATTTGTATGTGAAGTTCTAGTGTTACCTTCCCTCTGACTGGTATTAGGAGTTTTTCCTAAATTAGCCTGCTAGCTTTAGGGTAGTCCCCCCACCCAAATCCATGCCCGAGTTGCTTTCAGTATTCCCTGCTGTCTAGTGGTGTCCCCCAACCACTGATTACCTGCCCCATATACATAAATGACCCTTTTCTGCTGTCCAGTGGTCCCTCCCCCCACCCACACCAATGCCCAAGCTGCTTGCAATATTCCCTGAAGTCTAGTGTTGTCCCCATCCACTGATTACCTGTCCCAGATACATAAATAACCCTTTCTTGGTGTTCAGTGTTCCTTCCCCCCACTTGGCCCCTTCGCTCGACATTCATAGATACTCTGGTGTCTCCTACACCCTGCCCCACAATACTACTTCAAGGAGATCCCAGTGCATGAAGCCAGAACGTATATTTGGAAGGCCATTCACAACTCAGGCTACAGTGGTGACTCCCTTGACCTGGAATTGTTAGCACTTGTCCTTGAAGAAGTTATTGAACCCCAGACAAAGGTCCTCAACCTATCACTAAGGATGTCCCAGTTCCCATCTCATTGGAAACAGGCGACCATAACACCAGTACACAAAAGTGGAGACAAATCAATGCACTCCAACTACAGACCTATCTCCATCCTCCCTCCATTGTCTAAGGCCCTGGAGCGCATTGCCTCAGACCAACTAGTCAAGTACCTGGAAAAATATGACATCCAGTGTCCTGAGCAACACGGTTTCCGAAAAGGGCACAGTACCACCACTACACTATTAGAATTCACAGGCTTCATCCATACCATGCTCAGTCAAGGACACTGTATAGGGGCAGTATTCATTGACCTTACAAAAGCCTTTGATACTGTGAACCACCCACTCCTACTCAAGCAATTATCAAACATTGGGCTCTCCAATGAAGCGCTGCTCTGGTTTACCTCTGCTACCTTGGGGAGAGGGTCCAACAGGTTAGGATTGCCAGTGTCACCTCGGAAGAAAAGCCAGTCCTTTCAGGGGTCCCACAGGGGTCCATCCTGGGGCCACTACTCTTCAGCCTCTTCCTCAATGACCTTCCCAGTGTCTGTCACCAGAAATTACTGCTCTACGCCAATGATGCAGTCATGTTCACCAACCACCAAAACACAGAGCTCCTCGAGAAACAATTTCAGCTTGAATTCATGCGCATCGAAGAATGGTTCAAGTCACACAAACTGGTCATGAACTATAGCAAAACAAAGGTTATGACCTTCTATAACGCCAGGAGCAAGTACAAATCCTGTGGCCTCACCATCCTAAACCAAATAGGGACCTTACTTGAACACGTTCCTGATTTTAAATATCTAGGTGTCACGTTGGACAGCTCACTCTCCTACCATCAGCACACATAGATTCTGTCTCCAAAGCCACCAACATCCATAAAGGCCTGCTCTACAGGCACAAACACTGCAGGACTCCTGACACTCTTCGGTTGGCTATCAACAGCTCTGTCACCTCCATCATCGATTACGGGCTAGCAATTTATGGCTCTGCCTTCCGCAGAATTACAGTTGCACTCAACAAAGCATGCGGGCTGCTAACTGGGGCTGACCGACTTACACACACTTGTGACCTGTACACTCTGGCAAGATGGCTTCCTCTCATCAGCCGGATACAGTATCAAACTTGCCTCTTAGCCAAAAAAGTCCTCCTCGGGGTCATGCCCCCAGGCATTGAAAAGCTCCTCATTGACCACCACAGCACCCAGCGAACTAGAAGTTCACAACTAACCTTCCTTGTCCCCAGATGCCGGACTACCATGGGCCAGAGGGCCTTTGCCCACAGAGCACCACAGTGGTACAATACTCTCAACAAAGAAACTCTTACTGCTGCTGCTCTTGGCCCTTTTGAGAGACAACTCCGACTTCATCTCATTTCAACTAGTCGTTGTGACTGCCTCGCCTAATCAGGGGCCCACCGCTCACTGCCCTCCACTTCAGTCTTGGCAGCTACCTCTCCTCGCCTTGCCCCCTTCTACCTGCCTACCCCTTTGCCCCCTCTCCCTTTCCTCCCCCCGGGGCATTTCCTGACTTTTATCCCTCCCCTCCCTCCACTTTAGAGCTCTTACCCTCACCTTCTCCGATAATGGCCTTCCTGCCTGCATACCCCCTTCCCTCTCACCTGCAGTGCTTATTTCTAAGATTGCCCTTGGCTGGTATGTCATGCTACCTAACATTTGGCACATTTTAAATTACTGGAATTTATTATGCCTCAGTCTCTTACTTCTTTTTATTGTGTAACTATGTATTATTATGTTGACCTTGGTATGTACAGTATGTATATTCCCCATTCCTTTGACGTGGAACCTTTGTAAATGAGCAGTTCCTGCTCAAAGGTATTTGTAATCCTAGATTTCAATAAAATAAAAAAATCAAATGTAAGCCCCACCCCAATCCTCTGTATAGCAAAATTACATATTTCCCTGGTGTTTAGTGGACCCCCTCATCCCTTATCCCCTGTACAAGACCCACACATCCCTTGTCTGGTGTCTAGTGAACCCCCCCCCAACCTGACAGGTAGTGTCCCACCACCCTGCTACTCCCCATCCCGAACCCAAGCTGACAATTAGCACAGCCCTCTTCTCTCTTTCCACCATGGCTAGCCACCAACTCAGCTGACAATGAGCACTTACTGTATACAGTACACGCTCACTGAATGAAAACTCACTGTTGAAAATCGTGTACACATGCCTGCATTCCTGCAGCTATGTTTTATTACCCTAGACAAATGGTAGCACAAATAACACTGTATTACTGTTAACAGCTCTGGCGGCATCAATAATAATAATTAACATCTATACAATATCTCATAATTGCTTCTTCTAGTGCTGCATGTTTAGATATTGATGCTTCACCATATTTTGTTACGGATGTTAGTACGTTTATAATGAATTACGTGCCAGTGTGGATAAGCTGACTATACACATACTGTATTTCACACTGTACTTCACACTGTCCCTTTAAGTGTGGCTACAGAAATGTTAATGGACAACCAATTAGTTTGCTCCATGGCTCACTATGAGGATTTAAAAGTGGCAGTTGTAAGCAGGAGCCTACCCTTTATGACACCTACCTGGTTGAAATGCCAGGACACTTGTTCAGTATTTTGTGTCACTGGTGCTGTTTCCACCTTTTAGATTTTTGTCTATTAAATCTTTTTGGCAGCAAGGTGTATTATGGTTTGTTATTTTGTGCACCACTTCCTGTGTTCTGGTTTTGGTTGATGAGGCTTGCTTTGCCCCAAGGCGGCACCGATCCTTCACTGCAGAGCATGGGCCATTTTCTTGACCTGCACTCAGGAACTGCATTTCATACTATTCTCCCTGAAGTGTGTCAAAGCCTTTGACTCAAAGACATTGCCTCCTCTTATTTGCTTTCAAGGCTTACTGGCAAGTCCTGCTCTAGGTCCTAGTACGTCACTGAAACAGTTGAGTTGATGGTCCTACACATAAATGTAACTGGCGGGGTCCCTCACCTTCAGTCACAGATGTCCAACTGTGAGGAGTTCCCTGCCAGAATCTCTGCACCGGGTAAACCACACCTTGTACTCCAGCAGAAAAAGTCACAGAATGATTCCTTTCAGTCTCTTGTGGGCAAAAACCTTGCTGCCATCATACTAGAGGCATAACATATGAAGCAGCAACTCTGAGCATCCATCCGTATACTACTAGCACTGAGTCTTACTTTGTACTTGAAACTTTGTTATGCTTATGTAATCATACAATGTAGGTTGTACACTGTATCTGGCACAATTTATGTCTGTAACATGTTTGCTTAAATAAGCTCTTCTCAGTGTCCCAGCCTGGCTACCCTGATACCATACAGTGCATCTGGGGAGGGTACACAAGTACACACATTCCCAGCCCAGGGAGGGCTCTGCGGGTGGCACATGGATCATTAGATTAGCCCTGGCTGATCTAGTGGGTGTTTGTTTCTGATGGCACCATACCCATATGTGAATACCAGAAAAGGGATGGGGCAGCAGGTCCCCTGTACAAGGCTCTCTGCACCATGCCACACCCCTTTTTGTGGCGCAAGATCCCCTTGGTGCACATAGCCTGCGGATGCAGCAGGCTGTGTTTAATAATTGCTCTCAGCATAATTCTTGATGCAAGCAGGCCCTTCCATCATTCAGTTTGCTGCAAGCACCTTGCGTCATTCACAGTGCTTTGAAAATCAGGCCTGTAGTATGGTTTCTCTTCCATGCTCTAACTCCCTGTTTATTTTAGGGGATACAACCACCATCCCAGATAGTGCTCAGCCATTTTGCAAATAGTTAGTGGCAGTTTGAAGGGAGAAAAAAGAATCATAGTTATGAATTGGAGTTCCCATGCAGACCTGTCATTTTGACATGGAAGAATGCCCTAGGGACATTACATGAGAGGCTTAACCAACTGGCCCTAGGGAAACTCAGTGTCATTCATGAGAACTGGGTTCATGCCTGCTCTTCTCTATGTACCCCTGTTAAATTTTATAAGATTTAATGTGGTTGCTTCTTCCATAGTGAGAGAAAATTATAACTTGTCTGATCTTACAGAACGTGCCAAATGTTCATATGGGAGTACAGTATGTTTGGGGAGATACCGCAACTATGCAATAATGCACGACAGGATGTGTGACTGTGGATCAATAATCACATGCCTCTGGATGGTGCTCCACATGAGAGAGAAGTGTGATTATTGATCATAATCACACGCCCCTGAAGTGCTTTAGTGTACTTATAACGTGTTCAGAACAAAAATTCATAAATAAAAAAGTCAATGACTTACTGTATACATTGATAAAAAGAAGAACATTTCATCATTTATATGCCAAAATAATATGTAGTTCCTCCTCACTCAGGCTCATGCTGTGCACTGCCACATGGGGGGTTATGAATATGTCACATTGTGCTTGCACCTCACTCTTCCAGAAACCAGCAGCTGGTGACCATGAGTCACTTAAACAAAATGAGCCCTCATTCTGTTGCAGCTGCAGCAGTCTGGGAAGAGTTGGGCTATGTTGGGAGCAGTTTGAGTGAACACAGCATCATCAATCGGTCCTTTCATTTCAGGTCTGCACAGCATCAGTCGTTGGGGAGCAATAGTGTATAAATCAACTGTGTGTTTGTCACAAGGTTCATAGGACTGAAAGTACTGTAGTTCAGATGTGTAATTACGGATCAAAAACTGCATGTCTCTATTCCATTTTTAGCCAATGAAATCCAGGAGTGTCAGCAGGATTCTAAAACTGGGGGGGCACATGCCCCCATAAATAACTTTTTCCAAAAAGGGGGTCCAGGGGGATTTGCTACTCATAAAAAAAGTTGAAGAATTTGGTACCAAATGGTGCATTTTAGAAGCCCCAAGACAGCAGGGAAAGCATGGCAGGGAGCTGTGAGCTCTCATTGACTGCTGCACTTTGTCTCCTTACCCCTACCCTCTCTTAAAGACTGTAGTCTCTCTGTCTGTCTCTCAGTCTCATTTTGTTAAAACGGGTTTTTTTTCCCCCTAATATATGAATCCTAATTCCTTCAAGTGATAAGATCAGTCCAAATTTACTGTACTAGAAATATGGCCTGCACAAGCTCAGGAGGCCAGAGCTCAGAGGTGAGCTGTTTCTGGCTGCCCAGTACGACTCTGTGTGAGTTTCCCTTCCCCCTCTACACACTCATGTTTTCCAGCTTGTTCTTAATTTATTTGTAGATAAGTTTGTTTTTCCTCTTAGGAAAACTGTATAGTACTGGTACTAGTAGCTGCACCTACAGTGCGAGACAAATAGGTTTGCAGACAGAAATTAAATTTATGAGTTCTTTTGCATCCAATGTTTAGTGACTATGTTCAGTTACTGTGGCTGCCAAAGAACAGAGTGGGTGGTGTATTATGCCTGAACCTTCCTTTCTTTTGATCCTAGAATGTTTTCCTCTGGGGCAGGATGATGCCATAGCAGCCTCTATCTCCATCTGCCACATTCGTCTCCAGTGGCTTCCAAGATCAGGGGCTATATCCTCAATGGGTTACCCCCCCAGGGTGAGGAGAAGAGGACTGTCCTCTCCTTCTCCCCCCAGTTACACATCTAGATGCACCCCGGGCCTGGAGTGGCAGAGCAGGCTTGCAGTCAGATGGAGGGAGTTTCTTCCAGCCCATTCTGCACTTTTTCCTCCATTTTCTCCCTGACCTACCCCGAATGTGCAATAAGCATGATATGTGAGCTCCACCTCCATGGGGACATCCTCCAGTCCTCTGGATGTGGGGCCTTCCCACATTATGTGACTGCTCGTGACTCCACCTGGATTCCTTCAAGTAGCAATAGAGCGGCAAAACACATAGGCCCCCTTCCCTGAAGGAGGAGATCTGTCCTCTGGATGTTCGATTCTCCTTCCCCCAGATGACCCCTGGCTACTCATGTCCATTCCCGAACGCGGGTCATCGATATGGCAGGAGGTAAGGCTGGGCTGGGCTTGCCTGATGCTTCTAATGACTTTTGGTCATCTCTTTACAGGTTTCCAGCTGCCACCTTTGCTGCTGTTACTGCTGCCTCCTCCTCTTTATCATCACCATGATCATCATTTTATTTATAAACAAAGGTGCCCTTCCAGAGCTCAGTGCACCTGAACAACATCCATAAAGACAATTCAACATGACAAACAAAATACAAATCCATAAGTAGCAGGAAATCAAAAATCATTAAAAGCTTGAAAAAAAAAATGTGTTTTAAGGTTAGCTTTAAAACCCTCGACAGTCAGGCATCTGGTGAAGTAGAGAATTCCACAGGGTAGGTGCTATAAAGGCAAATGATTGCGAGCCAGATTTTTTATTCATACCCTAGGAATCTCTAGCAATCCCTCATCAGAGGATTGGAGTGCACAGGAGGGAAAGTAGGGATGCAGAAGGTCTTGCAGGTAATGGTGTCCCTGGCCATGTAGGGCTTTGTAGGTCAGCAACGTGACCTTGAAGGTTATCTGCCACTGTACTGGCAGCCAGTGCAGTTTGTGCAGTACAGGTATTTTATGGCTTGATCTAGAAGCTCCAGTCAACAACCTGACCATCGTGTTCTGCACCAGCTGCAATCAGTGGATATCTACCTCCGGTAGCCCTAGGTAAAGGGCGTTGCAGTAGTCGAGCCGGCTGGTGGCAAATGTGTGGACCAGTGTAGAAACTTCTTTGGACGGGACCAGGTGCTTCACCTTGTGAAATTTCTTAGATGATATAAAGCAGATTTCACCACTGCAGAGACATTAGACTTTAAGGTCAAATCCTCATCCAAGATCACACCAAGATTTCGGACCTGGCTTGAAGCATATAATGGGGTTCCCTCAAGTGTTATTCCAGTGGGTTGTCCTCCCCATACCCCAGCCGGTCCATGACCAGGGTCAACAACCAACACCGCTATTTTCCCTGAATTCAACCTCAGCCAGCTAACACTCATCCAGTCCAGTAACTCAGTCAGACAGTTGTTAAATGCTGAGACAGTATCTAACTCCTGCTCAGGCACAAAAGGCAGGTACAGTTGAGAATCATCTGCATAACTGAAAACTCAAACTGTACCATCTTATAATGTCCCCTAATGGCAGCATATACACTGCAAACAACATGGGCAACAACACCGAGCCCTGTGGGACCCTGCAGAGCAGACAGTGAGAGGTTGAGGAATAAATCCCCAACAGCACTCTCTGAGTTCTGCCCTCGAGGAACGATTGAAACCAACTGAGGACTGCCTTCCCCCCAAGTCCACAGAAAAACCTCAGGCGCTCAAGTAACATACCAAGGTCTAAAGTGTCAATGCTGCTGAAAGATCAAGGAGGACCAAGACTGTACAGGCCTTCTGATCCCTCGCAATCAGGAGATCATTTAGTATCCGAACTAGGGCCGTCTCAGTGCTATGTCTTTTCCTGAAACCCGTCTGGAGAGGATTATAGATATTATGGATTGTTAAATGGTCCTCCAGCTACAAAGCAACCACTTTCTCAACAACTTTACGTACAAAAGGTAAGTTTGAGACTGGTCTGTAGTTTACTGACCAGTCTGGGTCCAAGGAGGGCTTTTTAAGGAGGGGCCTCACCACTGCCTCCTTTAAGGGATCCGTAAAAATCCCTCTCTTCAAGAAAATCTTTACTATTCTAACAAGGACCGGGCTGATCATCTCAACACACTGTACTAGAAGGTGAGTTGGGCTTAGGTAAGGACTGCAGCAAGTTGGCTACAGAGTCTTGATGATCCACACTATATCCATGATTACCGGCTGGCTGAAGGTAAGCCAGGTCACCTGGGTGTTAGTATCACATGGTCGATCACTGCAAGGTCCAATGGAAAGGCACTGGTTGAGCTCATTCCTGATGGAGGCCACCTTAGCAGCAAAAAACTGTGCAAACTCATCACACTTAACTTGTGACAATGCTCAAATAGACTGCAGACAGACTGGATTGCACAGTATATCCACTGTCTGGAAGAGCTGAACTGGTCTGTTTCTTGCTGCCGCGATTTCCCTGGACAGGAACACTGCCTTATTAAGGGAAATTGTAAATTGGTAGACCTTATAATGGTCTAACAATCTAAGCCTGTCCTCCTCCTCCAGGTTAGTTTTCCATCAGTGTCTTTCCAACATTCGTTGTAACCTCTTCATCTCCCTCAGTGCCCTATCATACCATGGGGCACCTGGGCAAAGAATTAAAGGACGAACACATAAAGGAACAATAAGATCCAGGGCTCCCGATATCGCCTTATTATAAGCAACAACAAGACTCCCTGGATCATCGCTATTAGTTGGAATTCCCAAAAGGTCGAGCACTGTCATTAGGCTTTCTGAGGTAACTCCTCTTAAAGGACAGTACTTTACCATTTACACCAGGGCTGGCCTAATCTGGGGGGTCACGAAGCTGAATCTCAGGATGTGATGGTCCGACTAATCTATAGGATCCACCTCCATTTCAGAGATTTCTATTCCCAGGAGGAACACCAAGTTCAAGGTGTGCCCCCACCCCGTGGGTTGCGGAGGTAACTGCCCATGTCAGGCTTAATGATTCCATCAATTGGAGGAGGTTTTGTCCAAATGGCGAGAGTTCATCGTCAACCCAGGCATTGAAGTCCCCAAGAATCATCCATCTTGGGGACTCCAACACCACGTCAGTGATGAAGTCCACCACCTCCTGTGGGAAAACCTCCCATCACCTGGTGGACGGTAGATGAGAAGGATCCTACAACCTGCACCCGCTCCCACAATACACTCAAAGGAGTTGATAGATTCTACTGGCACCTCCCTGAGTCCCAGCTGTGATCTAAAACAGATTGCGACCCCCCCGCCCTTCGATCCTCTCTCGGGTGATGTATCACTGAGAATCTGGGCAGAACTGCTGCTGCCAAATTGGGCCCAGCATTTTTATCCAATCAGGTCTCGGTGATGCTTGCCAAGTCCACTGAAGCAACCAGATCTACAATTACTATGGTCTTGTTCCCAAGAGACCTGGCATTGAATAACACCACCCAAGAGGAATGAGGAACCAAGGATGACCGCATTGCCTGCCTGCAATAATCAGAGCCCTTGGGTATGGGCACGAGACAAGATGGACCTCACTCATGTAACCATTTCACCCCAGAGCACCTTCTGGTCCCCACGGTCCCTATTCGCCCATTCCTTTCCCAACCCCCTCTAAACCCCCAGGACCCCCTCCCCACTCCTTTGCCCCAAAATTATACCCAGCGCTCTACATCTACCATATACTTCTGGGAGCAGAGGGGATAGTCAAAAGGGCGGAAGTCCCGAAGTCTCGAAGAGAAGTACTGCCTGACCATCCTAATTTCACCCCAATACATTTCCACTCACTCAACCACTCCCTCACTCTGCACTCAAACACTCACTCTAACTACACTATAACTCAGTTTTATAAAATTAACTCCCTTCTTACTAATTCCTAAAATAACCCACCAGACTTCTTTTCCCCTCTAATTCCTTATCCTATTTCACTCTACCTCACTCACACACACACACACACACATATCCACTAAATATCAATCTTCAGCTATTATAAAGTTCCTACTACTCCCTTTCCGCCTCTATACAGCAACCTTAACCAAGTGGCAGCAGATAACTTTTAAATGAAATGTCTTCTTTATAATACTTAAAAAGTCTCAAATAGTCTCTTATGTTTCTCTGCAGTGCTCTCACCACTATAGACTTAAGTCTCAGTACCTTCAGCCCCCTCTCACTGGGCTTGTTTGTACCAATACAGCATAGTTTTAAAAAATGATTTCTCCTAATATTGTCAGTAATACCACAGATTCCTTAAGAAAGTCACACAGACTTTAAATGAAAACTCTCTACATCACCACCTCTGCAGTTCAGTGGAGCTTTGCACAATCAACTCCCTTCTACAATTTCCTCAAACTCTGTTCACAGCCTGATTAAGATATTCTCCACAGGGCTCCACCACGTTCAGGAGGCCACCCCTTTATTTTGGAGGTTCCCAGCAGTCCCTCACCTCGATGGTTCAGAAGGGTCCCACCTCCAGAAAACCCACCACTCCACCTAAGGAAACAGCCTCTAACTCACCTTCCAACAATGGCAGAGACTCTCCCTCCATTAGGACTGTAGCCCCCCCTCAACTTTCCGTACCTTCACGGCATCCTGACAGCCACTGCTCCTCATATCGGTCCTATTCGGCAGATGCCGCTTGCATCTCCTTCCTTCCTCCTTCTGGCTCTCTCATGAACTCCGTCGAGTCCCATCCTCTCTCAGGTCCAACTGGTCTCTCACCCCTGCTGGCCACCTCCACCACATCAATCGTTCCACCTACAGATCTCCTTGCACTCTAGCCTCCATCACTGCTCCACAATCACCACAGTGTTTGTACCACTGAGACCTCAGCTCCTACTTCCACAAAGTTCCCCGATATCTCCTTATGGCTGCTTGAGACAGCTCTGCAAGATTTTCTCCAAGAAAAACATGTGGCAGCAAAGGAGGTAAGATTCATAGTTCACATAGCTGGGGATGCTACCACTGCTAGGCTTCCATAACACCCCACAATCTGTGAATCCTCAGAGCCCTACTATCCTTGTATACACCTAAGTGTATATTGCTCCCGATGATGCTAGAAAACTTACTATCTCACTGTAATCCTTATCTATCTATCCTACTTTTCTATTAAATTCTTATGCAAACACTTCATAAATAAAAACTTATAAAAATAGGAGATGATGCTACTGCTGCACTCCTTCAGGCACATCCAGCATGGCGGCCATCTTCCATTCCATATAGTCATCACTAAGCTGACCAACAGTAAACAAGTATCTTATTTGAAACTGCAATGCCCTTTTTTGAAATAAACATGAATTAAATATTTTCATCCCTTGTCTTCACATGCCCCCCTGCTAACCATAATCCATCCTAGCTTCCTCAGCAGTTTGCTTCTGCAAAAGCATTATTACCTGGCATCTTCCCAGTGACTACTGCTAGCCCACAGTGGACTGACTTTGTTGTGTGGATTGTGAGCATATCTTTTGGGAGCTACATGCTGCCTAAATGCTGCTGGGGTGCACAGTAGGGTTGTGTTTTGCCAAGTCAACCTATTGTAAAACAAATTTTTTATTTCTTTAGACTCAGAGTGCCTTTCACTGTAGCCTTCTGTGTAGTACAGCACTCTCGTGCAGCTGTTTAATTGAGCTGAGTGGGTGGTCTTGCATATACTGCAAGTGAATCCAGGGTCAGTCCAGTGTCCTAGGCCAAGCATGCTAAAAATAGTAAAGATATTGTGTCCCTGGACATAGAAGAATATTGGGGAAGGCAGCTCTACTCCTAAGGGCTTGTTTCAGTAGGTATTATGCTAGGCTTGCTAGTCTGAAATGTTACGCTGCCCCAGTTAAATGTAATTAAAGTAACGGGCTAATATGATCATGAGTAATGCTACCTGGGCTAATGTATAAATGTAACCCACTGGGGAATGCAGCTGACTAGCTGGTAGCACTGGGGTAGCAATGTACTGTAAATCCATTGAATGGTTCCATGTCATAATAGTGATCTCAAAACAGCCCTTGCACCCCCCTGAATTAAGATTCTCAACTCCAGAGGGGTCAAGTCGAGAAGGGGACAAAATCCAAATTTCGGCAAAATTTTAAGTCCCGTAGCTTGTGGCTATGGCAAAATGTACTCACTCTTGGTTCCTGAACCCAGTACCTGCTGTGCCAGGGCTAGCCACCCACACCACCACCCCATATGGCTAGCTCAGAGGCAACAGGTACTCCAGTCCCCTAAAACCCCTTCCCTGTTCCTCTTCTTCCCCTCTTCCTTTCACCCTTCCCCACAGTCAGTTTCCCATGCCCTCGCTATTGTGCAGGGTAGCCCAGAATAATAGCACCCAAAATGACTAGCTATTTTTGTAGTCGGTCATTTTGGGTCGCTATTATCACTGGATACTGACTGAATGGTTAGATGTTTTAATGGTAGAACATAACCCAGAAAGCTGTTCAACAGATACCCCTGTAATGTGTTAATGTACTGTATATTGTGAAGGATCTCTAGATCGCATGCTGCAATGGTAGTGTGTTTAAATTTATCCTTGCCATTGGTAACTTAAGAACTGTTTCCTTGTTTAACATTAGGTGTGTCAGAGGAGATCCTGGGGGCTTGAAACCCTCGGGCAAGTCACTGCTGGGCTCTAATTTATTCCTACCTCCATCACTATTTCAGGGCCACCTGCCGTGACCTCTTCCCTGCAGACCCGAAGGATGAAGGGCAGAGAAGGACCTTGGATGGTCCCGCCCCCCACCCAGACTGCCGCTGAAAGTACCTGTGTCCTCTACATCACTGCAGGTAGCTAACTCCAAATTGGGCTGATTGTTTTCTGAGCCCTCTAGCTCAGCATGGTGCCATGCAGCGACCGATAAGAAATAACCCCACCCACCCCACTCCCCACCACCCTAGGAGGTCCCCTTTTAAACAATGTCCCTGTCGCTTGCCCTGACCCTAAACAAGTCGCACCTGCTTACTGCTTCTCCCAGGAAATTTTGTGTTTACCCAATCCAGGGATTTCTAGCTCCTATTTCTCCCACTCCAGACTAGCTGGGCTGCAGCTCAGTCACTGCTACTTGCCTCTAGGCAGTTTACTGCTGTCTCCTCCTACCATCTCTAGCTTAGTCATATCTGTACTGTAACAAATCATTTTTATTCTGACTCACCCTGCACTTTTTGATACTTAATAAATTACTGTACACTACTATTGCACCTGCCTCTCCTTTCAGTACCATGACCCTATCCTCCTCTCTCCCTATCTCCTTCCACTGCTCTTCTCCTCTACTTTCAGCCTTCTCCTCTAGCTACTTCACTCCCTCACCCCGCCCTCCACAGTTGCCCTCCATCTGCCTCCCTACTCCCACACCCACTTTCCCCAGCACACTGTTTCTACATCACCACCCTGCCTGCTGCCCACCCTAGCCTACCTCTCTTCCCCTTCCCCTCCTTCTGCTCTTCACCCTCCCATGCTCCCTTACAACCTCCTACCTCTCTCTGTATCCACCCATCTTTACTCCACTCTCTCTCCTCCTAAACATCGAGGCTGTGTCTCGCTGCACTAACTCCTCTACTCCACCCACCTCTCACAGACCCAGAAGGCACAAGTACCCTCTACACCTGTCCCTCTTCCTACTCCTTCTCCTCCTCACCAGAGCTGTCCACCCTAACTCAGGCCCATCAATGAGCTGCTCCACCAAAGTTCCAACCAACCTTGCCACCCCATTAAACTATACTCCCTCTCCTCTACATTAGGGTCTCCACACATTTCACCTCACTGCTCGCAGCCTCCTCCCCAAAATGGACGCCCTCAAAGTCTGAATGACCAAGCACCCACCCGACATTCTCTGTGTCACCAAAACATGGTTATCTGCCTGAATTCTTGACTCCACTCTTTCTATCCCAAATTACAGCCTTTTCCATCAAAACACAGGTAAACCTGGTGGCGGCGTAGCTTTGTACACCAGGCAATCTCTGTCCTGCTCATCACCTTTAAAGAATCATGTCACTCCACCTATGAATTTATAATTGCTCTCTTACTTCTCCCATCATTGGCCCCAATTTACATAGGCACCCTCTATGTCCCTCCCAAAACCTCACCTGACACCCTAGTCACTAGCATCTCTTCAATTCCCTCTCTCAAAGCTAATGGAGAATGACTGATTCTAGGTGACTTCAACTTAGACTGGTTCTCCCCTCTTCCAAGCCCACCTTCCTCAGGATCAAGGCTCTAAACCTCTCACAACTGATCCATGAACCCATCCACTTAAATCCTCACTCCCAAAACCACACCCTGCTGACTGGGTGTTATCATCCCACCCCAACCGCATAATTGCAGCAGGCATCCTACCAGATACCCTCAGTGACCTCTGCATCACCCACTGCATGCACAAAATACACTCTCCCATGCTGTCCCTAAATACATTTGGCCCCTCCACACTCTAGATATTGCAGACCTACAACAGAATCTGTATGAGACTGATTGGCAACCTGTCTTCTCAGCCCTCGATGTTGACTCTGCTCTGCCTCGTTCTGCAACATATTCAATCACATCTAGTATCCCCCCCACCCCCAAAGAAAGCCAGGGTAAAACTTTACCATCACCCCTGGATAACAGTAGACCTACTAGCATTATGCCACACCAGGAATAAAGCTTGGAAACATTATAAAGCATCCCTAGTTCCAGCTGACTGACAAGCTTACAAAACACTCTGAAACAATTGTACTAAGGCTATCAGCCTTTCCAAGGCCACATACTTTAGGACCCACTTGCAAAAAGGTAATAGTACACTGGCAACATTCTGGAAAGTGCTATGCACTCTCCTTGATCCACCTGTGCTGCGCGGACTGCACTGGCTGCCAGTGTTTTGTCGAATCACCTTCAAGGTCGGTTTACTGACCTATAAAGCCCTACATGATCTGGGACCTACCTACCTGAAAGAGCTCCTTTGCTCCTACAATCCCTCCCGCTCCCTCCGATCCACTGATGAGAGATTGCTAGAGATTCCCAGGGTTCATTTGAAAACATCAGGTGCTAGATCATTTAGTTTATAGCTTCCAACCCTGTGAATTCTCTGCCGTCAGCTAGAGTTGCCGACCGATCCTTAGTTTTAGGGGCTTTGAAAACCCACCTTTTTAGTATAGCTTTTAAGGATTTATATTCATTTTTAATTTTATTGTTTTGTGAATTTGTACAGGCACTTTGATTTTAAGAAAAGCGCCTTCTAAAAATAAAGATGAATTGAATTGAATTGAATTGAAAACTTGCTCAGCAGGCCTCCCCAGTCCTCAAAATCGATGGCTCTACTGTCTCTGACCCTGCTACAATGGCTGAGGTCATCAATGTCTTTTGCTATCTGCGCTCTGTCTGACAACACCTCTCCCATTCCTCCAGACTCCTCTTCTGCCCCTCTGGATGCCCCCCCACTGAATTCCTTTTCACCACTTTCTCCAAATATGAAGTCTATTCTGACCTCATTGCACTTAACCCTGCTAAGACTGACCACGATGGTCTGCACCCTAAGCTTCTCCACATCTCAACCCCAGCTATAGCAGCTCCTCTAGTCCATATCCTAAATCTCTCACTCTCTACTTCCACTGTATCCAAAGCCTGGAAATCTGCTAAGGTGCTACCCCTACATAAGGGGAGTGACCCTTCTACACCCAGGAACTACCGGCTTATCTCACTCCTCCCTTCCCCTGCTAAACTTCAGGAATCACTCATTCACACCAGGCTATATGATTTCCTTGACACAAATATCTCCCTCTCACCCATGCCATCAGGTATTAGGAAACAGCACTCAACCATTTCCTCCCTGTTGTGGGTCACCAATTCCATTTTCTCAGCAATGGATCAAAGCCATGTAACATAGTTGCCATATTCATAGGTTTGGCAAAGGCTTTAGATTCAGTCTCACACTCCCTCTTGCTCCATAAAGTTAAATCAGTTGGCCTCACTAAACCTGCTGCAAATTAGTTCCACTCCTATCTACATGATAGGCAGCAGTCCATCCAAATAGACAATGCTCTCTCCTTTCCTCTCCCTATTCTCACGGAGGTCCCACAAGGCTCAGTCCTTGGCCCCATCCTTTTTTCCCTCTTTATAAATAATCTTCCCTCCATCTGTACCTCCTCTAACATGCATATGTATGCAGATGACACTGTCATCTCCTCCTCCGGCCCCTCCTCCATCAGTGTGCTCTCCCCACTCCAAAATATCTTCAACTGAGTGCAATCTTGGTTGCAGACTAACCAACTGAAGCTCAATACAAAAATAACTGTAGCCATGACCTTTTATCTTGACAGAAACTGGCTACCCTCATGTTTCCCCTAGTTTTCACTACCCTGGACAGCTCACCCCTAGAGAAAGTGTCTGCTTTGAAATTCTTGGGGGTCTGGCTAGACTGCCACTTGGATTTCTCCACCCATGTAGATGCCATCTGTTTCAAATTCCACCCTAGGTTAGCAGTCCTCTACCACCATAAAGATAGCCTCCCTTTCCCCACCCGTTGGGAATTGGTACTCAAAATGATATTACCAGTCATTGATTATGCCGTTGCGGTCTATGGCACTGCCCCTGTCTCATCCCTCTCCAAACTGGACACACTCCTAAACTTGTTTTTCTGTTTTGCAGCTGCCTCCCCTCCCTTCACTCACCACTGTCTCTTCTACTCTGCTGTCTCACTGGCACCCCTATCGCATACAGAATGGTCCACTGTGCCTCCCTCATAGTCAAGTTCTGGTTTAGTACTCTTCCCCGCCTATTTATCCTCTTGCCTTTCTCAAGCTTCCACTTCTATATACTCCCTTCACCACAGAGATAGATGCTTTTTCTCAACCCCCCACCCTCATACTGCTGTGGGGCAATCCACCTTCTCCTATCGCTTCCCACTTCTCTGAAACAAACTTTCACCAAACTTCCATCTCTCCTCTTCTTTCTCCACCCTAAAGAGGCTCCTCAGACTTCTCCCCTACTGTCAGTGCTCACAGTGCACTCTTTACCCCCTCTGCACCCCAAGCAGCTTATCCCACTTATAAGCCTGTGACTTCTCCCCTTCCCCCGTCCCATAGCCCCTGTTGGCAAGTAGTGTACTCTGTGCCTACCATAATTTTCCTAATTTTCTAGCATACTTATAATTACTTGCACGTCATGATGCCAAACTGTGTTTTTGCAACACTGTATTTGTGTTATTTTAAATTCACTGTATAAATGTGGTTTACTATTGTAAACTGGTCTTGTAACCTCGATCAATTTCCTTTGTTTGTACATTGTTATTTCTTCTGTTTACCCTGCCCCTGGGTTGCACTTGGAGACGAGCTTTGGCTCAGTGTGCTTTTCCCAGTTGCCGAATTTAAGTATATAAATAAATTATCTTCTTTTTCAATCAGTGCCACACAGTTTATAAATGTCACCCAATTTTCTACAGTAGGGGGAACCTCTGTCCATCTTGCTGTCTGGTAAGATGACTAGTCCCATAGGCAGAGGTAGTGGGGATGGTCATGATGGTGTTCATCTACAACAACCTGATGTATAAACCACGGTTTCTACACTGATGGAGAACATTACTGTTTTCACAGAAGCTAGTGTGGAGTCTGGTACTTCAGATGAACAAGTGAATGAGGGGATGCAGGTTGGCAAATTTGCTCTCCTGTCTACAGCAAAATCTGTGTCCTTACATAGAAACATAGACTTTGACAGCAGATAAGGACTGCTTGGCCCACCTAGACAGCCCATTTCCCTGCCTGTTAGATAAGCTGCAGATCCTAATTAACCAACAGCCTACTTCTTCCTACCTCCCCACAAGAATTGCCTTATGTCTGTCCCATGTGTTCCTGTATTCCCCCACTGTTTCTGACCCACAATCTCCCCAGGAATGCCATTCCATGCATCCACCACCCTTCTCTGTGAAAAAATATTTCCTCACATTGCCCCTCAGCTGTCCCCCTCTATCTTCAAATTGTGTCCTCTTGTTCTTGCACATCTCCCTTTCTGAAAGATGCTACCCTCTTGAACTTTGTTGATTCTCTTAAGGTACTTGAAAGTTTCTATCATGTTGCCCCCCCCACCTTTCCTCAAGGGTATACATAGTAAGCTCCTTTAGTCTCTCTTCATATGGCTTCTGTTGCAGATCCTGCACCATTTTAGTTGCCCTCCTCTGGACTGCCTCCACCCTTTCTATGTCCTTGTGGAGATGAGGTCTCCAGAACTGCATGAAGTACTCCAGATGGGGTCTCACCAACTGTCTATACAGAGGGATAACAACTTCTTGTTTTCTACTGGTGGTGTCTCTCCCTATACATCCCAGTATCCCCCCAGCCATCCCTACTGCCTTCTCACATTGCTTGCTAACCTTTAAGTCATCTGATATGACTACCCCCAGGTCCCTTTCCACTTTTGTTGTTGTTACTACCTCCCCCCATTGTGTACTTTCCCCTGGGTTTTTGTTTCCCAGGTGCATTATTTTGCACTTCTTTGCATTAAATCTAAGTTGCCATACTTCTGACCATTCTTCCAATGTTGCCAAGTCCATTCTCATCCCTTCCACCCCCACTGTGTATCAACCCTGTTGCAGATCTTTGTGTCATCTGCAAACAGGCAAACTTTTCCTTCCAGTACCTCTGCAATGTCACTTATATCGACATTAAAAATGACCAGACCCAGTACTGAGCACTGCAGTACCCCACTAGTAACCCCCCTTTCTTCAGAGTGGACTCTGTTTACTATTACCTTCTGTGTCCTGTTGTCCAGCCAATGTTTTACCCAGGCTCCTACCCTGGGACCCACTTCCAGGCTGGCTAATTTGTTTATTAATCTTTTGTGCGGGACTGCGTCAAATGCCTTGATAAAGTCTAGGTAGGCCATGTCCACAGCCCCTCCCTGGTCTGCTACTTTGGTTACCCAGTCAAAGAAATTGATTAGATTTGTCTGACATGACCTTCCTGCTGTGAATCCATGCTGCTTTGGGTCCTGTGCCCCACAGGCCTCTAGGTAATTAATAATTCTTTCCTTCAGAAGTGATTCCATCATTTTCCCTACCACTGAGGTTAAACTGACAGGGCTGTAGTTTCATGCCAGCATCTACCGCCACCTTGGCTGAGAAGAATAGTGGAGAGACTAAGAACACTGAGAAGGATATACTGGATACTGATAATAAACATCTGGAGGAGACAGTGACTGAGAGAAAGCAGCATGTACTGCAACTCCTCACAAAGGAAGATAAAAGGATAGCCCATGAGTGGGTAAAGAGCAGTCTGGAAAAAGCCCATATGTCAGCTTCACCAACATCAGTTAATGTCCCAAAGCAAGTGGTGCATATTCCCCTGCACATTGAATTTACCAGTGTCCAACTTCACACCAGGAAAGCGCATGCTAGTAGCTCGGTATGAGGAGAGGCCACCCAGCATAATACCTGCCTCTTTATCCTATGGACGCATGGTCCATGGACGTGGCCTTGGAGGTGGATAGATGGACAAAAGAAGCTAATGGAAAAGACTGGTTGCTCTGTCCAGTTCCTGCCACATTGAATTTACCAGTGTCCAACTTCACACCAGGAAAGCGCATGCTAGTAGCTCGGTATGAGGAGAGGCCACCCAGCATAATACCTGCCTCTTTATCCTATGGTCCATGGACGTGGCCTTGGAGGTGGATAGATGGACAAAAGAAGCTAATGGAAAAGACTGGTTGCTCTGTCCAGTTCCTGCCACAACAGAGATATAAGCTGCAGCACAATCACCAGTGAATTGGCAACAGTTTGATCATCAGTGGCTGCACTGACATGAACAAAGCCCCTGTAACAGCCTCCAACAGTTCCCCCAAGATTCTGAACACTCTACAGCCACAGGAGACTTTCTCCTGTCACCTGAACATGCTAGTGTCTACTAACATAACATGTTGTGCACCTGCTCTGATATCAGAAAAAAATGGAGGGACCTGATTGAAAGATGAAAATAATGAACAGAAAGGAGCTACTACTGCTCTATACACCAAGATGATCATCAATGGGACACTGCATAAGCGAGCCAGAGCAGAACAAGTTTTTTCTGTCTGGAATTTTTTCACCTTGACTGGCCTGTGGATACTGTGGTGAGACTGGATTCAGGAGATCTTCATACAGCAGAGACTACTGCATGTGAAGTAGAGGCTGCTACAGCAGGCACGACAGAACTGGCATTACATCACCAGCACAAAGATGACCCAGGTGGAGGCTCCCAGTACATCTACAGATACAGCTCCAGGTATATCAGGGATCTCTGGCCATGAAGTTTGGGAGCAGTTGATGCAGGAAGTGTGTCACAGGATGGATCAAATAATGACTATACTGTTCTTGCTAAGTTGCATTAGGGACAGGGTGGTTGCTACTGCAACCCCTTTAGCTGGAGGAGGGGTAGATGTGCCGTGGACCTTGGAGATGTTGCAAGGCATACAGATCTGACACTCAGCTCTCACAAACAGGCATGGATTCCATCCATGCTCAATAAACATTTTTTTTTTTAAAAGTGCAGAAAACAATGCAGAACAAGTGCAAAATATCCCACAGAAAGACCCACAGGAGCCCCAGTGTTTCACGCCTGCAACTCCCCCGCACTTTTTCAAGGATGTGTGGCCTTCTAGGGCTCCCTAAGCCCCCTAAGGCATTTACTGACCATGGAGGAAGTGGAATTCATGCTTGTTTGTGAGAGCTGAGTGCCAGATCTCTATGCCTTGCAATTTCAAACAGACAATGAGCACCAGTTCCTGAGCCAGCGGTTGTTTACGCAGAGCAGCTTGGAGATGTTGCCATCTCCCCTGACCACATCACAGCATCAACAGGCTCCCCCTCATGATGATGATAAACCAGAACCCAGACCCCCTCCACTCAAAGAATGGCTGATTTGTTCAACAACAAGGCTGAGCCCACTCTGAGATGGAATTTTATGAGGCTCAGATATATGGGTAACCTTAAAGATGCCAGGGCAGGGTGCACATACCATAAACTTTACTGAAAGTTTTAATGACATTTCACACCTTTTAAATTTATACCCTCTTCCACTCAGTGGAAGATACAATATATAACATTTCCTCTAAGTCTCCAGCCATTTTAGCTAGATTCTGTCATAAATAACAGGTCCTAAAGGACACCCCCTTAAGGACCCCCTTTATTGCCATACCCCTCAGAATGCTTGCTACGAAAAGAGTCACTGTTCATTGAAAGAATTTATTTATTTTTATTTAGTTTTTGTTGACCGGGTAAGTGCACTAGACAAATGCTGCCTATTTTCAGGCACGACCCGGGGGAGGGGGATACAGATGAATGCCAACTGACCTTGAACCAGATTAAGCTGTTGGTGGTATTTTTAGTGAATGAGGGAAATTTGGCAGGACACCGGAGAAATTCCCCTTCTCTTTTCGATAAGTGCCATGGGATCTTTAACATCCGCCTGAACTACCACCAATCCAGGCAGATGGGACCTTGGTTTAACGTCTCATCCAAAAGACAGCACCTCAGAAGTGCAGTACCCCTCTCATGCTGCACTACAGTGTCAGTACTGGGATATTAACCCAAGTGCCAGATGTGGGAACTGAGCCCACAGCCCTCTGATCTCCTGGCCTCAGAGGCGAGTGTGCTACCTACTGAGCCACTGACACTGCAGACCCCCTGAATGAAGGGGTAAACATATTTGATGTGCTATTTTGGCTGAAAAAAGTGTGATGTTCTTAACCAATCTATTCAGATTACTGACTCAGAAAACACATGGAAGTGGGTGGAAAATCAAGATTTAGCCACACCTTACAGACACTAGTCTTTTATATTTGCCCAGTTGTTTTTACATAGGGAAACAGTGTGCACTGCATGTGTTTTTAACCTAGTCAGCCCAAAACATTAGTGTGGCTCACACCTCTATCTCAGTAGTACATGTGATATGGTTTGGAGTGGGGCCTGCCTGGAATATGGTCACATCAGATTCTAGAAACATAGAAACATAGATTTTGATGACAGATAAGGACTGCTTGGCCCACATAGTCTGCCCATTTCCCTACCTACAGAATAAGCTGCAGATCCTAGTTAACCAACAGCCTACTTCTTATCCCCCACCAGAATTGCCTTATGTCTGTCCTATGCATTCTTGAATTCCCCCACTGTTGTTCACCCCACAATCTCCTCAGGAAGGCTGTTCCATGCATCCACCAGCTTCTCTGTGAAAAAATACATCTTCATGTTGCCCCTGAGCCTTCCCACCATTATCTTCAAATTGTGTCCCCTTGTTCTTGCACATCTCTTTTTCAGAAAGATGCTACCCTCTTGGACTTTGTTGATTCCACTGAGGTACTTAAAAGTTTCTGTCATGTCCACCCTCTTCCTCCTTTCCTCAAGGGTATACATATTAAGCTTCTTTAGTCTCTCCTCGTATGGCTTCTCTTGCAGACCCAGCACCATTTTAGTTGCCCTCCTCTGGACTGCCTCTATCCTGTCTATGTCCTTGCAGAGATGGGGTCTCCAGAACTGGATGCAGTACTCCAGATGGGGTCTCACCAACTATATATACAGAGGGATAATAACTTCCTGTTTTCTGCTGGTGATGCCTCTCCCCCAACCCTCCCTACTGCCTTCTCACATTGCTTGCCAACCTTAAGGTCATCTGATATGATTACCCCCCACTCCCTTTCCATTTTTATGTTGCTTGCACGCATGTGCAAGAAACATAGTGCCATCATCGGAGATTTTGGAGGTGTGTCACCTCCTCCTCCAATTCAGGCAGTGTGCTGACAGGCGCGGCCCCTGTAAGCCAATGCATTTTGGAGCTGTCTATGACACGCTCCAAAATGCAGTGGCATACAGTTGAAAGGGGGAGCTACGCTTGGTGAGCAGCGATAAGTTGCTGCTCACGCGCAGCTCCCCACCCGCAGGGCGGCGCCGGTCCCCACACGCACTGTATAGCTGACAGGGTGTCCAATCCCCATCGGGCTGAGCTGCGCTGTCTCCCCCCAGTAGCTGGTGCCACGCTGGGAGCCCACCTCCTCAGCGCAATCGTCTTTTGCCGACGGGGTGCCCAATCCCCGCCGGCTGAACGCCTAACATCCTTGTGCCACTCTGGGAGCTCCACTCCAGCGTGGCAAACAGTCCCACAACGTCTTTTTTTTTTTTTTACCTGTAAGACAAAAAGCGGTCCCGCTGTCGCCTCCCGACCCCCACAACCCGCACCCACCCACTGCGCACCCAGCATCCCCACACCCCTACCCCATACTTACCTCCAGACTCCAGCGTGATGGATCTTGGTGGACCGGGAACACGTCTGCACTCTTCAAAGCCGACCGCGAACTGAGCAAATGCCGGTAAGCTGTATAATGGGCTAGATAGGGGGGTTTCAACTTTATTGAATATCTCAGCCATTTTGGGAATTTTTACCACATTTTCAATATGGGGTTTTGGGACCCTTCTCATGAATGATGTCACTGTCATGGCGTTATTCGGGCGCGAAGGGTGATTTTGCGCAGTGACTGCGCAGTGACTGCAAAATCACCCTTTGGGCCTGAATACCACCATGACAGTAACATTATTCATGAGAAGGGGTCCCAAAAACCCCATGTTGAAAATTTGGTGCCAAAATTCCAAAAAATGACTGTTTTACGAGCCTGCGTTGCGCAGTTCCTACGCAGGCTCGTAAGTTCGCGAAATTTTAATATTTTCACTCCAGATTTTCAACATTGCCATTTTACCACACCTTCTTATGAGTAGTACAGCTGTCATTTTTCACATCTCACCCAAAATGTGTTTCCGCCCATGTAGCACAGAATGGCGCAGTCGGTGTGCGAAATCAATGTACGGGACAAATTAAGAAAATCACAGTGACACTGTTCATGAGCAGAGGTCTTAAAATGGCTATGTTGAAAATTTGGTGAATAAATTCCTAAAAATTACTGTTTCACGAGGCGATGCTATGCAGTTCACACGCACACTGGTAGGTTTGCGAATTTTCAATATTTCCACTCCAGATTTTCAACATTGCCATTTTTCCACACCTTCTTATGAGCAGTATAGCTGTCACTTTTCACATCTCACCCAAAACGTGTTTTCACCCATGTAGCGCACAATGGCGCAGCCATTGTGCGAACTCAGTGTATGGGACACATTAAGAAAAGCACAGTGTCACTGTTCATGAGCAGAGATCTTAAAATGGCAATGTTGAAAATTTGGTGAAAGAATTCCTAAAAATGACTGTTTTACGAGTGTGCGTTGCACAGTTCCCATGCACGCTCGTAGGTTTGCGAATTTTCAATATTTCCACTCCAGATTTTCAACATTGCCATTTTACCACACCTCCTTATGAGCAGTACAGCTGTCATTTTCACATCCTGCCCAAAACATGTTTCCGCCCATGTAGCGCACAATGGCGCAGTCGGTGTGCAAACTCAATGTATGGGACACAGTAACAAAATTACAGTGACACTGTTCATGACCAGAGGTCTTAAATTGGCTATGTTGAAAATTTGGTGAAAAAAATCCTAAAAATGACTGTTTCACAGTGTCGTTCTTGCAGTTCTATACTGCGCTCGTAAGTTCATAAATTTTCAATATTTACACTCCAATGACTTCAAATACCTAAACAGCACATAGAAGCAAGCAACGTTTGGCATTGACAAATGCTTGTTCTTGTTAGTTACTACTCCCCCATTGTGTACCCTTCCCTGGTTTTTGTTTCCCAGGTGCATTATTTTGCACTTCTTTGCATTGAATCCAAGCTGCCATACTTCTGAACATTCCTCCAACTTTGCCAAGTCCCTTCTCATCCTTTCCATGCCTCCTTGTATATCAACCCTGTTGCAGATCTTTGTGTCATCTGCAAAGAGGCATACTTTTCCATCCAGTCCCTGTGCAATGTCACTTATAAAGACATTAAAAAGGACTGGACCCAGTACTGAACCCTGCGGTACCCCACTAGTAACTCCCCAAACCTGCAAAACTGTATCTTCCATGAAGGAGCAGGTCATACCTACCACCTATGTCCATGGTGGCATATAATAGGGAGGATGATCTGAATGGTTCCATGTGATAATGGTGATTGCAAAATAGCAATCTCTGTTTGGGCGAGTGTACATTGCCGAAAAATAATTTTGGCGATGTACAGTCACGACAAACTGCAAGAGGTCATCCGAGATCTGTGTTTTTTTATTTTGTATGAGGGTGTGCGGCCCCCTTCACAAAAATTCTCAACTCCAGGGAGGTGCATATGGGGGTTGCAAACGTAAAAAAAAAAACAACAACCCAGCGCAAAAAAACATGATCACGCCCAGAACCGATCCCGGCACCATCCCAACCCCAGCTTGCCACCAACCCACCATGCCACACGGCCAGCTCGACAGCCCACCACCACACTATACCCCACAAACTCTCCCTTCCCCTTCTGTCCATCGCATGTTGTGGTCCCTCACCCCCATGCACATGTATACATAGCGACATCCCATCACTATATTAGTCTAACCCCCATATGTAGTCGCTACCCTGCCAGGTAGCCCTGTGCATAGGCACTGTGATAGTGTCACCCTTTTTTAAAGTGCTCAATCGCGATTGCCTGTACACGGGATACCATCTGAACTAAGATTCTTTCCTGAAACCTGCTAAACAGATGGGGATCCATAGGGAAGAAGGTAATCCCCTCCATTTTTATGTGTACAGATCTCTGGGACCACAGATAGCCTAGTTCTTACATGGCAGCAATAAGGTCTGCATTGGGACATCTGATTTTACCTCAGATTTACTTCTGACATCCACCCTTTCCCTCTTCCAGGAATGGGTGGAAACATCTGCACTGAGGGATATACAGAGTCTGAGGCTGTTACAGAAAAGTCTAGGCCAAAGCACCATGTGAGCATCCTTTAAATGAGATTATAGAGGAAATATCCACAGCTCCCCACACCGGAGACATTAAAAATGACTAGATAAAGATCCCGTAGGACTGTCCAGGCTAAAACAAAACTCCTCAAGCAGGACGCCACATGGCCAGTTCGGCAGCCACTGCACTACACCCCACTACCCTCCCTCCTCCCATTCCGCCTCTTGTGTGGTGTGGTCCCTCCCCAGCACGTGTATATGTGTATATATATATATATATATATATATATATATATATATATATATCTGTCAGTCACCCACCCCTATTCTGTCCCTACCCTGCCAGGTAGCCCAGAACACAGGTGCCATAATTGAGTCACCCTTTTTGCAGTCGCTGTATTCACTGGATATCCTACAGCAAGTCTAATAGACCTTAGAGAACTATGCAAACCAATGGTGGGCCAACATTCTACAAAGGTTTTCAGTCCTCCAAGACTGACTACATTTTTCCCTCTAGGAAGCTGTCATTGCAAACTGCAAATATTTTTCTTGACAAAACCTCTAGCCATTCATCAAGTAACAGCATTGTTGTTCAGTCTGGTCCTTAAAAAGGGTGCAGATGTAAAGTGAATAGCACATTGTTGGAAGACCCTGCTGTGACGGAGGAATGGAACGAATTATACAGGGCCAGTAGTATGACCTAGATATGTTGCAAGCTGGAGGATCATTACTGCGCATGACGTGGGTATGCCTCCTATTACACATTTGCATGGAGACAAACAGGTCACGTTAAGAGATGTAGTGGGGGTCCCTTGCCATATGTTAGCTCCCTGTTTATTTTAGGGGCTACAATCACCATTTCAGATGGTTCTCAGTCATTTTGCAATAGCAAGTGGCAGCTAGAATTGAGTAAAAAGAACCATAGTTAATGAACTGGAGTTCCTGTACAGCTCCCAGCATGTTGACGTGGTAGAATACCCTTGAGATGTTTTTATTACAGGAGAGGCTTAGCCACCTGGCCATAGAGAAATTCATTGTCTGCCATAAGAATGAGGTCCATACCTGCCTTCATCTCTGCATCCCTGCATAGTTTTGAAAGGTTTAATGGGGTTGTTCCTTCCGCAGTGAGAGAAAGTCATAATGTGTCTGGTCTAGCAGAATGTGTCAAATGTTAATATGAAAGTGAGCTTTGCTTAATGGAGCTTTTTCCTTGTAAAATAAATAAATACAAAGTAGAAGTGTTTGGGGAGCTACATTAAGATAAGCCATGACTGGTGTTCATTGCTCTGTATCCTTCAGTATGTTAATGTCAGTGTGTAAACACTGCACATGACACTGTGCCGTTAGTGTGCTAGAAATTAATTGTGTAGCTGTAATGATGTAGAGAAAAGGTACTGTATTGCACTGCATGATTGTTGAAATTAGAAAAATGTTAAACAATAGAAAAAAAGTATGGTTGCCTCCACTACACATCTGATATGTTTGGGGTAAGCAAGGCGTTCCAAAGAGTTGCCTGACCCAGGTCTTTTCTTCTGACTGCTAGTCTTTTCTTCTGACCACTAGATAAACAATTGTGTAACTTTTTATGTTACTCTTGTAATGATGAAGGACTGCAGCTCTCTAGAGGCACAGAAATACTGTAATGATGCACACAAAACTGCCTTTGGCAAGGTGTAGTGGGGAACAGGGCAAAAGGAGTTAGTATTATGAGAAAGGAAGTCATGGGGATTCTGTTTACACTACATTTCTATAACGTACCAGTTCCACTTTCATTTATTGGGGTAGTTTGTTAACAAAATACATTGGAGTGGTGAGACTACAACAAGGGACCATGCACCACCATTACCTAACTATTCTACTGGACACTTAAAGATCACTTTGCCCTATCACCATCATGGTTTGTTGGACAGTGGGATAAAGACTACTAGTAGCAGTCAATAATTCAATGAGTTAAAGGAGTGGTCATGTTGAAAAGGAGAGTGTTTAGCAAAGTTAGTATTACGCAGGAAGATTTGGCAGATTGCCAGATATTATTATGGAAGGACTGAGGGATGACTGAAAGGATTGCCATCTGAATAGCCCTGGTCACCTGGGGTTGGAGACTGTTTATTTAGAGGCAGAAAGCAACCAGCACCCAGCAGAATGCTTACTTACCCTGTTTTTCTAAAATGACAACTGTTTTAGAGTCCTATGAATAAAGTATTCAGACACCCATTTTTAGTGTCATGACTCCCACAGATGTACAGTATGAGTTGTGCAGATTTAAACATGCAGTGACTTATTGCTCACTCCAGACTGGAGGGTGCATGAGGGATTGTAGTTTTTTGTGGAGTAATGGGTTTACTTTTCATGGAAAGAGACAGTCCATTCACCCTAAAGCACCATATGACTGTGTTACAAGTGGGACTTGGTAAAACCAACCACCCGTACCACGCTAAGCCAGAAAAATGCAACATACCGGTAGTTAAGGAGGGGAACAGAATGTACAGTGGACACCAATAGGGAAGACGCCGCAAATATGCAGACTCCTAGCCTTCTACTCTTTATTACACTCATCTTCACACTACTTAGGTAAGAATCTAAGTGGTAACTCCTCTATTGGTAACAATCATAAGTGCTCCAGTTCCTGGTAGTAAATGCTATCCCAACAAAACAATGGAACAACTGTGCAATGGTTCACATTACATAATCCCCCTTGAAGGTGTATAACTATACAAATAAATACTTTCTAATCCAGGCAGTAAAAGCTTTTCTCAGCCAAAGAATTCACTTCAAAAGCAGAAGTTTACTTCATATTCTTTTTTATTGGTTCCCCTACGTTTCGCTCCTTAGAGCTTGTTCACAGGGTATTTCTTCCATCTGTTTTAAAACAAAATAATTTTTTGTATAATTTAGTACAATCTCTTATTTTAAACAACACACAGTTGTTTCAATATCATTAGGAATACTGATGGACTTTACCAGATATATTAAGTTGATTGTTATTTTCATTCATAACATCACATAAAAACTTTTACTAGTCATTCTTCTGCTATAAATGAAACAAACAACTTTTTTATACCAAAAGCTACAGAAGTCACAAGTGAGCAGAATGCTACATTTTACATCACTGATACACTTGACCCCCCCAATAACTGCTCACATACCTCATTTTGAGCATCTACCTCTTAAATGTTGATTTTTTTCTCAAAAATGTCATCACAGTTTTAAACACTTGCTGTACCATATTCCAATTAATTGTTCAACACCTTTAAATAAAAAGGACTTTGTTCTAATAGTGCAAACATTCTGTATTCTTCATTTTCAAAAACTTATAATATAAATAAAGGACTATCATTAGTCTCATAAAGTCGCTTACTGAAATAAGCCATTCACATATATCCCCTAGATTTACTTGCTTTTTTGAGCTTTCTGCATAACTGGCTTCCACTGTGCCTTTTAAGATATATATATTTTCTCCACTACTCGTCCTAATAAGTTAAACAAACATATTTGTGTTTAGAAAACTTCTCTCTTTTTCTCAGTTTAATATTGCACTAAGTTCTCACTCCTTCTATTAGCGTTACCTTCTATAGAAGTGCCAATACGCGATCTATTTCATCTTCGGTTAGCGCAAAAAAGAAATATTTCCTGATGGCTTACTCGGATAATGACATTCCAGACTCTAGCTTTGCTCTGTAGAGGTGTGGCTTTCCTCTCGAGCCTGTTCGTATTTACCAGCAAGGTGACGTAGCACTTCGTGTAGTTCTTGGAACTACCCGAGAATGTTGCCTAGCAACTGTACATTCTCCCCTGTTAGGAGGAGACACAGTATGCACGAACAGACTCGCATGTCTCTTGCTCTCTGTTAGCAATGTGAATCCTATGCTGCTAAATGACTGTTATTTTAGTTAGTTAAGCTACTATGGGATACCCGTGGGTCTCTCAATCAGAAGAGATTTAGTTTATAATATCTCGCATGGCTGACTTTTTACCCTGTTCATTCACTTTTCATTCACTTGATTTAAATCAACCACAGTAATTACCTGGATCAATTCATGCTATTTTAAATTTTTATTATTTAAAAAAAATACTTTTCTTTAGAGAGCAGAGGGGTTCAAAGACTTTATCATAGTAATTTTACTCATTATTGATACTCTAAAATGAACACCCATTTTACCTTAGTCCTAGAGTACTCCAACATTTATTTATGTTTTTTATATATTAAAACCAAGACTACCATTTGATCTCTATGTTCATCCCTATATTTGGATCTAGTATATTTAATGAAAACATCCATTTCATTTCAGCTCTGTTTAATAATTCTTTGTAGTCCCCACCCCAATAGGAGGTCTGACTATTTCTAGCCCCCAAAATCTTAAAGCTACTCCTGAATGTGCTTCTTTATTGAAATGTATTGCTACTGGTGAACTTTTATTCCTATTTCTGATATCTCCCTTATGTTCTAATATCCTTTTCTTTAAAGCTCTTTTAGTTTGTCCCACATATAGTTTATCATATGGGCACTGTATTACATAAATAACCCCTTCGGAGTTACAATCTATATGATCTTTAATTTTAAATTCCTTATTCAAAAATGGATGTTTGAAAATATGTTTCTTTTTTGTGTTATTACAGACTGTGCACCTATCACACCTTACCATTCCTGGTTCTAATGGACCCAATAATAAACTGGTACTCTCCTTATCTGGTACTAAAAATTAAGAATGCACCAGTCTGTCTTTTAAATTTGAAACTTTTTTAGCTACTACTACTACTATAGGTTTCTGCTGTAATATAACATTTTGCTTTTTATCTTGTGTTACCATGTGCCAGTGTTTATTAATAATTCTATGAATATCATTTATTTTTTCAGTATACTTAATTGCTAATACTGTTTTTCCAAATTCCTCCTTAATTTGTTTTTGTTGCATCAGTTCTTCCCTCATTTTAGTCTCTATTTTAAAACATGCTTGTTTTAACACCCTTGGTTTACAGCCTCTATGTTTAAATCATTTTACCATTTCCTGTTGATTCTGTTGATAATCTATTTTTTGACAATTTCTTTTACTCTTACCATTTGTGAATATGGTATGCTGGTTTTTAATTTAGACTCATGGTAACTAGTACTATTTAGCATGGTATTCCTATCAGTTTCTTTTCTAAAAATAGTTGTACTTATTTGCTTTCCATCTTTAAATATTAGAAGATCCAAATAAGAAATCTTTTCACTACTACTATTTATGGTAAATTTTAAATGATTGTCCCAACTATTAAGAACCTGATGAAATTCCTGTAGTTCCTGCTCTGTTCCTCCCCATAAACAAAGCACATCGTCAATAAAGCATTTCCAAAATATTATTTTATTTTTCTATGAATGTATTTGGTCATTTAATACTTTTTCCTCCTCAAAGTTAATCATAAAAGCATTCACATAAGCTGGGGCCATTGTACTCCCCATTGCTGAACCCCTGTCTTGCTGGTAAAATTTCCATTAAATTCAAAGTAATTGTACTTAAGTATGAATATAGCCAGGTCCTGCAACATTTCCGTTTTAGGACCCTCATCATTACCTCTTTTATTTAATACTTTTCTCATTTTTATAATCCCATCTATATGTGGTATAGATGTATATAAATCCATCATGCCCCATGTAACTAGGATAACATTACAAAGATCCCTTATTTTTGATAATTTATCTAATTGTTGCATTATGTCTGTAGAATCCCTAATATATGTTTCACTTTTCTCTATTAAAGGCTGTAAATGAAAATTTATGTACCTTAATATTGGGTCAAACAGAGAACCTATTCCCGACACTATTGGTCTCCCTGGGGGATCCAATATATTTTTATTTATTTTGGGAATGCTGTAAAATGTAAGAATCCTTGGGTGGTCTTTTATTAGTAATCATCACTTTGTAATATTCTTTATCCTGAATAACTATTCCCCCTCCCTGCCGTCCTCCACTTTTCCCCTTTATCCCTTGTATTCTTGGGTCCTCTCTGATGGCAATAGCCAGCGGTTCTACTGCCATTGCGAATAGCAGAGGGGAGAGAGGGTATCCCTGCCTTGTCCCCCTGTGGAGCATAAACTGTTCAGTTATATTCCCATTAACCAGAACTGCAGCCTTGGGTGCCCAATACAATGCTTATACAATTTTAATGAAGCTTTCCCCTAAACCAAAGCATTCCAAGACTGTGAACAAATATGGCCATTCAGTCCTGTCTAACACTTTTTTGGCGTCCATTGACAATACAGCCATCCTCCCTCCCAATTTCTTGGCCTGTTCCAAAACATTAAGGACCTTCCTAATATTATGATATGAGTGCCTACCTTTTATAGATAGTCTTGCTTTTAATATATAAAAACATAAATAAATGTTGGAGTGCTCTAGAACTGAGATAAAATGAGTTTTCTTTTTAGAGTATCAATAATGAGTAAAATTACTATGATAAAGTCTCTGAACCCCTCTGTTCTCTAAAGAAAAGTATTTTTTTTTTCAATAATAAAAATTTAAAATAGTATGAATTGATCCAGGTAATTACTGTGGTTGATTTAAATTGAGTGAATGAAAAGTGAATAAACAGGGTAAAAAGTCAGCCATGAGAGATATTATAAACTAAATCTCTTCTGATTGAGAGACCCACGGGTATCCCATAGTAGCTTAAATAACTAAAATAACAGTCATTTAGCAGCATAGGATTCACATTGCTAACAGAGAGCAAGAGACATGCGAGCCTGTTCGTGCATACTGTGTCTCCTCCTAACAGGGGAGAATGTACAGTTGCTAGGCAACATTCTCAGGTAGTTCCAAGAACTACACGAAGTGCTATGTCACTTTGGCAGTAAATACGAACAGGCTCGAGAGGAAAGCCACACCTCTGCAGAGAAAAGGTAGAGCTTGGAATGCCATTATCCGAGTAAGCCATCAGGAAATATTTCCTTTTAGCTCTAACCGAAGATAAATAGATTGCTTACTGGCACTTCTATAGAAGGTAACACTAA
Organism: Neoceratodus forsteri; assembly: GCA_016271365.2. NCBI lineage: Eukaryota > Metazoa > Chordata > Ceratodontiformes > Ceratodontidae > Neoceratodus > Neoceratodus forsteri. Next base: position 536,193,767 of record CM057449.1, on the reverse strand, counting down.
TAGAAGGAGTGAAGACTCAGTGCAATGATAAACTGAGAAAAAGAGAGAAGTTTTTCTAAACACAAACATGTTTGTTTAACTTATTAGGGTGAGTAGTGGAGAAAATACATATAACTTAAAAGGCACAGTGGAAACTGGTTTTGCAGAAAGCTCAAAAAAACAAGTAAATCTAGGAGATATATGTGAATGGCTTATTTCAGTAAATGACTTTATGAGACTAATGATAGTCCTTTTCTTATATTATACATTTTTGAAAATGAAGAATGCAGAATGTTTGCCCTATTAGAACAATGTCCTTTGTTATTTAAAGGTGTTGAACAATTAATTGGAATATGGTACAGCAAGTGTTTAAAACTGTGATGAAATTTTTGAGAAAAAAAATCAACATTTAAGAGGTAGATGCTCAAAATGAGGTATGTGAGCAGTTATTGGGTGGTCAAGTGTATCAGTGATGTAAAATGTAACATTCTGCTCGATTGTGACTTCTGTAGCTTTTGGTATAAAAAAGTTGTTTGTTTCATTTATAGGAGAAGAATGACTAGTAAAAGTTTTTATGTGATGTTATGAATGAAAATAACAATCAACTTAATATATCTGGTAAAGTCCATCAGTATTCCTAATGATATTGAAACAATTGTGTGTTGTTTAAAATAAGAGACTGTACTAAATTATACAAAAACATTTTTTGTTTTAAAACAGATGGAAGAAATACCCTGTGAACAAGCTCTAAGGAGCAAAACGTAGGGGACCCAATAAAAAAGAATATGAAGTAAACTTCTGTTTTTGAAGTGAATTCTTTGGCTGAGAAAAGCTTTTACTGCCTGCATTAGAAAGTATTTATTTGTATAGTAAATGCTATCCACCTGCCCCAGCTTGTGCCCTTCAGAAACTATTATTTTACTCTGCTACATAACCCTCCACATATGAACACTCCTATCACTCTGCACTCACAAGCTCTCGCAAGCTTGGTGATGGGTTTTCAGCATTTTGTATTGAGGTGGCTGTAGCATGGTGCATGGGGGGGTGAGAGATAACGTGATGCATGTGAGTGAATGAAAATCTTGTTTCCTGGGAGTGGGGAATTGTGTCTGGGGTTGATCTGAGTGACTGCATCCCCCTGAGAGCAGTGCTTTGCGTGCATATGAAAGTAGAACAATATGGAAGAGTAAAGTGGGTGGTGTGTGAATGTGAGGCAGCAGCAAGGTGCAAGAGTGAGAGAGGTCTGCATAAAAGAAATCAGTAAGGACTGACAGAATGTGATGTATACGTGTGTGTGAGCAGTGAAGTGGGTTAATAAGTCTGTGTTTGTATTTCCTACTCTTCCTCCTTCTCAAAGGTGCCCTGTGTGATCCTAGTCCCCTTGGGCATCTGCCACTGCCTCCTCCTCCACTTTCTTCTTCAAGGTACCCCATGGAGGCCTTGTCTCTTGAGCACATGCATATGCATAGTCATTCAGGGCATTGCTATGTATCACTAATCTGATTGTATGTATTTCAAATGTTGAACTTTTTTCCATTTGCAAGAAAACGCAACTGAAAAGACTCGACTGCAGCAGCCTGAGAAACAAATGGTGTGCATTATCCCTGATGTGTCTTATTGTTGGCTTCTCTTCACAGGTCTCTAGCAGCAACCTCAGCTGTTGCCTCAGATGCTACCACTGCCTTCTCCATTTCATCCTCCTCCTCCAAGGTGCTCTATGGGGTCCTTGTTAGGGCTATGCTGAATGTTCAAATTCCGATGGAAAGGAATTCTGTGGAATTTTGGAAAATTGTGCAGAAAGTTGTTGGTAGTGGAACTGAAATTTCACATGTGAAATGGTTTTCACAGAATAATAATCTACAGTTGACATAAACTGCAGATTCTTTTTCTGTAATCCGTTGAATATTATTCCATGGTTTATGTGATCTAAGAAAAATGATTCTATGGCACACATAGAAATGCATCATGGAGTTTCGTAGAACTTAAAGACAATTTCTAAAAAGCATTTTGGAAGCAGAATTGTCATTTCACATCAGTTCTGATGGCAGAATTCTGCATTCTGCACAGCCTTACTCCTTGGGACACGGATTTTCAAGATGGCCACCAGGGAGAGTGTGCTGCTGCTGCTCCTTTTCGGGAGTTTTAGTTTTATTTAATTATTTAATTTAGTTGTGTCGCTTTTCTTTTTCTTTTTGTTTTACTGTGTTTCCACAGCTGGAGTTCTGCTACTTAGCGGCAGTGGTGATTTGTGCTGTGTTTTCTCTCATTCCCTGGATTCTTGGAGAGAGGCCGGCTGTGCCTCTTCCACCACCTGATTTGTTTGTTCCACCTCCCGCTTCCCATTAGCATTGTTGTTGTTTCAGGTTTGAGGAGTCTGGTGGTGCCCGGGGATCGTGCGCTGACTGTGCCGACTGCACTTTTCCACCTTGCTTGTGAGGAGCTTCACGGGTGTGTGGAGGGTGAGGGCTGTGGAGAGTCCTTGGCTGGTCCTCGAGGTGTGCTCGGTGGAGTCGTGGCTGTGGAGAGCTAGCAAGGAAGAACACAAAGTTTTGGAGTTGTGCTCTGCTGGCGATTTTTCTGTATTTTCTTTGTCCACCCCTTGAATCTTGGGTAGTGGGGTGACAGAGACTGGTGGAGTACTGATCTCTTGGTTTGAATCCCTGTCCTTTGACTATTCCGATGGGTGTTTTCTCTTTTGGGGATTTGCCACCCCATGGAGGGCTTGGAGTATTGGTCCAGCCAGGGGGCCGGCTGGGGTACTACGCTCCCTTGGATCCTCGGAAATGGCTGTAACAGCGGCCTCTCTTAGGGTCTTTTGGTGTGGGTTGCATTATTTCCCATGGAGTGCACCTGCCATTTAAGTGAGACTCTTCAAGCAAAATTGTTTTACAGATTCATCCTTTGGATTTGTTTATTCCTCGTTGGATTAATTGGGTTCTGCGACTTGCCTTGGTCTTGGATTAATTTAACTCTGGACTTGTACTGAAGAGACTGCTGACTTCCTCCCATAGATTAAAACTTCTTCTGTCATTTGAATGATTGGGTGGTAATAGGACCCTGCGTCCATACATTCGGATTATTTACTTTTGCTTTTGGTGGATTTTACAGCTCATGACTTCTTCTGGCAGTGAGAAAGATCAAAACTATCCTTCTCCCAGGTTGTGAGAGGACTGGGGGAAGGGGTGTTTATAACTCCACTTCGTTGACTGGAAACATTTTTTTTTTATTTGTTTCTGTATTTTATTCGTTGTTTTTTTGTTATAGTTGTTTGCAGTGAGAGTGCCTCTTTACCCTCTTTCCTCAGTGGTGAGAGGACTTGGGGGGGGGATTACTTATTATATTTGTTGTTTTATTTTTTGGGGGTTTGGGGGGTGAGAGTCCATAAATCTTGTTTTCTTATATTTTTCTTTTGTGTCTTATTTTTGTACGTGGGGTGTTTCCAGGGTCTTTTTAATTCAAGCTCAGATTTGATGCTAGCTAACTGGGAGTCGGGTAGGGTTTTAAATTGTTTTCTTTAGGGGTGTGTGTGTATTAGTTTTATTTTTGGGTTTTGTTTATTGTATTTATTATCTAGCAGTATAGCTACAGCATGTGCTGGCCCCTGGCCCCCATGGTAGTGTGCTACTCATCCTCTTCTCTTTATGCCCTTCATCCTGTTTATCTTCCCCCTCTCTAGTTTGAGACCTACCAGCACTGTAGAGTGCTGGGTATTATGCGTAGGAGAGGGAGAAGGGTGCGGGGTTATGAACAGGGGAGGATGGATGTGGGGGATCACCGTATTGGGGTGGTTGGGTCTAGAAGGCACCCTGGAGCGAAATGGAATCCAGATCGAGGTTTTCCATGTCTGGTGCCCATACCCAAGGGCAACACTGAACATGGTGGGAAAATGGCCCAGGCGGCCAATGAGGTTCGTCCAACTCGGGCAGTGTTGTGCAATGCCAGGTCCATTAAAAATAAGACTGCAATTATTGCTGACCTTGTTGGTACGGTGGACCTGGCTTGCATCACCGAGACCTGGTTGGATGATAATTCTGGCCCCATTTTGGAGGCTATGACTCTGGCCGGGTACTTGGTGATATACCACCCGAGATTGGATCGCAAGGGGGGGGGGTTATGGACTGTTTCAAGACCAAACTTGGCCTTATGGAGATACTAGCGGGAAGGGGGTTTGAGTCCTTTGAGTGCATAGTAGTAGCAGGTGTAGGCTTTTGAATCGCCCTTATTTACTGTCCACCCAGTGATGAGAAGTGATTCCTTCAGGAAGTGGCGGACTTCGTCCTTGACATGGCGTTTGAGTCACCCAGATTGATGGTTCTGGGTGATTTCAATGCCTGGGTCGATGACGAACTCTCACAATTTGGTCAACACTTCCTCCAGTTAATGACAACGCTGGGTCTTACACAGGCGGTTTCCACTGCTGCACATAAATTTGGACACTCTTTGGACCTAATCTTCCTTCTAGGGGTCGAAGCATCTGATGTGGGGGTGGAACCCGTTGGGTGGTCTGATCATTACACTGTGGGGTTTAGTTTTTACACCCCATCTAGAAGGCTTTCCTCTGTGGAGTTGGTTAGGTACCGCCCTTTACAGAATATAGATTCCCAAGGCCTTGCGGCGGTGCTTGACCCTCATCTCCCATGTTGGCAAGCAGTGACCCAGAGACTTTCGTGTCGGCCTATAACACAGCCATTGTGGGGGCTCTGGATTTCATTGCTCCAGTTCATGTTTGCCCCCTCTCTCCTCGCCCCACATCTCCTTGGTTTGATGAGATGTTGAGGGAGATGTGGAGACAGGGGCAAAGGTTTTTGATGCTGACCACCTTAGATTGATGGACCATTATTTGGTCTATCAATCTGCAATCACCCGTAAGAAGGCAGAATTCCTGTCCAGAGAGATTGCGGTTGCTTGGAACTGACCTGCTCAGCTATTTCGAAATGTGGACAGACTGTGCAGCCCAGCCTGTCTGCAAGTTTGGAAAGCTTTTTCACAGTTACAGTGCTAGGAGCTTGTTTGATTCTTCACAAATAAGGTGGCCGACATTAGGGCGGAACTGCTGCCATCAAGCTCTGGGGGGGGGTTGCCATGGACCAGTGTGAGACCACTGTGCCCCAATTCTCCTGGAGTTCCTTCGGTCAACCTGGAGTTCATGGATGTCATGAGGATCATCCAGAATATGCACCCTACATGCTGTAGTCTGGATCCTGGACCGACTTCCCTAATTTGGGGCTTTATTGATATCATCGGTCCAGTCCTTGTGCAGATAGTCAGGTGCTCCTTGGAATCTGGTGAGTTCCCCAGCTCCCTGAAAGAGGCAGTGATGACACCACTCTTGAAGAAAGCTACCTTGGACCCTGACTGTCTAGCAAACTATAGACCTATCTCTAACCTTCCCTTTGTTGGGAAGGTGATTGATAAAGTAGTGGCAGCACAACTGGAGGGCCATTTGACCATCCATGACATCTATGTACCCCTCCAGTCCGGTTTTCATAAAAGACATAGTACTGAGACAGCGCTGGTTCAGGTGCTCAATGATCTCCCGATGGCTAGAGATCAGAAGAGCTGTTCCATCTTGGTTCTCCTCAACCTATCCTCAGCGTTTGACACCGTAGATCACATGATGTTGATAGAATGCCAGAGGCTCTTATGTGGAATATTGGGAACTGTCTTAAGATGGTTCACTTCATTCCTCACTGGGAGATCACAAAGAGTTGTGTCCGGGGTATTTTCCTTGGATTCAACGGCTTTGTTGTGTGGGGTGCCTCAGGGTTGAGTACTGTCACCCATGTTATTTGTGGTGTATATGCTACCCATCGGAGACATTGTAAGAAGGTATGGGCTGAGGTTTCACTGTTATGCAGATGATACCCAGCTCTACCTTTCTTTTGCCTCTGACCAGGAGGGAGCTCTCTCTCTCTTTAACAGCTGTCTAGGTGGTTGAGGTTGAACTCGGGAAAAAACAGAGGTACTGGTTGTGGACCCTGGTCGACATATAGGGGGGTCCAGTGGTGCTGCGTCCTCTGGAATTTTTCTTGGAGGTGTCTCTCTTCTGACCTCTGAATGGGTGCATAGCCTGCGGATGGTTCTTGATGATAGACTGACACTGCAGTCACAGGTGTCAGCTGTCATCAAGGCTTCCTTTTATCATCTTAGGAACATCACCATGGTTAGGCATCTTGTTCCATCTGCCGACCTTCCAACTTTAGTTCACACCTTTGTGTCCTCACGCCTGGATTACTGCAACTCCCTCTATCTAGGGCTTTCAGGGGTTGAAATCCATCACCTGCAGCTAGTGCAAAATGCTGCAGCCCGGCCTTTGATGAGTTCTTGCAGATCCTGTCATATTACTCTGGTGCTGCTTGAACTGCACTGGCTGCTGATTCGGTGGCAGATCACCTTTAAAGTCGGCTTGCTGACTTTCAAAGCCCTACACGATTTGGGCCTGATCTATCTGAAAGAACTTCTGGTTCCCTACTTCCCCAATCGATCACTCCACTCAGCCAATGAGGGGTTGCTAGAGGTTCCAAGGGTAAATTTGAAATCATCTGGTGCTCAAGCTTTTTCTTATGGTTCCCCCACCCTTTGGAACTCTGTACCCCGTCGGTTACAGGAGTGCACTTCTGTGGAGGGATTTAAGAGGGGTTTGAAGACCTTTCTTTGGGAAAAAGCATTTTTGGAATACTGATTGGCCTAATGACTTGGTTCTGTCAAATATTTGTAATGACTTTTTTAATTGTTTTAACTGCTGTTTATGTAAGGCATCTTGATAATTGAAAGGCGTCATATAAATAAAAAAATTATTATTATTATTATTATTGTCCACTGGGGTACAAGTGCATGCTTTGTCATTTTGGGCATGGCCATCACTAAGTTAACAGTAAGTATGCATTTAAAATGTTGAACCCTTTTGCTCTTTTACATTAGAAGGTACATGCAATGGACCAGACTCAACTGTGACACTCAAGGAACCAAATAGAGTGCACTACGCCAGATGTGTTTAATTGCATGCCATCTTTTCTTCACAGGTCTCCAGCTAGCACCTCTGCTGCTACCTCTGCTGCTGCTGCCTCCTCCTTCTCCTGAGCCATCACCAAGCTGACAGATGGTAAGCAAGTATATTATTTTAAATTGCAATATCCTTTTTGAAATAAACAGAGACTAACTCTTTTTATCACTTGTCTTTGCAGATGCCCTCCTAACCATCATCCTTCTGGCTTCCTCATCAGTTTGCTGCTGCAAAATCATCATCATCCTCTTCTTCAAACAGCATCTCACATTTTATAAATGTTACTCAATCCTCTGTAAGTTTGCTTGAACTTCATCAACACAGTCACATCACAAAACATTTTGTGAATTGCTTAGCAAAGTGTAACCCCCCTCCAATTTGGGGGTTTATCTTAATGTCTTCCTGGGCCCCTAATGCCCAGTGTGAGACTGGTGCTCTGTTCTAGTATGATTCTGTGTATTTGCATGACAGTGCCATACTAAGCCTCTGCACCTGTCCCTTTAAGAAAATAGCTAATCTGTGTTTAGTAGATGGTTTGTGCTGGGTTTGAGCAATTTAGGGCATGTGGCTAGCCAGACAATGCCCTGTTTTGCTCCAATCTGCAGTTGCTACTTGCGCAGAGGGTGCCTGTGTAGGAGCTGTGTTTAGCTACTGTTGTGTTCCTTATTATATCTGAGATAGAGATGTTTGTCTAACTTGCTTTAATTACAGTTCATTCATCTGGATGGAAGCCACCATGTTAGGTCTGGGACTTCCAGTAATTGGACCAATAGAACCACTGGGGGCCTAAAATGAATCCAAACCCCAGTGTCCTATGGGAAGGAGATTCTATAGTTTTGTAGTTTTTCAGTTGGTGTCTAAATGGACCTGGGGGGGAGCCCTTACTGTGACTGACAGCTCCTTCAGCCAACTGAACCTTTGGATTTACAAGGGAAATGCCCTGTGTGCCAAGAGACAGCGTATAAGTTAGAGTTGGAGGCTGAAGTGTGAACAGTGCAAGCTTTCGAGCAGCTGCTACTAGAAGGAGCATAGGGGAATCAGCAGGAAGAGGCCTACCTTGCCTTCCTGCCACCTTTCTCCTGTTTGAGACTGCCTATTACAGAAGTAGGACTTGTCTGATTCCAGCCAGGAACTGCGGTAGAAGAAAAGAATCAAATCAAATCAAATCAGTCTTTATTTATATAAGGTGCCTTTCTTAAACCAAGGCTCCTGTACAATATTACATAAAACAATAAATAGTTAAAACAACATTAAAATATTCAGAAATCATTATAGACTTTACTAAAAAGGTAGGTTTTCAAAGCTCCTTTAAAACTTTGGACAGTCAGGCAATTTTGCACCTGACGAGGTAGAGAATTCCATAGGGTTGGGGCCATGAAACTAAAAGATCTGGCCCCTGAAGTTTTTAAGCGAACCCTGGGAATCTCTAGCAATCCCTCGTCAGTGGACCGGAGATAGCGAGAGGGACAGTAGGGACAAAGGAGCTCTTTCAGGTAAGCAGGTCCCTGATCATGTAGGGCCTTATAGGTCAGCAAACCGACCTTGAAGGTGATTCACCAGCAAACTGGCAGCCAGTACAGTCCACAGAGCACAGGCGTTATATGACTGGACCTAGAAGAACCAGTCAACAGCCTGGTTGCCACATTCTGCACTAGCTACAGGTGGCGAATTTCAGCCCCCGGTAACCCAAGGTAAAGGGCATTGCAGTAGTCAAGGCGGGTGGTAATGAAGGCGTGGACCAAAGTGGGAAGATAATCTGGAGGAACCAGGTGCTTCACCCAGGTGATGTTCCTCAGATGGTAAAAAAGAGGTTTTGACAACCGCTGACACCTGAGATTTAAATGTCAGACAGTCATCAAACACAATACCCAGGTTCTGCACCTGGTCTGAGGTAGTCAGCTGGACACCCCCAAGCCATAAGCCCGAGGGTGATCCAGCTAACAAACCTGCCTCCCAGCGACCCTGATCCACAACCAACACCTCATTTTTTTCCAGGTTCAACCGCAGCCAACTCACATTCATCCAGTCTTGGATTTCGGCAAGACAGTTGTTAAAGACCGAATTGGCAGCATCCTGGCCGGGCACAAAAGGACATGTGCAGCTGGGTATCATCTGCATAGCAATGAAAACCCAGACCGTACCACCTAATGATCACTCCTAATGGCAGCATATACACTGCAAACAACATGGGTGCCAAAATGGAACCCTGCGGTACCCCGCAAGATAGGGAGACTGATGCCGAGAAAAAAATCCCAGACACCACCCTCTGAGTCCTACCCTTGAGGTAAGATCGAAACCACCTGAGGACTGTATCAAACAGTCCACAGATAGATCTCAAATGTTCCAGTAGCACACCATGGTCCACAGTGTCAAACGCTGCAGAGAGATCAAGAAGGACCAAGATGGAACAGGTCCTTTGATCTCTCGATATTAGGAGGTCATTTAGTACCCGAACAAGTGCTGTCTTGGTACTATGCCTTTTTCTAAATCCAGACTGAACAGAATCATAGACATTGTTGTAGGTCAAATGCTCATCCAACTGTGATGCAACCACCTTCTCAATAACTTTACCCACAAAGGGTAAGTTAGAGACAGGCCTGTAGTTTGCCAGACAGTCCGGGTCCAAGGAGGACTTCTTAAGAAGGGGATGAACCACAGCCTCCTTAAGAGGATCTGGAAAATTCCCCCGCTCCAAGGACCTCCAGACTATCTCAGCAAGGACTGGGCCAGTTTTATCTACACAACCCACTAAGAGACGTGTGGGGCCCTGGTCCAAACCACAGTAGGTCAGATGCAGTGATTGGATGATCATCACAATATCATTGATTGTGGGGAGGCTGAAGTCAGACCACACAAACTGGGTGTCTGACATCTCCTGCCAACCATCACAACTCCCACTGGAGAGGGTCAAGCGGACATCAGATCTGATTTTGTCAACATTATCTGCAAAGAATAGAGCAAACTCCTCACACAGTTCTTGAGAAAATGCTCTTCTGGGCTGGAGACAGATTGGATTGCACAATCTGTTCACAGTCTGGAAGAGCTGAGCTGGTCTATTCTGTGCAGCCGCAATCTCTCTGGACAGGAATTCTGCCTTCTTATGAGAGATTGTGGATTGATAGACCACATAGTGGTCCATCAAGCTAAGTTTGTCACCATCCAGACCCGACCTTCGCCAGGACCTCTCCAACCTTCATCCAGCTCTCTTCAACTCCCTCAGAGTCTCATCAAACCAAGGAGACCTAGGGCGAAGAGTGAGAGGACGAACACAAACAGGAGCAATGGAATCCAGGGCCCCTGCCACCGCCTTATTATAGGCAAGTACCAGCTCTCCTGAATCCATGCAATCTCTTGGTAAGCCTGATAGGTTCAGCACCTCCATCAGGTCATCCGGGGAAACACCCCTTAAAGTGCAGTACTGGACCATTTCCATAGGGGCTGACCTACTAGGGATGGCCTCAAAACTGAACCCAATGGAGTGATGGTCCTACCATCTGACTGGTTCCACCACCAAGTCGGATATCTCCATCCCCAGAAGGAACACCAAATCCAATGAATGACCACCAATATGGGTTGAGGAGGAAATAACCTGTGTGAAGCCCAGTGAAATCATTAACTGGAGGAAGTCTTGACCAAAATGCGAGAGTTGATCATTGACCCAGGCATTGAAGTCCCCCAGAACCAACCATCTGGGGGACCCCAATCTCAAAAAAAAGTGTGTTAGTTGCTACTTGAAATTTGAACCGGAGACTTGCTCCTGAAGTGATTAGCCCAGCTTGTGTGCGAGACATACTCGGATCGAACGGTTTCCTCAGTAAAGCTGCTGAATTGTTACTGGGCTATATTCGAACTGTATTGCGAGTTTGCTGTTGCGTTAAATGTGCTGAATGTGTTGCGTGGGTCATAGAAACATAGAAACATAGACTTTGACGGCAGCTAAGGACCGTTTGGCCCACCTAGTCTGCCCATTTCCCTATCTACAGGATAAGCTGCAGATCCTAGTTAACCAACAGACTATTTCTTCTTACCCCCCACAAGAATTGCCTTATGTCTGTCCCATGTATTCTTGAATTCTCCCACAGTTTTAGACCCCACAACCTCCTCAGGAAGGCTGTTCCATATGTCTACCACCCTCTCTGTGAAAAAATACTTCCTCACATTGCCCCTGAACCGCCCCCCCATCTTTAAATGGTGTCCCCAGTTCTTTCACATCTCTTTTTCTGAAAGATGCTACCCTCTTGGACTTTGTTCATTCCACTGAGGTACTTAAAAGTTTCTATCATGTCCCCCCTCTCCCTTCTTTCCTCAAGGGTATACATGTTAAGCTCCTTTAGTCTCTCTTCATATGGCTTCTCTTGCAGACCCTGCACCATTTTAGTTGCCCTCCTCTGGACTGCCTCTATCCTGTCTATGTCCTTGTGGAGATGGGGTCTTCAGAACTGGATGCAGTACTCCAGATGGGGTCTCAATAACTGTCTGTACAGAGGGATAACAACTTCCTGTTTTCTGCTGGTAAAGCCTCTCCCTATACATCCCAGTATACCCACAGCCCTCCCTACTGCCTTCTCACATTGCTTGCTAACCTTAAGATCATCTGATATGATAACCCCGGTCCCTTTCCATTTTGTTGTTGTTACTACCTCCCACCCCCCACCCCATTGTGTAATCTTTCCCTGGGTTTTGTTTACCAGGTGCACTACTTTGCACTTCTTTCCACTGAATCCAAGCTGCCATACTTCTGACCATTCCTCCAACCTTGTCAAGTCCTTCTCATTCTTTCGCCTCCTTGTGTATCAACCCTGTTGCAGATCTTTGTGTCATCTGCAAAGAGGCATACTTTTCCTTCCAGTTTCTCTGCAGTGTCACTTATAAAGACATTAAAAAGAACTGAACCCTGTGGTACCCCACTAGTAACCCCTCTTTCTTCAGAGTGGACTCCATTTACAGTTACCTTCTGTGTCCTGTTGTCCAGCCAATGTTTTACCCAAGCTACCACCCTGGGACCTATTCCCAGGCTGGTTAATTTGACTATTAATCTATTGTGTGGGACTGTGTCAAATGCCTTGCTAAAGTCTAGGTAGGCCATGTCCACAGCCCCTCCCTAGTCTACTACTTTCATCACCCAGTCAAAAAAATCAATTAGATTCATCTGACATGACCTTCCTGCTGTGAACCCATGCTGCCTTGGGTCCTGTGCCCCACTGGCCTCTAGGTACTCAACAATTCTTTCCTTCAGAAGTTCTTCCATCACTTTCCCTACCACAGAGGTCAAACTGACAGGTCTGTAGTTTCCTGCCTCTGTCTTGGTCCCAATTTTGTGAAGGGGAATCACATCTGCCTTCCTTCAGTCCTCAGGTACCACACCATCCTCCCATGATTTGTTAAAAAGGGTAGTCAGTGGTTTCGCTAGTTCTCGCCTTAATTCTTTTAGAATTCTGGGGTGAATTCTATCAGGTCCCATTGCTTTGTCCACCTTCAGTTTCAGGAGTTCTTTCAGAACCCTTTCTTCTGTGAAAGGACTGGGATTGACCGCCCTATCAAGATTGCTTCTGTTAATTGGATTAGGCACCTCCCCTCCTCCTCTTTTATGAATACTGAGCAGAAATATCCATTCAGTATCCCTGCTTTTTCACTGGCCCTCTCTGTCCACCCACCATCCATTCTATTGAGCCTCACTATCCCTTCCTTTGTCTTTCTATGCTCCCTGATGTACCTATAAAAGGTTTTATCCCCCTTCTTAACTGAGTTGGCTATCTTTTCCTCAGTTTGGGCCTTTGCTATTCTGACTTCCCTCTCTGCTTCCTTCTGCCTTAACTGGTACAGCTGTCTGTCCTGCTCCTTCTGTGTTTCCTTATACTTCCTGAATGCAATCTTTTTCTTCCTGACTTTCCCCTCCACCTCTTTTGAGAACCATAGCGGCTTTTTCTTTCATTTTGATTTGTTTATTTGCTTCACACAAAGGCTTGTTGCCTCTGTGATGACAGTTTTGATGTTTCCCCATTGTTGCTCCACCCCTCCTTCTAGCCTGTTCGCTAGTGCTTTTCTAAGGCACTCTCCCATCTTGCCAAAGTCAGCCCTCCTGATGCCCAGTACCCTCACTTTTGTATGGCTTGACTCTGTAGCTGAGTTTATCGTGAACCACACTGTTTGATGGTCACTTGTTCCCAGATGGCAACCCACTTCTAGATCTGAGATCCTCTCACTGTCCCCATTTGAGAGTACTAGGTCTAAGATTGCTCCCTCATGAGTGGGTTCCGAAACTAGCTGTCAGAGGCATGCCCCATGTAGGGCATCGAGAATGGCCCTGCTCTTGGATGTGGCAGCAGCAAATATGCTCCAATTAACATCTGGCACATTCAGGCCTCCCATCAACAATATCTCCCTTTTCTCTGCCATCCTAAGAATGCCTTCTATCATATCCTTGTCCATTCCCTTCCCCTGACATGGGGGTCTGTACACAACCCCTGTGCGGATTGTGGTGCCATTTCCAGTCTCTAAGGTGATCCACAGTGCCTCCTCTCCTCCCTGTTTACTCTTTTGTTCAGTTGCTCTTATCTGTTCCTTTACATAGAGAGCTACTCCTCCCCCTCTTCTCCCCTCACTGTCTCTCCTGTAGGTTATGTACCCTGGTATGTTAACATCCCAGTCATGGTTCTCTGTGTACCATGTTTGTGTTACTGCTATGATATCCAAGCATCCCTCTTCCATCAAGGCCACCAGTTCAGGGAGCTTGTTGCCCAGACTACGGGTATTGGTACTCATTACCCTCCATTTCCTGATTGCCTTTCTCCTTTTCGCCCCATCCCTCTCCTTATTGGCTTTGTCACTTCCTCCATTTACCTCTGCCCTTCTCGCTATCAACATATCTATCTTGGTGTTTACCTCACTTACTACCCTGACTTTGGTCGAGACCTGCTTACCCATGATCGAACCTGTTACATCAGCTGGAGGCTTTACCAGCAGAAGATCACAAACTTTGCTAGACTGCCCATTCTGCCTAGGCCATGCCAGTTCAGCCTAGGCCACAACTCCTGTACCAGAGACTGTTTTGGTGAGAGACCAGCTCAGGATCTAACCCTTGTGCAGCAACATCATGCAGGTTGTGGTCAACTGGAGGAAAGGCCATGAAGAGGAGGTGTATCATGTTAGCCCAGTTTCCCCATGCCCATCGGTCATGAATGATCATGAGGTCTACATATCACCTGCCTTGCAGCAGATTCCTGGTAGTGTGAGTACAATCATGGCAGCTCCCTGCAATAAGGGTTTAAATCAGCTGTGGTACCAACTAATTGTTTCGCATTTCTTGGGTTACAAAGGACTGAGCCAAGCTGCTTGGATTACAAATAATCTGAGTGTTTTACATGTTAACTGCCTTTCATTCCAACAAGGGCTCTTCATCAGCTGCAGCGCCGACCACCCCCAGGTAATGCCTCTAGCTAGCCAGACTTACCATCCTGGGTACCCAGTGCTGTGTGACTGTTAGTGTGGGACAAAGGGTGCATGCTATCCCTGAATCAAATCAGAGCAAAAATTGTTTAACTAGATTTATGCCCCTCTCTTGTTAACTGCTCCTAAACAAACCTGATTGTCTTGTTTTATGCTTAACCTGACTAGTGTGCATATTATTAGTTGGGTTACAGTAATAGGAGTGTACTGCTGCATTGCTAACCTTATTTTACAGGGGATCTCCAGGGAGATTGCTGCAAGTTCATCCCTGTTGGTAAGTGTGAAGGGTGTGAGTATATTATTGCTGTTTCCTACTGATTGTGAATTTACTACTGTGTTAGATATTGGGCCACTAGGAGGGTTGGTGGGTGATTATAGCTTCCCAGAGGGCTATACCAGAGCAGACAAGCAACCCCAATTCCACATCTCTGGGTGGAGGCACCTTATTAGAGAACTCAGACCCCTTAACCTGTGCATAGCTATACAGGGAAAGGTAGTAACCACTAGAATAGTGCCACCTAGGGGTTTTATCTTGGAGGCACCACTGGGATTAGTGCCCCCTAGTGGCTGAAAGTTAGATTTTCAGTTAAGTGCAAATTTGCAGAAAAAGTTGAAATGGAGGCCCTTACTATGCCCATGTGGAAAATTTCCTCCCACAAGCTGGTCATGCATCGCATGATGGGTTGGCGTGAGGCTGAAGGAGTCGACCTCCATCATGCACTGTTATTGTTAGATATCCCCGTGGTGACTATATAGAGAAAACTGTGTACAAAGTTAAGTGCCTGGGGAAAGTTGAAGTACAACAGTGGTACTCAGACCTGTTTTCCCAGACCTTGGTGGCCCTCTTTTGCTGTAGCCTTCCCATAGACCCTGAGGCAGTACCTCCCGTTGTCATGCTGGAGGGGTCCCAGAAGGGGTGGATCATTCATCTGCATAGTGAACCATCTTCCCCTGAGGGGTCCCCAATGGTGGAGGGATTTAAGGAAAATTATTGAGACTTCTAGCTGCTAAGGGACAGATGGTTAAGGATTTGCTGAAGGCTTTGGTGGGCTCTGAGAAGGTTACTCCCTTCAGTTTCCTTTTGCCTCCCCAGTTTCCCCTGTGATACCCACCATTGTAGCATCCCCCATTGTAATCTCCTCAGTGCATCTGGACTCCTATCGCAGGCACAGGCTGTTCTCAGGTGCTGTTCCCGTGCCTGTTGGGGGGAAGATAATTTGGAAACCTGGATGGACTATGCCATCCATCTGATCCAAGAGTGGCAGTGCTCAGAAGGGGAAAAATGCAAGAGACTCATGGAAAGTTTGAGGGACCCTGCACTGGAAGCCTTCCGGTTCCTTTGGTCCACTAACCCAGAGGCATCTGCAGCTAAGTACTTATTCACTTTAGAAGGGGTATTTGGCAGTACTGAATCCAGGGAGGATCTAACGTGGAAATTCAAGTCTGCTAAACTGTGGACGAATGAGAAACTGTCTGCTTTCATGCTCCAGGTAGAACAGGCCTTGCAAAGGGCAGATCGTAAAGGGGGTATGTCAGCTAGTGAACTGAATCATGTCATGCTGGAACATATCTTAGGTCTGCCCATTATTTAAGTGTGCTCATGTTGAAGTTAAAATTCCAAGACAGGAAAGCTGACCCTCCTGAGTACTGTTGGCTGATGAAGGAAATTCGGGAGGCAGAAAATGATGAAGATGGCTGGAAGCTGTATGTGGGAGTTTGTGAGAACTGTCCCAACCTCTGATAGATCTATCGAGAAAGAGGGCCCCTCTGAGTCACAACAAGTCAGTGAACTATTAAAAGAATTCAGAGAACTAAAAGCCAGCTGGCAAGCTGCGGCCGAGCCAGTTAAAAATCCAGGCCCTTTCCCCATTAAGACTGAGATGAGTAGTGAGACCCCTCCTGTGGGTGCTGGAGTCAATGTCTTTGCTGCCACACCTCAAGCTGATCCTACAATAGTAGAAGAGATGATGGAATTGTGTGCTATGCTGAGGGATCTCATTTATGCCACCTGATCATCCACCACTTGGGGGGCTATAGGGAAGCTGAGCCAGAGTCTAAACCAAAAGAAGAGACTAGGGCTCCTCCTTCTGACCACTACAAACCTCATGAAGATCCTGCCCATCCTGCTGACACCAGAGGCAATGTGTTTTGCTACTGTTGCTGAGAAGATGGACACACCCGACGAGTTTGCAATGCTCCCGAGGATCTACCAAACCCGCCTTTCCAGATTGGTCTGAGATGATGGTTCCCTCTATGTAAACAACAGTAACTGTTAACGAAATCTCGACTTGCGCTGTGTCGGACAATGGCTCACTGGTCACTGTTATGTTCAAAGGCTGGTAAGACCAGCACCTGTCTGATCTTGTGCTCTTACCCCTTGAAGGACTTCATGTGTGGGGGTTGAGTGACAAATCTTAACCTTATCATGTGGAGTGTACAACAGTGGTTATCATTCCCAACTGCTGTTGCTGGCATGGATGAACCAGTAGAGACCCTGACTTTGGTGTGCCCACTGACTGACATGTATGATGGCATCCCATTGTTAATTGCCACTATTGCTCACATGTTCGGCTGACTAGCCCAGCTTTGTCAAGAGAAACAAGCAAAACAGACTAGGTGAGCTCTGCACACCCCTACCATGGTGTGCAGAGCATATGAGTTACAGATGAAATCCCAAGAGGTTGAGAAGGATGAACCAGTGAGAGCAGTGTGGTAGAAAGATCCAGAATCACTTGTACTGCCCCCGGCCCCAATGCTCAGTGCACCATCAGTGGTGAGGTATGAATTAAAAAAGATATTAAGAATAAGATTCTCATGATGGATGCCCCAGAGGAGGGGAGACTGCCTAAGGGATTATCAATAAATCCTAGCATCCTGCCAGTCCAAGCTCATGCCTACTCTCGGCGGGTAGTGGAGCAAGTTCAAAACATGTCTGACTGGGATATCAGAATAAATCAAGGTTGCACCTTGGCTATTGTGTACTGTGCAAATACTGCTGTCTTGCCCAGCAAAAAATGCATTGGAGAGGATGACGTGGTAACTCCTGACCTGTTTGACTTTCAGGAGTCCCCCATTCCTGAAGAATGAAGAGCAAAGATCAGTCAAAAACTAGCCCAGCAAAGCAAAGAATTTTCCCTAAAAGAATGGGATGTGGGATATGTCACTGGGGTGGAACATTACATTGGACTTCATGATGAAAGTCCCTTCCATGAGAAATCCTGCCACCTGGCACCAGCAGACATTGATGATGTTTGACACCACCTTCAGGAGATGTTAGCGACAGGAATCATACTGGAGTCTCGCAGTCCATATGCCTCCCTATTGTGGCAGTCCAGAAGAAAAACAGCTCTGTGAGAATGTGCTTGAAGTACCAAACTTTGAATCGAAGAACTATATCTGTTCAATACACTATGCCATGCATTCTGGATGCCCTTGACTGCCTTAATGGGAGCCAGTGGTTCTCCGTGCTGGACCTCTGGAATGGGTATTACCAGATCCCAATGGCCCCTGAAGAAAGAGAAAAAAACAGCATTCATTTGTCCTTTGGGTTCTTTGAATTTCTGCGTATGCCTCAAGGCATTTCTGGAGCACCTGCCACCTTTCAGAGGTTATTGGAGCGGGCTGCGGGGGACATGAACTTACTGAAATGCCTTGTTTACCTGGATGATGTTATTGTGTTTGGCTGGACTCTTGAGAGACCTGTTTGTTTAAGGTTCTAGACTGGTTGGAAGACTTTGGCTTAAAATTATCTATCGACAAGTGTCAATTCTTCCAGCAGTCTGTAAAGGACGTCAGCCACATTGTGTCATCTGAAGGAATTCAGACAGATCCAAGCAAAGTAGAAGCTGTGATCACCTGGCCACAGACTAATAATGTTAATAATGTTAAAGAACTGCAAAGATTCTTGGGGTTCTGCCAGTACTGCCACTGATTTGTAAAAGATTATACTAAAGTCAACCGCCCTTTGCTTAACCTAACTCAAGGCTATCCGCCCACAAACTGAAATGCAAGTGGAATGTTGTTAAAGAGGAAGAGAAGGTCTATTTTCAAACCAATGAACTCTTCGGGACAAGGTTGACTCAAAAAGGGAGACGAGAGCTCACCCGACAACTATCATCCTATTAGTTTAACCCCCCCCATTTTCTGTAAAATGTTAGAGCGTATAATTAAAGATAAACTGATTTCATCTGTGGCAGGCTTAGACCACCCCCAGCATGTATTTATTTTTCAATTAAAGTTTTTTATTGAGTTTTAAAACAGAACAAGACAAACAAGAACATACAATAAAATGAGAAGGGATCCAACAGATCATTGTAAGAGTCATAGGAATAAGGGTACCTTGTACAGGAGCCATTCTCATATCCTCCCTCCCCCAACATACCCCAAACAGAAAAACACAAATCCCCCACCCTCCCCCAACACAGCTCGCCATACAGTTGAATAATTCCAGTGACTCTAAAAAGGACAAACCAAGAGTATACACAATGGACATATTAGAGTGAAAACAATGTATGCAGGGATTCCCATTTCTTCTTGTATCTCTCAGGTTTATTATTAAGACTGGCGATAGTTTTCTCTGTCCTCAAGTTGGCAAGTAGCTCATTAAGCCATTCAGAATAGGCAATGTCCTCACTATCTTTCCAGTGCCTTAGGATTGTTTTCTTAACAGTTATAGAAATAAGAGCCACGTGATATCGTCTGATGGGTATAGTCATTTTACTGTAATCACCTAATACACAAATTACAGGGGTAAATAAATCATTCAGACCTAATAAAGGGTCCGTATGTCATTGAATATTGGCCCACAGAGCTGCAGCTTTAAGGCAAGTCCAGAAAATATGATATATAGAGCCTTCTTTATGGCACCGGGTACAGGACGGGGCAGCTAAGAGACCAAATTTAAATAATGTTTGTGGGGTATAATATAAATTATGCAGTATATGAAATTGAGTAAGGCGTAGTCTATCTTGTGAAACATATTTATGGTAATTCTTCCATAAAGTTTCCCATTGTACTTCTTGAGTGGGGAAAAAGGAAGTCCAGTAGTCTGAGGGAGCAAAACACTTTGGATAGGCCCAGTTATTTAACATTTTATAGCATTTAGAAACCACTTGTTGAAAACCAATTAGGATGCCCAATTCGGTCCTAAAGGCTATTGGGTTTGGTTGGGGGGGGATATCCCAAATACCATTACAATAAGATGTCTTAATTGATAAATTTTAAAGATAAATGTTACAGGTAGCTTCAGATTAAATATCTCAGTGGAAGAGAGCCAAGTATGTTCCTTTGAAATTAAGGAAACAAGAGCTAAATCCTTAATAGGTGCAAGTCAGGTGGTGGAGAGTAAGTTATTGTTTATTTTCAGATTGGGATTACCCCCAATCAGTTGGGTTAAATCCCGTGTATGATTATATTTAAGAAAATTACATAACTGTGAGTGAACTTTAATGGAGATTGCTATAGGTGTGACTTTTCACTGAGCTGGCAATGAGCTAGCCTTAATATGAAAAAGTGCTGCCGGAGTTAAACCATGGGCGGCAATAAGGGAAAGTTCGGTTTTAAGCCAAAAAGGAGAAGATGAAGATGAGAAGATTTCTTCTCTAGATGAAAGCCAGCACAAGTATTTAGAAATGTGTCTGGCCCAGTAATAGAAAGCGAGATGAGGAAGAAGCAGACCTCCTTTGTCTTTAGGAGTGGCCATCTTGAAATAAGCCAATCTAGGCTGCTTATTAACCCATATAAATTTAGTGATAATTTCATGAACTTTACGGAAACAAGCAAGAGGTAGCCAAATATTAAGTAAATTAAAGGGGTAGAAAAGCCTTGGGAAAACATTCATCTTAATTAAGTTAATTCTGCCCCATAAAGAAATAGGAAGTTTAGACCATCTTTCAAGGTCCGTGTCAATAATTCTAATTAAGGACTCCAAGTTCAACTTCTGTAGAAGAGCAGGATTTCTAGAAATAGTAATACCTAGATATTTTAAAGTTTCTTGTGCCCAGGATAGACCAAAGACCGTAACAGAACTTTTCAGAACGTTATGATTGAGGGGAAATATAACAGTCTTATCTACATTTAATTTATAATTGGATAAGAGACTATATTCTCCGATAAGAGTAAGCATGGGAGGGTTCGACCTTTGTGGGTGGGATAATTGTAAAAGAAGATCATCAGCATAGGCTGAGACCTTAATTTGTTTATCATGGACCGGTATGCCTTTAATCTGTGAACACCCCATTAGAAGGCGAATCAAAGGTTCCAGGTATAAGTTAAAAAGTAGGGGAGATAGGGGGCACCCCTGTCTGGTACCAGATTCTAATGGAAAAAGTGTTGACATCACTCCATTTGCAGTAATTTGTGCAGAGGGAGCATGGTATAAAGTCCTTATCCAGTGCTGGAATACAAGAGGGAAATAATAAGCCTTCAGGGTACCAAACAGGAAATTCCAGTTAACCCTATCAAAAGCTTTCTCTGCATCCAGAGAAACAACAGCTGCCGGGAAATGAGCATCCCTTGAAATGGATAAAACATGCGATAACGTTCGAACGTGATTCACAGAAAAGTGTCCTTTCATGAAGCCTACTTGCTCCGGTCCAATAAGAAACGGCAATACCACATTGAGACGTGTAGCTATTAATTTAGTCAAAATTTTTATGCCCTGGTTTAATAATGAAATAGGATGATAACTGGTAGTTAACTCTGGGTTGTGACCAGTTTTAAGTAGTACCACAGTCAAGGCCTCGAACAATGTAGGATCTTCCTCAGCTCCCGTTAAAATGTATTGAAATAATGTTAGTAATAAGGGGGCTAACTGTTTCTGAAATTGCTTGTAAAAATTAGCAGAAAACCCATCTGGACCTGGTGATTTGTCAGAGGATAAACTGTCAATTGTCTTAACTATTTCTTCCAAAGAGATAGGGACTATAAGTAGCTGTTGTTGTATATTGGAAAGGGTTGGTAAATTAGCAGACTTTAGGTAAGAATCCACTTCTTGGGGAGAAGGTGGATTCAACATTGAACTATATAAATTGGAATAATAGGTCTTAAATTCTGAAACTATATCCGACGGAGATGTTTTCAGCGTGCCATCTTTCGGAGAAAGAATAGAGGGAATACTGTATATCTAGCAGATTCCTGTTGTTTAATTCTGAGTGCTAAAAGACGCCCTGCTTTTCCCCCCTGATCTGCGTAAGAGGCCTTGGTCCTCAGTATGGCAAATTCTGCCTTTTCTCTTAGAATTTCTAAATAACTGTGTTTTAATTTAGATAATTTTATTCTTACTTCTTCCGAAGAGGAAGGAGTCAATTGTGCTTCCAGAAGACGTATTTGTGTAAGCAGGGTGGTTGATTCCTGCTCCTTTTTCTTTTTCCTTTGAGAGGAGAGACTAATCAATACCCCTCTAATATAAGCTTTAAAAGGCACCATAACAAATCAGACCTAGTTATAAACCCAAAATTAAATTCAATAAACTGCTCAATGTGTTTGGTAATAATACTGATCATTGCCTTATCTTTCAACAGCTGATTTTTAAGTTCCATCGTGTCATTCTACCGGGAGTAGAAGTTATGGACAAGTGGCAAGTTGCCAGTGAATGATCAGAGGGAGGGCCAGGCTGAATAGATGTCTCTAAGACTCTGACCAATAGAGTTTTAGAAATAAATATGTAATCTATTCGGGAAGATGTCTTATGCACAGGGGAAGTAAAAGTCTAGCCCCTGTCGACAGGATTAAGGACTCACCATACATCACATAGGCCCAAATTATCTATGAATTCTTGGAAGGCCCGTTGTGCTGGTGAGAGCCTTCTATGATGTCCCGATGCACGATCCATCATAGGGTCAAAAACTATATTCATATCGCCACCCAGAATCATGGGTAATGATAAAAATGGAGTAAAAACGTTAACCAGTTGCACAAAAAAACCCGGGGAATCACTGTTGGGTCCGTACATACTTCCTAGCATCAGTTCAATGGAATATAAACAACAATGAATGAAGACATATCTGCCCTGTGGATCCTTAAGTAATTGAATAAGTGTAAAGGGAATCTTTCTAGAAATCAATATTAGGACCCCACAACTTTGGGTTGTACCTCCAGAGGAGAAAACATGGTTTATTTGTCGTCTCCGCATACGAACAGCCTCAGAATCCAATAAATGAGATTCCTGAACAAAAACAATTTCAGAGGATAGTAGTGCCAGATATTTAAGGACTTTATACTGTTTCAATTGTTGCCTAAGTCCTTTCACATTCCAAGAGGCAAACTTGATTGAACCTGTCATGATTCTAACTGGGCAAAAGGACAAGGAATGTGTGGGAATTTCTTAATGATCCACTGTCTTAACATAAACATTACCATCCGTCCCACCGTGTTGCAAGTACCCCATCCCAATCTCCCCATCCCCTTACCCCTTTCGTCATTACAATACCATTAACTCCTACAAAAGAAACATATACTTGTAACCTGAGTTTTCTACAATCCCAAGCCTCCCACCCCACCCTTACTATTATGGCCCCAGCCAACAGCTAGCTAAACAGCAACTATCCCATCCAACCAACCTGGCCTACCCATCATAATTAAAACCTTAATTTAGAGAGCCAGGCTATAGCATGGTGTCGTTAACAATTAAAATATATAGTACTGATATTCTGATCTACTACTACTAGAAACCCCTTTGAAAATGGGTTTAATAAGGGTTAAAACCACTAAACTATTATAATGAGAAGCAATCCAATGTATAGGCTTTCAGTGTAATGAGAACCAAAAGGGAGTAGATAAAGGACGAAATAGAGTGGGGTAATGAAACGATAAAAAAAATAGAAATTTAATACAATTGTACCTGTATTCCTAGTTACAACCTTAATTATACAGCCATGACCCCAAACTATACCACTCTATTTGAAGTAACTTGGGAAACCTTAACATTACCTACTGGGTCTCATACAAGTGGAATACAACAACTTTCAGTTATAAAATCAAGTCTCAAAGGCCGTCTGTACATGCAAAGCAACGATAGTTAAAGGGAATGCCCATAGACCAGTCTGTGGTTCCCTTTTGTGGCCAAAAGCGGGAATCGCGCATATCGCTCTCTTTTTTCATTTTTCCCCCAAACGGAAAGGCAAGTTCCTTTGTTCTGTATCTTCTTGGCAAGGGCATTGGCCACTAGGACTTCAAAGGCCACAGTCACAAAAAGAAAATGAAAGAATACGACAGTCTTTCTAGCTAGTAGCTAGAATGAATGTTCTTTCCAATCACATGAACCTTCAGGACTCGCAGAAAAAAAAAGGTTTCCTTCGGAGCGTGAAAAAGATATTTGCACCCATTTCTAAATAAAATAAAGATTGACCAACAACTCAGGCATATTCTAAGGTTTCCAACAGCATTTGCACCCCTTTCCTCCAGAGCATTTCAGCGATCATGAAATAATTCTGGAAATGAGATTTTTAAGTCGGTTGCTGCAGAATCCGCATCTTCAAAAGTGGTCCAGCTGCCAGTTATAAGAACCTGAAATCTCACTGGATAGCCCATCCAAAACTTAATTCCGGCAGCAATTAATTTGATCACCAGTTGGTGAAATGAGGCTCTTCTTTGTCTCACTGATAACGGCAAATCTTGGGCCACACAGACCCTTGTATCAGCCCATCTAATTTCTTGAAGCCCTTTCACTTTTACAGTGAAATGCTGATGTTCCTGGTAGTTGAGAAATTGGAAAATAAATGTACGAGGAGAGGACCCCAGAGGTGGAGGTAGGTGAAGGGCTCGGTGGGCACGCTCAATAATATATTTATCTCCAAAGGGAGCAGGTCCAGCATGGATTCAACAAACTTTTGGGCAAAGCCGATGGCATCAGGACCTTCCTCCTTCTCTGGCAGCCCAATTAAAACTGCATTATTACACCAACTTCGGCCCTCCAAATCATCCACTTTGCTTTCCAAACTTTTAATTCGTTGTCGGGTGGAGGTTAATTCCGTTTCCATTTTCTGTTGTTTTCTTTCATTTGACAACAAGCGGGCTTCATTGTCAGAGGTACGAGATGCCACGTCTTCTAGAGCCTGAGACACTGATTTTATTTCTTCTGAGATCAACCGAAGCTCTGATCGGAAAGGTTTGAATTCTTCCAGGAATCGGGATAAAGTGAGCAGTTCCGTTTCAGGATCAACAGGTATGGGACTTGCTGAGCTGGCCATTCTGGTGGCCCTTGACTTCTTGGCAGCCTTTTCTGGGGTAGATGGTGGCGTATGTTTAAGCGCTGATTTCTTCGTTCCTTCTGTCATCCAGTAAGACATCTTGCGGTATCCAGGAGGAGAAAGTATTCCGATATGCAGAAATGCTCAATTACACTTGCATAAACCAGATTTTGTTTTTTTTTAACCAAAATAGGTGGTCAGATGGCTGGAGCAAATTTGGGAAGCTGCTACCCAGTAAGCTGCATTACGTGGTCTCCAGCATGTATTTATTAAGGTCGATCCTGCACAACAAACCTGGTGAGATTTTATAACTTCATCAGTGAAAATCTAGATAAAGGTAAACCTTGTGATGCTATTCTTTTGGATTTCAAAAATCATGAGGTTGTTCAAGAGGATCAAAGTAAGCTGAAAGCCTGGTCTATAAAATGGAAATTGTATTTCAATTCATCCAAATGCATTGTCTTGCATTTTGGAAAACACAATCCAGAAAAGCAACTACTTATGTAATACTGTATTAGTTAATAAAGACAGTGAAAGAGATTTGGGTATCACTGTTGACTCGTGACTTAATTTTAACATCCATATTATTAACATTATTAATAAAGCAAACAGAATATGGTGGTCCATTTGCCACAACATAACATCGAAAGACCCTGCCATTTTGCAGCCCCTGCATAGAGCCTATGTAAGGCCATATTTTGATTACGTCTCACAATTATGGAATCCATTTAAAAGGAAGGCTATAGTTAGAACAGATAGAGTTCAGAGAAGAGTCACTAAATCTGTTGTCTCTAAAAAAGCCCTTTCATACGAGGATAGACTATTAAAATTTAATCTGATGTCACTGGAGGAACAGAGACTTAGATGCGATCTCTTGTTCACATGGGACATCATTCATAACTCCTATCTGTCAGCTGAATCCGGCTTACATTTTAAACAAATGTTTGTTGAAACTAAAGGCCATCCATTACAACTTGCAAGAAACAGATGTAACACAAAGGAGAGGGCATACTACTTCTCTCAGAGAATTGTTAGGCCATGGAACATGTTGCCTCTGAAAATCATTATCAGTAATAACAAGAATACTTTTAGAAATAGACTGGACAACTACATGAGATCAGAAAAGCCCTTAACCTACTATATGCAAGCCTTGAAGCACAATGGGCTTCACAGCCTTCTGCTTCTTTCAATTCTTTGTATGGTTCATAGTAAGAGTGTGAGGTGGCTTTCTATGACATCATTCACCAACTCACCCATGCCCACGTCCTTGCTTATGCAGATCCCACCAAGCCTTATGTATTACATACCAATCCCATCTTGAATGGACTTGGCGCTACACTGTACAATGAGTATGAGAGAGGACTACGCCCAGTGGCGTTTGCTAGCAAGAGCCTAACACCATCTGAGAAAAACTACCCTGTACACAAACTTGAGTTCCTTGTGCTAAAATGGGCCATTGTGGATCAATTTCATGAGTATCTTTATGGTGCAAAAATCTTGGTAAAAACTGATAACAACCCTCTTATCTATGTTCAGAGCTCAGCAAAGTTGAATGCCACTGGACACTATTGGCTATCAGCCCTCTCTACCTATGATTATTCGGTAGAGTATTAACTTGGCTGAAATCACATCGATGATGATGCCCTCTCGAGAAGGCCTGAGACCAGCTCTGAGTGGGTAAGAATGTTCAAACGATCTGTTAAAGCTCTTGTCAGAAGTTTGATAAAGATGAATCTCCATCCTCTGAAACTGTTGATTGTCTGGTGGACTGTCTGGGCCCTTCTGACACTTGTCTTCCTACGGCCTACTGCCATCTTGCAGTGTTGGATCTCAGTACTCTGCCTCAACTTACTACTGACAATATTCAGTGGGCCCAATCCCAAGATCCTATGATTAAGCCTGTGTTGGATGCTATTCATGCTGGAAAAAATGTGTCCAAACTTCATTCTTCAGATCCCAGAACTGTTCTGCTGCTCATAGATGGGCCCTGGCTAAAGTTGCACAACAAACTGCTTTACAGAGAGACCACCAATAGACAAGGTCAAGATGCCAAACAACAGCTAGTGTTACCTACAGCTTTTAAACGTGTGGTTCTGCGTGACCTCCATGACCTGATGGGTCACTTAGGTTGTGACAGAACTTTTGATCTAGCCCATGCTCATTTCTGCTGGCCAATCATGGGAGCTGATATTGAAACTCCTATCAGGTCTTGTGGCTGCTTCCTGCAGAGGGAAGCTCAGCCCCAGAGGGCTGCACCTTTAGTAAACATTTCTACCAGTGCACCCATGGAACTTGTATGTATTGATTTCTTGTGTCTGGAACCAGATCAAAAGAATATTGGTAAAGAGCTGGTGGTGACTGATCATTTTACTCACTATGCCCAAGCTTATCCAACCAAGGACCAAAAAGCTTCCATCATTGCTAAAGTTTTAATAGAAAAGTTCTTGTCCATTATGGTGCCCCCCAGATAATTCACTCTGATCAAGGGAGAGACTTTGAAAGCAGTTTGAGTAAAGAGATGCTCTCACTCTGGGCGGTGCAAAAGTCTTGAACTATCCCTTATCACCCCCAGGGAATACACAGCCTGAAAGATTCAATCATATGTTACTGGACATGCTTGGCACCCTTCACCCTAGAGATAAACCCAGATGGAGCCAACAGATAAGCATGTTAGTTCATGCCAATAACTGCACCAAGAGTCATGCAACTGGGTTCTCCCCGTATCACCTGATGTTTGGTCAAGAAGCAAGGTTGCCAGTAGACATCTGTTTAGGAGTGTCTCCTCATGGACTCCAAGCAAAGAACTATCTCCAATATGTCCAGAAACTAAAAGCTGAATTAAACCATGCTTACCAGTTAGGCCACACCATGGCAGCCAAAAGAAACCAAGCAAATAAAGAAGGCATGACAGACATGTTAAGGCCCAGGAATTGCTACCCAGAGACTGAGTTTTACTGAGAAATGTAGGGCCACGTGGAAAGCACAAGCTAGTTTACAGGTGGCATCACACCCATACATTGTTGTTAGCAAGCTGTAAGAACTGACAGTTTACAAGATGTATCCAGAGAATGACCCACGAGCTGTAAAAACAATGCACAGAAATCACTTGCTACCAATTGGACAAATCATCATCGATTCTGCATCCTAAGACACTGTTCCTCCCAAGCCTGTAACCAGAGCTGCAGCTAAAAAGAAACAGTTAATCTCCGCCAGTTGTTAGAGATTCAAGGCCTTCCATCAATCATGTTCTAGATGAAATTGATGGTCAGTCTGAATCTGGTGGCAGTCACTGTGAAGCTACTTATTACCCATCTTATGAACTGAGTCAGCTGTTTCAAAGAAACCTCCTGTGTAATATGGGAGATAAAGCTGGAACCTCAGAACTGTCTAACTTTCCAGCCTTCTCCACAGCACCTGTGCTCCCTGAAAGTCAGAAGCAAAGTGTAACTTCTAACATAGTTGACTCCTTGTGTCTTGTGGAACTAACTGAACCTCAAGAGGTAGACTCTGACCAAGAAAACACTCCTGGTGACATACCAGATAGTTCTGAACTGTTTGCAACCAATGACTCTAACAGTGTTATGGACAATGATGTTAATGAGAATGATGATTGCGATAGTATCCATAATGTATTACATGATTTAAATTCCATGAAATTTCCTCTTGACAATGAACCTGGAATTTCAGAGCAATTTAATGAAAGTATTCCTGCTGAATCAGAACTAACAGAACCAGGGCTGAAAGTGCTTCTATTCCAGAATAGACCACCAGTGCAAAGGTACTCTTTTCTTCAGAAGCAGACTTACTGATGAGCAATGAGACGGGACTGATCAAGTGCCAATGTTAAAATAATGGAGCCTGTGCCTGCCCCTCCCAGGAAATCTGGAAGAGCCACAAAGCATGTAATATGCCTCAGTTATGATTCCCCAGGAAGGCCTGCAGACCTCCCATTGAATGTAGTTCACAAAGGGGTGTACATTTCTGAAAACTCTCTTCCGAAGCTAGACTACTCTGCCACCTCAAAGCTAATAATTAAGCCCTCCAATCAGTATACTAATGCCTTTGCTCCATGCAGCCCCAGTGTGGCAGATAGGGATAGGCCCCAAGCCATGTGGTAAGTGTACTGGAGGTAGTACAGATTAGAATTGTAAGAGTGGTGTGTTTAGCTACTTGAATCTGTTAATCTGTTTATGGAAAGTGTTATGAAAATGTGTGTTTATAAAAATTTCATGTCAAATGAAAAATTATAGTAATACTGTCATTGTTAAAACCAGTTTATTTCACTGATGCATCAGATTTTACGTTATGGTATACCAATGAAACATGCATGTCTTTTACGTATAGTGTTTTCTATACAGAAATTATGTAGAGTGTGTGTAGACTTGATGCGGATACCATGTTTTTCCAGGCAGGGAAGACTGTAACCCCGGCCCTCCAATCTGGGGGTTTACCTTAATGTCTTCCTGGGCCTCTAATGCCCACTGTCAGGCTGGTGTCCCCATCCTAGTGTTATTCTATGTATTTGCGTGAGAGTGCCATGCTAAACCTCAGCGCCTGTCCCTTTAAGACAATAGCTAATCTGTGTTTAGTAGATGGTCTGTGCTGGCTCTGAGCGATTTAGGGCTTGTGACCAGCCAGACAGTGTTCTGTTTTGCTCCAATCTGCAGTCGCTACTTGCGCAGAGGGAGGCTGTGTAGGAACTATGCTTGTCTACTGGCTGAGCCTTATTATATTTGAGATAGAGATAGGGTTGCCACCTTTGGATGAGGCAAAAACCAGATCCTAAGCTCTGCCCCTAGCCCCACCCCTTTTCATCATGCATTGTTCCTCCTAGAAGTCCATTTGTTATATCAATAAAAAAGAACAATGCAGCAGTTAAATAAAAATGTTAAGATGCTGTACTGTGCCTGTTAAAGTTACTTTCCTAGGTTCTTCCTAATTATTTATTTACTTGTGTATTTATTTATTTACATTGGTTAACCAAATAAGCATACAGAGATAAAATAAATCTCATTTACAGATATGATCTGGGGAGAGACAAGGGACATACTGTAAATAGCATACAATAGTATTCATACTTTACATCTTTTTCTGGCTCCATTTCCTGTTCTTGTCCAAAGTACTATTTCAAAGCCAAAGAAGTGACCATACTTTTTTCTTGAGGAAAACAATAATTTGAAACATTTAAAAATGCCTAAATTCTGTTAGAGATGAAAATGTTTACCAGCAAATGAAAATGGAGGACAACTGGCTCTGTTACTGTTACAAAAGGTGGGGGCAGCTGTGCTGCTATGCCACTTTAAGATGCAGTGGAAAGATTAGGCTAAGTAGATGCTAATGGTGTTAATGGCCATACTTTACACCTGCCAGGGTGACTGCATTCACAAACAAAAGACTACATTGACAACATAATTTGTTTGTAACCTGGCATGTAGCTGAAACAATGAATGAATTTGTTTCAAAAGTATGTGAATACTCAAAATGGCTCAAAAACCTGACCAGCACAGAGCAAAACCAGATTACCTGATAGGGACCCTGAAAACCTGATCACTAGGTAAAAAACCTGACAGGTAGCAACCCTAGATAGAGATGTTTGTCT
Source organism: Neoceratodus forsteri (assembly GCA_016271365.2). Lineage (NCBI taxonomy): Eukaryota > Metazoa > Chordata > Ceratodontiformes > Ceratodontidae > Neoceratodus > Neoceratodus forsteri. The sequence continues at coordinate 536,163,553 of CM057449.1, read as the reverse complement.
AACCTCCTTTAGTTACAGTTTGTTCATCAGGATGGAAGTCACCATGTTAGGTCCAGGACTTCCAATAACTGGACCAATAGTACCACTGGGGACCTAAAATGGATCTAAACTCCAGTGTCCTATGGGAAGGAAATTCTGTAGTTTTGTAGTTTTTCAGTTGGTGCCTAAATGGACCTGAGGGGGGAGCTCTTACTGTGACTGACAGCTCCTTCAGCCAACTGAACCTTTGGATTTACAAGGGAAATGCCCTGTGTGCCAAGAGACAGTGGATCAGTTAGAGTTGGAGGTTGAAGTGTGAACAGCTTGAACAGTTGCTCCCAAAAGGAGCATAGGGAAATCGGTGGGAAGAGGTCTAACTTGCCTTCCTGCCACCTTTCTCCTGCTTGAGATTGCCTATTGCAGAAGTCGGACTTGTCCGATTCCAGACTGAAACTGCAGCAGAAGAAAAGAAAAAGTTTTTTAGTGCTACTTGCAATTTGGACCGAAGACCTGCTCTTGAAGCGATCGGCCCAGCTTGTGTGCAAGACATACTCGGATTGAACAGTTTCCTCAGTAAAGCTGCTGAACTGTAACTGGACTATAGCCAAACTGTATTCTGAGTTTACTGTTGAGTTAAATGTGCTGAATGTGTCATGTGGGTTGAGACCTGCTTACCCACAAGTGAACCTGTTACACCAGTTGGAGGCTTCACTAGTAAAAGATCATGAACATTGCCAGACTGCCCATCCTGCCTAGGCCCTACCAATTCAGCCTAGGCTACTACTCACATACCAGAGACTGTTTCAGTGAAAGACTGGCTCAGGGATCCAGCCCCTACACATCGACATCATGCAGGTTGTGGCCACCTAGGGAAAAGGCCGTGAAGAGGAGGTGTGTTGTGTCAGCCCAGTTTCCCCATGCCCACTGGTCATCACCACGATGTCTACATATCACCTGCCTTGCAGCAGATTCTTGGTTGCATTAGCACAATCAGGGTAGCTCCCTGCAACAAGGGTTTAAATCATCTGTGGTACCAACTAATTCTTTCACTTTTCTTGGGTTACAAAGGACTGAGCCAACTGGCTCGGATTACAAATAATCTGGATGTTTTGCATGTTATCTGTCTTTCTTTCCAACAAGGGCCCCAACATCAGCTGCAACTCTGGCCACCCCTGGGCAATGCCTCTAGCTAGCCAGACTTACTATCCTGGGTATCCAGTGTTGTGTGACTGTCAGCATGTGACAAAGAGTGCATGCAATCCCTGAATCAAATCAGAGTAAAAATTGTTTAACTAGATTTACACCCCTCTCTTGTTCACTGCCCCTAAATAAACCAGATTGTCTTGTTTTATGCTTAACCTGGCTAGTGTTCATATTATTAGTTGGGTTACTGTATTAAGAGTGTACTGTTGCATTGCTAACCTTTTTTTACAGGGGGTCTCCAGGAAGGTTGCTGCAAGTTCAGTTCTGGTGGTAAATGTGAAGGGTGTGAGCATAGTATTGCTTTTTCCTACTGATTGTGAATTTACTACTGTTTTAGATACTGGGCCACTAGAAGGGTTGGTGGGTGATTATAGCTTCCCAGATGACTATACCAGAGCAGAAAAGTAACCCCAATACCTTTTCTCTGGGTGGAGGCACCTTATTAGAGAACTCAGATCCCTTAACCTGTGCATAGCTATGTAGGCAGGAGTAGTAGCCCTTAGCATATCACTGCCTAGGGGTTATAAAAGCTACTACAAATTCCAGAAAACAAGAAACATTGTGAAGTGCAAAGCTGGTCAGTTCACTGGAACTTTACTGGTAAAGTATAAATTCATTGCATCACTGCTCCTGGCACTGTGCCTGAAGCCAACAGCAACATTTAAGTGAAATCCTCATCCCTAACCTGGACCCCAGTCCCCAAACCACAATATTTACAATATGGGCCTCCTTGATTTTTCCAGGGCATTTAGTTTCAAACATCATGGTTAACTCAGTTGCTGTCTCCCACAGGACCCTCACTCAATTTCTGCTTAACAAATGGAACAAGCCACAGAATCTCCAGGAGAGAGTGAAAAGGGCACAGTTGTCTGTATCATTAATTAGTCAATCTGCATAGTATCATCAGTGATACTGTATTTTCCACACCCTCTCTCTCCATTGTACACCTGCTCGCTCCATTTACTATTGGGCAATCTTAAGTACAATTTTTTTTTTACTTTTCCATTAGCAGATTATATCCTCTCACCACTAGAGGGCTATATCTCTGGCAGCAGCTCCTATCCTATCTGGCACACCACACACTCTGTTCTTTTATCATCACAATGCTCCCTCCTCAGAGGGCTCTCCTTTTCCTCTTTCTCTCCCTTCTTAAAAACTAGATAAGCCTGCCATCCACTCTCACCTCTAAACACTTGTGCTTCTAGCTCCAGTCTACCTACAGGAGTTAAATGCAGACGCTCTCCCACCATCTGTAAACACACCTCTCGAACAGCAGCTGATTGGCTGGCCCTGTATTCACTGCCTTGCTTTGCTCTCCGGGCGCTGCACCCATTGACTTTGCATTAGTTTTGCCACAAAATTTCACCCGCCCCCTCTACCTTACTTAAATAGACCTTTAACCCCACCCTCCCTCTTACATACCCCGCCTACCACTGCCTATGGGCCAACACTTGTAGCTTCCTCTGCTCTGGCTATGCCTCCCATCCCCCTTCTCTCATCCCACGTAGTGCTTACTGATTGAGGTGCTCTCTTTCTCAATCTCTCTTTCTATCTGCCTCCTGCTAGCCAAGTTACTACCTCCTGTTCAACTTGCTTCCTACCCCTACTGTGCTAGTACACAAGCCATGCGGGTTCTCCCTGCCTTTCTCCCACCTCTCCTCCTCCTTGCCCTGCCCCTCCTTCTCTCTCCCTGGTCCTAGCCACCCCCACCCCACTCCCGCCACCCTCTACTCTGATTTCCACTGCTACTCCAAGGGAACTCTCCACTTCCACTCGAGACTTGTGCTTGGTGCACCGTTTGGATATTCCTGGTTACTTACCCTGACCACTACTCTCAACAAGTGTGGCCACCTCTCTACACTGTACCACCTTGCAGTCCATATGGGATACCGCCTGGAACCTTGCAACCTCTACTCCCGGAAACAACGATCAAAACTATCTCTCAAAGAGCTGCGACTCTGCTCCTTAAAACTCCTACTCCTCCTCCTTCTCATCTCAGGCAGCGTCCATCCCAATCCTGGCCCTAGAAGCTCAGGCCACACACAAAATCTAGGTGCCCTTATCCTTGCAACCATTAATATCTGCAGCCTACTACCAAAGCTGAATGCACTCCAAGCCTTCATATGCCAACACAACCCTGACATCCTTGCAGTGGTGGAAACTTGGCTGACGCCTAAAGTTCCTGACTCAGCAGTAACAATACAGGGCTACAATGTCCACAGGCTGGACCGGATATCTAAAAAAGGTGGTGGTTGTGCAATCTATATGAAAGACTCCCTGTCATGGTACACTGTAGCAACTCCATCACTTTCTGCATCAGCCCAAATTCTGCCAATAAAAATTGTCCTAGATCCCAACCATAAAGCCCTATTGTCTCTGTATACCCAGAGCCCAGAGACCCTAAACATGGCTTCAATGACGTCCTAAACATTATCAACTCTCATCCTTCTGAAGCTGAACTTATTCTACTAGGGGATTTCAACATAAACTGGTTACATCGAGCGCCAGTGCCTATAAAGACTCCATCTCAGCTGCAAATGGTAAAATTCCCTACTAGGATTAACTACAAGACTGGCACCAGTACCCTCCTGGATTGGGTCCCCACCACTCACCCCACAAGGATTTCTCATACAAATGTTCTCCCAGACTCTCTCAGTGACCACTCCCCAGTCATGTGTGCATGGTCTAACAAATTCCTTAAGCCCCCTCCCAAAATTATCGCTAGCAGAGTCTTTCCTCATGGAAAACTTCCACATCTCAAACAATACCTGCTTTTACAAGACTGGCTACCCATCTATGAAGCAACAGTTGTTAACTTGGCTCTTGATCACTTCATCTCAATTTTCAACAAAGCCTGCGACCTCTTTGCCCCTGTTAAAAGGCGCAAAACAAAATCTCTTTTTTAATCCATGGCTCACTGCAGCTCTTCTCTCACAGCTGAAACTAAGGGACCACCTCTGGGCAGTTGCCAGGGCCACTGGCAAACAACTGGACATCCAAAATTACAAACAAGCATGAAATGCCTGCACAAAAGCCATCCGGCTAACGAAATCCACCTATTACAAAGACGCTCTCACCAATACATGGGGAAATGGTCGTACTTTCTGGGACAATATCAAGGATGTCACAGGGAAGCAGCTAAAAACCTCTCCAGCCATGTTAATGGTTGATGGATCCTCAACCCTCGACCCTAAGGTGATCGCAAACATCTTTAACACTACTTTTTCAGACCTTAGTGCTGTCCTACCCTATGGCTTTTTTGAAAACAGGGCCTACTCCCAAATACCTCAGCCCCTCAGTCTAACCATCCCCTCTTCTACTTCAGGGAGGTAAGGCTGAATGAAGCTCACCACTATATTACTGCAGCTATCTCTAAATCTAGATCTAGTAGCAACACCCTGGACTTTAAGCTTCTGTTGTTCACCCTCAATGAGGTAATTCATCCATTAACAAAAATCCTAAACCTCTCTCTCAGCTGTGGAAAATTCCAGGACTTATGGAAAACAACCACCGTGACACATGTCCATAAAAGTGGGGAAAAGACGAATCACTCAGATTATCACCCTATCTCCATACTGCCTTCACTCTCTAAGGCACTCAAGCGCATCATGGCTGATCAACTTACTGACCACTTGAATAAATACAATAAACCTTGTCCATAACAGCACAGTCTCCAGAAAGGTCACAGCACCACCACAGCCCTTCTTGAGTTCTCTGGAGCTTTGCACAAATCCCTTGACAATGGCCTTCTCACAGGGGTCGTTTTTGTCGAACTCTCCAAGGCCTTCGATACAGTACACCATGGACTACTAATTGACCAACTACTGAATGCCAGACTATCGCCTGACTCTTCACTCTGGTTTAAAAGCTACTTAGAAAACCAGTCCGCAGAGTGAAAATTGCTGACGTTCTTTCTAACACCCTGCCTGTTTGCTTGGGTGTCCCACAAGAATCCATACTGGGCCCCCTCCTTTTTAGCCTTTTCTTAAACTCCCTCCCTTACCACTGCTCTGAGCAGATCATACTATATGCCGATGATGCTGTTGTATTCTCCACTCACAAAGATCCTGCAACTTTTTCAACACAACCTTCAACTTTGTTTCAGTTCTGTAGAGACATGGTTTCTTAATCATAAACTGGTCCTCAATGACAAGAAAAGCAAAACTATGCTCTTCTGCAGCTCTCATAACCCACACAAGCTACACCACTTGGCTATCTCCACCACCCAGTGGAACACTCTAGATCAGGTGGGGTCTACCAAATACTTAGGGATACAACTTGACCCTAATCTCTCCTATGGACCTCACGTAGATAATGTAGCTAGAGCTGCTAATACATGGCTTGGTCTCCTCTACAAACACAGACAACACCTCACACCAGCAGCTTTGAAGGTTGCAGTCCTGAGCTCTGTGATCTCTGTAATAGACTATGGTCTCATCATTTATGGCTCGGCCACAACCACAACACTTAGATGCCTCTCAACTGCCTTAAATAAGGCATGTTGGCTCATCACTGGTTCTCACTGCCTCACCCACACATGTGACGTGTACACCCAGACCGGCTGGCTCCAACTATCAAACCGCATAAAGTTTCTTACCTACTGCATGGCGAAAAAAATCTACCTTGGCCTTGCACTTTCTGGGGTCTCAACTTTGTTACAACACTGAACCAACAAACAGTGCCTTTGGAGATCCACGCTACAGCTACTGAAAGTCCCCCACTGTCACACTTCACAGGGACAACACTCTTTTGCTTATCAAGCACCACTCTGGTTCAATGGCTTCAGCCTCACAACCTTCTCTGCCCCAACAATTGGTATGATTAAAAGTAGGCTCTGGGACTATCTCACTACCAACAGCTCCTGTGACTGCCCAACTTAACCTTGTTTCTCCACTTCCCTGCCTGCTCTAGTGGTACCCCTTCCCCTTCTCACTGGATTCTACCCTCACATCTTGGTATACCCAATGCTGCACTTTTCACCATCTCCCCACCCTACCTACTTTCCTCCCCTCCCTCGCCCTCTCTCTATCACTCTGGCACTTCTTATCTCTTGTCTGTTTTCTCTGACAAATGCCACTGGCTGCCTTGCTTATAATGCTACCGTTGAATTGTATTAATCTGTAATCTGTTTGCAATGTCCACATTGTTGTAATGTCTGTCTTGATGTTCCCCATAATTTGTATTTCTCTGACGTGGAACCTCTGTGAAAGAGCCTTGGCTCAAAGGTATTTGTAGTCCTAGACTTGATAAATAAATAAAAAAATAAATAAATAAAAAACATTCTAACTCCTTTATCCTGTTGGCAAAATGCATTTTAAGAAATGCCTTTATTCAGTCTAAGCACAAAACCCTTTGTAGCAACTTTTAAATTTATCCTGTTGACAAAATGCATTTTGTCATATCCCTAGCTTCAGTCTGAGACTTGGATATATCACAGATTGGGGTCCAGCCTTGAAGAATATAGGCTTATAAGGGAGATGGCCTTCATCCTTCTAGGAAGTGGCCCACAGTCTTTGATGAGAGGTATAAATGTTACTTGGAAAAGCATTTAAACTAGCCTGGGAAAGGCAGTAAAATGAAAGGAGACCACAGTTACCTTCCTCCAATTAGTAAATTGTCACTGAAGAACGGCCCATGGGGAAAACAAAATCCCATAGAGTAGAGTTGCAGAAAGGCAGGGACTTGGACAGGATGGAGGAAAAGGGGATATAACTAAGACAGAGGAGGAAAGGGGATTGAAGGAGAACAGGAATGGAGAAAGTATAGAGAAAAGTGACAAGTCATAGTTGACTTAGTGAACAACACAGGCAGAAAGTGGGGGAATGTTGAAAAGCAAGATAAACACAGAATGACTCTGGAATTACCAGGGTGCCAGGAAAGGGCAGCCAGCCCAAACACAGCAATCACTGCGTGAAACCTGCACTCCAAGGATCATGACTGGAAACAATTTAGATCCAAAAATGAAGGACTGTATTTATCCAAACAGGTAAGTTTGACCTGGAGGGTAAGGAGAGCCCCAGTGCTTCAGCAAAATCAAACAGCTTTGATAAGGGGGCGTGTGAGCTCCCTAATCCCCCACTCTTAAATTCACAAAATTCTTAAAGCCACAGTACCAGTTTTCAAAATGTAAAAACATAATTACATTTGCTATATGTATTGATTTGAAAGATAGCTGCAAACATAAATATTGTAAAAACAGCAATAAGCAGATCCTCGAAAGTAGAGAAACATGTGCCCAAGGAAGTGTGAAAAGAGATCATTGGTGCTGTAGGGGATGAGGGGTGAGAGAAAAGCAAATAGAAGAGCTTGAAATCGACGCAGAGATGTCACAAAATCTGCAATGTCAAAGATCAATGGGATTTCTTAAAAGGTACTCAGAAGTCATTTTTTTCTAATCACATTGACAAGTTCAAACAACACTATATTACTGTCACTTTTTCTCAGTAATCTCCAGGAATAGTCAGCCTGGTGGCATGGAGAGCTGAGGTGCTGGATGCCTTACCTCCTGCCACACTGGCAACCCAAGGTTGGGAATGGACTTGGGTGGCTCAGAGGTGAGCAGGGAGAGAAAGGATCGAGCATCCCTATGACTGCTCTCCTTCTTCAGGGAGGGGGGTTTAGTGTGGTGTACTGCTTGCCTGCCACCCAGTAGTGGCTGGGTGGCAGTACATCCACACCACAATGCAGGGAAATGGACCCCACATTCAGAATGCTGGGGCAATCTCCACAGAGGTGAAGCTTGAATATCATGCCCACTACACGTCCTTGGGCCCTGGGAAAATTGGAGGAAAAACACCTCCAGGCAGCACGATGGAGACCGACTCCCCCCCCCCACAGACTCTGCACTTTGGCCAGGCATAACCACAAGCCCAGTAGCAAAAGATGATGGTGAAGATAAGTTCCAAGGGAGCCAGGTGATAGGACTGAGGGGGCCAGTCTGAAGGTGGCCACCCAGGGGGAGAATTGGTGATAAATAAATGATTGAAAAAAAACAATAATCTGCAGGAATAAGAGGTTTTAACTCCAAAATGGTTCGCTCAATGTTTCAACTGAGAGCTAGAAAAAAAAAAAAAAAAAGTAACACTAAGATGCACAGAGTACAGACATGCAAACATGAGACAGTGATATTTATTTTTTTCTTTTTTTATTAAATTCTCGGATTACAAATACCTTTGAGCAGAAACTGCTCGTTTACATAGGTTCCACGTCAAAGGATGAGGGTCAACATACATACAGAGGTAATAAAAGAATGCACAATAAACAACCAAAACAACTAAAAAGAAAAAATAAAGATACTCAGTTATAACATACTTTGAGATAATATTCATAAAACGAGCAGCTTGAGTAGGCAGCTGGCTGCGGTAACAATAAGAGATAGAGGGCACCATAGGCAGTTAGTATTGCAGGCATGCGACTGGGAGAGGAAGTTGGCAGGCTAATGGGCCACTGTCCGATGGTGGTGGAAAATGTCTTGTACTAGTGGAGATGTGAAGCAGGAAAGGAGTCACAAGGAAGGCCTAGTGCCAGAGGGAATGAGATTGGGAAAGGGCAGGCTGTGAGACATGAGTGAGCTGGGAGGTGTTTAGAGAGATCTCTGTTCAGAGAAGCAGTCACATTGAGTGGTAGAGGTGAGGTAAAGTTTGCGATTCCTTTTGAAGGGTCCAAGTGTAGTAGAGGAAAGTGCTTCTTTATTGAAGGAATTGAACCATTGAGCGGCTCTATAGATAAAGGAACGCTGACCGATGGAGGTACGACATCTGGGAACCTGAAAGGTTAGAGATTGGGCACCACGTGTTTGTTGAGTGCCACTGTAGGTAGTAAGAAGTGAGCTAACACCAGGTGGCATGAGACCAAGGAGAATCTTTTTGGTAAGTTAGCAGGTCGGGTATTGTATTCTGCTGCATAGAGGTAGCCAGCTGGCCTGTGCATAGAGGTCACAGGTGTGAGTTTGTCGGGCTGCACCCATCAGTAGTCTACAGGCTTTGTGGAGAGCAACTGAGATCCTGCGGAGGGCACTTGTTGAGGCAGAGCCATAGATGGCAAGGCTGTAGTCAATGATAGAGGTGAAAGAGCTGTAGATGGCTAGTTTAAGGGCATCCGCAGGCATACAGTGCTTGTGTTTGTGTAGTAGTCCAATCCTTATATTGGCGGCCTTGGCAACAGTGTCAATATGCCGAGTGTAGGAGAGGGTACTATCCAGGGTAATACCAAGGTACTTGAACTCCTTGACATGTTTGAGTGGGTTCCCAGTGTGGTTCTTGATGGTGAGGGACAGAGAGTTGTGCCTGCTCTGTCGGTTACAGAAGGACATGGCTTTAGTCTTGCTGTGGTTCAGGACAAGTTTATGAGAACTGAACCAGTCTTCGATGCGATTGAAGTCGAGCTGTGGCTGGGATTCAAAGATTGTAATGTCATGGTGGCTGGAAAACAGGACTGCATCATCTGCGTAAAGTAATATTTTTTGGTGGCAGGAAATGGGGAGATTGTTGATGAAGAGGAGAAGACTAGAGGGCCAGAATAGACCCTGGGGACTCGGAGTGGACGGTTTCTCATCGAAGAGATCCTGCAATCCTTACCGTTGGATCCGATTATCAAGGTAGCTGGCGAACCATGGAAGGACATCGCTGGAGATCCCAATGTAGGACAGTTGCTTGAGCAGTAGGGGTGGTTACTGTGACGAATGCCTTGGTAAGGTCTATAAATACTGCCCTCCACAATTCCCTTTGTCAAGCGTGGCATGGATGAAGGTTGTAAATTTCAGTAGTGCAGTGGTGGTGCTGTGCCCTTTTCTGAAGCCATGCTGCTCTGGGCACTGTACATTGTACTTATCCAGGAATTCAACTAGTTGGTCCGACACTATTCGCTCCAGCGCTTTGGATAGTGGGGGGAGGAGTGAGATAGGTCTGTAATTGGTGTGCAGTGTCCTATCTCCGCTTTTGTGAACCGGTGTGACAGTGGCTTTCTTCCAGAGAGAGGGGAAATGGCAGAATCTAAGTGAGAGATTAAAGATCTTTGTGAGTGGTTCTAAGATTTCATCGAGGACTTGTGCCAGCAGTTTCAGGTCAAGGGAGTCACCACTGTACTCTTGTTTGCTGATGGCCTTTTGAATGTATTTTCTAGCTACTTGTGGTGGGACCTCCTTAAAAAAAACTTTGGAGTTGTATGTTCTAGTTGGGGGGTAACTTGGGAGGAGCTGGAGGGGAGGTCGTCGAAAAAATTTGGTGGAAGGACACTGTCCAGGTTTGTAAATGTATTATTAAAAGTGCTGGTGATGATACCTAGGTTGAGTGTAGGAGTGCCATGAAGGTTGAGCATAGTGGGTGGTGCTTTAGGATCCTTGCCTGTGAGTTCTTTCATGTTGTTCCAGAATTTGTTTCCCTGGCCCCAAGAGTTGGTCAGAGCCTCTTCGTAATAGCTGCGTTTAGCATTCCATATTCTTCGAGTGCAATAATTTCTGGCTGCTTTGTATAATTGTATGTTTACTTGCATCGGAGTTGCACGAGCACAATGCCAGAGGTGGTCTCTGTGCTTGAGCAGAGTTAAAAGGTCAGTAGTAACCCAGGGGTTGGTCTGTAGAATAGATGAGCCCTTTAAAAAGAGGAGGTGAAAGGGTTAATAAATTAGTTCAAAAGAAGAACAGGTGGATCGTGTCCCTTAATACTGTTTCACCACAGGTACTAAATGTAGACATAGAGACACAGATGGCATAAAGTTATCACCAACAAGCAATAACATCTCATTTAATGTATTCAATTCTTAAAATATGGGGAAAAATCCACTTCTACAGAATGCTTGTTGTACTGATGGGTAAAGTTGAGATTCTGAGTGGTATTATTAATGTACAGTGTAAACTGTTCTATCTCTTCTTCATCTCCTTGCCAGTAGAAAACAGGAAGTTGGCCCACCTAGTCTGCCCATTTTCCTACCTAACGGATAAGCTGCAGATCCTAGTTAACCAAGAGCCTACGTTCTCCTACCCCCCACTAGAATTGCTTTATGTCTGTGCCATGCATTCTTGAATTCCCCCATTGTTTTTGACTCTACGACCTCCTCAGGGAGGCCGTTCCATGCATCTACAACCCTCTCCATGAAGAAATACTTCCTCACATTACCTCTGAGCCGTTCCCCCCTCTATCTTCCAATTGTGCCCCCTTGTTCTTGCACACCTCTTTTTCTGAAAGATGCTACCCTCTTGGACGTTGTTGATTCCCTTGAGGTACTTAAAAGTTTCTATCATGTCCCCCCTTCCCTCCTTTCCTCGAGGCTATACATCTTAAGCTCCTTTAGTCTTTCTTTATATGTCTTCTGGTGTAGACCCTGCACCAGTTTGGTTGCCCTCCTCTGGACAGCCTCCACCCAGTCTATGTCTTTGTGGAGATGGAGTCTCCAGAACTATACACAGTACTCCAGATGGGGTTTCACCAACTGTCTGTACAGAGGGCCAACAGCTTCTTGTTTTCTACTGGTGATGCCACTCCCTATGCATCCCAGAATCCCCCCAGCCCTCCTTACTGTCTTCTCACATTGCTGGCCTACCTTTAGGTCATCTGATATGACTACCTACAGGTCCCTTTCCATTTTTGTTGTTGTCAGTATCTCACCCCGATTGTATACTCTTCCCCTGGGTTTTTGTTTCCCAGGTGCATTACTTTGTACTTCTTTCCATTGAATCTAAGCTGCCATACATTTGATTATTTCTCCAACCTTGTCAAATCCCTTTTCATCCTTTCCACCCCACCTTGTGTATTAACCCTGTTGCAGATCTTTTTGTCATCAGCAAAGAGACATACTTTTCCTTCCAGTCCCTCTGCGATGTTACTTATAAAGACATTAAAAAGGACCGTCCCCAGTACTGAACCCTGCTGTACCACACTAGTATCTCCCCTTTCTTCACTGTGGACTCCAATTTACTATTACCCACTGTGTCCTGTTGTCCAGACAGTGTTTTATCCAGGCTACCACCCTGGGACCCACTCCCAGGCTGACTAATTTGTTTATTAATCTTTTGTGTGGGACTGTGTCAAATGCCTTGCCAAAGTCTAGGTATGCCATGTCCACAGCCCCTCCCTGGTCTACTACTTTGGTCACCCAGTCAAAGAAATCAATTAGATTTGTCTGACATGACCTTCCTGCTGTGAATCCATGCTGCCTTGGGTCCTGTGCCCCACTGGCCTCTAGGTACTCAACAATTTTTTCCTTCAGAAGTGATTCCATCATTTTCCCTACCACTGAGGTCAAACTGACAGGTCTGTTGTTTCCTGCCTCTGTCATGCTTTCACTTTTGAGAGGGGAATCACATCTGCCCTCCTCCAGTCCTCAGGTACCACACCATCCTCCCATGATTTATTAAAAAGGGTAGTCAGTGGTGTTACTAGTTCTTCCCTTAGTCCTTTTAGAAAGCTGGGGTGAATCCCATCAGGCCCCATTGCTTTATCCACCTTCAGTTTTAAGAGTACTTTCAAAACCTTTTCTTCTGTGAAAGGACAAATATCAACCCCCCTATCCAGAGTGCTTCTATTGACTGGATTAGGTATCTCCCACTGCTTTTCCATTGTGAATACTGAGCAGAAGTATTCATTCAGTATCCCTGCTTTTTCACTGTCACTCTCTGCCCAATCACCTTCCTCTTTATTCAGCCTTAGTATCCCTGCCTTAGTCTTTCTTTGCTCTCTAATGTACCTATAAAAAGTTTTATTCCCCATCTTAACCGAGTTGGCTATCTTTTCCTCAGTTTGGGCCTTTGCTATTCTGACTGCCTTCCCCACTTCCTTTTGCTTTAACAGGTACAGTTCTCTGTCCTGCTCATTCTGTGTTTCCTTACACTTCCTGAATGCTATCTTTTTTCTCCCTTACCTTCCCCGCCACTTCTTTTGAGAACCATTGTGGTTTTTTTTCTTTTGTTTTGATTTGTTTATTTGCTTCACACAAAGGCTTGTTGCCTCTGTGATAGCGGTTTTGATGTTTACCCATAGCTGCTCCACCCCACCTTCTTGCCTGTTTGCTAGTGCTTTTCTGAGGCACTCTCCATTTTGACAAAATCAGCCCTACTGAAGTCCAGTACCTTCACTTTTGTATGGCTTGACTCTGCAGCTAAGTTTTTCGTGAACCACACTGATTGGTGGTCACTTGTTCCCAGATGGCTACCCACTTCAAGATCGGACATCCTCTCTCCATCCCCATTTGAGAGTATCAGGTCTAAGATTGCTATTGCTCCCTCCCGAGTGGGTTCTAAAACTAGCTGTCTGAGTCATGCATCCTGTAGGGCATCGAGAATGGTCCTGCTCTTGGATGTGGCTGCAGCAAAGGTGCTCCAGTTAACATCTGGCATATGCAGGTCCCCCATCAGCAATATATCTCCTTTCTCTGCCATCTCAAGGATGCCTTCTATCATTTCCTTGTCCATTTCCTCCCCCTGAGATGGGGATCTGTATACAATCCCTGTGCAGACTATGGAGCCATTTCAACTCTCCAGGGTGACCCACAGTGCCTCCCTTCCCCCTGTTTACCCTTTAGTTCTGTTGCTTTGATCCCTTCACATACATAGAGAGCTAGTCCTCCTCCTTTTCTTCCCTCCCTGTCCCTCCTGTAGATTGTGTACCCTAGTATGTTGACATCCCAGTCATGATTCCCTGTGTACCATGTTTCTGTGACTGCCATGATATCCAGGCATCCCTCTTCCATCAAGGCCGCCATTTTGGGGAGCTTTTTACCTTGACTATGGGCATAGATACTCATTACCCTCCATTTTTTATGGCTTTATTTTTTTTTGCCCCATCCCTGTCCTTACTGCCTTTGTCTTTTTCTCCATTTACCCTTGCCCCTCTCCCTATTAACTGCTTTATCTTGGTGTTTATCTCACTAACCACCCTGATTTTTTGGAAAGCCTAGGATTTCCATTCTCCTTTTAAGTGCTTCCCAGCTTGGCTAGTTTAAATGCTTGTCAATGAAGCATTTAAATCTACTACCTTGGATCCTGGTTCCCCTCCTGGATAGATGCAGACCATTGCACCTGCATAGGCCTGCATTCATCCAGGTGGAGCCCCAGTCCCCAATGAAGCCAAATCCCTGAGCTCTGCACCATTTTTTCAACCAGTCATTGAATCCCATGGTGTAGAGTACCCTAGCCTCATCCATGCCATAGACAAGTAGCACTTCTGAGAAAGTTACAATGTGTGCTACTTGTCTAAGGCCTCTCCCCAGCTCCACAAACTCCCGTTGCACTGCTCTGATCCCATTCTCAGCCAGGTCATTCATCTCTAGGTGGATAATGACATCCAGCTCACTCCCCCCTGCAGCTGTTCCCATAATTCTGAAGATTTGTTTCCTGTCCCTCCAATCCATGGCACCAGGCAGGCACCTTACCTCTCTTCCACCTCCCTCCCTGTTCTACCTCCCTAACAATTGAGTCCCCCCACCAGAAGTTGTTTCCTTCTCCTGTGGGGTCCTGTGCCACTCTCCTGTGGGTCTCCATTGTGGAGGTTCCCAGCATCCTCCTTGGTCTCCACTGTGGGTGCCTCCATAGAGGAGCCATGCTCTTCCAGAGTGGTGAATGAATTGTGGAGAGGCACAACTGAGGGATGCACCTCTGTTCCACCACCATCACTGTCTCTGAGCCCACTGTGGTCCAATAAATCCTCTTTCTTGGCAACCTCTGAGGTAGTGGTGGTGGTGGTCTGGGTGGTCCCTGGGTGGGGAAGCAGGTTTTACAAATCCCTGTCAGGTCAGCATGGAGACGAACAACCTCCTCCCTCAGACCAGAGAGGTGCCTGCAAATAGGGCAGCAACGCAGTCTCCAGAATGTCTCCCGGAAAACTGCTGCTACACAGCCAGTGCATTGCACCACTCCCCACATGTATGTGTCCCTTTCTGTTACAGATTTATTTATTTATTAAATTTTGGTGACTGGGTAGGCCCACTGAGCCCCAAAGGTCCCTTTTTCAGTGGCGACCTGAGATAACAATACAAGTTATAAGAATGAGCAAGGACATAAGGAACATTTGAGGCATTGTGAGTTACATCATGAGGTGGTTACAGTAAAGAAAAATAGTGTATACAGGCATGGTAAAAGAAAAGCAGTGTATACAGGCATGGCTTACAGGCATGGTAAAAGAAAAGCAGTGGATGCAGGCATGGGTACAGGCATGGTTATCATCATGACATGTAAGCAATTGGTAGTACTTTGCATATAGTTTATTCAGGGGTTACACGTGGCCTCTGGCAAGCAGTCTGTATAATCCAGGTAGTAGGAAGGTTAAGCTAGGAGACGAGAGTTGGAGAGAAGGAGAGGGGAGTACCTTAGGAGCTTTAAGCGCCATGACAGTGGCATGCGCTTGAGGTCAGCAGATGGGTCTTAAGCCTGGTGTGGAAGTTCATGAGTGAGGAGGAGGCCTGGACCTGGGGAGGGAGCTTGTTCCATTGGCAGGCTGCTTGGGAGGAAAAGGATCTTCAGCCAGTGTTTGTCCTTACCCTAGGGGCTTCTAATAGCGTTCTATCTGAGGTCCTTAGGTTCCTTGGGTTGTGTTTGAGGGTTATGGTCCCGGCAATGCTCGGCGGAGTGTGGGGTTTGAGAAGCTTGTAGGCCTGGACAAGCAAGGGGTGTTGGAGGTGGGTGACCAATGTGGGCCAATGAAGATTGGCCAAAGTGTCACAGTGGTGACGTCTCGGGTGGTCTAAGGTTGCGAAATGAGCTATTTTATTATATAGGGTATGCATCCTGGTAATCTCTTGTTTAGCCATGCCCTGTATAATAGTGCTTTTCTTTTTTTTTTCCTGTTCTTTTTCTAGTGTGTGCAAGCTTGTAAGTGTCTCTACCCCCTATTCAGTATGCTGTGCCTTTAAGGATATGAACAGGTGTACGTTGTTAGCAGTTTTGGGGAAGTGATATCAGAACCCCTCCTATAAAGGAAGTTATGCGCTTAGGGCAGGTGGGTGAGAGGAAGGGTGGGTGGGACCAAACCTATGCCATCCAGAAACAATCAACTACAACTCTGACCCTCCACCCTGGGTAGTGCCTTCTTTCTTTTCAGACACCTATTTCACAGAGGTTAAGTAACAGGTCTAGTCACAAATGACTGCAAATATCTCCCAGCTACAGTTCCTCCCTTGCAAATTAAAGTTAAACTAAGAAAAGTCAATCCCAAAAATAGAATCAATACCAGTTACTCACACAGGTCCGCAAAGTAATAATTCAGTTCAGTGTAGTCTAGAAAATAACCTCCTTGATTTAAGGAAGCTCTGGCTGCTTTCTCTCTCACTTTGTCTCAGCAGCAGGTTTTTGCCTTAATTTACCTATTCTACCTGTGATGAGTGAGACATTCTCATCTTCAGTACTATTGAGCTCAACTAGATTTCCCAACATTTTATCCAAATCTAAGCAGTCAGTTAACACCATCTGATAGTTGTTCATGTTAACTGAGGCATCTCCATAGAAAGTGTAGAAATCCTTTGAGTCCTCTGTGTTTTCAAAATCCAACACAAAAGTAGTCTATTGTAGGCATGTTGGAGATAATTGCTCAGTTTCTCTGCTCATGAGACCCATGTTAGTTGATGTTTTGCAGTAATATTTAAGTTTAATTTTTCATATTAATTTGAAACCGTGGGAAGGAGAAAATGAGAAGCCATGTCCATAAATTAATTTGATCTTCAGTAAGGGCAATATTAGTGAGATTAATTAATGTGGTTTTTGACTGGTACTCCATTGCCTTTTGGGTCTTACCACCACCTCATTCTCTTCATTCTCTATGACTTCTCCGTCTTTTCCTTTTGATGTTTGTTTCTTTTTTTTTGGGGGGGGGGGTTGTTGTGCTGTATGAGTTGCTCTTGGCTTGCTTTCTCTAAAACAAAAAGGTTTGTAGTTGAAGATGAGGGTTCTGGACCTGAAATTACCTCTGGATCTGAGTCTAGTGGTACTGATTGTTTAGTTTTTTTTGTTTGTTTTATTTTAATTATTTGATTTGTATCCAGATCTTTTAGTTTCCAATTTATAGCTCTGGATCCACTTCTGGAGCATCCCCTAGGAGGTGATTGCTCTGGTCTATCCCACTTAAAGATTTTGCCTTTTTCAATAGCAGCACTATGTCTTTGTGGCTTATTTTTTTTTCTTTTAAATAGATCACTTTCTGTTTTTGTAATGTTAATAATATATGTTTTGTTAAACTCAGCAAAGTCCGGATGATTTTTAAGGGGTCTAACAAGTTCCCGTGTTCTTTTATTTCCCTTTCCATAATTACTAGATCCCGTTCCTTCTTATTTATAGCAAAACAAAAATTATATGTAGCTATGTATCTATTCAGTGGTAACCCCTACAGCTATAAGTCACAGTTTCTGCCATTCTTCTCCCTATTCTATGTGTGCCTTCCAAGTGTTAACTGCCCAAGCCTAGATTTCAAGTCACTAGTCTTGTCTGCCTTTCCTGCTCAGATGTCTCCTCACTTCCTTACACATCCCTGTTGCCTCTGATTACCACTACAGCATGGTATTTCACCATTTAAGAGCAATGACCACCCTACAGTGGCTTAGATAGAGCCCCCTGCTCATAGGCAGGATGCTGTACATGACATAACCCAGGTGTCCTTTCTTCCCAGGATATTAGAAGTAACCAGTTCATAACAACTGCATATGTACTGTACCACCTATTGCCCTGTGCAGACAGTATGGCATACATCATGCATCTCTTGTAGCACTGCAAGTATGTTTCAACCCTCCATGATAACACACCCTATTAGAAACAGTTGTTAGCTCCCTGTCTGCTAGAACATGCTGGCCCACTTTTAACTGGCCCTACACAAATGACAAAATGTTCACTCCACAAAATTCCCTCCAATCCCTTCTTTTGTAATAAAAAATGTTACTCACATGCTCTTCTTAGAAGAATTGTGGAGGGATTAAAAGAGGGGGAAATCTAAATGTTTAAATATTGGAGACCAGGGTTCAGGAGCGGACTCGGGTTGCTGGTGGGTCAGCCAGGGGGAGATAAGCTTGAGCGTCTGACTACAGCTCACCTTCTCTGGGGAGGATTGCGGATGATTTCTGAGCACTTGTATGACCCCAAGCAGAGGCTTGGGGTACTACAAGCCCCAACTAATGGGGAACGGGTAGCCACATCACAGTGTGGACATCGGCACTCATCCTCTTGATGTCAGGGGACTACGCACTGTAGGGGTGGGGAGAAAAAAGGAAAAGATGCCCGCTTGCTCTGGGAAGATGGACTTCCCAGAGCATGCCCTCAATGTGCCCCACTCACCAGGGTCACCATCTCTCAGCCTGATAAAACTAGATTACGGGGTGCTGTGCTCCGCATCGTCCCCACTCAGGGAGGAAACCGAAGCTCCATGGAGGAGCAAGAGGTGAGTCCTGGTGGGTGTGTGGTAGAGGGAAGACTTGTGAATGTCCCAATGGGTCAGGGCAGGCAGGCAGTAAGGAGACATAAAGCGTAATTTAAAAAAAAAATGTTTAAATACTGCAACAACTTTGAATGTATTTTTGTGTGTGTTTTCCTTTTTTTTTCTTTTCATCATTATCTATGCCTCTATTGAGTATTTCAGCTTATGCCTCTATAAAGTGTTTCAGCTGACACAGGAACTGAAAATTTCATCACTCTGAAGTAGTCTTTTTACTATCCTGAAAAGACCCTTTGTTTCAGGTCAGCACTGGGAAAAAACATGTTTTAAATGCAAACAGGGCCACCAAGACAGAGAAATACATTTCCAGTTGTGCAAGATGGCAAGGGTAATAATGCAAGCCAAGGTGAATATACATTTATTTATTTATTTATTTAAAAGAGATTTACCAGGAAAGACATACTGAGCCATGAAGCTCATTTCCAGATGCATTGTGGAGGAGGGGAGATAAGTACAAACAAGTAGAAGCACAGTAATAGCAATTCAACAATACACAGTATGGTTCTAATATTCAGGTTAATAGTACCAGGCAATGGCCACTGTACATAGTTCCCACAGCTAGTTGATGTTCTCATATAGATAATGATGTTTCAGAACACAGGTTCTTTGTGTTTTTGTTTTGCTCTTTCTCCGTAGGGGGCCCCCTTATGATGACCTGGAGATTTACCCCATAGATCATGATTCTACAGGATGTCCTGAAGCCAGCCCCAGGATCTGAGTGGAGTCTCACAGTGATAGTACTCCTTTTCTACAGGTCAGTACCTCATCTCCTCCTTTAAATCTCTAGAAAAGTCACAGACCCCATACTAAACTCCATGCCTACTTGTCATTGACTAGTTTTGATGCCAACATTGTAATTTTCTGCCCTTTCTAGTAGTTTCTGAGACATCTAAGACAGACTATGGTCTGATTATCAACCATCATTATACATCTGTAGATTGTACAGTAACAGTTTTTCTCTTTTGTTTTTTTCTTTACCATGCAGTTTTCTAGATTGACCAATTATTATAAGTCTGAACCCTGTAACCAACACAGACGATGTTGTGAGCTTTGTCTGAATGTTAATTTCAGAAAACTAATAAAATGTCTTTAAAAAAACAACACACAGTATGTACAATAATATAATTACCAGAGCAAATAACAATGCAGGTTAAACATCAAAAGTTCGAAGTACACAGCACACAGAAGAAGGTAATGTCACAAAATAGAAAAGGGTAGAAGAGAGAGTAAGTAGAGGAGGGTGAGAAAGAGAGGCCAGGGGAGTGAAAAGGAACAGTAGTGGTGGAACAGGGATTGCTACTGTTTGTTGCTAACATTTCATTGCTTTATTTTTTCTCTGATTCAAATTGTTGTTGCTGGTATACCTTCTTCTGCATTATTACAAGGTGTGCCTACAGGTGTGTGCTAACAGATTACTGCTGTAATCTTCTGATTCAAATTGTCTTTTGCAAGGTATATCTTCTGTTACTGCTTTATTTTTCTCTGGAGCAAAGTGTTTCTTACAGGGTATATCTTCTCTGAAATTACTGTATTACAGGTGGAGCTTACATTTTTGTGACTTTTTTATCATTGGGCTAAGCAAAATTACTGTTTGACACTGTGTTTTATTTTTTTTCTTGTTTGTTGAAAAGGTTTGTTGTCTCAGAGGTGTTTCAGTCTCCTTCTCACATTGAAGGAGCTAATTGCTTTTCCTCCCACAGCTCTTCCAAAGGATTAGGTGTGTATGTGGGGGTGGAGCTGGCAAACTGTCAGTAATTTTCCAACAGAAAGAAGGGTTAAAAAGTCAGGTTAGTTGGTATCTTGGAGGTAGAAGACTTGGTTTGCTGGCCAAGGCACCTAGCTTCACCTGAGCTCTTTCCTTCTAAGACTGCTTGAAAGGCAGAGTAGAAAACTTACCAGAGCAAGGAGAAGGATTAAGACTTAGTTTGGCTAAGCAGATTTACTGTGTGGTGGTGTTTTTTATTTTTATTCACAGGGATTGCTACTGTTTGTTGCTAACATTTCATTGCTTTATTTTTCTCTGATTCAAATTGTTGTTGCTGGTATACCTTCTTCTGCATTATTACAAGGTGTGCCTACAGGTGTAATGCTAACAGATTACTGCTGTAATCTTCTGATTCAAATTGTCTTTTTGCACTATATCTTCTGTTACTGCTTTATTTTCTCTGGAGCAAAGTGTTTCTTACAGGGTATATCTTCTCTGAAATTATTACAGGTGGTGCTTTACAGGTTTTACAGTTTTATCTAACATTAGGATAAGCTTTCAGGGTTACTGCATTTGTTGTTGACTGATTGTTTCTGCTCTTACCTCCTTGTTCTTTCATCCGTGGTTCTTCTTTTTAGGCAGGGGAAGGGCCCAACCACCCCACGCTACACTCCTTTTATAGGGTACCACAGTTGTGACATTTCCTGTGGCAGAGCAGGAAGGGGCGGATGAGTGGGGCCTCCATAAGGTGATCTCATTTACAGGGCACTAGTAATTTAACTTGTTATAACAAGTTAAACAAAGCAAAATTAAACCATTACTTGCATTTTTTTCCTTCTAATTACTCTGACTAGGTTACAAACCCAGCAACTTATTTGTAATGGATTTCATTAACTGCAGGTACTCGGAACAATTTTCAGAACGACAGTCTTACAGGATTTAGAAACTGTCCTACATGCTGGGCCTTTGGAGATCTTAGGTCTCAGCTCCGGGCAGCATGGGCAGAGATTGCACGCCTCAAATTTCATATTGAAGAGGAAATACATTATAAGAACCACCCGCCATTTCCCCAGCATCCAACAGAAAAACCTCGACCGCAGAGGGTAGTTGGTCCAGGAAGTTGGCAGGTGGTTAGGAGGAGCAAATCAGGTGCCCCATCACTCTCTGCTCTCCAACACATTACCTCCAAAAACCATATAAACACTACAAACAGGTATCTGCCTCTATCTCTGAAATCAAATAAAGAGGCAGAAGACACTGCAGAGCAGGACACTGCGGCACAGGAGCTAGCACAACAATACTCACCCAAATCAGGAACCAAAACTAAACAAGCACAAAGGAAATCAAAAACTTCTGATCATAGGAGACTCCATGATTCGGGAGTTGATACCCATCTCCAGCCAGGGTGATGGTCAGATGTCTCCCAGGTACATCAGCATGGAGACACTGACCGCATTGCTAAAATTGTTCACAAAGCAGGAGAAAACATTGATGTCCTAGTACACATAGGACTAATGATCTCGCCAGCCGGTCAGTTGTGGAGACCAAGGAACACCTGACTAGCTGGGTGACAAACTATCATCTATTTCGTCCGGCATCTCCTTCTCTGAGATCCTGCCAGTCTGGGAGAAGGAGCAGATGGACGGAAGGTCAGAGAAAGGGAGAAGGGGAGCTAAACACGTGGCTCAAGGACTGGTGCCAGAAAAAGGACACAGATTTGTAGGAACTGGCAACAGTTCTGGGAGGCGAAAGTTCTTTAAATTTGATGGACTGCATCTGACTAAAGAGGAGTCAGTGCATTGGGGCAGAATTTGGACGTCTTTGCAGAATATTTAAACTAGCAAATGGGGAGAGGGTGCAGCATACGTCGAATGGGAAGAACACCCCTCCCCCCTCAGCTAGTGGTCAGACAGGAATTCAGCATGTTTGCCGTTCATTTGCATCACCAGGTAAGAAAAAGAGTTTGTCTCCCATACGATGCACAGGGTAATGCCAAACTTCACCCAACAACTAACACACCAAAATCTGGCCAATGGAAAATCATGTACACAAATGCTCACAGCCTGGAAATAAGATCCCAGACCTGCAGGCAATAATGTCAGAGGCTAAACTGGACATAGTAGCAATTAGTGAGACGTGGTTTACCAGTAACCACACTTGGGAGACTTCAGTACCTGGCTATGTATTGTTCAGAAGAGACCGAGGTGCAAAAAGGGGGGGAGGAGTGGCCCTGTATGTTAATGAAAATATCAAAGCTACAGAAATTCGAGATACACATAAGGAGCCAGAAGAACTGTGGGTCACCCTGGAAACAGGAAATGGGACAGCCATAAGAACTGGGGTTGTCTACAGGCCCTCAGACCAGAGGGAGGACATAGACACATTACTGTTAGAAGATATACAAACATGACAGCTAAAGGGAGGTTCTGATAATGGGAGACTTCAACATGCCAGATACAGATTGGTCAATACCAGCAGGAACATCGGCCAGAACTAGACACATAGTGGATTCCTGCAGGAGGGCCCCAAACAACTGGTACAGCAACCCACAAGAGACAGGGCTATCCTAGATCTAGTACTGACTAACAAAGAAGGGATCACAGATCTCAGGTAGAAGGTCACCTGGGGCCAGTGACCATCACATGGTATGGTTCAATTGGCTACTACATCTAAATCATCCCATTCCAAGGCAAAATATGGGACTTCAGAGGAGCTGACTTTGATAAGATGGCCAACAGAGTTAAGCTAGCCCTGGCAAAAGAAACACAGGTGAGGAGGTACAGGCAAAGTGGGCAAGCATTAAGGATACAATACTTGAAGCAACATCCCATTGTGTTAGACAGAAAAGGAAGTGCAAAAGAAGAAGGAAACCACTTTGGTTCTCAAATACAGTAGCAGAAAAGGTCAGAGCCAAAGGCTGGCCTTCAGAAAATATAAAGAGAACACAGCGGGATGAAGATAGGAGGCATACCAAACTGCCCTAAGGGAAGCAGGTAAGACAGTAAGGCAGGCAAAGTCCCAAACTGAGGAAACACTAGCACGAACAGTAAAGAAGGTGACAAGACTTTCTATAGATACATTAGTGAAAGGAGAAAGTCCAGAGTGGGTATTGCTAAGCTTAATGGAGAAAAGGGAGCATGTGGGAGGAGGACCCTGTAAAGGCATCTATCTAAATAGATACTTTGCTCAGTATTTACTGAAGAGAAGGTAGGGCAGGGCCCACAGCTCAGCATCATGGACACAGGGGAGGGAGGTGAGCACTACTCCCTTCAAAAGAAAGGGTCCTACAAGAGCTTGCCAAGCTCAGGGTGGATAAGGCAATGGGACCTGATGGCATACATCCCAGGGTACTAAGGAGCTAAAGGAGGAACTAGCAGAGCCATTAGCAGAATTGTTTAGTGAGTCTCTGAGCACAGGAGAGGTCCCAGAAGACTGGAGAAGGGCTCATGTGATCCCACTCCACAAGAGTGGTAGCAGGAGGGAGGCGGGAACTACAGACCGGTCAGTCTTACCTCAGTAGTGGGCAAGATTATTGGAGCCTCCTTAAGGAAAGGATAGTGCAACACCTGGAATCCATGAGGCACAGGATCCAAGACAGCATGGGTTTACAAAAGGAAGGTCCTGTCAAACTAATCTCATAGATTTCTTTGACTGGGTAACCAGAGTGGTGGACCAAGGGGAGCAGTTGATGTCGCCTACCTTGACTTCAGCAAAGCTTTTGACACTGTTCCACATAGAAGATTGATAAATAAGCTAGTAGGCTCGGGTGGGTCAGAAGTTGGTCAACTGGGTGGCAAACTGGTTGACTGGCAGAAAACAGAGAGTGGTGGTAAATGGTATACAGTCAGAAGAGATGCAAGTCACAAGTGGGGTACCTCAGGGATCAGTCCTGGGGCCAGTCCTCTTCAACATCTTCATTAGTGACCCTGCAGATGGACTAGAGGGTAAGGCTTGTCTGTTTGCAGATGACACCAAGATCTGCAACAGAGTAGATGATCCAGATGGGGTGGGCAGAATGAGAAGAGATCTGGATAAACTAGCAGAATGGTCAGAAGAGTGGCAACTGGGATTTAATGCAAAGAAGTGCAAAATCATGCACATAGGGAAGAGAAACCCTGAAGCCACTTATAGGCTGGGAGGGGAGTTGCTAGCAGTCACAAAGGAAGAAAGAGACTTGGGCATCATCATCACTGATGACCTAAAATCATCCAAGCAGACCTCTAAAGCAGTAGGTAAGGCTAGGGGTGTTAGGGTGTGATTAGTAGGGGCATCACAAGTCTAAGAGGGAGGTAATAATCCCTCTGTACAAGACATTGGTTAGGCCCCATCTGGAGTACTGCGTGCAGTATTGGAGGCCACACCTTCACAAGGACATTAACCAAATTGAGGCAGTCCAGAGAAGGGCAACCAAAATGGTGCAGGGACTGCATCAGAAGACATATGAGGACAGATTAACGGAGCTCAATATGTATACCCTTGAGCAAAGGAGGGAGAGAGGTGATATGATCGAGACATTTAAACACCTTAAGGGCATGAACAAGGTGAAAGAGTCCAACATGTTTAAATATAAGAAAAATAGCAGGACAAGAGGACACAGCATGAGATTAGAGGGAGGCCGATTAGGGGGATGTGAGGAAATTCTTTTTCACAGAAAGGGTGGTAGATGCATGGAATGGCTTACCACAAGAAGTGGTGGCTATGAATACAGTGCAGGGCTTCAAACAGGCATGGGATAGGCATAAGGGAGCAATACAAATGACTATGAATAGATAGGTCACTGACAGAGCAAAGGCCGATGGCACATTTATAAGGTAGAAAAAGAAATGGGCAGACTGGATGGGCCTTGCGGTCCTTATCTGCCATCAACTTCTATGTTTCTATGTTTCTATGGAAGTAAAAGAGAGGAGAAGAGAACAGATTGTAGTGGGTAGGGTGAGAGAATAGAGTATAGATGATTAGAAAGGGGTAGAAAGGATGATTACTGGGGTGGGAGTGAGTGAGAAAGAAGTAAGGGAGTGAGAGGAAGTGGTGGAGTGGAAAGGGGAGAGGAAGGAGGATGAGGAGGGGTGGCAAGAAGTATAGAGGTTGAAGTAGATAGGAGAAGTGTAGAGCAATAGGGCTAATGGCATTTACAGGTGGGGGCAGTGCGGCCTTTGAGAAGTGAGAAAAGAGACTGTTTGGAGGTGGCATAACAAATTGTTAGTGGAAGGGAGTTCCAAAGATTAGGAAGGTGGAAGGAGAAACCAGACAGGTCAGCTCACGATTTACAAGAGGGGAGTGAAAGAAAACAATAACCTGAGTTATGAAGAGAGTACGTGGAGGGATGAATAGAGGAGGGGAGAGAGCTGAGGTAAGGAGGGAGTGAAGCCAACCTGAATTTAGAACTAAATGAGGCACACTGAATGAGACGGCGGTCATTCAAGGAAGGGAGGGAGAGATCAATGTACAGAGAATAGTGGTGAGTTGGGGAGGGGGACAGGCCTAGGCAAAACAGCAAAATGAGTGGAAGATCGGATCCAGTCTGGCCAGGGTACATTTAGGTGCAGCACCATAGACTAAGTTGCCATAATCAAAATTGGGGAGGATCATTTTAGTGATGATGTTCTGGTGGGCAGATATAGGGATACAGCTTTTGTTCTTATAAAGGTCACCAAGCTTAGGGTGGAGATTTTTTAAATATATGGTTCAGAGCAGTCAGAGAAAACGGTGATCCCAAGTGATCAAAAACAGAGACAGGGTGTGATGTCAGAGACACCTGTCCAGTGATGCAGGGATAATGGGCCAGCCAGCTAAAGATATGTCTGTTATATATATGCAATGAGAATTTAGCTATGCCTGGATTTTTCTTATTCTTTGGTAGCCAGGTAAGGCCTATGAGGTACAATGCCTGTTTTCAGGGGTGACACGGGGACACAGAGGATTTAAGTGACTTGCTGAGGGTCACACAGCATGCAAGCAGAGCTTGTGGGACTCAATCCCAGGTCTCCTAGATGTACCAAGCTCATTCCTAGCTCATTACTGTAACCTCCAGGCTATACTGCTAGCCAGGATATTGAACTGGTTACATCTCAAGTTCGAGTTTGCCATAACTCACCAGTTCCTGACTGAGGGTAAGCATGTTCTACTCTACTGTGAATTTAGATAGCTTTGAGTAGGTTTTCCCTGTGTGATCTCTGTCATCTTCTCTTCTTCAAATGTGTGTTTTTTATCTCTGTAGAAATACTGTAATCTCAGTAGTCTTTAATGTAAAATTTCCTGTAACATATGTAAATATCTTGGAATATTAAATGTTATTTTTATATACTTCATGGTTTCAGTTACTGAGTCATTTCAAGTATAGATAACCAGGAGTGAACTTGCAAATCTGTGACTGCTTTCTGATGAGACAGACTACAATGTTAACATATCTAAAGCAAAGTATTCTCAGCTGTGACAAAAGGGATGCATTGTTTGCCCTTTGGAAAGATCACTGTACTGTGTGATCAGTGGCTCTAGTAGGATTCGGACCTAGATGTACCCCAAATGAGTAATGCTGAGTGATGGCAGCATATCAAGATAATCCTTTCAGACATCTAAAGGGTTGTGGAAGTTGGTAGCAGTACAACTGAGTTCTGGGAGAGAGCCAGTCTGTGACAGATATATAAGGAAAAAATAGCAAAATAAGGTGGGATAGTTAGACTAGCTGAGAGAAGATGGTTGTGTAAAATGATGAGCAGAAGGCAAATGTACTAAATAATTACTTCTGTTCTGTATTGATGGTAGAGAACAATGATTCCCTGCTGGACAGTGGTATCAAGGCTGCTACATGTTGGGGGGGGGTCAGGAAATGGGCAGAGCAGAAATCTTAGTTGACAGGCTAAGAAAAGCATCTAGAATCTAACAGGGTAGACAAGGAACCAGGTCCAGATGGCCTGCACCTATGGGTACTTAGGGAACATGCCCAAGAATTGGCAGTACCCTAACCCATCTATTTAATGACTAACATTGAGGTCTGGAGGGGTACCAGAAGATTGAAGGTCCATTTAAGTAGTACCAGTCCATGGGGAGAAGACAGAGAGAATCCAGGAAACTACAGGCCTGTCAACCTTCCCTCCCTCGTAGGCAAGCTGATGGGGACCATAGTCAAGGAAAGATTTGTGCCCTTCTTACAGGATAACTGAATAAAGGACAACAAGCATCATTGTTTTGTGAGCTGTTGTTTGGATTTCAGTATGTTTTGAGGAGTCTTGAGTATGTTTTTTCCTTTTTATATGATGATGATGAGTGTGGGTAAAGAGAGATTTTGAGGGTTGGTAGAGTATTATGTACTAGTAATTACATTTCTGCTAGCTTTTCTGTGTTATTATATATGCGGTAGTCGAAGTGTTTGGAGGGGTATCCAAGGGTTTGTAAATAAGGGGTGTATATAGTTTGCACATTCAGTTTTGGAGTGTGCGGCCAGGCTTCCGGATTATGTGTGTGTCTGTTTTATTTTTTTGGGAAAAGAAATAAATTTTTCTTTAAAAAAAAAAAATCATTGTTTTGTGAGCTGGCCCAATGGCACTGAGGGTTGATGCACTGGATGCCACACCTCACACCACGCCAGCAGCATGAGATCAGTATGCCAGGGGTTGGCCAGTGAGGAGAGGACTGAGCATCCATAGGACTGCTCTCCTCTCTTGAGGAGGGTGGATTAGTGGTTTCCCAGCATCAGCATCTCCAAGAGGAGTCTGGCTACACTACAGCCAGGAAACACATCTGGAGGGCATGGAGGCAATGGCAGATATCTGTGGGCTGGATGTGGGAGCATGCCCATCTTATGCTGGATGTCATTGCATGTCCTTGCCTCCGGAGAAAGTCACATCATGAACAAAGGAAACACCCCACACTCAGGATGGATGTTGACATGCCATGGCCCCATGCCCATCATTAAATCCTGCCCACCGGAGTCCCTGATATCCTCCAACTCTCTCCATGCCTACAATATATATGAATTATAAGGAGCACAGTGTAATGGAAGTGGCCCCACCCTGAGGGATGCAGACCAGGTGGCTTATTGCAGGTAAGGTGTCGGGTGTTTGGAGCACCCGTGGGGGGGATTCACAGTTGGAAAATCTCAGGCCAGGCGGGAGACACCAGGAGACATCTGAGGGAGGTTCCTGAGTGTGGTGACTGAAGGGAAAAAGAATGGGGAAAAAAACATCATAGTTTTGTTACAAAACATTTGTGTCAGTGAGGGCATGTGCCAGACCAACCTGATACTGTTTTTTGATTATGTCACCAAGGCAATTGATAGGGAACAGGTGGTAGAGTTCCTCTTCTTTGAATTCAGCAAGGCCTTTGATTCAGTACCACATTGGAGAGTGCTAAAGAAGTTGGAGGACTTGGGAGCAGAGCGGGATTTAGTAAAGTGTGTAGAAAGCTGGCTTGGGGGGGATGCAACAGGGGGTGGTGGTGAACAGGAATAAATTGAGGGACAGGGAGGTCATGAGCAAAATGCCACAGGGATCAGTCCTGGAGCCTGTCCTATTTTATATGTTCACAAGTGAAATAGGGGAAGGTATCCAATGGAAGTTGTGTCTCTTTGCTGATGACACACACCAATGTGGCAAGGTACATCATAAGGAAGGAGTGCAGTAGCTCCAGAAAGAAATGAGAAACTAGAAAGAGATTGTCTAAGGTCTGGCATTTGAGACTCAGTGCCAAGAAGTGTAATATAACTCACTCAGGGAGGCAGAATCCATGCACATAATATTGTATGGGAGGGGCTAAACTGGCCACTTCAACTGGGAAAATGGATCTGGGGGTGACTACGTTCAAATAAACAAGTCAGTGCAACAAGGCATACAGCATGTCATTGAAGATGCTGGGGAGTATAGGGATGGGTTGTGACAGTAAGAGAAGCAAGGTGATTCTGCTAATATACAGATCCCTGGAGAGGCCTCACCTGATGTACTGTGATAGCTCTGGAGTCTTCAACTGAGAGTCGTGAAAGACATTGACAGACTAGAGTCACTGCTGTGATGGGTCACCAAGATGATCCACTTGCCAGCAGGGTACACCCTATGAGGATCAGCTGGAGCCCCTTAATATGTACTGTCTAGAGGCCAGACAAGTGAACAATCACACCTTATCAAACATAAATAAAATGTGTGGTATGTACTGACAAGGGCAGGTAAATGCAGGAACTAAAACTAGAGTTTCAGGAGTTAAGAGTTATGTTAACAAGGGGGAAGGACAAGCCAGAAAGGAAGGGCAGAAAGTGCAAAACAAAAAAGATACAGCATGGAAGTGAAATGGCCAATATTGGATCTGACATTAACCAGTAAGGAGGAGCTTGATTGGAACATATGAGTTTCTTAGGGGCATAAACCAGGTGAATAGTGAGGACTTCTTTGTAAGTAAAAGGGATGCAGTCATTAGGGAACATGACTGGTGGTGGTCGGTGGGGGCATGTTGGATCATGTTGGATCATGAGAAAGTTCTGCTTCACTCAGAGGAGAGTGTGGTGGAACTGTGAAACAGACTGCAAGCAGAAGTGGTAGGGGCTGCTACCCTTAATGGTTTTAAACATGGTTTTGATAGAGCATGGGGACTCATAGTCCCTAAGGGAGGGTGGCATGGGGTTGAGTGGTGGGGTAACAACATAGCAATATAGTAGGTTGTTGGGGGGAGGTAATATTGCAAACTCGATAAACCTTTGGTGCCCTGTCATCAAATTCTATGTTTCTATTTTTCTATGACTTTGTTTCCGCAGGCTCAATGGCCAACACACAAATCTTACCATGTGGTCAACTGCCTTTGCTCATCTAATTTATTTGCTATTTCCTCAAACATGACCAGCAAGTTACACTGGCATAATCTTTTCTTAGAAAACACTTTAATATATTATGTCAATTCAGTTGCTCCAATGTCAGATTTTTTATGATTGTCTCTCTTATCTTCCATACAGTCAAGATCAGACCTTTGTAGTTACCTGAGTGACTTCTATTTCCATTTTTAACCAAAGGAGTCACCTAGCCAATAACTTATGGAAATATCATTGCAGAATTCCCATTGTTACAACCTTTTGCTCCTTGAGTTCAGATACACACTATAGGGTCATTGTGATTCCCTTTCAACTGACCTAGCTGTGCAACAACATAGCTAGCAGTGTCTTTTGTTATGCTGCCAAAATCCTCTGCCAATCCCTTGAATGTCTCATTCAGATGTGGAAACTCTCCTATACCTCCATAGCAATACAGACATGAAACATTCATTTTAGGTCTTATAAACATAGAAACACAAACAATTACATGGACAGACCTTTGGTCTATCCTGTCTGCTCAGGTTTACCCAACCCTACCCCGTGATCTACTGTCTAGACAGGAGTTTTGCCCTCACATCCTCCCAACTCCCTGCTTTAGTGTTACCCCCTAGGTAAATATTAAGCTCTGTGCTTTGTCCCAGCCATGCTTGAAACAGTTAATGTTTTTTTCACCCACCACCTCTGCTGGCATGCTACAGTATTTCATGTCTCAGCCACACTCTCCATAAAGTAGAATTTTCTCTCATCCCTCCTAAAATACCCCCACTCCACACCATGAATTCTTGTCCTCTTGTTTTTGATCTGTCATTTCTGGTAATTATTTCCTTGCAGTTTGCCTTGATTATTCTTTTTAATAACTTGAAGGTCTCTATCATGTCAGCCCTCTCTCTTCTGGCCTCCAGCAAGTACATGTTCAGTGCCTGGAGTCAATCCTCACAGGATCTGCCTTGTTGCCCATAGTCATTTTAATTACTGTACACTGCACCATCTCCAGCCCGTTCTGTCTTTCCTCAGGTGAAGACTATAAAATGGAGCATAGTATTCCAGATAGGGTCTCAACAGTGATGTTTTAAGAGGCAGTTTCAAACCTCCTATAATGTATGGTAGAATGCTGTTAAGCATAAAAATCCATACCAACTAAAAAGTTGTTATGCTGCAGTAGCTTGTTGTTATGCTGCACCAGGTACGTAGCTACTGCAGCATAACAACTTAGAACCTGCTTGCATTCCAAAAGCGTGAGCAGCGTTGTCAAGCTTTACCTCAGAACATTTACCATTTACCATTTACCCGAGCGGTAAATTCAACAAGGGGCTGTAAATGTAAAAATTATTAATTACCTCGCAGGCAGTCATCACAAAAACTGCAATGTGGACACCGACGAACTGTGAGTACACGAACTCCCGTGGCCTGCCCTAACAAAATTACGTCCTTTGAACTTTGACTCCAACGTCCCTCTTACTTGTCTCATCGTAGGTCATAGTCGGAGGTCATGGCACGCTCCGGATCAAACTTGAAATACAATAGATAGGTGACCATACACTATAAAAGACAATGTATGGTCCCCTATCCGTAACAAGTTTTAAAAATCTTCTCGAGGTCGTCATGACGACTGAACCTCTTGAGCTTCGGTCTCGAGGTTCCAAATGTCGCCATGACGACCCCTCGAAGAGTTTACAAACTTGTTACGGATAGAGGACCATACATTATCCTCTATGTTATCAAACCCCTTCCAATATACTATAACATACTGGTTGCCTTTCTGCAGGTCTTGTTCCATTGGCTAGTTTGTTTTAGGGAGTCACTTATGGTGACCCTCAGGTCCCTCTCCTCTAAGTAGTCAATCAATCAATCAAAATATTTTTTTAACCAGGCAGACACAATTGAACAAGTTCATTTTCAAGGTGGGCCTGGGACAAACAATAGATAATACAATATAGGTGAGAACAACATACAATTTCAAGTATTGTGTACAACAAATTACAATTTAGGTGAGATCAACATATAATGTCTGCAAGTAAAATGGTACAAAAGATCGTAATAAAAAAAATTATTGCAGATAAATAATTTGTGCATCATATACAAAGTGCAGGACATCGGGGAAACAGTAGGTTAAGAGTGTGCTCAGACAAAAAAAAAACAGATAAACAGGCAAACATAGGGGTTGAAAGTCATGGGTAAGAGGATATAAAGTGTGGATGTGGAGATGGGAGTGAAGGAGGGAGTGGGTACAGCAAAAGAGTGGAGTCAACAACAGAAAGAGACCTAAAGTCATGACACGGCAGGGGCAAAGGTCAGAGAAAAGAGTAAGTAGCTCTGAAGGAAAAGGGATCTAGATCAGGAGGAGCAGACACAGGACTCCTTGAAATGGAATGTATATAAGATTTTGAAAGCTGCCAGACTAATGGGGTAATTGATTCTTAGATTCTTTTGACTGTTATTCCATAGAAGGGGCCATGTGTGACTAATAGAAGCCCCACCAAACTGGGATTTGGCCTTGGACATTTTCAGCGAAATATAAGAGGCACTTCTCAGGGCATACTTACTTAAAGAGCAGAGAGTTAAGCAGTTCAAAATGTAATTAGGCAATTTATTTAGGATGCTTTTGTAGATCCAGATTGCAGCATTTCTCTGGCATCTAAAGCTAAGGAATGACCAGCCTACCGCTGAGTACAGAGAGCAATGATGGGTGGAATAGGGAAGGCCCATTATAAACCTTAGCGCTCTATGGTAGAGCATACCAAATTTTGAAAGAGCACCTGCAGGACCCTGGCTATGCAGGAAATCAGCGTAGCCTAATAAAGAGAGAAAGGTAGTTTGGACTAGCCTCAATTTTGCATCCCTGGTGAAGAGATTTTTTATCCTATAGAAAAGGCCCAGTCTCATTCTAAGTTTCTTTATCAGCTCTTCGATGTGAACAATGAAGGAGAGTCTGGAATCCAGTAAAACCCTCAAATATTTAAATTTTAATACGTACTCCAACTGTTCACCTAGTATTGTAGTAATTGGAGGGAGTAGCCCCATTGCGGCCGGGTTTGCTAGGTTAGGAAAGGGTGACAAGAACATCGCTTTTGTCTTCTTGGCATTTATTAGCAACTTCTGCTGTAGGAGCTGAGTCTGTAGCTGATTGAAATCGTCCTGTAGTTCAGAGTATGCCACTTGGGGGGAAGATCCGCTAGAGTAAAGTACTGTATCATCTGCAAATCAATGAATGTGGGCCTTTTTGATGGTAGCATCGATTCTGTTGATGTAAAAGTGCGAAGAGCAGGGGACCCAAAATGGAACCTTGGGGAACGCCTCTCTGAAGGGCTTTCAAAGCAGAGGCTTCATCATCCACTTTTACTTGCTGTCAACAGTCAGCAAGGTAATTCCCGAACCATCTGAGAGAAAGAGCATCTAGTCCAATGGTTTGAAGGGAAGTGCGGAGCAGACTATGATCAACGGTATCGAAGGCCTTACTGAGGTCCAGGAAAACTGCACAGATGAAATTGTTATTATCCTACTCACTCTGCCAATCATTAGTGACTTTGGCCAAAGTGGAAGTAGTGCTTTGTTGTGCTCTGAACCCTGATTGTAATGGGTTGAGAAGTTTTGATGATTCCAGATGGTTCTTGAGCTGGGTGTTCACAATTTTTTCCAATAACTTAGACAGGATAGGGAGAAGGGAAATAGGCCTATAGTTATTTAGGTCACAGGGGTCATCTGACTTAAACAAAGGGATGACATGTGCTGTTTTCCAGATGAGAGGAAGGTCGCCTTACGACAGAGATACGTTAAACAGATGTGTAATAGGCGCAGCTAGGACCCTATAGCCCATCTTTAGAAAAAATGGGTCAACGTGATTGGCACCTGTGCTTTTTCTGATGTCTAATTTTAACAGGAGTTCTTCCACCTCCTTCAGAGATGTGGGTTTAAGCGAGAAGGTATGACTGGAGGAGGGGATGCCTTGTTTATCAACCCCAAGTTGTGCTCGAAGGTTACTGGTGAGGGAAGAGTTGAAGGCTAGACCTGCTGTAGCAAAATGATTGTTGAAGACATCAAGGATTGATGATTTATCAGTGAGTATGGTACTACCCATTGAGATTTTTGTAGGCTAGGAAGTCCCAGCCAAATGGCCTTCTATACCCTTAATTACCTTCCAGAATTTGGAAGGGCAATTGGCTGAGAGATCACATTGTGAGCGAAAGAAATTAGCCTTTGCTTCTCTAATCATCTTAGTACAAAGGTTTTTAGTTCTCCTGAAGGAAATCCAGTCATTTGTTAGCTTAGTTTTACAGGCAGTTTTCCAAAGCCTATCCCTATTCCACATTGCGTCCGTCAATACCTCAGTAAACCACTGACAAGATTTGTTCCTGACTCGACCTTCACTAGTGGTGCTTGCCTATTAAGTACTCCTAGCACAAATTCTTGAAACATGTCATATGCTGAGGTGACAGATTTAGCTAGGTAAAAATCCTGCCAGCGCATGGAATGGCTCAGCTCCAAAATATATTCCCCGGGGTCAAAGTTGGGTCCACATCTTTTGGTAGAAAATTTAGAAGCAGGTGGCGGAGCTTGATTGGACCTGACACAAGCAATGAAGCAGTGATCACTGATGTCAGTGAAGAATACTCCAGCATGGGTAAACAAATACAGTTTATTAACTAAGATAATATCCAGCAGGGTGCTGTTGGTAGGATTTAACTTGTTTGGGTGGGTAGTTTCATTGATAAGATGGGTCCATCCAAGTGAGTCACAAAGTGTTTTTAGAGGAGTTGAGGCACTAGAAAACCAGTCTAGGTTGATGTCACCTAGTATTACAGACTCTGAGGATCTATGACCCAAGACCTTACTTAAATGATCCAGAAGCTGTAACCCTGCAGAAGGGGGCCTGTAGCAGCCTGACACACAAAGTGAGATGCCAGGAGAGATCCCAACCTGAAGGATAAGACTTTCAAACTCATTTTGGACAGATGTAGAGTCGACAACAGAGACAGAGAATTTTTCCTTAATGTAGATAGCAACCCCACCACCCCTGGGTGCCTATCAGTTCGGAACAGTGAGTAGGCAGGGAGGTTTACTTCAAGGTTGGTATGTGGCCGGGCGGAGACACATTTCGGTGACAACCAAAATGTCAGGGTTAGTGTAGCATATCCAGGCCTGGATGGAGCCGATTTTTTTCAACAGGCTGCACACATTAACATGCATAAAGCTTAGGCCTTTAAGGCTAGATAGGTCATTGGGTGATCCGATGGGACATAGGAGCCCAGGATTAAGTTCAACATTCCCTGAGCATAACAACAGAAGGAGCAGTAGCTTCCTGGATAACTCTAAGAGGAGTTTCAAGACTCTGATTCATTCATGTCTATGGGGGGCATGATACTGACAAGGAGGAGGCTTAAGGCTGATGCCTAGTAGGTTTAGAGTTATATGCAGTAAGACCTTACTAGTGACAAATAATGAGAAATATGTGGGCAACGGGACAGCTGTAGGTCCACAGGGGTGTATCCAGATAGGGTACCAGTATGCCAAGAAGGATGTGTGTCAAAGCACGGAAGAAAAGAGTGGATGGCACAGCTAAGGTATTCAATAGGGCTTAGAATGTCTGCACATTGTATATCCCTGGGTGCATTCTTTGATGTGGATTTAAATAGAGAGTGCAAGATGTAAGCAGAGACACACATAGCAGCAACCATTGGGCAGTGCCTGCACCCATCTTATATTAAGGGCCAGGAAGAGATGTAAGCTGAGTATCTAGGATTCAACCCTGGAGAGGGATAATAAGTCCAGGAGTATTATTGGGGCATAGTGTATTATAGGTGTACAAGAATAATGCCTGGAGGAAGTAAAGAAAGGTCCAAGATTCTAGTGGAGTATAATATGCCAAGGATATACTGAGTACAATTCTCGGGAAATTTTGGTGGAAAATGGGTAGGATCAGAAGTTCAATGCCTGGGGCCGAGTAAGGAGCCGCGAGGATTGCTATAAGAGAACCAAGGTAACAATTATGGTAGTAAGTGATATGTCCTGTAGGAGGATGGTGGAAGGAAAAAAAACAAAAAAAGGGTTGCAAGAACTCAGCGATGACCAATTAGTGTAAAGGGGACAGGCTAGGACTGTATTTAATAGAGGCTGGGGTTGGGGCGGGCAGTGTGGGAAGAAAATACTTGCAAAATTAATAATTTCTCTGTGAAAGCTGTAAAAGCCAGCAGGAAAGGAGAGAGAGAGAAAGCTTGAAGGAACCAATCGCTGAAGAAGCCAGAAGGCTGCAGCCAATGAGGTGCACTCTTTGTAGTGGGGTAGCCAATCGGTGTCCAGCGAGGTTCCCCGGTCAGGAAGGCAGGCTTACCCGGGTTTGGGTGCTCATGAGGTGGGTAGGTGAAGGATAACGGCTGGCAGCTCAGTCAGCTGCTGCTGCTGTGGAAAGCAAGCGGCCGCCCGGTCAAGGGCACCTGGGTTTAGGTGCTTGTGAGGCAGGCAGGTGAAGGATGACGGCTGGCAGCTCAGTCAGCTGCTGCTGCTGTGGAAAGTGAGTGGCTGCCCGGTCAAGGGCACCTCGGTTTAGGTGCTCCTGAGGTGGGCAGGCGAAGGATGACAGCCGCCAGCTCAGTCAGCTGCTGCTGCCGTGGAAAGCGAGCGGCCACCCGGTCAAGGGCACCTGGAAACAGGGCCAGGTTAACCCCTTCCATCCAGTATTCATAGGTTTCTTGTTCTCTAGTATATGTGCATCACCATGTACTTTTTAGCATTGAATTTCAACTGCCAGACCTTTGACAGCCTCATTTATCTTTGCAGATCCTGTAGCTCCCTTACCGCCTCCTTGCTATCTACCCTCCCACAAAGCTTAATGTCACATGCAAAGAGATGCATCTTGCCCTGTATTCCTTCTCCTATATCACCGATGAACATTTTGAAAAAGGCAATCAGGCACAATAAAAGCCTGCACTGTAAGCAGCTTCTTGGCTCTACAGTCTAAAATTCTAAGCTTTTTTAGAAGTCCATTAAAATTCCACCAAGGGCCTGACACTTCAGTGTGGGGCTGGTGGTCCCAATGTGCATTTCATGTGCAAAAACATTTTGGTTTACCTACTGTTTACTGTAGTATAGTAGATTGTAACAGATTAATTTTGGTTAGTTAGAGGCTGACATCTTCTGTTCAATCAATCAATCAATCAATCAAAATCTTTATTTATTCAGGCGAACATCATTGAGCAGAGCTCATTTACAAGATGGACCTGAGTGGTCATACAAATGAGGATACAAGTATTATTACATAGACAAGAATAGAATAAATAGCAATACAATGGCATGAAATGATTATATACAACAATTTACATATATACAAGTAACAATAGAACCATTTAGCCTGTAGGAAAAAAAGAGGACAAAGGGTATAGCAGTCCTAAAATATAAGTTATATGGTCTAAACTAGTTTTAAGTGAATATAATAGGTGATTCGGAAGAAGAAATTGAGTTAATATAATGGATAGAAAAAGGGAGGTTTAGTTGGGTCAGATTGGTGGGGATTATGCTTTATAAAAGCAATTGCAGAGCTCTGGAAAAAGGCGGAGAACAATCTTTTGAAGGATGCCAGAGGTAGTAGGCTATCTAGCTTCATGGATTTTGGAGAGTTCCATGCAGCTGCTAAGGAATAGCTGAAAGCAGCCCTCCCATACCGGTGCAGGCATTGGGGACCTTTAAGTGATGAGTTTACTGATCCTTAAGGTGTATGGCCTGGTTGTAATTTGGGTAAAGCAATCAGTGATATAGGTCAGTAGTTGCCTGTTAACGCTTTGAGTATCCAGATAACAGCATTCCTATTTCTTCTGTGTTGCAATGATGTCCAGTTGACTGCCATATAAAGGGAGCAATGATGGGTGTTGGAGGGAAGGTCAGTAATAAATCTTATGGACCTGTGATACAGGGTGTCCAGCTTATGTAAGAGATGACTTGAACAATGGCAGTAGAGAAAATCAGCATAATCAATGAGGATAGGAATGAGGCCTGAATTAACCTTTTTTGAATCACTGTTTAGGTAATGTTTTATTCTAAAAAATAGTCGAGCCTCTGTCTTAGCTTTTTAAGTAACTCTTCAATATGGACAGAATAGTCAAGCCTGTTATCTATCCAGACTCAAGGTATTTGAAGTTATCAACAAATTCAAGTTTCTCTCCAAGTAAGGTGGATATATGTAGGGTGTTGGATGCTGGGGTAGTGGTAGTACAGCTCTTTGTGGTAAAGAACATAGCTTTTGTTTTTTGCATTTAAAGTAGTTTTTTGTCAAGTAGATTGTGCTGCAGAATGGAGAATTCGGATTGTGAAGTTCACAGGCTTTGGAAGGTGAGGGATTGCTGACATACAATACAGTATCATCCAGCAAACAGATGAATGTTAGATTGAGTGAGGTTGGCATCAATATTGTTTATATAAATAGCAAAGGATAGGGCCAAGAATAGAGCCTTGTGGTACACCCTTATCAGAGGTTTTGAGGTGGATAGGTAATTTCCATTTCTAACCAGTTGGCCTATCTGAAAGGTAATCCATAAACCAGTTGGTGATAGGAATCCAGGCCTAATGAGTTAAGGAGGTGAGTAATAGTCATGATCCACTGTGTCAAAGGC
Source organism: Neoceratodus forsteri (assembly GCA_016271365.2). NCBI lineage: Eukaryota > Metazoa > Chordata > Ceratodontiformes > Ceratodontidae > Neoceratodus > Neoceratodus forsteri. The sequence goes on along the minus strand of CM057449.1, from coordinate 536,124,883 downwards.
TTTACTCAAATCCAGAAACACAACACAGGTAAAATTTTTTGTCCAAATTAGTCTGCCAATCGTTGGTTACCTTGGCTAAGGCAGTAATGGTGTTATGCTTTGATCTAAATCCAGATTGTGCAGAATTTAGAAGGTTATTGTTATCCAGATAGTCCCTTAACTGAGAGTTTACTAGTTTTTCGAGCATCTTAGATAGTACTGGTAGGATGGAGATAGGTCTGTAATTGTTGAGATCCCTAGTATCACCAGATTTGAGTAATGGAACTACTTGAGCTGTTTCCAAGTAGATGGAATGGATCCAGTAGTTAGGGAAAGATTGAAGAGATGAGTAAGGGGCAGATAAGACATGTGAAGCAATTTTCAGGAAATAGGGATCCAGGAGTCTGCACCTGCACTTTTAGTTGTGTCTAAATTAGAGAGGAGATCTTCCACTTCTTTCACGGATATTGGGATGAAGGAAAAAGTTGAAGTGGCCATTTGTCCCACAGTAGTTTGCAGGTTCAAGGAAGATCTCAGGATGTTGCAGGTGATGAGTCAAATGCTAGGCCAGCAGTAGTGAAGTGAACATTGAAGGTATTTAGATTTCTTGTTTACCTGTAATTTCTGTGTCATTTAAGTAATTTGGTGGTTAAGGCAGGAGTAAATTCTGGCCCAGAAGTCTTTTATTGTACCCCAGAGTCTGGATGGGTTATTGTAGGAGGCATCCAATTCAGCTGTATAGTAGGCAGTTTTGGCAGTTCTTATTTTTTGTACATGAATTCCTTGCTTTTCTGAAATTTAGCCAATCACTGGTGTCCTTTGTTTTTCTTGCCTTTTCCACAGCTTCTCTGGTTCTCAAGGCTGCTTTAAGCTCAGAGAGGTGAACCAAGGGCAGGATTTTACCTTAGTTCTGATACTGGTGATAGGTGCATGAATATTGAGAACATTGGTGATAATATCCTTTAAAGTCTGGAGTGCTGTTTCAACAGGGTTGTAAGATAGAAATCTTGCCAATATATTGTAGTACTCAGGTCATGGAGGTAACCTGAGATATTGAAATTCTTTTTGACCTTTGAGGATAAATTCTGCAGGATTTGGTGGTTTGAGTGTGGATCTTATGCCAGCTATAGGGTAATGGTCACTCACATCACTTGGCAGTACTCCTGCATGTGAGTATAAGTGAGGCTTGTTTACCAACATAATATCCAGGAGTGAGCTGTTGCTGGAATTTCTTCGTTAATCCTAGTTGGGTCTTTAATCAGCTGTGTGAATCCATAAGTGTCACAAAGGTTATCAAAGGTGCAGATACATTAGACAACCAGTTTAAATTCAAATCACCAAGGATGACGGTATCTTCAGGGCCTTGGTTGAGAATTGACCCTAGGTGAGAAAGCAGTTTAAGGCCTGCAGAGGGGGCCTATAGCATCCAATCAGTTTAAATGGAGACGAATTAGGAAGGCAAATTTTGATTGATAAACATTCAAATTCATTTGGCTCAGATGTATTGATGAGGCAGGTTGCAGAGATGGTGTCCTTAATGTATATGGCCACCCACCACCCCTGGAAGAGCGATCTGCTCTGAAGAGCTGGTAATTGGGAAGGTTTACAACACTGTCTTTTGTTGTAGGCCTGAGCCAAGATTCAGAGATGACCAGGAAGTCTGAAGAGTATGCCACCCAAGCCTGTATTAAGATGAACTTTTTAGGAGGCTGCAAGCATTGAAGTGTATGAAGCTTAGTCCTTTATGGTAGTCAGCTCAGAAGGGAAGAAATTGACAATGGGGCCAGGATTAATCTCAATGGTGCCAATGCATAAAAGGAGGTAGAAGATTAATTTGACTAGGGCTCAAGGGATAGGGATAGAGAGTGATCAGAGCATTTCCTCTTAATCCTAGATGCACACTGTGTAGTGGAGATGGTGCTGTTATATAGGTGTGTCTTTTATCATAACATAGGAGTCTGATGGACAGGCATAGAGGGTTTTTATAGATCCAGGATACATGTAAAGGGCTAGGGGAGAGCTGGATTGTTAGAGAGGCTTTATGTGGGATACCCCAGGGGTTGCAGTGTAATAGTGGTTCAAAGTGAATAAGGAATAGATGGTTGTACATTGTGGATGGCAGTGGAGAGCAGAACATACTATTACAAATCCCAGAAAGCCCTCCAGGTGACATCAGAATAACAGAAAGCAGCAAGAAGATTCAATAGCCTGCAGTCATGTTAGAGTTTATATAAGCTCTGATCTTTTGTTTGCTGATCCAGCTGTCTTCCATGGGCTAAGTACAGTCACAGAGGACTGCTCCTCCATCCTCTATACAGAAAACATTGTCCTCCTCACTAGCTCTAATTAAATTGTAAGCATCAATCAACATTTGTCCAAGGACCTATACTCTATAAGTAACTGGCTGACTGTAAACAAATTGCTTTTGAACTAGACTAAAATACAATCCATGTTGTTTGGAATGTTCACTAGATTAATACCTTGCCCATTCCCTTATTAATCAGTTATGATGATAGAACCCTAATCCCCACCATCACCTCCTTCACCTACCTTGTTGTTATCCCTGACCCCTCACTTTTTTATTTTATTGACAAAAGCATCAAACAGCAGTTAACAAAGAAAGGCAATGAGTAATCATAACAGTATTAAGCAGTAAACAAGCGTAGAAGGAAAATCCTCCTAACTTTTCATCTTACTTAAACAAAGTCTTCTTTTTAAACCCTCCCTCAAAAAAGGTCCAAGTCAAATGACCTAGGATAAAGTCCAAGTAGCTTCTTAAATTCTTATAGAAAAATAATTAATATTCCAAGACACTGATACAGATTACTGCCAAATTGTATGCATAATGTTATAATTGTCTCTCTGTTACAAATGTCATGAATAGCGAAATGGGTGATATGTCAGATATTGTCTGTATATAAGGAACAGGTTCCATATTTCTAGAAATGCCTGCCTACTGTAATTAGTTAGGGGAGTCAGCCATTCATATTCAGCCAACTTAGTAAGGATCAACAACCATTCAGTTACGGGTTGGGGGGGGTGACATTCCTCCAATGCAGGAGAATTTGTCATTTAGCTTGAAAGGCACCAGATATCAGCCAAGGCCGCTAGGAGTGTTTTAACTGGTTTGAGGGGATGCCTCCTCCAAGTATCCAAAAGAAAGTTTTCTTGCCAGTACAGTGCCAGTAATCTTACCACAGATCTGCATCACTTGAGGCCAAAAGCCCAAAATGGCATGGCAAGTCCATAATGGGTGCAGCAGAATGCCTTTACCATGGTGGCACCTCCAGCATGTGTCAGAGGTAATCAACCCCATGTTTTTGAGCACATTTAGTGTTTGGTACCACATATGCAAGATTTCTTCTGGATAAGCTGGTATTAAAGATCATGAAAATCTGAATGCACCCTTAAAAGCATACTTCTCCAGTCCTCATCCATTATAGGAGACTGAATTTTCTGACCCAAGCATCCCTACATTTTGTCAGTTTGGAGATATGAGAGGACAGCAGATAATTATAGATCATCTCAGTTGCTTAGTATGATCTACCCAAGCTGCAGTGATAGAAGGGAGGCAACCATTAACAGATTGCAAGGAGTAATTACTTTTTGTTTATATCGGACATCTCTTATCTGGAGAAACCATAAGAAATCTGAATGAGGTAAACTATATAGTAGTGCCAAATCCTGAAAGGAATGCAGGGAGCAGGCTCTGAGATCCAAGAGATATTCAACCCTGCTTATGCCCCTGCTGGCCCAGGAGTTCCAAAAATTGCTTTTCTGCCAATAGCAAGGTGGGGATTGTGCCACAAAGTTTCCCATTTCCCCAAATGATTAGATTTCCAATTATGGTTTCACAACAAGATTGACCAGCAGCTGGCAGAAAACTTGAGTACAGAACAGGCTGGGGGTGAGGAGGCTGTAGCTCTTTTTCTGGGTGACCAGCCTATGGTGGCCTGTCCAGGCTGCCAGACTCAAGCTGAAACCAGACTGGGGCACCACTGTCTTGAGTATACAGCAAGTGAAGGAGCTGAGTGATGATCTCCACGTGTTGGTAAGCCTGTAACCTTGGGATGGCCCAAACTCCATGTTCACCAGGTACTCTCAGTTTTTGCAGATTAAATCTAGGGTGCTTCCATTCCAGGGGAAATGCAGAGAATATCTGTTCAAATCATTGTAGTTTGTGCAGCGGGATATGCACCGGAAGGCTGTTTAAAAGGAAAAAGATCTTAGGGAAAGCCATCATTTTGTAGGCTACAATCTTCCCACTGAACTTAAACCTGAGATGTTTTCACCTACAAATGTCCATCTGCAAGGTGGTAAACAGCGGTTTTAAATTGATGTCTACCAATGTATTGAAATCACTTGGTAAGAACACCCCAAAATACTTGACATTTTTTAAGGGCCCATTAGAGTCTGAGGTGTTACAGGCATTCTCGCTTTGTGAACTGGTTTAGCAGAAGAACTTCTGTCTTACCCCAATTAGGTAGAGCAACAGAGAGTGGGTCAACCTTGTTGTATACCCCATTGAAGGCAGAAGAATTGAGAAACTTGTCCATTTACTAGGACGTGAGCTGTGGGATCCCACACTTGATTCTTCATCCCACCTTTTGGATATCTGTAAAACTGTTAATTCCATGCTGGTTGTCTCTTATAAAGTCATTCATAAGCTAACTCCCAAGCTCATCTGTCCTTTGCCTTACAAATGCTACCCCCAAACTCCTCTATGAGGCCCCTGTATTCTTGATTGCCTCCAAAGCTTCCCTTCACAGATGGGATGTCATTTACAACAATATTTATCAATTTGCACTAGCATCCTACAGACTTACCTATCACTGCTCCCTCTATGCTAGGCTTGGTTGGCAACCCCTGCATCCTTACATGACTACATACTTGGTGGTGTAATTTACAGACTTTGCATAATCATCTGCCTTTCTCCCTGGCCTCACCCTTTAAGTCAGCAAGTAATACACACCTCCTTTGGTCTCGTAAACATAGCCTCTTGTTTGTCACAAAATTTAGCATGAAGAAAGGGGAACTGTTATTTACTTTTGCCAGTGGATGGATGATTGGCTCAAGATAGCCACAAACCATGTTGCTGTGGAGCAATAGCAACAGTAGCAGGGACCGTGATATGCTTTTTTCTTTTTAGTATGGGTATACCACCATTGCCACACTCATTTTTATTCTCACTGTTTTTTCCAGACTATCTTGTTTTAAGCCCTTGGTCCCAGGTGTCTGTTTCTGTTTCTATTATTTGCTTCCTCCTAGCCTACCTGTGTGGTGTCCAAGAGGTGGAGGATCTGCCAGCAGCAATCAGAGCCAAACCACCCTGAAGAGGGTTTTAGAGACAAGGGGATCACCATTTTGCTTTCTTTTTTTTGACATTATCCTACTTTTTGCCCCCTCACCTACCACTGATATTTCTGCCCTAGTCACAGCATCCCCATGGCTTCTGCCTCCTACTAAGCCCCTAGTGCTGCCCTGGTTACCCCTGGCTTACCTCCTGGGGGCTGGGTCACGGCACCATAGAGGGCATTGGTATTGTGATACTGGTATCTATTTGGGAGAGGTTGGGGCCAGAAGGTTAATCAAAGCCCAGAGACAGGGCTTCATCTAGGTGGCAGGTGTGGAGGATTTTGTCCACTGTAAGCTGGGGTGGAGACATGCAATGATACCAGTGTCTGTCCCACCCCAGAGAGATATTCGATCTTGTGTCGGTCCAGGGCGACAAACCCAGTCTCCACCAGGTGTCGCTCCTGTGCCGAGCACATAGCCCCTCCATCCCCTGGAGAAGGAAAGCAGTCCTAGGGATGCTCAATCCATCTCCTCCCAGCTGGCCCTCTGATGACCTGGATCATTCCGGAACATGGGTTGCCAGCGTCACAAGAGGAAATCCAACTGCTGTACCGGTGGGCTGGCCAAAGACTGTTTTGCTTTCTGCCGGCATTGTCTGCATTATCTGCATTATCTGCACTGACTGTGGCTGAAGGATTGAGCCCTGAGTGATTCTTTACGGAAACTAGAGGGGGGAGTCCATGAGGAGCCATTGCGATTCTATCTCTGAGCTGCTTTATCTACGGGCAAATTGTATGGAACTTTGAAGTACGAGTGGGCTGACTGATTTGAGCTGCAAGCACCTAGGGAAGTCCACTAGGTTGTTTTACAGTTATTTTAATTCAAGGAATTGCTTGTATACTACTTGGATATTATAATTCTTTTTGGTTTTATTTCCTGTTTTTATTTGCTTTTGTTGGCTGCGAGTTTCTTTTATTTTTATCTTCTGAGTGCTGTACTGCTCATAGGAGCAAATTTTGTTAAGATGTGGCTGTTGTTTTTATGTAAATTATAGATTAGGGTTTTTTTTTTAAGATTTTTAAATTTTTCCTCTTTTTTTCAAGAGATAAATTGGTTCCTGATGGTCATATGACCATTTCCATATAGTACTTGCATGGCGTTCTTGTCACAGATCACCCTTTTCCTTCATACAGGAATGCAGGGCCTTCAGTGTCTGGTGCTAGCCCTTGTTTATTACCAGAATTTATTTTTTCTATTTTGAAGCTTTCGAGCTGCCTGTATTGTTTTATTTCATCTAATGCAGTGCCTTCAGGCAGGATTTTTAACTGCGCTGAGCTAGTGCACAGGATAATCTAGCATTATTTTAGCCACAATCCAGTGACCAGTTGCTATGGCAGTGCCTTGTGCTCAACTATGGAGAGAGTGTAAGTTTTTCTTCTAGTTATGTTGTGCTGTTTTAAAAAGTTTTAGAGTCTTTTTATATAGTATTGGATGTCAGCTTTTGAAAGTTGTTTAATAATTATACTGTATGCAATGTTGTATTATTGTAGGATTCTATTGATTTTTTTTTGTCTTTCAGACCAGTGCCCAGAACATTCGATGATATTGGTGGCCATCAAGCAGGTTCTTCTTTTTGGTATCGATTTATCACAAAGCAAGAACCAGGGGAATAATTGCTGATCTGCTGACTTTGACTTTGTGACAATATTGAAGTGGCCTAGCAACACAGAGAAGTTTTTGAGCTAAGCATCTTGGCAATTGTGCCAGTTTTGAACTATTCATACTGTGTTTCTCATCACCTTTGGTTGTCATTGAACTAATAAGGACATTGGTTTTGAATAAATCTACAGCACATCACAGATCAATCTTGAAGGGGAGAATTCCAAGGAAATCTTAAGTACCCATGCTGGACTGTATAACATAATTTTTATTTCCACAGCCTTGATTTTTCAGTGCTAAATTGTTTTTCTGTTGTTGTGAATTGTTGTTAATTGTTGTAAATTGTTTGATGGTTCTTACAAGAAAGCAATCAGCTGCGATGGCAGATTCTGAACGATTACAAATTCCAACAATGGGCCAAAAGGTTGGCTGGCTCTGTTAGGGCCATGAATTGTACTAATAATTGTAAAGGGAAAAAAAAGACCATAAAGTTAATGCAGACTCCCTACTTTACACTTCTAGCCAGGAGCCCCCTCTGGCAAGAAAGATAGTACCAACTAGCCCAAAGTAATTATAAAAAAGGCAACAGAGGGAATAAATCTACTAACAACACGCAAAAAAAAAAAAAGCTAATCAAGCAGGAAAAGCTAAGGGATCTAAAAACATTGAAGTTAACATTAAAAAGCCCATTTTGACCATTAAACAAACTAAGATAACCACATTTCTGGTTAGAACTACTCCTGCAAATGAAATCAGTGAACAGTGTAGTACTCAGAAGCACTTAAGTAAATTAAGTCCTACTTTGGATGTCTCCATGGCAGAATGTAACACTGTATTTGAGAGTGAGCTTAATTTTGGGCATGATTTCTCTAGGCTTTCCTTTATGCCTAAAGTCTTCTCAGAAACTGATTCTATTTATCATCTTAATGAGTATAGTAGAGAAAACAGCAGTGAGTCTAGTAGCGTAACTAATTTATCATTCCTCACAGTAAAAACAAATGTGGATGGGAGAACTTTGGCCAAACAGACAGCCAGGGAAGCTTTGATTGATCTATACTATGATACCTTATCAGACTCTTTATATTCTCTGGAATGTTTTCCAGAACCAGATCCTAGTACCACGAAGATCCATCCTAACTGGTCCTCAGACTTGCAGGACATTACTGTGGGGACACAAGAGGCCATTGCTGGGTTAAGAAAGATAGATACTAAAATAAGTAGCAAAGTCCCTCAATGATCACACTGTTGCTGTATGTTAACGGAGGCTGGGGTAAGGGACCATGTTGGGGAACAGATTCCCTCTTACCATTTTGCTTTAGACAATGATCTTAAAACATTTATGTGAGATCCTATGTAGCTCATCTCATGATATTGAACCAATTAATGGGAGTCTGTAATAAGTTAGAAACCCTTAAGTGTAACATTGCTATAATGGTTCTAGACTAGATGATGTACTCAGTAAGTTGGATAAACTGGCCCCCATCACTGGGTCTCCTTCCATCCCACTCTCTGATACTGCTCAACCCACTTTGCTTTCTGAGACTACTCAAATTAGACCAGATTTTTCTACTGTTTGCATTCCTGTCTCTCCTGCTAAATTAGCATTAAAAAATAAAAAGAGGGCTAGGAGAACCAGGAAAGCTAAAAATAAAATCAAGTTCCTGATTGGGACACTAGAGTAAATGAGGCTTTATATAATGATAACAAACCAATGGCTGAGATTGAGAATGATGCTTTGGTTCTGGTCTTGTTTCATGAGGCCATGAATAATAACAGCATCAGCCTCACAGACTTTCATGAAATAGAACAACTGGAAAAATGTACAGCACCTGATAAGTAAGTTGTAGATAAGGTTATTAATAAAGAGTTCTTATGCGCCATTAAAGTGATCAATCAGCAAATTACTTTTTTGAGACAAGACCTAGGAAAAATTCAGAAAGAGCTGAGTACAGGATTTCCTGTAGTTCTCCCTAAAACAGAAAATCTTACAAAAAACATTGATAGGGCTAAGCAAAATGGATACACAGGACAGTCACTTCACAGTTGGTAAAGTGCTGGTTGATCTAAAAGATTTTGTAATTCTGAGCCTACATGGCTGCTGTTGGAACAATGCAATTTCATATGAATAAAATAAAAAGCAGATTGTGCACCTACTCAGGGCAACTACTGGTACAGATATTGTTGACAGTGAGATAGTTCAAACTTGGGTTGACCAGGATCATGATGGTTTGAGATGTGTGTTCCTTTTCTGTGCTTGTGTTGGGGTTGCAAACCATAATTGGCTTAACTATAACAGCCTGCAGGCTCAGGGGTTTTCAATAGATTTTATTAACTGGAAACTACTGAATCAACCACCAAAAAAATGTTCCCACAAGCACAATTAATATCTTCGGTTTAAAGAAAATACTAAATGAAAACCATGGTAGGCTGAGAAATGTGGTTCACAACCTGCTTACACATGCCTTGAAAATTCTTGCACCAGCTTTTAAATTACTAAGAGTTTTTAGGCAAAAGACACAATCTGGTGTTGGCCAGGTTGATGCTGTTGTAGTAGGAGAAGTGGCTTTGGATATGATTTTGTGTAGGGCTCCTTTATTGGACCCAGCAGGAATGCACATTATTGATAGTAAAATTTTAAATTTAACTTACCAGGAACTTAAATGGAAGCAGCAGAATTGTAGTGAGCTCCCCCACTTCTAGGGAGATGTTTCTTTTTGGCCTGTGTCGTATGGAAAGTGAGACTAATTAGAAGCTTAGATTAGTTGTAAGGGACATATTAGAAACTTTTGAATTTAGCTATTACGGATCATAATGCTTTAATAGCCCAGAGATTGGGTAATGACTTAGAAACAGATCAAATATTAATTCAGGTGAAATATATGAACTTATATGATAAACTCTTGCAGAATGCTTCACTGCTTGATGTGATGTTGCTGCACATTGTTGCCACTGATCAGGCTGCAGACAACAATGATTTTATACCCACTGTAATAAATCCAAATTTTGAACCCACCGTAGTCCTTGAGCAAAGTGAGATACCCCAGGATTTTCAGGTGATAGAGACCGTTTTATAATGTCCCAGTATCAAATCAATTTAATCTGTTGTGGGAGCAAAATGACAGACAACAGCCATTTTCTCCTATAATGGAGAATGTTGAGACAGAGGGGAAAAAGAACTTAATGCTTATATCATGGAACATAGCTGGTCTACCAACAAAGTTTGCAGATGGTGAGTGTGTTAATTTCTTGAAACAAGCTCAAATTGTATATGTATAAGAAACACGGCATCAATCAGCCACTGATGTTACATTAAATGGATACTCTACCTGCCATATTCCTGGCACCAAGCTGCTTAGACTAGGTAGACCCTCTGGAGGCTTAGTTACTTGGTTCAAAATTATGGAAACCCTATCAGTAGATTTAATATTCTCTAACTCCTTCTCACAGGCCTTACTTGTTATGATGTGACCTTTGGTTTTTTTGTTTAGTTAATGTTTATATTCCCCCTTGCAACTCCAAATTTTTTAAGCATAGTATGTGGGAGGAATTGAAGGATGTTATACATAGGACCTGGGCAGCAACAGCATGTGAGAAGATGTTGCTATGTGGAGATTTTAATGCCAGAATAGGTAATTATGGTGGATTTGCAGATAATGAAATACAGAACTGGCACTCTGGGAATGCTTTCATATTCCCAAGAGCTTCATTAGATCTAAGATTTAATGCCAGAGGGCATAAACTTCTTGAAATTGTAACTCCTTTTAATTTAGTACCACTAAACAGGACATTCAAGGGTGATGCTGAAGGTAATTTCACACAGTATAATAAGCAGGGCCCTTCTGTGATTGATTTTGTCTTTTGGAATGACAGTATGAATATTTGGGACTCTTGTTCGGTTCCCACTAGGTCTGATAGTGACCATTTCCCTTTGGTATTTTGATTCAGACTTCTAGTTGATGAACCTATGGCTTTAGGCTATGGCAATTTGGAAATAAGGAACAATGTCAAAACCAAGTGGAATGAACACAGTTCCAATGAGATAGGTCCCTTGCTACGTAGGGGTTTTCCTGATAAAGAGTAGGTCAACTGGAATCTATTTAGATGGGCTGATCAGTTGGAGCTCAGTATTGAGGCAATAAGGGAACTGCTCTCTGTCACTGTAAGAAAGCAACAGCACTAAGGCCACAATTGATTTGATAAGGATTGCTGTCTTGCCAAGAAACAATTATATCAACTAATCAGAAGGGTTAGAGTAAGTAGAAATATATGGCAATTTAAACTTTTAAATAAAGCTAGAGCTACATATAAAAAACTATTAAAAGAAAAGCAGCTTGAGTTTCATCACTCTCGATGGGACAAAATATTAAGGGCAATTGACTGCAATGATCAACACACCTATTGGTAGATGGTCGCACATGGAACTAATAATTGCAAAGCTGGGATAGACTCATACAGGCTCTGATGCAGCAAAATGGGGGCGAGGGGAGCCCTGGTACTTTTACTATAGACTCATACATATCCTTGGATACTTGGCAAAAGCACTACACAGATATCTTTTTTGATCCAAGGTTAGGATGGTGATTTGTTTGAACCAAGAATAGACATGCCACATGTTGTATTCTGCAATCAGCAGGATGTATATGTAGCCATTGAATCTATGAAAAAACATAAAGCCCCAGGCCCAGATCAGATTCCTGCAGAAGTTTGTTTGGACTCTCCCATGTTTGGGGCTTTTATATTAATGCTATTGTTTAACTGCTCTGTCAGTCAGTTAAGATTTCCCATTTCTTGGAAGAGGGCTATTATAATTTCAATCCACAAAAAAGGAAACAGATCTGATCCTAAGATATACTGTCCCATCTCTCTGTTGGATAATTGTTGTAAAATATTTTCTAAAATAGTGTTAGCTAGATTATTAGAAGAAATAAATGCAGGGGGCTGTCGGAGTTCAAGCAGGATTTCGGGCTGATTATGGTACGGTGGATAATTGCTTTGTCTTATCTCACCTTTATGAGAAATATGTTAGCTTGTGTAAACAGAAAGTGTATCTGGCATTCATATACTTTAGCTCTGCTTTTGATTCTACTTCTTGTACTATACTATGGAAAATAATGAGGGGATTGGGTATCTCTGAAGAAATTGTTGCTATTTTAAGTGAACTTTATCATAATACCTGGGCGAAGGTTAGATTAGGGGCATCTAGACAATTTTCCTCAACCTTTTGTACTAACTGTGGGGTTAGGTAGGGATGTGTTTTGGCCCCTACCTTGTTCTGCATTTACATAAATCATTTGTTAATCACCTTGAATAAGTAACAGACTCTCCCAAAATTATAGGAAAATTGTGCCCAGTGTTGGCATATGCTGATGGCCTTCTTTTGCTATCTTTATCCCAAAAGGGGCTTCAGGAAAAGCTTGATCCTCTAGATGATTATGCAGGTAGGCATAATCTGAGTATCAATGTGAACAAAAGTCACGTTATGATAATGGGATCAAATAAACTAACCCCATTTTCGTGATTAGGTTATAAAAGACTTAACACAGTAAAATCATATCCTTATTTAGGCCTGCTTTTTGCAAATGATGGGAAATGGGTCAGACATATTGATACCCTTCTCCCTAAAGTAAAACAAACTGTGAATTCTATTAAATCTTTTAATTATAAATATGGAGGAAATTCTGTTAGACCACTGATTACAGCAGTTAAATCTAAGTACTATGCGTAAACATTACACCACTCTGAAATTTGAGGATTGGCAAATTATAGTGCAATAGAAAGTCCTCTTAATAAACTATTGAGATTAACTTTTGGCTTAAATAATTCAATCCCAGTGGCACTAATTAGGGCTGAAGTAGGTTTACTTAGTCTATTAGCAGATGCCCAAACTAGGATTGGGGTAAACTATTTGCTAAAGTTACTTACATTAGTTCAGAATAGATTGCAAGCCCTAACTGGGAACAGAGAGGACACACCACCTTCAACTCCATTCCAGGGCGGGTGCAAAACTCTAGGTGGTCTCTTCTATCAAATACCTTGGCCTTACCCTGGACCAAGGTTTTTCCCTAAAGAATCACGTAGATCAAATCACAAAATCCATACATGTGAAATTAGGCATCCTCTATAGACTAAAGGACCAAATCATTCCTGAAACCAGGGCAGCCATTGCCACAAGCGTACTCCTCCCAAAGATCACATTCGGCACCCCGATCCTCCAGGGTGCGGCCACGATGGAATTAGGAAGGCTGCAGACTCTGTACAATAAGATCGTCCACTTTGCCACCTTGTCTCACCCTATGACTCACCACTGCGAGGCCCAATCCAGGCTCAGGTGGCCGTCGCTAGATGCTCGTCTAGCTTACCCTTCCCTCTGCCTTACATACAAGATACTTGGTCCCTCTCCCCCAGCCTGGTTGGGCTTGTCAGGGCAAAACCCAACCCCAGTGCCTGCGCTCATCAGGCCAATCTCTGCTTGAGGTCCCTAAGATTAGGACCAAAGCCGGGTCTAGGTCGCTGCGTACACACGCCCTTCCACCTGGAACAACCTCCCTTGGAGGTCCGGGAGGTGGAGACTGTTTCTAGCTTCTGGTCACTGCTGAAGGGACACCTGCTCAATAGGAGCATATGTCTATGCCATAGTACCTGACCTAGCTCAGCCTCTTGAGCAGCCCACTTGACCTCCTAACAGCCATCCTGGCAGGACATCTGGTCCTCTTCTCTTAGAAGGGTGCACTTAGGTCCCTAACTTGTCCCCTTCCAACCCTGTGTACATATCAGCTAACCCTAGGTCTACAGGCGCTGCCCACTACCTCCTGTGGACCTGGTATCTAACCTACTACTTAGGATGTTTAAAGGCTTAGCGTGCTCATTATTTGTTACCTTCACGCTCCGCTCTTTTGCGCTCTGCAAAGATATGTACTCCTACTTCTAAAATATTATTCCAATTTCCAGTCTGTACTGAACTGTTACCTGTATGTTGTTGTTGCACCCGGGTCGCCCCTGAAAAAGGGACCTCTATGGGCCCAGTGGGCCTACCCGGTCATCAAAATTCAATAAATAAATAAATAATAAATAAATAACTAAAAGAAAAAATATGCCTGGGATGAAATTGGCTGTAAAAAATCTAAATGGCTGACTGGCCTATGTAGAGTTTTAGAAAAAGTAGGTTTGTCTTTTTTGAGGGGCTATTTGGATAACAAAAATCACAATCAGCCTTAAATATAAATCATATGTTTAAAAAAAATTATGAATCATTTCAAAAGGTTGGACTTGGATGTCATTACAAATCTTAAAATAGCTCCCAGGGGAGATCACATGATGCAGAGTGCTGGGTAGAAGCTCCTTCAAGAAGCTCCTGCCTCCCGATCATTAAATCATCTTTTTCAGACGCCCTAACCTTTTATTTTCTTGTTTTCAAGATTCAGCACAGTCTAATAGCTGTGGCACTCTGGTTTGGGCATATTTCGGGTGGATGGAGGCTTACATGAAGAAAGCCCCACAGATGCACACCCCCCAGCTACTCCTGAGAAGGCCTCTAAGAAATCCAGGGCCGCAGGTGGGCCTGGGCCTGACCCTCCAAATCAAATTGGTGAACAAGAACCTTTAACGCTTTCCAGGTTCCTCGAGGAATTTAAACCCTTTCATGTGGAAATGAAGGAAATGGCAACGGACTAGAAATCTCTTTCCAGAAAGTTAGATGAAGTCTCACTATCTGTTTCTGATAATACAGCTCAAATAGTCTCCATAGAAAAAAACCTCGGAAGTCTCGATCCTGATCTGGTCTCGATGCATCAGAAATGATCTCACTTTGAATCTAAACTTGAAGATCTAGAGGGCTGAAGCCATAGAAACAATGTTGTGAGTTTCGGATTACCGGAGGGAGAGGAAAGCCAATATGTTGTGGCATTTGTTCAGAAGCTGGTTGAGCGAGTAGCCAGCCCATCTCCTTTTGGCCCTGGCTATATTATAGACCGAGCCCACAGGTTCTTACAGCCAAAACCTTCCCTGGGGGATCCCCCCCACCCCATTATCTGCCATTTTTTGAACTATTTGGGGAGACAACACTTTCTACAGAAAGTACGAGCTTTGCAAGAGGTTCACTGGGAAAACATGAAGCTGAGAATTTCACAAGATCTGCCTGCCTCAGTTCGCATGAAACGCAAAGCGCTCCACCCTATTGTTTCCAAGTTAATTGCAGCAGGCTTGAAGTTCAGGATGGGCTACTTGGCCAGGCTACAGATCTCAATAAATGGATCCTGGAAAAGCTATGATGATCCTGAGGCGGCCCTGATGAATCTTAAGTCCGTGTTGCCAGATCTTTTCAAGGGCTCTTGAGTGGCTGTGTTGCAGTATGGAGAGATACAAGAAATTGAGAGTTGGAACTTTCATTTTTCCTTTTGGGGAAATCCATTTAGAGTGAAGACCTGGGGAAACTTCCCCTGCTGATCTAGACTGGGGGGATCATCGCGGGCCATCCCGGTTTTCTTTTTTCTCGGTCTTACTCACAGGGGGCCCATGCTGGTTTGAAGCAGAGGACACTCGGTGTTTGGGGCCTGCTTGGGGTTGGGGGAAATTATGTACCAAGTCTTGGCAGCTTTGTACAATGGGTACAGAGAGAGAGAAGTTAGACTAGTTGTGAATCAGATTTGCATTTTTCTCGTCCGGATTGGTATTAGGATGGTCCTGGGCTATTCTTGATTCCTATCTAGTTATGACATGGAACAGGTCACTAGAGGATGTTCCTATCATAGGGGACTCGCGATGAAGCAACCCTTAACTCAAGGGGGATTTAATAGTACCTTGCCACTCGGTTTGTGCGCAGTACTGTCAATTTTCACAGGGAGGGCTTGCGCAGTGGGAGGCGGGTTATTTGTGGGTCAAGGCACTTGTTATGCCTTCCCCTCTGGCTTTGTGACTACACTTTTCCTTTTCTCAACTCCCGCTCTCAATATGTGCTGCAGTTATACCCCCCCCCAGGGGGTCCCTGATCTGGTATTTGTTTTACTTGGGTCGCCTTGCATGGTGAGTGCGGTCCCTGCTTCCTTCTCGATTCTGTTCTGGTTACCAAGATCACTTGGGTGGTGCATGGATCTCACTCTGGCCCCTTAAAGCAAATTCCCTACAAGCCATTTTGGTGGGATCAAGGTGAAAGCTCAGGCGCGTGCTTTCTTGTTTAGGGCATAATCAGTACTGTTTGTTTCCCAATATATGGATATCTGAGTGTAGCAGTTTTTAGTATTAGGGGACATCATCAGGGGCCGGGAGTAGAAGGAAAAGCACCAGTACTGTGCTGAACATTGCTTGTGACAGTTCGGGGGGTGGAGGGAGGGCAGGCCTTGGGGTATGGTTGGAGGGTGGGGGTGGTAGAGGGGATGAGTGGGATCTATTCTTGGGGGGCTTAGGGAGGAGGGTGGGTTTTACTGCAGTAACCCTGAGGGTATGTTTACAGGGGATATATAACCCGTGTGCTGTGCAATGGTTTTAGTTCAACTGTTTTTCCTGGATGGCTAATGAGATAACATTTGTGACTTGGAATGTTAAGGGGATCAGAAAGAAGCATAAACAATACCAGGTTCTCAAACATTTAAGTTTACTCAGCTCGCAGATAACTTTCTTACAAGAAACCCATTTACTAGAAGTGGAAGCCTTGCAGTTAAGGAGGCAGCAAGTGGGATTGATTTATAGCACCCAGGGATCTACAAAGAGCTGTGGGGTCATGCTCATGATTAACAGGGGTATTCCATTTGTTTTTACACAGGTTATTAATGATCCTGAGGGAAGATTTACCCTTGTTAAAGGTACCCTCTGGTCTGTCCCAATATTATTAGGCAGTATTTATGGCCCCAATCTGGATGACTCAGGATTTTTTATGAGGCTTATATCTATCATACTTCCAATGCTACCCATTAAGATTATTTTTGGGGGAGATTTCAATCAAGTATTCGACCCTAATCTAGATAGATCGGGAAAAGGTCTGGGAGGGATCACCCCTGGGCAGAAGGCATTCAATGATTTATTAGATCAATGTGGGCTCTGTGATGTCTGGCATGTTTTACATCCGGATTCTAGGGAGTTTACCTTCAGGTCTATGACACACGGTTCACAGTCCCGCATCATTATATATTTATTTCTCAGTCCCTATTGCCCAGGGTTAAGACCTCCTCAATTCAACCTGGTCGAATCTCTGATCATTCATTAGTAGTATGTAACTTGGTAGTGCTTAACTTATCTAATAGGGAAACCACATGGAAACTTAATGACCAACTTCTTATGGATGTTAAATATTGTAAACTCATAAGGGAACAAATATAATCCTTTTTCTTATTAAATCCATTAGATAGTGCAAAGCCAAATATTTTGTGGGGGCCTTTTAAAGCCTTCTTGAGAGGGATACTTATCAGCATGGCTGTTGGTAGGAAAAGAGCATGGGAGAAGGAACTAAAATTTCCTATTAACCCAGATCAGATCTCTAGAATCTGATTTCCCGACTAATCCCTTAGATGAGGATATGCAAAAACTCCTAGAGGTGAAAGATAAATACTTGGAGTTACTTTGAGACAAAGCAGAACTAGCTATTATTCGTACCAGGGCTAGCTATACCGATCGGGGGAAAAGGAGAGACGCCTACTGGCACTGCGTATTAAGCAACAGGAATCAATGAGATTTATCCCTCCTATCAGGGCAATGGCAGATAGAACTTTTAAAGTATCTCCCACTGAAATAGCTCAAGAATTTGCCAGTTATTACACAAAGTTGTATGGTGACATGGAGCACCCCCCTTGCTCTGAGGACATAGAGTGTTACTTAAAGGATTCCCATTTGGCCCCTCTCTCTTATCGGTACAGAGATTCTCTGGTTGTCCCTAGCTCCCAGGAGGAAATTGCTAATGTTATTAGTGAATTACCAGCAGACACGGTCCCAAGTCCAGATGGATTTTCCTCTCTATTATATAAGGTCTTCTGAGACCTCCTATTACCAATACTTGGTGTTTATTTCAGCATATCTTATCTGGGGCGGAAACAGATCTGCACCTCTACGAGGCCCTGATCGTTCTGCTCCCCAAACCCGATAAAGACCTCAAACTGGTACAAAGTTACAGGACTATTTCACTTTTAAATCAGGATATTAAAATTCTCGCTAAAATACTAGCTAATAGGCTAACGGTAGATCTTCCTGGGCTAATAGGTACAAACCAGGTAGGATTTATGAAAGGGCGTTCATCCACCGATCACTTTGCACCTTGTCACATGTCTTCTCGGCTACCAGGGACACGGAGTTTCATGCGGGCTTGGTCTCCCTGGACGTTGAGAAGGCATTTGACCAAGTGAACAGGAATTTCCTGTTCCAAGCCCTGGAGGCTTTCCACTTCCCCTCTCTGTTTGTCTCCTGGACCACTACATTCTATAAAAAACCCACGGCAAGAATTTCTGCGAATGGGGCCTTCTCCCAGCCCTTTTCGCTTCATTCAGGTATGAGGCAAGGGTGCCCCCTCTCTCCTCTATTATTTAACTTATATTTGGAACCTCTTATTCATAGCCATAAGCCATAAGCTTCATGCTACCTACCTTATGGAACGATCTACAAAAAACCCTCAAATTAAGCACTCTAATCAGTATAAATGCTTTCAAGATGCTTTATTTCCATACAATCAGAGAAGTATGTAACTGCTTCACCCACTCAGACCCAGTACTGGTATATAGCCATGCCTAGACCCAAGTTTAAGTACTGACCCGTCCAGCTTGCTCCTCACCAGCCTAATTGTTCTCTCTCTCTCTTATTCCCCTGTCTTATCAACACTAGGCCCATCCATCCCCTATTCTTCCTTTCCCAACCTCAGATAGGAGCTCACTACCCTGGGTTTGTGACATCCCTACCATGCCCGTACTTTATAGCATTCAATCCCAGGCTCCACATACTCCTTTTTCTCCATCCACCTTCTCTACATCCAGCTTTACCAACTCCTTTCTGTGCACCGTGCCCTCCTAGCCTTTCTCCCCTACTTCCCTCCCTCTCCTCCCCCTACCTTCACCTCTACCTGATGTATATTTTTATTTTAATTTTTTCTTCGTTACTTCCTCCTGCAACCTTAGATAACCTGCTTTATCTTCCTATAGACACTTCTATGTATGTAAATACCGTGTAATCTGTACAATATCTGTATAATTCTATGTACATATGAACTCCTTTTTCTTCCTCTCTGTAAAGAGTATTATCTGTATTGCCTTGTAAATACCTGTGTTGACCTGTATATACAATTGTTCATGCTCCACCCAGGTCCATCTTGCAAATGAGCTTCTGCTCAACGATGAATGCCTGGTTAAATAAAGACTTGATTGATTGATTGATTGATTATTCAAAACATTCTTAACAATGTTTCTATACAGGGTGTGAGAATCGGGCAGCATGAAATTAAAGCCACCGTATATGTGGATGACTTGCTAATTCATTTGTCTCATCTGGTGTCCTCAGTTCCGACTTTGCTAAGGGAAATAGCAAGGTTTAGTGATTTGTCCAATTATAAACTGAATGCTAGTAAGTCCCTATTTTTCCCATTAAACCATAAAGTTTTCAAAAGTGACATTAGTCCTTTTGGTTTATGCTGGAATTCTAGGTCATTTAAATATCTGGGTATTAAACTTTCCCGTTACCCTCTAGCAGGGTTTAAGGAGAATCTAGATTCCCTATTGCAAGTGATTACTCACGACCTTGAGAGGTGGTCCAAACTTCCTATTTCTCTATGGGGCCAAATCAATATAATTAAGATGAACATATTTCCTAGGATTTTCTACCCACTGTCCCTTCTCAACACCTTTATTCCTTTACTCTGGTTTAAAAAGACACACGGTGTCTTCACTAGATTCATCTGGGCTGATAGGTATCCTCGTTTGGCTTATCATAAGTTGGCAGCCCCCAAACTGGAGGGGGGTTTGCGAATTCCCTATCTGGCCTTATTATTGGGCCAGTCACCTTGCGTAATGCTTGAGATGGGTAACTCCCTGCCCAGAAGAAGTGCAGCCGGTTTGGTTTAAAATAGAACTGGATGTGATTAAAGGCCAAAATTATGACCCTGTTGCATTATTTTTCCTCAGGTTATCCCAAGTGAATGTGACAGAAGAATGTCCCATAATAAGGACATCTTTAAAAGTCTATTTCCAAATGTGTTCCTTTTTGCAGTATTCCTCTGATCTGGACCTGGCCCAGTCTATTTGGAATTCCCCATCATTCACTATTAATAAGACCCAGATCTCCCGTTTTTGGTTGCCTCATTTGGGAGAGGGGAAGCTCCTGGCTTTTACTGATGGAGAAGGACATTGGTTATCAGTGGAAGAGATGATTAAGAAATTTCTCATCCCGGTTTCTTCCTATTTCAAAGCCCTACAATTAAAACTCTTACTTGTAATTACCCTGGGCAGTACTCCCCCTTCCCAGACCATCTCTTCTCTGATACCTGAGGTTTCCCCACTTTCTGGCACCTCTGGTGCAATCTCTAAACTTTATCAGGTTTTGTTTCACAAAAAGTTTGGGGGGCCATTTGGGCCTTTAAGTTTTTGGAGTAGTTTTCTCCCTCAACTTCAATTGGATTGGCACTCTCTCTGGAATTCTTGTCATAAATTTATTTCTCAAGATAGACTGCGCCTCATGCAATACCATATATTGCACAACCTATATTATACCCCGGCCAAATTGCACAGGTGGGGTAACTTAAACTCTAACATGTGCAAGAAATGCTTACAGGAAGAAGGTACACTTTTTCACATGCTTTGGTCCTGCCCCCAAATTTTCCCCTTTTGGGATTCAATCCAAACTTCCTTAGACCCCCTGCTGGGCCTCCACGAATATTTCACTCCCGAGATTTGTGTGTTGGGGGACCTGTCTTCTATCAGAGTCAAGGTGCGAAAGTTCCACATTTCCATGATTGCCCTATCAGCTAAGAAGATTATTCTCCATCACTGGAAAGACAGGTCCTCCCCTTCTCTTCAGAAATGGGTAAGAGAAGTTCTATCCAATCTGCGTACAGAAAAAGCGATTGCTAGTCTTCACAATAGACTGACAGCTTATACTAAAACTTGGGATCCCCTCCACTCATTAGTTTCTCTGGTTCTAAGCTAAATCCATCTTAGGTTCCATGTTCCTGCATGGTTTTTAACTAGGTGCTCGGCATCCACAGGTACAAGGCTGGGTTACTGCAGTATGGGGAGGGTAGTGTGGGTCGGCAGTTACCTCTTCACATTGTATCAGTGCCTTGTCATTCTTACTTAATGCTGCCTTTTATGGTGGAAAGTATACCAGTAAACTTTAAATAAAATAAAAAATAGCTCCCTGGATTAGGCAAAATGATGTTACATTTTATTATAGAGATTACGTAGATGTTTTAACCAATCCAAAACACAGACAGCTTCTCACAAAGTTCAGATTGGAATTGTTTCCTAGCGAAGTTTTATCTGCCAGATATAGTAAAGAGGCAGAATGTAGCATAGTTCCTGCACCGATGAGAATGTGGATGATCTCTTCCACATTATCCTCCTATGTCCCTGGAACAACAAACCCAGAGAGAGATGATTAAAACCGCTACTGTTGGAAATTGCAACATCAGATCAGATTTTGTTGTTGAACATACTTTTTACTTCAAGCGATGAATATATAATTCATAAATTGGTAGGGTCTTGAGGCCATCACAAGAATTAGGATGACATATGTGTAACTAAATGATCTTGGGTGTCTGTTCAGGAACATAATGTTCTGTTACTTTCTATTATACTGCTAGTCTTGGTAATTGCACTTATGTATTACTCTGCACTTTTGTATTAGCGACTGAAGATTCTGCCATAATGTCTGCACTAAGCTGTTCTTATGTGATGTATTTATTTAAAATTGAATGTATTTTATGTAGGTTGTGTGTGATTTTATTTTTATTCAGTTGTAATGGTCTACGGCTGATCAAATAAACTATTTACCAACCTACCTACTTCTGCCACTACTAGGTTATAGAAATCAGTCCCTTCTGAACTTCATCAATGCCTCTTCACTGCCTCATTCCACAGCAGGTGTTGTGAATATTTGCTTAAAGTATTAAACTGCTTGTGTTCTTCTTTTTCTTTGGCATTGTATCACTGATGAATTCTGTGTCATTAATTTTCTCTGTACTTTTTTTGACTATGAGGTAGGGCAATCAGGCTGCAACCATGGCCATAGTATAGAAGGGGGGTAGCTGGAGGAAAGGGAGAGGCTGCACCTGCAGCAAAGAAGGTGGGCCACAACAGTGGCTGAAGGTCGGGCCACACTGGTGACAGTGAGGGAGGTGGCAGGAGCCACAAGTTTAGACCGAGGGGTCAGGCAGTCAGGCCGCAACTGAGTCTGCAAGTGGGGGGGTAGTCAGAGGCATGAGGGAGACTGTAATAGTGGCAAAGAAGGCAGGCCACACCCACAGCTGAAGTTCAACTGCATCAGCAGCGGGAGCCAATCAAAGGGAAGGGGCTCCTGAAAGAAGCCAGTTAGGAACAGGAGCGTGAAGCTCAAATTGGTGGCTGGGCCTTAAAAGACAGGATCCAAGCCGCACCTTCTGCTTTATTTCTTTACTTTTTTTACAGTTAGTGGAGAATCTGAAGCAGAATTTCCAAGGTCTGGGGGACAGACAGGAAGTGCACTCAGTCTCCCTGGCCTTCTCTGAGTCCTCTTGTCCTTGGAGGAGGGAAGACAGAATAAGCAGACAATGGATTGAGGAGTTTAATGTATGTCTTAAGGAATGGTGTCAGGAGAAGGTTATCCTGTGAAGACAGCAATTCTGAAAAGGGTGAGAACAAAAACAGCAAAGAAAAACAGTGCTGCCACCTAGGGCAACTGGCACAAAATAGCAATCGCTGAAACAGCAACATACGGCTTTTCCCTCTTCCAGAGTTGGTTATTTTTAGTAAGGGGGTGTGAGGGCAAAGCCCCCTGCAAAGGGGTGTGTGTGGTAAAAAAACCCTGATGAAAGCTACTGTGGCACTTGTCACCATTTCGACAATCGCCGTGATTATTATTTATGTCAGCACTGACCTTCAAGCTACGGAGCTGGATTTCCCCTCCCTTAGTGGATCCCTAGCAGAAATGCTGTTAGTAAAAATACTCCTCGGTAACATCAAACCCCTCACCATAGGGGGTGTCTACCTCCCACCTCAAACTGCCGCCTCCTCCTTGGAATCCCTAACAAATCACCTTGAGGACTTCTCCACGGGGGAGGCCATACTCCTCGGGGATTTCAATCTCCACTGGCCATCACTACTCACCTCCCCTACTAAAAACCCTCTACTTGGCTCTCCATTTACACAGATCATTGACCTCCCCACAAGACTAAACCCAAAGACTGGAAATCACTCTCTCATTGACTGGATCCTAGTCTCCTGCCCGGACAGTATACTGTTAACAGGGATTATGTCTGATGCTTTGAGTGACCACTCTCCTACTTTCTGCATCTGGTCCAACAAGCCTCCAAAAATTTCCACTAAGGTCATTGAAGTGAGGAATTACATTAGGTTTGCTCCAGTTGACTTCTGTTCCAATTTGAGGAAAACTGACTGGGTCCCTATCGTCTCCCTCCCCACACTCAATGAGGCTTTTGAATATTTCACCCAGGCTTCTTGTCTGCACCTAATATGCACGCCCCTATAAAAAAGCTCAGGGTGCAGGGAAAATGCCATAAATGGCTGAGCCCTTGCCTCAAGCATACCATGCTCCTCCAGGACAAAGCATGGGACATCTACAAAGCCACTGGCAACTCAACAGACTGGGAGAAGTACAGAGAGCTGAGAAATCAGTGCAAAAATTCCCTGAAACAGGCCAAATCTCAATACTTAAACAACCTCCAAATTAGGCACCTACATGACCCCAAAGAATTCTGGGGCCACATAAATCTGCTCATCAAGGGTTCCACAAGTAGTCAAACAGACTCCATCCTGGTGGGGGACTCACTGACCAATGCCCGTCCATTGTTGCTGAGGCCTTCTGTGCCTCTTTCTCTACTCCAAGTGGGCCTCCCCTCCCTGTCCTCCCCAGGCCTACCTTTCACTCTGGTAATGCAGGGGTGCACCCACAGCCTCAATTCTACCTAAAGCTGGTCAATCAGTCAGAGGTACTACCTCTCCTATGCAAAATTAACCCTTTTTCTGCCCTGGGACAAGACCAGCTAGAACCTCACCTACTGAGGGCTGCTGCCCTAGCTATCGCCCATCCTGTCACCCTACTCATAAATAGATCACTCCGAGAAGGAAAAGTCCCAAAAATGTGGAAGGTAGCGACCATTGTCCCTGTTTTCAAAAGTGGGCCCTGAGACAAATTGGGAAACTATAGACCAATCTCCCTTCTCAGTCCCCTTGGGAAAATTCAGGAAAGACTAGTTTCTACCCAGCTACAAGTCTACCTTGAGCAGCACTTTCTCATGGCTGATGTGCAACATGGCTTTAGAAAGGGACATGGCACTGACACTGCTCTCATACAGCTCACTACGGACATCCTTGCCTCTATGGACCAAGGCTCCCTAATGGGCGCCCTCTTCATTGACCTATCCAAGGCCTTTGACTTGGTCAGCCATAATCTCCTTCTCTCCAAGCTCCTGCTCCTAGGACTTGATCACCACTCACTCTCCTGGTTCGAGAGCTATCTGAGTGACCGTTCCCTAAAAGTCCGCTGGAAGGGCACACAGTCTGGACCCAGACCAATCACTGCTGGGGTGCCCCAGGGCTCAATCCTGGGCCCCCTGCTCTTTTCACTTTTCCTCAATGATATTGAGGGAAACTGCTCCCTCAGCAAGCTCATTCTGTATGCGGATGACTCTGTCATATACTGCAGTGACCCCCAACCTAGTGTCATCTCCACAAAACTGCAGGACAGTCTTTCAACTCTTGAGGCCTGGTTCTCCACAAATTCCCTTATACTCAATGAAGAAAAAAACAAAGCCGTACTGTTTGGGTCTAGACACTTGGGCCTTGACAGAAGTCAGCTGCTCCAGATCAGCACTAACCAAGGTAAAAGAGTTGAGATCATGACCAGCTTTAAATACCTTGGGATCCATCTTGACCAGGAGATGACCTACAGACCCCATATCAACTCCATAACCCAGTCCATCCATCAAAAGCTTGGTCTCCTCTACTGGCTGGGGAACTATCTATCCTTGGCTGCATGCCGAGCAATTGCCTGCTGCGATCTTCTCCCCTCCATTCTATATGGTGCCCCCCTATTGCAGTTCCTTAGTGAGTCAGAATGCAATAAACTTTCTGTACTCTATAATCGAGTTGCTTGCTTTGCCACAAACTCCTCTCCTAGGAGGCATCACTGAGAGGCACTTAAGGAACTTAAATGACCCACTCTACGACACAAACTTGTATACCGTGTCACTTGCCTTGCCTTCAGGTTCTCTACCCTAGATCCCCCTCCCCATCTTAGTGGACTACTCTCCCCCAAAGAACAAATCCAAACCTTTCGATCATCTGCAAAACACCTCCTGGACATCCCTAGGATATGCTCCAACCAAGGCAAACGGTCTTTCAAATTTGCTGCCTCCCACCTATGGAACTCCCTTCCAGCTAGTTTGACCGACTCTCCCACCCTTAACCAATTCAAGTCTGGACTCAAACTTTATCTTCTCAATCTCAGTCTCTGTGGCTGCAACCGTTAGCTCCCAAATCCTGGTCTCATTCCAGCCGCACTGCTTTGAACCTCCCTCCATCCTGGTTGTATTCTTCCAAGCCTATGATGTAAATTCTCTGTTGTTGTCTAAATTCCCTTCTAATTGGTGGGTAACTTGATGTCATTACTAATAAGAGTCTGAATGCGAACCTGATTTCTACCCCTGTATACTGTTGTTAATGTATATCTGTGGAACTAATGCAATTTCTGTAAATTATGCCTGAGTCTAATGTGAACCTGATTTCTTCCCCTGTATACTGTTGTAATGTATATTTGTGTAACTTATGTAATTACTGTAAATAATGCTTCTAAATGTCTTTTTATGTAACTAATTCTGGGTCGCCCCTTAAAAAGGGATCTCTGGTCTCAGTGGGCTTACCTAGTTACCAAAATCCACTATGTGGCCCATTTACCTTTATTAACCTCACTGTTATCACCTTGCCCTTATCACATACAACCCAGGAGAAGGAGTATCATTTTTGAGGAGACTTCAGGGACTTCCAGGATAGGAGGCTTTTTAGCTGGGATGGACTCAACTTGATGTGGCAGCAGACCAGTTCACTGGGGCAACAGTATGATGTATTTCTCAGGCATTTCAAATAACCGTGACACATGGAGAAAATCCTAGCTAGTCCTCTCCCCTTGCCTGAGGACTAGCAGCACTCAGGCTCAGACTGATAGAGTGACAGTTGGTATGCATGCTAAGGATGCTGCAAACCAAATACACCTAGGAAAGAATAAGGCAGAAGTTCAGTTGGAGAACATGAAAGGCTCATTAGTTGGCTGGAAAGGGGTCTGTATTAATGCCAGGAGTCTAGGCAATAAAACTGGTGAGCTACAGGTGATGATGGCAGGATCCAAGCTAGATATCAGGGCCATCACAAAAACTTGGGCTACAGATAAAAATGACTGGGAACTAATTGTGCCTGGATGCATACTTTTAAGAAGGGGCAGGGGATTGTGGGGGAGGGGGGCAGCTTAGCCATCTATGTCAGAGATGTTGTTGAGGTATCAGAGGATAGGAATATTATGTGCAATTCAGGGAAGACTGAGTCTCTGTGGGTTCAACATACAGTGGCATCTTGGAAAAGGCTAGACTTGAGGCTATGCTATAGGCCTACAGGCAAAGGAGAGGTAGAGGATAGAGACCTCACAGAAGAAATGAGAAGGGGAACAGCAAAAGAAGATGTGATAGTGGGGTGCTTTAACTTACCTGATGTAGACTGGGATATTCTAGTGGCCAGAAGCAGAAGAAGTCAAGCTTTGCTTGATGTCTTTCAAGACTGCACACTAGTGCAACTTTTAAGGGAAGCCATAAGACAGGATGCCATCCTAGATGTGGTGTTCAGTAACACAGATTCAGTTAAACCAGTAGTATTTGAGGAGCTGCTCACAAACAGCCACAATTCAGTTTGATTTGAAGCTGCCTTCCATCTTAAGAAAACACACTCTTGTACAGTGGTCTGGGATTTTAGGGGGCAGATGTTAACAAACTCAGAGAAATGGTTTGAAATAAATTAAAGGGGGAGAATGAGGGAGCATGTGTTGAGGAGAGATTGAGGATAATTAAAGAGGACATTCTTGAAGCTTCACAGTTTTGCCTGAGGAAAGTAACTAAGAGAAATAAATTCAAGAAACCACTTTGATTTTTAGTGAGTGTCAAGGAAGTAGTAAGGGCCAAAAGAATGACCTTCCACAAATACAAAAAGAGGTAGGGAAATGCAGAAAGGGAAGATCACCTCCAGAAGACCGTGGAGGCAAAGAAGGTGATAAGGGAGGTAAAGGCAGACAGAGAGTTGTGACTATGAGAGGGTTAGCAGGGAGGAAAGCATTTTTATGCTATATAAGTGAAAAAAGAAGGAGGGTGGGGAAGTAGTTAGACTGAGGGATGGGGCCAAAGTGAAGTGCAGAGTCTGACCAAAGTCAGACCAGAAAGACTAGGCAACAGTATACTGACAACCAAGAACAGGACAGTTTACACCTTACATTGTGTGTTTCTAAATATTTAGTATGGCAAAAGTGGGAATTTGCTGGAGTGTTTTGTATACAGTAAAATCTGTATGTTTTATACTGATTGTATTTTTAGCCAGATTGTTAAACCAGATTATACTAACAATGCAGATAATTACACAGGCTCTCCATTTGGTACAGTTCAGGAGTCTGAGCTCAATCAGGGTGTGTTGCTTGGGACCAAGGGTCGATACATAAGCTATAATGTGGAGTATACACTCAGAAAACAGAGAATAAAAAGACATCTAGCATACCAGTGTGCAACGGTTTGGATGCATTATTTACTGCTGTTATTCCATTCAAGGAATGTGGAAATCAACCCTGGTCCTATTGCAAATGACATGGCTGATATTTGTTATTTTATGAAATTTTCTCAGGTTAAAAGTTATGCACTTTAATGCTCAAAGTCTGGTGTCCAGGTTTCAGGATGTCAAAGCCTGGATTTATATATACATACATTAGAGGCAAAAAACTCCATTTAATGCATTAGTTAGGGTTGTTCCTCAGCGACAAAAGTGAAGAAATTCGCTGTTAGGGTTGAAAACCCTAACTCTGAATTCACCCAGCACCACACACACACAGACACACACACACATTCAAGTATGGGGGAGGACCAAGTCAACACAACCAATGACAGACATCCAGCAGCAGGTGACAGAAATAACAAACAATTGTCTAAATGTACTACGAGACATCCCACCCACCTGACCAGGTACTGCATGCTCAGTGGAGATCAACAGCAAAACTGAGGCCATGTACACCAACGTACACATCCCTGATTGCAGCTGCACACAACGTACCACACTTAGTAGTTGCATGGCCTTACCTACCGATGCCCCACACCACACCACAACTGGTACTGTGCTGTTATTCAATATAAATGCTGAAGGTGCATGATGACAGTTGTATAAAGGTTTTAGCACTAGTGAGTATACATTAATTAAGAGAAGCACATAAATTAACTACAAGACACTAGCATGCTCAAGATAAAAGTAGTGATACATTTAGTAGGTGATTTACATAGTAGTACATTTACTGCAATGGTTTACTCAACATAGAGGCTGATGTAAGCGTATGGAAAAGCATTGCCTGTTCAACACTGTGAAATTCGTACTGCCAGTATCACATGCATTCTTACTGATGAAGGTGTACTGCTGATGTACATACATAGACCTTCAGTGTGTTTCAATACTAAAGATGCAGTAAGTATTCTTTGTAAGAAACATTGTAATTGCATGGATCAGGCCAAGCAACTCTAAATATCATGAGCACTACTGAACCAACAATGATGTACCTGTATCGGAGATGTATATAGGATAGATTTTCCTGTAGGCACTTACTGGTATGTTGTACCTGATAAAGACAATCTCATTGCATCTGTGATGACTAACTTATTCAAATAGTAATACATTTACTATTGTTGCAATGAGTGATCTATGCCACTTATGGACACAGTGTGATTTTTTTAACAGTTGTTTCATACTCAGGCTGTATGCCTACTGTTTGGGTTTGCCACGCTTCTGTCACTGATGCTATCAAAGTGATAACTATGTTAATTGTGGTACAACAGGAATCAAGTAGGTATGGTGTAGATATAAACAGAATGTCTTTTAGTATTGATTTAACTCACAATGGGGTAAGTGTACTAGGACAGCAGGGTTATCCTCTATCACTGACTCTGTCAGTTATAATCACACTAGGGTTTCGATGACTGTAATGATCAAGTTACACTGTTCATCTTCATGAGTTCATATTCACAGCCATTCTCCAGTAACTAGACAGTGTATGGTGTAGCTGGGTGGGACACTGTGTTGCAAAGCTGCTGCAGTGCCTAGCAGAGGGAGAGTATCTACTCATAAAGACAATTAAGCAATAAGGCATGACCAACAGTTATGTTAAATGGTCTGTTAATCACCCTGTAGGGGTTTAATGTTGAATGAGGCATAGCCGAGGTGCCACATGTCACTAGACAGTGATAAACTGACCATTAACATAATACCTGGGAGTGGCTTATTGCTATCATAATAAAACTGTTTTTTTAAACAACATTAAACCATGTTCATCATTTGGTTAGGCTCTACATGTATGTTAATAAAAACTAAACATAAGGCTGTTACAATGTTTACAGTCAATTAGAAAGCTGCATTTCTCAAACCCTTGTTATAATTAGAGATATTATACCTGTACAACTCCTTGGTTTTGCTGAACTCTATTGCTCAGGTGGCCCACCACAAGTGGTGTGGTCTGGTGTGGGGCATCGGTAGGTAAGGCCATGCAACTACTAAGTGTGGTACGTTGTGTGCAGCTGCAATCAAGGATGTGTACGTTTGGTGTACATGGCCTCAGTTTTGCTGTTGATCTCCACTGAGCATGTAGTACCTGGTCAGGTGGGTGGGGATGTCTCGTAGTACATTTAGACAACTGTTTGTTATTTCTGTCACCTGCTGCTGGATGTCTGTCATTGGTTGTGTTAACTTGGTCCTCCCCCATACTTGAATGTGTGTGTGTGTCTGTGGTGCTGGGGGGGGTGAATTCGGAGTTAGGGTTTTCAACCCTAACAGCGAATTTCCTCACTTTTGTCACTGTGGAACAACCCTAACTAATGCATTAAATGGAGTTTTTTGCCTCTAATTTCCCTTCTTTTTGAGAATGGTAATGAGAAATAGTGAATGTAATGGGGTGGCGGGAGCTCGGGCCCTTTGATGTCTTGCGGCATAGTAACAGGAGCAGCAACGCAAACAGAAATGCTAACAGTGGCACACATGGTAACACAAGCGCGAATGAGAACAGAAAGGGTAACGCACATGGTGGCATAGACGGGAATGGTATGCCACGTGATGTCTTGTCACATAGTAACATGGTGCCTGTAAATGGAAATGTCAATGGGCATGGTGGACGAAAGTGAAACAGAAGAGAAACAGTGCAGTACACACAAATGGCAAAAGTAACAGAAGCATAGCGCAAATGAAAACGCAAAGGGATGAGCGCATGGTACAGTTGTGCATTGGGATCATCAGCCCTAACTCTCACCCCATGACATGTGTAAAGCAGCAGAAGTATAGGAGAATTGGGTGAGAGTTAGAACCACGATCCCAATGCACACCCCAATGCCGGTTGGGGGTGGGGTGCAGGGGTTTTCAACCCTAACAGTGAATTTCCTCACTTTTGTCGCTGTGGAACAGCCCTAACTAATGCATTAAATGGAGTTTTTTGCCTCTAATTTCCCTTCTTTTTGAGAATGATAACGAGAAATAGTGAATGTAATGCAGCGGCGGGAGTGCGGGGCCCGGACACCACATGATGTCTTGTGGCATACTAACAGGGACAGCAACGCAAACAGAAATGCCAACAGTGGCGCACATGGTAACACAAGCGCTGAATGAGAACAGAAAGGGTAACGACATGGTGGCATAGACAGGAATGGTCCGCTTACGCGATGTCTTGTCACATAGTAACATGGTGCCTGCAAACAGAAATGTCAATGGGCATGGTGACGTAAGTGAAACAGAAAGATAAACAGTACTGTAGACAGAAATGGCAAAAAATAACAGAAACACAAGCGCAAATGAAAACGCAAAGGATAACGCACATGGTGGCGCAGACGTCAACGGTAAGTGAAACGGTACAGAACCGCAAGCGAAAAGGGCAACAGTAACAGTAATGTAAGCGCACAGGCTGGTTTTCCCCAAAACCTGCATAGAGAAAGACAGTGAGTACAAATAATGTATGCATAATAATGAGTATCGGCACAGAAAATGAGATCTTGGAATACTAAATACATTATATCTCAGGAACCGTACGACGTAGAAAAACAATTTAAAAGTCATATTATTTACAACTGTCCTGGCTACTTTGGTTCTTAGCCCCATAATGGGGCTAAGAAATTTTCCGACGAAAAGTTCGTATCTCGCACCGTTTCCGAGATACGGGCCCTTAAAGGCGCGGCAAATGCCGTAATGTTATCCTATGGGAAAAAAAGAGAAGTTCGGAGCGCCATAACTTTGCCTCCCTGTAATGTTTTTTCACCAAACCACTGAAAGGCACATCTGTGGGCTGTTGGCTGTCTTCCCTCCAAATTTCAGGAAAAAAGACCAAACCATTATTTTGCAGCAGGGATCCAAAGGATTTCTGTAATGCGTCAGGTGCCGTAATGTTATCCTATGGGAAAAAATGTCAACTTTGGAGTGCTGTAACTTTGCCGCCGTGTAATATTTTTTCAATACAACACTGAAAGGCACATCTGTGAGATGTCGGCTCGTTCCTTCAAATTTCAGCCCAAAACTCCCAACGGTTCTTTTGCAGCGCCCGTGCCAAAAGAATCGCTGTCACTATCCCACAGATGGAAGAATTACTGTCGCAATTTCATGAAAGCTTTAGCAAAAGGTTTGACACTTTCGTGAGCACGAAAGTAATTTGCAAAAGTACTTTTTCCAGAAATTTGAAAACATATTTCTGGGTGTTTACCACAAAATAAAGACATGGCAAGCATCCTCAGGGTCCGACTAGGTGAATACAAAATAATTAGGTTGCTAGAGGGTCCAAATTTAAATGCCAACCATTTTTCTGATCACCAACTGAAAACAAAATGGCAGATTTGGTAAAAGTAACAGGCCCATTTGCGAAAGTAAAATGCATTTGCAAAAGTGTTGAACTTTTGTTAACTTTTTCCATTGACTTATAATGGAAACTGTTTTTTGAATAACTTTTGAACCGTTTAATATTTTTTCACGAGATTTTTGAAAGGTACATCGGGGACCCCGGTCACATGATTCCTGAAGATTTCAGACCGGTCACGCAAACCATACAACCTGTAGGTGCGACTGTAGAATTTCAGAAAAAGTGTAAACGCGTGCACAGATCATGCTTAATAACTCCGCAGCCGTATATCCGACCACTACAAAGCTTGGTAGATCCAAAGGTCCATGGTTCTTGATCATGTATTCCAAACTTCAGCCAAATCTGTCATACAGTTGCAAAGTTATTAAGGTGCAAAGTTTTGGGGTTTAACATAGAAATGGCTCCTCAACCCTAACTATGGTAGCACTACCGTGCTACCATAATATATATATATATATATATATATATATATATATATATGTACATCAGAGTTTAGAACTGTCTGATTTTGAAAGCAGCACAAGGGAAGTCATAGAGTTTGGAACTGTCTGATTTTGAAAGCAGCACAAGGGAAGTCATAGAGTTTGGAACTGTCTGATTTTGAAAGCAGCACAAGGGAAGTCACAGAGTTTGGAACTGTTTGATTCTGAAAGCAGCACAAGGGAAGTCACAGAGTTTGGAACTGTCTGATTTTGAAAGCAGCACAAGGGAAGTCACAGAGTTTGGAACTGTCTGATTTTGAAAGCAGCACAAGGGAAGTCACAGAGTTTGGAACTGTTTGATTCTGAAAGCAGCACAAGGGAAGTCATAGAGTTTGGAACTGTTTGATTCTGAAAGCAGCACAAGGGAAGTCACAGAGTTTGGAACTGTTTGATTCTGAAAGCAGCACAAGGGAAGTCACAGAGTTTGGGACTGTCTGATTCTGAAAGCAGCACAAGGGAAGTCACAGAGTTTGGAACTGTCTGATTTTGAAAGCAGCACAAGGGAAGTCACAGAGTTTGGAACTGTCTGATTTTGAAAGCAGCACAAGGGAAGTCAGAGTTTGGAACTGTCTGATTTTGAAAGCAGCACAAGGGAAGTCACAGAGTTTGGAACTGTCTGATTTTGAAAGCAGCACAAGGGAAGTCACAGAGTTTGGAACTGTCTGATTTTGAAAGCAGCACAAGGGAAATCAGAGTTTAGAATTCAGTGCTTTGGCTTCTCAGAAGAAACTAGAAGGGAGACAAGATCAGCTCTACAGTACAGTAGCTTCTTGTTGTTTTACATTGTTTCTTGTGGATTCTACTTGGTAGAAGGTTATTTATTTTCTTTCTTACTACTAAGGGGCTAGCAGAGTATTGTTTGGGGCTGTTGGAATTTTGAAACCCCTTTTGGTAGCTATAAGTGGGCTCATTTGTTAGGTTCACTGTATGGCAGGCTGCATTTGTAGAGACCTATTTCTTCTGTTTTAAAACATAATTGGTGTGATTTAACTGGGTCTGTTTCTTTGAATTTGAGACATACATCTTCTAATTCCAAGCCTATTTTGATGTGTTGTTGGTGAAGCTGTTTGAATTGGAGTCCTGTTTCTTTGGGTAGCAAACTTATTTTGGGGGCTTTGAGTAGAATTGTGATTCATTGTTGCTGGCTGCACTAGCTGCAAAGTTTGAGTGCAGAGTGGGGGAAGGGTGCTAATGGTCTGACCAGAGGCCTCAGCTACCTGATTGTTTCTGGAAGACTTGGGCTGGTCCCACCCTTGGTCCATTATTTCCTTTATACCAGGGGTTCTGACATCACTTCTTCAAACAATCAAAGGATATGCACCAGTCAGCAAAAGCAGACATCCAGGAAAGGAACAGCAGCAAGTGAAGAGGTGACTGCTCTCTCAGTGGAAGGGAAGTAAATGCAAATCTAGGAGCTTTCATTATTACTTCTTTGCATTAATATTGCATTGGGGAAAGGAGGAGTAGGAGTTTGAAGAAGGTTGTGCAATGGCTACTTAAAGTCTGTTTTTGAGTGTGGATAGGAAGGATAGGAATATAACAAGCAGTTGCTCAATATATCTAAACATGTGCAACAAAGGAGGTAAGGGAAATAAAGAAAATGTTTTGCACTGATAGAGGAGGGAGAGGGGAGACTTGGGGGAGTGTTTGGTATCCTGCATCTGGAAGGGTGGGTGGTCGCTAGTGGGCAACGACAGCAATGGGTAGGGTGGTAGGCTGCAACAACTGCGGTGCACCAATCTTTCTAAAAATTGCCTGGAGTGTGGGAGGATGTTTAGTGTGCAACCACATAGAAAAACTTAGAAAGGAGATTGAGGGTCTGCAGGAGGAACTAAGACAGGCAAGGCAGATTGGGGGTGGGTTTAGCCCAATACTGGAGGGAGGAAGAAGAGGAGATAAGGGAGGGTGATTTAAGCCAACAGTGGTGAGGAGAAGGTCAGAAGAAGGGAAGCAGAGACAAAGGGGCCCAGGCCAGGAAGAACAATTGCTGGGGAAACCAGGTCAGGAGACAAAAGACAAATGGAAGGAGGAGATAGGGACTTGTGAGGGGAGGTGAAGAAGTGGCAAAAGTCATGGAGTGGAAAGGAGAGAACAGGTTACTATGAAGAGAGAGGGAGTGGGCATTTGTGAAGGGCCTTCAGAAAATAGTTGTGCACTGCTAGAGAGGAAGAAGGTGGAGGAGGAAATGATGAAATTAGAGGAGTAATTGATAAATGCCTGGACCAAACTGGAGTGGGGAAGTTCTGCTGGGAGAAGTGCAATGGGGTAAAAGGGAAAATAATGTGCAGGAGGAAGAAGAGGAGCTGGAAATGAGAGGGAGATGAATGGAAGCAAGCAGGGAGTAAGAGGGTGGAATCTTAGTGCTGGGGACCAATACTAAAAGGAGTTAGGTGGGGTAGCAAGGGGAGAGGCATAGTCGCATTTGGGTGGAGGCCATGCCAGGAATGACAGCGGAAAGGTGGGACAGTCTGTTCAAATATGCTAGAAGGGGTAGGGACAAGCCTCATTTAATTATACATCTTGGGACAAATGACCTGGCTGACAAGACAGTAGATACAGTACAGAGGAGGTTTGGGGAACTGGCACAATTATGTGAGGGGGCAGGAAGATCAGTAACTTTTTCAGAGATACTTCCTGTGCCAAAGGCAAGCACAACAAGAAAGCTGAGAATAGAGGAATTTAATGGATGGCTAAGAACCTGGTGTTGTGCTAAAGGGTATGGACTGTTGTGGGGGTGGGGAGGGACCTGGGAGGACAGTAGTCACTATGCCAAGGACAGACTACACTTGAGTGAGGAGGGAAAGAAAGTGTCAAAACAGAGGATGGAGGAGTACATAGAGGAAGCTGGGAATTTAAACTAGGAGTTGGGGGTGGCAGTTGGGGAAGAGATATGCAGAGACCACAGGTTGGGAAACCATATGAGCTAACCCCCCATAACAGTGACAAAGGACAAATGGCAAGTACTGTTGGTGATGCTAGGAAAGGAGGGCAGGATGGGAGGGGGGAAGGGTGGAAGGTGGTTACCCTTAATGCTAGGAGCCTTGGGAGGAAAACTGCAGAGTTACAGGTTCTCATGGCAGAGGGAGAGGTGGACATTGAAGTCATCACGGAAACATGGGCCACCCAACACAATGACTGGGACCTATCTGTACCAGGGTACAGATTATTTCATAGGGATAGAGTGATTGGGAAAGGAGGGGGGGTGGCACTATATGTGAAGGAAGGACTGAAGTGTGTGTAAGGGAGGAAGGGGAGGAGGGTAGTATGGAGTCACTTTGGTTGCAAATCCAGGATTCCAAGAATAGGATTCTTAGAATGGGAGTGGTGTACAGGCCACCATCTCAGATGGAGGAGTTAGACAGGGAACTAGCGGGACAGATCAGGAGGACCTGCGAGAAGGGTAGTGTGGTGATTGTGGGGGACTTCAACATGCCAGGAGTGGACTGGAGCACCCCAACAACCAGGAACAGAAGGGAGCAGGTACTGCTGGATGCCTTCCAGGACAGCTTCCTGCTGCAAATGGTCAGTGAACCAACCAGGTTAGGAAATACCCTTGACCTTGTGCTGGCAAATGGGGACTTTGTGAGAGAGAACTTACAATGGAGGAACCACTGTCAGGGGTGACCACCGCTCAGTATGGCTCACATTGGATATGGGCAAGGAAGGAGTGGAATCTGGCACAATAGTGCTAGACTTCAGGAGGGCTGACTTTGTGAGGATGGGGGAAGTGGTAAAAGGGTACCTGGCCAGAATTCAATCTAGTATGGACACTAACCAGAGGTGGGAGCTCATAAAGCTGGGGATAGTGGAGGCAACCAAAACCTGCTGCAAAGCCTAAAGCAAGAAGGCTAGGGCTAAGAAACCGATCTGGTTGAGCAAGGAGGTCATGGAAAAGGTAAGGAGGAAAAGAGCTGCCTTTGGGAAGTACAAGAAAACAGGGAGGGGAGGACAGGGAGAGTACTTGACAGAATCGAGGAGGTGACAAGGGCAGTAAGAACCAAAGCATCTCACGGAACTCAGGCTGGCACAAGGCATTAAGAAGGGGAAGGACTTCTTTAAGTACATCAGGGAGAAAAGGAGCTGTAAGGACCACATAGTAAGGATTAGGAAGGAGGGGGTTGGGTGGAAGCAGGGTGCGATAAGGCAGAAGCACTAAATGAGTACTTCTGCTCAGTATTTACTAAAAGAAGAGGTGACACCCAAGGTGGGAGAAATGGCAGAAGCAGGGTGGGAAGTGGTGACAGATGGGAAGTCATGGAGAGCAGAGTTCGAGAGGGTTTGAAGGCACTGAGGGTGGACAAGGCGCCAGGCCCAGATGGCATCCAACCCAGGGTACTGAAGGAGCTGGCAGAGGTCCTTGCAGGACCTTTAGCAAACCTATTTAATGCTCACTACATCTGGGGTGTACCTCAGGACTGGAGGATGGCTCATGTGGTGCCCTCCACAAGAGTGGCCCCAAGGATGAACTGGGAAACCACAGACCAGTGAGCCTCACATCCATCGTGGGTAAGCTGATGGAGACTATCCTGAAGGAGGCTGGTGGCCTCCTAGAGGGCCAAGGACTACAGGACAGCAGACAGCATGGCTTCATATGTGGCAGATCCTGCCAAACCAACCTGGTCGAGTTCTATGACTGGGTAACTAGGGCAACTGGACAGGGCCATGCAGTGGATGTCCTGTAGCTGGACTTCAGTAAGGCATTTGACTCAGTGCCACATGGAAGACTGGGAAGGAAGTTAGTAGGCACAGGGGCGGGTACAAAGCTGGTGAGATGGGTAGGAAACTGGCTGCAGGGAAGGCAACAGAGGGTGGTGGTGGGTGGGGAGCTCTCACACCCAAGGGCAGTGACAAGAGGTGTTCCACAGGGCTCAGTGTTGGGACCAGTGTTGTTTGGGAAATTCATTGCAGACATATCATGGGACATCAAGAGCAAGATCAGTCTGTTTGCTGATGATACCAAGGTAGGCACGGTGGTAGATGACTAGGGGGATGGCAGGGGTTGCAGGATGATCTGGCAAAGCCTAAAACCTGGTCAGACACCTGGCAACTGGGCTTTAATGCCAAAAAGTGCAAGGTGCTGCATTTTGGGATGAAGAACCCAAGGAGGAGTTACCAGCTAGGGGGAGTGCAGCTAGCCCAGACAGAGGAGGAGAAGGATCTGGGTGTGCTCATTACAGGGTCAATGAACAACTCGGCACAATATAGGAAGGCAGCTGCAAAGGCCAACAAAATGCTGGGTTGTATTGCAAGGGGTATATCCTCGAGGAGGGAGGTGATTCTGCCACTGTATAGGTCATTAGTTAGACCACACCTGGAGTACTGCGTGCAGTACTGGCATCCGTATATCTGAAGAGGGACATTAAGTTACTGGGGGGTGCAGCGCAGAGCGACAAAGATGATCAAGGGGCTGGGGGACTTATCATACGAAAGGAGGTTGAAGGAGTTGAACATGTACTCACTGGAGGAGAGGAGAGACAGAGGTGACATGATTGAAACCTTTAAATACATGAAAGGACTAAACAAGACGGGTACAGAGGGGCTGTTCAAAGTAAGGGAGGGGGAGGGCCACCAGGGGCCATGATATGAGACTGGAGCGAGGAAGGTTCAGGAGGGAGATGAGGAGATACTTTTTTACAGAGAGGGTGGTGGCTGGGTGGAATGCGTTACCTGCTGAAGTGGTATGCAGTAGAACAGTGGACTGCTTCAAATGATGTTGGGACAGGACAGGGGGGAGGGTTAATGAAGGGGAAGGGTGGAAGGGAGGGGCAGCTGCAGAATAAGGGGTGCTAGCTGCACATTCAAGCAGACTTGATAGACCTCTAGGCCTTTATCTGCTGGCAAATTTCGCATGTTCGTATGTTAGTATATAATCCTGATGTTTTGGCATTAAGTGAATCCTGGTTAAATTCCACTATTTTAGACTCTGTAATAAAGATTTCAGGTTATAAAATATTTGGAGGGATCATAGTTCGGGGTAAAGGCAGCAGGATTATATTTTATCTTAAGAATAGTTTGGTAGCTGAAGAGAAAAGTATTTTGGAGCATGATTTAAATGATTGTGAATGTATAAGTATACAGTTGCTTTTGGGTTCTACTGAAAAATGTACAATTTGCTGTGTTTACCTCCCTCTCAAAGTGAGCAAACTTGGGTTACAGGAATTAATTGATCATTTATATCCTAGGGCTTCTGGGGAATTGTTGGTTTGGGGAGATTTTATTTTAAATTGGAGTGGTTCTGAAACTAGTAAATTGAATCAGATTGTGCTTCAATCTGGTTTACAGCAATTGATTACAACACCAAGACATAATAGTAAATCAAATAAACATACTTTACTGGATTATATACTAGCGAACAAACCAAACAATATAACTAGGTGTGGGTTAATTTCGGATGCACTGAGTGACCATCATCCAATTTTTTGCCTGCGGAAACAAGGAGACTTAAAAAAAAAATCCAATTTTTCAAAATTTCAGATCTTTTGCCAATTTTGATTTACACTCCTTTTGTTTACATCTGGGTAATATGGACTGGTCATATTTACACTGTATCCCTGATGTTAATTGTGCACTTGCTTACTTTATATCTGAATTTCCATGGGTTTTGGATCAATTTGCCCCCTTTTTTTAAAAAAGGGTCTGTAATAAAAATCTGGTTGGTTAACTTCATAATTAGTAAGGCTCATAAGATGTCATGATAGAGCATGGAAAAACTATAAAGGTATTGGCTCTACATCCAGTTTCCAAACTTACAGAGCTCTAAGGAATCAATGTAAAGCACAGGTGAAAAAAGACCAAAACTGAGTATTTCAAACAAAAGCAAACTGAAAGTCTGTCTGATAATAAAAAAATTTTGAACATGATTAATCATTTTTTTAAGCCTGCTAGTGATCCCCAGAGCTCTATGAAGTTGAATGATGGCTTCCTGACCTGCCCTCCTGAGATAACTAATAAATTTAACAAAAGATTTACTGATCTTGACAATTATCATTCCAATTTTGATAAACAATCCACTGTGCAGTCTGACATTTTGCCTAACAGAATTGATGCTGATTCAAACAGGAACCATATGATTTATTTAAAAGTTACTTCTTCCAAGGAGGTTAGAAAGTTGCTTAGACAGACTCAGCTGGGTAGCTAAGTAGACTCAGAAGGGCTGTATCCAAATCTACTGAGAGACACAGCCTCAGTGTTGGCATACCTCATTAGTATCATTTATAATTCATCTTTTTCTTTGGGTAGTGTCCCCAATTTATGGAAGCATTCATTAGTTGTCCCCATTCATAAAACTGGACCCCAACAAGATTTTGGAAACTGTAGACCCATATCCATTTTATCAGCCCTGGCTAAAATACAAGAAAAAATTGTATATAATCAATTAATTGATTATATAGAGAACTTAGGTCTTTTATCTCAGAGTCAGCATGGCTTTTGAAAAGGAAGAGGAACAGAGACTGCTTTGGTCAAGTTCGTGAATGCAGTCCTAGATGATATGGGTAGAGGATGTTTAACTGGGGCCACATTTGTGGACTTGACCAAGGCATTTGACTTGGTAGATCACTGATTGCTATTTGAAAAGCTGGATTTGTTGGGTGTGAGACACCGTGCATTACTGTGGTTTAAAGATTATCTTAGGGACAGATTCCAAAAGGTTAAGTTTGGATGTGCTGTTTCTGAATCTGCAGTTGTGAAGTGTGGGGTCCCTCTGGGCTCCATAATGGGACACATTTTATTAACAGGTAAACGTAGTGGAGAATGCATTCATTGCATTATATTCAGATAATGTAGTAATTTACACTTATGGTTCCTCCATTATGGAACAAAATGACTTATTAACTAGTGAAATGTGAAACTTGCAACAGTCACTTACTTCAAACAGACTAGTCCTTAATAAGATAAAGATAAAAACTATGTTTTTTGGCACTAGTGCACTTAGGGACTGTAACAGTGCTGACAGGTAAAGTCGCATAATGGTACCGCTTTTGAAAATGTGAATACTTTTCAGTATTTAGGTGTCTTATTGGACCGAGCTTTAAGCTATGAAGCACATTTCACAAGGGTCACACCAAAGATTCATTCAAGGGTGGGCCTTTTACATAGAATCTGCTCCTTCCTTACTAGGGAGTCAATGATGGCAATAACCAGGCAGTGCCTAGCTCCTATAGTAAATTACACTATTATAATTACTGATAATGCTTCTGTAACAGTAAACTCTAAAAAATCTTTCCTATTACAGTTAATAGCCAAATTTGCTGTTTCTGCATCTAAACTATATCATCATTGTGATATTTTAATTGCCATGGGTTGGCTTACTGTTCAGTTACATTTCAGGTTGAGTATGATTAAATTCATACACTGAATTATCAACTCTGGCATGCCATTAAGTTTAAAGGAGTCTCCTGAAACCTTATGACAATGGATATTATTCTAACCATAGGGTTATCAATGGGGTTTTAAAGATCCCATTCATGAGATCCACTAGTGGTCAGAGATCTTTTACTTACACTGCTCCATTTATTTGGAATGAAATCCCCATGGACATAAGATAGTTGCAATCTTTTAAAATCTTTGAGCATGAATTAAGGATGTATTTTACTGCATTGATTAAATGTAATTGTTTTAAATAGACACTTTTTACCTTTTCACATAGGGGCTGATTCTGGAAGGAGTTGAGATGTCACAGCAGGCTTGCAGCAGGGTGTTTGATACAACTTGCTAGTAGAGGCGGGAAAAGTGCTTCTACTTTGCTATGTGGAGCACTTTGCATATTAGCCCCCAATCCATGTAGTGCTCTGCAATGCGAAGCAAATTACTCCGCCTTTAAATTAGGAATGCGAAGTGTGTTGTCCCAATGGACTTTGCACTACTTCGCCTTGTTTTACTGCCTTACCCTTAATTATAACACAAAGCGTTATTGATTTTAATGGACTTTGCTGCACTTCACCTGTTTATTGCTGTTTGAGGCGAATTCTGCAATGATTAATGGGATGGCAGGTCACATGGGCTCTATATTGTCTTGCACAGCCTCAGTCCAGCATAGTGTGTGGAGTAGAAAGCTGGAGAAAATTTGCTCTCAGAGCTATGAGAATCAAATCATTGAAAAAGCTTTAAAAAATCACTTTTGATCAAAATATTTTGTTCCAAATTTAGTACATCAACTGTAGGAAACCCTCCTGTGCTTAGATAATCAAGTGTTAATTGTTTTTGTGTGCATTTTCAATGTTAATGTAGAACATTCAGCCTTTGTTCTGACAGACACTGTTGAAGTGTGCTTCAGGAGAGGGGCATATCTCTTGTGGTCGGTGGAGTGAGATGCACATGAGAAAGGCAGTCTTTCTAATTGTTTTGTACTAATAGTGTGTGTTAGTATTTGTATGTTTATATACACAGTAATACCTGAAGTAATTTTTGATACTTATTTTCTGTTAGTTGTAGTGCAGTGCATATTTTCATTCTGTTTAAAAGATTTGGTTATATAGTGTACTGCACTGTTAACTTTTCTGCGCATTACCTGTAATGTGTGAATGTGTGTGTGTTGCCATCAAATCAGACACATTTTATTGTGCCACACAGTAATCACCCCACTCTGATTCAGTTACCCGTCTGTAGTATTTTTTATTGCTTCCTTCTATCTAGCTAGCAGACTGCTACTACAGTCCCCCATCCAACCCGCAAAAGGTATAATTTATTTTTCCAGTTTGGAATTTGTGTGACCACTGATTAAGGTGTTTTTGTGCCTGTGCCGCTGCATCTCTTTATAGTGCGCTATCTGCGCCTGTGCATTTGCATCTGTTTAGTGCCCAATCTGCATCTGCAAGCCACATTTATTGCTTTGTGGCTTCCCATCCATTCCAAATTTCAGAAATCTCAATTTGTTGTGAATTTTCTGTGTAATTTCATCACTTATTTTAGGTATTTCATTTTTTCAAGTCAGAGTAAATCATACAAAGTAGGTGACATGTACAGCAGATAATATATTTTTCTTGCACATCAGTCACTGGCTTACTTCAGCAGGCCATGGGGTTGAACCAAGTTTTATCCGGGTCATGACAAAATGTCTTGGAATGTAACTTAAATTAAGACACTGGGCCAGTGCATGTCACATACACTAAACTTGTTAGTTTGTTTTGGTGTGGCTTACTAATAGCTTGGTATCTGTTAAGCAGGATATAACAGACAGTAACAGTCACACTGAGAACATAATGTGTTAGTGCAATGAAGTAAGAATGGTTTCTTCTTCTTCATCTGTTTGCAGGTAACATTTTGGTGTTGTGTGCTGCTATTTGTGCTTTCTTCAAATAAGAACACATGCAACTGGTATGAATCCAGAGGATACAGAGAAAACCTGTAAAGAAGTTAAAACAAAACCATTAATGAAAATTGCTTCCAAATGACACCACCACCCCTAAAAAATATGTATCTTTCCTGGCTTGACTACAGCAAAAATTCAGCAGCAAGCCAAAAAGTGCAGAACCAAAGTGTGACTTGATGACCTGTGAGAGAAAAATCAGCAATGATTACATATGTAGAGTATGTATTATAGTGGCATGGTAGTGCTTCTATAGTTAGGGTTAAGTACCCTATTTAAGGTTAAAGTGTGAAAAATGGCACCTTAATAACTTTGCCACCATATGATGGATTTTCCTGAAATGTGGCACGTACAGAATGGTACCATAGATCTCTTGATCTGCCAAGTTTTGTAATGGTTGGATATATGGTTGCAGAGCTACAGAGCACAGTAGAATGTGGTACAGTATTTATGCTTTTTTGTGCATTCTTTGCTCATGCCTACAGGTCGCACGGTCTGTGCGACCGGTTCGAAACATTCAAGGGGACGTGTGGCCAGAGTCCCCAATGTGTCTTCCAAAGATTTCATGAAAAAATATTAAACAGTTCAAAAGTTATTAAAAAAACAAGTTTCCCATTATAGTCAATGGGAAAAGTTAACAAAAAGTTTGACAGTGTAGCAAATGCAGTTTTTTAGTGTCGCAAATGACCCCTGTAGTGTCTCAAATCTACCATCTTGTTTTCAGTTGGTGGTCACAGAAATGCTTGGCAGTTAAATTTGGGACCTTCTAGGGACACAGTTCTTGCTGCGTTCACCTAGTCGAGCCCTGAGGATGCTAGCCATGTCTTATTTGGGGGGTTAAACACACCAGAAATATGTTTTTGAAATTTTTATAAACAGTAGTGTCGCAAAGTAATGTCACACATTTGACACTTTTGTGCTTTTTTTTGCAAAAGTGTCTCAAATCAAGACACTACTTTGCAACACTGTGCCCAAAAGAATAGGACATTTTTGTGACCCTGCTGTAAAAGAACAGTTTGTTCTTTTGGGCTGAACTTTGAAGGGAAGAAAGCCAGAATCCCACAGATGTGCCTTTTGGTGGTTTGGTGACAAAATATTAGAGGGCTGCAAAGTTACAGCACTCTGAATTGGCAATTTTTCCCATAGGCTAACATTATGGTATCCGCCACGCCTTTCTCGAGATAGGGACTTTTTGTCAGAAAAATGCTTAGTCCCCTGCTATGGGACTAAGTACAAAACTAGCCAGGAAAGTTATTAATAATATGAGATTTTAATTTTTTTCTACATTGTACGGTTCCGAGATATAAGCAATTTAGTATTCCAAGTGTTCATTTTCTGCTCCGAGGCCCATTATTATGCATTCATTCTTTGTATTCACTGTGTTTCTCAATGCAGGTTTTGAGAACAAAAGGGTGTGCATTTCTGTTACTGTTACAATTAGCATTTCCACTTGCATTTCTGTAACCGTTTGTGTTAGCTTTCCCTTATACGCCACTGTGTGCATTACCCTTTATGTTTGAGCTTGCGTTTGCATTACTGTTAAATTTGCATTTCCATTAGTGTTTTTCTTTGTGTTTCCTTTTGTGTTACTGTGCACATTACTATTTGTGTTTGCATACGCACTTCCATTTGCATTT
This sequence comes from Neoceratodus forsteri, assembly GCA_016271365.2. NCBI lineage: Eukaryota > Metazoa > Chordata > Ceratodontiformes > Ceratodontidae > Neoceratodus > Neoceratodus forsteri. The sequence continues at coordinate 536,080,241 of CM057449.1, read as the reverse complement.
CCGTTTGTGTTTGTGTTTCCTTTGGCGTCATCATTGGTGTTACCATCAGCGTTTGTGTTTCCAATTGCATTACCATGAATGTGCGCGTTATGATTTAAGTCAATTATTAGTCAATCGATCGCTTTGCTTTACTAAAATCTCAACTGTAAAGGCTATAAAAATAGGTTGAACTATCAGCCCCATAGTACTTAATGGGGTGCGCTCACACAGCCTTCTCACCTCTATTGTTGGAAAGCTAATGGAGTTGCTAATCAATGTAAACCTTGTGGACTATCTGGAGGATAATGGTCTCCAGGATAGTAAACAGCATGATTTTGTGTAAAGAAGTTGTGTCAGACAAATTAATAGTCCTTTTTCTTTGGGTTACAAAGGAATTGGATAAAAGCTGCACTGCGTATTTGCTGTATTTTGACTTCAGCAAGATTTGTGACTCTGTGCCTTCAGATGCCTGCTGAAGAAGCTGGAGGACCTCAGGGTGGCTAGGGATGTAGTCAGATAGGTAGAGAATTGACTGAGAGAGAGAGAGAGAGAGAGAGAGAGAGATGGCAGTGGGTAGTGGTAAATGGTATCAACTCAGAAGAGAGGGAGTTCTCAAGTGGGGTACTGCAGGAATCTGTCCTGGGTCCAGTCCTTTTCAACGTGTTCATCAGTGACATGGGAGAAGGGATCTAAGGAAGGCTAGATCTCTTTGCAGATTACACAAAGCTCTGCAGAAGAGTAGACAGTACACTGAAGCAATCTGAGAGTTACAAGAGGACCTGCAGAGGCTGCAGAGTTGATCAAAGATCTGGCATTGGAATTTCAATGCCAAAATATGCAAAGTAATGCACCTAGGGAAAAAGAACACCAGCACAGAATGCTGGACGGGTTGGGTACAACTCAGTACTACAGCAGAGGAACATGACCTTGGAGTCATTACTAATGACACATTTAAGCAGGCTAGCTAATGTGTCAGGACTTGCAGTAAGGTTAAGAGGATGCTGCAATGTATAGGGAGGGGTATTAATAGTAGAAGGAAGAAGGTTGCACTTCCTCTCTGCAGATCCCTGGTAAGACTACATCTGGAGCACCATGTCCATTTTTGGAGGCCTCACCTTAGAAAGCACAAGGATAGGCTGGAGGCAGTACAGTACAGGGTAACAGAGAAGATCCAGAGTCAGCAGGGAAGTCCTACAAACAATGACTTAGGACACTGAATTTGTATTACTTAGAGACTAGAAGGGAGGGGGAGAATATGATAGAGACATTCAAATTCCTAAAACGAAATAAACAAGGTGGACTCCAGGGAGCTGTTTATATGGAAAACTAGCTTGACAACAAGGGGGAATGACTAGAAACTGAGAGGGGGAAGGTTCAGGAGGCATGTGAGAAAGTATTACTTTACTGAAAGGTTGATGGAACTGTGGAACTGCCTGCTGGCTGAGGTGGTGGCAGCTGGATGTGTGGGTGCTTTCAAACATGTTTGAGATAGAAAGAAGGGAACAGTCATCGCTGGCAGGGACAAGGCTGGGGAAGGAATAGGATAATTATTGGGAGGGGTAAGACCCAGATTGACACCAGGTTGCAGGACTATATTTGGAGACCCAGGGCAGACTGCATAGACCATTGGGCTTTCTGTGCTGCCATCTTCTGTTTCTATTATTTTGAGCTGCTCAGAGATTGAGAAAGAGTGAAAGAAACAGCGAATAAATAGTAAAGCAAGATTGCTTTACTGTTTACTCACTGTTTCTTTCACTAAATGTTTGTGTAGCTTTGACTCCTGCTTTCATACTTTTCCAGTGTGCAGCATTCTTGTTTCTTACATACTTTTTTGTCGCCTTGCTTGTGATCTCACAGGTCATGCCTGAAAATAGGCACTTGATTGTCTAGCACAGGATTTGTTACTGTCTAGTTCACTTACCTGGTAACCAAAAACTAAATAAAATTCACTGGTTCCAGGACTGACCCCTGCAGTACCCCACTCGTGGTCTCCATTTCACCCAATTAATTCAACCTCATTTACAATACTAACACCCTCTGCTGTCTCCCCTAACTAACTTACGAGTCAAATTGGTAGATCATGACTCATGATCTTTGGTTGGCTGACATGATCAATCACTTCCACTCGCCAATTATCATGTAATCATCAAGCAAGTTTATAATTTTTGACGATCTTCTTGGATGGTGATCTGATCATCAAAAATACTAAAATTTTCTAATTCTTACTAGTGATTTTTCATGATTTGGTTATCTGTCAAGTGATGATTATTGTTGATCACATAAAGTCCATTCTTCTGTGAATTTTAATGACTTGCTTTATTTACAAGTGATGGTTGTTGATGATCCTATAAACCCTAATTTTTCTGCAGATTTTTAATCATTATAAAAATGTACAAATTATGATTTTTGTTGATTATATCAAGCCACAGTTGGTTAGAAAACAGGTGGGCCCATATTCAGAGACAACCACTACTGCCACACCGACAGGAGTGCTGCATGACACATAACTCATGTCCTGCTCTGCACAATATTCAGACAGCACACTCAAACTTGAGTTTGCTAACCATCTGAATATAGAGCCAATTAGTAACACAGTGCTTAATGACTTTGCTTTGGCTGTCACAACATGGGGCTGGACATGACTCATAGGAGCCATGAACGACAGTGCAAACTTAATTGGACAGTGCTAGGGCACCTAAGGGCCTGAGGTTAATCCTTAACCTGTCCTTTATTTCTGCCCAAGTACCCTCACCCTGGAAACATGCTGTAGTTCTTCCTCTCCCCAAGGGTGGTGACACATCCACTCCTGGCAACTATCGCCCCATTTTCCTCCTTCCTACCCTTGCCAAACTTCAAGAACATTTAGTTCTCTCTCAACTATCACCATTCCTCTCTGAGTCCTCCTTCTTCACCCCCGTCCAATCTGGTTTTTGGAAGAACCACTCAACAACCATCTCCCTCCTCAGGCTTACTGAATCCATTCTTTCAGGTATGGCTGATGGCCTGATTACCTCAGCCATCTTTGTCAACCTAGCCAAAGCTTTCAACACTGTTTCCCATCCCCTGCTTCTTGATTCACTCTTCTCAGCTGGCCTTGCTCCATCAGCCACCAACTGGTTTAAATCCTACCTCATTGGCAGGACCCAGTCTGTGAGAATCCTTGATTCCATCTCCCCTTCACTCCCCATCAACACTGGTGTCCCTCAGGGTTCAGTGCTTGGTCCCCTACTCTTCTCCATTTTCCTTAATGATCTTCCCACAGCCTGCTCATCCTCTTCTATCCACATGTACGCTGATGATACTGTTTTGTACAGTTCCAGCAAAAACCCTGTTACCATGAAAACCAGCTTACAGCATGACTTCAACCAAGTTCAGCTCTGGTTTGCTTCTCACCAGCTTTTTCTAAATGCCAAGAAGACAGTCTCAATGACCTTTGGCACCAGGCTGAGACTCTCTAGGCTCCCGTCCCTACCCACCTTCCACACCCTTGATGGGACCATCTTGGAGGACACCTCCTCATTTCGATATCTGGGAGTTTGGCTGGACCAGCACCTCAGCTTCTCTGTGTATATCGATACTATCCTGAAGAAACTGTGTCCCAAGCTTGGTGCTCTGTACAGGAATCGTAGTTACATCCCACTGACTGCAAGGTGTGAAATTGTCCAGAACATGATACTCCCCATCTTTGACTACTACGACATAGTCTATGGTGCTGCTCCCAAATCTTCCCTGACCAAGTTGGACACTCTCTTTAACTCCTTCTGCCACTTTGCTATCAACTCCTCTTCCGGCTCCCACCACTGTGAACTACATCACTCTCTAACCTTCCTTCCACTATCTCACAGACGCATCTCTCACTGTGCCAAACTAACCTCCAAATTCTGGTTCAAGGGGCTCGCCTCCTATCTCTCATCCTCTCTGTCCACTCCACCTCCCCCTACCACCGTCTCAGATCAAATGATGCCCACACCATGGTGGTCCCTTGCCACTCCACCTTCATTGGTCAGACTGGTTTCGCCCATCGTTTCCCTAAAATCTGGAATTCCCTCCCCACTGAAATACGACACTCGTCCTCCAACTACTCCCTTACCTCTGCCCTACACAATTACCTTGCCCTCAGCTGTTCCTGCTTTAACCCACCTTAATACTTGTCCCCAGTTTCTGCCTTCCTGCGGCCCCGCGGCATGGTTCTCAACATCCTGAAGGGGGAATACAGGAAATGGCTACCCCTTCTCCTCATATTCAGTTCTTGCCTCTCCCCCCTCTCTTCTCCACCTGCCCTTCTGGATCACCAGTGTGCACAACCTAACTCCATCCTTTTTACTCCTACAGCACTTGTGCACTACATCTAGCCTGCTCCTGGTACACTCTTGCACTATAAATGGTTCTATAGGTTTAGTATGTCCATATTTTCTTTTGTATTATTTTGGACATGTATTGTAATTTACCCAATGTTCCTCTACTGTTTATTGTACAATACATTGAATTCCAACTGTTGCACAATCTTACAATGGTGTATTGTTTGTACTACCCACATACTATTGTAACTGATCATCCTTCACAACCCTATGTAACTCCTCCTCCTAGGTCGCACTGTGAGACAAGCAACTTGCTGTTCAGTGTACCTTCCTGGTGAAACATTTCAATAAGTAAATAAATATTCAGCCCTTGCGTGCAAATCAGTCCATTAGGCATGCAAGGTTCTAAAGGGCCATTTGCATGCCCATTATTGGCTCATTTGCATGTAACTATCAGCAGCCCCTTAATGCCCATGCCCAAACCTGTAGTCTAGTGGATCCCCCCACACCCACTCCCAATCCATATTACTATATTAAATGGACTCAGATTCCTGAGGCCCTCCTCAGCCATGGAGCAACACAAACATGATATGATAGCATACCACCAAACTAGCCCTGATGCTTCAGGTCTGTAGTGTGTCCCTTTGTCTGGGGCTTCCCGATGAAGGGTCACAGCCCTGATGAAGGGCCATGCTACAGTCCCAAAGCATGGGAGCTAGTTTGGTGCTGTGCTAGCATGTTTGGCTCCAAAAAACTGAGAGTTTTCTAAAATGCATTGCGTTTTGTGATTTATTTTGAAGATTGAGTGAAATGTTTCTGTGTTGCTCTGTGTTCTGAATCCCCTACCACACTGGTTGTGTTGCTTGTGCACATAGGACTTTGTGAGTAGCAGCATCCTTTGCAGCATGCACTGTAGCCCCCCAGATTTGAGCTCTCAAGCTCACCTACTCCCAGCTCTTGCATCATGCTATCAAGGCCATCTACTACCAGCCCTGCTGGAAGGCTCACACACCCAGCCACCTTTAACCCTAATGGGTGGTGGACTCAGGAGGTGGGGCTGCAAGAGATTGATAAATAGGGGCAGACAGTGTTGTATGGTGAGTGTCCTGAGGCCCAGGAGGTAAGAGGTGTCCAAGGGGCCCAGAAAGGGAACCAAGGAGAGAGAGAGAGGGTGCATCAGGGGGTTCAAGAGGGAGGGGGTGTCCAGGGACCAGGGAGTGAGATGTCTGGGGGTATAGGAGAGACAGGTGTCAAAGGAGAGAGGGGCATCCAGAAAGCTGGTGAGGGAAGAATATGGCCCAGGGCAGGAGCATGTCTAGTGAGGAAGAGATGTGTGTGGTGGGTCAGGAATGAGAGTTGTATGGGCAGGGTGGGAAGGGAAGGGAAGGAGGTGTCCTAGAGTCCATAGAGGGATGGAGAGTAGTGGTGGTATGGGACTGTAAAAGATGAGAGGCTTTTGGGAGTCTGGGGATGGGTACATGGAGGAAGAGGTGGTGTGTGGCCTTAGTGTTGGGTCTTGGAGGGAGGGAGGGAGGTAGTGTTCAGGGCTGTGGGGGGAAGGGGTACTGTTAGGGAAGGGAGATTTCATGGGCACCCCATTTCCATTGGAGGGCTTGCACCCCCTCTCACCACGCAGTAAAAAAGAAATCCTAGAGCAGGCATTGGAGCAGATAAGATCAAAATACGATAATAATATGGACACCCTAATGCTGCACACCATCCCTGGATCACTTCACAATACTCAAGGTTGCATGCTACCCAGATAACCACCAGCCCTGTAGCTGGGCCCACACAACACACACTTTATGCCCGCTGACCAGCTGGCCACATTCTGCCAACAACTCCCCCTACAGCTGGAACACCCCCACACCCTGCTACCTAGTAATGTGTCTTGTTAGGGTGCTTGTGAACCCCTTGCAGGGGCCAACAATCCCCTACCCTTTTCCATGCACTGGCCTGAAACCCCCTTCCCCAGTTGATAGCCTGTGCCTCCCCTACCTGAGCAGAGTACTGCAACCATATACCCAGGCAGTGGCCTAATCCCATGCATGGACCTGCACCCCACACCCTTCCAATGGTGGCATTGTGAACCTTCCCATTCCACAGTAAAAGGGAAATCCTACAGCAGTACACAGTGGGGGGGGGAGGGCAAAGCTCCAAACGTGCATACCCTATGACCACCCTCTTACAGATGGGCCCTTCCCAGGACCACCATTCCTGCCTACTGACCAGTACCCCCACCACCTATTCTCTCACAGCTGGCACCACCACCCTAGGGCATATTAGTGTATTTGTTTGGTGATGCCATTTAATAGTGGCCTCAGGGAAGAGTATTTGAGGGGGACATCAGTTTGGGCACTCCAACCACTCCCCTGCAGCATGTCCAATAAACCCCCCCCCACATATACGCCACACAGAACAGATGCTTCTGAGCCTGTTCCCCATCAGAGCAGCCCTGAGCCTGCATATAGTTTTCAGCACAGCACATGCAGAAGTCCTATTCATTGGCTATTAAAAGTTCTGACCTTCTATTTTAATTGTTGTGGAATGAAGAATGGACATTCCAATTGCAGATTATCATTGCCTCCATTTGTTCCACGGTTTGTTTAATTTGATTTTTAACTTTTTTACATTAGTGATTCAATTCACAAAACTGGACTGCTGTCATTTTACCGTGCTGTGCTGGAGATGTGTGTATTGCATTTAAGCTTGACCCTCTCACCCCTGACAGATTGACTGACATGCTGCCAGCATAATCTTCACTCCTACTTCCTTGTGTTCTGCATCCGAAAGGTATGCCCTCTCTAAGCATAGTAAGTGCTTGGAATGTGTGTCTGCACAAGTAGTAACAAGTATGTGTTTTTTATTTATTTATTTTTCGCAGGTATATGCAGGAAAGGAATGGCTTGTCTGAGTTATTTACGCTAATCTGTGAAATGAAGGAAGCTATACATTCATTCTGTACAGGCTGCACTTCAGACACTGATTCAAGCCACAGAACTTTATTTGATTGTCATTCCTGATGGCCACTATTTTGGTTATATCCTTTGTTTAAGAATACCATCACAAATGAACTGTAATTTAGGAATGACAAGTGTTATTGCCTATAAACTGTTGTATCTGGGATTATGCTCTTGGAACACGATTGCACAGAATTTATTAGCTTGATTATGTGTAGTTTATGAAGCTATCAATTGATTTATTAGATGTCCCAAGCTGTGACCACAACCACACCCGGGAACACGACAATTCGCTCCCACAATTTCATACCACGTCATTTCGCTCCCGACTATACACTTCTGCGGCAATTCATCCCTATGACACTATCCACCCTACAACAATTCGTTCTCACTGCAGCATTTTAATAACAATTGAATACTCGAACTGACCACAGTCTGAATTGCTTCCAGCTTATGTTTAAATTATGTTTGTTATCATTGGAATGTACCATAAAGTCTTTTTTTCATGCTTTAACTTTCTGTTTCCCCATGTGTTAACACTTAGACAAGAGGGAAACCCATTTCTATTGTTTTACCACACCACTTACAGTACTGTACGTCCAAACTATTTCACAGTAGTGATGCATAAGTAGATCAAGAGCATGTAATGAACAGATAATCTTTTGAAGCTGCATATCATTTATTCAGAAGAATGCATCTTTCTCACTTTAGGATCTCTGAGAGCTCTTACAGATGTTGAGTTAGTGACCCACCCCCAGTCTTGGCCGGCAGCCCTGACATTCTTTCACAGGTAATCCCAGTATTTAATCAATAAAAAATAGCCCTTCATAGGACAGACATGTCAATATCCTACTCTCTAATCATCTGGTTGTATTGTACAGCCAACACTGTCAAATAAACAGTGTGGAAAATTAAGAATAAAAATACAGTATGGCAATTTAATTCCCGCAGCAGGCACCACTCATGGTCCCATCAGGCTACTGATTGCCTTTTACATGCATGGTTTATTTTTCTGTTTAGGTATTCTGCCATGACCTTTATGTGTAAAATGATATGCAAAAGTAATCTGGTAATTTTTACAGTATACAAATTAAAAACTATCCATAATTATTTTTATGCGTATCCACCTTAGGTTTTCAGCTGTTTTATATTCTCTTGTTAAAAACAATTCAGAAACTTTTTGATGTGTATTCAGTGCAAGTCAAGTTTATGATGTTTTATACTCTCTTGATTGCAAAGGCAGTATAAATAAAAATTATTATAAATACTACATATATAATTACAAAAACAGATTTAGTGATGATGAAAGGAATGTTAGTTGCTCAGACTTCAGTCCCACAAACAGTAAACAATAGGGAGTGAATTGCCACAACATGAGTTGTCGTAGGACTGAATTGCTTCTATAAAACATCAGAATGTGGTGACCTGGAAAGTGCAGTTTGCTATTCAACTGTTATTAAAATGCTGCAGCAGGAGCGAATTGTCTAGGGTGGATAGTGTCATAGGATGAATTGCCACAGGAGTGTATAGTCCGGAGCGAATAGTCATGGTATGAAACCACGGGAGCGAATAGTCATGTACCCAACTACACAGTATCATACTGGAAACCTATATTTTAAATGCTATGATCAGTGACAGCAATGACACATACTCTGAGCTTTCTGAGGTACTACTGGAAAATGAGGCAGTTGTCTCCCTTTTGAACGGACAGCAGCCTGCTGCCACAAACCATGAATGAGCTTGAAGATGTGATTGGCACTTCAGAGGGAGGAGCTTGAGATGAATCATATTCAAATGAGCCTCCTCTAGACAGGCACTGCCAGCAGGAGAGATATCTCCCAACTTGCAGTACAAATGATGGATCTGGTGAGATTGTATGCACCTTGTAGGCATTACATTACTTGAGAAATAGAAAATATGTATAATACAGCAGTTCCATTAAATCAAGCTATTTAGAATACTTGTACAACAGTTGAGTGAGTTTACAGAGTTTTTAAATAACAGACACCGCTTCTTCTACTTTTCTTTACTACCTAGCTAATCCCACTTCCTGCTGACGATGTCAAGACGTCCTAATGACATCGGTGCCAGACAGCAGGCTCCAAACATGGCCTGCCTTGATTTTCTTGGAGAACTGCTTGTCTCCCCATCCAGATAACCACTTATTAATATATTTGTATTAATTATTAAATATATTTATTTATTTATGCTTCCTTGGCTTTTGTGCAACTCTCATGTGGCTATCTGTGGGCTGTCTCCTACCACCCATATGCACTCTGGTCTCCCTCTATCTCTTTTTCAGCCACTCCTTGGGCTTGCACGCAGCTGCATGTGGCTCGTTTATTACTCCCCTCAAGGAGCGCTTTGTCCTGCCTTCTTCCATAAGGCTTTTGCATTTTAAATTAAGCCTGCCGGGCATTGCCAAAAGCCACGATGTGGCTTACAGTGTGCAGCATCTTCTGCTGCTACTGCCGCCAACCTCTCAGTTAGCTCCCTCTCTCAACAACACCTCCCCCCCACTACTGCTGTGGGAGTGACTTCTCTTTGCTGCTCCAGCCCCTTTCTGCCCTCCAAGCCTCTTAGGGCAAAAACAACTTTGTCACCAGAGCAGTTGTTCAGGAAAGTGGGGGAGGCACTTCCATCCATTGTCTCCTCCACCTCATGCTAGCTCCTTTTCTCTCTCTTTCCCACCAGCATGGAGTAGGCCACAGCCTGAGCTCTGAACAGGCTGGGAGTTGTAAGGATGGGGCTGGCTGCAGCTGCAGCCCCAGCGTGTCCTCCTCCTTGCCACTCAATATGTCAACATCCACACTATGCTAGGGCTCAGGGAGCCCCACTAGACCCCAGGGAATGTTACTCATTTATGTAAAAAAACTGCTGGCCTCAACCACTAGAGAACTAGACCACCAGGGCTAAATTTACATAGTGCCCCCCTCCGACATATCTAGTCCACAGGAACACCAATTTTTCTTTTCATTTTACCAAACAGCCTACTAGCCCCCAAGAGCCTGCACTAGCCCACCTGCGCTACCAAGTAAAATACTGGCCAATTGACCACCAGTGGGAGATAAAGGGTTTTGCTGAGCCCAGCTACAAAACCACAATTCCTTTCTTCTCTGCTTCTACTATGTTTCCCCCCTCCCCCAGCTAACTGATTGTTTCCTTTATTTTACAGTCGGACTGGACATGGACTTCTTCACCATCAGATCAGTATATTTTTTTACCTAATCCATTCATCATATCCTATTTTACCCCCTAAGCACTACAGATCCTTTGTGACCCCCTTTCTATTCTTTTTTTACAGGTGCAGTGGATGACATCACTTTGAGACTCCTACCTCTGGCTCCCTAGTGCTCAGGTAACACCTCCTACTTGACTTATATTGGATGGTTGAGTGTAATGGGACGTCCATATCTGTTACAGGGTATGAGGTGTCACTGGACAGCAGTGACTGCTTTTTTAAATATGGGATAGGGAGAGTGAGGGGGTTCTACTGGACACAAAGGACTTAATTTACATGTAATGGGATAAGAGAGGTTTTTGCCAATGGATGCTAGGGACTTTTGTTTCAGCAGTAAGGTGTAATGGAGTTTTATTTTCGGACTCCCCCCCGAATGGCTGGATGCAATTTCTGGGCAAAACACATCTACCACTGCTATCATGATCACAGCCTTCCACTCAGCCTTGCATTTCTGTGTTGTCAGCTGTCTAGCATAGGGGTGACTGAGAACCTTTCCCTCCCAGGAGCAGCCAATGAAGAGAAGGAGGTAGTAGGCGGGACTTCCATCAGGAAGCTCATAAAAGGTCAAGCTGATTGTTTGAGCATGAAAGTTAACAGTGAATGCCATTATCACCATTATTTTGCAAGGCCAGTTTGGATATGGAGAATGGAATGGTACAGTGAGATCAGCAGCACAAAGGTTGGTTGACTTGTGGCATGTTTGTTTGTTTGGACTGATGGATGGATGGGTGGCCAGCTTGGTAAGCAGGCCAGTCATTCTTCATTCTTGAGTGGGATGAGAAGCATGGGCAGGGAAAGGGAGCCAAGCTCAGGAGTACAACTCCTGTGTGTGTGGGTAGGGGTGGGGGGGACGGATAGCTATTTTGTGTGTGTGTGTGTGTGTGTGTGTGTATGATCGTGGATGGGGGAGCACATCCTCTCTGTGTGTGGCTGCTGCTGGGGAAGCACAGTTTCTGTGTGTATGTGTGGTTGGGGAGAAAGCACAGCTTCTGTGTGTGTGGGTGGGAAGCACAGCTTTGATGCATGTGTATGGGTGGCACAGCAACTGTGTGGGTGGGGGGGGACAGCTCCTGTGTGTGTGTGTGTTGAGAGGAAAGCACTGTGTGTATGTGTGTGTGTGCGTGTGTGTGCGTGTGTGTGTGTGTGTGTGTGTGTGTGTGTGTGTGTTGGGGGAGCACCGCTCCAGTTTGGGGAAGCACAGCTACTGTTTTGAAGGGGGAGCACAGCTCCTGGGTGTTGGGGGCCAGAAGACAACAGCTCCTGTATTGGGGGCTGGGGAGTGCAGCTCCTGTGTTGGGAGAGTGTAGGAGGAGTGCAGCTCCTGAACTGAGGCATCGCTATAACAACGTCTATGTTGGGAGAGTGGAGGAGCACAGCTGCTATGTCGGGGCATGAGGAAAGCAACTCCTGTTTTCTATCAGTTTGTTTTGTTTTGTTTTGTTTTATTTTGGCCTCTGTCAATATATCTGTATTTTCCTTACTTTGATGTTAAAGAGCAACTCTGCACTTCAGCAAGTGCTTTCATAAATATAATGTTTCAGCTGCTACAATTTACTAGAGAATTTTTTTTTATGTCCCTTTTCAAGATTTACAACACATCTTAATAGTCTAGCTCAAACGTCTGTATAGAAAACATTGAAATACATTTGCCTCTCCCCGTTAACCTCACAATGCATTTGTTTATGACATCATAGTGCTCACCATGACAGACTGTCATGTCACAAACAGCAATTGTTTTTTTCAGTCTACATTTTCTTCCTGTTTTTTCCATGCCCTGTTTGCCCCGCCCCATGCCACAGCTGCGAACGCACATGTGGAGGCATGCACATGTTGTTGTCCCATGGCATCCTCCCTTTCCATGCTCCCCACCCACCTATGCTACCCTCAGACCTCCACCTAGGGACAGTGGAACTACGGGAGTGACAGGATCCCTCTGCAGGAGAGGAGAGCTTGCCTTGCAGCTGCTCAATCCTGCTTCCTCCCTCTTGCCCCCTCCTCCCTGATGACCATGGTTTATTCCCGAACCCGGGTTGCTGGTGTGGTTTGAGATAAGGCATCCAGAGCCTTAGCCCTCAGAGCCACCAGGCCAGCCACAAACAGCAGTAGAGGAGAGTCAGATACTTAGTGAAGTAAGTGCTGCATTTATATTTAGTAGACTAACAGCATGGGAAAGTGAAAAAAACAACAAATAACTAGAAAACAATAATGTTAAAATTCAATTGGTGGAAATGTAATGTGTTTAAGCTTTTTATTATAATACAGACTTACTCTTTAACTCTATCTTTTCTACTAAAACTCAGTTTTCTTTGCTTCTATGATGTATTGTACCCTTTGTATCTCTCTTTTCCCTATCTCTACTCACAGTACTATACATTCTTCATACTTACCTATTTTTACCTTTATTTCAAGGTGTCTGGCCATACTAAAATTAGTATTAAAGCTGTCATTAATTTGTCTTTAAAGACTAATTATAGTCATTTTCAATCATGTGGGTTCTCTAAGAGAGCACTCCTGTATTGATCCTTTGTGCCCCCCCTTTCTTATTTTCTGTAATGTATAGGGCATTTTTTAAAACTAACCTGTTAATATTTTTCTATTACTTTAAATAATTGCTCATAAGAAAACTACAACTCCCCAAAATCCTTTTGGGGGGAGCACTTCCCCAAGAGATATGTGATTTCCCCAAATCCTCTGGGAACATTTTTCAAGATGTTGAACTTTGTCTGTGTGTGGAAATGAGGGCTAAGAGATTACATGGATTAGCTTCACAAGAGGTACAGTGGGACAGATATTCAAAAGGGTTGCGCCATGCACAACAGAGATGCGCCAGCTCAAGTCCGACAATGTCGTTGTGCGATATTCCAGTGGGAGGGCAGCTGCGACTCAGCTGCAATGCTTAAGAGCGCCAATGGTAATGAATGCATGTGCAACCATAGGGGGAGGAACCATGAATAAATGGCGCAGTGCGATATTCAACAGCATGCGCCATGCACAATAGGGGAGCTAGGAGAAGTTGTGCGATAGCGGAAATGATCCAAAATAAAAAGGAACAAGACAGAGGCGCAAGAACGCTACAGGGAAGCCAGAGGTGGGAGCGAGCTAGCAGCAATAACAAAGAGGGCAGCAGTGAGTGGGACACAGAAGGAGCAGGACAGGGCACACTTGTGACCACACAGGACAGGAATGGGGAGCCTGAGACAGTGTGCAGGACAGACAGGGTAGTGCTGCAGAGTAGTGAGGGCAGGGGCAGTGGCAGTTGGCAGGACAGCCGAAGGCTGGAGGTGTACCCAGTGCAGGGGGAGCATCACAGAGGACAGCAGGGGGAATGGGATAACATCTGCCGGGGGGGAACAACAGCCAGGGACATGGCCAGTGCCACCATACAGATGGAGGTGGTAATGAAGGGTGTGAGAAGGCAGGGAGCAGGGGTGCACAGCCATGGAAGGGCTCATCAGCGGTATGCCCCCAACAGGTGGTACCAAGCCCACATCACCTTCGAGCAGTATACCGATACAGAGATTGTGGGCCAGTACTGCCTGAACTGGGCAATCCTGAGGTGGCTCTGTGAGCTGTGCAGTGATGAGATACAGGCACCCATACGACGGAGCCATATTCTGTCAGTGGAGACAAAGGTGACAGCTGTCATGTGCCTGCTCACCACGGGCACCTTCAGAGACCAACAGGGGACACAACAGGCATAACCCAGTCGGCCGCGTCACGCCTACTCACACAATTCCTCAGCCCACTGCTGCCACATGCTGCAGAGTACATCTGTTTCCCCAGCACACAGGCAGAGCGCACAGCACACATACAACAGTTCCACAGGGAAGCACGTATGCCTGGCATGCTCTGGGCCATTGACTGCACCCATGTGGCCATCCGCATGCCACCTGGCCCGGATGGTGTGGCTTACATCAACCACAAGGGATTCACCAGCATCAACTGCCAGGTGGTGTGCGATGCCAGGCAGCGCATAACCAATGTCAGTGCCACGCACCCTAGGGGAGCACATGATGCCTTCATCTGGCACTAGTCTGCATGGTGCCACAGGTTCGAGAGTGGGGACATCCCACTGGCCACCTAGTGGGTGAGTATGCACAACATGCAGGATGACATGGGCAGATGTGGGGGGAGGCATAGTCAGAGGTGCCATGGGTACCGGCCTTGACGGCCCATGGCAGAGCGATGCAGACCATCATACTAATGCACACCCTCTATACACAGGTGACAGTGGCTACCCACTCTGTCCCTGACTGCTCACACCATGCCGGTGCCCCTCGACCCCATCGCAGCAACAGTACAATGAGGCACATGCCACCACACGTAATATCATCGAGTGGGTGTTCGGGATGCTGAAGTCACGTTTCCGGTGCCTGGACACATCTGGTGGTGCCCTACAGTACAGCCCCTCGAAGGCCTGTGGGCTATTGCTGGACTGTCGTATCCTGCACAACATGGTCAATGACTGTGGGATAGCCGTAGAGGTCGAAGAGGGGGACAGCGATGGGGATGATGAGGACGCCGGTCCAGACGGTGATGGGCAGCCATCCCATGCATGAAGGGACCACCGCCTGTTCAGGATGGTGCAACTGCACCAGAACACCATCACAAAGGAGCACTTCAGCCAACACAGGTAGGTCACGGGGCCATGTGCAACCACCAATGGCAAGGGCACAACCCACAGACAGGCATGGACGAACCCTAGGGGTGGATGGCAGCAAGTGAATGGGACTGAACGTGGATCTGCACATGCTGTCAGGGATGGGCATGGTCAAACATGACTCACGCACATGCACACACACACACATACACACACACACTCCCACACACACATCACAAGACATGCACATGGGGTACAAGGCACGCCGACCCCGACTGCAACCCCTAGCCACACACAGGTCCACACATGACCATGCCCAGTGGCCTTCACTGTGTGTGTCTCAGATGCTGGGCACCATTGCACACTGGCAGACAGCACAACGCAGGCATCATCATGCACACGCCACAGTGGCCAGCAGCCAGGAGGGTGTGCCCATGGACTGTGTGTGTGCAGTGCCGGGTACCCCATCCATGCGTCGTATGGTGCACAACACACTGCACACAGGGCAGTGGCAGACAGTGGCCATGGTGGGAGACAGGTCAGTCACACAACACAGTGCCACAGCCACCACAGATGCATGGGCAGCTCCGCCGAGACCCGCCAGCCGTGCCAGGCTGATCATTGTCCTCATGTGGCTGCACCAATGGTCCCCCAGGGGTGACGCTGCAGGATCATGACTGTGTTCATGCAGGGGTCTGCAGCTCACCGAATATGCCTGCACCAGGCGTGCTCAGTATGCCCACAGCCGAACCTGGTGTTGACATGGAAGGTGTCGCATGATACCGGGGACAGGGGGTGAACATGTCACTGGGTGGTATCTGTGGCACATGGGCAATGAACTGGGTGCCCAATGTGGCCATGACAGCTGTGAATGCATGCGTCTGCCTGTCAATGGCAGCGGTCACATCCTCCCACAGCCAGTCCATCACTGCCAGGAGCAGACTGTGGTCCCTGCTGCACCACACCTCTGCCTGTTGCAGAACCTCACTGAGTGTATCCACCGCTATCACAATCTGCAACTGCTGATCCACTGAATCCTGGAGTATGCGGCTGTGCTCATCAAAGCGGTCATCCACCTGATCGGCATGCTGTCCCTCATGGTGTTCCTGGTGGTGCCGGGCAGCACCCCTTGAAGTTGGGCGCTGCACACCAGAGCCATGTCTGGGCATGTGCACATGCGGTGCACTGATTCCACCCCCTGAAACTGTCCACCCGTCCCCATTTGCTGACTGCTGGAACTGCTCCTCCAGCCGCTGATCACCAGGGCTCACTGGTGCTGCCACAGTGGCTGCAACAGCCCCACTGGCCTGGACGCACACCAGTGCTGCCCCACTGGGGCATAGAGGCACATGCTGGGACTGTGATGTCACGCAGACCTCCACGGTGGCACCACCCACAGCTACACTCATGCCGTTTCCTGCTGTGGGACCATCCTGTGTCCCACATGTATCATTGTCTGGGATGTATGATCCATCATCATCATCGGTGCGTCATCCAACACCAGTCCATGTCACAGCATGCTGGAGTCTGTGGCCACTGTCATGCTGGGACACAGGTAGGGCCTCGTCCGCACCTGCACCATCATCTTCAATCCGGACAGACAGCCAGGTATGCGGTGGTACTGACCCTCAGACACCTGTGGAGGTGGATGGTCACTCCTCCGTGTCCAGAGCCTCGCCCAAGGTGGACACACCCACCACCGCTGACCCATGTAGACGCTCAGAAGCTGTAAGAGAACACAGTAGCATTAATGTCTCCACCCTACCCTGTGGCATTCCCCCCACCTCCCACACAGTGACAGCACAGGACCTACCATGCAGTGATCCGCTGCCACCCATCTGGAAGCCACCACCTGGAACGCCCTCTATGGCACAACGCTGCATGCTGCTGGCCACCCACTCCTCCTGTGGCATCAGGTGTGGCACATCCAGCTGCCCACCACTGGTTGCAGCATGTGATGCCCTGATGGTAGCCACCTTGTCCTTAATTCTCCTCCTGTCCATGCCAACCTTCTTTTTACATTTCTGCACAGACTGCTGGTGGCTGCCATGCTGGTTCATGGCATGTGCAACCTCACCCCATGCCACAGTACAGGCCTTTAGTGTTCCCTGCTGTCCACTGAGCAGCAGTTCCCTGTTGAGGTATGCCTTGAACAGGGCATCTGTTTCCGCCCGTGTGAAGTTGGGCCTCCTCTTCCTCCAACATCCCTGTTCCTCCTTTTCCTCACATTCAGTCATTACAGAGCCTGTGGGAATGACAGGCTTACCTTTCAATGTGCAGTCCCATGCATCTCCCATACACCACAGTCCACACTTCCAAACAGCATACAACCCACCACAATAGACTGCAATACCAAACTATGGCCTCTGCAGCCCCATGTCACATTTATATAGCGCAAGGCATGCAAATGAGGCGAGGCGCAACTTAAAGTGGATGCTAATGCAGTAGCTGTGCCATGGAATAGCTGATGAGCTGATTTGCATATGCTGGCTGAATATCGTGCTGGTGTGCCTTGCACAATTGCTCAGGCACAGGCACAGCTCTGTGACGTGTGCAGTAGGCACCACATGGTGCATGCCCGGGGTGCTGAAGCCGACGTCTGCTGCACTGCTGATGTGCTGAGTGCGGGAGGCAGTGCAGGGCACGGCCACCATTGTGCCAGTGGCACTAGTGCACTGTTCACACGTATGGCGCTTGTGCCCTGGAGCACCATAGGCACTATGGTGCCACAGTGCAGTAGGCCACTACAGGGCATCTCACACAGGCACCCAACTGCGCTACATGCAGGGAGTCCCAAACACACTGTGGCGGTCCGTGCATGAGAGACCCTTGACCCTGTACTCAACCTTTGCCCCCTAGGTGCCATGCATCTGCATGGGTGCACCCCTATCACACTGTTCAGTGACAGCACGATGGGAAATGGCAGTGCTGTACCACGCAGCACCTGCACGTGGTGGACGTGTGCTACAGAGTGCCATTTTGTGTTCCTACCTGAAGCTGTGATGGCAAGGAGGAGAGCTGCTGTCTGGTGCCTACTGGAGCTGGCCAATTTGGTGGCTATTGTGGAGCCCCATGCTGGGGCCCTGTTTGGGGATGACCCCCTGGACAGGGCTAGGAGTGCAGTTTGGGAGGAGGTGGCAGTGGCACTTGAAGAGGCCACAGGGATCAGCTGAACAGCAGAGCAGTGTCGCCACCACTACGGGGACCTCCAGCGGAGGGACCCAGACAGGCTTGCCCATCTACGGGCATGTGCCAGGTGAGGCACAGTGCCACGTCCAAGTAGGTACTCCATCCATACACTGGTTGCATCCATACGAGTATCACGGTGGGCATGTGTCCACCACATGGGGGGCCGTCCAGTGTGGGCAGTGGTGGTGGAGTTGCAGCATGGCTGGGCTGTGCGGGATCGCACACACCTGGGGGGGCCTTTGCTACTGGTTTGTACTGATGTTCCCCTCTCCATGTTTGCACCCTAGGCCCTGAGGAGTGGTGAAGAGCAAGAGAGGCACGACAACGCTGGGAGGTAGGGGATGCAGGGCAACAGCCATGGGCTGCCAGTCCCATCCATCAACAGTGCCCAGATCCAGCCAATGCAGGTGAGTGCCTTTCTTCCAGGATATTCTGTGCATGCTGTGTTGTGGGGTAGGTGGCAGGGCATGGCCACCATCCACTGACCCCACTAACGTGCATGCCACATGGTACACTCAGCACTGTTCTGTGGCACTGCATGTGTGGGTGTGCATCGCTGTGGTCCATGCGGCACTGCGCATGGCTGCGCCACTGTCTTACACCGCACAGCCATGTCACTGTACAGCCATGGTGGTGCTGTGCGGGACTTGGGCAGTGGGTGTGTGCAGTGGTCCACATGGCTGTGTGCACCTGGGTAGGCAGGTCTTGTGGACTCGATCACTGTGGGTGGTCATACACCATCATAGGGGCATGCCCACGGCTGTATGCCATGCACAATGGGTGGGCTGCAGGGGGATGGACATTCACACATATTGACTCTGCTCCCTTGTCCTAGGTGGACGGCGGCTGATGCAGCTGGAGAGGGCCATGCAGGAGCTCCTGCAGATAGCAAGGGCATCCTTGGAGTTACTCCAGCGATTGGAGCGGCATGGTGTCCAGAGGCAGAAGACAAGGAGGTGCCACAGAAGCGGGGAGCAAGGCAGACACTAAGCCCTCCATGTCCCCAGATTCACCCTACCCCCTGGACCCACCCTCACACCCCTTCTTCCCTGTCTCATTTGTTCAACCCTGCCCCTCACCCACCTCCACCTGGTATGTGGCCCTCACCCCCCTTTGTGTAAATTTTTGTATATAGTTGTTTGGACCTTTCTATAAAACATTTTTTTATGCCTCCTGTGGTGGTCTCTGATTTGCAGTGGGCTACAGGTGCTCAACTGCAGTGGTGTGCATGGCGTCGGGGTGGTGCAGGTATGGGCATGTGTGTGTGTGTCCGTAGGGGAACTGCCTATGGTGTGGGCGTAGTTATCAGTCACTGTCTGTGGTTTGTGTGTTGTTCCCTGTGTACTGGATGACTGTGGGCAGTGGTCCACAGTACATGCGCTGTGTTCATGATGTCCCTGTCAGACCATCCATGGCCTGTGCAGCTGACACCCTTGCATGTCTGTGATCTGCACGGTCTGCTGGCATGTCGGTGGTGGCTGTCCATGCTGGACAACCACTATACCCGGCACAATGCCAGGTTGCCTCCTGTCACCAGTATGGTGCACGACTGCCTCGGGTGGCACTGTGGCCTCCGCTGTTGTTGTCCCCTCTCCATGCTGTCTCTTGTGTCTGCTGCAGGGGATGTGCTCCATTGTCTGTCACTTGTGCTCCAGCCGCATACTGGTGGTGTATGGCTTCATGGTGCCTGCATAGGGTGGCTGGCACACCTGTGCCATGGTGGGGTGCTGGCCGTGTGTACACGGCTGCCATGGCCACATGCCAGTGGCTTGGTTAAACCGCTACTGTGTCCCTGTATTGGTGTGTCTTTGGGTATGGGTGGGTGTTTGCCCATGCACTGTGTTGCATCCTGTGTAGCGCATGCTTCCATGCAACACTGTGGGTATCTGTGCTGGCAGTTGTGGCCAGTGCTGAGACAGGATGTGTCCCTGGGAGGGTGTGCAGGGTGCTGTACCGCTGGTGGTGGGGTCCGGGGCATGCCCTGTCGCATGTGGGGTACCTCATGTGCCGATGCATGGTTGGTCTCTCAGCTGTACCTAAGGGGAGATGTGCAGGGTGGCACTGTGTATGCAGTTGTTGCTTCGCTGTCTGCTGCCACCCACTACAGGGTGCTCATGGTGGGGCTGCCTTGCATGGCCTCTGGTGCACAGGGGTTGCATTGTCACAGTGGGGATGGTGGCATGCATGGGGTGTCCTGCACTGTTGGGCCTACTCCTGGGCAGGGTGTCTGGGGATCGTGGGCAGGGTGTGCTCTGCATTGGTGGGCTGGTGGCATGGGTGGCCGGACATCCTTGTGTGCCAGTCACAGCTTGCCAGGGGGTGTGCTGGGGCACCATGCCCCGGCTGTGGGATTGTTGCTGGTGTCCATGGGCTGGTGGTTCTTCCAGCTCTCCTCAGGTTGTGCGGTGCATGGGGTGTAGGGGGCAATGTCTGTTCTGCTGTGTGCTCCTCTGCCCATATCTACCATGGGTGGTGGACCCCTGCATCCTGTCCCTGCACATCCCTGGTTGTGCTGATGCACTGCTACCCTGCGCTACTGCACATCCCTGGTTGCGCAATGGCTCAGTTAGTGGGATGTTCAGTTGTGTGCCATAGGTGCATCTTGACCTGCGCAATGTTTGAATAACACGTGTTGCGCATGGGCACACTGGACTTGCGCCTGCTCCTGCTGTTGCACTACTTTGTGGCGCAGTTTGAATATCTGGGCCAGTATGTTAAAAAAAGCATCTTTTCAAACTGAATCTGTTATCTAGAGTCTCCAATCTTGAATGCTGAAAGTTTTTTTTACAGTGTGTATTTGCTATTTGCTGAAGTGCTTGAATATGTGTGAGCGCACGCGTGTGCGTGTGTGTGTGCGTGCTTTTTGTGTTGCTTGCACTCATGTGCAAGGAACACATTGCATCAGCTTCATTCAAAAGTGAGTTATGGAGGCATGACAGTGTTGTGCCAAATGGCAGCAGTCTGTTCTGTAGACTAGCATGCTGTTGATGAAAGCAGTTAATGAGCATGCCACAATGCATAAAGAAATTTGGCCACGTCACTACACAATCAGCTGTTTTGATGCATTGTGTGGTGTTCCCATGGCAATGGCTTCACTGTTGTGCTCTCACAGTCCCCATGAAGCCAATGGAAAGCCGCTGCCCGCCATTCAGTGTGCCTTCCTGGTGAAACATTTCAATAACTAAAAAAAAAGCAGACAGGGGTGCCCAATCCCTCCTGTCAGCATGATCCGCTCCCCAGTTCATTTGCCGATGGGGTAACCCACTCCCCATCAGCATGATGCAACTTCCCCATTTGTTGTGTGCTGAGGGGGTGCCCAATCCCCCCTTGGCTCATGTGCCCCCCCAGCACACTGTATGGCTGATGGGGGTTCTCAATCCCCCATCGGTTCCACTGCCCTCAAACAAACTTCTTCTTGAAACACTGGGAGCCCACTCTAGCATGGTAAAAGTCTGTATGGCCCACGGGGTGTCCAATCCTCCATTGGCTCTGCTGTTCCCACAAACAATCTTCCTGGTGCCACACTGGGAGCCCACCCCCAACATGGCAAAAGTCTCCCGTCGTCTTTGTAAAAAAAACACCTAGAAGAAAAAAATGGTCCCTCATTGAATCTCTTGCCCTTCCCCCAACCCGTGCCCACCTTTGCGTACCCCAACTCCCCACACCCCCACCTCACCCCATACTTATCTCTGGAGCCTAGCGCAATGATCTTCGGTGGATCGGTAACACATCTGCACTCTTCAAAGCAGACCGCTAACTGAAGAAATGCCGGTAAGCTGCATAATGGCATTAATTATTTTTTTTTTACTTTGGTGCATATCTCGGCCATTTCTGGGAATTTTTTGACCAAATTTTCAACATGGGGTTCTTGAGACCCCACCTCATGAATTCAGTCACTGTCATTTTGTTATTCGGTCCCGAAAGGTGATTTCACGGTCACTGTGTGGAACCACCTTTCAGAACCGATTAATGAAATGACAGTGTCACGGATCATGAGGTAGGCCTCCAAAAACCTTATGTTGAACATTTGATGAAAAACTTCCCAAAAATGCCTGTTTTATGAGCATGCATTGTGCAGTTCCTACACACGCGCGTAACTTTGAGCATTTTTAATATTTTCACTCCAGATTTTCAACATTGCCATTTTACCTCACCTTCTTATGAACAGTACAGCTGTAATTTTTCACATCTCACCCGAAATGTGTTTTTGCACATGTAGCACACAGTGATGCTGTCGGTGTGCGAAATCAATGTTTGGGACAGATTAAGAAAATCACAGTGACATAGTTCATGAGGTAGACCTCCAAAAACTCTGTGTTGAAAATTTGGTGAAATAATTCCCACAAATGACTGTTTTACAAGTGTGCATTGCGCAGTTCCTATGCAGTCTCGTAACTTCAAGCATTGTTAATATTTTCACTCCAGTTTTCAACATTGCCATTTTACCACACCTTCTTATGAACAGTACAGCTGTCATTTTTCACAGCTCACCCGAAATGTGTTTTCTCACGGGTAGCGCACAGTGCCGCGGTCAGTGTGCGAAATCAATGTTCAGGACAGATTAAGAAAATCACAGTGACACTGTTCCTGAGCTGAGGTCTTAAACTGGCTATGTTGAAAATTTGGTGACAAAAGTTCATAAAATGACTGTGTTACGAGTGTGCATTGTGCAATTTCCACGCACCCTCGTAAGTTCACAAATTCATAATATTTTAAGTCCAGATTTTCAACATTGGCATTTTTCCACACCTCCTTATGAACAGTACAGCTGTCATTTTTCACACCCTGGCCGAAATGTGTTTTTGCCTTGCAGCGCAGAATAGCACAGTCACTGTGGGAAATCAGTGTTCGGGACAGATTAAGAAAATCACAGTGACACGGTTCATCAGCGGAGGTCCCAAAATGCCTGTGTTGAAAATCTGCTGTAAAAAATCTCCAAAATAATTACATCATGGGTGTGCGTTGTTCAGTTTCTATGCACGCTAGTGACTTCATCAATTTTTTTATATTTTCACTCCATATTTTCAACATTGCCATTTTTTACACCTCCTCATGAACAGTACAGCTGTCATTTTTCACATCCTGTTTGAAATGTGTTTTCGCACCTGTGGTGCCAAATGGCGCAGTCACTGTGCAAAATCACCTTTTGGCTAACAAACTGATAGTGTCACTGCTCATGCGGTGGGATCACAAAAAGCCCATGTTGAAAACTTGGAATAAAAATACCAAGAAACGCCCAGAGCATTATGGTTTTTGACCATAATGCCCTACAATGTAGGGACTGACAGGCATCAGGGGTGTGACTTGGGATTGTCGACAGTAATTATCATGCCATTCCACCCCCCACCCTGCATCCAGTGACAAGCATCGAGGTGTGCCTTGGACTATTTGTCCCCAGAGTTCACCCCATTCTCCTATACTGCACCCATTTCAGCATATTTCCTTATGGAATGAGGTGAGTAAAGCCTGAACACCCACGGCACACCCCGGCACTTGTCAGTGTCTGCAGGGTAGGGTGAGGTGAAATGTCATGACCGTTATTGGTGAAGACCCAAAGGCACACCCCAATGCCTGTCCATCTCTGCAGGGTGGTGGTGGGGTTGGCATCAGTTCAATACTTCATTGCTATTCCTATACTGCATGGGATTGATTCTCATAGGAGCCTGCATCTGGCTCAAGCTGTGGCAAACAGCAGCTTGCACTGATGCCCGGTGCGCCAGGGATCCTGCACCTGATTCAGGTACAGAAGGGGACCCAGCGGCTAAGTCCCCACATTTGTGCCAACTGGAACCCTGTGGCAAACCCCTGGCACACTGCACAAATCTGCTGCAGGCCACCAGAGACTAACACAGGACCCCCGTCCCACCAGGTAATGGGCATGTGGACCCAACCTAGTGGGGTGGTGTCCCACACCATGTTCGGTGCAACTGGCACCTGGCCATGGAGGTGAGTGGTGGGATGTGCCGGGCACCGCAGAGCAATAGGGACTGGTGTACAGGGAATGGGCACCACCTGCTGCAGCATGGGTCTGCACTGTACAACCATAAGCTGGTGCTGCGGTAGCACCGATGGGGCAGGCATCAGGGATCGGGGGAGTCACTGCCAGTATGGGCATCAAGAGGATGGGGGTGCTGATGTGGTACATAGGTGGCATCAGGGAGCTGTGAGGGGTTCCATTGGACCACTAGGATGGGGGCCACACATGCGGGGCCACACTCGGGGGTCTATGATGGGTGGACCATCACCCATGGTGTGCCGCACACAGGCATGTCACCCAGGGGAGAATGTCTAAGTCCCCTTATGCCTGCCCTGGCTGGTCTAAGGGCACTTAGAATTCCTCTCACCAGGTGATGTCTGTGAATTGCAGGATGCAGCTTGTGTCAGCTGCAGTCCCCCTACTGCTGTGCTACAGTGCATTGCAGGGCACAGGGCAGGTGCAAACCCTCTTTGGGGGCAGGTGGCCTGTGGTCAACACAGGCCACCTTTGTGAATCGCATGGAGGGTGGTCATGGACCCAAGTGCACCTTGCACCATATCTGTTTGGCGCAGGCACCTTGCATCTGACACAGGGCTTTGAGAATCAGGCCCCATCTGTCTAACTTCTGCACTTCCACTGCTAATGCCAGCAAGCAACCATTCAGCATTGACAAATGCTTGTGTAGTGAGCTCTGGCCCATAAGAGGCTCACAGGTGACTACTGGGAAGCTCATTAATTAGGAACAGGCTGCATCTCTCCTGTCTGCAATGCAGTGTTAAGGATTCAGCAAGTTCAGCCCTGACTAATGTACAAATACTTTATCACATTTTTTATGAGTCTTTCTTAAACATGTTTTATCTGTTTAAAGGACTGCACCTGATTTGAGGCCAAAATCAAAAGAAAATTGTTATAGTAGCAGACTCCCCCCCCCCACACACACACTCATACACACTCTCCAAAAAAGCTGCTTAGAAGCCTGCAATTCATTCAAATCAATTCCATTTTCTTACTTAGTTGGGGTTCAATGCCAACAAGTATAAAATCATGTACCTGGGGCATAGGAACCCCGATGCTGAGTACAGGATGGGGGAGGTACTGATACTCACTAGACATGAAAGAGTCCTTGAGGTTATTATATCAGAGGACCTCAAGGTGGCAGTACAGTGTGACAAGGCTATGGGCAGGGCAAATTAGATTCTGGGGTGCATAAGGAGTGGCATCTCAGTAGGAGGAGGAGGGATGTTGAGCAGCCATTGTATCACTCCCTGGTATACCCCCAGTTGGAGTACTGTGTCCAGTTATAGAGTCCACACTTCAGAAAGGACATAGGGTGGAGGTTTTCCAGAGGACGGCGACTAAAATGGTTCAGGATTTTCCCAGGAATCCCTACAAGGAAAGGCTGAAGTATCTCAACATGTACACTCTGAAAGAGAGGAGGGTGAGAGGTGACATGATCAAGATCTACAAAGTACCTCACATGGGTAAACAGGGTACAAACAAACAAAGAAAAGCCGCACCGAGTAAAAGGGCTGGTGCTCTATTTATAGTAATTCAAAGCAAAAGAAATTAATCACTCAGTCCAGAGCAGACAAAATATAGAAAATAAATATTTTTTATTTTATTAAACTGTGTGCAAAATATGTTGGCTGTTCACCATATTGGTAACAGGGTGAAAAACACAATCTTACGTTTCGCCAGGCAAACTGCCTAGCTTAATCAGAGGTGGTACTACTACAGTATGTAATAACTATCATTTTAAAGGCAAGATCCCCACATGAAAAATACATGACAATTAAAAGCAATAATGAGACAATCACTAAAGATAGAATTTCACTGGTGTTAACATCTACTCATTGGATACAGACACATATAAAAACGAGGCCAATTGCAACCTCCTTGGTTAGATATAGCTACAATCAAGCAAAAAATAATAATCTCTTAAGTGAACTAATACCAATCCTATCTAGTTTAAAACCATTTAATGTGGAAAGTGAAGAAGCACTTGAATTAGTTAATCAATCTCTCAATAACATATGTATCAAACAGATACTTAATATCTTTACTGCTGGAAGCTGCTGTTCAGAAAATATAATGTTGCTACTATAGCAATTCAATAGAACCCAATCTAAAACCAGTTTCATGGTCTGGAGGTTAATTATAAATAAATGAATAGCTCTCAAGTTAATATACCACCAGTCTGACACTTAAGATGGAAAAAAAATTGATAAAAAAGCTGCTAGATCCATATTCTCATTTAGGCCCAAGCCTTCTCTGGATCTTAGTACAAAGATCCAGAAACTCTGTCTTTGTCCAATAAGTTGTTTTAAATTCCCTTCTCTAGGGCCCACAGAAACATTTTCCAGACCT
Organism: Neoceratodus forsteri; assembly: GCA_016271365.2. NCBI lineage: Eukaryota > Metazoa > Chordata > Ceratodontiformes > Ceratodontidae > Neoceratodus > Neoceratodus forsteri. The sequence continues at coordinate 536,053,630 of CM057449.1, read as the reverse complement.
ACAAATTTAATATTGTGAACTATGTTTGGATCCTTACATCCCTGAACATTTTGCACTATGGCATATGTCATATCCAATGGCTAGTGCTCTAATATTTTCACCGATCCTAACCTTAAATTCCCTCACAGTTCTACCAATGTAAAAGAACCCACATGAACACTGCAGTTTGTAAACTACTGCTGTAGTATTGCACAATATTAAATCTTGGATCTTAAAAATGTGTTTTGTCACTGGATTTTCAAACTGATCGGTGACAAGTATGTAAGAACAAAACACACTTTCCACATTTATTAGTACCACTTGGTGGTGAAAGTTGCCACACAGTATTTGATTTATGTTCCACTGGCAAATAAAACCTCACTACTTTATCTGCAATTGTTGGTGCCCTTTTATAAACCACCTTGGTTCCAGTGCCCACATGTTTCTTCATATCTGGTTCCATTTGTAACATCCCCCAATTATTCATTAATACCTTTTTCAACTTATGGCTTTTAGTACTGAAACCAGTCACAAAGCCTATTTCCTCGTATTTATTTCTGATCCCATTATTTTTTGGATTTTGCACTATTGTCATTTCTTGGGGTATTGCTGCCACTTCCTCTACTGCATGCCATGCATGCATACTGCATAAGGGAATGGCCATACCCCCACTGCTGAAACCATTGAATTTGTAAATCTCTCTGTATCTCATAATCTTCTGATGTTGTACAATTTCTAAGGATCCTAATCAATTGCCCCTTTGGAATATTTTGGGAAACATGTCTAGGGTGAAAACTGCTGGCTAATAATAGGCTATTCCTGTCAGTGGGTTTGGTGAATAAGGAATTGCCTATAGTAGGTTTAATAGAGACTTGATGTTTAGTATCAATGGCACATTCTATATCAATAGAATCAGTCCCATAAATAGCTTGTAGCATGATTTTTCCTGCAAAACGATGGCCCCTAGTTATGTGAATTTATATGTAGGAAAATGGGAAATGGATTGGGTCAGGAATGACGCCGCTAATCCATATTTGTCTAAATTGGATTTGTGGCGTCATTTTACTGATGATGTTATTGCTATTTGGAAAGGTTCCATTGAAGAATATGGTTCTCTGTGTCCCATTCTGCCAACCCCTCCCAATCCCAGTGAAAGAGAGTGACAGAGCACAACTGAGCTTCCCCCACCCTCCCCGACTTTCAAGAATGGATCTCGGAGCTTAGAAAGAGAGCAAAATAGAGAAAGCGAGACAGAAGGAGTAACAGTGAGAGAGAGAGAGAGGAGAGAGAGAGAGAGAGAGAGAGAGAGAGAGAGACACACACTGGGGGAGCAGCATTAAAGAGACAATGTGTGCTGTCTCCTCTCTCCGTGTGTCTGTAGATAGTAATGTGTTAGGGAGGACATAATGGGGAACAGCACATGCAAGCATATATGAGTGTGTGTGTCTCTCTGTCTGTAATTCATAAGAGAAAGACGCACAGACATAGAAACATAAAATTGTCAGCAGATAAGAACTACCTGGCCAATCTAGTCTGCCCATAATCCCTTGTACTGGATTGCTACTTCTGACCCATTCACTGCTGTACGTCTATGGTTCCCCTATGCCTGTCCCAAGCATGCTTGAATCCATCCACAGTGCTCACTCCCACCACCTCCTGAGGCAAACCATTCCACATGTCCACCACCCTCTCTGTGAAGAAGAACTTCCTCACATTCCCTCTTAACCTCCCACCTTCCAATTTCATGTCATGACCCCTTTTTCTTGTGCTCCTCCTGCATTGGAAAATGTCTCTCCCCTGCACCTTGTTTATACCCTTCAGGTACTTGAATGTTTTTATCATATCCCCTCTTTCCCTCCTCTCTTCCAGTGAGTACATATTTGAGGTCCCTTAATCTCTCCTCATAAGTCTTGTGTTGCAAGCTCTGTAGCATCGTATTCACCCTTCTCTGGACCATCTCCAGCCAGTTAATATTCTTATGAAGGTGCAACCTTCAGAACTGCACACAGTACTCCATATGAGGCCTGACCATTGTTTTATATAATAGCATCACTACCTCCCTCCTTATGCTGGTGATACCCCTACCTATGTACCCTAGCATGTCACTGGCCCTCCCAGCTGCCATAGCATTTTACTTTGACATTTTCAGGTCATCTGAAATAATAACCTCTAGATCCCTTTCCTTATTTGTGACTGTCAGCAACTCCCCTCCCATCCCATCCTGTAGCTTTCCCCAGGGTGTTTTGTGTCCCAGGTGCATAATTTTGCACTTTTTTGAATTAAACTTCAGTTGCCAGTCCTCAGATCATTTTTCAAGCTTCCCCAGGTCCCTCCTCATTCTCTCCACCCCCTCTGGGGTATCTACTGTGTTACAGATCTTGGTGTCAGCTGCAAACAGGCAGACCTTTCTCTTCAACCCTTCTGCAATGTCATTAATGAAGACATTGAACAGGACTGGCCCCAGGCCCAATCCCTGCGGCACCCCACTAGTCACCCCCTCTCCCCAGATTGCACCCCATTTACCCCCACTTGCTGCCTCCTGTCTGTTAACCAGTTTCTAACCCAATTTACCACCATTTCCCCCATGCCCAGCCTACCCAGCTAGTTTATCAGCCTCCTATGTGGAACAGTGTCAAAGGTTTTGCTGAAATTAAGGTAAGCGTTGTCCTCTGCCCCACCCTGATTTACTTCCTTTGTCACCCAGTCAAAGAAGTCAACCAGATTTGTCTGACATGACCTCCCCACTGTGAATCCATGTTGCCTATGGTCCTGTGCTCTGATGGCTTCTAGATGCCCCACTATCCTTTCTTTAAGCAATGTCTCCATGATCTTCCCCAGTACTGTGGTGAGGCTGACCAGCCTATAGTTCCCTGCCTCCTCCCCGCTGCCAGATTTGTGTAGACGGACCACATGTGCCCTCCTCCAATTCTCTGGTACCACCCCTATGTTGAATGACTCAGTGAACATGGCTGCCAGAGGTACTGCTATCTCCTTTTGCAGTTCGGTTAATATCCTTAGGTGTATGCCATCTGGTCCCATCGCTTTGTCCATCTTCAATTTAGTGAGCTCCTGCAGGACTCTTTTGCCTGTGAATGGACTATTGTTCACCTCTTCACCCCCTTGGCAACTGCTGTGCTGCTGTGGCCCTTGCCCCTTCACTCTCTTCTGAACAGAAAGACTCATGGTATTATCACTTCCAAATACCTAAACAGAACATACAAGCAAGCAACATTCAGCATTGGCGAATGCTTGTTTTGATATACTGCCTGTGTTGACCTTTTCTCTGTTCTTGTACTGCAGTCTCAGTAGGGGTCAACAGTTTGTTTCTTGCACTGCGTGCCAAACCTTATTTCTTTATATAAGGATTGTGCTCTGTCATATTGTAATTCCCTCACTTGCTTTTGTGTGGTACTTATTTAGGGGCTATAATCTGCTTTTTCTGTTTCCGTTCTAGATATGCGTCTGTAGTTGATGTCGCAACTGTAGGTTTTGCAGATTTTCTTGCCCTGCTTTAGACGCTGTGTAAGAGCTAAATAATTTGCTTATGTCTTTTTTACTATCTTCCCACCATTGTCCAATTGAGTCATAAAGATACATCACAGATAGTCTAGTTTCCCACAGTTGTTTCCATTGCATTATCAGTTTTCCATCCTCTAGCTTACTATTGTTTATTCACCAAATATCTTTCCATTTGGTGAGAGTTTGTACCCACTGCACTACACATTGTATCATCCTGTGGTCTGGGAATTCCCAGCTATGCACCTGTGCAGATGAGATTTTTAAATGTTCAGAGACAAATATATTACCTCTTTGGGTTAATAGGGAACCCCAAAAATAGGTGTTCCTTCCTGAGTTATATAGTTCCCTATAGGCATCCTTTAACTTAACTGTTATTATGATATCATACAACTGTTCATGTCACTGTATAATTTTTGAGTTTGCAATCCCCTATCTTTTGTTTTCTTTCCATAATGAAAGTCCCCTGCTCAAACCATTGTTTATGATGTGTACATGTATGGTTGAATTTCATTAAACAAAATTCACTATTAATGCCTTCATCTGTGGAGCATAAATTTTTATCTCCCTCAACCTCTTTGTCCCATAGGTAACATCCAGAGCCAGGGCCTGGCCTGGCATCATCTCAATAAGTTTTGTCAACTTCAGATTTGTTTCACTAAATAATACTCCTACACCATCACATCTATCTAGGCCAACAGACCAGAAAGATTGTACCTTTGTCCATAATCTAGAGACCTGACTGATTTCATACTTGGGTTTAATCCTAGTGTCCTACAATAATATAAGTTGGCTATCTAACTTAGTTAAACTAGTTAGGACTGGTAAAACCTTCCAATACCCTTTAATGCTGTTTACATTTTATTGTTGCTATCTTTAAGGTAGCCATAGGATACAGAACGTAAGAAAAAGGAAAACAAAACATCACAGTAACCAACAATACAGCCACTTCAAGTGTTAAACTTATTCTGTGACCTTGTTCTCCTTAATATTACTTGCTGGGAATCAGTGTTGTTTTCCTCTTTGTCAGAGAGGAGGTCTTTCTGTGAAGAGGCCACAGACAAAGCTTCTGATCTGTATCCCACCAATTTGACTTTTTAGACAATACACTGTATCTGTTCTTGTATAGTGCATTGACTGTGTTTTTTGATTTTTTTTCTTTTTTTACTGTTGCCTCTTCATCTCTTGGTCTCTTTTTTAGTCCTCTACTACCCTTCACCTGCTTGAATTCTTCTATGGGGGGGCATCTTCTCTGGTTCAATACTGCCTTTGCTTGTTTCTGGGTTTAAATCCCCAACTTCAGACTGCACCTTCTTAGCAGCTTCCACCTCTCTTTCATATCCAGTACCACCTCTGCCTCCAATTTATTTGGCACATTTCCTTCATCTGCACTTTGTGAGGGGTATCAGGGATTTTTCTGATTCTGCAGTTGTACATAACCTCCTTTCTGACACCTGTATGGAACCTTTCTGCTGAGCTTATGAGACTAAAGTTTCAGGAGAGAGGCAGTCACCTCTGTTGTGGGAGGCCAATGGACACTTAGCATAGTAGTGACCTCTCCTCTCACATACTGTAAGTTACATTTAAATGTATTTTGACATTCATTAACTAAGTGACCATATTCAAAACAGTGGCTGCATTTTGTACTGTCACAGGAACTACCTAAATGCCCCCAGAACCACACTTGAAGGATGACGTAGGTTGCCCCATGTAAAATAAGAAGTCTCTGTCTCTTAATAGAAAAAAAAACTCCATGGTAAGTGCATTATTCATAGATCTGTTTGCCTTAGTTTCACTCTTATTTTCCACCCACCAGTCCAGATCTGCTCTGAATCCAGTATAGGTGTTGGGGTATCTAACACTTCATGGCACTGCCTTAACCAGAATAAAATATTGAATAGATTTACACCCTCTTTCTTGAACAGTATTGTTATTGTTCTCAGCAAGGGTTTGGTGAGAGAAACTGCCAAAAATTGTCTCCATAAAAGAGACTTGTGGATTACACTGTTTTTAGCCTAAAATCTGTCTAACCTAAAAATAGTCTTAAAACTGATATCAAAGTTGGCATCCACTGTGCGGATTAACACATATGTATCAAAGGCAAAGAATTTAATTGAGTCGTTGAGCAAAGTTCGTGCTATGTAAATTCTGTCCTGAGGTTTTCAAGGTCTCCCTTGTAGTCTTATTGCATTCCTTCTGGGGCCGGGCTCTCCCTGTTGGGTAAAGAGGTCAGCACATTTCCTTGGTTTATTTTTACCTTGGTCCTGTGCCTCTGTAGGTTCTTTTTTTTATTTATTTGTATTAATTTATTTATTTAGTGATTTGCATCATACCGTTGAGCTCAGAGCTCTTTTACAAAGGTTCCACATCAAACAGTGACAATGACAACAATAACAAACAGTTTATATACAATACTCAAATAGCAGGTAGCTAGTATACAATAAGATTACAATGTCATTCATAGTACCAATGGTGATAGTACATCAACAGGAGCATTCAACTAGGGTAAAGAACAGTGTTTATATGTAGCGAAGGAGACAAAGAGGTGTGGCACCTAGTGTGAGAGTCCGAGGAGGAGTCAAAGTGAGGGGAAGGGGAGATTGGGGGGAGTGGGCAGTCAAAAGAAGTGGCTTTGTCTAGGAGGTTTGGAGGTAGTGGTAGTAGATTGGTTTTAAGGTTGATCCAGTAGGGGCAAAGGCACAGGGGGAGAGGAAGACAAAGGGATAGGGCAAGGATGAAGAGTGGGGGTAAAAGGATGGGGAAGAACTGTGAGGGGTGAGTGGGCATTATGGGTGTTAGAGTCCTAGTGGCAGTCAGAAACTGTCCTAGTAAGAAGTTTTTGCCTTAGGCCATTTTTGAATTATGAGATGCATTGGGAGTTTAGAACGTGCACTGGGATTTCATTGAGCCATTGGGGGGCCCTATAGCTGAAATCATGCTGTCCCTGCACAGCTCAAAGGAAAGCTGTTGATAGGGCCCCTTCATCCTGCCTCTGGTGGTATAGCTGGTAGCACTTGGTGTTAGGATGCTAGAAATGCATGGGGCAGTTTTACCCATTAGCACCTTTTTTTCCAAGGAGACATGTTTGGAATATAATCCTGTTTTTCAGTGGCAGCCAGTTGGTCCCACGAATAAGGAGCAGGTGTGGGTATTTTGATCCGCAGCCATTGTGAGCCTACATGCCTTGTTGAGGGCAATGTGAATCCTTTTTAGTGCAGTGTCTGTTGCTGTGCCATAGACCACCAATCCATAGTTGATGGTAGAAAGGATGGAGCTGGAGACTGAGAGATGGAGGGCCTATAGAGTGAGATATTTTGTATGCCTATAGAGTACACCCAGCTTGGTGTTCACTGCCTTTACCACTGTATCAATGTGTTGGGTGAAGGTAAGGCAATCATCAGTGGTGACCCCCCAGATACTTGAAGGAGTGAACTTGTTCTAGCAGCTCACTGACTTTATTGGATATGGTGAGGGAAGGGAGCTCCTTTTTGTGCTGTGGGCTGGCTGTGAGCATCGCCTTGGTCTTTTTGTAGTTTAGCAGAAGTTTGTGGCTACAGAACCAGTCTTCCAGCTTGTAGAAGAATGCCTGCAGCTCGTGGTGGAGGGCAACTATTGATGAACTGCTGGTGAGAAGTACAGTGTTGTATGTGTAAAGTATCAATTTAGTATCACAGGCTTCAGAAAGATTATTTAGGAAGAGGCTGAATAGCAAGGGCCCCAGTATTGACCCTGTGGGACCCCTAAAGATACTCATTGGAGCTAGATACTGTGTGCCCAATTTTTACACATTGGCTTCTGTGTGTCAGGTAGTCCTTGAACCAGCAGATGGCAGTGGTTGCAACCCACAGGTTCTGTAGCTGAGTCAGGAGGAGAGACTGATTGACAGTGTCAAAGGTTTTGGTGAGGTCTATGAAGACTGGCCTCACCAGTTTTCCTTCGTCCAGTGCCTTGTGCGAGTAGTCAGTGTAGTCCAGCAAGGCAATGGAGGTACTATGATTCTGCCTGAAACCATGTTGGTTGGGACATAACAGGTTGCATTTGTTGAGGTAATCTATGAGTTGGGTGGCCACAATCTTTTTCAGGGCTTTAGATAAGGGAGACAGTTTGGATATTAGCCTATAATTAGTGGTGCATGTCATATCACCGTTCTTGTGCACTGGCATCATGAGAGCCTGTTTCCAGATCCTGGGAAATTGTTCAACAGCCAGCGATTTGTTAAGTAGTTTTGTAACTGGCATGATGATGACATCCAGCGTTAGGGATAGGATTTTCATATCGACTCCATCAATCCCCATTCTGGTCTTGCCTAGTATTTTTTAATGTGTTTGTAAGCCTCCTTCACTGACACTTTTTTGAAGTAGAAGACAGGGATAGAGCCCCCTTGAAGAGTGCAATTGGTTTGTTCCCCAGCAGGGTGCAGGTAGTCAGGGGGCAGCACTCCAGTCAGGTCAGTAAACCCTGTGTTGAAAGAATCCTCGATGTGCCGAGGGTCAATAATCATGGCATTATTGATGTTGAGTGAGCAGGGGATCTTCTCATCCTTTCCAAGAAGGTTTTTGATGTTCTCCCAAAAACTCTTCCCATTGCCCCAAGTTTAATTAAGCTGCTCCTTGTGAAAGTTGGCCTTTGCTTGGTGGATAAGGTTGGTGCAGTAGTTTCTTGCAGCTGTATAGCATTGGAAGTTGTATTTGTTGTGAGAGGACCTGGCTTTTTCCTAGAGGTTGTCCCTTTCCTTCATCTGGGTGAGGAGATCCCCTGCGATCCAACCATTAACTTGACCCCAAATTTTTCTTTTCCTCAGTGGTGCAAAGATATCACAAATGTTGTTGAAGACCTCTATAAAGAAAATTAGGGCCTGGTCAATATTAGGTGCATGATCGATAGGGGACCAGTCATGCTGGGAGAGGGCCCTCAGCTTGCCCTTCCCCAAGATCCTACTATTAATTATGATAGGCGGAGGCTTGCTTAATTTGTTTGACCATGTGAAAGTGACTAGGGAGTGATCACTTAAGGTGTCAGGCTGGATCTTAAGCTCAGTGATCCGAGAAGGGGAACTCGAGAGGAGCCAATTGAGGAGGGTGTCTTTTCCTGTTTTGTGGTTTCACCTTGTTGGGCTGTCTATGAGTTGGGTCAGATTGGAAGTAGCAAGCATGTCCTTGAAAGGCAAGGATTCCCTGCCCTCACAGTTGATGTTAAAGTCAACTGTTATGAGAAACTCTGTGCCCTTAGGAAGGGTAGCAATTGTATCCAGTATTTTTGGGAGGCCATCCCTGGCTTTAGTGGGTGGAAGCTAAACCGAGGCTACAATTAGAGATTTGCCATGCCATCTGACCTGTGCTTTTATTGTTAGTAGTTCATGATCATCCTCGACCTGGTAACAGGGAGGACCGAGCAGCATAGGTAATCCCTGGCATAGATAAGGACTCCTCTGCCTCTCTTGCCACACCTGTCTTTCCTGAATTTTTGATATCCCAGGAGCATCTCTTTATTGTCTTTTATCTTGCTTGACAGCCAGGTCTCTGTCAGACAGAGAATGTCAGGTACATGGTGGGACATGCACGCTTGGAGTAGGTCAAACTTTGCTGTGAGGCTGCAGATGTTCAGTGCAGCTACTTTCAGGCCTTTACTTGTGTTTCCTCTGCATTTGACACTGGTGGTGGGCCCAGATTGGCATGGAAATTACCTGATAGAAGAAGCATGAATATTATTTTCCTGGCTGAGAGGTTTATGCTAATGGTGGAGCTTATCTTGTGCCTCCTGCTATTGCAATGGAGGAGGCGAGGGTTCACCAGGAAGATCTTTTCGGACGTGAAAATGGTAATGTTGTTGATAACTGTGGGAGGTGCCAGGGATCACAGGCTAGCAGGTGGGATGCAGGTGGTGGAAAGCTGAAGATCCCTCGACACAGTTGGCATTGGGGTGCCAAACAGTCCATTTTTGTCAAGAGCAGGTTCTCACAGGGGTGATAGTGGTCCAGCATGGCATCTTGGGCCTGTAGCACCCACAGTGAATAGAAGAACTAGGAGGATGGAGTAATCCATTGTACAGTAGATGTGGTGGCACTTGGGAGGTCTAACAAGTACACCAGGAGAAGATGGCAAAGGAAAAATTCTGATGGTTAATTATGTAATCCCCAGATGGCGCTATCCCAAGGGCTACTACCCCTGCCTGCTTGGCTAGTAGCAGGTTAAGGGGCCTGAGTTCTGAAAAGGGGGCCTTCACCTGGAGGCCAGGGTTGGTAGTGGTCAAGCTAACCTGGGCACAGCCCTCCGGGACACTGTAACCCCCCCTCTTTCCTTACTAGTGGTCAGAACAATACACAATAATCACTTTCACAATACCCCTGATACACCACACAAGTACCCACACTGTTTGCACTTACCACAAGGTCTTTCCTCTGGCTCAGCCCTGGGGACCCCCTGTAAAACAAGGTTATACACAGCAAATAACAGCAGTACAGTACTCTTGCAAAAACTGGAACCACAGTCAGGGTAAATGCAAAAAAGAGTTAGATCTGATTTATTTAAGGGACTTGAACAAGGGAGGGGTGTAATCAGGCTAATTTGCTTAAAGGCTCTATCAATTGAACAGTTATGCATGCACTTCAGGGTTCATAAACAGTCACACACCCTGGGTACCCAGATGAAGAATGGTGGGCTAGCCAGGAACAATGCAACTGGTTGGGGCCCTGTGATGGAAGAAAACAACATGCACAACACACACTATTTGGAATCTGGAGCCGGAGGACTCAGTTCGTGAAAAGAAAACAACAAGACAATCAGATGACACACATTTAAATTAGGCTATTGTTGCAGGGAGTTATCCTGATGATTACTCACAATACCCAAGACTTGACACAGGCTGGATGAAACTCGAGACAGCAGGTGGTTAATCTGGAGTGCCAGGAGAAGCAGGGCCCACACGATTCACTGAGGCATCATTCCTGTTCAAGTGTGGAGCAGGGGGTTGATCCCCAGGCAGGTCTCTCATCGGTGGTTTTCTCTGTGCAGCAGGTAGTCTGGCAGGGCCAGCATGGTATGGCCCATGCCGAATGGAGATGAACTTGGATTCAGTCCGATTAGGCTGGATAAAGTTTCCAGCAAGCAGAACCCAGTTCACACAGTGGGGAACCAAATAACAACCCACTTTCAATGCACAGCACATTTACATGTAAGAAAATTCTACTGTACCAGGAAAACCACTCTCTGGTCACAATCGCAAAGTCTCTGCATAAACCGGGGATTCAAAAGCAGCTGGGAATCCTGACAGGCCGATCACATTCAGCCAAATCTTTGGTCTTCTGCAGGTATGAGACTGGTAAGAAATCAGTGGCTTACTTCGTTCTCACAAACTTGGATTTAATCCGAATTAATTCTCTTCTCTCCCTCTCAGGGGCAGAAGGCAGACATGCAGGCCACAGCGCAGGCCTTTCCACAGTTCCTCCCGCATGAAACTACTCAGATGGCTGCTTCATTGTCTCAAGCTGTTCCCTCTTCAACTCTCAACTGAGATCTGATTCAACTGCCAGCAAACTGGGACTTTCCCCAGAATCCAAAAGATTTGGTTGACTGATCTGTCTGTCAGTCACAAAAAAGGCTCCCCCTTCAGATGCAAAAAGGCACAAAAAGCCCAAAACTACAATTCCTACAGATTTTGACTCTGGACAACTCCTGTAGTCTGGCTCCATTTTAGGTCCCACCAGTACTGATTGGTCCAATTTGCAGTTCAGGACCAAGGTAGTGGAGATAAACAACACAGTCCTTGCTGCAAAGAAGGCAGGTTAGACAAACTACATTATCATCACTCTAAATGATTTTCAGCAAATAGTTATATCTTTCAACAGAGCTCCCTCTCAGATTACTTATGACTGCAATCCAGGCAGCTCTTAAAGAGACAGTACACAGAGGCTATACAGACACTCTCTAGAAGTCACATTTAAACTGCTAAAAACACAGGAAACCAGCCTGGCAGTGAGCATTTAGGCAAGCTTGAGGAATACTTTTTGGGAACCCACATTTGTAGGGGGATTACAACCTTACCTGCCAGGAGAAAACTTGGCATCCACGTCAAGTCTGTACCAGCATGCCTCAGTTAACATAAACTTATTACTTTACTAAACATATTCACTACTCTTCATGATACTATATCCATTCTTACAACACATTGTGCATATTTTACACAGGTAAATTGAACATTACTATACTGAATCAGATAGTAACTTCTTGTGCCTTAAACAATTCAGGAGGGGGTCCTTCCCTATCAGCTAACTTGTGGCTAGAGGGGTGGGGGCACTATGGTGAGGAGAAAGACAAGTAACCTGGAATTGGCTGTCAAGTTCAATTTGGGCAGTGAACTTGGTGAGACATAAACACCTTTGTGCACCACATTGAGAGGCAAATTCACTGGCCTTCCAGGAGAATCATAACTGAGGTGTACTACTGGCTTGACAGCTCGTCCAGTCTTTCTGAGGGGGACAACTACAGTCTCTGTACTCTCAGCACTGGTCTTGAGACTCTCGTCACTTGTGAGGGGTGCCTCTGCCTGGGTGGGAACGTCCAAACTTGGGGTACTGTTGGCTCCCTGCTCTGCAGGCTCTGTTTCTACAACACTTGACTCATTTTGTGAAGGCACAGGCACAATCAAGCTTTGAGGCACTGAAGGGGGGTGGTCAGCACTTTCATAGTGTTCTTCAAGTTCTGGTATGTCACCAGAAAGACTCAAACCCTCAGCCCCTTCTTCAGGCAAATCATACAGTTCCACAGTACACAGAGACTCAACATCTTCAGACGTGATACTTTGCACTTCACTTTTTGGGAGCATTGGCTCCAAGAACGAAGCTGGGGAGTAAGGCAGTCCAGAAAGCCCAGCTTCATCCCTACAGTTTATCAGGGGTTACCTCGAAACAGCTGACTCAGTTCATAAGAGGGGTAATAGGCATGGTCGTATTCACTTTCATTAGAAGTGGACTGACAGTCACTATCATTCTGGGTCTGCTGCAGCAGAAACCTTAAATCTGTGATCCCCGGGGTAGGTTGACTGTCTTTTTCTTGCAGCAGCATGAGTCACTGGCCCAGGGGGCTCAATTTCTTGGGGTCCAGCCTCAATCATGACTTGGCCGATAGGTAACAAGTGGTTTATGATGCATGGTCTTGACAGCTTTGGAGTTGTTCTCTGGGTGCACCTTGTACACAAGTAAATCATCCAACTTTCCAACTACTACATGGGGAAGATGGTGCCACCGATCAGCAATTTTGTGTTTACCGTGCAGTCCCAAATTGTGTAACAACACATAGTCTCCAGATCAAAGCTCTTGAGCCTTTACTTTTTTATCATGCCTCTCTTTGTTGGCTAGATTTCTCTTGGCAGCCATTGTCTGGGCCAGTTGATAGGCATGGTTCAATTGAGATTTCAGTTTTTGTACATATTGCAAGTAGTTTTCAGCTCAGACCCCATCTGGAGAGACCTCAAAACACACATCAACTGGCAGCCAGGCCTCTCTCCCAAACATGAGGCAGTAGGGGGAGAACTCAGCAGCATACTTTTTCATGCCATTGTATGTGTGTACCAAGGTGCTAATCTGTTGGCTCCATTTATGCTTGTCTTTTGGGTGGAGGGTGCCCAGTATGTCTGGAAGGGTGCAATTAAAACGCTCTGGTTGAGGATCTCCCTGTAGGTGATGGGGGGTGGTTCTTGACTTTTGCACCCCCCATAGAGAGAGCATATCTTTGATTAGTCAACTCTCAAAGTCTCTGCCTTGATCAGAATGAATCCGCTGGATGGCACCATAGTGGAAGAAGAAATCTTCCAATAGCACCTTAGCCATGGTAGATGCCTTTTGATCTTTGGTGGGAAAAGCTTATGCATACTGTGTGAAATGATCTAAAACCACCAACACGTTGCCAGTGTTCTGCTGATCAGGTTCTAAATACAAAAAGTTTATGCAGACTAGTTCCATGGGGGTGCTGGTAATAATATTAACAAGGGGGTAGCCCTCTGAGGCAGAGCTTTTCTTTGCAGGCAGCAACTACAAGTCTTTACATGCTGCTCAACATCAGCCCCATTTTGCGCCAGTAGAAGTGAGATTGTACCAGGTCAAGGGTTCTGTCAATACTGAGGTGCCCCATGTGGTTATGGAGGTACCTCAGTACCAAATCGTTAAAGGCCATGGACAGGACCAATTGTTGCTTGCCTGCTTTACCACTATGATCTACTGTCTCTCTATACAACAACTGATTGAGCAACTTCAATCTATGTCCTTCTTTAAACAATAAAGCAGTTGGCAAGTCAGTGGAAAGTAACTTACTCACATCTTTCCCTGCACACAGAGTATCACATGCTGGATGAATCATAGGATCTTGGGATTGAACCCACTGGATGCTGTCATTGTCAAACTGAAGTAGTGCACTAATATCTAGAACAGAGAAGTGGCAATTGGCAGCTGGTATGCAGGTGTCAGAAGGGCCCAAGCAATCTACTAAACAGTCCACTGTGTCCGCAGACATCTGTTCATCTCCATCAAACTTTTGGCACAATGCTCAAATGTCAGATTCAGACAGCCTGACCCAATCCTCTTGGAAGTGGGCCTTCTTGACAGGGCATCAGCATCAATATGGTTCAGGCCCGGTCTGAATTTGACAGCATAATCATACGTTGATAATGCAGAAAGCCACCAGTGCCCAGTTGTGTCTAACTTAGCTGAAGTCTGTACATACTGTAGATCAACTGGTTATTGTCAGTCTTCACCAATATCTTTGCCCCATAGAGGTATTCATGAAACTGGTAAACGATGGCCCATTTAAGCGCAAGGAACTCCAACTTATGCACAAGGTAGTTTTGTTCGGATGGGGTCAAGCTTCTACTGGTGAAAGCTACTGGTCTCAGGCCATCCTCATGGTCTTGATACAGCACCACTCCTAGACCCTGCAGACTACATAGAAACATAGAAACATAGAAGTTGATGGCAGATAAGGACCGCAAGGCCCATCCAGTCTGCCCATTTCTTTTTCTACCTTATAAATGTGCCATCGGCCTTTGCTCTGTCAGTGACCTATCTATTCATAGTCATTTGTATTGCTCCCTTATGCCTATCCCATGCCTGTTTGAAGCCCTGCACTGTATTCATAGTCACCACTTCTTGTGGTAAGCCATTCCATGCATCCACCACTTTTCTGTGAAAAAGAATTTCCTCACATTCCCACTTAATCGGCCTCCCTCTAATCTCATGCTGTGTCCTCTTGTCCTGCTATTTTTTATACTTAAACATGTTAGACTCTTTCACCTTGTTTATGCCCTTAAGGTGTTTGAATGCCTCGATCATATCACCTCTCTCCCTCCTTTGCTCAAGGGTATACATATTGAGCTCCATTAATCTGTCCTCATATATCTTCTGATGCAGTCCCTGCACCATTTTGTTGCCCTTCTCTGGACTGCCTCAATTTGGTTAATGTCCTTGTGAAGGTGTGGCCTCCAATACTGCCGCGAGTACTCAGATGGGGCCTAACCAGTGTCTTGTACAGAGGGATTATTACCTCCCTCTTACGACTTGTGATACCCTACTAATACACCCTAACACCCCCTAGCCTTACCTACTGCTTTAGAGGTCTGCTTGGATGATTTTAGGTCATCAGTGATGATGATGCCCAAGTCTCTTTCTTCCTTTGTGACTGCTAGCAACTCCCCTCCCAGCCTGTAGGTGGCTTCAGGGTTTCTCTTCCCTATGTGCATGATTTTGCACTTCTTGCATTAAATCCCAGTTGCCACTCTTCTGACCATTCTGCTAGTTTATCCAGATCTCTTCCCATTCTGCCCACCCCATCTTGATCATCTACTCTGTTGCAGATCTTGGTGTCATCTGCAAACAGACAAGCCTTTTCCCTCTAGTCCATCTGCAAGGTCACTAATGAAGATGTTGAAGAGGACTGGCCCCAGGACTGATCCCTGAGGTACCCCACTTGTGACTTGCATCTCTTCTGACTGTATACCATTTACCACCACTCTCTGTTTTCTGCCCGTCAACCAGTTTGCCACCCAGTTGACCAACTTCTGACCCACCCCAAGCCTACCCAGCTTATTTATCAATCTTCTATGTGGAACAGTGTCAAAAGCTTTGCTAAAGTCAAGGTAGGCGACATCAACTGCTCCCCCTTGGTCCACCACTCTGGTTACCCAGTCAAAGAAATCTATGAGATTAGTTTGACAGGACCTTCCTTTTGTAAACCCATGCTGTCTTGGATCCTGTGCCCCTATGGATTCCAGGTGTTGCACTATCCTTTCCTTAAGGACTAGCATCCGTATGCAGCACATAGGGTTTGGCGGGGTTAGCATAGGCGAGGACGGGGGCATAGGTGATCCAGTATATGATCTTATGGAAGGCTGCTTTACAGTTGGGCATACAGTGGGGCCCGAAGAGTTCACCTGGGCAGAAGTATACTTTTTCTGGTTCTTTAATGGACCCTTTTTTGTATTTTCGATGGGTAGGAGGGTAACCCTGGGTAAGGTTCAAGAGTGGGCAAATCACCTTGGAATAGTCTTTTATGAACCTGCGGTAGTAGTCACAGAACCCCAGGAAATGTTGTAGTTCATTCAGATTATGGGTCTGGGGCCAAGTAGTCAGAGCTTCAACCTTACTGGGATCAGTCTTTATCCCTTTTGTAGATACTATGTGCCCCACATACTTCACAGAGGTCTGGAAAAACTGGCACTTGTCAATGGACAGCTTGAGGCCGAAGTCTTCCATTTGGTCTAGGACTTTAAACAGTTGGTTCTCATGCTCCTCTAAGGAGCTCCCAAACACAATGACATCGTCCAAGTACACCAGGCATTCCAGCAAATTCATATCTCCAACCACATGTTCCATCAGTCACTGAAAGGTAGCCAGAGCACTATATATCCCCTGTTGCATCCTCAGAAACTCTCAGAACCCCAATGGACAGATGAAGGCTGTTTTCTCATGGTCATCCGGGGCCATCAAGGTCTGGTAGTATCTGTTGTGAAGATCCAACACCAAGAACCATTTGCTCCCATTCAAGCAGTCCAGGGCATCTCATATACAAGGCATAGTGTATTGGTCTGGGATGGTCCTCTGGTTCAGGGTTCGATAATCAACACACATCCTCACAGACCCATTCTTCTTATGCACAACCACAATGGGAGAAGTGTATGGGCTCCTAGATTCTTGTATCACACCAGCAGCGAGCATTTCCTGCAGGTGATTTCTCATATCATCTATGTCTGCTGGGACTAGGTGTCGGGACCTCTCTTGAAATGGTCATTTATCATGCAGGCATATGTGATGCTCTGCACCCTGGACACATCCCACATCCTGTTTTTTCAATGAAAACACTTGGTCTCTCTGGGCAAGTCTCTTGCTAATTCTAGCCTTCCATTCAGCTGGCAACGGAGAGTCACCAAAGTCAAACAAGTCTGGGGTTACTCTCTCCTTCTTACCAGGGTGGTTGTTGCTGGGCAATACTGCAGTGTCTGCATAGTGTACCCTAGTTAGGGTGCACCCTCTGTTCATCTGGATCTCCTAATCTGACACATTGTGAATCTGGACCATCACTCATCGTGAATAGGCATGGGCATGAGCAGGGAAGATGCTGGACTTGACCAATAATCCTTCTGGCAATTTTCCATTGCCTGGCACATCCAACATTAGTATTTTGTTCTTGACATCTTTCTGGAGGTGGACCTCTCCTTGAATGGTACGCTGGGTATTAGTGGCCAGTACCATCGAATCGGGATCCTTCTTCCACACAATCACCTCTGGTTCATCCTGGTCTACTTCCTTGAGTTTCTGTTGCAAATCATAGGTCCTCTTGATCAGAGCCAGAATTCTCAGGGACCTCCCATTCTGTTGCCCTTGTTTCTCGAGACAGAGTTGCACCAGTCTCCCAAACATATGGGCATTTGTCCCAATTAACAGGGGGACACCATCATACAGTCCGAGGAGGGGAGACTCTAGGGCCAATGTCTCTACTCGCTCCTCTACACCTGTTACAGTTGCAGAGAAAGACAACCAGAGGCAGACATACCCTAGGTAGGAATAAGACTTGTTGCTCAGGCCCCACACATGTAGGCCTTTCAGGGATTGCAAAGGCACATCAGATAATTGTCTGTCATACCAGTCCTGGAATACAGTGGTCACTTGTGATCCACTGTCAAGCAAAGCCAGGTAACTATTATTGCTGCACTGTGTTTCATTTTATTCAGAGACTGTGTGAGCTTCATGTTGCTGGAGTGTGATGCTGCTAAACCCCTTATTGATTTTGGGAATTAACTAACCCTGCTGGTGGGCATATGGTTGATTCATTGCGGTATAATTGGTCATAGTCAAACTGTAGTGCCGATCTCGTCCAAATGTAATCTTGTCGCCAGTAAAACAGGGAGCGGGCATAATGCAGCCACTGCAACCAGATACCCGCAACATTTTGTCCGCCGATGTACAGTGACAATATTAACAGCATACATGAAAAGCAACTAATTAACTACATCGCAAACCTGATATTGTGTTATGATGTCTATTTAATTTAGTCCAGCTCCACTCTGTAGCAGAAAATTCTCCTACGTTACTCTGGCTGAATCTTGGTGTCTAAGAGGCCGATTCTCAATGGGAGTGAAAAAGGTGCCAAATTTAAATCACAGCCATGACTCTGTCCATGTGGTCCCCTGCTAAATCAGTACCTGCTTGAGTCAGCAGCAGCATCCTGGAGCTCCAGTCCTGGGCAAGGGTAGGTAAGCTGCACTGTTGGGGGGGGGGGTAGTCCAGCTGATTTCTGCAGCGGCATCCTTGAGCTCCGGTCTCTGGGCAACAGAAGCAATGCTTGCACACAGAGCTATTACAAAAAGTAATATTAGGAAAATCTAATGAATGAAAATAATTTCAGTCAGAACACCTCTCATTAATAAAAATAAAAAGTGAGTGGTTGCGCGGGGGGGGCAGGCAGGATATTTATTTGTTTGCAAACAATGAACACCAGATGGCAGTACAGCGCGCTATTGTTTCACACTTCATACTGGCATCACGCTGTTTTAGCATGCGCTTACTTTCATCTAAATTAGATAGAAGTGAGAGTAAACTAAATAATCCTGTGACTATTTGTCCAGTTTCCACATTTTTACTGTGACTTCTTCACCTTCCTATGAGTTATGTCAATGACTGAATGTACGGCTTTTATTTGTCCCCGCGACAAAATGTCTGTGATTGTGACTGCGACATTTTAGCCAGGGACCAATTGACCGTACACGCTGCTGGTGTACGACTTGTCACAGTATTGGGGTGCATTTTAATGCCGTGGAGATTTTATTATTTAGCACTGCTGGTTTGAGTCCCTGCTGAGCTGCTGTTTACAAAGTGATTACTTGTGTGCTGCTGAAAAGGGACCTAAAATGTACTGTTCAGGGTGTTTGTGCTGTCCTTCCAAAAATGGAGCTGATTAATTTAGTAAAGCTGCTGCCACTTCAGTAATTGCACCCTGCTCATAGCCCTGTTGCTAGATACTTACTAGCTTCTTCTATCTGTTGCGAGCTGCACCCCTAACCCTGACTGGTGGTGGCAGCCCAGTCTGTGGGGTTGAGGTGTTTAAAGATCTCACTTGCCAAATGCGGTGGCATTTGTGTGGTGCAGGTGCAGCAAGTACAATAAGTGCAAGGGAGTCTAAGGGAGTCTGAGGGAGGTAGGGGAGTGACAGTGTTTGATTGTAATACTGTTGGTGTTGTAAGTATGTTATATTAATAATATGGGACTCTAAATGTTTACCTATTTGGGTGTGTATTCTTTGGGGGGTTGATATATGTGGATCACATTGAATTATATAGGTTTGGTGCCAGGAACATTGCCTCATAAGAGACAAGTGATTTTTGCTTTACAAATTGCTTATTTGTTGATGTTGTTGTAACTGATTCATGGCCATTGTTGTTGAGTAGCCCTATGCCTGTAAGACAATGTGGGAATAGAGGTTACTTTACTTGTTTGCACTATGGTATGTTACTTTGTTCTGAATTGGCCAACTGTGTTTCAACCACCTTTCTGTTGCTAGTTTCTGGTGATGTTGAACTGAATCCAGGGCCTTGCTCTTTGGATTCTATGTCTTCTTCTCAAGCATCATCTTTGAATAATTGTTTGAAATCATGTCATGGATTTAAAATTATGCATTTGAATGTTCATAGTTTAATCCCTAAGATTGCTGAAATAAAACAGCTTATTGCTCTATATCTGCCTGATATTGTTGCTTTATCAGAAACATGGTTGAAGCCGGGGGGGGTGCCCGATAATGTGTGTCATACTGGGGTTTATAACATTTTTAGCGTAGACCATAAAGGTCAAAAAAAGGGTGGTGGGGTCTTGATTTATTATAGGGATCATTTAGAAATTATTTTTTTAAGGTCTATTGAGGATTTTGATTGTGATACTAATAGGTCGGTTTTGCAATTTGTTCTTGGAGGGAAGAAAAAAGTTAAATGTGGGTTGTTTGTATAATCCCCCTAAATGTGGTCTTCAAGGGCTTAAACATTTCTTAGATGTTTGGGAAGTTTATTTGAAGCACAGTGATTCTGTTGTTGTTGGAGATATGAATTTGAAATGGAAGGCTAATGACACCATGGGGCTCGAGTCTCTTCTTCTCTCTTATGGACTGACTCAGTGTATAAATGTGCCTACCCATCTCAATCCCATCTCACAGAATCATTCTCTGTTGGATTGGATTTTGACTAGTTGAGTGGGAAGGGTAGGGACCTCTGGTGTCTTGGAAGATTCTGAAAGCGACCACATGGCCACCTATTCTGTTCTAGACTTTTGCTGTCTTAAACCCCCTCCTTCTATGTTTCAGACTACATCATTTAAAAGGATAGATTATTCTGTAATATTCTTCCAGATGTGGCTACAGTATAAGATTTTTTTTGCAGCCAACTTCCTCCCATTCAAGAATCCCTTTTCCCTTTACAGACCATTCGATGTAGAGGTTCTTCTACTGAATGGTTTGATCCCAGCATTAAGAAATTAATTAAGGAGCGGGATAGTGCTTGGACTAAATTTTAATTATCTCCCAGTAGAGTTTTTAATTTTTTTTTTTTATTTCTTTTTTCTCCCTTCTACGTCCCTGCCAGAGCTGCCCCTTCAGGAATCACCAGTGAAACCCTTCCCTGCCACTGATTTACCTACTGCTTAGGGTCCCTCATCCTGCCACAGATTATCCCCTGGATGGGGCAAAATCCCTGTACCTTAATTTCTTCTCCGGTCCCTGAGACAGCAGCAGTCGGTGGCACATCAGGACTGGGTTCGAAGCTCCGTCTACCCGGCTCTGGAGGGTGATTTTCCCTGTTCAGTGAGGACTTTGCTAGCCCTTGACATCAAGGCATGAGTGCCAATCTCCACAACATCCTCCCCCCTTGATGCTGCAACCCCTAGAGGTAATTGGTCCACAGGCCTCCGCCCGTGACCAATCAAACTCCAGAGGTCACCTCTCGCCGGGATGGATCCCTACCCTCCCTTCCCCCGGAGAAGGTGAGCTGTCATCAGATGCTCAGCCTTTCTCCCCCCGGCCGACCCCCAGCAACCTGAGTCTACTCCCGAACCTGGGTCGCCAGCGTGGTGTGAGGTGTGGCATCCAGCACCTCAACTCTCAGCGCCACCGGGTCGGCTGATGTCCCAGTAGAGTTTCAATGGATCTCTACCGTGGACTTCAGAATTTAATCTCTCAAACAGTTAGAAATGCTAAAAAAGCTTTTTTCAGGGATCACTTTAAAGATAGCTGGGCAGATTCAAAGAAGTTTTGTAATAACGTAAATTCTGTACTTTCTACAAAATTAAAATCTGACATCCAGAAATTAAATATTGACAACAAAGAAATTGGTGACTTGCCTGAAATTGTTCAATTGCTAAATTCTAAATTTTCAGATCATAGAAACATAGAATTTGACAGCAGATAAGGACTGCTTGGCCCACCCAGTCTGCCCATTTCCCTACCCGATGGATAAGCTGCAGATTCTAGTTAATCAACAGCTTACTTCCTCCTGCCCCCCACTAGAATTGCTTATGCCTGTCCCATGCATTCTTGAATTCTCCCACTGTTCCTGTCTCCACAACCTCCTCAGGAAGGCTGTTCCATGCATCCACAACTCTCTGTGTGAAAGAAATACTTTCTAACATTACCTCTGAGCCGTCCCCCCTCTATCTTCAAATTATGCCCACTTGTTCTTGCACATCTCTTTTTCTGAAAGATACTACCCTCTTGAACTTTAATTTCCTTGAGATACTTGAAAGTTTCTATCATGTGCCCCCTCTCCCTCCTTTCCTCGAGGGTATACTTATTAAGCTGCTTTAGTCTCTCCTTGTATGTCTTCTGGTGTAGACCTTGCACCATTTTGGTTGCCCTCCTCTGAACAGCCTCCACTCTGTCTACGTCTTTGCGGAGATGGGTTCTCCAGAATTGCACACAATGGGGTCTCACTAACTGTCTGTGGAGAGGGATAACAACTTCCTGTTTTCTACTGTTGATGCCTCTCCCTATGCATCCCAATATCCCCCCAGCCCTCCTTACTGCCTTCTCACTTTACTTGCCCACCTTTAGGTCATCTGATATAATTACTCCTAGGTCTCTTTCGATTTTTGTTGTTGTTATTAACTCACCCCCCACTATGTACTCTTCCCCCAGGCTTTTGTTTCCCAGATGCATTACCTTGCACTTCTTTGCACTGAATCTGAGCTGCCACATATTTGACCATCCCTCCAACCTTGCCAAGTCCCTTTTCTTTCTTTCCACCCCACCTTGTGTATCAACCCTGTTGCAGATCTTTGTGTCATCTGCAAAGAGGCATACCTTTCCTTCCAGGTGCTCTCCAATGTCACTTATAAAGATATTAAAGAGGACCTGTCCCAGTACCGAACCCTGTGGTCCCCTGCTAGTTACCCTCCTTTCTTCACTGTGGACTCCGTTTACTATTACCCTTTGCATCCTGTTGTCCAGCCAGTTTTTTTATCTAAGCTACCACCTTGGGACCCACTCCAAGGCTGGCTAACTTGTATATTAATCTTTTGTGTGAGACTGTGTTGAATGCCTTGCTAAAATCTAGGTAGGTCATATCCACAGTCCCTCCCTGGTCTACTACTTTGGTCACCCAGTCAAAGAAATCTATTAGGTTCATCTGACATGACCTTCCTACTGTGAAACCATGCTGCCTTGGGTCTTGTGCCCCACTGGCCTCTAGGTACTCAACAATTCTTTCCTTCAGAAGTGATTCTATCATTTTCCCTACCACTGAAGTCAAACTAACTGGTCTGTAGTTTCCTGCCTCTGTCCTGCTCCCACTTTGTGAAGTGAAATCACATTTGCCCTCCTCCAGTCCTCAGGTTCCACTCAATCCACCCATGATTTGTTAAAGAGAGTAGTCAGTGGTGTTACTAGTTCTACCCTTAGTTCTTTTAGTATTCTTAGGTGAATCCCATCAGGCCCCATTGCTTTGTCCACCCTCAGTTTCAAGAATTCTTTCAAAACCCTTTCTTCTGTGAATGGACTGGTATCAACCCCCCTATCAGAGTTTCTCCCTTGTTTGGTTTAGGCACCTCCCCTTCCTTATCTGTTGTGAATACTGAGCAGAAATATTCATTCAGTATCCCTGTTTTTTCACTGTCACCCTCTGCGCACGTTCCATTCCCTTTATTAAGTCTCTGTATCTCTCCCTTGTTCTTTCTTCACTCCCTAATGTACCTATAAAAGGTTTTATCCCCCTTCTTAACAGAGCTGGCTACCTTTTCCTCAGTTTGTGCCTTTGTTATTCTGACTTCCTTCCCTGCCTTCTGTGTTTCCTTAATATTTCCTGATTGCTATCCTTTTCTCCTTAACCGTCCCTGCCACCTCTTTTGAGAACCATAGTGATTTTTCCTTCATTTTGTTTTATTGATTTGCTTCACACAAAGGCTTGTTGCCTCTGCGATGGCTGTTTTGATTATTCCCCATTGTTCCTCCACCCCTCCTACTTGTCCATTTGCTAGTGCTTTTCTGAGGCACTCTCTCATTTTCCCAAAGTCAGCCTTCCTAAAGTCCAATACTCTTGTTTTTGTATGACTTGACTCTGTGACTGTGTTTATTGTGAACCACACTATTTGGTGGTCATTTGTTCCCAGATGGCTACCCACTTCCAAATCTGAGATCCTTTCTCCTTCCCCATTTGAGAGTACCAGGTCTAACATTGCTCTGTCCCGAGTGGGTTCCAACACTAGCTGTCTGAGGCATGCCCCCTGTAGGGCATCAAGAATGGCCCTGCTCTTGGATGTGCCTGCAGCAAAGGTACACAAGTTAACATCTGGCATATTCAGGTCCCCCATCAACAATATCTCCACTTTTCCTGCCATTTTAAGGATGTCTTCTATCATTTCCTTGTCCATTTCCTCCCCCTGAGATGGGGGTCTGTACACAACCCCCATGCGGATTGTGATGCCATTTCCTGTCTCCAGGGTGACCCATAGTGACTCATCAACTTCCTGTTTACTCATTAGTTATGTTGCTTTAATCCCTTCCCATATATAGAGAGCTACTCCTCCTCCTCTTTTACCCAACCTGTCCTTCCTGTAGACTGTGTATCCTGGTATGTTGACTTCCCACTCATAGTTCTCTGTGTATCATGTTTCAGTGACTGCCACAATATCCAGGCATTCCTCTTCCATCAAGGCCACTAGGAGCTTGTTGCACAGACTGCAGGTATTTGTACTCATCACCTTCCATTTATTTTTTATGGCCTTACCCCTTTTAGCCCCATCCCTGTCCTTAACACCTTTTTCTGCATTTATCCCTGTCCAGCTCCCTACTGACTTCTCTGCCTTGGTGTTTATGTCTCTAACTACTGCGCTTTGTGAGGGGAGGCTGGGATTTCCCTGCTCCTTTTCAGTTCCTTCCCCCTTGGCTAGTTTAAATGCTTACCAAAGAAGCATTTAAACCTGTCACCTAGGATCCTGGACCCCCCCGGACAGATGCAGACCATCGCACCAGTATAAGCCTGCATCCCTCCAGGTGGCTCCCCAGTCCTGACTGAAGCCAAAACCCTGAGCTCCACACCAGTTTTTCAACCATTCATTGAATCCCATGGTGCAGAATACCCTAGCATCATCCTTGCCATAGACAAGCAGCACCTCCAAGAAGGTTACCGTACATGCTACCTGTCTAAGTCCCCTCTCCAACTCCACAAACTCTTCTTGCACCACTCTGACCTCATTTACAGTCAGATCATTTGTCCCTAGGTGGACAATGACAGCCAGCTCCCTCCCTCATGCAGCTGCTCCTGCGATCCTGAGGATTCGCTTCTTGTCCTTCCAAGCCATGGTGCCAGATTTAAATTTAGATCTTTTTTTCCTCAGGCTGGTAATAATAAATCCTTTTCCTCTATTTCTTTGGTTGATGGAATCAGGTTTTTGTTTAAGAAAGTAACATCAAATGAAGTTTTTCATCTTCTGCAGTCTCTCACAAATAAAGGGGCTGACTGCAGGGAGGGTTGGATGCCCGCTTCTTAAAATTGGCTATTCCCTTTATTATGGACTCCCTTTGTTATATTTTTAATATGTCATTGGCTACAGATGTTTTCCTCTGTCCTGGAAGAAAGCTAAGGTGGTTCCAATTCCAAAAAAGAGCTGTGGTACTTCCATGGATGATCATAGGCCAATATCAATACTGAATCCCCTTAGCAAACAACTTGAGCATTTAGTGGCTAAGCAAATTGATGCCTATTTGGTTACCCATGATTTGTTGTCAAGGCAATAACATGGATTCCTTAAGCATTTTGGTATGGGCACAGCCTTGGTTGGGTTCACGAACACCGTCCTACATGGGTTTGAGAAGGGTTTGATGACTGGATATGTGTTTGTGGACCTTACCAAGGCTTTTAATTTGATTGATCATGGTTTGGCTTTCACAAAATAGAAAGATCTGGGGTTTTCTGATGTCGCTGTTTCTTGGTTCTATAATTATCTGAGTAACAGGTGTCAGTTTGTTCAAGTAGGTTCTGTGGTTTCTGATGTCTTGCGAATTAGTTGTGGTGTGCCTCAGGGATCCATTGTGGGACCCCTGTTATTTTCTATTTTTATTAATCAGCTTCCTGGAGTTTGTAAGTTTAGTGAATCACTGCTTTATGCAGATGATCTTATAATCTGTGCTCAGTCAAATTCTGTGTCTGAACTTTCTTGTTCCCTAGAAAAGGATTTTGATGCTGTCTGTTCTTGGCTTACTTTAAATGTTATGGTTTTGAACACAGCTAAAACAAAAGTTATGTTATTTGGTACGTAATTTATGTTGGTGGACACCCCGGAACTGAGGATATCTGATTTTTGGGGTGGTCTGCTTGAACAAGTGTCTCAATTTAAGTATTTGGGCACACTATTGGATCCCAGTTTGACCTTTTTACCTCAGATTCAGTCTAGGGTTAGGAAAATAAATCAAAGAATAGGGGTGTTATACAAATTCAAGTCATTCTTCTCACAATCATCTAGATTAGCAATTGCTATTGGTTCTCTTCTTCCATATTTTGATTACAGTTCTTGTTTATATTATAACATTGGTACAAAAGAAATGCATGCACTAACTGTGGTCTATAATAATATTTACAGATTTATTTCAGGAGCCCTCAATAGGACACATTGGTGTAATCTTTATTTTCTGTTGGGTGGTATTCCCCTAGTTGCAGAATAGAATATTTTGTTGGCTGTCTGATGTATAAATGTTTTTACTTTGGCTCCCTTTTTCCTCTTTCTGATCTTGTTATAATGAAAGAATTGCTTCCCAGCCTGAGGTCAGCTGATGGCCCCCTATATTTTGTCCCCAGGTCTCAGCTTAGATTAAGTTCTAGAGCTTTTTCAATAGCAGCACCCTTGTACTAGAATTCACTCCCACTTGATGTTAGGATTGCTCCCTCTGTTTTAACTTTTAAACAAAGGTTAAAAAGTTATTTATTACATAAATCTGCTTGTAACTGTCATTTGTAATTTGTATTTTTTGGTATTGTATTGCTGTTGATTGTATTTGTGCATTTTTTGTATGTTTTTTTTTTTTTTTGTCCGGGTCAGGCCTGAAAAGGGACCTATGGTCCAGTACCTTTACCTGGTTACCAAACAATAAATGAAAATGAAAATGAAACCATTCACAGTCACAGTAGTCTCCATTGAAGTGCCCGCTATTTTGGACCAGTTTGGAGAGGCAGCAGCAGAGGCCCGGACAGATGATTTAGCCACAAATAAATTTGAGTTAGGGTTTCTCAAACCCTCACTGTGGTCATTTCAGGCACCCCTTGGCCATTGATTTGCTTTTCGGAGCTCCCCTTGGAGTCTATTTACTACTCTTTCTAAGTCCTTCTGAGACCGGCATACTCTTTTCTTATGGCCATCCTTTCCATAGTTGTGACAAATGATAGACTCCTGGGTCATCCTAGGAGAGAACATCATATGAGGAACTGAAGCAGTAGTAAGAGATTGGGGTCTAGTATCTGCTAGCAGCTGTGAGAGTGGTGCAACATAACAGTTTCTTTAGAGTGGCAGTCAATCCGGTGATCTAAGCCTTAGAGTTACCCTTGGTAGGAGATGCCTGAGTGTGTACCCCCACCCCCATGGCTGTCACATCCTGAAAGGGACCAGAATCTTGTTCCATGGGGGAAATCCTTGCAGAGGCACCCATCTTCAACTCTCGGACTTCCTTTAGTAGCTCATCTTTACAATGCTGGGCCCAGTGCAGGAAGTCCTTTGCATTCTCAGAGTGCTCGTTAAGTGCCGACTTTTGCCTATGAGCCTCACTTGGCTAATCACGCTCAGTCACTTGTGCAGCAGCAGCAGTTATGGTGCAATTCTCCCATGGGGTCACCTTTGCTCAAGTCCCCGAATTTCTTTCATTAGCTTATCATGGGGGGGGGCACTCCAGTCTGCTGTCAAGGCACAAGTGAAGCAGTAACAATTCTGAAAACAGAGCAGACTTAAAGCATACCTAAACAAGCAGTTTTTTTAAAACTGCAAACTCTAAAATCTGGCTTAATAGTGAGGTAAAGTAAAGGCTGCTGTTTACATTTATGCTAAAACTGCATTTATGTAAACAACATAAATGCAGTTTCATAGCTTTCAAAAAATGTAAACATCAGCCTTTCACTTCAAAAAAACAGCCTTGGTTTCTCCCTAAGATGTCTGCCAAGTGTGTTAAGTGATGAGTCATGATGACATCATCAGAGCCAGAGCCAGAGACCCACATATATTTCTATAGTGCTATCTAGTTCTTCTTTCCCTCTTTATTTTGAATTGTTGTACCAGAATGATCAACACCACGTATTAACTCGTGGATTATTTTGATCAGTACACATTTTAGGTTATGATTTTGTTCATTGTTTTACTTTAACTTGCGGAAAATGTTTTGCAATTCAGCTGACTTTTTCTTTGGCAAACTGTATTACAGTACAACACTTCAAATACCTGATGATCTAGTGGTTATATGATGCAATGAATTTTGTTTTTCTGTTAACCAGGAGAGACACATTAAGCTGAAAGCTTGTTTACAGGTGTGGCCTGAGAGCACAAGGAAGTTAAGTGACTTGCTCAGGGTCACACAGCAAAGTACTGGTCTTGTTCAGTTCCAAAGCTCATGCTGTCTTGTTAATCCACAAATAAGGCTTTCTTTTTCCATGTGAACCCCCTGCACCTAGCCTGACGTCTGTTAAACACCCCACCATCCATACCCTATCTTTAATATTCCTGGGGCCACATATGAGCTTGCGGTCTCATGAAGAGAATTATCACACCTCAGATTGTAATCTTGTACCTCAGAGAGTTGTGCACACCTATACTGATGCACATAATCAGCTGGCACTGTTAAAAAAATGCCTCCCAAATCATGCTCCAGCCCACATTCTCAATGTTTGACTTCTGCTCCCACAGTAAACATTGAGTGGATCACCACCCTTCTGCACAGTGATGGTAGTATGTACAGTTCCCTGTTGTGTTTTTTCCCCACCTCATTAACCAACAACTAGGTCTTCCTGGCGGGCCAAGCAATAAGCATCATGACCCACCAGAAAAATTGGTGTTCATGCCCTCATAAGGGCTGCACTTATAATGGAGAACAATATTATTAGCAGGAGAAGCAACTAATACCTTCCGCGAATCCACCTGACTTCCAGTGTCAGTCTGCTCCTTTACCTGTGATCTGCAGAACCCTGTAGAACAGTTCCCAGCAATTCTTCTCCAGTACTTTTCTGTGCACTACTCCACAATGCGAGTTGGCTGGCCACCACCCTTCCAAATCTTGAATGAGCTGTATACAACTCCCTCAATACTGTCCTAACAAATGTCAACACCTCCCCCCCCGGTGTAATCTCCCTACACTGATTTCAAGTAACAGCTTAGGTGCAGCCACTCTGCGTATTTGTCATCATTGGCTACTCTCATCCACAGTAAGGTAGTGATCACGATGTTGGCAGCCCCACATTTCAGATCTCACAGTGATCTGCTCTGCATCCTCCTTCATGTCTTCAACTAACCTGAATACAGCTGTGGCCTGCTGGAATAGCCTCTTCAGTCCCTGTCTGGCATTCATTCTTTTCACCTGCACCCCACACCAAAAACGGGTGAGTTCACTACCCTTCTGCATCATGAAAGTGTTTAGTACAGTCTCTGTGATATATTTACATATTAATAATAAACATGATCTTCTGGTAAACCAGGCTGATAGCAGCATGGCACAAGTAGAAAAACAGACTTTTCTACCCATACAAGATCTAAGCCACCTATGATTAGGCACTGTTAAATGACTTGCATAATGATGTGCACACCCATCATTTAATAGTGCCTAATCAAAGGTAGGCTAGATCTTTTAAGGATAGGAAAGCCCATCATTCCCCTTGTTCCCTGCTGCTATGAGCCTGACTTCCTGGAAAGATATGTTTATGTTTGATATATCAAAATACAACGGGGACTGTACTACTTCCATTCATGATGCAGAAGGGTGATGAGCTCACCAGTTTTCAGTGTGAGGAGGAATAGTGAAGAATGAATACTAGAGGTGGTCTGAGAAGGCCACTTTTGCAAGGAACTGCTATATTCAGTGAAGGGGGAAGACAGAAGGAGAGAAATATCAACAGATAACTGTGAGAAATAAGATGTGGGGCTGCTAGCGACGCCATTGTCCTGGCAAACATTCCCCTTTCCATAATACTAGTTCATGCAATTGTCCGAGGCTGTGTGTGGATAATAATGTATGAAATTGGCTGCCACTACACATTCGGTCACTTCACTACCAGCCTAGTAGTGCTTGTAAATCACTTTGGGATACAATGTGTATGAAAACCACTATTTAAATGCCGATTCTTATTATTATTATTTCCCATGGAAAAAGAAGACAAGACAAGCATATAGTTGAGTTTTGAGAAAGTATGAACTCTAACATTGGACTGCACAAGAACTTTGCTACAAAAAAGTGGTGGCTTTGGGGGTGGTGAAGGGTGTGGCTGCAACCCTCCCCCCCCCACATAGTAATGTACTTGCTTGCTGCTGCATTTCACTTTGTTGAAGATGTCAGATTTATTGATTATACAAATGTTTGCATTCAAACTATGGATTACATTTGTAGGTTCTGTCAAAAACATACTAGAAATGAATAATAGCAGAAAATATAACAGTTTAATAAAAATGTTAAAAAGTGCATATTAAGCATGCCCATCACCCCAGTGCCCCTATTGTAGCATCCTGGATCCACCATAACCACTAGACCACCAGGCTATTTAAGATTTGTACTGCACTGTGGTTTGCCGCAGAGAAATTGGGTTGGATTAAAACACATTTTCAGCATGTTAAAGTAAACAAAATGAACAGAACCATAGCATAACATGTGCATTATACAAAATAATGCATATGATTTTGGTCATTTGGGTGAAACAATTCTATACAATGGGAAAAAAGAACTAGTTAATACTATAGAGAGCCATATATCTCTCTGACTATGGCTCCAATGATGTCATCACATAACACACTTGGCTGCCATTTTAGGATGCAGGTAAGACAGTTTTTTGAATTTAGATGGCTGATTTTACAATTTTCAAATGCTCTGGAACCACATTTAGGTAAATTATGTAAATGTAATTTTAGCATTAATGAATATAGCAGCCTTTCCTTTAGTCACTTACGGAGTCAGACTTTTGAATAGTTTGTTGTCAAAATGTTGTTTAGGTATCCTTTAAGGATCCATTCCAGCCTAGTTCAATCTAACTCATTTGATGACAAACTACCCTTTCTTAGGCAATCTTGTAGCAGCTTTTCAAACCGAGGTACATACACAGACATTAGCTCCCCTGGGTACTGCTGAGCATTTCTTACTCTCCACCACAGATCCTCATCTGAATCCGGGCTCTCATACACATTTTCCAGTGCATCAAGATAGTCCTGTTCAAGGTTCCCTACTTCACATCTTCTGGGATTGTCCTAAGATATCACCCCTCTGGGAGGCTATAAGGGACAAAGCTGACCCACTCCTTGGGCTGGGGGACCTGTTCATCCTAGAGGTCTGTATCTTCGGGGATTATTCGCAGATATCTGTTAATAAGCGTAAATTTCAAATTGCTTTGATCTCAATGTCTGTCAAGAAACTAGTGCTCAGGCATTCGAAGAGCTTTAAAGATATTTCCTACTCTGAATGGTTAAATGAGTTATTATTTAATCTTCGAGTAGAGAGGACTATTCCGAGTATTAATAATAACAAGTTGCAATATGATCGGATTTGGGCCTCTCTTCATACATTATATAACTAATGGCTAATATTTAGCTTTCAATTTCATGGATGTCATGGACTCTTATGTCTCTTGGACTGTGCGGGGGAGGTTGGGGAGGGGGGTGTGGGGAAGGAGGGGGATGGGGTCAATTAATCTGTCTGGTCATAATTTTTAGGTTAGGGATGTTATGACCCTGTCCATTGTTTATTGTGAAAATTTTAATAAACTTTGAATTAAAAAAAAAAAGATAGTCCTGTTCAGTTGCTTCGGGGTTATTGGCCAGCTTGGCATGGATGGTTGCCAGGGCAGGACCTTGGAGGCTCTCACTCAACCTATTTCATTTCTCTGCTTCTGAGCCTTGCTCAGAAGCAGAAAGGGGCAACATAATCTATCCAGATCTCCCAGTCATCCTCCCCTTGGGGGGTGGGGAGGGTACCCGAGAAGATTCTCAGCCTTTGGTAGGAGTTGTGACTAATGGCAGGTACAGATATAGGGGCCAGCATTGGCATGGGTACAGAGAGTGGGGCAGTAACAGGTGCTGGAGTGGGAGAGGGAGTTGGGGAAGGAACACCCCAGGTGGCAGGAATAATTTCTTAAAGTCCTCTAAGGTTTTCCCTTCCTCCAGCAACAACTTAACAAATTTCTCCTCAAAAGTCTCAGATAATGGTGGGAGCTCATCCTCCTTTACTGTCTTTATTGTGTTTTGTTATCACTCTCCTGGCAGCTGGAACCCCTTCTGGGGTAATAGTCTGTGGAACTTTAGAGCTGTTCATGAGGTCATTACACTCTACCAAGTCTATAATAGTTTGGGAGATCAAATCAGCCTGTTGACCCACCACCACAGGGTTTTTTAAACATTCAACTTTGAAGAGAACTCCCTCTACAGTGACTTTACTGGTACCCAGGAGAATATCCAGTATAAGTTGATCATTTTTGAGGTCTATCTTCTGCTCAGTACACTACCCCACCAACTGGTGTACAGCCATTTCTACTTGGGTAGCTATTACTCTTTAACAATAATCTGTAATTTTTGGCCACTAGAAGGCACAAAATCCCAGTGGTGCCTCCAAAATGTAACCGTTATATGGCGCTGTCCCAAGGGCTACTACCCCTGCCTGCTTGGATAGTAGCAGGTAAAGGGGTCTGAGTTCTGAAAAGGGGGCCTCCACCCGGAGGTCAGGGTTGGTAGTGATCAAGCTACCCTGGGCACAGCCCTCTGGGATACTGTAACCCCCTTCTTTCCTTACTAGTGGCCAGAACAATACTCAATAATCACTTTCACAATACCCCTGATACACCACACAAGTACCCACACTGTTTGTACTTACCACCAGGGCTTTCCTCTGGCTCAGCCCAGGGGACCCCCTGTAAAACAAAATAACAGCAGTACAGTACTCTTGCACAAATTAGAACCACAGTCAGGGTAAATGCAAAAAATAGTTAGATCTGATTTATTTAAGGGACTTGTACAAGGGAGGGGCGTAATCAGGTTAATTTGCTTAAAGGCTCTATCAATCAAATAGTTATGCATGCAGTTCATGGGCCATAAACAGTCACAAACTCTGGGTACCCAGATGGAGAATGGTGGGCTAGCTAGGAAAGTTGCAGCTGGTTGGGGCCCTGTGATGGAAGAAAACAACATGCACAACACACACTATTTGTAATCCAGAGCCGGAGGGCTCAGTTTGTGAAAAGAAAACAAAAAGACAATCAGATGACACACTTTTAGATTAGGTTGTTGTTGCAGGGAGCTACCCTGATGATTACTCACGATACCCAAGACTGAACACAGGCTGGACCAAAATCGAGACAACAGGTGGTTAATCTGGAGTGCTAGGAGAAACAGGGCCCACATGATTCACTGAGACTTCTTTCCTGTTCAAGCGTGGAGCAGGGAGCTGATCCCCAGGCAGGTCTCTCATCGGTGGTTTTCTTTGTACAGTTGGGTAGTCTGGCAGGGCCAGCGTGGCATGGCCCAAGCCGAATGGAGATGAACATGAATTCAGTCCGATTAGGTTGGATAAAGCTTCCAGTAAGCAGAACCCAGTTCACACAGTGGGGAACCAAACCACGAACCACTTTTGATACACAGCACATTTACATGTAAGGAAATTCTACTGTACCAGGCAAACCACTCTCTGGTCACAGTCAGAAAGTTTCTGCACAAACCGGGGATTCCAAAGCAGCTGGAAATCCTGACAGGCTGATGGCATTCAGCCAAATCTTCGGTCTTCTTCAGGTATGAGCATGGTAAAAAATTAGTGGCTTACTTCATTGTCGCAAACTTGGATTTAGTCCAAAATATTTCTCTTCTCTCCCTCTCAGGGGTAGCAGGCAGACATGCAGGCCACAACTCAGGCCTTTCCACAGTTCTCCCACACCAAACTACTCAGACGGCTGCTTCACTGTCTCAAGCTGTTCCCTCTTCAGCTACCAACTGAGATCTGATTCAACTGCCAGCAAACCTGGGACTTTCCCCAGAATCCAAAAGATTTGCTTGGCTGATCTGTCTGTCAGTCACAACAAAGACTCCCCCTTCAGGTGCAAAAAGGCACAAAAAGCCCAAAACTACAATTCCTACAGATTTTGACTCCAGACAGCTCCTGTAGTCCTGCTCCATTTTAGGTCCCACCAGTACTGATTGGTCCATTTCTCAGTCCAGGACCAAGATAGTGGAGATAAACAAAACAGTCCTTGCTGCAAAGAAGGCAGGTTAGACAAACTACATTATCATCACTCTAAATAATTTTCAGCAAATAGTTACATCTTTCAACAGAGCTCCCTCTCAGATTACTTATGACTGCAATCCAGGCAACTCTTAAAGAGGCAGTACACAGAGGCTATACAGGTACTCTCTGGCAATCACATTTAAACTGCTAAAGCTCAGGACACCAGCCTGGCAGTGAGCATTTAGGCAAGCTCGAGGAAGACTATTTGGGAACCCTCATTTGTAGGGGGGTTACAATTGCATCCAGAGGAAATGATGAACTGTTGAGATCCAGGGTCATATAATATGTTAAAATTCCTGAAAGGTAATTAACTGTGGCCTGGGCATATGCAATGTGTGAAATCCTTTCGTCAGCATGTTTCCTTTGATCTTCAAAGTCCTCAGAGACAAGTACAATACCTTGGGAGCAGGTCTGACAAAAATGTTGATTCAGTCACAAATATTTTTTAAATTTCTTTGTTCTTTAAAGTCCACAAGTGCTTCTGCTTTAGGAATGATCAGACGAAAATGTTGAAAATGTTGATTCAGTTGCAGAACCCAGCATCACCATGTTCATAAGACTAGTTGCAAGACATATGCTTCCTTGGGAAGGCTTCAAGAAAGTTGATTTAAAATTAGCAAGCATTTGTCAATGCCGAACGTTCGCTTGAAGGTATTTGCAGTGGTGTTTGGCATGTATGGTGCTTTACCTTAATGCCCTGCGATTGCTGGTATTTGCACAATAAATTGTCAGCATGATCTTTTTGTTACCCCCATTGTGCACTACATAGGCAGAAACACATTTTGGGCAGGATGTGAAAAATGGCAGCTGTACTGCTCATAAGGAAGTGTGGTAAAATGCCAATGTTGAAAATCTGGAGTGGAAATATTGAAAATTCACAAACCTACAAGCGTGCATGGGAACTGTGCAACATATCAGAAACAGTCATTTTAGGAATTTTTTCACCAAATTTTCAACATCGCCATTTTAAAAACCTGTGCTATGAACAGTGTCACTGTGATTTTCATACTGTGTCCCATACATTGATTTTGCATACCGACCGCCATTGTCACTACATGGGGAAAGACATTTTGGGCAGGATGTGAAAATGACAGCTGTACTGCTCATAAGGAGGTGTGGTAAAATGGCAATGTTGAAAATCTTTAGTGAAAATATTGGAAATCGCCAAACTTATGAAGTCGTGGGAACTGCCTAGCACTCGTAGAAACAGTTATTGTAGGAATGCTTTTGCCAAATTTTCAACATAGCCATTTTAAGATCTCTGCTCGCGAACAGTGACACTGTGATTTTCTTAATGTCCCATACATTGATTTAGCACACCGACTCGCCATTGTCTGCGCTACATGTAAGCTGAACATATTTTGGGTGAGATGTGAAAAATGACAGCTGTACAACTCATAAGAAGGTGTGATAAAATGGCAATGTTGAAAATCTGGAGTGAAAATATTGAAAATTCACGAACTTACGAGCCTGCGTGAACTGTGCAGCATGCTCATAAAACAGTCATTTTTGGAATTTTTCCAAATTCTCAACATGGGGGTTTTGGGACCCTTCTCATGAATGATGTCACTGTCATGGCATTATTCAAGGCCAAGGGTGATTTTTTGCAGTGACTGCGCGGTGCCTGCGAAATCAACGCTCGGGCCGAATAGCATGCCATGACATTGACATCATTCATGAGAAGGTGTCCCAAAACCCCATGTTGAAAAGTTAGCAAAAATTCCAAAATGACTGAGATATTAATAAAGTTGAAACCCCTATGTAGCTCATTATACAGCTTACCAGCATTTCCTCAGTTCGCTGTCGGCTTTGAAAGTGCAGGCGTGTTCCTGGTCCACGAAGATCGTCGCGCGGAGTCTGGAGGTAAGTATGGGGTGGGGGGTGTGGGAGGCTGGTGAGCAGTGGGTGGGTGCGGGTTGTGGGGGTTGGGAGTCATGCCGCGGGACCGCTTTTGTTTACAGGAAAAAAAGAATACAAGGGATGTTTGCCACACTGGGGTGGGCTCCCAGAGTGGCAGAAGATGTGTGGGATGGGGCCGAAGAGCCGATGGGGGATTGGGCACCCCCATCGGCCAAAACAAACAAATGGTTTGCCACTGGGGTGAGCTCCCAAGCGTGGCGGCAGGCTGGCAGGGGGGCCGTGGAGCCAGCAGAGTTAGGCACCCCGCGGCAAAAGCTCTCAAACTTGCCATGCTGGGGTGGGCTCCCAGTGTGGCAGAAGCTTTTGGGGCGGCGGATCGCGCTGGGGAGCGCAGGACGGAGGGGACGGCGGCGGCGCTGGTATAGCAGCGGTGTTTTCCTTTGAAGCAGAGGAACACCGCTGTCATACTGAGCTCCTGCACCCATTGGTGCAGGACCGCCACGCCTGCTCAAGGGAGCAGTGCATTGGATGGGAGAGGCACACCTCCAAGTGTGCTACTCTCCCAAAACATTCCATGCGCATGCGTGCAAGCGAACGTAAAAAGGAGACTTTCACCGATGTTGTGTGCAAGAATGACACAGTGTATTCCAAGCAGAAAAACATGTAAATGAACAAAAACTAACCTACAGACAAAGACAAGCACAAACAGCCACCCACTCAGCCCCAGGAGGAGGAGCATTCAGCTTTTTTTATTTTTGTCCTGTTCAGTTTGTGGCACACTTTTTTCTGCTAACACTTGTACAGGGGCCCCTTCAGAAGAATTATCCAGTTCATCATCAGACAAGAGTCCTTTCCTCTGTACTGTGGTTGTGGTTTGAAAATCTATTTTATACTTCTGAATAATGGTCTTTTTTATCTGGTTCCCATTTTCCCTGTTTGTCTTGCACCCAACCTGCTGCTCTCAAGGCCTTTTCATGAGACCGGTTCCCCATCTCATTTGTCCTTGTTTGCTTAAAACTTTTCTTTATTCCTAGCATTTTTCTCACCATTTGGATTTCTGTTACCTCAACAACACTATCCTTATATTTTATTTATCGGTTACAATCGGAATTACAATCCTTTGAGTCACAAACTCTTTTGCAAAGGCTCCACATCGGTTACAGAGGGTGGAGGGTAAACAAATACAGAGAACGCACAGTAAACAGGTAGAAATTCATAAAACAGTACTGCAAGTGCAGTCCAGGCATAATCTTAGTTAACTGGTGGCAGTAGTAGGCATCGATACAGGCCCTTGCGGGGCTCATTCCCAATGAATACATATATGCCACAGGCCTGAGCAGAGGTGCTTCAATTTCTAAAAGTCTGTTACTGTTATTGCCAGTACTCACAGCATTTTGCGATATTAGCTCCTTTTTATTATACTTTCTTTTTGTTCAGTGTTCAGTGCCATAGTTTCAGGGTGTGGCTCACTCACTGCTCCGTATGTTAATTCCTCAGCAGCAATTCCATTTAATGCTACTGTGTCAGTGTCAGTTTCATCTGAGCAGCTGTCTCTGCAGAGTGTTGCTTCATGTCTGATTCTTTTGCGTTAATGTCCATATCTGATTCCACATCAATTTTCTGTTGTTGAATAGCATTCTCTGTTTCATTTAAACATTGCTAGCAACTGCTGTGTTTTTAGTTCCAATTCACGTAACAGTTCACCTTTCTCCATTACATTTGCTGAATGCATATTCTCATTTTCTCTGCAGCATTCTATCCTAGCAGTCTCTTCTCCATACAGTTCCATAACATTCTCCGTTCTAGGTGAAAACAAACTGTCTAGATCCATTTCTTCAGCCTCTTGCACAACAGAAACTGGGGGGGTGGAGTGAGGGGATGGGGTGCCACTACACTATGGAAATGCTGGGGGATGCTGTATGTTAATGTAGTCATTAGGGATCGGGGCTGTAAGGTGGGCCACTACACTATGGAAAAGGTATGGATCAGGATTGGGCTATGAACAGGGAATAGGGCTGGTTCAGGGCCATGTTTATACACTGAAAGGT
This sequence comes from Neoceratodus forsteri, assembly GCA_016271365.2. Classification (NCBI taxonomy): domain Eukaryota; kingdom Metazoa; phylum Chordata; order Ceratodontiformes; family Ceratodontidae; genus Neoceratodus; species Neoceratodus forsteri. The sequence continues at coordinate 536,015,784 of CM057449.1, read as the reverse complement.
GAGGGAGCTGGGTGGAGGTTACCACTACATTATGGAACATGGGAGAAGGCACTGTATTTATCACAATCGGGGATAGGGGATGGGTGAGGGGTACCTCTCTTCTACCGAGGCTGGCAGGCTTCTGTACACCTGGCTGCACTTCTGCAGTTTGCCTGTGGGTGGCTGGCTGATTTGGTTCAGATTTTTCTGGCCTATCTTTGCATGGCACAGTTCTGGCCCTTGGGCTCATTCCCAATGAATATGCCCATGTACGGCACATTCAAGGGAACATCCCCTCTTCCTGTGCTGCATTCATTATTTATTCGTTTATTTAGTTTTTGTTAACCTGGTTAGGTGCACTAGCCAACGTTGTCTACTTTCATGCACAACCCAGGAGAATACATACATAAAATGAGATCAGATTATACAATACATAGTATACAGTACAGGTACCTAGTATATAGTACAGGTAGGTTAGAATACAGATCAAGTCAGACAGTACTCGAGATAATACATACAGCTATGCAGAGATGAAAAAAGTGACATTAGTACATGCAAATAACAACTGAAACTGGGCTAAGTGGCAGCTATAAAGACATTTTATAGCAAAGTTTGTTTAGAAGTGCAGCAGTGTCTTGGGCAAAATAGGGTGGTTAGCTGTGAGGCATTAAGTGGGATCAAACCATGTGCAGGAGTCCCAGGATAGGTGGCAATATAGTTATTTTTTGAAGATTGGGTGGGAGTTAGCCTGCCTCAGGGCAGGAGGGAGGGAGTTCCAGGTGGCTGGGTTGGTGCAGTGAAATGCTCCAGAGCCTTTTTAAGTAAGACACCTGGGTACAGTAAGTAGAAATTTGTTTGCCAAGCGTAATCCATGGGCAGGTGTCTGTGGTACAAGTAGAGCTGCAAGGGAGGAGGGAGTTTGGTTACGGATTACAGAGTCTGTGAGGGTCCCTAGGGAGTATAGTCAGTAGGCAGTTGGGGAGAGCCAGCCTAGGTCACTATACAGTAAGCAGTGGTGCTTGAGGCGATGGAAAGAGGAGGCATACCGATATATGTTGTTATACGTGACATCCCATTTATGGAGAGCAGTCTCATGAGTATTAGCAAAAGTGGAGACACCATATGTCAGCGCTGGAAGCAGAATACCCTTGGCAATTGCCAATTTTGTGGATGGTGTTAGCAGGTGACAAGTCTTATAGGTGATTCCAAGTTTGGCACTTGTTGCATTACAGGTTGACTGGATGTGCAGACTGAACTCAAGGGGTTTATCAAGGAGGACTCCCAGGTATTTGAAGGATGTGACACAGTTGATGAGAGACCCCCCCAGAGTCATCGACTAGAAGGGGTTCCTTACAGGCCCTGAGTTTGGGAGCAGTGCCAAATAGAATGGCTTGGGTCTTTTTTGTGTTGAGGATGAGCTTATTAGCATTTAGCCATGTTTGCACATTCCTGAAATCCAAGGAGAGGTTTTTGTTAATGATGTTAACTTTGTCAGTGCTGGAGTAGAGGATGAGATCATCAGTGTATATGATAGCTGAGCAGGTGAGTATGGCATAATCTATGCTGTTGATGTATAGCAAGAAAAGAAGGGGTCCCAGGATGGAGCCCTGGGGTACTCTGATGTCAGTGCTGGTCACATCCAGGAGAGCAGAGCTGAATTTAACAAGTTGTAATCTGTTTGATAGGTAGTTGTTAAACCAGTCAACTACTAGGATGAGAAGTTAAGCCTATGCAGGGTTGAGAGAAACAGGGGATGATCAACAAGATCGAAAGCTTTGGTAAGATCGATAAAGACTGCTCCAGTGAGTAGGCCTTTGTCCATGTTGCAGAGCACATCAGTGGAGAATTTGAGAAGAGCGGTTGTGGTACTGTACCCTTTTCTGAAACCATGCCGAGTGTCTGACAGAAGGTTGTTCTTTGTGAGATAGTCAATAGTTTGGGTTGCAACAAGCTTCTCCAGTAGCTTGCTTAGCACAGAGAGGATGGCTATGGGCCTGTAGTTGTTGATATCCTTTGGGTCTCCTTTTTTAAGGATAGGCATAACTTGGACAATCTTTCAGAGATCTAGGACAACGCTGTGAGAGAGAGAGAGAGAGAGAGAGAGAGACAGAGTGCAAATGTTGGCCAGTGGCGAGGCAATCAGTGGTGCCTCTAGCTTCAGGAGTCATGGCTCGAGTGAATCTGAGCTGGGGCTAGTGTTTTGGGATATGTTTTGCAGTAGCCTTTGGACCTTGGATCTAGATATAGCTTTAAAGTGGAAAGGGGGTATAGTAGTTAGTTGGCAGTGGTCAGCACCAGATGCAGATCTCTGGGGTGTGCAGTAAGGCTGAGATGCTGTGGGAGGTAAAGCGAATGAAGATTTTTACTGAGACAGGTCAGTGAATAATCTGTTAAAGGCATTCACTATAGTGTTCGAGCCATTGCAATGCACACCATTTTGATCATATCCTCTGGGGTCAATGACTGGGTAGCCCCAAGAAAGGTCTTGATGTGTGTCCAGAATTTTCTAGGGTCACCAGCAGAGCTTTTGAGCAGTTCCTTGCAGTAGATGCTCTTTGCTGTTCTGATTTGTTTTTCACAAGTGCTCTGAGAGGCCCTGTAGGTATTGTAGTCCTCAGGTAGTCTGGACACTTTATACTTCTTCTAGTTTGTCCCATGTGTTCAAGTTAGCCAACAGGTCCTTGTGTAGCCATCTTGTTTATTTACCCCTGATCCTTCTGGTGACCTTTGTGGTATGTTTATCCTGAAGTGCTGTGAAATTATCAATGAAGATATCAAGGGTTATTTGAACATCATGGGAGTGATAGATGTCAGACCAGTTGATACAAGATATGTCATAGAGGAAAGCTTCCACGTCCAGTCTGGCAAAGCTGGTAATTGTGATGTAGCACAGAGGGGGTGAGAGAGCGGTCTCCGGGCTCCATACGCAGAAAGTGGGGGAGTGGTCTGTGATCGCATCTGCCAAGATGCCTGCAGTTTGCACATGGTCAAGGTGATTCACCAGTACCCAGTCTATGAGGGTGGAGGTAGTTAGAGAAGGGGTGGTTCTAGTGTATTCAGTTAAGATCTGGTGCTGGTTATAGCTCTCCGTAAGTGTCAGCAGAGTACTGTGAGTTGGTTCCAGCCAGTTTAGGTTAAAGTCACCTAAGATTATGATCTTGTTTTGCTTGGCATTTGTGACGGTTTGATTAAGTAAATCCTGATGACCTCTGATACCTCCAGTGGGTGTGTTTTAGGCACAGATAATGTGGAGTTTTTTTGCGCCAAGGGCAATGGTTGTATGTAGGGACTCACAGACTGAGGGTGAGCCGGTGGGTGGGCAGACTGTAACATCAAGATGGTTTTTATAGAGGAGAGCGACCCCCCTCCACATTTTGGGGAAGGCCTATCTCTCCGTATCAAGCGGTAATTGGGCAAGGAACATAAGGAGTCTGGAATGTGAAGCTTGAGCCATGTTTCAGATAGACAGAGTAGGTCAGGAATGTACACTTTTGTCCATGCCTAAAGATCAGCAAAGTTCCTGATAATGCTCCTAATATTCATATGGGCAATGAGAAATCCTTTTCCTGAGACAGCCGATAGGTCAGTGGGAGAGTGGTGGACAGAGGGGCCAGGGTTGAGTTCTATGTCCCCTGACAATAGGATGATGAGGAGTAGGAGAAACTACAGTTTAATAGCATGGAATGGGAGATAAACCAGTTGCGTCATTTTGTATTTTCTGAGCATACGAAATGAGTTGCAGGTACAACCCTTCAGAAGGATAAGGGTGGTGTAGGCACCCACATGTTGTGTTTCAGCAATTTGGTTGGAGAAAGTAAAGTCATTGTGTTGTGAGGTATTCTCTCCATGGTGGTTGTTGATTGGAACAGAAGTAGATACCCACTGTAAGCATAATAGCAGTATCTGAAGCATACCTTTTTCCAAATGTTATATTTCTTTCTAAATCTACTTGCAAATGTATTGCTACATGATCAGATGTTTCTATTTGTGTAATAAATATATTTTTTATCTTGGTTCCTTTTGGTAGAAACCAGAAATCTATTCTTATAGCTAGATTTCCTTTAAAAAATACATGTTCTGAAGTCATAGAATCATAAGATCATATTGGCAGAAATTGACCCATTGGACCTATGAGTCTGCCCCTGCCCTCCCCTTACTGATAGTCCCTGTCACTGACCCTCCCCTTACCCCCCTTCCCAACTCCATATGTCTCTCTCATGCCCTCTTGAAACCCTCCACCATACCAGCCACCACCACCTCTTCTGGCAATTTGTTCCAGGACTCCACCACCCTCTCCATGAAGAACTGTCCCCTTACATTTCCTTTGTGTCTTCTACCCTCTAACCTTATGCTATGCCCGCTTGTTTTTCCTCTCCTCTTCTTTTTAAGTAGACTCCCTTCCTTTACCATATTGATCCCTTTTACGTATTTAAAAGCTTCAATCATGGCCTCCCTCCTGATCTCCAGTGTGTACAGATTCAGCTCCTTACATCTCTGCTCATACGGGTTCCCCTGCATATCCTGCACCATTTTGGTCGATCTTCTCTGACTCTCTCTAATCCTTCTATGTCCTTGCATAGGTGAGGTCTCCAGAACTGAACCCCATACTCTAATTGCGGTCTCACCATGGGTTTGTAGAGAGGCATCAGTACCTCCCCCCTTTTGCTAGTGATGCCCTTCCCTCTGCATGCAAATTATTAAAAAGCCTCATAAGTGGAGCTACCAGCTCTTTCCTCAGTTCCCCAAGTACCCTTGGGTGCAAGCCATCTGGCCCCATTGCCTTGTCCATTCTTAACCTTGCTAGCTCCTCCATGACCCTGCCTATGCTAAATTCACTAGTCTACTGTTATGTAACCCCTTTCCTTGTCTCTCAACTTAGCCCCCCCCCGTGAAGACTGAGCAAAAAATATATATTCGATAACTGAGCCTTCTCAAGGTCCCCCTCCAATTGCATGCCTCCATTCCCCTCAGTCTCACTATCCCTGGCCTTACCTTCCTTTTTTCTCCCACATACCGAAAAAAAGTTGTGCCCCCCCCTTTTTAATGCTTTGCTATCTTCTCTTTTGAGTTAACTTTAGTCCTCTGTATCTTCTGCCCAGCTAACGTCCTCTTTTCTCTATAAGCCTCCATGTCCTCCTCCCATAGTGTCTTTTTATATTTCCTAAAAGCCCATTTCCTTTCCCTGACTGCTTTTGCTACCTCCCTTGTAAACCAGAGCACTCTTCTCCATTTCTTCTTCTTCTTCTTCTTCCTCACCTTCCTTATGCAAATTTCCATGGCTTTTAGTACCCTGCCTTTGATGGTCTCCCACTACTCTTCCACATTCTCCAACTCATCAGTTCCTGCCAGCTCCTCCCTAACTATCCTCCTCATTTTGTCAAAGTCCATCCCTCTGTTGTCCAAGACCTGCATGTTGGTCTGTTTTGCCACAATCCCTGTCCTTACCCTGAACCTTGTGATCTTGTGATCACTAGGACCTAGCCCTTCACCCACCACCACCTCTTCCACGCTATCTCCATCTGTGAGGACTTCATCCAACAGGTTGTTCCCCCCTTGTGGGCTCCCTGACCAGCTGCTGCATGAATATAGTCTGCAGCACTTCCAGGATCCCCCTGCTCCTAACTGAGGCTGCAGCCTTGATCTCCTAATCTACATCTGGAAGGTGTAGGTCCTCCTCTATCAGGAGATCCCCCTGCAGGCCATCTGCATTACTGCCTGTATCAGCTGTCTATCCCCTTCCTCCCCCTGTGTAGGAGGCCTGTACACTACCCCTAATCTTAGGGATTCCCCATCAGGAGAGGTAGAAGACTTGGTTTGCTGGTCAAAGCACCTAGCTTCACCTGAGCTCTTTCCTTCTAAGATTGCTTGAAAGGACAAAGCAGAGAACCTTACCAGAGCAAGGGAAAAGAATTAAGACTTCTTTTGGCTAAGCAGATTTACTGTGTGTTGTTGTTTTTATTTTGTACTTACAGGGGTTGCTACTGTTTGTTGCTAACATTTCATTACTTTATTTTTCTCTGATACAAATTGTTGTTGGTGGTATACCTTCTTCTGCATTATTACAAGGTGTGCTTACAGGTGTGTGCTAACAGATTACTGCTGTAATCTTCTGATTCAAATTGTCTTTTGCAAGGTATATCTTCTGTTACTGCTTTATTTTTCTCTGTAGCAAAGTGTTTCTTACAGGGTATATCTTTTGTGAAATTACTAGAGGTAGTGCTTTACAGGTTTTGCAGTTTTATCTTTCATTAGGATAAGCTTTCAGGGTTACTGCATTTGTTGTTGGCTGATTGTTGCTGCTCTTACCTCCTTGTTCTTTCGTCCGTGGTTGTTCTTTTTCAGAAGGGAAAGGGCTCAGCCAGTCACCCCATCCCCATCCCCAACCACCCCACACTACACTCCTTTTACAAGGTACCACAGTTGTGACATTTTCTGTGGCAAAGCAGGAAGGGGTGGATCAGTGGGGCATCCACAAGGTGAGATCATTTCCAGGGGCACTAGTAATTTAACTTGTTACAGCAAGTTATACGAAAACAAAACACAAAATCTAACCATTACTTGCATTTTCTTCCTTCTAATTACTCTGACCAGGTTATTAACCCAGCAACTTATCTGGAATGGATATCATTAACTGCAGGTACTGTGGAACACTTTTCAGACAAACAGTCTTACAGGATTTAGGACATTGTCCTACATGCTGGGCCATTGGAGATCTTAGGGCTCAGCTTGGGCAGCATGGGCAGAGATTGCATGCCTCAAATTTCATATTCAAGAGGAAACACATTATAAGAACCACTCTCCATTTCCCCAACATCCAACAGAAGAATCTGGACTGCAGAGGGTAGTTGGTCCAAGAGGTTGGCAGGTGGTTAGGAGGGGGAAATCAGGTACCCCATCACTCTGTGCTCTCCAAAATATCACCTCCAAAAACCATATAAACACTACAAACAGGTATCTGTCTATCTCTGAAATCAAACAAAGGGGCAGGGGACACTGCAGCACAGGAGCTAGCACAACAAAACTCTCCCAAATCAGGAACCAAAACAAAAAAAGCAAAAAGGAAATCCAAAAAACTTCTGCTCATAGAAGACTCCGTGATTCGGGGAGTTGATACCCATCTTCAGCCAGGGTAATGGTCAGATGTCTTCCAGGTACATCAGCATGGAAAGACACTGGCTGCATTGCTAAAACTGTTCACAAAGCAGGAGAAAACATTGATGTCCTGGTACACATAGGGACTAATGAGCTCACCAGCTGGTCAGTTGTGGAGACCAAGCAACACCTGACCAGGCTGGGTGACAAAATATCATCCATTTCATCTGGCATCTCCTTCTCTGAGATCCTGCCCATCTGGGAGAGGGGGGCAAATGGACAGAAGGTCAGAGAAGGGGAGATAGGGGAGCTAAACATGTGGCTCAAGAGCTGGTGCCAGGAAAAAGGACACAGATTTGTAGGGAACTGGCGACAGTTCTGGGAGCGAAAGTTTTTTTAAATTTGATGTACTGCATCTGACTAAGGAGGGAGTCAGTGCATTAAGGCAGATGTTTGATGTCTTTGCAGAATATTTAAACTAGCAAATGGGGAGAGGGGTGTAGCACCCCATATATTGAATCGGAAGAACACCCTTCCCCCCTCAGCTAATGGTCAAACAGGGATTCAGCATGTTTGCAGTTCATTTGCATCACCAGGTAAGAAAAAAGGTCCGTTGCCCCATAAGATGCACAGGGTAAATGCCAAACCTCACCCAACAATTAACACACTGAAATCTGGCCAATGGAAAATCATGTACACAAATGCTCACATCCTGGGAAATAAGATCCCAGACCTAAACTGGACATAATAGCAATTAGTGAGACATGGTTTACCAGTAACCACACTTGAGAGATTTCAGTACCTAGTTATGAACTGTTCAGAAGAGACCGAGGTGCAAAAAGGGGGGGGTGGAGTGGCCCTGTATGTTAATGAAAATATCAAAGCTACAGAAATTCAGAATACACACAAGGAGCCAGAAGAACTGTGGGTCTCCCTGGAAACAGGAAATGGGACAGCCATAAGAACTGGGGTTGTCTACAGGCCCCCAGAACAGGGGGAGGACATAGACACATTACTGTTAGAAGATATACAAAACTTGACAGCTAAAGGGGAGGTTCTGATAATGGGAGACTTCAACATGCCGGATACAGATTGGTCTATACCAGCAGGAACATCTGCCAGAACTAGACACATGGTGGATTCCCTGCAGGGGGAGGGTCTCAAACAACTGGTACAACAACCCACAAGAGACAGGGCTATCCCAGATTTAGTACTGACTAACAGGGAAGGGATCACAGATCTCCAGGTTGATAGTCACCTGGGGGCCAGTGACCATCACATGGTATGGTTCAGTTTGGCCACTACATCTAAATCATCCCATTCCAAAGCAAAAATATGGGACTTCAGAGGAGCTGACTTTGATAAGATGGCAAACAGAGTTAAGCTAGCCCTGGCAAAAAGAAACACAGGTGAGGGGGTACAGGCAAAGTGGGCAAGCATTAATGATGGAATACTTGAAACAACATCCTATTGTGTTAGACAGAAAAGGAAATGCAAAAGAAGAAGGAAACCACTTTGGTTCTCAAATACAGTAGCAGAAAAGGTCAGAGCCAAAAGGCTTGCCTTTAGGAAATATAAGGGAACACAGTGGGATGAAGATAGGGAGACATACCAAACTGCCCTAAGGGAAGCAGGGAAGGCAGTAAGGCAGGCAAAGTCCCAAACTGAGGAAACACTAGCACGAACAGTAAAAGAAGGTGACAAGACTTTCTATAGTTACATTAGTGAAAGGAGAAAATCCAGAGGGGGTATTGCTAAGCTCAAAAGAGAAAAGGGGGCATGAAAGGAGGCGGACCCTGTAAAGCATCTATCCTAAATAGATACTCTTGCTCAGTATTTACTGAAGAGAATGTAGGGCAGGGCCCACAGCTCAGCACCATGGACACTGGGGGGAGGGAGGTGAGCACTACTCCCTTCACAAAAGAAAGGGTCATACAAGAGCTTGCTAAGCTCAGGGTGGACAAGGCAATGGGACCTGATGGCATACATCCCAGGGTACTTAAGGAGCTAAGGGTGGAACTAGCAGAGCCATTAGCAGAACTGTTTAGTGAGTCTCTGAGCACAGGAGAGGTCCCAGAAGACTGGAGAAGGGCTCATGTGTTCCCGCTCTACAAGAGTGGTAGCAGGGAGGAGGCAGGAAACTACAGACTAGTCAGTCTTATCTCAGTAGTGGGTAAGATTATGGAGGCACTTCATAAGGAAAAGATAGTGCAACACCTGGAATCCATAGGGGCACAGGATCCAAGACAGCGTGGGTTTACAAAAGGAAGATCCTGTCAAACTAATCTCATATATTTCTTTGACTGGGTAACCAGAGTGTTGGACCAGGGGGGAGCAGTTGATGTCACCTACCTTGACTTCAGCAAAGCTTTCGATACTGTTCCACATAGAAGATTGATAAATAAGCTGGGTAGGCTCGGGGTGGGTCAGAAGTTGGTCAACTGGGTGGCAAACTCATTGATGGGCAGAAAACAGAGAGTGGTGGTAAATGGTATACATCAAAAGAGATGCAAGTCACAAGTGGAGTACCTCAGGGATCAGTCCTGGGGCTAGTCCTCGTCAATATTTTCATTAGTGACATTGCAGATGGATTAGAGGGTAAGACTTGTCTGTTTGCAGATGACACCAAGATCTGCAACAGAGTAGATGATCAAGATGGGGTGGGCAGAATGAGAAGAAATTTGGATAAACTAGCAAAATGGTCAGAAGAGTGGCAACTGGGATTTAATGCAAAGAAGTGCAAGATCATGCACATAGTGAAGAGAAACCCTGAAGCCACCTATAGGCTGGGAGGGGAGTTGCTGGCAGTCACAAAGGAAGAAAGAGACTTGGGCATCATCATCACCATTACCTGAAATCATCCAAGCAGACCTCTAAAGCAGTAGGTAAGGCTAGGGGATGTTAGGGTGTATTAGTGGGGAATCACAAGTCGAAGAGGGAGGTAATAATCCCTCTTTACAAGACACTGGTTAGGCCCCTTCTGGAGTACTGCATGCAGTACTGGAGGCCGCACCTTCACAAGGACATTAACCAAACTGAGGCAGTCCAGAGAAGGGCAACCAAAATGGTGCAGGGACTGCATCAGAAGACATATGAGGACAGATTAACAGAGCTCAATATGTATTCCCTTAAGCAAAGGAGGGAGGGAGAGAGGTAATATGATCAAGACATTCAAACACCTTAAGGGCATTAACAAGGTGAAAGAGTCTAACATGTTTAAATATAAGAAAAATAGCAGAACAAGAGGACACAGCATGAGATTAGAGGGAGGCCGATTAAGGAGGAATGTGAGGAAAATCTTTTTCACAGAAAGGGTGGTTGATGCATGGAACAGCCTACCTCAGGAAGTGGTGGCTATGAATACAGTGCAGGGCTTCAAACAGGCATGGCATAGGCATAAGGGAGCAATACAGATCAGTATGAATAGATAGGCCACTGACAGACGCAAAGGCTGATAGCACATTTATAAGGTAGAAAAATAAATGGGCAGACTGGATGGGCCTTGAGGTCCTTATCTGCCATCAACTTCTATGTTTCTATTTTTCTATGTCCAGTGTAACCCACAGAAGTTCTGTCTCCCCTTCCTCTGTCTGTTCTTCTATTGCTCTTATCTCCTCCCTTATGCATAAAGCACCCCCCCCACCCTTCTGTCCTGTCCTGTCCCTCCAAAACAGTCTATAGCCTGGGATAACCATATCCCAGGTATGTTTCTCTGTCCACCACATCTCTCTAATCACTACAGTGTCCAGTCCTTCTTCTCCCATGACAGCCTCCAAGTCCACCATTTTGTTCCCCAGACTCCTGGCATTTGCTGACAGTACCTTCCACCATGAACCTCCCCCTTCCCTGCCTGCCCATTTGAATCCCTACCATTTATGTCATCTACCAGTAATTTATCATCCTCCTGGGTGGGAGGCTTGTAGCTCCCTTCTTCTCCTGGCCCCATAGTTGGCCCTTTACTTACCTTCCCCAACCCCCGCATTCAGTTTAATTTGTATGATTCCTCGATGAAATTCCCCAGCTTGCTTTTCAGCACCATCGATCCTGCCCTGCTCAGATGTAATTTACCCTGCCCATATGGGCTGTCATCCTCCCACATTGCCCCTTAGTCTCCCACTTGTCTGTACCCTATCTGTTTACACCAATCTGCTAGCCATTTGTTAAATTCCCTAGTCCTTTGTTTCCTCTGTGTGCTTGCCCTAGGCACTAACAACATCTCTGAGAAAGCAATGGACATGAAATTAGTTGTACCACAGAACCTAGCCAGCTCCCTGAACTGGGCTTGCACTTCTATTAGCCCTTCCCCCTCCTAGTCATTGGTGCCCAGGAGAAAAACCAAGTGTGTCCTCCCATCTTGTTACTTTCCCCTAGAAGGCATATGGTGTATTACTTTGTTTGCCATCATTCTCAGCGTGCACGCCACCCAGATTACACTGCTCCTTGCACCTTTGCCACCCCAACTGACTCCTATTATTATCAAGTCTCCTGTGAGCAAGACCCTGCTGTTTCTTTCCTTTTGATTGTGCTTTTTTCTTTCCATCCCACCCCATGTAACTTCTTTATTATGACTTCCCCCATTCTTTCTTTTCTCTTCTAGTTTTTAATTTTTTTTTTATTTTCTTATTTATCCTTCTCTCTTCCCCTCAGCTCTGGTCTTCTCGGGAGCACCAAGGAGTCATCCCACTATGGTCAGCCCTACCTGGATAGTCCTCCGTCACCCATGTAGCTTTGGTTTACCTTCTGGGCATGGATGAGGTGGGCCCCTAACATCCTGAGCAGTCAGTAGCATTGGTAGGGAGGGTTCCAGGTGGGTGGCCGCAGATCGAGGGCAAGCTCCGGTGCTCTGTCTCCACTGGAGCTGAACGGTGTTTTTCCCTGTTTCTTGGGGAGTGGCTGGCACCCTGATGTCAAAGCATAGAACTGACGTCTGCTACCCCACCACCTCTTCTGTCTACATCGTCAGCACTTGCTGCATCTCCAGCCTCCGCCAGAGGGCAGCCATGCACTGACTTGGGACCTCTGTCTCTCCCCAGAAGAGGAGAGCTGTCCTACCGATTCTCAATCCTCTCCCTTCCCTGCTGACCCCCAGCAACATGGAACTGATCCCGAACCCGGGTTGCTAGCGTGGTGAGTCCCCTCTAATTTTGTTGTTCCCTTTGTCTTACCTATCCATCTCCCCTTCCCATGCATTGTTCTCCTCCTGGAAGCCATCCCCCATTCCTATTGCTCCAGAGCCACGCTCTCTTGACCCCCATTTCTCTGACACTGTTTCACCTTCCTTCTTCTGCCCTGCTTCATCCTTTGTGTCATCCGCTATGTGATCCACCAAGGGTGTAAATCTGTTCTCCTCTTCCACACATCTCCCTGGTTCTCCCTGACTGATTGTCCAGTTCCTGTTTCCATCCTTTTGACTACTTGTACTTTGTAGGGTCATTTACGTCTGACAACCTGCCATTCCCTTTCATCTCCCTTCTCCTTTTGTGTACCTGTTTTTGAGTATCCTTTCCAGTCTTTACTACTTCCCCTTCCCCCTGGCATGGGACCCTTTCCATTTTGATCCCTCCTATCCTGCCCTATCGTACCATTTTCCCAACTGTTCCCTCTCCCCCTTACCTCTTTCCCTGCAACCCCACTCATTCTCCTGCTTCCATAACAATTCCAGTTCCCCTTCCCCCATGCCATTTCTCTTCCATACCATTACTCCCCTTAAATAGATTAGCTCCACTTCTAATTTCCTCAATCTTGTACATATGGAACAACACCCCAACCTCCACAAAGTTTCTATGAACACCGCTGCCCCACAGCCATTGCATCCCACTATTCTGCCTCCCGTTCTGCCTACCCCCAGAACCCCCCTCCCCATCCAAAAAGACCCATGCCCTTGCCCTCTCCACCAACCTGAGTAATTCATTTTGGCTCTAGTTTCAGAGTCTCTCCCCTCACTCACTGATTAACACAATTAATATACTTTTTCACAGTCCTAGGTATCTTAAAATAGTACAACCAGTAACTCCTGGCCTTGCGTGTATGTTCCCTATAGTTCACTTAGTACCATCCACCCTTGAACACCTTATACTGTATGCTAAAAAGTCAGGGAATTCCATTAAAACAGATCACTCTATAATTGATTATAACTCTGATGTCATTACTTTCCATTACTTCCTACTGATCCATCATTTACAGTCCTTGTTTTCTTTCTTTTCTCCCCCAACACCCCAGTCCCAATGCAATTCCCCCTAATGCCCAACCAAAAAAGCAGCACCTACAATTTCAGAATACCAGATGCAATAACACAATTAGATGTTCCAAATACCCATTACTTTAGTCCTCTTCCCCACTGTCCCCTTACTTTTTTCCTTCTTTTTCCTTTGGAATCACCTGTCTTGTTTATTATGCCTCCTTAGATTATGTTTGAGATTGGTGGTAGTTCAGGTGGATGGTAAAGATCCCATGGCACTTCTCAAAAAGAGTAGGGGAATTTCCCCGGTGTCCTGGCCAAATTTCTCTCATTCACTAAAAATACCACCAACAGCTTAATCTGGTTCAGGGTCAGTTGGCATTCTTCTGTATCCCCATCCCTGGGTCTTGCCTGAAAATAGGCAGGATTTGTCTAGTGCAATTACTTGGTCAACAAAAACTAAAATAAAAAATGTTGTGAAGCAGATTACAATCCTGTTCTTTTAATAAGTTAAATAGTTGCCCCCACTCTCCTCCTTCTCTGCCTTTTCGCCAACCCCTACTGACATTTTTGAGTATTTAATAAGGTTTGGAGGACGGGGTGGGTAGGCAGGCTGAAAACCCTCCAGAGAGGCTGTTTTGCTGATTGCGGCTGAGCTCTGAGCTTTTAAGCCCAGCTGCTTCATTCAATTTTCGTGCCTCCCAAAACGTGCTACTGATTAGCTCCTCCTCCTCCTTGGCTGAGCCCTCCACTGTGGTGCTGGCCGCCAAAAATCGTGTTAGTGGCCCAGCCTCTGGCAATCCTCCTGCTGTATAAAGCAGCCCAAATCCCTCTCCTGCCGTAGATGCTGCCAATCACCTCTTGCTATGGATGAGGATGAAAATCCTCTGGAGAGGCCCTTTTATTTATATGCATCTACTAGCCTTACTCTTGTTAATATATTTTGTAGTTGGTTTGTATCACAAAATGTTTTTTCTGTTTTTCTACCCCAGTCATTTTTTGTTAAGCCACAACTGAAGTCTCCTCCCCAAAGTATCAATCTGGAAGTATGCAAATAGTGTTCTATTAATTGCATTATTTTATTTCTCTCCCTCTTAACTTGCGAGTTGTAAATTACTGTAATTCGTGCTGATGTTCATTTGATTGTTGCATCCACTAGAAAGGTTCTGCCTCAAGTAATATCTACAACTTTTATTATTTTAACATCTGTGATGATAAAAGCTATTACTCCTCCTGTACACTTTTCTTCACCAGTAGACCACCGTGATGGGCCCCATCTCCAGTCTTTTTGTCCATGATGCACTTCTGTGATAGAATGTAATCTAGTATCTTGCATATCAACTACATCTCCTTTAAGTTTAGCTAGTATAGAAAAGGTCACCAATCTTTTATTTCTATTTGTTATACCATTAACATTGCAGGAAATGTAGTTTAGTGTGGCCATTGGGATTATTGTTTTGTTTCATTTCAGTGTTCTTTTGCTTTTCTTTTCTTAATTGGTTGCGTGTCTGTTGACTCATATGCTGAAGATTCCTTATGGTATGAAGAGGCTGACCAGGAAGTATCCCAGTCATCATCTATTTCTGTCCATTCTTTGTTTTGAAGTCCTGTGCATTTATCTGTTAATTGTATCTCATCTGCTTCTTTCCTTTTTTTGTTTAGTCCTTGGTGGTTTGAAAGATTTGTTTTCATCTGGTTACCATAGTAAATTTTTCACCTGCCAATGGCTTTGCAAAGGTTTGAAGTTTTGCATCCTCTTTCTCCATTGTTTTTCCTTTTTCTACTCTTATTTCTTCACTTTCTTTTTCTTTTGCTCCATCTTGATTTGGGGGGGGGTGAGGAAAGAGAAGAGATTTTTCCTTTATTTCCTTTTCCTCTTATTTTTAGAACTATTATCCAGTCTATTGTCTTCTATTGGTTGTTTTTCTTTTTTAGAGCCCTTCTCTTTGTGCCACTGCCACATAAATATATTGTTCTACTTGTTCTGCAGGATCTGGGCTATTGTGTGAGGCACAAGAACATCATCCACAGGTGTGTCCATTTTCCTGACACAAGCTGCACCTCATAGGATTATGGCAGGCTGCACCATTATGTCCACTTAGGCCACATTAACCACATTTTATTTTCTCACATACAGTACATTACTCAAGTGGCCTTTTTCCCCACACCTGTACCATGCTCGAGGTTGCCATGCATAAAAGACAACCCCTCTGTCCCATCCTAAAAAGCAACAATTTGACAGGTGCTATATTTTACCTTCTTTTTGTTTTAGAGTGGCGTTATAGCTCCACCTCCCCATCCACAGGTGTTCTTCATCCAGAATTGGTTCTGTAGGCCCATTTATGTCAAATTTTTGTTTAAACCAAAATGTTATGTCAGCCACATTGGCTCCTTCATTTTTAAATAAAACTGTTACTATTTTGTAGGCTGATTTTCTTAAAGGTATATCTAAAATGTTTTTCCATAGGAGTGTATTTTTCAACTGATGATATTGTTTCCAAAACCTTTCTAGTCCATTTGGATGTTTAAAACTTACATCATACACTGTGTCCCCTGGGGTATATATCAGGGCAAAGTACACAAAGTATTTCATACTAATTTTAAGTAACTGTCTTCCAACACAAATCTATCAGGGATACTTGTAAGGTTTCTTTTGTATTTTAACCTTACCGCATTTCTCCTTTTTGCAGGTTCTGTTGCTAGTTTAACACCTTCTGGGAACAGCCTCTCTCTTACATTACCACCCCATATTGTTTTATTTCCATTAGTCCTCTCGTTTCACTTTGTTCTTTTTCAGTATGCAATGTTTGCTCTTCCACTTCAATGGATGATTCCCACTCTTCCTCCACAGATATTCCTTCTAGCTCTTTTGTGTCATTTTGCACCTCTGTTTCCCCCTCTATTTCTGGCATACTTTCATTTATCTTATTTTTTTTTCATTAAAATGTTTATTTGGAGTAGTCTGACCTGTATTTTTTTTTTACTCTTGCTCAATAATTTCATTGCTTCCCCCATTTCTGGCTGTTCTGTTTGTAAAGCTTTCCCTTCTTTTGAGGAGCTTGGATAGTTAGAATCCCAACCGGCACCATCTGGCATTCTTATCCAGGCTGCTTTTGTTAAGGCCTCAGCAACCCAATCGGGTATATCTTTGAAGTCAGTGCTTACGTTGTCTTTATTGTTCTCCATTGTCTCTTTTGCATCTGTAGTTTCAATTAATGGGTGGAGCCCCCTTTTTCTATTAATGCATTATTTAAAGTTTCTTCTGTCCTCTTTGATGTGCTTTTGATTTTTTTCTATTTGTTTCCCTTTATTTTTACCCATTTGCAGTGCTCTGTGATGCCTATCTTAGGTTGAGCCTTTTCCAACTCCCCAAGGCCATTCTTATTGGGGCATTACTTACTTCTTCTCCTGCATCTTTTTTCCTCTTTCATTTTTCTTTTTCACTTTAGTTCCTGCATTTGGTTTTGGTGTGTCAGTCCCCATGCTGTCAGGCACATTTCCCTTTAATGCTATTGCATCAGTTTATCTATGGCAATCTGCAATTCTTTATTTTTTTTTCCAAATGTCTTATTTCTTCTTCTTGTACTTTTGCCAATAAATCAGTTTTGACACTTCCACTAATGTCTGAATGCTCCTTTTCCACACAGGGTTCTGCTTGTTGCAGAATTTGTATTTTAACAAAGTGTTATAAGTTAGGTGCTGAAGCCTCCATGTCTTCATCCATTTTTCCTGCAGAGTTTTCATTTCCTTCTCCATTTCTTCCATTTTGCGATACAGCAAGATTTGTGGTCTCTGGCATTCCTGAGGCGGGGTGGAGACCTTCTCCCCAGCCTCCTGCATGTCCTGTCTCTCTCTGCATACATAACAGAGACTAACATCCTGACAGCACTCCATCATGGATCCCCTACTGGAGAGTAATGGAATTTTCCTAGTGTCCTGGCCATATTTCCCCCATTCACGAAAAATACCACCAACAGATTAATCTGGTTCAATGTCAGTTGACATCCATCTCTATCCCCCTCCCCTGGGACATGACTGAAAATAGGCAGAATTGTCTACTGCTCCTTTCCCGGTCAACAAAAACAAAATAAATAACACTACTCTGGTTGTGTAAGCCCACTAATCTGCTGTCACCCTATCAGTCCTTAACAAGCTCAGACTAACTCCTTCTAGAAAATGAATAAACTCTGCTGAATTAATGTAGTCCATGATTCTGGTTTGTAATTTTTCCTGGATGAGATAATTATTGCCTACTGGAATAGACTCTGTGTGCTTCCAGTGCTTTCTGAACTTGCTCTGTATTGCCTCTCTGTCACTGAATTTTGCTTGTCTCAGATTCTCTATTGTGTTATCAAGATTTGTCTCAAGAGCTTGAATTTTTTTTTCCTCTCATGGATGACTTTTCACAATTGGTTTGAGTTTAAGACTAAACAGATTATTCCTTTCAATGTGCCCACCTTGTATCTATAGATATAACTGATATCATTCCAGCTAAACCTGTTACACAGTATCCCATTACATATGTTATACTGTATACCAGTATTTTTAAAGTTATAACATTTTAATTCCTGCCTTTTGGTATCTCTTCCAAGAATACCATGGGGAGTCTTAACCCCAATTCAATCTCTTCTTCTTTGTCAAGGAGTGCTAGGCTGTAATATTTTCCCTCTTGTTCATACTCCTACCTGATTCTTGTGTTTGTAACTGCTTGGCATCATTATCATGTTTATTGCTTAAGTGCTGATTTTCTAACTTTCTGTATCTGAACCAGATCCCCCAAACATATAAGTTCCAGGAATATTTTTTGTTTGTGTCCCTATTGTTTCTTTGATTTTTTTTTTTTTTGGCAATGCCTCCTAGGCCTTTCCATTGACTTTGTTATCTATTTTTTCAAACATATTAACTAATTGCACAATAGCCAAATCTTCTTGATTTGCTATGTGTTCTGTGGTATGCTTACTTTGTTTCTTATTCTTACAAAATCAAATAACTCCTCCTTTGTCTCTCCCAAGTGTAGTATATGCTACAGTGAGGCAAACTTAGAAATCTAATTGTAGAATTGAAAGGAAAAGTGTGACTCTCACTGTGATTTGAACCCAGAACCTCAGCAATCTGTGCTTTAGCTCTTAACCAACTGAGCTATGAGAGTTCAGCCAATTAAGGCCCCTGAGTTTTCTCATGTGAATCACACATACATTCCTTTTTGGTGTTGCAATGAGCAACTAGGAAGTCTTTTTACAGACTCAAATAACTCCTCCTCTATCTTTCCCAAGTGCAGTATATGCCACTGTGAGGCAAATTTAGAAATAAAATTGTAGAAATGAAAGAAAAAGTATGACTTTTACTGGGATTCAAACCCAGGTATCAGCAATCCATGCTTTAGCTCTTAATCAACTGAGTTATGAGAGTTCAGCCAATTAAGGCTCCTGAATTTTCTTCTTCCTGAGTAATTATTCTTACAAAAGTCAGTTTCCTTCTCTCCTTTATGTTGTCCTGACAGTAGAGCTTCCTGAGTCACCTTATTAATTAGTGTAGTCATAAGTAATACCAACTGTGCTAGGAAGTCACTATACTTTTTAACTTCAATTTTTATTTCATACAATGCCTGTTGTACAATTTTCATTTTAGAGTCCACATTGTTAGCTAACAAACTTTCCTTATTTTTCCCCTCCTCACTGTTTACATCATCTATTGTTTTCCCTTCATCAGGTGAGTCCTCATTGCTCCATAAGTGGGGAATGGCTGGCTGACATTGTGTAGGAGGTTCCAGATTTAACCTTTCAATATGGGGGAGGGGTGAAATTTTCAAAATCAAGCAAGAAAGCTCTCCTTGCTGAAGGTCTGTAACTTAAAATGTTCTGTATATCCATCTCTATGGAATCCCTTATTTCTTGAGCTTCCTGATATATAGTCTGTTCCTTTGAGTTCCCCATGTGTTATCTTGCCATATCAATTATACAGGAGGGATCTTTGCTTTTTACACTCTGACCTCCTGCTGATGAAAACATGTTTGTCTTCTGAGTCTTTATTTTGTAGTTCTTTTATTTCTAGCAAAGAAAGGTGTTCCACACTCAAATGCAAGATTCTTCCTTCCTTCCTTTATAGGAGAGGATGTATTTCTGGGAACAATAGAGCCCTCAGCTCTGGCTATACCTTTGGGACCAATGATATCTAATTGTGTTCCAGATGTGACAAAATAATTATTTATTTTTGTTTCCATGTTAATTTGCTTCAATTTAGTTATCTGAGTCTGATTTAATTTACTTTTCTTAATATAGGCTTTAGCTTTGCTTTCATTTCCCCCCAGTATTGGAACGGTTAGACTACTTTTTAAATTTTGGATAAGATATTTTGTTCAACAATCTGAAGCCCCCAAATCAGTAATTCAACCTCAGTTAAGCTGCATTCAGTTTATAAATTCCAAAGTCTAAAAGACCTAGAACTGTATAAAAATATAACTTATTACACTTACTCCAGCACCCCAAAATTTAAAGTGCTTTGTACTTTACAAGAAATACTCAATAAGGGTCCATCAGCTTAGTCCAAGTTCCACTTTTCCAATTTTGAAATGTGGTTGTTTTGAACAAAGTTGCTGTTGCTTGACTGTCCTTTGCTTTTACCGGTATCTTGTGTCTTTTGAAACTCTAGGTTTCACATGATCTTTATTTCGGCCTTCTTTCTTGTATGGCTTCCTCCCTCCTGCTGCAGTCAACCAAATCCTACTGCTGGTGTGGTGATGCTACTCATAAATGACCACACTAAACAGAACGGTGGATAGAGGTATATAATGAATAAAGATACCAATACATTAACTCATTTTAAAATAGGGCAATTCATCTAAATACTCTAGCAGGACTACCAACAACTGTTAACTGTCAATGGATTAAATTATTGAATAATTTCTTAGCTCCCCAATTTCCACTGAAAGAAATAAAACAATTTCAGGTAATACTCTAAGAGTACTGCTATTGGCTGTCAATATACAGAATATTTAATTAGTTTCTTGATTCCCTAACTCTCTGTATCAGTGCCCACAAAATTACTTTTGTATTGTAGTTACTTCAGTTAATATTAACTTGCAGTATTGCGGCTGGCAATCACTAACACTAGTGATTATGGAATGTAGTGCTAGCTGATATTTATTTATTTGAAATATTGGATTTACAACCTTTGAGCCAGATGGCTCATTTACAAAAGCACCTCATCACATGGAGGACAGAATAAAAACAAACAGGGTACAATTTACAAAGGAAATAGCCGTCATGTATGGGTTACAGACATTGTTCACAGACATTATATACAGTTTTGGATACAGATATTTACATAAGCATAGCAGAAAAACATTGTTAACATGAGTGAGCATGCATTGTAGTATAATCCATCATATTTATGGGCCAGACATTGTTGTATGAGGTTGCAGTCCATAATGGACTTTGTCAGAGGTTTGGGTCATTGTAGGCATGAGAGCATATCCTTAAAACACTGAACGGGGTCCTTAATGAAACCTGCTAATCCCTCCAATAACTACAGTAGGCTACTACCCAAGGACCTCTTGCCAAGGAGATGCTTGCAGTTGCAAGTGCAGAAATAGTGCTTCTGAGTTACAGATGACATGTGTGTGCTTTAAAGGAGTGGTCAAGTGACTCCTGTGGCACGGAAATTTTAAATTCAAATTGACTGAGTTTAAAAAGGAAAAAGATTATAAAATTATGTAACAAAATAACCTAATTACACCATCAAAATGTTTTCTAAAATTTTAATAGGTTATAAGGGATTTATACTCCCACCCTATGGAATTAAGAGTGGAAAATAAGTATACTCCAATGACAGTATCTGTATATAAGGGTCAACTGATTTTCCTCACTATCCAGCTTGCTTAAAAAACATATAATACTGTTATGTGCAACACTTTGTTCTTATGTGAATTTTAAAAGTGACACTGTCTTGGTGTCCAAATTGTCTTTCTCTGCTACCAATGCACAAAATTGGGTGGCCACCACCTAGAGATCTGCACTCGCTACCCCCCTTCTGGATTCAGGGGTTCTAGCGACCTAAGTTACAAATCTTCCCACTCAAAGCACTGTCCCCAAACATACCATATCCAACACATCTAATTGCATAATAAGTGAAAGCTAATAGTTTGAGTGACCATGTTTTTACTAAAGCTTTTACACTCTGCACTCCCCTTTAACATGGAGCACTAAAGCTTGTTACAAGATGTAAACAACAAATAGGGCAATGCTGAGCACTGTGGAGCAGTAAGGTGAGAACGGTATGTATATAGCCCAAACAATAAAGAATGAAATAGGGAGTAAACTATAAAGAGAACTTGGGGGTGATAATAGCTTCCACTAAATTGTGTTTTGATCTCTGGGATCCAAATGCTGAATTCAGTAAGTTCATACTCAGTTAATTCATAGCTAGTTTACTACCTTCCTGCTAGCACTCTTAGACACTCTTCAATCCTCATAGTCTTCAGTCATTTTTTCCACAATTACACTGGGTCCACTCTGATTTTATCCTTGCGGGATAACCTTTATTCCTTGTGTTTAACCTTCCGCAGGGTTTGCTGCTCTTCCTGATGACGGTGTGGGCTCCTATACCAAATGAACTCCAGCCACATAGGTAGGAAAGCAGAACATGAAAGCAAGTACCCCCAAAACTGGTGACACAAGACAAAGTGGAAAGAAGCTGGAGAAAATAATCTCTATTTAGTTTACAGTGCAAACCAAATATCTGACATCAAACAGTTTAGGCAAAGCTGGCACACCTTTTAGAGACAGAAAAAGTGCCTTCAGACTCCCTGCTTTTACCACCTAGTAGCACAGCATGCAGTTGCCTGGTGTTCACAAACTCCCCATATTTCCTACGAACCTCTTCCAGCTACAGAGGTGTCTGAGGCAAAGGGGTCATGATCTTGAAATTGAGGGGGGTAAGTTTAGGGGAAACATTAGGTGGTACTTCTTTACTGAGAGTGTGGGGGACACCTGGAATAGGCTGCCTAAGGAGGTGGTGGGGGAGAAGACAGTGGGGGGGTTCAAGAAAGCTTGGGACAAGCACAGAGGGCTGCTGGAGAGGGGGGAAGGGAAATAAGAGTAGGCCTAGAGGACAGTTAGGCAAAATGGGCAGACTAGGTGGGCATGGCAGTCCTTTTCTGCCTTCACTTTCCTATGTTCCTAGATTTCCAATTAGTAATTTGTGACTTTTCTGCTATAAATTTAAAACTAATAAACCAAACATCTCATACAGTGTTATTGTTACAGTACTCGTTAATATTAGGTGAGCATTCCAAATGTTAAATCTATACTTTCTATGGGCATGGGGTTATATGCATCCAAATTTTCATATCTACTTCTCACTATTAAACAGCAATACTGCAGATGTTTGTTGGTATACCTTAGGCTGAAGTCTTCCTGAAGCCTGGTAGATCTTGCGGCAGAACAAGAATTGCCATGTGCTTGTCAGACTCTGTCATTGATATCTGTAGTCTCTCTCCCTGTTCTTGCCAGCTTTGATCAAATGCTTTCTAAATAACTTCAAATCACTTTTTGTTTCCCTGGCAGCACTACACTTTTCTTGTTTTGCAACAAACCTTTACTGTGCACTATCATCAGCTAGCCTGACATACAATTACATTTTCTTTACTTTTGCAGATCTGACAGAGGTATGGAAAACCAGAATGGCAGTAACTGACAATGTTTGAGATAATTATACCCATTGTGATTCAAATGGACATCCATAAGCACTGGATTTCTTTCAGCCATGATGTGGTATTGAATAAGGAGAAACACTGTTGACAGCTTGTCATAAAGCAACAGTTTCTTGTCAATTGTTCTCCTTTATTTGCGAAAGTGAAGTCTCACTCACACAGCTATGAATTTCAGGTTGTAAAACAACCTAATCAATACATGCTCCTTACAGTGGGACACATTAAGTGTATATTTTGAACATATAGAGAATAATGTATAGGCAGTCATACACAACAAGGCTGTGTTTCCACTGAGGAGTTGATATGACAGTATTTGAACCTTGAGAATGAAGCTTGAGAGGTCCATACTGTCATCTCAACCCCAAAATGGAGACGCATGCCGAGTTGTGTATGGCTACCCATATTTTACTTTTTATAGCATGTGGTTTCTTACACCAAAGTGACAGCCCCACCACTGAAGTGAAAACAAAAAATATTGCCATTTCTTTGTTCTGTTCTGTAATCAAAATCACATTTACAGACTTTTGAAAGTTAAAAGGCACAACTTTGGGCACTGGGTGGTTAGTAAGTAGCTTGGTGTGGAATAGATGAGAAATTTAAAATTATATGACCTTTGAACTATCAAATGAAATGCATAAAGGAGGCTGCAAACAGCAAACAGGATCGGGCCAAGGCAAACAAGTGAACAGTACTTACAAGCAGAGGAGCCTCAGCCACACAGTCTCTGTCCATTGGTAATCCAGTGATGCAGATGAACAGACCACATACAAGATCCAAAGTAAAGATATCGGTAATCCAGTGATGCAGATGGACAGACCACATACAAGATCCAAAGTAAAGATGAAGTTTATTGAGAAAATCCAAATGAATAATCCATAGGACAACAGGATGATTTGATAAAGCGCTCATGTGCAAAAACATTTGACATTGATCCTCTGTGAAAAGGCGTCTTTACATCTCACTGTTGTCCTGTGGATTATTGATTTGGATTTTCACAATAAAGAAAACTTCTTCTTTACTTTGGATCTTGTATATGGTCTATCCATCTGCATCACTGGATTACCGATGGACAGAGACCATCTGGCCAAGGCTCCTCTGTTTGCAGTGACCTTTGAACTATGCAATACAACTGCTCGGAATGCAAAGTGCGCAACAGTTTAGATTGTGCACAAGGTTTTTGAGCAGGCTGATTTTTATACAGAACATATACTATAATACATTACTGCTCTTTGTTGATATCTTCATGTGATATATTTCTTCTGTTGTTTCTTAACTCCAACACAAAGTTTAATCACAACAGTAGGGAAAAACTATAACAAAATGTTGCAAGCAGTTCGACATTCCTGGCAATTGAAATTTAAAAAAAAATAATCTAGTACAAACATTGTTGGTTATTCCAAAGTAAAATATCATGATGTGAAGAACCGAGTTTTGTCTTTTTATGACCTTGATTTTTACTTTAATAACATTTTTACTGCTCTAAATTTTAATGTTTTCTGTGTTTGTTCCAGGTACATCATTGCTCGTGTAAAATACAACATGATTCATGTAAAATACAATTAAAGGGATTTAATAAAGTTTAATTTTGATCAGCAGTAAAAGTACTTAGAATATAGAATTATCAATTTTGCTCAGTGGAGATTTTTTGAGACAAGTACCCTCTACTGGTTGTTATCAAACCAATGTGAGTTAAAATATTTTGGACATTTCTTTTCTATAATGCATTAATAGTTTATACGTTGTCACCTCATCTATGTACCTCATTCCTTGTTCCTAACTCCCAAGGTGTGAGTATATAATTTAATACTGGTAGCCGCTAAAAATGTCTTGTATAAAGATATAATTAACACCCTTGTACCTGTGATGATTGTTCTCTCTGCATATGCTTACTCTGTATTGTATTGTATTGTATTGTTACCAGGGTAACCCCTGAAAAAGGGACCTTTGGGGCTCAGTGGGCCTACCCAATCATCAAAATAAATAAATAAATAAATGAAATTGTTAACTAGCTAAACTGTTATAGTCACCACTGTGTGACTAGTTCAAAGATTCTGTTCAATTGTATTAGTTTGAAGCTCTTGTTTACTCGGTTTATTCAGTTTAATGAGACATAAATGGGCTTGTGTCCATCTAGAATCTCTCGCACAACATCATGGGTATATTTGTTTTCAGTTTATGTTTGTTATTTGTCTATCATTGCTTGACTAATGGAAAGTACAGTATGGGTTTAAATGAACTAGAACAGAGTTCTATTGTTGACTCGGGCAAGCATATGCTTATCAGATGTGTTTAGCTGAAATGTAAGCAAAATTCAGTTTAGCCATCCTAATAGCTGATGACAAGAGACAAAAACATGTTTGCTATGTAAAATGTCCTGTATAAAAATACAATAATTTCTCAAGCGAGACTATGATATGTCTGAACAACAACACCATCAAGAGGATATTGCCCAACATCTAATGCCATCAACAGTGGTTTTGCTTAACATCTAATGTCAACAGGAGTTGCATTTCTCGAAAACATTGCCATCAACTATGGTATTTCTTAACATCTAATGCAATCAACTATGATGTTTTGAACATCTAGTACCATTAATATGGTATTTGCAATATCTAATACTATCATCATGTCATCTGTGGGGAAAACATTTTTTCTGTTTAAGCTGGTGCTGTATGTTAACAAAGAACACTGCTGACATCAAGGCACTTGGCTGTAATCATCTTAGCTCACAACAGCTATCATTCCATATCACTGATCATGGTAGACTGTGAAATATGTGCAAAAGTGTGGGAAACAAGACTGAAAAACATCCTCGCCACACTCACTTTCAAAGCCTAGCTGGGTTTCTCCTCAGAGAGTTGAAGAGTTGATAACACAAGGTGGTTAATTAACCTGAGCTGGCAGGTCAAATCCAATAAAATAGCTATGGTTCTGGTACCACTTAATGCTGAAAAGGCATTCACTAGAGTGGAGTGGCCCAAACCTGTTCCAAAAGCTCCCAACATCATGGCTTTGGAGAGGCATTCATTAAAGGAGTCCAAACCTTCTCCCTGAATAGGTGCACCTGTCAGAGCTGCCCACTGTGCCCCTTATTTTTCACATAAGCACTAGAGACCTTCCTACAGGTGATAAGAAAACACATTCAAGTGCATGACCTCAGCATGGATGAGGAGCCTAAAGTAGAGGCTCATGCAACTCCAGGAATAAATCACTGCTCTGCCTGGACTGACACAAGAATTTTGCACCATCTCAGCATATAAACTAAATGTGTCGAGATCACTGCTTCTAACCTTGCACAAGGAGATGACAGGTCTACAGAACTACCCCAGAAACTTAGCATTGACTTCTCGTGGGACACAGCAAGCCTGGAAGCTGTAAATCTTGACCATATTATGAAGGCTACAGAAGGGGACTTATACAGATGGAGACATCTACACCTCAGAGCCCATGCCTATAAGATGATGGCTGCACTCAAAATCCAACATATACTAGATAACCTTCTTAACTGTATCTCCAGTGAATATTTTAACAGATACTCAAGCACCTACTTAACATCTTTCAGGGGAAAAAATTGCCAGATGGTTAAGTGCAAAAAAGCTCCAGCAATACCCAGTCCTAGGAAGTATGAACCTTCCAGGCTTTTCTTTGAAGCATAAAGCCCAGATCCTCCTTCAGATTTGGCAAGCAACACCTATGGCCCAGTAGCTCATTGGGTGGAATGGGTGGACTGCAAAAAGCAGGTACTAGGAGACCTCACATATACCAGTATCCTGTTTTGGTCAATCCCAGGACACCTTACACCACACTCCACTATCCAACACCAAGACAGTGTGGAAATGGATTGCCAAGACCACAAACTGGTTACCTTGGCACTCACCACAATTCCTGATCTGCAATAATTCACAACTATGTATTGATTCCAGGCCCTTTACTGGCAAATATGGGAAGACAATGGGGTTAAACAACTAGCAGGCCACCTTGATCCCAAGACCAAAGTTTTGAAATCCTTTGTGCAAGTTCAGGTGACACACCACATACCAGCCAGCAGTTTTGAAGATAACTCCAATGAGGCATGCCATACACGCAGGTGTGGGCCTGACTTACATGATGAATGAATTTCATGCCATAGATGCACTACTGGACAAGGGACATAAGGAGTCCCCATCTAGTAACATGATATACAAATTCCTTCTTTCCTGCACACCTGACTCCATGGGGTCTATGCTTACTAAATGGAATGAGCAACTGGAGGCACATACAGTGCTTGCTACAGTAAAGTTGATCAGTAGTGCGGTATACCAAGCATTGAGAAATTGTGGTACCCATTGAATAACATGTATACCACAACCACGCAATTTGCAAGGTAGTGCGGAACCGATCAACTTTACTGTAGCAAGCAGTGTATCTCCCTGAAACAATGGCAAAACAGCTGGTCTATCCTAAAGAGATATATCAAGGATACCAGAAATTGCTTCAGCCAATTCAAAATCTTATATAGGTGGCATAGGACCCTGCAGAAGCTATACAAGTGGGGCCTGGCAAGTGCTGGTGATGCCACAAGGATGAAGGATGGATCTCCCACCTGTTATGGTCATGTTTAAGCTACAAAACTACTGGAAGAGAATACAACTCATCTGTTCCACACTGCTCCAACTATCAATAGTTCCCCATTGGCAGTCCTTGGGATTGACATCACTAGAGGAACAAATGCCCCCAATCCCTCTAGATGGCTACCAGGCACCCTAATGATAACCAAGTGAATCATTAATATACAAGAGACAATCACAACCACCCTGGGTAGAGAAATGGATCTCCAAACTGGACAAGACAGACAGTTTTGAAACTGTCCACTATAGCTCTAGGAACAAACTAGGTCGATACTGGGAGATCTTGGGAAGTTACCTAGCATTGGAATACTTTGCCATACCCCAAGGATATTTTCCAGCTAAACACACAAAAAATCCCTCCTCCCTGGGATAGTGAGCTTAAAACAATTCCAGTAGGGGCACATGCAGAATAACCTGCATGTACATTCTATATAAGGCACTTTAAGGCACATATACATAACCCCTTAGCCCCCTAGAAGACTGCAACAGCATTGGTTCTCCAATCAACATGCTCAGGTACTCATACTGGCAACTAAAATGCAGAAAAAACTGGTGTAAGTTAATCATAAGGGTCCTAGTAATTGTGCTTCCAAATGGACACTTGAGCTATGGATATTCTCAAACCAACATCTGTGTAGTCTTAATTCTACATTAATATGTATATACTGTAAGATCATGAATGTAATACTTTTAAAGTTACAGCCCTCAATGAGTGATGTAGATCCAAGGAGTTAGGCCCCAGCCAGGAATCTAAATGTGACTACCTGTAACTGTTACGTGATGGCTTGAATGCAATACATTTTAAATTAAAGGAAGAATAATTCTTAGGTGGTTCCACTATTCAGTGGATGTTTGGGGACTCTGTGTAGTCTTAGAAGATGAGTAAGATAGGGATGCCCTCTCAGTCCTGTACTATACGTTTTTAGTATAAACCCGGTGCTAATAAAAATGAATCAAGATGAGAAAATAAAAGGAATTGAGACCCTTTAAATCCATTAATGACTGGATCTTCTGCATATGCAGATGGTATTTCCTGTTGTTGAGAAATCCTACCTTGGGGCAACTTTCCCTTAAGCATTTCAAGGAATTTTCAAAATTTTTTGGCTCTAAACAGAATCTTAATAATGGTTCTCAGAAGTTTCTTGGGACCACCTCTCAGAATGTCTCTGAATTGGTACTGGAGGTATTACATTTACCACAGAACTGCTGAAGGTACTGTGGTCTGGTTTGGCCCCAGTTATATGGCTACTTACTACTGGAAATTAAAATTGGATTATGCCGAAACACAGGTCACCAGATGGATGTCCTGTCCAATGCATGAACAGAAAAGGATTTAAAGGATTAAAACTTTATGGTACTGACTTTTTATATCTCACTTCTGTTTTTCCCACCTATTTCCTTAGAAATTACACTTTGTAGTACCTTTTTTAGAATGCTTTGGGAGAGTTGATTAATCCAGTAAAATGAAACCACACTTACAGAGAGATTAAATAAGGTTTAAAGATGTCCAACCAAGTGGCTTTCTTTTATTGTGGTTTTATTAGAGTAAATTTGACATTCAGTGTAGGGTGCCTATTATATTGGTTGGGAACTCTTTAAGGGTTTATGCTCCCCTATTACTACTCTAGATGGCAAATCATTTGAAAATGATTAGAGGTGGGGAAATGCCATTTCAGGTGTATATGACTGTTTCTTAAAGATTAAACAGTGAAAACTGACCTCTCATCTGGTCCAAGAAAAGTCAAAGATGGAATTATAGGAACAAGTGGTATCGATTGTCTTTCTATCCATGCTTGTGTTTGACCCCACTTTTGTAGTTTCAGAAAAGAAAATTACAACACAGCTAACAAGCTCAAATGCCACACAAAATATAGGACATGGTTTGGCTTTTTTGCCCATGGCCACCTTAATGTTAAAGGGAATACAAAACATAAACATATAGCAGCCTGTCTATGTATCTGACTATCTCCATATGGAAGGGTAGTACTATGCAAATGATCTTTGCTTGCCTGAAGTGGTTTATGCAGCAGACCAGATGCTCATACATCCTACAAAGAAAGATCTGCTTCTGGTAGCACTGATAAAAAATGATTACAGTAGTGCTTTTATGTATTCATGAGTGAGAACTTAAGTTACTAATGCACACAATTTTACAAGATAACAGAAGAGGACTAAACTGGATAGACTGTGGATGATACAGTACATGTGTGAAATTGTGTCTCTTAGTTGTTGTTCCTACCACACACTTACTGACTTTTTTTTCACTGGGTGTTTTTTTCCCCCTTGTGTTACAGTATGTACGACAGGAGTATTGTGATGATTGACCCATATATGGAGGAATTTCCTTTGCATTGTTGCATCCACTTTTAAGTTCATGTTAATTTGTATTATATTTGTATGATTACCTGTCTTGTGATGTATTCATATTATTTTTCAATCACAAATCTCCTGCTCTTCATCGACAAGTCTTACAGGATCCTTTACTTCCATCCAGACAGTGGCCAGAGATGTGCAGAGGAAACCTCAGTTTAATGTCTTATCTGAAGGATGGCACCTCAACAGTGCAGTATCCCCTCTCCTTGTACTACACCGCAGTGTCAGTTATGGATATTGCCCCAAGTAACTGGTGTGGGCTAAAACCTAGGGCCATCTGATCTTTTAGCCTCAGAAACTAACATGCTACATGCTAACCACTTACATTGGTTTCTGTGAAGTACATTCTAAAATTCTGTGTAATTTATTCTCAAACTGTGCAGTATAGTTTTTCACTGTGTACAGCTAAATTTGATATTTTTCACACCAGCTATTTTGAAGTTTAGGTCAAATATTTACATAATAAGATAATGAATAAAGTGAAGCAGTCTGAGATTAGCTTTAAACAATATGAGATCTTTCTGTCCACCTCACACCATTGCATTTCTGTGCTGTTCCTTTCAGTTTCTGACATCCTTGACATGTTCATTGGTTTAGCACCCTAAAAGCATATTTTTGATGAATGCTGCAAAATTTTGCACTAGAGAAAAAATGTTTCTTGTTGTTGTTGTTGCTACTGACAACTGGAATGGCAAAGAACTGAAAAGCTATAAAATGTAAGACATCTGGTAGTACTCCAATATTTTGAGAATGCCCTTTCCTTTTCATGGTTACCTGGTTGTAGGACAAGAGCCAAGCATTTTTACTGTATATCTCAAGCATCAGGTTACATAAGTGCTATCATACATACTGAACACACAGATGCTTCTTGTAAGGTCAAGGTCTATTCTCAGTTTATAACAAAATCACTCTGATGCTGTGCCAGGAATCCTTCACAAGGCAATTATGACTGAATATGTACTATTCAAAGGGAACATTTTGTTGTTATACAAGAAATTGAAGACAAACAATGTTTAAAAACATAGCAAGAAAACCTTTGACCACCTCTCCAATCTAAAAATCAAATTATTAATGGGTCTGCTCCAATATGTCAAGGTATAATAATCTTCTTTATTGTATCAACATACGCATATCTCCAGGTGGCAAAATTTTGTGGCAATATAACCTCTTTGTCAGGCCACTATCATGTCTGTGCTCATTCGCTCATAAAGTTTCAGTCCCTTCAGACCTTTTCTGTGCCAATGAATCCCAGAATACCCTACAGTTGACATTAGAGCAGGGATGCTGCAGTGGGAGATTCAATTGCCTGTGGTGCATGGTTAGAATTTATGCAGTATTTTATTGTATTTATTTTACAATGTTTGGCCAGGAAAGATACACTGTGCTAAAGCTTGTTACCAGGTGTGTCCTGGGATCATGGAGAATTTAAGTTACCTGCTCACGGTCACACAGTATGCAAGAGGTGTCTGTGGGGGTTCAAGCCTAATCCCCAAGGTTTGCAGCTCAGTGTTCTTAACCACTACATTATATTGCCTTCCAGTAACACAGAAACATAGAATCTGACAGCAGATAAGAACCACTCAGCCCACCTAGTCTGCCCATTTGTCCTTACCTACTGTATCACTGCAGACCACACTTGTTCACCGACTTACCCCACCCCTTATCTTATCACTAAGGTTCCCATATACCTATCCCATGATTTCTTGAACCTCATTACAGTTTTGGCCCCTACCACCTCCACTGGGAGGCTGTTCAAGGATCCACCACCCTATCTGTGAAGAAATCCTTCCTCACATCTCCCCTGAGTCTACATCCCTCCAGCTTCATAGCATGACCCCTTCTTCTTGAGCATCTTTTTTTTCTGAAAGATGATTCATTCTTGAACCTTATTTATACCTGTGAGGTATTTGAAAGTTTCTATCATACCCCCCTTTCTGCCTCTGTTCCTCCAGCGTATACATTTTAATGTCCTTCAGTTTTTTCTTATAAGGTGTAGTCATATCAGATGACCTAAAGGTGAGTAAGCAATATGAGAAGTCAGTAAGGAGAGCCGGGGGAATACTGGGATGCATAGGGAGGGGCATCACAAGTAGAAAAAGGGAAGTGGCTATCCCTCTGTACAGACAGTTGGTGAGACCCCATCTGGAGTACTGTGTGCAGTTTTGGAGACCTCATCTATGCAAGGACATAGACAGGATGGAAGCAGTCCAGAGGAGGGCAACTAAAATGGTGCAGGGTCTACATCAGAAACCATATGAAGAGAGACTGAGAGAGCTTAATATGTATACCCTTGATGAAAGGAGGGACAGGGGGGACATGATAGAAACTTTTAAGTACCTCAAGGGAATCAACAAAGTCCAGGAGGGTAGCATCTTTCAGAAAAAGAGATGTGTAAGAACAAGGGGGCACAATTTAAAGTTAGAGGGGGGACAGCTCAGGGGTAATGTGAGGAAATTCTTTTTCACGGAGAGAGTGGTGGACACATGGAACCGCCTTCCTGGAGAGGTTGTGGGGTCTAAAACAGTGGGAGAATTCAAACATGCATGGGACAGACATAAGGCAATTATAGTGGGGGGTTGCAGGAAGTAGGCTGTTGGTTAACTAGAATTTGCAGCTTATCCAATAGGTAGGGAAATGGGCAGACTGGGTGGGCCAAGTGGTCCTTATCTGCCGTCAAAGTCTATGTTTCTATGTTTCTAAGGCTTTTGATGCAAGCTCTGCACCATTTTGGTTGCCCTCCTCTGGACCCCCTCCACTCTTTCTATATTCTTCCAGAGATGAGGTCTCCAGAACTGGACACAGTACTCCAGGTGAGGTCTCACCAGTGATCTATGCAGGGGTAAGACCACTTCCCTTTTCCTGCTACTGATGCCCCTCCCTATGCACCCCAGCATCCTGCTAGTTCTCCTGGCTACCTTGTAACACTGCCTAGCCACCTTTAGGTCATCAGATATGATAATTTCCATGTATTTTTTCCATTTGGTGGATGTCAGTACCTCTCCTCCCATTTTGAACTCCTCCCCTGGGTTTCAGTGCCCCAAGTGCATGATTTTGCACTTTTTATGTCTGCAGGGGCAGAGCCTGCAGATGTTTTGGTTCTGAAGAAAAGTACTCACCTGGATCCAGAACCAGGCAAACAACAGCAATAAGCTTTCAATCATGATACCTCTGCAAACTGAAGCCCTCTGCCATATCCACACTGTGCAATCTTCTCCACCGCGCCACTGCACTTTTTTTACGGTGGCACCTGGGTGGAGCCTGTGTCAATGCCCTCCAGTATACCTTGAAATCCACACAGCTTCTCCCTTCCCCATTCCTCCCTACCCCCACCCCCACCCCTGCTCTGCCCAGCTTCTCCTTCACTGCTGGTCCCTGCTTCTAATTTGCTCCACTCCCCTCTGCCCTAGCTGCACCGCAGATGCCTACGCTCTGGCCCAACATCCACAAGCACCTGAAACTGTTCCTTCTCACAGATGTATTGTTGTATTATGGATTCATTTTTGAGGAACACAACAAATATCCTGTTAAGCCTTTCATGGGAAACAAGTGGTGAGGGAGGGAAATTCTTTTTAACACCCAATCAGTCAGATTCTGTAAATTATACTCCTTTCTAATCTGTGTGTCTGCTGCTCTTTTAAAGTAGTCATTTAAACAATAGTGTGGTCTCTGAAGGTCCAGTCTTTTATCGTTGACTTAAAAAATATTTTGTCTCCAAAAACAAACAGCCGAGCCAAAGAGATACAACTTCTGCTCACTTTTGATGATTAAAATGCAATGATTTTTTATAAAAATAGTCAGTTTGAAAATTCTCTATATTGGACTTGTCGGAGTCATATGGTGTTCTCCACCAAGTGAAGGAAGTGAATAATATAAGTCATAGCTTACTGGAGTTAATACCCATAGTGATAACCACTTCAACCACCCTCAACAGCTTTCTGCTGCAATGACAATTTTAAGCACTACAAAGTCACTGCAGATGTTTGAAGTATTTGAAGTTGTTATCATGGTTGTTGGTATGGAAGTGGAAAGCTACTATGCATAGTTGGTGTGTTTAAAATTGTCACTGCCGCAGAAAGCTGTTTCATGGAAAAGTTATTGCGTGGAAAGCTATTGAAGGTAGTTGAAGTGGTTATCACCGTGATTGCTTGGTTGGGACTTTTTGGAGTAATTGTTTCCTTTCCCTTCCCCCCTAATTTATTTACAGAGATGCTGAAGTCCAGAGACTGGTGTGCAAAGATGATAGAACAAGCTGCCATGTGCCACAGGGTGAAATAGTGTGCCGGGGGGCGGGGTGTGAGCCCTCCCCCTGATTTATTTACAGAGATACTGAAGTCTAGAGCCTTGTTTGTAAAGATGAGAGAATACGGATCTGGTTATACTATACTAGAGGAAACCTTGTAATGGTTTTGATGTGTTAAAACTAAGTTGTGCAACTTCTAATGTACTTGAGCAGGGCATGGTCTGATTGGTTATAGATTGTGTCAGATATAATTTGTAACTTTATTAATATTCATGGATGGCATGTTGAAGTATCAACCACTACATAAGTCAGCACAAGTTTCTTTCAAATCAGACAAGATAAAATATTGTGTCCATGTGCAGCAGTTAAATTCACATACGCGTATGCAAAAATAATTTGGGGAAAATCCATATTTCTCTACCGAATACATAGTCATCAATATTTGTAAAGTGAACAAGTTAATTATCCACCAAAAGTAGTACACTAAATTGAATTATGGGAAATAGGATGCATACAGTAATTATGCAATAGTTTTATAATGCACCAATTGTTCGCCAAGTCATTGTAGCTACTGAAATCTGGGATCTTTGATAAAGCAGACATATACAAGGTGTTCAGAAAGTGATTATTCTGGTATTGCAAAGTCACTTTGTTATATCACCAGAATTATGCAGTGTGTGATTGATAATCATTTTGAAACTCTGTGGCAGCTAATAATAACTTGCCAGAGTTGTTACCATAAATAAAAGACAGAAAAATGCCCTGACATCAGGTTACTCCATTGCAAACTATCTTGTACATATTTATATAAATTAACTGAAAGCTTAAGCATTTCATAGTGGAATAATACTAAGGCGGCTGATGAATAGAATACCCCATTTATAAATAAATCTGAGAGTATTATCTTTTTTTTTACTTGCAGTTACAATGGAAATGTTTAACTGCAGGTTTCCATACCCCCATGTGCAATTGACTATCCATCCATCATCATATATTCATCACTTATATGGGGCACACACACACACACACACACACACACACACACAGGCACATACACTGAAAGCTGGCCAAAAATACAGTTTTCACCAAGAGTTGGGCAGCAATGTGACACCAACCCGATTGTAGCTATTTTTTTCAGTTTAAAGTTTATTAATCCATTTTCCACAATAAAAGGCAGTTTAAGTGAGAGTGACAATGACATTCCGATACAATGTAAAGGAATAACTGCCTAACCCACCCTTCCCTCCCCTTACTGCAGTAACCAACCTAGTACCCGTCGATGCCAAGCTCCTTACTCAAGGTCTTACATGGCAATGTAGTCTGAGATATACTTAGACTTGACCCAGAGAAATTAGAGAGTGAAGGGGATCCCAGATTTTAGTATATGCTGCCATTCTATTGTAGAGACTAGCAATCACTTTTTCTGTGCTCAGATTAGACAAAATTTCTTTTACCCATTCCTGGACAGAAGGAGAGGACCTATCTTTCCAATGACGAAGAATAAGCTTCTTAGCCGATAAGGCAATCATAGAAATGTGTAACTTTCGTGCCTTAACTCTAATAGGTGATAAGTCCCCTAACAAGCAGATCTCAGGAGTGAAGTATTCATGAAGGCCCAGGAGGGGGTCCAGGAAAGTTTTAATTGAATCCCATAAGGAGGAGATTTTAGGGCAGGACCAAAACATGTGGAGAAGTGTACCATCTTCCTGCAAACATTTATTACATTTATTGGAATTCAGGTAGCCCCACTTCTGTAATTTTACCAGGGTGTAATATAAGTTATGTAAGATATGATATTGCATGAGACACAGTCTGTCCTGAGAAATGAATTTATGACATGATCTCCACAGAGAGTGCCAGTCCAAATAATGTTGAGGGAAAAAATTATTCCAGAATCTTGAAGGCCCAAAGGGACCCCCATATTTTTTGTAGAACAAAACCTGATATAATTTTGATTGTAGCTATTTAATGTGTGCACCTAGCATAATGGTGATCAACAGATGTGGCAATACAAAAGCCCTTTTTTTAATTGTCCCTTACTGTTCACCTTATTGACCATGCAAGCCCCATAAATGGTGAGAAAATGCAGAGAATTGGGGCTTTGACTGCAACTGGAGGATAACTGAGATGCTACAATCAGTCTTTCCAGCAGCTTTTTATCCAATCTGTTGTGCACTTAAATAATTTTAAAGCAGATGTGTTCCTTCTGAAATGGGCTGGAACACACAGAAATGGTGCCCCGTACTTTTTCTACAACTGGAAAGCCATTCCTGTACTATGCAGCTGGTAAAAAGTGGTTGTAGATGTGTGTGTCTGCAAAAATGCAGAAAACAGAGAGGGGGCAGATACAGTATGAAGCCGACAGCATGTATTGTTAAAGTATTTCCTTGAACTGTTCTAGTACGTCCCCTGTCACAATTTTGTCTCTAGTTTTTGTTTCTATTTCTGTCTAGTGATCTGCACTTGGAGTTTTTTTAGCTCCAGTTTTCTTGTCAGACACAGTAGAAAATTATATGACATTGAGAAACAGACATTAAACTCTAAATATAAAAAAAATCTGTTAGAGTTTAATATCCATTTCTCATTGTCATACCATTTTCTACTGTAGCCGGGTCACATTAAAGTGCTTTTCCTTCTCGTAAAATGTGCATACAGATATTTTTAGACTAGATGACTTTTTTCTTTCAGTGACTGTTTGTCATACAAAGTCACTCATTAATATGGTTTGAATGCAGGAGGGCACCTCAGCGGAAACTACACTGCTGTATTGTGATGATTTTCTCCAGTTACACATTGTTGAAACTGAACTGGCATGTCCCAATCCCCTCAGTACACATCTGGCAATTTATGGAGGAGGGCGTCTCAGATTGCAGTGTCTAAAAAGATAAGTAGCCCCTTTGATGTGTAGATGCCTAAAAGATTACATGGACTTTTAGTCTTCTGAACACAAATGGAACTCGAACCGAAAGCCTTTATTTACCTCCTATGTATGTAATAAATTAGACATTATAAACAGATAACAATTAGTTCCGTATCCTTTTTGCATCTTGCGTGGTGAAAGCAGTCTTGCCAGACTAATGATCCATGAGCATCGCAAATACATGCCAGTATATTCAGTCAGTACTAGGTGACTACTTTTAGGAAGTCATCATTCTTAGAAGGTATCCAACAACTGTCCCAAAAGGGTTACATTGGAACTCGAATAGCTGCCCCAACCCCCCAGTAGCCGGTATTCAGAATCCTAGGTTTTCAATTGCAAAAATGGCTATTTTAATGAATTAAAATACTGTAGTTTTCCTATTGTTTTCTTTTTAGAGGTGGGGTTGGGGTGGGCATGCAAGAATATTAGTGCTATAAGTTTAAATAAGTGTGCACTTGTCAGGCAGACAAAAGTGCTCTCCTTGTGATTGACATCAGTTTAAATGTGCATGCATTACAGGGTTACTAAATTTGATGATTTTCTCCAGTTACACATCATCGAAACAGAAACGGCATGCCCCGATCCACTCAATACACATCTGGCAATTTAAAGTAGAGGGCGTCTCAGATTGCAGTGTCTAAAAAGAAAAGTAGCCGCTTCGATATGTAGATGCCTAGAAGAGAACATGGACTTTGAGTCTTCTGAACACAAATGGAACTCAAACCGATGGCCTTTATTTACTGAGCCCAGAGAGCTGCAGCAACATGTGGCTCTCACACTGCTGTATACAGCTGGTTACTTGAGAGGAGGATAATGGGTCCCAGCTAGCCTGAGCTTTCTGCAGGAGCCCACTTCACCTTAGCACTCCAGCACAAATCGATAGCAATGGCACAGCTGATCAAATCCCCTTTCTCTGAGCTTTTGCATGTGTAATCCTGCTGCTGAACCTAATCCAAGGCAGCTTTCCTCCCCAGTCAGTAAGAACCCCCCATTGCCCCCCCATATATCTCCCTCTATTGTTCTGCTCGTTTCACGATTGGAGGGAGCTCTCTCAGTTGACAAGTGTCAGCCTAGTCTGGGGCTACTAGCTACACCTCTGGAAAAAATAATTTGTCCAACTGTCCCCTGCTATCCCTCATTAAGCTGTTTTGTCAGAGGTAACCATGACAATGGATGGGTATAGCCTGCTACTGCTGCCTGCCTCCATGGACAGGGAGAAACACCCATGTCTTTGACCAGATCTTCCACCCCCCAACACAATTAATGAGATATTATTTCATTTTTATTTATTTTACTGATGCTGGGAAACCTCTTGACTACAGATTCAGTTTCCCCTGCTTGCTGATGACAGACAGCCTTGTACAGGGTTTGACATTTGGTTTAATAAAAAAAAAGGAGAGTAGGGAAAAACACTGTGAGTGTTATAAGGGAATACTGCACATACAAGTAACCAGCATTTACACCCTTCTATCACACATGAAATGCCTTTTACAGTATTTTAGAAATAACACTGCCACACGCTTAATTAACATCTCAAGAAAGCAACTAAATAAACCAGTATTAACCATAGCAAGGAGATCATGGAACCCATATTTTGCCTCTGTTATTAACTGCTGGTATAGTACTCTTATGTGAACCATGCCTCTGTAACAATCAATAGGAAGTAAAATGGTTGTAACTCATCCCTGAAATATGCAGCACTAGAGAAAATAAATATTCCCTGTGTGGCAAGGCAAGGCAAATTTTATTTAAGAGATCCCCATACTGGAGGCTCTGGGCACCGAACATATTAAAATTTCATTTATACAAATCATAATAAATACATAAACAACATACTATAAACATGACATACAATAGTCCAACAATTAAAAAAAGATTTAATAAATACTACCTTCAACAGCAGTAACTAGAATCAAAGTAATCCCAAATTAATTTAAACCTAAAATTCTGAGACCAAGTGAAGGTTATAAAATTCAGTCTGGGAAGACCTCATTATACAACAAGGCCTTAAGGTGGGCTTTGAATACCACAACAGAAGGGGCCTCCCTGACAGCTGGATAAAGCAAATTCCACAGGATGGGGGTGGCAACACTGAATGTTCTGTCACCTGCTGTTTTTAACCTTGTCCTGGGAATTGCAAGGAGGCCTCTTGAGGAGGAGTGGAGGGAGTTGACCGGGACAGCAGGTGTAAGAAGGTCCTTCAGGTAACCAGGGCCCAGGTCAAGTAGGGCCTTAAAGGATAGCAAACCCACCTTAAAAAGGACCATCCACCTGACCGGCAACCAGTGCAGTTGATGCAGCACTGGAGTGATGTAGCAGTACTTAGGCTGTCCTGTCAGCAGCCTAGCTGCTGCATTCTACATCAGCTGTAGTTGGCAGAGTACCCCAAGAGACCCAAGATAGAGTGCATTACAGTAGTCAAGCCTGGATGTCATGAAGGCATGCACCAAGGTGGGGAGGTCCAGCGGTGGAA
This sequence comes from Neoceratodus forsteri, assembly GCA_016271365.2. Taxonomy (NCBI): domain Eukaryota; kingdom Metazoa; phylum Chordata; order Ceratodontiformes; family Ceratodontidae; genus Neoceratodus; species Neoceratodus forsteri. The sequence goes on along the minus strand of CM057449.1, from coordinate 535,976,213 downwards.
CTAGGGACTTTATCCTGGCGATATTCCTAAGATGATAAAAACTGGTGCAGACAACAGATGCCACATGAAACTCAAGTATCAATCTGCTGTCAAGAATAATGCCCAGAACCAAGCTATATTGTATTGTATTTTACTATATTCTGTTTTATTTTTATTTTTTGTTGCTGTTAACTGTCTTGTAATAATTAACACTTTGCATTTCTGTGGCCAGAGAATTTAAGGGACTCCCCTAATTCCTTTTTTTCCTTAGTCCCTCGCCCATGTGCCTACCTTCCATTACTCATCTGCAATGTACATTGAGGCATTTTGGGCTGTTTTCTGTAATGACCCTTCTCTAACCTGAACTGTTGTGATACATGATGTACTATGTGTTGCTGTGTGTAAGCATAACTAAAGTTGAATAAAAATTACTAACTGAAAAGAAGAATAACGCCCAGATCACGCACCCTAGAGGAGGCCTTCAATGGTATAGAACCAAGAAAAATCCCTGTCACTACAACAGAGGCCAACCTATCATGCTCTCTGTTTGACTCTACCAGCAGTACCTCTGTCTTATTGGGGTTCAGTCACAACCAGCTGGAGGCCATCCAGTCATTGATCTCAGCGAGGCAGCTGTCAAGCACTTCCACTGTGCAAGATGTTCCAGGGGCAAAGGAACGATACAGCTGGGTATTGTCAGCATAGCAATGAAAACCCAGACTATACTTCCTAATGAGCTCACCCAGAGGCAGCATATACACAGCAAACAACATCGGCGACAAGACCGAACCCTGGGGAACTCTGCATGACAGAAGACCAGAGGAGGAGGAGAAATTCCCCAGCACTACTCTCTGCCTCCTGTTGGATAGAAAAGAATCAAACCAGGAGATAACTGTGCCGGCAAGTCCTCAGAATTCCCTTAGGCTGTCCAGTAACGCTCAATGGCCAACCATGTCAAATGCTGAAGAGAGATCAAGGCGAACCAGAATCGTCCTCTTCCCTCGATCTCTTGCCATAAGGAGGTATTTATGCACTCGAACAAGTGCAGTTTCTGTGCTATGCCTTGCCCAAAACCCAGACTGGAGTGTCTCTTATAAATCATGAGCCATGAGATTCTCCTCAAACTGAAGCACCACCACCACCTTCTCCACAATCTTACCCAAAAATGGAAGATTGGAGATGGGACGGTAACTTGACTTGATGTCAGGGTCCAACAATGATTTTTTCAGAAGCTGTCTCACCGATGCCTCCTTCAAGACAATGTGAATGAGCTTGCTCAATGGAGTCTTTCCTGCAATAAACTTAAACTTGAACTTGAAGACATTGTGAAAGACCCCCTCTGACAAGGAACACTGGACAATCAAGGCAAACACTGGGCCAATGGAGTCAACACATCCCATTAAGAAACGAGTTGGCACCGGGTCCAGTTCACAAAAGGTGTCCCGAAGCTTGGAAGCAATCTCAATGACCTCAGCCACCTCCACCAGTCTAAACTCACCCCAACCAGGTGGAGTACTCTCCAGTTGCCCAAGGTGACCACTATCGGCCAAACTCCGGCCCGCTGGTGAAACCCCCTGCCTGATGGCAGACACCCTGTCTGAGAAGAACCGAGCAATCTCCTTGCACAATGAGTTTGAAAAGGCTACCTTCGGCTATAGGCAGGAAGGATGGAGAAGCCTATCCACAGTCCAAAAAAGAGCACAATTGGTCAGTTCCTCCCAGCAGCAATCTCCTTGAACAGGAATTCTGTCTTCTTACGTTTGCTTGCCCCCGATATGTGCCATAATGCACATGTAGGGTCAGTTAGTCTACCTCCAGGTCTGACTTCCACCACCGCCACTCTAATCTCCAAACCCGGGTCTTCATTGCCTTGAGCTCCCCATCATATGAAGGGAACCTCAAGTGAGAGGACCTGGGTCATACACGGACTGGTGCAAGGGAGTTGAGCACACCAGGCAGCACCTTATTATAGGCTTCAACTGCTGCACACACACTCACCAAACATATGCACTGCCAACACTAGATAGGTCAGCCACTGCCAGAAAACTCTCTTGGGTCAACCCCCTCATAGGGCAGTAGCTGACCATCTCTGCAGGGAGAGAGCTCTTTTTCCTTTTTTATTCAAAATGTATTAAGTTTTATATGAGTATATACCATAAGTAGTGTCCAATTAGTGATTACAGACATGGGAATAAAAATAACAAAACCTTTTACCCTCCCCTCCATCCCCCACATTCTCACTTCATTCCCCTCCCTCCCTCCCTCAGAGTGCCAACCGTGATTTAATTCTATGAAAAGCATGAATGAGTTATGGCAGGTCTAGAATAGCTGATTATTATTCTGTCATATCACCTTATAACATGTACAAGACATGTAAGCTTTTCCATCTCTTTTTATATATATCCTTTTGATTAGTGAGACTGGCCATCATTTTCTCAGTTCATAGATTGTAAAGGAGCTCTTGCAATCACTCTGAATAGGAGGACTGGAGAGAATTCTTCCAATGTTTTAAGACTACTTTCTTAACAGACATAACTATCATCATCTTATGATAATTTCTGGCAATAGGTGGAAAACCTGTAAATTCACCTAGTAGACACACCTCCGGCATGAAATAGTCCTGTAGGCCTAATAGGGGATCCATTTTGGTTTTAACGAGTTCCCACAATGGTGTTATGTTGACTCATTCCCAAAATAAGTGGTAAAGGGTACCCGGGCCTTTATGACGTCTATTACATGTAGGGGTTTCTGCCCTTCCCATTCTGTACAATTTATGTGGAGTTGTCATGTCATTAGGGAATTGCATTTGCATGGGACATGGTCTATCTTGTGTAATAAACTTGTGACAAGATTCCCACATTTTAGGCCATTTGGAACTTAGGTTACGATAGAAGGTATTCCAATAGTGAGGTATGCCATCAACTTTCGGGAATACCAGTGGAAACAGCAGGATATAAAGAGAGGAGACAGCATGTGGGGCTAGGGTTAGTATTCTGCCTGTGAAAATCCAGTCCAGTGGATCATCCATGATGATTCTTTCTCCAAAATATGCTAAAAGCACATGTCGGATCTGAAATATTTGAAATGCCCATTTATTGGCGAGACCAAATTTTGCTAGTATGTCAGTGGTGGTTAACCATTCTTGGCTGGGACTATGGAAATCTCTTACCACACAGTTTTGAAGGAGTGGGATCCAGTTTCCAGGAATTAATTTCCTCCTATTTTAAAATTGGGATTTTGGAAGATGGGTTGAGAGGGATCCTGTACGTTTTCATTTGTAGGTTAGTACGTACCGAATGACCCACTGGATTGTGACGGAGAATAGAGGGTAGGTTTTTGGATTTCAGGAATAGTAGAGCCGCAGGATTTTTACCAGTTGCAGTTATTAAATCTTTTTCTATTATAAACCAGGTAGGGGTACAGTTTGATGAGTCCAAGGGGGTAGAGGGTGATAACTAATGGAGATATTTGCTTAAGTGACTAGCCCATTGGCATAAAGTTTGGGAGTTATAGGCCCCTAGAAGTTTAGGTGTGGCTAGTTTGTGGTGTGCTCGCCTTGGAGGTTTTCCTTTCCAAAGAAAATTTGATACACTGTTGTGAATAAGCTTAAACCATGCTTTAGGGAGCCACATGTCTAGGAGATTCAAATGGTAAAAAATACATGGCAGAAGGTTCATCTTAAAAAAGTTCACTCGACCCCATAGGATTAAAGGAACATCTTGCCACCTTTTTAAATCTTGCTGTACTATTTTGTGCAAGTCGTCTAGGTTAAGCTTTTGCATCTGGATGACACTAGTAGATAGATGTATCCCTAAGTACTTTATAGATTTGGGAGCCCATTTAAGTCCCAGCTCAAGTGCTTCCTGTTTATGTACCTTTAAATATAGTAGAAAATCGAAGATTTCTTAGTGTTAAGTCTGTAATTGGCGAGGGAACCATATTCCTGTATTAAATATAGCAACAATTGTATTGAAGATTTAGTCCGTGTGACATGAAGTAAAATGTCATCCGCATATACTGCTATCTTGGTGTTAAGTGACCGCAGTTGTATTCCATGTATCCCCGGAGATGTCTATATGGAAACTATAAGGGGCTCTAAGAATAAGTTGAATAATATTGGTGATAAGGAGCATCCTTGTCTAGTGCCGGCCTCTAAAGAGAAGCTGGGAGAGAGAGTCCCATTACAAAAGACTCATGCAGTGGGAGTGGAGTACAGTATTTGTATCCAGGAAATGAATTCAGTGGGAAAGTGAAATCTGTGAAGAGTCCTAAATAAGAACTGCCAGTCTACCCTGTCAAAGGCCTTCTCCGTGTCCAGGAAGACCAGCGCCACACCCTTGGGGGAATCCCTGGATGCAGAGAAGACATGAGACAGGTGATGGAGGTGGTCTACAGAGGACCTACCCTTCATAAAGCCTACTTGATCTGGGCTGAAAAGTGAGGGAAGCACTTGTTCTAACCTATGGACTAGTAGTTTAGCAAGAATTTTAAGGTCAGTATTGAGAAGGGATATGGGGTGGTAATTAGACACTTGTGTCAGGTCCTTTCCAGGTTTGGGAAGGATGACAATTGTGGCCTTGAATATCCTAGGGTCAAAGTCTGCCTCGTTTAGCATGCTTGAGTAGACTGCTAGTAGCCATGGGGCTAGCTGGGGTGCAAACTTCTTGTAGAAGTTTGGGGAATAGCCGTCTGTACCTGGGGCCTTATCTAAAAGGAGGTCTTTATTTGTTTGAATTATGTCTACTTCTGTAATAGGTACAATTAATTTTTCCATTTGGGTAGGAGTAAGAGCAGGGAGGGGAAGGTTCTCTAAGTAAGAGTCTACCTTCTGTTTAGACTGGCGAGTGGGCATAAGTGCATATAGCTGTTTGTAATATTGTTCAAACTGTTTATTAATGTCAGTAGCCTGGGTTAAGGGTGGACCTTGGGGGTCCTTTTGTATTACTGTGATACATTTTGAGGCTTCAATCTTTTTGAGTTGGAGGGCTAAAAGCTGTCCTGCTTTTTCCCCTTGTTCGGTGTATGTAGCTTTTTCTTTAAAATTGCCCATTCTGCCTTTTCTGTAAGAAGTTCAGAATATTTATCCTGTAATTTTATAAGAGCCTCTTTATCAGATTCCAAGGTACTCCTGGACACATATTTCTTCTTTTCCCTAATTTGGTCTAAAAGGGTTGTGGCTTCCTGAGTTTCTTCCATTTCTTAATGACTGACCATTTTATAAACTCTTCTTTTAGAAAACATTTTAGTGTGTCCCATTCCATGGAAGAGGATAGCGTGGTGCCCCAATTGGTAAATTTGTAAGATTCTAGGGTGGATAGTATACTATCTGTAACCTTTTTGTCCTTTAATAGTTGGCTACTGAGTCTCCATTACTCATTTGTTCCCCAGTTTAGAGACAAAGAGAGAAGGCAGGTTACTATGGAATGGTCTGAACCTGTTCCTGGTTCCAGTCTGCTGACCATTAGCCCTTGAATCAGAGACTTACTCATCCAGAAGTAATCAAGGCATGAGGCTGAGCTATGGACTGCAGAGTGGAAGGTGTATTCCCTTGCTGTAGGATGCAAAATCCTCCAAGGGTCACAGAGACCTAGGTAGTCTACCAAGTCTCTACAAGCTCTCTGGGCTGGGGAAAGTCCCCGGATCCTGGAACCTGATGATTTATACAGAATGGGGCCAAAGGGTATGTTCCAATCTCCACCTACAAACATTGGAATATTTAGGAAAGGCATTAGGGCTGAAAGTAGCTCCATAAAAAATGATGGAGAGTCTACATTGGGACCGTAGATACCGCCCAGTAAAATTTTACATGAGTGGATCTTGCCTATGAACAGGATTTACCTGCCTCTTTGTCTCTAATGCACTGTTCACTGTAAAACCCTAATGCACTGTTCACATACAAAAGGGAAAAGCCCTAGTGAGAAGAATAGCTACCCCTTTACTATTTCTGGAGTCTCCAGCAGGGAATACCTGCCCCACCTGCTGTCTCCTCAGAAGGGTCTCCTCAGCATGCAGAAGATGGGTTTCTTGTAAAAAAATTACATCACTTGGTAGGATATTTAAGTGTTTAAGAAGTCGCATACGTTTAAGTGGGTGTCTTGCACCTTTAACATTCCACATGCAAAACTTAAACGGTTTCGCCATATACCTGGATTAGTTTTTGTGGAATCCGTCTAACTTTACTAACTGTAAAACTTAGCCAACTAAACTGTATTATTTGATTTCTAAATTGGCACGGCCCCCCCCAGAGTTAGATAAATGAAATAACCTTTTTCCATGTAGCTTCTCTCTCCCCATATCCCCATTATTACCCTTTATTACCTTCCTATTTTCTACCCCCCAATATGCATTGAAACCAGATAAAAAATTTAAATGGTAACATACCGATTACTAAGTTGCATCCTATAACCTTTAATGTAACCATAGGAACTACCGACCCCCCAACTGTGTTGGTCCATGGAGATCAGCAGACTGAAGACCCTCCCATCGCTCCGCTCACCCGACTATAATCAAATGCTTTACCTACCTACTTAGAACTAGTTGAATAAACTGCTAGATGGCCCTAATTACATCTACTTCAATGCAGCAATGTATCTACATTCATATTAGGGCCTCATTGGCATGTACCTATTTCTCCATAAGTGCTCAGAAGAGGGTCAACGGTGGAGAAATCAAGAACAAAAGAAAGTTAAACTGACATATTATTTTGACTCTGAGCCATCGTGCACATTTAGATTTGTCTCATATACTAAATAACTAAGGTACAATGCCACCTAGAAAGGTAGTCCTCTCCAGATCTATGGAGTGGTATGAGGCTTATTTTGGAGCCCCCGTAACTTAAAATCTCCAGTTCTGTGATTCTGGACAAGAGCCTTACAGTTTACACCTCACAATGATCCTATGTTTGTTTAATAAGGTGTTTACATTCTTTGATAATAAAGTTCCTCCAAGGGTCTTATCCCCCAGAACAAAGTGATTATGTCCCTTGTGGATCCAGTGTCTGGTTTCGATCTCCGAACAGTGAAATTGTCCCTTGAGTTCAACGTGCCAAATTCTGCCCTTCTATCTGTCTGAAGATTAAGGCTCCACATATCCGAGACATTGAAGGCCCCCAAGAAACTTTCCCCAAGACAGCGTGACAACCTTCCCTCTTGCTCTGAATCAAAAAAACATCTGTTTAGGAGGTGTACAGGAGAACTGTGCTCTGGAACATAGAGCCGCGGGCATTGACAAACAGATATTTTTAGATTCCTCTGGAGGCTAAATTAGGCCATTAAGAGATCAAAAACAACAGCCTAAATATCTCTCTTCTTCTTGTATGTGTTTCCTGTAGCTATCTGAGTGCTCTCAGCAGTCAGAAAATAAATCAGGATGCTTCTGTTTGAGGTATTCCATTGCTGGATCTAATTCTTCAAATGAAGACCATGAGCCATCCAGTTGTACTTGGAGTTTGGCAGGGTACACCATGAAAAATGTTATGCCTGAAGTAATGCACTTTGAGACAATCAGGTGAAATAGAGCTTGGCACTGTCAGACAATTGTTAGCAGATCTTGTGTGACCCTGATCTTTTGCCCTTCCCACAGAACATCTTGAATGTCTCTCAATTTTTGCAAAATGTGTTGCTTCTACTGAAAATTGAGGAAGCGACATATTAAGGGTCTAGGTTGAGCAGTAGGTGAGGCATAGTCCTAAGGCCATGGTGGTCTTTCTCCAAGGTATAGGTCAGCCCAAATGGAGAAGGCCCAGCTATTTTAGACAGTCATTTTTGCATGAATAGAAGAGAATCAGTTCCTTCTTCCCTCTCGGGGATTCCGATTACCACTATGTTATAACGTCAACTTCTCCCCTCTAAATCTTCAATCTTACTCTCTAATTTCTTTATAGTCTGGTGATTTGTAGTAATTAGGGCTTCCATTTTATCTGTCAACTTCTCCATGGAGAAAATGTGGGCTTTGTTATCTGTGGTGCGCCTGGTGGTGTCTTCCAATGCCTCGGAGATCGCCTTCACCTCAGAGACCAGAGATCAAACTTCATCCCTGAATGACTGGAACTCAGAAAGAAATCATTCTAGGTTAAGAGGGGTTGATTCCACCATTGCCAAAGGAGAGGCTGAAGCTGGCTGTGTTCAGTCTGTGGTAGCAGGGTTAGCCCTAGGCTTTTTGGGCTGCTTTTCTGGTGTGATGGGAGGTGTATGCTGAGGTACCACCTGTCGCATCTCTGCATCCATTTCTGTCCAAAATCCTTCTTCTGTGGATGCAGGTCATGCTCAGCAATCTAGTAGACCTCAGAATTAGTTTTATTTTTAAAGGATTAAAGTTTTAGTTTAAATGAAATAGTCGGGTGAGTGGAGCGCTTGTGGAGCACATCCTACTCAGTTGGCTGCATCACGTGACTCTTCAAAACAGGAACTTCACCTTGCAGTGATTGGACCAAATAACCCATCAATCCTGAGACTACCAATCTCAAGCCCCAGTGAGAATACCAGGTCTAACATGTGGCCACCCTGAAGGGTCGCGGAAGAAACTCCTTGCACAAGGCCCAGAGATGACTTCATCTGGAGGAAGTTGTAACCAAACCAAGAAGATTCGTTGTCAGCCCAAACATTGAGGTCCCCCAGCAGTAAGCATCTGGGGGCCTCCAGTGTTTCATTGACAATAAAACTGGCCACCTCCTACAGGAAATCTCCTGCTGCCCCAGGAGGGCGGTAAATCAGAAGGATCCGGCAACCTGCACCCAGACCCCCATGGGTGACCACAAATTCAAATTAATGTGGTGATCTCACTGGGTGCAGGGTGAAGCCCAGCTCAGATCTAAAACAGATGGCTACCCTCCCGCCCCTGCATTCCACTCTGGGGCAGTGCACTATAGTATACCCAGGTGGGATGGCAACCTCTAAAACCATGCTAGCATCATCACCGATCCTGGTTTCCATGATGCAAGCCAGATCAGTTGAAGAAACCAAGTCTGCTATAATTGTAGTCTTGTTTCTGACCAATCTGGCATTGCATAGCACCACTCTCAGAGGATTGGTGGACAGTGCCGCCCCTCTGGTTGCCTGCCCACTTGGTCTGATGTGAACCCTAGTGATGGGAACTAAACATGTCTGGCCTCTCCCTCGAACCCATCTACCCCAGGGCACCTTCTGCACTCCACTACCTCAATCCTATCACCCGCCGCAGTGCATGGGGCAACCCACCCTGCTCGAATCATACATTTCCTCCCTATTCCAACTTCTCTACAGTGCCTTGTTGTAGTATCAGACAGAGGGAGGCTGAAAAAAGGTCGTAGATCAAGCAGCCAGGATGCCACATACACTATCCTAGCCCGCCCCAGGTCCTCATACCTCCCCAGACACAACCTTCCTGACCATGTAATCCCTGGCCCGAAATACACAACCTACAAACACACTAAATTCAAAAAACAAATAAATATAACAGCAACGAAGAAATGATAAAATCACACACCCACTCACTCACACATACGCTCCCATTTCACACGCTTATAAATATCCCACAATAAAACAACCCCCCAAAAATACTAACCCCTAAAATACTACAAACTAAAATACTGCCTAAACCAACTCAAATAATAACATAAAGCAAAGAGCAAAAACAACAATAGTGCACTAAACCCAGTCAAATCAGACAGTGTTTGTCAGTAGTTTACTGTCCAGTACACTAGCAATGTATGTCATATTGTTGCAAGTCTTCTGTCTTTGAGTGTAACAGGTTTTCTGAATTCACATCATTACCTTCTGCACACAAAAATCAAACTGCTGCTCTTTCCTGTTCTGGTAACTGTGAGGATTAAGTGTTTGGAAAGTAAATGGATGTGCCAGAATAAGAAATCAAAGGGTGCAAAGTGCATTTTTTTCACTTTGTTCCCTTGTGCTTACATTCTGCAACAGAAACATCGTGTTTCTGGGATGGGACCTCACAAAACACAGGTTTAAATCCACAGCCTCTGTTGTGCTAAACCCATTTCACATCCTTGTGGAAAGGAAGGGTCACCACAGGAGTTGGTCAAAACAGCCTTTATTTAGTAAATGTTCTATATGGGTGGCAAACAAAATGCATTACCATCTTCAAAAGTCCCTGCTATAAGAAATCTTCCTGGTATTGAGATTATGTCTCCCCTTAAGACCCAACATTGTTCATTGTATTGTAAAGAAATATATTAAAGAAACATTTATAAACATTGGTCTCTGACCAGTTATAAGGAGCCATGGAATGAGGCCAAATGCCTGGCACATCTTCTAAAGGACAACAGCTACAGAGCTGGGTAGTCACAAAAAACATTCTTGTGTAAGTGGTAATCTTAAACACATGTATATCAGGCATTTTTATCACTGTATTGTTTTACTGATAACCACACTCTGGGCCCAATTCTCAAAGTTCTACATCTGACTCAAGGTGCCTGCATCAAACAGATATGGTGCAAGGTGCACCTTGCATCCAGGGCTGCCTACATACAATTCACAAAGGTTGCCTGTATCGACCGCAGGCTGTCTGCCCCAAACTGGGCTTGTGCCAGCCCTGTGCCCTGCACTGCCCTGTGACATGGCGCTAGGTGCACTGCACCAACACAAGTTGCAGCTTGCTATTCACAGACAGCACTCAGTGGGAGAAATTCTAAGTCCCCTTAGACCAGCCAGGGCTTGCGTAAGGGGATTTAGACATCACTCCCCTGAGTGAGCTGTTCTATGGGTAGTGTGGTGTGTCCCACCTCCCCAACCCCACTGTGCCACACAAGTGCCACATAGTGGACTCTCCATCCACATTGTGCCCCCATAGGGTAGCCAGGGCAGTAGCACCCACCCGATCCTCAATCAGCCACATGGCATGATGGTAGTGCCCCCCTCCAGATCCCGGTGTCCCAGTTGATACCAGGACAAATGCCACTAGCCCTCCCACTGGTGCCCTGTACCCCGCACCCATGCAGTTAGTGTCCCCCCATCCCCAGACAGAGCAAGGGACCGGCACAGCCCTCCGCACACCTCCACGGTCGGTCCCTATTTGGACGGACCATGCAGCTGATGGTCCAAGGGGCTTTCGGCGAACCCTTCCATGTGCCATGCATTTGCCGCATGGCTGAAGTTGCTGCAAGTGTTGGGACTTAGGTGCTAAGACCCCTTCTGTACCAGAGTCTGGTGCAGGGTCCATGGCACATGGGGCTTTGGTGCAAGCTGCTGTTTGCCGCAGCTTGTGCCGAATGCAAACCCCTTTGAGAATTGGGCCCAAAGTGTCTGTGATATCCTATAATGTCTAACACAGAGAAGACCCACACAGAGTATTGCCCCTGAGATGGTGAAACAACATTCATGAATTTAGTTCCTCTACAAACACAAGCAGACTAGATTAAAAAAAAAAAACATTAATTCTGACATAACATAGATTGTCATCAAAGTGTTGGCACAGTGTCATGTTGCACTAGAATTGAGATTTTCAGCCATCTGGATGCACTTTCAGATAGCGGAGAGATATTTTCTTTAATTCCTCCACCATCCAGGCCACATTTCAGCTGCTTGCAAGGAAATAACTCGGTACACAAATCTTATTTTAGGTACTTAATAATGAAAAAGGTGTGCTAGTGTGATCATTTGTACATCTGTATGGAACTTAAAATTTCTCTTACACCTGTTAGTGACTTCTCACATGCAATGGCAGCAACCAGTCCAGTTTTGGAATGGATCATCTGTTTTTCAACATCCTTCCAGTTGTCCAAGTTTATTTAGAGGGAGTCTAGTTTTTGAGCTATTTTTGAGTGGCCACATGCTCATAAAACAGGTTTTGTTAAATTGCCCATTGTGGTTGCTGCATGTCTGGGTTACAAACAAATATATTTTTTTAAACCGACCTTGCCTCATAGAACCTTTTAGTCTGGGAGGCATACCTCTCAACTGTTTGCCGAACCAAAAAAAAAAGATAATGCCTGACTTAAGGGACAATTGACTAAAATCAGGGACATACTAGAATTAGAACCTATTGCAGTTCTGGACTGATATAGCAGCAAGAATACAGCAAGAATATCAGTTCAGGAAACTTGCAGAATACATAACTTAGTGTAAATTGCCTTTTCTGAAGGAGAACTAGCCAGTAGCTTTAATGTTTGGCATTATGCTGTGTTCTGAATTTCTACTCAAGCAAAGCTGCAGGGATTCAGTTGTTAAAAAAAAAGACACTCCAACAAAGGGCAATAAACAAGTAAGCCCTTGACCACCTCAAAGATATACTGCATTCTCTGTACATTAGAATGGTTTTGCAGAAGATTAGCAGTGCAAGTCAAGTTTACTGTGCAACAAGATGATCAGACCTTTGCTGCTTCTCTTGCTTAACTAACCATCCTCTGCAAAACCATTCTGAAGCACAGAGCATGGAATATATCTTTACGGCTGTCCCAAAAAAGAAACAGGAAAAAAAAAAAAGGAAAAACACCCACCCATTTACTCTTTCGGTCCTAGTTGCTAAAGGAATAAAATGGAAAAGAGACAGCTTTAGTCAAACACTACAGAAACTCTGAATTGGTGCTTTCAGACAGTAGCAACTTTAGTTAATGATTTAGAACAGCTACCCACAACTTCCACTTTTTGTTGCTGGCAGCAGCCATTTCTTGGGCAGCAGTGAGCTTCCTGAGCTGACTGTATGCTAATATGTCTGTTTGACCTCTGTTATTGGTTGGCAGGACATATTTGCATACAGTGAGCTCAGGAAGCTCTCTGCTGCTCATGAAATGGTGGCTGTGTTTGTGTAGTTGGTGTGTTTAAAATTATCACTGCCTCAGAAAGCTGTTTCAGGGAAAAGTTATTCCACAAAAAGCTATTGCAGGTGGTTGACATGGTTAGGAAGCACCAAGTTTTTCTCCTCAGCGAGAATGCCAACCTCCCCCACAGCGATGGCACAATACCGACGCAGGTATTGTCCCACCCCTTATATGGGTGTTTTCTGTGGGGGGCTGCACCCCCACACCCCCTGGACTCTAAGATTCCAACTCCAGGTCAAAGTTGGTCCGGGGAGGGGGTGGAACACTGGGTGAAGGCGAAACATGGAAAAAGGATCATTACCTCGAATGTTGCCATAATGGTCTTTTTCTGTGTTTTGCCATCGGGGTGTCGACGAAAAAGGGTGATACAAAGTGATTATCACTGCAGGCATTAACTCCAGTAAGCTATGCCTTATTTTCCTCACTTCCTTCACTTCAAGAAGAACACCATATGGTTCAGATAAGTCCTCTATAGTGATTGGGTGGAATATCAGGGAGAATTCCCCTCTGCCACCACTTGTTGTTTACTTCAGACTAAACCTGATATTTGTTCTGTTCCTTCAAAATGAATCCATTATGCAACAAAACATCCATGAAAATGAAAAGGTTTTCTAGATATAAATTGCATTGTTTGGGACTTTTTGGAGTGATTGCTTCCTTTCCCTTCCCCCTTGATTTATTTACTGACATGCTGCAGTCCAGGTCCTGGTGTGCAAAGAAGATAGAACAAGCTGCCATGTGCAACTAGGTGAAATAGTGTGCTGGGTGAGCGGGGAGTGAGCCCTCTCCCTGATTTATGTACAGAGACACTGAAGTCCAGAGCCTTTTTTGTAAAGATGAGAGAATAAGGATCTGGTTATAATATACTAGAGGGAACCTTGTAATGGTTTTGATGTGCTTAAAACTAAGTTGTGCAACTTCTAATGTACTTGAGCTGGGCACAGTCCGAGTTGGTTATAGATTGTGTCAAATATAATTTGTGACTTTTTTTAATATTCAAAAATAGCATGTTGAAATACAGACCACTACAAAAATAATTTGGAGAAGATCCATAGTTTTCTACTTAAGACATAGTCATCGATATTGTAAAATGAACACGTTAATTATCCTCCAAATGTAGTACAGTAAATTGAATTATAGGCAAGGCCACTGATTTATGGTGATTAAAACAATTAAATTCCTTTTTCAAGACTTAAGATTCCAGAATTTTACCGGTGATAGTTACTCTAATTTCCGGATTTTACCGGGATTCTGTTATCATTCTTTTAGTAAGTGCATAAATAATCAGAATTAAAGAAGGCTTAATATACAGAGCATTAAATAAAACAAATGAAAATAGTACAGGAAGGAATGAAAAGAAAAACACACTTTTTTATAGATTTACTAATCTGATAGAAATTGCCAGATTCCATGAAATCTTTGTTTTAACCGGTTTTTAGGCAGCCCTAATTCCGGAATTTTACCGGATTTTATGGTAAAAAACGAAAAACAGTGGCCTTGATTATAGGGAATAGGATAAATACAGAAATTATGCAATAGTTTAATAATACACTGACTGTTGGCCAAGTCATTGTAGCTACTGAAACCTAGGATCTTTGATATAGCAGACATATACAAGGTGTTCAGAAAGTGATCATTCTGGTATTGCAAAGTCGCTTTGTTGTATCGCCAGAATTATGCAGTGTGTAATTGATAATCATTTCTAAACTCTGAAGCAGCTAATAATAACTTGCCAGAGTTGTTACCTTAAATAAAAAACAGAAAAATGCCCTGACATCAGGTTAATCCATTGCAAAGTATCTTGTATGCATTTATGCAAATTAACTGAAAGCTTAAACATTTCATAGTGGAATAATACTATGGCAGCCGATGAACAGACTACCCCATTTATAAATAAATCTGAGAGTATTATCATTTTTTTTTACGTGCAGTTATATCGGAAATGTCTAACTGCAGGTTTCCATACCCCACATATGCGATTGACTCTAAATATGAATTGCGTGTCTGGCAGTTTGCATATGCAAGTTGCCAGTGCTCACATGTAGCCTAATTATAGTCCAGCTTTAGTCCTACAGCAGGACCTAAATATCCATGTAGTTTGTTAAGGAGTGTTGAAATGCTTCGGTCCCTGTACTCACCAGAACCATGCCAAGGCAAATGGGGGCACAAGGCCCATTGGTTCCAACTCTGTACATCACAGAAAGAGACGGAACCCTGTATCATCCCTTCCATCCATCCATCATCATATATTGGTCACTTATATGGACACACACACACGCTTACTGCATGCTTATGTTAATTACCTGTCTAACATTGTTACTGTTTTTGTCCTCAGGACCCCCTTATATAGTAGGCACCCACTTATGTTGTAATATGAAATTATCCTATCCTTCAGCCAGAGCTATCATCCTCAACTGTGCATGTGTGTTTTGCCACACATGGGTAGCAAAGAACACAAAGCACATACCCACTGGCCAGGCTTCTGCGTCCATCCAGGTTCAGTTGGGAAAGGGATCAGAGTTGCTTGTTGTGCTGGATTTGATGTGTTGCTTTCTAGTTTGACATGTTGCTTTCTAGTAGCATGGGGCATGCACACTAAATGTATCCCTTATCAGGTTGACTCCTGCAGATATTTTGGCTCTGGCCAGAGTTTGTTTGCATTGAAGCCCAGTTGCTGTACCCTTGACTATACCTCTAACCTTTTCAGATCCTCTCTCATTTTTTCCACCCTCCCAGGAGTGTCTGCCCTGTTGCAGATTTTAGTGTCATCCATGAACAGGCAGACCTTTCCCTCCATCCGTAGAACATAACATGGAAACATAGCATTTGATGGCAGATAAGGACTGCTTGGCCCACCTAGTCTGCCCATTTCCCTACCTGATGGAGAAGCTGCAGATCCTAGTTAACCAACAGCCTACTTCCTCCTACCCCCCCACTAGAATTGCCTTATGTCTGTCCCATGCATTCTTGAACTCTCCCACTGTTCTTGACTCCACAACCTCCTCAGGAAGGCTGTTCCATGCATCCACAACCCTCTCCATGAAAAAATGCTTTCTAACATTACCTTGGAGCCATCCCCCCTCTATCTTCAAATTGTGCCCCCTTGTTCTTGCACATCTCTTTTTCTGAAAGATGCTACCCTCCTGTACTTTAATTCCCTTGAGGTACTTGAAAGTTTCTATCATTTGCCCCCTCTCCCTCCTTTCCTCGAGGGTATACATATTAAGCTGCTTTAGTTTCTCTTTGTATGTCTTCTGGTGCAGACCTTGCACCACTTTTAGTCCCATTCCTAGGCTACCCAGATTGCTTACTAATCTCCTATATGGGAAAGTGCTAAAGGCCTTGATGAAATCCAGGTAGGCCACACCCACTTTTGTGAAGTGGTATTACATCTGTCTCCTCCAGTCACATGGCACCTCTCTCACTTCCAGTGAGAGGTAGAACAGGACAGTCAGAGGTGCAGCTAGCGCCTCCCTGAGTTTCCTCAGTATCCTTGGATGGACCCCATCTGGTCACATAGCCTTATCAACTTTCAGATTTGTGAGTTCTTTCAGGATTCTCTCCTCTGTAAATGGACTAGTGGCCGCCTCCCTTTCTTCCATGGTCCTGTCACTCTTCCGTGGCCCTTCTTCCTCCTCCCCTTCTTCTGTGAACTCTGAAAAAAAAGTATATGTCAAAGATGCCTACTTTGTCTTGATCCCCCTCCATACAATCCCCTTCTTCCCTTTTTATTCTTAAAATCCCTCCCTTGGTCTGTCTCTTTTTTTACTTGCATACATAAAAACTGTCATGTCCCCTTTCTTTACTTCCTGGGCTAATTTCTCCTCTGTTTGTGCTTTTGAGCTCCTAATTTCCCTGCCTCCCTCTATTCCTCCAGATAAAGCTCCCTATCCTCTTCTTTCTGTGTCTTCTTACACCTCCTGAATGCTAACTTATTTATCCTCACCTTACCCTTATCTTCCCGGTTACCTCCTTAGAGAATCACAGCAGTCTCTATTTCATCTTGATTTTGCTTAATAGCCTGTTGCAGAGGTTTGTTGCCTTCTCTATGCCCCCTTTTAGTTTTGCCCAAAGTTTCTCCACTCAATTCAAGTCCCTCCCCACCACAAGGGCATCCCTGAGGCATTTCCCCATCTTTTTAAAATCGGCACTCCTGAAGTCCAGGAAACTCATCCTTGTGTGGCTCAGTTCTGCCGAAGTCCTTATATCGAACCACACAGTACAGTCATCACTGGTCCCGAGGTGGCCACCCACTGTGACATCTGCAATACTGTCCCCATTAGTTAGTACAAGGTCCAGTACTGATGCCTCACAAGTGGGCTCTCTAACTAGTTGCCTGAGGAATGCCCGCCGCAGGGAGTTTAGGATGCCCCTGCTCCTAGCTGTTGCTGCAGCTGGGATGCTCCAATCTACATCCAATAGATTGAAGCCTCCCAAGCACCTTACCCTTTATTTGCCATCTTTTGGATGGCTTCCCCAGAACCACATCCAGAACTGCATTCAACTCTTCCCCTGTGCTGGAGATCTGTAGATCATACCAGTGGCTCTATTCCCCATCCCTTCAGTGACCTGCAGTACCTCCATCCCTCTCTGCATTCCCTGTAGCTTTGTCGCTTGTATGTTATCTCTTACATTAAGAGCAACTCCTCTCCCTTTTTCCTCCCCTGTGTTCCATGTTTTTGTAATGGTGACAATGCCAGGTCAGTCTCTGTCATAATGGCCTCTAAGTCTTGAATTTTAGTTCCCAGACTTTGAGCATTGGCACATATGGCCTTCCAACTTCTAGTGCCACCTTCCTTGACAACCCCCCATTTTCCCGTTTGCCCTCTCTCCTTACCACCTCTGTTCACATTCCCATCACTCTTCTTTACTCCCAACTTGTTTTCTTTCCATTATGTACCCTTGGGGGTTTGTATCCCTTATGGTTCTCCCTGCTGATGACTCCAATTTGTTGGGAGCACAGTTTATGTCTCCCTGCTTCCTTTCAGCACCCCCCTCAACCAGTTTAAATGTTCACCAATGTAACATGTAAACCATTCACTAAGGACTGCAGCCCCCTTCGGACAGATGATGGCCATCTACACTGTACAGGCCATTATCTCTCTAGGTGTGACCACTGTCCCTAATGTAGCCAAACTCCTCCTGTCTGCATCATTCCTTAAACCACTTGTTTAAGTTCCTGGTATGAAGTACCCTATCCTAACCCCATCATAGACAGGCAGCTCCTCAGAAAAGGCCACAGAGCTTGCTACCTGCCTAAGACCCCTTCCGTCACTCCCTTAACTCCTTCTGAACTATCCTCTCCACATCCTAAGACAGGTAATTTGTGCCCAGGTGGACAATTTTTTCAAAAGCTTGGTTTAAATAGACATGTCTTAATTTCATTGCTAACAAATACATACAACGTGAAATCATAAAGAAGCATACCTATACCCTGTAGTGCAATTAATGCATTTTGTGCAGAAAGAAGTATTACAATACAATGAAAGTGCATAGATAGTGCTGAACATAAAAACTCTAAGTGCAATAAATATTCCCAGAATGCAAGATAAAAACATGAAAGGATAAGGCATATGGATTGGTGAGAACTGTTGTGGGGGGGAGGGATGACTATAAGAAGGGAACAGGGAACAACGAAACAAAAGAATCTCACCTAATAACAACAGATATAACTACATAGCCATATGAAATGTATAGCCCAGGTGGACAATGACAACAAGTTCCCACTCCAGTCCAGCTGCTGTAGTGATCCCCAGAATCTGCTTTCATCCCTCCAAACCATGGCGCCGGGTAGGCACATAACCTCCCTTTCCCCCCTTCCTCCCTCCCTCCCTTCCTTCTTGTCCCCAAATCTATCCCAGTCTTGATGGTGTCCTCCACCATTAGTTGCTTCCTTCTCCTCCCAGGACCTCTGGCAACCTCCTTGGGGTCTCCAGTACTGATCCCCCCCCCGCATTATCCCTGGTCACTACCTCAAGTGCCTCCATGGGACAGTCCTGCCCCACCAGAATGGTGCAGGAGCTGCATAGTTTTACCAGATGGGGATGTGATATATAAGATATAAGCTCTGATCTTTTGTTTACTGGTCCCACAGTTCTTCCAGGGCTAAGTACAGTCACAAAACACTGTACTACACCCCAGGAGAAAAGTAGGACCAGAAAACATCAGATTGGAGCTTATAAAAGCTCTAGCATAAACTGCAGGCTATTGACCCTTCCACTGCTCATGTCCTGGTCTGATTTCAACTGCAGGGAATTCTGGGATTTGTTGTTATAAAAGCTGTCAGCCTGGAAGTAAGCAATATTAGTCTGATACAATCTACTACACTATAGTAAACAGTAAGTAAAAAAAAAAGAATTCTGCATACAAAGTATGTAATAACTGAATGTTTTACTGTTTGTCAACTGACTCATCTTTGAATATTTTACTTTTGTTAATTGTTCAATGTATTATGTATATTTTGTTGTTGCTCTTGTCTATGCATATTTTAATCAGATTAATTGTGTTATGTATTACGTATATTTTGTCATTGCTCAAGTCACCCATGTAAATGGATCTTTGGCCCATGGACTTTTCCAGATTTTAAATAAGCAAAATAAAACAAACTGGGATCAGCCACACAGTTGGATATGAAGACTTGGGTCTGACTGCTCCCCTTTAGAAGGTAATCTCACATTGCCTGGTCATAGGACACCATGTCTATCCTGCACAATAATACAGGATTGATGGTTCACCAGTGTCTGGGTAAGAATTTGTGCAATCCGGTGGGCAACTCCCTCAGTGTAAGAGAGTGTCTACCATCATCCATTCTCATAATTCTGACCCTCTCCTCACTATCCACCTAGCCACATATCTTACTATTGTTCACCAAGAGGCATATTGTGCTCTGTTTCTCTAGTCCAGTGTTGTAAATTATCCTGTTGAAGAGGACTGGTTGAAGGACGCATCCCTATGGCACATCACTAATGACCACCTGACCCCTAAGAATTCCCCATTAATTACTGCCTTCTACATTCTGCCACTCACTCAGTTGTGTACCCATCTTATGAACCTGTTCTCCATCCCATGTAATGCATCTTGTTTACCAACCATCCATGTGGGATGGAGTGGAAAGCCAAATAATACAGTGATAAATGCAATGTAAAAACTAGATATCAGTCATGTAAATAATTCATAATTTACAAAGTACACATGTAAAAAGAATACAAAGATGATAATATATACAAGATGCAGAAACAAGATGAGGGGTGCAAAGGTAGCAAGGGATTAGCTACAGTAGTTGCTATTGCAGTGCCAATAGAATTAGTTTGAGAATATAAAGAGAGGACAAGAGTTGGATAGGGAGATGGTGGTTATTCCAGAGAGCTGGATGGTAGACAGTAAAGGCAACGTGGCCAGTAGCATAGTAATTTTAGATTGGAAGGGACACAAAGCTCATCAAGCCCATGCTACCTGTCTCACAAGCAAAATGTGTTCAGGTTTAATTTAAAAGTAGAGCTGTGCAGAATGGCAATTCCACTTCCAAAACTCCTTTTAGAATTGTTTGTTGAATTCCACAGAACTCCAAAAGCTTATTGTGCTTTTTATAAGCATTGTTTTCAGATTGCAGTTTTTTAATGCACAGTTAATTTCTGTAACATAAACTGAAAAGTATCAGTATCCAAAGAAAGATCTTTCGATAAAGGCTTGTCCGAAATGCATCAAGGTGTGTGGTGTGGTGGTTCAGCACTGGCAACTCAATAAAATATTTATACCTTATGAGATAGTTGTGAGCAGCTTCTACTTTATGTGGTAGGGAGTGACGAATTTCTTTGGATACTGTTACTTTCCTCTATTCTGGCACCCCAGCCTGGTGTGATGCTACTTTCGTATGAGGATGAACTGACAAATCATTATATATTGCTGAATCTAAGGTCAGTATCTAAAGACAACTGACCATCAAAACAGCTGATAGAATGCCTAGACAGGTGTCAAAGGACCATCAGCCCAATCTAATAGGCTGCAAGACCACAGGCAGCATGGATTTCTAGGTTTAAAAAATATTTGTCTATATTGCTTGACAAAGCTCTGAAAAGGGATGAGATAACAGAAAAGGAATTTCAATGTATTTGGTTAGATCACCCTGTTATTCCAAGTTTTTATGCACTCTCTAAGGTGCATAAAAACAGCTTAGATCCACCTGGTCACCCCATTGTTAGTGGATCCATTTCCCTCACACAAAATTTAGGGAAATTTGTTGATTTCTTTTTGCAACCATGTGTGTTTTGCCTAGAATATTTTATTAAGGACAGTGGTGATTTGTTAAGAAAATTGCAACATCTTAAATGGAAAGATACTTTTTGTTGGTTATCAATTGATGCTGAATCACTTTATACATCTATTGTTCACCACCAGGGTATAGCAGCTGTTTATTATTTTTTAGAAAATTCTACTATTAGAGAACAAATGCCAAAGTCGTTTTTGATACAGGCTTTAGAATTTATTTTGACACGTAACTATTTTGAGTTTGAGGGAGATTTTTTTCTCCAGAAATGGGGAACAGCTATGGGGGCTTAAATGGCCCCAAGCTATACGAATCTTTTCCTTGGTCGTTGGGAAAACACCACTGTTCTTAATAAGTTGAACAACCCTTTTTTTAATCACATTGCATATTGGTTTTGTTTTGTGGATGACATTTTATGTATTTGGGATGGTGACAGTGGACTGATACCAGCTTTTTTGGATTGGTTAAATAATAATGATTTAAATCTCCACTTTACCCATTTGAGGGAAGATATTTCTATTTCCTTTCTTGATCTTTTACTTTCAGTTAATCAGGAATTTGGTGTAATAGAAACACGCTGTTTTTGTAAATCAACTGCCACTAACTCTCTGTCATTAGCTAGTAGTGCCCATCCCCCTGGTCTAAAAAACTCTATTCCTTATGGCCAACTTTTACGTTTGAGGAGAAACTGTAGTTCAGATTCTACATTTTCTGAGCAAGCAAATGATTTAATTGAAAGATTTTTAGAAAGGGGTTATGATTTACATCTATTAGAACAAACAAGCAAGAAAGTAAGTAGAATTCCAAGAGATAGTCTTTTGAAAGGAAAAAATTGAGAAAATAATTTAGAACATCAGCCTTGTACCTTTATTACCCAATATAATCATTTAGCTGGACGAATTGGCAATATTATCTATAAGAATTGGCCTATTCTGTTAAGTGATAGCCAGGTTAGTAATGCAGTAGGTATGAAACCAAGGGTAACATTTTCAAAAGCCAATAGCTTGAAAGAAAAACTTGTACATAGTCATATGAAAAAGGATAAAATTGTGATTCATACATGGCTGCCTGTTAGATCTAGTGGCTTTTATAAATGTTATAGTTGCATTGTATGTAAATGTGCTAGCAATGATCATGATATATTTGTGCACCAAAGAAGTCCTGATGTAAAGATTCAAATCAGAGAATTAATTACTTGCGATACATCATATGTGGTATATGTTCTTTGGTGCACTTGTGGTCTGATTTATGTTGGCAAAACAGTTAGGCCACTTAAACAGCGTGTACAAGAACATGTTCGTTCTATTCTGAACAATAATAGAAATACCCCAGTAGGTCTTCATTTTTCAGAGTTTCATTATTCTGAATCTAGCTTTTTAAAATGTATTGGTATTGAACACATTTCTCCCTTGTCTGTAGGAGGCGACAGACCAAATTTGCTGCTTCAAAAAGAAAGTAAATGGATCTATAAGTTGAATTTGGTTAGACCAAATGGATTAAATAATCAATGGGACTGGAAACCTTTTTTGAAGGACAGTAATCGAGTATAAAGGTTAATTCCTTACCAATGTTTCCCTTACTGCCTTATTAAAATGAATTTGATTTATTTTTTACATATTTATTATTTTTTGTTGTTGTATATATATATATATATATATATATATGTTTGATTATGCATTATAGTATTATAATAGTAATGTTGAAATTATTTTGTTTATTTTTTTCTAGATTCTCACCTTGAACCTGGAATCTACCTATTTGGACCTTTATTTTGATTTTTTTCTTGTAACTTGCTTAGTTACTAGGGGGTCCTACTTTGATATTAGAAAAATTTAGGTAGGTTTCATTTTTTTGGCATTTAGCAATATTGCTTTGTTCTTCAATTCTATAAGTAGTAGTATTTTTGTATTATTTGGTGCTTTTTAATATAGCAGCCTTAGGAAGTAAAAATGTCATTGTATTTATTGAAATTGGTGATTTAAATGTTTTTTACTACTTGCTTATAATTACAACCTATTGTGGTAGTTAAAATTCATAATATGGAATACATTTGAAGAAGGGCTTAGCTATATTAGCATTTTTGAATGTCTAGTCATACACACATTTTTTAGGTGTTATTATTATTAAAGCATATATGGTTCTTTAAGAAATACCTGTCTCCATGCATTGTAAGTCTTAATTGACATGATTGTTAAATGAATGACACTATTTAAGAGATGTCTGCCTATACTAGCACCACCCCTGATGAAGACTTGTTAAGAGTCAAAGCGCTGGGCATCTACTTACTGTTTGCATTTCTGCTGTGTGTTCACTTTTGCCTGTACTTTTATATTTTGCAAGAACACACTTGGTGCTGCTTCATTTTTGTGCTATGGATTTCTAGGTCATAACTCATGCCAGATGAATCCAATTAATTTCTTTGACTGGGAGATTTTGGAAAATAAATCAAGGGAGGGAAGTGGATATGGCTTATCTGGACTTTAGCAAGGCCTTCAACACTGTGTACCACAGAAGACTGATTAAAAAATTGAGCAGCCTAGGGCTGGGATCCAAAGCGGTGAACTGGATTATAAACTGGTTAACAGATAGCTGTCAGAAGGTGGTGTTTAAATGCTCACACTCTAATGATAGGAGAGTGACCAGAGGGTTACTGCAAGGCACAGTAGTGGGATGTATCCTCTTCAAAGTCCTTGTAAGTGACAATGCAGAAGAACTGGAAGAGAAAGTATGTTTTTTGCAGATGATATGGAAATACGTGACAAGGTGGACACCCAGCAGGGGTTGGACAGAATATGCAGGGGCTTTGGGATGAGGAGTGGTCAAGAGCATGGCAGTAGAGACTCAATGCTAAAAGTGCAAAATCATGCACCTAGGGCATAGAAACTCAGGAGCTGAGTATAGGATCAGAAGAGGCATTGACAGTCATGAAAGGGCCCTTACGATTATCATAACTGGTGACCTTAAAGTGCCAGAGCAGTGAAACAAAACAGTGAGAAACCTAAACAGTGAGTAGGACTAATGGGATGCTGTGGTAAATAGGAAGGAGTATCTCCAGCAGGAGGAAGGAGGTGGTGTTGCCTCCGTATCACTCACTGGTGAGACCCCACCTGGAGTATTCTGTCTATTTCTACAGGCTGCATCTCAGAGAGGACATAGACAGAATGCAGGCAGTCCAGTGGAGTGTAACTAAAAATATTCATGGGATACACCAAAAGCCTTACAAGGGGAGACTGAGCTGAGGAACCTCAAAATTAATAACTTGAGGAAATAAGAAGGTACGTGCTAGAGATCCACAAGTACCTCACAGCTGTGAACAAGGTGCAGTAGGAGAGCCACTTTTATATGAGAAAGAGGAGCAGGACCAGGAGCATGTAATGAAGTTGGGGGGTTTTAAGAGTGATGTGAGGAACTACTAGTTCAATGAATGGGAGGCAACACCTGGAACCGACTACCAGTGAAAGTGGTTGAGGTGAAAACAGTAGGAGAGCTTCAGGTATGCGTGGGATAGACATAGCTAAGTAATAGTCAATAGGGACTGAGAAAGGATGGTCTATGGATCCCAGTTAGGGTCTGCAGAGCTGGACTAGGCAGGGAACCACAGGGCCAATTTGATGAGCCAAGCTGTCCTTTTCTGCCAACAAATTCTATTGTCCATATTTCTATCAAGAAAATAGTTGATGAACTTGTGAAATGCTTCAACAGAATGTACACATAATGGTTAAATGGTTAAAGAAACCTTTTTCCTTTTTCACTCCCTTCCAGTCTGGCTTTAGGAAATCCCAGTCCACCAATACCTCCCTCCTATGGCTCACTGATTCCATACTTACAGGCATGTATAAAGGACTGATGACAGCTACCATATTTTGTTAATCTTGCTAAAGCTTTTGATACTGCAGAGCATCCTTTCCTGCTGGACAAACTCAAAGGTGTGGGACATTCTGATTCTTCAGTCAGTTGGTTTTGTTCCTGCCATCAAGGGAGGTCTCAAGCTGTCCAGATAGGTAAATCTGTTTCACCTCCTCTTCCCATTAGCTCAGGTGTCCCTCAAGGGTCTGTTCTGGGTCCTATTCTCTTTTCAATTTTCCTAAATGATCTACCCTCAGTCTGTTCCTCTGCATCCATACATATGTATGCTGATGACACAGTTCTTTTTTCATCTGGCTCCTCTTCTCATGACCTTGCCTCCTGACTACAGTTGTTTTTTGATAACATTCAGCACTAGTTCAAGGATAACCAACTGTCTCTTAATGCCCCAAAAAACAGTCTTAATGACTTTTGGTACCCCTCAAAGGCTTGCCAAACTCACCTCTCCCCTCTGATTAATACCCTTGATGGTGATAAAATTGATGATGTCTCCTCCTTTAAGTACCTTGGAGCCTGTCTTGATTGGCATCTTGATTTCTCGGAGTACATTGATGCAATTCACAATAAGCTTCACCCTAAGTTTGGTGCTTTGTATGGGAATAAAGCGAATGTACCACTCCCTGCCCAAAGAGAAATCTTACTAAAAATTATCCTTCCAATCTTTGACTATGGTGACTTAGTCTACAGTAATGCCTCTAAATCCTCACTTGCCAAGCTGAACCCCCCCTTTTTAGGGCTGTGGGTGAAGTCTACAGACATTTGGGATTGCTCAGTAGCTCTAAATGCAGCCGATCATGGAACTTTCCATTGGACTTTTGGAAGTATCCTTCCAAAAGCCCAATGGAGCTTGAACCCCTCACACCATGATCAGCTGCTACAGAATAACAGGTGCACTATTTTGGCTGTTACTTTGGCATTCCGGTGCATGAGCAGTGCATGTGCAGTTCTGCTGGTGCCATCATGCTGTGAATGGCAAAATGCTATTAATCGCAACTGCACATGCATTAGTGCTATGCATGCATAGTTACATTGCAGCCGCCAGCTCCACGGCATTCTGTGCCCCCCCACCAACTCAAGTGCCACACTGGAAACCCACCCCAGTGTGCCCAAAGATTTATTCTGTGCTCCCCAACTCATGTGGCACACTGGGAGCCCACCCCAGTGTGCCAAGAGATTTTTCTGTGCACCCCCTCCACTCATGCAGCACACTGGGAGACCACCCCAGTGTGCCTACCTTTTTTTTCTTCCCCCCACACCCCACCAACATCGGGGTGCCTGCTCCACATGTAGGCATCCTGTACAACCCCCCATCATGTGGTACACTGGGAGCCCACCCCAGTGTGCCCGAATGTTTTCCTTTTCTGTTTCCTGTAAAAAAGAAAATGGTCCCTCATCGTCACTTGACTCTTGTTTTTTTTTCCTATACAAAAGAAAACAGTCCCTTGTGGTCACTCCAGTTCCCTCCCCATCCCCACCCACCCACTGAGCACCCACCTTCACACACACCCCATACCCCATACTTACCTTCAGTGGTCGGCACCATCTTCTTCTCTGGACCGGGACACATCTGCATTCTTCAAAGCCGAACTGTGAACTGAAGAATCTAAGGTAAGCATGCTATAATGCTATTCAATGGGGTTTTCAACTTATGCTGTTAAATCAGCCATGTTTTTGAATTTTTGTCCCAAATTTTCAACATGGGGTTCTTGGGACCCCACCTCATGAAAACTGTCACTGTCATTTTGTTACTCAGTTGTGAAAGGTGATTTCACAGTTGATGCATGGAATCACCTTTTGGAACCAATTCACAAAATGACGATGTCACTGTACATGAGGTGGGGTCCCAAAAAGCCCATGTTGCAAATTTGATGAAAATGTTCCAAAAAATGACTGCATCATGAGCGTGCGTTGTGCAGCTTCTTTGCACGCTCCTTAACATTGCCAATTTTAATATTTTCACTCCACATTTTCAACATTGCCATTTTTGCACACCTCCTTCAAAACAGTACAGCTAATATTTTCCACAACCTGCCCAAAACATGTTTTTTCACTTGTGGCACAAAATAGCACATTCGCTCTGCGAAATCACTTTTCGGGACAAGTGAACAAAATGACACTGGCACTCTTCATTAGGAGGGGTCCCAAAATGGCCATGTTGAAAATTTGGTGCAACACCTCCAAAAATAGCCAAGTTACACCCAGGTGTTGAATAATTCCTACGCACATGTGTAACTTCGTTCACTTGCTAGTTCTTCACAGCCCTATTGGCTCTGGCTAGAACTTGTTCATTCTTTCTACCACTTTGCCTTAGATTGCCCTTCTCATACTCATCACTACTTTTTTTACTTTGCTCTTTCTTTCCCTTCTCTTGATGATTGGCACCTTTCCCATTGTGTCTCTTTTTTATCCAAGTTCTGGTTCAGCACCCTTCCCTCCTACCTCATATCCCTTTTTTCCCCTCCTCCTTCTTCATTCTACCATCTCTGCAACTGTATATTCCATTCGTTCACTATTCCTTCTAGAAAGTCTGTCACTGGCCAATCTGCTTTCTCTTGCCACTTTCCTAAACTCTCGTACTCCCTTCCCCTTTCTATTCATTCTGCCTCTTCTTTTTCCTTCCTAAAGATTCTTCTTTCTGATTTTGGCATCCTACCTGCAATCGCCTTTGACCCTTCCTCTTTCTTTCTGTATATATTACAGTGTGTTTTAATTTTCTAGATGCCTCCATTTACTGTTCTGTGTACATTATTTATAATTCTGCTTGTAAGTACTATATTATTGTATTTTACCTTGTTTTTTTTTTTACTTGGTTATTTCTTTCTCCCCTCTCTGACTGGACTCTTCTGGAAATGACCTGTTATCAGCTCAGTATGTACTTCTGGTTAAACTTTTAAAATGAATAAATAAATGAAAGAAACATGTTCTGCAGAAAACAATGCAGAACTGCAGAATCAAGGAGTATGGTCTGTGAATTTTATTACATTCTGTTGCAGAATTGCACCTTTTAGCTTCTAACAGACTCAGTCAGATGAGTTGGTAATTCTGTGAAATCCTCTACCACTACTATTTGAAAATTCAGCACTACATAAAGGCCTATACTGTCTTCATGTCCAAAGTATCTGCTGGGAGAAAATGTGGCTCCTAAATGTATCACTGAATTTACAACCCCTAAGCATTTGTATGTGTCTCCACACCCAGCTGCAGGGCAACAGATTGAATATCTGACTGTTTGATCGTGTTGCTTCCTTGGGTATGCATAGGACTGAGATCATGTCCCCTTTCAGGCTTCTTTTTAGGGCTGCAGGTAGGTGGAGCCTGCAGCCCTCTTGCATCAGCTCTAAAAAATTAGCTACTGGATTCAGACCATGGAACACTTCCTTTGGAGTTTTTGAATGATTCTTCCACATCTTTGCAGCCCTTCAATTTAACCCTTGCAGTGCTGCAGACTGAACATTTGTCCAGAGTTCAATCAAATAGATTCATTCTAGTTCATTCGGCAGCCTAGGGATTAAGAAACCAATGCTCTGGAGAATCACCTCTCCACCCCAACATTGTAGTGCTTCAGTGAGTACAAGAAACACATGTTTTCTTTTGAATCTAGCTTGGTAAACAGCATCTTAAGAGCTAATGCAAGAGAGCTGCATACAGCCATCTTGCTGTCTGCAGCTGGAAAAATTGAGTTCAATGACATATATTTTTTGGAGTTTTCAGTGTATCCTTCTACAACTTGCCAGATGCATAAAATACTCTCTTGTATCTGTTGAGTAGACCAATTCCAACACTATTTTCTCAGCTTTTTTTATTGCAAAGTAACTTGCTATCTTTGGAGACTAATAATTTACTGACATGATTTTCAACAGATAACAGAATCTAACTGCAGAGTAGTTTCAAAATACAGTCTTGGTCATATATCCCAGTGTGTGTGTGTGTGTGTGTGTGTGTGTAGCAATGATTTACAGTATTTCCCCAGAAGAGCAGATTTTTGTTAACCCTTTCTGGACCTAATTAGTAACATTGGAACTCTCATTATTTTATACTTGTAAAAAGGGTAAATTAATGCTAGGCAGCTAGAGGTTTTCAGAGGTTGCAAGGGGCATCCTATGGAATGACAAAGAATTATAGCAGTGTCAACTGCAGTGTTCCCAAACTGAACAAAGCATTTCCCTGTAGGGCACCCTCCTTTTCCTTGTATTTTCCATTTAAAACTGGGACAAAGCACCTCTACATTTCCTGTATGCTCAAATCAATACATGTGTGCAACTGAGTTCATTATGCCTGTCAGTGAAATCATTATAACAAATGTTAAGGCTCTTTTTATTTATTTTAAATGGTAAAACTTACCTGCAACATATCACAGAGGCTCTGGAAAAATGCTGGACACTCTCAAGCTTTGCTTTCAATGTTCACATGTCTCCAGGACCTCTTGATTATATTATAGCATTGTTACAGTGCACTGACACAGCTGAATAGCCTGGCTGAGATGCAGTATGTCATATTCAGTGGGATCAAACGTTATCCATTTTGGCAATGTACTGACACAAGATAGCTTTGATGAGATGCAGGATCTCATTTTCAAAGGGGTACTAATTTTACCTACTTTTGCAATGTACTGATACAGGTTAGCCTGGCTAAGATGCAGTATCTCATTTTCAGTGGGGTCTTACTTTTACCAGTGCTGACTTAAACTATGCATATGTGAGTATGGTACATATGTAGTCATGTCAGTGCTGCTATGTTACAGCTGACTATGGGGCAAACTGCACATGTGTGAGTATCACACTTGTGCAATTCTGTTATCACAGCAGTATCAGTTACATCTGGCTGTGCTGTGGTGAGAGCACCTCATATTTTTTTCAATGCTCTGACCACTCCTAAAAGCTCTCCATGGCTGTATCGGCTCAGTGCTGGCAAAAGCTAAGGGATGGGCTACACTGGGGGACTCTACTGTCTTCATGTCCACAATCTCTATTGGCAGGTCAGTTTAGAAGGCCATCAACTTCTGGGACAAAATATGTTTCCTAATGTTACCCCTAAACTTGCCATCTGTGACCTTCAGAGCATGTCTGTGTCCTGCTGGAGAACATATCCATATGTTCAATCCTGTAGATACCCCTGAGAATGGAAAGACTGAGCTCATGTCCCATCTCAGCCTGTTGTTTCTCAGGGATGAGCAAAAGAATGAGGAGCACCCATATATGCAGAAAACACCAAGACTACAAAAATATTATTCAAAGTCCTTTATTTAACTAAAGTGCATAGAACACCCACATGTAGTGAGCATACAAAAGTAGTGGCTGAGCCTTTCTGCAACTAACATTTTTCCTGACCCCTGCCAGGCATCATCACAATGATTCACTCTGATGATGCCTGGCAGAGGCAGGGAGAAGCATAACTTTCAGAGTGGCTCAGCCATTACTTTTTTATGTTCCCTATGTGTGAGTGCTTTGAATAATATTTTTGCAGTCCTGGTGCTTTCTGCATATGTGGGTGCTCCTCATACTTTTGCTTGTTTCATTTGTTTCATTGCTGAGCACCATTCCACATGTCCCAGTGCTCTGAATCCATTTTTCCTTGTTCCACTGGGAAAAGATGGTAACAACTACTAGTAGACATAAATGTAGATATTATCTGTTAGATCCTTCCAGGTATTCCTGTTTTGAAAATGCAGCTTCCCTTTAACAGGGGTATCTAAACAGAAAGCCCACCAGCAAATGCATTTTTATTTTTAGTACTAATCACATTCTCTTTACTGCTACAGTAAATGTAAACACCGGTGTATATATGAAGAAGCTGATAGAGGGAAGCTTACAAAGGATGTCAGTTGGCATTTTATGCGACTGTATAAATATGCTACATAAATTCACTGCCACTAAGCAAGAAGCAGATGGGGGGGGGTTGTCAACACAAAAAAGGGCTTGGTTTGCACTCAGAGAGGAGTGAGAAGTTCAGTTTGCCTATGTGGGACAGTGACCTACAGGGTGTAAAAAGCTGGGTTTATTGAAAATATGATGGATCATACTGGTCTACATAGCCCATTTTCTTAAAGCAGCAGTTTTGTCATCAAAGAAGAAAAAGAGGTGGGTCAGAATTAACAACCATCTGACCTTTTTTCACAGTCCCCCACCCAAAAATGAATAAGGACATAATGTAACTTGCTGCACTATAAATCAACGCCAAAGAATCCAGCATCTTTGCCAAGATAGCATTTCTCTGCTTGACATATGTATTCACAAACAAAAACTTGGCACCATGTAATTACTATGCAAGAAATCCTTTGATGTTTTTCAAAAAGTGCTCCAGTGCTCAAATTAAAAGCAAGCAGTTACCCGACAGGTTGGACACAACTCGACTGATTTTGCATGTAGCATGCGTCTTCAAGACATATGTGTTGCATTCTTTCGGCAGGATCTTTACAGAGTGTAGTACCAAAATAGATTTTTTTTACCTTATCCTCACTTCCAACCGAATGCACCCTAACCCCCTTTCTGCCCTGATATCATGATATTTAGGGTTTGATTAAGTAAAGCTGTATCCAGATTTCCTCCCTGTGGGTCAAGTTAAACTTTTTCAATGCCCACCCCACCCCAGAAAAAGACTAGTCATGTATTCCCTGGCTTTGAATAAATTTAAAATGAGGTGGTGCTATACTTTTGATGTTCTTGTGTTCTATGATTCTAGTATGTTCATCTATTAAGTTATCAGGCTATGTTGAATTTGGCAAATATGGGCTCATAACTTTGGTAATATTCAGTATTTTTGCCACAAGATTTCAACATAGCCATTTTGGTACAGTGACTCATTATTGTGACAGCTGTAATTTTTCAACGCCTGCCCAAAATGTGTGTTTGCAGCCCAAAAGCTGATTTTGCAGTCCCTGTACAACATCACCATTAGGCCAGGAGTTGAACATTTTCTCTGCCCTTCTTTATGATGCATGTTCATCACAAGGCTGTGTTGAAAATTAGATGTATATTTTTAAGAAAACCTAATTTTCAATATTTGTAACCCATATTCCTCTCCTGCAGCCCTATTGGCTCTGTCCAGAGTTTGTTTCAGGGGTGAACATATTAAGTATCTGTAACCTTGTTTCATAGTTTTTGCTCCTCATACCATTAATAATTTCAGTGTCCCTGCATTTCACCCTCTTGATTGCATCCAGTGCCCATTTTGCATTGAGGAAACCATTACTGCAGACAGTATTCCAGGAGGTGCCTGACCAGAACATTGTAAAGTGATGTCATTACTTCCTCTGCATTTTTGGTCACCTCCATCTGATGCATACTAGCATTCTGTTGGCTTTCTTGACAATGTTTGTGCACTGCTTATCCTGCTCTATCCATTTGTCAATATCGGTACCTGGATTCTCTTCCTCATCAACATGAGCAGTCTCCCTACCTCTGTCAGCCATTCACAAGCATAGCATCTTACATCCAATCTGAGGCTCCAGAAGTTAGAAAAATTACCCATCTTGTACAGGTCCTCCTTAAGTCTGTTCCCATTTTAAGTGGCTAGCTCAGTGTTCTATACTGTGTATTAGAATGCAGACCTCTGCAACTGCTTTGAGCATCTTCTTCAACAAACACCACATTTGATTTGAATAACAGCTCCATGCAGCCATTCTAGACCCTTGAACATCTAGTTCTTCATCTCAGCAAGGCATGCATTTCTAAAGTTACTGATGTCTGTGGACCAATTATCAAGCTGTGGTCCCTGCTTTCCATCAGTTCCTTTATGTTGGCACTGGCGATGACCTTATGCTACTGCTAATTACTTGGCCAAGGGTGGCTCACACCTAGCAAACTGTTGGGCATTCTACTGTTGAATGCAGTCCTTGAAAGTGAATAAGAATTCAGTTACAGCCTTGCCATTAGCCCTCTAAAGTCACTAGAATATGCATCAGGAGTCCCGTAGGGTCACTGCTGCATCTGATTTGGCTGCTCTTATTATTTCACTGCGCACATAGGCATCATGATCCTCTGAGCTGTTTGAGGATCAGTGGCACATCCATTAATGACTTTAGTAAGCTCCACTCAATTTGTGAACTATAAGTTCCTTTAACTAGCCTGTATCCCTACCAGCCATTTGGTATGTAAGTAAGAGTAGGGGTGTGATTCAACTTAATTGAGCCCAGAATATCTGTTTGTTTTCCTTGGGGGCTTCATTATAGGGACTTCAGCCTTCCACAATACATTTTCTATCCTGCAATGGGCAGGAAATCTTGGCTGAGTACCTACTAGGCATCAGAAAGGTGAGAGTGAACTATTCTGCATGATTATCTTGCTGGACTTTAATGCCTTGGTCGTTCCTGGCAGACCAGGTCAAATTAATGGGCACATACTGATTTAATTGGATAAATATGTTTGATCCAGTGCATTGTTTTTTTTAGCCTAAATGATGGTTTTCTTTATTGGTATTGCATGAATATAGTGAATGTTGTATTTCATAAAATGCTATAAATAAAAAGATTAACAGCACTTTTTATGTCTCTTTTGCCCCCTTTTCCCATGCATAATCCAGATGGACTCTGTTGTACCATTTTCCCCAGATGCCCTCCTTGTCCATCACAGTGACTCAGTCCCTTTAGTATGCTGTTGGTTAACTAGAATCTGCAGCTTATCCAATAGGTAGGGAAATGGGCAGACTGGGTGGGCCAAGTGGCCCTTATCTGCCCTCAAAGTCTATGTTTCTATGTTAACAGATAGTCATCCTACTCCTTTTTGGTCAGGTCTGTCTCTTTAGAATTATCGCTACCCCTCTATACTTGTGTCCCAGTCATTTTATTCCCCCCACCAGATGTTTGTGAGGAATTCTAATTTCTGGCCTACATAAGCATTAGGTCTGAAAGCTTACCCACTTTGCTACCTGTGATCCTCATTGTGAGCTGCATGCAAGTAAGGATAGTGGAACTTCCATGCTTCCTTGACCCCTCCAGTAGTCTGTTTACCATGTACTCATCTGTTCTGCTGTCCATTCCTCAAGCATACCATTTATCTGTGGTTTTCCCATGGTGATTCCATGCACCAGGCTCCCTATTCTATAATATACAATTGTGATGTCTGTTTTCCTCACCAGTGCTTCCTTTTCCCTGAAGCAGGTGTAGCTCATTGTAGGTCTAAAAGCATCCTTTGCTTCAGATGGCCCTCCAGTTGCCTAAAGAAACAATTTCCCCCTTGCACCAGACCATTGGCCAAGCATTAGCCTGACAAATTATTTGATGCTGCTCCTCACGAGCCCCAGGGACCTAGAGGATCTCAGAAAAAAAAATCACTCTAGAAAACTTATCCTTCAGGAAAATTTCCAAATTCCATGAAAGACTTCCTTATGTCCTCAGAACTTGTGCTTCCTAAGTTGTTTGGCCAACGTGGACCATGAAGGCCTGCTCTTCCTGCAGCTGCATTACTTGACCCTGAATAGCACTCTATCACCCCATACTCCTGGCTAACAAACCTCATCAGCCAAGCTGCCATCCTGTACAGTAATACCGCTCTACCTTATCCAGTACCTTTTAAGTAGGGTTCTTAATGCCTTCCTGCCCATTTTCTCATCTTTTTCTTTCTTCCTCCTTGGCAGGTTGGGCATTCTGGTACCAGGTCTGTCCAAAACATCCCCTGTCTCTTGACAACAGAGCACAATGCATCACAGATAGGGTGGAGTGTGGGCTTTTGATAAGGGTATTCAATCAAAGAAGGAAGCCAGGGAAGGTCTAAAAGTATCCTTTGCTTCAGATGGCCCTCCAGTTGCCTAAAGAAACAATTTCCCCCTTGCACCAGACCATTGGCCAAGCATTGGCCTGCTGAATAATTTGATGCTGCTCCTCACAAGCCCCAGGGACCTAGAGGATCTCAGAAAAAAAATCACTCTAGAAAACCTATCCTTCAGGAAC
The DNA here is from genome assembly GCA_016271365.2 of Neoceratodus forsteri. Taxonomy (NCBI): domain Eukaryota; kingdom Metazoa; phylum Chordata; order Ceratodontiformes; family Ceratodontidae; genus Neoceratodus; species Neoceratodus forsteri. The sequence goes on along the minus strand of CM057449.1, from coordinate 535,941,467 downwards.
ATTCCAAGTTCCATGAAAGACTTCCTTATGTCCTCAGAACTTGTGCTTCCTAGGTTGCTTGGCCAGCATGGCCCATGAAGGCCTGCTTCTCCCCCCCCAACTGCTTTGCTTGACCCCGAATAGCACTCTATCAATCCACACTCCTGGCTAACAAACCTCCTCAGCCAAGCTGCCATCCTGTACAGTAATGCCCTTCAACCTTATCCAGTTCCTTATCAATAGGGTTCTTAATGATTTCCTGCCCATTTTCTCATCTTTTTCTTTCTTCCTCTTTGGCAGGTTGGGCATTCTGGTACCATGTCTGTCCAACCCATCCCCTGTCTCTTGGCAATAGAGTAAAATGCATCACAGAGAGGGTGGAGTGTGGGCTTTGGATAATGATATTCAATCAATTCACAATAAATGTTCTATCCTGCGAGGGGCAGGAAATCTTGGCTGATAACCTACTAGGCATCAGAAAGTTGAGAGTGGACTATTCTACATGATTATCTTGCTGGACTTTAATGCCTTGGTTGTTCCTGGTAGACCAGGTCAAATTAATGGGCACATACTGATTTAATTGGATAAATATGTTTGATTCTGTACATTGTTTTTCCTGGGCTATATGATGATTTCCTTTATTGGTATTGCATGAATATAGTGAAAGTTGTATTTCATAAAATGCTATAAATAAAAACATTAACAACACTTTTTTATGTCTCTTTTGCCCTCTTTCCCCATGCATAATCCAGATGGACTTTGTTGTACAGTTTTCCCCAAATTCCTCCTTGTCCATCACAGTGACTCGGTCCCTTTAGTAGGCTATTGGTTAACTAGGATCAGCGGTTTATCCAACAGGTAGGGAAATGGGCAGACTGGTTGGGCCATGAGGCCCTTATCTGCCCTCAAAGTCTATGTTTCTATGTTAACAGAGAGACATCCTACTCCTTTTTGGTTAGGTCTATCTCTTTGGAATTACCTCTACCCCTCTATACTTGTGTCCCAGTCATTTTAAACCCCCCCACCAGATGTTTGTGAGGAATTCTAATTTCTGGCCTACATAAGAATTTGGTCCGCAAGCTTACCCACTTTGCTACCTGTGATCCTCATTGTGAGCTGCATGCAAGAAATGATAGTTGAACTTCCATGCTTCCTTGACCCACTAGTAGTCTGTTTACCATGTTCTCATCTGTTCTGCTGTCCGTTCCTCAAGTATACCATTTACCTGTCATTTTCCCATGGTGGTTTCATGCACCAGGCTCCCTATTCTATATTATAAAATTATTATGTCTGTTTTCCTGGCCAATGCTTCCTTTCCCCTGAAGCAGGTGTAGCTCATTGTAGGTCTAAAAGCATCCTTTGCTTCAGATGGCCCTCCAGTTGCCTAAAGAAACAATTTCCCCCTTGCACCAGACCATTGGCCAAGCATTAGCCTGCTGAATAATTTGATGCTGCTTCTCACAAGCCCCAGGGACCTAGAGGATCTCATAAAAAAATATCACTCTGGAAAACCTATCCTTCAGGAACATTCCAAGTTCCATGAAAGACTTCCTATGTCCTCAGAACTTGTGCTTCCTAAGTTGTTTGGCCAGCATGGACCATGAAGGCCTGCTCCTCCCCCCAACTGCATTACTTGACCCTGAATAGCACTGTATCAACCCACACTCCTGGCTAACAAACTTCCTCAGCCAAGCTGCCATCCTGTACATTAATGCCCCTCCACCTTATCCAGTACCTTATCAGTAGGGTTCGTAATGCTTTCCTGCCCATTTTCTCATCTTTTTCTTTCTTCCTCCTTGGCAGGTTGGGAATTCTGGTACCAGGTCTGTCCAAACCATCTCATGCCTCTTGACAACAGAGCAAAATACATCACAGAGAGGGTGGAGTATGGGTTTTGGATAAGGATATTCAATCAAAGAAGGAAGGAAGGGAAGGGAAAATTGTTTAACCAGGAAGGGCAAACTAAGCTGAAGCTTGTTTCCAGGTGCAACCTAGGAGCACAGGGAAATTAACTGACTTTCTCAGGGTCACACAGTATGCAAGTGGGGGCTATGGGATACAAACCCAGGTCTCCAGGTTTGCAGCTCAGTGCACTAAACCACAGAGCTAAACTGCCTCATCAGCTGTAAAATCCAACACTTACCCATCTGCCAGTCTGAGCAAGCTTCCAGTTAGTCAGCAGTAGAAAAAATGTATGTCCCCTTTAAGAAGAAACATCAATATGGGGATAAGAGCTGTGCAAACAATCAACTTTATAGATGTTCCAAAAAATACATGCAAAAAAGCAGCAACAAGCCATGATCAGTTACCACACAATTACACAATCATTTCTTGATCCCCTTAACTTGGCCAGGTAGAAACTGATGCATGTTGCCAGTGTCCAGTGGCAAGAGTGCTACTTTATGACTATGCCTGCTACCTCTCTTCTCCACTCTAATCAATCCCCATCCATTCCACTAGGGATCACAGTCTCGTCAATTCTTGCCCTACCCCATCTGACCATTCATACAACAACCTCAGGCCTAGTGCTTATTTCTGTAGCCTCCTCTCCCTGTTCTCCACATTTTTGGTGCCTCAAACTTTCACTGCAGCAGCACAGGACACTTTTTGATACAATTAACCATTCTGCAGTGGCTGCAGATGTACAGTATCCCCCTGTTTTCCATAGGGAGGAGGTTGAATGTCACACGGTCCTGGCAGTGCACCAGATATGCTTCCCTTACAGTGTCTTGGAAGCTAGCCTCCACGTCTGCACCCTCCCTGTAGAGTCTTCCTCAGCTCCCTATCATTATCCCCATTCTTCCATAGTGCAGACAGTTACCATTCCAGACTGGCAACTTGCATCTCCAGAAGAACAACCTGCCAGCAGCAGCTGCAGATGTACCCCAGTACCCTCTGCAGGTGGGATAGCATACATCTGGCAGCCCTGGCAATGAATCTATAGTAGTTTACTTCCATCCTGCCTTGTGACCTATGGTGCTAGAAACAGGTGTTGCCCCATTGGCCCACTCATGTTTTCCCATCTTCCACTTCTGCCAGCATCATTTTCCTCAGGACCATTTCCCAGGAACAATTTCCACTGTGTCACACAGTGTCAGGCTTATAACAGAGTGAGCATTCATCCCATTTAATACCTTGTTGAAACTGATTAATGCATCACAATATCCTTAGTGTCAAGCAATCACTTTCAGCTGGCCGCATAATCTCTTGTTTTGTGTCACAGACTTGAACTGATTGCCCCTAAAGTTCCTGGACAATAAATGTAAAAGAATCACTGGACCCTTTAGAATAAGTTAGATCCTTCCCCTTCTACCCCAAATGAATATGTCATAAATATTAAGATATGTTGTCCCACACAATTTTCCCTTACTGTCCCAATTTAAACTGCCCATCCTCAAATTACAAATCTATCACTACTCTAATTTCACACACTCACCTCTCTTGCTGCTGAAGTTACTTATGAGCTCATTGCAGAAAACCTTACAGAATGTGCACTGGCTGACACTGAGCTGCTCCAATGTAGACCACTAACATTGCTAAAGGTTTAGCAGTGAAAAATGTGGAAAGACTGGTCATCAGAGAAGTGAAAGGAGTAGGAGGATGGGATACAGAGATAGAGAGGAGACAGTAGTCAGATGAGGTATTAGTGCTGAACCAGTATTTGACCTGGGGAGAGAAGCAGTGGGAGAGATCACAAGCACTGAGGGACAGGAGAGAAATTTAGGAAAAATAAACAGTGATGAGTAAGAGATGGCATATTGAGATTGAAGCAACACAAAGTATCTGGATGGTACATCATGTCAGCACTGAGAGCAAGCAGGTAGCAGCAGCAACACAATACTGCCATACAAGAAACAGTAGCACAGCACTTAGGCAGACTCTGTATTAAGAAGATAGAGTACTGTAGAGCTCATCATCTGTTTTGTAGTTCTGGTACAATTTCAGTACACATTCATAGATACATAGATACATAGACAGTGTCTGCAGATAAGGGCCTATGGTCCACCCAGTCTGCCCATTTGAGCTTGTAAGTTCAGTTTATGTTTTCCTAGAAGTCTGTTGCCCCTTACCCCTGACCTCCAGAATTCCTTTATGTCTATCCCATGCATTCTTAATTCCCATGATTGTTTCAGCCCCCACCACTTCCTCTGGCAGGGTGTTCCACTTGTCCACCACCCATTCTGTGAAGAAATTCTTCCTCACTTTTCCTCTGAATCATCCTCCCTCCAACTTCATCCCATGCCCTTTAGTCCTGGAACATCTTTTTCACTTAAAAATAGTGTATTCCTGCACCCTGTTCCTCCCTGTAAGATAATTGTATGTCTCTATCATATCCCCTCTCTCCCTCCTCTCCTCCAGGGAGTACATGTTCAGTTCCTTCAACCTGTCTTCATAGGACTTGTGATGCAATCCATGCACCATCTTTGTTGCCCTCCTCTGAACCTTCTCTACCCTGTCTATATCCTTCATGGGTATGGTCTCCAGAACTGTACACTGTACTCCAGGTGGGGCCTCACTAGTGTCTTGTATAGTGGAATTATGACCTCCTTTTCCTGCTGGTGATGCCTGCCTATACATCCCAGCATCCTATTTGCTTTACCTGCTGCCTTGTCACACTGTTTCCTACCTTGGAGGTCATCAGAGATGATAACCCCAAGATCCCTTTCCTGCTTGGTGCATGTTATATCCTCACCCCCAACTGATATATTATGCCAGGGTTTTTGTGCCCCATATGCATTATCTTGCACTTCTTTGCATTGAATTTCAACTGCCAAACCCCTGACCATTCTTCAAGTTTCTGCAGGTCCCTTCTCATTCTGTCTACACCCTCTGGTGTTTCTACTCTGTTACAGAGCTTTGTGTCATCAGAGAACAGTGAAATTCTGCCTTCTAGGTCCTGCCCCATTGGTCGCTCTTCCCTCTGTGTAGTGACAGCCATTTACCACCACCCTTTGTGTCCTGCCACCCAGCCAGTTACTTACACACCACACTACTGTCCTGCCCAAACCCATATTCCCCAGTTTGTGTAATAGTCTTCTATGTGGCACAGTGTCAAAGGCCTTGCTGAAGTCCAGATAGGCCATGTCCACTGCCCTCCCCTGATCCACCTCCCTAGTCACCCAGTCAAAAAATTCAATGAGGTTGGTCTGACATGACCTCCCCCTGGTGAAACCATGCTGCCTTGGGTCCTGTAGTCTACTGACAACCAAATGTTCCACCAATCTCTCCTTCAGTAACCATGCTGCCTTGGGTCTTGTAGTCCATTGACAACCAGATTCTACTGAGCAACTCCAAGATACTATAAAATGATTGCAAACTTGAAAGTAAAAATGAATTAAATATGTTATAAAAGCCAACTGTAGATAAGGAAGGGCAAGTATATACATTATATACATCAGTACAGCAGAGTATACATTATACTATATGAGCAACCATAGTCAATAATGTGCATAATACTAACATGGCACTGTGCTCTGGACCAGCTGCAGCTGGTGCATCAGACTCCCAGACAACCCTAGGTAGACAGCATTGCATTAATCCAGCCTACTGTAGATGTAATGAAGGCATTGTCAGCAGGTCACCAGGCATTAGAAACAGTTGAATCTGGGTGTCATTACAAAGATGGAAAAAGCTACTCAAGGTGACTGGTGATACCTTGTAATTCAGGGTGAACCTGCAGTTCATACTGACTCCCAGATTTTTGACAGCGTCCACAGCTTCAAGGAAAGCACCATATAGAGAAGGCAATCAGGTGTTGCTCCTTATCACTGCTGATACAAGTGAACCTGGCTCAATAATTATCAGCTTAGTCTAGCTTGAGTTAAGGCTTAGCCAGTTGGAGGCCATCCAGTCAGTGACCTCTTGCAAACATTGACACAGCACAGGTCTTGCATCTACCCCATCTGGTGCACATGAAAAGTGTAGCTGAGTGTTATCTGCACAGCAGTGAAAATCCAGACCATACCATCTGATGGTCTTAACCAATGGCAACATGCACACAACAAAAAAGATGGGGCCAAGATTGAGCCTAGAGGCACACCATAGTTGAGCAGAGCTGTCACAGAGATGGAATTACTTAAGACTACCTACTACATTTTTACAGTCAGGTAGGATTACAACCAGCACAAAACAGTACCAATGAGCCCCATATACTGTCTCAGATGTTCCTAAAGCACCCCATGGTCAACCATGTCAAATGGTGATGAGAGGTCAAGAAGATCAAGAATGGAACATTGCTCTCAATCTCTTGTTATGAGGAGATCTTGCAGTCCCCATACTGTGTCAAGGGGAAAATCCTGTCTGGAGAGGGTCATAGATATCATATGTTTCCTGATGATCCTCCAACTGCATTGCCATCATCTTCTTGATTACCTTCCACAGATAAAACAGGTCTGATGTTCAGAAGGAAGTCAGCATCCAAAGATGGCTTCCATAGCAGGAGCTTCACCAATTCCCTTTTCAAACCAGCAGGGGAAAACATTCTCCCCATGAGCTGACCTGATGATTTATGAAATAATCAAGGATTGTACCCCTCCCACAACTAATTAGCAGTCTGATGGCTGTGAGTGCAATAAACAGTAGGTGAGATGCAGTCCTTAGAACACCTGGAACACCTTCTCATCTGTAACTGGGATTAACTTCCCCAAGATAGCCAATCATCTGGGCCAGTCCTAGGAATGGCACTTCCACCTGTGAGAGGCCACTTGAGGAGATCCTATCCCAGTAAGGAGCAACTTGTTAAGGAAGAACTAATTAAACTCATTGTATTGTAACGTGTTTCAGAGCACTTCTTTGTAATTTGTGGGTAGCACATTGCCGAAAGTCTGGAGACAGTGAGACCAGCAGTTCAACTTAGAACAGTTGAAAAATGTGGCACTGTGGCCGGGGGAGGAGACAGCAAATGTGGAAATGTATGGGGTCATGTGTCAGTGTTTCTGGTGAAAATGGGAGTGAAACGTGATCTGTGAGAGTGACCATTCTGGCTGAAATGTTGTCTTCTTCAAAACAGGGTGGTGCACAGTGGACGCCAGAGCAGCCATTCTACAGTGGTAGCCAGTGACATGATTTTCCAATTTTCCAATTTATCTAGATATAGTACATCTTGTAAACTGGCTAAAGCTATATGTGGGCAAACTGCAGGTAGGAAAAGGGTGCAATGAAGTAAAAAAAGAAGAAAGTAAAAATGGTGTTGGTAGGGGATTTTTGTAACTGAGGGTATGTGCTGGGATGACCCTCTGGATAGTAACTAATTTTAGTCATTGCATAATGTTCAATAGCTGGAGGCAGAGCATTTGAAAGACCATTAATCAACATTGGTTCTGAATTTAGACATAAAGCAAGTAAGGCTGGAGGTGATTTGCAAGTAGTAAATAGAACTTACAGGTGAAAATCATGTACTGTACAGTACAATAGGAGGGAGTACAGTACAGTTTACATTAAACTTACTGTGCAGTCAGTTTGCAACCCATTCTATTTATGTTATTGCAATGAGTTGCCAACAAGATTTTTTTTATTTTTTACTTTGACTGTAAAATGTGGCTTTTGACTGAAATTATTTGGCAATTCATTCAGAGCTCAGAAGAAAACAGCTAACAACCAGGTGTCAGTGAAGCACAGATTTTCTATGCAGAACCTTAACAGTTCAAATACTAACTGACTTAACTGGCTGGAAATATGTTTCCTGTGAACTGTACTGTAGGGATGGGCAAAGTAGGTGAAATTCACTTTGCCATGGACTTCTCAGATTTCATCCAGCATCGATATGCTGTCAGCTATGATTCCCATAGTTTTTACTCAGAGTAATGTTCAACTTCATGTGGCAAATCTACTCAAATTAGCACATTTCCAGGGAATTAGACTATTTGTATAATTACTGCTGGATGAAGTAGACACTACACCAGTGAAAACTACATGAATTGTAGCATCTGACTGCCTTTAACACCAAACAATGCCCTAAAAGTCTTGAACTCCCTTCCACACTCACTGTGCCATTTTATTCCCACCTACCCCATCCCATCTCCCATTTCCCAAATATTTTTTTTATAAAATACATTCCCCCCCATTCCACCTGCTTGTACCCTCTTGCCTCCTCTCTCCCCCACCCTGGTAGATTTATATATAAATATGGAGATTCCCCTTACCTGTACCCTTGTGCCAAAATACACTACCCCTGCCTCCTCCAATGCAACTAGATGCTGATGTTAAAGAGCTAGTATACTGAAAGTGAGTTATTATAGTACTGCAGTCCTGCCAAGCTGAGAGCTGTCAACAATATGGTGCTTTAGTACTTACTTAGTTTTTTGGCAGTTTTTTTTTGATTTACTTAATATTGTTCCTTGACTTCAGCAAAGCTTTCAACACTGTTCCACATAGAAGATTGATAAAAAACTGGGTAGGCTCGGGGTGGATCAGAAGTTGGTCAACTGGGTGGCAAACTGGATGATGGGCAGTAAACAGAGAGTGGTGGTAAATGGCATACAGTCAGAAGAGATGCAAGTCACAAGTGGGGTACCTCAGGGATCAGTCCTGGGGCCAGTCCTCTTCTACTGTATATCTTCATTAGTGACATTGCAGATGGACTAGAGGGTAAGGCTTGTCTGTTTGCAGATGACACCAAGATCTGCAACAGAGTAGATGATCCAGATGGGGTGGGCAGAATGAGAAGAGATCTGGATAAACTAGCAAAATGGTCAGAAGAGTGGCAACTGGGATTTAATGCAAAGAAGTGCAAGATCATACACATAGGGAAGAGAAACCCTGAAGCCACCTATAGGCTGAGAGGGGAGTTACTGGCAGTCACAAAGGAAGAAAGAGTCTTAGGCAGCCGCATCATCATCACCGATGACTTGAAATCATCCGAGCAGACCTCTAAAGCAGTAGGTAAGGCTAGGGGGATGTTAGGGTGTATTAGAAGGGGTATCACAAGTCATAAGAGGGAGGTAATAATCCCTCTTTACAAGAGACTGGTTAGGCCCCGTCTGGAGTACTGTGTGCAGTACTGGAGGCCACACCTTCACAAGGACATTAACCAAATTGATGCAGTCCAGAGAAGGTCAACCAAAATGGTGCAGGGACTGCATCAGAAGACATATGAGGACATATTAACGTAGTTCAATATACCCTTGAGCAAAAGAGGGAGAGAGGTGATATGATCGAAACATTCAAACACCTTAAGGGCATTAACAAAGTGAAAGAGTCTAACATGTTTAAATATAAGAAAAATAGCAGGACAAGAGGACATAGCATGAGATTAGAGGGAGGGTGATTAAGGGGGAATGTGAGGAAATTCTTTTTCACAGAGAGAGTGGTGGATGCATGGAATGGCCTACCTCAGGAAGTGGTGGCTATGAATACAGTGCAGGGCTTCTAACAGGCGTGGGATAGGCATAAGGGAGAAATACAGATGAGTATGAATAGATAGGCCACTGACAGAGCAAAGGCCAATGACACATTTATAAGGTAGAAAAACAAATGGGCAGACTGGATGGGCCTTGCGGTCCTTATCTGCCATCAATCTCTATGTTTTTATGTTTAGTTTATCTTGCAGCTCTCTCCTTATTCTGTGGACTACTTCAACTGTATAGCAATTCCACATACATAGGGACGTTCATGTCCCTTTAAATTATTTGTTTTCTAACTTGCAGCAGAGAGGCAGGTTGCAAAAGTAATCACTATCTAGCCAGTATGCTATGGGGCTTTGGACTACGTAAACCCCCCTTTTTATTTATTTTTATCCTAGTCTGTAGCTTTTAATGTATAGGGACAGCATATTCCCTTTTTAGTTACAAGCACTTGCTTTCCTGAGCACACTGAACACTCAGAGAAGTGGGGCGGCTGAAAGTGAGAGTTTGCCGCTCCATGGAAGCCTGCCTCTCTAGCAGCCTAGACTGGCTGCACACATGCCACGGACTTCTCCACTGCTAGCTGGCACAATTCTACAGCACATTTTATACAAAGTCAGCAGCCGGGAGTCTTAATAATACAGGGGCATCAGTAATTATTTACATAGATACCAAGTGGCAGCAAAAGTAGAAATAAAAGTTTGCAGCTCAGTTCAAATAGTTCCTGCTTCGATGCAGGATTTCTTTGGCATAACATTCTGCATAACAATGGAGCGGCAGCAAAATAATTTAAACAAGGGAGACATAATGCCTCTCTGTTATACTCATATTCCATCTATCAGAGTAGACATTATTTTGTATTTAATTGCCATTTTAAACATTTCTAAACATTCCTGCATCATATACATAAAACTGGCATAACCATTAACTGAATTAAGCACTGCAGCACTTTAAACTCATAATATGGTACAAAATGCACTCCATGCGCTTTATTTCAAAAGATGCACTTTATTCTGCCAGCACCTTATATATTTAAAGGCACTTTATATCTTTTGGTATTAAATGCCATAAATGCACCATATTTCATTCCTGCTAGCTGGCCTTAGCCTGGTGCATTATTTTGGGGAGTTCTTGGTAAGAGATGGATATATGGAAATTAGAAATAAAAGTTATAGGGAAAAAGTTTTAGCTAGAGATAGAAAAGACTAATGTAGGTGGCCAACCTATGTCAGGGGCGGAAAAAGGTAAAACATAATATAGAAAGATAGGAGAGGCATCCCTCCACCAGGGTTATCAGACTGGCAGAAGGCAGGTTTTTTTTTGGGGGGGTATTATTTTCTCTCCTCCAGAGCTCCGGCTATGACCCCCACCCTCTGTAGTTCCCCCCAGCGCCATCCCCGGACATCAGACCCCCTCCCTTGTGCACCCCGCGACTTACCCTTCGCAGCAGGGTGGTGGGGAGTGACTCAACCCACCCCAACGGATCCATGCCAGGGAGGTGCCCTTCCATGAATGGCGCCGTGGGGGAACAACTTCGTGCAACCGGGCTCGCTTTTTTCGCTGTTTTCCTCCCGGCGGGTCATGGCGTGCAATGGCGTAGCGACTGAGTGCCCCTTGCGCTCCCAGGCATGCCCCAATCAGCGTCTGCCACGACCGCCCCTCAAACTTGCAGCTCGTGCTGTTGACCCCCAGCCTCCATGGAGTCGGAAAACCCGACGCCCAAATCCCCCTCCCGGAGATGGAGAGCAGTCCTTGGGCGCTCAATCCATCTCCTCCTCGCGACCCATGGCAACCCATGCCCGTTCCCGAACACGGGTCGCCGGTGTGGCGCGAGGTGTGGTGATCAGTGCCTCAACCCTCAGCACCACCGGGCCGTCTAGAAGGCAGTTTTAACACACCACCACCCTTACTTTTATTAGTGCTTCCATCACCTTGCCCACTACAGAGGTGAAGTTGACCAGGTGATAATTTTACACCACCTCCTTACTGCCCCCCTTGTGCAGCAGAACCGCATTTGCACTCCTGCAGTCCCTTGGCACACACCCTGTATCCATGGACAAGTGAAGCGGTCTCATCAGTGGATCTGCCAGTTCCTCCCTCCATTCCTGGAGTACCCTCCGTTGCAAGCCGTCTGGACCCATTGCCTTGCCACCTTTAACCTGCCCTGTTCTTCCCTTACCCTGTCTATGCTGAGCATACTAGCACCCATCTTTTTGCCTTCCCTGCCCCTCTCCCCCAGTTCTGGTCCCCTACCCTCCCCCTCCTATGTGAAGACTGAGCAGAAGTAGTTATTCAACTCCTCTGCTTTGGCAAAGTCCCCTTTCAGATGTACTCTTCCCTCCCCCAGCAACCTTACTATCTCCTGCCTTGCCTTCCTTCTTTCACCCACATACCTAAAAATGTTTAATCCCACCTTTTGGCCCACTTAGCTATTTTCTCCTCAAAATCCATTCTACCCTCCCCATCTTTTGCCTTGCTACCCTCCTCTTCTCCCTATACGCCCTCCTGTCCTCCCCCTTTATGCTTTCTTATATTCCCTGAATGCTCTTTTCCTTTTCCTGACCACCCCTGCTACCTCCCTTGTAAACCAGAGTGGTCTCTTCCTTTTTTGTTCATCTTCATCTTCTTAATGCAAAATTCAGTGGCCTTCAGTACCCCTCCTTTGATAGCTCCCCATAGCTCCTCAACATCCCTTATATACACCTGCCCTGCCATTTCTTCCTCAACTATTCTCCTCATTTGTTAAAAGTCCATCTTTCTGCAGTCCATCACCTTCATTCTAGTCTGATTTGTCTCCCTCCCCATTTTTACCCTGAACCTCACAGTTCTGTAATCACTAGTACCTAGTTATTCACCCACTACCACCTCTTCCACATTCTCTCCATTTGTGAGTACCATGTCCAGCAAGTTATAACCCATAGTGATCTCCCTGACAAGCTGTTGCATGAATACCCCTTGTATCTCCTCTAGGATTCCCCTGTTCCTAGTTCATACCAAAGCCAGGCACTCCCAGTCCATGTCAGAAAGGTTTAGGTCCCCCACTAGCAGAAGCTCCCCCTTGAGAGACATCTTTGTAGCTGCCTGTATCAGCTGTCTATCCCCTTCATCCTCCTGCATCAGAGGTCTGTTAAGCACTCCTGTCCTCAATGATTCTCCAATCCATTTGTCAAGTGTGACCAACATGAGCTCTGTCTCCCCTACCTCCTTCTTCCCTTCTGTTGCCCTAATGTCTTCTTTGACATATAAAGCCACTCCACCCCCCCCCCACCAACGCTGTCCTTCCTAAACAGTCTGTATTCTGGGATAACTGTCTCCCAGGCATGATGTTGTGTCCATCATGTCTCACTTACCGCTGCTATGTTTAATCCCTCATCCACCATGATGGCCTCTAAGTCCACCATTTTGTTCCCCAGACTCCTGGCATTGGCTGATAATCCCTTCCACCAGGACCCTCTCCCTTCTCTCCCCTACTAACCTTTGCTTGTTCTTGCTTTCTACCAGTATTTTACCTCCATCCTGGAAGGGCTGATAACCTCTCATCACTCATTACTTTGAGTGACCCCTTCCTTGACCCCCACCAAAATCAGTTTAAATGATACTTTCTTTAGATAAAGACACCTAACTTTCACTTTAGCACTACTTGTCCCTCCCTGCACAGATGCAGCCTGTCCGGGGGAAATAGGCTCTTGTCCTCCTGCATTGCTTCCCAGTCCCCCTCTAACCAAACCCCATCTGCCTGCACCAACTCTCCAGCCATTGATTAAATTATTCAACCCTCTGCTTTCTTAATGTGCTTGCTCTTGGCACAGGCAGTACCTCTGAGAAAGCAATCGATTGGAACCCCAAACTACTGCAGAACCTAGCAAGCTCCCTGAACCTTGCCTGCACCTCTATTAGACTACTCCTCTTCATATCATTGGTGCCTAGGTGGAACATTAAGAGTGACCTCTCATCTTACTGCTTGCCACATGAGGGCATATTCAGGGCCCTGTGTTTTTTGTGATTCTGCAGTTGCAGCAACTGCAGCAGAAAGATGGTCCTGCTGCAGAAACAAGTCTCTGCCACAGAAGCAGCATTTTTTGTGCAGTAAAATGTCTTTCACCATTGAAAACCCCAACTAAATGTCTAAAATGATTGTAAGCAAGCTTAAAATGGCATTATTGTGGGTTGTCGAAAGCTCCATTATACATCCATACCCCCTGGGTTGCAGTAGTGAGTGGGGCCACCCCTTTCCAATCCACTGGCACTCAGCTCTGAAGCTTATGACCATTATAGCCTTCTACAAACACTAAGGGAACTTCAGGAAGTCTATTTCATAAGAAGGAATGGTGGTTCTATTTGCCAGTTGCAGAACTGTGGAATGAAAAAGTATTAGTAATTATTGCAGACAAAAAATGGGAGGCTCTCTGGACCTTTGTCTAAAGTAAAATGTTTCAGCTACTCTCTAGCCCCACACAGTGGGAGAGAAGAAGATATGGCAGCCAAGTGGCATTGACACAAATGAGACCACTGGTGTTGACCTGTGTGAGCAGGAGGAAGCAACTAGAGCAGTGTTACAGCACAAACTGGCACCACCAGGATTCAAGCAAGTGGGTGGGAGGGAGCCATTGGAGCAACACTGTTTTGCAACCAGGCAATACTGATCTTCAAGCAACTGGGCAAGAAGGGGGAGAAATTCTCAGGAACATAGCTGTGGTAAAGCAGAACTGAGCACGTAGAAGGGAGCCACTGGACAAAAAACAGACTGCAATAAAAAATGAATAACCCTTCAATTCCCCCATGCCTTACATCCAGTCCAAATCAAGATGCCAGAATTGCTTTGCATTGCCTAGTCTGTGCACCTGTCAAACTGCCCCAGGTTGCCTCAAGTTTAAGTTCAAGTTTATTAAGCAGGAAAAACTCAACTGAGCAAACTCATTTACAAGGTGGTCCGGAGAGGGACACTGAAAGCACAAGCGGCATTGATTATACATTGGTACAAGTGTACAACAATAAACAAGATGAATAATACAGCACAAAGATGGATAGGAACTGTAAGGGATCAAAAGAGTCATAGATGGTACATATAATACACTGGTTATGGGCCAACAGGGCAAAAGGTACAATAAGGGCAAAACATTTTGCAACATTTGTGCAGTATATATATACAATCCCATTCAATTCAAGTACAGGTGCAGAGATCAAAGTGCATGATATTTACAAAATAAATCACCTACTTAAGGGTAGTGGAAGCATTTCAGCAAAGGAGGTCTCACAGGGATGGAGCATGGGACAGACCGGTTAAGAATACCAGTCAGGTGGGAAAAAGAGGGGTAACAAGGGTGAAGTACAGAAGGGGTGGGAAGGATGGAAAGCATGGGTGAGAGCACAGAAGGAGTGAGGAAGGTGAGGACCATTACTCTGAAAGACAGTTTACTACAACAGACATAATCAGAGTAGAGGCAAACTAGCTTTCTTTCTGTGTAACTAGATTTTATTTTGGGGCTCATTTGAGTTCCCAGAGAATGTAAAGCCCATCACAGAATTGTCGCAGAATCACCACAGAATTGGTCATAGCCTGACTACAGCAAGCATGACGTCCTGCCGCAGAATGTAGGTCCAGTTTGTTGCAGTAAACATGGGGCCCTGGGTATATCGTGCCTCACCTCAACCCAAATGGTACTGCTCATGCCTCTCTTTCTCCCCATCTGATTCCCTTTAGTACTGAGTCCCCTATGAGCACAACCATGCTACTCCCTTCCTTCTGCTTTTGTTTTTGATTCTCTAGCTTACATCCCTCTCCTGGCATCTCATTTTTCTCCCTCGTCTCATTTTCCCCCTTGTCCATCTCTTTCCCCAGAGATTTGTTCTCCCCCTTGACTAAATCTCTCCTTCACCCCCAGCTGGTGTTCCCATCAGTCCCCCTCATCCTAGCCCCTGTTTTTGTGGGCTCTAACCCCTCCCTTTGCTTCTTTCCTTCCATTCTACTACCTGAATCCCTCTGTGTATGGGTATCCACCCCTTCCCCCCTTTATCCTTTCCTTTTCTGGGCTTACTGTAGGCTTCCTTCCTGTCTCTTTTGTGCATTGTGTCCTCCTTAAGATTGTTGTCACTTTCTTCTGCCTGTTTTGGCTACTTCCCTCCAGGTTAACTCCCAAAGGTGCATCCCCCATTACCGATCCTTCTATCACCTTAGCCCCTTCTCCATCTCTTATGAATTCCTTGCTGCTGCACTCCTTGCCGTCCTCCTCCTCAAGTGCCCACAGAGGTGCAAATCTGTTTTCCAGCTCTGACCCCTTGCTTCTCAGCCTGCTGCCTGATGCTCCCCTCCCTAATTGCTGTCCCTTCCCTGGTGGTGCTTGCTGTGCTTTTTTTTGATCCCACCACTTGCCACTTCCCCTGGCCCCTCTTGTCCTCTACTTTTCTTGTACCTATGTCTGCTGCGGCATCGCTTGTGCTTCCCCTTTCTCCTCTCACCCCTCTGGTGCATCCTCTGAACCTCCTCCAGTCCTCTCCTCTTCTTTTTGTGCCTACTCATACACCTGTTCCTAATAACCCTGCATCTCCTCCTATGTTCTCTGTTTCACCCACCACCTAACTGATGTTTTCTTTGGACTTCCTCCCATCCTCTCCATTCCCCTGCTTAGCATGCACCTCAAACACCCCACCTCCTCTCTTAGCTGTGCAAGCTGTCTGCACACCATGCATCCCCCCAGCCTCTATACTATATCCAACACCATGGTCGTCCCACACCTACTGCACCCTACCAGCCTCCCAAAGATTCCCCATGACTTAATGGCTTGGAGACCATAGCCAAGACCTGCCTGACCCCGTTCCAGGCTACTTCTCCAACTTTGCTGCCCATCCATTTGATCACATTAGTCCTAAAGGTGCTGAAAGAATACCCCCTAAAAACAGACACAGAATTAGCTAGTACTGTACACTGCAGTTCCCCTTTCTTAGCTCTTCTGTAACCATTACCCTTTTGAGTATGTACCACGGCCATTAACCTCTACAGAACTCATAATACATTCTACCTTGTAAATGTCACTGCCTCTTCAATTAGTGTGTTAATTCAGTCTGTTATAAGATTGCACAATAGATATAGAGACATTCTGTTCCCCTTACTTAGCCCTTGTGAAATCACTCTATATAACCCCTATAAGATAAAAACAATAGTCAGTTCTCCTACCTACAGCCCTCCTGCAATCACTACATTCACAGTACCTTTAAATCACATAATACATTCTACTTGTAATTGCTTCTAACACTTAATAAAGTCACTCTATAAGATAAATGACATATCAAATCATTCTATAGACACCCTATAAGGTAAAAAGATTAGAGAGATAAAAGTCACTCTATTAGAGATATACAGTTTCTTTTTCAGGGATATAAAAGTCACTCTATTAGAGATACACAGTCTATTTTTAACTGCTTCAGACCCTATCTATGAGAAAGACTCCCCTCCTCGTCCTACTCCAATGTTAGTAGCTTCCTCTGGTAGGAGCCCTGGGAGCCTATTTAATAAATGGAGGAGGTGGGATGGGAGGGTGGGACCTTCTTCCCAAACCTCAAGCAGTCTCAGAAACTTCACTGAGCGAGCAG
Organism: Neoceratodus forsteri; assembly: GCA_016271365.2. Taxonomy (NCBI): domain Eukaryota; kingdom Metazoa; phylum Chordata; order Ceratodontiformes; family Ceratodontidae; genus Neoceratodus; species Neoceratodus forsteri. The sequence continues at coordinate 535,924,560 of CM057449.1, read as the reverse complement.
CCTTGGCCTTTTAAAGGCTGCTCACCAGGTTCAAACTTAGCTCCTCAGCTTCTGATTGGTTCCCTGTTTTGGAGCCAACCCTGCTGCTCCCTTAGCAGCAATGACTGCAGAATCCCCCCCTTGTGACTATGACCACTGGTCCTCATATGCAGCTATGGCCGCTGAAATTCCTTCACTTGGCTCCTCGGCTTAGTGGCAACAGCCATCGAACCTCTTCCCCACAGATCCCTGGCTTAGTGGCAATGACACCAAAAGTCTTTCCTGTGGCTATGGCCTCCAATCTCCAGACATGGCTATGGCCACCAACCTTCTTCCCGAACCTCAGGCAGTCTCAGGAACCTCACTGAGAGAGCAGCCATGGCCTCTTAAAGGCTGCTTATCAGGTTCAGACTTATTGCCTCAGCTTCTGATTGGCTTCCTGTTGTGGAGCCAACCCTGCTGCTCTCTTTGTGGTAATGGTTGCAGAATGTCCCCCTTGTGGCTACAGCTGCTGGTCCACAAACATGGCTACAGCCACCAAAATTAATCTCTTTGGCTCCTTAGCTTAGTGGCAACAATCACCGAACTTCTTCCACATGGATCCCCGGCTTTGTGGCAATGGCCACCGAAAGTCTTTTCTGTGACTCTGGCCACCAATCTCCAGATATGGCTATGGAAGCTGACCTTCTTCCTGAACCTCCGGCAGTCTCAGGGACCTCCTGTCCTGCCTTTGTCATTCTTTGCTTTGCTTGTGCTATTTCAGGCTTTACATGTTGCTGTTTGTTCCAGGCCATTTGCAATCTCCCAGTTCAGCTGTAATATTTAAACCTGGCTCCTAGCAACACAGCCACTCACTTTTGTGTTGTAGTGATTTAATTAGTTGCTCAGTTCAGCAACATACTGCTTCCTAGTTTTCAGTTCTTATATGCTCCTGTTTTTCCACAGCAGTTTCATTTGTTGTTCTCTACTGCCTCAGCCTACCTTCCCTGCAGTACATTAACAACTAACACTGACCTCCCCTTACAGAAATGGTTGGCATGTGTTAACCATTCGGTCTAAGCACATATCATTCAGTCTCATACAGTGTCTTGTTGTTATTTGATGTCTCAATCAGTCATTAAGCCTTGCCTACATTTTGTTTCTACCTTGTGCTCATGGTCATTGGGATCTGCTATCTGTCTCCCATTACTTCTGCACTGGGACACATGACAACCATGATCACAGCATTGCTTTCAGGGCTCTCTGCCCTTTATGCTGACAGTCTCACTCTGCTCCCTTGTAGTCCATATCTTGAGGGTGGATCTCTCAACACTGGTGGGGTCCTTCTCTTTCTGTTTTTCAGATGAGAATATCCTGTCCTCAGGGGGAAGCTTTGGCCATGCAGATCAACTCAGTAGCACCTCTTGATGTAGCATTTAAGCCTTCAACTACTGGAGGGTGAAGCTTCTATGTCTACAGGGGCTTCTTTTACTGTGCAAACCATGTTGACAGCACCTTTGAAAACTATTCACCCTTAAGGCCATCTAAGGTTCACCTGATCTGTACCTACTTTCCTTCCTCTGCCCCTCAAGGGTGAAGATCAAACAAGGGCCCTGTCCTCTCAGTAGCCCAACTCCAATGCCTTACCCCTCAAGGGTTTGGCGTCCTCTCTAGGCCTCCCTTTGATAAATACCAGTTGAGTGCCTTTCAGTAGTTGATGCTCTCCTCCTCCTCCCACCTTGGGGCATTATCTCCTTCACAGGAACCTTTTTAAGCAGCAGAAATCGACTTGTGGCACGTCCATTGTGTTCCTGTTAGAGAGATAGAGTGAAACCCTTCCTCTAAAATTTTCCCTTTGAACTGGGCTTCTAAATTGCAGTAATGGAGCCATCACTAATTTTATCCCAAGCTGTGAGGGAAGGCAACTAAAGCCTTGGATCCCCATGGGGTTTCCTCCACAGAGGGTTTTTTTTTTCTTGTCTGTGCTGAAGGTTATAAAAGTTAGGTGGTCTCCGCAGGAGGAGGTCCATAATGTAGTACATTTACATTCATACAGCTTTAACCCAAGTAGGTTTCCACTGTGAGTTGGGGTTGAATGGCAGCCCACTTTTCATCCTGCCTTTCCCTCTTTCCTTACAGCCGTCATGCGTCTGGTATCAGTTGCCAGTTACTGTCAGTTGTTACTCAGTTTGGTCTGGGCCTATTGTCAGTCATCACTAGTTGCTCTCAGTCTGTCCTCACTCAGGCTCTGTGTTCACCACCTGCTGAGCAGCATTTTTGGGCTCCTTCCAAAGTTACCTTTAGCTTAAGGGAATTAAACTATTAAATATCCACAACATCTCTAGCAGTGGAACCCTCCTCCAGAGGGTTCCTTTGCTTTCAAAGTACCCTAGCTGGTGGTAGTTCCCCATGGGACAGAGAGTATCAATGGCCAAAGTATCCACATATGACAGTCAACAACACATTCATTTAAATACCTTCAAACTATCACAAAATTGCACAAACATAACTCCTCACTAAGTTGTGTACACCCAATAATTTCAAAGGCTAGGTGCCTGCAGTTAAATGTGTTGGAGCAACCGGCCACACCCCTTGCCTGAGCTTTTTAAGCCAGCTTCCTCCAGCCTCACTCAGAAGCACTGTTTCTTTCTTTGCCATCCTCCCCAATTTCTCCTCCAGTGGCAATCCTCTCTCCATGGGGCTCCTTCCTAAGGTACCTTTAGCCTAAAGGAATTGTGTTCCTGTGGCATCTCTAGGGCGTGGTACCCTCCTCAAGAGGGTTTCTTTGCCTTCATGGTACCCCAAGAGGGTGGTAGTTCCTTATGTGACAGAGAGTGTGATCTGCCAAAGTATATACCTTTGATAGTCAACAACACATTAATTCAAATACTCTCATTCTATCAACAACACTGCACAAGCATAATTCTTCACTAAGTTGTGTGCACAGATTGAACTGTCAAGATGCGCTTTAGTGCACAGAAAATAAAAGACAATGGCTGGAAAAATTATCATGACACCCAGAAAAGAGATGTGCTCTGAGAAATCTTATATTCTGCTGCTGCTGCTGTTGCTGTTAGCTAGTATTGTGCTGTGCTGTGCAAGTTTCCATAGCAACTGTCAAGATCCACTTTAGTGCACAGAAAATAAAAGTGAATTTCCATGGTTGAAAAAATTCTTATGATACCCAGAAATGAGATGAGCTCCCAGAAATGTTATATGCTGCTACGTCTGCTGTACTTTGTGAATGGATCCAGATGACAGTCTTCAACTCAAGTATCGATTTGTTTTATAGTGACCTTCCAGCAAAGGGAAGTATTTATTTTGTATATTTTTTGGGTTATGGGGGTAGGCAGGTATTTGAAACCATTGTACTTCCTATCATCTTTTATCACTCTTTCTCTCTTTGCAGGTGTTTATTGCTCGGGTAATGGAATCCTGTTGCTGCATGGCCTTGCCCAGATATAGTTATTTAATCTCGGAGTGTTTTGTACCATGGAAGGTAAGTATATTTTTTCCTTTTTTTCTTAAAGCATATCCATATCCACATGTCACTGTATAACTTACTTCTGCTCCTATTTCTCTTATTTCAGGTATTTTTCTGATGCATGACAGACTGCACAATGAAGCAGCAGTATCAGTTGGAGGACTGATATATGTTTGATGCAGAGGATGTGTTGACTTTAATAAGTTCACGTACAGTGGTGGAGAAGCTGGAGAAGGAGGAGGAGGGTCTGAGCATTGACCTGGCGAGGTGACCACATCAACGATCTGGAGGAGATTAGAAGATGACAATGGCTTGCTTACTGTAGGACAAGGAGGAATTTGTCTTGATGGCAGAATGTATATAGACCTGATGTGAATACAAGATAGAAATTATTTAGACTGTAGTACGCTTTATATTGGGTTACAAAATGGGTCTCTGTGGGAGTACCACAGGGATCAATACTAGGACCTCTTCTTTTCAGTCTATTTATTAATGGCCTTCCAGGTGCTTGTCCTCAAACACAGATGCTGCTCTATGCTGATGATGCGGTCATCTTCGAATGCAGCCCTCAGCATGAGATCATCCCCTGGAACTTTAAAGCAGCTTCAAGTCCCTTGAACACTGGTTCAAGCAGAATAAGCCTGTCCTCAGTTATAAAAAAAAACAAAATCATGCTCTTTACCAGTACCCATCTTAGGAAGAAAACTCCCCTCTTGATCATCTTAAATGCACTGGGATTCCCACTAGAAGAGGTGTCTACCTTCAGACATCTGGGGGTAAAACTGGATGAGTCTCTTACCTTCACAGAGCATGTGGACAGCACTGTTATCCTGGCCAACAGAAAACTAGGGGCTCTTTTTAAGTAGCACCTGAACATAACGCATGAGGCCAGGAGCTTAGCCGTAGCAAATTCTGTCCTCTCACTCATTGATTATGGTCTCGCTGTATTCAGAGCAGCCTCTGATACTACCTTGGATAGGGTGAGGGTACTGCTCAATAAGACCTGCCAATTTGTCTTGGGATCAGACAGACTCACACATAGCTGTACTCTTTATTCCCTCACTGGTTGACTTCCCCTGAAGGAGTGCTTAAAGTACCATTGTATCGTCCTGGACAAAAAAGCACTTCTTGGCCTTTCCCCCCCTGCTGTAGCCTCACTATTCTGCCATGTCCACAACCAGTATGCTACCAGGAGCATGTTAAGACATGCACTGGTAGTCCCCAATCATAGAACAAACCAGTCTTTGATCATTTACTTACCATGCAGCACACTTGCTTAACAACCTCCCTACCTCCATCTCTGAACTGCCAGTTCAAGAGTGCCTTCAAGAAGGACCTCACTTGACACTCCTCATGCAGATGTCTATTCTAATCCTAACCTGACCCTGGACATCCAGTTTTCCCTCTCCCTCCTACCCCCTGTACACCAATGCCCTCCTCCAAACTTGCCTCCCATTCCCACCTTTCCCCTCTTCCTCCTGAACTAATCTTGGAAGTAATTACATCTATACTAATCAACTGATTTATTTATTAAAACATAACTTGTACTGTATATTTGATTATTGTTGCTTTGGCAATGCTCACTTGAGCTGCCTGTATCCAATGTACTGATGGTATTGACAAATGCCCATATATGCTGCCTGTATCAAAATCCATTTATTACAATACTTGACGTAGAACCTTTGCAAATGAGCACTATGCTCAAAGGTTGTCTGATTTACTAATAAATAAATAAATAAAATGCAGTACATCTGTGAAAGGAAAACAGAATAAAAATATTAAAAGAAAAAAATAGCTTATTGAAAGGCTATCTAGTGTCACATTAATGATTGCCCGGCCTTGAAATGGAACAAAGTTGCCACAGACAGAGGAAACAGAGGAGAAGTCTTGCTTCTTGGATAGAAAGTCAGCAGGACAAGAGAAGACCTGTGAAGACAAGGGAAAATTGTGTAGACATTAGCAAAGTGGCCACTGCGGGTGACTCACCACATGGACATTACATACGTTTGTCCATTTCAAGTCTTACTATGTGTGTTACTCATGAAAAAAAATTAATTTAGCCTGACTTTGCCATCATTGTGGCTATATGATATTTCCATCCATCGTCCAATCCCACTGTTTCCATGCCCATCACCTGTGAAAGAAAAACAGTCATTTAGCCTGACTTTGCCACCGTTGTGACTGCACAATACATCCATTGTCCAATCCCACTTATTCTATACATGTTACTTGTGAAGAAAAAAAAGAGGAATTATTTAGTCTGACTTGACATTGCCACTGTGTCACTATTTATCTGTGAAAAGAAAAAGTTTACATTAAAACTTAAAAACAGAAAAAGATAATATCAGATACTTACTGTACCATCTGATTGGTGATGGCCATACCATGTACTGGCACAACGGTGCCACAAGGAGGGGTGGCTGAGGAAGACACAGCTTTAGTCTATGGCTCTTGGTGTGCTGTCTGAAGTGACAGCAAGACAAAAGGAAGGAAATAAACACATTTTAATGCCTCGTATTCAAGGTGGAAGCCCCACCTGCATGATGACAGACTCCCCGCCAATGGTGAGGATAAGTAGTGTAAAGGCAGTGGCAGGTTTCAGAGGGTGGTGTTGGGGATATTTTCCTCTGAGCCATTCTCTCTGCCAAGTGGGTTGCCTCAGGGCTCGGTGTTGTCCCCATGTTGTTCACAGTGTATCTGCTGCCCCTCAGAGACATTGTAAGATGATATGGGCTGAGTTTCCACTTCTACACAGATGACACACAGCTCTATCTGTCTTCTGCACCCAACCAGGATAGTGTGGTCTCGATGTTTAACAACTGTCTGGTGGAAATCCATGACTGGATGAAGTCCAGCTGGTTGAAACTGAATTCCAGAAAGACTGAGGTGTTCGTGGTGGATCCGGGGCACCGAATAAAGAGGTCAGTGGTGGGGATACCATCTGGGTTTTGGATCAACGGTGTACAGCTACCCACCTCTGAACATGTGCATAATCTGGGGGTGGTATTTGACAGATGGGCTGACACTGTGGGCGCAGGTGTAGGCAGTCGTCAAATCCTCCTTTTGTCATCTTAGGAACATCCCCAGAATTAAGCACCTTGTTCCATCCGATAATTTGCCCACATTGATCCTCACCTTTGTGACCTCGCACCTGGATTACTGTAACTCCCTATACCTAGGGCTTCCAGGGGTTGATGTCCGCTGCTTGCCGCTGGTGCAGAATGTGGCAGCACAATTACTGACTGAGACTTCTCGTACCGGTCATATTACTCCCATGCTGCGCAATCTGCACTGGCTGCCTATACAGTGGTGGACTACCTTTAAGGCCAGTCTTATGACCTATAAAGCCTTACATGGACTGGGACCGGGTTATCTGCAAGAGCTCCTGGTTCCTTACAGCCTTGGCTGACCTCTCCACTCTATTGAGGAGGAGTTGTTAGAGGTTCCCAGCGTGTGGCTGAAGACATCTGGTGCAAGGGCTTTTATGTTCATGGTGCCATCCCTGTGGAACTCTCTACCTCATCAAATTAGAGAGTGCAGGCCATGGAGGGTTTCAAGACCAGTTTAAAAATGTATTTATTCAAACAGGCTTTTAATACTTGAAGTGTTGGGACTTCAGAAGATTTTAATTGACACTGCTGTGTATGTTTTATGTGATTTTATTTAGTTGTTTTAAGATGTTGTATGTAAAGCACTTTGATGTTTAAATCGCACTATACAAATAAAAATATTATTATTATTATTAAAAATACAATGAAAGTAACTTACCATTACAGCACACAATGTTGGCCTTTGCAGGACTTCTGGTGTTGATGGCTCATTGACAGGTTGTCAGGTTAGCTGGAGGGATACCTGGTGGACTGGCTGGTAGGATGACTGACAGGCTGGCTGGTGGGATGGCTGGCAGGATGGCTGGCAGGCAGGTTTGTGGGATGGCTGGCAGGCTGGCTGTCCAGACAGCTGGCAGGATAACTGGTTGTACATCTGGAAGAATGGCTGGCAGGCTGGTTGGTGGGATGACTGGCAGACTGGTTTTATGTGGTAAAGGTGAGTCTAAAAGACTGCCTATCACATAGAGCGAACAAATCTGAGCCCAAGGTCAAAAGGGAGACAGATATTGTGCCGACCATCACAAATAGCGATGGTCAGTACAATACTTAAGAAAAGCACACAGAAATCATTTTTCTATGCGGGGGTTGTGCCCCCTGAATCTCCCGCACCCCCCTAACTTAGATAATCAACTCTGAGGGGCGTGCAGACCACGGGGCAACTTATTGGATTGTAAAAAAAATATATATATTCTGCCTGTTGCTGGACCCAGACCCAGGTCTGCTTGCATTGCAAGTGGTGGTATACACCACTACGCTGTGCAAGCAGCTCAGTAGGAATTGGCCACAAAGGATGCCATATCTTGCAATAGTGAATACAGCGCCTTGCTATACTCACTATACAGAATATAGCCTCATATTGTACCACTCAATCTTCCAGCTTCAGATGGAGCTGATGCAGCTAGTTCTAGATCTGCAGGTGCTTTAGATGGTCACAGGGCTTTCAAGAATGAGCAAAGTGGCTGCAGATGCAATGGGCCACAGTCAACATGGACTTGATTTCAGGATATGACAGAAACACCTACACTACTAGAATAAGACAGTGTACCATGTATGGAACCCAGAGAAACCTACTATCACTAATGCATTTAACCACATTCAAGTCATATTACTCACAATGAAACCCAGTTTCAAGGAATGGGGGTGCAGCCACTCATCAGTTTAGTTCAGGAGTAGTTCTTATATTTTCTGACCCATGTGTTGTCCACTTACACACTCTTCACTGCCAGCACGGCATGCTGGCAAATACCCAGAAGGTTGCTATAACCACAATTGGGCTTTGTACAGTAATTCCCTAAAATAATTGTGGAGTACACCGCACCACAGGTTCAGCAGCTTAACCTTTTCCTTTGTTTTATTTTCTGGTTCCCATAGAGGCTCCAGTTCATCATCCCCAGATTATCATCCCCACCCCATCCCAACCAAGGCTGCTAACCTCCGCCTGAGATCCATCCTCCTCCTTCTCATCCTCACTTTCTCCACCCTCTAGTTCCATGTCAGCATTCATGCATGCAACAGTCAGATAGAAACATTGAAACATAGAATTTGATGGCAGATAAGGACCGCTTGGCCCACCCAGTCAGCCCATTTTCCTACCTCATGGATAAGCTGCAGATTCTAGTTAATCAACAGCTTACTTCCTCCTACCCCCCACTAGAATTGCCTTATGTCTGTCCCATGCATTCTTGAATTCTCCCACTGTTCCTGACTCCACAACCTCCTCAGGAAGGCTGTTTCATGCATCCACAACCCTCTCTGTGAAAAAATACTTTCTAACATTACCTCTGAGCCATCCTCCCTCTATCTTCAAATTGTGCCTTGTTCTTGCACATCTCTTTTTCTGGAATATACTACCCTCTTGTACTTTGTTAATTCCCTTGAGATACATGAAAGTTTCACTCATGTCCCCCCTTTCTCAATGGTATACTCATTAAGCTGCTTTAGTCTCTCCTTGTATGTCTTCTCGGAAGACCCTGCACCATTTTGGTTTCCTTCCTCTGAACAGCCTCCACTGTGTCTATGTCTTTGCAGAGATGGGGTCTCCAGAATTGCATGCAGTACTCCAGATGGGGTTTCAACAACTGTCTGTACAGAGGGATAACAACATCCTGCTTTCTACTGTTGGTGCATCTCCCTATGCATCCCAGTATCCCCCCAGCCCTCCTTACTGCCTTCTCACATTGCTTACCCACCTTTAGGTCATCTGATATAATTACTCCTAGGTCTTTTTTGATTTTTGTTCTTGTCATTATTTCACCCACCCCCATGGTGTACTCTTCCCCTGGGTTTTTGTTTCTCAGATGCATTTCATTGCACTTCTTTGCATTGAATCTGAGTTGCCATATATTTGACCATTCCTCCAACCTTGCCAAGTCCCTTTTCATTCTTTCCACCCCACCTTGTGTATCAATCATGTTGCAAATCTTTGTTTCATCTGCAAAGAGACATGCTTTTCCTTCCAAGTTCCTTCCAGATCTCCCACATCAGACTGTAAGGGTAGCACCCATGTACAGTGCTTATTACTGAGAGCTGCACTTTTGAGTGTCTCAATAATAACGCTCTTCATGACAGCAAGTGGTGCAATACATCGCTATATCCTGTATAGCAAGTATATCAAGGAACTGTACTCACTACTACAGGATATAGGATCCTGTGTGGCAAATTCCCACTGAGCTGCTCGCAGAGCGTAGTGGTGTACCCTACCACTTGCAATGTGAGCAGACCCAAGGCTGGCTGAAGGCTGAAGCATTAAAAAATAAAATAACTTGCCCATGGTCCGCACCCCCTCCATTGGAGTTGGTTATTTTAGTTAGGGAGGTGTGGGGGCACAGCCTCCTGCATAAAAAAAGTTTGTTGGCGTGCTCTTTTAAAGTATTTCAGCGACCGTCGCTATTTGCAACGGTCGGTACAATATCCATTGCCCTTTTGGCCATGGTCTGTTATGTGTTCACTTTATGTGATAGGTGGTCTTTCAGACTTGTCTTTATCACATAAAACCAACTGTAAGCCATGCTGAAGCTCATTAACAGCACCATCAACAGCAGATATGGGAATAACATCCACCACCTTGTCATCTTCAACTAGCTTTTGAGAGCAAGACATTTGTTGACTTCTTGGACTGATCCTCCTATTGCTGCAGTACCAGCACCCTTCTGCACTGATGCCACAGATCTGACTGAGAAATGTTTGGCCACTGTAATGCCCCTACCGCTTATGCCAACTAGTTATTTTCAAGTGCTAGTACAGTACAATCTCAATTAGCCAAACTCTCTGGGATACATCAAATTTGCTTAGATAAGAGACAGTTTGACAGTTTAAGGAAATGACAGTGACACTGTATAAGAGCAGAGGTGCTAAAATATCTTTGTTGACAATTTGGTGCCAAACGTCCATAAAATGACTGTGTTACAAACTTGAGTTGCACATTTCCCATGCACCCTTGTAACTTTGCAAATTTGCTATATTTACATGCCACATTTTCAACACTGGCATTCTTACACCTCCTTATGAACTGTACAGCTGTAATTTTTCACATCCTGACCAAAATGTTTTTCCGCACAGCACCACCAAAGCCAATGCCAGCACGACAACATTCGGCATTGACAAATGCTTGTTTTTGTATGGCTTCCACAACTGTGAACCAAAATCTAAGTGGGGTCTCACATATGCTCTATATAAAGGCAACAGAACATTTGGGTTTTTTGACATTATATTGTGTCGCATTATCCACCATATCTTATTTGCTTTACTTATAGTATTTGAGATATGGGAGTCAAAAGACATACTTAAATCAACTGTAATTCCCAGATCCTTTTCACTGTCCTTACTAACTAACTAACACACTGTCATAAAGAAAATATTGATACTTGGGATTCATTTTCTCAAAATGCAAGACACAGCTTTTGAAGTATGAAAATAAAGATTCCATTTTATGGACCAGATTTGTAATAGTTTTATATCTTCCTGAATAACCTTATAATCAGTTTCATGACTGCAGATGTTACTGATTTTGCAGTCGTCTGTATATTTATTAATATTACTTTTGATGTTTAAAGAGAGATTGGATATAAAGACCTGGAAGATAAGTGGGGCCAAAACTGATCCTTGCGGAACACCACTTGTAACGTCCTTCCAGCTACTAACACATCCATCTATTATAACTCTCTGCTTCCTATTAGTTAACCAATTTGTGATCAATCTAATAAAAATTGGTTCAATATTATGGAGATGAGCAGCTCTTTCTGGGCATTTTTATATGTAGATTTTTGAGCACTGTAGTTAAAGTAAATGCAGGCAACAGCAGAGACACTAAAACACTTCCCAGTTTACTGAGTTAAAAGTAGGTACAGTAAAAGTAACAAAATAATATATTTTGTATAAGCTTTTGTTACACAATCAATACAATGCACATCGGAGAATAAGAGGATATACAAAAGGGGATAATTATAAAGACTTTACTGTCACAGTTACAGTAAACCTGTAATTTTAATACCCAAACAAAATAATGGATCCATGACTGGTCGTTGACAAAAATTTTGTCGAATGACCAGATAGTGAAACTGGCAGGTCAACCAATTTTTGGGGTTGGCTGCTGGTTCCAGGGAACACACAGTGTTTTCTTCGAGAAGCTTCATCTCCCTGAACCCCCCATGAGGGGGGCTGTGACCCCTGAACCACCCCACTAAGGATTATCAACTCCAAGTCAGAGCTGACTTGGGGGGTGCAAGACCCCTGACAGACAGTGCCAGGTTCCAGTGCAGACTCTACAGCAACGTGGCACTGTAGTCTCTATAGTGTCATTCGCTGCGCTGGTGTCGCTGTGTGTGGGGGGGTACCCAAAATAACTATGATCAATATAGTAAAACCAGACTGACAAAGCTAGTTCAATAAAACACACCAAACTGCTCTACAGAAATAAAATAACAATAGTAGAAAAATAACAAATCACACAAAATAGAAAAAATAATAAGGAAAAAAACATTGAGGAAAACAACACTAGTGCTCACAGACAGAGCGCCTTACTTGATGCTAGCTAACATATCTCCTATCCCCCACAGCACTGTTTTACTACACAATAGGAAACCACTACTTTAAAGTAAATAAATCAGAAAAATACCAAAAACATTGCAAGCAAGAGGCACATGGCACTCTAGACACATTTAGAAATGATTTTGTTCAAAAATATTCTGCATTTAAAGCACTTTTGAAGGTTTTTGGGCACAGAGATTCTGAAAAGACTTGACACCAACTCTCTCTTCAGAAGATTCACTGCATTCAGCTTACCTGTGTGAACAGAGTTCATTGCACTACCATGTGACCTTCAATTCCATGGGACACTGTAAACTTCACATGTGGACCTCAATTCTCAAGCAACATTACCAAACTCCCCGAATCACAAATGTGATGCAAATTACAACTTCACATTGCATTTGAATTAAATTTGTGAATTAAGGTGAATTTATGAATTTCTCCACAAATCAATTTTTTTTTACTTTGCACACCTCTAGGTGCAAAGCTGGAAAGGTCTGGTTTCCACATTTTGAAAGCAAGATGCTGAAAAAAGATGAGCAGTGTTAAAATAAGGCCCTTTTTAAAAGACTCTTATAGAACCAAATACCAAAAGCTAATATTGTTTTCAAACTCAGTTACAGGTTGGAAATAGACCGTAGTAAAGACCTGAGGTGAATAGTGATCTGCAACACATAAAGGTATACTTTTCAAAATAGACAGTGACTAGTAGAAGGGATTCGATAAACTATCAATATCAGGTTGTATTTGTTATTTGCTTACAGATATTTGAGCACAAGAATACCCACAGGGATAATTTAAAATAACACGGTTATTATGGCATGATGATATACCAGGATAAATATTGATGTGGTATTTATAGTTATAGATTAGATTGTGCAGATAAGAATACATTAAAGGTATGGTCCTTTTACTTTCTTATACAGCATTCACAAGACACTGAAAACATGAAAGCAAGGGAAAGCCGTAGTTCCGATCCAGTATCCAGGTATATGGGTGAGTCAAACTGAGCAACTCAATATGAGCGACTCAGTTTGACTGCTTGTCTGGTGAGCTAATGGAACAGGATAGCAAGGTGCGGTATGAGCTAAAGTGAAAGAAGAAGAATAGCGAGTGAGCAGTAAAGTGAACAGTAGAGGGAGCTATAGGGCAGAAACATATGGGAGGTGGTTAGGCAGGCAGTTCCCAGCTGGCCACTTGGTTTTGTGGCTTGAGTCACTGCCTGCATTACGAGAAGACCTGGGTTAGGAGCTTAGTATGTGCATGCATATATTTTTACCATTTTGGGTGTTTGGGTGATCATTTTTTTGTGTCTCCCAGTCCCCGGAACTGCGCTCCATAGTCCCCTGGCCCCCTTCCCCTGAATAGCTCCCTCCCATGTTACCTCCCTCCCAAGTATCAGGCCCCCCCTCGGAGTTGATTATCTTTAGGAAGGGGGGTGCAAGAGGTGAGTCAACCACATGGGGGGTGTGGAGGTCACAGCCCCCCACATAAACTGTTAGAAAAATCATCCCATAGAGTGTGTTCCACCGCTCGCTGTTGTTGGTGTTGCTGAAGTTCACAGATGTTGTGATTGTTTTCAGCATTGTGGACTCGCTGCATTGTATGGCGCACTTCTTTCTTTGCTGTTATGACATGGAACCTTCAGATCCATGCAAGGTGAACATAGAAACATAGACTTTGATGGCAGATAAGGACAGCCTGGCCCACTTAGTCTGCCCAATTCCCTACCTATTGGATAAGCTGCAGATCCTAGTTAACCAACAGTCTACTTTCTCCTACACCCCACTGGAATTGCCTTATGTCTGTCCAGTGCATTTTTGAATTCCTCAACTGTTTTTGAACCCACTACCTCCTCCGGAAGGCTGTTCCATGCATCCACCACCCTCTTTGTGGAAAACATATTTCCTCACAATGCCACTGAGACATCCCCCCTCTATCTTCAAATTGTGCCCCCTTGTTCTTGCACATCTCTTTTTCTGAATGATGCTACCCTCTTGGACTTTGTTGATTCCCTTGAGATACTTGAAAGTTTCTATCATGTTCCCCCTCTCCCTCCTTTCCTCAAAGGTATGCATATTAAGCTCCTTTAGTCTCTCTTCGTATATCTTCTGGTGCAGACCCTGCACCATTTTAGTTGCCCTCCTCTGCATTGCCTCCATCTTGTCTGTGTTCTTGCAGAGATGGGGTCTCCAGAATTGCATGCAGTACTCCAGATGGGGTCTCACCAACTGTCTGTACAGAGGGATAACAAATTCCTGTTTTCTACTGGTGATGCCTCTCCCTATGCATCACAGTATCCCCCAGCCCTCCTTACTGCCTTCTTACATTGCTTGCCTACCTTTAGATCATCTGCTATGACTACCCCTGGTCCCTTTCCATTGCTGCTGTTGTTAGTACCTTGCTCCCATTGTGTACTTTTCCCATGGGTTTTTGTTTCCCAAGTGCATTACTTTGCACTTCTTTGCACTGAATCTAAGCTGCCATACATTTGACCATTCCTCCAGCCTTGCCAAGTCCCTTCTCATCCTGTCCATCCCCCCCTTGTGTATCAGCCCTGTTGCAGATCTTTGTGTCATTTGCAAAGTGGCATACCTTTCCTTCCAGTCCCTCCACAATGTCACCTATAAAGACATTAAAGAGGACCTGTCCCAGTACTGAACCCTGCAGTACCCTGCTAGTAACCCTCCTTTCTTCGGAGCGGACTCCATTTACTATTACCTTCTGCGTCCTGATGTCCAGTCAATTTTTTACCGAAGCTACCTCCCTGGAACCCACTCCCAGGCTGGCTAATTTGTTTATTAATCTTTTGTGTGGGACTGTGTCAAATGCCTTACTAAAGTCTTGGTAGGCCATATCCATAGCCCCTCCCTGGTATACTAATTTGGTCACCCAGTCAAAGAAATCTATTAGATTTGTTTGGCATGACCTTCCCACTGTGAATCCATGCTGCCTTGGGCCCTGTTCCCTGCTGGCCTCCAAGTACACAGCAGTTTTTTCTTTCAGAAGTGATTCCATAATTTTCCCTACCACCGAGGTCAAACTAACAGGTCTGTAGTTTCCTGCCTCTGCCTTGCTCCCACTACTGAGAAGGGGAATCACATCTGCCCTCCTCCAGTCCTCGGGTACCACACCATCCTCCCATGATTTGTTAAAAAGGGTAGTCAGTGGTGTCACTAGTTCTCCCCTTAGTTTTTTGGAATTCTGGGGTGAATCCTGTCAGGCCCCATTGCTTTGTCCACCTTCAGTTTTAGGAATTCTTTCAAGGCTGTTTCTTCTGTGAGCATGGAAAAACTTTGTATATATGTTTAATTTAAAGATATACTATCAGTATAAAGAAGGCTTAATATAAAAAATTATTGTATATACAGTCCCCGCCACTTATAGCACCCACGCTGTATGTGGGCAATTGCTTTTAGCGGGCAAATTCTTGTTTCCACTTGCCCAATACATTGAGTGCAATGTAAACATGCTAGTTATAATGATCTATGCCCACCTTCTATTTTGGGCAGATTAGCTGCTACAGCTTCAAAAGTTCAGCTTGCTGAAGTGTGAATTTACTTTCTAACAACTATTTTACCCAAAACAGAAGGCAGATATAGAGTACTAACTAACCTCTAATCGGCCCTGGCTTGATGTAGCGGCAGTGAATGGAAGAGAGGACTGTCTTACCCCTTGCGATAGTGAAGGGAAGAAGTGATCTGTCCAGAAGAAGGGGTACGATTAAAGGAAGACCCCCATGTGCTGCTGTATTGTCCTCTGAAAAGGTAGCAGTAGTGAAGGGAGCACTGTAAGATCTCAGACAGTTGAAGTAAAAATAATCATTTTTGGTTACAGCAGCCACTCCTTATAACAGGCAGAATCTGCTTACACAGATGTGCCCGTTATAAGCGGATTTGACTGTATAGTCAAGGCTCAACTACTGCAGCATTGTATACCTTGGGTTCAAGGGAGGCATGCAGCTATCACTGCAGTTGCTGCAGAACACTGTGGCCCAGCTACTGACAAACCTACAAGGCTCTACATGTGCTGGGACATGGTTACCTGTCAGACCTCCTGCATCCTTAGTTCCTAGAAATTATCTGCACTCCACCAAGGACAGACTCCTGGTAGTCCTTAGGGCAAGACTAAAATTGTCCAGGGACAGGGCATTTGAGGTGGCAGCCCTGGTCCCATGGAATTCCTTACCTAGGACTTTAGGTCTTTAAACAGCACCTGAAAACATTTCTATTTAAGGAAGCATTTGGGGATTAAATGAGGATATTAGCCATAAATATTTATTTATGTCCGTTTTATCTCCACTGGATAGAGTTGATAATATTTATGTATTTTATGCATTTTGTTATTTTTGTAATGGTACCTCGAGCCTCCTGGGAAGGGCGCCACAAACAAATAAAGACTACTACTACTACATGTAATCCAGGTCATCATTTCTCTTGAAGAAGCATTATGGTAACACGGAAATACATTGAGTTATGAAGTGTATGACCTAAGTGAATATATGGACCATGTAAAGAACTTTTAAAGAAAAAAAATTGCAAGTGAGCATTGTTCTATTTGCCAGGACTGTTCTGAATATGGTAATGATCCCCTCAAGGACTCTCACTCTTGCTTTGCCACTTATACTGGAACTGCTCACGTGGGAAGTGCTGGGAGGAGTGGCTCAAGAAGGTTTTACAAATGTCCTGCCCTTGCTAGGAGTACACTCAGCACTGATAGGGTACTTGATTTATCAGCTCTTAATGTACAAAGGAATGGCAACCTGGTGACTGATGGAGAGCCACACGCAAAAGCTCATGATTGCTAAGAAGTGATGATGAGCTGGTCCACACCGGGGTCCAGACAGAACATTGACTGACTCAAGTAAGGTCTGCTTGGTGAAATAAATGCAGCACAGAGTCAAAAAAGCCCCACTCTTGGTCAGAGTGCACTCCCCAAATGGAAAACAGTTATTTTTTTTAATATAAGTTTTAAGATGTATTTTAAATAGTTTTTGAATTATATCTAAAAATAGATTTATGTAATGGTTTCCAAATATATGCATTATATTTCAAATTGGCAAGTTCTGAAATACTTGAAATATATCTGATGCATATATTTCAGATATATCTTAGATACTATTTATTGTATATATCATAGAATTATCTTGTTAATATTCTGTGAATTATTCTTCCATATGGAAAAGAAATATATTTTAGATGTATTTATAAAAGTGCATTTATCTGCAGACTATATGTCATATATATATATATAGCATATTTCCATGATATCTTTATTAGAGGTGCATGATATACTGCATAAGTTATGTATCTGTGTATACATTTTGAATATTAGATATACTTTTTATATAGTTCACAAATTTCTAAAACAGTTTTTTTTTAAATATATGTATTATTAAAAATATCTTAAAAACCCAAACAATAGATTAATCTTGATGTTGCATATGTACAACTGTTTATTTGGAATTTTTCTTATTTGCAACCACTTAGACGACTACAGTATCAAACACTAATCATTTAATGATGCACCATTACTACTGATTTACAGATTACACATATATACTTACACATAGAACTTATCTCTTGATCTCATTATTTTGTAAGACTCATATTGGTTTTTATACCACCCCTGTTTGGTTCCTTTTTATGTCGGAGTGAGTTCCAATATGTACTTATTTTTTTGCTCTTTTCCTTTCCCTCTGGTTTGTAAGCTAATTCTATGAATTCAAAACTATTTTAAAAAAGGAAATTGCCATGCTTTTGGTTGATAAACCATACATTTGAAATATGAAAATTAGTTATGTAAATCTGTACACAGTACCATAGCACACATTTGCATAAATGTATTTGATATATATACAAGAATATATTCTGCATATATTCTACACATACATTATCT
Organism: Neoceratodus forsteri; assembly: GCA_016271365.2. NCBI lineage: Eukaryota > Metazoa > Chordata > Ceratodontiformes > Ceratodontidae > Neoceratodus > Neoceratodus forsteri. Next base: position 535,906,584 of record CM057449.1, on the reverse strand, counting down.
TGCAAGCAAACAAGATTCATATTTTGCAGACAGCAGAAGCTCCAGAAGGCACTTCTTGGATTTTCCATCACAAAATGTATTTGTACAGTAAAAGTAAAATTGTTAAACTAAAGCCAAAAGTAGCAACAGTGAAAAACGAACTTTCCCACAGCACAAATATTTCACACTTTCTTAAAGGATGGGAACAGCGCAAAATGCCAGTCATGTGGGGAGGACTGACTTTTACTATGTGTACTGCTACTTTTGGCTTTGGTCTTACATGTTATCTTTAATGTAGAAATAGTGCATTCAACATATATTAACAGACTGTAGCCTGTGTGTATTTTAAATGTATAGGTAATATATAGTCTAGTCATATTTATAAACTATAAAACATATTTATTTGCTATGTGAAACATATATTTACAATGTATTATCTGTACATATAATACATATATTACAGATACTTTCCAGATGTATATCAGGCCGAACCTATATTAACATATATGAACTATATCTCAGAATATAAATCTCTAATATATTGAAAATATATGTTTGCTAACATACAGTACACTTATTATAGAAATTCCAGGCTAAAATTCTGCTTGCATAAAACTATAAAGATTTTTCATTTTAGAGTCCATAAAAACATTAAAAAGTAAAACAAAATATGTTCTTTGACAGTATAACAAAACATATACATTTAGAATAGCAATGCCAAGTATAAGACACACATTATTGAATTCTGCAAATATCTAAAGTATAACTGGAAAAATGCACAGATATCAGAAATATGTGATGTATTTGGCATATTCAGATATAATCTAGATATTAACACAATACAGTATAGTTATTTTCCATATGGGCTTATATGAAACAATTGCTGGTGATCCACAAGAGCCCAATGATAACATAGATCATGAAATGAATGTGCATATTATTGTACATGAGGCAGAGCCAATTGGGCCTCTGACAACCAAAAAAGTCTGAACTGCTTTGCCCAACTTCAAAACTGTTCTTTTAAAGGTTGGGTATTTTTGCATATAAGTCTTATAATTTAAACATATTTTATTAATATAATTTTAGGGTTTCTACATAATTGCCATAGATAAGGGCATCAAAAATTAAATAGGCACAGGTAAATCATAATATATATCTTGGACATATTCAAACTTAAAGAACTATATTTCAAATATATATATATATATATATATATATATATATATATATATATATATATAGTACAGTAGTGCTACCATAGTTAGGATTGAGTAGCACTTTTAAGATTAAGAGTCAAACTTTGCACCTTAATAACTTTGCCATTGTTCAATGGATTGCCTGAAATTTGGAATGCATGATTAAGAACCATACATCTTGGGATCTGCCAACTTTCATACTGGTCGGATATAGGGCTGCAGAGTTATTAAGTGGGATCTGCGCACGCATTTACAGTTTCTGTTGAATTCTTTGCTCATGCCTACAGGTCACAGGGTTTGCATGACTGGTCCAAAAACTTCAGGTAATGTGTGGCCAGGGTCCCCAATGTGCCTTTTGAAGATTTCGTGAAAAAATATTAAACGGTTCAAAAGTTATTCAAAAAACAAGTTCCCATTATAAGTCAATGGGAAACGTTAACAAAAAGTTCAACAGTGTCACAAATGCACTTTTTAGTGTTGCAACTGCCCCTAGTAGTGTCACAAATCTGCCATTTTGTTTTCAGTTGGTGATCAGAAAAATGCTTGGCATTTAAAATTGAGACCATCTAGGGACACAATTCATTTTGTGTTTACCTAGTCAAGCACTGAGGATGCTAGGCATGTCTTATTTGGGGGTTAAACACCCTAGAAATATGTTTTTCAAATTTCTTGAAAAAGTGGTGTCACAAAGTAGTGTCGCACTCATGACACTTTCTCAAATGTTTGTGAAAGTTTTCACAAATCACAACTCTACTTTTTCAGACTATGGCCAAAATGACAGCAGTTCTTTGCCACCCTGCTGCAAAATAATGGTTTGGTCTTTTGAGCTGAAATTTGAATCTCTCAGATGTGCCTTCTGGTAGTTTGGTGAAAAAATATTGCATGGCTGCAAAGTTACAGTACTACGAAGTTGGCATTTTTCCCATAGACTAACATGGTGGCATATGTTGCGCCTTTCGGGGCTTGTATCTTGAAAACAATGTGAGATACAGATTTTTTGTTGAGTAACAGCAAAATCCTAGCCAGGAAAATAATGATTTCTGTGAAATTTAAATTTTTTTTCTTCGTCGTCCGGTTGCTGAGATATTAGCAATTAAGTACTTCCAGTGCTCGTTTTAAGCTTCAAAGTCCATTGCAATGCATATATTCTTTGTACACACTGTGTTTCTCTATGCACCTGTTCAGCAAAAACAGGGTATGTGCTTCTGTTACTGTTACAGTTACTGTTTCCACTTGCATTTATGTCCCCATTTGCATTACCGTTACCGTGTATGCCACCGTGTATGTTACCCTTTGCGTTGTCATTTGTGCTTGCGTTTTCATTACTGTTACCATTTGCATTTCCACTAATGTTTCTGTTTGCATTTTTGTTTGTGTCACCGTGCACATTGCCATTTGCGTTTCCAGCAGCCCTTTCATTTGTGTTTCCGTTTCTCTTTTGTTTTGTGTCTTCCTTGCTGTTACTGTTACCATTTGCATTTGCAATTGCGTTACTGTGTCGTGCACATTACGGTTTGTGTTTCCATATGCGCTTGCATTTCCTTTTGCGTTTCTGTTTTCTTTGCTGTTGTTGCTGTTACTATTACCATTTGCATTTACAATTGCAGTACTGTGCCCATGCACGTTTTGGTTTGCATTTCCATGCGTGCTTCTGTTCCCATTTCTGTTTCTTTTTCCTTTGGCATTATTCTTCAGGTTGACTTTACCATTTGCATTTACAATTGCAGTACCATGTCTGTATGTGTTACGATTTGTGTTTACGTGTGCACTTGCATTCTCATTTCTGTTTCTGTTCCCTTTCGTGTTCTTTTTGCTGTGACACTTAACATTTCAATTTAAAATACTGCTGCCATCACTGTTCACATTACCAGTTGCATTTTTGTACATGCTTCAATGTCTGTTTGCGTCACTGTTCGCTTCGGCATCCCTTTAGCTTGCGTTTCTGTTGACATTTCCTTTACCATTTACATTTGTGTTACCATGTGCATCACTGTTGGCACTTCTGCTTGCATTGCTGTTCCTGTTACTATGTCATAAGACATCACATGGCAGGAGCGCGGGCCCCTCTCGCTGCCACATTACATTCACAATTTCTCATCCTCATTCTCAAAAAGAAGGTAAATTAGAGGCAAAAAACTCCATTTAATGAATCAGTTAGGGTTGTTCCACAGCAACAAAAGTGAGGAAATTTGGTGTTAGGGTTGAAAGCCCTCCTTGGATCCCTCCAGCCCACCCCCAACCAGCATTGGGGTGCACGTTGGAGTTGTCGGTCCTAACTCTCACTCCATTCTCCTATTCCTCAGCTTCTTTACACATGTTATGGGGTGAGAGATGGGGCTGATGATCCTAACATGCACCCCCATGCCAGTTGGGAGGTGGGCAGTAGGGGTCCAAGGGGGGCTTTCAACCCTAACACCAAATTTTCTCACTTTTGTCACTGTGGAACAACCCTAACTGATGCATTAAATGTAGTTTTTTGCCTCTAATATATATATATATCTCAAAGGTGTTTCCAACTTATGATACATCCTGAACCATTCTGTGAATATCTTACATATATCTGAAAATATATCTGAAAACTGCGAGTAGTATCTGACACGTCTGTGAATATTTTGAATACATCTGAAAATATATCTAAATACTTTGAATAATATGTGACATGTGTTTGAATCATTCTGTGAATATCTTGAATACATCTGAAAATATATCTGAAATTATGACTAATATCTGACATATATTCAAGATATATTTATGGACTAGGATATATTTAAGATATTAAAAAAATATAGATCTTTTCCATATGGGGTCAGCTGCAATATGGCAGCTGATTCAGCACCTCCTGCTGCACAGAGAAGTGGCAACCTGGTTACTAGTGGTGGGAGCCACAAACAAAGGCTTATGAATTCTAGGAAGTGATGGCAGGCTGGTCCAAATGAGGGGTCATTTTTTTGTTCTGATCTCCTCTATCTTCAGACTTGCCCCACCTGCTGGCCCCGTGGCCAGGCTTGCCTCCCTGGGCGGAGCCACTGGTGGGGTTCCCCCTTCTAATGGACACTGTTGGCAATCCCCATCTTACCCTCCCAGGTTGGGGCCATAGGAGCAGGACCCCCCCAAGTGGATGCCAGACCCAGTGAATGGTGGTAGAGTAGGTTGTCATAACAGGGGCCAGATTTTCTTCACAATGCTTTGCTTTCCAGGGTGTGAAATGACATCCAGCATCTGCTCTGCCCCCCTAACATGATGGCATCAGTCACAGTGGAACCCTCAGCCTCCACTAGGGGTCCATAAGGTGCAAGACACTATTACCCTCCTTCTTAGAGGTGAGTACCTGTTGCCTATTTTGACTGGAATGATGTAGGCTGAACCAGTACTGGCATCCGATGGCATATAGGTTCTCTCGCAGCTTCTTAAATGAGTCCTTGGAGGGAGGGCTGCCACCAAAGTGGAACCCCTGTTTTTCTTCTTTGTCTCCCTCAGCTTACTTGCTGCCAGTGAGCTGATGCTTCTGATTCTCTTTGAGATGTAGAGGGGGTGAGAGGGAGCCGGCAGTGTGGGTTGTGATAAGTCCATGGGTAAAGCCTCCAGGCCATACAGTTTAGACCAGCAGTTCTCAACCTTTTTTGTCTGCACAGACACCCAGAGCAAATGTCAGTAGTAGCAGGGCCCCCTACCTGAAACAGGATCCATACGTAATCCTGACATTTAAAATCCGCACAGTTTTCCTGATTTTGCATTTACCCGACATGGAATTAGCCCGACATGTGAAATCCCGACTGTACCACAGCAGTACTTTGCACCATCTGACTTAACAATTTAAAGCAAGCATTTAACATTGCATCTGACTGAACGATTTAACACAAGCATTTAACATTGCATCTGACTGAACATTTTAAAGCAAGAATTTAACATTACATCTGACTGTTAAACCAAGAAATAAACATTGCATCAAACTGAGCAAGAAACACCTGAGCATAAAAGTAAAGCATAAATCGGACCACAACACCACAGTCATAGTCAGCTGCACTATAAACATTTTAAGCATGAGTAGGAGCACAACAGTCAAAAAATTAAAAGGAGAATGCTTACCAGATCCAAATGTGTAGCATCAAATTCCTCAGAATCTAGTCAGGCAATAAATCCAAATGGGTAGCAATGAATTCCGCAAAATCCATTAAAAAGTTAAAACTTTAATTAGAAACATTAAAAGCAGTGCTTTCCGTTTAGTGTGCCTCAATGGGTCATGTTACGTGCTATGCTTATAAAAAAATGAATGGGTGTCATCTGTGATCTCTTACTGAGGACGATTGAGATTTTCTCTTCCCCTGCAGCATAAGGTTTTTTAACAGGGGACTTTGACAAAACTCGATTTCTTTTTTCAACAGTTGTTTCTGTCAGTATCTACTCCTTTCAAAGCTCACTAATAAACCTGTTAAAGCTGTTATTCTGACTGCGCTGTGCAAGGTGGGTTAATGTTTATAGTGTGGCTGACTGTGATGCTCCATTTCAGCTGACCTTTTATTTGCATTTTTTATTTGGCATGCTGTGCTGTTTGGACTTCACTGTGCTGTCAGAGTCCAATGCAAGGTGGATTAATAGTGCAGCTTTTAATGTATGCAGTGAACGAGCTTACATTTGACATTTGTCACAGAAGTCGTGTCATTATACAGGTTGGGATTTCACTTGTCTTGCTTTAAATCATTCAGTCAGACACAATGTTAAATTCTTGCTTTAAATTGTTAAGTCGGACAGTGCAAAGAACAGTCGGGATTTCACATGTCAAGCTAATTTTATGCTGGGAAAATGTAAAGTCAGGCAAACGGTGCCAGGATTTTAAATGTCAGGCAAATCTATGTCAGGATTTAGCACCATACCCCCTGCAACGGCAGACAGAGGGTGCAGGGGGTGAAGGTTAAGTTTCTTACCCAAATGGTGATGGAGGTATGGAGTTTGAGCACAGAACTTCTGGCCAGAGACCAGATTTGAATCCCATACTCATTATGTGACCTTGAGGAAATGGAGGTGTGGGAGGTGTTAAGAGTGGAGAGTTGTGAATAAAAGATCCTAATCTGAATCCCATAGAGATGATCTATAATGGCCACCGGGAGAATGTAGGTGCTAGTCTGGACAGCCCTGCAGGTCAGGAATATTCCCCTTTTGTATAATTTGGTGGAACAAGACTGGATGTCTTTCTACATGGATCTGCTATGGCAGAGTATGGAAAGACTGTTAAAAACACTGAGATGGCATCAAGCACTGATTCTACAGTTTCATATTTAATATTTTCCTGATCACTCCAAGGACCTCCTATGCCTTGCTCAGGGACCCCCAGGAGGGCCTAGGACCGCTGGTTGAAAAAGCCTGGTATAGATGGTGGCTGTACAGGGGACGCATTTTCAAAACTGTTTGTGAGCAAATAGATTTCTGCTTCATTTGGGTTTTGTAACATAATGAATACCCCATTCACCTGTATGCAGAGCGTTGCTGTGTATCTCAGTGAAGTGGGGATGTTTAGCTAATAAAACCTCTGATATACCCCAGCATATGTTCTTCATTGTCTTGAAAAATCCTGTGATTAGTCTTGAAATAGCAGCACTGTGAACCCTTCCCACTGCAGCGGCCCTCTCTCCCTTGCCAAGCACAGCATAGCTTCTTTTACTGGGTATTGCTGCAGTCTACAAAGAATTAGTTCAGGTTTGTTTCCCAGCTTGGATCTGGGTGCCAAAGAGTGATGGGCTCGCTCTGTATTAAGTGGTGAACAGTCATGAGCCTATAAGCTGGTTAGTACACCACCATGTTCCAGCACTCTGCACCCTCCAGGATGCCCACTGTATGGAAATTGTTTTGGTGGGCTCTGTTTTTAAGGTCATCCACCATTTTGTGGAAAAACTGAATTTGTTTGTGGTGATCTCTGAGCATCCCTTGGTGGTGTTCTGCTGTACTTTTATGGACTACTAAAAGACTGATAACTGGAATGTCATAGTGAAAAGATCATTATTCGTTTGGTTAGTTGTAGCCTTTAATTCAGTAGTGTCCTGGAGGATGCAGGTAAGCATTTGTGTAATGGTAGCCAAGTCCGTATTGCAGTCTTTTCCAGTGGAACTCATTTGAAGGCTGGCACAAGTACAGAGTTGGAGCTTTGCTAAACCAAGAGATGCTGTCTCCCTTGGGGTTTATATTAGGTCCACCCAAGGCAGAAACATGGTACACAGCTTTTTGTTGAGGTGGTGGTGGTATAATAATGTTAAAAGTCCTCAATACTGGTGTCTTCTGATAGCCCAGGATGTAAGCTGTCCTTTTCTGTATAGCGTATGTTGCTTTTCCTGCATCAATTTGCGGATGGTATTGATATCCCCCTCGTATGTCTTACTCTGTGAATTTAAGCTGCCACCTTATCTGATGGCAAGCTCCACCCCCCCATGTATTTAGTTTAATTTAATTTAGCTTATTATTCAGTAATAAAAATAAAAAGAGACCAAAACAGAAAAAAAATAGATATAAAATATACATCGATTCAATACAGTAAATAAAATTCATGTTAAAAACAGTTAATACAGATGAAACTGGGTTAGTAGTATTTCATATTACCATTTATAATTTTTGTTTTTCTGCCTTGTTTTTGCATCTAGCAGGAAATTAGCTACCCTGGACAAAATATGATTTTCATATATATTCTGCAAGAAAGTGACTTTTCTGAGTGGAAAGGTTGAAGCTGCCAGTATTTGCCCTGGCCAGTATCTTTAGTAATTTTGATATACCATATGCAAGTTAAGCAATCAGGCATGACAGGGTGTGCATCATCATTAGATAATGGCACACCTAGGGTGGGTCGAAGCATGAGGCAGAAAGCTGAGTGCTTCCTCCACCTTAGGTGTGCTGTTATCCCACCATGATGCACACTCTGTAGTGCCTTATTGTGATTATAATATGGCTATAAAAAATTCCACATAACTTTAATGATTATGCAATAAACAGACACAAAAAATCTAAAGATTTAACTTTATTGCAATTAAATTTGGACATGGCATTGAGATAAAGTAGTCCCTTACAGAACTAATTTGCATCACTTCATATTGTTTGCATTTCCTCTTTGTTGTTTTGCATTAAAAATATATGTAACACAAGCAAAAAATCTGAAGGCTTAACTGTATTGCAATTAAATTTAGCCATAACATATAGAGGTACAGTCAAGCCCATTTAAACGCATAAACCACTTAAACACATAATATTTCAAAGTCCCAATTTTTTACTATACCATCAATGATAAAAATCCCTCATAAATGCATAATGAAGCCCATTTAAATGCATACTTTTTCAGATCTAAGACAGTGATATTATTCAAGTCCCCCCTCCCCGTGTCTGACTGAATGTGTTTAAAGCAATGGATTTTTTTATTTATTTAGGAATTCAGATCATACCTTTGAGCTCAGAGCTCTTTTACAAAGGTTCCATGTCAAACAGTGACAATGACAGCAATAACAAACAGTTTACATACAATACTCGAATAGTAGGTAGCTAGTATACAATAAGGTTACAATGTCATTCATAGTACCAATTGTGATAGTACAGCATCAAGAGCATTCAACAAGGGTAAAGGACAGTGCTTATATGTAGCAAAGGAGATAAAGAGGTGTGACACCTAGTGTTAGAGTCCAAGGAGGAGTCAAGGGAGGGGGAGGGGGAGTGGGTGGCCAACAGAAGTGGCTTTGTTTAGGAGGTTGAGAGGTAGTGGTAGTAGGTTGGTTTTAAGGTTGATCCAGTGGGAGAAAAGGCATGGGGAGAGAGGAAGATAGAGGGATAGGGCAAGAGGGAAGAGTAGGGGTTAAAGGAAGGGGAAGGAGAATGTAGATGAGTCAGCATTATGGGTGTTAGAGTCCTAGTGGCAGTCACAAACTGTCCTAGTAAGAAGGTGTTGCCTTAGGCCATTTTTGAACTGTGAGATGCATTGGGAGTTTAGAATGTGCACTGGGATTTCATTGAGCCATTGGGGGGGCCCTATAGCTGAAAGCACACTGTCCCTGCACAGTGCGATAGAAAGGTGTTGATAGGGCCCCCCTCATCCTGTCTCTGGTGGTCTAGCTGGTAATACTTGGTGTTAGGATGCTAGAAATGCATGGTACAGTTTTACCCATTAGTGCCTTTTTTCCAAGGCGAGATGTTTGGAATATAATCCTGTTCTTTAGTAGCAGTCAATTGGTCTCCACGTATAAGGAGCAGGTGTGGGTATTTCGATCTGCAGCTATTGTGAGCCTACATGCCTTGTTGAGGGCAATGTGAATAATTTTTAGTGCAGTTTCTGTTGCTGCACCGTAGACCACCAATCCATAGTCGATGGTTGAAAGGATGGAGCTGTAGACTGAGAGACGGAGGGCCTCTAGAGTGAGATACTTTTTATGCCTATATAGTACATTCAGCTTGGTGTTCACTGCCTTTACCACTGTGTCGATGTGTTGGGTGAAGGTGAGGCAGTCATCAATGGTGACCCCCAGGTACCTGAAGGTTTGAACTTGTTCCAGCGGCTCACTGACTTTATTGGATATGGTGAGGGGAAGGAGTTTCTTTTTGTGTTCTGGGCTGGCTGTGAGCATCACCTTGGTTTTTTTGTAGTTTAATAGAAGTTTAGGGCTACAGAACCAGTCTTCCAGCTTGAAGAAAAGATGCCTGCAGCTCGGAGTGGAGGGCGACTATTGATGAACTGCTGGTGAGAAGCACAGCGTCATCTGCGTAAAGTATCAGTTTAGTGTCACAGGCTTCAGGAAGATTATTTAGGAAGAGGCTGAATAGTAAGGTCCCCAGTATTGACCCCTGTGGGACCCGTAAAGATACCTCATTGGAGCTAGATACTGTGTGCCCAATTTTTACACGTTGGCTTCTGTGTGTTAGGTAGTCCTTGAACCAGCAGACAGCATTGGTTGCAACCCCCAGTTTCTGTAGTTGAGTCAGGAAGAGAGAGTGATTGACACTGTCAAAGGCTTTAGTGAGGTCTATGAAGACTGACCGCACCAGCTTTCCTTATTCTAGTGCCTTGTATGAGTAGTCAGTGTAGTCCAGCAAAGCTGTGGAGGTACTATGATTCTGCCTGGAGCCATGTTGGTTGGAACATAACAGGTTGTATTTGTTGAGGTAATCTGTGAGTTGGGCGGCCACAATCTTTTCCAGGGCTTTAGATAAGGGAGAGAAGATGGATATTGGCCTATTACTGGCGGTGCATATCATATCACCATTCTTGTGCACCGGCGTCATGAGAGCCTGTTTCCAGATCCCAGGGAACTGTGCAAGAGCCAGCGATTTGTTAAATAGTTTTGTAACTGGCACGATGATGACATCCAGTGTTAAGGATGGGAGTTTCATACCAATTCCATCACTCCCCATTCTGGTCTTGCCTAGTATTTTTTTTATGTGTTTGTAAGCCTCCTTCACTGACACCTTTTTGAAGTAGAAGACAGGGATTTAGCCCCCTTGAGGTGTGCAGTTGGTTTGTTCCCCAGCAGGGTGCAGGTAGTCAGGGGGTAGCACTCCATTCAGGTCTGTAAACACTGTGTTGAGAGAATCCACGATGTGCTGAGGGTCAGTAATCGTGACATTGTTAATGTTGAGCGAGTGGGGGATCTTCTTCTCATCCTTCCCAAGAAAGTTTTTGATGTTCTCCCAAAAACTCTTCCCATTGCCCCAAGTTTTATTAAGCTGCTCCTTGTGGAAGTTGGCCTTTAATTGGTGGATAAAGTCAATGCAGTGGTTTCTTGCAGCTCTATAGCATTGGAAGTTGTGTTTGCTGTGAGAGGACCTGGCTTTTTCCCAGAGGTTTTCCCTTTCCTTCATCTAGGCGAGGAGATCCCTTGTGATCTAACCATTAACTTGACCCCGAATTCTTCTTTTCCTCAGTGGTACAAAGATATCACAAATCTTGTTGAAGCCCTCTATAAAGAAACTTAGGGCCTGGTCAATATTAGGTGCATGATCGATGGGGGACCAGTCATACTGGGAGAGGGCCCCAAGCTTGCCCTTCCCTGAGACCCTACTATTAATTATGATAGGCAGGGGCTTGCTCAATTTGTTTGACCATGTGAAAGTGACTGGGGAGTGATCACTTAAGGCATCAGACAGGACCTTAAGTTCAGAGATCCGAGAAGGGTAACTCAAGAGGAGCCAGCCAAGGAGGGTGTCTTTTCCTGTTTTGTGGTTCCACCTTGTTGGGCTGTCTACAAGTTGGGTCAGATTGGAAGTAGCGACCATCTCCCTGAAAAGGCGTGGATTCCCTGCCCTCCCAGTTGATGTTAAAGTCACCTGTTATTAGAAGCTCTGTGCCCTGAGAAAGGGTAGCAATTGTATCCAGTATCTTTGGGAGGCCATCCCTGGCTTTAGTGGGTGGAAGATAAGTAAGCAATAATACCCAACAGGGTGGGCAGTATTGTGCTATACCGGACCGCCCAGGGGCGTAATGAGGCCCGACGCCGCAGGCGGAGGGCCTTATAGCCCCTGGAAGGTCCGGTATAGCACAATACCGCCCACCCTGGAGGGTATTATTGCGCTTAGAAAATGGGCACTGTCAAAAAAATTAAGTTTAAGAAGAAAAAGGTTAATGAAAATTTAATTTCAAGTAAGATTTGTAATAAAATAGTTCCTCCGCCTGCAGTTTTGGAGGTGGTTGCCATGGTTACACACACACACACACACACACACACAAAATCATCTTTCAGACTTACTTGTGCCCCCAGAAACCCTGGTCATTAGCGAGTGATGATCAGTGATGCTGTGCCCCACACACACACACTGCAGGCGTTTCTTGATGGAAAGGGCAGATAAAATACAGTCAATAAAGAAAGGGCTGCCACTCGTTCACTCCTTTATGTTCTGCACTGTTACTTACTCAGTCCTCTCGCTCCATACTTTGAAAGGGCAGATTTAAATGGAGGCAGAGTGACTGATATACTCCGCCCCAACCTCTGGAAGAAGACATGGAGTTTTCTAAGTTAAATAGCGTGGATAGATTTTGGAGATTCGATGTACTGTAGTTAAAAAAAAAGAATATCGGTGGCAGGCGGTGGCCAGCCGCACTGGAGAAACCGTTTAGGATCACCTTTCACTGCTGGAATCTTCACACGAGCCTTTTTAATTTAAATTCTCCCTACTTCTCCCACTTGCAGTTCCGTTCCCAATTGAGCAGGATGAGCGTCAGAAACAGCAGTTTGTTAACCCCTGCCTCCACCTACATCGGTAGAAAGGATAGAGGTAATGTTTGGGGAAGGAGATGTCTGAAAGCGCCGATTGTGCTGCGGAATTAAAATATTGTGGACTTTCTAATGATGGCTTAAAACCTATTACTTTTGCTTTATTTTTTGTAAAAGAATGGCAGTGGATGTTTGTGTACTGAACTTAAAATTTCTACGGATTTGGAAGACGAGGGGGTGGAGGCCGTAAACTCTCCCGCTATGCGGTGAGAAAATCATGGCAGTCTTTTTTTTTTTAACGTTCTAATTGCATGCTGATCTTGGCAATGAGGTTTGTGGCATGCCTGGCACTTTTAATACCTGGGCTCTGTTGCCTGATAGACTCCCAGCTTGCCAGCGCTATCAGCCAATCAGAGCATGGGAATTCTCTGGCCCATTTTCTAAACTGAGGCTAAGATTAGAGATTTGCCATGCCATCCGACCTGTGCTTTTATTGCTAGTAGTTCATGATCATCCTTGACCCTGGTAACAGGGAGGACCAAGCAGCATAGGTAATCCCTGGCATAGAAAAGGACTCCTCCGCCTCTCTTACCACACCTGTCTTTCCTGAATGTTTGATATCCCAGGAGTATCACTTCATTGTCTTTTATCTTGATTGACAGCCAGGTCTCTGCCAGACAGAGAATGTCAGGTACATGGTGGGACATCCACGCTTGGAGTAGGTCAAACTTTGCTGTGAGGTTGCAGATGTTCAGTGCAGCTACTTTCAGGCCTTTACTCATGTTTCCCCCTGCATTTGATACTGGTGGTGGGCCAGGATTGGTATGGACATTAACTAATAGAAGAAGAAGCATGAATATTATTTTCCTGGCTGAGAGGTTTATGCAAATGGTGGAAGCGTATCTTGCGCCTTCTACTCTAGCAATGGGGAGGTGAGCATTCACCAGGGTGATCTTTATGGGCATGAAAATGGTAATGTTGATAACCATGGCAGGTGTCAGGGGCCCCAGGCTAGCTGCTGGGATGCAGGTGGTGGAAAGCTGGAGCTCCCTCGGTACAGTTAGCATTGGGGTGCCATATAGGCCATTTTTGTCAAGAGCAGGTTCTCGCAGGGGTGGTAGTAGTCCAGCTTGGCATTGTGGGCCTGTAGCACCCACAGCAAATCGAAGAACTGGGAAGATAGAGTAATCCATGGTAGAGCAGAGGTGGTGGCACTTGGGTGATCTAACAAGCACACCAGGAGATAGCAAAGGAAAAATTCTGATGGTTAATTACATCCACAGGAAATTAACTGTTGATATCCAGGATCACATAATATGTTAACATTCCTGAAAGGTGATAAACTGTGGCCTGGGCATATGCAATGCATGAAATCCTTTTGTCTATATGTTTCCTTTGATCTTCAAAGTCCTCAGAGACAAGTACAATTCCTTGAGAGTAGGTCAGACAGTAGTCATATGCAATATGTGAAATCCTTTTGTCTGTAAGTTTCCTTTGATCTTCAAAGTCCTCAGAGACAAGTACAATACCTTGGGAGTAGGGCGGACAAAAATGTTGATTCAGTTACAAAATGTGTTAAAATTCCTTTGTTTTTTAAAGTCCACAAGTGCAGCTGCTTTAAGAGTGGTCAGACGAAAATGTTGCAAATGTTGATTCAGTTGCAGGACCCAGCATCACCATGTTTGTAAGACTAGATGCAAGGCATATGCTTCCTTGGGGAGGCTTCAAGAAAGTTGATTTAAAATTAAAAAGCTGATACCTGATGATGACGATTTGCAGAAATTCAGTCCAGGAGACTTTCACTGATGTTGTGAGCAAGCATGGCACAGGTATTCCCAGCAGAAAAACATGTAAATGAACAAACACTAACCTACAGACCCAGACAAGCACAAACAGCCACCCACACAGCCCCAGAAAGAGCAGCTGTTACCTCGTTAGCATGATAAAGCAGGACAGGTGTGATTCCAGTACTGAGTTGCTAATTCACCTCGTTAGATTGTTAGCACACTTAATTGCTGAATTGCTTGTGCTATTTATTTATTTATTGAATTTTGTTGACCTGGTAGGCCCACTGGGCCCCGGAGGTCCCTTTTTCAGGGGCGACCCGGGGGTAAACACTACAGTACAGGTACATAGAAACAGTAAAAGCAGGTAAGAGCTGTAAAATTATCATACAGGTTAACAGACAGTACAGATAGGTAAGCAGGGCTGCAAGCTTGCATAAATTACAAATGGTTTAAACAGAGATAACACACATACGGCAAATACCATACTGTATAACTGTGAGAGACTAAATAGCCTTTACCATCCAGAAGGTGGAGAGGGAGGAAGGGCCGAGACGTAAGGTCAGTGCCTAGTGCATTGGCAAGTGCTCCTTGCGAACAGGTGAGCTTTGAGCTTAGTCCGGAAGCAGGTGATAAACCCTGCCTCCCGTACCTCCCAGTGGGAGTTTGTTCCAGTGGCAGGGTGCAGTAAAAGCAAAGGACCTGGACCCAGCTTTTGTCTTTGTTTTGGGGACCACTAAGAGGTTTTGTCCTGAGGCGAGGCTCCTCAGGTTGGTTTCTGACACTAACTAGTCCTTTGAGACTAGGGGAGGTAAGAGCCCCAGAAGCTTAAAAGTAGACATAGAGTGGGGTAGATGAGGCGGCTTCCAATGATGGCTAGCTGAGCTTGGCTTGAGCCTGCAGTGGTGTGTCCTGGGGTGAGATAATGTTGCAAATCGGACAATCTTATTGTATAGGGTCTGGAGCCTGCCAAGTTCGTGGTGGCCACGCCTTGGAGAACGGGTGCCGCAAAAGTGAGCTGAGGAGAAATCGCTGGTTGCGATGGCAACTCTGGCTTCTGGGATAATCTGGTCCTTTATTCTGTAGAGGATACCGAGTTTACCATGTATGGCTTTGGTGAGTTGGTCAATATGATTTTTAGGGTGAAGCCTTGGTCCAAGGTTAGCCCTAGGTATTTAGTGGAGGTAACCACCTCAAGTTTATCGCCCCTCTGGACTGGAGCTGAAGGAGCAGCGACCTATCTGTACCCAAGGATCTGGGCCCAAATAACATCGCTTTAGTTTTGCTGCTATTTAATACCATTTTATTCCGAGAGAGCCAGTCCTCCAGCAGAAGAATGTCCTCTTGAAGGGCTTTCCCCAGTTCTCCTAAGTTAGGAGAGGCTTGGAAAATGACAGCATCGTCCGCGTATTGGATGACGCTGCTGCTCCCACAATGTGAGTGCAGATCATTTATAAACAAAGTGAAGAGAAGGGGACCAAGTATTGACCCCTGAGGTACTCCTACTTTGAGCGGTGCAGACTGGGAGACATAGTCCTTCCACTTGACCCTCTGGGTCCGGCCCATAAGGTAATTAGCCAGCCATCCAAGGGCATGCGTCCATGCCTAGGCGCACATTTTTGTAAAAGGAGGTTATGGTTTACCCGATTCGAATGCTTTAGAACAGGTCCATGAAGACGGCCAGTGCTGACCCTGCATCTATATTGCCTAGGATATCAGCTGAAAATTTGGTTAGTGCAGTGTCCGTCCCATGCTTGGATCTGAAGCCGTGCTGCGATGAAGAGATAATCTGGTGTGTTTCCAGATATTCGCGTAGTTGATAGTATACAAGCTTCTCCTGTAATTTCGCTATTGCAGACAACAGGGAGATAGGCCTGTAGTTCCCGATAGGCTCAGTGGCCCCACCCTTGTGAATGGGGATCACAAGGGCTTGCTTCCATGGCTCAGGGACAGACCCTTCCATAAGGGACCGATTTATCAGCCAGGTTAGAGGCTTGGCTAAAGATGGGGCACCCTCCTTGAGGATTCGAGTCTGGATCCCATCAGGGCCCCAAGTGCCACCACTAGCCATGAGGATTTAAGGATGAGCAGTACCTCCCTTTCCTAACCAGCCGCAGATGAAACAGAGGGTCTAGTTCAAGGGTCAGGGGCCTATTGGGTTCGCTCTTGTTATCGAAGGACCCACCTTATGCGCATCAGGTTTGTGAAGAAACCGTTTAGGGCCTCTGTGATGAGCGCCTCTTGATACTGCCGTTCACCAGGATAGGGCCAGTTGTCAATTCGTACCTCCTTTTAGGAGTTCATTAATGTGTGACCAAGTATCTAGGGTTTCCCAGGTTAGCTTTTGGAGACTGGTGATATATTCCTTCTTGGCTTTCTTTATGGCCAGTTTGCATTGGTTTCTGAGGGCCCTATAGTTAACAAAGTCCACTGGAAGCTTAGATTTCCTGAACTTTTCACGCTTTGTCCCGAGTGGACATCAGGGCTTTAGAGGGATGAGATCCACTTATAACAGCTGCCTTTGACCCTATAGGTTTTCATAGGGGCAAAGAGGTTGGTGACTTTAATGAGGGTGGTTTGGAAAAATTTGACAGCATCCTCCAGGTTAGGTAGGAGTCTAATGGGGTTCCAGTCAGTGCTATTTAGGTAGCCAATGAACTGGTCAGGGTGGAAGCTGGAGTAGTCTCTGGTAGTAATAGACCTAGGAGGGACTTTAGTAGCATTATTCTTCCAAATGACAAATATAGGTGAGTGGTCGCTCAGGGCATCTCCCAGGATCCTGCCAGCTTTACATTACTAGGGGACGAGGTCAGGACCCAGTCTATTATAGAGTGCCTACCAGATTTGTGGTTCCTTCTGGTCGGTAGGGTAATTATTTGAGCGAGGTGGGAGTCATGTAGAATTTCGTTGATGGCAGATTTCCCTTCCTGACCCCAGTTTAAATTGAAGTCGCCTAGAAGGATAGTCTCGGAAGCAGTGTCAACCGCTGAGCTCTTCAGGAGCTCATCCAGAGAGCCGAGTGCATTGGATGGTGGG
Organism: Neoceratodus forsteri; assembly: GCA_016271365.2. Taxonomy (NCBI): domain Eukaryota; kingdom Metazoa; phylum Chordata; order Ceratodontiformes; family Ceratodontidae; genus Neoceratodus; species Neoceratodus forsteri. The sequence continues at coordinate 535,889,424 of CM057449.1, read as the reverse complement.
CTATATACGCAGCCAATAGTGAGGTGCTTAACCCCACCAATTTTGAGCCGAACGAATATAGCTTCAGCATTCAGGGCCAGGTCAAGGGGCTGCCTGACGAGAGAGGAAGAGATATTGTCCTTGACATAAATTAGCACCCGGCCCCCTCTTTTGGAGGGTCTATCTTTTCTGAAAAGGACATAGCCGGAGATTGCTACTTCATGATCTGGAATGTGGGGTTTAAGCCAAGTCTCTGAGACCGCTAATAGATCTGGATTATAGACTGCCAGCCATGCCTGCACCTGTGAGATCTTAAGTCTCAGGCTGCAGATATTCATATGCACCATCCTCAGACCCTTGGCTCCATCCCAAGCCTTATCAAGGGGGGAGGAGATAGAGACATTGGCTGTCTCTGGGCCAGGGTCAGGTTGGATATCTCCTGCCACTAGAAGAAGGGCAGCTAATGAGCTCAGGAGTGTGATGGTTGGAAGGGGTATGGACACGATGACCTGCCTAGGGGTAGGTCTCCTACTGAAGAGAAGGACCCTGTAGAGGACCCCTTTCTTAGAGAATACATGTGCTGCCAGGAGAAGGGAATTGCACCTTGGGGGGGACATGCAAAGTGTCCAAGCCTCCCTTCTCTCGACCCCTCACGGGTGTCGTGGGGGCAGAAGGCAGTTTTAGCGAGGACGTCAGTCCCGAGTTGCCCCAGTATGTAAATCAATGCCAGGATGATGCCCCTGTTCCAGTATGGAGGAGGCATGATGTGGCTTATCTGTGCTTCTCGCCTGGATAGCAAGAGTAGGGCCAGGAGGCCAAGGGTTAGTAACGGGCAATAGTGACTGTGACAACTTCCCAAGAACCACCCTTACACTATTAGTGTGCCGGAGCAGGTTCAGCAGTCTGATTCACAGAGCAGCTAAAGTAAGAGCAGTTCACGCCCTAATTAACAGGAACCTAGTATGAAAGTACTAGCCATAGGTCATAAGGTGAAGAAACATCTGAGTCAGGCCTCCACCAGGGGTACAACAAGCAATTCCTGCCTCGCAGGGGAAGAGCAAAACAGGCAGGAGACACTAGGCGGTTGGGTTGCTAGCGAACCTACGGCAGCACTATTCCTTGTCACAGGAGAAAGCAGGATGAAAACTTACATCGCAGTACCACCTAGAATGAGTAGTGTCAGCAATACCAATGACTAACATTTAGGCAGCTAATACAGAACTAGATTATTGTGAAATATTTACCACAGGCTTCAGTTATAAGTCCTGAGGCTACGATATGAGAAGCCCGAGGGCGAGGGCTACAGGGTCAGTGGTAGGCAATAGGCAGACAATTAGAATAGATTCGGTAAGTTTAAAGCTAACCTAGGTTAATCAGTATTAAGGATCCTTCGGCACCAGAACCGTGGGAGACAGAAAGAATCAGGTTAAGTATGCTGCAATGCAAACAGTCAGGCAAATTTGTCCAGCAGGCACCAGAACAGTGGGAGACAGAAAGAATCAGGTTAAGTATGCTGCAATGCAAACAGTCCGGCAAATTTGTCCAGCAGGCACCAGAACAGTGGGAGACAGAAGGAGTCAGTTTAAGCTTGCAACTTATGGAGTTAGATGCAAAAGTCAGGCAAATAGTCTAGCAGGAGAACATTTCATAGAGGTAGACTAGCATAGTTTGAGACAGCACAGTCACAAGGGGGGAAACCGGCGCAGTCTGATGCTCCTGACATGAGGAAGTTAGCTCGGGGAAAGTCTAGTGCTTTTTGTGAGGCTGAATAATGGGGGAAAGCAGGGCACACACCAGAAATCCGTGGCCGTGGCAGGAGTGGAGAGAGCAAGTGAGAACACGGCAGGAGGTCGTTGCAGACTAAGGTGGCTTGAGCAGAGATCAGCTGGTGACATGAGAAGGTAGCTCCTCCTGGTGGAGAGTGTACGGGGATTGGATTGGGGAGAGAGAACCTGGGCAGGGCTGCAACTGAAAGCAGCCTGTACTGTTCAGCACAACCACAGGGCGGGTGGGTGGGCAGTTCAAAAACTGCGAGGCCAGCTCTTCCCTCCGCTTGCAGGCTTGAGTCCAGTGGAGCTGCCGGAGCCTAAAACCCGGGAGGCGGGGGGGACCGATGCAGCCAGTTGCCTACCCACCCCAGTCTGTTGCAGGGAGTCCCAACACAAGTACTGAGCAGCCTTTTAAATCCCCCGCTGCGTCGTCGCCGATCCTTTCAGCCAATTGCGAAATGGGTTTTCCTAAAAACCGCGAGGAGCCAGCTCTTCCCTCCGCTTGCAGGCTTGAGTCCAGTGGAGCTGCCGGCGCCTAAAACCGGGAAGCGAGCGGGGGACCCGATGCAGCCAGTCACCTACCCGCCCCAGTCCATTGCAGGGAGTCCCAACACAAGCACTGAGCAGCCTTTTAAATCCCCCGCCGCGTCGTCGCCGATCCTTTCAGCCAATTGCGAAATGGGTTTTCCTAAAAACTGCGAGGAGCCAGCTCTTCCCTCCGCTTGCAGGCTTGAGTCCAGTGGAGCTGCCGGCGCCTAAAACCGGGAAGCGGGGGGGGGGACCCGATGCAGCCAGTAGCCTACCGCCCCAGTCCGTTGCAGGAGTCCCAACACAAGCACTGAGCAGCCTTTTAAATTCCCGCCGTGCAGTCTCGATCCTTTCAGCCAATTGCGAAATGGGTTTTCCTAAAAACCGCGAAGACCAGCTCTTCCCTCCGCTTGCAGGCTTGAGTCCAGTGGAGCTGCTGGCGCCTAAAACCGGAAGCGGGGAACCCGATGCAGCCAGTTGCCTACCACGCCCCAGTCCGTTGCAGGAGCCCCAACACAAGCACTGAGCAGCCTTTTAAATCCCACTTGGCGTCCGTCGATCCTTTCAGCCAATTGCGAAATGGGTTTTCCTAAAAACCGAGAGCCAGCTCTTCCTCCGCTTGCAGGCTTGAGTCCAGTGGAGCTGCGGCGTCTAAAACCGGAAGCGGGGAACCCGATGCAGCCAGTCGCCTACCCGCCCCAGTCCGTTGCAGGAGTCCCAACACAAGCACTGAGCAGCCTTTTAAATCCCGCCGTCGCGCCGATCCTTTCAGCCAATTGCGAAATGGGTTTTCCTAAACCGCGAGAGCCAGCTCTTCCCTCCGCTTGCAGGCTTGAGTCCAGTGGAGCTGCCGGCGCCTAAACCGGAAGCGGGGAACCCGATGCAGCCAGTCGCCTACCCACCCCAGTCTGTTGCAGGGAGTCCCAACACAAGCACTGAGCAGCCTTTTAAATCCCCCGCCGCGTCGTCGCCGATCCTTTCAGCCAATTGCGAAATGGGTTTTCCTAAAAACCGCGAACCAGCTCTTCCCTCCGGCTTGGGCTTGGGTCAGTGGAGCTGCCGCGCCTAAAACCGGGAAGCGGGGAACCCGATGCAGCCAGTCGCCTACCCACCCCAGTCCATTGCAGGAGTCCCAACACAAGCACCGAGCAGCCTTTTAAATCCCCCGCCGCGTCGTCGCCGATCCTTTCAGCCAATTGCGAAATGGGTTTTCCTAAAAACCACGAGGAGCCAGCTCTTCCCTCTGCTTGCAGGCTTGAGTCCAGTGGAGCTGCCGGCGCCTAAAACCGGGAAGCGGGGGGGGGAACCCGATGCAGCCAGTCGCCTACCCGCCCCAGTCCATTGCAGGGAGTCCCAACACAAGCACTGAGCAGCCTTTTAAGCCTTTTGTGTTGAGCTGCCCTTCAGATTCTTATAATGGCCACATTGAACTCCTGTCCTGCTTTCCCTAGCACAAAGAAGAAAGAGCTAACCTACGCCAACAAGATAGCTGTGCTGGATGATTTAAACTTGCCTGGGGCTACACAGAGTCAAGTTGCGAGACAATGGAGGATCTCTCAGTCTCGAGGGAGTCACCTGCAAAAGATCAAAGACTCAGTCTGAGCAGAATTCCAAAGCAACTCAAACATGAGCTGGAAAAGAAAAGGGAAGGGTAAGGACTCAATAGTGGAGGATGCTCTACTGTGTTCATTTGAGAATGCTTGGGGCTCAGATATGCCTGTTTCAAGACCCCTAGTGCACGCTAAATCAAAAAACTAGCAGAGGTCTTATGGAAACCAGAATTTGAACCAAGAAACAGGTAGCTGTGCCTTTTTTAAACAACAGCACGACATTATGTTTAAAAAGGCACACAATGAAAAAAAAAAGATGGCCTACACTGCTGGGGCTGATAATTGGGCACAGACAGTGCTCCCTATGATTTTGGTCACATTCCAATCAAAAGATGTGTAAAATGCTGATAAAAAGGACATTTACTACATGGCCACACCAGATGGGACACTTACATTCAAAAACGATTCAATTTCTGGGAGTAAAAAAGAAAAACCGCACATTACTGTTCTTACATGTGCAAACAAGTACGGCAGTGATAAGCGCAAGTTAATGGTCATAGGCAAGAGTTTGAAGCCTAGATGTTTTAAAAACATACAATAGATGTCCAATGTTTACCTGCAACTTACAGGGCAAATCAAGATGCATGGATAACAGCATTACTGCTTACTGAGTGGGCCAAAGACTTTGATAGGGATATGGGTTGCAAACACAGAAAAATAGTCCTCCCACTGGCCACCCCCCATTACAGCTCTATAACATCACCATTTTTTTTTTGCCTCCTAATACTACGCCCTTGATTCAGCCCATGGACATGGTCATAATTAAGAATTTAAAAAGCCTGTACAGGTGTTGCATGCTGCATAGGATTCGTATATCCTTTGACAGTAAGTCTACAATTACTGTGAATGAGCTGGCCAAAAAGTTAATCATACTGAATGGCATTCACATGTTATGTCAGTCATGGGGTGAAATTAAGTGCGAGACCATTCAAAACTGTTAAAGGAAGGCAGGGTTCCATAAAGAAATACCATCTGCAGAACTCAAAATTGAGATCCAGCTAACTGTGACCGAAAACATTACTGCTGAGGAATTTAATGCATTTGTAGACATTGATAATACAGTGCCATGCTTTGGCGAAATAACTGACTCTGAAAGTGGAGAAAGAAACAAAAGTCTACATGCCTACCAATTCAGAGGTGCAGCAATGCCTCAGTAAACTGTAGCAGTACATTGATCTGAATGCTGTCTGCAATGAGAACTTCTTCACTTTCCACCACATCGAAGACTTCTGCACTTCAACAGCAACCAACAAAAAGTCAGCAGAGTAAAATTTCTGAGATCTTTTTAAAACAAAGTTAATTGTTTAAAACTAAATGCTTTTAACAGAAGCACTAACCTGCACAAGAAAAGACTGTTGCCAAATAAAGTTGATTGTTTACAAAATAAAGTGATTTCAACAGAAGCACCAAGTCACACAAGAAAGCACTGTTTTACAAGCACCCACCCTCCCATAAACAAACAAGGTGCCTGTATCCCCACAAGCACAAAGTCTTAACTCAAAAGCAAGAACAGTTTCACAACCTACCCTCCCTCCCACAGACAAGCAAGGTTCCTGTATCCCCACAAACACAAGCACAAAGTCATAAGTCATACCCTCCCTCCCTCCAACAAACAAAAAAATAAAAAAAAATTAATGAAATGAAAATCGATAAAGTTTTTATCAGAGGAAAAGCAGAAAATATAACATATTGTGTTCCCCATATAAGAACACTCATAGCATCCAACCAAGTATTAAAAACTTGTGATTCCTTATGTGCACAGTCAAACCAAAGCTGCACAATGTGAAGTATACAGGACCGCATAAATGCACAGCCCACTTAGACACGTACTTTTGTTGCATCCTATGGGTATGCATTTAAGTGGGATCCACTGTACAGTAGTCCCTTGTCATGTCTTGGAATGCCTTTTTTATACATTAGAAATAAGCAAAAAAACTGAATGTCAAACTGCATTGTAACAAAATTTAAACACATTTAACCACATTTACTGTACTCCCTTGCAGAGCTACCCTTCATCTTTTGTTTATTTATTACATTTTACTGGTAGGTGTAACAAATATCATTTTAGTTGCTTTATAGTACTTATGCTGGTGATGGGTTGGTCGAACATAATGCCAAGCTCCTGGACACAAGCAGGTTTACTGTTTCCTGTTGGAACATATTAATATTTTACACCAAACCAGCTAAAGGCACATCCCTTGCAGAAATAATTACAAGAAATGTTTTCATGCTGCACACGTAAAACTACCCATATGATATGCATGCTGCAAGCATGAGGTAAATGTTAAACTGGAACTGATTGCATGCATATGACATGCGTGCAGCAAGCAGGTGTGGAAAGTATGCTTTTTATGTTAAATTGGTACAGACTGCATGCATGCAGCATGTGTGCAAAAAGCAAGTGGTCGCTGATAACTGCACACATAAAAGTTAAATGACTTGCTCAGGCTCACACCATATACAAGTGGGGGTTGATGAGATTCAAATGCAGTTCTTCAGGTCTCCAAGTCTTCTCATTAGCAGTTCAGTGCCTTTAACCACTAAGCTATACTGACTGCACACATATGGCTTGTTTGTATTTCAATACAAATCAGCATACATCTGCACACATGTGGTATGCTTATGGCCACTGTTATACTTTTTAGTTTTCTTGTCCTCCCTCATCTCAGCTGCATGGCTGAACTGTAGTACACATACTGTACTAAAGTATTTGTATTTCTTTGAAACTTGGCTTCCCAGCCAATGTCCTTTGGGGTAACCATTGCCTCAGTGCTTGTGCACTGAAGTTCTTTGTCTTTTAGCTTGTTTTTTGTGTTTATTAGGTTCACTGCAACATAACTCAGATAGACCATCTTAGGATAGCTGGTTCATGCCACTGGGGTGTCATAGAGATGAGGCATACTGATGAAACACGTGTCTGTGTCTTTCTGTTGGCACCCTTTCAGACTGTGTGAGAGGCCTTTTGGCACCATGCATTTCTGCTTAAAGTTGAACCAGCATAATATCTGTGGTGATTTGTGTATACAGCCTATGGTGCTTTGCATTATGGGGGTATGTATGATTTTGTATTTCTTTGAAACTTGGCTTCTTGGCCAATGCACTTTGGGGTAACCATTGCCTCAGTGCTTGTGCACTAAGGTTCTTTGTGTACTGTATCAATGGAAACACACATGGTTCTTCCAACCCCAAATACACACACTTACCCACAAAGCTACTTAATTACTTCTGTCTGGCCTGTACTCCTATTTTCTTTCCATAGTTTTGAATGCTTCCATGCAAACAGACATTAAGGAGCAAATGCAAAAGTAGCAATAACTCACACCCACCCACATGGCAAGCCCCCACCCCCATAGGTACACACACTGTAGCAGGTGAGGCCATGCTGCTACAGACAACCCACTAAGTATAGATATAAGACAAGAGTCTCTTACCTGAGTACTAGTGAGCCAGAGGCAGGAGTCTTTAAGAAATTATGTCCATGCTTCAGAGTGCTGAGGCATGCCCCCTTGAAATGAGTGGAGTTATTTTTTATTACTATTTTTTACATTATGATGGTGAGATGGAGAATAATGAAGGCCACTGTTCTACTAACAAGACCCTTGTTAGTCAAGCGGTGGTCTTCATTAATCTCCAACTCTCCATCAATAATGTATAAAATAGTAATCAAAAAATATCCCATTCATTTCAATGGTACACTCTCCTGCAGTTTCCCTTGCCCTATGTCATAATGTGCCTGAGCATGGGGCTGTGGAGATCAGCTTCACTTGGGGGTGGCATAAGCCTGACTATAGTGGGGCTCCAATAGTTTGTGCATGCCATACTGCTCAACTGCCCCTGAATGCAAGGGACAGCCCTCATTTTACCCTTGAAAACAGCTCTGTTCCTCCTCCATCCCTCAAGGAAAACATGCTGCTCACACAGAGGATGTTTGACAAATTTAAACTTTATGGCAGAGGCACCATTTCAGATTTCAGCAGGGGGAGCCAACAACCAGTGGAGGATATGTGCCAGTTAGCCCCTAGATGGCAAGCTCTAGAATGTCTGGAACATGTCTAAAAGGTAAAACTTATTTGTTGTGACTGAAAAGTGATATGCAAATCAGGAAAAAATTCAAATGTACAAGATTCATCTGTCTATACCCCGGAGCAGTGCATCAGATTTGGGCTTAAACTCACCCAGTTACTAACCAATTTTTTTCCTGGCTGAAGTTCTGACCCCCCACCCCCAAAAAAAAGCGCTGTCCCAATTTCTCTCCCTGACTCCATTCCATTCTATACCTATCCCATATGGGTCATGAAGCCACCCAAATGTGCAGAAACATGAAAAACACATCAATATTTCAGTCCTTCCTCCTTCCCCAATTCCCCTATAAAAGCAATTATTTACTTTTACTTACCTGGCCATCTGGTCAGAATCTACAACCTGGCCCACTGTGCCACCAGCCCAGTTTTCAGTCTGCTCCTCCTCCATCCCCTGCCTGAAGCTGAATGCTAGAACCAACCATCCCATGTCTCCAACGTGGTCTGCGACCAAGTCACCTCACCAACCCAACCCACCCAACCTGTGTTGCTTGCTTCTTGTTTTGCTGCTGCCATGGCTGCTGCAGCACTGCACTGATGAAGGCCTATGAAAGTCTACCACAGCACTGTCACAGCTGCTTCTAGGCCTAGCTTGCTGCCATGGGGGGGGCTGTGCTGTTTTCTTTGTGAGGTGAACCTAGTAGAATAAGTAAGTAGCCTAGTCTTGAGTTAGCTTCTAGCTCACCCTCTGCCCCTTAAGCCACCAGGGGAGACAGAGAATCACTAAGAGTAGACCAACAAAAATATGATGCTACAACACTGCTATTGAGAGTTCAGTGCTCACCAATTTCTTCAAGCTGTAGTGTGCAGCCTGTCAGCTCTGTGGCAGTCCAGAAGCAGCTGTTGCAAGTCAAGCTATGGGCTGGTGCTGTGTGAAGGGTTGCAACCCCAAAATTCAGACTGTATCCACACACATAGCACTCAAAGCAAATGCAATTTCAAGAAGCAATTTCAGCAGAATGCAATTTATTTGACCTGGGCTCTCAAACCCAGACCCCAGCACTTTGGCACAAGCTTTCATTAGGGGGATGAAGGCTTGTGGAGTCTAAGTATGGTTTGAGCCTAGTCAAATAAATTACATTTATAGTATCTAAACCATTTGATATGTGGATATACCTATAGTGGGGAAGAAAAGTGTTGTGCTTATGTGACTCATGTGCTCTTGCTTGGCTGGACCTCCTCTGATGGTGCTGCCACTAATAGGTGGACAGAGTGGACAACACAATACAGACTCAGTTGAGTCAGGAGTGCACCTGCAGTGTGAGCTCACACAGGCCAGGGGGGCACTTATTATGCAAAAGATTAAACCCTTATATAATGCCATTATTACCACAGCATAATAACTACCTTGGCACAAATGTGGGGGGCAACTACCCCCCTCTGCCCTACATAAATGGCACCCTTGCTTTATGGTAGAAATTAATTTTCAGGTGTTAATACTGATACAAGTAAATATAATAGCTTTCACTGTGTTCAGATGCACAGTATCTCCATGTTTCAGAATGTGTCCTAATCATTGTGAGGGTTAGTGTCCCTCATTGTTCCTCATATCAGTGAGAAAATATGTGGTATGGTGCATGCTTCCAAGACTCTGCTCAGCACAAAGAGTGCTGAGCATGGCCATAGTGTATATGCTCCATACAGAATGACAAAGGGAAAGTAAGTAAGCCAGAACAATCATGGAGAAACACATTTGTAGCACTAAATATGCATAAAGGGATTTGCATGGCCCAAAACAAAAAGGTCAGGTTTCACAACATGGAGGCCCCTCTTCACACACCTGGAATGGGGGATGTTGGCTATTTCCTAGGCATTCAATGCAGTAAGCAAACAATACTTTACACATTAATGGTAATTTATTGACAAAAATCTAAAGCTATTTTGTAGGTACATCAGGGAGTAAAGGAAGACCAAGGGAGGGATAGTGAGGCTTAATAAAGTGAGGGGGGTGGGCAGAGGGTGACTGTGAAAAGGCAGAGATACTAAACAAATATTTTTACTCAGTATTCACAAATGAAGAAGAGGAGGCACCTAAACCAAACAACAGAAACACTCTGGATAGGGAGGTTGATATCAGCCCATTTATGGAAGAAAGAGTTCTGAAAGAACTCTTAAAACCGAAGGTGGACAAAGCAATGGGGCATGATGGGATTCATCCCAGAATTCTAAAAGAACTAAGGGCAGAACTAGTGACACCACTGACTACCCTCTTTAACAAATCATGTGAGGATGGGGTGGTACCTGAGGACTGGAGGAGGGCAGATGTTATTCCACTTCACAAAAGTGGAAGCATGGCAGAGGCAGGAAACTACAGACCTGCTAGTTTGACCTCAGTGATAGGGAAAATAATGGAATCACCTCTGAAGGAAAAAATTGTTGAGTACCTAGAGGTCAGAGGGGCACATGACACAAGACAGTATGGATTCACAGCAGGAAGGTCATGTGAGATGAATCTAATAGATTTCTTTGACTGGGTGACCAAAGTGGTAGATCAGGGAGGGGCTGTGGACATGGCCTACCTAGAGTTTAACAAGGCATTTGACACAGTCCCACACAAAAGATTAATATACAAGTTAGCCAGCATTGGACTGGGTCCCAAGATGGTAGCCTGGGTAAGAAATTGGCTGGAGAACAGGACACAGAAGGTAATAGTAAACAGAGTCCATTCTGTATAAAGGGGGGTTAACAGTGAGGTACCACAGGGTTCAGTTCTAGGACCGGTCCTCTTCAACGTCTTTATAAGTGACATTGCAGAGGCACAGGAATTAAAAGTACATCTCTTTGCAGATGACACAAAGATCTGCAACAGGGTGGATACACAAGGTGGGGTGGAAAGGATTAGAAGGGACTTTGCAAGGTTGGAGCAATGGTCAAATGTATGGTAGCATAGATTCAATGCTAAGAAATGCAAAGTAATGCACCTGGGAAACAAAAACCCAGGGGAAGAGTACACAATGGGGGTGAGATACTAACAACAACAAAAATGGAAAGGGACCTGGGGTAGTCATATCAGATTACCTAAAGGTGGGCAAGCAATGTGAGAGGGCAGTAAGGAGGACTGGTGGGATACTGGGATGTATAGGGAGAGGCATCACCAGTAGAAAACAGGAAGTTGTCATCCCTCTGTACAGACAGCTGGTGAAACCCCATCTGAAGCACTGCATGCAGTTCTGGAGACCCAGTCTCTGCAAGGACATAGGCAGGATGGAGACAGTCCAGAGGAGGGCAACTAAAATGGCGCAGTGTCTGCACCAGAAGACATATGAAGAGAGACTTAAGGAGCTTAATATATATACCCTAGAGGAAAGAAGGGAAAGGGGGGACATGATAGAAACTTTCAAGTACCTCAGGGAAATCAACAAAGTCCAAGAGGGTATCATCTTTCAGAAAAAGAGGTGTGCAAGAACAAGGGGGCACAATTTGAAGACAGAAGAGGGATGGCTTAGAGGTAATGTGAGAAAGTATTTTTTCATGGAGAGGGTTGTGGATGCATGGAACGGCCTTCCTGAGGTGGTTGTGGAGTCTAAGACAGTGGTGGAATTCAAGAATGCATGGGACAGACATAAGGCAATTTTAAGGGGTGGGGATAGGAGGAAGTAAGCTGTAGGTTAATGAGGATCTGCAGCTTATCCATTAGGTAGGGAAATGGGCAGACTGGGTGGTCCAAGCGGTCCTTATCTACCATCAAATTCTATGTAAACAACTTGCAAAAAGATCAGAATTAATTAGTTTTCCTAATTGTAATGGGAAATCAATGAAAATGTATTTTAATGGTTCTAATTGCTAGCAGTGGTATGAGAAATAGAAACTGATGTGTTATTTTACATGAGATTTGCATCAGGTTAGTTGCTGCACACATAGCAAGCATGCAGCATGTGAACCTGATGTGGTTTTTAAATGATATTCACACCTGCTTAACTGCTGCACTCAAGTCAAGTATGCAACATGCAACACTGATGTGATTTTTAGAAGATGTTCTCACTAGCTTACCTGCTACACACGCCAAGCTTGCAGCATGTAAATCTGATTTGCTTTTTAGACCTAATTCACTTAGGTTCACTTTGTGTATGCAAACCGCATGCAAGTATTGCACAATTAAACATGTGGCATGCATTCTGCATGTACACAGCATGCTTATATTTCTATAAAGGATCTGTGGCCCAAGCCCTTTCTACTCTGAAAATTTCAGATCAAAATTCCAAATCATCTGGGCACTAGATGATGACAGAAAAAAAAACAGAAAAAAATGTTGATTTTTTTAAACTTTTTTCACTATCCAACTCTCAAAATGCTCACATCCAACGGGACCAGAACTTGACAAGTCAAGAGATCTACTCCTCAAGACCATGCTTGCAAACTTTAATGCAATTTTATTGAAGAGTTGCAAAGATATTAAAGTGAAAAGTATCTAAAATGGTGGTTTAAGAAACTTGTTTTGGGTTTGATTTCAAGAGATTGAATGTTTACTATGTATGAAATACAATTCAAATCTCTGCTCAGTTCGACTAGCAAAATGTCCACCCCTACTATTACACAACAGAAGGCCTTAGATGGAACCAAGGTTTTTGTTTTATCTGTAGAAGGTTAAACCACACCCATTTCCCCAGTAAGCAGGTGAAGACAGGAGGGGAATTTGTCATAGTCAACAAAGAAACACCATGAATTAAAACTGTAAGTACTATAGTACTTCATTTTGAGGTGTGTGTGTGTGTGTGTGTGTGTGTGTGTGTGTGTGTGAAGATCATGAGGGCAAATAATTATTATGTTTTTAAATTTAAGACAGCTTTACTTTTAGGGCCTAGTTGAAGGTTTTTAGTGAGTAAAGGTGACAGACAAATTTGTGATGGCAGTAAAGTACATGTTTGGTACAACTGATTTCATATGTGAAGAGGCCACTGGTCCTTCTTCCAGTTCTGTCATGGTTGGACAACAGCACTGAGTTCTGAGCTCCTCAGCCAATTAGATTACTGATTTTTTTATAGCCATATTATAATAAGGAATACATGTTCCAGATTCTCCTGATACTCCATACTGCAGTTACACACATCTGTATAAGGTTATTTTGTGGCACTATATCGGTTTCATTAATACATTTCTCAGTTTCAAAGTTGTTAGCTGTAAAAGTGACTTTTTTCACAGATCAGGCTAGCATCAGCCACTTAGGAATGGAGCAGTAAAGAGAACCTCGAGTTAGGGACTTTGTTTCAGGTCGAGGCATTAACTTATGGTGCTTGAGGAAACCCCCACCCAAAAAAAAAGAACTACCACAAATAAGGCAGCCACAGTAGTGTTTAACATTTAGACAATACTAGACTTTTCTTCAACTATTTAGACATCTAGGTTCTTGATGGAGCACAGCCGGCATCACTAAGGGGGTCAAGTGATACACATGGACCAATCCCAGTGATGCAGGAAGTGACAGGGCAAGTATAAAAGGCACCAACTCTAATGAGTGCCAGCATGTTCATTTCACAGCAAGTGAGAGGAACAGTGAAAGAGTGGAACAGGTGTAAGATTGGTGTCTTAGGTGTTGGTAAGCATCGGCAGGAGGAAGTGGAGAAGTGGAGGACTCTGACTGTCGACTGAGGTAAGGCACCTGGTCACTCCTGTTGTTGCATTCACTTCTAGGATGGGTGGTAGATAAAAGGCAGACAAAAACAGGGAATAGGACCAACACCCTATGTAGAGTAATTGCAAAAGGGGAACAACAAACAACAAAAGGGGTAAAACAAATATCACCTTGCCAGGGGTAAAGATGACATAAATGACATAAAAGCAAAAGGGTACACCAAAACTGGGAATAGAAGCAATAACCCATCTAGGGTAGGTGTACAAAGGGGTATAACAAATGACAAAAGAGGAAAAAAACTAGAAACACCCTAGTAAGGGTAATGGTACAAAAGTATTTCTAAGTAACATAGGGAGAATAGGAACTGAGAATGCTGGAAGTGATACAGACCAGTGGCTGTGGAACAGCAGTTTTCAGAGAGACCTTCTGGAGATTGCAGTACTGCCTCATCTGATTTCACCTGTCTGGATTGAGGACGGTGACTGTTAAACTTCAGGCCTAGTTCACTAGGTTTCAGGAGACCATCTCTCCCATCCAGTGACAGCCAAGTCTGCCACCATTATCTCAGAGGATGCCAGGTAAGGCAAACAGCTGGACTATAGTAGGCTCTAGAAGGGTAGGGGTGGTGGGCTCTGAAAAGGTGGAAGCAGTGGGTCAGAGGCATGTTCCTCAACTGGTATCACTATAAAATTCCTATGGTGCATAGGTGGGGAGGGACAGGAGGGACTGCCAGGAGGAGGCACCATAGTAGTTGCCAGGAAAGATGTGGGAGTACTCTGTACTGAAGAACCAAGGGAGGGTGAGAAAGGGCCCCAGAGTAGGAGGAAGCAACTTCTCATGGGAACTCAACTGTCAGGGTGATAGAACTAGGAATAGGAAGAGAGGTGGAGAGGGAGGTGTGTTGCCATGGTCTGTAGGGATGGGAAGCAGATCTTGGGGATTGTAGGGCAGCAGGAAAGAAGGAGGAACTGGATGTCATTGTCCACCTGGGGACCAATGACATGACTAAGGATGGATTCAGATAGTGCAGGGGGAGTTTAGGGAATTGGGGAGTGGCCTTAAATTGGTAGCGCACTCAGTGGCTTTCTTTGAGGTACTGTCTGTCTACAATGGGGCATGAAAGGGATCTCCATACCATGAGCATCAATTCATGGTTGAAGGAATGGTGCAGAGAGGAGGGGTTCAGCTACATTGGTGACTGGGGATCCACATGGACTAAGAAGGGCCTCTACAGGGATGATGGCCTGCATCCATCTGGGAGGGGAACCACAGTCCACGGTGGATGGTTTAATGGTTACTTTGAAAATTTAAACTAGCCAAGGGAGATGACAGAAGAAATCAGGGAGGCAGCAACTGCCCCATGAGCTGAGGTACAGAGTAGGTAGAACCCTAGGGGAGAGGAACCCCCAAGGGTGCAAAGTAAGGAAGGAAGAAATGTGCTAAAGTTGAAGGGAAGATGTCAATAGGGGCATTAAAATAGAGGGGGAAGGGGGGGCAAAAAGTTAAAATGGGAGTAACAAGCAGAGTGCTAATAAAATCTGGAACACCATTTGTGCAAATGTTAAAAGTCTAGGTAATAAGGTTCTGAGCCTAGACGCCATCATGGCAGAGATTACCTGGATGTTGTAGCCATTACCGAGTCATGGTGCACTGAAAACCATGACTAGGACATCGACATACTGGGCTATACCCTATTTAGGATAGACAGGGTGTGAAGGAAAGGAGGCGGTGTGATGCTTTATGTGAGAGGAAAGCATAAAAGCAACATAGATAAAGGCAATGTAGGGGTAGAGATACTGTAGGTCACCCCAGAGATGGGGAATGGAGCCACTATTAGCACTGTCATGACCTACAGACCTCTGGCAAAGGGGAGAGTTAGATAAGATACTGGTAGGAGCCATAGACAAAATGTCAGAAAAGAGAGAGCTGCTGCAGGTGGGGGACTTCAATCTGCCAGATGTAAATTGAAACCTCCCAGTTGTGGCTTCAGCTAGGAGAAGGAACATTCCAGACACCCTGCATGGGGCATTCCTTGGCCAACAAGTCAGTGAACTCTCTCATGATGGGGAAATACCTGACCTGGTACTCACTTACCAGTATAGTGTTGTAGACATCTAAGTGGAAAGATACATGGTGATCTGCGATCACCCTACAGTGTGATTCAGTATAAGGACAGAACCATAAAAGGGCAAGGGTCCTGGACTTCACAAGGTCAGATTTTATAATGATGAGTGAATGTTTCAGGGATGACCTGGTGGGGGATTACCTGGGTAGGCTGGAGAAACAGTGGGAAAATACAAAAAGGGCCACACTGAGTGCAACAAACTTCTGCATCAAGCAAGTATGCAAAAACAAGAGGAAGGAGAGACCACTATGGTTTTCAAAAGAGGTAGCAAAAAAGGTAAAAGCTATGATGGTAGCATTCTGAAGGTATAAGGTATAAGGAGACACAGAGGGAGGAGGATAGAGAGGTGTATCGGGGAAACAGAGAGAAGCAGGGACAGCAGTAAGGAATGCAAAGGCATGAACAGAAGAGAGAATAGCCCAGGTGGTAAATAAAGGGGACAAGACATTTTTGGGTATGTAAACAAAAAGAGGAAGACTAGAGCTGGGATTGTAAGGTTAAAAAGGGAAGGGAGGATTGAGCAATGGGGGACCAGGAAAAGGTAGACATCTCATGAACCAATACTTTTGTTCAGTGTTCACAGAGGAAGAAGAAGCAGAGGGACCACACAAAAAGTAATAGGACCATTGAAGGGAGGGAAGTGGACACTAGTCTGTTCTCAGAGGAAAGAATCCTAAAGGGACTTGCTAATCTGAAAGTGAACAAAGCGATGGGGCCAGACAGGGTGCATCCAAGGGTATTGAATGAGCTTTTGGAGGTACTGGCTGCACTCTGACTGTCTCATTTAATAGCTCATTGGAAATGAGTGGTTCTGGAGGACTGGAGTAGGGTGGACGTAGTCCCACTACACAAAAGTGGTAGCAGGGAAGAGGCTTGTAATTATAAACCAGTCAACCTAACATAAGTGGTGGGAAAGTTAATAGTATCACTGATGAAGGAAAGGATTATGGTATATCTAGAATGCAATGTGTTACAGTACCAAAGAAAGCATGGATCCATGGGGGGGTGGTAGATCATATCAAACAAATCTGATAGATTTCTTTGACTGGGTGACCAAGAAGCTAGAGCAGGAAGGAGTGGTGGATGTAGCCTACCTAGAGTTCAGTAAGGTTTTCAACACTATTCCCCATAGGAGACTCATAGGAAAGTTGAGTAGGTTAGGAGTGGGTCCAAAGATGGTTAACAAGGTAAGAAATTGGTTATGGGATAGGTGGCAGAGGGTCATGGTAAATGGAGTTCACGCCGAGAAAGGGAGGGTGACCAGCAGGGTGCCTTAGGGATCAGAATCAAACCAGAGATGTAGTTGCACTCAAAGAAAGAATAAAAACACAAGGTTATTAGTTAGTTCAAAGTCTTTACTGCTCCTTCAGTTAATCCACAATGGTAAATAAATCACCCAGATTGCAGTGCAGAGCAGTGTGTAGCAGACCTCGGCAGTGTAGCTACTGACCCCTAGCGCCTCAACTCCACGAGTCTTCAAAGAGGGTGAGGCCACATGTAGGAAAACTGCCTCTTGAATAGCATCTTTTCATCTTTGTAATATTACAAATAATTAATCATTATATTGCCCATTTAGAGGGATGAAAGTAGTAAAATAAAGCAAAAAGGAGGTAAATCCCTGGACTGCAAACTGATTGTTCTCATGGCTGTCACAATCAAGAATCCCTATCGATTGAGTACCTGGGTAGGTGGGAGATGCCTGGCAGTCCAGGATGGCTCCAAAGTGTTGAGTTTGACCTATGAGAGAGATGAACATAGAGAAGAAGAACATCAAATACCAATGCATCACTGACTCATTTTTTTTTTTGGAAGGGTTTTATATCCTGCTGATCATTAAAGCGAAAAGGTTTGACACTAGTTTAAAGATCCATTTGCTCTCTTTCTGAAGCAAAATGTTAGCTCTGTTTCCTCTTTGTCTCAGAGGTGGGACCCACTCTATCCCTATGAATTTTAGATCATCTGGAGAAGAAGTATGGTACAAGGTGAAGTGTACTCCTACTGGATTGTCATAGCGATTATTAGTTATGGATCATACATGCTCTTGAATTTGTTGTTTTAATGGACAAACTTGTTTGTTTATGTATGTGAGACCACAACTGCACTGCAGCACATATACAACATAGAAACATAGAATCACAGAAACATACAAGCTGATGGCAGATAAGGACCAGGGACCCTGGTTTTCCATTTTTATCGGTAACACCAGTAACAATCATGGAATCCTGCTTGCTTTGTGGATTTTGAATTCTTGTACCAGTGCCTCACGGAAATTGCATGTCACTGCAAAGAATCTGTAAGATTTCGGCATCTTTTTAAATTTTTTTATTTTCTCTTTCTATGACCCCTTCTCACAGCATCAGTCTCCACTTTTCAGAGATTCCCTAGGCTGGGTATCCCCTAGCTTCACCTCAGGTAATGCTCAGGAGCTCCTCTGGGCCTGCCCCTATCCTGCCTGGGTTGTACCCCCCCAGGTGGGAAGTGAGGGGACCCCAGGTCACCCCTCCACACTCCCTTAGTGTGTGTCAGGGAGCCCAGTGGGTCCCTCATGGAGCCTGTTTATGAAGTCTGGGGCATCTGGGTCCCTTCTGCCAGTGGCTGATGTGGGGTGATTGTTCCTGGTTTTCTGGTCTCTGTCCCTAAGGACACCAGCACTAGAGGAGATGCAAGGAGGTAGTCACATAGAGACATGCCACTGCTCCAGAGACTGGCTAGCATCCTTCCCTCCAGATCACTCTGCAGCATCATTGCACCACCACCCATGGTCACTCAGGTGGTGGTAAAGCAGCAGGACCTGCAGCCCACCCTCCCTAGAGGAGGAGAACAGTCCCCCGGGTGCTCGATCCTACTCCCCTGGCCACATCTCCAACAACCTGAGTTCACTTCCGACCCTGGATCACTGGCATTGCAAGCAGTAGTGCTACTGCAGTGCCAGCAGGCTGGCCCAGATTTCAGCATCTTAAAATGAATGCTGCTGTGCTTCACACTCTTTCTATTTTGCTGCATCTAGTCAGTAAGGCAATCACCCGCACTGCTTGGTTGTAATCAGCCATTCAGTTTAACCACCCATGCTTCCCACCAACATCTCCATCACCTGAGGACTGCTTTCCTTCCTGAAAAAACACAGTTTTCACGTAGTATGTGCCTAAGAGTCTACAAGTATCAGCACACATGGGCAGGGCCACTGTAAAATTGCAGGAAAAGTAACCTGAAATTGCAGAGATTTTGTGCAAAAGTTGCTGGAAAACTGCAGGAGTTCTATAGATCCTGAGTGCTTCACACTAAATCCTTACAATTTTTGACAGCATATATTAGTCAGCATAAACTACTAAATGAATACACTGACACTTGAATATGTTTTAAATATGAAGAAAAACTTCTGTTTCTAACATGAATCCTAAACGGATAAGATGTGTTGCATCTTCCAAAATGTAAAAACATCTGCCTCATACAGTGCTATATTCTATTTAGTGAGCCACAGAAAATCAATATTAAATAAATCCAGAAAAAACAAATGTTATCTGTTTCTGGATGTAAAATAATGAAGCCTGATCAAAAGCTATTTACAGTGCTGTCGACTATTCACCAGCTTTGGTGTGAGAAAAAATAAGCAGATGGAGTGGCAAATAGTTCAGTTTTAGTAAAATGTTGTAAAGTGTTTCATGTTCATAATTTGTACTGTAGGTACTGTGCACTATTATTAAAATTGTATATTAAAACATTACATATGGGTGTTATTATGGCTAGCAGTATAGCCTAGTGGTTAGAATAACAAACAATGATAAACTGGGTACATCCAGCAGACTTGGGTTTGATGCCCACAACCTCCACTTGCATGCTGTGAGACTCCAAACAAGTCACTTAACCTCCCCAGTGCTTCTAGGTCACTCCTGAAAACGGGCAGTTCTGCTTAGTGGGCCTTACCTGGTATACAAAGAATATAAAAAGAATACCAATATATGTTTAGTACATCATAGAACAGTAGTCAGGGTACCATGTAATTTACTTGAGTTTTACTTGGGCTGCAATGATTTTGTATAGGTAAAGATAAAAGTTCAGATACATTGTATGTGTTTTATAAGCTTGTTTTTAGATTTTAGTCAGTTTTTTTTGTATACCTTGCATATGAGAATCTAGGTTGTAGATTGCTAAATCCAGGATCACTGTTACCAACTAGCTTATTCAAGTTTATAATAAGTAGTGCCAAACAAAATCTTCAGTTGTTCGAATGAAAACTAGTCTGAATGAAAGTATGTTCACAAGGAAAAAGCTGTCTTATTACTTATGAAAAGACTTCACAGTCAGCACCCCATTTAGGTGAATTGGATCATTTGCACCTTTTCTCCCACCTACTGTTTCAGTCTCTGTGACAACAAAAAGTGTTCTGATAGATTGCTTCAACAAAAAGTAAATGTTAAGTATTTAAGTGTACTTATGTTTGGCCAGTGGATTTTGAAAGCACATTCAATGACATACAGAAGGTAAAACATCAGGGGCTGTATGATGCTGGTGGGAAGAGTAGTGCTCAATTCACATCTGAACAAAGACATGAAAACTGGGAGACACCCTTTTCATGGACACCAAGTAAATAAAAAACATCCACATGTCTGGGAGATGCATGAATCCATTTGAAGGTCCTCCACTAATCACTTGTGGATTTTTTAGGTGAAGATACTTTATTTCAGAGAAGCAAATTCAAGCATTTTTTTTGCTCCTCCTATCCCCTGGCCATCCACTCCTTCAGACCTACCAAGACCCCTACCACCGCTGCAGAGTCCCGACCACCATCCACTTACCCTTACTGCTGTGCTACCAGGTAACCCAAACTAACCCTTCATTGAGTGAGCCCCTACCCCTGTGGGAGGTTACCAGGGGAGGAGAATTGCCCCAAAGACCTTCTTGTGTATACTGGGCATGGCAGGGGTCAGAATGGACACATGTCTGGGGCTTCCGGCTTATGGAGGGACCAGAAACCATCCTTCTGTTGGCCAGTGGGTGTTCCCCCATTTTCTTGGGAGCATGATTTATTTATTTAGGAGATTTACCAGGTAAACATACTGAACAACATGCTCGGTTCCAGATGCGACCTGGGGGCCGAGACCCACATACAATAAAGTAGAGATACATTAGACAGTACAGAAAATTAAAGCTTGTACATTGGCAATTTAAACAAAATTGGGATAGAAAAAACAACCAGGGTAGGATACATACATTAAGTGTGAATTACACAAAGGGAAGAAAACTGAGCAATAATTTTATACATTTTTTTTTTTAGTTGAAACAGGAGCAGCTGGAGGAGAAATGTGCTCTGAGTAATTTGTTCCATAGAGAGGGTCTTGTTGCGAGTCGAATGGGGGCAGGTAGGGCATTCCAGGTCTGAGGTATGCGGTAAGTAAAAGTGGCCTGACCTTTGGTTGTCTGCATGAACGGGACATGGAATAGTCTTGGGTCCGTACTTCTAAGAGAGTATGCTGGTGAAGGTTGTTGGGAGAGGGCAGTGGACAGGTAGGGGGGGAAGGAATGGGACCAATACTTGGCTGTGAGCCTCACGCTGTTCATTTGTCTGTGTTCATGGAGGGGCTGTAGGGTTAACGAGCTGTAGAGGTTGCAGTGGTGTGTTGATTGGGGGCAGTCAAGGATGAAGCGGCAGAAGGAGTGGAACAGGGTGTCTAGGCTGGCCAGGGCGGACCCGGGGGCGATGGAGTAAACTATATCCCCGTAGTCGAGTATGGGAAGGATCATTCTTTGAACAACGGCATGCCTTGTCTGAGTGGGGAGACAGCTTTTGTTACGGTGTAGTGTGCCAAGTCTGGGGAGTAGCCGCTTGTGTATAGAGGTGATGTGTACTGAGAAATCTAGATGTTGTTCTAGCCAGATGCCCAGATATCTGAAGCTCGTACAGTTTTCCAGAGGAGTTCGGTCCAAGGTTGTGAAAGGGGGGCTGGGGGCTTGGCGGGAGAGTCGTTGTGGGGAACCAAACGTTAGTGATACGGTTTTTCTAGAGTTAAAAAATAACTGGTTTGACCTGAACCAGTTTTGGATGACATCAAACTCTTCCTGGAGGAGGGTTGCTATGCTATGTGTAGTGGGACCAGAGGCATATAGGACAGTGTCATCTGCATACACCTGAATGGAAGAGCGGGAGCATGCTGCTGGGAGGTCATTCAGAAAGATGGAGAAAAGGAGGGGACCCAGGACTGAGCCTTGGGGGATGCCTGCAGGGACAGGCAATGGGTGGGAGGTGTAAGAGGCTATTTTGACTATTTGTTTCCTGCCTACTAGGTATTGGCAAAACCATTCATTGGCTGGTGTAGAGAGCCCTGCGTTGGTGAGTTTGGTGAGGAGTAGGGAGTGGGAGACAGTGTAAAAGCCTTGGCTAGGTCAATGAAGATGGCGGAGGTGATGTATCCTTTATCCATACTCGTGAGGATGTCTCCTGTGACTCGAAGCAGGGAGGTGATGGTCGAGTGGGATTTACGGAAGCCCAATTGGAAAGGTGAAAAGAAGGAGGAGGTGTCTAGGTACAGAGTGAGTTGGGATAGTACCAGGCGTTCCTGTATTTTGGTCAGGATAGGAAGTAGGGAGATGGGTCAGTAGTTACCTGGGGAGGAGAGGTCTCCTTGTTTTGGCAGAGGTATAATGGTGGCCAGCTTCCAGGCTGTAGGTAGCTTTCCCAGAGAAAAGGATAGATTGAAAAGGTCGTCTAGAGGTGAGGCTATTGCTGGGGCAGAAAGGTAGAGCATCTTTGCATCCATGGACGTAGGGCATTTGCCTTTGTTTGGGTTTAATGCCCTAAGGGAGTGAAAGACATCTGCTTGGGATACTGGGCAGAAGGAGAATGGTGAGGTTGTGGGTGAGGGGGCATGCTGATGGGCACCTGTGCTGTGGGAGGGAGGACCCGGGGGGGTGATGATGTGGGAGGAAGGAAAAGAGCTTTTCAGCGCAGCTGGAGAAGTGGGTGTTAAAAGCTTCAGCTACGTGTCTTGGGTCGGAGAGGAGGGAGCCCTGTACTTGCAGTGTCAGGGGTGCAGGTTGGGAGGGTGGGGAAAGCAGGGTTTTGAGCGATTTCCAGAAGTCAGTTGGGTGGTTTGAATAATTGTTGAAAGCCGCTAGGAAGTATGTTTTTTTCGCTTGGCGAATGCTGCTTGTGCACGCATTACGAAGGGATCTGTAATTGGTGAGGGAAGCCTGTGAACCCAGCTTCTTATAAGCCTTCCAGGCATGATCTCTGGCATGGCATTTACTGATAATTTTGGCCGAGATCCAGGGGAGATGTGCTCCTCTGACTCTTTTCTTTTGTAATGGTGCATGTTTGTCCCAGATTTGAAGGAAGTTTGATTTGAACGCCTCAAAAGCTATGTCAATGGAGGGTGCCTCTGGGACGAAAGACCAGTTTATCCACTCTAGGTCCGACAGGAGGGAGCCCAAGTTGAGGGAGTTATAAGACCTGGTGATTAAAGTCTTTGGTGGTGGGGCGGGGGGAGAGTGAACCTTCCTGATCATGAAAATCATATGATGATTGCTTATGGAGTCAGGTAGGAGACCTGCGCTTAGAATTCTCTGTGGGTGGGAGGTGAGAGCCCAATCCAGTAAGGTATGGTTTTGAGTTTTGTGATTTAACCTGGTGGGATCAGTGATGAGCTGAGATAGATTCTGGGCCTTAATTTTGGTCATTAGGTGGGCTTTATCTGGACCAAGCCAGTTTATATTGAAATTGCCGGTGATATGGAGCTGGCCCCCAACTGCTAGGGACTGTAAGTTACCCAAGTGGGACAGGATGTCCTCAGGGGGAGTGCAGAGGGGGGCAGTATGAGCCAGCCACATAGACGGGGATGGAACTAGGGAGAGAGATTTTGATGAGTATAGAGTCTATGTTACTAGGGGATATGGGGGTGTCCACTACTATGATAAGCCACATGATGTCAAGGCAAGAGCTGAAATTCGTCATGCTCCCTCCCGCAGTGAGGGCCGACATGTTGTCGTGCCTCTGGCCTCCACCAGGGGCCAGCAAATGCTGAGCCATGAACCCACCCTCCTTCCCAGGAGAAGGTGAGTGGTCATTGGACACTCAAACCTTCGCCCACCAGCTGGCCCCCCCAACACCCAAGTCTGTTCCTTAACCCTGGTCAGTGGTTTCACAGGCAGAAATCCAATTCAGGCAGTTAAATTATAGATAGGAAAAAACAAAGGTAGTCCACCTTAGCGGTGGTGGTTCAGATTAATTCACATCTGAGTTCTAACAAGCAAAGAGACCAAGTAATTTGTAATGTGTGCATGTGGGGTGTGGCTGTTGAAGAAAGGGGATTATACAATGGCAAGAAAAAATTCTGACCTCTAATTGGTCAGACTGGGACTGGACCCATAATGTTATCCCAGTACAACATCACGGGTCTAGTCCCAGCACACAAATGACCGTATCTACCATTATTAAACTCACTGAGCCTGCTCCTGTGATCCACGCTCCACGCCAGCTTTTGAACCACACACACAAGCTGAATAAACAGTAAACCCATCAGTGTCCCCCTCCACCTCCAAACACCAGTGTTGTTTCCTGCTACAAGAAAGTTTGTGTAAAAATTAAAAAAAATATTCATTTTCATGACAGTCCCCTCACCAACCCAGCAGCTTCAGTGAACAGCGCGCAGTGTGTACCAGAGTCCTCATTCACTCGCTCTGAGGACAACAAGCTAAAAAGAAAATGACCCACCAAATTATTCAGAAACACACCTCTAAGCTTCTTTTTGATCCATTTCACTCCACATTAAAAGAAACATGATGGCCAGTTTCACTTCCTCATTGAAACCGCGATCCTGAAAGCACGAGGACAGATCAATAAGGTGCTTCTCATTCACAGTCACACTACAGGATCTGTTTAAATTAATGTACTTTCTGTTAAAAAATGAAATAAGATCTGAGAAGGCACTGAGAGGACAACAAAAAAAAAAAACGAAAGTTGTGAGGAGACCTGCAAAACGAAGAGAAAAGTGTATGAGTGGGGCATCCATTTGAACAGACAAAGCCACTCACTTACCAACAGCACCTCCTACTGGCTAAAACAGAACTATTTTTCTCTTTCATATTCCTCCACAGTGATAAATAAAGTAAAAACTGTCAAAAATGCACTTTAAGGGTTTCCAGCTACAAGCGAGCCATTGTATAATAGCATAATGCATTACGCAGGTGTGGTGTTGTGCTGGGATAACGCTGATTTGGGATTAGTCACACTCGGCCTGCGGCCTCATGCCTAATCACCCCAGGTGTGACGCTATCCCAGCACAACACACACCCTGTCGTGCATTATTGCTTAATCATAGTACTGTCACTATTGCCATCACCCCTGAGGGACATGGACTGCATTGTTGCTACCGCCATCACACTGAAGGGGGGGCTGTAGTGCTTCTGTCATCACCACTGGTGGATGGCAAATGTAGTACTGCTGTCTTCACACCTAAGGGATGGGGGCCACAGTGCTGCTGCTTCTGTCACACCTGAGGAAGGGAGGCCATAGTGCTGTTGCTGCTGCCATCACACCAGAGCATACCTCTCAACTGTCCCTGATTTTCAGGGATGTCCCTGATTTGGCCTCAACATTTTCCTCTGTCCCTCGTAAAATGTGTGTTTCTGTGACAGAACACTGGGGATTAAAAGCACAAAATAATGTCAAACATTAAAGTTGCAGACTTGTTCTTCTTCAGAAAATGCATCTTATCACAAATCCCTTTATTCTATCAGCTTTCTAAGTGAATAGTACCAGTTTTTAAGATGTGTCCCTGATTTGAGGTCTTTGTCCCTGATTTTTTTAAGCCTTGTCCCTGATTCATGAGGCAAGAGGTTGAGAGGTATGCACCAGAGGGATGGGGGGCTGTAGTGCTGTTGGTACTGCCATCACACCTGAGGGATGGGGCCGTAGTGCTGGTTCCATCACACCTTAGAGATGGGGGCTGTAGTGCTGCTGCTGCCATCACATCTTGTACCTAAAATAACTTTAAATTGGTACAAGGATGGAAGGATGTGCAATAATGGAGGTCAAAATTGCTAAAATGCATGTTAGCAGAGTTAAAAATTGTTAAATAAAGTACATAGAACCAAATACCAGTAAAACTGGATTTTGGCTTAGCAGAAACTGGTGACAATTCAGTTTTTTACAATGTGCAAACTTTCTCAATCCCGGTAAACCAATGTCCCTGATAAGGACCACAAGGCCCATCCAGTCTGCCCATTTCTTTTTCTACCTCATAAATGTGCCATCGGCCTTTGCTCTGTCAATGGCCTATCTAGTCATACTCATCTGTATTGCTCCCTTATGTCTATCTTATGCCTGTTTGAAGCCTTGCACTGTATTCATATCCACCATTTCCTGAGGTAGGCCATTCCATGCATCCACTACCCTTTCTGTGAAATAGAACTTCCTCACATTACCCCTTAATCAGCCTCACTCTAATCTCATGCTGTGTCCTCTTGTCCTGCTATTTTTCTTATATTGAAACACGTTAGACTCCTTCACCTTGTTAATGCTCTTAAGGTGTTTGAATGTTTTGATCATATCACCTCTTTCCCTCCTTTGCTCTAGGGTATACATATTGAGCTCTGTTAAGCTGTCCTCATATGTTTTCTGATGCAGTCCCAACACCATTTTGGTTGCCCTTCTCTGTACTGCCTCAGTTTGGTTATTGTCCTTGTGCAGGTGCAGTCTCTAGTACTGCATGCAGTACTCCAGATGGGACATAACCAGTGTCTTGTAAAGAGGGATTATTACCTTCCTCTTACGACTTGTGATACCCCTACTAATACACCCTAATATCCCCCTAGCCTTACCTACTGTTTTAGTGGTCTGCTTAGATGATTTCAGGTCATCGGTGATGATGATGCCCAAGTCTCTTTCTTCCCTTGTGACTGCCAGCAACTCCCCTCCCAGCCTATTGGTGGCTTCAGGGTTTCTCTTCCCTATGTGCATGATCTTGCACTTCTTTGCATTGAACCCCAGTTGCCACTCTTCCTACCATTTTGCTAGTTTATCCAGATCTCTTCTCATTCTGCCCACCCCATCTGGATCATCTACTGTGTTGCAGATCTTGGTGTCATCTGCAAACAGACAAACCTTATCCTCCAGTCCATCTGCTATGTCACTGATGAAGATATTGAAGATATTGGGGGTGTCACATGTGATGAGTTCACATATGTCCGCATTGTACTCTGTTAATTTTAGGTGCATGAATTTATTATTGGCAACTGCATATTTACACATATTACATTTTTTTGCACTTATGAAAGTCCTTGGGTCTTTTGAGTAATCAATAAGAGGTGTTAACAGTAGTTTTCTTCTTCATTCTACTGTGTACCAACTTATCTTTTAGGTTCCTCACCCTACTGAATTTTATTCTTGATTTTGGACCCACTGCACTACTCACTTCATCTTCACTCAGTAAAACTGACCAGTTTCTATGAATCACATTGCCTGTTTGGCCTGCCACATGATTGTACTCAGTGAAGAAAGTGCAGGGAATTGCAGCAGTATTATTCAGAACTGATTTATTTAATAACTTTATATTTAGAATTTTGTAATAAATGGCTATCATACCCCCTAGCTGGAAATCTGTCTATCAGTTCATCGGCTTGTATACCAAATTCCAAATCAGTGCAACAGTTTCTCCTATGTCTCAGGAGTTGACTGTAAGGAATTGATTTCTTAAGGCTTAGGAGAGAGGGGTGGGCACTGTCACATTGCAGTACATAGACTGTGGTGGTTGGTGTCCTATATGTTTTTATATCTATGGTTTCCCCATTAGTTTTATTGATTCTTAATGTGAGATACAAAAATTCTAGTTTAATAACATCAAATACATCAGTGAACCATGGATTTAGTGTTCTGGTTAAGCCACTGCATGAAATTATTTAACCCAGTAATGTCACCCTGCCAAATGCAAACTATATCACTGGTTTGATTCTGAATTCATGGAGGTTAGCCGCCTCACTTAAGGTAAGCACCAGCCAGTCTTTGAGAAGTGCATCTGTTCCTTGGATTCTGCCTTAGGGACCAGTGCTGGGACCAATCCTCTTTAATATCTTTATAAGGAATATTGCAGAGGAGGTGGAAGGGAAGATCTGCCTCTTTCCAGATGACACCAAAAGCTGCAATAAGGCTGACACTCCGGTGTGGGGGTGTCATAGAAAGGATGAGCAGTGACCTGAGAAGGTGAAGTTCCCAAGGATTCATGGGATTGGAGGTCACATGGTGCTGCAATGAGCTGTATTGCCATGCATAGGCTGAGAAAGAGAGAGATGGTAAGTGTAGTCTATACCTTTGTGCTCAAAAAAGTTTGGAAGGCATTCAAAACACACATTTTTCTCAACAAATAACTCTATTAAGTGTCTGCTGTGACTTGTGCCTCTAGATCCCCAGTTATTTCTGGTATTTGCTGTGATTGTTAGTTTAAAATTGTAATTTTGTTTTTAGTATTCTGTGTAATGAGGCAATGCTGTAAGGGGAGGAGAGTTCAGCAGCAGCAACTTTCAACAAGAAAAGGGCAGGCTATGCTGCATTTTCTGTCTTAACAGGCAGCACTGTTGTAGTCAGTGTTTCCTGTGAATTATTATTTTAGTTCTGTAGAACAATTAGGTGTGTTTTTCTGAATTATTTTTGTCACTTTGGTTTGAGTATCTTGATTTCATTTTTGTTTATTGATAGAATTTAGCTTTGTTCATGTACATATAATGGCGTGACAATTACCTGATTTGTTGCACCTTGAGTGTGTTCCCTTAGTATCTAAAATCCCTGTTGTGTATTGTTTGTAAGAAAAAAAGAAAAGAAAAGAAAAAAAAAACAGGTGGTGGTGTGGGTGCTGCTGGTAATGCTAGTTCAGGAGGCTCCTGAGTTTCAAAAGAGGGTGCTGACACTTCCACAGGATGTACCTGATGTCCCACCATGACACAAAAACTTCCCTTACATTTTCTAAGGCCCACTGCCAGCACAGACCAACCACCACCTCCCCCATTCCACTCACTGTGTCTCTTTGCTTTTTCTCCCACTTGGCTCAGTGAATTTCAATGAGATGGGTCCTCTGGCCCCCAGTACATATGTGGATCCCTGCCTGCCCCAGCAAACATGTTAATTGCATAGGTTGCATGTGACCATACTGTTTTCACTAAGGCCACAAGTAAATAAAAAAGACCACACAAGTGGCAACGCCACACAAAAGAGGACTTGGAATATGTGCTAGTACTACAAGACTAAACCCTAAGAAATACCAAGCTGAGGGACTTGGTGGTTAGTGATGGGGTGGTCAGATGGATTGGCAACTGGCTGGATAAGAGGTAGCAGAGGGTGGTGGTAAGGGAGGAGTTAGCAACACCATGGGAGGGCATCAGTGGGAGTTCCACAGGGTTTGGTGCAGGGACCAATGTTATTCAACATCTATGTAGCGGATATGTCAGTTGGGGTTCAGAGTCGCATAAGTATGTTTGCTGATGATACCAAATTGGGTGCAGTGGTGGATGGGGAGGATGGGGGGTACTGCATAGGGATCTAGAAACCTTGGAGAGGTGGTCAAGTGCCTGGCAGTTGGGCTTCAATGCTAAGACGTGCAGAATTATGCACTTCGGAAACAGAAAATCCTGAATTTAGCTATAAATTGAGAGGTGTGCGGTTATTGGTATCCAATGAGGAGAAAGATCTGGGGGTGCTAGTCAGAGGCCATATGAATCACTCTGCACAGTGTAGGAAAGTGGCAGCAAAGGTTAGTAGGATGCTGGGATGTATAGCAAGGGGAATCACCTCAAGGAGTGAGGATGTGATCCTGCTGCTGTACAGGGCATTGGTGTGGCCTCACATGGAGTACTGCATGCAGTTATGGTGCCCCTACTTAAAAAAGGACATCAGATTAGAGGGGGTACAAAGCAGAGCTACCAAGATGTTGAGTGGGTTACGGGAAAAGCCCTAAGAGGGTAGACTACAGATGCTTAATATGTATTCTCTTGAGGACTGAAGAGACAGGAGGGATATGATCGAGACATTTAAAATACTTGAAGAGCATTAGTAGGGTAAGTCATAAGGACCTGTTTAAAATTATAAAGGAGGGCATTACAAGAGGACATAGTCTAAAGTTGGTGGGAGGCTCTGAAGGGAGATGAGGAGGTACTTTCTCACCTAAAGGGTTGTGACAACATGGAATGCTTTGCATGAGGAGCTGGTTTTCGAGGGCATCAGTGATGGGATTTGACAGGAATGGGCTAAACTTAAAGGCAGAATCAAAATGGGGCAGGGGAAAATGGTAAAATAATGGGATCAGTTGGTAAGGAAGGGGGTGTGAAGGAAGAGGTAGTCAGCACTAGTGCACAGCACTGACAGCTGCACATTCGAGCAGACTTAATAGGCCACTAGGCCTTTATCTGCGGACTTCATTGTATGTTCGTATACCAACTAAACCTACACGTATAAAAAAGTATAAAAAATGAAAATTCCCATAGGATAACATTGCAACTTTAATAATCCATAACTCTGTCAATCTTTGGAGTTAAGGGAAAATCTATGTATCAAAAAAAGGTCTCAGTGACTACTACAAGACAAATTCCAACAAATTTATGTGGTTGTATGTGTTTAATTTTGAAATGGCCAATTGTGAATTTTCATGGCAAGCAGGGGAATGTGAAGCTGTGTCAGTTTTCAGGATAGTTGAACAGGGAGGGATATGTTTTACTGTACAGCAGTCATCTTTGTGCCTCTCCTAGATACTTTGATGTTACTGGGAAATAACATCACTTTTTACAGAGCTCAGCAGCCGGTGAGCTTCCTAGAAATTTTCTTCCCATTGTATAAATAGAGGATAATGTATGGTCATCGATGGTTAACCGGTTTGTTAACCATCGAGAGGTTACCAGGGTGACCATGTAAACCTAGAGAGTGAACCTGCAGCATGCCACCCAGAATTTATTGTGCCAGCGGCCCCATTCTGAGACATAGTTATAGGGACATGCCATGTGATGTCACTGCCTAGAGGGAGGAGCCTAGATCTCTAATTGGCCCTTAAGCCTTTTAGGACATTTTCCTTATGCCATGCCACATATCTATTACTTGTCTGTATACTTCTCTTTAGCATTTATAGTCTTTGGTCATGCTGATCCACCAAATCTATGTATTAGTTAGGAATGTTGTTGTATTAGAATAGGGGTGGGTCAGCTGACCTACGATGTCATGCAGCTCAGATATAAAAAGACACCTGTGAGTCCAGGTAGTTAGTGAGTATTTGAACACAGATGATGGTGGATGTGCTATAGCCTTAGCTCTATCCACTCTGTAGCAGCACTAGAAACATAGAAACATAGAATTTGATGGCAGATAGGGACCGCTTGGCCCACCCAGTCTGCCCATTTCCCTACCTAATGGATAAGCTGCAGATCCTAGTTAACCAGCAGCCTACTTCTTCCTGCCCCACCCCCCAGATTTGCCTTATGACTGTCCCATGCATGTTTGAATTCCACCACTGTTTTTGACTCCACAACCTCCTCCAGAAGGCCTTTCCATGCATCCACAACCCTCTCTGTGAAAAAATACTTCCTTAAATTACCTCTGAGCTGTCTCCCCTCTATCTTCAAATTGTGCCCCCTTGTTCTTGCACACCTCTTTTTTTGAAAGATGCTACCCTCTTCGACTTTGTTGATTCCCTTAAGGTACTTGAAAGTTTCTATCATGTCTCCCCTCTCCCTCCTTTCCTCGAGGCTATACATATTAAGCTCCTTAAGTCTCTCTTCATTGTCTTCCGGTGCAGACCCTGCACCATTTTAGTTGCCCTCCTCTGGACAGCATCCATCCTGTCTATGTCTTTGCGGAGATTGGGTCTCCAGAACTGCACGCAGTACTCCAGATGGGGTCTGACTAGCTGTCTGTACAGAGGGATAATAACTTCCTGTTTTCTACTGGTGATGCCTCTCCCTATGCATCCCAGTATCCCCCCAGCCCTCCTTGCTGTCCTCTCACATTGCTTGCCCACCTATAGGTCATCTGATATGACTACCCCTAGGTCTCTTTCCATTTTTGTTGTTGTTAGTATCTCACCCCCCATTGTGTACTCTTC
This sequence comes from Neoceratodus forsteri, assembly GCA_016271365.2. Classification (NCBI taxonomy): domain Eukaryota; kingdom Metazoa; phylum Chordata; order Ceratodontiformes; family Ceratodontidae; genus Neoceratodus; species Neoceratodus forsteri. The sequence goes on along the minus strand of CM057449.1, from coordinate 535,857,701 downwards.
CCCTGGGTTTTTGTTTCCCAAGTGCATTACCTTGCACTTCTTAGCAGTGAATCTAAGCTGCCATACATTTGACCATTCCTCTAACCTTGCCAAGTCCCTTCTCATCCTTTCCACCCCACCTTGTGCATCAACTCTGTTGCAGATCTTTGTGTCATCTACAAAGAGACATACTTTTCCTTCCAGTCCCTCTGCAATGTCACTTATAAAGACATTGAAGAGGACCGGTCCTAATACTGAACCCTGCGGTACCTCACTAGTAACCCCCCTTTCTTCAGAGTGGACTCCATTTACTGTTACTCTCTGTGTCCTGTTCTCCAGCCAATTCTTTACCAGGCTGTCATCTTGGGATCGCTCCGAGGCTGGCTAACTTGTATATTAATCTTGTGTGGGACTGTGTCAAATGCCTTGCTAAAAGTCTAGGTAGGCCATGTCCATAGCCCTCCCTGATCTACTACTTGGTCACCCAGTCAAAGAAATCTATCAGATCTGTCTGGCATGACCTTCCGCTGTGAATCCATGCTGCCTTGGGTCCTGTGCCCCTCTGGCCTCTAGATACTCGACAATTCTTTCCTTCAGAAGTGATTCCATCATTTTCCCTATCACTGAGGTTAAACTAACAGGTCTGTAGTTTCCTGCTTCGGCCTTGCTTCCACTTTTGTGAAGGGGAATCACATCTGCCCTCCTCCAGTCCTCGGGTACCACCCCATCTTCCCATGATTTGTTAAAGAGGGTAGTCAGTAGTGTCACTAGTTCTACCCTTAGTTCTTTTAGAATTCTGGGATGAATCCCATCAAGCCCCATTGCTTTGTCCACCTTTAGTTTTAAGAGTTCTTTCAGAACCCTTTCTTCTGTAAATGGGCTGGTATCAACTTCTATATCCAGAGAGTTTCTACTGTTTGTTTTAGGTACCTCCTCTTCCTTTGTAAATACTGAGCAAAAATATTTGTTTAGTATCTCTGCCGCTTCATAGTCACCCTCTGCCCACCCTCCTCCCTTTATTAAGCCTCACTATCCCTCCTTAGTCTTCCTTTGCTCCTTGATGTACCTATAAAGGTTTTATCCCCTTCTTAACCGAGTTGGCTATCTTTCCTCGGTTTGGGCCTTTGCTGTTCTGACTGCCTTCCCAGCTTCCTTTGCTTTAACTGATACAGTTTTCTGTCCTGCTCCTTCTGTGATTCCTTGTACTTCCTGAATCCTTTCTTTTTCTCTTGAACCTTCACTGCCACTTCCTTTGAGAACCATAGTGGTTTCTTACATCGTTTCATTTTGTTTATCTGCTTCACACAAAGGCTTGTTACCTCTATGATGGCAGTTTTTATTATTTCCCGTTGTTCTTCCACCCCTCCTTCCTTCCCATTTGCTAGTGCATTCCTTAGGCACTCACCCATTTTGCCAAAGTCAGCCCTCCTAAAGTCCAGTACTTTTGCCTTTGTATGCCTTGACTCTATTGCTGTGTTTATTATGAACCATACTGTTCGATGGTCGCTAGTTCCCAGATGGCTACCCACTTCTACATCTGTGATCCTCTCTCCATCTCCATTTGAGAGAACCAGGTCTAAGATTGCTCCCTCTCGAGTGGGCTCCAATACTAGTTGTCTAAAACATGCCCCCTGTGGGGCACCTAGAATAACCCCACTCTTCGAAGTGGCTGCTGCAACTTCGAAGACAGTCCAAGTGCTGGAGCTCTGGAGTGAGCTACTGTTTATTTCTTTACAAAGTTTTTTTTTTTAGCTACTTTGTTTTAATAAAATTTGCATGAGTGATTTGTGTGTTCTACACCTACAAGCTGTGTCCGAGTTATCAGTTCCCACCTCCTACCATAGAAGTCATGAAATTTGCCTTCATGAAGCTCTTCTCAAAGTTTCCATGTCACCATTTCCCAGTGAGTTTTCCAAGGAAAGTGGTACTTTTTCAGGCAAAGTAAGGCAAAAGCATGGCAAAGTTACACCTTCACTGTGAATTTGCAAGATTTTGCATTAAAAAGTGCTACTTTGCCTCCCAAAAACTTTGCAAGAAGGTTAGCATTTCCCACATCTCTGTCCACATTTCAAGTGCCAGTACCCCATATTTTGTGAGACAAAGTTAATATTCATGATCAAATTATACCCAAAGGTGTCATCTGCAATACAAGTAGAAATTAGAAAAGTCCATTTTGGGAAATTTACATAACATGCACACAATTGCAATGTAGTTCTATATAATTTGCCTACTGCTTTATTATTTCAGTGTGTGTAATTTTGCCTTTTAAAATGTGCAGTTTCACAAATAGTATATTGTCATGTTAAAAGTACACATTCAATATTCTGCAAATAAAAGTTACAAACTGCATTTAAAGCAATTTTTTTTTAACAGAATGCATAATTTGGTCCTCCCCCTGTAGGCCTCCTTCCATTTATCCCATCCCCCCACCCTCCTTCCACTCTATCCAACTCTCCACTCCCTTTTCTCCCATAACTCCCACCCCATATGCACCTTCCTTTGTTCCCCTCTATCCCCTTTCCTCCCCCTTGAACCCACTCCTGCTCACATGTCCTCTTCAGGTCCCTCCTGCTCTTCCCCAGCTCCCCAAGCACTTTTGTGGTCTTAGCACTTTCAATAACGTCATTATCTGACTGCTTAACTACCCTGCTCCTCTCCTTTCACTATTAGTGTCTCTCCTCATCTCACACCCCTATTGTATCTTCTTTATGCTAGGCTTATGTATACCCATCCCAGATTGCCTGCACCACGCAAATTTTCAGTTATTGTATTTTTATGTGGTTCTATGTGATAACGGCAACCGCCAAAAGGCGATCACCATTACAGCGAAGTCAGAGCACCGGAAATCAATTTTGTCTCTCTGACTTCCAGGTGCGCAACAAAACAGCACCAGGGACTTGCATCTTTACATTTATGTAGTGACTGTGCCCCCACACCCCCATGTGGGGACTTTGCATCCTGCACCCCTTACTTAAGGATTCTCAACTCCAGGGGCTGCATGTTGGGGGGCAAATGTAAAGAAATACATTTGGGCCAAGCGCAACAATAATGAACCTGCGCGTGGACCCAAACCCAGCATCCAAGCCACCAAGGCCATGAGCCGACCCACTACATCATGGCACCAGTTCAACAGCCTACTGCAGCACCACCCCTCAAATCCCCTCCCACTCCTCACAGAGTGTACTTGCTCCCACCACCCCCCTCCATGTACCTGTAGCGTGCTCGCTCCCACCTCCCCCCGCTTGTACCAGTAGTGACTTCCTGTCACTAGGGTCACTAAACCACCCCATTCCAGTCACTGTAGCTGCTGGGTTGCTGCTGTGACATGCACCGTGATTGAGTCACCCTTTTGGGGCTTGCTCAATCGCGGTCGCCCACATCACAGTATACCTTTTATGCCAAATTATCTTTGTATTATATGCTCAACTGTTTGTTTTTGCAATGTTATGCTGACGTGGAACCTTTGTAAACAAACCTCTGATGCAAAGGTATTTGCAATCCTAGTACTCAATAAATAAAAAAATAAATAAATAAAATGAGCACTTTCATATGTTTTGTGCATAAACATTCCAAACTGTGTATTTTGTAAGGAAAGTTTTAAAAATGTGTTCTTAGCACAAAAATGCACACAATCACATATTTTGCATTCTCTATAATAGATGCAAACTGTGTACAGTATGTGTTATTAACTGGGATTTAACCAGAGGCTAATATGACAAAATGTGTTTTCAGTGAACTCATATTCTATTTGCTTAATTTTCCAAATGTTAGAGGAGAACTCTGCTGAATCTATGAGTCATTTTCCTGTTAGAAGCTGTTTAATTTTTTTTTTAATACAGGTTCAAATTCTCTTATTGTTCTATTCAGGGCTTTTATGTTATCCTGGGGGGTTTCTGATGTACATGCTACTGGTAAGCATCATTACAAGTCTAATTAATTATTCATGAGCCAAAGGAGCTCATTCATTGGCTACTGTGCTGGTCTGAAATGTCTATGAAATGCATGGCATGGCAGTCACACATATTATGCAGCCACATTTCACTTACCACCAAACTATTACAGCATACAAATTTATAAGGGAAAAGTGAAAACATAACAGACTTATGTAGATAAACAACATTTAAACACCAAAATAACCTCCTTGAAAATGGAAGATAAGGAATACAGACCACGTATCCACCTTCAAGACACAACACAGTGAGTTAGCTCAGTGCACGGTGCCGCAGTGACTTCATTGGGGACTGGGGGTCCACCTGGAGGGATACAGGCCTATAGTGGCACAATGGTCTGCATCTGTCCGACAGGGGAACCAGGGTCTTAGGTGATAGATTTAAATGCTTCATTGGCAAGCATTTAAACTAACCAAGAGAGGAGGCATGGAAAAGGAGCAGGGGAATCCCAGCACCCCCCACACAAAACAGGGTAGTTAGCTAGGCAAACACCCAGGTAGAGAAGTCCATAGGGAGAAGGGCAGGGGTAAATAGAGAAACAGGCAAAGACAGTAAGGACAGGGATGGGGCTAAAAGGGGTAAGGCCATCAAAAAATAGAGGGCAATGAATACCAATGCCTGTAGTCTGGGTAACAAGCTCCCTGAACTACTGGCCTTGATGGAAGGGGGACACCTGGATATCGTGGCAGTCACAAAAACATGGTACACAAATAACCATGACTAGGATGTCAGCATACCAGGCTACACAATCTATAGGAGGGACAGGGAGGATGAAAGAGGAGGAGGAGTAGCTCTCTACATAAAGAAAGGGATCTAAGCAATGGAACAAAATGGTAAACAGGGAGAAGAGGAGGCACTATGGATCATCCTGGAGACAGGAAATGGCACCATAATCTGCATGGCAGTTGTATACAGACCCCCATCTCAGGGGAAGGAAATGGACAAGGAAATGATAGAAGGCTTCTTTAGGATGGCAGAAAAAGGGGAGATATTGTAGATGGGGAACCTGAATATGCCAGATGTTAACTGGATCACCTTTGTTGCAGCCACATCCAAGAGCAGGGTAATTTGCAATGCTCTACAGAGGGCATGCCTCAGACAGCTAGTGTTGGATCTCACTCAGGAGGGAGCAATCTTAGATCTGGTACTCTCAAATGGGGATGGAGAGAGGATCTCAGATTTAGAAGTGGGTAGCCATCTTGGAACAAGTGACCACCAACAAATGACCAATATAACAGTAATCATAAACACCTCTACATTTTGTTTGACAATCAGTTACTCTGTTCTCTAAAACTCCAAAGTGAGTAGTCACATCCATGCCTAAGCAATGAATTTTTATTAAAACAACTTTTTACTGGCAGTAATTTATGTATAATGAATTAACAAGCAAAATATAATCAGGATAGGGCATGGAAGTGCACTCCCTAACTTATAGCCTTCATTGAGGACTGGAGGTCCACCTGGAGGGATGCATGCCTATAGTGGTGTGATGGTATGCATCTGTTCGGGAGGGGAACCAGGATCCTAGGTGATAGGTTTAAATGCTTCATTGGCATGCATTTAAACTTGCCAAGGGGGAGGCACTGAAAAGGAGCAGGGGAAATCCTGCACCCCCCACAACAAAACAGGGTAGTTAGTGAGGCAAACACCAAGGTAGAGAAGTCTGTAGGGAGAAGGGTAGAGGTAAATGGAGAACAAGACAAAGACAGTAAGGACAGGGATGGGGCTAAAAGGAGTAAGACCATCAAAAAATGGAGGACAATAAATACCAATGCCTGTAGTCTGGGTAACAAGCTCCCTGAACTAGTGGCCTTGATGGAAGGGGGACACCTGGATATTGTGGCAGTCACAGAAATATGGTACACATAGAACCATGACTGGGATGTCAGCATACCAAGGTACAAAATCTATAGGAGGGACAGGGAAGGTAAAACAGGAGGAGTTGCTATCCTATGTAAGGGAGGGGATCAAAGCAATGGAACTAAAGGGTAAATAGGGAAGCGAGGAGGCACTGTGGGTCACTCTGGAGAGAGGAAATGGCACCATGATCTGCGAGGGGTTGTAAACAGACCCCCATCTCAGGGGGAGGAAATGGACAAGGAAATGAGAGAAGGCATCATTAGGATCTCAGAAAAAGGAGAGATATTGTAGATGGGGGACCTGCATATGCCAGATGTTTACTGGAGCACCTTTGCTGCAGCCACATCCAAGAACAGTGTCATTTAAAATGCCTTACAGGTGGGCAAGCCTCAGACAGCTAGTGTTGGATCTCACTCAGGAGGGAGCAATCTTAGATCTGGTACTCTCAAATGGGGATGGAGAGAGGATCTCAGATTTAGAAGTGGGTAGCGATCTGGGAACAAATGACCACCAACAGTGTGGGTCATGATAAACACAGCCATCGAGTCAAGCCATACAAAAGTGAAGGTATTGGACTTTAGGAGGGCTGACTTTGGCAAAATGAGAGAGTGCCTCAGACGAGCACTGGCAAAAGAGCAAGAAAGAGGGGTAGAGAAACAATGTGGAAAAATCAGAACTGCTATCACAGAGGCAACAAGCCTTTGTGTGAAGCAAATAAATCAAAATGAAGGAAAAAAACACTATGTTTCTCAAAAGATGTGGCGGGGAAAGTAAGTGAGAAAAATACAGCATTCAGGAAGCATAAGTAAACAGAGAAGGAGCAGGACAGAAAATTGTACCAGTTAAAGCAGAAAAAAAGGGGAAGGCAGTGAGAATAGCAAAGGCCCAAAATGAGGAAAAGATAGTCAACTCAGCAAAGGGGGATAAAATATTTTATAGGTACATAAATGAGCAATGAAAGACCAAGGAAGGGATAGTAAGGCTTAATAAAATGAAGGGTGGGTAGGCAGAGAGGGACAGTGAAAAAGCAGGGATACCAAATGACTATTTCTGCTCAGTATGCACAAAAGAAGAGGAGGGGGAGGTACCTAAACTAATCAATAGAAGCCCTCTGGATCGGAGGGTGGATACCAGTCCATTCACAGAAGAAAGGGTTCTGAAAGAACTCCTAAAACTGAAGGTGGACAAAGCAATGGGCCTGACAGGATTCACCCCAGAATTCTAAAAGAACTAAAGGGAGAAATAGCGACAACACTGACTACCCTTTTTAACAAACCATGGGAGGATGTTGTGATACCTGAGGACTGGAGGAGGGCAGATGTGATTGCCCTTCACAAAAGTGGGAGTAAAGCAGATGCAGGAAACTACAGACCTGTTAGTTTGTCCTCAATGGTAGGGTAAATGATGGAATCACTTCTGAAGGAAAGAACTGTTGAGTACCTAGAGGCCAGTAGGGCTAGGACCCAAGGCAGCATGGATTCACAGTGGGAAGGTCATGTCAGACAAATCAAATAGATTTCTTTGACTGAGTAACTAAAGTAGTAGTAGACCAGGGAGGGGCTGTGGACATGGCCTACCTGGACATTAGCAAGACAATTGACACAGTCCAACACAAAAGATTAATAAACAAGTTAGCCAGCATGGGAGTGGGTCCCAGGGTGGTAGCCTGGGTAAAAAACTGGCTGAACAACAGGACACAGAAGGTAATAATAAACGGACTCCACTCTGAAGAAACGGGGGTTACTAGAGGGGTACCGCAGGGTTCAGTACTGGGACCGGTCATTTTTAATGTCTTTATAAGTGACATTGCAGAGGGACTGGAAGGAAAAATATGTATCTTTGCAGATGACTCAAGGATCTGCAACATGGTTGATAAACAAGATGGCTGGAAAGGATGAGAAGGGACTTGGCCAGGTTGGAGGAATGGTCAAATGTATGGCAGCTTGGATTCAATGCAAAGAAGTGCAAAGTAATGCACTTGGGAAACAAAAACCCAGGGGAAGAGTACACAATGGGGGGTTGTGGGGTACCAACAACAACAATAATAGAAAGACCTGGGGGAAGTCAATCAGATTACCTAAAGGTGGGCAAGCAATGTAAGAAGGCAGTAAGGATGTCTTGAGGGATATTGGGATGCATAGAGAGAGGCATCACCAGTAGAAAACAAGAAGTTGTTATCCCTCTGTACAGACAGTTGGTGAGACCTCATCTGGAGTACAGCATGCAGTTCTGGAGACCCCATCTCCACAAGGACATAGACAGGATGGAGGCAGTCTAGAGGAGGGCAACTAAAATGGTGCAAGGTTTGCACCACAAGCCATATGAAGAGAGACCAAAGGAGCATAATATGCATACCCTTGAGGAAAGGAGGGAGAGGGGAGACATGATAGAAACTTTCAAGTACCTCCAGAGAATCAACAAAGTCCAAGAACGTAGCATCTTTCAGAAAAAGAGACATGCAAGAACAAAGGGGCACAATTTTAAGGTAGAGGAGGGACAGCTCAGGGGCAACGTGAGGAAGTATTTTCTCATGGAGAGGATGGTGGATGCATGGAACGGCCTTCCTGCGGAGGTCGTGGGTCAAAAATAGTGGGGAATTTCAAGAATGCATGGGTCAGACATAAGGCAATTCTGGTGGTGGTAGGAAGAAGTAGGCTGTTGGTTAACTAGGATCTGCAGCTTATCAAATAGATAAGAAAAAGGGCAGACTGGGTGGGCCCAGCAGTCCTTATCTGCCATCAAAGTTTGTTTCTAAAAATAAAAATACAGAAAAATAGAATTATGCAAGCAACCCTGTTTCTATAGCCAGAACAAATCATACAGTTACTTACCATCATCAGACCAAAACCATATCTCACTTGACGTGAGGTCCTAAGAGTTTTCTTCTGTGTGCAGCCAATCCTCTTATGCCAATCTGAACATCTTGTAGAAAAGGCTCCTACCTTGAGTATCCTCAAGGTAACTTATATAGGAAAAAATTAAGCTGGTGTTTTTTTCGGCTCAGCATGATTAGTGCACTGACTGCAAACAGTGTTTTCTATATCATAAACAAGCTGAGAATTCAAGATTTGGCCCATTGTCTTCTACCTTTCATTACACTGGATGGTATGACCTTGAAGTTTCTATTCAAGTTGTGCTAGCACACAAAACCTGCCTTTGTGGTTTGCCTTTTTCTATCTTATCAGACAGTTAGCACCCTACGAGCAAAAGAAGCAAAACTGCTATTGTAAGCAAAATATGCATTTCATAGATATAAATGACTGTAGCTTGACCTTCTAATTTGGTAGCATAGAAATGAGAAATTACCTTAGTAAATACTGCATAAAATGTTTCTTATCAACTTTACACAGCGTGTTACAAAGAAAAGCAGAATACAGTTAATTTGTAGCTAAATATTTGTTATCTTGAATTCTGAGTTTTAAACTCTCTTATTCTCCAGTCTGTTCACTATTGCATGCAATAGTCATTAGCCATTAGAGCTATCATTATTTCATTTATTTCATCAGCATTCAAGTACCCTTCCAAAGTATTTTCAACAGGTTGTTCATCAGCACTACTCTGCTCCCCCGAAGCACTGTCAATAGTTTGTTGGAGTGTCAAACCATCTCCAATAGCCTTCCCAATGGCTAAACCAGCAAGCTACCCTCAACAGTTTTCTCCAGTGATTGGAATGTCAAAATTCAGTCAACAGTCTGCTCCATTGCCTGGCTTTCTTCCAGGGACGTGGAAGGGCCCATTTGGGCTGCAGATAAATTGTATGGTTGGATTAGCAAGCTATTGTCAACAGTTCCCTCCAATGACTGGAGTGTCAAGATATAGCCAATAAGTTGCTCCAATGACTGAATCTCTTCTAGGGAAAAAGAAGGCCTCATTTGGGCTGCAGATACATTACAGATAGTGCAACACATATTAATGTAGCTGACATTTCACTTACCGCCGAACCATTGCAGCATACGAATTTGTAAGAGAAAAGTGAAAAAATAACAGACGTAAGCAGATAAACAACATTTAAAGAGCAAAACAACCCCCTCAAACATGGAAGATAAAGAAAACAGAGCAGGCAGCTTCCTTCAAGACACAACACAGTGAGTGAGCTCACCGCGCAGTGCAGCAGCAAAAGAAAAACAATAAAAAAAGGAAAAAAACACCCTCCAAAAATTCATTATTGTGATTAGACATAATCACTATTAAGATCTCAGAGCCAGACATTTCCTGTCAATTAACGACTGGTTAGAGGTTAAAGGAGAATCCTGCTGAATCTATGAGTCATTTTCCCATTAGAAGCAGTGGCCCAGATATTCAAAACAATTGCGCCATGTGCAATAGAGTTGTGCCAGCGCAAGTCGGAAAATGCGCCATTCTGCGATATTCAGTGAGAGGCAGTTGTGCCACCCAAATCACACTGAGCAACAGTGCAATAATAATGAATGTATGCACAACTGAAGGGGGAGGAACCATGCATAAATGGTGCAGTGCGATATTCAACAACATACGCCATGCGCAATAGGGGAGCTAGCGGAAGTTGCGCCATAGCGGAAATGAGCCAAAATAAAAAGGAGCAAGGGAGAGGTGCAAGAACACTACAGGGAAGCCTCAAGTTGTGAAACTATAGCCAGCCACACAGACAACACACATATACACAGGGCAGGACAGTGAAAGGGCACCTGGAACCCACAGGCTCAGGGGAAGGTGTGGGGAGCCACAGTGCAGAAGGTGGAAGTACTTGCCACACAGCAGTGAGGCCAGTACAGTCAAGTGTTCCCAGTGCAGGGGAAGTAGCAGCCAGGACAGCAGGGGGAACACAGAAACAGCTACTGGGGGGATGAACACAAGCCAGGGACATGGCCAGTGGTACCATCCAAATGGAGGCAGTAGTGAAGGGGGTGAGAAGGCGGGCAGCGGGGGGCATGGCCATGGAAGGGTCCATCGATGGTATGCCCTCAACAGGCAGTACCGAGCCTGCACCAGCTTTGAGTTGTATAATGATACAGAGATCGTGGGCCAGTACCACCTGAATCAGGCAATTCTGAGGCAGCTCTGTGAGCTGTGCAGTGATGTGATGCAGGCACCCACACGGTGGAGCCATGCTCTGTCAGTGGAGACGAAAGTAACAGCTTGCATGTGCTTGCTCGCCACGGGTACCTTCCAGAGACCAACTGGGGACACCACAGGCATAACCCAGTCGGCTGCATTACGCCACCTCACCCAATTCCTCAGCACACTGCTGTCACATGCTGTGGAGTACATCCATTTCCCCAGCACACCGGCGGAGTGCACAGCAAACATACAGGAGTTCCACAGGGTAGCAGGTATGCCTGTCATGGTAGGGGCAATAGACTGCACCCATGTGGCCATCCACACACCACCTGGCCCCGAGGGGGCCGCCTATATAAATCGGAAGGGCTATGCTAGCATCAACTGCCAGGTGGTGTGCAATGCCAGAGGGCGCATAATCAATGTCTGTGCCACGCACCCTGGGGGAGTACATGATGCCTTCATCTGGCACCAGTCAGCACTGTGCCACAGATTCAAGAGTGGGAATATCCCCACTGGCCACCTAGTGGGTGAGTATGCAAACCACACAGACAATCATAGGGTCGGGGGGGCATGGTCAGAGGTGACATGGGTAGTGACCTACATGGCCCATGGCAGGGCGATGCTGATCACCAAACTAACCTCCACCCTCTACAAACAGGTGACAGTGGATACCCACTCCGTCCCTGGCTGCTCACACCATACCAGCGGCCCATTACCCCATCGCAGCAACGCTACAATAAGGCACACGCCACCACACGTAATGTCATTGAGCGGGTGTTCGGGATGCTGAAGACACATTTCCATTGCCTGGACACCTCCGGCGGTGCCCTACTGTACAGCCCCTCAAAGGTCTGTGGGCTATTCCTGGCCTGTTACATCCTGCGCAACATGGCCAACGAATGTGGGATAGCCGTACAGGTCAAAGAGGGGGACAGCAATGGGGATGATGAGGATTCTGGTGACAATGGTGATGGGCAGCCCCCCTCTTGGGTGATGGGACCCCTGAATGCTCCAGCTAGCACAGCTGCACCAGGACACCATCACGGAGGAGCACTTCAGCCAACCCAGGTAAGTCATGGGGCCATGTGCAACCACCAGTGGCTAAGGCACAACCCAGAAACACACATGGACACACACAAGGGGTGCATGCCATCAAGGGAACTGGCCAGGCATGGAACCACACACACCACAAGGGATGGGTGAGGTCTAACATGGCAAGTGGATAGACACACACACACAAAAAAAATGCACCAGACATGCACAAAGGGTAGGAGGCACACCGACCCAGAATGCCACTCCTAGCCACACACATGTCCACAGACCACCACACCCACTGCCTGTCATTGTGCATGTGTCAGATGCTGAGCACCATTGCACATTGGTGTACAGTGCAATGCAGGCATCATCATGCACATGCAACTGTGGACAGCAGCTGGGAGGGTGTGCAGATGGACTGTGTGTCAGCGTGCAGGGCTGGGTACCCACCCGTGCATTGCCCACTGAATGACACAATGCACACAGGGCAGCTTCAGACAGTAGCTGCATTGGGAGACAGGTCAGTCACGTGCCACAGTGCCCCGGCCACCACGGATGCATGGGTGGCCCCACCGATACCCGCCAGCACTGACAGGCTGACCACTGGCCTCATGGGGTGGCACCGATGGTCCCTCAGGGGTTCCACTGCGTGAACAGGACCATGTTCACTCAGGGGTCTGCAGCACACTGAACATGCCTGCACCAGGCATGCTCGGGATACCCACAGCTGAACCCGGTGTCAACAAGGATGGTGTTGCATGATGCCGGGAATGGGGGGTGGACAGTGCACTGCGCAATGTCTGCAACACATGGGCAAATAACTGTGTGCCCATTGTGGCCATGACAGCAGTGAATGCCTGTGTCTGCCTGTCAGTGGCAACGGTCACATCCTCCCACAACCGGTCCAACCCTGCCCAGGAGCAGAGCGGTGTCTCTGCTGTGATGCTCCTCTGCCCACTCCAGAGCTGCACGCAGTGCATCCACCAATGTTGCAAGCCACATCTGCTGGTTGACTGATGCTTACAGTATGCGGGTGTGCTCATCCAAGAGGTCATCTGCCTGCTTGGCCTCCTGTCCCTCAGGGTGTGCATGGCCCTGATTCTCAGTACCCCTTGAGGGTGGGCGCTGCACACCAGGACCAGGCCTGGGCATGTCCACAGGTGGTGCACTGATGCCACCCCCTGACACTGTACCCCCAAGCCCATTGGCTGACTGCTGATGCTGCCCCTCCAGCTGCCACTCCCCAGGACTCACTGGTGCCACTGCAGTGGCTGCAACAGTCCCACTGTCCTGTACACACACCTGTGCTGCCCCACCGGTGCTGACAGGCACAGGATGGGACTGTGATGACACGCAGGCCTCTACGGCAGCACCACCCACAGCCATGGCCACGATGTTACCTGCTGTGTGGCCATCCTGTGGCACACACGTGTCACTGCCCATGACGTTAGTGACATCATCATTGGTGACAGACCTGGCACCAGCCCAAGTCACAGCATGCTGGCATCTGTGGATGCTGGCACACTGGGACATGGGTAGGGCCTCCTCTGACCTGTTCCAACAACATCAGTCTGGACATCCACTGAGCCACGTATTCCTGTGGAGGTGGATGGGCCCTCCTCCATCTCCATCTCACTGGCCTCAGTGGAGAGGCTCACTACCGCTGACCCATGCAGATGCCCAGGATCTGTAAGGGAAAACAAAGTCGCATTACTGCATGTGACCTACCCTGCCCCCCCAATAGACAGACCATGACCTACCATGCAGTGATGGGCTACCACCCATCTGGAAGCCACCACCTGGAACACACTCAATGGCACAATGCTGCATGCTGCCAGCAACCCTCTCCTCCTGTGGGGTCAGGTGTAGCACCTCCAGCTGTCCCCCACCTGTCACAGATCATGCTGCCCTGATGGCAGCGACCTCCTCCTTAATCCTCCTCCTGTCTGTGCCCATCTTCTTCTTGCACTCCTGCACGGAGCGCTGGTGGCTGCCATGTAGGTTCACAGCATGCACTACTTCCTCCCATGCAGCAGCACGGGCCTGTGATGTTCCCTGGCATCCGCTGAGAAGCGGCTCCTGGTCCAGGTAGGCCTCAAACAGGGCATACGTCTCGGCCTTGGTGAAATTTGACCTCTTCCTCCTCCCACAACTCTGTTCCTCTTCTCCCACAACTCACTCGGTCATGATTCAGCCTATGAGAATGAAAGTTGTTACCTGTGACTGTGCAGTCCCATGCATGTCCCAAAATCCACAGTCCACACTCACAAACAGAATGCTACTCACCAATAGACTGCAGTAGCCGACTATGGCCAGCGCAGACCAATGTCGCACTTTTATAGCGCAACCCATGTAAATGAGGTGAGGCACAACTTTAAGTGGATGCAGATTACAGTGCTGTGCCATTGAATGGCTGATTAGCTGATTTGCATATGATGGCTGAATATCGTGCTTTTGCGCTTTGCGCAATTGTGTTGAGCATGCTGAGCCAAGAGCACAGTTCTGTGACATGCGCAGTACACACCTAACTGTGCATGCCCGGGTTGATGATGCAGGCGCCTGCCGCGCTGCTGACGTGCTGTGTGTGGAAGGCAATGCAGGGCATGGTCACCATTGTGCCAGTGGTGCTACAGCGATGTTCACCTATATGGTGCTGTGGCACTGGGGCATCGTAGGCGCACTGGGGCAACAGCACGGTATGCCGCTACTGAAGGTGGCACACAGGCACCCAATCGTACTACATGCATTGGGTTCCAATCACGCTGTGGCTGTCTGTGTGCCAGAGACCCTTGACCCTGTGCCCGACCTTTGCCCCCTAGGCACCATGCATCAGGCATGGGTGCACCTCTATCACGCTGTTTGGTGACAGCATGATAAGGAATGGCAGCGCTGTACCACGCAGCATCTGCACGTGGTGGAACCACACTGCAGAGTGCCATTTTGACCGTACCAAGCAAGAGAGATGGCATGGAGGAGAGCTGCCCAGTGGAGCCAGATTGAAATGCCAATCCTGGTTGCCATTGTGGAGCCACTTGTTGGCCCACTGTTTGGTGAGGCACCCCTGGACAGGTCCAGGAGTCAGGTGTGGCAGGAGGTGGCCGATGCCCTGGAGGAGGCCACAGGAATAGGGCAGATGGCGGAGCAGTGGCGCCACAGATATGGGGACCTGAGGCGGAGGGACCCGGACCTGCTTACCCACCTGCGGACATGTGCCTGGAGGGGCACGATGCCACAGCCAGGTAGGTGTAATGTCCATACACTTTTATCTTCCATACGGGTATCACGGTTGCATGTGTCCGAAACATGGGGGGGGACCATCCAGTGTTGGCTGTGGTGGTGTTATCAGGGTGTGGGGTGGGTGGGTCTGGCTGTGGGATTGCACACATGGGGGCAGGGGACTTTGCTACAGGATTGTACTGATGTTCCTCTCTCTCCATGTTTGCACCTTAGGCCCAGAAGAGGGACGGCTGGTGAGGGAGAGGAGGAGGTGCCAGCTGGAAGACCGGCACACCAGGAGGAGCGACGGTCCACAGAGGCAGAGGGACCAGCCTGATGATGGTGAGTGCATTACATCCATGATTAGTATTGCATGCTGTGTAACAGGGCGGGCAGTGGGGCATGGCCGCCATCCATTGACACCACTGCCATGCACGCAACTTGTTACAGTCAGCACTGTCCAGTGGCACTGCATGTCTGGGAGTATGTCAATGATGGTCCATGCGTGCACCGGGTACATGTCTGTGCCACTGCCTTCGCACCACATAGCCATGTCACTAAACAGCCATGGTGGTGCTGTGCAGGACTTGGCTGGTGGGTGTGTGCAGCAGTTCACATGGCTGTGTGCACTTGGATGGGCAGGTCTTGTGGCCACGATCACTGTGGGTGGTCACACACCATCTCAGAGGCATGTCCCACAGCCGTATGCCATGCACAGTGGGTGGGCTGTATGGGGCTGTGCATTCACACCTATTGACTCTGCTGTCTTGTCCTAGGTAGACAGCAGCTGCACATGATCAAGGAGGCACTGCAGGAAATCCTGACTGTTGCCAGGGCATCGCTGGACATCCTGCAAAGGATCGAAAGGCTGGGGGTCAGGCGGCATCATGGCAGGAGGAGCAGCCGGAGCGGGGAGCGGGGCTCCCACTAAGCGTCACAATGCCCCTGATTTCCCCTACCCCCCTGGACCCACCCTCACACCCCTCCTTCCCTGTACCATTTGTTCACCCCTGTCTCTTACCCACATCCACCTTGTTTGTGGGCCTCCCTGCACACATTTGTAAATAATTGTACACAGTTTTGTTTGATGTGCACTGGATGACTGTGTGCAGTGGTCCATGGTGCATGCTCTGTGTCTATGGTGCACCTGTCAGCCCGTCCATGGCCTGTGCAGCTGACACCCTTGCATGTCTGTGACCTGCACGGTCTGCTGGCATGTCAGTGGTGGCTGTCCATGCAGGACAGCCACTATAACCGTCACAATGCTGGGTTGCCTCCTGTCACTGGTGTGGTGCATGTCTGCCTCAGGTGACACTAAGGCCTCCGCTGTTGTTGTCCAACCTCCATGCTGTGGCTTATGTGTGTTGCAGGGGATGTGCACCACTGTCTGTGACTTGTGCTTCGGGCAAATGCTGGTGGCGTACAGCTCCATAGTGCCTGCGCAGGGTGGCTGGCACTCCTGTGCCATGGAGGACTGCTGGCTGTGTGTACACGGTTTCCATGGCCCCCACGCTGGGGCTTGGACACCTTCTGCGTCCCTGTGTTGGTGTGCCTTGGTATGGGTGGGTGTTTGTCCATGCACTGTGTTGCATCTGGTGTGGTGCATGCTTCCATGCACCACTGTGGGTG
This sequence comes from Neoceratodus forsteri, assembly GCA_016271365.2. Lineage (NCBI taxonomy): Eukaryota > Metazoa > Chordata > Ceratodontiformes > Ceratodontidae > Neoceratodus > Neoceratodus forsteri. The sequence goes on along the minus strand of CM057449.1, from coordinate 535,840,995 downwards.
TCTGTGCTGGCTGTTGTGGCCAGTGCTGGGTCAGGGTGTGTCCTTGGGAGGGTGTGCAGGGTGCTGTACCACTGGTGGTGGGGTCCGGGGCATGCCCTGTTACGTGTGGGGTACCTTGTGTGCCAATGCATGGTCAGTCTCTCAGCTGTACCTCAGAGGAGCTGTGCGTGGTGGCACTGTGTGTGCCATCGTTGCATCACTGTGTGCTGCCACCCACAGATGGGTGCTCATGGTGGGGCTGCCTTGCATGGTTCTGTGGTGCACAGGGTTGCATTGTCACAGTGGGGGTGGTGGCATCCATGGGGTATCCTGCACTGGTGGACGTTGCTCCTGGGCAGGGTGTCTGGGGGTCACAGTGCAGGGTGTGCTCTGCATTGGTGGGATGGTGTGGCACTGGGTGGTCAGCCCTCCATGGGTGCCAGTCACAGCTTGCCAGGGGGTGTGATGGGGCACTATGGCCCAGCTGTGGGTTGGTTGCTTGTCTCCATGGGCCAGTGGTTATTCCAGCCCTCCCCCAGTTGTGCAGTGCATGGGGTGTGGGGGGACGATGTCTGTTCTGCTGTGTGTTCCTCTGCCCATCTGTGGCATGGGTGGTGGGCCCCTGTATCCCTGGTTGTGCTGTTGCATTGCTGCCCTGCTGCTGGGGGGCATCCCTGGTTGCACTATGGTGCATCTGGACTGCTTAGTTGAACATCCCTTGTTGAGCTATGGTGCATCAGATATGCTCAGCTTCCCCTCCCTAGTTGCGCTATGGTGCAGGTGGTGTGATATTCAGTCATCGGCTGTAGGCGCATCTTGGCCAGCGCAGTTTTTGAATGTCACGCCTCTTGAGCAAGGGTGCAATGGACTTGTGCTTGCTCCTGCTGTTGCACACTTTTTGGGTGCAGTTTAAATATCTGGGCCAGTGTTTTTAAATTCTGGTTCAAATTCTCTTATTGTTATATTTAGGGCTTTTTAGTTATTCTAGGGGTGTTTCTGATGTCCATGCTACTGGTAAGAATCATTATAAGTCTAATTAATCATTCATGAGCTAAAGGAGCTCATTCATTGGCTGTCATGCTGGTCTGAATTCTCTGTGAAATGCTTGGCACAGCAGCTACACTGTTTTTCCCGGGTCTGGTGCTGTTTCCTGGGTATGGCTCTCTAAGGTTTCTCCCTGTACATGACAGTCAGTTTCCTGGCTTCCAAGACCTTAGTGAGAAGCAGATGTAGCCAGTAGTTGATTTATGTTAAGGTATAATTGCACAAGAGTGGCTATACAGAGGGCTGATACTTTGTGATATTCTGAGCCTATTAATCTCCTGCTTCTATAATGTCTCAATATTCTTTACTAATTAGAAGCATTTTACTCTTGTGTGAGTATACAGTACATCATATTTATCAAAATCCCCTTGGTGCTTATGCTTATGTGAAAATGGTGAAGGACAATGGTCCTGGCCTATGTATGCAAATATTCCAATAACCACACAGTCTATACTGTTATTGCTGTGCCTGGGACAATTATATATTTTACATGCCCCAATGGCTTCAGGCCCTGAGTCTAATTTACACAGTGAGATAATTTGATGAAATGGGGCAGGACAATTAGGGTCGATACAGGCTAACACATGTGTATTTCTCTGTATAGTTAGTTTTAATATACCCAAGTGACCAATGTAACAGTAATCATAAACACCTCTGTCTTTTGTTCACAATCAGTTACTCTGTTCTCTAAAATTCTAAAGTGAATAATCACATCCATGCCTAAGCAATGAATTTTTATTAAAACAACTTTTTACTGACAGCAATTTATGCAGAATAAATTAACAAGAAAAATGTAATCAGGACGGGGAGTGGACGTGCACTCCCTTACTTATAGCCTTCATTGAAACTGGGGGTCCACCTGGAGGGATACAGACCTACAGTGGCCTGATGGTCTGCATCTGTCCTGGAGGGGAACCAGGATCCTAGGTGATAGGTTTAAATGCTTCATTGGAAAGCATTGAAACTAGCCAAGGGGGGAGGCACTGAAAAGGAGCAGGGGAAATCCCAGCACCCCCCACCACAAAACAAGGTTGTTAGCAAGTCAAACACCAAGGTAGAGAAGTCATTAGGGAGAAGGGCAGGGGTAAATGGAGAAAAAGGCAAAAAACAGTAAGGACAAGGATGATGCTAAAAGGGGTAAGGCCATCAAAAAATGGAGGGCAATGAATACCAATACCTGTAGTCTGGGTAACAAGCTCCCTGAACTAGTGGCCTTGATGGACCGGGGACACCTGGATATTGTGGCAGTCACAGAAATATGGTAAAAAGAGAACCATGACTAGGATGTCAGCATACCAGGGTACACAATCTACAGGAAGTACATGGATGATAAAAGAAGACGAGTAGCTCTCTACATAAGGGAGGGGATCAAAGCAGTGGAATTAAAGGTTAAACAGGGAGATGAGAAGGCACTGTGGGTCACCCTGGATAGTGGAAATGGCACCATAATCTGTATGGGGGTTGTATACAGACCCAAGTCTGAGGGGGAGGAAGTGGACAAGGAAATGATAGAAGGCATCCTTAGGATGGCAGAAAAAGGAGATATATTATAGATGGGGGACCTGCATATGCCAGATGTTAACTGGAGCACCTTTGCTGCAGCTACATCAAAGAACAGGGTCATTCTCAATGCCTTACAGGGGGGTATGCCTCAGACAGCTAGTGTTGGAACTCACTCGGGAGGGAGCAATCTTAGATCTGGTACTCTCAAATGGGGAAGAAGAGAGGATCTCAGATTTAGAAGTGGGTAGCTATCTGGGAACAAGTGACCACCAACAGTGTGGGTCATGATAAACACAGCCATCGAGTCAAGCCATACAAAAGTGAAGGTACTGGACTTTAGGAGGGCTGACTTTGGCAAAATGAGAGAGTGCATCAGACAAGCACTAGCAAATGAGCAAGAAGGAGAGGTAGAGGAACAATGGGGAAAAATCAGAACTGCCATCACAAAGGCAAAAAGCATTTGTGTGAAGCAAATAAATCAAAACGAAGGAAAAAAACACTATGGTTCTCAAAAGAGGTGGCAGGGAAAGTAAGAGAAAAAAGATAGCATTCAGGAAGTATAAGGAAACAGAGAAGGAGCAGGACAGAGAACTGTATCTGTTAAAGTAGAAGAAAGGGGAAGGCAGTCAAAATAGCAAAGGCCCAAAATGAAGAAAATATAGCCAACTCAGAAAGGGGGATAAAATCTGTTATAGGTACATAAGGGAGAGAAGAAAGTCCAAGGAATGGATAGTAAAGTTTAATAAAATGGAGGGTGGGTAGGCAGAGAGTGACAGTGAAACAGCAGGGATACCGAACAAATGCTTCTGCTCAGTATTCACAAAAGAAGAGGAGAGGAAGGTACCTAAACTAATCAATAGAAGCACTCTGGATACAGGGATCAATACCAGTCCATTCACAGAAGAAAGGGTTCTGAAAGAACTCATAAAACTGAAGGTTGACAAAGCAATGGGGCCTGACAGGATTCACCAAAGAATTCTAAAAGAACTAAAGGGAGAACTAGTGACACTACTAACTATCCTTTTCAACAAATCATGGGTGGATGGTGAGGTACCTGAGGACTGGAGTAGGGCAGATATGATTCCCCTTCACAAAAGTGGGAGCAAATCAGAGGCAAGAAACTATTTACCTGTTAGTTTGACCTCAGAGGTAGGAAAAATGATGGAATCACTTCTGGAAGAAAGAATTGTTGGGTACCTAGAGGCCAGTAGGGCACGGAACCCAAGACACCATGGATTCAGAGTGGGAAGGTCATGTCAAGCAAATCAAAAAAAATCTTTGACTGGGTGAATAAAGTAGTAAACCAGGGAGGGGCTGTGCACATGGCCTACTTAGACTTTAGCAAGGCAGTTGACACAGTCCCACACAAAAGATTAATAAACAAGTTAGCCAGCCTGAGAGTGGGTCCCAGGGTGGTAGTCTGGGTAAACAATTGGCAGGTCAACAGGACACAGAGGATAATAGTAAACTGAGTCCATTCTGAAGAAAGGGGAGTTACTAGAGGGGTACCACAGGGTTCAGTACTGGGACCAGTACTTTTTAATGTCTTTACAAGTGAAATTGCAGAGGGACTGGAAGGAAAAATATGCCTCTTTGCAGACGACTCAGGGATCTGCAACAGGGTTGATACACAAGGATGGAGGGAGCATGAGAAGGGACTTTGCCAGGTTGGAGGAATGATCAAAAGTATGGCAGCATAGATTCAATGCAAACAAGTGCAAAGTAATGCACCTGGAAAACAAAAACCCAGGGGAAGAGTACACAATGGGAGTTGGGGGGGGTACCAACAACAACAATACTAGAAAGAGACCTGGTAGTAGCCACATCAGATGACCTAAAGGTAGGCAAGCAATGTGAGAAGGCAATAAGGAGGTACTGAGGGATATTGGAATGCACAGGGGAGGCATCACCAGTAGAAAACAGGAAGTTGTTATCCCTCTGTACAGACAGTTGGTGAGACCCCATCTGGAGTACGGCGTGTAGTTCTGGAAACCCCATTTCTGCAAGGACATAGACAGGATGGAGGCAGCCTAGAGGAGGACAACTAAAATGGTGCAGGGTTTGCACCACAAGCCATATGAAGAGAGACTAAAGGAGCTTAATATGTATACCCTTGAGGAAAGAAGGGAGAGGGGGACATGATAGAAACTTTTAGTATCTCAAGGGAATCAACACAATCCAAGAGGGTAGCATCTTTCAGAAAAAGAGATGTGCAAGAACAAAGAGGCAAAATTTGAAGATAGAGGAGGGACAGCTCAGGGGCAACATGAGGAAGTATTTTTTCATGGAGAGGGTGGTAGATGCATGGAACAGTGTTCTTGAGGAGGTCATAGGGTCAAAAATAGTGGGGGAATTCAAGAATGCATGGGACAGACATAAGGCAATTCTGGTGGTGGTAGGAATCAATAGGCTGTTGGTTAACTGGGATCTGAAGCTTATCAAATAGATAGGGAAATGGGCAGACTAGGTGGGCCAAGTGGTCCTTATCTGCCATCAAAGTCTATCTTTCTAAAAGTAAAAATACAGAAAAATAAAATTATGCAAGCAATCCTGTTTTACAGCCAGGAAAATACATGCAGTTCCTTACCACCATCAGACTAAACCCAGATCTCAGTTTACATGAGGTCCAAAGAGTTTTTTTTCCTGTTTGCAGCCAGTCTTCTTATGCCAAGTGGAACATCTTGTAGAAAGGACTCCTACCTTGAGTATCCTCGAGGTAACTTACATAGGAAAAAATTAAGCTGATGTTTTTTTTCAGCTTAGCACAGTTAGTGCACTGACAGCAAACACTGCTTTCTATGTCATAAACAAGCTGAGAATTCAAGATTTGGCCCATTGTCTTCTACTTTTAATTTCACTGGATGCAACGACCTTAAAGTTTCTATCCAAGTTGTGCTAGTGCACAACACCTGCCTTTGTGGTTTGCCTTTTTCTGTCTTATCAGGCAGTTAGCACCCTATCAGCAAAAGAAGCAAAACTGTTGTAAGCAAAATATGCATTTCATAGATATTAATGACTGCAACTTGACCTCTAATTTGGTAGCATAGAAAAGAGAAATGAACTTACCAAATACTGCATAAAATGTTTCTTATCAACTTTAGCCAGCATGTTACAAAGAAAAGCAGTATACAGTTCATTGTAGCTAAATATCCCTTATCTTGAATTTTGAGTTTTAAACTCTCTTATTCCCCAGTCTGTGCACTATTGCATGCAATAGTCATTAGCCATTAGGGCTATCATTATTTCATCTATTTCATCAGCATTCAAGTACCCTTCCAAAGTATTTTCAACAGGTTGTTCATCAGCACTACTCTGCTCCCCCGAAGCACTGTCAATAGTTTGTTGGAGTGTCAAACCATCTCCAATAGCCTTCCCAATGGCTAAACCAGCAAGCTACCCTCAACAGTTTTCTCCAGTGACTAGAATGTTAAAATACTGTCAACAGTTTGCTCCATTGCCTGGCTCTCTTCCAGTGACGTGGACGGCCCATTTGGGCTGCAGATACATTGTATGGTTGGATTAGCAAACTATTGTCAACAGTTCCCTCCAATGACTGGAGTGTCAAGATATAGCCAATAATTTGCTCCAATGACTGAATCTCTGCCAGGGGAAAAAGAAGGAACCATTTGGGCCGCAGATACATTACAGAAAGTGCAACACATCTTAATGCTGCCAACATTTCACTTACCACCAAACTATTGCAGCAAACAAATTTGTAAGGGAAAAGTGAAAAAATAACAGACGTAAGCAGATAAACAACATTTAAAGAGCAAAACAACTCCCTAGAACATGAAAGATAAGGAAAACAGACCAGGCAGCTGCCTTCAAGACACAACACAGTGAGTTAGCTCAGCACGTGGTGTGGCAGCGAAAGAAAAACAATAAAAGGGAAAAAACACCCTCCCAAAAATTCATTATTGCGATTAGACTTATAATCACAATAATGACCTCAGAGCCATTAATTTCCTGGAGATAAATGACTGGCTGGCTGGGGTTGGCCCTCAGCTGTACCTCAGGCCACCCTTCCACCCCAGCCAGCTGTTAATCTCCAGGAAATGATCGGATCTTCAGTCATTATTGCTTAATTTTAAAACTCCATGGTGTAGTTCATGTCCCTGTTCCACTCTTCTGTTGTTAGCACTGTGCATCATTGTTCTACTGGGTAACTCTGGCTAAGAGGGACAGAAGTAAGCAATAAGACACAATGAGGTGTGGGCTATGGCCTGATAAAAGCATGCCCCAGGTGCATTTATGAGGCACAAGACCAGGGACACTGATTTACCGGGATTGAGAAAGGGTATATTCCATTTTGCACATTGTAAAAAATGGTATTGTCGCCGGTGTCTGCTAAGCCAAAATCTGGTTTTACCGGTATTTGGTTTTGTGTACTTTATTTAACAATTTTTAACTCTGCTAACATGCATTTTAGCAATTTTGACCTCCACTATTGCACATCCTTCCATCCTTGTACCAATTTAAAGTTATTTTAGGTACAAGATGTGATGGTAGCAGCAGCACTACAGCCCCCATCCCTATGGTGTGATGGAAGCAGCACTACTTCCCCATCCCTCAGATGCGATGGCAGCACCAACAATACTATGGCCCCCAGCCCTCTGTGTGATGGCAGCAACAACAGCACTATGACCTCCTCCCTCAGGTGTGACAGAAGCAGCAGCACTGCGGCCCCCATTCCTTAGATGTGATGACAGCAGTACTGCATTCCCCATCCACCAGTGGTGATGGTTGAAGCACTACAGCCCCCACCCCTTCGGTGTGATGGCAGTAGCAACAATGCAGTTCACATCCCTCTGGGGTGATGGCAGTAGTGACCGCATTATGATCCCCTTTCTTCAACACCCACACCCCACATGCACAAGTTACAAATAACTTGGTCTCTTTGCTTATTAGAACTCAGATGTGAATTAATCTGAACCATCACCGCTAAGGTGGACTACCTTTGTTTTTTCCTATCTGTAATTTAACTGCATGAATTGGATTTCTGCCTGTGACACCACTGACCAGGATTAGGGAACAGACTTGGGTGTTGGGGGGCCAGCTGGTGGGTGATTGCTTGAGTGTCCAACAACCACTCACCTTCTCCTAGGAGGGAGGGTGGGTTCACGACTCAACATTTTCTGTCCCCTGGTGGAGGCCAGAGGCACGATAACACATCGGCCCTCACTGTGGGAGAGAGCGTGACGAACGTCGGCTTGTGCCTTGACATCATGCTGCCTGTCACGCTCCCAAGAAAATGGGAAAACACCCGCTGGCCAACCGAAGGACGGCTGCTGGTCCCTCCATAAGCCGGAAGCCCCAGACATATGTCCGTTCTGACCCCTGCCATGCCCAGGATACACAAGAAACTCTTTGGGGCAGTTCTCCCCCCCCCTCCGGTAGCCTCCCACAGGGATAGGGGCCCACTCAATAAAGGGTTACTTTGGGTTTCCTGGTAGCACAGCAGTAAGGGACAGTGGATGGTGGTTGGGACTCAACAGCGGTGGTAGGGGGCCTTGGCAGGCCTGAAGGAGTGGATGGCCAGGGAGTAGGAGGAGCAAAAAAAAAGAAATGCTTGAATTTGCTTCTTTGAAGTAAAGTGTCTTCACCTAAAAAAATCCACAAGTGATTAGTGGAGGACCTTCAAATGGATTCATGCATCTCCCAGACATGTGGATGTTTTTTTTCACTTGGTGTCCATGAAAAGTGTGTCTCCCAGTTTTCATGTCTTTGTTCAGATGTGACTTGAGCACCAATCTGCCCACCTGCATCATACAGCCCCTGGGGTCTTACCTTCTGTATGTCATTGAATGTGCTTTCAAAATCCACTGGCCAAACATAAGTACACTTAAATACTTCACATTTGCTTTTTGTTGAAGCAGTCTATCAGAAAACTTTTTGTTGTCACAGAGACTGAAACAGCAGGTGGGAGAAAAATTGCAAATGATCTAATTCACCTAAATGGGGTGCTGACTATGAAGTCTTTTCATAAGTAGTAAGGCAGCTTTTTCCTTGTGAACATACTTTCATTCAGACTAGTTTTCATTCAAACAACTGAGGACTTTGGATGGCCCTGCTGATTATAATCTTGAATAAGCTAGTTGGTAACAGTGATCATGCATTTAGCAATCTACAACCTAGATGCTCATATGCAAAGAATACAATAAAAACCTGACTAAAATCTAAAAGCAAGCTTACAAAACACATAAAATGTATGAACATTTATCTTTACCTATACAAAATCATTGCAGCTCAAGTAAATGACATGGTACCCTGACTACTATTCTAATGATGTAGTAAACATATATTGGTATTTTTTATATTCTTTGTAAATCAGGTAAGGCCCACTAGGCAGAACTGCTTGTTTTCGGGAGTGGCTTAGAAGCACTGGGGAGGTTAAGTGACTTGTTTGGAGTCTCACAGTATGCAAGTGGAGGTTGTGGGAATCAAACCCAAGTCTGCTGGATGTACCCAGTTCAATCACTATTTGTTATTCTAACCACTAGGCTGTACTGCCAGCCATAATAACACCCATATACAATGGTTTAATATTTAATTTTAATAACAGTGCACAGTACCTACAGTACAAATTATGAACATTAAACACTACAACATTTTACTAAAACTGAGTTTTTCACCACTCCATCTGCTTATTTTTTCTTACTCCAAAGTGGGTGAATAGTTGACAGAGCACTGTAAATAGCTTTTGATCAGGCTTCATTATTCTACATCCAGACACAGACAACATTTGTTTATTCTGGATTTATTTAATATTGATTTTCTGTGGCTCACTAAATAGAATCTAGCACTGTATGAGGCAGATGTTTTTACATTTTTGGAAGAGGCAACACATCTTATCCATTTAGGATTCATGTTAGAAACAGAAGTCTTTCTTGATATTTAAACATATTCAAGTGTCAGTGTATTCATTTAGTAGTTTATGCTGACTAATACATACTGTAGAAAACAGTAAAGGATTTATTGTGAAGCACTCAGGATCTGTAGTAGAACTCCTGCAATTTTCCAGCAAGTTTTGCAAAAAAACTCTGCAATTTCAGGTTACTTTTCCTGCAGTTTTCCAGTGGCCCTGCCCATGTTGCTGATACTTGTAGACTCTTAGGCACATACTACAAGAAAACTGGTTTCAGGAAGGAAAGCAGTCCTCAGGTGATGGAGATGTTGGTGGGAAGCATGGGTGGTTAAACTGAATGGCTGATTACAACAAAGCAGTGTGGGTGATTTCCTTACTGATGCTATACGCAGCAAAGCAGAAAGATCGGACACAGCAGCATTCATTTTAAGATGCTGAAATCTGGTCGGCGTGCTGGCACGCGATAGCACTACTGCTTGCAATGCCAGCTACCCAGGGTCGGAAGCAAACTTGGGTTGCTGGAGGTCTGGCCAGGGAGTAGGATAGAGCACCAGGGACTGCTCTCCTCCTCTGGGGAGGGTGGGCTGCAGGTCCTGCTGCTTTACCACCACCTGTGTGACCACCGTGGTGGTGCAATGGTGCTGCAGAGTGATCAGGAGGAGGACGCTAGCCAGGATCTGGAGCAGTGGCATGTCTCATGTGACCTACCTCCTTGGATCTCCTCTAGTGCTGGTGCCCTCAGGGACAGAGACCAGAAAACCAGGAATAATCACCCCACATCGGCCACTGGCAGAAGGGACCCAGGTGCCCCAGACTTCATAACCAAGCTCCATGAGGGACCCACTGAGCTGCCCAACACACACTAAGGGAGTGTGAAGGGGTGACCTGGGGTCCCCTCCTTCCCACCTGGGAGGGTACAATCCAGGCAGGATAGAGGCAGGTCCACAGGAGCGCTTAAGCATTACCTGGGGGTGAAGCTAGGGGATACCCAGCCTAGGGATCTCTGAAAAGTGGAGACTGGTGCTGTGAGAAGGGGACATTGAAAGAGAAATTAAAAAAAATGTAAAAAGATGCTGAAATCTTAGAGATTCTGTGCAGTGACATGCAATTTCCATGAGGCACCGGTACAAGAATTCAAAATCCGCATACCAAGCAGGATTCCGTGATTGCTACCGGTGTTACCGGTAAAAATGGAAAACCAGGGTCCCTGCACAAGACATTTGCACTGAGCGCCTTTAGCACCTGAGAAGTGCTGTTATCTGGCCATAACCCACACTTTGAAGAGTCTTTTTGCACTTATAAAATGGGTCCTCTGGCAAAGTGCAAAAAAAAAACCTGTAAAAAAAGTTTGAAGAAATCCCCCCCCCCTTAGAATAAAAAAAAACTTGTCCTTGGATGCTTAATGTCCTATGGTTTTCTAATGGAATCAAGTTATTGTGCCTCTACAGGGCAGTGGTATCTGTCTGTTTGCCCCCCTCCACCCCCAACACACATGAACAAACACTGTTCAGAATTTTTACTTTACTTTTCGGGACCTTTCATTTTTTACAGTTTGTGTTTTTAGTGCAAGTGACACAGTTGCGATTTAGGCTGAGAGCAAGTATGTCCCTTACTAGCTTACATAAGAGCTAGTGCTTTTGCTTTCACAACCAGCTCTCTGACAACATTGAGTCTGTGGCAATAGCTTGCAGTAGCTTACAAAACTGAAATTAGAGTGGTACTTACTCCCACTTTTGTGAGAAGTATGGATCTTAAAAGAGGCAGTGAAGGAGTGGTTTGGGATTTTATTTGAAGCAGCTCCCTGATGGCACACATGCCACACTCACTGGATCAGGCTGCTAAAGTAAACTTCAGAGGGGGAGAACTTTGGGAGGATGCAGGAAGTACTGAAAGGGAAACTGGAGGGCATAAGGCAGGAGATAGACATGGATCAGAAATGGAATATTATTAAACGGGGGTTACAGAGGCAACAGAAGCCTGCACCAAGGCACAGAGTAGGAGGAGCGGAACAAGAAAACCATGCTGGTTGAACAGGGAGATTGTGGAGGTGGTGACAGCAAAATGAGTGGTGCACCAGAGGTTTAGGAGGACAGGGAAGGAAGTGGACAAGGAGGAATATGCAAGATGGTCCAGGGAGATGACAAGAAAACTGAGAGAAGCCAAGGCCCAGAGGAAGCTGAGATTAGCACAGGGAATTAATGGGGGAGGAGAAAGACTTTTTCAGATACATCAGGGAGAAAAGGAAGTGCAAGGAGACAATAGTGAGGACAAAAAGGGGTGGGGGAGTGAACAGAAAAGGGAGAGGAGCAGGCAGAAGCACTGAATGAATACTTTTGCTCAGTGTTAATGGAAGAAAGGGGGGACCGCTACCAGCATGGACTGGGAGGGTGGAGGGAGGGTGAAATTAGGTGACAGATGGAAAAATTGAGGCAAGTAGAGTCCTAGAGGGACTGAGGGCACTGAAGGCAGACAAGGCACCAGGGCTGGATGGTATACACCCCAGGGATGCTAAGGGAGATGCTGGATGTGTTGGCGGAGCCACTGGTGGACCTGTACAGCATCTCACTGGAGTTGGGATGTGTGCAACTGGACTGGAGGATGGCACATGTAGTACCATTACACAAGAGCGGGCAAAGAGATGAACCGGGTAATTATTGTCCGGTAAGTCTCACATCCATAGTGTGCAAACTCATGGAAATGATACTAAAGGAAAGACCGGTGTCGTACCTGGAGGACAATGGTCTCCAGGATGTGAGGCAGCAAGGGTGTGTTTCAGGGAAGTCTTGTCAAACCAGCCTCATACAATATTATGACTGGGTGACAGGTGGGCTGGATAAGGGTCATGCGGTGGTTGTTCTTTACTTGGACTTCAGCAAGGCCTTAGATTCGGTGCCTCATGGGCAGCTTGGGGAGAAGCTAACTGGTGTAGGGGTAGGGCCAAAAATGATGAACTGGATTAGAAGCAGGCTGAGTGGTAGGCTGCAACAGGTGGTGGTGAGAGGGGAGCTCTCAACTCCAAGGCCGGTGACGAGTGGTGTGCCACAGGACTCTGTGCGGGGGCCAGTACTGTTTGGGCTCTTCATATCAGACATCACACACAGGGTAGTGAGCAAGGTAAGTCTGTTCGCTGATGACACCAAAATCGGAGAAGTGGTGGATGGAGAGGAGGGATGGAAGCAGCTGCAGGGGGAACCTATGCAGGCTAGAGGAGGGGTCAGAGAGGTGGCAGTTGTGGTTCAATGCATAGAAGTGTTAGGTCATGCACTTTGGGGTGAAGAACCCAAGGAGAGAATACTGGCTGGGGGGGGGTTAAGCTGGGTATCACTGAGGAGGAGCAGGACCTAGTGGTAATGATAACAGGGACCATGAACATCACTGCCCAGTGCAGGAGAGCAGCTGCAAAAGTGAACAAAATGCTGGGGTGCATAGCTACGGGGGTTTCATCCAGGTGAAGAGAGGTGATCTTGCCCCTCCACAGGTAGCTGGTAAGGCCGTACTTAGAGTATTGTGTGCAGTTGTGGAGGCCATACCTAAAGCTTGATATCAGGCTGCTGGAGAAGGTACAGAGGAGGGCAACAAAGATGATATGTGGAATGGAGGGGAGAGACTATGACAGGAGACTGGGAGACCTGAATATGTATACCCTGGAGGATAGAAGGGACGGGGGGACATGATAGAGACATTCAAGTATCTGAGGGGAATCAGTAAGGATGGGGCAGATGGGGTCTTTAAGTTAAGGTGGGGAGGGTCACCAGGGGGCATGGGCTAAGAATTGAGGGGGAAGATTTAGGAAGGAATTAAGGAGACACTATTTCACAGAGAGGGTGGTAACAAAATGGAACATACTACCAGAATGGGTGGTATGTAAATCTATGAACAGCTTCAAAAGGGCATAGGAGAGGGAACAGGGGAGAGTAAGGGTGGGGGAGGTGGGGGTGGCAGTGGGATGGCAAAGGGGAGGAGGTGGGGCAGCTGCAAACTAGGGATGTTGGCTGCACACTCAAGCAGACTTAGATAGACCAGATGGTCTGTTTATGCTGGCACATTTGTATGTTCATATGATTATGCAGGATGGCACAGTGATCTGTCTTGTGATGAGTTCTGACTGGCTGTAGCTGTTGTCACACTGGATGAAGGCAATAACATGTCTCTGTGTGCAGTTTTGTAGAGCAGCTGCCGTGGCTCAGATGTTAGGGCCATGGGCAGCTAAAGGTGATGGAATGTCAGCATGACAGGGGTCCTGTGATTTTTTTTTTGTGCCCCCACCCCCTCCTGACTTTATTGTTTACTTTGTCTGTCCCCCACCCTGTACTTTTGCCCCCACTCCCAGTTGTTGCAGGCAGTTCCCCTTGTGCCCCCTCAATGATTCCCCTGGGTTCCTCCCTCCCAATTTGCCTCCTCCTGGAGGTGATTATTTATAGATCAGGGTACGGGGCAAATCAATGGGGGATGGGTGGCAGACTTCCCCTGCAAAAGTCACACTAGCTACTTTTTTGTAGTTATGGTTGCCCTCACTGTTTTTCTTGAGCATTACCTTTGGTTGTGCTGCTTTTTGTTTGCGATTTTTGACTGCACTGTTCTGTGGTTGACATAATGACCCTGTGCTGTATAGAAGATGGAACAATAACAGAATTTTAGCCAGTACTTAAAAACAGCTTCTACTGGGAAACACTTACAGGTTCAGTGTGGTTCTCCTTTAATATAGTTAGTCACATAGTCACCATACATGACATCACAAGTCACCATAAAATGGTAGCTGTATAGCATCAATATAGGCAAGATTTTGTCATGAATTTCTATGGGTAATGCCCAATGCCTCATTAAAAACAGCTTCACATAGGATTTCAAACTATACGGGATACTGTTCACAAATGATCCCGTTTAAATGTAGTACATGCATAGGGAGCAAATTTAGAAACAAGAACATGAGAAGTGGCTCATTGGAACAGTCTCACAAAGGAAGTACTAGAGACAGAAACCCTACTAGGTTTTCAGAAAAAAATTGGTAACTACATTATAGAATCAAAGGGTATAAAATGGTCCCACTGAAAAATGGGGGGCAGGCACAATGGGTATATAAGCATTCTGTCTAACTAATCAGTATGACAGTAACAGAAGAAAATAAGCAACTGAAACTAGTAAATAAAAAAAGAAAAATATAGCCTATAGCAGAAACCAGAAGGGTGAAGCAATTACATGCTGTATGGGCAGAAATATTTAATAAGAAGGTTAAAGAAAAGGTTGAAGAAAAAGGACAAAAAATAAAGATGCAAATGTTTTTAATGTGGCATATTCCAATAAGTAAAAACATAAGCTCTGATTCCCAGATGCAGTGGCAGTCACAAAGTGGTCATGAAGACCGTTTTATACTAAGTTTTCAACCTCATCAGGCCATGCACACTGGGGGTGCAAACTTGTCCAAAGCAATCTCAAAACCATTTTTGAGGCCGAGTGGTGCTGAGGGTTGAGGCTGTGGACACCACATCTCATGTCACACCAGTGACCCGGTTTTGTTACCGAGTCAGAGACCCTGGGGGCAGAAGGTTTGAGCGTCTGACAACAGCTCACTTTCTCCATGGAGGAAGGGTTGAGGGCTCCGGCAAAATTATATCTCCTGGCTGTGGCCAAGACGTATTGCGCCAACAGATTTCAGCATATGTGGGTGGCGGGACATGGCAGATGTCAGTGTGGCATGCATGGGAGCATGCACACCCCCTGGATGTCATTGCACGTCCATGCTCGCCATCAAGGGGAACCAAGCGTCGGAACAACAAAAAGCCCCGACATCTGGGAGGACAACATAGTTCCACAGCCCCACGCAACCGCCAGATACTGACCTCCTGGATCCTGACCACCTCCGATCTTCACCTCTGCCTGTAGGTCATTGGATTCAGGTATTCAAGTGCTGAGGAGCAGAAGGCGACCCTGACTTGTTGGCACATGCCAGCAGGAGTCCTGTAGGTGTGTTGCAGGTGGGTTGGAGGCCAGGGTCCCCAGGCAGGGAGATCACAGCAGGGTGGGAACAGCTGGGAGTCAACTGAGGGAGTTCCCATAAGTCAATGACCGAAGGGAAAAAGAGTTACAAAATAAAACATTTTAGAGATACTGGGATCAGGGGTACAGGGAAGGGTGCAGCACTACCAGCAGCTCACAGGGCCATTTGTAAAAAAACAATTGCAGTCCCCTATTTTTGGAATATAACCTGCAGCAGTCAGTGAGCTAAGTAACATCATGTCTGATACCCCACAGCCAGATGTTAGTGGCTGTTATCCCCATAATACCATCTATGATTTGGAGTGCTCATTTGCATTGTACTGCACTTACAAGGAAAGGATCCTTACCTCCGAACTATGAGTGAACCTTTCTGTATAGCAAAGTCAGGAGATCACACAATGTACTGCAGTGGCTACAAAGCACCTGGTTTGTGTCACTACCAGTTTTGTCTGAGAATCAGTCCTTGTTAAATAGAAACCTAGAATATGATGGCAGATAAGGGCCACTGGGCCCACCCAGACTGACCCTTTTTTTTTCTGTTAAAGACCTTGCTTGGTCTACTACACAATCTCTTCCCCACCTTACTTACCCCTACGATTCCCTTGTGTCTGTCTCAGGCCTTTTTTGAACCCCACCACTGTTTTTACCCCCATTACTTCTCCTGGAAGGCTGTTTCAGGCATCCACCACCCTTTCTGTGGAGAAGTACTTCCTCACATCCCTCCAGAATTTACCCCCCTCCAGCTTCATAGCATGCTTCCTAGTTCTAGAGTTCTTTTTTCTCTGCAAAATATCCCCCTCCTGTACCTTATTAACCCCCATGAGGTATCTGAAGGTCTCTATCATATCCCCCCCCCCTTGCTGTCCTCCAGGGTGTGCATATTTAGCTCCTTTGGTCTCTCCTTGTAAAGCTTTTGATGCAGACCCTCCACCATTTTGGTAGCCCTCTTCTGGACCACCTCCACTCTGTGTATGTCTTCCTGAAATGTGGTCTCCAGAACAGGACACAGTACTCAAGGTGGGGTCTTACCAGTGATCTATATAGGAGCAGCACTACATCCATTTTCCTACTGGTTATACCCTCTTTCTGCGCACTCCAGTCTCACACTAGACTTTCCAACTGCTTTGTCACACTGCCTGGCCAACTTTGTCATCCTATATGATTAACCCAAGGTCTCTTTCCTGCTTAGTCTTTGTCAGTATCACTTTGCCCATTTTATACTGTGCCCCGGTTTTCTATGACCAAAACACATTATTTTGTGCTTTTCTGTATTAAAAACAAAGTGCCATACTTTTGCCACTCTTCCAGTCTATTCAGATCGCTGCCTTCCTTTCACCCCCCCCCGAGTGTCTGCTTTGTTGCAGATCTTGGTGTAATCTGCAAAGAGGCAGACCTTCCCTTCCAGTTCCTCTGCCATGTCACTTATAAAGGCATTGAAGAGGTACCATCGCTGATCCTTGAGGTACCCCGCTGGTCACCCTCCCTTCCTCGGCGTGAACTCTGTTTACCACTTCTTTACTACTACCCTCTGTGTCCTAGCCCATAACCAATTTCTTTCCCAGGTTACTACCTTATTACCCACCCCCAGTGTACCCAACTTGCTTACCAGTCTCCTATGTGAAACAGTGCCTAAAGCCTTGCTGACATCCAGGAAGGCCACATCCACTGCTCCTACCTGATCCAACCCCCAGTCAAAGAAATCTATCAGATTTTGTTCAAAGATATCTATCAGATTTGTTTGGCATGACCTTCCCTCATGAACCATTCTGTCTTGGGTCCTGTAATCCACTGGATACAAAATATTCCACAATATTTTTCTTTAATAGTGTTTCCATTAACTTATCCACACCAATGTCAGGCTGACAGGCCTATAATTCCCTGCCTCTTCCTTGCTACCACTTTTGTGAAGTGGGACTAAATTTGCCCTTCTCCTGTCCTCCAGAACCAGTGATCAGTTAAATAGGTCTGTCAAGGCTGCAGCTTGTACCACTCTGAGCTCCCTCAGCTCCAGTAGATGGACTCTGTCTGATCCATAGCTTTGCCCACCTTCAGGTTAGTGAGTGCTTTCCATACATTCTCCACGGAAAAAGGACTAGTGTCCATTTCCCTCCTGTCAAAGCTCCTAGCACCTTTTTGTGGTCCCTCTCCTTCCTCTTCTAGTGTGAAGACTAAGCAGATGTATTTGTTCAAGATATTTTCTTTTTCTTGATTGCCCTTTGTACAGTAACCCTCTCCCTCTTTAACCATAAAACCTCTCCCTTTGTCTTCCTTTTTTCACTCCCTGAGTTATTCTTTCCTCAGTTTGTGCCTTTGTGCTCATTAATGTTGTACCTGCCTCCCTCCATTTTCCCTGATACACTTCCATATCTTCCTCTCTTTGATGCCCTTACACCTTCTGAATGCTACTCTTTTAGCCTTTACCTTTTCTACATCTTTTGATAACCATAGCAGTCTCCTCTTTCTTTTACTTTTGCTTACTCACTTAACACAGAAGTTTGTTGCTTCCACTATGCCCTCATTTAGTTTGAAAACAAAGCAGTAATCCTGGGCACCAGTGGAGTTACCAATACAAATTTTAATTAATTAAAATACAATTTACTCACATGACACAGTTCTCAGATAAAACAAGCAGCAGTAGCTGAGGGACTAGAATCCCCTAACCAGTTTTGCCAAGGGCTTCATTGGGTGGGGGTCTGCTAGCTGCAAGTGTACTACTTAAATACTAAATCTACTTAAAGTGACATGCAATAATATTTAACAAAAACATCACATCCATATAATGTGTAAAACCCACACCAATATAAAGAAAAGAAAACCAAAAATAAAGAGAAGAAGAAAAAGAAAAAAAAAAGGGAAAAGACACAGGAAGAGCAAGTGCAAAAGAAAGGAGGTTATGGAAGAAAAGAAAAAAGAGGGAAGGGGTTGGAAAGGGAACAGAAGTGAGAAATAAAGGGAGAAGTGGAGAGAGTATTAAAAATGAAAAGTGTTGAGATTTAATTTTAATCACAATTTTAAATAGCTCAATACACAGAAGGGGCAGGGAGGGGAAAAGAGAAGGTGGAGTAGCTCTATACATAAGAGAAGGGATCAAAGCTACAGAACTAAAAAGTAAAGGAGGATGACAAGAGGCACTCTGGGTCACCTTGGAGACAGGGAATGGCATCACAATCCGCATGGGGGTCGTATACAAACCCCCGTCTCAAGGGGAGGAAATGGACAAGAAAATGATAGAGGACATTCTCAAAATGGCTGAAAAAGGGGAGATACTGATGATGGGGGACCTGAATATGCCAGATGTTAACTGGATGACATGAACTGCAGCCACATCCAAGAGCAGGGTCATTCTCGATGCTCTGCAGTGGGCAGGCCTTAGACAGCTAGTGTTGGAACCCACTTGGAAGGGAGCAATACTAGACCTGGTACTCTCAAATGGAGAGAGGATCACAAATTTAGAAGTCAGTAGACATCTGGGAACAAGCAACCACTGCACAGTGTGCTCCACAATAAGCACAACCATGGAGACGAGCAATACAAAAACAAGCATACTGGACTTTAGAAAGGCTGACTTTAGCAAAATGGGTGAATACCTGAGGAATACACTAGCAAATGGCCAAAAAAGAGGGGTGGAAGAACAATGGAGAAAAATCAAAACTGCTAACATACAGGCAATAAGCCTCTGTGTGAAACAGATAAAGAAAAAAAAGCGGAGTAAAAAACCACTATGGTTCTCAAAAGAGGTGGCAGGGAAGGTTAAGTAGAAAAAGGCTGCATTCAAAAAGTATAAGGAATCACAGAAGGAGCACAACAGGGAACTGTATCAATTAAAGCAGAAAGAAGTGGGGAAGGCAGTAAGAATCGCAAAAGCCCAAACCGAGGAAAAAATAGCCAATTCAGTTAAGAAGGGGGATAAAACCTTTTATAGGTACATTAGGGAGCATAGAAAGGTTAAGGGAGGAATAGTGAAGATTAATAAGGGAGAGGAGAGGAGAGGTGGGCAGAGGGAGACAGTGAAAAGGTAGAGATACTGAATGAATACTTTTGCTCAGTATTCACAAAAGAAGATAAGAAGGAGTTACCTAAACCAGACAATGGAAGCACTCTGGGTAGTGGGGATGACACCAGTCCATTTACAGAAAAAAGAGTCCTGAAAGAACTCCTAAAACTCAAGGTGGACAAAGCAATGGGGCCTGATGGGATTCACCCCAGAATCCTAAAAGAACTAAGGGAGGACCTAGTGACACCACTGACGACCTTTTAACAAATCATGGGAGGATGGGGTGGTACCTGAGGAATGGAGGAGGGCAGATGTGATTCCCCTTCACAAAAGTGGGAGCAAGGCAGAAGCAGGAAACTACAGACTTGTAAGTTTGACCTCAGTGGTAGGGAAAGTGATGGAATCACTTCTGAAAGAAAGAATTGTTGAGTACCTAGAGGCCAGCGGGGCACAGGACCCAAAGCAGTATGGATTTACAGCAGGAAGGTCATGTCAGATGACTCTAATAGATTTCTTTGACTGGGTGACCAAAGTAATAGACCAGGGAGGTGCTGTGGATATGGCCTACCTAGACTTTAGCAAGGCATTTGACACAGTCCCACACAAAAGATTAATAATCAAGTTAGCCAGCCTGGGAGTGGGTCCCAGGGTGGTAGCCTGGGTAGAAAACTGGCTGCAAAACAGGACACAGAAGGTAATAGTGAATAGAACACATTCCAAAGAAAGGAAGGTCACTAGTGGAGTACCTCAGGGCTCAGTACTGGGTCCAGTCCTCTTTAACATCTTTGTAGGTGACATTGCAGAGGGTCTGGAGGGAAATGTATGCTTGCAGATAACTCAAAGATCTGTAACAGAGCTGATACACAACGGGGGTAGGAAGGATGAGAAGGGGCTTGGCAAGGTTGGAGGAATGGTCAGACATATGGCAACTTAGATTCAATGCAAAGAAGTGCAAAGTAATGCAACTGGGAAACAAAAACCCAGGAGAAGAGTACACAATAGCAGGGGAGGTACTAACAACCACAAAAATGGAAAGGGACCTGGGGGTAGTCATATCAGATGATCTAAAAGTTGGTAAGCAATGTGAGAAGTCAGTAAGAAGAGCCAGGGGGATTCTGGGATGCATAGGAAGGGGCATCACATGTAGAAAAAGGGAAGTGGTTATCCCTCTGTACAGACAGTTGGTGAGGCCCCATCTGGAGTACTGTGTGCAGTTTTGGAGACCTCATCTACGCAAGGATATGGACAGAATGGAAGCAGTCCAGTGGAGGGCAACTAAAATGGTGCAGGGTCTGCATTAGAAACCATATGAAGAGAGACTGAGAGAGCTTAATATGTATACCCTTGATGAAAGGAAGGACTGGGGGACATGATAGAAATGTTCAAGTACCGGAAGGGAATCAACAAAGTCCAGGAGGGTAGCATCTTTCAGAAAAAGAGATGTGTAAGAACAAGAGGGCACAATTTAAAGATAGAGGGGGGATGTCTCAGGGGTAATGTGAGGACATTTTTTTTCTCAGAAAGAGTGGTGGATGCATGGAACCGCCTACCTGGGGAGGTTGTTGACTCTAAAACAGTGGGGGAATTCAAACATGCGTGGGACAGACATAAGGCAATTGTAGTGGGGGGTGGCAGGAAGTAAGCTGTTGGTTAACTAGAATCTGCAGCTTATCCAGTAGGTAGGGAAATGGGCAGACTGGGTGGGCCAAGTGGTCCTTATCTGCTGTCAAAGTCTATATTTTTATAATCAGTACTCTAGGTGACAAACACTAATTCTCCTTTTTCACAGTATTATATCATGTTTGGAACTAAATTGGAAATGGCAGAAAAGAATAAATGAAGATTAAATGAAGGTTTTTTTGCAAGACCAGGACCAGATGTAAAGTGGAATGGCTTCAGTCTCTAAACAAAAATAGAGAAATAATCCATTATTACAGGTACAGAATGAAAATTTCCATTATTTCTTATTTCTACTTTTACTTCTATTTTTGTTTAAAATAACATATTATATCCTGTCATTTAAGCCAGGCAGAAAAAGGGCCCCTAATTGGATAATCCACATTGCTTCTCTACTTAGGGTAAAGTCCCTCAGGTTCCCTCTCCTTCACCCTTGCCTTACTCGCTCTATACCACTGAATTTGAAATTATGGGTACCATTACCACTCTGGTTACATATCTTATTTGCCAAGGCATTGGAACAGTATTTTTCTCTATTTTCCCAGGTGCTCACCAATTTGTACCTTGAAGTCACGTTATGACATTCCTACAAAAAAAGCACCGCATCAGCAGGTGGCTTCATATATAACATTCTCACTGTCACAACTGATGAACCCCCCAATATCAAAAGATTTAGTAGCATTCACATAGGTGAAACTAATGGTTTTGCTGACATTTTGACAGAATTTACATCTGCCACATACAATTGTGCCTTTGGATAATGGTGGGAGCCACCTGGTTGTCCCCTGGTCTACCTTTTGCAGTGGTTGAAAGCTATGTACAAGTCTATGTCCTGTCTTTTAAATTCTTTCACCTTCTATACACCATTCATGGTAAATTGATAGTGTTGTTCCTTAAGATGGGTCAGACCTCAAGAGAGACCAATTTTTCTGTACAATATCCCTGACTTTCCCACTTTTATTGCAATATGGTTACAAAGTTAAATGGTGGCTTCTGGCTACTTATGGTGAATCTCCCTGATCTCAAAATCTTGGACCTATCTATATTTTTCAACTGGCCCAGAGCTTCATCTAAAACCTCAACTTTATAACCATGATCCTGAAATCTGTGGTATAGTTCATTACTTGCTTTTTCAAAATCACAGCACTCACTACAGTTTCAACGGACACGTAGGGATTGGGATTTTGGTATATATGCCTAGCTTTCCTCCTTCCCCCTGCTCTCTTTTCTTGCCCATCCTTCTGACAATGGACTCTGTCCAGCCTCTGACTTCCTCCTGACCACTGTGCCACCCTATCTATTCTTCCTCCTACCCATCCCCTCGTCCCCCCCTGAGTCACCATACAATCCCTGATCTCGGCTCAGGTGCCATGGCTCCTACCATGGCCTGAATTTTTGCTCTGTCATCCCTCCCCCCAATTTCTGAACCTGAGATAGTACCTAACAATGCCTCTAATGCTATGATTCTTTACCATAATGTTGTATATAATGTAACATAGTATGCTCACTGTGTATTTGAACTGTACCTGTCTTAAACACCTGTTTTTGGACTGTAATTCCGAACAACCAAATAAATAAATATACATATATTACTTCTGTGTGGTGAGGGTGGCAACTGAAGGAATGAAGCAGAGTGTTGCGGTCTGTTTCCTTATAGTACACATTTGTACCAATACTGACATCCATCTGTTTCTTAACTATCAGATCCAAAATAGAAATGGATGTCGGGTTTGCTTGTACCGTAAACCATAAATTCTGGTCACTTCTTTCCAAGTATGCCACAAACTCTTGACGTGGTCCCCTGGACTGAATTTTTCTTTTCTTTTTGCTAAACCTACACACCTACTTGCTCTTCCCTGGTTCTGCTTTGCTTGAGTTCTGTTTTGATCATAATCTTACTCTGCTACTCGTACCTATACCTTCCCTGTCAACTACTTTAAACCTGACACATTAGTACTTAACCTGGTCTGTTGTTTTACTTCTTGGGAATGTAGTCCTAAAATGTTCAGCACAGTATGTACGCAAAGTCCTGTATGTACCTGCTACCTGTATTACCAACTGTTGTTACTGTATTATTTGTTGTCACTGTTGTTTTTTTCTATTTTTACCCAATGTGGAACCTATGTGTAACCCCCTTGTTCCCAGGGGTTACTAGAATCCCACTTAGAATCAGTGGCAGGCAGGGAGAGGCAGCTTGTGAGATGCCAGTTAAATGGGTTTCACACTGTCACACCCTGTTTTCAGTCTCAGGTGAGCTGGAGTGATGATGTCACCTTAGAATTTTTGCAGCAGCATAAGCCACAATGGAATGCTAGCTGCAAGGATTAGCAGTAGAAAGTTGGGAGAGAGTGAGTAGATGGAGAGAGAGTCTGTAGAGTAAGGAGACTGCAGAAGACAGCTCCTCAGACTTAGCTCTGACAGAGAGCCACCTCTGGTGATTGGGTAGTGTGTTCTCACCCTAGAAGAAGAAAACAGAAGACCAGTGAGTGAAGTGGATGAGACCATTCCTAGAGGGTTTTCCTGGAGGGATGGGGGCAATTCCAGGATTCAGAGGCAATCCCCTGGTCCAGTCTGGATTGGGGTGAAGCTGCCTGAGATTCATTTGTTCTGTGAGTACCCAAGACTTGTGTGTGGAAGAAAGCCCTGGGGTACCTGCATTCCTGTGGTGAGTTTTTCTCTGACAAAGGGACTCTATCAGCAAGACTGGTTCTGTTAAAAGTGTCGGCCTACTATGGGGTCCAGAGAGAGACTAGCCAAGTACAGAACTTTTAAGACTGTTTCTGTTAAAAGCATCTGCCTACTATGGGGTCTGGAGAGAGAGACTTGCCAAGTACAGAACTTTTAGTTTGTGTCTGATTTAAAAGCATCTGCTATAGTGAGGGTCTAGTATAAAGACATTGCCAGTTACACAACTTTTAATTTCATGACACCTCAGAGGTGTGAGAAGTAGAATGTTAAATGTGAAAGACATTTCAAGATAGCATCTACAAGAGTTTTCTGAGAAAGGTGTTATTAACCAGATGAATGGCCAAGTATAAATTTGGAAGCAAAAGGTGGGAGACCCCCCATGTGGATTAACCATGTTTGCCTCTCTGGGTTCAGTTTAGGCACCTTTATTTTCTCTCAGTGCATTTGGCCAGTGCCTGAAGAAAATACCCAGACATGAGATTTTGGATTTTTCTGTGAGCCTGAGTGTGCTTTTTGGTGGTTGAGGGTGCCACCAGCAATTCCTCATGAAATATGGGAAAGTCTCCTAGTACTGGCCAAGGGTGCCTAGTCAAGGGAAGTGTACCAGTTTGGGCCGTGTGTGCCAAGTTCCATTCAGAACCTGAGGGTTCACTGTGAGTGTGCTCTGTAGCTCAGTAATCTGCATTACCAGTGGGAGTAGCCCTGTGGAGGTTCATCTTCGCTTTGTATTATTCTCTGTGTATGTGAAAAAAAGCCACACTCTAGAATCCCAGCCTGGTTTGGACAGTACTGTTATTGCTTCCACTGTGTCTGGATTTACTTGGGTGCCACAACTAGAAGTGCAAACCTAGTATAATACTGAGAAAACATTTTCTCTCAGGGACCCAGGTTGATGGTCATGGTAAATGGCCCCCCAGGTGTGAGCCAGGTAGTTGCCACACTTGGTTTGCCTGTCTGAGGATAACAGGCTATGAAGCAGAAGTATTGGTAAACAGTACTGTTCATAGTGACAACCCCATACCTCTCATTGGTGCCATGTGTGAGAGGAGATGCCCTGCTAGTTGAACAAGGGGGGGGCGGTGGGGGGAGGTTACATATGCAATAAGCTTCTTCTCAAAGGTGTTAATCTGAGATCACAATAAATAAATACAATAAATTAAAAAACTCATCCAGTTCATACCTGTCAGCCCACCACATCATCAATATGTCGTCTATATACCTCTTCCATAGGTCAGTCCTATTGTAGAAAGAACTGACCTCAGAATTATAGAAATTCTCTGTCTCCCATTTCCATAAAAAAGAGATTGTCATAGTTTGGTGCAAATGTTGCACCCATTGTTGCCCCTTTAATTTGCAGTCAATAGTCTTCCTGAAATGGAAAAGCACTGCATGTTAACACCAAACGAGCACATTAAATCAAAAATTCCTACAAATTCGGACTATGGTTAGCAACCTGCCCTGAACAGTGTCTTAGTACCTGCAATCCTTCCATGTGGGGAATGTAGAGGGGCTTTACATCCAATGACACCAACCTCCATTCTTTCTCAAGCTACAGATCATTTAGGATGTTCAAAATATGTTCAGTGTCCTGAACATATGAACAAAGGGAGATAAGCAACTCTTTTATGTGGGCATCAACAAACCTTGAAAGTGGCTCCATCAAGGAGCAGATTCCCGAAACTATCGGGCATCCAGGTGGATTGTGCACTTCCTTATGTACTATGAGAAGCACATATAGAGTGGCATGCACAGGATGTTCCACTGTCAGGTATCCAAATTAATTTTCATTTAGTACCCCATCCCTCCCCTTCCTCCAAAAAAGAATCAATTTGCTTTTTAAAGTCCAATGTTGGGTCCAATGGTAGTTTGTTATAGAAGTTTATGTTGGTGAACTATCTTTCAATTTCCTTTATATACCTCACAGTATCCATCACTACCATTGAACCCCCCCCTTGTCAACTGGCTTTATTGTTATAGTCTTGTCTGCTTCAAGATTCTTCAGTGCAATTGATTATTCTTAATAATAAAATTTGTATCATTTTTCTCCAAGGTCAGCTGTCTGAAATCCTGCTCACACACGCACGCAAATACAGGTACCGTTTGGTTGAAAGGTGGCTTGAAGGTGGATGCAGGTTTAAAGTTCATTGGACCCAATTCCTGTGTAGCGTCATCCAGAACACCTTCACTTCCCAGGTCTGCACTAGCATTCATGTCCATAATGTCCAATGATAGAGCATATGAATTTTCTTCTTGTCTCCCCATATTGGTTTTGTGGAAAAAAGTTTACAGGTTCAGGTTTCTTGTGCACCTATACAAGTCCAAATATAGAGCAAAAGGTTGGATTTCCTGCATTGGAATACATGAAAGCCCTTTACAGGTATGTAGTAGATTTATTTCCTCCTTAGAAACATAGAAACATAGAATTTGACGGCAGATAAGGACCGCTTGGCCCACCTAGTCTGCCCATTTTCCTACCTAACAGATAAGCTGCAGATCCTAGTTAACCAACAGTTTACTTCCTCCTACCCCCCACTAGGACTGCCTTATGCCTGTCCCATGTATTCTTGAAGTCCCCCACTGTTCTTGACTCCACGACCTCCTCAGGGAGGCTGTTCCATGCATCCACAACCCTCTCAGTGAAAAAATACTTCCTCACATTACCTCTGAGCCGTCCCCCCTCTATCTTCAAATTGTGCCTCCTTGTTCTTGCACATCTCTTTTTCTGGAAGATGCTACTCTCTTGGACTTTGTTAATTCCTTTGAGGTACTTGAACAATTCTATCATGTCCCCTCTCTCCCTTCTTTCCTCAAGGGTATACATATTAAACTCCTTTAGTCTTTCTTCGTATGTCATCTGGTGCAGACCCTGCACCATTTTGGTTGCCCTCCTCTGGACAGCCTCCACTCTGTCTATGTCTTTGCGGAGATGGGGTCTCCAGAACTGCACACAGTACTCCAGATGGGGTCTCACCAACTGTCTGTACAGAGGGATAACAACTTCCTATTTTCTACTATTGATGCCTCTTCCTATGCATCCCAGTATCCCGCCAGCCTTCCTTACTGCCTTCTCACATTGCTTGCCTACCTTTAGGTCATCTGATATAATTACCCCCAGGTCCCTTTCTATTTTTACTGTTGTCAGTATCTCACCCCCCATTGTGTATGCTTCCCCTGGGTTTTTGTTTCCCATGTGCATTACCTTGCACTTCTTAGCATTGAATCTGAGCTGCCATACATTTGACCATTCCTCCAACCTTGCCAAGTCCCTTCTCATCCTTTCCACTCCATCTTGTGTATCAACCCTGTTGCAGATCTTTGTGTCATCTGCAAAGAGACATACTTTTCCTTCCAGTTCCTCTACAATGTCACTTATAAAGACATTAAAAAGGACCGGTCCCAGTACTGAACCCTGTGGTACCCCGCTAGTAACCCTCCTTTCTTCAATGTGTACTCCATTTACTACTACCCTTTGCGTCCTGTTGTCTAGCCAATTTTTTATCCAGCTACCACCTTGGGACCCACTCCAAGGCTGGCTATCTTGTGTATTAATCTTTTGTGTGGGACTGTATCAAATGCCTTGCTAAAATCTAGGTAGGCCATGTCCACAGCCCCTCCCTGGTCTACTACTTTGGTCACCCAGTCAAAGAAATCTATTAGATTCATCTGACATGACCTTCCCATCATGAATCCATGCTGCCTTGGGTCCTGTGCCCCGCTGGCCTCTAGGTACTCAACAATTCTTTCCTTCAGAAGTGATTCCATCATTTTCCCTACCACTGAGGTCAAACTAACTGGTCTGTAGTTTCCTGCCTCTGTCCTGCTCCCACTTTTGTAAAGAGGAATCACATCTGCTCTCCTCCAGTCCTTGGATACCACCCCATCCTCCCATGATTTGTTAAAGAGAGTAGTCAGCAGTGTCACTAGTTCTACCCTTAGTTCTTTTAGAATTCTTGGGTGAATTCCATCAGACCCCATTGCTTTGTCCACCTTCAATTTTATTAGTTCTTTCAGAACCCTTTCTTCTGTAAATGGACTGGTATCGACCCCCATCTTCAGAATGTTTCTCTTGTTTGGTTTAGGTAATTCCCCCTCCTCTTCCTTTGTGAATACTGAGCAGAAATATTTGTTCAGTATCCCTGCTTTTTCACTGTCACCCTCTACCCACATTCCCTCCCCTTTATTAAGCTTCAGTATTCCTCCTTTGGTCTTTCTTTGCTCCTTAATGTACCTATAAAAGGTCTTATCCCCCTTCTTAACAGAATTTGCAATCCTTTCCTCGGTTTGGGCCTTTGCTATTCTGACTACCTTCCCAGCCTCTTTCTGCTTTAACTGATAAAGTTCTCTGTCCTGCTCCTTCTGTGTTTCCTTATATTTCCTGAATGCTGTCCTTTTCTCCTTAACCTTCCCTGCCACCTCTTTTGAGAACCATAGAGGTTTTTTCCTTCATTGTGTTTTATTGATTTGCTTTACACAAAGTCTTGTTGCCTCTGTGATGGCTGTTTTGATCACTCCCCATTGTTCCTCCACCCCTCCTTCTTGCCTGTTTGCTAGTGCTTTTCTGAGGCACTCTCTCATTTTCCCAAAGTCAGCCCTCCTAAAGTCCAGTACTCTTGCTTTTGTATGGCTTGATTGTATGGCTGTGTCTATCGTGAACCACACTGTTTGGTGGTCCTTAGTCAACATTTTAGAAGAAATATTGCTAACATTTATTTCTTGGCTGGAGCTTCCTTTGAGTTTGTTTTCTTCCCTTGGCTGTTTTCAGGAGTGACTGTACCCTCTACCACCCCTTCTAGTGTGTTTTTTTGCATCTTGAAACATGACAGTCCTTGGGCTGCATGAAGGAAACTGCTGCTGTGTTGACTGCTGCCCTTGTTCTAAAAAAGGGCCCTCATTTTCTAATTCACTTGTGGAATAATAACTTGCTGAGGGTGAGCTACTGTTTCCGTTGTTTTTCAGTATCGATTTGCATCCTCTCCTTTTTTTTTTTGACAACTAAAGACCTGATTTATTTTGTAATCACCACAATCTGTTTCCTACTTACAAAGTTTAGTGCTTTAATCCATTTTTCTTGCTTTTCAACTTGGTTTGGTTTGATTTTCTGAAGAACACCTTTGTTGTTTTGTATTTCTGCTGTTTTATACCATGTTTACAATGTTTATATCTATGCAAAATATTAGTAATTAAAAGAATTGTACAGGGACAAATTAAATCTATTTTTTTCTGCATGTCACATGTGGGTGTGACAGAAAATTGTTTGTCATTATCTAGAACTGTATGTGAAAGGTGTTAAAGTAAGATTTGAGCCAGTCATACATGGTTTATAAGGTTTTTTGCAAATGTTATGTCATGCTGCTAAAGGCTTAACTGAGTGCCCATAATAAGAAATTGGTATTCTAACCTATTGTTCCAACATTTTGATGTTTCTCATCTAGGATAATTGTTTAGTAAATAACAGTCCGCACTCTGATGCGTATGAGAAATAGATGATATTATTATTATTATTTTCAAAGTTACTAAACTGCAAAAATAATATTTTTCTATTTTGCTTTTCCCTGAGTCTGAATGCCCTTAAATGAAAGTATGGAGCTGAAGTTCTGAATTTAAGATAGACTCCTTGACTAACAGTATAGGAAGCACAAAGCTGCAAGAAAAAGATCTTTGAAGCATCATAAAAAGATTGGTTTTACTGTTGTTTAAAGTTTATTTAAACAATTGTTGTTGTAATCCTTAATAGCCTTAACTGTGAGTATAGATGTTCTTAACACTGAGGTAACAATATATCTTCCAACAGCCCATCTGACTTCTAAAATTTAAGAGGAAAGCATAGGGGAATTGGTTAAAGCTAATCAAAAATACTCATTGCAGCTTATTAGTAAAAGCCAGCTGGAAAAATGCTGGAGGATAAATCTTTTGAATATGGTAAACTTACAGGTCAGGTTGAAATATTAGAAAAGCTGTTAAAAGAAAGTAAAAAAAAGACTTTTCTAATAACTAGTATGCTTTAGTGAAGCTAAAGACTGAAAATGCTGTTTTGCAAAGTGAGTTACATGCTGCTAAACAAGGGCAAGAGCACAGTTTAAAACTGAGAAAAGAAAAAGTTGAACTAGCAAATGCATATGAACAAATTAACAAAGATCTGATTGAATTAAGAGAAAATATAAAAGTTCACAGAGTAAGAGTAAAGTTATGGAAAATTGGAAGCATTTAAAAGTTTATAATGTAATGCTGATTTTGCTATTCCTCCAAAGAATCATCTGATTCAGAAAATGAATCACCTCAGAGCAAAAAAAAAAAAAGAACAACCCTAGTCAAAACGTTGATTCTAATTCTTCTGATTCAGAAGGAAAAATATTTGGGAAAAATAAGAATAAGCATAAGATTAGATAAAAGGGAAGTTCCTCTGCACCTCAAGCTAAGGTGTCTAAGGCCATAATCTCTAATACCCTGGCAAAGGGGGGAGAGAAATTGCCTATGTCTAAAAAGGAAGAAGAACAATTAAGTCCATGCTAGACCAAACTGTGGCTCAACATCCTTACCAAAACTCATCACAATGCCAAAACCAAAGTTTCTTCCAAAGGAGAAAGTACCATTGTAAAGGATATGCCACTGGGTATGATAAGTGTAAAGGTGACGGAAATTACCACATGGGCTCCACTGTTCTGAGCAGACTCAGCAAAGTGACAGTGCACCACAGGACAGTTCTAGGCATATTTTTCCAAGTCTAGAGGAAAGGATTAAAAATTCACAGGATAAAATGATTAAAGAATTATTTGAGAAGGAAATGGAGGAGATGAAACAGCAGACAGAGGAGTTAAAGGATCGTGCTCAAAGTAATTTGCTCAGTGTTGCTCAGTCACCTCCTGACCCTCATTTTCTTGTGCAAAATCCTTCTTCAACAGTGCCTAGTGCAGGTGGGACCAGTAGCATTATATGATTAATTGATCCTCTCCACTCTAATGCTGACCTGGTAAAAGAAACCACTATTGTTAAAAAGGGTAATGAGACTGAAATTAGATTTAAAAATAAAATGCCATGTGAAAAATTAAAATGCTATCTCTGTGTCTAGCCTTTCCCAAGAGGTATCCAGAGTTAGTGTCAAAAACAGTATAAAATGTCATAGCAAAACTGCTATGTTGCCAGGGGCAGAGAAAGACAAATTCTACTTGGGCAACTTAATTCCCAAGGGGAAAGCAGACAGATTTTACTTTGACATAAACATTGAGAATAGTCTTAAGAAGCCTTGCTTGACTCAGGAGCTGAAATAATCCTGATGTCTAAGTGTCTCTTTGCTAAGCTAACTAATGCTTTAGGTGACTCAAAGAAACTGAAAACCCTTTCTGACAGCTTACAGAAGCTACCTCTGGCTAGAAGCTGCTATACTGAACATAGGATTTGCAAGAAAGCGAGTTGTGCTCACAACAGAGGGAGGTGAACATTACAATTGTCTTTGGTTTGTAGCAGATATTCTGCAGGTGAAGGCTACTTCTAACTGAAAAGTGAAATAAGGAACTTAGAATTATCAAGAAAATACAGTCTTTCAAGCAACAGAGGGAGGTGGATCTAGCTTTACTTTTGTTACAATTCTTAAGATTTTCAGTGCAGGAAGAGTTTAAACCCTGGGCTAAGAATTTGTCATAAGTCCTGAAGTAAGTGCAGGTACAGGCTGTGTATTTGACCCAGACAGTGCCCTAGGGGGTGGAAACTGTTTTTTGTGTTTATCTGTGTGTGCCTTAAAAGGCCAGACCAGACTGTGTCAGGAAGTGCTTACATCATAGCTACTTATCAGCCAATAGCTTTGGAAGAGTCTTACAGATCAGAGAACAATAGTATTATAAGCAAGTGTTTTATAGCAAACTCATCAGAACAGCTAATATTCTTCAGATGAAGCTACCTCTGGCTGGAAGCTGCAATACTGAACATAGGATTTGCAAGAAAGTGAGTTGTGCTCACAACAGAGGGAGGTGAACCTTACAATTGTCTTTGGTTTGTAGCAGATATTCTGTAGGTGGAGGCTACTTCTAACTGAAAGGTGAAATAAGGAACTTAGAATTATCAGGAAAAGATAGTCTTTCAAGCAACAGATGGAAGTGGGTCTAGCTTTACTTTGTTACAATTCTTAAGATTTTCAGTGCAGGAAGAGTTTAAAGCACAGCTGACTTATTTTGGGGCTGAGTGCTTTCACAGCACAAACCACCAGGCTGTTTTGGGGCTGGGGAGGTTTACCTGTGTCTGACTTGGATGTCTGGATTTTTCTCTGTTTGATTAGCATGGTATTTTCTCTGTCAAATTGTTGTGTAGGGCATCTAGCTGACAGGAAGGCATTCATCGCAGCGGTGGGTCAGAGCTTTTAGCTGATTGTTTTGTGAAAGCAAAGTTTAGGCCCAACCTCTTCCCACCCCTCACCCCACCCAGACCTGGAAATAGTTCCTTTATACCTGAGGTTCTGACATCATTTCCTCAAGAGTGTAAGGTGCATATCACTGTCATATCTTCTCTAGCACATTGCACTGACAATATAAGCATACACACTGTAAAATATATATATTTGTATATAACAAACCAATCACACAAACACACACACAAAAAAAGTAGATAAACATGTGGGGAGTAGTTCAATGTAATGGCTGTGGGGCAGCAGTCTTCCGGGAGTCTTTCTGGAGGCTGAGATGCTGCCCTATTTGCAGACAACTCTCTGCCCTGAGGGAGGAAGTTGCCCATCTTCAGGCCATTCTGGACAGTAGTAAGGGAACCTTCCCCCAGGCCACACTGGATAGTAGGAAGGGAACCTCCCCCATCCAGGGAGCACCACAGCCACCACCACTACCTCAGAGGTTGTGAAGAAAGCACAGCAGTTGGACCACAGTGGGCTCAGAGAGGGTGAGGATGGTGGAACAGAGGCACACCCAGTCAGTTGTTCCACTCCACAATCCATACATCATTCTGGGGGAGCATAGCTCTCCTATGGATGCACCCACAGAGGAGACTAAGGAGGCTGAGGACAACTGTCACAAGGGAGGCCCACAGGAAGGAAGCAGAGGACCCCACAGGGAAAGGAAGCAGCTCCTGGTGGGGGACTCAATTATTAGGAGGATAGAACTGGGGGGAGCAGGGAAAACTGAAGTAAGGTGCCTGCCTGGTGCCATGGCTTGAGGGACAGGAAGCATCCTCAGGATCATGAGAACAGCTGCACGGGAGTCTGAGCTGGATGTCATTGTCCACCTAGGGACAAATGACTTGGCTCATCATGAGATTAGAGCAGTGCAGGAGGACTTTGTAGAGTTGGGGAGGGCCTAAGACAAGTAGCCACACAGTATCCTTCTCAGAGGTGCTGCCTGTCAATGGCATGGGTGAGGCAAGGGTACTTGGCACCATGCAGTTTAATGAATGGATGAAAAAATGGTGTGGAGCACAGGGGTTTGGCTTCATTGGGGACTGGGGTTCCACCTGGAGGGACACCAGCCTATACTGGCAGGATGGTCTGCATCTGTCCAGGAAGGGAACAAGTCTTTTGAGCAATAGGTTTAAATGCTTTATTGGCAAGCTTTTAAACTAATCAAGGGGGGAGGCACTGATAAGCAGCAGGAAAATCCCAGTCTCTCCCTGCAAAACAGGATACTAAATGAGAAAAAGACTGAGGTAGAAAGGTCAGTGGGGGATGCTGCAACAGAAGGTAAAGCCATCAAAAAATGGAGAGTAATGAGTACCAATGCCCATAGTCTGAGTAACAAGCTTCCTGAATTAGTGGCCTTGATGGAGGAGGAACATCTGGATATCGTGGCAGTCACAGAAACATGGCAGACACAAAACCATGACTGGGATGTAAACATACCAGGATACACTATCTACAGGGGGGACAGGGAGGGTAAAAGAGGAGGAGGAGTAGCTCTTTACATAAGGGAAGGAATCAAAGCAACAGAACATAAGGGTAAACAGGGAGGAGAAAGCACTATGGGTAGAATTTGGAGACAGAGCAATAACTTACAATCTGCACAGGGTTGTATACAGACCCCTTCTCAGGAGGAAATGGACAAGGAAATGATAGAAAGTATACTTAGAATGGCAGAAAAAGGGGAGACTGCTGATGGGTGATCTGAATATGCCAGATGTTAACTGGAGTGAGATACTGCTGATGGGTGATCTGAATATGCCAGATGTTAACTGGAGTGCAGTTGCAGCAGCCACTTTGAAGAGTGGGGTTATTCTAGATGCCCTACAGGGGGCATGCCTTAGACAACTAGTATTGGAGCCCACTTGAGAGGGAGCAGTCTTAGACCTGGTTCTCTCAAATGGAGATGGAGAGAGGATTACAGATGTAGAAGTGGGTAGCCATCTGGGAACTAGCGACCATCAAACAGTATGGTTCACAATAAACACAGCAATAGAGTCAAGCCATACAAAGGCAAAAGTACTGGACTTAAGAAGGGCTGACTTTGCCAAAATGGGTGAGTGCCTAAGGAATGCACTAGCAAATGGGAAGGAAGGAGCGGTGGAAGAACAATGGGGAATAATAAAAACTGCCATCACAGAGGTAACAAGCCTTTGTGTGAAGCAAATACACAAAACAAAAAGATGTAAGAGACCACTATGCTTCTCAAAGGAAGTGGCAGTGAAGGTTCAAGAGAAAAAGAAAGCATTCAGGAAGTACAAAGAATCACAGAAGTAGCAGGACAGAGAACTGTATCAGTTAAAGCAAAAGGAAGCTGGGAAGGCAGTCAGAACAGCAAAGGGCCAAACCGAAAAATAGATAGCCAACTCAGTTAAGAAGGGGGATAAAACCTTTTATAGGTACATCAGGGAGCGAAGGAAGACTAAGGGAGGGATAGTGAGGCTCTGGTTCAAGGTTAGTTGGCATTCATCTGTATCCCCTTCCCCGTGGTGCCTGAAAATAGGCAGGATTTGTCTAATGCACTTATCCGTCAACAAAAACTAAATAAAAACTAAAAAAATGAAGGAAGGAGGGTGGGCAGAGGGTGACTGTGAAAAGGCAGAGATACTAAACAAATATTTTTGCTCAGTATTTACAAATGAAGAGAGGGAGGTACCTAAAACAAACAGTAGAAACACTCTGGATACAGAAGTTGGTACCAGCCCATTTACAGAAGAAAGGGTTCTGAAAGAACTCTTAAAACTGAAGGTGGACAAAGCAATGGGGCCTGATGGGATTCATCCCAGAATTCTAAAAGAACTAAGGGTAGAACTAGTGACACCACTGACTACCCTCTTTAACAAATCATGGGAGGATGTGGTGGTACCCGAAGACTGGAGGAGGGCAGATGTGATTCCCCTTCACAAAAGTGGGAGCAAGGTAGAAGCAGGAAACTACAGACCTGTTAGTTTAACCTCAGTGATAGGGAAAATGATGGAATCACTTCTGAAGGAAAGAATTGTCGAGTATCTAGAGGTCAGAGGGGCACAGGACCCAAGGCAGCATGGATTAACAGCGGGAAGGTCATGCCAGATCAATCTGATTGATTTCTTTGACTGGGTGACCAAAGTAGTAGATCAGGGAGGGGCTGTGGACATGGCCTACCTAGACTTTAGCAAGGCATTTGACACAGTCCCACACAAAAGATTAATATACAAGTTAGCCAGCCTTGGAGTGGATCCCAAGATGACAGCCTAGGTAAAGAATTGGCTGGAGAATAGGACACAGAGAGTAATAGTAAATGAAGGAAGTGGGTTACTAGTGGCACCGTAGGGTTCAGATTAGGATCCGTCTTCAATGTCTTTATGCTTACATTGCAGAGGGACTGGAAGGAAAGTATGTCTCTTTGCAGATGACACAAAGATCTGCAACAGAGTTGATGCACAAGGTGGGGTGGAAAGGATGAGAAGGGACTTGGCAAGGTTGGAGGAATGGTCAAATGTATGGCAGCTTAGATTCAATGCTAAGAAGTGCAAGGTAATGCGCCTGGGAAACAAAAACCCAGGGGAAGAGTACAAAATGGGGGGTGAGATTCTAACAACAACTAAAATGGAAAGGGACCAGGGGGTAGTCATATCTGATGACCTAAAGGTGGGCAAGCAATGTGAGAGGGCAGCAAGGAGGGCTGGGAGGATGCTGGGATGCATAGGGAGAGGCATCACGAGTAGAAAACAGGAAGTTATTATCCCTCTGTACAGACAGCTGGTCAGACCCCATCTGGAGTACTGCATGCAGTTCTGGAGACCCAATCTCCACAAAGACATAGACAGGATGGAAGCTGTCCAGAGGAGGGCAACTAAAATGGTGCAGGGTCTGCACCAGAAGACATATGAAGATAGACTTAAGGAGCTTATATATATAGCCTCGAGGAAAGGAGGAGAGGGAGGACATGATAAAACTTTCAAGTACCTCAAGGGAATCAACAAAGTCCAAGAAGGTAGCATCTTTCAAAAAGAGGTGTGCAAGAACAAGGGGCACAATTTGAAGATGGGGGTGGCTCCGAGGTAATTTAAGGAAGTATTTTTCACAGAGAGGGTTGTGGATGCATGGAACGGCCTTCCGGAGGAGGTTGTGCAGTCAAAAACAGTGGTGGAATTCAAGCATGCATGGGACAGTCATAAGGCAATTCTAGGGGTTGGGGGTAGGAAGAAGTAGGCTGCTGGTTAACTAGAATCTGCAGCTTATCCATTAGGTAGGGAAATGGGCAGACTGGGTGGGCCGAGCGGTCCTTATCTGCCATCAAATTCTGTGTTTCTATGTTTCTATGTAAGCTCAGAAGACCTTAGGTAAAGTTTGGCTGAAATTGAAATTTGGTAAAATGGTAATTCAACATCTAGTGTATGTTACAAACAGATCAGGCAATGTTTTCTTGATTGCAAATGACCTTCTAAAAAGGTTTCATCCTATCCTGGACTACTTTCACAAAATTCTGTGGTCACAGGGAAAGAGGCCTGTTCCATTTAGAAAGAGTCGTAAAGTTTCAGAACAATGAAAATCATGCTATTTTGGAAATAAAAAGATGTAATGATTAAACTAAATGTTGTACATTCTAATGTGCTTGATGTATCTATCTTTGGTAATTCTAAACATTTGCCTAAATAGAGAAGTAAAGCTTGTGTGGTTTGTTTATCAAAACAAGATGAGGTAAATCTGTGATTAATAGAAGCCTAACTTTCTTCACAAAAGAAACCCTGTTTTTCTCAGTGTCATCCTGTTTCTGACACAAAGACATTAGACTCCTTAAGTACACGGCCCACCAAGGACTGTAGAAAGGATGTGCCACTAAATAAAAACCAAAAGTAAATTTAAGGTGCCAGTCAAAACAATGGACTTGTAAATAATTAGTTATGTGTTGTACCTAGGCTATGCATTGTCCAATCAGTGCACAGTTCCACAGAGTGTTAAGAAGAGTCACTACAAAATGTTTCAAACCACAAAGAAAGTTGGTAAAGTATAGGCACTTGTTCCTTGAAACTCCAAATAGGGTATAAAAAGTATATAACATCCTGTATGTAAGGCAAGGTTTGAAATCTCACATGCCTTGAGTTTGTTATTTAGTAAAAGTACAGTAAGGTAACAAAACAGTAGATAACCTTTGTAATTTCATAAAAAAATTCTAATGTAACTGTGATTACTGAAAGCGAACTACAAATGGACCATGGACTAAAATCCATGTCCTACCAAAAAGGTAACTTTCAATCAAGGAATAATATCCTGGTAAAAACTGGTAAAAATTGCAAAAACCCAAATAAGTAGTACCTTCTGTGCATAGGGGGGACAGAACTTATGAAATGTTAACAAAAATGGCCTACCGGCCTTACATGTACAGCAATACTAAAGATTAAAAAGTGTGAGATTATGTAAAAGTAAAAAGAATGAACAATAGTTACACTAAAAATGTAATTGTAATGATGATGGCCCCCATTTTCAATGCCCAGGGGACAACCAGGGCATCTAGATGTGCCACCCAAATAAATGGGCCTGTGCAAAAAAATGCAATATTCCAACAAGATGTGTGATCATGCATCTCGTCTGAATACAGCAGTCCAAGGGGCAGCACAAATGGGGCCACCAACAATGTGCCAGCACATCCTGAGGGATAGCCTGAATACCTGCAGTGGGAAAGAGCGGCACATCCCCAGATGCGCTGGTCCCAAATTCTCTATATTAAGTCATAAAAATGCTAATGCGGCCATTAGACTTGCAAGGTGCAAATGGGCCATTTGCATGCTCATTATGGCTGCATTTGCATACATATGGCAGGGGTGCACCCAGCAGGATGCACCGGGTGGCCTGCCCCCCCACCCAGTCTTGTTCTGTAATGTATACAATAACAGTCACAATCCCCCTTTTCTGTAGTGTAGTGCCCCCCACTTAGTCCCATTCCCCAATCTATACAATAACAGTTGCAACCTCCCATTTTCTATAGTGTAGTGCCCCTGACCCCCAACCCTGTCCCTGATCCTCAAACCCCAATTGCAACATAATAAACAGGCACCACCAGTCCAGATCCTGGTTCAGTGTATAATCCATAAATAAATCAGGATCAGGATCCCTCTTCGGTGTATAGTCCTTAGCCATACACGTTTCCATAGTGTAGTGGCACACCCCTCCATCCTGGTATGCAGACCCCTCTCTGCACCCCCCAACCTGTCCCACACCAGCGACTGTCACATCCCTCCTCACCCTGCCATGGCCAGCCACTGACTGACAGATCAGGACTGCACTTCCTTACACTACAGAAAACAGGGGGGTGTTGTGACTGTTATTATATACAGTAGATTGGGGAATGGAGCTGGGTGGGGGACACTACAGCATGGAAAAGGTGGGTTATGACTGTTACTGTGTACCTCAGGTAACAGGGCTGGGTGTAGGGGCACTATGCTATGGAAAATGGGAGGTTGCGACTGTTATTGTATAGATCAGGGAATGGGGCTGGGTGAGGGTCACTACACTACATTTCATTACACTACAGAAAGGGGGGGTTGATGACTGTTACTGTATGGATCAGGGAATGGGGCTTGGTGGGAGTACTACACAGTGAGGGGCATGGTTGATGGGGCATGGGGGACACTACACAGTGGGAGGGAGGTGTTATTCTTCTAATGGTGCACAATGGAACAGGGCTGGGGGGTTGTCACTGGGCTGCAGGGGCTGGCAGGCTGTTGTGTTCTGTGTGCAGTACAGCAGTCTGCCTGTGGGTGGCCAGCAGTTAGGCCTGCTTTTAACATGCCTAACTTTGTGCTGCTCATCTCCAGCACTTGGGCGGCCCATCTCTGCTGAATATCCCTTTGAACTGGATATTCATGGGCACCCCCCCCCTCTACTTGGGCCACATACATTAACTTTGGGCCATGGCCCATCTCAATTTGGGAGGCTCATCTCCCTCCTTTGAATATTGGAGTTCGGGGCATCTTTTGAAATGAGCAGCTCATCTCCATTTGCTCCGCAGATGCACTGCTCATCGCTTTTGAAAATGTGGGTCGATATTTGCAAATCATAAAAAAAGAGTTACTTTGCTATACCTGTTAAATGCCTAAAACAATGTGAAAGAAAAGTGCTAAAGAAGTTAAAGGAAAGTGTACATAGTTGTAATCATGTTTATTCATGTAGTACATATTTCTATGCATAAATGTACATCTCCAATGATGTCACATCTGATGATGCCACATGTGATGATGTCATGCACTGATGATGTCATAAGTTAGCACAAGATTATGGAACTTTGTGTTCTGTGTTTTGTTTTTCCCTGTGATGCTTAAACTATATGCTCATATAGTAGGATTACAGTTTTGAATTAGAAAATACATTATTGGGATGCATTTTTAATTCAAAAGGGAGGAAATGTAGGAACAAAACCTTAGCTATAAAATAGTTTAGTATCATATGAACAACATGCTAAATTGCCAGCAGATAAAGGCCTTATGGTCTACCAAGTCTGCTTGATTGTGCAGTTAGCAGCCCTTATACTGCAGCTGCACCTCCCTCCCTGACACCCTCCAGTGATCTATCCCCTAATCCTGTCCCATCCCCCTTTGGAAGCAGCACACTGCTTTACAGAATGCCACTTCCTCTGGCAATGCATTCCACCCAGACTCCACCTTCTTTGTATAAAAGTGTCTCTTCATTTCCCTCCTGAACCTTCCCCCTTTCAATTTCAGATCTTGACCTAGAGTTTCCCTCCACATCCTTAATTTGAAAAGCCCCTCCATGCCTGTAATATTTATTCCATTCATGTACTTGAAGGTTTCAGTCATGTCCCCCCCCGCATCCCTCCTCTCCTCCAGGGAATACATGTTTAAGTCCCTCAGCTTGTTCTCGTAGGGTAAGTCCCCTAGTTCCTGGATCATTTTTGTTGCTCTGCACCGCACCCCCTCCAGTAACCTAATGTCCTTCAGGTATGATCACCAGAACTGCATGAAGTGCTCCAGGTGTGATCTAACCAGTGACTTGTGTAGTGGCAGGATCACCTCCCCTCTCCTGAAGTATATGCCTCTGGCAATGCAACCCAGCATCCTGTTGGCATTTGCAGCTGCCTTTCTGCACTGTGCTGAGTTGTTCACTGCTCCCATTATGATCACCTCCAGATCCTTCTCCTCTTCCATCTTGGCTAGTTGAATCTCCCTTGCTGGTAACTCCTACTTGGGTTATTTTGCACTGAAATGTCACACGTTGCATTTCTTTGCATTGAACCACAACTGCCAAGTGTCCAACCAGTCCTCCAATTTTGCCAGATCATCTTACGACCCCTATTACCCTTCTAAGTCATCCACTACTGCTCCCATCTTGGTATTGTCTGCAAACAGACTGATCTTGCTCTTGATGCCTATTGATATGCCTGCTGTGAAGATCCCAAACAACACCGGCCCCAGTACAGAGCCCTGTGGTACTTCACTTGTCACCTCCCTAGGAGATGAGAGCTCCCCTTCCACCACCACCCTCTGCTGTCTCCCTTGCAGCCAGTTTGCTACCCATCACATGATCTTCAACCCATCCCTGTGCCTTCCAATTTACTTCCTATCCTCCCATGTGGCACTCAGTCAAATGCCTCACTGCAGTCCATGTACAGGACATCCACTGCATGGCCCCTGTCTAATTTCCTGGTTACCCAGTCATAGTATTCCACCAGGCTGGTCTGACAGGATCTGCTTGAAACAAACCCATGCTATTTGCTGCCATGCAGCCCATTAGCCTCTAGGAGGGAAACCAGCCTCTCCTTCAGGATTGTCTCCATCAGCTTTACCACAATGAATGTGAGGCTTACCAGTCTGTAGTTCCCTGGCTCATCCTTGGGGCTGCTCTAGTGTAGGGGTACCACATGTGCCATCCTCCACTACTGAGATACACTCCCCAAGTCTAGGAATGCATTGAACAGGTCTGCCAAGAGTTCTGCCATGACTTCTGCCAGTTTCTTCAGCAACCTGGGTTGTATGCCATCTGGTCCTGGCATTTTATCCACCCTCAGAGCCCTCAAGCCCTCCAGTACTCTATCCACTAGGATTTTCCTGTCTGTCACCTTCCTCCCATGCTCAACCTCCCACCCTCCCTTGGGGAAAGAGCCCCCTTTCTCTTTAGTAAATACTGAGCAAAAGTACTTGTTTAATGCTTCTGCCTGTTCTGCTCCTGTTTTCACCCACCCACCCATCTCTCTTTATCCTTACTATTTAATCCTTACAACTCCTTTTCTCACAGATGCACCTGAAGAAGTCCTTCTCCCCCTCTTTGAAGCAATGTGCTAGCCTGAGTTCCCTGGATGCCGTGGCCTTCAGGTATTTCTCTCTGTCCTCCCATCTCCCTATTTTTTAGTACCTTCTAAAGGTGGCCCATTTCTTCCTTACTTTTTCCATGACCCACCTATCATCCAGCTAGACTTCTTGGGCCTAGACCTTTTACTCTGGATCCCTGTACATGTTACGGTTGCCTCCTCAATTCCCAGTTTAATGACCTCCCAGTTCTGGTTAGTGTCATGTTTGGATGGATCCTGGCCAGATACCTCTGTACTATTTCCCTCATTCTCCCAAGGTCAGCCCTCTTGAAGTCTAACACCCTTGTGTCCCTTCCTACTCCTCTTTCCCCATGTTTATTGTGAACCTCACCAAGTTGTGGTCACTGCCCACCAGCAGTTTCTCCACCCTAGGCTCCCTCACAAACTCACCATTTGCCAGCATGAGGTCTAGGGTGTTCCCTAACCTGGCTGGATCATCAACCATCTGCAATAGGAAGATGTCCTGGAAAGCATCCAGAAGTACTTGCTCCTTCCTATTTGTAGTGGCTGGAGTCCCCCAATCCACTCTTGGTAGGTTGAAGTCCCCCACAATCACCATGCTGCCCCTCCCACAGGTCCTTCTGATCTGTC
This sequence comes from Neoceratodus forsteri, assembly GCA_016271365.2. Classification (NCBI taxonomy): domain Eukaryota; kingdom Metazoa; phylum Chordata; order Ceratodontiformes; family Ceratodontidae; genus Neoceratodus; species Neoceratodus forsteri. The sequence continues at coordinate 535,798,970 of CM057449.1, read as the reverse complement.
TCACTAGTTCTCTGTCTAACTCCTCAGTCTGAGAGTGTGGTCTGTATACCACTCCCATCCTGGGGTCCTATTTTTGGAGTCCTGGAGCTGCACCCATAAGGACTCCTTGCTGTCCTCCTCCCCCTCCTCTCTGACAGACTTCAGTCCTTCCCTCCAATACTGCACTACACCCTCCTTTTCCTTTAACCCTGTCCCTTCAAAATATCCTATATAATGGTACTTCCAGGTCCCCATCACTATACTGGATGGCCCATGTCTCGATGATGGCCATCATGTCCACCTCACCATCTGCCATGAGAGCCTGTAGCTCTGCTGTTTTGTTCCCTCGACTCCTAGTATTCAAGGATACCACCCTCCACCCCGCATCCTTCCCCCACCCTACTTGCTCTCCATTTCTATCATACCCTTCTGACCTCTCCCTAAGTCCCTTGTTGCTGATATGGGGTAAGCTCATTCGGATCCCTACCTGTGGATCCTGACTGACTCCTGCCCCCTTGCCACCACCTTCTAGTTTAAATTCTCATTGTTTGCTACGTATTCCCCAGTTTCTATTTCAATACCCTCCTTCCCTTCTCACTTAAGTGTAGCCTGTCCTTAGCATAAAGATCACTGCCCTTCCAGGTCCTTCCCAACCCCTCCACCAGCCCATACCCTTGGGACTGACACCATTCTCTTAGCCACATGTTAAATCCCTCTATCTTCAGCTTCCTTATTGTGCTTGCCCTGGGTACTGGAAACACTTTTAAGAAAGTTACTGATCTTCCTGCCTCCTCAAAAATGAGCCCCAGCTCCTCAAACCTCCTCTAGATTACATCTACTGTATTTCCCACCAGGTCATTTGTTCCCAAATGCAGAACTATATGAGATTTCTCCCTACCCCTCCTAGCATAATTCAGAACAGAGCGACCCACCTTTTCTGCTGTCATGCCTGGCATGGCCTCCACCCATATGTTACTATGCCTCTCCCTATTGCTTCCCCATCTGATTCCTGTCAGAATTGAGTCTCCCAGCACTAGGATCTCACCCCTCATTTTCATGTTCTACTCACCTTGTTCTTACTTTATCACATCCCCATCCTCTCCACTCTTCCTCCTCCTCCAATGCAGTTGTTCCCCCTTCTACTCCTGTTGTAATGTCCCATGTCTCTGCCCTGAACTCCTTTCCCCTTTCTCCACTGATTTTTCCTCCCTTCTCCACTGAGCTCCACCTGCCTCCTTCCCCTGATGCATCCCTACCCCTTTCTTCTTGTACCTTCCTTCCCCTTCCCCACAACCCCCCCCTTACTCGACCAATTCCCCATTCCATTTCCTTTCAACCCCTTGGCTCCCTCCCATTCCTTTCCCACTTGGTCTGTCATCATCTCCTCTGCCCAGCATTCCCCCAACACATCCCCCAATCCTGCCAGTACTGCAAACTGATTTTTTTATGTTCCTTCACTAACACTTATTTTCTCCTTCCTTCTCTTCACCACCCCACTGCTGCTGACCTGCAACTGTTAGATTCTTCATTCCCTCCTGGCCTCTGTTCCTCCTCTTTCTCGCCCTCTTTTGTCCTCTGAACCAGGACCTCCTGTCTCCTTCCCCCACCTGCCACCTTCTTCCCACTCCTCCCCTTCATCTGTCCTCCTCCCTCAGTTACCCTCCTTCCCTCCCCAGCTGCTGAGTTGTCCTCCATTGCAACCTGCATTCCCCTTCTAAGTTCTATTTCTAAACAGCTGATCTTATTCCTAAGCTGCCTTATTTGCATGCACATCAAACACCCTCCCTCTCGCCATGCAATTTTCAGAAAGATTACTGCTCCACAGTTGTTGCAGCCTACCACCCTTCCCATCTCACATTTCACCCACCAGCACCCCCTTGTTTTCAGTAGAAGGATGCTCATACCACTCCCATGCCCCTCCCATCTACTTTTTCCAGTTCTGCCAATGGTTCCCTCAGCTCTATGATACCTTACCCCCATGTAAAAGTTAGCCAACCAACAAATCTTGCCTCACCAATAAGTGCAGTCTGTCCCCTAAACACAACCAAAAGCAATCTAACCTTTAAACCTTGGTTACACTTCAGCAGTACAGCAAATCCTAACCTATAATCACTGTGCAAACATATCAATACTGGGGTTTCAAGAAATGTCCTGCTAACACAAACAGTATAGGAAGTATTTGTAAGCAATAAACACTCTGATAAACATTTCAACATTTGTGCTAACCTCAACTAGTAAGATACAATGCAATAATTGTATAGCATCTATTGCTGCTGTATAACATTATCTTCTACCTGGTGTATCAGTCTTGTCCTGTATATTCTTCATAGTTATCTGGTATGCTATTACTCATATCCTGTGATGTAACTGGATAGAATATGGTGGTAAACAAGAATAAAGGGGAGGTGAATCTTGGGGTGGGAAGGTGCAGGGTGGTGGGGTGGGATTAGACACTGGCCTCCTCAAGAAACAATCAGGCCAACAGTGCTTAGAGCACTAGAGCTCCCTATGTTTCCCTGAGAAACCAGTAGTATCTAGATATTTGTACTTCAGTTGTGCCTCAGCTGCTAACTGCTTCTGGGAGGAGATGAGCAAGTTTGTTCAACAACTCCCCAAAATCCCCTGAGCTGCCTTGATGTAAGAAACACATGCTGCTGTTTTTAACTAATATCTGACTCTACAACTATGCCATGTACTTGCAATAAAAGAAAGTAATAGAAAGCAAGACAAGTCTAGCAAGAAATACTAAACTCTGTTAACATAAAGCAGCATGTTCTGTTCCACTATGTATCCAAAAAAGTGTCCCAACACACCTTAAAATACTATAACAGATTACCCAGGGGAATAAAGTTAATAATCCCAACACCTGGAAGAACAAAAAAGAACAAAAAAAAATGACCCATCGCACTGGATTGTGCAATGGAGCTTAAGAGCTCACCGACGGTCGTGAGGGCTTCAAGAAATTGCCCTCCCCCCACACACCCATCGCACCGGATTGTGCAATGGAGCTTAAGGTACTTACCAGGAGCTGCTTACAAGGATCGCTTTGTGCTCCACCCTGGCTCTTTGGCGCCTTTTAAAGGTGGGTCTTTGTCTGCCCAACAGTGGAGATAGTGCATTTTCTGGGATCTTTTAGATGACTTTCCATGTTACCTATTTTAAGTTAGATAGTGCATTTTCTGGGATTTTTTAGATGAATTTCCATGTTACCTATTTAAGTTGCCTTCCCCTTTAAGGACGTTTCTTTTTTTACACTTCAAAACAAACTGTTCCTTTAGTGTACTCTTAAGTGTAACCTAAAAACTGCAGTTGGGTCATTTGATGTTAAAAGCTGCTACCCCTACTGTGCCGGGGGTACTGCCCTGCAAGGCTCTCCCTGCTAAATGCCATTTTTAACTCTGTTTGTGCCTTCTTAATTATCACGGAAACTGCAAGCAGTACAACGTGAGTTTCTGCCTCGTATGTTGAACTCCATTTGTGCCATTTATAATACTCCCTGAAACTGCAGACAGTTATAGCATAATTTCCATTCTTTTTGGATGTAAGTTAAGGTCCATACTGAAACTGCAGTGAAACGGCAGTGACACTTGATCCATATCCCCATAGAACCCTGCCCCCAACCCCCCACAACCTCGGGAGCCCTATTTAATGCTGGCTGTTTTTTCTTTCTCCCCAGAGCTCACCGGTGGTCATGAGGCTTCAAGAAATTGCCCTCCCCACACACCATCGCACCGGATTGTGCAGCGGAGCTAAAGTTACTTACAGGAGCTGCTTACAAGATGGTTTGTGCTCCATGCTGGCTCTGCCACGCCCCCACCACCACCCTTGGTCGGCATCCAAATATATAGGTTGTTTTCGATCACATGGTCACAAAATAACCTATCAGGCCACTTTCCCATCTGCAACTTATCTTTTTCCACCACTAGAGGCCTTCCACCTTTTTTTTTTTTCATCTTTTTTCTTTTTCTGCCTTTCTTGCCAGCCCTGTCACACACTCTTCCTCATGTTTTTAAACCCAACCATTCTCCCACTTACTCTCATTGCTCTACTCCTGCAACTTACGCAAGTTCCTCCACCTCCACTCATAACATGAAAAAGGGTCAAAATATTGAAACACACTGTCAGCATATGAGCTGGCACTCCCAGCCCTGCCCCACCCCCCCACTGCACCTGCACTACCAACCCATACAATCTCCCCACCCTACAACTCACATATAGACATCGCCACCCACACCCTGGTTATCATCTCCCACGGCAAGCTACCCAATAGAGCCTCCTTTCTCCTGCCAACCTCACTCCACATCCGCAGCACAACAATCCCCACCCCCATTTACTCCCTCCTATCTGCCACCATTACCCTGAAACTACTGAAGACCCACCGGCCAGCCACACACAGTATAAATGTCAAGACCTGCTGTTCGAACAAACCACAACCGACTCAGGTCTCTCATTCTCCTTTTTCTGCTGACAGGTAATGTCCACCCAAACCCAGGCCCCCAACTTGCCACACCATCCCACCCATCCCATAGAAATGGCCTGTGCATTGCCTCACTAAACATTTGCAGTCTACAAAACAAATGGGATTCCTTTCAGGGCTGGGTACTCCAGAACAACCCAGACATCATTGCCCTGTCTGAAACCTGGCTCTCCCCCTCTGTCCCCAACTCATCAGTCAACCTCCCTGGATACTGCCTCTATCATGCTGACTGTATGGGAAAGCGAGGGTGGCTGTGCCACCTACCTTAAGGACTCCCTCAATGACTACCCCTCCCCTGCCCGTACTAACTCAGGCTCAGGCCTCACCCTGAAAATTGCCTAGGTAGGTCTACTCTCCTCCTCCTGACCACGGCCTATGCCCCCCCAGAGACCAGAAGCTAGCCTTCCAAGCCATCATGTCCTACCTCACCACCCTACCTCCAAAACAAGAAAAACTACTAGTGGGGGATTTCAACGTAAACTGGCTGGCTAAAACAGCTGCGGACTACATCAATGACGCTGCTGCCCTCGATCTCATCCAGGTCATCAAAACACCTACCCAGTTACACGCCCGTACAGGGACATCCACCCTTCTGGACCTTGTTTTCACAAACCGCCCCCACAAAATAACAAGCACCAAAGTCCTCCCAGACACCCTAAGCGACCACTCGCCAGTACTCTGTAACTGGTCTGGTACCCCCCTCAAAACCACTCCCAAAATAAATACATGACGTAAACTAGGGCCTGGCAAATTACCCCTTCTCAAGGCCCACCTCAAAGATTGGGACTGGACACCCGTTACAAATACACTCGACCCTGATCACGCACTCGAACTGTTTGTCAACATCTTTAATTCAGCCTGTGACAAGTTCGCCCCTTTCACCAAAACTATGACCAAGGGGAATAATGCCCCCTGGTTCTCGGACCACCTCCAAGGCCTACTACATCAGCGTGATGCCCTATGGCATCTGGCAAATGAGACCCAATGGCCCCAGGACAGGCAATGCTATCGGGAGGCCCGAAACAAATGCACCTGGGCCATTCACACTGCCAAGGCTAACCATTACAAAACTGCCTTAACCTTCACCTGGGGAAATGGGTGCAAGTTCTGTGAGAACATAAAGGAACTCTGTGGCAAAGGCCCAAATCTCCCACCTAACCAAATACTCATAGATGGTAGCCTCTCCACTGACCCTGCCAGCATAGCCGCTGCCCTAAATACCACTTTCACGGATCTCTCTCATGTGTTGCCCACAAACTTCTTCGACTCCCCGCCGGACCATATCACCCCCCACCCCCAATTGCGTCGCCTTTCTACTTACGAGTCCTTACACCGGAGACTGTGAAACCCTACCTTATTAAAGTTTTAAACAAAAACCACTACAACCATGACTCCCTAGACCATAGACTTCTCCACATCACCCTCCAGGAAGTCCTGACCCCTCTCACCCACATTCTAAACAGCTCCCTCTGCCAAGGGAAATTCCCCACCCACTGGAAATCTACCTATATCACACCTATCCATAAAAGTGGTGACCGAACATCCACAAATAACTACCGCACCATCTCTATCCAACCCCCCCTGTCAAAGGCACTTGAACACATAGTCGCCGACCAACTCTCTGAATGCCTAAATAAATATAATCTTCTATCCAGGCAGCAACATGGTTTTCATAAGGGCCACAGCACCACTACTGCCCTTCTTGAATTTATTTCACATGTCCACTCAGCCCTGGACCATGGCCACCTCATGGGTGCCATCTTCGTGGATCTATCTAAAGCATTTGACACAGTAAACCATGCCCTCTTACTAAACACCCTGGCCTACATGGGTTTCTCTGATGACACCCTAAAATGGTTCTCCAGCTATCTCTCTGATAGGATGCAGATAGTCAAGGTAGGCCCTGTCCTATCACCGTGCCTTCCTATCTGATCCAGTGTCCCACAGAGCTCCATACTTGGCCCCCTACTTTTCAGCATATACCTCAACTCCCTCCCATCCGCATGCCCCAGAAACGTGCTCCTTTATGTGGATGATGCAGTCCTGTTCACCTCTGACCGGGCCCCCCTTAAACTCCACCAAACCCTCCAGCACTCCTTCTGTGAAATCGAAGACTGGCTCACCACCCAGCATCTTATTATCAACTATAATAAGACTAAAGTCATGATATTCACCCACCCTCAGAACCCTCTCAAAAACCTGTGCCCCAAATTTCTCACTACAAATCAGACCCCCCTAGAACAAGTATACAACTTTAAATACTTAGGGATCACACTAGACCCCACCCTCAGCTTTATTCAACATATCCTACACCTAACAACTGCCCTTAGCTCCAGACTTGGAATACTCTACCAGTACAAACACTGCCTCACCAATGAAGCATTACAGCTTACCGTTAACTCCTCAATCCTCTCCTCCTGAACCGGCATCTAATATACAGTGCCGCGCCCTCCACAACCCTAAGTAGACTCCGGCTTGTGCTCAACAAAGCCTGCTGCCTCAACCTAGGATGTGATTGCTTCACTCACTCCTGCTCCCTCTACAGCAGCACAAACTGGCTAAACCTGGATAGTAGAATCAGATACCACACCTGCCTTATGACCAAAAAGGTATTACTCAGCCTCACCCCACCCTCCCTGCACCAAATTATCCTCCCAACTCCACCAGGCAAAACAACCCATAGCACAAGCAAGCAGCCACTATGGGTACCCTGTGGCCGGACCTCCCAATACCAATGTACTTTCAGTTTCAAGGCCCCGTCCTGAACAAACTCCCTCCCTATGCATATTACTGATGAAAGAAGGCTGGGCCCATATAAATCAAAGCTAAAAGAATACCTGCAGGCTTCAAATACATGTGACTGCCCTTGATACCTGATCTGCCACTGCCTCCTCATAAACAAACCATTTAGCAGGTCAATGTACAAAAAAAATGCAGTTAGGAAACATGACAATCAGCCTCCAACAGAATTCTGTTTTTTTTTTCTTTCCTCCTGGCTGTGCTAAAGTATCTAAATCTCTGTTAAACCTACATGAATCAACCGTGTAAGCTGTGTCTTTTTTTTTATTATTATTATTCTTACTTGTTACTTTTTATGTACTGTATTTTTTTCTTCTCTGTATCATAAGTCCTGTCCTGTTCAATCTATGTATGACGTGGAACCTTTGTAAATAAGTCCCTGACTCAAAGGTCTTTCTGAATATTTACAATAAACAAACAATAAAAAATATATATATATATATATATATATATATATATATATATATATACAGTATATATTTACATGATAGCAGTAACAAGTTACTTTCCTTTCCTTTCCTTTTTAGCCAAAGTCCTCACCCACCCCTGGCTTTCTCCCTTCCCTCTAGCTCAAGTCTCTGCTGCTGTTATCAACTAATATTATGACTCTACCAGATTAGGACAAATCCCTGCCCTTCATCTGTGTTTCAGGTGCTAACTGCTTCTAGGGGGCAGGGAGCAAATGTGCTCAACAACCTCCAAAATGTCCCCTGAGTTGCCCTGAATTCAGACATAAATGCTGTTGTTTTTAACCAATATCCTGTCTCTAATAGCCTAGGACAAATTCATCCCATTCAGCTGAGCCCCAGTTGCTAACTGCTTCTGGGGGAAAAGAAGCAAGTTTGCTCAACAACCTCCCAAAAATCCTCTGAGCTGCCCTGAAGTCAGACACAAATGCTGCTGTTTTTAACTAATATCTAACTCTATAACTATGCTCTGTACCTGCAATAAAAGAAAGCAACAGAAAGCAAGGCAAGTTTAGCATGAAATCCTAAACTCTGTTAACTTAGAGCAGCATGTTCTGTTCCTCTATGGATCAAAAAAAGTGTCCCAGCACACCTTATAATACTATAACAGAACACCTAGAGGAAAAAACAGCTAATAATACCAACACCTGGAAGAATAAAAAAAATATGTATATATACAGTATAAATATAAAAGAACAGCAGTAACAAGGTACCCTCCTTTCCTATTAAGCTGACGTCTTTGGCTACCATGTCTTCCTCCCTTCCCTGTAGCCCAAGTCTCTGCTGCTATCAACTAATATCTTGATTGCACCAGTCTAGGACAAAACTATCCCCTTCAGCTGAGCTTCAGGTGCTAACTACTTTGGAGGGGGGGTAGCAAGAGTGCTCAACAATCTCCAAAATGTCCCTAGTTGCCTTGAAGTCTGACACAAATTCTGCTGTTTTAACATTTTATAATTTATTATTTTGTATTATTTTAATTATTATTTTATATTCTTTATAAATGCTCAATTATTAATTAAGGTAATTGGGATATAATACAGAGACAACTGGTTTATATTCATCTCTACATACTGTAAGCTCTCTAAGCAAGAAGAAAATTGTCTGCCAAAAAGATGAAAAAAAAAAAACTTCTTTCAAGTTCATCCTGCCCAAATGAAAACTTAGGGGACATACAGTAGCACCTATGACTCTCGATTTAAGGCATGAAGATAGCCTTAAACTGGCCCCATGACAGGGCTTCTACAAACCTAAGTTTCTGTTTTTGTCTCTGGCCAAAGAAATAGTTACCTTGGAAATTTGACATCTGATGAATTGCAGCTGGTCTTCTGTATCAGCTTGAAGCTGGTTCCACTCAAGTACTTGAAGTTAAATTGTTATATGTTTTTATTATGGGAAAATATTTTTGGTTGTAACTGAAATGCTGCCAGCATGAAACTTATAACTTATGAATATAGTACATTGCAACCCATTGACTAGCTGAATTTGATACATGTAACTTGAAAAGAAGGTAAGTTATTTACTTTATATCAAATGCCTGAAAGAAAAAAATACTTAAGTTGAATCTTAAATGAAACATGGTATCATGACAAGTGCAAAGATGTATTTTTGTATGTACAACATTGCTGAACAGAAATAAACTGTCTTTAAGAGTTTTGAAGTATACAAATCTTACAGATTAACAAATGTGTTTCCTTGAAAGAACAAAGAACAATTTACCTACAATGGAATTCTATGCATTTAAGGACTTTCTTAAACTTGGATGTGAGAGAGACTTGCTTAGTTTTGGAGCCTAGGACATAAAAAAAAATATCACTTTGTTTTTAAAAGACTTTGCTGGGAATTGGAGTTATAATCATTATTAACCTATATCAGGAAATACTTTTCCTACAAATATGGGAAACTTCTCAAAAGACTGTTTTCAATAAAGTGAATTCAAAAATATTTACATGGAGATTGTATGTTTTTGCATTGAAAAGTTGTGAAGAAAAATTCATTTTTGACTTAAAACCATGCTTTCCAAGTAAGAGGTTAGAGACTGTGAAGGAAAAAAAATGAACCATTCCCCTTGTCTGCAAGGAACAATCAGAACTGGTTCAATGCTGACCTAGCAAGGAGGTGGTGTCACTCTGGACCAGCGGTAATAAAGCCAAACACTGGAAAATCCAGCCCAGTCTGCTCCCAACTGAGATGCTAAGAGGACATGTTGTGGTGCCATTGGCATTTGTTGTTGTTTGTTTTACTGTTTAAAGTTCCTGCCAAAACCAGAACAAAGGTATTGAGACTGCCTATGGATGCCTGAACCAGGAGAAGCAAGCCTACACTGCTGTGTGAAAAGTCAGAGGAGTCCATGATCCAGGATTTGAGTGTGTGTGGAGTTAAAACAGAAGCTACAACCAGATCAAGCCATGAAATAACTTTTAGTCATACAGGATAAGAGCTCACCAAGATTTTGAAGTTAAAAGGAAGAAACCCCAAGCATCTACATATAACCAGATGTCTGAGTATTATTTTAATAAATTTTTATAATATTCTAATTTGGCTTCGCTAGGGAGGTGGTAAGGTAAACCTAACTTCTTAAATACAGAATCTTGGGTATATGGTAAAGCTTGTGCTCATGCAATAAAAAATGAACATTTTGCATGCAAAAGATACTTAAAAAAGTTTTATACAGAAATATAGTCCAACATATTAATGTAAAGAGTTTGCAAGTTCTTATGCAAGAAAGTAATAGTAGAATGCTGAAGGCATAGTGCACAGCTGATGTGATTCGTTGCTTCTGAATTTTGCTTGTTTTTTGTTGTTTTATTTTCCGAAATCTTTGTTTGGTTTGGCTTGATTTTCTGGAACCTTTGTTGTTTTGCATTTATGCTGCTTTGTACTATGTCTATGATGTTTTATATCTATGCAAAATATTAGTAATTAGAAGAATTGTACAGGGACAAATAAAATCTGTTTTTTTTCAACATATTACATGTGAGTGTGACAGAAACCTTTTTATTGCCACCATCTAGAACTGCATGTAATAGATGCTAAAGCAAGATTTGAGCCAGTCTTACATGGGTTACAAGATTTTATGGAGATTTTATGACACAGGGCTGAAGGCTAAGCTAAGTGCACATAATAGGAAATTGGTAAAAAAACTATTTTTCCGACAACATCACAGGTGACTGACCTGGCAGCCACTAAGTGGCTGTTCCTAAACAGCAGTGATGTCACAGTCAGTGAGGTCACAGTGCTGATGGTGTAGTATTGGGAACACAGATACATATGTCAGCTGCCTGGTAGAGTGCTGTCCCACACATGACACCTACTAACATCACGTAAACAATCTTCTAATTAAACAAAGGGAAAAGAAAACATAACTCAGATGTAAAAGGTAATGGTTCACTGCTTCTGAAAAATAATATTAGTTTAAAGCATCACACTAGCTCTTTAACAGGATGGGTGGTTGGGCAATGGCTGTGAGGGATGATTAACAGTAAGTGCTAAGATATTCATAAGAGAAGCTGAATGGATGACTTAAAGAGGTATTTGGAAAGGTATAATGACAGGAACATAGAATAATAAAGACCTGAGATAAACAGAGTCTAAGGTCTATATACACAATGAGCAATGTTTCAAAGTAAGAATTGAGAAGAACTTAACAGGAAGCATGGGTGGGCAATGCATAGGAACTGGTCTATAGCTGTGAGGGAATAATTATCAGGAAGTGCTAAGATATTCATTAGAGAGGCTGAATAGATGCCTTGAAGTGGTAATTGGAAAGTATCCAGACAGGAACACAGAATAAAAACACCTGAGATGCACAGGGTGTGGGGGGTGGGGGGGACAGAAGTAAGAAAAAAATACTATATCTGTAAAGAGTAATATAAAGTATTAAAGTTTTTCAGTGTGCTTCTTAACACATGTTGCTTATTGTCCTCTAATTCATTAGGTTCTATAAATCAATGCCCCTGCTACAGATGTTAGACTCATTGGCCTATAATTTTCTGGCTCTGCTCTGCTGTTTCAAGGTACTAGACAACATCTTCCTTTCTTTAGTCCTCTGGTGTCCCTACTGGTTCCAGAGAGTGTTGAACAAGTCCAACAATGAGGTGGCCAGGACCTCACCTAGTTCTCGTAACACTTTTGAATATAATCCACATGGGCCCTTACCCACTTAACCCTTTCTTCTGGAGATGGAGTAGTGTCTTTTTCCTACCTGCCTCCTCCTTACCTGTGTATGACCCCTCAGGTAATGTCTCCCTTCCACTATGAAAACTGAGCAAAAGTATTTGTTTGGTATTCCTGCCATTTTCCTCTCTCCTTCCACCAATTCTGACAAACTCCTTAGTCTCACTACCCCCCACATTCTAGTGTTCCTCCTCTCACTGAATGTCTTATCCATCTCCCTTATCCCTCTGTAATCCTTTCCTCCATCTCTGGTTTTGTTCCCCTCACTACCTTACCTGCCTGCTTCAGATTCAGAAGGTATATCTCCATTTCTTTTTTTTACAATAGAACTTTATTGAGATATCAAAAACTAAAAAAGAAAAAAGGTATCACCGGGCACACAATCATTTAAAAAAAAGACATGACAGAGGTAGCAAAATACAAAACAATGAGAAAATAAGCACCCATTGCAGACCAGGTCTAGATTAAAACTAAAGATATATAAGCCATAGAACTAAGCACTCCAAATACATTATAGCACATTTTATAAGTATGAATATGCTGATTGGGATATTCAGTACAGTGCCTTAAAATATCAATGCAAAACCAATTATGTGAGCAACTGCAAGGCCAAAAAATGATAACTGTTTGGTATCTAAAAATGCAGGACAAGAAGGCATCATCAGGGAACAGAAGTAGGATCTGTTTGCAATTTACACAAAGCACACCTTTTCCAAATATTATCAAAAACTGAAAGATGATTTAAATAGTAGTTGATTTGTTTAAAAAATGAATTTATTATAGCTATCCAGTGATCAAATACAGGGGGCTGTGGATTAGACCCGAGTTAGTAACCACCTTTTGCCCTATATTAAAATGAACAAATGCTTGTAAGCAGAACTCTAACCATGACAGAGCTGAGTGGGATGTGTAGAAGGAGAAATCTAGGAAAAGGGGTTGCAGAATATCAAATAACTGAGTGAGTACTCATGTAACTTCACCCCAAATATCTTTCTAGACAGGGACAGGACCATAAAATATGGGCCTGATCTGTCTTTTTCTTGCAACAGACTCACCAATATGTACCCATCCCTTTACCCTGGTACTTCATTTGAAATGCAAGAGTCCAGAAAAAATGCATATGGCATTTTCATGCAAATTCCTTAAAGTAGGGTGCCATGAAGAACTTAAAAGTTTAAAGAGAATATTTTTCCTATTGACTCAGGTCAGAACTGATTGGTACATCCAGTTTCCATGTATGTAATATAGATGCAGTAGACTCCTTACATTGGTCCCTAAATGTGGCATATAAGCAACCAATCAAATGTTCCCCAAACAGCACCCTGCTGGTGAGATTCATGCTGTGAAAATAGAGCTGGATGGGTATCTGAAAGTGGTCTAAATTGAGAAGGAAGAGCATTAATATAAACCCTAACTTGTAAATAATGATAATGGTCAGAAGCAGGGAGGGAATACTGGGCTCATAAATCAGAAAAAGTTCTGACTCCATGGGTATCAAGAAATTGATGTAAATATATAATATCTGGCCCATCTTTTCAAACAATAATTGTTATTGTTTAATGGATACTGTGGCATCCAAGCTACAGCTTCCAAAAATTGAAGCAATTCCCCAAATAAGACTGTCAAACTTTATGCCAAACATGTAGAGTGTACTGAAAGAATTTAGAGGCAGAAAGATAGAGAGAAGAGGGGGAGAGAGCATTTTTTCTACATCATTGAGATTATTAAGAGCAAACTATATGTCTTTCCAATGAGCATGGTACCCATGAGAGGTCCAAAGACAGATCAATCACAACTGGCTATCCATGGCATAAAGTTGAAGATTTGGAAAGATTAAACCTCCATTATAAAAGATAATTGAAGTATAGCCAGTTGTACTCTGGATCTATGTCCATGCCAGATGAAGCCTATTAGATTCTTGAAAATAGGTACAGTGAGGGTAAAGTGGGAGTGTCTGAACAAAATAGTACAATAAGCGTGGCAAGATGTTTTGGTGAATAACTGCTATCCTATTTAAAAATGACAGTGGTAACGAAGACCACCAGTCTAGGTGAGATGCTACAGCTACAGTTAAAGGTTCATAATTAAGCACCTGTAGATGATCCAGGTTTTTTGATAAATATATTCTTAAGTATTTCACAGCATTTCTGTTCCATCGAATAGGGAGCAAATACTTTACCATTTGAGGTGGAGTATAGTTAAGGGCAAGTAACTCTGTGTTATATTTATTTAAACAAAATTCTGCTATCTGTTCAAAATGAGCTTTTTTTATTTTTATTTATTTATTTACTTAGTTTTTGTTGACCTGGTAAGTGCACTAGACAAATCCTGCCTATTTTTAGGCATGACCCAGGTTCGACGAGGGGGATTCAGATGAATGCCAACTGATCTTGAACCAGATTAAGCTGTTGGTGGTATTTTTAGTGAAATTGTGAGTTAGTTTAGTATATCCCAGACTACCCATAGAGAATCCGTAGGACTGTTAACAAAATATCATCCACAAATAATGCAATATGGTGGTCCCTCCCTCCCAGAGGTATTCCTTGTATGGTTGGGATATGTCCTATATGAGAGGCAAAAGGTTCTATATTGAGAGCAAACAACACCAGAGACAAGGATCAGCCTTGTCTTGTCCTATGTCCTAAAATAAAAGGAGAAAATAGCAATACATTAACCCTAACATAAGCCTGAGGAACATGATATAAAGACTCTAACATAGAAAAAAAAATCTAGATAGAAGTCAAATGCAGTGAGTGTGGAACGCCAATAGGGCCACAAGACCCTATTGAAAGCCTTCTCTGCATCCAAATTGGCATGGACCAGGAGCAGGGGTCTCTTTGTAGCTGTAAGGTGGTAATAAATTACCTTTCTCAGGTTCTTGGTGGAACGGCACAAAGTAAGAGACAACAGACAAGTGGTGCACATGTAATAAATGTAATTTATTGCAGGTAATTATACCATGGACATAAGTGAACAGCCAATGAAATTGTCAGACTGGCAGTTTACCACCAGTATAAATCCTCTGATAATCAATGGCTGTTGATGAGTACCTACTTCTAATCCAAATCATCTACAGCATAGGAATAAATACAATAAAAATAAAAAAACAAAGCAACCTCTTTAAAAGTTTCATTTTATCACAGTAAAAAAATGAACCTTGGTATAAGTGCAATAAGCCACTCAGAGGATGTGAGTTATTGGGGGATTTACCATGGCTGGTGAGGATTTACCCACTCTGCTGTGTCTCGTGGGCAAACCACTCCAGCTGTAGTAAATCCCCTGATAACCCACATCCCCTCATGACTTATTGTTTAAATAATACTACCAACAGTGAATACACTGGGAGAGCTTCCAGTTTTCCTTACCTAGGTAAATGCAGTCTCTCATCTCAGAGAAGCTACGTGCTACACAGGGTCATATACCTCAATTATCACTATAATTATGCCTAAGGAAGATACATATAAAGTATATAATTGGGTAAAAACAGGTGGCCTGAGTAACCATCCTAACTAACATGAGAAGTTGCTTAGCTTGAATAGACAGCACAAACAATGGGATCTCTATAAGTAACCATGGTCAGTTGCAGTTACAGCGATGCACAAGTACTAAAGGTGGCACTGTTGCCTTACTTATCATAATACAGTAAAAATAGAGTGAAAAGATACATTTGGTAAAACATAGTGGAGCATAATATGCATTAGTAAAATACAGTAGAACACAGATTCTAACACTTATGCTTATACGATAAGTGTCTCTGCCCAAAGATTAGTACATATACCTACATATATGTTGCGGTCCACGAGGTGGGGGTGCAATCAGGGGTGCTGGACCATGGATAGCATTCCCCCCTTGTTGCCTTCAGAAGAAAAGGCAACAACCACAGGAAAGTAGTGGGATGGAGCAAAAAGTCATTTATAAGCCCGACGTGCTAGCCTTGTAAAGGAATTCAAGTTGTTCTCCATGTTGTCTTAGAGGATGTCACAGACAGCAAAGGATTAGTATCAGAAAAACAATCAGAAATGCTTGGATAATAACAAAAGCTTTAAAAGTCAATTCTAACCAAGTGTTGGATAAAGCAGTGCTTAAATCATCATCTTGGATAAGATCGTTAAGAGCATCACCAGTCTTAGAAATATTATTGTGAATATAAATCAAATGTGAATCTTTTCTAGCTAAAAGAGATTTCAAAGAAAGAGTAAAAGGGTCAATGTGCATGTTAAACACAGGCAAATACTGAGACAAGGCAAGCAAGTATTGCAGATCGGTATCAATAACATCTGGTTCAGAGAGGGAAACAGGAGTGATCACTGTGTGACCAATTATTGTTCTGTGCTGTGGAGTAAAACAGAGGTTAGGAGCTGAAATATCACAAGTTTTTTCACCATAAGCAAGGGATTTATGATTTGTCGCTACACAATACTGCCCAATTAAATTATAGGCAACTCTCACAGATGGATCTCTCCATCACTGTAGATGTATGAGACAGGTAAAGGACTAGTTGGAGAGCCATAAAAAATGAAGCGATATACCTCTTTTTAGGTAGCTTCAGGATGCAGCTGTTTCAGCATCTGACATTGAAGATGCAACTTGTGAAGATTCGGATTCATCACCCATGTCAGTCAGGTTGGACAGCAGATTATCACCCAAAGTGTAGGACCAGTCGAGATATTTTGGGGAGTAGCCACAAACAGGATTCGCAATATCAAATATGTCACAGTGGCACAGGTAATAGTATCCCTTCTTGGTGCAACAGTTTGTATAGGGCACCACCCAGGCTTGGAGAACAGACTGGTAGACCAATAAGGAGGGTAGGTCAGTTCAGTAGATGGTGTCATCAAGATGTCCGATGGAATTAATCGCAGCCAATCTGTCAAAGACAGAAGTTTGTGGATCAAAGCATGGTAGTGACACACTAATGGTAATAAACATATTGACATGAATTGAACAAGTCTTAGTAAAGTAATAAGGTGCTTGATTTGGATATCGTGAAACATACCCAAGATTTCTGGCAGAGACATAGAAATGTTAACACAATTTGCTAAACACATTGTATTGCAGCCATTTGATTTGCAATGATGACAATACCATTTAGCCATTCTCCCATCATAGATAAGATCTGGAATGCGTCCTGTTTCCAAGTCCCCAAAGAGATTGTTAACAGTGGCAATTACATAAGAACCATAGGCAGAGCATAAAAGTGCACAGGCAATATATTGCTTATTGGTCTCATTGTCATTTTGAAAAATCAGTTCATTAATCTAGTTCTTAGTATCATTGAACCCTTTGGCAATTTCCTGTATGTTATACACAGTAAAACGTTCTCCTTTACTTAAACCAGCTACACCATGTAACAGTGGGGGTAGGATATAATTCTTAGCAGCTTGCTGAAAATTAAGTGTTAGTACTTTAATAGCAGTGATATCTGCTCTATTCCATATAGACATGCCTAAGATAAAAAGGCCAGAAATGGTGCCTGCTGTACCAATAACATCTACAGTGTCATGCTTAGTGTGTGATTTAGCTTTAACATTAAGTATGGGTCTAAAGACTCCTACATGATCAGTGGTATGAGGTCCACTAACTGGATCATTAGTGCAGATTTGGTAAGCAGCTACAATATCTGTAAGCATCATACTGAAAAATTTAGATGTATTGTTCATGTGATACACACCAATCTCAGCCATATTCCAATGTGTAAGATTGAAAATAACTGGGACATGTATAAATTGTACATTATTAATCAGGGCCCCTAGAAGGGAAGAGGTGATCAGACCACTAGCAGGACAATCCTCCTGGGGAGGACATCCAGTCATTTCTTCTTCAGTGGGTGGGACTACCAAAAGAAATAGGGCTTCAGTAGCTACACAGTTGTGAAGACCGAAAGCACTCGAGTCCTCAGAATGGAGACAGTCACAAAAGGCAGGATCTATTGAAGCAGTAAGGTTGTAGTGAACAGTATATCTGGAGAAGTTCGTTGAATAGCGATTGTCCATTTGGTGAGATGCCTATTTTGGGCCATCCCTGGAAAGTACCTTTGGATAGATGAGCTACAGGAAGTGTGTAACCTTTAAGATCAGTTTCCCATTGTATCTGCAATGTGGATTTGTCTGGAGCTACTACCATGGCATTAAGGGTAATCATTTTGTTAGATACATTCATATGAATTCCCATTGACGCTGAATGTTTAAGTTTGCTAAGCAAATGTTCTATATGTTGTTTGTGTGCAGTCAATAGGGGTTTGTTCTGAGAGTTAGTCAGAGAAAGTAGTCCCACCAGGATGAGGAGGTGTAAGACAGCTATCTTGCCAGTGTACCTGAAAGAAACAGAAAAGGATTATTAAGTGAGGGGTACTACTCCGCCCTTAGTGGGTTGGGAAAAGTAATTTTAGTCACCTTAGTACAGCTTGAGCTGATTATCATGCAACCACTTGTCTGTGGCCTGTTTTTGCTGTTGAACTAAAACCTGATAAATGGCAGGACTGAGTTTGTTGACAGTGGAATATGGGCTTTCCCATTTACTGGCAAATGAATGAGTTGGTTGTCGGTATTGGAGAAGCATAACTTGGTCTCCAACTTGCCAGTCAACTTCTTTGACATACTTGTCAAAATGAGCTTTAGCTTGTTGTTGAGCTTTATCCATTTGGCAGTGAATAGATGTGTCTTCATGATGTCATCAAGAAGTTTTCAACATACTTGTCTTCAGATACTCTATCTGCAGTGGGGGTGTGGAGGTCAATATACTTGTCTTCAGATACTCTATTTGCAGTGGGGGTGTGGAGGTCAATCAGCAGGTGCTCAAGTAATCTCATGGCTCTACCAGTTATAACCTCATAGGGTGTGCACTGAGTAGTTTCTGCAGGAGTGCCCCTGATTGCCATCAGCAGTAGTGGCAAGAGGGAATCCCAATCCTTGGGATTGTCATTGATGAATTTGCATAACATCTGTTTGATTATTGTTTGCTCTTTCTACCTGGCCTGATGATTGAGGATGGTAAGGGATGTGGAATTTCTGATCTAATCAAAGCAGTCAGAGTGTCTGCTTCATCAGCTCAGCTGTAAAACTAGTTCCCTGGTCTGAGTCTACCTTAAGGGGTAGGTCCCACCTGGAGAACAATTGATCCATGAGTATCTTGGCAGTTGTCTTTGTTGTGTTATTCTTGGTGGGAAATGCTTCCACCCACTTAGAAAACAAATCTGCGACAACAAGTGCATACTTGTTCTTGCTGGAATTGGTAAAGGGCCAATGAAATCAATTTGTATTGCATTCCATTGTCCAGTTTGCCTTTGTGGCAAAAGAGAAATGTGGTAGCCGTGTTAGTTAACAGGTACCTTCTTAAGAAAATGGTTTGTATTTTCTTTATGCCTTGACTTTTTAGAAATGTTTAATTAATGGTCCAGAGTCAGAGTAAAATCAGGCAGCCTTTTGATCTTACAAGTTGATCTCTCCAACAGACACACTCCAGTGAAATTGAGTCTTCCTGTTTGCAAGAGTTGCAAATTGACTGCAATGCTTTGATCTGTAACCTGCTAGTCTAGGCTTTGATTCCACATTCAGCCTTTATATCTGTCATGCTGCTCAGCTGTTTACACTTTTGACCTGAGGAAGAGAGTTTCACCTCTCAAAAGCTAGTCGTAAAAATAATTTTGTTAGAACAATAAAAGGTATTACCTGCAACATATTTGTTGTATTTTTTCTCTACCTTTGTGGCAACAATTTGGCATTTCTTTTCACAGAAATTGGGTTATTCTGGGCACACACTATGCAGTTGTTCACATAGTGCTCAACATCTTTGGCCATTCCAGGCCACCGGATGATGGTTTTAAGTCTCTGGAGGTTGTTGTCTGCCCCCTGGTGTTCACCAGTGGGGGTATCATGAACCATGTGATAAATCTGGTTCACAAAAATTGTGGTGCAACCCACAGTTTGTCACCTGTATCTTCTTTTCAATACCAGATGAGCTTCTGATCACTAGAAAAATGTATGTTGTCTGAATGTCTCTTGTATGGACTACCAACAGGTAGTTCCTGTTCAATTTCCTTGTCCAGGAATTTGAGCACATATTTTAGTTCTGGGTCAGATTTCTGTGCAGCAGAAAGGTACAGTGGAGGTTCTGGTGCTGGTATCTACCTAGTTTTGGTGGCTAGAAAAATAGCTGCCATAGCTACTGGGTGAGTCATTGTCCATGTCTCCCTCCCTTGAGTGCCTGCTTTGGCAAGCAAGTTCACTTAATCCTTGAATTCATGGTAAGGCTCAGATTTACAGTGAACCTTTACCTTGTGGATGTATAGTTTGTGAGTAAACTGCTATATCAGGGTGTGTATACACACAAACAGATCCCTATATTTGACAGGTGTGCCATCAGAGGATGTAAAGTTGTTTTCTCCCAGAATGGTAGAAACTCAGTAAAGGAAGAACACACCCAATTAGAATCTGCAAAGATGATAGCATCCTTGTCACCATGGGGCATGACCTCCAAAGCACAAGCCACAGCTGCCAGTTTGGCATACTGTGAGGAGATTACAGTGCACATTCTGGAAATGTGCCTGAAAATAACTGTCTTGATCTAATATGAGCACCTCAAATCCTGCTACCTGTTCTCCATCTACATAGGAGGTGGAGCTGTCTGTAAAGATGCAATACATGCTGGTATCTTCTAAAACATCTGGTGTGGCTAGTAGGAATGGTCCCAGCCCAGGTAAGTCAGGAGGTTGGAGTGCACAGTCATGGGGTTTACCTGTGTAGAGTAGGCTATGGGCCAAGACGGATGACATTTTTGCAGGTAGTACTTTGATGTCCCTGTGCTGCAAAAGCAAAGACCAATGGGTGATTCTGGTGTTAGAAACTGAACCATCTTTTGCTTTGTCTGAAAGCAAGAAGTTGGTTGGGGTGTGACAGGTATGTAAGACAATAGGAGCATACCCAATGATGTACATGAAATGTTTGACAGCCTAACCGGTTGCCAAGAGTGTTCTTTCACAGAGACTATACTTTCTCTCCACTGGGTATAGCATTTGAGAAGCATAGGCAATAGGCCTAAAATACCCATCGTACTTTTGTGCCAGCACTACAGACATGACCACATAGAAGGTGGCAGTTTCCAAATGGAATGGGAGATTTGGGTTAGAATTGATCAGTGTTGGGGCTGTGGCTAAGGCCTGCTTGAGCTGTGTAACAGCTTCAGTGTGAGTGGGTCCCCATGTCTGTGGGACTTTCTTTTTCAGATATAAGGGAGCAGCCTTCAAGGCAATGTCAGGGATAAAATCTCTGGAGTAGTTTACCATTCATAAAAAAGCATCTGAGTGTTGCCACACTAGTAGGAAGTGACAGATCTTGCAAGCCCTGGGTCTTTTTGACAGCTGGGCTTCTGCCTTGGTTTATAATACATAGGCCAAGGAAGATGACCTCTTTTTCACACACTTGTGCCTTAGATGGGTTGCACATGAGGTCTGTTCTCTTGAGAAGAGACAGAAGTTCATCTAGAAGGGCCAAATGATCTTCTTTCATAGTGCTTGCTAGGAGCAAGTCATCCACATACTGCAGGAGACACTGGGGTGTGGAGAACCCCTGCAGGGCATCCATCATGTGGAGGTGGAAGAGAGAATGGCTGTTGTGAAATCCCTGGGGAAAGCAGGTCCAGGTGTACTGGTATCTGTCAAAAGTGAAAGAAAATGTGTATTGGCTTTCCTGTGCTAACAGGAGTGACCAAAACCCATTAGAAATGTTAAGAGCTGTGAACCACTTTTTGTCAGGTGTCAACAGCTTGAGCACATCAGATGCTGATGCTACAATTGGGGCACAACTGGGGGTAACTTCATCAAGTTTCAGATAATAGATTGAGAGTCTTCAAGCTCCATTTGGCTTTTTCCCAGGCTAAATAGGTGAATTGACAGCGCAGACACAAGTCCTAATCACTCCTTGCTGTAGCAGTGATTGGATGGTCTCCCTCAGTGATGGCAAGGCTTCAACAGGAAATGGGTATGCTTCTGCCTCACAGGGTCAGGTCCTGTGATTTCATTGGTAGTGTGCATCCTACCACAGTCATGCTTGTTGGTGGCAAACACATCAAGGTGTTTTGCAGCAAGGTGCAAGCTCAGAAAACAGGTCATGACTTTTGAACAAAGCTATGACTTCATACTCCTTGCTGTTATGGGAGATGGGCACCACCACATGTGAGTCTGGAATAATGACAGCATGATGATGGCATAACATTGTCCTTTGATCTGAAGAAGTAGCCTATTGGCTAAAGTCCACTACACAGCCGTTTAGTGCTAGGAATCCAATTCCTAATATGCTGGGTTGATGACATAATACCATGAGGTCAAAAGCAAAATCAGTTCTGAGGTGGTCTGTCACCACAGGTAGAGAAACGGATCAGTAGGTGTGTAGCTGGGTACCATCTATACTACGGGCACTGGTCTTTTAGCCGGTAGACCAGTCAGATGAGACTGGGTTCTCATCATGGAGGATTGTCATGGCTGCTCCGGTATCCTGAAGCATGGTAAGTTGGCAGCAACTGACCATGGCCTTTACACAAGGCTGTCCATTTGTGTCAACAGTTAAGTCACTTACAATCTGTACTGGGGTCTGTAACTGTCAATCGGTATTTTCAGAATCATAATAATCATCCTGTTCCTGCAATCTGGGCTCGCAGAATCTTTCAAGGCCTCCTGTATGTCTTGCACAGGATACAAGTGCATCTGTGACATCACAGGCATGACAGCGGCCTGCATGGATGGTTCCTCCTTAGTCATCACATTGGCCAGGCCAGTAACTGGTGCTATGAAAGGATTATTCCCTCGGCTGTTCATTTGTTCGGTAGCCGAGGGCAGAAAAGGGTTCCCCTGACTACATGGTTGTCCAGTGGCCGGAGCAAGGTCTGCTATAGTGCATTTACCTTTAGCTTCCCTCTCAGCATGGGTTTCCTCCAATAGCTTGTGGAGGGTCTTGTTTTCATCTTTGATCTGTTGGTAGGTAGGACATTTGATGGTAGGCCGCGGGGCTTTCTTTCACATTCTGCTTAATCTTATAGGCCAAGTGACCTGTTACAACACCCGAGGAGTTAGCAGCTATGAGGGTTGCAGCAATGTCATCATAGATAAGTGTGCTGGAGTTGCGCACTGTCTCTGGGAGTTTGGCCCAGAGGGTAGGTTTGATCATCTGTCGCGAGATTTGAACCTGGTACTCGGGTTGGAGAGAAAGCTTCTCGCAGAGGGAGCATACCTTCTCCAAATGGCAACTGAGTTTATCAGTTGGGCCCATTTGTCTGATACTTTTGGAAATTTGCTGGACAGAGTAATCGACTTGCAGGAGATTGGAAGTAAAAGTGGTTGCATTCAACTCAATAGGTTCCATGTCATCTCAAAGAGCAGCTTCCGCTGCCGCTTCAGTGACTGCCTTGTACTCATGATCCTGACTGACAGTTTCTTTGAACATTTTCTCAGTTTGGTCCTGGATATATTTGTTCACCTGGTACAGTGATGTTATTGATAGCTTCCTGAATTACGCCGTGGACCTCTGCCATATCTCCCCTTGTGAGAGGAGCAAGTGGAAGCACACTATGGAATTCAGGCCCTCTGCGTCATGGGGGACTGCCATCCTGGCATTGTAAGTGACTTCCACCATGTTTGTGTAGACGTGGTGACACAGAATGCATGCCAACATAGGCACCATCTTGTGAATGGCTGGCAGAAGTTACACCACCATGGGAGTTGGACTTGCGTGTGACATGGCATGCCTCATCATCAAAGTCAGAGTCATTATCGGTGGATGATGATATCTTAATGGGACTATAATGGAACCCGTTCATGGCCTTAACATGGCCGGCAAAATCATCCCATTGATTACGCAACTTTATCATCTTTTCTCTACACTTATTGTGACAAACTCTTGCAGTGCCCTGCTCAATACCTTTCTCAACTTCACACTGCAGCACTCTGTAAGCAGCACCCAATTCAACATTTTCCCTAAGTTCTTTTTCCAGCTTGAGGCTCACTCTCTGACACTCCTCTTTCAACTCAGCATTCTCCTCTCTCAAACCCTCATTCGTATCACTCAAAATATTCAAATACGCTAACTGTTTCTTATCACATTTTAACCTTTCACAGTCATCTTGTAACTTACAAATTTCCCTCTCAGTGTCTTGAGCAGTACAGTGCAACAGGCTGTTATTGCCATCATGGAGTGACTGTGTCTCCTCTGCTAGTTTCTGTTCCTTTTTCTGTAACACCGATGCCTACAAGTCTATCTCTTTTTTTAGAGTGGTATTTCGCAGTTCAAGGGAGGCACACCTCACTGTGAGACCCTTAACAGTGGTATATAGAGCTGCAACAAAAAGACCTTTAAGGTTGTATTTCTTGGTTGTTTGTTTGGACTCTACATATTGGTAGGATATAATCAGCAATGGTTTTTCTGCAGATTTGGCATCCAGCATGAAATCTGTCCATCTGCCATGGGATGTGAGATAGTTTGGGACATCAAGTCTCAGTTCAGTGCAAAATTCAGACATGAAAAATGAGGGGTAGAAAAACAAACAAAGAAGCAGTTGGAAAACTAGATAAAATCCTTGGTGCTGACACCAACCACGTTCTGGTCCCCAGTGGGTGAACGGTGATGCCAAGATAGTATGCTGTCACTCGCACAGGGAGTGTAAGGGGGTCCTGATGTGGGTCTGCCATGTATGAGACCAAGATGGTGTGGGTCCACCACAACCGCTACCATTGTAAGCATGTGTAGGTCCAAGTAGGTGAAAATTGCACTACACTTCTCGATATTCAAATAAATTGAATGGAATTTTCTTTTGTACCTTCCAACCTGTATACAGTTGCCAAATGTAAGGTGATAATAAATTACCTTTATCAGCTTCTTGGTGGAATGGCACAAAGGAAGAGACAACAGACAAGTGGTGCACATGTAATAAATGTAATTCATTACAGGTAAATGATAAAGGCTTACTACCAACAGTAAATACAATGAGAGCTTCCAGTTTTCCTTAACTAGAGGTAAATGCAGTCTCTCATCTCAGAGAAGCTACACACTATACAGGGTCTCATACCTCCATAATCACTATGATTACGATTAAGGAAGATAGATAAAAAGTATATAATTGGGTAAAAACATGTGGCCTGAATAACCATCCTAACTAACATGAGAAGTTGCTTAGCTTGCATAGATAGCACAAAGAATGGGATCTCTATAAGTCTCCAAGGTCAGTTGCAGTTACAGTGATGCACAAGCACTAAAGGTGACACTGTTGCCTTACTTATCATAATACAGTAAAAATGGAGTGGAAAGCATCTCTCAGGACTAAGAAATATTTGGTAAAACATAATGCAGCATAATATGCATTAGTGAAATACAGTAGAACACAAATCCTGACACTTATGCTTATATGATAAGTGTCTCTGCCTTAAGATTAGTACATATACCTACATATATGCTGCTGTCCATGAGGTGGAGGTACAATCAGGGGTGCTGGGCCATGGATAACATAGCATAATCTAGAAGTAAAAAAGTCTTCCATACATTGTTATGAGCTTAACATTTACTAAAAAACCTCGCTTGATCCTGGTCCAGCAAGGACGGGAGAAGGCTTTCCAGTCCAAGAGCCCAAATAAAAGTAAACAACTTGTAATCAAAGTTTAATATCAAAACAGGGTGATAAGATGCTAGAGACATGACATCCTTTCCCTGTTTGGAAGTGCTGAGATAATGACATATCATTAAGATGGAGGGGGCAATGTTTCTGCTTAGACAGAATGATAAATGTGCATTATTAGGGAAAGTAATAGAGATTATATAGGTGGTGATTTATAGAATTCAGATAGAAATGCCATCCAGTCCTGGACATTTACCAGTTGTAGCAGATGAGATATCCTGAGAGATCTCTTGTACAGTTATAGGATTAGTCAGAGTATTCATCTGCAAAGTAAGGGTGGGGAGCCGGGCCTGTTTCAAAAAAGTTGCATCTGACATTTCAAGGGAATAGAACCTTCCAGAGTATGTAGGGTAGAGTAGAAGCATTGAAATATTGATTGAATGTCAGCCTCATGATGAGTCATTATAACTGCTTGTGGGGTTTGTAGCTTAGTAATACAGGCTTGTGTCCTGTACACCCCCAGTTGACATGTAACAGTGCAAGCACCTCTAGCTCTCCCTTCATAATAATGATGCCTATTATAGAATAAAACATGTTCCACCTTTTGGTCTAAAAGTTCCTGAATCTGTGCTTCTGTGTCTAATATCTATTGCCATACTTGCATACTGTGTGACCCTAAGCAAGTCAGTTAACTTCCCTGTGCTCCCAGGTTGCTCCTGTAAAAAAGCTTTCAGCTTAGTGTGCTAATCCTGGTTAAACTAAATAAATAAAAAGTAGATGAGTACATAATGATTGTTGAAGACCCTGTAGTTTCTGCTCCTTAGGTTTATGTTGAGCTGAGGAATAGGCTATAATACTTCCACTGATAACTTCCTTCAAGAAGTCCCACAGAATAGCAGGGGATACTATACTTGTGTCATTTTCTTGAAGAAATTGTGGAATTTGCTCCTCTATGGTGGCCAAAAGACTTGAATCCCATAATAGACCAAGGTGTAGGTGCAAAGTGGTTTGCCTTTTAGGTTTTCCCTCAAAAAAAATAATAAAGCTATAAGTGGTGTATGATCAGATAAATGCAACAGGCCATTACGTACATCATGGAGACTATCTACATGCTCAGACACAGTAAACAGATAGTCTAACCTGGCATAACAACCATGGCATGTAGAGTAGCCAGTGCAGTCCCTCTTAAAGGGATTGATATAGTCACCAGGTGTCAAAAATACCAAGGTGAGAAAGGGTTTTGTGTCAGTATTTATGTGTGGAAGAGAGATAGTGTGGCTTAGGAATGCAAGCATGTAATTCTTAAAGGAGAACAAGGTTTAAATCTCCTCCCCATAGAAGTTTCCCTTGTGAAAAAGTTAATATTTTGAAAAAAAAGATTTCAGATCTTTACTGTCAGTCTCAGGAGGAAAATAAATATTAATTAATGTAAGTGAATGGCCATCTAAAGCACCTGCTTCTTTAACATAATGGCCCTTCATATTTGCTTCCACGTGGGTAATAATCTTAAAGTGGAAGGCATCACCAAAAGAGCGTTAAAACTCTTCACCTTTGGCCCGAAGTATATGAGGAAAAGAAAATTTGAGTAAAGTCAAAATTTTAATATTTTTTATGTTACTCCTAGGACAGATATGTATCCTGCAAAAAAATTATGTCAGCCTTTTCCCCATCATATATATTGTAGGGGTGAATAACAGTTTATCAGGATATTGACCCCATTTACATTATAAGATAATACTGTAGTAGATAATGCCATAACATAGGGTAAAAAAACATACAGTATGCATATAAACATCTCTCGCAATAGCACAGCAACAGCTTGAACCTCTTCCAACCATGCAAAATAAGAGTTCCAGAGCACACATAAGAAACCCATTAATGTATACTTAATACAATCATTGAACATTGAAGTATCTGTACAAGAGGGCACAAATAAAGTGGCTTGCACACCTACTATTACCCATCTGTGGTAAACATAAAAGGAGACCATAATAATCCCAGCCCAATTAGAGGAGCAGTACCAGAATAACAAATATACAACACAGTATAAATGAAAGGAAATCTTGAACTGTACCTCTGACAGAAAAACCCTAATGAAGGAATATTGCTTAAGGAAGATACAAGGAAGAAGCAGTATATAGTTAATAATCATAAGAAAAACTCAGCATAATCATTGTGTAACAATTTGCCAAAAGGACAAAAGAACAACTTAACTAAATCCCTAATAAAGTGATAAATCTGAACATTAATATTGTGCTTCTAAGGCAGGGAGTAATATTAAAAACCTTGCTCTTGGGTAACACCAACAGATGGCAGGGCACTATGCAGGGCAAAATCAGGGTTAACCCAGGGCCCCTAGGCACAGTAAGTGCCAGGCCCAGAAAAAAGCCATTATCCATTCTTACTAACATGGCAAAACACCTAGCCACAACCTCATGAGGAAGTAAAGGATCTCACAATTGGTGTAGGCTAATGCCCAGTTCACTATAGGAGCCCAAGGTAAAGTCCAGAGGGCAGCCGGCATTAACTGACCTGCCTGTGGGGGAGGGTGTACCATTAAGAGATCCTCAATGATAAAAAAGACATGGAAAGGTCCCACCAGAATTAGTGACACTTGAGGCATATCCATGAATTAGGAGTCCAGAGGGAAAAAAAATACCAAACACTTAAATAAATGTCATGGGTGGGCTATAAAAGTCTGTCAATAAACCAATAGAATAAAAACTGCCTCCCAATCTAGTGCTTGGTCAATATAAGCTCCTAATGAAAGGAAGGGGGTATCTGGGCCTTAGGAGATGGCACAGAGTGATTAGCCCCACAGGTCCCCCTTCCCCACCTGAGTGCTAACCAAGATCCCCCAAAATTTACCAGTCACAATTAAGGAAAACCCATAGCCAGAAGCTCTCCAGGGTAAAGGACTGGTAAACACTCTAAGTACATTAAACTGTCCAGCTGTCAGGCATTATCTGGAGTGCATAGCTCTGGATAAACAAGAGGTGAAAAAAGTAGAGGAGGTAGCCACTCTGTTATATAAATGCAATCTCCCTCTATTGCCACAGCCAACGTACTGCATCAATGAGACAATAAAAACGTTAACAGTTAAAAAATACCTTCACACTACAAGAAAAGCTACAAGATAGATACTATTAAATGGAACATAACAACCAGTACATAACAATAGTCCTGTATAGGTCCAATATATAAGCCAAAGCATCCTTTCTTTTCCTCTGTAGTGCCCTTGATAGCTGGTCACTATAAGTTAAAAAAGGGAGGGGTTACTAAGGAGCGGCCACTTGGAAGCCAGCAATTCAGATATCAGAAATGAGTATTACCTTTTCTATATTCTGGCTAGTCTTAGAACAGGCCAACTGCTTTTAATATAAAACACTGAGTGGCAATTAAATTAGGCTCAAACAGGGAGCTGACAAATGCCCCAAATACCTCAAGATGTATAAAGGAGGGTTGTGGTAATTACAGATTGAAAATCACACTGGCAGCTCAAACAGATCCCACTGGTACAGAAAAAAAAATGCCCACACCACTTGGGGAGACAGGAAGAAAGGCAGTAGTCTAATAACCACAAATAGCTATCAGGAGGTGTGCTGAGGCAAAAAGGCAACCTGTCCAGTGCATCTAATGAGATTTATGCCTCCTAAAGGTTTGCAACAAAGTTTTTATTTCCAAAAATTCCAGTTCAGTGAGATGCTTTTTGCTATGTGGTGAGGAAGATTTTGTCCACACCCCTTTCTGAAGGGGCTGTTCTTCACCAGCTATGTTCTGATCCATGGGCTCCTCAGAAATTTTGTATTTTTCTTTGCTGTCTGCTCTCGAACCACTTCCTCTGGGTCCTCATAGATTAAAGGGCCATCCAAAAAGAAAATCTGTAGACAAGGTGAGTACAGGGCAGTAAATTTTAATGTATATGTTTTCAATATTTGTAACACTGGAGCATAAGCCTTACATTTGGCAAGGAAGGCTGAGGAGCAGTCATTATCAAAAAACAGGAAATTCCCCTAATAGGTGAGGACTCCTTTACTCCTTTTCACCAAGTTCTCTTCAAAACTTCTTGCTTAATAGCCTAATTGAAAAAAAAATGAAGAACATTAGCACTGAGCTGCATATTTTAACTGCAAGGCTTCACAAAGATTCACAAAAGATGAAGGAACGAAGAAGCCATAGCCCATAGTTGCTCCTATATGTCTAAAAATAAGATAAAATGCCACCGTCCCTAAATAACTTATCCAGTCCATTTTAAAACTGTCACTGGAGTTACGCGAGAGACCCCGAGATAGAGTGCATTACAGTAGTCAAGCTTGGATGTTACGAAGGCATGCACCAAAGTGGGGAGGTCCAGCATCGGAACTAGGGGCTTTATCCTGGTGATATTCCTCAGATGATAAAAACTAGTACGGACAATGGACACCACCTGAAAGTCAAGTGTCAATCCACTGTCAAGAATAACAACCAGATCATGCTTTCTAGAGGAGGCCTTCAATGGTACAGAGCCAAGAAAAAGCCCTGTCTCTACACCAGAGGCTAACCTATCACACTCTCTATTCAACCCCACCACCAGTACCTCCATCTTATTGGGGTTCTGTCACAACCAGCTGGAGGCCATCCAGTCATTGATCTCAGCAAGGCAGCTGTTAAGCACTTCCACTGTGCAAATTGTTCCAGGGGTAAAGGAAAGATACAGCTCAGTATCATCAGCATAGCAGTGAAAACCCCGACTGTACTTCCTAATGAGCTCTCCTAGGAGCAGCATATACATGGCAAACAACATTGGCAACAAGACCAAACCCTGGTGAACTCCACATGACTGGTGGCCAGGGGAGGAGGAGAAATTCCTCATCACTACCCTCTGCCTCCTGTTAGACAGAAAAGACTCAAACCAGCAGATGACAGTGCCGGTGAGTTCTCAGAATTACCTTAGGCAGTCAAGTAACACTCAATGGTCCACCGTGTCAAATGCAGAAGAGAGATTGAGGAGATCAAGAATTGTCCCCGCCCCTCAATCTCTAGCCCTAAGGAGGTCATTATGCACCCAAACTAGTGTAGTTTTTGTCCTATGCCTTGCACAAAACCCATACTGAAGCAGCTCATACAGATCATGGGCTACGAGATGCTCCTCAAGCTGAAGCACCACCACCTTCTCCACAATCTTACCCAAAAATGGAAGATGGGAGATAGGACGGTAATTTGTTTTAACATCAGGGTCCAACAATGATTTTTTCAGAAGGGGTCTCACCAATGCCTCCTTCAAGACATCGGGGAAGACCCCCTTCCTACATGGAGCACCGGACAATCAAGACACACATCGGGCCAATGGAGTCAAAGCATTTCATTAAGAAACGAGTTGGTACCGGGTTCAGTTCACAAAAGGTGTGCTGAAGCTTGGAAGCAATCTCACTGACCTCAGCGACCTTCTCCACTCTAAAATCACCCCAACCAAATGGAGTGCTTTCTGTTCGCCCATGGTGACCACTGTCAGCCAAACTCTGGTCCACTGGTGGAACCCCCTGCCTGATGGCAGACACCCTGTCCAAGAAGAACTGAGCAAACTCCTCGCACAATGTGTTCAAAAAGGCTACCTTCAGCTGTAGACAGGAAGGATGAAGAAACCTGTCCACAGTCTGAAAGAGCACAGTTGGTTGGTTCCTCCTGGCAGCAATCACCCTGGACAGGAGTTCTGCCTTCTTACGGTTGATTGCCCCCTGGTATGCACCGTAGTGAACACGTAGGGCCAATTTGTCTACTTCCAGGCTGGACTTCCACCAGCAGTGCTCTAATCTCTGACCCAAAGTCTCATTGCCTTGAGCTTCCCATCATACCAAGGGGACCTCAAGTGAGAAGACCTGGGTGGTACATGGGCTGGTGCAATGGAGTCGAGTGTACCAGACAGCGCCTTGTTATAGGCATCCACTGCTGCTCACATACCCCCAACGCATGCACTGTCCACACTAGATAGGTCAGCCACCACCAAATAAACCTCAGGGGTCAACCCCCTCAAAGGGCAATAGCTGACCATCTCTGCAGAGGTGGGCTATCAAGGGGGGCCCCGAACCAGAATTTCACTGTGCAATGATCAGACCAAATGACCTGATCAATGCTGAAACTATTTATCTCAAGCCCCAGTGAGAACACCAGATCCAACATGTGGCCACCCTGACAGAAGAAACTCCTTGCGCAAAGCCCAGAGATGACATCATCTGGAGGAAGTTACAACCAAGCTGAGAAGATTCATCTTCAGCCCAAACATTGAAGTCCCCCAGCACTAAACATCTGGGGGCCTCCAATGTTTCCCTGACAATGAAATTGGCCACCTCCTGCAAGAAATCTTCCGCCACCCCAGATGGGTGGTAAATAGGGAGAATCAAGCAACCTGTGCCAGGACCCCACAGATGACCACACATTCAAATGAATGTGGTGCTTTCACTGGGTGCATGGTGAAGCCCAGCTCAGATCTAAAACAGATGGACCCCCACCCCTGTGTTCCACTCTGGGGCAGTGCACTATGGTATACCGGGGAGGGACGGTGGCCTCTAGAACTGGGCCAGCATCATCACCAATCCAGGTCTCCATGATACAAGCCAGATCAGCCAAAGAAACCAAGTCCGCTATAATTGCAGTCTTGTTTCTGACCAATCTGGCATTGCAAAGCACTGCCCTCAGGGGACTGGTGGACAGTGCAGCCCCTCTGGTTACCTACCCACTCAGTCTGGTGGGAACCCTGGTGATGGGAACTAAACATGTCTGGCCTCTCCCTAAGGCCCGTCTAATCCCAGGGCACCTCCTGCACCCCACTACCTTGATCCAACCACCAACTGCAGTGCATGGGGCACCCTACCATGATCGAATCCTGTGGTCCCTTCCTATTCCAACCTCCTTATAGTGCCTTGCTGTAGTAACAGACATTGGAAGACTGAAAAAAGTCTGAGGATCAAGCAGCCCGGATGCCCCATACACTATCTAGGCCCGCCACAGGCCCTCATACCTTCCCAGACACATCCCTCCTGACTACATAATCCCGAACCCAAAAAATAGAACCACAAAACACACTCTACAAAAAGCTCAGTACCACACACCCCATGCACACACATACATTAAAAACTAAACCCTCACCCTCCACCCAAACAACCCCACCCACAACCAAGAGAGCAGGAAACCCACAAATAAGCTTTAATAAGTCCAGGAGTACAGTCTGCAGCTCTCTTAAATATCCCAATAATTGGGATCACAATATTTACAGTTTAAAGAAATGGCAAAAAATAAATGCCAGTTCCATTGCCAGACCACTTTAAGGCAAGGGACCTATCACTGCCTCAGTTCTTCATAATTGGCATAATAAACAGTTTAGGATGCAACCTCAAGAAAGCTCAGTTATTAGAGTTTATAAACTTGGTAGAACAGGACTTCCATACCTGTAGACAAAAATTGGAAGCTGAACACAACAAAAGAAAACGTTCTGCGGCTAGCCCTACTCAAGATGCAAGTAAGAGATTGTCTTCTTCATTATTTAAAGGAAATCTGCCTATTGAGAATGAACTTACCACGATGCCAGTGGTTATAACAGGAAAAGTTTTCATATTGCCGGATTGGTCCCCTAGAGCAGCTTTACAACAAGCAGGATGGCTTTGGGAGGGAGGTAGTTGGATTCCGGATCCACAAATCCCTTTGCCTGGTTCCTTTGTTATGGATAACCCATCTGGGTCTAGCGCTGAGGTGGTTGAGGAGGTTCACTTTGTTCAGGATCCTCCTGTCAGTGATTTACATCTGCTTGAATCTTCTGTGACTGCGTGATCTCAAGGGCAAGTCAGTGAGTCGGGCTTTCAGCGCGTTGGTAGTGATCAAGTTCTGCAACAAAGTAATTCAGCTCCTTTTTGCTCCAAGAGAAATTTATGATCTACCGAGTCACCTCCTGAGAGTCTGCACAAGGAAGGTGAGTCAAGTATGGAAAAGATTATTGAGAAGGATCAAGTAAATGGTGATTTTCTTACTAAACCTGATGCTGGGCCTAAAACCTGTTTCCCTGTTTCGTAAGCCAGACGAAGTGGCTAAACATCGGTGTTTGGTTGGACTTCGCTATAGGGATAAAGCCCCAGTGGTACCAGACAGGATCTTGGTTGGGAAAACTTTACTAATGGATTCTTTAGTATTTTTGCCTTCAGAAGTATATGCTTTTATTCATCCGCCTGGTGGACATTCTTATGACATTAGTTTTGTAACTATGAAATCACTGGATAAATTCTGGAGCAAGTATTATGAAATTAAGGACACTGAGGTTTGGAAAGACTTTTTAGCTATACCGATTACTAAGCCAACCATCAAAACTGTGACTGTTCTTTTCTGTAAATGTGGCCAATATCATATTTTGGTTGGAAAAAAAGGTGTTCAGTGTATGATCATCCAAGACCAATAATAGATGACAATGGGTTTTGGACTGAGGGATGGACAATAAGGGTGCAATTACATCAAACTGAGGAAAGCATACAACACCTACCAAGATCTTTTTTGTTGGATTGAGACAGGGGTATAGTTTTTTATGCAGGTCAGCCTAAGAGCTGTTACAGATGTGGGTCTTTACAACATTTAAATACAGCATGTGGTCAAGTGAAGTGCTTTTAGTGTGGGATGTTGGGTCACATTGTGGCCCACTGTGTTGCTCCCTCTATTTGTCATTTATGTGGGGACCAAGGTCACTCCTATACTGATTGCTTTTGGGCTACACATGATATTGATTCTTCATCTGATCAAGAGTACTTTTTGTATCAGGCTAGGAAGTCCTTTCCTTCCCAAGAATTCGAACCTGGAAGAAGACAAGGAAGATGTAGGGAAGGGGATACAAGAAATGAAAGAGTTACTGTGAGGTCTTTAGGGGTTGGGACCTCATTAGAGGTGAATAATACTGAACTAGAAATCATGGATGTGTCTCTCCTTGCTCTAAACATGATTGATACTAGCAAAAAAGAAACCCCTTTTGTAACTCCACTTGGTTCTCTGCCAAGAGAGAATAGAGGGTGTTTACCCTCTTCCTCTTCAGGTGCACAGAGCCAAGATCTTCTTTTAGTATCTTATGGAGAGAATATGACCCAGGCTTCTGATGCACAGGAACAAGAAAAAGCATTTTTTTTCCTCTGAATTGGTGGAGAAAGAAGGTATTGAGATACAGAGGGTGCCCTTATCTCCTTTACCATTAACTAATAGATTTAACCTGTTTTCTACATGGATAGACCAAATGGAACAAGAAAGTCCTATAGTGGATACTGAAAGTTGTCAGGAGAGTGTGGATGTTCAATCATCATGTGCGCAACTTCCCCCGAGAAAAGTGCAAGGTTCAGAAACAAAAAAACGCATCACAAGATCGAGTGAGAAAATTATAAAACCCGCTCCCTGATTTATCTTCTATATGAATTACCAGTTTAAACGTAAATAGTATAAAATCTTCAGTTAAATGTCTCACAACCTTTGGTGTTTTATCCCAGTTGAAATATGATGTTTATTTATTACAGGATAGGAGATTACATAGTGTGAGTGAGGTAGCACAAGCAACTAAAGACTGGTTTTGGGGCCACTCCTATTGGTCAATGGGTGAAGACACTTGCAGTGGGATTGGGGTTTACTTTTTAACTACAGATGTTCAGGTTTTAAGATTAATAGATGTGAATCCAGGGAGACTTTTTTTATTAGATGTAGTTCTTCATGGTTTACAGTGTCAGTTGATTTCCCTTTATGGTCATCAGACAAAGGCACTAAGAATAGT
This sequence comes from Neoceratodus forsteri, assembly GCA_016271365.2. NCBI lineage: Eukaryota > Metazoa > Chordata > Ceratodontiformes > Ceratodontidae > Neoceratodus > Neoceratodus forsteri. The sequence goes on along the minus strand of CM057449.1, from coordinate 535,763,719 downwards.
GTTGTTGAAAAAAATACAAACCTATCTGTACACAAGCCATCAGATTTTCTTTTGTGGGAATTGTAATATAAATTTACATCAAGGAACATAATCAGGAAAACAATATTGTGATAAAGTTTTTTTATTAAAACAGTTCTTACCCAAGCAAATTTAGTGGAGGCACATGTTCAAAATGGTTTAAAAGCAAGGCCTACATTTTCAAAAGGGCTTCTAAATTCCAGGATTGATTTTATTTTTATACACAAATCTCTAGTGATTCATAAAGCAATAAATATACCAATAGAAACTTCTGACCATTCTCTGATTGGAATTTGTATTGAAAATTCCCCCAGATGGAAAAGAGGTCCTGGGGTATGGTGACTTAATTCTTCTTTGTTAACAATGCCAGATACTGATAGTGATTTAAAAATTATTATACAAGACAAACTAACAACAATGGATTTATATGACAATATTGCAGAATGGTGGGTAGATTTTAAATATTGTTTGATTGGGTATTTTAAAGCTTTAGGTAAGAGATAAGTTAAAACTCAGTTGGAGGAATATAATAAACATAGATACTTATTGTGTTCTTTATTATCTCAACAAGAGGAAGGTGAAGATGGTTTGACAGAGGAAATTGTGAAAACCAAATGTTTAATGAGTGAATATCAGTACAACAGAATTTCTTCTTTAAATAAAGAACAGATGTTTGGAACTCAAGGGAAAATGGCATTTGTTAACCCCTTTATTACATGTAAAGACCGTATGGGGAAGCGTGCATTTGAATATTTAAAGAATTATTCAGGAGTGAAATTTTATGATAATATTAATATAATGAATATTCTTGATGATTATACTAAAAAGAAATATGGAGAACAAACAGAGGATTTAGAATTTCTATCACACCTGTTTAATACAGCAAACCTTCCACAGCTTTTGCCTAGTTGGCAAAAAGAACTAATTGGGATTTTTACTTTGGTAGAATTAGAAACGGTTATGCTATCTTTAAATACAAAATGTATTCCCTGGGTTAGATGGGTTGCCAGATTTAGTCTATAAAACTTTGTGGAGATTAATGCCCACTACGTTATTGTTCCTGTATAATTATTTTTTGATGGATAATTATTTACCGTTACAGATGTATGAAGGATTATTGTTTTTTCTATATAAATAATGGGTTACCTGAAACTTTTGTTCAGTGGATCAAACTTTATGTTCTTGCAAATGTAAAGCCTTATGTTAATGGATGGATAGGCTCTAGGCATCAGATTTTGAAAGGGGTAAATCAGGGGTGTCCACTTAGTACCCTTTTATATGTATTTTCATTAGACCCTTTATTAAGACTACTGAGTAAGTCTCCTAGAATTAAAAAAATCAATGAGGATTTTGGTATCTTTCCTAAATTATTGGCTTATGCAGATGATCTTTCTTTATTTGTAAATGATGGTAAATCCATAGTATCAGCCTGTGATTTGATAAATGAGGTAGGTAAGATAACAGGGGCACAAATACATTTGAGTAAAACGCATTGTTTATGTATGTGGGTTTCCTATAGAACAATGAAGTAGTGGGTGGGTTACCTATAGATAGGGTTCCTTGTCAAATTTTAGGAATTTATTTTGGGGGTATAAATATGGTAGAGTACAACTGGCAACAAGATTTGGCTAGAGGGAATAAATTAGTGGTAAGTTGGAACAAATGGAAAATGTCTAAATTAAAAAGGGTTTATTTGATTAAAACCTTTTTGCTTTTAAGTTACATTTTTCTATTACCAAGAACTTTGGAAACTAAGTTGATGGGTTGTTTTTTTTTATAGTTTTTGGGGTAGTCATTTAAACCCAATTAAACAGAATGTTTTATATTTAGCAAAAGAGAAAGGTGGTATAAGAATGGTTAATCCAATTTTTTTTTTACGGTCTTTTTATATAGTAATATAGTACCATTAATTAAATGAGAGATTAATTGCTGGAGTGGCCTGATAAATGGGCCAATATCAGGAGTCTTGTCTGAGTGGAGTTCTGATTTTTTTTTGCATAAAAATAAGAGATGTCCGAGATTGGCATTTAAATGGGAAACTGTATTTGACAAAATCAAAACATGGCAGATAGATTGGTCTTTTGTAAAAACAGTTACAAGGAAAGCTTTATATTTAGATGTAATCCAGAGATGTTTTGGGGAATCACCCTTTTTGAATTTTACAGTGGTTCATCAGCAAGATATTTCAGATTACATTACAGATTTTAGAATACCTAAGCATATTTGGGATACTGTATGGTTGGGTATTCACAATAGAGTGAATGTTCGAAGTAACCAAAAGCATAAAAGTCTTCAAGAAAGATATTGTCCAAGGGAGGGCTGTATTGAGGTTCTGGAAACTATATTGCATCTGTATTTCTTTTGTTCATTTGCGGTAAAATTTTGGGATGTGATAGAGTTACTTTTTTATGGAATTTCTGAAATATCTATGGATAAAGAAAGTCTTAGTACATTAAGGTTAATAAATGGCTATTTTATTTATTGGTTATGGATCAGTAGATGCAGGTTATTATTACAGCAACAATGGATCTCCCCTGAATAATTATTCTATATGGTCATTTTTGATTTACACCATTTGAAACATATAGAAGCTTTGCATTTCAGTTCCTTTCATTGGATTAAGTTATGGAATGGGTATGATTTTCTTTAAGAAAAAAGTAGATTATTACAGTACAGTATTTCTATTTTGATATGGAATAGGGTGGGAAGGAGATTTAGGGTGTATGTATTGTTTAAAATGTTTTCTTTATGTTTAAGGTTTGGGTATGAAGTAAAAGGGATTATGTATGATATCATTTTGATTTGTATAATTGTTATGTTTTGTTTAGTTTTTTTTAAAAATGTTATTGTATGAATTAATACTCATTTGTGTTTTATATCTATTGATTGGAATATATTTTGATATGATTGTGTTTTGATTCTAATAAAAAATTACCCTACTCTTAGAGTGTGGGGGGAGGGGTTAGCTAGAAGTTTTATTTATGTTTAAGGTTATTGCATAAATTAATACTTATTTATGTTTTGTATCTATCTTTCCCTTTTATGATTTTATGATTTGTACATATTGTGTCATGATTTTGTTTTGATTTTAATAAAGAATTCCCCTACTCTTTTTGATAAGTGCCATGGGATCTTTAACTTCCACCTGAATTACCACTAATCCAGGCAGATGAGATCTCAGTTTAATGTCTCATCTAAAACACGGTACCTCAGAAGTGCAGCAACCCTCTCATGCTGCACTATAGTGTCAGTATTGGGATATTAACCCATTTGCCCGATGTGGGAACTGAACCCACAGCCGTCTGATCTCCCATTCTCAAAGGTGAGTGTGCTACCTACTGAGCCACTGACACTTAGTGACCTTGTGGCCCACATCTCTTTGATTGCTACTATGTCCAGTTGTGAGCACCCACCACAGACATAAATTCCAGGAGATGGTTTTACTTATAAAAACTCTGTTGAAGCAAGGGGGGCAACCTTGTGAAATGTTAGCTTTGTCCTTATGGTATTGCAAGTGGTCACACCACTGCTGGGAGCTGTGAGAGCATATTTTTAATAAAAATGTTTTTTTATAAGTAAAACCATCTCCTGGAGTTTATGCCAGAGGTGGGTGCTCAGTGCTGTTCTTTTCTATGTATTTTTTAGAGCTAGCACCACCACTAAATCCTGTTGCTGCTTTCTTCTTTTCTTTGTGCCAAGTCCAGTTGTGCCTCCACAGTTAGAGCTTCCATGTCACAATTTTTTCCTAAGCCTGAATGGGGACATATAGCAGTTCTTGGAGGATAGCTGTATCCCACAATCAACTGCTCCATGTGGAAGGAGGGATCAGCTTTTTCACTGAGTTAGTCATCAGGTGCCTGGCCCTGATCTGCCCCATGACCCATCTACAGACTGCCTCCAGCCCCTATGTGCTCCTCGGTACATGTGAATCAGAGCATCTGGGAGTTGTGAAGTCTGCCATGTGCCAAGTCCTCGCCGGGGCATGATGTGCTCAGTACAGCTATGCACAACATATGCATATGCTGGTTCCACTGTGGATAAGACTGAAAGTACAGGAAATGGCAATGAAAATGTTATATGATTCATGGATAAATAAAGCCTCTGTGCACCATTACATAATTTATGTCTCTCATTCTTTTCATGGTAAAAGGTCTTGAAAGTATATTTCAACAGTGGAGTCTTAAATCAACTGTCCAGATCTAATCTGTTGTCCTTGTATAGCATAAATATGATCTGAATGTTTTTTTTTGTTGTTTTTAGCATTTTTTTAGCAAACAATTAAACAGACTGAGATAAGAATGAAAAACAGCACGAAGAGTTCTTAAGTTGTGATAAAGAGGTCATGCCAGGTAAAACAGAAAAAAAAGATGGTGTTGTTAGTTGCAAGTAATGTACAATAATTAGCAAAACACAGGGAACTGAGAGGATAAGTTTTAAGAAATGTTTAGACAAGGTGGATGTGTTTGCGTTGGAAAAGGTTGAGGAAAGATTTGTTTTCAGTTGTTAATATTCTTAAGTCCAACTCTACGCTTCGGTACTGTATGCAGCATATCTTCATAAAAACTTATGTTTCATCAACTAAAATATGCTACAGAATATATTTGTTATCCTTTGCTTTTCCTTTTTAGGGTGAATAACATAGCTTCACAACTTGTCCTAAATCTTAAATAAAAAGCATTTTACTGTCCCAAACTGATCTTACACTGCATTTTTTATAACATAGGAAGTGAGAGGTCAGATTGGGATAATCAAATACTTTTTAAAATACCATGTGAAAAAAATACTGCATTTTCACAGGGTTTTACTTATCCCGCTGCGACATCCCTGAATGACAGCCACATTCCCGAGTGTCAGAATTGCACTATCGGGGATGCTTCCATGTTTCTATCAGGGGGATGCGACCCCTAAATCCCCATGTGGGGGGCTCCATCCCCCACACCCCGTAGTCTCTAGGGATACAACTCTTAGTCAGAGTTGTCCTGGTGGAGGGGGTGTGATACACCCTGCGAGGCAGTCCCAGGTCCAGCAGAGACCATCACAGTGACATGCAATTTTTGCCCAATTCCTGCTGCTGTGATGGTATTCATGATAGAGGTTCGCTGTAGTGAAGGCAAACCTTTTCACAGATATGTAGAAGACCAATAGCAAGGGGAGAGTACAAGAAAAAAACACTAACGTTAACCATAATTATTGTAACTCTAATAGTTTTAAACATTTTATTTTAGTACATAGGGACTGGGTGAAGTGGATCAGGAGAAAATATTGAGCTTGTTCAAGGCAGAAAACTAAAAAGCAAACCAAAGGTTGTATTCAGCAATGCAGGCAGCAGGCCACATGCCCCCTATCTGCAATGCAGACATCCCTATAAATGAATAGGGATGTCTGCAATTCAGATGTCCCTATGCGTGAATCATGTGCAGTCACTATCAGAATGACATGCACAGCCATAGGATGCTCCATGCATTCACACAGCATGTGTACATCATTTCCCAGAGCCATGTAGATGTGTGTGTGGGCGTGCTGGATGTATGTGCCACATACTTGCAGCAAACCATACAAGTACTATGAAGATTATGCCAAAAATGAACATGCACAGTCTGTAGAACACTGATGCCAAGCAGATCCCTGACATAAACCCAGGAACACAAGGAAGGAACAGCCTCTCACAGGTAGCAGAGGAACAGGCCATAGAGCCCCACTCACTGTAGCTGTCCACTCTCCCCTGCCACCAATTGAGGCCATGCCACCTATACACAATTGTCACAGTGTCCACCAGGCATTGTGGTGATGTGCCAGAGGCACAGGCACCTAAACCCTACACACAGGTACATGTGATATGTGGTACAAGCTATTTATCTGTGGCACAACCCACAGTGAGTTACCATACAGATGCCAAGGCTATGGGGAGAGCCAGTGGGATACTGGGGTGCATAGGAAGAGGTATCACCAGCAGAAGGAAGGAGGTGGTGATGCATCTGTACAAATAATTAGTAAGAACACATTAGTGTAGTGTGTCCAGTTCTGGAGACCGCATCTCTGTAAGGACATAGACAGGGCAGAGGCAGTTCAGAGAAGGGCAACAAAAATGGTGCAGGGCCTGCACCATAAGTCATATGAGGAGAGACTGAGGGACCTCAATATGTGTACCCTGGAGGAGAGGAGGGAAAGGAGGGATAAGATAAATACCTTCAAATATCTCAAGGGCATAAATAAGGTAAAGGAGGGTAAGATATTTCAGAAAAAGAGATGTTCTAGAACAAGAGGTCAAGACATGAGGCTTTAAGGGTGTAGACTAAGGGGTAACATGAAGAAGTATTTCTTTATGGAAAGGGTCATGGATGCATGCAACAGCCTCCCAGTGGAGGTGATGGGGACAAATTTAGTAGGGGAATTCAAAAATGTATGTAATCTAGGCATAGGGGAACCTTACTGATAGGAAAGTGATCAAAGCCAGAGATCAAGTAGGGTTTGTGGTTTCTGCAGCAGATAGAAACAAGGCTGCATAAAGCTATTTTACAGGGATTAGGAGCCATCTACAGGGAAATTGCTTTTATATGAAACCTCAAGCAGCTCAATATTCTTTTGAACTGCCTGCCAATAACAATATTCTCCTCTGATTGCTGGCCCTGTTAAAATCAACGCATTCTCTGGTGTCCACAGGAACATCCCACCCTCTGACTGCCAAGCCTATTAATAAAAAATCATTCCCTGGTGTGCAGTGGCTCCATCATTGTCTGATTGTCTGCCGTGTTATTAAATAATTCCCTTGCTGCAGTATAAGGTCGGTCTGGTCCAGTGGTATGGAGGGATGAGGCAGTGTGTGTCTTGACTCCTGCTACCTCAGTGACCCAAGCACAAGAACATGATCAGGTTACTGCAGCAGACCTACTGAATAAAGCAATGTAATTTCAATGGCAATTAGTCCCTTTTGTCATGCAGGAAACTGTGGCATTCACTTCATCCTGGCAATGTCACATTTTTTTGAATGACAAAAGGGATTAATTGCCATTGAAATTACATTGCTTTATTCAGTAGGTCTGCTGCAGCATTCTGCAGATTGCGGCAAAATGCTGCAGAATTGGGTTTCATCCTGGAGGATGCCACTGTAGCTGTCCTGTCCCTTGATGGGAATGCATGCTGACTCAACTTTGGCTTCCCCCAGGTGAAGGCAGTAATTCAAGGGAAGGGGGATGTGGAAATGGCTAGCACAGGCTATCCACCTACCTCAGTCACACACTACCACCTGAATGACTGGATCAGTTCTAGATGTGAGTGACTGGTTGGGGGAGGATGGCTCTCCCCTTCCTGGCCCTATCATGGAGGGGCAATCTATGGGGAACTTTAGACTCAGTGGTCTGGGACAGGGAAGTGGCAGACAGAGGAGGTAGGGACAGGGCTGAGAGCCTGCCTGAGTCAACTAGCAATGCAAAAATGTTTATGGAGGGGGAGTGCTGCAATATGTATGACCTTAACACATTTACACAACCCTCTCATAAGGGGGGTTCCAGTAAGCCTACCGGGTATAGGTAATATGTACAGGATCTCCTACCAGGGTACTATGGAGCCACAGGGTAGGAGTCTTAAAGGGATGAGGTTTCTTAGACCTGTAGAATAAGGGTACACAGCTTTTGGATAGTTACTTGGAAGGATAAGAAAGGTTTGACATATTGTTATATTTATCTGATGGGGAAGGAGTTCACATCCTGTGAGACTGTGAAAGTAAAAGGAAAAAGGTTAATATGGAGTAAATACAGTAGTGGGCACAATAGAGAGGATAGAGATACAAAAGGGGTATAGTATAATGTAAAAGGTAAAAGGTTAAGAAAAATATTGCTTTAGATAAAAAAGTTACAGAATTAAATGAAGTAACAGATATAGACGCATGTTTAATTTAAGTAGTATACAAATTTCATTAACTGTTTACCATGAGTGTCAAAAACAAAACACAAAAAAACAGAATGATGAAATGTTCGTAACCAAGTTACTCATGTGTTTTCATCTTGACTTACACATTGCTTTTAGTGTGTGGTATATATCACTTTAATAAGATGCACATTTGTATTCCTCAGACCCACCCCCTGAGGAAGGCCCATTGAAGGGTTGAAGCACTGGGACTAGTGGGTGCACACCAGCATATTGCCAAAAATGAAATCTTGTACTGAATCTATGAGAGCTGAGCTTTCTTTTCTTTTCTTATTACAAGCTAGCTGCTTTACTCATGTTATGCACCACCTTTTCCAGCGCACACCATTTATTTATTTATTTGCTTTTGTTTACCCGGGTAAGTCACACTAGACAGCCAAGTGCCTATTTTCAGGTGCGACCTGGGAGGGTTACAAGCTTGGATAACAGGTATAGTGACATATAGGACTTGAACACAAAGAGTATTAAAATACAGAGAGAATTACATGTCATATAGTGAAAGAAGGTAACCAGTAAAAAGACACCCGCCCGGGGAGGGTTACAGATGGCCTGGGAGAGTTAAGATAGAGCATATACATATAGTGAGCAAGTCAGAATTTACATACAGTGGTGATTGCAGGTACTAACAAAAAATGTACATACAGGGGTGATTGCAGGTACTGACAAAATAACATTACGTTAACCAAAAAAAGAAATCTAGTCCAGTGACCAGGAGAGTAAGAGCAGCGGTCCTGGAGTGCGCAACCCCACCGAGAGAGGATTGTTCAAGGGGCTACGGTGCACAAGAACAGGTGAAGGAGCCCTTCAGGAATGCCCATAGAGACGTTCTGAACCCTGGATGGGAGGGGGTGGATCGAGTAAGGGCAGGGAATGAGTTCCATAGCTTGGGGGCATAGTTGGCGAAAGCCCGATTGCCCGTAAAGGTACGTGTTCTGGGGACCACGCATTTTAGTGCCACTCTTGACCTAAGGTGGTGGGAAGAGTTTCCGGGGAAGAAGGACAGGGCGAGGGCCGAGGGGGTGGATGTTCTAATGATGTTGTCGATGAAAGTCCCTACTATGAAGGTGCGATGTTTCTCAGGGGGGAGCCACTCAAGGCGTGTATAAAGGTCACAGCAGTGAGTCAGGGAAGGGGCGGACAGCGTCAAGTGGCAGATGCTGTTGTAGGCCGTATCCCATTTTGAGAGGTTGGATTTTGGCAAAGGGGCGAAGGTCACCAGCCCATAACAGAGGGAGGGGAGGAGAACACCCCTGGATAGGGCCATCCGAGTGACCGGTGTGAGGCAGTTTTTGGCTCTGTATGCAAGTCCAAGTTTGACATTCGTAGCCTTGCAGATGTTCCTGATGTGCAAGGAAAGGTCCAGCTGGGGGTCTAGCATCACACCAAGGTACTTGACAGCAGCAGCTATCTGCAGGGGCAGGTCGTCAGCCCTGCGTATCAGAAGGGGGGCAGGGCAGGAGTTTGTTCTATTCAGGGACCTGAAGAGCATAGCCTCGGTTTTTTTGAGGTTGATGACAAGCTTATGCTCACGCAGCCAGATTTGTATCCGCTTGAAGTCAGCGTTTAGTTGGGAATTGATGATGCTGATGTCTCTGGCGCTATCCAATAGGACGAGGTCATCAGTGTATAGGGTCGCAAGACCATGGGTGATGATGGATGGCAATTCATTGATGAAGAGGGAAAAGAGTGTCAGGCTGAGGACAGACCCTTGGGGGACACCACATTGGACAGTGGTGAGGTTGGAGAGGGTCCTGTTGAAGTTTGTGTATTGCTTCCTATCAGTGAGGTAATTATGGAACCAGGCATGAGCGGGGTTCGAGAGTCCGAGGGAGAGCAGAGTGGCACTGAGGAGGGAGTGATCAACCCTGTCAAAGGCCTTGGATAAGTCCACAAAATCGCACCAGTGAGGTTGCCCTGATCGGTTGCAGTTCGGATCTGCAAGGTGACTACAGTGAGGGCGGTAGCTGTGTTGTGCCCCTTCCTAAACCCGTGTTGGGCCGGGGAGAGGAGATTGTGATCCTGTAGGTACTCTGTTAACTGAGAGGCCACAGCTTTCCCTAGCAGTTTAGATGTGGCTGAGAGAATAGCAATTGGCCAGTAGTTCAGGGGATCTTTCAGGTTTCCTCGTTTGAGGACAGGGGTGATCTTTGCTATTTTCCAGATGTTAGAGATAACACCGGTGGTAAGGGAAGCATTAAAGATATGTGTCATTGGCCAGGCTAGGAGGTGCGCACCTACCCTGAGGAGTTTTGGCTCAAGGTTATCGTGCCCTGGGCCAGTGTGGGGGGAGAGGCTAGCGAGCAGCCCCTGGGTCTCGGTGATAGACACCTGCCATAGAAAGAAGGAGGGTATGGGTGCAGGACCGGGTTGAGCAGAGTTGGGGGGAACTTTATAGGTGGGTTATAGTTAGAGGGCTTGGGGGCAGTGGGGGCAGGAGGAAGGGGGGTGGCCTGTTCAGTGAACATAGTGTTAAAGGTGTTTGCGATTGTGTGGGGTTAATTACAGCTGACCCCATTAATGAGCAGATCAGTGGCTTGTCCTCTCGCAGAGCCCCCAACCGCACTTTTTATGTTCTGCCAAAAACTTCTTGGCCTGTTGGTTGAAGAGAGTAGCGCAGATCAGCAGAACTCACTTTTGGCAGCCCTGATGGCTTTTTTTGCAGGAGTTTCTGAGGCACTTGTAGGTGGAGAGATCGTTGGCACTATGAGAGGCCTTATAGGTCTCCCACCATTTGTCCCTGTGTTTCATTAGAGAGAATAGATCCCCATGGAGCCATTTGGTGACGGTACCTCACACCCTCCTTCTGGTGAGGGGGGCATGCTTGTCCTGCACTGGGATATATTTACATTCTACACTACTTACTCTATAGCCACAGCACTGACCACTGACCATCATAGGACTGACCCTTCCACCACATACAGTTACAGGACTGTACCCTCCCAGAGAGTTACATGATTGAAACCTTCCACTGTCAGTCACAGCACTGAGCACCGACCACTGACAAGTCACAGAACTGATGCCTGTTCCCAACGGTCACAGCGCTAGACCCCACCATCATGACAGCACTGCCCCCATACCTCCTAAAGTCACATGGATGACACTCTTCACAGGCAGTTACAGCAGTAATCCCCACCCCTAAAAGTCACAACACTGTACCTCAGTCACAGCACTGAAGACCACCTCACATAGTTGGGATTGATTCCCTCCCAAACAGTCACTTAGTTTGCTGCCTTATACAACCTTGCTGCTGCATGTATAACTTCCTCAAAATACTTCAGTCCCTCAAAGCTGTGGAATTGTGCTGAAGCACACTTCCCAAAAGTCATAGGAATGATCCTCACTCTGACAGTCACATAAGTGTCACCCTATCCTTGACAGTTACATATCTGGGGAGAGGGGTGCAGCACCCAAAACATCAAATGGGATGAACACCCCTCCCCCCTCAGCTAGTGGTCAAACAAGAGTTCAGCATGTTTGTAGTTCATTTGCATCACCAGGTAAAGAAAAAGGCCAAGCTCCCCATATGATGCACAGGGGAAACGCCGGACCTTGCCCAACAACTAACACACCGAAATCTGACCAATGAAAAATCATGTACACAAATGCTCACAGTCTGGGAAACAAGATCCCAGACCTGCAGACAATAATGACAGAGGTTAAACTGGACATAGTAGCCATTAGCGAGATATGCTTTACCAGTAACCACACTTGGGAGACTTCAGTACCTGGCTATGTACTGTTCAGAAGAGACCAAGGTGCAAAAAGTGGGGGTGGAGTGGCACTTTATGTCAATGAAAATATCAAAGCTACAGAAATTCAGAATACACATAAGAAGCCAGAAGAACTGTGGGTCACCCTGGAAACAGAAAATGGGACAGCCATACGAACTGGGGTTGTGTACAGGCCTCCAGACCAGGGGGAGGACATAGACATGTTACTGTTAGAAGATATACAAAACATGACAGCTAAAGGGGAGGTTCTGATAATGGGAGACTTCAACATGCCAGATACTGATTGGTCAATACCAGCAGGGGCATCTGCTAGAACTAGACACGTGGTGGATTCCCTGCAGGGGGATGGCCTCAAACAACTGGTACAACAACCCACTAGAGACAGGTGTATCCAAGATCTAGTACTGACTAACAGGGAAAGGATCACAGATCACCAGGTAGAAGGTCACCTGGGAGGCCAATGACCATCACATGGTTTGGTTGTTTGTCCACTAGAACAAACTCACCCAATTCCAAGGCAAAAATATGGTACTTCAAAGGAGCTGACTTTGATAAAATGGGCAACAGAGTTAAGCTAACCCTGGCAAAAAGAAAAACAAGTGAGGGGGTACAGGCAAAGTGGCAAGCATTAAAGATGCAATACTTGAAGCAACATCACATTGTGCTAGTGAGAAAAGGAAGTGAAAAAGAAGAATGAAACCACTTTGGTTCTCAAACACAGTAGGAAAAAAGGTCAGAACCAAAAGGCTGGCCTTCAGAAAATATAAGGGAATGCAGCAGGATGAAGATAGGGAGGCTTGCCAAACTTCCCTAAGGGAAGCAGGGAAGGCAGTAAGGCAGGCAAAGTCCCAAACTGAGAAAACACTAGCACGAACAGTAAAAGAAGGTGACAAGACTTTCCATAGAATCATTATTGAAAGGAGAAAGTCTAGTGGGGGTATTGTTAAGATCAAAGGAGATAAGGAGGCGTTTGAGGAGGAGGACCATGTAAAAGCATCTATCCTAAATAGATACTTCTGCTCAGTATTTACTGAAGAGAAAGTAGGGCAGGGCCCACAGCTCTGCACCACGAACACAGGGGGAAGGGAGGTATGCACTAGTCCCTTCACAAAAGAAAGGGTCCTACAAGAGCTCGATAAGCTCAGGGTGGACAAGGCAATGGGACCTGATGGCATACATCCCAGGGTACTAAAGGAGCTAAGGGGTGAACTAGCAGAGCCATTATCAGAACTGCTTAGTGAGTCTCTGAGCAGAGGAGAGGTTCCAGAAGACTGGAGAAGGGCTCATGTGATCCCACTCCACAAGACTGATAGCAGGGAGGAGGCAGAGAACTACAGACCAGTCAGTCTTACCTCAGTAGTGGGCAAAATTATGGAGACACTCCTTAAGGAAAGGATAGTGTAAAACTTGGAATCCATAGGAGCACAGGATCAAAGACAACATGGGTATACAAAAGGAAAGTCCTGCCAAACTAATATCATAGATTTATTTGACTGGGTAACCAGAGTGGTGGACCAAGGGGGAGCAGCTGATGTTGCCTACCTTGACTTCAGCAAAGCTTTCCATACTGTTCCACATACAAGATTGATTAATAAGCTGGGTAGGCTCAGGGTGGGTAAGACGTTGGTCAATTGGGTGGCAAACTGGTTTACGGGCAGAAAACAGAGAGTGGTGGTAAATGGTATACAGTCAAAAGAGATGCAAGTCACAAGTAGGGTACCTCAGAGATTAGTCCTGGGGCCAGTCCTCTTCAATATCTTCATCAGTGACATTGCAGATGGACTGGAGGGTAAGGTTTGTCTGTTTGCAGATGACACCAAGATCTGCAACAGAGTAGATGATCCAGATGGTGTGGGCAGAATGAGAAGAGATCTGGATAAGCTAGCAAAATGGTCGGAAGAGTGGCAACTGGGGTTTAATGCAAAGCAGTGCAAGATCATGCACATAGGGAAAAGAAACCCTGAAGCCACCTGTAGGCTGGGAGGGGAGTTGCCAGCAGTCACAAGAGAAGAAAGAGACTTGGGCGTCATCATCACAGATGACCTGAAATCATCCAAGCAGACCTCTAAAGTAGTAAGTAAGGCTAGAGGGATGTTGGGGTGTATTAGTAGGATATCACAAGTCGGAAGAGGGAGGTAATAATCCCTCTTTACAAGACACTGGTTAGGCCCCATCTGGAGTACTGCGTGCAGTACTGGAGGCCACACCTTCACAAGGACATTAACCAAATTGAGGCAGTCCAGAGAAGGGCAACCAAAATGGTGCAGGGACTGCATCAGAAAACATATGAGGACAGATTAACTGAACTCAATATGTATACCCTAGAGCAAAGCAGGGAGAGAGGTGATATGATTGAAACATTCAAATACCTTAAGGGCATTAACAAGGTAAAAGAGTCTAACATGTTTCAGTATAAGAAAAATAGCAGGACAAGAGGACTCAGCAGGAAATTAGATCGAGGCCGATTAAGGGGTAATGTGTGAGGAAGTTCTTTTGCGCAGAAAGGGTGGTGGATGCATGGAACGGCCTACCTCAGGAAGTGGTGGAAATGAATACGGTACAGGGCTTCAAACAGGCATGGGAGAGGCATAAGGGAGCAATACAGGTGAGTATGAATAGATAGGCCATTGACAGAGCAAAGGCGTATGGCACATTCATAAGGTAGAAATATAAATGGGCAGACTGGATGGGCCTTGCGGGTCCTTATCTGCTGTCAATGCTGTATCATCGCTTTGACAGTTGCAGTGCTGACACACTCCACAATCAGTCACAGCAATGACCACCCCCAACAATCATGTCACTGTACTATTATTGCCCCCCCCATAGTCAGAGGACTGTGCCAGTCAGCCCCAGTCACAGGACTGTACCATCACCCCCACCCCACAGTCATAGGACTGTACCAACACCCCCAGTCACAAGACTAACACCCCTCCTTCACAGTCATGGGATTGTACCCTCCACAGTCACAAGACTGTACTGCCTCCCCCCCCACACTCACAGGACTGTAACACCCCACTGACAGTCACAAGACTGACACCCTCCACCAAAAGCCATGACAATGACCACCCACCTCTGGCAGGCACAGCACTGTCCACACCCCTGAGAGTCACAACAAGTTCTTACTATTTCCAACAGTCACAGAACTGCCCCCCTCAAACCTTGTAGTCTTAGCAATGACCATACACCCCTTGGAGTCAAAGCACTGATTCCCCATCCCCCACAGTAACAGCACTGGTCAAAGCACTTCAGCCCACCCCCATCTTACAGCACTGATTATCCATCCCTAACAGTCACAACACAGACACCTCACCCCCCAAAGTCACAGGACTGACACCCTCTACCATCAGTCACAGCAGTAATTCCCAATCCCTGACAATAACAGCACTAAGCCACAACTCCTAATAGTCAACACACTGACCAATCATCCACAACAGCCACAGCACTGCCCCCTTACCCACAACAGTCACGGGACTGAGCCCCACTAAAACAGTCACACACCTGAACCACCCCTTCAATAGTCACAGAACTAACACCTTCCACTGTCAATCACAATGGCCACCTATCCAACAGTCACAGTGCTGATCCTCATCCCCCAACAGTGACACCACCAACCTCTACCCACAACTGTCACAGCATGATCCACCACCATTGTCAAAGCACTGACCCCATACATCTGCAACAGTCACAGGGCTGACACCCTCCACAGAGAGTCACAGCAGGGACCCATGCTCCCAATAATCACCACACTTCCTTCCCCCACTCCCAAAAGTAACAGCCCTGCCCCCTACCTGGCAGTCATGACACTGATCACCCACCCCCTGACAATAATCACACTGGCACCCCATGCTTAAATGTTACAGCACTGACACCCCAAACACAAAAATCACGGTACTGACCCTCCACCATTAACATAGCACTGCCTCTGAACCACCATCAACAACCATAGGACTTATCCTCCCCCTTACAGCAATGCACTTGGCAGTCACTGCACTGACCATCAACCACTGGCAGTCCCAGCACTGACCACACTGCAGTCATAAAATCTTTTGAAAAATTGTTTAAGTACTGGCAAACCATTGCAGAGAGTGCAGGGGTCAATACTGGCACTGGCCTGCTTGCCAAATTCTGGTAGATATTGTGTTAGACTAGTAAGATTTTCCTTTAGCAAGCCCTGCAGACTTGAACTGCATAGTGTAACCAATAAGTGCATCAGCTGGGCTACTGTAAAAGTCTGGGGTTAGTGAATTTCCCCAGTCACTAGTCCTGCTGGCTAGTGGCTGCAAAACTTAACTTAGACCCCTGGAGTGGGTCATGCCATCCACAATACGGTCCTCTAGGCATTATTTCCCACTGACCAGCCCTAAAACTGAGCATCCTGCTAGGAGTCAGAAAACCCACATCCCTGTCCCTCTCCCCACACCGAGACCACTCTTTCAGTACCAGTTCCTTGGGTTCTTATACTTTTACCTGGACACCCAAAATGACAGCAACAGAGATGGGTAGAAGGGACCTTGGATTAATCCCTCATGCAAAGGACAGCACACCATGACAGTACAGCATTACTCCATATACTACATCGTGGTGCCAGTGTTTACAGAATAACAGTGAATACCCTAATAATCAGACTCCCCATACTTTATATGTGGTATGTCATACTTAATTCAGTTCTGGAGTATGTGGGACTCTTGAATGTACTGTAATTACTAGATAACCTGCAAAAGAAAAAAGAGACAACTTCAAGTACTTCATAGTTCTGTTGTATAAGACACACATAATATATAATGATTCTAAGCAGACCCCAAGCGGTACAGCACATGAACAACAAACTCTGTATATTAAACCTAACATTGCTTGGCTTATTAAACAGGCTTATGGAATGTAAAACTTCACAGCTGCTTAACCCTTGTTGTGCCATGGACGTGCATACACATCCTAAAAACCTATATATTCTAAATCTTCTGGCAGCCTATGGGTTAACTAAGGGATTTAGATATGTGTACCGCATGATGCTGGCATCGCAGGAAAAAGCCTGTCTTTCTCATTCCGAGGCCCGAATATCTCCTAGCACGCACTGCAGCCACCTTTGTAACACAGAGGCATAGTCATTCTCCAATCATACTGAATAGCAGGACAACTAATAACAACTGTTGTCTGTAAATGGCTTTGCTTACATATATTTGTGGATCCTACAGTTCTGTTTACTCCTTGCTACACTAAATGCCATCCCTTACAAACATTTCTTTGGAATACCATTGTAATACCTATTCTTTACTATTGTACTACCACTCAGATTTCCAGTATATTACCATTGTGGGTTTCATAAATGATATCACAGTGTATTTGTTCCAATTCCATTGTGATGCAATTGTAACCATTATGATACCATACAGACAGTAGTAGTTCACTGGTAACACCGCCTCTGCTGGTACCACAGTGGTTGCAATGTGCACCATTATGATATCACTGTTTGTTGGTATCACAGTGGTTTTGTTCCAATTCCAGTGGGATACTATTGTGTCAACTGTGATACCATCAACACCCAAAGGTAGCAGAGCGGGAAACTCTTGTGACACGGTAGCACAGTGGTGAAAGCCAGTGTGAATCCACCACACTTGGGATCACAGTAGATTTATTTTAATTCCATTGTGCTATTATTGAGACCACTGTGGTATCATGTGTCAGTGGTAGAACAACAAGTGCAGCTGCAGTGCAAATATAATGGTCTCATTCCATGTCTTATGCTGGTGGTAGCACCATGGTCATGCAGCATGGTATCACAGTAGCCTGCACGGGTCACTGGTAGCACATTGACCACATTGTCAGGGAAAACCTGCCGGAAGAGTGATAAAAACCATTAATTAAGGCACATCCAACAAGATCAGTCTCCTAGGACTCAAACCCCAAATGTTTTTATTTGTGTACTTTGCACTGTTTGCATTCCTCCACTTTAATGTCTGCATTAACACAGTTTTTCTGCAGTAAAACACCTTCCTTTTGTGATAGTGGAAACCTAACAACATAGTGGAGCTATTTCAAATGTTACATCACCAACCACTTAACAAGTGAAAGCCTAGTGTCTTAATACTTGGGGAAGCACCATTACAGGTTAGCATCCTAGCACAGATAAGAATCTCTTGTCTGGTTTCTATGGAGCCTGGGATAAGGGTGTCTCAAGAGAACATGGTACCTAGCATACAAGAAACCAAGGGTAATTTGCATGCCCATTATGGTCTCATTTGTATGGGAGTGAGACTGCTTTGCCCAGCACCTCCCCCAGCTGCCCCAACCCAATGAGTAGTCCCTGGTGCTAGTGGCATCTATCCACCCTCCAAACCCAGTCTTATGAAAGACAGATATATCCCTGGCATCCAGTGGTGCCCCCCCATACCAAGTCCTGTAATGAAAGATTTATCTTTGGCATGCAGTGGTCTCTACCCACACCCAGTTGTAGTCTCATTCAAGAATGATATATCCAGGTATACAGTGGTCCCTCCCCACATCCTATCCCAGACCATGTAGAAAACCAATTTTCCTGGTGTCCAGTGGTCTCTCCCCACACTGAATCCCCATTCTGGGAACACCATCCCACTCAGTTTCCAAATTCCCCCTCCTAACAGTCACACTGTTCTTGCATGGCAGAGGCAAAAAAGCACAAAGAACGAACCACTACTGCACTGAGGACCATAACAAAATTAAGCGGTCGGATTGTAGCAATCGAAGTAATTGACTGTTTGGTCAGGTCTTTCTTTCATACTTGGAATAAATTCAATGCTACTGTGCTGAGGACCACAACAAAAGTAAGCAGTCAGGTTGTAGCAATCAAAGTAATTGATTGTTTAGTCAGGTGTTTCTTTCATATTTGGAATAAATTCACTTTGATTGTGACAGCCGAACTGCTTACTTTTATTATGGTACTGAGTGCAGCAGCAGTTCATTCTTCGTGCTCTTGTGTGTTGGGCAGGCTGCCCTTCTAGCTACTGCACCAACCTGCTAACGCTGATCACAGCATCTACCTCTGGGACTGCATCAGGAGCAAAGAAGATCCCCCCCAACAAAGCTCTGCCCTGAACCGAGAGCAGCACCCACCCAAACCCATACCCAGTTGGTGGCTAGTGGTCTCCCTACAACACTTTGCACTGACATCGAGCCCTGGTCCCCCTACCTGTCTGTCAGTGCCACAGTTCAATGAGAGCAAGCGCCATATCCCACCTTGCATAACTATGACTGCCTTCCATCTATCTGTACCAGGGAGTGCAGCCTATGAATAGGACAAAGCACATTCCTGTGTCATATATGGTAAATAAGCAGTGCTCCCTGCTGCAGATAGATGCTGGGTGGCCATGGTCATGTGAGGTGGGATGTGCCACTCATCGTCATTGAATTGCAGCAGTGACAGACTGGTAGGGGGACTGAAGATTCTTTGGGTAAAAGGGGGCCACTAACTACTAACTGGGTATGGGATGGGGGCACTGCTCATGGTTCAGAATGGGACTTTGTTGAGGGATGTAGGACTTCTTTACTACTGCCATGCCAAGGGCAGTGCCACTATTAAGTGGCATTGGCAAACTGAAACTCATTTCCAGGATGGGGATCAGCCGTGGAAAGGGATCACTGGACACAAGAGTCACTGCGTTCCTACATTGACTGAAATCAGTTTGGGGGACTGACCACTGAACACCAGGGATATGTTTTTCTATAACTGGACTTAGATTGGGTGGGGTGGAGTGACCACTGAATACCAGGGATAGATCCTCAATTAATGGGACTGGGTTTGGAGGGACAGGGGAACCACTGGTCAACAGGGATACATCTTCCAGTAATGGGACTGGGATCAGGTGGGAGTAAGGGATTACTGGATGGCAGGGATACATATTTCATTAATGGGAATGGGTTCAGAGGGAGGGGGCACCACTTGTCAGCATGGAGTACTGTCTTGGGATGGGAGGGCACCAACACACTACCTCCAGCAACTGTTAGGCCTGTGCCAGATTAAGGTGAGGGTTAGGTCGGTGGTATTTTCTCTGCAGAAGTGGACCATAACAGGTGAGAGGCAAACATTTTCTTATACAGACTTTTCAGATGGACTTTCAAGATGTACTGTAAATTTTGGAAAGGAACATTGGCAATTAAAAAAAAAATGTTTTTAGTAAACTGTAAACAGCTGGGTCTTATTTATGAAAAATCATGTACTGAAGTGAAGAGTTTCTCTTTAACATCAAGGTAAGAGCAACAGCGATATGGTGATAGAGGATAAAATAAAACAAAACAAACCAAAAAAGCAGTTACTTCCTGCAGTAATCTTTGTCCCCCCACCCATAACTCCCAATCATGTTCCAGTCAGCTGATCAAACCATCCGATCCCAAAAACTTAATATCCTTACTGGCACACACTCCATTCAAGACAGAGAGATTGATCGAAAGCTGCCTTGCAGGAGCACTGGCCCATGTGTCTCAGTGCAGAGCAGACCTCAACCGGATGATAAAGCACCCCCCCCCATTTTCAACACTGCCAACACAAAATCCTCTCCCTCCTTGCTCCAGCTTCACCAACTGCACTTCCAGCACTCACTGCAACCTCCCCTTTGCCTACCTCCCTGCAGTATTTGAATCCCCCGTGCATCTGATGACCTCTTTAGGCTTCTATAGGGGTTGCAATAGGAGCTGGAAGGCAAATTCTTCCTCCCCTGGCTGCCAACAATTGGAGACTTAGGCTTCCTGTCAAATTCAGGTTGACCTTGTGGTGCAGTACCTCTGGGCTACCTTTAAAAGAAGAAAAGTAATGAACAATAACAGACCAATTTACATGCCTGTAAGTATAGCTGTACTGTTGCCATTCCTTTCACATTCACACTGTGGCAAAGGGAGGTTTAGCCTTTGGGTCTGTCCCTCACTAGTGCAGTAGTGGAAATGGGAAAAGAAAGGAGCCTGAAATGATAAAAAAACAGCTTGTTAAGGGTAGATATGAAAGGAGCCAGATCCTGACTGGAAGGCATATACCATCAGGTGGACACAGGATTTAAGGTGAAGGAATGCAGGTGAGGCACTATGGGAGACAGCAGTCTGGGTGGCTGGAACTTCAATACAGTGGCAATTGTGCATGGACAGGAAAGTGGGGCCCCATCTGAGGTCCATCCCCTTAAGTGCAGGCTGGGGCTGTTTATGTTCATTTAAAGGGGGGTGCAGGGAAGAAGCCCCTCTGCATTGGAACCAACATGCAATTCGACCAGCAAGGTGCCCAATGCAATTGCGGGGCATGCATCTTGATGTTGCCTGTTTTCCCATGAACTGATCACCTTTGTCCAGTTTGTTTTCACCCTGTTGTGGGTATACCTACAGTATGTGAGGGAGAACAACTCAGCACTATGGCATGCAGTGCTTAATTCCCTCCAACCCTGCTCTAAGCAGATACCATGTGATAGACTGAGGTCATGGTGGTCACTCCTTCCCAGCTGCCAGCAGTTCAAAGCTGGTCCATGGTACCCCGCCTACCCCCAAACACATGGCTTTGGTTTGACCCTATGCTTAGGTCTCAACACCTCTGATGCTATGCTGCTACACAGAAGTGATGGAGAGGCCCCATTATAATGTTTTATTATCCTGAGCAATCACCACCACCACCACCACCACCCAGAAAAATACGCACTTGATCAGCTAGTCACTACATCAGTGCATGAATGCATCATGAAATATCAGTATCTCTGATGGTGACCACAGCTGCTAGGAGAGGGAAAGGCTGAAAATGCAGAGACATCAGATATTCCCAGCAGCACAGGACTACAAGGAAACTGGGAGGGTTGGCAAGCCCATGTAGATACTCAGGACTCCATGTTTGGGCTTGAATAAAAAATAAATGCCTGAAAAGTCCCCCTGGGTAGCCTAAGGTAAGTTCTTAAGTCATTCACCCTCTTCCCAATGCAATCATTTCTCACCCTCCACCACAATTTGTTATTTTTTTTGTTAAATAGGTTTGGTTCCCTGGCACTGCATGCCAGAAGGCAAGCATACCTCCAAACCCACATAAACCTCCATAGTTTTGTGACCAATATGTCAATGGTGGATGCCCTCCCCTCCTGACTTCTGGTCTATAATTTTAGGGAGGGAGCAATAGTATTTAAATCCTGGCAACCTTAAGTGTTCACCCTCCCATGGTGCACCTGAGTAATTAAAGTTCAAAGACCCTGCACACAGTGGTGTGTGCCTGTGGTTTAACCTGCCTTGAATTAATTGAAGTATTTGGATTTTTGCAACTTGGCATTTTCTGTAGATTAGTACATTGTGCTGTTCTGCACATCTATTCTTCCTTTCTTTTGTGTACCGCTATCTCTCCCGGGGTCGTCTGCTTCATTAAGGCATAGTAGTAGTAACATGGAGCACCTCACAGGGGAGGGCAGAGCAGTCTGCACACTGATGATGCTGTGAGGAAGACTACACCCCCTTCCAGATTCTGCACATGCTTCTGCCACACTATAGCTTCTTGTACCTTAAAGAAGTTAGCAAGCTGTGAGACACAGCAATGAAATTAGCCAGAAGGTGATTTCCATAAATCTGAACCAGGGGAGCACTACTGAAATATAACTGGGGTACTGAAGAGTCAGGGTTACTTGGACACACTTTCTTTTTTCAGAATAGCTTTTTCCCTCTCTGGTATTGCACACCCAGTCCTCTGACTTTAGGGCTAACCCCAATGCTGGAATTGACCCTGTCTGCTATTAGCCCCACCCTGTCGCTCCACAGTGGTTGGCATAAATCCTGTTGCGGATGCTATGGGGGGCACTCTGAATGTGCTATCAAAATCTCAGCTGCTATAGCTTACCTAATTGAGCATCTAGGTGCTAGGCTACTTTTATGCATTCAAAGAGACAGCAATCTTGACTTCACCATGCGATCTGCACTATGCAAAATATTAAGACTTAGGCATCACAATTCTGTGTGCAAAATCAATTATATTAGAAGCAAGACCATTTACAACCACCTGCAACCACCTGCAGCCTATGGCAAGACACCTCGACCAGTTATACAGGATGACTGCTTCATCAGAAAGGTGATGAGGCAGTAGTCCTGCAAATCCAGTAGAGGCGAGGTGTCTTACCTGAGTTATGGGCAGTTGCGAACTGTTCTGCACCATATAAAGCAGATTTTGCACACAGAGTTGTGGTACTTTTTGGCACTGCAGATCACCAGAGGTGCATCTAGAATTTTTTTAAGGGGGCAACTACTCCCTAGTCGAGGTGTCTTATCTGAATTGTGGGCAGCCGTGTATTGTTCTGCATCATATAAAGGAGATTTTGCACACAGAATTGTATTTTTCTGCACTGCTGATCATTAGGGGCACATCTAGAATTTTTCAAGGGGGCAACTCTTCCCCAAAATGTAAACATTACCATTTAAAGCTAGGATTAGGTTTAAACAGATTTTTGCTGGACTAATGAGGTTGTAGGTGCTACTTGGATACCTAGTTGGATCCACTGGTATTGACCACCCCTATATATTTGCTTTCCTGTATACACACCTCATTTTGCAGCCTGTTTCCTCAAGGTCTGTCCCAGCCTACAGAACCACTGCTAGAACCCTCAGTCTTTGTCCTTCTAATCAGACCAACATATCCTCTCCTCCACATTCCCTGAAAAGTATATCATCCCTGAATCATCATTGTCACCCTCAGCACTGTCTTACTACTATTTAAACAGTTATTATTGCAAACTGTATTGAAAGGTATTTGTTTTATGCATTTCTGCACTGTGAAAAGATTTGAGAAAGCAGGGGATTACATTGCTAAACATTTGAAAGACAAACTTGTTTTAAATCATGAAAGGAAACTATGTTGATATACAGAAACAGTAATCTATGTGAAATTACCTAGAGTTATGCAAAACAATACAAGCCTTTGTTCTTCATTCTTCAGTGTTCAGCAGTTCTATAATATAGTGCATAGTAGAACGTTGTAGTGCATCGAAATCCATCTCTTCCTAAATGTTGTTCTGCTGCACTAGTGACGTCCGCAGTGCAGCAGAATGACTTTTTGTTCTGCTGCAGTGCTGATGTCACACACTGTGTCCTCGAGCAGCATCTGACAGGGATTAATGTGTTGACAGGACACACACTAGAAATAGCGATGTTGGTGGCAGTACTGTCAAAGCCACTATCCGAAGGGGATAGACTCATCCTGAAGCAGGAAAACAACAAAAATGGCTAAAAAAAGGAGAATGACATAAGTCATTTACATAGTTTTCTGAGAGACAATGATGAGCACAGGGCAATCCATGATATTCCCACAACAGAGCTAGACCCACTGTTAGCTGAGTTCATCTACAAAATCAGAAGGTTAGATGGGAGTGAATATGAGCCCTCGACACTCAGAGGAATACTGAGTAGTGTGGACCAATACCTAGAAAAGTGTGGTAGAAAGGAATATATCTACAAATCAGCAGAAACAGTATTCCCACAAACAGTAAAGACATTGTGTGCCAAGCAGAAGTGCCTGAAAAAATTGGGTAAAGGAAACAAACCTCACCGTGCTGATGCACTAAGTAACACAGACATAGAGAGGTAGTACAGTAGTGGTGCACTCAGATTACAGAACCCTTCCTCACTGCTCAACCTGATATTTTTTAACATTGGCCCTTATTTTGCCTTGAGGACCTCTGAGCAATATAACCTGTGGTGGGGAGATCTTGAGTTGTACACAGACACTGAAGGCACCCCATATCTGGAGTATAATGAACGGCAGACAAAGACCCATTCTGGGGTGAATACAAGAGATGTGCGAACCGTGAAACCTCAAATGTACCAATCTGACTGCCCAGACAGAGACCCAAATGCACCCTACATAAAATACAAACAACAGAGGCCCCCTAAAATGCTGCACCCAGTTGCCCCTTTCTATCTGGCACCCAATGTGAACCACAAGCCTGGAATTTCTTACTGGTATAGAACAATGACAGTCGGTGAAAACAAAATTCACACCATGATGAAAAATATGAAGCTGTCAGCAGGACTGCCTGAATCCAAAAACATAACAAACCATTCCACCCAGAAAACTTCTATACAGAAGCTAGTGGATCACAACATACCCCCACTGAGTTGGCTCAGGTGTCTGGGCACCGCAACGTCCAATCGATAAATAATTGTTCATTTTTATCACAGACCAAACAGAAGAGGCATTCAAAAATATTTTCCAGCTCTGTAACGAAAAGTGTACTTCTACCTGAGCCAAGCTGCCCAATCCCTAACAAGTTGCAGATTCAGGAAACTCTGGTTCGACTGCCCAAGCAGCCACTGATGGACTCAGCAAACATTCAAATCTTTGGCAGTGGCTGCACTTTCAACAATTCAACGATCAAAATAATACAGCCGGCAGCATCACTGAAATGGAAGTGAGTCGCAGTAATACATGACACATCCTCCGATTCAGAATAAGGTAAAATTCAATTGGACTAACTGGGTTTGTTGTTCCTGGTGGGAGGGTTCCAATTCAAAAATGGCATGAAATGTGATCCTCACTACCGACCCCTTTTCTCTTCTCTTCCCTGCAGATCGTGAATTGCTACTGCTGCTGCTGTTTGTGCATTTCTAACCACTGAAAAATGTTAAACGCTTGTACGCTACAATGTGAAATGTAGTTCTTTTCACTTTTACAGCCTCAGTAAAACTGATTTTAAACAGAAAGATGTGGTAGTGATTTTTTTTTCCAGAGAACGACGTTCCACAATGCACTATAAAGAACAGTTCATGTGTTACAGCTAACAACAGGGCCATTCATTCACCTCTTTGGTACTATGATGACAGATTACCTAATCCATCGTCATAGTACCAATTTGGTGAAAGAATAGCCCTGTTGTTAATTGTTACACGTACACTATCCTATATGTAACACTATGACCAGAAATTTGAGTCAACATTTGCCTTTGGCTTCGAGTTCCCCAGAGTCCTAATGCCAGTCATATCATCAACTGACAGCAGAATAAACTTAGAAACTGGTGATCATATCCTGTGTTTTTAAAAACTCTACAGAACTATTTCTTCAGTACCCCTGCAGGAGGGGAGGGAGAAGGGGTTGTGAGGTCTGGTGGAGGGGAAGGCAGTGGAAAACTAATTCTATGAAAATGACTGCAGCACCATGTAATTATACACAATAGCTGTCCTGCATGTCCCTCTTCTAATCTACTTCATAGCAAAAAGACAGCATGGCTTTGCCATGCAGCCTTAAAAATGAGCAGACTGGGTTGGCCTAGTGGTCCTTATCTGCAGCCAGTTTCTGAGTTTCTGTGTGAACAAACAAGTGCAATGGGCAACACATTCTACAGCGTCTGGCACAGTGACAGGGCACTGATATCGCTATACCCAGCCTCCTGACGGAGGATGAGTGAGTACCCATACCCAGTATTGTTCTCAGCAGCAAGCAGCCTGCTGCCACTGGATGTCTCACTGACCCTCAGTGATTCATGTTAAATGGTGGGGTTCTGCACAGCACACACTAAGTCCAGCACATGTACAGTAAATGTCCATAGGTTGAGCATTCACCATGTGCCACCCTCTGTAGCATGGCACCATAATCCACACAGTACAAACACAGTCCCAGCCAACATTACTAGAGGACACTGCAGCTGCACCCTTTCCTCAAGACTGGAAAGGTGGTGAGCAGCATTGACTGTGAAAGACACAGCCTCTCCACTCACCACCACAGTGCTGCACTGACAAGATGACACTGTTATTTCTAGTATGTAATGACAAGTATATAAATACATCAAAATGACAGACTGTTTTTGTAAATCCACAGGTGTACATGTGAAAATTGCACTACAATGGATAGCAATACTGAATATGTGTATTGCAATGAAATATTTCCCATTAACTACGGATGTGCACAAGAAACATCAGTTGTATTACAGATCTAGAAACATCACAGCCAAATTGTTTGAATATATTGAGACTGAGGGGCATTGGATAACAATACACCAATAAATAAGTTTGCAATGCTTTTAGTACAATGTCTACAGAATAAACTATATGATATTGTCATAGTGTCATGCATGATATCCAGATGTAGTTCAGCATCTGAAGTGCTTGTTTTTCTGGCGGCATGTTTGTAATGAGTTGACCTCTTTAATTCTCCATACAAGTAATCGAAAAAATGGTCAGCATTAAATATGCTATTTATAGTGTATTATCATCATGTTACAACTGTGAATATTTTTAAGTGGTTTATGCTCCTTGTTAAGTTGATGGCTTCAAAAAATTCCATAGGTAATCTCATTTCACATACACCCATTTACTCTTGAAATTGTCTGCCACATGTGACCACAGAGATTTCTCACAGGTTTGTGGGTGGTGTAGCCAGGTGGCATACACCAATAATCATGGAGAGGAAAAGTTGGAGCTTGGTTATCATTCAAGAATGATATGTTGAGGTTTGTCTTCATCAAAAGGTGGTTAAGCACTGGAACAGACTACTGGGGGAGGTGGTGAGGTCAAGGACCATAAAGGGATTCAAACATGGGTGGGACAGGACCAGGGTACTCATAATCCCAGTTGTGGGAACCAGGGAGGTGGAGGAAGCAGAAGGGTGAGGAAGCAAGAAGGGGGTAGAAGCAGAAGTCAGTAAGAGGTTGAAAAACACACTATGGGAATAGGACAAGGGGGTAAGGTAATAACAACTATGGGTGGCCTTGATGGACCACCAGTCTCCTTCTGCCATCAGATTCTATGTTTTTTATATTTCTATGTTTCTATTTATAAGCATCCTGCACTGCCAATTGTAGTTACCTGTCACAGATGATGGGAACATACTACTGGACATGCTATCCTCCACTCCATAGCAACACTTCGCTGACTTATACTTATTGTCAGTTTTGATTTCAATACAGTTAGTGGTGTCAGTGGCTCAGTAGGTAGCACACTCACCTCTGAGGCTGGGAGATCAGAGGGCTGTGGGTTCAGTTCCCACATCTGGCACTTGGATTAATATCCCAGTACTGACACTGTAGTGCAGCATGAGAAGGGTGCTGCACTTCTGAGGTGCCGTCTTTTGGATGAGATGTTAAACCGAGGTACCATCTGCCTGCATTGGTGGTAGTTCAGGTGGATGTCAAAGATCCCATGGCACTTACCGAAAAGAGTAGGGGAAAGTTTTATTGAAACAAAAGAAATTGTACAATACCAAAACAAAAGCAATTTGCAAAAACTCATGTGGACGCAAAACAGAAGTAAACAAAACAAAACAGAACAGAACTATGCATATCAAGAGACAATCCATCAGGTCACTGCAAAATCAGAGTCCGTGATCGAAGGAAGAGCTTTCCAAAGTGCAAGTAATGTCTCCTTGGCAAATAATGTACGTTCATGTACATAAATGTTAGTTAGGTCTGTTACGATTTTCTTCTCAAGCTCTGAATAAGAACAAGTTTTTTGCTGTAGAGTAAACAGACATCGAGCCATCCAAATATTCCATTTAATTACTACAAAAACTAGATTTAATGTGTCCAGAGTCCAAAGGGACCACTGGGGAGAAAAAACATCATACATAATATTCTGGTAAGAAACCATTTGAAATAATGGAGTGGCCCAGACTCTTGCCAAAAAAACCCACCAGTGCCGAATAAAAGAACACTCAAAAAAATAAGTGCGATATAGTTTACAATTTAGAAATACACAATAGTCTAGAACATTGTCAGTCTTGAGACTGCTTGTGTTTATGATTATCTTTGACGTTAATTTTGTCATGACACGACAGCCAATGAAAGTCCCACTTGTCAGCAGGCACCCTTTTACACCGTAACAAAACCAATAGGGAAGGAAAATGTTGGCTAGGGCACTTTTCAAAGGGCAACTGTATTGCACAAATGGTCAGGAGCAGATTATTATATAATACTTTATGAGAATTCATTAACAACATCTGGGTAGATATCCTCCACTGTTTCAAATGTAAAAACATGTGTTTAATATATA
Organism: Neoceratodus forsteri; assembly: GCA_016271365.2. NCBI lineage: Eukaryota > Metazoa > Chordata > Ceratodontiformes > Ceratodontidae > Neoceratodus > Neoceratodus forsteri. The sequence goes on along the minus strand of CM057449.1, from coordinate 535,735,103 downwards.
TCGGTATACCCAAAGTTTGTCGTATCACAGTTAATGAATCACATTCTCTTAAATGAAATCATAATCTGCAAGAATCATAGAACCAAGGTTCCCACTCTCTCTGAGTATTTATCAATAGAGGCTGAAGATTTGCAGTCAAAAAAATACATGAAAAAAATAACAGAGATTAATCATGTTAACACCCCTCCAGAAATAGGTGTGGTAACAATATCTGCTTTACCAGATTAAGCCAGCTTCCCCACAGAGCTTGAAAGAAGAGACCAAGAACTGCAGTTTCTAATTGTTTAGGGATTGGGAATACATAGTTTAAATAAAGAAAAGTCGGTATCAAATAAGTCTTGATTAGGAAAACGCGCTTCTTCTTCCCAATCTGCCCTTATTCCATGAGGCAACCTTAAGTTTGCCTTGTTGTAATTTATAGACCAATTAAAAGGTCAGAATCTACAGTCCCAAAATAAACCCCAAATGCATTGAGGCCCCTCAACAAGTTGTAAAGGACCAATATGTGAAAAAGGGGCTATTTTCGATCCTAACCGAATACCAAAACTTTTGGTAAAATTTAAACTCGCACCAGAAAAATCACCAAAGGAAGAACATTCCTGGAGGGCAGTAACCACAGAGGCTGCATTAGCCACAATAATGCAGACATCATCTGCATATGCAATTGCCTTATACGGCGAGATTAAAGTAGAACTAGAAAGGGCATGAATCTGAGGATGAGTATTCAGACAACGAAGCAAAACATCCAGAAAAAATACATATAACAGAGGGCTCAAAGGACACCCTTGGCAAACCCCTCTTTTTATGGGGATCATAGGTCCAACCCAACCATTCACAACAGGCACAACAGTGGCAGTCCTATAAAAAGTCTTAATCCAGCGAATCATTTCACCAGGCACATGCTTAAAATGTAGTGCCTTCCATAAAAAAATCATGGTTAACTGAATCAAAAGCCGCCTTCCGATCTACTGTTACATAAAATCTGAAACAGAGTCTGCGTAGCCATGAGAAAATAATTCTCAAAGGAGAATCACATGGTCAGAGATTCTCCTGTTCGGTACAGAGCAAGACTAAGCAGGGTGCAAAACCACTTCAGCTATCCTCATAAGGCATTTTACAATGATTTTCATTAATAACTTAAAGTCAGTGATTAGCATACATAAGGGGGCGCCAATTCTCAAGAGAATGTATATCTCCTTTCTGTTTATAGATGTAAATCAAAGTACCCTTAGTAAAATCTAAAGGGATAAACTCACTAGCTAACAAGGAGGTGAATGCTGAAGTCAATTTAGGGATCAGGTGGTCACCCAGTACCTTATATAAGGCAGCGGGGGAGTCCATCTGGACCAGGAGTCCTCCATAAGGGTAAGGAAGAAATAACCGACTTCAATTCTAACTCAGTAACAGGTATACAGGCTGAGTCAGAACATGGCTGTGAAGGGATAGGGATGTCAAGGTCCCTATACAACACCGCAGGATCAACATCTGCAGCTGGAAAGGAAGAAAAGAGGGCAGTCATGTAACATGTCACTATCCGACAGATGTTCGACTGAGAGGTACATAAGATGCCATCAGAATCAGCAAGACACAACATATTCTTCTGTGTAATTTGTTGAGAATTTGACTCAAAGGGGCAAACAACAGCCCTCGTGCCTACCACATTTAATTTGTGTTGATGATAAAGTTGCTGTGATTGTCTAGATTGGAATTTCAACATATCATTCTGAATTAAGAGCAATTGTTAAGAAAGCTCTTGTCCTGTCGTATTAGCTATTGTCAACAAGGACTGAAAATGTACCCTTTTCTGTAACTATTCCAAATATTCTCTTTGACATTTTTGATGACTATATCTTTTCAAAAAGAGCACCAAATCATGTTTAGTGTCCGTCCACCATGCTATAGGGTCTGCGTAACAAATAAAAACGGATTTCTGGGCCTGAATAAAGGATAAAAGGGATTGCATGAAAGTCAGAATTTGCAACAGAGATATGTTGAATTTCCAGATTCCTGGTCCTTTGCAAACAGTGACATCAGAACCAAGACCTACGGAAAGCAGTTTATGATCAGAAAATTCCACAGCTTGTACAGTAGCAGAGGTAATTGGGAGTGTGCGGGACAAAAACACAAAATCAATTCTGGTAGCCAGCTTACCCTTTTGAAATGTAGGAGTATGTTGTTTAGTAAAAGAGTAATAGGCATCCATGAGAGGAGCAGTACGAACCAACTTTCCTAATTCGTGGGAGTCACAAACAATCTTGGGTAGTAGCAAAAGAGCTTTTGTCAAGAAGACTTAAGCCACAGTTAAAGTCACCAGAAAATATCAACTGAAAGGAGGTATGCAAATAAGGGTGGAGTAAAGAAAATCAAGCTATACGTGCAGACTTAATTTGGGGAGCATAAATATTAATAACCCAATAAGGGCAGGGCCCAATTAAAAAATCTAAGACTAACATTCTGCCAGGGGCTACTTCAATCAATTTTAGCAAACGAAAATCTGGGATATTGAATAAGATCCCAAGTCCAGAACAGGAGTCCAGGCCAATGGACCAAAAAGAAGGACCTAGAAGCCAGTCCTGTTGTGCCTGTTGAATCTCATGGGTGGTATGGAGTCATGTATCCTGCAATAGAAAGATCCCCATAGGTAAAAGCCGTAAACAGGAAAAAATCAATCTTCTTTTTGCCAGACGCTTAATACTATTCACATTAATAGTGTGACAAACAAAGTGAGACATAACACAAGGAGAACAGAGACACTTTACGATTTCCTTTTCCCTATCACTTTTTTCCCTTTTAGCTTAATCCTGGCCTTCTGCTTCTGAGAAAGACCAGTACCCAGTTGAATCTCAGAATCAGTAATACCATCCGGGAGGGAAGATGCAACAGAGGAAGAGTCAGACTCACCTCCAGCATCATCAGAAACAGTTTGGAGTAGCTCAAAGGCATTAGACAAAACAACAGGAGGGGGTTCCAAAATCAAAGGAGGTGATGGCAATGCCCGGGGGTAATTTCTCATAGACCTCCAACACATAACACTAGTGGGTACTCGGGGGGTGGCATAGTACTTGGGCCTGGAACAGGGTTCAGGACAAGCTGGACAGATTGGATAGGGTCGAGGTAGGAGGGGTCATCTCAGTGAGCGGTGCCACACAAGAGACCACCGGGGGTACCACAATCTGATCTACAACAGGCTCAGGGACCTGCAATAGAGGTCAAGCGGCTACTGAAGTCAGCTCTACTAAGGTGGTCCTAAGATGAGCCTTCTGGGCTTGCGTGATTACAAAACGTTGATCAGCACCATCATCATGTGTGGCCTGATTATAAGCAGCCCACGGACAATTTTGAAACGTATGACCCAGCTCATCACAAATATTACATTTACACTCATTTAGACAGTGAATCCCCACATGACCCAATTCTCCACAGGTATTACATTTCATCTTATCACAGACATTACTAAGGTGAGAGGGGTCTCCACACTGGTAACAAGCTTTCGGTTGTCCAGGGTAAAACAAGACCCCCATATCATGACCTATAAAAAAAGAATTAGGTAGGTGCACTGGACCAGAATCATTAGAGTGTAACAAAACTTTAACCTTCCAGCCTCCAGTCCAAATATTCTCTGTGTCCAATATTGCCTCAGGCTGACCCTGAACAGTACAACATTGTTTTAGCCAATAGACAACGTCAGTGATGTCAACACCTTCATTCCGAAACAGGACAGTAATATTCTTAAAGGCTGGTTTGGAAAGGGGAATGGCCTTAAACGGAGTCCACAGGACAGTATTTCTTAAGGCATGATATCGTGACCAAAAACAATCCAAGCCACGAGGCGTTTGGAAGCTGACATCAAACATAGTTTCACCGGAAATATGAATCAGTGCATATATTTCGTGAGAAAAGAATTTCAGAGAGTCCTTGAGTAGTGTCCGAGCTACATACACTCAGTCCGGTGGCTCACATAAACCACCCGTAAAAGCCAATCATATCGCATTATGCCGCTTTGTAGCCAGAATTGGAAATTTAAACAATGAGGAAAAAGAACGATTTGGCTCTATTTTCTTTGAGGGGGGCTCCACTACTACAGGAGCTATGTTCTCTGTAATGGTAGTGGGAGAAGCAGCACAAATAAGAGAACCCTGCAAAGGTTCCAAGACTGGGTGCTGAGTAAGTTCCAATTCCTTGGGGAGACACAAGGCATCAGACATAGGCAGACTTCTGTTTGGTGAATGCTGCAGCTCAGGAAAATCATTGAGACAGAGGGACCGAATAGGGGAAGGACCAGAAACCCAGTTCCCCTCTGTAGGTTCCTGCACCCAGCCAGCTCCTTGCAATGCTGTTTCTACAGACCAGGTAGTGTTGTAGCAGGATTGGTATCAAGAGATAACAATTGAGAGGGAGAGTGTGTCACAATAGGCAAACTAACCACTGTATACAATGATGTTGCTGTAGTCTGTGGGGGCAGCTGAGAAGCGGGTGGGAGTATTCCAGCTGAGAACTCACCAGGATGGGCTGCACAGGGCACCTCAGCTGCTTGAAAAGGCAATGTAGGCTGTTGCAAAGTATTATTGTAGGCTGCAGGAGACATACATCCTGCCAATCTGACTTCATGAATCCATTGCAGTGCTCTATTCAAATTCTTCTTTGCAATCTCAAATCGATGTTCTGCATCACCCAAATGGTCCTGAAGCTCCTTTTCAGCCAAACAGACAGTAGCAGAGTCAAAAGTGGAAAAATCCCTCATTGGGATGGCAAGGGGTAAGACGTTTGAGAGTCCATGTCAGGGTGACCCAGCAGAGGTTCTAAAGTTGTAACCTGTAGTGTAGATTCATTTTCTGCAGTAGACACAGAAACCAGCTTTGCTTCAGTAGTTGTAGACATGGTCTCTACACACACAGAGGCAGAAGTTGAGACCAGGTCTCCCACCTCCATTGCCACCTCCTCAGGAAGCAAGGATGCATCTGCCATCTTGGACAGAGGTTCCCCCTCTATAGAGTAGGGGAATTTCCCCAGTGTCCTGGCCAAATTCCCCTCATTCACTAAAAAATACCACCAACAGCTTAATCTGGTTCAATGTCAGTTGGCATTCATCTGTATCCCCCTCCCCCAGGTCGTGCCTGAAAATAGGCAGGATTTGTCTAGTGCACTTACCCAGTCAACAAAAACTAAATAAATAAATGATGATTCAAATGTACACATTCATGTTCAGCATCAGTCATTTAAATGTTAATTATCTATCTTTTTACCTAGGACCTATTGCAGTTTTGCACAACACAGTTTTGTTACATGGATTTGGAGAAGATTTGGGAAGTGGAATAGGAAAATGTTGCCATCCTGCATGGCTACCACCATAAGGAATGTATTTCCTGCAGATTACTTCACAGGATTTTTACCACTACCAGTTTGAGGATATGCAGTGATAATTAGAACTAAAATCTTACAAGAATTTTTTTTTAATGTTTTATACATTCTTTGATCACTGTTCCATAATTGCTAGTTGTTTAGATGTTTCAAATTTTAGCATAATTACTGGGATCATAACATCTGTAACCCATATTAATGTCTTTCCATCACTGTAGATTGAGCAAATAAACTGGACACATATAGATTTGATTCCAGAAGTGGATATGGCAGTCAGAGAGTTTAGAACAATCTTTGTGGAAATTTATGATAAGAATGCCCCTTTAAAGTATCTAAAGAAAGACATCAACATAACCCCTGGGTTAATGAGGAAATCAAAAAACAAATAAGATGGAAAGATAGGGTCTGGAAAAAGGCAAACCAATCCTTAAGGGTAGATAATTGGGAACTGTTAAAGAAATCAGGAATAAATGTAAAAGCATGATAAAAAAAAAGCACGGAAAAGACATTACCAAAACAAAATAAGTCAAACAAAAAATCTGGCCCAGTATTGGAATTTAATAAAAGATCTTGAAGGAAATAAAAAGAATCAATTGGATATAACACTGAAAGATGAAAAAGGAAGAGAGATGTCAACAACACAAGTGGTTGATTGTTTAAACCAATACTTTTGCCACCTTCCAGATATAAAAATAAAACAAGAAGGTAGTAACCAAAATGATGGCAGCCAGCAATATTTACATTTAGAGGAAAAGTCTGAAACAGATGTCCCATGTTTTTATTTTCAAGCTACTAAAATGAATGAAGTAAAAAAAAAAAAAAAAATTAAATCCCCGGAAAGCAATAGGACTGGATAAAGTGGAAATAAGATTCCTAAAATTTTCAGTAGATCAAATAAGTCCAATCCTAACTAGCTTATTTAATTCTAGTTTACAACAAATAAATTTTACAGACTTTTGGAAAAATTCTAAGCTGATTCCAGTGTTTAAGGGAGGGGCTAAAGACAATCAAACAAATTATCGCCCGATAGCTCTGTTGTCGATCATTTCAAAGATCTTTGAATGACTGGTCTGTGCCCTGTTGTGTGAATATCAAGAAAACTACAAGCTCCTAACTGAGTACCAGGCAGGTTTTAGGACAGGGAGGTTGACGGTTACCACTCTAGCAGACTTCATTGACACTGTGGCAAATGGAATGGAGGCAAGGGAGTATTTTGGCACTGTGTTCCTTGACCTCTCAAAAACCTTTGACTTGGTTGACTATAACTTGCTGGTAAGGAGACTGGCACAAATGGGCATGTCTGAATCTGTTCAGACCTGGATGCTTTCTTATTTGACTGAGCATACACAACAAGTATATATAAATGGAATATTGTCAGCTAAGGAAGGAACTTACAGAGGTGTACCCCATGGTTCAATCCTAGGCCCCCTGTTGTTCCTAATATACATAAATCCACTTCCATCACAAATAAAAAATAATAAGATTTATCCATATGCGGATGATATGGCCTTAATAGATAGAGCAAAAGATATGGACAGTCTGCAAAAGATCCTGCAGTCAGATTTTGATATACTGCAATGCTAGTTATTAAATTCCAAGATGATTCTTAGCATAAAGAAAACCCAGGTAATGTTGTTCAATCCTAAAGGTAAAAAATTCCATAATCGAAAACTGAATATACAAACATCAGATGGACATACCTTGGAACAAGTTATGTCTTATAAATTTTAAGGGGTGTATCTAAACAATAGCCTTACTTTTTCTGAGCATATAACCAGTGTTGCTAGTAAGGTCAGTACTAGACTGGGTGTGTTTAGAAGAAGAACTTCAATCTTTCCTAGAGAAACCAGAAACAGAGTGGCCTTACAACTACTCTTACCGACATTAGAATATGGTAGCATAACATACCAGCATGCTTCAAAGACCTTATTAAACAAGTTGGATAAAACATATTATAAAATGTCCGGAAACATTTTACAATGTCCTTACTCCATTCACCATTGTTGTCTCCTACAACAATTAAATTGGGACTCCCTTGCAAATCACAGGAAACAAGCATTTGTCAATGTTGAATGTTTGCTTGCTGGCATTGGCATTGGTACTATAGGAGTTAGACAGCTGCATAATAGGAATGGCAGTGAAGTATTGAACTGAAGCCAACCCCGCCACCACCCTGCAGAGACTGACAGGCACTGGGGTGTGCCTTTGGGTCATCAGGCATAATGGCCAAGCCATTTCACCACACCCTACCCTGCAGACACCAAGTGTCATAGTGTGCCTTGGGGTCTTTGGCCCTTATACTCACCCCATTCCATCAGGAAATACGGTGAGATGGGTGCTGTAACACACACACATAATTAATAAGAATGCATTGGATGAGTACAGGGTGGAAAAGGCAGCACTGTGTACTGTAATTTAGGTTGTTAATGTCTCTGCAGTTGTTTGAACCTTTTTGGACTGAGACACTTAATGTTGTGCTCAGTGTGGGGTTGTTTAAGTCAAATGAAACACTGCTTTTGCTGTTTGTGGCAAATGAGCCACAATGTAACAAGTGTCTGTTGCTAATTTTCATAATTGGCAGCACTTTGTGAAGCAGACTTGTTTTCCAACAATGTTCCCCTTTCTTAGGAAACTGACAGGCATTGGCAGCTACAGAACTGACTTTAGAGTCTCAACATCATAGTTCAGTTCAGTGCACATGCTGCTAGTGCCAGCTGTGGACATTAAAGATTAATAAATGAGTGGTTTTGTGAGACCTGTTGACAGCAGTGGTTTTCTTTTATGTTGTCAGTGTGGGAGTGGGGGGCAGATGCAGTATATGCCATTCTCGTAGCACTGTTGTGGTGACTGTTGGCTGGTCCTCGAAGGTTTTTTTTTCAATAGTTTAACCAGAAGTGGCACCACTAAGCTGAAAGGTTGTTTACAGGTACAACCTGCGAGCACAGGAAATTGAACAACTTGCTCAAGGTCACTCAGAATGCAGGTGGGGCTGTGGATTCAAACCATGTCTTCAGATTTGTAGCTCAGAGTCTTACACCACTGCAACTGGTTTGGCAGTATGGTTTGCTTCATATTTTACCTATTCATATTCCATGTATGCAGGACCCCCTAAAAAGAGATACAGTATATCAATTGTGTTAACTTGTGCAAACATATTGCAACTGCTGCTGGAAATTCTAATAAAAAGAGACCATAGAAGAAGTACAGTTGTTTGGGTGCTCCCATCTGGGTTCTGTATCAGGAACATCCACACAAAGAGTTTACTTCACTGTATATCAAGTTTCTGGATGTGTGATAATGCACTTAGTGTATATGCTGCTTACAGTTCATTTGATTTATAAGGAGCCATAAATACATTTGTAGCACTACTTAGATCATGACTTAAAGTTGTAAACATATCTTTGTAGTTGATTGCCAGTTAAATACATACTGTGCATAAGAGAAAAGGAAAGAGCATCCAAAATAATACAAAACAATACAAGACTTGCAATGGGTCCTGCCTTTTCACTTATGTATTTACAAATCTGGAAATCAAATACATAGATATGCCCACAACTGCAAGTCATGGTGCAAGCAGTGCTGCAAATGTGTTTATGGCTCCTTATAAATCAGATGAACTGTGAGCAGCATATACAGTTACTACATTACCAGGAGTCCAGAAATTAGATATACAGCACAATAAAATATTTTCAGGAGTGTGCCCAGATAAATTCACCCATGATACATAGCCTGCAATAAAAGGTCTTAGAAATGATACTGCCTGATCCCTCCCTATTAGAATTCCAAATGGCAGTTGCAATATATTTACACAGGATAGCTGAACTGTGATGCTGCATCATGTTTTCAGTGGAGTCTTGCTTTTATTCACTTTTCATCTTGGTGGACTGGGGCAACAAGAGGTTCAGTCACTTGCTCAAGGTCAGACAGTGTAACTGGTGGGATTAGAACTGGATCTCATGATGTTCTGCATAGCCTACATAGACTGTAGTATGTAATATTATATGAGTTAGCATAATAATATTCAATGTTAAACTGTAGAAGCATAACTTTAGGTTACCAAGATAAGTAAATATTTTACTGTGCTCTTATTCAGTCCATTATCTGAAAGAAGTCTTCACTGTTCCAAATCCTTGCTTGGGCTATCAAAAGAAACAAAGTGTAAAAACTATTGTAACAGGCATTTGTTCGATTGTTTCACATGATCAAAGCACTCAAAGTTATTATGTATCTTTTTAAGGGAACAATGTTGAAAAATAACAATGTAGTAGAAATAATACATAGTTGCTTTTGATTACTCAAGCTGGTGTTTCAAACTGTGATAGATTCTTTTATTATAATGGCCTGGAAAATGGGCAGAAACATAGTGTTAATTATCGTACTGTAATAAATTAGCACCACATAAGAAGAAGTGAGAGATGATTGGAGAGGGGTTGATATCCAGAGTCTATAATCACTTCATTATTTTAAACACTGAAAGGGATGACCATCGTCTTAACACAATATATTAAACTGAGCATTTTGGGGTGTTTTTTTCTCTTAATAGTTTCTAGTACAATAGGCCAGAGGTGGTGTTCTTCTCAACAGTGTTTTAAGGGTTTAGGGATGCAGACATCATCCATCCCCCAACTCGCGGAATACTTTCATTAGGTCAGCCAGTCTAAAAAAGGATTACGGGAAACAGGAAATCAAACCTACCCCCAGGTGTCCTGCCAGGGCCAAAAGCAAGAAAAACAGAATCTCAGTTTGGAGCTGGATGCAAGGAAGGGGGAGGGGAGAGCACACATCATAGGAAGTACAGACGCAGAATGTGAGGAAGCAACAGTAAACCCACCTGGCCACCATGTCTGTTACACATTGAGAGACAAAGGCAGAAAATACCAAATGGTGCTATCATGTAAATCTGTTGACAAGGGCCAGCCTCTTACTGCACACATAGGGGCATCAGTCTTCCATACCAGGTGTGTATCCCTACTACAGAAAATAAACTTGAAAGTGCAGTGTAGGAACTGAGCCTAACAGGCCCCTTCCCCCAAGTGTAAGAGAGAGAGTGTGTGTGTGTGTGTGACTGTGCACCAACTGGTAGATTAGCAAAGTGACAACTATTCCCCTTTAAAAATATGAATCAGATTTATATTGGTGCAATAGAAACATTTCAGCATGACAAGTCTAACATAACAAGGCATTGACATTTCAACAGAGTTCAACAGGGGCAGCTTCTTCCAGCCTAAACCCCTCAAATCTCTGTCATAGTTACTGTACTAATAGCTGAACTGAAAAGTCAGATTAGTTTTATGGAAGAAGTGTAGACAGTATAACTAATCAACTGCACATTTATCTGCAGTACAAAAGTAGTTTGTTTATTTTTGTTAATCTACACTGTGTAGCACAATCAGTAATCAGACAGTTTTAGATGTAATTTCACACTGGAGGTAAACACTGATAAGTCAACTGCTTTTCTCATTGTCTCAATCATAAAAAAAAATGCACGTATGCAGAAGCAAAGATTTGAGTTTAGAGCTGTTAATTATTTAAATAAAAAAAAAATAGACATTTGCCAGTTAAGCCACATAGGCCCAAATCACTCAAGGCCAGACTTTACCTATCCTGAAAGGTTATGGTTTGTTTAGTTTTTGATAACCGGGTGAGTGCTCTAGACACAAAAGTGATTATTTTTAGGCATGACTCGGTAGGTTACAACAATCCCTTAACCAATTTAAACCCTTAACCATGTGTTTTGTTTTTACCAGAAGAGACACGCTATATGGAAAGCTTGTTTACAGGTACTGTACTTGTAGCAACCTTATGTGCACTATTGGGATACAGTAAACACAGAGGCCTGGATATTCAAAAGGGTTACGCCATACGCAACAGGGTTGTGCATGCGCAAGTCCAAAATGCGCCATTCTGTGATATTCAGCAGGAGGCAGTTACGCCACTGGCATCAGGTTGCGCAAGAGAGTAATGCAAATGAATGCATGCTCAATAGGAGGGGGAGGATCCATGCATAACCTGCGCAACCCGATATTCAGTCGGGTTGTGCAGAGTTGTGCATGCGCAACCCCCAACCTGCGCCTGCACAACCTTGAGCCCAAAAAAAAAGGTTAGTTGAGGGCCACCCACAGGTGAGCTGCTGCATTGCAGGATGCAACACAGCAGCTGCCACCCTGGCTGGCCCCAACTCTTTCCTGTGCCCCCACCAGCCCGATCGTGGGCATAGTGTAACCGACTCCCGCCCTGCCCACATCTCCACAGCCAGATCGCGGGCAGTACAGAGCCATGTAACACCCCCATCCCAAAGCCCGATCGCGGGCATAAGGTGTATTATACCCAGTGCCCGATCGTGACAGAATGCCAACCCCCAACCCAAATATCTCTCTGGTGGTCAGTGGACCGTAAAGCCCGATCGCGGGCAGAATCATCACAAACCCCCAAACATCTCCCTGGTGTCCCCTAGTATCCCCCCACCCACGAAGCCCTACTCCCCCGCGGCAGTGACGACAGCATCCACCCGCCTGCCGCCCCGCCACCGCCCGACTGACTGTCGGGGGCTGCCGCCCATTGGTGCAGAGCTACAGCCAATGAGCTTACAGCCCATACCCAGCAACCCTTTGAATATCACCCCGGCCACACCCCTGCGCAACTATTGTGAGCAGCGCAAGGGCTTGCGCCTTAGAATGGCGCAGTTTGAATATCCAGGCCAGAGTCCCTACGAGCACTACTATCTCTAGTTGTGTGTCATGTTTTTCTGTTTTTCTGTATCTGCTAGAAATAAAAAAGAAAGACCAAAAAAAAACTGAATTGTGCATTTTAAATTAACATAGCTGCCCTTGGTCTTTTTAATGATCAATGTCAGCTGTGTTACTTTAAAATGACAATTTCTTATTCTTTCTGTGGGTGTATAATAAAGAGTGTCTCTTTAAAAAGAGAAACATTGCTCATTGTGTCTTGTGTGTTTTGTTATTATAGTTAATTTCAGTAGCATCTTGTGTTTTTTATCATATTTACTTTCTGCGGCACCTTGTTACTTCTCATATATGATCTGCCTAAATGCAAGGATCCGGTAGTTTGGATCCCCTCATACAGCTCATCCCCTTGGATTACTGTAGATCTGTTCAGTGTAATGTAATGTATTGGAAAAAATGAAAAGAGAGACTGCCAGCCCCCCTTCCACCCCCACCCCAGAGTATCAAGTGCACTTCCACCCCTAGAGAGAGCCCACTATGCTGCAACCAAATACTTTCATGCCTGACATACCAAACATTCCTGTAATGAGAAACAATAACAGGACGAGTTGTTGTCATGGTGACCGATCCGCTTTTTAACACACACTTAAAGTCCAGTGAATTGAGTGGTGAGTGCTGAGGAGAATGGGTGGAGCTCCAGTGTCTGATTGTTAATGTTTTTAGGTACTTACTATTATGAGGTTTGCACTCACCATAGATCGAACTACAAGTTTAAATTTTACATTTTAATAATAAATGTTTTAATCTAAGCTAACATACTAGTGCATTTTTCCAGCATACTGTGTGTCCCAGACTTTCATTACTTGACACTGATCATGGTTTCGGTGTTGATTTTAAGTGAGTGCCTTAGACAAATACTTGTAAAATACAAAGCCTCCTAAAATTGGACCGTGATAATAAATAGTGAGCAGTACATTTTTTTCTAAAACTGTCACTCATCCCCCCCCCCAGACTGAACAAAATAAGCAGCTTTGCTGTTGGCAACTTCAGTGCCTTCAGTTCAGATGGACAGCATCCTGTTCACACATTCACACCCTGGACATGCCTTTGCAATTTTCACAGTTGGTAAAAAGGTTAAGTGAACAAAACTAGAAATAAAATGCACACTTTTGTTGTGGCTGTTTTAGAATGAGGGGTTTTGTTTACTTTTACATAATGATGTTGCCTTCAAACATATGGGGATGCCTCGTTAGATTTAGACTGCAGTCATCGGCCCTAATGAAATCGTGTCCTGCAGTTTAAAAGAACAGCTACAGTGCATGTCAGGCATGAGATATATATATATATATATATATATATATATATATATATATACACACACACAGTATATATAAAATTTGCAGCCAAGCTCAGCATCTCATTTTTTAAATTGCATGGTTTAAGTACTGAAAACCATTAAAAGCGCTACTGCGTAATTAAAGAAATATTTTGCTATGCTAACTTTCATATATGGTATTACATAGCTGCAACACAGGAATGAAGGATGTCACACCATAGCCACTTACACTGTCTGACAGGTTAATAAATCCTGGTTCAGAAGGAATGCATGTAAGGGTTCTGAAAGAGAAAAGATATCCCTTTGCAGCAACCTTCAACTTTTGTTAGACTGCAGTCATTGGCTCCTAATGAAATCGTGTCCTGCAGTTTAAAAGAACAGCTACAGTGCATGTCAGGCATGATATATATATATATATATATATATATATATATATATATATATATATATATATATATATATATATATATATATATAATTTGCAGCCAAGCTCAGCATCTCATTTTTTAAATTGCATGGTTTAAGCACTGAAAACCATTGAAAGCACTACTGCATAATTAGAGAAATATTTTGCTATGCTAACTTTCATATATGGTATTGCATAGCCACAACACAGGAATGAAGGATGTCACACCATAGCCACTTACACTGTCTGACAGGTTAATAAATCCTGGGTCAGAAGGAACGCATGTAAGGGTTCTGAAAGAGAAAAGATATCTCTTTGCAGCAACCGTCAGCTTTTGTTTAATGTCTGACCTTGCGTAAGTGACCGAATCTCTATTTGCTCCATTCCACCAAGATGAAAAGTGCATAAAAGCAGGACCCCACAGGAAATGAGATAAGCATCTCAGTTGTCCTAACAAGAGGGGATCGGTCAGTATAATTGCTATGGTCTTTTGTTTTAGGTTCTGTATTTGGGCTGAATTCATTTTCTAGGAACAGTGCTACAGTGTTAGGCATTTGAGACACGATTTTATAATTCCTTACTGAACATACAGTATACTGTTATTCTATTGAATGTAGTGTTAGTGCTGTTTGTTAACTTGGATGGCTACAAGCATAGCTGTCAACTGTCAGCATTAAGATGTGTAGCAGATGTCTTATAAATGCAGCCGAAATGGTAAGAGCACTAATATTACATAGAACATCAGTATACTGTACTAGTAGTATGTTTTGGAAGCAAGTGTAAAAGTAGGTAAAAAATAAGTTGTAGTCCAGCCTGTACTGTGAATAATGCAACAGGTCAGAGAGGAATGAGCAAGAGCCCCTGATTCAGTTTCTTGAAAGGAAAACACAATAAAAGATAAATATTGTGCCCATAGTCCGGCAACAGAATGAATGAATGAATGATGATGTCATCACCCATAGTAATACTTGATTGGCCACTTGTCAGCCAATCTGGTATTACTATGGGAATTGATGTCACTATTCATTCATGCTGGAATGAGCAGCTAACACATTTTTTTCTGCTCTGAACATAACTATGGTATTAAAAGAACGAGTAAAATTAGGACAAAAATTCGTAATGCAGCCGGTCCGGCGGATAATGCAATACATCAGAGATATTAAATGTTCTTCCAAAATATCAGGGCAAGCCTACTTTTTTCCCCGTCTTTTACTAGACTGTGCAAATGCCACCAATTCCCCCAAATAAATTGAAGTCTCACTTAATAAAACTATTAATTCTTTCCAGGCAGTGTACCCACTGCACACTTAATTTATGTTTCCCAAACTGTAGTGCACATCCTTCAATAAATATTCCCAACCCCTCCTGGTCATGGCTACAGCACAGCAATGCCAGGCACTGGGTATCCGTTATTTAATTAATTTATCATTTTAATGTGTTGTGTGTGACAGACAATTACACACCTGGCTGCCCCCAACCCCCATGTATATAAATTATGACACTTATTAAACGGTCTTGGCTTTAGTAAGTAGAAAATATGATTTATATAAGCAAATATTTTAACTTTGTAGAGTGGTTCGACAGACAGGCAATTTCCTGCACCTGTCTATTTTATGACATCACTCGACATTAACTGCAAAACTGTTAATTATTTATTTGTTTATTTCCCCACAGACGTTGGCAGTTTAATAAAATGAGTTAAATAAAACAGTGTAAGAAGTGATTTTTTTAAAATCTTGACATTTTTCTTTTCAGCAGGTGGTTATAACTGTGGATGTTAGAGCCGTTCAGTTTGGATTTTTTTCCATACTCTGGTGTTCCTAACTGTTCATTACGCCATTTCTCTGTTCAAAAGGGCATGTCTTAGAGGTTTTGCTAGTACATTGGACAGGAGAGAAGAAAATGTGTACATTATTTTTAATCTTTTTGTTTTCAGGTATGCAGTGTTTTACTTTTATATCAGCAGTGTAAGGAAGGGATGTTTACAGGGACAAACAGGATTTTAATATAGTGGATTTCAAATTTCCCAGATCCTGTGATACTGTCCCCAGTCTTGTCCTTCAGTCACTGCCTCACAGATTGCTGAAAGTCACAAAGAGAGAGAAAGAAAGCGACTGAAAGAGAGATTTTTCATAGCGCAACATGCGATTCTCCCCATCCTCTTTGCAACACAATAGTGAGTGGTTAAATGAGTTTTATTTTTCTTGCCTCTACTTTTTATAGCTTTTGAGCCCACTTTAAGAGAGAACAGTAACAGCATACCGTGTATGTCTAATTTAGTGCCTGTGCTTAATTAAGAGCTTATTCGATTAAGCACCTGGGTTAAATACTGCTTGAATTATCAAGAGCCAGTGCTCAATTAAGGGCCAGGGAAGTCAGGGACACAAACAGTATCTGAAATACAATAAGCAGGTACTCAATTAAGCACAGGGTCAGTTGTGCTATAATGGCGATTAATCGAGGTATTGTCTGACATGCAGCCTGTGATTAACACCTATTCTTGGCACTGAAAACTTATTAAGTGCTAAGCAGGTTGCAAGAATGATTGCATCAGTGTAAATAGCTCACATCATATGTTACAACTCAGGTATCACCATAAGCAGCAGCATCAGTGAGCAGGACACATCAAAGCACCCCAAAGACTACTCACCTGAGGCAGAGCCGTTTGTGATGAAGCAAAAGCTGCATAGCTACAGCATAGAATTCAAAGTACAGGCTATTGAAAGTGTCTAAAATGGGGAAAGCAAAGAAAGTGCAGCTCATAACTTTGCTGACGACTCTGAAAAGATACAGGAGTGGTGTAAGAAGGAAGACCAGATCCGCTCCATGTCATCAGCGGGGAGAAGAACATTAGGAGGCAGTGGTCGGTGTCCTGTCTCTGAGATGCTTGAGGTTCAGCTCTACTCCTGGATTTAGACAATGTCAGTACAGCGGCTGTGTGTGACTCGCAAAGCAGTAAAGAAAGAAGCACTTTAATTTTTTCAGGATGTAGTGCTGACAAGCATTTACTCGTGAGTAATGAGTGGCTGAGGAATTTTTCCTCAGATTTGTCATTATGGTACAAAGAAAACCACAGTGGGACAAAAATCCCTGAAACTGTTGTCCAAGCTGACATCATTTCTGTAGTATATGCGGAGAATCGGAGGAAACAGGGTATGCATTAATAGAGATCGGGGAATGGTTGAAACTCCAATTTGGCTTGACAAGGCAGCTGATTACACTGTAGATTTCAAAGGAAGCAAAGGGTCCCACTGAAAACCACTGGCCATGAAAAGTCACGAGTAACAGTTGTTTTGGCAGCAAAGGCTAATGGAACCAAACTCCTCCCTTTATAGTGTTTAAGGGAAGCGAGGGACAAGGAACTGGACACTGAGTGGAGCTGTTTGTGTTTACAGTGAAAACAGCTGGATGAATGAAGACCGCCGCGCTATTCATCAGGAATAGTTCCTGCCCTTACCAGCTTAGTTCTACTTAATTCTCCGAGTAAACCCATTACAGAGGCTACATGGAGGGAGAGAGAGAGAGAGAGTGTGTGTGTGTGTGTGTGTGTGTGTGTGTAGGGGGAGCACGCATGAGCATGCGATATCTTATCGCTGCTCACTGAAGCGTAGCTCCCCCTTTCAACTGTATGCCACTGCATTTTGGAGCTTGTCATAGACAGCTCCAACATGCATTGGCTTACAGGGACCGTGCCTGCAAACACACTGACTGAATTGGAAGAGGGCTGACACACCTCCAGAAAACTCGGATGATGGCACTATGTTTATTGCACATGCGTGCAAGCAAACATAATAATGGGCTGGGCATAAACCATATGCAGAATACAGAGGAAATATTAAGAAAATCACCAAATGTTCCCAACTTCCCCAAGCATAATTTAAGGGATTTGAAACATAGATGCCTGAAAATCCCTTTGAAGGTTAATATTTATAGTAGAATGCAAAGAAGATTCTACTTATCGAAATTGTGGAATGAAGTAGATCCAGAAATTCGAAATGTGGATAATTTAGAACAGTTTAAATGATGTTTAGATCTAATCTGGAAAGACAAATGTACATATTATGGTCCCCTTGTATAATGTCTTGAGTTTGTTTTTCTCTGTAGGATCTGTATTTCAGTGCTGGTTTGTCTTCCTCTGACCAAGTTCATGACCTGGTCTGGGTTAGATAAATGAGTATATAATGTTCTTTGGTCTCTCCCTTTTTGTCCCTACCATTTAGGTTCTGCATTTTTGCCAAATACACTGTCAATCATGTGTATATCTACTCTGTGTATCCATCCTGAGTCTATTTCTCGGGGCAA
Source organism: Neoceratodus forsteri (assembly GCA_016271365.2). Taxonomy (NCBI): domain Eukaryota; kingdom Metazoa; phylum Chordata; order Ceratodontiformes; family Ceratodontidae; genus Neoceratodus; species Neoceratodus forsteri. The sequence goes on along the minus strand of CM057449.1, from coordinate 535,717,018 downwards.
ACTTAAACAGAGGGTTTGTTTCTTATGTATCTCTACTGATTGCATGTTTTTATAATTATATCTACAGTATGTACTTAATGCACAATGTGTGTACTATATGTTATAACATCTTATTATAAAGTTGTATAACATGCCATATATGTTTCTTGTGAAATCATAATCTTTTTACATGACAACTTTGATAAACAGGGCATCACACTCCTAAAAGTTATTTTCTTGTTAAAAAATGAAAGTTTTTACCTATCTAAATTGTCTAAAATGTGGGATAAATAACATCCTGTGTTTTATTCTGGTTGGGCTGTATTTCTGATGATGCTAAACTCTTCTTCATTACACATATTCTCTACATTCAAAAATGATTTTATATTTTGATGCTGTGTGGTTGAATCTTGCTATGCTTTTATATCAGCGGTTCCATACATCTATCACTTCCACCACCCCACTTTTGATAATTTTCTGCAAGCAATTATCTGGCCTTATGCTGTGCAACAAGTCCTTGTAACAGTACTTGGTCCACCACACAGCAGTGATATTATTTTAAATTGAGCATGTGGTCATACCGTACAGTAAAACTTTTCATCAATGATAGATGTCCAGAAGAGGACTACTTTACTGAAAAAAAGAATCCTGTCCTGGACAATAAGATGCAGGCACAAAAGTTCAAGTGAGCATATGCAGTATCAGTGGTTCAGTAGAGAGCACACTCACCTCTGGAGCTGAAAGACCAGATGGTTATGGGTTCTGGCCCCACAGCAGGTACTTAGATGGAAATACCCATGACTGACACTATAGTGCAGTGCAGTGGTGGTGGGGAAGGGTGCTACACAACTGAGGTGCCATCCTGCAGATGAGATGTTAAACCAAGGTCCCTTCTGTCCATCTCTGGTCACTATCTAGATGGAAGTAAAACATCCCATGGCACTTATAGAAGAGTAGGGGAATATTTTATTCAAAAACTTAAATGGATCATAATACAGTACAAACAAAAATCAAGGGAAAACTGTAAAGCAAACATGTATTAAGGCATACATCCCAGTCTAGAAATCATGAAACTTATTCAAAATATTAACATAAAACAAAAACCTTTAAATTAAAGAAAACACATAATAATTCATATAGTTCATCAAAATTCCCCCTCCCACGTCCCTAAAAGAAGGGGAAATTTTTATTAACAAAGCAAAACACAGATTAATACAAATACATGTATCACCTGCAAAACATAAACCTGTGAAAAACCCAAAAGGAAATATTTATCCAAAGATAACATCTATAACCCTATAAAGTTTCTTATATCTACATGTGACACTTCTGTTTGCCTTCCTCATAATAAAACAATACAATAACTATGCGGGCATTATCTTATATTCCTTGTCTATTCATCCTTATTTCTGAAAAAAAGGAAAACCTCTCCACCATGCTTGTACTTTTGCCCCCGGCTGTAATTTCATATCTTTAACATGTACTTCCTTAAATGCAGTTTCACATAAGTTGCTAAAAGAAACATAAGACATCCTTTTTAGCTGAAATATCAACTGGCTTCTTGCTTGCCAAAGATAAAACTTCAAATAGAAAAAACACATTTAAAGTGGTATCCCAACAATTATGCATAAGGTCTCAGTAATCTCCCAAGGCAATATTTTCATATACTATTAAATTAACCATGACAATCTCCACTTCTGAGCAAGATATGCCCATAATTGTTTAGAATAAGGGCATAATAACAGAAAGTGCTCCATTATCTCAGTCTAGTTAATACAGTCTGGATGGAGCAATTCCTTTCTTCTAAAACGTTATGTTTTGCTATTTCCTTTCAGTCCCAGTTTCCCATGTGCACATAACCACAGGGTGGATGGAGGAGCTGCATGGTAGACCACATCTCCGTAGTCAAAGATTGGGAGAATCATTTTGTGCACTAGCTCTCTCCTGACCGAGGTAGTTAGGCATCCTTTGTTGCGGTATAGTGCTCCTAGTTTAGAGTGTAGTTTTTTCTGAAGGAAGTCAATGTGGACAGAGAAGTCCAAGTGGCAATCAAGCCATACACCCAGGTATCTAAAGGAGGTGCAGGATTCCAAGGTGGTTCCATCCAGCGCATGAAAAGTGGGGGGAGCAGCTAGTCGGGAGAGTCTGGGCTGTATGCCGAAGGTTATGGATACCGTTTTCTTAGCATTTAGGACAAGTTGGTTAGAACTAAGCCAGGTTTGGATGGCATCAAAATCCTGCTGTAGGGCAGAGTTTAGAACCTCATTTGAGGGGCCGGAAGCGTACAGAACAGTATCGTCAGCGTACATTTGAATAGCTGAGTTTGGGCAAGTCAGTGGGAGGTCTTTTAGAAATATGGAAAAGAGAAAGAGGGCCCAGGACAGAGCCCTGGGGGACCCCTATGGTAACTGGGAGTGAGGGGGATACTTGTGGGCCAATTTTTACTGCTTGTTTCCTGCCAGATAGGTAGGCTTGGAACCACCTGGTGGCTAGATCGGATAGGCCTGCCTCATGCAGTTTTGAGATGAGTTTGGGGTGGGAGACGGTATCAAATGCCTTTGCCAGGTCAATGAATATGGCTGAGGTGAGGAACCCTTTATCCATGCCTGAGGCAATATCGTTAGTGAGTCTTAGCAGCGCAGTGATGGTGGAGTGTGATTTGCGAAAGCCTGACTGGTAGGGGGTGAAAAAGGAGGTAGTGTCAAGGAATTGTGTGAGTTGAGAGAGGGCTAGTTTTTCCTGTAGCTTGGCCAGAGTGGGGAGGAGGGAGATAGGGTGGTAGTTTCTGGGCTCAGATGGGTTGCCATCCTTTGGCAGTGGGATGACTACTGCCTCCTTCCAAGCTGTTGGAATTTGTGTTGAGGAGAAGGAGCGGTTTAGGAGATCAGCTAGGGGAGCTGCAATGGCAGGGGCAATAAGGTATAGGAGTTTGGCATCCAATCCTACTGGGCATTTTCCTTTATTAGGGTCTAGGGAATGTAGGGAGGCTAGGACTTCTGCAGTGGAGACTGGTCGGAAGGATAATTTGGTGGCAAGGGGTGAGTGCATGGGATTTTGGTGTGGGTGAGATGATTTGTGGGTTTGTTAGGAGAGATTTAGCACAGCTGGCAAAAAAGTGATTGAAAATAGTGGCAACTTTACTTGGCTCAGATACGTTTCTGCCCTGAATGGTTAGGGTAGGGGTGGGCAGCTGTATGAGGGAGTGAGCAAGATTTTAATAGATTTCCAGAAATTGGATGGATGGTTAAGATTGGAGGAGAGGGCCGCTTGGAAGAAGTTCTTTTTAGCCTGCCTTATGGCTTTGGTACAGTTGTTACGGAGGGTACGGTAATGTTGCAGGGATTCAAGGGTACCTGTTTGCCTTTGTTTTTTCCAGGCCTGGTCTCTCGCATGATATCTGGAAATAATGTCAGCAGAGACCCAGGGGAGATGGGTTTCCCTTACCCTTTTGCTTCTCAGGGGGGCGTGATAGTCCCAGACCACAAGAATTTGATTTCTGAGCATGTCAAAAGCATGGTCAATGGTAGGTGCCAGTTTGATGAATGACCAGTCGGCAGTGGCGAGGTCATTTAATAGCGAGGTGAGGCAGAGAGAATTGTATGCTCGCGTGCAGAGTGTCCTAGGTGGGAGGTGATTTGTAGGTCTATGCACCTTTCTGATCACATAGATCATGTGGTGGTCACTCAGTGAATCTGGTAGGAGACCAGCTTTAGTGATCCTGTGTGGGTGTGTTGTAAGAGCCCAGTCCAGGAGGGAGTGGTTTGGAGATTTTGTGTTGAGGCGGGTGAGTTCCTCGGTCTGTTGTGAGAGGTTAAGGGCTTTGCTCTTGCTGCTTAGTTTTGAGCAGCCTTTATCTAACCAGTTGTAAAGTCCCCAAGGATGTAGAGCTCACCGGCAACAGCCATATCTTTAAGAGAGGCTAGGAGGTCTATGATGGTTGTTGCTGGGGTGGCAGTGGCACAGTATAACCCTGCCATATACACTGGTGAGGTATGCAGTAGGACAAGTTTAATCATCTTGGTTTCAATATGAGGAGTGGAACCTGGGAGCTGGACAGGGGTGTATTGGAGCACATTTGATATATACATGGCAATGCCCCCGCCTTTCTTGTTGCCTAGTCTGTCCTGACGTATAACTGTGTAGCCGGGCACAGCTACTTCAGAGTCATTGTGCTGGGGTTTTAACCATGTTTCGGATATTACACAAATGTCTGGTTTGAGGGTTTGTGCAGTGACTTGCAGCTCCGGGACTTTGTTCAGTAAGCTGCGGATGTTGAGGTGAATTAGGTGAAGTCCCTTTGGCAGTTTTAAGGGGACAAGGTGGGTCGGATGTCCTGGGTTGGTTTCAACATCACCTGCCAGAAGGAGCATCAGGGTGAGGTATTGTAGGGCGGTAAGCCATTTACTTCTAGTTTTAAATTTGAGGTTGGAGAGAATCGGGGTGTGGTTTGATGTTGACTTCACTAGGCTACTTAGGGCAGCTAGGCGAAGGGTGAAGGATCAGGGGACGACGGAGGGGCAAGAAAACCATCCAGAATTCAGTGTGTGAGCCGGGTGCTCTTTGGGGGTATTTAGGGGACATGGGGAGTCAAGACAGAGCTAAAGATTAAGAGATTTGGGTCATTTTGGGGCTGGGTGGTTGGAGGTAGCAATACAAGAGAAGTGGCAATGGCTAACAAGGTTAAAATGAGCAGGAGTATGATTGAGAGGATTTTTTTTTTTTTTGCAGTAATAAGCTGTAGTTAGTGATAACAGCCACTACTGGTGAGATCTGCTAACCTGCAGATCTGAAAGTGGGCTGATAGGTTTTTGAGAGTCACCTGACCTCTCAGTTACCTATATATTGGAGTGACGACCAAGGGTGGTGGTGGTGGGGGTGGTGGGGAGCCAGCGCGCAGCGCCTGCGGTTCAAGACCTCTGCAGCACTGCTCCAGGAGTCTCTGTTCTGAGCTCGCTTGGCCGTGGCTTACTCTTTTGAAAAGGGTGCCAAGGTAAGACAATAGGCCTAGGCCTCTGATTTCTGGCTCTTAGGCCTGTCGTACCTGTAAAATCAGTCTTTGGTTTAGGGGGTTTCCATCTTGTCCTGCTTCCTGGGGAGGGCTACAGTGTCCCTCGTGACCTCGTGGGGATGGTTGGGGGAGGGCAGCAGTCCCCTACCCTCTCAGACCTGCTGTAAAATCAGTCTTTGGTTCAAGGGGGGAGTTTCCATCTTGTCCTGCTTCCTGAGAAGGGATACAGCATTCCTCATGACCTCATGGGATGGTTGGGGGAAGGCAGCAGTCCCCTACCCTCTCGGACCCACTGTAAAATCAGTCTTTGGTTTGGGGGGGTTCCGTCTTGTCCTGCTTCCTGGGGAGGGCTACAGTGTCCCTCATAACCACGTGGGGATGGTTGGGGGAGGGCAGCAGTCCCCTACTCTCTTGGACCAGCTGTAAAATCAGTCTTTGGTTTGAGGGGGTTCCGTCTTGTCCTGCTTCCTGGGGAGGGCTACATAGTCCCTTGTGACCTCATGGGTATGGTTGGGGGAGGGCAGCAGTCCCCTACCCTCTCGGACCCACTGTAAAATCAGTCTTTGGTTTGGGGGGTTCCATCTTGTCCTGCTTCCTGGGGAGGGCTACAGCATTCCTTGTGACCTCGTGGAGATGGTTGAGGGAGGGCAGCAGTCCCCTACCCTCTCAGACCCTACCCTATCTGCCCATGCTGTGAGAAAAGGGCCTAAATTATTAAGAACCCTTGTCTTTGCTAAAGAATTTGCATTTGTAACAGCCAGTTGTAGAGATCCAGACCAAAATATTGCTTGAAAAAATACTACCAGATTCAGCATATTTAAACCCCCTTTATGTTTAGGCAAATAAGTTACATCCCTTTTCACTGGGATGAGCCGTGATTCTCATAGCATCTGAAAAAATTATCATAGAAGTTTAGCGTAATTTTTAAGAGGTAAAGGGAATACCGAACTAACATATAATAAGCATGGCACAAGAAACTGTTTATTAATAAAAATCTATTTAACTTTGGAAAATGTTCAGTATTTCCATCTATTTCCTTTCCCCTCACAGATATTTAAACTATCCTCCCAATTTTTATGTGCCATATCTCCTACACCAAAAAATACTCCCAATATTTTAATAGGATCTTTTGATATGGTAATAGCAGCTATTTGTGTGGGTCCCATTTTTGATGTTCTAACCTGTATACCTATACTCTAGCTTATATTTAACCCTGCCCCTGAGATTTTAGAATATTTCCCCATGGTTCTTAACATTGAGTTTATGCTCTCCTCATTTTCTAAAAAAAGACAGAGGTCATCAGTATATGCAACCAGTTTTATCTCCTTGGGCTCATGCATGCCTCTGATTCCATGGATCTCGGGATTATTTAGAATATGCCATATCAAAGGGTCCAGTACAAAAATGTACAGCAATGGGCTTAGAGAACATCCTTGCTACACACCAAGTTGCACTGAGATTTTTTTTTTAGACTTTGGTAACCAGGTAAGGCCCACTAGGTACAAGTGCCTGTTTTCAGGGGCAACCTGGGAGCACTGGGCAGTTAAGTGACTTGCTCAGAATCACACAGTATGCAAGTGGAGGTTGTGAGACTCAAACCAAGGTCTGATCTGCTGGATGTACCAAGCTTATTCATAGCTCACTACGCTAACCTCTGGGTTATACTGCCAGCCCAGAAATCCATTTTCCCTCTTTACCTGCAATAATGGGAGTTATTTCTATGGATCTATATCTCCTCTTCAAACAGTGTATGAAGTGTAAGGGAATCCCATAGTATTCTAAAACTTGAAACAGAAAATCATGACTGACCTTATCAAATGCCTTGTACTGATCAAGGAGAGCACATAGCTCGCCCACCCAGTTCTAGTACTGTATTCAATTACATCTCTAATTATAGATAGGTTCTTTTTAATATTCCTACCTGGAAGCAAGCAAGTCTGAACAGAATCAATCAGGTGCAGTGCAGTACAGCCTGTCTCAGCCTTTCTAGTAATAATGTGGTAAGAATTTTGAAATCTGAATTTAAAAGGTAAATTGGTCTCCAAGTATCTAGATACCTCCTGTCCCCTTTTTATAAAGAAAAACAATTAAGCCTTTTGAAAAATCTGGGTGTATTATATTCTGAGAAAAGAAATAATTATATACTTTGGCTAAACAAAGGGCCACAGTATGCCCATATACTTTATAAAAGAATTAGATAATCCATTCCTACCTGAGGAAGTTCTGTACTTTAAGGTATGATTAATATCCAGTATTTCTTGAGGGGTGATTCGACTGGTAAACATATCTTTCACATTTTCCTCTATTTCAGGCATTTTGATTTCCTTTAAATATCCCAGTATCTCTTCCATAGATACCATAAAGGGCTGGTTTAGGGTGAATAAGTAGTTTTCCACTTCTTGTCTTATATCAAAGGTTGATGTTAAGATAGTCCCTTGTGATGTCACTAGTTCTGAAAAGCTAGAATTGGTCCTCCTTTCCTTGCAGGCCTCGCAAGGATCCCATTAAGAAGTTTTATTTAGTACCAAAGGTAATTTCTGCCTGTAAAGAAATTGATCTGTCATTTTGTAATTTTATCATCTGTTGTTTTAAAATTGTAATTTGTTTAGAATAGTCCTGTTTTGTACTATAAGTAAATGATTGTTATTTCAATAATTGAGTTCTCAGTTTTATATATATTCCAAAAATGTTGTGTTAGATATTTGTTTTCCATGTTTTTGGAACCATTCTGTTTGATCTTTTTGTGTGTCCTCTCACCACAAACCTAAATCCTCATATAAATCTACAACTGAAATTCTAGCCATGATGATGGATGTAACATTCAAAACTAACCTCTGGTTCCTTAAGAATGGAGGTATTTAGTCTCTATGTAGTGGTGAAACGTGTTACATAGAAACATAGAAACATTGAATTTGACGGCAGATAAGGACCGCTTGGCCCACCCAGTCTGCCCATTTCCCTACCTGATGGATAAGCTGCAGATCCTAGTTAACTAGCAGCCTACTTCTTCCTACCCCCACCCCCTAGAATTGCCTTATGACTGTCCCATGCATGCTTGAATTCCACCACTGTTTTTGACTCCACAACCTCCTCCTAAAGGCCGTTCCATACATCCACAACCCTCTCTGTGAAAAAATACTTCCTTAAATTACCTCTGAGCCGCCCGTCTTCTATCTTCAAATTGTGCACCCTTGTTCTTGCACACCTATTGTTTTATTCACTGAAATGTTTGTTTTAAGCAGTAAATGATCTGAAAAGTCAAGTGATATAGTAGATGTGTTTTTTGTTGACAGTTGTTTTGAGACCAAAATATAATCAATCTTAGAGGTTAACGTATTCTTAACAAAGGTATGAGTGATATTAGAAGCTGCACATACCAAACAGTCTGTAAGATCATCCATTTCTACTAAGCTCTTAAAGACCACTGAGTCACAATAAACTTTTTTATCCGCCAAATTGCCATTTCTTGATGTCCAAGGTGCAATTAAAGTCCCTCCCAAAATAACTGCTTTAGCAGTGGCCAAAAAGGGTTGTAATTGTTCAATGATACTCTGACTGCTTTTTTCTGAGGTGCATAAACAGAAATGAATCTGCAAGGGGTATCCTGCCAAATACCGTCTACTAATAGAGCCTTTCCCGGGATAATATCCACTAATTTTTTTAATGTAAATTTATACCCTGAAAATAATATGCCAACTCCATTCACCTGATCTGGCCCAAAAGACCAATATGATGGTCCCCAGACCCAGTTGTTCTTAGCAAGCTGCATAGCAGAATAATAATTCAACCAAGTTTCCTGCAGAAAGGATACTGCAATATCTAAATCATGTAATAATAAAAAAACTGCAGATTGTTTCCTAGTATTATGTATGCAACAGTATGAACATTTAGAGAGGCAACTGAAAAGAAAGACATAGTAAGAAGTTATGCAATAATTCCCATTCCTTTTTAGTCATCAGTATGGTTTCCTCCTTTTCTTTTTTTCTCTTTTCTCAAATGGTTGTTGGTCAACCACCACAGTCCAAGATTGTGATGACACATCAGACACTAAATCATCCTGTCCAGATTCCCCCCAACTTTTAACAGGTAACACCTCATATTGATTTTCAGTCACAATTTCTCCTCCTTGTATCCTCACTTTAGTTAGTCTCAGGCTGTGTCTTCTGGGCTCTGGTTTAGACCATGCATCTTGGGGGGGGGCATAGCAGATGCTTGACCATTCTCCATTGTAATTGGGTTTTGTTGGGCTATGTCCATGGGGGGGAGCTAATGTCTCTTTGGGTCATACTTCTTCAGGTCATTCTGGTGAGGGGGGCTCCAAAAATGCAGTTTTCCACAAGAGTTCTATTTAAAGTATCCAACCATGCAAAACAAGAGTTCCAGAGCACACATAAGAAACCCATTAATATTTACTTAATACAATCATTGAACACTGAATTATCTCTACAAGAGGGCACAAATAAAGTGGCTTGTGAACCTACTATTTCCCATCTGTTGTAAACATAAAAGGAGACCATAATAATTCCAGCCCCAATTAGGGGAGCAGTACCAGAATAACAAATATACCACATAGTATAACTGAAAGGAAATCTTGAACTGTACCTCTGACAGAAAAACCCTAATGAAAGAATATTGCTTATGGAAAATACAAGGAAGAACCAACACAGTTAATAATCATAGGAAAAACTCAGCATAATCATTGTGAAACAATTAGCCAAAGGGGCAAAAGAACAACTCAACTGAATTCCTAATAAAGTGATAAATCTGAACATTAATATCATGCTTCCAAGGCATTGAGGAATATTAAACACCTTGCTCTTGGGAAATACCAACAGATGGCAGGGCACTATGCAGGGCAAAGCCAGGGTTAACCCAGGGCCCCTAGGCACAGTAAGTGCCAGACCTTGAAAAAAGCCATCATCCAGTCTTACTAACATGGCAAAAAACCTAGCCACAACCTCGTGAGGAAGTAAAGGATCTCACAGTTGGTGTAGGCTAATGCCCAGTTCAATATAGGAGCCCAAGGTAAACTCCAGAAGGCAGCCTGCATTAACTGGCCTGTCCTTGAGGTGCGGGTACCGTTATGAGATCCTCAGTGATAAAAATGGCATGGAAAGGTTCCACCAGCATCAGTGGCCTAAGTAGTGACATTAGTGGGATATCCATGAATTAAGTAGGAGTCCAGAGGGAAAAAAATACCAAACACTTACATAAATTTCAAGGGTGGGCTACAAAAGTCTGTCAGTAAACCAACAGAATAGAAATAGCCCCCCAATCTTAATAGTGCTTGGTCAATATAAGCTCTCAATGAAAGGGAGGGGGTATCTGAGCCATAGGAGATGGCACAGAATGATAAGTCCCACAGGTCCCCCTTCCCCACCTGAGTGCTAATCAAGATCATCCCACCCACTGAAATTTACCAGTCCCAATTAAGGAAAACCCATAGCCAGAAGCTCTCCAGGTTAAAGGCCTGGTAAATGCTCTAAGTACATCAAACTGTCCAACTGTCAGAAATTATCTGGAGTATATAGCTCTGGATCAACAAGAGGTGAAACAAGCATTGGTCAATGCCAAGTGTTGCTTGCTGTCATGAGCAGTGGAAGTGCAGGAGTTAGACATATGCAGTATAGGAATGGCAGTGAAGTATTGAACTGATGCCAACTCCACCCCACCCTGCAGAGATGGACAGGCAATGGGGTATGCCTTTGGACTGTTGCCCATAACAGTCATGACATTTCACCTCAACCTACCCTGCAGACACAAGTGTTGAGGTGTGCCTTGAAGTGTTTGGGCTTTACACTCACTTCATTCCATAAGGAAATACACTGAAATGAGTGCAGTATAGGAGAATGGGGTGAACTCTGAGGCCAAAGGGTCCAAGGCGCATCTTGATGCCTGCCACTGGTTGCAGGGTGGGGGTGGAATGGCATGAGCATTACTGTCGACAATCCCAAGTCACACCTCTGATGCCTGTCAGTAACTACAGGGTAGGCCGTTATGGTCAAAAACCCTAACACCCTGGGCGTTTCTTGGTATTTTTACTCCAAGTTTTCAACATGGGCTTTTTGTGATCCCATCCCATAAACAGTGACACTATCAGTTCGTTAGCTGAAAGGTGATTTTGCACAGTGACTATGCCATTTGGCGCCACAGGTGCGAAAACACATTTCAAACAGGATGTGAAATATGACAGCTGTCCTGTTCATGAGGAGGTGTAAAAAATTGCAGCATTGAAAATCTGGAATGAAAATATTAAAAAACTGGTGAAGTCATGAGTGTGCGTAGAAGCAGTGCAACGCACACACATAATGTAATTAGTTTTGGGATTTTTTTACAGCAGATTTTCAACATAGGCATTTTGGGACCTCTGCTCATTAACAGTGTTGCTGTGATTTTCTTGTCTATCCCAAACACTGATTTCCCACTGTGACCATGCTATTCTGCACTGGAAGTGTGAAACACATTTCGGCCTGGGTGTGAAAAACGACAGCTGTACTGTTCATAAGGAGGTGGGGAAAAATGCCAGTGATGAAAATCTGGACTGAAAAGATTATGAATTTGTGAACTTATGAGGGTGCATGGAAACTGCACAATGCACGCTCGTAACACAGTCATTTTATGGACTTTTGTGACCAAATTTTCAACATAGCCATTTTAAGACCTCTGCTCATGAACAATATCACTGTGATTTTCTTAATCTGTCCTGAACATTGATAGTGCACACTGATCATGCCACTGTGCACTACATGTGTGAAAACACATTTCAGGTGAGATGTAAAAATGACAGTTATATTGTTCATACGGAGGTGTGGCAAAATGGCAATGCTGAAAATCTGGAGTGAAAATATTAAAAATGCTCGAAGTTATGAGCATGCGTATGAACTGTGCAATGCACTCTCGTAAAACAGTTATTTTTGGGGAATTTTTTTACCAAATTTTCAACATAGGATTTTTGGGGACCTACCTCATGAACAGTGTCACTGTGATATTCTTAATCCGTCCTGAACATTGATTTCGTACACCGACTGCGCCATTGTGCTCTACATGTGTGAAAACACATTTCAGGTGTGATGTGAAAAATGACAGCTGTACTGTTCATAAGAAGGTGTGGTAAAACGGCAATGTTGAAACTCTGAAGTGAAAATATTAAAAATGCTCGAAGTTATGAGTGTGCATAGGAACTGTGAAACACATGCTTGTAAAACAGTCATTTTTGGGAAATGTTTCATCAAATTTTCAACATAGGGTTTTTGGGGCCTACCTCATGAACTGTTGCACTGTTGTTTCATTAATCAGTCCCAAAAAGTGGTTCCATGCAGTGACTGTGAAATCACCTTTCAGGACCAAATGACAAAATTACAGTGACTGAGTTCATGAGGTGGGGTTCCAAGAACTCCATGTTGAAAATTTAGTGAAAAAAATTCCCCAAAATGGTCGCGATATGCACTGAAGTTGAAAAAAAAACACATTTATGCCATTATACAGCTTACTGACATTTCTTCAATTCATGGTCGGCTTTGAAGAGTGCAGACATGTTCCGGTCCACCGAAGATCATCACGCTGGGCTCCGGAGGTTTGTATGGGGTGAGGGGGGTGTTGGGAGGCAGGGTGTGCAGAGGGTGGGCGTGGGTAAGGGGAGTGGCCACGGACTCATAGAGGGACCATTTTCTGTTTAACAGGGTTAAAAAAAAACCTCGAGGGAAGGTTTTCTTTTGGAGGGCATTAAATTTTGGCACACTGGGGTGGGCTACCAGCATGCCACCTGAGTGTTTGGGGGCTGTAGCAAACAGGGATTTGGCACCCCATAGGCACATACTGAGTGCGGGGACAAGAGCCGAGATTAACCCTCTTGGCACACGTAGAAATTGGGAAGGGGAGCATTATGCTGACGGGGAGGGCTCCCCCATTGGCAAAATTACCAGGAAGGGGGCATGCAGAGAGAGGGATTGGGCACGCCTGTCAGCTTTCTATTTATTAAAATGTTTCACCAGGAAGGCACGCTGAACAGTGGGTGGCAGATTTCCGTCGGCTTTGTGGGGACTGTGAGATGTCAACAAAGAAGCCATCGCCATGGGAACACAGCACAATGGAGCTGTGTATTTGACTGCTTCAGTCAGGGAGGCCCTGCCATACAAATAGCTGATTGCATAGTGATGGGACACTCCCTGATTGCAGTGGCTCAGTTACTTTGATCGAGTGGCCTGCTCATTATCTGCTGGTGATCAACAGCATGCTCCTCTATTGGCTGAGGCAGAGACCAGCCCCAGAATGGGCTGCTGCCATTCGGCCCAACACTGCCGCACCTCCACAAGCTGCTTGTGAAGAAAACCTGATGCAATGTGTTTCTTGCACATACATGCAAGCCACACAAAAAGGACAGGAGGAAGCCACTCTGTTACATAAACACAATTTCCCTCTATTGCCATGGCCAATGTACTGCATCAATGAGACAATAAAAACTTTAACAGTTAAAAAATACCTTCACACTACAAGAAAAGCTACAGGATAGATACTATTAAATGGAACATAACAACCAGTACATAACAATAGTCCTGTATAGGTCCAATATATAAGCCAAAGCATCCTTTCTTTTCCTCTGTAGTGCCCTTGATAGCTGGTCACTATAAGTTAAAAAAGGGAAGGGTTACTAAGGAGCGGCCACTTGGAAGCCAGCAATTAAGATATCAGAAATGAGTATCACCTTTTCCATATTCTGGCTAGTCTTAGAACAGGCCAACTGCTATTAATATAAAACACTAAGTGGCAACTAAACAAGGCTCAAACAGGAAGCTGCTAAATGCCCCAAATACCTCAAGATGTATAAAGGAGGGGTAAGATAATTACAGATTGAAAATCACACTGTCAGCTCAAACAGATCCCACTGGTACAGCAAAAAAAAAAATGCCCACACCACTTGGGGGGACAGGCAGAAAAGCAGTAGTCTAAAAGAGGAGGAGGAGTAGCTCTCTATGTAAAGGAAGGGATCAAAGCAACAGAACTAAAGAGTAAACAGGGAGCAGATGAGGCACTTTGGGTCACCCTGGAGACAGGAAATGGCACCACAATCCGCATGGGGGTTGTATACAGACCCCCATCTCGGTGGGAGGGAATAGACAAGGAAATGATAGAAGGCTTTCTTAGAATGGTAGAAAAAGGGGAGATATTGTTGATGGGGGACCTGAATATGCCAGATGTTAAATGGAGCACCTTTGCTGCAGGCACATCCAAGAGCAGGATCATTCTTGATGCCCTACAGGGGGCATGCCTCAGACAGCTAGTATTGGAACCCACTCGGGAGGGAGCAATCTTGGACCTGGTACTTTCAAATGGGGATGGAGAAAGAATCTCAGATTTAGAAGTGGGTAGCCATCTGGGAACAAACGACCACCAAACAGTGTGGTTCATGATAAACACAGCCATACAATCAAGCCATACAAAAGGAAGATTACTAGACTTTAGGAGGGCTGACTTTGGGAAAATGAGAGAGCGTCTCAGAAAAGCACTAGCAAACAGGCAAGAAGGAGGAGTGGAGGAACAATGGGGAGTGATCAAAACAGCCATCACAGAGGCAACAAGCCTTTGTGTAAAGCAAATCAATAAAACACAATGAAGGAAAAAAACGCTATGGTTCTCAAAAGAGGTGGCAGGAAGGTTAAGGAGAAAAGGACAGCATTCAGGAAATATAAGGAAATACAGAAGGAGCAGGACAGAGAACTTTTCAGTTAAAGCAGAAAGAGGCTGGGAAGGCAGTCAGAATAGCAAAGGCCCAAACCGAGGAAAGGATTGCCAATTCTGTTAAGAAGGGGGATAAGACCTTTATGGGTACATTAGGGGAGCAAAGAAAGACCAAAGGAGGAATACTGAAGCTTAATAAAGGGGAGGGAATGTGGGTAGAGGGTGACAGTGAAAAAGCAGGGATACTGAACGAATATTTCTGCTCAGTATTCACAAAGGAAGAGGAGGGGGAGTTACCTAAACCAAACAAGAGAAACACTCTGAAGACGGGGGTCGATACCAGTCAATTTACAGAAGAAAGGGTTCTGAAATAACTAATAAAATTGAAGGTGGACAAAGCAATGGGGCCTGATGGGATTCACCCAAGAATTCTAAAAGAACTATGGGTAGAACTAGTGACACCGATGACTACTCTCTTTAACAAATTATGGGAGGATGGGGTGGGCACCCAAGGACTGGAGGAGGGCAGATGTGATTCCTCTTCACAAAAGTGGGAGCAGGACAGAGGCAGGAAACTACAGACCAGTTAGTTTGACCTCAGTGGTAGGGAAAATGATGGAATCACTTCTGAAGGAAAGAATTGTTGAGTACCTAGAGGCCAGTGGGGCACAGGACCCAAGGCAGCATGGATTCACGATGGGAAGGTCATGTCAGATGAATCTAATAGATTTCTTTGACTGAGGGACCAAAGTAGAAGACCAGGAAGGGCTGTGGACATGGCCTACCTAGGTTTTAGCAAGGCATTTAATACAGTCCCACACAAAAGATTAATACACAAGATAGCCAGCCTTGGAGTGGGTCCCAAGGTGGTAGCCTGGATAAAAAATTGGCTAGACAACAGGACGCAAAGGGTAGTAGTAAATGGAGTATACAGTGAAGAAACGAGATTACTTAGCGGGTACCGTAGGGTTCGCACTTGGACTGGTCCTTTTAATGTCTTTATAGTGACATTGCAGAGGAACTGGAAGGAAAAGTATGTCTCTTTGCAGATGACACAAAGATCTGCAACAGGGTTGATACACAAGATGGAGTGGAAAGGATGAGAAGGACTTGGCAAGGTTGGAGGAATGGTCAAATGTATGGCAGCTCAGATTCAATGCAAAGAAGTGCAAAGTAATGTGAAACAAAACCCAGGGAAGCGTACACAATGGGGGTGATACTGACAACAGTAAAAATAGAAAGGACCTGGGGGTAATTATATCAGATGACCTAAAGGTGGGCAAGCAATGTGAGAAGGCAGTAAGGAAGGCTGGGGGGATACTGGGATGCATAGGAAGAGGCATCAATAGTAGAAAACAAGAAGTTGTTATCCTTCTGTACAGACAGTTGGTGAGACCCCATCTGGAGTACTGTGTGCAGTTCTGGAGACCCCATCTCCGCAAAGACATAGACAGAGTGGAGGCTGTCCAGAGGAGGGCAACCAAAATGGTGCAGGGTCTGCACCAGAAGACATATGAAGAAAGACTAAAGGAGCTTAATATGTATACTCTTGAGGAAAGAAGAGAGAGAGGGGACATGATAGAAACTTTCAAGTACCTCAAGGGAATTAACAAAGTCCAAGAGGGTAGCATCTTCCAGAAAAAGAGATGTGCAAGAACAAGGGGGCACAATTTGAAGATAGAGGGGGACGGCTCAGGGGTAATGTGAGGAAGTATTTTTTCACTGAGAGGGTTGTGGATGCATGGAACAGCCTCCCTGAGGAGGTCGTGGAGTCAAGAACAGTGGGGGACTTCAAGAATGCATGGGACAGGCATAAGGCAGTCCAAGTGGGGGGTAAGAGGAAGTAAGCTGTTTGTTAACTAGGACCTGCAGCTTATCTGTTAGGTAGGAAAATGGGCAGACTAGGTGGGCCAAGCGGTCTTTATCTGTCATCAAATTCTATGTTTCTATGTTTCTATGTCTATAACCACAAATAGCTATCAGGAGGTGTGCTGAGGCAAAAAGGCAACCTGTCCAGTGCATCTAATGAGATTTATGCCTCCTAAAGGTTTGCAACAAAGTTTTTATTTCCAAGAATGCCAGTTCAGTGAGATGCTTTTTGCTATGTGGTGAGGAAGATTTTGTCCACACCCCTTTCTGAAGGGGCCGTTCTTCACCAGCTATGCTCTGATCCATGGGCTCCTCAGAAATGTTGTATTTTTCTTTGCTGTCTGCTCTCGAACCACTTCCTCTGGGTCCTCAAAGATTAAAGTGCCATCCCAAAAGAAAATCTGTAGACAAGGTGAGTACAGGGTGGTAAATTTTAATATATGTGCTTTCAATACTTGTAACACTGTAGCATATGCCTTACATTTGGCAAAGAAGACTGAGGAGTAGTCATTATCAAAAAACAGGAAACTCCCTTAATAGGTGATGACTCCTTTACTCCTTTTCACCAAGTTCTCTTCAAAACATCTTGCTTACCAGCCTAATTTAAAAACAAATGAAGAATATTAGCACTGAGCTGCATATTTTAACTGCAAGGCTTCACAAACATTCACAAAAGATGAAGGAGCGAAGAAGCCATAGCCCATATTTGCTCCTATATGTCTAAAAATAAGATAAAATGCCACCATTCCTAAAGAATTTATCCAATCCATTTTAAAACTGTCACTGGAGTTACACTCAAACACAGAAAATGGTAGTCGATTCCAGGGGTTCACCACCCTTATGGAAAAAAAGTACTTTCTATTGTTTGTTTTAAATTTGTTAGGTTTTAGTTGTAAGGAGTGGCCTCTAGTGTTAATATAATTATCCTTTAGCTTAAGATTTAATTGTGTCTTAAGGTAGTTATCTTGTGCAGTGTTGCTGAGCAATATAAGATCCCCTTAAACTCCTGTGTTTCAGAGAGTACAGGTTTGGGATTAAGTGCCCAGTGTGCCCATTCAGTCATGAGTGGGCAGGGATCCTGGATGTCTATGATCGAGGGGAGGAAAGTTCTACAAAAAACCTATTATATTTTTACTTTTGGACCCTTTAGAGACACCATATATATGAAGATTATTCCTCCTTGATCTGTTTTCAAGGTCCTCACAATGATCTGCCAGTCATTGTTTATCTTGTAGTAGTCTAATAAATGCCCTCTTTAAAGAATCCACCTGGGAGTCCATATAAGAGGCATGTAACCTAATGCTCCAAGCCAAGCCTGTTCCAAGCCTATAACCTTATGCTCTAGAGCCAACTTCAGAATCCTTCAGTTAGCTACTTAGTGAGTGAATCTCAATCCAAAATTCCTGGAGCTCCTCCATAATTGCTGTGTTTGTTGGCTGCATGGATTCTATCATGTCACAACCCTCCATGTTGCACTGCCCAGATCCCAGTGATGGCCCAGCTGAAATGACCCATTAGGGCTCCAGTTGATGACTGCAGTTTGTGAGCTTTGAGCCACTTTACATGGGAATTGATAGGTTCTGGTATGATAAATGGGAACAAAAAGTAGCTGAAAGTCCACGTTGTAAAGCAATTTGTAAAGCAGGGTTATGAGATTGAGACCTACATCGCTATGCTGCACAATGACATCATCAGAAGTCTCATCTCCATTTCTTCATCCCTGTGATGCTCCTTATACTTTTTGAGGGCCATCTACTTTTCCTTTACAGCAACCCCCACCTCCCTTAAACATAGAGATGTACTCCATTTTCTCTTGCTAACCTTCCGGATGCACAGACTAGACATCTGCAATATCCATTCCTTGATCATGACCCATTTTTATTCAACACTCCCCTCCCTGCAGCTTGTCCCCTCTCAGCTAATCCTTGAGCAGCTCCCTCATGGCCTGGAAGTTCACACTTCTGAAGTCCAGCACCCTTGTCCTTGAGCAGTCCTTCTCTGCCCTAGTCCTAACATGGAACAACACTGTCCAATGGTCGCTGTTTCCTAGTGTTCCCCATACAGTGACTTCCCCACTGCTGTCCACGTTAGTAAGTACTAGGTCCAGCACTACACCTTTTCTAGTGGGTTCCCTTACTAACAGACTCAAGAAGTCCTGCTGAAAATGATCCAGTAGCAGAAGTTGTCGTGGGTATGCTCCAATCCATGTAAGGCATACTGAAGTCCCCTGCAGTAGCACCTCCACCTAGCTAGCCATCCTCCATATTTCTTCCCCTGCAATGGTGACCTAAATACCGCACCAGCTTTTATGATTTTCCCTTCCTCTTTCTCTAGCTATAGTATATCCAAAACAATTCCACTTTCTTCCTTTTGTCTTCTGCATTAATTACCATGCTTTTTATTCTGTATTTAATATACAGTACCACACCTTCTGCTTTCTTCTGCTCTGTATCTCTCCTGAACACAGAGTATCCTGGGAAGGCCATATCTTAGTCATGATGCCTTGTGGCCCGTATCTCTTTGATTGCTGCCATGTCCAGTTGTGAGCACCCACCACAGGCATAAATTCCATGAGATGGTTTTACTTATAAAACTCTGATGAAGCAAGGGGGCAAACTTGTGAAATGTTAGTTTTGTCCTTATGGTATTGCAAGTGGTCACACCACTGCTGGGAGCTGTGAGAGCACGTTTTTTAATAAGAATGTTTTTTTATAAGTAAAACCATCTCCTACAGTTTACGCCTGTGATGGGTGCTCAGTGCTGTTCTTTTTCATCTATTTTTTAGAGCTAGCACCACCACTAAATCCTGGTGCTGCTTACTTTTTTTCTTTGTGCCAAGTCCAGTTGTGCCTCCACAGTTAGAGCTTCCATGTCACAATTTTTTCTAAGCCTGAATGGGGATATGTAGCAGTTCTTGGAGGATTGCTGTATCCCACAATCAACTGCTCCATGTGGAAGGAGGGATCAGCTTTTTCACTGAGTTAGTCGTCAGGTGCCTGGCCCTGATCTGCCCCTTGACCCATCTACAGAATGCTTCCAGCCCCTATGTGCTCCTCGGTACATGTGAATCACAGCATCTGGGAGTTGAGATGTCTGCCATGTGCCAAGTCCTTCCCTGGGGCATGATGTGCTCAGTACAGCTATGCACAACATATGCATATGCTGGTTCTACTGTGGATAAGACCAAAAGTACAGGAAACGGCACTGAAAATGCTGCATGACTCATGGATAAATAAAGCCTCTGTGCACCATTACTTAATTTATGTCTCTCATTCGTTTCATAGAAAAAGGTCTTGAAAGTATATTTCAAGGGTGGAGTCTTAAATCAGTTGTCCAGATCTAATCTGTTGTCCTTATATAGCATGACTATGATTTGAATGTTCTTTTTGTTTTTAGCACATTTTTAGGAAACAAGTAAACAGACTGAGATAAGAATGAAAAAC
The DNA here is from genome assembly GCA_016271365.2 of Neoceratodus forsteri. Taxonomy (NCBI): domain Eukaryota; kingdom Metazoa; phylum Chordata; order Ceratodontiformes; family Ceratodontidae; genus Neoceratodus; species Neoceratodus forsteri. Next base: position 535,697,044 of record CM057449.1, on the reverse strand, counting down.
AGCATGAAGAGTTATTAAGTTGTGATAAAGAGGTCATGCCAGGTAAAGCAGAAAAAAAGATGGTGTTGGTAGTTGCAAGTAATGTTCAGTAATTTGCAACACACAGGGAACTGAGAGGATAAGCTTTGAGAAATTGCTAGACAAGTTAAGTATGTTTGTGATGGAAAAAGTTTGAGGAAAGACTTGTTTTCAGTTGTTAATATTTTTAAGTCCAACTCTGTGCTTCAGTTCTGTATGCAGCATATTTTCATAAAAACTTACTTTTTCATCTTCTAAAATATGCTACAGAATATATTTTTTATCCTTTCCTTTTCTTTTCTAGGATGAATAACATAGCTTCACAGCTTCTCCTAAATCTTAAATGAAAAGCATTTTACTGACCTAACTGATCTCATACTGTATTTTTTATAACATAGGAAGTGTGAGGTCGGTTTGGGATAATTAAATACTTTTTAAAACACCATGTGAAAAAAATATTGCATTTTCACAGGGTTTTACTATTTTGCTGTGACATCCCTGATGGAGACATCCTGAGAGAAACAACCACATTACTGAGTGTCAGAATTGCACTGTCAGGGATGCCTCCGTATTTCTTTCAGGGGGCTGCAAACCCCAAACCCCCATGTGAGGGGCTCCTTCCCCTATACCCCCAAGTCTCTAGGGATACGACTCTGAGTCAGAGTTGTCCTGGAGGAGGGGGCAATAAACCCTGCGAGGCAGTCCCAGGACCAACAGAGACCGTCACAGCGAAGTGCAATTTTTGCCCAATCCTGTCGCAGTGATGGTCTGCACACTAGGGGGTTCGCTGTAGTGATGGCAAACATTTTCAAAGATATGCAGAAGATCACTAGCAGGGGGGGTACAAGAAAAAAAAACACTAACATTAAGCATAATTATTGTAACTCTAATAGTTTTAAACATTTTATTTTAGTACATAGGGACTGGGTGAGGTGGATCAGGAGAAAATACTGAGCTTGTTCAAGGCAGAAAACTAAAAAGCAAACCAAACCAAAGGTTGTATTCAGCAATGCAGGCAGGAGGCCACATGCAGATTATGCCAAAAAGGAACATGCACAGTCTGCAGAACACTGACGCCAAGCAGATCCATGCAATAAACCCAGGAACACAATGAAGGACCAGCCTCTCACAGATAGCAGAGGAACAGGCCATAGAGCCCCACTCTCTGTAGCTGTCCCCTCTCCCCTGCCACCAATTGAGGCCATGCCACCTATACACAATTGTCACGGTGTCCACCAGGCATTGTGGTGATGAAACTCTACACACAGGTACATGTGATATGAGGTATAAGCTATTTACCTGTGGCACAACCCACAGTGAGTTACCATACAGATGCCAAGGCTATGGGGAGAGCCATTGGGATACTGGGGTGCATAGGAAGAGGTATCACCAGCAGAAGGAAGGAAGGAGGTGGTGATGCCTCTGTACAAATAATTAGTAAGAACACATTAGTGTACTGTGTCCAGTTCTGGAGACTGCATCTCTGTAAGGACATAGACAGGGCAGAGGCAGTTCAGAGAAGGGCAATAAAAATGGTACAGGACCTGCACCATAAGTCATATGAGGAGAGACTGAGGGACTTCAATATGTGTACCCTGGAGGAGAGAAGGGAAAGGGAGGATATGATAAAGACCTTCAAATATGTCAAAGGCATAAATAAGGTAAAGAAGGGTAGGATATTTCAGAAAAAGAGATGTTCTAGAACAAGAGGTCAAGACATGAGGCTTTAAGGGCATAGACTAAGGGGTAATATGAAGAAGTATTTCTTTACAGAAAGGGTGGTGGATGCATGCAACAGCCTCCCAGCAGAGATGACGGGGACAAATTCAGTAGGGGAATTCAAAAATTTATGGGCTAGGCATAGGGGAACCCTACTGATAGGAAAGCGATCAAAGCCAGAGATCTAGTAGGGTTTGTGATTTCTGCAGCAGATAGAAACAAGGCTGCATAATGCTATTTTATGGGGATTAGTTACCATCTACAGGGAAATTGCTTTTATATGAAACCTCAAGCAGCTCAATATTTCTTTCAATCTGCCTGCCAATAACAATATTCTCCTGTGATTGCTGGCACTGTTAAAATTAATGCAATTTCTGGTGTAAACAGGAACATCCCACCCTCTGACTGCCGAGCCTATTAATAAAAAATCATTCACTGGTGTGCAGTGGCTCCATCATTGTCTGATCGTCTGCTGTGTTAATAAGTAATTCCCTTGCTGCAGTATAAGGTTGGTCTGGTCCAGTGGTATGGAGGGATGAATCAGTGTGTGCCTTGACTCCTGCTACCTCAGTGACCCAAGCATAAGAACATGTTCAGGTTACTGCAGCAGACCTACCGAATAAAGAAGTGTAACTTCAATGGCAAATAGTACCTTTTGTAATGCAGGAAACTGTGGCATTCACTTCATCCTGGCAATTTCACATTTTCTTGAATGACAAAAGGGATTAATTGCCATTGAAATGACATTGCTTTATTCAGTATGTCTGCTGCTGCATTCTTCAGATTGCGCAAAATGCTGCAGAATTGGGTTTCATCCTGGAGGATGCCACTGTAGCTGTCCTGTCCCTTGGTGGGAATGCATGCTTACTCAGCCTTTGCTTCCCCCAGGTGAAGGCAGTAATTCAAGGGGAAGGGGAAGTGGAAATGGCTAGCACAGGCTACCACCTACCTCAGTCACACACTACCACCTGAATGACTGGCTCAGTTCTAGATGTGAGTGACTGGTTGGGGGAGGATAGCACTCCCCTTCCTGGTGCTATCATGGGGGGGCAATCTATGGGGAACTTTTGACTCAGTGGTCTGGGACAGGGAAGTGGCAGAAAGGGGAGGTAGGGACAGGGCTGAGAGCCTGCCTGAGTCAACTAGCAATGCAAAAATGTTTATGGAGGGGGGGAAATGCTGCATTATGTATTACCTTAACACATTTACAAAATTCTCTCATAAGGGGGGTAACAATAAGCCTACCAGGTATAGGTAATATGTACAGGATCTCCTACCAGAGTACTATGGAGCCACAGGGTAGGAGTCTTAAAGGGATGAGGTTTCTTAGACCTGTAGAATAAGGGTACACAGCTTTTGGATAGTTACTTGGAAGGATAAGAAAGGATAGACATATTGTTATATTTATCTGATGGGGAAGGAATTCACATCCTGTGAGACTGTGAAAGTAAAAAGAAAAAGGTTAATATGGAGTAAATACAGTAGTGGGCACAATAGAGAGGATAGAGATACAAAAGGGGTATAGTATTGTATAGTATAAAAGGTAAAAGGTTAAGAACAATATTGCTTTAGATAAAATGTTACGGAATTAAATGAAGTAACAGATATAGAAGCATGTTTAATTTAAGTAGTATACAAATTTCATTAACTGTTTACCATGAGCGTCAAAAACAAAACACAAAAAACAGAATGATGAAATGTTCATAACCAAGTTACTCATGTGTTTTCATCTTGACTTACACATTGTTTTTAGTGTGTAATATACATCACTTTAATGAGATGCACATTTGTATTCCTCAGACCCACCCTCTGAGGAAGGCCCACTGAAGGGTTGAAGCACTGGGGCTAGTGGGTGCACACCAGCATATTACCAAATATGAAATCTTGCACTGAATCTATGAGAGTTGAGCTTTCTTTTCCTTTCTCTTCTTATTACAAGCTGGCTGCTTTACTCATGTTATGCACCACCTTTTCCAGTGCACACCATTCTACACTACTTACGCTATAGCCACAGCACTGACCACTGACCATCACAGGACTGACCCTTCCACCACATACAGTTACAGGACTGTACCCTCCCAGAGAGTTACATGACTGAAACCTTCCACTGTCAGTCAATCCACTGGGCACCCACCCCTGACAAGTCACAGAACTGATCCTTGTTCCCAATGGTCACAGCGCTAGACCCCACCATCATGACAGCACTGCCCCCATACCCCCTAAAGTCACATGGATGACACTCTTCACAGGCAGTTATAGCAGTAATCCCCACCCCTAAAAGTCACAACACTGTACCTCAGTCACAGCACTGAAGACCACCTTACATAGTTGGGATTGATTCCTCCCCAAACAGTCACTTAGTTTGGTGCCTTATACAACCTTCCTGCTGCATGTATAACTTCCTGCAAATACTTCAGTCCCTCAAAGCTGTGGAATTGTGCTGAAGCAGACTTCCCAAAAGTCACAGGAATGACCCTCACTCTGACAGTCACATAAGTGACACCCTATACCTGACAGTTGCATATCTGGGAAGGGGGTGCAGCACCCGAAACATAGAATGGGAAGAACACCCCTCCCCCCTCAGCAAGTAGTCAAACAGGAGTTCAGCATGTTTGCAGTTCATTTGCATCACCATGTAAAGAGAAAGGTCCAGCTCCCCATACAATGCATGGGGAAACGCCAGACCTCGCCCAACAACTAACACACCAAAATCTGACCAGGGAAAAATCATGTACAAAAATGCTCACAGTCTGGGAAACAAGATCCCAGACCTGCAGGCAATAATGACAGAGGCTAAACTGGACATAGTAGCCATTAGTGAGACATGCTTTACCAGTAACCACACTTGGGAGACTTCAGTACCTGGCTATGTACTGTTTAAAAGAGACAGAGGTGCAAAAGGGGGTGGAGTGGCCCTTTATGTCAATGAAAATATCAAAGCTACAGAAATTCAGAATACACATAAGGAGCAAGAAGAACTGTGGGTCACTCTGGAAACAGGAAATGGGACAGCCATACGAACTGGGGTTGTGTACAGGCCTCCAGACCAGGAGGAGGACATAGACACATTACTGTTAGAGATATACAAAACATGACAGCTAAAGGGAGGTTCTGATAATGGGAGACTTCAACATGCCAGATACAGATTGGTCAATACCAGCAGGGACATCTGCCAGAACTAGACACATGGTGGATTCCCTGCAGGGGGAAGGCCTCAAACAACTGGTACAACAACCCACTAGAGACAGGGCTATCCTAGCTCTAGTACTGACTAACAGGGAAAGGATCACAGAACTCCAGGTAGAAGGTCACCTGGGAGGCCAGTGACCATCACATGGTTTGGTTCAATTTGGCCACTAGAACAAAATCACCCCATTCCAAGGCAAAAATATGGTACTTCAGAAGAGCTGGCTTTGATAAAATGGCCAACAGAGTTAAGTTAGCCAAGGCAAGGGGGTACAGGCAAAGTGGGAAAGCATTAAAGATGCAATACTTGAAGAAACATCCCATTGTGTTAGTGAGAAAAGGAAGTGCAAAAGAGGAATGAAACCACTTTGGTTCTCAAACCCAGTAGCAAAAAAGGTCAGAGCCAAAAGGCTGACCTTCAGGAAATATAAGGGAATGCAGCAGTATGAAGATAGGGAGGCATACTAAACTTCCCTAAGGAAGCAGGGAAAGCAGTAAGGCAGACAAAGGCCCAAATCGAGGAAACTCTAGCATGAACAGTAAAAGAAGGTGACAAGACTTTCCATAGTTACATTAGTGAAAGGAGAAAGTACAGCGGGGGTAAGGCTAATATCAAAGGAGATAAGGACGCATGTGAGGAGGAGAAGGACCATGTAAAATCATCTATCCTAAATAGATACTTCTGCTCAGTATTTACTGAAGAGAAGGTAGAGCAGAGCCCACAGCTCTGCACCATGGACACAGGGGGAAGGGAGGTGTGCACTAGTCCCTTCACTAAAGCACAAAAGAAAGGGTCCTACAAGAGCTCGATAAGCTCAGGGTGGATAAGGCAATGGGACCTGATGGCATACATCCCAGGGTACTAAAGGAGCTAAGGGTGGAACTAGCAGAGCCATTATCAGAACTGCTTAGTGAGTCTCTGAGCACAGGAGAGGTCTCAGAAGACTGGAGAATGGCTCATGTGATCCCACTCCACAAGACTGATAGCAGGGAAGAGGCAGCGAACTACAGACCAGTCAGTCTTACCTCAGTAGTGGGCAAGATTATGGAGACACTCCTTAAGGAAAGGATAGTGCAACACCTGGATCCAAGACAACATGGGTTTACAAAAGGAAGGTCCTACCAAACTAATCTCATAGATTTATTTGACTGGGTAACCAGAGTGGTGGACCAAGGGGAAGCAGTTGATGTCGCCTACCTTGACTTCAGCAAAGCTTTCGATACTGTTCCACATAGAAGATACATAGATACATAGACAGTGTCGGCAGATAAGGGCCTATGGCCCACCTAGTCTGCCCATCTGAGCTTGTAAGTTCAGTTTGTTTTCCTAGAAGTCTATTTCCCCTTATCCCTGACCTCTAGAATTCCTTTATGTCTATCCCATGCATTCTTAAATCCCGTGATTGTTTCAGCCACCACCACTTCCTCTGGCAGGGTGTTCCACTTGTCCACCACCCGTTCTGTGAAGAAATTCTTTCTCATGTTTCCTCTGAATCGTCCTCCCTCCAACTTCATCCCATGTCCTCTAGTCCTGAAACATCTTTTCGCTTAAAATAGTGTTTTCCTGCACCCTGTTCCTCCCTGTAAGATACTTGTATGTCTCTATCATATCCCTCTCTCCCGCCTCTCCTCCAGGAGTACATGTTCAGTTCCTTCAACCTGTCTTCATAGGACTTGTGATGCAACCCATGCACCATCTTTGTTGCCCTTCTCTGAACCTTCTCTACCCTGTCTATGTCCTTACGTAGGTATGGTCTCCAGAACTGTACACTGTACTCCAGGTGGGGCCTCACTAGTGTCTTGTATAGGCGGAATTATGACTCCCTTTTCCTGCTGATGATGCCCTGCCTATACATCCCAGCATCCTATTTGCTTTACCTGATGCCTTGTCACACTGTTTCCTCCTTGAGGTCATCAGAGATGACAACCCCAAGATCCCTTTCCTGCTTGGTGCATGCTATATCCTCACCCCCAACTGATATATTGTGCCAGGTTTTTGTGTCCCATATGCATTATCTTGCACTTCTTTGCATTGAATTTCAACTGCCAAACCCTTGACCATTCTTCAAGTTTCAGGTCCTTCTCATTCTGTCTACACCCTCTGGTGTGTCTACTCTGTTACAGAGATTTGTGTCATCAGCGAGCAGTGAAATTCTGCCTTCTAGATCCTGTGCAATGTCACTGATGAAGATGTTGAATAGGACCGGTCCCAGCACTGATCCCTGTGGTACCCCACTGGTCACTCTTCCCTCTGTGGAGTGACAGCCATTTACCACCACCCTCTGTGTCCTGCCACCCAGCCAGTTACCTACCACCACACTACTGTCCTGCCCACACCCATATTCCCCAGTTTGTGTAATAGTCTTCATGTGGCACAGTGTCAAAGGCCTTGCTGAAGTCCAGATAGGCCATGTCCACTGCCCTCCCTGATCCACCTCCCTAGTCACCCAGTCAAAATTCAATGAGGTTGGTCTGACATGACCTCCCCTGTGAAACCATGCTGCCTTGGGTCCTGTAGTCCATTGACAACCAGATGTTCCACCAATCTCTCCTTCAGTAGTGCTTCCATGATCTTTCCCACTACCGAGGTGAGGCTGACTGGTCTGTAGTTCCCTGCTTCTCTTTGTTCCCACTTTTGTATAAGGGGACTACATCTGCTGTCCTCCAGTCTTTGGGTACCTCCCTGTTTCCAGTGACTGGCTGAACAGGATAGCCAGAGGTTCAGCCACCACCTCTCTTAGTTCTTTAGGACCCTGGGTGCACCCCATCTGGCCCCATTGCTTTATCAGCTCTTATTACTTCCAGTTCCTTCAGGACCCTTTCTCGTGTAAAGGGACTTGTGTCCATTTCTGCACCATTCTCACCCCTTGTACTCCCTTCAGACCCATTACCCCCCTCTTCCTTAGTAAAGACTGAGCATAAATACCTGTTCAATATGTCAGCTTTACTGTTGTCATCCTCCACGCGGCTCCCATCCTCCCCCTTCAGTCTCACTATCCCTCCCTTTGTCTTTCTTTTTTCACTTATGTACCTGTAAAGGTTTTGTCCCCTTACCCACTAATTTTGCAATGTGTTCTTCTGTCTGAGCTTTGGCTTCCTTACTGACTTCCCTGCCTCCTTTGTTTCTCCTGGTACTTCTCCCTCCCTTCTGCCTGTGTCTTTTGTATTGCCTGAATGCAATCTTTTGGCTTTCACTTTCTTTGCTACCTCTTTGGAAAACCATAATGGTCTCTCTTCCTTTTCCTCTTGCTAACCTGCTTAATGCATAATTCTGTTGTTCTTATAATCCCCATTTTAAATACTGCCCACTGTTCCTCAACCCCTGATTCCTGTCCCATTCCCCTTAATGCCTCTTTCAAGTATCTCCCCATTTTCCCAAAGTCTGCCCCCCTAAAATCCAGGATACGTGTTTTTGTGTGGTTTGGTTCTGCTCTTTCTGTGATTTCAAACCACAATGACTGGTGGTCACTGTTACCCAGGTGCTCCCCCACTGTTACCCCCATCACACTGTCCCTGTTTGTGAGCACAAGCACAAGCTGATTAATAAGCTAAGAAGGCACGGGATGGGTCAGATGTTGGTCAATTGCGTGGCAAACTGGTTTACGGGCAGAAAACAGAGTGGTGGTAAATGGTATACAGTCAGAAGAGATCAACTCACAAGTGGGGTACCTCAGGGATCAGTTCTGGGGCCAGTCCTCTACAATATCTTCATCAATGACATTGCAGATGGACAGGAGGGTAAGGTTTGTCTGTTTGCAGATGATACCAAGATCTGCAACAGAGTAGATGATCCAGATGGTGTGGGCAGAATGAAAAGAGATCTGGATAAACTAGCAAAATGGTCAGAAGAGTGGCATTTGGAGTTTAACACAAAGCAGTGCAAGATCATGCACATTGGAAAGAGAAACCCTAAAGCCACCTATAGTCTGGGAGGGGTGTTGCCGGCAGTCACAGGGGAAGAAAGACACTCGGGCGTCATCATCATAGATGACCTGAAATCATCCAAGCAGACCTCTAAAGCAGTAAGTAAGGCTTGAGGGATGTTGGGGTGTATTAGTAGGGGTATCACAAGTCGGAAGAGGGAGGTAATAATCCCTCTTTACAAGACACTGGTTAGACCCCATCTGGAGTACTGCGTGCATTTCTGTAGGCCACACCTTCACAAGGACATTAACCAAATTGAAGCAGTCCAGAGAAGGGCAACCAAAATGGTGCAGGGACTGCATCAGAAAACATATCAGGACAGATTAACTGAGCTCAGTATGTATACCCTAGAGCAAAGGAGGGAGAGAGGTGATATGATTGAAACGTTCAAACACCTTAAGGGCATTAACAAGGTGAAAGAGTCTAACATGTTTCAGTATAAGAATAAAAGCAGGACAAGAGGACACAGCATGAAATTAGAGGGAGGCCGATTAAGGGGTAATGTGAGGATGTTCTTTTGCACAGAAAGGGTGGTGGATGCATGGAACAGCCTACCTCAGTAAGTGGTGGATATGAATACAGTGCAGGGCTTCAAACAGGCATGGGAGAAGCATAAGGGAGCAAGACAGATGAGCATGAATAGAGAGGCCATTGACAGAGCCAAGGCCTATGGCACATTCATAAGGTAGAAAAATAAATGGGCAAACTGGATGGGACTTGCAGTCCTTATCTGCTGTCAATGTCTATGTTTCTATCTGACCCTCTTCCCGATAATCACAAGACTGTATCATCGCTTTGACAGTCGCAGTGCTAACACCCTCCACCATCAGTCACAGCAATGACCACCCCTCAACAGTCATACAACTGTACCATTTTTGCACCCCCCCACTGTCAGAGGACTCAATGACCACCCCTCAACAGTCATACGACTGTACCATTTTTGCGCACACCCCCACTGTCAGAGGACTGTGCCAGCCAGCCCCAGTCACAGGACTGTACCATCAGCCCCACCCCCATAGTCACAGGACTGTACCAACAACCCCCCAGTCACAAGACTAACACCCCTACCATCAGCCCCACCCTCATAGTCACAAGACTGTACTACCTTCCCCCCACACTCACAGGACTGTACCACTCCACTGCCATTCACAAGACTGACACCCTCCACCAACAGTCATGACAATGACCACCCACCTCTGGCAGTCACAGCACTGTTCCACACCCCTGAGAGTCACAACACATTCTTACAATTTCCAACTGTCATAGAACTGCCCCCTCTAAACCTTGTAGTCACAGCAATAACCATACACCCCTTAGAGTCAAAGCAATGATTCACCATCTCTCACAGTAACAGCACTGGTCAAAGCACTACACCCCACCCCCATCTTACAGCACGGATTATCCATCTCTAACAGTCACAGCACAGCCACCTCACCCCCCAAAGTCACAGGATTGACACCCTCTACCATCAATCACAGCAGTAATTCACATTCCCTGACAATAACAGCACTAAGCCACAACTCCTAATAGTCAACACACTGACCATGCATCCACAACAGACACAGCATTGCCCCCTTACCCACAACTTCACAGGACTGAGCCCCACTTCAACAGTCACACACCTGAACCACCACTTCAGTAGTCACTGAACTAACACCTTCCACTGTCAATCACGATGGCCACCTATCCAACAGTCACAGTGCTGATCCTCATTCCTCAAAAGTGACACCACTGACCTCTACCCACAACTGTCACAGCACTATCCACCACCATTGTCAAAGCACTGACCCCATATATCTGCAATATTCACAGGGCTGACACCCTCCACAGACAGTCACAGCAGGGACCCATGCTCCCAACAGTCACCACACTTCCCTCCCCCACTCCCAAAAGTAACAGCCCTGCCCCCTACCTGGCAGTCATGGCACTGATCACCCACCCCCTGACAATAACCACACTGGCACCCCTTGCTTAAATGTTACAGCACTGACACCCCAACCACAAAAATCACAGTACTGACCCTCCACCATTAACATAGCACTGCCTCTGAAACTCTATCAACAGTCATTGGACTTATCCTCCCCCTTACAGCAATGCACTTGACAGTAACAACACTGACCATCAACCACTGGCAGTCCCAGCACTGACCACACCGCAGTCATAAAATCTTTTGAAAAATTGTTTAAGTACTGGCAAACCATTGCAGAGAGTGCAATTGTCAATAATGGCACTGGCCTGCTTGCCAAATTCTGGTAGATATTGTGTTAGACAAGTAAGATTTTCCTTTAACTAGCCCTGCAAACTTGTACTGGAGAGTGTAACCAATAAGTGCGTCAATTGAGCTACTGTGGGGTTAGTGAATTTCCCCAATCACTAGTCCTGCTGGCTAGTGACTGCAAAACTTAACTTGAACCCCTGGAGTGGGTCATGCCATCCACAATATGGTCCTCTAAGCATTATTTCCCGCTGACCAGCCCTAAAGCTGAGCATCCTGCTAGGAGTCAGAAAACCCACATCCCTGTCCCTCCCCCCACAACTGGACCACTCTTTCAGTACCAGTTCCTTGGGTTCATACACTTTTACCTGGACACCCAAAATGACAGCAACAGAGATGGTTAGAAGGGACCTTGGTTTAATCCCTCATGCAAAAGACAGCACACCATGACAGTACAGCATTACTCCACATACTATACCATGGTGCCAATGTTTACAGCATAACAGTGAATACCCTAATAATCAGACTGCCCATACTGTATATGTGGTATGTCATACTTATTTCAGTTCTGGAGTATGTGGGACTCTTGAATGTACTGTAAATACTAGATAACCTGCAAAAGAAAAAAGAGACAACTTCAAGAACTTCATAGTTCTATTGTATTACACACACATAATATATAATGATTCTAAACAGACACCAAGCGGTACAGCACATGGACAATAAAATCTCTGTATATTAAATCTAACATTGCTTGGCTTATTAAACAGGCTTCTGGAATGTATAACTTCACAGTTGCTTAACCCTTGTTGTGCCATGGATGTGCATACACATCCTAAAAACCTATACATTCTAAATTTTCGGCAGCCTAAGGGTTAAGTAAGGGTTTTAGATGTGTGTACTGCATGATGCTGGCATCGCAGGAAAAAAGCCTGGCTTTCTCATTCCCAAGCCTGAATATCTCCTAGCATGTCCTGCAGACACATTTGTAACACAGAGGCATAGTCATTCTCCAATCATACTGAATAACAGGACAACTAATAGCAACTGCTGTCTGTAAATGGCTTTGCTTACATATATTTGTGGATCCTACAGTTCTGTTTACTCCTTGCTACACTAAATGCCATCCCTTACAAACATTTCTTTGTAATACCATCGTAATACCTGTTCTTTACTATTGCACTACCACTGCGATTTCTAGGATATTACCATTGTGGGCTTCATAAATGATATCACAGTGTATTTGTTCCAATTCCATTGTGATACCATTGTAACCATTACGATACCATGCAGACAGTAGTAGTTCACTGGTAACACCACCTCTGCTGGTACCACAGTGGTAACAATGTGCACCATTGTGATACCACTGTTTGTTGGTATCACAGTGGTTTTGATCCAATTCCAGTGGGATACTATTGTGTCAACTGTGATACCATCTACACCCTAAGGTAGCACAGCGGGAAACTCTTGTGACACTGTAGCACAGTGGTGAATGCCAGTGTGAATCCACCACACTTGGGATCACAGTGGATTTATTTTAATTCCATTGTGCTATTATTGAGACCACTGCGGCATCATGTGTCAGTGGTAGAACAACGAGTGCAGCTGCAGTGCAAATATAATGGTCTTATTCCATGTTTTATGCTGGTGGTAGCACCATGGTCATGCAGCATGGTATCACAGTAGCCTGCACGAGTCACTGTTAGCACATGGACCACATTGTCAGGGAAAATCTGCCAGAAGAGTGATAAAAACCAATAATTAAGGCACATCCAACAAGATCAGACTCCTAGGACTCAAATCCCAAATGTTTTTATTTGTGTACTTTGTATTCTTTGCATTCTTCCACTTTAATGTCTACATTAACATCGTTTTTCTGCAGTAAAACACCTTCCTTTTTTGATAGTGGAAACTTAACAACTTAGTGAAGCTATTTCAAAAGTTACATCACCAACCACTTAACAAGTGAAAGCCTAGTGTCATAATACTTGGGATAGCACTTTTACAGGTTAGCATCCTAGCACAGATAACAGTCTCTTGTCTGGTTCCTATGGAGCCTGGGTTAAGGGTGTCTCAAGAGAACATGGTACCTGGCATACAAGGAGCCAAGCGTAATTTGCATGCCCATTATGGTCTCATTTGTATGGGAGTGAGACTGCTTCGCCCAGCACCTCCCCAAACTGCCCAACCCAGTGAGTAGCCCCAGGTGCTAGTGACATCTGTCCACCCTCCAAACCCAGTCTTATGAAAGACAGATATATCCCTGGCATCCAGTGGTGCCCCCCATACCCAGTCCTGTAAAGAAAGATTTATCTTTGGCATGCAGTGGTCTCTACATCACACCCAATTGTAGTCTCATTCAAGAATGATATATCCTGGTGTACAGTGGTCCCTCCCTAAACCCCGGAGTCAGTTGAAAAACCAATTATGACTGACTTACCACACATTATGACTGATTTTTTCCAACTAGTTTGAAATTTTGACTTCAACTAACTGAAGAAAATCCAACCAATTTTTTCAACTTTCACCTCGTTGAATTTTATTACGTAGTACTCTGTCATATCTTTTTAACTTCATATCTTTTTTATTAAAATTTCGACTATAAAAGTTAATAAAATGTATGGAAAAGTCCCCCCCCCCTTGAAATCAATGGGGTGCGCACACACACACACACACAGTCTTCACCTTCTGACATCACACCAACAGCTTAATCTGGTTCAAGGTCAGTTGGCATTCATCTGTATCCCCCTCACCCGGGTCGTGTCTGAAAATAGGCAGGAATTGTCTAGTGCACTTACCCGGTCAACAAAAGCTAAATAAATAAATAAATAAATAAAATCCTACCCTTTCCGCTATCGCCGGCCAGCCTCTTACCTATTTCTACCCCGATCCCCCACGCGTTCTCATACTGGGAATCAGTTCCATGAGCCCGGTTATAGACTCTTGCCTCCTGCCACAAAAGCATGACTTTTCGCTTTTCCCATCCTACCTTGTTTCCTCCCCTGCCTGCCCCGGACACTCTCCCTCTAATTATCTCAGATACAGGGTGCCCTTCCCCTATAGCCTAATCAGTTGGCAGGGTTCTCTTACCTTGATCTCCAGCCCACCTCCCAACTACTTTAGCTGTGCACTTACCCTTCCCTGCCCACATACCCCTGTCAGTTTCCCAAGTTAATCCAAAATCTATCCTCTCACCAGTACCCTCTGTTTGCTCTACCTACTTATAAAAAATTGTATACCTGTATCAATGTACCTGTACATGTACTGTATAACCTGCACTGTTCTACTTGTATTGTAACTGTACCTCCCGGGTCGTGCCTGAAAATAGTCACGTGCTGGCTAGTGCACCTACCCAGTTAACAAAAACTAAATAAATAAATGTAGGGACGTGTTGGTGGGTTACGATCAGGAAGCAGCTCCATTTTTAGCATTTGGGATTTAGCAGCATTATAACTTCATAAATGGGCAGAAACAAAAGGAATTAGTTATGCCCCTCAACTCTGGGGCAGGTGAGGTATTGCATATGTTGGAGGGATCAGCAACTAGTCAGCAGCAGCTAAGAAGCTGGCTGCTCTTTAAAATGCAAATTCAAAGTACAGTGAAATAAATCTACACACAGTAGGGACCCATTAAAGCACAATAACCAGTAAAAACAACAACAAACTATACTAAGTCCCTGAAAGTAACAAGTTAAAGCAGGGGAGTAGAACAGTACATGGTACAGAAAAATAAGCAGCAATAATACTAGTTGCTTAGAAAAAGAATTGTGAGTCTAAAATACAGTATAGGTATGGCCACTTAAACACCCCACAGAAGCTAGAAGGTACACTTTTGCAAACAGAAAGCTAACCATCAATATATGTTAGTTTACTAGTAGTTGTAGAATCTGTGAGACTAAAAACAGTTTAAAGGAGGACCCCTAGAAATGCCTCCTGTATGGTATACCAGAACTGGAATGTAGCCATAGTTTAAATTTAAAGCTAAAAAAACTCATGCATATTAAAAAAACATTTTACGACACAGTTTCTGAACTTGTTTTGACTTTCAGCATGCACACTAATGGCTTTTTTTTTATTTTATTCATCTTGCCATGAGGACTTTAATATTTAGTCTATCTGATTCCTACAGTGGCAAACACAAAACATTTTGTCCATTGGACCTGACTGACCATGCTCCATGTTCCGTTCTCCTATGGGTCCAGGAAGTCACCATCCGACCACCTGTGCCTCGCCTGCTCCACAACCTCGTGTGGAGTCTAACTTACTCACAATGCCACCACAGTCAGAGAGATCCCAGCCAGGCCACAAGCAGTAGATCAATGATGATCGATTGCCTTGACTTTTCAAGTTCAGCCCCCCCCCGGGCCCCACAGCCCCCAAGACCTCAATCAGCTAGACAAGCCAGCCCAGCACGCAGCAGACACACAGACTGAGTAGGCTGTGAGAGGCCATCTTCCTCCTTCCTACTGCCCAGCCCTGGCAGGCCTTACAAACTCATCCCATACAGTACCTTGCTCACTGTAGTAGGCTGTTGCCAGCTTGGTCAAATGTTGGGTGATGATTCGGTTGGCTTCGTCGGGTGGCTCTATGGCTCAGGCTGCCACTGCTGCTCTACTAGGTGGTGGTGCTGGTGTTTTTTTGGAGCTGTGTGCTCCTTCCTCCCAACCCACACAGTCGGTCCCCAACCCAGACACATGTCCCCACTCCAGTACTCCACACAGTGGAACTAGTGCATCTACCACTCCTCCTTCTCGCCGACTCTGAAGACCTGACCGAGACTGAGCGAGAGTCACCCAATGGGCCTGACTGATGGGGTCATGGGCTGATCCCGACCATGACCAGATCACTGACTTGCTGCCTTCACACGATTGCTGGCTGGCTTTGCTGGAGGACAGACTGGGAACTGAACAGCCACACACTAGTCTCTTTCCGGGCACCGGACACATCAGGACAGTGGACACAGTTAACTTATTTTTAAATTAAAGGCCAAACCACCAAACATTGCCCCTGCAGAGAAATGCTGCTTGCTCCATTGCCCACACACCAACATAGATGCCTCCTCTCCTGATAGTCTCCTCTCCTCTGTAGGCACGCTCTCCCCGCCACCTCATACAGCCAGTCACAGACACTCTCAAGCTCCTGGCTCCTCCTCCTATCTCTCCTAATTGGTAGATGCTTCATGTCCAGGAGCCAGGGGTGCATTTTATTGGCTGCAAGGCTCAGTGCCAGCGGTCGAGGACCATCAGATATTCCCAGCCCTCTCTCCCCCTCAAGAAAGAAAAAAAGAGAAAACACACTGCAGTGCACCACAAAAACAAACCTGGACAGGTCACGGAATTGTCAACTGCAGTGGATTTCAACTCCACTATTTTATGACTGCAATCCAATGCAATTGCAGCTGATTGCAACTGCACTGAACTGCAACTGACTATTTCAACTGCCGATGACTACTCCGGGGTCTATCCCTCCCCACACCGTATCCCAGACCATGTAGAAAACCAATTTCCCTGGTATCTAGTGGTCTCTCTTCACACTGAATCCCCATCCTGGGAACACCATCCCACCCAGTTTCCAAATCCCCCCTCCTGACAGTCACACTATTCTTGCATGGCAGAGGCAAAAAAGCACAAAGAACAAACCGCTACTGCACTGAGGACTATAACAAAATTAAGCAGTCGAATTGTAGCAATCAAAGTAATTACTGTTTGGTTAGGTCTTTCTTTCATACTTGGAATAAATTCAATGCTACTGTGCTGAGGACCACAACAAAAGAAAGCAATCAGGTTGTACCAATCAAAGTAATTGACCGTTTGGTCTGGTGTTTTTTTCATATTTGGAATAAATTCACTTTGATTGTGACAGCCGAACTACTTACTTTTGTTATGGCACTGAGTGCAGCAGGATTTCATTCTTTGTGCTCTTGTGTGTTGGGCAGGCTGCCCTTCTAGCTACTGCACCGACCTGCTAATGCTGATCACAGCATCTACCTCTGGGACTGCATCAGGAGCAAAGAAGTCCTCCCCCCCAACAAAGCTCTGTCCTGAACCGAGAGCAGCACCCACACCAACCCATACCCAGCTGGTGGCTAGTGGCCTCTCTACAACGCTTTGTATTGACACCAAGCCCCAGTCCCCTTACCTGTCTGTCGGTGCCAGAGGTCAATGAGAGCAAGTGCCATATCCTACCTTGCATAACTACAACTGCCTTCCATCTATCTGTACCAGGGAGTGCAGCCTATGAATATGGCAAAGAACATTACTGTGTCATATACAGTAAATAAGCAGTGCTTCCTGCTGCAGATAGATGCTGGGTGGCCTTGGTCATGTGAGGTGGGATGTGTCACTCATTGTCATTGAATTGCAGCAATGACAGGCTGGTAGGGGGACTGTAGATTCTTTGGGTAAGACGGGGGCCACTAACTACTAACTGGGAATGGGCTGGGAGCACTGCTCATGGCTTGGAATGGGACTTTGTTGAGGGATGTAGGACTTCTTTACTACTGTCATGCCAAGGGCAGTGCCACTACTGAGGAGCAATGGCAAACTGAGACTCATTTCCAGGATGGGGATCAGTCATGGGAAGGTATCACTGAACACAAGGGTAACTGTGTTCCTACATTGATTGAAATTAGTTTGGGGGAGTGACCACTGAACACCAGGGATATATTTTTCTGTAACTGGACTTGGATTGGGTGGGGGGAGTGACCACTGAATGCCAGGGATATATCCTCAATTAATGGAACTGGGTTTGGAGGGACAGGGGAATCACTGGACAGCAGGGATACATCTAACAGTAATGGGACTGGGATCAGGTGGGAGTAAGGGATTACTGGATGGCAGGGATACATATTTCATTAATGTGAATGGGTTCAGAGGAAGGGGGTACCACTTGTCACCAAGGAGTACTGTCTTGGGATCGGAGGGCACCAACACCATACCTCCAGCAACTGCTAGGCCTGTGCCAGATTAAGGTGAGGGTTAGGTCCGTGGTATCTTCTCTGCACAAGTGGACCATAACAGGAGAGAGGCAAATGTTTTCTATACAGACTTTTCAGATGGACTGTCAAGATGTACAGTAAATTTTGGAAAGGAACACTGACAATTAAAAAATTTTTTTTTTAGTAAACTGTAAACAGCTGGGTCTTATTTATGAAAAATCATGTACTGAAGTGCAGAGTTGCTCTTTAACATCAAGGTAATAGCAAAAGTAATATGGTGATGGAGGATAAAATAAAACAAAACAAACCAAAAAAGCAGCTACTTCCTGCAGTAATCTTTGTTCCCCCCACCCGTAACTCCCAGTCATGTTCTCTGATCCAGTCAGCTGATCAAACCATCCCATCCCAAAAACTTAATATCCTTACTGGCACACACTCCATTCTTGACAGAGAGACTGACTGAAAGCTGCCTTGCAGGAGCACTGGCCTATGTGTCTCAGTGCAGAGCAGACCTCAACCAGATGATGAAGCACCCCCCCCAATCTTCAACACTGCAAACACAAAGTCCTCTCCCTCCTTGCTCCAGCTTCATCAACTGCACTTCCAGCAGTCACAGCAACCTCCCCTTTGCCTGACCCCCTGCAACATTTGAATCCCCCATGCATCTGATGACTTCTTTAGGCCTCTATCAGGGTTGCAATAGGAGCTGGAAGGCAAATTATCCCTCCCCAGGCTGCCGACAATTAGAGACTCGGGCTTACTCTCAAATTCAGGTTGACCTTGTGGTGCAATGCATCTGGGCTATCAAGTCAGCCTGTAATTAACCCACTTAAACATTTTCAATTTACCTTTAAAAGAAGAAAAGTAATGAGCAATAACAGACCAATTTATATGCCTGTAAGTGTAGCTCTACTGTTGTCACTCCTTTCACATTCACACTGTGGCAAAGGGAGGTTTAGCCTTTGGGTCTGTCACTCACTAGTGCAGTAGTGGAAATGGGAAAGGAAAGAAGCCTGAAATGATAAAAAAAGCTTTTTAAGGGTAGCTATAAAAGGATCCAAATCCTGACTGGAAGGCATATACCATCAGGTGGACACAGGATAAAGGGTAAAGGAATGCAGGTAAGGCACTATGGGAGACAGTAGTCTGGGTGGCTGGGACTTCAATACAGTGGCATGGTGCGTGGACAAGAAAGTGGGGCCCCAACTGAGGTCCAGCCCCTTAAGTGCAGGCTGAAGATGTTTATATTTATTTAAAGGGAGGTGCAGGGAAGAAGTCCTTTGCATTGGAACCAACATGCAATTCGACCAGCAAGGTGCACAATGCAATTGCTGGGCATGCATCTTGCTGTTCCCTGCTTTCCTATGCACTGATCGCCTTTGTCCAGTTTGTTTTCACCCTATTGTGGGTATCCCTGTGTGAGGGGCAACAACTCAGCACTATGGCATGCAGTGCTTAAGTCCTCCCAAACCTGCTCTAAGCAGAGACCATGTGATTGACTGAAGTCATGGTGGTCACTCCTTCCCAGCTGCCAGCAGTTCAATGCTGGTTCATGGTACCCCACCTACCCCCAACACTTCTGATGCTATGCTGCTATGTAGAAGTGATGGAGAGGCACCATTATAATGTTTTATTATCCTGAGCAATCGCCACCACCACCACCACCCAGAAAAATACACACTTGATCAGCTAGTCACTACATCAGTGCATGAATGCATCATGAAATATCAGTATCTTTGATGGTGACCACAGCTGCTAGGAGAGGGAAAGGCTGAAAATGCAGAGACATCAGATATTCCCAGCAGCACAGGACTACAAGGCAACTGGGAGGGTTGGCAAGCCCCTGTAGATACTCAGGACTCCATGTTTGGGCCTGAATAAAAAATAAATGCCTGAAAAGTCCCCCTGGGCAGCCTAAGGTAAGTTCTTAAGTCATTCACCCTCTTCCCAATGCAATCATTTCTCACCCTCCACCACAATCTGTTATTTTTTTTGTTAAATAGGTTTGGTTCCCTGGCACTGCATACCAGAAGTCAAGGATACCACCAAACCCACATAAACCCCCATAGTTTTGTGACCGATATGTCAATGTGGATGCCCTCCCCTCCTGACTTCTGATCTATAATTTTAGGGAGAGAGCAATAGTATATAAATCCTGGCTACCTTAAGTGTTCACCCTCCCATGGTGCACCTGATTAATTAAAGTTCAAAGACCCTGCACACAGTGCCTTGAATTAATTAAAGTATTTGGATTTTTGCAACTTGGCATTTTCTGTAGATTAGTACATTGGTGCAGTTCTGCACATCTACTCTTCCTTTCTTTTGTGTACAGCTATCTCTCCCAGGGTCACCTGCTTCATTAAGGCATAGTTGTAGTAACTTGGAGCACCTCACAGGGGAGGGCAGAACAGTCTGCACACTGATGATGCTGTGAGGAAGACTACACCCCCTTCCAGATTCTGCACATGCTTCTGCCACACTATAGCTTCTCGTACCTTAAAGAAGTTAGTAAGCTGTGAGACACAGCAATGAAGTTAGCCAGAAGGTGATTTCCATAAATCAGAACCATGGGAGCACCACTGAAATATAACTGGGGCACTGAAGAGTCAGGGTTCCTTGGACACACTTTCTTTTTTCAAAACAGACTTTTTCCCCCTCTGGTATTGCACACCCAGTCCTCTGACTTTAGGGCTAACCCCAGTGTTGGAACTGACCCTGTCTGCTACTGGCCCCACCCTGTCGCTCCACAGTGGCTGGCATAAGTCCTGTTGTGGGTGCCATGGGAGGGGGGCACTCTGAATGTGCGATCAAAAACTCAGCTACTGTACCTTACCTAATTGAGTATCTAGGTGCTAGGCTACTTTTATGCACTCAAAGAGACAGCAATCTTGGTTTCACCATGCAATCTGCACTATGCAAATTATTAAGTCTTAGGCATCACAATTCTGTGTGCAAAATCAATTATATTAGAAGCAAAACAATTTACAACCACCTGCAGCTATGGCAAGACACCTCGACCAGTTTTACAGGATGACTGCTTCATCAGGAGGGTGATGAGGCAGTAGTCCTGCAACTCCAGAAGAGGTGGGGTGTCTTACCTGAGTTGTGGGCAGTTGCGAACTGTTCTGCACAATAAAAAGCAGATTTTGCACACAGAGTTGTGGTGCTTTTTTGCACTGCTGATCACCAGGGGTGCATCTAGAATTTTTTTAAAGGGGCAACTTTTCCCTAGGTGAGGTGTCTTACCTGAGTTGTGGGCAACTGTGTATTGTTCTGCACCATATAAAGCATATTTTGCACATAGAATTGTGGTGCTTTTCTGCACTGCTGATCTTTAGGGGCACATCTAGAATTTTTCAAGGGGGTAACTCTTCCCCAAAATGTAAAACATTACCATTTAAAGCTAGGATTAGGTTTAAACAGATTTTTACTGGACTAATGAGGTTGTGGGTGCTACTTGGACACATAGTTGGATCCACTGGTACTGACCACCCCTATATATTTGCTTTCCTGTACCCACACCTCATTTTGCAGCCTGTTTCCTGAAGGTCTGTCCCAGCCTACAGAACCATTGCTAGAACCCTCAGTCTTTTTCCTTCTAATCCCACCAACACATCCTCTCCTCCACATTCCCTGAAAAGTATATCATCCCTGAATCATCATTGTCACCCTCAGCACTGTCTTACTAGTATTTAAACAAGTATTACAGCAAACTGTATTCAAAGGTATTTGTTTTACGCATTTCTGCACTATGAAAAGTTTTGAGAAAGCAGAGGATTACATTACTAAACATTTGAAAGACAAACTTGTTTTGAATCATGAAAGGAAACTATGTCAATATGCAGAAACAGTAATCTATGTGAAATTACCTAGAGTTATGCAAAAAAATACAAGCCTTTATTCTTCATTCTTCGGTCCTCAGCAGTTCAATAATATAGTGTACAGTAGAACGTTGTAGTGCATCGAAATCCTTCTCTTTCTAAAAGTTGTTCTGCTGCACTAGTGACATCCGCAGTGCAGCAGAATGACTTTTTGTTCTGCTGCAGTGCTGACGTTACACACTGTGTCCTCGAGCAGCATCTGACAGTTAGGGAATAATGTATTGACAGGACACACACTCAAAATAGTGATGTCGGTGGCAGTACTGTCAAAGCCACTATCCGAACGGGATAGATTCATCCTGGAGCAGGAAAACAAAAAGCAGCTAAAAAAATGGAGAATGACATAAGGCAATCACATAGTTTTCTGAGAGACAATGACGAGCTCAGGACAATCCAAGATATTCCCACAACAGAGTTAGACCCACTGTTAGCCGATTTCATCTACAAAATCAGAAGGTCAGAAGGGAGTGAATATGAGCCCTCGATGCTCAGAGGGATACTGGGTAGTGTGGACCAACACTTAGAAAAGTGTGGTAGAAAGGAATATATCTACAAATCAGCAGAAACAGCATTCCCACAAACAGTAAAGGCACAAGCAGAAATACCTGAAAAAATTGGGTAAAGGAAACAAACTTCACCGTGCTGACGCACTAAGTGACACAGACATAGAGAGGTTGTACAGTAGTGGTACACTCAGATTACTGAACCCTTCCTCACTGCTCAACCTGATATTTTTTAACATTGGCCTTTATTTTGCCCTGAGGACCTCTGAGCAATACAACCTGAGGTGGAGCGATCTTGAGTTGTACACAGACACTGAAGGCACCCATATCTGGAGTATAATGAACGGCAGACAAAGACCCATTCTGGAGTGAATACAAGAGATGTGCGAACTGTGAAACCTCGCATGTACCAATCTGACTGCCCAGACAGAGACCCAAATGCACCCTACATAAAATACAAACAACAGAGGCCCCTAAAATGCTGGACCCAGATGCCCCTTTCTATCTGGCACCCAATGTGAACCACAAGCCTGGAATTTCTACTGGTATAGAACAATGACTGTCGTGAAAACAAATTTCGCACCGTGATCAAAAATATGAAGCTGTAAGCAGGACTGCCTGAAACAAAAACATAACAAAACATTCCACTCGGAAAACTTCTATAAAGAAGCTAGTGGATCACAATATACCCCCCACTGAGGTGGCTCAAGTGTCTGGGCACCGCAATGTCCAATCAATAAATAATTATTCATTGGTATCAGGCACCAAACAGAAGAGGCATTCAAAAATATTTTCCAGCTCTGTAACAAAAAGTGTACTTCTACCTGAGCCAAGCAGCCCGGTCCCTAACAAGTTGCAGATTCAGGAAACTCCAGTTCGACTGCCCAAGCAACCGCTGATGGACTCAGCAAACATTCAAAACTTTGGCAGTGGCTGCACTTTCAACAATTTAACAATCAAGATAATACAGCCAGCAGCAACACCGAAACGGAAGCGAGTCACAATAATTCACAACACATCCTCCGATTCAGAATAAGGTAAAATTCAATTGAACTAACTGGGTTTGTTGTTCCGTGGAGGGTTTCAATTAAAAATGGCATGAAATGTGATCCTCACTACCAACCCCTTTTTCTCTCTTCCAGCAGATCGTGAATTGCTGCTGCTGCTGCTGCTGTATGTGAGTTTCTAACCACTGAAAAATGTTAAACGCTTGTACGCTACAATGTGAAATGTAGTTCTTTTCACTTTTACGGCCTCAGTAAAACTGATTTTAAACAGAAAGATGTGGTAGTGACTTTTTATTTCCAGAGAACGACATTCCACAATGCACTATAAAGAACAGTGCATGTGTAACAGTTAACAACTGGGCCATTCATTCACCTCGTTGGTACTATGATGACGGATTACCTCTCGAGCTGCGCTCTCGAGGTAATCCATCATCATAGAACCAACTCGGTGAAAAAATAGCCCTGTTGTTAATTGTTACACATGCCCTATCCTATATGTAACACTCTGACCAGAAATTTGAGTCAACATTTGCCTTTGGCTTAGAGTTCCTAGGGTCCTAGTGCCAGTCAATCATCAACTGACAGCAGAATAAATTTAGAAACTGGTGATCATATCCTGTGTTTTTAAAAAGCATATAGAACTATTTCTTCAGTACCCGTGCAGGAGGGGAGGGAAAGGGGTTGTGAGGTCTGGTGGAGGGGAAAGCAGTGAAACTAACGCTATGAAAATGACTGCATCACCATGTAATTACACACATAGCTGTCCTGCATGTCCCTCTTCTAATCTACTTCATTGAAAAGACAGCATGGCTTTGCCATGCAGCCTTAAAATAGGGCAGACTGGGTTGGCTTAGTGGTCCTTATCTGCAGTCAGTTTCTATGTTTCTATGTGAACATACAAGTGCAATGGGCAACACAACCTACAGTGTCTGGTACAGTGACAGGGCACTGACAAAATTCTGGAGGATTATTAGAGATATCAAGGCCATTCCACTGGCAACCCCTGCCTGCCAAAATCCAGATTGGTAATTCCACAATTACTGATTAACTTACTATTCTGGACTCTTTCAACAATCATTTTGCCACTCCGGGTCTAGTTTTTGATTCCTCCCCAGCTAGTACTCTTCGGGCAAAGTTTGGGCTTGATTCCCCTGACCCCCTGCATTCATCCCATCCTTCTTTCTCCAAGCCACATCCTTGAAGGAAGTGGGGGATCTCCTGCTCCAGCTGGATGAAAGGAAAAGCCCTGGGGTTGACCTGATCGATCCATTCTTTCTAAAAGCAGGCTTCCATGCTCTCGCCGTGCCTATTACTCACCTGTTCAATCTATCCATCGCCCAAGGTGTCCTTCCTACTGTTTGGAAGACTGCCCATGTTGTTACTATACTCAGGAATGGGGAGACTAGCAACCTGAATAATTATAGGCTTATCTCTCTCCTCCGGTATTGTCAAAAATGCTAGAGAAAATTGTTAACGCCCAACTCAGGACCAACCTGGAATCAGCGAACCTCCTCAACCCCCTCCAGTCTATATTCAGGGCCCAACATAGTACGACTACTGCCCTAGCCAAAGTCAGTAATGACTGGCTGAGGGAACTGGATAATAAGAAATTTGTCAGAGCAGTCTTCCTGGGCCTCAGTAAGGCTTTCGATACTGTTGACCACCCCCTGCTGTTATCATCCCTATGGAACATTGGTCTGACACTCCTCTTAGGTGGTTTAACAATTATCTATCTGACCGCACTCCAGCAAGTTAAGGCTGACGCTGAGGTCTCGCCTCCCAAACCTCTTACTTGGGAGTGCCACAAGGCTCTATCTTGGGACCCCTGCTTTTCGCAACATACATCAATAGAATTAATACCTCCATTAACAAGGCTAAAATTAATCTCTTCTCTGATGACACTGTGCTCTATACCAGTGGCCCATCTCCTGACACTGTACTCATATCTCTCCAGAGTGAATTTGACCTGCTACAACTCCAACTCCTAAACAGAAGTTTCTCCTGAATGCAAAAACAAAAGCCATGCTCTTCTCCCCTGCGCCCAAAGATAGTGCCCTCCTCTCACGGCTCTCTATCCCCTATCACTACCATACTGGGGGATCAGCTGGAATATGTATCTTCTTTCAAATACCTTGGGGCTTGTATTTACAGTTCTCTCTCCTTCCAGGGTCATATTGAAGAGCTTATAAAGAAGTTTAGGCAGAGACTAGGACTATTCTTCAGGATAAAAAACCTTCTACCAAGGGAGGCTAAAAAATGGCTAGTCCAAACTACATTTCTCCACCTGCTAGACTATGCTGACTTCCTTTATAGTCAATGTCCTGCTGGTTCACTTGCAAAACTTGATATACTCTACTACAGAGCATTAAGTTTTATAACAGAGCTTCCCTACTCCACCCACCACTGTCTCCTATACACTGCTATGGCCTGGCCATCTCTTACCCTCAGGCACCAGAGAAACACGGTACTATGGACCTTCAGAGCCCTTACCAATAACCTACCCTGCTATATCACTGATTGCCTACCTTTAAGCTCCCTACCCTAACTACACGCCTCAAAGTGCTTCTTCGTAACCCTGTAAATCCCAAAGGTGAGATCCCGCTTTGGCAAGGCAGCATTAAGCCATGCACTTCCTTCGCTGTTGAACAAGTTGTGAAAATCCCTGAAATTAAACATCCCTTGCACGCTCATGGCTTTTAAAACTTTAATCACCCACAAACTCAGGAAATTCTTCAACTGCTTCCATAAATACCACTGTTTGTTGCTGTTGTGCATATCCCTGCCCCTCCTCTACCAGCCCTCGACCCATATCCCTGCCCTCCTCTCCTTCTCTATCTCACGCATCACCTTACCTGCTGCCCTCTGGAAAAAAATTAAAATTGCCATCAGCTTTTACATTCTCTTATGTTACCGTGAGATTTGTATACTTAGTATTTTTGTGTATGTTAGAGCTGTGTAAATCCTGCTCACATCTGTCCTAATGTATACTGCCATGTTGGCACCACTTGCAATCCTGTTGTATCTTTCTGTAGTTTTACTTTACCCCAGGTCCACCTGAAAATGAGCTCTGTTCAACGGTGCCCACCTGGTTAAATAAAGATTTTGATTGATTGATTGATTGATATCGCTTTACCCAGCCTCCTGATGGAGGATCAGTGAGTACCCACACCCAGTACTGTTCCCAGCAGCAAGCAGCCTGCTGCCACTGGATGTCTCACTGACCCTCAGTGATTCATGTTACATAGTGGGGTTCTGCACAGCACCCACTAAGTCCAGCACATGTACAGTAAATGTCCATAGGTTGCCCATTCACCATGTGCCACCCTCTGTAGCATGGCACCATAATCCACTCAGTACAAACATAGTCCCATCCAATATTACTAGAGGACACTGCAGCTGCACCTTTCCTCAAGACTGGAAAGGTGGTGAGCAGCATTGACTGTGAAAGACACAGCCTCTCCACTCACCACCACAGTGCTGCTCTGACAAGATGACACCGTTACTTCTAGTATGTAATGACAAGTATATAAGTACATGAAAATGACAGACTGTTTTGTAAATCAACAGGTGTACATGTGAAAATTGCACTACAATGGATAGTGATACTGAATGTGAATATTGTAATGAAATATTTCCATTAACTACAGATGTGCAGAAGAAACATCAATTGTATTACGGATCTAGAAACATTAAAGCTAAATTGTTTGAATATATTGAGACGAGGGACATTGATAACAATACACCAAAAATAAGTTTGCAACGCATTTAGTACAATGTCTACAGAATAAATAATATGATACTGTCATAGTGTCATGCATGATATCCAGATGTATTTCAGCATCTGAAGTGCTTATTTTTCTGGTGCATGTTTGTAATGAGTTGAACTCTTTAATTTTCCATGCAAGTAATTGAAAAATGCTCAGCATTAAATATGATATTTATTGTGTATTTTCATCATTTTACAACTGTGAATATTTTTAAGTGGTTTATGCTCCTTGTTAAGTTGGTGGCTTCAAAAAATTCCATAGGTAATCTCATTTCACATACACCCACTTACTCTTGAAATTGTCTGCTACATGTGACCACAGACATTTCTCACAGGTTTCAGGGTGGTGTAGCCAGGTGGCATACACCAATAATCATGGAGAGGAAAGTTGGAGCTTGGTGGGAGGTAAATTCAAGAATGATATGTTGAGGTTTGTCTTCATCAAAAAGGTGGTTAAGCACTGGAACAGACTACTGGGGGAGGTGGTGAGGGCAAGGACCATAAAGGGATTCAAACATGGGTGGGACAGGACCAGGGTACTCATAATCTCAGTTGTGGGAACCAGGGAGGTGGAAGAAGCAGAAGGGTGAGGAAGCAAGAAGGGGGTAGAAGCAGAAGTCAGTAAGAGGTTGAAAAACACACTGTGGGAATAGGACAAGGTGGTAAGGTAATAACAACTATAGGTGGCCTTGACAGACCACCAGTCTCCTTCTGCCATCAGATTCTGTTTTTTATATTTCTATGTTTCTATTTGTAAGTATCCTGCACTGCCGCTTGTAGTCACCTGTCACAGATGATGGGAGCATACTACTGGACACTCTATCCTCCACTCCATAGCAACACTTCACTGACTTATACTTATTGTCAGTTTTGATTTCAATACCGTTATGATGTTTCAAATGTACACATTCATGTTCAGCATCAGTCATTTAAATGTTAATTATCTCTCTTTTTTCCTAGGGCCTATTGTCGTTTTGCACAACACTGTTTTGTTACATGGATTTGGAGAAGATTTGGGAAGTGGAATAGGAAAATGTTGCCATCCTGCATGGCTACCACCATAAGGAATGTATTTCCTGTGGATTACTTCACAGGATTTTTACCATACCAGTTTGAGGATATGCAGTGATAAAGTGAACTAAAATCTTACAAGAATTTTTTTTTAATGTTTTATACATTCTTTGATCACTGTTCCATAACTGCTGGATGCTTAGATGTTTCAAATTATAGCATAATTACTAAGATCATAACATATGTAACCCATATTAATGTCTTTCCATCATTGTAGATGGAGCAAATAAACTAGACACATATAGATTTGATTCCAGAAGTGGATATGGCAGTCAGAGAATTTAGAACAATCTTTGAGGAAATTTGTGATAAGAATGCCCCTTTAAAGTATCTAAAGACAGACATCAACATAACCCCTGGGTTAATGAGGAAATCAAAAAACAATTAAGATGGAAAGATAGGGACTGGAAAAAGGCAAACCAATTCTTAAGGTTAGAGGATTGGGAACTGTTAAATAAATCAGGAATAAATGTAAAAGCATGATAAAAAAAAAACACGGAAAAGACATTACCAAAATAAAATAAGTCAAACAACAAATCTGGCCCAGTATTGAAATTTAATAAAAGATCTTGAAGGAAAAAAAAGAATCAATTGGATATAACATTGAAAGATGAAAAAGGAAGAGAGATGTCAACAATTCAAGTGGTTGGTCATTTCAACCAATACTTTTGCCACCTTCCAGATATAAAAATAAAACAAGAAGGTAGGAACCAAAATGATGGTAACCAGCAATATTTACATTTAGAGGAAAAGTCTGAAAGAGATGTCCCATGTTTTTATTTTCAAGCTATTAAAATGAATGAAGTAAAGAAAAAACAAATAAATTTAATCCACTGAAAGCAATATTTATTTATTTATTTATTTAGCTTTTGTTGACCGGGTAAGTGCACTAGACAAATCCTGCCTATTTTCAGGCACGACCGGGGGACAATAGGACTGGATAAAGTGGAAATAAGATTCCTAAAATGTTCAGTAGATCAAATAAGTCCAATCCTAACTAGCTTATTTAATTCTACTTTACAACAAAGAAATTTTACAGACTTTTGGAAAAATTCTAAGGTGATTCCAGTGTTTAAAGGAGGAGCTAAAGAAATCAACAAATTATCGCCCGATAGTCTGTTGTCAATCATCTCAAAGACCTTTGAATGACTGATCTGTGCCCAGTTGTATGAATATCAAGAAAATACAAGTTGTTAAATGAGTGCCAGGCAGATTTTAGGACTGGGAGGTTGCGGTCACCACCTTAGCAGACTTCATTGACACTGTGGCAAATGGAATGGAGGCAAAGGAGTCTGTTGGTGGTGTTCCTTGACCTCTCAAAAACCTTTGACTTAGTTGACTATAACTTGTTGGTAAGCAGATTAGCACAAATGGGCATATCTGAATCTGTTCAGACCTGGATGCTTTCTTATTTGACTGAGCGTACACAATAAGTA
Source organism: Neoceratodus forsteri (assembly GCA_016271365.2). Taxonomy (NCBI): domain Eukaryota; kingdom Metazoa; phylum Chordata; order Ceratodontiformes; family Ceratodontidae; genus Neoceratodus; species Neoceratodus forsteri. The sequence goes on along the minus strand of CM057449.1, from coordinate 535,667,382 downwards.
AATATAAATGGAATATTGTCAGCTAAGGAAGGAACTTACAGAGGTGTACCCCAGAGTTTAATCCTGGACCCCCTGTTGTTCCTAATATATATAAATCCACTCCCATCACAGATAAAAAATAGTAAGATTTATCTGTATGTAGATGATATGGCCTTAAAAGATAGAGCAAAAGATATAGATAGTCTGCAAAAGATCCTGCAGTCAGATTTTGATATCCTGCAATGCTGGTTATCAAATTTCAAGATGATTCTTAGCATAAAGAAAACCCAGGTAATGTTGTTCAATCCTAAAGGTAAAACATTCCATAATCAAAAATTGAATATACAAACATCAAGTGGACATACCTTGGAACAAGTTATGTCTTATAAATATTTAGGGGTGTATCTAAACAACAGTCTTATTTTTTCTGAGCATATAACCAGTGTTGCTGGTAAGGTCAGTACTAGACTGGGTGTGTTTAGAAGAAGAACTTCAATCCTTCCTAGAGAAACCAGAAATAGAGTGGCCTTACAACTACTCTTATTGACATTAGAATATGATAACATAACATACCGGCATGCTTCAAAGTCCTTATTAAACAAGTTGGATAAAACATATGATAAAATGGCCAGATACATTTTACAATGTCCTTACTCCCCCACCATTGTAGTATCCTACAACAATTAAATTGGGACTCCCTTGCAAATCACAGGAAAAAATGGGCTGGGCATAAACCATATGCAAAACACTGAGGGATATTAAGAAAATAACGAACTGTTCCCACCCACCCCCCAGCATAATTTAAGGGATTTGAAATGTCGATGCCTGAAAATCACTTTGGAGGTTAATATTTATAGTAGAATGCAAAGAAGATTCTACCTATCAAAATTGTGGAATGAAGTAGATCCAGAAATTTGAAATGTGGATAATTTAGAACAGTTTAAATGATGTTTAGATCTAGTCTGGAAAGACAAATGTACATGTCATGGTCCCCTTGTATAATGTCTTGAGTTTGTTTTTCTCTGTAGGATCTGTATTTCAGTACTGGTTTGTCTTCCTCTGACCAGGTTCATGACCTGGTCTGGATTAGATAAATGTGTATATAATGTATAATGTTCTTTGGTCTCTCCCTTTTTGTTTCTACCATTGAGGTTCTGCATTTTTGCCAAATATGTGTACATTGTCAATGGTGTGTATATCTACCCTGTGTATCCATCCTGAGTCTATTTCTTGGGGAAAACTTAAACAGAGGGTTCGTTTCTTATGTATCTCTACTGATTATATGTTTTTATAATGATACCTACAGTTTTTGTTCTTAATGTACAATGTGCGTACTATATGTTATAACATCTTATTGTAAAATTGTATAACAAGCATATCTATTTTTGTGAAATCATAATCTTTTTACAGGACAACTTTGACAAACGGGGCATCACGGTCCTAAAAGTTATTTTCCTGTTAAAAAATGAAAGGTTTTATCTATCTAAATTGTCTAAAACGTGTGATAAATAACATCCTGTGTTTTATTCTGTTTGGGCTGTATTTCTGATGATGCTAAACTCTTCTTCATTACACATATTTTCTACATTCAAAAATGATTCCATGTTTTGATGCTGCATGGTTGAATCTTGCTATGTTTTCAGATCAGCCATTCCATACAGCTACCACTTCCACCACCCACTTTTGATACTTTTCTGCAAGCAATTATCTGGCCTTATGCTGTGCAACAAGTCCTTGTAACAGTACTTGGTCCACCACACTGCAGTGATATTATTTAAATTGAGCATGTGATCATACTGTACAGTAAAACTTTTCATCAATGATAGATGTCCAGAAGAGGACTACTTTATTGAAAAAAAAATCCTGTCCTGGACAATAAGATGCAGGCACAAAAGTTCAAGTGAGCATGTGTAGTTCAGTGGGTCAGTAGTTAGCACACTCATCTATGGAGCTGAAAGACCAGATGGTTATGAGCTCTGGCCCCACAGCAGGTACTTAGACGGAAATACCCATGACTGACACTATAGTGCAGTACAGTGTGTGTGTGTGTGGGAGGGTGCTACACAGCTGAGGTGCCATCCTGCAGATGAGATGTTAAACCAAGGTCCCTTCTGTCCATCTCTGGTTACTGTCTAGATGGAAGTAAAACATCCCATGGCACTTATTGATGAAGAGTAGGGGAATATTTTATTCACAAATTTAAAAGGATCATAATACAGTAGAAACAAAAATCAAGGGGAAACTGTAAAGCAAACATATATTAAGGCATACATCCCATTCTAGAAATCATGAAACTTATTCAAAATATTAACATAAAACAAAAACCTTTAAATTAAAGAAAATACGTAATAATTCATACAGTTCATAGAAATTCCCCCTCCCTCATCCCTAAGAGAAGGGGAATTTTTCATTAACAAAGCAAAACACAGATCATAATACAAATACATGTATCACCTGCAAAACATAAACCTGTGAAAAACCCAAAAGGAAATATTTATCCAAAGATAACACCTATAGCCCTAAAAAGTTTCTTATATGTATCTGTGACACTTTTATTTATCTTCCTCATAATAAAACAATACAATAACTATGCGACCATTATCTTATATTCCTTGTCTATTCATCCTTAAAGGAAAACCTCTCCACCATGCTTGTATTTTTGCCCCCAAATGTAATTTCATATCTTTAACATGTACTTCTTTAAATGCAGTTTCACATATGTTGCTAAAAGAAACATAAGACATCCTTTTTTGCTGAAATATCAACTGGCTTCTTGCTTGCCAAAGATAAAACTTCAAATAGAAAAAAAAATGCTTTTAAAGTGGTATCCCAACGACTCTGTATAAGATCCGAGTAATCTCCCAAGGCAATATTTTCATATACTATCAGACTTAACCATGACAATCTCCATTTCTGAGCAAGATATGCCCATAATTGTTTAGAATAAGGGCATAATAACAGAAAGTGCTCCATTGTCTCAGTCTGATTAATACAGTCTGGATGGGGCAATTCCTTTCTTCTAAAACTTTATGCTTGCTATTTCCTTTCAGTCCCAGTTTCCCATGTGCACATAACCACACAATATCCCATTCTGTGGGGATTAATGTATTCATTAATTGATTTATAACTAAATCTGCTTTCATGGTTTTGCAACCTTTAAATTCAGATGTGGATGGCCCTGTGGAATCCAAAATTTGATTATATGCCTTACTTGATTTACTTGAAATACTGGACCTATGAACTCCCCATTTATATATTTTTTGCAAAGAAGACTTTAGACAATTCAGAACCTCCCATCTAGGCTTGATTTTAAGGGGACTATCAACCCATGCTGTGAGAAAAGGGCCTAAATTATTAAGAAGCCATGTCTTTGCTAAGGAATTTGCATTTGTAACAGCCAGTTATAGGGATCCAGACCAAAATATTGTTTGAAAAAATACTACCAGATTCAGCATATTTAAACCCCCTTTATGTTTAGGCAAGTAAGTTGCATCCCTTTTCACTGGGATGAGCCGAGATTCTCATTGCATCTGAAAAAATGATTGTAGAAGTTTAGTGTCATTTTTAAGAGGTAAAGGGAATACCGGATTAACATATAATAAGCATGGCACAAGAAACTGTTTAATAATAAAAATCCATTTAGGTTTGGAAAATTTTCAGTTTTTCCATCTATTTCTTTTCCCCTCACAGATATTTAAATTATCCTCCCAATTTTTATGTGCCATATCTCCTACACCAAAAAATACTCCCAATAATTTAATAGGATCTTTTGATATGGTAATAGCAGCTATATGTGTGGGTCCCATTTTTGATGTTCCGACCTGTATACCTATACTCTTGCTTATATTTAACCCTGCCCCAGAGATTTTAGAATATTTCCCCATGTCCCTTAACACTGAGTTTATGCTCTCCTCATTTTATAAAAAAAGAAAGAAGTCAGCATATGCAACCAGTTTTATCTCCTTGGACTCATGCATGCCCCTGATTCCATGGATCTCGGGATTATTTAGAATATGCCGTATCAAAGGGTCCAGTACAAAAATGTACAACAACGGGCTTAGAGGACATCCTTACCACACACCAAGTTGCACTGAGATTTTTTTTTTTAGACTTTGGTAACCAGGTAAGGATCACTAGACACAAGTGCCTGTTTTCAGGGGCAACCTGGGAGCACTGGGCAGTTAAGTGACTTCCTTAGAGTCACACAGTATGCAAGTGGAGGTTGTGAGACTAAAACCAAGGTCTGATCTGCTGGATGTACCAAGCTTATTCACAGCTCGTTGCTCTAACCTCATGGCTATACTGCCAGTCCAGAAATCCATTTTCCCTCTTTACCTGCAATAATGTGAGTTACTTATGTGGACCTATATCTCCTCTTCAAACAGTGTATGAAGTGTAAGGGAATCCCATAGTATTCTAAAACTTGAAACAGAAAATTATGACTGACCTTATCAAATGCCTTGTACTGATCTAAGGAGAGCACATAGCTCGCCCACCCAGTTCTAGTACTGTATTCAATTACATCTCTAATTACAGATATGTTCTTTTTAATATTCCTACCTGGAAGCAAGCAAGTCTGAACAGAATGAATCAGGTGCAGAGCAGCCTGTCTCAACCTTTTTTGTAATAATGTGGTAAGAATTTTGAAATCTGAATTTAAAAGGCAAATTGGTCTCCAAGTATCTCGATACCTCCTGTCCCCTTTTTTATAAAGAAACACAATTAAGCCTTTTGAAAAATCTGGGTGTATTATATTCTGAGAAAATAAATAATTATATATTTTGGCTAAACAAAGGTCCACCATATCCCCATATACTTTATAAAAGAATTAGATAATCCATTCCTACTTGAGGAAGTTCTATCCTTTAAGGTATGTATAATATCCAGTACTTCTTGATGGGTGATTTGACTGGTTAACATATCTTTCAAATTTTCCTCTATTTCAGGGATTTTGATTTCCTTTAAATATCCCAGGATCTCTTCCTTAGATACCATAAAGGGCTAGTTAAGGGTGAATAAATAGTTTTACACTTCTTGTCTTATATCAAATGTTGATGTTAAGATAGTCCCTTGTGATGTCACTAGTTCTGAAAAGCTAGAATTGGTCCTCCTTTCCTTGCAGGCCTCACAAGGATCTCGTTAAGGAGATTTTTTTAGTACCAAAGGTCATTTCTGCCTGTAAAGAAATGTATCTGTCATTTTGTAATTTTATCATCTGTTGTTTTCAAATTGTAATTTGTTTAGAATAGTCCTGTTTTGTACTATAAGTAAATGATTGTAATTTGAATAATTGAGTTCTCAGTTTTATATATATTTCAAAAATGTTGTGTTAGATGTTTGTTTTCCATGTTTTTTGAACCATTCTGTTTGATCTTTTTGCGTGTCCTCTTACCACAAACCTAAATCCTCATATAAATCTACAACTGAAAGTCTAGCCATGATAATGGATGTAACATTCAAAACTAACCTCTGGTTCCTTAAGAATGGAGGTGTTTAGCCTCTATGTAGTGGTGAAACGTGCTATTGTTTTATCCACTTAAATGTTTGTTTTAAGCAGTAAATGATCTGAAAAGTCAAGTGATATAGTTGATGTGTTTTTTGTTGACAGTTGTTTTGAGACCAAAATATAATCAATCTTAGAGGTTAACGTATTCTTAACAAAGGTATGAGTGATCTTAGAAGCTGCACATACCATACAGTCTGTAAGATCATCCATTTCTACTAAGTTCTTAAAGGCCACTAAGTCACAGTAAACGTTTTTACACCCCAAATTGTCATTTCTTGATGTCCAAGGTGCAATTAAAGTCCCTCCCAAAATAACTGCTTTAGCAGTGGCAAAAAAGGGTTGTAATTGTTCAAACAATGATACTCTGACTGCTTTTTTCTGAGGTGCATATACAGAAATGAATCTACAAGGGGTATCCTGCCAAATACTATCTACTAACAGAGCCTTTCCCGGGATAATATCTACAAATTTTTTTAATGTAAACTTATACCCTGAAAATAATATGCCAACTTCTTCAACCTGATCTGGCCCAAAAGACCATTATGATGGTCCCAGACCCAGTTGTTCTTACCAAGCTGCATAGCAGAATAATAATTCAATCAAGTTTCCTGAAGAAAGGATACTGCAATATCTAAATCATGCAATAATAAAAGAAAACTGTAGATTGTTTCCTAGTATTTTGTATGCTACAGTATGAACATTTAGAGAGGCAACTGTAAAGAAAGACATAGTAAGAAGTTATGCAATAATTCCCATTCCTTTTTTAGTCATCAGTATGGTTTCCTCCTCTTCTTTTTTTCTCTTTTCTCAAATAGTTGTTGGTCAGCCACCACAGTCCCAGCTTGTGATGACACATCAGACACTAAATCATCTTGTTCAGATTCCCCCCAACTTTTAACAGATAACAGCTCATATTGATTTTCAGTCACAACTTCTCCTCCTTCTGTTCTCACTTTAGTTAGGCTCAAGCTGTGTCTTCTGGGCTCTGGTTTAGACCATGCATCTTGGGGGGGGTATAGCAGATACTGGACCATTCTCTATTGTAATTGGGTTTTGTTGGGCTGTGTCCATGGGGGGTTAATGTCTCTTTGGGTCATACTTCTTCAGGTCATTCTGGTGAGGGAGGGGGCTCCAAAATGCTTTCTTCCACAAAAGTTCTGTTTAAAGTATCCAACTATGCAAAACAAGAGTTCCAGAGCACACATAAGAAACCCATTAATATTTATTTATTACGATCATTGAACACTGAAGTATCTCTACAAGAGGGCACAAATAAAGTGGCTTGTAAACCTACCATTACCCATCTGTTGTGAACATAAAAGGAGACAATAATAATTCCAGCCCAAATTAGGGGAACAGTACCAGAATAACAAATATACCACATAGTATAAATGAAAGGAAATCTTGAACTGTACCTCTGACAGAAAAACCCTAATGAAGGAATATTGCTTAAGGGAAATACAAGGAAGAACCAACACAGTTACTAATCATAGGAAAAACTCAGCATAATCATTGTAAAACAACTTACCAACGGGGCAAAAGAACAACTCAACTGAATCCCTAAAAAAGTGATAATTCTGAACATTAATATTGTGCTTCCAAGGCAGGGAGCAATATTAAAAAACATTGCTCTTGGGTAACACCAACAGATGGCAGGGCACTATGCAGGGCAAAGCCAGGGTTAACCCAGGGCACCTAGGCATAGTAAGTGCCAGGCCTTGAAAAAAGCCATCATCCATTCTTACTAACATGCAAAAAACCTAGCCACAACCTTGTGAGGAAGTAAAGGATTTCACAATTGGTGTAGGCTAATGCCCAGTTCACTATACGAGCCCAAGGTAAACTCCAGAGGGCAGCCAGCATTAACTGGCCTGCCGTGCGAGGGGGTACCATTAAGAGATCCTGAGTGATAAAAAAAAGACATGGAAAGGCCACACCAGAATCAGTGGCCTAAGTAATGACAGTAGAGGGATATTCATGAATTAGGAGTCCAGAGGAAAAAAAATACCAAACATTTAAATAAATTTCATAGGTGGGCTACAAAAGTCTGTCAATAAACCAAAAGAATAGAAATAGCACCCCAGTCTTAATAGTGCTTGGTCAATATAAGCTTGCAATGAAAGGGAGGGGGTATCTGGGCCATAGGAGATGGCACAGAATGATAAGCCCCGCAGGCCCCCTTTCCCCACCTGAGTGCTAACCAAGATCCACTGAAATTTACCAGTCGCAATTAAGGAAACCCATAGCCAGAAGCCCTCCAGGTTAAAGGCCTGGTAAATGCTCTAAGTACATCAAACTGTCCAGCTGTCAGGAATTATCTGGAGTATATAGCTCTGGATCAATAAGATGTGAAACAAGAATTTTGACAATGACAAGTGTTGCTTGCTGTCATTAGCAGTGGAAGTGCAGGAGTTAGACATATGCAGTATAGCAATGGCAGCGAAGTATTGAACTTATGCCAACTCCACCCCACCCTGCAGATATGGACAGGCAGTTGGGTGTGCCTTTGGAGTGTTGCCCATACCAGTCATGACATTTCACCTCACCCTACCAGGCAAACACAAGTGTCGAGGTGTGCCTTGAAGTGTTCGTTCTTTACACTCATCTCATTCCATAAGGTAATACACTGAAATGGGTGCAGTATAGGAGAATGGGGTGAACTCTGGGGCCAAAGGGTCCAAGGCGTACCTCGATGCCTGCCACTGGCTGCAGGGTGGGGGTGGAATGGCAATAGCATTACTGTCGACAATCCCAAGTCACACCTCTGATGCCTGTCAGTCCCTACAAGGTAGGACATTATGGTCAAAAACCCTAACACCCTGGGCATTTCTTGGTATTTTCACTCCAAGTTTTCAGCATGGGCTTTTTGTGATCCCATTGCATTATCAGTTCATTAGCTGAAAGGTGATTTTGCACAGCGACTATGCCATTTGGTGCCACAGGTGCGAAAACACATTTCGAACAGGATGTGAAATATGACAGCTATCCTGTTCATGAGGAGGTGTAAAAAATGGCAATGTTGAAAATCTGGAATGAAAATATAAAAAAACTGGTGAAGTCATGAGGGTGCATAGAAGCAGCCCAACACACACCCATAATGTAATTAGTTTTGGGATTTTTTTCAGCAGATTTTCAACATAGGCTTTTTGGGACCTCCGCTCATGAACAATGCCACTGTGATTTTCTTAGTCTATCCCGAACACTGATTTCCCACTGCGACCATGCTATTCTGCACCGGAAGTGTGAAACAGATTTTGGCCAAGGTGTGAAAAATGACAGCTGTACTGTTCATAAGGAGGTGTGGAAAAATGCCAATGATGAATATCTGGACTGAAAAGATTACAAATTTGTGAACTTATGAGGGTGCATGGAAATTGCACAATGCACGCTCGTAACACTGTCATTTTATGAACTTTTGTCACCAAATTTTCAACATAGCCAGTTTAAGACCTCTGCTCATGAACAGTGTCACTGTGATTTTCTTAATCTGTCCTGAACATTGATTTCACACACTGAGCATGCCACTGCGCACTACATGTGCGAAAACACATTTCGGGTGAGATGTGAAAAATGACAGTTGTACTATTCATATGGAGGTGTGGTAAAATGGCAATGCTGAAAATCTGGAGTGAAAATATTAAAAATGCTCGAAGTTATGAGCATGCGTATGAACTGCGCAATGCACACTCGTAAAACAGTCATTTTGGGGATTTTTTTTACCAAATTTTCAGCATAGGATTTTTGGGGGGCCTACCTCATGAACAGTGTCACTGTGATATTCTTAATCTGTCCTGAACATTGATTTCGTACATCGACCATGTCATTGTGTGCTACATGTGTGAAAACGCATTTCAGGTGAGATGTGAAAAATGACAGCTGTACTGTTCATAAGAAGGTGTGGTAAAATGGCAATGTTGAAACTCTGAAGTGAAAATATTAAAAATGATCGAAGTTGCAGGCGTGCATAGGAACTGCACAACACACGCTTGTAAAACAGTTATTTTGGGGAATTGTTTTACCACATTTTCAACATAGGGTTTTTGGGGGCCTAAATCATGAACTGTAGCACTGCTGTTTCATTAATCAGTCCCAAAAGGCAGTTCCGTGCAGTGACTGTGAAATCACCTTTTGGGACAAAATGACAAAATGACAGTGACTGATTTCATGAGATGGGGTCCCAAGAACTCATGTTGAAAATTTAGTGAAAAAATTCCCCAAAATGGTCGAGATATGCACCAAAGTTGAAAAAAAAAATGTATGCCATTATACAGTTTACCGACATTTCTTCAGTTCGCTGTCGGCTTTGAAGAGTTCAGACATGTTCCCAGTCACCAAAGATCATCACACTGGGCTCCGGAGGTAAGGTGAGGGGGGGGTGTGGGGAGGCAGGGTGTGCAGAGGGTGGGCGTGGGTTGGGGGAGGGGCCACGGACTCAAAGAGGGACCGTTTTCTGTTTTACAGGGTTAAAAAAAAAACCCAGAGGGAAGATTTTCTTTTTTGCAGGGGCATTTAATTTTGGCACACTGAGGTGAGCTACCAGCATGCCACCTGAGTGTTTGGGGGGGCTATAGCAAACGGGGGATTGGGCACCCCCATAGGCACATACTGAGTGCTGGGGGGGACAAGAGCTGAGGAGGATTGGGCACCCTCCTCGGCACACGAGAAATTGGGGAGTGGAGCATTATGCTAATGGGGAGTGGGCTCCCCTGTTGGCAAAATTACCAGGAAGGGGGCATGCCAACATGGGATTTGGGAACCCCTGTCAGCTTTCTATTTATTGAAATGTTTCACCAGGAAGGCACACTGAACAGCGGGTGGCAGCTTTCCGTCGACTTTATGGGGACTGTGAGAGGCCGATGAAGAAGCTGTCACCATGGGAACACAACACAATGGAGCTGTGTAATTGACTGCTTCAGTCAGGGAGGCCCTGCCATACAAACAGCTGATTGCATAGTGATGGGACGCTCCCTGATTGCAGTGGCTCAGTTACTTTGATCGAGTGGCCTGCTCATTATCTGCTGGTGATCAACAGCATGCTCCTCTATTGGCTGAGGCAGAGACCAGCCCCAGAATGGGCTGCTGCCATTCGGCCCAACACTGCCACACCTCCACAAGCTGCTTGTGAAGAAAACCTGATGCAATGTGTTTCTTGCACATACATGCAAGCCACACAAAAAGGACAGGAGGAAGCCACTCTGTTACATAAACACAATTTCCCTCTATTGCCATGGCCAATGTACTGCATCAATGAGACAATAAAAACTTTAACAGTTAAAAAATACCTTCACACTACAAGAAAAGCTACAAGATAGATAATATTAAATGGAACATAACAACCTGTACATAACAATAGTCCTGTATAGGTCCAATATACAGTATAAGCCAGAGCGTCATCTCTTTTCCTCTACACTGCCCTGGATAGCCAGTCACCATAAGTTAAAAAAAGGAGGGGTTGCTAAGGAGCTGCCACTGGGAAGCCAGCAATTCAGATATCAGAAATGAGTGTCACCTTTTCCATATTCTGGCTAGTCTTAGAACAGGCCAACTGCTTTTACTATAAAACACTAAGTGGCAACTAAACTAGGCTCAAACAGGGAGCTGACAAATGCCCCAAATACCTCAAGATGTATAAAGGAGGGGTAAGGTAATTACAAATTGAAAATCACACTGGCAGGTCAAACAGATCCCACTGGTACAGCAAAAAAAAAGCCCACACCACTTGGGGGGACAGGCAGAAAGGCAATAGTCTAATAACCACAAATAGCTATCAGGAGGTGTGCTGAGGCAAAAAAGCAACCTGTCCAGTGCATCTAACGAGATTTATGCCTCCTAAAGGTTTGCAACAAAGTTTTTATTTCTGAGAATGCCAGTTCAGTGCAGTGCTTTTTGCTATATGGTGAGGAAGATTTTGTCCACACCCCTTTCTGAAGGGGCCGTTCTTCACCAGCTATGCTCTGACCCATTGGCTCCTCGGAAATTTTATATTTTTCTTTGCTGTCTGCTCTCGAACCACTTCCTCTGGGTCCTCAAAGATTAAAGGGCCATCCCAAAAGAAAATCTGTAGACAAGGTGAGTACAGGGTGGTAAATTTTAATATATATGCTTTCAATATTTGCAACACTGTAGCATAAGCCTTACATTTGGCAAAGAAGATTGAGGAGTAGTCATTATCAAAAAACAGGAAACTCCCCTAATAGGTGATGACTCCTTTATTCCTTTTCACCAAGTTCTCTTCAAAACATCTTGCTTAACAGCCTAATTTAAAAACAAATGAAGAATATTAGCACTGAGCTGCATATTTTAACTGCAAGGCTTCACAAACATTCACAAAAGATGAAGGAGCGAACAAGCCACAGCCCATAGTTGCTCCTATATGTCTAAAAATAAGATAAAATGCCACCATCCCTAAAGAATTTGTCCAATCCATTTTAAAACTGTCACTGGAGTTACACTCAAACACAGAAATTGGTAGTCGATTCCAGGGGTTCACCACTCTTGTGGAGAAAAAGTACTTTCTATTGTTTGTTTTAAATTTGTTAGGTTTTAGTTGTAAGGAGTGGCCTCTAGTGGTAAAATAATTACTCTTTAGCTTCAGATTTAATTGTGTCTTGAGGTAGTTATCTTGTGCAATGTTGTTGAGTAATATAAGATCCCCTTAACCTCCTATGTTCCAAAGAGTACAGGTTTGGGATTAAGTGCTCGGTGTGCCCATTCAATCGTGAGTGGGCAGGGATCCTGGATGTCTATGATCGAGGGGAGAAAGTTCTACAAAAAAGCTATTATATTTTTACTTTTGGCCCCTTTAGAGACACCATATATATGAAGATTATTCCTCCTTGATCTGTTTTCAAGGTCCTCACAATGATCTGCCAGTCATTGTTGATCTTGTAGCAGTCTAATAAATGCCCGCTCTAAAGAATCCACCTGGGAGTCCATATAAGAGGCATGTAACCTTATGCTCCAAGCCAAGCCTGTTCCAAGCCTATAACCTTATGCTCTAGAGCCGCTTCAGAATCCTTCAGTTCGCTACGTAGTGAGTGAATCTCAATCCAAAATTCCTGGAGCTCCTCCATAATTGCTGTGTTTGTTGGCTGCATGGATTCCATCATGTCACAACCCTCCATGTTGCACTGCCCAGATCCCAGTGATGGCCCAGCTGAAATGACCCATGAGGGCTCCAGTTGATGACTGCAGTTTGTGAGCTTTGAGCCACTTTACATAGGAATTGATAGGTTCTGGTAAGATACAGTAAATGGGAACAAAAAGTAGCTGAAAGTCCAAGTTGTAAAGCAATTTGTAAAGCAAGGTTATGAGATTGAGGCCTACATCGCTATACTGCACAATGACATCATCAGAAGTCTCATCTCCATTTTTTCATCCCTCTGATGCTCCTTATACTTTTTGAAGGCCATCTACTTTTCCTTTACAGCAACCCCCACCTCTCTTAAACATAGAGATGTACTCCATTTTCTCTTGCTAACCTTCATGATGCACAGACTAGACATCTGCAATATCCCTTCCTTGATCATGTCCCATTTTTATTCAACCCCCCCCCTTCAGCTTGTCCCCTCCCAGCTAATCCTTGAGCAGCACCCTCATGGCCTGGAAGTTCACACTTCTGAAGTCCAGCACCCTTGTCCTTGAGCAGTCCTTCTCTGCCCTAGTCCTAACGTGGAACAACACTGTCCAATGGTCGCTGTTTCCTAGTGTTCCTCATACAGTGACTTCCCCACTGCTGTCCACGTTAGATAGTACTAGGTCCAGCACTACATCTTTTCTAGTGGGTTCCCTTACTAACTCACTCAAGAAGTCCTGCTGAAAATGATCCAGTAGCAGAAGTTATCGTGGGTATGCTCCAATCCATGTAAGGCATACTGAAGTCCCCTGCAGTAGCACCTCCACCTGGCTAGCCATCCTCCATATTTCTTCCCCTATTTCCTTGTCTGTCTCCTTCCCCTGCGATGGTGAACTAAACACTGCACCATCTCTTATGATTTTCCCTCCCTCTTTCTCCAGCTACAGTATATCCACAACAATTCCACTTTCTTCCTTTTGTCTTCTGCATTAATTACCATGGTTTTTATTCTGTCTTTAATATACAGTACCACACCTTCTGATTTCTACTGCTCTGTATCTCTCCTGAACACAGAGTATTCTGGGAAGGCCTTATCTTAGTCATGATGCCTTGTGGCCCGAATCTCTTTGATTGCTGCCATGTCCAGTTGTGAGCACCCACCACAGGCATAAAGTCCAGGAGATGGTTTTACTTATAAAAACTCTGATGAAGCAAGGGGGCAAACTTGTGAAATGTTAGTTTTGTCCTTATGGTATTGCAAGTGGTCACACCACTGCTGGGAGCTGTGAGAGCACGTTTTTTAATAAGAATGTTTTTTTATAAGTAAAACCATCTCCTACAGTTTACGCCTGTGGTGGGTGCTCAGTGCTGTTCTTTTTCATGTATTTTTTAGAGCTAGCACCACCACTAAATCCTGGTGCTGCTTTTTTTTTTATTTGTGCCATGTCCAGTTGTGCCTCCACAGTTAGAGCTTCCATGTCACAATTTTTTCTAAGCCTGAATGGGGATATGTAGTAGTTCTTGGAGGATTGCTGTATCCCACAATCAACTGCTCTATGTGGAAGGAGGGATCAGCTTTTTCACTGAGTTAGTCATCAGGTGCCTGGCCCTGATCTGCCCCTTGACCCATCTACAGAATACTTCCAGCCCCTATGTGCTCCTTGGTACATGTGAATCACAGCATCTGGGAGTTGAGAAGTCTGCCATGTGCCAAGTCCTCTCCTGGGGCATGATGTGCTCAGTAGAGCTATGCACAACATATGCATATGCTGGTTCTACTGTGGATAAGACCAAAAGTACAGGAAATGGCAATGAAAATGTTGCGTGACTCATGGATAAATAAAGCCTCTGTGCACCGTTACATAATTTATGTCTCTCATTCTTTTCATAGAAAAAGGTCTTGAAAATATATTTCAAGGGTGTAGTCTTAAATCAGATGTCCAGATCTAATCTGTTGTCCTTGTATAGCATGACTATGATTTGAATGTTCTTTTTGGTTTTAGCACATTTTTAGGAAACAAGTAAACAGACTGAGATAAGAATGAAAAACAGCATGAAGAGTTCTTAAGTTGTGATAAAGAGGTCATGCCAGGTAAAGCAAAAAAAAGATGGTGTTGACAGTTGCAAGTAATGTGCACTAATAAGCAACACACAGGGAACTGAGAGGATAAGCTTTGAGAAATTGTTAGACAAGATGGGTATGTTTGTGTTGGAAAAAGGTTGAGGAAAGACTATTTTTCAGTTGTTAATATTTTTAAGTACAACTCTACACTTCAGTTCTGTATGCAGCATATTTTCATAAAAACTTACTTTTCATCAACTAAAATATGCTACAAATATATTTTTTATCCTTTGCTTTTCCTTTCTAGGGTGAATAACATAGCTTCACAGCTTCTCCTAAATCTTAAATGAAAAGCATTTTACTGTCCCTAACTGATCTCATACTGTATTTTTTATAACATAGGAAGTGTGAGGTCGGTTTGGGATAATTAAATACTTTTTAAAACACCATGTGAAAAAAATACTGCATTTTCACAGGGTTTTACTATTCTGCTGTGATATCCCTGATGGAGACATCCTGACAGAAACAGCCACATTACCGAGTGTCGGGATTGCACTGTCAGGAATGCCTCCATATTTCTATCAGGGGGGCTGCAACCCCAAACCCTCATGTGGGGGGCTCCTTCCCCCACACCCCCAAGTCTCTAGGGATTCAACTCTGAGTCAGAGTTGTCTTGGAGAATGGGGCAAAAAACCCTGCGAGGCAGTCCCAGGGCCAGCAGAGACCATCACAGCGATGTGCTATTTTTGCTCTATCCTGTCACTGTGATAGTCTTCATGCTAGGGGGTTCGCTGAAGCGACGGAAAACCTTTTCACAGATATGCTGAGGACCAATAGCCAGGGGAGTACAAGAAAAAACCCCACTAACGTTAAGCATAATTATTGTAACTCTAATAGTGTTAAACAATTTATTTTAGTACATAGGGACTGGGTGAAGTGGATCAGGAGAAAATACTGAGCTTGTTCAAGGCACAAAACCAAAAAGCAAACCAAAGGTTGCATTCAGTAATGCAGGCAGCAGGCCACATGCCCCCTATCGGCAATGCAGACATCCCTATAAATGAATAGAGATGTCTGCAATGCAGATGTCCCTATGTGTGAATCATGTGCAGTCACTATCAGAATGGCATGCACAACCGTAGTATGCTCCATGCCTTTACACAGCATGTGTACATCATGACCCAGGGCTATGTAGATGTGCGTGTGGGGGTGCTGGATGGATATACCACATACCTGCTGTAAACCACACAAGTACTATGCAGATTATGCCAAAAAGTAACATGCACAGTCTGCAGAACACTGACACTAAGCAAATCCCTGCCATAAACCCAGGAACACAACGAAGGACCAGGCAGCAGAGGAACAGGCCATACAGCCCCAGTCTCTGTAGCTGTCCCCCCTTCCCTGCCACCAATTGAGGCCATGCCACCTATACACAACTGTTACGGTGTCCTCCAGGCATTGTGGTGATTTGCCAGAGGCACAGGCACCTAAACCCTACACACAGGTACATGTGATTTGTGGTACAAGCTATTTACCTGTGGCACAACCCACAATGAGTTACCATACAGATGCCAAGGCTATGGGAAGAGCCAGTGGGATACTGGGGTGAATAGGGAGAGGTATCACCAGCAGAAGGAAGGAGGTGGTGATGCCTCTGTACAAATAATTAGTAAGAACACATTAGTGTACTGTGTCCAGATCTAGAGACCGCATCTCTGTAAGGACATAGACAGGGCAGAGGCAGTTCAGAGAAGGGCAACAAAAATGGTGCAGGACCTGCACCATAAGTCATATGAGGAGAGACTGAGGGACCTCAATATGTGTACCCTGGAGGAGAGGAGGGAAAGGGGGGATATGATAAAGACCTTCAAATATGTCAAGGGCATAAATAAGGTAAAGGAGGGTAGGATATTTCAGAAAAAGAGATGTTCTAGAACAAGGGTTCAAGACATGAGGCTTTAAGGACATAGACTAAGGGGTAACATGAAGAAGTATTTCTTTACAGAAAGGGTGGTGGATGCATATAACAGCCTCCCAGCAGAGATGATGGGGACAAATTCAGTAGGGGAATTCAAAAATGTATGTAATCTAGGCATAGGGGAACCCTACTGATAGGAAAGTGATCAAAGCCAGAGATCAAGTAGGGTTTGTGGTTACTGCAGCAGATAGAAACAAGGCTGCATAATGCCATTTTACGGGGATTAGGAGCCATCTACAGGGAAATTGCTTCTATATGAAACCTCAAGCAGCTCAATATTTCTTTCGATCTGCCTGCAATAACAATATTCTCCTGTGATTGCTGGCCCTGTTAAAATTAATGCATTTTCTGGTGTCCACAGGAGCATCCCACCCTCTGACTGCCGAGCCTATTAATAAAAAATCATTTCCTGGTGTGCAGTGGCTCCATCATTGTCTGATCGTCTGCTGTGTTACTAAATAATTCTCTTGCTGCCGTATAAGGTTGGTCTGGTCCAGTGGTATGGAGGGATGAGGCAGTGTGTGCCTTGACTCCTGCTACCTCAGTGACCCAAGCACAAGAACATGTTCAGGTTACTGCAGCAGACCTACTGAATAAAGCAATGTAATTTCAATTGTAATTAGTACCTTTTGTAATGCAGGAAACTGGGGCATTCACTTCACCCTGGCAATGTCACATTTTCTTGAATGGCAAAAGGGATTAATTGCCATTGAAATTACATTGCTTTATTCAGTAGGTCTGCTGTAGCATTCTGCAGATTGCGGCAAAATGCTACAGAATTGGGTTTAATCTTGGAGGACACCACTGTAGTTGTCCTGTCCCTTGGTGGGAATGCATGCTTACTCAACCTTTGCTTCTCCCAGGTGAAGGCAGTAATTCAAGGGAGGGGGATGTGGAAATGGCTAGCACAGGCTACCCACCTGCCTCAGTCACACACTACTACCTGAATGACTGGCTCAATTCTAGATGTGAGTGACTGGTTGGGGGAGGATGGCTCTCCCCTTCCTGGCGCTATCATCGTGGGGACAATCTATGGGGAACATTTGACTAAGTGGTCTTGGACAGGGAAGTGGCAAAAAGGGGAGGTAGGGACAGGGCTGAAAGCCTGCCTGAGTCAACTAGCAATGCAAAAATGTTTATGGAGGTGGGGAATGCTGCATTATGTATAACCTTAACACATTTACACAACCATCTCATAAGGGGGGTAACAATAAGCCTACCAGGTATAGGTAATATGTACAGGATCTCCTATCAGGGTACTATGGAGCCAGAGGGAGGAGACGTAAAGGGATGAGGTTTCGTAGACCTGTAGAATAAAGGTGAACAGCTTTTGGATAGTTACTTGGAAGGATAAGAAAGGTAAGACATATTGTTATACTAATCTTATGGGGAAGGAGTTCACATCCTGTGAGACTGTGAAAGTAAAAAGAAAAAGGTTAATATGGAGTAAATACAGTAGTGGGCACAATAGAGAGGACAGAGATACAAAAGGGTATAGTATTGTATAGTATAGTGTAAAAGGTTAAGAAAAATATTGCTTTAGATAAAATGTTACGAAATTAAATGAAGTAACAGATACAGAGGCATGTTTAATTTAAGTAGTATACAAATTTCATTAACTGTTTACCATGAGCGTCAAAAACTAAACACAAAAAACAGAATGAGGAAATGTTCGTAACCAAGTTACTCATGTGTTTTCATCTTGAATTACACATTGTTTTTAGTGTGTAGTATATATCATTTTAATTAGATTCACATTTGTATTCCTCAGACCCATCCCCTGAGAAAGACCCATTGAAGGGTTGAAGCACTGGGGTGAGTGGGTGCACACCAGTATATTGCCAAAAACGAAATCTTGCACTGAATCTATGAGAGTTGAGCGTTCTTATTACAAGCTGGCTGCTTTACTCATGTTATGCACCACCTTTTCCAGTGCACACCATTCTACACTACTTACACTATAGCCACAGCACTGACCACTGACCATCACAGGACTGACCCTTCCACGACCTACAGTTACAGGACTGTACCCTCCCAGAGAGTTACATGACTGAAACCTTCCACTGTCAGTCACAGCACTGGGCACCCACCCCATACAGTCATAGAACTGATCCCTGTTCCCAACGGTCACAGCGCTAGACCCCACCATAATGACAGCACTGCCCCCATACCCCCTAAAGTCACATGGATGACACTCTTCACAGGCAGTTGCAGCAGTAATCCCCACCCCTAAAAGTCACAACCCTGTACCTCAGTCACAGCACTGAAGACCACCTCACATAGATGGGATTGATTCCCTCCCTAACAGTCACTTAGTTTGGTGCCTTATACAACCTTCCTGCTGCATGTATAACTTCCTGCAAATACTTCAGTCCCTCAAAGCTGTGGAATTGTGCTGAAGCACACTTCCCAAAAGTCACAGGAATGACCCTCCCTTTGACAGTCGCATAAGTGACACCCTATCCCTGACAGTTACATATCTGGGGAGAGGGGTGCAGCACCCGAAACATCGAATGTGAAGAACACCCCATCCCCCTTAGCAAGTGGTCAGACAGGAGTTCAGCATGTTTGCAATTCATTTGCATCACTAGGTAAAGGAAAAGGACCAGCTCCCCATACGATGCACAGGGGAAACGCCGGACCTCGCCCAACAACTAACACACCAAATTCTGACAAATGAAAAATCAAGTACACAAATGCTCACAGTCTGGAAAACAAGGTCCCAGACCTGCAGACAATAATGACAGAGGCTAAACTGGACATAGTAGCCATTAGCGAGACATGATTTACCAGTAACCACACTTGGGAGACTTCAGTACCTGGCTATGTACTGTTTAGAAGCGACCGAGGTGCAAAAAAGGGGGGGGGGTGGAGTGGCCCTTTATGTTAATGAAAATATCAAAGCTACAGAAATTTGAATACACATAAGGAGCCAGAAGAACTGTGGGTCACTCTGGAAACAGGAAATGGGACAGCCATACGAACTGGGGTTGTGTACAGGCCTCTAGACCATGGGGAGGAAATAGACACATCACCGTTAGAAGATATACAAAACATGACAGCTGAAGGGGAGGTTCTGATAATGGGAGACTTCAACATGCCAGACACAGATTGGTCAATACCAGCAGGGACATCAGCCAGAACTAGACACATGGTGGATTCCCTGCAGGAGGAGGGCCTCAAACAATTGGTACAACAACTCACTAGAGACAGGGCTATCCTAGATCTAGTATTAACTAACAGGGAAAGGATCACAGTTCTTCAGGTAGAAGGTCACCTGGGAGGCCAGTGACCATCACATGGTTTGGTTCAATTTGGCCACTAGAACAAAATCACTCCATTCCAAGGCAAAAATATGGCACTTCAGATGAGCTGACTTTGATAAAATGGGCAACAGAGTTAAGCTAGCCCTGGCAAAAAGAAATACAGGTGAGGGGGTACAGGGGAAGTGGGCAAGCATTAAAGATGCAGTACTTGAAGCAATATCCCATTGTGTTAGTAAGAAA
Source organism: Neoceratodus forsteri (assembly GCA_016271365.2). NCBI lineage: Eukaryota > Metazoa > Chordata > Ceratodontiformes > Ceratodontidae > Neoceratodus > Neoceratodus forsteri. Next base: position 535,647,273 of record CM057449.1, on the reverse strand, counting down.
AGGAAGTACAAAAGAAGAAGGAAACCACTTTGGTTCTCAAACACAGTAGCAAAAAAGGTCAGAGCCAAAAGGCTGACCTTCAGGAAATGTAAGGGAACACAGCAGGATGAAGATAGGGAGGCATACCAAACTTCCCTAATGGAAGCAGGGAAGGCAGTAAGGCAGGCAAAGGACCAAACCGAGGAAACACTAGCACGAACATTAAAAGAAGGTGACAAGACTTTCTATAGTTACATTAGGGAAAGGAGAAAGTACAGCGGGGGTATTGCTAAGATCAAAGGAGATAAAGAGGCGTGTGAGGAGGAGGACGATGTAAAAGCATCTATCCTAAATAGATACTTCTTCTCAGTATTTACTGAAATGAAGGTAGGGCAAGGCCCACAGCTCTGCACCATGGACACAGGGGGAAGGGAGGTGTGCACTAGTCCCTTCACAAAAGAAAGGGTCATACAAGAGCTTGATAAGCTCAGGGTGGACAAGGCAATGGGACCTGATGGCATACATCCCAGGGTACTAAATGAGCTAAGGGTGGAGCTAGCAGAGCCATTATCAGAACTGCTTAGTGAGTCTCTGAGCACAGGAGAGATCCCAGAAGACTGGAGAATGGCTCATGTGATCCCGCTCCTCAAGAGTGATAGCAGAAAAGAGGAAGAGAACTACAGACCGGTCAGTCTTACCTCAGTAGTGGGCAAGATTATGGAGACACTTCTTAAGGAAAGGATAGTGCAAAACCTGGAATCCATAGGAGCACAGGATCCAAGACAACATGGGTTTACAAAAGGAAGGTCCTGCCAAACTAATCTCATAGATTTATTTATTTATTTGAGTGGGTAACCAGAGTGGTGGACCAAGGGAGAACAGTTAATGTCACCTACCTTGACTTCAGCAAAGCTTTCGATACTGTTCCACGTAGAAGATTGATTAATAAGCTAGGTAGGCTCGGGGTGGGTCAGACGTTGGTTATTTGGGTGGCAAACTGGTTTACGGGCAGAAAACAGAGAGTGGTGGTAAATAGTATACAGTCAGAAGAGATGCAAGTCACAAGTGGGGTACCTCAGGGATCAGTCCAGGGGCAAGTCCTCTTCAATATCTTCATCAGTGACATTGCAAATGGACAGGAGGATAAGGTTTGTCTGTTTGCAGAAGACACCAAGATCTGCAACACAGTAGATGATCTAGATGGTGTGGGAAGAATGAGAAGAGATCTGGATAAACTAGCAAAATGGTTGGAAGAGTGGCAACTGGGGTTTAACGCAAAGCAATGCAAGATCATGCACATAGGGAAGAGAAACCCTGAAGCCACCTATAGGCTGGGGAGTTGCCGACAGTCACAGGGGAAAAGAGACTTGGGCGTCATCATCACAGATGACCTGAAATCATCCAAGCAGACCTCTAAAGCAGTAAGTAAGGCTAGAGGAATGTGGGGGTCTATTAGTAGTGGTATCACAAGTCAGAAGAGGGAGGTAATAATCCCTCTTTACAAGACACTGGTTAGGCCCCATCTGGAGTACTGCTACTGGAGGCCACACCTTCACAAGGACATTAACCAAATTGAGGCAGTCCAGAGAAGGGCAACCAAAATGGTGCAGGGACTGCATCAGAAAACATATGTGGACAGATTAACTGAACTCAACATGTATACCCTAGAACAAAGGAGGGAGAGAGGTGATATGATTGAAACTTTCAAACACCTTAAGGGCATTAACAAGGTGAAAGAGTCTTACATGTTTCAGTATTAGAAAAACAGCAGGACAAGATGACACAGCATGAGATTAGAGGGAGACCGATTAAAGGGTAATGTGAGGATGTTCTTTTGCACAGAAAGGGTGGTGGATGCATGGAACTGCCTACCTCAGGAAGTGGTGTATATGAATATAGTGCAGAGCTTCAAACAGGCATGGGAGAAGCATAAGGGAGCAATACAGATGAGTATGAATAGATAGGCCATTGACAGAGCAAAGGCCTATGACACATTCATAAGGAAGAAAAATAAATGGGCAGACTGGATGGGCCTTGCAGTCCTTATCTGCTGTTAATGTCTATGTTTCTATCTGACCCTCTTCCCGATAATCACAAGACTGTAACAACGCTTTGACAGTCACAGTGCTAACACCCTCCACCATCAGTCACAGCAATGACAACCCCTCAACAGTCATGCGACTGTCCCATTATTGTCCCCCCACATTCAGAGGACTGCGCCAGCCAGCCCCAGTCACAGGACTGTACCATTAGCCCCACCCCCACAGTCACAGGACAGTACCAACACCCCCCCCAGCCACTACACTAACACCCCCTCCTTCACAGTCATGGGATTGTACCCTCCACAGTCACAAGACTATACTACCTTCCCCCCACTCTCACAGGACTGTACCACCCCACTGACATTCACAAGACTGACACCCTCCACCAACAGTCATGACAATGACCACCCACCTCTGGCAGTCACAGCACTGTTCCACACCCCTGAGAGTCACAACACATTCTTACTATTTCCAACTATCACAAAACTGCCCCCTCCAAACCTTGTAGTCACAGCAATGACCATACACCCCTTAGAGTCAAAGCACTGATTCCCCATCCCCCATAGTAACAGCGCTGGTCAAAGCACTACACCCCACCCCCATCTTACAGCACTGATTATCCATCCCTAACAGTCACACCACAGCCACCTCACCCTCCAAAGTCACAAGACAGACACCCTCTACCATCAGTCACAGCAGTAATTCCCATTCCCTGACAAAAACAGCACTAAGCCACATCTCCTTTTAGTCAACACACTGACCACCCATCCACAACAGCCACGGCACCGCCCCCTTACATACAACAGTCACGGGACTGAGCCCCACTTCAAGTCACACACCTGAATCACCCCTTCAATAGTCACAGAACTAACACCATCCACTGTCAATCACGATGGCCACCTATCCAACAGTCACAGTGCTGATCCTCATCCCTCAAAAGTGACACCACTGACCTCTACCCACAACTGTCACAGCACTGTCCACCACCATTGTCAAAGCACTGACCCCATACATCTGTAATAGTCACAGGGCTGATACCTTCCACAGACAGTCACAGCAGAGACCCATACTCCCAACATAACCACACTTCCCTCTCCCACTCCCAAAAGTAACAGCCCTGCCCCCTACCTGGTAGTCACGGCACTGATCACCCACCCCCTGACAATAACCACACTGGCACCCCCTTGCTTAACTGTTACAGCACTGACACCCCAACCACAAAAATCACAGTACTGACCCCCCACCATTAACATAGCACTGCCTCTAAACCTCCATCAACAGTCATAGGACTTATCCTCCCCCTTACAGCAATGCACTTGACAGTCACAGCACTGACCATCAACCACTGGCAGTCCCAGCACTGACCACACCGCAGTCATAAAATATTTTGAAAAATTGTTTAAGTACAGGCAAAGCATTGTAGAGAGTGCAGGGGTCAATACTGGCATGGGCCTGCTTGCCAAATTCTGGTAGATATTGTGTTAGACTATTAAGATTTTCCTTTAACTAGCCCTGCAGACTTGTACTGGAGAGTGTAACCAATAAGTGCATCAGCTGGGCTAGTGTAAAAGGTCTGTGGGGTTAGTGAATTTCCCCAGTCACTAGTGCTGCTGGCTAGTGGCTGCAAAACTTAACTTAGACCCCTGGAGTGGGTCATGCCATCCACAATATGGTCCTCTAGGCATTATTTCCAGCTGACCAGCCCAAAAGCTGAGCATCCTGCTAGGAGTCAGAAAACCCACATTCCTGTCCCTCCCCCCACAACTGGACCACTCTTTCAGTACCAGTTCCTTGGGTTCTTACACTTTTACCTGGACACCCAAAATGACAGCAACAGAGATGGGTAGCAGGGACCCCGGTTTAATCCCTCATGCAAAGGACAGCACACCATAACAGTACAGCATTACTCCACATACTATATTGTGGTGCCAGTGTTTACAGTATAACAATGAATACCCTAATAATCAGACTGCCCATGCTGTATATGTGGTATGTCATACTTATTTCAGTTCTGGAGTATGTGGGACTCTTGAATGTACTGTAAATACTAGATAACCAGCAAAAGAAAAAAGAGATAACTTCAAATACTTCCTAGTTCTGTTGTATAAGACACACATAATATATAATGATTCTAAACAGACACCAAGCGGTACAGCACATGGACAACAAACTCTGTATATTAAACTTAACATTGCTTGGCTTATTAAACAGGCTTCTGGAATGTATAACTTCACAGTTGCTTAACTCTTGTAGTGCCATGGATGTGCATACACGTCCTAAAAACCTATACATTCTAAATCTTCGGGCAGCCTAAGGGTTAAGTAAGGTATTTAGATATGTGTACTGCATGATGCTGGCATTGCAGGAAAAAGCCTGGCTTTCTCATTCCCAAGCCCGAATGTCTCCTAGCACACCCTGCAGCCACATTTGTAACACAGAGGCATAGTCACTCTCCAATCATACTGAATAACAGGACAACTAATAGCAACTGCTGTCTGTAAATGGCTTTGCTTACCTATATTTGTGGATCCTACAGTTCTGTTTACTCCTTGCTACAGTAAATGCCATCCCTTACAAACATTTCTTTGGAATACCATTGTAATACCTGTTCTTTACTATTGTACTACCACTGCGATTTCTACTATATTACCATTGTGGGTTTCATAAATGATATCACAGTGCATTTGTTCCAATTTCATTGTGATACCATTGTAACCATTATGATACCATGCAGACAGTAGCAGTTCACTGGTAACACCGCCTCTGCTGGTACCACAGTGGTAGCAATGTGCACCATTGTGAAACCACTGTTTGTTGGTATCACAGTGGTTTTAATCCAATTCCAGTGGGATACTATTGTGTCAACTGTGATACCATCAACACCCAAAGGTAGCACGGTGGGAAACTCTTGTGACACAGTAGCACAGTGGTGAATGCCAGAGTGATTCCACCACACTTGGGATCACAGTGGATTTATATTAATTCCATTGTGCTATTATTGAGACCACTGCGGCATCATGTGTCAGTGGTAGAACAATGAGTGCAGCTCCAGTGCAAATATAATGGTCTCATTCCATGTCTTATGCTGGTGGTAGCACCATGGTCATGCAGCATGGTATCACAGTAGCCTGCACAGGTCACTGGTAACACATGAACCACATTGTCAGTGACAACCTGCCAGCAGAGTGATAAAAAAAAAATAATTAAGGCACATCCAACAAGATCAGACTCCTAGGACTCAAGCCCCAAATGTTTTTATTTGTGTACTCTGTATTCTTGGCATTCTTCCACTTTAATGTCTGCATTAACATAGTTTTTCTGCAGCAAAACACCTACCTTTTGTGATAGTGGAAACTTAACAAAATAGTGGAGCTATTTCAAATATTACATCACCAACCACTTAACAAGTGAAAGCCTAGTGTCATAATACTTGGGATAGCACTTTTACAGGTCAGCATCCTAGCACAGATAACAGTCTCTTGTCTGGTTCCTCTTTAGTCTGGGTTAAGGGTGTCTCAAGAGAACATGGTACCTGGCATGCATGGAGCCAAGGGTAATTTGCATGCCCATTATGGTCTCAATTTGTATGGGAGTAAGACACCTTTGCCCAGCACCTCCCCCAGCTGCCCCAACCCAGTGAGTAGTCCTTGGTGCTAGTGGCATCTGTCCACCCTCCAAACCCAGTCTTATGAAAGACAGATATATCCCTGGCATCCTGTGGTGTCCCCCATACCAAGTCCTGTAATGAAAGATTTATCTTTGGCATGCAGTGGTCTCTACCCACACCCAGTTATAGTCTCATTCAAGAATGATATATCCTGGTGTACAGTGGTCCCTCCCCACACCCTATCCCAGACCATGTAGAAAACCAATTTCCCTTGTGTCCAGCGGTCTCTCTCTACACTGAATCCCCATCCTGGGAACACCATCCCACCCAGTTTCCAAATTCCCCCCTCCTAACAGTCACACTGTTCTTGCATGGCAGAGGCAAAAAAGCACAAAGAACGAACTGATACTGCACAGAGGACCATAACAAAATTAAGCAGTCAGATTGTAGCAATCACAGTAATTGACTGTTTGATCAGGTCTTTCTTTCATACTTGGAATAAATTCAATGCTACTGTGCTGAGGACCACAACAAAAGTAAGCAGGCAGGTTGTAGCAATCAAAGCAATTGACCATTTGGTTAGGTCTTTCTTTCATATTTGGAATAAATTCACTTTGATTGTGATAGCCGAACTGCTTACTTTTGTTATGGTACTGAGTGCAGCAGCAGTTCATTCTTTGTGCTCTTGTGTGTTGGGTAGGCTGCCCTTCTAGCTACTGCACCGACCTGCTAACGCTGATCACAGCATCTACCTCTGGGACTGCATCAGGAGCAAAGAAGTCCTCCCCCCAAAAAAAGCTCTGTCCTGAACCGAGAGCAGCACCCACGCCAACTCACACCCAGATGGTGGCTAGTTGCCTCCCTAAAATGCTTTGCACTGATACTAAGCCCCAGTCCCCCTACCTGTCTGTTGGTGCCACAGTTCAATGAGAGCAAGTGCCATATCCCACCTTGCATAACTATGACTGCCTTCCATCTATCTGTACCAGGGAGTGCAGCCTATGAATAGGACAAAGCACATTACTGTGTCTTATACAATAAATAAGCAGTGCTTTCTACTGCAGATAGATGCTGGGTGGCCGTGGTCATGTGAGGTGGGATGTGCCACTCATCATCATTGAATTGCAGCAGTAACAGACTGGTAGGGGACTGTAGATTCTTTGGGTAAGAGGTGGCCACTAACTACTAACTGGATATGGGATGAGGCACTGCTCATGGTTCAGAATGGGACTTTGTTGATGGATGTAGGACTTCTTTACTACTGTCATGCCAAGGGCACTGCCATTATTGAGGGGCATTGGCAAACTGAGACTCATTTCCAGCATAGGGATCAGCTGTGGGAAGGGATCACTGGACGCAACGGTAACTGTGCTCCTACATTGACTGAAATCAGTTTGGGGGAGTGACCACTGAACACCAGGGTTATATTTTTCTGCAACTGGACTTGGATTGGGTGGGGGGGGAATGACCACTGAATACCAGGGCTATATCCTCAATTAATGGGACTGGGTTTGGAGGGACAGGGGAACCACTGGACAACAGAGATACATCTTACAGTAATGAGACTGGGATCAGGTGGGAGTAAGGGATTACTGAATGACAGGGATACATATTTCATTAATGGGAATGGGTTCAGAGGGAGGGGTACCACTTGTCACCATGGAGTACTGTGTTGGGATGGGAGGGCACCAACACACTACCTCCAGCAACTGCTAGGCCTGTGCCAGATTAAGGTGAGGGTTAGGTCGGTGGTATTTTCTCTGCACAAGTGGACCATAACAGGGGAGAGGCAAATGTTTTCTATTCAGTCTTTTCAGATGGCCTGTCAAGATGTATTGTAAATTTTGGTAAGGAACACTGACAATTAAAAAAACGTGTTTTTTAGTAAACTGAAAACAGCTGGATCTTATTTATGAAAAATCATGTACTGAAGTGCAGAGTTGCTCTTTAACATCAAGGTAAGAGCAACTGCAATATGGTGATAGATGATAAAATAAAATAAAACAAACCAAAAAAGCAGCTACTTCCTGCAGTAATCTTTGTCCCCCCATCCATAACTCCCAGTCATGTTCTCTGATCCAGTCAGTTGATCAAACCATCCCATCCCAAAAACTTAATATCCTTACTGGCACGCACTCCATTCATGACAGACAGACTGACTGAAAGCTGCCTTGCAGGAGCACTGGCCTATGTGTCTCAGTGCAGAGCAGAACTCAACCAGATGATGAAGCCCCCCCCCCCATTTTCAACACTGCCAGCACAAAATCTTCTCCCTCCTTGCTCCAGCTTCACCAACTGCACTTCCAGCACTCACTGCAACTTCCCCTTTGCCTACCTCCCTGCAACATTTGAATCCCTCATGCATCTGATGACCTCTTTAGGCCTCTATCAGAGTTGCAATAGGAGCTGGAAGGCAAATTCTCCCTTCCCAGGCTGCCAACAATTTGGAGACTCAGGCTTTGTCTCAAATTCAGGTTGACCTTGTGATGCAGTGCCTCTGGGCTATCAAGTCAGCCTGTAACTAACCCACTTAAACATTTTCAATTTACCTTTAAAAGAAGAAAAGTAATGAGCAATAACAGACCAATTTACATGCCTGTAAGAATAGCTCTACTGTTGTCATTCCTTTCACATTCACACTGTGGCAAAGGGAGGTTTAGCCTTTGGATCTGTCACTCACTAGTGCAGTAGTGGAAATGGGAAAGAAAATGAGCCTGAAATGATGAAAAAAAAGCTTTTTAAGGGTAGTTATGAAAGGAGCCAAATCCTGATGGGAAGGCATATACCATCAGGTGGACACAGGATTTAGGGTGAAGGAATGCAGGTGAAGAACTATGGGAGACAGCAGTCTGGGTGGCTGGGACTTCAATACAGTGGCAATTGTGGGCGGACAGGAACGTGGGGCACCAATTGAGGTCCATCCCCTTAAGTGCATGCAGGGGATGTTTATATTTATTTAAAGGGAGGTGCAGGGAAGAAGCCCCTCTGCATTGGAACCAACATGCAATTCAACCAGCAAGGTGCGCAATGCAATTGCCGGGCATGCATCTTGCTGTTGCCTGTTTTCCCATGCACTGATTGCCTTTGTCCAGTTTGTTTTCACCCTATTGTGGGTTTACCTATGTGAGGGGCAACAACTCAACACTGTGGCATGCAGTGCTTAATTTCCCTCAACCCTGCTCTAAGCAGAGACCATGTGATAGACTGATTTCATGGTGGTCACTCCTTCCCAGCTGCCAGCAGTTCAATCCTGGTTCATGATACCCCATCTACCCCCAAACACATGGCTGTGGTTTGACCAGAAGCTTAGGTCTCAACACCTCTGATACTATGCTGCTACATAGATGTGATGGACAGTCCCCATTATAATTTTTTATTATCCTGAGCAATCACCACCACGACCACCACCCAGAAAAATACACACTTGATCAGCTAGTCACTACATCAGTGCAGGAATGCATAATGAAATATCAGTATCTCTGATGGTGACTACAGCAGCTAGGAGAGGGAAAGGCTGAAAATTCAGAGATATCAGATATTCCCAGCAGCACAGGACTACAAGGCAACTGGAAGGGTTGGCAAGCCCCTGTAGATACTTAGGACTCCATGTTTGGGCATGAATAAAAAATAAATTCCTGAAAGGTCCCCCTTGGTAGCCCAAAGTAAGTTCTTAAGTCATTCACCCTCTTCCCAATGCAATCATTTCTCACCCTCCACCACAATCTGTTATTTTTTTTTGTTAAATAAGTTTGGTTCCCTGGCACTGCATGCCAGAAGTCAAGGATACCTCCAAACCCACATAAACCCCCATAGATTTGTGACTGATATGTCAATGTGGATGCCCTCCCCTCCTGACTTCTGATCTATAATTTTAGGGAGCGAGCAATAGTATATAAATCCTGGCTACCTTAAGTGTTCACCCTCCCATGGTGCACCTGATTAATTAAAGTTCAAAGACCTTGCACACAGTGGTGTGTGTCTGTGGTTTAACCTGCCTTGAATTAATTAAAGTATTTGGATTTATGCAACTTGGCATTTTCTGTAGATTAGTATATTGTGCTGTTCTGCACATCTATTCTTCCTTTCTTTTGTGTACAGCTATCTCTCCTGGGGTCATCTGCTTCATTAAGGCATAGTAGTAGTAACATGGAGCACCTCACAGGGGAGGGCAGAGCAGTCTGCGCACTGATGATGCTGTGAGGAAGACTACACCCCCTTCCAGATTCTGCACATGCTTCTGCCACACTATAGCTTCTCGTACCTTAAAGAAGTTAGCAAGCTGTGAGACACAGCAATGAAGTTAGCCAGAAGGTGATTTCCATAAATCTGAACTGGGGAGCACCACTGAAATATAAGTGGGGTACTGAAGAGTCAGGGTTACTTGGACACACTTTCTTTTTTCAAAACAACTTTCTTCCCCCTCTGGTATTGCACACCCAGTCCTCTGACTTTACAGCTAACCCCAATGTTGGAACTGACCATGTCTGCTATTACCCCCACCCTGTCGCTCCACAGTGGCTGGCATAAATCCTGTTGTGGGTGCCATGGGAGGGCAGTCTGAATGTGCAATCAAAAACTCAGCTACTGTAGCTTACCTAATTGAGTTTCTAGGTGCTAGGCTACTTTTATGTACTCAAAGAGACAACAATCTTGGCTTCACCATGCAATCTGCACTATGCAAAATATTAAGTCTTAGGCATCACAATTCTGTGTGCAAAATCAATTATATTAGAAGCAAAACAATTTACAACCACCTGCAGCTATGGCAAGACACCTCGACCAGTTTTACAGGATGACTGCTTCATCAGGAGGGTGACGAGGCAGTAGTCCTGCAAATCCAGTAGAGGTGAGGTGTCTTACCTGAGTAATGGGCAGTTGCGAACCACTCTGCAACATATAAAGCAGATTTTGCACACAGAGTCATGGTACTTTTTTGCACTGCTGATCACCAATCACCAGGGGTGCATCTAGAATATTTTTAAGGGGCAACTTTTCCCTAGGTGAGGTGCCTTACCTGAGTTGTGGGCAACTGTGTATTGTTCTGCACCACATAAAGCATATTTTGCACACAGAATTGTGGTGCTTTTCTGCAATGCTGATCATTAGGGGCATATCTAGAATTTTTCAAGGGGATAACTCTTTCCCAAAATGTAAAACATTACCATTTAAAGCTAGGATTAGGTTTAAACAGATTTTTACTGGACTAATGAGGTTGTGGGTGCTACTTGGACACATAGTTGGATCCACTGGTACTGACCACCCCTATATATTTGCTTTCCTGTACCCACACCTAACTTTGCAGCATTTCCTCAAGGTCTGTCCCAGCCTTCAGAACCATTGCTAGAATCCTCAGTCTTTTTCCTTCTAATCTCACCAACACATTCTCTCCTCCACATTCCCTGAAAAGTATATCATCCCTGAATCATCATTGTCACCCTCAGCGCTGTCTTACTAGTGTTTAAACAGTTATTACTGCAAACTGTATTCAAAGGTATTTGTTTTATGCATTTCTGCACTGTGAAAAGTTTTGAAAACGCAGGGGATTACATTACAAAACATTTGAAAGACAAAGTTGTTTTGAATCATGAAAGGAAACTATGTCAATATGCAGAAACAGTAATCTATGTGAAATTACCTAGAGCTATACAAAAAAATACAAGCCTTTATTCTTCATTCTTCAGTCTTCAGCAGTTCAATAACATAGTGTATAGTAGAACGTTGTAGTGCATCGAAATCCATCTATTTTTAAAAGTTGTTCTGCTGCACGAGTGATATTCGCAGTGCAGCAGAATGACTTTTTGATCTGCTGCAGTGCTGACATTACACACTGTGTCCTCAAGAGACATCTGACAGTTAGGGATTAATGTATTGACAGGACACACACTCAAAATAGCGATGCCTGTGGCAGTACTGTCAAAGCCACTATCCAAACGGGATAGATTCATCCTGGAGCAGGAAAACAAAAAAACGGCTAAAAAAATGGAGAATTACATAAGGCAATTACATAGTTTTCTGAGAGACAACAATGAGCACAGGGCAATCCATGATATTCCCATGACAGAGCTAGACCCACTGTTAGCCAATTTCATCTACAAAATCAGAAGGTAAGATGGGAGTGAATATGAGCCCTCGACGCTCAGAGGGATACTGGGTAGAGTAGACCGATACTTAGAAAAGTGTGGTAGAAAGGAATATATCTACAAATCAGCAGAAACAGCATTCCCACAAACAGTAAAGGCATTGTGTGCAAAGCAGAAGTACCTGAAAACATTGCGTAAAGGAAACAAACCTCACCGTGCTGATGCACTAAGTGACACAGACATAGAGAGGTTGTACAGTAGTGGTACACTCAGATTACAGAACCCTTCCTCACTGCTCAACCTGATATTTTTTAACATTGGCCTTCATTTTGCCCTGAGGACCTCTGAGCAATACAACCTGAGGTGGTGAGATCTTGAGTTGCACACAGGCACTGAAGGCACACCATATCTGGAGCATAATGAACGGCAGACAAAGACACATTCTGGAGTGAATACAAGAGATGTGCGAACTGTGAAACCTCGCATATACCAATCCAACTGCCCAGACAGAGACCCAAATGCACCCTACATAAAATACAAACAACAGAGGCCCCCTAAAATGCTGGACCCAGATGCCCCTTTCTATCTGGCACCCAATGTGAACCACAAGCCTGGAATTTCCTACTGGTATAGAACAATGACTGTCGGTGAAAACAAAATTCGCACCATGATGAAAAATATGAAGCTGTCAGTAGGACTGCCTGAAACAAAAACATACCAAACCATTCCACCCAGAAAACTTCTATACAGAAGCTAATGGACCACAATATACCCCCCACTGAGGTGGCTCAAGTGTCTGGGCACTGCAATATCCTATCGATAAATAATTATTCATTTGTATCAGAGATCAAACAGAAGAGGCATTCAAAAATATTTTCCAACTCTGTAACGAAAAGTGTACGTCTACCTGAGCTAAGCACCCCGGTTGCACTAACAAGTTGCAGATTCGGGAAACTCCGGTTCGACTGCCCAAGCAACCACTGATGGACTCAGCAAACATTCAAATCTTTGGCAGCGGCTGCACTTTCAACAATTTAACAATCAAGATAATACAGCCAGCAGCACCACTGAAACGGAAGCGAGTCACAGTAATTCATGGCACATCCTCCGATTCAGAATAAGGTAAAATTCAATTGGACTAACTGGGTTTGTTGTTCCGGGTGGGAGGATTTCAATTAAAAAATGGCATGAAATGTGATCCTCACTACCTACCCCTTTTCTCTTCTCTTCCAAGCAGATCGTGAATTGCTGCTGCTGCTGCTGCTGTATGTGAGTTTCTAACCACTGAAAAATGTTAAACGCTTATGCTACAATGTGAAATGTAGTTCTTTTCACTTTCGGCCTCAGTAAAACTGATTTTAAACAGAAAGATGTGGTAGTGACTTTTTTTTCTCCAGAGAACGACATTCCACAATGCACTATAAAGAACAGTGCATGTGTAACAGTTAACAACAGTGCCATTCATTCACCTTGTTGGTACTATGACAACGGATTACCTCTCGAGCTGTGCTCTCGAGGTAATCCATCATCATAGTACCAACTCAGTGAAAGAATAGCCCTGTTATTAATTGCTACACATGCACTATCCTATATGTAACACTCTGACCAGAAATTTGAGTCAACATTTGCCTTTGGCTTAGAGTTCCCCAGGGTCCTAGTGCCAGTCCATCATCAACTGGCAGCAGAATAAACTTAGAAACTGGTGATCATATACTGTATTTTTAAAAACTCTATAGAACTATTTCTTCAGTACCCCTGCAAGAGGAGGAGGGAAAAGGGGTTGTGAGGTCTGGTGGAGGGGAAGGCAGTGAAAAACTAATGCTATGAAAATGACTGCAGCACTATGTAATTACACACAATAACTGTCCTGCATGCCCCTCTTCTAATCTACTTCATAGCAAAAAGATAGCATGGCTTTGCCATGCAGCCTTAAAAATGGGCAGACTTGGTTGGCCTAGTGGTCCTTATCTGCAGTCAGTTTCTATGTTTATATGTGAACATACAAGTGCAATTGGCAACACAAGCTACAGTGTCTGGTACAGTGACAGGGCACTGACAAAATTCTGGAGGATTATTAGAGATATCGAAGGCCATATCGCTGGCAAACCCCTGTCTACCAAAATCCAGGTTGGTAATTCCACAATTACTGATAAACTTACTATTCTGGACTATTTCAACAATCATTTTGCCACTGTGGGTGTAGCTTTTGATTCCTCCCCAGCTAGTACTCTTCGGGCAAAGTTTGGGCTTGATTCCCCTGACCCCCTCCATTCATCCCATCCTTCTCTGTCCAAGCCACATCCTTGAAGGAAGTGGAGGATCTCCTGCTCCAGCTGGATGACAGGAAAAGCCCTGGGGCTGACCTGATCGATCCATTATTTCTAAAAGCAGGCTTCCATGCTCTTGCCGTGCCTATTACTCACCTGTTCAATCTATCCATCACCCAAGGTGTCCTTCCTACTGTTAGGAAGACTGCCCATATTGTTCCTATACTCAAGAATGGGGATACTAGTGACCTGAATAATTATAGGCCCATCTCCCTCCTCCCGGTATTGTCAAAAATGCTAGAGAAATTCATTAACACCCAACTCAGGACCCACCTGGAATCAGCGAACCTCCTCAACCCCCTCCAGTCCAGATTCAGGGCCCAACATAGTACAACTACCGCCCTAGCCAAAGTCAGTAATGACTGGCTGAGGGAACTGGATTATAAGAAATTTGTCAGAGCAGTCTTCCTGGACCTCAGTAAGGCTTTCGATACTGTTCACCACCCCCTGCTGTTATCATCCCTATGGAACATCGGTCTGGACACTCCCTCTCTTAGGTTGTTCTACAATTATCTAACTGACCGCACCCAGCAAGTTAAGGCTGATGGTGAGGTCTCGCTCCCCAAACCTCTTACTTGGGGAGTGCCACAAGGCTCTATCTTGGGACCCATGCTTTTCGCAATATACATCAATAGAATTAATACCTCCATTAACAAGGCTAAAATTCATCTCTTCACAGATGACACTGTGCTCTATACCAGTGGCCCACCTCCTGACACTGTACTCACATCTCTCCAGAGTGAATTTGACCTGCTACAACTCCAACTCCTAAAACAGAAGTTTCTCCTGAACACAAAAAAAAAACAAAAGCCATGCTCTTCTTCCCTGCGCCCTATGATAGTGCCCCTCCCTCTCACGGCTCTCTGTCCCCTATCACTACCATACTGGGGGATCAGCTGGAATATGTATCTTTTTTCAAATACCTTTTGGCTTGGATTTACAGTTTTCTCTCCTTCCAGGGTCATATTGAAGAGCTTATAAAGAAGCTTAGGCAGAGACTAGGACTATTCTTCAGGATAAAAAACCTTCTACCAAGGAAGGCTAAAAAACGGCTAGTCCAAACTACATTTCTCCACCTGCTAGACTATGCTGACTTCCTTTATTACCAAGGTCCCTCTGGTTCACTTGCAAAACTCGATATACTCTACCACAGAGCATTAAGGTTTATAATGGAGCTCTCCTACTCCACCCATCACTGTCTCCTATACACGGCTATGGTTTGGCCTTCTCTTACTCTTAGGTGCCAGAGACACATGGTACTATGGACCTTCAGAGCCATTACCAATAATCTACCCCGCTGTATCACGGATTGCCTACCTTTAAGCCCCCTACACAACCACACCCTAAGAAGTGCTTCTTATGTAACCCTGCAAATCCCAAAGCTGAGATCCTGCTTCAGCAGGGCAGCATTAAGCCATGCACTTCCTTCGCTGTGGAACAAGTTGTAAAAATCCCTGAAATTAAACCTCCCTTGCACACTCGCAGCTTTTAAAACTTTAATCACCCACGAACTCAGGAAATCCTTCAACTGCCTCCATTAAAACCACTGTTTATTGCCATTCTGCTTATCCCTGCCCCCCCTTCTACCAGCCCTTGGCCCATATCTCTGCCCTCTCCTCTCCCTCTCTATCTCATGCATCACCTTACCTGCTGCCCTCTGGGGGGGAAATAAAAATAAAATAGTGATCAACTTTTACATTTCTCTTATGTTACCGTAGCTTTGTATATTTAGTATTTTTTGTGTATGTTAGATCTGTGTAAATCCTGTTCACGTCTGACCTAATGTATACTGCCATGTTGGCAGCACTTGCAATCCTGTTGTATCTTTCTGTAGTTTTACTTTACCCCAGGTCCACCTTGAAAATGAGCTCTGCTCAACAGTGCCCGCCTGGTTAAATAAATATTTTGATTGACTGATTGATCGATATCACTCTACCCAGCCTCCTGACGGAGGATGAGTGAGTACCCACACCCAGTACTGTTCCCAGCAGCAAGCAACCTGCTGCCACTGGATGTCTCACTGACCCTCAGTAATTCATATTACATGGTGGAGTTCTGCACAGCACCCACTAAGTCCAGCACATGTACAGTAAATGTCGATAGGTTGCCCATTCACAATGTGCCACCCTCTGTAGCATGGCACCATAATCCACTCAGTTCAAACACAGTCCCAGCCAACATTACTAGAGGACGTTGCAACTGCACCCTTCCCCAAGACTGGAAAGGTGGTGAGCAGCATTGGCTGTGAAAGACACAGCCTCTCCACTCACCACCACAGAGCTGCACTGGCAAGATGACACCGTTACTTCTAGTATGTAATGACAAGTATATAAGTACATGAAAATGACAGACTGTTTTTGTAAATCAACAGGTGTACATGTGAAAATTGCACTACAATGAATAGTGATACTGAATATGAATATTGTAATTAAATATTTCCCATTACCTACGGATGAGCAGAAGAAACATCAGTTGTATTATGGATCTATAAACATTAAAGCTAAATTGTTTGAATATTATGAGATTGAGGGACATTGGATAACAATACACCAATAAATAAGTCTGCAATGCATTTAGTACAATGTCTACAGAATAAATAATATGATACTGTCATAGTGTCATGCATGATATCCAGATGTATTTCAGCATCTGAAGTGCTTATTTTTCTGGCGGCATGTTTGTAATGAGTTAAACTCTTTAATTTTCCATACAAGTAATCGAAAAAATGCTCAACATTAAATATAATATTTATTGTGTATTATCATCATTTTACAACTGTGAATATTTTTTAAGTGGTTTATGCTCCTTGTTAAGTTGGTGGCTTCCAAAAATTCCATTGGTAATCTCATTTCACATACACCCACTTACTCTTGAAATTGTCTGCTACATGTGACCACAGACATTTCTCACAGGTTTGTGGGTGGTGTAGCCAGGTGGCATACACCAATAATCATGGAGAGGAAAAGTTGGAGCTTGGTGGGAGGTACATTCAAGAATGATATGTTGAGGTTTATCTTCATGAGAAAGGTGGTTAAGCACTGGAACAGACTACTGGGGGAGGTGGTGAGTGCAAGGACCATAAAGGGTTCAAACATGGGTGGGACAGGACCAGGGTACTCATAATCCCAGTTGTGGGAACCAGGGAGGTGGAGGAAGCAGAAGGGTGAGGAAGCAAGAAGGGGGTAGAAGCAGAAGTCAGTAAGAGGTTGAAAAACACACTGTGGGAATAGGACAAGGGGGTAAGGTAATAACAACTATAGGTGGCCTTGACGGACCACCAGTCTCCTTCTGTCATCAGATTCTATGTTTTTTATATTTCTATGTTTCTATTTGTAAGTATCCTGCACTGCCATTTGTAGTCACCTGTCACAGATTATTGGAGCATACTACTGGACACTCTATCCTGCACTCCATAGCAGCACTTCACTGACTTATACTTACTGTCAGTTTTGATTTCAATACAGTTATGATATTTCAAATGTACACATTCATGTTCACCATCAGTCATTTAAATGTTAAGTATCTCTCTTTTTTCTTAGGGCATATTGTCATTTTGAACAACACGGTTTTGTTTCATGGATTTGTAGAAGATTTGGGAAGTGGAATAGGAAAATGTTGCCATCCTGCATGGCTACCACCATAAGGAATGTATTGCCTGTGGATTACTTCACAGGATTTTTACCATACCAGTTTGAGGACATGCAGTGATAATGTGAACTAAAATCTTACAAGAATTTTTTTTTTTATGTTTTATACATTCTTTGATCACTGTTCCATAATTGCTAGTTGTTTAGATGTTTCAAATTATAACATAATTACTAAGATCATAACATCTGTAACCCATATTAATGTCTTTCCAACTTTGTAGATGGAGCAAATAAACTAGACACATATAGATTTGATTCCAGAAGTGGATATGGCAATCAGAGAGTTTAGAAAAATCTTTGTGGAAATTTGTGATAAGAACGTCCCTTTATAGTATCTAAAGAAAGACATCAACATAACTCCAGGGTTAATGAGGAAATCAAAAAACAAATAAGATGGAAAGATAGGGTCTGGAAAAAGGAAAACCAATCCATAAGGGTAGAGGATTGGGAACTGTTAAAGAAATGAGGAATAAATGTAAAAGCATGATAAAAAAAAACACAGAAAAGACATTACCAAAATAAAATAAGTCAAACAAAAAATCTGGCCCAGTATTGGAATTTAATAAAAGATCTTGAAGGGAAAAAAAGAATCAATTGGATATAACATTGAAAGACGAAAAAGAAGAGAGATGTCAACAAGGCAAGTGGTTGATCGTTTAAACCAATACTTTTGCCACCTTCCAGATATAAAAATAAAACAAGAAGGTAGTAGCCAAAATGATGGTAACCAGCAATATTTACATTTAGAGGAAAAGTCTGAAAGAGATGTCCCATGTTTTTATTTTCAAGCTATTAAAATGAATGAAGTAAAAAAAAAACAAATAAAAAAATTAAATCCACGGAAAGCAATAGGACTGGATAAAGTGGAAATAAGATTCATAAAATTTTCAGTAGATCAAATAAGTCCAATCCTAACTAGCTTATTTAATTCTAGTTTACAACAAAGATATTTTACAGACTTTTGGAAAAATTCCAAGGTAATTCCAGTGTTTAAGGGAGGAGCTAAAGACAATCAAACAAATTATCACCCGATAGCTCTGTTGTTGATCATCTCAAAGACCTTTGAATGACTGGTCTGTGCCCAGTTGTAGAATATCAAGAAAAATGCAAGTTTTTAACTGAGTGCCAGGCAGGTTCTAGGACTGGGAGGTTGACGGTCACCACCCTAGCAGACTTCATTGACACTGGCAAATGGAATGGAGGCAAGAGAGTCTTTTGACGCAGTGTTCCTTGACCTCTCAAAAACCTTTGACTTGGTTAACTATAACTTGTTGGTAAGGAGATTGGCACAAATGGGCATGTCTGAATCTGTTCAGACCTGAATGCTTTCTTATTTGACTGAGCGTACACAACAAGTATATATAAATGGAATATTGTCAGCTAAGGAAGGAACTTACAGAGGTGTACCCCAGGGTTCAATCCTGGGCCCCCTGTTGTTCCTAATATATATAAATCCACTTCCATCACAAATAAAAAATAGTGAGATTTATCTGTATGCAGATGATATGGCCTTAATAGATAGAGCAAAAGATATAGATAGTCTGCAAAAGATCAGGCAGTCAGATTTTGATATCCTGCAATGCTGGTTATTAAATTTCAAGATGATTCTTAGCATAAAGAAAACCCAGGTAATGTTGTTCAATCCTAAAGGTAAAAAATTCCATAATCAAAAACTGAATATACAAACATCAGATGGACAAACCTTGGAACAAGTTATGTCTTATAAATATTTAGGGGTGTATCTAAACAATAGCCTTACTTTTTCTGAGCATATAACCAGTGCTGCTGGTAAGGTCAGTACTAGACTGGGTGTGTTTAGAAGAAGTACTTCATTCCTTCCTAGAGAAACCAGAAATAGAGTGGCCTTACAACTACTCTTACTGACATTAGAATATGGTAACACAGCATACCAGCATGCTTCAAAAACCTTATTAAACAAGTTGGATAAAACATATTATAAAATGGCCAGATACATTTTACAATGTCCTTACTCCACCCACCACTGTAGTCTCCTACAACAATTAAATTGGGACTCCCTTGCAAATCACAGGAATAAATGGGCTGAGCATAAACCATATGCAGAATACGGAGGAAATTTTAAGAAAATGACTAACTGTTCCCACCCCCCCAGCATAATTTAAGGGATTTGAAACGTAGATGCCTGAAAATCCCTTTGGAGGTTAATATTTGTAGTAGAATGCAAAGAAGATTCTACTTATCAAAATTGTGGAATGAAGTAGATCCATAAATTCAAAATGTGGATAATTTAGAACAGTTTAAATGATGTTTAGATCTAGTCTGGAAAGACAAATGTACATGTTATGGTCCCGTTGTATAATGTCTTGAGTTTGTTTTTCTTTGTAGGATCTGTATTTCAGTACTGGTTTGTCTTCCTCTGACCAGGTTCATGACCTGGTCTGGGTTAGATAAATGTGTATATAATGTATAATGTTCTTTGGTCTCTCCCTTTTTGTTCCTACCATTTAGGTTCTGCATTTTTGCCAAATACATGGTCAATGGTGTGTATATCTACTCTGTGTATCCATCCTGAGTCTATTTCTTGGGATAAGCTTAAACAGAGGGTTTGTTTCTTATGTATCTCTACTGATTACATGTTTTTATAATTATATGTACAGTATATGTTCTTAATACACAATGTGTGTACTATATGTTATAACATCTTATTGTAAAATTGTATAGCAAGCGATATATGTTTCTTGTGAAATCATAATCTTTTTACAGGACAACTTTGATAAACAGGGCATCACGGTCCTAAAAGTTATCTTCCTGTTAAAAAATGAAAGTTTTTATCTATCTAAATTGTCTAAAACATGTGATAAATAACATCCTGTGTTTTATTCTGGTTGGGCTGTATTTCTGATGATGCTAAACTCTTCTTCATTACACATATTTTCTACATTCAAAAAGGATTGTATGTTTTGATGCTGTGTGGTTGAATCTTGCTATGCTTTCAGATCAGCCGTACCATACTGCTACCACTTCCACCACCCACTTTTGATAATTTTCTGCAAGCAATTATCTGGCCTTATGCTGTGCAACAAGTCCTTGTAACAGTACTTGGTCCACTACACTGCAGTGATATTATTTTAAATTGAGCATGTGATCATACTGTAGAGTAAAACTTTTCATCAATGATAGAAGTCCAGAAGAAGACTACTTTATTGAAAAAAAAATCCTGTCCTGGACAATAAGATGCAGGCACAAAAGTTCAAGTGAGCACGTGTAGTGTCAGTGGCTCAGTAGATAGCACACTCACCTCTGGAGCTAAAAGACCAGATGGTTATGGGTTCTGGCCCCACAGCAGGTACTTGGATGGAAATACCCATGACTGACACTATAGTGCAGTACAGTGTGGGAGGGTGCTACACAACTGAGGTGTCATCCTGCAGATGAGATGTTAAACCAAGGTCCCTTCTGTCCATCTCTGGTCACTATCTAGATGGAAGTAAAACATCCCATGGCACTTACTGATGAAGAGTAGGGGAATATTTTATTCAAAAACATAAAAGGATCATAATACAGTACAAACAAAAATCAAGGGGAAACTGTAAAGCAAACAAGTATTAAGGCATACATCCCATTCTAGAAATCATGAAACTTATTCAAAATATTAACATAAAACAAAAATCTTTAAATTAAAGAAAATACGTAATAATTCATACAAAATAAGTAATAATTCATACAGTTCATAGAAATTCCCCCTCCCCCATCCCTAAGAGAAAGGGAATTTTTTATTAGCAAAGCAAAACACAGATCATAATACAAATACATGTATCACCTGCAAAACATAAACCTGTGAAAAACCCAAAAGGAAATATTTATCCAAAGATAACACCTATAACCCTACAGTATAACGTTTCTTATATGTACCTGTTATACTTCTATTTACCTTCCTCATAATAAAACAATACAATAGCTATGCGAGCATTGTCTTATATTCCTTGTGTATTCATCCTTATTTCTGAAAAAAAGGAAAACCTCTCCACCATGCTTGTACTTTTGCCCCCGGATATAATTTCATATCTTTAACATATACTTCCTTAAATGCAGTTTCACATAAGTTGGTAAAAGAAACACACTGTAAGACATCCTTTTTTGCTGAAATATCAACTGACTTCTTGCTTGCCAAAGATAAAACTTCAAATAGAAAAAAAACACATTTGAAGTGGTATCCCAACAATTATGCATAAGGTCTGAGTAATCTCCCAAGGCAATATTTTCATATATTATCAAACTTAACCATGACAATCTCCATTTCCGAGCAAGATACAGTATGCCCATAATTGTTTAGAATAAGGACATAATAACAGAAAGTGCTCCATTGTCTCAGTCTGGATGGGGCAATTCCTTTCTTCTAAAACTTTATGCTTGCTATTTCCTTTCAGTCCCAGTTTCCCATGTGCAAATAACCACACAATAGCCTACATTCTGTGTGGAATTCATTTACTCATTAATTGATTTATAACTAAATCTGCTTTCATGGTTTTGCAACCTTTAAATTCAGATGTGGATGGCCCTGTGGAATCCAAATTTACCTGACTTGTTTTACTTGAAATACTGGACATATGAACTCCCCATTTATATATTTTTTGCAAAGAAGACTTTAGACAATTCAGAACCTCCCATCTAGACTTGATTTTAAGGGGACTATCCACCCATGCTGTGAGAAAAGGGCCTAAATTATTAAGGAGCCATGTCTTTGCTAAGGAATTTGCATTTGTAACAGCCAGTTGTAGAGATCCAGACCAAAATATTATTTGAAAAAATACTACCAGATTCGACATATTTAAACCCCCTTTATGTTTAGGCAAGTAAGTTACATCCTTTTCACTGGGGTGAGCCGTGATTCTCATAGCATCTAAAAAAATGATTGTAGAAGTTTAGTGTCATTTTTAAGAGGTAAAGGGAATACCAAACTAACATAGAATAAGCATGGCACAAGAAACTGTTTAATAATAAAAATCCGTGGTTTGGAAAATTTCCAGTTTTTCCATCTATTTCTTTTCTCCTCACAGATATTTAAACTATCCTCCCAATTTGTATGTGCCATATTTCCTACACCAAAAAATATTCCCAATATTTTAATAGGATCTTTTGATATGGTAATAGCAGCTATTTGTGTGGGTCCCATTTTTGATGTTCTAACCTGTATACCTATATTCTTGCTTATATTTAACCCTGCCCCAGGGATGTTAGAATATTTCCCCATGTCCCTTAACATTGTGTTTATGCTCTCCTCATTTTCTAAAAAAAGACAGAGGTCATCAGCATATGCAACCAGTTTTATCTCCTTGGGCTCATGCATGCCCCCAATTCCATGGATCTCGGGATTATTTAGAATATGCCGTATCAAAGGGTCCGGTACAAAAATGTACAACAACGGGCTCAGAGGACATCCTTACCGCACACCAAGTTGCACTGAGATTTTTTTTTTTTTAGACTTTGGTAACCAGGTAAGGCCCACTAGGCACAAGTGCCTGTTTTCAGGGGCAACCTGGGAGCACTGGGCAGTTACGTGACTTGCTCAGAGTCACACAGTATGCAAGTGGAGGTTGTGAGACTCAAACCAAGGTCTGATCTGCTGGATGTACCAAGCTTATTCACAGCTCACTACTCTAACCTCAGGGCTATACTGCCAGCCCAGAAATCCATTTTCCCTCTTTACCTGCAATAATGGGAGTTATTTATGCTGGCCTATATCTCTTCTTCAAACAGTGTATGAAGTGTAAGGGAATCCCACAGTATTCTAAAACTTGAAACAGAAAATCATGACTGACCTTATCAAATGTCTTGTGCTGATCTAAGGAGAGCACATAGTTCGCCCACCCAGTTCTAGTACTGTATTCAATTATATCTCTAATTATAGATAGGTTCTTTTTAATATTCCTACCTGGAAGCAAGCAAGTCTGAACAGAATCAATCAGGTGCAGTGCAGCCTGTCTCAACTTTTTTTGTAATAATGTGGTAAGAATTTTGAAATCTGAATTTAAAAGGCAATTTGGTCTCCAAGTATCTAGATATCTCCTGTCCTCTTTTTTATAAAGAAAAACAATTAAGCCTTTTGAAAAATCTGGGTGTATTATATTCTGAGAAAATAAATAATTAGATACTTTGGCTAAACAAAGAGTCAACATACCCCCATATAGTTCATAAAAGGAATTAGATAATCCATTCCTACCTGGGGAAGTTCTGTCCTTTAAGGTATGTATAACATCCAATATTTCTTGAGGGGTGATTCAACTAGTTAACATATCTTTCACATTTTCCTCTATTTCAGAGATTTTGATTTCCTTTAATTATCCCAGTATCTCTTCCTTAGATATCATAAAGGGTTGGTTAAGGGTGAATAAGTAGTTTTCCACTTCTTGTCATATATCAAATGTTGATGTTATGATAGTCCCTTGTGATGTCACTAGTTCAGAAAAGCTAGAATTGGTCTTCCTTTCCTTGTAGGCCTTGCAAGGATCTTGTTAATGAGTTTTATTTTGTACCAAAGGTAATTTCTGACTGTAAAGAAATTGATCTGTCATTTTGTAATTTTATCATCTGTTGTTTTAAAATTGTAATTTGTTTACAATAGTCCTGTTTTGTACTATAAATACATGATTGTAATTTGAATAATTGAGTTCCTAATTTTATATATATTCCAAAAATTTTGTGTTAGATGTTTGTTTTCCATGTTTTTGGAACCATTCTGTTTGATCTTTTTGCGTGTCCTCTCACCACAAACCTAAATCCTCATATAAATCTACAACTGAAATTCTAGCCATGATCATGGATGTAACATTCAAAACTAACCTCTGGTTCCTTAAGAATGGAGGTGTTTAGTCTCTATGTAGTGGTGAAACATGCTATTGTTTTATGCACTCAAATGTTTGTTTTAAGCAGTAAATGATCTGAAAAGTCAAGTGATATAGTAGATGTGTTTTTTGTTGACAGTTGTTAATATAATTAATCTTAGAGGTTAACATATTCTTAACAAAGGTATGAGTGATCTTAGAAGTTGCACATACCATACAGTCTGTAAGATCATCCATTTCTATTAAGTTCTTAAAGGCCACTAAGTCACAATAAATGTTTTTTATCCCCCAAATTGCCATTTCTTGATGTCCAAGGTGCAATTAAAGTCCCTCCCAAAATAACTGCTTTAGCAGTGGCCAAAAAGGGTTGTAACTGTTCAAACAATGATACTTTGACTGCTTTTTTCTGAGGTGCATATACAGAAATGAATCTGCAAGGGGTATCCTGCCAAATACCATCAACTAACAAAGCTTTTCCCAGGATAATATCCACCAATTTTTTTAATGTACATTTATATCCTGAAAATAATTTGCCAACTCCATCAACCTGATCTGGCCCAAATGACCAATATGATGGTCCCCAGACCCAGTTGTTCTTAGCAAGCTGCATAGCAGAATAATAATTCAACCACGTTTCCTGCAGAAAGGATACTGCAATATCTAAATCATGCAATAATAAAAAAAACTGCAGATTGTTTCTTAGTATTTTGTATGCTACAGTATGAACATTTAGAGAGGCAACTGATAAGAAAGACATAGTAAGAAGTTATGCAATAATTACCACTCCTTTTTTTTGTCATCAGTATGGTTTCCTTCTCTTCTTTTTTCTCTTTTCTCAAATAGTTGTTGGTCAGCCACCACAGTCCCAGATTGTGATGATGCATCAGACACTAAATCATCCTGTTCAGATTCCCCCCAACTTTTAATAGATAACACCTCATACTGATTTTCAGTCACAACTTCTCCTCCATCTGTTCCCACTTTAGTTAGTCTCAAGCTGCATCTTCTGGCTCTGGTTTAGACCATGCATCTTGGGGGGGGGGAAGAGGCATAGCAGATGCTGAACCATTCTCCATTGTAATTGTGTTTTATTGGGCTGTGTCCATGGGGGGGAGATAATGTCTCTTTGAGTCATACTTCTTCAGGCCATTCTGGTGAGAGAGGGGGCTCCAAAATACATTCTTCCCCAGGAGTTCAATTTAAAGTATCAGGGTCTCAAGGAGAAGTAGATTGTTCCATGGGCTCCTCCAGGCATGTTCAGGGTGCAGTGCCAACAGTTTCTGCCACAAAGGACTCTTTTGAGGCTTTCCTGATCTAGTCATCAGGATTTACTGTTTGAGTTTTGTTACAGGCAGCCCTGGGACAATCCTGAAAGAGGCGTCCATGTACTTCACACAAGTTGCATTTGGAATGATTCATGCACTGAGAGCTTGTATGATTAAATTCTCCTCATATATCACAATGTAGTCTGACACAAATGTTAGACAAGTGTGTCCTGGCCCCACATTTATAACAAGCCTTTGGCTGACCTGAATAAAAACATACTCTTCGATCTTTACCCAAGAAAAACTATAAGGGATATGGGAGATTCCCTCAGCTGTTTGTCTCAATTTTACCCTGAAACACCAGCCCCCTGTCCAGAAGACTTCTGAGTCCAGGATAGCTTCAGGCACACTTAAAACTTCACATTTTTGTTGAAGCCAATGATGAATATCTCATACTGTATTTGTATATTTTCATTTCTGAACAAAATTTTGACCATTTTAACCAGAGGTTTAGTTAAGGGGATGGCAAAAAATGGAGTCCACCGTGGAGCAAATTTAATTTGGTTATACAGCATCCAAAACCTCTCCAGACCAACTGGTGTCCTATAGCTTATATCACAATTGTCCTCTTCTACACATGTATTAGTGTGTAAACATCTTGTGCTGAAAATCTCAAAGATTCTTTTAGAAGTTTCTTTCCAACATGTAGTCTGTCTGGATGTACTTCAAGACCCCCTTTATACCATAAACTGACTTCTTTCCTATGAGTAGTAGGCTCTGATCTGTTAAAAAGGTCAGAAAATCTTGGGCGGGGTGAGGTTCCGTGTGTTGCTCTCCTGAATGTACTTGATTTTTGTCCTGTGAACTCTGGGAAGAATGTGTAGAATTGTCAGTTGGGGCCCTTCTTGATTCTTCAGGAACTTCTGTGTGATCAGGGACCTCATGATTATTTCTATTTGGAGCTAGAAATTCTGGTGCCATTGGATCCAAATTCTGATGTGGGACTGACTGTGTTTCTTTCCCCTGTAACTGTGTCTGTTTTTGAGCAGTATTTGTAACTGGAGAAGTACCTTCATTTAATTCAAGTTCTGGGGACAGTTGTTCATTTTCACAATTTTTATTTGGATTCCAGTTCATCAAGGGGTCTATAGCAATGGAGATGTCCAGGATGCCTGGTGTAGTGTAAGGATGTGTCTGTGGCCTTCCAAAATCATCAGTCTCTTTTGCCACACTGATTTTTAATTTCCCTTGAACTTGTTCCCATCCCGTCATACCCCCTTGATCTCTTGAAGAAATACCTGCTTGCGATGAAATGCAAATAGGCAGTACCTGAGCAGAATTTGCAACCGTGACATAATCCATGGATCTAGTTTTCATAGTCCTGATCAATGCTGCCTGACTCGTAGTAACCTCTGTCTCTTCTAAATTCCTACTCCCTGCTATCTCTGATTTTTGTTGCATGGTATCCCAGCCAAGGTCTGGGATCCAAGTTCCATCACCAGCCAGCCTCCAGCTCGCTTCACTGAGAGCTCTGTCTGGGACTAAGTGTCACTTTGTGCAGGTATGTGGGCAAGACCAAACTATTTTGTAATATGCTGTCTGGTGGTTATTGTATAAGGAGAAGCATTATTTGTAGCAGAAGCATGAGAAGTGGATGTGTCTGACATGATTTCAGTAGCCTCGGTAGCAGGGACTGGAGGGACCATAATTTTTCTCTGTATTTTAGAGCCGTTTTCCTTTTTTTGTAACATTCTTCATCTTCAGTCAACATGTTGAATATCACTGTCCATCTTCCTCAATTTCCTTCTCCAGTTGAGCCACAGCAGCTGCAATATCAATAGTTGCTGAGACAGAAAATGAGTCATCCATCAAAATTGGTGTAGCAAATCTAGAATCATCCTCATCCATAGATTTCTCATTTTCTATATCAGGTTCTTCATTATCCTTTTGGCAAACCATGACTGGGTAAGGGAATAGTTCTCCAGCCTGCTGTAGCACTCCCTCCTCTGCTGCATCCAGATCTGGCATCTTAGAAAAGTGGCTGGCAGCACCCCCTCCCAAGAGTAGTGGAATTATTTATTAAAGAAACAATAACATAACTGTATACAATAAAATTCAACAGAAATCAGACCACAATGGAAAAATAAAGAAAATTAAACAAATTTCCAAGACAAAAAGTTAGAGCCAGGAAATATTTCTCCAATAAGATTGAAAAAAGATCTAAAGGAAAAACAGCCCTTTCTGTCTCCTGCTGCTGTTGTAGGGCATTTTCAATCTGCATAATCAAAAGCAATATAGGTGTATTAACATGTTGTAATGAAAACTGACAGTGAGACTGCCATAAGTAAAATTTAAGATAAGCAAAAATAACATTCAAAGTACTAGTATTATACCGAGTAGAAAATCCAGAATAGTCACCTAAAATCAGAGCTTCATAGGTAACATTAAACACTGGCCTCCATTTCCAGTGACCAATTAATGCATGCCAAAACAATATAGTAGAGAGACATAATAAAAAAAAAAATGTTCTATGGTCTCCAAGACTCCAGTTTATTCCGGCCTAATACATTGCCATTCTGCCAGTGGTTTATGTTAAAGATTTCCTTTAACCCCAAACTTCCCACGGCAACTAAGCCACACAACATCCCACATAGCAACAGGGATTCGCTAATCAGTAAGTAATCTTAGGGCCAAATCCAATTTAGTTGGCGGGCAGTTTGGGAAATCCACTCTGACTAGAAAAGATTGTGCCATTATTTCTTTATATAAGGATCTTCTAGTCATTGTAAGTAACATTATTTTATCCACTTTCCAGCAATTTAATTTTCTTAAAGCAAGGAAAGCAAAGTCAGGGAGTGAAAGTGCCGGGAGCAATCGAGGAAAAGTCATATCCCATTTGCGAAAAAAATCACAGAAAAAAAGAGAAGTCCAATCAGACCAAAAATGTCTATTCCCCAAAACCGAAATTGGAATAGAAAAAAAATGAAAAGTAAAACACTACTGGGTGAATCATGCCCAGACCTCCCTGTGGGTAGGGTAGATACGTGAAATCCCTTTTAACGGGATTCAGTCTGCTACCCCAAACCATCTGAAAAAAACAACTTAAAAGTCTAGTTTCCAAATTTAAGGGGATAGGAAAAACAGTGCTAATATAAAGAAATATAGGCAACAAAAATTTCTTAACAATTAGAACTCTCTTCTTCTTTGATAGAGACCAAGATTTCCACTGTTGTATCTTTCTTTCTCCAGTTTCCAGTTTCTCAATCCAATTCATGGCTGCTAGATCACCATTACCAAAATGACAGCCTAATATCCTAATAGTAGTGTTAGAGATCAGAATCAGGCCCACATGAGGAACAAATGGTCCAGAGTCTATATACACCCCCTTACTTTTAGAAAAGTTTACTGTTGCCCTAGAAATACCTGTGTAACTTTCTAAAGCAGTCATGCAATGCAAGATAGAAGCAACAGACTGGACAGTAAGGCAGATATCATCCTCGTAAACCACATTTTTTTGTGGTAATAAGTCCGAAGATGGGGAGAGGCCCCAGATTCTTTTATCTTGAATAATCATCCGGACCACTGGGGCTAAAGCAAAAGTGTATCATAACAGGCTAAGTGGGCAGCCCTGCCATACCCCCCTATAACTTTTCACCCCATGCCAAACCATGACATTCACAACTGGACATAACAAAGCATCCTGTATAAAAAGCATATCCAGTTCCGAAACGTTCCAGGAATCCCATATTTATATAATACAAGATGTAAAAAAATCATGAGATACTTTATCAAATGCTTTGGATTGGTCCAAAGTGAGTAAATATCCTGGCAGCCAATTTTGGGCACCAAAAGCACACACATTATGCAAAAAAGCTAAGTTATGTTGAATAGATCTACCAGGAATAGAACATGTTTATACAGTATGCGTTAAGGAAGTGGCAACTACCTCTAACCTGTGACATAGTATAGAAGCTAGGATTTTATAGTCAGTGTTTAACAAACTGATGGGTCTCCAATTCTCTATACAGTATTGTGAGCCTTTTTTAAACAAAAACACAACTAATGCAACAGAAAATCTAGGGAAGGACTGTCCAGTTTGCAAAATTTCATTATATAGTTGACATAGAACCAAACTAAGATCTGCAGAGTAGTGTTTATAAAACTCACTGGTGATTCCAACTTCTCCAGGAGAAAATCCCAATTTTAATCGAGCAATGGCCTGTGTGACTTCAGTAATCAAAATAGGGCGCTCTAATGCAGAAGTTTGATCAGGTGTAATCCCAGGAGGCAAAAATTAAAAAATCTCATCCCATTTCAAACGGGAAAAAAAGAAGGTACTATGCTGTGTATGCAAAAATTATTCTGTAATATTTAACATCTCTAAATCAGAAGATTGCAAAACCCCAGCAGAATCAAATAATCCCTCCATGCACTTACAGTCCATGGTTTGTTCGCAAGCAGAAAAAGGATCTGCAGAAGGAGTTTTCTGCAGACCAAACCGCATCTCTGCCCGCAAAGAAATTGCTCTATCATATTGGTATTTGCTCATCTTTGCCTTAATTTCCTTAATGTGTTGCTGTATCTGAGCATTAGAACTAGAGGGTAAAGGCAAAAGTCGATAATATTGGTTCTGGAACCCTAAATAGTTAATATAATCATCCTGTTTCTGAGATGAACCTAAATGGATACAAAATAGTTTCAGACTAATTTTAGTATCTACCCACCAAGAACTCCAAGAGTCATACAGGTCCAATACAGATGATCTAGACTGGAACATGTATGAACACTGAGTTTTCACATCCACAAGTTCCAATAAAGAAGAGTTTAATTTTCATCTGCTAGTCAGTGCAGGAAAACTAGGGGGATATTAGATAAACTAATAATGCACAATAAAACTGAATGATCAGATATTTCATTTGGTCATAACTGAAATTTTAGAGAAAAAAGAAATTTAGATTAAAAAAAAATCAATTCTGGTGGAAAACACACTCCGTTTGTAAGTAAACCCAGAATCCTTGAAAAGTATATGATAAACATCTTTCAATGCAGCAGTCTGAATAGTACCTTGCAAAGCATGTGTTTCACAATAGGTTTTCCATTGAGTATTGTCCTTAATTTTAACATCTAAACTACAATTAAAATCCCCTTCCCAAATAACATGCAACTTAGTGAATAAAAAAAGGCTTAACCAGGTTAAATAAATCAATGCGAGCCATCTTAGTTTGAGGAGCATAGACATTAACAAGGTGTACAGAATACCCCAGATAAACACAATCTAGCAATAATACCCACCCAGGCAATAAGTCCACCAAAAGTAAAACTTGAACCTGAGAACGAGTAAAAAGGATACCCACCTCGTCTGCTACCTCCTCCCCAAATAACCAAAAGGAAGGACCTCCCGTCCATGATTTCCTTGCTAAGAAAATATCATTCAGGGAAGAAAATTTAGACCTGGGAGTCACGTGATGCAGGGCGCCAGAGCGGTTGTGTTCTCCGTGAGCTCCGCTAACTCACCCCATTTTTTCTTCGTAAAACCTCTTGCCTGATTGTTAAATCGATCGCTGTCACCGGGATTAGCAGTCGCGAGGTGCGAGCAAGCAATATAAGCCAGCATATGGAGGTGGAAATGCGAAAAGCACCGCAGAAACATACCCCCCCGACTACGCCCGAGAAGACTGCTAAAAAATCCAAGGCCTCGGCGATGCAGTTGTCTCAAGGCCCAGGAGAGCTGCTTGGGGCAGAGGAGCCTCTGACATTAATGAAGTTCCTAGCAGAATTCAGACCCTTTAAAGCTACCTTAGACAACATGGCTTGTGAAATTAAATCCCTCTCAACAACTATGGAGGATATAAATAGGAAAATCTCAGACAACTTTGCAAGAATCAAGTCCTTGGAAACAACCAAAGAACAGATGGAAGCCAACTTAATTACATTGCAGCAAAAGCTTGTTAAGATGGATGCTAAGCTTGAGGACTTAGAGGGGAGAAGCCGTCAAACAATGTTGTGATTATTGGCTTGCCTGAGAAAGCTGAAGGTTCAGATCCAATTAAGTTTATACAAAAGCTAATTGTGAAGGTATGGAGCCTCGCCCTTCGCTCCTCTTACATAATTGAACAGACACAGAGCTTCACGGCCATTACCCCCAGGTGGGCCCCGAGAACATTTATTTTTCGGTTCCTGAATTATCAGGAGCGGCAGTTATTTGTTACCAAGGCCAGAGATAACAAGGAGTTATACTGGGAGGGGTGAAACTTAGAGTGGCACAGGATCTCCTCGCTCACCTGCACGCAAAGGAGGGCAGCTTCCATGTGGTGGTGAAGAAGTTAATTGATGCTGAGGTGAAATTTCGGATGATTTATCCTGCAAGACTTCAAGTGAGGATTCAAGAAGAATGGAAAACGTTTGAGTCGCCAGAAGCGGCGAAGGATACCCTGCAGAAGAATCTGCCTGCTCTATTTAAGGACCCTTGAAGATCTATTTTATTATGGACCCTTCGAGTTTCTGTATGGGGGGGTTTTGGGTTTGTTCCGGACTGACAAGCTAGTCATCTGGCACTAACGCCTAGTGGACATCTAGGGGGACTGGGACTATTTTAGGGCTGATGTGTCGCAGTCAGTATCTGGGAGATGGTAGGATTCTGTCTTGGCCCAGCTCGGCTCTGTGCTTTGGCCCTATTACTTGACAGCACAGTTGCCCTGATATTGGGTTGGCCGTTTTTGGGACCATTGCATAGGAGTGTTGGGGCCTGTGAATACGGTTTGTATGTTACACTTTGCTCTTGAATGGGGTGATAGCATTAACATGCTGCTGGATAGGTTATGGTATTGGCTGGTTAGTAACAGGTAAGGGACTGTATACTATTAGTGTGGTTTATTGTTCGGGGGCTGGTGGGGCGGGCGGAGGAATAAGCTGGGTGTTCTGGTGTCATGGGCCATGCGTGTATATGGGGGGTAGGGTGGGTTTGTTGGGTTTTGGGGTATCTTTTTTGGGGTAGGGAACAGTGGGGCTAATTTTACTAAAGGCACAAATCAACTAGGATTACGGTTTGTTGTTCTCAGTTTCCTTTGATACTGTCAGCTATGATGATTTGTACTTACATTATATTTCTGGGGTTGATACGGATACATTGATACGAACTAAGTTCTTCACTTGAAATGTGAAAGGAGCTCGACTTAAAGATAAGCAATATAAAATTCTCGTGCATATAAACCTTTTTAAGGCAGATGTGGTGTTTCTACAAGAAACACACCTGCTTGTGTCGGAAACAAGTGTTATGAGGAAGTTACAAATTGGGCAGGTTTTGCCTCCCAGGGCAGTACTCAAAGTAGGGGGTTATGCTGTTGGCACAGAGCTCTGCCGCTTAAGCCGCTGAGTTATTCAGGATGCAGAGGGCAGGTATGTCCTAGTTAGAGGATTGTTACAAAATATGGAGATATTACTGGGATCCATATATGGTCCTAATGTGGATACCCAGGATTTTTTTGTAGGGCTGCTTAAGGGGTTGCTGCCCTTTGTCTATCTTCCGATGGTCATGGGTGGTGACTTCAATCTAACCTTAGATCCCTTTCTGAACAGATCTAATAGATCCCAGTTTTGTCTGACCCCTGCGATCCGGGCAATGTCTGATCTGCTCGATCAGCTTGGGCTGGCAGATATTTGGCTAGTCCTGCACCCGGACTCCAAGGAATTTACTTTTACCTCCCCTTTGCATGGGACCTCTTCCCGTTTGGATTATTTTTTCCTTTCTCGGTCTCTTCTGAGAGGAGTTCTCAGTTCTGAGATTTTGCCTGGGCCTATTTCAGATCATGAAGCTCTAATGGTAACTATCTCTTTGGTGTCTTTTACGAAGAAGGAAACAGGTGGAAATTTAACAATCAAATACTTAGGGCACCGAGTGTGGTTAAGCTTATTACTGAGCATATTGAGGAATTCACACGAACAATTTGGCTAATGAGACTTGTCCAGATATTTTTTGGGGAGCGATGAAGTCCTATCTAAGGGGGATATTGATTAGCCTAGCAGTGAGTAGGAAAAGGGAAAATAATAAAGCTATGATGGACTTATTGGCGCGCATTAGGGCTTTGGAGGTGGAATGTGCTAGTCATTTGGTCAGGGATAAGGAAGAGGAGTTAATTAAGACCAGGGACGCATACCTTAGGTTGCTTGGAGAGCAATCGGAGTTGGCTTTAATTAAGACGAAGGCCAATTACATTGACCAGGGTGAGAAGCCTGGGAAGTTATTAGCTTATATGCTTATCACAGTTGGAATCGTCTAGACTAATTGAGGAATTGTTTCTGGGGAGGATGGGTGTGTTAAAACGCCCCCAATCGAAATTGCCCAACTTTTTCCCAGTATTTTGGGAATTTATATAAAGAAATGGCAACGCCGCCTTTGAAGTGTCACATGACTGAGTTTTTTAAAGATCTAGTTTTGCCTGTCCTTACTGAGCAGGATTGCAGCTCCCTTATGGAGGATAGCACTCTAGTTGAGGTTGAGCTGGCTATCAAGAGCTTGTCCCTAGATAAAACTCCGGGTCCGGACGGGTTCTCATCGAATTTTTATAAAAAATTCTCTTCCCTGTTGGCTCCCCACCTTCTCAGGCTGTTCCAACACGTATGTGCCGGGAACGAGACTGAGAAAATTTATTTTGAGGCTTTCATTGTTTTGCTCCCCAAACCCAATAGGCCTGCTACTGACCCTGCCAGTTATAGACCCATATCATTGTTAAACTGCGATCTAAAGATTCTAGCTAAAGTATTGGCAGAGCGTATAAATAAGGTTCTGCCCAAGTTAATAGGAAGTGAACAGGTAGGCTTTATGAAGGGCAGATCTTGATTGATCATTTCAGAACTTTGGTTCATGTTTTCAAGCCCGAGGAGGCCAATATCCCAATGGCGTTATCTCTTGGACGCCGAGAAGCTTTCGATAGGGTCTATTGGGAGTATCTATTTGAAACTATGTGAAGGTTTGGGTTCCCTGAAAAATTCTTAGGCTGGTTGAGAGCCTTATATTCAAACCCATCAGCTAGAGTCAATTGTAATGGAGTTATTTCGAATTCTTTTCCACTATGTGTAGGTACTAGACAGGGATGCCCTTTGTCCCCATTATTATTTAATTTGTACCTGGAACCTTTAATACGGAGGATACTCTATGAGCAGGAGATAGAATCCATTAAGGTACTGGGATTCCCTGTCAAGGTCACTGCTTATGCAGATGATCTTCTGATATATGTGTCGAGGCCTGCTAAATCTATTCCCAGTTTGTTGGAGTTGCTTAAACGATTTAACCAGGTCTCGAACTATAAGTTAAACTTGGACAAAACAGTTGTCTATCCTCTTAATGCTAGGGTATTCAAAAGGGAGGTAACAGAACTCGGTTTGAAGTGGAGCCCAGACTCCTTCAAATACTTGGGTTTGGTTCTAACTCATAGTAAGGGGCGTCTCCGTCAACTGAATCTGGACTCCCTGATTCATACTATAGAACTTGATCTTAAGAGATGGACTCAATTCCCCTTATCCCTATGGGGAAGAATTAGTATAGTAAAAATGAACGTATTTCCCAGGCTTTTCTACCCTCTAAGTAGACTAGATGTTTTCCTTCAGCTATCCTGGTTCAAGAGCCTTCATGCCATAATTGCAATTTGTATGGAAGTATAAAAATCAAGAATGGCCTACCATAAATTGGCTGCTCCTAAACCATTAGGGGGCCTCAGACTGCCCCATTTTGGCTTATATCTCTGGGCAGCGCAGTTGAGTAAATATGGTAGATGGGGCGTGGTTTGATAACATGGCTAACTCACTCGAATATGTCCCTTTGTGGGTTAAATTGGAGGAGGCGCTAATTGCCAGGCATGGGATTAATCCTAGCGCGCTTTTCTTTTTATCTCCTAAAGCATTGCCATTGACTTTAAGAAGTACCCCAATAGGGACAGCAGTCAGGTCTCATTGCCAACTATGTGGATTTATTAAATATAATCATTTGGCAGACCGCTCTCAACCGGTGTGGGGGAACCCTCGATTTCTGATAGGTAATAGAATAATCTAACCAGGTTGGTTGGAGAAGTTAAGGGAATGTTCCTTGGGAGATTTCCTTGATGCAAATGGAGGTGTAATTCCCGGCTCAGGTAATAATGGAGAGATTTAGTTTGGCTAATAAGGATATTTTCAAAATATTGCAACTTAGGCATGTTTTGTTACAGAAAGTGGGTAGGAGAGTGATACAAGTGCCTTCCGGGGGATTTTTGAACACCATACACCGTTGGTTGGTGCATCGCAGGTAATCTCTAAGATGTATGGGGTTTTGTTTCAGTGGGCCTACCCATTGAATCTTGCCCCAAGTACTTATTGGAACGATGTGTTTTCAGATGCTTCTTTGGATTGGACTGGGATTTGGACAGCCTGTCATAAATACCTTAAGCATGACCAATTGAGGCTTATACAATTTAAGGTTGTACATAATATCTATTCACCCCAGAAGCTGAAAGATCTAGGCTTATTATCTGATTCTAGGTGTTATAGATGTGAGGCGGGTTCAGGGACCTCTTGCACATCTTTTGGAAGTGTCCGCTGATAGCCCCTTTATGGGCTGAGATTCAGAATAACCTGAATCCGCTTTTTAGGCCTAGAAGATATGTTTAGACCGAGGTTTGGCATTGGGTGAAATGACTGCTTTTCCTGTTAAGAACAGGAAGTTCTACATGTCCTTAATTGCTGTTTCAGTCAAGAAGCTTGTGCTTCGACATTGGAAGGATAAGTTTTGTCCCTCATATAATGAATGGTTAAGCGAGCTCCTGGCCTTTCTAAGAATGGAAAGAATGATAGCCATTATTCATAATCACTTGCATCTTTTTGAAAGGATCTGGGGACTATTTGAAATTTGCTATGCCAAGTAGACTCTAACTTTATTTATGTATTATCACATTTACAGCGTGTGCCTGGGGGAGGGGATTTGGGGGTGGGGGAGATTGGGGTGGGGAGGAGGGGTTTTATGGGGTTTTGTTGTTCTATTGGGTTTTGTATTTAGTAGGGGTTAGGTGGGGGTAGTTGCAGAGTACTGTCTCACTGTATATGTATGGACATTTATTTCTATGATGTGAACGCTCTTACTGTATGTCCTGGTTGGTATTGCTCTGCTTAAAATTAATAAAGTTTAAATGAAAAAAAAAAAAAAGAAAATTTAGACTCCTGCAAAAAGACAATATCTGCAGGTAAACACCTACAATAATGTAAGCAAGCCAAACCTTTCTTGAAATGCTTCATACTGCAGGAATTAAGAGAGACAAGGCATAGAGATACCATATGTGTTCAAGTTTTATCTTTTTCTGTTTTTTTTCCCAGTTTTTTTCTTCATGACTACAGTATCCAATCCCCCTCCCTCCTCTAAGTCCATGTCAGAAGGAACCTCGGATCTTGAAGACATATCAGATTCAGATTCCCTGTCCTGATCCTGTAAACTTTTAAACGGATTGAGGGAGAGAGGGAGAGAAAGAAAGAGAGAGAGAGAGAGGTACAACCAGAGGAACCAGCTTACTGCTTGTCCTAGTAATTCTTTTAGGGTGTGGAGATTGAAACTCAGGTTTGGGAGGAGGCGTAGGCTCTGATACTGTAGGGTTAGTAATATCTGGGCCAGTCTCACAATCCTGTGCCCCTACAAAAGGCATAGTCTCAGAAGGCCGAGAGGCAGGCTGAGACACCTCGGGTCCAACATCAGAAGATGGCCTGGTACCAGACTAAGAAGAGGGGGCTTCCTGAGGTGCCATAGGAGGCCAATATACATTTTGGGCCTGGCTAATGAGGTCATCCTTGTCAACCCCACCTTGCCTATTTTGCCCAGCACAAGGACATTGATGGTATGCATGTCCAGGCTCCTCACACAGGTTGCACTTTAAAACATTACAGCAAACTCCACTATCGCTGTCGAAATCTCCACACAGAGCAGCTTAATCAGCTTAATCTGGTTCAAGGTTAGTTGGCATTCATCTGTATCCTCTTCCCCGGGGTCGTGCCTGAAAATAGGCAGGATTTGTCTAGTGCACTTACCCGGTCAACAAAAACTAACTAAACAAATAAAAATAAATAAATTTAACCTTGTCACAGACACTACTAAGATGTCTGTGACTCGTACACTTACAGCAGGCCCTAGGCTGGCCAGGATAGAAACAACCCCCATCTTTCCCCAGAAAGAAACTTTTGGGAATGTGCATAACATCATTTTCAGTAACCTGTAATTTTACTTTAAATCTCCAGCTGCCTGTCCAGATTCCTTCATCATCTATGACAGCTGTAGGAGGGCCTAAAACAGTACATTTATGTTCCAACCAGTATTGTATGTCCCCAACATTTACCCCTTTATTTCAAAACATAATGTGCATAGTCTTAAAAAGGGGCTTAGTAAGCGGAATAGCAAAAAATGGAACCCATAATAGAGTAGTTTTACATGAATCATAGAGTTGCCAGAATTTATCTAAACCTGCAAAAGTCCGAAAACTAATATCAAGTGTATCCTCCCCACGAACATTAATTAAAGCGTAGATATCAGAAGCAAGAAAACGCATTGTTTCTTTTAAAAGTCTACGAGCAACAAATGTCCAATTAGGATGGTCAGTCATGCCACCACAATACCTCAGCTGTACTGCCTTGTGGCGAGGAGCTTGTTCCAATTTATTATTTCTAAAAAAAATCAGAATAACACGGCCCTTGTCGGCCAGAATCTCTCCGTGAGGAAGGGGGTGGTGAGCCTTCTAAAGGAATCAGGGAGTTAGTAAGAGGACTAGGGCCTGAATCTCCTGGAACCCACTCGTGACAAACATCAGGGCCTGTAGTAGCAAAAGTCTGACCTGCAGAGAGTTCAGGAGCCGCAGCATCCTGAGATCCAACCCGTGAGGGTGAAAAAGTCTCCCAGTTAGAGTCAGGTATCCATTTACCATTGATGCACATCCAGCCTGCATCAAGTAACACTTGTTCCTTCAACCAGCTGCTATCCGATTCAGTAGAAGTTTGCTTCCGCATTCCATCTCGCGCTACATCAGTGACTGGGATTCGACCGTCATCAATACTGTGTAAGACCGGTTCCGCTACAGCAGTCAAGCCTTGCAAAACAGTAGAGGCAGCAATATCACTGGTAATATTAGTAGAAGCTGCCAAAGAAATATGAGGGACTCCATCCTCCTGCACCCCGATGCATGGGATCCACCAAGCAAATCTTCGGGTAACTCAGGGCAAACTTCATCCTCCTCAATACATTTAGCATCTTGCAAAATAACCACAGGCTGCTCCATAGCAGCAACATCCTTCACCACTGAAATCTGACCATCATCTGCCATGCAGCAAGGCAGCGCAGCAGCTCCCCCTACCATGAGTAGGGGAGTTTCCCCTGTGGCATGGCCAACAGTTCCCCATCCATGTAACCCACCCCAAAGACCTGGAAACAAGCTATCACAGCTTAGTGTGCCTTTCCTAGTTACAAGTTGTAAATAAATAAATAAATATGCTGTTGTGAAAAGCAAGTCATACAGTCTCCAACACTAGTTGCCTCCATGCTTTAATCTAATGGGCTTCTTCAGGGTGTGTCCTGAAGAAGACCATGTGGTCAAAGGGCCAGAGCTACCTGTGTTGTTATCTCTAATACTTAGTTTATATAGTAAAATATGTTCACTTGAAGTTTTGTGCCCACATATTACTGTTTCAGTGCAGAGTTTTGTTCTTCTTTTGTGATATGTAAGCAGCCCTTGGCTGCACACAGGATTCAATGTTTGTTAAGAAAACACTGTGGGCGTAGGAAGCCCTAATTTAACAGAGCATATCTTGGCTCAGAATCATGACAGCTCACATTATAAGTGACTGATACTGACTCTTTCACAGAAAATGTAAATCTGGTTGTATCTTTGGGGAATGATTATGCTGGGGTGACTCAACTGAAACGGGAAATGAGGTGCAAATTGAGAGCCAATATACAGGTAAGAAAATAAGCAAAAGTGGTCTTAAATCTAAAAACACCTTTGTACAATGCAACCCAGACATTCCACAATCTGGGTATTTGAGAATATAACGCAGGCTGATATTTGTAAATTTGTTTGAAAGGAGATAACGAGTACAGGTATAACAATATGTCAGGAAAGAAAAGGGCAGCAATCAAGGAATTGAAATCAGTGACAGATATTACTATCCATAGTGCTGGCAAAGGGGGGTTAATAGCTAGTGAAGATATGAAAATGTACATACAGAAAATTCTGATGCAGCTTTCTGACAGAGATTGCTATAAACCCCTTACATTTAATCTGACTGTTCCCTTTAAAATTGAACTTGACAGGATGATTGAAAGAGCATGGGAAGGGGGATATAGCTCAGATCAGGAAGCAGCATTATTGAGAACCTAATAACACCTACCCTGTACACTTTACATAATATCCACAAGTCTGTGAGGGACCCTGCTGCACAAACGATTGTTTCTGGAATCAGACTGTTCAGGGCCCTGCATATTTATTGACCAGTTATTGGAAGGAATAGTGGCCAAGGTCCTGAGCTATGTCAGAGAGACTATGGATTTTATTAATAAAATGGAGGAATTCACCTGGCAACAATACTACTACTGGATCACTATCAATATCAGTTTATTATATTGAAGCACTGTAGAGTTCATGACAGCAGACTGTACATTAAAAGATACCCCACAAAAATTTATTTTAGAACTACTTAAGTTTGTTCTGATCCATTATTATTTAATTTCTAATCAAATGGTATACTTGCAGCTGAGGGGAATAGCTGGGAGTGGCATTATCTCTCCCATGTGCTAACATATTTATGGCAATGTGGGAAGATCAACGGGTCTTCACATACTCCAACTCCCACCTCAGATGCATACTCAAGTGGCATCACATTATTGATGACGTTGTGTGTGTGTCTGGGGTGTGGGAATGGAGTCTGCTGTGAACTTCATACAATAGCTGCACTGTAATACTCTGAGCATTACATGTAAACACAATAAAGACATCAAATAAATTGAGTTTCTGGATATCAGATTTAAGATGGGAGAGAACAATTAGATGATTTTTATTTATTTTGTTAAAAAAATTGGTAACCTGGAAAGGCATACTGAGTCAAGGCTCATTTCTAGGTGTGACCTGAGGGTGGGGGATGGGGACACAGTCAAGGAAATACAATGGTAACTGATCAATACCAAACAAATAAGGTGCAAAAAATGTAATGCAATATGGCAAAAGTGCAAAATAACAAAAGCAAATGTATAAAACAAGATGACCTCTACAGCCCAACATAAAATATAACAACTGGTTGAACATATCAGTGCAATGAAATTAGGAGATGAAAAAACAGTACCAGAGAGGGGGCCTGAACAGGGGAGGAGAGGGGAGAGGAACAAAGGTCAGGTCAGGTAGGGAGCTGACAGGTGGAAGAGGGGAAGGGTAGGATTTTAAGCTGGTGCTTAAGGGAAGTTGGGAAGGTAAGAGATGGATAGAGGAGGGATGAGGTTCCAGAGTGAGGAAATGTGATAGGAGAAGGCTGACTATCCAGTGGAGGACTTAGAGTGGTGGAAGGAGAAGGTGCAGTGATCCCTAGTACATAGGGAGTACAAGACAGGTGGAATGGGAGAGATGAGTGCCTCAAACCAGTATTTAAAGATGAAAGATGTACAGTGGTGCTGGCACAAGGAGTGAAGAGGGAGGAGTGGAGGAGTATAATAAGCAGTGATGAGCTCAAGGGAGTGAGTTTCTAGCAAAATGGCAGAAGGCATTACAGAGAGTGTCCAGTTTGGCAAGGGGGGAAGAAGAGTGAGAGGCACCATAAACCACATCCACATGGTCAAAGACTGGGAGCACCATTTTGGTAACCACCTCCTGGTGGACTGTGGAGGACAGGCAGTCTTTATTTTGGTACAGAGCACCAATCTTGGGGCAGAACTTGGCATGGATGGCATTGGTATGGGCAGAGAAATCAAGCCTGCTGTCAAGCCACGCACCAAGATACTTGACGTAGTGAGTCACTTCAAGTGGAGAACCATCCAGGGTGTTGAAGGAAGTGAGGGGAGCAAGCCTGGACAGTTTTTGACTGGATCCAAAGGTCATGGACACAGTTTTCTTGGTGATGACCCAGAGCTGGTTTGTTTGAAACCATTACAGAACATTGTGGAAGTCTTGCTTGAGCGAGACTCTTACAGCTTCAGTTGATGGTCCTGATTTTTAAAGAACTGTCTCATCTGCATACATGTGAACACGTGAGTTGACATAGGCTGAGGGGAGGTCATTAAGGAAAATGGAAAAGAGGATGGAGCCCAGAATGGAGCCTCTTGGGTCCCCAACCTGGATTAGGAGTGGAGGGGATAGGATGCCACAGAACCATACTGACTGCTGATGCCACCAAGACATAGAAATGGAACCATTCAACAGTGGGGGCAGAGAGGCCAGAAGAATCCAGCTTGTCCAGGAGGATCAACTAGGCTGCTGAATCAAAGGCTTTGACAAGATCTATGAAAATGGCCATTGTGATGTGCCCCTGATCCATCTCAGAGAGGATGGAGTCAGTGACACTTAGCAAGACGGAGACACTAGAATGGTACTTTTGAAATCCAGATTGGAAGGAGGTGAGGAAATTGGAGGAGTGTAGCAAATCAGTGAGCCAGGAGTAGACCAATTTCTCTTGCAACTTTTGCAAGAGAGGGGAGCAGGGATATAGGACATAAATGATCAGGAGAGGAAGTGTGAGCCATCAGAAAAGAAGTAGCAGTGAATAGCCCACTATGGGCATGAAGTGCTCACCCTCAGAACCTGGTCAACAGCATCTCGTTGGGCAATTTTTAAGGATTAAGTGAAATTGTTCCCTGGAAGACATGTTTGAAAGGGAAACCCAGGTGCTGTCAGCCAGGTTCCAGCAGAGACTATTACACCAAGCTTATCAAAAAAGCTGAAGACAAAGCTAGGTTGGTACAGAGGGCATCTTTGTCGGTACCAAAAAACAAGAAGGTGGGAATGGGATCCAAGGTGAATTCTGTGCTGGATTATGGCGTGGGAGTCAATGATGTTGTAAGAATCATTAAAACAAGGTTGCAGATTTTATCTAGAGACCACAAAATTTGGCAATTGGTAGGTGAAGAACAAAAGGTATCCTACTGCAGGAAAAGAAATTTGAAAGATATATTTTACTTACCAGCAGCTGCTACGCGAAAACTAGTTCACGATGAAAAGACTTGAGGGCAGGATTTCACTCATGCCACAAATGAATTGTATGCCATTATGCAGTTACAGGCCCTATATTTATTCATCCTATTACAGAAGAAGAGTTCAGAATCAGATTCAATATAAACTATAGGACAAAATATGTATTTTGTGTGGGCTGTGCACCTGTGGTAAGCTCTATGTGGGTAGGACCCTGAGGTGTACAAAAGAGAGAATTCAGGAGCGTCTCTGGCCAATCCAGCAATGCAGTTGGGAAAATGCTCTTGGAGACTACTTTAGGGACTACCCTGGGTACACCACCTCAGACATTTCATACAGATCCTAGAAGCACATACCAGCCACAGAGAGAGGATGGCATAGAATGAATTTATTATGAAAAAAGGTGACTGTGTGGATTTAGAATTTAAGATCGCTGTACCTTTGAGGCCTAAATTTAGAGTTAGACTTCAAACCACTTCTGTAATTTTTTTAGCAATAAGCCAGCTTAGCTCATAACTGGAATGAGACTGTCTTTTTTTAACTCATGAATTATTAAAGTCCCAGGTAGCATTAGTTGTACATTATGCATAAGACAGGCATCAGTTTGACTGACATTTCCAAAATTCACATTCGATTAACAATGTTTAACTTTATTACAATATTGAAAATATACTTTACATGTTTTCTTTGTTTTATCTCCTCCCCCCCATTTATCTCCAGTGAGGGTAATGGTAGTATGTTAGTTGTCTTAAAGAACGACTCTATATTGTAATAATAAAAAAAAAAAACATTAAAAACTCGAGGCCGGATTTTCAAAGCCCCAGGTATGATGCAAGGAATGTGCTCCAAACAATAGTGGTGCAAGGGAGTCTAGCATCAAATATTGCACCAGGCCTGATTTTCAAAGGAGCATTGCGTCAAAGGCAGTCCACCCTGCATCAAAGGTGGCTGTGTCAGCCTTGCGCCATACAAATGGCAGCACCATGACGCAAGCTGTGC
Organism: Neoceratodus forsteri; assembly: GCA_016271365.2. Taxonomy (NCBI): domain Eukaryota; kingdom Metazoa; phylum Chordata; order Ceratodontiformes; family Ceratodontidae; genus Neoceratodus; species Neoceratodus forsteri. The sequence continues at coordinate 535,603,341 of CM057449.1, read as the reverse complement.
CATAGAAATGGTGCAAGACCACACCTGTGAGAATTTCAAAGCTGCACCACTGACACCAAACATATAAAAGTACTGTCAGCTGTTAGATCAGCCAGAGCTGGTCTAAGGGACACTAGGGCATATAAAGAGACCCAAAGCAGGTGGTCTGACCTGACTATGCTAATATTTAGGGCCAGTATTCTCCTGCAGGACTAGTTTAGAACATTTGGGGGGCTTAGTTTTGGCCATTTCATCTACCCTTTTGTTTACTTAGCTTGCGTCATTCTCGTCCTTTGTGTCATTTGTTCAACTCTGTTTGCACCCTTTTTACTTGGTTTGCACCAATTTTACTCAGTTTGCACCATTTTCACTGAGTTTGCACCGTTTTTAATCAGTTTGCAGATGTTTACTCAGTTTGCACCATTTTTTAATCAATTTGCACCATTTTTGTACTCAGTTTGCACCATTTTTGTACTCGGGTTCCATCAGTTTTAATCAGTTTGCACAATTTTTGTACTCAGTTTGCATCATTTTTGTTCCTTGAGTCATTTTTCTGACTTAACGTGCACCATTTTTGACTCGGCTTGCACCATTTATTTTGGTGCAGCTTGCGACATTCCCATTCCTTACACCATTGAAACATAGAAACATAGAAACATGGACTTTGATGGCAGATAAGGACCGCTTGACCCACCTAGTCTGCCCATTTCCCTACCTACAGGATTAGCCACAGATCCTAGTTAACCAACAGCCTATTTCTTCCTACCCCCAACAAGAATTGCCTTATGTATGTCCCATGTATTCTTGAATTCTCCCATAGTTTTAGACCCCACAACCTCCTCAGAAAGGCTGTTCCATGCATCCACTACCCTCTCTGTGAAAAAATACTTCCTCACATTGCCCCTGAACCGGCCCCCATCTTTAAACTGTGTCCCCTTGTTCTTGCATGTCTCTTTTTCTGAAAAATGCTACCCTCTTGGACTTTGTTGATTCCACTGAGGTACTTAAACATTTCTATCATGTCCCCCCTCTCCCTCCTTTCCTCAAGGGTATACATATTAAGCTCTTTTAGTCTCCCCTCGTATGGCTTCTCTTGCAAACCCTGCACCATTCTAGTTGCCCTCCTCTGGTCTGCCTCTATCCTGTCTATGTCCTTGCAGAGATAGGGTCTCCAGAACTGGACTCAGTACTCCAGATGGGGTCTCACCAACTGTCTCTTCAGAGGGATAACGACTTCCTGTTTTCTGCTGGTGACGCCTCTCCCTATGCATCCCAGTATACCCCCAGCTCTCCCTACTGCCTTCTCACATTGCTTGCCAACCTTAAGGTCATCTGATATGATTACCCCCAGGTCCCTTTCCTTTTTGTTTTGTTACTACCTCCTCCCCCCGCCCATTGTGTAATCTTCCACTGGGTTTTTGTTTCCCAGGTGCGTTATTTTGCACTTCTTTGCATTGAATGCTAGCTGCCATACTTCTGACCATTCCTCCAACCTTGCCAAGTCCCTTCTCATCCTTTCCACGTCTCCTTGTGTATCAACCATGTTGCAGATCTTTGTGTCATCTGCAGAGAGGCATACTTTTCCTTCCAGTCTCTCTGCAGTGTCACTTATAAAGACATTAAAAAGGACTGGACCCAGTACTGAACCCTGCGGTACCCCACTAGTAACCCCTCTTTCTTCAGAGTGGACTCCATTTACAATTACCTTCTGTGTTCTGTTGTCCAGCCAATGTTTTACCCAGGCTACCACCCTGGGACCCACTCCCAGGCTGGTTAATTTGACTATTAATCTTTTGTGTGGGACTGTGTCAAATGCCTTGCTAAAGTCTAGGTAGGCCATTTCCACAGCCCCTCCCTGGTCTACTACTTTGGTCATCCAGTCAAAGAAATCAATTAGATTCATCTGACATGACCTTCCCACTGTGAACCCATGCTGCCTTGGGTCCTGTGCCCCACTGGCCTCTAGGTACTCAACAATTCTTTCCTTCAGAAATGATTCCATCACTTTCCCTGCCACAGAGGTCAAACTGACAGGTCTGTAGTTTCCTGCCTCTGTCTTGGTCCCACTTTTGTGAAGGGGAATCACATCCACCTTCCTCCTGTCCTCAGGTACCACACCATCCTCCAATGATTTGTTAAAAAAGGTAGTCAGTGGTTTCACTAATGCTCCCCTTAATTCTTTTAGAATTCTGGGGTGAATTCCATCAGGCCTCATTGCTTTGTCCATCTTCAGTTTCAGGAGTTCTTTCAGAACCCTTTCTTCTGTGAAAGGACTGGGATCGACCCCCCATCCAGAGTGCTTCCATTAATTGGATTAGGCACCTCCTCCTCCTCTTTTGTGAATACTGAGCAGAATTATTCATTCAGTATCCCTGCTTTTTCATTATCCCCCTCTGCCCACCCACCATTCATTCTACTCATCCTCACTATCCCTCCCTTTGTCTTTCTGCACTCCCTGATGTACCTATAAAAGGTTTTATCCCCCTTCTTAATCAAGTTGGCTATCTTTTCCTCAATTTGGACCTTTGCTATTCTGACTTCCCTCCCTGCTTCCTTCTGCCTTAACTGGTACAGCTCTCTGTCCTGCTCCTTCTGTGTTTCCTTATACTTCCTGAATGCTGTCTTTTTCTCCCTGACTTTCCTCGCCGCCTCTTTTGAGAACCATAGTGGCTTTTTCTTTCATTTTGATTTGTTTATTTGCTTCACACAAAGGCTTGTTGCCTCTGTGATGGCAGTTTTGATGATTCCCCATTGTTGCTCCTCCCCTCCTTCTAACCTGTTTGCTAGTGCTTTTCTGAGGTACTCTCCCATCTTGCCAAAGTCAGCCCTCCTGAAGTCCAGTACCCTCACTTTTGAATGGCTTGACTCTGTAGCTGAGTTTAACGTGAACCACTCTGTTTGATGGTCACTTGTTCCCAGATGGCAACCCACTTCTAGATCTGAGATCCTCTCACTGCCCCCATTTGAGAGTATGAGGTCTAAGATTGTTCCCTCATGAGTGGGTTCCAAAACTAGCTGTCTGAGGCATGCCACCTGTAGGGCATCAAGAATGGCCCTGATCTTGGATGTCACTTCAGCAAGTGTGCTCCAGTTAACATCTGGCATATTCAGGTCTCCCATCAACAGTATCTCCCCTTTCTCTGCCATCCTAAGAATGCCTTCTATCATATTCTTGTCCATTCGCTCCCTCTGACCTGTGGGTCTGTATACAACCCCTGTGTGGACTGCGGTGCCACTTCCAGTCTCCAAGGTGACCCACAGTGCCTCCTCTCCTCACTATTTACTCTTTTGTTCAATTGCTTTTATCCCTTCCTTTACATAGAGAGCTACTCCTCCCCCTCTTCTCCCCTCCCTGTCTCTCCTGTAGGTTATGTTCCCTGGTATGTTAACATCCCAGTCATGGTTCTCTGTGTACCATGTTGCTGTGACTGCTACGATATCCAGGCATCCCTCTTCCCTCAAGGCCACCAGTTCAGGGAGCTTGTTCCCCAGGCTATGGGCATTGGTATTCATTATCCTCCATTTCCTGATGGTCTTTCTCCTTTTTGCCCCATCCCTGTCCTTCTTGCCTTTGTCACTTTCTCCATTTACCCCTGCCCTTCTCCCTATCAACATCTCTATGTTGAAGTTTACTGCACTTACTACTGTGACTGTTTTGGGGGGGGCTAGGATTTCCCTGCTGCTTTCCAGTGCCTCCCCCCTTGGCTAGTTTAATTACTTGACAATGAAGCATTTAAACCTATCACCTAGGATCCTGGTTCCCCTCCTGGAAAGATGCAGCCCATCATGCCAGTATAGGCTTGCATCACTCCAGGTGGACCACCAGTCCCCAATGAAGATAAATCCCTGAGCTCTGCACCCATTTTTCAACTACTAATTGAATCCTATGGTGTGGAGTACCCTAGCCTCTCGTACACCATAGACAGGCAGTACCTCCGAGAAGGTTACCGTGTGTGCTACTTGTCTAAGGCCCCTTCCCAATTCCACAAACTCTTCCTGCACTGCTCTGATCCCTTTCTTAGCCAGGTCATTTGTCCCTAGGTGGACAATGACATCCAGCTCCCTTCCCTGTGCAGCTGCTCCATCAATCCTGAGGATTCACTTCCTGTCCCTCCAAGCCATGGCACCAGGCAGGCACCTTACCTCCCTCTCCCCTTCCTCCCCCAGTTCTACCTCCCTAATAATGGAGTCCCCCACCAGGAGTTGTTTCCTTCCCCTCTGGTATCCCATACCACCCTCCTGTGGGTCTCCTTTGTGGCGGTTCCCAGCATCCTCCTTGGTCTCCACTGCGGGTGCCCCTATAGAGGAACCACACTTTGATGGAATGGCATAGGAATTGTGTAGAGGTACAACTGGAGGGATGCGCCACTGTTCCACCACCCTCACCTTCCCTGAGCCCACTGCTGTCCAACTGCTCCTCTTTCTTGGCAACCTTTGAGGCAATGGCAGTGGCCCTGGTGGTCCCTGGATGGAAGAGGAGGTCCCACAAATCCTGGCCAACTCAGCCTGGATATGAGCAACCTCCCCCCTCAGCCCAGAGAGGTGCCTGCAGATGGGACAACAGTGCATCCTCCAGAAAGTCTCCCGGAAGACTGCTGCTTCACAGCCACTGCTCTGCACCACTCCCATCATGTCTTATTTCTGGCCCCTTCACTATTGTTTGGAATCCTTACTCTTTCCTCTGTTTTTTTTTCTTCTCTACTTACTTACTTACTTACTGCCTCTGTGCCCTTTAAGCTCCTGATTGTCCTGTTCTGAGACAAGAAGATCCTATATTTCTCTGTAGACCCCGTACTTGCTTAGAGGCAGACCTCCAGAAGCTAGAGGGGGCCGGAGAGTTACTCTTGCCCTTCTAGGATGGTGCGTCTTTGCTGGCTCTGTGCTCACTCACTTCCTGCTCCCAAACAGGAAGTTCCTGTTGTCAGTCAAATCCTGTGCCTATAAAAGTAGAACTAGCATTCAGTGGGAGGGAAGGTGGGCAATATAGTTTTTTAGAAGAGTGTGGAGAATAGAAGAGTTCTACTTCTTTAGTCCCAGTAGAGAAGTCCAATCACACAGCACTCCTTCCCTCTGGTGTCCTCTGCCAAGCCTCTGACAGAATCTTTCTAAGGCAGTGTTTAAATCTAGTTTCCTTCTAGCTAAGCCACTCTCCCTACTTAATAGATCTTTCTACAAGTAAGCAGTGTTGAAGCAGTGGACCTCTTGCATCAGTTTGGGAGACTTCATTACAGTAGCACTCATTCGTACCTCAGTCGGCGGCCATTGTGGTGGTGAGAGGAGGGCTGAGCCGGTTGCCGGGTCTATTCGTGGGATACTATTTTGATGAGCAGGGGCGTCACTGCCAGGTGGGGGAACCACTAGACTACCAGGGAAAATTACTTTTGTAATGTTTTATGGGGTCAGGATTCATGCTCGGGGGTGGGGGGGCCACTAGACCACCAGGTCCTTCTTCGATTTACGGGGCTACTGGGGGTCTGTGTTTGTGCTCGGGTGGGTGAGGGGACCACTAGACCACCAGGTCTTTTTTTGATTTAGAGGGCTACTGGGGGTTGGGAATCATGTAGAGGGGGCATAGCCACATTACCGCCAGCTTTTTATCAGCAGTATTTAGCACTGCACTACAGGTAGCGCTAATGTCTATAGTGTGGCGCTAATCTTTTGAATATGCCGCACTGCTGGCTTTCCTGGGTGCTCCCCTATACCCGCCCCTGCATACTATTTTCAGTTAGCATTTTTGCTACCACACAGCGCTGGCACTAATAGAGCTTTTGAATCTTGCATCCTTGTGCAAATCCAGCTCTTTTCCATTGTTACGGATTTGCACTAGGCACAATGCTTTGAATATCTGGCACTACATACTTTAATATTTCAAGCACTTTCTATATATCTTGGGCCAGATATTCAAAACTTTGTCCCAGGGCTAAAGTAGCACTGCCCGGCAGGCAAACTTAGCCTGGAGCAAAAAGCAAGATATATTCAAAAGGAATAGCCCGGGGCAAACAGCTTCTGAATATAGCATGGGAATGAGGCTGGGCAAACTGGGCTGGGAGTGCAGGGCAAACCTAGCCCTGGAATAAGGCAGCTCTGAATATAGCAACCAGGAAATGCAAACCACAGCAGCAACACAGTGCACAGCAACGTGAAGGTAGGTAGAGGTGAACTATGTGGCCAATGTGTGTGCCAGCAAATGCTTGGACCCAGTACAGCTGCAAGCAGCAGCGTACGTGAAAGTACAGTGTGCAAAACTGTATAATATTCCCAAACCATCTGCATGGTGCTAAAACATTTGCGCGGGTTTAGCGCGGAGCTAAGCTGTTTGCCCAGTGCTAAATTGTGCCATATTCAAAAGTGACATGCAAATGAGCCTACTTAGGTAGTCTCTGGGCAAACATCCAGATTAGCATCTCGTTATACCCTGATTTTCATGCAGTTTGCCAAGCATGACTGCAGGGTCCCACCACTCCAGCTGTAGGTCATTTGGGTAGTACAGGGGCTGGCCAGGTCTGCCTGCAGCTCCACCTGTAGGTCAGTCTGGCAGTGCATCATGGTAGATGCAGACTACATGTATACAGTACAGCACAGTATATTGTGCCCCAGAGGACAACACAGCATAGGCACAGGTGGTGGTGGTGCTGCATGCAACTTGTCACACTGTAGGTCATGCTACAGTGCACAGCAGACACTACAGTAGCAAGGGGCCAGTACTGTGAGGGACACAGCAATGCCTATAGTGTGTAAGGCAGTGATGACCACTGCACTGTACACAGTGAGAGGCCCACCTTGCAGGTGTTTACTGACAGTGGACATTACTGTTACGCTTTTGTGTGACCCACTGATGCTGCACCTCTAGCATGGGATGCTTACAGTGACATATACATGGCTGGCTGTGTGTGCTGTGGTGTTTGTACAGCTATGCAGTATGTGGCGGGGAGCACATATGATCAGACATGCACACTGGTGTTGGAGTATTCCCAGAACTGGCCCATGTGCACAGCATGGCTTGCCCCAGCCACGTGGCTGCACCCAGTCTGTGGTGCAGCCTGGCCACTCATACACCCTCCCCCCAACACCCCCCTGCCCACAGTGCTGCATGAGTGTGCTGGCAGCTGTTGGTGTCCACCGAAAAGTGGTCCACAGGTGTGTGCTACAGTATATGGCTGCACAGCCATGGTGTCCACTGGGAGCTGGGTCACCACTCCTTGCCTAACATGGCTGGGACTGGTGGCAGATGATGGCATCATTGTGATGCCATCAGTGGGCAGCATGTTTCCTCTATGTTTGGCATTTTCTATGTGTCATATGTATTGGTTAGGGTCATGCAAAGCCACGTAAAAGCTTGGCTAATGCTGCTCAAAGCCACAATGTCATGCAAAACTGGTTTGCTCAGGGTTAAGACTACCTTTTCCTGGGTGGTAATTAGCACCACGCAATGTGTCTCACTAAACCACTTTGTGCGGTGCTATTCACTGAATATAGCATTGTGCTGACACACACACACACACACTCAGTTTGCTCCTTGCATACATTGTGCTTTTGCCCAGTGCTAATGCAGTTTGTGTGTGCTATTTGGCCTTTTGAATATAGTGGACCCGCGCTAAATACCGCGCTAAACCTGCACAAATGGTTTGCGCCCAGTGCAAAGTTTTTGAATATCTGGCCCCTTGTCTTCAAGTTTGCATTGTTGAATGTTCATCAAACAGTCATTCAAAACTTTATTTAACCGGGCTATTCGTCCTTGAACAAGCTCATTTGCAAAATGATCCTGGGCAAAAAAAATACAGATAATAACAGAAGTTGATCATTACAATACAGAGCCAGTATCATAAAGATACAGTGTTACGACAAATGGGAGGAATACAATACTGAAAAGTAATAAGGGTAATAATTACAGCAAGTAAACAGGGAAGTCGACAGGTCAGAAGTGAACACTTAAATTTTGTAAAAAGAGATTTTACTAGTATTGGTCCTTGGAAAACAGGAGACGCTGGAAAGTTTGATACCTTTTATTAGAACAACAAGTGTCTTGTACAGATATTAAATTATACACAAGCTTTCAGGGCCTCACAGGTCCCTTCTTCAGGTGAATAACAAAACAGAGCAACATAAGCAGCATTTATATCTACTGTGGAGCAATGTATAAAAATTATTAAAAAGTAATACAGGAAGGGTAGAATGGCAGGAAGTGTAGCTGGAAAGTGATGAAAGGAACAAAGAACAATGAGGCCCTGAGATAAAAGCCTGAATAAGTTGCAAAGTAATAAAATAGGAAGTGTGACAAGAACTGAGAGGGAGGGGCAATTACAGTAATAGGAACAGGTCATAGTGGACCCACTGATCACCGTCACCAATAATAAATATATTTTAAAAATCCAGTCATCCCTGGTGTTTCGTGACCCTCACTTTGCAGATCACCAGCCCCAATAAGAAATAAAGAAAGTCCTGTCCTGTGATCCCTGGTGTCTAGTGGACCCACCGATCGCTGGACCCAGTAATAAATACATTTTGTAAAACCAATGATCCTGGTGTCTGGTGGACTCCCCTCACCCTCCCCCCACTGCCACCACTCTTCTCCCCCACCCCTGACCCATCCCTGAATGGGCCAGCAGCACTGCCCTCCACTCACAATGTTTTTCTGTTTTTTTGTTAACACTTGTAGCATATGAAAATGGGAAGACATGCTCATTGTGCTTACAGGTATAAAAAATTAAATGAAATGAAATGACTTGTTACTTAAGTTTTTTTCCCCTCTCTCAGTGTTCCTGCCTGCTCTGTTTTAATTACTTGTTCCTTACATCCTTCCTCCCTCTCTTACAAATATCTTTACTGCTTCAGTCCTTCCACCGCTCCCCACCCCGTAATTAGTTCTCACACCTCACTGCATATATTAGCCTTACGTTCTGTTTGTCTAGGCCTTTGTTGTTTTGTGTTCCTTCATTTCTTCATAGCTTCCATTCACTTCTTAACATGTCCTATCTAATCTACTTTTCTTGCTTACTTTCAGCTCCTTGTATCTCAGATCTTTTTTATCTGTGTTCCTGTCTGGTCACCTTCTTATCACCTTTTCTTAGCATCCCTTCACGTTCAATTGACTTGTTCTATTAATGCCCCAGTTCTTGTCACATTTCTTTTTATTACTTTGCAGCTTATAGGGACTTTTATTCTAGGGCCTCATTGTTATGTGTTCATTCATCACTTTCTAGCTATTCTTCCTGCCAGTCTACCCTTCCTGTAATTCTCTTTAATTATGTTTATGCATTGCTCCACAATAGATATAAATACTGCTTATGTTGCTCAGTTTTGTTATTCACCTGAAGAAGGGACCTGTGATGCCCCAAAAGCTTGTGTATAATTCCTTCTCTGTAGAAGACACTTGTTGGTCCAATAAAAGGTATCAAACTGTCTAGCATCTCTTGAGCACTTGAATAAAATAGCTGTGATTTATTGAGAGTACCACCTTTGACCTAGCCTTTGAATTAAAGAGCAGCTTCCGACTAGCCCCTTACTGAAAAACAGACGATGACTGACCTGGCCAGGAGTCCAAATGTGCAAAGTTTTAATTTTTTTTATGGCTAGTTAAAAGTTATGTCCCTCGTAATTTTCTTCCCAGACCTGCCAGATCCCACGGCCGCAACCTTATGCCGACACACTCAGCACCTTTTTGTGATGTCAGTAAACGAAGGCCGCATGTGCGCGCCCGATTGACTTGAAATTACTAGGGGCACAACTTTTAAATAGCCATGAAAAAAAAGGAAAAGTATGCACATTTGGACTCCAGGCCAGGTCAGTCATCATTTTTTTGGGACTAAGGGGTTACTATGATTAGTCGGGAGCTGCTCTTTAAGGTTCTACGTATGGGTATTCTGGCATTCTTGATTGAGGCACGTCAATAAATTCTGCTACACAGAGAACTCGCAGTGGTGTGTGCCCCTTTTTGGTTATTTTACATGAAGTTTCTCAGTGATTTTCTGTTTTTCTATGCTTTGTTTCCAAGAACTACAGTGCTTTATTGACACAGAGGGATGTGCAGATTTTTTTTTCTTTGTTTCCAAGGACTACTTTATTGACTGTCAATTTACTGTGAAAGAGGGAACTATGTATACTATACCACAAAAGCAGATGTCCACTAATGATCCTTAAGTTCTACATATACTCCATTAGCGCCCTCTCAACCCAGTAGACATCCCTCAACCATTCAAAGTGAGTGACACAGCCCCTCCACACAACAACTGTGTGTGTAACCATCTAAAGGGCAAAAAACAATCCTGCACCTACTGTAGCTGTTGCTACAATCCCTATTGCACAGATAATAGCTAGATGAGGTGGCAAGTGGATGTCGCGTTTTGAGCAGTGTCAGTTTCTGTTGGATGCCTAATGGAGTGAGTGGAGATGTCATAGGGTAGGGTGGTGGAGGGACAGGTGTGCATGTTATGCAAGAGGATGGTGAATGACTGGTGATGGGGGGGTGGTCTGAACATGCCAGTGAAATGGAAATTATATAACATGACTTAAACATGGATAGGTCTATGTGTAAATTGTCGATGCTCTAAAAATCACTAAACACATCAGCATATTACATTTAATATTTTATGAGGCCCAACTGTTTTAGTTAATACTATTCATTAATGAATGTGTCATAGCAGATATTTATCACAGAATCACAGAAATTTGACGGCAGAAAAGGACCACATGGGCCCATCTAGTCTGCCCCTATATCCCCCCTTTCTCCCCTACTCCTTTACTGACTCCTATCTTTCCCCACTCCTCCCAACCCCAAGTGTCTGTCCCATGCTCTCTTGAACCCCCCTACCATTTTGGATCCCACCACCTCCTCAGGTAGCCTATTCCAGGCCTCCACCACCACCCTCTCTGTGAAGAACTTTCCCCTCACATTGCCTCTGTATTTCCCTCCTTCCCATCTGAGGCTATGCCCCCTTGTTATAGCTCCCTCCATCCTTCTGAACAAGTTCCCCTCCTTCATCTTATTTATCCCCTTGATATACTTAAACATTTCAATCAAGTCCCCCCTCTAGTCTCTAGTGAGTATAGATTCATCTCCCTTTACCTCTGTTCATATTTTTTTCCTCTCATTCCATGTGCCATCTTGTTTGCTCTTCTCTGAACCCTCTCCATCCCCTCAATGTCCCTACACAGGTGTGGTCTCCAAAACTGTACCCCGTACTCCAGGTGCAGCCTCACCATTGTTTTATACAGTGGCATTAGCACCTCCCTCCTGCTGCTTGTTATGCCCCTTCTGATGCAGGCCAATATACCATTTGCCATTCCCACCACCTTGCTGCACTGGTTCCCAACCTCGAGATTGCTCAATATAATAATATCCATATCCCTCTCCTGCTCGGCTTCCTTGACCCCCCCCCAAGGATGTATGCTGCTCAAATGTTTTTCCACTCCAGGTGCATCACCTCACACTTTTTTGTGTTGAATTTTAGTTGCCAGGTTTCTGACCACCTCTCCAGTTTCTCCAGGTCCTACCTCATGGCCTCCACTCCCCCTTGGGAGTCCACCCTATTGCAGATTTTAGTATCATCTACAAATAGGCACAACCTATCCTCTAGTCCTTCTGCTAGATCACTGATGTAAATGTTAAGAAGTAGGGGGTCCCAGTACTGACTCTTGAGGCACCCCACTCATCACTCCCTTTACCCTGGAATGTACTCCATTTACTACCACTGTTTTGCTCCTTCCCATCAATCAATTTTCCACCCACTTACAGTAGTTACCTTCTGACCCACCCTAAGCTCTCCAGCTTATTTACTAGCCTTCTGTGTGGAATGGTCTCAAAGGCCTTACTGAAGTCCAGATAGGCCACATCCACCACCCCTCCTTGGTCCACTACCTGTGTCTCCCAATTGAAAACCTATATCAGATTGGTCTGGCATGACTTCCCATTTCTGAAGCCATGCTGCCTTTCGTTCTGCATACCTCTGGCCTCCAGGTAATCCACCTCCCTTTCTTTGATTAATATCTCCATTATCTTTCCCACCACCGAGATGAGACTGACAGGGCAGTAGTTTTCAGCCACCTCCTTGCTTCCCCCCTTGTACAGTGCAACCACCTCCATCCTCTTCCAGTCCCCAGGCACCCACCCCGTCTCCATGACAAGTTAAACAGACTTGTTATATTCCCCATCCCTGACATTTCTTCCCCTAATATCCTCTTCATTCTGTTAAATTCTGCTTTCTTGAAGTCCATTACCCTAGTTTTTGTCCTGTTTATATCCCTCCAGTTTTCACCCTGAACCTTACAGCCCTGTGGTCACTTGTGCCTGATACTTCCCCCACCACCACCTCCTCCACACCTTCCTCATTTGTGAGGACTAAGTCCAACAGGTTATCTCCCCTAGTGGGTTCCCTTACCAGTTGTTGCAGGAATACCCCTTGTAGTGCCTCTAAGATCCCCCTGCTCCTAGCTGATACAGCTGCTGGGATCTCCCAATCGATGTCAGGGAGGTTTAGGTCCCCTACTAGCAGGAGTTCCCCCTTCTGTGCCATCTTTGTCACTGACTGCATCAGCAGTATATCCTCTTCCTCCACCTGCATAAGAGGTCTGTAAAGCAACCCTACCTGCAGTGATTCCCCAGTCCTTTTGTCTGAAGTGATCCACATTATCTCTGTCTCCCCTTCCTCTTCCAGTGCCTCCGTGGCCCCAATTTCTTCTTTGACGTATAATGCTGCCCCCCCCTTTCCCCTCCCTGTCCTTCTTAAATAGTCAGTAACCAAGTATTACTGTCTCCCAGGCATAATGCTCTGTCTAGCAAGTATCACTCACTGCTACTATGTCAAGACCCTCTTCCACCATAGTGGCCTCTAATTCCACTAGTTTATTCCCCAAGCTCCTGGTATTTGCTACTAATCCCTTCCACCATGTAGCCCTCTTCTCCCCATCATCCCCTTCTAACCCTTTCCTGTTGTTGCATGTTTCCTGCCTTTCATCTTTGTCTTGGGGGGGAGACTGATAGCCTCCCAACTCTTCTACCTGTTTGAGTGGCCTTTTCTTTAACCCCCCCAGGATCAGTTTAAATTTAGCTTCCTTACTACAAAGTCCTCCAGTTTGCCCTTTAGTACAGCTGTCCCTTCTAGGCTCAGGTGCAGTCTATCTGGAGCATATAGTCCCTCTTCCTCTCACGTTGATCCCCAGTCACCTATTAATCCAAACCCCATTTGCCTGCACCATTCTTTCAGCCACTGATTGAATTCCTCAATCTTTTCCCTCCTTGGTGTGCATGCCCTTGGGACAGACAACACCTCCAAGAAGGAAATGGAAGGGAAAACTGTGCCACTGCAGAACCTAGCAAGCTCCTTGAAACGTGCCTGCACCTCTTGTAGACTGTTCCCCTCCAGATCATTGGTGCCAAGGTGAAACACAAAGCTAGTCCTCCCATCCTGCTGCTTGCCCCAAGATGGTATATTGTGCCTCACCTCAAGCACTGTCATTCCTGGCATACACTGAACCGTGACTGTGCTGTTTCTGGTTCCCTTCCTCCCCCATCTGATTCCCTTTATAATCGAGTCCCCTAGGAGCACTACCTTTGTACTCCTTTCTTCCTGCTTGTTCTTTTGGCATTCCAGCTTATATCTTTGTTCTTGCCTCCCCTTGGCCACACTATTCCTATTATCCCCCTTGTCCTTGCCCATATTTGGAGTTTTGTTCTCCCGATTTCCACTTTCTCTCCTCCCTCCCATGATCTTTCCCTCCATCCCTCTTTTCCTATCCACACTCTTCATGAGCTCTGCCCCTTCCTTTTGCTCCATAGTTACCCTTCTACTGCCTGTATTTCTTTTGGAGCATGCACTACCCCCTTTGACCTCTTCTCCATCGCTTTCCTTCCCTCCCTCCTCCTGATATGTTCACTATTCCTGACTCCTCTGTACTCTGTGTCTCCCTTGTGAAAATTTTCTTCCTCACCACTTGCTCTTTTGTGAGAACTTCCTCTTTGTTTGCCACCCCAGATGCAACTCCCATTTTCTTTATTTCCCTGACCCCTTCTCCTTCCCTTGTGAACTCCTCTCCATGGTTGGCTCCCAAAGGTGCAATCTCCAGCTCTCCTGTTTTCCCTGCTCTTGCTCCTACCACTATGGGGGTTCCATGTTACGACACCGATCGAAAAACAGCAGCGTTGCTATCATAGCAGATGTATATATTGCGAAAGCATTTCAGTGATATCAAATACAAACAACCTGACTGGCAGAATAACAGGGTGTTTATGTGGGAGACTGTGTCCACTGGATCCTTTATGGGGGCTTTGCCCCTGCACTTACCCACTTAAGATTGCTAACCTGGGGGTGTCAAGGAAGGGTGAAACACAGACTGCAAAAAAAAAAAAATACAGAGGCCGCAAGCAGCGTTAAAAAACTCACCTCCAGCAGGTCCTGAACCTAGTTCCTGCTGTACTGTAGCCAGCCACCCTCACCACCACACCTCAGAGCTGGCTTGGCAGACCACTAAAGCAGTAGGTAAGGCTAGGGGGATGTTGGGGTGTTTTAGTAGGGGTATCACAAGTCAGAAGAGGAAGGTAATTAATCCCTCTTTACAAGACACTGGTTAGGCCCCATTTTGGAGTACTGTGTGCAGTACTGGAGGCCACACCTTCTAAGAACATTAATCAAATTGAGGCAATCCAGAGAAGGACTAACAAAATGGTGCAGGGACTGCATCAGAAAAACGATGAGGACAGATTAAGCAGGAGCTCAATATGCATACTCATAGAGCAAACGGGAGAGAGGGTGATATGATCGAAACATTCAAACACCTTAAGAGCATTAACAAGGTGAAAGAGGTAACATGTTTCAATATAAGAAAAAATAGCAGGACAACAGACACAGCATGAGATTAGAGGAGGCCGATTAAGGGGTAATGGGAAGTTATTTTTTACAGAAAGGGTGGTGGATACATGGAACAGCCTACCTCAGGAACTGGTGGATATGAATACAGTGCAGGGCTTTAAACAGGCATGGGATAGGCATAAGGGATCAGTACAGATGAGTATGAATAGATAGGCCATTGACAGAGCAAAGGCTGATGGCACATCCATAAGGTAGAAAAGAAATGGGCAGACTGGATGGGCCATGCAGTCCTTATCTACTGTCATCTTCTATGTTTCTACATTTTGGCTGAAGCAGGATCCTCATGCTACACAAACCCTCCATCCTATCACTCCTCCCCCCTCCCCTCCCTTCCTTGTCCCTCCTCTTTTCGTCATTTTAGTCACCACAGCGGTGCTACCCTAACAGGGTAGCTGTTCATAATAGTGAAATGAATGAGTGCTGCTTCTACAGTCACTCATTTAATATCACCATCATCACTGGCTATCCACTATGGGATCCTCACTGCCTCTTACCCTAAGATCTTCTTGCACTAGTATCTCTCCCTGGTTTGCCCCCAAATGTTCTATCCCAGTCTCTCCCAATTTCCCTGCCCCTGCTCCCACCCCTATTGGCTCCTCACATCTGCTCTCCTCTATATCATCTTCCACTAATAGCTTGAGGTGAGCAAATCTGTTTTCCTGCTTCACATCCTTGCTTCCCTTCCCTTTGTCTGTTTTGTCCCTTATTGATTGCTGCCCCCAAGTTGCAGGTGTCTGCCTTACTTTTTCTGAACCTAGTACCTTCCATTCCTCCTGATCTCACATTTCCCTTTTCCTTTCTGTCCCTAGGTCCCTTGCTGCCACTCTTGTGTCACTGCTATCTTCTCTTTGTGCTCTGGTGCACCCACTGGACCTCCTCCTGCCCTCACTCCTCCTTACTGTGTTGTTCTCTACATCTGCTCCTAACCCCCCGGTAGTCCTCCCTATGTTCCCCACCCAGCTGGTACTCCCAGTGTTCCTCCTGCACTCTTCCCCTCTGCCCCCCCCAATTAGTACCCACCTCAGCCATCCCAATTCTTCTCTTAGCTGTGTAAACTGTCTGCACACCATGCATCCTCCCATCCTCCTAACCCAATTTAAGACCATGGCCATCCCATACCCACTTCACCTTACCACTCTACTAAATGTTCCCCCTTTTTGGCTACCCCTTCAGCTGCACTGACTTTCCATTTTAATGTCAGTCTTATCAATATTTATTGCAGAATAGTCAATACTTATCTTATATCGTTAAACAATACAGTTAATGCTGTTTACATTATTCAGCAATCTTATTTCACAAGTCCCTAAACCTAATACTTAGGTATGCATCCTCTGCTAAGCAAAAACAATTAAGCAAATATTTATGCATGTAACCTATGCTATCCTGAAAACCTTAGTAAACTTTAGTGTAATGCATTCTGATGCAACTTAATCAACAAATAAAAACATCCATCTTGAAGGCATTTTCTTCATTCAGTCCTACATTATGTTGATATACAAGGTTTATTTTTGTTTCTTCCTCAACACTATAAATCAGGCCTTGGTAATAGCTCTGACTTTTCAACACTCCTCGTGGAAAATGTGAATGGAGTGGCAGAATAATCCATCAACAGCATAAATTCAAGTTATACATTTAGAACAATACAAAGAAATCACGGTGAAAGCCACCTACAGTAGATTAATGCAGTCCATCACAACAAGAAACCATAGAAACTACTGGTAACAAAATGCCAAGCCTTCTTTTCTATCTGCACTTAGAAACAACTCTGAAATAGCTAGCCAGTCTCCCTTTCTATCGGTGTCTGCCTGCTGACTAAAAGGCACTCACTCACTCGCTCGAAATTCAGAGAGCCTGCCTGCCCCTGCCAACCCCCCTAGCTGTCACGGACACCTGGAGCTGTTGCCTGGCACCCTTCTAAAAGATACTAGCTCTCTCAAAATCAAAGAGCTTGCCTGCACCAGCCAAACACCCTTCAGCTGTCCCAGACACCCAGAGCCATCACCCACCACCCCCACTGAGTTCTATCACAACTTATCCCATATGTCATAAACAGAAACAGTTTTTAATCAGGACATTGTCATTTATTGACTAGCTTTAATTATCTGCTTAATCATTTATGCTAAAAAATTCATTTCAAAAACCTTCATTAATGCACTAGTTAGGGTTAAAGTGACAAAAGCGAGAAATGTGGCATTAAGGTTTCCAGTCCTAATACACCACCCATACCCTGCAGGCAACAACAAGCGTGGGGTGTGTCTTGGGGTTGTCAGCCCTAATGCTCACCCCATTTCATATACTGCACACATCAAAGTTTACTGACTCATGGAATGGGGTGAGAGTTAGGGTTGACAACCCCAAAGCACACCCCACACCTGTTGCTGACTGCAGGGTGATGTGTGGTGTTAGGGTTGAAAACCCTAATACCACATTTCCCTACTTTTGTCACTTTAGCCCTAACTAGTGCATTAACAATGTTTTTTGCAATTAGTTTCCTTGCTTTTTGAGATAGTATAATGGTATCCTTATTTGCTTGTTGGAGCGTATGGCCCTCTAATCCTGCATTCCCATCACTCCATAATCATACCTTTATTTTCATGGGGACACGCAGGGCCCTCCAGGTCCTGCATTCCCATCTAGTCATAATTTCTGAGATAGTGTAATCCAATCCTTATTTGCCTCTGGGAGTGCAAAGCCCTCCAGACCCTGCACTGGCATCCCTCCATAGATGCATATATGTATGTTGTTGTATAAGCATAGGGCCTTCTGGGCCCTGCACTTCCATTTGTAGGACAACAAATATATTGTCAGCACAGCCTTCTTATTACTCCACCTCATCTACATGGTACTGAAACTTTCCAAATCACTTGCAAAATGTGATACCATGCCACTGCAACTTCTTTCCATGCCACAGGTGTGAAAATACTATTTTGGCAGGATCTGAAAAATGACAGCTTTCATGTTCAGGAGGTGGTGTGAAAAATGGCTATGTTGAAAATTTGGGGTCAAAATATTTATCAAAGTTACTAACGAGCATAGCAAAATTTCAATGGATGCACATAACTTTGCCATTTTTACATAGTTTGACCCCACATTTTCAACATACCCTACTTATCACCCCCACCTCATGAACAAAGGTGATACATTTTTTTTCAAATCCTGGCAGAAGGGTTATTTTGCTAACTGATCACAAAATCACGTTTTAAGCCAGATTTGCATAATTCCACCAACATTGTTCATGAGGTGGGATCTCAAAAAGGCCATGTTTAAAATGTGGTGTAAAAATGTGCAAAAGTAGCAAAGTTATGCATCAAAGTAGAAAACCCTATTGAAATACATTGTGGCTCACATATGTTTCATTTTTCATTTTCATTTCATTTGGGTCCATTCTTGGACCATTACTTTTCAGCCTCTTCCTTAATGCCCTCCCTCAGTCCTGCTCTAGCAACCTCCTACTCTATGCAGATGACACTGTCCTTTACTCCTCCAATCCTGACCCTACCCAGCTCCACCTCTCCCTCCAATCCTCTTTCAGGGAAGCAGAAAAATGGTTCACCACACCTCATCCTTAACTATAAGAAGACTAAGGTTATAGAAACATAGAAGTTGACGGCAGATAAGGACCGCAAGGCCCATCCAGTCTGCCCATTTCTTTTTCTACCTTATAAATGTGCCATCGGCCTTTGCTCTGTCAGTGACCTATCTATTCATAGTCATTTGTATTGCTCCCTTATGCCTATCCCATGCCTGTTTGAAGCCCTGCACTGTATTCATAGCCACCACTTCTTGTGGTAAGCCATTCCATGCATCTACCACCCTTTCTGTGAAAAAGAATTTCCTCACATTCCCCTTAATTGGCCTCCCTCTAATCTCATGCTGTGTCCTCTTGTCCTGCTATTTTCTTATATTTAAACATGTTAGACTCTTTCACCTTGTTTATGCCCTTAAGGTGTTTAAATGTCTCGATCATATCACCTCTCTCCTCCTTTGCTCAGGGTATACATATTGAGCTCCGTTAATCTGTCCTCATATGTCTTCTGATGCAGTCCCTGCACCATTTTGGTTGCCCTTCTCTGGACTGCCTCAATTTGATTAATGTCCTTGTGAGGTGTGGCCTCCAATACTGCCGCAGTACTCCAGATGGGGCCTAACCAATGTCTTGTACAGAGGATTAACCTCCCTCTTACGACTTGTGATACCCTACTAATACACCTAACACCCCCTAGCCTTACCTACTGCTTTAGAGGTCTGCTTGGATGATTTTAGGTCATCAGTGATGATGATGCCCAAGTCTCTTTCTTCCTTTGTGACTGCTAGCAACTCCCTCCCAGCCTATAAGTGGCTTCAGGGTTTCTCTTCCCTATGTGCATGATTTTGCACTTCTTTGCATTAAATCCCAGTTGCCACTCTTCTGACCATTCTGCTAGTTTATCAGATCTCTTCTCATTCTGCCCACCCCATCTGGATCATCTACTCTGTTGCAGATCTTGGTGTCATCTGCAAACAGACAAGCCTACCCTCTAGTCCATCTGCGAGGTCACTAATGAAGATGTTGAATAGGACTGGCCCCAGGACTGATCCTGAGGTACCCACTTGTGACTTGCATCTCTTCTGACTGTATACCATTTACTACCACTCTCTGTTTTCTGCCAGTCAACCAGTTTGCCACCCAGTTGACCAACTCTGACCTACCCGAGCCTAACTAGCTTATTTATCAATCTTCTATGTGGAACAGTGTCAAAAGCTTTGCTGAAGTCAAGGTAGGCAACATCAACTGCTCCCCTTGGTCCACCACTCTGGTTACCGAGTCAAAAGAATCTATGAGATTAGTTTGACAGGACCTTCCTTTGTAAACCCATGCTGTCTTGGATCCTGTGCCCTATGGATTCCAGGTGTTGCTATCCTTTCCTTAAGGTGCCTCCATAATCTTGCCCACTACTGAGGTAAGACTGACCGGTCTGTAGTTCCCGCCTCCTCCCTGCTACCACTCTTGTGGGTGGGATCACATGAGCCCTTCTCCAGTCTTCTGGGACCTCTCCTGTGCTCAGAGACTCACTAAACAATTCTGCTAATGGCTCTGCTAGTTCCTCCTTTAGCTCATAGTACCCTGGGATGTATGCCATCCCAGGTCCCATTGCCTTATCCACCCTGAGCTTATGGCTCTTGTGGGACCCTTTCTTTTGTGAAGGGAGTAGTGCTCACCTCCCTCCCCTGTGTCCATGATGCTGAGCTGTGGGCCCTGCCCTACCTTCTCTTCAGTAAATACTGAGCAAAGTATCTATTAGGATAGATGCCTTTACAGGGTCCTCCTCCTCACATGCTCCCTTTTTCTCCATTAAGCTTAGCAATACCCCTCTGGACTTTCTCCTTTCACTAATGTATCTATAGAAGTCTTGTCACCTTCTTTTTACTGTTCGTGCTAGTGTTTCCTCAGTTTGGGACTTTGCCTGCCTTACTGCCTTACCTGCTTCCCTTAGGGCAGTTTGGTATGCCTCCTATCTTCATCCCGCTGTGTTCCCTTATATTTTCTGAAGGCCAGCCTTTTGGCTCTGACCTTTTCTGCTACTGTATTTGAGAACCAAAGTGGTTTCCGTCTTCTTTTGCACTTCGTTTTCTGTCTAACACAATGGGGTGTTGCTTCAAGTATTGTATCCTTAATGCTTGCCCACTTTGCCTGTACCTCCTCACCTGTGTTTCTTTTTGCCAGGGCTAGCTTAACTCTGTTGGCCATCTTATCAAAGTCAGCTCCTCTGAAGTCCCATATTTTTGCCTTGGAATGGGATGATTTAGATGTAGTAGCCAAATTGAACCATACCATGTGATGGTCACTGGCCCCAGGTGACCTTCTACCTGGAGATCTGTGATCCCTTCTTTGTTAGTCAGTACTAGATCTAGGATAGCCCTGTCTCTTGTGGGTTTGCTGTACCAGTTGTTTGAGGCCCTCCCCTGCAGGAATCCACTATGAGTCTAGTTCTGGCAGATGTTCCTGCTGGTATTGACCAATCTGTATCTGGCATGAAGTCTCCCATTATCAGAACCTCCTTTAGCTGTCATGTTTTGTATATCTTCTAACAGTAATGTGTCTATGTCCTCCCTCTGGTCTGGGGGCCTGTAGACAACCCCAGTTCTTATGGCTGTCCATTTCCTGTTTCAGGTGACCCACAGTTCTTCTGGCTCCTTATGTGTATTCTAGATTTCTGTAGCTTTTGATATTTTCATTAACATACAGGGCCACTCCTCCCCCCTTTTGCCTCGGTCTCTTCTGAACAATACATAGCCAGGTACTGAAGTCTCCCAAGTGTGGTTACTGGTAAACCACGTCTCACTAATTGCTACTATGTCCAGTTTAGCCTCTGACATTATTGCCTGCAGGTCTGGGATCTTATTTCCCAGGCTGTGAGCATTGTGTACATGATTTTCCATTGGCCAGATTTTGAAGTGTTAGTTGTTGGGTGAAGTTTGCATTACCCTGTACGCCGTATGGGAGACAAACCTTTTTCTTACCTGGTGATGCAAATGAGCGGCAAACACGCTGATTCCTGTTTGACCACTAGCTGAGGGAGGGTGTTCTTCCCATTAATGTATGGGTGCTACCCCTCTCCCCATTTGCTGGTTTAAATATTCTGCAAAGGCGTCAAACTTCTGCCCCAATGCTGACTCCCTCTTTAGTCAGATGCAGTCCATCAAATTTAAAGAACTTTCGCTCCCAGAACTGTTGCCAGTTCCCTACAAATCTGTGTCCTTTTCCTGGCACCAGTCCTTGAGCCATGTGTTTAGCTCCCTATCTCCGCTTCTCTGACCTTCCGTCCATCTGCTCCCTTCTCCCAGACTGGCAGGATCTCAGAGAAGGAGATGCCGACGAAATAGATGATAGTTTGTCACCCAGCCTAGTCAGGTGTTCCTTGGTCTCCACAACTGACCCGGCTGGCGAGATCATTAGTCCCTATGTGTACTAGGACATCAATGTTTTCTCCTGCTTTGTGAACAATTTGCAATGCGGTCAGTGTCTCTCCATGCTGATGTACCTGGAGACATCTGACCATCACCCTAGCTGGAGATGGGTATCAACTCCCGAATCATGGAGTCTCCTATGATCAGAAGTTTTTGGATTTCCTTTGTGCTTGTTTAGTTTTGGTTCCTGATTTGGTGAGTATTGTTGTGCTAGCTCCTGTGCCATGTGTCCTGCTCTGCAGTGTCTTCTGCCTCTTTATTTGATTTCAGAGATAGAGGCAGATACCTGTTTATTAGTGTTTATATGGTTTTGGAGGTAATGTGTTGGAGGGAGAGAGTGATGGGGCACCTGATTTGCTCCTCCTAACCACCTGCCAACCTCCTGGACCAACTACCCTCTCTGATCGAGGTTTTTCTGTTGGATGCTGGGAAATGGCAGGTGGTTCTTATAATGTATTTCCTCTTCAATATGAAATTTGAGGCGTGCAATCTCTGCCCATGCTGCCCGGAGCTGAGACCTAAGATCTCAAAGGCCCAGCATGTAGGACAGTGTCCTAAATCCTGTAAGACTGTCCTTCTGAAAATTGTTCCACAGTACCTGCAGTTAATGAAATCCATTCCAAATAAGTTGCTGGGTTTGTAACCTAGTCAGAGTAATTAGAAGGAAAAAAAATGCAAGTAATGGTTTAATTGTGCTTTGTTTAACTTGTAACAAGTTAAATTACTGATGCCCTAATAATGAGATCACCTTGTGGAGCCCCACTGATAGCCTTGACCTGCTCTGCCACAGGAAATGTCACAACTGTGGTACCCTATAAAGGAGTGTGGCGGTGGATTGGTTGGGGATGGGGGTGGGTGGCTGGGCCCTTCCCTGCCTAAAAGAAGAACCACGGACGAAAGAACAAGGAGGTAAGAGCAGAAACAATCAGTCAACAACAAATGCAGTAACCCTGAAAGCTTATCCTAATGTTAGATAAAACTGTAAAACCTGTAAAGCACCACCTGTAATAATTTCAGAGAAGATATACCCTGTAAGAAACACTTTGCTCCAGAGAAAAATAAAGCAGTAACAGAAGATATACCTTGCAAAGACAATTTGAATCAGAAGATTACAGCAGTAATCTGTTAGCACACACCTGTAGGCACACCTGTAATAATGCAGAAGAAGGTATACAACAACAACAATTTGAATCAGAGAAAAATAAAGCAATGAAATGTTAGCAACAAACAGTAGCAATCCCTGTGAGTAAAAAATAAAAACACCACCACACAGTAAATCTGCTTAGCCAAACTAAGTCTTAATCCTTCTCCCTTGCTCTGGTAAGTTTCTCTACTCTGCCTTTCAAGCAGTCTTAGAAGGAAAGAGCTCAGGTGAAGCTAGGTGCCTTGGCCAGCAAACCAAGTCTTCTTATGTTCTTAACTCTAAGAAAGCACACTGCCCTCAAGTCCTAACTGCCAACCAGACCCCTCTGGAACAAGTGGACTCCTTTAAATACCTGGGCATCACGCTCAACCCAGCTCTTAATTTCCACCAACACATCCATCAACTGTCTACTACCCTCAATATCCGGCTTGGCCTCCTCTATCGGTTCAAGCACTGTCTTACCATGATGCCCTTCACCTAGCAGTCTCCTTCTCAGTCCTCTCCCTTCTCGACTATGTCATCCTGATCTATATCACTGCCAGCTCATCGGTCCTGACAAGGCTCCATCTCTCCCTCAACAAAGCCTGTCACCTCATCCTGAGCTGTGATCGACTAACTCACACATGCTCCCTATAGAAGCCAAAAACTGGCTCAACCTTGATAATAGAATCAGGTTTCACACTTGCCTCATGGCCAAAAAGATTACCCTCAGTCTGGCCACCCGGTCTCTCACCACTTATCCAATGGGCCCCTACTTACCAGTACACCTGTATCACAAACAGGCAACTCCTCACAGTTCCTCACTGCCGCACCTCACGTTTCCAAAGGTCCTTTGGTTTCTGAGCCCCTACCTGGATAAATAACCTACCTAGCACCATCACAAACATGAATAGCATTGGCACCTACAAAGCATACCTCAGGAATCATCTTCAGTCCTCCAATCCCTGTGACTGCCATGGAACCTTGCCCAACCTGTCTCCCCTCTCATCTGACTTAGGCCTCTGGCCATTTTTGACCCCCCCTCCACCTGAACTCCCTGAATTGCTACTTAGTGGAAGTTATATATGTAACAGTTTTGTGTAATTGTTCCTGAAACTAATATGTTGAATCTACTAGTATCCAAATGTTAGCCTTTTGCTGTATTTCCTGTACCATCATTGTTACATTGTTATTTGTGTCCTCTTGCTGAACCACTCTGTACTGTTCTCCAAGTTGTATCTGTTTCTGACATGAAACCTTTGAAAAGGAGTCCTTAACTCAAAGGTATTTTTCCGAATAAACAAAAATGAAAAAAATGAAAAATTAAATATATTACTTTGTCATATAGCATTCGACAGTTACAGCAGTAAAATTTATTTGATCAGAGAATGGATCTACACCCTGGGACCTGGTCAGGTAAGTGACGGTGAGGGGGGTGAGTGGCACTTCATATAGATATTTTGAAGTGGTTACTGAGCATACTCATATGCCAGAATTTCAAAAGTTAATAACTTTGAAATGGATGAATATTTTTTCACTAAACTAGCCAAAGACCCATCTGTGGTCCACGCTCTTTCTACCCTGAAAATTTCAGACCAAAATTCCAATCTGTTTAGCCATAAGGTGATGACAAAAAAAACCAGGAACAAAACACTATTCAGTCAAAAATGTTCATATCAATGAATACGAAAAATCCAGAAGTGAGTCGCGAAAAAAGATTTACAAAAAAAAAAAAAACACCTTTGGGATCCTTTTTCCAAAAGTTAACTGCAGAAGCCATGTAACGGAGTCCCCATAACCAACATACACATACTGGTCTCTCTCTACTATGGAGTTTTTGTGTTTTTTCATTTTTTTTCCACAAAAAGCAAAACTAAATAGCTACACATGGAAATGACTTTTTCTCACAGAAAAGAATTGGTGCCATACGATAATTTCATACAACTATTTTGAAGTGCTTACTGAATATGCTCAGAACCCTACATTTTAAAATGTAATTACTTAGAAATGGATTTGATATTTTTTCACCAAACCAGCCAAATGTACATTGGTGGGCCAAGCCCCTTCTACCCTGAAAATTTCAGACCAAAATTCCAACCCGCCTGTGCATAAGGTGATGACAAAAAAAAAAACAGCAATAAACAGCAGTATTTAAATAATTTTTTCGCTATCTGCATCTTGGAATCTTCAAATCTAACCAGAAAGAAACTTAGCAGGTCAGGAGACCTACCCGACGAGACCGCACATGCAAACTTTTGTGCAAATCTGTTGAACAGTCATGAAGATATTAAAGTGCAATATTTGAGGTTTTACATAGAAAGCCCCTCTCAATCCTAACTATAGTTGCACTACTGTGCCACTATAATTTAAGGTTAAAGTCATGATAGATGTATTATCAAGACTTTTTTTAATAATTTATAATAGTGGATGTATTACTTTTAATGTATTTATATCTTGTTTAGTGTGCTAGTGTTAGTAGATTTATTTATTGTAATATTCAGAAGGAGTTGATTTACTTTGTGCCAGGTATGGTTGCATAGGGATTTTATTTCATATAATTTTATATATTTTCTATAGTGATTATTCTTTTGCTGAAGGGGCCCATGGCTGGGATAATGATTTATGATTGAAAATCATTTTAAATGTTATTTTTTGAGCACTTTAAGAATATCATTTAAATAGTTTCCCCTTACCACAAATGCCACACCTTGAGAAAGCCCACGTGTATTGGTGGGTGAAACATTGACAGATGCTGGTTGGGTGAGTGAGCGGAATTGTTTATGTAATAAAGACTTTTAGCTACAAGCAAAACTATGGTTTGCCTTTTTACACACTAGTACTTGTTAGCCCCTTGATCGTGTGTGTGGTTTGTATTACAAAATTACCTCAGTGGTAACAGCAAATAATGTAGACCTCCATTACATTCTCCAAGAAAAGGAAGATGCCAAAAATTATGGAAGTCAGTCATTTTATTTATACATGACATTCAAAACACATGTGGTGCAAATTAAATGTAACCCCTAGTCGGCACTACTCCAAGGGCTACTTTCCCTGTTTGTATTTCTGACAACAGGTTGACGGGCCTGGGTTCAATATTTTGGTGCCTCCACCCAGAGTAATATAAGTGGGAGTGTCTACCTAACTAGGTATAGCCCTCTGGGAAGCTATAACCACCCACAAACCCACCTAGTGACCATTTACCTTGTAATAGGTAGTAACGCTTTGCAGCAATTGACACAGTTAGCAACAAGCATTAGCAGTATGTACACACCCTTTGCACTCACCACCAGGGTCTGGACTTCAGTAAACACCCTGGAACACACTGTAAAACAATATTCAATACAGGCATACAATTTTCAAATACATTTCCCCCAAACACATTAATCTTCACCCAGACAATGCGATAGTCATGAGGCAAGGTAACAGTGAAACAAACCAATCGATTTATTAAGAGGAATTTGAACAAGGGTTGGGGCGTGAATCTAGAAAAATGATCACTTTACTGATTTGATTCAGGTTACCCTGCATGCATGTACTTTAGTCCCACAGTAAACATTCTGACAACACTTCTGTACCCAGAATATTATGCTGACTGGCCAGCATCGGTGCCCGGGGTTGGCCGGCATTGCAGCTGCTGTTGGGACCCTTGATGGAAAGAAAGGCAGTTAACATGCATGAACAAAACTTTGGTTATTTGTATTCCTGGCCAGTTGGCCCAGTCCTTTGTAACCCTGTAACACACACTGAAACAATCAGATGGTACCATAAAATGAGGATTGTTGTCGGGAGCTACTCTGAGTTTACTCACAACACCAGTTGGCTGGAATTTGCCTGGTGATATGAAGACCTTTAGTAGATCACAGAAGAGTATGGGGAAGCTGGGTCTACACCAAACACCTCCACTTTACGGCCTTTCCTTCAGGGTAGCCAAAACCTGCAATTTTTGGCTGTGCAGGGGCTGGATCCCCAAGCTGATCTCTTGCCAAGAAATCAGTCTCTGGTGCAAGAATAGTCAGCTTGGGCTGAGTTTGGCATAGGTCCAATGCTGAATAAACAATTCTGGTGAAGTTCAGTTTGTTTTCTGGGGAAGGCCTCCAGCTGGCTAACAGTTTGGCCATTGGCAATAACAGGCCTCGACCCGCAATAAATATTCAGCACATTGAAGAGAAACAACATTAACTCTTCTGCCTCTCGGTTCGGTTTCAGGCCGGTCAGTGACTGCAGTTGATTTACTGAGCAAACTTCCTTATTCACATGGGCAGTCTCTCACACAAATACTTCAGCTGAATGCTTCATAGGACCTTTTTTCAGTCCAATAATTTGAGCTGCACTCATCAAAGTCTCAGATCTTTCTGCAACAGATAAAGTTATTTCTCAAAGTAGTCTGGTTTCTGCAATAAGGCAACCCAATGCTGAAGAATCCAACAGGACGGCAAGTCAGGCTTTTCTCTGCCGATTCTCCTCAACTCCTTTTTTGAAGCAGCCTCTCAACAGCTCAAGTTGCTCACTCTCCAAACCCTCACAGCAGCTCTCTGGGGATCCCTTCAGATCGAGAGCTTGAGTTGGACTGGACCCAGTTCAAAAAGAGAGACCAGACTAGTTCAGTTTTTATGGGTCATGATTGACTAGGGGAGCTATCACTCACATTCTGGTGCTCCTATTAGTTTAGTTTAGGCGCCAACTTGTAGAACTACAAGAAATACAGTTTTCCTTCCCATGAAGCACTTCAGTTAAGGGCCCCTTGAGGTCCTCTGTGTTCCCTTGGTTCAAATATGTGGATGTGCCAGACCAAACATGGCTGCTCCCATTTAGATAAACAAGCTGCAAGAAAGCAGGTCAAACAAGTACTCTAATTTGAATATAACAACACGATAGAAGTAAACATTTACCATAATGGTTAAAGCTCCTTTTGCTTTACCATCAACAGCAGAGTAGAGCAAATTAAAATGGTGTCTGACCAGCCATGAGCTATGAAACACCCAGCCCCAGACCAGACCATTTACTGTGTACAATCTGGATTTTGTCTTGAAGGGACAGGCACAAAAGCACACCATGGAACTCTCAAGCAAAGCAACAGGATTTACAAACAACTATGGATTTACTATCTACACAGGACATTTGCCTGGCAGTGGGCATTGATGGAGCCCAGGAAGACACTTAAGGTAAACCACAAATTGGTGGGGATGTCACATACGTAAACATGATTATCAGAATATATAGTAATACATACTGATGATTTCAAGATGGTTGTGGGGGGTTAAAGGCAGTTTTAATGAGTACAGTATTAATCATGAACCTGATAAATGTCTTTAGCAATTACATAATCCTCATTACATGAAGCACACAAGTATAATGTTTGCAACATTTTTCATACAACACAGCAAAAACATAACACATAGTCATACAGTATATTCACAAAGACATTTTCCAGGGCATTAAGAGTTTTATTTTACCCCACTATTCATCAGCCATTGCTTTTTTTTTGCTTGTTTGTTTTGTTGTTGTGATTGCTTTCTATTTGCTTTTTCTAAACTCAGTACTATTCTTTGGTAGCAGGCTCAAACAACTGCAAGTGAAAAACAAAGCCGAGCCGGCCCGCCGGTGCAGCGGTGGGATTTCCGCTTGCGACGCCGGCGACCCGGGTTCGGGAATGGACTCGGGTCTCTGGAGGGCCGGCCGTGGGGAGAAGGATAGAGCATCCTATGGACTGCTCTCCTTCTCCGGGGGGAAGGATGGGGAAGTGCTCGGGGTCTGCGCGACTCCTGGTGGAGACCAGGTGCAGCACGACTACCGACCTCAACAAGTGTGTATCGGAGGCGGGGCAGGACACTCCGTGTCATTGCACGTCCCCACCTCCCGGAAAAAGGAAAAAGGGGAGAATGCCGCCGGGACCCTTGATGAAGCCGGTCACAGCTTCAATTAGCCCCCTCAGGCCAGCCCTCCGACCTAGTCCGACGCCTGCGGCATGTGTCCCCAGTGCCGCAGCCCCACCGTGGGGGGTAAGCCACGGGGTATCGGAAGGGCGAGGCTGGCGGGGGGTGGACGTGACCGGGCAGAAGGTACCGGACTACAGGCAGGGGTATAAAGAATAAATGAAAAAAAACAAAGCCAATAAAGTAAAAGCAGCTCAATGAAAATGCTTTATGAATAGCTTGGTAAAACAAACTTAATAATATTCAGTGCATTATGAAAACCAAACATTTATGAACATGGACCAGATATAGGCAGATGAGATAAACAATAATATAATAATAATAAACTTTATTTCTTGAGCACCTTTCAAGCATCAAGGCGCTGTACAACAATAAACATAAAAAAGCAATAAAATGCATAACAGTATAACCAAATGATAAAATTGATAAAATAGCTAAAATAGTCAATCTTTAAGCCACAGATGTGTCTTCAGGGCCTTCTTAAAGCTCTCCACAGTCATGCACTCATGTATCTGACAGGTAGAGAATTCCATGGGGTTGGGGCCACATACATAAACACGCAGGCCCCGATGTCTTAAGATGTACCCTTGGAATCTCTAGCAACCCTTCATCAGCTGAGTAGAGTGGTCACCTGGGTCAGTAGGGGCACAAGAACTCTTGCAGCTAGTCCGGGCCCAGTCC
Source organism: Neoceratodus forsteri (assembly GCA_016271365.2). Taxonomy (NCBI): domain Eukaryota; kingdom Metazoa; phylum Chordata; order Ceratodontiformes; family Ceratodontidae; genus Neoceratodus; species Neoceratodus forsteri. Next base: position 535,573,816 of record CM057449.1, on the reverse strand, counting down.
ATACAGGGCTTTATAGGTCAGGAGCCTGACCCTGAAGGTGATCCACCACTGAATATGCAGCAAGTGCAGTTCGTGCAGCACAAGCATGATGTGACTTGAACAAGGAGCCCCCATCAATAGCTATGCTGCAGCATTCTGCACTAGCTGCAAGTGGCGGATATCAACTCCAGAAAGCCATAGGTAGAGGGAATTGCAGTAGTTAAGTAGTCAATATGTAGAATATAACATAATAATCTGGTTAAAATACAAGACAACAAGAGTGTCTTGTAAGATGAATTTGAACAATTAAATGACACAAAACAGGAATACATTTAGTAGTGATGCAAACTGAGTGAAAGAGATATGGTGGCATGAGGCTAGCATCATAGTGCAATCCCATGGGTACCATTTAGCATGCCAATGTCCAATGTTGATGACCTGACACTACTGCATTTATATCCTCCATGCTGGGTAATCCAAAGATAGTGTAGCATCACAAATTGTGCTTTTCTTCTCTGGGAATTCTGGTCAGTATGCTGCACTGCAGTCTAGAACTCTGGTATCTCAAGTTCTGAATTCAGCCATGTGGCAGATGATGCCCGTTGATGTGTATTGTGCTGTTGCAGTAACTTATTTTTTCTTTCATTTGGGCCTGAAAAGCTGATTGATTTTAAATCTCATTTGCAAGGTCCTCATGAAAATGAGCAAACCTGCAAAAAATTAAACAATATAAGATCAGTAATAAAAAGTTACAAAAGTAATTCAGAAAAAGTAAAAGAAACAACACAGTGCTGCAGTGATGCATATAGTCACTAGATATAGAGGGATGTAAATAAGGATTCTCTAGGGGACTGAATACTCTACATTAGGCACTGCCAAAAATCTCCACAGGCTACATGCCCATAAATGTATAATATGTGTTGTCACACTTTGCAACACATATTACATATGTAGTTACACTTGTCAGAGCAAATTTAGTAATGCCAGAAATGATAACGTAGTAGTTGCACTTTGCAATAACGGGTACGTATGTAGTTACTCTTGTAAGAATTGATTAAATAATGCCATAACAGATACAGAGATACTTGCACAATAGATTTGCTGTTATACTTCACAACAGTGATTTCACATGTAGTTACACTTGTCAGAATTAATTTATTAATGAAGAAAGGGAGGCAGTAGCAGTTGCATGTGTAGTTATTTCTTCAGGAAAATTGTGTAATGACACAATTTGCAAATGTGAGCACACATAACAATTACATAGTAGCTACAAGTATCTGTAGTTATACAGTAGTTACATCAAAGTAACAGTGTAGAGATGCTTAATGTAGTGCTATCCATATTTTTAATACTTTGGTCCAGATATTCAGACTGCGCCTGGCAGGGGCACAAGCCTGGGTGCAGCACAACTGGGATGTGCCGGGGCCAGGACCAGGCGATGTTCAACAGTGATGCGCCATGGCGCAGCACCATTGAATATGTCAAGGTCTGGCTATCAGCTGAGGTCTAGAGTCTGCTAGGCTCTCATGGTCCCTAACACTTGCTCACTCACTGGGGACCGTGCCTTTGTGGCCCTTGCCCTTGCCCTAAGAGCCTGGAACCTACTCCCGGCTTATGTTAGGGCTGCCCCCTCCCACAGGTACTTCAGGTCCTCCCTCTGGGACTACCTAAAACAAGCCTCTGCCTGTCTCTGCACTTAGCTGACCCACACTCCTTGGCATGCCGAAGCTCCTTCTGGTTTGCCAGTGCACAGAGGTCTGTAGAGCACCTCTTCGATAATGTCCTGTTGTTACCAGCTGGCTTTCTTGACTGCGTCCCTCAGCTGACATGGCCTAACACTGCACTGCCTTTAGTTAGCTGTCTGATTGTACCTGACTCTCTGCCCTTCCTGGCAAGACATTGTGTGATAGCCATTTACCTTTTCTCTGAATCTGTTATTGCTTGAGGTCTGCTGTCTGTACCTGAATGTACCCTGTAAATTACTGTTACCTGTCTATATAATGGTATCGCTTGTACTTTGCCTCTGCAATGTTATTGCCTGAACCTTTGTAATTCTCCCAGGTCGCACCTGAAAATAGGCATCTGACTGTCTAGCATGCCTACCCAGTAAACAAAAGCTAAATAAATAAATAAAAGGTCAGCACACATGCTGCACCTGGTGCAGTGGCACTGTGCCAGCACAAGCCACAGATAGGGAGCATGGGGATGCACCAGCAAATCTGCAGTTGCGCTAGGCACATCACTCACGATAGCAAATGAGGCCATAAAATATGCAAGGTGCAAATGGCACCATTTGCATGTCATTATGGCCCCATTTGCATGCCTTGCACAGGGCAAGCCAGCAACTTGAGTCTGATGCCCTGCACAGCATGATGTGTGCTGTGGGGATCCTGGGGAATCCACCGCCCCTTAGCCGTGATCACGTGGTATGAGTTCCTAAAGATAGCCATGGTAGTCTAGTGGCCCTCCTCCCTCCCGATTCCCCAATGAATGTTATGTTAGACAGTCCATGGTAGTCTAGTGGTCCCCTTCCCTCCAGTGTCCCCAATTGCCAGAATAAGACCATTATTTAAGTCCCTGGTAGTCTCGTGGTACCCCCCCGCCTGTTGTTGCAATCGTGGTACAGCGTCATATCATATTTCTGGTGATCCAGTGGCACCCCCACCCCTCCCACCCACACAGCACCCCTGCCCACCCCACTCCCCCTCTCATCATTGGCAGGTGACTGCAACACACCTGCACACCACCTGGCTGCCCACCGAATGACAGATACAATATAGGCTGTAAGCCCATTGGTCCACAGTGTGAACCAATGGGCTTGCAGGGCATACTGTACTAGACAGTCCCAAGTATGTGAATGAAGTCCTTTACCTGCCTCCTTGCCAGTGACTCAGGTTTAGAGATGGGCCAGGGTCACTCTGGGCCAGCTGAGGGAAAGAGGATTGAGCATGCAGAAACAACTGTCCTCCTTCATGGAGAGGGGACAGCTTGTAATGCTACTTGGTCCCTACATAGCAGAGGCTGGGTGGTGCCACAGCTGCTGCCTATTAGTTGATTGGGAATAGAAGCAGCTGTGGTACTGCATCCTCACACAATGCATGAGCACCAGGGAATGCCTCAAGACCCAGGTTTTTAATTTATTATTTTTTATTATTTATTAATAACTAGGATTACAAATACCTTTTGAACCAGGGTTCGTTTACAAAGGTTCCATGTCCAGAGGCAAAAACAAGGTAGAACAAGTTGAATACAAGATGACAATGAGGTAATCAAGTATAGTACAACACTGATAAAAGTAGAGAGAAAAATTTAGAATCAATTTGTAAACACACATAATACAACATAAGAAGCATACAAGTGGCAAACACACAGGGTTCCACATAAGATGCAGTCCTGTAATTAAACTTTGTCCAATGACTAAGTGGTTGTTCAAGATAGCCTAATGATAAATCAAGAGCTGGAGTGAAGAAGGGCAGGTGAGGGGAGGGAGTAGAAAGGGAGTGTGAGTGAGGTCACGTGATGCAAGCAGTCTGTTAGAAGCAAAGGTGCTGAGCTCCTGCCTTCAGTCTGCTATACTTGCCTATTTTAAATCTATCCTGGGCTGAACATTTTACAAATATCACCAGAACAGCTCTTAAATATCCTCCTGATCAACTGATCCTGATCGCAACTAGCTCAACGAGTCTGCGATGGAGGCTGAAATGCTGCCAGCTTCAATATGCCACACTCCACCGGCGACACTGGAAAAAATCCAAAGAAGCCCAAGGCCCAAGGTACCCACTCAGACAAAAGATCTATGCATCCACCTACTTCGGCCCCTCTAACAGAAGATCATTTTTTGCAAAAATTACAGCCATTCAAGGAAACGCTGGGATATTTCCAACAAACTAAAATCTTTACGTGGAGACTTTTCTGACTTGCCTCGGAGAGTTGGGTTTTCTGAGGCTTGTGCTACTTCCATTGAGAAGTGGAAAGACAAAATGGAACTAGAAGTGGTAGCCTTAAGACAACACTTGCAGAAACTACAATTAAAAACAGAAGACCTGGTGGGGAGGAGTCGCAGGAACAATATCTTAATAATCGGTTTGCCCGAAGCAGAAAAGGGCAGAACATACAGGCTTTTTTACAAAAATTCCTGCTTAACATTGCTGGTCCTTCCCCGATGGGAACCTGCTATCAAATCGAGTGAGCACAGCACTCTCTACGGCCCCGACCTCAACCAGAGGCTCCTCCAGACCCATGATACTGAAATTTTTAAGTTTCGTTGAAAAGCAACATGTCTTAAGCAAAACAAGGGAGATGCAAGTCATACAATGGGACAACACTAAGATCCGTATTATCCAAGATTTGCAGTACGAAATGAGACAGAAGAGAGCGGCATTTTATCCCATAGTTAACAAACTGATTGCCGCTGGAATTCACTTTAAAATGCTCTACCCTTCACGCTTACAAGTCAGGGTAGCGGGAATCTGGATCTCCTATGACACACCAGGTAAAGCTTTGAAAGACCTTACTAGCAAGCTCCCTGACCTGTTCCAAAAGGCTGAATATTTGGAGGTACCCTGGTCATCCTGCAATTTAGTCTGCCAAGTTTAAGCCTTTTCTGGGTTTTGTAATGTTTTTTCTCCTCTATTGTGGTTACTAACCTGGGAATTTGTGTCCAGTGCTGGAATATGCCAAGTTGATGTTCTGGAAGAAGCCGCCAACTATGGCTCAGTCTTCAGGATGAGCTACAGGGGGTATCGGAGGCCTACTTTTAGGCCGTGAATGGGCCTAACTGACTATACGCACATTCGCAATTCACCTCCTTGCGGTAATCTGGAACTCTATTGTACAGTGATAGTTGCAGGAGGAACATTTACGTGGTGACACTGCATGCCCAGCTTGGTTACGCCTGGGGACAAGGGCTATATTCATCATGGCATTTGGACAAATTCCATGTTATTGGCATACCATGTGCATAATGGTTTCATTAATAGTCTTGGAGAGTTTATTACTAACCTTTTTCTCTCCATCCTCTAAGACAATATTAACAGCCACGTTTGCTGACTTGAGGGCGTTGGGGAGACAAGATATTTTAACAGTTGTTGAAATCAGACTTGTTTCACTTACATGGGGAATGGTCCCCTTGTGTTAGTTTTAGTTAGTGCCATTACACAGTTATAGGGGGCCTTTGGATAGGTCATACAGCCTCGAGGAAGGTGTGGAGGAATGGCGCCTTGCAGCTGATGGAGGAATTGTGTTGCAACCTAATTATTAGGGGGGAAGGCTCCTTTGTCATTATCAGTTTAATATTATTTTGGTTCATTAGTTTAGTTACTAGTTCATATCATATATATCTCTGCTTCCTACCTAATGAGCAGCTTTTCAAAGGGGCTAAATGGGCTGAGGTCCTCCTATACTTAGTTTTTGACCAGTTTGAATTCTTCAGTTTAGTTAGGAAAACCCTTGTAAATAGTTATTGGGGTTTGGGAAGTGTTTTTTTTGGATCTGGGATAAACTTTCAGGGGGGGTAAGGATAAGGGTGAGAGGGGTTTTGGGTGTAACTCTATCTGTCCATATCTGACACACAGTCTATTTCAATCTACAATGGATGGCTTTGGCATACAATGGCTAGTATTCCTCAGTTTACTACCCTTATTAATTACTTTTAGACCAGACCAGTCATTGAGATTTCTATATGGGATTTTGGGTTACTATGTTGAGTGTAGGGGAAAGAAAGGGAGGGTTGGAGCGACCACAAGTACAGCTTACAGGTTTTGGTATGTTTGTAAAGTTATAAAATATGGCTAACTCTAAGGTTAAATTTACTTCTTGGAATGTCAGGGGAGCTCGAGAACCAATTAAACATATTTCAATTCTTAAACATGTGTCCATATTGCAATCCAATATAATTTTCTTACAAGAGATGCATCTTCTCACCCATGAAGCTAGGGGTTTCAGGAAACAAGGTGTTCAACAGATCTTTGCTGCTGGGGACTCCACTAACAGGAGAGGGGTAGTGATCCTCATCATGAAAAATGTGTCATTTCAACCTGACACTACCATTGTAGATCCCCAAGGTAGATATATTTTGGTCAAAGGCATGCTCAACAGGACTCCAATAGTCCTGGACAGCATTTATGGTCCAGTAGGGGGACCCAGCTTTCGTTATGGAACTGGCAGATAGATTAGCACCATTCATTCCATCCCCCTTGGTACTGGGGGGAGATTGGAACCTTCCCCAATCACAATTGCTGGATGGATCTAGTGCAGTCCCTAGATCTTTATCCCCTTCTCAGAGGGCACTAAACGAGATGATGGACTTCCTCTGCCTATGCGATCCCTGGAGGATTTTAAAACCTACCACTAGAGCTTTTTCGTTTCACTCGCAAGTACATCAGACAGCATCCAGGATAGATTATTTTCTCATAAATTCAGGCTTATTATCAGGGACTCTGGAAGGAGGGCTAGAACCAATTGTTATATCTGATCATGCCGTAGTATGGCTGTACCTCATTCCATCTATCGCACAACAGAGAGACACACCTCATGGAAGCTAAATACACAGCTCCTTAAGGATAAATTCATAGTTTCTAAAATCTGCACACTCATTGGGCAGTTCTTAGAAGATAATTCGCATTCCATTCCTAGAGTCGATCACATCTGGTGTGCACTAAAATGTTACTTAAGAGGGGAATTCATTAGATTAGCATCCAAATGGAAATGAGTTAGAGAGGATCAAGCCAAACATCTGCTGGAGCAGATCCGTACTTTGGAACAAAATATATCTCCTACCTCCCTACAGAACTCCCTTACTGAACTCTTGTCCCTTAGGAATGCCTATTCTGACCTTCTTAAGGAAAAAGATGAGTTTGCCATGCTTAAAATGAAGACACCCTATATCAATCAGGGTGAGAAGGCCAGCCGTCTTCTAGCCCTTCGTATGAGACAACTAGAAAGCTCTCAAACTATCCAGGCCATCAAAGCACAGAAGGCAATCTCAAAACTCTCCCAAGAGACATATCACTAGTGTTCAAAAAATTTTATGCAGATCTTAATGGTAACTGGCTCAATCCCCACTCAAAGCAGGACATGGATGCATACTTAACAAATATCCCACTACCCAAATTGCAGGAACCTAATTGCTCATTATTGGCAGCCTCCATTACACCACTGAAAATATCCCAGACCATAAGGTCTATGGCCCTGGATAAGGCTCCAGGCCCAGATGGCTTCCCCTCAAATTTCTTTAAACTTTTTGCCAAGGATTTATCCCCAATACTACTTAAACTCTATCACTATATTCTCTCAAATGATTCTATTAATCCACCTATTCTAGAGGCAACAATCATTCTGCTTCTAAAGCCTGACAAACCGCCAGATCAATCTTCCAGTTATCATCCTATTTCATTGTTGAATTGCAATCTTAAAATACTCACTAAAATTTTGGCTAACCGGATTCAAAAAATATGGTCTCCATTGCTCAGCCCTGAACAGGTGGGATTTGTTCTGGGCAGGTCAGCGGCAGATCATTTCTGTAAATTGGCCCACATATGCCCCTCGGCTCAACTAGCCTCAATCCCCATGGCTTTAATATCTCTAGATGCTGAAAAAGCTTTTGACATGGTAGACTGGAATTTCCTCTGGTGTACCCTTGGGCATATGGGCATACCCTCTGAATTCATTCAATGGATCCAAAGGATCTACTCCGTACCTACCGCAAGGATATTTTGTAACAAGGTTTTTTCTTCTAGATTATCCCTTTACTCAGGCACTTGGCAGGGATGCCCTCTTTCCCCTCTTCTTTTTAATCTATACTTAGAACCACTGACCAGGCAGCTTAATACCTCTCCTCATATACATGGTATTCCCATAGGCACACATAACCTGAAACTTTCTGTTTATGCAGATGACATTCTCCTTCATCTCTCAAATCCCATATCTTCCTTAGACAAGGCGCTCTCTGTTATAGGAGACTTTAGCAAGTTTTCTAATTATAACTTAAATCGTAACAAGACTGAAATCCTCCCCCTTAACCACTATTCCTTCCGCCAGGATTTCAATAAATTTGGAATGAAGTGGTCCCCCCTCTCGATGAAATATCTGGGCTTACACCTTACCATGGACTCACTGTGGTACAAGAAATTAAATATTGATGACCTGATTCAGAAGATCCAACAAGACCTCTCTCGATGGAAAGTTCTGCCTATTTCTCTCTGGGGAAGGTAAATCTTATCAAAATGAATGTCCTCCCCAGACTATTTTATCCCCTAAGTATGAGCAATATTTGGCTGCCTTTCTCCTTCTTCCACCATATTCACACTATTATCTAAGAATTTCTATTGCTAAACAATCAATCAATCAGCTTTATTTTTAAAAAGCATCTTTCCAAAACCAAGGCACTTTAACAATAAATAAATCAAATACATAAGTTAAGCAACAGCCTAAAATGAATCATTAAAATATATTTAAAAACCAGGATAGGCCAAACTAAATAAATGTATTTTAAGGCTAATTTAAAACTTTGGACAGTCAGGCAATTTCTCTCCTGATGAGGTGGAGAATTCCACAGGGTTGGGGCCACAGAACTAAATAATCTGGCCCCTGATGTCTTTAAACGTACCGTAGGACTCTCCAGCAATCCCTCATCGGTGCATCGGAATGGACAGGAGGGACAGTAGAGACGAAGAAGATCTTGCAGGTAGCTAGGTCCCTGATCATGTAGGGCCTTATAGGTCAGCAAACTGACCTTGAAGTTAATCTGCCACTGTACAGGCTGCCAATGCAGTCCACAGAGGACAGGCATTATATGACTGGTCCTAGACGTATCAGTCAAAAGCCTGGCCGCAGCATTCTGCACTAACTGCAAGTGGCAGATATCCAGCCCCGGTAGCCCTAGGTACAGGGCATTGTAGTAGGCCAGGTGGGAGGTAACCAAGGCGTGGACCAATGTTGGAAGATCATCAGCAGGAACCAGATGCTTCACCCGGGCTATATTCCTCAGATGATAAAAAGAGGTTTTGACAACAGCCGATACCTGGTGTTTAAGAGTCAAGCAATCATCAAATATAACCCCCAGGTTCTGCACCCAGTCTGGGGTAGCTAACTGGGTCCCCCCAAACCAAAGACCCAAAGGTGATTCCATCAGCAAACCCACCCCCCGACAACCTGGGTCCACAACCAACACCTCAGTTTTATCAGGGTTTAACCGCAACCAGCTCTCAGTCATTCAGTCTTGGATCTCGGTGAGACAGTTGTTAAAGACCAATACAGCATCACCCTGGTCGGGCACAAAGGACATGTACAGCTGAGTATCATCTGCATAACAGTGACAACTCAAGCCATACCGCCTAATGATCGCTCCCAACAGCTGCATATATACCACAAACAACATGGGTGCCAAAATGGAGCCCTGCGGTATCCCAGAGGATAGGGGGAGTGATGCCGAGGAAAAAATCCCAGACACCACCCTCTGAGTCCTACCCTCAAGGATCGATTGAAACCAACTGAGGACCAGGCCTGATAGTCCACAGATAGACCACAGACACTCCGAAAGCACTCCATGGTCAATGGTATCAAATGCTGCAGAGAGATCAAGAAGGACCAAGATGGAATGGGTCTTTAGATCTCTCGCTATTATGAGGTCATTTAGTACCCAAACAAGGGCCGTCTCAGTACTATGTCTTTTCCTAAATCTGGACTGGAGAGAATCATAGACATTGTGGCTGGTCAAATGACCATGCAGCTGCAACGCGACCACCTTCTCAATAACCTTACCTTCAAAAGGCAGGTTAGAGACAGGCCTGTAGTTAGCTAGACAGTCCGGGTGTAAGGAGGGCTTTTTAAGAAGTGTCTGAATTACAGTTTCCTTCAGGGAATCAGGAAAGATTCCTTTCTCCAATGACAACCAGACTATCTTAGCGAGGACCGGGCTGATTTTATCCACACATCCTACTAAAAGGTGAGGTAGGCCCGGGTCCAAACAACAGTTGGTCAGGCTCAACGCTTGGATGATCATCACTATGTCATTGATTGTGGGCCGGTCAAAGTCAGACCACATAAACTGGGTGCCCGACATCTCCTGCTGACCACTTCAACTCCTGTTTGAGAGAGTTAGGAGGAGATCGGACCTGATTGTGGCAACCTTATCCGCAAAGAATCAAGCAAACTCCTCGCACTGTTCCTGTGAAAACACTGTCTCGGGCAGAAGACAGATTGGATTGCAGAATCTGTCCACGATCCAAAAGAGCTGGGCTGGTCAATTCTGCACAGCAGCAATTTCCCTGGACAGAAATGCTGCCTTCTTACGGGTAATTGCTGATTGATAGACCCGATAATGGTCCATCAAACTAAGCCTGACACATTCCAGACCCGACTTCCACCAACATCTCTCAAGCTTTCTTCCCACTCTCCTCAACTCCCTCAAAGTCTCATCAAACCAGGGAGACTTGGGGCAAAGGGTGAGGGGACAGGAGCAATGGAATCCAGGGCCTCTACTACTGCCTCATTATAGGCAAGAAACAGGTCCCCTGGATCCATGCATTCACTTGGCAAACTCAATAGATCCAGTGCCGCACTCAGGCCCTCTGGGATAACACCCCTTCAGTGGGCGGTACTGGACCATTTCTGTAGAGGCAGACCTATCAGGGGGCCATGAAGCTGAACCCAATGGTGTGATGGTCAGACCATCCGACTGGCTCCACCACCAGGTCAGATATCTCCATCCCCAGGAGGAATACCAAGTCCAATGAATGACCATCTATATGGGTTGAGGAGGAAATAACCTGTGTGAAGCCCAGTGAATTCATCAGCTGGAGGAAGTCATGACCAATCTGTAAGAGTTCATCATCGACCCAGGCATTGAAATCCCCCAGGATCAGCCATCTAGAGGATCCCAATGTCATGTCAACAATTAAGTCTGCGACTTCCCGCAGGAAAGCATTCCCATTACCTGGTGGATGGTAAATTAGAAGAATCCTGCACCCCACACCCTCACCCAGGATACACTCAAAGAAGTTGGTAATTCCTTCTGGTACCTCCATCAGATTCAGTTCTGTTCTAAAACAGATTGCCACTCCCCCGCCCCTATGATCCAGCCTTGGACGGTGTATCACTGAGTACCCGGCTGGGACAGCTGAAGCCAAAACAGGGTCAGCATTAACATCCAGCCAGGTCTCAGTGATGCATGCCAGGTACGATGATCCTACAAGATCAGCTATTATAGCAGTCTTGTTTTTAATGGGCCTGGCATTACATAACACCATCTGAGTAGGATGAGTTGCTGGTGAAGACTGAGCCACCTTCCTGCCACAGACAGAGTCCTTGGGTACGGGAATCAGGCAGGGAGGACCCCTCTCCTGAACCCATTTTGCCCCAGGGAAGATTCTCATCCCCACTATCCCAATCCATCCACTCCTTTCCAATCCCCCTCCAGGCCCTGCCACCACCCTCCTCCTTACACCCAAGACACCTGGAAGAGCTTACAACAAACTCGCCCTTTCTAAAACTGAGGGGGCTCAAATTGCATTAATATTCTGTATTATTACTGGGTCAGCCACCTACATAAACTAGGTAAGTGGATGTCTTTTACTTCCAATCATCAAGAACACACCTATATACCCATCTGACTTCAAATTGAAGCCGATATTCTCTGTTCAGTCAAGCTATCTCCAGTTACAACTCTACTCTCACCCTTGAGGTCACTCCCAGACACAATCAACATTCAGTATTGGGTATTTCCAACAAAATGTTCTCCCAAAGCTGTGCCTTTCTCTGTATCTGTCCAAGTGAGGATACGATGCAATCTATCTTGGGTAATCCAGTCTTAAGAATTGGAAACTCTCCCCTAACAGAAGACTGGCTCCCCCAGTTACAAGGGGCTTGGGTTTTTGATTTTTATCAACCCAATGATCTCCTGTCATCTACAGAATTGCTTATTTAATTCCAGATTGCCCCTACTTCTATTTTTAAGATATATCAATTGAGACACCTCCTACTGCATAAATTTTGTTAGGCATTTGTGCCCTCGGGATTGAGCAATCTAATTGTACAAATCCAAGAGTTAGCTGTCCAGCCACATAGTGTCTCACTAATATACAATTGCCTCCTCTCTACCTTTTTTCTCCACCATTTTATCAGGCTCCCTGATATGGGACTCTCTTATCCCAAATCATGGGGCCAATTGGTCTACTATATGGAGTGATCTACATACTTACAATACACAAGACCAGTTAAGACTTACCCAACACCAAATACTCAATAATATGTATTATACCCCAATCAAGTTAGCAAAAATGGGACTTGTGCAGTCACCCACCTCTGTTAGAGGTAGTAAAATGGATGGAACATTATTGCATGTCATCTGGACCTGAGAAAAGATGTCTCCCGTGTGGTCCAAATTCAAGCCCCGAATTGACCCTTTGCTATTCCTGGAGGAGCTATTTACCCCGAATATCTGTATATTGGGGCATTTATCTCAAATTAAGGTTAGAGAAAGAACATTTCATATTTCCCTTATTTCCATTGCTGTGAAAAAACTTGTCCTCAAGCATTGGTTAGATCAATCCATCATTTCTTATACAAAATGGCTACATGACATGTCCTTCTACTTCAGGACTGAAAAAATAACAGCAAGTCTTTGGAATATACCATCTTCCTTTGGTCATTAATGGGGCAAATTATATGCTTTCTACTTGAACCAACACACCTAGGTTCTCTAGCTCCCTTCATAGGTGTTATTTTTACATACTATATAGTCTATGTGCTGTAGTTATGAAGGATTCTTATCCTCCAAAGGGGTGGGTGAGGAGGGTGGAACAGGAGGGTGGAAGGAGGTAGGATTTATAGCCCTGTTGTTATATCTGTTGTATTGTAATATGTTGTGAAGTTTAAAATTGAACAAAGCTTTCTAAATTTTATTAAAAAAAAGGGATTGTCAGTGAGTGGTGAGTAGAGGGAAGAAAAGGAGGATAAAGGTGAGCAGCATGGAGGACTGATATTGAGAGGCAGGGCAGAGGGAAGAGTAACAACAAGTAGATAGCAAAAGGTCAGGGGTGTACCACTACAGAACCTAGTGTACACAGTTGCTTTTACCAAGACTGGTTAGGTGTTGGCAGAGCAGGGATTTAAAAGTGCCTAATTTAGTTTCTGAGTTAATTTCATAAGGCAGTCCATTGAGCAGGGTTAGTGCCCTGTGGCTAAATGTACACTGGGCTTGTGAAGTCCTACAGAGTGGGATGAGGATAAATTGTTTGACTGCACTATGTGTGTGGCATTAGTGCGTGGATGTCAATAGCAGGGACTGAGTGGCTGGTGGGGTTAGGGAGAGGCTTATACTTTTGATGAGCAGATATGTCTGGTAAGAGATCCTACCCTTTAAGTGGAGTCATTCGGATTGAGCATAAATGTCAAATGAATGCATTTGTCAGCCCCTGTAACAAACCTGCATGCCTTGCTGAGTGCAACTATCAGTTGCCTGAGGGCTGTATCCCTGACTAAACTGTAGATAATTAATTGCTAATTGATTACGGATAGAATCGAGCTGGTGATTGCAAGTCTTAGAGCTGCAGAAGTAAGACAGTGCCTGTGCCGGTACTGGACACCAAGTCTTCAGTTCATCATCTTGGAGATATGGTGAAAATATATATGGTGTAAGACAGTGTGCTGTCCAGTGTGATGCCAAGATATTTAAATATGCCAGCCATCTCCAAAGGCTGGTTCTGGCTATTACAGATGTTGAGGTTGAGCGATTTAGATTTATTATGATGGCTAGCAAACAGGATTCAACCTTTGTGAGGCTTAGTTGGCATTTATTAGAGAGAGAGAGAGAGCGGGTCAGTGTGGCTGGTGAAGAGAACGGCATAATCTGCATAGAGTTCCATGTTACTGTCACTTGCTTTAGGAAGGTTGTTAAGGAATAGGCTGAACAGCAGAGGTCCAAGGATGGAGTCCTGTGGGACTCCTGATCTGACTGAATGACTGCTTGAAAGGGAGTCTTTTATCTCAACCTACTGTGACCTGTTTTCAAGGTAGCTCCTGAACCAGCAGATCATGGAGGAAGAGAGGCCAAGGGTAGGGAGGGAGGGAGCGCAGTAGGAGAAAGTGATTAACAGTACTGAATGCCATGGTAAGATCAATGTAGATTCACCCTACCAAGTGTCCATGGTCAAGGGCTTTCTATATGTAACCTGTATATTCTAGAAGGGCTGTACTGGTACTATGTGCCTTCCTGAAACCGTGCTGTTGAGGACATTGCAAGTTGTATTTGGCTAGGAACTCGGTCAACTGATCAGTGACAATTCACTCCAGGACTTTGGATAAGTGCAGGAGAATCAATATAGGGTGATAGTTGGAGTGCAGCATTCTGTCACGACTTTTATGCACTGGCATGACAACAGCGGCCTTCCACTGTTATGGGAACTGCCTTAATGATAGGGACAGATTGAGTGTGGTGGTCAGGGGTTTTAGCATCCTATCCAATCAGAACTAGAGAAGTTTCAGATCCAGGGTGTCGCTACTGTACCTAATTTTTCCAGGCACCCTAAGAAGGTATTTTTTGGCTTCAGCTACAGTGACTCACCTAACATAGAACGGGGGTACTGTAGGGAGATGAGCAACAGCAGCCAAGGGGCCTCCTAGTGTCAGACTCTTTGAAGAAGTTAGGGGGAAGTACTTGACTAAGGTACATGAATGCTACATTAAAAGCATCTGCTATTAATTTAGGGTCCTGTAATGAGACATCATTCACCATTAGCATGGTGGGAAATGCTTTACTTGGTCTGCCTGTGAGGTCTTTGAGTTGTTGCCAGAATTTTTGGCTGTCTCCCCAGGAGTTAGCAAGCTCATTTTGAAAATGGTAATCTTGGCACTATGGATTTCCTGGGTGCATGCATTTCTGGTGGCTCTATAGCGTTGCATATCGACAGGCTTCCCAGTAGCTCATGCAATAGACCAAAGGTTATCCCCGGTTTTCATTAAGCATAGCAAGTGTGCAGTAATCCTGGGGTTAGTAATGCCGTTAGCCTTAATTTTATGAAATAAGGCAAAGATATCTCTGGCTTTATTAAACTGTGCAATAAGATAGCTCCGAGCATGATCAACACAGCTAGATGTGCCCAGTGGTGACCAGTCATATTGGCAAGGTATACTCGGAATTGATCAAGTCACCCTGTCTTTAGAGTGCACTGATAAATGAACCTAGCTGGGGGCTTTGAGGATTTGTTAGTCCAGTGTCTTATGACAGGGCAGGGAGTGCTCACTCATGGAGTCGGAAAGAACTGTGGTGTTTATGAGTCTTTGGAGGGATGTGTAGTAAGAATTAGGTCAAAAAGAGTGTTATTCCCCATTACATGGTTTATTCTCATTGGAAAGCTCACTACCTGGGATATATTGTGTGCCACTATGGCATCCTTCTAGGGGTCGGCTTAGGGTGCCAACCAGTTGATGATAAAGTCACTAAGGACAGCAGCCTCAGAGTGAGGCATTAAGCTTTCAAGGCAATCTAGGACCATGTTGATGCCCAATGCAGTCATGAGGGGGGATATAAATTGAGAACACATAGAGGGATTTACCCTGTTGTCCCAGGAGAATTTTAACTCCTAGCATCTGAGCGTGATTTACTGGAGTAACTTGGGGAAGCACTTGCCCCTTGAGGGTGTCCTTCAAGTAGATGGCACACCCACCACCCGTTTTACAATTCTGTCTAACCTAAACAGAGTAAATCCTTTGATTGTTAGTTCAGAGTTTAGTGTTCTGAAAGCGAGCCATGTTTCTTTCAGAGTAACCACATCAGGGTGATGATGAGTCACACAGGCTTTTAGGTCATCCAATTTAGGTAAGAGGCTCTGAATGTTGATGGTTGCAAGCTTTAGGTAACCATTTACTGTGCTGCAGCTCTGTGAGTGGTGCATTGGACCATGGTTCAGATAAATGTTCCCTGAGATAAGGAGTAGAAACAAGGTAACCCTGTACAAGTAGTGTCTGGGGTAATCATGCCCATTGTTCCTTGTTCAGTAGGTAGATTTATTGGGGCTAGCACAAAGAAGGGGGGAGATAACGGATATGGAGTATGGCTATGAGTGCGCCCACAGGTGGCTATTGCAGTTATCATAGGTTGTAGTGGGTCTAACACCACCTAAGAGTAAGGTAGAATGAGGTTAAGTTAAGATAGGATACAGTACCCTATGAGGGGGTATGAAAAATGTAGTGGGCAGGTCTGTTGTTGCCATGTGTGGTAGAATAGTGGGTCATTTGAAAGAGTAGTAGCAGCAATACAGAAGTGATGGAGTGGAATGGCAACATTATGAAATTAGTCTGTTTGAGAAGAGAGTGATTGGCAGTGCCAAGTAATAGGCTGGGGTGAAGGAAGGTTAGAGGGGATTTAGATGGCTATAGCAGTAGACAAACAAGGTGGGTTCAGAACCAAAGGGACCTGTGATTTGAGGAGGGATATGGCGCAGGGGTTAAGGGATCCAAGTACACCTCAACAATTGAGCTGTCACAATGGCACAGTGCTTAGAGTAGTCACCCCCAGTGTAGAAGGTTGGGGGTTCAAATCTGACCGGGGCAGGTACAGAAGTACAGAGGGGGTAGAAGGTGATAAAGGTTGCAGAGAGTATAGATAGGAGGGGAAAGGCTGAGGTAAGGAACTGGAGGTGGCTTTAAGCAAGAGGGATCAGGGAGCACAACAGTGACTCCTAGTGGCTGTAAGGTATTAAATGCTAATGGAGATATAGAGTGATAGTTTCTACCAGCACTAGGGTCACGTGACAGTCACATGACCTATCTACCCTATAAGGGCAGAGTCGGACCAGGGTGGGAGGGCGAGGCAGTCAACGCGCAGCGTCGATAGCTAATGCAGTCCACAGGTGAGCTCTCCTGATGTAGGAGAGGATGGTTTTACAGCTACCTGCTTCTCCGTGCAGCAAGGCTCCAGGAGGATCAGCTTCGTGCACTGTTGGGAGCTGTTGTTGAACTGAATTACTTGAAGGTAAATGATGAAAAATGGAGGACAACAACCCTGGAAGCAGCTGACAGTGACACCCTGTAGGTTGCACATCACCTCCTAAAGCACTGATGGTTCAAGAGGTCAGGAAAGGTCTTGGTTCAGTAGGTGATGGAGCTGGGGTAGTCACCTGAGAGGGGCTAGTGAGGGCGGAGAGGAGCACATATACAGGATAAAAAAAAGTTAAACGGTTTTGGCTATGGTCATGAAAATCGTGTGCCACTGGCATGGAAATATTAAGAATGTAATATAAAGTGAGGAAAAAAATAAACAAATAATGTTTGAATTGCTGTTTTAATGCTTTGTATATGTAGAGATACATAAAATTGTGGTCTGCAGCTGCCTGAAATTTTTTTTTGTTGTTCAACCCAATGTTCTTGCTGTTTTATTGGTCCTAAATTGTGACATGGAAAGTCTGTAAGTTCTACTTGTATGTTTTCTGTCAGTTCTGCCATCTTTCTGTTTAAATAAAGTATGCTTTCAACAATCCAGATGCTGTCCTGTAATTCTTGTACCCAACCTATGTTGTTTTCCCCATTATTTTTATAGTTTGAAGCACCTCCAAAATGTGTTATGAATGTACTAGCTGGTGTCTTCAGCTGGTACATTCAGAACATGGCTAATTAATTATTTTTTGACATGTACATCCCTTTTTATAATACTTCTGTGTGTTGCCAGTGCTGCCCTTGCTATACTGCCAGATAGTACATCTTGTCTGCTCTTGTACCATTTGAGTGAGGTCATCTTTTTCAACCCTTCCAACCAATCATGTCCATGCTCCTATTAAGTACATTCAGAATGCCCCTCCCCCAAATTGGTTGCCTGATCCCCTCGGGATGCCAGTTTTCCGTGTGATATAGGTGGCCAGTGGGAGGTATAAAATCTGCTGTACATAAGTGCTTGCCCCCTTTCTTGCTGTTTTTTGCACAGCAGAAAGTGTTAGTGTCTGCTTGGAGCAGCCATTGTGCACTAAGAATGAGGAACAGCCCCAGTCATTCAAAGTGCACTCAGAATGCCAAAAGGTCAGATTCTGGTCAGATCTGCCAGTATTAGGGATGGGGGATCATTCTGCAGCTTATTTTGACTCCAGTAGCTTGATTTATTTACTGTTTCCTGCCCGCTGATGTTTGCTTCTCTGGTTGGAGAGCAATTTAGTACTCTGCGGATGCCACAGCATGCCATGTCTTGCTGCATTCGGAATCTGGCATGCGTGGTATCTGAAGTACTTCACAGCTGGCCTGACTGTGTTGTGTGGTGTCCGTGTACATTCTCCACATCCCCAGTTCTGTTTTGCGGTGTCTGAATATGCTGCTAATAGCATGAGGTGCTGTTTTACATTGGAACCCCAACTTTTTTTTTCTGGCAGGGCTCCCTTTTCAGTTGAGATGTGCCCTGACTTTGTTTTCTGCCCAAAATGGAGCCAAACAATGCCATTTGCAGATGGACTGTGAAAGGAGCCCCCGCCATCAACCTGTTTTTCTTTTTCTGGAATGGCACCCTGACTTGGTTGCTTGCTCAGGAGGTGCCCACTGGCTTTAAAATGAAAGCGGAGCCAATTGTTGTTCAGGTAAGTCTGGCATTTTGAGGTGTAGGAACCAGGAGATGTGGGAAGATGGAAGCACATCTTTAACTGCTGTTGTGGGCCCCAAATTGTTCAACCAGTTGCTTTTGTGCTAGCTAGGGTGATCAGCAATTGTTAAATGTTTGAGAAGGCTGAAACGTGTACAGACAAGTGATTTTAAAAGGTGCAATGTTAAGCTCTTTTGGCTGGGGGATTAGGCACTGAATACAATGTGTTGTACCCCAAAGTCTCATGTTCCACAGCTTGTGTGCAGGAGATGGTTAAATTACATAAAAATCTGCAGGTGTGTACTTTAACGTCCTCACTGTGTTGCAGTCCTACTTCTTGTCTGTGTTTTGGTTGGGGGGTTTCAACACTATTGCTTATTACCCGTGTGTGTATTGGTGGGATCCGTTTTGTCTCTACTTCCATTTTGTATTGTTTGGCGTGCTCGGTCAGAAGTATTGTTTTGCTTGCTGTGGTGTGATCCGTTTGCTTTACTTGCATGCTCTGTGTTAATTCATTAAATCCATGGTTAGCAGTGTGCATTTCTATGTTTTAATGGGTTGATGTAAGATTTTATAACTACCCACCACATGGTCTCCACGTGGCTGGGTACTGAGAAGGCCATTGTTTGCTGCTCGACCGTCAACCATTTTGAGACCATGTGGTCTGTGGTTATTTGGGGGGTGGGGGAGTAAAAAGTATTGTTTGTCTGCAACAAAATGTTTTTCTGTGAAATGGTTTGCCTACTCTGTCCATTTCTGTGGTGCTGGGACCTGACGTCTGTCTGCTTTTGTGTAACCACCCACCGCATGGTCTCCATATGGCTGGGTCCTGAGCAGACCATTATTTGCTGTTTGACCTTCAACCATTTTGAGACCTTGCAATCTGGTTATTTGGGGGTGGGGTGAGTGCAAGGTTTTGTTTACCTGTTTTAATAATGATTTTTTTTTGTGAAATGGTTTGGCTGCTATGTCCATTTCTGTGGTGCTGGGCCCTGATGTCTGTCTGCTTTTGTATAACCACCCACTGCATGGTCTCTACATGGCCAGGTGCTGAGCATGCCATTGTTTGCTGCTCGACCTTCAGCCATGTTCAGACCAAGTAGTTGTCGGGCTGGGGGGGGGGTGCCCAGGTACTTTGGGGCTCAGAGTGAGGATACACATTGTTTTAAAATGTTTCTTAATGTTTTGCTAAAATGTGCTCTCTAATCTGCCCCACATGGTCTTAACATGGCTGCATACTGAATACAGTCCTCTTTTGTTAGGCACTCAGCGTGCAGCCATTTTAAGACCATGTGTGGTGATGGTGGGGATACAAATGGTAGTTTTACTGGAATTTAGCTGCTGTTGCAGTGCACCATTCTCCTTATATGTGTCACTCTGTGTTGCATAACAACTGATGGGTGATCTTCTTCCACTTGCTGTGAAGTAATTGTCCACTTTCTGCATTCCATCATTTCATCTGCTGTGAAGCAACTGATGGGAGATCTATTTGTTTCTTCCTTTTCCCTACTGTAAAGTAATTGTTCACTTTCTGTTCTGTCATTTCATCTGCTGTAAAGCAACTGATGGGTGATCTTTGTTCCTTCCTTTTCCCCACTGTAAAGTAATTGTCCACTTTCTGTTCTGCCATTTCATCTGCTATGAAACAACTGATGGGCGATCTCTTTGTTTCTTCCTTTCCTCCACTATGAAGTACTTGTCCACTTTCTGTTCCTTTGTTTTATCTGTTGTGAAGCAACTTATGGGTGATCTTTTTGTTTCTTCCTTTTCCCCACTGTAAAGTAATTGTTCACATTCTGTTCTGTCATTTCGCCTGCTGTAAAGCAACTGATGGGTGATCTTTGTTCCTCCCTTTTCCCCACTGTAAAGTAATTGTCCACTTTCTGTTCTGCCATTTCATCAGCTATGAAACAACTGATGGGCGATCTCTTTGTTTCTTCTTTTCCTCCACTATGAAGTAATTGTCCCCTTTCTGTTCCGTCGTTTCATCTGCTGTGAAGCAACTGATGGGCCATCTCTTTGTTTCTTCCTTTTTCCCACTGTAAAGTAATTGTGTATTTTCTGCATTCCATAGTTTCATCTGTTGTGAAGCAACTGAGCAGCTCTGTCCTTCATTCCTTGTTGTGATGTTAGGAAATGGTACCCTGTGGTAGAGTAAATGAGTTTGTGATTGATTGACCACTTCCTGAAATTGGAATGTTTTGGATATTTTGAGATATGGAGCATCTACAGAAACCAAGACCATGCATCTCTGCTGCATCCTTTCTTGATGGACCAATGCTGAATTCCACAAAAAATGTCTGGAAAGGAGAGAAGTAAAAACTTCAGAGACAGGTTGAAGAATGACCCCAAACGTTACGTAGCATATCTTGCACAGTACAAAGCACAATCACAAGTGCACCATCATAACCTGGATGAGGAGGGGTGTCATATCTACAAAGAGAAGTCAAGGCTGCAAATGCAGAAGTACAGAGAACAGAAGAAGCAGAAGACATTAGAGCAAACAAAGAGTAGGGTAGCGAGCATGGTGGCAAGAAAACCAGCCACCAGAGGAGATGAACTTAAAAAGCAGTGCCAAAGAGAAACATGGAGGGAGCAAAAAAGACAACAACCTGTGGCAATGTCAGCACAGAAAAGGCGAATTAATGAAAACAGACAAAACAAATACCAGGAGGTCAACAAACAAAGAAAACAAACACAGCAAAAACAGTAGCAGTGCAAGTAAATTTCAGTGATACAGCTCCAGTTGTGGACACCAGATTAGGCGTTGCCATCCGAAAGGCAGTTCAAAGGGCTCGAGAAGGGCTAAGTTACCAGCATGGTTTACATTAACAATAGAGAAAATGATAACATCAAGTTCACCTGTAAAGCAGGCAGCAATGTCAAGAAGAGGACTAAACATGAAATGCTGTCAAAATTTTAGAAGCACAAATTCTGGATGTCATGAAGGAAAATGTGAAGAATAGACAACAGAAATGAGAGTGGGTCACAGCAATTTTGGTGCTAAAAAAATATAGGATGCTATGTACAACAAGCACAACCTATGGAATTAGCTGAATGGCACTCATGAATGCATCTCATAGTGACCGGAAGCATGTAAAAAGCATACACAAATATGTATTGCCTCAGGAAACTACAAACAAAGTAAAAAGCTTTTTTGAACAGTCGGCAACCCATTGGCGGTACAGGAAGGCAGTCTTAAAAAGAAGCCAATGTACAAAAGCATTCCTGTCAAAAACCCTTCATTTACTGCATGCAGAATTTCTGAAGCAACACCCAGAGTGTCAAATCAGTGCCATCAAGTTTAACAGTTTGCACCCCAGGCATGTAAAACTTTCCAGACAACAGAAACTGAACCAGTGCATATGCGAGTACTATAAAAATGTCACATTAAAACTGCAATGTTAAACTGCATAGTGGATCTTTACAAACTGCTGGCTGCAAAGTCATCAATATTTGCAAAGCTGTGGAGCTGACAATGTGCAGAAATGAAGGTTCCATGTTTTTCAGGAAAGACTGTTTGGAGAAGGTATGCGGGACTTGTACAGTGAAGGCAATTGAAAACATGCAGAGGCTCTATTGAGTCAACATGGGCCAGAAATGCCGAGATGGTACCAATGGGAAACCATCACAGTGACGAAAACAAATGATGGCATTGACACAAAAGCATCACACAAAGTGTGGGTCAGCAAGAAGACCATGTTACAAGAACTTGTTGATAGCCTCAAGGAAGACCTACAGTTTTTCGGCCACCATCTACATGTGGCATTGTGGCAAATAAAGCAATTTGCATCACTCAAGGCAAATATACCACAAGGCTAGGTCATCATGGTGCTGGACTTTGCTGAAAACTATGCTTGTAAGTACCAGGATGATATCCAGTCCTGCCACTGGCATCATGAGCAGGCTACAGGGCACCCGATAGTTACATATTACAGGTGCTCACATTATAATGACCTTGTCATAGAATACCTGGTATTCATCTCAAATGACCTCACACATAACCACCATGCTGTTCAACATTTTGTTAAGATGGCCAATGAACACATCATGGACACTTGCCACATAAACATTATGAAGAAGGTACATTTTACAGATGGCTGTGCCAGTCAATACAAATCGAAATGGTCCTTCTATGGAATTTGAAAGGCTCCATCAGAGTTTGGATTCCCTATTGACCGTGCCTATTTTGGATCATGTCATGGTAATGGCCCCTCTGATGGGGAGAGTGCCATGGTGAAATGGTCAGCAACCAGGGCTGTGAAATTACGAATTGCTATCATTTCAGCAGCAGAAGAGCTGTTCATGTATTGCTGTGATAATCTGACCAGAGAGCCTCCAAGTGATGGGTGTGGGCATTTCAAGAGAAAATTTTTCTGGGTGCCTGACAAATCTATAAGAAGGCCAAAAGTACCAAATGTTAGAGCGCTTCCTGGTTCAAGATGTGTCCAGAGTGTAAGATCCATAAAGGATGGTGTGGTTGCCACCAGAGCACTGTCTTGTTTCTGCCCCAAGTGCCAAAATGATGATGGCCCATCTGTAAACATGGAGCACGTATACCAATGGGCTTCAAAGAGGCTCAAACTGTCATACAACAGCACAAGCACTTCTCAGACAGCTCAGATGCTTGAACTTAGGAATGACACTGTCCCAGCAATGCCAGTGACATACTCCTCTACAACTCTGTGTACAAAAAAGAGTGCCCATGAACACAGCATTGCAGATACAGACACTCCCTCTGTTTCCAGCACTCCAGTGACAGACCCCTTCTCTGCTCCGACCACTCTACTAACAGACCCCTCTGCTGTTCCTAGCACTTCATCAACCAACCTGATTGCTGCTTCAGGCACTGAAGCAATAGACAATTCTTCTTCTCCTGGCACTTCAGCAATGGTCTTCTCCACCGCTTCTGTCCCTAATATGCTTGCTGGCTATCCACCTGCTAAAAAAAATGAAACCCAGACAAGACACAGCTGGAAAGATTCTATGCAGTCTACTATTCCAAACAGTTTTTTTTTTATCAAGCAAGTGCTTGCATTTAATGAACTACAATGTAGTTTTACTGTCAAATTCCTGAACCAGTGTGCAAATGGGCATCTCACATAGCCATAATAACAGAACACTGATATAATGAGACAGCAGAGATTTTTTCAGGGTTCTGTACATCTGTCAGGAAATGAAAACTTTGCAGTTGCACAGGATGAACAGCAAACTATCGCCACAAAATACAAAAAGCTCAAGAATCACTGGAATTGACAGCATTTAAAGTGCTGGACAATATGAGTAGTTGCTAACCACAATATTTTCTATGACATTTTTATTTTTACTTCTTATTGGTGTATTTTTCTTATTTCAGTGCACTTCAGTGAACAAATATGTTATTGTTGACAACATACTGTAGAGCACAACTAGTAAAGTTTTATGAATCTACATTGTTGTTTGCTGGTCTTTGTCAAATTGACAATGCATGTTTGATGTCCACAATATATTCAGAACTCAAGATTGGTGTCCATTGGTACATTCACAACACAAGGCTGGTGTCCACTGGTACATTCAGAACACTGACGCTTATTTTTCTTGGTCATTTATAGTAAAAGTCTGTTATCTTGCAACATAGCGCATTTTTTATTGTAGGGTGATGGCATGTTAAAATGCTAGAAAAAAATTATCTACTGTGCATTTGAAAATTAACCCCACATGTCACAGATTGGTACAACATTTTCATGCACATTCTCTCTTATGGCAACTACCTGTGCCCCCCCACAGCCTAGGGTCTGCATTAGATTGCCAGGCAGTCCTCAGGCCTATTGTGTGCCCAATTCCAATTAGCCCCTAGCATGCCATCCTTGTGCCAACCTCCTACTAACTTGAACAAGGGGTTCCTGCCAACTCTATGTTTCAGAATCCCCGGGGGGGACCTAACAGGCACAAAGGACAATGTGAAAACCAGAAAAACTCCTAACCTGGGAAACCAGAATGTCCCACTCATGGGGGCAAGCGGTCCCTGGCAGCCTTGCTGATTCTTTTCTATGGCTCCATTGATGGGCCTAAAAGGGACAAAGGGCAATGTAAAACCAGAATCATGGCTCATAACATTGGGTCACCTGATACAAACTCCTGGTGAAGAGACCCCTCCACCTTGTACTACCCTAATGGGGCCATGCCATAAGCTTTAGCCTAAGCAGACTTGCCCAAGCTGATGATGCCAGGCTCACTGGTAGCTGGCTCTCCATACCCATACTGAGAGGACTTGCTGGAGCCATTTCCTGACCTGCAACAGGATACAGTGCTGCTTTTTAAATACTCCTGTGCCTGTCACAGGGTTTGCCCATCATATGGCAGCTGCTAAGATGAGAAAACAGTCCAACCATTCCAGCAAAAGATGACATGCTGGGGTCCTCAGCCAGGCTGCCATATTCTAATTGCATTGGCTTTCCCACTAGACCAGACACTGGGAATCTGAAGAATAGCATGGAGCACACCATGTTCACACTTTCAACCCCCTGTTGCATCAGGCCTGCTGTAATCTCAGTTCTGGCTGCAGATTGGGTTCCAGCCAGGTGACTCCCTACAGATAGACTGATCCAGCCAGGTTTCTGGAGCGTCCGGCTGCCCCCTCCTCAGAAAGTCTCACCATGCCCCTTATGTGCCTTGCCTCATGTGCAGTCAGGCTGTACAGTTACTTCAGCCTTAGGGGGTGTTGAATTCCTCTGTGACTGCAAACTTATGTTTAGCCTCTTTAACATAGGTCATGGTATCCACCACCAGAGGTTGGATGTGAAAATCAACAAAGATAGTGAGGATCCAGTACAGATCTAGTCCCTGCAACAGACAGTCTACCTGGTGGACCCTTTCTCTGTTCTTTGGAACTTTCAGCAAGGTGTGAAAAACTGGAATACAGGGGAACTTGTTGAAAAGAGATTTATGTTCCCAAGCACTCAAATTTTCTTTCATTCTCTTCTGTAAGCAAGGCTGAAATAAATTTTAAGAGAACACAAAAGTCACATGCTACATGGAAGAGGGTGCAGTTGTACAGAGGCAGGAAGCATGGGCTAACAAACTCAGAATGTACAGTACACTCACAAAAGAAGTACTAAAAGCAAATACTTTATTACATCTAAAATGCTGTCTACAAAATAGCTTCACGATTCCTGCACTGATTCTTCATCAGGGGTGGAGTTACGTAAAATGTATGCTCCCTTTAATATACCAGTGGTTCCACAACAGAATACTTGTGTTAAAGAAACAGTACACTGAAAATGCAAAACACAAGGCTGATTACAATGCATAACATGAAACAACGCTCATAGGTTAAGGTACACAAATATTGAAGGGGCATATTAAATTATAGTCACATGTAAATACATGAAAAGGTAAGATGCTAGTACTGTACTAAAATAGAAACTCGAGTGACTGAATATAAATACTATATAACTAATAGGTATGACCAGTACCATAATACCCAAAGTACTAAAAATGATCCCACTATAACAACATTTAAAATACACTCACGTGAGAAAAACAGACATACAACACTGTTGAAAAACCCATATTGCCGATCTAGTGTTCAGTAAATGCATTAAATGGTACTGTCAAAATCATATTGTAGTGACAGCCCTTGTGGGATTTGCCAAGTGGTGATCACCCAGGAAAGAGAGAAATTGAAAGTTGTACCAAGTGGAACAGGAGGCAGTGACGAACCACTAGAAGAGGAAGCAACAGACATGTACTCCCAATGCATATGACCAACGTGTGATGAATGAAGTTTCTATTGAAGTGAAGGGGATTGTAATGCCCATATCCCAACACTATGAAGAAAAGCAGAGGGGGAGGAAAAAATTATGTGAAAAAATTAGAAAAGTATAGTAGGAGCACAGTGAATAAAATGAAGAGGGGATGCACATCAAGTTCTATAAGCAAGAGGGGGAATACGGCAATAAAGTAACTACAAGGGTAAATACATAGCTCCACACCTCAGTCTCAGCCCTTCAACATTAAAAATCATAGCACTGGCCTTCAAAATTCATAGCAAATGGCCATAATGTGTAGTACTTTCTTATTTTAAAGAATAATTTGTATACCTTTTTATTTGAAATTCTTGGAATAATACATTTGAGCTGGAAGCTCATTTACAAAGGTTCCACATCAAATCAAGCAAATGAAACACAGTGCAATTTGAACAGAATAATGAAAACAGTACAAGTGCAATGTTATAGGGGATAATTAAACATACAGGTGGATACATATTTAACAAACATAAAAAGAAGCAGAGTATTGAGCCTTGTCAGGAGTCATAGTAGGAGGGGGAGGGAAGGGGGTAAGGAAGAAAGGGGTGAGGGTGAAAGTGCTAAGTAGGGGGAATAGGGTAAATAAGGAAAGCTGGGGCAGGGAGAATGAGGTAAGGTTGGACAGGCAGATAAGGGGTGGGGGGGTGAGGCAGAGGGTAAGTAGTGCAGCAGCTTGGGGTAAGTAGGTAAGGGTAAGGTGGAGGCTCACAATCACAGCTGCTTATGGAGGTAAGGCATTGGCAGAGTTTTCTCTTAAATGTGCCCAGCTTAGGCTCTTTGGCTATGTCTGCAGGGAGTTTGTTAGGCCAGCATGGAGCATGGTATGCAAAGGACCTCTATGCTTACGATGTTTGGAGGAAAGGGACTTGCAGTGATTGTCTAGACATGCTTCTTATCCAGTGGGGATTGATCGTTATATTTAGGAGGTTCTGGATAGCAGGTGGGGTTAGGTCGAGGCATGATTTTTCCCCCCAAGGAGACAAGATTGGTAGTGTACTCTGTCATGCAGGATAAGCTGATTGGTTTGTGCATAAAGGTCACAGGTGTGGGTAAGTCTGTAGGTATCAAGCACCAGTCTGCAGGATTTATTTAGGGCCACACTAATTCCTTTGAGGGTAGAGTTGGAGGCTGGCCTATACACCACCATCCCATAGTCTATAATAGAAAGAATGGAAATTTTAAGAGTGAGTGATGGTACCTCTGGGGTAAGGCTATGGTGGTGCCTGTATTGGAGGCCAGTTCTTGAGTTAACAGCCTTAACCATATTGTTGATGTGTTGGGCAAAGGAAAGGGAGCTGTCAAGGATTATGCTTAGGTATGTGAAGGTATACACTTGTTCGGGAAGGGGGGAGTTGCATGCTATTGTCAATTGATAATTCTTGTGTTTATTATGTAGGTTCATGAGTATCATGATCTTTGTCTTTTATAATTCACAAGTAACTTGTTTTTGACGAATCAGTCTTCAGCAGCTGAAAAGTCACTTTGAGGTGATATTCTAAGTAGCGTGAATCACAACTTTTAGAAAACCTGACAGCATTGTCAGTGTATGGAGTATATGTTCTGTGCAGACTGTGGGAAGATGGTTGAGAAAAAGGCTAAATAATAGGGGGGCTAGGATCGACCCTTGTGGGACCCCCGTAAGAACTTGACAACTGTTGGAGAGGGTGATGTCTATTTCTACCTGTTGAGACCTGTTACCAAGGTATCTATTAAACCATACAACAGCTTCAATTGAGAGGCCAACAGAGTGGAGTTTCTGAAGCAGAGTGTTGTGATTAACACTATCAAACACTTTCATGAAGTCAATGTGTATCACCCCAACTAGCTGGCTGCTGTCCAGGGCCCCATGAACGAAGCCTGAGTACTCCAGAAGAGCAGTAGTGGTGCTGTGCCCCTT
The DNA here is from genome assembly GCA_016271365.2 of Neoceratodus forsteri. Taxonomy (NCBI): domain Eukaryota; kingdom Metazoa; phylum Chordata; order Ceratodontiformes; family Ceratodontidae; genus Neoceratodus; species Neoceratodus forsteri. The sequence continues at coordinate 535,545,600 of CM057449.1, read as the reverse complement.
CTGGAATCCATGCTGCTTGGGGGCATTGTAGTTTATACTTTTTCAGATTGTCAAACAGTTGGTCAGAAACTATTCATTCTAAGTCCTTAAAGGGTGTTGGGGGGGGGGGTAAGATTGATATTGGGTGGTAATTGGTGTGAAGGGTTCTGTCACCATTTTTGTGGACTGTGGTGACTTACCACAACTTTCCTTCTCTGGGAGAATTGCCCCAGACTGAGGGCTATGAACATATGAACCTATGAAACTTGCCAACAGAAACAGGCCTCGCGGTCTCAAGTCTGCTCAAATGTGCAGCTGCACCCTTATACTACAGCTGCCACACACCCCATCCCCAGTCTTACCCTCGGAAACTGCTCAGCATTGTTTACCCAGCCCCCCCTTGCCCTGTCCCATGCTGTTTTGAAACTGCCCACCATCCTGCATGCCACCACCTCCTCTGGTAGAGTGTTCCTATTTTGACACCACCCTCTAAGTGAAATAATACCTCCTCATCTCCCTCCTGAATCTGCCACCCTCCATTCTTAGCCTGTGCCCCCTCAAGTCCCTTTGCTTCCTCAGCTTAAACAACCCCTCTGTGCCAGATTTGTTGATCCCCCTCAAGTATTTGAAAGTTTAAATCATATCCTCTCAATTCTTTCCCTCCTCCAGGGTGTACAAATTAAAGTGTCTTAGCCTTTCTTCATAGGTTCTGCCTTCCATCCCCTGTATCATTCTTGTCGCCTATGCTGCACTGCCTTGAGCAGCCTGATATCATTCATCTAGTATGGATGCCTGTACTACACGCATTACTCCAAATGCAGCCTGACCAAGGGCCTGTACAGGGGCAGGATCACAAGCTTACGTCTCGACAAGAACTCCCGCACAATGCACCCCAGCATCCTATTGGCCTTAACTGCAGCCTTCTTGCACTGAGCAGAGTTGTTCATGCCCCCGTTACTATGACCCCTAGATCCTTCTCCTCCTCAGTGACACCCAACCACACCCCACTCACCCAATATTCCCTCCACGGGTTCTTCGCCCCGATGTGCATAACTTTACACTTCTTTGCATTAAAACACAATTGTCACCTTGCCAACCACTCCTCAAGTCTGGTTAGGTCACCCTGTGGCTTCTGCCACCCCTCTATGTCATCCACAATTGCCCCCCACCATGGTGTCATAGGTGAAAAAAACTGATCTTGCTCCCAACCCCATGTGCAATATCCGATATGAACAGACCAAACAACACTGGCCACAGCACAGAACCTTGTGGCACACTGCTGGTCACTGGCCTAGGAGATGAGAGTTCCCCACCCCCACAGCCACCAATTGCAGTCTATCTTCCAGCTAGTTCCTGATCCAGTTAGCCATCTTAGCCCCCATCCCTACATATTTCAGCTTTGCTGCCAGCCACCCATGAGGGACTGAATCAAAGGCCTTGCTGAAATCCAAATATACTGTAGTACATCCACTGCATGGCCCTTGTCCAGCTCCCTTGTGACCCAGTCATAGTATTCTATTAGGCTGGTCTAATATGATGTCCCAGATATGAACCCATGCTGCTCCACATCCTGGAGCTCATTGACCTCCAAGAAAGTTACCAGTCTCCCTTCAGGATTGCTTCCATAAGTTTACCCACTGTGGAAGTGAGACTGACAGGTCTATAATTATCCAGCTCATCCTTTGGGCTGCTCTTGTGGATAGGCACCCCATGAGCCAACCTCTAGTCCTGCAGCATGCACACATGTCCAAGGAGGTGTTGAACAGATCAGTCAGTGGCCCGACCAACACCTCCGCCATCTCCTTCAACACCCTAGGGTGAATGCCATCCAGACCTGGTGCCTTATCCACCCTAAGTGCCTTCAGAGCTTCCAATGCCTTGCTTTCCAGAATCACCCTTTTAGTCACCTTCTCCCCCTCCTGCCCACCCTCCCAGTCCACGGAGGTAGTGGATCTCCTATTTCCCTCATAAATACAGAGCAGAAGTATTCATTCAGTACTTCTGCCTGTTTCTGCTCCTTCTTCACCCACTGCCCATCCTTCTTGATCCAGATAGCTGGTCCCTGCAGTTCTTTTTCTCCCTTACTTATCTGTAGAATTCCTTCTCCCCCTACCTGATGCCCTGAGCCAGACTTAGCCTCTCTTACTAACTTGGTTACCTCCTTGGACCTCCTTGCATACATCTCTCTGTCCACCCCCCACTTGGTTCTTTTCAGTCAATAGTTTACTTACTAATAGTAGAATTTCATCCAGGGTAACAGCAATTAGTTTTAGGTCCCGAGTGTCATTACTGTGCCTGGATTTGCCTAGTACCCACAGGCGATATATTTTTTCTTCGGACCTGGAGATTACCTTGAAGTGGAAGGGGGGATCCAGAGGGAGAACCATTCATAGAATCATAGAATTATAAAACTTGACAGCAGAAAAGGACCCCTTGGCCCATCAAGTCTGCCCCCCCCACTAGTCCTCCCTCACTCCTCTGAAAGCTCTCACCCCATCTCCCTGTATCCCCATGTGCCTGTCCCATGCTCGTTTGAAGTCTGTCACAGTCTCAGCCTCCCCCCAACCTTCTCTGGGAACCTGTTCCGGGCCTCTACCACCCTCTCAGTGAAGAATCGCGCTCTCACATTGCCTATGTAGTTTCCCCCCTGTAATCTAAGCCCATACCCTTTTGTTATAGTGCCTACCCCTCCTCTGAAATAAATGCCCTGTGTCCACTCTGTTAAACCATTTGATGTATTTAAATGTCTCTATCATATCCCCTCTCTCCCTTTTAGTCTCCAATGTGTAGAGAGTCCCTATTCCCTACATCTCTGTTCGTACGGCATCCCTTGCACCATCTTGGTCACTCTTCTCTGAACCCTTTCTATTAACTCTATGTCTTTGCGCTGGTATGGTCTCCAGAACTGGGCACTGTACTCAAGGTGTGGTCTTACCATGGCTTCGTACAGAAGCATCAGGACCTCACTCCTTCTGCTCACTATTCCCCTGCCTATACTTGCCAGCATTCCATATGCCCTCCCCACTGCCCTGGTGCACTGCTTTCCCACCTCAAAATCACTGGAGACTACTAGCCCCAGATCCGTCTCTTGCTCTGTAATCCTGACTTACTTCCCCCAAGTATGTATCTTGCCCTTGGGTTTCTGTTCCCCAGGTGCATGAATGCACACTTCATGATGTGGACACCTTAGTTGCCAGGCCTCTGCCCAGTCCTCCAGCATCCTCAGGTCCTGACTCATGTTTTCAATACCCCCTGTAGAGTCCACTCTATTACAGATTTTCAAATCGTCCAGAAATTATTATCCCATTATTGGAGGTCAGGGCGCCTGAAGGAGTCCCAAAAATATCTGTGCTAACCAAAATCTATTTAATACTGCCCTAAAACAAGAACTCACAACCAGATGTAGATGTTCCAATTACGTTTTAGTTTATTTATTGCACAAGTCATTATTAAATGTCTACATGTTAATCTTGTACATGTTAACGTAATTGTGTTTTATATAAAAGGAAATTAATTGAATATCTGTGATATGTTGTACTTTGACTAAGTCTTTGTATATTTGAAGTTTTATTGTTTTCAGGAGCACCTTGTAAATAGGACTTTGTCCTAATGGTGTAAAGTCATTCTATCCTGACTAAAAATAAAGATTTTACTACTACTACTCCTACTACTATGCTACATCAGTGAAAGCAGGCAGGCAATATGCTGCTGAGAGCAGTGAACACATTGTCGAAAGTGTCCTGTATGGTTTTATGATCCTGGATGACTTCCCCATTCACTGCTAACATCGAGAGTGGGGTTTTGTTGGTTTTGCTGGTTTGGTCCCTCAGATGATCCTAAAATGTTCTAACATCATCTCAAGAGTTAAAGAGGCAGTCTTTGGAATACTGTGTTTTGGCAAGTCTGACATCAAGAGTGCAGATGTTACTGGCTGAATTGTATTTCTGGATGTCTGCCTGTTTGCTGGTGGCCTTGGCTCTTTGCCAGAGATGGTCTCTGGTGGTCATGAGATTTAGCAGAGTAGGGGTGAGCCAAGACTTATGAGTGCCTTTTGTTTTGCATTTCCTTATTGGGACAAAGATGTTGCATGCTGCATTAAATTTTGCAATGAAACAATCCAGTGTCTGGTCTACATCTTTTGTGCAGCTGAGGGTGGACCAGTCAACGTGTTAAGGCAAGCCTTGAGTGGGTTTAGTTGTCCTCGCATAAGGATATGACTTGTAACGGTTTTGGATGGGGGGCTTAGGGGCTTTATTGGTCCAGTGACAGACAACAGGGGAGTGATCACTGAGTGAATCGGTGAGGACAGCGGAGTTGGAGATCTGCTCAGGGTGGTTCATAAGGATCCAGTCAAGCAGGGTACTGGAGTCAGTGTGGTAGATAACCCTAGTGTGGGATTTGACCATTTGAGTGAAGTTGATACACGATACCTCTGAAAAATAATGGCCCAGATATATTTAGTGTTAAGAAATGTTTCTATCAAGTTAGTTCAATGATTTAATAGTTTGTTTGTCTAGAGATGGCTCTAACATAGTTGAGAACATCAGTAAACCTTTGTAGAGCAAGGGTAAATGTCAGTATAAAAATCATAGCACAATGTGAAATTCATTGCAGTTGAGAGGTACAGTATGTGGCTCCTTTGAAACAAAAACAGAAAACGGGATGATTGTGATGAATGAGGACATGATGACAAAGTTAACTGATGCCAAACACATATCAATCAAAATTGTGTAGAGAAGAAGAAAAGACACATTAGTGGACAAATTGTTTTTTTTTTTTAATCTGGTAAATCCATGGACAAAGGACCCATTTTCATGGGCGACCAGAGTATCATACAAATGTAGATCCACATAGAACACAAGCTAATAAATAATATACAGAAAACCTTGAATATACAGCCAAAATAAATAAATACATCAAGACATGAAACTAGTTAATAAAACATTTACATTGACACCTAGAAAATAAATGTTTTCTCAAGGCACGTCTAAAACTATTAACACAAAGCACATCTTCTAGAGCTGGAAGGAAACTACTTCTTTATTCAGCCGTGAGCTGTGTGAGAAATTCTATATTGCACTTGATATCTGCAACAACGTGCACTTTTACTTAATTCTGTCGGAGGTGAAATTAACTACCCTTGGTAATTGCTTTTTATTCACATATTTATTTAGTGTTTAACCAGGAAGGGGCTTGCAAACTCTGTTTATCTTGTAAGTAACTTCAGAAGGATTTAAATACTGCATTTGGGTAGACCCTTGGAGGTAGCTAGATTGTCTACTAGGATTTTCTGACAGTTAAACTATTTTTAAATAAATTACAGGTGGCTGAGGAGTTGAAAAGGAGCTTGCAAACTCTGCTTATCTTGGAAGTAACTTCACAAGTGTTTGAATACTGCATTTTGGTTGTCCCTTGGGGTAGCTGGATTGACTACTAGGATTTTGGGACAGAAACTATTTTTAAATAATTTACTGGTGCATAGGAGTTTGTGATAGTTAAACTATTTTTAATAAGTTACTGTGGTTAAGGAGTTGTCATAGCAAAATCTGCAGTGTGAAACAGGAAAAGACAGTCTTTCAAGCAACAGAGGGAGGAGGATCTAGGTTTACGTTTGTTTGTTACAATTCTTAAGATTTTCAGTGCAGGAAGAGTTTAAAGCACAGCTGACTTATTTTGGGGATGACTGCTTTCAGAGCACAAACTACCAGGCCTGTTTTGGGGCTGGGGAGGTTTACCTGTGTCTGACTTGGATGTGTGGATTTTTCTCTGTTTGATTAGCAGGGTATTTTCTCTGTCAAATTGTTGTGTAGGGCATCTTGCTGACAGGAAGGCACTCATTTCAGCAGTGGGTCAGAGCTTTTAGCTGATTGTTTTGTAAGGGCACAGTTTAGGCCCAACCCCTTTCCCACCCTCACCCTGCCCACCCCTGGAAATAGTTCCTTTACACCTGGGGTTCTGACATCATTTCCTCAAGAGTGCAAGGTGCACATCACTGTCATATCCTCTCTAGCACACTGCACTGACAATATAAGCATACACATTGTATAATATATATATATATTTTATATAACAAACCAATCACACACACACACACACACACAAAAAAATGTGGGGAGTAGTGCAATGTAATGGCTGTGGGGCAGCAGTCTTCTGGGAGTCTTTCTGGAGGCTGAGATGCTGCCCTATTTGCAGACAACTCTCTGCCCTGAGAGAGGAAGTTGCCTGTCTTCAGGCCACACTGGACAGTAGTAAGGGAACCTTCTCCCAGGCCACACTGGATGGTAGGAAGGGAACCTCCCCCATCCAGGGAGCACCAGAGCCACCACCACTACCTCAGAGGTTGCGAAGAAAGCACAGCAGTTGAACCACAGTGGGCTCAGGGAGGGTGAGGATGGTGGAACAGAGGCACACCCAGTCAGTTGTTCCACTCCACAATCCATACACCATTCTGGGGAGCATAGCTCCCCATGGATGCACCCACAGAGGAGACTAAGGAGGCTGAGGACAACTGTCACAAGGGAGGCCCACAGGAAGGAGGCAGAGGACACCACAAGGAAAGGAAGCAGCTCCTGGTGGGGGACTCAATTATTAGGGGATAGAACTGGGGGGAGCAGGGAAAACTGAAGTAAGGTGCCTGCCTGGTGCCATGGCTTGGAGAGACAGGAAGCGCATCCTCAGGATCACGAGAACAGCTGCACGGGAGTCTGAGCTGGATGTCATTGTCCACCTAGGGACAAATGTCTTGGCTCATCATGAGATTAGAGCAGTGCAGGAGGACTTTGTAGAGTTGGGGAAGGGCCTAAGACAAGTAGCACACACAGTATCCTTCTCAGAGGTGCTGCCTGTCAATGGCATGTGTGAGGTGAGGGTACTTAGCACCATGCAGTTTAATGAATGGTTGAAAAAATGGTGTGGAGCACAGAGGTTTGGCTTCATTGGGGACTGGGGGGTTCCACCTGGAGGGACACCAGCCTATATTGGCAGGATGGTCTGCATCTGTCCAGGAAGGGAACAAGTCTTTTGAGCAATCGGTTTAAATGCTTCATTGGCAAGCTTTTAAACTAGTCAAGGCGGGAGGCACTGATAAGCAGCAGGAAAATCCCAGCCTCTCCCTACAAAACAGGGTACTAAATGAGAAAAAGACCTAGGAAGAAAGGTCAGTGGGGGATGCTGCAAAAGAAGGTAAAGCCAGCAAAAAAATGGACAGCAATGAGTACCAATGCCTGTAGTCTAAGTAACAAGCTTCCTGAATTAGTGGTCTTGATGGAGGAGGAACATCTGGATATTGTGGCAGTCACAGAAACATGGTACACACAAAACCATGACTGGGACATAAACATACCATGATACACTATCTACAGGAGGGACAGGTAGGGTAAAAGAGGAGGAGGAGTAGCTCTTTACATAAGGGAAGGAATCAAAGCAACAGAACAAAAGGGGAAAAAAGGGAGGAGAAGAAGCACTGTGGGTAAATTTGGAGACTGGCAATGGCACCACAATCCGCTCAGGGGTTGTACACAGACCCCCTTCTCAGGGGGAGGAAATGGACAAGGAAATGATAGAAAGAATACTAAGAATGGCAGAAAAAGGGGAGATATTGCTGATGGGTGATCTGAATATGCCAGATGTTAACTGGAGTGCAGTTGCAGTAGCCACTTCAAAGAGTGGGGTTATTCTAGATGCCCTACAGGGGGCATGCCTTAGACAACTAGTATTGGAGCACACTCAAGTGGGAGAAATCTTAGACCTGGTTCTCTCAAATGGAGATGAAGAGAGGATCACAGATGTAGAAGTGGGTAGCCATCTGGGAACTAGCGACCACCGAACAGTATGGTTCACAATAAACACAGCAATAGAGTCAAGCCATAAAGGCAAAAGTACTGGACTTTAGGAGGGCTGACTTTGCCAAAATGGGTGAGTGCCTAAGCAATGCACTAGCAAGTGGGCAGGAAGGAGGGGTGGAAGAACAATGGGGAATAATAAAAACTGCCATCACAGAGGTAAAAAACCTTTGTGTGAAGCAAATAAACAAAACAAAATGATGTAAGAAACCATTATGCTTCTCAAAAGAAGTGGCAGTGAAGGTTCAAGAGAAAAAGAAAGCATTCAGGAAGTACAAGGAATCACAGAAGGAGCAGGACAGAGAACTGTATCAGTTAAAGCAAAAGGAAGCTGGGAAGGCAGTCAGAATGAAAGAAGGCCCAAACTGAGGAAAAGATAGCCAACTCAGTTAAGAAGGGGGATAAAACCTTTTATAGGTACATCAGGGAGCGAAGGAAGACCAAGGGAGGGTTAGTGAGGCTTAATAAAGGGGAGGAGGGTGGGCAGAGGGTGACTGTGAAAAGGCAGAGATACTAAACAAATATTTTTGCTCAGTATTTACAAAGGAAGAGGGGAAGGTACCTAAAACAAACAGTAGAAACACTCTGGATACAGAAGTTGATACCAGCCCATTTACAGAAGAAAGGGTTCTGAAAGAACTCTTAAAACTGAAGGTGGACAAAGCAATGGGGCCTGATGGGATTCTAAAAGAACTAGGGTAGAACTAGTGACACCACTGACTACCCTCTTTAACAAACCATGGGAGGATGGGGTGGTACCCAAGGACTGGAGGAGGGCAGATGTGATTCCCCTTCACAAAAGTGGGAGCAAGGCAGAAGCAGGAAACTACAGACCTGTTAGTTTAACCTCAGTGGTAGGGAAAATGATGGATTCACTTCTGAAGGAAAGAATTGTTGAGTATCTAGAGGCCAGAGGGGCACAGGATCCAAGGCAGCATGGATTCACAGCAGGGAGGTCATGCCAGACAAATCTGATAGATTTCTTTGACTGGGTGACCAAAGTAGTAGATCAGGGAGGGGCTGTGGACACGGCCTACCTAGACTTTAGCAAGGCATTTGACACAGTCCCACACAAAAGATTAATATACAAGTTAGCCAGCCTGGGATTGGGTCCCAAGATGACAGCCTGGGTAAATAATTGGCTGGAGAATAGGACACAGAGAGTAATAGTAAATGGAGTCCACTCTGAAGAAAGAGGGGTTACTAGTGGGTACATGAGGGTCAGTATTAGGACCGTCCTCTATGTCTCTTTATAAGTGAGATTGCAGAGGGACTGGAAGAAAAGTATGTCTCTTTGCAGATGACACAAAGATCTGCAACAGAGTTGATGCACAAGGTGGGTGGAAAGGATAAGAAGGGACTTGGCAAGGCTAGAGGAATGGTCAAATGTATGGCAGCTCAGATTCAATGCTAAGAAGTACAAGGTAATGCACCTGGGAAACAATAACCCAGGGGAAGAGCACAATGGGGGGTGAGATACTAACAACAACAAAAATGGAAAGGGGCCTGGGGGTAGTCATATCAGATGACCTAAAGGTGGGCAAGCAATGTGAGAGGGCAGCAAGGAGGGCTGGGGGATACTGGGATGCATAGGGAGAGGCATCACCAGTAGAAAACAGGAAGTTTTATCCCTATGTACAGACAGCTGGTCAGACCCCATCTGGAGTACTGTGCAGTTCTGAGACCCAATCTCAAAGACACAGACAGGATGGAAGCTGTCCAGAGTAGGGCAACTAAAATGGTACAGGGTCTGCACCAGAAGACATATGAAGAGAGACTTAAGGAGCTTAATATGTATAGCCTCGAGGAAAGGGAAGGAGAGGGGGGACATGATAGAAACTTTCAAATACCTCAGGGGAATCAAAAAGTCCAAGAGGGTAGCATCTTTCAAAAGAGGTTTGCAAGAACAAGGGGCACAATTTGAAGATAGAGGGGGGCGCCAGAGGTAATTTAAGGAAGTTTTTTCACAGAGAGGGTTGTGGATGCATGGAACGGCCTTCCGGAGGAGGTTGTGGAGTCAAAACAGTGGTGGAATTCAAGCATGCATGGGACAGTCATAAGGCAATTAGGGGTGGGGTGGGGGTGGGAAGAAGTAGGCTGCTGGTTAACTAGAATCTGCAGCTTATCCATTAGGTAGGAAATGGGCAGACTGGGTGGGCCAAGCGGTCCTTATCTGCCATCAAAATCTGTGTTTCTATGTTTCTATGTAACTGAGGCACTGACACAATCTAGAATAGTCAAAAGAGAATTAAAAAATGATGATAAATTGTAGAACATTGTTTTTTGCCCAGTTGAGGTCTTTATTCTAGGAATCACAAATTGACAGTGAATAGATGAATAAGTTGAAACAAAACTAAAATATGCCACTTTGCCCTCTCTGCTCCCCGACTTTCTCACCATTGTGAGTTATATGACAAACTAGAATGGTTGTCTCCAAAAAGCCACTGAATGTTTGTGCTGGGATGCTTCACTGACAAAATTGCCAGAACTGTCACCCCTCCAGTCCTAGCAGAGCTACTTAAGCCTGCCAACGTCTGTCCTAGTGGAGCTACTTAAGCCTGTTAATTCAGCTAATCCTCTTAGGTCAAATGACTCATCTTTCTTCCTTGTCCCAAAAATCAGAACAGTTATGGGTGATCGGGCCTTTGCTGTGTGTGCACCTTGGAACTGGAATTCCCTTCCTGCACATGTCCACAGGGCCACCTCTCATAACAGTTTTAAAAATGCCCTTTGGAATCATCTAAGGCTCATCACAGCCTGTAACTGCACCTAAGCAAAGTGTCCTCTATTGTATCTATGATAGCACTTTACTGTTGCTGTATGGTCTGAGGACTGAGGCCGGCTCAAGCCTATGCTTGAGCTTAACTCTGAATTTGTCTTCCGCTTTATTATGTTGTGACAATCTGTAACAATGTTTACTTTATGTTGTCTAAACTTGCTCCATTTTTGTACCCTACATTGTCTGTTTACCCTTGAAATCCTGTTTAATTCTGTTTGTATATCCCTTGAAATGCTGCTTATTTCTGTGTACACCTTGTCTTCTGTCTGCATATTCCATGTAATCTTCCGAGTCACACCTGAACATAGGCATATGTTTGTCCAATGTGCTTACCTGGTCAACAAAAGTTAAATAAATAAATAAATAAAATATGTCTTTTGAAGATAACGTGAAAGGAAATATGGACCTTTTCTGAAATAACTTTTTTAGCAAGGGTCCTTTCTTGAAATTTGTACCTCAAGTCAAGTGGAGGCCATCCAAAATGTTTTAACAGGTCACAATGGTGAGTCCAATAAGGTAACTGAGAAGAAATTCAAGCTATCTGATTCAACAGAGTTCTAACCCTGGCTAACAGCCCCTTCGCAACAGAATGACAAAATAATAAACCATAATCAATCACTGGTAGAAGAAAGCTTTGTGACAGGAGCATCACAGTGGATGGAATTAATAATGGATTTAATCTGTATAGTGTACCTACTGTCCTCATGGGAAAGGGAAAAGTTATAGCAACAAGTGAAAACTTACAAAACCAAATATCACCTGCACACGGTCGCCAATTTGTCAGGAGGTCTAAACCTCACTTTTAGGTTTTTGGCAATATTGGGAATACAAGTAATCACAGACACATTGCATTAGAGTAATAAACTTATTTATTACTACCAAAGGATAAAATCACAGTTGCCCTAAGCAGTTCTTACCAATACAAACCAGGAGCCAGTGCTAAGCATTTTTTATACCTCGAGGTTTCTTTGCATTTCTTGGGATCTCCGAGGTACAAGACTAGTGTATCACATTATATACCTATGATAATTACTATGGTTACTGTAAGACAGAAACATTTTTAGTTACAGAGATGAGCCCTATTGGCTAAATTTGAGGTGGCTCCATTGTCCAAGATAACATTATACAATTTTGTATAGTCATTAGTTTGTGAACAAAAGAGTTTTTATACAGAGTCTTACATAACTCAGTGTAATAGTTCAAATCACCAAAAGGTGGCAATGCCGTCTTATACATCATAATTACTCCAAGGACACAGGTGCCTTTGCATTTTACAAGTAAGAAATACACAGAAAATACATAGAAGAATATATGTATTAGAAAGCAAAGTGTATTATAACAATATGCGTACATATCCTGACATCTACTCTTATACGGTAGATGACCTTAGCCCTATATGTTAGTATAACATGTGCTTAAGTGCTAGCTGTCTACGATGTACCTCTGAGGGTACCAATTAGGGTGCAGGGACCTCGTATAATATAACCTTTGGTGAACTATTTTAACCATTTAAGTTATATGTTGATCTAAATCATACAGTCATCCAGAAAAAGACCAAGATATTTAAAAGTCCTGACCTGTTCTATCCCCACACCCTTAAAAGTATGTGGAGAAAGAACAGTCCCAGACAGCAGTTTCTTTCTATGATTGTAAAAGACCATAGATTTGGTCTTTTTCTCATTTAAGACCAATTTATTTGAGAGAAACCAATTTTGGATTTCTGTGAAACCAGTAGCATAATTTTCACATACATAATGGAAATTGGCACCACTCGTGAGGATCACTGTGTCATCTACATAAAGAAACATTTGTGTGTCACTACATACAGAGGGTACTGTATTAAAAAAAAAGACTAAATAAAAGTGGACCCAAAATATAACCCTGTGGAACACCCAGTGAAACAGGGGATGGGGAGGAAAAAGAACAATAATTTTTGTAGATTGAGTTAGACCAAGCAGATAATTCTGACAATAGCTAACAACATCCTGGGACATGCCAAGTCTCAAAAGGGCAGATAAAAGCAGTTTATGATTAACAAGGTTGAAGGCCTTGGTGAGGTCCACATAGTTTAGTTTTTAGTTTTAGTTTTATAGACATAGAGACTGCACATCTGAACCTCACCAAAACAGTCAACGTGCTGTGTCCCAGCCAGAATTCATGTTGTGCAGGTATCAGAATATCGTATTTGAGCAAGTTCTCAATCATTTGATCAAAAACTATACACTCTAACAATTATGCAGTGTCAGTGGCTCAGCAGGTTGCACACTCGCCTCTGAGCCCAGAAGATCAGAATGCTGTGGATTCTATCCCCACCCCAGGCACTTGGGTTAAAATCCCTATACTGACACTGTAGTGCAGCATGAGGGGGGTGCTGCACTCCCAAGGTGCCGTCTTTCAGATGAGATGTTAAACTGAGGTCCCATCTGCCTGTTCAGGTGGATATTAAAGTTCCCATAGCACTTTTCGAAACAAGCAGGAGAATTTTTTATTGAGACTTCAAAATCAAAATATTTACTTACATGCCAGTTTCACAGTAAATTAAAATTCATAAATCAAAAAAGTACAGAAATCAAATAAGTATTATGAGCATACTTCCTTCAATAACCCTTAAAGAAAAAATTAAACAATAAAGAATAAACTATACCCCCTCTCCCCCCTCCAGTATGGGAATATTTTCAAAAGCTTCAAAAATCATAAAACAATATAAACATAACTTAAGACATAGAACATTGAAACAAAATTAAGTATTTATTCATACACCTTTTTCTAAAAGCAAATCATATTCCTGTGAAAAATTAGAACAGAAGCTATGTAAGCATAAATTGCAAGTTAATTCATACAAGTCATATACCCCCCACCTGAAAAAGTAGGGAAACATTTGAAACATGATGATTTAATTGTATAACATTTAATAAAAATGGTAAAAATAAACATGTTATTAAAGTAAGTAAGTATTAAGGTATACCTTTCCCCTGTTTTAATATTAAACTGCAAACTATAATTAATCTTTAACACAAAAAAAAAACTTTGCAGTAAAACATAATACTATATACCCCCTTCCTCAACTAGGGAAAGTAGGGAAAAGTTTCATAACTTGGAACTAAAACTATGTATCTAGTGTTACCTCACACAAAATTATTTATAAATATAGGAGATCAGAAAACATATGTGCACGTGCACCCGTTATGTAGTCTTGGTATTATAAACCCAGATATCAGTACAAACAAAATCATAATCATCCTACCTTCTTCTTTTAAAAGGAAAGGACATCTACTTAAATAGATATTTAGGCATACCTTCCCCCACTTTACTTGCAAGGTTATATCTAAATCATAACACAGACAGAAAGAAATATAGCTCCAATAATAGTTATTGATACCCATTCACCCCAGCTATGTCATAGGCCTATAGACACCTTGAAGTATAGCTGTGTCCCTCCATATAATTATCCATTGTCTAGCCAATTAGGGAGCTTCTATCTTTTATTGAACCTCTCCACGGACAATCTTGATATGTCCTTATTTCTTATAAGCAAAACAGAGTCTCTTATGGTCCAAAATAATTGCTCTGGGGTTATAAAATTTTGTTGCAAGGACCATCTACATCGAGTATGCCAGATATGCTATTTAAAACATCCTAGTATGAGATGCATAATTCCAGTAGCAAATTTTTCCCACGATCTGGGTAAAATTCCTAACAACAATATAACCATATTAAGTCTAGTAAATGGTGAGGAGTCCCACTGTATGGATAAAAATTACCAAAACTCTTTTATGTAGGGACACAGAAAAAATGAATGTTCCATTGTTTCTATGGGAGTATTGCAAAGATTTGTTCTAGGACATTCATTCTCTTTCTGCAATACTTTTGTGCTTTAAGTTTCCTTTCACATTTAGTTTACCATGAGCTCCCAACCAAGTGACATCCCACATAAAGGGTGGTATCTGAGGTTAGGTCAACATAACTTGAATTTGTACTAGTTCTGGTTGTGGTTTAGTGAAAAAATCAGGTAGTGTGTAGAAGTATGTTTGTTGACTATGTTGATAAAGTTCTCTTTTTTTTTGAACTACTATATTTTCAGTAATGTTCCAGAATTTCAATTTTCCAAAGCATCGGTAATAATAAACAGGAAGCCCTGACATATGTTTTTATTTTGGTATGACAGTGTCCCATCCCCAATCCTCTATCCATGGAGAAATAGCATCCCTACCCATGGTGACCATACATGTTGTGTGTTAAGGAGTGAAGGACATCAGTTAACATAAAGAAAACTACAGAAAAAGAAGTAAATAGGGTTAGTCATGTTTAAGCCTCCTTGTCCTATTCGTAAATACAGAACACCTCTCTTTATGGTGTTAAAGCGGCTACCCCAAATTGCCTGGAAGAAAATACTCAACAGTGTGATCTCTAATTGTTGGGGAACTGGGTAAATAGCTGCCAGGTGTAAAAAAATGATCAAAAAAGGTTTAATCTAGCAGGCCCATCAGCACTGAGGACTGAGGCACTGGTCATCTGCACCTTAAGCCACGCCTACAACCGGTGATGGGGAATGAGCACAGGTCGCCAGGGCTTGGCAGGGCAGGAGAGAGATTGAGCAACCAATGGACTGCTCTCCCTCTCTGGTGACAGTCAATACATGATTGCCCCCTACCAAAGCCTGGGGGACAAGATGCATGCTGTGCTCTGAGGGTGGAGCTGGGGGCAGATATCTGGAGGGAGTACGTGCAGACACGTGAGCGCTTCCCTCCATTGATGTCATTGCATGTCCTCAGCTCTGGAGTTGTCCTAATTGGAAAAAGGGGATGGTGCTCTTTTGTGTGGCTTGATGGCTGTCCACAAGTTTCGCTATACAAATGGCACCCGTCTGATCTGTGTCCCATGGAAGAGTTGGGGGCTCCCTGTGGCACCGCTGTAGGGGGGAAGCTGCAGAAGTTGGGTGCCAGGCTGTGTAGTAAAGGTGGACAGCAGCTGGATTCTCCAGCAGACAGATGCGATGAAGAGAGACAGCAGACCAGGCAGTCAAGGAGGTAAGAAAAGAGATAGCCAAAAGAAGAAATTTTAACCAAATATGTCAATTTTCTTTGAACATTTTCCATTTATTCCAAACCCCAATTCTAGCTCTTGCTTCCTTAATAAGAATTTCCAGTTAAAAATATCAACCTCTTCCATACCAAAATATACACATAGGGCCAGATATTCAAAAGAGTTGAGCCATGCGCAATAGGGTTGTGCCTGCGCAAGTCTGAATTTGCGCCATTCTGCAATATTCAGCAGGAGGCAGTTGCGCCCCCGAAATCTTGCTGAGCAACAGCGCAATGATAATGAAGGCATGTGCAACCAAAGGGGGAGGAACCATGCATAAATGGCGCAGTGTGATATTAAAAGACTTGTGCAATGCACAACAGTGGAGCAAGCGGAAGTTGTGCCATAGCGGAAATGAGCCAAAATAAAAAAGAGCAAGGAAGAGGCGCAAGAACGCTACAGGGAAGCCACATGCGTCAGAGGCAGAGGCACAGACAGGGCAAGTGGCAGGAACAGGGCAGGCCAGGGAAAGGCCACAGCAACAGACAGGCACTGGGAAGGTGAGGAGGCCAGCACAGGCAGGTGTACCCGGTGCAGGGGAGGTAGCAGCCAGGACAGCGGGGAGAATAAAGTAACAGCTGCCTGGGGGGAATGCAAGCTAGAGATAGGGCCAGTGCCACCTTCCACATGGAGGCCGTAATGAGGGGTTGAGAAGGCGGGCAGCAGGGGGGACATGGCCGTGGAAGGGCCCATCAGTGGTATGCCCCCAACAAGCAGTACCGAGCCCTTACCAGCTTTGAGCTGTACACAGATACTGAGATTGTGGGCTGGTACCACCTGAACAGGGCAATACTAAGGCGGCTCTGTGAGCTGTGCAGTGATGTGATGCAGGCACCCACACGACAGAGCCATGCCCTGTCAGTGGAGACCAAGCTAACAGCCTGCATGTGCTTGCTCATCAGGGGTACCTTCCAGAGACCAACTGGGGACACCACAGGCATAACCCAGTCGGCCATGTCATGCCACCTCACCCAATTCCTCAGCGCACTGCTGCCACATGCTGTGGAGTACATTCATTTCCCCAGCACAGCAGTGGAGTGCACAGCAAACATACAGAAGTTCCACAGGGTAGCATGTATGCCTGGCATGCTAGGGGCAATAGACTGCACCCATGTGGCCATACGCACACCACCTGGCCACGAGGGGGCCGCATACATGAATCGCAAGGGCTATTCCAGTATCAACTGCCAGGTGGTGTGTGATGCCAGGGGGTGCATCATCAATGTCTGTGCCATGCACCCTGGGGGAGCACATGATTCATTCATCTGGCACCAGTCGGCACAGTGCCACAGATTTGAGAGTGGGAACATCCCCACAGGACACCTAGTGGGTGAGTATGCAAACCAAATGGAAAAACCTAGGGCCTGGGGGGGCATGGCCAGAGGTGCCATGGGTAGTGGCCTATATGGCTTGGGGCAGGCCGATGCTGATCACCAAACTAACTTCCACCCTCTACACACAGGTGACAGTGGATACCCACTCCATCCCTGGCTGCTCACACCCTACCAGCAGCCCATGACCTCATCGCAGCAACGCTACAATGAGGCCCACGCCACCACATGCAATGTCATCGAGTGGATGTTTGGGATGCTGAAGGCATGTTTCCATTGCCTGGACACTTCTGGCGGTGCCCTACAGTACATCCCCTCAAAGGCCTGTGGGATATTCCTGGCCTGTTGCATCCTGCACAACATGGCCAATGAATGTGGGCTAGCCGTACAGGTCAAAGAGGGGGACAGCGATGGGGATGATGAGGACGCTGGTGATGATGGTGATGGGCAGCCCCCCTTTGGCCGACGGGAACCCCGACTGATCCGGCTGGCACAGCTGCACCAGGACACCATCACAGAGGAGCACTTCAGCCAACCCAGGTAAGTCATGTGGATATGTGCAACCACCAGTGGCTAAGGCACAACCCACAAACACGCATGGACACACACCAGAGGTGCATGCCGTCAAGGGAAGTGGCAGGGCACAGAAGCACACACACAACCAGGGCTGGGTGAGGATTAACACGCCATATGGATGGACAAACACACACGCACACACACAATGCACCAAATGTACACAGAGGGGCAGGAGGCACACCGACCCAGAACGCCAACCCTAGCAACACACATGTCCACAGGCCGCCACGCCCACTGCCTGTCCATGTGCATGTGTCAGATGCTGGGCACCATTGCACTTTGTTGTACAGTGCAATGGAGGCATCATCATGCACACATAACTGCGGACAGCAGCTGGGAGGGTGTGCAGGTGGACTGTGTGTCCGCGTACAGGGCCGGGTACCCACCCGTGCACTGCCCACCGAAACACACAATGCACACAGGGCAGCACCAGACAGTAGCCATGCTGGGAGACAGATCAGTCTGGCGGCACAGTGCCACGGCTGCCACGGATGCGTGGGGCGACCCCGCCAAGACCCGCCAGCACTGGCAGGCTGACCACTGGCCTCATGGGGTGGCACCGATGGTCCCCCTGGGGTTCCACTGAGTGAACATGACCGTGCCCGTGCAGGGGTCTGCATCACACCGAACATGCCTGCACCAGGAGTGCTCGGGATGCCCACAGCTGAACCCGGCGTCGACAGGGTGGGAGTCACGCGATGCCGGGAATGGGGGTGGAGAGTGCACTCCGTGGTGTCCACGATGCATGGGCACCTGACTGTGTGCCCATTGTGGCCATGACAGCGATGAATGCCTGTGCATGCCTGTCAATGGCAGCGGTCACATCCTCCCGCAAACGGTCCATCCGTGCCAGAATCAATTCAGTGTCCCTGCTGCGATGCTCCTCTGCCTACTCCAGAGCCACACACAGTGCTTCCATGGATGTCGCAAGCCACATCTGCTGCTGGACCAATGCTCGCAGTAGGTGGGTGTGCTCATCCAAGAGGTCATCAGCCTCCTTGGCATCCTGTCCCTGAGGGTGTGCAGGGTCCTGATGTTCAGCACCCCTTGAGGGTGGGTGCTGCACACCAGGACCAGGTATGGGCATGTCCACAGGCGGTGCACAGATGCCGCCGCTGAACTCTGTACCCCCAGTCCTGGTGGGCGACTGCTGATGCTGCTCCTCGGCTGCCACACACCAGGGCTTAGTGGTGCCACTGCAGTGGCGCAACAGTCCCACTGTCCTGAACAGACACAAGTGCTGCCCCACTGGTGCTGACAGGCACAGCCTGGGACTGTGCTGACACACAGGCCCCCACGGCGGCACCAGCCACAGCCATGGGCATGAATTGCCCTGCTGTGTGTCCATCCTGTGGCACACATCTGTCACTGCCCATGACGGTCATGTCATCATCACTGGTGCCGGACTCCGCCCCGGCCACAGCCACAGCGTGCTGGCATCCATGGATGCCAACATGCTGGGACACAGGCAGGGCTTCCTCCACACCTGTCTCAATGATATCAGTGTGGACAGACAGGCGGCCCCACTGTCGTACAGACCCACACATACCTGAGGAGGTGGATGGTCTCACCTCCGACTCCATCCAACTGTCTGCAGTGGACAGGCCCACCACCGCTGACCCATGCAGATGATCAGGATCTGTACGGGAAAGCAAAGTCACGTTACTGTGTGTGACCCACCCGGCACCCCCCCCAGACAGACCATGACCTACCATGCAGAGATGGGCCACAACCCGTCTGGAAGCCACCGACTGGAACTCCCTCTATGGCACTTCGGTGCATGCTTGCAGCAAGCCTGTCCTCCACTGGGGTGAGCTGTACCACCTCCGGCTGTCCCCCAGCCCTGATGGCAGCCACTTTCTCCTTTACCCTCCTCCTGTCTGTACGCATCTTCTTCTTACACTCCTGCATGGAGCACTGGTGGTTGCCATGCAGGTTCACGGCACGTGCCACCTCCTCCCATGCAGCAGCATGGGCCTGAGTGGTGCCCTGCCGTCCACTGAGCAGTGGCTCCTGAGCCAGGTAGGTCTCGAAAAGGGCCTCGGTTTTGGCCTTAGTAAAATTCGGCCTCCTCCTCCTCCCACCACTGTTGTCCTCCTCTCCCAGAATGTGCTTAGTCATTATTCAGCCTGTAAGGATGGCAGATGTTATCTGTGACTGTGCAGTCCCATGCATGTCCCCGAATCCACAGTCCACACTCCCACACAGCATGCAACTCACCAATAAACTGCAGTAACCGACTATGGCCACTGCATGCAGCACTTTGTTGCACCTTTATAGCGCAATCCATGCAAATTAGGTGAGGAGCAACTTTAATAAGATGCAAATCACGGTGCTGCGCCATTGAATGGCTGATCGGATGATTAGCATATGACGGCTGATTATCACGCTGTTGCGCTTTGCGCAATTGTGTTGAACGTGCTGAGCCAATGGCGCAGTTCTGTGGCATGCATAGTACACCTCACTGCGCATGCCCAGGTTGCTGACGCAGGCGTCTGCTGCATTGATGACGTGCTGTGCATGGTAGGCAATGCAGGGCATGGCCACCATTGTGTCAGTGGTGCTATAGCGAAGGTCACTACATGGCGCTGTAGCAATGGGCCTTCATAGGCGCAATGGCACAACTGCCCGATAGTCCACTATGGCGCTGGCACACAGGCAGCCAATCACGCTACACGCATTGTCGTCCCATGGCGCTGTGCATGGCCTTGCGCCAGGGACCCTTGACCCTGTGCCCGACCTTTTCCTCCTTGGTGCCATTCGTCAGGCATAGGTGCACCTCTATTGTGCTGTTCAGTAACAATGTGATAGGGAATGGCAGTGCTGTACTGAGCAACATCTGCACGTGGGGTACCACACTGCATAGCGCCATATTGCCTACTATAGCATTCGCAATGGCGAGGAGAAGGGCTGCTCCCTGGTCTGCAATTGAGTTGGACATCCTGGTGGCCACAGTGGAGCCACACCATGGGCCTCTGTTTGGGGAGGCCCCTCTGGATAGGGCTAGGTCCCAGGTGTGGCAAGAGGTGGCCACAGCCCTTGAGGCAGTGACCGGCAGGGGCAGGATGGTGGAGCAGTGCAGGCACCGATATGGTGACCTGCAGATGAGGGAGCCAGAGTTACTGGCCAGACTACGGTCACGTGCCAGGAGGGGCACAGTACCACGACCAGGTAGGGGTTCCGTCAACACACTGTTATCATCCATATGAGTCACATTGTTGTTTGTGTCCAGCACATAGGGGAGGGATTGTTTGGGTTTGGCCAAGGCGGTGTTCACAGGGTGTGGGGTGGGTGGGTCTGGCTGGGTGGGGGGCACACTCCTTGGAGCAGGGGGACTTTGCTTCGGGAGAGCACTGATGTTCTTCTCTCCTTTTTGTCCCCACAGGCCCGGAAGAGGTACGCCACTTGAGGGCAGAGCAGAAGGTGGTGGAAGCCACAGCCAGGCAGGCCGAGGGTCCACAACGGCCACCCGACTGTCCCAATGAGGGTAAGTGACAGATATCCATGATTAATATTGCATGCTGTGTGACAAGGTGGGCAGTGGGGCAAGGTCCCCATTCATTGACATCACTGCCATGCACGCCACTGGTTACGGTCAACACAGTCCAGTGGCATTGCATGCCTGGGTGTGCATCACTGGTGGTGCATGCATGCACCAGGTGCATGGCTGTGCCACTGCCTTTGCACCACATAGCCATGTCACTGGATGGCCACTGTGGTGCTGTGCATGACTTAGCTGGTGGGTGTGTGCAGCATTCCACATGGCTGTATGTGCCTGGGTGGGCATGTCCTGTGGACGTGATCACTGCGGCTGGTCACACACCATCACAGTGGTATGTCCCATGGCCATATGCCATGCACAGTGGGCAGGCTGTATGGGGCTGTGCATTCACACCTATTGACTGTGCTCCATTGTCCTAGGTGCGAGACATCTGAGGGAGATCAGAGACACCCTGAGGGAGCTACTCGCCCTGGCCCAGGAAACAGTGACCATCTTTTGGAGGATTGATGAGGCGGGGGTCCTGAGGAGGTACAGAGTGAGGGGGTGCCAGAGCCTGGACCAGCATGGCCAACATTAGTCCCTTGTCCTTGACCTCCCATCCCCCTGGACCCACCCTCCCACCCCTCCTATCCCATCCCATTTGTCCAATCCTTCCCCGACCACCCCTACCTTTTTGTGTCCCCAACCACATGTATATAGTTGCTGTTATTGTAAATGGTTGATTTATTTATTTTTTATAATACATTTGACTTTTCTATGAATATTGTGGTGGTCTCTGATTTGCAGAGGGCTATAGGTGCTCAGCTGCAGTGGTGTGCATGGCATCAGGGGTGGTACAGTCATGGGTATGTGTGTGTCCATGTGGAGGTGTCTATGGTGTGGGGGTAGATATCAGTCAGTGTCTGTGTTGTGTGTGTTGTTCCCCGTGCACTGGATGACTCTGTGCAGTGGTCCATGGTGCGTGCTCTGTGTCCATGGTGCACCCATCGGCCCGTCCATGGCCTGTGCAGCCGTCACCCATGCCTGTATGTGACCTGCATGATCTGCTGGCATGTCAGTGGTGGCATTCCCTGCATGGCGGACACTGTACCTGTTGCTTTGCTGGGTTGCCCATGTCACTGGTGTGGTGCATGCCTGGCTCAGGTGGCACTGTGGGCAACACGGTCATTGTCCCACCTCCATGCTGTGGCTTGTGTGTGTTGCAGGGATGTGCCCACTGTCTGTGGCTTGTGCTTCGGTGACTCATGGTGGGGTACTGGTTCATGGTGCGGTGCAGGGTGGTTGGCACTCCAGTGCCATGGTGGACTGCAGGTTGTGTGTACACAGCTTACGTGGGCCCATGATGGGGGCTTGGTTGTCCCACCACTGCGTCCCTGTGTTGTTGTGCCCTTGGGTATGGGTGGGTGTCTGTCCAGACTCTGTGTGGCATCTGGTGTGGTGCATGCTTCCACGCACCACTGTGGGTGTCTGTGCTGGCTGTTGTGGCCAGTGGTGGGCCGGAGTGTGTTACTGAAATACTGTGTGGAGCGCTGTACCACTGGGGGAGGTGTCACTTACACGATCATCCAATATGGGGTCACTCTTGTGCCAACGCATGGTCGGTCTCTCAGCAGTACATTGGGGGACTGTGCGGGGTGGCACTTTGTCTGCCATTGTCGCATTGCCGTGTGCTGCAACCTCCTGATGGGTGCTCATGGTGGGGCTGGCTTGCATGGTTCTGTGGTGCACAGGGTTGCATTGCCACTGTGGGGGTGGTGGCATGCATGGGGATTCCTGCATTGCTGGTCACTGCTCATGGGGGGTTGTCTGGGGGTCACAGTGCAGGGTGTGCTGTGCACCAGGGGGGATGGCGTGGCACAGGGTGGTCCGCCCTCCTTGTGTGCCAGTCACAACTTGCCATTAGGTGTGATGGGGCATCATGGCCAGGCTGTGGGTTGGTTGCTTGACTCCATGGACCAGTGGTTGTGCAGTGCTTGGGGTTGGGGGGGTGATGCCTGTTCCGCTGTGTGTTCCTGTGCCCATCTGTGGCATGGGTGGTGGGCCCCTACTCCCTGATTGTGCTGTTACATTACTCTGCAGCTGAGGGGCTCCCTGCTTGCGCTATGGCACCTCTGGACTGCTCAGCTGAACATCCCTTTTTGCTCCATAGCGCATCCTATCTGCTCAGCTTCCCTTCCCTAGTTGTGCTATGGTGCAGGTTGTGCGACATTCAGACGTTGGTTGTAGGCACAATTTTGGCTTGCTCCTTTTTTGAATATCGCGTCTGTTGCGCATGAGCGCAATGGACTTGCGCTTGTTCCTGCTATTGCGTACTTTTTGGGCACAGTTTGAATATCTGGGCCATAGTATCTTGCATCCTGATTGTACCACTGGAATATCAATAACCTTTTTATATGGACAATCCTCACCACCAAGAAAGAGGCACTTACTTTTCTGTGGGTTAATACGTGAACCTGTACCTTCCATAAAAGCTACCATCACCAATTCTGTAGCCGTGCTTTCTGAGCGATCTGCCAACAAAATATAAAAATCATCAGTGTAGGCAATAGTTTTTAATTCAAGAGTCTCACTATTAGTGGATAAACCTTTAATTGATTCAGACTGATTAAGTTGTAATAACAACGGCCAGGGACCAGGCTACCTGCAAGATCTCCTTTGTCCCTAACGTCCTCTCCGCCCACTCCGCTTCACTGGCGAGGGATTGCTAGAGATTCCCAGGATTTGTCTTAAATCATCTGGGGCAAGGGCCTTTTCCTTTATGGCCCCGACCCTGTGGAATTCTCTACCTAGTCAGTTTAGAGTGCCTGTCCGTGGAATCATTTAAGAGATCCCTGAAAAGTCACCTATTTTTACTGGCATTTGGTTAGTTTATTTTATGGTTATTGTATTGCTCTTATGTTTTTATTTATTATTGTTGATGTTTTATTTCTGTTTTGTATTAGCGCTTTGATTTCTTGTAAAGCGCTTTATAAATAAATTTTGATTTTTTTTTTTTTTTTGAACAATGGCTCTAAGGTTAATATGTACAAAATAGGGCTGATGGGGCAACCCTGACAGACTCCTCTAGTAGGTTTTCTATTTTTACGTAGCCACCCATACACATATGGAACTATTTCAGCATTACTATACTACACCTGTATCCAGAGGATAAAGGGATCTGGGAAATTATATTTTTTTAAGGCACTTGCAAAGATAAAGGTGAGATACCCTTTTGAATGTCCTTAGCTGATCTAAACTGAGTACGAACCCAGTAATCTCTCTTATTCTGCTCTTTCCATAATCTCTCATAATAAAATAAGGGCATCTATAATGGTTCTACCAGGGACAGAGCAAAACTGAGAATAATGTGAGATTTGGTTAAAAATTTAAGAAATCCTATTACAAAATATCTTCGTTAGAATTTTACTATCAGTGTTTAGGAGGGTAAGTGGTCTCCAGTTTCTAAGATCGTCTTTATCCCCTGATTTATGTATGAGAATCAATATTCCTTGATTTAAACTGTTGGGCAAAAAAACTTGTTCTAAACTGATGGTATAA
Organism: Neoceratodus forsteri; assembly: GCA_016271365.2. Lineage (NCBI taxonomy): Eukaryota > Metazoa > Chordata > Ceratodontiformes > Ceratodontidae > Neoceratodus > Neoceratodus forsteri. The sequence goes on along the minus strand of CM057449.1, from coordinate 535,520,973 downwards.
ATCTGTAATAGTTCCTGTCCTAACATATTATGGGCCAGATATTTAAAACTTTGCCCTGGGGCTAAATTAATATTGCCCAGAGTGCTAAATTAGCCCAGAACCAGTAGCCCACTATATTCAAAAGGGATAACCCCAGTGCTAAACCTGCTGAATACAGCATGCTAAGGAAGCCAGGCAAACTGGGCTGGGAGTGCAGTGCAGAAATAGCCCAAGAATAAGACAGCTCCGAATATAGTAACCAGGAAGTGGTAACCACAACAGCATCTCAGTTCACAGAGATGTGAAGGAAGGTAGAGGTGAACTATGTGGCCTATGTGTGTGCTAGCAAAGGAGTGGAGTTAGTAAAGCTGCAAGCATCAGCACATGTGAAATTACATTGTGCAGAAATGTACAATGTTTCTGGAATATTTACGTGGCACAAACACATTTGCACAGGTTTAGCACTGAGCTAAGCCATTTGCCTGGGGCAAAACTTTACTATATTCAAAAGTGACATGTAAGTGAGCCTACTTAGGTAGTCTGTGGGCAAACATCCATATTAGCATTTCATTATGACCTGATTTGCATGCAGTTTGCCCAGTGCTATTGCAGGGTCCCACAGCTCCACCTGTAGGTCAGTCTGAAAGTATGGGGGCTGACTGGGCCTGCCCACAGCTCCACCTGTAGGTCAGTCTGGCAGTGCTTGGTGGTTGCTGCAGGCTACATTTGTACAGTACAACATAGAATATTGTGCCCCAGGGGACTACACAGCACAGGCACAGATGGTGGTGCTACATGCAATTGTTAAACTGTAATTCATGCTGCAGTGCACAGCAGACACTACAGTAGCAAGGGGGACAGTAGTGTGAGGGACACAGCAATGCCTATGGTGTGTAGGGCAGTGATGACTACTGCACTGTACACAGTGACAGACCCAACCTGCAGGTGTTTACTAACAGTGGACATTACTGTTATGCTGTTGTGCAACCCACAGATGCTGCACCACTGGCATGGGATGCTCACAGTGACATAAACATGACTGGCTGTGTGTGCTGTGGTGTCTGTACAGATGTGTGGTATGTGGCTGGGGGGCACATGCCATCAGACAGGCACACTGGTGTTGGGATATTCCCAACACTGGCCCATTTGCACTGTGTGGCTTGTCCTAGCCTTGTGGCCACACACAGTCTATGGTGCAGCCTAGCCACTTGTACACCTTGCCCTCAACACCCTCCATGCCCACAGTGCTGCATGTGTGTGCTGGTGTCCATTGGTGTCCACCAAAGGGTGGTCTGCAGGTGTGTACTGTATGGTTACACTGCTATGGTGTCCACTGGGAACTGGATCACCACTTACTGCGTGGCATGGCTGGGACTGGTGGTAGATGATGGCATCGTAAGGATGCCATTCATGAGCAGCATGTTTCCTCTTTGTGTGGATTATTTCTATGTGTCATACTTACTGGTTAGGGTCACGCAAAGCCAAGCAAAAGTCACGCAAAGTCACGCAGATCCACAAAGTGGTGCAAAGCTGGTTTGCCCAGGGTTAAGACTACCTTTTCCTGGGTGGTAATTTGGACAGCACAAAGTGTTACACTAAGTTGGTTTGACCACACCTCGAGAATTGTGTAAAGTTTTGGAGACCACATTTAAAGAGGGACATTACACTCCTAAAGAGGGTCCAAAGGAGGGCAACCAAAATGATCTGGAGCCTGGGGGAGAGGACCTATGAGGAGAGGCTCAAGGAGCTCGACATATACACCCTAGAGGAGAGGAGGGACAGGGGGGATATGATAAAGGTCTTTAAGTACATGAAAGCGATCATTAAAGGAGGCCCAGTCAGGATGTTCCAAAGGAAGGAGGGTGGGGCAACAAGAGGTCGTGGGTGTAAGCTGGAAGAGGGCAGGCTCAGAGGGGAGGGGAGGAGATGTTATTTCACTGAAAAGGTGGTGGAGCAATGGAATGCACTGCCCAGGGAGTTGGTAGAGGTGGAGACTGTGGATAGGTTTAAGAAGGGATGGGATAGGTAGAGGGGGAGGGTAAATCTGACCAGGCCCAATACAGGTGGATCATCTGGGACTGCAGAGAGTATAACCCAAGGGGGAAGGGGGACACCAAAATCAGCCCTCAGTGCGAGTGCTGAAAATCGAGCAGACTCAAGAGACCATTAGGCCTATTCTGCTGGCATTTTAGTATGTTAGTATGTAAGTTGCACAAAAACACTTTGCACGGCACTATTCGCTGAATATAGCATTGCGCCTGTATTCATATACATGCCCACTCAGTTTGCCCCTTGCATACATTATCATTTTGCCCGGTGCTAATGCAGTTTGCGCATGCTATTTGACCTTTTGAATATAGCAGATCAACGCTAACCCAGCACTAACCCTGCATAAATGGTTTGTGCCCAGCGCAAAGTTTTGAATATCTAGCCCTATGTATCTTAGAGTATAGTTCATTCGGTAGTCCGTCACTGCCTGAAGCCTTTCCATATGGTAAGTTATTAATAACAGACTCTTATTACAGCAGGATTATGGGTCTTAATAATGTGAGGAAAAACCTTTCTGGAATTTTTGCAAATCACAGGGGTTCAACCATGTGTCTGTGTTCTCTTCCATAAGCACGGGATCAGCGAGGAACATGCTTTGAATATATTTATCTATCTCAGATAAAATAACTTTTGTGATGTCACTACTTCCCCAGATGATGTAATTTGCTGTCTTACCTCTTTTTTGTCTCTGTTTAGCACAGCTTTCAAATTGATTTATAGTATCCTGTCTCCCTTGCATCCCAAATCTCTGTTCAGTTTCCAAAGGTCTGCATCTGTTATATTGTGCTCGAGTCAAATGGTGCTTAATACTAGCTATTTCAGACATGTCTACATGTTCTCCTTTATTTAATCTAGACTATGCTAGTAGCAATTTGTTTCTAAATTCAGTATAGGAATTCTGTTTAGATTCACCCAGCAGTCTGCCGATGTTCTGAAAATATTTTCTAATATCAAATTGGGTGTCTTTCCACTGCTGCTGTATGGATTCATATAAAAATGCAGAGATGTTCTTGCCTCCAATATGGAATGAAAACTTTCCATTAACTCTGGGTGCTCCAATAAAGAGACATTCATTTTCCAATACCCAGGACCCTTAGAGGTGGCTGGGTAATTATACATAGTAACCCTAAATAAAACATGATCTGAAGTAGCCACTGGTGTAATGGTAGATCTATGCTGTAGATTAGGGGAGATTAGCCAATAATCAATACGTGATTTTCTATTTCCTGAAAAGTAAGTGTATAGTACATTGTGGCCAACATTGTAAAATACATTGTGTAGCGTTGTAAAACTAATCAGATTATTTAAAAAGGTTAAGTCACAATATAACTGAGTGCTTCTAGCTCCTCTATTTGACACATTCCTATTTATATTAAAGTCCCCTCCAAAGAGGACATTCTTCCTAGTAAAAAGGTATGGTTGAATCTTTTGTAACAATGAAATCCCCTCTGTTGTATTCTGGGCTGCATAAATGTTTATGAGATGAAATTCCAAATGTTGTATAGAAACATCAAGCAAGAGACACCTACCTGCCTCTATCTCTACTATGTTGGTCACTTTCAAAGAAGGATTCAAAAAACAAATACCTAGTCCTGAACACAGAATCTCCCGCCCCAGACCAATAACATTTCCCCCATAACCAAGCATCAGAGGCTTCTTCAAATTCATCAGCTGTATATAATCTTGCATCCGAAAAAAAATCAACATTAGACCCTGTAAAGAGATCAAAAGTGACTAATTTTTTCCTCTCTAACATACTGTAATGCTGTTCACATTCAAACTAGCAATTTTCTGGTAATATGAAGTAGTAGTAAGTTAGGTATATGCAGTCAGGTAGAAACTTGTTTTTATCTCAAAGCTTTTTCTAAGCCCTATTCCAAGACCCACTTTCTTTTTTGATTTTTTACACACTCTGGGATGTTGCGATTGTCGGTGTCAGAAATAGGGGCAGTCCAGAGGAGGGCAACTAAAATGGTGCAGGGTCTGCAAGAGAAGCCGTATGAGGAGAGATTAAAGGAGCTTAATATGTATACCTTTGAGGAAAGAAGGGAGAGGGGGGACATGATAGAAACTTTTAAGTACCTCAGTGGAATCAACAAAGTCCAAGAGGGTAGCATCTTTCAGAAAAAGACTTGCAAGAACAGGGGACACAATTTAAAGATAGAAGGAGAGGCGGTTCAAAGGGCACAATGTGAGGAAGTATTATTTCACAGAGAGGTAGTGGATGCATGGAACAGCCTTCCTGAGGAGGTTGTAGGGTCTAAAACTGTGGGAGAATTCAAGAATGCATGGGACAGACATAAGGCAATTCTTGTGGGGGGTAGGAAGAAATAGGCTGTTGGTTAACTAGGATCTGTGGCCTATCCTGTAGGTAGGGAAATGGGCAGACTAGATGGGCCTAGCAGTTCTTATCTGCCATCAAAGTCTATGTTTCTATGTTTCTAAATGAGATCTCTATGAGAGGATGATCAAGATGCCGTATCTGAGTCTTGTTCATTGTTGTCCATATCTAAGGGCAGTACTTCATATTTATTTGATAGGGTTAATCCTATGGTTGAAGGAGGAAGAGGATCTTCTCTTAAGTGTGAAGGTCTTGCACTGTTTATCCCTTGGTCATTACTAACCTCTGGTAGAGGCAGAGGAAGGGAGGGTGGTGGGGGCATGACCCCTGAATCTTTGTGGTCACTAGATTCTGTTATGTTACCAGTCTTCAGACCATGACTCTCTACAGGTGTGCTTGATGCTCTTTTTATTCTGGGTTCCCATATAGAGCTAGATGGGTCACAGTCAGCAGTGCCATGTGGGGGTTCTGCAGTAGGTCTCAGGGCTGGGCAAGGGTCTCTAGGTGGTCTAGGGTTCTGAGACTCTCCTGTTGATGTTGCCATTGTATTATTATAAAAGTCTTGCATGGCAAAATCTACATAATCTGTAATATGTGATGCCCATGGACACTCTGTGAATGAGTGACCAGCCTTATCACAGAAGTTGCAGGTTGGAGCATTGTTACATTCCATCCCTGAGTGGCCTAGTTCCCCACAATGAAAACATACTATTTTGTCACAGTTAGTACTAATGTGGTGGGATGACCCACATTTTTTTTTTAATCACTACTTGATTTTTGTGCTTTCACCGGCAGCCCCCATCCAACCGCCCCCCCACCCAGACCCATCCCTCGGAATTACTGGTGCTTACCTTGCTCAGCCTGGGAGTGGCGCCTGCGGGGAGTCGGTCTTCATCCTGCTGCTGGCGTATTTTCCCCTCCATTTTTTCTCCCAGGTGCCCTAGGAGTATGCATGCATGCGCATGGAGGCGTGCATGCACCATACAGCCCCGGTTAAGACCCCTTCCCTCACCCCAATGCCTAATGCCTGGGCACCCTCTGAGCCCGTGCTTCCCCTAGCCCCATTGGGGGTTGCCATTGGCCAAGGGATGCCACACTACCTCCTGGAGAGGAGATCTTGCCTGCCAGTAGCTCCATCTAGCTGTGCCCTCCCCCACCCGTTGCCAACCTCTGACGACCCAGGCTCATTCCTGAACCCGGGTCGCCGGCATGGGTCAAGGTAAGGCACCAGTGCCTCAACCATCTACACCACTGGGCCGGCTGGGTGACCCACATTTATGATGTTTTCTCATTTGCCCAGGGTAGAATATGAGTCCTTTATCCCTCCCTATAAAAAAGCAGTTGGGTAAATGTTGAAAATCATTGTCGATTTGGAAAAGTTTGACTTTGATGCACCATCCTCCATTCCAAAAGCCTTCATTATCCAAAATGGGTTCTGATGAGCCTTGTACATCACATGTCTTGTCCATCCAGTTTAAGATATCTATGATATTGACCCCTTCGTTATGCAATAATACAGTCACTATGTGAAAAGATTGTTTTGTGAGAGGGATAACTTGAAATGAGGACCAGAGAGAATTAATTTATAAGATAGAATTTTTTGTCCAGAATCTCTCTAAAATGGTTGGCGTTCTAAAACTGATGTCAAATGTTTGCTCTCCAAAAGCATGAATTAGGGCATAAACTTAATTTGGGGAAAAGCCTAGAGATTGCTTTAACAGGATTCACCTCACATAAAATCAATCAGGCAGATCACTCATGCCCCCTAAGTATCTAAGGCGAATAGCATTACGCCTTTTCACCTGCTCCACTGGTTTGTGAAAAAAGTACTGCGTAGGAGCGTTTTTGTTCAGGTTTTTCAAATGAAGGGCCAGAAGTACCTTTTTCCTCCTGTTCATGTCCCCCCTGCATTTGTCCCATATTATTATGATTTAACTCATCACCCCCTGACTGTGTAACTCACTGTGTGTCTTGAGAGCCCAAGGGAGAAAAGGAAACAGTACCTGAGTTACTTGTTGCCTATACCCCAGATCCAGCCCTGTATGGCAAAGGTTCCAATTAATGTACCGGAACTTGAGATCAATGCTGTCATATCCATTAAAACAGGATGGTCATCTTGCTTATCAAACTCCAGGTCCACTTCCCACGCACCCTCTTCAGTGTGTTTCCAACCTACCTTTTGAAGTGTGTCATCCGCTGAACATTCTCTGTCTCCCAGCATTTGATTGAAGCCAGTCGGTGGACTGTGTTCTGCAGTTTGTTTCTCGGGTGTATTATTGGTCGTAATTTGTGCTTTTTTTTCTGCCTGTAGTTGACCTTTAGCTGCCTTGAATTCCAATTCTGCATGCCAAATCCATTCTGCCAAAGTGATTTGAAGAGCTCTTTCTTGATCCTCCTCAGAGTCTAATACAATACTGTATCTGTATTTTGCCGCAAGATATCCGCAGTATGCTGAGACTCAATAGTGGCGATAGACACACCCGCCAAGGTCTCATTTGGATGAGTAGTCTCCAGCATCTCAGTCTCCATACTGAGCTCCTCTGTTGCACACACCTTCAGGACAGCGCCCCCCTATAGAACAGTAGGGGAATTTTTTATTCAAACTTCACAAAATCATTATACTTTTCAGAATATAACAGAATGCAAGTCATGCAAGCAAAATAAGTATTAAAGCATACAACCCCTCTAGGAAATATGAAAACTTATTCTAAATCATGATATAAATCAAAAAACCCGTATAATAAAAAATTACGTATTATTTCATACAATTCATATAGATACCCCCACCCCCACCCCTATGAGTAGGGAAATGTTTTTTCAATATCAAAAACAAATGTTTACAAATAGTGTTAATTCACACAAATAATAATATAAAAAAAAATATACATAAAAGCAAATAAGTATTTTCATCATACACTTTCTTTTTGAATGTGTCTGAATAGACATACAAACAATACATACATTGAGAAAACTCCCTTTCTTTCCTGTGTATTACCACAAAAAATAGTGGAGATGCTATATAAAAAGATCAAACCTATAGCAAATGTTAGAAAAATACAAACATTTTGTAAGATTAATAATATCATTCATAGAAACGTAGAAACATAGACTTTGACGGCAGATAAGGACCACTTGGTCCACCCAGTCTGCCCCATTTCCCTACCTATTGGATAAGCTGCAGATTCTATTTAACCAACAGCCTACTTCCTACAAACCCCACTATAATTGCCTTAAGTCTGTCCCATGCATGTTTGAATTCCCCCACTGTTTTAGACCCCACAACCTCTCCAGGAAGGTGGTTCCATGCATCCATCACTCTCTCCGTGAAAAAAATTTCTCACATACGCTTCTGAGCTCGCCTCTATCTTTAAATTGTGCCCCTTTGTTTCACACACCTCTTTTTGAAAGATGCTACCCTCCTGGACTTTGTTGATTCCTTGAGGTGCTTAAAAGTTTCTATCATGTCCCCCCATTCCTCCTTTCATCAAGTGTATACATATTAATCTTTCTCAGTCTCTCTTCATGTGGTTTCTGATGCAGACCCTGTACCATTTTAGTTGCCCTCCTCTGGACTGCTTCCATCCTGTCTATGTCCTTGCATAGATGAGGTCTCCAAAACTGCATGCAGTACTCCAGATGGGGTCACACCAACTGTTTGTACAGAGGGATAACCACTTACCTTTTTCTACTTGTGATGCCCCTCCCTATACATCCCAGTATCCCCCTGGCTCTCCTTACTGACTTCTTACATTGCTTACCCACCTTTAGGTCATCTGATATGACTACCCCCAGGTCTCTTTCCATTATTGTTGTTGTTAGTACCTCCCCTGCTATTGTATACTCTTCTCCAGGATTTTTATTTCCCAGGTGCATTACTTTGTACTTCTTTTCATTGACTCTAAGTTGCCATATGTCTGCCCATTCCTCCAACCTTGCCAAGTCCCTTCTCATCCTTTCTACCCCCACCCTTGTGTATCAACTCTGTTACAGATCTTTGTGTCATCTACAAAGAGGCATACCTTTCCTTCCAGACTCTCTGCAATGTCACCTGTAAAGATGTTAAAGAGGACTGGACCCAGTACTGAGTCCTGAGGTACTCCACTAGTAACCCCCCTTTCTTTGGAATGTGTTCCATTCACTATTACCATCTGTGTCCTGTTGGGCAGCCAGTTTGCTACCCAGGCTGCCATCCTGGGACCCTCTCCCAGCCTGGCTAACTTGATTATTAATCTTTTGTGCGGGACTGTGTCAATTGCCTTGCTAAAGTCTAGATAGGCCATATCCACAGCCCCTCCCTGGTCTATTGCTTTGGTCACCCAGTCAAAGAAATCGATTAGATTCGTCTGACATGACCTCCTTTCTGTGAATCCATGCTGCTTTGGGTCCTGTGCCCCACTGGCCTCTAGGTACTCAACAATTTTTTCTTTCAGAAGTGATTCCATCATTTTCCCCACCACTGAGGTCAAACTAACAGATCTGTAGTTTCCTGCTTCTGCCTTGATCACACTTTTGTGAAGGGAAATCACATCTGCCCTCATCCAGTCCTCAGGTACCACCCCATCCTCGCATGATTTGTTAAAAAGTGTGGTCAGTGGTGTCACTAGGTCCTCTCTTAGTTCTTTTAGGATTCTGGGATGAATCCCGTCAGGCCCCATTGCTTTTGTCCACCTTTGAGTTTTAGGAGTTCTTTCAGGACTCTTTCTTCTGTAAATGGACTGGTGTCAACCCCCACCCAGAGTGTTTCTATTGTCTGGTTTAGGTAACTTTCCTTCTTTTGTGAATACTGAGCAAAGTATTCATTCAGTATCTCTGCCTTTCACTGCCTCCCTCTGCCCACCTCCCTCTCCTTTATTAATCTTCCCTATCCCTTCCTTAACCTTTCTATGTTCCCTAATGTACTAGAAAGGTTTTCATCTTCTTAACTGAGTTGGCTATCTTTTCCTCGGTTTGGGCCTTTGATTTTCTGACTGCCTTCCCCACTTCTTTCTGCTTTAATTGATACAGTTCCCTGCCGTGCTCCTTCTGTGATTCCTTATAGAAACATAGAAACATAGAATTTGATGGCAGATAAGGACCGCTTGGCCCACCCAGTCTGCCCATTTCCCTACCTAATGGATAAGCTGCAGATCCTAGTTAACCAGCAGCCTACTTCTTCCTACCCCCACCCCCTAGAATTGCCTTATGACTGTTCCATGCATGCTTGAATTCCACCACTGTTTTTGACTCCACAGCCTCCTCTGAAGGCCATTCCATGCATCCACAACCCTCTCTGTGAAAAAATACTTCCTTTAAATTACCTCTGGGCCGCCCTCCTCTATTTTCAAATTGTGCCTCTTGTTCTTGCACGCCTTTTTTTGAAAGATGCTACCCTCTTGAATTTTTTGTTGATTCCCTTGAGGTACTTGAAAGTTTCTATCATGTCCCCCTCTCCTCCTTTCCTCGAGGCTATACATGTTAAGCTCCTAAGTCTCTCTTCATGTGTCTTCCGGTGCAGACCCTGCACCATTTTAGTTGCCCTCCTCTGAGACAGCTTCCATCCTGTCTATGTCTTTATGCGGAGATTGGGTCTCAGAACTGCACACAGTACTCCAGATGGGGTCTGACCAGCTGTCTGTACAGAGGTATAATAACTTCTTGTTTTCTACTGGTGATGCCTCTCCCTATGCATCCCAGTATCCCCCCCAACCCTCTTTGCCCTCTCCACATTGCTTGCCCACCTTTGGGTCATCTGATATGACTGCCCCAGGTCCTTTCCATTTTTGTTGTTGTTAGTATCTCACCCCCATTGTGCTCTTCCCTGGGTTTTGTTTCCCAGGTGCATTACCTTGCACTTCTTAGCATTGACTCTAAGCTGCCATACATTTGACCATTCCTCTAACCTTGCCAAGTCCTTCTCATCCTTTCCACCCCACCTTGTGCATCAACTGTGTTGCAGATCTTTGTGTCATCTGCAAAGAGACATACTTTTCCTTCCAGTCCCTCTGCAATCTCACTTATAAAGACATTGAAGAGACTGTCCTAATACTGGTCCTGACGGTACCCCACTAGTAACCCCCCTTTCTTCAGAGTGGACTCCATTTACTATTACTCTCTGTGTCCTATTCTCCAGCCAATTATTTACCCAAGCTGTCATCTTGGGACCCACTCCCAGGCTGGCTAACTTGTATATTAATCTTTTGTGTGGGACTGTGTCAAATGCCTTGCTAAAGTCTAGGTAGACCATGTCCACAGCCCCTCCCTGATCTATTACTTTGGTCACCCAGTCAAAGAAATCTATCAGATTTGTCTGGCATGACCTTCCCACTGTGAATCCATGTTGCCTTGGGTCCTGTACCCCTCTAGCCTCTAGATACTTGACAATTCTTTTCCAGAAGTGATTCCATCATTCTCCCTACTACTGAGGTTAAACTAACAGGTCTATAATTTCCTGCTTCTGCCTTGTCCACTTCTTTGTGAAGGGAATCACATCTGCCCTCCAGTCCTCGGGTACCACCCTTCCTTCCGTTGATTTGTTAAAAGAGGTAGTCAGGTGGTGTCGCCAGTTCACTTTTAGTTCTTTTAGAATTTGGGATGAATCCCATCAGGCCCCATTGCTTTGTCCACCTTCAGTTTTAAGAGTTCTTTCAGAACCCTTTCTTCTGTAAGTGGGCTGGTATCAACTTCTGTATCCAGAGTGTTTCTACTGTTTGTTTTAGGTACCTCCCTCCCTTTGTAAATACTGAGTAAAAATATTTGTTTATTATCTCTGCCTTTTCACAGTCACCCTCTGCCCACCCTCCTCCCTTTATTAGTTTCTACTATCCTCCCTTGGTCTTCCTTTTGCCCCTGATGTACCTATAAAAGGTTTTATCCTTCTTAACTGAGTTAGTATCTTTTCCTCGGTTTGGGCCTTTGCTGTTCTGACTGCCTTCCCAGCTTCCTTTTGCTTTAACTGATACAGTTCTCTGTCCTGCTTCTTCTGTGATTCCTTGCACTTCCTGAATGCTTTCTTTTTCTCTTGAACCTTCACTGCCACTTCCTTTGAGAACCAAAGTGGTTTCTTACATCGTTTCATTTTGTTTATTTGCTTCACACAAAGGCTTGTTACCTTATACTTTTTGAATGCAGCCTTTTTCTCTTTAACCTTCCCTAACACCTCTTTTGAGAACCATAGTGTTTTTTTATTCCGCTTTGTTTTCTTTATTTGTTTCACACGAAGGCTTGTTACCTCCATGATGGCAGTTTTGTTTTTTCTCCATTGTTCTTCCACCCCTCCTTTCTGGCCATTTGCTAATGCATTCCTCAGTATTCACCCATTATGCCAAAGTCAGCCCTTCTAAGTCCAGTATACTTGTCTTTGTTGGCTTGTCTCACAGTTGTGTTTATTGTGAAGCACACTGTGCAATGGTTCGCTTGTTCCCAGATGTCTACTGACTTCTAAATTTGTGATCCTCCTCTCTCATTTGAGATGATACCAGGTCTAATATTGCTCCCTCCCGAGTTCCACCACCAGCTGTCTAAGGCATGCCCCCTGTAGGGCATTGAGAATGACCCTGCTCTTGGATGTGGCTGCAGTCCATGCCATCCAGTTAACATCTGGCATATTCAGGTCCCCCATCAACAGTATTTCCCCTTTTTCAGCCATTTTGAGATTGTTCTCTTATCATTTTCTTGTCCATTTCCTCCCCTTGAGATGGGGGGGAGCTGTATACAACCCCTCTGTGTATTATGATGCCATTCCCTGTCTCCAATGTGACCCAGAGTGCCTCTTGTCCTCCTCCTTTACTTTTTAGTTCTGTAGCTTTGATCCCTTCCCTTATGTAGAGAGCTACTCTACCTCCTCTTTTACCCTTCCTGTCCCTTCTGTAGATTGTGTACCCTGGTATGTTGACATCCCAGTCATGGTTCTCCATGTACCATGTTTCAGTAGCTGCCACAATATCCGAGTGTTCCTCTTCTATCAGGGCTACTAGCTCAGGAAGCTTGTTTCCCAGACTATGGGCATTGATACTTATTGCCCTCCTTTTAATGTTGTCATTATCCTTTTTTACCCCATCCCTGCTCTTATTGCCCTTGTCTATTTTTCCATTTCCCCCTGTCCTGCCCCCTGTCAAGCTCTGTATCTCAGTGTTTACCCTACTACCTGCCATGTTTTGTGGGGGGAGGCTTGAACGTTTCTGCTTCCTATCAACACCTCCCCCTTGGCTAGTTTAAAAGCTTGCCAAAGAAGCATTTAAACCTGTCACCTAGGAGCCTGGTTCCCTTCCTGGACAGATGCAGACCATCATACCAGCATAGACCTTCATCTCTCCAGGTGGACCTCCAGTCCCCAATGAAGCCAAAGCCCTGTGCTCTGCACCAGTTTTGCAACCATTCATTAAACTGCATGGTGTGCAGTACCCTAGCCTCACCCCTGCCATAGACTGGCAGCACCTCTGAGAAGGTTACTGTGCTTGCTACCTGTCTGAGGCCCCTCCCCAACTCCACAAATTCATCCTGCACTGCACTGATCTCATGCCTAGCTAGGGCACTTGTCCCAAGGTGGACAATAATATCTAGTTCCCTCTCCTGTGATGCTGCTTCTGCAATCCTGAGGATTTGCTTCCTGTCCATCCAAGCCATGGCACTAGTCAGGCACCTTACATCCCTGTCCTCTCCCTTCCCCAGGTCTACACCCCTAACAACTGAGTCCCCTATCAAAAGCTGTTTCCTTCCCCTGTGATGTCCCTTGCCACCCATTTGTGGGTCTCCCTTGTGGATGTCCCCAGCATTCTTCTTGGTCTCTACTGGCGAGGTGCATCATAGAGGAACCTTGATTTGCCTGACTGATACATGATTTGGTAGAGGTTATAACTAGAGTAAGCCATGCCTCTGTTCCACCACCCTCACCCTCCCAGAACCCCCTGTGGTCCAACTGCTCTTCACACTTGACAACCTCTGAGGCAGTGGTTGTGCAACTGGTGCTCTTTGGATAGGGGAGGACACCTTAGTCCTTGCCAGTTCAGCCCAGAGGTGGGCAACCTCCTCCCTCAGAGCTGATAGTTGCTTGCAAATAGGGCACCTACCCATTATTCAATTTCAGGTGTACTCTAACCATTACTGTTGATAAAGCCTGCTAGAACACAAAAAATACTTTACCCTGTATCCATTCACAGTATATTATCCCACCAGGCCTTATATCTTTATTTCGATTCTTGTCGTTTAGTAGCATTCCTTATTGAAATTATACTTTCATGTAAAGACCAAAAAAGTTGTTCAGGTGTAAGAAATGTCTTCCGTAAAGACCATTGACATCTACTTTGCCAAATATGATACTTAAAACAACACAGTATCAATTGCATTGTATCTGTATTATAATCCTGCCATGACTGAGGTAAGATTCCCCAAAAAATAATATCCAGAGTCAATATTATGAAATAAGAGTTTTTCCAATACCTATAGACATATGACCAGAATTGTAAGACGCAACGACATTCAAAATGCAATTGTTCTATGGTTTCTATTTGTTGTGTACAAAAATTAGATCTGGGACATACTCATTCACTAAATTTCTTATGCTTCAAATTATCTTTCAAGTTTAGTTCCTTACGCACACTTAACCAAAGAACATCCCACGTATGTACCGGTGTTCTATGTTGTATTAACAGTTTTCTATATAGGCAAATTGCCCCTGGGGTTTATCATGAAAAGGAGGTTGCTCCAAAAATAATTGGGATAAAATAAACTGATAAAGAGTTTTACGAGATGAATAAATACATATAGATTTATGTAGTCTCCAAATTTTTAGTTTTCCAGAACAATTTTCCACATAGGAAGGTAATCCTAATAAGGATTTTTGTCTGGGATAGCCTGTTCCATGTCCCATGTTTGCAACCAAGGACCCACCTGATCCCATACCCATACCCATACTCTCCAGATACTCTCTGTAGATTGTAATAAAGGTATAATATTTTTGTAAAAAAACATAAAAAAAAAATACCAGATGCACCATTCCTATACTACTCTTTTTTAATGGCAAATAAGTAATGATCTGCTTCACTTGATTGAGGCTGCTACCCAATATCCCTTGGGGAAAAAAAACACTATACACCCTGGTTTCTAATTGTTGAGGAATCATATATACAGTATCAAGATGAAGGAACATACTTAATAAAAATGTTTTAATCATATATACCCACTTTGATTTTGATAAGAACCATTTGTTCCATCTAGTAACTGTATGTTGAGCCTCTGTTAAGATGATATCCCAATTGAAAAACTCATATCACCAGAACCAAAATATATGCCCAATATTTCACACAGTGAGTTAACTAGTTGCACCCCTACCCAGGCCTGTGTATCTGCATACATATCTCCTATCTGAAGACACTTACATTTTGGCAGATTTATCTGTGAACCTGTTCCTTGAGTGAAGTCACTTAACATTGTTTCTAGCACTCCACCAGAGGGGAGGTCTGCTAAAGCAAAACATAAATCATCAGGATAGGCTACATACTTAACTTCATCATCAACAACATCACTAGAAAGAGATAAGCCAGTAATATTCATATCAGGAGAAACATTTTGTAATAAAGGCGTTAAGGACAAAATATATAAAAGAGGACTTAAAGGATATCCCTGGCATACTCCTCTTGTAGTTCCACAGGGCTTACCTATCCATCCATTAATAAATGGGTCTGTGTAAGCTATATCATAATATGTTTTTAACCAGTCTATAAAGGGTTGGAGAAATTTGAATTTTTGCAAACATTGTCAAAGATTGGAATGAGGAACTTGGTCAAAAGCCTTGGTCTGATCTAGACTAAGTAAAAAAAACTGATAACTCCTCATTATTACCCCTTTTGAATAACTCCCATAATATTATTACACCATCTGTAATCTGTCTGCCTGGAACTGAACAAAACTGTGTTGGGGAAATTATGCCCGGAAGAACCGCTGCTATCCTATTTGTAAGAGTTTTCGTAAGAATTTTGAGATCCGAATTCAGTAAGGTAATGGGTCTCCAATTATGAAGTACCTCCCTATCTCCTGATTTATGTATTAAAATCACTAGACCGCTATTTAAAATTTTCTGATGAAGAGTGTTGTGAGAGACAATCGTTAAATATTTGAGTCAATTCTCGCAACAATACTTGTTTAATCTGTGCATATAGTTGTATAGTTCATTTGGGACTCCATCTGGTCCTGGAGATTTCCCAGTATGTAATTTTGCTATGACATTTTGTATTTCTAGTGTGGAAACTGGAGCAGTTAAAGAAATAAGGAAATGTTCTGGAACCCGACGGAGATTACAATCATGCAACCATTCCTCTGAGATTCCCATAACTGTGGGCCTGCAGAAAAGGTCTTTAAGATATAATTTTCAACTTCCTGTAACATTTCCACCCATTTAGATCAAATGGTCCCTTCTGCTGTCTTTAATTGTTTAATAGCTTTCTGTTTTTGTTGATGTTGGCAAGAATTAAAAGGATTGTTAAAAACTTGTTTTCCTTGGGTTCCAAACCTCTGCTCTGTTTCTAAGGATTTCATCCTATTGTACCATATGTTAGTCATGTCATGTTTGATTTGTGCAATTCTGTCCTGGGAAATATCAACACCTTTAGTTTGTAACATATGCAAATGAATGAGTGCTTGTCTGAGGGTCCAGTAAGTGTCATTTTTAAATTTCCCACACATTTTCCCTATAGTTTGAAAATATTCCCTGATATCTTGTTTTGTGTCCTCCCACCATTCTTGTGTGGAATTATACAGAAAACAAACTGATTTTCTAGCAGTAAGAACATATTGAAAACCTTCTTGTACTTCTGGTATCTCTAATAATGAAAAAACACAGAAACATAGAAACATAGAAGTTGAAGACAGATAAGGACCACAAGGCCCATCCAGTGTGCCCATTTATTTTACCTTATGAATGTGCTATATGCCTTTACTCTGTCAATGGCCTATCTATTAATACTCATCTTATTGCTCCCTTATGCCTATCCCAAGCCTGTCTGAAGCCTTGCACTGTATTCATATCAACCACTTCCTGAGTTAGGCTGTTCAACGGATCCACCACCTTTTCTGTGAACAAGAACTTCCTCACATTACCCCTTAATCGGTCTCCCTCTAATCTCATGCTGTGTCCTCTAGTCCTGCTATTTTTCTTAGAAACATATTAGACTCTTTTACCTTGTTAATGCCCTTAAAATGTTTGAATGCTTCAATCATATCACCTCTCTCCCTCTTTTACTCCAGGGTATACATATTGAGCTCCATTAATCTGTCCTCATATGTTTTCTGAGGCAGTCCCAGCACTATTTTGGTTGCCCTTCTCTGTACTGCCTCCATTTTGCTAATGTCCTTGTGCAGGTGTGACCTCCAGTACTGCATGTAGTACTCCAGATGGGGCCTAGCCAGTGTCTTGTAAAGAGGGATTATTACCTCTCTCTTACAACTTGTGATGCCCCTACTAATGCACCCCAACATTCCTCTAGCCTTATCTACTGCTTTAGTGGTCTGTTTGGATGATTTTAGGTAATCTGTGATGATGATGCCCAAGTCTCTTTCTTCCTTTGTGACTGCCAGCAACTCCCCTCTCAGCCTATAGGTAGCTTCAGGGTTTCTCTTCCATATGTGCATGATCTTGCACTTCTTTGCATTAAAGCTCAGTTGCCACTCTTCTGACCATTTTGCCAGTTTATCCAGATCTCTTCTCATTCTGTCCACCCCATCTGGATCATCAACTCTGTTGCAGATCTTGGTGTCATCTTCAAACAGACAAACCTTACCCTCCAGTCCATCTGCAATGTCACTGATGAAAATATTGAAGAGGACTGGCCCCAGGACTGATCCCTGAGGTACCCCACTTGTGACTTGCATCTCTTCTGACTGTATACCATTTACCATCACTCTTTGTTTTCTGCCTGCCAACCAGTTTTCCACCCAGTTGACCAATGTCTGACCGACCCCAAGCCTACCCAGCTTATTAATCAATCTTCTATGTGGAAGAGTATCGAAAGCTTTGCTGAAATCAAGGTAGGTGACATCAACTGCACCCCCTTGGTCCACCACTCCGGTTATCCAGTCAAAGAAATCTATGAGATTAGTTTGGCAGGACCTTTCTGTTGTAAACTCATGCTGTCTTGGATCCAGTGCTCCTATGTATTCCAGGTGTTGCACTCTCCTTTCCCTAAGGGGTGCTTCCATAATCTTGCCCACTTCTGAAGTAAGACTGATTGGTCTGTGGTTCCTACCTCCTCCCTGCTGCCACTTTTGTGGAGTGAGATCACATAAACCCTTCTCCAGTCTTCTGGGACCTCTCCTGTGCTCAGAGACTCACTAAACAGTTCTGATAATGGCTCTACTAGTTCCACCCTTAGCTCCTTTAGTACCCTGGGATGTATGCCATCAGGTCCTATTGCCTTGTCCACCCTGATCTTAGTGAGCTCTTGTAGGACACTTTCTTTTGTGAAGAGACTTGTGCACACCTCCCTCCCTCCTGTGTCCATGGTGCTAAGCTATGGGCCCTGCCCTACCTTCTTCTCAGTAAATACTGAGCAGAAGTATCTATCTTATCTTTTTAGAGTAGATGCTTTTCCTTGGTCCTCCTCCACACACTCCCTCTTATCCCCTTTGATCTTAGCAAAACCCCCTCTGTACTTTCTCTTTTCACTAATGTATCTATAGAAAGTCTTGTCCCCTTCTTTTACTGTTAGTACTAGTGTTTCCTCACTTTGGGCCTTTGCCTGCCTTACTTCCTACCCTGCTTCCCTTAGGGAAGTTTGGTATGCCTCCCTATCTTTGTCCTGCTGCATTCCCCCTATATTTCCTGAAGGCCGACCTTTTGGTTCTAATATTTTCTGCTGCTGTTCTTGAGAGCCAAAGTGGTTTCCTGCTTCTTTTGCTCTTGCTTATCTCCCTAACACAATGGGATGTTGCTTCAAGTATTGCATCCTTAATTTTTGCCCACTTTGCCTGTACCCCCCTCACCTGTATTTCTTCTTGCCAGGGCTAGCTTAACTCTGTTGGCCATCTTATCAAAGTCAGCTCCTCTGAAGTCCCATATTTGTACCTTGGAATAGGATGATTTAGTTCTAGCGGCCAAATTGAACCATACCATGTGATAGTCACTGGCCCCCAGGTGACCTTCTACATGTAGAACTGTGATCCTTTCCCCATTAATCAGTACTAGATCTAGGATAGCCCTAGCTCTTGTGGGTTGTTGAACCAGTTGTTTGAGGACCTCCCCTGCAGAGAATCCACTATGTGTCTAGTTCTGATTGATGTTCTTGTTGGTATTGACCAATCTGTATCTGGCATGTTGAAGTCTCCCAATGTCAGAACCTCCCCTTTAGCTGTCATGTTTTGTAAATCTTCTAACAGTAATGTGTCTATGTCCTTCCCCTGATCTGGAGGCCCGTAGACAACCACAGTTTGTATGGCAGTCCCATTTCCTGTTTCCAGGGTGACCCACAGTTCTTCTGGCTCCTTATGTGTATTCTGAATTTCTGTAGCTTTGATATTTTCATTGACATAAAGGAACAGTCAGTCCCCCCCCCCCGGTTTTTACTTTGGTTTCTTCTGAACAGTACCTAGCCAAGTAGTGAAGTCTTCCAAGTGTGTTTACTGGTGAACCATGTCTCACTAATGGCTACTATGTCCAGTTTAGCCTCTGTCATTGTTGCCTGCCGGTCTGGGATCTTGTTTCCCCAGACTGTGGGTATTTGTGTACATGATTCTCCAAAAGTTCAATTACAAAGACCAGGACCTCTAGAGGTCTAATGAAAATGATAGCATACCATGATCAGAAGTAGCTACCAACTGCACCTGTGTCTCTCTAAAGGACAGTGTATGTGTAAAACAATATAATCTTCTAGTCTGTTTTTTTATCTTGGAAAAAAGTAAAAGTGTTTCTTTGATGTTGTGAACAATAAGTGTCTCTAAGGTAATTTCATAAATTAAATCATTAAGAAAATTTGCATCACAAAAGGATTTATCATTGTTAAGGCCCTTATCGGTATGTAGTCTACTAATACTAAAATCTCCTCCCAAAATTATATTTCTGCTTAAATATAAATATGGCTGGATCAGTTCAAGTAACTCTATCCATACAGCTTTTTCTTGCATAAACATTTATTAAATGAAGATCTTCTCCTTGAATCTTAACATCCAACAACAATGCTCTACCTGGAGCAATATCAACCAAATAAATAAGTTTGAAATCTGACATTGTAAAACAAATACCTAAGCCACAACATAAGTTAATGCCTTCTGACCAGTAACTCGGGCCCCAAATCCATGAATCTGAAGGTGTTTCAAAGTCATCTAGGTCATATAAAAGAGTATCTTTCAAGAAAATAATATCATGCTTGTAATATAGAGAATAATATATGGGGTGGCCTGTGTAACGAGATTTTACACACCGGTTGTGGGATGCTACATAAACCCGAGGTGCAAGGGGTTTGTGACAGACCCTGGCAGTGTGTAAATCAAACTTTCACTAAGCCACCCTGTATTTTATTTTTTATAATTGCTGGCGTGCGCTTTTTTGCCTCAGCAATTATAGAAAATAAAACAAAGAAAATGCGGAAAGCAAATTCAGCAGCCATGGAGCAGTCCAGTTTCTGTGCAGTCCCCAAGTTACAGTACGTTTATTCGAGGGATAAAGAAATGGACTTTTCATTTAAAATTTTGATTAAATGCATTTTTATGTTAAAATCAAAACTGACTGCCCAGCAGCAGTTGTGGTGAGCTGGCGTATGATTGCTGAGATGGCTCCCCAGCGCGTGCCAAGTTTCCCTTTTTTTTGTTTTGTTTTATTGCAGGGTCAGAGGGAGAGTTTAGTTTTTCACGAAAAGCAGCTTACCGCCAAAATCGAGGGGTGAAGTCTGTGGGGACACCCGGAGCTGCGAGAGCATGAATCACTCAGTTGTTTTATTCACTCTGCGGTTGTTTGTGTCTCACGCTATGCTCTAGAGCACAATGGCGCATGTTTGCCGTTATAACTGGTTGAGGTAGTTATAACGGCAAATTATAATTCGATTTTTGTATGGAAAAAAAATTG
Organism: Neoceratodus forsteri; assembly: GCA_016271365.2. NCBI lineage: Eukaryota > Metazoa > Chordata > Ceratodontiformes > Ceratodontidae > Neoceratodus > Neoceratodus forsteri. The sequence goes on along the minus strand of CM057449.1, from coordinate 535,500,580 downwards.
TGGCCAGTAATTATATGAAAATAATGCATATGCCGCCAATCTTTTCTTTTCTGACCTAATACTGTTTACATTTAAACTAGCTACAGTTAAGTTATATTTAGATATTGATTGTTTCTGAGTGTTAAGTTGTTAATGCTTTTTTCGAGCACTTTTCCATAACAACAACATAAGCCCCATCCATTTCTTTTTTGGGGGGAGCTTTCACTGCATCAGATTGGTTTTCCTTCTCTGTAGCAATATCCATCTGTGAGGAAGTACAAAAATCAGCATCAGAGTCCCCTTCCTCTTCCATATGATCCTGCAATAATGCCTCATAATTTTTTGAAACTAGAATATCCTCAGTAGTGGGACTGGGCAAAGGGATAATAGATTTAAATAATCTTTTTATTGGGATTTGTTGAAATTCTGACACAGGTACTGGTGGGGGACCATAGAGACAGTACCTTCAGCCTGCTGCTTTTTGGTGTTCCCAGGGGGGCCCTTAGATGTAGATGGTAAAACTTGGTCTTGTCCCAGAGCTGGGTGTTGTATACTAGAGGAAGAGGGGGCAGCCTTCTGTTTCATAGCCTCAGCATATGTACGAGTGGAAGGGGGGGTTGATTCACAGGGCCCAGAAGCAGCCTGATGCCTGAACAAATGGCAGCATCTCTAGAAACTTTAGAAAGGCAATAGTCTTGTATGCCATAGTCAACATCATCCGTGTTATACGCTGCTTTGGGGTAATCTGTGAAATTGTAAAACTTAAAAAATTGTGCCCTACATCTCCACATAGGTTGCATGTAGGAATTTTATCACAATAAGAACCTAAGAGACCCAGTTCTCCACAATTTGCATATTGAATAGAATCACAGGAATTACTCATATGTCTACTAGAACCACATTTATAGCATTGTCTTAATTGTCAAGGATAGAAAATAAACTCTTTATCTCTTCTGAGAAAAAAGCAGTTTGGCAAATGTTGAAAATCAGCCTATTGTTGATGTACTTTCACATTTATGCGCCACCCCCTATTCCAGAACCCTTCACTATCAAAACTCGGTTGCGGCAGACCTTTCATCTCACAATGCCTTTCCAACCAGAAAATAATATCCACCACATATTCAGTTCTAAAGAGCACAGTTATAAAACAAGTAGCTTGTTTAGTAAGTGGGATAACCTGAAAAGGTGTCCATAAAGGATTAGTTTTTAGCAGAGAGTATTTAGCCCAAAACCGTTCCAAAAGATCAGGGGTTCTAAAACTAACATCAAAGGAGTGTTCACCTGAGATGTAGATTAAGGCATACACATCCACTGGCGTGAAACCCAGAGTCTGTTTCAGTAATATTTGACCCACATATTGTCTGTTGGGGGCTCCTCCAAACCTTCCAGATAAAGCAATCTAATTGCATTTCTGTGTTTAGCAAGTTCAATTTGTTTACTAAAATTACTAAAGCAGGTAGCAGCCTGAGTTCTGGTAACTAGACATTCCTCACCATCACTATGTGTGAGAACATCAACATCAATATTAACAGTCTTATCCTGAAATGGTTGTGCAGGACCCGATTGCTCTGTCCCAACATCCCCCTGAGTTGCCTTGAAAAATATCTCTTGCTGTGAGCCTAAAGGTGAAAATGGTATACTACCAGCTTCCATCTGAGTAGTATTGCCTATAGTCAATGCAGGAGAATGAGAATCCATATTTATCTGTCCCACAGGCCGTTGTTCTGGAGTTAATTCTCCCTGATACTCTGGGTCAGCGACCCACTGCCCGATCACAAGGTGCATCCATCTGGCTTTTTGAAGCACTGTCTCGGGCATCCACTGCTCCACAGAAGTCTGCTCAGATGTGCTTCTTTTCTCTGCCTGAGCCATCAAGCCAAAAAATTTTGTCACAGGAGTGCCAAAACCAAATAAGAGCTTACTCAGGAGCTTGGAAATTGAAGCTGAATTCACAGGTATACTATGCTGAGTTTTCTCTGTCTCCTCCAACTGTTGTTTTACTCATAGATAATCCCTTTCCACCTGATGAAGTTCCTCTGTTAAAAGCTGTTTTTGATCCATAGCAAGCTTTGGTGATTTCTCTAAAAGAAGTGTGCCATCACTGGGGTGTACTGAGACTCTCTCAGAGCCTTGTGGTAATTTCTGAGGAACATCCTCTTGCTCTATAAGTACCGCATTTTCCACATTGCCTTCCACAGCAACATGTAGCTCTACAGCTGTTGCCATACTGTTTCCAATGACCATCTTCCACCAGGTTGACAGTGCCCCCTGCCACAAGAGTAGATGAATTTCCCCAGTGCCCTGGCCAAATTTTCCCCATTCATTAAAAATGCCACCAACAGCTTAATCTAGTTCCATTTCAGCTGGCATCCATCTGTATCCCGCTCCCCCAGGATGAGGCTAAAAATAGGCAGAATAGTCCTCTTTTCGTCCTCAACAAACATTAACTAAAAAAATATATATGTATTTTCAAAAAACGTGCCACCAATGAAACAGAGCAGTAATTGTGAACATTCACTGTGTTTCCAGACTTAAAGATTGGAATGACAACAGCCCTTTTTCAAATATCAGAGACAAGTGAATAACGAAGTGACAAAGTAAACATTTTTGTTAAAGGGTAACAAATAATATCCGCAATGATCCTCATGAGTCTAAAATCCACACCATCCATGCCCACAGTATTTACATGTGATATACATACAATCCATCATAAGGTTGGAAGGTAGAGATAATTAGTGAGCAGAAAAAAATATGGCATGGTAACTCAGAGGTATACAGTAACATCTAATTCTTTGTTTAGACCCCTTAGTTCAATAGCATTCAGAACATATATCCACCTGTATTCCTTTTTAAGGATGGTTTTAATTCAATCTACTCCCTTTGGTGGCAACCTGATGTGTTCTATTGCACAAAATTACATACAGGTAGGGATTCTGTTTTTTTTTATTTTATTTATTTATTCATTCTTGGATTACAATACCTCTGAGCACAGACAGCTCATTTACAAAGGTTCCACATCAGTGGGGAGGGGAGACAAAACATATAAAGGGGTAAAAAGTGCAATGTTTCCAAAACAGTAAAATAAAGCGAGAAAATATATATGTATCTATACACAGTTTTATTTTTCTAATAGGAGGAAAGTGTAGATGAGAGGGGGAAGGATAAAGATGGGAGAAAGAAAGAAAGGTAGGAAGGGGCAGCCATAGACATTATCAAGCTGGTGTGGGGGGGTAAGGACAGAGGGTGAGGTGGATAGGGGGTAGCCAGGGGCCTAGTCAAAGTGCAAAAAGGGGGGTAGCCTCAGAATTATAGAGGTAACAGCAGAGATGCAGAGTTATCCAGTTGTGAGGAGAAGATTAAATGCTAGTAGATGGGACTCTCAGGTGAGGCAGTCACAAGAACTGTTGGCCGTGAGATGTTTACATAACTTCAGTTTGAATGGTCCCAATTTAGGTAGGGTAGTTATATCACTATGAAGAGTATTAAACCAGTGAGGTGCTCTGTAGGTAAATGAGCATTGCCCTGGGCTGTCCAGCATCTAGGAACATGGAGATGATGGTTGTTCAAGCTTCGTGTATGCTGTGAAGTACAATGGGGGCTTAACAGGTTTGCGGTACCTGGTGGCAGGAGGCTGAGAAGTGCTTTTTTAGCTAGGAGACAGGTTTGGTATTGGATCCTCCAGGATTGCTGTATCCAACCAGTCTCAGCATAAAGAGCACAAAGTGTGGGTGAAATGTGTGGACTCCATGAGTAGTCTGCATGCCTTGTTCAGAGCAATGGATATCCTGCTCAATGAAGACATGGGGGCTGCTCCATAGACTACAAGACCATAGTCTATAATGGACATGACAGAACTATATATAGCAAGTTGGAGGGCTTCTGGAGTAAGGCAGTGTTTATGTCTATGTAGGAGACCAATCTTGACGTTGGCAGACCTGGCTACATTATCTATATGTTTAGCATAGGATAAACAGCTGTCTAAGGTGATCCCCAGGGATTTGAAAAGTGGTATTTGTTCAAGACAGTTTCTGATGGTAAGTGTAAGGGATTTGTGCTTGCTTCAGGTGCTGCTGAACATCATTACTTTGTTTTTTTTGTAGTTGAAGATCAGTTTATGTTTAGAAAACCAGTCCTCCACTTCCTTAAACCCACTCTGAAGGTGAAGTGCCAGTTGCTTGGGATAGTGGCTGCTAGAGTAGATGACTGCATCATCTGCATAGAGGAGGATCCTTTGGTGGCAGAAATGAGGTAGGTTATTAAGGAAGATGCTAAATAGAAGAGATCCCAGGATTGAGCCCTGTGGCACGCCAGAGCAGACAAACTGTCGGTCAGATACGACTTTTGCTAGTTTCACTAATTGAGAGCGGTCTTCAAGATTGCTTTTGAACCAAAGTGTTATATCAGAGGACAGGCCAGTAGTGGTAAGCTGTTGGAGGAGTAATGAGTGATGGACAGTATCAAATGCGTTATTGAGGTCTATGAAGGTAGCTCCTACTAAGGTGTCCTGATCCAGGGATTGATGAATAAAGCCAGTGAATTCCATCATGGACGAGGTGATGCTGTGCTCCTTCCAGAACCCGTGTTGCTGTGGGCATTGAATAGAGTATTTTTTAAGGTAGTCCACCAGTTGGTCAGCAACAATGCACTCAAGTTCCTTGGATATTGGTGGGAGGATAGATATGGGTCTGTAATACATGTGATGGGTCCTGTCTCCACTCTTGTGCACCAGTGTGACTAGTGCTGATTTCCAATCTTGAGGAAATTGCGAGAGTTGCTGATCTTAGCAAGAGGCATCAGCACCTCCTCAAGATTTCGAGCTATGAGCTTAAGATCCAGTGAGTCACCACTATGCCGTGATTTACCTAACACTTTGGTAAGGTATTTCCTGATCGTTCATGCTGAGACCATTTTGAAGTAAAAAGGAGGTGGTTCAAGAGGGTTATTAGCAGGACAGTAGGTACTGGGTGAGTCATTATCCATGAAGAAGTCTAAAGGAAGGACACTGGATAGGTCCATGAATGCATTGTTGAATGTGTTTGCTATAGTTAGTGGGTCCGGGACTGGAATTCCATCGATACTGAGCATGGAGGGTGAGATCTTAGAGTCTTTCCCGGTGACATCCATTATGTTGCTTCAGTAAGTTTTTGCTGTTTCCCCAGGTATTGGAAAGTGTTTCCCTATGATATATGGATTTCATAGTACAGATTTCACTTGTACAGGTGTTTCTCACCTTCTTGTGTTTCTGAACATCTGTTGGTTTGCCTGACACCTTGGCACAGTGCCTGAAGTGATCTCTGTGCTTCATCACAGCAATGAGTTTTGGTGTAATCCAGGGGTTTACAGTGCCAGGAACTTTCATTTTCTTAATGGGAGCATGGGTATCACAGGCATTGTTAAATTGTTTTATGAAATAAACTGGTGCCAAGTTGACATCATCAAAGGCATCAAGAGTGGTCCAGTCAATGTTGCTGAGGACATTTTTTTAGATGTTTCAGATGTCCATGTTTTAACAATCCAATGTAGATACTCAGAGATGGGGGCTTGCAGAATTTATTAAACCAACTGCAGGAAACAGGGGAGTGGTCACTTGTAGAACCTGGCTGTACTGCCACATTGGAGATTCATTGTGGGCAGGGGTGTCGGCAGGCATACACACTGTACTCAGCAGAGTACAGTAAAAGAAATTAGGCAGGGGCAACAATAAGAGGAAAGCAAGGACATTATGAGCCACATTGTGTCTGCATTGTGCTGGACCCTTTTGCCTTTGTTGTTTACTGTGGGGCACTGATGCCACCAGTCAAATACACAAACAAGAACAACTTACCAGGCAGGCAGAAAAACAAAGGAAGGAGGATTACAGGAAGAAACTGATGCCTTGAACTCAGACATGGCAAATGGGGAGGGGCCTATTGTTGGTGTGACCAGGCAGCGCATATGTTTACGTAGCGGGGGGCAACAGTGCATCACTTTTGAGTACAAATATAAAATTCCTGGCTACACCCCTGATTGTGGGTGGCTGGAGAGTATACGGTCCAGAAGGGTACTTGTTCACATATTATAGTTAGTTCTTTTTGGGGATGTAACAAGTTGGTTAAGGTGGAGTAACGAGATAGCATCTTCATATGGGGAAGCACTAGCAGATAACCAGTTGACATTTAGGTCACCCAGTACTAAAGTTTCAGATTTGTGGTTGAGGCTATGAATGTAGTCTATTAAGCTGTGGAAGCCTGTCCTATTGTTTTTTGTAGGAACAGAGGCAGAGATTACCGTCAAGGCTTTATTTTGGGACCCCAAGCAGTACTTTAATGGTTAACACCAGGGCCATACCGCCCACATTGGCCAGAGGCAAGACTTATCCTTTAAGTGTCTCTTTCAGGTAGATGGCACAGCCACTACCTCGCTTGGTGAGCCTATCCAGCTGGTAAAGGGTATACACAAGTAGAGCAACTGCAGAGTCATGAACCTTTGGGGAAGCCACATTTCCACCACTGACAGAATGTCAGGGCTATGTTGCGAGATCCATACCTGAAGGTTATTCAATTTAGTCTGCAAGCTGCAGATGTTAACAGTTGCCAACCTAATACATCCTTTTTTAGGGTAGTTGTCTGTGGACGCAGGTCCAGCAGGGCCAGGGTTAGGGTGAACATTGCCTGACATAAGCAATAAAAGAATGAATGTGAACAAGCTTCATTTAAATTATTCATAGAAAAGCTTATTGGATCTTCTGGGGCTGAGGCACCTTCTGTGTTCCAAGCACAGTACCGTGAGCATAAATGGAGTAATTAGTGTCAGGTATGAGGCAGGGACCCCAACAGTAACCGACCCCTGTGGAGGCAGCAGGAGCCTGAGGCAGGACCAGTGACCCTTGGTTAACAGATTAAAATTATCTGTGATAAAGCAGGGGTCATAATGGAGATTATGCTTGATAGTGGTATGGGATAGGGGAACAGGCATGGCACATTGTGAAGTGCCGTTGCTTAGAATTAAAAGCAGTATGAAAGAAAAGGATTCGAGGAGGTGGACATAGCCCATGTTTGTAAGAGGAAGAGCTCTCATATAGCATATAGCATGGTTTCAAAGGAGGCAGAGGAAGCAGGCAAATCTAGACAGAGTTGTGATGACAACAGCTGGGAAACAGAGCATGTGATCTGCCAGATAGCATAGTAGCCCTAAGTGGCAGCTGCATATAGCCTGCTTATGGTGCAGTGGACACAGTCAATTTCACTCCTAAAAGAGATATAGCCCTCTAGTTGCTAGAAGATATAATCTGAAAATGGAAGAGTCAGCAAAAAAAAGGGTTTAGCACTACTCAGTCAGCTCAAACAGAGTTACAGGACAGAGAGGAGCCTACAGCATAAAATTCTAGCTTATTTGGCAATTTAAATCACAGCAATGTAGACTCTAGGCATTGATACAAAACAGGTAAAATGTTGAAATCTATGCAGTATACACAGCAGCAAAATCAAACCAATAATATAAAAAGTTACTGCAAGGGAAGCAGCTTAGGGAGATAAAGCCAGCTGGTAATAGGAAGGCAAGAAGGCAAAGTATCCACTCAAGGTTGAGGAACTGGATATAGCACCAATCAGCCAGTGGAGACAGAAAGCACCAATATTTTAGCCGGGTAGCGGAAGCAAGGGCTGGACTATGTCCCTGTGTCCATACTTTCGTGTCTCTTTCTGTCTGGCAGTCGAGTGGGTCACCATGAAAGAGCCGCCAGAGAAAGCGCAGCTCCCACAGAGAGAAGTTGGAGGCGTGCACCTGTTCAGGGCAGAGTAGCCTGTGGAGGGGAGAGGGGACAGACAATTTAAAGGAGCATTGGCAGCTAATACCCTCGGCACCAAACTGGCTGGAAGGCAGATTGCATAACAAAGGGCTCTGCACAAAAGGAACACTAAAAATAAAATAAAGAGCTATAACACCTTTGCCTATGGGGAGGGGGAGACCAACAAAGCACGGGAAGAAAAGAGAGAAAATATCAGGGCAAAGGACAGAAAAAGGTAGAATGTGCAACTATAGGAAGCTCAATTCAAAAGGAAGAATATTTATAGAAAGATATGGGGCACCATGGAACACTTAACACTACTCTGTCGGCTCAGGCAGAGATATAAGACACAGAAGAGCATGCAGTCTAAAATCCTAGCAGTATTTGGCAATTTAAATCACAGCAATGTAGAATCTAAGCATTGATACAAAACAGATAAAATGCTGCAATCTATGCAGAATACACAGCAGCAAAATCAAACCAACAATATAAAAAGTTAGTGCAAAGGAAGAAGCTAAGGGAGATGAAACCAGCTGATAACAGGAAGGCAGGAGAAGGCCAAGTGTCCAATCAAGGCTGAGGAACTGGATATAGCACCAACCAGACAGTGAAGACAGAAAGCACCAAGATTCTAGCCGGGCAGCAGCTCCAATGGTCCTGCTGCGTTCTTGTGTCCAAACATGCGGGTCTCTGGCTGTCTGGCAGTCTAGCAGCTCAACATGAAAAAGCTGCCACAGAAAGAGCAGCTCCCATGGGGAGAAGATTGAGGTGTGCACCTGTTCAGGGCACAGTAGCCTGTGGAGGGGAGAAGGGACAGTCAATTTAAAGGAGCAAGGGCAGTGGCAGCTAATCCCCTCAGCACAAAGTTGGCTGGACAGTAAATTGCATAACAAAATGCTCTGCAGAAAAGGAACACTAAAAGTAAAATAAAGAGCTATAACTGCTTCACCTACGAGGTGGGGGGGGGGGAGAGACAGATCAGTCAAGCATGGTTAGAAAAGAGAAAATATCAGGGCAAAGGACTGAAATAGGCAAAAGTGTGAAATTACAGGAAGCTCAATTCAGAAAGAATATTTATAGAAAGATATGAGGTACCATGGAGCGCTAAGCACTACTCCATCAACTCAGGCAGAGTTAGATGACAGAGTGGAGCATACAGAAACATAGACTTTGACAGCAGATAAGGACCGCTTCGCCCACCTAGTCTGCCCATTTCTCTACCTACAGGATAAGCCGCAGATCCTAGTTAACCAACAGCCTACTTCTTCCTACCCCCCACAAGAATTGCCTTATGTCTGTCCCAATCATTCTTGAATTTCCCCACTGTTTTAGACCCCACAACCTCCTCAGGAAGGCTGTTCCATGCATCCACTACCCTCTCTGTGAAAAAATACTTCCTCACATTGCCCCTGAACCGCCCCCCCATCTTTAAATTGTGTCCCATTGTTCTTGCATGTCTCTTTTTCTGAAAGATGCTACCCTCTTGGACTTTGTTGATTCCACTGAGGTACTTAAAAATTTCAATCATGTCCCCCCTCTCCTTCCTTTCCTCAAGGGTATACATATTAAGCTCTTTTAGTCTTTCCTCATATGGCTTCTCTTGCAGACCCTGCACCATTCTAGTTGCCCTCCTCTGGACTGTCTCTATCCTGTCTATGTCCTTGCAGAGATGGGGTCTCCAGAACTGGATGCAGTACTCCAGATGGGGTCTCACCAACTGTCTGTACAGAGGGATAACAACTTCCTGTTTTCTGCTGGTGATGCCTCTCCTTATGCATTCCAGTATACACCCAGCTCTCCCTACTGCCTTCTCACATTGCTTGCTAACCTTAAGGTCATCTGATATGATTACCCCCAGGTCACTTTCCTTTTCTGTTTTTGTTACTACCCCCCCCCATTGTGTAATCTTCCCTGGGTTTTTGTTTCTCAGGTGCATTATTTTGCACTTCTTTGCATTGAATCCTAGCTGCCATACTTGTGACCATTCCTCCAAACTTGCCAGGTCCATTATCATCCTTTCCACGCCTCCTTGTGTGTCAACCCTGTTGTAGACCTTTGTGTCATCTGCAAAGAGGCATACTTTTCCTTCCAGTCCCTCTGCGAGGTAACTTATAAAGACATTAAAAAGTACTGGACCCAGTACTGAACCCTGCGGTACCCTACTAGTAACCCCTCTTTCTTCAGAATGGACTCCATTTACAATTACCTTCTGTGTCCTGTTGTCCAGCCAATGTTTTACCCAGGCTACCACCCTGAGACCCACCCCCAGGCTGGTTAATTTGACTATTAATCTTTTGTGTGGGACTGTATCAAATGCCTTGCTAAAGTTTAGGTAAGCCATGTCCACAGCCCCTCCCCGGTCTACTACTTTGGTCACCCAGTCAAAGAAATCAATTAGATTTGTCTGACATGACCTTCCCGCTGTGAACCCATGCTGCCTTGGGTCCTGTGCCTCACTGGCCTCTAGGTACTCAGCAATTCTTTCCTTCAGAAGTGATTCCATTGCTTTCCCTACCACAGAGGTCAAACTGACAGGTCTGTAGTTTCCTGCCTCTGTCTTGGTCCCACTTTTGTGAAGGGGAATCACATCTGCCTTCCTCCAGTCCTTAGGTACCACACCATCCTCCCATGATTTGTTAAAAAGGGTAGTAAGTGGTTTCACTAGTTCTCCCTTTAATTCTTTTAGAATTCTGGGGTGAATTCCATCAGGCCTTATTGTTTTGTCCACCTTCAGTTTTAGGAGTTCTTTCAGAACCCTTTCTTCTGTGAAAGGACTGGGATCGACCCCCCTATCCAAAGTGCTTCTGTTAATTGGATTAGGCACCTCCCCCTCCTCTTTTGTGAATACTGAGCAGAAATATTAGTTCAGTATCCCTGCTTTTTCACTATCCCTCTCTGCCCACCCACCTTTCATTCTATTCAGCCTCACTATCCCTCCCTTTGTCTTTCTACACCACCTGCTGTACCTATAAAAGGTGTTATCCCCCTTCTTAACCGAGTTGGCTATCCTTTCCTCAGTTTGGGCCTTTGCTATTCTGAATTCCCTCCCTGCTTCCTTCTGCCTTAACTGGTGCAGCTCTCTGTCCTGCTCCTTCTGTGTTTCCTTGTACTTCCTGAAAGCTATCTTTTTCTCCCTGACTTTCCCTGCCACCTCTTTTAAGAACCATAGTGGCTTTTTCTTTCATTTTGATTTGTTTATTTGCTTCACACAAAGGCTTGTTGCCTCTGTGATGTCTGTGTTTTGATGATTCCCCATTGTTGCTCCACCCCTCCTTCTAGCCTGTTTGTTAGTGCTTTTCTGAGGCATTCTCCCATCTTGCCAAAGTCAGCCCTCTTGAAGTCCAGTACCCTCATTTTTGTATGGCTTGACTCTGTAGCTGAGTTTAACGTGAGCCACACTGTTTGATGGTCACTTGTTCCCAGATGGTAACCCACTTCTAGATCTGAGATCCTCTCACTGTCCCCATTTGAGAGTATGAGGTCTAAGATTGCTCCCTCATGAGTGGGTTCCAAAACTAGCTGTCTGAGGCATGCCACCTGTAGGGCATCGAGAAAGGCCCTGCTCTTGGATGTGGCTTCAGCAAGTGTGCTCCAGTTAACATCCGGCATATTCAGGTCTCCCATCAACAGTATCTCCCCTTTCTCTGCCATCCTAAGAATGCCTTTATCATATCCTTGTCCATTCCCTCCTCCTGACCTGGGGGTCTGTATACAACCCCTGTGCGGATTGTGGTGCCACTTCCAGTTTCCAAGGTGACCCACAGTGCCTCCTCTCCTCCCTGTTTACTCTTTTGTTCAGTTGCTTTTATCCCTTCCTTTACATAAAGAACTACTCCTCCCCCTCTTCTCCCCTCCCTGTCTCTCCTGTAGGTTACGTACTCTGGTATGTTAACATCCCAGTCACGGTTCTCTGTGTACCATGTTTCTGTGACTGCTACGATATCCAGGCATCCCTCTTCCATCAAGGCCACCAGTTCGGGGAGGTTGTTGCCCAGGCTATGAGTATTGGTACTCATTATCCTCCATTTCTTGATGGCCTTACTCCTTTTTGCCCCGTCCCTGTCCTTCTTGCCTTAGTCACTTTCTCCATTTACCCCCACCCTTCTCCCTATCAACATCTCTATGTTGGTGTTTACAGCACTTACAACCATAACTTTTGGGGGGGCTAGGATTTCCCTGCACCTTTCCAGTGGCTCCCCCCCTTGGCTAGTTTAAATACTTGCCAATGAAGCATTTAAACCTATCACCTAGGATCCTGGTTCCCCTCCTGGACAGATGCAACCCATCATGCCAGTATAGGCTTGCATCACTCCAGCTGGACCCCCAGTCCCCAATGAAGCCAAATCCCTGAGCTCTGCACCAGTTTTTCAACCACTGATTGAATCCCATGGTGTGGAGCACCCTAGCCTCTCGTACGCCATAGACAGGCAGCACCTCCAAGAAGGTTACCGTGCATGCTACTTGTCTAAGGCCCCTCCCCAATTCCACAAACTCTTCCTGCACTGCTCTGATCCCTTTCTTAGCCAGGTCATTTGTCCCTAGGTGGATAATGACATCCAGCTCCCTCCCCTGTACAGCTGCTCTGGCAATCCTGAGGATTCGCTCCCTGTCCCTCCAAGCCGTGGCGCCAGGCAGGCACCCTACCTCCCTTTCCCCTTCCTCCCCCAGTCTACCTTCCTAACAATGGAGTCCCCCACCAGGAGCTGTTTCCTTCCCCTGTGGGGTCCCATGCCACCCTCCTGTGGGTCTCCTTTGTGGAGGTTCCTAGCATCCTCCTTGGTCTCCACTGTGGGTGCCTCCCTAGAGGAACCACACTTTGCCAGAATGGCATAGGAATTGTGGAGAGGTACAACCGGAGGGATGCACCTCTGTTCCACCACCCTCACCCTCCCTGAGCCCATTGTGGTTTAACCACTCCTCTTTCTTGGCAACCTCTGAGGCAACAGCAGTGGCCCTGGTGGTCCCTGGATGGAAGATTAGGTCCCACAAATCCTGGCCAACTCAGCCTGGAGATGAGCAACCTGCCCCCTCAGCCCAGAGAGGTGTCTGCAGATGGCACAACACCGCATCCTCCAGAACGTCTCCAGGAAGATTGCTGCTCCACAGCCACTGCACTGCACCACTTCCATCATGTCTTATTTCTGGCCCCTTCACTATTGTTTGGAATCCTTACTCTTTCCTCTGGTTTTTTTTCCTTCTCTCTCTACTTACTTACTGCCTCTGTGCCCTTTAAGCTCCTGAGTGTCCTGTTCTGAGACAAGAAGATCCTATATTTTTCAGTAGACCCCTTACTTGCTTAGAGGCAGACCTCCAGCAGTTAGAGTGGGCCGGAGAGCTACTCTTGCCCTTCTAGGATGGTACATCTTTGGTGGTTCTGTGATCACTTATTTCCTGCTCCCAAACAGGAAGTTCCTGTTGTCAGTCAAATCCTGTGCCTATAAAAGTAGAACTACCTTTGGGTGGGAAGGTGGCCAATATCGCTTTTTAGAAAAGTTCAACTTCTTTAGTCCCAGTAGAGAAATCCAGTCACACAGCACTCCTTCCTTCTGGTGTCCTCTGCCAAGCCTCTGACAGAATCTTTCTAAGGCAGTGTTTAAATCTAGTTTCCTTCTGGCTAAGCCCCTCCCCCTACTTACTAGATCTTTCTACAAGTAATTTAAACTGCACAGCAATCAAGCCCCTTCAGCCACCTGAGATTTACACCCAGATAACTGTTCAGATAACCACTTTAGCTAACTGAGACAAACACACTAATTATTTTGTTTGTTTGTTTTTTTAACCTAAGTTAAAGGTCCCAGTAGAAGAGTTCTACTTCTTTAGTCCCAGTAGAGAAGTTCAGTCACACAGCACTCCTTCCTTCCTTCTGGTGTCCTCTGCCAGTCTAAAATTCTAGCAGTATTTGGTCATTTAAATCACAGCAATGCATACTCTAGGCATTGTTACAAAAAAGATAAAATGCTGATATCTATGATGTATACACAGCAGCAAAATCAAACCAATAATACAAAAAGTTAGTGCAAGGGAAGCAGCTTAGGGAGATAAAACCAGCTGGTAATAGAAAGGCAGGAGAAGGCCAAGTGTCCAATCAAGGCTGATGAACTGGATATAGCACCAATCAGCCAGTGGAGACAGAAAGCACCAAGATTCTACCCAGGTAGTGGAAGCAAGGGCCGGGCTGTGTCCCTGTGTCCATACTTTCGGGTCTCTGACTGTCTGGCAGTCAAGCAGGTCACCATAAAAGAGCAACCAGAGAAGGTGCAGCTCCTACAGGGAGAAGTTGGATGCCTGCACCCGTTCAGGGCAGAGTGGCCAGTGGAAGGGAGAAGGGACAGTCAGTTTAAAGGAGCAATGGCAGTGGCAGCCAATCCCCTCAGCACCAAGCTTGCTGGAAGGCAGATTGCATAACAAAGGGCTCTGCACAAAAGGAACACTAAAAATAAAATAAATAGCTCTAACATTTTGGCCAATGGTGGTGGTGGGGGGGGGATAGATCAGCAAAGCACAGGGAGAAAAGAGAAAAAATATCAGGGCAAAGGACAGAAATAGGTAGCAGTGTGAAACTATAGAAGGCTCAATTCAAAAAGAAGAACATTTATAGAAAGATATGGGGCACCATGGACTCTTAGAGCTAATCTGTCAACTCAGGCAGAGTTACAGAACAGAGCGGAGCATACATTCTAAAATTCTAGCAGTATTTGACAATTTAAATAACAGCAATGTAGACTCTATGCATTGATACAAAACAGATAACATTCTAAAATACATGCAGAATACACAGCAGCAAAATCAAACCAATAATAAAACAAGCATTTGTCAATGCCCAATGTTGATTGCTTTGGTCCGTTGAGCTCGTTCACTGGCCTTTTGTCAGTCGCTCATTCTGTTTGTCCTGGTGCTGCAGGCTGCACTTTTGTACTGGGCTCCTGCCTGCATTGGCACCTTTTTATGCCTACAAAGAAATCCACAGCTGTCCCGACAGAGCTGCGTTGAGGTGGCTCACTCCCCCTCTCTGACTCGGTCATTCTGTTTCTCCTGGTGCTACAGGCTGTCCATTTGTACTGGGCTCCTGCCTCTGTTGGGAGCTATTTCTGCCCACAAAGAAATATGCAGCAGTCCTGACACAGCTCCATTGAGCTTGCTCACGCCCCCTCTCTCACTTGCTCATTCCATTTCTGCCAGCGCTGCAGGCTGGCCTTTTCTACTGGGCTGCTGCCTGTGTTGCCACCTTTTGCTTCCCACAAAGAGATCTGCAGCAGTCATGATAGAGCTCTGTTGAACTTGCTCACTCCCCGTCTGCAACTCACTCATTCTGTGTCTCCCGCTGCTACAGGCTGCCCTTTTGTACTGGGCCTCTTGTGCATTGCTGACTTTTTCTGCCCACAAAGAAATCTGCAGCAGTCTCAACAGAGCTCTGTTGAGCTCACTCACTCCCCCTTCCTCACTCGCTCATTCTGTGTCTCCCAGCACTGCATGCTGCCCTTTTGTTCTAGGCTCCTGTCTGTGTTGGCGGCCTTTTCTGCCCATGAAGAAATCTGCAGCAGTTCCAACACAGCTCCGTTGAGCTCACTCACTCCCTCTCTCTCACTTGCTTGTTCCGTTTCTGCCAGTGCTGTGGGCTGGCCTTTTGTACTGGGCTCCTGCCTGTATTGTTGCCTTTTTCTGCCCACAAAGAAATCCGCAGCAGTCACAATAGAGCTTTGTTGAGCTTGCTCACTCCCCCTCTCTCACTCGCTTATTGCGCTTCTCCCTTTGCTGCAGGCTGCCCTTTTGTACTGGGCTCCTGCCTGCGTTGGCACATTTTTCTGCCCACAAAGAAATCTGCAGCTGTCTAGACAGAGCTCCATTGAGGTCGCTCACTCCCCTTGTCTCGCACACTCTGTTTCTCCTGGCTCTGCAGGCTGCCCTTTTGTACTGGGCTTCTGCCTCTGTTGGTGCCTTTTTCTGCCCACAAAGAAATCTGCAGTAGTCCCCACAGAGCTCCATTAAGCTTGCTCATTCCCCCTCTCCCACTTGTTCATTCCATTTCTGCCGGCACTGCAGGCTGCCCTTTTGTACTGGGCTCCTGCCTGCACTGCCGTCTTTTGCTGCCCACAAAGAAATCTGCAGCAGTCACAATAGAGCTCTGTTGAGCTTGCTCACTCCCCCTCTGTCACTCACTCTTTCTGTTTCTCCCGCCGTTGCAGGCTGCCCTTTTGTACTGGGCCCCTGTGTGCATTGCTGCCTTTTTCTGCTCAAAAAGAAATCCACAGCAGTCCCAACAGAGCTCCGTTGAGCTCACTTACTCCCCTTCCCTTACTCGCTCATTCTGTGTCTCCCAGCATTGCAGGCTGCCTTTGTACTGGGGTCCTGCTTTTGTTGGGGGCTCTTTCTACCCACAAGGAAATCTGCAGCAGTCCCGACACAGCTCCGTTGAGCTCGCTCACTCCCCCTCTCTCACTCACTCATTCCGTTTCTGCTGGTGCTGCAGGCTGGCCTTTTGTACTGGGCTACTGCCTGCATTGCAGCCTCTTTCTGTCAACAAAGAAATCCGAAGGAGTCATGATAGAGCTCCGTTGAGGTCACTCACTCCCCCTCTCTCACTCGTTCGTTGCGTTTCTCCCAGTGCTGTAGGTTGCCGTTTTGTACTGGGCTGCTGCCTGCATTGGCACATTTTTCTGCCTACAAAGAAATCTGTAGCTGTCCCAACAGAGATCCGTTGAGGTGGCTCACTCCCCCTCTCTGACTTGCTCATTCTGTTTCTCCTGGCACTGCAGGCTGTCCTTTTGTACTGGGCTCCTGCCTCTGTTAGGGGCTATTTCTGCCCACCAAGAAATCTGCAGCAGTCCTGACACAGCTCCATTGAGCTTGCTCACTCCCCCTCTCTCACTTGCTCATTCTGTTTGTGCCGGCACTGTAGGCTGCCATTTTGTACTGAGCTGCTGCCTGCATTGCCACCTTTTTCTGCCCACAAAGAAATCTGCAGCAGTCATGACAGAGCTCTGTTGAGCTTGCTCACTCCCCCTCTGTCACTCGCTCATTCTGTTTCTCCCAGCGCTACAGGCTGCCCTTTTGTACTGGGCTCCTGCTTTCATTGGGGGCCTTTTCTGCCCACAAAGAAATCTGCAGCAATCATGACACAGCTCTGTTGAGCTTGCTGACTCCCCCTCTCTAACTCACTCATTCCATTTCTGCTGGCACTGCAGGCTGGCCTTTTGTACTGGGCTGCTGCCTGCATTGCAGCCTTTTTCTGTCCACAAAGAAATCTACAGGAGTCATGATAGAGCTCCATTGAGGTGGCTCATTCCCCCTCTCTCACTCGCTCATTATGTTTCTTCCGGCGCTGCAGGCTGCCCTTTTGTACTGGGCTCCTGCCTGCATTGGCACCCTTTTTTGCTCACAAAGAAATCCGCAGGTGTCCCAACAGAGCTCTGTTGAGTTCGCTCACTCCCCCTGTCTCACTCGCTTATTCTGTTTCTCCTGACGCTGCAGGCTGCCCTTTTGTACTGGGCTCCTGCCTGCATTATGGCTTTTTTCTTGCCCCAAAATCTTCAAGCATTCCCAACACAGCTCCATTGAGCTCACTCAATCCCCCTCTCTCTCACTTCGTCATTCTGTTTCTGCTGGCGCTGCAGGCTGCCCTTTTGTACTGGGCTCCTGCCTGTGTTGCTGACTTTTTCTGACCACAAAGAAATCTGCAGCAGTCATGACAGAGCTCCACTGATCTTGCTCACTCCCCCTCTCTCACTCGCTCATTCTGTTTCTTCCACCGCTGTAGGCTGCCCTTTTGTTCTGGGCCCCTGCATGCATTGCTGACTTTATCTGCCCACAAAGAAATCCACAGCAGTCCCAACAGAGCTCCGTTGAGCTCACTCACTCCCCCTCCCTCACTCGCTCGCTTTGTGTCTCCCCGCGCTGCAGGCTGCCCTTTTGTACTGGGCTCCTGCCTGCATTGGCACCTTTTCCTGCCCCAAAGAAATCTGCAGCAGTCCCAACAGAACTCAGTTGAGCCTGGTCACTCCCACTGTCTCACTTGCTCAATCCTAAGCTGTTCCAAACACTGATTTCCAACAGCGACTGCGGTATTCTGCTCCAGAAGCGTGAAAACACAGTTCGGGCAGGATGTGAAAAATGACAGCTGTACTGTTCATAAGGAGGTGTAAAAAAATGCCGGTGTTGAAAATCTGGTGTGAAAATATTACTAATTCGCGAAGTTACAAGGGTGCGTGGAAACTGCTCGACGCACACTTGTAACACAGTCATTTTATGGAGTTTCATCACAAAATTTTCAAAATAGGCATT
Organism: Neoceratodus forsteri; assembly: GCA_016271365.2. Lineage (NCBI taxonomy): Eukaryota > Metazoa > Chordata > Ceratodontiformes > Ceratodontidae > Neoceratodus > Neoceratodus forsteri. The sequence goes on along the minus strand of CM057449.1, from coordinate 535,482,558 downwards.
TTAGGACCTCTGCTCATGAACAGTGTCACTGTGTTTTTCTTAATGTGTCCTGAACACTGATTTCCCACAGTGACCGCGATATTTTGTGCTGGAACTGTAAAAACACATTTCAGCCAGGATGTGAAAAATGACAGCTGTACTGTTCATAAGGAGGTGTGTAAAAATGGCAATGCTGAAAATCTGGAGTGAAAATATTGCAAATTGGCAAAGTTACAAGCGTGCGTAGCAACAATGCAATCCACGCTCGCAAAACAGTCATTTTTGGGATTTACGCCACCACATTTGCAACATACACTGTTTGAGACCCCACCTCATGAACACTGGTACTGTCATTTTGTTAATCGGTTCTGAAAGGTGATTCCATGTAGTGACAGCGAAATCACCTTTCAGGGCCAAATAACACCATGACAGTGGCAGAATTCATGAGGAGGGGTCCCAAAATCCCCATGTTGAAAATTTGGTGCCAAAATTCCAAAAAATGCCTGAGATATGCATAAAAGTTGAAAAAACCCTATTTATTCCATAGAGCTTACCGGCATTTTCTCAGTTCACGGTCGGCTTTGAAGAGTGCAGACGTGTTCCCGGTCCAACGAAGATCATCACGCTGGACTCCAGAGATAAGTATGGGGTGAGGGGGGTGTGGGGAGACAGGGTGCACAGTGGGTGGGTGCGGGTTGTGGGAGGGCAGGGGAGACCACGAGGACCGTTTGTTTCTGAGTAAAAAAAAAACTGTTGGGGGGGGGCACATGGTGCCGAAGGGGACTGAGCACTCCCTCGGCACTGGGGAGTAATTAATATTGTTTGTGAACAGGCAGCAGGCTGCCCACCATGTTCACCAACAATATTACAGTCAGCAAGTTCCGCCCAGCACTGACAGGTCGCTCCCTCATTGCAGCAGTTCCGCTGACGCTGCAATGATGAGGTGGCCCCTGATTACTGCGGCTGAAACATTTCAAGGTGGTAGCATGCTGGCTGAACTAGTGTCAGCAGCAGCGTGCCACAACATTGGCAAAAGTAGGCCAAGCCTTTTCAGGCTGTGGGGGCATTGACCACAACAGTGCCACGCCTCCACAATCTGCTTCTGGAAAGCTGCTGCAGTATGTTTCTTGTGCATGCACGCGATCATCATAAAAAGTTAGTGCAAGGGAAGCAGTTTACAGGGATGAAACCAGTTGGTATTAGGAAGGCAGGAGAAGGCAAAGTGTCCAATCAAGGCTGAGGAACTGGATATAGCACCAACCAGCCAGTGGAGACAGAAAGGGCCAAGATTCAAGCCGGGAATCAGCTCCAAGAGCCGGGCTGTGTCCTGTGTTGGTACATGCTGGTCTCTGGCTGTCTGGCAGTCTAGTGGCTCAACATGGAAATGCTGCCAGGGAAGGAGTAGCTCCCACCAGGAGAAGTTGAAGGTATGCACCCATTCAGGGCAGAGTAGCATGTGGTGGGGACAAGAGACAGTCAATATAAAGGAGCAAGGACAGTGGCTGCTAATCCCCTCAGCATGAACCTGGCTGAAAGACGGATTGCATTACAAAATGCTCTGCACAAAAGGAACACAAAAAATAAAATAAACAGGTATAACACCTTGGCCTGTGGGGAAGGGAGACACATCAGCAAAGCATGGGGAAAAATAGAGAACATATCAGGGCAAAGGACAGAGGTAGGTAGCAGTGTGAAATTATAGGAGGCTGAATTCACAAAGTATAACATTTTTAGAATGATATAGGGTACCATGGAGTCCTTAGCGCTACTCCGTCGGCTCAGGCAGAGTTACAGGACAGAGTATAGCATACAGTCTAAAATTCTAGCAGTATTTGGCAATTTAAATCACAACAATGTAGACTAAAGGCATTGATACAAAACAGATAAAATGCTGTAATCTATGATGTATACACAGCAGCAAAATCAAACCAATAATATACAAAGTTAGTGCAAGGGAAGCAGCTTAGGGAGATGAAACCCATTGGTAACAGGAAGGCAGAAGAAGGCCAAGTGTACAATTCAGGCTGAGGAACTGGATATAGCACCAACTAGCCAGTGGAGACAGAAAGCACCAAGATTCTAGCTGGGCAGCAGCTCCAAGGGCCAGGTTGTGTACCTATGTCTGTACCAGCAGGTCCCTGGCTATCTGGCAGTAGAGCAGGTCACCCTGGAAAAGCCACCTGAGAAGGCACAGTTCCCAAGGGGAGAAGTTTGAGGCGTGCACCCATTCAGGGTAGAGCAGCCTGTGGAGGGGAGAAAGGACAGTCAATTTAAAGGAGCAAGTGCAGTGGCAGCTAATCCCCTATGCACGAAGCTGGCTGAATGGCAGTTTGCACAACAACATACTCTGCGCAAAAGACACACTAAAAATAAAATAAAGAGCTATAACACCTTGGCCTAAGTGGGGGTGGGGTGCAGAGACAGATCAGCAAAACATGGGGAGAAAGGAGAGAAAATAGGGCAAAGGACAGAGGTAGGCAGCAGTGCTAAATTATAGGAGGCTGAATTCACAAAGGGGAAAATTTATGGAAAGATATGAGGTACCATGGAGCGCTTAGCGCTACTCTGTCGGCTCAGACAGAGTTACAGGACAGAGAGGAGCATACAGTCTAAAATTCTATCAATATTTGACAGTTTCAACCACAGCAATGTAGACTGTAGACATTTATACAAAACAGATAAAATGCTGAAATCTATGCAGTATACACAGCAGCAAAATCAAACCAATAATATAAAAAGTTAGTGCAAGGGAAGCAGCTTAGGGAGATGAAACCAGTTGGTAATAGAAAGGCAGGAGAAGGCCAAGTATGCAGTGAAGGCTGAGGAACTGGATATACCACCAATCAGTCAGTGGAGACAGAAATCACCAAGATTCTAGCCAGGCAGCAGCTCCAAGGGCCAGGCTGTGTACCTGTGCCCATACCTGTGGGTCTCTGGCTGTCAGGCACTTGAGCGGGTCACCGTGGAAGAACTGCTACAGAAGGAGCAGCTCCCACATGGAGGGGATGGAAGCATGCACCTGTTCCGGGAAGAGTAGCCTGTGGAGGGGAGAAGGGACAGTAAATTTAAAGGAGTAAGGGAGTGGCAGCTAATCTCCTCTGCACGAAGCTGGCTGGAAGGTGGGTTGCATAACTAAATTCTCTGCACAAAAGGAACACTATAAATAAAGTAAAGAGCTATAACACCTTCGCCTATGACGTGGGGGGGGAGAGACAGATCAGTAAAGCACAGGAGGAGAAAAGAGAGAAAATATCAGGACAAAGGACTGAAATAGGCAGCAGTATGAAATTATAGGCAGCTCAATTCAGAAAGAAGAATATTTATTGAAAGATATGAGGTACCATGGGGGCTTAGTGCTTCTCCATCAACTCGGGCAGAGTTACAGGACAGAGAGGAGCATACAGTATAAAATACTAGCAGTATTTGGTAATTTACATCACAGCAATGTAGAATCTTGACTTTGATATAAAACAGATAAAATGCTGAAATCTATGCAGTAAACACAACAGCAAAATAAAACCAATAATATAGAAAGTGCTAGGGAAGCAGCTTAGGGAGATTAAAACCAGCTCAGTGTGCTTATGCAACCCGATGAGATGATTTGAGATGATGCTTGTGTAACTTAATTTGCTTTGTGTCTTTCTGCCTCTCTATCTGTGGGATATACCACCCTGTAGGGGTTCGAAGCAAGGAACCCTAGAGGAGGGTTGCCCCCTCCAGGTGCCGCGGGGATGATTGCTTCAGCTAAAGGTAGTTTAGGAAGAAGCCCAAGAAGTATACACAAAGGAATGAGCATAGAAGAGGTGAGGATGATGAATGAATGAATTCTGAGAAGATGGTAAGGGCTGACTTCCTAAGGAGAGAGGGGAAAGCCAGGGACCACCATCTGCCTCCATCCAACAGCGGAACCTAACTAATTAACCAAAGAAAGCACTAACTCTAACTAATATTATGACCATTGGCACGGAGGACAGGAAAAAACCCCTTTGAGGAGGAAACCTCTCAGGATCCAAGGACTAGGTCACCTTCCCTCCATTCTGACGACATTTGATTTGAGGTTGTATGTCTTTAAATTGAAGGATTCATTAATGAGAGAGATATGAGTAGGGAAGATGATGACGGAAAAGGGAAAAAAAAACCAGAAAGTACAGATCGAAGAGGGAACATGAGGCAGCAGGGACCCGAGATGGGTATGCTCGAGTCAGCGATGGGAAGGAGCCGAGCCATGTAGAAGTCAGAGGAACAAGGGGCATCCAGATGTGCTCACAAGGAGACTGAGGATAATGCAGACTAGCTTGATTGAGCGATGCAAGTGAGTGGACATTGAGGCCGATAAGGCATGCTTGATTATACAATGTGAACAATGAGACCCTGAGGTTGGAGTCGATGAGGTAGCATAGGAGTCAAGGATAGGAATGCTCAAGTAAGTGATATAAATACATAAACCTTCAGGTAAGGATGAGTGAATGATGACCAGAGTTATGAACCTGGTACATGCGTCAGGAAGGCCGTGGGCCAATGAGGTGACATAGAAGTCATAATGGGTATGCCCAAAAAAATATTATCGATTTCAGGCCTGGATTGGAGTGAATCCTTGTTGGCCGGTATAGAATGTGAGCAAGAGGAGATAGGAATGAACTGGAAAATGAACCTGTACAAAGGTAGTACGCTCAATAGAGTGATGCGAGTAAGTAGTCTTCTTGAAAGGAGGTAGACTCAGAGGCCAATAAGGCATGTCTGGAATCAGAGGGTATGTGAACCATAGGGTACACTCAGAATGAGCGATTGAGAGGAGCAAAATCAGATGATGTACAATGAAGAGTGAAGCCATGAATGGAGTGAATCCAGGATGACTGGGACAAGAAAAGGCACTTGGCCAAGGAAGGTAAAATAGGAAACGGATGAGGTACAATGATGGAGTGAAGCCATGGAGGCTGGAATGGGAAAGCAAGATATGAAAGGATGAAGGACGGTAGGGAGGTCGATGGGGTATCATAGGACTCAGCCGGTACGGGATGAGAACTGCAGTAGGGTGAGTCGCATGAGGCTAGCCGGAGTAAGCCAGAGCACATCATTAAGGATAGGGATGCCCAAAAAGAATATCGCGTGCAGGCCAGATGAAGTCTGCTGAGGTATACTGATAGGTCGGTCGAGGCAGACAGATTGAGTGATGGAAATAGATGAGCAGGTCGGTGTGAGCTGAGTGAGCAAAGGAAATAGAGGACCCAGGAAGGTAGAACAAGGGCAGGAGAACTGGACTCATGAACCTTAACACGTATGGGGCGATTGAAACAGATAAGCATGTCAATGAGAGGTATAGTGGACCCAGGGACAAGTGCTGCAAGAGGGCAGTGGGTTGAACCAAGTCAAGCAGTGGAAGGAAATGAGAACAGGTATCAGGCCCCAGATAGGGAGAGATAAGGAAAGACGTTGCAAAGTCCAAAGGGTTGCTGATGAAACTCTGGAAAGCAGCACAGAACATGGAACAGAGCAAGAAGAACTCCGGAATGGAGGCAAAGGAGGCTTAGAATACCATGAACTGAGCCAGGAATATGGAACTGAAATGAAGCACTGTCATAGTAACATCTAGCAGGAATCCACATGACTACAGTACAAGCAGAGTGAAACATCAGGGAAATGAGCCCTAGATAAGGGAGAGCAAGGCATGCTCCCCAAATCCAGATCGGAAAGTCTGTGATGGAATAGAATCCCAGAACAAAATAAAGCAAGTGCAGTTGAAAAGGAGACCTGACAGGACTATGTAAAATGCACTGTATGAGGAAAGATCCATACAAGCAGAACAGGGTACTTAAAATATGTAAACCCAGCCACTACAGGAATGCACCTATTTTTTTTTTCAGTCATGTACATAGAAGTGAACAGGAGAACTGTAACAGGGTATGAAGCTGATTTCCAAACATTGATAGATGCTAATAAATAAACAGCCCCAGAAGCAATGGGTAAATCGATAAAATTCAGAAGGTACTGTATTGCAATTACTGTGGAAAAAATCGGGAGTAGGAAGGATTTCAGATCACACCACTGTGACTAATGAACTATAGTGGTATGCAACCACTTGGGAGGAGACAGAAAGTACAAACAACTGCAGGTGAAGAATAGACGGGTCTGAAATGCAGAAGCTGAGAGGAGCAATGCAGGCTGCCAGAAAGCTGGAGGTAGAGACAAGGTACAGACCACGGGGAAAGAGCAGTAGCTCCTAAACAAGACAGGAGGTGAGGCAAGATGAGGGCCCAAAAGGACAAGAAGCCAAAAAGGGGAAACCCATTTGAGGAAGGCAGCAAAGGTGCAGAGCGTAGCTCGGGTGAAATGGAGAAATTGGCAAAAGCGGCTAGAAGTGGGAGGAGCCCAGTGAAGGGAATATTCACAGCAAGCAGCACAGCCAGAAGGGGAGTGCAGAGGCACGTACAGGGAGAAAGGGGGGTTAGAGCGAGCAGAGGGAAAGAAGCATTTGAAAGCGGCGAAAGAGAAGGAGCTAATGCAGAATGTAGGAAAGATGCGCAAACAGCGGCATTGCGGGAGCATGGAGACATTGGAAGGGGGAACAGAGTGATGGGCTCAACAAGACACCAGAGCAGACATGCGATAGAAGAGCCAGAGAAGCAACAATGCCTGGAGGTGGTAGCGAAGAGAAGGAGGACTGAGGGAAGGAGCAGCGAGGAGTGCAAAGGCGCAAAGCGGTAGGGGAAGAACTGCAGGAAATCTGGAATGTGGACAGAGTGGGGGGGGAGAGCCAAAGAGTGAGTTGCCGAGGAATGAGAGAAGAGAGCGAGCTAGCAGCTGGAAGCACTGCAAAAGCAAGGACATAAAGAGGGGAAATACCCCAGGAGAGGGAGGAGGAGCAGCGCCTCTGGCTGCAATGAAAAACAAATCCTGTAGGGGCCCAGAATGAGTAGCCTTTTAAGCCCAGTGGGGGAGTGACTTTGTTGCTCCGCCCAATGTATCTCGGGCTTAAAGCCCTCCCATTGGTAATAGGAATGCAGGAAGGCAAAGAGTACAGTCAAGGCTAAGGCACTGGATATAGCACCAATCAGCCAGTGGAGACAGAAAACTCCAAGATTCTAGCCGGATAGTGGAAGCAAGGGCCAGGCTGCGTCCCTGTGTCCATAGTTTTGGGTCTCTGGCGGTCTTCCAGTTGAGTGGGTCACAATGAAAGAGCTGCCAGAGGAGGAGCAGCCCCCACGGGGAGAAGTTGGTGGCGTGTACTCTTTCAGGGCAGGGACGCCTATGAATGAATGAAGGGACAGTCAATTTAATGGAGCAATGGCAGTGGCAGCTAATCCCCTTGGCACCAAACTCACTGGAAGGTGGATTGCATAACAAAAAGCTCTGCACAAAAGAAATGCTAAAAATAAAACAAAGAGCTGTAACGCTTTGGCCTATGGGAGTTGGGGGGAGAGAGATCAGCAAAGCACAGGAAGAAAAGAGAGAAAATATCAGGGTAAAGGACAGGAAGAGGTAGTAGTGTGAAATTATAGGAGGCTCAATTCAAAAAGAAGAAAAAGTATAGAAAAATATAGGGTACAATGAAGCGCTTAGCACTACTCCATTGGCTAAGGCACAGTTACAGGACAGAAAGGAGCATACAGTCTAAAATTCTAGCAATATTCGGCAATGTAAATCACAGCAATGTGGACTCTAGGCATTCATACAAAACAGATAAAATGCTGAAATATATAAAATAGACAGAAAGTGAAAAGATTCTAGCTGTGCAGTGGCTCGAAGGGCCAGGCTGTGTCCCTATGTCCATACCTGCAGGTCTCTGGCTGTCTGGCAGTCGAGCAGGTCAACCTGGAAAAACCACCAGAGAACGCACAGCTCCCACGGGGAGAAGATGGAGGCATGCACCTGTTCAGGGCAGAGTAGCCTGTAAAGGGGAGAAGGGACAGTCAATTTAAAGGAACAAGGACAGTGGCAGCTAATCCCCTCGGCACAAAGCTGGCTGGAAGGTGGTTTGCATAACAAAATACTGTGCAAGAAAGGAACACTAAAACTAAAATAAAGAGCTGTAACACCCTGGCCTATGGGTGGGGTGGGGGGTGGGGGAGTAAAGAGACGATCAGCAAAGCACAAGGTGAAAAGAGAAAATGTCATGGCAAAGGGCAGAGATAGGTGGCACTGTGAAATTATATCAGGGTCAATTTGGAAAAAAAGAAAATTTATAAAAAGGTATAGGGTACCATCGACTGCTTAGCAGTACCCCGTCGGCTCAGGCAGAGTTACTGGATACAGAGGAGCACACAGTCTAATATTCTAACAGTTTTTGGCAATTTAAATAACAGCAATGTAAACTCTAGGTATTGATAAAAAAACAGATAAAATGCTGAAATCTATGATGTATATACAGCAGCAAAATCAAACCAATAATATTAAAGGTTAGTGCAAGGGAAGCAGTTTAGAGAGATGAAACCAGCTGGTAATAAGAAAACAGAAGAAGGCCAAGTGTCCAATCAATGCTGAGGAAGTGGATATAGCACCAATCAGCCAGTGGAGACAGAAAGCACCAAGATTCTGACCTGGCAGAAGCTCCATGGGCCGGGCTGTGTCCCTGTGTCCGTACATGCAGGTATCTGGCTATCTGGCAGTCAAGCTGGTCACCATGGAAGAGCTGCCAGAGAAGGCACAGCTCCCATGGTTAGAAGTTGGAGGCATGCACCCGTTCAGGGCAGAGAAGCCAGTGGAGAGGAGAAGGGAGAGTCAATTTAAAGGAGTAATGGCAGTGGCAGCTAATCCCCTCAGCACCAAGCTGGCTGGAAGGCGGATTGCCTAACAAAATGCTCTGCGCAAAAGGAACACTAAAAATTAAATAAAGAGCTATAATACCTTGGCCTATTGGGGGGGAGGACATATCAGCAAAGCATGGGGAGAAAATAGAGAAAATATCAGGGCAGAGGGCAGAGATAGCTAGCAATGTGAAATTATAGGAGGCTCAATTCAGAAAGAAGAAAATTTATAGAGAGATATGGGGTACCATGGAGCATTTAGCACTACTCCTCTGGCTCAGACAGAGTTACAGAACAGAGAGGAGCATACAGACTAAAATTCTAGCAGTATTTGGGAGTTTAAATCTCAGCAATGTAGACTCTACGCATTGATACAAAACAGATAAAATGCTGAAACCTATGCAGTATACACAGCAGCAAAATCAAACCAATAATATCAATAGTTAGTGCAAGGGAAGCAGCTTAGGGAGATGAAACCAGTTGTTAATAGGAAGGCAGGAGATGGCCAAGTGTCCAGTCAAGGCTGAGGAACTGGATATAGCAGCAGTCAGCCAGTGGAGACCAAGATTCTAGCCAGGCAGCAGATGTATGGGCCCGGCTTTGTCCCTGTCTCCGTACTTGCAAGTCTCTGGCTGTCTGGCACTTGAGCGGGTCACCAAGCAAGAGCTGCCGGAGAAAGTGCAGCTCGCACGGGGAGAAGTTAGAGGCATGCAACCGTTTAGGGCAGAGTAGCCAGTGGAGATTATACAGGACAGACAATTTAAAGAAGCAATGGCAGTAGCAGCTAATCCAATTGGCACCAAGCTGGCTGGAAGGCAGATTGCATAACAAAAGGCCCTCCACAAAAGGAACACTAAAATAAAATGAAGAGCTATAACACCTTGGTCTATGGGGAGGGGGGGGAGATCAGCAAAGCACAGGGAGAAAAGAGAGAAAATGTCAGGGCAAAGGACAGAAAAAGGTAGCAGTGTGAAATTATAGAAGGCTCAATTCAGAAAGAAGAAAATTTATAGAACAATATTTGGTACCATGGAGTGCTTAGTGCTACTTTGTCAGCTCAGGCAGAGTTACAGGACAGAGAGGATCATAATGTCTAAAATTCTAGCAGCATTTGACAATTTAAATCCCAGCAATGTATATTGAAGTCTTTGATACAAAACAGATAAAATGCTGAAATCTATGCAGTATACACAGCCGCAAAATCAAACCAATAATATAAAAAGTTAGTGCAAGGGAAGCAGTTCAGGGAGATAAAGCCAGATGGTAATAGGAAGGCAAGAGAAGGCAAAGTGTCCAATCAAGGCTGATGAACTGAATATAGCACCAACCAGCCAGTGGAAACAGAAAGCATTAAGATTCAAGCCAGGCAGCAGCTCCAAGGGCCAGGCTGTGTGTCCCTATATCCACACCTGTGGATCTCTGACTGTCTGGCAGTCGAGCAGGTCAATGTGGAAAAGCAACCAGAGAAGGTGCAGCTCCCACAGGGAGAAGTTGGAGGCGTGCAACCATACAGGGCAAAGTAGCCTGTGGAGGCGATAAGGGACGGTCAATTTAAAGGAGCATGGGCAGCGGCAGCTTATCTCATTGGCACAAAGCTGGCTGGAAGGCGGACTGCATAACAAAATTCTCATCAGAAAAAGAACAGTAAAAATAAATAGCTGTAACACCTTTGCCTGTGGGTGGGGGGGGAGTGGAGAGACAGATCAGCAAAACATGGGGAGAAAAAATGAGAGACTATGAGTGAAAAGGACCCGATAGGTAGCTGTGTGAAATCATAGGAAGCTCAATTCAGAAAGAATAAAATTTGTAGAAAGATATAGGGTACCATGGAGCCCTTAACAATACTCTGTCGGCTCAGGCAGAGTTACTGGACAGAGTGGAGCATACAGTCTAGAATTCTAGCAGCATTTGCTAATTTAAATCACAGCAATGTACACTCTAAATATTAATACAAAAGAAATAAAATGAAATCTATGCAGTACACACAGCAGCAAAATCAAACAAATAATATAAAAAGTTAGTGCAGCTCACATGATGCAGATAACCTGGTGAAAGCTCCAACTTCTCGCTCCAGCCACCTGATTACTTTATTGGTTAATTTTCCGGGTATGTAACTGAATAAACTTACTACAACTGGCTCAAAAGACCTTTGAACTGCTGTGCTACGATCAACTTGCAAAATTTCCTTTATGGAGGTCGAAATGCAGAGAGCTCTACCTAAATGAACTCTGCCTGCAACACCGGAGAAAGGCCCAAAGAAACCCAGGGTATCTCACACTGCTGACTCTCCTGATGCTTGTAGCCATTCCTCAGATCTAGAGCCACTCACCTTAGCAGGCTTCTTGGCAGCATTCAGACCATTTCAGGAGGAGCTTTGTTTTATCACTTCGGAGATTAAAACTATCTCGAATGCCTTAGAAGATATCTCCAGCTGCACTACAGACTCAGAAGCTTGGATCAGCTCGCTGGAAAAACGCTGTGACAATCTTGATCCTGAGATTGTCTCTACAAGGAAAAGATCACTAAAATAGAGCTAAAAATAGAGGATCTGGAGAACCGCAGCCACAGGAATAATGCAGTCCTCATTGGATTGCCAGAGGCGGAAGAAGGGCAAGATCCTACACTTTTTGTACAAAAGTTCATCAAAAAAAAATCACTGGGCCCTCTCCATATGGCTCCAAATATGTGATTGAGCGGGCCCATAGAGCACTCAGGTCGACCTCGCTGGCTGGATCACCCCCAAGACTGCTCATCTTTAAATTCCTGAATTTTTTGGAGCATCAGCATTTCCTAGCAAAAGTGAGGGAAATACAAGAGGTCCACTGGGAGGGTATTAAGATTTGAGTGGCGCAAGATCTTCCGGTCACTATTCATCAACAGAGGATGGCTTTCCATCCCCTGGTGTCCAAACTCATCACCACTGGGGTCTGTTTCTGTATGTCATACCCCGCAAGGCTCCAAGTGTTAATCAAAGGCACCTGGCATAGTTTTGAGGATCCTCAGGTGGCATGTAAGGGACTTAAGGAAGCTTTGCCTGACCTCTTCCGTGACACTTGACTTTATTTCGGGTTAATGCCCTGGAGCCTTGAATTACAAATCCAAGGTACTGTAATTTCTCTATCAGGTTGGGAAATGATGCTTACATATGGAGAACACGGCTTGCAGTGCTGGAATTTTGATTTGTATTATCTGAGTTCTCTGACTTAAGCTCCTGCAGTAGATCGCTAACTTTCCTCAATCAGCAACATAACTGAGATCTTTGGTTTACTACTGGACCAATTTGGGTTCCACTACATGGTTCCAGCTCTGTGTTATTATTTTTCTAGTATCTCTGTTTTCCTACCCAGGCAAAATTTATTACTTTTAAACACCGCAAGAGGGCACTCACTCCTTTCTTTTCCAGGAGTTGATGGTTCCTCGATATTCTGGCAGAGATAAGGTCACAAATCTAGTTGTCTCTCAGAGTTCTTGAACTGTTGAAAATGTTTTGTAGAGAAAAGTTTACAGTTATAATCTAGTAACCCGGGTTCCTAGTTTTTATCACTGCTCGGGCTAAGATCAAACTGTGTTCTGCTCAATAGTGAAATTAATCACTGACTTAAGTTTTTTTTGGTTTTTTCTTTAAAAATAGGGAGAAGATTGCTATCCCTGACAAATTTTATTTAGCAGAGCAGTAACAAGGTATTGATCAGCATATTATATTATAATAATTTGTTGGGATAGAATATAGGGTGGTATCTCTGAATAACTTCAAGATCAAAGTTAGCATGTTACCTTTTTGGGGTTTCATGGATTTTATTTTATTTTAAAATTTTAATTTGGTTCATATCTTGGCCCCCCATGTTTGCTTTTTCTTTGGTTTGCTTTGTCTCTTGTTCTAGATTCCCTGTTACAGGGAATAGGATCTGGCTGCATTCAAAGGTGGCTGGAGAGAGGGAGCTATAGAAAAGAAGATCTGCAGAACGCAGTCCACAATAATTAAGGGGATTGGGGGCTTGGGTTGTTTCGTTGCTCCACTTCATTATTTGTTCTATAGGTGGGTTTGGGGATGGGGCAAATATTTGGGACTGGGGATGGGTGGGTGGGAGGAGATGCAACACAGATTCTTGGACGATTGTAATGCTGGCGATTCCAATACCATCTCTGTACTACTTGACAAATTCTATGTATGGTATAAGGTATGGTGAATAATATTAAATTTGCTACCTGGAATGTTAAGGGAATCAGGCAGAAATTGAAGCAATATAAAGTACTGAAACATTTATCTTCACTATCAGCAGAAGTTATATTTCTACAGGAATCTCACCTATTGGATTCAGAAGCCATTCGGAAGAGGAGATTCCAAATGGGACAAGTGTTTTCAGCTGAGGGTTCCTCACAAAGTTGCAGGGTCATGGTTCTAATATCCAGAAAGATCCAGTTTTCAGTCATCCAGATGGTTAAGGATTCACAGGGTAGATTTGTTCTAATACATGGCACTTTATATACAACAGAGATCCTGTTGGGCAGTGTTTATGGGCCAAATTTGGATTCACCAGGGTTTTTCGTGCAGATGGTTGCTGTTCTCACCCCTTTTCTCTCCTTACCAATAATACTAGGTGAGGATATGAACCTCATATTTGACTCCTCATTAGACCGCTCTGGTTGCTCCCATAAGGGGCTCTCACCAGCTCAATGGGCCTTCCAGGAGCTTATTGATCAAGCTGGCCCATGTGACATGTGACGTGTACTTAACCCCACAAAAAGGGGTTATGCCTTTAGGTCACCAGTTCACAACTCTGCCTCCTGTATTGATTATATCCTACTATCCCATACGTTAATGCTTGGTGTTACAGCTTCCTCCATTCAACCAGGTCCCCCCTCTGACCATTCTCTTGTAACCTGCCAACTTTTTCTCTCACCCCCTCTTACAAGAACACCACATTGGAAGATCAACAACCAGGTGCTGAAAGACCCTGAGCTGGTCACAACCCTCTGTAAACATATTGAGCAGTTTATTGAAGTTAATCTTGTCTACTTCTAGACCAGACTTAGAATGGTGTGCTTTCAGAGCTTATATCAGAGGGGTACTAATCAGTTTATGTGCTCAAAGGAAAAGAAAAAGGGAACAAAGACTATCCAGCCTTCTTGCTCACATTTGAACTGTTGAAGCTACCTTGACCCCTCATTCCCCTGATACCATCAGACAGGAGCTAGCCGAATTAAGAGATGCTACAGAAATGTTAAGAGAAAAAGCAGAGTTTGCAATTTTATGGACTAAGGCATCATATTCAGATCAGGATGAAAAGGCAGGGCACCTTTTAACACTTAGGTTTAAACTGCTGAAGTCATCTAGATACATGACATCTATTCGCTCCCAAATAGATGGATCCCTAAAAATATCCCCTTCAGATATAGTAGCAGAGTTTCGTAATTACTATAGCAACTTATATAGCCCCATGATTGACCCACCCCCCCAATCAAATCCTAGAAAAATACCTGGTTACAGCTAACCTACCTTCTCTTTCTGAAGATCAACACAGTGTCCCTACAACCCATATCTCCTCTATTGAACTGACCAGAGTTATTCAAGGTCTCCCCTGGTCCAGATGGATTTTCTGCCAACTTTTATAAAAAATTTCACAAGCAACTCCTTCCCTTATTATGACGTGGAACCTTTGTAAAAGCGCCATTGGCTTAAAGGTATTTATCAGAACTTCTAATAAATAAATAAAATAAAATATTATTGCCCCTATTCCAATACATCTTGTCAGGAGCAGCTGTGGATTTCTCCTTATTTGAAGTCCTAATTGTCCTAGTGCCCAAATCAGATAGGAATCCGGAGCTAGTTTCCAGTTACTGCCCCATCTCTCTATTGAATCAGGGTATTAAAATTTTAACAAAATTGATTACTGATCGTATCAACATTATATTGCCAGAGCTTATTGGTCTGGAACAGGTAGGTTTCATGAAGGGACATTCCTCGGTTGACCACCTCTGCACTTTGTCGCATGTCCTCTCAGCGTCCAGAGATGCTCCCTTTCCTGCAGTTTTGATTTCTCTGGACGCCGTGAAAACTTTTGACAGAGTGGATTGGAACTTTTTGTTCCACACTCTTCAAGTCTACAAGTTTTCTTTACAATTCTAGCTTTGGATATAAGCGCTATACCATTCCCCTATAGCTCTGGTTATGGCTAACGGGGCTGTATCGAGCTCCTTCTCTTTATCATCCGGTACCAGACAGGGCTGCCCCCTATCCCCACTGCTATTTAATTTATACTTGGAGCCTCTTATTCGGTTACTGATGTCATGTGACAGGATCCAAGGAATATCCATTCTAGGTCATGAAATTAAAGTCTCTGCCTATGTGGACAACCTTCTTTTACAAATATCATACTCAACTGCCTCAATCCCTCCCATGCTATCCCTCATCGAAAAATACTGCCAATTGTCCAACTATAAACCAAATCTGAACAAAACTGTAGTATTCCCTCTCAATCACAAGGTGCTTAAAAGCTCTATCACTGCTCTGGGCCTTTCCTGGAAACAGGACTCATTCAGGTATTTGGGTATAGAAATATCAAGGAACCCAACACTTACCCAGAATTTGAATTTGGAATCCTTAGCTAAAATTATCACTGGGGATCTTGAAAGATGGTCTAAACTTCCGATTTCTCTCTGGGGCAGGATTAATTTAGTCAAGATGAATGTTTTTCCTTGACTTTTTTATCTTCTTCACTTACTTAACATCTGGCTACCTTTAACTTGTTTCCAGAATATTCACAGTATCATCGTCAAATTTATTTGGTATAACAAACAACCCAGGTTAGCATATCACGAACTTGCTGCCCCTAAGGTCAAAGGGGGGTTACGCTTACCTCACTTAGCTTTCTACTACTGGGCCAGCCATGCCACCAAGTACCTTTGATAGTTATCTCCCCCTGTGAAAATAGCTTCTCCCCTTCTACTACACCACTGGCTTAGAATTGAGTTGGCTCATATTTCGGCCTGTGGTATAACCCCAGTCAGTCTTTTACATATTAAAGCTAATGTTATTCCTTCCAGATTAAAACCTACCCCTACTGCAATCTCGGTCAGGATTCATACACAGCTGTGTTCTTTCCTTAAATATAAACACACTCAAGACTTAGCACAATCCATATGGAGCAACCCTAAGCTCAGGATAGATAACAAAATGCTCAGTGCTCATTGGCTGCCACACTTGAGGGATGGAAACCTTTCTGTCTTTGTGACAGAAGAGGGTTCTTGACTTTCCACCACTGAGATTATAAACAAATGTAATGTCCCCACCCTTAATGTTTTCAAAATTTTTCAATTAAGGCATCTAATTGTGAAGGTGTTTGGTTTAACTCCTCCACAACCGGCCAATATGTCTTTCTCACAGGAACTGAAGTCTTTGGCAGGTACTCAACAAGCACTATCCAAGACTTATGGGCTCTTGTACAATTAGGCCTACCTTTGCTCCTTAACATACTGGTCCAGTTTAAATCACAGCAATGTAGACTCTAGGCATTGATACAAAACAGTTAAAATGCTGAAATCTATGTTGTATACACAGCAGCAAAATCAAACCAATAATATAAAAAGTTAGTGCAAGAGAAGCAGCTTAGGGAGATGAAACCAGTTGGTAATAGAAAGGCAGGAGAAGGCCAAGTATGCAGTGAAGGCTGAGGAACTGGATATACCACCAATAAGCCAGTGGAGACAGAAATCAACAAGATTCTAGCCAGGCAGCTGCTCCAAGGGCCAGGCCGTGTCTCTGTGCCCATAACTGCGAGTCTCTGGCTGTCTGGCAGTTGAGTGGGTCACCATGGAAGTGCCACCAGAGAAGGCACAGCTCCTATGGTTAGAAGTTGGAGGCATGCATCTGTTCAGGACGGAGTAACCTACTGTGTGAAAATCCTTAAAGTGGCTTCCCAATGCAGAGTCAGTTCTGCTATTTTTAATATCCCATATACATTCCTCTCTGCACTCTTTTGGTCTGGTGTATGGTGCTTCCCACATAAATACATGGAAAGTGCACTGAATAACAGAGATGATAAATTGGGTGGAGCAATTAATAAATTCCCCGTATTTCCACTTTTTTGGCTGATTGCAGGTGTACCTTTTGCCTGTCATAGAATATTTGCATACAAAACGGTGGCTACAGCCATGGAACCCCGCTGGATTAGACGGTGACCAGGTCAGTCGTCTGGATGCTGGTTGTCCGAAGTGGTTACATCAAAGTGAATATCCCATATTTTTACCTCTGCTGTAAGTTATTCTGGGTTTTTCAGAGAAAAGGCCTGAAATGCTACAAGGCTCTAAGCTGTTTCAGTTTCTCCATATAATTTTCTTGCCTTTTGGAGAAACTTTGTTATACTCCAACATGATACTGTAAGTAGTTATTTTTTTTTCTTTTTGTTTTTGTCTTGGAACAAATGGGTCATTCATGCTCAGAGTTTTTGTTTTTTCAAGAGCAGTGTCTAGAGTTTTTTGCCATAGCCACTTTTTACAGGACCTGTTACACATTTCCTGGGCTTGAGTATTAAATCTGATTCATTAGCATAATTATGTCTAAGCCTAAAGAATTGGCCATATGGAACAGAGGAAAGCAGGGCAGGAGGGTGAGCAGTGCACTTTCTGACTGCAAAACAGTATCACAAGTAGTTTTCTTTCTATGGCATTTTTTTTCAGTCTTACCACTAGCATTTACTGTAAGACATAATTCTAGAAAATTTATCTTTTTAGCATCCAAGCATGAAGAAAAATGCAGATTCACTGCATTGCTGTTCATTTCCTTGATGACATGGACTGCTTCTTCCTCCATGCCCTGACAGACAATTAAAAAATCATCTACATTATGTATGTATGGCAGTGCAAAATGTGTTTCAGATACATGTTATTATTGAAATACAGATTTAATTCCACTACCCCAGGTATAGATTTGCATAACTGGGGCAACAGTGGACCCCATTGCTGTCTCACATTTTTGTAAGTAGATTTTATTTTTGAATAACAAATAATTAGCCAGCCTGATGGTACTGAGGGTTTAGATGCTGGACGCCACACCTTGTGCCATGCCGATGACCTGTGTTCTGGAATGAGCATGGGCTGTCGGGGGTTGGCAGGGGAGGGAGAGGATCGAGCATCCAGAGGACAGCTCTCCTCTCCCGGGAAGGGAAGACTGGCACCCTGCCAAATGACTGCCACCTGGTGGAGGCCTGGTGGAAGTGCAGGACTGTAGGCACAATGGAAGGGAAGGTGTGGAGTGACTTCCACATGTGCACTCACGCTTCCACGTGTGCGCATCCTGTGTGTGACCCCAGCAATGGGGTAAAAGGGCCAAAAATGGAGGAAAAACACCTCACAGCTGCAGGATGAAGACCGACCCCTCACAGGCTCTGCACCCAGAGATCAGCTAGCTCTGGGTAAGTCCCAGTCAGACCGGGGTGATGGGGTTGGGGGGGGGGTCTGTTAGAATGGGGCAGCTGTGAGGAGACAAAGGGGATAAACACCTATATTAAAAAAAAAAAAAAGAATAACAAGTAATTATGGTACAGAATGAAGTCCACTACTGCCAAAAGAAAGGATGGTGGTGTTGCACTGGCATATGTTCTGTTTTGTGAAAAGTAGCCAAGGGTTTGTAGGCCTAGAGCATGTGGTATATTGATATACAACCAGGTGGCATCCACACAAACCTGTGAAAAATCATTTTGATAAGATACATCTCTAAGTTTTTCCAGAACATGTAACTAGCCTCTGGTACAGGATCCCAGGTGATGTACAACTCGTTAAAGAAACAAATCACAAAATTTAGATGCATTCTCCGAGAGGGATCCTATACCAGAGACTATTGGTCTCCCAGGTGGATTTAGAATGATTTTTTTTGTCTTTTGGGGAGGAAATAGAAGGTAGGAATCACTGTGTTTTTTGCCTTTAAGAAAATACACACTCCTTTTCAGTTATGAAATCCATGTTACATATATAATCTATGAATAGTTCTGTCTGAAACTCCAAAGTATGTTTTTTGTTAAGAACCTAACAAGTACTAGAGTCATAAAGTAATCTTAAAGCCTCTCTCTCACATAATCATCCTTGTTTAGGATAACTATATTACCTCCCTTGTTCTCCTGTCTAAAAATAATGTCCAGTTTTTAAAGGTTTTCAAGGGCTTCTCTTTCATCCCTGTTTATTTTTTGTTGACTTCAACTAATTTTATTGAGACATTTGTACAGTAACAATACAAGTACTTTCAAACTTATGAATGTGACATCTCACTACAAACTAGTACATAGGTATTATCTTATGGCAAAATACTATCTGGATAACATGTATGAAAAGAACATAGACAGTCCTTGCCCAGAGTTCTCAGTCCATCTGTAGTGGAGTCCTTCTGATCTGTGTCTTCACATAGTCCATATCATGCCAGAGGTGAACGTGTGTTGGCTATCAAGGTAACTTAACAGGATCACATACTATTACATAGAAACTTAGACTTTGATGGCAGATACAAACCGCTTGGTCCACCCAGTCTGTTCACTTCCCTACCTATTGGATAAGTTGCAGATCCTAGTTAACCAACATCCTACTCCCTCCTGTCCCCCACTAGAATTGCCTTATGTCTGTTCCATAGAGTCTTGAATTCCCCCACTGTTTTTTACCCCACGACCTCCTCAGGAAGGCCGTTCCATGTGTCCACCATCCTCTCCATGGAAAAAATACTTTATCACATTGCTCCTGAGCCATCACCCTCTATCTCCAAATTGTGCCCCCTTGTTCTTGCACATCTCTTTTCTGAAAAATGCTACCCTCTTGGACTTTGTTGATTCTCTTGAGGTACTTTAAAGTTTCTGTCATGTTCCCCCTCTCCCTCCCTTCCTCAAGGGTATACATACAGAATTAAGCTCCTTTAGTCTCTCTTTGTATGGCTTCTGGTGCTAACCCTCCACCATTTTAGTTGCCCTCCTCTTGACTGCCTCCATTCTGTCTATATCCTTGTGAAGATAGGGTCTCCAGAACTGCAAGTAATACTCCAGATGGGGTCTCACCAACTGTCTGTACAGAGGGATAACAACTTTTTGTTTTCTACTTAGTGATGTACCGCTGTATACATTCCAGTATCACTCCAGCCCTCCTTACTGCCTGTTCACATTGCTTGCCTACCTTTAGGTCATCTGATATGACTACCCCGGGTCCCTTTCCATCTTGTTTTTATTAGTACCCCAACCCATTGTGTACTCTTCCCGTGGGTTTTTGTTTCCCAGGTGCATTACTTTGCACTTCTTTTCATTGAATCTAAGCTGCCATACTTTTGACTATTCCTCCAACTTTGCCAAGTCCCTTCTCTTCCTTTCCACCCCCACATGTGTATCAACCCTGTTGCAGATCTTTGTGTTGTCTGCAAAGAAAGAGGCATGCTTTTCTTTCCAGTCCCTCTGCAATGTCACCTATAAAAACATTAAAGAGGACTGGTCCCAGTACTGAACCCTGTGGTACCCCACTAGTAACCCCCCTTTCTTTGGAGTGGATTCCATTTTCTATTACCCTCTGTGTCCTGTTGTTCAGCCAATGTTTTACCCAGGTTACAACCCTGGACCTACTCCCAGGCTGGCTAACTTCTTTATTAATCTTTTATGTGGGACTGTGCCAAATGCCTTGCTGAAGTCTAGGTAGGCCATGTCCACAGCTAATCCCTGGCCTACTACTTTGGTCACCCAGTCAAAGAAATCTATTAGATTTATCTGACATGACCTTCCCACTGTGAATCCATGCTGCCTTGGGTCCTGTGCCCCACTGGCCTCTAGATACTCGACAATTCTTTCTTTCAGAAGTGATTCCATCATTTTCCCTGCTACTGAGATGAAACTAACAGGTCTGTAGTTCTCTGCCTCTGCCTTGCTCCCACTTTTGAGAAGGGGAATCACATCTGCCCTCTTCCAGTCTTCCTGTACCACACTGTTCTCCCATGATTTGCTAAAAGGGTAGTCAGTGGTGTCGCTAATTCTCCTCTTAGTTCTTTTAGAACCCCATCAGGCCCCATTGCTTTGTCAACCTTCAGTTTTAGGAATTCTTTCAGGTCCCTTTCTTCTGTGAATGGACTGCTACTGACTCCCCTATCCAGAGTGCCTCTATTGTTTGGTTTAGGTACCTCCCCTCCTCTTTTTTGTGAATACAGAGCAGAAGTATTTGTTCAGTATCCCAGCATTTTCACTGTCACCCTCTGCCCACCTCCCTCCTCTTTATTAAGCCTCATTATCCCCCTCTTGGTCTTTCTTCACTCTCTAATGTACCTATAAAAGGTTTTATCCCCCTACATAACTGAGTTGGCTATCTTTTCCTCGTTTGGGCCTTTGCTATTCTGACTGCCTTCCCTGCTTCCTTCTGCTTTAACTGGTACAGTTCTCTGTCCTGCTCCTTCTGTGTTTCCTTATACTTGCTGAATGCTATCATTTTCTTCCTAACCTTCCCCACCACCTCTTTTGATAACCATAGTGTTTTTTTTTCTTCATTTTGTTGTATTTGCTTCACACAATGGCTTGTTGCCTTTGTGATGGCAGTTTTGATTTTTCCCCATTGTTCCTTCATCCCTCCTTTTTGCCTGTTTGCTAGTGCTTTTCTGAGGCACTCTCCCATTTTACCAAAATTAGCCCTTATAAAGTCCAATATCCTTACTTTTATTAAGGCTTGACTCAATGGCTGTGTTTATTGCGAACCGCACTGTTTGTAGGTCGCTTATTCCCAGATGGCTAACCACTTCTAAATCTGAGATCCTATCTTCATCCTCATTTGAGAATACCAGGTCTAAGACTGCTCCCTCCCGAGTCAGTTCCAACACTAACCTTCTGAGACATGCCCCCTGTAGGGCTCCGAGAGTGACCCTGCACTTGAATGTGGCTCCAGAAAATGTGTTCCAGTTAACATTTGGCATATTCAGGTCCCCCATCAACAATATCTCCCTTTTTCTGCCATTCTAAGGATGCATTCTATCATTTCCTTGCCCATGTCCTCCCCCTGAGATAGGGGTCTGTATACAACCCCATACCTCCCTTTCCCCTCCCTCCCCCATTTCTACACCCCTAATTACTGAGTCCCACACCAGGACCAGTTTCCTTCCTCTGTCTGGTCCCATGCCACCCTCCTCTGGGCCTCTGTTGTGGATGTTTCCAGCATCCTCCTTGGTCTCCACTGTGGACACCTTCATGGAGCTACTACACTCCACCACAATGGTGTATGAATTATGGAGAGGTACAACTGGAAGGATATGCTTCTCTTCCACCACCCTCATCCTCCCTGAGCCCCACCATGGTCCAATTGCTCCTCTTTCTTGGTAACCTCTGAAGCAGTGGCGGCAGCCCTGTTGGTCCCTGGGTTGGGAAGGAGGTTTCCTGAATCCTTGCCAGGTTGGCCTGGAGACGGGCAACCTTCTCCCTCAGACCAGAGAGGTGCCTGCAAACCGGGCAGCATTGCAACCTCCAGAACATCTCCCAGAAAACTGCCACCACACAGTCAGTGTACTGCACCACTCTCCACATGTCTTTCTCCCTTCCTGTTTACTTTTATTTCCTTTTTGTTAGTGTGTGTGAGCCTGTGCCTGCATTTATCCCCCTTTGCAGCATGCTGGGCTGTTATGGATATGGCAGGTGTATGTTTTGGGAAAGTGATGTCAGAACACCTGGTATAAAGGAAATGACACTCTTGAGATGGGTGGCTGAAGACGAACACATTTAGCAAAAAGAAAGATAATGACTACACTTTGAAGAAGATAAACACACAGTGCCTAGTATAAAGAAAACTAGACAGAAAAACTCAATAACTATAACTTTAACTTAGGCGTGTGAGCTCCACCCTCCAATGACTTCACTACTATAGATATGATGGCTCATGGTGGATCATAGTTCAATTTTTTTTTTTCAATACAATTTGTATTGATAATTATTAAAACAATATTTAAAATACACTCAGAAAAAGAAGATTCACATGTTACCAGTAATACAAAAATGTTAACTATTAAAGCATCATTCCTAGAAAACTATAAATACTATGTTGAACAATAAATTCTAATTCCAAAAGCAACTAAATAGATAAGTACATTAGTTGTACACAATCAGCATCATATTTCCATTTTCCATATTCTTATGAATTCAATAAAATATATCATAAGGAGACAGAAGAAAGAAGGAAAGAATGAAAGAGAGATAGATAATATTCATATACAGTATATATATGTGTGTATATACATATATATACATATATAAATATACAGTATATGTGTGATATATATATATATATATATATATATATATATATATATATATATATAGTGTTATCCATTAGTTCCCGAGTATCAACCCCCTTCAGAAAGGAATTTATAGAGATTGCCTAGTCTATAATCAAACTTATCATTAAGACCTTTAAGGCTTAAAGTCATTTTTTTTTTATTTTCATATTCTCCAACATCTGAGATTTACATTCTTGTAAAGAAGGGATTTTATCTTCTAACCAGTACTTAAGCAATACATTCCTAATAGAAACCCCTATTAGTAATATAGAGTATTTCTGCTCTAATGTCCAATTAGTACTTTCATTAAAATGACCAATAATACAGGTTTCTAAGTTAATGTTGTCGTGTAACAAAGGACAATCCATAACCACTACCTTTATCTGATCCCAAAGAGACTGGACTGATGAGCAGTTCCAAAACATATGCCCCAATGTTCCCGATTCTAATTACATTTATTACAATTTGGAGAACCTTATAAACCCATTTTATATCTGAGATGTAGAGTATAATACAGGTTGTGTAATGTTTTAAAATGTATTGTTCTTAAGTTAACTGCATTGAGAGCTTTGGCCAAAAAGGACCAGATCTAACCCCAATCCTAGCTATTCGTACTTACCCCAAGTTCTTGGGACCACCATCTGATTGGTTCACGGGCCAGCCCTCTGGAGCATACTAGAGAAGACCATATGTGCATGAAATTGAGGGTGTTAGATGCAAAAAAGCCAGGAATCTATTTGTGTTTTCATCAGCCTCAGATTCTAAATGTATCACAGATGCAGTGACTGTTTTCATACTCTCATAAAAAAGGCTTTCTTCTTCTTTAACCACATATTTATTTTTAAGCATTGTGAAAGAATTAAAGGAACTTCCCTTAACTACATCCTGAATTTTTCTGAATCCCCTCTTTATCCAATTAATATTAAATAAACTAGACCCATTCAACATGAAATTTGTGTTGTTCCAGATTGGTTGTTTCTTAGAATTTGGTAAACCCAAAAATACCAGAGACTTAACATACCGTAGGACCCTAACTGAATCTTGTATAATTTTAGAGTTTCTTATTGAAATCTTTTTTGTATAGATCATAGCCTATAAATCCACTGACTGCCTCATTACTAAATATCTTTCTAATAAAACTCACTCTGGAATATAAACCTCACCATTGTTTTGTCTGACTCAGTGTGAAATCTGCAAGAGTCTGGTTGCCAAATAATAAAAAAAAACGAAGCCTTTAATCCTCCCTTGTTTTGGGCTCTAGAGAGCTTATAATATGCCATTCTAACTTTTTTAAATCCCCAAATATATTTTGAGATTTGTGAATTTAATCCCTCAATCCATTTTTTACTGATGTGATAAGGTAACTTTGAGAAAACATATAAAACTCTAGAAAGAATATCCATTTTGACCGAATCTAGTCGACTCCACATTCCCAATGGTAATTTGTCCCATTTAGTTAATGAATCCATAACTTTAGACTTAAGCAAGGCCAGGTTTTTAGATATTGTTTTGCTAACAGTTTTGTATAATTATATTCCTAAGTAGTCAATACATTCCTGGGCCCATGTTAGTCCTTGTGATGTGATATCTGCCTTAATACATAATCTGTTAAGGGGTAGGACGCATGTTTTCCCTAGGTTCAGTTTATAACCAGAAATCTGTCCATATTCTTTTAATATATTTAACATTTTAGGGATTGACTGCTTAGGTTCAATGACTATGATCAATAAATCATCAGCATAGGCCGAGGTGCATAAGTCCTGATCTCCCAACATAAATCCTTTAACCATAGTATCTGTATTAAGTTTGCATATTAGAAGTTCAATTGTCAAGTAAAACGAAGGGGGTGAGAGTGGACAACCCTGCCTAGTGCCTCTTCTAACAGACAAGTATGGGGAGATCATATCATTTGTAACTATAGCAGAAACTACCCAGATAGTCAAACTGCACCCAAAAAGTGCGCAACAGCAGGAGCAAGCACAAGTCCACTGCACCCATGAGCAAGAAGCGCGATATTCAAAAACTGCGCAGGTCAAGATGCGCCTGCAGCACATGACCGAATATCGCACCACCTGTGCCATAGCATAACCAGGGATGTGCAGTTGTGCAGTTCAGATGTGCCATACTGCATCCAGGGATGCTCGGTGGAGCAGTCCAGATGCGCCGTAGTGCAACAAGGGATGCTCCGTGGAGCAGGGCAGCAGTGCAACAGCACAACCAGGGATGCACAGGGACAGGATGCAGGGGCCCACCACCCATGCCACAGATGGGCAGAGGAGCACACAGCAGAACAGACATCACCCCCCCCACACACTCCATACACTGCACAACTGGTGTAGAGCCAGAATAACCACTGGCCATGGATACCAGCAACAAACCCACAGCCGGGCCATGGTGCCCCAGCACACCCCCTGGCAAGCTGTGACCGGCACACAAGGAGGGCCAACCACCCCATGCCACACCATCCCACCAATGCAGAGCACACCCTACACCATGATCCCTAGACACCCTGCCCAGGAGCAGCATCCACCAGTGCAGGACGCCCCACGCATGCCACCACTCCCACTGTGACAATGCAGCCCTGTGCACCACAGAACCATGCAAGGCAGCCCCACCATGAGCACCCGTCAGTGGGTGGCAGCACACTGCAATGCAATGACTACATACACAGTGCCATCATGCTTGTCTCCCCCTGAGGTACAGCTGAGAGACTGACCATGCGTCGGCACACGAGGTACCCCACACATGACAGGGCATGCCCCGGACCCCACCGCCAGTGGTACAGCACCCTGCACACCCTCCCAAGGACATACCCTGACCCAGCACTGGCCACAACAGCCAGCGCAGACACCCACAGTGGTGCATAGAAGCATGCACCACACAGGATGCAATACAGTGCATGTACAAACACCCACCCATACCCAAGGGCACACCAACACTGGGACACAGTAGTGGGGCAACCAATCCCTCAGTGTGTGGCCACGGAAACTGTGTACACATGGCCAGCACCCCTCCATGGCACAGGAGTGCCAGCCACCCTGCGCAGGCACCGTGGAGCTGTACACCACCAGCATTTGCCCAGAGCACAAGTGACAGACAGTGGTGCACATCCCCTGCAACACACACAAGCGACAGCATGGAGGTGGGACAACAACAGCGGAGGCCACAGTGTCACCCGAGGCAGACATGCACCACACCAGTGACAGGAGGCAACCCGGCATTGTGCTGGGTACAGTTGCTGTCCAGCATGGACAGCCACCACTGACATGCTAGTGGACTGTGCAGGTCACAGACATGCAAGGGTGTCAGCTGCACAGGTCATGGACAGTCTGACAGGCACGCCATGGACACAGAGCATGCACCGTGGACCACTGCACACAGTCATCCAGTGCACAGGGAATAACACACACACCACAGACAGTGGCTGATAGCCACTCCCATACCATACTCACTTCCCCATGGACACACACACATGCACATGACTGCACCACCCCTGACGCCATGCACACCACTGCAGCTGAGCACCCATAGCATGCTGCAAATCAGAGACCACCACAGCAGGCATATCAAAGGAAATGTATTTAAAAACAGCAAACAAAACTATATACAAGTATTTACAAAGGTTTGGAGGGAGGGCCACAAACAAGGTGGGGGTGGGTAAGGGGCTTTTCCTCCCACCATGACGCCATCTGACACTGAGCCTGTCGATGCATTCCAGTATCTCCAGTGATGCCCTGGCAACCTGGAGGATCTCCTGCAGTGCCACCTTGATGTCATACAGCTGCCGTCCACCTAGGACAAGGGAGCAGAGTCAATAGCTGTGAATGCACAGCCCCATGCAGCCCACCCACTGTGCATGGCATACAGCCATGGGACATGCCTCTGTGATGGTGTGTGACCACCCACAGTGATCGCATCCACAAGACCTGCCCACCCAGGAGCACACAGTCATGCATACCACTGCACACACCCACCGGCCAAGTCCTGCACAGCACCACCGTGGCTGTTCAGTGACATGGCTATGTGGTGCGAAGGCAGTGGCACAGCAATGTACCCGGTGCATGCATGGACC
Source organism: Neoceratodus forsteri (assembly GCA_016271365.2). Taxonomy (NCBI): domain Eukaryota; kingdom Metazoa; phylum Chordata; order Ceratodontiformes; family Ceratodontidae; genus Neoceratodus; species Neoceratodus forsteri. The sequence goes on along the minus strand of CM057449.1, from coordinate 535,455,506 downwards.
GCCATTGACACACTCCCAGATATGCAGTGCCACTGGACAGTGCTGACTGTACCAAGTTGTGTGCATGGCAGTGGTGTCAATGGATGGTGGCCATGCCCCACTGCCTGCCCTGTTACACAGCATGCAATAGTAATCATGGATGTAAGGCAGTCACCATCATCAGGCTGGTCCCTGCCGGTCTTGTCCGGCCACCCTCTCGGCCTGCTGTTCATCACGGCTCAGCCTCCCTTCCCTCGCCCGCTGGTGCTTCTCTGTGCCTAGGGTGCAAACATGGAGAGAGGAACATCAGTACAGTCTGGTAGCAAAGTCCCCCTGCCCCAGTGTGTGTGCAGTCACACAGAGCCATACCCATCCTCCCCCCAACCCGACACCACCATCACAGCCAACACTAGACAGCCCCCCTATGTGATGGACATATGCCACCATGATACCCATATGGACGTTAACAGTGTATGGATGGGGCACCTACCTGGCCATGGCAATGTGCTCCTCCTGGCATATGCCTGCAGGCAGGCAAGCCTGTCTGGGTCCCGCCACTGCAGGTCACTATAGCAGTGCCTGCACTGCTCCACGGTCCTCTCCATGCCTGTGGCCTCCTCCAGGGCCACTGCCATCTCCTCCCACACCGCACTCCTGGCCCTGTCCAGGGGTGCCTCCCCAAATAGGACAGCAGCATGGGGATCCACTAACTGGACCAGATTGGCCAGTTCCAGTTGGCTCCAGATGGGGCGCCCTTCTCCGTGACATCCTCTACAGTTTTGGTGCAAAAATGGCGCTCTGTAGCACGTTCACCACATGCAGATACTGCGCGGTACTGCGCTGTCATTCCCCATTGCACTGTCGCTGAACAGCGTGATATCGGTGCACCCATGTGGATGCATGGTGCCTAGGGGGGCAAAGGCTGGCACAGGGTCAGGGGTCTCTTGCGCATGAACCGCCATAGCGCGATTGGTACTCAGAGCGTGTAGCACGGTAGGGCACCTGTGTGCCACTTCCTGTAGTGGCGTACTGCGCTGTTGTCCCAGCACGCCTACGATGCCTCAGTGCCAGAGCACCATACATGTGAACAGCACAGTAGAGCCACTGGCACAATGGTGACCATGCCTTGCATTGCCTCCTGTGCACAGCACATCAGCAGCACGGCAGGTGTCAGCGTCAGCACCCCGGGCATGCGCCGTTCGGTGTCTACTGCGCATGTCACAGAAATGCACCCTTGCCTGAGCACGTTCAACACAATTGCCCAAAGCACAACAGCGCAATATTCAGCCGGCATATGCAAATCAGCTAATCAGCCATTCAATGGTGCAGATACTGCATTAGCATCCACTTAAAATTGTGCCTCGCCTCATTTGCATGCGTTGCGCTATAAAAATGTGACATTGGGCTGCAGTGGCTATAGTCTGTTATTGCAGTCTATTGTGGTGAGTTGCATGCTGTTTGGGAGTGTGGACTGTAGTGTGTGGGACATGCACGGGACTGCACAGTCACAGGTAACACCTGTCATTCCCACAGGATAAAGAATGAGTGATCGTGAGGTGGAGGAAGAGGAACAGAGACGTGGGAGGAAGAGGAAGCCTAACTTCACCAAGGCAGAAACAGATGCCCTGTTTGAGGTCTACCTTGACCAGGAGCCACTGCTCAGTGGACAGTGGGGAACACCACAGGCCTGTGCTGCTGCATAGGAAGAAGTGGCGCATGCCGTCAACCTGCATGGCAGCCACCAGCAGTCCATGCAGGAGTGCAAAAAGAAGATGGGCATGGACAGGTTGAGGATTAAGGACAAGGTGGCTGCCATCAGGGCAGCATGGGCTGCAACCAGTGGGGGACAGCTGGCTGTACAATGCCTGACGTCACAAGAAGAGCGGGTTGCTGGCAGCATGCGGTGTTGTGCTATTGAGGGTGTTCCCTCTTGGAAGTAGAAGACTTGGTTTGCTGGCCAAGGCACCTAGCTTCACCTGAGCTCTTTCCTTCTAAGACTGCTTGAAAGGCAGAGTAGAGAAATTTACCAGAGCAAGGGAAAAGGATTAATACTTCTTTTGGCTAAGCAGATTTACTGTGTGGTGTTGTTTTTATGTTTTACTCACAGGGATTGCTACTGTTTGTTGCTAACATTTCATTGCTTTATTTTTCTCTGTAGCAAAGTGTTTCTTACAGCGTATGTCTTCTCTGAAATTATTACAGGTGGGGTTTTACAGGTTTTACAGCTTTACCTAACATTAGGATAAGCTTTCAGGGTTACTGCATTTGTTGTTGACTGATTGTTTCTGCTCTTACCTCTTTGTTCTTTTGTCCGTGGTTCTTCTTTTTCGGCAGGGGAAGGGCCCAGCCACCCACCCCCATCCTCAACCACCCACCACTACCTTTTATAGGGTACCACAGTTGTGACATTTCCTGTGGCACAGCAGGAAGAGGCGGATCAGTCGCGGCCTCCACAAGGTGAGCTCATTTACAGGGGCACTAGTAATTTAACTTGTTATAGAAGTTAAACAAAACAAAACACAATCAAACCATTACTTGCATTTTTCCTTCTAATTACTCTGACTAGGTTATAAACCCAGCAACTTATCTGGAATGGATATCATTAACTGCAGGTACTGTGGAACAATTTTCAGAAGGACAGTCTTACAGGATTTGGGACACTGTCCTACATGCTGGGCCTTTGGAGATCTTAGGGCTCAGCTCCAGGCAGCATGGGCAGAGATTGCACGCCTCAAATTTCATATTCAAGAGGAAATACATTATAAGAACCACCGCCATTTACCCAGCATCCAACAGAAAAACCTCGACCACAGAGGGTAGTTGGTCAGGAGGTTGGCAGATGGTTAGAGAGGGCAAATTGGTGCCCATCCTCTGCTCTCCAACATATTACCTCCAAAACCATATAAACACTACAAACAGGTATCTGCCTCTATCTCTGAAATCAAACAAAGAGGCAGAAGACACTGCAGAGCAGGACACTGCAGCACAGGAGCTAGCACAACAAAACTCACCCAAATCAGGAACCAAAACAAATAAAGCAAAAAGGAAATTCAAAAAACTTCTGATCATAGGAGACTCCATGATTCGGGGAGTTGATACCCATCTCCAGCCAGGGTAATGGTCAGATGTCTCCCAGGTACATCAGCATGGAGAGACACTGACCGCATTGCTAAAATTGTTCACAAAGCAGGAGAAAACATTGATGTCCTAGTACACATAGGGACAAATGATCTCGCCAGCCGGTCAGTAGTGGAGACCAAGGAACACCTGACCAGGCTGGGTGACAAACTATCATCCATTTCGTCCGGCAACTCCTTCTCTGAGATCCTGCCAGTCTGGGAGAGGGGAGCAGATGGATGGAAGGTCAGAGAAGGGGAGATAGGGGAGCTAAACACGTGGATCAAGGGCTGGTGCCAGAAAAAGGACACAGATTTGTAGGGAACTGGCAACAGTTCTGGGAGGCTAGCTCTTAAATTTGATGGACTGCATCTGACTAAGGAGATCCAGTGCATTGGGGCAGAAGTTTGATGTCTTTGCAGAATATTTAAACTAGCAAATGGGAGAGGGGTGCAGCACCCCATACGTCGAATGGGAAGAACACCCCCCCCTCAGCTAGTGGTCAAACAGGGATTCAGCATGTTTGCAGTTCATTTGCATCACCAGGTAAGAAAAAAGGTTTGTCTCCCCATACGACGCACAGGGGTAATGCCAAACCTCACCCAACTAACACACCAAAATCTGGCCAATGGAAAATCATGTACACAAATGCTCACAGCCTGGGAAATAAGATCCCAGACCTGTAGGCAATAATGTCAGAGGCTAAACTGGACATAGTAGTAATTAGTGAAATGTGGTTTACCAGTAACCACACTTGGGAGATTTCAGTACCTGGCTATGTATTGTTCAGAAGAGACCGAGGTGCAAAAAGCGGGGTAGGAGTGGCCCTGTATGTCAATGAAAATATCAAAGCTACAGAAATTCAGAATACACATAAGGAGCCAGAAGAACTGTGGGTCACCCTGGAAACAGGAAATGGGACAGCCATAAGAACTGGGGTTGTCTACAGGCCCCCAGACCAGAGGGAGGACATAGACACATTACTGTTAGAAGATATAAACAAGAGGGAGGTTCTGATAATGGGAGACTTCAACATGCTGGATACAGATTGGTCAATACCAGCAGGAACATCTGCCAGAACTAGACATAGTGGATTCCTGCAGGGGAGGCCTCAAACAACTGGTACAGCAACCCACAAGAGACAGGGCTATCCTAGATCTAGTACTGACTAACAGGGAAGGGATCACAGATCTCCAGGTAGAAGGTCACCTGGGGCCAGTGACCATCACATGGTATGGTTCAATTGGCTACTACATCTAAACCATCCCATTCCAGGGCAAAAATATGGGACTTCAGAGGAGCTGACTTTGATAAGATGGCCAACAGAGTTAAGCTAGCCCTGGCAAAAAGAAACACAGGTGAGGGGTACAGGCAAAGTGGGCAAGCATTAAGGATGCAATACTTTAAGCAACATCCCATTGTGTTAGACAGAAAAGCAAGTGCAAAAGAAGAAGGAAACCACTTTGGTTCTCAAATACAGTAGCAGAAAAGGTCAGAGCCAAAAGGCTGGCCTTCAGGAAATATAAGGGAACACAGCAGGATGAAGATAGGAGGCATACCAAACTGCCCTAAGGGGAAGCAGGAAGGCAGTAAGGCAGGCAAAGTCCCAAACTGAGGAAACACTAGCACTAACAGTAAAAGAAGGTGACAAGACTTTCTATAGATACATTAGTGAAAGGAGAAAGTCCAGAGGGGTATTACTAAGCTTAATGGAGAAAAGGGAGCATGTGAGGAGGAGGACCTGTAAAAGCATCTATCTTAAATAGATACTTTTGCTCAGTATTTACTGAAGAGAAGGTAGGGCAGGGCCCACAGCTCAGCATCATGGACACAGGGGGAGGGAGGTGAGCACAACTCCTTTCACAAAAGAAAGGGTCCTACAAGAGCTTGCTAAACTCAGGGTGGATAAGGCAATGGGACCTGATGGCATACATCCCAGGGTACTTAAGGAGCTAAAGGTGGAACTAGCAGAGCCATTAGCAGAACTGTTTAGTGAGTCTCTGAGCACAGGAGAGGTCCCAGAAGATTGGAGAAGGGCTCATGTGATCTCGCTCCACAAGAGTGGTACCAGGGAGGAGGCAAGGAACTACAGACCAGTCAGTCTTACCTCAGTAGTGGGCAAGATTATGGAAGCACTCCTTAAGGAAAGGATAGTGCAACACCTGGAATCCATAGGGGCACAGGATCCAAGACAGCGTGGGTTTACAAAAGGAAGGTCCTGTCAAACTAATCTCATAGATTTCTTTGACTGGGTAACCAGAGTGGTGGACCAAGGGGGAGCAGTTGGTGTTGCCTACCTTGACTTCAGTAAAGCTTTTGACTCTGTTCCACATAGAAGATTGATAAATAAGCTGGGTAGGCTCGGGGTGGGTCAGAAGTTGGTCAACTGGGTGGCAAACTGGTTGACGGGTAGAAAACAGAGAGTGGTGGTAAATGGTATACAGTCAGAAGAGATGCAAGTCACATGGGGTACCTCAGGGATCAGTCCTGGGGCCAGTCCTCTTCAACATCTTCATTAGTGACCTTGCAGATGGACTAGAGGGTGAGGCTTGTCTGTTTGCTGATGACACCAAGTTCTGCAACAGAGTAGATGATCCAGGTGGGGTGGGCAGAATGGGAAGAGATCTGGATAAACCAGCAAAATGGTCAGAAGAGTGGCAACTGGGATTTAATGCAAAGAAGTGAAAGATCATGCACATAGGGAAGAGAAACCCTGAAGCCACCTATAGGCTGGAAGGAAGTTGCTAGCATCACAAAGGAAGAAAGAGACTTGGGCATCATCATCACTGATGACCTGAAATCTATCAAGCAGACCTCTAAAGCAGTAGGTAAGGCTAGGGGGTGTTAGGGTGTATTAGTAGGGGTATCACAAGTTGTAAGAGGGTAATAATCCTCTTTACAAGACACTGGTAAGGCCCCATCTGGAGTACTGTGTGCAGTATTGGAGGCCACACCTTCACAAGGACATTAACCAAATTGAGGCAGTCCAGAGAGAGGCAGCCAAAATGGTGCAAGGACTGCATCAGAAGACATATGAGGACAGATTAACAGAGCTCAATATGTATACCCTTGAGCAAAGGAGGAGAGGTGATATGATCGAGGCATTCAAACACCCTAAGGGCATTAACAAGGTGAAAGAGTCTAACATGTTTAAATATAAGAAAAATAGCAGGACAAGAGGACACAGCATGAGATTAGAGGGGGCGATTAAGGGGAATGTGAGGAAATTCTTTTTCACAGAAAGGGTGGTGGATGCATGGATAAACACACTCAGAAGTGGTGGCTATGAATACAGTGCAGGGCTTCAAACAGGCATGGGATAGGCATAAGGGAGCAATACAAATGAGTATGAATAGATAGGCCACTGACAGAGCAAAGGCCGATGGCACATTTATAAGGTAGAAAAAGAAATGGGCAGACTGGATGGGCCTTGCAGTCCTTATCTGCCATCAACTTCTATGTTTCTATGTTCCAGGTGGTGGATTCCAGATGGGTGGTAGCCCATCACTGCATGGTAGGTCCTGGTCTGTCGATGGGGGGGAGACAGGGTAGGGCAGATACATTAATGCTACTGTGTTCCCTTACAGCTCATGAGCTTCTACATGGGACAGCGGTGGTGGGCTTGTCCACTGAGGGCAATACCATGGACATAGAGGAGGGCCCAACCACCTCCACAGGTGTCCGAGGGTCAGGGCAACAGTGGGCCCACCTGGCTGTCTGGACTGATGTTGGTGGAGCAGGTGCGGAGGAGGCCCTGCCCGCATCCCAGTGCACCAGCGTCCATGGATGCCAGCATGCTGAGACTCAGGCTGGTGCTGGATCCATCACTGATGATGATGGAGCTTACTTCATGGACAGTGATATGAGTGGGCCACAGGATGGCCACACAGCAGGTGACATCACGGGCATGGCCGTGGGTGGTGCCGCCATGGAGGCCTGTGTGACATCACAGTCCCAGCCTGTGCCTGTCTGCACCAGTGGGGCAGCACTGGTGTGTGTCCAGGACAGTGGGGCTGTTGCAGCCTCTGTGGCAGCACTGTTGAGCCCTGGAGAGTGGAAGCCATAGGGGCAGTGTCAGGAGTCAGCCAATGGCCATGGGAGTACAGTGTCGGGGGGGCAGCGTCAGTGCACCACCCGTGGACATGCCCAAGGGGTGCTGCCCATCAGGGCCACGAACACCTTGAGGGACAGCATGCTGATCAGGCAGATGACCTCTTAGAAGAGCTCACCCACATACTCCAAGAATCAGTCGATCAGCAATTGTGGCTTGTGATGGGGGTGGATGCACTCAGTGCGGCTCTGCACCAGGCAGAGGAGCAGTGCAGCAGGGACACCAGTCTGCTCCTGGCAGGGATGGACCGGATGCGGGAGGATGTGACCGCTGCCATTGACAGACTAACACAGACAATCACAGCTGCCATGGCCACAGTGGGCACACAGTTATTTGCCCATGCATTGCAGACACTGTGCAGTGCAAAGTCCACCCCACATTCCCAGCATCATGTGACATCCTCCTTGTTGACACCGGGTTCAGCTGTGGGCATGCCGAGCATGCCTGGTGCAGGCATGTTTGGTGTGCTGCAGACCCCTGTGTGAGCACTGTTGCGTTCATGCAGCGGAACCCCTTGGGGACCGTCGGTGCCACCCCATGAGGCCATTGGTCAGGCTGTCACTGCTGGGAGGTCTTGGCAGTGCCCCCCATGCATCTGTTGCAGCTGTGACACTGTGGCGTGTGACTGACCTGTCTCCCACCACGGCTACTCTCTGATGCTGCCCTGTGTACATTGTGTTGTTCAACGTGGACTGCACGGGTGGGGTACCAGGCCCTACACACACACACACACATTCCATCTGCACACCCTCCCAGCTGCTGTCCGCTGTGGTGTGTGCATGATGATGCCTGCGTTGCACTGTGCGCCACTGTGCGATGGTGCTCAGTGTCTGACACACACACACAATGACAGGCACTGGGTGTAGCGGTCTGTGGACATGTGTGTGGCTAGGGGTGGCAATTGGGGTCGGCGTGCCTCCTACCCTTTGTGCATGTCTTGTGGGGGGGTGTGTCTGTGTGTGTGTATGTGTGACCGCGTACCATGTTAGACCTTGCCCATCCCTGGTGATGTGTGCGGTTCCATGCTCGGCCAATTCCCTTAACGACATGCACCCCTGGGGTTTGTCAATGCATGTTTTTGGGTTGTGCCCTTGCCACTGGTGGTTGCACATGGCCCCATGACTTACCTGGGTTGGTTGAAGTGATCCTTTGTGATGGTGTCCTGGTGCAGCTGTGCTGTCTGGATCAGTCAGGGGTCCCTTCAACCAAGGGAGGGCTGCCCATCACCATCTTCACCAGCGTCCTCATCGTCTCCATCACTGTCTCCCTCTTCGACCTGTATGGCTATCCCACATTTGTTGGCCATGTTGTGCAGGATGCAACAGGCCAGGAATAGCCCACAGGCCTTTGAGGGGCTGTACTGTAGGGCACCTCCGGAGGTGTTCAGGCAATGGAAACATGCCTTCAGCATCCCGAACACCCGCTCGATGACATTACGTGTGGTGGCGTGTGCCTCATTGTAGTGTTGCTGAGATGGGGTCACGGGCTGCTGGTAGGGCGTGAGCAGCCAGGGATGGAGTGGGTATCCACTGTCACCTGTGTGTAGAAGGTGGAGGTTAGTTTGGTGATCAGCATCGCCCTGCCCCGGGCCATGTAGGCCACTACCCATGTCACCTCTGACCATGCCCTCCCAGGCCCTATGATTGTCTGTGTGGGTTGCATACTCACCCACTAGGTGGCCAGTGGGGATATCCCCACTCTTGAATCTGTGGCACAGTGCCGACTGGTGCCAGATGAAGGCATCATGTGATCCCCCAGGGTGCGTGGCACAGACACTGATTATGCGCCCCCTGGCATCGCACACCACCTGGCAGTTGATGTTGGTATAGCCCTTGCAATTTATATATGCGGCCCCCTCGGGGCCAGGTGGTGTGTGGATGGCTACATGGGTGCAGTCTATTGCCCCTAGCATGCCAGGCATATGTGCTACCCTGTGGAACTCCTGTATGTTTGCTGTGCACTCCCCCAGTGTGCTGGGGAAATGGATGTACTCAGCAGCATGTGGCAGCAGTGTGCTGAGGAATTGGGTGAGGTGGCATGACGTGGCCTACTGGGTTATGCCTGTGGTGTCCCCAGTTGGTCTCTGGAAGGTACCCGTGGTGAGCAAGCACATGCAAGCTGTCACTTTTGTCTCCACTGACAGAGCATGGCTCTGTCGTGTGGGTGCCCGCATCACATCATTGCACAGCTCACAGATCTGCCTCAGAATTGCCCAATTCAGGTGGTACCAGCCCATGATCTCCGTATCACTATACAGCTCGAAGCTGGTGTGGGCTCGGTACTGCCTGTTGGGGGCATACCACCGACTGGCCCTTCCATGGCCACGCCCCCCTGCTGCCCACCTTCTCACCACCTCATTACTGCCTCCATCTGGATGGTGGCACTGGCTATGTCCCTGGCTTGTGTTCACCCCCCTGGCAGCTGTTTCTGTTTTCCCCCCATCCTGGCTGCTACTTCCCCTGACTGTGCTGGCCTCACTGCTGTGTGGCAAGTACTTCCCCCTTCTGCACTGTGGCTCGCCACATCTTCCCTGAGCCTGTGGGTTCCAGGTGCCCTTTCTCTGGCCTGCCCTGTGTGTTCCTGCTACCCAGTTTCTCTTGCTAGAGTTTAGTCTCATGTGCCTTCCCTGTAGCATTATTGCACCTCTCCCTTGCTTCCTTTTATTTTGGCTCATTTCCGATATGGTGCAACTTCCGCTAGCTCCCCTATTGCGCATGGCGCATGTTGTTGAATATTGCACTGCACCATTTATGCATGGTTCTTCCCCCTTCAGTTGTGTATACATTCATTATCATAGCGCTGTTGCTCAGGGTGATTTGGGGGGCACAACAGCCTACTGCTGAATATCGCAGAATGGCGCATTTTCAGACTTGTGCAGGCGTAACCCTATTGCTCATGGCTCAACTCTTTTGAATATCTGGCCCAGAATATAAATTTCAGCAATTTCTCAAGTATCATCATATTTGTGTTATTAAATAGAAAGGAGACAAGTTGGTCAGGAGGGAGGTCAGTGTCACCCAGAATGTCCTCTAACCATTTTTTCCTAAAAGAGTTGTAAAGAGGGCAAAGCAATATTATGTGTTTTAAATCATCTTCCATGTGATTCCCACATGGACAGAAGGGAGTCTCCACATTTCCTGTCTTCTGTCCGTAGTGGATATAATTAGCCCTATGCATTTCCATTCGATATCTAGTAAACATACGTCAAAATTGAGGATCGGTAAATTTGGTTAAATAAAAGTCTGAATCGTGTACTTGTTTTATTATTTTATACCATCTATAATTTTTTAATGTGGTTATTATTTCCAAATATTTTGTTCTAAGTATGTCTCTAATCCTAGTTCTAACCTACAATGTAATTTCCTATGGGGGTTTAATAAAAATGTCTGTAAGAACATATCCTAGTCCCCTGGAATAAAGTTCCTTGTGTATAAGCTGTATGCTAGGGTCTATGAAGTTCAAAGAGGCATAATAGAGTTCCTCTTCCAAACACCATCTTGGAATTCTTGTATCCAGTAGTTGAAAGATCTTTAATAGAAATAAGAGATGTTTCTCTAAAACTAGGGAATCCAAAAATAATTGCCCCAACTCATATCGTAATATTTCTTTGGGTACAAATTGAGGAACCATTAAGATAATAATGGTGACATTTGTTAATAATATGCCCAATTCCATCCAACTTAAAATCTCCCCAAACTTCAGATGCATAGGTAATTCTTGTTTTGATTTTGCATTTAATACTTTTAAGATACTCAGTACAGAAGCTTTATCCATTTTTGAATTAAATAACCTAAAGGCATTAGTTGCAGTCTTAGTTTTGGCTATGATAAGGGCACAATGTTCCTTCCAGGTAGTATTCTGGGAAAAGTTGACCCCTAAGTAATCGTAGCTTTTTGCTGTTTTAATTTTAGCTTTGTCTATCAATACCTCTGGCAGAATTTTAGTCTGGATCCCAAAAATTAGTGCATTCGTTTTATCTTTATTAATCAATACACCATTTTCCTTGCATAAATCTGAAAATTTATCAAGCTTACTCTGAAGATCCAGAAGGGATGTAGAAATTATAACAATGTCATCCACTTACGCCAACAAGGATACTCTGTTGTTACCAATTTTAGGGAAATGAAATTCTGGATCTTCTAAAGTTTGCAAGATGGAATTGATATATAAATTAAACAATGTTGGAGCCAAGATACATCCCTGCCTTACCCTCAGGTTTGTTTTTATGATAGCTGTTAATGGTCTCAGTTGATTATATTGAACCTGCATCCAGGTATTTGTGTTGATAATAATGTCTAACATACAGTAGCACTGTCCCAACCAATTTGTTTTAATTTCTGCCACAGCAGATTTCTACTAATTCTATTGAAGACAGAAGTCAGGTCCACGAAACAGCAAAACAGTTTGCTACCCTTGACAGTCACATATTTCCATATCAAGTGTTTCAGTACATAGCAATGCTATACTGTGGATCTTGCTGCTTGAAAACCATTTTGATATTCACTAAGAATTTCATTTCCATCTATTTGGCTGTGGAGTTCGTGTAACAAAATTTTACACAATACTTTTTGTGAGACATCTATCAAACTGATTGGTCTATACATCTTGGGGTTAGAGGACTCTCCCTTCTTTAATATAGGATAGGCAATACTTCCTAGCCAGCTGTGGGGGACATCTTGACCTTGCATTATTGCATTGAACAGTACCCTAAAAATAGGGACCCACCAATCAACAAATGTTTTAAATACTTCCCCAAAGAATACAATCTGGGCATAGAGCCTTATTTGATGCCAGAGAAAGTATAGCTGAATAAATTTCATAATCCTGAAAATACAGAGGTACAGGATATTGTTCAGTTTGTTCTATGGATAAATTGTTAGCCTCAAGTGCTTCCATTTGTGAAAAATACAAAGTTTCAAAATGAGTCTCCCAAACTATTGGAGTAATATATGCCTCACTTTTATTAGAATATTGACCATAGCCACTACTCACCAGTTTCCAGAAAGCTTTGGTATCTTTCTTCAATACTGCACAATACAATTTTTCACAATGCGTAATATAATATTTATTCTTTTCTTGCACCAAAAGTTTCCTATATTCTTTCCTAACCTGATTAAGTTCTTTTACCTTTGGCCTAGTTTCCTGACTCCTAACTTCTCTTATCATTCGATTGAGTGCAGATTTAACTTTTTTTACATTTATTATTAAACCAGGACTGCAACTTCCTTTTGTTTGTTGTTACAATTTTACAAAGCAGTTTAATGTAAATTATTAGTCTGTCTCAAGTTTCTAATACAGTATTAAAATTTGTTTCCTGGATTAATATATGTCATTTTTCCAGTGGAAAACCAAAAAAAAAAAAAATTCCTAAAAATCTGAATTGTATGGTTTTGCCATTTAATTCTTTTAGAATTAATAACTTCTAAAGAAGTAGGAGTTTCACAATCATTTCATATGGGAGTTGGTAGTTTTAAAGTTGTAAGTGTAGAAAGGTGGGCTGAGTCAAGACGATCCAGAATTTCCATATCTAGTAAGATTTTTGAAGCTTCTATGTTGTTCCATACTAAATCTATTGTTGAATGCCCTTTTGGGCCTATAAATGTATGGCTTCCTTGTGTATCTATATTCATTCTGCCATTCATAAGAAGAACATTCTGTTCTCTGAAATATAAGTCTGCTTGTCTGCCTCTAGTATTTAACTTTTTATCCTCCAGTTTTCTTAAGCCTATTAATCTTGGATCGAATTCCACAATATTTCTTATGGACATCTACAAAAAGATCTTCATCTGATTCCTTCTCCCCAATCGGGGCATTAAAATTACCCAGAATAAGTGCTGGGTGAGAATCATTACCTTCTAGAATGGTATCCATGTCATCCTTGAATTGGATCCCTGGATCCACTTCATGTTTAGTTCTTGTGGAGGTAAGAACATTACAAATTATCCATGTGAAGGTGCTTTTACAAAGTTTCAGTGCCAAGATTGTAGTTCCCCCAGATTTTAATACTGTTATTACAAAATCTAAGGAAGTTTTAACAAAAGTGGTAAGGCCTGCCTTTGGCCTTCCTGTCTTTTTACCTTTTTGGGAAGGTGCTCCAAATAGTGTGTATCCAGGAATAAGATTATTTTCAGGTACAGTGCTCCAAGTTTCCTAGAGACATAATACCTCATATGTCTCCTGAAAAGTTCTTGCTTCACTGTCGGCAAGCTTACATTTGAGCCCTTCTATATTCCAAGACAGGATTTTAGGTTCATGCCATGCTGGAATTTGTTGCACTGACTGTCAGGCTGAAGCAAATCTACGTGTTTCCTTCAGTGAGTTAACATTCATAGATAAAATTTCAAAATATCTATAGAGTTCCCCCAGAGGAGTTACAAAGATGCCTAAGCTGTCCAACAGTGTAGCTTTCTTAAATATAGCTCTTACAGGTCTAGTATTTGTAAGCACCAAATCTATTTGAGAGGTTTTCAGTACATCTCTCCATATCTTGATACTAGAAATAACTTGTGGAGAGAGTTCCAGATCAAGTGAGTGAGCTAGGAAAGAAATAAGATCTTTCCCTACATTCTTTCAATTTCTGTCACCCCTCGTCTTCCATCCAAAAATTTAAAGAGTTTTATTATTTTGTTCCAAATACTGATTACTTTCATAATTATTAATAACTTTTAAATGTTTCCCAGATGTTACAGCACTCCATAAACTTGTTTCTTTATCATTTTGTACTGGAACTTTCTGTGGCTGATTTATTGTAATCCTTTTGACTTAAGCAGATTTTCTTTGGACCATATTTCTTAAGCTAGTGTAAAAGAATTAGTATAGAACAAAACACAATTTGGAATGTTGGGGTTTGACAGACGTATAACATTAAAATCAAATCCATCCAGTTTTTCTCCTACAAGTTGTTTGATGTGAGTTATAAGAATATCTTCAGTTTCATCAGACATTGGTTTAATGCCATATACTTCTAAGAAATACTCAGTATATTTCGTAGACCCTTCTAATACGGTACTATATGAAAGGAGACCTGTTGTGACTATATTTCTATCAGTCTGTGGAGAATAACAATGGGATTCGATTTCTGGGACAGTGACCTCCCCCCCACCATCCTGCTGTGTCACTCTGAAACTTGATTCAGCAATATATGGATCAATAGCCTCAGGTGTATTCAGTTTACCAATGTCTCCTTCCTTCAGAATTATCCCATAAATTTCACCTTCCTTTCCATTTTTGCCTTGTAAATTTTCTTTCTTCTTTTTACACACTTTTTTCTCCTTTCTATGTTTGCTTTTATCCTTTTATCCCTTAACCAATTTCCTAATCCCCTTGCTTGCATGGGGAAGGGAGGCATGCTCTTTCTCAAACGGGGTTGGAAGGTTCACCTGGACAAATTCATTTTCCAATAGAATATCCTGTGTTGATATGGCTTATGAACTCATCTCTGGTTTCTCATGCTCAGTTTAGTTATTTATTTGATCCAAATTATCTTATTCCTAAAAAGATCAGTTCTTAATGTGGAAATGTTCTCCTTTAGTGCTGCTGTATTCTCAAGAATTGCAATATTTGCATAGTAAATGTTTGTATCTGTTTCTAGCATTTGCTTAGAAAAATTTATGCAGAAAAGAAAATTTCCCTCATCTGTAAAATATTCTTTATCACAGTTGTCTAAGGGAGCATATTGTTCTTCAGTGTTAGCTAGAACATTAGTTTGCATATAAGTCTGTGGTCCATTATATCCAAAACATCTGGTCCGGTCAGCTAGAGTAAGATCTAATCTTTTTAAGCCCTCTATTGTCCGACTCAGCTCCTGTATCACAGGGATTAAATTCCCAGTTATATCTGAACCCTTTTGATTTTCCTCCCTATCTCTTTTATTATTTTGTGTTCTAATTGACATTAAAGGTGGAGAAGAAAAGGGTGTTAATGAAGTATTTCTAGTTGCTGAGTCTGGTGTCTTTGCAAAGGTCTGATCCACTGAAAAGACTGCCTCAGAGCAATCTTCTGAATTCCTCTCAGGACTATTATTTCCTAAATTGCCTGAGTGAAAAACTAAAGTATCCCATTCCCCTGCTGTTAAGGATATGTCTCCCTCTTTTATATCATGGGGGTCATCATTGATACCTATCTGTGTAGAAGCATTAGTAGGGAAAATTGGGATATGCGAGTTTTGAGTATCCAAAAATAATAACTGAATTTTGGCTTCTGAAGTGACCATTTTTTGGTGTTGACAGACTCGATTGATGATTGACCTCATCTCCAAAGAAGTCTGTTATTTTATACTGTTTCTGTCCTATTTCCTGCTCTGTTCTTCTATTTTCCTGCCAAGTTTCTCTTGCACTATTTCCTTTGGTTTTTCTATTTTTCCTTTTAAATCTTTCTTAAAGTTTGGTTTATTTCCATGTGAGTGATCCCTTGTTTCCTTATGGAAGTCATCATCCTGATCTGCTAAAGGAACAATAGTGCAGTTCCTTCCACGTCTGGTCAGGACCATCACTAAACCAATATTTTAGTAATTCAGGTAACATTGAAAATGAGTTCACGAGCTAACAAGTTCTCCATTTACAAATTTACAGCAAACAGATAATAACTCTATTAATAGTAATATAGAAGGAAGACCTTAAGTTAAAAAAGGAAAAAAAATCAGAATATATAATATTTAAAATGTATAAATCCCTAAAATAGGCACAACAAAAGTGTCCTGAGCAAGATCTAAAATATTAATTATTACTTCAAAATGTTCTGTCTGTCATTAAATATCATAAAATGTGCTTCTGTTTTCAAGTTCCACAGTTTCACCAGTTTCTTAGTTCTCAAGATGTGGTAGTCATAGCAGAGTAAAGTAGGACTGCTGGCTTCTGAAGTGGTGCTTTAGTCTCCTCTCTGACCTTATTGTCCCTTCTGTAGCTAAAAAGGTTTTATAATAGGTCCTCCAGCAATCTTCCAATAATATGTTATGGTGCGTCATAAGTTCGTAATCCAGCAATGCAACCAAGCACATTGGAAGGGAAGGCAAAGGAGCAATTTAATTTGAAATAATTTTGTAAATTTTCCCAAATGAGAGCACCCATTTTATTGGAACTTCAGCTGCTTGTTGTCTCCATGCTATTGATTTTGTTAGATTCATTGTGATCATCTACACAGTAGGATAGATGACATCGTAAAAACAGAAATTTTATGTTCAATTCAATTAGGTTTATATTCGGTCCTGTTGTGCTTGCAAATTAAGTAAATGAAGTAAAATGGCCGCTTGACCTAAACACCTTGTCTCTCCAAGAATGTCTTGTTAATTGTCCAGAATGACAGGGCAGGGAACAGTTTGCCCATTACTTAAAACAGAAGGATACAGTATATGAAGGAGACCTCTAGGAGTTGAGCTATCTGGTGGGAGTAGAACAAGGAAGCAGACCATCTTGTGGCAGATGTTTGGGTCCCTGCAGTAGCAACCACCTCAGCAAAGGTTCTGTTGCCTGGTGTGATTCAAACAGTTTGGAAGTATTTATGTCCATATCAGTTGCCTCGTTGGACAGCTCTGCCCAGGATTGGGTAGTGCAGAAGTGTACATTCTCTCAAGAATGCAGCAGCGGGTCAAGATTCTCATTGTTGCATTGTGGGGAGGGTGGCAATTCCCTTGCTGATTTGGTGGGGGATGATGCTGTCTTGCTGAGGAGAAATGAGAGTAGCAGGAGAGTTAGAACACACTTTCCCAAAAGGTATGCCACCATTGCCACTGCAAACAAAGTAAAGATTTTTTACTATTGCTGCAGAAATCTAGCTCTCTTTCCAATCTATCTTGTGTGGCTTGCATTTGGACCCCTTGTTTCGCTGTTGCTGCTTTCTTTCTTCAGGGATAGGAGTCCTTGAGGTGGCCTTGTTAGCCCGCACTGCTGGGAGAAGCACAGAGAGCTCTGAGGAGATCTGAAAGCAGGGAAGAAGAGTATTTTTGGAGAATTGGGGATGAGGGGAGAAATGAAAAGCCGAGTGTATTGTCAAGAATGAATCTCGACTAAATTTCGTCTAACTGATTTAAACTTTGGCTGCTCTCTCATTTACTCTGTGTTTATGCTGTGTCTGTTCTGGGACTGTTCTGGGACTTTGTATGCTGCTTGTTTGTGTGGTGGATTTTTGCAATTATACCGAACTATACAGATACAAAGAGTTTATTAAAGAAAGAAAAGCATACAGATATTTGCCATATAATTTATGCTTTATGCCTACTGTGCTGATCATCAAATGCTTTCTTGCAAGTTGATACGTTCAACAACATGTACTTGTAGCATTTGCAGCACTTGTACCAACTTTTAGTATTTATTTATTTATTCAGATTTTGTATAACACCTTTGAACAACTGGGCTCTTTTACAAAGGTTCCACATCATGGACAATGCATAATTTAAGTCAAGGACAGGCAAATTAATAACAAGAAACATTACAGTATGGTTTCAAAAACATAGAGCCGCCAAAAGCTTTGTCAGGATTAAAATGTGAATCAGGAGGAGATGCTGTTGGAACAAAACAACAATAATTGTACCCAATATGACTGGGCTGATACAAGAGAAGGTAGAGATCTTGTAAGTGCCAAGAGAGGGGCAGAGGTAACTTTGGGCATGAACTTAGAAGCAGGAAATAAGTAGATCAGGGGAGGAACAGAGGGAAGGCGGTTAGGAGAAAGAGAGAGGGGGAGTAAGGAAATTAGATGTGGGGTTGAGAGGGGGAGGAAAGTGATAGGAAGGGTGGCAGTGAAGAGGAGAGAGAAACAGGGCAGGATAAGATAGGAGGAGAGAGGAGAAAGAAGAATAGGACTAGGATGGGGTCAGGGGAGTTTTTGGGGGAAGGGGAAAGAGAGTAAGGGGGATGCAGGGTGAGGTGGAATGATACTGGGGCAAGGGAGTGACTAGGGAAGACTGTAGAGGGATATGAAAAGAGATAAAAGGAAGTGAGAGGGGTGTGGGGAGAGTGCATAAGTGTGTGAGGAGGCCAGGAGAGCAGGCAGAGCAGCTTAAGTGAGGCAGTTGCAGTAGGCACTGGACACCAGATGCTGTTGAAGTTTGCACTTAAAGGAGCTGAGATTTGAAGAGTTGGTGATTTCCACAGGAAGTGAGTTGAACCAGTTAAAGGCCCTTACTTTGTAGGAGCACTGTCCTTGTGTGGTCCAGTAGTGGGTAACATAGAAGGCTAAGCTTTCTGAACTTCTGGTTAGGTGGGTGGCACAGTGAGGGGTCAGTATGGACTGAACCCCTGGTGGCAGGAGGCCCAGTGAGGTCTTCTTTGCAAGTATACAGGTCTGATACTTTTGTCTGCCAGATAGCTGCATCCAGTTAGCCTGTTTGTAGATATTGCAAATGTGTGAGAAACGAGCGGCTGAGGTGAGGAGCCGACATGCCTTATTAAGGGCCAGTGTTATGCATTGGAGGGCAGTGTAGTAGGCTGATCCATAAACTACAAGACCATAGTCAATTAAAGAGATAACTGAGCTCTAGATAGCAAGGTTTAAGGCTTTGGCCATCAAACAATGCCTATGCCTGCAGAGCAGCCCTATACGGGTATTCACAGCTTTAGCAGTGTTACGAATATGCATGGTATATGATACAGTGCAGTCAAGGGTCACACCCAGATATTTGAAATGATCAACCTGTTCCAATGCAGAGCCTTCATTATTGTTGATTAGAAGTTGTTTATCTTTGTGTATGTTGTGGGTACCATGGAACAGCACTGTTTTGGTTTTTGAGTAATTAAGGATGAGCTTGTGTGATCTGAACCAGGTTTCAACTTCTGCAAAACTTCACTGCAATTGCAATTGAAGGAGAGAGGGGTTAGAGTGTCTTGTGAAAATGATTGCATCATCTGCAAATAGGAGAATTCTGTCATGGCATGAGGCAGAAATGTCGTTCAGAAAAATGCTGAGTAGTTGGGGGTCAAGGATAGAACCTTGGGGGACACCCGACCATACTGGAAGGAAGATTGAGAGGGATTCTTCAATTCTGACCTGCTGGGAGTGGTCACTAAGGTAGCTCTGAAATCAGTGGGTGTCATCCAGTGAGAGACCTAGGTGTGGAAGTTGTCCAGTCAGCAGGGAGTGGCTGACAGTATCAAATGCCTTGGTCAGATTAGTAAAGGCGGCATCAACCAATTGGTTGTGATCAAGGGCGTGGTGGATATAGGTGGTAAAATCAAGGAGTGCAGTGGTGGTACTGTGTCCTTTTCAAAATCTATGTTGCTGTGGACATTGGAGGTTATATTTTTCAAGATAGTCAATGAGCTGATCAGTAACTATCCATTCCAAGGCCTTGGGGGTGGGTGGAGATAAGTCTATATTTGCTTGTTAGAGTCTTGTCACCACTTTTGTGGATAGGAGTCACCACAGCAGACTTCCATTTATTGGGGAATTGTGAGATCATAAGGGAGCAGTTAGGGATTTTAGTAAGCAGGGGTTAGGACTTCATCAATGGTGAGAGTGATGAGTTTCAAGTCAAGAGAGTCTCCACTGTGCCTAGTCTACCCAAGTATTTTGAATAGGTGTTTTCTGGCTAGACCATCCAAGATTGCCTTAAAATAAAAAGGTGGGCATTGCTGAGTGGCAGGTGAGATGTCAGGCCAAGTTGCAGCGGTTGCTGGATCAAACAAATTAGGAGGGAGCATGTGACTAAGCTCTGAAAAGGTGTTGTTAAATGTGTTGGCTATGGTTACTTTTTCCAAGGTGATAGAACCATCAATGTTGAGCATTGCAGGTGCAGTTTTGCTTTTTTTCCTAGTTACCTTAGAGAAGTTGCCCCAGAACTTTCTCCCATCATTCCAAGTGTTGGCAAGGGTGTTCCTATAATAGTTGGCTTTTGCTTGGTGTATAGTTCTTGTGCAGATGTTCCACGCTGATTTGCAGTCCTGAGTGTCAGCTAGAGTGTTAGTCACCTTAGCACGGTACCAGAGCTCGTCACAGGATTTCATCAGTTCAAGGAGGTCAAGAGTCACCCACGGGTTAATAGTACCCCTAATCTTACACTTCTTGAAAGGAGCATGGGCATCATATGCTGAGTTAAAGGTAGTAATAAAGTATTCAAGGGTTGAGTTCACATCCTGGGCAGCATCAATTGGAGACTAGTCAAGTGATCACAGGTGAGGTTTTAGAGGACCTAAGTGACCAGGTGGTAGTATTCTGCTGACAATGGATTTTGGAGAGGGGTTGTTGAATTTTTTTTTTGTAATTAACATTTTATTAGTTTTAACCAAACAACAACATCGAATGAACAAATAATGAAGTGTTACACTGAAAGCGCAGGGCCAAAACCCTTAGATTCAATATTACATTCACCGCACTTTCTGCTTTGCGATAATAAGAGAGAAGAAACACAAAACAGACTACCCTCCCCCATCCCCCAACCCCAAAGGTTACGAGTAATAACAGTAATAGAAAATAAGGGATAATCAATCCTATTCGGAGGCTATTTAATTTCTCGGCTTCCAAGTCATCAAAAAGAACTCTAAAGGACCCCAGAGAGACCTATAATATTCATGTTTACACCGCATATAAGCAATATATTTCTCGAGCTGTAGTGCTAGGGTACATTCCCTATGCCACTCTAATAGGGTTGGAGAGTTGTCAGACAACCAGTGCCTTAGGATTAACAACTTCATAACTGCTGAGAC
The DNA here is from genome assembly GCA_016271365.2 of Neoceratodus forsteri. Taxonomy (NCBI): domain Eukaryota; kingdom Metazoa; phylum Chordata; order Ceratodontiformes; family Ceratodontidae; genus Neoceratodus; species Neoceratodus forsteri. Next base: position 535,434,665 of record CM057449.1, on the reverse strand, counting down.
GAGAGAGACATGTGCTCTCCAAACCCTGGAGGTGGCCATTGGGAAAACATGTAATAGACAAATCTCGGGAGCATCCATATTATTTGAGCCAAGAATAGGGTCTAAGAGTCTGCTAATGGCTCTCCAAAGAGTCCAAATCACCGGGCACAACCATAACAAGTGATACAAAGTACCTTCTTCCTTCTTGCAATTCCAACAAAGAGGTGAGCTGAGTGCTCCCCGTCTGAATAGATGAGTAGGAGTCAAGTAGAGGTGATGCATGACATTGAAGTGAACCATTCTTAGCCTATCTTGTTTAATGTACCTATACATAGTCATCCAGAGTGTTTTCCAAACTTCCGGGGAGTCCCGTAGATTCAGTTCTTTTACCCAGTAATAACAAATACCTGAGGGAAGCCTATGGTCCCATTCTTGGAGGAGCTTATAAACTTTGGAAACTGCATGTGATTGTGCAGAGGCCATCAAAAGAGAGTCAATATTTTTCGACTCATGACTGGGTAAAGAGACCTACGAGAATGCCTGGGCTACGGCTTTACTAAGCTGTAGCCACTTAAAAAAGTAAGAATCTGCAAATCCATGAAGTTTTTTTAGGAGATCAAATGAGAATGGGCTGCCCTGCTCCCAAAAATCGGCTACAGAAAGATGACTTATCTGCGGCCAGAATGCTGTGGGTATCGGAGTACCACCTATTTTAATTTGTAGGTTTTCAAAAATAGGTTGGGTATCTGAGAGCCACCAGCTAACCCCTAAATAACGTTGCAGTTGGTGGTAAGCTCTAAGGGACCACCCCATAGGATTATTTTTAAGGAGTTTGGGAACAACAGTCAATGGGACAAATAACAGAGCATATAAAGAGCTTTTCACCTTCTTCACCAGATCATGTTCTATATCGAGCCACAAAGGTGAATAAGCTAGACGCCTGTGCTCATTATTCCACAAGCTCAGTTTGCAGGTATGTCGGGCCAGATAATACAGGAACAGTGAGGGGGCAGCTAGGCAGCCCTTAGATTTCAGGGCTGTTAAATTGAAGTAGGATCTGACGGGTTACTTTCCTCGCCATAAAAGGAATTAAATATCCTCTGTAGATTTGTAAACCATTTCTTTGAGAGGTAGGTCCCAAGCATTCCCAGAGGATATAATATCCTAGGAAGAATAATCATTTTAAAGGTTCAACCTACCCACAAAGATAAGGGATTAAGCGCCATTTATTTAAATCTTCCGAGATATTATGGACTAAAGTACCTAAGTTATCTTTAATCATAGAGGAGAGACTCGTACTAATGGCAATGCCTAAATATGTTAAGGATTTGGTTTCCCAAGCCAGGCCCAAATCCTGTAGATCCACTTTCCTAACATAATGGTTTAAAGGGAAAATTTTTGTTTTAGAACAATTCAGTTTATAAAAGGATAGTCTGGAGAAACTATTTATTTCCTCCAGTATGGGTGGTATGGAAGTCCCTGGGTTCTCAATATGTAATAGAACATCATCAGCATAGGCTGAGCATATATAGCTGGACTCCCCTACTTGTATGCCTTTAATGAGTGGGTTCTTCATTAGTCTACGCAAGAAAGGTTCTAAATACAGATTAAATAACAGAGGGGACAGAGGACAACCCTGCCTAGTACCTCGCTCTAACTTGATGACCGGTGACAATACCCCATTGCATTTGACTCTCACAGAGGGAAAAGAATATAATATTCTAACCCATCTTAGGAAATTCTGGGGTAAACCAAAAGCCGAAAGGGTGGCAAATAGGAAATCCCAGGACACCCGGTCAAAAGCTTTTCAGCATCAAGCGAGAGGAGTACTGCTGGGATTTTAGATTCTTTGGCCTCTGCAATAAGGTGTAACAATTTCCTAAGATGATCATGGGGTAATCTCGTTTCATAAAGCCCGCTTGTTCCTTGCACACCAGGCTATCCATAACTTTAGACAATCTATTAGCAAGGATTTTCGCCAGAATTTTAATATCTGTGTTTAGGAGAGATATTGGTCGATAACTGTCCATGCTAGAAGGGTCCTTTCCGGGTTTTAATATCAAAGATATTGTTGCCTCAAGGAAGCTTGGGTCAGAGATACCAAAATTAAACCAATATCTAAATGTGCCTAATAAAATTGGAGATATATTTGGAAGAAACACCTTATAAAAATTACTCGAGAACCCATCAGGTCCAGGAGACTTATTGGGGGGCAACTGTTGAATGGCTTGGTGTATCTCAGAAATCGAAATTGGTGCACTTAAGTCCTCAGCGTCAGTTTCTGTTAATTTTGGAAAAATAATTGTACTCAGGTATGAAGTAATCTCTGAAGCCGAGGGCTTAAATTCAGAATCCTCCGCATATAATTTCTGAAAGTATGCCCAAAGGCCTTAGGTATTTCTCCCAGATCCGTGCAAACTTGATCACCCTGACCAGTGCGGACACACACAATGTAATGAGCAGACTCAAGCTGTCTTATACGCATGACTAGAGTTTCCAGCCTCCTCTATATCCAAATATTGAGTCTCGCCGAGAAAGAGCCAGTTCCGCTTGTTGAAAGACAAGTCCAAATATTGAGCCTGCAACTGATGTAACCTAACCCACTCGGAGTCGGGTGAATTCTGAGATAGGCTAAACTCAATTTGTTTAATCGAGGATAAAGAGAGGTTAATATCTCTCTGAGCCGTTTCTCCTGGAGGCGATCTTGATTAACTCTCCCCTTAAGGAACACTTTAGGGCAGCCCAGATCATGTCTCTTTGGTCTATGGAATCTTGGTTATCCGCTACAAAGTGCATAATAAAGTCCCTTAGGACCCCCACAGAGGATTCCTCTTTTAGAATTTGAGAATTTAATCTCCATTGTGGTGAACGCCTAATCTCTGGGGATGGCCTGTAAGTTATGCTAACCGGGGCATGATCCGATATTACTCTGGCGGAAATATCTGCCTGAATCGTGTTGGGTACTGCTAATGAACTGACCAGAATATAATCAATTCTTGAATAGGAGTTATGTACTGGTGAATAGAAGGAATACTGTCGATTCTCAGGATTAAATATACGCCAAATATCGACCAAAGCTGCTTTATTAATAAAATCTTTCAAGGCCCTTTGCACTGGAGATAAACCCCGATGCCCGTTATATGACCTGTCCAAATCATTTTGGAGCACCAAGTTCCAATCTCCTCCAACAATTGTGATTTTGTGGACATCAAACTCCACCTGACGTAAAAGATTCATAAAGAAGGAAGGGGAATCACTATTAGGGCCATAAACTGAACCTAATAAAACTGGCTGTGATGTGAAGGTGGCATGTACAAATACATAGCGTCCTTCAGGGTCCCAACACTCATGCACCAACTTAAAAGGAACACCTCTAGCGACAAGTATAGCAACCCCTGCTCTCTTGGTCGAGGATCCAGCCCCAAAAACCTGGGCCACCCATGCTCTTCTAAAATAATGAAGATCACTTCTTTTTAGATGGGTCTCCTGGAGGAAAATGATTTGTGCTCCCAAGTGAAAAAGGTGTTTTAGTACCACCTGTCTCTTGACCCTATCCTTGGCTCCTTTAATGTTCCAGCTAACAAATTTATAAGAACAGGTCATAATAATGAGGAGAGTTGTTGGAAGAACCTATGTCAGTTATAACTAGGGGTACTTGATGCAGAAAACCACAGAAATTACAGACTCTCTGAAGCCGGATGAAAGCATATCTTTCCATTATCTCATAACCTTGAGTATCCCCCCAGCGTCCCACACATACAACAAAACTAAGAAACCCCACCCACCCCAGTCCAATGAGATAAGCTTCCATAATATTCCCTCCCCATATTGCAAAACCCCAGTTCCCAAGAACTGCACTCTCTATAGCAAACATGCCACATGATATACATCCGGGCAACCCAAAACAAAAACCACAGTACCACCAACCGGAGCCCCCCCACCCAATAAAGAAGAAGAAAATACAGTTGAGTTCAGTAGGTTCAATGAAGCCCCCTAATCCACAGCTGTTCGTCATCTGGATAGTAAAAAAAAAAACGGAGGAAGTTCAGCCCTCCTGGATCTACGTATAATAGTACAATCAATAGGCTGCTTAGCTGGGTCCAAGTAAGGATCAATATGTCCATGTCCCAATATTGATACTATATTCCGCAGTCGGCACCATAAAAAGTAGCCAGTAGCTCTAAATCAAGGTGGATGATTGTAGTCGAGAAGACTTTTCACTCAGGATGAGACAGCTCCGGAAGGCGCTATAAAAACTGACTGTAGTTATGTAGACCACAGATATAGGGCGGTGAGCTATCATGGCAGGAGGGGGAAAGGTAAAAGGGGAAGAAGAAAATGTCACAACAGATCCCTGTCGCGTAAACAGCGAGTGATCACTCAAGTAGTTCAAAATTTAGACAAAAAGGAAAAACATCAGAAATGTCCAGATATTGAGCCAATCGGAGCAAAGCGAGTGAGGCATGACCTCACTTGAAAAGGTCCAGGAAAAGACGCTGCAACTCCTGTAGTGCCTGTAGATAAGAGTCAAAGGATAGCCATCTTCCTTCATGGGAAACCATTAATGTAGCAGGATACTTGACTTTGTATGGCTTAGATGCTGCAATAAGTTTGGTGGCAATCAGGTGTAATTCTTGTCTTCTGACCCTCACCCAGTGGGGCAGGTCCTGGATGATCCGTATCTGCTTGCCCTCCCATAAGAGGTCCTTCATCTCCCTGATCTTACTTAAAACATGTTGCTTATCCAAATAGTTTAGAAACCTCATAATTAGAGGTCTGGGAGACTGTCCTTGTGCAGGGGAGGGCGCAGCTTCTATGAGCTCTCTATTATGTACTGGTTTTCCGGGGAGAACTCATGCATTTATAGCAGAGCTTTTGAAGGAAAGTAATCGGCTGCCTCCTCCTTCTTTCAGGTATCCCAATGACTACCAAGTTGTTTCTTCTACTACGCCCCTCTAGATCTTCAAGCTTTTCCTCTAACTTTTTAATTCTCCGCTTCACCAGCACTAGTTCTGTGTCAATCCCGGATTGCTTGCTTTCTAGAGAAGTCATCTTAACTTCTGCATCACCCATCCTTCGCGTCAGAGAATAAACCGATTTTTTAATTTCCTGCACATCCTCAGCAATGGATGCCATAGACGTTTGAAGAGGCTGCATTATTTCCAGGAATCTCACCTCAGAGAGTAGAGCATCTGCTGTGGGTAGATGCGCGAAGGCTGGCGGCCTGCTGCTTCGCTTTCACGGCGGCCCTCTTCTGTTTCTCCGCGGAGTTTTGGAGGCGAGTGTTTCGGCCGCGATTTTTTGACGTCAGCCTCCATAATAAAGATCGGGCAGCAGCTTCCAGTCGGTGAAAGCACTCGTTCCACTATTTGAAGGGGTTTCGATCGGCAAACAGTTGTTGTAAACAGCAAAATCTAGAGAATGAGCAGCGGAGCTCCGGGAGTGCGCTGTCAATGCTCAGGCTGCCATCACGTGACCGGGGTTGTTGAATTTGTTAGGTCAAAAGGATACTACCAGTGAATGGTCACTTATAGTGTCCAGGAGTACTTCTGTTTTTGAAATTTGTTTGGGTCAATTGGTAAGAACCCTGTCTAGAAGAGTTGAGGTCCCTGTCCTGTAGTTCATCCTGGTGGGTGATTGGACCATTTGTGCAAGATTAGCAGCCATCAAGGCATCCTTATATTTATTTGCACACAGGGAAAACCAATTAACATTAAAGTCCCCTAGCATAATAACTTCTGAGCTGTGACCTAGGAAGTTGTTACAGTCAAAGAGGGAGGGAGGGAAGACCCTGATTAGCCAGTTTAAGTGGAATATAGACTGAGGCAATGGTCAGGACCTTATTATGAGCACCAACAGCACTTGGGGTGGCAAGTATCTGGATATCATTCCTAGTGCTGGGTAAGGTCAATACATGGCCCATGAGCGACTCTTATAGATAAAGAGCACAGCCACCACCTTTCTTGGTAAACCTGTCTTGCCTGAAGACTGTGTATCTGGGAATGACAATAGAAGAGTCAGGGATCTTGTGGGTCAGCCATGTCTCAGCACCAATAGTATGTCGGGGTTATGCTGAGAAATCCAGGCAGTGATAGTATCACGTTTTGGAAGGAAGCTGCAGATATTTATGCTAGCCAAGGATACAGTAGCAGGACTATGGGACTTTTTAGATGCCAACTGTGGGGGTAAAGGGCTGGGGCTAATATTACCCAAGATAAGCAGTAATAGCAGTATTAGGTGTTTGAGGAAGGCTTTAAGGTATTTCCATTTTGTAACGGTGACCGTTTATTTAGAATTTTTCCCCTGTCATGGTGTGAAGTGTAGATTAAAAATATCGATTGGCTGAGGAACAAGGAGACTTTCACAGACAGCAGGGAGAGCACCCAGAGGTTGTGTGGTCCAGAAGAGGGATGTCTGATAAGAAACAGGTCAATGTTACTAGTGTAGATCCCATAAACTGAGAGTGGGCTTTTATTTACCCAGAAAGTGGACACGTAGGATTGATGTTCTCCTAAGGAGCCAGAACAGGAAGGTAGAGCAAGGAAGGAGAGCAGACCCAGGACAAGATAAGCTGGCAACATTATGGATCTACTAGTAATTGATACAGTCCCCACTTGCATACTGTGTGACCCTGAGCAAGTCACTTAACTTCCTCATGCTCCCAGGTTACACCTGAAAACAAGCTTTCAGCTTAATGTGTCTCACCTGGTAAAATAATTGGTGAAAAAAAAAAAATTGAAGAAAAAACAAAAGAATAAAAGGGGAGCCCCAGATGTTATGGAGGCCCTTCAGGTGTAGAGGAGAAAACAGAAAGAGAGCAAGCCAATGGGAGGGGAAATGATTATCTGAGGGTGGGACTTAGGTGTATTTAATAGAGGTCGGGGCCAGGGAGGGCAGGCAGGACAAAATAGTAGCTAGTAGTTAAAACAGTTGGTAGGAGGAAAGAAAGCCAAAAATCACATGAAATACAGGAAGAGAGAGAATGAGTGAGCAGGCTTGTGGAGGGACCAGTCAGGTTGCACTGGCCTGAGGGGCAGCCAATCAGGAACAGCCAAGCAGGAGAGCACCTAAATCAAAAAAATTATGGCAGCTCAGGACTGTACCTTCCAGGGGGGCTTCTCTTAAGAATTTGGCTGCAGCAGCAGGGGTGGGTTGTGGTGCATAGGAGAGCAGCACAGACTTGAGGACTCAAGCCCGGTCATGGGCTAGAAGCTCTGGGAAGAAAGAGAGGGAGAAGGATTAATTTAAGTAGAAGGAAAAGGGGGTGGGGTGGTGAGAGAGGATAGGGACAGTGTGAAACAGTGGGGGTTGTAGATGGCAAGGCAGGCAAAAGGGCTGCTTGATCGGGTGTCTGGGTTACAGTTGAGAACAAGAGAAATATTTTAAAGCATGAGACAGGGCAGTCAGGCATCAAGCAGGAGGGGATATAGAGGTGAGGAGAAGATGGCAGGTAATTTGAGAGGAAGCCTGAGCATGGAATATTGAGGTGCAAAGCAAGTTGAGGGGCTGAGAAATTAAGGTACGGCAGCAGCAGAAAGGAATGAAAATTAACAGAAGGTTTGCTAGAGTGGATTAATTATTGAATGCTGACTGCCATAGTGTTTTACCTTTTTTCTTTTCAGCTGCTGCTCATTTACTCAGACTGCCCAATCACTTGCTATTTTAAATCATTAATGAGGTATTATTACTTTTTATTGGGTCAGTTTCATGTTTGACCAGAACAAAGTGTAGTGAGTTTTAAGGTTAACAGGGTAAATTTTAGGATAATAAGATTCCAGGTGATTCACTTTTTATTGTAGCTCGTAATCATATGTGCACCACATACAGAGCATAGACTCTGGCGTCTCTAGCCAGATTCACCATTTTGAAACAGCAACCGTCACTGGAGTGTCTGCCAGAGAGTTCCTTCTTCCTGGCATTTTTCATTTAAATTGGAGCTCCGAAGTGTAGACTTGGATCCTGGGCTAATAATAAAAACATGCCCTAAACAAAACACGTGGCTACATGAATATTTTAAGTTTTGGTGTAATACCATCTCTTTTTTTAAAATACAGCCCAGAGCATGCAGCTCTATGGTCAGCTTGCACCTGTACTATTTAACTGCACTTAATATGGAGAGAGGAAAAAAGCAGCCAAAAAGAAAAACAATATTTTGGAGATAAAGTAATAAATTGGATGTATTTTGACTTACTGATTAGTTATAGTAATAACTATCTTTTGCATCTGAGAGTGCTTACTAGTGTTTAAGAGGGGAAACAGAGGAGAAAGAAAAAAATCTGAAAAGAAAACAGCACCAAATAGGACATTGCAATAATCACATTCCCTGGTGTATTGATATTGATACTAAGTGCTGCTTTTAGTTTAACATTGTGATTACTGTATATTGTAAATCAACAAGTGGTACCATCTGGCTATTATTTGGCTAGTTGGCTATTTTTGTGGCTATTATTCTATAATAGTATTTCTTTTGTTTCTTTAATTACATGTACAGTCAGACCTGATTAATCCCTACACATTTGTGTTTGCCAATTTTGTTACGTAATACAAATCTATGTAGTAACCAGACAGTGATAATAAAGGGTCAACAGCGCAACAAAAAATCTGTATGCAGTGTTTTTCATTCAGATAATCAGACATATGGATTAACAAGGCACGGATTAACCAGGTCTGACAGTATATCCAAAGTGCAACAAAAAGCTAATCTTCAAGAGAAGAACAAGGAAGAAAGCTTTTACAAACGTAGGACCCAACTTGCTGAACTTGCCGAACTCTGCTGAAAGTCGGAGTATTATAAAATTAATCGACTTGCAGATTTTGCTGAACTTTGTTGTACTGGCAAGTAAAACTGCATATTGGAAATGTTTAACTGCTTATATCAGCTATTGGCTCAGAAAATTATTTTTCAGTAAGTCCGGTTGGCTAAAATGTACCCGCTTAGAACAGATACAGAAACAAAAAAACTTGAGTGTCCACCAGATAAGTGCAGTAGTGGTGCCGAATGTGTCATGAAATTTTGTGAGATTTCCTGTTTATACTTCAAAAAATTTAGAGAAAAAAACTCTAAAATTCTTTTTGTTATACCTACAGAAAGAGGCCAATTCCTATTACAGTATTCAAGCGTCAACTAATGGATTTTCAACTAGCCTATCAGAAGGAAGCACCCTCTCCTGGTAGCCACTGAACACACTACCAGCAAAAAAATAAAATCAGTAACAAAAGTTTTCACAATTTTCAATAGGGATTTTCAAAAATCCTTAAACATCCCTTGACTAATGCTGCGCTACTGCTGTACTATGCGTTTATACTTAAGAACTGATTTTGGGAGCTAAGAAGTGTAAAGATCTCTTAGGTCTTCTTGACAGCCATCAGCAGGATAATATTTAGAATTTTGGACTATCGTGTAATGCACTTTTGATATTTTGTTATTTTGATACTTTGGTGTTAGATTATATAGTATGTTTTATATTTATGTCTAAAAATCAGCATTGATTGAATTTGGTTTTTATCAATCTTATCAATTTCACAGATCTACACTGCTGTTTTGGTAAATTAGCTTTTACTGCTTGGACCCGGTATAAATAATATTTATTAGTAGTGCTTGCAAGCACTTTTTACTATACAGAGCTATACAAAGTTGTAGCTCTCTATCTCAGAGTGCATTTAAATTGTGCCTTTTAGATAGTCTCAGTTCAGCTCTAATTTGATATTTCTTTTATGTGTATTATTATGTTGATTACCCAGTGGGGCACTTGCCATAGTTTTTCTTTTTTTTTCATCATTTTATATTTTCATCTTAAAGTATGCAATTCTTTTTTTACATAGAACAATTAGAGCTGAATTCAAGATTTCTTAACTTGTTATAATTGTTATAACTGCTGACTAATACAGAGAGAAAAAAGAAAACTATAGGGAATCAAGGACATTGTACCAAGGACACTTTCTCCCTTTCACCTGTTTATTCTGGTGAATAAGTGCAATCTAAGGGGAGAGATAGCCTACTAAGTTTTGAGTCATTTAAAGTATAAGGAAGGTGAAATTGGAGGAAAAGGGGATCCCTAGGTTAAAGAAATGATCACAACAAGGGTTCAATCAGCTCAGTTACTTGGTAACCAAAACAAACATCCTCAAAAAGAAATTAATCCCAAATGAATCAACATTAGTGATTTAAAAGAGGTAGAAGGGAAGGGTTTGCCCCCCCTGACAGTGACACCAACACAGTGACCTACCAATCCATTAACAAAATTGACAGGTTGCCAACAGGTCGCTGGCTGTGATGGTGCACCTGACACATGGGTACACGCTCTCCCGGTCTTGCACACTCCAACTGGAGTTGATAATCCTAAATACGAGCCCCCCACATGGTGGGTTCAGGGGTTAAAATAGGACTGGGAGACAAACGGAAATTATGTCAACTCCAACTTGTGGTTGATATAATTCCTGTCAATGAGATGTCGGTCGACAAAAGTGTTGTTGAACCGGCAACATATAGCCAAGGGGAAGTATGAAATATCATTAATCTCCTGGAACATTGCATGTAACAAATAAAAACAAGCATTTGTCGAAGCCAAAAGTTTGCTTGCTGGTATTAGCATTGGAAATGCAGGAGTTAGACAGATGAAGAATAGGAATGGCATTGAAGTATTGAACTTCACACCAACCCCACCTCCATCCCAGAGAGATGGACAAGTATTGGGGTAAGTGTTTGGGTTGTCTCCCATGACGGTCATGCCATGTCACCTCACCCTATTCTGCAGACACTGACGCATGTTGAAGTGTGCCTTGGGGTGTCTGGCTTTACAGTCACCCCATTCCATAAGGACATATACTAAAATGAGTGCACCATAGGAGAATGATGTGAAGTCTGGGGCAAAAGAGTCCAAGGTACACCTTGATGCCTGTCAGTGGCTGGGGGGTGGGATGGCATGAACAGTACAGTCGGCAATCCAAAGGCACACCTTGATGCCAGTCAGTCTGTACAGGGTGGGACGTTATGGTTAGAAACCCTAATGCCCCGGACGTTTGTTGGTATTTGCACTACAAATTTTCAACAAGGCTTTTTTCTGACCCCACCTCATGAAAGCATTTGGGACCTCTTCTCATTAAGAGTGGCAGTGTGATTTTGTCAATGTGTCCTAAACTTTGAGTTCCAACAGTGACCATGCCATTCTGTGCCACATGTATGAAAACACAGATCAGGCAGGATGTGAAGAATGACAGCAGCACCATCCATAGGGAGGTGTGAAGAGATGGCAATGTTGAAAATCTGTACTGGGAATATTAAAATATTAAAAATACTCACACTTCTGAGCATACATGGAAACTTGTGCAACACATGCGTGTAACACAGGCATTTTATGGACTTTCATCACCAAATTTTCAACATAGGCATTTTAGGACCTCTACTCATGAACAGTGTCACTGTGATTTTCTTAATTTGTCCTGAACAGTGATTTCCCACAACGACCACAGTATTCTCCGCTGGAGGTGCAAAAACACATTTTGGCCAAGATGTGAAAAACGACAGCTGTACTGTTCATAAGGAGGTGTGGGAAAATAGCAATGTTGAAAATCTAGAGTGAAAATATTACAAATTTGTGAAGTTATGAGCTTGCATGGAAACTGCACAATGCACGCTCGTAACACAGTCATTTTATGGACTTTTGTCACAGAATTTTCAACATATGCATTTTAGGACCTCAGCTCATGAACAGTGTCACTGTGATTTTCTTAATGTGTCCCAAACACTGATTTCCCACAACAACCGTGCTATTCTGCACCGGAAGTGTGAAAATACATTTTGTCCAGTATGTGAACAATGACAACTGTACTGTTCATAAGGAGGTGTGGGAAAATGGCAATGGTGAAAATCTGGAGTGAAAATATAGCAAATTTGTGAAATTATGAGCATGCGTAGCAACTGTGCTACGCATGCTCATAAAACAGTCATTTCTTAGATTTTTTCCACCAAATTTGCAACATACACTTTTTGAGAGACCACCTCATGAACATTGGCACTGTCATTTCATTTATCAGTCCCGAAAGGTGATTCAACGCAGTGACCATGAAATCACCTTTTGGGACTGAATAATGCCATGACAGTGCCTGAATTCATGAGGAAGGGTCCCAACAACCCATGTTCAAAATGTGATGGCAAAATTCCCAAAAATGCCTGAGATATACACCAAAGTAAAAAAAAACACTATTTATGCCTTTATACAGGTTACCAGAATTTCTTCAGTTCGTGGTCAGCTTTGAAGAGTGCAGACGTGTTCTGGGCCCACCAAAGATCATCGTGCCATGCTCCAAAGGTAGGTATGGGGTGAGGGGGAGGTGTGGGGAGGCAGGGTGTGCAGAGGTGGGTGAGGGTTGGGGGATGAGGCCACCAGACTCGCCTAGGGACAGTTTTCTGATTTGCAGATTAAAAAAAAAACATTGTAGGACTTTTTTGGTTTCACAGGGCATTTGGCACACTGGGGTGGGCTCCCAGCATGCCACCTAACTGTTTTTTGGGGAGGGCTGCTTGGCTGACAGGGGATTGGGCACCTGTCGGCACATACCAAGGGGAGGGTGCAAGAGCCGACTGGGATTGGGCACCCCCGACAGAAAGTGACTGTTTTTTTTTGGGGTGCATTATGCTGATGGGGAGTGGGCTCCCCCATCGGTAAATTAAACTGGACAGGAAGGGGACTGAAGCTGACAGGGATTGGGGTCCCCATCTGCAAACAAAGACAGTTGGGGGGTGCATGATGCTGAGGGAGATTCGGCACCACTTGGCATTGGGGGCAGTGCAATATTCTTCGTGAACATGGCGACAGCTTGCTGCCATGTTCACAAACAATATTACACTAGGCAACATTCTGCCCTGCAATGATGGTCGCTCCCTCATTGCAGCAGAATGGTTGTTGCTGCAATGACGAGGCAGCCCCTAATTGCTGCAGCAAAAATGTTACAAGTTGGTGGCACTTTTGGAAGCCAGTGTCATCAGCACACAGTGCTCACATTGGTCCACCAGTGCCAAGTTCCCAAATGTTATGCCTCTGTTGGCTGCCACAGTACCGCACCTCCACAATCCGCTTCTCTCCTAAGTTGCTGTATAATGTTTCTTGTGCATGCATGCAAGCAAACATAAAAAAGAAGGATCTGAATTGGACTGAATTCATAAACAGGTTTAAAATTGTTTGTATACAAGAATCTTGGCATGATGAAATGGATAATGTAAGCCTAAATGATTATAGGACATTTCATCGCTCTGGCATATAAACTGCAAAATATGGTAGGACAGGTGGACTTATACTTCATATCATGTTGGACAACTTCCAGAGAATTGAAAAAATTGGGGAAGATTACTTTTTCTTAGCCTTCTGTATAGGTACATCTCAGATATAATTAATTTTAGATTTGTGGTTACACCACCCAAAAAAAAGAAAAGCAAGACATTTTAAAACTGAGATGTGAAAAACAATGGAACAAGCATTACATATGGTTTCTATGCAATACTGGTTGGATCAAGTCTTATGAATTGAGGATTTCATTTCAAGAATTGAGAAATACAATAGGCTCTATGATGACACAGTTATGAACTGGTAATATCCAACAATTAAATTTAAAAAGACAACACTGGGTGATAAAATAAATGAAAGTGGGAAAAATTAATTACTCTGATTAAAGCCAATGTTTTTATCCACTAAATGGTCGGACAGTGGTAGGCATGAAGGGGAATCCTACAATTGTGTCATCTAAAGGCTCCACAGTATTGGATTTAGCACTTTGGAGAGGTTCACCAAAATTCTGGAAAAAATGTAGATATGTGAAAAAATAGAAAGTGATCATTTGTCAGTGGTACTCTATGCCAAGAAAGTAATTCCCAATAATAGCATGAAAAAAAAAATAAAAACAAACAGGAAGGTATTGAAATGAGATATAAAAAAGAATAATCTGGACAGATTCTTTAGAATATCAGATAATAGATAAAATTAAAATCTTTCTCATCCACAAAAGTGGTCCCAAGGATGACACAGGGAATTATAGACCAGTCAGTCTGACCTCCACTGTGGGAAAGCTCATGGAGACCATACTAAAGGAAAGGCTGGTGGAATATCTAGAGAAGCATGGTCTCCGGGATGCAAGGCAGCTTGGGTTCATGAGGGGGAGACTGTGTCAAACAAATCTGATTGACTTCTTTGACAGTGTCACTAAGACAGTAGACAAGGGCCAAGTGGTAGATATCCTCTATCTTGATTTCAGCAAGGCCTTTGACTCTGTGCCCCACAAAAGGTTGATCAGGAAGGTGGTGGATCTAGGGGGGGGTAAGATGGTCAGATGGGTGGAAAACTAGCTGAAGGCCAGAACCCAGAGGGTGGTCGTGGGGGGGGAGAGTTATCTGGCACAAGACAGGTAACCAGTGGGGTCCCACAGGGTTCGGTGCTGGGGCTGGTGTTGTTCAATGTCTTCATCAATGACATTGGAGATGGCATTGAGGGCAAAATGTGCCTATTCATGGATGACACCCAGCTCTGTGGGAGAGTGGACACATCTGAAAGGATACTGGACCTACAGGAAGATCTGGAAAAGCTAGGGAGCTGGTCCAGGATCTGGCAACTTGGTTTCAATTACAAGAAATGCAAAGTTATGCATATTGAAGCCAAGAATCCTAGGACAGAGTACTACCTGGGTGGAATCTGAGTATCTGCATCAGAGGAGGAGAAGGACCTGTAAGTGATGAGCACTAGTGACCTGAAGCACTCCACGCAGTGCAAGAAAGCAGTAGCAAAGGCAAATAAGATGCTGGGATGCATATCTAGGGGGATCAATAGTGGGAGAGAGGAGGTTTTACTGCCCTTGTACAGGTCACTAGTAAGGCCACATCTAGAGCATGTAGTTCAGTACTAGTGCCCACACCTCAAAAAGGACATTAACCTGCTGGAGAAGGTATAGAGGAGGGCCACAAAGATGATAGCTGGTCAGCAGTGTAAGGCATATGAGGAGAGGTTGAGGGCTCTGAACATTTACTCCCTGGAAGACAGGAGAGAGAGAGAGAGAGAGAGAGAGAGAGAGGGTGGACATGATTGGGACCTTCAAGTACTTGAAAGGGATAAATAAGGTATATAAAGAGAATCTCTTTAAGCTGAGTGGCAACCGTAACAAGAGGGGGCACAGTCTTAAGGTGGAGGGTGGAAGGTTTAGGAGGGAGGTCAGAAAGCACTTCTTCACAGAGAGGGTGGTGGACACTTGGAATGTGCTACCAGAAGAGGTAATCTCATTGAAGACAATTGGCAGCTTTAAGAGAGGCTGGGACAGGTAAAGGGGAGGGTAAGGGTCATGGGAAGGGAGAATGGGAGGAGTGGGAAGAGGGGACAGGGACAGTAGCTCAACTGTGGACCCTGCAGCATGAGCAGACTTGATAGACCAAATGGCCTCCTTCTGCTGGCTTCTTCATATGTTCATATTTTCTCTCTGAGTCTGCTAATCTAACAGAAACTCAAGAGCCTGACAGAATAGATGAGGCACTTCAGGCATTTTTCTGGCTCTGCAGGGTGATCTGCAAAGGGTGGGCATACACAAATCTCAGCCAGAATGGTTTGATAAAGAATGTTGGACTCAGAAACACAGATTTCTTAAGATATTTATGAAACACAGGAAATAGAGTCAGACTAATGGACTGGATTTAATAAAAAAGCTAGAAAGGATCACAAATCATTTCTAAAGAAAAAAATGACTTTCAATAAATATCAATGGAGATCATATGATTGCTGCTATTCTAAATAAGGACTCAAAAACATTATGGGCCTTAGTAGCGAATGGCTGTAATGGACTTGCCAAAGAAAATGAAAACTATGCTGATATTTACCCTTGGGTGCAATACTTCACAAATATTTTGTATGATATGACAAAAATGTCCCAGAGTTGTTGGTTAGAACCTAACATAATAAAAATAATTTTTTCTACCATAATGACAGAAGTTTTAACATTGATACAGAACTTAAGAACAAATAAGGCACCTGGTCCCAATGGGATATCAGGAGAGGTGTATAAATGCATGGATGAACAATGGGTAAAGTTTTTGGCAAATTTCTTTAATATATGTGTGACAAGAAATGACATACCCAATCCATGGCGTGGGTCAGTGATTGTACCCATTTTCAAAAGAGTAGATTAAAGGGTGACAAAGAACTATAGACCCATCAGCCTTTTGGACATTATGGACAAATATTTTCTAAAATTATACTGAGCAGACTGTTACTAGAAATAAAAGGAGTGGGGGATTTTCCCCACTCCATGCAGGATTTAGACCAAAATATTCAACATTAGATAACTGTTTTGTACTCCAACATCTGTATAAGAAATATGTGAAGTTAAGGAGACAGAAAACATATGCCACATTCATAGACTTCTCATCAGCTTTCAATTCTACAGTGCAGGACAAATTATGGTCTTGTATGGTGCCCTGGGGTATATGCTCAGTTATTATTAATATAATTAGATTATTATATAAAGAAACATGGGTTCAAATCAGAGATAATTCTACTACTAATGACTGTGAAAAATTCCCAGCAAATGTTGGGGTAAGGCCGTGGTGCATTCTTGCACCCACCTTATTTTCGATATACATGAACCAATTATTGTTAAATCTGGAAGAGAGTCACACAGACTTCCCAAAAATTGGTTCCATAAAATGTCCAGAATTTGCCTATGTGGACAGCATAATAATATTGTCCCTGACACCTTCAGGTCTACAAAAAAAAATAATAATATACTTGAAAAGTTTTCAAAGGATTTGTCATTAAAAGTAAATGTGGATAAAACAAAAATAATGCTTTTTGAATGTAGGAAAACCACATTTAAATGGTCTATTGATGCCATACCAGTTGAAGTGACACAAAACTATCAATATTTGGGTCTGACATTTTCTCAATCCCTTTTGTGGAAGCTTGTTGGGAAAAACTAAAACTACAATTAATGGCTTTAGTAGATTCAAGACAATGTATGGTGGGGTTTCTATTTTTCCCTTTTTAAGGACTATTAAAGCAAAGTATAATGTTCAATTATTGTATGGTGCAGAAGGTTTTGAGCTTAAATATATTGAAAAAATGGAAAACCTGGCATTGCAGATAAATAGAGCAGCACTGGGTTTTCCAGGCACCATCTCTGTATGCTTTGTACGAGCAGAGGTGGGATTAGCGAACAGAATTGCCTTGGTGGAAGCCCATAGGATTAATTATTAGTTGAAGATCAGTAAACATTTAAAAAAAATCTGACAAGAGAATGTAGGGAACAAAAAAGACGCTGGGACTTTAAAGGATGTGGGAGATCTGCTTGGCTGTCAGAACTGAAAATAATATTAAATTCTGTGAATCTAGTGGATCTCGTGGAATTGGCTAAAAATAATATTATGAGAGTTGATCAATACAAAGCTTATTTAAAAAAAGTTTTGTTGAAAAATACAAATGTCAAGATCTGGAAAAAAAATAGCTCTAAATACGCAATATGGCACACAAACACTGATTGTGTGCATTTATATAGCTTCTATTTAGATATCTTGGAAAATCCATTACAACACAAATTATTTGCAAGATAAAGAATAGAATTATTTGAATTTAACAATTTAACAGCCAGATTTAACAGATCCACAGATCCCACACTGGCAGAGTGTTATTGAGGAGGTGGAGATAAAGAAGATTTACGACATGTAATGCTTAGATGTCCTTACTCTTTGGTACAAAATATCTAGAAGTAAATGGTTAGGCCCTATCTTTTCGACAGTCTTAAGAAATGATGAAAATGAAATGTTGTCAATATTTTTTACCGGTAGAGGATAATTTCGTAATTAGAACAGCAAATAACCTGATATCAATACAAAAAATTAGGAAAAGGATTGTAAGAACAATTATAACATAATGGAGTTTAGTATTAAATGCACTCAAGATGACAAAAACTGGCTGGCCCGGTGGCACTGAGGGTTGAGGCACTGGACGCCACACCTCCCACCATGTAGACAACCTGGGTTCAGGAAAGGGCTTGAGTCACTTGGGGGCTGGCAGAGGTGAGGAAGGATTGAGCATCCATAGGCAGCTCTCCATCCTTGGGGAGCAGGGACAATATGGCACACTGTTTGCCTGACACCTGACAGCAGCTGAGTTTCAACACATGCGTGCCATCAGAAGTGGAGGGCTCCACGTACAGCACATGCAGCTGCCTCCACGGAAGTGGAGTTCAGCCATCTCCATCCATTGCATGTACAGGGACCTGGGGAGAAAAACAGCGGAAAATACCAGGAGTCAGCAGGCTCTGTGGTGGCCTGGCATGCCACTGCACAAGAAGCCCTGATTCTAGATTGTGCTCTGGGGAGAGGAGTAAAGCCGACACTCCTTTTCCTGGCCCCACTGTGGGGGGTAATCCATAGGGAAACCTTGGGCCATGACTGGGTGGGGCGATTGGGGCCAGAGAATGAGTCCCTCTGAGGCAGGGCCGGAGTCACTTGCCAAGCTCTGTGGAGGTGGGGAAAAAAGTAAAAAATAAAGGGGGAGGGACAAAAACTGGAATAATTTATTGAATGTCATAATACTGTACTGCATGTATCCAAGTGTAATTGTCTTTTTATTTGTATGAATTGTAAAGAACATTTTTTATGATCAAATAATAAAGAATACTGAACTGAACTGAACTGCAGGTGGTGACAGGGGTGTAGCCTCCAATTCCAGGCCCCTGGTTAGCAGACTACAAGATCTGTGCCTGGTTCTGTTGATCTGCAGGTAGCCATCAGCCTGCTTCTTCTGTGGCTATGCATGTTGCTCTTGGCAGGGGGACTTGGCTGTCGGTCTGACTTAAGTTGGAAAAGACACATTGTCACAACCTTTTGAGATTTCCCCCTCTGCAATGTTCTGCTGTGGCTTACCAGTGACCATTGTTTTGTGTTCCTCTGCTGATTTTTCTGTTGGCTCCATAGCCATCTGTGCACAGGGGGTTTGATCCTGATATCGGGCCAGTTGCTTTTAATACATCCTGATACTTCTTTGGGTGATCTCCCTTCAAACCCCTGCCCATTCCTGGAGACACAAAAGTTAGTCAGTCCTTTAAATCTGTAGATCACCACGGCCTCTGGGACTGCTGCTTTTAGCATATTGTATGATTTTGGGCTTTAAAGCTGGGCCTGCAGGATTCCTGAGGGACCTCAGGGTCTGTGTCACACACAGGGGTGGGGAGTGGGGTAGGCTGGAGGGCCTGTCCATTATCCCCCTTCTCCTACACTCTTGGGGTAGCCATCTGGGGGCTGACTCCTCCTGGAGTTGAAGTAGTGGGCCACTGACTTTCTGGGGTCATTTTCTTCTGGAAAGTTGATAGGAACCTGTGGCCCGCTGGTGGCCTTTCTGTGATTTGAATCAGAGGTGGAACTCGAAGCCTGAGATCTGAAGATTGGATCTATACTGCTTGCTGCTTTTTGTTGACATTAGGGCTGGTATACTGAATTTTGTATCCTGCGTTATATATTGGCTGTGTTTGGAAATATTCACAGCTAGACAGGGCCTCTGCTGACTGCAAGTACTTTTTCCTTACATATTTATTTAGTGCAAATAATGTGAGCAGTGAGAGTGCTCTATAACATCTATGAATCTACCTGTTTCCCGATATTGTGAGAGATTTTATCTGGAGTGTGGTTTCTAAATTATTTCCTTTGTTTATTATCACTATTATTATTTAATTATTACTATTTCGATGTTTATTTATTTTTTGTTTAAATCAGTAGTGAGAGTGTTTAGTTGTTTTGTATGCACCAGGTAGTGAGAGGACATGGGAACAATTAAAATTGTTTTTGGTTAGTGTTTGGTTGACCCCCAAGTTGTGAGAGGACCTGTGGGTTTAATCAATAAATAAGATTATGTGTTAAGGAGATGATTTAGTTTAATTTTAATTTTAGTTGTTTGTTATCTTATTTTAATTTGTAGTAGTATAATTTTTAGTTGTAGGAAGTTTGAGAGAAGCTTAAGATTGGTGGTGTCTTTGGGGATTTTATAATATTTATTGTGTTATAAACTGAGCAGCTAGATGTGCCTACTTGCCTCTGCTATCCTGTGCTATTCGGCCTCCAATCTCCATGCCCTCTGCCCCTTCTCTTCTCCCCCCTGCCTGTTCATGTTTACACTATCATTGCCAGGCTTTGGGGATTGCTCGTGGGGGAGGAGTCGGGGTGGGGGGGGTTGTGGACAGCGGAGCGAGTGGGGCTCTCCCATAGGGGTGGTTAGGCCCAGAAGACACCCTGGGTGAAATGGTATCTAGAACGTGGTGATTCAGTTCTGGTTTCCATACCCAAGGGCACCTCCAGTTTGGGAGTGCAAGTGGTTGGGACATCTCGCCAACCTCGTCCAACTCGGGCACTGTTATACAATGCCAGATTTGTCAGCAACAAGACTGGTCTTATCTCAGACTTTGTTGCGAGGGCAGATCTGGCTTGCATTACAGAGACCTGGTTGGATGGGAATGCGGCCCCTATTTTAGAGGCCACTGTTCCCACCTGGTACTCGGTTATACATTGCTTGAGATTGGATCGCCGGGGGGTAGTGGTCTGTTTCAAGACCTAATTGGGCCTAACTGGTGTACCAGTTGAGGAGGCCAGGTCATTTGAATGTACTGGAGTAGCTGGTGTAGGGTGCAGGATTGCCCTCATTTACCGTCCACCAGGTGATGAGAAGCTTTTTCTGCAGGAAATAGCAGATTTCGCCGCTGACATGGCCTTGGAGTCGCCCAGACTGATGGTTCTGGGCGACTTCAATGCCTGGGTTCATGACGAATCTTCACTTTTTGGTCAATATTTCCTCCAGGAGATGACATATCTGGGCTTTACACAGGTTGTTTTCTCAGCTACACACAAGGGAGGTCACTCTCTTGACCTGGTCTGCCTCCTGGAGATCGAGGCCTCCGGTTTGGTGGTGGAACCAGTTGGTTGGTCCGATCACTACTCAGTTGGGTTCAAATTTGAGGCCCTCCTGGGTAGGTCGGCCCCTGTGGAGTTGGTCAGGTACTACCCATTGAGGGATGTGGTCCCTGAAGACCTGATGGCGGTTATTGACCTCTCGTTCTTAGATGAGTTTTGCACTGATCCTCAGCAGTTGGTAGTGGCCTATAATGGGGCCATATCAGCAGACCTCAATCAGATTGTGCCTGTCTGTGTTCACCCCTTCCACGTCACCCAGGCACTCCGTGGTTTGATGGAGCTCTGAGAGGGCTATGGAGGATGGGGCATAGGTTAGAGCGTGGTTGGAGGAAGACGGCCACTGATGCCGCCCACCTTATTTTGCTATAGCATTATAAACTCTACCAAACATAAATTTCCCATAAGAAGGCAGAATTCCTGTCCAGGGAAATTTCTGTCAAACGGAATCGACCATCCCAACTCTTCAGAACTGTTGACAGACTGTGCAACCAGCCTGTCGGCAGCTCTGTCGAGTTTTTACACAAACTGATTGTGATAAGATCGCTCGATTCTTTGCGAATAAGGTTGAAGACATCAGGAGGAAGTGCCTCCAACTTCACTCTAAGGGAGTTGCTGTTGATTGGTGCCCTGTCGCAGAGCCTGGAGTTTCCTGTACTATTGACCTGCTGGACTACGTAGATACTATGAGGATTGTCCAGGAGATGCATCCCACGGGCTGTAGTTTAGACCCTGGCCCTACTTCCCTTATCTTGGGTTGTAGCAAGATCATCGGCCCGATCTTAGCTCAGATTATCCGGTGCTCTTTAAACATGGGAGTGTTCCCTGGCTCCCTGAAGGAGGGGGTGGTGATCCCTCTTCTGAAAAAAGCTTCTTTAGACCTGGAGAATCTATCAAACTGCTGGCCTATCTCTAACCTCCCTTTTGTGGAGAAGGTTATTGAGAAAGTTGTGGCTGCTCAATTGGATAACCATTTAACCATCCATAGTTTACATGAACCTCTTCAATCTGTTTTTTGTAAGATGCATAGTACTGAGACTGCTCTGGTTCGGGTGCTCAATGATCTCCTGATGGTGAGAGATCGGAGACACCGTTCTATCTTGGTTCTCCTTGATCTATCATCAGCTTTTGATACTGTGGATCATGGGGTTCTGCTCAAATGCTTGAGGTCCATCTGTGGGCTGTCGGAAACAGTCCTCAGATGGTTTTCATCTTTCCTTGCAGGGAGAACGCAGAGAGTGGTCTTGGGTTTGTTTTAATCCGGGGCCTTCTCTCTGCCATGCAGGGTGTCTCAGGGCTCGGTGCTGTCCCCCATGTTATTCACAGGATATACAGTATGCTACCCCTCAGAGACATTGTAAGACGGTATGAGCTGAGGTTTCACTGCTATGCTGATGATACCCAGCTCTACCTGTCTTTTGCACCTGACCAGGCTGGTGCTATCTCGGTACTGAACAACTGCCTCACAGAAATCCAAGACTGGATGAATTCCAGCAGTTTAAAGTTGAACCCAGGAAAGACTGAGGTCTTGGTTGTGGACCCTGGTCATAGGGTAGAGGGATTGAGGACTGGGCTTCCCTCCAGTTTAGTCCTGGGGGAGGACCAGATCCTCACCTCTGAACGGGTGCGTAACCTGGGAGTGGAGCTTGACATTGGTCTGACTCTTCCACATCAGGTGTCTGCAGTCATCAAGCTGGCCTTTTTCCATCTTAGGAACATTGCCAGGATTAGGCACCTTGTTCCACCCAGTGACCTGCCGGTTCTGGTCCATGCCTTTGTGACATCGCACCTTGATTACTGTAACTCCCTTTACCTAGGGCTTCCTGGGGTTGATATCCACCGCTTGCAGCTAGTGCAGAATGCGGCAGCACGTTTGTTGACTGGGGCTTCTAGAAGATCTCATATCACCCCAGTGCTGCACGCTCTGCACTGGCTGCCAATTCAGTGGTGGATCACCTTTAATGTAGGTCTTCTGACCTACAAAGCCCCACACAGATCGGGTCCCGATTACTTGAAAGAGCTCCTGGTGCCTTACACCCCTCTGCAACAGCTCCGCTCGGCTGATGAGGGGTTGCTGGAGATTCTGAGGGTAAACTTGAAGTCATCTGGTGCTCATGCCTTTGGATTGGCGGCACCTACCCTCTGTAATTCTCTGCCCCATCAGCTCCAAGAGTGCAGGACAGTGGGGAGTTTTAAGCAGGCACTAAAGACTTTTTTATGGGAAAAGGCATTTCCTGTTTTATTCTGATTTTATATTGGATGTATTTGAATATGTGTTTGTTTCTGTATTATGCTGTACAGCGCCTTGAGACTTTGAAAGGCGCTTAATGAAATATATTTTATTATATTATTATTATTATTATTATATTATGATTTATGGGTCTGAACCACCTCGAATGAAAAATCCTGATAGATGGAGATTAAGGTGCCCCTCCAATATAGATCCTCTTTCTGCCTGGCTGCCCTCAGTAGTTGTTCTTTTGTGGAGTACCTGAGGAGATAAGTGATGATCGGCCTGTGGTAGGAACCAGCTGCCGTGGGTGAGCCCCTCATTCGATGAGATCTATCAATTTTAATAGACTCTTGCCATCTTGCACCTAGGAGCTGGGGTAGGAGCTCTGACAGAAATCATTCCATGTGAGTTGCTTAAGTCTTTTCAGGGATCCCAAGGATCCTGATGTTATTCCTCTGGCTCTTGTTCTCCTGGTCTTCTGCATGATCCCACAGTCTGCCAAGCCAGCATAACATAGTGTTGAAAACTCTCCAAATCTTGTTATTCTACCACATTTATTTGATCAGCAAGTGCCCTCACCTCCTCTGAGTTGGCCACACATGTCACATTTAGGACTGACATATTTGCCATGAGGGTCTCCAATAGCTGGGTTGTATATGCCAGGGGAGCACCCTGGTCTAAACCCTGCCCTGTGTTCTCTACAGCAACCATGATGTGAACCAAGGGTAGGGATGCCGCGTAGTGTGCCAGGCCTTGTAGCAAGGCCTGAAATTCAGTCTATTATTAGTAATCTGGCAAATCTCAACCTTAGGTGATACAGCTACTTGTAAGATCCATCTCTGATTGCAACTTGCAATCTCTGTTGTCAGTAGAGGTGTCTCTAGTCCTGAGGTGTACCAGCTAATGAGTGAAAAATATATTTATACAACGGACCAGTAAGAGACAGTAACTTTAAGCTGCCATTGTAGTCAGCGTTCGCTATTGCACTCCCCAGCCAAGAATTCCTTGGCCTGAGAATGGAGGTCACTGAAGTGATTCCACACTGCCTCAACTGTCCTGCCCAGCCCACCCACTGCATTCAGTGCTTCTACTATTTTGGACCAGGCCTGCTGGACAGTGGCATTGGTGCAGTGGTACTGTATCAGTGCTGCTTCCCAGGCCATGTATGCCTGGATGAGGGCAATATTCTATTCCACACTAAACCTATGCCCCCTAAGTCTTTCCCTCTCAGGGACAGGACCTGCTGGAGAGATAAGAATGAGATAAGTCATTGGCACATGCTCCACATGTGTGCATAGTGTGGCTAATCCTGTAACACTGCGGGGCACTGGCTCATAGCAACAGTGTACACATGGCAAACTATGCTGCAGCAGAAAGATGTGTGACCCCCCACCCACCTCCACAGGGAAAAAGGAGATGCTGCAGTGACCTATGACATGCAGCCAAATGAACTGGGCCATAACCATGACCTACCTTGCCAATGAACTGCTGTAGTACAGACTGACATCCAATGGTAGGTGATAGATGCCTGTCCAGCATAGAGATGTGTGCAGCAGCTACTGATGCATTATTCCAATCCCCACCCCCAGTGGTGTGTCAGTGCACACCATTCATCACAGCTGACAATGGCAGTCATGGTGCAAGGGAGGCACACACATGGCCTGAATGGCTGCCCAAGCTGCTGGTGTATGGCACACCCACACCATGCACTATCCAGAAACTGTTAGTGGCCAGGAGAACACCAGAGTCACATGCAGGACCCCATATGTAAGGCATGCAGGTGGCCCACCATAGCTGGGGAAAACACATCCATGGTGCACAGAGCCCAGTGGCATGGTAACAGCTATCTGTGTAATGGTGATGGAGCGCCATATCGTGCATTGTCAGGGTGTGATGACAATACAATGTCATAAGTCTGTCACAGTCATGGGCTAGGCAGTCATGTAGCACTGTGGACAGGGACCTGTAGGTTGTGAAGCGGTACTGAGGGGAACAATGCCTGATGCAAGCATCATCACATGACGTGTGTCCACATGACAGGTTTGCATACCCCTATAGACAAGGGACACTATGATGGCAGGTTGGGGGACAGTACACCACCATGTGTGCTCCAGGCCATGGGTCCTGTATCCAGTGTGCCCAACACGTGCTGGACTCACACAGTGGCTGCCATCCTCCCTCTCAGTGCACGGTATCTGTCCAGCGTGTCCCTGTATAGAATAGTATATATCATTGTGGACGGAGTGGTCTGCCATCCCACATACTGTATGCTATGCAGGTGACTGGACAAACTTTCACTGTTGATGGGTTATCTCCTGTACAGTATGGAACTACCTGTAGAAATGGGGGACCTGCAGTCATCTTACCACTGTAAAGTGCAGTACCACAGAGGAATGCAGCTATACAGATAGAAGCATACCATGATATAAATTGCAAAGTAGCAGTACACATAAGCAGTGACTGTTATGTGGCAAGGTAAGCTGCTGTACAATCCTAAGTTGCAATATGTTGTCGTGAAGCCATTACAATCCACAGGTCTGTACTATCCATAACTAGCTGTCTGAAATGATCTGCTGGCCCCATTGCTTGCAGTTACATAGCCATTTAACGGTGGTGCACTTGTCTCCTTAAATAGCACTGGAGCAAAGTTGTATGCAAATGCATGCTGAAGGCTCCGAAATAAGATGTACATTGTGAACTTTGCCCCGACTGCCTAAACAGCTCATTTAAATTCTTCCTTTGTGAATAGTTGTTTTTAGCATGGTGAAAACACATGTTGCCCTTGCGCAATGGTAGTTTGCTGAGCAACATAATAGAGAATTGTGTGGTATGCACAGCATGATTTGTGGCCTTTCCAGAACCTTCCCAATATGGTGCCAAAATTGAACAGCACATGGCCGGTACAACATTGTACAGTGATGTTGCACGTTGCTGTGTGGTCCGACATTACTGCACATGCACAGTGTCCTGCTACCACTAGTCTATCGCACATATGGCACATCACAACACCACATTGTGTGGAGCTAACCAATGTTACTCAATCACACAAACTACACAGTTTGCAATACAGCAACAATGTGGCAGGAGTTATGCTAGTACTGAACATTTTAGAAAATGTCCCGGTCCAGGAGGTGAGGGCACCCCTGTAGAGAGACCAGCGGTGGTCAGAAGTTTGAGCTGGCCAACCTGGTAGACCTTATGGTCATCAGGGATGGCCAATTATTTTGGTCTGAGGACCTAGATCATCCCAGGAGAGATGTGTGGGCCTCAATGGCAAGGCAACTGTCAAATTCCTATTTTACAGAAAGGGTGGTACAGCCGTGGAAAAGTCTGCCAGGCGATATGATGATTGAAGGATCATAAGTGGTTGCAAGCATGACTGGGGCAGAGTGATGGGTTTGGTGGTTGCTCAGATTGTAGCCAGTGGGGGAAGTGCAGGGAGGGGAGGGGAGGGGGACAGGGAGGATGAAACCCTGTATAGACAATTGTTCCTAGGGTATATAGAAAATTCCTGACAAACTAGATAGACCTTTTGTCTTCCTCTGCCATCACTGTTTATGTTGCAATGTTTCTAAGCATCAGGTGGGGGGTTGAAAGCAGGAGAAAGGAGATGATATTACTCCTGTATAGATCACTGGTGAAACCCCATTTAGAAAACTGTTCAGTTCTTGAGTTCACACCTGATGGAAGATAGGGATAGACTAGACTTTGTGCAGTGAAGGAACACCAAAATGATTTATTGCCTGTAGCGGAGAGCCTATGAGGAGAAGCTGGAGGCCCTGAACATGTACTCACAGGAGGCCACATGGAAAAAGGGTGACATGATTGAGATCTTCAAGTTCTTTATTGGAATAAACAAGATGAACTGTATGAACCTACTCAACATGATTAGAGAGTCAGTAATGAGAAGGCATGAATGTAAACTGACAGGAGAAGGTTCAGGAGGATTGGGAAGAAGTTTTACTTCACAAAGAGTGTGGTTGTGCCATGGAACAGTTTACTGGCAAAGATAGTAGTAGCAAGGACAATCAATACTTAAGATTCAAAAATGTATGGGACAGAGAATGAGGTCTGATAGTTACACTGACAGGAACTAGTTCAATGGAAGGTGTGGGGGGATGGGCATGGAAACAGTCAGGGCAGTTGATCACACAATGAAGTTCGGACCAATTGAGCAGACTAGAAGAACCATTGGTCTTCCTCTATCAGCTTTTCTTTGGGGAGGATTCTTATGACCGTAGGGAATACATATAATAGGATTTACTTAGGCAAAGGTACACAGGTCATGCTGCATATCAATGGCAAAAGAACATGAGCACTAGGCTGCCTGTGCTGTTTCAAATCAAGATCGACAGAGTCCCCAGGTGGTTGGTAGGTAGCTGCTGATTGTTTACAACAGACAGACAATACCCATACTTTAGTCCTACAAATTCCAAAGTTACATTTACAAGTTTTTCTTTTCTACCAAGAAAGGCACACTAAGCTGTGATACCTTGTTTCCAGGTGCATCCTGGAAGGTGAGTTACAGTACATGGACTGGTTTTATTGTTGGGGGGGATTGTTGGCCATGATCCAGGGAAACTTTCCTATTCTTCATCGATAAGTGCCATTGGGTATTTTTCTTTCACCTGGACAGTGTCCAGAGATAGGCAGACGGGACCTTCGTTTAATACTTCATCTGAAGGAAGCCACCCCAGTTGTGAAGCACCCCCCCCCCACGTTGCATTACAGTGTCAGTTATTCAGACAAAGGTAAGAATATCTGGCAAACTGTAAAAAAGATCATTTTAGTCCTGCCTAAAAGTTATCTGAACATCTTGATTGCCAAGTATTCATGTGAATTGTAATGACTCTATCAAGGCTGCTCACGGATCGGAAGAAGCCTTCCCGTGTACCTGAGGTGAAGTGTTTCATCTTAGTTCTTCTGCACCTTCACAGTCCAATAAAGGTAAACAAAACAACCAGTGATGTTAATGTCAAGCCACTTATCAATGCAAGTGAAGGGGGGAGAAGGACACATTTTCACGTCTTGTCTTGCAAGAAGTGGATAACTATGATGAAGTGAAGCAAACGTGCTAAATACTTCAAGCTAGAATGATATATGGGTAGTTGATGACATTTTAAGAAGCCTTTAAGAATGAGCTGTACATTTTGAGAGGGCAGAGGTCAGCATACCAGAAGCAGAATCATGATAGGAATTCAAGACAAGAATCTGTCTAAGAAGCTACATTTGGCAAAAGGCCTAACTTTCAGAGATGCAACAGAAATTGCTTGTCATCCTGAATTAGTCATAACTTAGAATGAGGAGCATGCTAAGACTGTTAAGGGCCAAACAAACTTGCTCACAAAACTCAGAGTAATTACTGTATGTAGTACCAGTGTACAGCAAAGGACAGGGGTAGAGTGTTCATTATATACTGCAGCAGAAATTCAGTGGCCAGCAATAGATGAGATTCACTAGATATAACCAGCAGTACTCACATAATGCCTGCTTTCCAACAAAATAACAACATAATGACAATTTCATGTCCATTTAGCTATGGCTTGCTACACTAAAACAGTGAAAAAAGGCAACGGCAAAGCAGAAACTTCCTTTCTGGAGTTATTGGCAGAAGTAAAGGATCAAAAGCAGCTGAGACGGTGAATTTTAAATATGCAACTGAAACATAAATCTTCAGATTGACTCAAAGGTGAACACATTAACCATGTCATGTAGATTTATAGTTGGTAGAAATAAAGATCTGAAGAAGCTGAGAGGGTGAATCTTAAAATATGTAGCAGAAACATAAATCGTTAGACTGACTCAGAGGTGGGCACATCAGTCCAATCATATTAGATTTATAGCACTACATTATGAAGTTATGCATACCGTTGGGAGTCAACTAATACTATTCTTGTATACTCTAAGGATGTGTTACTGTACCAAGGACAGTTTTCAAAAACAAAACTGAAGGGCAAGTTACATAATTTATGTATGTTTGTGATATGCAATGACACAGTTAATAACCTGCTGGATTGCAATGTAGCAAACTTGATGGAACTCATGAAGTATGTTGCAGAGATTAACTACAGTATGGTGTGTATGTTGTGTATGGCTACTGTTTCTTCTTAATGGAGATCATGATCAAACTCCTGAAGCATGATGGCCCAGAGCTTATGCACATTCCAGAATTAGGTTCCAGCACTCCAATAAATGGGAATGCAATGCTGCCTATGACAGTGTTCATGGACACAGGGGTTGCAGTTGGCATTCTCAGCTGCTACATCAACTCCTGTATCTAGGCCAAGTAGTATATGATGTACTATGAATTGGCATCTCAAGCAGAAGTTCATGGAGAGTTGGGACACACATGATAAAGGAGGAGGTGCAAAGCTGAGCACTTACATATCAAATGATTTGACGTATTCATGTTAGCATCCAAAGGAGCTAAAAGAATGGGGCAGAGAACAATGGAAAATAGCTCCTCCCCAGTTGCAGTCCACTCCAATGCCACTACTCCAATCCAGACCACTCCAATGCCACCAGCAGTGATGGAGAAGGGGATGAGGAATAAAAATAGGGGAGGACAAAAGGGCAAAATGAGGGGAGTTGGCAGTACAATCTGGAGAGCCATGTGTTCAAATTCTCGAAGTCTAGGCAACAAAGTGGCAGACCTAAAGGCCACCATAGCAGTAGC
This sequence comes from Neoceratodus forsteri, assembly GCA_016271365.2. Classification (NCBI taxonomy): domain Eukaryota; kingdom Metazoa; phylum Chordata; order Ceratodontiformes; family Ceratodontidae; genus Neoceratodus; species Neoceratodus forsteri. Next base: position 535,404,854 of record CM057449.1, on the reverse strand, counting down.
AGACCTGGACATAGTTGCAATTACAGATACTTAGAGCAGTTAAAACCAGGTCTGGGATGTAGCCATACCAGGGTTTCATCTTTTCAGGAGGGACAGGGTAGGAATAAGGGAGGTGGAGTGTCTCTTTATGTGAGACAAAACATAAAAGTCATGGAAATACAGAGAGAACAGAGAGATGCAGAGGTACTGTGGGTCACTCAGAGATTAGGAAGGGGGGCACTATTCGAATGGGATGATCTACAGACCTCCAGGACAGGAGAAGGAGGGGGAGAAGGATATGATGGAAGAAATTCAAAGGATCATCAACAAAGTGGAGGCATTGCTACTGGGGGACTTCTATTTACCAGATGTGGATTGGCGCCTCCCTGCTGCAGCATTAATTAGAAGTAGGGAAACCCTAGACCCCCAGCAGGGGGCATTCCTTAGGCAACTAGTCAAAAAAACACACACATGGGGGGGCAATACTGGACCTGATACCGTCAAATGGGGTCAGTGTTGCTGATGTCGCAGTAGGGAGCCACCTGGGGATAAGTGATCATTGTACGGTGTAGTTCAACATAAGAGCTGAGCCAGAATCAAACCACACTAAAGTGAGGGTCCTGGACTTCATGAATGCCAATTTTAAGAAAATGAGAGAGTGACTCAGGGAATCCCTAGAAGGGATAGGGAAAATGGGTGGAGTAGAGGAACAGTGGATAAAAATAAGAAAACCAGGCCATTGAGAGGTTAACACACCTCTGTGTCAGGCAGGTTAAAAAGAGCAAGAGATAAAAAGAGACTGCTATGGTTCTCCAAGGAAGTTGCAGAGAAAGTAAGGGCCAAAAAGCAATCATTCAAAAGGCACAAGACAGCGGGGGAAGGGAGGTAGGAGCGGGACTGAGCTGCTATTGGGCAGTTCTCCTCTCTGGTGGATGGTTAGGCACTGTCCCAACTAGCTGGCAGTGTCAGGAGGGGAGAATGCTGTCAGGCACCTCGCAGAAGCCATATCTCTGCATGGCTCCCTGCCTGGACTTCAGTCCTTAATGCCGGCATCCTCGGGGTTGGGATGAGGGACTTACGCAGTCACTACCGCAACTACGCAAAAATCTCAATCACATGGCTATGTAGTGTAATTCCCCATATTGGGGGGAAGGGCGTCATGATAGGCTGTATCCTGCCACCGAGTCAGGGCCGGCCACAGTGGAAAAATATGATATGAAAAAGGTTCAAGACAACACAGAAGGAAGAGGATAGGGAGGACTAACAAGAGAAACAAAGGGTGTCATGGAAAGCAGTTAGGACCGCAAAGGTACAGATGGAGGAAAACATTGCCAAGTCATTAAAAAAGGGGCTAAACTATTCTTAAGGTACATAAGCAAAAAGAAGAAAAACAAGGCAGGGATAGTAAGATTAAAGGGGAAGGGGGAAGTGTGTAGGATAACCAGAGGAAAGCAGATATACTGAACAAGTACTTTTGTTCAGTATTCATGAAAGAGGAGATAGGTGACAGGCCACAGACAGGGGAAAAGGGCATTAAAGTAAGGGAGGAGCTAGGATCCTCAGGGAACTGGTGCAACTAAAAGTAGACAAGGCAATGGGGCCGGACAGGGTTCACCCCAGAATACTGAGGGAACTAAAGGAGGAGCTGGGTGTGCCTCTGACTGCCCTGTTTAATCTATCACTGGATACAGGGGGGAGTTCTGTGGGTCTGGAGAAAGGCAGATGTGATCCCACTTCACGAAAGTGGGGATAGGGAGGAGTCAGGAAACTACAAACCCGTGTACCTGACTTCAGTGGTGGGAAAAGTTATGGAAACACTACTAAAAGAAAGGATTGGGGGATACCTTGTGACCAGTGGTTTACAGGATCCAAGGTAGCATGGGTTCATGGTGGCAGGAGATCTTGCCAAACAAACCTGATTGAATTCTTTGACTGGGTGACCAGAGAGGTAGATCAAGGAGGAGCGGTGGATGTGGCATACCTGGACTTCAGTAAGACCTTCAATACCATTGCACAGAAGACTGGTAAATAGGCTGGGCAGCCTGCTAGTGGGTCCAAAGGTGGTAAAATGTGTATGAAGTTGACTTAAGTAACAGGAGTCAGAGAGTAGTGATAAATGGAGTTCACTTGGAAGAAGGCAGGATAACCAGGGGTGCCACAGGGGTCAGTAGTGGGACCAGCCCTCTACAGTGTCTATTAGCGACATCGCAGAGGGACTGGAAAGGAAAGTATGCCTGTTCACAGATGGCACAAAAATCTGCAACAGAGTGGACACACTGTGGGTGGGTGGAAAAAATGAGGGAAGATCTGAAAAAACTGGAAGACTGGTCAAGGGTTTGTCAACTACTGTATACTTCAGTGCCAAAAAGTTCAAAATTATGCACATAGGGCACAGACACCCAAAGGCAACTTTCTAGTCATGGGGGGAGGTGCTGACAACCACAAAACAGGAAAGAGACCTGGAGTCATCGTATCTGATGACACGAAGGTAGCAAAGCCCCGGAGCAAAGCAGTGCGATAAGGTAAAACTGTGGGAGAATTCAAGAATGCATGGGACAGACATAAGACAATTCTCGTGGGGATAGGAAGAAATAGGCTGTTGGTTAACTAGGATCTGCAGCTTATCCAGTAGGTAGGGAAATGGGCAGATTAGGTGGGCCAAGCGGTCCTAACCTGCCGCTAAAGTCTATGTTTCTATGGTAGTGAGTTAGGCTATTAGAATGCTTGGGTGCATAGGGAGAGGTATCACCAGTAGTAAGATGGTGGTAGTGTTACCCTTGAATAGATTGGCAGTGATGCCTCACCTAGCATACTGTGTCTAGTTCTGGAAGCATCATCTCCGGAAAGACATAGATCGGGTGGAGGCGGTACAGAGAAGGACAACCAAAAAAGGTGCAAGGCCTGCAACAGAATCCCTACAAGGAAAGAGTCAAGTAATTAAATATGTACTCTTTAGAGGAAAGGAGAGTAAGGGGAGATATGATTGAGACATTCAGATACTTCAAAGGTATTAATAAGGTATAGGAGGGTGGCATTTCCATAGAAAGATGCTCAATGACAAGGGAGCATGATATGAAGCTGGAAGAGTGGAGACTTAGGGGGGATACGAGGAAATGCTTCTTTATACCCACTGAAGAATCCCCTCGGCCAACGAGCAGTGCTGTAGAAAGGTACAGACCTCTCAGACTTGCTCGAAGATTGCGCCCCTGCATCGCAGTTTTAAACTTGTTGCCCTTTTATCAGTCCTGCGACTCCCAGCCCCTAAGGCTTGCAAGTTGCGGCTCTGCTGCTTCTCAGAACCTTTAACTGTAGCCATTAAATTAAATTTCCTCTGAGCTAAATTGGATTTAATCTGGACTTTATTTACGGCTCCCCTTATTCTACTGTAGCCAGTCTTTATTTTATCTACTTCTTGCCATGCTAGGCTGAGCTTACTTTTAAGTTCCCCACCCGCCCTACTCAGCACATTTTATTTATAGTCTCCCTTTGTCACATGACTAGTGGGCAGCTCTATTTCTTGTAATTAGCTAAGTACCAACTTTTCCATTTGTACTTTATACACGTTGGCATCCAGAGGGCTCCTATCCACCTCCCAGTCTGCACTATCTATAGAGATCTGCACAGTTAACTTTTTTGAACTAATTGGACCTTGCCACTAACCTCCCCCATCCCTTCCACCACTAAGCTATCACTGACTGCTCCGCTTTCCACCCAATCCTCCTGAGCCCTGGCCCCCTACTCTTAACCTGTCTTAGGCAGCTGCCATGTCCAGTTCAGTTCAGTTTTTGCACCCCCCTTTGCAGGTCAGGTACCACCCTTTACAAGATGTAAGCTCTGAGGTCCCAGCAGCGGTGCTTGACCTATCGGAGCTTCATGGCCTGAGCAATGATCTGGATGCCTTGGTCTTGGCCTATAATAAAGCCATCTTCTTGGCTCTGGATATCATTGCTCCAGTCCGTGTTCATCCTCTCCCCCTTCACCCTCGGTCCCCATGGTTTGATGGGACCTTGAGGGAGATGCTGCAACAAGGACGAAGATTAGAGCATTGCTGGCGGAGATCCGCCCTTGATGCCGACCATCTTAGATTGATAGAACATTACCATGGCTATCATTCCGCAATCTCCCATCAGAAGGCAGAGTTCCTGTCCAGGGAGATTGTGGCTGCTCAGAACTGACCATCTCAGCTCTTTCGAACTGTAGACAGACTGTGTAACCCAGCCTGCCGGCAGGTTCAAAAAGCCTTTTCACAAGTAGCATGTGAAGAGGTTGCTCGCTTCTTTGTGGCTTAGGTGGCTGACATCAGGGTATCACTCCAGCCTGCATCCTTTATGGGAGAAGCGATTGATCGGCACCTGGTCACCGCCTCTGAGCTCTCCTGGAGTTCCTTTAACCAGCCGGAGTTCATTGATGTCATGCGGATTGTACAGGGTATGCACCCTACATGCTGTAGTTTGGATCCGGGCCCAACCTCCCTGATAAGGGTTGCTGTGATGTTATCAGCCCGGTCCTAATGCAGATAGTCTGGTGCTCCTTGGAGACAGGTGAGTTTCCTAGCTCCCTGAAGGAGGCGGTGGTAACGCCCCTCCTGAAGAAAGCTTCTTTGGACCCAGACTGCCATGCTAACTACAGACCAGTCTCTAATCTTCCCTTTGTGGGGAAGCTGATTGAGAAAGTAGTGGCCATACAACTGGAGAACCATTTGACCATCCATGACATTTATGAACCACTCCAGTCTGATTTTCAAAAGAGGCATAGTACCGAGACTGCGCTGGTTTGGATGCACAATGATCTCTTGATGTCAAGAGATCGAAAGAGATGTTCTATTCTGGTTCTTCTCGATCTCTCTTCAGCGTTTGACACTGTAGACTATGGGGTACTTCTCAAATGCCTGAGATTCATCTGCTGAGGTTTCACTGCTATGCTGATGATACCCAACTCTACCTATCTTTTGCACCCAACCAGGATAGAGCTCTCTTGGTATTTAACAACTGCCTCATTGAATTCCAGAACTGGATGGATTTGAGCAGGCTGAGGTTGAATTTGGAGAACATGGAGGTGATGGTTGTGGACCCAGTCTGCCGGATAGAGGGGATGGGAGCTGGTTTGCCATCAGGATTATTTCTGGGTGGTTCCCAGCTCCCAACCTCTGAACAGGTGCGGAACCTGGGGGTGATTTTTGACGACAGGCTGACGCTACGATCGCAGGTGTCAGCAGTTGTCGAATCATCCTTTTACCATCTGAGGAACTTCTCCAGGATTAAGCACCTAGTTCTGTCTGGTGATTTGCCTATATTGGTCCATGCCTTTGTGACCTCGTGCCTTGACTATTGCAACTCCCTTTAGGGCTACCTGGGGTTGATATCCATCGCTTGCAGCTCATGCACAATGCTGTGGTCCAGTTATTGATGGGTACTCCTCGTGCCTGTCATATTTTTCTGGTGCTGTGCAAACTGCACTGGCTGCCAATACAGTGGCAGATCACCTTTAAAGTCAGTCTTCTGACTTATAAAGCCCTACATGGACTGGGCCCAATCTACTTGAAAGAGCTCCTGGTAACCTACTGCCCTAAATGATCACTCCACTCAGCAGATGAGAGGTTGCTAGAGGTTCCAAGGGTTTCTTTGAAATCTTCAGGGGCCCGTGCTTTTAATGTACATGGCCCCAACTCTCTGGAATTCTCTACGCTGTCTGCTACGTCTGTGGAGGAACTTAAACGGGACTTAAAGACCCAATTGTGGTTGTCAGCTTTTTCTTGATGATGATGTTTTAACGTATTTTATGATTTCAGTTTTATTGTATTTGTGTTTTATTTATTGTTTTAAAAAGTTTATTGTTAAGGCACCTTGGTTTCAGAAAGGCGCAATATAAATAAAGTATATTATTATTATTATATTATTATAATACCTCAGTAATTTTTGCTTCTTCTAGCATGTCCAAATACTGTAGACACCCTTCACTGCTACTAATCCCTACTGCTGTAGTTGCCCTTGCCCTCACAGTCCACCTTGTAGACAACATCCCTTTCCTTACTGACCTCCCAGTCCCTCCTAATCGGACTTCACCTAATCTATCACACTGGTCCTCCCGAACCTGTCAGTTACACATCACAATCTTGATCCTACGAGGCTCTGGCTCCCTATAGTGCGCTACCTCAAACATTGTCATTTGCTCCCCCGTATTTTGTATAATAAAGGCAAATATATCAACTTAGTGGTCTTACTCCTCTGGCTTAGTCTCCTCCTTATCACAGCTGGGGACATCAAAGTAAGCCCTTGTCCTGGCCTTGCCAACCCCGACTTACTCTCTCCACCCCTCCTGGGGTGTTACTAAAGGCTTGAAACTTGCGCACCTAAATATTAAGAGTCTTCAGTGAACTATTACTGAGTTAGCTTCCTGGACATCACACTACCAACCGGATATACTATGCCTAACTAAAACCTGGCTGAAACCCTCACTGCCCAACACTCTTTGTGAGCTACTTGTATATAGTTTCATCAGAAATGATAGCCCCCCCAAGCATGGTGGAGGCACCATGATTTATTTCAAGACCCACTACAACTTCACTTCGCTCTCACCACCCTCGCCTCCACAGGTTGACTACTTTGAACTCTGTGCTGGAACTCTAAGGTTTGGTGATTCCAAAAAACTGCACATACTATTTGTTTACATCCCGCCCCCAAACAACCTTAGTAAACTCTACTCCTTTATTGAGTCTCTGGGACCACTAGTTAATAACAATGTCTTTGTCATCCTAGGTGACTTCAATATCAACTGGCTGAACTGGTCAAATGACTCAGTTGATTTATTGCTGAATAAATGAGCCCTCTCCCAAATCATTACTCAACTGACCAGACTGTTCAATAGAGCCCAAAAAGCCACCCTAAATGACTGGACTCTAGTTCCGAATCCTGACAAAATCTCAGCTGGGGTTCTTCCTGACTCCAACACTGATCACTCCCCAATCTACTGCATCTGGCGTGCTAGTACTGAGCATGCCCCTTCCAGGATCGTTCAATGTAGGAACTATTCACTCTTCAATGAAGCCGACTATATACTGCATATGACATAGCGAACATTGACTGGACCCCTTGTGGACCACTGATGATGTGGACCATGCGCTAAATTACTTCAATACTACCCTACTTCAACTACAAAATAAACATGGTCCACTCACCACTAGGCACATCAGAGGCTGTAAAACAAAGTGGCTCATCCACCCCTTACTGGCCCTACTAAAAGAGAGAGAGATAAAAGCTGGGTCACTTACAAAACATCTAACTCTGCTCATGTCTGTAATATCTATAGGCTACTAAGAAACAAATGTAAGACTGCCATTAAGCAGAATAAGAGCAAATTTTATAGAGAGAAGTTAGCTGCCTCACATATTACACCTAGCAGCTTCTGGAAAAGTCTCAAGGAATCCATGGGGCATTCTAATCCTAGCAACCCTCTGGACTTTGAAATCAATGGAATCAATTGTAACAACCCAAGTACTATATCCAATGTTTTTTTACCAACAATTCTCTGATCTATTGATGGTAACTGCTACACTGAACCCTATGACAGACCCCACTGCTGCACATATGTCAGAACCTCCTCCCAATTCCCACCCCCTTCCTCTTTAAATCAGTCACCAATAATGAAGTGCGTAAACTCCTTCTCTCACTATTTGAAACCAAATACAAAGGCCCAGATGGTCTTGACACTAAACTCTTGAAACTGGCAGCCTGGTAACTCACCTCTCCGCTTACCCATATTATCAATCTCTCCCTCACTGTAGGCACAGTACCAGTGGGATGGAAATGCACAAATATCATGCCCACTCTTAAAAAAGGAAACCCCAAGACCCAATTTAACTACCGGTCAATTGCAATGCTCCCCATACTCAGCAAAATACTCGAGAAAGTTGTAGCTACTCAACTAACTACTTACCTAGAAAAGCATGATCTGCTATTTTCTGCACAACCTGGCTTTCATAAAAATCACAGTACCACCACAGTACTGCTCACCCTGATAATGTGATTTACTCTGCATCTGATCTAGGTCACCTCAGAGGCACTGTCTTCATAGACTTAATGAAGGCCTTTGACACTGTCAGCCACCCCATACTCCTAAACAGACTAAAGTCATTAGGAGTCTCAGATAGTGTACTGCCATGGTTCTCCAGCTACCTCTCCAACAGACAACAGCACACCAGAATTGGCCAACCTTCTCTGAGTATCTTCCCACCTCCCTCAGTGTCCCACAGGGATCCATCCTCTGCCCACTGCTGTTCTCTCTTCATATTAACTCAGTTTCACACTGCTTTAACAAAACAACCCCTATCCTTTATGCAGATGACCTGATGTTTTTCTGTCACTCCCCTGCCATAACTCAGATAAACGGTGACCTAACCTACGACCTGTCCATGGTACAGTCCTGGCTCAGGGCCAGCAAACTCCTTATGAACTACTCCAAATCCCAAGCCATACTTTTTGGAACCCCACTCAAACAAAAAAACTACCTTTACCCTTGTTGGTAGCAATGGAAAATAGCCCTCCCCTTTGAATACAGTCACCTCCTTTAAGTATCTTGGAATTACGCTGGATCCCTTCCCAGACTTCTCAACTCACATTCACTTGATTTGTAAGGGAGTCGATCCCAGTCTAAGTGTAGCCTACCATGCTAAAAGCCAAGTCTGTCTCTCTCAGCACGCATTACAGTTGCTCATGGCCTTCTCCTTTCCAGATTGTCCTATAACCTGGCCATGTTTGCCCTATCCTCTACATCTCTCTGCTGCAAGTGGATGGAAAGCTACAATAATAGTAGTAGATTTGCACTGTCCTGCAACCATCTCACACATCACTGCTCTCTCTACAGCAAACTTGGTTGTCCCTCCCCTACTGCCCTACTTGACTCCTCATTAGGCAAATTGGCTCACAACATAATTACCTCACAGAAACCTCTTTCACTGGCCTCCCTCTTAGGTCCCAGTTTGCACCACTATGCCCTCAGATCCTCTGACACTGTGCAACTAGCTGTCCCTAGGTCATGATCCAACTATGGTTCCATGGCCTTCACCTCTGCAGCTCCTGTACAATGGAATTCCTTCCCAGCTGCCTTGTGCTCCTGCATCAATACTAGCACTTTCAAAAAACAGCTCCTCTCCCTTCTAATCAACTGATCTACTTGTTCCTGTCCCTAATCCGTCCTAGTTTTCTCTCCGCCTACCCTATACCTGTCCTCTCTCCTGCCTTACTCACCTTTCTCCTTCCTCTTCCTTTCAGTTTTGTTCTTCTGCCCTGCCTAACTCTGCTACTTAATTCAGCCTAGGCTGCACTGGCTCTTGATTACTTCAATTGTTTGTCTACTGTATGTAACATGTAGTTATGTTTTTGTCATTTTATATCCTGCCCCCCTATTGCTATGCCTTGGTTAAAAGTGTACTATGGTGAAGAGTATAATCTTTTCTTTCGCTCAAAATGTTATCATTGTCTTATTTCTGTACCCATTGTATTGTATTGTATTGTATTGCATTATTATTACTGGTGACCAGAAATATCAGCCTGATTACCGTTTTGTTAAAAATGCATATCAGCCAGATTTCAGGTTATTATGCTCCAAAGGCAATAATAATCTAAAATCAGGTTGATATGACACTTCATAGTAACCCAAAATCAGGTTGATATGACATTCCCCAAAGAAAAGATGTTAAAACTGTTGCATTCCATTATTTCACAAAAAGTATTTCAACTGCAGAATTTTCAACTGTGTTTTATTTACGTATAGCTCAATTTCTTCCAAACTAAAACTGCACTCTACTGTAGTTAAAAAAAGGTTTTTTCTTTCAAGCTGCTAGAAATACTGGTAAACCGCCACATCAGCAATTATAAAAAATAAAGAATATGTAAGTTTGATGTTATTGATTTTTTCACACACCCTCATTGTGTGATGACCACATAAACCTCTCGAGTTTCACTCTCGAGGTTTATGAGTCATCACACTCCTCGAGTGTGTGAAAAAAATCCATAACACACACTTACCTATCCATTATTCTGTATGTATTGTATTCTTTCCTGGGTCATACCTGCAAATATGCAAATGTCTGCCTAGTATACCCAACCCAGTCAACAAAAGCTAAATAAAAAAAAATGGAAAGGGTGGTGGACATCTGGAAATGCCTTCAAGGAGAGGTAGTGGAAGCTACTGTAAAAACAGTAGCAGGATTTAAACATGCATGCAATAGACACGGGGACCTTAGCAACTGGGGTTGGTGGGGCTAAGGCCTTAGATCATGCAGGGTCTGTGGCAGCAGAGCAGGTAGGGATTTTAGGGCAGAATAAGTGGTCCAAGAGGTCTTTTTCTGCTGGCAGCTTCTATGTTTCTATGTTTCTTACCTCAGGCTTCAGACTTTGCCTAGCCCACCTCCACATAGTCTCCACCTAAGGAACTTCACTCTATACAAAGTCCTCACAAAGTAGTTCCACTTCTCCAAATATGGGGGCATAGTGCACTTTACAAAACTATACAAGGTGCTGCATCGGCAAAGGCAGTTGTACTTCATGAGGGGTGAATAACTGGGGAGATCAGATGTTGTGCAAAAGACTGAAAAAGTTTTTGGGAATAGATATTTTGCTTTTTTTTAATTATTATAATTTTGTTATGTATTTATACTGAACTGTTTTGTTTATAATATTCATTGCAAAAAACTGCATTATTACACCAGATAGGGGTTAACTTGATGTCACAAAAGTAGAGAAATATGATGTTAGAATTTTCAAACCCTAATACACCCCCCAGCAGAAAAAGAAAACAAATTAGGGTTTTGGATCTCTGGGGTCCTGGGAAATCAGTGCAGTGGTCTTCCTTGAGGTTGCCAACCCTCATGCTCACCCTGTTCAATGAGTAAACAATGTCAGATGTGATCTATTTTTCTTCACGTAGGATCAGCAGGACTTCACATCAGTGCTACTGCACTTGTGTCATCTGAAAACAGGATATGTTGTTTGTCTTGCCTGGCAATGGGTGTCTGTGGTTGCTTGTGTGGTCTTGTCCTTTTGCTGCTTGGGGGTGTGGTGAGTTAGAGTTGGAAACCCTAAGACCATATTTCCCTATCTTTGTGGCATTCAGTTGTACCCTAACAGGTGCACTAACACATTATTTTTTGCAATTAATTTCCTTTTTGAAAGAGTGAAATTGTACCATTCACACAAATCTCTTCATTAGCAGATGCAAATGCACAGGGCCCTATGGTCCCTGCACCAAAGAAAGAGTCTGTAAGCAAGTTGAAGAGTCCATCTGTCTACCAGCTATGAATACAAAGAATTTGTGGGCCTGTCTGGGGGGCAGCAGAACCACAGGCCCTCTGGCTCTTGTGCTTCCATGTAGTTACAGATGCAGATGTGCATGGCCAAAACTCATTATGGTGCAGAAGCGCTGGACCTTCTAGGCCTTGGGCTTCCATGCAGTCATTAGTGCAGAGGTGCAGGGCCCTCTGAGCTCTATAGAAAATAGAAGACTTGTCTTCATTATATGGTTACTTGGGACCTGTAAGTGAAGACTGGGATTCAGAATGGGAGCTATAGAGCAAAGGGGATTTATGTTGGGGGACAAGGGGACGTTCTTGCCTGCTAGCAGTAACTGCACTCACGGAGTAATGCATTCAGTTTGAACTGAGAATTTTTGATTACTAACCCTAATTTTCAGTTTGAACTAAAATGTTCAGTTCATGAACCAACATTTTTGGTATGCACCAAAGTTTTCAGTTTGTGAACTGAAATTTTCAGTTTGCACCAAGATTTTTAGGTTTATGATCTTATATTTTTAATTTGCAAACCAAAACTGTTTCAGTTTGAACCAAAGAAAGTCTGATGAACAATAAAGCAGATGCAGACAACCCCCGAAGTCTGAGAATATTCTTTCTGGCAAAAAAAACAAACAAAAAAAAACAAACACAAGTATAGGAGGTCCCATTTGGCAAGATTCATGTTTTTGTTAATCTCAAAGTGTGCATTTATGTGCGTTTATCTTTTTGTTTGTGATAACCAAAATGAAGAAATTAGGTGGCAGCCATCATGGGCTGAAAAACAAAATTAGGTTCATAAGGAGTGTTTTTGGTTCATGACACCTAAGTGATGCAAACCACAAACTGTGTCACAAACCAAAAAATGTTTGGTTCTCACCAGACAGCTATCCAAAACCAAATTTTATATCCTTGTAACTATGGAATGGTTTAATATTTTTTCACAAAACATTTGAAAGGCATTACCTCAACACAGGCAGCTTTTACACAAAAAGTTTTGTGGAGAAATTCAGTATCATCTAGGCTATACTTGACAGCAAAAATCCCCCCCAAACTTCATTTTAAGTACAGAAAAAAGTGACCCTTTTACAAAATAAGGGGTATCCAGATCTTGGAAACTGCACAAGATGCCATCATGAAACTTTCCATGTTTTGAGACTATGGCAGTGTGACCACACATAAAATTGTTTGGGCTATTCTGTTGAATGTCACCAAAGTTATTATGGTCCAAAGTTAGGGGTTTAACATTGAGCACCATACTCAGTCCTAAATAAGGTGGTGTTACTGTGCCCCTATAATATCTTGATGATGAGGAAGGAGGAGATTTAGAATAAGTGTGTCCCATGAAACTATCTTAAAAAGTATACCTGTTACATTACGGGGGACATTTTCAAAAGGGATGCGCCGGCACATCTCAAGAAATGTGCCACAGCCTGATATTAAAAGGGGGGAGATGCATCGCGCATCTCCAGCTGCACCGAAGTGCAGCCATAATGTATGCAGCACATCTCCTGGGGGATGTGCCCATGAATATGTGGCACATCCTCATATTCAACTGAGATGTGTGGTGCATCTGCCCGCACAGCTCGGAGATGTGCCACATAAAGTTAGGCATGTCAGAAACATGCCTAACCCATAGACACCCAAAGGCGGGCTGCTGTACTGCACACAGCAGCACAGCAGCTACCAGCCCTGCAGCCCATTGTTGAGCCCCCCATCTCTGAACCCCATCCATGGGAATATGTGACACTGACCCTACCCCTCTTTCTAAAGTATAGTGGGCCTCCCTCCCATCTCAATCCCCAGTCATATAAATGAATAATCACCTTCCCAGCCCTCTGTCCATAGTGTAGTGGACCCCCTCCCATCCTGATCCCATGTCATATAATTAAATAACCACTTCCCCAGCCCAATTTACCATAGTGTAGTGGACCCCCTCCCCATACCGATCCCCAGTCATGTAAATGAATAATCACATCCCCAGCCCTCTGGCCATAGTGTAGTGGACCCCCTCCCATCCTGACCCCCAGTCATATAATTAAATAACAGCTTCCCAAGCCTGATTTATCATAGTGTAGTGGACTCCCTCCCGTCCTGATCCCTGGTCATATAATTAAATAACCACTTCCCCAGCCCATTTTACCATAGTGTAGTGGACCCCCCTCCCCATACCGATCCCCAGTCATGTAAATGAATAATCAGCTCCCCAGCCCTCTGGCCATAGTGTAGTGGACCCACTCCCATCCTGACCCCCAGTCATATAATTAAATAACAGCGTCCCATGCTGGATTTACCATTGTGTAGTGGACTCCTCCTCCCCATACAGATCCCCATTCCACATACAATATATAAAACTCCCAGTCCGAATTTCCATAATGTAGTGGACCCTCACCCACTGAGGCACCCACAACACACCTTTCTCTCCCCATCCCAGCATGTCCTGGAAGCCACAAAGGTTTGAATGACAGCTTACAGTGCACACTGCAAGCCTATTGGTTGACAGTGTCAGCCAATGGGCATGTAGTGCATATAGTAAGCTGTCATTCATTGAGAGTTCAGTCAACGGGCAGCCATGGAGGTGTGTGTGGGTGTGCTGCTGCTGGCTTCCAGGATATGCTGAGACAGGGGATTGGGATGGGGGTGCCTCAGTGGGTGGGTGGGTGGGGGTCCACTACACTATAGAAATTGAGTGGCGGTATTATATACTGTATATGGAACAGGGATTGGTATGGGGGTCCATTACACTATGGAAAATTGGGCTGGGGAAGTGTTATATATATATATATATATATATATATATATATATATGACCAGGGATTGGAACGGGGAGGTCCACTACACTATGGAAAGAGGGCTGGGGAGGTGATTCTTTCTTCATGTGACTGGGGATTGGGACGGGAGGGAGGACCACTATACTATGGAACTGTTTGGGGAAATGCTTATTAATTTATTTAAGCTGTGGATCTGGATGACTGGGGCTGGGGTTTGAGTTTCACAGGACTGGGCAGGGGGGCGGGCCACCCGGTGCATTCTGCCGGGTGCATCCTTGCTACACGTATGAAAATGCGGCCATAATGACATGCAAATGACCCATTTGTACCTTGCATGCCTAATGGCCACATTTGTATGTTCTGGGCTGAATATCTGGAATTTGGGCACAGCACATCAGGGGATGTGCTGCGCATTCCCATTCCAGGTATGTAGGCCGTCCAGGGGTATAGGCTGGCATATTGTCAGTGGACCCCATTTGCGCGCCCTGCTAGAATTGCTATATTCAGATGAGATGAGCAGTCATGCATCCCATTTAAATATAGCATTTATTTACACCAGCCCATTTATTTGGGTGGCGCATCTAGATTCGCCAGCCATCCCCCGGGCTTTGAATATGGAAGCCTCCATTTTTAATATTAATTAATATTTTATTTTGATTTTTGTACATATTATTATTCCATTGGGGGTATGGCTAACTGCAAACAAGATGATAGCTTAAAACCTTTACTGCAGTCTGAACCAGAAGAATCACCTGTCATCTGTACAATTCAAATCAATGTATGCAGTTTTCATGTGAACAGTGAAGTATCCCCTGTTCTGCTGTATCTGTAGACATTTTTTATTTTCCAAGGATCTGCTCGCAACCAGAAGAAAGATGCACTTAAAGAACTTTTGCCTGTCTGTGAAAGTGAACGTGCATCTGTGATGAGGCTGCTGTCTGGCTTATTTGGCTCTGTCACTGCACTCTCTCACAGTGAATTATGGCCTCTGTGGTGTGTGCTTCAGTGGCTCTAGCTCATAACAGACCTGTTGTAAAAGATTCTTAATGATACTGTTGATCTCAAACAGGCAGTGGCACAAACCAATGGAAATCTGCTACACCTAGGTGCCAGAGTCAACAGAAAGGAACATCTTCAGGGCCGTTTGAGGGGAGAATGGTAGACATCATGCCCACCTCTGAGACCACGACAGATCAGTTAGATTAGATACCTACTGTATTATCAAAGTCAATGAGCTAGAGAACAGAGCAAGACCCTTGTGGGTCTTCAGAGGGGCAGAGGGTCCAGATATTATCAGATTTCTAAACTACAACAAAAAGATATCAAATTTTACAGAAAACAACCAAAATAAACCAGGCATTCACCACCTCTTTCATAAAAGACTCCTCTCCAAGGTTTTAATAACAAGCATTTGTCAATGCCGAATGTTGCTTGCTTGTATGTGCTGTTTAGGTATTTGGAAGTGACAGTTTCATGCCTTCCTCCCAAGACATCCACTGTGTCTTTCCGTTCAGTATTCACAGAAGAGTGGGAAGGGCAAGGGCCACAGCAGTACAGCAGTTGCCAAGGGGGTGAAGAGGTGGACAAAAGAGTCCTGCAGGAGCTCACTAAATTGAAGGTAGACAAAGCGATGGAACCAGATGGCATACGCCCAAGGATATTAACAGAACTGCGAAAGGAGATAGCAGTACCTCTGGCAGCCATGTTCACTGAGTCATTCAACATGAGTGAATTGGAGGAGGGCACATGTGGTTCTCTACACAAGTCCGGCAGCAGGGAGGAGGTAGGAACAATAGGCCATTCAGCCTCATCTCAGTAGTGGGGAAGATTATGGAGACATTGCTTAAAGAAAGGATAGTGGGCATCTAGATGCCATCAGAACCAGGACCATAGACAACATGGATTCACAGTGGGGACATCATGTCAGATAAATCTGGGTGATTTATTTGACTGGGTGACAAAGTGAATCAGGTGGGGCAGCGGACAACGCGTGCCTTGATTTCAGCAATGCTTGACACCATCCATATAGGAGGCTGATAAACTAGCTGGGTAGGCTGGACATGGGGGAAAGGGTGGTAATCTGGGTTAGAAACTGGCTAACAGACAGAAGGCAGAGAGTGGTGGTAAATGGCATGCAGTCTAGGGAGAGGGGGCGACTAGTGGGGTGCTGAAGGATCGGTCCTGGGGCCAGTTCTGTTCAATGTCTTCATTAGTAATATTGCAGAACATCTGAAGGGAATTTTTCACCAAATTTTCAACATAGCCATTTTAAGACCTCTGCTCATGAACAGTGTCACTGTGATTTTCTTAATTTGTCCCGTACATTGATTTCGCACACCGACTGCGCCATTCTGCACTACATGGGTGGAAACACATTTTGGGTGAGATGTGAAAAATGACAGCTATACTACTCATAAGAAGGTGTGGTAAAATGGCAATGTTGAAAATCTGGAGTGAAAATATTGAAAATTCGTGAACTTACGAGAGTGCGTAGGAACTGCACAACGCACGCTCGTAAAACAGTCATTTTTAGGAATTTTTTCACCAAATTTTCAACATAGCCATTTTAAGACCTCTGCTCATGAACAGTGTCACTGTGATTTTCTTAATTTGTCCTGTACATTGATTTCGCACACTGACTGTGCCATTCTGCGCTACATGGGTGAAAACACATTTTGGGTGAGATGTGAAAAATGACAGCTGTACTACTCATAAGAAGGTGTGGTAAAATGGCAATTTTGAAAATCTGGAGTGAAAATATTGATATTTCGTGAACTTACAAGCCTGCGTAGGAACTGCTCAACGCATGCTCGTAAAACAGTCATTTTTTGGAATTTTGGCACCAAATTTTCAACATGGGGTTTTTGGGACCCCTTCTCATGAATGATGTCACTTTCATGGCGGTATTCAGGCCTGAAGGGTGATTTCACAATCACTGCACAGTCACTGTGCGAAATCACCCTTCGGGCCCGAATAACGCCATGACAGTGACATCATTCATGAGAAGGGGTCCCAAAACCACATGTTGAAAATTTGGTCAAAAATTCCCAAAAACGCCTGAGATATGCAACAAAGTTGAAACCCCCCATCTAGCCCATTATACAGCTTACCGGCATTACCTCAGTTTGCGGTCGGCTTTGAAGAGTGCAGACGTGTTCCCAGTCCACCAAGATCGCGCGCCAGAGTCCGGAGGTAAGTATGGGGTGAGGGAGGTGTGGGGGAGGCTGAGTGCGCAGTGGGTGGGTGCGGGTTGTGTGAGGGGGTTGGGAGGCGCACCGTGAGACAGTTTTATCTTACAGGTAAAAAAAAACACCGGGGACCGTTTGCCATGCTGGTGGGTGGAGCCGCTGGCACAGGGCGACGTGGGGGCGTTCAACCGACGGGATTGGTCACCCCAACGGCCATGGATTTATTGCCACGCTTGGGTTCTCAGCGTGGCACAAGGACGGGGGCATTGAACATGGGGATTGGGCACCTGCCGGCAAAAAGGACTGTTGATTGCTTGCCACGCTGGGGTTGGCTCCCAGCGTGGCACCTGCTACTGGGAGGAGAGAGGCTCAGCCGATGGGGATTGGGCACCCGTCGGCTATACAGTGAGTGCGGGGCACGACGGCTGCTTGTGTGTGTGGGGAGCTGCACAGAGCAGCCGATATCTTATCGGTGCTCACTGAAGCGTAGCTCGCTCTTCAACTGATGTCACTGCATTTTGAGCGTGTCATACACAGCTCCAAAATGCATTGGCTTACAGGGGCCGCGCCTGCCAGCACACTGACTGAATTGGAGGAGGAGGTGACACACCTTCGAAATCTCCGATGTTGGCACTATGTTTCTTGCACATGCGTGCAAGCAACATAAAAATGTGTTCAGTACATCATTAATTTAAAGTTTAAAAAACAATGGCCCATGGAATTGCCTGATGCATTTCGGACACAATCTTTTATCAAAGGCTGATACTTGATTAAAAACAGTGTGCTTAAGTAGTGGTACCTTTTGATGACATCACAACTCATTACCACTTAAGTAAAATCACACTGATTAGTAGGCTCACATAAATGTGCAAAGGTGGTCAACATTTACAACTAATTACAATATTTACAGTTTAAAATCCATAGCAACAGTCAGCATGCCAGCACAGAGGTAGGGCTTGACCTTGACAGCGATGACCCAGGTTCAGAAATGGACCAGAGGAGTAAGAGTGCCAGCCGTGGGGAGAAGGAGGACTGAGCATCACAGGGACTGCTCTCCTCCTCTGGTGGATGGGTGGGTTAGTCTTTGGCATGTGGTTGACCCCTGGTTGAGGCCAGGGGAGTGGAGACCGAAGCTTAGTATTCAGGGAAACATGCTAGATGTTGCACTTCTGCACATTATGTCATTGCACACCACACCTCCCATTGGGAATACTGCATGAAATACAGCCGGCCCGGCTAATGACACTCTGTTCTCTAGTCCTGCTTCACCCACTGTGACACCCAGCTGTGACCAAGATCAGCCTTCCTGTGGTACTGGCATGACCTCACAGCCACACTCTGGGGGTCAAGCCAAAATAGCCCTGCCAGCAGAAGCTGAACCTCTCAGTAATCTGGACCTGTCTCCATTTGGCGCATGCTGGCTAGGCAGCCCCACCCTGGGAAGTAAGCCCAGGTGGCTTGACAGCTTAAGGTATGTCCTGGGAGGTGAGCAGGACTGGGAAGGTCAGGGGCTGACCCACACTGTGGTGATGGCACCAAAAAAAGATCCATAGCAACATACCTGCATTATCTAATTTTTCAAAAATAGATTATTCAATAAATATGGTTGCAAGTATTTTTATTACATTTAAAGCTGTTCATATTTCTTTTAGTTGCTTAATGTTTCTTTGTTCATTTTCAGCTGAATATTGTTATTCATTTTTTACAAATGACTGTCACATTGTGTGGTACTGTGTCAAAATGTCACAGGGAATACAACACAGGCAAAACCACAAAGTAAAAACATCTAAAGGCAAAATAGCTACAGGGATACTATAGCAAATGGTCAAAACAGCTATCCCTGTGGCTATATTGCTTTTGTGCAAACAGGTTAAGATGTGTGCTTGGTTGTGTGTTGCTGAGCAGCTTGTGTAGCTCATACGGTAGAGCTTATAGGCAGGGACAGTGGTGGAGTGCCAGTGTCCTGGGGTTTCATTCCCCATCCTGGAATATTTAATATATTTTATTTTATTGTCACCCTGGACATCTACTTTTCCTGCTCCTTCCTCAACAGTCCCCTCCCAAGATTTCTCCTATCACTGAATAGCCCCCGGAGTTAGTTATACATAGTAGGGTCGTACAGGGGTAAAACAAAGTGTATTTGTTGACTTCGGCAAAGTAGAGCTCCGGTGTTTTTGTTGAGCACTATCTTTGCTGTCAGCATTTTGGTTTTGCAGTTTTTGACTGCACTGTTATTTCCTGCAACATTATGACCCCCTGCCCATAGTGCAGCATTCCTAGAGACTGGCCATTACATTCCTGGACCAAATTGAAGTCTGACAATAGTCCATCCAGTCCTAAAGGAAGAAAGAAACAGACAAGAAATGAGAAAACGATGGATGGTGGTGGTGTTAAATTAGAAAGTTAGATAAAAAGGAAGGGGAGGGGGAGTGAAAAAGGGAAAAGAAAAAGGAAGTTAGAGGGAAATGAGTGGGGAGAAAGAGCAAGATGGTAAGAAAGAGAAATATACAATAAATTTTCAGTAATTTCACAGGCATAACGTTATTAATCCTGCTCACATTTTTCAATTACAGTTACCATTCTTTCAGAAAAGGTTTCATTTCAAAATGTGCATTTAGACTTGGAATCTTGGTAGTATTCAGACTAAAAATCCAAAAGGCTTAATGTTTTAATACCAGATTATCAAAGTTCCCACCCCTTGGCTTTGGGCTGTCTTTATCTAATGCCCTGTATGACTTGCAATGCCTTGAGATAAGGCAATTCTGATGGGAGATAGAAAGAAGCAGGCTGTTGGTTAACTATGATCTGCAGCTTATCAAATAGGTAGGGAAATGGGCAGACTGGGTGGTCTAAGCAGTCCTTCTGCCATCAAAGTCTATGCTTCTATGAATCTAAATCTATGATTTTCAGCATCACTTTTTTTCTAATGTGCAGTGCATGATGCACTGAGCACATTTTTATTAGAGCCTTGGAGTGGCGTCTTTATGAAAGAGGTGATGAGCAGTGGCGTAGTAAATTCTCAGGGGGCCTGGGTGCAAGGGTATGTTATAGGGCCCCCCCAACAGTTTGGAAATTGCCCCACCATCCCGGTTTTATCCCCCAGTTTTGAAATAGGCTTTTTCGTTCTTTATTGAAAGAATCACCAAGTCTCCTGCCGATTCTGCCTCATTGTAGTACGAAGATAATTTTGTGTGTCTTTCTATTACAAGTCAAGACAACCTGATTCAATATGTTAACATCAGGATATAAAGTCAGTTTCACAATGTTTTACAATATTGTGCATTTAACTGATTTGCAACAAGAGGCTCTTTGGCTAGTAAATCCAACAGATGCCCCTGCCCCAGAAACACACACACTCACTAAATGCCAAGTGTTGTTCTCTGTTGCAGTATATACTGTGTTGTAACACCATCCCAAAAAGCTAATAGAAAATAGAAAATGTGGTACAGACAGTGTAGTACTTAATGCAGTTCTCTTTACAAATGTATATGCTGAAATAGGAAGCATGGAATCTGCTCCTGCCTCATTGAAAAATTGGCAGTAAATAACTTGAGGTCAGTCAGTATTCACTGGGCCCTGTTCTCAACTGATTATTCAATGTGTGGTGATAGCAGTAGTGCTTGTGTATACTTATGAACTTTGAAGTTATGAGCTTTTAATTTGTATTTCTCTATTCCTCCTTGGTAGGAATGCTGGGTAGGTGTAGGAATAGAAGCCCATTGTCAAGGTTAAGAGAAGTGTCAAGGAGGAGGAGGCCAGGAGGATGGTGAGTGATTTTGAAATGCTCAAAGTGGAGCAAACAGAAGTGCTAGGTTTAACTAGGGGATGTGGGAGGAGCTATTCCCCAAATTGAACCACAAGCATTTAGCCCTCCCATTCAATGTGTGGTTCAGACATAGTGCTTGTGTATACTTATAAACTTTGAAGTTATGAGCTTTTAATTTGGCTTTTCTCTATTCCCACCCTTGGTAGGAATGTTGGTTAGGTGTAGGAATTGAAGCCCAAAAGATTGTTAACGTTCGAGATTACCTCCTCCAACTTCAGAGAGTATGTCCAGCAACATGCAGGAGAGTAAAAATGCCAGGTGGAGGAAACCTATGAGGACCCATGACTACTGACCTGCCCATCCTCTGGGCAATCTATGAGAAGATAGTCCTAAATGATTTGGACCAAGCTTTTTGGTTCTGGTTAAGTCAAAGAGTCTTTTCCTATGAATCTTTGCTGGTCAATGAGTCATATCCTCTGAATCTTCAACGGTGTAAGTAGGAAGGTCAATTCTTGAAGATGAAGGAGAATTTGAGTTGGGTGGATGTCCAGATAAAGGAAGATGAGTGGTTAAATGATGTCCTGGACTTCTGTTGTGGTATGCAAGTACTGAAAACCTGAAGCAAGGATGGATCCAGGAAACTAAATCAATAGATGGTTAAGAACTAGAAGATAGCAGTGCACTTGAAGGCCCAAAAGGAAAACAGAGGGAGGATGTCCGGAGGCAATCCAGAGCCAGTCCAGAGGTGATGGAGTAGATGGGAGTAAAATGTCACTATGGATCGCTAGGAGGAAGCAGACAATAGTCTGTGTAATGAGGAAGGAAGTAGCCACTGAAGAAAGTACAGAATGGAATGGAGAGAATGGTGAGGACCTGATGGCTGAATTGCTGAGGGGGGTCAAGTTCAATAATTTCACTACATAGCACCATGAGGAAGTGTAGAATCATCCGAGCAACGAAGTGGTAATCAACTGCTGTCGAAATGGAATAACTGAATGGACTGGACAAGGTGGACTGCTGCTGACACTTCAATGAGGTAGGAGGATCGAATTTTGAAGTTGATGCAGAGGTCCAAGTCAGAAAAACATCAAGGTTAGAAGAGAGATTGGAGTGGAAGGAGATCCAGGAGTGCCACCCATGCAGGGACGGAGACAGACCAGCAGAAGAAAGGCAGACAAACCAAGATATGAAATTGATGGAAAATGGTGAAGCAGGACTCCCAACCCCAGCAGAGAAGAGCCCACCTTTGCTTAACACCCCACGAGGCAGAGCTAGGATGGAGACCTGTGGAAATATGGAATGGCAGTAAAACCAGTTTGAATGATGGAACAGTGGTACAAACCTGAGACATGGAACAGACTCCCATCCCCAGCAAACAAACAAGTCCACCTTTGCTCAAAACCACAAAGGCAGAGCTAGGGACGGAGACTGCAGAACGATGAAATGATGGTGATGGCAGACCAACAGTACCGTGGTGCAAATAAAGATGCAGTGATGGGAGGCAGTGATATAAGGAACAGGCTGCAGGATCTCCCCGCAGTAACTGCACATAAAAGAGACAACAGCTGCTTCCTTACAGCATGTTATTGTAGCACAATGATATCAGTACTGGGGAAATAAGGAGGGAAGGAAGCCTGGCAATGCAGTAGAGGAAATCAATTGGTAAGGCAGGTTCAATAAAATGGTCAGCTCAAGCAGTGGAAAAATAAATGGAAAACTCTCCTTGCAGGTAACAGGAACCCATAAAGTTTGCTACTGCTGTACTACTTAGTAGGCAGACTGGGGGATAGAGTGTATTGTCCAATGAATGACATCATCACACTTATAAGGTCAGCAAGCACACATGTTATAAGAGCAACCGAGACCTTGGAGTCAATATCTGGAGCACTTATCATGCAAATTGGGTATACATGACAGTATAAAGAAATGAGAAGCAAAATCCATCTTCACACATCTGAGAAAATTCTGAGAAAATATAAGAGATGGTTGCAGGAAAATTATGAGATAGTGGAGCACAGACTGGAGTGCAGAACTGTGAAATGGAATCCACACTTTCACCATGTACAGCAGGCATGGAAATGGAGCAGCGGCAGTAGGAGGCTACCAGAAGCAGTCAGAAACAGGAACGAGGGAGGACTCCCAGGCTGAGAGAAGTGGAGGAGGGACAAGCATCCAAAAGCCCTCTGCAGAGAAAAGCAACAAGATGTCAGAGCCAGTGGATGGGCATGCAATGTGGCAAGGAGTCTGGGAAGGTAAATGCTGCAGTAAAACCTGATGCAGAGGTGACTAGAGCAGGCAGAGGTCCAAGGATTGGAGATGCGCCTTTGAGGAGGCAGTTGAATGCCTAATGTGGCAGGTGACGCCACATTGAATCATCAGAGTGGAAACGGAGCCGCGGCTGGCAAGGCAGTAGAGAAATATGCCCAAAAGAGAGCGAGGAGATGCAGGAGAAATGGAGAGACCAAGGAGGTACAGGGAACAAATGGGTCGAGGAAGGAGTGGGAAGGGGAATGAACAGGGGAAGAAGCAACAAACCGGAAGAAAGGAAGTGAGGGAGGATACAAACAACAGGAGGCAAAAACAGAAAAGGGGGGTGAAAATGAGCAGAATCTGGAAGAAACACCAAAAGGGGACACAAGGGAAAAACTGAGACCAGGAAAGCCAAAGGCAAAATGGAGAAAGTCCAGCCAAACTAGCCATGAGCCGAGGAGTGAACAGCACAGGAGCCAGAGCATACAAGATGACTCCAGCAAGCAGCATTTTGAAATGCTCAAGAGGAGCAAATGGAAGTGCTAGGTTTAAGTAGGGGATGTGGAGAGCTATCCCCCATTGAACCACTGGCTTTTAGCTTCTCCCATTATGTGGCCATAACACTTATGGCCACATAACTATCAGTTATGGCATAAATACAAAACATGAGAAACTTTTTTGGGGTGGGGATAGTGCTAATGTGTTAGTCACATTGCTTGCTAATTTATTTATCCTACATACAGCATACAGTACTAAGAAGAGGGAACTGGGCACAGCACTTATAACAGCTTTCACTGTCTGACTTTCTGGGGGTGGTACCCTGTCCCAATCCCAATAATCCACTCAGACTAGGAGAATTAAAAAGATAAAATTCAGTTTCTGCATAAATCAATCTGGACTCAGTTTCAGACTAGTAGAGGAGAAGGAGAATTAATAATAATAATAATAATAATAATGTTCAGTATCTTCAGTTCACCTGCTGGAAGCTTCTGCTCTGACCACAGCTCTGCTAATCCAACCATTCAAAGTCTGGCAACTCGATCGGCACTACAGGAGAGGCCACGATGGCTAAGTAAACAAAGTAAAGTAAAACATTTTAAATTAAAGAATTTTGAAGTGAATTGACAGTGACTACTGAATCTGTTTGCTCACTGTCACATGCAAGCTAAAGCTAGGAGTCTGATCAAGGGATGTCCTGTCAGATGATGACAGATGACATCCCAACGATGTGTTAAATAAACACTTTATTTATTTATATTTAATTTCGAAGTTGTGGTGGTGGGTTGGAACTTTGATGGCATGGGTCAGGTGATGGTGGGGAGATGGGAACAGGGGTCAGGGACATGGGATGGTGAAACTTACAAATGGGCCCGTACAACACAGAAAAGATAGATTATTAAAAAAAATTAGGCAGCAGCAAATATTAATCACTATGCTGTCAGACTCTGTCAGAAGAAGTTAACGAGTTGCCTCTAGTTGGCCCAATAGCGATTGCAGGTGCTCACTTGAGTCTTCTCTTTCCTTCTCTTTTTTTCCACGATCATGTTCGACCACGCTTACCACTTCTAAAATGGTCAGGTGGGAGAACTGGAGAAAGGCGCAACTGTTTAGCCTGACATGTGCAGTACAGTGCCTTACACCAAATTACTTTGTTTCAGTCCTACAAGAGTCATGCGCACACTGTGAGTGTGAGCCAAGCTCTTCCCGACCCCCCCCATGGAATCCAATCAGCGACTGCTGCTGGCTGCTCAGACAGTACTGGGGGATGTTTGTTTCCTTCAATAAAATATAAAATTAATTGACAATTTGCATTTGGGACCCTGAAACCTCACGGGTCCCGGTGCGACTGCACCTCTTTCACCCTAGTAGCTACGCCCCTGTAACCACATGCAGAAATTGTCAGAAGGTTGGACAGTGAATGAAAAGGCTGAGCAGTACAAGATCCTGTGACATTGGGTAAGAAGAGGTGGTGGGATGCCGGGGGAGCACTGGTGAGCTCTGTTTTGGAGGGGGTGTGGATTGCATTTCATAAACAGAAAAAAACTCATAAAATGTCACAGTCTCCAACCTGGAAGGCTGGAGTGCATTCTGATCAGAAGACAGCTAGTAGCAGCAAAATAACAACTGATTACCACAGCATTGTGGCTGAGAATGCAAAACACTTTGGCAACCCAGGACTATTTTCTCTCTGGAGCAATAAATTCCATAAAATAATACAAAATATAAGAAATACATTGTTTTTCTTTTTTTTTCCTCACAAAAACAGGGACATTGTATAATCAGCAATATCCCACTGAGGATGTGGGAGATGCCAGGATTTACCACACCTGGTGTGTTTTGCTCACCGGCCTGTGGCCTCATGACCAAACAACACACCATCATGACCAAACAACACACCAGGCATGGGTAAATCCTAGATCACCCACACCCTCTCATGGTATATTGCTTAATTATCCTATTCCCTGTTGATATCTTGACTTCTAGTAGTTCTATCACATGGCTTCCCATTTATATTATCTACGTCTGTGTCCTATCCATCTGAGGCACAGGTTGTACAGCTTTTTCAATAAAGGACTTATTATAGCCTCTGTCTAAAAATATTTGTCTAGCGATGAGCCCCTCTCATATACAGTACCTGCAGGTCACTGCAATTGCACTTTAATCTAACAAATTGTCCTTTGTGGATATTCTCTATATCACTCTGGATACCTGCTCATGAAGTGTAGCAACAAATTTGTGTCTGTATTTTTAGATACAAATCAGTTACAGTATTCCCTTCTGCCATCCTTTGATTGTTTGCTTATGACATCTCAAAGACAAATTTAAATTAGGATTTTTTTCTCCCTTCCTCCCTTTTTTCTCTCTCTTTTTTTTGCTTCTTTTTAGGTTTTTCACACTTTGTATGATAATATTTGGGTATTTATTTTGATAGTCCTTGTAAAAAATAAGTTATTTATTATTTTGATTATGTTTCTGCATTGGACACTTATTGGGTTGGGTGCCTTTTCATTTATTTATTTATTGAAATGTTTCACCAGGAACATACCATGAGCAAATAATGCTCATTTCCAGATATGGGAAATTGTCCACTGATAAGTGGCAAGTCCATAAATGGCTCTTGAAGCTCATGGACTTGTAACTGACAGCTATGAACCTATGGACTTACATGTCCCAAAGGAAAGGGGAAGTGGAAGTACAAGTACAGCTGTGCAAAAATGCAATTTTAAGGCATACAAAAGACCGTCTTCAAGATACATAAGGATGCAGTAAGTGTAGTGCAATAAGTAAAGTACAGTGGTAAAATATAAATGAGCAGAAGAAACAAAGGCAGTTACAATCAATCAATCAAAATCTTTATTTATCCAGGTGGGCACCATTGAGCAAGGCTCATTTGCAAGGTGGACCTGGTCATGAATACATCAAAGTACAGTACAGAAGCAGGTATACAAAAGCAATAATATACAAGGAAGAAAAGTATATATAGTTATACAGTACAGTACAAGGTTGAAATAAATAAAAAAAAACAGCATTATTTTATAATTGAATAAGTCAGCAGATGTACAATCAACCATAGGCATACAGGGGTTATAAGCAGAGATCTTTTGAGTGAGGCAGCCGGCAACTACACATATAGGGGAAAGAGGCCATGTATGGGGTGGCAGGTTAGAGAGGTAAAGAAGAGGAGGTATATACTACTGATGACTGGGGGAAAAATTTAGCTAAAACCACAGAAAGTGATGATGGCTGTCGTGTACTTGTTTATTATGATAAAGACGAAGGAGGGTAGATAATTGGGCCACTGCTATGGATGGGTGGGACTTTAGCCAGGTTGGAGTGGACAGGGAAGGGTGGGTACAGCAGGAAGAGTTAATAGGGAAAGAGTGAGAGCCAGGGTAGAAACATGGCAAGCATCAGGATGGAAAGGGGGAGTTGCGGAATTAGTGGGCTAGCAGTGAGGAAAACATTTGCAAGGTGCTTTCATGTAGCAATCGTAGAGCGCCTTGAAGATATTCAGGCTAACAGGGCAGCTCAGCTTCAAGTTCCTTTGTAAACCATTCCACAATGTGGGTAAAGAGAAGCTTAGAGCAGCTTTGCCAAAATGAGTTTTGACCCTTGGACTTACAATCAAGGCAGTGCGATAGTGATTACAATAACTGGGTACAACCTAGAACCTGGGAATGCCAATGTAAACAGGAGGGTATTGGAAAGTAGACATTGAGAACATGTAGGAGTTAAGCTCAAGTGCTAATCTGGGCAGAGCAAAGCTGCAATGCAGGAGGGATTAAAGTAAGTAAAGTAAAGTAAAATTTTATTTCTTAAGTGCCTTTCAAATATTAAGGTGCTGTACAGTGAAATAAACAAACAATATAAACAGATAATATCAATAAATTTAAAAACCATTTGAAAAAGCTTGATAAAACAAATATGTCTTGAGCTCCAGTTTAAAACTCAATATGGTCAGGCATTCCCTTAACCGATGAGATAGAGAATTCCTCAGGGTAGGGGCAGCATGAGAAAAAGCACGTGCCCCAGAAGTTTTTAACTGAACCCTGGGAAACTCTAGCAATCCTTCATCAGTGGATTGGAGTGAGTGGGATGGGCAGTAGGGAGTGAGGAGCACTTGAAGATATCAGCGTCCCTGTTCATGTAAGGCTTTGTAGGTCAGTGAACTGACCTTGAAGGTGATCCGCAACTGTACCAGCAGCCAGTGCAGTTCGCGAAGCACAGGCATAATATGACTAGTCCTGTATGTACCAGTCAAAAGCCTGGCCACAACATTCTGCACCAGCTGCAAGAGATGGATATCAAACCCCAGAAGCCCTAGGTATGGGGCATTGCAGTAATCAAGGCAGGTGGTTACGAAGGCATGAACCAGTGTAGGAAGTTTGGCCGGAGGAACCAGGTGTTTCACCCGGGTGGTATTCCTTAGATGGTAAAAGGAAGATTTGACAATGGCAGACACTGGTGATTTTAGGGTCAAACCACTGTCAAAGATAACATCCAGGTTATGCACCTGGTCTGAAGTCATGAGCTGGACACCATCTGCAATAAGACTGAAGGGTGCCCAGCCCCAAGACCTGCCTCAAGGATGACTCGGGTCCACAACCAACACCTTGGTCTTATCAGGATTTAACCTCAGCCAGCTAGTGCTCAGCCTCAGCCAGTTAAGCATGGAGATCGCATCATCCTGTCAGGGAATAAAGGACATATACAGTTGGGTATCATCTGCTATCAGGCTATACTGGCATGATGGTCTGCATCTGTCCAGGAAGGGAAACAAGCTCCTAGGTGACAGGTTTAAATGTTTCCTTGGCAAGCTTTTAAACTAGCCAAGGAGGGAGGTGCTGATAGGAAACAGGAAAGTTCAAGCCTCCCCCCACAAAACATGGTAGGTAGTAGGGTAAACACTGAGGTACAGAGCTTGACAGAGGGCATGACAGGGGTAAATGGAAAAATAGACAAGGGCAATAAGAGCAGGGATGGGGTAAAAAAAGGATAAAGCCAACATTAAATGGAGGGCAATGAGTACCAATGCCCATAGTCTGGGAAACAAGCTTCCTGAGCTAGTAGCCCTGATGGAAGAGGAACACTTGGATATTGTGGCAGTCACAGAAACATGGTACACAGAGGACCATGACTAGGATGTCAACATACCAGGGTATACAATCTACAGAAGGGACAGGGAGGGTAAAAGAGGAGATGGAGTAGCTCTCTACATAAGGGAAGGGATCAAAGCTACAGAACTAAAGAGTAAAGGGGGAGGACAAGAGGCACTCTGGGTCACCTTGAAGACAGGAATGGCATCACAATCCGCACAGGGTTGTATACAGACCCCCTCTCAAGGGAGGAAATGGACAAGAAAATGATAGAGGACATTCTCAAAATGTCTGAAAAGGGAGATACTGATGGGGACCTGAATATGCCAGATGTTAACTGGACAACATGGACTGCAGCCACATCCAAGAGCAGGGTCATTCTTGATGCCCTACATGGGGCATGCCTTAGACAGCTAGTGGTGGAACCCACTTGGGAGGGAGGGAGCAATATTAGACCTTGTCCTCAAATGGAGAGGATCACAAATTTAGAAGTCAGTAGACATCTGGGAACAAGCGACCACTGCATAGCGTGCTTCACAATAAACACAGCCATGGAGACAAGCCATACAAAGACAAGGATACTGGACTTTAGAAGGCCTGATTTTGGCATAATAGGTGAATACCTGAGGAATGCATTAGCGAATGGCCAGAAAGGAGGGGTGGAAGAACAATGGAGAAAAATTAAAACTGCCTTCATGGAGGCAACAAGTCTTTGTGTGAAACAAATAAAGAAAACAAAGCGGAATAAAACACCACTATGGTTCTCAAAAGAGGTATCAGGGAAGGTGAAGGAGAAAAAGGCTGCATTCAAAAAGTATAAGGAATCACAGAAGGAGCATGACAGGGAACTGTATCAATTAAAGCAGAAAGAAGTGGGGAAGGCAGTCAGAAAAGCAAAGGCCCAAACTGAGGAAAAGATAGCCAACTCAGTTAAGAAGGGGGATAAAACCTTTTATAGGTACATTAGGGAGCATAGAAAAGTTAAGGGAGGGATAGTGAAGATTAATAAAGGAGAGGGGAGGTGGGCAGAGGAGACAGTGAAAAGGCAGAGATACTGAATGAATACTTTTGCTCAGTATTCACAAAAGAAGAAGAGGAGGAGTTACCTAAACCAAACAATAGAAGCACTCTGGGTAGTGGGGTTGACGCCAATCCATTTACAGAAGAAAGAGTCTTGAAAGAACTCTTAAAACTCAAGGTGGACAAAGCAATGGGGCCTGATGGGATTCACCCTAGAATCCTAAAAGAGCTAAGGGAGGACCTAGTGACACCACTGACCACACTTTTTAACAAATCATGGGAGGTTGGGGTGGTACCTGAGGACTGGAGGAGGGCAGATGTGATTCCCCTTCACAAAAGTGGGAGCAAGGCAGAAGCAGGAAACTACAGACCTGTTAATTTGACCTCAGTGTTGGGGAAAATGATGGAATCACATCTGAAAGAAAGAATTGTTGAGTACCTAGAGGGCAGCGGGGCACAGGACCCAAAGCAGCATGGATTCACAGCAGGAAGGTCATGTCAGACAAATCTAATCGATTTCTTTGACTGGGTGACCAAAGTAATAGACCAGGGAGGGGCTGTGGATATGGCCTACCTAGACTTTAGCAGGGCATTTGACACAGTCCCGCATAAAAGATTACTAATCAAGTTAGCCAGCCTGGGAGTGGGTCTCAGGGTGGTAGCCTGGGTAGCAAAATGGCTGCACAACAGAACACAGAAGGTAATAGTGAATGGAACACATTCTGAAGAAAGGGGGGGTTACTAGTGGAGTACCTCAGGGCTCAGTACTGGGTCCAGTCCTCCTTAACGTCTTTATAGGTGACATTGCAGAGGGTCTAGAAGGAAAGGTATGCCTCTTTGCAGATGACACAAAGATCTGTAACAGAGTTGATACACAAGGAGGGTAGAAAGGATGAGAAGGGACTTGGCAAGGTTGGAGGAATGGTCAGACATATGGCAACTTAGATTCAATGCAAAGAAGTGCAAAGTAATGCACCTGGGAAATAAAAATCCAGGAGAAGAGTACACAATAAGGGAAGGTACTAACAACAACAATAATGGAAAGGGACCTGGGGTAGTCATATCAGATGATCTAAAGGTGGGTAAGCAATGTGAGAAGTCAGTAAGGAGAGCCAGGGGATACTGGGTTGCATAGGAGGGGCATCACAAGTAGAAAAGGCAAGTGGTTATCCCTTTGTACAGACAGTTGGTGAACCCCATCTGGAGTACTGCGTGCAGTTTGGAGACCTCATCTACGCAGGACATAGACAGGATGGAAGCAGTCCAGAGGAGGGCAACTAAAATGGTGCAGGGTCTACATCAGAAACCATATGAAGAGAGACTGTGAGAGCTTAATATGTATACCCTTGATGAAAGGAGGGAAAGGGGGGACATGATAGAAACTTTTAAGTACCTCAAGAGAATCAACAAAGTCCAGGAGGGTAGCATCTTTCAGAAAAAGGGATGTGTAAGGACAAGGGGGCACAATTTAAAGATAGAGGGAGGACAGCTCAGGGGTAATGTGAGGAAATTTTATTTCACGGAGAGAGTGGTGGATGCATGGAACCGCCTTCCTGGAGAGGGTGTGGGTCTAAAATAGTGGGGGAATTCAAACATGCATGGGACAGACAGAAGGCAATTATAGTGGGGATTTGCAGGAAGTAGGCTGTTGGTTAACTAGAATCTGCAGCTTATCCAATAGGTAGGGAAATGGGCAGACTGGGTGGGCAAAGTGGTCCTTATTTGCCATCAAAGTCTATGTTTCTATGTTTCTATCAGTGAAAATCCAAACTGTATCACCTAATGATGTCTCCTAATGGCAGCACATACACTGCAAACAACACGGGTGCCAATATGGAGCCCTGTGGCACCTCACAGGAAAGGGGGAGGGCATCAGAGGAATAAATTCCAGTGACAACCATCTGGGACCTGCCTGTGAGGAAAGATCGAAACCAGCTTAGTTCTGTTGCAGACAGTCCGCAGAGAAGCCGCAGCCACTCCAAGAGCACACCATGGTCCACAGTGTCAAATGCCGCTGAGCGATCAAAAAGGACTAAGATAGTATGAGCCTTTCGATCTCTCCAATTAGAGATCATTTAAAACCCAACATGGACAGTCTAGGTACTATGTCTTTTCCTAAACCCAGATTGGACAGCATCATAGACATTGTGTGTTGTAAGATGGTCATCCAGCTGCAATGCAACCACCTTCTCAATAACCTTACCACAAAGGGTAGGTTAGAGACAGGTCTGTAGTTAGCTAGACAGTCTGGATCCAAGGAAGGTTATTTTAAGGAGTGATCGAATGACTGCCTCCTTAAGGAGATCAGGAAAGACTCCCTTCTCCAAGGAACTCCAGACAATTTCAGCAAGGATCTGGCTGATAACATCTACACAACCTACCAATAGAGGCGTAGGGCCTTGATCCAAACTACAGCTGGTTACTAGGTTTACTAGGTTTTATAGGAAAAAAGAAGGCTGAGGCACATCTAGATTTTCCCCCCACACAATGTGGGCAAATTATATTATATGGTTCTGGTTTAGCCAATAGTCGAGCCCCTTTTTAAATGCATCAGTTCTACCAGAATCAACCAATTCCTGTGGTAATTTATTCCAGTGTCTAGGTGCCTCACTGAAAAGAAGTTAAGTCTAAGATTGGTTCTGGCCTGAGGGACAATGAGTTGCTTAGTATGGCATCTAGGGACAATTCGGCTGGTGGTAGAGGTAAGTCCACACTTGTTCATAAGATCTGTTTTTTTCAATAACTTATATACTAAGAGTAGGTCCCCTCTGATTCTTTTATTTTGCAGTGAGTTTAAGCCTGTTGTCTTGAGTCTGGTATGATAAGGGCCATTTGCTAGTCTCGGGACCATCCTGGTTTCCCGTCTTTGGATCCTCTCTAGTCAGTCAATATCTCCCCTAAGATAAAGGTCAATGGAGACCCGTAGTCAATGAGAGGTCTGACACATGCCCTGTAAAGAGGAATCAGACATCGTTCGGTTCTTGTAACAAAGGAGTGCTGAATTTGCCTAAGTAACCCATTAGTCAAATTTGCCACTTTTGAACAGTGGTCAGTAGATGTAAGTCTTGAATTAACCAATATGCCCAAGTTCCTTTCCTTGATGGTAGATTTAAGCAAACTATTATTTATATAGTAATTGTTTTTGTGGTTGTGGGTCCCAAAATGCAAAACCACACATTTATCAGTATTAAATTCCATTTTGTTGTCAAGGGCCCATTTTTCAAGTTTTTGTAAATCTAATTTAAGTGAGTCAGAATCTTGTGTGTTATCCACCGGATCCCCAAGCTTTGAGTTGTCTGCAAATCTGAACAACCAATTTTTGGTTTTTATTTGCATGTCACTAATATAGATGTTGAACAAGATGGGGCCAAGCACCGAGCCCTGCAGAACCCCACTAGTGACTGCACCAAGATTTGAAAAACAGTTATTCAAGGTGACTCTCTGGGTTCTATTGGTCAGCCATGCATTTACCCATTTTACTAAGTGATAGGAAAAACCTAAAGTTTCCATTTTTTTAGTGAGGTGACTGTGAGGGATCTTATCAAAGGCCTTGCTGTAATCCAGCAAAAATCCAGCTGTTGTTTGTTATCTAGACCCTGACTAATATTATTGTAAAATGCTAACAAATTTGTAGTACAAGAATGCCCAGCTCTGAACCCATGCTGTGCAATGTCTTCAATATTTAGTTCCTCATCTCTTTCTCAAGTAATGATTTTATCACTTTTTCCATAGTTTTACAGATAATCGTTGTAAGGCTTATGGGGTGATAATTCTGAACATTAGACCTACTACCTTTCTTTGTGTATTGGGGTTACAGATGCTGTTAACCAGTCTGCAGGAATTTCAGCTTTCTGTAAGGATCTATTAAATATTATTTTTAATGGGACTGATATTGCTTCAGCGGTTTCAATAAGAATTCTAGCACTGATTAGATCAGGCCCTGGACTAGTAGTTTTTTAAAAGATTTGAGGAGTAGGGTGATATCTGAAGTGGTGAAGTCATACATGTGACTTGATTTAGGACATGCCTTGGGATCAGTTTGAAGGGCATGAAAACTTTTTTTTTGAGAAGACTGAACAAAAGTAAGTATTAAAAAGATTGGCTATATCAGTTTCTGACTGCACAATATTACCATTATGTGTAAGTGGCCCTACCTTTCTGGAATTACCCTTTTTATTATTTAGATAGGAAAAAAGTGCTTTATATCCATCTTTGGTGTGCGCCAATTTAAATTCTATTTTCATTTTGGCTTTCTTAATCACGTTTTTTAGTTTCTGTAAAGATTTTTTGTACTCAGTATAAACTATGCTATTTTCCACAAATTGACTAGTTTTAAGTTTTCTAAAAAGTTTATTTTTTCTTTTTAAAATGGATTTATTAAACCATTTAGGTATCCTACCCTTTTTGTTATATTTATTTTTTATGGGTACATGTTTTTTTCTCATGATTATAAATCATGTTTTTTTATTTTAATCCATGCCTCATTCACTGTAAGTCCCTGGAAAGCCTTTTCCCACTGGGTATTGTTGATTATGTTA
The DNA here is from genome assembly GCA_016271365.2 of Neoceratodus forsteri. Classification (NCBI taxonomy): domain Eukaryota; kingdom Metazoa; phylum Chordata; order Ceratodontiformes; family Ceratodontidae; genus Neoceratodus; species Neoceratodus forsteri. Next base: position 535,370,464 of record CM057449.1, on the reverse strand, counting down.
ATAATGGTTTTAAAATTGGTGCTGTCATAGTTCCTATAAGTTGACTTTTTTTAAAACTGTAATGTACTCCTATCAATTCAAACACAACTGAATATTGGTCACTATTCCCAAGCGGGTCCAATATCTGAATGTTAGAGAGTTTATGACTCATATTTGTAATAAGAAGTTTGAGAATGTTTTACCTCTAGTAGAGGAGGAAATGAGTTGTGACAAACCATTTTCAGTTAACATACCAAACAATCAGCATCAAGTTTGATTCTACTTGTATATGTGGGCCAGTCTATCTGAGGCATATTAAAATCTCCTGAATTATTACATCCTTATGGTCAGAAAAATAAACAATATCCTTTAGCAAAGCATATGTAGAATCAGACATTGGGGGATTATAACAGTTGCCAATAATTATATAAAGTCCTTTTAACTGTACTGCCACCCAAATGCTTTCAGTGTTATTTTGGGACTGTAATCCATGGAGGGTATCTTCTTACATAAAGACAACCCCCAACCTTTTTATCTATTCTATTTTGTGATAGAGTTTATAACCCAATATTTGTTGATTCCACAAATAGTTTGAATCCCACCTGGTTTCTGTTATTCCTATTATACCCAAGTTTAACAATTAACTTTTGCCTCCAACTCCATCAGTTTGGAACAATTTAATGATCAGACATTCAGTGACAGAATTTTACATGTTCTGTGCAACTGATTATTGGTGTGTAGAGACATGGGTATACTCCTTTCTCCCTCTTCTTGTTTAGTTTAAATGGTTATTGATGATATTTAATAAAGATTTTCCCAACATAGTACTGCCTCTTCTATTAAGATGCAGTCCATCCCAACTGTACAAGGGGTTTATCTACAAAGTTCTCCCAGTGCATTATACAGGAATATTTTGTTTAATGCACCATTTTGTAGCCATTTATAAGTTTGTTTGATCCTTGAAGTTACAGACTGGGTAGCTCTGGAACAGGTAAAATCTCAGAAAACAGACTGTGCATCCTTTGTCCATGAGCAAGTTGTTAAGTGTGATATAATCCTGTTTCAGTTTATTTTGGCTCATACTCTGTATGTCATTTGTACCAGCATGTATAATGACTAAGGGATTTGTACCTGGATTATGTAAAATATTGGAAATCATAGCAGTAATGTCCGATACTTTTGCCCCTTAAACTAAAACAGGTACGCCTGGTCTACTTTTTATTACAGATGGCCCCATCTACAGTAGGTGGTTAGTTATAGAGTCACCTAGTACAATTATCTGTTTGGGTTTTACAATATAAATTGAAGGGGTGGGAAGTATTGTGGAAGGTACTGGGGATTTTGTAATATTCTTGATTAACTTGGAAGCAGATTTGGGTAATTTTAAGATGTTCTGGGTGGTACATAGAATAGAAAGGTTAATGTCACTAGGCATTTCTTGTGGCTCAGTTTCTGATGATGTAGAGGGCCCCTGAAAGTACATAGTGTTCATAGTTCCCATAGGTGCAGGTTTGGAAGACTTGGTAGTATTCTGCGTGACACAAGGCACAGAGATGACTGGATTGCTAGTCATATCCTGAGGCTCCAGGTCATTTAGTGACAAAATCTATTTTGTAGAGGAAGCTGGAAAAGATGGTGAGTCTGACCCCTCTGTGTTTAGTTTTACAGTTTGTAACTAAAGCCCAGTCCTCTATAGATTGGGGATGATTAACTATGGTTTCTAGGCAGAAGAGTCAGTATTGGAAAGTTGCAGGATTTGGGGAGGGACTACAGTAGGTATAGTGTTCTAAGCTACATCAATAAATCTTTCCAGGTTTTCTATATCAGTGTTTTATTTATTTATTTATTTATTTATTTAAGAGATTTACCAGGAAGGCATGCTGAGCAGAGTACCGCTCGATTCCAGATGCGCCCTGGGGGTAGGGGGTTTACAGTGGTACAGTAGTACAGAAGAAACAAAAACATACATAATGTGTTTGGTACAAACAATGGATGAGGCAATCATAATACAAATAGAGTAGGTACTTTTTCATTAGCATTTTAATAACATTAGATGCAGACCAAAAATGGAAAACCAGACTGGTGATAACAGCTGGTAGGTAGGAATTGAGATGGGGTTCAACAGGAGGGGAAACAGGAGCAGTTGGTAGAGAAGTGTGTTTTAAGAAGGGCATTCTGTTGAGGAGTACTTGTGATGTGTCTGATATCAGCTACGAGGGAGTTCCATAACTTGGGCAACCTGAAGCTGAAAGCAGCCTGGCCAGACAGGGTGGATCTGTATGGAATGTGCAGGAGCCTAGAGTCTATGTTTCAGAGCGTAGGCAGGTGGGAGAGGCGGTTAGGGTGGATGACAGGTAGGAGGGAGTGTCTGTGACCAGAACTTGGCAGAGGTTCTAGCACAGTGAAGCAATCGTGGTTATGAAGTGAGGGAGGTCCAAGGACTGGTAGAGGTCACAGTGATGGGTATTGGGAGGATGGTCCAAAGAGAACCGGCAGAAGGAGTTGTAAAGGGGATCAAGCCTAGCTAAGGAAGTTTGGGGGGGGTGGCACAGTAGACAACATCACCGTAATCCATAATCAGGAGGATCATTTTTTGGACTATTGCTAGTCTGGTTGGTAGAGGAATGCAATTCTTGTTCCGGTAGAGGGCTCCCAGCATGGGATGCAATTTTTTGTAGAGCATCTACATGCGCTGAGAAGTCAAGGTACTGATCTAGCCAGACGCCGAGATAATGATATGAAGTGTAGGCCTAGTGGAGATCTGTCCAGAGTGTAGAATGTGGGTGGTGCAGTGCTTGAGTTAGTTTGGCCGAGCCAAGGTGAGGGAGACTGTTTTTTGAGTTTAAGAATAGTTGGTTTGAGAGAAACCAGTGCTGGATGGAGTCAAAGTCCTTCTGTAGACAGGCTGTCATGGCGCTATGGATGGGCCAGAGGCAAACTGCACCGTATCGTCTGCGTACATATGGATAGCTGTTTGTGGGCAGGCAGGTCATTGAGAAAGATAGAGAACAGCAGTGGGCCGAGTACAGACCCTTGGGGGACTCCACTGGTGCCAGGAAATGAGGTGGATCTAGCCAAGCCAATACGGACTGATTGGGACCTACCTGACAGGTATGAATGGAACCAGTTATTTGCTTTCACAGACAGTCCAGCTTGCGCAAGTTTAACCAGCAATAGGGGATGAGAGACCGTGTCAAAGGCTTTCGCCAGGTCGATAAATATGGCTGCTGTTATTTCCCCTTTGTCCATGCCCGTAAGGATGGAGTTAGTGAGGCGAAGGAGGGAGGTGGTGGTGGAGTGATTTTTTCTGATGCCAGCTTGGTAGGAGGTGAAAAATTATATGGTATCTAGATAGTGGTGGAGCTGGGATAGTACAAGGCGCTCTTGAATTTTGGCTAGGATGGGGAGCAGAGATATGGGACGGTAGTTGGATGGGGAGGAGAGGTCCCCTCCTTTGGGTAGGGGAATGACTGTGGCTTGTTTCCATATTTTGGGGACTGCCCCGAGTTTAAAAGACAGGTTATAGAGCAGGGTTAGAGGGTGGGCTATGGCCGGTGCTGAGAGTAGGAGTATTTTGGAATCAAGGCCCAATGGACATTTACCTTTGGATGGGTTGAGTGACTACAGTATTTTTAGCACCTGGCCAGGTGAGACTGGGCAGAGCGAGAAGGAGGCTGGGGAGGATACTTTAGGGGGCACAAAGGGTGGGGGATGAGGATGGGAGGAGAGTAGAGAAGAAGTAGTGGTGGAGAAATATGAATTAAACTCAGTGGCAACCAGCAAGGATCCATGATGATTCTTCCTTCAAGGTTGAGAGCGGGAGTGGGGAGTTGGGCCGGTGGGGAAAGAAGGGATTTTATTGACTTCCAAAATTGAGTAGGATGAGCGAAGTTATTGTTGAATGCAGTTTTAAAGTAATTTGATTTGGCCTGACGTATGAGTCTTGTACAGGCGTTTCTTAGTGACCGGTAGTGTTGCTGAGCCATTTGAGCACCAGTGGCCTTTGAAGGATTTCCAGGCATGGTCTCTGGCTCTTAGGTGTTCCATGAGGTTAGTTGTTACCCATGGTAAGGTGGGATCCTCTTACTCGGGATCTCCTGAGGAGCATGGAGGTCCCAGATGGCAAGGAAGTTAGTAGAGAAATATTTCAGGGCCTCGTCCATGGAGGTGGCCCTGCGGATGAAGGACCAGTCAATGCTGGTGAGGTCATTTAGAAGAGCTGTCAGATCAAGGGATTTATAAACTCTGATGTAAAGCATGCGGGGTGGAGGGGCCATTGGTCAGATTTTATGCACCATATAAATCATATGGTGGTCACTAAGGGAGTCTGGTAGTTGGCCAGCTTTAACTATCAGATGAAGGTGGGTAGTAAGTGCCCAATCCAGTAGTGTGTGCTTATTGGCTATCGGCGGTGTTGACTGTTTCCCTGTCAAGGAGACTGGCTATTTACTCCTGAAGGGTGTTTATTAATAAGCATTTGTCACAAATGAAGTCTCTAGCAGGGACTCCATGGAAGAACATTAAACAAAGGCTGCACTGTTTAATGGGACCCTTCATTGTGCCAGCTAAGAAATGTACTTACTCACTGCCACATGTACTTTATGTGCTCGATTCCCCAGTCTCCCCAGCTGACACAGCAGACACGCGCCGATGAGCGTGTCTTTGCGCGCGACAATGCACGCCCTGCCGCACTCACCCTGCTCACTGCAGGGATGAGCTTTAAGGCTCAAATGACCCAGAAGTGATCACTAGAGGTCAAGGGTCTCTTGCAACAAAGTTGTGAAATTAAATGTTAGTATTACCTTTTTTGCACCTATGTTACCCACTCATTTGTGGGAAGCACAGACTCCTGTATTTAAAGTCAATAATGGTAAAGGATAATGCTGTAGTCTGTAGTTCAACCCCAGTTATCTGAACTACACTCTCTTCCTGCTTCCATTTACATCAGGGAGGCAGGGCTCAAACTAAAAATAGGACTTCAGCCCACAATTACTTGAAAGTGTGCAAAGTGTGGTTGGTCGCGAAGTCTGGACAATCTTCACAATATTCTTGAATAAAGTCAGACCAGGCAGAACAGGTGCTTGCAACCTCCCACCAATCTCTGCAATCCCTCATAGAGTGAGTTGGGCCAATACCCGACCTGTTGCTGGCAACCTTATCTGCAAAGAATCGAGCAAGCTTGTTACACTTTTTTTGTGAAAAATCTCTTCCAGACAGAAGGTGGACTGGATTGAGCCAGTCGATTCCATGCAGTAGCAATCTCCCCGGACAGGAATTCTGCCTTCTTATGGGGTGATTGCTGATTGATAGCTCTTATAATGTTCCATCAATCTAAGCCTGTCAGCATCAAGGCCGGATTTCTGCCAAGCTCTCTCTAGCCTTCGACCCACTCTTCTCAGCTCCTTCAAGGACCCATCAAATCAAGGGATCCTTGGGCACAGAGTGAGTGAGTGAACACAAACAGGAGCAATTGAGTCCAGGGCATCCCCCATCACCTTATTATAGGCCAGTACAAGACCCCCTGGACTTGTGCATTCACTCGATAAACCCGATAGGTCCAGCACCGCCGATAGGCCCTCTGGGGTAACTCCCCTTAAAGGGTGGTACTGGACCATCTCTGTAGGGGAAGACCTATTTGGGGGTGCCCTGAAACTGAATCTTATGGTGTGACAGTCTGACCAACCAACTGGTTCCACCCCCAAACTGTGATCTCCATCCCAGGAGGAGCACAAGATCCAGAGAGTGACCCCGTATATGGTAGCAGAGGTAACCACCTGTGTACAACCCAGCATAGTCATAAGCTGAAGGAGATTATTTCCAAATTGTGAGAGTTCATCGTTGACCCAGGCATTAAAGACACCCAGAATTAACCATCTGGGCAACCCCAAAGCCACGTCGACAATGAAGTCTGCAAACTCCTTCAGGAATTCTCCCCCATCACTGGGTGGATGATAGATGAGGAGTATCCTGAACCTACAGCTGCACCCAGGATACACTCAAAGGATCAAGTGCACCCCACTGTCACATCCACAAGGCCCAGTTCCATTTTAAACATAATGGCTACACCTGCCCTATGATCCAATCTCGTATGTGTACCACTGAGAACCCAGCTGTAACACGCAGATGCCAAAATAGGGCTTGCATTCTCATCCAGCCAGGTATTGGTGATGCATAGAAACATAGAAACACAGATTTTGATGGCAGATAAGGACCGCTGGCCCACCCAGTCTGCCCATTTCCTACCTAATGGATAAGCTGCAGATCCTAGTTAACCACCAGCCTACTTCTTCCTACCCCACCCCTATAATTGCCTTATGACTGTCCCATGCATGCTTGAATTCCACCACTGTTTTTGACTCCACAACCTCCTCCGGAAGGCCGTTTCATGCATCCACAACCCTCTCTGTGAAAAAATACTGCCTTAAATTACCTCTGAGCCGCCCCCCTTCTATCTTCAAATTGTGCCCCCTTGTTCTTGCACACCTCTTTTTTTGAAAGATGCTACCCTCTTGGACTTTGTTGATTCCCTTGAGGTACTTGAAAGTTTCTATCATGTCCCCCTCCTCCTTTCCTCGAGGTTATACATATTCAGCTCCTTAAGTCTGTCTTCATATGTCTTCCAGTGCGGACCCTGCACCATTTTAGTTGCCCTCCTCTTGACAGCCTCCATCCTGTCTATGTCTTTGTGGAGATTGGGTCTCCAGAACTGCATGCAGTACTCCAGATGGGGTCTCACCAACTGTCTGTACAGAGGGATAATAACTTCCTGTTTTCTACTGGTGATGCATCTCCCTATGCATCCCAGTATCCCCCCAGCCCTCCTTGCTGCCCTCTCACATTGCTTGCCCACCTTTAGGTCATCTGATATGACTATCCCCTGGTCCCTTTCCATTTTTGTTGTTGTTAGTATCTCACCCCCCATTGTGTACTCTTCCCCTGGGTTTTTGTTTCCCAGGTGCATTATCTTGCACTTCTTAGCACTGAATCTAAGCTGCCATACATTTGACCATTCCTCTAACTTTGCCAAGTCCCTTCTCATCCTTTCCACCCCACCTTGTGCATCAACTCTGTTGCAGATCTTTGTGTCATCTGCAAAGAGACATACATTTCTTCCAGTCCCTCTGCAATGTCGCTATAAAGACATTGAAGAGCACCAGTCCTAATACTGAACCTCCTGCGTGCACCACTAGTAACCCCTTTCTTCAGAGTGGACTCCATTTACTATTACTCTCTGTCCTATTCTCCAGCCAATTTTACCAGGCTGTCATCTTGGGACCCACTCCCAGGCTGGCTAACTTGTATATTAATCTTTTGTGTGGGACTGTGTCAAATGCCTTGTTAAAGTCTAGGTAGGCCATGTCACAGACCTCCTGATCTACTACTTTGGTCACCCAGTCAAAGAAATCTATCAGATTTGTCTGGCATGGCCTCCCACTGTGAATCCATGCTGCCTTGGGTCCTGAGCCCTCTGGCCTATAGATACTCAACAATTCTTTCCTTCAGAAGTGATTCCATCATATTCCCTACCACTGAGGTTAAACTAACAGGTCTGTAGTTTTCTGCTTCTGCCTTGTTCCACTTTTGTGAAGGGGAATCACATCTGCCCTTCTCCAGTCCTCGGTATCACCCCATCCTCCCATGATTTGTTAAAGAGGGTAGTCACTGGTGTCACTAGTTCTACCCTTAGTTCTTTTAGAATTCTGGGATGAATCCCATCAGGCCCCATTGCTTTGTCCACCTTCAGTTTTAAGAGTTCTTTCAGAACCCTTCTTCTGTAAATGGGCTGGTATCAACTTCTGTATCCAGAGTGTTTCTACTGTTTGTTTTAGATACCTCCCACTTTCTTTGTAAATACTCCTCCTCTTTATTAAGCCTCACTAACCCTTCCTTGGTCTTCCTTCGCTCCCTGATGTACCTATAAAAGGTTTTATCCCCCTTCTTAACTGAGTTGGCTATCTTTTCCTCGGTTTGGGCCTTTGCTGTTCTGGCTGCCTTCCCAGCTTCCTTTTGCTTTAACTGATACAGTTCTCTGTCCTGCTCCTTCTGTGATTCCTTGTACTTCCTGAATGCTTTATTTTTCTCTTGAACCTTCACTGCCACTTCCTTTGAGAACCATAGTGGTTTCTTACATCGTTATTTTGTTTATTTGCTTCACACAAAGGCTTGTTACCTCTGTGATGGCAGTTTTTATTATTCCCCATTGTTCTTCCACCCTCCTTCCTGCCCATTTGCTAGTGCATTCCTTAGGCACTCACCTATTTTAGCAAAGTCAGCCATCCTAAAGTCCAGTACTTTTGCCTTTGTATGGCTTGACTCTATTGCTGTGTTTATTGTGAGTCATACTGTTCATTGGTCACTAGTTCCCAGATGGCTACCCACTTCTACATCTGTGATCTCTCTTCAACTCCATTTGAGAGAACCAGAGATGCATGTCAGATTGGATGTTCCAACAAGATCAGCTACAATAGCCATTTTGTTCCTAATCGATCTGGCATTGCACAGCACTGTCTGGGTTGGATGGGTCATCAAGGAAGATCCCGGACCTGCCCACTATTTGTGGAGCCCTTGGTATGGGAACCAGGCAGGAGACACCCTTTCCTGACCCCATTTTGCCCCAGGGCATCTCCTTGTCCTCATGACCTCTATCCATCCACCTCTCCATTCTCCCACCATGCCCAGATTGTACCCTTTCAGTTGACTTCTGACTATCCCCAAAGCTCAACATCTATTATAAACCTCAGCTGGTAATGGGGGACAGTCAAGGACATAACCCTGAGCATGGTGGGAGAATAATGCCCGACCATCTTAAACCCTTGAACACATTTCAAATACAACAATTAACAAAACCCCCAAAAACTAATCAAAATAATTCCACACTTCAATACCACCCCCACACATACACAAATACTTTCAGTAGGGTGCCTCTCACACAACCCCACCAGAGATCCAAACAACCAAAACACTAACTACAATCACCACTCAAATCACCACATAATTCATACGCAACACCCAAATATATACCCCCAACATTAACACTATAAACCCCAAAAATCAAACTATAAAACCAATGTTAAAACAACAATCCAAACTTGAGTCCTATAAGGCTTCCAGTTTGTAATCAAGCCACACTCAGGGGTCCTCTCACAGCTCCCCAACTGTAGCAGTCTTAACATCAATTTCAGTATCAATAGTCCAGCACTCCTCAGAAATAGATTTGGCAGACAACATAAAGTGGTTTATGAGTAGGTCAAGCGAGATCTCACCTCCCCTGGCCAATGATACCTTTATTAAGGCTTCAAGTGGGATAGAACCTAAAATCTATTCAGTATAGAAGGAGGGTTACCCCTTGTTCTCATTATGTCTTGATTAAAAGCTAGATAGGGCACAAAACATTGGCAGTGGGTCAAAGGGTGCTACTACCAACTGGTATAATTTCACTAATACTGTTTTTATCTTTGCCAAATGTTTTTTGGTTGCCAGCATTCCTTTCAGTTAGCCCACCCTTATTGTGACTTGCTGGTAATGCTGTGTGGAATTTTCAAACTCTGGCAGAAGAAAATTCTGCAGAATTATTGAAATTCTGCTGAAATTCTGACCAAATGTTGCCTTAACCAGAATGGTGGAATTCCACAGCAGAAAATAGTTGCAGAATGATTTTAAACAGAAACAGAAACATAGAAGTTATCAGCAGTTGGGGACCGTACAATCCATCAAGTCTGCCCTTGGCTTCCTACCCCCTACTTAGCTGCCTGCTTGCATATCCCATAGTGTTTGTCCCATGCCCGCTTGAATTCCCCCACTGTCTTGGCTCCCACCACCCCCTCCAGCAGGCTAGTCCATGGTTCCACAACACGCTCTGTGAAGAAGAATTTCCTAGTATTGCTTCTGAACTTTCCTCCCTTAAGTCGAAGGTTGTGCCCTTTAGTCCTGCTGCAGTCCTTTAGGCAAGGCAAGGCAAAATTTATTTAAAAGATGCCCAATCCTGGAGGCTCTGGGTGCCGTACAAATTTTTAAAACATACATTTAGACATAATAAATATAAATTTATACACAAAAATACAAAAGCTAATAAAATCAGAAACATTACCATAAACGTCCATCTAGACGTCAAATGCCTTAGAGAAAAGAAAAGTCTTCAACTGGGCCTTAAAAGTATCTAGTGAGGGGGCTTCCCTGACCATGACTGGCAAAGAATTCCACAGAACAGGAGCCATGGCGCTAAACACTCTATCGCCAGCAGACTTCAACCTAGTTCTGGGAATGGCCAGGAAGCCACCACTAGAGGAACGAAGAGGACGTGAGGAGAGGGCAGGTAACAGAAGGTCTAACAAGTAACCAGGGCCCTGCCCGTGTAGGGCCTTATAGGTGAGAGACCCACCTTAAAGAGGATCCTCCACCTGACTGGCAGCCAGTGCAATTGCATAGAACTGGTGTAATATGGCAAAACTTTGCTGCCGGTCAACAACCGGGCAGCTGCGTTTTGCACCAGCTGCAGTCTGCGGAGAGATCCTCCTGTAACCCTGAGATAGAGCGCATTACAGTAATCAAGCCTTGATGTGACTAAGGCATGTATCAGAGTAGGGAGGTCCAGAGGCGGAACAAGGGGCTTAATCCTGGCAATGTTTCTAAGATGGTAAAAACAGGAACGAACCGTGGAGGATATTTGAATCTCCATGGTTAAGTCTCTGTCCAAAATCACTCCCAGATTTCGCACCCAAAGGAGGCCTTCAATGACACAGTTCCAAGAACAAGCCCAGTTTCTGTGTCAAAGGCCATCCTATCACGGACTCTGTTCGACTCCACTACCAATACCTCCGTCTTATCGGGGTTTAGCCGCAACCAGCTGGAGGCCATCCAGTCGTTTTTCTCGGCCAGACAGATGTTTAGCACATCCACAGCATTTGATGTTCCTGGGCAAAGGAAAGTATAGCTGAGTATCATTAGCATAACAATGAAAACTCAGACCATACTTCCTAATGATCCCACGAGAGGCAGCATATATACTGCGTAACAACATTGGGGCCAGCACAAATCCTTGAGGAACACCGAAAAAAAGGAGACTGGGTATAGATGAAGAATTTTCCATCATAACCCGTTGCCTCCTGTTGGTAAGAAAGGACTCAAACCATTTGATGACGATACTGGTGAGTCCACATAGGTCCCTAAGGCGGTCAAGCAACACACAATGGTCCACAGTATCAAATGCTGAAGAGAGATCAAGGAGAACAAGAATTGTCTTGTCTCCCCGATCTCTAGCCCTGAGGAGATCATTTTGCACCCGAACAAGTGCCGTTTCAGTGCTATGTCTGGCAAGTAAAGCTGACTGGAAGGGTTCATACAACTCATGAGATACGAAGTGCTCTTCCAACTGAAGCTCTACCACCTTCTCAACAACCTTTCCCAGAAATGGAAGGTTGGAGATTGGACGGTAATTTTACTGGATCTCCGGGTCCAAAGATGGCTTCTTTAAGAGGGGTCTCACCAGAGCCTCATTCAAGGCATCCGGAAAGACACTCTTGGAAAGGGAACACCGTACAATCAAGGCAAACACCGGGCCAACAGAGTCAACGCATCTTATTAAAAAATGCATTGGCACTGGGTCCAGTTCACAAAAGGTATGCTTCATATTGGTTGCTACCTCAATAACCTCACTAACCTCCACTGGTCTAAACTCTCCGCAACCAGACGGAGTGCACTCAGAACACATCAGGTGATCACTGCCAGCTATAACATTGCTGGCTGAAGAAGCCACCCACTGGATCGAGGACACCCTGTCCGAAAAGAACCGAGCAAATTCCTCACAATCAGTATTGGAAAAACCCTCCGGGCTGCAAACAGGCAGGATGTAAAAGCCTATCAACAGTCCAGAAGAGTGAGGCGGTTGGTTCTTCCGCGGCAATCTTCCTAGAGAAAATAATGGTTTCTTATGGTTGATTGCCTCCTGGTACACACCGCAGGGGGCACGTAGGATCAGTTTATCCACTTCCAGATAGGATCTCCTCCAGCGGCGCTCCAATCTCCAACCCATCTTCTTCATCTCCCTGAGCTCACCATCAAACCATGGTGACCTCAGGTACGAAGTTCTGGGTCGTACACAGACAGGTGTGAGGGAGTTAATGGTGTCGGATAACACCCTATTATAGGTGTCAGCCCCAACAAAACACCTCCCCACATGCATCACCCACACTAGACAATTTCGCTGCACAAAAACCCTCAGGGTCAAACCCCATAAAGGCGGCAGCTATCATCTCAACAGGGAAGGGCTTATGGGAGAACTGCACCGTGCAATGATCAGACCAAAGGACCGGATTAATCCTGAGGTCACTAATCTCAAGTCCCAGTGAGAACACCAGGTCCAACATTTGGCCATCACGATGAGTCGGTGCAGTAGCAGCCTGCATCAAACCCAAGGAGGACATAGTCTGAGATAACTCATAGCTGTGTCTATATTCATGTCGTCGAATCAAACATTGAAATCCCCAGAAAACACATCTGAGGGATTCCAATGTTGCATCGACAACAAAATTCATGATCTCCTGCAGGAAATCTCCCATCGGCCCAGGAGGGCGATAGATGAGAAAAATCCTGCAGCCCACATCAGGTCCTCCAAGGATGGCCACACATTCAAAGGAACCCGGGGTTCTCACTGGGTGCACGGTGAAGGTCAAACTGGATCTAAAACAGATAGCTACACCGCCACCCCTGCATTCCACTCTGGGGCAGTGCACCACAGTATACCCAGGAGGGACTGTGGCCTCAAAAATCGGGCCTGCATCATCTCCCACCCAGGTCTTCATAATACAAGCCAGATCAACTGAAGAAATCAAAGCAGCAATAATCACTGTCTTATTTCTGATCGATCTGGCATTGCAAAGCACCGCCACCAGGGGATTTGGGGGTGGTGCAGCCCCACAGGTTACGTGGCCACTCGGTCTGGTGGACTCCCTTGGGATGGGCACCAACCACGTCTGTCCTCTCCCATGTGTCCGTTGTAACCCAGGGCACCTTCTGGACCTGACAACCTCAATCCTCCCATAGCCCATACATGGGTTGTTCGACAGTTACGACCGGCGCCATTCCTTCCAATCCCTACCTCCCTGCAGCATCTAATAGTAACATCTGATACTGGGAGGGGGAAAAAAGGACACAGGCCATGCAGCATTGAACTATCATAAACAATTCTAGCCCCTTTTAATCCTCCCATATTGCCCATATACATCTAAGGCACAAATAATTCTTAAATAACTATTAAACAATAAACTATTTAAGCCTAACAATATCCCGCCTAGCCTATTCAATCATCAAACATATATTATAACTTCTAAAATCATAGCAAAGTTGCTTACAATAGTACCCTCAAATTAGCTAATACTCACTCTCAATAATAATATACAGCAATAAACTATTCAGCTGTAAAATTACTTTTAAAAGGCACACAATAAACAAATAACCTTCCTCCTATGTCAGCTACACATTTCGATACTGAGTGGCGCTCACGCCACTCTGGCCTTCAGCTTGCAAGCAGGCGGGCAATTTAAGGAGCTGAAATCCTGCCTCAGGACACACAGGTCCTAACTCCCCCAAGTCACTTCTGGTGAAATGAAACAAAGCACAGACCTGCTGCACAGCCTCTCACACTGTGCAGGTCATGCAGTCCAGAAAACACAGACAAGCATCCAGTAATGTAAGGGCTCACTCCAACCTTTCAGGAAATCCCAACCGCTGACGGCGCACACAGTTGGCACAGTTAGAGAACGCACAATTAGGCATGAGCCGAGCGCAGCAATTTAAGGAACTGAAATCCTGCCCTCAGGATACACAGGTCCTAACTCCCCCAAGTCACTTCTGGCGAAATGAAACAAAGCACAGACCTGCTGCACAGCCTCTCACACTGTGCAGGTCATGCAGTCCAGAAAACACAGACAAGCGTCCAGTAATGTAAGGGGCTCACTCCAACCTTTCAGGAAATCCCAACCGCTGACGAGCAGCGACACAGTTTGGCACAGTTAGAACGCACTAATTAGCCGCTTGCGCGCGGCGCAGCAATTTAAGGGAACTGAAATCCCCTGCCTCAGGATACACAGGTCCTAACTCCCCCCAAGTCACTTCTGGCGAAATGAAACAAAGCACAGACCTGCTGCACAGCCTCTCACACTGTGCAGGTCATGCAGTCCAGAAAACACAGACAAGCATCCAGCAATGTAAGGGGCTCACTCCAACCTTTAAGGAAATCCCAACTGCTGACGAGCGGCGACACAGTTTGGCACAGTTAGAACGCATTAATTAGCCACTTGCGAGCGGAGCGGCAATTTAAGGGAACTGAAATCTCCTGCCTCAGGACACACAGGTCCTAACTCCCCCTAAGTCACTTCTGGCGAAATGAAACAAAGCACAGACCTGCTGCACAGCCTCTCACACTGTGCAGGTCATGCAGTCCAGAAAACACAGACATCGTCCAGCAATGTAGACTCACTCAACCTTTCAGGAAATCCCAACCGCTGACGGCGGCGACACAGTTTGGCACAGTTAGAGCACTAATTTACCTGAAGAGATTCTGCACGTGCACCCTGTTGTTGTCTCTAAGATATTTGAAGGTTTCTATCATGTCCCCACAATTCCTGCATTGTTCTACCGAGTATAATTAGAGGTCATCCAGTCTTGCCTCGTATAGTTTCTGATGCAAGACCTGCACCATCTTTGTTGCTCTTCTCTGTACTGTCTCCAGCCTATCTATGTCCTTCCTGAGGTGTGGCCTCCAGAATTGGACACAGTACTCCAAGTGAGGCTTGACCAGGGACCGATACAGGGGCATGATTACTTCATGCTTTCTGCTCATGATGCCCCTCCCTATGCATCTCAGGATACCACTAACCTTTGTGCTGCTTTCACATTGTCTTTTGACCTTAAGGTTATCTGATATGATCACCACTAGGTCTCACTCCTGCCTGGTAGCCACCAGCTACTCCCCTCCCATTGAGTACAGTTTCCCTGGGTTATGCTTTTCCAGGTGCATGATCTTGCATTTTTTGGCATTGAATTTCAATTGCCAGGCCTTGGACCACTCCTCCAGTTTTCAGAGATCAGCTTCCATGCTTTGCTGTCCCTCTGTTGTGTCTACCCTGTTGCCAATTTTGGTGTCATCTGCAAACAGGCACACCTTTCCCTCAAGTACATCTGCAATGTCGCCGATGAATATGGTGAAGAGGATCGCCACAGAACGGAACCCTATGGGACTCTGCTATTCACGCCCCTCCACAGACAGAGTGTCATTTACTACTCTCTGAGTTCTCCCATGTAGCCAGTTTCTGATCCAGTTTGTAACCTCAGGCCCAGTTCCCATGTTCTTCAGTTTTTTGACTAGTCTCCTATGCGGAATGGAGTCAAACGCTTTGCTGAAGTCCAGGTAAACCACATCCACTGCCCCACCCTGATCCACTGTTTTGGTGACCCAATTGAAAAAATCAACCAGGTTTGTCTGGAAGGACCTCCCTGCCATGAAACCATGTTGCTTTTTGTCTAGCTGACCAGTTTGCTCCAAAAAAGCTATAATTCTTCCTTCAGCAGGGACTCCATCAGTTTTCCCATGACTGACGTTAGACTAACTGGATGCTAATTACCTGGCTGTTCCTTGCTTCCACTCTTGTGAAGTGGTACTACTGTTGCACTCTTCCAATCCTCTGGCACCTCCCGCTACTTAATGATTTGTTAAAGAGCACTCCTAAGGGGGTTGCCAGTTCACTCCCTAGTTCTTTCAGTATTCTTGGGTGTATCCCATCTGGCCTCATAGCTTTGTCTACCTTTAACTTTTCTATTTTCCTCCAGGACCCTTTCCTCTGTGAAGGGACCCGCGTCTATTCCTTCAATCAGACACTTCTTTATGCCTATTGTTGGTCTGTTACCATCTGCTTCCTGTGTGAAGACTGGAAGAAGTACTCATTGAGTGCCTCTGTCTTCTCCCGTCTTGCTCTCTGGTTTGTCTGTCTTTGTTTGTGATTCTAACAATGCCCCTTTGGTCTTCCTTTTTCACATCTGTACCTTAGAAGGTTTGTTACCTTTTTACTTCCTGAGCTATCCTAACCTCTGTTTGAGCCTTTGCATTTCTTATCACTTTCCCTGTCTCTTTTAGTTTCTGTTTATATTCTGTTTTGTCTGCCTCGTTCCCCGACTCCTTGTTTTTTCTGAAGGCTATGCACTTTTCTCTCACCATGGTTGCCACCCCTTTGGAAAACCATAGTGAGTTTTTCCTCCTTTTGTTCTTACTAATGATGGGTACACTGTGATGAGACCACGGTTATTGCATCCTTCAACCTTGTCCAATATTCCTCAACATTCCCTTCTGTCGAGTTACTAAGACTGTCTCTTAGGCAGGCATTCATGTTTGTAAATTCTGCCTTCCTGAAGTCAAGGACCTTCAGTTTGGAGTGTGGAGTTTACAGTCCTTTTACCCTGAACCATACCGTGTTATGATCACTGTTGCCCAGGTGGTTCCCTATTTCAACAACTGTAACCCTATCACTATTTGTGAATATCAGATCTAGAGCCATGTTACTCCTTGCGTGTGATGTCACTAGTTGACTTAGGCCTGCTTCCTGTAGTGTGACTAGGAATTCCTGCTCTTCTGTGATGCCGCTGTGTGGGTATTCCAATCTATATCCGACAGATTGAAATCCCCACCAGCACCACATCCCTTTGCTCGATATCTGGAGGATGGCTTCCAGGATTTCTTATCCCTGGCTTCCTCCTGATTTGGGGGTCTGTAGATTATTCCACCTGAATGTGTTTCTGGCTTCCTGCCCCTATTGTGATCCATAGATATTTTGTTTTCCCTAATGCCTACAGCATTTCTGTAGCATTGATGGTATCCTTAAAATAAATAACTACCCCAATCGCTTTTTCCCAGTCCTATCTCTCCTAAACAAGTTGTACCCAGGGATAGTCACCTCCCAGTCATGATTATTTGTTAACCATGTTTCAGTCACGGCCACCAGTCTAGTCCTGCCTCAGCTATTGTGCAGTGAGGTCATTCATCTTGTTAGCCAGATCAGTACACTGAGACACAGTGCTGACCACTCTTGCTGTGTCTCTTTGTTTGTCATGCCTCCTTGATCTTATTGTTCGTCCTTTATAGTTTTCCTCTTTATGGTTCCTCCTTTTCCATTGTGATAGTCAACACCAGAGCTGGAAAGGGTTTTATGTTTCCGGCTATCTGCTTTTGCTATCCTGGAGTGTGTAGATTTGGTGCTAGCTGGAGGAGGAGGACAGCAGGCTCTATGTGTGCTTCTCCTAGAGCTACCATCATCTCCTCCCACTAGTTTAAATGTCCTACATGGACATCAGATTTCTGGCCCAGTGCTCTGACTCCATCTTTAGTTAGGTGGAGGCCTTTGAATTTAAGTACTCTTCCGGAAGTTGCCCAAGTTTCCTTTGTGTGTCATCAGTCCTTGAGCCATGCGTTGAGTCCACTTATCTCTTTCTCTGTGATTTTTGCCTGTTCTTCCCTTTTCCCAAACAGGCAGAATCTCAGAGAATGCAATGCTGGATGAAAATAAAACCAATTTCTCCCCAAGCTGCCCAATGTGCTCCTTAACCTCCTTGACTGACCATCTAGCAAGGTCATTGGTCCCTAGGTAGACCAGGATGTTTGAGCCTCTTCCTTTTTAACTGTGTTGACTATTTGGTCAGTGTCCCTTCAAGTGGATGCTCTGGAGACTTCTGACCTGCACATCTGCACATTTGTTTTGCCTCAGGTGGGGGTCCACACCGAGAATCATGGAGTCCTCTATGATTATGATTTTTTTCCTGTTGAGGTTTTGCTTATGATGTTGTTTTGCAATCCTTTTGCATTTGGCATTCCTTTTGCGCGAGACATTTTCCATCATTATGGATGGTATGGATGCAAGAGGTGTGTACCTGTTTGCTGTGTTTAGAGAGCTTTGCTGGTTTGGGAGAGTTGCCAGAGCTCTGCCCCCTTTTCCTGCAACCAGTTGCCATCCCCCAGGCCTGGTCGTTCTCTGGGGAGAGGTGTGCTGGGTTGATGTCGGAGATGTGGAGGTGCACTCCTAAAAGGAATGTTTCCTTGTTGGTGGTTATGCAGGATGCTGATCTCACCCCATGCCTCCTGCAGCTGATTCCTGAGGTGACATGTCTCCGAGCATGTGGGACAGCTTGGCCCGCAGTGTTGGCAGCCAAAGATATCCATGTGAGTGCCAGTGGATGAAAAGAAAGAGTACATAATTATTCAAATGTTGAGGAATATGATCTGTTCCAGGTAGATGAAAGAGAAACAGGCTTTTTGTTTTTGTCTTCTAGTCAGGTCAGGTCAGTGATGATGACATGCAGAACCTATATAGGAAGAGGACCTGGGGTGGGATTAGGGGTTGGGTGAGAGGGCAGAACCTTTGTTACCCTTCTAGCTGAAAAAACAATCAGTTTGTTAAGGTCTGCCACTTAGTAGTGCAACTTGAGACTGGAGTCTCTTTCCAGTTGGTGAAGACCAGTGAAGCTCAGCAGACAGTAAGGCTAGGAGCTGAACCACATTTGGCTTATGCCTCCTAGTGTTGCCCTTTGTGTCTGAGCTGTTGCTTCCGGTTGTTTCTGTCTGAGAGCTTTGTAATAGCCAACCACTATTTCTGTGGTGGGTACAGCTAGGGGCTGGACCGCTCTTGAATATGCCTCCTAGGGCTGCCCTTTGTGTCTGAGCTGTTGCTTCCACTGAGAGCATTCTATTAGTTGACCACTATTTCAGTAGTGGTACAGCAGTACAAATGCTGATTTACATACAGCACCTAGGAATTCTGGGTAAGTGTTCCAATTGCTCCTTATGCTGAGAGAGCAGCCACTTGCTGGGTCTGAGCAGAGTGATCGAGGAGAAGAGTCACCTCAGCAGAGATAGGAGCCTGGACTGTGCACTCCAAGGAGGATTCAGCCAGGTAGAACTGCTGTCAAGGAATCCCTGATTCTGCACCTGTTGGAGTCTGCCTTGCCTCCGTGATTGGTCTCTCTCCCAGTTCGTGAAGTTCAGTGAAGCTCAGCAGAAGAAAGCAGCTGCTGGCTGGGTCTGAGCAGAGCAATCGAGGAGAGAAATTGCCTCAGCAGAGATAGGAGCTGGGACTGTGCACTCCAAGGGGGATTCAGTGAGATAGAACTGCTGTCAAGGAATCCTACTTTGCATCTGTCAGAGTCTGCCTTCCTCCATGATCGGTCTCTCTCCCAGTTGGTGAAGATCAGTGAAGCTCAGCAGACAGTAAGGCTAGGGCTGGACCACATTTGGCGAATGCCTCCTAGGGTTGCCCTTTGTGCCTGAGCTGTTGTGCGGAAAAATTGCTGTTCTGCGGATCTCAATATTTTCCGTGGAAAGTGTTATGGAATAATTTTCCACAGAAAATGCTGTTCTATAGAATATTATTCCATGGATCACAGTAGGCTGAATTCATGAAGTACCAGCAAAATTCCAGCAGAAATTCTGCTGGGGAATGATCATTCTGTGCTACTTTCGTCAGCAGAATTCTGCATTCCACACAGCCCTACTTGCTGGTGTGTTGTTCACTCTGTGGCTCTGAGTATTGCTGCCTGTGCTACCTTTTGGATACATTCTCCATAGCCTCTATTCCTTCACTGATATAGGGGTTACTCCACCCTTTAACCATGCTCCTGACCCTCCTACACAAGGTGTATGTTGGAACTGACAGATCTCAATCATTGTTTCCAGAGGCCTGAATCTCCTTGTTGGCTACCAGATATAACTGGGCTTTGCAACCATTACCTGTCATTTACAAATCTTATTCAGGCTTAAGGCATTATAGCAAACCACTTTCAATGCTCTCACCTTTTTCTTTTAAACTGCCATTCCTGAACCATGCTTACAAGTGGTACTTTAAACTAGTACCACTTACTTGATCCATGACTCCAACACTGCACTCATTCACTGGTCCTGGCTACAGAAAAAATGCACGATCAACCAGATATAAAACTGCTACCATTTTATTAATAAAAAAATAAAAGACTGCTACATCAAACATGGACAGCAAGTACCAATCTGTCTGTCTCAAGAAACAAGAAACAAAACCACCATCTTTATCTATCTGTCCCACTCACATGCAAAGCAACAGCCAATCAAAATCACACTGTTACCATATGAACATAGTATCCCCTAGCAACCACGTCCACATCCTTTGCAACCAGCTGTAATCAGTGTATGAATACATAACAGCAAAAATTCTCACTATTGTATAAAACAAAACTGCCAAATTAAATAAAAAGAATTAAAAGCTACACCAATAAATCTGACTCCTGTTGCATAATGGAATATGCAATGGGAACTTGTTAATAATGATTTATCTGCACTCAAGTTGTTTGATCTTGGACACCACACTCATGGCTTACACCACTCATGAGGTTACCTGAGTTCAAGTGCTCTTGTGCAGATAAATAATTTATTTGGTTGTCCCCATTGCATATCCCTATATAGCAGGGAAGTAAACAAGACTCTACTAAAACCATTACATATATGTAATAATAAAGGGTGCTAACCAGAAAAGGAGCCAACTGAAATGCTCATTCAAACCAGGAGGTGTATAAGACTTTAAATTGCCAAAAAGCTCTCTATGTAATAATAACTATCGATATCCCCACTCTGGACCTACCACAACCCTTTTCAACCACCATAAAATAAAATGTATGATTCCGACTAGATGGGATAAAATGGGAGGATAATGCATTTCTGAATCCTTATCAATACATCTCAAATGTTCACCTATTCACAGTTTGAATCTACAACTTGTCTTGCCAATACAGAAACTGCTGCACAAACAAGATGCCAAATGTATAACAGATGATGCATTGCAATCAATGTAATCCCTGGATTCAAACACTTTTGCCACATTAAGGACTTGAAAATTACTCCTGTTCTTAATATACTCACATAACTTACAATTTCTACATTTAAAATTGCCACAGGGTTATCCTAGTTTATTTCTCTGTAACTTTCCTATACAAACTATGTGTTACTCTATCTGCCAAGTTCTGACCCTGTTTAAACATCAATCTAGGTCTCTGTTGAGTAACCTGGTGTAATCTCGACTCTGCATATAATATATGCCAATTATCCAGAATCACCTTTTTAACCAAGTGTGATTATACATGAAATCTTGTAATAAAACTAATATTATTATGTTCCCTGTTCATATCTTGGCTTCTAGCAGATCTATCATATGGCCTCCCATTTATATTATCTAACATCTGGGTCCTATAGATCTGAACTACAGATCGTACAGCTTTTTCAATAAAAGACTTATTATAGCTTCTGTCTAAAAAAAGTCTGTCTAGAGTATGAGCCCCCCTGTCATATGCCTGCAGGTCACTGCAACTGCACTTTAATCTAACAAATTATCCTTTGTGAATATTCTCTATATCTCTCCTGAGATACTGGCTTCTGAAATTTAACAGCAAATTTGTGTCTGTAGTTTTGTGATGGAAATCAGTTAGAATACCCTCTGCCATCCATTGAAAGCTACAAATCCAAACAATTCACTGTTTGCTTATGGCATCTCATAGCCAATTTTAAATTAGGATTCCTTTTCTCCCTCCCCTTTTCTCTCTCTCTTTTGTTTCTTTTCAGTTTTGCACACTTTGTATGATAATACTGGCTGTTTATTTTGATAGTCCTTGTACAAAATATGTTATTGATTATTTTATTTGATTATGTTTTGCATTGGACACTTATTGGGTTATGTCCTTTACATCTCTTCATTATAAGAGAAGGGCTATTCTTGCTCTATTAAGTCTTGATAAATCACTAGATTGGGTGTTGACTGGTATATTTTCACTAATAAAGTTTTATCTTCACCAAAGTGTTTTGCTTACCAGCATTCCTTTCAGTTTGCCCAGCTTTGTTGTGACTTGCTGGTGTGTTTTCCTCTGTGGCTCCTGAATATTGTTACCTGTGCTATCTTTTGGATATGAGGGCGTTCTCCATAGCCTCTATTACTTCACTGATATAGGGGGTTACTCCACCCCTTTACCCATGCTCCTGTCCCTCCTACACAAGGTGTATGTTTGAACTGCCAGATCTCAGTCATTGTTTCCAGAGGCCAAAATCTCCTTGCTGGCTACCAGATGTAACTGGGCTTTGCAACCATTATCTGTAGTTCACTAATCTTGTTCAGGCTTCTGGCATTTAGGCAGACCACCTTCAATACTCTCACCTTATTCCCCCTTCCCTTACCTGCTCTCCAGTTACTACCTGCCACACCCTTCCTACTCTACCACTTTCCACTCCTACTGGGTGGTTTGTCATGATCCCACCTTCCTAGCTCTTTTCTGTTCCCTGCCCTTGCCAGCATTAGCAGCCCTAGTTCTTTCCCATTTCTGAGGAGTTCTTCCTAGGTTGTCTCTGCCCGCCCCAAACTAGAGAATTCCCAGTTTCTTCCTCACCCTCGTTCAGTTTAAATGATGACAACCAGGAATAAGTTTTCTTCATTTGGGAAGGTGATCAGTTACCGAGTGGGAGGACCACTACACTATGGAAAAAACATTTTTCTTATGGGGTTAGCAAATCGTGGAGGACACCACTACAATATAAAAATATTATTTATCATATGGGTTCAGAGATCGGGGAGGGACCCTGGACTACAGGGAATACATTTAAGTTATTTGGGGATGGTGATCAGAGACCGGAAGAGGGGTGAGACCGCTACACAATGGAAAATGTTTTTCATTTGGGATCGGTGATTGGGAAGGAGGAGGAACACTACACTGCAGAAAACATATATTGCCTATGGGGTTGGCAACTGGGAAGGCACCACTAGACCACCAGGGAATACATTAATTTATTTGGTGCCGTGACTGAAGAAAGGGAAGGAGTGTGGGGGCTGCAGTACTCCACCAACCACTTGAGTTGTGAGGATCATCACCAAGTTTTGTCATGATCCTCATCTTCTAGGCTCCTTTCTGTTCTCTGCCCTTGTCAGCATTAGCAACCCTAACCCTTTCCCATTTTTGAGGGAGTCCTTCCTAGCTTGTCTCTGCCCCTGAAACTAGGGAATTCCAAGATTCCGCCTCACCCTCATTCAGCTTAAATGATTATCCATGTAAACATCAAGCTTCTGCCCAATGCGCTTGTTATTTCAGTAAATACATGGAAGTCATAATTATTCTACTCTACACAATAGGTTCTTTACGTGTATGGAGCTTTACACAAACCTAGACACCTACCAACCTAGAAACATATTTTGCAAGGTTTCAGTCTTTCACTTATCATCACTGAAAATCACCTTGACATTCTTTGCATTATCAGCAGTACAGAGGCTCAACTGACTAAATCTCAAACTAGTGATAAGAATATGCCCCTGGCTATACACCTTGTAGCTTTTCTCACGCAATGACTTTAAAAGATAAACTGTGAAATGGAGCATTAATGTTTCATTTATCATCATTTGCCAACCCATCATGATTTACATACCCATATCTTTTAAAGATGTGCTCCCAGACACGTACATTCCTGTTGTGTAATGATAAGAAATATTTCTGAGTAAAATATTATATAAAATTAAACTGGGCCATTAGGACAGCCAAAATAATTCTCATCAACATGATTTTCAAAAATATTAAAAAAACACAATTTTCCCAGTAATTCTTAATATCATGATTTCTAAAACTATTTAATAAAAAACATTATTTTTCCAATGATTAAACAGTACTGCAAATGTTTAAAACACTATTATTCCAATAATCAAACAGTACCACCAACATTTCAATGCAATTAAAATCGTTCATCAGATGAATCGGAAAAGCACATCAAATTAACAAATTATTACCAAGAATGAAAATCACTGATAAGATGATAAAAGTTGTGTACACCATTATTGTAGTGGTGCAGTATTCACTATTCACAGTATTTAGTGTTGGATAGTAGTTTCATGTTAAATTGCAGTTTTCAACTGCATATATAGGCTGATCCTCTGCAGAATTTTATAATCTTTTGAAATCATGTTTTTGTCTCAAGATCTCTTGATCTGCCTAGTTTGGTGACATTTGGGGCAGGATTCACAAAAATGCAAAGTGCTATGCAAATATTTGCACTGCACCTTGCAGCTGTGTTGGTGGGAATCTGCTATTCACAGTCAGATAGCGCACTGTGAATAGAGACAGGCAGGGCAGAGCTAATCTATACATCATGTGACTGAGCAGGAAGGCAAACTGCATTGCAGGCAGCAGAAGGATGCCAGGAAAGAGCTCAAAACAAAGGATCCATGGTATAAGCAGTCTTCAAGCCAGTCGATGAAAAGAGTAGTTGGAACTCACCACCTGCAGGCACAAGAACATTTTTGCCATCCACGGATCAGGCCAGTCTCATTTAAAGCCATAAACTGTAGAAATGAGAACGAAATTAACAAAAGTTGACAAAATGTAACTAAAAGAATACCACCACTAAGACATAACTCTCAAGGAGTGTTTCAGAGTATAGATTGAACCTTTATCATGTTAATTTGCATTTTGAACAATTGTATGTTAGCACTATACATAGATTTGCTTGGAATAATCACAAGAAAGAGATTTGTATGCTCATATTTCTCCTCTATTTGGGGTGAGCTTTGTACTCTGTTGTGATTTCATTCAATCAATTTCCTAGATCTACAGATTGCCAGGGTGAATGGTAACGTGGTCAGTGATCTTCCATTAGGAGAGAGAGAGATAGGAATTTGGTTGTCCTTGCCTTAAGCTGCCATCCTCAACACATTTTTAAAATATATTCCACAAAGCCAATTCTTACATATTAGTAGGAACTGCAGTGAGGAGGTAAGATATGACAAGAGTTGAGGAAATGGTGTCTAGGTTTGCCAGTAGAGGCTACAATAGGGATATAGTGGTATGAGCTGAAAAATAGACAAGACAACAATATAAATCTATCTTCCTTGTCCCTAGGGAAAACACCAGTAACACAGCACAAGACAGGGTCAGAATTATTACCACATACAGTATGCAAGCCAGACAAATTCAGGACATCACTCTGAACAACTGTGAGCCATAGAACTTGATCCAGTATTGGGGAATAGCATATATATCCCCTCCTTGTACAAGGACTATCAAAATAAACAGCCAGTATTATCATACAAAGTGTGCAAAACTGAAAAGAAACAAAAGAGAGAGAGAGAAAAAGGGGAGGGAGGAAAAGGAAACTTAATTTAAAATTGGCTATGAGATGCCATAAGCAAACAGTGAATTGTTTGATTTGTAGCTTTCAATGGATGGCAGAGGGTATTCTAACTGATTTCCATCACAAAACTACAGACACAAATTTGCTGTTAAATTTCAGAAGCCAGTATCTCAGGAGAGATATAGAGAATATTCACAAAGGATAATTTGTTAGATTAAAGTGCAGTTGCAGTGACCTGCAGGCATATGACAGGGGGGCTCATACTCTAGACAGACTTTTTTTAGACAGAAGCTATAATAAGTCTTTTATTGAAAAAGCTGTACGATCTGTAGTTCAGATCTATAGGACCCAGATGTTAGATAATATAAATGGGAGGCCATATGATAGATCTGCTAGAAGCCAAGATATGAACAGGGAACATAATAATATTAGTTTTATTACAAGATTTCATGTATAATCACACTTGGTTAAAAAGGTGATTCTGGATAATTGGCATATATTATATGCAGAGTCGAGATTACACCAGGTTACTCAACAGAGACCTAGATTGATGTTTAAACAGGGTCAGTAATTTGGCAGATAGAGTAACACATAGTTTGTATAGGAAAGTTACAGAGAAATAAACTAGGATAACCCTGTGGCAATTTTAAATGTAGAAATTGTAAGTTATGGAGTATATTAAGAACAGGAGTAATTTTCAAGTCCTTAATGTGGCAAAAGTGTTTGAATCCAGGGATTACATTGATTGCAATGCATCATCTGTTATACATTTGGCATCTTGTTTGTGCAGCAGTTTCTGTATTGGCAAGACAAGTTGTAGATTCAAACTGTGAATAGGTGAACATTTGAGATGTATTGATAAAGGGGATTCAGAAAATGCATTATCCTCCCATTTTATCCCATCTAGTCGGAATCATACATTTTATTTTATGGTGGTTGAAAGGGTTGTGGTAGGTCCAGAGTGGGGATATCGATAGGTTATTATTACATAGAGAGGCTTTTTGGCAATTTAAAGTCTTATACACCTCCTGGTTTGAATGAGCATTTCTTGGTTCCTTTCTGGGTTAGCACCCTTTATTATTACATATATGTAATGGTTTTAGTAGAGTCTTGTTTACTTCCTCATACTCTATATAGGGATATGCAATGGAAACTAATAAATTATTTATCTGCACAAGAGCACTTGAACTCAGGTAACCTCATGAGTGGTGTAAGCCATGAGTGTGGTGTCCAAGATCAAACAACTTGAGTGCAGATAAATCATTTATTTAGCAAGTTCCCCATTGCATATTCCATTTATGCAACAGGAGTCAGATTTATTGGTGTAGCTTTTAATTCTTTTTTATTTAATTTGGCAGTTTTGTTTTATACAATAGTGAGAATTTTTGCTGTTATGTATTCATACACTGATTACAGCTGGTTGCAAAGGATGTGGACGTGGTTGCTAGGGGATACTATGTTCATATGGTAACAGTGTGATTTTGATTGGCTGTTGCTTTGCATGTGAGTGGGACAGATAGATAAAGATGGTGGTTTTGTTTCTTGTTTCTTGAGACAGACAGATTGGTACTTGCTGTCCATGTTTGATGTAGCAGTCTTTTATTTTTTTATTAATAAAATGGTAGCAGTTTTATATCTGGTTGATCGTGCATTTTTTCTGTAGCCAGGACCAGTGAATGAGTGCAGTGTTGGAGTCATGGATCAAGTAAGTGGTACTAGTTTAAAGTACCACTTGTAAGCATGGTTCAGGAATGGCAGTTTAAAAAGAAAAAAGGTGAGAGCATTGAAAGTGGTTTGCTATAATGCCTTAAGCCTGAATAAGATTTGTAAATGACAGGTAATGGTTGCAAAGCCCAGTTATATCTGGTAGCCAACAAGGAGATTCAGGCCTCTGGAAACAATGATTGAGATCTGTCAGTTCCAACATACACCTTGTGTAGGAGGGTCAGGAGCATGGTTAAGGGGTGGAGTAACCTTATCAGTGAAGGAATAGAGGCTATGGAGAATGTATCCAAAAGGTAGCACAGGCAGCAATACTCAGAGCCACAGAGTGAACAACACACCAGCAAGTAGGGCTGTGTGGAATGCAGAATTCTGCTGACGAAAGTAGCACAGAATGATCATTCCCAGCAGAATTTCTGCTGGAATTTTGCTGGTACTTCTGGAATTCAGCCTACTGTGATCCATGGAATAATATTCTATAGAACAGCATTTTCTGTGGAAAATTATTCCATAACACTTTCCACGGAAAATATTGAGATCCGCAGAACAGCAATTTTTCCGCACAACAGCTCAGGCACAAAGGGCAACCCTAGGAGGCATTCGCCAAATGTGGTCCAGCCCCTAGCCTTACTGTCTGCTGAGCTTCACTGATCTTCACCAACTGGGAGAGAGACCGATCATGGAGGGAAGGCAGACTCTGACAGATGCAGAAGTAGGGATCCTTGACAGCAGTTCTATCTCACTGAATCCCCTTGAGTGCACAGTCCAGCTCCTATCTCTGCTGAGGCATTTCTCCTCGATTGCTCTGCTCAGACCCAGCCAGCAGCTGCTTCTTCTGCTGAGCTTCACTGAACTTCACGAACTGGGAGAGAGACCAATCACGGAGGCAAGGCAGACTCCAACAGGTGCAGAATCAGGGATTCCTTGACAGCAGTTCTACCTGGCTGAATCCTCCTTGAGTGCACAGTCCAGGCTCCTATCTCTGCTGAGGTGACTCTTCTCCTCATCACCTGCTCAGACCCAGCAAGTGGCTGCTCTCTCAGCATAAGGAGCAATTGGAACACTTACCCAGAATTCCTAGGTGCTGTATGTAAATCAGCATTTGTACTGCTGTACCACTACTGAAATAGTGGTCAACTAATAGAATGCTCTCAGTGGGAAGCAACAGCTCAGACACAAAGGGCAGCCCTAGGAGGCATATTCCAAGAGCGGTCCAGCCCCTAGCTGTACCCACCACAGAAATAGTGGTTGGCTATTACAAAGCTCTCAGACAGAAACAACCGGAAGCAACAGCTCAGACACAAAGGGCAACACTAGGAGGCATAAGCCAAATGTGGTTCAGCTCCTAGCCTTACTGTCTGCTGAGCTTCACTGGTCTTCACCAACTGGAAAAGAGACTCAGTCTCAAGTTGCACTACTAAGTGGCAGACCTTAACAAACTGATTGTTTTTTCAGCTAGAAGGAGTAACAAAGGTTCTGCCCCTCACCCAACCCCTAATCCCACCCACCCCCGGTCCTCTTCCTATATAGGTTCTGCATGTCATCATCACTGACCTGACCTGACTAGAAGACAAAAACAAAAAGCCTGTTTCTCTTTCATCTACCTGAAACAGATCATATTCCTCAACATTTGAATAATTATGTACTCTTTCTTTTCATCCACTGGCACTCACATGGATATCTTTGTTGCCAACACTGCGGGCCAAGCTGTCCCACATGCTCGGAGACATGTCACCTCAGGAATCAGCTGCAGGAGGCATGGGGTGAGATCAGCATCCTGCATAACCACCAACAAGGAAACATTCCTTTAGGAGTGCACCTCCACATCTCCGACATCAACCCAGCACACCTCTCCCCAGAGAACCACCAGGCCTGGGGGATGGCAACTGGTTGCAGGAAAAGGGGCAGAGCCTGGCAACCTCCCAAACCAGCAAAGCTCTCTAAACACAGCAAACAGGTACACACCTCTTGCATCCATACCATCCATAATGATGGAAAATGTCTCGCAGTAAAGGAATGCCAAATGCAAAAGGATTGCAAAACAACATCATAAGCAAAACCTCAACAGAAAAAACATCATCATAGAGGACTCCATGATTCATGTGGGACCCCCACCTGAGGCAAAACAAATGTGTAGATGTGCAGGTCAGAAGTCTCCCAGGAGCATCCACTTGAAGGACACTGACCAAATAGTCAACACAGTTAAAAGGAAGAAGAGGGCTCAAACATCCTGGTCTACCTAGGGACCAATGACCTTGCTAGATGGTCAGTCAAGGAGGTTAAGGAGCCATTGGGCAGCTTGGGGAGAAATTGGTTTTATTTTCATCCAGCATTGCATTCTCTGAGATTCTGCCTGTTTGGGAAAAGGGAAGAACAGGCAAAAATCACAGAGAAAGAGATAAGTGGACTCAACGCATGGCTCAAGGACTGATGACACACAAAGGAAACTTGGGCAACTTCCGGAAAGGGAGTACTTAAATTCAAAGGCCTCCACCTAACTAAAGATGGAGTCAGAGCATCAATAGAAATCTGATGTCCATGTAGGACATTTAAACTAGTGGAGGGAGATGATGGTAGCTCTAGGAGAAGCACACACAGAGCCTGCTGTCCTCCTCCAGCTAGCACCAAATCTACACACTCCAGGATAGCAAAAGCAGATAGCCGGAAACATAAAACCCTTTCCAGCTCTGGTGTTGACTATCACAATGGAAAAGGAGGAACCATAAAGAGGGAAAACTATAAAGGGACGAACAATAAGATCAAGGGAGGCATGACAAACAAAGAGACACAGCAAGAGTGGTCAGCACTGTGTCTCAGTGTACACAGTCTGGCTAACAAGATGAATGACCTCACTGCCACAATAGCTGAGGCAGGACTAGACTGGGTGGCCGTGACTGAAACATGGTTAACAAATAATCATGACTGGGAGGTGACTATCCCTGGGTACAACTTGTTTAGGAGAGATAGGACTGGGAAAAAGCGATTGGGGTAGTTATTTATTTTATGATACCATCAATGCTACAGAAATGCTGCAGGCATTAGGAAAACAGAGTATCTATGGATCACAATAGGGCAGGAAGCCAGAACACATTCAGGTAGGAATAATCTACAGACCCCAAATCAGGAGGAAGCCAGGATAAGGAAATCCTGGAAGCCATCCTCCAGATATCAGGCAAGGGATGTGGTGCTGGTGGGGATTTCAATCTGCCGGATATAGATTGGAATACCCACACAGCGGCATCACAGAAGAGCAGGGAATTCCTAGTCACACTACAGGAAGCAGGCCTAAGTCAACTAGTGACATCACACGCAAGGAGTAACATGGCTCTAGATCTGATATTCACAAATAGTGATAGGGTTACAGTTGTTGAAATAGGGAACCACCTGGGCAACAGTGATCATAACACGGTATGGTTCAGGGTAAAAAGGACTGTAAACTCCACACACTCCAAACTGAAGGTCCTTGACTTCAGGAAGGCAGAATTTACAAACATGAATGCCTGCCTAAGAGACAGTCTTAGTAACTCGACAGAAGGGAATGTTGAGGAATATTGGACAAGGTTGAAGGATGCAATAACCGTGGTCTCATCACAGTGTACCCATCATTAGTAAGAACAAAGGAGGAAAACTCACTATGGTTTTCCAAAGGGTGGCAACCATGGTGAGAAAAGTGCATAGCCTTCAGAAAAACAAGGAGTCGGGGAACGAGGCAGACAAAACAGAATATAAACAGAAACTAAAAGAGACAGGAAAGTGATAAAATGCAAAGGCTCAAACAGAGGTTAGGATAGCTCAGGAAGTAAAAAAGGGTAACAAAACCTTCTACAGGTACAGATGTGAAAAAAGGAAGACCAAAGGGGGCATTGTTAGAATCACAAACAAAGACAGACAAACCAGAGAGCAAGACGGGGAGAAGACAGAGGCACTCAATGAGTACTTCTTCTCAGTCTTCACACAGGAAGCAGATGGTAACAGACCAACAATAGGCATAAAGAAGTGTCTGATTGAAGGAATAGACGCGGGTCCCTTCACAGAGGAAAGGGTCCTGGAGGAAAATAGAAAAGTTAAAGGTAGACAAAGCTATGAGGCCAGATGGGATACACCCAAGAATACTGAAAGAACTAGGGAGTGAACTGGCAACCCCTTAGAGTGCTCTTTAACAAATCATTAAGTAGCGGAGGTGCCAGAGGATTGGAAGAGTGCAACAGTAGTACCACTTCACAAGAGTGGAAGCAAGGAACAGCCAGGTAATTAGCATCCAGTTAGTCTAACGTCAGTCATGGGAAAACTGATGGAGTCCCTGCTGAAGGAAGAATTATAGCTTTTTGGAGCAAACTGGTCAGCTAGACAAAAGCAACATGGTTTCATGGCAGGAGGTCCTTCCAGACAAACCTGGTTGATTTTTTCAATTGGGTCACCAAAACAGTGGATCAGGGTGGGGCAGTGGATGTGGTTTACCTGGACTTCAGCAAAGCGTTTGACTCCATTCCGCACAGGAGACTAGTCAAAAAACTGAAGAACATGGGAACTGGGCCTGAGGTTACAAACTGGATCAGAAACTGGCTACATGGGAGAACTCAGAGAGTATTAGTAAATGACACTCTGTCTGTGGAGGGGAGCGTGAATAGCAGAGTCCCATAGGGTTCCGTTCTGTGGCCGATCCTCTTCACCATATTCATCGGCGACATTGCAGATGTACTTGAGGGAAAGGTGTGCCTGTTTGCAGATGACACCAAAATTGGCAACAGGGTAGACACAACAGAGGGACAGCAAAGCATGGAAGCTGATCTCTGAAAACTGGAGGAGTGGTCCAAGGCCTGGCAATTGAAATTCAATGCCAAAAAATGCAAGATCATGCACCTGGAAAAGCATAACCCAGGGAAACTGTACTCAATGGGAGGGGAGTAGCTGGTGGCTACCAGGCAGGAGTGAGACCTAGTGGTGATCATATCAGATAACCTTAAGGTCAAAAGACAATGTGAAAAGGCAGCACCAAAGGTTAGTGGTATCCTGAGATGCATAGGGAGGGGCATCATGAGCAGAAAGCATGAAGTAATCATGCCCCTGTATCGGTCCCTGGTCAAGCCTCACTTGGAGTACTGTGTCCAATTCTGGAGGCCACACCTCAGGAAGGACATAGATAGGCTGGAGACAGTACAGAGAAGAGCAACAAAGATGGTGCAGGTCTTGCATCAGAAACTATACGAGGCAAGACTGGATGACCTCTAATTATACTCGGTAGAACAATGCAGGAATTGTGGGGACATGATAGAAACCTTCAAATATCTTAGAGACAACAACAGGGTGCACGTGCAGAATCTCTTTCAGGTAAATTAGTGCGTTCTAACTGTGCCAAACTGTGTCGCCGTCAGCGGTTGGGATTTCCTGAAAGGTTGAGTGAGCTCTCATATTGCTGGACGATGTCTGTGTTTTCTGACTGCATGACCTGCACAGTGTGAGAGGCTGTGCAGCAGGTCTGTGCTTTGTTTCATTTCGCCAGAAGTGACTTAGGGAGTTAGGACCTGTGTGTCCTGAGGCAGGGGATTTCAGTTCCTTTAAATTGCTGCGCCACGGCAAGCGGCTAATTAGTGCTCTAACTGTGCCAAACTGTGTCGCTGCTCGTCAGCGGTTGGGATTTCCTGAAAGGTTGGAGTGAGCCCCTTACATTACTGGACGCTTGTCTGTGTTTTCTGGACTGCATGACCTGCACAGTGTGAGAGGCTGTGCAGCAGGTCTGTGCTTTGTTTCATTTCGCCAGAAGTGACTTGGGGAGTTAGGACCTGTGTATCCTGAGGGCAGGGATTTCAGTTCCTTAAATTGCTGCGCCCGGCTCTTAAGCGGCCAATTAGTGCTGCTCTAACTGTGCCAACTGTGTCAGCGGTTGGGATTTCCTGAAAGGTTGGAGGAGCCCCTACATTACTGGATGCTTGTCTGTGTTTTCTGGACTGCATGACCTGCACAGTGTGAGAGGCTGTGCAGCAGGTCTGTGCTTTGTTTCATTTCACGGAAGTGACTTGGGGAGTTAGGACCTGTGTGTCCTGAGGCAGGGATTTCAGCTCCTTAAATTGCCACGCTGCTTGCAAGCTGAAGGCTAGAGTGGCGTGAGCGCCACTCAGTATCGAAATGTGTAGCTGACATAGGAGGAAGGTTATTTGTTTATTGTGTGCCTTTTAAAAGTAATTTTACAGCTGAATAGTTTATTGCTGTATATTATTATTGAGAGTGAGTATTAGCTAATTTGAGGGTACTATTGTAAGCAACTTTGCTATGATTTTAGAAGTTATAATATATGTTTGATGATTGAATAGGCTAGGCGGGATATTGTTAGGCTTAAATAGTTTATTGTTTAATAGTTATTTAAGAATTATTTGTGCCTTAGATGTATATGGGCAATATGGGAGGATTAAAAGGGCTAGAATTGTTTATGATAGTTCAATGCTGCATGGCTCTGTGTCCTTTTTCCCTCCCAGTATCAGATGTTACTATTAGATGCTGCAGGAGGTAGGGATTGAAGGAATGGCGCCTGGTCGTATCGTCGAACAACCCATGTATGGGCTATGGGAGGATTGAGGTTGTCAGGTCCAGAAGGTGCCCTGGGTTACAACGGACACATGGGAGAGGACAGACGTGGTTGGTGCCCATCCCCAAGGAGTCCACCAGACCGAGTGGCCACGTAACCTGTGGGGCTGCACCACCCCCAAATCCCCTGGTGGCGGTGCTTTGCAATGCCAGATCGATCAGAAATAAGACAGTGATTATTGCTGCTTTGATTTCTTCAGTTGATCTGGCTTGTATTATGAAGACCTGTGGGGAGATGATGCAGGCCCTGATTTTTGAGGCCACAGTCCCTCCTGGGTATACTGTGGTGCACTGCCCCAGAGTGGAATGCAGGGGTGGCTGTAGCTATCTGTTTTAGATCCAGTTTGACCTTCACCGTGCACCCAGTGAGAACCCCGGTTCCTTTGAATGTGTGGCCATCCTTGGAGGACCTGATGTGGCTGCAGGATTTTTTCATCTATCGCCTCCTGGGCCGAGGGGAGATTTCCTGCAGGAGATCGCAGATTTTGTTGTCGATGCAACATTGGAATCCTCAGATGTGTTTTTCTGGGGATTTCAATGTTTGGTCTGACGACATGAATTATAGACACAGCTATGAGTTATCTCAGACTATGTCCTCCTTGGGTTTGATGCAGGCTGCTACTGCACCGACTCATCGTGATGGCCAAATGTTGGACCTGGTGTTCTCACTGGACTTGAGATTAGTGACCCCAGGATTAATCCGGTCCTTTGTCTGATCATTGCACGGTGCAGTTCTCACTTGGGGCTCCCGCCATAAGCCCTTCCCCTGTTGAGATGATAGCTGCCGCCTTTATGGGGTTTGACCCTGAGGGTTTTTGCGGCAGCGAAATTGTCTAGTGTGGGTGATGCATGTGGGGGAGGTGTTTTGTTGGGGCTGACACCTATAATAGGGTGTTATCCGACACCATTAACTCCCTCACACCTGTCTGTATCGACCCAGAGCACCCATACCTGAGGTCACCATGGTTTGATGGTGAGCTCAGGAGATGAAAGATGGGTTGGAGATTGGAGCACCGCTGGAGGAGATCCTATCTGGAAGTGGATAAACTGATCCTCGTGCCCCTGCGGTGTGTACCAGGAGGCAATCAACCATAAGAAACCATTATTTTCGTCTAGGAAGATTGCCCCGGAAGAACCAACCGCCTCACTCTTCTGGACTGTTGATAGGCTTTTACATCCCTGCCTGTTTGCAGCCCGGGAGGTTTTCCAATACTGATTGTGAGGAATTTGCTCGGTTCTTTTCGGACAGGGTGTCCTCGATCCAGTGGGTGGCTTCTTCAGCCAGCAATGTTATAGCTGGCAGTGATCACCTGATGTGTTCTGAGTGCACTGGCCTGGTTGCGAGAGTTTAGACCAGTGGAGGTTAGTGAGGTTATTGAGGTAGCAACCAATATGAAGCATACCTTTTGTGAACTGGACCCAGTGCCAATGCATTTTTAATAAGATGCGTTGACTCTGTTGGTCCGGTGTTTGCCTTGATTGTACGGTGTTCCTTTCCAAGAGTGTCTTTCCGGATGCCTTGAATGAGGCTCTGTGAGACCCTCTTAAAGAAGCCATCTTGGACCCGGAGATCCAGTAAAATTACTGTCTCAATCTCCAACCTTCCATTTCTGGGAAAGGTTGTTGAGAAGGTGGTAGAGCTTCAGTTGGAAGAGCACTTCAATCTCATGAGTTGTATGAACCCTTCCAGTCAGCTTTACTTGCCAGACATAGCACTGAAACGGCACTTGTTCGGTGCAAATGATCTCCTCAGGGCTAGAGATCGGGGAGACAAGACAATTCTTGTTCTCCTTGATCTCTCTTCAGCATTTGATACTGTGGACCATTGTGTGTTGCTTGACCGCTTTAGGGACCTATGTGGACTCACCAGTATCGCTATCAAATGGTTTGAGTCCTTTCTACCAACAGGAGGCAACGGGTTATGATGGGAAATTCTTCATCTATACCCAGTCTCTTTTTGGTGTTCTCAAGGATTGTGCTGGCCCCAATGTTGTTCGAGTATATATGCTGCCTCGTGGGATCATTAGGAAGTATGGTCTGAGTTTTCATTGTTATGCTAATGATACTCAGCTATACTTTTCCTTTGCCCCAGGAACATCAAATGCTGTGGATGTGCTAAACATCTGTCTGGCCGAGAAAACGACTGGATGGCCTCCAGCTGGTTAGGCTAAACCCGATAAGACGGAGGTATTGGTAGTGGAGTCGAACAGAGTCCGTGATAGGATGGCCTTTGACACAGAAACTGGGCTTGTTCTTGAACTGTGTCATTGAAGGCCTCCTCTTGGGTGCGAAATCTGGGAGTGATTTTGGACAGAGACTTAACCATGGAGATTCAAATATCCTCCACGGTTCGTTCCTGTTTTTACCATCTTAGAAACATTGCCAGGATTAAGCCCCTTGTTCCGCCTCTGGACCTCCCTACTCTGATACATGCCTTAGTCACATCAAGGCTTGATTACTGTAATGCGCTCTATCTCAGGGTTACAGGAGGATCTCTCCGCAGACTGCAGCTGGTGCAAAACGCAGCTGCCCGGTTGTTGACCGGGCAGCAAAGGTTTTGCCATATTACACCAGTTCTATGCGAATTGCACTGGCTGCCAGTCAGGTGGAGGATCCTCTTAAGGTGGGTCTCCCCACCTATAAGGCCTTCACGGGCAGGGCCCTGGTTACTTGTTAGACCTTCTGTTACCTGCCCTCTCCTCACGTCCCTTCGCTCTCTCTAGTGGTGGCTTCCTGGCCATTCCCAGAACTAGGTTGAAGTCTGCTGGCGATAGAGTGTTTAGCGCCATGGCTCCTGTTCTGTGGAATTCTTTGCCAGTCATGGTCAGGAAGCCCCTCACTAGATACTTTTAAGGCCCAGTTGAAGACTTTTCTTTCTCTAAGGCATTTGACGCCTAGATGGACGCTTATGGTAATGTTTCTGATTTTATTAGCTTTTGTATTTTTGTGTATAAATTTATATTTATTATGTCTAAATGTATGTTTTAAAATTTGTACGGCACCCAGAGCCTCCAGGATTGGGCATCTTTAAATAAATTTTGCCTTGCCTTGCCTAAAGGACTGCAGCAGGACTAAAGGGCACAACCTTCGACTTAGGGAGGAAAGTTCAGAAGCAATACTAGGAAATTCTTCTTCACAGAGCGTGTTGGGAACCATGGACTAGCCTGCTGGAGGGGTGGTGGAGCCAAGACAGTGGGGGAATTCAAGCGGGCATGGGACAAACACTATGGGATATGCAAGCAGGCAGCTAAGTAGGGGTAGGAAGCCAAGGGCAGACTTGATGGATTGTACTGTCC
Organism: Neoceratodus forsteri; assembly: GCA_016271365.2. Classification (NCBI taxonomy): domain Eukaryota; kingdom Metazoa; phylum Chordata; order Ceratodontiformes; family Ceratodontidae; genus Neoceratodus; species Neoceratodus forsteri. The sequence continues at coordinate 535,333,735 of CM057449.1, read as the reverse complement.
CCAACTGCTGATAACTTCTATGTTTCTGTTTCTGTTTAAAATCATTCTGCAACTATTTTCTGCTGTGGAATTCCACCATTCTGGTTAAGGCAACATTTGGTCAGAATTTCAGCAGAATTTCAATAATTCTGCAGAATTTTCTTCTGCCAGAGTTTGAAAATTCCACACAGCATTACCAGCAAGTCACAATAAGGGTGGGCTAACTGAAAGGAATGCTGGCAACCAAAAAACATTTGGCAAAGATAAAAACAGTATTAGTGAAATTATACCTGGTAGTAGCACCCTTGACCCACTGCCAATGTTTTGTGCCCTATCTAGCTTTTAATCAAGACATAATGAGAACAAGGGTAACCCTCCTTCTATACTGAATAGATTTTAGGTTCTATCCCACTTGAAGCCTTAATAAAGGTATCATTGGCCAGGGGAGGTGAGATCTCGCTTGACCTACTCATAAACCACTTTATGTTGTCTGCCAAATCTATTTCTGAGGAGTGCTGGACTATTGATACTGAAATTGATGTTAAGACTGCTACAGTTGGGGAGCTGTGAGAGGACCCCTGAGTGTGCTTGATTACAAACTGGAAGCCTTATAGGACTCAAGTTTGGATTGTTGTTTTAACATTGGTTTTATAGTTTGATTTTGGGGTTTATAGTGTTAATGTTGGGGTATATATTTGGGTGTTGCGTATGAATTATGTGGTGATTTGAGTGGTGATTGTAGTTAGTGTTTTGGTTGTTTGGATCTCTGGTGGGGTTGTGTGAGAGGCACCCTACTGAAAGTATTTGTGTATGTGTGGGGGTGGTATTGAAGTGTGGAATTATTTTGATTAGTTTTTGGGGGTTTTGTTAATTGTTGTATTTGAAATGTGTTCGAAGGGTTTTAAGATGGTCGGGCATTATTCTCCCACCATGCTCAGGGATTTATGTCCCTTTGACTGTCCCCATTACCAGCTGAGGTTTATAATAGATGTTGAGCTTTGGGATAGTCAGAAGTCAACTGAAAGGGTACAATCTGGGCATGGTGGGAGAATGGAGAGGGGTGGATGGATAGAGGTCATGAGGACAAGGAGATGCCCTGGGGCAAATGGGTCAGGAAAGGGTGTCTCCTGCCTGGTTCCCATACCCAAGGGCTCCACAAATAGTGGGCAGGTCCCGGGATCTTCCTTGATGACCCATCCAACCCAGACGGTGCTGTGCAATGCCAGATCGATTAGGAACAAAATGGCTATTGTAGCTGATCTTGTTGGAACATCCAATCTGACATGCATCTCTGGTTCTCTCAAATGGAGTTGAAGAGAGGATCACAGATGTAGAAGTGGGTAGCCATCTGGGAACTAGTGACCAATGAACAGTATGACTCACAATAAACACAGCAATAGAGTCAAGCCATACAAAGGCAAAAGTACTGGACTTTAGGATGGCTGACTTTGCCAAAATGGGTGAGTGCCTAAGGAATGCACTAGCAAATGGGCAGGAAGGAGGGGGTGGAAGAACAATGGGGAATAATAAAAACTGCCATCACAGAGGTAACAAGCCTTTGTGTGAAGCAAATAAACAAAACGAAACGATGTAAGAAACCACTATGGTTCTCAAAGGAAGTGGCAGTGAAGGTTCAAGAGAAAAATAAAGCATTCAGGAAGTACAAGGAATCACAGAAGGAGCAGGACAGAGAACTGTATCAGTTAAAGCAAAAGGAAGCTGGGAAGGCAGCCAGAACAGCAAAGGCCCAAACCGAGGAAAAGATAGCCAACTCAGTTAAGAAGGGGGATAAAACCTTTTTATAGGTACATCAGGGAGCGAAGGAAGACCAAGGGAGGGTTAGTGAGGCTTAATAAAGAGGAGGGAGTATTTACAAAGAAAGTGGGGGAGGTATCTAAAACAAACAGTAGAAACACTCTGGATACAGAAGTTGATACCAGCCCATTTACAGAAGAAAGGGTTCTGAAAGAACTCTAAAACTGAAGGTGGACAAAGCAATGGGGCCTGATGGATTCATCCCAGAATTCTAAAAGAACTAAGGGTAGAACTAGTGACACCACTGACTACCCTCTTTAACAAATCATGGGAGGATGGGGTGATACCCGAGGACTGGAGAAGGGCAGATGTGATTCCCCTTCACAAAAGTGGGAGCAAGGCAGAAGCAGAAAACTACAGACCTGTTAGTTTAACCTCAGTGGTAGGGAATATGATGGAATCACTTCTGAAGGAAAGAATTGTTGAGTATCTATAGGCCAGAGGGGCTCAGGACCCAAGGCAGCATGGATTCACAGTGGAGGGCATGCCAGACAAATCTGATAGATTTCTTTGACTGGGTGACCAAAGTAGTAGATCAGGGAGGGCTGTGTACATGGCCTACCTAGACTTTAACAAGGCATTTGACACAGTCCCACACAAAAGATTAATATACAAGTTAGCCAGCCTGGGAGTGGGTCCCAAGATGACAGCCTGGGTAAAGAATTGGCTGGAGAATAGGACAGAGAGTAATAGTAAATGGAGTCCACTCTGAAGAAAGGGGGGTTACTAGTGGGGTACCGCAGGGTTCAGTATTAGGACTGGTGCTCTTCAATGTCTTTATAAGCGACATTGCAGAGGGACTGGAAGGAAATGTATGTCTCTTTGCAGATGACACAAAGATCTGCAACAGAGTTGATGCACAAGGTGGGGTGGAAAGGATGAGAAGGGACTTGGCAAAGTTAGAGGAATGGTCAAATGTATGGCAGCTTAGATTCAGTGCTAAGAAGTGCAAGATAATGCACCTGGGAAACAAAAACCCAGGGGAAGAGTACACAATGGGGGGTGAGATACTAACAACAACAAAAATGGAAAGGGACCAGGGGATAGTCATATCAGATGACCTAAAGGTGGGCAAGCAATGTGAGAGGGCAGCAAGGAGGGTTGGGGGATACTGGGATGCATAGGAGATGCATCACCAGTAGAAAACAGGAAGTTATTATCCCTCTGTACAGACAGTTGGTGAGACCCCATCTGGAGTACTGCATGCAGTTCTGGAGACCCAATCTCCACAAAGACATAGACAGGATGGAGGCTGTCAAGAGGAGGGCAACTAAAATGGTGCAGGGTCCGCACTGGAAGACATATGAAGAGAGACTTAAGGAGCTGAATATGTATAACCTCGAGGAAAGGAGGGAGGGGGGACATGATAGAAACTTTCAAGTACCTCAAGGGAATCAACAAAGTCCAAGAGGGTAGCATCTTTCAAAAAAAGAGGTGTGCAAGAACAAGGGGGCACAATTTGAAGATAGAAGGGGGGCGGCTCAGAGGTAATTTAAGGCAGTATTTTTTCACAGAGAGGGTTGTGGATGCATGAAACGGCCTTCCGGAGGAGGTTGTGGAGTCAAAAACAGTGGTGGAATTCAAGCATGCATGGGACAGTCATAAGGCAATTATAGGGGGTTGGGGTAGGAAGAAGTAGGCTGGTGGTTAACTAGGATCTGCAGCTTATCCATTAGGTAGGGAAATGGGCAGACTGGGTGGGCCAAGCGGTCCTTATCTGCCATCAAAATCTGTGTTTCTATGTTTCTATGCATCACCAATACCTGGCTGGATGAGAATGCAAGCCCTATTTTGGCATCTGCGGTTACAGCTGGGTTCTCAGTGGTACACCGCCTGAGATTGGATCATAGGGGCAGGAGTGTAGCCATTATGTTTAAAATGGAACTGGGCCTTGTGGATGTGACAGTGGGTGCACTTGATCCTTTGAGTGTATCCTGGGTGCAGCTGTAGGTTCAGGATACTCCTCATCTATCATCCAGCCCAGTGATGGGGAGAATTCCTGAAGGAGTTTGCAGACTTCATTGTCGACGTGGTTTGGGGTTGCCCAGATGGTTAATTCTGGGTGTCTTTAATGCCTGGGTCAACGATGAACTCTCACAATTTGGAAATAATCTCCTTCAGCTTATGACTATGCTGGGTTGTACACAGGTGGTTACCTCTGCTACCATATACGGGGTCACTCTCTGGATCTTGTGCTCTCCTGGGATGGAGATCACAGTTTGGGGTGGAACCAGTTGGTTGGTCAGACTGTCACACCATAAGATTCAGTTTCAGGGCACCCCCAAATAGGTCTTCCCCTACAGAGATGGTCCAGTACCACCCTTTAAGGGGAGTTACCCCAGAGGGCCTATCGGCGGTGCTGGACCTATCGGGTTTATCGAGTGAATGCACAAGTCCAGGGGGTCTTGTACTGGCCTATAATAAGGTGATGGGGGATGCCCTGGACTCAATTGCTCTTGTTTGTGTTCACTCACTCACTTCAGCCCAAGGATCCCTTGATTTGATGGGTCCTTGAAGGAGCTGAGAAGAGTGGGTCGAAGGCTAGAGAGAGCTTGGCAGAAATCCGGCCTTGATGCTGACAGGCTTAGATTGATGGAACATTATAAGAGCTATCAATCAGCAATCACCCCATAAGAAGGCAGAATTCCTGTCCGGGGAGATTGCTACTGCATGGAATCGACTGGCTCAATCCAGTCCACCTTCTGTCTGGAAGAGATTTTTCACAAAAAAAGTGTAACAACCTTGCTCGATTCTTTGCAGATAAGGTTGCCAGCAACAGGTCGGGTATTGGCCCAACTCACTCTATGAGGGATTGCAGAGATTGGTGGGAGGTTGCAAGCACCTGTTCTGCCTGGTCTGACTTTATTCAAGAATATTGTGAAGATTGTCCAGACTTCGCGACCAACCACACTTTGCACACTTTCAAGTAATTGTGGGCTAAGTCCTATTTTAGTTTGAGCCCTGCCTCCTGATGTAAATGGAAGCAGGAAGAGAGTGTGAGTTCAGATAACTGGGGTTGAACTACAGACTACAGCATTATCCTTACCATTATTGACTTTAAATACAGGAGTCTGTGCTTTCCACAAATGAGTGGGTAACGATAGGTGCAAAAAAGGTAATACTAACATTTAATTTCACAACTTTGTTGCAAGAGACCCTTGACCTCTAGTGATCACTTCTGGGTCATTTGAGCCTTAAAGCTCATCCCTGCAGTGAGCAGGGTGAGTCTTGGGGCGTGCATTGTGTGGCAGAGAACACGACTCGTCGGCGTGTCTGCTGTGTCAGCTGGGGAGACTGGGGAATCGAGCACATAAAGTACATGTGGCAGTGAGTAAGTACATTTCTTAGCTGGCACAATGAAGGGTCCCATTAAACAGTGCAGCCTTGTTTAATGTTCTTCCATGGAGTCCCGCTAGAGACTTCATTTGTGACAAATGCTTATTAATAAACACCCTTCAGGAGTAATAGCCAGTCTCCTTGACAGGAAACAGTCAACACCGCCGATAGCCAATAAGCACACACTACTGGATTGGGCACTTACTACCCACCTTCATCTGATAGTAAAGCTGGCCAACTACCAGACTCCTTAGTGACCACCATATGATTTATATGGTGATAAAATCTGACCAATGGCCCCTCCACCCCGCATGCTTTACAGCAGAGTTTATAAACCTTGATCTGACAGCTCTCCAAATGACCTCACCAGCATTGACTGGTCCTTCATCCCCAGTGCCACCTCCATGGACGAGGCCCTGAAATATTTCTACTAACTTCCTTGCCATCTGGGACCTACATGCTCCACTCAGGAGATCCCGAGTAAGAGGATCCCACTTACCATGGGTAACAACTAACCTCATGGAACACCTAAGAGCCAGAGACCATGCCTGGAAATCCTTCAAGGCCACTGGTGCTCAAATGGCTCAGCAACACTACCGTCACTAAGAAACGCCTGTACAAGACTCATACATCCAGGCCAAATCAAATTACTTTAAAACTGCATTCAACAATAACTTCGCTCATCCTACTCAATTTTGGAAGTCAATAAAATCCCTTCTTTCCCCACCGGCCCAACTCCCCACTCCCGCTCTCAACCTTGAAGGAAGAATCATCATGGATCCTTGCTTGGTTGCCACTAAGTTTAATTCATATTTCTCCACCACTACTTCTTCTCTACTCTCCTCCCATCCTCATCCCCCACCCTTTGTGCCCCCTAAAGTATCCTCCCCAGCCTCCTTCTCGCTCTGCCCAGTCTCACCTGGCCAGGTGCTAAAAATACTGTAGTCACTCAACCCATCCAAAGGTAAATGTCCATTGGGCCTTGATTCCAAAATACTCCTACTCTCAGCACCGGCCATAGCCCACCCTCTAACCCTGCTCTATAACCTGTCTTTTAAACTCGGGGCAGTCCCCAAAATATGGAAACAAGCCACAGTCATTCCCCTACCCAAAGGAGGGGACCTCTCCTCCCCATCCAACTACCGTCCCATATCTCTGCTCCCCATCCTAGCCAAAATTCAAGAGCGCCTTGTACTATCCCAGCTCCACCACTATCTAGATACCATATAATTTTTCACCTCCTACCAAGCTGGTGTCAGAAAAAATCACTCCACCACCACCTCCCTACTTCACCTCACTAACTCCATCCTTACGGGCATGGACAAAGGGGAAATAACAGCAGCCATATTTATCGACCTGGAGAAAGCCTTCGACACGGTCTCTCATCCCCTATTGCTGGTTAAACTTGCGCAAGCTGGACTGTCTGTGAAAGCAAATAACTGGTTCCATTCATACCTGTCAGGTAGGTCCCAATCAGTCCGTATTGGCTTGGCTAGATCCACCTCATTTCCTGGCACCAGTGGAGTCCCCCAAGGGTCTGTACTCGGCCCACTGCTGTTCTCTATCTTTCTCAATGACCTGCCTGCCCACAAACAGCTATCCATATGTACGCAGACGATACGGTGCAGTTTGCCTCTGGCCCATCCGCAAGCGCCATGACAGCCTGTCTACAGAAGGACTTTGACTCCATCCAGCACTGGTTTCTCTCAAACCAACTATTCTTAAACTCAAAAAAAACAGTCTCCCTCACCTTCGGCTCTCGGGCCAAACTAACTCGGCTTACTGCACCACCCACATTCTACACTCTGGACAGATCTCCACTTGAGGCCTACACTTCATATCATTATCTCGGCGTCTGGCTAGATCAGTACCTTGACTTCTCAGCGCATGTAGATGCTCTACACAAAAAATTGCATCCCATGCTGGGAGCCCTCTACCGGAACAAGAATTGCATTCCTCTACCAACCAGACTAGCAATAGTCCAAAAAATGATCCTCCTGATTATGGATTACGGTGATGTTGTCTACTGTGCCACCCCCCCCAAACTTCCTTAGCTAGGCTTGATCCCCTTTACAGCTCCTTCTGCCGGTTCTCTTTGGACCATCCTCCCAATACCCATCACTGTGACCTCTACCAGTCCTTGGACCTCCCCTCACTTCATAACCAACGATTGCTTCACTGTGCTAGAACCTCTGCCAAGTTCTGGTCACAGACACTCCCTTCCTACCTGTCATCCACCCTAACCGCCCTCTCCCCACCTGCCTACGCTCTCAGAAACATAGACTCTAGGCTCCTGCACATTCCACACAGATCCACCCTGTCTGGCCAGGCTGCTTTCAGCTTCAGGTTGCCCAAGTTATGGAACTCCCTCGTAGCTGATATCAGACACATCACAAGTACTCCTCAACAGAATGCCCTTCTTAAAACACACTTCTCTACCAACTGCTCCTGTTTCCCCTCCTGTTGAACCCCATCTCAATTCCTACCTACCAGCTGTTATCACCAGTCTGGTTTTCCATTTTTGGTCTGCATCTAATGTTATTAAAATGCTAATGAAAAAGTACCTACTCTATTTGTATTATGATTGCCTCATCCATTGTTTGTACCAAACACATTATGTATGTTTTGTTTCTTCTGTACTACTGTACCACTGTAAACCCCTACCCCAGGGCGCATCTGGAATCGAGCGGTACTCTGCTCAGCATGCCTTCCTGGTAAATCTCTTAAATAAATAAATAAATAAATAAATAAAACACTGATATAGAAAACCTGGAAAGATTTATTGATGTAGCTATAGAACACTATACCTACTGTAGTCCCCTTCCCCCAAATCCTGCAACTTTCAATACTGACTCTTCTGCCCTAGAAACCATAGTTAATCATCCCCAATCCCCTATAGAGGACTGGGCTTTAGTTACAAACTGTAAAACTAAACACAGAGGGGGTCAGACTCACCATCTTTTCCAGCTTCCTCTACAAAATAGATTTTTGTCACTAAATGACCTGGAGCCTCAGGATATGACTAGCAATCCAGTCATCTCTGTGCCTTGTGTCACGCAGAATACTACCAAGTCTTCCAAACCTGCACCTATGGGAACTATGAACACTATGTACTTTCAGGGCCCCACATCATCAGAAACTGAGCCACAAGAAATGCCTAGTGACATTAACCTTTCTATTCTATGTACCACCCAGAACATCTTAAAATTACCCAAATCTGCTTCCAAGTTAATCAAGAATATTACAAATCCCTGTACCTTCCACAATACTTCTCACCCCTTCAATTTATATTGTAAAACCCAAACAGATAATTGTACTAGGTGACTCTATAACTAACCACCTACTGTAGATGGGGCCATCTGTAACCAAAGTAAGGCCAGACGTACCTGTTTTAGTTTAAGGGGGGCAAAAGTATCGGACATTACTGCTATGATTTCCAATATTTTACATAATCCAGGTACAAATCCCTTAGTCATTATACATGCTGGTACAAATGACATACAGAGTATGAGCCAAAATAAACTGAAACAGGATTATATCACACTTAACAACTTGCTCATGGACAAAGGATGCACAGTCTGTTTTTCTGAGATTTTACCTGTTCCCAGAGCTACCCAGTCTGTAACTTCAAGGATCAAACAAACTTATAAATGGCTACAAAATGGTGCATTAAACAAAATATTCCTGTATAATGCACTGGGAGAACTTTGTAGATAAACCCCCCTTGTACAGTTGGGATGGACTGCATCTTAATAGAAGAGGCAGTACTATGTTGGGAAAATCTTTATTAAATATCATCAATAACCATTTAAACTAAACAAGAAGAGGGAGAAAAGGAGTATACCCATGTCTCTTACACACCCCAATAATCAGTTGCACAGAACATGTAAAATTCTGTCACTGAATGTCTGATCATTAAATTGTTCCAAACTGATGGAGTTGGAGGCAAAAAGTTAATTGTTAAACTTGGGTATAATAGGAATAACAGAAACCAGGTGGGATTCAAACTATTTGTGGAATCAACAAATATTGGGTTATAAACTCTATCACAAAAATAGAATAGATAAAAAAGGTTGGGGGGTTGTCTTTATGTAAGAGAAGATATCCCCTCCCATGAATTACAGTCCCAAAATAACACTGAAAGCATTTGGGTGGCAGTACAGTTAAAAGGACTTTTATATAATTATTGGCAACTGTTATAATCCCCCAATGTCTGATTCTACATATGCTTTGCTAAAGGATATTGTTTATTTTTCTGACCATAAGGATGTAATAATTCAGGGAGATTTTAATATGCCTCAGATAGACTGGCCCACATATACAAGTAGAATCAAACTTGATGCTGATTGTTTGGGTATGTTAACTGAAAATGGTTTGTCACAACTCATTTCCTCCTCTACTAGAGGTAAAACATTCTCAAACTTCTTATTACAAATATGAGTCATAAACTCTCTAACATTCAGATATTGGACCCGCTTGGGAATAGTGACCAATATTCAGTTGTGTTTGAATTGATAGGAGTACATTACAGTTTTAAAAAAAGTCAACTTATAGGAACTATGACAGCACCAGTTTTAAACCATTATTAACATAATCAACAATACCCAGTGGGAAAAGGCTTTCCAGGGACTTACAGTGAATGAGCATGGATTAAAATAAAAAACATGATTTATAATCATGAGAAAAACATGTACCCATAAAAAATAAATATAACAAAAAGGGTAGGATACCTAAATGGTTTAATAAATCCATTTTAAAAGAAAAAATAAACTTTTAGAAAACTTAAAACTAGTCAATTTGTGGAAAATAGCATAGTTTATACTGAGTAAAAAAATCTTTACAGAAACTAAAAGCGTGATTAAGAAAGCCAAAATGAAAATAGAATTTAAATTAGGCACACAAAGATGGATATAAAGCACTTTTCCTATCTAAATAATAAAAGGGTAATTCCAGAAAGGTAGGCCACTTACACATAATGGTAATATTATTGCAGTCAGAAACTGATATAACCAATCTTTTTAATACTTACTTTTGTTCAGTCTTCTCAAAAAAAGTTTTCATGCCCCTCAAACTGATCCCAAGGCATGTCCTAAATCAAGTCACATGTATGACTTCACCACTTCAGATATCACCCTACTCCTCAAATCTTTTAAAAACTACTAGTCCAGGGCCTGATCTAATCAGTGCTAGAATTCTTATTGAAACCGCTGAGCAATATCAGTCCATTAAAATAATATTTAATAGATCTTACAGAAAGCTGAAATTCCTGCAGACTGGTTAACAGCATCTGTAACCCCAATACACAAAGAAAGGTAGTAGGTCTAATGTTCAGAATTATCACCCATAAGCCTTACAACGATTATCTGTAAAACTATGGAAAAAGTGATAAAATCATTACTTGAGAAAGAGATGAGGGAACTAAATATTGAAGACATTGCACAGCATGGGTTCAGAGCTGGGCATTCTTGTACTACAAATTTGTTAGCATTTTACAATAATATTAGTCAGGGTCTAGATAACAAACAACAGCTGGATTTTTTGCTGGATTACAGCAAGGCCTTTGATAAGATCCCTCACAGTCACCTCACTAAAAAATGGAAACTTTAGGTTTTCCTATCACTTAGTAAAATGGGTAAATGCATGGCTGACCAATAGAACCCAGAGTCACCTTGAATAACTGTTTTTCAAATCTTGGTGCAGTCACTAGTGGGGTTCTGCAGGGCTCGGTGCTTAGCCCCATCTTGTTCAACATCTATATTAGTGACATGCAAATAAAAACCAAAATTGGTTGTTCAGATTTGCAGACAACTCAAACTTAGGGATCCGGTGGATAACACACAAGATTCTGACTCACTTAAATTAGATTTACAAAAACTTGAAAAATGGGCCCTTGACAACAAAATGGAATTTAATACTGATAAATGTGTGGTTTTGCATTTTGGGACCCACAACCACAAAAACAATTACTATATAAATAATAGTTTGCTTAAATCTACCATCAAGGAAAGGAACTTGGGCATATTGGTTAATTCAAGACTTACATCTACTGACCACTGTTTAAAGCGGCAAATTTGACTAATGGTTACTTAGGCAAATTCAGCACTCCTTTGTTACAAGAACCGAGCGATGTCTGATTCCTCTTTACAGGGCATGTGTCAGACCTCTCATTGACTACTGGTCTCCATTCTGGAGCCTTTATCTTAGGGAGATATTGACTGACTAGAGAGGATCCAAAGGCAGGAAACCAGGATGGTCCCGAGACTAGCAAATGGCCCTTATCATACCAGACTCAAGACAACAGGCTTAAACTCACTGCAAAATAAAAGAATCAGAGGGGACCTACTCTTAGTATATAAGTTATTGAAAAAAACAGATCTTATGAACAAGTGTGGACTTACCTCTACCACCAGGCGAATTGTCCCTAGATGCCATACTAAGCAACTCATTGTCCCTCAGGCCAGAACCAATCTTAGACTTAACTTCTTTTCAGTGAGGGCACCTAGACACTGGAATAAATTACCACAGGAATTGGTTGATTCTGGTAGAACTGATGCATTTAAAAAGGGGCTCGACTATTGGCTAAACCAGAACCATATAATATAATTTGCCCACATTGTGTGGGGGGAAAATCTAGATGTGCCTCAGCCTTCTTTTTTCCTATAAAACCTAGTAAACCTAGTAACCAGCTGTAGTTTGGATCAAGGCCCTACGCCTCTATTGGTAGGTTGTGTAGATGTTATCAGCCAGATCCTTGCTGAAATTGTCTGGAGTTCCTTGGAGAAGTCTTTCCTGATCTCCTTAAGGAGGCAGTCATTCGATCACTCCTTAAAATAACCTTCCTTGGATCCAGACTGTCTAGCTAACTACAGACCTGTCTCTAACCTACCCTTTGTGGTAAGGTTATTGAGAAGGTGGTTGCATTGCAGCTGGATGACCATCTTACAACACACAATGTCTATGATGCTGTCCAATCTGGGTTTAGGAAAAGACATAGTACCTAGACTGTCCATGTTCGGGTTTTAAATGATCTCCTAATTGGAGAGATCGAAAGGCTCGTACTATCTTAGTCCTTTTGATCGCTCAGTGGCATTTAACACTGTGGACCATGGTGCTCTTGGAGTGGCTGCGGCTTCTCTACGGACTGTCTGCAACAGAACTAAGCTGGTTTCGATCTTTCCTCACAGGCAGGTCCCAGATGGTTGTCACTGGAATTTATTCCTCTGATGCCTCCCCTTTCCTGTGAGGTGCCACAGGCTCCATATTGGCACCGTGTTGTTTGCAGTGTATGTGCTGCCATTAGGAGACATCATTAGGTGATACAGTTTGGATTTTCACTGATAGAAACATAGAAACATAGACTTTGATGGCAAATAAGGACCACTTTGCCCACCCAGTCTGCCCATTTCCCTACCTATTGGATAAGCTGCAGATTCTAGTTAACCAACAGCCTACTTCCTGCAAATCCCCACTATAATTGCCTTCTGTCTGTCCCATGCATGTTTGAATTCCCCCACTATTTTAGACCCCACACCCTCTCCAGGAAGGCGGTTCCATGCATCCACCACTCTCTCCGTGAAATAAAATTTCCTCACATTACCCCTGAGCTGTCCTCCCTCTATCTTTAAATTGTGCCCCCTTGTCCTTACACATCCCTTTTTCTGAAAGATGCTACCCTCCTGGACTTTGTTGATTCTCTTGAGGTACTTAAAAGTTTCTATCATGTCCCCCCTTTCCCTCCTTTCATCAAGGGTATACATATTAAGCTCTCACAGTCTCTCTTCATATGGTTTCTGATGTAGACCCTGCACCATTTTAGTTGCCCTCCTCTGGACTGCTTCCATCCTGTCTATGTCCTTGCGTAGATGAGGTCTCCAAAACTGCACGCAGTACTCCAGATGGGGTTTCACCAACTGTCTGTACAAAGGGATAACCACTTGCCTTTTTCTACTTGTGATGCCCCTCCCTATGCAACCCAGTATCCCCCTGGCTCTCCTTACTGACTTCTCACATTGCTTACCCACCTTTAGATCATCTGATATGACTACCCCCAGGTCCCTTTCCATTATTGTTGTTGTTAGTACCTTCCCTGCTATTGTGTACTCTTCTCCTGGATTTTTATTTCCCAGGTGCATTACTTTGCACTTCTTTGCATTGAATCTAAGTTGCCATATGTCTGACCATTCCTCCAACCTTGCCAAGTCCCTTCTTATCCTTTCTACCCCTCCTTGTGTATCAACTCTGTTACAGATCTTTGTGTCATCTGCAAGAGGCATACCTTTCCTTCTAGACCCTCTGCAATGTCACCTATAAAGGCGTTAGGAGGACTGGACCCAGTACTGAGCCCTGAGGTACTCCACTAGTAACCCCCCCTTTCTTCAGAATGTGTTCCATTCACTATTACCTTCTGTGTTCTGTTGTGCAGCCATTTTGCTACCCAGGCTACCACCCTGAGACCCACTCCCAGGCTGGCTAACTTGATTAGTAATCTTTTATGCGGGACTGTGTCAAATGCCCTGCTAAAGTCTAGGTAGGCCATATCCACAGCCCCTCCCTGGTCTATTACTTTGGTCACCCAGTCAAAGAAATCGATTAGATTTGTCTGACATGACCTTCCTGCTGTGAATCCATGCTGCTTTGGGTCCTGTGCCCCGCTGCCCTCTAGGTACTCAACAATTCTTTCTTTCAGATGTGATTCCATCATTTTCCCCAACACTGAGGTCAAATTAACAGGTCTGTAGTTTCCTGCTTCTGCCTTGCTCCCACTTTTGTGAAGGGAATCACATCTGCCCTCCTCCAGTCCTCAGGTACCACCCCATCCTCCCATGATTTGTTAAAAGTGTGGTCCAGTGGTGTCACTAGGTCCTCCCTTAGCTCTTTTAGGACTTAGGGTGAATCCCATCAGGCCCCATTGCTTTGTCCACCTTGAGTTTTAAGAGTTCTTCAAGACTCTTTCTTCTGTAAATGGATCAGCCAACCCCACTACCCAGAGTGCTTCTATTGTTTGGTTTAGGTAACTCCTCCTCTTCTTCTTTTGTGAATACTGAGCAAAAGTATTCATTCAGTATCTCTGCCTTTTCACTGTCTCCTCTGCCCACCTCCCTCTCCTTTATTAATCTTCACTATCCTCCCTTAACTTTTCTATGCTCCCTAATGTACCTATAAAAGGTTTTATCCCCCTTCTTAACTGAGTTGGCTATCTTTTCCTCAGTTTGGGCCTTTGCTTTTCTGACTGCCTTCCCCACTTCTTTCTGCTTTAATTGATACAGTTCCTGTCATGCTCCTTCTGTGATTCCTTATACTTTTGAATGCAGCCTTTTTCTCCTTCACCTTCCTGATACCTCTTTTGAGAACCATAGTGGTGTTTTATTCCGCTTTGTTTTCTTTATTTGTTTCACACAAAGACTTGTTGCCTCCATGAAGGCAGTTTAATTTTTCTCCATTGTTCTTCCACCCCTCCTTTCTGGCCATTCGCTAATGCATTCCTCAGGTATTCACCTATTATGCTAAAATCAGGCCTTCTAAAGTCCAGTATCCTTGTCTTGTATGGCTTGTCTCCATGGCTGTGTTTATTGTGAAGCACGCTGTGCAGTGGTCTTGTTCCCAGATGTCTACTGACTTCTAAATTTGTGATCCTCTCTCCATTTGAGAGTACAAGGTCTAATATTGCTCCCTCCCTCCCAAGTGGGTTCCACCACTAGCTGTCTAAGGCATGCCCCATGTAGGGCATCAAGAATGACCCTGCTCTTGGATGTGGCTGCAGTCCATGTTGTCCAGTTAACATCTGGCATATTCAGGTCCCCCATCAACAGTATCTCCCCTTTTTCAGACATTTTGAGAATGTCCTCTATCATTTTCTTGTCCATTTCCTCCCCTTGAGATGGGGGTCTGTATACAACCCCTGTGCGGATTGTGATGCCATTCCCTGTCTTCAAGGTGACCCAGAGTGCCTCTTGTCCTCCCCCTTTACTCTTTAGTTCTGTAGCTTGATCCCTTCCCTATGTAGAGAGCTACTCCATCTCCTCTTTACCCTCCCTGTCCCTTCTGTAGATTGTATACCCTGGTATGTTGACATCCTAGTCATGGTCCTCTTGTACCATGTTTCTGTGACTGCCACAATATCCAAGTGTTCCTCTTCCATCAGGGCTACTAGCTCAGGAAGCTTGTTTCCCAGACTATGGGCATTGGTACTCATTGCCCTCCATTTAATGTTGGCTTTATCCTTTTTTACCCCATCCCTGCTCTTATTGCCCTTGTCTATTTTTCCATTTACCCCTGTCATGCCCTCTGTCAAGCTCTGTACCTCAGTGTTTACCCTACTACCTACCATGTTTTGTGGGGGGAGGCTTGAACTTTCCTGTTTCCTATCAGCACCTCCCTCCTTGGCTAGTTTAAAAGCTTGCCAAGGAAACATTTAAACCTGTCACCTAGGAGCTTGTTTCCTTCCTGGACAGATGCAGACCATCATGCCAGTATAGCCTGATAGCAGATGATACCCAACTGTATATGTCCTTTATTCCTGACAGGATGATGCGATCTCCATGCTTAACTGGCTGAGGCTGAGCACTAGCTGGCTGAGGTTAAATCCTGATAAGACCAAGGTGTTGGTTGTGGACCCGAGTCATCCTTGAGGCAGGTCTTGGGGCTGGGCACCTTCAGTCTTATTGCAGATGGTGTCCAGCTCATGACTTCAGACCAGGTGCATAACCTGGATGTTATCTTTGACAGTGGTTTGACCCTAAAATCACCAGTGTCTGCCATTGTCAAATCTTCCTTTACCATCTAAGGAATACCACCGGTGAAACACCTGGTTCCTCCGCCAAACTTCCTACACTGGTTCATGCCTTCGTAACCACCTGCCTTGATTACTGCAATGCCCCATACCTAGGGCTTCTGGGGTTTGATATCCATCTCTTGCAGCTGGTGCAGAATGTTGTGGCCAGGCTTTTGACTGGTACATACAGGACTAGTCATATTATGCCTGTGCTTTCGAACTGCACTGGCTGCTGGTACAGTTGCGGATCACCTTCTGGTCAGTTCACTGACCCACAAAGCCTTACATGAACAGGGACGCTGATATCTTCAAGTGCTCCTTACTCCCTACTGCCCATCCACACTCCAATCCACTGATGAGGATTGCTAGAGTTTCCAGGTTCAGTTAAAACTCTGGGGCACGTGCTTTTTCTCATGCTGCCCCTACCCTGAGGAATTCTCTATCTCATCGGTTAAGGGAATGCCTGACCATATTGAGTTTTAAACTGGAGCTCAAGACATATTTGTTTTATCAAGCTTTTTCAAATGGTTTTAAATTTATTGATATTATCTGTTTATATTGTTTGTTATTTCACTGTACAGCACCTTAATATTTGAAAGGCACTTAAGAAATAAAATTTTACTTTACTTTACTTACTTTAATCCCTCCCTGCATTGCAGCTTTGCTCTGCCCAGATTAGCAACTTGAGCTTAACTCCTACATGTTCTCAATGTCTACTTTCCAATACCTCCTGTTTACATTGGCATTCCCAGGTTCTAGGTTGTACCCAGTTATTGTAATCACTATCGCACTGCCTTGATTGTAAGTCCAAGGGTCAAAACTCATTTTGGCAAAGCTGCTCTAAGCTTCTCTTTTACCACATTGTGGAATGGTTTACAAAGGAACTTGAAGCTGAGCTGCCCTGTTAGCCTGAATATCTTCAAGGCGCTCTACGATTGCTACATGAAAGCACCTTGCAAATGTTTTCCTCACTGCTAGCCCACTAATTCTCCAACTCCCCCTTTCCATCCTGATGCTTGCCATGTTTCTACCCCTGGCTCTCACTCTTTTCCTATTAACTCTTCCTGCTGTACCCACCCTTCCCTGTCCACTCCAACCTGGCTAAAGTCCCACCCATCCATAGCAGTGGCCCAATTATCTACCCCTCCTTCGTCTTTATCATAATAAACAAGTACACGACAGCCATCATCACTTTCTGTGGTTTTAGCTAAATTTTTCCCCCAGTCATCAGTAGTATATACCTCCTCTTCTTTACCTCTCTAACCTGCCACCCCATACATGGCCTCTTTCCCCTATATGTGTAGTTGCCGGCTGCCTCACTCAAAAGATCTCTGCTTATAACCCCTGTATGCCTATGGTTGATTGTACATCTGCTGACTTATTCAATTATAAAATAATGCTGTTTTTTTTTATTTATTTCAACCTTGTACTGTACTGTATAAACTATATATACTTTTTCTTCCTTGTATATTATTGCTTTTTGTATACCTGCTTCTGTACTGTACTTTGATGTATTCATGACCAGGTCCACCTTGCAAATGAGCCTTGCTCAATGGTGCCCACCTGGATAAATAAAGATTTTGATTGATTGATTGTAACTGCCTTTGTTTCTTCTGCTCATTTATATTTTACCACTGTACTTTACTTATTGCACTACACTTACTGCATCCTTATGTATCTTGAAGACGGTCTTTTGTATGCCTTAAAATTGCATTTTTGCACAGCTGTACTTGTACTTCCACTTCCCCTTTCCTTTGGGACATGTAAGTCCATAGGTTCATAGCTGTCAGTTACAAGTCCATGAGCTTCAAGAGCCATTTATGGACTTGCCACTTATCAGTGGACAATTTCCATATCTGGAAATGAGCATTATTTGCTCATGGTATGTTCCTGGGAAACATTTCAATAAATAAATAAATGAAAAGGCACCCAACCCAATAAGTGTCCAATGCAGAAACATAATCAAAATAATAAATAACTTATTTTTTACAAGGACTATCAAAATAAATACCCAAATATTATCATACAAAGTGTGAAAAACCTAAAAAGAAGCAAAAAAAAGAGAGAGAAAAAAGGGAGGAAGGGAGAAAAAAATCCTAATTTAAATTTGTCTTTGAGATGTCATAAGCAAACAATCAAAGGATGGCAGAAGGGAATACTGTAACTGATTTGTATCGCAAAAATACAGACACAAATTTGTTGCTACACTTCATGAGCAGGTATCCAGAGTGATATAGAGAATATCCACAAAGGACAATTTGTTAGATTAAAGTGCAATTGCAGTGACCTGCAGGTACTGTATATGAGAGGGGGCTCATACTAGACAAATATTTTTAGACAGAGGCTATAATAAGTCCTTTATTGAAAAGCTGTACAACCTGTGCCTCAGATGGATAGGACACAGATGCTAGATAATATAAATGGGAAGCCATGTGATAGAACTTCTAGAAGTCAAGATATCAACAGGGAATAGGATAATTAAGCAATATACCATGAGAGGGTGTGGGTGATGCTAGGATTTACCCATGCCTGTTGTGTTGTTTGGTCATGATGGTGTGTTGTTTGGTCATGAGGCCACAGGCCGAGTGAGCAAAACACACCAGGTGTGGGTAAATCCTGGCATCTCCCACATCCTCGAGTGGGATATTGCGGTTATACAATGTCCCTGTTTTTTGTGAGGAAAAAAAAAGAAAAACAATGTATTTCTTATATTTTGTATTATTTTTATGGAATTTATTGCTCCGCGAGAGAAAATAGTCCTGGGTTGCCAAAGTGTTTTTGCATTCTCAGCCACAATGCTGTGGTAATCAGTTGTTATTTTGCTGCTACTAGCTGTCTTCTGATCAGAATGCACTCCAGCCTTCCAGGTTGGAGACTGTGGACATTTTTATGGAGTTTTTTTTTCTGTGTATGAAATGCAATCCACACCCCCTCCCAAACAGAGCTCACCAGTGCTCCCCCGGCATCCCACCACCTCTTCTTACCCAATGTCACAGGATCTTGTACTGCTCAGCCTTTTCATTCACTGTCCAACCTTCTGACAATTTCTGCATGTGGTTACAGGGGCGTAGCTACTAGGGTGAAAGAGGTGCAGTCGCACCGGGACCCGTGAGGTTTCAGGGTCCCAAATGCAAATTGTCAATTAATTTTATATTTTATTGAAGGAAACAAACATCCCCAGTACTGTCTGAGCAGCCAGCAGCAGTCGCTGATTGGATTCCATGGGGGTGGAAGAGCTTGGCTCACACTCACAGTGTGCGATGACTCTTGTAGGACTGAAACAAAGTAATTTGGTGTAAGGCACTGTACTGCACATGTCAGGCTAAACAGTTGCGCTTTTTTCAGTTCTCCCACCTGACCATTTTAGAAGTGGTATGTGGTCGAACATGATCGTGGAAAAAAGAGAAGGAAAGAGAAGACTCAAGTGAGCACCTGCAATCCTATTGGGCCAACTAGAGGCAACTCGTTAACTTCTTCTGACAGAGTCTGACAGCATAGTGATTAATATTTGCTGCTGCCTAATTTTTTTTAATAATCTATCTTTTCTGTGTTGTACGGGCCCATTTGTAAGTTTCACCATCCCATGTCCCTGACCCCTGTTCCCATCTCCCCACCATCACCTGACCCATGCCATCAAAGTTCCAACCCACCACCACAATTTCGAAATTAAATATAAATAAATAAAGTGTTTATTTAACACATCGTTGGGATGTCATCTGTCATCATCTGACAGGACATCCCTTGATCAGACCCGCTAGCTTTAGCTTGCATGACGACGGTGAGCAAACAGATTCAGTAGTCACTGTCAATTCACTTCAAAATTCTTTAATTTAAAATGTTTTACTTTACTTTGTTTACTTCGCCATCGTGGCCTCTCCTGTAGTGCCGATCGAGTTGCCAGACTTTGAATGGTTGGATTAGCAGAGCTGTGGTCAGAGCAGAAGCTTCCAGCAGGTGAACTGAAGATACTGAACATTATTATTATTATTATTATTATTATTATTATTATTATTATTATTATTCTCCTTCTCCTCTACTAGTCTTAAACTGAGTCCAGATTGATTTATGCAGAAACTGAATTTTATCTTTTTAATTCTCCTAGTCTGAGTGGATTATTGGGATTGGGACAGGGTACCACCCCTAGAAAGTCAGACAGTGAAAGCTGTTTTAAGTGCTGTGCCCAGTTCCCTCTTCTTAGTACTGTATGCTGTATGTAGGATAAATAAATTAGCAAGCAATGTGACTAACACATTAGCACTATCCCCACCCCCCCAAAAAAAGTTTCTCATGTTTTGTATTTATGCCATAAACTGATAGTTATGTGGCCATAAGTGTTATGGCCACATAATGGGAGGGCTAAAAGCCAGTGGTTCAATGGGGGATAGCTCCTCCCACATCCCCTACTTAAACCTAGCACTTCCATTTGCTCCTCTTCGAGCATTTCAAAATGCTGCTTGCTGGGAGTCATCTTGTATGCTCTGGCTCCTGTGCTGTTCACTCCTCGGCTCATGGCTAGTTTGGCTGGACTTTCTCCATTTTGCCTTGGCTTTCCTGGTCTCAGTTTTTCCTTGTGTCCCTTTTGGTGTTTCTTCCAGATTCTGCTCATTTTCACCCCCTTTTCTGTTTTTGCCTCCTGTTGTTTGTATCCTCCTCACTTCCTTTCTTCGGTTTGTTGCTTCTTCCTGTTCATTCCCTTCCCCTCCTTCCTCGACCCATTTGTTCCCTGTACCTCCTTGGTCTCTCCATTTCTCCTGCATCTCCTCGCCTCTTTGGGCATATTTCACTGCCTTGCCAGCCGCTGTCGCTTCCACTCTGATGATTCAATGTGCGCCACCTGCCACATTAGGCATTCAACTGCCTCCTCAAAGGCGCATCTCCAATCCTTGGACCTCTGCCTGCTCTAGTCACCTCTGCATCAGGTTTTACTGCAGCATTTACCTTCCCAGACTCCTTGCCACTTGCATGCCCATCCACTGGCTCTGACATCTTGTTGCTTTTCTCTGCAGAGGGCTTTTGGATGCTTGTCCCTCCTCCACTTCTCTCAGCCTGGGAGTCCTCCCTCGTTCCTGTTTCTGACTGCTTCTGGTAGCCTCCTACTGCCGCTGCTCCATTTCCATGCCTGCTGTACATGGTGAAGAGTGTGGATTCCATTTTCACAGTTCTGCACTCCAGTCTGTGCTCCACTATCTCATAATTTTCCTGCAACCATCTCTTATATTTTTCTCAGAGAATTTTCTCAGATGTGTGAAGATGGATTTTGCTTCTCATTTCTTTATACTGTCATGTATACCCAATTTGCATGATAAGTGCTCCAGATATTGACTCCAAGGTCTCGGTTGCTCTTATAACATGTGTGCTTGCTGACCTTATAAGTGTGATGATGTCATTCATTGGACAATACACTCTATCCCCAGTCTGCCTACTAAGTAGTACAGCAGTAGCAAACTTTATGGGTTCCTGTTACCTGCAAGGAGAGTTTTCCATTTATTTTTCCACTGCTTGAGCTGACCATTTTATCGAACCTGCCTTACCAATTGATTTCCTCTACTGCATTGCCAGGCTTCCTTCCTCCTTATTTCCCAGTACTGATATCATTGTGCTACAATAACATGCTGTAAGGAAGCAGCTGTTGTCTCTTTTATGTGCAGTTACTGGGAGATCCTGCAGCCTGTTCCTTATATCACTGCCTCCCATCACTGCATTTATTTGCACCATGGTACTGTTGGTCTGCCATCACCATCATTTCATCGTTCTGCAGTCTCCGTCCCTAGCTCTGCCTTTGTGGTTTTGAGCAAAGGTGGACTTGTTTGTTTGCTGGGGATGGGAGTCTGTTCCATGTCTCAGGTTTGTACCACTGTTCCATCATTCAAACTGGTTTTTACTGCCATTCCATATTTCCACAGGTCTCCATCCCTAGCTCTGCCTCGTTGGGTGTTAAGCAAAGGTGGGCTCTTCTCTGCTGGGGTTGGGAGTCCTGCTTCACCATTTTTCCATCAATTTCATATCTTGGTTTGTCTGCCTTTCTTCTGCTGGTCTGTCTCCGTCCCTGCATGGGTGGCACTCCTGGATCTCCTTCCACTCCAATCTCTCTTCTAACCTTGATGTTTTTCTGACTTGGACCTCTGCATCAACTTCAAAATTCGATCCTCCTACCTCATTGAAGTGTCAGCAGCAGTCCACCTTGTCCAGTCCATTCAGTTATTCCATTTCGACAGCAGTTGATTACCACTTCGTTGCTCGGATGATTCTACACTTCCTCATGGTGCTATGTAGTGAAATTATTGAACTTGACCCCCCTCAGCAATTCAGCCATCAGGTCCTCACCATTCTCTCCATTCCATTCTGTACTTTCTTCAGTGGCTACTTCCTTCCTCATTACACAGACTATTGTCTGCTTCCTCCTAGCGATCCATAGTGACATTTTTACTTACCCCATCTACTCCATCACCTCTGGACTGGCTCTGGATTGCCTCCCGGACATCCTCCCTCTGTTTTCCTTTTGGGCCTTCAAGTGCACTGCTATCTTCTAGTTCTTAACCATCTATTGATTTAGTTTCCTGGATCCATCCTTGCTTCAGGTTTTCAGTACTTGCATACCACAACAGAAGTCCAGGACATCATTTAACCACTCATCTTCCTTTATCTGGACATCCACCCAACTCAAATTCTCCTTCATCTTCAAGAATTGACCTTCCTACTTACACCGTTGAAGATTCAGAGGATATGACTCATTGACCAGCAAAGATTCATAGGAAAAGACTCTTTGACTTAACCAGAACCAAAAAGCTTGGTCCAAATCATTTAGGACTATCTTCTCATAGATTGCCCAGAGGATGGGCAGGTCAGTAGTCATGGGTCCTCATAGGTTTCCTCCACCTGGCATTTTTTACTCTCCTGCATGTTGCTGGACATACTCTCTGAAGTTGGAGGAGGTAATCTCGAACCGTTAACAATCTTTTTTGGGCTTCAATTCCTACACCTAACCAACATTCCTACCAAGGGTGAGAATAGAGAAAAGCCAAATTAAAAGCTCATAACTTCAAAGTTTATAAGTATACACAAGCACTATGTCTGAACCACACATTGAATGGGAGGGCTAAATGCTTGTGGTTCAATTTGGGGGAATAGCTCCTCCCACATCCCCTAGTTAAACCTAGCACTTCTGTTTGCTCCACTTTGAGCATTTCAAAATCACTCACCATCCTCCCTGGCCTCCTCCTCCTTGACACACTTCTCTTAACCTTGACAATGGGCTTCTATTCCTACACCTACCCAGCATTCCTACCAAGGGAGGGAATAGAGAAATACAAATTAAAAGCTCATAACTTCAAAGTTCATAAGTATACACAAGCACTATGCTATGCACCACACATTGAATAATCAGTTGAGAACAGGGCCCAGTGAATACTGACTGACCTCAAGTTATTTACTGCCAATTTTTTCAATGAGGCAGGAGCAGATTCCATGCTTCCTATTTCAGCATATACATTTGTAAAGAGAACTGCATTAAGTACTACACTGTCTGTACCACATTTTTCTATTTTCTATTAGCTTTTTGGGATGGTGTTACAACACAGTATATACTGCAGCAGAGAACAACACTTGGCATTTGAAGTGATGTGTGTTTCTGGGGGGCAGGGGCATCTGTTGGATTTACTAGCCAAAGAGCCTCTTGTTGCAAATCAGTTAAATGCACAATATTGTAAAACATTGTGAAGCTGACTTTATATCCTGATGTTAACATATTGAATCAGGTTGTCTTGACTTGTAATAGAAAGACACACAAAATTATCTTCGTACTACAATGAGGCAGAATCGGCAGGAGACTTGGTGATTCTTTCAATAAAGAACGAAAAAGCCTATTTCAAAACTGGGGGATAAAACCGGGATGGTGGGGCAATTTCCAAACTGTTGGGGGGGCCCTATAACATACCCTTGCACCCAGGCCCCCTGAGAATTTACTACGCCACTGCTCATCACCTCTTTCATAAAGACGCCACCCAAGGTTTCTATAAAATGTGCTCAGTGCATCATGCACTGCACATTAGAAAAAGTGATGCTGAAAATCATAGATTTAGATTCATAGAAGCATAGACTTTGATGGCAGAAGGACTGCTTAGACCACCCAGTCTGCCCATTTCCCTACCTATTTGATAAGCTGTAGATCATAGTTAACCAACAGCCTGCTTCTTTCTATCTCCCATCAGAATTGCCTTATCTCAAGGCATTGCAAGTCATACAGGGCATTAGATAAAGACAGCCCAAAGCCAAGGGGTGGGAACTTTGATAATCTGGTATTAAAACATTAAGCCTTTTGGATTTTTAGTCTGAATACTACCAAGATTCCAAGTCTAAATGCACATTTTGAAATGAAACCTTTTCTGAAAGAATGGTAACTGTAATTGAAAAATGTGAGCAGGATTAATAACGTTATGCCTGTGAAATTACTGAAAATTTATTGTATATTTCTCTTTCTTACCATCTTGCTCTTTCTCCCCACTCATTTCCCTCTAACTTCCTTTTTCTTTCCCTTTTCACCCCCTCCCTTCCTTTTATCTAACTTTCTAATTTAACACCACCACCATCCATCGTTTCTCATTTCTTGTCTGTTTCTTTCTTCCTTTAGGACTGGATGGACTATTGTCAGACTTCAATTTGGTCCAGGAATGTAATGGCCAGTCTCTAGGAATGCTGCACTATGGGCAGGGGGTCATAATGTTGCAGGAAATAACAGTGCAGTCAAAAACTGCAAAACCAAAATGCTGACAGCAAAGATAGTGCTCAACAAAAACAACGGAGCTCTACTTTGCCGAAGTCAAAATAAACACTTTGTTTTACCCCCCTGTACGACCCTACTATATTATAAATAACTCCGGGTGGGCTATTCAGTGATAGGGAGAAATCTTGGGGAGGGGGACTGTTGAGGAAGGGAACGGGAAAAGTAGATGTCCAGGGTGACAATAAAAAATAAAATATGTTAAATATTCCAGGATGGGGAATGAAACCCCAGGACACTGGCACTCCACCACTGTCCCTGCCTATAGCTCTACCGTGTGAGCTACACAAGCTGCTCAGCAACACACAACCAAGCACACATCTTAACCTGTTTGCACAAAAGCAATATATATAGCACAGGATAGCTGTTTTGACCATTTGCTATAGTATCCCTGTAGCTATTTTGCCTTTAGATGTTTTTACTTTGTGGTTTTGCCTGTGTTGTATTCCCTGTGACATTTTGACACAGTACCACACAATGTGACAGTCATTTGTAAAAAATGAATAACAATATTCAGCTGAAAATGAACAAAGAAACATTAAGCAACTAAAAGAAATATGAACAGCTTTAAATGTAATAAAAATACTTGCAACCATATTTATTGAATAATCTATTTTTGAAAAATTAGATAATGCAGGTATGTTGCTATGGATCTTTTTTTGGTGCCATCACCACAATGTGGGTCAGCCCCTGACCTTCCCAGTCCTGCTCACCCCCCAGGACATACCTTAAGCTGTCAAGCCACCTGGGCTTACTTCCCAGGGTGGGGCTGCCTAGCCAGCATGCGCCAAATGGAGACACGTCCAGATTACTGAGAGGCTCAGCTTCTTCTGGCAGGGCTATTTTGGCTTGACCCCCAGAGTGTGGCTGTGAGGTCATGCCAGTACCACAGGAAGGCTGATCTTGGTCACAGCTGGGTGTCACAGTGGGTGAAGCAGGACTAGGAAGTAAGGTGTCATTAGCCGGGCCGGCTGTTTTTCATGCAGTATTCCCAATGGGAGGTGTGTGTGCAATGACATAATGTGCAGAAGTGCAACATCTAGCATGTTTCCCTGAATACTAAGCTTGGTCTCCACTCCTCTGGCCTCAACCAGGGTCAACCACATGCCAAAGACTAACCCACCCATCCACCAGAGGAGGAGAGCAGTCCCTGTGATGCGCAGTCCTCCTTCTCCCCCCGGCTGGCACTCTTACTCCTCTGGTCCATTTCTGAACCTGGGTCATCGCTGTCAAGGTCAGAAGCCCTACCTCTGTGCTGGCATGCTGACTGTTGCTATGGATTTTAAACTGTAAATATTGTAATTAGTTGTAAATGTTGACCACCTTTGCACATTTATGTGAGCCTACTAATCAGTGTGATTTTACTTAAGTGGTAATGAGTTGTGATGTCATCAAAAGGCACCACTACTTAAGCACACTGTTTTTAATCAAGTATCAGCCTTTGATAAAAGATTGTGTCCGAAATGCATCAGGCAATTCCATGGGCCATTGTTTTTAAACTTTAAATTAATGATGTACTGAACACATTTTATGTTGCTTGCACGCATGTGCAAGAAACATAGTGCCAACATCGGAGATTTCGGAGGTGTGTCACCTCCACATACACATACATATGTTGTTTCCAAGATTGGATGATTTTTCGAATGTAAAACACCCCACATTCAAAAGATGCTAGGTATACCACACTGGGCATATCACACGTAATCATATGACTGATCTCAAACTTTGCCAGTAGTTGAATGTGTGAAGTTCTTCTCTTTTTCTTTTCTTTTTTTTTTTATTTTCCTTTTTATCCTCCTGCCGTCCCTCCGGAGCTCCTCATTTCGTCCCTTGCTCATGTCCCCGAGGTCACCTACCTGGGGATCTGCCCAGAGTGCCTACTCCTCCTCTCCTTGTCGCACAGTGGGATCTGTCCTGCAGGTGGCCTCCTGGGTGGTACTGGGCCGGACTTCATCTAGGCTACGGAGGGTGTTTTCCGCATTTCCTCATGGTCCCCATCCCCTGAGACACTGTGCACTAGGGGTGATCGTCCTGAGTGGCGACGTGCTGATGCACATCAGCCTCATGCGCCACAATCGCCCTCCCGACTCCGCTAAGCGAAGCTACCTCCATTCCTTCCTTTGGTGGTGCTTCCACCGGCTATGGAAAGAATACAGAGCATGAAGCGTTCTGGATTTCCCGAGGGAGGAGAGCATCCACTGGGATGCTCGACCTCCTCCTCATCGCACCCCGGCCGCCCGAGTCTGCTCTCGAACCCGGCCACGGCGTGAAGCCGAGTGTGGCGCCCAACCGAACCCTCAGTGCCACCGGCCGCAAGTTCTTCTCTTTTCAATGCACTTGCAATATTTGTGCCACCCACATGGTGCACATCCAGTGGGACATGAACTTAGTGAGGTCTGAGTTTGAGATATTTGAGGGCTGAATGAAATGTACCAACATACTACAGTGGTTGGTGGCACATTTCACACCATTTTGAGGGGTATATATGCTATTCCCCAATACTGATCAAGTTCTATGGCTCCACAGTTGTTCAGAGTGATGTCCTGAATTTGTCTGGCTTGCATACTGTATGTGGTAATAATTCTGACCCTGTCTTGTGCTGTGTTACTGGTGTTTTCCCTAGGGACAAGGAAGATAGATTTATATTGTTGTCTTGTCTATTTTTCAGCTCATACCACTATATCCCTATTGTAGCCTCTACTGGCAAACCTAGACACCATTTCCTCAACTCTTGTGTCATATCTTACCTCCTCACTGCAGTTCCTACTAATATGTAAGAATTGGCTTTGTGGAATATATTTTAAAAATGTGTTGTGGATGGCAGCTTAAGGCAAGGACAACCAAATTCCTATCTCTCTCTCTCTCCTTAATGGAAAGATCACTGACCACGTTACCATTCACCCCTGGCAATCTGTAGATCTAGGAAATTGATGTGAATGAAATCACAACAGAGTACAAAGCTCACCCCAAATAGAGGAGAAATATGAGCATACAAATCTCTTTCTTGTGATTATTCCAAGCAAATCTATGTATAGTGCTAACATACAATTGTTCAAAATGCAAATTAACATGATAAAGGTTCAATCTATACTCTGAAACACTCCTTGAGAGTTATGTCTTAGCGGTAGTATTCTTTTAGTTACATTTTTGTCAACTTTTGTTAATTTTCGTTCTCATTTTCACAGTTTATGGCTTTAAATGAGACTGGCCTGATCCGCGTGGATGGCAAAAATGTTCTTGTGCCTGCAGGTGGTGAGTTCCAACTACTCTTTTCATCGACTGGCTTGAAGACTGCTTATGCCATGGATCCTTTGTTTTGAGCTCTTTCCTGGCATCCTTCTGCTGCCTGCAATGCAGTTTGCCTTCCTGCTCAGTCACATGATGTATAGATTAGCTCTGCCCCTGCCTGTCTCTATTCACAGGTGCGCTATCTGACTGTGAATAGCAGATTGCCCACCAGCACAGCTGCAAGATGCAGTGCAAATATTTGCATGGCACTTTGCATTTTTTTGTGAATCCTGCCCCAAATGTCACCAAACTAGGCAGATCAAGAGATCTTGAGACAAAAAACATGATTTCAAAAAGATTATAAAATTCTGCAGAGGATCAGCTTATATATATGCAGTTGAAAACTGCAATTTAACATGAAACTACCTATCCAACACTAAATACTGTGAATAGTGAATACTGCACCACTACAATAATGGTGTACACAACTTTTATCATCTTATCAGTGATTTTCATTCTTGGTAATAATTTGTTAATTTGATGTGCTTTTCCGATTCATCTGATGAACGATTTTAATTGCATTGAAATGTTGGTGGTACTGTTTGATTATTGGAATAATAGTGTTTTAAACATTTGCAGTACTGTTTAATCATTGGAAAAATAATGTTTTTTATTAAATAGTTTTAGAAATCATGATATTAAGAATTACTGGGAAAATTGTGTTTTTTTTTAATATTTTTGAAAATCATGTTGATGAGAATTATTTTGGCTGTCCTAATGGCCCAGTTTAATTTTATATAATATTTTACTCAGAAATATTTCTTATCATTACACAACAGGAAGTACGTGCTCTGGGAGCACATCTTTAAAAGATATGGGTATGTAAATCATGATGGGTTGGCAAATGATGATAAATGAAACATTAATGCTCCATTTCACAGTTTATCTTTTAAAGTCATTGCGTGAGAAAAGCTACAAGGTGTATAGCCAGGCATATTCTTATCACTAGTTTGAGATTTAGTCAGTTGAGCCTCTGTACTGCTGATAATGCAAAGAATGTCAAGGTGATTTTCAGTGATGATAAGGAAAGACTGAAACCTTGCAAAATATGTTTCTAGGTTGGTAGGTGTCTAGGTTTGTGTAAGAAAGCTCCATACACGTAAAAGAACCTATTGTGTAGAGTAGGAATAATTATGACTTCCATGTATTTACTGAAATAACAAGTGCACTTGGGCAGAAGCTTGATGTTTACATGGATCATCATTTAAGCTGAATGAGGGTGAGGCGGAATCTTGGAATTCCCTAGTTTCAGGGGCAGAGACAAGCTAGGAAGGACTCCCTCAAAAATGGGAAAGGGGTTAGGGTTGCTAATGCTGACAAGGGCAAAGAACAGAAAGGAGCCTAGAAGATGAGGATCATGACAAAACTTGGTGATGATCCTCACAACTCAAGTGGTTGGTGGAGGTACTGCAGCCCCCACACTCCTTCCCTTTCTTCAGTCACCGGCACCAAATAAATTAATGTATTCCCTGGTGGTCTAGTGGTGCCTTCCCCAGTTGCCAACCCCATAGGCAATATATGTTTTCTGCAGTGTAGTGTTCCCTCCTCCCTTCCCAATCACCGATCCCAAATGAAAAAACATTTTCCATTGTGTAGCGGTCTCACCCCCTCTTCCCGGTCTCTGATCACCATCCCCAAATAACTTAAATGTATTCCCTTGTAGTCCAGGGTCCCTCCCCCCCGATCTCTGAACCCATATGATAAATAATATTTTTATATTGTAGTGGTGTCCTCCGCATTTGCTAACCCCATAAAAAATGTTTTTTCCATAGTGTAGTGGTCCTCCCACCGGTAACTGATCACCTTCCCAAATGAAGAAAACTTATTCCTGGTTGTCATCATTTAAACTGAACGAGGGTGAGGAAGAAACTGGGAATTCTCTAGTTTGGGGCGGCAGAGACAACCTAGAAGAACTCCTCAGAAATGGGAAAAGAACTAGGGCTGCTAATGCTGGCAAGGGCAGGGAACAGAAAAGAGCTAGGAAGGTGGGGATCATGACAAACCACCCAGTAGGAGTGGAAAGTGGTAGAGTAGGAAGGGTGTGGCAGGTAGTAACTGGAGAGCAGGTAAGGGAGGGGAATAGGGAGAGTGAAGGTGGTCTGCCTAAATGCCAGAAGCCTGAACAAGATTAGTGAACTACAGATAATGGTTGCAAAGCCCAGTTACATCTGGTAGCCAGCAAGGAGATTTTGGCCTCTGGAAACAATGACTGAGATCTGGCAGTTCAAACATACACCTTGTGTAGGAGGGACAGGAGCATGGGTAAAGGGGTGGAGTAACCCCCTATATCAGTGAAGTAATAGAGGCTATGGAGAACGCCCTCATATCCAAAAGATAGCACAGGTAACAATATTCAGGAGCCACAGAGTGAAAAACACACCAGCAAGTCACAACAAAGCTGGGCAAACTGAAAGGAATGCTGGTAAGCAAAACACTTTTGGTGAAGATAAAAACTTTATTAGTGAAAATATACCAGTCAACACCCAATCTAGTGATTTATCAAGACTTAATAGAGCAAGAATAGCCCTTCTCTTATAATGAAGAGATGTAAAGGGACATAACCCAATAAGTGTCCAATGCAAAACATAATCAAATAAAATAATCAATAATATATTTGTACAAGGACTATCAAAATAAACAGCCAGTATTATCATACAAAGTGTGCAAAACTGAAAAAGAAACAAAAAGAGAGAGAGAGAAAAAGGGGGAGGGGAGGAAAAGGAAATCCTAATTTAAAATTGGCTATGAGATGCCATAAGCAAACAGTGAATTGTTTGGATTTGTAGCTTTCAATGGATGGCAGAGGGGTATTCTAACTGATTTCCATCACAAAACTACAGACACAAATTTGCTGTTAAATTTCAGAAGCCAGTATCTCAGGAGAGATATAGAGAATATTCACAAAGGATAATTTGTTAGATTAAAGTGCAGTTGCAGTGACCTGCAGGCATATGACAGGGGGGCTCATACTCTAGACAGACTTTTTTTAGACAGAAGCTATAATAAGTCTTTTATTGAAAAAGCTGTACGATCTGTAGTTCAGATCTATAGGACCCAGATGTTAGATAATATAAATGGGAGGCCATATGATAGATCTGCTAGAAGCCAAGATATGAACAGGGAACATAATAATATTAGTTTTATTACAAGATTTCATGTATAATCACACTTGGTTAAAAAGGTGATTCTGGATAATTGGCATATATTATATGCAGAGTCGAGATTACACCAGGTTACTCAACAGAGACCTAGATTGATGTTTAAACAGGGCCGTAACTTGGCAGATAGAGTAACACATAGTTTGTATAGGGAAAGTTACAGAGAAATAAACTAGGATAACCCTGTGGCAATTTTAAATGTAGAAATTGTAAGTTATGTGAGTATATTAAGAACAGGAGTAATTTTCAAGTCCTTAATGTGGCAAAAGTGTTTGAATCCAGGGATTACATTGATTGCAATGCATCATCTGTTATACATTTGGCATCTTGTTTGTGCAGCAGTTTCTGTATTGGCAAGACAAGTTGTAGATTCAAACTGTGAATAGGTGAACATTTGAGATGTATTGATAAAGGGGATTCAGAAAATGCATTATCCTCCCATTTTATCCCATCTAGTCGGAATCATACATTTTATTTTATGGTGGTTGAAAGGGTTGTGGTAGGTCCAGAGTGGGATATCGATAGGTTATTATTACATAGAGAGGCTTTTTGGCAATTTAAAGTCTTATACACCTCCTGGTTTGAATGAGCATTTCAGTTGGCTCCTTTTCTGGGTTAGCACCCCTTTATTATTACATATATGTAATGGTTTTAGTAGAGTCTTGTTTACTTCCTCATACCTGCTATATAAGGGATATGCAATGGGGACAACCAAATAAATTATTTATCTGCACAAGAGCACTTGAACTCAGGTAACCTCATGAGTGGTGTAAGCCATGAGTGTGGTGTCCAAGATCAAACAACTTGAGTGCAGATAAATCATTTATTTAGCAAGTTCCCCATTGCATATTCCATTTATGCAACAGGAGTCAGATTTATTGGTGTAGCTTTTAATTCTTTTTTATTTAATTTGGCAGTTTTGTTTTATACAATAGTGAGAATTTTGCTGTTATGTATTCATACACTGATTACAGCTGGTTGCAAAGGATGTGGACGTGGTTGCTAGGGATACTATGTTCATATGGTAACAGTGTGATTTTGATTGGCTGTTGCTTTGCATGTGAGTGGACAGATAGATAAAGATGGTGGTTTTGTTTCTTGTTTCTTAGAGACAGATGGTACTTGCTGTCCATGTTTGATGTAGCAGTCTTTATTTTTTATTAATAAATGGTAGCAGTTTTATATCTGGTTGATCGTGCATTTTTCTGTAGCCAGGACCAGTGAATGAGTGCAGTGTTGGAGTCATGGATCAAGAAGTGGTACTAGTTTAAAGTACCACTTGTAAGCATGGTTCAGGAATGGCAGTTTAAAAAGAAAAAAGGTGAGAGCATTGAAAGTGGTTTGCTATAATGCCTTAAGCCTGAATAAGATTTGTAAATGACAGGTAATGGTTGCAAAGCCCAGTTATATCTGGTAGCCAACAAGGAGATTCAGGCCTCTGGAAACAATGATTGAGATCTGTCAGTTCCAACATACACCTTGTGTAGGAGGGTCAGGAGCATGGTTAAAGGGGTGGAGTAACCCCCTATATCAGTGAAGGAATAGAGGCTATGGAGAATGTATCCAAAAGGTAGCACAGGCAGCAATACTCAGAGCCACAGAGTGAACAACACACCAGCAAGTAGGGCTGTGTGGAATGCAGAATTCGCTGACTAAAGTAGCACAGAATGATCATTCCCCAGCAGAATTTCTGCTGGAATTTTGCTGGTACTTCATGAATTCAGCCTACTGTGATCCATGGAATAATATTCTATAGAACAGCATTTTCTGTGGAAAATTATTCCATAACACTTTCCACGGAAAATATTGAGATCCGAGAACAGCAATTTTTCCGCACAACAGCTCAGGCACAAAGGGCAACCCTAGGAGGCATTCGCCAAATGTGGTCCAGCCCCAGCCTTACTGTCTGCTGAGCTTCACTGATCTTCACCAACTGGAGAGAGACCGATCATGGAGGAAGGCAGACTCTGACAGATGCAGAAGTAGGGATTCCTTGACAGCAGTTCTATCTCACTGAATCCCCCTTGGAGTGCACAGTCCCAGCTCCTATCTCTGCTGAGGCAATTCTCTCTCGATTGCTCTGCTCAGACCCAGCCAGCAGCTGCTTTCTGCTGAGCTTCACTGAACTTCACGAACTGGGAGAGAGACCAATCACGGAGGCAAGGCAGACTCCAACAGGTGCAGAATCAGGGATTCTTGACAGCAGTTCTACCTGGCTGAATCCTCCTTGAGTGCACAGTCCAGGCTCCTATCTCTGCTGAGGTGACTCTTCTCCTCGATCACCTGCTCAGACCCAGCAAGTGGCTGCCTCTCAGCATAAGGAGCAATTGGAACACTTACCCAGAATTCCTAGGTGCTGTATGTAAATCAGCATTTGTACTGCTGTACCACTACTGAAATAGTGGTCAACTAATAGAATGCTCTCAGTGGAAGCAACAGCTCAGACACAAAGGGCAGCCCTAGGAGGCATATTCCAAGAGCGGTCCAGCCTAGCTGTACCCACCACAGAAATAGTGGTTGGCTATTACAAAGCTCTCAGACAGAAACAACCGGAAGCAACAGCTCAGACACAAAGGGCAACACTAGGAGGCATAAGCAAATGTGGTTCAGCTCCTAGCCTTACTGTCTGCTGAGCTTCACTGGTCTTCACCAACTGAAAAGAGACTCAGTCTCAAGTTGCACTACTAAGTGGCAGACCTTAACAAACTGATTGTTTTTCAGCTAGAAGGAGTAACAAAGGTTCTGCCCTCTACCCAACCCCTAATCCCACCCACCCCGGTCCTCTTCCTATATAGGTTCTGCATGTCATCATCACTGACCTGACCTGACTAGAAGACAAAAAACAAAAGCCTGTTTCTCTTCATCTACCTGGAACAGATCATATTCCTCAACATTTGAATAATTATGTACTCTTTCTTTCATCCACTGGCACTACATGGATATCTTTGGCTGCCAACACTGCGGGCCAAGTTGTCCCACATGCCTGAGACATGTCACCTCAGGAATCAGCTGCAGGAGGCATGGGTGAGATCAGCATCCTGCATAACCACCAACAAGGAAACATTCCTTTAGGAGTGCACCTCCACATCTCCGACATCAACCCAGCACACCTCTCCCCAGAGAACGACCAGGCCTGGGGGATGGCAACTGGTTGCAGGAAAAGGGGGCAGAGCTCTGGCAACTCTCCCAAACCAGCAAAGCTCTCTAAACACAGCAAACAGGTACACACCTCTTGCATCCATACCATCCATAATGATGGAAAATGTCTCGCGCAAAAGGAATGCCAAATGCAAAAGGATTGCAAAACAACATCATAAGCAAAACCTCAACAGAAAAAAAATCATATTCATAGAGGACTCCATGATTCGAGGTGTGGACCCCCACCTGAGGCAAAACAAATGTGCAGATGTGCAGGTCAGAAGTCTCCCAGGAGCATCCACTTGAAGGGACACTGACCAAATAGTCAACACAGTTAAAAAGGAAGAAGAGGGCTCAAACATCCTGGTCTACCTAGGGACCAATGACCTTGCTAGATGGTCAGTCAAGGAGGTTAAGGAGCACATTGGGCAGCTTGGGGAGAAATTGGTTTTATTTTCATCCAGCATTGCATTCTCTGAGATTCTGCCTGTTTGGGAAAAGGGGAAGAACAGGCAAAAAATCACAGAGAAAGAGATAAGTGGACTCAACGCATGGCTCAAGGACTGATGACACACAAAGGGAAACTTGGGCAACTTCCGGGAAAGGGAGTACTTAAAATTCAAAGGCCTCCACCTAACTAAAGATGGAGTCAGAGCACTGGGCCAGAAATCTGATGTCCATGTAGGACATTTAAACTAGTGGGAGGGGAGATGATGGTAGCTCTAGGAGAAGCACACATAGAGCCTGCTGTCTCTCCTCCTCCAGCTAGCACCAAATCTACACACTCCAGGATAGCAAAAGCAGATAGCCGGAAACATAAAACCCTTTCCAGCTCTGGTGTTGACTATCACAATGGAAAAGGAGGAACCATAAAGAGGGAAAACTATAAAGGGACGAACAATAAGATCAAGGGAGGCATGACAAACAAAGAGACACAGCAAGAGTGGTCAGCACTGTGTCTCAGTGTACACAGTCTGGCTAACAAGATGAATGACCTCTAAAGACATTGAAGAGCACCAGTCCTAATACTGAACCTCATGTACCCCACTAGTAACCCCCCTTTCTTCAGAGTGGACTCCATTTACTATTACTCTCTGTCCTATTCTCCAGCCAATTCTTTACCCAGGCTGTCATCTTGGGACCCACTCCCAGGCTGGCTAACTTGTATATTAATCTTTTGTGTGGGACTGTGTCAAATGCCTTGTTAAAGTCTAGGTAGGCCATGTACACAGACCCTCCCTGATCTACTACTTTGGTCACCCAGTCAAAGAAATCTATCAGATTTGTCTGGCATGGCCCTCCCACTGTGAATCCATGCTGCCTTGGGTCCTGAGCCCCTCTGGCCTATAGATACTCAACAATTCTTTCCTTCAGAAGTGATTCCATCATTTCCCTACCACTGAGGTTAAACTAACAGGTCTGTAGTTTTCTGCTTCTGCCTTGCTCCCACTTTTGTGAAGGGGAATCACATCTGCCCTTCTCCAGTCCTCGGGTATCACCCCATCCTCCCATGATTTGTTAAAGAGGGTAGTCAGTGGTGTCACTAGTTCTACCCTTAGTTCTTTTAGAATTCTGGGATGAATCCATCAGGCCCCATTGCTTTGTCCACCTTCAGTTTTAAGAGTTCTTTCAGAACCCTTTCTTCTGTAAATGGGCTGGTATCAACTTCTGTATCCAGAGTGTTTCTACTGTTTGTTTTAGATACCTCCCACTTTCTTTGTAAATACTCCCTCCTCTTTATTAAGCCTCACTAACCTCCCTTGGTCTTCCTTCGCTCCCTGATGTACCTATAAAGGTTTTATCCCCCTTCTTAACTGAGTTGGCTATCTTTTCCTCGGTTTGGGCCTTTGCTGTTCTGGCTGCCTTCCCAGCTTCCTTTTGCTTTAACTGATACAGTTCTCTGTCCTGCTCCTTCTGTGATTCCTTGTACTTCCTGAATGCTTTCATTTTCTCTTGAACCTTCACTGCCACTTCCTTTGAGAACCATAGTGGTTTCTTACATCGTTCGCTTTTGTTTATTTGCTTCACACAAAGGCTTGTTACCTCTGTGATGGCAGTTTTTATTATTCCCCATTGTTCTTCCACCCCTCCTTCCTGCCCATTTGCTAGTGCATTCCTTAGGCACTCACCCATTTTGGCAAAGTCAGCCATCCTAAAGTCCAGTACTTTTGCCTTTGTATGGCTTGACTCTATTGCTGTGTTTATTGTGAGTCATACTGTTCATTGGTCACTAGTTCCCAGATGGCTACCCACTTACATCTGTGATCCTCTTCAACTCCATTTGAGAGAACCAGAGATGCATGTCAGATTGGATGTTCCAACAAGATCAGCTACAATAGCCATTTTGTTCCTAATCGATCTGGCATTGCACAGCACCGTCTGTGTTGGATGGGTCATCAAGGAAGATCCCGGGACCTGCCCACTATTTGTGGAGCCCTTGGGTATGGGAACCAGGCAGGAGACACCCCTTTCCTGACCCCATTTTGCCCCAGGGCATCTCCTTGTCCTCATGACCTCTATCCATCCACCTCTTCATTCTCCCACCATGCCCAGATTGTACCCTTTCAGTTGACTTCTGACTATCCCCAAAGCTCAACATCTATTATAAACCTCAGCTGGTAATGGGGACAGTCAAAGGACATAAATCCCTGAGCATGGTGGGAGAATAATGCCCGACCATCTTAAAACCCTTGAACACATTTCAAATACAACAATTAACAAAACCCCAAAACTAATCAAAATAATTCCACACTTCAATACCACCCCAAACATACACAAATACTTTCAGTAGGGTGCCTCTCACACAACCCACCAGAGATCCAAACAACCAAAACACTAACTACAATCACCACTCAAATCACCACATAATTCATACAACACCCAAATATATACCCCAACATTAACACTATAAACCCCAAAATCAAACTATAAAACCAATGTTAAAACAACAATCCAAACTTGAGTCCTATAAGGCTTCCAGTTTGTAATCACAACCACACTCAGGGTCCTCTCACAGCTCCCCAACTGTAGCAGTCTTAACATCAATTTCAGTATCAATAGTCCAGCACTCCTCAGAAATAGATTTGGCAGACAACATAAAGTGGTTATGAGTAGGTCAAGCGAGATCTCACCTCCCTGGCCAATGATACCTTTATTAAGGCTTCAAGTGGGATAGAACCTAAAATCTATTCAGTATAGAAGGAGGGTTACCTTGTTCTCATTATGTCTTGATTAAAAGCTAGATAGGGCACAAAACATTGGCAGTGGGTCAAAGGGTGCTACTACCAACTGGTATAATTTCACTAATACTGTTTTTATCTTTGCCAAATGTTTTTTGGTTGCCAGCATTCCTTTCAGTTAGCCCACCCTTATTGTGACTTGCTGGTAATGCTGTGTGGAATTTTCAAACTCTGGCAGAAGAAAATTCTGCAGAATTATTGAAATTCTGCTGAAATTCTGACCAAATGTTGCCTTAACCAGAATGGTGGAATTCCACAGCAGAAAATAGTTGCAGAATGATTTTAAACAGAAACAGAAACATAGAAGTTATCAGCAGTTGGGGACCGTACAATCCATCAAGTCTGCCCTTGGCTTCCTACCCCTACTTAGCTGCCTGCTTGCATATCCCATAGTGTTTGTCCCATGCCGCTTGAATTCCCCACTGTCTTGGCTCCCACCACCCCTCCAGCAGGCTAGTCCATGGTTCCACAACACGCTCTGTGAAGAAGAATTTCCTAGTATTGCTTCTGAACTTTCCTCCCTTAGTTGAAGGTTGTGCCCTTTAGTCCTGCTGCAGTCCTTAGGCAAGGCAAGGCAAAATTTATTTAAAAGATGCCCAATCCTGGAGGCTCTGGGTGCCGTACAAATTTTTAAAACATACATTTAGACATAATAAATATAAATTTATACACAAAAATACAAAAGCTAATAAAATCAGAAACATTACCATAAACGTCCATCTAGACGTCAAATGCCTTAGAGAAAAGAAAAGTCTTCAACTGGGCCTTAAAAGTATCTAGTGAGGGGGCTTCCCTGACCATGACTGGCAAAGAATTCCACAGAACAGGAGCCATGGCGCTAAACACTCTATCGCCAGCAGACTTCAACCTAGTTCTGGGAATGGCCAGGAAGCCACCACTAGAGGAACGAAGAGGACGTGGAGGAGAGGGCAGGTAACAGAAGGTCTAACAAGTAACCAGGGCCCTGCCCGTGTAGGGCCTTATAGGTGGGGAGACCCACCTTAAGAGGATCCTCCACCTGACTGGCAGCCAGTGCAATTGCATAGAACTGGTGTAATATGGCAAAAACTTTGCTGCCGGTCAACAACCGGGCAGCTGCGTTTTGCACCAGCTGCAGTCTGCGGAGAGATCCTCCTGTAACCCCGAGATAGAGCGCATTACAGTAATCAAGCCTTGATGTGACTAAGGCATGTATCAGAGTAGGGAGGTCCAGAGGCGGAACAAGGGGCTTAATCCTGGCAATGTTTCTAAGATGGTAAAACAGGAACGAACTCGGAGGATATTTGAATCTCCATGGTTAAGTCTCTGTCCAAAATCACTCCCAGATTTTGCACCCAAAAGGAGGCCTTCAATGACACAGTTCCAAGAACAAGCCCAGTTTCTGTGTCAAAGGCCATCCTATCACGGACTCTGTTCGACTCCACTACCAATACCTCCGTCTTATCGGGGTTTAGCCGCAACCAGCTGGAGGCCATCCAGTCGTTTTTCTCGGCCAGACAGATGTTTAGCACATCCACAGCATTTGATGTTCCTGGGGCAAAGGAAAAGTATAGCTGAGTATCATTAGCATAACAATGAAAACTCAGACCATACTTCCTAATGATCCCACCGAGAGGCAGCATATATACTGCGAACAACATTGGGGCCAGCACAAATCCTTGAGGAACACCGCAAAAAAGGAGACTGGGTATAGATGAAGAATTTCCCATCATAACCCGTTGCCTCCTGTTGGTAAGAAAGGACTCAAACCATTTGATGACGATACTGGTGATTCCACATAGGTCCCTAAGGCGGTCAAGCAACACACAATGGTCCACAGTATCAAATGCTGAAGAGAGATCAAGGAGAACAAGAATTGTCTTGTCTCCCCGATCTCTAGCCCTGAGGAGATCATTTTGCACCGAACAAGTGCCGCTTCAGTGCTATGTCTGGCAAGTAAAGCTGACTGGAAGGGTTCATACAACTCATGAGATACGAGTGCTCTTCCAACTGAAGCTCTCACTACCTTCTCAACAACCTTTCCCAGAAATGGAAGGTTGAGATTGGACGGTAATTTTACTGGATCTCCGGGTCCAAAGATGGCTTCTTTAAGAGGGGTCTCACCAGAGCCTCATTCAAGGCATCCGGAAAGACACCTTGGAAAGGAACACCGTACAATCAAGGCAAACACTGGCCAACAGAGTCAACGATCTTATTAAAATGCATTGGCACTGGGTCCAGTTCACAAAAGGTATGCTTCATATTGGTTGCTACCTCAATAACCTCACTAACCTCCACTGGTCTAAACTCTCCGCAACCAGACGGAGTGCACTCAGAACACATCAGGTGATCACTGCCAGCTATAACATTGCTGGCTGAAGAAGCCACCCACTGGATCGAGGACACCCTGTCCGAAAAGAACCAGCAAATTCCTCACAATCAGTATTGGAAAACCCTCCGGGCTGCAAACAGGCAGGATGTAAAGCCTATCAACAGTCCAGAAGAGTGAGGCCGGTTGGTTCTTCCGTCGGCAATCTTCCTAGACAAAAATAATGGTTTCTTATGGTTGATTGCCTCCTGGTACACACCGCAGGGGCACGAGGATCAGTTTATCCACTTCCAGATAGGATCTCCTCCAGCGGCGCCCAATCTCCAACCCATCTTCTTCATCTCCTGAGCTCACCATCAAACCATGGTGACCTCAGGTACGAGTTCTGGGTCGGTACAGACAGGTGTGAGGGAGTTAATGGTGTCGGATAACACCCTATTATAGGTGTCAGCCCAAACAAAACACCTCCCCACATGCATCACCCACACTAGACAATTTCGCTGCTAAAAACCCTCAGGGGTCAAACCCCATAAAGCGGCAGCTATCATCTCAACAGGGAAGGCTTATGATGGAGCCCCAAGTGAGAACTGCACCGCAATGATCAGACCAAAGGACCGGATTAATCTTGAGGTCACTAATCTCAAGTCCCAGTGAGAACACCAGGTCCAACATTTGGCCATCACGATGAGTCAGTGCAGTAGCAACCTGCATCAAACCCAAGGAGGACATAGTCTGAGAAAACTCATAGCTGTGTCTATATTCTATGTCGTCGAACCAAACATTGAAATCCCCCAGAAAAACACATCTGAGGGATTCCAATGTTGCATCGACAACAAAATTCATGATCTCCTGCAGGAAATTCCATCGCCCAGGAGGGCGATAGATGAGAAAATCCTCAGCCCACATCAGGTCCTCCAAGGATGGCCACACATTCAAAGGAACCCGGGTTCTCACTGGGTGCACGGTGAAGGTCAAACTGGATCTAAAACAGATAGCTACACCGCCACCCCTGCATTCCACTCTGGGGCAGTGCACCACAGTATACCCAGGAGGGACTGTGGCCTCAAAAATCGGGCCTGCATCATCTCCCCACCCAGGTCTTCATAATACAAGCCAGATCAACTGAAGAAATCAAAGCAGCAATAATCACTGTCTTATTTCTGATCGATCTGGCATTGCAAAGACCGCCACCAGGGATTTGGGTGGTGCAGCCCCACAGGTTACGTGGCCACTCGGGTCTGGTGGACTCCTGGGATGGGCACCAACCACGCCTGTCCTCTCCCATGTGTCCGTTGTAACCCAGGGCACCTTCTGGACCTGACAACCTCAATCCTCCCATAGCCCATACATGGGTTGTTGACAGTTACGACTGGCCATTCCTTCCAATCCCTACCTCCTGCAGCATCTAATAGTAACATCTGATACTGGGAGGGGAAAAAGGACAAGGCCATGCAGCATT
Source organism: Neoceratodus forsteri (assembly GCA_016271365.2). NCBI lineage: Eukaryota > Metazoa > Chordata > Ceratodontiformes > Ceratodontidae > Neoceratodus > Neoceratodus forsteri. Next base: position 535,292,468 of record CM057449.1, on the reverse strand, counting down.
GAACTATCATAAACAATTCTAGACCCTTTTAATCCTCCCATATTGCCTATATATCATCTAAGTACAAATAATTCTTAAATAACTATTAAACAATAAACTATTTAAGCCTAACAATATCCCGCCTAGCCTATTCAATCATCAAACATATATTATAACTTCTAAAATCATAGCAAAGTTGCTTACAATAGTACCCTCAAATTAGCTAATACTCACTCTCAATAATAATATACAGCAATAAACTATTCAGCTGTAAAATTACTTTTAAAAGGCACACAATAAACAAATAACCTTCCTCCTGTGTCAGCTACACATTTTCGATACTGAGTGGCGCTCACGCCACTCACAACGCTCGCGCTTGCAAGCAGCGTGGCAATTTAAGGGAGCTGAAATCCCCTGCCTCAGGACACACAGGTCCTAACTCCCCCCAAGTCACTTCTGGTGAAATGAAACAAAGCACAGACCTGCTGCACAGCCTCTCACACTGTGCAGGTCATGCAGTCCAGAAAACACAGACAAGCATCCAGTAATGTAAGGGGCTCACTCCAACCTTTCAGGAAATCCCAACCGCTGACGAGCGGCGACACAGTTTGGCACAGTTAGAACGCACTAATTAGCCGCTTGCGAGCGGCGCAGCAATTTAAGGGAACTGAAATCCCCTGCCTCAGGATACACAGGTCCTAACTCCCCCCAAGTCACTTCTGGCGAAATGAAACAAAGCACAGACCTGCTGCACAGCCTCTCACACTGTGCAGGTCATGCAGTCCAGAAAACACAGACAAGCGTCCAGTAATGTAAGGGGCTCACTCCAACCTTTCAGGAAATCCCAACCGCTGACGAGCAGCGACACAGTTTGGCACAGTTAGAGCACTAATTAGCGCTTGCCGTGGCGGCGAGCAATTTAAGGGAACTGAAATCCCTGCCTCAGGATACACAGGTCCTAACTCCCCATGTCACTTCTGGCGAAATGAAACAAAGCACAGACCTGCTGCACAGCTCTCACACTGTGCAGGTCATGCAGTCCAGAAAACACAGACAAGCATCCAGCAATGTAAGGGCTCACCCAACCTTTAAGGAAATCCTAACTGCTGACGAGCGGCTTACACAGTTTGGCACAGTTAGAACGCATTAATTAGCCACTTGCGAGCGGTGCGGCAATTTAAGGGAACTGAAATCTCCTGCCTCAGGACACACAGGTCCTAACTCCCCCTAAGTCACTTCTGGCGAAATGAAACAAAGCACAGACCTGCTGCACAGCCTCTCACACTGTGCAGGTCATGCAGTCCAGAAAACACAGACATGCGTCCAGCAATGTAAGGGGCTCACTCCAACCTTTCAGGAAATCCCAACCGCTGACGAGCGGCGACACAGTTTGGCACAGTTAGAACGCACTAATTTACCTGAAAGAGATTCTGCACGTGCACCCTGTTGTTGTCTCTAAGATATTTGAAGGTTTCTATCATGTCCCCACAATTCCTGCATTGTTCTACCGAGTATAATTAGAGGTCATCCAGTCTTGCCTCGTATAGTTTCTGATGCAAGACCTGCACCATCTTTGTTGCTCTTCTCTGTACTGTCTCCAGCCTTTCTATCTCCTTCCTGAGGTGTGGCCTCCAGAATTGGACACAGTACTCCAAGTGAGGCTTGACCAGGGACTGATACAGGGGCATGATTACTTCATGCTTTCTGCTCATGATGCCCCTCCCTATGCATCTCAGGATACCACTAACCTTTGGTGCTGCCTTTTCACATTGTCTTTTGACCTTAAGGTTATCTGATATGATCACCACTAGGTCTCACTCCTGCCTGGTAGCCACCAGCTACTCCCCTCCCATTGAGTACAGTTTCCCTGGGTTATGCTTTTCCAGGTGCATGATCTTGCATTTTTTGGCATTGAATTTCAATTGCCAGGCCTTGGACCACTCCTCCAGTTTTCAGAGATCAGCTTCCATGCTTTGCTGTCCCTCTGTTGTGTCTACCCTGTTGCCAATTTTGGTGTCATCTGCAAACAGGCACACCTTTCCTCAAGTACATCTGCAATGTCGCCGATGAATATGGTGAAGAGGATCGCCACAGAAACGGAACCCTATGGGACTCTGCTATTCACGCCCTCCACAGACAGAGTGTCATTTACTAATACTCTCTGAGTTCTCCCATGTAGCCAGTTTCTGATCCAGTTTGTAACCTCAGGCCCAGTTCCCATGTTCTTCAGTTTTTTGACTAGTCTCCTGTGCGGAATGGAGTCAAACGCTTTGCTGAAGTCCAGGTAAACCACATCCACTGCCCCACCCTGATCCACTGTTTTGGTGACCCAATTGAAAAAATCAACCAGGTTTGTCTGGAAGGACCTCCCTGCCATGAAACCATGTTGCTTTTTGTCTAGCTGACCAGTTTGCTCCAAAAAAGCTATAATTCTTCCTTCAGCAGGGACTCCATCAGTTTTCCCATGACTGACGTTAGACTAACTGGATGCTAATTACCTGGCTGTTCCTTGCTTCCACTCTTGTGAAGTGGTACTACTGTTGCACTCTTCCAATCCTCTGGCACCTCCGCTACTTAATGATTTGTTAAAGAGCACTCCTAAGGGGTTGCCAGTTCACTCCTAGTTCTTTCAGTATTCTTGGGTGTATCCCATCTGGCCTCATAGCTTTGTCTACCTTTAACTTTTCTATTTTCCTCCAGGACCCTTTCCTCTGTGAAGGGACCGCGTCTATTCCTTCAATCAGACACTTCTTTATGCCTATTGTTGGTCTGTTACCATCTGCTTCCTGTGTGAAGACTGAGAAGAAGTACTCATTGAGTGCCTCTGTCTTCTCCCCGTCTTGCTCTCTGGTTTGTCTGTCTTTGTTTGTGATTCTAACAATGCCCCCTTTGGTCTTCCTTTTTTCACATCTGTACCTGTAGAAGGTTTTGTTACCCTTTTTTACTTCCTGAGCTATCCTAACCTCTGTTTGAGCCTTTGCATTTCTTATCACTTTCCCTGTCTCTTTTAGTTTCTGTTTATATTCTGTTTTGTCTGCCTCGTTCCCCGACTCCTTGTTTTTTCTGAAGGCTATGCACTTTTCTCTCACCATGGTTGCCACCCCTTTGGAAAACCATAGTGAGTTTTTCCTCCTTTTGTTCTTACTAATGATGGGTACACTGTGATGAGACCACGGTTGTTGCATCCTTCAACCTTGTCCAATATTCCTCAACATTCCCTTCTGTCGAGTTACTAAGACTGTCTCTTAGGCAGGCATTCATGTTTGTAAATTCTGCCTTCCTGAAGTCAAGGACCTTCAGTTTGGAGTGTGGAGTTTACAGTCCTTTTACCCTGAACCATACCGTGTTATGATCACTGTTGCCCAGGTGGTTCCCTATTTCAACAACTGTAACCCTATCACTATTTGTGAATATCAGATCTAGAGCCATGTTACTCCTTATGTTGATGTCACTAGTTGACTTAGGCCTGCTTCCTGTAGTGTGACTAGGAATTCCTGCTCTTCTGTGATGCCGCTGTGTGGGTATTCCAATCTATATCCGGCAGATTGAAATCCCCCACCAGCACCACATCCCCTTTGCCTGATATCTGGAGGATGGCTTCCAGGATTTCCTTATCCCTGGCTTCCTCCTGATTTGGGGGTCTGTAGATTATTCCTACCTGAATGTGTTTCTGGCTTCCTGCCCCTATTGTGATCCATAGATACTCTGTTTTCCCTAATGCCTACAGCATTTCTGTAGCATTGATGGTATCCTTAAAATAAATAACTACCCCAATCGCTTTTTCCCAGTCCTATCTCTCCTAAACAAGTTGTACCCAGGGATAGTCACCTCCCAGTCATGATTATTTGTTAACCATGTTTCAGTCCGACCGCCAGTCTAGTCCTGCCTCAGCTATTGTGGCAGTGAGGTCATTCATCTTGTTAGCCAGACTGTGTACACTGAGACACAGTGCTGACCACTCTTGCTGTGTCTCTTTGTTTGTCATGCCTCCCTTGATCTTATTGTTCGTCCCTTTATAGTTTTCCCTCTTTATGGTTCCTCCTTTTCCATTGTGATAGTCAACACCAGAGCTGGAAAGGGTTTTATGTTTCCGGCTATCTGCTTTTGCTATCCTGGAGTGTGTAGATTTGGTGCTAGCTGGAGGAGGAGAGACAGCAGGCTCTATGTGTGCTTCTCCTAGAGCTACCATCATCTCCCCTCCCACTAGTTTAAATGTCCTACATGGACATCAGATTTCTGTTCAGTGCTCTGACTCCATCTTTAGTTAGGTGGAGGCCTTTGAATTTAAGTACTCCCTTTCCGGAAGTTGCCCAAGTTTCCTTTGGTGTCATCAGTCCTTGAGCCATGCGTTGAGTCCACTTATCTCTTTCTCTGTGATTTTTTGCCTGTTCTTCCCCTTTTCCCAAACAGGCAGAATCTCAGAGAATGCAATGCTGGATGAAAATAAAACCAATTTCTCCCCAAGCTGCCCAATGTGCTCCTTAACCTCCTTGACTGACCATCTAGCAAGGTCATTGGTCCCTAGGTAGACCAGGATGTTTGAGCCCTCTTCTTCCTTTTTAACTGTGTTGACTATTTGGTCAGTGTCCCTTCAAGTGGATGCTCCTGGGAGACTTCTGACCTGCACATCTGCACATTTGTTTTGCCTCAGGTGGGGGTCCACACCGCGAATCATGGAGTCCTCTATGAATATGATTTTTTTCTGTTGAGGTTTTGCTTATGATGTTGTTTTGCAATCCTTTTGCATTTGGCATTCCTTTTGCGCGAGACATTTTCCATCATTATGGATGGTATGGATGCAAGAGGTGTGTACCTGTTTGCTGTGTTTAGAGAGCTTTGCTGGTTTGGGAGAGTTGCCAGAGCTCTGCCCCCTTTTCCTGCAACCAGTTGCCATCCCCCAGGCCTGGTCGTTCTCTGGGGAGAGGTGTGCTGGGTTGATGTCGGAGATGTGGAGGTGCACTCCTAAAAGGAATGTTTCCTTGTTGGTGGTTATGCAGGATGCTGATCTCACCCCATGCCTCCTGCAGCTGATTCCTGAGGTGACATGTCTCCGAGCATGTGGGACAGCTTGGCCCGCAGTGTTGGCAGCCAAAGATATCCATGTGAGTGCCAGTGGATGAAAAGAAAGAGTACATAATTATTCAAATGTTGAGGAATATGATCTGTTCCAGGTAGATGAAAGAGAAACAGGCTTTTTGTTTTTTTGTCTTCTAGTCAGGTCAGGTCAGTGATGATGACATGCAGAACCTATATAGGAAGAGGACCGGGGTGGGTGGGATTAGGGGTTGGGTGGGAGGGCAGAACCTTTGTTACTCCTTCTAGCTGAAAAAACAATCAGTTTGTTAGGTCTGCCACTTAGTAGTGCAACTTGAGACTGGAGTCTCTTTCCAGTTGGTGAAGACCAGTGAAGCTCAGCAGACAGTAAGGCTAGGAGCTGAACCACATTTAGCTTATGCCTCCTAGTGTTGCCCTTTGTGTCTGAGCTGTTGCTTCCGGTTTGTTTCTGTCTGAGAGCTTTGTAATAGCCAACCACTATTTCTGTGGTGGGTACAGCTAGGGCTGGACCGCTCTTGGAATATGCCTCCTAGGGCTGCCCTTTGTGTCTGAGCTGTTGCTTCCACTGAGAGCATTCTATTAGTTGACCACTATTTCAGTAGTGGTACAGCAGTACAAATGCTGATTTACATACAGCACCTAGGAATTCTGGGTAAGTGTTCCAATTGCTCCTTATGCTGAGAGAGCAGCCACTTGCTGGGTCTGAGCAGAGTGATCGAGGAGAAGAGTCACCTCAGCAGAGATAGGAGCCTGGACTGTGCACTCCAAGGAGGATTCAGCCAGGTAGAACTGCTGTCAAGGAATCCCTGATTCTGCACCTGTTGGAGTCTGCCTTGCCTCCGTGATTGGTCTCTCTCCCAGTTCGTGAAGTTCAGTGAAGCTCAGCAGAAGAAAGCAGCTGCTGGCTGGGTCTGAGCAGAGCAATCGAGGAGAGAAATTGCCTCAGCAGAGATAGGAGCTGGGACTGTGCACTCCAAGGGGGATTCAGTGAGATAGAACTGCTGTCAAGGAATCCCTACTTCTGCATCTGTCAGAGTCTGCCTTCCCTCCATGATCGGTCTCTCCCAGTTGGTGAAGATCAGTGAAGCTCAGCAGACAGTAAGGCTAGGGGCTGGACCACATTTGGCGAATGCCTCCTAGGGTTGCCCTTTGTGCCTGAGCTGTTGTGCGGAAAAAATTGCTGTTCTGCGGATCTCAATATTTTCCGTGGAAAGTGTTATGGAATAATTTTCCACAGAAAAATGCTGTTCTATAGAATATTATTCCATGGATCACAGTAGGCTGAATTCCGCAGAAGTACCAGCAAAATTCCAGCAGAAATTCTGCTGGGGGAATGATCATTCTGTGCTACTTTCGTCAGCAGAATTCTGCATTCCACACAGCCCTACTTGCTGGTGTGTTGTTCACTCTGTGGCTCCTGAGTATTGCTGCCTGTGCTACCTTTTGGATACATTCTCCATAGCCTCTATTCCTTCACTGATATAGGGGGTTACTCCACCCCTTTAACCATGCTCCTGACCCTCCTACACAAGGTGTATGTTGGAACTGACAGATCTCAATCATTGTTTCCAGAGGCCTGAATCTCCTTGTTGGCTACCAGATATAACTGGGCTTTGCAACCATTACCTGTCATTTACAAATCTTATTCAGGCTTAAGGCATTATAGCAAACCACTTTCAATGCTCTCACCTTTTTTCTTTTTAAACTGCCATTCCTGAACCATGCTTACAAGTGGTACTTTAAACTAGTACCACTTACTTGATCCATGACTCCAACACTGCACTCATTCACTGGTCCTGGCTACAGAAAAATGCCGATCAACCAGATATAAAACTGCTACCATTTTATTAATAAAAAATAAAAGACTGCTACATCAAACATGGACAGCAAGTACCAATCTGTCTGTCTCAAGAAACAAGAAACAAAACCACCATCTTTATCTATCTGTCCCACTCACATGCAAAGCAACAGCCAATCAAAATCACACTGTTACCATATGAACATAGTATCCCTAGCAACCACGTCCACATCCTTTGCAACCAGCTGTAATCAGTGTATGAATACATAACAAAAAATTCTCACTATTGTATAAAACAAAACTGCCAAATTAAATAAAAAAGAATTAAAAGCTACACCAATAAATCTGACTCCTGTTGCATAAATGGAATATGCAATGGGGAACTTGCTAAATAAATGATTTATCTGCACTCAAGTTGTTTGATCTTGGACACCACACTCATGGCTTACACCACTCATGAGGTTACCTGAGTTCAAGTGCTCTTGTGCAGATAAATAATTTATTTGGTTGTCCCCATTGCATATCCCTTATATAGCAGGTATGAGGAAGTAAACAAGACTCTACTAAAACCATTACATATATGTAATAATAAAGGGGTGCTAACCCAGAAAAGGAGCCAACTGAAATGCTCATTCAAACCAGGAGGTGTATAAGACTTTAAATTGCCAAAAAGCCTCTCTATGTAATAATAACCTATCGATATCCCCACTCTGGACCTACCACAACCCTTTCAACCACCATAAAATAAAATGTATGATTCCGACTAGATGGGATAAAATGGGAGGATAATGCATTTTCTGAATCCCCTTTATCAATACATCTCAAATGTTCACCTATTCACAGTTTGAATCTACAACTTGTCTTGCCAATACAGAAACTGCTGCACAAACAAGATGCCAAATGTATAACAGATGATGCATTGCAATCAATGTAATCCCTGGATTCAAACACTTTTGCCACATTAAGGACTTGAAAATTACTCCTGTTCTTAATATACTCACATAACTTACAATTTCTACATTTAAAATTGCCACAGGGTTATCCTAGTTTATTTCTCTGTAACTTTCCTATACAAACTATGTGTTACTCTATCTGCCAAGTTCTGGCCCTGTTTAAACATCAATCTAGGTCTCTGTTGAGTAACCTGGTGTAATCTCGACTCTGCATATAATATATGCCAATTATCCAGAATCACCTTTTTAACCAAGTGTGATTATACATGAAATCTTGTAATAAAACTAATATTATTATGTTTCCTGTTCATATCTTGGCTTCTAGCAGATCTATCATATGGCCTCCCATTTATATTATCTAACATCTGGGTCCTATAGATCTGAACTACAGATCGTACAGCTTTTTCAATAAAAGACTTATTATAGCTTCTGTCTAAAAAAGTCTGTCTAGAGTATGAACCCCTGTCATATGCCTGCAGGTCACTGCAACTGCACTTTAATCTAACAAATTATCCTTTGTGAATATTCTCTATATCTCTCCTGAGATACTGGCTTCTGAAATTTAACAGCAAATTTGTGTCTGTAGTTTTGTGATGGAAATCAGTTAGAATACCCCTCTGCCATCCATTGAAAGCTACAAATCCAAACAATTCACTGTTTGCTTATGGCATCTCATAGCCAATTTTAAATTAGGATTTCCTTTTCCTCCCCTTCCCCTTTTTCTCTCTCTCTTTTTTTGTTTCTTTTTCAGTTTTGCACACTTTGTATGATAATACTGGCTGTTTATTTTGATAGTCCTTGTACAAAATATGTTATTGATTATTTTATTTGATTATGTTTTTGCATTGGACACTTATTGGGTTATGTCCCTTTACATCTCTTCATTATAAGAGAAGGGCTATTCTTGCTCTATTAAGTCTTGATAAATCACTAGATTGGGTGTTGACTGGTATATTTTCACTAATAAAGTTTTTATCTTCACCAAAAGTGTTTTGCTTACCAGCATTCCTTTCAGTTTGCCCAGCTTTGTTGTGACTTGCTGGTGTGTTGTTCACTCTGTGGCTCCTGAATATTACCTGTGCTATCTTTTGGATATGAGGGCGTTCTCCATAGCCTCTATTACTTCACTGATATAGGGGGTTACTCCACCCCTTTACCCATGCTCCTGTCCCTCCTACACAAGGTGTATGTTTGAACTGCCAGATCTCAGTCATTGTTTCCAGAGGCCAAAATCTCCTTGCTGGCTACCAGATGTAACTGGGCTTTGCAACCATTATCTGTAGTTCACTAATCTTGTTCAGGCTTCTGGCATTTAGGCAGACCACCTTCAATACTCTCACCTTATTCCCCCTTCCCTTACCTGCTCTCCAGTTACTACCTGCCACACCCTTCCTACTCTACCACTTTCCACTCCTACTGGGTGGTTTGTCATGATCCCCACCTTCCTAGCTCTTTTCTGTTCCCTGCCCTTGCCAGCATTAGCAGCCCTAGTTCTTTTCCCATTTCTGAGGGAGTTCTTCCTAGGTTGTCTCTGCCCCGCCCCAAACTAGAGAATTCCCAGTTTCTTCCTCACCCTCGTTCAGTTTAAATGATGACAACCAGGGAATAAGTTTTCTTCATTTGGGGAAGGTGATCAGTTACCGAGGTGGGAGGACCACTACACTATGGAAAAAAACATTTTTTCTTATGGGGTTAGCAAATGCGGAGGACACCACTACAATATAAAAATATTATTTATCATATGGGTTCAGAGATCGGGGGGGAGGGACCCTGGACTACAAGGGAATACATTTAAGTTATTTGGGGATGGTGATCAGAGACCGGGAAGAGGGGGTGAGACCGCTACACAATGGAAAATGTTTTTTCATTTGGGATCGGTGATTGGGAAGGGAGGAGGGAACACTACACTGCAGAAAACATATATTGCCTATGGGGTTGGCAACTGGGGAAGGCACCACTAGACCACCAGGGAATACATTAATTTATTTGGTGCCGGTGACTGAAGAAAGGGAAGGAGTGTGGGGGGGGGCTGCAGTACCTCCACCAACCACTTGAGTTGTGAGGATCATCACCAAGTTTTGTCATGATCCTCATCTTCTAGGCTCCTTTCTGTTCTCTGCCCTTGTCAGCATTAGCAACCCTAACCCCTTTCCCATTTTTGAGGGAGTCCTTCCTAGCTTGTCTCTGCCCCTGAAACTAGGGAATTCCAAGATTCCGCCTCACCCTCATTCAGCTTAAATGATGATCCATGTAAACATCAAGCTTCTGCCCAAGTGCGCTTGTTATTTCAGTAAATACATGGAAGTCATAATTATTCCTACTCTACACAATAGGTTCTTTTACGTGTATGGAGCTTTCTTACACAAACCTAGACACCTACCAACCTAGAAACATATTTTGCAAGGTTTCAGTCTTTCACTTATCATCACTGAAAATCACCTTGACATTCTTTGCATTATCAGCAGTACAGAGGCTCAACTGACTAAATCTCAAACTAGTGATAAGAATATGCCCCTGGCTATACACCTTGTAGCTTTTCTCACAATGACTTTAAAAGATAAACTGTGAAATGGAGCATTAATGTTTCATTTATCATCATTTGCCAACCCATCATGATTTACATACCCATATCTTTTAAAGATGTGCTCCCAAACACGTACTTCCTGTTGTGTAATGATAAGAAATATTTCTGAGTAAAATATTATATAAAATTAAACTGGGCCATTAGGACAGCCAAAATAATTCTCATCAACATGATTTTCAAAAATATTAAAAAAACACAATTTTCCCAGTAATTCTTAATATCATGATTTCTAAAACTATTTAATAAAAAACATTATTTTTCCAATGATTAAACAGTACTGCAAATGTTTAAAACACTATTATTCCAATAATCAAACAGTACCACCAACATTTCAATGCAATTAAAATCGTTCATCAGATGAATCGGAAAAGCACATCAAATTAACAAATTATTACCAAGAATGAAAATCACTGATAAGATGATAAAAGTTGTGTACACCATTATTGTAGTGGTGCAGTATTCACTATTCACAGTATTTAGTGTTGGATAGGTAGTTTCATGTTAAATTGCAGTTTTCAACTGCATATATATAGGCTGATCCTCTGCAGAATTTTATAATCTTTTTGAAATCATGTTTTTTGTCTCAAGATCTCTTGATCTGCCTAGTTTGGTGACATTTGGGGCAGGATTCACAAAAAAATGCAAAGTGCCATGCAAATATTTGCACTGCATCTTGCAGCTGTGCTGGTGGGCAATCTGCTATTCACAGTCAGATAGCGCACCTGTGAATAGAGACAGGCAGGGGCAGAGCTAATCTATACATCATGTGACTGAGCAGGAAGGCAAACTGCATTGCAGGCAGCAGAAGGATGCCAGGAAAGAGCTCAAAACAAAGGATCCATGGCATAAGCAGTCTTCAAGCCAGTCGATGAAAAGAGTAGTTGGAACTCACCACCTGCAGGCACAAGAACATTTTTGCCATCCACGCGGATCAGGCCAGTCTCATTTAAAGCCATAAACTGTGAAAATGAGAACGAAAATTAACAAAAGTTGACAAAAATGTAACTAAAAGAATACTACCGCTAAGACATAACTCTCAAGGAGTGTTTCAGAGTATAGATTGAACCTTTATCATGTTAATTTGCATTTTGAACAATTGTATGTTAGCACTATACATAGATTTGCTTGGAATAATCACAAGAAAGAGATTTGTATGCTCATATTTCTCCTCTATTTGGGGTGAGCTTTGTACTCTGTTGTGATTTCATTCACATCAATTTCCTAGATCTACAGATTGCCAGGGTGAATAGTAGAGTGGTCAGTGATCTTTCCATTAAGGAGAGAGAGATAGGAATTTGGTTGTCCTTGCCTTAAGCTGCCATCCACAACACATTTTTAAAATATATTCCACAAAGCCAATTCTTACATATTAGTAGGAACTGCAGTGAGGAGGTAAGATGACACAAGAGTTGAGGAAATGGTGTCTAGGTTTGCCAGTAGAGGCTACAATAGGGATATAGTGGTATGAGCTGAAAAATAGACAAGACAACAATATAAATCTATCTTCCTTGTCCCTAGGGAAAACACCAGTAACACAGCACAAGACAGGGTCAGAATTATTACCACATACAGTATGCAAGCCAGACAAATTCAGGACATCACTCTGAACAACTGTGGAGCCATAGAACTTGATCCAGTATTGGGGAATAGCATATATATCCCCCCTCCAAAATGGTGTAGAAATGTGCCACCAACCACTGTAGTATGTTGGTACATTTCATTCAGCCCCTTCAAATATCTCAAACTCAGACCTCACTAAGTTCATGTCCCACTGGATGTGCACCATGTGGGTGGCACAAATATTGCAAGTGCATTGAAAAAGAGAAGAACTTGCCGGCCCGGTGGCACTGAGGGTTGAGGCGTTGGACGCCACACCTCGCGCTACGCCGGCGGCCCGGGTTCGGGAACGGACTCGGGCGGCCGGGGGTCGGTAGGGGGAGGGAGGATCGAGCGTCCCAGTGGATGCTCTCCTCCCTCGGGGGGGTAACCAAGAACGCTCTGCGTTCTGCATTCTTTCCATAGCCGGTGGAAGCACCGACCAAAGGAAGGAATGGAGGTAGCTTCGCTTAGCGGAGTCGGGGAGGGGGGACGTCGTGGCGCATGAGGGCTGATGTGCATCAGCACGTCGCCACTCAGGACGTACGTCCTAGTGCACAGTGTCTCAGGGGGATGGGGACCTAAGGGAGGAAATGCGGAAAAACACCCCCTCCGGTAGCCTAGATGAAGTCCGCTCCAGTACCACCCAGGAGGCCACCTGCAGGACAGATCCCACTGTGCGACAAGGAGAGGAGGAGTAGGCACTCTACGGGCAGATCCCCAGGTAGGTGACCTCGGGGGACATGAGCAAGGGACGAAATGAGGAGCTCGGAGGGCAGGAGGATAAAGGAAAATAAAAAAAAAGAAAGAAAAGAGAAGAACTTCGCACATTCAACTACTGGCAAAGTTTGAGATCAGTCATATGATTACGTGTGATATGCCCAGTGTGGTATACCTAGCATCTTTTGAATGTGGGGTGTTTTACATTCGAAAAATCATCCAATCTTGGAAACAACATATGTATGTGTATGTGGAGGTGACACACCTCCGAAATCTCCGATGTTGGCACTATGTTTCTTGCACATGCGTGCAAGCAACATAAAAATGTGTTCAGTACATCATTAATTTAAAGTTTAAAAAACAATGGCCCATGGAATTGCCTGATGCATTTCGGACACAATCTTTTATCAAAGGCTGATACTTGATTAAAAAACAGTGTGCTTAAGTAGTGGTGCCTTTTGATGACATCACAACTCATTACCACTTAAGTAAAATCACACTGATTAGTAGGCTCACATAAATGTGCAAAGGTGGTCAACATTTACAACTAATTACAATATTTACAGTTTAAAATCCATAGCAACAGTCAGCATGCCAGCACAGAGGTAGGGCTTCTGACCTTGACAGCGATGACCCAGGTTCAGAAATGGACCAGAGGAGTAAGAGTGCCAGCCGGGGGGAGAAGGAGGACTGCGCATCACAGGGACTGCTCTCCTCCTCTGGTGGATGGGTGGGTTAGTCTTTGGCATGTGGTTGACCCCTGGTTGAGGCCAGAGGAGAGTGGAGACCGAAGCTTAGTATTCAGGGAAACATGCTAGATGTTGCACTTCTGCACATTATGTCATTGCACACCACACCTCCCATTGGGAATACTGCATGAAAACAGCCGGCCCGGCTAATGACACCTCACTTCCTAGTCCTGCTTCACCCACTGTGACACCCAGCTGTGACCAAGATCAGCCTTCCTGTGGTACTGGCATGACCTCACAGCCACACTCTGGGGGTCAAGCCAAAATAGCCCTGCCAGAAGAAGCTGAGCCTCTCAGTAATCTGGACGTGTCTCCATTTGGCGCATGCTGGCTAGGCAGCCCCACCCTGGGAAGTAAGCCCAGGTGGCTTGACAACAAGGTATGTCCTGGGGGTGAGCAGGACTGGGAGGTCAGGGGCTGACCCACATTGTGGTGATGGCACCAAAAAGATCCATAGCAACATACCTGCATTATCTAATTTTTCAAAATAGATTATTCAATAAATATGGTTGCAAGTATTTTTATTACATTTAAAGCTGTTCATATTTCTTTTAGTTGCTTAATGTTTCTTTGTTCATTTTCAGCTGAATATTGTTATTCATTTTTACAAATGACTGTCACATTGTGTGGTACTGTGTCAAAATGTCACAGGGAATACAACACAGGCAAAACCACAAAGTAAAAACATCTAAAGGCAAAATAGCTACAGGGATACTATAGCAAATGGTCAAAACAGCTATCCCTGTGGCTATATTGCTTTTGTGCAAACAGGTTAAGATGTGTGCTTGGTTGTGTGTTGCTGAGCAGCTTGTGTAGCTCACACGGTAGAGCTATAGGCAGGGACAGTGGTGGAGTGCCAGTGTCCTGGGGTTTCATTCCCCATCCTGGAATATTTAACATATTTTATTTTTTATTGTCACCCTGGACATCTACTTTTCCCGTTCCCTTCCTCAACAGTCCCCCTCCCCAAGATTTCTCCCTATCACTGAATAGCCCACCCGGAGTTATTTATAATATAGTAGGGTCGTACAGGGGGGTAAAACAAAGTGTATTTGTTGACTTCGGCAAAGTAGAGCTCCGTTGTTTTTGTTGAGCACTATCTTTGCTGTCAGCATTTTGGTTTTGCAGTTTTTGACTGCACTGTTATTTCCTGCAACATTATGACCCCCTGCCCATAGTGCAGCATTCCTAGAGACTGGCCATTACATTCCTGGACCAAATTGAAGTCTGACAATAGTCCATCCAGTCCTAAAGGAAGAAAGAAACAGACAAGAAATGAGAAAGCGATGGATGGTGGTGGTGTTAAATTAGAAAGTTAGATAAAAGGAAGGGAGGGGTGAAAAGGGAAAAGAAAAAGGAAGTTAGAGGGAAATGAGTGGGGAGAAAGAGCAAGATGGTAAGAAAGAGAAATATACAATAAATTTTCAGTAATTTCACAGGCATAACGTTATTAATCCTGCTCACATTTTTCAATTACAGTTACCATTCTTTCAGAAAAGGTTTTATTTCAAAATGTGCATTTAGACTTGGAATCTTGGTAGTATTCAGACTAAAATCCAAAAGGCTTAATGTTTTAATACCAGATTATCAAAGTTCCACCCCTTGGCTTTGGGCTGTCTTTATCTAATGCCCTGTATGACTTGCAATGCCTTGAGATAAGCAATTCTGATGGGAGATAGAAAGAAGCAGGCTGTTGGTTAACTATGATCTACAGCTTATCAAATAGGTAGGAAATGGGCAGACTGGGTGGTCTAAGCAGTCCTTCTGCCATCAAAGTCTATGCTTCTATGAATCTAAATCTATGATTTTCAGCGTCACTTTTTCTAATGTGCAGTGCATGATGTGCACTGAGCACATTTAATAGAAACCTGGGTGGCGTCTTTATGAAAGAGGTGATGAGCAGTGGTAGTAAATTCTCAGGGGCCTGGGTGCAAGGGTATGTTATAGGGCCCCCCAACAGTTTGAAATTGCCCCACCATCCCGGTTTTATCCCCAGTTTTGAAATAGGCTTTTCGTTCTTTATTGAAAGAATCACCAAGTCTCCCCTGCCGATTCTGCCTCATTGTAGTACAAAGATAATTTTGTGTGTCTTTCTATTACAAGTCAAGACAACCTGATTCAATATGTTAACATCAGGATATAAAGTCAGTTTCACAATGTTTTACAATATTGTGCATTTAACTGATTTGCAACAAGAGGCTCTTTGGCTAGTAAATCCAACAGATGCCCCTGCCCCCCAGAAACACACATCACTTCAAATGCCAAGTGTTGTTCTCTGCTGCAGTATATACTGTGTTGTAACACCATCCCAAAAAGCTAATAGAAAATAGAAAAATGTGGTACAGACAGTGTAGTACTTAATGCAGTTCTCTTTACAAATGTATATGCTGAAATAGGAAGCATGGAATCTGCTCCTGCCTCATTGAAAAAATTGGCAGTAAATAACTTGAGGTCAGTCAGTATTCACTGGGCCCTGTTCTCAACTGATTATTCAATGTGTGGTGCATAGCATAGTGCTTGTGTATACTTATGAACTTTGAAGTTATGAGCTTTTAATTTGTATTTCTCTATTCCCTTCCTTGGTAGGAATGCTGGGTAGGTGTAGGAATAGAAGCCCATTGTCAAGGTTAAGAGAAGTGTGTCAAGGAGGAGGAGGCCAGGGAGGATGGTGAGTGATTTTGAAATGCTCAAAGTGGAGCAAACAGAAGTGCTAGGTTTAACTAGGGGATGTGGGAGGAGCTATTCCCCCAAATTGAACCACAAGCATTTAGCCCTCCCATTCAATGTGTGGTTCAGACATAGTGCTTGTGTATACTTATAAACTTTGAAGTTATGAGCTTTTAATTTGGCTTTTCTCTATTCCCACCCTTGGTAGGAATGTTGGTTAGGTGAGAATTGAAGCCCAAAAGATTGTTAACGGTTGAGATTACCTCCTCCAACTTCAGAGAGTATGTCCAGCAACATGCAGGAGAGTAAAAATGCCAGGTGGAGGAAACCTATGAGGACCCATGACTACTGACCTGCCCATCCTCTGGGCAATCTATGAGAAGATAGTCCTAAATGATTTGGACCAAGCTTTTTGGTTCTGGTTAAGTCAAAGAGTCTTTTCCTATGAATCTTTGCTGGTCAATGAGTCATATCCTCTGAATCTTCAACGGTGTAAGTAGGAAGGTCAATTCTTGAAGATGAAGGAGAATTTGAGTTGGGTGGATGTCCAGATAAAGGAAGATGAGTGGTTAAATGATGTCCTGGACTTCTGTTGTGGTATGCAAGTACTGAAAACCTGAAGCAGGATGGATCCAGGAAACTAAATCAATAGATGGTTAAGAACTAGAAGATAGCAGTGCACTTGAAGGCCCAAAAGGAAAACAGAGGGAGGATGTCCGGGAGGCAATCCAGAGCCAGTCCAGAGGTGATGGAGTAGATGGGTAGTAAAAATGTCACTATGGATCGCTAGGAGGAAGCAGACAATAGTCTGTGTAATGAGGAAGGAAGTAGCCACTGAAGAAAGTACAGAATGGAATGGAAGAATGGTGAGGACCTGATGGCTGAATTGCTGAGGGGGTCAAGTTCAATAATTTCACTACATAGCACCATGAGGAAGTGTAGAATCATCCGAGCAACAAGTGGTAATCAACTGCTGTCGAAATGGAATAACTGAATGGACTGGACAAGGTGGACTGCTGCTGAACACTTCAATGAGGTAGGAGGATCGAATTTTGAAGTTGATGCAGAGGTCCAAGTCAGAAAAACATCAAGGTTAGAAGAGAGATTGGAGTGGAAGGAGATCCAGGAGTGCCACCCATGCAGGGACGGAGACAGACCAGCAGAAGAAAGGCAGACAAACCAAGATATGAAATTGATGGAAAAATGGTGAAGCAGGACTCCCAACCCCAGCAGAGAAGAGCCCACCTTTGCTTAACACCCCACGAGGCAGAGCTAGGGATGGAGACCTGTGGAAATATGGAATGGCAGTAAAAAACCAGTTTGAATGATGGAACAGTGGTACAAACCTGAGACATGGAACAGACTCCCATCCCCAGCAAACAAACAAGTCCACCTTTGCTCAAAACCACAAAGGCAGAGCTAGGGACGGAGACTGCAGAACGATGAAATGATGGTGATGGCAGACCAACAGTACCATGGTGCAAATAAAGATGCAGTGATGGGAGGCAGTGATATAAGGAACAGGCTGCAGGATCTCCCCGCAGTAACTGCACATAAAAGAGACAACAGCTGCTTCCTTACAGCATGTTATTGTAGCACAATGATATCAGTACTGGGGAAATAAGGAGGGAAGGAAGCCTGGCAATGCAGTAGAGGAAATCAATTGGTAAGGCAGGTTCGATAAAATGGTCAGCTCAAGCAGTGGAAAAATAAATGGAAAACTCTCCTTGCAGGTAACAGGAACCCATAAAGTTTGCTACTGCTGTACTACTTAGTAGGCAGACTGGGGATAGAGTGTATTGTCCAATGAATGACATCATCACACTTATAAGGTCAGCAAGCACACATGTTATAAGAGCAACCGAGACCTTGGAGTCAATATCTGGAGCACTTATCATGCAAATTGGGTATACATGACAGTATAAAGAAATGAGAAGCAAATCCATCTTCACACATCTGAGAAAATTCTCTGAGAAAATATAAAGAGATGGTTGCAGGAAAATTATGAGATAGTGGAGCACAGACTGGAGTGCAGAACTGTGAAAATGGAATCCACACTCTTCACCATGTACAGCAGGCATGGAAATGGAGCAGCGGCAGTAGGAGGCTACCAGAAGCAGTCAGAAACAGGAACGAGGGAGGACTCCCAGGCTGAGAGAAGTGGAGGAGGGACAAGCATCCAAAAGCCCTCTGCAGAGAAAAGCAACAAGATGTCAGAGCCAGTGGATGGGCATGCAATGTGGCAAGGAGTCTGGGAAGGTAAATGCTGCAGTAAAACCTGATGCAGAGGTGACTAGAGCAGGCAGAGGTCCAAGGATTGGAGATGCGCCTTTGAGGAGGCAGTTGAATGCCTAATGTGGCAGGTGACGCCACATTGAATCATCAGAGTGGAAGCAGACATGACTGGCAAGGCAGTAGAAATATGCCCAAAGAGGCGAGAGATGCAGGAGAAATGGAGAGACCAAGGAGGTACAGGGAACAAATGGGTCGAGGAAGGAGTGGGAAGGGGAATGAACAGGGGAAGAAGCAACAAACCGGAAGAAAGGAAGTGAGGGAGGATACAAACAA
The DNA here is from genome assembly GCA_016271365.2 of Neoceratodus forsteri. Taxonomy (NCBI): domain Eukaryota; kingdom Metazoa; phylum Chordata; order Ceratodontiformes; family Ceratodontidae; genus Neoceratodus; species Neoceratodus forsteri. The sequence goes on along the minus strand of CM057449.1, from coordinate 535,273,799 downwards.
CAGGAGGCAAAAACAGAAAAGGGGGGTGAAAATGAGCAGAATCTGGAAGAAACACCAAAAGGGGACACAAGGGAAAAACTGAGACCAGGAAAGCCAAAGGCAAAATGGAGAAAGTCCAGCCAAACTAGCCATGAGCCGAGGAGTGAACAGCACAGGAGCCAGAGCATACAAGATGACTCCCAGCAAGCAGCATTTTGAAATGCTCGAAGAGGAGCAAATGGAAGTGCTAGGTTTAAGTAGGGGATGTGGGAGGAGCTATCCCCCATTGAACCACTGGCTTTTAGCCCTCCCATTATGTGGCCATAACACTTATGGCCACATAACTATCAGTTTATGGCATAAATACAAAACATGAGAAACTTTTTTTGGGGGGGTGGGGATAGTGCTAATGTGTTAGTCACATTGCTTGCTAATTTATTTATCCTACATACAGCATACAGTACTAAGAAGAGGAACTGGGCACAGCACTTAAAACAGCTTTCACTGTCTGACTTTCTAGGGGTGGTACCCTGTCCCAATCCCAATAATCCACTCAGACTAGGAGAATTAAAAAGATAAAATTCAGTTTCTGCATAAATCAATCTGGACTCAGTTTAAGACTAGTAGAGGCGAAGGAGAATTAATAATAATAATAATAATAATAATAATAATAATAATAATGTTCAGTATCTTCAGTTCACCTGCTGGAAGCTTCTGCTCTGACCACAGCTCTGCTAATCCAACCATTCAAAGTCTGGCAACTCGATCGGCACTACAGGAGAGGCCACGATGGCGAAGTAAACAAAGTAAAGTAAAACATTTTAAATTAAAGAATTTTGAAGTGAATTGACAGTGACTACTGAATCTGTTTGCTCACCGTCGTCATGCAAGCTAAAGCTAGCGGGTCTGATCAAGGGATGTCCTGTCAGATGATGACAGATGACATCCCAACGATGTGTTAAATAAACACTTTATTTATTTATATTTAATTTCGAAATTGTGGTGGTGGGTTGGAACTTTGATGGCATGGGTCAGGTGATGGTGGGGAGATGGGAACAGGGGTCAGGGACATGGGATGGTGAAACTTACAAATGGGCCCGTACAACACAGAAAAGATAGATTATTAAAAAAAATTAGGCAGCAGCAAATATTAATCACTATGCTGTCAGACTCTGTCAGAAGAAGTTAACGAGTTGCCTCTAGTTGGCCCAATAGCGATTGCAGGTGCTCACTTGAGTCTTCTCTTTCCTTCTCTTTTTTTCCACGATCATGTTGACCACGCTACCACTTCTAAAATGGTCAGGTGGGAGAACTGGAGAAAAGCGCAACTGTTTAGCCTGACATGTGCAGTACAGTGCCTTACACCAAATTACTTTGTTTCAGTCCTACAAGAGTCATGCGCACACTGTGAGTGTGAGCCAAGCTCTTCCCGACCCCCCCCATGGAATCCAATCAGCGACTGCTGCTGGCTGCTCAGACAGTACTGGGGGATGTTTGTTTCCTTCAATAAAATATAAAATTAATTGACAATTTGCATTTGGGACCCTGAAACCTCACGGGTCCGGTCGACTGCACCTCTTTCACCCTAGTAGCTCGCCCTGTAACCACATGCAGAAATTGTCAGAAGGTTGGACAGTGAATGAAAAGGCTGAGCAGTACAAGATCCTGTGACATTGGGTAAGAAGAGGTGGTGGGATGCGGGGAGCACTGGTGAGCTCTGTTTGGGAGGGGTGTGGATTGCATTTCATACACAGAAAAAAACTCCATAAAAATGTCACAGTCTCCAACCTGGAAGGCTGGAGTGCATTCTGATCAGAAGACAGCTAGTAGCAGCAAATAACAACTGATTACCACAGCATTGTGGCTGAGAATGCAAAACACTTTGGCAACCCAGGACTATTTTCTCTCGCGAACAATAAATTCCATAAAAATAATACAAAATATAAAATACATTGTTTTCTTTTTTTTTCCTCACAAAAACAGGGACATTGTGTAACCGCAATATCACTCGAGGATGTGGGAGATGCCAGGATTTACCACACCTGGTGTGTTTTGCTCACTCGGCCTGTGGCCTCATGACCAAACAACACACCATCATGACCAAACAACACACCAGGCATGGGTAAATCCTAGCATCACCCACACCCTCTCATGGTATATTGCTTAATTATCCTATTCCCTGTTGATATCTTGACTTCTAGTAGTTCTATCACATGGCTTCCCATTTATATTATCTAGCATCTGTGTCCTATCCATCTGAGGCACAGGTTGTACAGCTTTTTCAATAAAGGACTTATTATAGCCTCTGTCTAAAAAATATTTGTCTAGCGTATGAGCCCCCCTCTCATATACAGTACCTGCAGGTCACTGCAATTGCACTTTAATCTAACAAATTGTCCTTTGTGGATATTCTCTATATCACTCTGGATACCTGCTCATGAAGTGTAGCAACAAATTTGTGTCTGTATTTTTGCGATACAAATCAGTTACAGTATTCCCTTCTGCCATCCTTTGATTGTTTGCTTATGACATCTCAAAGACAAATTTAAATTAGGATTTTTTTCTCCCTTCCTCCCTTTTTTCTCTCTCTTTTTTTTGCTTCTTTTTAGGTTTTTCACACTTTGTATGATAATATTTGGGTATTTATTTTGATAGTCCTTGTAAAAAATAAGTTATTTATTATTTTGATTATGTTTCTGCATTGGACACTTATTGGGTTGGGTGCCTTTTCATTTATTTATTTATTGAAATGTTTCACCAGGAACATACCATGAGCAAATAATGCTCATTTCCAGATATGGGAATTTGTCCACTGATAAGTGGCAAGTCCATAAATGGCTCTTGAAGCTCATGGACTTGTAACTGACAGCTATGAACCTATGGACTTACATGTCCCAAAGGAAGGGGAAGTGGAAGTACAAGTACAGCTGTGCAAAAATGCAATTTTAAGGCATACAAAGACGTCTTCAAGATACATAAGGATGCAGTAAGTGTAGTGCAATAAGTAAGTACAGTGGTAAAATATAAATGAGCAGAAGAAACAAAGGCAGTTACAATCAATCAATCAAAATCTTTATTTATCCAGGTGGGCACCATTGAGCAAGGCTCATTTGCAAGGTGGACCTGGTCATGAATACATCAAAGTACAGTACAGAAGCAGGTATACAAAAGCAATAATATACAAGGAAGAAAAAGTATATATAGTTTATACAGTACAGTACAAGGTTGAAATAAATAAAAAAAACAGCATTATTTTATAATTGAAGAAGTCAGCAGATGTACAATCAACCATAGGCATACAGGGGTTATAAGCAGAGATCTTTTGAGTGAGGCAGCGGCAACTACACATATAGGGAAAGAGGCCATGTATGGGGTGGCAGGTTAGAGAGGTAAAGAAGAGAAGGTATATACTACTGATGACTGGGGGAAAAATTTAGCTAAAACCACAGAAAGTGATGATGGCTGTCGTGTACTTGTTTATTATGATAAAGACGAAGGAGGGGTAGATAATTGGGCCACTGCTATGGATGGGTGGGACTTTAGCCAGGTTGGAGTGGACAGGGAAGGGTGGGTACAGCAGGAAGAGTTAATAGGAAAAGAGTGAGAGCCAGGGGTAGAAACATGGCAAGCATCAGGATGGAAAGGGGGAGTTGGAGAATTAGTGGGCTAGCAGTGAGGAAAACATTTGCAAGGTGCTTTCATGTAGCAATCGTAGGCGCCTTGAAGATATTCAGGCTAACAGGGCAGCTCAGCTTCAAGTTCCTTTGTAAACCATTCCACAATGTGGTAAAAGAGAAGCTTAGAGCAGCTTTGCCAAAATGAGTTTTGACCCTTGGACTTACAATCAAGGCAGTGCGATAGTGATTACAATAACTGGGTACAACCTAGAACCTGGGAATGCCAATGTAAACAGGAGGGTATTGGAAAGTAGACATTGAGAACATGTAGGAGTTAAGCTCAAGTGCTAATCTGGGCAGAGCAAAGCTGCAATGCAGGGAGGGGATTAAAGTAAGTAAAGTAAAGTAAAATTTTATTTCTTAAGTGCCTTTCAAATATTAAGGTGCTGTACAGTGAAATAAACAAACAATATAAACAGATAATATCAATAAATTTAAAAACCATTTGAAAAAGCTTGATAAAACAAATATGTCTTGAGCTCCAGTTTAAAACTCAATATGGTCAGGCATTCCCTTAACCGATGAGATAGAGAATTCCTCAGGGTAGGGGCAGCATGAGAAAAAGCACGTGCCCCAGAAGGTTTTAACTGAACCCTGGGAAACTCTAGCAATCCTCATCAGTGGATTGGAGTGAGTGGGATGGGCAGTAGGGAGTAAGGAGCACTTGAAGATATCAGCGTCCCTGTTCATGTAAGGCTTTGTAGGTCAGTGAACTGACCTTGAAGGTGATCCGCAACTGTACCAGCAGCCAGTGCAGTTCGCGAAGCACAGGCATAATATGACTAGTCCTGTATGTACCAGTCAAAAGCCTGGCCACAACATTCTGCACCAGCTGCAAGAGATGGATATCAAACCCCAGAAGCCCTAGGTATGGGGCATTGCAGTAATCAAGGCAGGTGGTTAGAAGGCATGAACCAGTGTAGGAAGTTTGGCGGAGGAACCAGGTGTTTCACCGGTGGTATTCCTTAGATGGTAAAAGGAAGATTTGACAATGGCAGACACTGGTGATTTTAGGGTCAAACCACTGTCAAAGATAACATCCAGGTTATGCACCTGGTCTGAAGTCATGAGCTGGACACCATCTGCAATAAGACTGAAGGGTGCCCAGCCCCAAGACCTGCCTCAAGGATGACTCGGGTCCACAACCAACACCTTGGTCTTATCAGGATTTAACCTCAGCCAGCTAGTGCTCAGCCTCAGCCAGTTAAGCATGGAGATCGCATCATCCTGTCAGGAATAAAGGACATATACAGTTGGGTATCATCTGCTATCAGGCTATACTGGCATGATGGTCTGCATCTGTCCAGGAAGGAAACAAGCTCCTAGGTGACAGGTTTAAATGTTTCCTTGGCAAGCTTTTAAACTAGCCAAGGAGGAGGTGCTGATAGGAAACAGGAAGTTCAAGCCCCCACAAAACATGGTAGGTAGTAGGGTAAACACTGAGGTACAGAGCTTGACAGAGGGCATGACAGGGGTAAATGGAAAAATAGACAAGGGCAATAAGAGCAGGGATGGGGTAAAAGGATAAAGCCAACATTAAATGGAGGGCAATGAGTACCAATGCCCATAGTCTGGCAAACAAGCTTCCTGAGCTAGTAGCCCTGATGGAAGAGGAACACTTGGATATTGTGGCAGTCACAGAAACATGGTACACAGAGGACCATGACTAGGATGTCAACATACCAGGGTATACAATCTACAGAAGGGACAGGGAGGGTAAAAGAGGAGATGGAGTAGCTCTCTACATAAGGGAAGGGATCAAAGCTACAGAACTAAAGAGTAAAGGGGGAGGACAAGAGGCACTCTGGGTCACCTTGAAGACAGGGAATGGCATCACAATCCGCACAGGGGTTGTATACAGACCCCCATCTCAAGGGGAGGAAATGGACAAGAAAATGATAGAGGACATTCTCAAAATGGCTGAAAAAGGGGAGATACTGTTGATGGGGGACCTGAATATGCCAGATGTTAACTGGACAACATGGACTGCAGCCACATCCAAGAGCAGGGTCATTCTTGATGCCCTACATGGGGCATGCCTTAGACAGCTAGTGGTGGAACCCACTTGGGAGGGAGGGAGCAATATTAGACCTTGTACTCTCAAATGGAGAGAGGATCACAAATTTAGAAGTCAGTAGACATCTGGGAACAAGCGACCACTGCACAGCGTGCTTCACAATAAACACAACCATGGAGACAAGCCATACAAAGACAAGGATACTGGACTTTAGAAGGCCTGATTTTGGCATAATAGGTGAATACCTGAGGAATGCATTAGCGAATGGCCAGAAAGGAGGGGTGGAAGAACAATGGAGAAAAATTAAAACTGCCTTCATGGAGGCAACAAGTCTTTGTGTGAAACAAATAAAGAAAACAAAGCGGAATAAAACACCACTATGGTTCTCAAAAGAGGTATCAGGGAAGGTGAAGGAGAAAAAGGCTGCATTCAAAAAGTATAAGGAATCACAGAAGGAGCATGACAGGGAACTGTATCAATTAAAGCAGAAAGAAGTGGGGAAGGCAGTCAGAAAAGCAAAGGCCCAAACTGAGGAAAAGATAGCCAACTCAGTTAAGAAGGGGGATAAAACCTTTTATAGGTACATTAGGGAGCATAGAAAAGTTAAGGGAGTGATAGTGAAGATTAATAAAGGAGAGGGAGGTGGGCAGAGGAGACAGTGAAAAGGCAGAGATACTGAATGAATACTTTGCTCAGTATTCACAAAAGAAGAAGAGGAGGAGTTACCTAAACCAAACAATAGAAGCACTCTGGGTAGTGGGGTTGGCTGATCCATTTACAGAAGAAGAGTCTTGAAAGAACTCTTAAAACTCAAGGTGGACAAAGCAATGGGGCCTGATGGGATTCACCTAGAATCCTAAAAGAGCTAAGGGAGGACCTAGTGACACCACTGACCACACTTTTAACAAATCATGGGAGGATGGGGTGGTACCTGAGGACTGGAGGAGGGCAGATGTGATTCCCTTCACAAAAGTGGGAGCAAGGCAGAAGCAGGAAACTACAGACCTGTTAATTTGACCTCAGTGTTGGGAAATGATGGAATCACATCTGAAAGAAAAAATTGTTGAGTACCTAGAGGCAGCGGGCACAGGACCCAAAGCAGCATGGATTCACAGCAGGAAGGTCATGTCAGACAAATCTAATCGATTTCTTTGACTGGGTGACCAAAGTAATAGACCAGGAGGGCTGTGGATATGGCCTACCTAGACTTTAGCAGGGCATTTGACACAGTCCCGCATAAAAGATTACTAATCAAGTTAGCCAGCCTGGGAGTGGGTCTCAGGGTGGTAGCCTGGGTAGCAAAATGGCTGCACAACAGAACACAGAAGGTAATAGTGAATGGAACACATTCTGAAGAAGGGGGGTTACTAGTGGAGTACCTCAGGGCTCAGTACTGGGTCCAGTCCTCCTTAACGTCTTTATAGGTGACATTGCAGAGGGTCTAGAAGGAAAGGTATGCCTCTTTGCAGATGACACAAAGATCTGTAACAGAGTTGATACACAAGGAGGGTAGAAAGGATAAGAAGGGACTTGGCAAGGTTGGAGGAATGGTCAGACATATGGCAACTTAGATTCAATGCAAAGAAGTGCAAAGTAATGCACCTGGGAAATAAAAATCCAGGAGAAGAGTACACAATAGCAGGGAAGGTACTAACAACAACAATAATGGAAAGGGACCTGGGGGTAGTCATATCAGATGATCTAAAGGTGGGTAAGCAATGTGAGAAGTCAGTAAGGAGAGCCAGGGGGATACTGGGTTGCATAGGGAGGGGCATCACAAGTAGAAAAAGGTAAGTGGTTATCCCTTTGTACAGACAGTTGGTGAAACCCCATCTGGAGTACTGCGTGCAGTTTTGGAGACCTCATCTACGTAAGGACATAGACAGGATGGAAGCAGTCCAGAGGAGGGCAACTAAAATGGTGCAGGGTCTACATCAGAAACCATATGAAGAGACTGTGGAGAGCTTAATATGTATACCCTTGATGAAAGGAGGGAAAGGGGGGACATGATAGAAACTTTTAAGTACCTCAAGAGAATCAACAAAGTCCAGGAGGGTAGCATCTTTCAGAAAAAGGGATGTGTAAGGACAAGGGGGCACAATTTAAAGATAGAGGGAGGACAGCTCAGGGGTAATGTGAGGAAATTTTATTTCACGGAGAGAGTGGTGGATGCATGGAACCGCCTTCCTGGAGAGGGTGTGGGGTCTAAAATAGTGGGGGAATTCAAACATGCATGGGACAGACAGAAGGCAATTATAGTGGGGATTTGCAGGAAGTAGGCTGTTGGTTAACTAGAATCTGCAGCTTATCCAATAGGTAGGGAAATGGGCAGACTGGGTGGGCAAAGTGGTCCTTATTTGCCATCAAAGTCTATGTTTCTATGTTTCTATCAGTGAAAATCCAAACTGTATCACCTAATGATGTCTCCTAATGGCAGCACATACACTGCAAACAACACGGGTGCCAATATGGAGCCCTGTGGCACCTCACAGGAAAGGGGGAGGGCATCAGAGGAATAAATTCCAGTGACAACCATCTGGGACCTGCCTGTGAGGAAAGATCGAAACCAGCTTAGTTCTGTTGCAGACAGTCCGCAGAGAAGCCGCAGCCACTCCAAGAGCACACCATGGTCCACAGTGTTAAATGCCACTGAGCGATCAAAAAGGACTAAGATAGTACGAGCCTTTCGATCTCTCCAATTAGGAGATCATTTAAAACCCGAACATGGACAGTCTAGGTACTATGTCTTTTCCTAAACCCAGATTGGACAGCATCATAGACATTGTGTGTTGTAAGATGGTCATCCAGCTGCAATGCAACCACCTTCTCAATAACCTTACCACAAAGGGTAGGTTAGAGACAGGTCTGTAGTTAGCTAGACAGTCTGGATCCAAGGAAGGTTATTTTAAGGAGTGATCGAATGACTGCCTCCTTAAGGAGATCAGGAAAGACTCCCTTCTCCAAGGAACTCCAGACAATTTCAGCAAGGATCTGGCTGATAACATCTACACAACCTACCAATAGGCGTGGGGCCTTGATCCAAACTACAGCTGGTTACTAGGTTTACTAGGTTTTATAGGAAAAAGAAGGCTGAGGCACATCTAGATTTTCCCCACACAATGTGGGCAAATTATATTATATGGTTCTGGTTTAGCCAATAGTCGAGCCCTTTTAAATGCATCAGTTCTACCAGAATCAACCAATTCCTGTGGTAATTTATTCCAGTGTCTAGGTGCCCTCACTGAAAAGAAGTTAAGTCTAAGATTGGTTCTGGCCTGAGGGACAATGGGTTGTAGTATGGCATCTAGGGACAATTAGCCTGGTGGTAGAGGTAAGTCCACACTTGTTCATAAGATCTGTTTTTTTCAATAACTTATATACTAAGAGTAGGTCCCCTCTGATTCTTTTATTTTGCAGTGAGTTTAAGCCTGTTGTCTTGAGTCTGGTATGATAAGGGCCATTTGCTAGTCTCGGGACCATCCTGGTTTCCCGTCTTTGGATCCTCTCTAGTCAGTCAATATCTCCCCTAAGATAAAGGCTCCAGAATGGAGACCCGTAGTCAATGAGAGGTCTGACACATGCCCTGTAAAGAGGAATCAGACATCGTTCGGTTCTTGTAACAAAGGAGTGCTGAATTTGCCTAAGTAACCCATTAGTCAAATTTGCCGCTTTTAAACAGTGGTCAGTAGATGTAAGTCTTGAATTAACCAATATGCCCAAGTTCCTTTCCTTGATGGTAGATTTAAGCAAACTATTATTTATATAGTAATTGTTTTTGTGGTTGTGGGTCCCAAAATGCAAAACCACATTTATCAGTATTAAATTCCATTTTGTTGTCAAGGGCCCATTTTCAAGTTTTGTAAATCTAATTTAAGTGAGTCAGAATCTTGTGTGTTATCCACGGATCCCAAGCTTTGAGTTGTCTGCAAATCTGAACAACCAATTTTTGGTTTTATTTGCATGTCACTAATATAGATGTTGAACAAGATGGGGCCAAGCACCGAGCCCTGCAGAACCCCACTAGTGACTGCACCAAGATTTGAAAAACAGTTATTCAAGGTGACTCTCTGGGTTCTATTGGTCAGCCATGCATTTACCCATTTTACTAAGTGATAGGAAAAACCTAAAGTTTCCATTTTTTTAGTGAGGTGACTGTGAGGGATCTTATCAAAGGCCTTGCTGTAATCCAGCAAAAAAAATCCAGCTGTTGTTTGTTATCTAGACCCTGACTAATATTATTGTAAAATGCTAACAAATTTGTAGTACAAGAATGCCCAGCTCTGAACCCATGCTGTGCAATGTCTTCAATATTTAGTTCCCTCATCTCTTTCTCAAGTAATGATTTTATCACTTTTTCCATAGTTTTACAGATAATCGTTGTAAGGCTTATGGGGTGATAATTCTGAACATTAGACCTACTACCTTTCTTTGTGTATTGGGGTTACAGATGCTGTTAACCAGTCTGCAGGAATTTCAGCTTTCTGTAAAGATCTATTAAATATTATTTTTAATGGGACTGATATTGCTTCAGCGGTTTCAATAAAATTCTAGCACTGATTAGATCAGGCCCTGGACTAGTAGTTTTTAAAGATTTGAGGGTAAGGTGATATCTGAAGTGGTGAAGTCATACATGTGACTTGATTTAGGACATGCCTTGGGATCAGTTTGAGGGGCATGAAACTTTTTTGAGAAGACTGAACAAAAGTAAGTATTAAAAAGATTGGCTATATCAGTTTCTGACTGCACAATATTACCATTATGTGTAAGTGGCCCTACCTTTCTGGAATTACCCTTTTTATTATTTAGATAGGAAAAAAGTGCTTTATATCCATCTTTGGTGTGCGCCAATTTAAATTCTATTTTCATTTTGGCTTTCTTAATCACGTTTTTTAGTTTCTGTAAAGATTTTTTGTACTCAGTATAAACTATGCTATTTTCCACAAATTGACTAGTTTTAAGTTTTCTAAAAAGTTTATTTTTTCTTTTTAAAATGGATTTATTAAACCATTTAGGTATCCTACCCTTTTGTTATATTTATTTTTATGGGTACATGTTTTTTCTCATGATTATAAATCATGTTTTTATTTTAATCCATGCTTCATTCACTGTAAGTCCCTGGAAAGCCTTTTCCCACTGGGTATTGTTGATTATGTTAATAATGGTTTAAAACTGGTGCTGTCATAGTTCCTATAAGTTGACTTTTTAAAACTGTAATGTACTCCTATCAATTCAAACACAACTGAATATTGGTCACTATTCCCAAGCGGGTCCAATATCTGAATGTTAGAGAGTTTATGACTCATATTTGTAATAAGAAGTTTGAGAATGTTTTTACCTCTAGTAGAGGAGGAAATGAGTTGTGACAAACCATTTTCAGTTAACATACCCAAACAATCAGCATCAAGTTTGATTCTACTTGTATATGTGGGCCAGTCTATCTGAGGCATATTAAAATCTCCCTGAATTATTACATCCTTATGGTCAGAAAAATAAACAATATCCTTTAGCAAAGCATATGTAGAATCAGACATTGGGGGATTATAACAGTTGCCAATAATTATATAAAAGTCCTTTTAACTGTACTGCCACCCAAATGCTTTCAGTGTTATTTTGGGACTGTAATTCATGGGAGGGGATATCTTCTCTTACATAAAGACAACCCCCCAACCTTTTTTATCTATTCTATTTTTGTGATAGAGTTTATAACCCAATATTTGTTGATTCCACAAATAGTTTGAATCCCACCTGGTTTCTGTTATTCCTATTATACCCAAGTTTAACAATTAACTTTTGCCTCCAACTCCATCAGTTTGGAACAATTTAATGATCAGACATTCAGTGACAGAATTTTACATGTTCTGTGCAACTGATTATTAGGTGTGTAAGAGACATGGGTATACTCCTTTTCTCCCTCTTCTTGTTTAGTTTAAATGGTTATTGATGATATTTAATAAAGATTTTCCCAACATAGTACTGCCTCTTCTATTAAGATGCAGTCCATCCCAACATACAAGGGGTTTATCTACAAAGTTCTCCCAGTGCATTATACAGGGAATATTTTGTTTAATGCACCATTTTGTAACCATTTATAAGTTTGTTTGATCCTTGAAGTTACAGACTGGGTAGCTCTGGGAACAGGTAAAATCTCAGAAAAACAGACTGTGCATCCTTTGTCCATGAGCAAGTTGTTAAGTGTGATATAATCCTGTTTCAGTTTATTTTGGCTCATACTCTGTATGTCATTGTACCAGCATGTATAATGACTAAGGGATTTGTACCTGGATTATGTAAAATATTGGAAATCATAGCAGTAATGTCCGATACTTTTGCCCCCTTAAACTAAAAACAGATGCGTCTGGCCTTACTTTGGTTACAGATGGCCCCATCTACAGTAGGTGGTTAGTTATAGAGTCACCTAGTACAATTATCTGTTTGGGTTTACAATATAAATTGAAGGGTGAGAAGTATTGTGGAAGGTACTGGGATTTTGTAATATTCTTGATTAACTTGGAAGCAGATTTGGGTAATTTTAAGATGTTCTGGGTGGTACATAGAATAGAAAGGTTAATGTCACTAGGCATTTCTTGTGGCTCAGTTTCTGATGATGTGGGGCCCTGAAAGTACATAGTGTTCATAGTTCCCATAGGTGCAGGTTTGGAAGACTTGGTAGTATTCTCGTGACACAAGGCACAGAGATGACTGGATTGCTAGTCATATCCTGAGGCTCCAGGTCATTTGTGACAAAATCTATTTTGTAGAGGAGCTGGAAAAGATGGTGAGTCTGACCCCTCTGTGTTTAGTTTTACAGTCTGTAACTAAAGCCCAGTCCTCTACAGGGGATTGGGGATGATTAACTATGGTTTCTAGGGCAGTAGAGTCAGTATTGAAAGTTGCAGGATTTGGGGGGAAGGGACTACAGTAGGTATAGTGTTCTACAGCTACATCAATAAATCTTTCCAGGTTTTCTATATCAGTGTTTTATTTATTTATTTATTTATTTATTTAAGAGATTTACCAGGAAGGCATGCTGAGCAGAGTACCGCTCGATTCCAGATGCGCCCTGGGGGTAGGGGGTTTACAGTGGTACAGTAGTACAGAAGAAACAAAAACATACATAATGTGTTTGGTACAAACAATGGATGAGGCAATCATAATACAAATAGAGTAGGTACTTTTTCATTAGCATTTTAATAACATTAGATGCAGACCAAAAATGGAAAACCAGACTGGTGATAACAGCTGGTAGGTAGGAATTGAGATGGGGTTCAACAGGAGGGGAAACAGGAGCAGTTGGTAGAGAAGTGTGTTTTAAGAAGGGCATTCTGTTGAGGAGTACTTGTGATGTGTCTGATATCAGCTACGAGGGAGTTCCATAACTTGGGCAACCTGAAGCTAAGCAGCCTAGCCAGACAGGGTGGATCTGTGTGGAATGTGCAGGAGCCTAGAGTCTATGTTTCTGAGGCGTAGCAGGTGGGAGAGGCGGTTAGGGTGGATGACAGGTAGGAAGGGTGTCTGTGACCAGAACTTGGCAGAGGTTCTAGCACAGTGAAGCAATAATCGGTTATGAAGTGAGGGGAGGTCCAAGGACTGGTAGAGGTCACAGTGATGGGTATTGGGAGGATGGTCCAAAGAGAACCGGCAGAAGGAGTTGTAAAGGGGATCAAGCCTAGCTAAGGAAGTTTGGGGGGCGGCACAGTAGACAACATCACCGTAATCCATAATCAGGAGGATCATTTTTTGGACTATTGCTAGTCTGGTTGGTAGAGGAATGCAATTCTTGTTCCGGTAGAGGGCTCCCAGCATGGGATGCAATTTTTTGTGTAGAGCATCTACATGCGCTGAGAAGTCAAGGTACTGATCTAGCCAGACGCCGAGATAATGATATGAAGTGTAGGCCTCAAGTGGAGATCTGTCCAGAGTGTAGAATGTGGGTGGTGCAGTAAGCCGAGTTAGTTTGGCCCGAGAGCCGAAGGTGAGGGAGACTGTTTTTTTTGAGTTTAAGAATAGTTGGTTTGAGAGAAACCAGTGCTGGATGGAGTCAAAGTCCTTCTGTAGACAGGCTGTCATGGCGCTTTGGATGGGCCAGAGGCAAACTGCACCGTATCGTCTGCGTACATATGGATAGCTGTTTGTGGGCAGGCAGGTCATTGAGAAAGATGAGAACAGCAGTGGGCCAGTACAGACCCTTGGGGGACTCCACTGGTGCCAGGAAATGAGGTGGATCTAGCCAAGCCAATACGGACTGATTGGGACCTACCTGACAGGTATGAATGGAACCAGTTATTTGCTTTCACAGACAGTCCAGCTAGCAAGTTTAACCAGCAATAGGGGATGAGAGCCGTGTCAAAGGCTTTATGCAGTCGATAAATATAGCTGCTGTTATTTCCCCTTTGTCCAGCCCGTAAGGATGGAGTTAGTGAGGCGAAGGAGGAGGTGGTGGTGGAGTGATTTTTTCTGATGCCAGCTTGGTAGGGGGTGAAAAATTATATGGTATCTAGATAGTGGTGGAGCTGGGATAGTACAAGGCGCTCTTGAATTTTGGCTAGGATGGGGAGCAGAGATATGGGACGGTAGTTGGATGGGGAGGAGAGGTCCCCTCCTTTGGGTAGAGGAATGACTGTGGCTTGTTCCATATTTTGGGGACTGCCCCGAGTTTAAAAGACAGGTTATAGAGCAGGGTTAGAGGGTGGGCTATGGCGGTGCTGAGAGTAGGAGTATTTTGGAATCAAGGCCCAATGGACATTTACCTTTGGATGGGTTGAGTGACTACAGTATTTTTAGCACCTGGCCAGGTGAGACTGGGCAGAGCGAGAAGGAGGCTGGGGAGGATACTTTAGGGGGCACAAAGGGTGGGGGATGAGGATGGGAGGAGAGTAGAGAAGAAGTAGTGGTGGAGAAATATGAATTAAACTAGTGGCAACCAAGCAAGGATCCATGATGATTCTTCCTTCAAGGTTGAGGCGGGAGTGGGGAGTTGGGCGGTGGGGAAAGAAGGTTTTATTGACTTCAAAATTGAGTAGGATGGCGAAGTTATTGTTGAATGCAGTTTTAAAGTAATTTGATTTGGCCTGATGTATGAGTCTTGTACAGGCGTTTCTTAGTGACACGTAGTGTTGCTGAGCCATTTGAGCACCAGTGGCCTTGAAGGATTTCAGGCATGGTCTCTGGCTCTTAGGTGTTCCATGAGGTTAGTTGTTACCCATGGTAAGTGGGATCCTCTTACTCGGGATCTCCTGAGTGGAGCATGGAGGTCCCAGATGGCAAGGAAGTTAGTAGAGAAATATTTCAGGGCCTCGTCCATGGAGGTGGCCCTGCGGATGAAGGACCAGTCAATGCTGGTGAGGTCATTTAGAAGAGCTGTCAGATCAAGGGATTTATAAACTCTGCTGTAAAGCATGCGGGGTGGAGGGGCCATTGGTCAGATTTTATGCACCATATAAATCATATGGTGGTCACTAAGGAGTCTGGTAGTTGGCCAGCTTTAACTATCAGATGAAGGTGGGTAGTAAGTGCCCAATCCAGTAGTGTGTGCTTATTGGCTATCGGCGGTGTTGACTGTTTCCTGTCAAGGAGACTGGCTATTACTCCTGAAGGGTGTTTATTAATAAGCATTGTCACAAATGAAGTCTAGCAGGGACTCCATGGAAGAACATTAAACAAAGGCTGCACTGTTTAATGGGACCCTTCATTGTGCCAGCTAAGAAATGTACTTACTCACTGCCACATGTACTTTATGTGCTCGATTCCCCAGTCTCCCCAGCTGACACAGCAGACACGCGCCGATGAGCGTGTCTTTGCGCGCGACAATGCACGCCCTGCCGCACTCACCCTGCTCACTGCAGGGATGAGCTTTAAGGCTCAAATGACCCAGAAGTGATCACTAGAGGTCAAGGGTCTCTTGCAACAAAGTTGTGAAATTAAATGTTAGTATTACCTTTTTTTGCACCTATGCGTTACCCACTCATTTGTGGGAAAGCACAGACTCCTGTATTTAAAGTCAATAATGGTAAAAAGGATAATGCTGTAGTCTGTAGTTCAACCCCAGTTATCTGAACTACACACTCTCTTCCTGCTTCCATTTTACATCAGGGAGGCAGGGCTCAAACTAAAAATAGGACTTCAGCCCACAATTACTTGAAAGTGTGCAAAGTGTGGTTGGTCGCGAAGTCTGGACAATCTTCACAATATTCTTGAATAAAGTCAGACCAGGCAGAACAGGTGCTTGCAACCTCCACCAATCTCTGCAATCCCTCATAGAGTGAGTTGGGCCAATACCGACCTGTTGCTGGCAACCTTATCTGCAAAGAATCGAGCAAGGTTGTTACACTTTTTTGTGAAAATCTCTTCCAGACAGAAGGTGGACTGGATTGAGCCAGTCGATTCCATGCAGTAGCAATCTCCCCGGACAGAATTCTGCCTTCTTATGGGGTGATTGCTGATTGATAACTCTTATAATGTTCCATCAATCTAAGCCTGTCAGCATCAAGGCCGGATTTCTGCCAAGCTCTCTCTAGCCTTCGACCCACTCTTCTCAGCTCCTTCAAGGACCCATCAAATCAAGGGATCCTTGGGCACAGAGTGAGTGAGTGAACACAAACAGGAGCAATTGAGTCCAGGGCATCCCCCATCACCTTATTATAGGCCAGTACAAGACCCCCTGGACTTGTGCATTCACTCGATAAACCCGATAGGTCCAGCACCGCCGATAGGCCCTCTGGGGTAACTCCCCTTAAAGGGTGGTACTGGACCATCTCTGTGAGGAAGACCTATTTGGGGTGCCCTGAAACTGAATCTTATGGTGTGACAGTCTGACCAACCAACTGGTTCCACCCCCAAACTGTGATCTCCATCCCAGGAGGAGCACAAGATCCAGAGAGTGACCCGTGATATGGTAGCAGAGGTAACCACCTGTGTACAACCCAGCATAGTCATAAGCTGAAGGAGATTATTTCCAAATTGTGAGGTTCATCGTTGACCCAGGCATTAAAGACACCCAGAATTAACCATCTGGGCAACCCCAAAGCCACGTCGACAATGAAGTCTGCAAACTCCTTCAGAATTCTCCCCATCACTGGGTGGATGATAGATGAGGAGTATCCTGAACCCTACAGCTGCACCCAGGATACACTCAAAGGATCAAGTGCACCCCACTGTCACATCCACAAGGCCCAGTTCCATTTTAAACATAATGGCTACACTCCTGCCCCTATGATCCAATCTCAGGCGGTGTACCACTGAGAACCCAGCTGTAACCGCAGATGCCAAAATAGGGCTTGCATTCTCATCCAGCCAGGTATTGGTGATGCATAGAAACATAGAAACACAGATTTTGATGGCAGATAAGGACCGCTTGGCCCCAGTCTGCCCATTTCCTACCTAATGGATAAGCTGCAGATCCTAGTTAACCACCAGCCTACTTCTTCCTACCCCACCCCTATAATTGCCTTATGACTGTCCCATGCATGCTTGAATTCCACCACTGTTTTTGACTCCACAACCTCCTCCGAGCCGTTTCATGCATCCACAACCCTCTCTGTGAAAAATACTGCCTTAAATTACTCTGAGCGCCCCCCTTCTATCTTCAAATTGTGCCCCCTTGTTCTTGCACACCTCTTTTTTTGAAAGATGCTACCCTCTTGGACTTTGTTGATTCCCTTGAGGTACTTGAAAGTTTCTATCATGTCCCCCCCCCTCCTTTCCTCGAGGTTATACATATTCAGCTCCTTAAGTCTGTCTTCATATGTCTTCCAGTGCGGACCCTGCACCATTTTAGTTGCCCTCCTCTTGACAGCCTCCATCCTGTCTATGTCTTTGTGGAGATTGGGTCTCCAGAACTGCATGCAGTACTCCAGATGGGGTCTCACCAACTGTCTGTACAGAGGGATAATAACTTCCTGTTTTCTACTGGTGATGCATCTCCCTATGCATCCCAGTATCCCCCCAGCCCTCCTTGCTGCCCTCTCACATTGCTTGCCCACCTTTAGGTCATCTGATATGACTATCCCCTGGTCCCTTTCCCTTTTTGTTGTTGTTAGTATCTCACCCCCATTGTGTACTCTTCCCTGGGTTTTGTTTCCCAGGTGCATTATCTTGCACTTCTTAGCACTGAATCTAAGCTGCCATACATTTGACCATTCCTCTAACTTTGCCAAGTCCCTTCTCATCCTTTCCACCCACCTTGTGCATCAACTCTGTTGCAGATCTTTGTGTCATCTGCAAAGAGACATACATTTCCTTCCAGTCCTCTGCAATGTCGCTTATAAAGACATTGAAGAGCACCAGTCTAATACTGAACCCTACGGTGCCCACTAGTAACCCCCTTTCTTCAGAGTGGACTCCATTTACTATTACTCTCTGTCCTATTCTCCAGCCAATTCTTTACCAGGCTGTCATCTTGGGACCCACTCCCAGGCTGGCTAACTTATATTAATCTTTTGTGTGGGACTGTGTCAAATGCCTTGTTAAAGTCTAGGTAGGCCATGTCACAGACCCTCCTGATCTACTACTTTGGTCACCCAGTCAAAGAAATCTATCAGATTTGTCTGGCATGGCCCTCCACTGTGAATCCATGCTGCCTTGGGTCCTGAGCCCTCTGGCCTATAGATACTCAACAATTCTTTCCTTCAAGTGATTCCATCATATTCCCTACCACTGAGGTTAAACTAACAGGTCTGTAGTTTTCTGCTTCTGCCTTGCTCCCACTTTTGTGAAGGGAATCACATCTGCCCTTCTCCAGTCCTCGGTATCACCCCATCCTCCCATGATTTGTTAAAGAGGGTAGTCACTGGTGTCACTAGTTCTACCTTAGTTCTTTTAGAATTCTGGGATGAATCCCATCAGGCCCCATTGCTTTGTCCACCTTCAGTTTTAAGAGTTCTTTCAGAACCCTTTCTTCTGTAAATGGGCTGGTATCAACTTCTGTATCCAGAGTGTTTCTACTGTTTGTTTAGATACCTCCCCACTTTCTTTGTAAATACTCCCTCCTCTTTATTAAGCCTCACTAACCCTCCCTTGGTCTTCCTTCGCTCCCTGATGTACCTATAAAAGGTTTTATCCCCTTCTTAACTGAGTTGGCTATCTTTTCCTCGGTTTGGGCCTTTGCTGTTCTGGCTGCCTTCCCAGCTTCCTTTTGCTTTAACTGATACAGTTCTCTGTCCTGCTCCTTCTGTGATTCCTTGTACTTCCTGAATGCTTTCATTTTCTCTTGAACCTTCACTGCCACTTCCTTTGAGAACCATAGTGGTTTCTTACATCGTTTTGTTTTGTTTATTTGCTTCACACAAAGGCTTGTTACCTCTGTGATGGCAGTTTTATTATTCCCCATTGTTCTTCCACCCTCCTTCCTGCCCATTTGCTAGTGCATTCCTTAGGCACTCACCCATTTTAGCAAAGTCAGCCATCCTAAAGTCCAGTACTTTGTGGCTTGACTCTATTGCTGTGTTTATTGTGAGTCATACTGTTCATTGGTCACTAGTTCCCAGATGGCTACCCACTTCTACATCTGTGATCCTCTCTTCAACTCCATTTGAGAGAACCAGAGATGCATGTCAGATTGGATGTTCCAACAAGATCAGCTACAATAGCCATTTTGTTCTCCTAATCGATCTGGCATTGCACAGCACCGTCTGGGTTGGATGGGTCATCAAGGAAGATCCCGGGACCTGCCCACTATTTGTGGAGCCCTTGGGTATGGGAACCAGGCAGGAGACACCCCTTTCCTGACCCCAATTTGCCCCAGGGCATCTCCTTGTCCTCATGACCTCTATCCATCCACCCCTCTCCATTCTCCCACCATGCCCAGATTGTACCCCTTTCAGTTGACTTCTGACTATCCCCAAAGCTCAACATCTATTATAAACCTCAGCTGGTAATGGGGGACAGTCAAAGGGACATAAATCCCTGAGCATGGTGGGAGAATAATGCCCGACCATCTTAAAACCCTTCGAACACATTTCAAATACAACAATTAACAAAACCCCCAAAAACTAATCAAAATAATTCCACACTTCAATACCACCCCACACATACACAAATACTTTCAGTAGTGCCTCTCACAACCCCCAGAGATCCAAACAACCAAAACACTAACTACAATCACCACTCAAATCACCACATAATTCATCACAACTTCCAAATATATACCCCAACACTATAAACCCCAAAATCAAACTATAAAACCAATGTTAAAACAACAATCCAAACTTGAGTCCTATAAGGCTTCCAGTTTGTAATCAAGCCACACTCAGGGGTCCTCTCACAGCTCCCCAACTGTAGCAGTCTTAACATCAATTTCAGTATCAATAGTCCAGCACTCCTCAGAAATAGATTTGGCAGACAACATAAAGTGGTTTATGAGTAGGTCAAGCGAGATCTCACCTCCCCTGGCCAATGATACCTTTATTAAGGCTTCAAGTGGGATAGAACCTAAAATCTATTCAGTATAGAAGGAGGGTTACCTTGTTCTCATTATGTCTTGATTAAAAAGCTAGATAGGGCACAAAACATTGGCAGTGGGTCAAGGGTGCTACTACCAACTGGTATAATTTCACTAATACTGTTTTTATCTTTGCCAAATGTTTTTGGTTGCCAGCATTCCTTTCAGTTAGCCCACCCTTATTGTGACTTGCTGGTAATGCTGTGTGGAATTTTCAAACTCTGGCAGAAGAAAATTCTGCAGAATTATTGAAATTCTGTGAAATTCTGACCAAATGTTGCCTTAACCAGAATGGTGGAATTCCACAGCAGAAAATAGTTGCAGAATGATTTTAAACAGAAACAGAAACATAGAAGTTATCAGCAGTTGGGGACCGTACAATCCATCAAGTCTGCCCTTGGCTTCCTACCCCTACTTAGCTGCCTGCTTGCATATCCCATAGTGTTTGTCCCATGCCGGCAGATTCCCCCACTGTCTTGGCTCCACCACCCCTCCAGCAGGCTAGTCCATGGTTCCACAACACGCTCTGTGAAGAAGAATTTCCTAGTATTGCTTCTGAACTTTCCTCCCTTAAGTCGAAGGTTGTGCCCTTTAGTCCTGCTGCAGTCCTTTAGGCAAGGCAAGGCAAAATTTATTTAAAAGATGCCCAATCCTGGAGGCTCTGGGTGCCGTACAAATTTTTAAAACATACATTTAGACATAATAAATATAAATTTATACACAAAAATACAAAAGCTAATAAAATCAGAAACATTACCATAAACGTCCATCTAGACGTCAAATGCCTTAGAGAAAAAGAAAAGTCTTCAACTGGGCCTTAAAAGTATCTAGTGAGGGGGCTTCCCTGACCATGACTGGCAAAGAATTCCACAGAACAGGAGCCATGGCGCTAAACACTCTATCGCCAGCAGACTTCAACCTAGTTCTGGGAATGGCCAGGAAGCCACCACTAGAGGAACGAAGAGGACGTGAGGAGAGGGCAGGTAACAGAAGGTCTAACAAGTAACCAGGGCCCTGCCCGTGTAGGGCCTTATAGGTGAGGAGACCCACCTTAAAAGAGGATCCTCCACCTGACTGGCAGCCAGTGCAATTCGCATAGAACTGGTGTAATATGGCAAAACTTTTGCTGCCCGGTCAACAACCGGGCAGCTGCGTTTTGCACCAGCTGCAGTCTGCGGAGAGATCCTCCTATAACCCTGAGATAGAGCGCATTACAGTAATCAAGCCTTGATGTGACTAAGGCATGTATCAGAGTAGGGAGGTCCAGAGGCGGAACAAGGGCTTAATCCTGGCAATGTTTCTAAGATGGTAAAACAGGAACGAACCGTGGAGGATATTTGAATCTCCATGGTTAAGTCTCTGTCCAAAATCACTCCCAGATTTCGCACCCAAAGGAGGCCTTCAATGACACAGTTCAAGAACAAGCCCAGTTTCTGTGTCAAGGCCATCCTATCACGGACTCTGTTCGACTCCACTACCAATACCTCCGTCTTATCGGGGTTTAGCCGTAACCAGCTGGAGGCCATCCAGTCGTTTTCTCGGCCAGACAGATGTTTAGCACATCCACAGCATTTGATGTTCCTGGGCAAAGGAAAAGTATAGCTGAGTATCATTAGCATAACAATGAAAACTCAGACCATACTTCCTAATGATCCCACCGAGGCAGCATATACTGCGAACAACATTGGGGCCAGCACCAAATCCTTGAGGAACACCATAAAAGGAGACTGGGTATAGATGAAGAATTTCCATCATAACCCGTTGCCTCCTGTTGGTAAGAAAGGACTCAAACCATTTGATGGCGATACTGGTGAGTCCACATAGGTCCCTAAAGCGGTCAAGCAACACACAATGGTCCACAGTATCAAATGCTGAAGAGAGATCAGGAGAACAAGAATTGTCTTGTCTCCCGATCTCTAGCCCTGAGGAGATCATTTGCACCGAACAAGTGCCGTTTCAGTGCTATGTCTGGCAAGTAAAGCTGACTGGAAGGGTTCATACAACTCATGAGATACAAGTGCTCTTCCAACTGAAGCTCTACCACCTTCTCAACAACCTTTCCCAGAAATGGAAGGTTGGAGATTGAACCAGTAATTTTACTGGATCTCCGGGTCCAAGATGGCTTCTTTAAGAGGGTCTCACAGAGCCTCATTCAAGGCATCCGGAAAGACACTCTTGGAAAGGAACACCGTACAATCAAGGCAAACACCGAGCCAACAGAGTCAACGCATCTTATTAAAAATGCATTGGCACTGGGTCCAGTTCACAAAGGTATGCTTCATATTGGTTGCTACCTCAATAACCTCACTAACCTCCACTGGTCTAAACTCTCCCCAACCAGACGGAGCACTCAGAACACATCAGGTGATCACTGCCAGCTATAACATTGCTGGCTGAAGAAACTCACCACTGGATCGAGGACACCCTGTCCGAAAAGAACCGAGCAAATTCCTCACAATCAGTATTGGAAAAAACCCTCCCGGGCTGCAAACAGGCAGGATGTAAAAGCCTATCAACAGTCCAGAAGAGTGAGGCGGTTGGTTCTTCCGGCAATCTTCCTAGAGAAAATAATGGTTTCTTATGGTTGATTGCCTCCTGGTACACACCGCAGGGGCACGCAGGATCAGTTTATCCACTTCCAGATAGGATCTCCTCCAGCGGTGCTCCAATCTCCAACCATCTTCTTCATCTCCCTGAGCTCACCATCAAACCATGGTGACCTCAGGTACGAAGTTCTGGGTCGTACACAGACAGGTGTGAGGGAGTTAATGGTGTCGGATAACACCCTATTATAGGTGTCAGCCCCAACAAAAACACCTCCCCCACATGCATCACCCACACTAGACAATTTCGCTGCCGCCAAAAAACCCTCAGGGGTCAAACCCCATAAAGGGCGGCAGCTATCATCTCAACAGGGGAAGGGCTTATGGCGGGAGCCCCAAGTGAGAACTGCACCGTGCAATGATCAGACCAAAGGACCGGATTAATCCTGAGGTCACTAATCTCAAGTCCCAGTGAGAACACCAGGTCCAACATTTGGCCATCACGATGAGTCGGTGCAGTAGCAGCCTGCATCAAACCCAAGGAGGACATAGTCTGAGATAACTCATAGCTGTGTCTATAATTCATGTCGTCGAACCAAACATTGAAATCCCCCAGAAAAACACATCTGAGGGATTCCAATGTTGCATCGACAACAAAATCTGCGATCTCCTGCAGGAAATCTCCCATCGGCCCAGGAGGGCGATAGATGAGAAAAATCCTGCAGCCCACATCAGGTCCTCCAAGGATGGCCACACATTCAAAGGAACCCGGGGTTCTCACTGGGTGCACGGTGAAGGTCAAACTGGATCTAAAACAGATAGCTACACCGCCACCCCTGCATTCCACTCTGGGGCAGTGCACCACAGTATACCCAGGAGGGACTGTGGCCTCAAAAATCAGGGCCTGCATCATCTCCCACCCAGGTCTTCATAATACAAGCCAGATCAACTGAAGAAATCAAAGCAGCAATAATCACTGTCTTATTTCTGATCGATCTGGCATTACTGCTTACCACCACCAGGGGATTTGGGGTGGTGCAGCCCCACAGATTACGTGACCTTTCGGTCTGGTGGACTCCTGGGGATGGGCACCAACCACGTCTGTCCTCTCCCATGTGTCCGTTGTAACCCAGGGCACCTTCTGGACCTGACAACCTCAATCCTCCCATAGCCCATACATGGGTTGTTCGACAGTTCTGACCAGGCGCCATTCCTTCCAATCCCTACCTCCTGCAGCATAAAAATTAACATGAAAAAATAATACTCTACTACCCCAAAGGAGAGGAGGATGGGCCACAGAAATAATAACAAGTATAGAAATTGGGAAGAGGTGGACACAACACCATTTTCAGAGGAAGGAATACTGAAAGAATGTATAGCCCTGATAGTGGATAAGGCTATGGGATGTTGATGGGGTACATTCCAGGGTACTGAGAGAGCTCTGGGAAGGACTGACTACTCCACTGCCAGCTGTGCTCAACAACCCACTGGAAACGCAAGTTGTTCTGGAGGACTGAAGAAGGACTGACATTGTCCTTCTGAATAAGGGGGCTGTAGGGAGGCGTCCAGTCACTACAGGCCAGTTAGCCTAACTTCAGTGGTGGGGAAACTAATGGAAACCCTACTGAAAAACTAGCACTAGCAGTTACTAGCATTACCAGTGACTCAGTAGGTGGCATGCTTGCCTTTAGGGCCAGAAGACTGGAAGGTTGTTTGGTTCTAGTCCCACACCTAGTACTTGAAGTAATACCAAGGACTGATACTGTAATGTACTGTAGTACGAGGGGGGGTGCTGCACTGGTGAAGTGCCATCCTCCGGATAAGATGTTCAACTGAGGTCCCTTCTTCCTATCTCTGGTCACCATCCAGGTGGAAGTAAAAGATCCCATTGCACTTATGGAAGAAGAAGAGCAGGAGAGTTTCCTCGGTGTCATGGCCAACATTTCCATGTCATAAGAAGGTTATCATTGGTCTCTCAAAGCCCTAAGTAACACACTACCGTCTTACATCTCCTCTCTACTTACTAGGTCCAAAGTTTCATACTTGCTTAAATTACATAATACTATCTTGCTCGACACCAAGCACAGCTCCAAATATGGAAAGATAGTTTTCAGTTGGCTGCCCCTAAAGCCTGGAATGCTGTCCAGAAAATACTTAAATTGCACTCCATAGTCTGCCCCTCTTTCCAATTGTTTTTAACCATTACTGTGTAAGAGTGCACATGCTATTAATCTTTGTATATGTCAGCACTTATGACTTCACTAGTGCCCTGATCCTCCATTCTTTTGCATACAGTATGTGTGACTTTGTGTTGTCTCGCCTGCATTAGGCTACCCTATATGCCTTGCTACATCAGCTGGTATTGTAATCAGATCAGCGTCTTTCCTATTTACACTTTTCTTTTGCTAATGTATTTATTGTTCTCTTGTATTCAAGGTATTGTCAGATGATATTGTATTCTTGTACTTCAAATCTTGTAATATTCAGATTATATGCTTTGCTTACTTATTCCTTTTCTGTGCTTCCCATGACCTCCTTGCAAATGAGTCCTGCTCAATGGAGTTATTCCTGATAAAATAAATAAATAAAACAGGTCCATGCAACCTATCCCCAGGATGCACCTGAAAACAATCTATAATGGCTTTGTGTGCCTTTCCTGGTCAAACATTTCCAATAAATAAATAGCTAACTAACTAACTAAATGAGAAACTGTTTGGTTTCCTAGATGCCAATGGACTGCACAACCACAGGCAGCATGGGTTCATGGGGAGGTCATGCCAAACAAATCCAATACATTTATTTGTCTGGGTGCCAGGGAAATAGAGCAACAGCAGGTAGTGGACATGGCCTACCTAAACTTCAGCAAGGCCTTCTGATTAGGAAGCTGATTAACTGGGGAGTGGTGGCCAAAATGGTTGAGTGGGTTTACAACTAACAGATAGGAGGCAGAGGGTAGTGGTAAGTGACACATTCTCTAGGAGGTGGGGAAGGGATCAACGGGATTATTAAGGGTTCAGTGCTGGGGCCAGCCCTCTTCAATATTTTCATAGGTCACATTGCAGAGGAACTGTAGGAGAAGTCAGTCTTTTTGCAGATGACATCAAGATCTGCAATAAGGTGGACACCCAGGAGGGAGTGGAGACAATGTACAGGGATCTCAGGAAACTAGAGTAGTCGTCGAAGGCATGGCAATTGGGTTTAAGTGTGAAAAAGTGCAAAATCATGCACCTAGGTCACAGAATCCTGGAACTGAGTATAGGATGAGAGAAAGTGTTGGCCGTCACTGGAGGGATAGGGACCTTGTGTTGTACTTGAAGACCTCAAGTTGGCACAGTGTGACTAGGCCCTGGGCAGGACTAGTGGGATGCTGGGGTGCATAGGAGGAGCAGCATCAGCAGGAGGAGTAAGGTGGTGCTGGCAATGTACCACTCTGTGGTACCCCCTCACCTGGAATACCAGATCCAGTTCTCTTTTTTTTATTTGGAATGCTTTAGGCCCCCTGTATCCAAATGGCCCACATGGGTTCTGCTACTCCACCTGGCCTCATCACCATATCTTCAAAACTTACTCCACTCTCCATTCCCCCATGGATAACCTCCTCTGGGAAGGTTGCTGAAGGTTGGCCCAATTCCCCATCATATTTTAAGTGTCACTTCTACAGCGAGAGCCTGGTCGGTGGTGCAGGACCTGTGGCAGGATGTGGACAGCATACTGTGTAGTCAGTTTTTTTTTTCTACTTTTCTGTCCCCAGTCCACAGATGTTGGAAAGCCCTTGGCTGATGCACTAACACACACAGAGCATGCAAGATGCATCAGGTGTCAATGTTCCCCTCTCTCGTTCACTAGCTCTAGCTTGCACCACCTCCAGTGGTCACCCAGATGGAGGTACAACAGTAGAGTACAGACACTCTACCACCCTTGAAGAGAAGGACATCCACTGGGATGCTCTACCATCCTACCCTGGCCACACCTCTGATGACCCAGGCTCGTTTCTGAACCCGGATCACAGATGTCGTGTTACAAAAAGTAGCACTACTACTGTCCTGGTGGCTGAGCCATGGAATCCAGTTCTGGAGACTGCACCTCAGGAATGATACTGACAGGGTGAAGGGGGTCCAGAGAAGGCAACCAAGATGGTGTAGGAGTTGCAAGAGTAGCCCTAAGAGGAGAGACTGAGGAACTTAATATGTAAACTCTGGAAGACAGCAGAGTAAGGGGTAACATGTTTGAGAGCTTCAAGTACCTCACAGGGGTGAATAGAATGCAGAGAGGGAGCCTCTTTCAAAGGAAGACGAGCTTCAGGAATGAGGGCGTACAATGAAATTGGAGTTGGAAATTTCAGGAAGGATGTGAGGAAATGCTTCTTCACAGAAAGGATATTAGAAGCATGGGACTGACTGTCAAGCTAAGTTGTGGAGGCTAGAACAGTAGAAGGCTTCAAGACTGTGTGTCATTGACACAAGGGCATATTGGTATGGAAACAGGGAGATGGTATGATTCCCAGAGACCAGTTTGGGTCTGCACAGGAACAATACCCAGGAAACCCTTGGGCAGAGACTGGGTGGGCCTAATGGTCCTTTTCTGCCAACAAATTCTGTCTCTGTTTCTATACTCATACTAACATTATGCCATATAAGTGAATGAATAATATATAGAGACTATAATAACAACATCTGATATACCTGGCTATTGAAAAGCCCGCATGGTCCCAGTGATACATGATTATAAACAATTAGATAAATGTATTCTGAACCAGACCATCCCTCCACAAGAATCATGTTAATCATAATGTGAACTTAATGCTAGTGAATTATAGTATGAAAAGCTTATTTAATACTCAAAAACAAAACCCTCATTAATGTAGTATAAACATTTACAGAACTTCAAAGAACAGCATTCATTCTTCCAGAACTAAGAGGAGTTAACTGGAAAAAAGGAAATTTCATTGTTATGTGCATATAAACAGGTAATAGCTAGGAAATTCATTCAAAGTAGCAACAATTAAAGTTCCATAAGAAATGTAACAGCTCACATTTCCAGTATGCACAGTCCTTGAGGTATCGGTGACAAGTGACTTCTACCGTGTTGGATATGGGGGCAGAGCCAGGCGAATGGGTTTCGAGACCGCACCATTTTGCCAAAGTTTAAGTTCAAGGCTCCAAGAAAGTTATACAGTTGAAAACTCACTATATATATCAGTCAATAAAAGTCCATGAGCCTTAAATTCCATTTAATGTACAAAGGCACCTGCCACGCTCTCCCAACCTGTCAGCTCCTCAGTCCCCCAAAAATGCACTTACAGATTACACCAAGGGCTGATACTCAGTCTGATTTTTCTCCCTGTTCATTGGGGTTCTGTATGCTGAAATCCATTTTTATAGAAACATAGAAACATAGAAGCTGACAGCAGATAAGGACTGCAAGGCCCATCCAGTCTGACCCTTTTTTCTACCTTATGAATGTACCATAGGCCTGTACTCTGTCAATGGCCTGTCTGTTCATACTCATCTTTATTGCTCCCTTATGCCTAACCCATGCCTGTTTGATGCCCTGCACTGTATTCATATCCACCACTTCCTGAGGTAGGCCGTTCCATGCATCCACCACCCTTTCTGTGAAAAAGAACTTCCTCACGAACTTCCTCACCTTCCCCCTTAATTGGCCTCCCTCCAGTCTCATGCTGTGTCCTTTTGTCCTGCTATTTTTCTTATATTGAAACATGTTAGAATCTTTCACCTTGTTAATGCCCTTAAGATGTTTGAATGTTTCGATCATATCACTCTCTCCTCCTTTGCTCTAGAGTATACATATTGAGCTCCTTTAATCTGTCCTCAATGTTTTCTGATGCAGTCCCTGCACCATTTTGGTTGCTCTTCTCTGGACTGCCTCCATTTTGTTAATGTCCTTGTGCAGGTGCGGCCTCCAGTACTGCATGCAGTACTCCAGATGGGGCCTAACCAGTGTCTTGTAAAGAGGGATTATTACCTCCCTCTTAAGACTTGTGATAACCCTACTAATACACCCCAACATCCCCCTGGCCTTACCTACTGCTTTAGTGGTCTGCTTGGATGATTTTAGGTCATCTGTGATGATAATACCCAAGTCTCCTTCTTCCCTTGTGATTGCCAGCAACTCTCCTCCAACCTATAGGTGGCTTCAGGATTTCTTCCCTTGTGCATGATCTTGCACTTCTTTTGCTAAACCCCATTTGCCACTCTTCTGACCATTTTTCCAGTTTATCCAGATCTCTTCTCATTCTGCCCACCCCACCTGGATCATCTACTCTGTTGCAGATCTTGGTGTCATCTGCAAACAGACAAACCTTACCCGCCAGTCCATCTGCAATGTCACTGATGAAGCTATTGAAGAGGACTGGCCCCAGGACTGATCCCTGAGGTACCCCACTTGTGACTTGCATCTCTTCTGACTGTATATCATTTACCACCACTCTCTGTTTTCTGCCTGCCAACCAGTTTGCCACCCATTTGATCAACTTCTGGCCCACCCCTAGCCTACCCAGCTTATTAATCAATTTTCTATGTGGAACAGTATCGAAAGCTTTGCTGAAGTCAAGGAAGGCGACATCAGCTGCTCCCCCTTGGTCCACCACTCTGGTTACCCAGTCAAAGAAATCTATGAGATTAGTTTAACAGGACCTTCCTGTTGTAAACCAATGCTGTCTTGGATCCTGTGCTCCTATGGATTCCAGGTGTTGCACTATCCTTTCCTTAAGGAGTGCATCCATAATCTTGCTCACTACTGAGGTAAGACTGACTGGTCTGTAGTTCTCTGCCTCCTCCCTGCTACCACTCTTGTGGAGTGGGATCACATGAGCCCTTCTCCAGTCTTCTGCGACCTCTCCTGTGCTCAGAGACTCACTAAACAGTTCTGATAATGGCTCTGCTAGTTCCACCCTTAGCTCCTTTAGTTCTCTGGGATGTATGCCATCAGGTCCCATTGCCTTGTCCACCCTGAGCTTAGTGAGCTCTTGTAGGACCCTTTCTTTTGTGAAGGGACTAGTGCACACCTCCCTCCCCCCTGTGTCCATGATGCTGAGCTGTGGGCCTTGCCCTGCCTTCTTATCACTAATATTGAGGAGGAGTATCTATTTAGGATAGATACTTTCCTTGGTCCTCCCTCACTCCCCCTTATCCCTTTTGATCTTAGCAATACCCCCTTTGGACTTTCTCCTTTCACTAATGTATCTATAGAAAGTGATGTCACCTTCTTTTACTGTTCATGCTAGTGTTTCCTTGGTTTGGGCTTTTGCCCACCTTACTGCATTCCCTACTTCCCTTAGAGAAGTTTGGTATGCCTCCCTATCTTCATCCTGCTGTGTTTCCTTATATTTCCTGAAGGCCAGCCTTTTGGCTCTGACCTTTTTTACTACTGTTTTTGAGAACCAAAGTGGTTTCCTTCTTCTTTTGCTCTTGCCTTTCTCTCTATCACAGTGGGATGTTGCTTCAAGTATTGCATCCTTAATGCTTACCCACCTTGCCTGTACCCCACACCTGAATTTCTTCTTGCCAGGGCTAGCTTAACTCTGTTGGCCATTTTATCGAAGTCAGCTCCTCTGAAGTCCCATATTTTTGCCTTGGAATGCGATGATTTAGTTATGGTGGCCAAATTGAACCATACCATGTGATGGTCACTGGCCCCCAGGTGACCTTCTACCTGGAGATCTGTGATCCTTTCCCTGTTAGACAGTACTAGATCTAGGATATCCCTGTCTCTTGTGGATAGTTGTTGTACCATTTGTTTGAGGCCCTCCCCCTGCAGGGAAACCACCATGTGTCTAGTTCTGGCAGATGTTCCTGCTGGTATTCACCAAACTGTATCTGCATGTTGAAGTCTCTCTTTATCAGAACTTCCCCTTTAGCCATCATGTTTTATATATCTTTTAACAGTAATGTGTCTATGTCCTCCCCCTGGTCTGGAGGCCTGTAGACAACCCCAGTTCGTATGGCTGTCCCATTTCCTGTTTCCAGGGTGACCCACTGTTCTTCTGGCTCCTTATGTGTATTCTGAATTTCTGTAGCTTTGATATTTTCATTGACATAAAGGGCTACTCTCCCCCTTTTTGCATCTTGGTCTCTTCTGAACAGTACATAGCCAGGTACTGAAGTCTCCCAAGTGTGGTTACTGGTGAACCATGTCTCGTTAATGGCTAGTATGTCCAGTTTAGCCTCTGTCATTGTTGCCTGCAGGTCTGGGATCTTGTTTCCCAGACTGCGAGCATTTGTGCACATGATTTTCTATTGGCCAGATTTCGGTGTGTTAGTTGTTGAAAGAGGTCTGGCGTTTCCCCTGTGCGTTGTATGGGAAGCTGGACCTTTTTCCTTACCTGGTGATGCAAATGAACTACAAAGTTTTGTGTCAAATCCCCTGCATCATATAGATTACTGAAGAGATATTGTTTTTTGTCATATACCACATTCAGTTTTACTGGAGACTGCGGATTGTGAGATATTATAAAGAATCTGAGTTGGCTTTGTGCCTTACCCCATTGCAAAACTAAGATTGGGGAAGTTTATCCCTATTATCCGTAGTCAGGGGTCTTATGTAGACAGTTTCATCCCAAACCCAATGCCATTCATGCAGACCTTGCAGCGTGATCAGGAAACTTCTCTGAGTGTTTTTGTCATCCCTCTTTCTCAGTAGCATAATGAGAAAAACCCATGTAGGCTATTGGAGCCGGGTCCAGGTGAAGCAACTTACTCATCCAAGACCACGAGAAAGCTACAGGATTGTCCCCTTCACTCACCTCAGGTGCATCTAGGATCCTCAGATTTGCTGCTCTTACCAGATTTTAAATAAACTTCAATCTATTATCTAAGGTCTTGTTTTCTTTTACCAGGCCCGATAGAGGTGGCAGCCTTCAGTGCTGAGGCAGCAGCGTCTTTCATCTCCGTTACAGCTGTGGAGTTGTGTTTCACATAACGTTAGCCTGGAGTTAAATTCATCTACTTTTTCATCCAGCAGTAGTGCACTCTTGTCTAATGCTTGTATTGCCCTCAGCAGTCTTTGTTCATTGGCTCATTTGGTCTGTCCCTGGCTGTGCTACCACTAGGCCCAGCTTGCTGGCTTCACTGACCCCCATCATCATCAGCCTTGTTTGGGTTACCCATACTGCAGATTCGTTCAGTATTTGATTGTATGTGAAGGATGGTCAAATCTTGTTAAATGCAACATTTCTGTGTAAAAGAGTTCATCAAATGCTAATAGATGGTACTGTACTAGAGTACAGATTCCAAGAGCTGCACCGGAACCCGTCTTCTCACTGTTGCTGCTGACCACACCCCGACCAATTGGGTATTCTGTAGTTTTTGGCAGAGGTACAGTTAGGGATGGCCCCCTACTGCATCCAGCTGGTCCCGATGTGTACCTCCATAAAACATTGTTATAGTAAAGGTTTTATATTACATTGAATGCATTACATTCACTGGCCTTTGTTCTGAGTTTTAACTTTTCATTTTTCATTTTATACTACAATACAGCAGATAAATAAAAATAAAAAAGGTTAAGGGTAATACATTTGCACATTGAGTAAATTCAGAGGTTTAATGCACAACTCACAATATCATATGAGAATGCATCTTCTATGGTATAAATGAATACAGTGAGAACATTTTATATTCAATCAGATTTTAAGTCCTAATGACAGCTTCAAGTTATTAGGAAGACTAATTCAAGAAGAAAACTAGAGATGGTATATTAACCTATCTCTCCAAACAAGAATTATACAATTTAGACTCAATCTAGGTACTATATCTGGCATCAGTTATATCTCATTCCATGTATGCTATAGCCCATGATAGACTATGGGTGTATTAGGGCATTAATGCATGCTCCAGGCTCTCTGGTGTGAGAAGCTTTATTTGATTTTCACAAAGGCCGTGTGTTTTTGCACACAAATCTGAAGTTCCTTCCCAAGGTGGTGTCTGAGTTTACCTTGAAACAATCCATCCACCTTCCAGTTTATTTTCCTGAGTGTGCCAATCCAGGGGAAGCACTGCTCCATATATTAGATATGCACAGGATCTTGAAATATTATCTGCTCCAAACAAAGGAAAGCAGAAAAACAAAGCAGCTTTTTGTTCTTTCACCCCAGGAAGCGAGGGTGTTCATGTTTCTAAATAATGTTTGTAAAGAGGTTGGCCAGTTGCATTGTTTTCTGCTATGACAAGTATGGCAAAGAGTTGCTTGGGCAGTCAAAGCTCACTCTACAAGGGATATGTCTACCTCTGTGGCTTGCTTCAAAGGGATCTCAGCTGCTGACATATGTTCTGCTGCCATCTGGAGTACTGTCCGTACTTTTATGAAGTACTACAGTCTGGACATTGCTTCTAGAGCCAGAGCAGGCTTCAGCCATGCTGTTCTTCAGCACCTCCTGTCTTAGGCTCTTGATTGCCTGCCACCCAGACTGTTCTGCCATTATTTGTTACTGCTTGGGACTCATTCCTATGGTGCAACCTGATGACTGAGATACCCCCCAAAAAGATAGAACAGTTTCATAAGAACTTACTGTAACAGTAGATCTTCGAGGGGATCTCAGTCATCAGGTCAGCCTTCCCTCCCACCATCCCCCTATCTGGGGTCCCTGTATCAGACTGGCTATCTGGTGTATCCAGCCTTTAATCGAGGCCTGGGTACCTCTTTCTCTCCTCAGTCCCCTGTAGCATGGGTTTGCTCACTTTATCTCTGGGGGAAAGAATTGAAGAGGTAGCGGGGCTGCTCACGCCTTTATAGGGTTGGTGACATCGGCAGATGACATCGGTAGCGGCGGTCCCAGTGGTACTGCTGAAAATTTTCCATGTGTGTAAAGTATGAGAAACCACTGGAGGCTGATTACTGTTCAACTCCTTTATTAAAACTGCACAAGCATTTCCTGTTCATGCTGAAACATTGCAGCTCTACATGC
The DNA here is from genome assembly GCA_016271365.2 of Neoceratodus forsteri. Lineage (NCBI taxonomy): Eukaryota > Metazoa > Chordata > Ceratodontiformes > Ceratodontidae > Neoceratodus > Neoceratodus forsteri. Next base: position 535,240,228 of record CM057449.1, on the reverse strand, counting down.
ATGAACATGTGTGTCACTACATTGCTTTCTATATTTTATTGGCACCACCTACTGTTACATCATTATACTACATCACCCTTTTTTTGATTTATTTATTTATTTTCATTTCAGTTCTTTTATCAAAATCAACAGATAGCAAAGAAAAATAACTGTTGTTTATAACCACAATTAGGGCCAGAGGTTGCTAACACATAGCCCTGTTGTGACCTGGTTTTTACCACCAGTCCATACTCCATCCTCTTGTTCTTGTTCTATGTATAATCTTGCTATTTTCTAGGGGCATTGATCTTTCTGCCAGATCCTGTTATTCTGGGAATCTTTTCTGGTGTCTGCACCAGCTGTGTATTTTTCTTGCAACTATCAGGTAGCTTAGCAGGTGCTGCCACATTAGGTTGATCCACACTATCTGAATGTTTCTCTGATATTGTAGGACTTGACTCCTCAAAGGAATCACGGATCACAGCAGGGAAGTTTTCCTCCTGTGTCTTCATTAGATGTTTTCTTGTTTCTTCAGCATGTTTTCTAACAAGCATACAAAGTATATATGATCTAGGGGAATAACTAGCAACTCCTGTGCACGACAATCATGGTAGTACTTTTGGATAACTTGTCTCAATTCCAGCTTGTCTCTCATCTCAGTCTGTTACTCAGGTTTTAAAGGCAATGTTGATGCTGGCAACTTAGATTTTAACCTGCGCCCCATAAACAACTGTGCAGGAGAAAATCCAATTTCTTCCATAGTTGTGTTCCTGTATTCTAATAGTGCAAGATAGGAGTCTACACCACTCTCCTGTTCCTTTTTCAGTAAGTTTTTACTGTTTGCAATGTTCTTTCTGCTCATCCATTGGACTGTGGGAATACTGGACTAGACATGGAGTATTTCAATTCCCAGCTATCCTCAAACATTCTGAACTAGAAAACTGTGGAGCATTATCTGACGTTACCATGTCTGATACCTGGCAAACAGTGATTTCATGGCTGTGATATCGGTCTTGCTTGTAGACTCACTGACTTTTGTTTTCTGGGTATTTGGAGTAATAGCCCACACAGAGAAGATATTTGGTTGCACTGAACTGAAAGAGGTCAGCTCCTATTTAAGCCAAGGTCTGTCTGGTATGTCATGAGACAACAGAGGTTCTTTAGGATTATTGTTTCTATTTGCGTTAAACAGCACATTGTAAAACTGTTTCTTCAATCTGTTTGGACATACCAGATCAGTGCAGTATATTGCGCTTCTGTTTGCACTTTACAATGCCGAGTTGGGCTTCATGTATTTTCTGGAGCATCTATTTCCTCTTTTGTTGTGGAAGTATCAGTTTTGCTCCTATACTACCTTAAAGGTAATAAAGGCCAGATCCCGCTTTGGCTGGGCATCCATTAGCCATGCCCTTCCCCTGCTATGGAATAACCTGCAAAAAACTCTGAAATTAAAGCATAAAGTCAGCATCACAGCCTTCAAAACATTTTATCTTCAGCACAATAAAGAATCCTGTGTTTGCTACTCCTGATTAAATGAATCCCTCTCTCAGGGTGTCCCCTTATCATTCTCATCTTGGCCTCATCCTAGATACTGATTCCAGCTTATGAATGGCCCTCTCCCTCCCTCCTATTCCCTCTTTCCTTCGCACCTCTCCATCTCTTTATCCCCCAGTCTATTGTCACTGATCCAAGCCTTTGCCTGGCCCTCTCCCTTCCCCTTCATCCTTTCTCCTCCTTATCTTTTACACACTGATCTTTTCTTAGTAGTATACCCACTCTCCCCTCACCCTGCACCCCTGTCTAGTCCCCCTTGTCAGGTTCCTCACTTACCTCTGCACTCCCAGTTCACTTTCCCACCCCATTGGCTTCTGACCTACTCACCCTCCATCTCGTCCCTGCTCCACTGACCCTATTCCATCCCCCACCTGTGCTTCAGGGCCCATTCATTCTTCACAGTGCTTCAGGATCCCCAGTCCATTTGCCTTGGTTCCTGTCACCCCATCTTTTCACTGTTGCTGACCTTATCTGTATTACTGTTGTTAGCCAAGTTTATTTATTTATTTTTATTTTGTTTTTATTTAGCGTTTGTTAACCGGGTAAGTGCACTAGCCATAAAATGACTATATTCAGGCATGACCCGATAGAGTACAGACATGCAGAAACTTAACAGGATAACAATTTATAAGTGCTTTACATACAATGAGTTAAAGAGGATACAATACATCAGAACATACAAAGTAAAGTGCTTTACATACAATGAGTTAAAGTGGATACAATATATCAGAGACATACAGAGTAGACCATTTATAAGTTTATAGGTGCTTACCTATGCAATGAATAGAGAGGACCTTGGACAATACATTATCAGGTGACATATCATATAAACAGAACAAGGTACACAAAAACAAAAACAGGTAATACAAAAGGAAGAAATAACCATTGAGAGCAGGGGATGTCATTAAGGAAAAGGTCGGTAAGTGAGGAAAAGGGGAGCAAGCCATGAAATTAGATTATATGAGTATATGTAAGTGTAAGGGAGATGCCTGCAGTGCAAGATTGTATATGGGCAGGGAAAGGGAGCCGGGACAGGCTGAGGCAGTAAGAGGGTTATATAGAGGTGAGGAAATACTATTGTATGGCAAGAGACATCAGTCATTAGGTAGGGTGAAAGCAGGAACAGGTATCAGCAGTCAGCAGATTTGAGTGCAATTTTCTCTTAAAGCATGTCTGGGAGCTAGAAAGTCTAATGTCGAGGGGAAGGGAATTTCACAGCTGTGGAGCCACATGCTCAAAAGTAACAGTTCCTTTCCTAGTGCAACACCTCAGCAAATTCAGAAAGGATTTATCAGCTGATCGTAGACCATGGAGTGTGTCCTGAGGAACAAGCATAGCTGCAAGACACCTAGGGGTTTGATTTTGAATTATCAAATCAGTAAGACAGCCAAGGTAGTATTTCCTACTAGCTAATGGAGAGAGCCAACCAGGCTCATTATAAAGTTGACAGTGGTGTTTAAGCCAAGGAGCAGAAGAGGCATAGTGACATATGTTGTTATACGTAATATCCCATCTGTGTAGGTCAGTTTTATGAGCAGCCCCAAATAAGGGAGCCCCATAGGTTAGGGTGGGGAGCAGAATCCCCCTCGCAATAGCCATTTTAGCTGATGGCATGAGCATATAACTAGTCTTATATGCAACACCCAGTTTGGAGTTGACAGCTTTGCAAACAGACTGTACATGAAGATTAAGAACAAGAGATTGATCTAGCAGGATTCCCAGGTGCTTGAAAGAGGCCACACATTCCAGTAATTGACCTTCTAAGTCCTGCACCGTCAGTGCTGTTGTAGCAAGCCCTGAGCTTTGGGGCTGATCCAAGCAGCATGGCTTTAGTTTTGCTAGTGTCGACAGCCAGTTTGTAGTCGTATAGCCAGTTTTGGATATTCTTAAAATCAGAGGAAAGGGTTGTATTGATAGTGTCTATATTAGTAGAACTTGTATAGATGACAAGATCATCAGCATATAGAATAGCAGAGCAGGATTTTAGAGCAGCTCCAATGTTATTTATATAAAGAAAGAATAGGAGGGGCCCTAGGATGGAGCCCTGAGGTACACTAATGTTAATGGTGGTACTGTTCGATAGAGGGGAATTAAATTTCACCACTTGAGTTCTATTTGTCAGGTAGCTTTCATACCAGTCAACAACAGAGGAGGAGAAATGCAGGTGTCGAAGTGAGTAGGGAGGCAAAGTGTGATCAACAAGGTCAAAAGCCTTAGTGAGGTCAATAAAGACAGCCCCAGTCAGATTGCCAGTATCCATTTTTGAAAGAGTGTCTGTGGTGAATTTAAGGAGTGCAGTTGTTGTGCTATGTCCTTTCCTTATCCTGCATTTCCTTACAATGTATTGTCCATGTTTTTTTTTTTTTATCAAGCCTGTGTATTGTTATTTCTGTGTATTACCGTGTTATCTTGTACTTGTGTTCATTCAGGTCCACCTTGAAAAGGAGTTCTGTTCAATGGTGTTCGCCTGGTTAAATACAGATTTTGATTGATTGATTGATTGATTGCCCTTTGAACAGTACAGTAGCTTGTCAAAGTATGTGATTTCCTCACAAAAAGTCCAATAGTTTCTGATTTCTGGGGGAACTTTGTCCCTTTCTATGGCCATCCATTTAGCACAACTGCTTTGAACTGCTGTAGTGTCATATCTTTATCTGTGGCTGACTGGAGCTCTAGTTTCTCAGTGTGGCTGAGTAGTAAACAGAGTTACTTCCAGCTCTTCATCTAATAAGTCTTCAGTCTCCTCTTTAAGATAAGCTCTGCTCAAGGCATCTGCAATGTGTATGTCTTTACCAGGCTTGTAATGAACTTGCAGACTGTACCTTTGCAACTAAGCATCCTTTGTCATTTTGCAGTGCTTGAATTAATGGTTTCAGAATATTGCCTTGAATGGATGATGATCCGACTCCACCTGCACTTGCTTCCCATACAAATATTGGTGGAATTTCTCACATCCATAGACAACCGCTAGAAGTTTTTTTCCAATTTGAGCATACCTTTTATGGCAGTCAGTAAGAGTTCTGGGACCATAGGCTACTGTCTTTTCCTCTTGCATTATCACTGCTCCCAAGCCTTCTGAGCTGGCATCCACAGACAGTGTAACTGGTTTGCTTACATCATAGAACTTAAGAACAGGTGCATTAGTTACCAAATTCTTGAGCTCTTGAAAGGTGTTTTTGTGCTGTTGTTCCCAGTGCCACTGGACCTTGTTCTCCAGCAGTTTCCTTAGTGGTGCACTTCAGACACATTGGTAATCAGTTTCACTAAATACTAGATCATACCCATGAACCTCATCAAAGCTGGTGTATCCTCTGGCTCTGGCATGTGCTGAATAGCTCTCACTTTCTCAGGGTCTGATTTTAACCCTTCACTGCTCAGAACATGACCTATGTAGCTTATTTCAGTTATTCTGATTTTGCACTTTTTTGTTCAGCTTCAGATTTATACTTCCGGCTCTCTCCAGTAGTTAAATCAGTCTCTGATCATGTCACTTCACATTTTATCCCCAGATGAGTCTATCATCAATAATGTTCACTACTCCTTCTAGGCCTGTCAGCATCTCTTTTATTTCTTTTTAATTTATTTAAAGGGACAGGAAATGTGTGCAACTGACTGCAGTTAATAATGTTCCTAGTAAGAGAAGTGATAAACTTGCCTCCAAAAGAGCCATATTTAACAGTACTTTAATAAACACTGATGTGAAAAACTGTGTTTTCGCTTGTTTTCTTTTTATGGACAACATTCTGCACAGTTCTCTTCATGGAACCAGCAATTTGGAGTGTGTGGAGAATTTGGAGTAATATGTCATGGTTTGAGTACAGAATGCTAAATGTGAGCTATTGCCCTATCAGTACCATACTTGGAGTTCTTTGCTCAAACTATGACATAGTTAAAACTGCAGATCACTGGTTCCGTGAAGAGAACTGTAACAGAATGCTGCCCATAAAATCAAAACAACGCAAAATACTGTTTTTCACATTACTTTTTATTGAGATACATTTACATATGAATCTTTCAGGCTGATGGATAGTATCTCTGTAAGTGGTAACATTATAAACAGCTGCATATTAGAACTCATTTCCTGTCCTCTTTAAACATTTGATAACCGGGAGAAGTACATTAAGCTGAGACTCATTTCCAGGTGTGCCCTGGGGGTGAGGGGGAGGGAGTTACAAACAGTATACATAGATAGAATAGATATATGAGAATATTACATACAATCACATAATTTTGTACAAAGGAGTTATTTACATTCAGTTGCATATATGCAATTATTTACAATCAGCTAAATGAATATAATGATATACAGTACACATGTTTTGAAGTTTAACCCATGTTCATTTGGCTAAAGGCAGACTAGTTGCAGTTACAGGTGGGAAAGGGGAGTTAACAAAGTTGAGATTTAATCAAGATGTGCGAGGGTGAATTTCTGAGGGGCTGAGAAAGCTGGTTCCATAGATAGGGGAGACGGTAGGAGAAGGCAGATTTGCCAGCTGATGAAGATGGTTTGGGGAGGGAGAAGGAGCGGGAGTCCCCAGAGCACAGCGAGTAAGGAGAAAAGGCTGCAGGGGTTAGTTTCTTGGCCAGGTAGGCGGGGCAGTAGGTTGAACCAAAATTTGGAAGTAAAAGAAACAGAGTGGCAAAAATGGCGATGGGAGGGGACATTAACCCAAGGGAAGAAAGGAGCCTGCAGTGATGTGTTCAGAAAGGGGAATTTGTTGCAAAACTGCAAAAAGCATGGAATAAGGAATCCAGCCTGGATATAGTGAGGTGGAGGGGGTGGTGTTGTACACAATGTCCACGTAATCAAAGAAGGGAGTGATAATTTTTGTTTGCAGTGTGCATTTAACAGGTAATGAGAGGGAGTCACAGTTTCTATAAAGAAGAGAAAGCTTCAGGTGGAGCTTCAAAGTGACAGCATCTATGTGTGTTGAGTAGTTTAGCAGGGGGTCTAGCCATACTCTTAGGTGTTTATAAGAAGAGATGATGTTTAGTGTATTTCCATCCAGGGTGGTGATTACAGGGGGGCTGGGTGTTCTTGCCAGTTTGGGGGCTGATCTGAAGGTCATGGAAACAGTTTTGGAGGTATTTATTTGCATGAAACCAAGACTGCATGTTGTTGTAGTCGATTAGTGCAGAGCGGATGTCACTAGAACAGGCCTGGATGCAAAAAGTATAGTGTTGTTTGCATGCATATGTATATGGGACATTGTGCAGACTGTGGAGAGACAGTTGATGAAAAGGAGAATAAAATTGGGCCTAGGATCAACCCTTTGGGGAACACCAGCGAGGATGGAGGGTGGGGGGATATAGAGTTTGTGATCCTGACTGTTGCCTATTTTTGAGCTAGGATTCAAACCACTGTACTACAAGCAGAGGGCAAGTCTGTCTCCCATGAGTTTGTCAAGAAGCAGGGGAGGTGGAGACAGAGTCAAGGAAGGCCTTAGCCAAATTGACACATAATCCGCTTGTTCCCAGGGGTTACTAGAATCCCACTTAGAATCAGCGACAGCCAGGAGAGGCAGCTTGAAATGCCAGTTAACTGGATTTCATACTGTCATTCTCTGGTTTCAGTCTCAGCTAAGCTGGAGGATGATGTAATCATAGAATTGTCGCAGCAGCATAAGCCACATTGGAATGCTAGCTAGGGAGATAGCTTTAGAATGTTGAGTGAGAGTTCAGTAGTCTGTAGAGTGGAGTTCCAGGAGGAGGCTGCAGCCTAGGCAGTGCCTCAGTCTCTAGCTCTGACAGAGAGCTACCATGGTGTTTGGGTAGTTTGTTCTCACCCTAGAAGAAGAACATAGAATACAGAGAGTGAAGTGGTGGAAACTGTTCCAAATGGGTTTTCCAGTGCCCCATCCTCGGAGGGATGGGGGGTTCCAGGATTCAGGAGCAATCCCCTGGTCCAGCCTGGACTGTGTTGAAGCTATCTGAGATTCAACTGCTCTGTGTGTACCTGAGACTTTTGTGTGGAAAAGCCCTGGGGCACCTGCATTCCTGTAGTGAGTTTTCTCTGACAAAGGGCACTGATGATCTAATATCTATAATACAACAGGATCTCAATAGTATATCTGATGGGGTTGATACCTGGGGTATGCGTTTGAACCCACTAAAATGTAAGGTGATGCATGTCGGCCAAAATAACCCTTTGGCCACATATATGCTAAATGGGTATCCACTAGAAACTACCACTGATGAAAAAAACTTGGGCATCTATATATCAAATGATCTTGGGCATAACAAAAAATTAATGAGGCAATTAATAAAACAAATCGGATAATCTGGTCTATCAAAAGAAACATTAAATCAAAGAATTTAGGGATTATGTTGCCTCTATATAGAGCCTACGCCAGACCTCATTTAGAATACTTATCGCAATTATGGAATCCTTATAAAAAGAGTGAGATTGCATCCCTAGAAAAAATTCAGAGGAGATTCACAAAAAATATAAAAGGGTTCTCTAATGTTTCTTATGGACAACATTTAGAAAAGTTAAATCTCATGCCCCTATCTTTCAGACGCCTTCGTGGAGATTTAATTTACATGTTTGACATTGTTAATGACCCATATCTATTTACTCAAATGGGCTTTGAATTTAAAAATAAAATACATAATGCTAGAAGTCACCCACTACAGATTAATAGAGCTAAATTTTTTCATGTTCCAAGGAAACATTATTATACTCAAAGAATTATTAATCCTTGGAACAATCTACCATCTGAAATTGTTACTAGTAATAACAAAAATACCTTTAAAAATTGCCTTGATAATTTTTTTCTAAGTAAAACAAATATGGGGTATTACAATTGATAAGGTGCAGTTATGGGCCTCACAGCCTCCTTTGTACCATATTACCTTAGTATGAACCTTAGTAAGGGACTCTGTCACCTAGACTGTTTTCTGTTTTAAAAGTGTCTGCCAACTATTTGGTCTAGAGAGAGACTTTCCTAGTACAGAACTTTCAGTTTGTGTCTGATTTAAAAGTGCCTGCTAAAGTTGGGGTCCAGTGAAGAGACATTGCCAATTACAGAACTTTTAACTTCATGACACCTCATAGGTGGTTAAAGTAGTATGTGAAATGTGAAAGACATTTCAAGATAGCATCTACAAGTTTTCTGTGAGGGTGTTATTAACCAGATGAATGGCTGGGTATAAATTTGGAAGCAAAAGGTGGGAGGTCCCCCATCTGGAGCAACTTGTTTACCTCTCCGGGTTCAGTTTGGATACCTGTGCTTTCATTCAGTGCATTTGGCCAGTGCCTGAAGAAAATAATTTACCCAGACGTGGGTTGGATTGTTCTGTGAGCCTGTATGTGCACTTTGGTGGTCAAGGGTGCCACCAGTAATTCCTCATGAAATATGGGAAAGTCTCCTAGTACTGGTTGAGGGTGCCTAGTCAAGGGAAGTGTACCAGTTCTGGCCATGTGTGCCAATCTCCATTCAGAACCAGAGAGCGTTCACTGTTTCATTCAGAACCTGAAGGTTCACTGTGTGTGTGTTCTTTGTACCTCAGTATTCTGCATTACCAGTGGGAGTAACCCTGTGGGGGTCCAGCTTCACTTTGTGATTATTTTCTGTGATGTGAATAAAAGCCGCACTCTAGAATCCTAACCTGGTTTGGACAGTACTGTTATTGCTTCCACTGTGTCTGGATTTACTTGGGTACCCCTGCCAGAAGTACAAACCTAGCAAAATTGTGAGCAAATGTTTTCTCCCAGGGACCCAGGTTGATGGCCATGGTAAATGGTCCCCCAGGAGTGAGCCCGGCAGTTGCCACACTTGATTTGCCTGTCTGAGGATGCAGGCTCAGATGTACTAGTAAACTGAACTGTAGCAACAACACCCATCCCTCTTGATGGCGCCATGTGTGAGAGGAGCAATCCTGCTAGTTGAACAAGGGGGGGCAGTGGGGGTGGGTTACAGACAAAAATAGCAGAAGTTAGTTGGCCTTGGTCAGAGGCATATTGGATATGTCCAGTGATGCAGAGGAGGAAGATACTGTTGACTAGTGCTTCTTGAACCCAGATTGGGATGGGCAGAGGTAATTTTGGACCTGAGGAAGTCAGTTAGTCTGGTCTGGACAGAAGACTCCTGCAGCTTGGCAAGAGAGGGGAGGAGGGAGATGGGATGATAGTTTCTGGGGACTGAGGGGTCACCACCTTGTGCAGAGAGGATGACACAGGCTGATTTCCATGCTGGAGGACCTTACCATACTTGAAGGCAAATTTAGTAGGTATGTGAGAAACTGCAAGCTGGTTCTGAAATGTGTAAAGCTTGGGGTGGAGGCCGTCTGGGCTGGATTTGGTGATGTTTAAAGAGTAGAGAGCATTTAGTACTTCAGGTGATGTGGGGTAAGGATGAAAGTGTTTGGGCAGGGTGTTAAGGAGTGAGCAGTGACCTGGAGGTGGGAGAGGACTGGTCAGGAAGGCGATGTAGCTAAAAAGTTGTTTAGGGTTTTGCTACTTTGATGAGGTTAGATGCTTTGGTCATTTAGCTTGAGAATGGGGTGGAGGTCTGAGTGGTGGGTCTATAAGGGGTGGATCACCTTCCAGAAGGAGGAAGGTAGGGTGGTATTTAGGCAGACTTAAGTAATCTGCCTTGGCTCGTCTTATCGCTTTGGTGCAGGCATTTCTTGCTGTGTTGTAAGCCTGTCTGGTTTGGGGGATCAGTGTGGATTTATATAGGGACTAGACCCTATCATGGGCTTTGCAGAGGGCAATTAGGGTGCTGGAGATCCATGGGTGGTGGTGCTTTTTGACCCTAACTTTAACCAGGGGGGCACGGGAGTCCCAGACCTATTTAAATGAATGCAGGAAACTGAACAGGGCTGAATCAATACTGGGTGCAGTGTAGGCAGGGTCCCAGTCTGCAAACTGTAGGTCATGAAGGAGGGAGTTGGTGATCAGTGAGTTTAGTGGGTGGGTATTAATATATTTTGGGGCAGATTTTGGGAGCTGAACTTTTCTGGTACAGTGGGTAATGCGGTGATTGCTTAAGGCTGTATCCATTACACCAGAGGCGGATATTCTGTGCAGATGGGAGGTGAGGATCCAGTCAATTAGGGAATGATTAGATGAGTGTTGGTTGTAGCGAGTGGGCTCTGTAATTGTGTAAGGTTGAGAGATTCAGTTTTGGATGTGGCTGCTTTTGCGGAGGGGGGAAGCCAATCCAGGTTGTAATTCCCTAGAAGGAGTAGTTCACCAGATGCTGCAAGGGGAGGAAGGGAGGACATGCAGGAGGTAAGGGCATCCTGTGCTAGGTGTGGAGAAGTGTAGATCACCCCAGTGTACTGTAGCTAGGTAGGGAAGAAGGGAGGTTGAGCTGGGAGAGTAACAATTCTAGTGAGCAAGTGCAGGATTCTGTCTTGATAATTGAATACTGCAGCGGCTGCTTGACATAGGTTTCTACTCCTCCACTCCTTTTGCCATGGTCCTGCATCTGTGCTATGATTTTCTGGAACACCTCAGGTGCAGATGAGATGCCAAACTGGAGTCTCTTAAATCTATACCTTCCAAATGGCGAATTAAATGTACACAAGCTGGAGCTCTCTTTATCAAGTTGTATTTGCCAAAATCCTTGGTTTGCATCCAGTACTGAGAATACCTTAGCACTTTGCATCCCAACTATTACTTCTTCTACTGTTCACAGGGGGTAGTGCTCTCTTTTTATTGTACAGTTTAAGCCTTTTGCATCAATACAGATTCTGAGTTTACCAGGCTTTACTACTGTTACCATGCTGTTAATCCAGTTTGTTTTACGATATCTAATGTTTCCATTCTTTCAAGTTCTGCTTTAATTCTATCCTTCAGTGCTACTGGCATTTTCCTGGGTGGGTGCACAACAGGTTTAACAGTGGGTCTATCTGGATATGGTGCTGTCCTGGTACACACCTAGACCTGTAAACAAGTCTTCATAGTTATCCAGTATGTCTCTTCCTCTGGGATCTACATTAAAATCCTTTTCAACACACCTAACTGCATGCATGTTTGCACAACCCAGTATTGCTGGTGCATCTTGATCAATTACTTGGAACTGGATGTCATATTTCTGGCCTTTATACTCACAGGTGAGCTCCTTTTGCCCTTTTGGTATCATCTGATGTCCTGAGTAAGTAACTAGCTTGTACCTGGACTTGCTCAATTTATCTTTCAAATTCAACATCTTAAACATTTGTGTTGATATGACATTACATTCTGCTCCAGTGTCAAGCTTGAATTGAACTGCCTTGTTATTTATTTGAAGTGTTTCTGTCCAGTCTTTTTTGTCCTCAGTAGCATCTTTAACATTAATAGCTCCAATCTGTACTTTGCTCTCATCTATATTTTCTTCTGTCTGAATCATTCCAATAAACATTTCTGCTTCAGCATCTTCCTCATTTAACACATGTATTTCCTTAGGCTGAGGCTGTGTTCTACACATTTTTGCAAAATGTTTTCTTTTGTGACAGGCTTTACATGTTTGACCAAAGGCAGAACATTGTTGTCTTTCATGTATGATGTGATAGGGTTAGCAGGAGCCCCCTCCCTTTCAGTGTTAGCAACTTGAGCGTTTTTCTTCCTCCCTCTGTAAGACTACTGCAGTAGCATTCCTTTACTTGCCATTTTCTCTCTACTGTAATTCACTTTCTATTCATGTGGATCTGGTCACCCACTCGAGTACCTCTTTCCCTCTGAGCTGTTCCTCCTTTATTTCTTTCTATTTACCTCTCCACCTAGTTGCCGAAACACTCTGTGGCACCTGTCTTTGCCTTCCCTTTTATATGCAGCTCCTGCACGTCTGTTGCTGCCAGTACTAGCTGTCAAATGTTTGTATCTGGACAGCGCTGGTATAAAAACAAAGAAAATTTAAAGAGAAAAACAAAAGAGGAAATATGTTCCTTTCTGCATAATTAAAGTATAGGTGGTAATTACCTCACTGTAGCTCTCACTCGCTGAGTGGATCCACCACGAACCCTGGCACAAGATAAAAGAAATGCCTCCAGATTTGGACGGGCATGTCAGGCTGGTTAGAACTTCACTGTCTGAAGAGTTCAACTGCCTGCAAGATGTCCTTACTCTGGCAGAAGCATTTAGTTGTTTTTCTTTAGTAAGGCTGTCTGAATGCTGTTTCGGTGCGGCGCCAAAATACAAACCGAGTAAGGTTTGGTCACACAGTCTAGGACAGAAAATGGGATATCTGGCACAAACGCACACAAATTACCTGATGAAAGAAAATCAAAAACGGCAAGAAGTAAATATGAGGAGGTCTATGAGCCTCCATTGCAAATATGATGTTTTGTTATGTTTTGCAATATGAGAGATGATTAAAATAATGAAAGACAAAAATATGTGAAAATAAGGAAAAAACTAACCCCTAAGAATAAGATAGGTGGAAAGGTACAATAATTCTGGATATCTTTCTTTATATGCAGTGCATACCTGGGGACTTGTTCAGACATGTTCAGAGCTGTAGACCTCACGCTGGGAGATGATCCTCTGGGATTGTTTCCTAGGAGCCAGTGGCCCCAACTTGAGGCTATTAAGTGTGGCAAGTGTCCATTACCAGGAGGTAGGAGGAGCTATGTATTCAAACAATATTTTCTTCATTTGTGAATAAAAATTACAAAAAGGTGACAAACTGATATGCATAAAACTGTTTATAATGTTCTAGCACATCGATCCCCCGTTTGTGTTTGTATTACAGTGAAATTTATTTTTGTATCAGTTTAGGGGCGGATCATGTGATCTGTTTACCCTATAAAAAGAAACCTTTTTCTTCTATTGAGTTCAGTTCAGCTTGGGAGACTGTACCTGAAGCATCTCTATCAGACACATAGCATAGTGGAAAGCTGAGCAAATGTAGTATTCCACTCTGTGACTGTTGTTTGTTCATATTTTTAACTTTTTTGTTCTGTTCTTTGTTCGCAATAAAACATACCATATTACATTTGTCACAACAGCTGCCACATTTGATTTCATCTTTTGTGTTTTCTTTTGCTTTTCTTGAGCTACTCTTTTTAAATTTACTGTAGTCTGATGTCACTTTTTTCACTTTTTTTTAGTTTATGGACTTGCATTTCTGCTTCTTCATTAAGCTCTTTCATTTGGCTGTGACTAATCTCACTTGCATGGTATATATCAGTTGTTTTTTGTAATGTAAGGTCTGCTTCTCTAAGAAGTCTGCCTTTTACCTGATCATCTCTAATGCCACATACAATTCTATCTCTTCTAAGTGACTCAGTTAACTGCCCAAACTCACAACTCGTGCTTATTTTTAAGATCAGTCACATAGACGCCTATTGTTTCTGACAGGCCTTGCACTGTGGTAAAGAACATGTGTCTAATATATGGCATATTCTTTCTAGGCTCACAGTACTGTTGAAACTTTGCTTTTAACTGTGCTATCTTGGGCCAGCCTGGTGGTGCTGAGGGTTGAGGCGCTGGATGCCACACCTTGCACCGCACCAGCAACCCAGGTTCGGGAATGAGCCCAGGCTGCCAGGGGGTGGCAGGGGGGAAAGAGATTGAGTGTTCAGAGGACTGCTCTCTCTCTTCCCTGGGGAGGGTTGGGGAGACAACTGCCAGAAGCAACCTCTGGCGGAGGCTGGAGGTTGCCAACAGCAGCGTGCGTGGCGTATGCCAGGGGTGGAGCCATGGCAGTATTTTGCCTTGACAGCCGGGATCCACAGGGCGTAACTAAGCAAGAACCCCTCCCTCTGATAGGCAAAGTGCCTCCCACCCACGAACCACACTCCGTAGTTGGGCACGGCTCTCCTCATCCTGTTTCCTCCCTGGCCCAGTGCTCAACCCTATAGAAAGAGCACCCTGGGTGGGGCGGCCCTTCCCGGACGGTAGACCCAGGGATGACTGGTGTTGGGGGACGGAGAAGTCAGGCCACGCAAGGAGGTAGAGTCCATGGTGTTGGGCGGTCACTGGAGAGTTCAGGGGGACACAAGGCGACGGTGCAAAATATAATTCAAAACAAACAAACTCTGCTATCTTGTCTCTGTCCTCTGCATTAGTAAACTCAAAGTATTAAATACCTTTTTGCTTCTTCTCCAGCTACATGCAAAATCATGGTACTGTACCCTCTTAGACTGCTCTGCGATTCCATTTACCATCATGAACAGCTTGAATTTCTGAATCCACATTCTCCAATTTTCTGCCAAACTGCCTTCTAGACTCAAACTGTTCGGCAGTTTCTCGACTGCTCTATTTCTTCCTTTTTCTTTCTGCAGTTTTTTTTCATACTTCTGACACCATTTAAAGTATGAGAAACCACTGGAGGCTGATTACTGTTCAACTCCTTTATTAAAACCACACCCAGCATTTCCTGCTCATGCTGAAACATGTGCAACTCTCATATGCATGAACATGTGCTTCATTACATTGCTTTCTATATTCTATTGGCACCGCCTACTGTTACCTAATTATACTACAGTGGCATCCTGCTTCACCAGCGGTGAAGTTCTTACACTATGACTGAGATCCCCTTGAAGATCTGCTGCTATGGTAAGTTCTTACATAACTGTTCTTTTTTGTTTTTAAGAATATTGTAATGGCAATTGCTGAAAAATAAAAACTGAACAGGACTAGTAGGAGGTTGTTCAGGAAAGAGGTTTGGTTTATCTTCTGTTTTAACTGAAATGTTTGAATAGTTTTGTACTTGAAATTAGTTCTGTGTGTTAAAAATTATTACTTTGAGTTAGAACTGTTACTTGGGCCGTGATATTGTAACTATTGGGGTTTGTGTGCTGGTTGTGGGAACACTTGTTTGGCAGTGATAATTAGAGTGAAATTTAAATGTGATGTTTGCCTGGTGTTAGGGGGGAGGGGTAATTACAAGAATCATCTGGTCTTTCATTGTCCACCTGGGAACAGAAGTGGGAGGTTGTTCAGGAAAGAGGTTTGGTTTACCTTCTGCTTTAACTGAACTATTTGAATAGTTTTGTACTTGAAACTAGTTCTGTGTGTTAAAAATTACTACTTTGAGTTAGAACTGTTACTTGGGCTGTGATATTGTAACTACTGGGGCTTGTGTGTGCTGGTTGTGGGAACACTTGTTTAGCAGTGATAATTAGAGTAAAATTTAAATGTGATGTTTGCCTGGTGGTGGTAGAGCCCTTCCACCCACCCTGTTTTGTAGGCTTTCTTAAATACTGAAAAGCCACTGGGGGTTGGGATTGATGGGCTGTGCATTTCTGTTTGTGACTGAAATTTGAAGCAACAGGAACTGGTGGGCCTGTGACATCATACGGTACTTGATGTCTGCATACACACTCTGTTAGCTGGACTGGACACACACTGGACTGTATGTGTTTGTGAGACTTGGGAACATTATTGGTGGGGTTGAAATTGGGTTCATAAACAACTGCAGTCAGTATAGAGAGAGACTGTATTCCAAGGGGAAGGGAGTGAGAAAAGGGGTGTGTGCCATTATGAATAGAGAGGGACAAACAGGGTGACCACATTCCACCATGGCAGGCATCTTCAGAAGGGTTGTAGGCTGCACAGGCTGTGGGGTGGCAATAATTCTCAATTGGGCCTGGAGAGAGGGAGGCTGCCCACTCTGTAGACAGCTATCTCATATCAGGAGTGAAGTATATTGGTTAAGGAGTAAGCTGTGGGAGTTGGGGGTGTATCTAAGGATAAGGGGTGTGGATATGGGCGACAGAAGGGTGGGGCTGAGGGGAGGCTGGGGCAATGCTCAGAAATTACAGGATGTTATGTTAAAGCAAGCAGGAGGGATATTGGGGACAGAGGACCCTTAGATATGGATGTTGCGCTAAGGGGAAACTTATGGGGTAAACATTTCAATATAAAGAGAGTGGAGGGAAGAGTCAGGAGGAACTGTTGTGGGGAAGCCTAAAAGAGCAGATTGTGGGAAGGGAGCTCCTAAGGAGAACAGGGCAAGAGGGGAGGAAGAGGGGCAGTTTAGAGGGGCAGTCGGGGGAAACGCAGGTTACTTGATGGAGGCTGGCATAGAGTGTTACAATAAATTTGAGCTACTAGCAACCTAGAGGGGAGGAAGGTTGGTGGAAATGAGAAACTGATACAGAAGCTGGGGAGGAGTCAGATACCCATAGGGCATCACAGACCAGCAATGGAAAAGATAGAAATAGTTTCAGAGGGAGAAGGGGAAACATAAATGTTAAGCAGATGAGGGAGATGCAACATATTGCAGACATGAGGGAGGAGAGCATGACTGGAGAGAAACTGGGAGACAAGGAGGCGGGGGAGGGGCCCCCCTTCAGGAGGGGGGGTCTGTACCAAGGATGGGGCCCTAGGTAAAGGGGACCCACAGAGGGTCTCTGTAGGTAGGGGTACTATTACAAGGGGGGAGTATGGTGGTGCGGGGGAAGGGGAAACTATCAGGGCCAGGATAAATGGTTCGGATAAGAGAGGGTTAAAGGGGACACCTATTCGGGGGGGGTCTGAGTTAAGTGGGCAAAATAACAAGGGAGGCAGAAAGGGGAGGGTGACAAGGGGGTCTCTAATAAGTCAGGAAGACTCCCATGGAATAGAGATAATGAATAAATAGGGGAGGGGGGTTGAGAGCATATAGTGGAGGTAACCATAAGGATGATAGCAGTGTTAAGGTTCTGTTATTGGGAGACTCAATGATTAGGGGTATCCATTGGGAGGGACAGGGGGGTGGATGCCATAGCCAGGTGAAGGTAGTGAGTATCTCTGGGCTGATGGTGCACAGAGGAAAGTTTATGATGTACGAACTGGTTAGGGATTGTGGAGGGAAACTGGAGTTCCTCGTGCATTTGGGAACTAACGATATAGAGGGAAATAGCGTTTTGGAAATCCAAGCAAGGTTCTGAGAACTTGCCAGAGTCTGTTGGGATAATGGATGCAACATTTCCTTCAGAAATATTGCCGTGCACTAAAGGCCTCAGTGGAGAACAAAATGAAGATCACAGAGGTTAATGACTGGCTCAGGAAGTGGGGTGAAGAAAGTGGGTCAGGGGTGTTAGGGAACTGGGATGGAGTTTGGGAGGATAAGGGACTGTATGCCAAGGACAGGCTTCGTCTTGCCCCATTAGGGAAGAAAGTCCTTAAACAGGGGGTGGCTGACTACATTCAAGAAAGGTGGGGTTTAAACATATGAGTGGGGGAGGGATAAGGGAAGGGCTGACCAGAGGCCCTCTCCTCCAGATGAGGGGAGTAGCCTTCAAACCCAAGAAGGGAGGGGCAGAAACAGACTGGGGAGGAGGTCTCAGGAGGAGCAGCGGGATGATGGAAGTATAAGGAACCTGGGTGGGGTTCGACAAAGGGGATCAGGGATAAGGGGGGGGGTGATGTTAGTAAATGCCAGGAGCTTGGGAAACAAGTTGCCAGAGTTCCAGGCAATGCTGTTCGGGGGGGTGGATGTGGTGCTTACGGAAACATGGGCCAACAAAAACCATGACTGGGACCTAAACGTGAGGGGGTACACTATGCTTAGGAAGGATAGAAAGGAGGGTAGTAGGGTGGTGTGGCTATGTTCATTAGAGATGACATAGAAATTGCTAGGGTAGAAGAGGCAGAAGGAAATGTGGAGGCCTTATGGGTCACCTTACGAACCCCGGCAGGAGGTAAGGTCAAGCTGGGTGTAGTATATAGGCCCCCCTGGATGGGTGATGTTCTGGAGGATGGTTTGCTGGACAACATCATTGCCCAGTGTGGACCAAAAGGGGAGAAAGTGGTGTTGATGGGGTACCTTATTATGCAGGGGACAAACTGGGGAACCATGTCCTCTAAGGTGGCCAAGGAGCAGAGGCTGCTGGACGGCTTCCAGGATATGTTCTTAACACAGCACGTGATGGAGCCCACAAGGGAGGGGCATGTCCTGAACGTGGTTCTGGTGGATGGGGATCTGGTAAGGGACCTGGTTGTAGAGGATCCCCTGACTGGGAACGACCACAATACTATCTGGTTTCAAATAAGCATGGGGGAGGGGGGAGAGATCTAGGACACTGGCAGTGGACTTCGGAGGGGCAGACTTTGTGGGCATGGGAAATATTCTCAAGGATCACTTGAAGTGGATTACAACAATGACAGATGTAGAAAAGAGATGGGAGATCATAAAATGGGGACTTCATGAGGCAGTCAGGACCTGCAGTAAGGTGAAGCGTAAGGGAGCAAGGTCACATAAACCATGCTGGTGGTCTAGTGAGGTTCAGGTAGCAGTCAGAGAAAGGAAGGCTGCCTACAAAAAATACAAAACAATGAGAGAGGATAGGGAAAAGGAAACATACTGTCTTGCATCTAGAAAAGTCACCTGGATGGTGGTGGGGGGCAAAGTCCAGTAAAGAACAGCGGCTGGCACAGGGGATATGGGGAGGGGAAAAGGGGTTCTTCTGGTACATTGGGGAGTGGAGAAAACTAAGGCCAGCTCGGCAGATTGAGATCAGAAGGAGGATGGATGGAAGAGGCGAGGGACTAGGTAGAGGTATTAAATGAGTACTTTGCCTCTGTGTTCACTAGGGAGGGGGGTGGGATATTTACAAAGCAAGGCACGATTGGGATAGAAGTGGTAGTGAGTGGGATCGGGGGAGCAACAGAAATGGAGCAAGAAGGAGCTAGAGGTACCCCAGGGGTGTCACATCAGGATGAGGATAAAAAGGCCAGTAAGGTGTAGGGGATGGATGATGCTATCTCCACCGAAAGGGTGTGGTTAGCCCTTAAGTCCCTAAAGAAAGATAAATCTCTTGGGCTGGATGGCATTCATCCGAGAGTACTATGGGAATTGGCAGATGTACTGGCTGCACTCCTGGTGTAGCTCTTCAACAGGTCGCTTGAGACAGGGAGGGTACCTAGGGATTGGTGAGAGGCACATGTGGTGCCAATCCATTAAGGGGGTCGAGGAAGTACCAGGTAACTATAGACCCATTAGTTTGACCTTGGTGGTGGGAAAATTAATGGAGGTATACTAAAGGAATGATTGGGGTGTGTAGGTGGAGGTGTGGATGGTTGGCAACATGGGTTTGTGCCAGGTAGATCATGTCAAACCAACCTTGTGGAGTTCTGAATGGGTAACATCAGAGCTGGACAGGGAAAGCCTGTGGATGTATTATTCTTGGACTTCAGCAAGGCGTTGACCCTGTCCCCACAATGGTCGGGTGGAGAAACTGACGGGTTAGGAGGGCCCTTGATGGTCAGATAGATTGAAAACTGGCTAGCTGGACGCACTCAGAGAGTAGTGGTCAGTGGGGAGCTCTCAACCCTAGAGAGGTCGGTTGTGGGTACCACAGGGTTCGGTCCTGGGTCTGATCCTGTTTAATGCATACATATCGGACATCAGGGAGGGTATAGGGTGTGAAATGAGTGTTTTTTGCTGACGACTCCAAGATGGGAGCAGTAGTTGAGGGGGAAGAGGGGAGGTTGGCCCTGCAAGGGGACCTGGATGCCCTGGAAAGGTAGACTCACATCTGGAAATTAAATTTCAATATCACCAAGTGCAAGGTGTTACATCTTGGGCGGGGAAACCCTAAACACAGGTACACCCTGGGAGGGGAGGCACTGGAGGCCTCAACAGGGAAAAAGACCTGGGGTGATGGTGGATGCATGTTTGAATAACTCTGAGCAGCGCAAGAGAGTGGCTAGCAAAGCAAACAGGATGTTGGGATGCATCATAAGGGGGATCACCTCTAGGAGCAGGGAAGTGATTCTGCCGCTGTACAATGGACTGGTTAGACCACACCTTGAGTACTGTGTACAGTACTGGAGACCACACTTGAAGAGGGACATACAGCTCCTGGAGAGGGTACAGAGGAGGGCAACTAAGATGATATGAAGACTAGGCCATTTAACGTACGAGGACAGACTTGAGGAGCTCAGCCTGTTTTTCATTGGAAGAGAGGAGAGACTGGAGGGACATGATTGAGGTCTTCAAGTACCTCAAGGGAATAAATAGGGTAAACATGGAGGGGGATCTTTAGAGTAAAGCAGGGAGGTATCACTAGAGGGCATGGTTTGAAGTTGGAAGGTGGAAGGGTGAGGGGGGAAAAAAGGAGGAGGTTTTCCACTGAGAGGGTGGTGGATCCTTGGAACATGCTGCCTGGCGAGCTGGTTCAGAGATCCACAGTGGAGGGCTTCAAGAGAGGGTGGGACAGACACAGAAAGCGGATGTATCAGATGATGGCCTGGCCCAGGGGGGTGGGGATGGTGATAGGGGTTTCTGGAACATGGGAGGGGGAGGGTCTCAGTACCGAACTAGGGATCTGAGGTTCGAGCAGACTCGATAGACAGTAAGGCCTAATCTGCTGGCAATTAGTATGTTAGAAGCTAGAAGGGATGGATTGCACTTAAACAGAAAAGGGGCAGCAGTCTTGGGTAGCAGACTTCTAACAGCTATCAAGCATAATTTAAACTAGATGGGGAGGGTGTGTCTCTTCCTGGTTCTTCTAAACTGAACATAACAAAGAAGGTGATATATTCTGCCCCCATTAGGGTACAAAAATCTTTTAGAGCTCATATGTCAAATTTATACATCCTGTCCTTAAATGCCAGGAGTTTAAACAACATACTGAACCTACGTGCAGCCCGTCAAAGTGAGCATGAATATGATATAATTGCTGTTAGAGAGACATGGTGGCAAGTTTCAAATGACTGGGGGCATTAACTGGAGGGGCTTACTCTGTACAACCCAAATTGAAAGGGTAAGAGAGGTGGAGTGGTGGTGGTCTACAGGAGCAATATATTGGGTAGCAGACTCCTTACTACATCTCTAATGAAGAGGAGGATACTAACATTGAATGTATTTGGATTAAGACTGATGGTAACCTCAAACCCATAATTATTGGGACACATTACAGGCCACCAGATTCTAATCAGGAATGCAACTCAAAGCTCCTACAAATGACACATGACAGGTGCCGAATTGACAAGGATGTTATTGCCCTTAGTGATTTTAATATAACAACAATAAACTGGGACACTAAAACTTCGACTCATCATTTGGGAACTGATTTGCTGAAATAGTAAATGAATGTGACTTGGAACAATTGTTATCTGAACCCACAGTACTAGGGGAAGGAACTATTGGATCTGGTCCTAACTAATATTATATCGTGGTGCTACCACATAATGTTTTGGAACCATTAGGTAATAGTGACCATTGCACGCTTCATATAAAAATCCTTCATATGTTACTTGATACTGCAAGGGACATAGTTTACTATGATTTTAAAAGAGCAGATTTTTTCAACTTTGGCTAAGGATATTAAAGAATGGGACTGGAAAACGGAATTTGATAAAAAAGCCGCAGTTGAGACATGGCCAGCTTTTAAGAAAAAGTTAACAGAACTGTAAGACAAATGGGTACCTAAACGTAAAAAAGCTTTCATGCAGCAAGAATAGAACAAAATGGTTGACAACAGATATCAAGCAAAAAATAGATAAGTAAAAAGAGATCCTATATGAAGTACAAGACTAGCCCTAAAGAAATTAATTGTGAGGAGCATAAGAAAAATCTTAAAAGGTGTAGGTCCGCCATTAAAATAAGTAAGCATAAATTTGAACTGTCAACCAGAAACACAACAAATCCAAGGGCCTTTTATCGATACATAAACTCTTTAAAAGGCAGGGAGACAGTCATAGTACCCTTAGAAATGAATGGCAAATTAATAGATAAACCTGCTGATCTAGTAGCACACTTCAACAAATATATTGCAGCCTCCTTAAACTGCCCAACATGGTAGACCCCTACAAAGCACCTGGTGCTGATAATATTCATCCTGCAACTACTAAAACCCTAGCACACATCATTTTTGAGCTGGGGAGTGCTATATCCACTGCTTCACTGATCATGGGCCTGATGCCCGATGATTGGAAAGAAGCTATAGTTACCCCTTTATTTAAAAAGGTAAGCAGGCTGTTGGCAAGTAACTACAGACCCATTAACTTGACATCCGTCTTGGGTAAAATTATGGAAAGAACACTGAAAGAATGTATGTTGAGAGATACCAATAGTAATGGATAGGACACAACACAGCTTCACTAAAGGTCGCTCTTGTGTAACAAACATCATATTATTTTATGAATCAATCAGTGATCTCTTCACTAAAATGTTCCTTGTGATGTGGTTTATGTGGATCTTAATAAGACTTTGACAGAGTACCTCATACTAAGATGATTTTCAAGTTACAAAAAAATAAGTATTGACAACAGTGTGGTAAGATAGGTTAGCCACTGGTAACAGGAAGAAAACAAAGAGTGAGGTCAGGGTGCTGTATCTGAATATGTCAGTGACGACAGTGGAGTGCCACAGGGCTCTATCTTGGGCTCCCTGCTTTTCAATATACATATATCAGTGATCTGCATTTGGGACTAAATGGCTTTGTAAATAAATTTGCTGATGACACCAAAATGGTGGCAGAGCTAGTAATCAAGATGATATTGCAAAGATACAAACTGATTTAGATACCCTTGTCAACTGGGCTATAACATTGGATATACAGTTTAACATTGCTAAATGTCTGGTGCTTCATATGGGTATCAAGAATGTATGTGCCACTTATAAGCTGGGAGGCACAGAGTTAAAATCATTCAGTGAGGAAAGAGACCTTGTTGTCATAATCCAATCAAACTTTTTCTTTTAGATCAAATAACTGTAGAGTAGTGGCCAAAGCATCAATAATTTTAAGGTGCTGTAACCTCCATACAAATAGGGGTTCATAGAATGTCTTCCTGGGTTGCTTAATGCCCATTGTCAGGATACATAGATACATAGATACATAGATACATAGACAGTGTCGGCAGATAAGGGCCTATGGCCCACCTAGTCTGCCCATTTGAGCTTGTAAGTTCAGTTTGTTTTCCTAGAAGTCTATTTCCCCTTACCCCTGACCTCTAGAATTCCTTTATGTCTATCCCATGCATTCTTAAATCCCGTGATTGTTTCAGCCCCCACCACTTCCTCTGGCAGGGTGTTCCACTTGTCCACCACCCGTTCTGTGAAGAAATTCTTTCTCATGTTTCCTCTGAATCGTCCTCCCTCCAACTTCATCCCATGCCCAAATGGATGGTGTTCTGTGTCTGTAGTAGTTTAAATTGTCTGCATGCAAGTGCTCTACTAAGCCTCCATGCCTGTCTCTTTAAGAGAGCTGTATCCTGTGTGAGGAAATGAATCTGGACAGGGTCCGAGTGATTAAGGCTGGTGATCAGCCCAACTGTCTGTTTTCTGCTCCATTCTGCAGTGGCTATTTGTGCAGAGGGAGCACTGCTAGGAGCTGTGATTATTTACTGATTATCTGTTGTAATGATAATAATAATATAGGAGTTTGTCTAACCTGCTTTCCATTGCTGCTTGAACTTTTGCATAAGAGCCACCATTTTTGTTCTGGAACTGCCAGTGTTGGACCAATCAAACCCCAGGGGACCTAACATGGAGACTGTCCCCAGTGGTCTTGTGGGACTGAAATATGTAGGAATTGTAGTTTTGAGTGTTTGGTGCCTAAATGGAGCTGGAGGGGAGCCCGTTCTGTGATAGACAGTTCCATCAGTCAACCAAACCTTTTGGATCACTGGAATACCCAGAGCTGCCTGCAGTGTGTGTCAGTTGTGAGTAGGAGATTGAGAGTGAACAGCTTGAGTCATCGAGCAGCTGCTCCTGCATAAAAGCACAAGAGATTGGCGGAAGGCTGTGCTGGCCTGCCTGCCACATCTTCCAGAGTGAAGAACTGTTGGGAGTGTGAAAGTCAAACTTTATATGATTTCCTATCGAGACCTGTGTCTGAAGAGAGAAGTGTGTTGCTACTTGAGAGTGGACTGAAGACTTGCTCAGAAGCGATTGGCTCACCCGGTATCAAAGTGAGCCTCAGATCAAGGGTTTGCACAGAAGAAGCTGCAATTTGCAAACGGACTTTATATGAACTGTGGCAAGCTGCTGTAAGTTTTATAGATCTGCTGAATGTGTTGTGTGGGTCTCGATTTGGTTCCCCACACCAATTTCTGTTACGCCAGCTGGAGGCTGTTCCAGCACTTTTCACGGACTTCATCCAAACTGCTTGCTCTGCCTGGGCCCTGCCACCTTGGCCTAGGCTGCCGCTCCCAGTTCAGAGACATTTCCTGTGAAAGACCAGCTCAGTGATTCGTCCCCCTGCTCAACACCACAGAACAGGTAGCGACCACCACAATGAATCGTGTAGGCCCTGCTTCCCCTGGCAATCCAGTACACATCCATGATGTCTTCATCTTGCCTGTCCTGTATCCTGGTCTGGGTAGCATGAGTACAAAACAGGGTAGCTCCCTACAACAAAGCTGCAATGCTTTGTGTGTTCATCTGATTTTCTTATTCTGGGTTTAATTGCAATGGACTGAACCATCTGGCTCCGGATTACAAATATTTGGGTTGATTGCATGTTAACTGTGTTTTTCCTTTCTAAGGACCCCAACAACAGCTACAATGCTGGCCTACCCTGGGCAATGCTTCAAGCTGGCCTGCTTCCCATACTGGGTACCCAGGACTGCGGGAGTTGGTCAGAGGGACTTACAGTGCATGCTAATCTACCTGAATTTAATCAGATTTGCCAATCACTGCTAGATTTATGCCCCACCCTTGTTCACATCCCCCTGAACAAATCAGATTGTGTTTTTTCTCATTTAACCTGGCTAGTGTGTACCTTATTGGTGGAGATACAGTACTGACATTGTATTGTGTTATCACTGGACTTATTTTACAGGGGGTCTCCAGGGCAATTGCAGAAGGTCCCACCCTGGTGGTAAATACAAGGGGGGGGTGAGCATATCATTTCTGTCATATATTAAATGTAACTGTGTTGTTGCTGAACTAATTGGGCCACTAGAAGGGTTGGTGGGAGGTTACAGCATCCCTGAGGACTATATCAACAGCAGTTATGCTACCCCAAAACCTTTCCTCCAGGTGGTAGTACCCATTCACCGAGCTCAAGCTCCTCAACCTGTGCCTAGTCACGCAGGCAGCGGTAGTAGCCTATAGGGTAGCGTCACCTAGGGGCTGCAATGTAGTAAAAGGAATTTTATTAGTAGATGGAGTAAGGCTATATTGCCCCTGTATAAATCCCTGGCTAGACCACACTTGGATTATTGTTCCCAGTTCTGGTCACCTTACTTGGGGGGGGGGCACACAAAGTGTAGAGAAAGTGCAGAGAAGATTTACAAAAATTATTCAAGGATTTGATACCTTTGATTACAAAACCAGACTGACATGTCTGGGTCTGCATAGGCTTGAGAGAAGATGTTTAAAGGGACACTGTCAACCCCCTTGGGCCTCAAAGTGTCCCTAGTTTAAAAAACACATTTTATAATGGTTCACATTCTTGCAAGACTGCAGATGCAGCAGGTAGGCTGATTCTGATTCCTGTTTTCTTTTAAAAAGTGATGCACTTCTTGATCAACTCCCACTGCATCTTTTCTGGACTTTGGAATACCTCCAACACTGTCTAGCCACTCATTATGCAGTGGGAATAGGAGACTATTGTATCATGAGTGGCTGCACTGTTTAGGAGTGTTTCTAATGTTCAGGAAGTATGCAATAAGAGTAGTTCAAGGATTGGAAGCAAAACAAGGCTGTATATGGCTATACATTACCATGCATTTCAGTTCTACTAAGCAAGGAGGCAGATAAAACAACCAGCAACATTAATGAATTTTAGAGAAGGTAAGCAATCATAAAATGTGGAGTTTTAACTGGAAATAAAATGATGCAAAAAAGGTTGACACGGTCTCTTTAAGGAGAGATCTTATTCTGTTGTATAATCTGATAAAAAATGAAGAGCTACTGTCTGATTTGGGTTTTGTCTTCAGGGATACTGGGTATAACAGTAGAATCCACACCAAACAGTAACAGGGTAAACCATACAAGACTAAAAGGAGATGATATTATTATACACAGAGAGTGGTCAAGCACTGGAAAAGCCTGCACCTAAGCTATGGAATACCATGCCTCAATTCTGTCTAGATGCTAAAAGTCAAAAAGCAATGAAAAAGCAGGGATAGTGAATGAATACTTCTGCTCAGTATTCACAAAAGAAGGGGAGAGGGAGGTACCTAAACCAACAATGGAAACATTCTAGATAGGGGAGACAATACCAGTCCATTCACAGAAGAAAGGGTTCTGAAAGAACTCTTAAAACTGAAGGTAGACAAAGCAATGGGACCTGACGGATTAACCAAAGAATTCTAAAGAACTAAGGGTAGAACTAGAGACACCACTGACTACACTCATTCACAAATCATGGGAGGATGGGGTGGTACCTGAGGACTGGAGAAGGGCAGATGTGATTCCACTTCACAAAAGTGGGAGCAAGGCAGAGACAGGAAACTACAGACCTGTTAGTTTGACCTCAGTGGTAGGGTAAATAATGGAATCATTTCTGAAGGAAAGAACTGTTGAGTACCTAGAGGCCAGTGGGGCACAGGATCCAAGGTAGTATGGATTCACAGAGGGAAGGTCATGTCAGACAAATCTAATAGATTTTTTTGACTGGGTGGCCAAAGTAGTAGACTAGATTGGGGCTGTGGACATGGCCTAACTAGACTTTAGCAAGGCATTTGACACAGTCCCACACAAAAGATTAATATAAAGTTAGCCAGCCTTGGAGGGTCCCAAGGTAGCCTGGAGGAAAAATTGACTGGACAACAGGACACAGAGGATAATAGTAAATGGAGTCCACTCTGAAGAAAGGGGGTTACTAGCGGGTACCGCAGGGTTCAGTACTGGACTGGTCCTCTTTAATGTCTTTATAAGTGGCATTGTGGAGGGAATGGAAGGAAAAGTTTGTCTCTCTGCAGATGGCACAAAATCTGCAACAGGGTTGATACACAAGATGAGGTGGAAAGGATGAGAAGGGACTTGGTAAACTTGGAGGAATCACAAATGTATGGCAGCTTAGATTCAACACAAAGAAGTGCAAAGTAATGCACCTGGGAAACAAAAACCCAGGAAAAGAGTACATAATTGGGGGGGGGGGGTGAGATACTAACAACAACAATGGAAAAGGACCTGGGAGTAGTCATATCAGATGACCCAAAGGTGGGCAAGCAATGTGAGAAGGCAGTAAAGAGGGCTGAGGGAATCCTGGAATGCATAGGGAGAGGCATCACCAGTAGAAAACAGGATGTTTTTATCCCTCTGTACATACAGTTGGTGAGACCCCATCTGGAGTACTGCATGCAGTTCTGGAGACACCATCTCTGCAAGGTCATAGACAGGATGGTGCTGTCCAAGAGGAGGGCAACTAAAATGGTGCAGGGTCTGCACCAGAAGACATACAAAGAGAGACTAAAGGAGCTTAATATGTATACCCTCGAGGAAAGGAGGAAGAGGGGAGACATGATAGAAACTTTCAGGTATCTCAAGGGAATCAACAAAGTCCAAAAGGGTAGCCTCTTTCAGAAAAAGAGATGTGCAAGAACAAGGGGGCACAATTTGAAGATAAGGGGGGGACAGCTCAGAGGTAATGTGAGGAAGTATTTTTTCATGGAGAGGGTTGTGGATGCATGGAACGGCCTTCCTGAGGAAGTCATGGAGTCAAAAACAGTGGGGGAATTCAAGAATGCATGGGACAGACATAAGGCAATTCTAGTGGGGGGTAGGAGGAAGTAAGCTGTTGGTTAGTTAGGATCTACAGCTTATCTATTAGGTAGGAAAATGGGCAGACTAGGTGGGCCAAGCGGTCCTTATCTGCTATCAAATTCTATGTTTCTATATGATTTACATTTCAAAAAGGAGTTAAAAACTCACTTGTTGCACCAGTCTATTTGCAAGTGTTACTGAAGGAGAGTAATTTATAAGTAATTATGTGCTGTTTTATATTTTCTGTTCATAGTGTATGTACATAGTTATTGTATTTCTGTAACAACTAAGCTGCTTGATAAGTAGTTCCAATTTGTTCCCGAAAATAGGCATTGACCCAGTGTGCTTACCCAGTGAACAAAGTGAAAATAAAAATAAATAAATAAATAAATAAAATGCATTACTGACTCATCAAACATACACAGTTTTAAAAGCAGCTGGATTCTCTGATGGACACATGGGAAGACAAGTGGATCACCACTGTATAGTGTTGGGGGGGGAAGGGTTGACTAGAATCGCCTTTGGTGTACTTCCACCCCTTTTCAGCTAAGTACCTAAGTATTGATGCTGCAAATGGAATATTATTTCTATACAGTATGTGCACTTTTCAATGTTATCTAATGTCAATAAATCTGAATGTACACCTGTAAACACCATATTGTCCCTTAATGTAATTAATGTAGAGAAAGATAAACAACAAATATGTTGCGGGTGATACCTTGTATTGGACTAACAAAATTATTTCTGAGACTAGCTTTTGAGGGATAAAACTCTCTTCTTCAGGTCAAAAAGAAGAGAGTTTTATCTCTTGAAAGCTAGTCTCAGAAATAATTTTGTTAGTCCAATAAAAGGTATCACCCGCAACATATTTGTTGTTTTTGTTTTTCTATATTGTTGACTGGACTAATACGGCTACCACATTTTGTTTATGTAATTAACTAAGTACTCATGTATGTACAGTATGACCATGTATATGTAATATTATCTCAGAATGTTTGTACAGTATTATCTCTGAATGCAATTAACCCTGGGTCACCCTTAAAAAAGGGACATCATGCCTCAGTAGGCCAACACAGTTAATGAAATTCTAATAAATACATAAATAAAATAAATCAATAAATAGGCAAAATAAATACAGCTCCCCTCAAAGGCACTAAGAAGTTGCAGATAAGAAAATCCATTAAATTTTTCAATATGGTGTCAGCCACATAAGTAGTTGGCTGGGACAATTTTATTAACAATTATGTTGAATTTGCCATCACAGACCTCTAAAGAGAACTGATTTTGATGAAGGAAGTGTTATAGCAATGCTACTCCTTGAAGAAGTGGATGATTGTTCATAAAATGTCAGGAATAATGCTTTTAGCGTCCATGTACCGTAAATGTTGATTAATAAAATCACCATATTGATTTGAATAGTAAGGGAGAATGTGTTGCCCTTCTTTCTTTCTCAGACTCCTGATGGATTGCCTCTGAGTAGGCACCCCTCAAATCTAGTTTCTTTTTCTGACAGGAAAACTGCTCCTTGAACACTCCTAGTTGAAAATGGATGGGAAATTTAAACATTGGTGCTAATTTCTTCTGCTCTGTACTGCTGGAATTGTTATACTACATTTCTCACCTAGCAGAGGTGACCCAAAATGACTGCACTTAGAACCTTAAATGTAAAACTCCTTACCAGTGGCACATTCATTTGACCAGGTGATGTTTGGTTCTGAGGATATAGGCTGAAAGAGAACTGTTGGGAAGAAATTGTTGTAGTGTCCAGTTATGCCATATGCAGGCATACTGCAATGTTAAAAGGCAAAGTAAAAACAGGAAGATCCCATTTGCTGTTGATGGAGGCCAAGCCACTTGTCAGAATTGGACTGGAAAATTAAAAACAAAGCAGGACATGAATCTATAAACTGGGAGTCACAAAAAGTTCTGAAAACATAAGGATGTGCAATGGTAGTACCCCTGACTATAACATTAGGTGGAGACAGTCAGTAGTACTGTAGATCTAGGATTTTAAAATGGGGCTGCAGCAGTTGGTACCTGGGTGTAGAATTTTGTTTGCAAAATGTTTTTAACAATCTGCTATCACTTCTTTTATTACATTTTTATATAAAAAAAATACAAACTATGCAGTATTGGTATAGTTCAGGAACAGTCACTTAGGAAGAGAAGGATGCCAGCAAGTAAGTTAAGAGTCCAGTCGGGGGGGGGGGGCTGCCCCCTCGACTGCCCTCAAAATCTGCCACTGATCCAGTATTTGCAGAGATTCATGGTTGTCATAACGTGTCAATTTAGAGTATTGGTTAATCGCAGATTACGTTATCTGTTGGGCATGTAGTAGACAGAATGTTTATGGCCCTGTCTCTCTTGGACTGTCTACAGCATGGGATAGAAGTCCCTAGAGTTAATATCCTCTGTGGGGCATGTGCTTTGAATAGCAGCTAATGCTGCCAGAAAAACTTTAAAAACATAAGACTGTGGGCACAGTTCAGCTAATATTTAACATTAGCTTTGTATTTCTTTTCCAGTTATTCACTATGGAGATCATATGTATAAAACATGATGTTTGTTCTTTGAGAGTTCATTCATCAGCTCCTATTGGTTATGTCCCACCTGATGTCAGAATACTCTGCTCGCAACACTACTGACATTCCCATGGCAACAGACTGCAACATCAAACAGAGGCTTATGACTTCTAGTGGGAGTAAGCAGTACAGTTGGGGCTGACTAACCCTGAGGGATAAAGATCCCATTTTCATGCACATTTCCTCAGCAATAAATAATGGGATGAGACATCTATAGCAGATATATGAATTACAAGTTGAATTCTCTCTAAATATTATGTTTTCCAAAGTTTTCCCTGAAGTGTCTGATCTTTAACAATCACAAAGTATATCTCTTACAGAAGTCTCTTGGACCTGTGGCTTTTCTTCTCTAATGCAACCATCTTGCAATTTGTACTGCTTCTAAGAAAAACATATAACCTGTGTAGCCAACAAAAGTAAATACTGTATACATACATATATATGTATTTTCCATATCTGTTTATACATATATATATATATATATATTCCTTGCAAAAAAAAAAAGGTTTGTATAGAGATTAGGGTTCCCAAAAAGTCAAAGCACACAGATCAGGGAAATTAGGGTTTAGAATATCAGAAGCCTTGATGATCAGTGGTGTGGTGTTCCTTGTGGTTCTCAACCCTAATGCTCAATCTGCTCCCCCAGCTCCTAGCCACTTACCTGAGCACAAGGTTCAGGTCCAAGCCCATGCACCATAGTCATATACTGTTTGGAAGCAGAAGGTATGGCTGCAGGCCCTGTGTGAAGCAAGAGATGAGGTATAATTTTGTTTGCTCAGGGAAGGGGGTAGGTATTAGGGCTGACAACCCCAAGGAACACCACACTACAAATTTACACAGATTTCTGAGATTCCAAACCCTAATATTTTCATTTCCCTATTTTGTACACTCTGGCCCGGATAATTAGACCGTGCTGGGAAGTGGCGCAAGCCTGGGTGCAGTGCAACTGGGCTGTGCCAGGGCATGGACCAGGCGGTATTCAACGGTGCTGCGCCATGGCTCAGCACCATTGAATATGTCACAGAGGTCGCACACACTGTGCATGGTGCAGTGGCACTGCTCCAGCACAAGATAGGGAACAGGAGCAAGGAAATGTGCCAGTGCAAGTGCAGTTGCGCTAGGTGCATCACTCACAATATTCAGCATGGGGCATGCAAATGAGGCCATTATGCATACAAGGCACAAATGGGGCCATTTGCATGTCATTATGGACCCATTTGCATGCGATGCACTGATCCCTGGTGACTTGTGCCTGGTGCCCTGCCAGGCTGCAGCCATCGGGGATCGACACCCTGCTGTGCCATGGAAGTCCCCCTGCACCCATATGCCCGATCATGGGAAAAAGTACATATATCATCCCTGGTGGTCCAGGGGAATTCCCTACTTCTTGATCACAGGCAAATGAACATATATTATCACCTGGTGGTCTAGTGGGAAGCCCCTACTGCCTGATCATGAGCATTCAGAAAACATAACCCTGGTGGTCCAGTGGTGATCCCCCATCACCTGATTATGGGCAGGTTTATACACATAGTCCTGGTGATCCAGTGGTGATCCCCCATTGCCCATCCCAGGCAGCTGGAAACTCACATCCCTGGTGGTCTAGTTCATTCACATATTGGACCTGTGTAGTACAGTATGGTCTGCACACCCATTGGTCCAAGCAGTGGACCATTAGGCATACAGATCATACTGTATGCTGTCATTCAGTGGGCGGTAGGGCAGCATGCGGGTGGGGTGCAGCTGCCCACCACCAACGGGGGGGTGCTGGGTGGTGGGGACCCTGTGGGTGGGTGGGGGGGAGTACCACTGGACCACCAGGGATAGTTTGTTTAGATGTGCCCGTGATTGGGTGACAGCAGCATACCACTGGACCGCCAGGGATGTGAGTGTCCAACTGCCCATGATCAGGTGATGGGGGGGATCACCACTGGACCACCAGGGTTATGGATTTAAACTTGCCCATGATCGGGTGAAAGGGGGTTCACCACTGGACCACCAGGGTTATGTTTTATGAATGCCCATGATCAGGCGGTAGGTGCTTCCCTCTAGACCACCAGGGATCATATCTGTACATATGCCCGCAATCGGGCGATGGGCTGGGGGGGCACAATGCTCCCTGTGCAGGGTGCTTGTGGATGGTATTTCTGCTGGCTGGGTGGCTACCCACAGCTGGTGGCTGTTGTGTTGTGCCATGCACTACAGCTGTCCACCTGTGGGTGGCTGGCATTTGAGCTGTTTTTTCAGCTCAACTTTGTGCACCAGTGTGCAGTGCATGTAGGGGTTGTGCCAGCATATGCACTGCACATCCCGGGCTGAATATCGGGATGTGCCATATGCATGGGCACGCCTGCATCTCGGCGCTGTATACATTGCCAATGTGCCCCAGTGGATCGGGGGTTGCGCCGCACAGCCTGTCCCTTTGAATATCATGCCAGGGCACATTGGGGGGTTGTGCGTGTTGCAACCCCTTTGAATATCCAGGCCTCTGACTTTTTGGGAACCCTAATCTCTGCATTAATACAGGTTTTTTTCTAATTAATTCCCTTCTTTTTGTGTTAGTGGACCCTGCAAGAAGGGAAAAGTCCATTTGGTTCTAGAAGTGTTGGGCTCTTCATGCCCAGCACTTCTGTGTGGATACAGATGCCTGTGCCATAACAAGAGACCCTTGGGTTGCAGAAGTGCATGGACCTCCAGGCCCTGCAGTTCTGTGGGGGCAATGGTTGTAAAAGTGTGGGGTTGTGGAAGTGCAGGGCCCTTGGGGCACTGTGCTTCTGTGCAGTTATGGGTAGAGACATGCAGGGCCCTCTGGGCTCCATGCCAAGAGAAGACTCTCTTCACTATATGGTTACTTGTTGTCTGTGCTGCCAACACTGCACCATCCCTTCCCAGGCTGGGGTGATGCTGCATGGCAGGGCCATCCCCAGCCTCGACTCATCCAGCTGGCTCACTGAGCTACTTCACAATTAGCTCACAGGCATGGGATCAGAACCCACTACCCACCTGGCCAAAGGCTGGCCCTGCACATGGTGTTTCTTCATAATTTTTTTAAAATTTGAATTCATGTGATGAACGTGGCTACTAGAATGTGTTAAATCCCACCCAAAACAGTTTCACAGAACAACTGCAAAATTATCTTTCAGCCTGTATTTGAAAAATCTTTGAGGATATCATTTTCATCAGGCCACACCAGTGAAACTTATAGCTGCCAGGTACTAGGACCACATGGAAACCTTCACAAGCAGTCCACCAGGGTCCGCCCATAATGATGTCAGACATTGGCTACTGTGGCAAGTTATCCACTTCTGTCGTATCTGCTGACATATTTTGCTATTTTTTTATGTGATTTTGTGTATGTGTAAATGCCACAAGAATGCCCGTGTTAATGAAAGGGTCACATAGGGAGAGAAACTGTATTGCAAAATGTTTGACATTCCTCTGTGATCTGAGGGGAAGCTTGCTTGACAGAAAGCTAAATTACATTTCAAGGGCTGCTCTACAAGTATGTGCCAGAAAACCATCACCTATCATAACATTTTTACTACAAAGCAGGATGCTTTGGAAACAGGATTTGAGAAATAGCCATTCTTGAAGGCTAGTGTGAATTATTTTACAGGTGTTATATTGTCGGGGAGGTGGGACATCAAAGGTAGCCAGGAAATTGGATTGTGGGAAATAGATATAATAATTCCCTCAAATTTTGGGGAAGAGCAAGAGAGGCCCTTACTGGCCTAAAAGATAAGGCCCCAGCTGAAAAAAGGCATGGGGAAAAAGACTGCCAACTGGGAGCAAAAAGGGGTTTTGCAGACTGAAACAGAGGGTATAAAAAATTCCCTCGCATCAGAAGCTCAGAGCATTTTGCTTTTTGGCATTGCATTTGGACACTTGTTCCTGACCACAAGAGAAGCAGGACTGTCACAATACAGAGACAGACTAAGAACCAGTGAATGCTACAGAAGGACTGAAACTTTTGCTTGCTTTTTTTTGGTTCTGGACTTTCTGAATTTTCCACAAATAAGGTAGAAAATAGACAGTTAAATTTTATAGTGCATTTTTATGCATAATTCCAACTTATGTTTTGTTATTCTGTAACCAGATTTTTCTGAAATCTTTTGTTTGTAACATTTGTATGAT
Organism: Neoceratodus forsteri; assembly: GCA_016271365.2. Lineage (NCBI taxonomy): Eukaryota > Metazoa > Chordata > Ceratodontiformes > Ceratodontidae > Neoceratodus > Neoceratodus forsteri. Next base: position 535,205,457 of record CM057449.1, on the reverse strand, counting down.
AATCATTTAGATTTAGTAAAAGCATTTTGCTTTAAAAACTGCCTATGAGTGTTTTTGTGTGTGTAAAGGAAAAAAAGGTTTATTCAATTCTGAGACCAACTTGGTTAATGCAAAGTGTCACCATTCAATACCAAGTCTAGGATTCAAAAATGGAATATCTGGGTGCCTTAAGTAAGTGAGATACACAGGTCTTGGGAGGAGTCTGTAAAAAGGGGAACTAGGTGCTGCACACCCTGTGGGAAAGGACACAATCGGGTTTATGAGGAAGAACCCTGAAGAACTTGTAATGCCAGGGCCCTCCCAGTACAGCAACTGAGGAGAGTTCTCACTTGGCTACAGACTTGAGACTGTACTGTATCCTTACTCAGATTAGAGAGAGGAAGCCCTGGGACCTTGTGGTGGGTGTTTAGTTGTAAACTTAATGAGCACTCTAGATGGACACTTGGAGGGTATTCCTGTTCCCCCTGTCATGGGTTGCATTAGGTGTGGACACTGTGAGCTCAGTGGACATGGCCCTCAGGAGTGGGTTCATGAAAGCTACTACATAAATGTAGGTAGACCCTTCCCTGCTCATTTTTCCCCCCATTGTCAACCATACCCATTGCACTGCTTATGGAAATGCCATTGCAATAGCTGATGCTTTACTTTATTTTTCTCTCCATAGTAAAGTAATCACTTTAATAAGTGATTTTTGACAGCGTGTATGTTGTCAAAGAACCGTCAAAACTGTTTTGATATTGTGAGTGTAGTGAGAAAGATTTACATTGGCAATTCTCATGACATCTGCATCTGTTACCTTGGCCAAAATCACAATGTGCAAGCCTGCCCAATTTGTAAAGGTTTTAACACAGCTATCCAGCAATGTTGAAAAGGTGCTTTAGAGAAGCACCTTTTGAAACAGGTAGAAGAAGGAGCTCCAGCACACTCCACTGGATTCAGGTCATCCAGTTCCTGGGAGATGTCTTCTGGGACCCATAAGCACAGACATCGGAAGAAGGAAAAAGAGAAGGGAAAACCTCCCTGGTGGGTGCACTTCAAGTCATTCCTCTGCACAGCAGGTATGACCTCTACAGTGCCTTTGACTGCTCTAGTGTTGATGTCACTTGCTCCCCTGACCAGCAACCTAACTTCCAGGTCAGGGCAGGCTGTGGGTACTACTAGGTCTAGTACAGCTGTTATCTCACCATCAATGTCGGGGGCCTTGCCTCCTCCATCGACATCCATCGGTGCACCTGTTGACCACAGTTCTGTTAACCTGTTGACAAATTCACTAAAAATACCACCAACAGCTTAATCTGGTTCAAAGTCAGTTGGCATTCATCTGTATTCCCCTCCTGTATGGTCAGTACTGCTTGGCACTCATTCTATAGGTGCGCCTGATGAAAGAAATATCCTCAAAGAAGATAGAACAGTTACTGTATGTACTCTCCATAATAATAGATCTTTGAGGGATCTCTCATTAAGCCATGCCATCTCATCTCACCCTCCTTCCCCATAGGATCCCATGACTCTGATGAGTGCTGTCTCCTTCTGCATGAGGATCTACCTGCTGTTCTATGCCTCACCTGGTTGGCAGAGCCTTAGGTTCTCTCCTGATTGCTTACAAGGAGGTTCTTTTTGCATGATCCATGGCTGGGAACTGGGGAGGGAAGGAGCTTCTTATGTTTATGTAGTAGCCAACATTTGATGTTGTTGTGGGTGGCCCCCGGTACATTACGTGCAAGTTTCTGTGTTGTCCTAGCACCTGGCAGTTATAGTTCCATAGGTGTGGCCTGATGAAAGAGATTCTCTTGAAGATCTACTATTATGGTGAGTACATAACTGTTCTTTCTTACCATACCTGTTTATGAGGTAGGCTCATGTAAACTGTGTATTACAAATGTGGACTAAAATATTATAAAATGGCCAGGTTAAGAGTAAAGTATGAAAGGCACAAATGTTTAGCACACCAGAAATGGAATTCTTAATGACATAAGGAGACCGAATATTTTTTGTGCACAGCAAAATAGATTTTATGATTAAATATGTGACCCAAGATTTCCATTTCTGGTGTTCATAAAATAATTCTGTCACACTTTAATGTGCGACACAAGAATTTGTGGCTCGTAACACAAGAATTAAACATCTCAGTAAGTTGACAGCCAAAGAACTTAAACAGGTAAAAAACTGAATTGAGCTTAAATGGTCATGTTTAGCAATATTCATGTGTTTTATTTTAAATAATTCATTTTAAGTATTTTCAAATTTTTGACCAGGAAAATAAAACAAGATGGTAGCCATAATGACCTTAAAATTTCAATCGTCACCTAAAATCACAGTTAGATGTGACCTGAACATGCTTACAAAAGAATCATTTTTGGATCATATTAGAGAATATCTCAAAGACCCCAATGAGCAAGCCTGAAGTCAGATTTCAAAACCTTGCAACTCTGGAACTGATTAACCTTTTTGCACAAAACCTTCAAAATGCACACCCTCGACACAAACTCCTTCAGCCCTGGACATTTCAGGACAAAATCCATACTGTTGTGGCTGTACGTGAGAGCAAAGAAATTACCAAAAAGTGGCAGATTTATGTATTTTTGGATCTCAGAATTTGGTTCCGCGCCCATCACAAAACTTCCCATATCTCAAGAATTTGTCATCCAGACCATACGTGACAAATTTCACACAATTTTGTTGAATACTGGCAAATTATTCAAGAGGAACTGAGGCCAACATTCTTGGCATCAATAAATTCAGAATTTGGATCAGCATATCCTCAATCAGACTCATGCCAGAAATCAGATTTGTAAGTTACTTCATTTAAAAGTTACAAGTCATTTTGTAACCCTTAATTCACTGCCTGTTCAAAAAAGCCAGTTTCAGTGAAGAGCTGCTGCTGATGTCATCTCCTGAACTTATAACCTAGTCCTCCCTGCAAGCTACTTTATATGACTTATTTTTCCAATGTTACTTAAAACATTGTAGTAAACATCTGAAAAAGGAAAACTGACACGGGGGGGGGGGGTCTGCACATGCACTTCTATAATGTGTAGATGCAAAGTACAGTACAGTACAGTACAGTAGTCACCAATTAGAATGGACACAGTTACTGTGGACAATCAGTTATCCAGGTCATTTTCATTTTGCCAAATGCCATCATCTATACCTTCCCACTATAAAAGTAGCTATATTGCATACCTGTAGTCTCGCATTAAAAGACATACTGAGTAATCCACAAGTTTGATCCACCTTGCTTTGACCAACTTTGTTCTTTATTTTTAGTTCTGTAATGTTTATAATGTTAATATTTTGCACTGTGAAGTTATACAGCAAAGAATTTAACACAGTGCAGCATTACAAACTTCCTTTCAACCCATTCTGTTTCAGTGTGAGCAACATGACATCAGATGTCAGATGTCAATTCCAATGTCACCTCATAACAACTGCTTAGCAACCCAGCCCTACACAAGTTGTGAATGGAAAGATATCAATTTCTTTCACTGGTTTTTGTGGTTGTTAATGACAGCATGTGTCTCAAAGCAACTCCAGGTGCTAAGCAGAATGCTCTAACGCTGGTTAGAAAGGTAGAAAGTTTAACTGCAGTGACTTTTACCTAAATGAGCTATATGTGACATGGCTCTGTATTTTAGCTTGTCAAAATCAACAATGGAGACCTGTTATGGTCCAGGGATGAAATCAAGTATTTCAGTGCACAGGCATACAAACACACAAAAAGCACGTTAAATAGTAAAATGGACAGCGCCTGTAACAGATGGAACTGACGCCACACTTATGTCTGTTTTAAGCGGTGCATACTGCACTTCAGAATGTGATGGGGGATGGAATGCAGTGGCAAGCATGGCTTTAGAATAACGATGTAATGTGCGCAATTTTTAAAACACTGTCAGTATGACATTTTGAAATGCCACCAGGTTGCAATTGTAGAATGCAGCAATGACACAGTCTCAGAAAGTAGCTGGAACACATAATTTCAGAATGGGGCAGTGACGCACAATTTTGGAATGTGGCAGTGACGCACAATTTCAGAATGGGGCAGTGAAGCATAATTTTGGAATGTGGCAGTGATGTACAATTTCGGAATGTGGCAGTGACACAATTTCGAATGTGGTGGGACACACACTGCAGAATGCGGTGGCAGTGAGCAATTTCAGAATGCAGTGGTGACGCATAATTTCAGAATACAGCGTGTGATGCACAGGTTCATAATGCAGCAGTGATTTACAGCTTCTGAAATGTGATGGTGACATACAGGTTTCAAATGCAGCAGTGACACACAATTTCGAAATGCAGCAGTGGCCTGAGTTTCAGAAGTCGGTGATGCACGTTTTGGAATGCGGTGATAACACACAGGTTTGGAATGTTGTGGTGATACACAATTTAGGAGTGCAGCAGTGACCCAGAGTTTCAAAATGTGGTGGTGACACACAGTTTCGGAATGTGGTGGTGCTGCATAATTTTGGAATGCGGCAGTGACACACAGGTTCACAATGCAGCAGTGATGCACAATTTCAGAATGCAGTGGTGATGCACAATTTCAGAATGTGGCAGAGATGCACAATTTTGGAATGTGTTGGTGATGCACAATGTTGAAATGTGGCAGTGATGCACAATTTTGGAATGTGGTGATGATGCACAATTTCAGAATGTGGCAGTGATGCACAATTTTGAAATATGGCAGTGATGCACAATTTGAAAATGTGGAGGTGATGCACAATTTTGGAACGTGGCAGCGATGTACAATTTCGGAATGTATGGATGACCTGCAATTTTGGAATGTGACGGTGACACAGTTTCAGAATGAGGTGGTGATGCAAAGTTTCAGAATGTTGTGGTGATGCATATTATAGGAATGTGGTGGTGACGCTCAGTTTCAGAATGTGGGGCTGATGCTCAATTTTGGAATGTGTCGGTGATGCACAATATTGAAATGTGGCAGTGACGCACAATTTTGGAATGTGGCAGTGACATACAATTTCAGAATGTGACAGTGATGCACAATTTTGAAATATGGCAGTGATTCACAATTTGAAAATGTGGAGGTGATGCACAATTTTGGAATGTGACAGCGACGTACAATTTCGGAATGTGGCGATGACTTGCAATTTCGGAATGTGGCGGTGACACACAGTTTCAGAATGTGGCGGTGATGCATAGTTTCGGAATGTGGTGGTGACGCTCAATTTCAGAATGTGGGGCTGATGCTCAATTTTTGAATGTGGTGGTGGTGATGCATAATTTCAGAATGTGGCGTGACAATTTGGGAACTTGGCAGTGACAATTTTGGAATGTGGCAGGGATGTGCAATTATGGAGTTTGGTGGGGATGCGCCATTTCAGAATGTGTCAAGGATGCATAATTTTGGAATGTGGCTCGGACGCATAATGTTGGAATGTGGTGGGGATGTGATGCATAATTTTGAAATATGGTGGGTGCGTACAGTTCTGGAATGTGGCAGGGACAAGCAATTTCAAAATAAACTGTCTGTCCTGTCACATTCTGACAGTGCGCATCCCCACTATATTCCAAAATTGCCAGTCCCCACCAAATTCGTTGATGTGTGTCCCTGTTACATTACTAGACTGATTGTCCCACCACATTTTGAGATGGCACATACCTGTCACATTCTGAGATTGCATGTGTCCCCAACATTTAAAATTGTGCACCACCTTGACATGCTATGCTTTGGTTCAGTGCTGCATTCCAAAACTACCTTCTGACATGTTCTAAAGTACAGTGCCATGCATCTGAACATTCTGGAAGTGCAAGCACTGCAGCCAACCCTATGTCATTTTTTGTAAAGGATTACTATAGCAACAGTTTCTTAAACTTTGGGGAAGCAGGTCCTATAAGGTTGCTGACAGGGAGGACTAGAGTGTGAGTTCAGGACATGACATCATCAGTGGCTCTTCATTGAAACTGGCTTTTGAATAGGTAGTGAAATTAGGGTTTCAAAATAGCTCATAACTTTAAAACAGAGTAATGTAGAAACATAATTTTGGTATGAGATTTATTGGGGTGTCGTATTCTAATTCTGCAATGTAGCACTTTTGGTGGAGTCCCTCTTTAAGGTATAAAGATTGGGGTTTAACATCGAACACTGTGCTCAACCCTAACATACATGCACTACTGCGCATGTATAGTATTCTTTTTTTTTTAACTTGGTATTTTTGCCCCTCCGCTACCTACCCAGCTCCTCCCCTAATTCCTCAGGTCTCCCAGACACCTCCCAATACCCTCCTGCCTCTAGTCCCGGACACCTACATCCATGGAGCCATGGCTTCACCCCCAGATAGGGTCAGGATGGGGGAGGGACCCCCCCAGACATTGAGTTTGTGTCAGGCAATGTACGGAGTTGCTGGAGGCAGGGGAACCCAGACAGGCTGGGGCCATCATTGTTGCGGAGGTGCAGAGGGGGGCTGTGGTGGTATTTTTCTCATTTTTATCCTCACAGGGCCATCATGCATGCTGATGTCTAGTTCCTTCCATTCACACAGTGTGCACGTCCACATGCCGACATCCACAACAACCCTCCCACCCACCTCCATCTCCATTGTACTGCCACCTGTGAACTTCAGGTGGCAGTATCCCAGTGAAGTTTGGAGCTCTCTCCCAGAAGAGGACAGTGTCCATTAGGATGCTCAGTCCCCCCCCAGCTGGCAGTGGGTCAATATCAATATAGTGCTGCTGAAACAGTGCATGAATTACCACGTTACAGAAAGTACTAAAGTTAGTACAATGACAAGGCTTTTATAGCAATCGGGAATAACCGCTACCCCTGTCACTGTACTGTCTAATGGGGGAGTGTGAAAGAGACTGCCAGTGTGGTGCCTGGTTAAGCTGCTCCCATGGTGGAGTGGTTAGGGCACCAGCACCTGGCTGCATAGGGGACCTGGGGCTGCAGTTCAGTTCCCCCAGGTCCCATTGTGCTGCGTCTTTTTTTTTCTCTTAAAAATTTTATTTTTCCACTTCCAATGTTTCTCCCCATCCTCGAAGCCCACACCCCCTTGGAGTTAGTTATATTTATTCCAAGGGGTGTGGGAGCATTGGGGGTGCAGGGGTAGAGGCCCCCAGAAAAAAAAGAAAGTGCCATTGGTTTTAATGGTGTGCGCTGTTTGTGGTTTGGTCACTGTATTTCCCAGCCTTATTTCAGTGCACACTATCTTGCCTGTGGCATTGTTTCTTGCGCTATTTTGGGTGCAACATTATGACCCCATGCCCCCCTGGCTGGCCCTTGAGGATCCATGCTCACTCTCGAACTCGAGTCACCAGTTTTGCGAGTGGTAGTGCTACTGCTGAGTATTCTTAACCATTTTTGCCCCACAGGTGAGCAAAAAAATGGCAAAAAAATGTGATTCTACTGTTTTTTTTAATTTACAGATCCCAGAATCTGGATGAGCAACCATCACAAAACTTCCCAAGTCTTACGAACTTGGCACCTGGACCATGCATGCAAAATGTCATGCAATTTTGTCAAACAGTGCCAAAGTTATTGAGGTGCAAATTGATATTTACCATTAAAGTGCCTACTCAACCCATACTCAGAAGCCACATTTTTAAAACCTTATAACTCAGGATCTGATTAATATTTTTTTCCACAAAATTTTCAAAACGAATTCTGTTGGGAAGAGTTGTCTCGGCCCTATAAATTTTGAAGCACAATTACAAACTGTTTTTGGTCTAAACACACCTAACCAAATAGCTAAAAAGTGAATTTTTAAATGGTTTTACACTCCCTAGATCTCAGAATGTAGACAAGGGCCATGACAAAACTTACAAAAACAAAAACAAAACTAAGAACATGGTACCCTGACTGCACATGCATAATTTCATCCAATTTAGTCAAACGGTGCCAAGGTTATTAAAGTACAAAAATCGGGTTTGACATAAAGTGCTGACTCAAAAATGCTCAGAAGCCACATTTTTAAAAACCTTATACAGTAACTCAGGAACCAATTGATATTTTTTCATGAAATCTTCAAAAAGCATCTCCTTGGGATGAGCCATCTCAACCCTGAAATTCCAAACTGTTTTTGGTTTAGACACAAGCAAACAAATGGTGAAAAACTGCATTGTTTTGATGATTTTACACTCCCTAAATCTCAGAATTCAGACAAGTGGATGTCACAAAACTTACAGAAAAAATTCTAAGAACATGGCACCCTGACTGTGCATGCATAATTTCATGCAATATTGTTGAATGGTACCAAGGTTATGAAAGTACAAAAAATGGGGTTTAACATAGAAGTGCTGATTCAAAACATGCTCAGAAGGCAAATGTTTAAAACCTTATAACTCAGGAACTCATCACTATGTTTTCACAAAATCTTCATAAGGTATCTCCTTGGGTCAAGACACTTCTGCCCTGAAAATGTCAGAACAAAATTTCAAACCATTTTGCTCTAGACATGAGCAATAAAATGGCCAAAGAAGAGCATTTTTTTCTCATTTTAACATTCCATGGATCTTGAAATCCTGACAAGCAATGGTCACGAATCTTACCACATCATAAGAACCCACACTCTCATTGCACTTGCTCAATGTCATTCAATTTTGTAAAACAGCACCAAAGTTACTAAGGTTCAAACTAACAACAGTAAAATTTTTTCATTCAAAAGTAAAACACGTTTTCTCGCGAAAGTAAAACAGCTCACAAAAGTAAAATTCTTCTTTCTCTTTTGTATCAGAGTGTTATCTCAAAAACCCTACTGAGCAAGTTCAGATGCCACATTTCAAAACCTTATAACTTTGTAACTGATTAATATTTTTTCACAAAACCTTGAAAGGCACACCACAGCATAAGCAGAGGAAGGGGATAGAGAGTTGTACCAGCAAAGGTAGGGGACCAGGAGAAAGTGGTAAGGGGTGCCAAGGTACAAATGGAGGAGAGAATAGCCAGAGATGCAGCAAAGGGGGACAAGACCTTTTTTGTGTATATAAGCAAGAAAAGGAAGACAAGGAGAAGGAATTGTGAGAGTGAGGTGTGCTGAGGGAGACTGTGCAGAGGAAGATCAGGAAACAGCAGATATCCTGAACAGGTACAGTACTTCTGCTCACTCTTCATGATGGAATGGAAAGGTGATAGGCCACATGCAGGGTACAGAATCACAGGAAGGAGAGAGGTACAGTAGATACTGGTCTGTTCATGGAAGAAGGAGTCCTGAAAGGACATGCACATTTAAGAGTGAATAAGGCAGTGGAGCCAGATGGGGTACATCCAAGGGTTTTGAAGGAGCTCAGGGAGGTACTGACTGCACCTCTGACAGCCCTGTTCAATAACTGACTAGATACAGGGGCAGCTCCAGAGGACTAGAGAAGGGCAGACATAGTCCCGCTCCATAACAGTGGCAGCAGAGAGGAAGCTGGCAACTACAGGCTGGTTAGTCTGACATCAGTAAAGGGGAAACTAGTGGAGTCACTTTTAAAGGAAAGACTGGTAGAATACCTTGCTTCCAGTGGGTTACAGGACCCAAGGCAGAATGGATGCACAGGATGGAAATCACATCAGGCAAACCTGATGGATTTCTTTGACTGGGTGACCAGAAAAACAGATTGGGGGCAGGGAAGTCACCCACTTAGACTTCAGCAAGGTCTTCCACACTGTGCCACATAGGAGGCTCATAAAAAGCTGGGCAGCTTAGGGTAGAAACCAAGATGGTACACTGGGTACAAAACTGGTTGATAAATAGGTGGCAGAGGGTGGTAGTTAATGGAACTCACTTGAGGGCAGGGAGAGTGATCCACAGAGTTCCTCAGGGATTGGTATTGGGTGTTGATGCACTGGTGTTACACAGCTTCAAAGGACATCACCCTCGCCATGTCCAGTTCAGTTCACGTTCGACCATACTTCATCATTTGGCTCTCCATTAGCATTCCTATGCCCATTATATTATTCTGTACACTTTGTCCATGTTTCTTCCTCTTGCCTTAAAGTAGCTCTGCTGCAGCATTATTTGCCATCAACTTAGTTCCCATTTTTCAGGGTTCATGGAGCCTCGCCTTTTAGACCATGTTCACAGTGGCACTGGTCCCAGCAAGGTGATTACTACCCTGGAGGTAGCAGTGCTGGCATGTGTGACAAGTGCCTACAGTAAGGTAAACAGGATGCTGAGGTGTATAGGAAGGGGTACTGACAGCAGAAGGCAGGAGTTATTACTACCTCGTTACAGGTCACTGGTGAGGCCCCACCTGAAGTACTGTGCCCAGTTCTGGAGTCCTCACCTAAGGAAAGATAAGGACAGCTGGGAGGCAGTGCAACACAAGATGACCAAAATCATTCAGGGCCAGAAGGGCAGATCTTATGAGGATCAGCTCAAGGATCTGAACATTACCTGCTGGAGGTTGGACAAAATTAGATACACTAGAGACCTTCAAGTTCCTGAAAGGGATAAACAAGGTAAAATGTAAGGAACCATTTAGTATAATGAGGAGATCAAGAACACAGGGCATGAGTGGAAACTGATGGAGAGGTTTAAGAGGATGTGAGAAAGCTTTATTTTACAGAAAGTGGTGGAGCTATGGAAGAATGTGACAGCTCGGTGACCTATGGTAGATCGACACACCGACAGTGAAATCCGAATGGACCATTACAGCAACTGTCGCTGTAATGATCTGGTTTCACCGATGCAGTTTCTCCTGGTGTTCTGCCCCTCCCAAAACAACTCTGACCTGGAGTTGATTATATGTAAATGTGGTAGGTGCTGGGGCCCACAAAAGCACTTGCAATGCTTGACGGCCCCATGCCGAAGTGTCAGCATTGTGCCAACGCTGTGAAGGATGTCGGGCGGACTGTCTGTTAACATTCTGTGGTGCTTCCATGACAGCTGATGTTGTGGGCACCAAGACTATCAATAGTTTCAAACATGGCTGGGACAGAGGAAGGGCTTAGTAGTTGCTCAGGGGTAGCAGTGGTGGCATGCATGGGGATGGATACTGTGGGTTAGAACCTGGTACGGACAGTAGGTTCTGGACTGGGTAAGGTTTATGGGCAAAATGATTCTACTGGCTTTTAAATTTACAAATCTTAGAATCTGAATTGACCAGTGATCTTTATTCTTCCATCACTGTCTATGTTTCCATTTGTCTCCTGTGCCAGCAAGTGGCATAAGAAGGAATTCGTACATCAGCATTATGATCTACTAAATATACTCTAGTTGGTCTGGCTAAGTGTGCCTCCCTTCTGGCTCCACACTGACAACCCTAGTCACCCAAAGAACAGGCTCTAAATGCCTGGCTCCATCCCTGGGACTTACTGATCCCAACTCTTGCCAGGCTCCCTATCCTGATGACCATTACCTATTACCTGTTCACAGTTCAAAAATCTGGGGGGGGGGGGGAATTACACATTACTTAACCTCCTAAGCATTTTCCTCCCATGCGAGGAGGGAGTCTCCATGGGGCGGGAATAATGCACAGAGGCACATATCCCACCTGTGTAGTCCCACACCCGAGGAAAGATACCGCCACTGGCCACTGTGTAGCCCTCTTCTATGGTCCTACCCCCCCCAGCGCATAGGTGCGCGGGGGCTCTTCTGCAGACATGGATGGGCATCCAGTGGGATGCCTGGACCCCTTCTGCTACTGGATCCCTTGTTTCTGCAGGGCGTCATGTTAGTCAGGTGGTCGTGGAGTGGCTGTGGCATTGGGGCAGGTGGGTGCCCAGTCAGCTGCCCCCAGCCCACTATGTGGTACCCAAGGGCTGGGGCAGTATGTTGGGGGGTTTTCATGCCTACATCTCCACCATGGCCAGTGGCAGCATCCTGGAGGGCATGTACTGGCTACATCTGGGTCATTTTGGTGTAGCCTGCATCCCCCCTTGCCTGGCACTCTGTGCTTTCAAGAATAGCATGGAACGCAGGCACGCCACCTGCACTGCCACCCAGAATGCCCCTGTGCAGAGATCACTGGTGGGCTAGGGTATCCAGCACATATCAGCCCCGTGCCTCTTTGGAGAATCAGGCGCAAGGGGCGCAGAGGCCGTGGACTGTTTACGCACCCCAGATACGTGACACATAGCCACTCCGCACCATAGAGAATAGCCCCATTTCAAGGAAGGTGCTCTTACATATCTGCTGTCTCCTTGTGTTCTGGTGATGGGTGTGGATCCGCAGGATCTCAGTGACCTCCCTGAGGGCTGGTCTCCACTGCTCCCAGAAGCCTGTCAGGTTTCAATCTGCTTGCTATTACTGGCTAGTGTACATGGCAGTTCTTCTTCCTCACTCTGGCCCTGGTAGGGTCCTAGAGACCTCACCTAAAGAGGAAAAGTGCTATTTGACATAGGAATCCTGCTACCATCCTTGTGGCTGCAGGATCCTTGGCTCTGTCACTGCTGGAGAGGCTGGCCTCTCTTCTCTGTCTCCTAAGGGGACTGACTCCAAGAGCTTGCCTTTCTCTTCTATATAGTGTAAAAGTGAAGACCAGGGTCATGAATGTTTATGTCCAATTTACCAGCTTCTGTTTGAGTCAGAAAATGCAGGACACAAACTCCAGATACCCTGGCTCCAAGCTGAGGTCTACTTAGAGAACATCACTGAGGGTCAGATTGCACTATTCAAGTGCTTCTAGTAATTTGCCATGAGCAGGATGAAGAGAGAGGCTAGTTACACAAGTGCTAGACCTTCATAACTATCCAGAGTCATACTAGCCCACCAAAATACCTGGAAGTTTGCAATTCAGCCCTCCCACTGGGTACCTGGTCACATTCTAAACAGTGAGCATCTTTCATTTATCATCTATTTTGCAAATTAAATGGGGTATTTTGAACACAGTAAGCATATGTAAAATGTGAACACAATGCGAATGTGTCAGATTTAAATAGACTACTGATATGAGTGTGTCGCCCTTGGCCCTGCCCTGTTTATTTTTCTGGTGGGCCCCTGAATCATCTTTTCAGGTGGGCCCTCTGTACCCCAGTGTGACCCTGTAATTAATTCATGGTTTTGCCACTAGTGAGTTACGGGTCTTACCAGTCATTAGTGGAGATAAATGTGTTATTCCACTGTAACCACTATCTATCTATCTATCTATCTATCTATCTATCTATCTATCTATCTATCTATCTATCTATCTCTCACATGAAATCAATATCTATTATCCAGCTGCCTGTCTGTCTGTTTGTCTATCTTCTATCTCTCACATGAAATCATGGGTACCTTCACGGAGGAAAGGGTCCTGGAGGAAATAGACAAGCTAAAGGTAGATAAAGCTATAGGGCCAGATAGGATACACCCAAGAATACTGAAAGAACTAGGGAGGGAACTGGCAGCCCTTAGAAGTGCTCTTCAACAAATCATTAAGGAGCGGGAGGTGCCAGAGGATTGGAAGAGTGCAACAGTAGTATCACTCCACAATAGTGGAAGCAAGGAACAGCCAGGTAACTACTGTCCGGTTAGTCTAATGTCAGTTGTGGGAAAATTGATGGAGTCCCTGCTGAAGGAAAGAATCATAGCTTTTTTGGAGCAAACTGGTCAGCTCGACAAAAATTAACACGGTTTCACAGCAGGGAGGTCCTGCCAGACAAACCTGGTTGATTTTTTCAATTGGGTCACCAAAACAGTGGATCAGGGTGGGGCAGTGGATGTGGTTTACCTGGACTTCAGCAAAGCTTTTGACTCCGTTCCACACAGGAGACTAGTCAAAAAACTGGAGAACATGGTAATTGGGCCTGAGGTTACAAACTGGGTCAGAAACTGGTTACATGGGAGAACTCATAGAGTATTAGTAAACGGCACTCTGTCAATGGAGGGGAGGGTGACTAGCGGGGTCCCACAGGGCGGTTCTGGAGCCAATCCTTTTCAGCATATTCAACAGTGACATTGCAGATGAACTGGAGGGAAAGGTGTGCCAGTTTGCAGATGACACCAAAATCGGCAACAGGGTAGACACAACAGAGGGACAGCAAAGCATAGAAGCTGATCTCCAAAAACTGGAGGAGTAGTCTAAGACCTGGCAATTGAAATTCAATGCCAAAAAATGTAAGGTCATGCACCTGAGAAAGCGTAACCCAGGGAAACTGTACTCAATGGGAGGGGAGCAGCTGGTGGCTACCAGGCAGGAGTGAGACCTGGGGTGATCATATCAGATGACCTCAGGTCAGCAGACAAAGTGAAAAGGCAGCACTAAAGGCTAGTGGTATCCTGGGATGCATACAGAGGGGCATCATCAGCAGAAGGAATGAAGTAATCATGCCCCTGTATCGGTCACTGGTCAGGCCTCACCTTGAATACTGTGTCCAGTTCTGGAGGCCACTGAAGACGGTACAGAGAAGAGCAACAAAGATGGTGCAGGGCTTCAGAAACCGTATCAGGCAAGACTGGATGACATCAAATTATACTGCCTAGAACAAAGCAGGAATCGTGGGGACATGATAGAAACATTCAAATACCTTAAAGGCAACAACAGGGTGTACATGCAGAACCTCTTTCGGGTAAAGGACTACAGCAGAACTAGAAGACACAACCTTCGACTTAAGGGAGGAAAGTTCAGAAGCAATACCAGGAAATTCTTCTTCACAGAACATGTTGTGGAACCATGGAATAGCCTGCTGGTGGGGGTGGTGGGAGCCAAGACAGTGGGGGAATTCAAGTGGGCATGGGACAGACACTGTGGGATACACAAGCAGGCCGCTAAGTAGCGGGGTAGGTCCCCATCTGCCGACAACTTCTATTTTTCTATGTTTCTATCAATATCTATCTATCTTCTACTTTTCTATGTTTCTATCCATATCTATCTATATATCTATCTATCTATCCATCTATCTATCTATCTATCTACCCATCTATCTATCTATCTATCTATCTATCTATCTATCTATCTATCTGTCTGTCTGTCTGTCTGTCTGTCTGTCTGTCTGTCTGTCTGTCTATCTATCTATCTATCTATCTATCCATCTATCACTTGCCTTTGACAACATCCAGTGCTGGTTCTGCTCAAACCAGCTCTCACTAATGCCAAAAGCTGTCCTCTGACATTTGTCTCTAGACAGAGACTAGCAAGGCTCCAGCATACAACTGTCTTCAAGATTCTGAATGGCAATCTGCTTGAAGTAATAATCGTCAAGTATTTAGGGTGTGACTGGAACAGAATTTCAACTTTTCCAGCCACATTAATGCCATGCATAATAAACTTTGCTCTTAGCTAGGCATGTTATATCAAAAACTATCCAGCCTTCCTCTCCTGGTCCACTAAGCAATCAACCAAGCAAGGGAAGCAGGCAAGGAAGTGGTAAGATATGGAGAGTCATAGGTGCCAATGCTATGAGCCCAGGAAATAAAATTCCAGAGTTGGAGGCCATCATGGTGGAGGCTAGTCTGGATTTTGCACCCATAACAGGGTTGTTCTGCACTGACAGCCATGACTGGGACATAGCCACACCAGACTTCTCTCTGCTCAGGAAAGACAGGGAAAGGAGATGGGGGGAGGGGATGTACTATATGTAATGGAGTGAATAAAGGCCATAGAAGTGCAGGGCATCCAGAGAAAAAGGAAGGCCTGAAGGTGCCATGGGCCATCCTAGAGACATGTTCTGAGGCTGCTATCCATACAGCTGTGGTATACAGGCCTCCAACACAAGGAGGAGAGCTGGATAAGGAACTTGGGAAAGATATAATCAGGATGCCAGGTAAGGGGGAGGAGCTGCTAGTTGGCAATTTCAGTATGCAAGATGTGGATTGGAGCCTTCCAGCTGCAGCTTTGGTAAGGAGCAGGGCCATCCCTGATTACCTACAAGGAATTTTTCCCAGGCAGCTAGTCAGTGAATCCACTAGGGTGGGGCAGTGCTGCATCTGGTGCTTACAAACAAGGATGGCATTGCAGACGTCAGAGTGGACAATCCTCTAGGAAACAATGAGTTCTGTACAGTGTGGCTTAACATTTAAAGGGAAACAGAGGCAGATCACAAGAGGACAAAGGTCCTGGACGTCAGCAGAACAGATTTTAAAGAAATGGGAGACTACCTCAGAAACTGCACTGTGTGCGTGTGTGTGTGTGTGTGTGGGGGGCTGAAGGGTAGAGGTACAGTGGGAAAATATGAGGGAAGGCATAGACAATAATGACTAGGGGAAGGCGAAGGAAGGATAGTGAGGCTAAGGAGGGTGGCATGGGTGGAATGTCCAAAGAGGACCAAGAAAAAGCAGACATCCTGAACAGGTACTTTGCTGAGGCTTCACAGTGGAGGGAAGAGGGATGGACCATCAGGAGCAGCAGGAACAAAGTGGAAGGGAGGTGGACACAAGTCCATTTTCAGAGGAAAGCATCCTCAAGGATTGCAGCTTAGAAGGTGGACAAGGCTATGGGATCAGATGGGAGACACTGAAGCATACTAATTTAACCCCCACCATGAGTGGGGCTTACATTATTTGCTCCTGGCCTCTTGTCCCACCAGTCCCAGTCCTGAGTGGAGTCTTATATTCTCCTGCCACCCCATGTGTCCAAATCCTGCTGGGGGAACCAGAGGAGCTTGTGAATGTAAAACCACCGAGTTGGAGGTTCACCAATCCCCATGCAGCTCAGTCTGCACATATTTGAGCTGGATCCTGCTTGAATGTGCGAGCTGGTGGATCAGCTCGTAGAGTCAGCAGCAGCACTATGGTGCTCAAGTGTAAAGTCAGTATGGTGGCTCATCAATGCTCCCATTCATATGCTCTGACCTCTGGGACTATAGAAATGCTAACTGGGGGTGCAGAGACACCAGAGGGGCAGAAAGAGAGAAAATAAAAAGATCTGCAAAAAGCACTATTAAGCACTGCTATCATTATGGGTGCTATGGTTTTAAGAGCAGCCGAGACTGCTATGAATTGTATAGATCTGCCTGTCACCTGGGGAGGGCAGTACTATGGCGCTAGCAACAGGCAGGGGGAGCCCCTGCAAGCTTTCACTCTGCCACCAGACACCAGATCAGAGGGGCTGCTACAAAACCTTGGGGGCAGTTAATGCTGCTATTTTGTTGCCTGCCTGCAAAACAAAAAACTTAAAACTGGGACAGCATATACACTGCATAGTCAGCAGCCATATTGTGATTCTTTGATACCTGTCTGCACCAATCAAAGTTTGAGGAGCTCTGGAGGTCTGAGCAATGCCTTCTGAGAAGGGGTGAATACCATGCTCTTGACGCCCTTTCATGCAACCAATCAAGCCAAAGGAACTTCATACATTTTAATTTTAAAATGGACAACTGCGCCAGCCAATCAGAAGCTGTCATTCTTCTTCAGATCTAGGGTCAGTTTTCTGCTTGGGGCAGTCTGTCTGAAGCTTCTGTGAGACAGGAGGGCTTGGACTGTGTTGGAGGAAAAGTACTGAAGTTGGCTTAGGGCTTTCACAGTCAAACTTCAGGAGACTTTCCAAGAAGCTTTCTACCACCTGGAAAGGCAGAGAAGAAGACTGAGAGTTGTTTCAATTATAGCAAGAATTCTGCAGCATCTGAGAGAAGCACCCAGTTTATGAGGAGGGTTGGACTGTGTTCTGGAAAATGCCTCGCGTGTGTCACCTGGGTTACAGCCAGATCCGAGACTCCACAGAAAATCCCCATTGTCTTGGGACTCCAGTGAAAAATAACCAAAGCTGTTGTAGGGTGAAGCTGCATTTTGAAATCCAGCTGAGAGACTGTTGCTACCCTAGCCTTGAGGGGTGACCTGGACTGGTTTCAAAGGTATCCATGTATGTCAGCTGCAGAGAGAAGAAAAGACATTGTGATTCCAGAGTGCCAGAATGGACGTCACTGCCAGAGGACAGTCTGGAGAGTCAGCTAGGTAGTGTCAGAGTCAGGCATTACCCATCGTCTTCCCCTAGAACTAGATGCCTGGACATGAGGGGTAGGCATGTGGCCCTGGTTCCCAGTAATGGCATGCTCCAGCATCACTTAGGAAGTCTCCCAGAAGATGACAAGCTGCAAGACTCTGCCACAGCCAAGACAACTGCCACCGTGTTGTACAGTTCAAGGCCCTGCTAGGTCAGTTGCCCCACCATCTTCACTAGACCCTGTGAGACTGAACTGAAAAACCCTGAGTAATCACAGGGCCTGTTCTGTCTGGGGATTTGTACAAAGTTTGTCAGCCAACTGTATTTTGTTTTAAAGGTCCACCAACGCCGGCCGACCCGCGGCAACGTACAGGCCTGCAACTTCAATGTCTAAATACCCAGTTAGACAAGGGGGGGCACTGGTAATAAGTGGGGATGTGAGCTTATGTATTGCTATTGTGGGGTGAGTTATTGTTGTTGATTATGGTGTTGCCAGTTATATCAAATGTTGCAACTGTTATTTATTTCTGTATCCCATTCCCTTCCCTGGTTAATAAATCTTTCACTGTTATTGTTTAATACTGTCTGTGAGCATATTATTAGTTATAGTCAGTAGTTGCATGCAAAGTAAAATATCACAACTGTTTGTGGTGTTACATGTGTGGGGTGACTGGAAGGGAGGTGGTAGGTACAGCATCCCAGGGGTTGTTCTACGTAAACATCCGTCCACTATATTTTACTTTGGGTGGAGGCACCACGCTATTTACATTTATGTTGGGAAAGAACCTTCCATTACCATCAGAACAGAACCCAGCCCCCTCAACCTGGTTCAAGCCCACCAGGCAGAGGTAGTAGCTCATTGTTACATGGTATCTGGGTTACACTAAAGTAACTCAGGGAGGTGCTAGCTGCCCCACTAATGACCAAATTCATTAACTCTCTGAAAACAGGTGTGGTTCGAGAGGTCTGCGGGAGAGCAGATTGTGGTCCCTTTACATAAGAGTGGCAGCAGAGAGGAGGCTAACAAATATAGGTTGGTCAGTTTCAATTCTCAGTGGTTGTGAAATTAGTGGAAATCCTGGAAAAGGAAAGGCTGGTAAAGTATCTTGAACCCACTGTTCTGCAAGACCACAGGTAGCATGGATTCATGGGGGTGAGGTCCAGCCAGATGAATCTGGGTGACTTCTTTGACTGAATGACCAGGGAAATAGATTGGTGGAAGGCAGTGGACATGGTCTATCTGGACTTTAACAAGGTCTCTGACATTGTGCCACACTGGAAACTAATAAATAAATTTAACAGCCTAGGGGTGGGATCCAAAGTGTCGAATTGGGTTTGGAACTGGTTCATGGAAAGGAGACAGAAGGTGGTGGTTAATGGCACTCACTCAAATGATTGGAGTGATCAAGGGGTGCTGCAGAGGTTAGTACCGGACTGGTCCTCTTCAATATCAAGGGCAGGTACACCTCTTTGTAGATGACACCAGAAGCTGTAATAGGGTGGACACTCAGTAGATGTCACTTGCTGGTGAGACCCCACCTGGAATATTGTGTCCATTTCTGGAGGCCACACTTCAAAAGGGCATAGACAGGGTGGAGGCAGTCCAGAGGAGGGGCAACTAAAATGGTTCAGGGGTTGCACCAACAGCCCTATTAAGAGAGACTAAGGGATCTCAACATCCACCCTAGAAAAGAGAGATGAGCAAGACGGGACATGATAGAGACTTCCAAGTACTCACTGATGTAAACTGGGTGCAGGAAGGGAGTCTCTTTCAAATGAGAAAGAGCACCAGGGCCAGAGGGCATGTGATGAAGCCAGAGGTGAGGATGTTTAAGAGGGTTGTGAGGAAGTATTGTACTACTTCAATAAAAGGATTGTAAACACCCTGAACAGACTGCCAGCAGAAGTGGTGAGGCAAGATGAGTAGAGGGGTTCAAGCATGAGTGGAATAGACATAGGGGGAATATTAATAAATAGGCAGGGAGGATGGGGGTCACTGGAGATCAGAGAAGGTCAGCAGAGTCAGACTAGGCAGGGACCATCAGGGCAGACTGGTAGGACAGCGGTTCTTTACTTCTGACAAATCATGTTTCTATTTTCCTATGAGCTGCACCACAAATTCTATGTTTCTATGAGCTACACAACTCTGGACTGTGTCAGAAAACAAACAGGAGCAGGAATACTGCACAATTTGTAAAACCCACTCTCCCTGTCTTACAGCAACAGGGAAGGGAAAGGAAAGGTGAAATTGTTTAACCTGGAAAGGCACACAAAGCCGATGCTTGTTTCCAGATGTGACCTGGGAGCACAAGGAAGTTAAATGACTTGCTTAGGGTCACACAATATGCAAGTGGGGGCTGTGGGATCAAACCCAGGTTTCCAGGTTTGTAGCTCAGAGCCCCTAAACCACTGTGCTATACTGCCTCCTTGCAGCAACAGTATCCATTTTGCTGTCTTATAATATCATGTTGTGTTTCTTTGGTTCACTATTAATAGTAAGACTTGATAATGAGCAACACACACATGCAGATGCACTCCAATAGTGCTTTTATTCAATAGCAAAAATAAAACCAAAGCACACACTTACTCACAGGATCTTTACTGCAGCAGCCCTATAGGACAAACTAATAAAGTACACCTATATATAACACCCTTCTTATTCACCTCAGCATCCTCAATGCCTTCCTATATGTTTTGTTGCATTGACTCATATTCTTGAGGGAATCACTAATTTTGACCCCCAAATCCTTCTCTTCTGTTGAAGTGGCCATTGTAACCCTTTCTATTCCTATTCCATGCATAAATGTGTATCTCCCTAATTGCATTGTCTTGCACTTCTTGGCATTGAATCTCAACTGCCAGACCTTAAAACATCTCCTTAGTATCTCTAGGTCCTTTTAGAGCTCCCTCATCCCTTCCATGTGATCTACCAACTGCATAAGTTTGTGTCGTCAGCAGAGACAGTTTTCACAGGATACCTTCCCTATGTCATTTAAGAACATTTTAAATAAGACAGGTCCCAGGACCGATGCCTGTGGCACTCTGCTTGTGACCTCCCTATCTGCTGATTTAGTCCCATACACCACTACCCTCTGTTGCCTCCCCCAAGCTAACTTCCTTCACACTGAACTAAACCACACTTTACTCCCAAGTCCTCCAACTTCTCCAGCAGTCTCCTGTTTGGTACTGAATTGAAGACCTTGCTGAAGCTGAAGTATAGCAAATCTACTGCCAGTCCTCTGTCAGTTGCCTTGGTGATACACTCAAAAAATATTATCAGGTTGGTTTGGCATGACCTCCATGACACAAACCCATGCTGTTTGTTGTCCTGTAGTCCGTTGTCCTCTAAGCAGACCATCAAGCTTTCCTTGACCATGGTCTCCATCAGCTTGCCTTCAATGGAGGTAAGGTAGACAGGCCTGTAGGTGCCTGGATCCTCCTTGTCTCCCTCCCTTGTGTAGTGGTATTACATCAGTGGATCTCCAATCTGCTGGCACCACTCTGTTCTTCAGTTAGTACTTAAAAAATGGGTTAAGGTACTGCCAATTCTGTGGCCAGTTGCCAAGGTACCAGTGGGTACAGGCCATCTGGGCCTGGTGCCTTGTCTATTCTGAGAGATTCTAGACCCTTTTTTACTCTCTCAACCAAGAAGTGAACTATACGCATTTCCTGAACGAGAATACCAATGCAATTAGAGGTGAAAACAGAAACAAAATGCAATATATTGTATTTAGCATATTCATTTCCTGCACTATAATGCCTGAAACATGTTTGCAAAGCCTTCCCAGAGCAGCAGAAGCTGCAAAGCAGCAGAGAACAAGAAATAATAATGAAAAAAAATGGCAACATACCAAGTTGCAGACATGAGAATTACTGGCAGTAGGAGCCACCAGTACCAGTCTCCCTTGTCAGAGAACACTGCCATCAGTAGGCCCACCAGGATTCCATTGTAGCCATAAAGTCCTGCTGCAATTGCAGACCTGGGAAAGAGGGTGACATGACTTTTAACCATAAGCTAAGAAAATGACTCCGTGTATTGCTGAATCATGAATTATGCAATATATTTTAAATTCCAAGCCACAGACTTGTCAGCGCTGCAAATCAAAAGACATTGACCTCTTCATGAGCTTGCCATTGTCAAAAATTCACAGTCACCCACGATTCATGGAATCAGCCCTTTCTGCAGCACTATCCATCTTGGTAATGACACATTGTTCTTATCAATTTGTCAACAGAAATGTTGGTAACTCCCTCCCCCCATTTCCATGCAGAAGAGGAACCAGCAAGTGAGACACATATAAAATGAAATAAATAAGAAGTAAAAGTGATGCAGTTCTAAAAACACAATGGTATTATTAATTTGTAATGTTAATGTAATCAGTAATAGTTATCTTGCCTGATGTTCAAATACTTTAGTAAGGAAAGGATAACATTTACAGTATATAATTTATTTAGCCAATGCTACATGTTGTAAATTAGACAAAAGGAAGCCAACCATGTATTATGACAGCAAGTGCACAATAATGTCCGTGTAAGTAATATATTCATTTGACGGCAGTTTTAGTTTATGTTGACCAGTCTGCATTCTGATGTTAAATGTCAAAAAACTGTGATAATGTTTGGTAATACACCTTTAGATCCAAGATGCTAGGGTAAATGTAGATTTAAATTAAGAAAGCTTTTGCCCACAGGAGCTAGTTGTAGAAATAAATGTATTATCACAATGAATATCGATTTTACATTAAATATCCTCCAAAAATAAACATTCAAAATCAGCTTCAACCATTTTTTGATACAGTGAATAAAACTCAATATTAAGGCATGACCAGGGGTTCAGTTCCCATCAGTTAAACTAGCCCTAGAAGGGCATAAAGCAGAGGCATAGATAAGTGCCTTATGCCCTTAGGGTTAGATTAATATAGTTAACACAGCTCTTGGAGTGCATTAATGCAATTATCAAACTAAAATATTTTCATTTTTGCAAATGTATCCTGTATATACAAATACTGAAAGCTGTAAAAAGTCCATGGAAATGCACACTGAAAATCAATAACCCATAAGGAATTCCTTAGTGTTCCTTAAAGGGACACTGTCAACCCATTTAGGCTTCAATGTGTCCTTAGTTTAAAAACAAGCATTTGTCAATGCCGAACGTTGGTTGCTTGCTAAACATTTTTTTTTTACACCCAGAGCCCAAATTTTGAAGATTTCAACTCCTGCCCAAAAGGTGACTTTGTGTTGCCATCATAAACCACCTTTTGGGATGCAAACATACATTTTGGCCAGGATCTGAAAAAATGACACCTGTGAAATTCAGGAACTGCTGTGAAGAAATGGCTATGCTGAAAATTTGGGGTCAAAATATTGAAAATTGCCGAAGTTATGAGCCTGCATTCACAAATTTCAGCGCAGGCTCATAATTTTTTGTTTGTGAATATTTTGGCCCCAAATTTTCAACATACCCTTCTTATGACCCCACCTCATGAACAAGTGCAGAAAAAAATGTCAGCACCTGCCCAAAAGAGGATTTCGTGCAGCAACTGTGAAATCACTTTTCAGGATGTAAAAAACATTTTGGCCAGGATCTAAAAAATGACAGCTGTCACATTCATGAGGTGTTGTGAAGAAATGTCTATGTTGAAAATTTGGGGTCAAAATATTTAAAATTGCCAAAGTTATGCTTCCACGCTCACAAATTTCAATGCAGGCTCAAAACTTTGTTGTTTGCAAATATTTTGGTTCAAATTTTCAACATGCCCTTCTTAGGACCCCACCTCATAAACAATGTAGAAAATTTCAGCTTCCTGCCCAAAAGGTGATTTTGCCCAGCAACTGCCCAGCAACTGTGAAATCACCTTTCAGGATACAAAAACATTTTGGCCAGGATCTGAAAAATGACAGCTGTCACATTCATGAGGTGCTGTGAAGAAATGGCTATGATGACAATTTGGGGTCAAAATATTGAACATTGCCAAAGTTACAAGCCTGCATTCACAAATTTCAGTGCAGGCTCATAACTTCGTGGTTTATTTTGCCACCCTGCTCTTGACCTGTGCATGCACACAGCCACACTGGGGCCAAGAATAACATTTATATGTGATTTCTGTGACTATAACATTTATCTTTGTCCCCAATAGTCTCTCTCTTTCTGTTTTCTCCTCTGAATGGAGCATAAATCAGATACTCATTTTGCCTGTCTGCTTTTGCCCTATGTACACACACAGCCACACTGGAGTCAAGAATAAACTTTATTTCTGTGACTATAGCATTTCTTTTGGCCCCAATAGTCTCTCTCTTTTTTCTTCTGGATGATGGCACAAGTGAAAGATTTATTTTGCCAGCCTTTCTCTTGCCCTGTGCACAATAATAAACAGCCACACTGGGGCAAAGAATAAACTTTCTTTATGATTTCTGCAACTATAACATTTCTCTTTTGCTCCCAATAGTCTCTCTCTCTCTCTTTTTTTCCTCTGGATGGTGGTACAAGTCAAATATTTATCTTGCCTAGCCTACTTTTGCCCTGTGTACACACAGCCACACTGAGGCAAAGAATACATTCTATTTGTGATTTTGTAACTATAACATTTCTCTTTGGCCCCAATAGTCTCTCTCTCTCTCTCTCTTTTTCTCTTCTGGATGTTGGCACAAGTCAAAGATTTATTTTGCCAGCCTGCTCTTGCCCTGCGTACACACACAGCCACATTGGGGCCAAGAATAAACTTTATTTGTGATTTCTGTGACTATAATTGAAAGGCTTTGCCTGTAGTTCGGTGACCAAGCAGCAAGCCACTTCCACTTCCTGAGCTATATAAGCAGTTACTCTCAGCCTCACTGTGAAGTATTTTGTCTTTGCAGCTGGAGGCTATGTTGGTTTGTCCTCTGAGCTGGCTGGGGCCTATCCCCTCTCTCCAAGCCTGCTGTTTCTGTGTGTTCTGCTGGACTTCAGTGTTTGTTTTCCTGCTTCTGGTTTGTATCTTTCTCCGGCTGTGTACTTCCTGTGTTTTGTTTCTTGTTTTTTTTGGGGAGAGGGGCTTCTCGTTTTCTGTTTTGCTGTGTTTTGGTTTCCTCTTTTGGGGGGGGCCTTTATTTTTAAAACTCCTAGTATACTGCTACTACAGAGCTCATTCTGCTTGCTTTCAGTTACAACTCTCAATTTACTGCACTGCAACTGCAAACCTACTCAGAGCTCATGCTACTGCTTTCAGTTACCTACAACTTCAGCCACTGCTGCTGACTGTTTACTTTAATTACTATTGTACCCAGTGCCTGTGTTTTAACACTGTACTCATTTAACTACTGCTGTACAGGCCCACTTGCTTCCTGCTGCTGCATTGTTTACACCCATTCCTATTCTACCTTGTTTACTCTGAGGTTAGCAGAAGCTCCTGCTGAGGCTATTAAACTAGCTTTTATATATGCATGTGGTTCTCGGCCTTTCATCACTTCCTTGTTTGTCCTACGGCGGGGACTGGGAGGTGTTTGGGGGGTCGTGGCCTATGTGGTTAATTAATTTTGTTCTAAATCCTGTCTTCGCCACCAAAAATCCTCAGAGTTTGTCACCTTGATTAGGCTATTAACGTCTGGCTGGCTTGCCCCTAAGTCAGTGCTGTTTACTTGCTATACAGTTGTTATGCAGGTCCACCAATTACTACTACTACTGCTTACTGACCTATCAGGTCCCCACTTGCTTATACAACCATTGCTCCTTGCTTACGCAAACCATTGCTTTATGCCTAGTGCCATCCCCTCGGCTTCGCCTGGGATTCTACTGCTCTCAATCTGCATCCGACCTTGCAAGGTCTCAGCACTCAATGCTCATTACAATCTCAGCACGCCATGCTCATTCAGCTCACCAGCTTTACAGCTCTCAATTAATTCTGGGGCATGCCAGCCATTCTAATCTGGCGCAGGTTCCTGCAGCCGATGGTTTCGCTCTGCATTTAGTCTGCATCATCGAGTGTGTCCAACTTGGGGTGGGATCCTTCTCTCCTGGCCCATAGCTGGGAATGTCCTCGCCCCGGGTTTGGCTTTAGCTGCCTGCTACAAGACAGCAGCTCCTGGTGTAGAATTTAAGACTAGCGGTGAAGGGTGGTTACGATGATCTCCTTTGGCTCTAGTGTTCCACTATAACGGTTGGCCATTGACTTTAGTGGTTTTCCTAGCAAGGCACCTTCACCGCATTCTCCCCACAACTGCCTCTGGTTCACCTGGTTTGATTTAGGGTGGGTAGACCAGGTGAGTGCCTTGCAGTTGTTGCTCTCCTCCTGTGCCTTGGATGCTTGTATTGTTGCAGAGTTTTCTCGCAACCTTCCATGACGTTCCCGCTTGAAGGTTTGAGTGAGAGCCTTCCTCCAAGTTGGAATATTTCCACCTCCCTTTAATTGGGTTTTCCAAATTGCAACTGCAGAGACGTCACTAAATACATTTTCCCAAGCCTGGAGGGAAGGTGGCCTAGGCCTTGGATCCCCAGAGATTTCCTTCTCATAGAGTTTTTTTTCTCTCTCTGTTGCCTCAGGTCATAACACTTAGTTAACATAGTTGTTTCCCTAGTTTCCTTAGGTAGGTTCCTGTTGGATGGATATGGAGGATGTCCTGCCGTCCCTCTCTCTCTTAGGGGATCCCCTTCTCTCATACAAGCGATCACTATTCTTCTCTACTACTATGTAGCAGTTACTGCTTCTATGCCACTGTTACTGCTTGCTCATACGCATCGTGTTGCCTCCTTTTGGGGATGATACTACATTTCTTTTGGGGATTCCTAAGGTACCTTTAGTCATGGGAACAGTCCCGTGGCACCTCTAGGGGTGGAACCCTCTTCAAGAGTTCCTTGCTTTCATACCCCTACAGGGTGGTAATTCCCCTGGAATAGAGTGTGAACGGTCACAACCAAACTAATACAGTTACATAAGTATAACACTATACTTGCTGCGTAGGTCAGTGAATTGAAAGGCTTTGCCTGTAGTTCAGTGACCAGGCAGCCAGCCACTCCCACTTCCTGAGCTATATAAGCAGTTCCTCTCAGCCTCACTGTGAAGCATTTTGTCTTTGCCCCACCATCCTCCCTCCTCCTCCGGTGGCACTGCCTCTCCTTAGGGAGATTCCTAAGGTAACTTTAGCCATGGGGAACCATCCAGTGGCACCTTTAGGGGCAGAAACCCTCCGAGAGTTCCTTTTTTGTACCCCTACAGGGTGGTAATTCCTGGAATAGAGTGCGAATGGCCACAACCAAACTAATACAGTTACATAAGCATAACACTATACTTGCTGCATAGGTCAGTGAACATTCTCTTGGTCCCCAGTAGTCTCTCTCTCTCTCTTTTATTAGTTGCTGTAGGAGTGGCAGTGGAGGCGGAGGCATCAGGAATGGGGCCAGAATATTTTGTATGCTAATTTTTGAAGATCCCTGGGGCCGGGATGTACAATGATGCCAGCATCTGCCTCACCCCCTTTGCATGAGGTGATGGCAGCAGTGGTACCCCACCCTCCAACAGAGGTGTACTATGCACCAGATGCTCTCCCCCCCACCCTAGAGAAGGAGAGCAGTCCCAGGGACACTCAATCCTACTGCCCCTGGCTGGCCCTCCAACTCCCGAGTCCGTCTCCAAACCCAGGATGTAGGTGCAGCAAGCAAGCACTTGTATGTTGTCATGATAACTTTGTAATTTTTTCACATTTTGGCCCCAAATGTCCAACATAGTCTTCTTATCACCTTACCTCATAAACCCCATAGGTGAAATTTTCTCAATCCATGACAAAATTCCATTCTGTGCCACAGATGCAGAAAGTCACTTTGGGCAGAATGTGAGAAATGATAGCTGTAGTGTTCATGAGGTGGTGTGTAAAAATGGCTATGTTGAAACTTGAGAGTGAAAATATGAGAAACTGGCAAAGTTACATGCATGCGTAGGAAAATGTCAATGAGTGCACATAACTCAGGTGTGTTTTAGTATTTTTGCTCCAGATTTTCAACAATGCCTTTTTGGGACCCCTCCTCATGAACAGTGGCACTGCCATTTTGTTAGTTGGCCCCAAAAGGTGATTTCGTGCAAGGATCGTGCCATTCTGCCACAAGTGCACAAACACATTTTGGGCAGGATGTGAGAAATGACAGCTGTGCTGTTCATGAGGTAGTGTGAAAAAATCTGCATGTTGACAATTTATAGTGAAAATGTTAAAAATTTGCAAAGTTATGCACCTGCTTAGAAACTGCTCAACGCACCTCATAACATGGTTATTTTGGGGAATGTTTTCTCAGATTTTCAACATGGGCTTTTGTGACCCCACCTCATTAACAGTGGCACTGTCATTTTATTACTTGGTCCCAAAAGGTGATTCCACACAGGGACTGCAAAATCACCTTTCCGGACCGAGTAATGAAACAACAGTACCAGTGTTCATGAGGTGGGGTCTCAAAAAGCTCATATTGAAAATTGGGTGCAAAAACACTTAAAAATGGCTGAGATATCAACATAAGTTCAAATCGCCATTGGCTGCCATATACAGCACTTACCTTGATTCTTCAGTTCGCCGTTTGGTTTTGAAGAGTGCAGACGTGTCCCAGTCCACAGAAGATGCCAGCTGCTGACTCGGAGGTAGTATTGGGTAAGGGGGTGCAGGGAGGTGGGTGTAGAGGGAGGATCAGGATGAGGGAGGGATGAGGTAGACTCAATGGATTGTCGCCTCTTTACAGGTTTACTTAAAAAAACAAAACGTCGGGAAACTGTTTTCCTTTTCTCAGGGATAAAAAATGTTTGAGGATACTGAGGGTGGGCTCCCCAATGTTCCAGAATGGTGGTGGGGGGAGTAACATAACTGGGGACACTGGGGTTGGGCTCCCCAGTGTCCCATAGTACAGAGGGGATCGCGGACATGGGGATTGGACACCCCAGTGATGGGCAGCGCTGGGAGGAATCATCGACATGGGGATTGGGTACCCCAATGTCAGACACTACAGTGGAGGGGGGATTGCCAACATGAGGATTGGGCACCCCGGGTGGGCTGAATGGTCATTTAAATCATAGGGCCGAAGCCCTCTCGGATTAGAGTAACTTCGGTCCTTTGAAGTGCATGACTGTTTAGTCCACCCAGCAGAGAGTTGCGTCAGGACTACACCTATTGGTCATTAGGTTAGACTGCTGAGCCCCTGGTTCTGTGAACTGCAATGGGCACAGCAGTGGCCCCCCTGAAATCCTGTATTGTTATAATATATTGGTTTGTGCAAGCACAACCAACATAAAAATGTGATATAGTTGTTCACCTTCTGTAGATACTATTGATGTAGCTGAGAATTTGGCTCAGATTCCTTTTATGTTTGCTTGCACGCATGTGCAAGAAACATAGTGCCATCATCCAAGTTTTCGGAGGTGTGGCACCCTGCCTTCCAATTCAGTCAGTGTGTTTGCAGGTGTGGCCACAGTTCTCCAATGAATGCTGCAGCTGTCTATGACAGCAGTTGAAAATGCAGTGCTTGCACAGTTGAAACGGAGAGCTATGCTTCAGTGAGCAGTGCCCCTCCACACGCATGCACGCATATTGTGTGCTCATGCGCCCCCCACGCACACGCCTGTATGGGCTTAGTGGTGCCCAACCCCGCCGGCTCCATGCCCCCAAAAAGCTTCCAGGTGCCACGCTGAAATTGTTATGGCCAACGGGGGTGCCCAATCACCTGTTGGGTCCAGGCCCTCCTAAACAGTCTTCTAGCTGCCACGCTGGGAGTTCACTCCAGCGTGGCAAACCTCCTGTGTTGTTTTCCTAAAAGAAACAACCTGTAAACAAAAAAAGGACCCTCGGCGGGCTCCCTGCACACCCGCACCCAACCTCTGTGCATCCTACCTCCCCACACCCCCCCTCACCCCATACTTACCTCCGGAGGCTGGCGAGACGATCTTTGGTGGACCGGGAACACGTCTTCACTCTTCAAAGCCAACCGCGAACTGAGAAAATGCCGGTACTTTAATGCATATCTCAGGCATTTTTTGGAATTGACACCAAATTTTCAACATGGGGTTTTGGGACCCTCCTCATGAATTCTGGAACTGTCATGGCGTTAATTGTTCGAAGGGTGATTTCACAGTCAGTGCGTGAAATCACCTTTAGGACTGATTAATGAAATGATAATGCCAGTGTTCATAAGGTGGGCTCTCAAAAGTCTATGTTGCAAATTTGGTGAATAAATTCCTAAAATGACTGTTTTATGTAGCGCATGCTATGCAGTTCCTATGCACACTCATAAGTTTGCAAATTTTTAATATTTGCACTCCAGATTTTCGACATTGTCATTTTACCACACCTCCTTATGAGCAGTACAGCTGTCATTTTTCACATGTCACCCAAAATGTGTTTCCCTGCATGTAGCACACAATGGTGCAGTCGGTATGCTGACAGATTAAGAAAATCACAGTGACACTGTTCATGAGCAGAGGTCTTAATATGGCTATGTTGAAAATTTGGTGACAAAAGTACATAAATAACTGTGTTACGAGTGAGCATTGCGCAGTTTCCATGCACCCTCGTAAGTTCATGAATTTGTAATATTTTCAGTCCAGATTTTCACCAGTGGCATTTTTCCACACTTCCTTATGAACAGTACAGCTGTCATTTTTCACAACATGGCCGAAATGTGATTTTACACTTTCAGCACAGAAATGCATAGTCGCTGTGGGAAATCATTGTTCGGGACAGATAAAGAAAATCACAGTGTCACTGTTTATGATTGGAGGTCCCAAAATGCCTGTGTTGACAATCTGCTGTAAAAAAATCCCCAAACTAATTACATTACGGGTGTGCGTTGCACAGTTTCTATGCACGCTCGTGACTTCACCAATTTTTTTTAATATTTTCACTGCAGATTTTCAACATTGCCATTTTTTACACCTCCCCATGAACAGTACAGCTGTCATTTTTCATATCCTGTTCGGAATGTGTTTTTGCACCTGTGGTGCTAAATGCTGTAGTCACTGAGCAAAAGCAGCTTTCCGCTAACAAACTGATATTGCCTCTGTTCATGAGGTGGGGGTCGCAAAAAACCATGTTGAAAATTTGGAGTGAAAATACCAACGAATGCCTGAGGTGTTAGGTTTCACCATAATGCCCCACCCTGTAGAGAATGACAGGCATCAGGGGTGTGACTTGGGATTCTTGCCTGTAATGCTCATACCATTCCACACCCTGCAGCCAGTGAGAGGCATCGAGGTGTGCCTTGGACTCTTCGGCCCCAGAGTTCACCCCATTCTCCTATACCGCACCCATCTCACCATATTTCCTGATGGAATGGGGTGCGCATAAGGGCCAAAGACCCCAAGGCACACCGTGACACTTGTCGGTGTCTGCAGGGTGGGGTGTAATGAAATGGCATGGCCGTTATGCCTGACAACCCAAAGGCACAACCCAATACCTGTCAGTCTCTGCAGGGTGGTGGTGGGGTTGACTTCAGTTCAATACTTCACTGCCATTCCTATTATGCAGCTCTGTAACTCCTACACTACCGATGCCAATGCCAGCAAGCAAACATTCGGCATTGACAAACGCTTGTTTTTTTTTGTTTTAAAAAGTGAAAAGAAGACTGACCACCATACTGGTGTTACCACAGAACAACATGGTTGTTTACATCACTTGAACAACTCCCAGTGCATCTTTTCTGGACTTGGGAACACTCCCATCACAGTCTAGCCCATCATTATGCAGTAGTAGGAAATAATACAATGTATCATGAGGGACTACACTGTTGGGTGTTCATAATGTTCTGTAAGTATGCAATATGGGCAGAATAAGCATTTGAAACAAAATAAGATTGTGTACAACTATACCATTTGCACGCATTTCAGTTATACTAAGAAAGGCAAATAAAGCAATTAGCAACATCAGTGTATTTTAGAGAAGGTAAGCAATCATAAAATGTGGGTTTTTCACTAGAAATAATAGGATGCAGCTGAACGCCACACCTCACACCACACTGACGACCCAAGTTCGGGAGCGAGCTTGGGAGATGGCAGGGAGGGAGACAGATCGAGCAACTGCAGGGCTGCTCTCCTTTCCTGGGTGGTGGGTATGGGATCACTTGGCACTCTAACAGCCCCTGGTGGAGACCGGGGGCACCACAGAGTGCCAGAGCTGCATGTAAGGAAGTTGCATGACGCAGGCAGGGCTGTTGTGCGCCGGGCATCAGCTGTGTCCACGCATCGGGGAGCTCCGGTACCTACAGGAGGAGAAGAGAGAAATAGCCTCCAGCTTGGATAGATGATGGCCTTGCCAATGCCACTGCCACACGCCTCAATGCTGGTTCTTCGCCACTGCCCCCCCTGAGGTCTCCTGCTGCCATGACGAACCGTGATGAACTTGAAGATGGTGGGGAAACACAGTGGGCAGTAGAGCGAGTCGGTGAGTGCAGTGGCTTGAGAGAGTTCCGAGTTGGAGGGCTAGGAAGAAAGATGTAAGAAAAAAAAAATAATAGGATGCAAAAAGGTTGACAGTATCTCTTTAATGGCATATTAATGTTTCTATGGGAAATTTAAGAGCATGCAGAAAGGTTCACAGTAATTTTCAGAAAACTGGAATTTGGAAACAAATAAGTTACCAGCTGTCCTAAAGCAGATAAAGAAAATGTGCAGAAATATATATATACAGTATATGTGTGTATGTATGTATATATATATATATATATATATATATATATATATTATATTGAATTTGATGACCAGGTAGACCCACTGAAACTAGAAGTCCCTTTTCAGGGGCAACCAGGGGGTACAGATGGTAACCAACTGAAATTGAACCATATGAAGCTGTTGGTGGTATTTTTAGTGAATGGGGGAAATTTGGCAAGGACACCGGGGAAATTCCCCTACTCTGCTGGTGCTCTGTGGCCAGTAGAGGGTTGTGTTGATCTGCTGAATGGCAGATGCAGTGCTGAGTGGTATGGAGACGGCTGTCAGCATGGAAACTCCCATTAATGGAGTTATGCAAACTATAAAGGAGGCAGCAGATGTTGTTCCGGGGAGAGGAGTGTCTGTGTACGGAGTGTCTGATGTTGCGATGGAGGAAGCCGTACGCCGGTACAGGAGTCTACTAATTTTCCTACTGCTCCGAGTTGTTCTGCAGATTCTATTATTCTACCTAGTGGCTTAGGAACCTCTCCTCCGATAGATGCGGATGTTCCTCTGGACCCATTTTGCATGACTGCACTTGGGTATTATGCTGGAGTGTACCAAGCAATGGAGCCATTTTCGAAAAGGAGCAGTCTTCTACTACTCGCAGGTTGTTCAGCAACAATTTGGTTTACAGGACACTAATTCAGATGGATTTGGGGACTGGTCGGTTGAAAGCTCTTTCTCAAGCAGGCTGGCTTCGACTTCGCCTGAACCTGGATTCCAATCCTGACTGGGTGGGTGATGGAGCAGTTCCTTCTAAGCATGCCAGCTGTCTGATTTCAGGTACAGAGACTGGTTTATCCTAAAAAATGTATTAATGGTGCGACTTTCTTCAGAGGAGTCTGAGGCCATTTTAGGCCCAGTACTTCCTCGGGGGCAGGGGTACTTTGAGTCTGGACAAGGGTCTGTAACTATAAATAGTATGGAGCATTCTAAGCGTATTCCTATGGCAGATTTGTTCAAAACAAATTGTAACAGGCCCCCAGGAGGAATGCAGTCCGATTGCGATATAGAGGTGGTCTTGCCTCTCACCCTGACAGATGCTACGTGGCTAATACCGTACTTAGGGGTTCTATGTCTTTTTTCCCTTCTGATTTGTATGCTTTGATTCATGTTTCTGGGGAAGACTCATTTAACATAAGTTTTATACTTAAGCATAGCCTTGAGAAATTTTGGACAGATATTCAACCTCAAAAATTCACCTTTATGGGTGCCTTTTTCAGCCGTTCCCCTTACTAGACCTCAAATCCGGTATGTCACTATTATGTTCAGGAATGAAGGGGTGAATGTTAGTGATATCTATCACTGGTTGCAGAACCACTGTGACATACTGGCCCCTCCTGAGGCCCTGTTAGATCTAGAAGGTATCTGGACGGGGAGCTGGAAATTCAAAGTAAAATTATTTCAGGTGAATTCAGATATTATTCACTTACCTAACAGTTTCTTTCTGGGTAAGGATAGCGGTGTGTGCTTTTATAGTGGACAACCCAGAGCGTGCTACAAATGTGGTTCTCAAACTCATATCAGCAGCTCTTGCAATATGCTAAAATGCTCATTATGTGGGGGGTATGGTCATTCTATGGATTTATGTGAGAATATCTTTCAGTGTAACCTATGTGATGATAAAGGCCATGCTTTTCATCAGTGCCCCTGGGCTAAATGAAATAGGACTGAAAGTTGGGATCATGATGAGTTAGTGATTCAGGCCCAAGAAAAACATCAGGGTCTTTCTTCCACAGATCCCATACCTTTTACTTCTGCATCGTCCACAGTTACGACCAAATCTGCTGCTTCTTCTGCTGAAGTCAGGCCTACAATACCCCCTGACCAGGACCCTGTTCCTGCTCCTGATTTGTGTTCTACTCCCAATATTGCTGAG
Organism: Neoceratodus forsteri; assembly: GCA_016271365.2. Taxonomy (NCBI): domain Eukaryota; kingdom Metazoa; phylum Chordata; order Ceratodontiformes; family Ceratodontidae; genus Neoceratodus; species Neoceratodus forsteri. Next base: position 535,171,197 of record CM057449.1, on the reverse strand, counting down.
CACAAGGTCTCTAACAGGCCGGCTATGCCCCCTACCCCAATATTTGAAACTGTTAAAGGGCGGAGATTCACTAGGTTTTCTCTGAAAGTTCCCACTCCCTGTCCTATTCCTACCACAAACAATTTCTCTCCCCTTCAGGAAGATTTTGGGGACTCTGACTTAGAATCAGACACCTCTCATAGATCAGAGTTGGTCACTGAAGATGAAGAGAATAGATCCACTGAGCTTTCTAAAGATAAAAAAGGAAATAAAGGTAAAAAGAGGAAAGCCAGTAGCAGTTTGAAAAGTGGACCATGATAAAACCTTTTTATGGCTACTTTAAAGCTTTTGTCTTTTAATGTCTGTAGTTTGAAAACCTATAAAAAACAGATTTCTTTATTTTCCTTTTTTGAGTCTCTTCAAGTCGATATTATCTTTGTTCAAGAAACTCGTCTATCCTCACTTACTGAGGTAGAGCTACTTAAAAAACATTGGCATTGGGGGCCTTCTTTTTGGTCTTTTGGTTTAGAAGCTGCAGACGGAATAGGCATTCCCTTTAAATCCACTCACTTTCATATTTCTCGTCTCATCGATATTAGACCTGGCAGGGCCTTAATACTTGATGGTTCTCTAGGGGAATTTTCTTTTCGTGTCATTAATATTTATGCCCCTCAAATCAAATCAGCTAGAATTGAGCCGTTTGAGGAGATTAAGCCTTTTTTGTTTTCAAAAAAGCATATTATTTGGGGCGGTGATTTTAATTGTACTTTGGATACTACCCTGACAGGAGTTACCCGGAAAAAAATATACTGTGACTCCAATGCTTTGGTACAAATTCTCTCTGGGGCTAGTATGATGATGCTTTTCATAAATTGCACTGTAATGGTACTGGAACTACCTATCAGAGATATGGATATGTATATATATATATATATATATATATATATGTATGCCACTCGTATTGACATGTTTTTTGTTTCCAAATATTTGTTTCCTATTTTTTGTATATCTCGGCCTTCTGAGTTTTCGGACCATAATATTCTTTTTTTATACTTTAAGTTTACATACTCTCCCTCCTAAGGTTTTTTCTTTACATAATCGATGGAGGCTTAATATGTCTCTTTTTGACTCTCCTTCCCTTTTTTCTCAGATTGAAGTTTTCTTTGCTAGCAGAGATTTAGTTATCTGTTCTTATGACTCTTTATTGAATTGGTGGCTGGATACAAAATGGAGTTAAAGAAACTTATACTCTCCATTGGTAAACATCAGGCTAATTCTACCTATTTAAAATATCTTCTTTACGGAATCAGTTATATAAATTAATGTCTTTTCCTCCTTGTGATAGGTATAGTTTTACTTCTCAAATTTTGGAATTAAAAAACAAATGACTACTTATCAATATGACAGAGCTAAATCCTGGAAATAGAATTTAAATTTAGTATCAGGAAAACACCGGCTTCGACCCACTTGATGCTTATAAACAGAGGTTAGATAATACTCTCATGACTCATCTTATCTCACCTGGAGGCACTGTAGTGGAAACAGATTTGGAGATGTTAGCAATAATACAGCAATTTGTTAGCAATACATTTCACTCCAAGTTACTGCAGTCTTCTCCTGATCTTCCCGGATTTACTGCCCCATTACCACAGGTTCCCATCTCTATGGTAACCCATTATTACAACCTATATCCCCTGAGGAAGTTGAGGTTGCCATATCTCAATTAAGTAAGGTTACTTCGCCTGGGTTAGATGGCATCCCCAATGATTTTTACAAAACTTTTTTGCCTTACATGCTTTATTTTTTACCTAAGATTTTCAACTTTATGTTGACTTCCTCTTCTTCATATTTTGGGTTTAATACCGCTTTACTTTATTTTTTATTTAAATCAGGAGATAAAGCCTTGCTGACTAATTGGAGACCATTAAGTTTATTGAATAGCGACTATAAAATTTTGGCTAAAATTCTTAATAATAGATTATTATTGGTGGCTGATTTTCTCATGCATATGGCTCAGACTTGTGCCATTCCCAACAGACGTATTCAACATAACTTGTATCTTCAACGAGAATTATTTGAAGTCAGCCGTACAAACATGATTTCTGGATATGTTGTAGCCTTGGATCAGGCCAAAGCCTTTGATAAAGTTCGACATGAATTTCTATATCCCTTACTTCTTCATTATGGCTTTTCGAAACCTTTTGTGTTTTGGATTTCTTCCCTGTATGATGGAGCTACTATTGTACCAATGGTTAATGGTCTTTTTGGTATGGATATTCCTCTTACAGTTGGGGGTAAGACAAGGTTGTCCCTTAAGTCCTCTCCTTTACTCTTTTGCTTTAGACCCAGTAATAAGACAAATTCTTTGGGATAATAACATTTTGGGTTTGGCCCCTTCACCTTCATTACCTCATGAAAAAGTTACTGCTTATGCGGATGATGTTACATTATTAGTTCAGGATATTCCCTCTTTAACTAATGCATTACAGATTTTCTCCCATTTTGGGACTTTATCTGGAGCTCAGCTTAATATAGAGAAAAGCTTTATTTTTTTCTAAATTCTACTCTCCCAGTTCCTTTAGATATTTCAGGTATCCTGGTTGTTTCTTCTCCCCATAAAATTTTACGTATTTGGTTCGGTCCAGGGGATTTGGCAACTTATAATTGGGAGAAACAGTTATATATCGGGGAATTTAAGATGCATCGCTGGAAGGGATGGAAATTTGGGAAGAAGAAAAGAATTATGGTTATTAAACAGTTCTTGCTCCCTGTCTTTTCATTTTATGTTATATTTTTCCTCCCCCTTTGCATCTGGAAACTAGATTATTTAGTCTCTTTTTTCAGATGCTTTGGGGTAATAGATTGAATCCCGTACGTCGAGACATCACTTATTTACCTATTAATAAAGGAGGTTTGGCTATAGTTAATCCTATTGTTTTCTATCACTCCTGTTCTTTTTGGTTCTTTACTTACTTATAGACTGCTACCCTGTCCTGGCAGATATGGGCACAATTTATTTGGTCTCGATATTTTGATAAATGATCCTTATTACCACCTAAGATTCTGTTAACAGACCTTTTACCATCGTATGATATATCTACCTTTAAAAGATGCAACAGTGAAAAGTCTCTTTTCCGACCTTACTCACTTTTACTAGGAAATCATTTTATAATTTATTGTATTTGATGTTCAAAGAAGTGTTCTAATATTTCCAGAATGCGTGCCTCTAAAATGCTATTTTCTTTAAGGAAGTTAACAGATTTTAGGATTCCCCCACATATTTGGGATATTGTTTGGCTTTCTATGCAAGGGAGATTGGGAGTTAGAGGAAATTTAAAATATAAGCCCGTGTCAGAAAGGTTTAGTTTAAGATCTACCTGTATAAACTGTGAAGAAACTATGGTATATTTTTTCGTTACTTGTCCCTATAGTAACGTTTTTTGGTAGGACGCTGCCACACATTGGAATTTGCCCTTTTTATCTCATATTTCGTACCAAACCATAGTTTTAGGGGATTATACAGGGATCAGGAGATTATATCATAAAAGTACTTTGAATGTTTTTTTTCCTTTATTCAATATTTTTTATGGCAGGCCCGGTGTCAATTTGTATTACAACAACAGACAGTATTATACAGTACCATCTTTTTACAGATTGAGAACGGTTTATCATCTGTTAAAACTAGAGATATTGTGAAGTTTTCCATGGATAAAGTGGATTCTTTTTGGCAACATTTCATTTCCTTATGACCTTTGTTATAATGCTTGTTTTTTTATGTGTGAATCTTGTATAATATTGTGATATTGCCATTTTTCTTTTATGTGATGTTGTGTTTCTTTTCAATAAAACTTCCCCTACTCATCAGCAGGGGGACCCTCTGGGCATCGGATCCAAGGTGGCCACTTGGGTGGAATCTGGAGGAGGAGAAAGTGTTGTTGTGGCAGGGGAGATGGCCTCCTTTCCTGCCATACCATTGCAAGAGGCTACAACTATGAACATGGATACGTCTGATGTTCCAGAAGAATTTTTTGATGTGGAAATGGAGCGCTCTCAGGGAGAGGAAAAATCTGCAGAAAGTATGCTTGCAACTCAAAAACAGCAAAAGGTATTAATCTAGGAAAAATAAACTTTGTTAGCTGCCTTGAACGCTAAAGAGCTAATGTGCAAATAAAGGAAAGAAAGGTTGCAGACAGAACTGTCAGCTTTGCATGCCTCTGCTGACAGCCAGGAAACAAATGAGTCTTCGATGTAGGATCAGCTGTGCTCCAACATGGCAATTTCAAAGGAGGCCGCCCAGCTGGAAAACTTGCAAACAACAGAGTATCCGAAACTCAGAGTGGCTGGCAGCTTTTTGTGCCAAAAGCCGATTGATTTACCAAAACGGATGTCTACACAGAAAAAACTGTTGGGAAGCTGATTGGCCTACCAAGACCTATGGAACACTCAGGTACTGATAAAGTAGCTAAAAGTAAAAAAGACTCCTTATTTGTACTTATGGATAAAGAAACAGTGTGCCTCGCACTTCAAATGCTGTATCTGGAATGTTTAGTGATAATCGCACAACTACTGCCGACTCAGATCTCCACCCAGTTAATGACAGGCCTAGTGTGAGTGAAACAGCTGAATGGTCATCTGAATGAGCTTTAGCAAATGCAGGCTGGCTCCAGAACCAGACTGGCCAATTGGAGCCTGATGCAGAGGACCAGGACATACAGAGATACAGGAGAGCAGTTTTAAACTCCCATATAGACAATAGAGATACTGTTGCCACTGGGCAAGCGCCTGTACAAACACAGGCTGATGGCCAAGGCAGAACAGAAATGGGCCCCAACGAACAGACTATTAACTCGGTGCACCAAAATAACTCTCTGAATGTGGCTGTGGCAGCTCCCACAAATGACAATGACTACAGAATGGGGCCTTCTGATACTGTCCTGCAGGACCCAGCTAGACATGCATGGCTTACTCCAGTGTTCAAATTAGAAGATTTGTTTAGCAATATCATGGGAGGATGGTGTGGTACCTGAGGACTGGAGGAAGGTGGATGTGATTCCCCTTCACAAAAGTGGGAGCAAGACAGAGGCAGGAAACTACAGACCTGTCAGTTTGACCTCTGTGGTAGGGAAAATGATGGAATCACTTCTGAAGGAAAGAACTGTTGGGTACCTAGAGGCCAGTGGGGCACAGGACCCAAGGCAGCATGGGTTCACAGCAGGAAGGTCATGACAGACGAATCTAATTGATTTCTTTGACTGGGTGACCAAAGTAGTAGAACAAGGAGGGGGCTGTGGACATGACCTACCTAGACTTTAGCAAGGCATTTGACACAGTCCCACACAAAAGATTAATAATCAAATTAACCAGCCTGGGAGTGGGTCCCAGGTGGTAGCCCAGGTAAAACATTGGCTGGACAACAGGACACAGAAGGTAATTGTAAATGGAGTCCACTCTGAAGAAAGGGGGGTTACTAGTGGGGTACCACAGGGTTCGGTACTGGGTCCAGTCCTTTTTAATGTCTTTATAAGGGACATTGCAGAGGGACTGGAAGGAAAAGTATGCCTCTTTGCAGATGACACAAAGATCTGCAACAGGATTGATACACAAGGAGGCATGGAAAGGATGAAAAGGGACTTGGCAAGGTTGGAGGACTGGTCAGAAGTATGGCAGCTTGGATTCAATGCAAAGAAGTGCAAAATAATGCATCTGGGAAACAAAAACCCAGGGGAAGATTACACAATGGGGAGGGGTAGTAACAACAACAAAAATGGAAAGGGCCTGGGTGAATCATATCAGATGACCTTAAGGTTGGGAAGCAATGTGAGAAGGCAGTAGGGAGGGCTGGGGATACTGGTATGTTTGGGAGAGGCATCACCAGCAGAAAATAGGAAGTTGTTATGCCTCTGTAAAGACAGTTGGTGAGACCCCATCTGAATACTGTATCTGTTCTGGAGACCACATCTCCGCAAGCACATAGATAGGATGGAGGCAGTCCAGAGGAGGGCAACTAAAATGGTGCAGGGTCTGCAAGAGAAGCCATACAAGGAGAGACTAAAGGAGCTTAATATGTATACCCTTGAGGAAAGGGGGGGGGGCATGATAGAAACTTTCAAGTACCTCAGTGGAATCAACAAAGTCCAAGAAGGTAGCATCTTTCAGAAAAAGAGATATTCAAGAACAAAGAGACTAATTTTGAAGATAGACGGGGGACAGCTCAGGGGTAATATGAGGAAGTTTTTTTTTTTCACAGAGAGGGTGGAGGATGCATGGAACAGCCTTCCTGATGAGGTAGTGGGGTCTAAAACTGTGGGAGAATTCAAGAATGCATGGCACAGACATAAGACAATTCTTGTGGGGGGTAGGAAGAAATAGGCTGTTGGTTAACCAAGATCTGCAGCTTATCCTGTAGGTAGGGAAATAGGCAGACTAGGTGGGCCAAGCGGTCCTTATCTGCAGTCAAAGTCTATGTTTCTATGTTTCAATAAAGGGGAACCTGTTCCCTGCAGAAATGCGGTTAGGATAATATATAAGAGGAGCTCATGGATATGTTGTAGGTGGCAAAAAAATTGTTAAAGTGTATGATGAAATTTTCTCTTCAGACATATTTGCACTTATACATTTAGGAAACTCTAACTTCAATATTAGTTTTAAACTGTTTCAGGTGTCTAGATAGGTTTTGGGCCCAGTACCAAACACTAAAAAACACCCCTATATGGATTCTGTTCATGGCAGTACCTTTCACAAAACCTGCTGTCAAACATATCACTGTCATGTTTAGAAATGAGGGGGTTAATGTCGAAGACATTTTATTTTGGCTCAGGCAGAGGTGTGAAATACTGGACAGGCCCACCACCATTCTGGACAGTGACCAGATCTGGAATGGAGGTTGGAGGATCAAAGTTAAATTATTTACCACCAATACAGGTCCAGTGCATTTACCAAGCAGTTTTTACTTGGGTAAAGTTAGAGGGGTGCTATTCTATATAGGGCAACCCAAGTCGTGTTTCAAATGTGGGTCTTGTACTCACTTGAGCCCTGCTTGTGACACTCCTAAATGCAACCATTGTTTAGAATATGAACACTGCATGATGTTTGAACCTTTTCAAATGCAATCTATGTGAAAAGACAGGTCATGGGTATGGTAAATGTCCCTGGGCATCCCACAATAGGGAGGATTGTCCATCTCACGAGGGGCTGATTAACCAGGCCAAACAGCAACAAGATCAGAGGGTGGCTACTAGAGATGCAAGAACTATACATGAAACTGCCCCTCTCCCCCAATAGGACAGAAACTACAGTGGAAGGGGAGAATGACCAAATTTCATCAGAGCAAGCAGACTTACCCCAAATCTGCAATACTACCCCAGAGACAGAGCAATCACCGGAGCAAGTTATCAGAGACCAAAGAGATAGCAGTTGTGTTGAAATGCCCCCCTTCCCCACCTCCAGATCAGCTACCCACCTTTAAAAAGGTTGTGGCAAAGAAAAGAAATAGGGTAGGGAAATCTCTTCCACCTAAGAGCCAGACATGGAAAAAAGATAGTAAAACACAGGGGAAATGGAAGGAAGGGAATAAATATGCTGCCTTAGTACCAGATGCGCAGGGAGAGGACTTTGAATATGGGGGATCAGACTCCTCATCGATGACCTCAACTACCATGGAGGTCACCTCATATGTAGATGAAGGGATGGATAAGAAGAGAGTCTTTTACGCTGCACTAGGCAGAAGCAAATTTCTAAGACGCCATGAATTGGGTCAGAAAGCATCTCACTATAACTTCACCCCATGAGGTCCCTTACTATTACAACAATCAATGTTAATAGCATAAAAAGCCATAGGAAGATGCTCACTACATTAAGCCTGCTACAGGAGGGGCATAATGATATTCATTATGTCCAAGATACCAGGTTGAAGACCCAATTTGAAATATAGCTAGCATCTAGGCTTTGTGCTAAAGGGGCCTCTTTTTGGCCAATAGGGGAAGACACATGCGATGGGGTTGAGATCTTGTTTACTAATCCTGAGTTAAAAATATCTTGGTTAGTGGATATTCACCCAGAGAGAGCACTATTATTGGACATTTATTTGCAGAATGAACACTTTAGGTTGATCACTGCTTACACCCCACAATCCAAAGCAGAGAGGGTACATTTTTTCAAAGAAATACAACTTTACCTGCACAAAGCTAGGCTGGTTATCTGGGCAGGGGATTTTAATTGTGGGCTGGAAAGATCAGATAGAGGGTTAAGGACAGAAAAACTATTTTGTGATACTATGGCCTTGCAAAGCATAATTAACACTGCTAATATGCTAGATGCCTACAAGTCAAAAATAATTCTGGGGGTCACACATACTTTAAGGGCAACAGCTCCACTAGGATTGATTTCATATTTTTGTCAGTCACATTAATAGTAGCTAGTGTTACCCTACAGGCTTGGGAGTTCACAGACCATAAATCATTAACTGTGAAGGTACACTGGCTTAGTCTCCCAGGTGTAAGAAAACACCTGGAGGTTAAATAACTCAGTGTTAGACAAGGAAAGGATAAACGGCTTGGAGGAGGCAATGGAGCACCGAAGTTATCAGTTTTAGGATTATATGAGGACATAACCAATTGGTGAGAAGATACAAAACAGTAGTGGAAAATATTTTTTAAAGCAAACAAACATTGAACAAGAATACTTAGAATATTTGCATTTAAGAAATCATTTGCAAATATTAATCGCTTTAACAGAAACCAGAAAAGATAACTACTATGACCAAATTAAGAACATAAAGAAACAAATGTTTAATATCCATATAACAGGGCCAAACCATTAGAGCAAGAACTACAGTTTGGCACAAATAGAAGAAAGGGACTATGGATCCTTTCAAAGAGTACAAAACAGAGTGGGGCAAAGAGTAATTACTGAAGTAACTACAGATTCAGGAAACACAGTCACAACCTCTACAGGCATTCTGAGTCAGGCAGAACAATATGGGTGGGATATTCAAGGGGCTGCGATGGCGCAACAGTGTTCGCCATCGCAACCCACTGATATGCCGGGCACGATATTCAAAGGGGTAGGTTGCGCAGCGCAACCCCTGATGCGTCAAGGCGTACCAATAATGTATGTGGCGCAAGTGCGGGGGGCGTGTCCATGCAAATGTGGCACAACCTAATATTTTGCCCAGGATGTGCGGTGCATAGGCAGGCACAAACCCACCTTGCGCCGCACAGGGGGGATGCAAAGATATTTCCGGGAAAACAGGAACATGTCAGGGGATACCCACAGGTGGGCCGCCATATTGCTGGGCGCAACACGGCAACCACCTGCCATAGGTGGCCACCTGACCTCCTGGGACACAGTCCAGGCATCGCGCTCCTCCCCACGCCTGATTGCAGGCATCTCACATATAATAGTCCTGGTGGTCCAGTGGGCCCATACTCCTGCCCGATCATGGGCACATGAATAAACCATCCCTAGTGGTCCAGTGGACTTGCTCCCCTGCCCGATCATTGGCATAAGTGATATAACATATCCCTGGTGGTCCAGTGTGGACCCAATCCCCTGCCTGATTGTGGGCATAAGTAAGAAATAATATCCCTGGTGGTCCGTGGACCTGATCCCTGACCGATCGTGGGCAAATGTAAATAAGAACCCTGGTGGTCCAGTGGTACACCTCGCCACCCGCCCACTGAGCACCACTGCCCTGCACCCCTCTGGTCAGCAGCAGGCGGCAGCTCCCCACCACAAGCCGCCCAGCCGCCCACTGACTGAAAATGTACCGACAGCTGGTGGTCCAGTGGACCCGCACTCCCTGCCCGATCGCGGCGCACATGAATAAACCATCCCTAGTGGTCCAGTGGACTTGCTCCCCTGCCCGATTGTGGGCATAAGTGACATAACATATCCCTGGTGGTGCAGTGGACCCAATCCCTGCCTGATTGTGGGCAAATGTAAATAAGAACCCTGGTGGTCCAGCGTACCCCCTCCCACCCACCCACTGAGCCCCACTGCCCTGCACTCCCCGGTCAGTGGTGGCGCAGCTCCCCACAGCAAGCCATCTGTTCACCCACTGACTGACAGCATACAGTATGGCTGTACGCCTATTGGTCCACCACGTGGGCCAATGGGCATGCAGACTGTACTGATCTACACAGTCCCGGAATATGAATGAACATCTAATGTTCACCTGCACTGCACACCATTTCACTGTTAATTTCTTGGATCTGAGCATTTCTTTAATAACAGAGGGATTAATTGAAACTGAAATCTACAGAAAATCCACAGATGGGAATACAGTACTCCTGGCCTGAAGCTGTCACCCTAAACACACTATTTATAACATACTGAAGGGGCAGTTTTTGAGAGCCAGGAGAAACTGCAGCACACTAAGGCAAACAAAAAGTAATATGGTAGACATGACTGTTAGATTCCAAGAACAAGGTTATAGTCAACAGGCAGTGCAACAGCCTAGGAATTTTGCAATGGAACAAGATAGGGAACTATTATTACAAGATCGAGTTGAGACAAATGTATAAAAAGATAAAAAGGTTCACTTTTGTCACAACTTATTTGGTACATGCTGAAAGTATGGAAAACATTTTAAAACAACATTGGTCAGTTTTGTCTAGTGACCCAGGGCTAAGGGAATTGGTACAACAATCCCCAAGAATGGCCTATAACATTGAAACATAGATTTTGATGGCAGATAAGGACCACTTGGCCTACCCAGTCTGCCCATTTCCCTTCCTATTGGATACGCTGCAGATTCTAGTTAACCAGCAGCCTACTTCCTGCAACCCCCCACTACAATTGCCTTATGTCTGTCCCATGCATGTTTGAATTCCCTCACTGTTTTAGACCCAACAACCTCCTCAGGAAGGCAGTTCCATGCATCCACCACTCTCTCCGTGAAAAATAATTTCCTCACATTAACCCTGAGCCATTCCACCTCTATCTTTAAATTGTGCCCCCTTGTTCTTACACATCACTTTTTCTGAAAGATGCTACCTTCCTGGACTTTGTTGATTCCCTTGAGGTACTTGAAAGTTTCTATTATGTCCCCCCTGTCCCTCCTTTCATTAAGGGTATACATATTAAGCTCTCGCAATCTCTCTTCATATGGTTTCGATGCAGACCCTGCACCCTTTTAATTGCCATCCTCTGACTGCTTCCATCCTGTCTATGTCCTTGCGTAGATGGGGTCTCCAAAACTGCACACGGTATTCCAGATGGGGTCTCACCAACTGTCTGTACAGAGGGATAACCACTTCCCTTTTTCTACTTGTGATGCCCCTTCCTATGCATCCCAGTATCCTTACTGACCTCTCACATTGCTTACCCACCTTTAAGTCATTTGATATGACTACCCCTAGTCCCTTTCCATTTTTGTTGTTGTGAGTACCTCCCCTGCTATTGTGTACTCTACTCCTGGGTTTTTGTTTCCCAGGTGTATTACTTTGCACTTCTTTGCATTGAATCTAAGTTGTCATATGTCTGACCAGTCCTCCAACCTTGACAAGTCCCTTCTCATCCATTCTACCCCCCCCCCTTGTGTATCAACTCTGTTACAGATCTTTGTGTCATCTGCAAAAAGGCATACCTTTCTCTATAGACCCGCTGCAATGTCACCTATAAAGATGTTAAAGAGGACTGGACCCAGTACTGAGCCCTGAGGTACTCCACTAGTAACCCCCCTTTCTTAGGAATGTGTTCTGTTCACTGTTACCTTCTGTGTCCTGTTGTGCAGCCAGTTTGCTACCCATGCTACCACCCTGGAACCCACTCCCAGGCTGGCTAACTTGATTATTAGTCTTTTGTGCGGGACTGTGTCAAATGCCTTGCTAAAGTCTAGGTAGGCCATATCCACAGCCCCTCCTTGGTCTATTACTTTGGTTACCCAGTCAAAGAAATCAATTTAGATTCGTCTGACATGACCTTCCTGCTGTAAATCCATGCTGCTTTGGGTCCTGTGCCCTGCTGGCCTCTAGGTACTCAACAATTCTTTCTTTCAGAAGTGAGGGCTAAGACCCTAAAAGATCTTTTGGTCCACAGCCATTATAGTGAACCAGAGCCAACACATATCTGGTTAAACAGAGATGTTAGGGATTGTGTCACATGCAAAAGATGTCTTTATTGCAAGGACATCTTAACCAGTAAAGAGTTTTCTAGTGTATATACAATAAAAAAGTTCGAAATCAGACACCTTATGACATGCAACACTACTGGAATAATATACCTAGCAACATGTTCATGTTCTTCTTTCTATATGGGCAAAACCACTAGAAATTTCAAAATGAGGGAAGGTGAGCATGTCCGAGCTATCCAGAGAGGTGACTGTACATATGCTACTGCTGCACATGTTGCAAAAATACAGAATAGTGAACATAGGTTTTGTTTCAGGCAAGAGAAACAATTGCTTAGCCTAAGAGAGGGTCATTTTAATGATTTAGTCGTACAGAAAGAACACTTTGGATCATAACATTGGTGCTAATCAACTACCAGGGCTGAATGTGGGCCTAAATATAAGGCCATACCTTAAAAAGAAAGTAATTTTACTTGCAATGATTTTGGAATGTTTGCTGATTTTGAGTCCCTTTTAAAATAAAAACCTTCCTCCCCTTTTCCAATTTTTCCTTCCTTCCCTCCCCTTTCCCATTTGAAACATAGAAACATAGAATTTTGATGGCAGATAAGGACCGCTTGGCCCACCCAGTCTGCCCATTTCCTGCCTACTGGATAAGCTGCAGATCCTAGTTAACCAGCAGCCTACTTCTTCCTACCCCACCCCTAGAATTGCCTTATGACTGTCCCATGCATGCTTGAATTCCACCACTGTTTTGACTCCATGACCTTCTCCGGAAGGCCGCTCCATGCATCCACAACCTCTGTAGAAAAATACTTCCTTAAATTACCTCTGTGCCCCTTTCTATCTTCAAATTGTGCCCCCTTGTTCTTGTACACTCTTTTTTGAAAGATGCTACCCTCTTGGACTTTGTTGATTCCTTGAGGTACTTGAAAGTTTCTATCATGTCCCCCTATCCCTCCTTTCCTCGAGGCTATACATATTAAGCTCCTAAGTCTCTCTTCATATGTCTTCGGTGCAGACCCTGCACCATTTAGTTGCCCTCCTCTGGACAGCTTCCATCCTGTCTATGTCTTTGCGAAGACTGGGTCTCCAGAACTGCACACAGTACTCCAGATGGGGTATGACCAGCTGTCTGTACAGAGGGATAATAACTTCCTGTTTTCTACTGGTGATGCCTCTCCCTATGCATCCCAGTATCCCCCCAGCCCTCCTTGCTGCCCTCTCACATTGCTTGCCCACCTTTAGGTCATCTGATATGACTACCCCCAGGTCCCTTTCCATTTTTGTTGTTGTTAGTATCTCACCCCCATTGTGTACTCTTCCCCTTGGTTTTTGTTTCCCAGGTGCATTACCTTGCACTTCTTAGCATTGAATCTAAGCTGCCATACATTTGACCATTCCTCTAACCTTGCCAAGTCCCTTTTCATCCTTTCTACCCCACCTTGTGCATCAACTCTATTGCAGATCTTTGTGTCATCTGCAAAGAGACATACTTTCCTTCCAGTCCCTCTGCAATGTAAGCATAAAGACATTGAAGAGGACCGTGTCTAATACTGAACCTCAGGTACCCCACTAGTAACCCCTTTCTTCAGAGTGGACTCCATTTACTATTACTCTCTGTGTCCTATTCTCCAGCCAATTTTTACCCAGGCTGTCATCTTGGGACCCACTCCCAGGCTAGCTAACTTGTATATTAATCTTTGTGTGGGACTGTGTCAAATGCCTTGCTAAAGTCTAGGAAGGCCATGTCCACAGCCCTCCCTGATCTACTACTTTGGCCACCCAGTCAAAGAAATCTATCAGATTTGTCTGGCATGACCTTCCCGCTGTGAATCCATGCTGCCTTGGGTCCTGTGCCCTCTGGCCTCTAGATACTGACAATTCTTACCTTCAGAAGTGATTCCATCATTTTCCCTACCACTGAGGTTAAACTAACAGGTCTGTAGTTTCCTGTTTCTGCCTTGCTCCCACTTTGTGAAGGGAATCACATCTGCCCTCCTCCAGTCCTTGGGTACCACCCCATCCTCCCATGATTTGTTAAAGAAGGTAGTCAGTGGTGTCACTAGTTCTACCCTTAGTTCTTTTAGAATTCTGGGATGAATCCCATCAGGCCCATTGTTTGTCCACCTTCAGTTTTAAGAGTTCTTTCAGAACCCTTTCTTCTGTAAATGGGCTGGTATCAACTTCTGTATCCAGAGTGTTTCTACTGTTTGTTTTAGGTACCTCCCCCTCTTCCTTTGTAAATACTGAGCAAAATATTTGTTTAGTATCTCTGCCTTTTCACAGTCACCCTCTGCCCACCCCCCACCTTTATTAAGCCTCACTATCCCTCCCTTGGTCTTCCTTCACTCCCTGATGTACCTATAAAAGGTTTTATCCCCCTTCTTAACTGAGTTGGCTATCTTTTCCTCAGTTTGGGCCTTTGCTGTTCTGACTGCCTTCCCAGCTTCCTTTTGCTTTAACTGATACAGTTCTCTGTCCTGCTCCTTCCGTGATTCCTTGTACTTCCTGAAAGCTTTCTTTTTCTCTTGAACCTTCACTGTCACTTCCTTTGAGAACCATAGTGGTTTCTTACATCATTTTGTTTTGTTTATTTGCTTCACACAAAGGCTTGTTACCTCTGTGATGGCAGTTTTTATTATTCCCATTGTTCTTCCACCCTCCTTCCTGCCCATTTGCTAGTGCATTCCTTAGGCACTCACCATTTTACAAAGTCAGCCCTCCTAAAGTCCAGTACCTTTGCCTTTGTATGGCTTGACTCTATTGCTGTGTTTATTGTGAACCATACTGTTCGATGGTCGCTAGTTCCCAGATGGCTACCCACTTCTACATCTGTGATCCTCTTCATCTCCATTTGAGAGAACCAGATCTAAGATTGCTCCCTCTTGAGTGGGCTCCAATACTAGTTGTCTAAGGCATGCCCCCTGTAGGGCATCTAGAATAACCCCACTCTTCGAAGTGGCTGCTGCAACTGCACTCGAGTTAACATCTGGCATATTCAGATCGCCCATCAGCAATATCTCCCCTTTTTCTGCCATTCTAAGTATACTTTCTATCATTTCCTTGTCCATTTCCTCCCCTTGAGAAGGGGGTCTGTATCCAACCCCTGTGTGGATTGTGGTGCCATTGCCTGTCTCCAAATTTACCCACAGTGCTTCTTCTCATCCCTGTTTACCCTTTTGTTCTGTTGCTTTGATTTCTTCCCTTATGTAAAGAGCTACTCCTCCTGCTCCTCTTTTACCCTCCCTGTCCCTCCTGTAGATAGTGTATCCTGGTATGTTTACGTCCCAGTCATGGTTTTGTGTGTACCATGTTTCTGTGACTGCCAAAATATCCAGCTGTTCCTCCTCCATCAAGGCCACTAATTCAGGAAGCTTGTTACCCAGACTATGGGCATTGGTACTCATTGCTCTCCATTTTTTGATGGCTTTACCTTCTGTTGCAGCATTCCCCACTGACCTTTCTATCTCAGTCTTTTTCTCATTTAGTACCCTGGTTTGTAGGGAGAGGCTGGGATGTTCCTGCTGCTTATCAGTGCCTCCCCTTGACTAGTTTAAAAGCTTGCCAATGAAGCATTTAAAGTGATTGCTCAAAAGACTTGTTCCCTTCCTGGACAGATGCAGACCATCCTGCCAGTATAGGCTGGTGTCCCTCCAGGTGGAACCCCAGTCCCCAATGAAGCCAAACCCCTGTGCACCACACCATTTTTTCAACCATTCATTAAACTGCATGGTGCAAAGTACCCTCACCTCACCTATGCCATTGACAGGCAGCACCTCTGAGAAGGATACTGTGTGTGCCACTTGTCTTAGAGGTTTAAATGCTTTATTGGCAAGCATTTAAACTAGCCAAGAAGGAAGGTGAAAGTAGGCAGGAAGATGCTAACTGCCCCTCCCACATGATGAAGCAGTCAGTAGGGAGGACCCTAGGGTTGGGAAATTAACATTGAAACCTAAAACCAAGATAGGTAGAAAGGCAGAGGTAAGAAAGAATGGGAGCAAAAACAGGAGGGGATAGGAGGAAAGACATGGGAATAGGAGGGGAGCTACTAGAAGGAGGAGGCTGCAAAACTTGGCAGGCCATGTGCATGAATGCCTACAGCTTGGGAAATAAAATTCTGGACCTAGTGGCCTTGATGGCAGAGGCAGATCTGGACATTGTCGGTGTTACTGAGACATGGTACAGGGGAACCATGAATGGGATACAGCCATACCAGGTTACATTCTATTTAGAAGTGTTTTGTATAATTGTACTTGTGATTGTTTGTCTTATGTGTACAACTTGGAATCAATTTGTAACATCTTTTGGCTATTTGAATAAGCCCCGGGTCATGTATGAAAATGAGCTTTGGTTCATTACATTTACCTGTTTCACAAAAGTTGAAATAAACAAATAGAAAAGAGAGGGTGGGAAAAAGGGCAGAGGAGTGGCAATATATGTCAAGAAGGGAATTAAAGCAACTGAAGTTCAGGGAATGCAGGTGGGAGTGGAAGCACTGTGGGTCACCCTGGAGACAAGAAATGGCACCACCATTGACACTGGCATGATCTACAGACCTCCAGCACAAGGGGAGGAGATGGATAGAGTGCTAGTGGAAGACAACCACAAAATGACAGCCAAAGGTGAAATGCTACTGGTGGGAGACTTCAGTTTGCCTGATGGGGATTGGAGCACCAGACTGTAGCCACAGCCAGGAGCAGAGACATCCAGGATGCTGTACAGGGCATGCCTCAAGCAGTTTGTGGTGGAACCCACTGGAGAAAGAGCAATATTGGACCTGGTACTCACCAATGAAGACAGAGTCACTGATGTAATGGTGGGTAGCCACCTGGCTCCAGTGATCATTGTACGATGTGGTTCAATATGAGAACAGTGGAGAAGTCAAATCACATGAAAGCAAGGGTCCTGGATTGCAGACAAGTTGACTTTGCAAAAATTGGGGAATGTCTCAAGGAAGCCCTGGTAGGGGATGAAGAAGAGGTGGATGTAGAGAAACAATGAGCTCACCATAAGGGAGCCATAGCAGAGGCAACAAACCTTTGTGTTAGGCAACTAAGCAAAACAAAGAGAAAGAAAAAAACACTATGGTTCTCAAAGGACGTGGCTGGGAAGGTAAGAGAGAAAAGGCTAGCTTTCAGGAGGCTCAAGGAAACTTAGAGGGGGAAGACAGGGAACTTTTATCTGGAAAAGCGGAGAGAGGCAGGGAAAGCAGTCAGGAGTGCAATGGTGCAAACGGAGGAAAAAATAGCCCAGGCAGTTAGAAAAGGAGACAAGACCTTTTTCAGGTACATTAGTGAAAGCAAGAAGACCAAGGTTGGGATTGTGAGGTTAAAAAGGGAGGGAAGGGTGTGTGTGTGGAGGGGGGACCTAGAAAAAGGAACAATCCTGAACAAATATGTTAGTTCAGTATTCACAGAAGAAGGGGAAGGAAAAGGACCACTACTGGGTGATAGGAGTACCAGTGGGAGAGAGGTGGACACCAGCCATGTTTACAGAGGAAAGGGTCCTAAAGGAACTCAAGAATCTGAAAGGGTACAAGGCTATAGGGCTGGATGGGATACATCACAGAATATTAAAAGAACTTAAAGAGGTACTGGTGGCACCACTAACAGCCCTATTCAACAAATCGATAGAGACGGGTGATTCCAAGGGACCGTGGAGGGAAATGTAGTCCTTCTTCACAAAAGTGGGAACAGGAGGAGGTTGGCAACTACAGGCCAGTCAGCCTGATCTTGGTGGTGGGGGCATTAATGGAGTCACTGCTAAAGGAAAGGATTGTGATATTTCTTGAATCCAGAGGAGCACAGGATCCAAGGTAGCATGGATTCACAGTGGAAGGTCTTGTCAAACAAATCTGATAGAGTTCTTTGACTGGGTGACTAGAAAGGTAGATCGGGAGGGGCGATGGAAGCTGCCTACCTAGATATCAAGCAAGACCTTCAACACCGTCCCACATAGGAGGTTGATAAATTAGTTGGGCACCCTGGGGTGGGCCCCAATGTAATAAACTGGGTCAGAAACTGGTTGAGTGGCAGGACACAGAGAGTGGTGGTAAATGGCATTAAGTCTGAGAAGAGGGGGGTGACAAGTGGGGTGCTACAGGGATCCATGCTGGGGCCATTCCTCTTTAATGTCTTCATAAGTGACATTGCAGAGAGGCTGGAGGGGAAGTATGTTTCTTTGCAGATGACACTAAGATCTGCAACAGGGTCGACACCCCGGTGGGGGTGTGTGGAAAAGATGAGAAAGGACCTACACATGCTTGAGGAGTGGTCAAGAATGCAACAGCTAAGATTCAATGCAAAGACATGTAAAATCATGCATTTGGGGCACAGAAATCCAAGGGAGGAGTACAAGATGGGGGAAGAGATATTGATGACCACCAATCAGGAAAGGGAGCTGGGAGGGCCAGCCTGCTGGCACAGCGGTAGTGCTACCACTTGCAAAGCCAGCAACCCAGGTTCAGTAGAAGCCTGCATTGCTGGCGGCCAGCCGGGTGGGGGAAGGATTGAGCACCCAAGGCTGCTCTCGCTCCCTGGGGAGAGGGCATTGTGTTCCCCATTGCTGTACTGCCACCTGGGTGACCACAGGTGGAGGTGCAGCTGGGGAAGCAGTAAGCACAGAGAGGGGCGGGAGTCAGCTGAGGGTCTGGAGTGAAGGCACATCTCAGCGTGCCTTTGTCTCCTTGGTCCTCCCTGCATGTCAGCGTCTGTAGGGGGTGGACCAGAAAAATGGAAAAATTCCAGTGTCTTCTCCTGGCGATGGATCCCCGGTGCCAGTAACTGGAATCAGGGGAGAAGCTCCGCAGAGTGTGCCCACTTCGGTTTAAGGTAAGGAGGGGATGAAGGGATTCCTTGTCCCCACTTGGGGGGAAGGGCAAGCCAAGGTTTAAAGGTTCATAGGAGCAGGGCACCTGTAGAGTAGATAGCCTCGCGATCTCCGGCTCAGCCTGTGTGGTCACCTAGGGGAGTCCTAAGGAGAAGAGCAGGCATGGCATGGAGGGGCATAAATAGAAAGTTAAAAATTAGGAAAGGGACCTGGGGGTAATCATATCTGATGATCTAAAGGTAACCAAACAATGTGAGAGGGATGTGGGGAGAGCCAGTGGGATGCTACGGTGCATAGGGAGAGGTATTACCAGCAGAAAAAAAGAAGTGGTTATGCCACTGCACAGATCACTAGTGAGACCTCATCTGGAGTACTGTGTCCATTTCTGGAAGGACATAGACAAAATAGAGGCAGTCAAGAAAAAGTCGTATGAGGAAAGACTAGAGGACCTCGATATGTATTCCTGGAGGAGAGGGAGGGATATGATAGAGACATTCATGTGCATCAGGGGTATAAACAAGGTACAGGAGTGTAGCATATTTCAGAAAAGAAGGTGTACAGGAACAAGGGGGTGTGCTATGAGACTAGATGGGGTAGGCTCAGGGGCATCATGAGGAAATACTTTTTTACAGAAAGAGTAGTGGATGCTTGGAACAGCCTCCCTGCAGAGGTGATGGGGGCCAAAATGGTAGGGAAAATCAAGGATGCATAGGATAGACAAAAGAGTGCTCTCACAATAGGGACGAGAGGGTAAGCCTTAGATCAAGTAGGGTCTGCAGTAATGCATTAGGTAGGGAAAAGGGGCAGACTAGGTGGGCCACATGGTCCTTATCTGCCATCACCTTCTGTGTATCTATGTATCTTTGTATTGCAGACTGTTCTCTACATAGGAGTTGAATGTTTCAGAGAGTACACTAATTGCTTGGGCTGACAAAAATGTTTACTTTGACCATAACTTGCTTGGGTTGACCTCAGCTCTCAATTGCTTACTGAGATCGATCCAAGTTGAGCCCGGCAATAAGCCTGAACCAGGCTCAAGCCTGCTCTGGCTTGCCCACCTCAAGTTTGTATATTGGAATTGGCCACAATATACTGCAGCTAAAGAGGGCATTGTATTTAATGTAAACATACCAACCATCTGTTGGTATGACACTGTTTCATTTTTCATTGACTAAATAGCTTTAAGATAATTGAAACACAAAATTAGATACAGTGTTATGAATATTTTCAACCCCTTTTACAGTTTAAAAGGGTTACAATCTTCCAGTGAAGTGCAGTGTCCTTTTTAAGTGTTTTCTATGAGTATGCCTTTCCTTTACTTACATTACCATGGTTGCTAATTAAGTGATATGAAGAAATATTTGCAATCCCTTTTGCAGTTTAAAAGGGTTACAATCTCCCATAGAGGTGCAGTGTCCTTTTTAGATGTTTTTCTATGCATATGCCTTTCCTTTAAATACTTACATTACCTTGGTTCCTGATAAAGTGATACAAAGGAATAACCAGCTAATGTTGGTGATTAAACACATCATCCAAAAGCCAATGCATTTAATCAACTGCAGAAGCCAAGTTATTCCAACCATCTATGGGTAACTGAATGTTATTACTATATAGTATATGGGTAAGGGCTATTATGAATGGAGTCCAATGAATTTACAGATTTGTTGCACCCTAGTAGTGACATCAAACTGCTGTTGCACCATCTCGAGTACATCACTACTAAGGTACAACAAGAAAGAATTCCCACACGCTACACTTTCCCTTTCAGCATTACTGATTGTTTGCTTTTTTCTTGTCAGTTTCAACCGTCAGCAGTAACAACAAGAACAAGTGATTGATAATGGCTTCAGGTTTTTTTTTGTCTTTTTCTTACGAATTTTAGGTACCTTAAATGTACTGAATTGAAAAATGACTGCAGTTAGAGTGAAAATGTCCTTTTTTTGACTTACAAGGCTATTTCTATAAAAAAAAATCATTTCTGGTGGATGTTGACACTGCCCATCATGTCACTTTAAGTAAAGTTCACTTTCTAATAACAGTTTCTACTTTTTTATGCTATAAATTTTCTTTTGAAGTTACAGTGTTTGTAATTAATCCCATGGCTCCTAATGTATTAAAAAAGTAGTTGGACCAAAATCACAAGTGGTGCATGTTATGCTGTGGTCTCTGTGTATCTGAATCAGTCTGGCGGGGCTCCAGGACATGACGAGTGAACAGGGCATGGTGAAAGCCTTGTAAGTTCACATTTCACATTAATTCTGCTAATTCTGAAACTGTTGACTGTTGTGCAAGGTGGCCCATATATTATAAAAGAGAATGCATGGGCCACCGTGCACAACACTAACTTTACTTCTTGAGGTTTTCATGTCAACTAGAGACCTCTCAAGCTTCAGTCTTGAGGTCTAATGGTTGTCATTACAACCCCATGAAGTAAATACAGCACTGTTGTATACTGTGGCCCATACATTATCCTCTATTGTGCAAGTTTTGAAACCAAGAATTTAAAAGCTCTGTGGCATTTGATGTGGAAGTTGACTTTTTCCCTTTTTTCTCTGCACTAGAGGTCCAGACTATTATGGGCACATATACATGTGGATATACTGTTGTGGACAGGTCTGAAATTAGTGAAATTATTGTGCATGTGTTACACATGTGGATAAACTACCATGGCATGTATAAAATGAGGATACTCAGCTAAGGGAGTGATTGTGGTAGTTTGTAGGGTATTAATTGATGGTTTTCCTCTATTTTGATTGACTTACAACAGATACCTACCACATAATATCCTACATTAAACTGAACCTTTTCTTGTATTGAAAAATTTGAAAAAAAAACATATCTTTTAAAGGGACACTGTCAACCCTTTTTGCATCCTACTATTTCAAGTTGAAAATCCATGTGCATTGTTGGTTCAGTGGTAGAATTCTCGCCTGCCATGAAAGAGGCCTGGCTTCAATTCCCAGTCAATACAACTGAGCATTCCCTGGGTTGTGCCTGGAAATGGTCCCTGGGACCAGAGTACTTACCCGGTTATCACATAAAAAAAAAAAAATGTATCAGAGTCACTGGCCTGCAAGTAAAAAACATCAATTTAGCTTTAAAAATTGTCTTTGAGCTTAATATGTATAGCCTCGGGGGGGGGCATGATAGAAATTTTCAAGTACCTCAAGGGAATCAACAAAGTCCAAGAGGGTAGCATCTTTCAGAACAAGAGGTGTGCAAGAACAAGGGGGCACAATTTGAAGATGGGAGGGCGGCTCAGAGGTAATGTAAGGAAGTATTTTTTCACAGAGAGGGTTGTGGATGCATGGAATGGCCTTCTGGAGGAGGTTGTGGAGTCAAAAACAGTGGTGGAATTCAAGCATGCATGGGACAGTCATAAGGCAATTCTAGGGGGTGGGAGTAGGAAGACATAGGATGTTGGTTAACTAAGATCTGCAGCTTATCCATTAGGTAGGGAAACTGGCAGACTGGGTAGGCCAAGCGGTCCTTATCTGCTGTCAAAAAGAAAATCTAATTCTATTACTTACCTTCTCTAAAATATGTTCCTGGTGGTTTAATCTGCCTCCTTTCTTAGCAGAACTAAATTAATGGTAATTGTGTAATTATACCCAACCTTGTTTTGTTTCATAACCTTAATCTGTTCTTATTCCTCACTTCCTGAACATTAGGAACACCACCAAAAAGTGCAGCCATGCATGATGCAATAGACTCCTCTGCTCCCTCTGAATCTTGAGTGGACAGACTGTGCTGGGGGTGTTCCCAAGTCCAAGAAAGATGCAATGGGAGTTGATTAAAGAATGTAAACAAACACACTTTGGTGTGGTAACACCTGTATGGTGGGCAGTCTGTTTTTCACTTTTAAATAAGAAAAACAGAATTAGAATCAAACTTCCAGCCACATCAACACATTCTACAGAATGCAAACAATCATAAAATATATTTTTTAAACTGGGGACAGTTTGAGACCTAAAGGGGTTGACAGTGTCCCTTTAAATGATTTTTATTACATAAATCATTCCACTTAGTAGCTGTTATATAGTGCACTGCCTGTGATGCAGTCACAGTATTACAGTACCTACCTGTCTTGGCTGAGGATAAGTGCTACTAAAGTTGAGAACACAGTTCCTGTACAGCCAGTGATTGCCCACCAGGGATTCTGGATCAGCAGCCCAATGATAATGATGAGACCGCTAAGTGGGTTGTTGACGAACATCACTTGAGCTGTCCCCCGTAGGATCCAGTCAATAAACTGAAGTATTACATGTTTATCTGGAAGAGTTAAGTTAACAGTTGTTATATCTAGAGTGCCATAAAAAATTGTACTCTCTAATTACACTATAGTCTGTATAAAAATTATACTTGCTAATCTCTCTCATCTGTGTAGCCTAAAGTGTATAGGAATACTTCAAACATTTTTAACAAACAGAAATCAGGAAGACTTTTAAACAGTGAATGGGCTTTTTGGATTGTGTAATTTATATACCCTCATGCAGCAAATAATTTATAGAGATGCATAATCCCACATGCTATCCGTCTCTTGTGGGTAACTGCTTCAAAAGATTCACAGATAGGAGCTTACAAGGTCTACACAATTGGTCAATTAAGTCATTTTCAAGTCAAGTAAGCCAAAGTCTGAATTTTTATTTTACTTTATTTATTCTTTTCCATGTTATTTACTCAGGATAGTTCAAATGTAATGCATCTTCTCATTTTCAGGGGGAGTTGCCCTTTTTACTAGTTTGCAACTGGATGGAGGTAAAAGATAAATGGAAATATTACATAGAAACATAGAATTTGATGGCAGATAAGGACCGCTTGGCCCACCCAGTCTGCCCATTTCTACCTACTGGATAAGCTGCAGATCCTAGTTAACCAGCAGCCTACTTCTTCTACCCCCCACCCCTAGAATTGCCTTATGACTGTCCCATGCATGCTTGAATTCCACTACTGATTTTGACTCCACAACCTCTGTAAGGTCGTTCCATGCATCCACAACCCTCTCTGTGAAAAAATACTTCCTTAAATTACCTCTGTGCCGCCCCTATCTTCAAATTGTGCCCCTTGTTCTTGCACACCTCTTTTTTTGAAAGATGCTACTCTCTTGGACTTTGTTGATTCCCTTGAGGTACTTGAAAGTTTCTATCATGTCCCCCTCTCCCTCCTTTCCTCGAGGCTATACATATTAAGCTCCTTAAGTCTCTCTTCATATGTCTTCCGGTGCAGACCCTGCACCATTTTAGTTGCCCTCCTCTGGACAGCTTCCATCCTGTCTATGTCTTTGTGGAGATTGGGTCTCCAGAACTGCACGCAGTACTCCAGATGGGGTATGACCAGCTGTCTGTACAGAGGGATAATAACTTCCTGTTTTCTACTGGTGATGCCTCTCCCTATGCATCCCAGTATCCCCCCAGCCCTCCTTGCTGCACTCTCACATTGCTTGCCCACCTTTAGTTCACCTGATATGACTACCCCCAGGTCTCTTTCCATTTTTGTTGTTGTTAGTATCTCACCCCCCCCATTGTGTACTCTTCCCCTGGATTTTTGTTTCCCAGATGCATTACCTTGCACTTCTTAGCATTGAATCTAAGCTGCCATACATTTGATCATTCCTCTAACCTCGCCAAGTCCCTTCTCATCCTTTCCACCCCACCTTGTGCATCAACTCTATTGCAGATCTTTGTGTCATCTGCAAAGAGGCATACTTTTCCTTCCAGTCCCTCTGCAATGTCACTTACAAAGACATTGAAGAGGACTGGTCCTAATACTGAACCCTGCGGTACCCCACTAGTAACCTCCCTTTCTTCAGAGTGGACTCCATTTACTATTGCTCTCTGTGTCCTATTCTCCAGCCAATTCTTACCCAGGCTGTCATCTCGGACTCACTTCCAGGCTGGCTAACTTGTATATTAATCTTTTGTGTGGGACTGTGTCAAATGTCTTGCTAAAGTCTAGGTAGGCCATGTCCACAGCCCCTCCCTGATCTACTACTTTGGTCACCCAGTCAAAGAAATCTATCAGATTTGTTTGGCATGACCTTCCCACTGTGAATCCATGCTGCCTTGGGTCCTGTGCCCCTCTGGCCTCTAGATACTTGACAATTCTTTCCTTCAGAAGTGATTCCATCATTTTCCCTATCACTGAGGTTAAACTAACAGGTCTGTAGTTTCCTGTTTCTGCCTTGCTCCCACTTTTGTGAAAGGGAATCACATCTGCCCTCCTCCAGTCCTCGGGCACCACCCCAACCTCCCATGATTTGTTAAAGAGGGTAGTCAGTGGTGTCACTAGTTCTACCCTTAATTCTTTTAGAATTCTGGGATGAATCCCATCAGGCCCCATTGCTTTGTCCACCTTCAGTTTTAAGAGTTCTTTCATAACCCTTTCTTCTGTAAATGGGCTGGTATCAACTTCTGTATCCAGAGTGTTTCTACTGTTTGTTTTAGGTACCTCTCCTCTTCATTTGTAAATACTGAGAAAAATATTTGTTTAGTATCTCTGCCTTTTCACAGTCACCCCGCCCACCTCCCTCCCCTTTATTAAGCCTCACTATCCCTCCCTTGGTCTTCCTCCGCTCCTGATATACCTATAAAGGTTTTATCCTCCTTCTTAACTGAGTTGGCTATCTTTTCCTCGGTTTGGGCCTTTGCTGTTCTGACTGCCTTCCCAGCTTCCTTTTGCTTTAACTGATACAGTTCTCTGTCCTGCTCCTTCTGTGATTCCTTGTACTTTCTGAATGCTTCATTTTCTCTTGAACCTTCACTGCCACTTCCTTTGAGAACCATAGTGGTTTCTTACATCGTTTTGTTTTGTTTATTTGCTTCACACAAAGGCTTGTTACCTCTGTGATGGCAGTTTTTATTATTCTGCATTGTTCTTCCACCCCTCCTTCCTGCCCATTTGCTAGTGCATTCCTTAGGCACTCACCCATTTTGGCAAAGTCAGCCCTCCTAAAGTCCAGTACTTTTGCCTTTGTATGGCTTGACTCTATTGCTGTGTTTATTGTGAACCATACTGTTCGATGGTTGCTCGCTCTAGATGGCTACCCACTTCTACATCTGTGATCCTATTCCATCTCCATTTGAGAGAACCAGGTCTAAGATTGCTCCCTCTCGAGTGGGCTCCAATACTAGTTGTCTAAGGCATGCCCCCTGTAGGGCATCTAGAATAACCCCACTCTTCGAAGTGGCTGCTGCTGCAACTGCACTCCAGTTAACATCTAGCATATTCAGATCACCCATCAGCAATATCTCCCCTTTTTCTGCCATTCTAAGTATACTTTCTATCATTTCCTTGTCCATTTCCTCCCCCTGAGAAGGGGGTCTGTATCCAACCCCTGTATGGATTGTGGTGCCATTGGCGGTCTCCAAATTCACCCACAGTGCTTCTTCTCCTCCCTGTTTACCCTTTTGTTCTGTTGCTTTGATTCCTTCCCTTATGTAAAGAGCTACTCCTCCTCCTCTTTTACCCTCCCTGTCCCTCCTGTAGATAGTGTATCCTGGTATGTTTACGTCCCAGTCATGGTTTTGTGTGTACCATGTTTCTGTGACTGCCACGATATCCAGATGTTCCTCCTCCATCAAGGCCACTAATTCAGGAAGCTTGTTACCCAGACTACGGGCATTGGTACTCATTGCTCTCCATTTTTTGATGGCTTTACCTTCTGTTGCAGCATCCCCCACTGACCGTTCTACCTCGGTCTTTTTCTCATTTAGTACCCTGTTTTGTAGGGAGAGGCTGGGATTTTCCTGCTGCTTATCAGTGCCTCCCCCCTTGACTAGTTTAAAAGCTTGCCAATGAAGCATTTAAACTGATTGCTCAAAAGACTTGTTCCCTTCCTGGCCAGATGCAGACCATCCTGCCAGTATAGGCTGGTGTCCCTCCAGGTGGAATCCCAGTCCCCAATGAAGCCAAACCCCTGTGCTCCACACCATTTTTTCAACCATTCATTAAACTGCATGGTGCAAAGTACCCTCACCTCACCCATGCCATTGACAGGCAGCACCTCTGAGAAGGATACTGTGTGTGCTACTTGTCTTAGGCCCCTCCCCAACTCTACAAAGTCCTCCTGCACTGCTCTAATCTCATGATGAGCCAAGTCATTTGTCCCTAGGTGGACAATGACATCCAGCTCAGACTCCCGTGCAGCTGTTCTAATGATCCTGAGGATGCGCTTCCTGTCCCTCCAAGCCATGGCACCAGGCAGGCACCTTACTTTAGTTTTCCCTGCTCCCCCCAGTTCTATCCCCCCTAATAATCGAGTCCCCCACCAGGAGCTGCTTCCTTTCCTTGTGGTGTCCTCTGCCTCCTTCCTGTGGGCCTCCCTTGTGACAGTTGTCCTCAGCCTCCTTAGTCTCCTCTGCGGGTGCATCCATAGGGGAGCTATGCTCCCCCAGAATGGTGTATGGATTGTGGAGTGGAACAACTGACTGGGTGTGCCTCTGTTCCACCATCCTCACCCTTCCTGAGCCCACTGTGGTCCAACTGCTGTGCTTTCTTCGCAACCTCTGAGGTAGTGGTGGTGGTTCTGGTGCTCCCTGGATGGGGGAGGTTCCCTTCCTACTGTCCAGTGTGGCCTGGGGAAGGTTCCTTACTACTGTCCAGTGTGGCCTGAAGACGGGCAACTTTCTCCCTCAGGGCAGAGAGTTGTCTGCAAATAGGGCAGCATCTCAGCCTCCAGAAAGACTCCCGGAAGACTGCTGCCCCACAGCCATTACATTGCACTACTCCCACATGTTTATCTAATATTTTTTAAATGTATTTTTGTTTTAATTTCTCTTCTCAAGTGTGTCTGCAACAAAATACTTTTTACTTAAAATAATATTGCAATAAAATAATATTGCAATGATCTACTTTATTGTGATTGCATCACTGCTGTCTTTATCTGAGTACTTAGAATGACTTACTATGCAGTATTCCTGCAATAATAAAAATAAATAAAACAAGGAAATTAGGAAATCTAAAGCATGCAGCATA
Source organism: Neoceratodus forsteri (assembly GCA_016271365.2). Lineage (NCBI taxonomy): Eukaryota > Metazoa > Chordata > Ceratodontiformes > Ceratodontidae > Neoceratodus > Neoceratodus forsteri. Next base: position 535,143,344 of record CM057449.1, on the reverse strand, counting down.
AAACGCATTGAATTAAAAAAATGGAGAGTAAAAGGGCACAATATTTTTTGCCTGAAAATAGGCATGGTTTTTGTCTAGTGCACTTACCCAGTAAGCAAAAACTAAATAAATAAATACAAATTCAAGGGAAATACTGTTTGTGGAAGCAATATTATCACATGACTGTATTCAAGTTTCCACAAGATTGACTTTTGAATTTGTTTTTGATTCTTTTTTGAAATTGCAATTTTTATTTGATATGTAATCAGACACAAACATATACAGAAACATATAACTTTCAACCATCTACTGTCCTTGCAAAACACGTAACATACATTTTTCTGTTTTGCTTTCACATTCTCATTGCAATATATTTAATTTTGCACATTCACTGTCACCTTATTCACTGTATTTATTGTTATTATTGTGTGTCTGAATTATATTTGTATGCTACTTCCCTCTGTAACCCTTTCCTTTCCTAAGGTCACATCAGGAAATGAGTCCTGGCTCAGTGTGCTCTCCTGGTCTTCAATTTTAAAATAAATAAATAATTAAAATAATGTATTTATTTTTAGAGCAACCACTTACATTTTCCAACCATTTCTATTTTTATCATACAGTAGTTTAAAATGCTTTTTTTTCAAAGCTGCATCTTTTGAATTGGTAGGCTTGGCATGTTTAAATGAAAGATTGGAGTCCGATCAACATGAATAGATCATAATACTACAGTTCAGATGTGCCCATATCTGCCTATATATGTCAGTATTATATATTATTAAAAATAACACAACTGTAAACATTTCTGATGCACAGAGGACTTAGCAACATCATATATGGTATAGATAAATCAACGTAGCTGACTCCCAGCTTTCAATTAAAGAAAAATAATTTTCTAGCCCTTATAGTTTTAAGTAAATTGTCTTTGGAAAGTTCTAACTTTGGAACCATCAGGGCTAAAAACATAATAAAAAATATGAAAGCTTGGTGTCAGGTCACTAAGAATAATTTATGTCAATGTAGTTTTTGTGTGTTGATTACTACAGTATATTCTGGGGGAGACACTCAGACTGTGCCAGGCAATGGCGCAAATGGCAGTGCAGTACAACTAAGCTGTGCTGGGGCCAGGATAGTGTGATATGCAAAGGTGATGTGCCATGGTGCATAACCATTGAATAGGGCACAGAAATTGCATGGTGCAAGTACAATGAACCGGCGCAGTCCCCAGACAGGGAGGACCGTGAATGCTCCAGCCCAACCGTAGTTGAGCTGGGCGCATCACCCACGATATTTAGATGTGGGCGTACAAATGGTGCCATAATGTATGCAAGGCACAAATGGGGCCATTTGCATGTCATTATGGCCTCATTTGCATGCATTCCGCAGGGCATCTCAGCGAAATGTGCCTGGCGCCCTGCATAGCCACATTCAACCTGTCATGAATCCCTGGTGGTCTAGTGGTACCCCCCCCCTTCCCTGTAGCCATGATCGCCATAACTGCTAAAAGGCATTGTCCCTGCTGACTTAATGGTACCCCATCCCCTCCCGATGCACCGCTCACCAGAGCCCCATAGTGTAGTATCTGGCCCTCTATGTATTGATACCATTTAAAACTGCCTTTTGAGTATGTTATTCATTCATGTTTGTTATATGTGAAACATCAAAAAAAAAAAGAGAAAAGAAAAAACAAACACATTGTATCAATACTATTTTTGTAACAACAGTTTATATTGATACTATTTTTGGTATCAGTATATACAAAATTACATGACAGTTTTAAGAAAAATCTATATACATTTTTTTTTCTGAATTGTGGTAGTATTATACATTTTTCAATTAGAAACTGTGTAATCTGCAACTTATTGTAAATTTAATTCATCCTATATCCTTAATCACATTACAAACATTTCACTCTTGTCTGTGTCCAGCAACTCCTGTTCTTCCTTGGTTTTGCAGGCTTTGCCTGCAAAATCATTAGAAGATAATATATAATCACCGACTGTCTCTGCTGGTAGGCTGTTGTAGTAAGAATAACATTTTTTTGATCATTGTATGGGATTTAAACCTGGGTGTCCGACATAGCAGAAAGAGAAGTTAAAGTACTGATAATCCATCAAGTTGCAGTTTAAGCAGAAATGTGAATTACCTTTAAGCCAGTCTGCAAACTCTTTCATGTCTCCTGTGATGTACCTAACTCCTTTATGGATAATATTTTTCAGCTTGCTGCAGTTGCTTGCAGTCTTTGAAGATTCCTGCTTGTTATCCTGTTTTATTGTCATTTGGGAAATCCATGAGTGACTTCAACTCCTATAGAAAAATTCCAAAAAATAAATATTAATTCCAGGACAAGAAAGTTTAATGGATCTGCAGGATTCAACTATTCTTATACTAAAAATGTGCTTTTTTTTTACTTTTCATTATTTGAATATTTACCAGATGATTATGTCATGGTAGGTTGGCATGGAGTTTTTGATCCCAATATTCCCTCTGGACAAATTGTATACCATATGTTGTTTTTTTGTCATATAACTTACAAATTCACTGAAACTGAACCTGAGGGAGGGGAAATGTGACTTGCCAGAAGGTAATGATTATGTGTCAGAGACAAATCATTATTCTGATGCTGACAGGAATATGCAGATTATATTGCAACTAATGGGAATGGAGGATAATAGTGAAATCAATATGTCTAATGGTGTGCGAGAGAGAAACAGATCTGAAGTGTAACCAAATAAATTAACTGTTTACAAACATACTTCTTACAGAGAACAATCTATGTTTAATCTATCACCCAGTAAGGGCATTTGAAGAGACTGACTTCCATAGAGCAGCATACATAGCTTTCTTAAAATAAAAAAATGCACGTTGCAGGTCTCTGCTTGGATTTAAGGTACATCTTTAAAAGCCTACTGCTTCCTTAAGGACTTAGACTGCTGGCCTGACCTACTGAGGGGACATTAACTGTGGACTAGCTTTGATTAAGAAGGAAGCACCAAGGGAGGTCAACAGTGAAAATGCTGACCTCCTGCACGGTGACAGCACAATACCGACGCAGGTATTGTGCTGCCCATTCTAAAAGTGTTTTCTGTGGGGGGGGCTATGCCCCCCACACCCCCATGCTCTGCCCCCTGCACTCCCTGGACTTTAGGATTATCACTTCAGGTCGGAGTTGGTTTGGGGAAGGGGCAGAACACTGGGGGAAGGCAAAACACAGAAAAAGGACCATTACAGCGATTGTTGTCGTAATGGTCTTTTTTCATGTTTCTTCATCAGGGTGTCAACCTGAAGGGGTGCATCAGATTAAGAAAGACTCTTGGATCTCCCTTGGAAGCGGGAGGGGGAAGGGATGGTCCTTTACCTGTAAAAGAATGAAAACTGACCTCAAAAGATTTTCCCTAAATATAGGGACCTATTCTATCGCAGCGTGTGGATTTGGGGTAAGATCTGAACATTTTAAGTGGAATAGTTATAACTGTTGATAATTGCCTTTATTTGTGCATGCAGTGGATGTAGTCATTGTGGGGTTTCAGATTTTCTAGAATTCTCAGTTGATGTCCATTGTTAGTTCCCTGTGATATGAGCTTTATTCTCTCTCTTCTTCCCTGCCACCTTTCTAAACAGGTTATTCCAAGAGGTGGAGGTGGTTAGTTCCTGGTGCTGATGGGAGGACAGCAATTACAGGTGGTGGTCTGGGTGTTGCTGTTGGTCAGCATGGACCCAGGGCTGGATTCCCTTTATCTGAGCAGGGATTTCTGTAAGGGGGGGCACTGGCTAGTGGTCAGTCGAGCAGCACATATATATTATGTTCTTGGGTGTGAGAGTTTATTCCACAGAAGCTCTCTGGAAGCTGAGACCCTAGGATTTGGAACACATTGCTCCCCCCTACTGGAGTTCTGCAGTGCTTTAGGGCATTTCATATACAGTAATCTGCCCTAAGAAAAGGAATAGGAATGTTAGGTGGTGTGTCCTGTTGGTTGGGGGGTGGGTGAATTGGGAATCACTTGCTGGTTGGTAAGAGAAAAGGCAGAAATATTTTTGCCTCATCCTAATATCATGGCAATGCAAGTTGCAGGACATGGTTGGTGGGTTAACCCACCAGGCTCCCTCAGCCCAGGTATTGCTTTGCAGTCCCAGATCAGTGGTGAATAAGGCTGCCATCATATATCATTTCAGGTTCATGTGCCAACCTGATGTGTATCATGGAGACTTGACTGGATGAATCCACCCAACCTGTCCTGGAGGGGTTGGTCTGCACAGGTCTCTCTGTACTACACCACCCAAGGCTGCAGTGCAGGTGTGGTGGTGTGGCTCTCTGTACAGCTGCCTTGAACTATGTGATGTCACTCATCAGGAATGTGTGGTCTTTGAGTGTGTGGCAGTGGAGTGTTTGTCTGGTATGGAGTGCAGAGTGGTCCTCATGTACTGCCCTCCCGGTGGGTGGGTGGGATTTTCTGCAGGAGTTTGCTGAGGAGCTATCAGACTGGAATTTGGAGTCCCCAAGGATTCTTGCCCTTGGGTACTTCAATGCTAGGGTCGATGACCCCTCAGATGTGTTTGCTAACAAACACCTCCAGCTCATGAGGGAGCTGGATTTTAGGCAGGAGATTACCACGGCCATACACTCAGCAGGCCATAGGCTCAACCTCATCTTCTCAGCAGGGTTGTAAATAGATACTATCTCAGGGGACCCTGTCATTTGGTCAGACCACTTCACCATATTGTTTAATACTGGGGCCATTGTCAGCATGGCAGCAAGGTTTCTGCGTGGCTCGAATGGTAACATATTCACCTCTGGGCCAGAAGGTTGCGGGTTCTGGTTCTGCACTGGGATTGGGCTCATACCTAAATGCTGGCACCCGAGTGCAGTATTAGAGGGGTGCTGTACTGTTGGGGTGTACAGTCCTTCAGATGAGATGATAAAATGAGATCTCTTCTACCCATCCTGCTGCTGTCCTGGTGGGTGTCCAGGTAGAAGTAAAAGAACCCAAGGCACTCTTCGCAAAAGAGTAGAGGACATTCCCAGTGTCCTGGTCAATATTCCCTTCCCATAAAACTGGTTCATGCAACTGTCCAAGGCTATGTGTGGGTGTTGATGTGCGATACGGCTGCCACTACACATTCAGTCACTTCACTACCAGCCTAGCACTGCTTGTAAAATGCTTTGGGATACAATGTGTATGAAACATGCTATATAAATGCTGATTCTTCTTCTTCTTTTTCTTCTAGAAACCATCTTTGAATGTGAAAGTGATCTAATATCATTCTAAACAGGATATGGATCCTGTGAGGTTTCTAGATCTTTTGAGCACTTCAGGCATGACTGAGGTCTGTACCAGGGGATGCAGTGCTGTGGTGGAAGCTTATAATAGGGCTTTCTCTGTGTCACTGGATGTCCTGGCATCAGTTCATTCCTGCCTGCAGACCTCTTGCTGAAGCACTCCTTGGTTTACATCTGAGCTTCAGCAGATGAAGGTCACAGGTTATAGGTCTGAGTGCAAATGGAAGAGGTCATGGTTGGTTGCCAACAGATTTGTCCTGGAGGAGCACTGAGGCTATACTGGAAGGCTATTGCAGCTGTAAGGAAGGATTTCTTCTCTGCTGTGATTGCCATGGAGAAGAACAGCCATGACACACTTTTCTGTGTTGTAGATAATTTATTACATCTGGATTGTCTGAGCCAAAAGGAACTTGTTTTGTGGGAGAGGTGCAAGCAGTTAAACAAGTTCCTCAAGGCCAAGGTATCTGACATCCATGGCCAGATGTCCTTCAAGACCCAGTCATGGTCAACAGGATTAGAAAGGTCAGTATGAGTAAATTAGTGAATGTTTTGGGGGAATTTCAGCCACTGGATGAGGAGGAGGTCCTCAGGGTGGTCATGAATCTGAGGTGCACAACATGTGTTCTGGACCCTGCATCCACCAAGCTGCTTATGGCTGGATGTGGGTAGTTGATTCCAATATCGACTGGTATGCTCAAAATTTCTCTATGGTAGGGACTTTTACTTGTGTTCCTGAAAAGGGTAATGGTAAAACCACTCCTTAAAAGGTGTCATTGATCCTGACATACTTGCTAATTTCCATCCCATCTCCAACCTTCCCTTTTTGTCTAAGGTTGTGGATAAGGTGAAGTTGTGACCCAGCTCATGAGTCATCTGGAGAAGAATGACCTCTTTGAGCCATTTCAATCTTTTTTCAGTAGCAAACACAGCACAGACACAGCCATGATCACTGTATGCAATGCTTATGTATGCAATAATCACTTCCTGGTGCAATAACATAGGGAGATACCTATTGTGATCTTGTTAGATTTTTCTTCAGCATTTGATGCCATATATGCAGTGTTGTTGGCCAGACTGGGGGAGCATGGAGGATTGTCCAGGACAGTTTTACAATGGTTCTGATCCTTCCATAGTGGCAGAGAGCAGTCAGTAGTGCATGAATCTTACTGATCACGGCTGGTTGTTCTGGACTGTGGTGTTCTCCAAGTTTGTGCTTTCGCCTGTTTGTTTTCAGTGTATGTGCTGCCACTGGGATAGATAATTAGGCACTACAACATAGAGTTTCATTGTTATGACACTCATCTGTAAGTGTTTTTAGCTTCTGATGGGCTGTCTTCTGTGCTGAGACTAGAACAATGGCTGGAGGAAGTTGGGGTTTTGATGGCCTCCAGTTGGCCAGCTTTGAACCCAACCAAGATCAGGATGCTTGTGGTGAGCTCAGAAAAGCAGATATTAGCTGCTGCAGTGGCCTGATGCTCCCTTCACTTGGGGTGCATTTTTAGGCAGCACGGGAGGTTTGTAGTCTGGGAGTGATTCTTGATGGACAGTTGAGATTTGTTTTGCAGGTGTCTCCTGTGGTCAGGAACTGCTTTTACCATCTTTGGAATGTTGCCAGACTGTGACCAGATTTGTGCTAGAAGCAAACTACTTTTGGTTTGAAGGGAGCTATTACATACAACACAAAGGTACAGCAATGGGTACCACCTTTGCTCCTAACCTTGGAATATATACATGGGGTGTGGGAAGAAAATACATCTATGACGAGCCAAAATCCATCTGCTCCAGAGATTAAAATGTGGAGACGCTTATATAGATTACTGTCTGTTGGTCAGGAAAGGAGATTATACTCTGTTACAGCAATTTATGGAATATATTAATTTGACCAACCAGCATCTCATGTTCTTGTACCAGGCAGACCTTACAGAGATACCATTTTTGGATATAGCTATTTGTAAGGAAGGAAACCGACTTAATACAAGACTTTGTAGAAACCCCCTATCATGAACTAATCAACTGAGAAGAGAAAGCTGCCACCCTGCAAGTATCACAAGCAGCATCCCTAGGAGAAAATTCATTAGAGCGAGACACATTTGCTGTACTGATACTGGCTTCATAGAGGCCAGCAGAGACCTTACACAGCGATTTTGACAGAGAGGTTATGAAGTACCAGTAATTTTGGATTCACTGACCCATTCCAGGAATCTTGACAGGAATGTGTTACTACAGGGGAAAGAAATAAGGGACAATGAAGCTGTACTGACTTTTGTGACTCAATTCAATCCTTTTGCAAAACAAATTGGCCACATTATTAAAAAACATTGGCCATTCCTGAGAACAGAGTCTGGACTTCAAGAATTAGCTAAAAACACACTGCAAATTGAAGAGGTAAAAACCTCAAAGACACACTAGTACATGTAGTGCTTCCCCCATTGCCACAACAAAGAACTTGGCTACCACAACCCCAATAGATTGTTCCATTCCAACTAATACTAAATCATTCAATCACCCCAATCAGGGGAACTTCTTTTATCAACCAGTTCATGAACTGTAGCACAACTGCTGTTGTGTACATGCTTACCTGTCCCTGTGGCCAAAGCTACGTGAGGTGAAGCCAAGAGGGCACTAAAAACAGGGATAGGTGAGCACAAGGCTGCAATAAGAAACAATAATTTGGAATATGCAATGGCCAGACATTATAGTAAATCTGGCAGCTCCCCAGGGGTTCATGAGGGCAGATGGACGCCCCCATAGCAGCTTCCCTTACAGCAGCTCAGTAATCCGATGGCTCTCCGGGGGTCCGTGAGGGTAGACGGACGCCTCACCCACAGCAGCTCTCCTTACAGCAACTCAGGTATGCCACACATCAGCACAACTACCTTGCAAATGAAGTGCTTGAATGAAGGTGAGGACTTGGTGCCATTTTTAAACCTGCTAAACCGATGCACCTTAAACTCAAACTATTTTAGTTTTAATTGCCTGTAGCCAGATGGAATTTTACTCCACTAAGAGAGACTAAAAACTTGCATTAAATGCTCCTTTTTAATACAAGTTGTCAGACTTAAATCATTGTCTTGCCTAAATTAACTTGTAACAGTCACTGTTTTGCCAAAAGTAGCTTGTATTACTTAACTTGCGGTTAGCAAACAGTAGGGCAAACTTTTAATCTACTGAAATATTTTAAAGTACTGTAATTCAAATTTTACAATCAGCTTGTGGGCAAGTTTGCTGAAGTGCTGATTTTATTAACTGAGTACCTAATGTAAATCTGAATTGCATTGCCAGTATGCAGCAAGTTTCTCAGCCCCCACCCCCGCAGCCCCTCTCAAAAGTTCCTGTTATTAATGCCCTGTTTCTCTGTCTCACCTCCACAGTAAATCTGGCTGCTCCCCGAGGGTCTGTGAGGCAGACAGATGCCCTCCCCATAGCAGCTCTCCTTACAGCTGCCCAGGTATGCCACGCATCAGCACCACTACCTCACGAACGGTGTTTTCAGCTCAGGACCAAGGAGGTCCCCGCCAACACATTGTGTTGACTCCCCACCACCCCACCACCACCCTTGGTCATCTCATCAGTATATAGCTATTGACATGTGATTGTAGACACCAATGAGTCATGTTTTCCATTAGCAAGCTATCATATCTCGCCACTAGAGGCTGCTACTGCTACTGTTATAAATTCACTTTCACCCTCTCAGCCACAATGCTGCAGTAACTAGTTTTTTGCCTGCTACTACAAATTCCTCTTTCCTGCCATTTACCTCCCTATTCTCCAACTCCCTATCTTGGCACCTCTTTGAATCCCTTTCACTCTTCCCCAATCCTCCCCCTAGAAACACCCCCTCCAAACCCTCTCTGGTATACCCCCACTTTACAACCTCAATTCCTGCCTCCTCCCTCTCATCTATCCTCCCTCCTCCACTCCCTCCACCTTCCCCAACTATTCACCCCTCACTGCTCCACCACATCTACTAAACCTTGAGGCCTTTCTCCGGTGCCTAAACCTCTGTATCCCACCCCAGGCACAGAACAAGTAGCTGCAAGAAATCCCACCTAACCCTGGCCCACTAGCGCCTAAACAGTCCTTGCCAGCATACACATCTCCATCCAGCCAGTCCTCTGACTCTCTCCCCAAGGGCCTCCAGATGTCTCTACATTAACGCCAGGAGTCTACTCCTGTAACTAGATGCCCTCCATCTGGGTCAACCAGTACCAACCAGATATACTCTGCATCATGGAATCCTGGCTATCTAACAAAATCTCCAACACCTCTCTTGCCATCCCAAACTACATCTTGTTCAGGCAGGACCATGACAAGCGAGGCGGGTGGTAGCAATGTATGTCAAACACTTCATAACTTGCTTCATTAGCTTCAAGGAATCCTGCCCTTCCTCCCATGAATCCCTAGTTGCCCAACTATCCTTCCCCTCATCCTTCCCCTTTACACTGGGGTTCTGTATGCACCCCCAAAGCCCTCACCTGAATCCCTCATCAAGGCAATCTCAGCAATCTCCTCGAATGCTTCAAATGGCAAACTCATTTTACTAGGTGACTTCAATCTCGGCTGGCTCTCCTCCACCGCCAAATCCGCCACCCTGAGGATTGAAGCTCCAAATCTCTCCCAACTAATCCAGGAACCCACCCGCCTAAACCACCAGTCTCAAAATCACTCCCTTCTGGACTGGATTTTAACCACTCATCATCATGGGATCACTGCCTCTTGCATCCTTTCCGATGCCCTTAGCGACCACTGCATCACTTATTGCATCTGCAAAATTCACTTACCACAATCTGGCCACAAATTCATCTGGTCTCGCCCACTACACCTCCTAGATGAATCTGCCTTACAGCATGACCTATCTAATGTGGATTGGATGCCAGTCTTCACCTCCCTAGATGTTGACCTTGCCCTATCCCACTTCTGCAACATTTTCCTAAGCACCTGGGACCACTACACTCCCCTCCCCTCAGGAAAGCCAGAGTTAAATGCTATCATCACCCCTGGATCACTTTGGATCTCATCACCTTATGTCGGGCCAGGGACAAGGCATGGAGGCTGTACAAAGCCTTCCTTGCCCCTTGCGACCTCCAAACCTACAAACTTCGAAGAAACAAATGTACAAACACAATTCGGCAATTAAAAGCCTCATATGTCAAAGCACAACTTACTCATAACCAAGCTTCTCCCACATCTTTCTGGAAGGTCTTAAACTCCCTTATTGACCCTCCCTCCAAGGTTGCTAGCCCAGTCCTCAACATCGATGGCAGAACTGTCTCCGACATGGCTACAGTAGCTGAACTCTTTAACTCGTTCTTTACGTCCTGTGTCCTGCCAGACTCCTCCCCCCACTCGACTCCTCAAACTCCTCCCCCTCCTATTCCAGCTTCCTTTTCCCCCTTTCATGCCCCTGGAAGTCTACACTGCTTTCACCTCTCTAAACCAGTCCAAAACCAGCCCTGATGGCTTGCACCCCAAAATGCTCCACATCTCTGCCTCAGTTATAGCCGCAGCCCTAACACATATACTCAACCTCTCTCTATCCACAGCAATGGTCCCCTTCACCTGGAAACTGGCTAAAATTCTTCCTCTGCATAAAGGCGGTGACCGCTCCCAACCAGGTAACTACAGACCCATCTATCTCCTCCCTTTCCTTGCCAATCTCCAAGAATCCCTCATACTATCCAAACTGTCTACACATCTCTCCACAAACAGCCCCCTCTCCCCCTTTCAATCAGGGTTTAGAAAACATCACTCCACTATCACCACCCTACAACGTGTAACTGACTCTGTTTTCTCTACCATGGACAAAGGCCAAACCATCACCGCCATTTTCATAGACCTGGTGAAAGCCTTTGACTCAGTATCCCACCCCCTGCTGCTCTGCAAACTAAGCTCCTTCAGCCTTGCTCAACCTGCAATCAACTGGTTCCACTCTTACCTCCAAAATAGGCAGCAATCTGTACAAGTAGGTGACTCCCTCTCCCCCCACTACCCATCCTCTCAGGCATCCCCAAGGCTCTATCCTTGGCCCCATCCTTTTCTCCCTATTCATAAACGACCTCCCCTCCACTTGTCTCTCCTCTAATGTGCATCTGTATGCAGATCACACTATCATCTTTGCCACAGGCCCCTCCCACCATAGTGTGCTTCCAGATCTTCAAAGTGACTTCAATAGGGTCCAAACTTGTTTCCATAAAAAACAGCTTAAACTTGATGACAAAAAATGATTGCCATGGTATTCAGAACCAGACAAAAGCTCACCTCCCTACCTGCCCCTCCACCAATCTAGACTCTGGACGGATCTCCCCTCGACTCGGTACCTGCCTTCAAGTACCTGGGAATCTGGCTAGATAGCCACCTCAACTTCTCCACCCACATCGAGGCCATCTGCACCAAACTCTGGCCCAAGCTGTCCATCCTGTATCATCACAAAGTCAGCCTTCCCCTCCCCAATCATAGCGAACTCGTAAGCAAAACAATCTCGCCTGTGCCGGACTATGCGAACATCATCTATGGCATTGCCCCATCCTCATCCCTCTCAAAACTTAACATCCATCTCAACTCTTTCTGTCATTTTGCCACCTCCTCTCCCCCACTCACCCACCACTGCCTCATCTACTCCGCCCTATCATTGGCTCCACTCTCGCACAGGAGGACCACCCACTGTGCCTCCCTTATAGCCAATTACTGGTTAGGCTCCCTACCCCCCTACCTCTCTTCCTACCTCTCTCCAGCCAGCTACTCGGGCTACTTCCTCTGACACAGAGACACACGCACTATCCACCTCTCATGCCCCCTCTCTGCCTCTGGCCAAGCTGCCTTTTCCTATTGCCTCCCCCTCCTATGGAACAATCTCCCTCCCAACCTTCTCCAAACTTCATCCCTCTCAGCTGTTAAATCACTCCTCAGGCTACTCCCTTCCCCGCCCTAGTTGCTCACCTGGTCTCACCCCAACATGGGCCTAGCCTACCCTTGGAGGCTTCTGTTGATCAATATTTTGCACTTGCCAACCCCAATTTTGTATACTGCTAATCTACTGTACAACCTCAGTGCTAGTTTTCACACTATTTTGCCACACCAATTGTAAACACTGTATATATAAATGTTTGTAATATACTGTATACGCTACTTCTAGACATGAACTGTCCTAGATGCTGTGTTTAGTTGTACTTTATTGCACACCTCTGTGAAATGTCATTAATGTTTGTACCAAATGTCTGTAGCAAGAAATTGCTGTACTTCTCTCCTACTTTCAGTGTATACCTCATGCCCGGGTCGCACCCGGAAACATGCCTCAGCTCAGTGTGCCTTTCCCGGTCACCAATTTTAAATAAATAAATAAAAATAAATAGATTATAGAGAGGCTGGACATGGGTCAGCAGCATTTTTAAGGTTCATAGGGACTGAAAAAATAGAAATTGGCATAAGAAGGATGATCTAAAAAGAAGGCTACAGCAAAGATAAGCCTTCTGGATCCATATCCTAAATACACTAGAACCAAATGGATTGAATGATGAAATAATGTTACAGAGCTATCTGTAACAGTTAGGCAATATGACATGATCTGCCATTTTCATAGAGACCAATAAGTCGTAAATCTGTTTGAAGCGGCGAGCTTGTGTTGGGCTATGAACAAGCCAAATAAACATGGCCCAATGGCTGCCTGCATATGACAACACTGGGCCAACTAAGGTGCTACCAACTTTGATCAGATGTTGTTCAGCTTGACTTGCAGGCTCTGCTGTAACAAATCTTAATCAGCTGGTTTTCAAGGCTTTATTTGACACTGTACAGCATGACTTGTTTGTTCTTCTCTACCAGCCCGCACATACAGCACGACTTGTCTGCTCTGCTGTGTTTGATTTTTATCAGCATGATTTACCTGCTCTGGTGTAATTTCATTTTTTTCACATAAATTCGCATTAACAGCATGAATTGCCAGCTCTACTGTATGCTACACCAATCAGCAAGACTTGTCGGCTCTGCTGGTTGCCCTTTATAGTTTCTTTCACCAGCTGACACAAATACAACATGGCTTGCAGGCTCAATTGTATTCTTCTCTATAGCCTTAATCTAGATTTCAGCATGACTTGCTGGCTCTGCTAGAAATCTTTGATCTCGAATGTGCCTTTTGCATATAATTAAGTCCTTTTAAATGTCGTGATGGTAGTGTACATTTAAAAATCAAATAACAACAAGAAGTATTTGCGTGTTGGTTTTTAACACTTGGGGCTATCTACTTCTCTGTTTCAGTTTTGTGTGTATCTGTGTATTTTTCATAGCTATTTGATATTTTGATAATTGTCCCGCTTTGACCTTTTGACCTCTGTGTTCATTTCATAGCTCTTCTTTAATAGTTTTGCCAGTTATTAACTGTCTCTTAATCACCTAGTATTAATAGCTCATTTTATTGAGCTAAATTGTTGTATTTATTTGTCTTCGAGTACAGTGCACTTTGTTGTGGTGATGGGTGTATGTCACTTTAATGATCGCTTTTTAAACAACATCACTTAAGGAGTCCATACGCTCTGATGATGACACAATTAGTCGATACATAAGCACATATTGTGCTCTCCTAGCTATGTTTCTAGCCTGTTGGTCCAAAGTAATCCGAGGCATCCTGGTTTGTTTCAGCTCTTTATTGTGGTGCAGTTTTACATGCTTTGCACTTGTTAGCATTTTTACTCCGGTTGACGTTTTACCACGTTTAGCATTGCCTGCATTCTGTTTTCATCCATGCTTATAATGGATGTTGACCTCTATGTATTCTCACAACCTGTTCATGCTTTTGCCATTCTTAACTGAGTGTGTGTAAGCCGTCCATTTTATCTCATCATCATCATCATAATTCATCATCATCATTCATTTTATTAGAAGGCAAATTGAGAGAAGAATGCTCATTTACAGTTGCATCTTGGGTATACATATAAACACAAATATACATACAAAACAAGCATGACACACATTCAATTTTGTAACACTTAAGCTTCATACGTAATATAAAACAGCATCATCATTTAAAATAATAAATATTCACCCAAAACAGTCACAGTGATTATATGTCAGACTCATAAGAGGGGCCCTACAATGGGCAAGGGGGAGTAAAATGTTTAAATTACACTTTGGGAGACAGAGACCACAAAGATAAATTCCCCATATTTGGACTGGAATTGAGGTGTATACAAAATTTGAGTGCTTAGCAAATCAAAGAGTATATTTAGAAGATGTTCTATATTGGAGTGTGTTTAGCAGATATGCTGGTAAGTCAATAATAATAAATCTATAAACAAATAAATACCAGTGCATTTCTCTTTGAGCTGCTAATGAAGTCCATCCCTCATGCTTATATAGCAGACAGGGATGAGTTTTATATGGCAAGCCGGTTATTAAATCTAAGCACACTATGATATAATGAATCTATGATCTAAGAACTGTTGAAGAAGCATGCCTATAGATGCAGTCACCATAATCTGATACTGAAAGAAACAACAAATTGACAAGGAGCTTCCTAAGAGGATAACACAAATAATTCTTATTTCTATTGAAAAAAAGCTAAGAGTGTGTTTGATTTACTAGAAAGACAATATATATGCAACTTAAAGTTAAGTTGGTCATCCAAGATTAGGCCCACATACTTATATGCATAGACTCTTGTTATGTTAGTTCCTTCAATAGATGTTACAGTCAGGTCTGGTGAATCCTGCTGTTTTCTGGTAAAAAGCAGTAATTTCATCTTCTTCTCATTAAAGAGCAGCCTTAGATGCAATAAAGCCTCCTGAATTTTATCAAAATCTGTTTGTAGGTTTCTATGGCTAAGTCAACATTAACATGATGAGTGTACAGTATTGTATCATCTGCAGAGTTGTAATTTTGTGCTATCTGAGCAATCATTTTGGATATCATTTACATATAACAAAAATAGCAGAGGACCTAAGACTGATCCCTGTGGAACTGCTGTGCTGGCAGATGTCATGCTTAATCTGATCTCATTCATTTTAACATACTGCAGACGTGATGTTGAATATGAGTGGAACCACATCAATGTGGAGAACCCCAATCCAGATATTTTAATTTATTGAGCAAAATATTATGATCCACCATGTCAAATGCTTTTGATAAATCTAAAAAGATTACAGGTGTGTTATGTCATTTGTTAAAGACTTCAAAAACATCATTAGTCACTTTTGAAATGGCATGTACAGTGTTATGACCTTTTTTAAAACCTGATTGTTTATCTGCATACGTAAATAAAAATGCCAGTTGTTTGTGCTTTTGGCCTCCATTGGTCTAGTTTTATCTATGATGCTGACCTCGACCCCACTTTCTGTGGGTGCATTATGACTGTCATTAATTCACTCCCAGGTATGTGCACAGGGCATAGCCTAAGTGAGAGCCCCCCTTCCTTGTGAACTGTAAGAAAGCTGGTAATTAATATTAAAATGGGTAATTGTGGACATTGTTCCCTAGTAGCTCTGATAAAAAGCAGTGGTTGGAAGCTTGAATTATTCTGGTCAGAAGTAAAAAATGTATTAAAGAAACATCCCAGGTAAAGAGTAGAGAGGTTGACAATTTGCCCTTTATTGTTACCTTTAGGGCAGCCCCAGGGCGTTGGAATACATTATATGTAGATATCTGAAAGCAATCTCCCTGCAAATTTATTAAACAAAAACTGAAGGCATCTGCTGAATCAAGCCTTTCTTAGTCTTTATAACTTATTCATTTAATTCTTTAGTTCCAACTGCACTGTGTATAGTAGAGTTACTTCCATATTTACGGCTGCATGGGCAGAGCCCTGCAGGCGTTAGATCACATCACTGCAGGAAGAAAGAGACCATGAGTGGAATTCATCTCTGTCTTGTTCTGCAGTGATGTGGCTAGCTATCCACACCGCTGTGGTCTTTGGTGCTGTGTAGTGTCTGCTCCTTGCCTGTCCTCCATGGATGGATGGAGCTCCCATCCATGGCACAATCACTCCCCCCTTGGTGGAATACTTTAATGCAGTACTTCCACACTAAGGTATGCACATGCGTACAGAGTTATTTAAAGAAACACTCACTGTGTCCAAGATAGCTGCAGTGCCTTAGTGTGTATGTCTGAAGTAATGGGCATGTGTGAGCATAGCAGTTATGTTGGACATGGCACTTCTGTGCCATGCACTCTGGCTATGTTAATATTGCCAATATCTGGGGCCCAATCTCCATGTTGGCCCCCCCAGCAGTGAGTGGCACTGGGGAGCCCACCACCAGTGTCCAGAAATAGTTTCAATATAAATAATAATTTTCTGTATCCTGACACTGGGATGCCCAACCCCGGTGTCAGATGCCTCCCCAAGCCCATTGTTTTCCTATCAGGTGCCGACATCGGGGGCCTAATCCCCATGTAGGCAATCACAAGTCCTCCCACTGCAATGTGGTGTCCCAAAATTACTTTACTAAATGTTCTGAAAACAAAATGCCCCTTGATGTCTTTTTAACCTGAAAAAATAAAACTGCCCCATCATCCCTGCTGTCCCCTTTCCCCATCCTGACCCACCACTGAGCCCCACACACCCCTGCCCCTCCTTACCCTATACTTACCTCCTGAGGTCCCTATGCTGTCATCTTCATGGACTGAGACACATCTGCACTCTTCAAAGCTGAACTGTGAACTTAGGAATAAAGACAAGTGCCATATAATGTATTTCAATGGAGTTTGAACTTCTGCTCACAACTTTGACATTTTTATTTTCCACCAAATTTTTAACATGGCCTTTTGGGACCCCACCTCATGAACATTGCAACTGTCATTTCATTAATTGGGCCTGGAAAGTGATTTTGCGGTTGCTGCACAAAAATCACCTTTTGGGGCTGAATAACAAAATTTCACCACCAGAGTTCATGATATGGGGTCCCAAAAAGGCTATGTTGTAAATTTGGTGAAAAAAACCCTACAAATGGCTGAGTTATGTGTGATTGTTGAAAATTTTCTATGTACTCACATAACTTCATTAATTTTCAATATTTTGACTCCAAAGTTTCAACATAGCCATTTTTTCACACCACCTCATGCACAGTAACTAGATGATATGCAATCACCTGTCTCAGAATGTCAGGAGCAAGGTGGCCAAGAAATCCCCAGTTCATGAAATGCGGATAAGACTTACAGGATGGTGAGGGATATGTTCTGGAGAGAGGCCCAATTCCAACAATGATGAACAGCCACTGCACACACCACCATAACTTTTAATGTGTATATCCTACCATATTTATTTGTATTGTCTTGACACCAATGCCCAACGTTTCACCCCATAGGGCTTCATAAAGAGTTTTGTGCTCCTGTATGAGTAGTCTACAAACTGTAATGATCAATTCTTAATCTGCACAATGCCTCCCTGCACATTGAGTATAGCACTCTAATAAATTACTGGGATTTTTTTCTGGGGCATCTCAACTCAAGACAGAATTTAGTAAATATTTGTGTTTTCTTTAATGCAGTTATCATGTTTAATTGTAAGTAGGGATGGGCAGACTGACCCGCCTAAAATCAGAACCCCCCCGGGATCCAATGTAGCCCGGCAGACCCATATAAATAAGAACCCATTGCATAAGTGTACCAAGTCCAGATCTGTCAGCCATGCATAGCTAGATGATTAAAAAATGTCCCGCCTGTGGTCGGAGCTGGCTTTTTTTGTTTCCCCTTTTCCTGGCTTTTTTTCTAGACCCCACACTTTGGGGCCGCAGATCAAAAGTTCAGGAATTCCTCTCCTGGTAAAGTATCTGTGGACTGGACCACTGGCAGCCAGGCAGTCACTGACTCAGTGTGTATTATTGTCACTAGGCAAAGGGGGGGCGGTGGGCTCCTGGGTGAGTGTCTGTGTGTGTCGCTGTGCTACTATGCTTGCTCTCCTCCTCTGACCAGAGACTCCTTCTTTTAGTGCTGATTGATCTGTCTCTGTGTGTGTACGGGCAGCCAGCATGTGTGACAATTTCCACAGCATCCCTCTCTCTACTTTATTGGAGATGACCCTGGGAGAGACAGCAGACAAAGAGTCAGTGAGATGGAGTTCGGAGTGGATCAAATTGGTCACCTAGGCTTGGCTGCCTGCCTGAACTGAATGTACCACCCATGAGATAAAAAATACCTCAGTCTCCCTGCGGGGCCTGAGTTGTCTTCTGCAGATGCTCTCTCTGGCCTCTTGGCTCTACCGTACTGCAGTTCGGCCTGCAGTAGCTTGAGCCTCAATGCTCCCTGTCCTCTCAGTGCAGAGAGTGCAGCAGAGACCAGAGGGTCATCATCATCACCTTGCTTGCATGTTGAGTCGTGGCTTAGTTTGTATCTGGAGCAGATATAACACTAGCAACAGCAGCAGTCAGTGCATTGGCAAATCTTTACTTAGGAAAGTATAATTATTTACAAATGTGTACAATGAGATCCGATGATGATCTGAATTATTTTTTCTTTGAATGGGGGGAAGCTCCAGCTTGAGTAAGAAGAAGGAAGGTAGGATTCAGAATAGAATGGATTTTTCTTTGGGGGGGTGATGAGTCACTGTCTTCACTGAAAAAAGAGGTGGATGCTGCCTGGAACAGTATTCAGTGGAGGTGGTTGGAGCGAAGCTTCAAGCATGCGTGGGATAGACAAAAGGAAATTTTATTGGGGGTTGGGGGGCTAGAGAGCAATGGTTATAGCATAGGAAGGGAAAAAGGGCAGACTGGGTGGGCCAAGTAGTCCTCATCTGCCATCAAACTCATGTTTCTCTGTTTCTGGTAAATAAACACCTTTCCCACGCAAGGGCTTGTATCCACCCTTCCTACGCTGGGGTCTGCACACCTCCTCCATAACCAGCCTCCTCATGGGTAACCCAACAGAATTTCACACACTGCCTAGAATGCCCCCAGCATGCCAGATTGGGCCTGTGACCTGCCAAAAGGTCCACCCCCAAATCAACCCAAACCGCACATACTGCAGCTGCTTTAAATGGGACTTTGTATTTTGTGGTTAGCAAATCCTGTCAAAACAAAAGGGCCAAGGGTAATAAAAAGAAAAATACAGATCAACCTGGCAGGGGGGGAAGGGATAGGGAAGGCCAACAGGCAGAGCTTCAGTGCTCACTCAGAGTCAGTAGTTAGTACCTGCTTGAACTTGTATCTGGTGGCAGATTTTGTGCTCTGCTACTGTCTTCTGTTGCTGCCCAGTTTGTTGCCCTAACTAAAACCTGTAGTAAAAAACAGCTAAAAAGAACAAAAGGGCCAAGAGGAATAGAAAAAATACAGATTAACCTGGCAGGGGAAGGGATGGGGCAGGCCAACAGACAGAGCTTCAGTGCTATCGGTAGTCAGTACCTCCATGTGGCAGGTTTTGTGCTCTGCCAATGTCTCTTGTACAGAGAAGGAGCTAGTGCAACAATGACAAACTGTCAAATGTCCACTGGATACTACAAAATGGGAATGGAATCCCCAGGTCAGAATGGTCAGTTTACAGTTACACCACTGTGGAGGCAGGAACAGACTAAGGAGGTCAACTGCTGGATCATGTACTTAATTGACCAGCACATCAGTGCCATAAGCTCACAGTTTTCATTTCCTGAAATGCTGTTTACAATTCTATGTGTGTGTCATGACTCTAGTGCCACTTTATGCAATTTTATGGCAGATTTTCAGTTTTCCTCATGTTTTACAAAAGGTTCTTATTTAAATCAGAACCAGTCAGAACTAATCAGAACTTTGGCCTGGATCCTGATCCTGATAATAAGGGTCAGGACCTTTTCAGGTCCACCATCCCTAATTAAGGTGTGTTTTATAGAGCCTAGAGATGGGTGATCCATGGCATAGACTGCCTGGCCCACTGAGCACAATGCCTCCAATTAGGGATTCTCATTTGAAGGCAGGCCATGGGAATGGTAACAGTAGTAGCTTTCTCAGGCCTTGAGCTGTAGCATACATCTGGCTGTGGCCTGGGAGCTGGCAGCAACCTGCACTGAGTTGGCAAGTATAGTGTCTGTAGAGGGCATCCGGAAGGAATACCTGTGCCTTAGTCGTGTCCAATACTGCACCTATGGATTGCCAACATTGGCAAAAAGTCAGAATAAATTTGGGTTCATTGATCAGGAGTTCCACTTGATTAACAGCTGACAGTTTTGTCTGAAACAATGTCTATAAAGTCACATCCCAGGACAGCACTTTTAGAATCCAATTTGTCCTGGTATGAAAATACATAGTGGGCTGATTGATGAAAGGCCACAGCCACCACAGCTGAGCACTTGGTGAAGACCCATGGCACTGAGGAAATGCAAAACGGCAAGACATAAAACTGATGGTGCCTGATTTCCAAGAGGATGTACAGTACTGGTGATTGCAGCACCAAATCTTGAAATGCAAGTATGCATCCTGCATATCCAGGGCACACAGCTAATCTACAGCTAAGGTATTTAATGATCAGGAGAGGTGGGGCCTTCTGCTAGTTAGAAAGCTCACCTCTGGCCCTGGTAGACTCTTATGGGCTAGCACTCCATTTAAAAATAAATGAAGCCTGAGAGTTTTTTTTCCACACATGACAAACAGAGAAAGCAGTAGGGCGACAGCTCATACTGGCATGTTAGAATTGAAAAAGCAGGGACCTGACCTATGAGGAGGTCACCTTGCCATTGGTGGTCAGGCTAATCATGTTTTGGCCAAATGACGAGATCAAGAATCCCCTTTAAGGACATTCTCTGGTGTTCAGCAACCCCATGTCAAAGTCATAATTTTGGCCCAGTACATGACGGTCGCCTAAACATTTAAAATCCACAACAAAAACATGGGCTGCCATGCTTATTTTTAATTTACATTGGTGAGACATAATCTCTTTATGGAAAAAATCAGGAAGAGGTCCGATTGTTTTATGTGGTTATAACATTAATATTTTATATGTGAACATGAGTGTGAAAGAAGCGAGTGAAATAAAAAACATATTTGTCATGCTTTCTTTTTTTTCCACAAAAGAAAACATAAAGAGCAAATTACCAATACTGCACTGTGATACCCTCTTTAACTGATATTCCCCACAAAAGGAATATATTTGTATGTTTTATACATAAAACCATTTCAGACCCATGTCATTTTCATAACACTTTCTTGATAGATGTGAATATGGTTATGAATATAGAAACAGAAAGAAATATAGGGATGCCATACTTCTTTTGGCTTTATCTGCTTTCAAAGTTGCAGTTTCAGAGGTGTCCTGCTCAGGACAAAAATAATTTAAACGTCCCAATAAAAATAAAACTTACAAGAATGCTGTGCGAACAATTCAAAAATACATGCACAATGGTAAGGACTTTAACATAAATAAACAGCCTAACCAAAGACAGTCAGATATTTAGGTAAAATGCCTGGAATGATATCAACTGCTGCAATTTTGGGAGCTAATTTCCTTGCTGCCATCCTGTATATATTCTTAGCTGGACATGACATAATAGGATAAATCATTATTCTAATAATGCTTCCATATATTTAAGAATGTACTTGTGCCAGAAAACAACACTGAAAACTTTTTCGAGAGCATCAGAAAAATGGGAATTTGAAACACCAGGGAACATCTTTAAAATGATGGCATGAAGACAGAAAGTGAGTAAGACAATGAAATAACTTTAAATGATTTGCAGACTGTTTACAGCAGCACTATTTGTATGTGTGTGTGTGTGTGGGGGGCAATGCACTGGCTCTGCTTAATTCTGATTTTGTACACACACAAGTATAACTTCTATAAGATCTAAGAAAAATGTATAAGAAATGTGAATAAATCTAAGTAAATTAGTGTGTGTGGGGGGGGGGGGTGGAGCTCCACACCATGTTGAACCTTTGATTGCCTTCATGTATCCTCAGATTTTAAAACTCTTAAGTTCTGTTTATTTTAAATGACATTTACAGCTGGCAGTCCTGCAGTTTATTTTTTGCTCCAAGCCTCAAGTCATATTGTTCTGAGTTTGTTGGGAAGCTCCCGGTTTCTATTGCAGAGTTGGGTATGACTGGCGTTTAATGCGGCAGAAGTGGTTAAAGGCATTCAGAGATTTAAATGCCTTAACCTTGCCGGTTTGATATTTATTAACTTAGCAGCCAACTGTTTTATAAGTCCAAATGTGTTAAGACTGCTGCACTGCTACTCTGCTCCATAGGCTCATTCTGAGTATTTTACTGCTTGTGGGTCTTATACACTTTATTTTACTTAGAGTGCTTGTTAATGATACCTGCCATGACCACTGTTTAAATGTAAAAAGCACTGTTAGCTATGGAAACTTGAATTATACTCCATGTCTTATTGAGGTCAGATTGGAAATATTCAATTAGTAGCACTTTTACTGCTTTTTTACTGAAAGCTAAAAGTTGGATCAGTCTCTGAACTATTCTCTTGCCTGGTCAACTGCCAGTTTTTGGTGTTGTTTGTGGCTGATAAATGCACCCGATGAGCAGAGAGATCCCAATAAAAGAATCTGAAAATAAGAAGTGAGGTGAGCGATTCTGGAGAGAGAAGAGAGAGAGTGGAAACTGACTCACCCAGGCTGAAGGAAGGTAACCTCAAGTGATCTCACTGGTAGCACTATGTGCTGACATGCACTTTGTTTTTATTGCAGGTATGCTGTTGTTGCCTAGGGAAAAGGGTATCTATTTTATCTGAAATGAACTAAGAGTTATTGCTTTCAGTCTGTGATGTTTTCTTTTTTCCCTAGATTTTTGCCTGCAAGACAAAAGGAGAGCCCAGAGTTATGGCTATAAGAAGGGATGGAACAGTTGATAGAAAAACATTTTACAGTACAAATCTCATGCTGATCCCAGCTTTAGAGAGACAGCCTTGGGAGTTGGAGCAGCAATGGATTACAGTAATAATAAATGCTTGTGACAGAGGCCAGTTATGAGTAAGTGGTGAAAGTGATATTAATTCTAAAGCAATCTTCACAAAGTATCGCTGGAGTGCTTCGGCAGAGGTATGAGCAACCCAGTTATTTTGTATTAGATTTGAAATGGTTAATAACGACTATCAACATTTTTATAAAAGCTGTTTGGATGTCCTGGCATTTTATAACCTAATAAGAGTTTTACCTTGGTTTAATTTATGATTTTGTTAACTTTACAAAATCTTTTCTTTTGATGTTAGCCTTCTTTGCCTTACAACTTGTACTCCCAGAACAAATCTACCTTTGTAACTTAGAAATTATCTGCTTGAGTCTCCTTATGGGAGGACAAACTTAAGGCACTTTATTCGCTCTTGGTCAGTGGTTAAACAGATGAAAGAAATTGGGATCACAAAGATTTAAAATGCATTGGGGCCATGGGACCGATGGTTGGAAGACAGCTAAGTATTTTCAGACATTTTAAAAATTTACTATGCATTCTATGACCAATTCTTTTACCAACCTTGATATGCTTTTTGGACTTATTTTGGACCACAGCTCAATTTACTTTCCTTCTCTGAACTAAATATATATTCTACTCTTGAATGTGAACAAATGACTCCTGAGGAGTTACTTTTATTTGTTGCATAACCTTGATGTCTTATTTCTGAACTTAATCCTGGATGTATTCTAAAAAAAGTAGCCTTGTTTTTCTATGATCAAGATTTTGCCTCATACTGAGTTTGATCTCAGCTGAACATATGGTAGTTACAGTAGATTAAGTCACACAGATTGACTTGAGTTTTAAAAGACCATTTGAATATTTCTTTTTATAGTCTAAATGATCAGATATGACTTTTTCATTTATTATATATATTTGTGTGAATACTTGCATGCTGTTTTTTGTTTTAAGGAGATAGATAATCTGTTTCAGTTACCAATACTTAGGTTAGATAATTGATATATTAACTTTGTATTGCCCTTATATAATGAACAATAATAAGCTGGTTCTGTGAAAGGCATTTTTAAGGTTTTATAGAATTAGGGTTTGATCTAGAAGAGAGTCCCAAGGAGGGCCTGGGAATTGGCAACAACTTTCTTGGTCATGTCCTTTAAAATAAGAGGATGTTCTGGTTGAACCTGTTAAATATTGGGCATTGATTAACTTGGTGTAGTGCTTACGATGAAACCAATCATCTGGGACAAGTGTAACCTGAATTAGGACATAACCAGACATTTGCTGGCATTTAGAAGGCAGAAAGTCTCAGATGTAAACTTCCCTTGCAATTTACCAGTGACAAGTGTTTATTATGGGCCCAGATGGTCGTTTTGGCTAAAGGAAAGCACATCCAATTCATGGAATGGCAAGTACTAGGGCTTAGCCCATTTGTCACCACTAGGTGGATTTAGGGTGGTATTCAGAGCTCTAGCCATGCTATAGCTAGATACGAAGTCTAGTGGATCCCTTAAGTCTGGATACACAGATATTACACGGGGAAATCCTGAGGCCTGCAGAAAGGTTTTCTGTTGTCTAAACAAGATGGGAGGATCAGGAATATCCAATTGAATAATGTTTTATTTAGTTTATTTATTTGTTGAAATCTTGGATAAAACCATTGAGCAGATGTTCTTTAATTGGTTCCACATCAGTTGACAAATACAGACTGGTACAATAAACAGGGATAAATATACACACACACATATATATATGGTAGTGGAGATCTCACATTAAAATTGATGTACAGGGGTAGACTCTACTGAGCAATTGTATAATGTATACCTGCATCCTGGAGAGAGATAAAGCATTAGGAGTGGACACAGAAGGAGAAGAGAAGAGAGGATGGCAGAGGTAGGATAAAAGGATAGGATGGGTGGGAGTGGAAAGAGGCTAGGGTAGGTAATAGATGTGGTGGTGAGGTGTGGCTGTGCCACGGGGAAGGGTGGGGAGTCAATGAAGTGCAGTCAGGGCTATCCAGGGTACAATTGACAGGGTAGATTAAGTGCTGGTGGTGGATTACCTTCTTCAGCAGTCATAGTTACTGTCTTGAAGGGGATCTAGTGGAGCAGGCACAAGTATTTGTGGCAAGAAGGCAAGGCTAATCTTGTGTTTGAAATGAGCCAATCGGCCAAGTGCATCAGAAATGACTTGAGGAAGTGCATTTGTCCAGAGCGGGCACAGTAAGAGAAGCCCCACTGTGCCAGTGTAGTGTGGCACCTTGGCACATGGAATACTTGTGAGGTGGTGCTCTGGTCTGTTTTGAGCCCTGAGGTAGAGTCAGTAGGTTCTGTACACCTGCGCAGTATGTTTAGGGAGACATTTTGATGAGGAGGCAGGTTTGATATCTGATTTTCCATCAAGCTGCAGCCAGCCTGCCATGACATAGAGATCACAGGTGTGTGTGAGTCTAGCAGCATCTATGAGGAGATGGCAGGCTTTATTTAGGGCAGTAGAGATGCGGTGGAGGGCTGTATCTGTTGCAGATCCATAGATCACCAACCCATAGTCGATAAGTGAGATAACTGAACTGTTTATGGCCATGTTCAGGGCTTCATGAGTGAGACAGTGTCTGTGCCGGTATAGAATCCCATTTCTTGTATCGATGGCCCTCGTGGTATTGGCAATGTGCTTGGCATATGACAGGGTGGAATCAATCGTGATGCCCAGGCACTTGAAATGCCGAACAAGCTCCAGAGTGGTATTGCCATCATTTGTGATTGCAAGAGGAAAGGTTTTGAGTTTGCTTTGGGAGAGTAGAGAATATCATGGTCTTAGTCTTTTTATAATTCAAGACCAGTTTTAAATTTCTCTTTTGCAGATGCAAGCCTTTTTTTAGATCCATCTTTAGAAGTTCAGGGTGTCAATTGCTGGTGAATATGATTGCATCATCTATGTAAAGGAGCATCTGACATGGACAGGAGGCCGGGAGATTATTTAAGAATAAACTGAACAGCATCGGTCCTAATATGGATCCTTGTGGGATACCAGATCTGACAGGTCTGCTATCTGAGAGGACTGCCCTGATCCTAACCTCTTGGTAGTGGTTGCTCAGGTAGCTATCGAACCAGTCCTGAGTTTCAGATGAGAGTCAATGTCTGTTAGTTGGTTGAGGAGGAGCCCATGGTGCACCGTATCAAATGCCTTTGATAGGTCGATGAATGCTGCCCCAACCAGGTGGCCTTTTTCTAATGCTTGGTGGACATAGCCTATAATAATGTCTTTTTCATTTTAGTCGAGCCTTTTTTATGCCTATTTCTGTGGCCCAAGTATATTGCATTATTATTATTATTATTGTACTTTTTGAATAATTGACTACCCCTGAGTAAGAACAAAATGATTATTTGAGATCTTGATAAAGAATCCTCATACAACGCTAACAACTAGAGGACTTGACATATTAACCTGCGCCTGGTTTTTGATTTATCAGAAATCAGTAGTCACACTTGCATTGCATATCTGGCAATTTTCACTTTCCTATAACCAGCCAATCAGGAATTAACAAAATGGGAAATAGGTCTCTTAAAATGAGGATCTAGCAATTTTAGTAGATGTACAAATATTAATGTACCGTAATGACTTGGTATTTGTGCTTGTTTTTACTTTTCTCATTGAAAAGACTTGTAGTCAAACAATAAAGTTGAAACCTGAAATGTAACTAAATTAGTCAGGGTTGAGCTTGCTATGGCCTTAATCACACAGCTAATCTCTCTGCAGCAGCAGAAAGAGATGGGACTGAAGGGAGACCATTCAGGTCCCTTAGGTTCAGGACATGATATAATTTGCCAGTCTTCTTGGGAACCAGGAAGTATCTGGAATAGAAACTATGATTCCTTTTAGTCATGGGTATAGGTTGAATAGCCTGTCTGTCTAAAAGGATCTGGCCTTCAGTCCATAAGACTGACAAAGAACATGGAGGGTAATGACAAGTGGTTGGAGGATACGCCAGACCAGCTGCTAGCAGTTCAAACACATGACCTGTTCAAACCGAGGACCCACTCATCTAACGAGATCTTTTGCTATTTTGTTAGAAACAAGGGGACTCTGTCCTACCTGAATTCCTGTGTTATTTAGAGGAGCTGGAAGGGTGGAAGGAAGTCAGAAAGTAGCGGGGGCAGCTGGGACACTGTCAGCACCCAGACCCTTAGGGTCTTGAAGTGGGCACCTAAAGGCTGAGGCCAAGGGATGGGAGTTCTAAGGGCACCTTGCCCAGAAGGACATCCATGGGTGCAGCAAGAACCCTTCAAAAAAATTCATGCTGTCACCCTCATGGGGGCTGGGACGTACCTCTAAGATGCCCTCAGTTGTCTTGGGAGGAGTTTGGGTCATGATGGAAGAGGTTTGTAAGATTATCTCAGAGTTGCAGTGCACATGTTGTGAACTAGATCCAGGTCTTACATAACTACTAGTGAGTTGTGTAGGGTTACTGGGTCCAGTGTTCATAGAAATTGTTCACTACTTCTTATTGAAGGGTGTCTTTCTAGTGGCATTGAAAAATGCTGTGGTTCAGCCCCTTCTGAAGAAACCATCATTGGACCTGGACATCCTGGTGAATTATTTTCCCATCTGTAACATACCATTTTTAGGTATGGTTATTGAGAAGGTTGTAGTGCTGCAGCTTGAGGCACACTTGACAGCCTATCACATATATGAGCCCCTCCAGTCTGGTTTCAGATTTAGGTATAACACTGAGGTGGCATTGGTCAGCTGTATAATGATCTTGTGAAGTCAAGGGATAGGACTGAATGGTCAATTCTTGTCCTCCTCAGTCTCTGTAGCATCTGACACTGTAGATACAGGTTGTTGGCGGAATGTCTGAGGGAATATGGAGGACTCATTGGCACAGTCATCTGCTGGTTTGAGTCTTACCTCAGGGATAGGATGTGAAAATGCTGATGGGAACTTCCTCATCACCCTCAATGCCCCTGCTTTGTGGCATGCCCCAGAGTCGGTCCTTTCACCTATGTTTTTTATAGTGTACATGCTGCCCTGGGAAAGACCATCTTGTTACAGTTTGGGTTTCATTGGTGCAGATGACAACCAGCTGTATCTGTCATTTGCACCCAGGATGCTGAATACTTTCAGGGTGCTTAATTTGTGCCTGGCTGAAAGTTAGAACTGGATGGCATCTAGTTGGATGAGACTTAACCCAGGAAAGACAGAGGTACTGTAGATTGAGCCGGGTCATGGGTGGTACAGCAGTAGCAGAAGATGTGACAGGGCTTCAGCTAGAATCCTCTGGGCTGTTGGCCTCTGCTAAGGTGACAATCTGGAGGTGATTCTGGATGAGCAGCTGAAATCTGAGGTTCAGGTGTCAGCTGTAATCCAGAGTGGCTTTTAACATTTTAGGAATATCAGCCGGAATAAGTCGCTTATTCCCCCACCAGACCTGTTGACAAAAGTACTCTACATGTGTTTGTAACATCCAGGCTGGAATACTATAATGTGCTCTATCTTAGGGTGAATTGAGATACCTATGATGCTTGCAGCTGGTGCAGAACACAACAGCCAGGTTTCTGACTACCTTCTGAGGTCATGTCATGTAACTCTGGTCCTACATAGAATTGCACTGTCTGTCTGTGAAGTGGCATGCTGTCTTCAAGTTGGCTTGCTAAACTACAAGGCCCTGTATGGGCTGGGCCCTAGTTACCTGTTAGAACTCCTGTACCCTCACTAGCCCTTACACCTTCTCCTCTTCACTAAGGTGGGTCTGTTTCTGGTCCCTAGTGCCAGGCTTAAATCCTCAGGGGATCGAACATTTGAGGTGGTGGGCCCTTGGATATGGAACACACTACTCAGGGTACTGATGGAGGCACCCACAGGCATTCAGAGATCATTGAGGTCTTCTGTGATTTCATTCACCCTAATAATGCTGCTATTTTATTTCTACTTCTGCTATGTTATATCTATCTATTAATTTATATATATATTTAATGATATCTATTTTTTTATAGCTTTTTATTTTATACTACTGTTCCTCTTATTCTGTAAATTTGAATGTTATGGTCTGTTATGTATGGTTCCCTGCAACTATGGGGAAGGGTACCTTAGAAATCAGCATACTACTACTGCTACTTCTAAGGGACAAGAAGAAGCAGATAGTTATTTTTGAGGACTGTAAGTCTCGAAGAGTCAGTTACACACTGTGGACAAAACGTATCTGGCTACAACAAGGTAAGTTAAGAGCCGATTGTTGCACATTGATTGCGAAACCAGCCACCCACTGCCAATAGTATGTGCTATGCTGGATACCAGAGGTGGCAGCACAGACAAAAGCATCAGAAGCATTAGAGGCAGATAACAGTAAATGCTTTACAGCATCCAGAGCAGGGTAACTCACTGCTGGATCTCAGTTTCAACAGAACCTTGTAGCAGTTTGTCAATCACAGAAGAAAGTGACTTCCATAGGCTGTTCTGCTATTTTATCATGCAAGTCTGGTTGGTGGTAATACCAATACCTAATAAACCAGAGACATATATTCATTTGTTCATAACATCCAATTTCCTGTATTCATTGTCAGGAGGTAAAAAGCTCATATGCTGTGGTGCTCAAGATCTGTCATGAGTGGCAGTTATAACCAATGAGTCAGTTTCTGTCTAAATGGTGTGGTAGGAACAATTAATAATTCATACAGATCCTGTTTTGAGAAGTCCTCCTTCCCAACAGCAAAACACAGCTTGTTCTGCATGAGGTGCAAAAGGGCCTGAAAAGAGGCAACCACAGTGAGAGACCTCTGGGTTTAGACCAAAGTGACCGCACTACATGAGGAAACAGCAAAACTAGAGTCAAAGCCTATAGGCTGCTCCATGTCATCTTTCACTCCTTCATCTATTTCCTCCATAACCTGGATTTTAGGGTAGCATTCCTCCTCCTCTTCCTCTTCTTCTTCTTCCGGCTGATAAACAGGAACACTAGGCTTCATCACTAGTGACCTGAAGCACTCCACATAGTGCAAGAAAGCAGCAGCAAAGGCAAACAAGATGCGGGATACATATCTAGGGGGATCAGTAGTAAGAGAGAAGAGGTTATACTGCCCATGTAGACGTCACTGGTAAGGCCGCATCTAGAGTATGGAGTTCAGTACTGGTGCCTACACCTCAAAAAGAATATTAACCTGCTGGAGAAGGTCCAGAGGAGGGCTACAAAGATGATAGCTGGTCAGCAGAGTAAGGCATATGAGGAGATGTTGAGGGCACTGAACATGTACTTCCTGGAAGACAGGAGAGAGAGAGGTGACATGATTGGGACCTTCGGGTACTTGAAAGGGATAAATAAGGTTGATAAGGACAGTCTCTTTAAGCTGAGTGGCAACCATAACATGAGGGACACAGTCTTAAGTTGGAGGGTGGGAGGTTTAGGAGAGGTCAGGAAGCACTTCTTCACAGAGAGGTGGTGGACACTTGGAATGCACTGCCAAAGTAATCTTGTTGAAAACAGTGGACAGCTTTAAGAGAGCTGGGACAGGTATGGGGAGGGTAAGGGTCATGGGTAGGGAGGATGGGAGGGTGTGGAGGAGCAGGAAAGTAGCTCAAGCTGTGGGCCCTGCAACATGAGCAGATTTGATAGACCAAATGGCCTTCTTCTGCTGGCTTCTTCATATGTTCATAGGCTGCCTAGGTAGTCATAGAGGAGGCATAGGGTTAATGACAGAGGTAGACCCAGTTGAGCCAACAACAGATATTGATGGCATCGACTGGTGAGAAGGCAGTGCCAGCAACACAGTAATTGTTGACAGCAGTGATAGAAGCAGGCACTGAAATGATTTAGATATACCGTAGTTGCTAGTATAATTGCCATTGACAGTGCCAGCTAGTGTGCTATTGACACTATTGATGATGGAACAGTGTGGTCATTAACAGCTGTACACAGCTATTAGCAGGTCAGCCAGAGCCAGTTCCTGACCCTAGTTTCTGAATGATGATTGGGAGGAGCTTTAGTAATGGAGGTTGCAAATGTGGCCTTAGAGTTACCCTCTCTATCAGCATGCAGTGGTGACTGGGATCTAAAGGGAGGCCATTACTTAGAAAGCATCCTTTGGCGATGGTCCAATGATGAAGCCTTTTTTGGCTTCTCTGTGGCTGGCTCCCTGGAAGGTGACAGCATGGCTATGTGATTAGGAGACAAGAATTGGTTCCCTGGGAACCAAACCCAAAGAATGAGATGATGAAAGATGTGTAGATGCTGGCATTGACCACTGAGCGATTTCCCTTTTCTGCAAGAAACTCTCCAAAGCTTTTCTACGATGTTTCCTCCTTGTCTGATTAAAGCTCTGGTGAATGGTGTAGTTCTTCACATCATGTGAGAAGCTCAGACAGTTGAGACAGCAGATGTGAGCACCATCATTAAATATTTTAATGTCACACAATAGAGATGAAAAAGGGTTTGAGGCTTTTTTGCAGTATTCAATGACATACCAACACAGGTGAAGACTTTAACAACAAAACAAGAGCCAATAACTAATATTGATTTAGGCATTTTCTTCACAATCTGACAAACAGTTGATGAGAAAAATGGAGGTATGGGGCTGCCCACCTTATACTGGCACAGATGATATGCATCAATGTGGGCATCTCCAGCCAGGCAAAAGTTAATGTTTGAGTGGGCCTGATACTGATACTTTACAGTTCAGTTCCAAATGTCTGGATCTGTGGAGGGAGGGGTCCTTGAAAATCTGCTACTACTACTACTACTACTACTACTATACTAACCTCATGCTCTCCACAACTACAGGCTACAGTACTGAGAACCAATGGAGTCAGTAAATGTGAAGTATAAAAAGACAGACTACTTGCTTTGAGTAGGTGACCAGAGCAAGCCTGCTAAACTAATGTTGGCATGGGCTGTTGGGGAGGAGAGGGGTTGTTTGATTCAACACATCAAGTTATGGCTTTGCATTTTGTAGCTGCCTTTCTATATGCTTTTGCTCAGCCTACCATAGCAGTTGTTGTACAGTAGCCCAGCCACTCTGGTGTTAGTTGGAAAACAGCAAGAGGCATTGGTCATATTTCTTGCACCACTCCCAGCAATAAAATAACCATTTGTTACAAATTTTGATTTATGATCATCTCTCTTAGCCTTTTTATTGTCTTGTCCTTTTTGTATACTTCAAAGTGCCATGTATTGCTGCTACTATCCCAGGACACCTGTGGAAAAGAGATGCTTTTCATAGGATATTCCTACATGACTATATTTTTAAATAAAAAATACACAAACAGACAAACAGATAAATGGTTGCAACTGAATTACATGTGGGTGGGACTGGTCCCAAATCTGAAGCAGCAACTGGAATTACTTCAGTTGTTACCACCTCAGTATCATCCAGTTCCCAGTCATCTTTCACCCATGGTTGTGGGCCTGCAAGTAGTTATGGTGGTGGTTTTGTTCTTGGCTACAACAAAGCAGCCTACCTAATCTGCTACCTGCCATAACAGTGTAGCACTAGCAACCTCCTGACCACCCTTCACAGAGTTGTGCCAGCTGCCACAGTCACTGGGTTTGGTGGCTCCTTGGCATTATAGCTATCAGCTTAAGCATCGTTGGCTATAATTTAGTTGTCTTTGATGTACTTATATATTTTATACACATTATTATTATTTCCTTGCTTATACTGCACAATGTCTCAGGACTCTAGGTAATCAATGTTGACTGTAATTTAGTTGTGTCTTTTGATGTATTTGTACATTTTTATATTTCTGCTTTGTATGTAACCTGAATTCAGTGTGCTATGATTATATTGCACAGTGTCTCAGAACTCTACTGTAAATGATCAAAATCTCCATGGAAATCCTGTCTACTTTACTATAAACGTATTTTACTATTGTACTACTAAGCAGTAGCTCTTTGTTATCATGACACTAGCCATGTCCAAATTGCTGATGGTTCCTACATTTCCATGGGTGTAGTACTTGAGAACCCTCCCCCAACCGTGGGCATACCTGTTGTGACCTCACATTGTTTCCCTTATAGTCTGTGTCTCTATATGCAGTGGTGTATTTTGTTGCACTACTGCTGCTGGGTGTGGTAGCACTGACTCTCTCTTTGCCTTAGGCCTAGGCTCAGCATGACTCCCCTTTAACCAGCTTCCATCATCCTGCTGGCAGTGGTTCATATTCTGATACCTCCCATATTACTTGAGGGTGCAGGTCCCAGCCATGCTGATTACATTTTGCAGCCTTCTGCATACAACTACTGTACAAGCTCTGCCATATGTATGAATATTCAGTTCCTAGTTTCTTGATATCATTTTTTTATTATTCCTTTTTCCTCTCCCCATCACTGGTCCATGGCAGCATCCCCAGCCCCATCACCAACCTGTCCCATGGACTTACAAATTAACTACAGATCAATGTTATGTAGGGTTGTGTGGTGTCTCTGGGGATGCAGAGCTAGCCAGGACATTTTCCTTCAGTTTTCATCCCCATAGTGTCTGCATGCAATGCTTGGCATGCACGTGAATGTTTGCACACTTGCATGCTGCATCAGCTGACTCATGCACCATGTCTGTTGGTCCCACCGGCACAATCACCTGGCTTCCAACAGGTGGCAGTCAAGTTGCTGAACACAGAAACCACCTCCCCTGGGGAGAAGAGCTGTCCTTGAGATACTCAAAACTCCCTCTCCAAGCTAGAACCTGAGTCACCCTGGTAAATTCCTTGAACCCAAGTCACTGGTGTGGCAGGTGGTAAAGAGGCCAGCGCCTCAGCCCACTACACCACTGTATCACCTAGTCTTTCTTAACTTTTATTACAGTATGCTTTGTTTGTGAGATTATAGTAGTTTCCATGATAGC
The DNA here is from genome assembly GCA_016271365.2 of Neoceratodus forsteri. Taxonomy (NCBI): domain Eukaryota; kingdom Metazoa; phylum Chordata; order Ceratodontiformes; family Ceratodontidae; genus Neoceratodus; species Neoceratodus forsteri. The sequence goes on along the minus strand of CM057449.1, from coordinate 535,109,463 downwards.
AGAATATGGTATCACACACAGAATATAATGACTTCAGCAGAGGGGAAATATCAAAGCCAACTCTATTACCTCAGCAAATGGTTCAGAAATCTTGTGTGCAGGCTCGGACTGTACAGACATACAGTCTCCGTGGTAGGATGCTCTAGCAATAAATTCTCACTCTCCTGTAATTCAAGAAAGAGTTTGATCAACGTTCCATCTGCTCTCATTCATACTGCAAATGAATTTCTCAATTGATAACCTTTTAGTTTATAACTTTCTAGATCAAGCTTCTTTTTTTAGCTCATATCATTTTGGCTATACAAGGTAGATTTTTTTTTTATAATTTCACTTATATGCAATGCTCATGAAAAATACTGTATGTTGTTTATCCACAAAGACAAATGTTATAAGTTGTTGCAGAAATCTTTGCTCCCATAACTTGAATCAAATGATTAAGCTCCATGCCCAATCATGGCATCTCCAATGGTTGGGATCAGCATTTTTCTAGGACAGGTTCAAAAAACTAAGAATGACTGCAAAAAACAAAGCAAAAGGGCAAAAGTCAAATATTTTAAGAACAAAATTGAAACCACAGCTAATCCCTCCATGTACTGGGAAATTCTAAAATGTTTTGAGGGATCCAACACAAGTAGTAACAGAATCAAATTCAGGAAGGAAGACAACACAGCACAAGACCCTAAAACTGTAGAAAACTAATTGATTAAACCAGTACTTTGCACACTTTGTGATTTAAAACTCCCACCCACACAAATATCAATCAACTAATTGGGGCCAGGCTTCAGAAGTCACTGACATAAACAGACCTAGGTTTCACTTAAAAAAATGAAGGACAATGAAGTACAGCAAGAACTAAGCAAACTAAATGCAAACAAGTCCCCAGGGCTGGACAACATATGATTTTAATTTTCTTAAATGCAGCAGTCCATATATACCCAATCCTGATAAAACTCTTTAACACAAGCCTAATAGAAGGATCCTTCCCTGAGACCTGGAAACAAGAAAAAGTGGTCCCAGTCTACAAGGGAGGGAGGGAGCCTAGGGACCCCTCTCACTACAGAGCTATAGCCCTTTTATCCATGATATCAAAATTACTGGAAAAAATTGTCTGCAAGCAACTAAACTCTTATCTAGAGAAACACAACCTGCCGATGTGGTGGTAAATGGCTGTCACTCCACAGAGGGAAGAGTGACAGTGGGGTACCACAGGGATCAGTGCTGGGACCGGTCCTATTCAACATCTTCATCAGTGATATTAATGGACCTAGAAGGACCTAGAAGGCAGAATTTCACTGTTTGCTGATGACACAAAGCTTAACAGAGTAGACACACCAAAGGGTGTAGACAGAATGAGAAGGGACCTGCAGAAACTTGAAGAATGGTCAGAGGTTTGGCAGTTGAAATTCAATGCAAAGAAGTGCAGATAATGCATATGGGGCACAAAACCCTGGCACAATATATCAGTTGAAGGTGAGGATATAGCATGCACCAAGCAGGAAAGGGATCTTGGGGTTATCATCTCTGATGACCTCAAGGTAGGGAATCAGTGTGACAAGGCAGCAGGTAAAGCAAATAGAATGCTGGGATGCATAGGCAGGGGCATCACCAGCAGGAAAAGGAGGTCATAATTCCTCTATACAAGACACTAGTGAGGCCCCACCTGAGTACACTGTACAGTTCTGGAGACCTTACCTACGTAAGGACATAGACAGGGTAGAGAAGGTTCAGAGGAGGGCAACAAAGATGGTGCATGGATTGCATCACAAGTTCTATGAGGACAGGTTGAAGGAACTGAACATGTACTCCCTGGAGGAGAGAGGAGAGAGGATATGATGGAGACATACAAGTATCTTACAGGGAGGAACAGGGTGCAGGAATACACTATTTTTAAGTGAAAAGATGTTCCAGGACTAGAGGGCATGGGATGAAGTTGGAGGGAGGGCGATTCAGAGGAAGCGTGAGGAAGAATTTCTTCACAGAATGGGTAGTGGACAAGTGGAACACCCTGCCAGAGGAAGTGGTGGGGGCTGAAACAATCACGGGATTTAAGAATGCATGGGATAGACATAAAGGAATTCTGGAGGTCAGGGGTAAGGGGCAACAGACTTCTAGGAAAACATAAACTGAACTTACAAGCTCAAATGGGCAGACTGGGTGGGCCATAGGCCCTTATCTGCCGACACTGTCTATGTATCTATGATGGTTCACCAGTCAGAATTCAGCGTGGGCAGGTCAATGTCCACTGTGCTTGCAGACTTCGTCGGAGAGGTTGTGGGGACCCTTAGCAATGGGGATTCTATTGGAACAGTGTACATGAACCTCTCAAAGACATTTGAAATGGTGGACCACAACATACTTTTAGAAAAACTAATGATGATGGGAGGTACAGCAGAAGTGAACTCTTGATTCATATCTTATTTACCCAACTGCAGGCAATCGGTAACCATAGGCAACACTCTATCAGAGGTGGGGTACTTTTTCAGGGGGGTCCAACAGGAGTCAATACTGGGTCCCCTGTTATTCCTGGTATATGTGCATGACCTCCCTGGCATTATATGCCACTCCAAGATAAAACTCTATATGGACAACACAGTCCTCAATGCAAGAGAGACAGATTTCTCCAAAATGGAGAAAATACTATAATTAGATTTTGATACCCTCCAAAAGTGGTATGTCTCTGCAAATATGGTCCTACGTGGGAAAAAGACCTACAGTAGTCTGTGGCCTTCTGCAAAAAAGGAATAACAAAACAGAAACACCAGGGAGCTAAAACTCCAGCTCCTGGGCAGCTCTATCATCAAAGGAACCAAAGAATAGAAATACTTAGAAGTGGAAATCAGCAATACCCTAAGATTTTACAACCATATTAAACCAACAGTCATAAAAGTGAATACCAGGCTGGAGCCACTCCTCTGGAAGACATACGCCATACCCAAAAAAGTCAGATTGACTCTAGCCACCCAGCTGCTGCTGCTGCCAATTCTAGAGCATGAAAGCATAGATTACCAGCATGCAAATAACTACTCACTAGAAAGATTGGACACAGCCTGCCATAAGATGACAAGATTCATCCTCAGATTTCCATACCACATGCATTGCTAAAATGCTCAGTAGGCTAAACTGAAATTCTCTCCAAACCAGAAGGGAAAAATCCAAAGTTTACAAAATAGTTTAAGGGACACTGTCAGTTGTATACTGGCATTTTGTTTTAATCTAATCATAACAAAAGTGCCTGCATTCCCTGCAGCTTTCTTAATGGCCTTAAAATGTATACCTGCTCGGCATGTCAAAAAAGAAATTGAATTTTCCTTTTAAATGTAGTTTGAAACCCTGGTTGACCACTCTTATCTGCGACCACCTGGCGTTGATGCACACTCACATACTGAAAATGATGCTGAAGCATCAGCAGGTTTGTCCATGGGCAAGTTTTAACAATTTTAAGCCCCATAAAATGTATACTGATATATGTCAGTCAGTTTTATAGTAGTAGTAGTAGCAGTTTTATTTATAGGGTGCCCTCCCAAAAAGGCTCTGGGAATTGTACAGAGTGGCATAAAATGCACAAATAAAATCAGCCATAAATAAGTTAAATAATGCTGTAAAATATATGCATCATAACAATAGGATAATAAAAGTACATCTTCATTCTCCAAAGGCCAGTTTAAACAAGAAAGCTTTTAATCCCCATTTCAATGTTTGTGGATTAAAGTGTGTTCATCTTGTGCATATTCTGTTGTGGCTAAACTCTATTCCTATTGTTGGTATTACTTTAAGCTGGGTAGGTGTAGGGACTTTAAACTTGATAGCTGTAGGAATAGACAGCCCCCAAATTATGTTGATAATCTCCTCGAACTCGTGGAGATTATGACCAGTAACACCAAGAGAGGAAAAACAACCCTTGGGAGAAAACCTCTGAGGACCCATGGTTACTGATGTGCCCATCCTCTGGGCATACTAAGAGGAGATGATCGAAAATGCTACTCTTATTTCTAAATTTAGATTTGGAATGTAGGTTTAAACTGATTCCTGCCATCTTCTGAGCTTCTTTATAATATGGCTGGGGATATTATGTCTTGAAGCTGATGCTGCTGCTCCAATTCTGAAAGCGTGCACAGAATATGAATAAGGATTGAGCCCCAGCTGATGAAGCAAAACTCTGATATGGTCTACAGATCCTTTTGTAGTCATTGGAGTATTATGGATTGAGGTTAGTAAGGGCAGAGAATGATGTGATCCAAAATGAAAATGCATAAGTTTGTCCAATTGAACAACTGGGCACCATTTGTTCGTAGAAGGAAATATGGGTATGGAAACTCCTTCATGACCATGATCTGTTTTCGATGAAGGTAGATGCAGGATGTAGTAATCATCTTGTTTTTGAAGATTGTATATTTTAAGGAATTTAGAGGAGGCGGGAGATGAGACTGAAAATTCTCTGGGTCTAAGAAGTCCGTAAAAGGCTAGACCTTTAGCAGTGGAAATCATCAAATTGGACTTGGGATCAAAAGGATTAGAATCTAATTGTATACCGTTGCCGAAGTGACTCCCTGATTGGAAGATTGGAAGATCACCATAGCAACAGGAATCGGGCAAAATCCACCAGTTGCTGTGGTGGTCTGTATGGCAATCGGGACTGCCTCGCTGGGTAGTTGCCCCTGGTTCCAACTCTGACTTGGAGTTAGAATCCTAGAGACTGGTGGGTTGGGCGCAGCCCCATGGATCTACGGATGCATCCCTGACACTGCAATGCCGACAGTCAGCACTACAGCTGTCGCTGTCGGGGATGTCTCCGTGATGAATGTCGTTGTGGCATGGGTAAACTGAATCTAATAGGTCCAAGAGGCTTCTCATTAGAGGTCCTTCTATGGGAAGACTTTGAGGAATTTTAACTGAAGCAACTCTGTGAAAACCCAGCAAGATAAATTTCATGGATAGATTGGAAAGGACTGATGGAGCAGAAGGAGCATATTGAGAATGAACTAACTGAATTCCAGCAACGTATTGTTTAATGGTACCATGAAATAGGTGTAAGACCTTATGGCAAGATGTCTTAAATGCTAGAACATGATCAACTTGAAATAGGGGTTGCACATGGTGCTTGTGTGATGCAGAATGAGGCCTATTTAGACCAGGCTGTAGAATAGATAGATCTTGTAGAACGGGCTAATGTTTCCAACATGATTAAGGAAATTTGGCACCAATAGAATTCTATGGCATTATGAGATCCTGGAAGGAAGGGGGAGGAGACATCTATGGATCCTCTTCTGTGCATAATTGGTGGAATACCTGAAATTGAAAGCTAGACAATGCATCAGTAGCCTTATTGACATGACCAGGTATATGAAAACATTGGATGGAAAAATTATAGTAAAGTGAGAGCCAGGTCAGCTTCCACATGAACATCATTATGGACAAGAATGAGGAGAGACCTTTGTTGATAATGCCTACGGTACTTTGTCTGAAAAGACAGAAACTGACTGAAGAGTCCATAAGTGACCCCATAGAAAAGCAGCAGCTACAATGGGATAAATTTAGAATAATGAAGAAGCCAAGGAAAATTCAGGAATGGACAGAATATCTGGAGGCCAAAGGGCAGCAAGTCAAGCTAGGCCAAAAATGGCAGCAAATCCTTATGTAGAGGAGGCATCCGTGTAAATCCTTGTTTGTTTGATTTTATTCATTATGAAAATTAACATAGAATACACCCATTGAGTACAAAAATGTTCACTCTTTTACAAGAGGTACCACATAAGGATCAATACCTGGTTACAAGGAGAAAATTTTAAAAATATAATACAATACATGTTATTGATCATCATCGTTAATCAATAATCATAAAATGCAAATGCTTCTTTTACAAAATATAGCACAGTCATCACACAACATACATATCACAACTCTGGGCCTCAGTTATACAAAATAATTACACTCACTACAGTACAATCCAACATCTGAATGAACATCATTCGACATTATGCATCAATATTTAACTATAACCCCATTTAACAGTTAACCAAGGTCTCTCATTGTGCAGCAATCCTAGTATTCCATATTTATTTTGATACCCTTTCTTGATATGAAACCAATTTATATTAGACCTATAGAGTCTCAAAATAGTAGACAAACTATTCCAAACTCTGGGCCCTCTGTAGAATAAGGAGGCACATATAATTAAAATTCTCTTTTAGGGACTTCAGATTCAATTGATTGAGATGATCTTAATCTCTGTTTGGATTTTTATTTTTATTTCATTAGTAATGTATTCCGTACTTTATCTTTAAAAAGTATTGCACATAATTTTACATATCTGCTGATTTTGTCTATCATCTAAATGTGCTCAATTTAATTCCTGTATAGATCACAGTGATGCCTTTGTCTTTGTGCATCTAATACATATCTAACCATCCTATTGTACAATACTTCAACTGTACTCAACTCTGTTTTTGATGTCCCCCCCCATAGACCATGTCAGCATAGTCAATTAATGGTAATAACATTGTATTTACAACATGCATTCTAATGTTCTGAGGAAAACACTTTTTGTTTATATAATACCCCTAGCTGTTGTCCTAATCAAGTTTGTTATATGTATATTCCACCTGCAACTGGTATCCAGTGATAATCCTAAGTATTTATATTCTTCTACTTATTGTAGAGCTGTACCCTCTTTTACTCTAATATCCAGAGTTTCCCCAGAATATGGTCCCCTATTTTTTTGCCCAAACAGCATGATTTTAGTTTTACCACTATTTAATACTAACTTATTATTAATATAATAATTTTGGATATTATCAAAAGCCACCTGGAGTCCTTGCTGTATGCCATTTTTATCAGATCCTAATACATATAAAATTGTATCATCAGCATACTGATGAAATTTCAGATTTTGCTGATTAAGATTCAGATCATTAGTATACAGATTAAAATGGTCCCCAAGATTGATCCTTGATGTAGCTTGATTTATTTCCCTGTATTCTGAATAGTATGAACTCAGGTTGGCTCTTTGCTTTCGCAATGTCAATAATTACCAAACCAACTAATGGCATTGCCAGAAAAGCCTAAATAGGTCAGTTTATGTAATAAGATATTATGATTTAGGGAGTTAAAAGCCTTTGACAAATCTATTAATATAACACCTGTCATGAATCCATTATCCATATCCATTTGCATGTCTCCAGTTACTATTCAATAGGGCAGTGTGTGTGCTATGTAATTCTCTAAATCCTGACTGATTACTATTTATGATACTGTGTTCATTCAAATATAAATTCATCTGCTTTGCCACTCTCCTCTCACATATCTTAACTACTTTGGATATTAATGAAATGTGTCTATAGTTATCAATCTCCCTTTTTCACCTGATTTAAAACTGGAATAACTGTCACCAGCTTCCATTCCTCTGGTAATTCTGCAGTAATGGTAGATAAATTAAAATCTATGTCAATAGGTAGGCCACCATTGGTGCAGCATATTTCAGTAATTTACTACCGTCATCTGGACCACTAGCTTTTTTTGACATTTATACTCAAGAGTTCAGTCATTACCTCATAGATGGAGATTGTGTGGAAGCTGAACTAACTTACTTACTTTCTTTCTTTCTTTCTTTCTTTCTTTCTTTCTTTCTTTCTTTCTTTCTTTCTTTCTTTCTTTCTTTCTTTCATTCTATCTTTCTTTCTTTCTCCTTATTGGAACAATCAATAGCCTGTTCTACTTGTAAGTTACCTACATTTTCAAAATATTTACAAAACATTCATTAACATTATTAGCTACTTCCAATCCAATATCCACCTCCCTCCCATTTATATTAAATGTCTTAGGGTGGCCATCTTTACTAGGGTTTTGTAGTTTAGAAATTAAATCCCAAAATTTACCAGGATTTGAATAGTAATTGGATCCTAGGGTAGAAGTCCAGTTATAGGTCTTTATAAAATATAGAACATCCATTCCAATGACCCTGGAATAAAGATCACATGGCTAAATCCAAGTTCACTGCAGCTGTAATTTGAATGAGGTGGTGGAGTTTCTCAATTGAAGAAGCTAAGTTTAAAATGTAAGATATGAATGCTCTACCTTGGGGAATGATATTCATGGCAAAATTCAAGTAGCCTAGCAGGGAAAGTAGATGAAAATTCATAGGCGCACTCACCCCTTCTAAAAGACCACACAAACTGCTGCTTTGCAGTGCATAAACGTGTTTATTGCAGCGTCAGTCCTTTGACAAATGTCGCTCATCAGAGATAACATTAGTTACAACAGTTAGTGATTATATACAATTAAGAAAAATAGCCTCTTACAATCAAGTTCTTTCATTTGATTTTTTGAATTAATTGCTTGTCATATGACTCATGACATCACAGTACTATGACATTTCATTTATAAATTCAGTGGTAAAGTCATGTGACTGTAGCTTAGTGATCCTAAGTGCATTACTATTAACTTCATTCATAAAATACAAATGTAAACAAATCATTAATTACTTAGCATATACCTTCAAAAAAGGAAGAAAAATAATCTAAATTGCTGAGTGCTTGCTTCAGCTGCCCATAAGGTTCAGATTAGTCTTCAAATGCTGATTGCGATTACGACTCCTTGGACTGAAGTGGTTACTTGCAAAACCTATGAAAAATACACACACATGACATGAGTGTATCAGTGCATGACATATTCAAAGTAGTGCAGGAGAGAGACAAGTATGTACAAGAAATTGATAGACCACTGTCAGATCAGAATTGTTATAACACTCTGACCTTTGATCCCACATCTAAAATGCAGAAAATCATAGAAACGTTCTTGTTGGAAGTATACTATAATGATTTGATTACACATGATGAACTGTATGTTCTATCAGTAGAATCACCCAAAAAACCAACAATATACTTACTCCCAAAAATCCATAAACACCCCACTGATCCCCCAGGATGCCCTATCATATCTGGGATTGGCTGGCTAACTGAGCTTATTTTTAAGTAGGTAGACAGCTACACCTGTCCACTGGTGCCCAAACTGAGAAGTCATCTAGAGACATAGGCCATATGCTGTTGCCATCCTGGTCACACCATTAATAACTTACCAAAAGGGCAGTTTATCAGATTTGTAGAAACTGTGGTAATACATTTCTATATGCAGAAAGAGTTGAAGAACTGGGAAACAGGTTGAGAGAGAGGGGTTATAGGAGGAAACCATTGATAAGGCCAGACAATTTATTAATTCTGTACCACAGGAAACACTATTGAGGCCTAAAGTTAAGAAGATAAGTGAGCAAGCTATGATCTTTGTGACAACTTTTGGGGAGGTTCAAACAAGTGGTGGATATTGTTAACAATTTACCCATACTTAGAGGAACTCCACCGTACAGTCCCTATTTGAGAAACCCTAAGGATAGCATATGGAAGGGTAGTAATCTTAGGGATTATCTGGTACACAATCTCCTAAAAGGCATAGCAACTCAAGATTATTATAGATGGGGTTCCAGACCCTGTGGGAGGGGTGCAGCACATTCCATTTGATGACTAACCAGAAAAATTTGCCAACTACAAAACAGGTAAACAAGAAAAGTAATAGGGAGATTAATTGCAGTTCTGAAGCAGTAATCTACCTACCATCCTGTTCATGTAGCAAATTCTATGTAGGAAGAACTAACAGGAAACTTAGACTCAGAATCAATGAGCATGCACTAACAATAAAAAAACAACATTAACTATGCTATGGCAGTGCACATTAATTCATAACCTAACACAGAGTTTTACAAGGTGAAGGCTATGGAAATAGAAAGTATTCCCAAAAACATCAGAGGAGAGGATTTGGAAAATGCACTCAATTGTAAAGAGCAGTAATGGATTTACAGGCTCAGGGCACTAAGATCCTCTGGCCTTAATGGCAAATTTGAAGTAACTCCATTCTTGCTGAAACATAAATGAATCAAGTGTCATTGTGTATTATGTGTAAAATCCACCTCTCTGCTTCTCCCCCAATTTGCTTCTGATGTTTGAATATGTCATGCACTGATACACTCATGTCATGTGTGTGTATTTTTCGTAGGTTTTGCAAGTAACCACTTCAGTACGAGGAGTCGTAATCACATACAGTATGTAAAGACTAATCTGAACCTTATGGGCAGCTGAAGAGAGCACCCAGCAATTTAGATTATTTTTCTTCCTCTTTCTGAACGTATGCTAAGTAATCAATAGTTTGTTTACATTTGTATTTTATGAATGAAGCTAATAGTATTGCACTTAGGATCACTAAGCTACAGTCATATCACTTTACCACTGAATTTATGAATGAAATGTCATAGTACTGTGATGTCATGAGTCACATGACAAGGAATTACTTCAAAAAATCAAATGAAAGAATTTTATTGGGTGAGGGTATTTTTCTTAATTGTATATTATCACTAACTGTTGTAACTAATGTTATCACTGATGAAGCACTGAAGGGTGTGAGACATAAGATTCCTGAGCGGCATTTGGCGAGGGGCTGATGCTGTAATAAACATGTTTATGCACTGAAAAGCAGCAGTTTGTGTGGTCTTTTAGGTGAATATGCCTTCAAATTTTCATGAAGTATAGCTATTTTGGAGCTGAACCACCATCCTAGTGCCTGTTCTGCACCACCAGATATAGTAGGGAAAGTAATTCCATCTTAGAACAAGAAGACCGGGTTGAAAAGGAATGGATCATATCTTCTTGGATTAGAAGAAGTTTATAGAAACATAGAATTTGACAGCAGATAAGGACCACTTGGCCCACCTAGTCTGCACATTTCCCTAACTGAAGGATAAGCTGCAGATTCTAATTAATTAACAGCTTACTTCCTCCTACCCCCCACTAGAATTGCCTTATGTTTGTCCCATGCATTCTTGAATTCTCCCACTATTTCTGACTCCATAACCTCCTCAGGCTGTTCCATGCATCCACAACTCTCTGTGAAAAAATACTTTCTAACATTACCTCTGAGCCGTCCCCCATCTTCAAATTGTGCCTCTTGTTCTTGCACATCTCTTCTTCTGAAAGATGCTACCCACTTGTACTTTAATTCCCTTGAGATACTTGAAAGTTTCTATCATGTCCCCCCTCTCCCTCCTTTCCTCAAAGGTTTACATATTAAGCTGCTTTAGTGTCTCCTTTTATGTCTTCTGGTGCATACCCTGCACTATTTTGGTTGCCCTCCTCTGAACGGCCTCCACTTAGTCTATGTCTTTGCGGAGATGGGGTCTTCAGAATTGCACGTAGTTCTCAAGATGGGGTCTCACCAACTGTCTGTACAAAGGGATAACAACTTCCTGTTTTCTACTGTTGATGCCTCTCCGTATGCATCCCAGTATCCCCCCAGCCCTCCTTACTGCCTTCTCACATTGCTTGCCCACCTTTAGGTCATTTGATATAATTACTCCTAGGTCTCTTTCGATTTTTGTTGTTGTTATTAACTCACCCCCCATTGTGTACTCTTCCCCTGGGTTTTTGTTTCCCAGATGCATTACCTTGCACTTCTTTGCATTGAATCTGAGCTGCCACATATTTTACCATTCCTCCAACCTTGCCAAGTCCCTTTTCATCCTTTCCACCCCACCTTGTGTATCAACCCTGTTGCAGATCTTTGTGTCATCTGCAAAGAGAATAGAACAGCAGGTAAGTGCCCTTGCATGTGTACAGAGTCCAAAATAATGCCAAGAAATTCAAGGGACATAGCTGGGCCTATGGTTTTCTCTTTGGCTAGAGGAACATTTAGAGATGTAAAGAATTGAACAAGGGTATTTATACCTTCCTCTGGAATGGAGTCTGGTGGATCTATTAGAAGGAAATTGTTCAGAAAATGGAGTACAGCTGGTCTATGGTTTATGATGAGTAAGGTCCAACAAAGGCTGCTCCTGCATCCAAAGGTAAGTCAGACTGCGATTTTCCCAAGACATACTGTACAGATGCCAAAGTGAGGGATGAATAGGCAGTTGTTTAAAAGTGTCTGAGATATCAACCTGAGAAAGTCATGCTCCTGAGCTAAGGTGCTTGATAAGCATGATGGTATCATCTATACAAGTGTAGGATAAGGAATACTCATCAGCTGGAATTAATGAATTAATACTGGGCATGGAAGAAGCATGAGGAGCAGAGAGATCCATGATGAGACTTTTTTTTCCTGAGAGCTTCCATGTTGCAATACCAATAGGATTAATATGAAAAATAGGAAATGGAGGCCATAGGATGGACCAATGATGAAGTTCTTTTGGAGCTCCTTTTGAAGTAGTTGCTTAACAATGTCTGGTTCATGTGATGCAGATTGCAGATTGTGACAAATGTAAGAATCAGAAGGAATGACAGCTATACTGGTATAAAACTGTGCTGAAACCCCAAAAGGAGGTGAGCAATGGCAGTACTGAAAGGATGGGAAGCCACAGCATCTGCCAACTTGGAGATGATGAGAGGAGTCACGGGATGGGAAAAAGGTCATTTGGAAGACTTGAGAGCTTTAGGACAAACACTGTGAGCGTGGGCATCACCACAATAACAGCAGGCATGCAGAAATCTGAAATCCAAATGTAAGCATCCTCGGGCATTGAAAGTGTAGCAGACTTGATGATTTCCAGACATCCAGACAGGATGACCAAAAGCATCAGAATGAACTTGAGTGTTCACAATGGTACATGAGTCCTGAACAGTGGCAGGTGAAGGAGAAGAAGGATTGGAGTCTGAGGAAGAAGTAGTGGAAGAAGACACAACCAACAAGTACAGTGGAGCAAAAGTGGTTAAAAGAACACAAAGAGCAGGCAAAACCCTCTGGCTGGTGAAATGGCAACAAAACAGTTTGTTGTCAAGGACTGCCCAGTTTAATTAGTATTATAGTGATGCAATGCAAGTCACCTTAACATAAAAGGACTTGTGATAATTGTAAAAGAGCATACTGCCTAATGGGGACTAAGATCCACTATGAGATACAAGAAGGAATCCCAGTTAGTGCAATGGTTAGAAATGCTGAGCAAAGAATGTCCCAACAAAGGCTGAAGGCAAGAACAAACTCAGAAATCATCTGCTTGCATTGAGGGGGATCCTTGGATTTGAGGACAACTGCTATGTCGCCATAGAAAACAACGTGATTGTCCACAAAGTCTTGAGAGGAAACCAGGAGGGAAACCAAATGAATATTCTTGCCATCAATAATGTCCTTGCAGAGGTGATCTGAGATGAGATGTACCAGAGAAATGACAGGAACAGAAGGGTGGGCAATGTACCTGGCACGGTAATAGGAAAAGGAGTAGGACTTGGCACAACCAGAGGAGCTGGAAGAGGAGGAATGTTGCATGGAGAAGGAAGGCCAACAGGATGAAGAGCTAGTGGAGTAGTAGGCAGCTGTGACAATAGATGGGCCTCGAGTGGACATACGAGACTGAGGAGCAGATACAGAGGAAGACATTTGAGCCATGAGTCATGTATCACTGACAAGGGAGAGGAAGGTTGAGGCATCACAGGGGCAGGCACTGGAGCTGGAGCAGCACAGGCTTCAAACTGGAGATATACAGGTCATAAAGATCCTGCTTATGAGCAGAAGTGGGGTAAACAGTGCCATGGTGGTGAAGCTCCACAGTCAGATGGGGCACAGTACAATCAGGAATAGAAAGCTGAGTCTTGCCAGTGCACTTCCTACCAGGTGGTGGCACAGGAGGAGCGGCTGTAGGTGCAGAAGGATTGACATCAGATCCGGTATGGGAACATTCAAGGAGGAGGAGGAAGAAGCCATGATAAATCAGATCCTAGGAATGAAAAGCAACCAACTTAAGTGGCGACAAATAATAAAGGCAACACAAAGGCCCAAACTGGAGAGCAGAAACATAGACAGAGCAAGCAGCAAAACTAGGATGGAACTCCCAGCCTATGGTGCTAGAGGCAAAGGCACAAGCATTCAGAAATGTGCAGGGATGGAGTCTGAACTAGGCACAAACTAGGCATAACAGGCACAATGATCCTTCATCCAATGCGAGGCTGCACCAGGTAGAGGCAATGAGATAAACATAAAGGCAGCAAAGACTCTCATCCAAGGCCAATCCACTGTCGAACATAAGACAGCAGCAGGTGGATGGAGACTTAAACAATAAGCAATGCAATAACAGGACTCCCACTCCTGGCAGACGTAAGTCTACCTTCACTCAATACCCCAGAGGCAGAGTTAGGAACAGGAACTGTAGAGCTGCTGGAGTGTGCTGGGTGAAAGCCAGGAGCTGAAGCAGAAGAGAAGGCATGAGAAGCAGTGGGAAGCAGGAGAGGAACCCTGAGCAGAAGGCCAGCACGGGAGCAGGGGGGTACAAGGTAGGAGTACAAATACAAAACAACACAGGGAAGCAATAGGAGCAAATCCAGGAACATGAGAGTGGGAAGCAGGGAATCAACAGATAGTAGGAGGTGAAGAAAACCACAGACAGATCCACTAGGAATGGGGAGAAGGTAATGAAAGGAGCAAGGAACAGGGAAGGGGGATTGTAGTGGTGAAGGCAGCATTTGAATATAATGTGTGCAACCACAACGGGCCACGACTCTCCACTATGACCCCCTTGTCCTCTGCCATAGGAAAAACAAGAAGCCATGATAAAGCACCGTGACCCACAAGCAGATGAAAAACTAGTTTACAGCGATAGCCATAGCAGAGCTGACTTCCAGATTAGAAAGAAGCATTGTACAAAGTAAGTAACAGCTTGCAGCAGTAATTAGGTATAGCTTCCAGCTAAACAATTAAATGAGAAGAGGAATTGCAGGTAGAAGCAAAAGTGCACCGAAAAACAACTGTAAAGAGCTTGATACAATATCATGTAAGTAGGTTCAAAACCCAAAAAGAAAGGAATATAATATTACCACAGACTCGGGTTTGAATCCCATCGAGTACAACATAAACATGGCAGAATAGAGTTAAATCCTCAAATTTTTTTTTTCATTATGTACTTGACAATTTTTCTTCAGAGAACACATGCCGGAAGTGAAAATAATATGCGCTGCAAGTAGTCATTAATCAGTAATATTAAACTGAGAAGTGTAGCAAAATGTAAACAATACTAAATCTGATCAGTGCTGCCGTCATTACAGATGTGCTAATGCATTCCTAATTGGAAGACTATGCTTGTGGTTCAATGAACAAGCAGCCAGTCATTCCTCCTTCCTGTGCTACATAAGCAGTTCCTCTGAGCCTCTCTGTCAGGCACTTTTTCTTTGCAGCTGGAGGCTCTGTCAGGCTGCCCTTTGCAGCCTGCTGGGGCCTGCCCCCTCCCACCTTGCTGTGTTTTGGCTCAGCTTGTTTCTGCTGGCCTTCTGTTGTCTGTTCTCCTGCATTTGGTTTGTATTGTTTGCCACCAGCTGTGTGCTTCTTTGTGTTGCTTGTTCCCTGTTCATCTGTGTTTGTGCGTCTTTTGTTTTGCTTTCTTTTGGGGCCTCTTTTGAACTCCTTGTATTTTGCTAATCCAGAGCTCGTGCTCACACTACAACTGCAATCATTATCTGTGTTTCAGCTCAGCTGCTTCCTGCTGGTGCTCTCCATGTTATGCACCTTAATTGTTTTCACTGGGTTCAGGCTCACTGTGAACCCCAGCCCATGCAACTCAATACTGCTTCCTGAACTCATACCATGTACCTCATGGCTGCTTTTTCACTGCACTGCCTAGCCAATTTGCTGCTTTCAGAGCGTTTCCTCCCTACAGTCTATATTCATTCAAATTGCTGCCCTATAACTCATAATTACTCAGTATTGAGGCTGCTCTTTATGTTTGCACTGCTATTATACTCTGGAGGTCAGTTAAGTTACCACTGATGCTGTAAACTAGTTTTAATATCTGCATGTGGGTCACGGCCTTCCACTGCTTCTTGTTTTCCTATGACGGGGAACTGAGGTGTTGTTGAGAGTCATGGCCTCTGTGGCATACTAACTCATGTTCAAATTCTGCTTTGCTACTAAAATCCTCTGAGTAGTTTGTCACCTTCATTGGTTTCCCTGATGGCCTGGTTGGCTTGCCCCGCTATTCATATTTGCTGCTCCTTTGACCTCCGTGCAGGTCCAACCAGTTGCTTACTCAGCTTACTAACCTACGTGCAGGTCCACTTATTGCTTACACAGTTTGTTTGCTCAACACTTGCTACTACCATGTCTGACCTATGTGAGGTTCCAGCACTCAACGCTTCATTCAGCTCATCCTTGATCATTTTCTGGGGCAAAGGCAAGGTAAGGCAAAATTTATTTAAAAGATGCCCAATCCCAGAGGCTCTGGGCGCCGTACAGATAGACACATTTTTCAAAACAGAATCAATAAAAAACAGAAAAAGAAAAACATAAACATATAAATAATTAACCCCACATAAAAACATTTCCCATAAATAATAAGCTAAAAACATCAAATTTCAATAACTGTAATCAAATCTGTAAATGGAACGGATTAATCCAGAAAGGCCTGGGCAAATAGGAGGGCCTTAAGGTGGGTCTTGAATACCTCCAGGGTCGGGGCCCCCTTAACCCCAAGGGGCAGTGAGTTCCACAGGACGGGGGCAGCGACACTAAAAGCCCTGTTGCCAGCCAATTTCAGCCTTGTCATGGGAATCGCCAGGGGGCCCCCATAGGTGGAATGGAGGGGGTGAACTGAGAGAGCAGGTGCAAGCAGGTCTAACAGATAATCAGGGCCATGACCATGTAGGGCCTTATAGGTGAGAAGACCCACCTTAAAGAGGATCCTCCACCTGACCGGCAGCCAGTGCAGCTCACGCAACACCAGTGTAATATGGCAGAATTTTGGCTGCCAGCAAGTAACTGGGCAGCTGTGTTCTGCACTAGCTGCAGTCTGCAGAGAGATCCTCCTGCAACCCCCGAGGTAGAGCGCATTACAGTAGTCAAGCCTTGATGTAACTAAGGCATGCATCAAAGTGGGGAGGTCCAGAGGCGGAACAAGGGGCTTTATTCTGGCGACATTTCTGAGATGGAAAAAACAGGAGTGGACAGTGGAACATATCTGCACCTCCATTGTCATACTCCTATCCAGAATGACACCAAGATTCCACCTAGAGGAGGCCTTCAATGGAACAGATCCCAGAACAAGCCCAGTCTCTGATCTAGAGGCCATCCTGTCATGCACTCTGTTCGACTTCACCACCAATATCTCCATCTTATCGAAGTTCAGTCACAACCAGCTAGAGGTCATCAAGTTGTTGATCTCAGCAAGGCAGCTGTTTAGCACATCTACTGCGTTGGATGTTCCTGGGACAAAGGATAAGTATAGCTGGGTATCATTAGCATAGCAATGAAAACCCAAGCCATACTTCCTAATGATCCTTCCCAGGGGTAGCATATACACTGAGAACTGCATTGGGGCTAGTACTGACCCTCGAGATACTCCACAAGATAGGGAGATGGGGTGGAGGAGAAATTCCCCATCATGATCCGTTGCCTCCTGTTGGTTAAAAAAGACTCAAACCAGCAGATGACAGTGCCAGTGAGCCCGCAGAGTTCCTTGAGGTGGTCAAGCAACACACAATGATCCACAGTGTCAAATGCTGAAGAGAGATCAAGGAGAACAAGAATTGCCCTTTCTCCTCGATCTTTGGCCCTGAGGATATCATTCTGCACCTGAACAAGTGCGGTTTCTGTGCTATGCCTCACCCAAAACCCCGACTGGAAGTATTCGTACAACTCATGGGTCACAAGGTGCTCCTCCAGCTGAAGCGCCACTACCTTCTGCACAATCTTATCCAAAAAGGGAAGGTTGGAGATAGGTTGGTAATTTGCCCTAACCTCCGGGTCTAAAGATGGTTTCTTTAGGAGTGGTCTTACCAATGTCTCCTTCAAGGCATCAGGAAAGACCCCCTCAGACAAGGAACACCGGACAATCAGAGCAAACACTGGGCCAATGGCGTTGACGCATCTCATCAAGAAACGCGTTGGTACCGGGTCCAGTGCGCAAAAAGTGTGCTTCAGATTGGTTGCCACCCCTATGACCTCACTTACCTCCACTGATTCTAAACTCCTCCCAACCAGGTGGAGTGCACTCAGAACACTTCAGACAGCCACTGCCAGCTATGGCATTACTGACTGAGGAACTCCTGCCAGATACCGGACACTCTATCCGAGAAGAATCAAGCAAACTCTTTTCATTCAGCATTAGAAAAAACCTTCTTCAGCTGTAGACAGGCTGGATGAAGTAGCCTGTCCACAGTTTGAAAAAGTGCAGCTGGTCGGTTCTTCCTGGCAGCAATCTCCCTGGACAGGAATACTGCCTTCTTATGGTTGATTGCCCCCTGGTATTCATTATAATGCACATGCAGGGCCAGTTTGTCCTCCTCCAGGCCAGACTTCTCCAGCAGTGCTCCAACCCTGACCCATTCTCTTCATCTCTCTGAGATCCCCATCAAACCACAGGGACCTCAGGTAAGAAGATTTGAGTCATACTCGGACATGTGCAGGGAGTCAATGGCATCAGATAGTACTCTATTATAGGAGCCCACCATGGCGCCAACACCTCTGATGCATGCATTTCCCACACCAGATAGACTGGCTGCTTCCATAAAGCCCTCCAGGGTCAATCCCCACAAAGGACGACAGCTCATCATCTCTGTAGGGGGAGGGCATCTGGTGGGAGCCCTGAACTTGAACCGCACCGTGCAGTGATTGGACCATACCACCCGATCAATCTTGAGATCATTTATCTCAAGCCCCAGCAAGAACACCAGGTCCAATGCATGGCTGCCCTGGTGTGTCGCGGCAGAAACAACTTGCAACAGGCCCAGCGATGACATAGTCTGGAGGAGGTTATGGCCAAGCTGAGAAGATTTGTCATTGGCCCAAACATTGAAATCCCCCAGGACAATACATGTGGGGGCTTCCAATGTTTTACCGACGACAAATTCGGCAACTTCCTGCAGGAAATTCCCCGCCACCCTGGGGTGGTAAATAAGAAGAACTCTGCAGCCTGTGCCCGTCCCCACAAATGGCCATGCATTCAAATAACCCAGGGTTCTCACTGGGTGCACGTGAAAGCCCATTCCAGCCATAATTATTCCATGGCACAGGCCCCTGCAGCGACGATCTCTCTCTGCACCTATGAAGTCTGCATCTTGAGTGTGCCTGACTTGGGCGAGGTCTTTCTCACTTGGTCCATAGCTGGGAATGTCCTTGCTCCTGGCCTGGCTTTAGCCTTCGAGACTTGATGGCAGATCCTGGTGTAGAATTTAAGACTGACCATGAAGGGTGGTTGCAGCGATCTCCTTTGGCTCTAGTATTCTACTAGCAAGGCACCTTCACTGCATTCTCCCTACGACTGCATCTGGTTCACCTGGTTCATTTTAGGGCAGGTTGGCAAGGTGAGTGCCTCATCAGTTATTTCTCTCCTCCTGTCACCTTGGTTTGCCCCGATGTTGCAGAGCACTCTCTCAACCTTCCACGGCATTCCCATTAGAGGGATCGAGCGAGAGCTTTCCTCCAAATAGGAATATTTTCCACCCCCCTTAATTGGGTTTCTGTATTGCAGCAGCAGAGCCATCAGGAAACAAAAACCATCCCAATCCTGGAGGGAAGGTGACCTAGGCCTTGGATCTCCAGAGATTTCTTCTTCAAAGGTTTTTTTTTCTCTCCTCCATGCCTCAGGTCATAAATGTTAATTAGCCATAGTTAGTGTTCCCTTGTTCCTTTAGGTAGGTTCCACTGTTTGGATGAAGGTGGATGGTGTCCCTACTTGCCATTCCCTCTCTTCTTAGGAGGCCCCCTCAATCTACAGCACCATCGTACACATGCCATTGCTAACCTGTGCATCTCATTATGTTATCAAGCTACCTGGTGCCTAATCTACTACTATGCTTCACAGCTACTGATTGTTAATGTGCTTTCATACTACTACTTTTCTTTTTGGGGATGATTCCTAAGGTACTTTTAGCCAAGGGAATCATCTCACGGCACCTCTAGGGGTGGAACCCTCTTTGAGGTTTCCTTGCCTTTGGTACCCATACAGGGTGGTAATACCTCTGGAATAGAGAGCATGAATGGCCAGAAACAAGTAACACAGTTGCACAAGCATTACATCATACTGGCTGTATAGGCCATTGAATTGGAAGGCTATGTCTGTGGTTCAGTGGACAAGCAGCCAGCCACTCCTCCTTCCTGTGCTACATAAGTAGTTCCCCGAGCCTCTCTCTCTCAAGCACTTTTTCTTTGCCCGACCATCCTCCTCTCCTCCTCCAGTGGCATCGCCTCTCTCCTTCGGATGCTTCCTAAGGTACCTTTAGCCAAGGGAATCGTTCCATGGCACCTGTAGGGGTGGAGCCCTCTTAGAGGTTCCTTGCCTTTGAGTACCCCTACAGGGTGGTAATTCCTGTGGAATAGAGAGTGTAAATGGACAAAACAAATAGCACAGTTGCACAAGCATTACATCATACTGGCTGGTAGGCCATTGAATAATAACATAACAGTTTCCAGGGTTGGTGCTGCACACTATGGTAATACAGTTGGGGAAGGGCAGGTCAAACAACTGTGCTCAGTTATGTTTTGTTAGCATGTAACTCCAAGTGCAGCAATACATTGTAAGGAAGTCAAACCCATTGCAGATACAATTCCTGTCCTTTCCAGCAGCTGACATCCAAATATTTGTAGTTTACAACTGAATGTCAAGGACTACGAACACAGCTCACTTAAAGTTCCTCAATTAATTTGAGTGGCATGACAAACAACCCCCAAAGAACTGAAAGGAAAAAAAAAGGGTTGAAGCTGGTCATATAATAAGGATAGATAACATAATCTCGACCACAGGAGGGGTAAACAAGGAATGCACACTTAAAGGCGAAACCCAGCAAATGACACAGAGCATTCTGCGCTGGAACAGACAGCTCATAGGCAAGGCCCCTAGAATTCTGCGGCAGCAGAATTTTGCGCAGAACTTGCAATCTACTGCAGAACATCTGCAGTGCCACAGAATTCACTCTTCTTGGTGATTTTTTATTAATATTTCTGTTTATATATAGAATCTGGTTCCCTTCCCCTCTTTTTATATCCAAAACCCCCCTATATGTTCAGAATGTGATGTGATCATTGCTATAACATCATACATTAGCAAATGAAATGGCTGCATTCTGCAACAGAAATGAACAGTCACTTATCTACCACAGCTCCCACTGCCAAAGACGGTGGCACAGCACATCACACATGGTGATATTTGCTCAACCTGCACTACAGCCTAATACAATTTTCAGTCTTACATTGTTGCACTAGGGCCAACTTAAACAAAACCTTGTCAATAGCACAGACCTGTTAAGTCCATACCTCACTTTGTACAAACCTATTTGTGCCTTTAAGGTATAGAGGCCTATCTGAAATGAATAACTGGTAAAATGAATATAACTGTCTAATTTTTTAAGAAAAATAAAGCAATTATGCCCAGAAAAGTGAAATATAATAATGTGTAGACCTGTTGAAAGAATAGACCTGTTAAATAATTGCATTGTACACATTTTTGCCAGGGTTATTGATTATATATTGTCATTGGTTGATAGACTCACCTAAAAGTTATTGAGAAATGTTGTGTGCAGGGACAACTGTTGGGCCAGAGGGTAGCATGCTGTGTTTCTGTGCCAGCAACTCAGGTTCAGAGATTAGCTCTGGGAGCTGGCTGGGCAGCACAAGGATTGGTGGAACACATCACTGCTCGGAGCATGGGAAGGTATGGTGCAGTGTTCTGTCACATGGTGAACACATTGTGATGGGCCAGAGAGCTCTATCTCACAATTGGTTCACATGCATGTCATGGCCTGATGGTGTTACGCAGTGTGTCAGGGAAAGCAGGTTGACATGAAACATTAGTTTTGCAATAACTCCTCTATTCCATTTCCAATGAGACCTGTATGAATGAGGATGCAAGTTCATGGAAATTAAAAATAAATAAATAAAAAAAATATATATATATACAGTGTATTATGGTAGCACGGTAGTGCTACCATAGTTAGGGTTGAGGAGCCATTTCCATGTTAAACCCAAAATTTTGCACCTTAATAACTTTGCAACCGTTTGATGGATTTGCCTGAAATTTGGAATGTATGATCAAGACCCATAGGCCTTGGGATCTGCCAAGTTTTGTACTGATTGGATATACAGTTCGGAGTTATTCGCGTGATCTGTCTTGTGCGTTCGCTTTTCTGGAATTCTGTAGTCACGTACAAGGTCGCATGTTGTTGGACTGCCTGAATCTTCAGGAACATGCAGGCAGGGTCCCTGATGTGCCTTCAAGATTTGGTGAAAAAATATTACATGGTTCAAAGTTATTCAAAAACAGTTTCCCATTATAAGTCAATGGGAAAAAGTTAACAAAAGTTCGACAGTGTCGCAAATGCATTTACTTTCGCAAATGGGCCTGTTACTTGCAAACCGCCATTTTGTTTTCAGTTGGTGATCAGAAAATGGTTGACATTTAAATTTGAGACCCTCTAGCAACGCGTAATTATTTTTGTATTTAGCTATTCGGGCCCTGAGGATGCTTGCCATGTCTTTATTTTGTGGTAAAACACCCCAGAAATATGTTTTTCAAATTTCTGGAAAAAGTACTTTCGCAAATTACTTTCGTGCTCACGAAAGTGTCGAACTTTTTTGCGAAAGCTTTTGCAAATTGCGACAGTAATTTTCTAGTCTGTGGGAAAATGACAGCAATTCTTTGGCACTGCACTGCAAAATAACCGTTGGGAGTTTTGGGCTGAAATTTGGAGGGAACGCAGCCGACATCTCACAGATGTGCCTTTCAGTGTTGTATTGAAAAAATATTACATGGCGGAAAAGTTATGGCACTCCAAAGTTGACCATTTTCCCATAGGATAACATTCTGGCGTAACATTACAGGAATCCTTTGGCACCCTGCTGCAAAATAACGGTTTGGTCTTTTTCCTGAAATTTGGAGGAAGACAGCTAACAGTACACAGATGTGCCTTTCAGTAGTTTGGTGAAAAATATCACATGTCGGCAAAGTTCCGGCACTCAAAATATGAGTTTTCCCATAGGATAACATTATGGCGCCCGACACTTAACAGAAATCATTTGGAGCCCTGCTGCAAAATAACAGTTTGGTCCTTTTTCCTGAAATTTGGAGGAAGACAGCCAACAGCCCACAGATGTGCCTTTCAGTAGTTTGGTGAAAAAACATTACAGGAGGCAAAGTTATGGCGCTCGAACTTTCTTTTTTCCCATAGGATAACATTACGGTTGCCGCGCCTTTCAGGCCCGTATCTGGAAGCTGATGCGAGATCAGGACTTTTATTAAACTTCTTAGCCCCATAATGGGTTAAGATTCAAATTAGCCAGGACAGTTGTAAATAATATGACTTTTAAATTTTTTTCTACGCGTTACGCGGTTCCTGAGATATAATGTATTTAGTATTCCAAGATCTCATTTTCTGCGCCGATACTCATATTTTGCATACATTATTTGTACTCACTGTCTTTCTCAATGCAGGTTTTGGGAAAACCAGCCTGTGCGCTTACATTACTGTTACTGTTGCCCTTTCCGCTATGGATCCATACCAGTTTCACTTACCATTGGCGCCTGCGCCACCATGCGTTATCCTTTGCGTTTCATTGCTGCTATTCTGTTATTTTTGCCATTTCTGTCTACAGTACTGTTTATCTTACTGTTTCACGTTACATCACCATGCCCATTGACATTTCTGTTTGCAAGCACCATGTTACTATATGACAACACATCACGTGGCAGACCATTCCCGTCTACGCCACCATGTGAGTTACCCTTTCTGTTCTCATTCATGCTTGTGTTACCATGTGCGCCACTGTTAGCTTTTCTGTTTGCGTTGCTGTCCTCCTGTTATGCCACAACACATGCGGCCCGCTCCCTTGCTGCATTACATACTATTTCTTGTTATCATTCTCAAAGAAGGAAATTAGAGGCAAAAACTCCGTTTAATGCATTAGTTAGGGTTGTTCCACAGCGACAAAAGTGAGGAAATGACTTGTTGGGGTTGGAAACCCGGACCCCCGCCCCCCCCCAACTGGCATTGGGTGCTGCGTGGGATCGTGGGTCCTAACTCTCACCCATTCTCCTATACTTCTGCTGCTTTACACATGTCATGGGGTGAGGAGTTAGGGCTAACTGATCTGTCCTACCTGTCTAGTTCAGGGTGGGAAATCAGGGATTCAACAACAGCACTCTTCACTGAACAACCAATACGTAAGCTGATTTTTACCTCTAATCTATATATATACATACACACACACACACACACACACACACACACACACACACACACACACAGTATCTATGTCTCTCTCACCACCACTATTTGTATATATGTTAAAGATTGCATATAAATATATAAGTGATACACAGTAGGAACCTCATGAGTGTAGGAAGCACATGCAATATAGAAGTAATAGACAGTGGAAATCTCATTAGTGGAAAGATAGAAATACCTTGTTTATCACATAAGATCCCTCTGCATATGTCATTTATGCAACAGGCTAGGACCTTAAGGGAGAGACATTTGTTTTGCTTTTAGGCATAAAATTATTTTTATAAGTCTGTTATTTTTGAACTAGTATTACTGTGCTTTCCACCATCCTGATTGCTATAACTACTGCCATGAAAGTGAAGTCAGGATGACAAGCTGACACTGTGAGAGAAACATTGAAACATAGAATTTGACGGCGAGATAAGGACCGCTTGGCCCACCCAGTCTGCCCATTTCCTGCCTACTGGATAAGCTGCAGATCCTAGTTAACCAGCAGCCTACTTCTTCTACCCCCAGAATTGCCTTATGACTGTCCCATGCATACTTGAATTCCACCACTGTTTTTGACTCACGACCTCCTCCGGAAGGCCATTCCATGCATCCACAACCCTCTCTGTGAAAAATACTTCCTTAAATTACCTCTGAGCCGACACCTCCTCTATCTTCAAATTGTACCCCCTTGTTCTTGCACACCTCTTTTTTTGAAAGATGCTACCCTCTTGGACTTTAATGATTCCCTTGAGGTACTTGAAAGTTTCTATCATGTCCCCCCTCTCCCTCCTTTCCTCGAGGCTATACATATTAAGCTCCTTAAATCTCTCTTCATATGCCTTCCGGTGCAGACCCTGCACCATTTTAGTTGCCCTCCTCTGGACAGCTTCCATCCTGTCTATGTCTTTACGAACTGGGTCTCCAGAACTGCACGCAGTACTCCAGATGGGGTCTGACCAGCTGTCTGTACAGAGGGATAATAACTTCCTGTTTTCTACTGGTGATGCCTCTCCCTATGTATCCCAGTATCCCCCAGCCCTCCTTGCTGCCCTCTCACATTGCTTGCCCACCTTTAGGTCATCTGATATGACTACCCCCAGGTCCCTTTCCATTTTTGTTGTTGTTAGTATCTCACCCCCATTGTGTACTCTTCCTCTGGGTTTTTGTTCCCAGGTGCATTACCTTGCACTTCTAAGCATTGAATCTAAGCTGCCATACATTTGACCATTCCTCTAACCTTGCCAAGTCCCTTCTCATCCTTTCCACCCCACCTTGTGCATCAACTCTGTTGCAGATCTTGTGTCATCTGCAAAGAGACATACTTTTCCTTCCAGTCCCTCTGCAATGTAACTTATAAAGACATTGAAGTGGACCGGTCCTAATACTGAACCCTGCGGTGCCCTACAAGTAACCCCCTTTCTTCAGAGTTGACTCCATTTACTATTACTCTCTGTCCTATTCTCCAGCCAATTTTTACCCAGGCTGTCATCTGGGACCACTCCCAGGCTAGCTAACTTGTATATTAATCTTTTGAGTGGGACTGTGTCAAATGCCTTGCTAAAGTCTAGGTAGGCCATGTCCACATCCCTCCCAGATCTACTACTTTGGTCACCCAGTCAAAGAAATCTATCAGATTTGTCTGGCATGACCTTTCTGCTGTGAATCCATGCTGCCTTGGGTCCTGTGCCCTCTGGCCTCTAGATACTCGACAATTCTTTCCTTCAGAAATGATTCCATCATTTTCCCTACCACTGAGGTTAAACTAACAGGTCTGTAGTTTCCTGCTTCTGCCTTGCTCCCACTTTTGTGAAGGGAATCACATCTGCCCTCCTCCAGTCCTCGGTACCACCCATCCTCCCATGATTTGTTAAACAGGGTAGTCAGTGGTGTCATTAATTCTACCCTTAGTTCTTTTAGAATTCTAGGACAAATCCCATCAGGCCTCATTGCTTTGTCCACCTTCAGTTTTAAGAGTTCTTTCAGAACCCTTTCTTCTGTAAATGGGCTGGTATCAACTTCTGTATCCAAGTGTTTCTACTGTTTGTTTAGGTACCTCCCCTCTTCCTTTGTAAATACTGAGCAAAAATATTTGTTTAGTATCTCTGCCTTTTCACAGTCACCCTCTGCCCACCTCCCCCTTTATTAAGCCTCACTATCCTCCCTTGGTCTTCCTTCGCTCCCTGATGTACCTATAAAAGTTTTTATCCCCCTTCTTAACTGAGTTGGCTATCTTTTCCTCGGTGTAGGCCTTTGCTGTTCTGACTGCCTTCCCAGCTTCCTTTTGCTTTAACTGATACAGTTCTCTGTTCTGCTCCTTCTGTGATTCCTTGTACTTCCTGAAAGCTTTCTTTTTCTCTTGAACCTTCACTGCCACTTCCTTTGAGAACCATAGTGGTTTCTTACATCGTTTAGTTTTGTTTATTTGTTTCACACAAAGGCTTGTTACCTCTGTGATGGCAGTTTTTATTATTCCCCATTGTTCTTCCACCCCTCCTTCCTGCCCATTTGCTAGTGCATTCCTTAGGCACTCACCCATTTTGGCAAAGTCAGCCTCCTAAAGTCCAGTACCTTTGCCTTTGTATGGCTTGACTCTATTGCTGTGTTTATTGTGAACCATACTGTTCGATGGTTACTAGTTCCTGATGGCTACCCACTTACATCTGTGATCCTCTCTTCATCTCCATTTGAGAGAACCAGGTCTAAGATTGCTCCCTCTCGAGTGGGCTCCAATACTAGTTGTCTAAGGCATGCCCCTGTAGGGGCATCTAGAATAACCCACTCTTTGAAGTGGCTGCTGCAACTGCACTCCAGTTAACATCTGACATATTCAGATACGCCATCAGCAATATCTCTACTTTTTCTGCCATTCTAAGTATACTTTCTATCATTTCCTTGTCCATTTCCTCCCCATGAGAAGGGGGTCTGTATACAACCCCTGTGCGGATTGTGGTGCCATTGCCGGTCTCCAAATTTACCCACAGTGCTTCTTCTCCTCCTCCCTGTTTTCCCTTTTGTTCTGTTGCTTTGATTCCTTCCCTTATGTAAAGAGCTACTCCTCCTCCTCTTTTACCCTCCCTGTCCCTCCTGTAGATAGTGTATCCTGGTATGTTTACGTCCCAGTCATGGTTTTTGTGAACCATGTTTCTGTGACTGCCACGATATCCAGATGTTCCTCCTCCATCAAGGCCACTAATTCAGGAAGCTTGTTACTCAGACTATGGGCATTGGTACTCATTGCTTTCCATTTTTTGATGGCTTTACCTTGTTTGCAGCATCCCCACTGACCTTTCTACCTTGGTCTTTTCTCATTTAGTACCTGTTTTGAGGAGAGGCTGGGATTTTCCTGCTGCTTATTAGTGCCTCCCCTTGACTAGTTTAAAAGCTTGCCAATGAAGCATTTAAACCGATTGCTCAAAGACTTGTTCCCTTCCTGGACAGATGCAGACCATCCTGCCAGTATAGGCTGGTGTCCCTCCAGGTGGAACCCCAATCCCCAATGAAGCCAAACCCCTGTGCGCCACACCATTTTTTCAACCATTCATTAAACTGCATGGTGCAAAGTACCCTTGCCTCACTCATGCCATTGACAGGCAGCACCTCTGAGAAGGATACTGTGTGTGTGCTACTTGTCTTAGGCCCCTCCCCAGTTCTACAGAGTCTTTCTGCACTGCTCTAATCTCATGTTGAGCCAAGTCATTTGTCCCTAGGTGGACAATGATGTCCGGCTCAGACTCCCTTGCAGCTGTTCTCGTGATCCTGAGGATGCACTTCCTGTCCCTCAAGCCATGGCACCAGGCAGGCACCTTACTCATTTTCCTGCCCCCCAGTTCTATCCCCATGGCCCTGTGGAGACGTCCCTTCTCTGCTCCTTCCATCCCTAGGGACATCCTTGTGCAATATCATACACCCACCTAGTCTGCAGGAGAGGTACTCCCCACTTTGGGGCTTCCTGTATTGCAGACCCAGTCTGCTTGGCCAGGGTGCCCTCAGTGTGACCAGCATCCCAGCTCTGACTCCACAAGGTTCTACACCTTGGGAAGGAAGTAGTTTACCTCTGCACCTCTCATGTGCATTGCTGCACACCAGGACCACATGGTGGCTATGTGGATGTATGATATTGCACAAGGATGTCCCTAGGGATGGAAGGAGCAGTTAGTGCTGCAGAACTTCCACAGAAATTACAAACCACCGACGCAGAAGTTCTGTGGCAAATGGTAGTTTTGATACAGAACTTGGTCCCATTGTGCCGCAGAAAAGTAGGGGCCCTGCTCATAGGTGTAATGGGGGGTCCTGGGAGCACAGAAACCTCCTTCAACTGCATTGAAAATCCCACCCACCCCCCACTTGTCAAACTCCAAAACTGCAGTTGTAAACCCTCCACTCACTTGCCAAAATTGCCCCAGCTCTCACTTGCCAAAATTGCCCCAGCCCCTGGCTTGCCAAAATCTGATTCTTCAATTTTACTCACAGCAGCCGCCAGATCAGTATCAGAAAATGAACAATTTAAAGTGCCACTAGTGGGACAGGAGGCCGCCATTGACTTATGAATATGTAGCATGAGCCCCGCCTCCTGCTGGGGACAGACAAGGAGCCTCGGCTTGATGGGTCCAGTGTTGGTCAGGTGACTGTGAAAAGGTGGTCATGTGTGTCAGTGTCAGTGGCTCAGTAGGTAGCTTTTCGCCTCTGAGGCCGGGAGATCAGAGGGCTGTGGGTTCAGTTCCCACATCTGGCACTGGGTTAATATCCCAGTACTGACACTGTAATGCAGCATGAGAGGGTGCTGCATTTCTGAGGTGCCGTCTTCGGATGAGACATTAAACGAGGTCCCATCTGCCTGGATTGGTGGTAGTTCAGGTGGATGTTAAAGATCCCATGGCACTTATCGAAAAGAGCAGGGGAATTTCCCCGGTGTCCTGGCCAAATTTCCCTCATTCACTAAAAATACCACCAACAGCTTGATCTAGTTCAAGGTCAGTTGGCATGCATCTGTATCCCCCTTCCCCCGGGTCGTGCCTGAAAATAGGCAGGATTTGTCTAATGCACTTACCTGGTCAACAAAAGCTAAATAAATAAAATGTGGTTGGTCTGAGTAGTGCATGCAGACTCATGTGACACTCAGGCACTTTTCCGCTACCAGTCTTGAGAGTAGTAGTAGGTGTGTGTGTGTGTGTGTGCACACGTGTGTGATCAGTGCAGCTGGCCTCTTTGCTTCTTCATGGCCGCTGCTTACTAATATTAAATTAAATTCAAACCTGACTCCTGATAGTCATCAGTCACTCCTCCCTGCAGCAATGTCTCAACGGTGGTCATCAGGCTGGAGACAGACTGTAAAAAAAAGCTCAAGAGTTGGAAACTGTCCCCGCCATACTGTAGTCATGGCAGCATTCACCTGGTTTAAACTGCAGGCAGCGCAACTTTAATCAGTGGCAAAGGTAGAAAGGAAAACCACAGTCAGGAATGGAGATGATGGGGCAGGAAAAGGAAAAATATGCTTTGGATTTATGTCTAGGTCCATCTCCTTACCCAGTTAAAACAAATAAGCCACAGTTAGAGAATGGAGATTGTGAAGTCAAGGGAAAAGAAAAAGAAAAACTATGGCTGATAAAAGAGCGTATGTCAGTTCTTCCTGTATTCTAAAGGGATGTTCTTTCACATAGGGGTCATCTACAGAGAAGATCATTGTGCCTTCCTTACACAGAGGAATAGGCAGATCTAGAGAAGAGAAAGATGGAAATATAAAAAGGGAGAAAAGAATCCTGAGTTCAAGTCAAACTGGGGAGGGATGAGACTAACAGCTTGAATTTTTTAACTGCATCAAAAGTCAAGTTGTCAGTCTCATCCCTTTCCCAGTCCTAGGTCACAGTTATTGCCTATAAATGCATGAAATTGCACTATTTAACTCCTAAATGTTCAAAATTTTCTGGGGAAGCATGCCCCTGGACCCCCTAGAAATATTTGGAACCCCCCACCAAATCCTGGCTACACCCCTGCAACTAGCAAAAGGTACAAAAAGGTGAATGATTACAAAAGAAGAAATTAATAGGAATGGTAAAACGAAGTACACCTGGTGCACCAGGGAGAAGGCCAGTTGGAGCAGAAACAAGCACATCGGGGAGGAAACAGAGAAGGAAGTGGCCCATGGGGACGGAGGACAATGTGCAGGCTACATGAGAAGATAAAACAGAAGCAGAACAGAACCACAGTGTGAGGCCAGGGACTGAACCAGCAGAGGAGAGGGGAGCGGAAAATGGAGAGGGGTGTGGAAACGGAAGGCGGGACAGCCAGCAAAACAATAAACAAGCAAACAGGCAACAGAAAGATAGGAACAAACACTCACTGAACCAGGCAGGGACCAAGGGCAAGGAACAGGGAACAGGCACAAAGTACAGTAGACAAACAACAAGGGAAAGATGGAAATGGGGCAGAAGGAAACCAGCATACATGCCATGCTGGAGCTCAGACAGGATTTTTTCCAAACACTAGAGTTGGGGGTGTCAGGGAGAAGCTGGTTTATATTACATTTGTGGGAAGGAGTTATTCCCCATTGAGCCTCAGGCTAAGCCCTCTCGTCGTGGCCTCCACCGTGGGGGCCTCCCTCAGTTCCCTAGGCAAAGAATTCCATAGCAGAGGGCCAGTTACTTCAAAAGTGCAGTCTCCACAGGATTTTGGCTTGGCCCTCTGGATCAAAAGGAGGCCTTTCCTGGAGGACTAGGGGGTGGCATAAGGATGAAACAGGATGTAGGCACTCCAACAGATAGGACCCATCCCATGTAGGTTTATAGGATACAAGACCTACCATGAAGGTAACTCGCCACTCACTGGCAATCAGTGCAGAACATGTAGCACCAAGATCACATGGCTAAACTTTGAAAAACCAGTCAGCAACCTGGCAGCTGCTTTTATTATAGAATAAAGAGGATTTGCTTGGATGGACAGGATTATGCTCTGAAAGCAGATGAAATGAAAAACAGGATTAGAGCATGAGGATATTCGGAAAGGCTGCTGAATAAGTCTATGGAAACAAAAAGTAGACAGGGACTGCTTAGGCCCAGTAATAGATGGGAAGGATTTAATGGCAACAGAATGGACTGAATTTTCAAAGGGTAGCACAGTTCTTGTGTCAAACCCTGCGCCATCACACTTTGAAATCAGTGGTGCACCAAATGCGTTTTGCCACAACTGCTTTCGATGTCAGTAGGTTGGACACAGTTGCGACCGTTTACATGATTTACAGCAGCTGTCACAAGCTCCGTAAAAAACAATCCTTGGGATTGACACAGCTAGATTGCAAACAGATGTCATAACTTGTGGCAATTGCAGCATGTGATAGAAAATCCCATTAGAACACTGCAAGCACGGTGTGATATATTGTTGGTGCACCCAGGGCTTGTGTCACTCCTAAGTGTTCTAAAATCTGGCCCAATCAGTTTTGTTGCTCCATATGGTATTCAGTCACACAAGGTAGTGGTAATTGTTAAAACTGGCACATATTGCAGACTGATCCAACACTGTGCAAACACAGAAGGGATTTTCCTAGAGTCATATACAGGCATGCCAGTAACTTGGGAGACTGCATTGTAAATATCATCCAACATCCCAGAGAGGGGGAGGGGAGAGGATACATGGCTACCAAATCCACCTTGGGGCACATACAAATGTGGTAATTGTGTGTACAGAATTACCACATCTGTAGGGAGTAATTGTGTATACACACTAGAAGGAAAAGAGTAGCTCTCCATCACACCCTAGCAGCTGGAGGTCTGACTTTGAGCAAGTAGGAAGGAGACTACTGAAAAATATAGGAACTTCCTGTCACAGAACAGGAAGATCAGGAGCTTTAAAGGCACGGAAGCAGTAGGAAAATAGGAGAAAAAAATTATATAAAAAATAAACAGAGAGAGGAAAGAGTAAGTATACAAAACAACAGTTAAGACATGATGGGAGTGGTGCAGTGCAGTGGCTGTGAAGCAGCAGTCTTCCGAGATGTTCTGCAGGATGCTGTGTTGTCCCATCTGCAGGCACCTCTCTGGGCTGAGGAGGAGGTTGCTCATCTCCAGGCCGAGTTGGCTAGGATTTGGGGGACCTCCTTTACCAGCAGCCAGGGACCACCAGGGCCACCACCGCTGCCTCAGAGGTTGCCAAGAAAGAGGAGTGGTTGGACCACAGTGGGCTCAGGGAGGGTGAAGGTGGTGGAACAGAGGCGCATTCCTCCAGTTGTACCTCTCCACAATTCATATGCCATTCTGGCAGAGTGTGGTTCCTCTATGGAGGCTCCCACATTGGAGACCAAGGAGGATGCTGGGAACCTTCACAAAGGAGACCCACAGGTGGGTGACATGGGATCCCACAGGGGAAAGAAACAACTCCTGGTGGGGGACTCCATTGTTAGGAGGGTAGACCTGGGGGAGGGAGGGGAGAGGAAGGTAAGGTGCCTGCCTAACACCATGGCTTTGTGGGACAGGGAGTGAATCCTCAGGATCACAGGAGCAGCTGCATGGGGGAGTAAGCTGGATGTCATTGTCCACCCAGGGACAAATGACCTGACTCGAGAGGATCAGAGCAGTGCAGGACAAGTTTATGGAGGTTGAGGAGGGCCTTAGACAAGTAGCACCCATGGTAACCTTCTCAGAGGCACTGCCTGTCTATGGCATGGGTGAGGCTAAGGTGCTCCACACCATGGGATTCAATCAGTGGTTGAAAAATTGGTGCAGAACTCAGAGTTTTGGCTTCATTGGGGACTGGGGGTCCACCTGGAGGGATGCAGGCCTATACTGGCATGATGATCTGCATCTGTCCAGGAGGGGAACCAGGATCCTGGGTGATAGGTTT
Source organism: Neoceratodus forsteri (assembly GCA_016271365.2). Classification (NCBI taxonomy): domain Eukaryota; kingdom Metazoa; phylum Chordata; order Ceratodontiformes; family Ceratodontidae; genus Neoceratodus; species Neoceratodus forsteri. The sequence goes on along the minus strand of CM057449.1, from coordinate 535,076,422 downwards.
AAATGCTTCATTGGCAAGCATTTAAACTAGCCAAGTTGGGAGGCACTGAAAAGGAACAGGGAAATCCTAGCCCTCCCCCCCAAAAAAATCAGGGTAGTTAGTGAGGTAAACACCAAGATAGAGAAGTTGATAGGGAGAAGGGCAGGGGTAAATGGAGAAAAAGGCAGTAAGGACAGGGATGGGGCAAAAAGGGGTAAGGCCATCAAAAAATGGAGGGTAATGAGTATCAATGCCCATAGTCTAGGTAACAAGCTCCCTGACCTGGTGGCCTTAATGGAAGAGGGATGCCTGGATATTGTGGCAGTCACAGATACATGGTACACAGAGAATCATGACTGGGATGTCAACATACCAGGGTACACAATCTACAGGAGGGACAGGGATGGTAGAAGAGGAGGAGGGGTAACTCTCTATGTAAGGGAAGGGATCAAAGCAACAGAACGAAAGGGGAAACAGGGAGGAGAGGAGACACCATGGGCAACCCTGGAGTCTGGAAATAGCACCACAATCTGCACAGGGGTTGTATACAAACCCCTGCCTCAGGGGGAGGACATGGACAAGGAAATGATAGAAGGCATCCTTAAGATGACAGAGAAAGGGGAGCTATTGCTGATGGGGGACCTGAATATGCCAGATGTTAACTGGAGGACCTCTGCTGAAACCACATCCAAGAGCAGGGACATTCTTGATGCCCTATAGGGGGCATGCCTCAGACAGCTAGTATTGGAACCCACTAGGGAGGGAGCAATCTTAGACTTGGTACTCTCAAATGGGGACAGATCTAGAAGTAGGTAGCCATCTGGGAACAAGTGAGCACCAAATAGTGTGGTTCACGATAAACTCAGCTGTAGAGTCAAGCCACACAAAAGTGAAGGCACTGGACTTCAGAAGGGCTGATTTTGTCAAAATGGACTAGTGCCTCAAAATAGCACTAGCAAACAGAGAGGCAGTATAGTGCAATGGTTTAAGGCTCTGAGCTGCAAATCTGGAGACCTGGGTTTGAATCCCCAACCCCCACTTGCATACTGTGACCCTGAGCAAGTCACTTAACTTTCCTATGCTCCCAGGTTGCACCTGTAAATAAGCTTTCAGCTTAGTGTGCTACTCCTTTTTAAACAATTGGAAAAAAAAAACAGGCAAGAAGGAGGGGTGGAGCAACAATGGGGAAACATCAGAACTGCCATCACAGAGGCAACAAGCCTCTGTGTGAAGCAAATAAACAAATCAAAATGAAAGAAAAAAACACTATGGTTCTCAAAAGAGGTGGCAGAGAAGGTTAGGGAGAAAAAGACAGCGTTCAGCAAGTATAAGGAAACACAGAAGGAGCAGACAGAGAACTGTACCATTTAAAGCAGAAGGAAGTGGGGAAGGCAGTCAGAATAGCAAAGGCCCAAATCAAGGAAAAGATAGCCATCTCAGTTAAGAAGGAGATATAACCTTTTTAGGGTACATTAGGAGAGAAGAAAGACAAAAGGAAGGGTACTGAGGCTGAATAAAGAGGAGGTGGGCGGGCAGAGAGGACAGTGAAAAAGCAGGGATACTGAACAAATACTTCTGCTCAGTATTCACAAAAGAAGAGGAGGGAGGTACCTAATCCAGTCAATAGAAGCACTCTGGATAGGAGGTGATATCAGTCCTTTCACAGAAGAAAGAGTTCTGAAAGAACTCCTAAAACTGTGGGTGGACAAAGCAATGGGGTCTGATGGCATTCACCCCAGAATTCTAAAAGAACTAAGTGGAGAACTAGTAACACCTCTGACTACCCTTTTTAACAAATCATGGAAGGATGGTGTGGTACCTGAGGACTGGAGGAGGGTGGATGTGATTCCCTTTCACAAACTTGGGAGTAAGAAATAGGTAGGAAACTACAGACCTGTCAGTTTGACCTCAGTGGTAGGGAAAATGATGGAATCACTTCTGAAAGAAAGAATTGTTGAGTACCTAGAGGCCAGTGGGGCTGGGACCCAAGGCAGCATGGATTAACAATGGGAAGGTCATGTCAGACTAATCTAATTGATTTCTTTGACTGGGTGAACAAAGTAGTAGACCAGGAAGGGGCTGTGGACATGGCCTACCTAGACTTTAGCAAGGCGTTTGACACAGTCCCACACAAAAGATTAATAAACAAATTAGCCAGCCTGGGAGTGGGTCCCAGGGTGGTAGCCTAGTTAAAACATTGGCTGGACAACAGGACGCAGAGGGTAATAGTAAATGGAGTCCACAGTGAAGAAAGGTGGGTTACTAGTGGGGTACCACAGGGTTCAGTACTGGGTCTGGTCCTTTTTAATGTCTTTATAAGTGACATTGCAGAGGGACTGGAAGGAAAAGTATGTCTCTTTGCAGATGACACAAAGATCTGCAACAGGGTTGATACACAAGGTGGGGTGGAAAGGATGAGAAGGGACTTGGCAAGGTTGGAGAAATGGTCAAATGTATGGCAGCTTAGATTCATTGCAAAGAAGTGCAAGGTAATGCACCTGGGAAACAAAACCCAGGGAAAGAGTACACAATGGGGGTGAGATACTGACAACAACAAAAATGGAAAGGGACCTGGGGGTAGTTATATCAGATAACCTAAAGGTGGGTAAGCAATGTGAGAAGGCAGTAAGGAGGGCTTGGGAGGATACTGGGATGCATAGGGAGAGGCACACCAGTAGAAAACAAGAAGCTGTTATCCCTCTGTACAGACAATTGGTGAGACCCCATCTGGAGTACTGTGTGCAGTTCTGGAGACCCCATCTTCACAAAGACATAGACAGGGTGGAGGCCATACCTCTCAAGTGTCCCTGAATTTCAGGGATGTCCCTGATTTTGCCTCAAATTTTATTCTGTCCCTCCTAAAATGTGTGTTTTTGTGGCTAAACAGTGGGGACTGTAAGCACAAAACAATGTCAAGCATTAAAGTTACAGACTTGTTCTTCTTTATAAATGCATTTTGCACTAAGCCCCATATTCAACCAGCTTTCTGGGTGGATATCTCTAATTTGAAGATGTGTCCCTGATTTTGGTCCTATGTCCCTGATTTTTTAAGTCCTGTCCCTGATTTATGAGGCAGCAGGTTGAGAGGTATGGTGGAGGCTGTCAGAGGAGGGCAACTAAAATGGTGCAGGGTCTGCACTAGAAGACACATGAAGAGAGACTAAAGGATCTTAATATGTATACCCTCGAGGAAAGGAGGAGAGGTGGACATGATAGAACTTTCAAGTACCTCAAGGGAATCAACAAAGTCCAAGAGGGTAGCAGCTTTCAGAAAAGAGATGTGCAAGAACAAGGGACACAATTTGAAGACAGAGTGAGGACGGCTCAGAGATAATGTGAGAAGTATTTTTTATGGAGAGGGTTGTGGATGCATTAAGTAGGAAAATGGGCAGACTAGGTGGGCCAAGCAGTCCTTATCTGCCATCAAATTCTGTTTCTATGTTTCTATGTATGCAAATCCTTTAGAGTCCCTGGTAATTCGATGACATTTCAGATTGGACACTTTATAGCTTTTTCCACAGAAATGTTATCTACTGTATCTAGCCCAGTATAGTTGTCAATAGTTGTATGTGGGCAAGACAGCAAGGAAATTTAAAACAAGAGTGGGTGAATACATTGGTGAGATACATAGGGGCATTCAGGAAAATGCATTGGCATGCAACATCTTAGAAAATGACAGAAATCACGTGTTTACGTTCCTGGAGATAGAAAAGGTATGACTTGGTCCCAGAGGGGGAAATGTGGATAATTTACCACTCCAGAGAGAAGCAATGTGGATCTGTATTTATTTTTTAATTATTATTTAGTTTGTTCTTTAATTCTCTCCCAATGGTCTTGACAAGAACCAATATCTTATTACTTGCAAATGATGCGGTGATCTTCACAAGTGGAGATAGTCTAACAGAACTGAAGGAGAAAATCCAACATGACTGATCTAATGCAGCAATGGTTCCTATCAAGGAAACTTGTATTAAGCACTCCAAAAAACAAATTTATGGTTTTCCATAACATATAAAGAAAAGTGCCAGTGAATACCGAGCATGACATAAAAACATTAAATAGTATTAGTTTTATGCATATTTCAGTTTTCAAATATCTTGGTTTATTTATTGACAGCTCACTTACTTATAATTTTCATATTCCATGTATTACTAAGATTCTTCATCAGAGGTTGGGCCCTCTTTCTAGACTTAATCCATTTTCAAAACCATCCACCAGACTTATTTTGTCACAGTGTTTTTTTGCTTCCAATTATATACTATGGAATACAATAATATTTTGCTGCCTGTGAAGTTGAAATTTCTAGAGCAAGGACCTTGTCCAATCAATATGCAAGATTTGTTACTCAAGTGCCTGCCGTACACATCATTGTGTTCTTTTAAATTCACTTCAGGGCCCGTTTTATAACCAGGTTTTAGATTGCATCTTGTTTTTGTTTTTTTGCAAATAAGGTAGCATTAAGGAAAGTCCAGAAACTTTACTACAGTTTTTCCAAACAACAATCTCGCTGATAAATACAGGAGCTCACTTGTCTTCTTATTTTGCTGTTCCTAATTTAAAACTAGCCTAGGACAAAGCTCTTTGTTGTTTCTACTACCTAAATTTTACAACTCATTATCCCAAAGCCTTACTGTTGTTATGTCAAGTTTAGCTGTTTTAAAATCTAATCTTAAAAACATTGTTACTTGCTTCGGTTTGCTGTAAATGTAGTTGGTCTCTTTTATATATTGTACAATACTGTACTATTCTGTCTGGAGTGTTTAGGTATTTAGTTATGTGTCTTTGTATGAACTGATTGAACCTTTGTAGTTTATTATTTTGAACTTTTGTACTTTATTATTGTTTTTTTATATCTGGTCATCTATGAAAATGGGAAGGTTTTGCTCATGGTCTTACCAGATTTTAAATAAACAAATCACGTATAGTGCTCATGTTTAAATGAGAGAGTGGGATTAGGACCATTTCTAACATAAAACACTCTCCCCACACCCGATCCTCTGGGTATCTGACTTGCTGTATGATTGATGAGATATTGTACACCAGTTGTTAAAATGAAGCCAATTATATTGATTTGGAACTTTTTTTTATAACAGAAATGGTATTTATCTATTGATTACAACATTGGCTATCAAAAGAAACAAGTCTGAAAAAACTCAGCACTCTTTTACCTGTACTGGGATGAATCCAGGTCCAAACACAATAATATGCAAATAAATATTTATTACGTTCTGGAGAGCGAGAAAGGACCAACAAGGCAACATACAAAACAAAGCGTAACTAGCCCCAGCGCTTAGACTTACAAATGAGTCTTCATCAGGAGGTAAAGGTTACATCATGGATAACACCCTTATATAGTTAGATAATTAAAGCAATTATTCAATTAATCCTTATAAAAATTCAACAGTCACTTTGTCTGTGCACAGTGTAATACCTATATTAGGTCACTAGGCGGTGCTATTGTAATGCAGCATTATAAGCCCTATATTGTTTATGTATTATGGTGTACTTGTAATTTGATTTATGTGGGTAAGACTGTTAGACCTCTAAAACAAAGAATACAGGAGCATATTCACTTAATTGTGAATAATAAACAAGACACTCCTGTAAGTACACATTTTCAGATCTATGTAAGTCTAAACCAGATAGTCTGAAATTCATAGGACTGGAACATGTGTCACAAATGAAAAATGAGTGACAGACCTAATCTATTATTACAACGTGAGAGTTTTGGATCCACATTTTACATAGTGTGAAACCACAGGACTTAATGACAAGTGGGATTTGAAACCTTTTTAAAATAATTTGAGCTATATAAATCAGGATTCTGATATGATATTAGGATGAATGTGTGCTCTTTATATATGTTTAAAATAGAGATCAAAGATTATATATTTGTATTTGCGAAATAATGTCTTTTCTTTTTATAGGCTAATTTTCATCTCATCTGGCTGCTCTCCAGCTACCTAGTCCTTATTTACTAGGAGGTCCTGTATTATGGTTGCCTTGCAGTCTCTTTTGCCTTTAACCAGGATTTGCTGGAGGTTTGGGCTAATCATCTCATTTCATCTCATTCATTGTTTTATTCATTATTTGTCATCATTTTTGTCTGTGTCTTTTGGAGCTAATATACATATTGGTGTTTCAATTCTAAAATGTATGTGCTGCATTACAATAGCACCATCTAGTGACCTAATATAGGTATTACACTGTGCACAGACAACGTGACTGTTGCATTTTATAAGGATTAATTGAATAATTACTTTAATTATCTAACTATATAAGGGTATTATCCATGATGTAACCTTTACCCCTGATGAAGACTCATTTGTGAGTCGAGCGCTGGAGTCTAGTTAGCGCTTTGTTTTGTATGTTGCCTGTTGGTCCTTTCGTTCTCCAGAACGTAAAAAATATTTATTTGCATATTACTGTGTTTGGACCTGGATTCATCCCAGTACGGGTAAAAGAGTGCTGAGCTTTTTTGGACTTGTTGTTTACTTGGGGTTCTCTACCCTTTTGTCTCAGCACCACCCCACTGTGTTTCTGATCGCATCACGTCTGTTTGGCTATCAAAAGAAATATCTTGGCTAATAACAGCATTAGCCATTTTTAATATAGTTATTGTTTATAAGATCATTTTACTGTTTTACACATCACTAGCACTTTGCCAGTGTATACTAATTTGAACTGTTTGTGTTGGTAGTGTACAGAATTATTTATAATTGTTTCTGATTTTGAGGTTGTAAAGGGTGGCCAGCCTTAAATCAATCAATCAATCAATCAATCAATCAAATCTTTATTTATTCAGGGACATCATTGAGCAAGGCTCATTTACAAGATGGACCTGATAAGGTCAAGGTTCAATGGTTGGTACATTAGCAGATATATACAAAACACTTGTAATAAAACAGATTCAGTAATATAAACATTTATACAATAATCGAAGGGCAGAGGTTGATTAACCCTAACAGGACAAGGTAGGATACAAGAAAATACACTAGAAAAATCCAGTATGTACAAAAACCAGTAGAGGAGCCAAAGCAAGCACGCAACATAAGGTACCCAGCATTACAGGCTCCAGGGAAAACTAAAGCAGACAAACAGATATAATGATTGACTGACTGCAAAAAAGTGGTGATTACAGCCTCTGACAAATGACATGGAAGGGCTGGTGGGGGGTTCAGACAGGGTCTATGGCTAATAGTAGTAGGAGGTATGGGGGAGTAATTAGGGTTGAGGTGAGTGCCAGGAGTTGATGTGAAGATCATAGTCAGGGAAGCAAAACTGCAAAAATGGTATGATAGGGGCTGAGATACCAAATAAGGGGCTGCATGGAGGGAATACTAAGGGATAATTTATGGGAGAGCTACCAATTATAGTTGCTGACTGGAAGGGGAGGGTTGTGAATGTGACTGGACTAGGTCTTGTGGTAGCAGTTGCATTTCTCAGGGTAGAGTCTTATGCAGAGCTTTTTAAAGGATGCTAGAGGTATAAAGTTGGTCAACTTTAGGGTCTTCTGTAGAGAATTCCATGCCATTGCTAGAGAGTAGCTGATTGCAGACCTCCCATGCCGGGTGTAGACTTTGGGTATCTTGAGTGTGATGAAGTTGTTGCTTCTTAGGACATAGGAACTAGCTGTGGCCAGTGTAAAGCAGTCTAAAATATAGATTGGAAGTTTATTAGACAAAGCTCTGTAAATCCAAAGTGCAGCATTTCTGTTCCTTCTGAGATGTAGGGATGCCCATCCAACAGCAGCATAGAGAGAGAGCAATGATGAGTGTTGAAAGGAAGATCTGTAATAAACCTTAGTGCTCTGTGATACAGGGTATCCAATTTGCTTAAATAGGAAATAGGAGAGTGACCATAAAGGAAGTCTGCATAGTCAATAAGTGAAAGAAATGTGGCCTGGATTAGCCTCAACCTTGAGTCTCTGGTTAGGAAGTGTTTTATTCTGAAGAATAGGCCGAGCTTCTGGTGAAGTTTTTTCACAAGTTCTTCAATATGATGTGTGTAGTCAAGCCTGCTGTCAATCCACACCCCTAAGTATTTGAATTTATCTACATAGTCCAGTCTTTCTCCAAGGATGGTGGATAGCTGGGGAAGATTGCTTAGTGAGGAGGTGTTAGTATAGGTATGATTGGAGAAGAACATTGCTTTTGTTTTCTTTGCATTTAAGAGGAGCTTTTTCTCAAGTAGATGATGTTGTAAAAGGGAGAATTCTGCTTGCAAAATTTCACAGGCCATTATTGGCGATGGATTACTGACATACAAAACAGTATCATCTGCAAAGAGGTGAACATTGGCTTTGGTGAGATTTGAATCAATAGTATTAATGTAAATGGCAAAAAGGATAGGGCCCAAGATAGATCCTTGCGGAACTCCTCTTAGAAGTGGTTTTAGTGAGGATAGGTCACCTTCAGCTTTCACCTGTTGTGACCTATCAGTAAATAACACCTGAACCATTTAAGAGGGTGGGTCTAAGCCTATGGAGTCCAATGAAGAGAGTAGCAGCTCATGGTCCACTGTGTCGAATGCCTTGCTTAGGTCAAGGAATACAGCACAGACACTGTTCTTTTTGTCTAATTCGGTTTGCCAGTCATTTGTGACTTTGGCCAGTGCAGAGATAGTGCTGTGCCTGGCCCTAAATCCAGATTGAGCTGGATTTAAGAGGTTAGTAACTTCAAGGTAATCTCTTAATTGGATGCTCACTAACTTCTCAAGCATCTTGGATAGCACTGGAAGAATGGATATAGGCCTGTAATTGTTGAGGTCCATGGGGTCCCCTGATTTTAGTAGGGGAAACACTTGGGTTGTTTTCCACATCGTGGGAATAGAGCCAGAGCTTAATGATAGATTAAAAAGATGTGTTAAGGGAACTGCAAGCACATGAATTGCAATTTTTAGAAAATAGGGGTCAAGAGATTCTGCACCTGCGCTTTTGTTTTAGTATCCAAATGCAGCATTAGATCCTCTACTTGCTTCAGCAATACCGGTTTGAAGGAAAAGGAAGAATCAGCCCTCTGAGCCTCAGTATACTGGGAGTTTAGTTGTTGATGCAGTAGATTAGCTGGAGAGGTGTCAAAAGCAAGGCCAGCCATTGTGAAATGGATATTGAAAGCATCCAGTACTTCCCATTTATCAGAGATAACACCCTTATTATGGTGCACTTGAGATGTCAGAGAGGTGCTAGAGTCCTGCCCTAGAATCCCCTTGATGGTGCCCCAGAATCTAGCAGGATTGTGGTAAGAGGCATCAAGTTCAGCCATATAAAAGGCAGCCTTGGACTTCCGGAGACGTCACCAACGATATGGCCGCCTAATACTGAAGCTCCCCTTACCTACCAGCAAAGATTCGACTCCACACAACCTTAAAGTATAAGAAACTAAGAAGAAATGCATAAAACATACAGTGGGGGTAAGACTGGAAATAGATCTCGAGCAAAAAGAACGAAATTGCAACCCGATCCGCTTCAATTGAGCCCAGCAAGTTCTACGGTCAGCGGGAGAGATTCCCCTATGAGTATGGCGGGAGCGGACACAGAAACGGAATTAGAAACACTATCTCGAACTAGATTCGAGACTCTATTAGAAGAAATAAAAAAATCAAGGTCAGATACGAAATGAGGGTTCGAACAACTACATAATGATATCCTTAAACTTGAGAATCAAATTACCTCAACAGAGGAGAGAATTTCAACAACGGAAGGCGATCTGATCGCCTCTCTCAAGCAGTTGTGTGCATCGCTCAGCAACAGGACTTGTTAAACGCTAAATGCCTGGATCTTGAAGCTAGATCCTGAAGAGACAATTTATGAATTTATGGCTTACCAGAGGCGGCTGAAACTGGAGATACATGTGAATTCCTAGAAGACTTGCTGAGGCATGTACTCAATCTACCACAGGCCTTCAACTTTAAAATTGAAAGGGCGCATCGGGCTTTAGTGCCCAATCCCACCTTGGTGACAGCAAGGCCCAGATCTATCGTGGCAAATTTTTCCAGCTATAGAGATAAGGAACGAATCTTAAGGACGGCGTGGAAACAACGAATAGTAGAATACAGCGGAGCAAGATTGTTTTTTGATCAAGACTATCCACCTACCATACAACAACAGAGATTATCCTATGCTCCTATTTTGCGCAAACTGAGGACACTAGGAGTTCGATTCCAGACCCCTTACCCTTCTCGCCTCTGGGTCTACTGGGTTCAGGCACAGAACTGTATCAAACTTCCGAGGAAGCATATCAAGCCCTGAAGAACAAGGGCCACGATGTTCAACCTGTGAGAGCAAAAGACCAACACCTCGTGCCCAAGTACAGTGGAAATCTTTTCAAGGAAAAACAATAGAAAACCTGGAGAGTCATCGGCATCGCACACCATGCAAGATATAAAAGGATGCTGCAAGCTTACCCACACAAAGCGTCGAGGAGCAGTTGGGGAGGCGAGATGAAGGAGTTGAATGGAGGGCACTAACAGAGAATCACGATCCCCCTCCATGCAGCGAGCACTGGAACTAACTCCTGAGAGGTTGTAGGACAAATCTTTAAATGGAGTTCTGACTAGATTTGGGACCTCATAGATGTCTAATGAAGCACTAACTCTGAGTGAGATGAGGAGAGGGAGAGGAGGGAGGCATTCAGGAGCTCTGGATCTCGTGCTGGGGTCCAGCAGCTTCCGCCTCCTTGAGTCATAACCTCAATGTTATTATCCGTATGTGCATGGTTATTTAAATACTGATCAGTTAAAAGAAAAGTTGCAGGGCGATATAGGATAGGGGGTGAGGCACATATCCTTTTGTCCTAATGTGGTTTTGCTGAGCACCTTTAAATCCACAGAAGCACTTAGGATGACAAGTTTTTCGCCTCCCCCTTTTAGTATTTAGTTGCTCAGAAGTGGAAAGAATAGAAATAGAAGGGAATTTGCTCTGAGTCAATCACAAAAATATTTCAGGGGGCTGGGAAGAGGTCAGGGGGAGCCTCTGTCTAAGTGCTCATGATTCGTCTACTTTTCAGGCTCCTCCTCGTGAGCATGGTGGAGCTGACAAATCCCTGCTAACTGGGCAGAGGAGGCTACCCCAGTCATTATTGATCCGGATGGGATAAAAATGGTGACGACAGGCCAATACATCAGGCCAGGACCCGATATAATTAGGGTCCAGGAGGAACGAGACAGGGCACTGATCTCCTTTCCTCCAACTTGGTGCTCATAATCCGAGTTTACAGGAACAGGAGAAATTGTTCCCCTACCTTGGGGGTCATTATGTACATAGTTCTTTACTTTATGGTAAGTTTAATGGGTTGGTATTATCTTGGGGTTTTTTAAAGTTACGGTATCGTATGTTTGCTGTTGCTTGCATGTAGCTCAGAAATTTTAAGGACATACATGCAGTGTACCATCTTAGTGAAATACGCAGACTGTGTAAAGAACTATGGTTTACATTGAGAGGGACAGAGACATGGGGAGGATAGAGTAAAATACTAAGAATCAATAAAGGAATATTAACACAAGATAATACATATATATCTCTAAATGACAGATAAAGCTACTATAAGAATTATTTCACATAATGTCAATGGATTAAATAATCCAATTAAGAGGGATAAGATCTTGACAGATATAAAGAGACAAAGACCCTCATTTGTATTATTACAAGAGACCCATTTAAATAGAGGAGCACCAGAAGCTGCAGAAATTGGGATTCAGCCAGGTAGCTGCAGCATCATACAGGCAAAAAAAGAGGTGAGGTGTAGCTATCCTCGTATCCAGAAGCATTCAATTTCAAACAACCTTCACTTACTCAGACCCAGAGGGACGCCTCGTGATCCTTTCCGGAGACCTGGAGGGATTACCCATCACCTTGGCATCGATCTGTCTTCCTCCAGGGTCAACAAAGGAAGTCACTAGACTTCTAATGCAGAAAATTGTGGAACTACAGAGGGGGAGGCTGATTGTAGGGGGAGACCTCAACCAAATCTGGGAACAGGTGGACACATCTAAAAAATTGGCCTTTAGACAAAACCCAATCAGCAAAGGGATCAGGGCACATTTGAGAAAAGCCTTCTGGGTGGATGCCTGGAGACACGAAAATCCGGGGAAGAGAGAATACACACAATTTTCTCACCCCCATAGTTCGTATGCTCGAATAGATTATATTTTAATATCAGGGGAACACCAAAACCTAGTAACTGTATGCCGACACATCCCATCCACACTTTTGGACCATTCTAAGCTCCTGATGGAGATGGAGTGGAACAGTAAAAGGACACACCCTGTGGAAATTTAATAACTATATGCTGAATCTGAAGGAGTTCACAGATATGGCAAAACCCGATTAGAACAAATAATTCGGAGAATAAAATTCTGAAATTTCACAAGCCACTCTTTGGGATTCTATAAAAAGCGGTGTTCAGGGAGAGTGTATTAAATATGCAGCACATTTTAAGAGACAGCATAATCAGCAGTTGGAAAAACTCCAAGCCCAACTGTCAGAATTACAGAAACTGCATGCAGCCGGGGATGACTCTATCTATGCAAACATACGAGAAGTTAAACAAAAAATCCAGAAGCTGGTTGATATTAAAACAGAGCATGCGTTGCAAAGCATGCGTCAGCGATATTATGAATCAGGTCCATGGGCTACCCGCCTTTTGGCTCACAGATTGAGGCAACAAACCTCACAAAATACCATTACCCAGATTAGGGACCCTACCACAGGGAAAATGGTATGAAAACCGGAGGATTTGTTGGCCAGCTTTAAAGCTTCTATCAGACCGTATACTCTCCTGAAAACCAGTGAACCACAGATTCAAGAATACTTAAAGAAGCTTAAATTGCCAAGACTATCGCAAGAAATGAGAGACTCCTTAGAGAAACCCATTGCGATGTTAGAAATAGAAAATGCGATTAAAAAACTCAAATCAAAGAAATCTCCTGGCCCAGACGGGTACACCCCAGAATTCTTCAAGTTCTTTAAAACAGAACTTAATCCCCAGCTACTGGAGATGTGTAGAACAGTGCAATCAGGGGAAGCTCTCCCAAATAGCTGGAATTTCGCAGTTATCTCCAGTATCCCAAAACCAGGCAAAGACATCACACAATGCAAATCATTCTGACCTATTTCAGTCCTCAATATAGACTATAAAATATATACAGCTATCCTAGCAAGACGCCTGGAAAATGTATTACCCAAATTAATCGCATTAGATCAGACAGGGTTCATTCTGGGGAGACAGACACAGGACAATATCAAAAGAACCTTACATATATTACACCACGCTGCCTGGTCAAAGTCTCCTTTTTTACTGATGAGTCTAGATGCGGAGAAGGCCTTTGACCGGGTAGCGTGGAAGTTTCTGGAGATGACCCTAAGTAAATTTGGCTTCTCAGAATCTATTATCAAAGCAATAAATAATATATACACAAACCCCAAGGCCTACATAAAAATTAATGGATGGGTGTCTACCCCTATATCTTTGTACAGAGGTACTAGGCAAGGCTGCCCCCTCTCTCTCCTTCTCTTTGCCCTGTATTTGGAACCACTGGCCCAAAGGATATGTCAAGAGGAAGCAGTGAGGGGCTGGGAGATCGGAGGAGAAACACATAAACTAGCATTATATGCAGATGACCTGCTCATTTATCTTACAGACCCAGAACACTCCATGGAATCACTATGGAACTGTTTAACAGAATTCAGTGAACTAGCAGGTTATAAAATAAATACTACCAAAACTGAGGTTTTAAAAAACCAATACACACCCTCAGCGAGGATAGTTGAGTCTTTCCCTTTTAAGTGGGATCGTACTCATGTTGGGTATCTGGGGGTTCACCTTAGCTTCTATGTAGATCAGCTCTTTACACTCAATTTTACTCCAACCCTAGAAAAACTTAAAACAGACTTGGAGAGATGGGCCCCGACTCCTTTTCCCCTAGGGCAGAGAATAGAGGCAATTAAAATGGTACTACTCCCTAAGCTTCTATATCTAAGTCAGACATTACCCCTGCCCATCCCAGATTCATATTTTATGACATTACACAGAAGAGTCTCTTGCTTCCTGTGGGGCCAGGAGAGGCCGAGAATATGGCTCTCAGCTTTTCAGATCCCGAGAGGGGAGGGGGGTCTATCACTTCCCAACCTGAAATTATACCATCAAGCCGCCCAACTGAGAACAATCATGTACTGGTTGGATCACTCGTACACAGCCAGATGGAAAACTATGGAATTGGGTGAAGGGGGCTTAACGAACTTAAATTGTGCCCTACTTACACAAAAGAGGGAGAAAACATACACAAAGGGGAATGAACCCATATACGGAGGCCACCTTAAATATATGGCACAAAACCCTATCAGATAGAAGGGCTAAAGAGTGGAGACATCTAATGCTGTCAGTGCCTTATCTGACATCATTTACACCTGCCAGCTGGGATAAAGGATTTAAGAAATGGGAGGAGAAAAAACTACACTTAATTTGGCATTTTCTGGAGGGAGAAGATTCAGGCCTTTCAAACTCTAGTTACCAGATACTGAGATTCCTGGCAGGATAGATTCCGATACTTCCAGATTAGAGCCTATATCAGATCACTTCAAATATGGCTACCACCTGGGAGAGCACCACCTCCCTAGATTGCAGAAATATTTAAATCAGCTATGGAGGGGAACCCACCTAGAGAACATATAATCTCCGTCCATAGAAAGCCCTGCTCAGTTGGAAGGGGACTCTATCCAAGCTATTAAAAAACATGGGAGGAGGATTTGGGAATCCAGATTCAAGATAAACAATGGAAATGGGCAATGCAGAGAATACAATGGGGACTTAGGTCCATTGGTTGGAAAGAATTTGCATGGAAGGTATTTAATAGATTTTCCGGACGCCAGTGGTTTCAGGGAAATATCAGGAGAGGAGCCTCAATGTGCTGGAGAAAATGTGGATATTCCCCAGCATCTATGGGACATATCTTTTGAACTGTCCAAAAATTCAACAATTTTTAAAGGAGCTGAGGCAGACCCTACAGAACACAATAGACCCGAATTTACAAATAACCCCATCATTTTATTTTTTTATGGAATACCCTAGGGGTTGTAGGGATCCCAGTACAAGTAAATTCCTAAAAATTGAATGCTTAGCAGCACAAAAATTAATAACAAAAAATTGGCTATCGCAAAGAGAAGTCACCTTGCAGGGGTGGCATGAAATCATGATTAATATATATAGATTGGAGGCCCTGACAGCGACTCTCAACAGAAAACTTATCCAATTCGAATTAATCTGGAGGAGATGGGTACTCTACATGACAAATGAGTCCAGAGATTTCATCCCTTAGGATGTTTTCCTTTTCTTTTTCTTAAACAAAACCAAATGTTAGTAGTTGAAAGTTACTCCTACTAAGGAATTGAACTAAATATTAAATGTTGACAAGGACGGAACTGAGATGTTCAAGGTGTGGGCTGCTGCGGTTCCTCCCCCTTAAACTGAAATAAACAAAACAAAAACAAAATGATATCAACTTTAAACTTGAGGCTCTTATATATTTAAACAATCAGATGAGCTCAGACTCAAATGTAACTAGAATAATTATGATCAAAGGTACTATCTGGAGTATGAACTATGTGATGAAAATTTGTCCTACCATTCCAGATTCATAATGAAGTATAACTTTAATGACATGTCCTTTCTTGCCTGTCTGTATTTAGTCTATGTATGTAATCAGAAGCTTTGAAAATAAATGTATGTATGGTTGCCATCAAAATCTACAAATAAAGAAAGTTTAAAAAAATTAAAGGCAGCCTTAGCATCCCTTACTTTCTTAGTGCAACTATTTCTGACCTTCCTAAACAGCATCCAATCATTTGGGTTCTTGGTCTTCCTTGCCAGTTTCCAAAGCTTGTCTCTTTCCAACAGTGCAGTTTTAAGGTCAGCTGAAAACCAGCGGCAAGATTTGCTTTTTGTTCTAACACTAGTGATTGGTGCATGAGTGTTAAGGGCACCTATTATTATGTTGTTTAACACCTGGTGTGCTTTTTCCACAGAATGTGTAAAGTAAAACTCCTGCCAGCATGTAGAGTGACTTAGGTCATGGAGATATCCCTCAATATTGAAATTTTTTTTGCATCTTCTCAGAAGGAATTTTACTGGGGTTGCTGGTTTGCTGGATGATCTTATTCCTGCAATGAGGCAGTGGTCACTTATGTCACTGAAAAGCACTATAGTGTGTGAGAATAGGTGGGGTTTGTTTACCAGAATGATGTCAAGTAGTGTGCTATCTTCTATTCTTTAAATTGATTCTTGTTGGTTCATTTATCAGTTGTGTAAACCCATGTGTATCACAGAATGATACTAGAGGTGCAGCTGTCTTGGAGAGCCAGTTTAGGTTTAGATCATCTAGGATTATGATTTCTTCAGGGCCCGGTTTGATTAGGTTCCCAGGTGGGATAAAAGCTTGTGGTCAGCAGAGGGGGCTGTAGCCAATTAGCTGCTGCTATTGGAGAGTATATTTTGAGGGATATACATTTGAATTCTTTTTGGGCATCGATGTTGCACTAAGGCAGAATGCAGATATATTTGACTTTACATATATAGCTACTCCACCGCCCTTGTCTGGCGATCCGCTCCTGAATATTTGGTAGTTAGTTGATTACCTCTATCTGCTGTGGCAGGTTTGAGCCATGTCTCAGATACTACAAGAAAGTCTGGCAAGGTATGGGCAACCCAGGCTTGTATTAATGAAAGCTTTTTCAGGAGGCTGCATGCATTGATATGTAGGAAACTTAGTCCTTTGGTGGAGGCTAGGTCTGCAGGGGAGGTGATGCCCTCCGGAGGGCCTGGTTTGATTTCCACATTACCAATACAGATCAGCAAAAAGAATAAGAGATTCATAAGGGCTTCGAGAGACAGGAAGAGGGGACTGACTTTGGGCCTTCTCTTCTTGCTCGGTGGCCACTGATTTGAGGTGTTCCACCTGGAGTTGTGACTTTGTATTGTGTCACAGAGTATTAATTTGGTGGGCAGGTGTAAGGGGGAACTATACACCCAACAGTGGAGCATCGAGTGGAATAAGTACATGACAAGTTGTGTCCCTTTTAAGGGGTTGCCCCACTGATTATGATGTGGCATTGGTAGGGCATATGTGAGGATCCGGTCATCATCCACTGGAGGTGTAACAGAGAGGCTAGGCTGGTGGGTCGCATTATTTAGTGTGGTATGGATCAGGATGACTTCTTCCTCATTGAACACCACAAATGAAGAGAGAAACAATAAGAGGAATCTCCCATTTTGAAGGCGATATCCGTGTTATCTACAATGAGAACAGGGAAGGACTGCTGATTAATTGGCACCACAGTGGCCAAGGACAGATTATTGGTTAGAATATCGCTGGGGGCGGAGGTAGAAATCGTCAGGAAGATGCCTATAAAAGTAACACACGGGGGGGAGGGTGCGTGGGCAAAAATTTTGCGGCTTTCCCGTACCTTCCTGGCTGTCTCTCCCGGCCTCCTGGTCCCCTGGGTCGGCCTTGCTGTCGCCAACCACCCGCTGGTGGAGCGCAGCCCCTGTGCTCACTGGGTGCTGTGGGCAGGGAAGGCTTGACTGAAGGGAGACACAGGAAGGCACAACAATTAAACAAAAGCAGAATCAAGTGTTTCTGCAGAGCAGTGTGAAATAATTTACACCACAAAAGGCTGGGGCGCGCGCGTCTGGCCCACTAAAATCCCACCAAAAGGCTGTAAATCACATTTTAGTTTAAACTTTTAACAAATTCCTTAAACACTCTATCTTTACAGGAAAACAGCTCTTTTTTTGGTTAGTTTAGGCAAAACAAACACAAGTCTCAGACCAGCTTTCAGCAGTGTAAATTCAACACAGAAGTCTATGGAGCAGGAGGACCAATCGGTTGCAAGGCTTGATCAGCGCTCGCCTCCCGATTGGCTGCGGCTTTCCCATACCTTTCTGGCTGTCTCTCCCGGCCTCCTGGTCCCCTGGGTTGGCCTTGCGGTCTTAGACAGCCCGCTGGCGGAGCGTAGCCCTGTGTTCACTGGGTGCTGTGGGCAGGGAAGGCTTGACTGGAGAGAGAGACACAGGAAGGCACAACAATTAAACAAAAGCAGAATCAAGCATTTCTGCAGAGCAGTGGAAATAATTTACACCACAAAAGGGCTTAGGGGTGCGAAGGCGTATTACGTACGCCATATTATGTACGTATTATTGTATTATGTACAAGGGATGGTGGGATCTATTGAATTCCAGTACATTGTAAAGAAATACTTGTTTCTAACTTTTATAATTTTGACTACCAGAATTATGTTTGGGCCAGTGGATATATTGATGTATTTGAATGCAAATTTAATTGTTAACTTTGCTCATACTCCACCAGTACTTTGTAGACACACGTATTCTGCACCTTATGATTTCCTGCCAGTTATTTTGTACTTATTTGTAAAACTATGTACTGTGGCCCAGATATTCAAAAGGGTTGCGCCATGCGCAACAGAGTTGCGCATGCTCAAGTCCTACATTGCGCCATTCTGCGATATTCAGCAGGAGGCAGTTGCGCTACTGAAAACAGGTTGAGCAACAGTGCAATGCAAATGAATGCATGCTCAACAGGAGGGGGAGGAACCATGCATAAACTGCACAGCCCGATATTCAGTCGGGTTGTGCAGAGTTGTGCAGGTGCAACCACCAACCTGCGCCTGCACAACTTTGAGCCAAAAAAAAAAGGATCAAGTTGAGGGCCACCCACAGGTGAGCTGCTGTATTGCAGGGCGCCAACACAGCAGCTGCCACCGTGGCTGGCCCCCAACTCAATCCTGTGCCCCCCACCAGCCGATTGCTGGGCAGAGCGATGAAAAGAACACCCCCTAAACATCTCCCTAATGCCTGATCGCGGGCAGAATGTACAGTGACAACCCCCAGTGCCCGATCGCGGGCAGAATGTAAAGACCCCCAACCCGAATATCTCCTGGTGGTCAGTGGACGTAATGCTCAATCTTGGGCAGAATGTATAATGACAACCCCCAGTGCCGATCGCGGGCAGAATGTAAAGAACCCCCAACCTGAATATCTCCTGGTGGTCCAGTGGACGTAATGCCCGATCGCTGCAGAATGTACAGTGACAACCCTCCCCAAACATCTCCTGGTGTCGAGTGTCCCCCCACCCCACCCACCCATGAAGCCCCACCACCGCTCCCCGGCGGCGGCGGGTGGCAGCATCCACCGCCTGCCACCCTGCAGCCCTGCGACCCGACTATCCATTGGGCTGCCGCCCATTGGTGCAGAGCTAGAGCCAATGGGCTTGCAGCCCATACTGTACATGACAGTCCAGATTTGTGAATGATGTTCATTCACAAATGTGGACTGTCATGTACGGTATGAAACTGCATGCCCATTGGCTCTAGCTCACCATGGGCGCGCTGACCGACTGATCAGTCGGCGGGCGGGCGGGCAGCAGGCGGGTGGATGCTGCCACCCGCCAGCTGCCGGGGGGGGTGGTGGGGCTTTGTGGGTGGGTGGGGTGGGGGGACACTAGACACCAGGGAGATGTTGGGGGTTGTTACTGTACATTCTGCCCATGATCGGGCATTATGGTCCACTGACCACCAGGGAGATATTCGGGTTGGGGGTTCTTTTACATTCTGCCCGCGATCGGGCACTGGGGGTTCATTATACATTCTGTCCACGATCGGGCACTGGGGTTGTCATTATACATTCTGCCCGCGATCGACATTACGTCCACTGGACCACCAGGGAGATATTCGGGTTGGGGGTCTTTTACATTCTGCCCACGATCAGGCATTAGGGAGATGTTTGGGGGTTGTTTTCACGTTCTGCCCATGATCGGGCATTAGGGAGATGTTTGGGGGTTTGTTTTCACGTTCTGCCCGCGATTGGGCATTAGGGAGATGTTTGGGGGTTTGTTTTCACATTCTGCCCGCGATCGGGCATTAGGGAGATGTTTGGGGGTTTGTCAACGCTCTGCCCATGATCGGGCATTAGGGAGATGTTTGGGGGTTTGTTTCCATTGCTGCCCACGATCGGGCATTAGGAGATGTTTGGGGTTTGTTTTCACATTCTGCCAGCGATCGGGCATTAGGGAGGTGTTTGAGGGGGGTTTGTTTTCACGTTCTGCCCGTGATCGGGCTGCAGGGTGCGTTGGTCCCCGACGGCTGCTGCCTGGCAGGGCGGCCAGGCGCAAGTCCTCGCGGATCGGCACACCTACATGCTAATGGCATGCAAATGGGACCATAATCAGATGCAAATGGCCCCCCCTGCGCCTTGCATGAATTATGGCCCCATTTGCATGTCATCTTTTGAATATCGGAATTTGCGCATGGCGAATGGTATTGCGCCACCGCAAGTTGAATGCTCCACTCTGACAACTTGCGGTGGCGCAAGTTCCACTGCGCCATGCACAGTGGCTGTGGCTGGGGGGTGATATTCAAAAGAGTTGCTCAATAGCGCTACTCCTTTGAATATCGCCCCGGCCACACCCCTGCGCAACTATTTTGAGCAGCACAAGGGCTTGCACCTCAGAATGGTGCAGTTTGAATATCCGGGCCTGTGTCTTTAAACTGTATGTTTAAATACCTTTGACCATAGGGTGTCAGTTACCCATGATTAAGTGCTAGTTGGGGCGTGAAACATCAGTCAACTAGACCCCTGCGGTACCTGCCTATGAGTGAATTACTTGAATAAAGCTTTTTTTTTACTTTTTAAGCCTGCTTTCAGTCCATTTATTTGTTTTCTCACCCCTACACTCACCCACAGGACATGCTGCCTTGGATTGACTCAGATCGTCCAAGTAAATTGCCTTGATACTGAGGCCGGATTCTGATCTAGGTTTTGGCTGCATCACCTGTTCTAGTACTGATAATATTGTTCCTATTGTAACATCCTTAAATCTGATGGTAGCATCTGGACTTGAGGGGCTTGCAGAATCACAAATAACCGGGAGTTCTGTAGGTAACCAAGTTTCTATGAAAAGACAAACCTTTGTAGTAGTAGTAGTGGAGCTGCATTTACTGCAAGTGCTTCTCCAATGTTTGGAGCACCTTTACAACAACAATGGACAAAATATAACAATGACACACTGACACATAAGCAAAAACATAAATGTTGCATGTTTTAGCCCTGAGACATTTAGAATAGCATACTCCAGACCATCTTTTATTGTTTAAAATGGACTGAAAGAAAAGAAAAAATCATGATCCTTAAAAAACAGGTATACCCAAACCCGACTGTACCTTGACAAGTAGGATACTCTGTACATAAATCACAGTCCTGCCCTGGGTCATACCCTTCTGATCTATACGTCTTGGCCAGTTTAGCAGGAGCCTTAGATGGATAAACAGTGCACAACACATCAGGGAACAAATTGTGAAATCAATAAATGAGACTGTAAATCAGTTTGGATGACACAGGACAACCACATGTTTAAGTGCTCTGTCTCTTTTAGTAGGTGAGTAATGAGTTAAGGAAGGAATACAATTTTCTGTTTGAGTGCTAGTGAGTAATCATGTATTTTTATTGCCTGATATTTGTCCAGAATTTATGAGTTTGTGAGTTGTCATATAATGTCAGGCTTTAATTTGAGTAGTAATGAGTAACAGGCTGTGTAGAGTCAGCACTCTAGAAGTGGGAGTTAAATTTGGCAGTCAGGTGCCAGATTATTAAATTTAAATTTCCTGCAGACTGTGTTGATTATACTGTTTATCTGTTTGTATTCTTCGGTCTGATGATAATCAGTTAAGTATAGATAAACATATTCATAAAAAACCCTGAACTATTACAGTTCAATGGGTTAGACATTGAGAGCTAACGATGGGTGTGCTGGCTATGACCCAGTTTTGAATCTGTCTCTGATTTTCCTGCAAAAGACTCTGATGCACATTCTAATGTATTCAGATTCATTTTAGGTAGTTTTATCGTATGTGACCATGGGAAGAGTTTTCAGAGTGGTCTTTTGTCTCCCTTTGTCGTTCTGCCTGATAAAATGGGAGTCTGTGTGGTCTGGTTGCTTGAGCTCATGCTGGAAAAACAGGAGACTGCTGCTTCACACCCTACTAAAGCCACGCACTTACTGTGTGACTTAGAGCAACTCAGTTAACCTTCAGGTAATCCAGTTTACCCAGCAATAGAAATAGGTAGCAGCAGGCCCCCACAGAAAACACAATGTTGCAGCTCAGCTGGGCAGGAGAGATGGAGATTTTTCCACAGAACTGAAAGATGGCTAGGGCAGGCAAACCACCCATTGTAGATTTGCAGGGAGGGACATAAAAAGCGTAAGCATCAGGTGATTGGAGAAAGTAGGAGGGTGGGTTGGAGGATAAGAAGAGAAGACAACTGGGGAGACAGTGGCAGACCAGTATTTAGACAGGAAGGAAGAGCAGTGTGAGATGGGATGGGTCTTCAGGGAGGAAGAGAGAGAGAGAGAGAGGTCAGCTGTAAAGAACACAGACGGCAAGAGATGGGGCATTTAGCATGAAGCAACAGATGGAAAGGCATCCAGTCTGTCTAGGGTGAAATTAATGGCAGCATTGTAAACAATGTTTGCATAGTCAAACACCAGCATGTTCATCTTGTAAATGATCTTGAGATGGACATAATGTGGAAGGCAGAACTTGCCGAGATAAAGTGCACCAAATTTAATGAAGAGTTTTTAGCATGGCATTGATTATAGTACAGAAGCTGAGGGTTTGGTATAGCCACACACTGAGAGATTTGTAGTGTGGTGCCGAATTAAGTGAATGCCATCTGGAGTCCTCTAGAATAATGTATGTTAGAGCCTCACAAGTCTATGCCTAGTACTGTACAAATGTCATAGAGACAGTCTTTTTGGCATTTAGTACAAGCTGCTTTGAGATGACCCAAAGTTGGATGTTGTGAAAATTCTGCTGAAGCAAAGACTCCAGCTCAGGGAGCGACAGACTCACCAAGGCAGAGTATTGTGTCTTCCACAAACCTGTGGCTGTGCAAATTAACATAGGTGGGATAGAGGTTAGTTAAGGAAATGGAGAAGAGGTTGGGGCCAAGAATGAAGCACAGCAGACCTGAAGAGCGATGGGTGGACACTGCATTGTTAACCTGGACAAACTGGTGCCAGCCAAGAGGCAGGAATGAAAACAACCAAGCAACTGCCAGGTCAGAAAGTTCTACATCCCCAACTTAGTCAGGAGGATGAGGATCTGTACAACCTAAAGGCTTTCTGCATCAGTGAATATGACCTCAGTGCATAGGCTTTGACATGCATTTCTGCACAGAGTCAGTGAGTTGGAGAAGATATGAAAGAGTGATGTTCTGGAAGCCAGACTGGATGGAAGGATGATGGATATGGAGGAACCAAGGAAGCAGGAGAGCATAGGGAATACAAGTTTTCCTGCACCTTGTCCAGGGCAGGGAGAAGGGAGGTGAGACAGCAGTTCTCTGGTGAGGTGGGTTTAACCGCTTTATTAAGGTGGAGGACATTAGCCTGTTTCCAGGTCCAGGTGACAGTCACAAGCTGAAAGGAAAGATTTACATGGGTGGTAAGAAGAGCAGTAATGGTAGGAGCAGAGAGATGAAGGAAATTAGAGTCCATGTTATCAGATCTATGTTCCTTAGTTAGTGGAATTTAGAGTTTAAAGCAATAAGGGTAGCCACTGATAAGAGGGAAGAGAAGGAAAAGGTAGCGTAGGGGTGGAGGGTAGAGAATGGGGAGAGGATAATAAAGATAGGGAGAGAGAGGGAGAGAGGAAGATTGGAGAAGGGCGGAGGGCAGAGGAAGAGTGGAGAGAGAGTATAAGAGGTAGTTTATTTATTTAATTGAAAATTGTTAGCCAGGAGAGGCACACTGAGCCAAGGCTCATTTCCACATGCAATGTGGTGGAAGAGAATGGGGGAGGCAAATACAGTACATGGCAGGGGCACAATACACAGTTAAATGCAATTACATAGCATTGGCACAGTTCACAGTTACAGAAAAGTGTAATAGGATACACGATTAAAGCAGAAGTAAGTACAATAAGAGCAAGCAGCGAAAACTAGGCAATTCAGCCACACCTACACTGGGGTATGAGGCAAATGAAAGACAGCAGTCAGGTAGGAGGAAAACAGGAGCAAGGGAGAGAGAGAGAGAGAGAGAAGGAGTTTCATCTGGTATCTGAGGGAAACAGAAGAGGTAGTGAAAAAGAGGCAGGATGAGAATAGGTTCTAGAGTGAAGAGAGACAACAAGAAAAGGCTGATTGCCCTGCAGAGGAGCAGGGATGAAGAATGGCGAAAGTGTGAGGATCCCTGGGATGGAGGGAGCAAGAGGCAGAGGGAATGGAGGAGAGGAGTGAGGAAAGGTACGAGGTAAGGGACCCAAACCAGCATTGGATATGACTGAGGCACAGTTGTTCTGGCAATGTGAAGGCAGAAAAAGAATGGATAAGGTGGCGTAGAGTGAGCAATGGTGGGTACAACAGGGGGAGTTAGTAGAAAAATGACAGAAGCATTGCAGAGGGTGCCCAGTCTGCCCAGGAAGGTGGAGGGCGCAGTGTGATAAACCACATCCACATAGTCAAGGACGGGGAGGTATAGACTTGTTTAAAAGTATCTGTGACTTCAGGTGGTCAGACATGGGTGAGTTTCCTATTGAGAGTGGGTGTGAATGATTGGATGCATATATATATGTGTGTGTGTGTGTATGTTTGAAAACACTGAGTAGGCCACTTAACCTCTCTGTACCTAAAGTCTCTTTAATTTCTCTCTGTTTTGTCTTTGTGTGGTTTGATTCTCCTTATGTACCTGAAATGGAAGCAACACAATCTGTCCTCCCCCTCAATACTGTAACTTGCTCTGGGATACAGTTTGCATGAAAGGCACCCTTCCTCTCTCCCTCCCAGGAAAGACATACTGAGCTGGTAACAGCTCCTTTCCAGATGTGTCCTGGGGGATGGAGGGGGTTGGGGGAGATCAGTAACACCGTTCAAGGTGTAAGAAGTACTGTGCAAAAGGCAAAAACAGTATAACAAAATGCACCAGCATAATGTTAAATTCCTCCCCTTCGTGCCTGTCAAACATTCATTTTTACAACTGTGGGCGGAGTCTACAGCCATTTTGTGATTGATCTGTTGCCTTAAAATGGCAAAATGTGGCACCTTCTACTGGAGTTTTGGAAGTATCCTTCCAAAAGTCCAATGGCGCTTGTAACACTCCTCCATGATTGGCCGGTACGAAGTAATAGTAGCCGCACTATTTTGGCTGTTACTTTTGTATTCTGGGATAAGAACTGTGCATGCAAGCCTCTCACACATGTGCAGCTCTGCTGGGGCCACCATCTTGTCATTGGCAGAATGCCACTCACCGCAACTACACATGCGCAAATGCTGTGCATGCACAGTTATGTCACCACTGCCATCTTGCAGATGGCTCTCCTCTCACACTCTCTCACTGCTCCTGTCCTCCCTGCTCCCTCCATTCCCTTCCAGTACCGGCAGCAAATAAAACCCTCCCACTCCTTCCCACTACTGCTGTCCTCCCTGCTCCCTCTGTTCCCTGTCCCTGCACCAACATCGGGCTGTCCAATCCCCATGTCAGCATCATGTACCCCCAACTCATGCGGCACACTGGGAGCCCACCCCAGTGTGCCAAAATTATATTTTTTCTTTTTTCCCCTGTGCCAACATCAGATTGCCCAATCCCCATTTTAAGCATCAGGTACCCCCAACTCATGTGGCACACTGGAAGCCCACCCCAGTGTGCCCAAATTTATGTTTTTTTCTTTGCCCCCCACACCAATATCACAGTGCCCACTCCCTGTATTGGTATCATGTACGCCCTCCAAGTTAACTTATGTGGCACACTGGGAACCCACACCAGTGTGCACAAATTTATGTTTTTTCTCTTGCTTTTTGTCCTGTAAATAAAGAAAACTGTCCTCTATCTTTTTTCCCTGTAAAAAAGAAAATGGTCCCTCGTCATTGCCCCAGTCCCCCTCCCCATTCCCACCCTCTCATTGAGCATTCTTACCTCCGGAGAACAGCACTGTCATCTTCTCTGGAGCAGGACATGTCTGCACTCTTCAAAGCCAAACCGCTAGCTGAAGAATCAAAGGTAAGCACTGGATAATGACAGTCAATGGGGGTTTCAACTTATGCTGATATCTCAGCCACTTTTAGGAATTTTGGCCCCCAATTTTCAACATAGGGTTCTTGGGATCCCACCTCATGAACAGTGTCAATGTCATTTCGTTACTCAGTCCTGAAAGGTGATTTTGTGCTTGCTGCATGTAATCCCTTTTGGGACAAACTAACAAGATGACAATGCAACTGATGAGTGAGTTAAGTCCTAAACCATTGTTGCAAATTGAGAAAATCTCCAAAAATGACTGTTTTACAAGTGTGCATTGTGCAGTTTCTACACACGCCCTAACATTGCCAATTTTTATATTTTCACTCCAGATTTTCAACATTGCCATTTTCGCACACCTCCTTATTAACAGTACAGCTGCCATTTTTCACATCCTGCCTGAAATGTGTTTTCACACCTGTGGCACAGAATGGTGCGGTCTCCCTGCAACATCACCTTTCAAGGCAAGTGAATGAAATGACAGTGGCACTCTTCATGAGGTAGAGTCCCAAAAAGGCCATGTTGAAAATTTGGTGAAACAACTCCAAAAAATGGCAGAGTTACACCCAGTCGTTCAAAGTTTTCTACGCACACATGCAACTTTTGTCATTTGGCAGCTCGCCACAGTCTTATCAACTCTGGCTAGAGCTTTTTATGCTTTTATGGCCACTGCAATCAAAGTCTAATTGAGCATCACCTTTGTTTCCAATTTCACTATTTTAGAGTTAAAAAAAATAGTTTGTGTTCAATATAGGTGTCAATAATGTGATATGTTGCATATGGATAAAGAATGTTTCTTTAATTACACCATGCTGAAATGTGAGTGACAGTATCTCAAAATAGTATTTTGCAATTGAGTAAAGCTTACTTAATTTTAGTTCCCATGCTGTACAGTAACTCTGCCTATTACTTCACAGCTAGATGTTCTGGAATTCAAGCTCTAGTCAGCGCACCAACCACTGCTAAGGCTGCTAATGCAATACTATCAATAATGTCAGTGGCATTACTAGATGTGCCTAGCAGTCCTTATCTGTGAACAATTTCTATGTTTCTGGGTTTCATTAACTGCAGTTAAACAACACTTTGTAACATGTGAATTAGATTACAGACATTTTTGCTCAGTATTTATTTTAAAATATTTAACAGGAAAGACATACTGAGCAGGATTTCAGTATGCATCCAGGGATGGGGGAGGGGGTAAGGGAGTACACAATAAAAAAGGTGCACGAGTAAGTGAAATACAATAAACTGTAAGAATGATACAAAAATTACAGTTAAATAGTCATGATATTCAGGCAGGTAGACCAACTCAACCTAAAATAAAAAAGTGTAAGTACAATAAAATAAGGTAGAAGTACAATACATTGCTGGGTGCAAACACAAGATAATGACTATATTAATACCATCCAGACTGTGTAAGGTACAAGAGTAATTAATGCAGTGCAATACAGTTCTGAACAAGTGCAATACATTTCCAGATGTGATGACAATTAAGAGCAGAGGAAAACCATGCGGACTGGGGGCCTAAGGTGAACAAAATAATTGCTCTGAAATTGGGAGGGGGGACACCTAGCATAACAGTGAGGGGAAGATGGGGGAATGCAAAGATCAGAGGCCAGGTACAGTTACAGGAGGAGTTAGTAAAGTCAAGAGTAGTATAGAATTCATATATCTTGTCAAATGTTCAATTTCAGCCAATCAGCATGTGCCACATCATTTGACAGGTAGGCGTGGCCTAAAATAGACCAATCAGAATCATCCCTGCATTGCACAGGTAGTCCCGCCCTCTGTGCTGGATGTTCTGCCTTAAACGCAGGAAGTGATGTATGAAATGCAGGAAATTACATATTCTCGAACCCGGAAATTACACATCATTCCCATTCTACACCCCTACGTCCTTCCACCTCCATCCCCATTCCTCTGTGAACCTCTGCGACACCATCCAAGCTCAAACCCAAGTCCTTCCTCCATCCCCTCGAACCACAACCACCCCATCCTTGCTCAAACCTGAGTCCATCCTCCATCCCTTGGCCTCCTGCCACAATACCTTGGCACAAACTCTCCCGTCCTCCCACCTTGTCCTACCACCACCTACCTTGAACCTGAGTCTCCCCTTCTCTCTCCTTGCCCCACTACCACCTACCTTTCACCCATCACCTAGCTGGAACCCAAGTCTCTCCCCTCCTCTCTCCTTGCCCCACCATTACCTACCTTGCACCCATCACCTACCAGACACTCCCTCAAGCTCCTCCTGTTGATCTGTGGGATGAATGCAGAGTGCCTTTTTATTTAGGGGAATTTTTATGTGATGTGTGCTTTGAAGCTCAGAGAACTGTAAGAATATTTATCTCTACTGTGTAAGGAAGTTCTTTTAACACAATGCATTTTAAGTATTTATGAAAAAACAGAGATTTATTTTTTAATGAGAAAAAGAAAATTAATTCTAACTTTAAAAGAAGAGACTGTGTGTGTGTGTGTGTGTGTGTATCCAGTGTTGAAGCTGATTTTACAGGACTGATTATTTTAAATAGAATGCTTCAAGTCCTAAAGTCTGATTAAAAAACAGACATACTCTCTACATATATTTTCTTTTAAATGAATACATCAGAAATCTGGTATTTTGATGTCAGAAACTAAACATATTTTATTTATTTATTTTGTCAGTCATAGGAATTACAATCCTTTGAGTCATAGACTCATTTACAAAGGCTCCGCGTCAGCTTAGTTATACATTCAGAGATAGTACATTAGTGGGACATCACATTACAAGTATTTACATACAATAGCCAAGGTGACTAAAAATCTATACATGTAATAGCTACAGTATTGATATTAATACAGTGATACAATTAAAAAGCAAGTGCAGCCTCTGGGGTATTGTCGTATAGTAGGAACAGTGATCAATACATTAGTGAGACAACACAGTTTAGGTACAGTAATAGCCTAGGTGACTGTTGACCTATACATTTAGTAGCTAGGGTATTGGTATTAGTACATGAGATATAGTTACAGTGTGGGAGCAGCTTCTAGAGCATTGTCATATAGCAGAGACAGAGATCAGCAGCAAAGATGTCCTGTACAGTTAGTCCTACACAATTGGTGGCAATGTTAATGTGGAGTGGCCTAGTGCAGCTCTGTGCAGGTCAGTTAGATGAATTAGCAGTTGCACTGGCATTGGCGCAGTGAGAGGATGTGTTTTTTTAGGATGGTCTTGAAGGGTCCTAGCTTGGGAATGGAGGTTATGGCTGGAGGGAGCTCATTGTACCAGGCAGGAGCTCTATAGAGGAATGATCTCTGAGCTAGGGAGGTTCTGACCCTGGGCACAATCCACAGATGTTTGTTAGCAGAATGAGTGGACACAGTGCGGGAACATGAGAGTAGTGAGGCTGCCGAGACCCCCGGTGGAGTGAACCTTGGGTGGATTTTTTGGTGAGGAGACAGGATTGATATTGTAGTCTTTCTTCCAGGGTGAGAATGTTCGTTAGAGTGTAGAGGGTGCAAGTATGGGAGTGTTTATCTGTGCCTAGGAGGAGTTGGCACCCTTTATTAATAGTTATGTGTATTTTGTTTAGGGTGGTGTTGTCCATGGCAGAGTAGATGGGGAGCCCATAGTCGATGAGAGAGAGAATAGAAGAGGTGACAGCCAGATTGAGAGCCTCTGGTGTCAGGCAGTCTTTGGCTGGTATAGGAGGCCAATGTGGGTATTAATGGCTGAGGTCAGGATGTCAATGTGGGCGTGGAAGGATAGGGAGGTGTCAAAGGTAAGGCCAAGGTATTTCTAAGTGAGTACTTGTTCCAGGGGAGGTGAGTGTGGGAGAGGATTTTTAGTTCAGTGTCTTTGGCCTTTCTCTGCCGGTGGGCAAATAGCATGGCTTTTGTTTTTTTGATGTTGACCACAAGTCTGTGACTTGTGAACCAATTTTCAATCTGATTGAATGAGTCTTGGAGGGAGGACTGTAGGTCATCAGGGTAAGAGTGCGCGGCGTTGAGAACTGAATCATCAGCATAGCAGTAGGTTACCGGAGCAGGATTTGGGTATTGCATTTAAGTAGATACTGAAGAGTAGGGGGCCCAATATGGATCCCTGGGGGACTCCTGAGCAGACAGGAAGGGTGGAAGATAGGGTATCATTTATCTTAACACATTGGTATCTGGAAGTAAGGTAGCTATTGAACCAAGAGAGTGGTCCACATGATAGACCAGTGTGGTGGAGTGTGTCCAGGAGAAGGGGGTTGGAGACCATATTAAAGGTCTTAGAGAGGTCCATGAAGATGGCTGTGGCCAGATGTTTATGGTTAAGGGCAGAGTGAAGGAAATTGGAGAATTTGATGAGGGCGGTGGTTATGCTATGGCCTGATCTGAAGTCATGTTGTTCACTACATAATAAATTGTGAGCTCTCAGATACTCGGTGAGTTGGTCAGAAATTATTTTTACAAGGGCTTTTGAGAGAGGGGGAAGGATGGATATGGGCCGAAAGTTGTTGGGGTTGGTATTGTCTCCACTTTTTAGTATTGCGGTAATTGTAGCAGTTTTCCAGGCTGTTGGGAACTGCCCCAAGCATAGGGAGCGGTTAAGGAGGTCGGTCAGGGGGGAGAGGACAGTGTCAAGAACCCAGTAGAAGATTTTCATGTCAAAGGAGTCTTTGCAATAGTTGAAACCACTGAGAGCTTTGGAGAGGTAGGATTTAGCTTCCTGCTTTGTAATGACCCTAAGTTATAAAGAAGAAGAAGAATCAGCATTTATATAGCACTTTTCATACATCCAAAGCACTTTACAAGCAATGCTAGACTGGTAGTGAAGTGACTGAATGTGTGGTGGCAGCCATATCGCACATCATCACCCACACACAGCCTGGATAATTGCATGAACCAGTTTATGGGAAGGGGAATGTTGGCCAGGACACCGGGAATGTTCCCTACTCTTTGCAAAGAGTGCCCTGGGTTCTTTTACTTCCACCTGGACAACACCAGGATGGGCAGAAGGGACCTCAGTTTAACATTTCATTCGAAGGATGGCACACCCCAGTAATACAGCACCCCCAATACTGCACTCGGACACCAGCAATTTTTAGGTGCAAATCCAATCCGGGTGTGGGATGAGAACCCACGACCTTCTGGTCCAGAGGCAGCTGTGCTGCCAACTGAGCCACACTAACACCAAAGGGGGGGTGTTGGAGGTTTGGTTCAGAGGAGGCTGGGATAGGGTCAAAAAGGTCATGCGGGAGGACTGTACTAAGATCAGAAAAGGTTGAATTAAGGCAGCTAGTGAAAGCGTGCGGGTTGGTTGAGGTAGCATTGTTGATGCAGAGCTGAGAGGGTGGGGGAGGTGGGATTTGCAATGAAGTTCTTTAATGTTGTCCCAAAACTTTCGTGCACTCCCCCAGGAAGCCAGGGTGTCTTTATAGTATTCAGCCTTGGCCTTGCGCATGGCCCAGGTGCACCTATTGCACTCTGCTCTGTAGGCTAGTCTGTCTGGTTGGGAGCCAGATTCAATGGCTCAGTGCCAGAGGTCATCCCTTTGTTTTAGTTGCTGCTGTAATGAGGATGTGATCCAAGGGACATTATATTTTATAGTTTTCATTTTCGTCAGGGGGGCAAAAATGTCACATGCTTTGTTGAAGGAGCATGTGAAGTAACCAAGGGCCAGGTCAATGTTAGGGGCTTGGGTTATAGGGGCCAAGTCCCACTGCACCAGATAGTGTTTGATTTTGCGAATGCCACCTGGTCATAAGCGCCTGTGAGTGGATACACTAGGTTGGGGTTTGGGCAGGTGACATGACCAGGAGCAGAGGATAGGGGAGTGGTCACTCAGAGAGTCTGGGAGGACCATTAGGTCACAGATTCTATGTGGTCGGTTAGTAAATAGTATGTCTAGTAGGGTCTGGGAGCCATTTGCGGTGTTTACCCTGGTGGGTAGGTGGACCAGCTGGGTATGATCCAGCGCTGCAAAGGCGTCCTTGATGGCAGCTGCCGAATTGGCGAGCCAGTTTACATTTAGATCACCAACCAGGATATGCTTCGTTTTTGGAGGGAGGTTGGAAATATAGTTTGTGAGGGATTGTATGGCCATAGCTTGGTTGTGTGAGGGAACATATGCCACTGTGATGGTTAGGGGAGCCCTAGCGGGGTCCAAGGTAAATTTTATGGATATGGCTTGTGCACCGTGATCTAGAGAGGGGATCAGGAGAGTTTGGTTCAGTAGGGAGTCTCGAACATAGAAGGCACATCATCCACCCTGTTTTCCCACTCTGTCAGCTCTGTGTAGAGCAAAGCCTTGGAAGCTGACGAATGAATCTGTTTTTTTTTGAGAGCCATGTTTCAGTGAGAGCAAGAACATCCGGCTGGTGTTGCGTTAGCCAGCTTTGGAGAGATGCTTTTTTTTGGGAAGGCTGCAGATATTCATGGCATCTATGCACAGCCCTTGGTGCAGTTTCTGTCAACTATTGGCAGCAGGGCCTGGGTTGAGATGAATATTTCTGGATATGAGAAGTAGTAGGGCTAGGACCCTGAGGTGAGCGAGGGACCACCGTTTGATGGTTGGGCACTGGTGAGGCACATGTTTAGAGAGAATAGCACAGGGAATAGGTAAGTTGAGGAGGACAGGAAAGGTAAGGCAGATGAGTCGGTAGGGGGGGGTTGGGGGTGTGTGAGTAGGTGGCAGGTTAAGCGGGGGGGTGGATGTTTGTCAGGCATTGTCGGGGTGGGTGGACAGTGGTAATAGGTAGAGAAGGTAGGGGGTCAAGTGGGTGTGTGGGTGGAGGGATGGCTATCTAACCCAGCAAGGAGTATGATAAGTGTAATTGATAGAAGATAGGACAGTCTGCTGGGGAATAAGAGGCTGGGCAGTGGGCACCGGGCACTGCTATACCAGTTCCATTTTAAGGGGAACAGACTGACACCCATCATTGTGGTAGATTCAGTAGTGCAGTGGTAAGGTAATGGACTTTGGTGCAGGAGGCACCAAGTTCAAATCATACAGGAGTAGAACTTCTGATACTGGTGGCAGAGTATTTGAGGCCTGCAGTAGGACTGAAGGAAATTTATTGTAGCAGACTATGGGGTCAGAGGCTTTGACAGCCTTAAAAATTGTGATTAATTCAGCTGGATTTGTTGGGTTACTGGTAGAGTTGCTGACTCTAAGAAACAGTCGTACAGGGTTTGAGAGCTGCCGTGGGATTGAGGAAAAATTTATTGTAGCAGACTATGGAGTAAGAGGCTTTGAGAGCCTTAAAAACATTGAGAAATCTAGCCTGATTTGTTGGCTTCCTGGCAGAGCTGCTGACTCTGGAAGCAAAGGCACAGTGTTTGAGATCTGTAGTGGGAATGATGAAACTTTATTGCATCAGACTATGGAGTCAGAGGTATTAATAGCTTTGAAAACAGTGAGTAGTTTAGTCTGATTAGTTGGTTTACTGGTAGAGTTGCTGCCTCTGGTGATGAGGGTACAGGGTGTAAGACAGCATGTTAGTATTATTGCTGAGTGTGGAAGCAAAAGGCTTAAGAGCTTTGAAACTGAGATAAATACTGGCCTGATTAGTTGGCTTGGAGGTAGGGCTGCTGACTCTGGAGTCAGGGGTACAGGGTTTGAGATCAGCCAAGGATAGTAGTGGTGACCACTAGTGGGGTGAATGGGAGCTGATGTTAGCAGGAGCTAGGAAGTGGAGATGAGGAAGGAGAATGGAGTGGTACTGGTAGGGAAAGTGCAGCAACCCCTAGTGGTCAGAGAGTATAAGCTGCAAAAGGGAAAGTGGACACATTAACAGGAGAGATCGCATGATATGTCATGTGACCTTGCAGCAGCAATAAATATAGAGCTGACTGTGGTTGGGGCAGTTGGTGCACAGCACCGATGGGGTAACACCACTCCAAAAGCAGACTGGAAGGAAGGAGGCTTTACCTCTTAACTCATTCTATCCTATTGTCACTTAGAATGTTCAGGTACCCTCTGCCTGCTGCTAGCAACACCTGTGTGCCTGAAGGGTTTTAGATCTGCAGCATCTATACAATCACACTGTGCTTAAACCTACATATCTTAAAACCATACAACCAATTTTAAACTGTAAAAGAAAAGTTTTTCAGGACAAAAGTTTTTGAAAATGAGTGAGGTTTGTTAATGTCTATTTAACTGGATTTAATGTTATGTAAGGTTGTTTTCATATTTTAATAAATTCTGATGATTTTATCTAAATATAATTATGCTCTGTTTACTTAGTTATGCAAAAATATTAAATTTCTATAAAATTGTTGGTTAAAATTGTTAAAAATATACAATAAACATCTGCCATTGTCTAAATATAAATTTTGCAAGTTTTTTTTACCATTTTTTTTAGTCAGAAATCAATATCTGAATCTCTCGTTATTACAGTTTGAGTTTTTTTTCCCACTCCACAGGTTGGAATTTTTGCAGTGTTTAATTCTTCTTACCCAATGATTTTAGTTTATGAATCTGATTATCAATTTTTTGTTTTCCCTAGTTTAGTAAGAACATATTTACATTACCTTAGAAGGACATATCAGGAAGTGATGCAGGAAGGAAGTGCTGTGAGGTCAAGTGATGTAAATAGGAAGAACACTTCCAGTGTGGGTCAGTGAGATGACACAGGAAATGGAGACATTTTTTAGTGCTGGAGGTCTCACTATGATTAATTGCATATTTGCTGTAGTTAAAATGTGTAATTTCATTGAAATAAACTATTTTATTTTATTTTTGTAATAAAATCCCATAATAAGTATAGGAAACTGTATTTTATTTGTGCTGTTTGCTTTATCATACTGTAAATGAAGTATTATGTTGTTCATGTAAAGTTTCATAGTCTTTCAGTAAACATCATGTTACATAAATCTGTGTATCATTTAATTTCCTGGCATAGTTTATTTTTGGGGTGTTGTATTATGGGATGGTTTAAGGTGAGAGAATGACTGTATGATGAAGCACTGTGTGTTAGTGGGGGGAGGGGTCCTGCATTCATAATACAGGCTCAGAAGCACTTCATATGTTCTGGGGAAATGAGAGGGGCTGTATGCATGTAATAATGGTGCTAACAGACACTGTAGATACATTATGGGTATGCATATAGGATGATGAAACTGCTGAAAAGGCACTGGTAATTTGGGGTACACTGTGTCATGGGGAAGGGGTGGGTGTGCATGTACCAAGGAATGATGCTCATAGGCCCTGCAGTCATTTTGTGTCATGAATTGGCATCCATCCTTGGGGTATATTCAGTTGTAGGGAAGTAGGTGGAGCTGCCTGCAGCTGGTAATGGTGTTCATATGCCATGCAGAGACATTGTGGGTACACATACAAGGTGATGACATGGGCACCTGTAAAGGTTGTGTACTATGTGCTGTGTCACATAGTTTGCCTGCATACACACGTGATATGTTGCAGCATTCAGTATGGCACACTGTGTGGGTGGGAATGAGTGTGGGTATGCCTGCACCATGGAGTGATGCTCATTGGTGCACATGTGTACTATGTGCTATGTTTCATTTGAATGGACTGTATAAGTCATATGCTGGCATTGATCACATCCCAGTGCATCAGAAGTAGGGCTGGTCTGAAGCATTATGAGCACTTGGGACTAAACAAGTGGTTGTGGAGTGATTTGAACTTGGATAGAACATTACAGTGCATCTGAGGGTAGTGTTGGAATGAATCTTGATGTGCACAATGGACTACACCATGGTGACTGAGGAGGGATCCATGTCAGTAATGCACATCACAGAGTGTCAGAGATAAATGTTGGACTGAAGACTGATGAACAGATGGACTAAATCAATGACTCTGGTGGGATTTGAACCTGAACAGCACTTTACTGTGCAGTAGAGGTTGGGGCTGGACTGACACCAGATCAGTCAATGGACAACACCATTGGCTGTGGAGGGATCTGAACCTGAAATGCACTTCACTGTTCACTACAGTTTGGGGCTCGACTGATGCATGATAAGGAGATAGATTTTACAAGTGGCTGTGGAGGAATTTAAACCTGAAGAATACTTTACAGTGCATCAGAGATTGGGGCTGAACTGATGTCATATGAATTGATGGACTACACCAGTGGATGTGGAGGGTTTTGAACATGAAATGCACTTCACAGTGCATTATGGGATTGGTCTGGACTGAAGCATGGTAAGTCAATGGACAACACCATCATTTGAGGAGGGATCTGAACCTAAAATGCTCTTCACTGTTCACTACAGTTTGGGGTTCGACTGATGCATGGTAAGAAGCTAGATCTTACAAGTGGTTGTGGAGGGATGTTAACCTGAAGAACACTTTACAGTGCATCAGAAGTTGAGTCTGGACTGATGTCATATGAGTCGATGGACAACACCAGTGACTGTGGAGGGATTCAAAACTGATTTGGCCTTTACAGTGTATCAGAGATTGGGGCTGGATTGATGCCAGATAAGTTGAAGGCAACACCATTATTTTTTCATTTTAAACAATCAGCAACTGTGTACTAGGGAGAAAACTCATGTGCAGAGCATGAGACAAACATGCTACTGACCCTAACCCACTTATCATCCATAATGCAGGGAGCAACATGCCACATAGATTTTAACATAGCCATAATCTGAACATAAACTCTTTAAAAAGTAACAAAAGGTGCTGAATTTATGTGACCTCATCTAGTACATGCACAAGAAACACTCTTTTCCATCAGGAATGCCAGCCGGATCCATAAGATGTCATCACACAGGATGACCAGAAATTATCCCAAAATGAACAAAGTGACAACTATGAAAACTTTTATCATAAATAAAAATAAAAACAAAGTAAATCTCCATCTTGAAACTAAGTTTCCAGTCACCATGCTCTTCCTGCACCAGTGTGTGCTCTGACTGGTTAATGGAAATAGTGATGTGTACAATAAGCATACAGCAAGCATGGCAACAGTGAGTATCAATATGACCAAATGGTGATGCACTACAGAGCTAAGGCGGGTGCAGGTGAGGGCTGCGACCCCCAACTGAAAAAAAAAAAAAAAAGTACACTCCAGAGCCCAGACAGCCACTTTCCCTCCAGTGACGGTTGTAAAAAAATACAAGTCCTTGCTTGAATGCTAAATAAGGATTTAGTTTAATGTTTCAGGCACACACATTGAATAGAATAGTGGAAGACACAACAAAAAGATCTGCGTGCATGTTCCCTGGTGCCTGACAACTAAGGGCTTCATCAGGGGATGGTGCCTGCATCTAAAACAATCCCTTATACCAGTTAAATTAAGAATTGATGATGTCAGGAAAATCCGACCAATCACAGAGCTCGATTTTTAAATACAGAAATATTCAGCTCACTTATTGGTATAAATGGACTAATAGTTATAACAATCATGATATCAGTCACAACATGTTATTGTAGAAAAATACCCAAAAAGACATAAAAAAATACATCAAAAGTGGTAACGGCCAATCAGATTGCTCGAATAAAAAAATATATAAGTTATGAAATTAATTATAGTGTCAACCTGATCAGCTTAACATGTTACATTAAAACAAGATGATTTGTTGTTACAAGACAAACTAATGGCAGAATGAACATAATACATTTTTCACAGCTCATGCAAAAAATAGTACATTTATTTATTTATGTAGTAAGGCTTTTTTCTCAAAAAATAGCCAATGGGAATGCAAATTATATTGGGTAAAATCAGTAAGGGCACGATGTCCCCTATTAGCTGGTACAACTCAATTCATCAAATGTAAACAAATGCTCGAGCTGCACCAAGAGAAAGACATGGACGCCAATCGGCGTCATCAAGCACTAAAGCACATGATTTAGGACGCCATGTGGCGTCATCAGGAAAAAGAGGTATGTTTTTTTATGATGCCATGTGGCGTCATCAGGAAAGAATGATTTTAAGGCTCTCTGCAGTCCCCTGTTACAGGCTCCTCAGCTGGGCAGTGTACTGAGTGGGGTGCTTCTAAGCCCTAGAAGGGAAAGGGAACAAAGGAATTACGTTAGTATGCAGCAGCACAGAAGAGGGCACTACTGTGCATGTGCTAACTATTGGTACAGAGTCAGGATACAGATGGCTACTGCGCATGTGCAAGAATTCACCAATAATGGAGGAGAGAATGCCAGAATCTTAAAACAGCTCTAAACAGGTAAGAAGACTATTTCAGAATACAGGCTTAATATTACAGTTAAACAGTACTTGTAGGCATTAAAACAGCAATCGCTAACAGGTAAATGCAGTACTACACATGAGGTAACATGAGGAAATACCCAAATCCCAGCACACAAATGTCCAGATATCAGATATTTGTTTATTTCCTTTGAAAAAAGATCATTTACAAGATTGCTGCTTATCAAAAGCATATATTTCTATTAAATATATACTTCTGGCAAAAGTATTTAAGAGGGTTCTAACCTCCAGAAAGCAACAAAACGTGCCCTGCAGTACCTAAGTAAAACTGAAAAACCAGTAGACTGCTTCATGGAGCCTTTTATACTCTGAGAAATGTAAGAAATTCCTATTAAAAGTTCCTATTAAAAATGCCCTGCTCAGCATTACAGTATGAGAAAATCACATGCTAGTCATTCTATGCATCACAAGAGATTTATTTTTATTTATTTAGGAAATTGGAATTACAACCCTTAGAGTCATAGACTCATTTCCAAAGGCTCCATGTCGGAATAAAACATAGACATTCATACAGTACATACATAGAATAAATGTGGGTGAGCAATCATACAGTATAAGTACAATGAGCACGGGTTAATGCCTATACATTTAGTAGCTAAAACAGGGCAGAGCCATCAACATATTCACCTAATGAGTGGTTAAGACCTATACAATTGGTAGCTAAAGCAATGCATGATATGAGTTGGTAGTAAGCCATCTCAGGGAGGCCTTTTCTTATACATAATACAATGCATTCATAGTCCAGTGCAACTATATGGTAACCAAGGGAGGTGAGGAGCCTGTAGGCTAGAAATAGTGAGGGGTCTCCACTGCCTGGCCAAGGATGAGATAACTATATTCATTAATGGGGGATGTCTTCTAGATACCTTGTGCCTATCCATGTTACGTCGCATAGAGGATAGCTGATAGTAATAGACTCCTGCTATACATGCTGATGTTTGTTAGTGTGTTGCTTGTTATAAGAGATGACATCACCATACAGGATCAATGGGGGACTCTCTTGTACATATCATAAGACAGAACATCAGTGACATTCATCAATGGGGGCTCTCTTCTAGAAACCTTTTGATAGTCACATAGTGTGAATTTATCTGGCTGAGTCTTGTATATAGTTAAGGTCCCAAAGACCAGAAATTCATAGTTTTAAAAACTTTATGATCATGAACAGCTGGTCTGATTCAGAAGATCTATCTGATAGTGAGATAATGGAAGCTGATGTATCAATACCAGGACCATGAGGTAGTTATTCCTGCTGAAAATGTTTAAAATGTACCTACTGTATGCTTTGTTATTACAACTAAAAGCCAGTCTGCCTTTTTTGTCTGAATGGTAGGTGATTTGAAAGATAAAATACAATGTTATATATCTATTAGGGGACAGCTGTCTCACTACATATGTTTGAGTAAAAAGATGGGGGCAATCTTTGTTTAGCACATTTTTGTAGATTATGGTTGGGGGTTGGCTTGTGTTGGTGTTAATTTAAATGTTTGCTGACAATAAACAAATGTATTTATATTGGCTTAAATACTTCTTAATGCATGTTTGAGAAAATAGCATGCATTGACATTGTTTTACATAAGTAGCCTCTATCTGACTGGTGTGTGTGTGTGTGTGTGTGTGTGTGTGTGTGTGTGTGTGTGTGTGTGTGTGTGAGATAAAATACAATGTATATATCTAATTAGGGAACATCTGTCTTACTACATATGTTTGCGTAAAATGAGGAAATCTTTGTTTAGCACATTTTTATAGCTTGTTGGGGATTAGCTTGTGTTGGGGTTAGTTTAAATGTTTGCTGACAATAAACAAATGTATTTATATTGGCTTAAATGCCTTTTAGTGCAAGGTTTTGAAAATATTTAACAAGCATTTATACTGGCCCAATTGCTTTTTAGTGTAAGTTTGAGAAAATATTCAACATACATTTATATTGGCTTTATCACTTTTTTAGTGTAAGTGTGTGTGTGCGAATGATCTTTGAAAGATGTATTTATAACAGTGTAAAATGAAAGCTAGGCAGCCTTTGATTTGTAGTTTTTCTTTGGGGGCAGACCTGATGGACCTAGAGACCCTTTAGACCTTACAATGTTACTCTATAGATACTCCTGTAATGTTTAAAATACTTAAGTGATAGGTTGATTCTCTGCTTTTTTTTGTCAACAGTTCGAACATGTGCTTCAGGGAAAAGACAACATAAAAAGAGACATTCAAAAGTTTGTGAAAACAAACAGAGGCCTACTGAAATTGCCACTACCAGTGCTAAAAGTTTAAATGCAATAAATTACATTTGTTTAAATTTGAACCAGAGTGTACAACCTTCCACCAGCTCAGGGGTTGCAGACAGAGCTGTGTCTCACCCCAGGATTG
Source organism: Neoceratodus forsteri (assembly GCA_016271365.2). Lineage (NCBI taxonomy): Eukaryota > Metazoa > Chordata > Ceratodontiformes > Ceratodontidae > Neoceratodus > Neoceratodus forsteri. The sequence goes on along the minus strand of CM057449.1, from coordinate 535,035,854 downwards.
AAGAAAGGGACATTGCTGCTTTGAAGTCATTGCTGACATTTTTTCCATTAATAGCTGATGCCTTGTTTGAAGGACTTGTAGATCATGACAAGTTACAGGGGACATCATTTTTTAAAAATGACCTTTTAAATGGTATTGTGATAAAGCATGTATTTTCTTTATATGAGTAGTTAAGGAATTGAACTCAGAGCTGAAACATACTCTGCAGGTAGCAGAAATGTATCAAACAATCAAAGTGCTGGAACTGAAACTGTCTCAAAAACTGTGACAAGACAGAAAATCTCACAGGCTGAATGAAAAGGGGGTCAGCACAAAAAGCATGAAAAAAATAGACGAGTGAAAAGAATTACATGGGAAAAAATTAAAGAACCGTAGAACATCTGAGAAAGAAAATAAGGCATGCCAAAATCATATTACACTGTAGGGCATCACAGCAGCTTGTTGAAAATCAGCCAGATGCTGTGTTATAAAACCAGCAGCCCCCTCCAGTTTTTTTTAGAAGGAATTCAGCATTATGAACACGTTACAAAACTTTAGAGCAACTACATTTTATCAAACATTTAGGTTTGTAAATCTGGATAGACTAGAATCATTCAGCCAGGCCATTCAAGCTGTGCAATCAGCAATTCAAGAACTTTTAGACCAAATTATCCCTCAGTTAGGGGTACATAACTTTCTATAATTGCATTTGAGTACAGGCTCTTTAAATCACCCCCTGTTCTCAAGGAGAACACGCCCCAAAGAGTTAAATGCTGGTACATTCTTAGATCATATAGCTGACATGTTACAAAGCAATGCTGAAGTCATTTTTCATGATTCTTTCCAGTTGGCGGTAACAACCATCAGAAACAGGGAGGGTGCTGAGGTGCAGAATAGATGTACACTGAGTTCTATCCTCTATAGCAAAATAATTGAGAAAAGAGACATTACTTGATTGATTTAAACAATAGACATAGGGCTGGATATTCAAACTCGCCATTCAAAGGCGCAAGCCCTTGCACTCTATGCAAAATAGTTCGCAGGGGTGTCGGTGATATTCAAAGGAGTTCGCTATTGACGCTCGCTGAATATCCTGCTGATAACCACTGTGCGGCGGCGGAGGAACTTGCGCTCACCGCAAGTTGACAGAGTGGAGCATTCAACATGCGGTGGCGCAGTACCATTGCGCCATGCGCAAAATCCCGATATTCAAAAGGTGACATACAAATGGGGCTATAATACATGCAAGGCACGGGGGGGCCATTTGCATCTGATTATGGCCTCATTTGCATGCCATTAGCATGTAGGTGCGCCGATCCCCAAGGACTTGCGCCTGGCGCCCTGCCAGGCAACAGCCGTCGGGGACCGATGCCCCCTGCAACCTGATCACGGGGAATCAGTGTACAATCCCTACCACCACCCCCCAGTGGCCCAATCGCGGGCATAGTGTACTCCACCACACCAGCCCGATCGAGAGCAGCAATGTGGCTCCCCCGAATGTATCCCTGGTGGTCCAGTGGACTGAAATGCCCGATCACGGCAGTAAGTGTAATAAAATCCCCAGAACATATCCCTTGTGGTCCAGTGGACAAAATGCCCGATCGTGGCAGTAAGTGCAATGAAATCCCCGAGCGTATCCCTGGTGGTCCAGTGGACGAAATGCCCGATCGCGGCGGTAAGTATAATAAATTCCCCGAACATATCCCTGGTGGTCCAGTGGACGAAATGCCCGATCGTGGGCAGTAAGTTCAATAAAACCACCCCAGAACATAGCCCTGGTGGCTACTGTCCCCCACCCACCCACCCGAAGCCCCATCACCGCCCCACAGCCGGGCGGGCAGCAGCATCACCCACCTGCCACCCGCCACCCACCGACTGACTGCCGGTGAGACTCTTGCGCCCGGTGGTGTGGAGCAAGAGCCAATGGTGCAGCCACTCACATATGACAGTCCAGATTTGTGAATGATTCATTCACAAATCTGGACTGTCATCTTACAGCATGGGCTGCACGCCCATTAGCTCTTGCTCTGCACCAATGGGCATGCAGACTTACTAGGCAGTCAGTCGGTGGTGCAGGGCGCAGGCGGTGGATGCTGCTGCCGCCGCTGCAGGGGAGAGGTGGGGCCGTGGGGTGGGTGGGATGGGGACACTAGCCACCAGGACTATGTTTGGGGGTTTTGAACTTACTGCCCGCGATCGGGCATTTCGAATCCACTGGACCACCAGGGATACATTCGGGGGTTATTACACTTACTGCCCGTGATCGGGCATTTTGGTCCACTGGACCACCAGGGATACATCGGGGGCTACATTGCTGCCCGCAATCGGGCTGGTGGGGAGGACACTATGCCCGCGATCGGGCCACTGGGGGTGGTGGGGATTTACAGTCGGCCGCCAACGATGGGCTGCAGGGGGGCATAGGGATTGGTTGGGGCCAGCCACAGGTGGCAGCCACTGTGTTGCACCTCGCAATGCAGCAGCTCACCTGTGGGTGGCCCTCGACTTAGGCTTTTTTGGCTCAAAGTTATGCAGGCGCAGGTTGAGGTTGTGCTCAGACAACTCCTGCACAGCCCGTTGAATATCGGGCTGTGCAGTTTATGCATGGTTCCTCCCCCTCCAGTTGAGCATGCATTCATTTGCATTGCGCTGTTGCTCAGCCTGTTTTCAGTGGCGCAACTGCCTCCTGCTGAATATCGCAGAATGGTGCACTTTCGGACTTGCGCATGTGCAGCCCTATTGTGCATGGCGCAACCCTTTTGAATATCCGGCCCATAATGTTTTTTGTTTCGCTGTAAGTGTACTTGCGCTCCTAAACAGACACTTGACTGACAATCAATTGATCAGTAAGGCTAAAATATTGCAAGCTGAGATAGGTTTGTCAGAACACACACTTGTCAGTTTCAGTGATGTGCCACAATTTAAACAGTTTTTAGGAGAAACAATTAAGGTTCTATATCATAATGAAGGAAATTGGCAAATATTTTCAACACTGTCTGGGAGCTATCCTAAAACACTGTTTGCATTACATTATAATCACTTTTACGGTGTCACAAATGTCAAGAACTTTATAGGGGCCAGATACCTCTGTGAATACTGTCAATCAGCCTTTAGCCCCAAAAATCATCACTCAAGCATTCTTTTATGTAATGTGTTCTGTGATCCAGTCTGTGCAGAACAGATTGCCAGTGTCGTGAAATGCCCAAAATGTAACAAAATTTGCAGCTCCTTAGATTGTCTGGAGAGGCACATGACCAAAGCTGATTTAGGCATGATCCCCTGTGAATCAAGCAAGCTATATGAAGAACGTTTTGCCATATACAAAGGAAATCATAAATGTAATATGGGCAGATGTCCTAGCTCTGATTCTCTGATGACTGCTGACAAACATTTGTGTTACATGTCTCTACTGAAACAAGGTAAGATCTCTGAGAAATATATAGTGTTTGATTTTGAGTCCAGACAAGAAACAGGAGCACCCACACCAAATTAGGGCTATGCTAAGCAACTGGATGATAACAGATGTTGAGCATTTGATGAAGATGCTTGTGTAAAAGATTTTGTCAGGCACTTTATAGATACACCATTCAAACACTACACATTTATATTTCACAATGCCAAAGGCTATGGAAGCTATTTTATCATTAGTCAGCTAGTCAAGGAAAAATTGTTATCAAATTACTTACACTAGGGAATTGCTCTCTGTGATGGTATCTGCACTACACATTAGATTTATAGTTTAATTGTGTTTCATGCCAATGCATTTGTCTAAAATGCCAGAGGCATTTGGCTTTGAAAATGAGATCGCTAAAGGGTACTTTCCACATTTTTTTAACACCAAGGCCAATGAAAAATATGTAGGTCCCCTGCCTGATGCCAAATTTTATGGGTTAGAGTATATGATGCCTAGACAAAAAGCAGAGTTCATGCAGCTGTACCTAGTCAACCAAGATACAGAATTAGATCTGAAAAAAGTGCTTCACTAATATTGTCAGTTAGATGTTGAAATTCTTTGAAAAGCCTGTGACAAATTTAGGCAAGAAGTGATGAACATGACAGCCATGCAGGTTTTAAAACAGTCAGATGGTGACATTTTAGAGTATGAAGAGGTTTGTTTAGATCCCGTTCAATATATGACCATAGCATCTGTCTGCATGGCCACATAGAGAGTCATGTTTTTGAAAGAACACACACTCGCAGTTCTCTCCCCAGTTAATTACCACAGCCAGCAAAAGAGGTTCTCCACATCTGCGATAAAGTGGTTAATGTACATAGCAGAGAAAGAAAGATAGCTTCTGGCAGAGAACAGGCAGAGAACAGCAAGGGGAAGGAGCTACTGTTATAACTATTCTTCTCTACTGGGACTAAAGAACTAGAACTCTACTACTGAGACCTTCAATTTAGAGTAAAAAAAAAGAGTTAGTGTATTTGTCTGAGTTGGCTGATGTGAATTGTTATCTTTGCAGTTATCTAGGTGTTTGTCTGAGGTAGCTGAAGAGAGTTGTTATCTGTGTAATTAACTAGGTGTAGAAAGAGATGTAAATTAGGGAGAGTGGCTTAGCTAGAAGGAAGCCAGGAGTTTTGGATTTAAAAACTGCTCCAGATAGCTTCTGGCAGAGATCAGGAAGAGAACAGCAACAGGGAGGAGCTGCTGTTATAACCATGCTTCCCTACTGGGACTATATTGCCCTCCTTCCCTCTCCATCACACTTCCACCATTAGCTCGTTCTACTTTTATAGGCACAGGATTTGACTGACAACAGGAACTTCCTGTTTGGGAGCAGGAAGTGAGTGATCACAGAGCCACAAAAGACTCACCATCCTAGAAGGAAAAGAGTAGCTCTCCACCCCCCCCAAGCTACTGGAGGTCTGACTTTGAGCAAATAAGAAGACTACTGAGAAATATAGGAACTTCTTGTCTCAGAACAGGAAGATCAGGAGCTTAAAGGGCTCAGAGGCAGTAAGTAAGTAAGTAGGGTTAAAAAAATAAACAGAGGAAAGAGTAAGTATTCAAAGCAACAGTTAAGGGGCCAGAATTAAGACATGATTGGAGTGGTGCAGTGCAGTGGCTGTGGAGCAGCAGCCTTCCAGGAGACATTCTGGAGGATGCAGTGTTGTCCCATCTGCAGGCACCTCTCTGGGCTGAGGAAGGAGGTTGCTCATCTCCAGGCTGAGTTTGCCAGGATTTGGGGGACTTCCTATCCCACCCAGGGACCACCAGGTCCACTGCTGTTGCCTCAGAGGTTGCCAAGAAAGAGGAGCAGTTGGACCACAGTGGGTTCAGGGAGGGTGAGGGTGGTGGAACAGAGGTGCATCCCTTCAGATGTACCTCTCCACAATTCATATGCCATTCTGGCAAAGTGTGGTTCCTCTATGGTGGTATCCTCAGTGGAGACCAAGGAGGATGCTGGGAACCTCCACAAAGAAAACCCACAGGAGGGTGGCATGGGACCCCACAGGGGAAGAAAACAACTCCTGGTGGGGGACTCCATTGTTAGAAGGGTAGAACTGGGGAGGAAGGGGAGAGGGAGGGAGGGAGGTAAGGTGCCTGCTGGGCACCATGGCTTGGAGGGACAGAGAGCGAATCCTCAGGATCATGGGAGCAGCTGAATGGGGAGGGAGATGGATGTCATTGTCCACCTAGGGACAAATGACCTGGCTGAGAAAGGGATCAGAGAGGTGAAGGAAGAGTTTGTGGAGTTGGAGAGGGGCCTTAAAGAAGTAGCATGCACAGTAACCTTCTCGGAAGTGCTGCCTGTTTATGGCATGGGTGAGACTAGGGTGCTCCACACCATGGGATTCAATCAGTGGTTGGAAAACTGGTGCAGTGCTTAGGGGGTTGGCTTCAGTTGGGACTGGGGAGCCACCTGGAGTGATGCAGACCTATACTGGCATGATGGTCTGCATCTGTCCAGGAGGGGAACCAGGATCCTAGGATGCTTCATTGGCAAGCATTTAAACTAGCCAAGGGGGAGGCACTGGAAATGAGCAGGGCAATCCTAGCCCCCCCAAAAAATCAGGGTAGTAAGTGAGGTAAGCATCAAGACAGAGACGTCGATAGGGAGAAGAGCTGGGGTAAACGGAGAAAATGACAAAAGCAATAAGGACAGGGATGGGGCAAAAAGTGATAAGGCCATCAAGAAATGGAGGGACATGAGTACCAATGCCCATAGTGTGGGCAACAAGCTTCTTGAACTGGTGGCCTTGATGGAAGAGGGATGCCTGGATATTGTGGTAGTCACAGAAACATGGTACACAGAGAACCATGACTGGGATGTTAACATACATGGGTACACAACCTACAGGAGAGACAGGGAGGGTAGAAGGGGGGAGGAGTAGCTCTCTATGTAAGGGAAGGGATAAAAGCAATGGAACAAAAGAGTAAACAGGGAGGAGAGGAGGCACTGTGGGTCACCTTAGAGACTGGAAATAGCACCACAATCTGCACAGGAGTTGTATGCAGACCCCATTTCAGGGGGAGGGAATGGACAAGGATATGACAGAAGGCATCCTTAGGATGGCAGAGAAAGGAGAGAGGCTGTTGATGGGGGACCTGAATATGCCAGATGTTAATTGGAACACCTTTGCTGCAGCCACATCCAACAGCAGGGTCATTCTTGATGCCCTACAGGGGGCATGCCTCAGACAGCTAGTGTTGGAACACACTCAGGAAGGAGCAATCTTAGACCTCATACTCTCAAATGGGGACAGTGAGAGGATCTCAGATCTAGAAGTGGGTAGCCATCTGGGAACAAGTGACCACCAAACAGTGTGGTTCATGATAAATTCAGCTGCAGAGTCAAGCCATACAAAAGTGAGGGTACTAGACTTCAGGAGGGCTGACTTTGGCAAGATGGGAGAGTGTCTTAGAAAAGCACTAGCAAACAGGCAAGAAGGAGGGGTGGAGCAACAATGGGGAAACATCAAAACTGCCATCACAGAGACAACAAGCCTTTGTGTAAAGCAAATAAACAAATCAAAATGAAAGAAAAGGCCACTATGGTTCTCAAAAGAGGTGGCAGGGAAGGTTAAGGAGAAAAGATAGCATTTAGGAAGTATAAGGAAACTCCAGAAGGAGCAGGACAGAGAACTGTACCAGTTAAGGCAGAAGAAAGCAGGGATGGTAGTAAGAATAGCAAAGGCTCAAACCTGAGGAAAAGATAGCCAATTCAGTTAAGAAGGAGGTAAAACCTTTATAGGTACATTAGTGAGCACAGAAAGACAAAGGGAGGGATAGTGAGACTGAATAGAATGGACAGAGGGTGGGCAGAGAGGGACAGTGAAAAAGCAGGGATACTGAATGAATACTTCTGCTCAGTATTCACAAAAGAGGAGGAAGGGGAGATACCTAATCCAATTAACAGAAGCACTCTGAGATGGAGGGGGTTGATCCCAGTCCTTTCACAGAAGAAAGGGTTCTGAAAGAACTCCTAAAACTGAAGGTGGACAAAGCAATGGGGTCTGATGGGATTCACTCCAGAATTCTAAAAGAATTAAGGGGAGAACTAGTGATACCTAAGACTACCCTTTTTAACAAATCATGGGAGGATGGTGTGGTACCTGAGAACTGGAGGAGGGCGGATGTGATTCTCCTTCACAAAAATGGGAGCAAGACAGAGGCAGAAAACTACAGACCAGTCACTTTGACCTCTGTGGTAGGGAAAGTGATGGAATCACTTCTGAAGGAAAGAATTGTTGAGTGCCTAGAGGCCAGTGAGGCACAGGACCCACGGAAGCATGGATTCACAGCAGGAAGGTCATGTCAGATGAATCTAATCGATTTCTTTGACTGGGTGGCCAAAGTAGTAGACCAGGGAGGGGCTGTGGACATGGCCTACCTAGACTTTAGCAAGGCATTTGACACAGTCCCACACAAAAGATTAATAAACAAATTAGCCAGCCTGGGAATGGGTCCCAGGATGGTAGCCTGGGTAAAACATTGGCTGGACAACAGGACACAGAAGGTAATAGTTAACGGAATCCACTCTAAAGAAAGGGGGTTACTAGTGGGGTACTGCAAGGTTCAGTACTGGGTCCAGTCATTTTTAATGTCTTTACAGGTAACATTGCAGAGGGACTAGAAGGAAAAGTATGCCTCTTTTCAGATGACACAAAGATCTGCAACAGGGTTGATACACAGGGAGGCGTGGAAAGGATAAGAAGGGACTTGGCAAGGTTGGAGGAATGGTCAGAAGTATGGCAGCTTGATTCAATGCAAAGAATGCAAAATAATGCACCTGGGAAACAAAAAACCAGGGGATGAGTACACAATGGGGGGATAACAACAACAAAATGGAAAGGGATCTGGGAGTAATCATATCAGATGACCTTAAGGTTGGCAAGCAATGTGAGAAAGCAGTAGGGAGGGCTGGGGGCATACTGGGATGTATAGGGAGGCTTCACCAGCAGAAAACAAGTTGTTATCCCACTGTACAGACAGTTGATGAGACCCCATCTGGAGTACTGCATCCAGTTTTGGAGACCCCATCTCTGCAAGGACATAGACAGGATGGAGGCAGTCCAGAGGAGGGCAATTAAAATGGTGCAGGGTCTGCAAGAGAAGCCACAGAGGAGAGACTAAAGGAGCTTAATATGTATATCCTTGAGGAAAGGAGGGAGAGGGGGGCATGATAGAAACTTTTAAGTACCTCAGTGGAATCAACAAAGTCCAAGAGGGTAGCATCTTTCAGAAAAAGAGATGTGCAAGAACAAGGGGACACAATTTGAAGATAGAGGGGGGTGGCTTAGGGGCAATGTGAGGAAGTATTTTTTCACAGAGAGGGTGGTGGATGCATGGAACAGCCTTCCTGAGGAGGTTGTTGGGTCTAAAACTGTGGGAGAATTCAAGAATGCATGGGAGAGACATAGGGCAATTCTTGTGAGGGTAGGAAGAAATAGGTTGTTGGTTAACTAGGATCTGCAGCTTATCCAGTAGGTAGGGAAATGTGCAGACTAGGTGGGCCAAGGGGTCCTTATCTGCCATCAAAGTCTATGTTTCTATGCTCTATGTTAAGAAAACTTTGCTATTCAGCATGCACTACGGGGTGGGAAATCTAAAGTGGGGCCATATTTTCTCTATGGTTACTCGATAATTAATGGGGTTCCCACTGCCTTTGAATTCAACAGGTTTTTTTTCAGGGTTGCAACATCTGTTACTGTAAAAAAGATCTAAATCATATGACAGGTATGACTTTTGGGCAGTTATTCAATCGGACCATGCACAAGGTTCATTTTTTAAAAACTGTTAGTGTTCTATGGGAACACAAGTGGAGGGAAATGTTGGACACAGATTGGGGGCAGACTGATTTTTTGAGGGACTGAGAACTACCCCAACCTCTTGAATCTAGAGAGTCACCGTTTGTGGGATGAACAAATGCCATTTCTCTGTACTATAAGATACAGCCAATGAGACAACCTGCTGTTATGATTTTACCAGCCTGTACCCTTTTGTCAACAAAATGAAACAGTATCCAGTGGGTCACCCTGCCATCATTTATGAGAACTTTGCTGACATGAATCAGTACTTTGGTTTGGCAAAAATACAAGTTTTACACCCTAGAGGTCTCTTTTTTCCAGTGCTGCCATCCAGGATTGGAAAAAAAACTTGTATTCACATTATGTCATGTGTGCGCAGAAGACAAAGTTTAGACACTGTGCACACACAATGATGAACAAAGGGCACTGACTGGTACCTACTGTACCATGGAACTAAACCTGGTGCTGGAAAAAGGGTACAAGATCTTAGAACTGTTTGCTGACTACATCAAACTGCATCTGAAAGGCAAGCAAGAAGCATCTGGTTTCCCTTCATGGGTGAAAAATGAAGCAGGTAATGTCAGGTACATACAGCAGTATTTTGAAAGAGAAAATGTACATTTGAACCCCACTGACATCGTTGTTAACCCCGCAAAGAGACAGATATCTAAACTGTTTTTAAATTCTCTTTGGGGTAAATTTGAACAGAGAGTTAATATGCCAACTACTAGTTTAGTATCAGACCCCGACGAGCTTTTCCAGTATGTGTTTGCCCCCTATTATGATGTAGCCTCATGCTGTTTCATTGATGATGAAATAGCATGTTTATGCTGGAAAGATACCAAAGGCCAGCACCCAAATTCTGACAACGTCAACATATTTATAGCTACAGTAGTTTCACCACTGCATGTGCCAGACTAGAACTCTACAAACTGCTAGATAAGTTACAAAACAGGTGCCTGTATCATGACACAGATTCTGTCATTTTTTTTGTCTAGACCGGGTCTGGAACCCTCCTCTAGGTGTCTATTTAGGGGAATTGAAGTGAGCTTCCTCCAGATGAGCACATTACTGAGTTTGTGTCTGCAGGTCCCAAAACATATGGGTACTAGCAGTCCAGAGGACAAATTGTCGTTAAAGTGAAAGGCTTTACCTTTAATGTAGGTAACTGTGAACACATTAATTTTGACATTTTAAAAGATCTGGTTTTTGATTACTCAGGGTCACAGACATCTAAATAAATCACAGTGAGGCAACCCAGCATAGTTAGAAACAAAAAGCAGTTTGTAGAGTTCTAGTCTAGCATATGCAGTGGTGAAATTAGCTATGAATATGTTGACGTTGTCAGAATTCGGGTACTGGTCTTTGGTATATTTCCAGCATAAACACACTGTTTCATCATCGATGAAACAGCATGAGGCCACATCATAATACAGGACAAACACATACTGGAAAAGCTCATTGGGGTCTGATACTAAACCGGTGGTGGGCAAATTAATTCTCTGTCCAAATTTACCCCAAATTACTTGGTATTACTTGGTATGAAAGAAAAGCAGAAGGCCAGAGCCCATCGAGACTGTTCCCCACACTATGTGGGACATTATTTATCTATTATCCCTCAACCAAACATCTAATTTGTTTTTAAAGACAGTGGCTCTAGTTGCCTCTACCAATTCTTGTGGCAAGGTGTTCCATACAATGGATGCTCTTATTGGAAAAAAATTTCCCCTTTTGCTGGTTTTATAAGTTTTTTCTTCAAGCTGGGGAGTCACATGATGCAAGTGCCTGCATAACACCCTGACTGCTCGGCTCTCGCCTTCCGTCTCTGTTTTCCAGCTAAATTTTGGGTTGTAAAGTGTTATAGTAGTCAAATTCAACTTTAGTTTACTGTCTAAAGCTTTAGAGTGAGGAGACTCCATTTGGCATCAGATGGAGACAGAAAGTGCAGAAATCACGGGAAGCACACTCTTGCCTCTCTCCTGGGAAGGCCCAGAAGAAAGCCAGGGCCTCTTTATCCCCAGGGATCTGGAAACGAAATAGCAGAGATCGAAAATGAGCAGCTAACACTGGCAAGATTTTGGCAGAGTTCAAACCTTTCTGGGCAGAATTTCAGCGGTCACTGAAGAGCTAAAATCAGTTACCCTGACACTGGAAGATTTATCCAGATGCACAAAGGATAACGAAGCCAGAATTGACGTCCGGTTGAAGCCCGTTCTGCTAAACTAGAGCCGGAGCTGGTGGCTATCCACCAAAAATTGGCTAGATTGGATTCCAAAATTGAAGACTTAGAAGGAAGGAGCAGACACAATAATCTTATAATTATTGGGCTACCGGAGAAAGTGGAGGGGGCGGACCCGATAGTGTTCGTGCAGAAGCTCCTGACAAAGCTTGCTGGCCCGTCACCATATGGATTGAACTATATGACTGAACGAGCCCATCGGGCTCTGAGAGCAATGCCCCCTCTGGGCGCCCCCCCACGCACCTTAATCCTCCACTTTTTGAATTACCTCGAGAAACAGCATGTCCTCCTCAAGATTAAAGAGCTCAAGGAAGTCTCCTAGAAAATGCTGCCTGAGGATAACTCAGGACTTACCCTAACAGTGAGGCAGAGGCGTGCAGAATACCACTCTATAGTGGTAAAACTGATTACCTCCTCTACACGATTCGGATGAGTTACCTCTTGCGCCTGCAAGTTTGCCTGTCTGGATCCTGGGTGAATTATGATGACCCTAAAGCAGCAATGGAGTGTTTAAGGTCTGCACTCCGGATCTGTTTTAATGAGAGAAACTCTTCATCCTGAGGAGAAAGCCAAATTCTTGGAGTTGTGGGTAATAGCTTCTGAAGGAGGAGCTTTTCCGAGTAACTGATATGTGATTACATAGAAACATAGAAACATAGAAGTTGATCGCAGATAAGGACCGCAAGGCCCATCCAGTCTGCCCATTTCTTTTTCTACCTTATAAATGTGCCATTGGCCTTTGCTCTGTCAGTGACCTATCTATTCATAGTCATTTGTATTGCTCCCTATAGCCTATCCCATGCCTGTTTGAAGCCCTGCACTGTATTCATAGCCACCACTTCTTGTGGTAAGCCATTCCATGCATCTACCACCCTTTCTGTGAAAAGAATTTCCTCACATTCCCCTTAATCGGCCTCCCTCTAATCTCATGCTGTGTCCTCTTGTCCTGCTATTTTTCTTATATTTAAACATGTTAGACTCTTTCACCTTGTTTATGCCTAAGGTGTTTAAATGTCTCGATCATATCACCTCTCCCTCCTTTGCTCAAGGGTTTATTATTGAGCTCTTCTTGCTGGACTGGTGGCTCCGGTTTGGGGTTGGGGCAATCAGCGATCTCTGAAGTGGCAGGGTATTTTTATCCATACTGCCTGAGATGGATCTGGCTGGAAGTGTTGCATAGTGCTTTGAAGGACAGTTTCACCAACTGTTGGAGTTTACAGACTGGCTGTGACTGTTCATAGACATTTTGATATGTGCCTTCGGCTTTATACTTTTCTTGAGTCTGTTTGCATTTAGCTGTAAAGTTTGATAAGAATATTATGCCACTAGAGGCACCAGTACTTTGTTTTTGGTCTGAACCTAACCAAGTTCTTTTTCATCACAGGTTGAACTTTTGCTATTCGGTTTCCCCGTGACTTGTAAGACTTTTTTTCTGTTCCCACTACTTTCATTAAGGAAGGTAGATAAATTGTATCCAAGATGGGACACGAATATTGGGGATGAGCTGGGAAAGGTTGCCCTTATACTCCGGTTATTTTGTTGGTGTTTTTTCTTTTAAATATCAAGAGATTGAGACCGAACCTGTACAGTAATGAGATGCTCCATTTATCTTTTTATTTGTTTTAGTCGGGGATTAGTTGGAATGGGCAAACAAGAGGTAATTTTGGAATGAGGTTCACAAAGGGAAGAAATTATAGAGGGGCATAGTTTACGGTCTGTTTTTCTAAATATGCACCATGATAAGAGAGGAAGGAAGCTCTAGCTGTCTCCTGCTGCTCTGGTTTTTCTTTTTCTGTTTTTCTTGGGAGCGAAGGAATTGATATGCCAGGACCCAGGGTATTGTGGGCCTATTTGAGTTTGCCTTTGTAGGATTCCTCTCCTCAAGGAATTTCCCTACAGGATAGCTAGGGAGTAGCTTTCTCCTTTTTCTGCTTGGTCCTGTCTTTGAATAGGGGGCTTAGCTGGAGTTAGACAATGAACAAGGTTGCAGTAAGTGCAGGGATGGGGGGCTGGGAGGTGATCAGGAACGTAAGTGCATTTGACATCGTGGACCAAAACGGTTCAGTTAGGAGGGCTAACACTTTTGGTGGAGTGTCGGGGGTAATTATTATTTCGGGGATATAAGGGATCAGTGTGGGGAATTTTGTTTTGGGAGGAAGAGTAGGGTGGGGAAGGGAAAAGCAGACAGAAGTATATGGGAAACCGTTAGGCAGGTGGAGTTTTTATGGGCTCTGGAAAGACAGAATGTTCTCAATTAGTAAGGTGTTACAGTTAATAATATCCAGAAGTTAAATGGGTACTCTTTGTGACTTAATTACATGGAAAGTTAATGGAGCTAGAAACAACACTAAAAGATACGAGCTGTTGAAACACCTACAAATGCAAAAGGGAAAATTATTTCTTTACAGGAGACGCACTGCTCGAATCAGAAAATGCTTTGTTTAAGCGACAGAGTATAGGGCAGGTGTATCTGTCTGGAGAGAGTACTGCTAGCAAGGAAGTGGCCATCCTGATTACTAGGCAAACCCCATTTTCCTGTGAGAAAGTTATCAAAGATCCCTCGGGTCAGTTTTTGTTAATTTTGGGGATGTTATATAGATCAAAGGTGATAATTGGCAGTATCTACGGTCCAAACATGGATACGTCAAGCTTTTTTGTAGAACTTTTAAAAATATTGTCCCCATTTGTTCACATTCCGATGTTTTTATGGGGGGATTGGAACTTACCGTTTGACCCGAATTGGACAAAGATGGCAGAGGAAGAAGTGGGCTAACTCCTGCTCAGAGAGCCCTAAGGGACTTGGTTGATAGTGTCGGCTTATGTGACCCATGGAGGGTCCTTTATCCCTCACTTAGGGAATACACATTTATTTCAGCTGTGCATGGATCCAGATCTAGGATCGATTATTTCCTGATCAGTCAATCAGCCCTCCCCGGTCTTTCACAATGTGTAATACTGCCTGGGATAATTTCGGATCATTTGATGGTCCGCTGATCAATAAATCTATCACCTAATCTTACTAGGCAAATGAACTGGAAGCTGAATAATCAATTATTACGCCCTCGGCAATTAAAAACATTACCCATATTATAGAGCAATATGAGAGGAGAATTTAGATTCGACAGGTAAAGGGGGATATGGAGGAGGCGCTTAAATGTGTTTCTGGTGAACTTATCAGAATGGCAGCAGAAAGAAATTAAAAAGGAGAATAAAGCTATGACCCTATTTAGGCAAATTAGGGAAATAGAGTGTACCCTCTCGGGACTACCCTGCTGTTATTAGAGAGAAGCTAATAGGTTTAAGAAACCAATACAGTGACCTTCTGAGGGAAAGCGGAATATGCTCTGTTAAAGACAAAAGCCTGGTACTTGGACCAGGGTGAGAAGGCTGGGCACCTACTGGCAATGAGGTTAAAAGGGGAAGATTCGCCAGGATTATAAAGAGTATCACTGCTGGATGGGAGGTTAAAATCCACCTAAGGAAATTGTTCAGAGTTTGAAAGTTATTACAGGGAATTGCATAGTCCGATGAATTCTAGGCCCTCGAGGGAGGAGGGAAAGATATCTTTCCTCTTGTCCACTTCCTGCTGCCACCCCATGCTGGGAGGGGAGTGGTCCCAGCCCATTTCAGAGGGTGAGATTGTTACAACAATAAACTCGCTTACTCTGGATAAAGCCCCAGGCCCTGATGGGTTCTCCCCGAATTTCTATAAATGTTTTGCTGCACAGTTAGCTCCTGGTTTAAAAAGGTTATTTAAATGTATTTTGACCTCTGAGAAGGTGGATAAACACCTATTCGCAGCCCTTATTATTGTCATCCCTAAAGAAGGTAAGGATCTAGATAAAGTGGCCAGTTATAGGCCCATCTCACTATTAAACTACGATGTTAAGATTTTAGCAAAGATTTTGGCCAATTGCTTAGCTAAAGTAATGCCCCTACTGATACATAGTGACCAGGTGGGTTTCATGGCAGGTAGATTGGCCTCTGACCACCTACGTAAACTGGCTAATGTCTTCTCTGCATCTAGGGACCACTGTTTCCCTTCTGGGTTGGTGTCGATAGATGCAGAGAAAGCGTTTGATAGGGTGGATTGGCAGTTCTTATTTTTGACCATGGTGAAATTCGGTCTCCCCCTCCCGTTTGTTAAGAGTGTCTTCTCCCTGTATAGCCAACTGAGTGCACAGATCTATTGTAATGGGGTTTTTTCCTCAATATTTCCCTTGTGTGCAGGAACTCAACAGGGTTGTCCCCTATCACCCCTTCTTTTTAATCTTTACCTCGAACCTCTTCTGACAAAAATAAGGCTGGATCCTAAGGTCAAGGGCGTTAAAGTAGGTTCCCATGAGTTTAAACTTTCTGCCTATGCAGATGATGTTCTTCTCCATTTAACTCACCCCACTGCCACTATACCTGTGGTTATGGAGCTTATAGAGGAGTATAGCAGGTTCTCCAATTACAAAATAAATAGAGAGAAAACTTTGGTGTTCCCGTTGAATTCTAAGGTATTCAAGTCGGAGATTACTGCATTGGGCTTACAATGGAGCCCACACAAGCTTAAATATTTAGGGGCAATATTGGCCCGGAGTGACTCCAAGATGGTACAATTGAATTTAGATTCAATAAGGAATACCATTCAACAAGACCTCACAAGGTGGGCCAAACTCCCGATATCCTTATGGGGAAGGGTGAGCTTGACGAAAATGAATGTGTTACACAGGGTACTGTACCTGCTAACCATGTTGAACTCCTGGCTGCCATTAAGGTGGTTTAAGAGTATGCATGCAATAATATCAGCTTTCATCTGGCAGGGGAAAACTCCACATAGAGCTTATTATAGAATGGCCGCCCCTAAGGAAAAGGCTGGGCTAAGATTACCTCATATGGGATTATATTATTGGGCAAGCAGTGCCAGTAAGTACCTAAGGTGGCTGATAGCTCCCACAGAGCATTCTTCATCCTTTTATGTCCCTCATGGGTCAATTTAGAAGTGGACTTAATAAGGAAATCTGGGATTGATCCGATTGCCCTTCTTTACACTTCACCGAAGCCCCTACCTGTAGATTTATTCCCCAACCCGATAAAAACATCTCTAAGAATTCATGCACAGTTGTGCTCATTTTTAAAATATTCCCCCAGTAACGATAGGCACCAACCTCTGTGTCGGAATCGAATTTGAAAATTGGGGAAAATGATTCAGGAATCTTGGCTTCCTGAGATAAAGGGCTTGAGGTCTTAGACCTCTTTCAGGAGGGAGTGTCTCTCTGTTGTGGATCTAATTAATCAATATCATGTGGCCCCTGGGCATATCTTTAGAGTTTATCAGCTCCGACATTTAATGGTGCAGTCCCTTAGGAAACTTGTTGGGTCTCAGGCATGCGAAGGTTTATTTGAAACCCTTGCCAGGACCGTATGGGAGCCGCATGTAGTTTCCAGATTTTATAACTGTTTATTTAATCAAGCATATCAGCATCTTGATGGCATCCCCCGCTACTGGAACACTACTTTGGGAGACCTGGAGAGGGACTGGGACACAATTTGGCAGCATACCTATAGGTATATAACTCAGGATAGATTGAGAGTTATGCAATTTCAGTTTTTAAATAACATGTTTTGGACTCCGTCAAAATTGTATAAGGTTGGTCGTATTCCCGACTCAGACTGTAACTATTGTCACCACCAGGAGGGACACTACTCCATATTGTTTGGGAATGTCCCAGGGTTAAATCCTCAGGGACACGATCAGGGAACGAGTTACAGATCCTGTTGGGACTTGATCTCCTCTTCAGTCCTGAGGTTTGCCTATTGGGGATTACTCCAGAATTAAGGTTAAATCCAGAAGGTACTATATGGCCATTATATCAGCATCACTCAAAAGGTAGTACTGAAACACTGGGTGGACGGTGCTGTAATCTCTTACACAGAGTGGTTACAGGAGTTGCTTTTTAATTTGAATATGGAAGAAATTGTTTGTCAAGGTATCGCAAGGTATGGGAAAAATTACACGACTTGTACTTACTCCAGACAGGTGCTTATTCCCCATGAGTATATAGTTTAAACCGGAGGGTGTTTCAATGATATGCACACTGCTACATGGTTCTGTCTGCTTGAGGGAAGGGTGGGAAGGAGGGAGAGAGGAGAGGGGAGCAAGATGCTTCTGAACAAGGTACCTGGGTATGTTATATTGATATTAGAATGTTTTGCTGGCTGGAATATCCTATGTACTTACTTCTTGCTCTGTATTGGGAGAAAACTTGAATAAATTTGAATTTCAAAAAAAAAAGTTTTTTCTTCAAGCTGTTCATTATGCAGTCTTGGAACATGTCTCCTTTTGAAGAGTGTTAGGCCACATTTTTCCATTAGATCTGGTGAATTTATTAAATTAAAAACCATAAGCATATCACCTTTCAATCTTCTAGTTTGAAGAGAGAATAGACCAGTAGCTTTTAATCTGTTCTGATAATCCAAGTTTGTTAATCTTGGAATCATTCTAGTTACTCTCCTTTGAACCTGTTCAAGAATTGCTATGTCTTTTTTTTTGTTTGGATTCCAGAAAGGGGAGCCATAGTCTAGATACGGTCTAATGTATGCCCTATACAATGGAATAAGGCATTGTTCAGTGCGATTAGTTGTGCAAAGAGAATTTAAAAACTGTTCAGATATCTGTCTCTTTGTGGAGTTAACAGCAACGTCAGTGGGGTTCAAATGCACATTTTCTCTTTCAAAATACTGCTGTAGGTACCTGACATTATCTGCTTCATTTTTACCCATGATGGGAAACCAGATGCTTCTTGCTTGCCTTTCAGATGCAGTTTGATGTAGCCTGCAAATAGTTCTGTTGATGACTCTAAAATGCCACATTTCATAAATGTTTAAGATCTTGTACCCATTTTCCAGCACCAGGTTTAGTTCCACTGTACAGTAGGTACCAGTCAGTGCCCTTTGTTCATCATTATGTGTGCACTGTGTCTGAACTTTGTCTTCTGCACATGCACAACATAATGTGAATACAAGTTTTTTTCCAATCCTGGATGGCAGCACTGGAAAAAAGAGACCTCTAGGGGGTAAAACTTTTATTTTTGCCAAACCAAAGTACTGACTCATGTCAGCGAAGTTTTCATAAATGATGGCAGGGTGACCCACTGGATACTGTTTGGTTTTATTGACAAAAGGTACAGGCTGATAAAATCATAATAGCAGGTTGTCTCATTGGCTGTATCTTATAGTACAGAGAAATGGCACTTGTTAGTCCCCCAAACAGTGACTTTCTAGGTTTGAGAGGTTGGAGTAGTTCCCTGTCCCTCAAAAATCAGTCAGCCCCGATCTGTGTCCAACATTTCCTTCACTTCTGCTCCCACAGAACTCTAATGGCAAACCATTGACTTTTCAAAAATTAACCTTGTGCATGGTGCAATTGAATAACAGCCCAAAAGTCATACCTGTCATATAATTTTGATCTTTTTCACAGTAACAGATGTTGGAACCATGAAAAAAACACCTGTTGAATTCAAAGGCAGTGGGAACCCCATTATAGAGTAACCATCGAGAAAATATGGCCCCACTTTAAATTCCCCACCCTGTAGTGCATGCTGAAAAGCAATGTTTTCTTTCTCTGCTATGTACATTAACCACTATATCGCAGGTGTGGAGAACCTCTTTTGCTGGCCGTGGTAATTATCTGGGGGGAGAACTGCAAGTATGTGTTCTTTCAAAAACATGAATCTGTATGTGGCCATACAGACAGATGCTATGGTCGTTAATTGAAAGGGATCTAAACAAACCTCTTCAAACTCTAAAATGTCACCATCTGACTGTTTTAAAACCTGCATAGCTGTCATGTTCATCACTTCTTGCCTAAATTTGTCACAGGCTTTTCAGAAAATTTCAACATCTAATTGACAATAATAGCAAAGTATTTTTTTCAAATCAAATTCTGTATGTTGGTTGACTAGGTACCACCTCATGAACTCTGCTTTTCTCTAGGTGTCATATACTCTACTCCATAAAATGTGGCATTAGGCAGGGGACCTACATAGTTTTCATTGGCCTTGGTGTTAAAACAAAAGTGGAAAGTACCTTTAGCGATATCTCATTTTCAAAGCCAAATGCCCCTGAGATTTTAGACAAATGCATTGACATGAAACACAATAAATCTATAAATTTAATGTGTAGTGCAGATACCATCACAGAGAGCAATATCCCCCCCTTGTGTGTGCAATTTGATACCACTTTTTTCTTTGATTAACTGACTAATGATAAAATAGCTGTCATAGCCTTTGTCATTGTGAGCTACAAATGTGTAGTGTTTGAATGGTGTATCTATAAAGTGCCTGACAAAATCTTTTACACAAGCATCTCCTTCAAATGCCCAACATCTGCTATCATCCAGTTGCTTAGCATAGACATAATTTGTGTGCGTGTTCCTGTTTCTTGTCTGGCCTCAAAATCAAACACTACATGTTTCTCAGAGGTCTTCACTTGTTCAGTGGAGTCATGTAACACAAATGTTTGTCAGCAGTCATAAGAGAACCGCATCTAGGCATCTGCCCAATTTACTTTTATGATTTCCTTTGTATATGACAAAACATTATTCACATAGCTTGCTTGATTCACAGGAGATCATGCCTAAATCAGCTTTGGTCATATGCCTCTCCAGACAATCTAAGGATCTACAAATTTTGTTACATTTTGGGCATTTCACTACTCTGACAATCTGTTCTGCACAGACTGGATCACAGCACACATTACACAAAAGAGTGCATGAGTAATGATTTTGTGCATAAAGGCTGTTTGACAGTATTCACAGAGGTATCTGGCCCCTATAAATTTCTTGACATTTGTGACACTGTAAAAGTGATTGTTATGATGTAATACAAACAGTATTTTAGGATAGCTCCCAGACTCTGTTGAAAATATTTGCCAATTTCCTTCATTATGATACAGAACCTTAATTGTTACTCCTAAAACTGTTCAATTGTGGCACATCACTGAAACTGACAGGGTGTGTGTTCTAACAAACCTATCTCAGCTTGCAATATTTTAGCCTTACTGATCAATTGATTGTCGGTCAGGTGTCTGTTTAATCTTTCGAAAAAGGGATGTGTAAGGACAAGGGGCACAATTTAAAGATAGAGGGAGGACAGCTCAGGGGTAATGTGAGGAAATTTTATTTCACGGAGAGAGTGGTGGATGCATGGAACCGCCTTCCTGGAGAGGGTGTGGGGTCTAAAATAGTGGGGGAATTCAAACATGCATGGGACAGACAGAAGGCAATTATAGTGGGGATTTGCAGGAAGTAGGCTGTTGGTTAACTAGAATCTGCAGCTTATCCAATAGGTAGGGAAATGGGCAGACTGGGTGGGCAAAGTGGTCCTTATTTGCCATCAAAGTCTATGTTTCTATGTTTCTATCAGTGAAAATCCAAACTGTATCACCTAATGATGTCTCTAATGGCACATACACTGCAAACAACACGGGTGCCAATATGGAGCCTTGGCACCTCACAGGAAAGGGGAGGCATCAGAGGAATAAATTCCAGTGACAACCATCTGGGACCTGCCTGTGAGGAAAGATCGAAACCAGCTTAGTTCTGTTGCAGACAGTCCTTAGAGAAGCCGCAGCCACTCCAAGAGCACACCATGGTCCACAGTGTTAAATGCCACTGAGCGATCAAAAGGACTAAGATAGTATGAGCCTTCGATCTCTCCAATTAGGAGATCATTTAAAACCGAACATGGACAGTCTAGGTACTATGTCTTTTCCTAAACCCAGATTGGACAGCATCATAGACATTGTGTGTTGTAAGATGGTCATCCAGCTGCAATGCAACCACCTTCTCAATAACCTTACCACAAAGGGTAGGTTAGAGACAGGTCTGTAGTTAGCTAGACAGTCTGGATCCAAGGAAGGTTATTTTAAGGAGTGATCGAATGACTGCCTCCTTAAGGAGATCAGGAAAGACTCCCTTCTCCAAGGAACTCCAGACAATTTCAGCAAGGATCTGGCTGATAACATCTACACAACCTACCAATAGGCGTGGGGCCTTGATCCAAACTACAGCTGGTTACTAGGTTTACTAGGTTTTATAGGAAAAAGAAGGCTGAGGCACATCTAGATTTTCCCCACACAATGTGGGCAAATTATATTATATGGTTCTGGTTTAGCCAATAGTCGAGCCCTTTTTAAATGCATCAGTTCTACCAGAATCAACCAATTCCTGTGGTAATTTATTCCAGTGTCTAGGTGCCCTCACTGAAAAAGTTAAGTCTAAGATTGGTTCTGGCCTGAGGGACAATGAGTTGCTTAGTATGGCATCTAGGGACAATTCGCCTGGTGGTAGAGGTAAGTCCACACTTGTTCATAAGATCTGTTTTTTTCAATAACTTATATACTAAGAGTAGGTCCCCTCTGATTCTTTTATTTTGCAGTGAGTTTAAGCCTGTTGTCTTGAGTCTGGTATGATAAGGGCCATTTGCTAGTCTCGGGACCATCCTGGTTTCCCGTCTTTGGATCCTCTCTAGTCAGTCAATATCTCCCCTAAGATAAAGGCTCCAGAATGGAGACCCGTAGTCAATGAGAGGTCTGACACATGCCCTGTAAAGAGGAATCAGACATCGTTCGGTTCTTGTAACAAAGGAGTGCTGAATTTGCCTAAGTAACCCATTAGTCAAATTTGCCGCTTTTAAACAGTGGTCAGTAGATGTAAGTCTTGAATTAACCAATATGCCCAAGTTCCTTTCCTTGATGGTAGATTTAAGCAAACTATTATTTATATAGTAATTGTTTTTGTGGTTGTGGGTCCCAAAATGCAAAACCACACATTTATCAGTATTAAATTCCATTTTGTTGTCAAGGGCCCATTTTTCAAGTTTTTGTAAATCTAATTTAAGTGAGTCAGAATCTTGTGTGTTATCCACCGGATCCCCAAGCTTTGAGTTGTCTGCAAATCTGAACAACCAATTTTTGGTTTTATTTGCATGTCACTAATATAGATGTTGAACAAGATGGGGCCAAGCACCGAGCCCTGCAGAACCCCACTAGTGACTGCACCAAGATTTGAAAAACAGTTATTCAAGGTGACTCTCTGGGTTCTATTGGTCAGCCATGCATTTACCCATTTTACTAAGTGATAGGAAAACCTAAAGTTTCCATTTTTTAGTGAGGTGACTGTGAGGATCTTATCAAAGGCCTTGCTGTAATCCAGCAAAAAAATCCAGCTGTTGTTTGTTATCTAGACCCTGACTAATATTATTGTAAAATGCTAACAAATTTGTAGTACAAGAATGCCCAGCTCTGAACCCATGCTGTGCAATGTCTTCAATATTTAGTTCCCTCATCTCTTTCTCAAGTAATGATTTTATCACTTTTTCCATAGTTTTACAGATAATCGTTGTAAGGCTTATGGGGTGATAATTCTGAACATTAGACCTACTACCTTTCTTTGTGTATTGGGGTTACAGATGCTGTTAACCAGTCTGCAGGAATTTCAGCTTTCTGTAAGGATCTATTAAATATTATTTTTAATGGGACTGATATTGCTTCAGCGGTTTCAATAAAATTCTAGCACTGATTAGATCAGGCCCTGGACTAGTAGTTTTTAAAAGATTTGAGGAGTAGGGTGATATCTGAAGTGGTGAAGTCATACATGTGACTTGATTTAGGACATGCCTTGGGATCAGTTTGAGGGGCATAGAAACTTTTTTGAGAAGACTGAACAAAAGTAAGTATTAAAAGATTGGCTATATCAGTTTCTGACTGCACAATATTACCATTATGTGTAAGTGGCCTACCTTTCTGGAATTACCCTTTTATTATTTAGATAGGAAAAAGTGCTTTATATCCATCTTTGGTGTCGCCAATTTAAATTCTATTTTCATTTTGGCTTTCTTAATCACGTTTTTAGTTTCTGTAAAGATTTTTGTACTCAGTATAAACTATGCTATTTTCCACAAATTGACTAGTTTTAAGTTTTCTAAAAGTTTATTTTTTCTTTTAAAATGGATTTATTAAACCATTTAGGTATCCTACCCTTTTGTTATATTTATTTTTATGGGTACATGTTTTTTCTCATGATTATAAATCATGTTTTTTTATTTTAATCCATGCTTCATTCACTGTAAGTCCCTGGAAAGCCTTTTCCCACTGGGTATTGTTGATTATGTTAATAATGGTTTTAAAACTGGTGCTGTCATAGTTCCTATAAGTTGACTTTTTTTAAAACTGTAATGTACTCCTATCAATTCAAACACAACTGAATATTGGTCACTATTCCCAAGCGGGTCCAATATCTGAATGTTAGAGAGTTTATGACTCATATTTGTAATAAGAAGTTTGAGAATGTTTTTACCTCTAGTAGAGGAGGAAATGAGTTGTGACAAACCATTTTCAGTTAACATACCCAAACAATCAGCATCAAGTTTGATTCTACTTGTATATGTGGGCCAGTCTATCTGAGGCATATTAAAATCTCCTGAATTATTACATCCTTATGGTCAGAAAAATAAACAATATCCTTTAGCAAAGCATATGTAGAATCAGACATTGGGGGATTATAACAGTTGCCAATAATTATATAAAGTCCTTTTAACTGTACTGCCACCCAAATGCTTTCAGTGTTATTTTGGGACTGTAATTCATGGGAGGATATCTTCTCTTACATAAAGACAACCCCCAACCTTTTTATCTATTCTATTTTGTGATAGAGTTTATAACCCAATATTTGTTGATTCCACAAATAGTTTGAATCCCACCTGGTTTCTGTTATTCCTATTATACCCAAGTTTAACAATTAACTTTTGCCTCCAACTCCATCAGTTTGGAACAATTTAATGATCAGACATTCAGTGACAGAATTTTACATGTTCTGTGCAACTGATTATTGGGGTGTGTAAGAGACATGGGTATACTCCTTTTCTCCCTCTTCTTGTTTAGTTTAAATGGTTATTGATGATATTTAATAAAGATTTTCCCAACATAGTACTGCCTCTTCTATTAAGATGCAGTCCATCCCAACTGTACAAGGGGGGTTTATCTACAAAGTTCTCCCAGTGCATTATACAGGGAATATTTTGTTTAATGCACCATTTTTGTAGCCATTTATAAGTTTGTTTGATCCTTGAAGTTACAGACTGGGTAGCTCTGGGAACAGGTAAAATCTCAGAAAAACAGACTGTGCATCCTTTGTCCATGAGCAAGTTGTTAAGTGTGATATAATCCTGTTTCAGTTTATTTTGGCTCATACTCTGTATGTCATTTGTACCAGCATGTATAATGACTAAGGGATTTGTACCTGGATTATGTAAAATATTGGAAATCATAGCAGTAATGTCCGATACTTTTGCCCCCCTTAAACTAAAACAGGTACGTCTGGCCTTACTTTGGTTACAGATGGCCCCATCTACAGTAGGTGGTTAGTTATAGAGTCACCTAGTACAATTATCTGTTTGGGTTTTACAATATAAATTGAAGGGGTGAGAAGTATTGTGGAAGGTACTGGGGATTTTGTAATATTCTTGATTAACTTGGAAGCAGATTTGGGTAATTTTAAGATGTTCTGGGTGGTACATAGAATAGAAAGGTTAATGTCACTAGGCATTTCTTGTGGCTCAGTTTCTGATGATGTAGAGGGCCCCTGAAAGTACATAGTGTTCATAGTTCCCATAGGTGCAGGTTTGGAAGACTTGGTAGTATTCTGCGTGACACAAGGCACAGAGATGACTGGATTGCTAGTCATATCCTGAGGCTCCAGGTCATTTAGTGACAAAAATCTATTTTGTAGAGGAAGCTGGAAAAGATGGTGAGTCTGACCCCCTCTGTGTTTAGTTTTACAGTCTGTAACTAAAGCCCAGTCCTCTACAGGGGATTGGGGATGATTAACTATGGTTTCTAGGGCAGTAGAGTCAGTATTGAAAGTTGCAGGATTTGGGGGGAAGGGACTACAGTAGGTATAGTGTTCTACAGCTACATCAATAAATCTTTCAGGTTTTCTATATCAGTGTTTTATTTATTTATTTATTTATTTATTTAAGAGATTTACCAGGAAGGCATGCTGAGCAGAGTACCGCTCGATTCCAGATGCGCCCTGGGGGTAGGGGGTTTACAGTGGTACAGTAGTACAGAAGAAACAAAAACATACATAATGTGTTTGGTACAAACAATGGATGAGGCAATCATAATACAAATAGAGTAGGTACTTTTTCATTAGCATTTTAATAACATTAGATGCAGACCAAAAATGGAAAACCAGACTGGTGATAACAGCTGGTAGGTAGGAATTGAGATGGGGTTCAACAGGAGGGGAAACAGGAGCAGTTGGTAGAGAAGTGTGTTTTAAGAAGGGCATTCTGTTGAGGAGTACTTGTGATGTGTCTGATATCAGCTACGAGGGAGTTCCATAACTTGGGCAACCTGAAGCTGAAAGCAGCCTGGCCAGACAGGGTGGATCTGTGTGGAATGTGCAGGAGCCTAGAGTCTATGTTTCTGAGGCGTAGGCAGGTGGGAGAGGCGGTTAGGGTGGATGACAGGTAGGAAGGGAGTGTCTGTGACCAGAACTTGGCAGAGGTTCTAGCACAGTGAAGCAATCGTCGGTTATGAAGTGAGGGGAGGTCCAAGGACTGGTAGAGGTCACAGTGATGGGTATTGGGAGGATGGTCCAAAGAGAACCGGCAGAAGGAGTTGTAAAGGGGATCAAGCCTAGCTAAGGAAGTTTGGGGGGGCGGCACAGTAGACAACATCACCGTAATCCATAATCAGGAGGATCATTTTTTGGACTATTGCTAGTCTGGTTGGTAGAGGAATGCAATTCTTGTTCCGGTAGAGGGCTCCCAGCATGGGATGCAATTTTGTGTAGAGCATCTACATGCGCTGAGAAGTCAGGTACTGATCTAGCCAGGCCTGAGATAATGATATGAAGTGTAGGCCTCAAGTGGAGATCTGTCCAGAGTGTAGAATGTGGGTGGTGCAGTAAGCCGAGTTAGTTTGGCCCGAGAGCCGAAGGTGAGGGAGACTGTTTTTTTTGAGTTTAAGAATAGTTGGTTTGAGAGAAACCAGTGCTGGATGGAGTCAAAGTCCTTCTGTAGACAGGCTGTCATGGCGCTTGCGGATGGGCCAGAGGCAAACTGCACCGTATCGTCTGCGTACATATGGATAGCTGTTTGTGGGCAGGCAGGTCATTGAGAAAGATAGAGAACAGCAGTGGGCCGAGTACAGACCCTTGGGGGACTCCACTGGTGCCAGGAAATGAGGTGGATCTAGCCAAGCCAATACGGACTGATTGGGACCTACCTGACAGGTATGAATGGAACCAGTTATTTGCTTTCACAGACAGTCCAGCTTGCGAAAGTTTAACCAGCAATAGGGGATGAGAGACCGTGTCAAGGCTTTCATGAGTCGATAAATAGGCCTGTTATTTCCCCTTTGTCCATGCCCGTAAGGATGGAGTTAGTGAGGGAAGGAGGAGGTGGTGGTGGAGTGATTTTTCTGATGCCAGCTTGGTAGGGGTGAAAATTATATGGTATCTAGATAGTGGTGGAGCTGGGATAGTACAAGGCTCTTGAATTTTGGCTAGGATGGGGAGCAGAGATATGGGACGGTAGTTGGATGGGAGAGGTCCCTCCTTTGGGTGGGGAATGACTGTGGCTTGTTTCCATATTTTGGGGACTGCCCGAGTTTAAAGACAGGTTATAGAGCAGGGTTAGAGGGTGGGCTATGGCGGTGCTGAGAGTAGGAGTATTTTGGAATCAAGGCCCAATGGACATTTACCTTTGGATGGGTTGAGTGACTACAGTATTTTTAGCACCTGGCCAGGTGAGACTGGGCAGAGCGAGAAGGAGGCTGGGGAGGATACTTTAGGGGCACAAAGGGTGGGGATGAGGATGGGAGGAGAGTAGAGAAGAAGTAGTGGTGGAGAATATGAATTAAACTTAGTGGCAACCAAGCAAGGATCCATGATGATTCTTCCTTCAAGGTTGAGAGCGGGAGTGGGGAGTTGGGCCGGTGGGGAAAGAAGGGATTTTATTGACTTCCAAAATTGAGTAGGATGAGCGAAGTTATTGTTGAATGCAGTTTTAAAGTAATTTGATTTGGCCTGATGTATGAGTCTTGTACAGGCGTTTCTTAGTGACCGGTAGTGTTGCTGAGCCATTTGAGCACCAGTGGCCTTGAAGGATTTCCAGGCATGGTCTCTGGCTCTTAGGTGTTCCATGAGGTTAGTTGTTACCCATGGTAAGTGGGATCCTCTTACTCGGGATCTCCTGAGTGGAGCATGTAGGTCCCAGATGGCAAGGAAGTTAGTAGAGAAATATTTCAGGGCCTCGTCCATGGAGGTGGCACTGGGGATGAAGGACCAGTCAATGCTGGTGAGGTCATTTAGGAGAGCTGTCAGATCAAGGGATTTATAAACTCTGCTGTAAAGCATGCGGGGTGGAGGGGCCATTGGTCAGATTTTATGCACCATATAAATCATATGGTGGTCACTAAGGGAGTCTGGTAGTTGGCCAGCTTTAACTATCAGATGAAGGTGGGTAGTAAGTGCCCAATCCAGTAGTGTGTGCTTATTGGCTATCGGCGGTGTTGACTGTTTCCCTGTCAAGGAGACTGGCTATTTACTCCTGAAGGGTGTTTATTAATAAGCATTTGTCACAATGAAGTCTCTAGCAGGGACTCCATGGAAGAACATTAAACAAAGGCTGCACTGTTTAATGGGACCCTTCATTGTGCCAGCTAAGAATGTACTTACTCACTGCCACATGTACTTTATGTGCTCGATTCCCCAGTCTCCCCAGCTGACACAGCAGACCGCGCCCGATGGCGTGTCTTTGCGTAACAATGCACGCCCTGCCGCACTCACCCTGCTCACTGCAGGGATGAGCTTTAAGGCTCAAATGACCCAGAAGTGATCACTAGAGGTCAAGGGTCTCTTGCAACAAAGTTGTGAAATTAAATGTTAGTATTACCTTTTTTTGCACCTATGCGTTACCCACTCATTTGTGGGAAAGCACAGACTCCTGTATTTAAAGTCAATAATGGTAAAAAGGATAATGCTGTAGTCTGTAGTTCAACCCCAGTTATCTGAACTACACACTCTCTTCCTGCTTCCATTTCACATCAGGGAGGCAGGGCTCAAACTAAAAATAGGACTTCAGCCCACAATTACTTGAAAGTGTGCAAAGTGTGGTTGGTCGCGAAGTCTGGACAATCTTCACAATATTCTTGAATAAAGTCAGACCAGGCAGAACAGGTGCTTGCAACCTCCCACCAATCTCTGCAATCCCTCATAGAGTGAGTTGGGCCAATACCCGACCTGTTGCTGGCAACCTTATCTGCAAAGAATCGAGCAAGGTTGTTACACTTTTTGTGAAAAATCTCTTCCAGACAGAAGGTGGACTGGATTGAGCCAGTCGATTCCATGCAGTAGCAATCTCCCGGACAGAATTCTGCCTTCTTATGGGGTGATTGCTGATTGATAACTCTTATAATGTTCCATCAATCTAAGCCTGTCAGCATCAAGGCGGATTTCTGCCAAGCTCTCTCTAGCCTTGACCCACTCTTCTCAGCTCCTTCAAGGACCCATCAAATCAAGGGATCCTTGGGCTACAGAGTGAGTGGTGAACACAAACAGGAGCAATTGAGTCCAGGGCATCCCCATCACCTTATTATAGGCCAGTACAAGACCCCTGGACTTGTGCATTCACTCGATAAACCCGATAGGTCCAGCACCGCCGATAGGCCCTCTGGGTAACTCCCTTAAAGGTGGTACTGGACCATCTCTGTAGGAAGACCTATTTGGGGTGCCCTGAAACTGAATCTTATGGTGTGACAGTCTGACCAACCAACTGGTTCCACCCCCAAACTGTGATCTCCATCCCAGGAGGAGCAAGATCAGAGAGTGACCCCGTATATGGTAGCAGAGGTAACCACCTGTGTACAACCCAGCATAGTCATAAGCTGAAGGAGATTATTTCCAAATTGTGAGAGTTCATCGTTGACCCAGGCATTAAAGACACCCAGAATTAACCATCTGGGCAACCCCAAAGCCACGTCGACAATGAAGTCTGCAAACTCCTTCAGGAATTCTCCCCCATCACTGGGTGGATGATAGATGAGGAGTATCCTGAACCCTACAGCTGCACCCAGGATACACTCAAAGGATCAAGTGCACCCCACTGTCACATCCACAAGGCCCAGTTCCATTTTAAACATAATGGCTACACTCCTGCCCCTATGATCCAATCTCAGGCGGTGTACCACTGAGAACCCAGCTGTAACCGCAGATGCCAAAATAGGGCTTGCATTCTCATCCAGCCAGGTATTGGTGATGCATAGAAACATAGAAACACAGATTTTGATGGCAGATAAGGACCGCTTGGCCCACCCAGTCTGCCCATTCCCTACCTAATGGATAAGCTGCAGATCCTAGTTAACCACCAGCCTACTTCTTCCTACCCCCACCCCCTATAATTGCCTTATGACTGTCCCATGCATGCTTGAATTCCACCACTGTTTTTGACTCCACAACCTCCTCCGGAAAGCCGTTTCATGCATCCACAACCCTCTCTGTGAAAAAATACTGCCTTAAATTACCTCTGAGCCGCCCCCTTCTATCTTCAAATTGTGCCCCTTGTTCTTGCACACCTCTTTTTTTGAAAGATGCTACCCTCTTGGACTTTGTTGATTCCTTGAGGTACTTGAAAGTTTCTATCATGTCCCCCCCTCCTTTCCTCGAGGTTATATTCAGCTCCTTAAGTCTGTCTTCATATGTCTTCCAGTGCGGACCCTGCACCATTTTAGTTGCCCTCCTCTTGACAGCCTCCATCCTGTCTATGTCTTTGTGGAGATTGGGTCTCCAGAACTGCATGCAGTACTCAGATGGGGTCTCACCAACTGTCTGTACAGAGGGATAATAACTTCCTGTTTTCTACTGGTGATGCATCTCCCTATGCATCCCAGTATCCCCCAACCCTCCTTGCTGCCCTCTCACATTGCTTGCCCACCTTTAGGTCATCTGATATGACTATCCCTGGTCCCTTTCCATTTTTGTTGTTAGTATCTCACCCCCCATTGTGTACTCTTCCCCTGGGTTTTTGTTTCCCAGGTGCATTATCTTGCACTTCTTAGCACTGAATCTAAGCTGCCATACATTTGACCATTCCTCTAACTTTGCCAAGTCCCTTCTCATCCTTTCCACCCCACCTTGTGCATCAACTCTGTTGCAGATCTTGTGTCATCTGCAAAGAGACATACATTCCTTCCAGTCCCTCTGCAATGTAGCATAAAGACATTGAAGAGCACCAGTCTAATACTGAACCCTACGTGCCCACTAGTAACCCCCTTTCTTCAGAGTGGACTCCATTTACTATTACTCTCTGTCCTATTCTCCAGCCAATTCTTTACCCAGGCTGTCATCTTGGGACCCACTCCCAGGCTGGCTAACTGTATATTAATCTTTTGTGTGGGACTGTGTCAAATGCCTTGTTAAAGTCTAGGTAGGCCATGTCACAGACCCTCCCTGATCTACTACTTTGGTCACCCAGTCAAAGAAATCTATCAGATTTGTCTGGCATAGCCCTCCACTGTGAATCCATGCTGCCTTGGGTCCTGAGCCCCTCTGGCCTATAGATACTCAACAATTCTTTCCTTCAGAAGTGATTCCATCATATTCCCTACCACTGAGGTTAAACTAACAGGTCTGTAGTTTTCTGCTTCTGCCTTGCTCCCACTTTTGTGAAGGGGAATCACATCTGCCCTTCTCCAGTCCTCGGGTATCACCCCATCCTCCCATGATTTGTTAAAGAGGGTAGTCACTGGTGTCACTAGTTCTACCCTTAGTTCTTTTAGAATTCTGGGATGAATCCCATCAGGCCCCATTGCTTTGTCCACCTTCAGTTTTAAGAGTTCTTTCAGAACCCTTTCTTCTGTAAATGGGCTGGTATCAACTTCTGTATCCAGAGTGTTTCTACTGTTTGTTTTAGATACCTCCCCCACTTTCTTTGTAAATACTCCCTCCTCTTTATTAAGCCTCACTAACCCTCCCTTGGTCTTCCTTCGCTCCCTGATGTACCTATAAAAGGTTTTATCCCCCTTCTTAACTGAGTTGGCTATCTTTTCCTCGGTTTGGGCCTTTGCTGTTCTGGCTGCCTTCCCAGCTTCCTTTTGCTTTAACTGATACAGTTCTCTGTCCTGCTCCTTCTGTGATTCCTTGTACTTCCTGAATGCTTTCATTTTCTCTTGAACCTTCACTGCCACTTCCTTTGAGAACCATAGTGGTTTCTTACATCGTTCGTTTTGTTTATTTGCTTCACACAAAGGCTTGTTACCTCTGTGATGGCAGTTTTTATTATTCCCCATTGTTCTTCCACCCCTCCTTCCTGCCCATTTGCTAGTGCATTCCTTAGGCACTCACCAATTTTGGCAAAGTCAGCCATCCTAAAGTCCAGTACTTTTGCCTTTGTATGGCTTGACTCTATTGCTGTGTTTATTGTGAGTCATACTGTTCATGGTCACTAGTTCCCAGATGGCTACCCACTTCTACATCTGTGATCCTCTCTTCAACTCCATTTGAGAGAACCAGAGATGCATGTCAGATTGGATGTTCCAACAAGATCAGCTACAATAGCCATTTTGTTCCTAATCGATCTGGCATTGCACAGCACCGTCTGGGTTGGATGGGTCATCAAGGAAGATCCCGGGACCTGCCCACTATTTGTGGAGCCCTTGGGTATGGGAACCAGGCAGGAGACACCCCTTTCCTGACCCCATTTTGCCCCAGGGCATCTCCTTGTCCTCATGACCTCTATCCATCCACCCCTCTCCATTCTCCCACCATGCCCAGATTGTACCCCTTTCAGTTGACTTCTGACTATCCCCAAAGCTCAACATCTATTATAAACCTCAGCTGGTAATGGGGGACAGTCAAAGGGACATAAATCCCTGAGCATGGTGGGAGAATAATGCCCGACCATCTTAAAACCCTTGAACACATTTCAAATACAACAATTAACAAAACCCCAAAAACTAATCAAAATAATTCCACACTTCAATACCACCCCAAACATACACAAATACTTTCAGTAGGTGCCTCTCACACAACCCACAGAGATCAAACAACCAAAACACTAACTACAATCACCACTCAAATCACCACATAATTCATACGCAACACCCAAATATATACCCCCAACATTAACACTATAAACCCCAAAAATCAAACTATAAAACCAATGTTAAAACAACAATCCAAACTTGAGTCCTATAAGGCTTCCAGTTTGTAATCAAGCCACACTCAGGGGTCCTCTCACAGCTCCCCAACTGTAGCAGTCTTAACATCAATTTCAGTA
This sequence comes from Neoceratodus forsteri, assembly GCA_016271365.2. Lineage (NCBI taxonomy): Eukaryota > Metazoa > Chordata > Ceratodontiformes > Ceratodontidae > Neoceratodus > Neoceratodus forsteri. Next base: position 535,003,055 of record CM057449.1, on the reverse strand, counting down.
TCAATAGTCCAGCACTCCTCAGAAATAGATTTGGCAGACAACATAAAGTGGTTTATGAGTAGGTCAAGCGAGATCTCACCTCCTGGCCAATGATACCTTTATTAAGGCTTCAAGTGGGATAGAACCTAAAATCTATTCAGTATAGAAGGAGGGTTACCTTGTTCTCATTATGTCTTGATTAAAAGCTAGATAGGGCACAAAACATTGGCAGTGGGTCAAAGGGTGCTACTACCAACTGGTATAATTTCACTAATACTGTTTTTATCTTTGCCAAATGTTTTTTGGTTGCCAGCATTCCTTTCAGTTAGCCCACCCTTATTGTGACTTGCTGGTAATGCTGTGTGGAATTTTCAAACTCTGGCAGAAGAAAATTCTGCAGAATTATTGAAATTCTGCTGAAATTCTGACCAAATGTTGCCTTAACCAGAATGGTGGAATTCCACAGCAGAAAATAGTTGCAGAATGATTTTAAACAGAAACAGAAACATAGAAGTTATCAGCAGTTGGGGACCGTACAATCCATCAAGTCTGCCCTTGGCTTCCTACCCCCTACTTAGCTGCCTGCTTGCATATCCCATAGTGTTTGTCCCATGCCCGCTTGAATTCCCCACTGTCTTGGCTCCCACCACCCCTCCAGCAGGCTAGTCCATGGTTCCTAACAACGCTCTGTGAAGAAGAATTTCCTAGTATTGCTTCTGAACTTTCCTCCTAAGTCGAAGGTTGTGCCCTTTAGTCCTGCTGCAGTCCTTTAGGCAAGGCAAGGCAAAATTTATTTAAAGATGCCCAATCCTGGAGGCTCTGGGTGCCGTACAAATTTTTAAACATACATTTAGACATAATAAATATAAATTTATACACAAAAATACAAAAGCTAATAAAATCAGAAACATTACCATAAACGTCCATCTAGGCGTCAAATGCCTTAGAGAAAGAAAAGTCTTCAACTGGGCCTTAAAAGTATCTAGTGAGGGGCTTCCTGACCATGACTGGCAAGAATTCCACAGAACAGGAGCCATGGCGCTAAACACTCTATCGCAGCAGACTTCAACCTAGTTCTGGGAATGGCCAGGAAGCCACCACTAGAGGAACGAAGAGGACGTGAGGAGAGGGCAGGTAACAGAAGGTCTAACAAGTAACCAGGGCCCTGCCCGTGTAAGGCCTTATAGGTGAGGAGACCCACCTTAAAGAGGATCCTCCACCTGACTGGCAGCCAGTGCAATTCGCATAGAACTGGTGTAATATGGCAAAACTTTTGCTGCCCGGTCAACAACCGGGCAGCTGCGTTTTGCACCAGCTGCAGTCTGCGGAGAGATCCTCCTATAACCCTGAGATAGAGCGCATTACAGTAATCAAGCCTTGATGTGACTAAGGCATGTATCAGAGTAGGGAGGTCCAGAGGCGGAACAAGGGGCTTAATCCTGGCAATGTTTCTAAGATGGTAAAAACAGGAACGAACCGTGGAGGATATTTGAATCTCCATGGTTAAGTCTCTGTCCAAAATCACTCCCAGATTTCGCACCCAAAGGAGGCCTTCAATGACACAGTTCCAAGAACAAGCCCAGTTTCTGTGTCAAAGGCCATCCTATCACGGACTCTGTTCGACTCCACTACCAATACCTCCGTCTTATCGGGGTTTAGCCGCAACCAGCTGGAGGCCATCCAGTCGTTTTTCTCGGCCAGACAGATGTTTAGCACATCCACAGCATTTGATGTTCCTGGGGCAAAGGAAAAGTATAGCTGAGTATCATTAGCATAACAATGAAAACTCAGACCATACTTCCTAATGATCCCACCGAGAGGCAGCATATATACTGCGAACAACATTGGGGCCAGCACAAATCCTTGAGGAACACCGAAAAAAAGGAGACTGGGTATAGATGAAGAATTTTCCATCATAACCCGTTGCCTCCTGTTGGTAAGAAAGGACTCAAACCATTTGATGACGATACTGGTGAGTCCACATAGGTCCCTAAGGCGGTCAAGCAACACACAATGGTCCACAGTATCAAATGCTGAAGAGAGATCAAGGAGAACAAGAATTGTCTTGTCTCCCCGATCTCTAGCCCTGAGGAGATCATTTTGCACCCCGAACAAGTGCCGTTTCAGTGCTATGTCTGGCAAGTAAAGCTGACTGGAAGGGTTCATACAACTCATGAGATACGAAGTGCTCTTCCAACTGAAGCTCTACCACCTTCTCAACAACCTTTCCCAGAAATGGAAGGTTGGAGATTGGACGGTAATTTTACTGGATCTCCGGGTCCAAAGATGGCTTCTTTAAGAGGGATCTCACCAGAGCCTCCATCAAGGCATCCGGAAAGACACCCTTGGAAAGGGAACACCGTACAATCAAGGCAAACACCGGGCCAACAGAGTCAACGCATCTTATTAAAAAATGCATTGGCACTGGGTCCAGTTCACAAAAAGGTATGCTTCATATTGGTTGCTACCTCAATAACCTCACTAACCTCCACTGGTCTAAACTCTCCGCAACCAGACGGAGTGCACTCAGAACACATCAGGTGATCACTGCCAGCTATAACATTGCTGGCTGAAGAAGCCACCCACTGGATCGAGGACACCCTGTCCGAAAAGAACCGAGCAAATTCCTCACAATCAGTATTGGAAAAAACCCTCCCGGGCTGCAAACAGGCAGGATGTAAAAGCCTATCAACAGTCCAGAAGAGTGAGGCCGGTTGGTTCTTCCGGCGGCAATCTTCCTAGAGAAAATAATGGTTTCTTATGGTTGATTGCCTCCTGGTACACACCGCAGGGGGCACGCAGGATCAGTTTATCCACTTCCAGATAGGATCTCCTCCAGCGGTGCTCCAATCTCCAACCCATCTTCTTCATCTCCCTGAGCTCACCATCAAACCATGGTGACCTCAGGTACGAAGTTCTGGGTCGTACACAGACAGGTGTGAGGGAGTTAATGGTGTCGGATAACACCCTATTATAGGTGTCAACCCCAACAAAAACACCTCCCCACATGCATCACCCACACTAGACAATTTAGCTGCCATAAAAACCCTCGGGGTCAAACCCCATAAAGAGCGGCAGCTATCATCTCAACAGGGAAGGGCTTATGGCGGGAGCCCCAAGTGAGACTGCACCGTGCAATGATCAGACCAAAGGACCCGGATTAATCCTGGGGTCACTAATCTCAAGTCCCAGTGAGAACACCAGGTCCAACATTTGGCCATCACGATGAGTCGGTGCAGTAGCGCCTGCATCAAACCCAAGGAGGACATAGTCTGAGATAACTCATAGCTGTGTCTATAATTCATGTCGTCGAACCAAACATTGAAATCCCCAGAAAAACACATCTGAGGATTCCAATGTTGCATCGACAACAAAATCTCGATCTCCTGCAGGAAATCTCCCATCGGCCCAGGAGGGCGATAGATGAGAAAAATCCTGCAGCCCACATCAGGTCCTCCAAGGATGGCCACACATTCAAAGGAACCCGGGGTTCTCACTGGGTGCACGGTGAAGGTCAAACTGGATCTAAAACAGATAGCTACACCGCCACCCCTGCATTCCACTCTGGGGCAGTGCACCACAGTATACCCAGGAGGGACTGTGGCCTCAAAAATCGGGCCTGCATCATCTCCCCACCCAGGTCTTCATAATACAAGCCAGATCAACTGAAGAAATCAAAGCAGCAATAATCACTGTCTTATTTCTGATCGATCTGGCATTGCAAAGCACCGCCACCAGGGGATTTGGGGGTGGTGCAGCCCCACAGGTTACGTGGCCACTCGGTCTGGTGGACTCCCTTGGGATGGGCACCAACCACGTCTGTCCTCTCCCATGTGTCCGTTGTAACCCAGGGCACCTTCTGGACCTGACAACCTCAATCCTCCCATAGCCCATACATGGGTTGTTCGACAGTTACGACCGGCGCCATTCCTTCCAATCCCTACCTCCCTGCAGCATCTAATAGTAACATCTGATACTGGGAGGGGGAAAAAAGGACACAGGCCATGCAGCATTGAACTATCATAAACAATTCTAGACCCTTTTAATCCTCCCATATTGCCCATATACATCTAAGGCACAAATAATTCTTAAATAACTATTAAACAATAAACTATTTAAGCCTAACAATATCCCGCCTAGCCTATTCAATCATCAAACATATATTATAACTTCTAAAATCATAGCAAAGTTGCTTACAATAGTACCCTCAAATTAGCTAATACTCACTCTCAATAATAATATACAGCAATAAACTATTCAGCTGTAAAATTACTTTTAAAAGGCACACAATAAACAAATAACCTTCCTCCTATGTCAGCTACACATTTTCGATACTGAGTGGCGCTCACGCCACTCACAACGCTCGCGCTTGCAAGCAGCGTGGCAATTTAAGGGAGCTGAAATCCCCTGCCTCAGGACACACAGGTCCTAACTCCCCCCAAGTCACTTCTGGTGAAATGAAACAAAGCACAGACCTGCTGCACAGCCTCTCACACTGTGCAGGTCATGCAGTCAGAAAACACAGACAAGCATCCAGTAATGTAGGGGCTCCTCCAACCTTTCAGGAAATCCCAACCGCTGACACAGTTGGCACAGTTAGAGCAGCACTAATTGGCAAAACGCGGGCGCAGCAATTAAGGAACTGAAATCCCTGCCTCAGGATACACAGGTCCTAACTCCCCCCAAGTCACTTCTGGTGAAATGAAACAAAGCACAGACCTGCTGCACAGCCTCTCACACTGTGCAGGTCATGCAGTCCAGAAAACACAGACAAGCGTCCAGTAATGTAAGGGGCTCACTCCAACCTTTCAGGAAATCCCAACCGCTGACGAGCAGCGACACAGTTTGGCACAGTTAGAGCACTAATTAGCGCTTGCCGTGGCGCAGCAATTTAAAGGAACTAAATCCCTGCCTCAAATTACACAGGTCCTAACTCCCCAAGTCACTTCTGGCGAAATGAAACAAAGCACAGACCTGCTGCACAGCCTCTCACACTGTGCAGGTCATGCAGTCCAGAAAACACAGACAAGCATCCAGCAATGTAAGGGGCTCACTCCAACCTTTAAGGAAATCCCAACTGCTGACGAGCGGCGACACAGTTTGGCACAGTTAGAACGCATTAATTAGCCACTTGAGAGCGGTGCGGCAATTTAAGGGAACTGAAATCTCCTGCCTCAGGACACACAGGTCCTAACTCCCCCTAAGTCACTTCTGGCGAAATGAAACAAAGCACAGACCTGCTGCACAGCCTCTCACACTGTGCAGGTCATGCAGTCCAGAAAACACAGACATCGTCCAGCAATGAGACTCACTCAACCTTTCAGGAAATCCCAACCGCTGACGGCGGCTGAATTGGCACAGTTAGAGCACTAATTTACCTGAAAGAGATTCTGCACGTGCACCCTGTTGTTGTCTCTAAGATATTTGAAGGTTTCTATCATGTCCCCACAATTCCTGCATTGTTCTACCGAGTATAATTAGAGGTCATCAGTCTTGCCTCGTATAGTTTCTGATGCAAGACCTGCACCATCTTTGTTGCTCTTCTCTGTACTGTCTCCAGCCTTCTATCTCCTTCCTGAGTGTGGCCTCCAGAATTGGACACAGTACTCCAAGTGAGGCTTGACCAGGGACTGATACAGGGCATGATTACTTCATGCTTTCTGCTCATGATGCCTCCCTATGCATCTCAGGATACCACTAACCTTGGTGCTGCCTTTTCACATTGTCTTTTGACCTTAAGGTTATCTGATATGATCACCACTAGGTCTCACTCCTGCCTGGTAGCCACCAGCTACTCCCTCCCATTGAGTACAGTTTCCTGGGTTATGCTTTTCCAGGTGCATGATCTTGCATTTTTGGCATTGAATTTCAATTGCCAGGCCTTGGACCACTCCTCCAGTTTTCAGAGATCAGCTTCCATGCTTTGCTGTCCCTCTGTTGTGTCTACCCTGTTGCCAATTTTGGTGTCATCTGCAAACAGGCACACCTTTCCCTCAAGTACATCTGCAATGTCGCCGATGAATATGGTGAAGAGGATCGGCCACAGAACGGAACCCTATGGGACTCTGCTATTCACGCTCCCCTCCACAGACAGAGTGTCATTTACTAATACTCTCTGAGTTCTCCCATGTAGCCAGTTTCTGATCCAGTTTGTAACCTCAGGCCCAGTTCCCATGTTCTTCAGTTTTTTGACTAGTCTCCTGTGCGGAATGGAGTCAAACGCTTTGCTGAAGTCCAGGTAAACCACATCCACTGCCCCACCCTGATCCACTGTTTTGGTGACCCAATTGAAAAAATCAACCAGGTTTGTCTGGCAGGACCTCCCTGCCATGAAAAAAAAGTTGCTTTTTGTCTAGCTGACCAGTTTGCTCCAAAAAAGCTATAATTCTTCCTTCAGCAGGGACTCCATCAGTTTTCCCATGACTGACGTTAGACTAACTGGATGCTAATTACCTGGCTGTTCCTTGCTTCCACTCTTGTGAAGTGGTACTACTGTTGCACTCTTCCAATCCTCTGGCACCTCCCGCTACTTAATGATTTGTTAAAGAGCACTCCTAAGGGGGTTGCCAGTTCACTCCCTAGTTCTTTCAGTATTCTTGGGTGTATCCCATCTGGCCTCATAGCTTTGTCTACCTTTAACTTTTCTATTTTCCTCCAGGACCCTTTCCTCTGTGAAGGGACCCGTGTCTAATCCTTCAATCAGACACTTCTTTATGCCTATTGTTGGTCTGTTACCATCTGCTTCCTGTGTGAAGACTGAGAAGAAGTACTCATTGAGTGCCTCTGTCTTCTCCCCGTCTTGCTCTCTGGTTTGTCTGTCTTTGTTTGTGATTCTAACAATGCCCCCTTTGGTCTTCCTTTTTTCACATCTGTACCTGTAGAAGGTTTTGTTACCCTTTTTTACTTCCTGAGCTATCCTAACCTCTGTTTGAGCCTTTGCATTTCTTATCACTTTCCCTGTCTCTTTTAGTTTCTGTTTATATTCTGTTTTGTCTGCCTCGTTCCCCGACTCCTTGTTTTTTCTGAAGGCTATGCACTTTTCTCTCACCATGGTTGCCACCCCTTTGGAAAACCATAGTGAGTTTTTCCTCCTTTTGTTCTTACTAATGACGGGTACACTGTGATGAGACCATGGTTATTGCATCCTTCAACCTTGTCCAATATTCCTCAACATTCCCTTCTGTCGAGTTACTAAGACTGTCTCTTAGGCAGGCATTCATGTTTGTAAATTCTGCCTTCCTGAAGTCAAGGACCTTCAGTTTGGAGTGTGTGGAGTTTACAGTCCTTTTTACCCTGAACCATACCGTGTTATGATCACTGTTGCCCAGGTGGTTCCCTATTTCAACAACTGTAACCCTATCACTATTTGTGAATATCAGATCTAGAGCCATGTTACTCCTTGCGTGTGATGTCACTAGTTGACTTAGGCCTGCTTCCTGTAGTGTGACTAGGAATTCCCTGCTCTTCTGTGATGCCGCTGTGTGGGTATTCCAATCTATATCCGGCAGATTGAAATCCCCCACCAGCACCACATCCCCTTTGCCTGATATCTGGAGGATGGCTTCCAGGATTTCCTTATCCCTGGCTTCCTCCTGATTTGGGGGTCTGTAGATTATTCCTACCTGAATGTGTTTCTGGCTTCCTGCCCCTATTGTGATCCATAGATACTCTGTTTTCCCTAATGCCTACAGCATTTCTGTAGCATTGATGGTATCCTTAAAATAAATAACTACCCCAATCGCTTTTTCCCAGTCCTATCTCTCCTAAACAAGTTGTACCCAGGGATAGTCACCTCCCAGTCATGATTATTTGTTAACCATGTTTCAGTCACGGCCACCCAGTCTAGTCCTGCCTCAGCTATTGTGGCAGTGAGGTCATTCATCTTGTTAGCCAGACTGTGTACACTGAGACACAGTGCTGACCACTCTTGCTGTGTCTCTTTGTTTGTCATGCCTCCCTTGATCTTATTGTTCGTCCCTTTATAGTTTTCCTCTTATGGTTCCTCCTTTCCATTGTGATAGTCAACACCAGAGCTGGAAAGGGTTTTATGTTCCGGCTATCTGCTTTTGCTATCCTGGAGTGTGTAGATTTGGTGCTAGCTGGAGGAGAGACAGCAGGCTCTATGTGTGCTTCTCCTAGAGCTACCATCATCTCCCCTCCCACTAGTTTAAATGTCCTACATGGACATCAGATTTCTATTGATGCTCTGACTCCATCTTTAGTTAGGTGGAGGCCTTTGAATTTTAAGTACTCCCTTTCCCGGAAGTTGCCCAAGTTTCCCTTTGTGTGTCATCAGTCCTTGAGCCATGCGTTGAGTCCACTTATCTCTTTCTCTGTGATTTTTTGCCTGTTCTTCCCCTTTTCCCAAACAGGCAGAATCTCAGAGAATGCAATGCTGGATGAAAATAAAACCAATTTCTCCCCAAGCTGCCCAATGTGCTCCTTAACCTCCTTGACTGACCATCTAGCAAGGTCATTGGTCCCTAGGTAGACCAGGATGTTTGAGCCCTCTTCTTCCTTTTTAACTGTGTTGACTATTTGGTCAGTGTCCCTTCAAGTGGATGCTCCTGGGAGACTTCTGACCTGCACATCTGCACATTTGTTTTGCCTCAGGTGGGGGTCCACACCGCGAATCATGGAGTCCTCTATGATTATGATTTTTTTCCTGTTGAGGTTTTGCTTATGATGTTGTTTTGCAATCCTTTTGCATTTGGCATTCCTTTTGCTGAGACATTTTCCATCATTATGGATGGTATGGATGCAAGGTGTGTACCTGTTTGCTGTGTTTAGAGAGCTTTGCTGGTTTGGGAGAGTTGCCAGAGCTCTGCCCCTTTTCCTGCAACCAGTTGCCATCCCCAGGCCTGGTCGTTTCTCTGGGGAGAGGTGTGCTGGGTTGATGTCGGAGATGTGGAGGTGCACTCCTAAAGGAATGTTTCCTTGTTGGTGGTTATGCAGGATGCTGATCTCACCCATGCCTCCTGCAGCTGATTCCTGAGTGACATGTCTCCGAGCATGTGGGACAACTTGGCCGCAGTGTTGGCAACCAAAGATATCCATGTAGTGCCAGTGGATGAAAAGAAAGAGTACATAATTATTCAAATGTTGAGGAATATGATCTGTTCCAGGTAGATGAAAGAGAAACAGGCTTTTTGTTTTTGTCTTCTAGTCAGGTCAGGTCAGTGATGATGACATGCAGAACCTATATAGGAAGAGGACCGGGGTGGGTGGGATTAGGGGGTTGGGTGAGAGGGCAGAACCTTTGTTACTCCTTCTAGCTGAAAAAACAATCAGTTTGTTAAGGTCTGCCACTTAGTAGTGCAACTTGAGACTGGAGTCTCTTTTCCAGTTGGTGAAGACCAGTGAAGCTCAGCAGACAGTAAGGCTAGGAGCTGAACCACATTTGGCTTATGCCTCCTAGTGTTGCCCTTTGTGTCTGAGCTGTTGCTTCCGGTTGTTTCTGTCTGAGAGCTTTGTAATAGCCAACCACTATTTCTGTGGTGGGTACAGCTAGGGGCTGGACCGCTCTTGGAATATGCCTCCTAGGGCTGCCCTTTGTGTCTGAGCTGTTGCTTCCCCACTGAGAGCATTCTATTAGTTGACCACTATTTCAGTAGTGGTACAGCAGTACAAATGCTGATTTACATACAGCACCTAGGAATTCTGGGTAAGTGTTCCAATTGCTCCTTATGTTGAGAGAGCAGCCACTTGCTGGGTCTGAGCAGAGTGATCGAGGAGAAGAGTCACCTCAGCAGAGATAGGAGCCTGGACTGTGCACTCCCCAAGGAGGATTCAGCCAGGTAGAACTGCTGTCAAGGAATCCCTGATTCTGCACCTGTTGGAGTCTGCCTTGCCTCCGTGATTGGTCTCTCTCCCAGTTCGTGAAGTTCAGTGAAGCTCAGCAGAAGAAAGCAGCTGCTGGCTGGGTCTGAGCAGAGCAATCGAGGAGAGAAATTGCCTCAGCAGAGATAGGAGCCTGGACTGTGCACTCCAAGGGGGGATTCAGTGAGGTAGAACTGCTGTCAAGGAATCCCTACTTCTGCATCTGTCAGAGTCTGCCTTCCCTCCATGATCGGTCTCTCTCCCAGTTGGTGAAGATCAGTGAAGCTCAGCAGACAGTAAGGCTAGGGGCTGGACCACATTTGGCGAATGCCTCCTAGGGTTGCCCTTTGTGCCTGAGCTGTTGTGCGGAAAAAATTGCTGTTCTGCGGATCTCAATATTTTCCGTGGAAAGTGTTATGGAATAATTTTCCACAGAAAAATGCTGTTCTATAGAATATTATTCCATGGATCACAGTAGGCTGAATTCCGCAGAAGTACCAGCAAAATTCCAGCAGAAATTCTGCTGGGGGAATGATCATTCTGTGCTACTTTCGTCAGCAGAATTCTGCATTCCACACAGCCCTACTTGCTGGTGTGTTGTTCACTCTGTGGCTCTGAGTATTGCTGCCTGTGCTACCTTTTGGATACATTCTCCATAGCCTCTATTCCTTCACTGATATAGGGTTACTCCACCCTTTAACCATGCTCCTGACCCTCCTACACAAGGTGTATGTTGGAACTGACAGATCTCAATCATTGTTTCCAGAGGCCGAATCTCCTTGTTGGCTACCAGATATAACTGGGCTTTGCAACCATTACCTGTCATTTACAAATCTTATTCAGGCTTAAGGCATTATAGCAAACCACTTTCAATGCTCTCACCTTTTTCTTTTTAAACTGCCATTCCTGAACCATGCTTACAAGTGGTACTTTAAACTAGTACCACTTACTTGATCCATGACTCCAACACTGCACTCATTCACTGGTCCTGGCTACAGAAAAAATGCACGATCAACCAGATATAAAACTGCTACCATTTTATTAATAAAAAATAAAAGACTGCTACATCAAACATGGACAGCAAGTACCAATCTGTCTGTCTCAAGAAACAAGAAACAAAACCACCATCTTTATCTATCTGTCCCACTCACATGCAAAGCAACAGCCAATCAAAATCACACTGTTACCATATGAACATAGTATCCCCTAGCAACCACGTCCACATCCTTTGCAACCAGCTGTAATCAGTGTATGAATACATAACAGCAAAAATTCTCACTATTGTATAAAACAAAACTGCCAAATTAAATAAAAAAGAATTAAAAGCTACACCAATAAATCTGACTCCTGTTGCATAAATGGAATATGCAATGGGGAACTTGCTAAATAAATGATTTATCTGCACTCAAGTTGTTTGATCTTGGACACCACACTCATGGCTTACGCCACTCATGAGGTTACCTGAGCTCAAGTGCTCTTGTGCAGATAAATAATTTATTTGGTTGTCCCCATTGCATATCCCTTATATAGCAGGTATGAGGAAGTAAACAAGACTCTACTAAAACCATTACATATATGTAATAATAAAGGGGTGCTAACCCAGAAAAGGAGCCAACTGAAATGCTCATTCAAACCAGGAGGTGTATAAGACTTTAAATTGCCAAAAAGCCTCTCTATGTAATAATAACCTATCGATATCCCCACTCTGGACCTACCACAACCCTTTCAACCACCATAAAATAAAATGTATGATTCCGACTAGATGGGATAAAATGGGAGGATAATGCATTTTCTGAATCCCCTTTATCAATACATCTCAAATGTTCACCTATTCACAGTTTGAATCTACAACTTGTCTTGCCAATACAGAAACTGCTGCACAAACAAGATGCCAAATGTATAACAGATGATGCATTGCAATCAATGTAATCCCTGGATTCAAACACTTTTGCCACATTAAGGACTTGAAAATTACTCCTGTTCTTAATATACTCACATAACTTACAATTTCTACATTTAAAATTGCCACAGGGTTATCCTAGTTTATTTCTCTGTAACTTTCCTATACAAACTATGTGTTACTCTATCTGCCAAATTCTGACCCTGTTTAAACATCAATCTAGGTCTCTGTTGAGTAACCTGGTGTAATCTCGACTCTGCATATAATATATGCCAATTATCCAGAATCACCTTTTTAACCAAGTGTGATTATATATGAAATCTTGTAATAAAACTAATATTATTATGTTCCCTGTTCATATCTTGGCTTCTAGCAGATCTATCATATGGCCTCCCATTTATATTATCTAACATCTGGGTCCTATAGATCTGAACTACAGATCGTACAGCTTTTTCAATAAAAGACTTATTATAGCTTCTGTCTAAAAAAGTCTGTCTAGAGTATAAACCCCCTGTCATATGCCTGCAGGTCACTGCAACTGCACTTTAATCTAACAAATTATCCTTTGTGAATATTCTCTATATCTCTCCTGAGATACTGGCTTCTGAAATTTAACAGCAAATTTGTGTCTGTAGTTTTGTGATGGAAATCAGTTAGAATACCCCTCTGCCATCCATTGAAAGCTACAAATCCAAACAATTCACTGTTTGCTTATGGCATCTCATAGCCAATTTTAAATTAGGATTTCCTTTTCCTCCCTCCCCTTTTTCTCTCTCTCTTTTTGTTTCTTTTTCAGTTTTGCACACTTTGTATGATAATACTGGCTGTTTATTTTGATAGTCCTTGTACAAAATATGTTATTGATTATTTTAATTGATTATGTTTTTGCATTGGACACTTATTGGGTTATGTCCCTTTACATCTCTTCATTATAAGAGAAGGGCTATTCTTGCTCTATTAAGTCTTGATAAATCACTAGATTGGGTGTTGACTGGTATATTTTCACTAATAAAGTTTTTATCTTCACCAAAAGTGTTTTGCTTACCAGCATTCCTTTCAGTTTGCCCAGCTTTGTTGTGACTTGCTGGTGTGTTTTTCACTCTGTGGCTCCTGAATATTACCTGTGCTATCTTTTTGGATATGAGGCGTTCTCCATAGCCTCTATTACTTCACTGATATGAGGGGTTACTCACCCTTTACCCATGCTCCTGTCCCTCCTACACAAGGTGTATGTTTGAACTGCCAGATCTCAGTCATTGTTTCCAGAGGCCAAAATCTCCTTGCTGGCTACCAGATGTAACTGGGCTTTGCAACCATTATCTGTAGTTCACTAATCTTGTTCAGGCTTCTGGCATTTAGGCAGACCACCTTCAATACTCTCCCTATTCCCCTCCCTTACCTGCTCTCCAGTTACTACCTGCCACACCCTTCCTACTCTACCACTTTCCACTCCTACTGGGTGGTTTGTCATGATCCCACCTTCCTAGCTCTTTTCTGTTCCCTGCCCTTGCCAGCATTAGCAGCCCTAGTTCTTTTCCCATTTCTGAGGAGTTCTTCCTAGGTTGTCTCTGCCCGCCCCAAACTAGAGAATTCCCAGTTTCTTCCTCACCCTCGTTCAGTTTAAATGATGACAACCAGGGAATAAGTTTTCTTCATTTGGGGAAGGTGATCAGTTACCGAGGTGGGAGGACCACTACACTATGGAAAAAAACATTTTTTATTATGGGGTTAGCAAATGCGGAGGACACCACTACAATATAAAAATATTATTTATCATATGGGTTCAGAGATCGGGGGGGAGGGACCCTGGACTACAAGGGAATACATTTAAGTTATTTGGGGATGGTGATCAGAGACCGGGAAGAGGGGGTGAGACCGCTACACTATGGAAAATGTTTTTCATTTGGGATCGGTGATTGGGAAGGAGGAGGAACACTACACTGCAGAAAACATATATTGCCTATGGGGTTGGCAACTGGGAAGGCACCACTAGACCACCAGGAATACATTAATTTATTTGGTGCGGTGACTGAAGAAAGGGAAGGAGTGTGGGGGGCTGCAGTACCTCCACCAACCACTTGAGTTGTGAGGATCATCACCAAGTTTTGTCATGATCCTCATCTTCTAGGCTCCTTTCTGTTCTTTGCCCTTGTCAGCATTAGCAACCTAACCCTTTCCCATTTTGAGGAGTCCTTCTAGCTTGTCTCTGCCCCTGAAACTAGGAATTCAAGATTCCGCCTCACCTCATTCAGCTTAAATGATGATCCATGTAAACATCAAGCTTCTGCCCAAGTGCACTTGTTATTTCAGTAAATACATGGAAGTCATAATTATTCCTACTCTACACAATAGGTTCTTTTACGTGTATGGAGCTTTCTTACACAAACCTAGACACCTACCAACCTAGAAACATATTTTGCAAGGTTTCAGTCTTTCACTTATCATCACTGAAAATCACCTTGACATTCTTTGCATTATCAGCAGTACAGAGGCTCAACTGACTAAATCTCAAACTAGTGATAAGAATATGCCCCTGGCTATACACCTTGTAGCTTTTCTCACGCAATGACTTTAAAAGATAAACTGTGAAATGGAGCATTAATGTTTCATTTATCATCATTTGCCAACCCATCATGATTTACATACCCATATCTTTTAAAGATGTGCTCCCAGAGCACATACTTCCTGTTGTGTAATGATAAGAAATATTTCTGAGTAAAATATTATATAAAATTAAACTGGGCCATTAGGACAGCCAAAATAATTCTCATCAACATGATTTTCAAAAATATTAAAAAAAAACACAATTTTCCCAGTAATTCTTAATATCATGATTTCTAAAACTATTTAATAAAAACATTATTTTCCAATGATTAAACAGTACTGCAAATGTTTAAAACACTATTATTCAATAATCAAACAGTACCACCAACATTTCAATGCAATTAAAATCGTTCATCAGATGAATCGGAAAAGCACATCAAATTAACAAATTATTACCAAGAATGAAAATCACTGATAAGATGATAAAAGTTGTGTACACCATTATTGTAGTGGTGCAGTATTCACTATTCACAGTATTTAGTGTTGGATAGGTAGTTTCATGTTAAATTGCAGTTTTCAACTGCATATATATAGGCTGATCCTCTGCAGAATTTTATAATCTTTTTGAAATCATGTTTTTTGTCTCAAGATCTCTTGATCTGCCTAGTTTGGTGACATTTGGGGCAGGATTCACAAAAAAATGCAAAGTGCCATGCAAATATTTGCACTGCACCTTGCAGCTGTGCTGGTGGGCAATCTGCTATTCACAGTCAGATAGCGCACCTGTGAATAGAGACAGGCAGGGGCAGAGCTAATCTATACATCATGTGACTGAGCAGGAAGGCAAACTGCATTGCAGGCAGCAGAAGGATGCCAGGAAAGAGCTCAAAACAAAGGATCCATGGCATAAGCAGTCTTCAAGCCAGTCGATGAAAAGAGTAGTTGGAACTCACCACCTGCAGGCACAAGAACATTTTGCCATCCAGCGGATCAGGCCAGTCTCATTTAAAGCCATAAACTGTGAAAATGAGAGCGAAAATTAACAAAAGTTGACAAAATGTAACTAAAGAATACTACCGCTAAGACATAACTCTCAAGGAGTGTTTCAGAGTATAGATTGAACCTTTATCATGTTAATTTGCATTTTGAACAATTGTATTTAGCACTATACATAGATTTGCTTGGAATAATCACAAGAAAGAGATTTGTATGCTCATATTTCTCCTCTATTTGGGGTGAGCTTTGTACTCTGTTGTGATTTCATTCACATCAATTTCCTAGATCTACAGATTGCCAGGGTGAATGGTAACGTGGTCAGTGATCTTTCCATTAAGGAGAGAGAGAGAGGAATTTGGTTGTCCTTGCCTTAAGCTGCCATCCTCAACACATTTTTAAAATATATTCCACAAAGCCAATTCTTACATATTAGTAGGAACTGCAGTGAGGAGGTAAGATATGACACAAGAGTTGAGGAAATGGTGTCTAGGTTTGCCAGTAGAGGCTACAATAGGGATATAGTGGTATGAGCTGAAAAATAGACAAGACAACAATATAAATCTATCTTCCTTGTCCCTAGGGAAAACACCAGTAACACAGCACAAGACAGGGTCAGAATTATTACCACATACAGTATGCAAGCCAGACAAATTCAGGACATCACTCTGAACAACTGTGGAGCCATAGAACTTGATCCAGTATTGGGGAATAGCATATATATCCCCTCCAAAATGGTGTGAAATGTGCCACCAACCACTGTAGTATGTTGGTACATTTCATCACCTTCAAATATCTCAAACTCAGACCTCACTAAGTTCATGTCCCACTGGATGTGCACCATGTGGGTGGCACAAATATTGCAAGTGCATTGAAAAGAGAAAGAACTTGCGGCCGGTGGCACTGAGGGTTGGCGTTGGGCGCCACACCTCGCGCTATCGCGGCCCGGGTTCGAGAGCGGACTCGGGCGGCCGAGGTCGGTAGGGGAGGGAGGATCGAGCATCCCAGTGGATGCCTCCTCCCTCGGGTAACCAAGAACGCCTATGCTCTGCATTCTTTCCATAGCCGGTGGAAGCACCGACCAAAGGAAGGAATGGAGTAGCTTCGCTTAGCGAGTCGGGAGGGGGATTGTGGGCGCATGAGGGGCTGATGTGACCAGCACGTCGCCACTCAGGGATCACGCCCCAGCGCACAGTGTCTCAGGGGATGGGGACCTAAGGGAGGAAATGCGGAAAAACACCCCTCCGGTAGCCTAGATGAAGTCCGCTCCAGTACCACCCAGGAGGCCACCTGCAGGACAGATCCCACTGTGCGACAAGGAGAGGAGGAGTAGGCACTCTATGGGCAGATCCCCAGGTAGGTGACCTCAGGGGACATGAGCAAGGGACGAAAGGAGGAGCTCCGGAGGGACGGCAGGAGGATAAAAAGGAAAATAAAAAAAAAAAGAAAAGGAAAAGAGAAGAACTTCACACATTCAACTACTGGCAAAGTTTGAGATCAGTCATATGATTACGTGTGATATGCCCAGTGTGGTATACCTAGCATCTTTTGAATGTGGGGTGTTTTACATTGGAAAAATCATCCAATCTTGGAAACAACATATGTATGTGTATGTGTGTGTGTGTGTGTGGGGGGACACGTAAGATACATCCTTGCAGAAGAGACAAAAAACATACTAGCTTCTCATATTAACTTTACCAAGGGGAGTGGATGTCATTCTTAGTCATTCTGAGGGATTAAGACTGTTAGTCTGGGTTTGAGAGGAGATCTTAACAAATTTCTGCTCAAACATGAATCCCATGGATAGTCATGCTGGGGGGACTTAAACCCCCAAGTCTAACTGAACATGTTGAAGTAGTACCCTTTTGTGATGAATGTTCAGTTTCATGGTGCTTTGTGCCCTTTCATCAGGACTCAGATTTTATCTGTGCACTGTATATTTTCTCTTTGTACATGTAGCCAGCTTTGAAATAGCAATTGTTATGCCAAATGTATAGAAATGCATCAAATCCGCTTTTTAGTATTATGTTTTATGTATTATACTCAATCTCAGTTACACCACAATGTGAGCATATCAGTCTTGGATTGTTTTCCCTCCTTGCAGCCCGGATTCCAGAAACATGCAACGCTCAACCACAACCAAAGGGGAAATCGGATGCAATAATCTATACACATTTGGAAAAATGAAGACATATCTGCATAAGATATATCTGGAGTTTGAGCTAATGTAACAACATCAAAATAAAGTGTTACTGTAAGGGATTACTAGGCCCAATTTTAACATTGGGATTAGTTAATAAGTAAAATGTTTAACTGTTTTTAGTTATTTGAACCATTGTCACTTTGAGATAAATTTTTTGGCCATTTTGATGATCTCACTGTGACACCATAATGTATCTGCCTATAAAAAATCACTTTCATACATCTCTTTTTTAACCTTGAGAAAGTGCCAGGCCTGGCACAAAACGATATTGGGTAATTGCTTCTTATTTTGGAGATCCCGCTGTTATTTGGTTATATGCCCAGGACTTTTTTACCTATGAATTGTAAGTAAAATAAAACTTTTGTACTGTAGTTCTTGGTATTGTCTGTCTCTCTGTAGCTGGGTTTTTGGTGGGAGTGTGAAGTCCTTTGCCGGTTCTATGTCTCTGATATGTGTGCACCCCTGCTTTTTCCTGGGCAGTCCTGATAGTTGATTTGACATTTCGAACACCCCGCCTCTGAAATGTGTAGAATAATCAGTGATATGTGAGTCTCCTTTATCAGAGCAATGCAGCAAACAATGAAGTCTCCATTGCTCCTCTTCGGATGACCAGAGGCTAAAAGCCCATCCCAGCAGTCAGTAGTATCACCATCATTTTGCATAGTTACAAATTCAATATGTTGTGACGCTGAGCATCAGCAAGTGCTTCAGCACACGTGCCTATGGAAATGTGTGTCTGTCACAGTAGATTTATTTATTTATTGATTGATTGAATTTTGTTAACCTGGTAAGCCCAATGGGCCTAGAAGTACCTGTTTCTGGGGTGACTTGGGGGAAGGGGGATACAGATGCTAACCAACTGAAATTGAACCAGATTAAGCTGTTGGTGGAATTTTTAGTGAATGGGGGAAATTTGGCCAGGACACCAGGGAAATTCCCCTACTGGACTGTAGGGGGACCTGCCATCCATCTGCAGGATGACCACTCAGGCTGGAGCACAGGAGGGTGCTGACATCCTGGAGAAGGGAGAGCTAGCCTCCTTTCCTGTTCTGGGCTTGCTAGAGGCTGAAAATGTTGATTCTGCTCCTATTGCAATTGTTTCCGATGAAGACATCGCGGATGTCTATGTTTCAACGTAAGAGTTAAGCTGAAGTGTACTTGTAGAGAAAGAGAAGGATTAAGCCTGTAATCTGGATGATAAACAGCAGGAAATTCTAGCTTTGGTTCATTCTGAAGAGTAACGCCATAAGGCTGAGAGTGAATGCCTAGCACCACAACTCGCTTTGTTAAAATCTGAAACTACTCCTGTCATCCCGGATGCCCGGCCTGTCAAATGGCCAGATAGCATTGAAACTACTGACAACGTCCTGCTGGGGCTAGGTGAGTCTGATGCAGTTTGTTTTCTTGCTGATTCTTCACAGGCTGGCAGCTCTGACACCACTCACGATGTGTGCCTGAAGCCTAATACTACTGATAGTTGCTAATTTTTATTTTGTTTATTTATTTCATTTTTGTTGACCGGGTAAGTGCACTAGAAAAATCCTGCCTGTTTTCAGGCACGACCCGGGGGAGGGGGATACAGATGAATGCCAACTGACCTTGAACCAGATTAAGCTGTTGGTGGTATTTTTAGTGAATGGGGGAAAATTGGCCAAGACACCGGAAAATTCCCTTCTCTTTTGATAAGTGCCATGGGATCTTTAACATCCACCTGAACTACTACCAGAACAGGCAGATGGGACCTCGGTTTAACGTCTCATCCGAAAGATGGCACCTCAGAAGTGCAGCACCCCTCTCATGCTGCACTACAGTGTCAGTACTGGGATATTAACCCAAGTGCCAGATGTGGGAACTGAACCCACAGCCCTCTGATCTCCCGGCCTCAGAGGCGAGTGTGCTACCTACTGAGCCACTGACACAGCTAATGCACAAATTGGTGCGATAACTGTGATTTCAGGCAAGCAGAGCTCGTGTCTAGACCTGCTGGATGACACAGCTGCTGTGAAAACTCCCACAGTCTTTACCTTTTCAAAATCCGCAGGGTTTGTTTTCAAACAGCCCCAAGTGCGGGGAGATACACCAGAGGTAGTTTATCAGACCTGGGACAATGATCAAACAGGTCTCACTGACTTTCTGTTTCATGGAACAGGTTTTAAACAGGGGAAAATGCTTGCTGTTAAAGAAAAAAGGGACGCTGTTCTCCTGGCTCATAGGAACCTTGCTGACTTTCTGGACAAAACTTTGGTGACAGCGCCATCTGCTGAACATTCAGCAAACTCTCTCCCTACTGATTCTTGGTCTCCTCAGAAGGCCCTGTCAGGAGCGGGTTCCAAGCAGTCTCCTGGAGGAATCTGGGTTCCTGACCCCTCCTGGGACTTGCCCTTTCTGACTACACAGGCTTCTCCAGAGTGGAAACCCCAAGTAACCAAGCAGAGTGTCCCAGGTTGTTCTCTGCATCCTGTTTTGGCAGAGCAAGTTGTACCTCCCCCTTTGGTTACTACCACAGATCCATCTATGGTGACTGATGCTGCAGATTCTTTACAATCTTTTCCACCCTTGGTGTCTTCTAATAAACTTGATCATAGACCCCCTCAGTTACAGGACACTACCAAGCATTCTGACTCTAAACCTTTATTATCAGAGTTTTTTTCTATATCTAAACAGGAAGCAGCATCACAAAGGAATGCTGTTCATATTCACTACAAAGAGGGGTTACAGGACAGGCCTGATAGGTATCATGTGGGGAAAGTTATTTTAAAGGATTCCTCACATTTTTCTCCAAGGGAGGTTTATGTGTTTATAAATACATCAGGCGAGGATAATTTTGATGTTAGCTTCCGCATAGCGTATGCATTAGATTTGTTTTGGGAAAGATATGGGCAAGTTTAATTCTCTCCAAAATGGACTCCCTTTGTTGGGATACCTCTGACTAAACCTCTTGTGAAATATGTTACGGTCATGTTTCGCAATGAGGAAGTCCATGTGGAGGACATTACTTATTAGATCTCTCAGAAGTGTGAGGTTCTGGGAGAACCCAAAGTTATACTTGATAGTGAACTTTTTTGGACTGGAGGTTGTAAGCATAAAGTTAAACTTCGACAGAATGACACTGGTATTGAACACATCCCCAACTCCCTTTTGCTGGGTAGAGACTGTGGGGGTGTTTTTATGCAGGACAGCCACGGGCGTGTATAAATGTGGCTCTCGGACGCATCTCTCCAGTACTTGTGACAAGCCCAGATGCAATAATTGTGGAGAGGTTGGTCATATTACTATGCAATGTGCAAATCATACTCGGTGTGATTTATGTGAAGAATTTGGCCACGTCTTCGGGGAATGCCTCTGGGCTGCACGAAACAAGGCATCCTGTATTAGTCCTGAACTACTTATTCAGCAGGCACAAGATATCACCAGCGCTGCTTCTGTTGCACCACAGGCCCACCTCAGGACCCTCCTCCTCCTCCCTCCCTCCCCGGGGCCTCATGCTGATGATCTCATAATCATTTCTGATGAATCTTCAGTGCAACTTGATTTGCCACACTATGCCTTGGATCATCCCCTTGTTTCTGAAATCTTGACCCCAGTTTGCTATACTGAGCCCATTGGTACAACTGCTGGGGCCCCTGGCCTGTCTGTGCAGGATCCTTTGCCTAGTAGGAGATCCTCCAGGTTTGTAAAATCTGTGTCTTCTGAACCCCCTCCTCCCCCCATTAGAGACAAGAACTCCTACTCTGTTTTATTCACCTCTTGGGGGGATTCTGAAATGGAAGTGGGTGACTCGGACTCTCAGAAGTCTTTTGTAGAGCAGGGCTCACTTGATATGGTTCAAGGGGAATATAAAGGGAAGAAGAAAAAGAAAAGGAAAAAAGATAGCTACATTTCTTTTGTTCGGCTTCCTTTTTTCATTGAATGGCTTCTTCAACTATAGGTTCTCTTAATATGCACAGTTTACTGAATCCTGTTAAGAGACAAACTGTTTTTCAGTATCTGCATGATATGACTTTAGATGTTTCTTTACTTCAGGAAACTTGGATGTATGCTGAGGACCATATTAGGATGTTTAAGAGGGACTGGGTTTGGGGCCCCTCTTATTGGTCCTTTGGTCTGGACACAGCAGATGGGACAGGGATCATTTTTCATTCCTATTTCTTTACATTACATAAGCTGATTGATTTGATTCCAGGTAGGGTGTTGATTTTGGATGGCCTCTGAAAAATATAGACTGCTGATTTATCTCTGTTTATAATTCAAAAGTGAAAGTGGAAAAAGTTAGCCATATGAAGTCTAACCAGCCTTTTTTGGTTACTAATTATAAGTTTTTTTATGTGGGGATTTTAATTGCAGTCTTGTGAAAGATTGAAAATGGAAACAGGATGAGGGTAAGAAGATCTATTGTGATTCAAATGCATTAGCTCAACTAGTGACTACTGCAGGCTTAATTGATTGCCACATATATCACACAAGAGGTCCTAAATTCACTTATATGTTGAATATTTATATATCAATCATTGATTATGTGTTTATTGCTCCAAACTTGCCTCATGGAGCATTATATATCACCCCTGTTGAATTTTCAGACCATCTTCTGCAGGTCTTGTCTTTGGACCAAGTGGTGGGAAAGTCCACTTTGATGGTAAGTGGAAACTTGACACCTCGGCTTTAAAGAACCCTATTGTTATTTGTGATATGGGGGCTTTGCTCACAGCCAGATTATCAGTGGAATTTTTATACCTGGATAAAGGGGAATGGTGGATCGATATTAAACATGATATTAAGGCTTGGTTCATGAAATATGGCAAACCACTTGGGAACAAATTTTTTTTTAAATATTTGTCTCTTAGAGAGCAGTTGCAAAAATTATACTTTCTGGCTAACCTTTCTACATTTGATTATTCCACTCAAATTGCTAATATTAAGGATGCTATGAGATTGTTTCAATATGACATGGCACGGATAATCCAGACAACATTGTACACGGTACTAAAACCACTGCCATGGGGGACCCCTTTGAGGCCTGTAAATCTATTAAGGAAAACATGACTATGGATTTTTTGATTTCCTCAGATAGTCAGAGGATGAGTTCGCCTGAGGGTTTGGAAAAGCTGATCCAGCAACATTATGACACACTTCGGCCACAAGTACCAATTCAGGAACATGACATCATGGATTTTTTGTGACCAGTTTTGGTCCCTGATTTTCCAGCAGAACTGATTACATTATAAGCCCCCATTACTAAGACTGAAATAATACAGGCCATTATGGCTCTCAAGAATAATACTTCGCCAGGTTTGGATGGCATTCCACATTTATTTTATAAAACCTTTTGTCAGCAAATTGCAGATGGTTTGGTGACTGTATACATGCACTTGTTTACTGCTGACACCATACACCCCTCCTTTTCTGATGGATTGTTGGTCTATCTTTTTAAGAAAGGGGATAGACTCATATCTGTAATTGGAGGCCGATTGTTTTATTGAACACCGATTATAAAATCCTAGCACATATTCTGAATGATCGGTTAAAAACTTGTGCTTCCTTGGTGATTTCCCCATATCAGTATTGAGGGCTCCCGAAAGTAAAATTCAGCATGCTTTAATGACCCTTAGAGATGTGATAGACCATTGCTGTGTATCGGGTCTATCAGGCTGTGTAGTAGCAGCTGACTGGGAAAAAGCATTTGACAGGGTTTATCATCCATACCTTTTTTTAGTTTAGGAATCTTACAAGATTCCTTCGATTTATATCAAACAGCTTAAATTATTGTACTCCTTTTTTACTGTCCAACCTCTGCTAAATGGTCTTGTTGGACGAGGCTTTGATATCTATATTGGGGTATGACAGGGGTGCCCTTTAAGCCCCCTCTTGTATAATTTTTCATTGGATCCTTTGCTTCACTCCATTGCGATGCAACCAAATGGGAAGGGTTGATGGGGCTTGGGATTCCACAGGCTTTATATGTTCAGGCATATGCAGATGACATTTGTGTGTTTTTTTCACACCTGGAACAGATTGTATTGTTTATACAGGAAACTGCAAAGTATCAGTCTGTGTCCAATGCCAAACTTAACATGACCAAAAGTAAGGGGCTTTACATAGGAACAGGACAGGCCACTCCCGACCTGGTGGAAGGAATGGCCATTGCTCATGCCCCTTTGGAAATTCTGGGGATAGTCTTCAGTCCTCAAAATCTTCCTGATGATAACTGGGAGCTTGTTCTGCATAAGGCAGAGCTGAAGGTTCACAGATGGAAGCAATGGAAACTTTCTAAACTTAAATGGAATGCGATTCTTAAAAAAATTATTTTACCATTGTTACAATATGTAGCTATGCTCTACCCCTTACCTGCTCATTTGGAGACTAGACTACATAGTATGTGTTTCCAGATACTATGGGGCACTAAACTGAATCTGATTAAATGATGCTACTCTTATTTAGGGATTAGGGATGGGGCCTAGGTATGGTAGAACCTGTAGTCTTCTTACATGTTTTATTTTTTAAACACACAATTAACAGTGCTCTTCTCATATCTGGGTCCGTCCACAATGCCTGGATTTGGAAATCCTTAGATAAATATCTTAAAGTTTGGATTAATGTGGTCCCTAAATTAAACCCCCATATTCATGTCCCCCCTTATTTTAAAACAGCAGCTCAAAAGTTGTACAAATGGGGGGTTATGACAGCTGCTATTCAGCTGGATTCTGCGAATAAGTTATATCACAATATTATGACCAGGATATATCTGTTGGAACCTAGTTTCAAGAATTGTCCCTTGGTTGATAATCACCTCATTCTCAGACAACTCACCCTTCATAGGATTCCCCATAAAATGTGGGAGAATCTTTGGCTTACTGTCTATGGTAGAATAAATTTAAAGGGGAACACTAAACATAAAATTATAGAAGAAAGAAATTGCACTTATATGGAGTGTGTGGCACTGACTGAGACTATGGAGCATTTTCTGTTACATTTCTCATATGTTACTGCATTGTGGGATTTTCTAGCTCTTAAATGGAAAATGGGTTGGCTTAGATATCTGACCTATGACATTTTGGTTTGGGGGGAAATATGGGGCAGGCCTGGTACATTATAATCCTGATATGTTGATGGTCTTTTTCTGTTGTATTAGGTGTTATGTGTGGCAAGCCCGTTGTCAATGGGTGTTGCATCAAAAGAAGATGTCATATGAATGTCTTAGTATTTTAGTTTTGAATGACTTAGGGAAAGTTTATGATACTGATTGTTCACTTTATTCATCACGACAGGTGTTGAATTGGTGGAGGGGGTTCACTTATTTTATTAGATTTAAATGATGGGAGTTGGAGTCATCCTTAGGATAAGTTTAGTTCATGTACTTTCCTAGTATTGTTTTTTTTGTGTGTGTGATTCCTTGGATATATTTTTTTTTTTGATTATCTCTTCTGTTGATCCTGTATTTACTATATATGTGATTTCAATAAAATCCCCCTACTCTTTTCGATAAGTACCATGGGATCATTAACATCCACCTGAACTACCACCAATCCAGGCAGATGGGACCTCAGTTTAACATCTCATCCAAAAGATGGCACCTCAGAAGTGCAGCACCCCCCCCCATGCTGCACTACAGTGTCAGTATTGGGATATTAACCCAAGTGCCAGATGTGGGAACTGAACCCACAGCCCTCTGATCTCCCGGCCTCAGAAGCAAGTGTGCTACCTACTGAGCCACTGAGCATCAGCAGGTGCTTTAGCACACATGCCTGTAGAAATGTGTGTCTGTCACAGTAGATGACACACACATTGTCTCAGATTGCCCTGCTGCATGTGTGACCAGTGGGATATGCCACCATTTGTGCCAGACTACACAATCATTTATATTGCCAGGTGAGGTGCTCACATCATCTGTGTATAACACAGCACACTCTCCCACGGTATACTGTTGCTCTACTTGCACACATATGACATATTTTAATATGTGCTGGACCAGGTTTTTCATTAGTTGTCTCAGCTGCCTAAGTACAAATCTATTGCCCCATGAGGTCAGAGTGAGAGCAGTGCGTGCTATATGTTAGCTAACTTTAGTCACATGAACAATGATGTTTAAAAATGGGTGTTATAAAACAGAATAATGATGAAAAGCTGGACCGAGCCATATTAAAAGGAATGCCCCATGTTATGATTTTAAATGTAGTTAAGTGGACTCAATGGGGGTGGTGTATCATACAGTATAAGACAGGACACTACAATAAGATGCAACGTAAAATAGAATTAAAAAAATTCATAAAGCACACATGTACTGCTTTAACTATTTCCCTGCACCCACCTGGGCCACCTCCTGATCTTCACAACATAAGCTTGTGTATTATAATGTGTGCCAGTGGAGAGGGCACTAACTCTAGATTTTTGTGTAGTGAGCTGCTTGAAAATGTTGATGTGGCCCTTGAAGCCAAACTGGTGCAGCTCACATTTTCAGCAGAAGTGGCTCAGTGACACTAAACGTGTGTCTTCTCATCATTATTTCTTACCATGGGAATGTGGGAAAGCATTAGCACAACAAAAAGATTGTGAGCAGCAGAACCATGGCAAGGCCCTTGCCCATGTCTTATGAACAGTAGCTTGCTTACCTGTTGAGCATCGAGGCCAGAACAAGGGAAAATTATGCAAGTGTGGTTATCAATAGTTTCTGTGCTTCTTTTCAAAGGCTTACAGCCAGTAAATCTCGCAAAACAACATGCTGAAGAGATGGATGGTCCACTCCTCTGCTTCAGGCAGAGATGATGGGCCTGCTTCAAAGAGAAAGTGCTGTGCAGGTTTTAAAGAAGAAAGGCTGAATGAAATTGTGGAAACTGTGACACCTGCATCTTCTCAGAAGACCCTAGTAAAACTCTATGAGCTTTATACATATTCAGCAGACTCTGGGCTCATCTGCAAGATTTGTGTGGATGGAAAAGTTGGTGGAGAATTTGCCCAAGACAAAAAGTGGAATGACAGCTGGAAAATGGATTATCTGAAATGGCACTTATTCATCAAAGCACACAAAACCACAGTTTCAGTAGTCAGGAGAAGGAATACTGTTGACTTACTTAAAGGAAAACTGCACCCTCATATCTTCTAAATGTCATCTGTTTCCATGTCAACGGACAACTATTTTCATGTAGCTGTTAAAGATGTATGCAACTGTTTCAGTTTTTACACTTCATGCTAGGCCATGTCACTGTCCTGGGAAGGTCCATTTCATGGTTGTTGAAATCTCATTGTCCCTGAGAGCTGCATTAGCATATGAAAACATGATGTCAGATCAACTATGTATATCAAGTATTTCTATGCTGAAATAACAAATACCCTGCAAAAACTCTCTGGAACCTCATAAACTGAATGGAGTTTAAAGGAGAAAAACCTGCATTACAACTCAGATAGCTTGTGAAACTCACTGAAGGCAAATGTGATATTTCACACACCTTCTTGCAGCTTGTTTCTTTTAAAACTACTTAAGCATTCAGGCATGCTGGGGAGTTTAAATGCAGATTATGCATCAAGTTCACATATGCTAATGCAGCTCTCAGGGACAATGAGATTTCAACAACCATGAAATGGACCCTCCCAGGACAGTGACAGGGCCTAGTATGAAGTGGGAAAACTAACTGAAGCAGTTGCATACATCTTTAACAGCAACATGAAAAGAGTTGTCTGTTGACATGGAAACAAGTGACATTTAGAAGATATGGGGGTGCAGTTTTCCTTTAACATGCTTACAGAAACTGCAGAAGCCAGTGAAAATACAGTACACTGGCCCAGATGGAACACCAAAGGTCAAAGGCAGAAGACATAAAAATTGTAATAGACAATGTCTTATTGGCTGTCAAGATGAACAATTCTTTGTTATCAATACAAAAACTCATGTCCCTATGGCAAAATATATTAATAGAACAGACAACTGGCGAAGCAAAAATTATGCTTTTGAAATTCCGCGTTCAATTAATGTTGTCATTCAAAATGAAACATTGAATGAAATTTGAAATGCCTCTTTTCATACTCTTATTATTGATGAGAGAACTGATATATCAGTAAACAAGATGCTCATCATATATTTCAAGTTTCATCTATCAAATGAGACCATCCTGTATATAAGATATCCTTTGGAGGAATTGTTAAATTAACCTTATGGAATGCTGAGGCCATTAGAAAACCTGTGAAGGAATTCTACAGAGCCCATCAACTTGACCGAATAAAAATGGAGATGTTTACATCCGATGGAGCATCTGTTATGCTTGGGAAATATAATGGAGTAGCAGCACAACTAAAGCAGTGTGCTCTGCACTTAGTTGAACAGCACTGTGTCACCCACAGAGAAGACTTGGGTACTGATGATGACTGGAAACAGGTACCACTTGTAAAAGATGTTGAAACTTTACTGCAAACAGTATTTTAGTGGTGCGGTAACCCCAATTTTTGCACTTTAATATCTTCGCAACTGTTCAACAGATTAGTACAAAATTATGCAAGTTCAGTCTCATGGGGTAGGTCTCTTGATGTGCCAAGTTTCATTCTGGTTGCATGTGTGGATTCTGAGATGTGGATTGCACAATAATGTAAAATATTGCTATTTTGTTATTTTTTTTTACCATTGCGTAGCAACCAGATGGTTTAGAATTTTATTCTGAAATGTTCAGGATACAGAGGACTTGCCTCAGAAGAATTTCCATTGCTGGTTTGGTGAAAAAGATATTATTTAGTTCCAAAGTTATTCAATTTTAAAAACTTGGGTTCTGAGCATGCTCAGTAAGCACTTCAAAATAGCTGTAAAGGGGTGTGGCTTGGATGACAAGTCACCTCGTAGCGCATGAATAATAATGAGCTTATTTGAATACTTGTTTTTTTTTAATTGAAGGAATTAGAAAAATCAGGTGAAAACTAAAAGCTGTCCCTCTTTGGGAAGATTGGTCTTTTCAAATCACTGTTTACAAACATTTCTTTTTGGTTTACTTTTTGGATACTGACAGATTAGGGATGTAAAGTGTTTTGAGCTGTACTTAATTATTGCCTAACAGTTATGACCTCTATTTTTTCCTGTTTAGAGTGTCAAGAGTTGGGACTCTGTTTGATTACACTCCTTTCTGAACTTCTGTGGTTGGGGCAGTCTTTAGGCATCAAGGAATACCCAACTCTGTTATCCTGCTGTTTTGGTCCTCCCACTGGTTCAGATGTTCCATTGTCCATGGCTCAGTACTTAATACAGACCCCTTCCTCCATCCCCTGCCAAGGATATGCTCTCCATGGGCTCCCTGCCCATATGCAGGGGAAACCCAGGCACTGGGTGGTCGGCGTTGTCTCTACTGCCACCTGAGAACCTAAGCTTGAAATCTCCTTTAGCAAACCATGGCATTAGCAGCCATCCAATCGGAACATGAGTGCTCTTCAGTGTTGGCTTCTGATTGGTTCCTGCAATCTGCTTCTGTGTCCATTCTAAACCAAGCATAAATCTGATTTTGATGCTGAAATTTGCCAAAAAAGAGCTGTAATTATTTTTCTCCTTGACTGTTAAGACTCTTATCCTTCTGTACAGAGTGTTACATCTAAGGATACTGTGTGTTTATACTACTTTTGAAATTCTGTGCTTGCATCAGCTCCCTAGACGAGCAGCCGATCACTTCTCCTCACTGAAGTTCCTATTAAGCCTCATCTTATGTCCTCCTTAAATATTACAGAAGCACTCTGAACTAATATAACTGATGTAACATTGAGTACTCACTTGCATTAATTGCATTAATTGTTTTTTTACTTGTGTTATTTGGCTGTATTGTAAATATCTCTGTATGCATTGTACTATTTGACCCAGAGCTAACCAGGTCCATCTTGTAAATGAGCTTGCTCAACGATGTTCACCTGGATAAATAAAGATTTTGATTGATTGATTGATTAAAACATGGGCTACAAATCAATATGTTTAACATCAAGGCTATAGAAGGAAAGTAGTCATTTTTTATATTAAAATAGAGATTAGAGATTTTGTGTTCATGTGAAATGAAAAAGTTTCACACAATTGAATGGCTTAGGAATATGCAAAGTTTAAAAACTTACTTTTGGCAGTACAGAGAAACAGAAAAGTATTATTGGCTGTTTTAGTTTGGAACTGGCTTGACTTTTGATAATAGAACTTTTACACCGTGATATCCAAGGAGTGGCTAAGGCTCTGGGCTATGAACCTGGAGACCTGGGTTTGAATCCTACAGCTCCCACTTTTTTTTTTAATAATAACTTGTGCATTTTTATCAAAAGTAATTACAGAAAAACGCCTACGCATTAATAAAAACTAATTACAGAAAAAGTACTATTTAAAAAAGAAAGGAAATTAATTGCAAAATACTTTGTTAATGTACTAGTTAGGGTATTAGTGACGCTGTAGTGCCACTATAGTTAGGGTAGAATAGGCACCAAAGTCATGCATTTATAAAAACTAATTGCAGAAAAAGTACTATCTCAAAAAGTAAGAAAATGCATTGCAAAAAACTTTGTTAATGCACTAGTTATGATTAAAGCAACAAAAGTAGGGAAATGTGGCATTAGGGTTTCCAGCCTTACACCCTCCCTCCACCCTGCAGGCAGCAACAGGCATGTGGGGTGTGCCTTAGGGTTTTTAACCCTAACTCTCACCCCATTCCATGAGTAAGTAAGCCGAGATGGGTACAGTATACAGTATGAGAACAGGGTGAGCATTAGGGTTGACAACCCCAAGGCACACCCCATGCCTGTTGCTGTCTGCCAGGTGGGGGGGGGTGTTAGGGTTGGAAACCCTAATGCCACATTTCCCTGATTCTGTTACTTGAACCATAAATAGTGCATTAATTAAGTTTTTTTTGCAATGAATATGCTATGTTTTGAAGGTTCTCTGTGAGGAAATCCAAACTGGAGAAAATTGCTCTAGTCCAAGAATGTGATGCAGTTGCTTTCCATCCACTTATAGTAGTTAATTGGCTTTCAAGACACTGCAGTTAGATCATTAATCCAGAACTATGATACCATATTGCAGTATTTTGAGACAGAATTAACGGAAAGCAATGATACTATCGCTAAGTACTGTTTTAAGAAGCTTTCTAACCCTGAACACCAGATTGCCATAATTGCATTAAACGATGTACTTTTGCAGTTGGCAGACTTGCCCAAGATCTTCCAGAAAAGTGGTTTCAAAACAACTGAAGCTGCAGAGATTGCTAGGACAAAAGTGGGAGCAAGACTGAGGCAGGATACTATAGACCTCTTAGTTTGACCTCAGTGGTAGAGAAAATGATGAAATCACTTACAAGAAAAGAATTGTTGAGTACCTAGAGGCCAGAAGGGCACAGAACCCAATACAGCATGGATTCACAGCAGTAAGGTCATGTCAGATGAATCTAATAGATTTCTTTGACTGGGTGACCAAAGTAGTAGACCAGGGAGGCGCTATGGACATGGCCTACTTAGACTTTAGCAAGGCATTTGACACAGTCACACACAAAAGATCAATAAACAAGTTAGCCAGCCTGAGAGTGGGTCCCAGGGTGGTAGCCTGGGTAGAAAATTGGCTGGACAACAGGACACAGAGGGTAATAGTAAACGGAGTCCACTCCGAAGAAAGGGGATTACTAGTGGGGTACTGCAGGGTTCAGTATTGGGACCGATCCTCTTTAATGTCTTTATAAGTGACATTGCAGAGGGATTGGAAGGAAAAGTATGCCTCTTTGCAGATGACACAAAGATCTGGAACAGGGTTGATACATGAGAGTGGGGTGGAAAGGATGAGAGGGGCTTTGGCAAGGTTGGAGGAATGGTCCAAGGTATGGCAGCTTTGATTCAATGCAAAGTAATGCACTTGGGAAACAAAAACCCAGCAGAAGAGTACACAGTTGGGGGGGAGGTACTAACAAAAAAAAATAGAAAGGGACCCGGGAGTAGTCATATCAGATGACCTAAAGGTAGGCAGGCAATGTAAGAAGGCAGTAAGGAGGGCTGGGGGATACTGGGATGCATCAGGACAGGCATCACCAGTAGAAAACAGGAAGTTGCCATCCCTCTGTACAGACAGTTGGTGAGATCCCATCGGAAGTACTGCTTGCAGTTCTGGACACCCCATCTCCGCAAGGACATAGACAGGATAGAGGCTGTCCAGAGGAGGGCAACTAAAATGGTGCAAGGTCTGCACCAGAAACCATATGAAGAGAGACTAAAGAAGATTAATATGCATACCCTCAAGGAAAGGAGGGAGAGGGGGGACTTGATAGAAACTTTCAAGTGCCTCAAGGGAATCAACAAAGTCCAAGTGGGTGGCATCCTTCAGAAAAAGAAATGTGCAAGAACAAGGGGGCACAGTGTGAAGATAGAGGCGGACGGCTCAGGGGTAACATGCAGAAGTATTTTCTCACAGACAGGGTGCTGGACACATGAAACAGCCTTCCTGAGGAGGTTGTGGGGTCAAAAACAGTGGAGGAATTCAAGAATGATTTGGAAAGACATAAGGTAATTATTGTGGGAGGTAGGAGGAAGTAGGCTGTTGGTTAACTAGGATCTGCAGCTTATCCAATAGGTAGAGAAATGAGCAGACTGGGTGAGCCAAGTGGTCCTTATCTGTCGTCAAAGTCTATGTTTCTATGTGTCTAAAATTAAAAAAGATCAGACGCCAGTGCCTGGGTGAAACTGTGTATTGGAGCCAACCAGTACAACTGCTTTTGGCTAATTACACAGCTGAAGTAAGCACAACACAAATTTTGTAATTCATTAGCCTGTTATGTGATCATCTGGACAGCCAGTTTCCTACAGATGAACTTTATGACTGGTCAGTCTTTGATTTTGCAGCAATGCCACACTGCAGCTTTGAGTTTGGGTTGTCAAATATTGAGAGACGGTATAGTAAATATCACGAGTATTTACTGCATTTTCATCAGTGGACCAGGTAGCCATTGTCAGCCAGTACATTGACTACAAATTTGTAGTGGTCGAAAAAACTCAGGGGTGGATCATTACAGTCCTTTAACAACATGGTCCATTTTGCTTTGCCAAACATGCAATACAGCATTGTGGCTCAGCTTATTGATGTATATGCTACATTCTAAACTTCTAGTGCTGACTGTGAAGCAGGTTCAGCCTCTTGAACTGCATTAAAATCAAATCAGGAAACCAATAGGAAGAAAGTCACTTAGATATGCTGATGCAAACAAAATAGTTTTAGCATGTGTTGGAAAAATGGACCCTAATAAAATATATGTCCACTGGAAGGATGGGAAAGACAGGAGAGAAAAACAGTAAATGTTGGTTTCACAGCTATGCATCACCCATGTTAGCTGTATACGGGAGTCTTGTTAAATGTTTGTAGTTTGCATTGTATTAAATTATATATTCATGCTTCACACTGTTATGATACACATTCATGCTTTGTGTTGTGTCAAAATGTGTATTTAAGCTTTGCACTGAGCATTTTAGTGTTTGTGCTTTCAACTGTTTATTGGCAATAAAATGTATCGCTTGTACGGACCACCCAATTTGCTCACATGAATCTATTCTTTTGCACAAAGTGCTACACACACATATCAGTCAGGTTCCATGTCACAATGGTGAGGATTTAAAGGTGACCATCAAAATGGTGACTCCATAATGGCACAGACACATATGGCAATGCCAAATTACAGTGACTGTAAGAAAAGGCAAATTGTGAAGACTTCTGATACCCAAACATTATCTGCACTACACTTGAAACTGGAAATTATAGACGAGCCCTCTCACATACTCAGTGTGGTCATGAAGTGTGTATTCTGCAAGCACCAAACTGAGCCATGTATTTAGGTCCCCATATCTTCTCTTCTCTGCAGTGCTCCCAGCACCAGACACAAGCTGCTCAAGATGCACCTCCATCATCCTCTGTTCTTTCTTCAAACAATCCAATAGGCACAATATGTTGGGGTGGCAAGCACTGAGGCATGTATTAAAGCCCCTGTGCCACCCCCTCAATGGCATTGTTGGTTCTTGCCTGCCCGAGCCATGTAGCCTCGTAACAATTCCACAACACTAGTGGAAAGACTGGATGTCTCCACCTTGACCCATTAAGAGGATGACCCAGCCAGGTATCCTCATAGTAGTCAAAGAGTGGTTCCAGCACATCCACATTGGCCACAAAGAATGGACTCTCCCACAGCTCTTCAAAGATAGAAACAACATCTTTCACAGGTACAAAGGCTAGAGCTAAAAGCATCCGCACATTTAATGTGAAGTCTGCATCCCATACATAGTGGCTATGGATCTCTCCACATTGCTGCACCATATTGCCTGCAAATACTGGAAAAAACAACCCCAAATCACCACATCAGGGAACACTGTGCCAAATACCCTGAAAGCCACCTTCTCAAAGTCCATCATTGCACTTGATGGACTTATTGTAGCACCCCAATGCTTCAGCTCACAAAATGCCTGCTCATAGATCGCTGCCGTATGGGACCGCATCAGGGCATAAACTTCTAGGAACACACTGCCACCCTTTTTTACTGTGTATGCTGTAAAGTTGGTGTAACAGTGTTGGACAGGCTTTAAAGGTTCCATCAAGGAACCATTCACTGCACTGTGCCAAAATCTGCAGGTTACGTTCAGTGGCAAAGATGACAAACCTCTCACCCCCAGTATTACAGTCACTGTAAATGAATGGCTCACCAGACATGGTTTGGCAATATTCTTCATGTAATGCGAAGCTCTCCACATTCACTAATTTTACTGCGCACACCCTTTCCATTTGCCTGATGCGCTGCACAGTCCTCTGCAGCAACAGAAGCCCAGGTAGGTGCCCGGCTACTGTATGACAGGCACACATTGTGCTCTGCAGGATGACCTGCTCAGTCATCTCCACGCTGTCCAAGCTCATTCCTGCTGCTCCCCCATCACCTGCCAGGCTCCAACATCTCCAGGATCAGCAGCAACATGGTTATGGCTCTTCTTCACAGCCACAACATTCTCCCCAATAGTGTGGACCCTCGCACTGCAGCGCAGATGATGACTCTCCACACACCTGCAATATGCCTTCTCAGTGACCTCTTTGTCTTGTCTATACAGGAATCCCCCATGGAGGACCAGCCATCTACCCTTTTGTGTTGCCATTGTCAGGTGCCTATTCACAACTTCCATCTGTGACCTTTATCGATGTGGGAGGCTCTGCCACCCCCATGGGACTGTGCCCCTGGACCCCCTATTTTATTATATCTAACTCTGAGGTGCACACTACCAATGACAATTGTGCTATGGGGGAGGGCACTGTTATTGCAGATCACTGTTTATTGCAGTTCACCGGTGTTGTCATCGTTGTTCTGACTTTGCCTTTATTGACTCGCCATATTTGAATAGCTGTTATTACATACTACCATCAGGCACCCACCCACAGAGTTTAAAAATTAGAGGTAAGTTTGGCTGGTGGCACCCTCCAACAGCCACCAATATTTCATACCCAATCCAGTGCTTTATCAAGGTATAATCAGAAGAATGATAGCCCTTTTTTATACTGGATAGATTTAAAGGGACACAACCCAATAAGTGTACAATGTAAAAACATAATCAAATAAAATAACTAACAATGTATTTTGTACAAAGCTTAGCAAAATAAATACCCAATATTAGCACACAAAGTGTGTAAAACCTAACACAAAATTAAAAAGGGGAGGGGCTAGAAAAGCAAAGGTGAAAGGGGGGGAGAAATGCAAAAGTGCATTACAATATCTGGAATAAAAAGTTATCATAGCAGTAAAAATACTTAAATAATCAAGCACATAAAATATATTATAAAATAGGCTTGTAATTTCATGAATTCTGATTAGCCAAAATGGTTCAGAACCCAGTTGTATAAGGGGTGACAACCACTGGATTAGGAATCCTTTCAGCCAGCTGTAAGCAGGTCAACCAGATATGAATGATTTGATTATTTGTGTTCTACAGAAATGTCAGGAAGACATCTTACTGTAGGACATGGAAACATAGAAACATAGAACTTGATGGCAGATAAGGACCGCTTGGCCCACCTAGTCTGCCCATTTCCCTACCTAATGGATAAGCTGCAGATCCTAGTTAACCAACAGCCTACTTCCTCCTACCCTCCCATTAGAATTGCCTTATGTTTGTCCCATGCATTCTTGAATTCCCCCACTGTTTTTGACTCTACAACCTCCTCAAGAAGGCTGCTCCATGCATCTACAACCCTCTCTGTGAAGAAATACTTCCTCACATTACCTCTGAGCCATCCCCTCTATCTTCAAATTGTACCCCTTGTTCTTGCACATCTCTTTTCCTGAACACACATAAACAGTCCCAAAAGTGCCCTAAGTCATAAAATCCCCCCAAAATGTAGTAGTTTTCATATGAAACAGTACATCATTGAATTTAATACAATGGCAACATATGAGCACTCCTTTCTTGTTGGCACTAGCCTGTGGCCTTGTGTCTTACCACACACCTAGGCGTTCTGTTATCACAGAGAAACCAACACCCTCTGATGTCTTATTGCTTACATATAAATACTGTACATATTTACAATATATACATTTATGTAGTAGGGGTGAAGATCAATGCAGTGTGATAATAAGGGGATACAAGATGACTAGGTGCTTGTTACCTAATATAGCTGAATGAGTGGCAAGTGAGCTCAGGGAATATCATGAGAGGTGGAGCATATTGGAGCCATGAGTGATTGTCCCCCAATCTCATTTGCCACGAGTCCAGATGTATTAGATATCAAGCACTTAGTCATCACATATGCATTTTATACAATAGGTTTTTACATGTCGTGCAAGCTTTGGTGTGTTATTTTATGATTTATTTGTTATTTTTACCTGTAGTGTGTAGTGTTCTCTTTTGGTCTGTTGTTCTTCCGCAGTCTTGATATTGTTTTTGTGAATGGGGCTTTGAAGTATTGTTTGATTGGTTGGTTTAGTGAATGTTTTTTTTTGGTAGCATTTGATTGGGTGATGTATGTATTATCAGGGTATGATATCGTGGTTGGTTGAATGGGTTGTGTGCTGCTTTTTGACTGGATGTGCTGTGCTGTAGTGTTGTGTGATTGGTAGTTGTCGGTTGTGGGTGGAGTTTGTCATTGGGATGTTGGCGTGTAGTCGTGGTGGTGTTTGCTATTACTTTTTTTTAATGTTATTTATTTTGTATGTATTTTTGTATGCCTGGTTTTTTTTTTGGAGTTATGTGGAGCTGTATTTAGAACTGTTCTCCATATATCTATGGATTTCTGTGGTTATAATGTTGGGGCTTTGGGAGTGGAAATGTGAGGTACAGTACTGTGTGTCTGATATGATTATATTTGTGCTTTTCAGGAATTTTTTTATTTGGTAGTGTCATGTTTTTACCTGTTGGCTATATACTTCTTTGCTGGTTTACTTTGCTGTCTGCTTTACTTCAGTGGATATGCAGTATTTTATTTCAGAGGTGCACATCAGTGGTATTCTTCCTGGTATTCCGCTTTACTTTCACACAGTTTAGTATATCAATGGTAACGTTAAAATGACAACATCACAGTCACAGTATCGGTTTGTGCTGCAGTCAGCATGAGAAATGGAAGTTGTATATTTCATAGTAATTGAGCTCGGAATTATGTGGTGGTGGGGGGGGGAGTCCCTTATTGTGCCACACACAGAGAGTGACACAAACATCGCCCGAAGCAAAAGGGCAACCAAAACAAACAGAGACCGCCGCAAGCAGAAACTGCCCTCAGCCACTCCAGAAAAACAAATTGAATTTCTTCTTTTTCTGTGGGGGGCTACACCACCTGCAACCCAGTTTTTAGGGAAGAAGCCTCCCACACACCCCAAAAGTAATACAATCAACTCCGGAGGGGAAGGAGATGACTTAAAAAAAAAAGAAAATTTAGTCTCATACTGTAGGAAATTAATCCAAGTTTGCTGGCTCTGTAGGTGGTGACTCTAGCCACTATGCCAAATGGCCAGCTTGGCAGGGTTCAGCCACTCACCTGCCTATATTCTGTCATAGCGAGTGTAGTTCACTGCTGCACTCGCTATACAGGATCTGTTGCTCTGATAAAACAGTCACCCTAAACATGAGCGGTATTATTGAGTCGCTCAATAATACTCGCCCATATAGGGTGTTACCAATGAGCTTAGATGTGTTTCTATATATTTTTTTTCAGGTAAACCAATACAGTTTGGCTCCTCAACACTGTGACATTTACACAGTACTGATATTTGTAAGTGAGGTGTACACCATTTGTATAACTTTAACTTAGTTTCACAGTGTACACATCATGGTGTGGGTATCACACTGTGGCTCTGTCATGTAGATTTATCTAACGGCATATCACTTCACCCCTATTGTATAAATGCATTTATCTGAGCAACTATATGTATAAATCAGATTTATACACATAGTAACTACATCATCACTGACTTATACACATACAGTAGTTACTAAATCACCCCCCCACTCCCCCCACCAGCCTACACTACTTTAAAAAGCTTTCAGTTTCAAGTTACTTGTTTCTCTGCTCCTCAGGCTCTGTCCATGGCCTTTATCCTTCCCAACCCTGACCCCCTATGCCTGTCTGCCTACCTGGTCCCAAGAACTGCACTGATGGTGCTGAGTTTAACATGTAACATTAGTAAGCTAATGAGTTAAAAGCAAGATTTAGAGATATGGAGCACAGAGAGGATTTGTTGAATAAAGCACATAATGAGGTAAAAGTCAAATATCAAAAGGAGTTGTACAGATAATAAGAAAAAAGAATGGGGGCCAGTAACTTTTGCAACTGAGTATAATCATGTTGATGGTAAAATTGGAAGTATTATTTGGCATAACTGGCCTATTCTTTTGAGAGATAGAATTGTTGAGGAAGCTGTGGGAGCAAACCCTAGGTTAACATTTAGGAGGGGACCCAATATTAGGGACCATGTTGTCCATAGCCAGTACTCCTCTAAGAAATAGACCTAGTTGCTACAAATGTTTAAACTGTAATATTTACCAATACATACAGGCTGGCAAGAAACTTAGGGCATTTGCTAGCAACAACTGGATAGTCATTAGGGATTTTATATCCTGAAATACCACTGTTGTGGTATACTTTATTTGGTGTACCTGCAGACTTAGGTGTGTGGGCAGAATAGTGAGGTAATTAAAGGAATGCATCCAGAAGCATATATGTAAGCAGTAAGACACAAGGGGGTGTGCATTAGACATTTCTAACACATAGGCAGGGGCATGGTGAGGCCTGAGGCTGCAGACCAAGTGCCTTCAGTCCCTGGCCGTGCGTTAGAAATGTCTAATGCACACCTCCGGAGTGTCTTATTGTGCTTATAAAATAGGCTTTAAAACTTAAACAAACTAAACAAAAGAGTCTTTTGAATATTAAAAAAAATGTGAGGGAGTGATCGGCAGGTGTGGGACACATCGCTGTTGCTGCAGATCCAAAAATGAGGGTAAAAAAATGTGCAGAAACCTGTGTTTGACTTTTTCTACCTGTTTTCTATTGAATGTGGCAGATGAAAAGAACCAGCTACTGCATGGGAGATTTAGGGTGTGGGAAACTGTTACTAAGTGGGGGGAGAAAATGGAGGCCATGTTTTTTAAAATTCTAAGGCACAAGGATTTCATTCATAATCTGTGTCCAGGCTGTTAGCACTTGTTTTTAGCCGTGTATTAAATACTTCTAATGCATGGCTAATAACCAATCAAATTGCAGGATTTTCCCTTCCCATTTTGTAAGTTTCATTATTAACAAACGTGCATACAAAACAATAGGGAGACATTTTTTGGAACACCACAGCACTGATCCAGGAGATTTTAAATGTATGGGGATTGAACATGTAAAGCCTACAAAAAGGGTTGAGGATCATGTTAAATTATTTTTAAAAATGGAAAGTTTCTGAATTTTCCATCTGGGTACAGTTACCCCAGGTTGTCTCAACAAAATGTGGGATCTTAAACTATTTCTAAAATAAGTCTTTTATGGAAGGGTCAGATCTTACCTTATCTCTTTTCACCCCTTCCCACCACACACACAGACACCTTATGACCACCATGCATCTTCTTTTTTTCACTTCTCCTAGATGTTTTTCTCCATTTCTCTTTCTCCACCCCTTAACCCCCCACCCTTCCATCTTTTGTGGTGATGTGCTAGTTCCCATTTTTTAATTTCTTTCTGCAATGGAGTGTTTAAGGGAGGTTAAATAGGAGCTTTTCAGTAATTGATATTTGTTAACATGTCTTTTCTATGCTTTTGCCCTTTAGATAGGGTTCCTCCAAAGACATCAGTCAGCCTCTGTATTTTCCATCTCCCATGTCTTTATTGTGGCTGATACCCTTGAAATTTCCATGATGGTGGAAGGGTGATCACGTAATAACTCTATGGGAGTAGAACTTTTTAGCAAAATGTATTTTTGCAATTAAAATGTGCCAGGACTTGGTTACATATACTGTAAGGGGATTCTAGTATGACTGTGTTTTTACTGTACTTTTGTATCTTTCAGTTATGTGATTTCTTTTCATTTGGTTAGATGTTCACCTACAATATATTATGTAATTTTATACCTTCATGTGGGTGGGACTATATATGTGAGACAAGGTTTTCATTTCCCTGCCCCCTGATGAAGCCTTTACAAGTGAAGCGCTGGGATGTGAGCATTGCATGATGACTGGCTGCTATTCTGTTCATTGCATTAAATGTATTTGAATTTAACAAAGTTTTGCACTCTTTTGGCAAGTTAACTTTGAACTGCACATTGTTGTTGCTAGAGTACAGCTAATTGATTGGAACTTTGGAGTTACTGGCAGGTTAGCCACCCCTTAGCTGTATCCTCCTGTTTTCCACTGTAGCTTGTTTTTCTTTATGGAGTTGTTATGATCCCCCGATGCCTGTCTGCCTACCTGCTCCCAGTCTGCAGACTCATGCTCTCCTCCAGACCCATGAGTGTCATCCTGCTCTCTTCTTCATGGCTCAATAAGAGCCCAAAAACAGGAAAAGTTTTTTCCTTTTTAAACTGCCGTTCTTGAACCGCGCTTACAAGCTGTACTTTAAAGTGGTACCAGTCACTCGCTCCCTGACTTCAACATGGCATTTGCTCACTAGCCCCGGTGACAGAAAAGGGCAAGATCAACCAGATATAAACATTTTACCATTTTATTAATAAAAAAATAAAAGACTACTACTTCAAACAAGGACAGCAAATGCCAATCTGTCTGTCTCGTCAAGCGAAAAACAAAACTACCATTTTTATCTAACCATTTGTCCCACTCACATACATTTATTGATTGATTGATTGATTGATTTATGTCTTTGGTAACCAGGTAAGTGAGCAGATCCAAAGGACCATTTTCAGACATGACCCGGGCCATAAGGTGGCAATACAACATACATTAACAGTGGTAATCACAATACAGTATAGAGATACACACAAGGAAAAGAATACCTACAGAGATACACAAAAGGAAAAGTACCACACTTAAGTGCATAATATATAGATCAAAACATATTTACAGGCACAAGCTAAAAATTGGTGTAAGTACAATCAGTAGTACATAAGATAGGCAGTACAGTATCAAAAATGCTATACACAGGTGAGGATTAGA
Source organism: Neoceratodus forsteri (assembly GCA_016271365.2). Lineage (NCBI taxonomy): Eukaryota > Metazoa > Chordata > Ceratodontiformes > Ceratodontidae > Neoceratodus > Neoceratodus forsteri. Next base: position 534,962,058 of record CM057449.1, on the reverse strand, counting down.
CTGACTTATGGTACTAGACACAGTTAGAGTACTGACAGGTAATAAACAATATTACATGCAAAGTAACAGCCAATCAAAACTTGCACTGCTACCATGAGAACATGGTGTCCCTAGCAACCACATCCATGTCCTTTCAACCTGCTGTAATCAGTGCAAGAATACATAACAGCATAAAAAAATTCTCACTATTATATAAAACAAAACTGCCAAATTAAATAAAAAAGAATTAAAAGCTACTCCAATAAACCAGACCGCTATTGCATAAGTCGAATGTGCGATGGGGAACTTGTTAAATAATTTATCTGCAATCAATCAGTTTGACCTCGGACACCTTACTTATGGCTTACACCACTCAAGAGGTTACCTGAAGTCAAACTGCTCTTGTGCAGATAATCATTTATTTAACTTGCCCCCATTGCATATCCCTTATATATAATAAAATAATAATAATAATTTTATTTGTATAGCACCTTTCAGTATATCAAGGTGCTGAACAGTTTTAAAAACAAGTTCAAAACTCTAAATAAAAGTCATAAAAACATCCATAAAAAGATCAGCATATCATCATAATAACAAATTTATAATGAAATCCAAACACAATAAAATAACTTAATTATCTGAGAAGGCCATATTCCATAAATACGTTTTCAGATCTTTCTTGAATAACTCCACGGAGGTGCACTGCCGTAACCGGCATGGTAGAGAATTCCAAAGAGTGGGTGCAGCATGCGAAAAAGCTCTGCTGCCAGAGGATTTTAAACTCACTCTTGGAATCTCAAACAACCCCATGTCGGCCGAGAGGAGTGATCGGTCAGGGCAGTAAGGGACCAGGAGGTCTTTCAGATAGGCTGGACCCTGATCGTGAAGGGTTTGAAAGTCAATAAAATGACTTTAATGGTGATCCGCCACCGTATAGGAAGCCAGTGCAGTTCGCGCAGCATGGGAGTGATATGACAGGACCTACTTGTCCCAGTCAACACCCGGGCTGCAGCATTCTGCACCAGCTGTAGGCAATGGATTTCAACCCCAGAAAGCCCAAAGTAAAGGGTGTTGCAGTAGTCCAGGCATGAAGATACAAAAGCGTGGACCAACGTTGGCAAGGAGTCAGACAGAACAAGGTGCCTAACCCTGGCAATGTTCCTAAGATGATAAAAGGAAGTCTTGACAACGGCTGACACCTGGGACTTAAGAGTCAGCCTGTCGTCAAGAATAAACCCAAGGTTATGCACCCATTCTGAGGACGGGAGAGACACACAAGGAAAATTCCGGATGGTGCGCCAGTACCCGGCCTCTCAATCCGACCACCTGGGTCCACTACCAGAATCTCTGTTTTCTCCGAGTTTAACTTTAGCCAACTAGAATCCATCCAGTCTTGGATCTCCCCCAGACAGTTGTTAAACACCAAGAGAGCTCCATCATGGTCGGGTGCAAAGGACAGATATAGCTGGGTATCATCTGCATAGCAGTGAAACCTCAGCCCATATCGTCTTATGATACTTCCGAGGGGCAGCATATACACTGCAAACAACATGGGTGACAGCACAGATCCCTGAGGCACTCCACACAACAAAGAAATTGGGTCAGAGGGAAAAATCCCCGACACAACTCTTTGTGATCTCCCGGTAAGGAATGACGTGAACCATTGAAGAACAGTTCCAGACATTTCACAAATTTGCCTCAGGTGAGCTAATAACACCATGTGGTCCACAGTGTCAAAAGTTGCAGAGAGATCAAGAAGAACAAGAATGGAGCGTCTCTTCTGATCCCTCGCCATCAGAAGATCATTTAACACCCGAACCAGTGCAGTCTTGGTGCTGTGTCTTTTCCGGAAGCCAGATTGGAAGGATTTGTAGACATTATGGATGGTTAAATGGTCATCCAATTGAACAGCTACAACCTTCTCAATAACCTTCCCGATAAAGTGGAGGTTAGAGATAGGCCGGTAGTTTGAAAAACAGTCTGGGTCCAAGGAAGCTTTCTTCAAAAGAGGAGTCACCACTGCCTCTTTCAGGGAGCAAGGAAACACACCTGACTCCAGGGAGCACCAGACTATTTGCGCCAGGACCGGACCAATGATATCAGAACAGCCCAAAATTAGGGGAGTCAGTCCGGGATCCAAACCACAACTTGTGGGATGCATAATATGGACGATCCACATAATGTCCATGAACTCAAGTCGACGAAAGGAACTCCAGGAGAATTGGGACACTGTGATCCCATGCTGTCCAACAGCATCACCCTTAGAGGTTGCTGGGCACAGGTTTGCCCTGATGTCAGCCACTTTAGTTGCAAAGTATAGAGCGAGCTCATCTCACTCTACTTGCGAAAAAGCTTTCCGAACTTGCAGGCAGGCTGGGTTGCACAGTCTGTCTACAGTTCGAAACAGCTGAGCCGGTCAATTCTGAGCAACTGCAATCTCCCTGGACAGGAATTCTGCCTTCTTATGGGTGATTGCAGATTGATAGCTAATATAATGTTCTATCAATCTAGAGTGGTCAGCATCAAGGGCGGACCTGCGTCAGCGACGCTCTAACCTTCTCCCCTGTCTCCGCATCTCCCTCAAGGTCCTGTCAAACCACAGGGATCCAGGGTGAAGGGATAGGGGGCGCTCACGAACAGGAGAAATAAAATCCAGGGCCGTCGTGATGGCCTTATTATAGGCCAACACCAGTGCTTCTGGACTATTGCTCACCGACATGAAGGATGATAGGTCAAGGACCGCTGCTAGACCTTGTGGAGTAACATTCCGTAATGGGTGGTACCTGACCATCTCCACAGGGGCTGGTCTTCTCAGGGGGGTGCAAAAATTGAACCTCACGGTGTAGTGATCAGACCAGGCAACTGGTTCCACCCCCATGTCGGATGCGTCGATCCCTAGAAGGAAGACTAAGTCTAAGGAGCATCCAGATTTATGCGTAGCAGTGGAAACCACCTGTGTTAGGCCCAAAGAAGACATCAATTGGAGGAAGTGATTACCAAAATTAGAGAGTTCATCATCGACCCAGGCATTGAAATCACCCAGAACCATCAATCTGGGTGACTCAAACGACATGTTGACGAGGAAGTCTACTACTTCCTGTAAGAAACGTTTCCCATCTCTGGGTGGATGGTGGATGAGCACGATTCAAACACCTACACCTGCTATGACTGGGCACTCAAAGGACCCAGCCTCACCTACTACTACATTCGTGAGACCCAATTCAGTCTTAAAACAGACTGCAACCCCCCCGTCCTTGTGGTCCAATCTCGGGTGGTGTATCACCGAGTACCCAGCCGGAATCATGGCCTCCAACATAGGGCCTGAGTTTTCATCCAGCCAGGTCTTGGTGATGCAAGCCAGGTCAGCCAAACCAACAAGATCGGCAATAATGGCGGTCTTATTCCTAACAGACCTGGCATTGCATAGCACCGTCCGAGTTGGACGAACTTCGGGAGCTGTTGAGCCTGTCTGTCTACTGTAATCAGTAGTGCCCTTGGGTATGGATACTAGGCAAGGTAAACCTCAGTCTGGATTCCATTTCACCCCAGGGCACCTTCTGGACCTGACTACCCAGATACGATGAGCCCGCTCGTTCATCCTCCCCTGTTCGCCAACCCCCCACTCTCCCATGAACAATACCTAGCACTCTACAGCGCTGGTAGGTATCAAATTGAAGTGGAGAAGTAACGAAGGGGTGGAGGGCGTGAAGGGAGGAGGATGAATAGCGCACCGCCGTGAGGACTAGAGGCCAGCACATGTCGCTAATTGACTACGATACACACCAAAACCCAGAACAACAAACTAAATTAACAATCAACCAACAAATAAAACACAGTGAGTATAACATTAAAGAAAAAGTCTTCACCTGAACTATTCCCTGCCCCCAAGTTACTCTCACCACCGGGAAGAAGAGGGTAAGGCACTCTCACTGCCTAACCATCATGGGAAATATAAACAGAGGACAAAGAACTAAACTCCTCCCAAGTTCTCTCACAACTAGGGGTGGTGGTATTTGTTCTTTCTCACAGCCAGGAAGAAGACAAAAATTATAAATCAAAAAAAATGAAAGTAGAAATTAAATAAATAAATAAGCACATAAAACTTATGGACACAAAGTCCTCTCACCACCTAGTGTCCAAGAGCAATAGTCATCAATCACTCGTTGCAGGTCTAAAATTTAACATAGTTAAATGAAGTCCAAAAAGTCCAGAGTTCCACAGAAATTAAATGAATCCAAATCAGGCAGGAGACAGTTAAATAAGGCACAGAGGGAGAAGACGACCACCGAGGTAGTTCAGAGATCCATAAAAACTTAATCCAAAGGAGATCAGCTGCTCTCGTGCCCCTTTGCTCCCTAATAGAGTGTCCTTTCAAAAGAGTCTAAGCCACCCTTACCAAAGAACATGAAATGTACCACTAGTGTAGCATTCTTCATGGTCCAAGGGAGTGAGGTACTCCAGCCAGCTCCCCAACTAGGAAAATACCCCAGACCCCCTGCAGCATAGCAAAACTCCAGGCGGACACCTACCGGGGCAATTTAGCAATGGAAGCTGTCACCAGAAATTCCACAGACAAATTAATAGTAGGCAGTCTCCGGTAAAGTCACCGATCAAAAAACAGAGAACCTCAGAACTCTGAGCCTTAAGAGCTGTCTAATGCTTTAATTCCTTGCCCTCTGCAGATCCAGACAGAGAAATTCCTCCCAAAAGTAGAGAGCAAGAGCTGAAACACTAAAACTCCAGAGTCCAGTATTTTGAGGGGAAGGAGAGAGGAAAAGCCCAACCAACGTCACTCTCCAGAACAAGCCCACCACAGTGTTCTGCGTACTGTCGAAACAGCGGGGCTCTTCAAGCCCTGTTCTGTCCAAAATATGAAGCTCTCCTCTATCGCAAAGACTCAGCCAAGAAAGTCTTGGGACTGTGTAATCCCAACGTCCACGAGACAAGGTAAAACTCCTCGTCCTCTCCGCTATGCCAAAGTAGCCTCAGGGCTGCGTATACTCGCGTCCACAAGGATCAATAAAACTCCTCGTCCCTCCCGCCCGGGCTCTGCACTGAAATCTGAAGGAGAATGAGCAGAGAACAGGGAGCCCGGCCGGCGTCCCTCCACAGAATAAGTCCTGCCTCGACGACAAAAACCACCACCAAAACCGTGGAGCTCGGAAGAATATAATAAAACACAAAATCGACAAAATTAAACTAACAACGTACTGAAAGAAACTGAAAAATAAAAATGGACTTAAAACGCAAGCGACAGCAACTCGCCCAGTCTAGCGGCCATCTTGAATCTATATTAGGCATGAGGAAGTAAAGAAAACTATTAAACTCACTAACTACATGAAATAATAAAGGGTTATAACCCAGAAAAGGTCCCCAACTGAAAATGATCAGTCAAAGCATGGGGTATATAGGACTTTAATTTAAATTGCCAAAATGCCTCTCTCTGTAATAATAACCTATCAGAGACCCCTTTCTGGACCTGCCACAACACTTTCAACCACCATAAAATAAACTTATGATTCCCACCAGATGTAATAATATGGGAGGCCAATACATGTTTTGAATCCCCTTTACCAATACATCTGAAATGTTCACCAATTCTCAATTAGAGATGCAGTGAATTTAAAATCTGCCAGTGAAGTGGATGCGAAGAGGCCACTTCACGTTCTCACAATGCTATGCGAAGTGACCATTGTAAAGTGCTCACGTCGCCTTCCCATTATGACTTCGCATTGCCATTCCGCCTCAAACGCACATGGCAAACCTGGCAGATTGAAACTGACTCATCATTTGTGTTTTGCACAAAAAAATCCCAAACAAGGGGTTGTGATGCTCTACTTTTAACATGTCCACGATGCTGCTTATTAGACTCCATTCTTTTAAGCATTGAAGTGGAGGGGTGTGCTACATGATTTTTTGGGCAGAACATACTTGGACTGCAACTGACCACCACGACTACCTATCATTATTACTGGGTCGTTGTCATCATCATCATCATCATTATCATCATCCACCATCATCAACCATCATCCACCATCCATCATCCACCATCCATCATCTATCATCCTCAGAAACTGGTAAATCATAAGTTTTTATGGGGGGAGGGGGGATTAATGCAAATAGACCCAGACACAACCACCTTGAATTTCTTTTTCTCCGGTTCCCAGCTGGGGTTAATTACGTCATCATCATATTCATCAACAACACCCACATCCACATCTTCTGGTTGGATGCTGGCATGTGGACTGCATGTTGCAACCACAGCAACATCATCATCACATTCATCATCATCATCAACACCACCATCACCTGATATTTTTTCACCACACTGTGAATCACTGTATGGAAAATGCATGACCTGAACCGCGGTGGAAGAAATGTCACATTGTATGCTATCATTGACATGATTATCAGAATCCTCTGGTTCAGTTACTGGGATGTTACTGGGAAGTATGACATCATCTACAATGCCACTCACTTGCATTGCTTCACACTCCACTATATTTTTGGACATGATACACTGGTCAGAAGAGGAACTTGAGGCAGCAATATTCATACTACCACCATTAGCGACTGCACTAACACCACCAGCTGGGACAACATCATCTCCTCCAGCTAAGAGTGAAGCTACTGATTGGGCTGTAAAAACCATTGCAGGAGAAATACCTTTCCTCACATCAGCAATGCACTTCTGCGTCTGTGTACTATCTCACCCACAGACAATCTTACCACTAGCAGCAGTGCCATGGCGAGAACCGGCTTTACTTGCACATCTCTTTGCAGGCATTTTGGGGGATCAACAACAATATTCTAAACAAATTTAGATTTTGGAATGTTCACTCTGCATGGGGGGGATGCTGGATGTGAAGCCAAAAAAGCAACTGTGGCTTCAGCAACAGATAGAGATGCAAATTCACAAGTGAAAACAACACCTTAACTAACCAGTGGTGCCGAAGTCACAAACAATCCAATCTGAAAAACAATTCCTTTTGTCAGGGGGCACTGACTGCAGATTTTATGGCAGTGCAAGCAGCAAAACAAAGAAAAGATACCACGATGGCAGTACAAAATCATGCAGCTGCAGTGGATAGCAGGTTCACACTGCTGTGCCTGCAATTACACTGTGGCACAATAAAAGGTGTATTATTTGATGTCACGCAGCACTGCACACACACTCATACACACAATTTGTCTACAAGAAGTAATAAATAGCAAATTGAGAAGTTCAGTAATATGCCACGTATTGTAAACAACCTGAAATTATGAACTGCTGCATCAGATCCACACAACACACAATCAGCAAGAAAATATCAACAATTACTGACAATATTACTGTGTGTATATTAGTCAATAATATAACAAAAATATAACCAAAAAACAAATAACTCCCTATTTCTCCAACTTAAATCTACCTACACTACAGATACGCCCCTCCCCCAAAGCACACTTTCACTGTCTGTTACTACATAGACACAGTGTTGTACATTAACATTCAAAATACACACACAAAGAAAAACGCTTGATGATATGAGCATAGGAGGGTTTCCTACAATCGACGAACTAAAGTTTGAGCAAAACAAATTACTCAAAAATGCTTTTCAACAGCTTTCAGAAGGTTTGAATCACAGACAACTCTCAGAGCACACTGTCTCCTACAGCGTCCTACACACACTACCCTGAAATGAGGCTGGGCAGATCAATATAGAGCTCATGCGACCTGAAATCCCATGAATCACTGCAAAATTCACCTTCAGAGCTTAAAAACAAGGTGAAGTGAGGCGAAGTGCGTTGCTATCATTAAAATTTGGTGGAGTAGTGGTCTGGGAAGGCAAAGTACCGTGAAAGTCATTGTTTGCAATGGACTTCGCGTTACCCATTATAACACAAATTACTCCACGAATTCGCCATTGGCTACGCGAATCACTTCACAGTGCGAATTGAGACCACTTCACCCACCACTATTCATAATTTAAATCTGACTAGCCTTGCCAATATAGAAACTACTGCACAAAAAATGCTAAATACATAACAGAAGATGCATTGCAATCAGTATAATCCCTGGATTCAAACTCTTTTGCCACATTAAGGACATGAAAAAGTACCCCCCTTCTTTTTTTTTTTTTTTACAGTTATTCTCTTTTTGCCACCTCATCCTGGGTGACATTTCCTCTAGTCTTGTCCCCTAGCCCTGTCTCTTGCTTGCAGCTTACCTCAGTCTTACCTCCATGGCTTGCCCATATGGTGGGGATCCCTGAACTCGCTGCTACTGATTCAGTGCCAGGGTTACTGCTTGTTAGCAGGGTGGCGCCTGTGGGGACCAGCTGTCATCCAGCCACACCTAAGACAATTTTTCCTCCTCTGTTTTTCTCCCTCAGGAGATGAGGTGTGCAGTGATGCCCATGGAAGGAGTGCGCATGTGACCACACGCACTCCCTTCAGGCATCTGCTTCCTCTCCTTCCTATCTCTGGAGCATCGACGTGCTGCCCCCAGCCAATGCTTGGAGCCAATCAAGCACTGACTACTGGTGACCCCCCTTCCTGGAGAAGGAGAGCAGTCTATGGAAGCTCAATCCTTCTCCACCCCTGCCTATCCCCGGTTACCCATGCTCGTTCCCAAACATGGGTCACCAGTGTGGTGCAAGGTAAGGCATCCAGTGCCTCAGCCCTCAGTGCCCCCAGGCTGGCTGTCCCCCTTCTTAATATACTCACAAAACATACAATTTCTACATTTAAAAATGCCACGGGGTAATCCTAGTTCATTTTTCTGTACATGTTCGCTATACAAATGATGTGTGACTGTATCTGCCAAGTTATAGCCTCATTTACATACCACTCTAGGTACAGTATCTGTTGAGTAAACTGGTTTACATAGATACTGTCACAGATAAGGGCCTATGGTCCACCCAGTCTGCCCATTTCAGCCTGTAAGTTCCTTTGACGTTTTTTTCTACAAGTCTGTTGCCCCTTAACCCTGACAGCCAGGATTCCCTTATGTCTAGCCCATGCATTCTTAAATCCTGTGATTGTTTCACCCCCACTGCTTCCTCTGGCAGGGTGTTCTACTTGTCCACCACCCTTTCTGTAAAGAAATTCTTCCTCACATTTCCTCGGATTCACCATTCCTCCACCTTCATCCCATGCCCTCTAGTCCTGGTTTAATCTTGGCTTCGCATATGATATATGCCAATTACCCAGAATCACCTTTTTAACCAGGTGTGATTGCACATAAAATCTTGTAATAAAGCTAACATTATCCTGTTCTCTGTTGATATTTTGGCTTCTAGTAGTTTTATCATAGGCCTCCCATGTATATACTCTAACATCTGTGTCCTTATCCATCTTAAGCACAGACTGAACAGCTTTTTCAATAAAGGACTTATTATAGCCTCTGTCTAAAAACATTTGTCTAGCCTATGAGCCTCTTCTAATTTGCCTGCAGGTCACTACAATTGCACTTTAATCTGACAAATTGTCCTTTATGGATATTCTCTATATCACCCCTGAGATACTGACTTATGAAGTGTAACAACAATTTTTTTACTGTACTTTTGCAAAGCAAATCAGTTATAATACCCCCCTCTGCCATCCTTTGAAATCTACAGATCCAAACAATTCATTCTTTGCTTATGACATCTAAAAGAACATTTTAAATTTGATTTCCTTTCCCCTTCCCTCACCCCTTCTTTCTTGCTCTCTTATTTTTTTGTTTGTTTGTTTCTCTTTAAGTTTTGCACATTTTATACTGTATGATAATATTGGACATGTATGTTGATAGTCCTTGTGCAAAATGTTATAATTTTGTTTGAGTAAGTGTTGTTATTGGACACTTATTGGGTTTTTAACCTTTAAATCTATTCAGTGTAAAAGGAGGGCTATCTTTATTCTGATTACTTACTAGACTGGGTGCAAAATGTTTGAGGTGGGTTGAAGTGTGCTACTGACTGGCATATGTTCAGTAATAAAGTTTTTACCATCACCAAACATTTTTTAGTTGCCAGTATTCCTTTCAGTTAGCCCACCTTTGTTGTGATTTGCTAGCATGTTGTTCACTCCATGGCTCCTGAATATTGCTATCTGTGCTACCTTTTGGATATGAGGCCATTCTCCATAGTCTCTATTACTTCACTGATATATGGGGTTACTCCACCCCTTAAGCCATGCTCCTGTCCCTCCTACACAAGGTGTATGTTGGAACTGCCAGATCTCAATCATTGTTTCCAGATGCCCAAATCTCCTTGCTGGCTACCAGATATAACTGGGTTTTGCAACTATTACCTGCAGTTCACTAATCTCATTCAGGCTTCTGGGATTTAGGCAGACCACCTTCAATACTCCCACCTTATTCCCTCTCCCCTTACCTGCTCTCCGGTTACTACCTGCCACACCCTTCCTGCTCTATCAAGTTCCACTCCTGCTAGGTGGTTTATCATGATCCCCACCTTCCTAGCTCTCCCTGCACTTGCCAACATTAGCAACCCTAGTCCCTTTCCAATTTCTGATGGAGTCCCTCCTAGGTTGTCTCTACCCTCCCCCAATCTAGGCAATTCCCAGTTTCTGCCTCACCCTCATTCTGTTTAAATGATGATCCATGTAAACATCAAGCTTCTGCCCAAGTGCTCTTGCTACTTCAGTAAATACATGGCAGCCATAATTACCGCCCTTGTTATTGTTGCTACCCTACACAATCGGCTTTTACTTGTACTGACCTTTCTTACAGAAACCTAGAAACATATTTTGCAATTCTTTTGCATTCTTTTCACTTATATAGAATAGTGGATGGACGACCATCCACAACAAGGCTGTGTTTCCCTTGAGGGAGTTGATGACATCAGAGACCTCAGGCCGAAGCCTCGAGAGGTCTCATTCGATTCATCAGCATCGAAGGAAACGCGTATGAATAGTGGCATCATCCACTGTTTCTCATAGTATATAGGTTTTTTAGCTTCACATAATTTTATTGGTATAATTACTTGTGGGTGCTGCTCTTTTCCGCTGGTGCTCCTGCTCGCTCCCGTTCCGCTGCTGCCACTTATGATCGGTCCGCTTCTTACTTTGCTTTCCGCACCACTTATTTTTAAATAAAAAAACAGTTTTTCGAAGGGAACCATGTATGGTTCTAGTCCATGTCCGACTCTGAACTTGAAAGTCGGTGACTGTGCTACCCGCTCGCTAAATCGCGCCGCCATGTTTGTTTCTATTTTTACATCAAGCGTGGCTGAGCCAATCAGGTGGCAGGTCAAAGTTAAAAAGTTGTTGTACTATCGATGTGACATCAGAACGATAGTACAACAACTTTTTTGACCTTTGAACTGTACTACAACAAGATTTCAGCAGTTGCTGAAATCCATTGACAATAGGCAGCACCCATATACTATAACATTATTGGTATTCAGAGCATGATCAGCAGTGTAGATGGACAACCCACTAAATCTCACTACATTGACAAGAATATGCCCATGGCTATACATCTTGTAGCTTTTCTCACGCTATGATTTTGAAAGATATATTGCAAAATGAAGCATTAATGTTCTGATTATCATCATTTACACACCCAGTTATCATTTACGTACCCATATCCTTTGAAGATGCCTTCACAGTGTACATACTTCCTATTGTGTAATGATAAGGAATATTTCAGAGTAAAATGTTGTATAAAATAAAAATGGGGCATTAGCATAGCCAAAATACTTCTCTTCAGCATGATTTCCAAAAATATTTAAAAACACAGTTTTATCAGTAATTCTCGCCATCATGATTTCTAAAAATATTAAAAAAATACATTTTTATTCCGATGATCAAACAGTACCACCAACATTTAAATGCGACTAAAATTATTCATTGGATGAATCAAAAAAGCACATCACATTAACAAATTATTACCAAGAAAGAAAACCACTGATAAGATCATGAAAGTTTTGTGCCCCATTATTATAGTGAGACAGTACTGTCACTATATATTTATTTTATTTATTTGTATTTATTTATTTATTCAGGATTCGGAAAATACCTTTGAGTTAAAGACTCATTTACAAAGGTTCCATGTCACAAAAGATAGGACATTACAACAATAGGTAAATACAGCGCAGGAAACAGAACATGCTTGATACACAGTAAAATACAATTATAGGCTCTCAGTCAGTTCCTAGCAAACATAGTGTGTTGCTCAAACAGATTAGCACATAAGTCCATTTAGAAATTCAAAGATAGAGGTTGAGGGTGGGGGAGACAGCCAGAGGCCATTGTCATGGGAGAGGGAGGGAGGAGAGTAAGACAGGATCAATGGCAGCCACAGCTGTTGGAGGACTGGAGATAACCCCTGAGATTGGTTTTGAAGAGGCCAATTCTTTTTTCGTTTATGAGGAAGCTAGGGATAGGTAGTTTCATGTTAAATGGCAATTTTCAACTACTTATATATAGGCTGATCCTGGACAGAATTTCATAACCTTTTTGAAATAATGTTTTCTGACACAGAAACTCTTAATCTGCGAATGTTGGTGACATTTGGGGAAGGATTCACAAAAAAAAATGCAAAGTGTCTCACAAACGTTTGCGCTGCACTTCACGGTTGCGCTAGTGGGCAAGTTGCTATTCACAGTCGGATAGCACACCTGTGAATGCAGGAAGGCAGGTGCAGCGCTAACCCTGCAAAAAACACCAGGCACCCAGTAGCGCTGCCCTCACAGTCAGCCAGAAGACTGGCCCACCAACACTAGCTCCCATGCATTAAGTCCCCATTCACAAAAAGAAGCCATGTAAATGAGCCCACTGGGTATGCAAGGTGCTGTTGACCATTAGCATGCCCATTATGGGCCCATTTGCATGGCCTTTTGTTGGCTTAGTATGCCCCCCCATGAGCCCATGCCTCATGCAGCCGCATTCCCCAGTGGTGTAGTGCCAGTTGCCCCCCCAATTACCATCGCCAAATAAATGATTTTATGCCCTGGTAGTCTAGGATCCCTGCCCCCTTCCCAGTCACCGACCCCATATGATATAGATGTTTCCATAGTGATTTGCTGATGTATTGTTCACTCTGTGGCTCCTGTATATTGCTACCTGTGCTACCTTTTGGATACAAAGCCATTCTCCATAGCCTCTGTTCCTTCACTGATATAGGGGGTTACTCTACCCCTTTACCCATGCTCCTGTCCCTCCTACACAAGGTGTATGTTTGAACTGCCAGATCTCAGTCATTGTTTCCAGATGCCCAAATCTCCTTGCTGGCTACCAGATGTAACTGGGCTTTGCAAACCATTACCTGTAGTTCACTAATCTTATTCAGGCTTCTGGTATTTAGGCAGACCACCTTCAATACTCTCACCTTATTTCCTCTCCCCTTACCTACTCTCCAGTTACTACCTGCCACACCCTTTCTACTCTACCATTTTCCACTCCTGCTAGGTGGTTTGTCATGATCCCCACCTTTCTAGCTCTTTTCTGTTCCCTGCCCTTGCCAGCATTAGCAAACCTAGTCCCTTTCCCAGTTCTTTCTTTTTTTTTTTTTTATTTATCACTTTTTGCCCATACCTGTAGTCTGAGCTCTGCCCTGGTCATGATGCCCCCACGACGTCTGCCTAATACTTAGCCCTTGCTCTCCTGGTTACACCTGGCTTACCCCCTGGGGGCGGGGTCATGGCACCTTAGAGGGCACCAGTACCATGAGACCGGTAAATGGCTGGGAGAGCTTGGCCAGGAGGCTAATCAAGGCCCAGTGGCAGGGCTTCATTGAGATGGCAAACATGGAGGTTTTGTCCCCTATAGGTTGGGGCAGAGACATGCAATGACATCTGGCATCTGTCTCACCTCAGAGATTCTTGACCTGCGTCGGTGCAGGGGGACAAACCTGGCCTCTGCCAGGTGTCGCTCCTACACCAAGCACACAATCCCCCCTTCCCCTGGAGAAGGAGAGCAGTCTTAGGGATGCTAGATCCTTCTCCTCCTGGCTGGCCCTCCGATGACCTGAATCAGTTCCTGAACCCGGGTCACCGGCATCGCAAGCAGAAATCCAACCACTGAGCTAGCGGGCCGGCCCCTTTCCCATTTCTAAGGGAGTCCTTCCTAGGTTGTCTCTTCCCTGCCTCAAACTAGGGAATTCCCAGTTTCTACATCACCCTCATTAAGTTTAAATGATGATCCATGTAAACATCAAGCTTCTGCCCAAGTGTGCTTGCTACTTCATTAAATACATGGCAGTCATAATTACAGCCCTTGTTATTGTTACTACCCTACACAATCAGCTCTTTTTCTTGTACTGATCTTTCTTACAGAAACTTAGAAAACTACTAACCTAGAAATATATTTTGCAAGGTTTCATTCTTTCACTTAACATCACTGGAAACCACCTTGATATTTAGAGCATGCTCAGCAGTACAGATGCTCAACTCACTAAATCTCAAACTAGTGACAGGAATATGCCCCTGGCTATACACCTTGTAGCTTTTCTCACGCAATGATTTTAAAAGATATACTGTGAAATGGAGCATTACTGTTCCATTTATCATCATTTACATACCCAGTTGTCATTCACGTGTCCATATCCTTGAAGATATGTGCTCTCAAAGCACTTACTGCCTGTTGTGTAATAATAAGACATATTTCTAAGTAAAATATTATATAAAATTAAACTGCCAAAATAATTCTCATCAACATGATTTCCAAAAATATTAAAAAAAACACAATTTTCTCAATAATTCTTAATATCATGGTTTCTAAAAATATTTCATACAAAACATTATTTTTCCAATGATTAAACAGTACTGCAACCATTTAAAACACTATTATTCCAATAATCGAACAGTGCCACCAACATTTGAATGCAATTAAAATTATTCATTGGATGAATCAGAAAAGCACAACAAATTATTACCAAGAAGGAAGAACACTGATAAGATGATAAAAGTTTTGTGCCCCATTGTTATAGTGGTGCAGTACTGTCACTATATATTGAGGCCCCCTTATTCAAAATTGCACCTGGAATGGGCGCAAGTGGTTGTGCTGCACAACTGAGATGCACTATTGCAAAGCACTGCCATATTCAGAAGATGCGTAGTACAGATGCACCAGCACATATCAGTCTGAATATAGCACAGATGCACCAAAGTGCAACCTGAAATGCGCCAGCACACCTGAAAATGCTCTGGAGCAACTGGGCAGAACTGAAGATAGCAAGAGGAGCAACCTGGCCTGGGACAGTAGAACAACAGGAAAGGACGTGCAATGGCAGATGAGTGTGGTACAATAGCCAAAACAGGGAGGGGAGCATCCCAATGCAAAAGGGATGGAGAAAGGCAATGAAAAAGTGCACAATGGACACAGAACCAGCCACCATGGATATAGTACAAGTAACCACACATACACCACCAACCCAGGGGATAAAGAGGCACACTGGGCATGGCATAGAGGAGGGCATTGATGGAGCACACAAGCACCATAGGCACAATGGGCAAAGGAAGTGGCAGTGAAGGTTCAAGAGAAAAAGAAAGCATTCAGGAAGTACAAGGAATCGCAGCAGGAGCAGGACAGAGAACTGTATCGGTTAAAGCAAAAGGAGGCTGGGAAGGCAGTCAGAACAGCAAAGGCCCAAACCGAGGAAAAGATAGCCAACTCAGTTAAGAAGGGGATAAAACCTTTTATAGGTACATCAGGGAGCAAAGGAAGACCAAGGGAGGATAGTGAGGCTTAATAAAGGGAGGGAGGGTGGGCAGAGGAGAATGTGAAAAGGCAGAGATATTAAACAAATATTTTTGCTCAGTATTTACAAAGGAAGAGGGGGAGGTACATAAAACAAACAGTAGTAACACTCTGGATACAGAAGTTGATACCAGCCCATTTACAGAAGAAAGGGTTCTGAAAGAACTCTTAAAACTGAAGGTGGACAAAGCAATGGGGCCTGATGGGATTCATCCCAGAATTCTAAAAGAACTAAGGGTAGAACTAGTGACACCACTGACTACCCTCTTTAACAAATCATGGGAGGATGGGATGGTACCCGAGGACTGGAGGAGGGCAGATGTGATTCCCCTTCACAAAAGTGGGAGCAAGGCAGAAGCAGGAAATTATAGACCTGTTAGTTTAACCTCAGTGATAGGGAAAATGATGGAATCACTTCTAAAGGAAAGAATTGTCGAGTATCTAGAGGCCAGAGGGGCACAGGACCCTAGGCAGCATGGATTCACAGTGGGAAGGTCATGCCAGACGAATCTGATAGATTTCTTTGACTGGGTGACCAAAGTAGTAGATCAGGGAGGGCCTGTGGACATGGCCTACCTAGACTTTAGCAAGGCATTTGACACAGTCCCACACAAAGATTAATATATAAGTTAGCCAGTCTGGGGAGTGGGTCCCAAGATGACAGCCTGGGTAAAGAATTGGCTGGAGAATAGGACACAGAGAGTAATAGTAAATGGAGTCCACTCAGAAGAAAGGAGGGTTACTAGCGGAAGTACCATGGGGTTCAATACTAGGACCAGTCCTCTTCAATGTCTTTATAAGCGACATTGCAGAAGGACTGGAAGGAAAAGTATGTCTCTTTGCAGATGACACTAAGATCTGCAACAGAGTTGATGCACAGGATGGGGTGGAAAGGATGAGAAGGGACTTGGCAAGGTTAGAGGAATGGTCAAATGTATGGCAGCTTAGATTCAATGCTAAGAAGTGCAAGGTAATGCACCTGGGAAACAAAAACCAGGGAAGAGTACACAATGGGGTGAGATACTAACAACAACAAAAATGGAAAGGGACCTGGGGTAGTCATATCAGATGACCTAAAGGTGGGCAAGCAATGTGAGAAGGCAGCAAGGAGGCTGGGTGGATACTGGGATGCATAGGAGAGGCATCACCAGTAGAAAACAGGAAGTTATTATCCTCTGTACAGACAGCTGGTGAGACCCCATCTGGAGTACTGTGTGCAGTTCTGGAGACCCAATCTCATAAAGACACAGACAGGATGGAAGCTGTCCAGAGGAGGGCAACTAAAATGGCGCAGGGTCTGCACGGAGGACATATGAAGAGAGACTTAAGGAGCTTAATATGTATAGCCTCGAGAAAGGAAGGAGAGGGGGACATGATAGAAACTTTCAAGTACCTCAAGGAATCAACAAAGTCCAAGAGGGTAGCATCTTTCAAAAAAGAGGTGTTCAAGAACAAGAGGGCACAATTTGAAGATAGAGGGGTGGCTCAGAGGTAATTTAAGGAAGCATTTTTTCACAGAGGGTTGTGGATGCATGGAATGGCCTTCGGAGGAAGGTTGTGGGGTCAAAATCAGTGGTGGAATTCAAGCATGCATGGGATAGTCATAAGGCAATTCTGGGGGGTTGGGGTAGGAAGAAGTAGGCTGCTGGTTAACTAGGATCTGCAGCTTATCCAGTAGGTAGGGAAATGGGCAGACTGGGTGGGCCAAGCGGTCCTTATCTGCTGTCAAATTCTATGTTTCTATGTTTCTATATGGTCCAGCCATGCACTGTGACAACTGTGCAGAGGAAACAAGCAGGGAGGTCATGTCAGCCACAGTACAGGCACAATGGTCCAGAGGAAGACCAGGATATAGGCTGGTGGATGTAGGCGGTACTGTTGGCACATGCACACTGGTACACAGGACTGCAAACAGTGCAGCACAGCAGTAGGGGAACCAGGATAACAGCAGAGGCATGCACAACACCAGAACACGGGTGATGTGCAAGTGACAACGTAAGTAGCATTGATGGACACCCCAGAGGTGGCCAAGGGGACAGCATGACAAACAGACAGTGGGTAAAACAAGATGGACAGGGTATATGATCATGCCAAGGCACAGACACCAATAGCCAGTGGTACACAAGGGGCATTGTGCAACCATGCAACACAACAGGTGAATGGAACAACTGAATAGTGAGGACCACACACACATGCAGTTATCAGAAAAATATTTAATAACAAGGAACAGTGCAAAAAACTACAGAAAACAACAGGAATAACAATGAAATAACAAAACCATCAGAAGATAAATATCTATATACAATACAATGCTGTGGGGCAGGGTGGAAAGGGTGAACAGGGACTGCTGTGGTAGAACTATTTACGATGGGGAATATGGGTGGGTGATGGGTTCAATGAGGCTATGTACAGTGGGAAAGTCCAGTAGGACAGAGGTCTATTGCCCCTGCCTATGGGCAGCCTGGCCCTGCATCAGCTCCCTCAGCTGATGTATTTCTCTCAGCATCCTTCTGGCCAATTGCAACTAGGGCCCCCTGCCGTTGGAAGATCGCCAGCAGGATCATGTCCCCCATGACACTCCGGCTACCCAACGGCATCCTCTGCCTCCTCTGTGGTGCAGCAGCTGGATGACCTATGTTGGGGAAACAGAGAACATGGACTCAGTGCCACAGTCCACACAGTCACAGCCCCCTCAAAGGGCTGAGTGTGCATGCCTGATATTGACCTGCCCCATGCAGAGGGCCATCAACCCACCACGCACTGCACACACTGGTGATATGCTGGGATACAGATCCACATAGTAAGTGGGAAGTGGCACAGTGAGCAGTCAGAGGATGTCACCAAGGAACATGTGGCCATGTCCCCCACAGTGTGTCAACCTGCCTCCCAGGTGCATCAATCATGCAGGCCCTGAAGCAAACCCCATGTGAGCACTGGTGGGTGCCCACAGTCATGACTAGACACGGAAACAGGGGACAAGCACACAGGTGTCATGTGCACAGCGGAACCACCACTTGCTACCATCACTATGATCCATGTGTGCATGACTGCCACCACATGGACATGCACAGAAAGCAGGCAATGGCCTGCTGTGGGCAAATTCAAACTCTCCCACACCCTATGTACACACAAAGGCAGCACATGCAGTGCACCTACCTGCAGATCTGCGCCATCCATGAAACTGCACACCACCTTCTGTCACCCCTGACCTCCGTTCAGTACCTTCCCGTGCTTGTCAGTGCTCCTCCTGACCTGCAAGGGGAACACAATTGAACAGCACCGTGAACATCATGCTGGAACATACAGCCCCCCAAACAGTGGCACAACGCCACATGGCGCAGCATGGCATACCATGACGTGTGCCTGGCTGAGGAGCAACTGACAATGTAATGTCACAGTGCTATGGCAACAGCACAGTGTTCCACCAGGCCACACATGACAACCCATGGCATGCATGGAACTAATGACCTGGCCCTGCAACCAGGGCCATGGCGGCCAAGTGGGCAGGGATACATGCACCTGCTGCACACCCAGAAACCCATTAAGAACAAATCCACAAGGCAAATTCATACATAGGTGTGGCACTGCTCTTGTGCATGCCTAGTCCTGCAGCCTCTGCAGCCTCTCTGGGTTACATCTGTGGAGGTCCCCATACCTGTGGTGGCACTGCTCTCCAGTTCTGGGGATGCCCGTCAATCACTGGAGCTGCTCACTCACATGTGCCCATACCTGGGCCCTTACTTCCTGGAGCTCCTCACCACCAAATAACTGCCCCTCCAAGGGGGCTTCAAAAGTCACCAAGTTGGTCAGCTCTACCTCTTACCAGTTCAGAGCCCTGGGCCTGCCCTCAGATGTACGTGCCATGACTTTCAGAGACAGTCTGCTGATAGTGCAGTGTGGCAGTCTGCAGAATGTGTGGCCAGACCATGCCTGTTGCATGACATGCCCGCTATGCAATGCTCTGCACAACTCACACCTATGTGATAGGGATGCACCATTGGCACCAATAGCATAGTATCATGCATGTGCAGTAGCATAAGGCCAGGCGGGAGACTGGGGTCACGACCCAGTCACCTACACACATGCGACCACGTGCAGGCACCATCTTGTTGAGGGCACATGGTGACACACTTGCAGCCAACCACTTGGTGCATGTGTGCAGACATGCACCATAGTGGGCAATGGAGCAGCACTGGATGATGTGCGATTCGTGGACAATGCCAAACAGGCAGACAACCACATGGCAAATGTCCTCAGATCTGCACACTTGAGGGCAAAGGTGCAGTACAGGGGGATGTGCAATACACAGCAGATAACATTGGACATGATCCACTGTGCATGTCAACTACAGTACTGCTCACTGCGCATGTGTGGGAATTGCATCATGTGGGAATGCTTGGAGCATTTCAGATTTGCGGCCCAAATTGAGATGGGTCTAGAAAAAAATTTGCAATATTCAGCCAGGATATGCTAATCACCTCATTAGCCAATCCAGGCCTAAGTCAACTAATCAGCATCTCATTACTCGCTGCTCCACAGTTCATTTGCATGAGATGGGCTTGAAAAGCACCACAACACACCTCAGTTACCTGACAGGAACTGCAGCCTGGAAGGTAGGTTTGCTTACATTCCTTATGCTATAGCCTCTTTTGTACTGCATATTGTGTGTTTTTGCTCAATTCCAGAGCATGCTGGACATGTGCTTATGCCTGTCACATTCCTGTTCACAGGCAGCAGTATGTCTGATAGTGAGGAGGAGCAGTCTAAGAGGTGAAAGCCTCATTTTACAAATGCTGAGCAGCATGCCCTGGTGGAGGCAGACATCCAGAGGGAGAAGCTGTTGTTGGGAACATCTGGCACATGGCAAGAGTGGGGAGAAGGGCTAGGAGGAGGTGGCAGTATATGACAAAGCCTATGGGAGGTACAAACACATGCCCCAGGAGTACATGAATTGCATGACAAGTGACAAGCAAAGGGCCAAGGAGAAGGTCACTTCCAATATGGGCCTCACTGGGATAGACTGGTGGTGGCCCCTATACAGCACCAACCCTCACACCCACTGAGGAGATGATTGTGGCCTCTGTGAGTCAGGCATCCATTGAGGGTGTCCCGGGGGAGCCAGATTGGGGGAAGCCCATCGCAGCACTGTGAGTATGCATGTGTCACCCCCTGTGGGGGCTGGTGTGTGCCAGCCACAGGTGTGCCTGGTATGCCATACAGGGGTCAGAACCATATCCACAGTGCACCGTGAAGGTCTGCCGGCAGTGCACAGCCATATCATGGGCCCCTATGCTGCCCTGTGTGCCATTGGGCATGACCAGTGGCATGCTGTGGGACCCAGGGCAGGGTGGCTCAACAACACAGTCCACAGGTGACTATACATGCCTACAGGGGACTCCATGTCATGTGTGGTGCCACATAGCCATCCACAGTGGGCCCATGCAGCATTCAGATACAGTGGACCAGTGTTCCACAGTACAGTGGCAGTGTCTGTGGCAGGGCCAATGGGGGGAGCATTGGACTTGCCACAGTTTGTCCATTGTGGTACTGTGCCACTCGCTGCCTTGGGTGTGCACCTCTGCACACATGCATGTTCCACACCACCAGTGTGTTTGCACTTCACAGGTCCCAATGGTAGTCCCTGGCCTGTGCGGCAGCACAGGCACATCTGTGGTGAACATGCACACACCACCACATTACAGCCATGTCACTCACCATGTGTTTTTTTCTGCCTTTCCGCTCCATCACTCCTCAAGGATTGCATCACCAGCTGGTGCCCATCCCATGGCACTGGTGGAGGATGATGCCATGCCATCCATGTCCTCCAGAGGCATGGCTGGTGCTGAGGACTGTGGTGCAGCACGTATGCTGGTGCACATACTGGGGTTGGCTGATGATGACCACTTGTCCGGTCTTCTTCTGGAGGAGGACATCACTGTGCTTGCACCAGCCACAGAGAAGGATGATGAGGATGTATTTGATGATGCCACACAATTAGGAGGACACACAAGTGTCACCCACCCACCCACTGGCCCAGTACTCACATGGGCAGCTACAGGCAGAGCAGGTGGTCCTGTGCCTGCAGACACACCTCCCCAGTGCACCCCCCCCTGCCAGCTGATACAGTGGCTGGTGGTGGATGGGGACATGGTGCTGGTGTATGGGCCTGGGACTGCTGGCACTGTTCAGCAGGGTGCTGCAATGGCCAGCCGGGGACATTGTCCAGCCCACCCCAAGGCCTGCCGTGCATGCCCATGCACAGTTCCCACCCAAACAGCAACCTTCTGTACAGCATTCCTGACTGAGGGACGTGGCACAGCAGGCCTGGACCCCCCCCTTGCCCATCAACCCCTAGCCCCAAACACATCACCCACTGACAGACTTGAAGAGCACACCTGGCTTTGCAGGAAACCATGGTGGGCCAGGCGATGCTCAGGGAGGAGCTCCATGGACTGCAGGCACAGGTGGGTCACATGGATGAGCACAGTGCCATGAGACATGTGCAGCTGCTTGGTAAGTTACACCGACTGTGGGTGGCCATGACCACTGTGCTGGACGGGATTGAATGGGCCATTTCAATGGGCTTTGCATCTCTGGTGTCTCCTAGTTACAGATGCTCCAACTGCACCATGTGCAGCACCACAAACACCCCCAGGGCTCGGTGTCAGGTGATCACATTGCTGCTGATGCCATCCCCAGCCAATGTCATCCCCGACACCCCCTGGAGTCAATCTGGTCTTTGGATCTTCCACACCCATGAACACCCATTCATGGTCTCTGGTGTAGTCTTCACCTTCCGTGGCTGGTGACCCACCCCTGGCATACTCCCAACTGAGGTATGGCCAACTACGTGGCTGCAGCAGCTGTACTGGCTCATGCTGAGTCCTGCTGGGTGCAGTTGGCATGTCCCAGTACCCTGCTCCCATTGCTACTCACACACCAGGCTGGCAGTGGCCAGGGCTGTGTGCTGTGGCACATGCACACCCTGGTGTCATGCCTGCCTGTGCTGTCTGTGTGTTGTACTGGGTATGTGTGGGGACAGTTGTGTTGTGCTGTGTGGCATGGGTGTGATGAGTGCAGCACTGTGTCTGTCATGCATGTGTGCCGGCACATAGCCTCTGATCCATGCCAGTCTCCGCAGTGATACTGTGTCCCCCCTTTCCTTGTTGTGACTGTAGTAGATGCCTGCACATAGTTGTGTGCACTCTGCAGCAGCTGTGCAGTGTTTGTGTACCTGTCTGTGTGTGCCCCCCCATGATATGTGTGTGTGTGTGTGTGTGTGTGTGGTGACCTGCTGCCCAATTGGGTCCTCATGGGTTAGTTACCGCTGGTTTCCAAAATGCTCCTCCACAATGGTGTCCCTGTGCCACCGAGTCCTTGCTGCAAATCAAGGATCCCTCCTATCCAGGGTTGGCTGCCCACCCCCACCCTGAAGTTCGTTCTCATCTGTACTGTCGCCCTCCTGTGCCTGGACAGGTATTCCACATTCTATGGCCATGTTGTGTAGCATACATCAGGTCAGGAATATGCCACAGACTTTTTCAGGGCTGCATTGTAGGGCACCACCAGACCTGTCAAGGCATCTAAAATGCATTTTAAGCATGCCAAACACACACTCGATGATGCTGCATGTTGTGGTGTGTGCCCCATTGTATGTTTCCTCAGCCTCGCTGCTGGGCCATCATATGGGGGTGAGCAGCCATGGTTGGAGGGACTACACACTTTCACCTGGGGGAAGACACATTTGTAAGTTTCACTTATGTGTGCACATGGGCTGTACCAGCTGCCACTCCCTTGCCTGTCTATGCTGCCACTGCCTGTTCACCTGGTTGCCATTCCAACCTCCCCACATGCATAGCCCCTGTACTGACATTGTGAGAAAACACATTTCTGTCCTGCCTGTGGCCTGGCCAGGTATGGCTAGGCCAGCCTCTCCCCAGGCCTGTGGGCCCCATCCCTGCCTGTGTGAGCACCATGACACTGTCCTGTGCAGCCATTGTGCTTGTCCAACTCCTGGACCATGGTGGTGACTGGGAGCATCTGTTGCTTCTAGAACTGCCACATGTGGCTGATGTGCTGCACCTCTACCCTGCTCACCCTGTGGCCTTTCATACCACCATCTCTGTGTAAACCCCCTTGTTACCCGGAGTTACTAGAATCCCAGTAAGACCTAGTGGTAGGCAGGGAAGGCAGCTTGTAAAACTCCAGTTAAATGGATTTCACACTGTCTCACTCTGTTCTCAGTCTCAGCTGAGACTGAGGGATGACATCACCATAGAACTCTCACAGCTGCATGAGCCACACTGGAATGCTGCAGTTGGAAGTTAGGATAGAATGTTGGGGATTTAAAAGGAAAACTCCCTGATAGAGCTGAGGTGCTCTTAGGTCATTTAGGGAGCCACCAGAAAAATGTTTCCATGACATATGGAAGGTGTCCGAGTGGCTGGCAAGGGAGCCGAGCCTGGGAAATCCCAGAACAGTGTACAAGTTCGGGCTGTGTACCCAAAGCAGTGTGCAAGTCAGGGCTGTGTGCCCAGTGGGTTCAGAGCCTGAGGGCTGAAGTGTTGAAGAAGGGTTCTTGTTTCTCTTAATCTGCATTACCAGAAGTGTAGCCCCGTGGGGGTCCGTCTATGCTTTGTTTGTTCTGTTTGGATGTGAATAAAGCCACACTTTAGAATCCCACTTCTGGTATTGGACATTACAGTTATTGCTTCTTGTTTGGAATTACTTGGGTGCTCCTGGGCAGAGTAGCCAAACCTAGCCTTTGTGCTGAGTGACCTATTCCTCCCCAAACCTAGCCCACCTGGTATTGCTGTCAGATCCAAACAGCATACCACCTATCGTTTGCAAAATGATGGGGGTGAGGGCTTACAAAATGGAGGCACCACTTTGGATTTTAAATTTAGGGAGGAAAGGTGCTTGGGCAAAGGGGCTAACGTTTTGGTTTCCTGGCAGTGGGTAGCCCAAAAAGCTGAAGCAAGGTTAACTAATGTGTCGCTGTGTGCTGTTGTCCATGTACTGCTGTTAAATGTCAACTGTTTACCAAGGAGCAGTAAAGCCTGAGAGAGTATGCCCTTGTCCTGCATCAAAAATTTACAGAGTTTTGCCAGCTTTTAAAAAACTGTGTGACAAAGAAAAGTGTGGAAGATTAGGGGTAGCAACAGGAAAATTGTGCCCTGGACATTGGAAATGCTTTCTATTGAATAGAGAGACTTGCTGTGTTAATGGCCATGACAAATGGTTGAAATGGGCTCCCGCCGTGGAGTCAGTTCACACAAAAAAAAAAAAAAAGTGGTTTTGAAGTTTAAATTTGCCTGCTCGAGGATCGCTGTGAGAAGAGCACTTGCGAGGGAAAGAGGCTCATTTGCATGGCGTCGTGTGATTGGTGAGACTGCAATCAGTCCTGCCCCCAAGCCAGCTCTACAGCAACTGCCCAGCATTCGAGAGGGATTGTGAGTGGAGTGCGTGTACTGGCTTATCAGAGGAGCGTTGCGGTGACTGAAAGCGCTGTAAAAGTTTAAAAACTCGGACTTTTCTATCTAAAATCGGGCCCAATCCACATCTCCATCAACTGGACTGTGAGTGTGGTGTTCAGAAGGACAATTGGCAGGACTGCAAACCCGCTTCTGTTCAGAGGCCTCCAAGACTGACTGCAGGCCATTTTCCGTTGCAGCAAACAGCTATTGATAACAGTGAGTACCAACGGAAATAATTGCTCAAACAAGTGATTTTTGGCAAAAGCCAGCTGAATCTGTGTGCAGCAGTGTAATCGCGTTGCAATCAAAGACTGTGTTAAGTTTACCAGCAAAAGCAAGCCTTTTAAGCCATCGACTGTGAGCATAGAGAGACTGTGAGTTGTATCAAGATATGCAGCAAGAGTTACAGGCAATCCTGTGCTTGAAATGCTGAGGCTTTAAGGGACTGTGAGCTAGAACAATGTCTTCAGCAAGTGAAAAGTCCATGGTAAATCATATGAATGTGCTAGGAAAAAGAACAGTGCAAGTCTGTGCAGTTTTGAGCAAAGTTATCAGTAGAGTGTGTAAATAGGATGCGCAGTGGCTTGACCCAATTTCAGAATGTTGATGCGTAGGAGTGCTGCCGTCACCATTACAGGGTGGGGTAGTAATGTAAACCCAGCAGCAGAGGAGTCATTTTGAAAGTGAAAGAAAGTGTTCAGGGATGTGGGACTTTTAATAACAGTGAGCGTTTGTTTGTTTTTCTCTGCAGTCATGGCCTCAGGACCAGCCTGCTACCCGGATCATGCCCGGGCTGTGGTAGCAGCAGAAGTAAACAAGTTAAAGGACATTGAGAGGTGTTTCTATCGAGGACAACTGCCTGCTCATGTGGCAATTTCTGGATACCCAGTGCAAGTGTGCTTAATATGCTTAAATGCTAGAAGGGACGTCTTCATGGTACCTCACTGTTCGGGTGCTGAGAGAAATACAGCTTGTTTAAAGCACCCAAGATTCATTTGGCTCCCACATGGACAAAAGTTCAAGAATCTGCAGTTGGCAGCACACAGCACCAGGCGGAGGCTGTTGGAGAAGGCCCCTTGGGGGAGTGTGGCACAAAGCTAGAGGGTGCAGAGTTGCAGACAGAACAATATGCTGATGTTTCAGATGCTGGATCACAGAGAGACAATTCAGGCAGAGTATCAGTAGACCCTTGGAGAGGGGGGCCTAGCCCAAGTCTCATAGGAGAAGATGATGAGGGAGGCCTGGAAGGTATCAACCTCCATGCCCAGTGAAGAATGAATAGTCTCAGGAGTGAGGATGATGGCTCACTCCTGGGCACAGATTCTTGGTGAAGAAGAAGAGGGGGAACCTATGTGGCCTTGTGAAAAAGGAACGGGTACACAGCCTCAAGCTCTTGCCTCAGAGGAATGTGTGGAAGAGAGTGGTGATTCCACTGCCCTGGCTGAGCAAGAAGAAGTCAGGGAGCCATTCTTTGTCTCTTTGAAAATGCATAGCTGGCAGAACCAAGACTGGCCGCCCCCAAGCCTGGCCTGCCATCTCAGGTTGACCAAAGCTAGTAAAGAGGAGAGACTGGTTCATAGGAAGGCAAATGAAATCTATGGGATGTCCTTTCCTACCTTTCCTCGGAGAGTCTGGGAGGAGATTGAGAACAGTAGAAAATCCTGGATTTGGTCCGAAGCAATGAAATGTGTGCATCCTGGTGCAAACAAGCATGTCAGGAACAGAATGTTTCACGTAAAATACAGCCAGTGGAAAAGAGGCAGGATGCCGTTAATGGACACTGTTCAAATAGTGGATGGAGAGGGACATAAAACCTTTCACAGTGTAAATTATGTGCACCCAGACAGGGTAATAATTCAAGCTCCTGACCCGTTGTGCTATTGGCCACAATGCAAAGACCTCCCTGCAAATGTGGCCATGTCTACCAACTGGAAAGCAGAGCAGTGGTAGCCAGTGCTGCCACTCCTGCCATTGCAGTGCCTTTGTTGTTCCACCAGTATGGACGTCCAGGACTCAGGTGCCCCGCATTCCCACATTCATCAGTTCTACAGTGTACTAACTTTCCAGAATCCATCGACTGGCCCACCAGATGACTTCAGATCCAGAGAGGACGCCAGCCCAGCTGTATCCTGATTCATTGCCTGGTAACCGGTTAACGTCAGACCAGCTGTTTTCCTTTTTGTTCCTGTTCCATGGTTCCATCTCCAGAGATGAAATCATCCCAGCAGTTTCCAGATGTGCCCTCCTGTCATTCCCGGAAGATGTCCGCCCAGCTGTATCGGAAGACTGCTGCCAGAGAGAGTCTTCGGCTGAGGACCAGGTCGGCGCCATTGTCGTTCTACACGGGACTGGTAAGTCCAAACTTTTCTATTCTTATGACATTGCAGTACACACCCTACACTAGCAGACTCCAGATGTTTGAACTGTCCTTAAAGACTCTCCCCTTCAGTCCTGCTAGAACTGTGCTTCACCGGACTCCAGCCCAGGAGAGACTCTTTAATGGACTTGCCTTCGGGCACTGTGGTCACTAGATGGGACTTTTAGGGCACTCCATCCCCCAAATTGGTGTATTGTAAATAATGTCATTGTTTTCTATTGTTTTCTAATGTTTATACCGTTTTTCTACCTTTTCTAAAAAAAAAATTGGGGATTCTCCAGTGTTTTGATGGTAGGGGTTTTGATAGACTGTGTATGCAGATTAGGAGTGTGTGTTGTCTTTCTTTTTTCTTGCAGGTGTTCCTGAAGAAGAAAGAAGAGAAGACAAGAAGAGGAAGAGGGACTCATCGGAGTTCCTCACTAGTACTTTAGTGTGTAGTATTTAAAGTACTGTTGTTGTTGTTGTTACTGTGTAGTAACCCTTTTCTTCCACAGGTATGGTTGTGGGGGAGTGAGGGAGTAATATAATCGTATGGTATTAGCTCCTGGTGTGTGGTTGCACGGTGCCCAAGGTCGGGGAGGTCCCTTGTTTGTTTTGTTTTGGGGTTTGAGTTAAAGGCAGATAGGTTTTCCCTAGAGGGCTAGGGGGGATAGACAGGCTGTGGCCATGATCTGCAGTAGGGGTTGCAGTGCTGATCTATTAGAGCTATGCTCTGGGCAGTTCTACCGGAGCCACTAGGTACCCATAGTCAGCGGGTAGAGTAGAGGCTGATGCATCAGCCAATGGCCTCTAGGCCCTTAGTATTGTCTGCCTGTCCTGGCACAAGGTAGGGGAGAAGGTAGAGCTACCTCCCCGTAGTCATCACATCGGTTGAGATGGCCTAAGCCGGGTAAATAATGACTGCGGACAGTCATTTTCCTGGCCCAGGGTGAGTGTAACCCCCTTGTTACCCGGGGTTACTAGAATCCCAGTAAGACCTAGTGGTAGGCAGGGAAGGCAGCTTGTGAAACTCCAGTTAAATGGATTTCACACTGTCTCACTCTGTTGTCAGTCTCAGCTGAGACTGAGGGATGACATCACCATAGAACTCTCGCAGCTGCATGAGCCACACTTGAATGGTGCAGTTGGAAGTTAGGATAGAATGTTGGGGATTTTTGAACAGAGTCTATGTGCAGTCTTGCAGAGAGGAGCAGCACAGCAGTCTGTGTTCAGGATCTCAGAGCCTTAAGCTCTGTTTTAGAGCTACTGTAAGGGAGGTGTGTGTTTCCACCGAAAGAGGAACACAGTAAGCTGATTGTTGAAGTGGTGAAGACCGCTGTTACTGGTCCATGTGCCCCATTCCTGAGGGGTTGGGGGTCAAAAGGTTTGCCTGTTTTCCAGAAGCAACCCTCCTGGTTCTGGCTAAGGAAGATGCTGCCTATTTCAAGTTGTGCTGCTGCACCAGAAGCTGTGGGAGAGAAATTCCTGTGAGCAATCACCTGTGGGGCACCTGCAACCAAAGGGTGAGTTCGCTCTGACATAGGGCCTATGTTTTTCACCTGAACTGTTGAAACATGGGGATTGGACTACTTAATCTGTAGGAGGTCTAGTGTAATAGACATTGCCGGTTAACTCAAGTAGGTTCAAGTCCAGCACAAAGAGTGAAGTAAAGTGGGGATTGGACTGCTTAATCAGTGGGGGGCCTAGAGCAATGGGTTAAGCCAAGTAAAAGTATGTGCAAGTTCAGCACAATGGGAAAGCAAGACAAGTAGAGGAAATGTGACATGCATTTAGACTTAATCTACATTGCCAAGCTTTACAGAATGAGATGTTTAATATCCAGAGAAATGGCCGGGTATGAATTGTGGAAGTCAGAGGTGGGAGACTCCCCATCAGTAGTAACCAAATTCACCTCTACAGATTTGCTCGGTGGCACCTTTACTCTCTCTCAGGTACTTGACCAGTGCCTGAGGAAAGTACCCAGATGTGGGATTAGAAGGAGAACTCCCTGATAGAACTGAGGTGCTCTTAGGTGGTTTAGGGAGCCACCAGAAAATGTTTCCATGACATATGGAAGGTGTCTGAGTGGCTGGCAAGGAAGCCGAGCCTGGGGAAATCCCAGAATAGTGTACAAGTTCGGGCTGTGTACCCAAAGCAGCGTGCAAGTCCGGGCTGTGTGTCCGGTGGGTTCAGAGCCTGAGGGCTGAAGTGTTGAACAAGGGTTCTTGTTTCTCTTAATCTGCATTACCAGAAGTGTAGCCTCATGGGGGTCTGTCTATGCTTTGTTTGTTCTGTTTGGATGTGAGTAAAGCCACACTTTAGAATCTCACTTCTGGTATTGGAAATTACAGTCATTGCTTCCTGTGTTTGGAATTACTTGGGTGCCCCTAGCAGAGTAGCCAAACCTAGCCTTTGTGCCAAGTGACCTATTCGTCCCTGAACCCAGCCCATCTGGTATTGCTGTCAGATCCAAACAGCATACCACCTGTCATTTGCAAAATGATGGGGGGTGGGGGCTTACATCTGTATCTGTGTGTCTCAGTCCAGCAGACCCATAGTTCCATGGTTCACCATGGCTGTATTCCTTTGCACTGTCCCTGTCACTCTTCCCTACCCCACACTACCACCAGTTGTGTGCTGTGCCACACAGTACATGCTGTGGGCATGGGTCCTACCCAACTCACCCACTAGGTGGCCAGTGGGGGATGTCCCCATGCTTGAACCTGCAGTGCAAGGCTGACTGGTGCCAGATGAAGATATCATGTGTACTCCCTGGGTGCATGGTGCAGACACTGGTGATGCATCCTGTGGCATTGCACACCACTTGGCAATTGATGGAATGGTAGTCTTTCCGGTTGACATATGTCACACCATCTGGGCCAGGTGTTGCACTGATTGCCACATGGGTGCAGTCAATGGTCCCTATCATGCCTGGTATGCGTGCCACCCTGTGGAATTGCTGCATAGCTTCTGTACACTCTGCCTGTGTGCTGGGGAATTGGATGAACTCCAAAGCATGTGGCAGCAGAGTATTGAGGAACTGTGTGAGGAGACGGGATGTGTCAGACTGTGTAATGCCAGTGGTGTCACCCACTGGCATCTGGAAGGTGCCCGTGGTGAGCAGCCACATTGTTGCTGTCACCTTTGCCTCCACCATCATGGCATGACTCCTTCTGGTGGGCCCCTGCAGTTCATCATGGCAGAGCTCACAGAGCTGTCTCAAAATATCCCTGTTGAGTCGGTACCGGCCCACAATCTCTGTGTCAGTCAGCTGTTCATAGGTGACAAGGGCACTGTACCATTTATGTTGGGCAGATGCCTACAGGCCCTTCCACAGCCACATTGCTGTTCCACTCATCTTCTCACACCCCTCATTACCTCCACCATAAGGAAAGCTGCCCCATTCATTGCTTTGCTACTGCTGCTCTGCTGGCTGCCTGTGGATGGCTTGCACTTAGGCCAAGTCCTTTTAAGCTTATCTTTGGGTGGTGCATCCTGGGAGATGTGCAATAGATACACTGCCCATTTGGGCTGAATATAGTGATGTACAGCATATTCATGGGCACGCCCCCTGGAGATGTGCCAAATATATTGATGCTGCGCTTGGGTGCAGCCAGAGATGCGCAGTGGATCTCCACTGTTTTAATATCACACAGCGGCACATTTCTTGAGATGTACCAGCACATCTCCTTTGAAAATTTCCCCCTTAGTGTTGAATAGGCAGTTTCATGTTAAATTGCAATTTTAAACTGCTTATATATCGGCTTATCACTGACAGAATTTCACAACCTTTTTGAGAGCATATTTTCTGACGCAGGAGCTCTTGATCCACCAGTTTTGGTGGCATTTGTTTTTTTTGTTATGTTGGGAAGGGATTAGCAAAAAGCATGACAAATATTCAGATTGACTCTGATAAGTGCTATTCAGACACAGATCCTGCAAATGACCTCACACTCCCACTGAAACTGAATTAACTGTTTTACAGTGAGGCTTGCCTTTTGCACCAACTGCTAATGCAAGATTGTTTGAGTTTCTTGTAGAAATGTGTAAATTCATAAGAAAACTTAATTTAAAATACCATTTTGATAAGAACACACCTGGGACTGTACAACCAGTTTATTTATTTATTTAAGAGTTTAACCAGGAAGACATGCTAAGCAGGGGGCCACTTGATTCCAGATGCCTCCTGGGGGAGAGGGGATCGGGGTACAAAACAAAACATCAACATAGCAGTGCAAGCTTTTGCACAAATTTACAATGATATAAAAGGTTACAGCAATTAATTACATACAGAGTGCATATTTACAAAAGCCCCATTACTGAAAGACAGTCGCTAGTGCTTTCCAGAGTTAGGAGCATGTACAGCTGATGGAGAAATGGGCACTGAGGAGGAGGTTGAGATGCTGAGAGTTAGTGGTATGTCTAATGTCAGTAGGCAAAGCATTCCAAAGTTTGGGCATGCAGTATTGAAAGCAGCTTGACCTTTGGATGTGCCCATGAAAGGGACATGAAGAAGCCTGGAATCCGAGCTTCTGAGGAAGTAGACAGGTGGAAGCTGGGTTGAGAGGGCAGATTCGAGGTATGGGGGAAGGGACTGAGTCCAACATTTGGCTATGGTCCTAGTGCAGTGAATCTGTCTACGGGTCTGGAGTGAGGGCAGGGCTAGGGAGCTGTATAGCTCACAATGGTAAGTCATTTGTGGGCAGTCCAGAATGAAGTGACAGAAAGAATGGAAGAGTGTGTCTAGGCTGGCTAGGGAGGAGGGGGGAGCAGAGCCATAGACTACGTTGTCATAGTCAAGTAATGGGAGAATCATCTTTTGAACAATTTGCTTCCGAGACAATGTGGGGATACTACCCTTGTTGTGATATAAGGTGCCAAGTTTAGGGTGCAGTGTTTTGTGAATTGGTTCAATGTGTGTGGAGAAATCAAGGTGCTGGTCTAGCCAGACCCCTAGGTATCTGAAAGAGGTGCATACCTCCAGGGGAGTCCCATCCAAGGTATGGAATGAGGGACGAGCAGCTAGGCAGTAGAGTCTTACCTGTGAGCCGAAGGTTAGCGAGATGGCTTTCCTGGAGTTTAGGAACAGTTGGTTGGAGCAGAACCAGTACTGAACTTCGTTAAAGTCCTGTTGTAGAGCATTGGCCACTTCCTCGGTGGAGGGGTCTGTGGCATACAGAACTGTGCTGTCCGCGTACATGTGGATGGATGTGTGTAGGCAGGCTGTTGGTAGATCATTTAAGAAAATGAAGAAAAGTAACGGTCCCAGGACTGAGCCTTGGGGGACACCGGAAGTGACTGGCAGGGGATTAGAGATGTGAGAGACGATTTTTACAGATTGGTGTCTGCCTACCAGGTATGCATGAAACCAGCTGGTGGCAGAGCCAACGAGACTGACATCTTTTAACTTGGCTAGTAGCAGTGAGTGAGAGATGGTATTGATTGCCTTGGCCAGGTCGATAAAAATGGCTGAGGTGATGTGCCCTTTGTCCATGCCGGTGAGGATGGCATCGGTGATCCTTAGTAGGGTGGTGATGGTTGAGTGCGATTTGTGAAAGCCTGATTGGTAGGGGGTGAAGAAGGAGGATGCGTCTAGATAGGAGGAGAGTTGGGCAAGAACAAGATGTTCCTGCAGTTTGGCCAGAATTGGGAGGAGGGAGATGGGGTAATAGTTTCCCGGCGAGGAGGGGTCGCCTCCTTTGCGGAGGGGGATGACAGTTGCCTGCTTCCAGTCAGCTGGTATTTTGGCTAATGAAAAGGAGAGGATGAAAAGGACAGCCAGCAGGTGGCTATAGTGGGTGCAAACAAGTTAAACATTTTGGTGTCCAGGCCCATGGGGCATTTGTCTTTGTTAGGATGAAGAGCTCACAGAGATTTTAGCACTTCAGCTGGGGTGTCCGGATGAAAAGAGAAACTGAAGGACTGGGAGGTGGGCAGCGAGTTTGGGGGGGTAGTTGGTGTGGATGGGTGTGGGAGAGCTGATAGGAGAGAGTCTGCACAGCTGGTAAAGAAGGTATTGAAGGCAAAGGCCACATCACCAGGGTCAGTGATGGTAGCACCTTGGATAGTTAGGGTCAGGGTCGGTGGTTGGGCTTGGGGCGAGAGGAGGGATTTGATAGTTTTCCAGAAATTTGTTGGGTGATTAAGGTTTGATTTGAAAGCCATCAAGAAGTAATTCTTTTTGGCCTGGCATATAAGTTTGGTGCAGGAGTTGCTTCAGATACTACTAATTTCATGGACAAATCCTCTATTTGCCTGGCAGCAGCACCTGCGATTGTTGCTTTTGAACAACTCTGTTATATGGGTTTGAATAATTTGTTTGCAGAGGGGAAAATCAGTTGGTTCCATAGTACTAGCAGATAAGAAAGGCTGGCTCTAGACAACTTGTAACCAAACCCAGTATAAGTATAAAAACAGCAGACAAGTGAGATTCCATAGTGGTTCTGGATATGAGCATGCAAACAAGTTCTGTAGACATCTTAATGTTACCAAAATGTACCATGAATTGAGATGTGATCCCACAGAGAAACAGAAAGATTTGTTGAATAAGTCTTTGGAGACATACTCTGACAGGGGGTGATCAGTAAGAAAACCAAGGATTTTCTTTTGGTGGAACGTACCGTATTACCAACCCTGTGTGTTTTACCCAAAATACTTAAATCCCTGGAAAGTTCACCAGGACACCCAATTGTAGACAGCATTGTGTGTCTCATGGAGCCCATGTCCAGGTTTGTAGATCATGCTTCCTCAAACTATTTGCCTAAAGATTGCCATCCTACATTTGAGATTCAGTAGATATCCTGCAAACACTGGATGGTTTAGACTTGCAGAATGATTGCCTTCTTGCCACCCTTGATGTGGAATCACTGTACAGCAATACACCACACAAGGGTAGCTTGGAGGCAATACACTACTACATGGAACAATAGGGAAAATTTGAGAGTGGGTTAATTGACTTTGTGCTACAGTGTGTAACATTTGTTTTCAAGTTTAAAGTATTTCATTTTTTATGTACTGTCATTTCCTATATAGCAAGGGTGTTGTACTGGAACATCCCTAGTCCACAGCTACGCTCACCTGTACCTCATGCTGTGGGAAATACACACTATCCAACACCCAGATCACAACCTAGTATAAGTATGTGGACTTGTATCAGCTCTATATGGATGATATGATTTTGTTATGAAGAGGTCAAGAAATGATTTGCAGATGTTTGTCCAGTATCTAGAGAGAAGTAATCTCAGCCTTAGATTTATATTGAAATATGATTCAAATTAAATCAAGACATCTGAGAGCAATTGTTGCTCAGTGCTCTAACCTAGCGTGGTGCTACACACAAGGCCTAGTTACACTGAAACAAACTGCACTGGAGTACAATCCTCCCCCTGAACAGAGGAGAAATACGGGCACATAAATCTCTTTCTTGTAACTATTCTAAGCAATTTTATTCATAGCGCAAACACACAATTTTGAAAAAATGGAAATTAAAATGCTAAAACTTCTGTCTATACTCAATCACTTTCCTTGAGAGTTATGTTTTAGCATACTCAGTCTTTAAGCAGCATTTTTGTCAACTTTTGCTAATTTCAGTTCTCATATACATAGTTTATTGCTTTAAATGAGGCAGACTTGATCCATATGGATGGCAAATATTTTCACAAATGCTGGTGCCTGCAGGTGCCTGCAGAGGGGGAGCTCCAAATACACGATGTACATGCTTACGGGTCAGCATTGAAACCACCTTTTTCAGAGCATGAAGAAGGTGGTTTCAGTGCTGATACATAAGCACATAAGAGCATGCATTGTGTAATCCAGCAGGAAGGCAATCTTCATAACAGGCAGCAGAAGGACGCCAGGAGAATGCTTGAAACAAAGAATCCCTGGAGCAAGCAGTCCATGAACCAGTTGATGAAAAAAGTAACTAGAGTGCACCACCTGCAGGCCACAGCATTTGAGGACTTTTTGCCATCTGTATGGATAAGGCCAGTCTCATTTAAAGCCATAAACTGTGTAAATGAGAAATGAAATTAACAAAAGTCAATAAAAAATGCTGTCAAAGGAATACGTCTGTTAAAGCTGCAACTCTCAAGAAATGTGACTGAGTATAGACTGAAGTTTTAGCACATTAATTTGCATTTTGCACAATTGTATGTTTGCACTATACATACATTTGCTTGGCATAGGCTCAAGAAAGAGATTTGTGTGCCCGTATTTCTCCTCTGTTCAAGGGGGCTGTGCACTCTGACGTTGTTTCTTTCACATCAGTTCCCTAGATCTACAGAATACAGGGGCAAATGGCAATGTGGTGATTGATCTTTACAGGGAGAAGACAGATAGGAATTTGGTTCTCCTTGCCTCAAGCTGCCATCCACAATACCTTATTAAAAAAGATCCCACATAGCCAATTCCTGCATATTAGTAGGAACTGCACTGAGGAGGTAACATATGACACAAGAGCTAAGGTAATGGTGTCTCAATTTGCCAGTAGAAGCTACAATAAGGATATAGTGATAGCAGCTGAAAAATTTGGCAAGACAGCAAGATAGATCTACCTTCCTTGTCCTTACAGCAAGCACAAATAAATCAGCAGAAGAGAGGATCAAAATTATTACTACCTACAGTATGCAAGCCAAAAAACTTATGACATCACCCTGAAAAACTGGTGAGTAATAGAAGCTGATGCAGCACTGGAGAATAGCATACGTATTCCCCCATACATGGTGTATAAATGTGACATCAACCACTGTGATATGTTGGTGCACTCCCTTCAGACTCTTCATAAATCTCAAACTCAAAAATCTTGCTAAGTTCATTTCCCACTGGATGTACACCATGCCATGTGGGAGGTACAAATATAGCAGGTGCATTAAAAAAGAGAAGCACTTTACACACTCAGCTTCTGGCAAAGTTTATGAGATCATACATTTGATTACATGTAATATGCCCAATGTGGTATGCCTAGCATCTGTGAATGTGGGGTGTTTTACATGGAAAATGTAATCTAGTCTTGTAATTTATATTTATTTATTTAAAATTTGATAACTGGGAAAAGCACCAATGAGCTGAAGCACATTTTTAGGTACGACCTGGGGAAGGGGAATAGGGAGTACAATAGTTACAAAAAGCAAAAACAATAACATGTTTGCAAAGTCAAGGGTCACGGTTACAAGACCCAAGGCATCTGTCAGCAGTCAGGTACAATAATATGACAACACAGTAAGTCTACATTAATCTAGTAAAACAACATCTAACTACAGGTACATCTAGCATACAGATACAATTCAATTCCAGTAACATGACCTATACAGTATGAAAAGTAAGGGTCCCAGGTGAGAGCAACAAAGGGTCATAGGTGTGGTTTGACGCAGGAGTGCCAACTACAAGGAGGAGGTAAAACTACAAAGGAATTGACAAATACAGAAATAAAGAGGGATGGGGTGGAGAGCACAGGGAGCAAAGAGGGTGAGATAGAAGTCTGAGGATTTTTTTGAGGGAAAGTGAGGAGGAGGAGGAGGATAGTCGGAGATCGGGGGGAGTTTGTTTCAGAGAGAGGGGAAATGAAAGGAAAAAGTGGACTGGCCAGAGATAGAGTTAGTGAAAGGCATGGCAAAGGTACGTGGATCACGATGGTGAATGAAGAAGATAGAAGCTGAAGCTAGGCATAGGTGGGTGGAGAGGTAGGAAGGAAGGGTGCCAAACCAGAATTTTGCAACAAAGGAGGCACAGTGGACCTGTCATCTGTGGGAAAGGAGTGCAAGGGCAAGAGTGGGGAACGGAAGAGGGGAGGCAGTAGCAAAGTGGCAGAAGGAGTTTAGGAGGGCGTCTAACTTGGTAAGAAAGGACTGAGAGGCTGTTCCATAGACCACATCAGCGTAATCAAAGATGGGTAAGTTTGTTTTGTTTACCGGTTCACGGCACATGGGGAAGGGGAGGCTATCCTTGTGTCAGTAAAGGACAGTAAGTTTAGGATGCAACTTAGAGCAGATAGAGTCAACAATGGTAGAAAAATACAAGTGGCCATCCAGCCACACCACCAGGTATTTGAAGGTGGAGACATTCTCAAGGGGAGAGCCATCCAGAGTAGTGAAGACAAATGATCACTGGATGGTAGCCAGTTTTTGTCTGGTTCCAAAAGTCATGGCCACAGTCTTTTGGGCATTGAGTTTGAGAGTTTTTTCAAGAACCAGGTCTGGACTCTGTTGAAATCATCTTGGAGGGGGGAACTCTAAACTGAGGGCTGAGGGTCTGGAGATGAAGATGATAGTGTCATCAGCATACATGTGCATATTGGAAGACTGGCAGACAGAGGGTAGGTTGTTTATAAAAAGGGAGAAGATGATGGGGCTGAGGATTGATTATTGGAGGACATCAGAGATGATAGGGAGTGGAGGGGACAGGGCATCAGCTATTTGGACTCATTGCTGCCTGTCAAGAAGATAAGAATGGAATCAGTTTATGGATGATTCAGCAATACCAACTGAGCTTAGGTTATGTAACAGGAGGGGAAAAGAGACAGAATCAAAAGCCATGGCCAGGTCTATAAAGATGGCGGCAGTGATGTGGTTCTGGTCTATTCCTGAGAAGACTGAATCTGTAACTCACAAAAGTGATGAAATGGTCAAGTGTCGTTGTCTAAAGCCGGATTGCACCAGAGAGAGAGTGTTGGAGGAGGCCAGAAAATCTGACAGCCTAATGTGAATGAGAGATTCCTGAAGTTTTGTGAGGGAATGGAGTAGAGAATGGGCCTATAGTTACCTGGAGCTGAGGGATCACATCCCTTATGGAGCGGTATGATCTTGGCAGATTTCCAGGCCTTAGGGATGGTGGAGGTGAGGAGTGAAAGTTTTAGAATGTGAGTGAGTGGGGTAGTAATGGCTGGGGCTGAAATGTGGAGAAGCCTGGGATGGAGACTGTCAGGGCTGAACTTGGAAGAGTTAAGGGCGAGGAGTGCATTGTAGACTTCAAGGGGGGAAAAAGGTGGGGATATAAAATTTGTGGGTGTTTCTTGTCCATCTAAGAGTACAGAGGGGGGGAGTGGGGGTAAGGGGGATACATTGTTGGGAGAGCACAAGTGGCAAAGAATTTGTTGAAAGTCTTGGCTACAGAGGCTGGGTCTGAGACTGCAGTGCTGTCAACTTTGAGAACAGGGGAGATCAAGTCAAGTCAGATTTATTGTTCTTCTAAAACATGAACGTTTTGGACATTACAACAGTTTACTGCACACAAAAAGTAAAATAGAATCACAGTCAAAAACATGGTGTGCATTCATTATACAGACACTTTGATATATTCCGAATCAATACATACATTACTTCTCTCTATTATGAGAGTTACACTAAAAGCAGATTGCACATTCATTATACAAAAAAAAATGATATACGATAATAAGGTTACATCTCCCTATTGCATGTATAGATTTCAAGTGCTGCAACTCTCAGATTTCAAAGCTAAGAATCTTTTTCTTTTAAGGCTAATTACAGCGATAATAAAATGAACAATTTTTTCAGCTTCCTCCTTCTCCATGGGATGCATAAGTATAAATAATACATCATAATTTGTACTAGCATATTTAGTCAGGGTATCTTTTAATTTTTTTCCCTGTAAGTATTATACAGAAGACATTGTATAACAACATGAAACAAAATTTCCTGAAAGCCATTATTACAGGGACTCATGAGATCCTTAAATGATGCAGCAGGGCAATATTAAATAAAGTATATGTATTTTGAAGATAATATGCCCAGCCTTGCACAGGTGATTACTTTTCATAAGTGTGGGAGGATAGGTAATGTAAAGTAATCCATAATTAGCGAATCAATTTTATTATGGCCAAACCATGGGGCCTGTTTTTGTTGTCTTACCCTAAGCATTTGTGTTTCTTGGGCTAAAGAAAAAATGTTAGTCTTCAGCCTAGTTCTATATGATGCAGCGATAGAAATGTCAGACAAGTAGTCCCTCCAAAGATAAACAGAGTCAGAGTTTTCTAAGATGTGAACCAGTTCCTTCAGCCATTGGGAATAAAAGCCATTTAAATGCCACTGCCTTTTTTCATTTAGCATGCTAATGGGATACTGTTGGATGTGTTATTTATTATTTATAGCCAGTATGAAACTTTACGAAGGTTTAATATATATGATATTGGAATCCTACCAAGTTCTGATCTCACATCTGAGTTAGATGTACAACCAGGTACCTGTAGTATAGATTTATATTTACTGGTTATGGTTAATGAACCACTGCAGGCAGACCCTCGCAAACTCCGTAATTCACACTTGTGAATTATGGAGTTCCATAAACCATGGTTGTATGTCACGCAAAGTCATGCAAAGCCACACAAAGTCACTCAAACTCGCGCAAACTCACTTTGTGCAGTACTAACCACCAGTAAATATAAAAAATTAAACATGGTGAAGTGTGCTGGGAACTCAAATTTTATGCATGTTCTTGGTGTGTGATGCCCAGATAAACCCCTTGGGCTTTGCCCTTGGGGTTAATGAGGCACCGCACACCTTGGGTATGCATAACATTCTCATTAACCACACTTCCCCATGCATTATTCTATGTATAATAGCACAATAAAGGTAGTTCTAGATTAGGGTAATTTTTGGTTGCCCAAACCTCTGCACTGTAAGCTAGGATAGGGACGATTTTAGCCTCACCTGCTGTAATAGCTGGTGTTACTGAAATACCACGGTACTTAAAATTAAACCATTGTAGGGCTTTAGCTACATGTTTTGCCTTGCTTACTTGCTCTTTGATATGAGAGGTCCAATAATCATTAGATGAGAGCTTGACTCCCAGATAAACATAGGAAGGCGCAATATCTATGTGATTAGTGCCTAAGTAGAAATTAGAAGAACGTGAATGAGAACCAAAAATCATTACTTTAGTTTTTTTGTTTGGTTTGAATCTGACTGATTTTCCATTGGAGGCCCACTGGCGAGAGAGAAATCAAATCATCGCATAGGCTAATATATGCATGTGAGTATTATTAATTTTGGAAGAATCTAATGGTAAAGTGGTATCAAAGCTTAATAATGAATTAATATAAATGCTAAACAGAGGGGCCAGAAGACATCCTTGCTTGACTCCCTTGTTAATTACAAAATATTCAGACAAACTTCCATTACTATTGTATCTCACTTCAGTATTAAGATGCAGTAAGAAAATGGGAATTATTACCTTTAAGGGTACACCCCAAGCTTGTAAAGTGTCCCAAAGAATCTCTCTAACCACCAAGTCAAATGTGGCTATAAAGTCAATAAACAGAGCGTAAAGTTTCATCTTCCAAAATAAATGGTACTTTTCAAGCAAATGAGCTACCAGAAAAATATTGTCAATGGTAGAGAAACCATGTCAGAATCCTGCTTGGAAATTAGAGAGTAGGCTAAAGTTAGCCAGCCAACACTGGAGTTTGTCCAAAAGAATTCGAGAAAAGATTTTACAGCTGATATCAATTAGACTAATA
Source organism: Neoceratodus forsteri (assembly GCA_016271365.2). Classification (NCBI taxonomy): domain Eukaryota; kingdom Metazoa; phylum Chordata; order Ceratodontiformes; family Ceratodontidae; genus Neoceratodus; species Neoceratodus forsteri. The sequence continues at coordinate 534,921,092 of CM057449.1, read as the reverse complement.
GGACGATAATTTGATGGCATGTAATATGATACTTTTTTGTGAAGCGGCACAATTATACGAGGTATATCAGCTGGCAAAGGATTGTGGGGGTTCCCCGGACATACTGGTCCACCTGGGTACAAATGACATTGAGGGAAATAGCGAGCTAGAGATACAGGCAAGATTCAGGGAGCTTGCCAGGGTCTGTCATGACATAGGATGCACAGTTTCCTTCTCAGAAATCCTGCTGGTGCCAAGGGCTAGTGGAGAACACAAAAGAAGATTAGGGAGATAAACCAGTGGCTCAGGGAGTGGTGTGAGGCCAGAGGGTATGGGTTGATGGGGGATTGGGGGGAGACCTGGGAGGATAAGGAGCTGTATGCTAGAGATAGACTCCATCTCAATTTGGAGGGGAGAGGAATCCTTAAGTTGAAAATAGAGGGGTTCATTGGTGAAAAGTGGGGTTTAAACTTGTGAAGGGGGGAGGGATGGGAGTAAAGGCTGTCAAGGGGGTGCCGATAAAGGAGGGACTCTGTCTCCACCCCCCTGGGGAGCTGGAGGATTGCGGGAAAAGGCCGACTGGCAAAGTGCAGACCAGGGGAAAACAGAATCCCCATGGGAACACGAGCAGGGGAAATGGAAGTATAGGGAAAGGGTGGAAGGTAGTCCTGCTAAATGCCAGGAGCTTGGGCAATAAAATGCCTGAGCTCCAGGCGATGCTAACTGAGGGAGCAGTGGATGTGGCAGTGGTCACTGAGACTTGAGCCACTGCAGGACACTAGGACCTGAACCTGGAGGGTTACACTATGTTCAGGAAGGACAGGGGAGGGATGGGGAGGAGGGTAGCAATGATAGTCAAAAACTGCATTGGCATAGGGGAGTAGAGGAGGCGGAGGAACCATGGAGGCGATTTGGGTCACCTGATAACAAGGGGCAAGAGAGAAAAAGGTGGTGTATAGACCCCTGCCCTGGCGGAGAAGCTGGAGGAGAGTCTGGTGGCAGATGTTGGGAGACACTGCAGACTGGGCAGAGGACAGTGGTGGTGTTCAGGGACTTCAACATGCCAGGAACAGACTGGGAGACTATGACATCCTCTGTGACCAGGGAACAGAGGTTGTTGGATGTCTTTCAAGATGCGTTCTAACTCAGCAGGTGAGGAACGAAACCAGGGAGGCTGGCGGGTACTGGATGTGTGGTCTGGCAGACCAGTGACCAGATTGGGGAGCCTGGAGGTAAGGGACCCATTGGCGGGGAGTGACCATGCCACGGTCTGGTTCTGCCTGGACCTAGGAGGGGTAGAAGGCTGCACAAAAGCGGAGTAACCCGACTTCAGGTGGCGGATTTTAAGGAAATGGGAAGGATCCTTAAGGAGCATTTGGATGGGATTGGGTCAGACATGGATGCTGATAGTAGGTGGGAAATCATCAGGAGGGGGTGCAGGATGCTACCAGCACCTGTGCAAGAGTAAGACGAAAATGCGGTGAGCCCAAAACCCTGCTGGTGGACCAGGAAGTCCAGGAGGTGGTGCGGGGAAAGAAGGCAGCCTATAAGCAATTCAAGTGCTCAAGGGTGAAGAATTGTCGAGGGAAGCAGAGCTCATGGCTAGAAGGGCCACTAGGGTGGTGGAGGCGGCTAAGGCAAGGAGGAGAGGAGAACCTGGCCAGGGAAATTAGGAGAGGGAACAAGGGTTCTTTAGATACATTAGGGAAAAACGAAGGGTGAAGGGCAGATTAGCAGGATTAAATCAGGGGAGATGGGCACAAGACCCTGGGGGAGCAGGCTGAGGTACTAAATGAGTACTTCACCTCAGTTTTCACCAAGGAAAATGGGGGTGCTGCATCATACATGGGAGGAGACAGAGATACTGAGGAGGGGGGACCCTTACCGATCGGCAGGTCTGGGGAGAGGGGGAGGCATCACTGGCAGGAGGGGGGAGGGCTAAGCAGGGAGAAGAGGTACCGAAGTGGAAATCACAGCAGAGAGAGTGAGGAAGCCCTCCAGCTCCCTTAAGATGGAGAAAGCACCGGGGCCGGATAAATTACATCCCAGAGTGCTGAAGGAACTTGCAGGATGTCTGGCAGGAAACCCTGGCAGAGCTTTTCACCATCTCTCTGAGGACAGGGTGGGTGCCCCAGGACTAGAAGGTGGCGCATATAGTGTCTATCCACAAGGGGGGATCAAGGGAGATGGTAGGGAACTACAGGCCTGTCAGCCTGACATCGGCGGTGGGCAAGGTGATGGAGGGCATTGTCAAGGAGAGGCTAGGGGGGACCTGGATAAGTCAGGGTGCCTGGATGATAGACAGCATGGATTCATCCGGGAAATCATGTCAGACAAACCTTGTGGAGTTCTATGACTGGGTGACGAGTGCCTTGGACCTGGGTGAACCAGTGGACGTCCTCTTTCTAGACTTCAGCAGGCATTTGACTCTGTTTCTCCGTGGGCCTGTTGGATAAGCTGGGAGAAATGGGGGTGGGGAACCAGATGATCAGATGGATAGGCAATTGGCTCCAGGACTGGACCCAGAGGGTCGTAGTTGGGGGGGGGATAGTCTCATCCCCAAGGAGGGTCGTTAGTGGGGTCCCACAGGGATCAGTCCTTGGGCCCCTTCTGTTCAACGCCTACATCTCTGACATAAGGACAGGAATCAGGAGTGAGATGAGTCTCTTTGCAGATGACTTGAAACTGGTGGCAGTGGTGGATGGGGAGGAGGGAAGGGTGGCCCTACAGGGGGACCTGGAGGCTCTGGAAAGATGGTCTAGAAAGTGGAAGCTGAGGTTCAATGCAGGGAAATGCAAGGTACTCCACCTGGGGGCCAGAAACCCGGGCCAAGTGTACACCCTGGGGAAATGCTACAAGTCTCGGTGGCTGAGAGGGACCTGGGGTGGTGGTGGATGTCAAGATGAACAACTCTGAGACTTGTAGGAGGCAGCAGCCAAGGCCAACAGGATGCTGGGATGCATCGCTAGGGGATCACCTCCAGAAGGAGGAAGTGATACTCTCTGTATAGCTGCTTGGTGGCCACACCTTGAGTACTGCGTGCAATTTTGGAGGCCACACTTAAAGAGGGACATTAACCTCCTGGAAAGGGTCCAGAGGAGGGCAACCAAAATGATTTGGGGCTTGGGGACAGGACCTATGAGGAGAGGCTCAAGAGCTAAATATGTACACATTGGAAGAGAGAAGGGACGGGGGGGACATGATAGAGGTCTTCAGGTACATGAAGAGGGTAAATAGGGGAGGAAAGGTCAGGGGGCTTCGAAGGAAGGAGGAGGGGGCCACTAGAGGGCATGGGTGGAAGCTGGAGGGAGTAAGATTCAGGGGAAAAAGGAGGAGGTGCTACTTCACTGAGAGGGTGGTGGAGCCATGGAATGTGCTGCCTAGGGGGCTAGAGGAGGCAGAGACAGTGGAGGGGTTCAAGAGGGGGTGGGACAGGTACAGGGGAAGGGTTCTGGAAGCAAAATCCAATGCAGCAAGAATATCCTGAACTGGGAAGGGAGAAGCCAGAGAAGGTGAGGGGGGCAGCAAGGTCAGCACCCAGGGTGAAGGCTGACCAAACGGGCAGACACGAAAGACCGTTAGGCCTATTCTGCTGGCATTTTAGTATGTTAGTATGTTAGTATGTTTTTTGTCCAGGACTGCAGAATACATTTTTCTGCTAGACAAACATTGAAAAACTTTGTTAAGAAAGGCACCCAATAGTTCATGTGATCTTTATAAATTTCTTTGGGTATAGTATCAGGACCCGGGGCTTTACTATTGGCCAGTTGTAATATTGTCTGTTCGGTTTCACCATATGTGAAAATAAAGGGCTGATAAGTATTGGTAAGCATCCAGTCTGGAATACTGCAAGTTGTCAAGATGATATCAGTAGTAAACAGTTTTTTAAAGAACATTACCCAATCATCCTTTGGAATATAGACAGCAAGAGAGGGGAAGTACATATTAACCTCTTCAGAAACCATAAGCCAAAATGACTTAGAGTCTTTGGGCCCGATTCTAGAAGGGAGAGATACATCTGACACAAGTTATGCAAATGTGGAACTTACGCCCAAGCAGTTGCGACATACGACTTGCACCCCATTCTAGAAACATTGCTACTTTTGGCAAGAAAATTCCCAAATGTCACAGACCGCGATATGCGGCCTATAAAAGGTTGTAAACCACAAGACAGCCATAAATAATGGCAAACTGCAATGGTGCAGAACCATGCAGCACAAGCAAACCAGAATATAGCACAACAGGGAATAGAGAGGCAGAGGTGTAAAAGAAACTTCACCCGTGATGAGGTGGACATCCTGGTAGTGGAGATGGACAAGCATCATGTCCTTCTGCTGAGATGAGGTGGGGACAAGGCCAGAAGGGACAAATGAAAGAAAACATGGGACACTGTGGCCAGGAAGGTCAATGCTGTGGGCCCTCAAAAATATAGGTGAGGGACCTACAGAAGAAATACAATGACCTGAAGCAGATTGTGAAACAAAAGCTGGCACACAACTGCCGCTGTGCCCTAGCCACGGGTGGTGGCTCAAGTCAGCAACAGACTCTAAGCAGCATAGAGAAGAGGATAGCCAGACACCTGTACTAGCAGATCATTAGCGGCGACACCGACGTGGACACATGCAGGTGGCAGGGTGGCACAGGTATGTAGAGTGGTGGGAAATGCATGTAATGTGAGTGGGTGCATGGAATGCTGCATTTGGCACTGCCATGCTGGACAGTGTCCATGCATGTGAAGTGTGCTGTGTGGCCATCCATGTCTGCAGTTGTGGACAACACACCCCAACGCAAGGATGTGCACCATGCAGACGCCCACCGGAAGGGGCAAGGCTCTGCAACATGCAAATCCCCAACTGGGGGGTGAAGGGACAAGGCTATGCAACATGTGAATTGAGTGTACTGGTGTCTGCTGGACAAGGAAAGTGACATCTGGGGGAGGAACAGGGCCCTGCAGCATGTACATGACCACCAGGGGTTGGGGGGCAAGGCTCTACAACATGTGAATTGAGTGTACTGGTGTCTGTTGGACAAGGAAAGTATAACCTGGGGGAGGAACAGGGTCCTGCAGCATGTAGATGCCTACAGGGGGTGGGGAGGCCAGGCTCTGCAACATGCAGATGACCAATGGGGGGAGGTGAAGGGGCAAGACTGTGCAACATGCGAATTGAGTGTACTAGTGTCTGTGGGCAAGGAAAGTGTAACCTGGGGGAGGAACAGGGTCCTGCAGCATGTAGATACCCACAGGGGGTTGGGGAGCTAGGCTCTGCAACATGCAGATGACCACTTGGGGAGGTCAAGACTCTGCAACATGCAGATGACCACCTGGGGTGGGGATGATCAAGGCTATGCATCATGTAGTCGCCAACCTGTTGGGTGAGGGTAGGGGCAAGGCTGTGCAACATGGAGATGCCTGCCTATTGTGGGATGGGGTGCTGACAATGGGGTGCTGTGTCGTACAATCACTGATAGCATGTCCATTCTACAGGTACAGCAGCAGTGACAGATGCCAGAGTTGCCAGTGGCAAAGGACCTACTGGAAGCCAGCAGCACAGCGGGGACAATGCAGACTCCACTGATGACATCAGCAGCACCACCACCTCAACAAGCAGCAGCACCACCTCAAGAACCTCATCCCCAGACACACCGGTGGACATGGAGGAGGCAGACAGCAGTGAGGCCAGTGTCACGGGAGTGAGCATGGAGGGCGACACCAGCAATGGTACAGACAGTGGGGAGTAAAGCACCCAGACCAGCCAGGGTGATGGTGACAATGTGGATAGCCAAGCAGCAGATGGTGGGGATGGGAGTGTGGCTGGTGAAGGTGAAGGGGATACTGGGACTGTGGCAGCCAACAGAATGGGGACCATGACAGGGGATACAAGCCCCATAATTAGTGCAGAGCTAGAGGTGCAGCTGGATGATGCTGTGTGTTAGTTGCAGGACCAGCTGTCCCCACCTGCATACATTGGCAATTCAGTGACTACTGCCACTCAGTTGTGGCTGGCCAGGGGGATATGGCACAGGAACTGACAGCCATACAACAGGTCCTCTGGGAACACCATCAGAGCCTAGATGTACACCTGTCATCCATCAGCAACAACATGCTCGCCACTGCAAGGGAGAACATGGCAGTGATGTCCAGCATGGTACAGGCATTACATGGCATAAGGGACTGTGCCCAGGGACAGATGGGGGCCATGGAATGGTGCACTTGTGCCATGGAACATCTAGTGGCACAGCAACAAAGCCACAGTGAGGCAATGGCCACCACCATGCTGTCCATATTGAACAGCCTACATGTGCTGCACCACCAGTTACACATGTCACATTGGCTGGCCCTGCAGAACCCCAGCCAGGTAGAACCCATGCACCTGCATACATACCCCTCCAGCCAACATGTGCAATGGCAGCATCACAAGCTGGACCAGAACCCCACATACAAGTGGCTGCCCATGCTACCCACAGCACAGTGGTCCCAGACCATGCAACCAGAGGACCTGTCAGCACACAGACTGTGATGACAACCTGTGCTGCTACTGTCACGGTCATTGAACAACTGCTGCCCATCATGGAACACACACAGGCCAGGAGGCCAGAGCACAGTACCAAGCCCTGTGCAGGCTCAACAGGGCACACATCCAGGCTCAACAGCCACACTGGAGGAAATGTCAGCTGTAATGGGCCCACTTGTGGATGGTGGTCTGAGTAAGGCTGATTCCACACTGCAGCTGACCACAGTGCCTAGGCAGAGTAGGAGGGGGAGGAAGTGGAAGGCCGGGTCTGTGGAAGGGACAGACACTGGGACACAGGACAACATCCCTACTGAGGCACTGCCAGGGTATGGACAGAACACCACCATGGTGGTTGCTGCACAGGAGCACACGACATAACAGACCAGTAGTGTCAGGACATGGCAAAGCTGTGCTAAACAGTAATAGTATGCAGGGCCGCATGCTAAAGTTGATGTTATGGGCATTTGCCAATGTACTGCATGTCCAGGGACATATGGTGTGCTATGTACTGTATGGTGGGAGGGAGTGGATACACATTGCACTGCAGAGGGTGTGTTCGTTGGTATGTGTGTGCGTGGTTGTGTGTGTGTGTGCTGGGAAGCACAGGTTACCACAATGTATATAATACCACTGTCACCGCCACCACCTAACATGATGCACTGTGAATTAAATAGCACTATTCAGACATTGTTGTCCTGTGTTGTGTGTGTATCAAACATGGCCCCACCCATGGACAGGCCCTTGCTGTGGCTATGCAGTTGACCATGGGTGTGTGTGTGGTCAGTACAGTAATGTGTCACCGGTGACAGATACATCATGGGGAGTGCCGCAGCATGGACAGATGGCCATGTGTGCATCACCCGGATGCTGCATTGTGTGGTGGGCGTGGGTAATGGGCAGAGCTGCACCATACACCATGCAGACACCAGACACCATGTTGTCTACCAGGGGCAACCATGTCCAACACCCTGCCATGGCACATTGGTGGGGGTGACTGTGTGGGTCATGTACATGTGTATGGCATGTGCAGCAATGCCGTTGGGGTGGCAGGAGATGTGGTCAACAGCACACAGCTGATACTGTGCTGGGGTTGGGGAATCCATGTGCACTGCCAGCATACTGGCCAGTGCGAGGGTGGCATGTGTGCATGTGCCGTTAGTAGCATGGTGGTGAAAGCCATGTCCAACACCACCCATCCACAAAACAGCAACAATGTCACTGTTGAACCCTATACACCCAGATATATTGGAACAAGCACCACACAATGCGGATGGAACACTATCCACAGGATACATCAGCGGCATGGAAACCAAAGGGCAGAGACATATCAGCACACCCATCCCAGTTGCACTGTCACAGCAACTCAACACTGTGAACCACCACCAGCCTGCTAGCCACCCACACCTACAATCAGGGGCAGTACAAGCCCAGTCACAGACTCTTTTGTGCGTGATATTCATTGATGATGGGAAACAAGTTCACCCCATGTTCCTGTGTGTACAACATACTCAGTCGTGGCAAAATACCTTGTTGTTGTAGCCACCAGGCACCACATACCAGCTATGGCCACTGGTTTATGTTCATAGTGTTGCCATGACAGGTGTGCAGCACCAGGAGGCACACCTCTGTTGTTGGACTGTGGCCTTCACCACCATGACAAGGTGCCACCGGTGCCACCTGCAGATCGATGGACATAGGCAGGTGTTGTGGTGCCATGCAGGCCCATGAGTAGCACAATGTACCATCTCCTGTGTTGACAGGGCATGGGTACATAGCACACCACAGTGCACTGTTGTCAGTTCATTGCAGTGTGTTGAATTGTACCATCGTGAAGTGCCAACAGCTGTGTAGTGTGCAGCCGCCACACATTTGCCATATGTGAGATGTGGCAACACATACAGCAGCACTGCAGTGTGCATGCACGTACCCACATGTGTACAATGGCAGCCACACATGCAGTACAGATGGTATGGACAGTCAGACAACACACAGGGACACAGTGGTTGTGTTAAATGTGAAACAGTTTAATAACAGCCAGCAACAACAATATACACATACATACATTCCTCCCCACCCACAGTACAACAATGAACAGGTGACACAACCCCCACCCCCAGCAGAACACAACCTAAACATGTATAAAACAACCCCATCCACACAGCCCCCTCTACATGGCAACTACAGCATAGTCTACTAACAGCTCCCCACCCCCACACCACAGTAAAAATAGGTAACACTCCCTTAAACCCCAGGACATGTAGGCCCAGTACACATGCATGCTCCCCACCCACATCGCACAGCCCACTTAGCCATCCACATGGGTGGCGTGGTCACAGTTCACATGGGTACAACATTATTCCCCCCTCCCCAACCCCCAAAGCATTCAACAACAGTAAAACATGTACAATCCCTCACATGTAACCCCCCCAAGAGACACCAGTCCAGTAGTGTGCATTGGTGACCCACACACTACACACACTAGTCCCTGTTCTGGAGTTCGGTGAGCAGGGCACAGAGAGACCCATGCAGCCTGGACACATCTGCCATAATGGCTTCAACAAGGTCTGCCAGTCACCTGTACTGGTTGGCAGGCTGTTGTATCTGGGCCTGCAGCCCTGCATCAGCCACTGCTGCTGCCACTATCACAGGCAACATCTGCACTGCTGGATGGCCTGTCCACCATGACAAGTCCTGCCTCATGCTGCTGTGCCTCTTGCCCCCCCTGTATCCTCCTCTTGCCCCTGTCCATGTGGTGACAGGTCTCCAATGTCCCCCACTGTGTCATCTCGCTGGCTGCCACCATCCTGGCCCTCAGTCTCTCCTACACCTGCCTTCACGGCTGCAACAGCATGGCCCTGGACACCCATGTTTTCTGTAGCCTCTGTGCCCTCCACATGCACCTCCTCTGCCTCTACAGCCTGCGGTGCCATGGGCTGTGGGTGTGCACCCTGTTCCACCTCCTCCTACTCCTCATCCAACGATTCTGGTGGCAGTGGGTGGGCTCTCCTCCTCATCCACCTTGTTCGCTGGGCATACACAATGGTGTCCCACTCCTTTTGCTCCACCATGGCCCTGAGGAGGACCCTATGTTGGGTGGGTACTGATGGGCACTCACCTGTTTCAGGGGAATGTGACACATGTGAGTCTCCACTGTCGGTGGTCACTTTGTGATGGTGCATGTGCTGGCAGGGTGTAAGTGTGGCATGCTGCAACCATTACCACATGGGCCACTGGCCCACACTTACCTTGATGGTGTTGTCTGTGTGGTCCCTATTGCTCAACAGGCTGGGCATGGTCTGGGCATGATCTGTACATCCTCCTGCCACCATCTGTCTGGTACTGCTCCATCCTGTGACAAGAAAGGTGTGATACATGTCAGTCAACATTGCACACGTACACGTACATGTTACTGTGGCACCTGTCAGTGTGCCGGCAGGGTGTCATGCTCACCTTCCCTGGGTCTACCTCCACCTTCATGTCTGCATCATGCCTTGCATGATGTGGCCCAGTATATCTCTGTCCCTCCTGTAGAGGTCCACTTGTGCTTTAACTGCCTGGGAGTCCTCCTGACACCTGCGACATCCTGCAAGCGTGCACTAATGGCCCTCCACACCCTGTCCCTCTCCCTTGGTGGGTGTCCCCTGCACCCTGGTGGTAGCAGTGTGGTGTGCCACTGCTGCACCAGGTTGACCAATTGTGCAGTTTCAGCTGCAATGAAGTTGGGTGCTCTCCCACTCAATGTGGTCATTTTGATGGCCCTGACACAGCTGTGCTCACCATACATGGTGTCTATGTCCTCTTTCAGCTCTGTCCAGCCTCCCCTGCCCCTGTTCAAGCCTGTGGCATTGTTACTATTAGGTTGCACATGTCTATCACATGTGCTGCTAGCATGACACATGCAGGCCGTATTTGCGTATGAACTCTCTGCATGCCGCATATGCATATGACTTCATCTTATGCCACATATGTGTAAATATTTTCACGCAACTGCTTGTGTGTTTTGTACGCAAGTGCAAGAAATTATCAGGGCATTCCAAGTCACATTGTAATGCTCTGTGTGGCTGTGTCTACGGGTGCAGTTCCCATACATATGCAACATGCAGCATGCCATGCCTCAATAATGCACATGTGTAGTGCATGCCACCACACTCCTGTTCTGAAAGTATTGGTGTTTCCACATCCTTTTTTTTGAAATTCAACTTTATTAGTTTAAGAATTACAACAGGTCAGTCAATCCACACAGAACTGTACATGGAGTAAAAGAAAAACAACACATCAAAATAATAAAAAAAAAACAAAAAAAACCAACTACACGCCCCCCCACAAAACCTCCCTCCCACAACATCCAGAAATCTATAACTACATAACTACACCATTTCTCACCCACCCTAATCCTCCCCGAGTGTGCGTTATATTTATTAAACAGGTAAACATAGACAGCCAGTCCTTAAACAATGGGATTGGCTTTAAGATAGAGGAGAAAAGAAAGGGAGAAGAAGGTTAAATAGGGTTTCAGAGACCGAGCCAGGAGGTCAGTGGTGTAGATAAAGCGTGTATAATTTGTCCCATCTTTTGTGGAATAAATCCATCCGGTTGCGGGAGCTAGCAACGAGTCTCTCCATGTTAAAGCAGGTTGACAAGTCTTTTAACCACTCAGTATATGTTATGGTTAGTTGGTCAGTCCAATGCTTGAGGACTAGTCTTTTGTGTTTCCACATCCCGAACTCTGTGTTACACACATACATGTGCAGGCCACATACTGCACAGCACCTAGCATATCCCCCCCCCCCCATGTGCTACTGCCCTGTGAGGGGTCATGCAACCACATGCCTGTTGTGCTGGTGTATGAGTACCATGTTCTGTTGTGTGTGTCACATAGTTGTGTGTGGCTACATTCTCTACAGCACACAACACTGGTGCTGGTGCCCCCCCATGTATGATGCCACCCTGCACGCACCACCTCTGCACCGCATCGTACAGGTCACACATCATCATACCTGTGGTGACATGACACAGCTGTCACCGTGTGCCCCATGTCAGCGGTGTTACAGGTTGTGCACCAGGTTGCCCCGTTGGTTGTGCAATGTCCCCACACCCTGGCCACTCTGTGGTACATTTACAGTCTCCCACCTTGGGCACACTCCAATGTCCATGTGTGTGCTGGGTGCACTGTTCCCTGGCCTTCTTCCATACCTCTGTCCTCCGGTCATAGCTGTGTGCGTGTGTTGCACTGCCGGGCACTGCTACATCACATGAATACTGTTGCCACTATACAGTGTCACTGTGTTCAGTGTTCAATACCAGTCGGCATTGCTGTATGGTGGTATGTTCACCATAGCTGGGTGGATGCTTGCTGATGGTCCTGCCTGCTGGTGCTGTGTTGTCCATTAGTTGAAGTGCTGTGCAATCAGCTCATGAGGTGCCCATTGCTTGCCTGGGCCAGTGCAGCCTGGTTTTGTTGCTATCTGCCATGGTCATGTGGAACGACATCCTCTTCTTTCTCATTCTCTTCCACATCCATGTCTGGAGGTGGCACACGGTTCTTTACTGCAATATTCTGCAGCATGCAGCACACCATGAATAACTTGCATGTTGTCTCAGGGCTATAATGGAGTGCACCTCCCAATATGTCAAGGCACTGAAACCGCGACTTCAGGACACCAAAGGTAAGCTCAGTGACACACCTGGTGCTGCTGTGTGCGTCATTGTAACTGGTCTCAGCATGGGTGCATGGGTGGCATAGTGGTGTCATGACCCAGGGCATTTGTGGGTGGCCACTGTCACCTGTGGATGGAATGTCACATCATCAGGTTTGCTTGTTGTGTGTTGCACATGTGGTACTGCGGTCAGTGTATGTACATAGCTGTGCTGCTGTGTACTGTTTGCAGCTACTTAGCAGCTATCTGCCTGGGTGCTGTCCCCTCTGGAATGCCTCATGTAGGCCACAGTTGTGGAGGATGTATGCATCATGGATGGAACTAGGGTACTGGGCTACCACATCCAGTATGTGGCACTGCCTGTCACACACTACCTGGATACTCATGGAGTGGTAGCCTTTACGGTTCACATACACATCCACCTCACCTGGTTGTGCCCTGATGGCCACGTGTGTGCAGCTGATGGCGTCAAGCACATGGGGAAACTATGTGATGTCATAGAAGGACTGCTTCACCACCTGCTGTTGCTGTGCCTCCTGGGGGAAAACAATGTACTCCCCCATTCACCCCACTATTGCATCCCGGAACTGCCGCAGGCACCTGGACATTGCAGGCTGTGAGAGTCTACAGTGTTGCCTGTGGGTGTCTGGAATGTTCCTGTGGCAAGGAAGCACAGTGTAGCACTGACCTTCACTTCCACAGGGATGGGGTGTCCCCTATGGGTGGCACTCTGTAGGCCATCGCACAGTCCTGTAATCACTGCCTTTGGCATATGGTAGTGTGTTATGCACTGGTCATCCATGAGGTCGAGGTAGGATGTCCTGGCTTTGTACACTTGTGGCACTTGGTGTCTGGTGGCTATGTGCTGTACTTGTTGCTGCTTGTTCCCCTGGATCTACCCATTGAGTTGCCTGCAGTGCCTGTGCCGCCTGTCTAGTAGCACTCCTCCAAATATAGCTGTGGGTGCTGCCATCTCTCTCAGTCTGCCTCTCTCTCACTCTGTGGCTTGTCCTCAAACTGATGTTCTACAGTGTCTCTGCTTCTTGCCTGGGAGGCCTCCTTTTATACTGCGTGAGTTACACCTGCCCTCACCTGGTGTAAGTTACGCCTTTTGCCTTTGGCATATCAGGCCCATTAGAGCCTTCCAGAATCCCGCCATGGCATACCTGGCTGCATTTCTGGGCATAAGCCCATTTACGCAATTGTGTATCCATGGGGATGTCACAACTGTGGCGTTAAGTCTGCTTGGGCATAGTTAATTTACGCTGTGGCACATGCCACTTTCTAGAATCATGCATGTCACAACTGCATGTCACAACTATGGGTTGTGACATATTATTTGTTGCAACTGAGTTATGTTTAGGCATATGCAGTCTAGAATCGGGCCCTTTGGCATTTATTATTTGGTACATCTGCTGCCATTCTGTTTGAGAGAATTTCAATTTCTTCATTGACAAAAACTTTTTATAAGATTTTCTTGCCAAGTTCAATGATGCAAAATTAAGCTGAGATATTTTTTTAACAAACCTCACTTACCTTCCTAGCTTATGTTTTTCCATATTACATTGCATATCGAACCAAGTAGGGGAACCATTTTTTCCAGCATTAGAATAAATCTTTTTGCTGATACACTGTAAACAAGGTTCCAGTTTTTCCTTTAAATACTAGCCAAAATTGGTCCTTTAGCAATTGAAAATAGATGAGTCATAGGGGGTGTATAAATGACTTCACCAACTCTTTCCCTATTTTGTAAAGTAAGAGCTAGTTTACATTGGCCTATGGAAGCCAGAGGTCTCAAATGGTTATTCTTATTGGCGGGAGATTGTTCCTTCATTGAAATTTTCATTGTTAATAAAAGTGCTGCATGATCACTTTCAGGCCTCATATATGTGCAAAGATTTTTAAAATACTCATGACTTTCAGGGGAGATTAATATATAATCAATAATACTCTGATCAGAGGCAGAGAAGAAGGTACAAGGGCCTTGCAAGTCTCCCTCCACTCTGCCATTGAGAACCAAAAGGTTATCGGTAATTAACTTGACAAGCTGTTTACCTCCTTCATTAACTACTTTGTCTGAGGAATTTCTAACAGAGAGATCCCCCAGATATATTGGCCTGGATACTCAAAGCAATTGCACATGAATAATTGCGGAGATGCACCATAGAGCGATATTCAGTGAGAGCAAATGCACAGCACAAGTTGCAGTACGCCAATGTGCAATAGAAATGTATGTATGTGCAAGGGCAAGGAGCGGATCCATGAATATGTGGTACAGCACGATATTCAACCGCTGGGTAATGGTGCAAGTGAGGAGCAACTACCAGTTGCGTGGAGCAGACTTGAGCCTAAAAAAACAGGGAGCAAGTAGGAGGAGAGCACTTGCGAGAGAGGGGAGCAGGAGAGTGGGAGACAGACAGGTCATCTGAGAGAGTAAGAGGGAGACAGGGAGAGGAAGAGAAGGACAAAGAGAAAGAGAGTGCATGTGAGAGACAGAGAGAGAGAGAGAGAGAGAGTGCCACACAAGGAGGCCCACTGAGGGAGGGGGAGAGAGTGGGTGCCCAACAGAGCCACCGGACCCAAAAAGAGTGACACAGACACTCACAGGGGTGGGCAACAGAGCCAGCAGGCAGAACCCAGCCAGCAGCAGGGGACACAGGGGGGCCCTGCGGAGTGACAGGCACTGTCCCACAGAGCCGGGGGGGGCAGTGGAGCCGGACGCCCAGGGGTGACAGGACAACAGGGGCCATGGCCAGTGTGGCATTCCAGGTGGAGGCCATAATGAGGGGTGTGAGGAGGCAGGAGACAGAGCAACGTGGCTGTGGAAGGGCCCATCGACGGTACACCTGTAACAGGTGGTACCAGCCCCGCATCAGCTTTGAGATCCATGCTGACACAGAGATCGTGAGCTGGTATCGCCTGAGCTGGGCAATTCTGAGGCAACTCTGTGAGCTGTGCAGTGAGGAGATGCAGGTATCCACTAGACGGAGCCATGCCCTGACAGTGGAGACAAAGGTAACACCTGTCATGTGCCTGCTTGCCACGGGCATCTTCCAGAGACCAACAGGGGACACCACAGGCATAACCCAGTCAGCCACATCATGATTTCTCACACAATTCCTCAATGCCCTGCTGCCACATGCTGAGGAACACATCTACTTCCCCAGCACACAGGAGGAGCATACAGCAACAATGCAGGAGTTCCACAGGGTTACACGTATGCCTGGTGTGCTAGGGTCCATCAACTGCACCCATGTGGGCATCCGCATGCCACCTGGTGCAGAGGGGGTAGCCTACATCAACAGAAAGTGCTACCCCAACATCAACTGCCAGGTGGTGTGCGATGCCAGGGGGGCACATAACCAATGTCTGTGCCACACATCCTGAGGGAGCACATGACACCTTCATCTGGTACAGCTCAGCACTGTGCCAGAGGTTCAAGAGTGGGGACATCCCAACAGGACATCTTGTGGGTGAGTATGGTGAGACCATGGGCAGCTAGGTACAGCAGGGCATGGAAGGAAGGCGGCCAAGGCAGGGGGACCACCGTGTGCATCTGGGAGGGACATGGGGCACAGTGACAGGGGTCACCTGGCTAACCCTCTCTCTCTCTCTCTCCATCTCCCCCCACACAAGTGACAGTGGGTACCCACTCAGGCTCTGGCTGCTCACTCCCTACCGGCACCCGTCATCCCCAGTGGAAGAGCAGTACAATGAGGCACACGCCAGCATGCGGAACATCATTGAGCATGTGTTTGGGATGCTGAAGGCACAGTTCTGTTGCCTGGACAGGTCTGGTGGTGCCCTACAATACAGCCCCTCGAAGGCCTGAGGCCTTTTCCTGGCCTGCTGCATGCTGCACAACATGATCATTGACCATGGGATAGCTGTTGAGGCCAATGAGGGGAACAGCAGTGGGGACGATGGGGGTGTTGGGTGAGCAGCCCACACCCGGGCAGAGGTATCCCCAGCTCATGTGGCTGGCACGCCACCTGTGAGACACAATAGCATGGGAGCACTACGGTACACGCAGGTAGGTGGACAAACACCCATGCGCAGAACTGACACAGTGGCAGGGTACACAGGCATGTGTGGGCATGAACAAGGCCATGCACTCACAGTGCCGTGGCAGTGCCACATGGCCACATGCAACATTACACCACAAGTACTGCGCAGCATTACACACACACACACACACACACAGTGGCACCTGCAACCATGTGACCGGGTACTAGCACGTGGTGTGGATCAGACACAGGGCACTGGTGCACATGAGCAACCAGTGTTGAGAAGGCATCATCATGCACATGCCACATGGGCCAGCGGCAGGGGAGGTGCACATATGGGCATCGTGTGGTGCACCATACGGCTGCCATGACCATGCCATGCACACACACACAATGCCCATGTGCACACAGGATGGTGGCTGCAGACAGCAGACAGGGAGGTGTGAACATCAGGTCAGCCGTGCAGACACACGGCTGCCATGGACATGGGAATGGCCTCACTGTGACCACCCAATAGACACAGGCTGTGTGATGGCCACTGGGCGGTCTGCAATCACCCCCCAGGGGTGGGACTGTGGGACCATGACCGGGTACTCGGAGGGGTCTGCAGGCTCCCAAACAGGCCCACACTAGGTGTGCCTGGGATGCCCACAGTGGATCCTAGCATTGACACAGTTTGGTTCACCCAACGCTGGGGCCGTGGGGCGGACATTGCACTCTGCGGTGTTTGTGGCAGTCGGCCATGCCATATGGCAGCCATTGGGGCAAGGCCGACCGAGATCGCATTGGCAATGCAGTCCAGGGCTGTGGTCATGTCCTCCCACAGGTGTTAAATGGCCTCCAGGACGTGCACGGTGCCCCTCTCATGCTGCTCAGCTGCCTGGCACACCTCTGTGCGGAGTGCCCACACCCCAGCCATGAGCAGCACTTGTTGCTCCACGGAGGCCCGCAGAAATCGGGTGTGCTCGCCCAAGGGTTTAACGCTTTGGGGTGCATGGGCAAGGTGCCGACCCTTTGGTGTTGTACGACTGTGCTGCATGGCCCCCTGCTCAGGTGGGTGCTGCACAGCGTGGTCCTCATGGAGATGGGCAATGCCAGGTGCTTCAGTGGTGGACACAGCTCCCGGCCTCCCAGCATCTCCAGCCATCTGCTGCTGCCCCTCCAGCCCCTGTGCTCTGGCCAGCGCCTGTGCAGGTGCCCCGCCACCCTGCCCCACTGTGCCTGCTCACACAGTGGCACCAGGGTAGTGGTGGGCAGCTGTTCCACCACCAACAGGCTACCAGCTTGGCTCCCAGTGCTGGTGTTTGGTATGGGTGTCTTCCCTCTGACAAGACCCCCACTGTCCAGGACTATGGTCAGATCATCATCAGTGTTGGAACCCCACCCCGATCTGTGTCTCTGCAGAGAGCACACCATGGCTGGTGTCTTGCTGGAACACAGCCAGGGCCTCATCCGCCACCACGTCTGGGACAGCCAGCTGGATGGCGGTGGTGTTCTGCAGCCTATTGGGCCCCTGGATGCCTGTGGAGGTGGATGGCTGCTCCTCTGGGGCTGGGCGGGCTCCCACGACAGCTGCAGGTGCCTCTGCCACTGCATGCTAGTGAGACAGTGCTGTAAGGGAACACAGATAAGTTAGAGCTGCTGACTTCACAGGCCCCAGGCCCCCCCGCCCACCTGCCATACCTATTCATGCAGTCTGGAAGCCACCTCCTGGCACACACTCCACTGCATTACACCACATGGTGGCTGCCACCATTTCCTCCTGTGGCGTGAGCTGTGTCATGGTGGCCTGGCTCCCCTCTGTTACCGACCTGGCAGCCCTAATGGCCGCCACCTTCTTCTTTATCTGATGCTTGTCAGTGCCCACCTTTTACTTGCACTCCTGTGCAGACCACTGGTGGCTGCCCTGCTGGTTCACGGCCTCCACTACCTCCTCCCAGGCTGTGATCCTGGCCTGGGGTGTGCCAGTGGTGCCACTCAGCAAAGGCTCCCTGTCAAGGTATGCCTCAAACAGGGCATCTGCCTCCACTCTTGTAAAGTTGGGTCTGCGCTTCTGGGCAGACCCACGCTCCTCACCGTCCTTGTGCTCCTTGGCAGAAGACACCAGGAGAAAGGACTGCTGTGTGACTGGACTTCTCTGCTGGGACTAAAGAAGAAGAACTCTTGTACTTGGACCTTTAATTTAGGGTAAAAAAAACTAACAAACAAAACAAAAAAAAAAGTGTGTGTTTGTCTGAGTTAACTGAACTGAATGGTTATCTGAACAGTTATCTAGGTGTAAATCTCAGGTGATTGAAAGGACTTAATAACTGTGAGGTTTAAATTACTTGTAGAAAGATCTAGTAAGTAGGGGGAGTAGCTTAGCTAGAAGGAAGCTACACTTAAAGACTGCCTTAGAAAGATTCTAATAGCTTGGCAGAAGACACCAGGAGAAAGGACTGCTGTGTGACTGAACTTCTCTACTGGGACTATATTGCCCTCCTTCCCTCCCCTCCACTCTCCCACCCAAAGCTAGTTCTGTTTTTATAGTCACAGGATTTGACTGACAACAGGAACTTCCTGTTTGGGAGCAGGAAGTGAGTGATCACAGAACCACCAAAGACCCACCATCCTAGAAGGGCAAGAGTAGCTCTCTGGTCCCCTCTAGCTGCTGGAGGTCTGCCTCTGAGCAAGTAAGGGGTCTACTGAGAAATATAGGATATTCTTGTCTCAGAACAGGACAATCAGGAGCTTAAAGGGCACACAGGCAGAAAGTAAGGAGAGAGAGAAAAAAAAAACAGGAAAGTGTAAGGATTGCAAACAGTTAAGGGGCCAGAAATAAGACATGATTGGAATGGTGCAGTGCAGTGGCTGTGGAGCAGCAGTCTTCCTGGAGACGTTCTGGAAGATGCGGTGTTGTCCCATCTGCAGGCATGTCTCTGGGCTGAAGGAGGAGGTTGCTCATCTCCAGGCTGAGTTGGCCAGGATTTGTGGGACCTCCTCTTCCATCCAGGGACCACCAGTGCCACTGCTGTTGCATCAGAGGTTGCCAAGAAAGAGGAGCAGTTGGACCACAGTGGGCTCAGGGAGGGTGAGGGTGGTGGAACAGAGGCGCATTCCTCCAGTTGTACCTCTCCACAATTCCTATGCCATTCTGGCAAAGTGTGATTCTTCTATGGAGGCATCCGTAGTGGAGACCAAGGAGGATGCTGGGAACCTCCACAAAGGAGACCCACAGGAGGGTGGCAGGGGACCCCACAGGGGAAGGAAACAACTCCTGGTGTGGGACTCCATTGTTAGGAAGGTAGAACTGGGGGAGGAAGGGGAGAAGGAGGTAAGGTGCCTGCCTGGTGCCATGGCTTGGAGGGACAGAGAGCGAATCCTCAGGCTTGCCGGAGCAGCTGCACAGGGGAGGGAGCTGGATGTCATTGTCCACCTAGGGACAAATGACCTGGCTAAGAAAGGGATTAGAGAAGTGCAGGAAGAGTTTGTGGAATTGGGAGGGCCTTAGTCAAGTAGCACACACGGTAACCTTCTTGGAGGTGCTGCCCATCTATGGCATAGAAGAGGCTAGGGTGTTCCACACCATGGGATTCAATCAGTGGTTGAAAAACTGGTGTGGAGCTCAGGGATATGGCTTCATTGGGGACTGGGGGTCCACCTGGAGTGATGCAAGCCTATACTGGCATGATGGGCTGCATCTGTCCGGGAGGGGAACCAGGATCCTAGGTGATAGGTATAAATGCTTCACTGGCAAGCATTTAAACTAGTCAAGGGGGGAGGCACTGAAAAGGAGCAGGGAAATCCTAGCCCCCTCAAATAATCACGGTAGTAAGTGCGGCAAACACCAACATAGAAGTGTCAATAGGGAGAAAGGCAGGGGTAAATGGAGAAAGTGACAAAGGCAAGAAGGACAGGGATGGGGCAAAAGGGAGTAAGGCCATCAGGAAATGGAGGGTAATGAGTACCAATGCCCATAGTCTGGGCAACAAGCTCCCTGAGCTGGTGGCCTTGATGGAAGAGGGATGCCTGGATATTGTAGCAGTCACAGAAACATGGTACACAGAGAACCATGACTGGGATGTTAACATACCAGGGTACATCACCTACAGGAGAGACAGGCAGGGGAGAAGAGGGGGAGGAGTAGTTCTCTATGTAAAGGAAGGGATAAAAGCAACTGAACAAAAGAGTAAACAGGGAGGAGAGGAGGCACTGTGGGTCACCTTGGAGACTGGAAAGGGCACCACAATCTGCACAGGGTTGGTACAGACCCCATGTCAGGGGGAAGGCATGGACAAGGATATGATAGAAGGCATTCTTAGAATGGCAGACAAAGGGGAGATACTGTTGATGGGAGACCTGAATATGCCAGATGTTAACTGGAGCACATTTGCTGCAGCCACATCCATGAGCAGGGCCATTCTTGATGCCCTACAGGTAGCAGGCCTCAGACAGCTAGTTTCAGAACCCACTCATGAGGGAGCAATCTTAGACTTCATACTCTCAAACGGGGGCAGTGAGAGGATCTCAGATCTAGAAATGGGTTGCCATCTGGGGACAAGTGACCATCAAACAGTGTGGTTCATGATAAACTCAGCTACAGAGTCAAGCCATACAAAAGTGAGGGTACTGAACTTTAGGAGGGCTGACTTTGGCAAGATGGGAGAGTACCTCAGAAAAGCACTAGCAAACAGGCTAGAAGGAGGTGTGAAGCAACGATGGAGAATCATCAAAACTGCCATCACAGAGGCAACAAGCCTTTGTGTGAAGCAAATAAACAAATCAAAATGAAAGAAAAGGCCACTATGGTTCTCAAAAGAGCTGGCTGTGAAAGTCAGGAAGAAAAAGATAGCATTCCGGAAGTATAAGAAAACACAGAAGGAGCAGGACAGAGAGCTGTACCAGTTAAGGCAGAAGGAAGCAGGGAGGGAAGTCAGAATAGCAAAAGCCCAAACTGAGGAAAAGATAGCCAACTCAGTTAAGAAGGAGGATAAAACCTGTTATAGGTACATCAGCGAGCGAAGAAAGACAAAGGGAGGGATAGTGAGGCTGAATAGAATGAACAGTGGGTGGGCAGAGGGGGACAGTGAAAAAGCAGGGATAATGAACGAACGAATATTTCTGCTCAGTATTCACAAATGAGGAGAGACTAAAGGAGCTTAATATGTATACCCTTGAGGAAAGAAGGGAGAGGGGAGATATGATAGAAACGTTTAAGTACCTCAGCGGAATCAACAAAGTCCAAGAGGGTAGCATCTTTCAGAAAAAGAGACGTGCAAGAACAAGGGAACACAATTTAAAGATAGAAGGAGGGTGGTTCAGGGGCAATGTGAGGAAGTATTATTTCACAGAGAGGGTAGTGGATGCATGGAACAGCCTTCCTGAGGAGGTTGTGGGGTCTAAAACTGTGGGAGAATTCAAGAATGCATGGGACAGACATAAGGCAATTCTTGTGGGGGGTAGGAAGAAATAGGCTGTTGGTTAACTAGGATCTGCAGCCTATCCTGTAGGTAGGGAAATGGGCAGACTAGATGGGCCAAGTGGTCCTTATCTGCCATCAAAGTCTATGTTTCTATGTTTCTATGATGCTCCCTGTGGACATGGACATGTGGTTAGTGGCTGCAGCGGCCCACCCCAGCCATCCAGCACCCTGTGCTGGCCATCCCCTTGGAAGGTGCAACTTACCTCTGATGGTTGCAATACCGGTCCATGGCCTGTGTTATGTGATGCCTTTATAGCACATCACATGCAAAGGAGCTGATGTGCAACTGTAATGACATGCACATGTACTCATTGTGCCGTGGATAGGCTGATGAACTAATCTGCATATGACGGCTGAATATCGCACTGTTGAGCATTGCGCAATGGATTTGCTCAGGTGCATGTCATCGCGCAATGCTGTGACATGCACAGTGCACACTCACCAACACACATGTGCCACTGCAAATGCTTTCGCCTATTGAGCAGCGTGCACTAGATGCACTGTAGGGGCCATTGTGCCCTAGGCGCCATTGACTCTATGGCACTGGGGCGCTATGGGGCTATGGTGCTCGGGCACTATAGGGGCTATGGCACTCGGGTGCTATAGGGCCTATGGCACTCAGGCACTGTAGGGCCTATGGTGCTTGGGCACCATAGGGCCAATCGTGCTCAGGTGCTATTGAGCCCATGGGGTGTGGTGCCTTCATGGCCCTATTGTGCAACATGCATCCTGCGCCTGCTGACCCCTGACCCCTGGTCTGCCTTATGCCCCCCCAGGGACCTCTGCTCCATGTGCCAGTGTGGCCACACCCATGCTGCATATCCCCAGAGATGCACAGTTGCTGCAGACGGCGCATCTCTGTGCGAGGCACGCATCCCATGCATGTTGAGCACATGCACTACTGGGCTCCATTTTGGAGCCAGGTCAAGCTGGTGACCCTGGTGGCCCAGGTGGAGCCCCATAGTGCCAGCCTGTTTGTCCAGCAGCCCCTCAACAGACCCAGGACTGAGGTGTGGCAGGACATTGCCAGGCTAGGGTGCACTCTGTGCTTGGGTGGTGGGGGCGGTGGGCCCATGTTGTGGCTGTGTTCTGATGTGTGCCTGTCTGTGTTCCCATCCTAGGACCTGAAGACCGGAGGAGAGTCAGGGTGGCTGGGACACCTGGTGGTCCACAGCAGGCCACTGCAGGCCCATCGGCTGTTGGTGGAGGCCCGGGCAGGTGTGCAGTGCTGGGACCAGTGCGTGGAGTGCCATGGGGAGCAGGTAGGCACTGTGCATTCCCACACTGTTGTGCAGGGTGGGTGGCGGGGGTGTGGGTATGGCCTTGGTCCCCTGTGGCTTGTGCTGTGGCAGCTATATTCAATATATGGTGCAGTGTGCGTGGCACTGCAGGGCAGCCATTGCATGTGCGTGGCAGCTGTTGGTGGGCCGGGTGTGCATCCGGCTACCACTTGTGCCGCTGCAGTTCCACTTCAGCACCATGCCACCTGCCTGCTGCTGTGCTGTGGGCTGGCCCTTGGGCAGTGGATTCCAGTGCTGTGTACTGACATGGCCTGCCATGTTGGTGGCAGGCATAGGCCCACCCACTGCGGGTGGCCAGGGTTCCACTCCAGGGGCATGTGTTCCCACTGTCCGTTGCACACGGGGGGGCTAGGGTGCTTTGGACATGCACTGACCACCTTTCCCTTCCTCTGCCATAGGCGCCCAGAGGGGTTCCAGGCTCCTGTTATACTGCTGTCTGCTTTGAGAGATTATCCTGATAATGTTGCACACGATGAAGATCGCTGACCAGACCAGGTGGATCCTGCTTCAGGATCGGTGCAGGGGGAGGCACCAGGTGCTGGCAGGTCAAGGCCAGCCATGATGTACCCCAGCCCTCTTCCCACCTCTGTCCTCCCTTCCCCTACCTTCCCCCATCCACCTGTACAGGCCCTGTCCCCTGACCCCTTCCCACCTACACCTACCCTCCCCTTTGTTTATTGTATTCTGTACAGCTGTGTTGCTTTAATACTATTACTTTTGTTACCTGTTTACCCTTCTGTTTCCATGTCTGCTTTGCAGCTGGTGAGTGGGTCCATGCTGCAGTTGTGAGGTGGGTGGCCATGTGTTGTGTCTTTGTCATTGGGTGGTGCGTGCATGGTGTTGGCATGCCCCTCGGTCAGTGGCTGTGTCTTGGAGTGGCCCTGGGCTGGCAGTTCAGGCTGTGTGGCATGGCATGTGTGTGTGTGTGTGTGTGTGTGTGTGTGTGTGTGTGGGTGGTGCCATGTGCAGGGTGTGGCTTGTTGTTGGCCGGGCAGCCGCATGCCCTCCGGTGTGTGGTGGACTAGGGTGCCCACCCCTGGATGTCAGTGCTGCCTGTGCCCAGCATCCTCCACTTGGGGGGCCAGCAGCTGCATGTCTGCACTCCACGTGCAGTGGTAACCTGTGTGCTGGCTGTGTCCCTGCCAGTGTTCCGAGCCTGGTGCCCCCACCTTCCCACACTGTCCCCCCTTCCCACTTGCCTAGCTCTCTGATGTGCCTGTGGCTATTTCTGGTGTGCCTTGGTGCATCTTCCTCTGCCCCTTGCACATCCCTGGTTGTGCTATGGTGCATTTCTGTATGCTCCCTGGTGCACCTCTCACTGCGCCATGGCGCAGTGACTGCGATATTCAGCCGTGTTGCACTGGCTCATGTTGCAGTGTGCAGCCATCGAATATCACAGTCACTGCACCATTGCGCAGTTGACTTGCACTGCACTGGGGTTGCGCATGCCTTTGGCACATTTCTGGATATCCCACCCATACTGTATAAGATTGTAATATTGCTAAATTATCAAAATTTGCTATATCGGAGTTAAAGTCTCCTGCAATTAAAACTGTATCTACTTGACACTTACGTAGCAACGTGTCAACTTCATCAGTTAATTTAGTCCAAAAATCATATGACAGAGTTAAGGGATAATGTGGAGGAACATAAACATTAGCAATAATGAAAAGGCTGTTATTCCACTGTATTATACTCAATGTGAATTTCTTTGTTGGTGCAATAAAATCATGAACTTGAATGCCACTTCCTATTCTAACAAGGGCTGCTAAACCACCTTTTGTTCTACATTATTGATTATCCTTTGCAGCACAAATACCGCGTGCTTCATAACCATTAACAGATAATTGCTCGATTACCCACGTCTCTTGAAATAATAATGTACCACATTTTTGTACAAAATTAATGCAATTAGTATCTGCCATCTTGCTACCAAATCCAGCAATATTCCATGAAAGCAGATTAGCATTCATTGTTTCAGCTAAGAGGTTTAAACATAAGAACAAGGTTGAACTGATCTTGCATAATAGTCATGAGCTGTTAAAATCATTCCTATCAATGGAAGTGCAATATTTAAAATCAGGAAGGGACACCAGAAAGATATTGGTCCTATCCAGCTCCTCAGTGTGCAAAAGTAGATATTCATATAATTCAGTGATCTTTACTATAATATCAATTTGTATCTCATTATCCCCACAATGTGCCCTTATAACAGATTCCAAATCATCTAGGTCAATTTCAGTTTGGAGTGTGCTAGCCAGTAATGTCTGAACAAAAGATTCCAATATATCTGTGTTTTCCCCCTCAATCCATTTAATTCCAAATATAGACAGAACCTTCACTGACTTTTGTACCTCAAAATTCCAATGTAACAATGCAAGAGCATCACAGATAATTTCTGCTGAAAAACATATAGCTTGTGTTTTGTTATTATATGTATGTTTTCATATTGTTGCCCATGTAACGGGAGGAAATAAGAATTCCAAGAGTATTCTGCCTTTGTTGTTTTGCCTAGACTTGTTTTGCTATCTCCGCAATGGATAACAGCAAATATATAGAATTAGAGGGAGCCTTATTATCTCTAAAGATATATAAGACAGACTTAGTTACTAAAGGAAGTTCCAATTCTGCTCTAATGAGATATTATATTAGATCCTGTAATGTTTCTTGTGTTTCATAAGGTTTGACGAAAATGTTCTATAATTAAAAAAAAAAACACTTCTTTACCAGTAACAATAGTCTGACTTATAGAATGTGGTGTGTTTTTCTTAAGAATTTTAACCTTTGGACTTACAGGCAAAGCCTTTTGTATCTGATAATTTTTTTGGGGGAAAAGGTACCTCTTTGGGGGTCAATGTTTCTCCATGATTGGCTGTCCTGCCTGGGACCTTTAAGTTGTGATTTTCATTTTCATTTGAAACAGGAGCTAATGTGGCAGGAATGCCCAAGTCCCTAGAAAGCAGTATAGAAGGGTCTAATGTTTCTTAGGAGGTTCAATCTGCGTAGTGTTTTCAGGTGTCTTTTTGTTTTTCCTTGCTCTTTTCCTTCTGTTTGATTTTTTTAATTGGGCCTTTTTTTAATATTCCTGCTTTTTTTCTTTTTGGGGGGAGTTGGTGGAATAACAATAGAGGAAAATTAAAAAGTTCTCACTCTCTCCTCAGATTTGTCTCTGTCTCTGATATACTCTATCTTCTCTACCAGCTCATGAAATCTTTGAGAAAACAAAGCTGATAAATTTCCTATGTATTACTTAAGCTTTCAACAAAACAATATTTGCCATGATTGGATGGGTCACAGCTTTGATATTATAATTAGAAAAATTATTTGGGCATTGGACTAGAAATTCGGGAGCTAAGTTGATCTTATTTATTTCTACATCTAATCTTTCAAAAACTTTATCTGGCAACCCAGCAAAAACAGAAGATGTCCCTGAGTGTGCAAAGACAGAATGCTCATTGTCAATGAAATTCAGTGGGCTAAATAAAGTTAACGCTGTAGGGAAAAAAGACATTTCTTGTCCCTGTTCCAAATTTCCCGCTGCCCCCACTGGTAAAGTATCATCCTGCTCATAAGCCTCATCTACAGCTATTATAAGTTGTTGGGGGTTCAAATCCATAAGAGTTTTATTTTTACTTTTAATAATAGTAAAGTAAACAGTTATTTCCCCCTGGTGCATGTTTCTTATTACAGAGGAGAGTTCATATGTACTCATAGGGCTGCAGGCATCCCATATAGAATTGCTACTTAGGGGTATAGAGGCCTCCCTAAGACTGGGGTGGCCTGGAGTCCCCATAGAGTACAGTGTACCACCAAAGGCTGAGTTCTCATTGGCAGCCTCATCTCCCAACAACTCCTGTGAGATGGAGAAGGGAGAAAGATTGCCTATCGTGTCTGGACTATCTCTAAAATCAAGGGTTACCTCTGCCTTAATAGACAATGGTAAAGCTCTAACTGTTTCAACTGGGGTAGATGAGGAGGCTGAAGATATTTTAAACTCTTGAGAACAGATACAGCCGTTTTTCCTCTTTTTCTTACTAAGAGGGTACTTATTCTGACCAGTACCTATTTCTTTACCACTGCATGTATACATATTACAAAATAGGTTAGATACTACCGCAGTAAAAATCCTGATGTTTCAGGAAAGAGGCAGAAGAAGGGCCCAAAAAAAAAAAGAAAAGAAAAAATTAATAAAAAAGTGGTCAAAAGAAGACAAAAGAAACCAAATGACTTCCTAGATCATCAATATGCAGATAATATATAAAATAACAGTTTAATAGTTATGTAGAGATAATTATAACTCAGATAAGTAGAATGAATTAATAGTGTAAATAATATACCCACAATAATTTAGTAGTCTGTTGGAATGAACTCTAAATGCATCCTGCAAATATACACTTAAATCTAAAATAGAACTTAAATCTAAAGTAATGTATATTAAACTAGTCTGATCAATTCCCAATAGCAGGCACTACTTAAGTTACTCCTAAAAAACTATAAGTACACAGCAATGTAATAGGTGTCAGTTATAGTTAATGTAATCAGTAGATACCCTTTAAAGCACAAGTTTGAAAATCAAAATAGACACCAGAATTTTTATGTAATCAATGCTTTTGTACCTCAGTTTACAAATTTGCTAATAAACAACTCTTCTGCTATCCTAGATTGCTTTAACAGAGTGGACAGTTTTTGAATTAAGCAGATCTAGGTTACCATTATTCTCCAACAGTCCAACAGTCCTTCAGTCAATTTGGAGGCAGGCAAAAAGTTTTTCCCTTTATCCGTTTTTATCAATGTCCAGAAATTGGCTAATTTATGCAAGAGTGTCCTTAGTTTAAAAAAATAATTCCTTCTTGATGTCAGAAGAACCATGGTAGGAGAGAATATAACACCAATTTTATTGTCAGGAGAGCATAGTAGAAGGGAATGCAACACCAAGTTTATTGTCAAGAAATGTACACAACATCCTTCTGACATTCTGGGTCCATTAAACGGCTAAAAAGTGACAGAAAATGAAAAGGGGGGTGTATTTGGGACTCAATCAATCAATCAAATCTTTATTTATCTAGGATGACAACATTGAGCAGTGTCTCATTTGCAAGATGGACCTGGTTAGGTCAGGGTAAAATTACATAGGCATAGTGCAATACAGGGAACAAGATAAAATGTAAATGGAGGATAAGGATATACAAATCAATAAGAAGTGCCCACATGCACGTGTGAAATGTCATGAGATATTAACATATATTTTCATATTTACACAATGTTATTTGATCATATTTACATTTTTACATATGTCTAAGGTTATAGACAAAATAATGCAATACAACAATGAGGCAGTGTTGTTAATGACTAACATACATGATTAAGTAGGGGGATATGTCAGAGGGTAAAGGAAGCGGTCAATGTAAGATCTGGGTAGGAGGTGGGTGGTGGGCATCAGCAGGGGAAGCGAAGGGAGAGGGGAAGGAAGTGGGTGGCAGGAAGGGAGGGAGGGGAAGGGAGAATGAGAATAGATAGTGATGGGGTGAAGAGACATAGGGGAAAGAAGGACAACCACAGGCAAGCAAGGATGGACAAAAAAGGTATTATTGTTCAAGTTCAAGTTTATTGCAGGAAGACTCCATTGAGCAAGCTCATTCACAAGGAGGTCCTGTGACATAAACACTTAAAGTACAAACATAGATAGGTAATAACAGTATATACATGAAATGCACGTTACATGATACAGGCTGGATATACATACAAGGGTACCACATAGGGTGACATCAGGTGGGTAAACATTACTATGACACAGGGAAGCGACTTACAGGTTGCATACTGATAAATGAAACATGATGACTGGTGTGTGCAGTACATATATTTTGGCAACTAGAAAAAACAACAGACTACAACTGATATGGGGGGAGGAGTGATTTGATAGAGTAGCAGTGGAGCGTAAGCATAGATAAAGCCAGGAGTAGAAGGGGGAAGGGAAAGCAGTTAATATGACAAAGCAATTATACCTTACCAGTTGATAGATATGGCACACATGGGGAAGGAAGAGACTTAATGACAGTTACAGGTGTCTTTTATTTTGGCTGAACTTAGCGATTTGTAGAAGTTTATTGAAACTGTGCTAGTTAGTTTCAGTACAGTTTGTAATTGGTTCCAAATGGAGGGAAGGGCATATGCAATAGCACATTTACCAAAGGAGGTCCGTGTCCTTGGTATGTCAAGCATAATAAAGTCAGATTTTCTTAACGAGTATGCACTCTGTGAGATACTAATAAGGGAAGAGAGATAGCTTGGCAATTTCTGCAGGAGCAAGCTTAAGAGTCCATAGCCCAGCATGGAGCAGGCGCCTAGTAGTAAGGGATGTCCAACCAACAGCTGCATATAAGTCACAGTGATGCTAACGGTAAGGGGAGTTGGTAATGAACCCAACGCACGGTGATAAACGATGTCCAGTTTACTTAGATTTGCAAGAGTGGTGGAGGAATAGATTACATCGCCATAGTCGAGTAGGGGGAGAAAAGTGACCTGTACAAGCTTATTTCGAGTTTCAAGGGGGAAAAGGGGCCTATTTCTGTAGAAGAAACCTAACCTTGCTTTTAACCTTCTAGAGACATCTTCGACGTGGTCATTGAAGGATAATTTATTGTCAATCCAGATATCCAGATATTTAAAATTGGTTACAACTTCCAGAGGCTCATTTAGCGTGGTGACAATGAAGTCTTGGGCAAGGGTATTGGGGGGGCCTGTGACAGCACTGCGGAAAATATCATCGCTTTTAGTCTTCTTAGCATTGAGCAGAAGCTTTGCCTTTATTAGATTATGCTCAAGTTGTGCGAAGTCTCTTGAAGCACTCCTTGACTTCAGATAACGATGAGCCAGAAGTATACAACACAGTATCATCCACAAAAGTGCAGATTGACGAGATATGTTAGCATCTAAGTCATTAACGTACAAAGAAAACAAGATAGGGCCTAAGATTGATCCTGGGGACTCTCTTGCAACTGGCAAGGCAGCAGAAAAAAGCCTTCGCCTTTACTTTTTAGGATCTTCCAGTTAGGTAGCTAGAGAACCACTGGGTGGTATGGTATGTGGCACCAACTTTGCAAGGCAATTGACTAATAGTTTGTGATCAACAGTATCAAAAGCTTTGCTGAGGTCCAAAAAGACTGTGCCAGTTACCTTCTTAGCATCTATAGCAGAGATCCAATCATTGGTTACTTTTGCTAGTGCAGTGATTGTGCTATGATTAGCCCAGAAGCCAGACTGAGCTGGGTTAATGAGAGAGAAGGTTTCCAAGTGAGATTTTAACTGAATATGGATCAGTTTTTCGAGAACTTTAGAAAGGATAGGCAATATGGAGATAGGCTTATAGTTGTTACATCGCATGGGTCACCAGATTTAAATAGAGGGAGGATATGTGCTGATTTCCAGCAGGACGGCACAGTAGCAGATGTAATGGAAAGATTGAAGATGTGGAGAATTGGGGCCGTGAGATGGACATAGCCTGACCTTAGGAAAAGGGTTCCAAGCCATCGTCCCACACGCTTTTTGGTGTCTAAGTTAAGAAGAGAATCTTCTACTTTTATAAGTTATCTCACGCAATTGGAAGGGGCTGGGTGCAGGGGTAGATGGGGGAGGGTATGCTGGCTCACCGTATCACCAGCATAAGGTGACGAAGTCAAAAGCTAATCCAGCTGTGGCAAAGTGGAGTTAAGTTCCTCCAGGATTAGGGACTTGTTTTCCACAATCTTGCCACTTGCAACTATCTTTGTTGGGACAGAGGGAGCCATGGGCCGTCCTTCTATAGCTTTGATAGTCTTCCATATTTTATGAGGGTTACCTTTAGCTTGTTCGAGAGTAGAAATATAATAGTTATCTTTAGCAGAGCAAAGTTTTTTCACACAGTTATTCCTGGCTGTTCTAAAGGCCTGCCAATCCGAAGATTCTTTGGAATGTCTAGCTTTAGCCCAGAGCTTATCTCGAGCTATAATGGCTGCCTTGAGATCTGAGGTAAACCAGGGGTTGGAATTGTTCCATACCCTTACTTTGATGAAAGGGGCATGCTTATTTATTATTGTAGTGAGTTTGTCATTAAGGATGTAAGCTGCCTTGTTGACATCTTTGGCTAGGTAGAGATCTTGCCATCTGATCATGCTCAGGTCAGATAGGAAGTTTACTGCACTGAATTTGCAAAAGGATCTTTTTGTTATAAAGATGTGGGTGAAGTATGGTAGGATTGCAGGGCATATGGAAAGTTAGTGGGAGGGACTAGGATACAATTGGATAGAGGGGCATAAGTCACCCTAGTGCTGTCGAAAGCAATCGCATTGCTCTTTAATAAGTTTGAGTACAGGGTATTGAAGGATGTAATGGATATAGGTATACTCAATTTTAGGATTTTCTGCAGTTTTTTCCATAGGGAGGGCAACATGAAGCTAATGGCTGTTCTTCCAAAGTGGGTATTGACTTTGGGC
This sequence comes from Neoceratodus forsteri, assembly GCA_016271365.2. Taxonomy (NCBI): domain Eukaryota; kingdom Metazoa; phylum Chordata; order Ceratodontiformes; family Ceratodontidae; genus Neoceratodus; species Neoceratodus forsteri. The sequence goes on along the minus strand of CM057449.1, from coordinate 534,889,707 downwards.
GCTTTGAGCAGGATGGAGGAGTAGCTTCTTAGGGCACATTTGCTTATAGGGGTTAGTGTGAGGCAGTCCGAGATATATTGTGGCAATTGCTTGAATATGGCTCTGAATGTCCATAATGCTGCATTTCTATCCCTTCTGAAGTGGAGTGAAGTCCATCCAACTGCTGCATATATAGAGCAATGATGGGTGTCATATGGTAGTCCTGTGATAAACCTCAGTGCCCTGTGATAGAGTGTATCCAGTTTACCCAAATAGGAGGATGGGCAGCGAATATTTAAGAAGTCAGCATAGTCAATAATAGAAAGAAAGGTGGCCTGTACCAGTTGTAGCTTAGCGTTGCTTGTGAGGAGGTGTTTGATTCTAAAATAGAGGCCAAGTCTCTGATGGAGTCTTTTTAATAGCTCTTCCAAATGTTCAATGAAGGAGAGCCTATTGTTGAGCCAGACTCTCAGGTACTTAAATTTGGATACAAATTTAAAAATTTCATTGAGGATAGTGGATATGTGTGGGAGTGTGCTTAATCCTGGATGTCCTGCATGCATGTAAAGAGAGAAAAACATTGCTTTTGTTTTCTTTGCATTGAGCAAAAGTTTTTTGCTTAGAAGTTGGCGTTGGAGTAGGTTGAAGTCAGTTTGTAGATCTTTGCAAGCTGCCTCTGGTGAAGGGTAGCTGACATAAAGCACCGTATCGTCGGCAAATAGGTGTACAGTGGCCTTGGCAATATTAATATCGATGTTGTTGATAAAGATAGCGAAAAGAATAGGACCGAGGATGGATCCCTGGGGTACACCTCTTTGCAATGGCTTAAGGGGGAAGAGATCACCTTCAGCCTTAACCTGCTGGAGTCGTCCAGTAAGGTAGTTATTGAAACAATGCAGGGAGAGTGAGTCCAGACCTATGGATTTCAGGGATGTAAGGAGCAGGTCATGGTCAACTGTGTCGAATACCTTACTTAGATCCAGGAACACGGCACAGATACAATTTTTATTATCCAGTTCTGATTACCAGTCATTGGTTACTTTTGCTAGGGCCGTAATGGTGCTATGTTTAGCCCTGAAACCAGATTGCACAGGGTTTAGGAGAGTTGTTGATTCTAGGTAGGCTTTCAGTTGAGAACTTACAATCTTTTCCATCAGTTTAGATAGTACAGGGAGGATAGAGATTGGTCTGTAATTGTTGAGGTCACAAGGCTCTCCTGATTTAAATAGTGGAATGACCTATGTAGTTTTCTGGATTGTAGGGATATTCTCTAGCAGTAATGAAAGGTTAAACAGTTGTTTTATCGGTACCGCTAACACATGAATGGCAACCTTCAGAAAGTAGAGGTCAAGGGAGTCCGCCCCTGCACTTTTCTTGATTTCTAGATGCCACAGCAGGTCTTCCACTTGTTTCAGCATGGCTGGTTGTAATGAGAAACTAGAGTCTGTCACCGGGGTTTCAGAAAGTTGTATGCCTAACTGGGAACAAATTAAATTTGCTGGCGAGTTGTCGAATGCCAATCCTGCGGTCGTGAAGTGATTGTTGAATGACTCTAGGATTTCCAGTCTGTCACTGATAATAATTGTCCTGGACAATATCTTAGCTGGGAGTGAATTGCTAGGTGTGTGTCTGGACATGTTCTTGATAGTATTCTAGAATTTGGCAGGGTAATGGGAAGAAGAGTCTAGCTCGATGCGATAGTAAGTTGCCTTTGCTTCTCTAATCTTTTTAGTACATAAATTCCTAGCCTTTCTGAACTGGCCCCAATCTGACTGAGACTTTGTTTTTCATGCTTTTTTCCATAGATTGTCTCTCTCTAGGAGTGCAATTTTCAGGTCTGGAGTGAACCAGTAGCATGATTTGTTTCTTATTTGCACTTTAGAGAGGGGTACAAATTTGTTTAGGGCTCCTATGATTATGTCGTTAAGAACATTGTAGGCTGCATCCACCATTTTTGCCAAGTAGAATTCTTGCCAGAGCACTGAGTGCTTCATATCTTCTAAATATGCATGTAAGTCAAAGTTCTGCTTTGATCTTCTGACTGAGAATTTAGAGGGGGAAATGGATGTGTTAGATGTCCTTATGCAGGCAATAAAGCAGTGGTTGCTGATGTCATTGAAGAAGACACCAGCATAGGAGAATAGATGGGGCTCGCTCACCAGGATAATGTCCAGGAGTGTGCTATTACTTGGCGTCTTCTTGTTAATTCTGGTCGGCTCGCTGATGAGCTGTGTTAAACCATCGGTGTCACAGAAGGATAGGAGTGGAGTTGCAGCCTTGGATAGCCAATTTAGATTAAGGTCTCCTAAGATAACAGTTTCTAGGGGCCCCTTTTCAATTATATCCCCTAAGTGTGATAGCAAGTTGAGGCCAGCAGTAGGGAGTCTATAGCAGCCTGTTACCTGTAATGATGTGGTAAGTGAGATTACCACTTTAAGGGATATGCATTCAAACTCGTGTGCTACAGATATTGATGTAAGGCAAGTCGCTGAGAGGCTGTTCTTCACGTAAATAGCTACACCCTCCCCCCAGATTGTCGATCAGCTCTGAATATTAGGTAGTTGGGTAGACTTGACATCCCTGTCTGCTGTAGACGATCTAAGCCATGTCTCGGAGACCACCAAGATATCTGGTATGGTGTGGATTACCCAAGATTGGATCATAGTGATCTTTTTAAGTAGGCTGAAATATATATTCAAACACCTAAATCATACTCATAAATCAATGGTTGATAGTTATATCACTTAATTCACTCAAATAAATCTGATTAGGTTTGGTTACAGTGTGTTATTTCGCTGTGTCCTTATTAATTCAAGAAATACAGTATATCTCTTTATTCTAAAAACATGGTATATTCAAGACTACTATATAAGTGTAACTTTATAATGAACTGCTAGAACTTTATAGTCTATAGCTTGCTAGATTAATAAGATATCAGATTCTTTGAAATATACAAAATATCCTAACTAATAATTATAAGAAAACTTTATATGCAGCTTTATATGCAACCATTATAAAAAGATTAGTTATTAAATTTAGGATATTCTATACATTGATATCTTGATTTACCTTCATCAAAGTTTGTGCAATAAGGCAGAGATGAAGTAATAGCAGCAGCGGCTTTTTGAACTTCAGCAACTTTGCAGTATGTCTTTGATAACCATAGGAAATATACATGAGGTTTCTGCATTTAAATAATCCAATTATGAAAATTTGTTTCTGCAAGCAGAAACAAGATGAGCTGCCCCAAGAGCCAAGAATAATCAAAATGGGATTTTAAAACCAAAATAACTGTTCCTAAGTGCAATATATTTAAATTTGTGTAGTTTATATAAAATCTAAAAGGAAATATTTGTTTTATTCTGTTTTATTGATCTAGGCTCTGTTTTATTTTTTCCTTTATGTTATTCTTTATTTTACTGAAAAAGAAGCAACAAATCAATTGTATAAGCATAAACATACCATGCTGTAACCTATAGAACGTTTAGTCTTATTATTCTTAGCAAAAAAGTAATTGTTGCAGTAGTTAGGCCTTTTAACAAGTGAGTTCCAGATTAACAAACAGACTGCACGTTCGGCCAAACATACTCGTTCAAATGAAAAAGGGAGAGAAAAATGCAGCTCATGGGTCCGGAGATAAAATAAGAAATATCCTGCTGCTAAAACCCCAAGGTGTGTTTTTAAAGAGTCTGTTGGTGTCTGCTAAAAGTGTCTGCTAAAAGCAATTGGGTATCAGTTAGGTTTGTGCTACAGATTTCTCAAAGTTATGTGAATTCAAGTGACTGCTAAAAGCAATTATCAATTAGGTTTGTGCTACAGATATCTCAAAGTTATGTGAATTCAATTGACCAATTGACCAATTATAGCAAGTCAAATTAATCAATTCAAGGTGCAATCCTCCATTTAATGTTAAGGTTTTATCTGAAGAGGCACTTTACTTTGCTTAGTTGTCTAATTAGGTAAATTAACCAATCTGTAATCTGTTACCATTGCTGCGGCTATTAAATCACCAGTTTAAAATAAAATTAATTAAAAGTCAGTAACCTCAAATTTGATCTAATTGATTACTGACTACACCATCTAGAGAATTATGCAATACTAAGCTGAAAAGTAATAAATATACAGATCTACAAGTTAAACTAATAAAACAGTGACAGAATAAAAAATTAATATTTAAGTAAAATCAACATCTACACATCTAATCATCTGAGCTGCAAGAGTCCTGATGACACAGCGCAAAAAGTCAGTTTCAACATATAGATATTCTAAAGATTATTGCAAGCCAAAATGGTATACTTATTAAAGTGTATGTAGTATAACGACTACTATAATTTCCATTCTGTATGCCTTTGTTGTTGATCTTGGGAAAACAATTTTAGAAAATGGACAGGTAAAAGCTTTCATGCTCTTTTCCGAGCAGAGGTCTATAGACAGGCTCAGGAGATGGAGGAAATAAAGTGTGGCAATCAATGTTATAGAACCTGGGAGGGGAAACAAATTATTTTCTTAGCTTCTTAAGCAATAAGAGCGAAAGCCCTCCACAGGGCTTTCCACGGACCAGCACTCACGAAGGGCTCCTGCCACCAACGGACTCCTCTTCACGCAGGGGTGTAGCCGTAGAGTGCTTAGATGCTTAAAGGATTAAAGCAGGTGCCACAAGTTGATCTGGAAAGGACTGTGTATAAAGGTTTGGTATTTTAGTAGTTTAGGTAGTAGATGGTAATTTTAGAACTATGGAAATTGCAGCTACTGACCACACTAAATTAAGGCAACGGTGGCATACCTTTTCCAAACCAAAAAATTTGCCTTACACAGTCCCTGCTCTCAGTACTTCTCCTCAGCAATGCAGTGTGGATGACACACCTTCTCCCAGAATTCCTCCATTCAGAGTCCAGCCCCTTGTTCACAGAACCGCCTGCCTTCTGCTGTCGAACCCTTTCTGATGCACCTTATCGCATTATTACATTCACAAAGAAGATAAGCACAAGTAAATATAAAAGGCACTCTTCCAATGTTCAGAGCTCCTGTACAATACTGTACAATGATAAAATATCTAAAACAGCTCGTAATTCAAATAAAAGACATATAATCATAAAACGGTTATGCCCCCAGAAAAGCTTTCTCAAAAAAATATGTTTTAATGGAGTTTTTATACCCCTCCATGGTCATGCTTTCTTGTATCTGATGAGGTAAAGAGTTCCACAGGGTAGGAGCCATAAAGGCAAAGGATCTTCCTCCAAGGGTCTTCAAATGAACCCTGGGAACCTCTAGCAATCCCTCATCAGAGGATCGGAGTGAGCGGGAGGGACAATAGGGGGTAGGAGGTCTTGTAGATATTGGGGTCCTGGTTTATGTAAGGCTTTGCATGTCAGCAACGTGACCTTGAAAGGGATTCGCCATTGTATGGATAGTATGCATGGAGGGTGGATATTACAGCTGTCACAGAAACATGGGCAACTGAGCACCAGGACTGGAATCTGGCAATCCCAGGATACAAAGTATACAGGAAGGACTGTAAGGAATGGAGGGGCAGTGGGGTGGTAGTTTATGTGAGGGACGGGATCAAATGCACAAGGGACGAGGGGGAAGAAAGGAGAACAGAGTTCAATCTGGCTGCAGCTCCTAGACTCAAGGGGTAGGAAACTGAGGTTTTGTGTGATATACAGGCCACCGTCCCAGTCTGAGGAGCTTGACAGAGAATTAGCAGGACAAATTAGAAAGGTATATAGAAAAGGGAAGGTGGTCATCATGGGAGATTTCAACTTGCCTCTCCTGACTCAGTTGGTCAGTGTACCTACTAGGCTAAAGAACACTTTAGATCTGGTGTTGCCGAATGGGGAGGCAGTAAGAGAAATAAAGGTGGAAGACCCACTAGCCAACAGCGATCACCAAACGATGTGGTTTAATATCATGATATGTGGGGAGCCAGAGAAATCAGTTACTCAAGTAGTAAGCTTCAGGGGGGCAGACTTTGGGAGGATGCAGGAAGTACTGAAAGGGAAACTAGAGGGCATAAGGCAGGAGATGGATGCAGAGCAGAAATGGGATATTATTAAAAGGGGGATTACAGAGGCAACAGAAGCGTACACCAAGACACAGAGTAAGAGGAGCAGAGCAATAAAATCATGCTGGTTGAACAGCGAAGTAGTGGAGGTGGTGAGAGCAAAATGAGAGGTGCACCAAAGGTATAGAAGGACAGGGAAGGAAGTGAACATGGAGGAGTATGCAAGATGGTCCAGGGAGGTGACCAGAAAAGTGAGAGAAGCCAAGGCCCAGAGGGAGCTGAGATTAGCACAGGAAATTAACGGGGGGGGGGACTTTTTCAGATACATCAGGGAGAAAAGGAAGTGCAAGGAGACAGTAGTGAGGATAAAAAGAGGTGGAGAGTGGATGGAAAAGGGTGAGGAGCAGGCAGAAGCACTGAATGAATACTTTTGCTCAGTGTTCATGGAAGAAAAGGGGGGGGCCGTTAACACCATGGGCTGGGATGGTGGGGACAGGTGGAGAGGAGGCAACAGATGGAAGAATTGAGGCAAGTGGAGTCCTAGAGGGACTAAGGGCACTGAAGGTAGACAAGGCACCAGGGCTGGATGGTATTCACCCCAGGGTGCTGAGGGAGATGGCGGAGGTGTTGGCGGAGCTGCTGGTGGATCTGTACAGCACCTCACTGGAGTCGGGATGTGTGACACTGGACTGGAGGATGGCACACGTAGTACCATTACACAAGCACGGATCAAGGGATGAACCGGGTAATTATCACCTGGTAAGTCTCACCTCCATAGTGTGCAAACTCATGGAGACAATACTAAAGGAAAGACTGGTGTCATACCTGGAGGAGAATGGCCTCCAGGATGTGAGGCAGCATGGGTTTGTTTCAGGGAAGTCTTGTCAAACCAACCTGATACAGTATTATGACTGGGTGACAGGTGAGCTGGATAAGGGTCATGCGGTGGATGTTCTTTACTTGGACTTCATCAAGGCCTCTGATTCTGTGCCTCATGGGCGACTTGAGGGGAAGCCTACTGGTGTAGGGATGGGGCAAAAATGATGAACTGGATTACAAGCTGGCTAAGTGGGAGGCTGCAATGGGTGGTGGTGAGAGGGAAGCTCTCAACTCCAAGGCCGGTGACAAGTGGGGTGCCACAGGGCTCTGTGTTGGTGCCAGTATTGTTCGGGCTCTTCATATCAGACATTGCACATGGGGTGGTAAGGAGGATAAGTCTGTTCACTGACGACACCAAAACTGGAGCAGTGGTGAATGGAGAGAAGGGATGGAAACAGCTGCAGGGGGACCTAAGCAAGCTAGAGGAGTGGTCAGAGAGGTGGCAGCTGGGGTTCAATGCAAAGAAGTGTAAGGTTATGCACTTTAGGGTGAAGAACCCAAGGAGAGAATACTGGCTGGGAGGGGTTAAGCTGGGGATCATTGAAGAGGAGAAGGACCTAGGGGTAATGATAACAGGGACCATGGACAACACTGCCCAGTGCAGGAAAGCAGCTGCAAAAATGAACAAAATGCTGGGGTGCATAGCAAAGTTTTTTTTGTCCAGGTGAAGAGAGATGATCTTGCCCCTCTACAGGTTGCTGCTAAGGCCACACTTAGAGTATTGTGTGCAGTTTTGGAGACCATTCCTAAAACATGATATCAGGCTACTGGAGGGGTGCACAGGACAGCAACAAAGATGATATGTGGAATGGAAGGGACAGACTATGACAGTAGGCTGAGAGACCTGAATATGTACACCCTGGAGGATAGAAGGGACAAGGGGGACATGATAGAGACATTCAAGTATCTGAGGGGAATCAATTAGGATAGGGCAGATGGGGTCTTAAAGTTAAGGAGGGGGATGTCCACCAGGGGGCATGCGCTAAGAATAGAGGGGGGAAGATTTAGGAAGGAAATGAGGAGACACTATTTCACAGAGAGGGTGGTAGCAAAATGGAACGCCCTACCAGAATGGGTGGTATCATGTAAATCTGTGAACAGTTTCAAAAGGACATGGGACAGGGAACAGGTGGAGGAGTTGGGGGATGGCAGTGGGATGACAAATGGGAGGCAGGGTGAGGCAGCTGCAAACTAGGGGTGCTAGCTGCACACTCAAGCAGACTTAGACCAGGTGGTCTGTTTCTGCTGGCACATTCGTATGTTCGTATGTATAAGCAGTCAGTACAGTTCATGCAGCACAGGTATTATGTGACTGGATCTAAGTATTTTAGTTAACAGCCTGGCCGCTGCATTCTGCACTAGCTGCAATTGGCGAATATCCACTCCCAGTAGCCCCAGGTAAAGGGCATTGCAGTAGTCTAACCGAGTGGTGACAAAGGCATGGACCAATGTTGGCAGATCCTTGGATGGAACCAGATGCTTCACCCTAGCAATATTTCTGAGATGATAAAAGGAGGACTTGACTACGGTCATCACCTGAGCTTTCAGAGTTGGGCCTTCATCAACTACCACCCCTAGGTTACGTACCTGGTTTGAGGCCTTGAGCAGGCTGTCTCTGAGTTGTAAACTGGATGGTTTTCCTGCCTATGACCCGGACATTCTCAGATCCAGGTCTATGACCAACACCTCAGTTTTCTCTGGGTTTAGCCTCAGCCAGCTAGCACTCATCCACTTTTGTATCTCCTGCAGGCAGTTGTTAAACATTGAGACAGTGTTGTACTCCTGGGCAGGTACAAAGGACATGTACAGTTGAGTATCATCTGCAAAGCAGTGAAAACTCAACCTGTACTGCCTAATAATGACTCCCAGTGGTAGCATTTACACTGCGAACAACATGAGGGAGAGCACAGAGCCCTGCGGTACCCCACAGGGCAGACCCGGAGGGGATGAGGAATAAATTCCCAATATCACCCTCTGTGATCTGCCTTTTGGGAAAGTTCAGAACCAATTGAGGACTGCCTCATCAACAAAGGAACCGCAGGTGTTCCAGCAATACCCCATAGTCCACAGTGTCAAAAGCTGCTGAGAGATCAAGGAGAACCAAGATGGAATGGGTTCTCTGATCTCTCACCACCAGGAGATCATTAAGTACTTGCACCAGGGCAGTCTTGGTGCTGTGCCTTTTCTGAAAACCAGATTGGAGAGGGTCATAGATATTGTGGCTGGATAAATGATCTTTCTAGCCGCAGAGCGACCACCTTCTCAATCACCTTCCCAATAAAAGGTAGGTTAGAGATTAATCTGTAGTTGGCAGGGCAGTATGGGTCCAAGGAGAGATTTTTCAGCAGCGGCCTAACCACTGCTACCTTTAAGGGGTCAGGGAAGATCTCTCTCTCTCTCTCTCTCTCTCTCTCGCTAGGACAGGGACAATAACTCAACACACCCCACCAAAAGGCCTGTTGGGCCCAGGCCCAAACTGCAGCAGGTTGGTCGCACAGTATGGATGATCCTCACTATATCTATGACTACTTGGGTGGAGTGCATACCAGGTATGACAGTGGGGAGGATGGGACAGTTCATTCAGAAGTGTGTAGAGAAGGGATGGGTTAAACCTCGCATTGTGGTACACCTAGGTACAAATGGCCTGGAGGCGAGTAGAGTGGAACTGGTGCAAGATAGGTTCAAGGAGGCTAGAAGAATCTGCACGGAGATGGGGAGATCGGTGGTATTCTTCAAGGTTTTCCCAGTACCTAGGGTAAGCTCAGCTAGAAAACAAGGAATCGAAGAGTTTAATATTTGACTGGGTGGGTGGTGTGAAACCTTGGGGTATGGGGTAGTAGGGGGATGGGGAGGGACATGGAATAAGAAGAAACTCTATGCACTGGATAGGCTGAACCCAAACAAGGAGGGCACAAGGATCCTGAAACAGAGACTAGAAGAGTACATTACAACTAAAATAACTTTTAACTGAGGAGGCGGGAGCCAGAGGGGGACTGCAAATTGGAGTCACCAATCAGGGGAGACCAGAAGGCCTCCCCCACAGGTAGGCAGGAGGGGAAGGAGGGGAATCTATCAAGGGGTAGAAGCAAGGGTGAGGGATTGGGAAAGAAGGGACAGGGGACATGGTGGAAAGTAGTATCCTTGAATGCAAGGAGCTTGGCAAACAAGGTAGTAGAATTCCAGGCGATGATGGTGGAAGGGGAGATAGATATTGCAGCCATCACGGAAATATGGGCCAAACAAAACCATGACTGGGATCTCACGATCAGTGGATACAAGGTATACTGCAAAGAATGGGGGGAAGGGAGGGGGTAGCTATGTATATGAGGGGTGGGATCAGTGATGAAAGTGAACAGGAATGCACAGGAACTCAGTTTCTGTACCTTTTTTGCAGCAGGAACGGAGTTCCTGTACCTCTTCCCACTGACACTGGAACTGAAATTCTTAAACCAGCAACATAATGACAGTTTCTGAGCCTGTGACCTGAAATCAGGGTTTCCATAACAACATTTAACTTGTACTACAATGCTATTTTCCTAGAAATACTTTAATATCTCTAATTGAATCTACTAGTGTGGAAACAGATAGATGTGTCTTGACACAGCTATCCTTCAGATTGAGGATCTTCATTCTGCATCTCATATTTGCCAATGCCCAAGTTCCTGTACTTTTTGTCTACCACGTGCATCACTGGGTGGGATACTGTGTACCAGGGAGGAGGGGGAAGAGGGGAAGACAGAAGACATATTGGTACAGCTCCCAAACTCCAAGGGTAGGAAGGTTAGACTGGGGGTGGTGTACAGGCCACCCTCACAGAATGAGGAAAATGACAAGGAGTTGGGGAGCAAATCAGAAAAGTCAGTGGCAAGGGGAGTTCTGTCATAGTGGGCAACTTCAATTTGCCTGGGATTGACTGGAGAACCATGACTACCTCAAATGCCAGGAAATAGGTTCTGCTGGAGGCTATCCAAGACAGCTTCCTAGTGCAGGGAGTGACAGAGCCCACCAGGGAGGGTAACATAGTGGATCTAGTGTTAGCAAATGGGGGCCAGGTCCAGGATGTAGTCATACAGGACCCTCTAGCAGGCAGCAATCACTGCACAGTGTGGTTCTTCCTTCACATGGGCAAAGAGGCAGCCAGGACCAGGACGAGAGTGATAGACTTCAGTAAGTCAGATTTTGCCAGGATTTGCAGGATCCTAAGGCGCCATCTTGCTGCAGTTTGCACAGGGATGGATACAGAACAGAAATGATCCAGTATAAAGATGGTCTGGCAGAGGCCACTAACACATGTGCCAAAAACACAGAGTAAACAGTCCAGGTATAAAAAACCTAGCTGGCTCAGCAGGGAAGTGGCTGGGCATGTGAGGGAGAAGAGAGCTGCATTCAACAGGCACAAGAAGACTGGGTGAGGGAAGGACAAGGAGGAGAATTCCATGAAATCCAGGGAAGTGAGCAGAGCAGTCAGGGCATCTAAAGCTACAAGGGAACTAAGATTGGCTAAGGGGATCAGAGAGGGAGAAAGGATTTCTTCAAGTACATAAGAGAGAAGAGGAGCTGTAAGGACGAGATTGTCCAGATCAAGAGAGAGAAGGTAGTTGGGCAGAAAAAAGGGAAGAACAGGCAGAGGAACTCAACAAGTATTTCTGCTCGGTCTCCACTAAAGAAAAGGATGGGCCAAATACTACAAGGGAAAGGAGAGATGGGCAGGGAAGAGGCAGAGGTAACAGACAGGGTCATTGAGGAAGATAGGGTTCTAAAAGGCCTCAAAACCTTGCAGGTGGACAAGGCCCCGGGACCTGATGGAGTACATCCAAGAATACTGAAAGAGTTGGCAGAGGTCTTGGCAGGCGCACTGGCAGACCGGTTTAACACCTCACTGAAGACATGGAATGTGCCCATGGATGGGAGGATGGCTCACATGGTGCCCCTCCACAATAGTGGTCCCAGGGATGAACCAGGCAATTATAGACCAGTAAGCTTGACTTCCATTGTGGGGCAGTTAATAGAGACCATTTTTTTTTTAACTTCTTTCTACTCCTCACATTGGCACCACAGGTCTCTCTCTGGTGTGGTCGCTCGGTTTCAGCTTTCTCCCACTCTGCCTGAGGTCTCCTCATGGCAAGCCTCCATCCTGAGAACTCTCCCCAACACATTCCAACCTCCACAACCCCTGGCTCTGAGCCCCCCGAGGTGGGACAGCTTTTTTACTCCTCTGGTGCTCTATCTATAATCTAGAAGGGTGGCCAGAGCGTGGGAGGAGATCTGGAGTCTTGCTGAGGCAGACCCGGCGCTGAGCGTGGGAGCCAACCACTGGACCCACCATAGCCCACTCGGGTGACAGGGCTTTTTCCTGATTTCTGGCTCCCTGTCTGATATGAGGACGTGCAATGTTGTCCAGCACATGACGTGCATGCTCCCACCCACGTCTGCAGGATGGCTGATGATATCTTTCCCATCTCTAGTTCCTGACTGCAGTGCACCCAGCCTCCACTGGGCACCACTAGCATTGTGGAATGGGTCCCCCTCCCTCCCAGGAGAGGAGAGCAGTCCATTGGATGCTCCGTCCTCTCCTCCCCATCTGACCCCTGGCTCCCTGAGTTCGCTTCTGAATCTGGGTCGCCAGCGTGGAGCGAAGTGTCCAGCACCTCAACTCTCAGTGCTACCGGGCCAGCAATGGAGACCATTCTAAAGTAGAGATTGATAATCTTTCTGAATAGTAATAGTCTCCAGGGTGAAAGACAGCACCAGTTTGTCTCAGAAAGATTGTGTCAGACTAACCTCATTGACTTCTTTGATTTGGTCACAAGGGCAGTTGACGGAGGCCATGCCGGTGATGTCCTGTATCTGGACTTCAGCAGGGCCTTCAGCTCGGTGCCTCACTGAAGGTTACTGGGCAAACCCGAGGAACCTGGGGGCCATGGATAGCTAATGGGGTGGGTTAGGAGCTGGCTGCTGAACAGACAGCAGAGGGTAATTGTAAGGGGGTGACCTCCAAGCCAAGACCCATGACTAGTGGGGGTACCACAGGGCTCGGTGCTAGGCCCTGTTTTATTCAACATCTTTATTGGGGACATTGCAGAAGAGATGAAGAGTAAGATCAGCCTGTTCACCAATGACACAAAGATATGTGAAACTGTGGTCAGTGCAGAAGGGAGGCAGGAACTCAGGGAAGATCTAGCAAAACTTGAACACTGGTCAGGTGTGCGGCAGTTGGGGTTTAACGTTAAGAAGTGCGAAGTCATGCACTTCGGAGCCAGAAATCACAGGACCAGCTATTGGCTGGGGGCGAGTGCAGGTATCTATTTCTGAGGAAGAGAAGGATGTAGGGGTACTAGTCACAGGGAACATGAAGGTATGAGCAAAGTGCCATAGGGTAACAGCAAGGGCCAATCAAATGCTGGGGTGCATTGCCAGGAGTATCACCTCAAGAAGAGAGGCGGTTATCCTCCCATTGCACAGATCACTGGTGAGGCCACACTTGGAATACTGTGTGCAATTCTGGTGCCCTCACCTTAGAAAGGATGTAAGATTACTGAAAGGGGTGCAGCATAGGGCAACAAAGATGATCCTAGGTCTGGGGGCTAAACCCTATGAGGAAAGATTGAGGGAGCTCAGCATGTATTCCCTGAAGGGTAGATGGGAGAGGGGGACATGATAGAGACCTTCAAATACTTAGAAAGCATAAACAGGGACAAAACAGGAGGATTGTTCCTCTTAAAGGAAGGGAGGGAGGGTCACGAGGGGGCATAGTCTGAAGCTGGAAGGGGTAGATTCAGGAGGGAGATGAAGAGGCACTACTTTACAGAGAGGGTGGTGGCTGGGTGGAATGAACTGCTGGAGGAGTTGATTGCATTGATGACAGTGGCCAGTTTTAAAATGGGGTGGGATAGAGTCAAAGGAAGGGTAAATACAGATAAGAACATGTTTGTGGGGGGGGGGATCCAGTGGGTAGGGTTGATGGGAAAGGATGGGGGTGGCAGCTGCAGTAAAAATAGACTGCAAGCTGTACACTTGGGCAGACTTGATAGACCAGTGGGCCTTTTTCTACCAGTGTTTCATATGTTCGTATCAGTCACTTATATCCTCCTGAGAGGGACCCGGTTCCTCCATGGGAGCTAAATATGTGCATTGTTCAGGTTCTAGAAGAACCTTCTGAGCCTATGGCTACTGCTGACCTAAAGTTTGTAATGTGGAAAGCAATATTCCTAGTTGCTATTACATTTGCTAGGAGGGTGAGTAAGCTGAAAGCCTTCTGCACAGATGCAAACTTCGAAAAAGCATATAGCACTGTGTGAAACTCATCAGGCATTATCTGGTGGTGGCCTGGCTATGAATAACATACAAAACAAGAAACATAGACTTTGATGGCAGATAAGGACTGTGATGCTCTGTCCCTACTTCTGTATGATATATCTTATAAATAAATGGTCTGTGTATAAAATATCAGTATGTGAGAGACTTGGCCTTTAACTTTCAAGGTCAGTAGCTGAAACCACAGGATGTTGTAAAACAGGCCAGAAGAACCAGTTAACTCATTGCCTCCACAGGCTCATTCTGAGATTGTGATTGGTTGACCATCCATGGCACTCCAGACATTACCTCATGGGTTTTAGCCCACCTGATAGACTAGTGATGCACATGACTCTAGGATCAAATTTCTAGTATATCAAGGTCCCAGAAACCCCTGTTCTCCAGTTCAAATCATGCATCTGATAAGGCAACTAGCACACCAGGATCCCTGTTGTTCCACTCAGAAAGGTAGGCCTTGGTTCTAATTGCTATAATGAGAGAGAGAGAGAGAGAGAGAGAGAGAGAGAGAGAGAGAGAGAGAGAGAGAGAGAGAGGAATATATGTTTTAGAAAAGCAAATCTAGGTGCTACAAGGGTACAGGCAGGATGTAAACGCAGCACATTGTGTTCAGTATAGACAAAGCCAGTTGTGTGGCTTTAGCCTAATTTAACATGTTTTTTTTAATCGAGAATTATTGGGAATCCGCAACCTGCTACTACAGGCTGGGAGTCAGCACTGATATCATTTTTACTTGGATGCAGCATTCTTAGTGATTGTTTTTAAAATGATATAGAAAAAAATTTGTTTTATAGTATTTACTGTCCCATTACAGTTTTTTTCTGTGACTCTTCAAAGCCTTGCTACGATCACTCCCAGGGTCCTCGCTTAGCGACGCCCCAAAATGTATTGCTTGTTTTTTTTGGAAGGGCAGAGAGATTCAATTCAGTAAGCAGCAGGAAGCTATCTTGCATGTATGAAAGCTTTGTTTGAAAAAATCACCCCGCGAGCAGCGTGTCTCAGCGCTCCCCCTCCTCCCCTCTCAGCATCATCGCGCTATCAGGAGAGGCAGAGGCCTATGACCTATGTGATCACCTCCTCTCCCTTAAGCTGTCTGCATCGGGACAACAAGGCGCTCTCGCCATGGGGCTCCCCCTCATGAGAAAAATAACAAAATGCCGTTTTTCCCGTGTGGAGCCCTCCTCGCAGGCCTCTGGCATAGCTACGCTCCTTGCGCCATGCCCTCCATCTTAGAGGACGCCACCACCGTGTGGTCGGTCCCAATGCCCCCTAGCACCCCAGGAGTACAGGAGGGTGCATCCGAGAGGGCGATTCCTTCAGTGGCGCGTGGTATGTGCCCTTTTTCACAGTGTTTCGGCCCCCAGAAAGCACCACAAGAGTTCCAGTGTCTTACTGGAGACCACATGGCCCTGCGGCCTAACCAATCAGTAGGCCCCACTATAAATTACTCTCCCAACGGACGAAAGCTCGCTCTTGCACCACCGCTCCCATCCTCTGCCACCTCGGCGATCCTCACAGTGGGGCCTCCTAGAATCAGTACAGTTACTGAGGGAGGAGACTGGTGGTCACCTCCAAGTTTCTCAACCACATGGTCACGGCCCACTGAGTGTCGTACGGCGACATAGAGAGAGAGGGACTGCCTCTCTCACCCTGCTGGCCCATCAACTACTTACAAGGTGCTCCTAGTTCCTCCAGTCTCCGTGAGCTCTTCCACATCGGGACTAGGAGACTTCTTCCCTTTGAATTCTGGCTGGGGACCACTTGAGCAAACAAAGGGGGGCACAAGTCCTCTTTAGGATACATGGGTTCTCTTCCCACTATAGTTTTAGAGCCAGGCATTTGAATTCTTTGGGTTTTGAGGTACTATCAATGACCATGGTTACAAATTTGTTCTTGGCATATATCACGACCCCTCCTACCCTAGTTGGCCTATCACAGAGGAAGGTATTGTATCCCAGGATATTGATATCTTTGTCTGGGATAGATGACTTAAGCCAGGATTCAGTTATCATGAAGAAATCATGACTTGCATGAAGAGCCCAGGCCTGTAGGCGGTCCAGTTTCTTTAGCAAACTACAAGCATTAATGTGGAGAAAGCAAAGACCTTTATATTGAGGGAGGTCCACTGGAGTTTCTAGGAAGATGGGTGGACCTGGGTTTAGTTCCACATTTCCAGAGCAGAATAGAAAGAGTAGCAGTACATTTTTAAGGTGCTGGTTTAATCTGCTAAGTAGTCTTTTGTTGCTTCATCTTTTGGATATTGGTTTAGTGATGGATGTTTAATTAAAGACTGTCATATTGATGTTTAATTAAGGACTGTCATATTTGGGAACTGGCTAGTACAGATTTTTCAAAGCAATGACTCACATCCTCAGAGACATTTATATCAGAAATTATCTAAAGGAGGTTCTAGCTGACCTCATCAAAAGGGGGTGGGGACAGATAGAGTTAAAAATGAAACATTATATATGGGATCGTGACATATGATTCTAGACTCTGACTGGGAAAGCACTTAGAAAGGTAATAGTTAGAAAGAAATGAAGTATTTGTGGTAGGAGTGTTTTGTCTGTAACCTCCTTTTTTTGTTTTACAGGATTGTAAGCTGTAGGATATATTGTTCTGTGTTTAATTTTACCATTTTATCATATTTTAGTAAACAACCATTTCTTTGAAATACTGCCTGGGTGTCTTCTCAGTTTCTTTTTTGCATGTGATGTATATGTGGTTAAGTCTGACAGCTGTTGAAAAAGGCTTGGTGGTGTTACTAAGCTTGAAAAAGGTAAGAATATACCTAAGGCCTCATAGAGTTTTAAGGGTTCATTTTGGAGACCTGGCTTGGTGCCCCTGGCTAAAGATTGTACTTCAGTCCCTAAGAGGGTACATATCTGAGCCTGTAATTGGGTATGCTAGCATAAGGTTCACAGTTTGAATCCCTCCAGAACGTGAGGCTAATAAGTGATTCGGACACAAGGCAGACCAGAGGGTTACCCTGTCTATTACCTGTTCACACTATTGCACTCTGAGGTTGACACTGTGGGAGCAGAGGGCTTGACTTCGGAATGCATTTGTGACAGATTTGGTGGCAGCGGTGCAATTTAAAATATTGGTAACACAAGCTTTAACAGTTCAGTGTGTCAGCTTAATACTGTACAGCTCACTTGCAAATTAAGGCAGTGATTTATTTTTTTAAAAGTAAACAGAACTATATAATTTTGCTTACAGTCAATGTTCCTACCTGTTTTTTTTTTTCCAAGTACAAGTTAGAGTAGCCGAAGTTAGGGAAGAAGATGGCTTCCAACTACAATGGGTACACTGCAGACTACTTGAAGTAGTTGTGCCAGGACAGAGGAGCCCAGTATGAGGGGAAAGCCAACAAGCTGACCCTCATAAATGCTCTGATGGCCACCGATTCCCAGAGCATTGAGTCACAGTCCATGACTGGAAAGGACGACACCTTGGGCATGATGGGGCCAGAGTCCAGTGCAGTGTCTGGATCCAGTGAGGAGGACAGCAGGGCCAGTGCATGCCAAGGGTCACAGCAGCAGGGGAAGGTCATCAGCATTCCACAGCCAGAAACAATCAGGCTACAGATGGAACTGTGGAGGATGGAACTGGAGTTTGAACAGCAGAAGCAGAAATTTGAGAGAGAGGAGAAGCAAGAGCAGTGAGCCACAGAGGAGAAGAGGGAGCGAGAACAGTCAGAAGCTGAGCAAGAATGGTGAACTGCAGAGGAGAAGAGGAGTGAGAACAGCAAGAAGCTGACCATGAAGAGCGTGAGTGCCAGAGGCTACATGAACTGGAGAAGCTGCGACTCCAACCACCAGCACCATAGCAGGTAAGTGGCCTCAGTTTAACTGGAACTACAGGACTAGGTTACAAATTAAATTCCAAGTTGATGGCTGAATTTAAAGATGAGGAGGATATGGATGCCTTTTTAAATTCCTTTGAAAAAGTTTGTATTCAGACAATTATTCCTAGAGAGTCCTGGAGCTTCCAGCTATCCCAGCTACTTACTGGGAAAGCTCAGGATGCATTGGGTGAAATGGGTAATGAGGACAGTAATGATTACAGTAAACTTAAAGCTGCACTTTTAAAAAAGTATGAATTAATTGCAGAAGCATACAGAGCTAAAGTCTGTAAGCTCAGGAGAAGCCCTGACATGAGCTATGAGGAGCTACCCATGAAACAATGTCAGTTTTTAAAATGGCAGGAAGGAATTGAAGCAAACTCTGTAGATAAAACTGAAATTGCTGCATTTTTAGAGCAGTTTTCTGGGGCATGCCCAGTAGAACTGAAAACCTGGCTGGAGGACCAAGACCCCAAAACATTGTAAGAGGCTGCTGAACTCTCGGACCACTATGCCAAGAGCAGATCTGCTCTGAGAGCAGAATGGGGAGACATGGCAGTGCAGAAAGGGAAAAGCATGCCTTCAAGGCAGCTAAAACCCTCACTGCCTCCTTCAAAAGCAGTTAGCCCCAGGTTTCAAAGAAAAGATTTTTCTGAGAAAAGAAATGAATGTTGGGTTTGCAAAGAAACTGAGCATATTGCCACACAGTGTCCCAAAAGGATGAGCAAAATGCAAAGTGGTGCTAGGAAAGAAGTGGGTTGTTTGTATGTCCCTGAAAGCATGCCTGTAAACATGAGGGAACACATGCACCCAGTCACTGTGAATGGTGTACAGACACAAGGGTTAAGAGACACAGGGGCATCCCTGACGTTGGTAAAAGGGGATCTGGTAGAGCCTGGTCAGCTTATACCTAATCAATTTGTAACTGTACGAGGATTCACTGAGGAGGAGAAAACCTTGCCACTTTCTAGTTTCCTCCTAGACTGGGGTGAGACGGGGGGACTTACAAAAGGTTGCCATAGCCAAAACTTTAGCTGTTGATGTAATCATTGGCAACAATCTCAAACAGGGGATGGTGTATGCAGTTACCTGTAGGCAAGTGGCAAAGGAAAATTGTGGTGCCCTGAACCCCCTTGAAGCCACTGTGGAAACCACTGGGAGGCTGGTTTCCCAGCCTGGTTCTCCTGATATGGAGACTAATGAAAGGGGGGTAGAAATTTCCCCTGCAGCAGTTACCCAAACAACTAAGGAGGGTTACTCCAAGGAAGGAAGGTAAACCATTGTCAGAGGGTTAGGGATGACAGTGATCCTGAGTGCCCTGATGCTAGAGCTACGGACCCTGGTTTAGATACTGAACGTGACCCGTCCCATGCTTTGGGAATATGTAAGGAGTTTGAAGCTGCTCAGACAAGTGACCCTAGTCTAGAGAAGCTGAGGGTTTGGGCAGACTCTGATAGAGCACAGGGAGGTGATGGGAAACATATGGTTTATTGGGAAAATGGACTGATGTATACACAGGATGCTAAGACAGAGGGAGGGATGATAGACAGGAAGCTTTTTGTTCCCCAGGGGTACCATAAGCAGTTGCTCAAAATTGCACATGATATTCTCTTGTCTGGTCATCTGGGACTCGCGCGCACTATGCAGCGGTTGGCCCAGAATTTCTATTGGCCCAACTTTACCCAGCAAGTGAAGGAGTATTGCAGGTTTTGTCACCGGTGCCAAGAATAGGGAAGGCAGGTAAGAAAACCCAAGCCACCCAATTCCATTGCCCATAATGGAAGAGCCATTCCAAAGGGTGGGAATGGGTATTGTAGGGCCTTTAAATACCCCCAGCTCCTCCAGGAAGAGGTTCATCCTGACTGTGGTGGATTATGCCACCCAGTATCCAGAGGCAGTCACCCTATCCTCACTGAGGACAGACAAAGTGGCAGATGCCTTACTTGGGATTTTCTCCCATGTTGGGTTTCCGCAGGAGGTTATCACCAATCAAAGGGGGTTCTTCATGTCGGACCTGATGAAATGTTTGTGGGAGAAGTGTGGGGTGGTGCAGAGACATGACACCTTATCACCAACAAGCCAATGGGCTTGTGGAAAGATTTAATGGTACTCTTAAGTCAATGCTCCAAGTGTTAGCTGAACAGCATGGAAGGGACTGGGAGAAATACCTTCCCCACCTGTTGTTTGCATACAGGGAGGTGCCCCAAGAGTCGACAGGGTTTTCCCCCTTTGAGCTCTTATATGGACGCTGGGTATGTGGGCCCCTAGACTTGATCTGGGAGGACTGGGAAGGCAAGCATGCCACCCAGGGAACTCCCATAGTGGATTATGACCTTAGGTTTAGGGAAAGGCTGAAGGAGCTTATGGGGACAGCCCATAGCAACTTGGAAGCTGACCAACAAAAACAAAAAGTGTGGCATGACCTCAGAGACAGAGCTCACTTGTACACAGTGGGTCAGGAAGTCATGGTCCTTAGCCCAGTCTGCAAAGACAAGATGCAGGCTGAGTGGGCAGGACTGTACAAAGTTGTCAGAAAGGTAAATGATGTGAACTATATCATAGAGTTACCTGAGAGAAGACATACAGAAATAATGTACCATGTCAACATGATGAAGCCATATGCTAATAGGGCTGACATGGTGTTTGCAGTGTGTAGTCCTGGGGAAGGAATAGACAAAGGAGGCCCCCTTCTGGATTTTCTGGAAGAAAGCAAGCAGGAGTCCTCTGTGAAGGCAGTTAAATTGTCATCCCAGCTGGCTACGGACAAGATCCAGGAAGTAAGAGAGGTTCTAGCAGACTTTGCCCACTGTGTAGTGCCAAGCCTGTACTAACCCCTTTAATGATGCACGATGTGGAGACAGGGACACAGATGCCCATACGGTGGACAGCATATTGGGTGTCAGAGGCTGTCCAAAAGGACATTAGGAGGGAGGTGGAGGGAATGCTGGATTTAGGGGTAATTCAGAAATCCCACAGCCCCTGGCCCTCACCCAAAGTCCTTATTCCCAAGCCAGATGGTGCTACTTGTTTTTGTGTAGACTATCGTGGAATGAATGTAGTCATGAAGTCAGATGCCCACCCAATGCCATGGATGGATGAACTCCTGGACAAGTTGGGGGGTGACATACCTTACTACTATTGACCTGACAAAGGGGTATTGGCAGGTAGAGTTAACTGCCAGAGCTGGGGAGAAGTCAGCCTTCATCACTCCGATAGGGTTATTTGAATTTAAAATAATGCCTTTCAGAATGAAGAATACCCCGGCCACTTTCCAAAGGTTGGTGAACCAGGTGTTAAATGGTGCTGAGGAGTACACCGTGGCGTACCTGGATGACACTGCCATCTTTAATGCCAGCTGGGAGGAACACCTCTCCCATTTTAGGGAAGTGCTGGGCAGGATACAGAAGGCCAGGCTCACTGTCAAAGCTGAGAAGTGCCAGGTTGCCATGGCTGAAGTGGCATACCTCGGGCATGTTGTAGGCCGGGGACAGCTCCATCCTAACCAAGTAAAAATAGAGGCAATCAAGGCATGGACCAGACCAGAAATGCAGAAGCAGGTCAGGAGTTTTCTAGGGACAGCAGGGTACTATAGGAAATTTGTACCCAATTAGAGTGCCCTGGCTGCTCCCCTATCTGACCTGGTAAAGAAAAGGATGCCTAAGAAAGTTACCTGGAACCAACCTGTGAAAACGCCTTTACCAGACTGAAGGAGACACTGTGTAGTGCTCCTGTATTGACAAGTCCAGACTACAGCAGACCCTTTGTAGTTCAGACTGATGCCTCAGATGTGGGTATTGGGGCAGTGCTGAGTCAGACATCCAACCAAGGGCAAGATCACCTCATCGTGAACCTAAGTAAAAAGTTACTTCTCAGGGAGCAGGCATACTCTATTGTGCAAAAAGAGTGTCTTGCCAGTGGGCCCTAAAGAAGTTAGAGCCATACTTATAAGGGCAGAATTTTGAGGTACAAACTGACCACAGCCCCCTGGTTTGGCTGACACAAATGGGAAAAACAAATAGTAGACTATTAAGATGGAGTCTTGTCTTGCAAGGGTATGACATGATGATCTCACATCAGGCTGGAGCAACCAATTAGAACGCAGATGGGTTGTCGTGTCTATATGAGGAATGAACTGACTTGTGGAGCTCATCCCATGCAGGAGATAGAGTCCCCAATTCAGTCTAGGTGAGGAGGAGTGTGGCGCTCTGCCCCTGCTTCTGGTTACCTGTAGGACATTTATCTTATAAATAAATGGTCTGTGTATGAAATGTCAGTATGTGAGAGATTTGGCCTTTAACTTTCAAGGTCAGTAGCTGAAACTGCAGGATGCTGTAAAACAGACTGAAGAACCAGTTAATGAAGACTTCCTTACAGAAGGGTATTTTATTACCTTTTCATGACCTGCCCATGCTTTTGAAGTTGAAACTAAATTTGAGTTTTATGACGTTACAGGAGGCAAGGAAATTGGGCTAGTTCCTCTCCTTTTAGCATAAAACAGAAATGTGTGAAGAGTCATAAAATCCCTCAGATCACACTAGCACAGGAAATCAGCTCAAGAGGACATGAGTGTGGGATTGTTAAGTTCAAAGAGAAAATGTTTAATTAAAGACTGTCATATTTGGGAAATGGCTAGTACAGATTTTTCAAAGCAATGACTCACATCCTCAGAGACACTTATGTCAGAAATTATCTAAGGGAGGTTCTAGCTGACCTCATCAAAAGGGGGTAGGGACAGATAGAGTTAAAAATGAAACATTGTGTATGGGATTGTGACATATGATTCTAGACTCTGACTGGGAAAGCACTTAGAAAGGTAATAGAAAGAAGTTAAGTCTTTGTGGTAGGAGTATTTTTGTCTGTAACCTCCTTTTTTTGTTTTACAGGGTTGTAAGCTGTATGATATATTGTTCTGTGTTTAATTTTATCACTTTATCATATTTTAGTAAACCATTTCTTTGAAATACTGCCTGGGTGTCTTTTCAGTTTCTTTTTTGCATGTGATGAATATGTGGTTAAGTCTGACAACTGTTGAAAAAGGCTTGATGGTGTTACTAAGCTTGAAAAAGGTAAGAATATACCTAAGGTCTGTTATAGAGTTTTAAGGGTTCATTTTGGAGACCTGGCTGGGTACCCCTGGCTAAAGATTGTACTTCAGTCCCAAAGAGGGTACATATCTGAACCTGTAATTGGGTTTGCTAGCATTAAGGTTCACAGTTTGAATCCCTCCAGAACTTGAGGCTAATAAGTGATTCAGACCCAAGGCAGACAGGAGGGTTACCCTGTCTGTTACTTGTTCACACTATTGCACTCTGAGGTTGGTTCTTTGGTAAGGGAGTTAAAACCAGTCCTCAAATGTTTATTAGTGGAGGGTCATGAGGTCCTTGATCCCATTGAAACTGCAAGTTACTTTAACACAGCTTTTACTGACCTAAGTTCCATCATCCCCACTGAGCCTACCCAGACCCCCTGCAGGGAACCAGGTCTTGAAGCCTCCCAGATGGTGGGCTCTGAACCAAGTTACTCCATATTCTACTTTAAGGCTGTTTCAAAGACAACTTGAAATTAATCAGTAGGGTGCCTGGCAAAACTGGGAGTAAGAGTGACTCGGCTGATATGAAACATCCTGCCATGGTGGTAGAGGAACTTTCCCACCCTGTCTCTAAATATTTTTACTTTTCCCTGTGCTATTCACAGTTCCCAGAGATCTGGAAATCTGCATTGGTTACATCAGCTTTCAAAGGCAGAAACCACACTAGCCTTCCCAGTTATAGGTCCATTACTATTCTCCTCCCCTTTCAAAGGCCCTCGAGAGAATAGACTTTGACCAGCTTGCCACATACTTTAAACAATACAGTGTCCACAGTGTACAGCTTCATGGCTTCTGGAAGCTCCACAGCACCAACACAGCTCTGTTAGAATACAACAACCATGTTCAAGAGGCCCTTGAAAATGGTGACCTAGTCAGATATATACAGTGGGTGGGATATTCAAAAGGGTTGCGCATGGTGCATGCAACCCAGCAATGCATCCCAGTGTGATAGTCAAAGGGGCAAGTTGCGTCATGCAACTCCTGCTGCACCGGGGTGTGTTGGTAATGTATGTGGTACAGGTGCGGGGGCATGCCCATGCATATGTGACATATCCTGATATTCAGCCAGGGATGTACGACACATATGCTGGCACAACTCTGCCTTGCGCCACTCAGGGGGGCACAAATCTGTGCCTGGGAAACCCAGGAGCAAGTCCTGGCCACCCACAGGTGAGCTGCCATATTGAAGGGTGCAGCATGGCAGACGCCAGCCGTGGGTGACCACCCACCCACCCAGAACACTGTCCACAAGCCCCCTGCCCTGGGTTCATTGGGCTCCCCCTCGCCCAATCATGGGCATAAGTCCAACATATCCCTGGTGGTCCAGTGTGATTTTGTATTTCCTTGAAACTTGGCTTCCCAGCCAAATGCCCTTTGGGGTAACCATTTCCTCAGTGTTTGCACACAGAGGTTCTTTGTCTTTTAAATAGTTTTTTGTTTTAATGGGGTTCACCACAACATAACCCAGACAGACTGTCTTAGGATAGCTGGTTCATTCCACTGGGGTGCCAGACAGACGAGGCATACTGATGAGTCCTGGTAGGACGAAACACGTGTCTATGTCATCTGTTAGCACCCTTTGCAAATTGTGCAAGAGGCCTTTCGGCACCATGCAATATTGCTTTAAGCTGAACCAGCCTAATATTCTGTGGTGATTTGCATGTGCAGCCCATGATTCTTTGCATTGTGTGGGCATGTGTGATATATATATATATATATATATATATATATATATGGTAGTTTCTGTATATTAGAGTTTATGAGAGTGTTTAATGTTAAAGGGCAAGTTGTGGAACTTAATAACTTTCTAATGGTTGAAGTGATTTGTATGAAATTTGGCAAGCATAACCACCCTGGATAGGTGTTTGTAAGTGGGAAATTTTGTCTTAATAGTTGTAGCCATTTCTGAGACACAGAGTGTTAAAAATAAAGATGTTTTGGGGGGTTTAGGCACTTTTTTGTCCACCTGTATCTCGAAAACGGCTATAGCCTGTGGGCTAAAATTTTCAGGATAGAAAGTCTTTGCCTCAGAGATATGCCTTTTGAAGGTTTGTTGAAAAAATATTAATCCTTTCCAAAAAGATTAAATCTTGAATTTCCCATTATTTCCTATGGGAAAAAATAGATGTCTAGCATGAAACAGGATTCTGTGTCACATTTCTGCACTGAACAAGGATTCTGTGTCGCATTTCTGCACCGAACAAGGATTTTGTGTTGCAGTTTTTGCAGGTTAATAACTTTGGAATGGTTAAATGGATTCGCATGCAATTTGACACGAATCAACCTAATGTACAGTTCCTTTGATTTGATAAATGTGGTTTGAATCTCTGGTGTGGTTTATGAGATACAGAGTGTTGAAAAAACAACAACATTTCTTTTAGGTTTTTGCTGTTGTTTTTGTCATCCTGCATCTCAGAAATGGCTTAGCTTCTTGGCTGAAATTTTCAGAGTAGAAAGCCTTGGCCTCACAGATTTGGTGACAAATGTTAATCTATTACAAAGTTATTCAGTTTTGCAGTTTCCATTATTTCCTATGGGGAAAAAATAGATGTTTAGCAAGACGAAGGATCCCATGTCTCAGGAGCAGCTGCGATGTGGGATTCTAGGTCAAAGATAATATGCTGCTGGCCATGTTGTTTCTCCACTTAGGGAGAGAAATGAATGTAGTATACTTTTTACAAGGCGTAAAATTATTGACCCTCCACTACTGTGGCAAACTGTGGCACACTGAGGAGCTCACCCCCAGTGCACAGAAAGCATTAACTTTTTTAAATGTTGTTTCTGACCCCGTGATGCCCACCCCCAGTGTTGGATGACCCCCAGTCCATTTCAATATTAACTGTGTTCGCTGATATTGGGGTGCCTAATCCCTGTGTTGGCATTTCAAGCTCCTTCCCTTAGTACTTTGGGACACTGGGGAGCCCACTCTCGGTGTCCCCAAACATATGTTTTATATATGTGCTGACAGGGGGTGCCCTATCCCCCCTGTCAGCACTAGAAACTCATGCAACCCACCCCCAGCCAGTGTAGGGACACTGGGAAGCCCACTCCCAGTGACCTGCTATATCTCTCCCCTGAGAGCCTTGCCCCCCCACCATTGCCAGTGTAGGGACATGGGGGATCCCACTCCCCGTGTACCCAAAACTCATTTACTAATGCCCTGTAAAGAAGAAAACCATCCTGTCTTTTTGTTTTTTATACCTGAAAAAAAGAAAATGATCCACCATCATCCCCATTGTCTCCCTCCCCATCCCCACCCTTCCACGAGCAACCCCCTCAACCTATACTTACCACTGGAGGTTGGCGCTGTCATCTTCTGAGGACCGGGACACATCTGCTCTCTTCAAAGCCGAACCACAAACTGAAGAATCAAGTTAAGCTCCATATTATGGCAGTCAATGGCATTTTTGAGCTTATGTTGATATCTAGGCCATTTTTCGGTATTTCTGCACTAAATTTTCAACATGGAATTTTTGGGACCCCTCCTCATGAACACTGGCACTGTCATTTCATTACTCGGCCCTGAAAGGTGATTTTGTGGTCACTGCACGGAATCACCCTTCGTGACTGATTGACAAAATGACAGTGATTGACAGTGTTCATCAGGTTGGGTCCCAGAAAGGCCATGTTGAAAATTTGGTGAGAAAACTCCTATCAATGGCTGAATTTGTCTGAATAAATAAGGAAATTAATTGCAAAAAACTTTGTTTAATGTACCATTAGGGCTGAACGGTTAAAAGTAGGGAAATGCAAACTTAGGGTTCCCAGGCATAAGGTCCCACTCCCACTGTGCATGCAGGAACAGGCATACGGAGAACTTAGGCTCCCCAAACCCAGCACCCCACTGACACCATTGGCTTCCAATCATAAGACTCCACACCCTCCCTGCATGCAGGAACAGGTATGATGGGTGTACTTTGGCGTCTTGAACCCTAATGTTGTGGGAAATTTTGCAAGAAACTGCACAACAGATTCCCTTAATGCAGTGATTTTTTTGGAAATTTGGAATGTGAAAAATGACAGCTATACTGTTCATGAGAAGATGTAATAAAATGACAATGTTGAAAATCTGCAATGGAAATATTAAAAATTGGTGAAGTCATGAGTGTGCAAAGAAACTGCGCAACGCATGCTCATAACACAGTCATTTTTTTCGAATTTTTGCACCACATTTTCAACATGGGCTTTTTGGGACCCCACCTCATGAACACTGGCACTGTCATTTCATTAATCAGTCCCAAAAGGTGATTCTCCACAGCGACCACGAAATCACCTTTTCGGGTCTGCTTAACGAGATGAAAGTGACAGTGTTCATGCGATGGGGTTCCAAGAACCACATGTTGAAAATTTGGTAAGAACATCACGAAAAATGGCAGAAATATCAACATAAGTTGAAAACACCATAGACTATCATTATACAGCACTTACAGTACTTTGATTCCTTCAGTTCACAGTTCAGCTTTGAGAAGTGCAGATGTGTCCTGGTCCAGAGAAGATCGCTGCTCCCAACCGCCAGAGGTAAGTATGGGTAAAGGGGGTTGTGGGGAGGTGGGTGCTCATTGGGAGGGTGGGCACAGGGAAGGGGGGACTGTGGAGATGACAAGGGGCCATTTTCTTTTTTACAGGTAAAAAAAAGATGGGATATGGTTCTCTTTATTTAATAACAGGCTGAAACGTTAAATACATTTGGGCACCCTGGGGTGGGGTCCCAGCTCCCAGTGTGCCACATAAGTGGGGGGAAGACATACCAACCTGGGGATTGGGTACCCTGATGTCAGTTGGGTACAAACAGAATGGGGAGGGGGCTTACTAGTTCAATGCAGGATTCTGCATCTAAAATTTAGGTGCAGGATTCTGCATCAAAAAGACATTGGGGATGGTTTTCTGTATTTTAAACAGATTTTAAAACAAAATACATTTTGGCACACTGGGGTGTGCTCCCAGTGTGCCACATAAGTGTGTGGGGGGGAGACATACTAGCATGGGAATTGGGCACCCCAGTGTTGGTGGAGTACAAAATGAATGGGGGGCATACTATTTGGATGCAGGATCCTGCATCAAACATTTCGGTGCAGGAATCTGCATCAAAAAGATGTTGGGGACAGTTTTATTTATTTTAAATAGGTTTTTAAAAAAATAATAATTTTGGCACACTGGGGTGGGCTCCCACTGTGCCACATAAGTGTGGGTAGCATACTGACATGGGGAATGGGCACACCAATGTCAGTGGGATGCAAAAGGAAATGGGGGCAGGGGCATACTAGTTCAATGTAGGATGCTGCATCAAAAATTTTGGTGCAGGATTCTGCATTGAAAAGACATTGGGGAAAGTTTTCTTTATTCTAAACAGGTTTAAAAATTAAATACATTTGTGCACACTGGGGTGGACTCCTAGTGTGCCACATGAGGTGTGTGGGGAGGTATACCAGGGATTGGTCACACCAAAGTCTGTGTAGAAAAAAAGGAATGGGGGGGGCAGACTAGTTTGATGCAGGATCCTGTATCAAAAATATCGATGCAGAATTCTGCATTGAAGAAAAAAGACGTTGGGGGGACAGTTTTAAACAGGATTTGAGCACACTGGGGTAGGCTCTCAGTGTGCCACATCACAGGGACACTACGGTGCCATTATTTTGGGGAAATTAGCCCCAGAAAGACATTTTGCATGATTGGCCATCCTGTCGCATTTGCAAAAGTGTTGCAAACATTTGCAAAAGAACTGGTGCCACACTTTCGCATCTGTCCTTTCACAATTTGCGAAAGAATGGGACAGTCAATCATGAAAAACATCTTTCTGGGCATCATTTCCCCAAAATAATGGCACCAGTGTATTCCTCAGGCCCCAATTAGGTAAACACACATCAGTGTTTACCTAGGGGCAGCCAAATATAAACTACTTCCAGTCACAGTCTGATATACACACGCCTTGGGTGGTTGAACACCTTTGGCCTCGTGCATCACAACGCACAAAAAGGGGTCCGTATATCAGAGGGTGACCACACACCCTACACTGGGTTATCTATTTTATATATATATATGTATATATATATATATATATACATATATATATATATATATATATTATGGTAGCACGGTAGTGCTACCATAGTTAGGGTTGAGGAGCCATTTCTATGTTAAACCCCAAAACTTTGCACCTTAATAACTTTGCAACTGTTTGACGGATTTGGCTGAAATTTGGAATACATAATCAAGAACCATAGGCCTTGGCATCTGCTAAGTTTCGTACTGGTCAGATACACAGCTGTGGAGTTATTAAGCGTGATTTGCGCACACGTTTACGCTTTTTCTGGAATTCAACAGTCGTGCCTACAGGTCGCACGGTTTGTGCGACTGGTCTGAAATCTTCAGAGAACATGTGGCCAGGGTCCCTGATGCCTTTCAAAGATTTGGTGAAAAATATTAAACGGTTCAAAAGTTATTCAAAACTATTTCCCATTATAAGTCAATGGGAAAAATTAACAAAAAGTTCGACAGTGTCGCAAATGCATTTTTACTTTCGTAAATGGGCCTGTTACTTTCACAAATCAGCCATTTTGTTTTCAGTTGGTGATCAGAAAAATGGTTGGCATTTAAATTTAGGACCCTCTAGCAACCTAATTCTTTTTGTATTCACCTAGTCGGACCCTGAGGATGCTTGCCATGTCTTTATTTTGTGGTAAAACACCCCAGATATATGTTTTTCAAATTTCTGGAAAAAGTACTTTCGCAAATTACTTTCGTGCTCATGAAAGTGTTGAACTTTTTTGTGAAAGCTTTCGCAAATTGCGACAGTAGTTTTCTACCTGTGGGAAAGTGACAGCGATTCTTTGGCACTGCGCTGCAAAAGAACGGTTGGGAGTTTTGGGCTGAAATTTGGAGGGAACACAGATGACATCTCACAGATGTGCCTTTCAGTGTTGTATTGAAAAATATTACATGGCGGCAAAGTTATGGTACACTCAAAGTTGACGTTTTCCCATAGGGATAACATTACGGCCCGACTGATTACAGGAATCCTTTGGCTCCTGCTGCAAAATAATGGTTTGGTCTTTTTCCTGAAATTTGGAGGAAGACCGCAACAGCCCACAGATGTGCCTTTTGGTGGTTTGGTGAAAAATATTACAGGAGGCAAAGTTATGGTGCTCGAACTTCTCTTTTTCCCATAGGATAACATTATGGCATTACGCGCCTTGGGGCCCATTATCTAGGAAGCGGATGAGATCTGGACTTTACCCATCAGAAAAATGCTTAGCCCCCTAATGGAGACTAAGTACAAAATTGGCTAGGACAGTTGTAAATAATATGAGTTTTAAATTTTTTTTCTATGTCGTACGGTTCCTGAGATATAACCTATTTAGTATTCCAAGTCCTCATTTTCTGCTCTGATATCCATTATTATCCATATATTCTTTGTACTCACTGTCTTTCTCTATGCAGCTTTTGGGGAAAACCAGCCTGTGCGCTTACATTACTGTTACTGTTGCCCTTTCCTGTTGATGTCTGCGCCACCATGTGCGTTATCCTTGGCGTTTTCATTTTTGGTTGCGTTTCTGTTATTTTTTGCCATTTGTGTCTACAGTACTGTTTCTTTTTCTGTTTTAGTTTGCGTCACCATGCCCATTGAAATTTCTGTTTGCAGGCACCATGTTACTATGTGACAACACATCACATGGCAGACCGTTCCCGTCTACGCCACCATGTGCGTTACCCTTTCTGTTCTCATTCGCGCTTGCGTTACCATGTGTGCCACTGTTAGCACTTCTGTTAGCATTACTATTCCTGTTACTATGCCTCAAGACATCACGTGGTGGGAGCACGGGGCCCTTCACTGTTTCTCATTATCATTTTCATAAAGAAGGGAAATTAGAGGCAAAAAACTCCATTTAATGCATTAGTTAGGGTTGTTCCACAGCGACAAAAGTGAGGAAATTCACTGTTAGGGTTGAAAACTCCCCTTGGACCCCCCTGCCCACCCCCAACCGGCATTGGGGTGTGCATTGCTGTCATCGGTCATGACTCTCACCCCATTCTCCTATACTTCTGCTGCTTTACACATGTGATGGGGTGAGAGTTAGGACTGACGACCCCAATACACACCCCAATGCTGGTTGGGGGGTGGGCAGGGGGTCCAAGAGGGGTTTTCAACCCTAACAGCTAATTTCCTCACTTTGTTGCTGTGGAACAACCCTAACTAATGTATTAAATGGAGTTTTTGCTCTATATATATATATATATATATATATATATATATGGATAGCATTGGTTCACTGGAAATATCAGTGATAACCCCTCGAGGTAGTTTGACCCATGACCTCCCGAGTGGCGAAGACACGAGTGAGGTCACAAGGTCAAACTGTATGAGGGGAACTATTACTGATATTTCCAGCAGACCCATTGCATATCTCATTTATGCAATGTTTATGTTTATTGATTGTTTTTTCTTGTGTTTTTTAAGTATTTTTTTTATTTAAATATCTAAGCAGATTTTGTGGTGTTTGTATGCTGTTATGGTAGCTATGGTTAGTGCATGCCTCTATTTTGTATGTAACTTTTGATTGGGTGATGTTGTGTGTGTGTGGGTGGGCTGAAAAGTTTTGGAAATATGGCGGCGGGAAGTCTCGTTTAGCGAGGGAGTGAGGTGATAAATTTATTAAATTATTTATTGATTTGTTTTTGTGTTTCACTTTTGAAAAATGCTTTATTTGGTTGCATCTGCATTTTGGAAGTGGTATGTGGCTGATCCTGCTTGTCAAGTTCTACAGCAGCACCGAGTGGTGAGCGGTAAGGGTTTTAAGTTTGGAGGAGTGAGCGGCTGGTTTTGCTTTTTTCTGGGCACTTCAGAAACTCTTTCTCGGCTAGCACAGGTACTGTGACCGGGTGTGAGGTAGGCCTGTTGGCAGTTGTGGTTGGGAAGGGAAGGAGAATGGTCTGTAGCAGTGTGTTGATGGGTAAAGGTGAGGGGGTTTGCTGTGGAGTTTTTTTTTGTGTGTTTATTAAGTTGTTAAAAAAAGTACCTCTCAGTGTGAATGCTGTTTTCACACTGAGGAGGTTCTGAGTTACAGCTGTCAGCTGAGTGATTGAGTAAATTTGGGATGTATGCAGAGGGTGATTTTTCTATGGGCTGTACCTGGTGCTGGAAAAAGATTTGGGGAGAAAATGAAAGTCTTATGTGTGATGCTGGAGGGAAATGAAACTGCCAGTGGGAGCTGGCATGCAAGTGAGCAGGTGAATTCTGATTGTGCTGCTCATGCTGCCAGCTCCCACCAATCAAAATGTGTGTGAGGTGCTGTGGTGAAGTGCAGATAGTGTCTGGTTATTACCTACAGTGAGAATAAATGACCTACAGTGAGAATAAACACAATATTCTCACTGTAGGTGTGTCCAGGCAAAAATACTGCTGTTATTTGTCATTTTTTATCCTCACCCCATTGTATATATATATATATATATATATATATATATATATATATATTAGAGGCAAAAAACTCTGTTTAATGCATTAGTTAGGGTTGTTCCACAGCGACAAAAGTGAGGAAATTCGCTGTCAGGGTTGAAAACCCCCCATTGGACCCCCCTAACCGGCATTGGGGTATGCATTGGGATCGTCAGCCCTAACTCTCACCCCATGACATGTATAAAGCAGCAGAAGTACAGGAGAATGGGGTGAGAGTTAGGACCCACTATCCCAATGCACACCCCAATGCCGGTTGGGGGGGTGGGCAGGGGGTCCAAGGGGGGTTTTCAGCCCTAACAGTGAATTTCCTCACTTTTGTCGCTGTGGAACAAACCTGACTAATGCATTAAATGGAGTTTTTTGCCTCTAATTTCACTTCTTTTTTGAGAATGATAACGAGAAATAGTGAAGGGCCCCGCGCTCCCGCCACGTGATGTCTTGTGGCATAGTAACAGGAACAGCAACGCAAACAGAAGTGCTAACAGTGGCGCACATGGTAACACAAGCGCAAATGAGAACAGAAAGGGTAACGCACATGGTGGCGTAGACGGAAACGGTCTGTCACGTGATGTGTTGTCACATAGTAACATGGTGCCTGCAAACGGAAATGTCAATTGGCATGGTGACACAAAGTGAAACAGAAAGAGAAACAGTACTGTAGACACAAATGGTAAAAAATAACAGAAACGCAAGCGCAAATGAAAACGCAAAGGATAACGCACATGGTGGCGCAGACATCAACTGTAAGTGAAACGGGTACAGAACTGCAAGCGGAAAGGCAACAGTAACAGTAATGTAAGCACATAGGCTGGTTTTCCCCAAAACCTGCATAGAGAAAGACAGTGAGTACAAATAATGTATGCATAATAATGAGTATCGGAGCAGAAAATGAGAACTTGGAATACTAAATATGTTATATGTCAGGAACCGTACGACGTAGAAAAAAAATTAAAAGTCGTATGATTTACAACTGTCCTGGCTAATTTTGTACTTAGCATTTTTCCGATGAAAAGTCCATATCTCGCATCGTTTCCGAGATACGGGCCCTGAAAGGCGTGGCGAACGCTGTAATGTTATCCTACGGGAAAAAAAGAGAAGTTCGGAGTGCCATAACTTTGCCTCCCTGTAATATTTTTTCACCAAACCACTGAAAGGCACATCTGTGGGCTGTTGGCTGTGTTCCCTCCAAATTTCAGGAAAAAAGACCAAACCATTATTTTGCAGCAGGGTGCCAAAGGATTCCTGTAATGCGTCGGGCGCCGTAATGTTATCCTATGGGAAAAACTGTCAACTTTGGAGTGCTGTAACTTTGCCACCATGTAATATTTTTTCAATACAACACTGAAAGGCACATCTGTGAGATGTCATCTGCGTTCCCTCCAAATTTCAGCCCAAGACTCCTAACCGTTCTTTTGCAGTGGAGTGCCAAAGAATTACTGTTATTTTGGGCATAGTGTCGCAAAGTAGTGTCACAATTTGCGAAAGTGTCGCAAAAAATTTGCAACACTTTTGTGAGTGCTGAGCACTACTATGAAAGTGTTTCCAGAAATTTGAAAACATATTTCTGGGTGTTTTACCCTCAAAATAAAGACATGGCTAGCATCCTCAGGGCCAGACTAGGTGAATACAAAAATAATTAGGTTGCTAGAGGGTCTCAATTTTAAATGCCAAGCATTTTTCTGATCACTAACTGAAAACAAGATGGCTGATTTGCGACAGTAACAGGGCCATTTGCTACAGTAAAAAGTGCATTTGCGACACTGTCAAACTTTTTGTTAACTTTTCCCATTGACTTATAATGGGAAATAGTTTTTTGAATAACTTTTGAACCATTTAATATTTTTTCACGAAATCTTTGAAAGGCACATCGGGGATCCCAGCCACACATTCCCTGAAGATTTCGGGCCAGTCACGCAAACCATATAACCTGTAGGCACGACCGTAGAATTCCAGAAAAGCGTAAACGTGTGGTAGTGCTACCATAGTTAGGGTTGAGTAGCTCTTTTAAGGTTAAATGGTCAAACTTTGTACCTTAATAACTTTGCCACTGTTCAATGGATTTGCCTGAAATTTGAAATGCTTGATCAAGAACCATACATCTTGGGATCTGCCAACTTTTGTAGTGGTCATACATATGACTGCAGAGTTATTAAGTGAGATCTGCGCACGCATTTATGGTTTTTGATGAATTTTTGCTTGCGCCTGCAGGTCGTATGGTTTGAGTGCCCAGTCTGAAAAACTTCAGGGAATATACATCCGGGGTCCCCAATGTGCCTTTTGAAGATTTCATGAAAAATATTAAATGGTTCAAAAGTTATTCAAAAAACAAGTTCCCATTATAAGTCAATGGGAAAAGTGAAC
This sequence comes from Neoceratodus forsteri, assembly GCA_016271365.2. Classification (NCBI taxonomy): domain Eukaryota; kingdom Metazoa; phylum Chordata; order Ceratodontiformes; family Ceratodontidae; genus Neoceratodus; species Neoceratodus forsteri. The sequence goes on along the minus strand of CM057449.1, from coordinate 534,854,783 downwards.
AAAAAGTTCAACAGTGTCGCAAATGCACTTTTTAGTGTCGCAAATGGCCCTAGTAGTGTCACAAATCTGCCATTTTGTTTTCAGTTGGTGATCAGAAAAATGCTAGGTATTTAAAATTGGGACCATCTAGGGACATAATTCTTTTTGTGTTTACCTATTCGAGCCCTGAGGATGCTAGACATGTCTTTATTTTAGGGTTAAACACCCCAGAAACATGTTTTTCAATTTTCTGGAAAAAGTAGTGTCACAAAATAGTGTCGCACTCATGACACTTTCGCAAATTTTTGTGAAAGCTTTCTCAAATCACAACACTACTTTTCCAGGCTATGGCTAAAATGACAGGAGTTCTTTGCCACCCTGCTGCAAAAGAACGGTTTGATCTTTTGAGCTGAAATTTGGAAGGAAGGCAGCAAATATCTCACAGATGTGCCTTTTGGTACTTTGGTGAAAAACTATTGCACATTTGCAAAGTTACAGTACTCCAAATGTGACGTTTTTTCCCATAGACTAACATGGTGGCGTATGCTATGCCTTTCGGAGCTCGTATCTCGAAAACTGTGTGAGATATGGAATTTTCATCATGGCAATGCATTCAGTGAAAATGTAGCCAGGAAAATCATGAATCATGTGAATTTTTTTTTCTACGTCGTATGGTTACTAAGATATAAGTAATTTAGTATTCCAACACCTCATTTTCAGCTCTGAGGCCCATTATTATGCATACATTCTTTGTACACACTGTGTTTCTCTATGCAGCTGTTGGGGAAAAACAGGGTATGCGCTTCTGTTAATGTTACAGTTACTGTTTCCACTTGTGTTTACATACCCATTTGCCTTACCGTTCCCGTGTGCGTTACGCTTTGTGTTCTCATTTGCGTTTGCATTTGCGTTACTGTTACTGTTTGCGTTTCCACTACTGTTTGCGTATTGGTTTGCATCACTGTGTGCATTGGCATTAGCGTTTACGGCAGCCCTTTCCTTTGCGTTTGCATTTCTGTTTCGTTTTGCATCTTTGTTGCTTTTGCTGTTACCATTTGCATTTCCTATTGCGGTAATGTGACCGTGCGCGTTATGGTTTGCGTTTCCATATGTTCTTGCATTTTCTTTCGCATTTCTCTTTCCTTAGGCGTTATTGTTGCTTTTACCATTACCATTTGCATTTACAATTGCAGTAATGTGACCGTGCGTGTTATGGTTTGCGTTTACGTACGCGTTTGCATTTGCATTTACATTTCTGTTTTCTTTGGCATTATTGTTCATGTTAACTTTACCATTTGTGTTTACAATTGTAGTACCGTGCCCGTGCACGTTACAGTTCGCGTTTACATGCACAATTCCATTCGCATTTTCATTTCTTTTACATTTGGCATTCTTGTTGCTGTAACACTTAACATTTGCATTTACAGTACCGGTGCCATCACTGTGCATGTTACCAGTTGCATTTTTGTATGCACTTGTGTGTCTGTTTGCATCACTGTTCTCTATGGTGTCACTTTACTCTTGCGTTTCTATTAACATTTGCTTTACCATTTTTGTTTGCTTTACCATGTGCGTAACCATTGCCGCTTGCATTTGCTTTGCAGTTCCTGTTACTATGTAACAGGACATCATGTGGTGGGAGCACATTCCATTCACTATTTATCATCCTCATTCTCAAAAAGAAGGGAAATTAGAGAAAATGCAGTTTAACGCATCAGTTAGGTTGTTCCACAGTGAAAAAAGTGAGTGAATTGTAGTTAGGTTGAGTTCTCTTGACCCCCACAACCCACCCCCAACCTGCATGCAGGGTGCATTGGAGTCATTCGGTCCCAACTCTCACCCTCATTCTCCCATACTCTGCTTATTTACACATGTGATGGGTGAGAGTTAGCCGATGACCCCAATGCGCACTCCAATGCCAGTTAGTGGGCTGGGGGTCCAAGGACTTTCAACCCTAACACCACCCTCCCTCACTTTGTCACTGTGGAATAACCCTAACTGATGCATTAAACTGAGTTTTCTGCATCTAATATATATATATATATAATATGCAATGGTAATGAGCAACATATTATTTATGTATTAAGAAGCAGTTTGACCTCGGGTAACCTCACGAGTGGTGTAAGCCATGAGTGAGGTGTCCGAGGTCAAACTGCTCAAGTGCACACATAAATCATTTATTTAACAAGTTTCCCATTGCATTTTCCATTTATGCAGTCAGGTTATGGTTGTTTGTTGGGAGTTTTTATTTTGTTTTGTATTTTCTTTAGTTTTTTTGTGAAATATAGGGGAATTTTTTGTGTTGTGCCTTTTATCACGGTGCAGCAAACAGTGATTGATATGTGAGTACATTTATAGCGTGCAATTTTATTGGCTGTGATTTTGTTTGTGGGTGGGCTGATGATCTTTTTTTAAATGGTGGCTGTCTTTTCCTTAGCAATGATGTGGTAGCTATTTGACTGAGAGCTGTGGTGTGACTGTGTAGTTTGCTGTAGTAGTTTATTTAATTTTTTTTTATAATAAAGTTTAGTCGGTTGATTATCCATTTTGTTTTGTTATTTGATTAAGTTGGAGGCTGAAGCAGTTCTTCTGTTTTGTTTTTAATTCGAGTCGGAGGTAAAAGCCATCGTGTTGTTTCTCCGGCATTATTTAGTCATCACAGTTTATGATTTCAGGCACAGTTTGTCAGGAGGAAACAGTGGATTACTGGAAATGCATATCCAGTGGGGTTTTTTTGTGTGATTTCTTTAACGGGACAGGAGATCATGGACTGTGATGGAGGTGAGTGGAATGAGAGAAAGAACAGCAGTTTGAATGGAGCAAGTGGAATCGGGCAGTTGGCAGGTACAGCATCCAGAGTGCAGCTACTTTTGTGAACATAGAAAGATAGAGGTACTGTTAATGTGTGAGGGGAGTTTAAAAAAAAATAAATAAAAACATATTTTATTGTACTTTGGGTGTTTACTTGTAGCTTGTTAAAGGATGGGGGGGTGGCTGGGTAGCTGGCTGTGCTGCTGTCTTCGAGGTGGCATCTGAGGTGAGAGTAGTGAGTGGCAGTGAAGATGGTTGGCTTTTTTTTTAGGTTGGGGATTTAGGAAGTAGTCCGACATTGTATGTAGAAATAGTCACTGTGTGTATAAATGTTTTTGTACATACAGTGACTGAGATACCTGTGTTTATTTCATGAAATATATGGCTACACTTATTGTATATATATATATATATATATATATATATATATATATATATATATATATATATATATATATATATATATATATATATTATAATTAATAGTAGTGCCACTATAGTTAGGGTTCAGGAGCCATTTCCATGTTAAAGCCAAAATTTTGCACCTTAATAACTTTGCAACCGTTTAATGGATTTGCCTGAAATTTGAATGTATGATCAAGACCCAAAGGCCTTGGATCTGCCAAGTTTTGTACTGATTGGATATCTGTTGCGGAGTTATTAAGCACGATCTGTGCAGTCTCGTTCGCTTTTCTGGAATTCTACGGTCGCGACTACAGGTCGTATGGTTTGCATGACTGGCCTGAAATCTTCAGGGAACATGCGGCCAGGGTCCCTGATGTGCCTTTTGAAGATTTCGTGAAAAAATATTAAACGGTTCAAAAGTTATTCAAAAAACAGTTTCCCATTATAAGTCAATGGGAAAAAGTTAACAAAAAGTTCAACACTTTCGCAAATGCATTTTTACTTTCGAAAATGGGCCTGTTACTTTCACAAATCAGCCATTTTGTTTTCAGTTGGTGATCAGAAAAATGGTTGGCATTTAAATTTGGGACCCTCTAGCAACCTAATTTTTTTTGTATTCACCTAGTCGTGCCCTGAGGATGCTTGCCATGTCTTTATTTTGTGGTAAAACACCCCAGAAATATGTTTTTCAAATTTCTGGAAAAAGTACTTTCGCAAATTACTTTCGTGCTCACGAAAGTGTCGCAAATTTTTGCGAAAGCTTTCGCAAATTGCAACAGTAATTTTCTAGTCTGTGGGAAAATGACAGCAATTCTTTGGCACTGCACTGCAAAATAACCGTTGGGAGTTTTGGGCTGAAATTTGGAAGGAATGCAGCCGACATCTCACAGATGTGCCTTTCAGTGTTGTATTACAAAAATATTACATGGCAGCAAAGTTATGGCACTCCAAAGTTGACAGTTTTTCCCATAGGATAACATTACGGCACCCGAAGCATTACAGGAATCCTTTGGCACCCTGCTGCAAAATAACGGTTTGGTCTTTTTCCTGAAATTTGAGGAAGACAGCCAACAGTACACAGATGTGCCTTTCAGTGGTTTGGTGAAAAATATTACATGGCAGCAAAGTTACGGCACTCCAAAATTGACGGTTTTTCCATAGGATAACATTACGGCGCCCGACACTTAACAGAAATCATTTGGAGCCCTGCTGCAAAATAACGGTTTGGTCTTTTTTCCTGAAATTTGGAGGGAAGACAGCCAACAGCCCACAGATGTGCCTTTCAGTAGTTTGGTGAAAAAATATTACAGGGAGGCAAAGTTATGGTGCTTCGAACTTTTCTTTTTTTCCCATAGGATAACATTACGGCATTCGCTGCGCCTTTCAGGGCCCGTATCTCGGAAACGGTGTGAGATACGGACTTTTCGTCGGAAAATTTCTTAGCCCCATAATGGGGCTAAGATTTAAATTAGCCAGGACAGTTGTAAATAATATGACTTTTAAATTTTTTTTCTACGTCGTACGGTTCCTGAGATATAATGTATTTAGTATTCCAATATCTCATTTTCTGCGCCGATACTCATTATTTTGCATACATTATTTGTACTCACTGTCTTTCTCAATGCAGGTTTTGGGGAAAACCAGCTCGCGCTTACATTACTGTTACTGTTGCCCTTTCCACTTCGGATCCGACCTATTTCACTTACCATTGACGCCCTGCGCCACCATGTGCGTTGTCTTGCGCTTATCAGGGCTTGTGTTTCTGTTATTTTTGCCATTTCTGTCTACAGTACTGTTTATCTTACTGTTTCACTTTACATCACCATGCCCATTGACATTTCTGTTTGCAGGCACCATGTTACTATGTGACAACACATCACGTGGCAGACCATTCCGGCTACGCCACCATATGAACGTTACCCTTTCTGTTCTCATTTGTGCTTGTGTTACCATGTGCGCCACTGTTAGCATTTCTGTTTGCGTTGCTGTCCCTGTTAGGCATGCCACAACACATCATGTGTAGGCGGAAGCGGGCCTCCACCACTACATTATTTCACTATTTCTCGTATCATTCTCAAAAAGAAGGAAATTAGAGGCAAAAACTCCATTTAATGCATTAGTTAGGGTTGTTCCACAGCAGCAAAGTGAGGAAATTCGCTGTTAGGGTTGAAACCCCCTTGGATCCCCCGCCCACCCCCAGCCGGCATTGGGGGTGCGCATTGGGATCGTGGGTCTAACTCCACCCATTCTCTATACTCTCTGCTGCTTTACACATGTCATGGGGTGAGAGTTAGGCTGATCGATCCCAATGCGCACCCCAATGCCGGTTGGGGGTGGGCGGGGTCCAAGGGGTTTTCAACCCCACAGCGAATTTCCTCACTTTTGTCACTGTGGAACAACCCTAACTAATGCATTAAATGGAGTTTTTGCCTCTAATATATATATATATATATATATATATATATATATATATATATATATATGTATATATTATAGTGACAAGGTAGTGCCACTATAGTTAGGGTTGAGTACCATTTTCAGCTTAATAACTTTGCCACTGTATGATGGATTTGCCTGAAATTCAGCAGGCACAGAGCAGTACCATAGATCTCAGGATCTGTCAAGTTTTGTACCAGTCGGATATATGGTTGCTGAGTTATAAAGTGACATTCCATAGCACATTTACGCTTTTTGTGCATTCTTTGCTCGTGCCTACAGGTCACACGGTTTGTGCAACTGGTCCAAAGCCTTCAGGGAACTTGCAGCTGTGGTCCCTGATGTGCCTTTCAAAGATTTCGTGAAAAAATATTAAACGGTTTAAAAGTTATTCAAAGAACAAGTTTCCCATTATAGTCAATGGGAAAAGTTAACAAAAAGTTTGACAGTGTCGCAAATGCAGTTTTTAGTGTCACAAATTACCCCTGTAGTGTCATGAGTCAGCCATTTTCTTTTCAGTTAGTGGTCACAGAAATCCTTGGCATTTAAATTTGGGACCCTCTAGGGCCACAATTCTTTTTGTGTGCACCTAGTTGAGCCCTGAGGATGCTAGCCATGTCTTTTTTTGGAGGTTAAACAACCCTGAAATGTGTTTTTCAAATTTTTGTAATCTGTAGTGTCACAGAGTAGTATTGAACTTGCGACACTTTCATGATTTTTTTTTGCAAAAGTGTCGCAAACCATGACACTTTTTTGCAACACTATGGCCAAAATAACAGGAATTCTTTGCCACCCTGTTGCAAAAGAACAATTTGGTCTTTTGGGCTGAAATTTGGAAGGAAGACAGCCAACATCCCACAGATGTCCCTTTTTGGTGGCTTGGTGACAAAATATCACAGGGATGCAAAGTTATGGTACTCCAAAGTTGACAATTCTTCCCTTAGAATAACATTATGGCGTCCGCCACACCTTTCAGGGCCCGTATCTCGGAAACGCTTCAAGATACAGACTTTTCATGCTTAGCCACCTGGGTGCCAAGTGCAAAACTAGCCAGGAAAGTCATAAATCACATGAAATTTTAATTTTTTTTCTATGTCATACGGTTCCTGAGATATAAGCAATTTAGTATTCCAAGTGCTCATTTTCTGCTCCGAGGCCCATCATTATGCATACATTCTTTGTACTTACTGTGTTTCTCTATGCAGCTGTTGGGCAAAAACAGGGTGAGCACTTCCGTTACTATTACAGTTAGTGTTCCCAATTGCGTTTCCATACCCATTTGCGTTAGTGTTCCCGTGTATGCCACCGTGTGTGTTCTGCTTTGCGTTTTTGTTTGAGCTTGCATTTCCGCTACTGTTACCATTTGCATTTCCACTACTGTTTCTGTTTGCATTTCATTTTGTGTCAGTGTGCATTACCATTTGCGTTTGCATACATGCTTCCATTTGCTTTTACGTTTGTCTTTCCTTTGGTGTCATCGTTGCTGTTACTGTTACCATTTGCATTTCCAATTGCGTTACTGTGACTGTGTATGTTACGGTTTGTGTTTCCGTACCTGCTTGCATTTGCATTCCTGTTTCCATTACCATTTGTGTTTGTGTTTCTATTGCCGATTGCATTATCGTTTATATTTGCATCACTGAGTGCATTGCCATTTGTGTTTGCGTATGCACTTCCATTTGCATTTCCATTTGCGTTTGTGTTTACTTCGGTGTCATCGTTGGTGTTACCGTCAGTGTTTGTGTTTCCAATTGCTTTACCATGACCATGCGCTTTACGATTTGCATTTGTGTACGCGCTTGCATTTTTACGTTTCTGTTTTCAGTAATGTTTGTGCTTGTGTTTCTATTACCATTTGTTTTACCATTAATGTTTGCATCACCATGTGCGTTACCATTTGCGCTTGCTTTTGCATTACCGTTACTTCACTATTTATAGTGTACATTCTCAAAAAGAAGGGAAATTCATGGCAAAAAAACTCTGTTTAATGCATCAGTTAGGGTTGTTCCACAGCGACAAAAGTGAGGAAATTCGATGTTAGGGTTCCCACCCCTTTTACCCCACACCCTCCCCCCACCAATAGGCATTGGGGTGTGCTTTGGGATTGTCAGTCCTAACTCCCACCCCATTCTCCTATACTGCACCACCTCAGCTTGTTTACACATGGGATGGGGTGAGAGTTAGGACCAATGACCCCAATGCACACTCCGATGCCTGTTGGTGGAGGCAGGGTGGAGGTGGGGTGCAAGGGGTAGGAACCCTCACATCGAATTGCCTCACTTTTGTCACTGTGGAACAACCCTAACTGATGCATTAAACAGAGTTCTTGCCATGACTAAATATATATATATATATATATATATATATATATATATATATATACACACACACACACACATATACATACATATATACGTGTGTATATATATATATATATATATATATATTCATTGCCAAAACTATGTTAATGCATCAGTTAGGGTTTTTATTAAAGCATAAAAATCTGGGAAATTCAATATCAGGGTTATCAACCTTACCACCCCCCACCCCCCAACCTCCACACACCAACAGGTGTTGTGGTGTACCTTGGGGTTGTCGGCCTAAAGTCTCACCCTATTCAATGTGTAAACAAGATGAGACAGTACAGTATAGTATAGTAGAATGAGGTGAGAGTTAGGCACAATCACTCCAAGGCACACCCCAATGCTTGTTAGTGTGTGGAGGGTGGGGGTGGTGGTAGGGTTGGTAACCCTAACGTCAAATTTCCCAGCTGTTTACACTTTAATAAAAACCCTAACTGATACATTAATGTAGTTTTTTGCAATGAATTTCTCTTCTTTTTGAGAAAGTGTAATGTAACTGGTATGTGATTGTGGTAGCGTGGCACTCAGGGCCCTGCATTCCCATCACACTACCCATTGTTGCATAATGATATGCATAAGTGGGAGCGTGGGCCTTCTGGGCCCTGCGCTCCTACTTACACATAAGTATGGACATACAGCAGCCCTATAGTCATGAAAAATTACCCTTGCAACACTAATTTGCCTAATAGCCTAGAGGTTAGAGGAACGAGGTGTGAACGAACTTGATACATCCAGCAGACCAGACCTGAGCTTGAGTCTCACAACCTCCACTTGCATACTGTGTGACTCTGAGCAAGTCACTTAACCGACAAGTGCTCCCAGGTCGCCCCTGAAAACAGGCACTTGTGCCTAGTGGGCCTTACCCGGTAACCAAAGACTAAAATAAAATAAAAAAAATAAATAATTTGGCAATATCTCAGTAACTGCAGCAACTATGGAAAAAATTCCACTGCAGTTGCAATCATGACTTTGAAACCTCCACGGGTGCTTAGTCCAAGGTGGACTAAGCTGTGGAGAGTGAAAAATCTGTAACTCAAATTGTTTTCGAGATATGGGTGCTGAAAGGCACCAAGGGTGCCACAATTCAATGGATGCACATAACTCAGGCATTTTCAGGATTTTTTTCATCCAATTTTCAAGATGGCATTTTGGGAACCCCACCTCATTAACAATGTCACTGTCATTTTGTTAATCTGTCCCAAAAGTTGAGTTTACACAGCAAATGTGCCATTCTGTGCCACAGGTGCGAAATCATGATTTGGGCATGTGAAAAATGACAGCTGTATACTGTTCATGAGGAGGTGTGGAAAAGGGTAATGTTGAAAATCAGGAGTGAAAATATGAAAAATTGGTGAACTTACAAGCGCACGTAGAAACTGCACAACACATGCTCGAAACATGGTCACTTGAGGGAATTCTTTTGCCACATTTTCAACATGGGCTTTTTGGGAAATCCCCTCACGAACACAGGTACTGCGATTTTTGTTACTCCACCCTGACAGTTGATTTCGTACAGCGACAGTGCCATTCTGCACCATGGATGTGAAAACACATTTTGGGCAGGATGTGAGAAATAACAGCTGTACTGTTCATGAGGAGGTGTGAAAAAATGGCAATGTTGAAAATCTGGCATGAAAATATCAAAAAGTGGCAAAGTTATAAGCATGCATAGAAACTGTGTAATGCAAGCTTGTAACATGGCCGTTTTTTGGATTTTTTGCACCAAATTTTCAACATGGACTTTTTGGGACCTCTCCTCATAAACACTGGGACTGCCATTTCATTAATTGGTCCCAAAAGGTGATTCCATGCTGTGACCGTGAAATCACCTTTTGGGACTGAGCAACAAGATGATAGTGACATTGATCATGAGATGGCATCCCAAAAAACCCTATGTTGAAAATCTGGTGCTAAAATCTCAAAAACTGGCTGTGATATCAACATAAGTTGAAAACCCCCACTTGAGTGGCATTATATGGTTTATCTTCAATTCTTCAGTTTGCAGTTCGGCTTTGAAGAGTGCAGACGTGTCCCAGTCCAGAGAAGATTGCTGCTCCTGACCTCTGGAGGTAAGTATGGGTAAGGGGGGTGTGGGGAGGTCGGTGCTTAGTGGGAGGGTGGGGATGGGGAGGGCTCAGGAGACAACCAGGGACTGTTTTTTTTTTTGCATGTTTAAAAAAAAAATTAAAGACATCGGGGACGGTTTTCTTTACTTACAGGTATTGCTTTGAATAATACATATTTGGGCACATTGGAGTGGGCTCCCAGTGTGCCATATTAGTGTGTGGAGGGGTGCATACATGCCGACACTGGGATTGGGCACCCTTTGTCAACAATTGAAAACTATGGGCCTTTGGAAGGGGGGCATCATCTGACACCGGGAATGGGCATCCCAGTGTCAGACCATTACTCCCCAGTGTCTCATACTGGTGGGGGGCCTCTAGTGCTGACATGGGGATTGGGTACTCCATGTTGGCAAAAGTGGTGTTTTTAGTCATTTTGTCCTATTTGCAGCTCATGACCTAGGATCCTAGGTCCTATCTCGTGCATACGAACTAGGATCCTAGGTCGTATTAGGTGGATACAAAGTAGGATTTAAATGATTAAATAGACACATTTTATGGGCATATTTTATCCTGTAAAGTGCAGAATGCACCAAAGGGGGGTCCAATAAGCAAGCTACATGTGTTTCTTCCTCTCAAGAATATCATTTTGGGAGGTTTAAAAAAATGTTTTGGGGCAAAATTGAAAACAAGATGTTGGCCATACGAAGTAGAAATTTCTCCATCTGGAGCAGGATTCCTATTTCGTTTCATACAGCAATATTGAAGTGCCTACTAAGCATGCTCAGAAATGATTTTTTCAAATTTTTAATTGCAATAATTAAAAATTACTTATTCTTTTTGCACCAGACTAACAAAAGGCACATCTGTGGGTTAGTCCTTTTCTACCCTGCAAATTTCATGCCAAACAACCAAAACCCTCTGGGCTGTAGGCAAGTTCAAAGAAAAATCCCAGCAAAGTCAATGGGTAAAAACATGTTTTTTCACCTCTCCGTAACTCAGAGACCACACGTCTGACTAGAAGAAACCTTACCAGATAAAGAGATCTACCCCACAGGAAGGCACATACCATATTTTGTGCAAATCCATTCTACAGTTGTAAAGTTATTAAAGTGCAACATTTTGAGTTTAACATTGAAGTGCCTACTCAACCCTAACTATAGGGATGCGACTGTGCCCCTATAATATATATATATATATATCTATATATATATAGATATATATATATAACCTTATTAGAGCCTTCAACCTGGTCAACAATAAGCTCCTACTTAACAAATTCCTTGGCCTGGGTTTATCATAGTCCACAGCTGACTGGTTTATAGCTATCTTACCAATTGTTCCCAGTGGGTGAAGATTAATAAATCTTTGTCCCACATTAGGGGAGTATCTATTGTATTCCCCAGGGCTCGGTTTTTGGCCCATTCCTGTTTGGCCTCTTCATAAATTAATTGTCTGGTGTTTGTCTGCATGGTAACTGAAGTTCATCGCAAAGAAGTGCAAAATCATGCATGTGGGGAGTAAAAACCCAGGAGCAAGCTACAGGATGGGGGATGGGCTGTTGACAGTTACAAGGGAGAAAAGGGACTTAGGGGTCATTACCACAGCTGACTTGAAAGTCACCAGGCAGGCAACCAAGGCAGTAGGGAAGGCAAGGGGGATTTTGAGTTGTATTGGAAGGGGTATCACAAGCTGGAGGAGGGAGGTAATAGTTCCACTGTACAAAACCTTGGTGAGGCCTTATCTGGAGTACTGTGTGCAGTTCTGGAGTCCACACCTTCCGAAAGACATCAACAGGATGGAAGTGGTCCAGAGGAGGGCGACGAAGATGGTCAGAGGGTTACAGCAAAAGCCTTATGAGGAGAGAGAGAGGGACCCTAATATGTACACCCTGGAGCAAAGGAGCGAGAGGGTGATATGATTTAGACATTCAAGTACCTCAAGGATATAAACAAGGTTAAAGGGAAAACTATCTTCCAGTTCAAAAAGAATTCCAGGACCAGAGGACATGACATGTGACTAGAGGGAAGCTGATTAAGAGGAAATGTGTGGAAGTTCTTTTTCACTGAGATGGTGGTGGATGCATGGAATAGCCTTCCCCAGGAGGTAGTGGCTGCATGTATGGTGGTAGGATTTAAACATGCATGGGGCAGGAACACTAGTGATAGGAATGTAAAGCTACAGCTGCAGCTAATGACCATGTAGAGTCATGAGACACTTTTACAAGAAATAAAATGGGCAGACTGGATGGGCCTGGTGGTCCTTATCTGCTGACGATTTCTATGTATCTGTGTTGTCAGACAGCCAATATACTCCTCAGTGCCAATGTTTCAGTCAGGTTCCATGTCATAATAGTAATCACAAACTAACAATCACTATTGCTAACACCGAAAAGCAAATCGGTGATATGCACATCGCAGTGACCCAACATCTAGCAACCAAAAATTTGTTTTTGTCGGGGGGGCTGCACCCCCTACCCCACCCTCATGGGGGGCTTCACCCACTGCACTCCCCTGAATTTAGATTGCTAACTCCAGTGGGGTGCATGTCGGGGAGGGGGTGACACTCTGGTTGTCGCAGCAAAAATGAAGGCTGCAGCAGCAGGTAGTGGCAACAATTCTTGCACTGGTCCACAGCCCCAAACCCAGTACCTGCTCCACTAGAGCTAGCCACCCTCACCACCACACCACATGGCTAACTCAGTGGTGGCAGGCACACCAGTCCCCTACAAACCCCTTCCCTGTCCCAACCCCTTCCCCTCACTATCTCCCCCCTTCCAGTTGCCATTCCCTACCCTTGCCTTCACAGAGGGTCAATACCCTTTCAGGGAGTCCCATGAGTATATCACCCAATATAAGTCACCGTTTTGATGGTCGCTCATATTGGTTCGCTATACTCACTGGATACTTTCGGTAATCTATTTCAAAAATCCTGATCTTGACAGCCTTATCCCTTCTTTCAATAATAACTTGAGGTCACTTGAAAGCTGGTTCTCCAATACCATACTGGTCCTCAATTACAGAAAAACAAAACAAACAAAAAAACTAGACCATGCTCTTCTCTAGCCTCCCACAGAAGAGGGACGTTCTGCTCTTTTTCACCTGAAATGGCCAAGGACAAAACCTTGAACAGGTGGAGACCTTCAAATATCTTGCAGTAACTCTAAATGACACCTTATCTTGTGCATGCCGTGTTGACAGTCTGGTGGCCATAGATAACAGAAGACTGGAGGCTCCCTACCATTACAAGAACAATCTCAATGGGGATGCTGGATGCCTTATTGTGGCCAGCTCCATTTCACCACTTACAGATTATGGGCTCCCTGTCAATGCAGCTGTCTGGGACATGGTGATAAACAATGTAAAGTGGATTTGTAATAAGGCATGCCGCTTTGTACTTGGTGCAGATATCTACACTCATAGTTGTACCCTTTATGGACTCACTAACTGGATTACCTTTACCTAGCAGAATAAAGCTCCAGGCCTGTTTGCTAGCCAAAATAGTGCTCTTGGGACTAACACCCCCTGCTTTAACAAATTGCTACTTTAATGTCTCCAACCAATACAACACCAGCAACATGGCCAGGAATGCCTTTAATCCTCCTTTCTGGTGTACTAGGTTGGCAAGTGGTCATTTGCTGTTAGGGCCATTAACTGGTTAAATGAATTGCCTGACAAACTGCTGAATCTCCTGTAGTTTAATCAGTTTAAGAGATCTTTGTGTTTTGCTTTTGCAGTCCAATGCAGTTGTCACCATTAAACAGTTTTATTCAGTTTCTCTCTGTGCATAATCTGTGACTTCTTATACAATGATCTGTATGGATGTTTTTAAAAACTGCATGTAGTTGTTCTGCCTTAAGTCCTTTGAGCCTGACTCTACTGCATTTCCTTTGGAACTGATTATTGGACTTGCAATGTTTTTTGTGACTGTGCACTTGATGTGGAACCTTTGTAAATGAGCTCTTGTGCTCAAAGGTAATCTCTGAAGTTTAAAATCAGTCAATCAATCAATTAATCAGTCAGCCCGGCCCTCTGGAACTTGCTCCTTAGATTTGTAAGGGAGGCCCCATCAGTGGAGGCATTTAAGAGGGTCCTAAAGACACAGCTATTTAAAATGGCCATTCCAGGATACCCATAATGTTTTAACTCTGTTTTATTGTTTTAATATTTACTAATTATTTATAATCAGGTTACATTGGTATTTTAAAATTTTAATCAACCCTGTAAGACCATTATTTTTTGTTATTACCCTGCTGTTTTTTCATTGTGTAAGGTGCCCAGAGCCTCTGGGATTGGGCACTATTTAACCTTACTTATTTACTACTTATGTACTTACTAATCATTATACAATGGCAAGAAAGAATGCTGGGTGCTGATTGGTCAATCTGAGACTGGACCCATGATGTTATCCCAGCATAACATCACGGATCAAGTCCTAGCACACTCATGATGGCATTAAATGTTAAAAAAAAATCAATCAACAGCTAGCCCGGTGGTGCTGAGGGTTGAGGTGCTGGACGCCACACTTCTTGCCACACTGGCAACCCGGGTTTGGGAATGTGCTTGGGCCTCCGGGGGTCTGTGGGGAGGGAGAGAGGACTGAGTGTCCAGAGGACTGATCTCCTGTCTTGGGGAGGGAGGTTTGTCATCTTGCTCACTAACTGCCCCCTGGTGGAAGCCAGAGGACAGTATGGGTTGGTAGGGAGGGTGGACGGGAGAACACTGAAAATGAGGAGTGCCTTGGCAGATGCTCAGTGATGGCCACTGCACCCAAGGGATGACCCAGCTTCTGGATTGGATCTTCAGGGGGAGGTGTAGTGCATCACCTCCTTCCTGGCCCTGCTGTGGGGGGCAATCCATGTGGGAAATATTGGGGTCAGCAGGTGCGGACGGGAAGGAGACAGAGTCCCTCCATCTGGAAGGCTGAAGCCACTGGTCGGGGTCTCCTAGGGAGGAGGATAAAATGCAAATAAAAAAAATCAATCCACAGCTGACCCTGCCATCAGCTTCACTGCTCCCTGCTCTCAGCCAAAGTGAAAGCCGTGTTGACAATCAGCTTTACACTACTGTAAATCCCTCCCTCCCTCTCACAATACAGAAACCAGCCAATATCAAACCCAGAACCAAGACACATTACTCCAAATCCCCAAAGTTAATTTTTGTAATTTAAAAACAGCTAACTATAACCCATTGGTTTCATGGACCTAGTGCAAGGAGTGACTGAAACAGCAAGTGAGTCAGCACAGCTTTCACAGTCACCGCACACCTCTTTTCACAACACTCGTTCACTGTTCAAGTAACTTTCTTCAGCTTAAAAAAAATGCTCAACCAAGTAAAAGGAAAGCTGTCAAAATATATTCTCTCTGCCATCTTCCTACCTCCTTTTATCTGTTTTCATAGACATCCTCACAACAGTGGCAACAGACGGTCAGCAGCAGTGGTGATGGGAGCTCCAAACAGAGGTTGCTGGCTTAAAATATCACCCATGTTTAAAATCACCCCATACAATACAATGCAGGGGAGGGGGGCCATAGGTAACAAATGAAACCACAAGTCATGCAGGCAAGCAGATAACAGAACTCGAGAAGAATCCAGCCACTGGCCACACAGTGCCACCTAGAGGATAAACAGCAAAAAGAAACTTATTTTAAGTAAGTGTACTTCTACACACAAAAATCAAGTAAAAAACTTTAAAAAACATATTTTTTATTTTAATTCTCCTATTTAAAGATTAGCCATTGTATAATGTGAATTACAATAAAGAAGGGAAAATATGAACCACTGGGAATTGAACCTAGGACCTCTAGCATTCTGTGTTAGTAACTCTACCTCAGAACTATGGTTCACACAGCTGTAGGGGCTGTCCAGGTCTTCCTTCAAAGTCACATTTCTTCATAATCTAAATTTGCCTAACAGTGGCGTCTTTAAATTGCACTGAGAGGGAGTTGATTGACTGTTGCTCTGATGTATTTCTGAGGTTGCAAAGTTACACAACACCAGAGGAAGGGAATGTGACTTTGAAGGAAAACCTGAATGGCCCTTGCAGCTGTATGAACCATATACCAGAGGTAGAGTTACTAGCACTGAATGCTACAGGTCCTAGGTTCAGTTGCTAGTGGTTCACCTTTTCCCTTCATTGTAATTCATAATCTAAACTTGCCTAGAAGTGGCTTCTTTAATTTGCACTGAGAAGGAGTTGATTGGCTATTGTTCCATTGTATAATAGGAATAATGAACTCCAGGAGTGGAAGGTGCCCTGATAACATCAGTTCTCGGGAGTTGGACACACTCGGCCTGCGACCTTGTGCCCAACCACCTAAGGCATGATGTTATCCCAGCACGACACATACCCTGCCGTGCATTATTCTTTTAAACAAGGCAGACACAGAGTTGTGGATTACTGTGGATCTTAGGGAGGGGAAACATTCTTTAGATTAATTTGGGAGAAAAAGAAGACTGAGAGGTATTGTTAGGCTTGTTGTGGGGGGGGTTGTTGAAGACAATGAGCAGAAGGCCAATGTCCCCAAAAATTACTTCTGCTTGGTATTGATGTTCTAGGATAATGGGCCTCTTCTTGGGAGATGGGTCAAGGCAGTCACATAAGGGCTGCAGGAAATGGAGAGGCCAGTGACCACAGCTGAAAAAGCTCTGACTTCCAAATCCTGCGCTCCAGGAGGAAGTGGTGCACTGAAGCAGGCAGCCAGCTCGAAATTCAAAACAAATGTCCCAACAAAAGTGCTCCAAGAAACACAATGCCACAAAATTCAACAACTATTGTTGATTTTATTCCACCATGTAAGCACCTAGTGCCTCAGCTACAAGCCTCCTAGCTGAAATAGTGATAAAAAGGCCAGAGGCCTTTTGGTAGCTATAGCACTGGTTAAAACAGAGAGTTCTGTGCACAACCTCTACCCATGTCAAATCTTTCAAATATGATATAATGTATGTTAGAATGCTGTCAACCTTAGGAAATCATCATTTCCTAAGGTTGTTAACCTATCGATGTGACGTAGATATGTTGTTAACCTATCGATCCTACGTCACATCGATAGGTTAACAACAGCGCGTGGTCTGTGCATGTGCGCGCTTTTTTTTCCGGACGGGGAGACCACTGAAGGGAAACCGATGGGGAAGGACTGAAGGGTCAGTGGTGGTGACTTTTAAAAACGTAAGCCATTTAATTTTGATAGTGGGACCATACACTATAAAAATAATGTATGGTCCCTCTATCGGCAACCGGTCAATTTTAACCATCTCGAGGTTGCCATGGCGATGTAAACCTCTCGAGCTTCACTCTCGAGGTTTACATGGTTGCCCTGGCAACCTCTCAACTGTTAACTGACCGGTTAACGATAGAGGACCATACATTATCCTCTATATTCTGCATGCCTGACTTGGCTACTTATTTTATCTCCAGTGGAAGAGGGGGTGTCTTGGTGTTCACATCAGAGCTCTGACTGATGTAAGTCTAAAGGTGAAACACCATGGTGCAGCACCCAATAACTTGGTCCGTATTCTAAAATGTAACTGCCTTCTTTGTTTTTGTTAGATATAGCACTGGGCTGTTATGGCCTGTAGCCGAGGGTGCACAGTGAACTGACTTCTGAACTGGCTGAAACGTATATTCATGGCTAACTGGAGTCTATGGTGCAGAGGCATTAGAGATCTGCAGATTGCTAGTATAAAGCTTTAGGACTTGCCTAGGCATCTATTTCACGATAGATTTTTTTTAGTAGAACATGCTGCTATAGTTCAGTACTCTTGTGGAAACTTATTGGCTATAGATTAACTGATGACTTGCTATACATTACTACTGATGGAAATTTATTAAGTTCTGTTTGCTGTACAACTGAGTTTGTGATTACGCAGAACTGCTGATGACTATACATGGAGTGTTAGGGTTGAAGGTGCACATACAGCAACATTATTCTTGCTAGTGGGAGTGCCCAATGTTATAGTAATATGTAAGGTTATAAATGTATAACAAATTCCACAACACAGGAAACAAGACTATTGTGTGGAGAGAAAGAATGAGTATGTATGTGTGTCCTTGTAAGCAGATCAGGTCAGTTGAGGAATGTACTCCGGTTGTTTACTGGTTTAACAGCTATTTATCCAACAGGTCACAAGAGCTAAAATTCAACTCAGATATATCTGATGTCACATCTATAAACGTTGGTGTGCCAAGGCTCTATCCTGGGGCCACTCCTCTTCTCACTCTTTGTAAATAACGTTCCCCGTGCCCTGCAAAACTGCTCTTCTCTATTATACGCTGGTGATCTTGTTATCTATACCAGTGATAACAAAGTTGAGAACTTAAACTCTTCCCTCTCAGCCAACTTCATAAATGTTCAGAAATGGCTCTTTGACCATAAATTGGTTCTAAATGCTAAAAAAACAAAGGTCATGCCCTTTGGCTCAGCCCCTAAACTTAGAAGCTGTCCTCTGCCCCTCGTGGTAAATGACATAGAAGGTATGAAACGTGATACTTTCATGTCCTTTAATTATCTCAGGGTCTTACTCGATCAATCCCTGGATCTTAACCTTCACATTCAATCCACCTGTAAATCAGTCAACTGCAAACTGGGTGCTGCCTACAAGACTAGTTACATGATAATGCCATCTGCTAAACTAGCCATTGCTAGAGGAATACTGCTCCCCTCCTTAACCTATTGTACCCCCATCCTTGCTGATGCTCAGAAAACTGCCCTCCAGAATTGGGAGGTCACTTGTAATAACATATGTCAATACACATCTTCCTCCTCTAGGCTAAAGCACTGCTGTCAGCTTTATGATGACCTTGGATGGCTCTCCTCCTCTGCTACTAGGCAATATTATCTTGGCTCCCTTACTGACTCTATTATGAGGCTCCAAACCCCAATACCATTGGCCAAGCTACTAATTCCTCTTCCTGACTCTCACGGGCTGAGGTCTGCTGACTAATCTCTATTAAACATTCCCAGGTGTTATACCTCAAAAGGCACTGGTGCCTTCAAGCATGTGGCTCCTCAGCTTTGGAATACACTTCCTCTTGAATTTAGGTTGACTGGATCCCACTAGAACTTCAAGAAAGAATTTCAATGATATCTATTGGGTGCTGGCCCCTGCATTTGTTTTGACCCTACCTGATGATTTGACATTATTGTCTGCCCCTCAATGCCCTTCCATCGTTCCAATCTGTTCACTTGGCCTGACCTCTTTTCTAGGACTCATAGGCAAACCTGCCTCATAAGACCCTACTGCTCCCCCAATCCTCCCCTTCCTGTCTTATCTTAGATCCTTCAGTTTCTCTTCTCTCTGCCATGTCTCTGCCTGGCCTCCTATCCTCTCACCTTATCTCCTGCCTACATCCACTCCTACTTCTATCACAGTATTACTACTCTACCATCCTTACCTTACATTCTTCTCCCTATGCTACCTGTCTTCTTTCTGTCCACCTCCTGCTGCTCAGCTATTTTAAAATGTATTGCAGAGCTACACCTGCTTGGCAATTCTCCCCTATTACTGCATTTACTTCTATTATGCTATGTTCAATCCTCTCAGCATTTGCCACTTGTTATAATTGCTTGTTTTCTGCTGTTCACTGTTAGGTTCCTTAAATTTTGTCATTTGTAAATTGTTTCACTTATAGATAATTGTCATGTTTGCCCTGCTCCTTTTGCTATGTATCTTATTGAAATGTTCTTGTACTTATTCATTTTGACCTGTACTCTCCCGGGTCTTGCCTGTAAATAGTCATACCGTTTGGCTAGTGCACTTACCCAGTAAACAAAAACTAAACAAAAAAATAAATAAGAAGTGCTTTAAAGGGTCTCTGGAGAATTCAGAATCCACACTGTAAGTTTGGAATGATGCACCTCTGATTCCCAGAGAGGCATGTGTCATACCCATGGGTGCTGGTCATGAGGGCAAGGTCTCTCTCCCCCGAGCTTTGCATGGACCCCGCAGAAATTTTCTAGCAGCAGAATCAGCAAGGCTGCCCCCATGGGTGCTGATCACAAGGGCAAGGTCTCCCTTCCCCGAGCTTTGCATGGACCCCACAGCAATTTTCTAGCAGGTAAATCGTGTGCTCTCATGGAACGAACAGTGGCTATTCAGCAATGCAGTGCTGAGCACTTGAAAACTCGCACTAGAAATCTTGGACTTGAATTTCAAATTACTGCCCCCACACATGTGGAGATAGTTTTTGTTGCCCAAATGTTTAAGTGTTCCCAATGGTTCTGAATTAATTTCTCTCTGTACTTTAAGAGTTTAATCAGTACTGCATGTTTAAAGTCCTTAGTTGTTTTACTATCTCTACATATTAGTGACAGGCTGTAAATGAAATCTCTCTGTCCATTAAGAAGTTAACCTGGTGCCAGTTGTAAAGTATATATTGCAGTCTTTACCGTGCATCATAGACACTGCGCCTTTATTTTGACAAAATTGCAAATCCTGCCTCTGAACAGCTTGCTTGCACAAAATAAAAACCTGCTGTGCCTTAGAGTGCAATTTTCTTGGCGCCAAAACATTTCCCTGCTTAAATTACCTTCCTACAACTTAATCACTGCACCTCTATTTGTAGTTGAAACTGTGATTCCTGTTAGTAAGCAAGTAGCCTGTATCCTGTTAGTAAGCATAATAGCCTGTATATGATAGTTATTGCCTGCTGTAGATACAAACACTGCTTAATTCTGTGGTCACCATTTTCATAGTCTCCAACACAGTTTCAGACTAGTCCCATACAATTAGCCCTTGCCTCTGCTTTGTCGGAGTACACTCCAACCCCCCGACACCTGAGGATTCTCATCTCACCTGATATTTATTTCTGCCAGCAAGGATCCCCCCATCGGTGCGGGTCATGAGGACAAGGTTTCCCTCCCCCAAGCTTTGCAGGGACCCCGCAGCAATTTTCTAACAGGTAAATCATGTGCTCTCACAGAACGAACAGCGGCTATTCAGCAATGCAGTGCTGAGCACTTGAAAACTCGCACTAGAAAGCCCCACTGATGCTCCGCGTCAGCTGCCCCACCACCCCCACCACCACCCTTGGTCGACTTCTTCTTTTATAGTCTCAAGGGACCCCTGGTGATGTGTTTTAACCAAGCAGGCAACTTCTCCATTGGCAGGTTATCAGGACAGGACCTATCACTAGAGGCTAATACTGTTTCCTCAGCTGATTTTTTCTCTCAGCTCCTAAACAACAGCAAGGTTGCTTTTGGTGTGTGACATAAAAGAACTTCCCTTACACCTCAAAAAATTCTGCCTAAACTCCCTCACTTCACCCCCCCCCCAAAATCAGCATTTCAGAAAAATCTTTCTCTATCCATCTTCTAAGTACATAGACACATTAGGTTAAATACTAAATCCCTCCCAAATATGCCTAGCAATATTGTCATATCTCCCTCTCTTGTTAACATAGCATCTCCATGGCTTACTCTCCTTGTGTTAACCCTCCCCCTCAGCCCACTACCCTCCTGCCTTCCACATACTCATCCTAGCACTACTCCTCCCCCTGTCCAAAAATCACCTCCTATGCCACACAGCCCTGTGATAACTCTCTCATCAGTTACCATGTCCCATCTTCCCCACCCTCCTCCTGTGCCAAGTCACCTGCTCCCTGAAATCATGAGCACCCCATTACTATATGGTCATGAAATACTGCGCTTCACATGCTCCCATATTTCCAATAAACTGCACCATCATGCAGTCTCAACACTGCACACTTGCAAAAAGATCCTAAAAATTACCCTAACCAGGACAGCAATCATCCTCCTGCTACTTGTGGACAACATCCACCCAAATCCTGGCCCCACTGGCCATACCCCATGACAAGCAATGAAACACAAAGGTCTGCGATTGGCTACCATCAATATATATATAGCCTCCAAAAGAAACTTGTCTCTCTTCAAGCCTGGGTCTGCCTCCACCGCCCCGATGCACTAGCCGTTTCTGAAACATGGCTATCACAGCATACCCCTGACTCAGCTGTATGCATACCGGGACACACATTGTTCAGGTCGCATAGATTACATAGGCGGGGTGGGGGTTGTGCTCTGTATCTTTGGGAACACCTGCAAGGAATGAACACTACTACCATAAGCCCTACAGAAGGAGCAAAGTCCCTCACCGTCAGGGTTGAAATTGGTAACTCGGGTAAATCTCTTTATTTAATGTTGGTATATATACCCCCTCAAAACCAAAGGGATGCCTTCACATCCATCCCAAACATAATCGACCAGCTCTCTAAAAACTCTGAAGTCATAGCACTAGGTGACTTCAACACAAACTGGCTTGCTCCCCAGACATCCTCCCTCAGGGATGCAGCCGCTGCCCAAAATCTGTCCCAAATGGTCCTTACCCCCACTAGAGTGAACAAAAACATCGGCCATAGTTCCCTCCTTGATCTCATACTTACAAATCATCCTGAGCACATACAGGATGTCCAGGTCCTATCTAACTCAATCAGTGATCACTCCCCTGTAACTTGTCTCTGGACAAACAGCTGGAAGCCCCCCGGCCCCAAGATCTGCATGTATCACCAACTCAAAAAAGGGGCTTTAATGCATCTCTGAAACCTACTCCAAAATTTCGACTGGTCCCCTCTTGACCACCTGACCTTGGTTGATGCCGCCATGTCCTTCTTCATAAGTTCCTTCCAATCCGCCTGTGACATCTTTGCCCCCCATGTAAAATGCATTGAAAAATAAAAATCCTCCCCCTGGGTAAATCGGTCCTTGCTTGACCAAATGAAGGCACGTGATGACCTGTGGCAATGAGCCCTTCAGTCCGGTCACCCCACTGACTGACAACTGTACCGTGCTGCCCGAAACATATGCACCTGGGCTATACAGCAGGCAAAGGCTGCTTACTATCAGGCAAACCTTACAGCCACTTGGGGAAATGGTAAGAAGTTCTGGGAAAATATAAAGGAACTTAGTGGCAAGTCTCCCTCCCCTCCCCCTACCATGCTTATCATTGATGGAGTCCCCACCCAAGACCCCTGCAAAATAGCTGAGACTTTCAATATGTCTTTCTCTGATCTGAGTATTATTCTCTCTCTCCTGATTTCTTCAATGCAGATGCTGGACAATTCCCACCTACCCCCTGTGCTCCACCCTTTCACTTCAAAACTATTTCCACTAGTGATGCCGCTCATATATTGTCATGTTCCTAGGAAAGACTAAGCATAGTGGTGACTCTCTAGATGCAAAACTGCTATCCTTAACCCTTGATGCTGTACTAACACCCCTCACTAAAATACTCAATATGTCCCTGTGCCTAGGGCAGTTCTCATTTCTGTGGAAAAAGGCGGTGATTATGCCATTTCACAAAAATGGCGCCCGTACCTCAAGTAGTAACTATAGGCCCATTTCCATACTCCCTTCCCTCTCAAAAGCACTTGAGAAAATAGTGGCCAATCAACTTATTGACTATCTAGACTCACATCACCTACTATGCAAGCAACAACATGGTTTCAGGAAAGGACACAGCACCACCACTGCCCTACTAGAATTCACCTCCTTTATTCATGACACCCTTAATCATGGAGACCTGGCTGGATCAGTCTATTTATTTATTTATTTATTAAGCATCAGTTTACAACCTTTGAGCCAGAGGCTCGTTTACAAAGGTACCTCATCACAGAGAGGACAATACAGTGATAACAACTTGGTACAGAGAAACAGTGTACAGTTTTTTTGAGGATACAGGAGGACAAATGAGATCAACAATTTACCACTTACAGGATTGGTGAATATTGACCTCTCCAAGGCATTTAATACTGTCAATTACAATATGCTCATTAACTCCCTCCTCTCTGTTGGCATATCCAAAGAAACCACTGGCTGGTTCTCCAACTATCTCCATGGTTGCACTCAACAAGTGAACAAGTGAAGATAAATAACACCCTCTCCACTAACCTTCCCATCCAGTCAGGTGTCCCTCAAGGGTCCATCCTAGGACCACTCCTTTTCTCACTATACTTGAACTCCTTACCTCTGGCCTCCTCAGGGTGCCTCCTTCTTTATGCAGATGATGCTGTGATTTCCAGTGGGCACCCTGACCCTACACAGCTCCAAAATTCCTTGCAGGACTCCTTTACACAAATTGAAGCCTGGTTTTCCTCCCACAAACTTGCACTCAACACAAAGCAGATGAAATTTATGCTATACGCCCACCCACAACATAAACACAGCACATCCAAAATATCTATACATAATGCGTTGGGCACCTTGCTGGAACCTGTTTCCACTTTCAAATATCTAGGGGTTACCCTTGACTCCGCCCTTACCTATCGTGAGCATATTGCATCGACTTGCACTGAAATAAATAGGAGAATCGGTCTCCTATATAGGCTTAGTCCATGTCTCCCTCTTGAGGCGCTATGATTAGCAATCTCTAGCTCCATCCTTTCCCTGGTAGACTATGGCATAATCATTTATGGCGCCACCTCTGACACAGCACTGACCAACATTAAACACACCCTAAACAAAGCCTGCTGATTGGCCACAGGATGTGATCGGCTCACGCACACCTGTGACCTCTACCTACGGTCATCATGGCTAAACTTCCAGGGGTGACTTTTCTACCAGACCTGCTTATTGGCCAAAAAATCCAGTTGGGCCTAGCCCCTCCTGGCTGTCTCCAACTCCTACAAAAGAGCCTGCCAGGTCACACCACTAGATGCTCTGATGCTGCAGCATTCCATGTCCCCTTCATGAAGACCACTACTGGCCAAAGGTCCTTCTGCTACAGGGCCCTGCTCTGGCTGAACTCAATCCCTGACACTATCTTATCTATACCCAGGCTAGGGCCTTTTAAACCTGAGTTACTGAGCCACATTATGTCCAACTCTCACTGTGACTGCAGATGAAACTTAGCTAAAAAAAAAAAAAAAACTAAACAATTTTACCGAAGTATTTGCTCCTGCATATGCATCATGTATTCACATCACTGATGTGCCCATTTTGTGCGTATTATATATTTGCTCACCTATGTAGTTAGTGCCTTATGCTGTATTAGAGCATTAGTCTGTATTATGTATCTGCATTATGCTTATGTATCTGTGTTCTACTGTTGTACCAATCTTTATTTATGTAAGACATGGAGCCTTTGCAAATGAGTCTCTGACTCAAAGGGTTGTAATTCCTAGACCATCAATAAATAAATAAATAAATAATTTCCCTGTATTTTGCATGACTGATAATAAAATATACTGAACACTGCAACTTTGTCTCTTGGTGATGTCATTACCCACTAGAGCACAACTCCACAAGGGATAGTTTTTTTATACAAAATTACATTGGCACCCCAGTATGGGGCATCATTTGGATAACACAGAAACGGCATTGCTGTAGAGTAGGTAAGGATTGCAACTTAACTATTCTGGGTACTGTACATTGGCAGATAGAGGTGTGAGAGCCCTGCTGCTGACTGCAGGTACATAGCACATCCAGCTATTGCTTCTAAGTGTAGGCTGACCATAAGCTGGCAGACAGGGTGTGGAGACCTAGCTGCTGGCTGAAGGCACATAGTGTGTCGCTGTCTGAACCATAAGTTGGCAGACAGAGTGCGGGGACCTAGCTGTTGACTGAAGGCACCTAGCATACCATCACCCACACTGAGCAGTGCAATGGCACTGGGATGATCGATCCACATGTGAGTGCCTGAGGTGTATAGCCACTGGGTGTTATCACCCACCCACAGCTCATGCCTATATATAACACATTCCAGCATCCTACTGTGAGTGCTCTGCCACCCGCCAATAGAGTGGTACGATCCCATCACTGAGCCAGTCATTGCAATGGTATGGGCTGTGGAGGCAGGGAAGGGATGTCTGTGCACTGCTGAGGGGGAGCGGGGGCCACTACACTATGGACATGGACTGTAGGTGTATTCAGGTGCAATTAGTGATGGCATTGGGGTCCCTACAATGTGGAACTGATAGAGCCTGGAATACCGTACGATCGGGCTGGTGGACCGGGTGGGGGTGCCATTATACCACCAGAGACTTCAGGGCCTGTCCCACATGGGAGCAATCGGGGTTGGGTCCTGGGGGTGAGAGCTGCTCTGGTGCATGCATTCATCCCCATGCCAACATGCAAATGGGCTAGTATTGATTATGCATAAGGCCCCTTTGCACCCTGAATGCTCAGTTAGTTCATGTGCATTCCTGGGCTGAATATTGCCCATGGGGGCTGCGGTGCATATCGTTATGTGCCACACATTCCCCATGGAAGATATTCAGTTGGGGTTGCCCTGGATGCACCTGACTTGGCAGCCTCTTACACTGTGACTCCCGTCCAGGGTCACATTTTCAACAGGCACGATGGAGCCCACCAGGATGAAGCGCAGTGTCACAAGTTTACAGCATGACTAAATGGATTAACTCCCTTTGAAACTGCATTGTTTGCTGCAGCAACTCTGCTGCAGAATTCTGCAGTACTGTGATTCATCCTGGTGGGCTTCACTGTATGCTCACCCTGTACCGGTGGCGCATTCTCTTTGAATATTGTATCAGTGCCGACTGGCACACCCTCTCTGTGCAATGCATATTTCTGCTCATGCATTGATCCAGCACTTAATATATTCCCCAGATGTAAAATATTGATTTTAGTGCGCTCTAATTTTACACAATGCAGCATAATATTGTGCAGATGTAGAGCCCCACTGAAAATAAGATGACATTTATTCTGTGAACTATCCAGGCTAAATATATAGCAATCAGCAGGCATACTCTAGGAAAACACATTGTAAAAATGTGCAAAAGGAAGACCACATTGAAACTGCCTCTTCACAGATCTACATTGTCAAATTCATTAGAAATATGGGTAACAGCATCCCAAAAGCTCTCCACAGCCATATCGGCTCTGACCAGAGTTTGTTTCAATTTGTGATCACAATGGAGGATTTCATCTCCAAGTTTGTGACATGCTATGTAGCGTGGGTCATATGAACCTACAAAAATGCCAGCAGAAACAGGCCATTTCGGTCTATTAAGTCTGCTCGAGAGTGCAGCTCTCAGTCTGAGTTACTGTAGCTGCCTCCACTTCCCCCATTGAGTTTTCATCCCTCACCACTCTCTTCCCCCTACCCATCATCCCACAAGTTTTATCTCTACCTTTCACCTTGTCCCATCCTCTTTTAAAGCTGCCCACTGTTTTCAATAAAATCAACTCCTCCAGCATTCTTTCTGTTTAAAAGTGCTTGCTCATTTCTCTATTGAATCTTCCGCCCACTAATTTCAGATTATGCTCCCTAGTGGATCCCATCTCCCTCAACTTGAGAATGCCCTCTGTTCTAACCTTGTTCATACCTTTAAGGTACTTGAAGGTTTCAGTCATGTCTCCCCTCTCTTCTGACCTCCTGGGAATATATATTGAGCTCCCGCAGCCACTCATATGATTTTTCCCCAAGATCCTGAATCATCTAGATCACCCTAAGTTCAACACCCTCCTGTAACTTGATGTCTTTTTTCAGATAAAAACACCAGAACTGTATGCAGTAGTCGAAGTGTGGTGTCACCAATGACCTGAATAAGGGCAAGGTGACCTCCCCTTTCTTGGAGGTGATTCCTCTGGTGACGTATCCCAGCAATTTTTTTGTTTTGGCTGCTGCTTTATGGCACTACGCAGAGTGCTTCAGGTCCCTCATGATGATTACCCCTAGATCTTTTTTTTCCTCTGAACTGGACACGTGTACACTCCCTAAGCAGTAATTGTCCCCAGGGTTCTTAGCTCCCAGGTGCATGAGCTTGCACTTCTTGATTTTGAACCCAAACTGCCAGATACCCAAACATTTCTCAAGTTTAACCAGGTCCTTCTTGAGATCCTGTCTCCCCTTCTCTATGCCCACTCTCCCACAGAGTTTAGTGCATCTGTGAATAGGCAGATTTTACTTTTTATCCCCACCACTATGTCTCCTATACAGAAGTTAAACACAGGTCTGAGTACTGAGCCCTGCGGGACCCCACTGGTCACAGGCCTAAACATCTACAGTTCTCCCCCTACTATCACCCTCTGATTTTGGCCCTGAAGCCAGCTATTGTCTTGCCCCATCATCTTCTCCCATAGTCCCAGGTTCCACAGTTTACTGAGCAGCCTCCCATGTGGCATGAAGTTGAAGGCCTTGATGAAGTGCAGATACAGGACATCCACTGCCTGGCCCCTGTCCAATGCCTCTGTGACCCAATCAAAAAAGTCTATCCAGTTGGTCTGGTAGGATCTCTCCTGGCAAACCCATGCCACCAATCATCCTGGAGACCATTTACCTCCCGAAAGTTCACTAGCCTTTCTTTTAGTATGATCTCCATCAATTTGCCCACAATGGATATAAGGCTGACTGGTCTGTAATTACCCAGTTCATCACTCGGTCCACTCTTGTGGAGAGGCACCACATGAGCCATTCTCCAGTCCTGGGGCATGCACCTTGTCCCCAGCAAGGTGTTAAACAAGTCAGCCGGGGGCTAGCCAGGACCTCCACCAATTCCTTTGGGGCTCTTGGGTGCACTCCATCCGGTCCTGGAACCTTGTCCACCCTAAGGGCCCTTAGTCCCTTTAAAACATTGTCCTGTGTTTGTCCATCTGTTTCACCCCCCCAACCACTCTGTACCCCTATTTTTCCCTGTGGCATAGGTCCATCATTTTCTCTAGTGAACACTAAACTGAAGTACTCCTTCAATGTCTCTGCCTGTTCTTCACTGTTTTCCACCTATCCATCCTCCCTCTTAATCATGACAATCCCATGTTTGCAGCATCTTCTCTCCTTTACATACCTAAATATATCATTTTCTCCTTCCCTTATCCTGTGCATCAGCTTTTGTTCTCTCCTGGTCTTAGCTGCCATGACCACACAGTGTGCCTCTATTGACTTTTCAGAGTAATCTTCCCTGTCCTCCTCTCTCATAGTGAATTTACATTTATGAAAGGCTGCTCTTTTCTCCCTCACTTTTGCTGCCACCTCATTGTTGAACCAGCTTGTTTTTTTGGACCTGGATTTCTTACTCTGAATCTTAGTACCTGTGCTAGTGGCCTTGATAAGACCCATCTTAATAATGTACAATTTCTGCTCCGCATCCATCCTCGGGATGATATTGGCAAGGTGCCCCACTAGGATTTCCCCATCTTACCAAAATCTGCCCTCCTGAAGTCCCCCACCCACATCTTAGTCCTGGCAGATTCCTTGCCCATATTGAGGTAAAACCACACTGTGCAGTGGTCATTACCTGCAAGGGGGTCCTCCACTACTCTGTCCTGGACATTCTCTTCATCTGACAGCACAAGGTCCAGTATGGCTCCATCCCTGTTTGGCTCTGAGACTCTCTGCACCATGAAACAATCCTGGAAAGCCTGCATAAGGACCTGTTCTCTGGAGCAGGAGGTAGCTGGAGTCTTCCAGCCTACTCCACATAGGTTTAAATCACCTGTTATCCTTACTGCATAGCATTCTAATCTGCTCCCCCAGATTTCTGTCCAACTCCTCATCCTACAAAGGTGGTCTTTACACCAATCCCATTTGGACTTTTTCCCCATGGTGTTCTGAAATTATACCCACAAGGCTTCCATCTCACTCTCCTCCTCCTCCCTTATACCCAAGGATCACAAGGTCCCAGTCATGATATTGGGTAGCCCTCATCTTTGTAATGGCTGCTATGTCCACCTCTCCCTCAGCCATCAGTGCCTGAAGATCTGCCATCTTGTTTGCCAGACTTCTTGTATTTAAATACACTACCTTCCATCATGACCCCTGTACCCCATTGTCTCGTACCATCCCTTTATGTCCCTCCCTCTCCCTCATTCCCTCTCTCTCTCTTGCCCCCCTTTCTCCCTTTCTTCCTTCTGATGACTTGATAGGGGAGGCCTATCAGTCTCTTTATCCTGGTGGCTACGGTTGTAGCCCAATCTATCGACGTCCCTTTCAGTTTAAATTATGGTTTGCAGTCATGTGTTCCTCCAGTTTATCTTTCAAGACCCTGGTGCCCTTTCTACTTAAATGCAGTCTGTCTGGTGCACATAGGTCTTTATTTCCCCATATCCTATCCTACCCCACCACTAGCCTGTACCCATTTGCCTCGCACCACTCCCTTAGCCAACTAAGTTCCTCAATTCTTTACTTCCTGACAGTACTCACCCTAGGGACTAGGAGTACTTCAGAGAAAGATGCAGACCTTCATGCCCAGCTGCAAATTTTGCTTACCTCCCTAAACCTCCCCTGTACCACCTCTACTTCACACCCTGCAAGGTCGTTAGTACCCAAGTGTACTATAATGTGATGTTTTTCACACTCCTGCCCCACACACTTAGGTATATAAGGCCCCACCATCCCCACCACCATGCCTGACATACACTCTACCCTCGAGTGGCAATACCTTACACACTTTCCTCCCCTTCTCACACCCTTCAGTATTGAATCCCCAGGATAAAACCCTCTCTCCTTTCCCTGTCTCTCCTCTCATCCTGTCTCCCCTTATGCACTCCACCCAGAGCCCTCTCCCCTCCACAATTCCAGTTTCCACTGTCCCACTGCTTCTACCCTGTATTGCCCCACCCTTAGACCCCCTTCCCCATACCACCAGATTCCACACCCTGACTATCACTCATCTCCCCCTTATATCCACCCAACTGTTCACCCTTGCACCCCCACCTCATCTCCTTACCTACTATTTCCCTTCTTTCCTCCTTATCCCTGTTTGTGGTCTCTACCCTTTCTTTATCTTTGACCTCCCCCCACCCACTGTTCTTCCATAGTGGCCAGTATGGAGAACCTGTTTGAAGATGGCCCCCCCATATAAGGACATGCTTCTACACTCCCACCCTGTGCTTTCTCCCTCCCTCCTTGTTCTGATCCCTTACCTCCCTGCTCTTTCTCCTTGCCTCCTGCCAGTTCCACTCTATGGTTCCCCAGGGTCCTTTGGGGAGATGTCCCTCCACCCTTTGGCATCCTCTCTGTATCTGTCATATGCCTACCAACCATGCAGCCCAGAGCAGCCATTCCCTGCCCCTTCTGCCCTGTTCATTCACCCTGTCCTCCCACTGTTTCAACTGCCATCTCAGCTGCCACAAATTTTCCCTACATTACTCCAGTTGTCTAAATACTGGACAGCCCCTGCTGTCCACATTGTTCCCAGTAAAATGGTGGCCCACACATATTACAGCTGACCACCCTCCCTGCCTCTCTCTGTGCCCTGTATCCTCCATCCCCCCCATTTCCATGCTTCCCACTATCCTGCTGTCTGACCCAGATTCTGGCCCCCACATCCTCTCCAGTGAGCTTACTAACTTTTTTGCTATATTACAAAATAGGCTGCTATTGTTACAGTAATTGCCCAGTTTGGCTTACCCTAGATAGGGAATTGCCCCATCCCCTTTTTACTGTTTGCTCCCACTCCTATGCTAAACACAAAACTCAGCCCTTGTGTTAATGAGACCTGCCTAGCATGTGATGTCCACTTCCCTGATGCACCCTGCCAAGCGTGGCCTGTGGTCTTCCCTGTGGATGCCATGCAGACTCCACTTAAACTCTACACTGCTAAGTCATGGCACTCACATGTTGGGGTCACTCTCATGAGGACTGCTTGGCCCCCTGGGCAATATATATATAGGGACTGCAGGCACCCTATTAGCTTACTTCAGCCTTGTGGCCCTGCCAATGGTGCTGGCTTGTTCTCATCAACAGTCCTCCCACTGGCTGCAACCTTCCACTACCTCAATCACAGTAATCCCCACAGTATTTGATTCAACTTTTAAATCATTTTCCCCAATGCACAGCTGTATGATCAAATACAAAACACAGTGCCCCAGAACTTAACAGAAGCAGTTCCTGCTGCTCCACTGTTCTTCCAATGGTGTCCTCCACTCCTCTGTGTTTGGACTACAAACACTGAGGAGTTTAACAACCAGTAACTGCAGGCACACTATAGGCTTGCTTCAGCCACATGGCCCTGTGTCCCTGCCAATGGCGAAGGCTTTTTCTCACTATCAGCCCTCCCACTGGCTGAAATCTCCCACCACCCTGATCACAGTAATCCCCACAGCATTTGGTTCAACTTTCAAATAATTTTCCCCAATGCACAGCCATATGATCAAACACAAAAACCCAGTCCCCGAGCACTTAACTGAAGCAGCTCTTGCTGCTCCGCCACTCTCACAATGGTGTCCTCCACTCCTCTGAGTCCACTGGGTCAAACAACAATTTGTACGTCTAGACCAGGAAAACAAACTAAAGGAAAAACTGAGCAAAGGTTATTGTATGCAAGGGTTGTATATACTGTAGCATGCCAAGCTTTAGACACTAACATGAGATATATGAAGAAAACCTGAGTAAAATGACACAAACCTTGTCTGCAAAAGACCAGAATACTACTTTAACAGCATTTCAAAAAGCATTAGCTTGCAACATAGATGACAAACAAAACAGAAGATTATGCATGCAAGGACTGTATATGACCTACAAACTTTAAATGACAAAGGTTAGTGATATGAAAGAAAACATCAGCATACCGGATAACCTTAACCCTTAACTTTTATTTTGGCTGCAGCCCCATTTCTTCCGTGATATCCTTCCTTTGGATTGATCACCCAAAGTTTAGAAACCTGTTAGTGCTCTGCCTTTTTCACACTCCTAAGCACTGAGTTTCATAGGCTGCAAAAAAACATGATCTTCAAGTACAGTGAACATTTTTAACACAGTGAGAGAGAGAGACAGAGAGAGAGAGGGAGACAGAGAGAGAGAGGGAGTGGGAAAAATATATTTCAGACATTAATTGTTACAGTGTCATTGACTTTATTCAGAATATTTCATTGGGGAAATGTTTTGCTCTGCAGTTTATACAATGCCTTATTTTCAGCAATTGGTCAAGCAAAGATATTATGTTAGACTGGATAAAACTGATGGCAGAATTGTATGTGAATTAGGGTTTGGGTAAGTGAAGGAAAGTGCATGAGGAGAGTTTAAGAAAGAATACAGAGAGAATGTTTTATTTAACTCTAAGTACATGCACATGGGACAGGAAGTTGGCTGGTATGTGTGTTTCTTACAGGGATAGAAATAGGTATTTTCTGATGGCAAAAGTACAGTGGTATGAACTAATTTGATTAAACCCCTACCCTATACACCATAGGGGATTTGCATACTGAACTCTCCCCTTAAGAGGCATGGAGTCATGACAGCTATCATTGCCTTAACTGGTTTGAACTTAGTAAAGGGGGGCACAATGCCTAACTGAAAAGAGACAAAAAGTTTCTGCGTTTGCTAACTTGAAGTCATTTATAGATTTTCCATTGCTTGGCACAGCACAACAGGCTTAGAATTTGGGAGCAAGTTTCCAAAAGAGGTGCCTCAAACTAAAACTGTGCACATTTGCTATGTTTATACTGTCTGTGTTTCTTTAATAACAAATTTAACACATTTGCTATGTTTTGGTAACCCGTTATGTTGAGCAGATTTATTTTTTAGATTACTATGGGCTCAGGTCGACTGAAATATGTGGGCTTTATAGAATTCTGGCATGAAACAGTCTGAAAACAAAAAAGGTGGGACTTCCCTCCTAAAAGTGTCATTTGTTTACATGCAGGAGTTGCTAACATTTAGGACCACCCCCCACTAATTTCATTTTGGAGTTGTTTAGTCTCGGGAACTCAGTATTTTCACTGTTCACCAAAAGTCATCATAGCTTTCATGACAGCAATAGTTGTGTCATAAGGGAAGACATTCTATATCTATACCAATGTTTGCCTTTTTTGTCTCCTGCATGAAATGCCTCTTTTAGCAATGCAGGATTACAATAAGACACAAATGGCAGTCTGACCCTATAAACTGGAGGTCTGTTCCTTAGGACACACATCTTATTTCATCAATCAGTTTTTTCAATATCAATCAATGACAATCATGAAGTAAAAAAAATTTGTAATATATTCCTTAAACTATTACAAAACAGGATGAAGGGATATGGGACGTCTACAATGGGAGGTCAAATGGATTGTTGGCTGGTGTATGGCAAAACAGAACTGAAGGTAACTATGCTAACAATGGCTCAGTCACCCACCTTTAGAACAATGGACATTGCTGACCCTACCTTTATGAATAAGACTATACAATGCCCTAGAGAGGAACCAGGTCCATCCAGTGGTGTAACTTCTACTTCTATCCTGGGGACTTTGTTAAACAGTGTACAGTTTATGCATAAAAATGTTGTTTTAAATCTGTGAATTTGCTTTTACACTGGGATATGATGAAATATGGGCCTTTAGTAGAAACAAATGTATCATTGTTTTATTCATCTTTGCTTCTAGACCCAAGATCCAAAAGGGGGCCAAGAAACTGCCTGGCAAGCTAATACCTTCCTTTCTAGGAGGCTGAAAAGCTTAGATGGAATGGCAAGGGTTGTGTTAGGGTTATTTTGGTCTGGCATGTCAGTCTGGAATTGAGTATACCTGGAAATGGTTCTATGTGGTAATAGCAACCACCGAAAGGTGATTCCTGTTATTGTGACCTGCATTATCGCTGAAAACATTTTTGGCGATATGCAGTAAAAGGAAAACAAAAAACTGTGCATGCGGGGGGGGCTATGCCCTCACGCACCCCCCTAACTAAAGATTCTCAACTCCGGGGGGCATGTCTGGGAGGGGAACACAGCACGGTTAAAAAAAAAATTAAGTCCCGCAGCTACGGGATGCAGATAAATTGTACCCACCCCTAGTCCCAAACCCAGGACCTGCTCCATCAGAGCCAACCACCCTACCCACCACACCACACGGTTGGATCAGCAGAAGCAGGCACACTACAGGGTTACAACCCTGTTCCCCATCCCTCCACATCCTGTCACTCACCCTCCTTTCATGTCGCCCACCCTACCCTCACGGTCACAACATTCGCTGTCCCCCTACCATTGCCCACAATGATAGTACCATCATATGGGTTGCTGTTTTGACAGTCACCCATATGCGGTTGCTATCATCACTGTATACCACTGGAAACCATCAGGAGATCTTAGTTATTCTTAACTGCAATCTGCCAAGTTTATTTTGAACCCTGCATTAAGGGAATCAAGGGCCTGGCCACTGCTAAAGAGTATGCAGTGTACAATATGCATGTGTTAATGAGGAAATTGCAGCTAGCAATATAAATGCCTGACACAAAAACATAGGCAGAGAAGTAATATGCACAGCCTATGGGAACTATGTTATCACGATGATTTGTACTTTGCTCAGAGATGTGGAAGCAGGCCACTTTCCTGATCTTCCCTAACTAGACTGGACACCCTTGTTAACTCCTTCTGTTGCTTCGCTCTTGACCCCCCCCACCACCCATCACTGTAATCTCTATCACTCTCTGGCTTTTTCCTCACTTGAGAACCACCACCACCTGCATTGTGCCAAATTTGTGGCTAAATTCTGATTTGGAATGCTCCCCCCTTATATTACTTCCTCACTATCTTCAGTCCCTCCCCCTACACATCCCCTTAGATCGTTTGACTCTCTTTTAGTGGCAGTTGCCCACTGAACAACTTCTGTAGGCCAGATGGCTTTTTCACATTGTTTCCCCAAACATTGAAATGTCCTTCCTCACTAGATTCACCACTCATACTCTCCCTACTCCCTGTCCTCAGCCCTACAAAATTTCCTCTTTGTAAATTGTACCTGTAGCTAACTCCCCACTCCATCTAATCCCTTCTTCCCAACTTCATCTGCTGCTGCTACTCTGCTTTTGCCTCCTCACTTGTTAATTACTGGTTTCATATGCATTTCGCACTTACCAAAGTTGCTATTACTAGTTGCTACAATTATTTATTGTTATGGCTGCACATATTTGTACATTACCTTTTGTATTGCACAGTGCTATGTGCACTGTCTTGTAAAATTGCTAAATCTCACAATGGTTCTTTAATTGTACTGTATGTAAGTAAAGAATGTACTGCACTAGTACTCTGTACCCTGTACCCTGTCTTGTATAACTGCTAATTATCTGATTTGTTCACTTGTGTTTATGTATGTTTAAAATTGTATCAACCTCACTGTACCACCCCCCTCCAGGATGCACTGGGGGACAAGCAACTTGTTAGTAAGTGTACCTTTCCTGGTGAAACATTTAAATAAATAAATAAATACATTTCACATAACTACTTGGCCAAATGGTATTGCCTGGCCTGTGTTACCAAAGCACAGAACATCAATTAAGGATGTTTAAAAGCTTGTCAGAGGTTTTCATCTTGAAAACTGGAGACTTGGAGTATGTAAACTTGCACCCCAAACAGGGCATGTGTTACACCAGTGGATGCTGGTCTATACAGGATAATTTGTAAATATCTTTTGCTGTTTCACTGCCAGTGTTTGAACCAGTTGAAGCTGTTTTTGACAAACTGACCACAGTCCAGCCAGTAGGCTACCTAGAGAAAGACATTGATAAAGCAATGGGGGGGTCATACCATCCTTATTGGTTAGTTACAACCCCACTACAACAATTTGGCAGATGCTACACACAGCATGTTGCCTGGTAAAAGGATAAAGGTATGCTGGGAGGCAGTATAGCACTGTGGTTTAAGGCCCTGAACTGCAAATCTGGAGACATGGGTTTGAGCCCCACAGCCCCCACTTGCATACTGTGTGACCCTGAGCAAGTCACTTAACTTCCCTGTGTTCCCAGGTTGCACCTGTAAACAAGCTTTCAACTTAGTTTGCCACTCCTGGTTAAACAATTGTGAAAAAAATGTATGTCTGTGTGATGTTTTTGATGTAGCTGTACCTGTATGTGGAAATGATGGGCTTCTGAAACACAATACCATACCTTTCTATATGCCTTTTATGGCTCACAGAATGGTGCCTCCCTGTGGCAAGGGTGACCTACAACATGGATGGTCAGTATTGCATAGAAACTTGTCATTAATCATTTACTTGTGGGAACTTGATATGTCCAGTGAGTGCTCCAAATGTTTGCTTCACATCCACTGCTCACACTGCCTTTGGTCAAACAGTTATATTATTTGTACCACGTCCTGTTGAATAACATGTCCTCAGTGAACCTGGTCATTAAAATGATGTCATAAAGTACATTGCAACATTTAATGTGGATTTTGCTCCTCTCTCCCTAAACTTTATTGAGCTGTGAAGATGAACATGTGATAAAAATCATTAATAGCATTAATCATGCATAGCAATCATTGACTGCCGTATTACATTATGATGATTTTGAGCTATTGATTTTAAACACATGGCTAGAAAATACTTGAAAAATACTGTAATTGAGAGAGAGAGACACACAGAGAGAGAAAGAGTTACAAGTTATTTTAGTACTCCTAGGGCACAATTTTCAAAATGTGGTACAGGGCCAGACACAAATCCAGCACCACAACAATTAGTTTCTAGTGGTTCTCCAAACTCTTCTCCACAACTGTGCCTGATTTAACAATCTTGGGCGCAGTTGTGACAGTTTTTATGAGTTATGGCAGCTTGCACCAAACATCTGGCACAAGCTCTATACAATAGGCCCCCAGGATTGCCACAATTTAGACCAAGGAAAGATGGTCTAACTTGCAACAATTGCCACACAGGATAGAAAATTCCATTAGACTGCAGCATGCCCCATGCACCATATTGTTGGTATACTGGGGCTTGTGGCAATCTAAGAGGTTTGAAAATCCTGCCACTAGTGTCTATTATGCCATGTTACCTTAGAACGTCTGTTCAGAAAAAAATTACAGTGAATTGAGAATATGAAAGCATGCTCTTGCTTTAAATGCTGTGTAACTCAGCAGATCTTTTTCTGTTGGCATTGCTTTGCAGGGTCCCATGGGGAGGACTGTTAGCATAAAGCTTTAGGATCTGCCTAGGCACTGATTTCATGATACATATTTTTCTGTTGGTAGAACACGCTGCCATAGCTCAGTATTCAAGATGGAAACTTACTGGCTATACAGTAACTGATGGATGGTCTATACATTACTGATGGAAATTTACTAAGTTCTCTTTGCTATACAGCTAGCTTTATGATTACACAGAACTGATGATGACTAACTAGGCATAGATTGCTAGGGTTGAAGGAGCATGTGCAGGAACATTGTTCTCACTAGCGGGGTACATAGTTGTCTAGGTCTAGTCATGTGACCCAGTCCTGCAAGCTCTGCACTGGCTGCCTGTCAGGTGGAGGAACATATTCAAGGTGGACTTGCTCACCTATAAGACCCTATATAGATTGGGCCTGGGTTATTTGACTGCTGTCCTGATGCCTGCCAATTCTGCTCATTCCCTCTGCTCCTTGACCAGTGGCCTAGATTAAAAACATCAGATGACTGTACATTTGAAGTCACTGATCTGGCCCTGTGAAATTCCTATCCAGCTGGTGTGAGGGAGGCCCCAACAGTTGAGATATTTAAAAATGGTCTAAAGGCTCATCTGTTCACTTCGGCCTTCTCTGATGATATCTGATATTGAACCAGAGATAATTTAACTTTGGATTCATCTGCTTTTATATTATTATATGTATTGTTTTAATATTTATGTATAATACTTGTATATTGAATGTGTTTTTATTTGTCTAGTTTCCTACCTGCTTTTATGTAAGGCACCCAGAGTCTCAGGGATTTGGTGCCATAGAACTTAATGTGTCTTGCCTTATAATACAGTAATATGTAAGGTTATAATACTGTATAACAAGTTGAACCACAGAGGAAACAAGTCTGCACTGTGTGGTGAGACAGAATGACTACAGTACTGTACAGTATGTATGTGTGTCCTTGTAAGCAGATCAGGTCAGTTGAGGAATGTATATCAGAAGGGCTGTAAAGGGTCTCTGGTGAATTCAGAGCCCGCACCATAAGTTGGAGATGCTGCACCTCTGATTCCCAGATTTTGCATAGTTGATAATAAAATATACTGTAGCTGCAACTGTGTCTCCTGGTGATGTTTTACCCACTAAAGCATAAATCCACAAGGGTTTGATTTTCATACAGTTTGATGAGATGTAGTCCTACTCCACAAGGGGGGGGCAGGGAGGACTTAGGCAACTATAGTCTGGTCAGTCTTACCTCCATTGTAGGGAAGCTGATGTAGAGCATGATAAAGGAAAGCCTTATGTCCTACTTAGAGGTGTAGAAGCTGCAGGCTGGTAAGTAGCACAGGTTGTGGCAGGGAGGTCATGTCAAACCTGTCTGATTACGTTTTTTTAGCTATCTCACCTCAGTGGAAGATTTGCACTACTTCTTTTTCAGCAAAACTGTAAATATAGAAACATAGAAACATAGAATTTGATGGCAGATAAGGACCGCTTGGCCCACCCAGTCAGCCCATTTCCCTACCTAATGGATAAGCTGCAGATCCTAGTCAACCAGCAGCCTACTTCTTTCTACCCCCACCCCCTAGAATTGCCTTATGGCTGTCCCATGCATGCTTGAATTCAACCACTGTTTTTGACTCCACAACCTCCTCTGGAGGGCCATTCCATGCATCCACAACCCTCTCTGTGAAAAAATACTTCCTTACATTACCTCTGAGCTGCCCCCTCTATCTTCAAATTGTGCCCCCTTGTTCTTGCACACCTCTTTTTTTGAAAGATGCTACCCTCTTGGACTTTGTTGATTCCCTTGAGGTACTTGAACGTTTCTATCATGTCCCCCCTCTCCCTCCTTTCCTCGAGACTATACATATTAAGCTCCTTCAGTCTCTCTTCATATGTCTTCTGGTGCATACCCTGCACCATTTTAGTTGCCTCCTCTGGACAGCTTCCATCTTGTATATGTCCTTGTGGAGATTGGGTCTCCAGAACTGCACACAGCACTCCAGATGGGGTCTCACCAGCTGTCTGTATAGAGGGATAACAA
Organism: Neoceratodus forsteri; assembly: GCA_016271365.2. Classification (NCBI taxonomy): domain Eukaryota; kingdom Metazoa; phylum Chordata; order Ceratodontiformes; family Ceratodontidae; genus Neoceratodus; species Neoceratodus forsteri. The sequence continues at coordinate 534,814,939 of CM057449.1, read as the reverse complement.
CTTCCTGTTTTCTACTGGTGATGCCTCTCCCTATGCATCCCAGTATTCCCCCAGCCCTCCTTACTGCCCTCTCACATTGCTTGCCCACCTTTAAGTCATCTGATATGACTACCCCCAGGTCCCTTTCCATGTTTGTTGTTGTTAGTATCTCACCCCCATTGTGTACTCTTCTCCTGGGTTTTGTTTCCAGGTGCATTACCTGCACTTCTTAGCATTAAATCTAAGCTGCCATACATTTGACCATTCCTCTAACCTTTCCAAGTCCTTCTCATCCTTTCCACCCCACCTTGTGTGATCAACTCTGTTGCAGATCTTTGTGTCATCTGCAAAGAGACATAATTTTCCTTCCAGTCCCTCTGCAATGTCACTTACAAAGACATTGAAGAGGACCGTCCTAATACTGAACCCTGCGGCACCCCACTAGTAACCCCCCTTTCTTCAGAGTGGACTCCATTTACTATTACCCTCTGTGTTCTATTCTCTAGCCAATTCTTTACCCAGGCTATCATCTTGGGACCCACTCCCAGGCTGGCTAACTTGTATATTAATGTTTTGTGTGGGACTGAGTCAAATGCCTTGCTAAAGTCTAGGTAGGCCATGTCCACAGCCCCTGCCTGATCTACTACTTTGGTCACCCAGTCAAAGAAATCTATTAGATTCATCTGACATGACCTTCCCACTGTGAATCCATGCTGCCTTGGGTCCTGTGCCCCTCTGGCCTCTAGGTACTCGACAATTCTTTCCTTCAGAAGTTATTCCATCATTTTCCCTACCACTGAGGTTAAACTAACAGGTTTGCAGTTTCCTGCTTCTGCCCTGCTCCCACTTTTGTGAAGGGGAATCACATCTGCCCTCCTCTAGTCCTCAGGTACCACCCCATCCTCCCATGACTTGTTAAAGAGGGTAGTCAGTGGTGTCACTAGTTCTACCTTAGTTCTTTAGAATTCTGGGATGAACCATCAGGTCCCATTGCTTTGTCCACCTTCAGTTTTAAGAGTTCTTTCAGAACCCTTTCTTCTGTAAATGGGCTGGTATCAACTTCTGTATCCAGAGTGTTTCTATTGTTTGTTTTAGGTACCTCCCCCTCTTTGTTTGTAAATACTGAGCAAAAATATTTGTTTAGTATCTCTGCCTTTTCACAGTCACCCTCTGCCCACCCCTCCACTTTATTAAGCCTCACTATCCCTTCCTTAGTCTTTCTTCGCTCCCAGATGTACCTAAAAATGGTTTTATCCCCCTTCTTAACCCCGCAGTTTAATCTGTTAAATGATTTTCTTATTAAATATGTGAATGCAAAATATGATATTTTATTCATACTTCTTCACCCTCAGACATTGGAGGAGGCTAAGATGGTTTCAAGTTTTTTTTTATCAGGTGTTGAAACACAAAGAAAAAGGTCTCTCTGCCTATGACAATTAATTTGTTCATGGATTTTTATGTGTTAAAATTTTAAATGTAATATTAGATTTAATATATTTTTTCTTCTCTTTTTTTGTATATAATTTTATGTGCTTAGTATGTTGTAAAGGCTTGATTGCTGAACAATAAAAACATTGAAACCTGAAACCCCTTCTTAACTGAGTTGGCAATCTTTTCCTCAGTTCGGGCCTTTGCTGTTCTGACTGGCTTCCCAGCTTCCTTTTGCTTTAACTGATACAATTCTCTGTCCTGCTCCTTCTGTGATTCCTTGTGCTTTCTGAATGCTTTCTTTTTCTCTTGAACCTTCACTGCCACCTCCTTTGAGAACCATAGTGGTTTCTTACATCATTTTGTTTTGTTTATTTGCTTCACACAAAGACTCGTTACCTCTGTGATGGCAGTTTTTATTATTCCCCATTGTTCTTCCACCCCTCCTCCCTGCCCATTTGCTAGTGCATTCCTTAGGCACCACACATTAGGCTGCTTAAAACTTAGAGGATGGAAGTAGAAAAATGTCTAGTTAGGTGGGGAGGCAACAGAGGATGTAGTAAATGGGGTCAAATCTGGGGACAAAGAGTCACAAGCAGGGTGCTGCAGAGTCAATCCTGTTATCTTTTCTATTAAATATGTTCATTAGTGATATAGGGGAAAGTATTCAGGGCAAAATGTTTCTATTTGCTAATGACATAAAGCTTTTCAGTAGGGCGGACAGCAAGGAAGGGGTGAGGGAGCTTCAGAGGGATCTGGAAAAGCTGGAAAGTTGGTAAAAGATTTGACAGCTGAGATTCAATGCCAAGAAATGTAAGCTAGGGAAAAGGAACCCACATACTAGGTAATGGTTGGGATGGCGGGGCAGGCTGGCCACTACATCTGTGGAGATGGACCTGAGAGTCAGTAACGCCCTTAAACAAACTGGCCAGTGCAATAAGGCCAACAGTAAGGCACTGAGGTTGGAAGAGTGTTTTTGGAGGGGGTTTAGTAGTAGGATAAGGAAAGTAATACTACCCCTACACTGACCACTAGTCAAGCCTCACCTGAAATACTTTGCCCAGTTCTGGAGTCCCCAACTGAGAAATGATATAGATAGGCTGGAGTCAGTACAGTAGAAGGTCACCAAAATGATCCAGAGCTAGCAGTGCAGAGCCCATGAGACACAACTGGAGGCCCTGAACATGTACTCACTGAAGACCAGGTTGGGGGGTGGGCATGATTGAGATTTATAAGTTTCTAAGGAATAGAAATGTAGTGAATATTGAAGGCCTTTTTGTTAGACGTAAGGATGCAGTCATAATAGCCCATAACTGGAGATTAGTAAGAGGTAAATTCAGGAGGGACATGAAGAAGTTCTTCACTGAGAAGATGATGGCAGCATGGAACAGACTGCTGGCAGAGGTGATGGGGGAACATACAGTCAGTGGATTCAAACACAACTGGGACAGAGCAAGGGGATTTAAAGTTCTATGGAGGGACCAGAGAGGGTAGTGATACAGGAAGAAGAGGGAGCTACCCCCTGGAAACCTGGTCATGGTTGAGGAAGTAATTCTACTGTGCCAACAGCATCTTTCTGCCACCTGAGTTTATGTTTCAATGTTTCTATGAGCCAGGATGGAGGCTCCATGCTTTGTGAATGGCCCAATGGCCAGCAAATGAAAGTACTAATACTGTCAGCCAAAAGCCAGCAATGCACAGTACATACAAATTATTTTTATTTAGTTAGTGATTTAGAAATGCTTCACCAGGAGGGCACACTGAGCAGAGGCTCATTTCCATGTGCAACCTGGGGAAGGGGGAAATACAGCAAAAATATACAGCAAAAATATTTACATAGAAGTAGTGAAGAGTGATTGTTAAATATTTGTCTTTCAAACAGTGAAGGCATTCATAATAAAAAAAAAGTTAAAGCATTAGTTAGATTTGTAGCACAAAGCATCAAAAGTAGGAAAATGTATTATGGTTTTCTTTTGAGGTTGAATGATCATACGATGCAGCATTGGTGCCATATTAACTTCAATAGCATGTTGCAAAGCATTGGAGTGTGACTGTAGTTTTTCTGCCTGGATAGATAGTGCTGGAGTTAAGGCAACACCTAAACTGCATTGTGTGATTGTTTAAACTATGAGGAATGCCATGGCATAAATTCATCAAGTCTTAGAGAACTTTTCAGCCTCATATTGCATTTCCCTACTTTTGACTCTGTGCTGCAAAACTAAGAGATGTAGGTTTTTGCAATGAATATCCACTAGAAATAAATAGTAACACTCTTATTTTCCACTCTGTTTTGCTTTACTGAAGCCAATGATAAGTCATTTCCAGAAAATCAGTTATATTAGGAAGACACATCATTAAAGAAGTATGCTATCTTCCTGCAAATCACTAGCTTAGCGATAGGCTTTCAAGTTAGTTTACTGCTTCCAAACTGTGATGTGCTGATAAGCTGCTACATAGACAGATGCACAGAGGCATTTATTTATTTATTTATTAGAACATCAGTTTAACAACCTTTGAGCCAGAGGCTCATTTACAAAGGTACCTCATCACAGTGAGGACAAAACAGTGCAAGAAACAAATATCAAGGCAGACAAAAAATCTGAGTACATTTAGGAATCAGCCAAAAAATACAGGCATTTGTCAAACACAGTATACAACAGGCTTACATGTGCACCTTACAGAGTGGACAATATACAGTAGTTACATGGAGATTGATTCAGTGGGCAGAATAAAGGGAAGGCTGGGTGGAAGACATCAGAAGAGGAGTGTGGGGAAGATAGTAACAAGTAAAAGGTAGAGCTGGACAGAAGGTCAGAGAGCAGCTCAGTGAGCCTTGTCTGGGAGGATAGGAGGAGGCTTAGAGGCAGGTACGGCTGCGTGTTGAGAGCAGGTGATTTCTAATACTAGTTTTAAAATAAGATAACGAGGCAACATCAGTGACTCCGGCCGGGAGGGCATTATACCAACAGGGGGCTCTGTAGGGGTAAGCCCTTTGACCTTGCGAGGTTCTCACCCTCGGTATAACCAGGGCAGTTTTGCGGGATATGTGGGTATGCACTGTAGGGTTTGCATGGTGGATAGTGGTTGACGGACCCAGTAGGGCTAGCCCAAGGAGTGATTTTTTTGTTAGGAGGCAGGTTTGGTATTTGAGGCGCTCATCTAGGTTGAGTAGATTAGCCATGGCGTTAAGACGGCAAGTGTGGATTAGACTAAGAGCCCCAGTTATGAGCCTGCAGGTCTTGTTTAAGGTGAGGCGGATCTTGTGCAGGGCAGTCTGGTCTGCTGCACCATACACAGGTAGGCCATAGTCTACCAGAGATAGAACAGAGGATGTGACTGCAAGTCAGTGGGCATCTGTGGGGAGACAGTTTTTATGATGATAGAGGATATCCAGCTGAGTGTTAGAGGCTGAGGCAAGGGCAGAGATGTGGGCATGAAAAGAGAGGGCAGGGTCAAAGGTTATACCTAGGTATTTATAAGAGTGAACTAGCTCAATAGGGAGTTTAGAGGTGGAGTGGACTGCGAGAGGATAGTTACTGGATTTATTTTGGGGGTGGGCAAAGAGCATGGTTTTGGTTTTCTTTAGATTAATTACGAGCCTGTGCTCAGTAAACCAGGCTTCTGAGTCATTATAGGATTCCTGCAGAAAATCCTGAAGTGAGATGGGATTACGGTCGGAGGCAAAGAGTACAGCATCATCCACATAAAGAAGGATTTTACCAGTACATACACTGGGCAGGGAGTTGAGAAAAAGGGAAAAGAGCAAGGGCCCAAGAATGGAGCCCTAAGGGACTCCGGAGTGGATAGGGCAGGTGCTGGAAAGTTTCCCGTTGATTTTCACACATTGTGAGCAGGCCAACAAGTAGCTGGAGCACCAGGAAACAGGCCCAGTGGCAAAGTCTAAGTGACTATGGGTAGTTAGCAGGAGGGAGTGGGAGACAGTATCAAAGGCCTTTGATAAGTCAATGAACACTGCACCTGCTAGGGGATCCAGAGTCCAGTGAGGTGTGAAGAAAGTTAGAGAACTCCAGGAGGGCAGTATTGGTGCTGTGGCCTGCTCTGAAACCATGTTGTTCTGGGCGGAGGATGCTATATTTATTGAGGTATTCAGAGATTTGGGGGGCCACAATTTTTTCTAAGGCCTTAGAGAGAGGATTGAGATAGGTCAATAATTGCTAGGGAGGGTCCTATCACCACCCTTGTATATTGGGGTGACAGTAGCTATCTTCCAGGCAGAGGGGAATTGCCCTAGGCAGAGGGATTTGTTAAAGAGGCTGGTGATTGGTGAGATAACCAGATCCAGAACCTGATGGAGAAGACTGGGATCATGGGAGTCATTGCCAATTGTGTTACTCTTTAAGGCCTTGAGTAGGTAAGGTCTGACTTCCTGGGCAGTGACTCAGCGCAGGTAGAGCAAGGGGCATGGGAGAATTGGGACAGACCTGGAGGGAGGGGGAGCAAAAGAAATTATCAGGGGCACCGGGCTAGGTCTGTGAAAGATTTGTTGAGGTGGTTGGCAATAAGGACAGGGTCTGAGGAGACCGAACCATTAATGTTGATAAGCGAAGGTGGGGGGGACACGTGCCACCATTCAGCTGCTTAATGTTGTCCCAGAAGGTCCTAGCATTCCCCCATGAGGAAGTGAGGGAGGCTTGATAGTGCTCAGCCTTTGCTTTGCGGATGGCCCATGTACATTTGTTCCGGGCAGCAGCATAGGCCATCCGGTCAGCTGGGTGGCCTGTTTCCATGGCAATGTGCCATAGATTGTCCCTGTGCTTAAGAAGTTGGCACAGGGTGGGGGTAATCCAGGGGACATGCCTTACTTTGGACCGGCGTGCAGTTATGGGTGCAAAAATGTCACAAGCAGAGTTGAAGGTGTGGATAAAGAAGGTAAGGGCCATGTCAATATCCAGGGTGTTTAGTATAGGGGACCAGTCTATGAGGGCTAGGAGTTGCTTAAGGCCTTTCAGTTCACCAGGTCTTAGATGTCGCCGAAGGGTAGTTTGTACTGTGGGTTTGGGCAAGGAGGTTGACCAATTGAAGAGAACTGGGGAGTGGTCGCTAAGGCAGTCTGGGAGGATTTGGATATTGCGGATGCAGTTAGGGTGGCTTGTGAGGACCACATCCAGAAGTGTGCTAGAGCCCATTTTAGGATTCACTCTAGTGGGTTGGGAGACTAGTTGGGTTAGGTCGATGGCTGTAAAGGCATCATGGGAGGAAGTGGATGAAGGGCTGAGCCAATTGATGTTCAAGTCCCCCACAAGGATTTGGTCGAAGGAGGTAGGGAGGTAAGATAATCGATTAGTGGGCCTAGTGCTTGTGCTTGATTTTTGAGGGTATGTACACTGTAGTCAGGTAGATGGGACCCCAGAGGATCAGGAGATAGTTTAGGTTAGGGCCTGAGCCCTGAAGTCAAGGACCGGGGCTGGGAGGGCTAGTCCAACGAGAGGATCTTTGACATAAATGGCACAGCTCCCACCTTGCCTACCAACACAGTCCTCCCAATAGAGGGAGTAGCCAGGGAGTGAGACCAGGGAGTCGGGGGTAGAGTCTGACAGCCAAGTTTCAACTATTGAGATAACGTCAGGTTTATGAACTGCAACCCAGCAATTGAGAGAGTCAAATTTTTTAAGGAGGCTACATATGTTCATGGAAGCAATATGAAGCCCGGTGGATTCCTTTGAGGAGTCTTTGCAAGCTGGACTGGGATTGGGATGTATGTTACCAGTCAGGAGCAGAAGGAGGAGAGCTGCTCTGGACAGAGGGTGGCAGAAGGAGAGTTTACACCGGGAGCGATAGGAAGAGAAGGTGGGTTTTGTAACACAGGGGATGGGTAGGGCAGCACAGGCTGAGAAGGCTTGAGTGATAAGATGCTCGAGGGAACAAGGGGGGAGGAAAGGTAGTGTCTAGATGGGGGTGAGGTGGGGAGGAGCATATGGGGTGAGTGGAGGAGGAGGGAGGGCCAGTGGCATAGTAGGAGGGGAGGGCAGGAGGGCAGGTAGGAGCACTAGAGTAGTGAGGCTGAGGGTTAACAGGGACATTAGGGGTAGTGGAAGGCAAAAGGAGGAAGAGGAGAGAGAGGCAGGTAGGCAGGAGGTGTGCATGCATGATTGGTAAGGGTGTGAGAGCTGAAGTGAAGAAAGATGGGGGAACTTGGATGATAGAGGGGAAGATGGTAGTGAAAGGTCTACCTCTAAGTGTAGTTGCCACCTTGGTACAGTGGCAGGGCACCAGGTTCAAGGCTTGCCCAGGGTGATAGAAAAGGACCCAAGACAGTGGCTGCAGCAGCAGGGAGCAGGGCTCAAAGACTGCAGTAACACTCAGAAAATATTTTAGCAGACTATGAGGGTTAGAGGGTTTTAGAGTCTTAAAACCTATCACAAACAATAGTCTGATGTGATAGCTGAGTGGTGGGGCTGCTGATTGAAACAATAAGAGTGCAGGGTTCAGTGGCAGCAAGAGAGAAGTGGTTAAATATTTTGGCAGAGTGGGGGGGTAAGAGACTATGAAACTCTTAGAATGTAAGAATAAGATAGCCAGATAAAATGGTTAAGAGGTAGAGCTGCTGACTCTAATAGTAAGGGTACTGGGTTTGAGAACAGCTTTGGGACAGAGGACAGGAATTTTTGTTTCTAAGAAGGAAGGGTTAAGAGCTTGAAAGTAGAGAAAGATATTGGCTTGGTTTTTTGGCTTGGTGGTTAGGCTGCAGACTTTGGAGTAAGGGGTGCAAGGTTTGAGGCTTGCAGGGGGCCTAGTGGTGGGCTGATGGGAAGGAGTGAGGAAAGAAGATAGCAGAAAGGATTAGGAGGGAACTGCAGAGACCTCTAGTGGACAGGGATTGCAATAGTTGCTAGGAAGGAGTAGAGAGTGGATAGAGGTGCCAGAGTGGAAAGTGCAGCAACCCCTAGTGGTTGGAGTGTATAAGCTGCAAATGGGAAAGTGGACACTTAGTAAAATGAAGAGTAGGTCACGTGATATGACACGTGACCTGCCAGCAGCAATAAATGAAGCGCTGCCCGTGGGTGGGCAGGAAGCGCTACACAACAGGCATGCTGTAGTGCAGGAGGCTTTACTTCTTAAAGGCTCTGGCAATCCTCGAGTTCAGGCTCCTCTGCTGGGCAGAGTTTTATTGTGTATTTAAAAATAAAACTAGCTATGAGAAAGTGTATAGTTACTTTTCTGTATTACCTGGGGTGAGTTTCTTGGACATATGGAATGATATTTTGGGAGACTGGACTTTTTAAATATATTAACTTTGCAGATCAGTTGCATGCAAACATACTGTACTGTACATTTGTGCATTGTTTATAATGGGGACATAGGGTTTAAATTCTCTCATTCTGGTCATAAGATAGATTCTACAGTACCTATCTGAACATCCATATGACAAAATACAACTTCTCAACCAGTTCTTTTACTAACAACAAACAGGCTGACAACTGAAAACTAGTTGATTCTGAATTAAATGTTGCCATGCAACTTAGTGAATGCTCAAATGAATGCAGTTCTCAACTGCTCTGCAGCCATCAACTGTGTGCACGATGGGGGCTATGTATCAGTTTGAGGCTTGGTATGCAGGATTCATGCATACCCAGCCATGTAGCCATGTACCTGCAGACAGGCATGAAGTGGCCAGCATTCCTGATCACTGGCCTCCACCATGTGCTTGTCTGCAGCCCTGATACCCCAGTGCACAGCTACGGGAGGGGTGGATCAGGGGACACAAGCAGGCATCCAATAAGATGCCCATCCTGGTCCCCTAGTTGATCCTGTGTTCCATTTGTGAAGTTAATCCACCGTGCGAAGTTTCAGTTCTCAGTACAGGGACAATTTCATGAATAGTGAATCTGGTAACTTTGCTGGTAAAGTTGAACAAAGTTGGGCCAACAGGTGAAGTTTGCAATGTACCCTGGGATTGAAGGTCATATGGTACCAAAATGATCTGCATGCCATGCGTTCAGTGCACTCTTATGAAGAAAGAGTTGGAAAGAAGTCTGTCCCTGCTTGCCTGAGCAAAAGAAATGTTAAAACTACTCCAACACTGAATTATTTTGAACCAAATCACTCACAAAAAATATCTAGAGTGCTTTGTGCATCCAGATTACCATTGTTCATTCGTAGTTTTGCAGATTTATTTAGTTGAAAGTAATGGTTTTGTTTTATCTAGTGAAGCAGTGCTTTGTGGGGGATGATGAGGTTTTTCAACTAACAAACAAGGCAGCTCTGTGAGCACTAGTCTGATAAGTTTTCCTCACTCTCTTCTTAATTTTTGTCTGTGTTCTGTGATTTGTCATTTTTTTCTATAGTATAGTTTTCTGTGGTTAAGTAAACTGCTTGACAGTTTGTTTCTGTATTGATTGCAGTTATTTTGTTTAGTTCTTGAAGTAATGGTATTACTTATAGTAACTTGTTTTGAATTATTCTGTCATGTGTATCTTGTTTATCCCCATCGTGTTAAAGAAATATCAAACAAACCTTTTTTGGGTGGTTTTACTGTAGCAATGATTAGCTCAGTAAAATGTTCTGTTCCGATTCAGATCACAGTGCTAATCCCTCTGTTGAGGTGTTGTCTGCTGCTGCTGGTATTTAGTTTTACTGTAGTGTTTATTTATTTTTCTTGCAATATTAAAAATCTAAATATTTAAGATGACAGAAAAGAGATTCTCATGTAAAGGGAGAGGTACCAGCAAAGCAGCCAAGAAGTAAATATGTTGTGTGGGGCAAACGGTTGTTGCACCTAAGAAAACACCTCTGCAGCAGCTTGATCCATGGGCTCTAGGGCCAGTAATAGTGGCAAAGAAGTAGTTGGTGGAAGTGACAGTGGCATTATTGTTGCCAAATTTTTCTCTGCTACATCTACAACATTCATGCTGGTAGAAGCTCAGGGAGGCAGCGATTAGAGGATCAGTCTGAGAGGTAGCAAAATCTCTGACTCAGGAACAACGGTTAAGGGGAGTTTGCTGGTGTCCCCATGACTGGTGGTGGTGCCACTTAGCCTGATCTGAATGATAGGTTACCATGCCCAAATGAGAGTGTTGAGCTTGATGGGAACTTACATCAGGTCTTTTGCATCAATGGAATGATTCTGACTGCTAGGGCAGCTATAAAGTTAACAGAAGATTGCTTTATACTAATTAATGAAAAACCATTGTATGTCTGTATGTTTTGCACATAAATTATTAAACTTTGGGTGGTAAAGAAAAGAAAACACTCCCAAATCAGTGCTTTCCTTTCAGCAGCATCTGTGAATCTCTCTGAGTCCAATGCTACCCGAACTGCCACACTGAGTCAAGTTGTTTGGTAACTCAGCACTCAGAAAGGTCCAGTCTGCACTGTGTAGCATGTTTTTTGAGCATCATGCTAAATACCCACCCAATCATGCTGTTGCATAGGAAGCGAATACAGCAACCATAGAAATGCTGGCAATTAATATGCTGCCATTCTTTTTTGTGGAGAATGTGGGATTTAGAAGGTTAACAGTGCGTGCCTGTCCCAAATGGCAGATTCTCTCACAAACGTACTTCCCCACTAGTGCCATGCGTGAACTTTGTGGTACTGTATCATGTATGGTAATCCATGCCTTGCTGTATTCAGCATCTACATACATACATCTCAATGTGAATATGTGGACCAGTGGATAAACCACTAGCACATCCCTGTCTGTGCATTACAGCACATTGAGTACAAGTACCTGGATAGTATTTCATTCTGACTGGGGGAAAAGTTACACTAAGCCCAATTGCAGTGGTAGCTAGCATGACACACTGGCAATGAAGATTTGAACTGGGTCACACATGGGTCAGAACATTTTAGAGTTGTTCCAGACTGAGACTGATAAAGGAATGCAGCCTGTGGTGGTGGTATCATTGGGCGGGTGGCACAGGGTCTTCAGACTGCTTCGTGGGGGGGGCAGGAAACTTCTGACCTTGAGACATTTGTTTATCAGTAGTCTCATTTTGATCCAACTTCATCTTGGTGTACATCCAGGGAGAAGTTGCAGACAAAGTTGCAAGGCGAAGTTGCCGAATGTGAATTTGCCTTAACTTCACCGGTGAATTAAAACTTTGCTGCATTACTATTCACCACTCAGGGTCAATGAGGATTTTTCCTCATTTTCCTTTTTTGTAAGTCATATAGTTGAGACTTCTATATGCCTTCCACTGAGACTGAGGAAGATACAGAAGAGGCAGAATTTATGAGTATGCTGGGACCTCATCCATGAGGCTTACAGTACTCATTCACAAATCCCTCAGAAAAGCTTCTAGCAAGATTTTGGAACATAAAAGTTGAGCTTCTGGCGTTGACAAAAGAGTGGAAAAGAAATATCAAGTAGAGAAGCAGGGTATAGAATTCCTGATTTACCCTCCCTGACCATAAGAGAGTGGTACAGGCAGCTGCACATGAAAAATCTGAAGTGTCACTAGCTTCCATACCTCCAGAAAAGGATTCTAGAGAGCAGGATTATATGGCAGGGAATGTACACTTCAGGAAAACTGCAGTTAAAGCAGACTGCTCACCTGACATACTGTACATTGCACAGTATCAAAAAGCTCTATGGAGTACAGTGCAAGCCTTAATTGAAAAGGTGGGAGCTGAACTTATAGGTAGCAATGATCTAGCAAAAACTGCAAAAGGATGCACTGGAAGCCAACAAATATCAGTTCCACATGACTGTGGATGAAAATGACACAGCCTCAAGGGTACAAACATTTGCAGTAGCTCTGAGGAGATTTGCTCATCTCAGGATAACCATCCTGTCAGAGGACACAAAGACAAAGTCTATGGACTTCCCATTCAAAGGAACCTTCCTCTTTGGGGATCAAACAGAAGCCTACACATAAAAGATCGATGAACAAAAAACATGACCTATAAGAATTTGACCCAGAAGGAGACAAATTCTACTTCCTTCATGCCATATGGAAGGGGAGATAGGGGTAGGGCCTTCTAGCAAAGGCCTCACTCCTGCTATGACTACACTCCTCAGAGGGGTGCCCCAAGAAGCAGAGGCAGGAGAGGTACAAGCCAGTAGCAAGCACCAGCTCCTAACCCACAAGAAAAATGAAATACCTGACTCATGCAGGCCATCATAGAACCCCTAACAGTTGGAGGCCACCTGTCTCTTTACTTCCCAGCATAGAAAACTATCATCATATATAAGTGGGTACTGGAAAAGGTGAGTCAGGATTTAGTTCTTCAGTTCATGGGCCTAACCTAAATTTAGGAGCCCAAAGGTATTTTCCACTCCAACCTCAAGAAAGAAAAACTGTTAGAGCTGTAGGTAAAGAAACTACTGAGGATAAAAAGGCCTATTTGCAAGCTACTTTCTCACAGGAAAGAAAAACAAGGATTGGCGGCACATTCTAGATTTAAAATTCCTGAACAGTCATAAAAAAGGAAAAATTAAACATGGTAACAGTGGGAACAGTTATTCCATGCCTGCAGAAAAAGGAGTAACTGAGATCAGTCGATCTGAAAGATGCATAACTTTATATCCCTATGAGACAACAACAGAAAATACCTCAGATTTAGATTAGGAAAAGAACATTATCAGTTTGCCACACTGCCTTTTAGCCTAACCTTAGATACAAGGGGGCTCACAAAGTGCATAGTAGCAGTGACTGCATTACTGAGAAGAAAGGGAACAACAAATCCTTACCTGGATGGCTGACTAGTCACAGGAAGGATAGAACAAGAGGCATGGTGCTCCATTACAATGGTAAGACACACCCTAGAAAGTAAAGACTTTCTACCAAATATAGAAATATCCCAGCTGAAACCCAGCCAAGTGCTGGTCTTCATAGGAGCAGATTTGGACCATTCTCAGTTGAACGCATTCTTCCACAGATAAGAGTGCAGAGCCTGTTGCCCAGGCCATGTGAGCCAAGGCCAGCAAGGGATGTCTTGCAGCTGTTAGGACATGTTTCAGCAGCAACAGCTGTGGTGCCTTGGGCCCACTCACAGATGAGAGATTTTCAGTATGCACCAGTTAAGAAGGCATTGGCATGATAGGTCAAACCCACTGAGCCAGTTAATACCAATTGCAGCAAGCCTAGTCAGAGCTCTGGAGTGGTAGAGGGAAGTGGACAATCTTTGGGTAGGAATCCCATTCCAAGTACTCCAAATACTGTCCACAACACCCATCCTGACAAGAAATGTCTCCCTACTAAGATAGTGAGGGCATCTGGTAATCACACATTAGGTGAAATCTAGTCTCCACAAGACCAACTGGAGCATGTAAACCTACTTTACAGTTATCCATGAGGCTTCTGCACCATTTGCAGTTATTTCATAATGCAGCAGACCGGCTGGTTGTGGGAACCTTTCAGTCTGAGCATATCACACTGATTTTCCATGCTCTGCACTGGTTGCTGGTGTGGTGGCCCATCAGCTTCAAGGTATGCTTGCTTACATACAAGGCCCTGCATGGACTTGGTCTGGGCTACCTGACAGACCTACTGTTACCTTATACACCATGAACAATATTAAAATGGTAAAAAGTAGCAGTTTTTGCATTAAATGTCTGCTCTGAAGATGCAGCTGCTTCACTGGCAGAAAACACACTGACTCTGATTAAAGAGTTGCCTCACTTTTTGTGGACACTATATACTGAAGTAATGGAAAAACCAACCGCAGAGCAGTATGTAAGGTGAACGACATTGTAGATGTAACAGCGTGTCTTAAAAATCAGTCTGATTATTTTGAGTGGTGCATGGCATATGTGGGTATGTATTGTGCCCACCTCATCACTTAGGGGAAAGCGGACGGAGCCCATGCTTATGTAAAACATGCATCTCAAAAGTTACTTTCTCTGGGTATTGTAAAACATGTAAAACTAGAAGTGTAGAAAACAAGATATTATGTAATCATTGCATGCTTGCTATGTGTTATGCTTTTTGTAGGTAGCCGCTATATGCATTAGTTTATGTATTACTATGCGTATTATGTATTATAAAGTAAAATTTAAAATACTGTTATGACTTGTGTATGTATAAATAAAATATAATAATGCATTGCACTTTATGGTTGTCATAGTGTTTTTAAAGAATAGAAAGAGCACTTGCTTTATTTTACTGGTGACAAGAGTTTTGCTAGCTAACAGAAGTATCGGGTTGACAAAAGAAGATGAATGATCACCTGCTCCAGATTATATATTTTAATGCAAAAAAGTGGGTAGTTTCACAGGGGCGACTCAGCTGTATAAGACTGCAAAAAAACTTGATAAAGATGTCACCAGGAAAGGTGTTGCAGAGTGGCTTGCAAAGCAGGACCCTTATTCATTACACAAAGCAGCCAGAGTCCAATTTAAGAGAAATCCTGCATTGTTTCTGACATAGACAGACAATGGCAAGCCGATTTAGTGGATATGGGTCAATATGCAAAGTACAATAATGGGTTTAAGTACATACTGACATGCATCAGTGTGCTATCCAAGTATGCCTGGGTAGTGACTTTAAAAGACAAATCAGGCAAGGCAGTGACGCAAGCCTTTAAAACTATTTTTAAAAGTGGATGCACACCTCAGAAGTTGCAGACTGATCAGGGTAAACAGTTTCTAAATGCCTCCTTAAAGAACCTATTAAAACAAAATAAAATACACGATTTTGGGACAAATGTTAAGGCCAGCATTGTAGAAAGATTTAATAGTACACTGAAGTCACGCATGTGGTGTTACTTTACAGCCCAGAATACTTGGAAATATACAGATGTGTTGTCAAACCTGGTGCACAGCTATAATCATACTTATCACAGAAGCATTAAACACAGGCCCGTGGATGTTAATCCTTCCAATGCCCTGGGTGTATGGAAGATCTTCTACGGTAATACTGTTCTTGGCAAAAAACAAAAGGGTACCCTTCAGAAAGATGATCACGTGAGACTATCTAAGCTAAAAGAAGTGTTTAAAAAGGGATATGAGCAGACATACACAGATGAGATATTTATTGTGATGGAGATCTTAAAGACACAGAGGCCCACCTATAAGCTAAAAGACTATCAGGGGAAGACATCAAAGGTACTTTTTATGCTGAGAAGTTGCAAAAAAGTGAACCGGATGAGGACCGTGTGTATGGGGTGCAGAAAATCCTGGCAGAGAAAAAGCGTGGCAGAAAAACTGGGCATCTGGTAAAATGGCTAGGGTGGCCTGATAAATTTAATAGCTGGGTTGAGGCAACACAGATTTGGGAAATTAGAAGCAGATAAGGCTTAAAATGCTCAAAAATTTTTTTTATATCACCTTGCCCAGCAATGCCTCACACAACATTTTCTGCAACAATACTATATCTACTTTTACAGTAAAGTTACCACAAACGCTTGAGCTACCTGGTGACTGGGAAGTGGGCTTAGCAGAAATGTTGTACCCTCATACCTGGGACAATGTGCCTGCACAGAAAAACAGGTTCAGTATGCTCTATCAGCCTCTAAGCGTAGCCCACAGTAAAACACCACTAACTGGCCCCTTTGTTGAGTCAGTAGCATTTAAAATTCCATCGGGCTATTATCCTAACATGGCAAGTGTCATTACTCAAATTAATAAAAGCATATTTGAAGTAAATGAACTGCCAGTGGTTTTGGAATAACAAGCCATCAGGAGAGAAATAAGCATTGACAGTGACATCAAATGCATTTTGTCTATGCATGGGCAGTTACAGTACCTTTTGGGATTTAGCAGACTCGAGGTAGGTAAAGGAAAGACTCTAACAAAGAACCCTACAGATATTAATGGGGGCTTTTACACATTATATAGCTACACTGACATTATCATGCATGAAATAGTGGGTGACAGTCTAGTGCCTTTGCTGAGATGCGTACCCGTCAGGGGCCAAGACAACGAGATAGTGACCGTGACCTACGATAAACCCCATTATCAAACAGTCAGTAAACATCAGATCAATACAGTCACTATTGAAATAAAGAATGATCAAAATGAACCTGTGCTATTTTGATTTGGAAAGGTGATCGTGAAGTTGCATTTTTGGCCCCAGAGAGCACTTTAAAATTTAGACAAGGATGGTGATCATTTGACATTATGGGTACCCTGCCTTGTACAGAAGCTATTACAAGGCACAGGCAGGATATGGCCTGCCCAGCTTTCATGGACTTCCTACTATGTATGGTTCTGGTATAGGAGGGATATTTCATAGTCTGTTCAGAAAAGCAGTTCTATTTTTAAGAAGGGGGTTTGAAATTGCAAAACCACATCTTCAGACAGCTGCTAAAAATGTTGCAAAGGATGTTGTGGGGCATGTGACTAGTGCTGTTACTTAAAAGATGTCAGGGGGGATAAGCCTACTCAGGGTGGTTCAGTGCTGGTTGTATTCAAGAGAGGTAGAAAGAGAAAGTGCAGAGTGCACCTTTTGCTTCTCATTGGACCTCCCGGCTACTTTAAAAGAGGTGTTTCAAAATGCAAAACTTCACATAAAAAAACATTCAAAGGCCAAAGGACCATCAAGGGGGCATAAAAAAAGCAGAGACCTGTTCTAAAAAAACATGGCTTTTATGCACTGTGGTTCTGAAGAATGCACAAAATCAGAACTTGACTTGTTTTCCATTGCTCCCACACAGACAAGCATTGAAAAAAGCATTTATGTAGAGATATCCCCCTTTGGCTGCCCTTTCAGAAAACTCTCCAATTGAATTTTATATAGCAGGAAATGGTGAAGATAATTTGGATCTAAACAACATGCTGCTTTACCTGGTTTGCAAAATCACTGAAGTGGATGGTGGTGATATACCTGCAGTGGCCAAAGTGGGCCTTATAAACTATCCAGTGGCCACCATTTTCAGTCAGCTGGATGTGACTGTCGGTGATTGGCTCATCAGTCAGAGCAATAACTGTTACCTCTACAGGGCAGTCATAGAATCTGTGCTGAACTTCAGTGAAGAGACCCTTTCTATCCAATTCACCACAGGGTTATTTTACAAAGACACCCCAAGGAAACATGAAATCACAGACAGAGCCAGTGACAATGTAGCTTTTAATAAAAAAAGCTCCTTCACACATCTCAGTAAAGGGGTAGAGCTGCTTGGACACTTGCACATGGACTTGTTTTTTTCAATAGAAACTGATGCTGAATGGTGTGGATGTTAAAATTAAACTGACATGTAACATGGACAGCTTTTGCCTGCTGAGTGGAGACGCTGAGCCTTATAAGCTAAAAGTCATGGCTGCCTCTCCACTTGTCAAAAGGGTTAAAGTGACCCCAGTGTTCATCTGGGACATTCAGAAGCCCTGCTGACCTCCAACACTAAATACCCTATAGACAGAGTGGGAATGAAAGTGTTCAGCCTCCCTTCAGGCAGCAGGGTCTGCAACCAAGATAATTTGTTTTTGGAACAGTTATCAAAAATTATGGTCATGGGATTTGTTGAAACGATGCTTTTAGCGGTTCCTACACTAAAAATGCCTTTAACTTTAAACATTATAACATTAATTTTGTGGCTCTGTATCTGGATGGTGAACAAATCCCTGCTAAACCTCTGCAGCCTGATTTAAGAAATGGGAATGCTATGAGAGAATATTTTAATCTAGTACAAGCGGTTGGGAAATCTATGAAAGATCGGCCTCTAGATGTTAACCATCAGGAATTTACCCAAGGGTACACACTGTTTGCCTTTGATCTCACTCCGGACCAAGAATGTGCTGATCATTACTCTTTAATTAAAACCGGGAACCTCAGCACAGAGATCAGACTTGCACAAGCCCTTCCACAAACAGTTAATCTCATTGTCTATGCTTTGATAATGTCATTGAAACAAACCAGAGAAGAAATGTCATTTTTGATTATATGTGATAAACCATAAAAAAATTAACATAAAGCAGCTGGAAAAAATTGTAACCAATGACTCCCACATCCATGACTGCTTTTTGGGCATGTTTCCCTGTGATTTGCTACCCAAGGAGAGACTGAGAAACCTTCCCGCAGCACTAGTCATCAATACTGACTCCCATGACCTCCCTGGACAGCACTGGTTAGCTGTATACATTTCAGAAAATTGGACTGGGGAGTTCTTCAAATAGTTACAGTTTTCATCCTGACAATCATGCACAAACAATTGGAGGGGGGGGTTAGACAGAAATGCAAAGAACATTTTGTACCAAAACACACAGTTGCAAGATACCTTCTTTACCACCTGTGGATTTCACTGCATATTTTTCTTACACCACAGATGCAAAGGACTTTCTTATAATCAAATTCTAAAAATGTACTCTAATGATTTGATGAAAAATGATGCCATGGTAACTAGTTTTGTACATCGACTTTTAAGACATCTAAACATGTCAGGGCACGTAACGGTGAGGTGGCAACATGTTCAGACTTGTTTGTCTTGTAATGAATTTAAAATATGCAACCGCTTGTAATTTTATTCAAAACCAGTCACTTATAAAATCATATATAAACACTCATAATTGTGTGTCTCTGTCAGTTTTTCTTGGGGGCCTGTATTTAAACTTGGGGGGGTCACCTGTGTTTAAAATTTTCAGATGTGCAATGTCTTCAATAATGACAAAAATATATAAAATATAAAGGTATTTATTGTAAAAATAATGTCAATAAAATACGACATACATCAGTGGTAACATCATGGATACGCTATAATAAACAGAAACATCGCCTGTTTAAAAAATGCACACTATATACGACATAGCACTGAGGTAGGATTATGATGAGTACCTCTTTCTAAAAACATGTTAACATATTTAACTATGAGGTAGTCTAATGTGCATCAATAGAAACACTTTTTTTGGTAAAAACAGGATTACATATTCAATATGAGGTAAATGGCTAACATAGGCTGTACACAGCATCACTGAGGCAGGATTACTTATTCAATATAGAAACATAGAAACATAGAAACATAGAATTTGACGGCAGATAAGGACCACTTGGCCCACCTAGTCTGCCCATTTTCCTACCTAACAGATAAGCTGCAGATCCTAGTTAACCAACAGCTTACTTCCTCCTACCCCCCACTAGGACTGCCTTACGCCTGTCCCATGCATTCTTGAATTCCCCCACTGTTCTTGACTCCACGACCTCCTCAGGGAGGCTGTTCCATGTATCCACAACCCTCTGTGAAAAAATACTTCTCTCACATTACCTCTGGAGCGTTCCCCCCATCTTCAAATTGTGCCCCCTTGTTCTTGCACATCTCCTTTTCTGAAAGATGCTACCCCTCTTGGACTTTGTTGATTCCCTTGAGGTACTTGAAAGTTTCTATCATGTCCCCTCTCTCCCTTCTTTCCTCAAGGGTATACATATTAAGCTCCTTTAGTCTTTCTTCATAGCTCTTCTGGTGCAGACCCTGCACCATTTTGGTTGCTTTCTTCTGGACAGCCTCCACTATGTCTATGTCTTTGCGGAGATGGGGTCTACAGAACTGCACACAGTACTCCAGATGGGGTCTCATCAACTGTCTGTACACAGGGATAACAACTTCCTGTTTTCTACTAATGATGCCTCTCCCTATGCATCCCAGTATCCCCCCAGCCTTCCTTACTGCCTTCTCGCATTGCTTGCCCACCTTTAGGTCATCTGATATAATTACCCCCGGTCCCTTTCCAATTTTACTGTTGTCAGTATTTCACCCCCCATTGTGTACTCTTCCCCTGGGTTTTTGTTTCCCAGGTGCATTACCTTGCACTTCTTTGCATTGAATCTGAGCTGTCACACATTTGACCATTCCTCTAACTTTGCCAAGTCCATTCTCATCCTTTCCACTCCATCTTGTGTATCAACCCTGTTGCAGATCTTTGTGTTGTCTGCAAAGAGACATACTTTTCCTTCCCAGTTCCTCTGCAATGTCACTTATAAAAGACATTAAAAAGGACCGGCCCCAGTACTGAACCCTGCGGTACTCCGCTAGTAACCCCCTTTTCTTCACTGTGGACTCCGTTTACTACTACCTTTTGTGTCCGGTTGTCTGGCCAATTTGAGAGTGAGACATCTGCAGAAAGAATACTCATTGGTGATTGCTTTCTTCCTTCCACCACTCTAATGATTCCACTAGTGCTTTTATCACTGGCACTAGCTTTGGAAGGGGGTCCCATCTTGGAGACCAGTTGTCTCTTAAGTGGTAATTGACATCTCTCGTTGGGAACCTGGCCCATGGGACCACAACTATGAATGCATCCATGCTTCCTAGTAGCTGTAAAGTCTCTTGCAGGTCTTGGCTGACCTGCTATGAAAGACAGTGCTCTTGCTATCAAAGCCACAACTCTGGCCTGCGGGAGAAAAGGTTTTCCCTGCAGGGTGTTTTTAGCTCTGCTTCTATGAAGTCCAGTACTTGAATGGGCTCTAGCTTGGACTTCTGAAGGTCTATAAAGAATCACAGGTTCTCCAAGGTGTTTTTTTGCCAGCTGAACTCAACACATTGCCTCTAGTTCTATTTTTCCCTTAAACTAGCCAGTTGTCCAGAGAGGGGAAAACCACCATGCATTGTTTTCTCAGAGGGGCTGCCACTAAAGCCAAGTGCTTTGTGAAAACCTTTGGTGCATAGGTGAGACTGAAGGAAGAGCTGTGAACTTGTACTGGCAGTTCCCCAGTTTGAATCGGAGAGATTTTCTGTGGGATGGTGTCAGGGATATGGAAATAGCCATCTATCAAATCCAGGGATCCCAGCCAATGACCTACCTGCAAAGATGGAATTACTGTCCTTAGTGGGACCCTCTTGAGGTTTTTTTTTTTTTTACACCCCAGATGTTTGTTCAGAAACCTGGGATCTAAAATGGGTCACCACTCCCCATATTTCTTGTGGGTCAAGCAGTATCTTGAGAATAGACTCCTGCCCAACTGGAAGGCAGGGACTTTTTCTATGGCTTTTGATACCAATTTTTTTTTTTTTATTTCCAGTTCCAGAAGAGACTTTCCTGTGAGAAGAGTGACATGGGAAAGTTCTGTGTTTCTGCAGGTTTGGAAAGTGTTTGAATTGCAGATAAAACCCCAGGCCCATTACTTCCAGTATCCCGTCTGAGGTAAATAGCTAACATAGGCTGTACACAGCAGTCACTGAGGTAGGATTACATATTTAATTTGAGGTAAATGGTTAGCATAGGCTGTACACAACAGTCACCGAGGTATATAACATTCATACATAAAGATGGCATTTAAATTTTACATAGTGAACCACGTAGGTTTTTTAAAAGACTTTTGTCTTTTGGGTGTCACTGACCATTGGTTGACTGGAGATGGCTGTGGCTGTTTTGCATCAGCCATTTTCAACATTTCCACATAGCTCCTGTTTGCTGAATGAGCAAACACAGAGGTGGGCATGTTAGCCTCAGCCACTGCTTTGACATAAACATCCCAGCCCTTTGGCTTTCTGTGGTCGGGGATTGTGTGAGTGGCTGTAGCCACTCTTACCAAATCGACCATGTAAAACCCAGAAACAACAGTACCTTTATATATTAATTCCCCCTTATCACTCCAAAAAACAATAACCTTGTTCTTTGCCATATGCTTTAACAAAATTTCAGCGTTGGTTTTAGACCGATGAGAAACACTACTTAAAATGTCTTTTTCCATAGTACTCGGTGCAGAAGCTATCTCAGCAGAGGGGTCAGAAAGTGATTCATTTTCAGGAATGAGTAATGTCAAACTGGTATAGCTTGTTATCCTTGTCTTACCAAAGTCAGATAGCGCTGTAACACAGCAGAGTGCATTTTGGCTTTGTCATAGTCTGATAAATCAGTCCAGGACAGTATAGCTCTCATGTCAGTGTCCAAACTGTTAGTTGCAACTTTTCTCATATCCTGATCAGGGTAATTAGTTTTAATGTGATCCATCTGTTGCTGAGGCACCAAATACATTTTCTGAGTAAAATCCACTATCTGTTAGCCAGCAGGCCAGTGACCAAAGGAATGGCAATTCCTAACAGTGTCCCTATAAAGCCACCTGTCTGGTTAACTATTTCCTTTTTACTTTTTAAGGTTATTTGTTTATCATTTAAAGTTTTAATGACTCTCCATTTTTTTTCAGCAAACCTAACTGTTCTGCTGACAGTGGAATATTTCCTTTGAGAGTGTTTAAGGCTATCTCAGCTATAGCTGATATCAGATCATCAGAGGCTGAACATAAAATAGCTTTTCTTAAGCTGGGAGGCCCTTTTACTAGTAACTTTAGAACAGACAGATTTCTCTGCAGTCTTTTAGACATAATGACAATACAGTATCAAATATTTTTAGCAGCAGAATGTTTTTTTTTCATGACATATGCCACAGGCCAGTCAGGGGGAAACAACCCACTATGCAGTCTATATTTGTCTGGTGTACTGGATCTTAAATCAACCAGTAAATAGCTATGAGGCTTTCTTGTGGCACCTTCAAAAGCTTCTAAGAAAAATTTTGTCTGACCAGGATACAACTGCCTAGCCAGAGTTATGATCTGCAGCTTATCTCTGGGGCTTTTAAACAAAATCATGTATTTGGCATTTAGTGTGATGGTCCTGCTTTTTTTTACCTTGACGGAACACATTCTGGACAATTAAAAATATTGTCAACTGTTTATGATAGCTGTACTTGGTAAACTCATACTCAACTTCACTATTTTGACAGGCAAAGTCCATTAAATCATCTATAACAACAAAATTTACCTTTCCAAGGGGTAAGAGATCATTGTCAGCTAGTGACATCGGCAGCCCCTCCACAAATTTAATATGCAGGAACTTTAATAACAATTCATTATACAAAGGTTGCCAACAGCTGTAGAACCAGACAATATTTTCAGGCTTATGTGATAAAGTGGCATCAGCATTTTCCAACAACTGTTTTATAAAGAAGCTCTTCCCACTATTAGAGGGGCCAGCCAACAGACAAGTAAAGGGATGCTGCAACATGATATCCATTTTTCACAATCAGTATCCATAAGGAAGTGTTTTAAAATTGGCTTGTGAAACTCACTTGTCATAAACTACTCTCTGGGTCTTGGACAGTGTTTTTGTTTCAAGGGACCACTGCTTTTTACTCCTAACAATGCTGGGTTGACTCACAGTAATTTCTTTAGAGATCTGTGACCCCATATAATCAAAGATCAGGTCCTGAAGACTTTCAAAATTAATGTGTTTACTGCTGGCTACATTAAGGGTAAACCCTTTCACTTTAAGAACAACCTCTCCACTGGACAGCCGGTAGCCATAAGTTTTTGGGCCTGCAGAAATGAACTCTGTAATGTGTTCATCTGCAGGAACTTCACTGGTTAGCTCCCCTAAATAATCACCCAGAGTTGGGGTCCAGTCACCCAGTCTGGACACAAAAATGACAGAGTCGGTGTCATGGTAAAGACACCTGTCCTGTAACTTAATCTAGCAGGTTATAGAGTTCCACTTTGGCATATGCTGTTGGAAAACTAGCTATAAATATGTTGATATTATTAGAATTTGGGAAATGATTGCTTGTATATTTCCAGCTTAAACAAGCTGTTTCATCCTCAACGAAAAAGCATGAGGCAATATCATAGTAAGGGGAAAACACGTACTGAAAGAGCTTGCCAGGGTCTGTTACTATGCTTGTGGTCAGCAAATTAGCTCTCTGGCCAAATTTGCCCAAAAGAGAATTTAAAAACAGTTTAGATATCTGTCTCCTTGTGGGGTTAACAGCTATGGCCACAGGGTTCAAATGTACATTTTCCCTTTCAGAATACTGTTGTATGTACCTGACTTTATCTGCTTAATTTTTTTACCCATGAAGGGAAACCAGATGTCTCTTGCTTGCCTTTTAGATGCAGCTTGATGTAGTCTGCAAAAAGCTCTGTGCATGACTCTTTAAAATGCCAAACTTCATAACTGTTAATGATTTTGTAGCCTTTTTCCAGTGCCAGGTTTAGTTCTACAGTACAGTACAGTAGGTACCTGTAAGTGCCTTTGCTCATCATTGTGTGTGCACTATCTTGTTTGAAGACTGTTTTCAGCACATGTGAGACATCATGTAAACACAAGTTTTTTTCCAATCCTGGATGGCAGCACTGGAAAAAAAAGGGCTCTAGGAGGTAAGACTTTTAGTTTTGCTAAATCAAAGTACTGAGTGAGGTCATCAACATTTTCATAAATGATGTCAGGATGACCGACTGGATACTGCTTTGTTTTGTTAACAAAAGGGTAGAGGCTGGTAAAATCATAATAGTGTATTTTCTCATCAGGCTGCATCTTACAGTACAGACAAATGGCATTTGTTCTCCCCCCAAACAGTGACTGCCTAGGTTTGAGTGGCTGTGGTAGCTGCCTGTCCCTCAAGAAATTATTCAAACCCTGATCTGTAGCCAGCATTGCTTTCCATTCATGTCCCTACAATACTCTAATGGCAAAACCCTTGCTTTTTAGAAAATGAAATTTGTGCATGGTCCTATTGAATAACTGTCCAAAACTAGTCTCTGTCATGTGGTTTTTATCTTTCTCACAGTAACAAATGTTGCAGCCATGAAAAAAACAACCATTAAATTCAAATGCTGTGGGTATTCCATTTGTGACAGAATAGCTATCCAAAAAGTACGGCCCTACCTTAAATTCACCACCGCTTAGCGTATGCTAAATAGAAATGTTTTCTTTCTCACATGTGTACATAAGCCACTGAATGGCAGGTGTGGAGTATCTCTTTAATTGTCTGTGGTAGTCATCTGGGGGGGGGGAGAACAGCGACAGTGCATTCTTTCAAAAATAAAAATCTATACATGGCCATGCAGACTGAGGCTATCGTGACGTACTGAAAGGGGTCTAAGAATACTGTTTCATACTCTACTGTATCACCATCTTACTGTTTTAAAACACTTTTGGCTGTCATGTTATTGCTTCTTTCCTAAATCTGTCATACGCTTTTTGAAGAATTTCAACATCTAACTGACAATAGTAGTGAAGCTCTCTTTTCAGATCAAATTCTCTATGTCAGTTAGCTATGTACCATTGCAAAAACTCCTGCTTCTCTGCAGGCAGCATATATTCAGAACCATAAAACTGAGCATCGAGCAGGGGACCTACATAATTTTCATTGGCCTTGGTGTTAAAAAAATGGGGAAAGTAACCTTTAGCAATCTCATTCTCAAATCCAAGGGCTGCAAGGATTTTTGCTAGTTTAAAAGGAAGAAAACAATGGCTGTTGATAAATCTGATGTACAGGGATGTCACTGTGACACAGTAATTTTCCTCCTTGTGTGCATAATTTAATATCAGTTCTTTCCTTGACTAGCTGGCTAACGATAAAATAACTGTCATAGCTTTTGGCATTGTGTGCTATAAATGTTTAGTGTCTAAATGGTGCGTCAATAAAATATCCTACAAAATCTTTTACACAATCTTCCCCTTCAAATTCCCAGGACCTCTTCCCGTCTAATTGCTTAGTATACACAAAATTTGGTATGTGCGTCCCTGTTTCCTGTCTGGCATCAAAATCAAACACTATATATTTCTCAGAGATTTTTGCATATGTAAGTTGTGGCATGTAACACAGATGCTTGTCTGCGGTCATGAAAGAACCACATCTGTTACACTGAATCAATTTATATGTATGAGATCCCTTGTAAAAGACAAAACATTCTTTACAAAGTTTCATGGATTTACAAGACCATGTACTCCCATCAGCTCCAGCTAAATGCCTTTCTAAGCATGCTAAATACCTTCAAATCTTTTTACAGTAGGGGCAGGATGCAGTGTCAGTTTCCTGTTGTGTACAGTTGGGGTCAAAGCAAACTTTGCACTGCTGTGCACAGATGTGATTTTCCTTGAGGCTGTATGCTATGTGTCAATATTCAAATATGTATCTAGCACCGATAAATTTCTTTATGTCTCTTATACCATAATAGTGGTTGTCATGCAGTAATACAAACAGTGTTTTAGGAAGTCTTTCTAGCCCTCTTGAAAATGTTTGCCAGTTTTCTTCATTATGATATAAAATCTTAATTTTGACTCCTTAAAAATGTTCAAACTGGGACACATCACTAAAAGTGGCAGGGGTTTGGTCTGACAAACCTAGCTCAGTGTGCAATATTTTAGCCTTATTCAACAACTGACTTACACTCATGTGTGGGTTTAGGAGTGCGAGAATGGAACCACCAAAACACAAACTATTATCTCTGTTATTTAAATCAATCAAGTATCATCTCCTTTTTTGTAAAATCCTGCTATACAAGATGGAACCCAGCACCCGTCTACCCCCCAACCTGCCCCCTGGTGATTCGTGATAGTGGTTACCACGAGATGTATATTGTCATCAGCAATGACTTCTGCATTGCTCTGTAACATGTCAGCTATCTGATCTAAGAAGGTGGCTGCAATTAACTCATTAGGGTGTGTTTTCCTTGAGAACAAGGGGTGATTTAAAGAGGCAGCATTCAGTCTTAACTGTATAAAGTCTCTACAGTGTGTTTGTCTCATCACCCTGTCATGCAATTCTTGAATAGCCTGATTGATTGCAGCAATGGCCTCTGTAAAAGAATTTATTTTATCTAGATTTATAAAATGATATCGCTCATGAAATTCAATGGCCTTGAACTTTTTTGAAACATGTTCGTAATGCTGCACACTTTCAAAAAAAACTACAGGGGTCTCCCTGTTTGTCAGCTCATTATCTTGCATATGTACAGCAAGCTGTTTTTCTAATTCACCAGCTTGTTGAACATTAGTAATATGCTGTAATACCTTACGATGTAATATTTTCCTGGCACACTTTACTTTTCTTTTAAAATTTTCTCAGATTGTTTTATTTTTTACCCAGATTTTTCTTTTTTGACACCATTTGTTTTTTTTTTTTTTCATTTTATTAGTGCTGTCACATTTTCACTCAGCTTGTGAGAGCTTCTGTGCTTTCACTTTATAATTTTACTTTTGGACAGCTTTCCCTCCAATGTCCTGACCTTTACAAACATTTGGGACACGTTCGCTGTCTGTTTCAACTCTGAGCATGAGTACTTGGATGCACATAATAAACCAAATATACTATTCAGCAAAGTACCTTTACAAAACTCAGATTTAAAAATCTCATGATCATAATCCTCACTAGCTAATCTGCTCTCAATTAACATGCCTTTAAACAAGGTAACAGCTGTAGCAAGAATACAAGTTTTTCCTACATTCACAGTGTCAATGTCCCTATCTCGAAACCTTGGGTGCAGTGACTCTTTGTTAGAAACGCCTGTGCTGCTACTTGTAGATGGCTGTATATCATCATTCAAATTCATACAAGATCTATTTTGTTCATAACTCACACCAGCAGAAACGTTTGAGCGTTTCTGGAGAACTTCACATTCAAGTGATGGCCTTCCCCCACTCTCCTGCAGGATTTTTTGTGCTGTTGGCAAAAACAGATAATACACCACTGTCACTACTTTTGTATTTTCAGCTTTATATTGTAGGACAAAATTTCAACTCTAAAAGCTTGCAGCATTTTTTTAACCCTCTCCCCCTCAATCTCCCATTTTCAGCATTATACTGTAAAACAAATTTCAAATCTGAATAAGCCTTTTTCCTTAACCCCCAAAACCTGCAGCATCTACTATTCCTAGTTAAAAATTAAAATACACACCTTCTGTAGTGACAGACTGTACAGCCCTGTGTATATTTCTATATATTCTGTATATTCTTGCTAGGTATATTGTTATTGAAATTGTACTGTTATATGTTCACATTTTATGGTGTCCACTACTGTAATCTCAGCTATCCCACTATGTATGTTATGTTTCCTGACTTCAGCATATGTCTGTACCTTATTTGCATCAATGTATACTCTGTATGTTCTTTTATTGTTCTGTACTCTCCCGGGTAGTACCTGAAAATAGGCATATGTTTTTGTCTAGTGTACTTACCTGGTAAACAAAAACTAAATAAATAAATAATTCAGCTCTTCAATCATTTGGAAAAGGTCTTCAGGTCCTCCCCATGGATCCATTATTGTTGATTGTTTAATGTTTTTTAAAAATTCTTTTAGCTCAAGATGTATTTTTGGCAGTCTTGCTCTTGTCTTTTCTAAGCACAGTATGCACAGATTCTTCTTAAATAAAATGTGTAAAACTCCACCCCAGATATGTGGCTAGTAATGAAAAAATGTCTGAACATCTGGTACTGTCATTCCAAAATCCCCTTCCCACCCTTCTCCATGGGAAAATACATATAAGTCCTATACTGCTTCTTGCAGGCTTTGTTTTCACTTCCTGCGACAGCTGCAAGGCATTTCATGCTTTTACCATTTTGCTAAAACGTTGGTCACAGTCTAATTGAAAGGTATACAGACTACTTCTTTAAGTCCAAATAATCTTATAGCTTAGTTAGTTTTTAAAATGTGTAATGAAAATCTTGTCTTTTTCTAAACAGCTGCATCCTTTAAATTAGTAATTCAGTGTAACAGCTTACATTCCACTAATCAGAAGATAAAACTTATTTTGTTTTTTCTAAAAAGGTTGATCATGAGAATCACCTGTTTTTCTCTTTTACACTGCAGGGGTCTAAAAAGACTAATGGCTCTGGGCTGTGTAAATGAAAACAGATGTTTTCACTCAGTCTTAAGACACAGTTATGTAATAAGTGCAGTTGCATGCCCAGCTTAGTTATAATGTTTTTAAAAGTCAGAATGGAAATCGTGTCTTTTTCTAAAACAGCTGTAACCTATAAATCAGTAATTCAGTGTAACAGCTTACACCCCCTCCATTCAAAAGATAACTGTTTGTTTTTTCTCAGTCTTAAAACACACATAAAAGTCTTCCATTTTTTTCTGATATATTTTATTCTGTAATTCATGATGGGTTATAAATTATTACTTTGTGATTGCTATAGAATAATTACACACACACACACACACACACACACACACACACACAACAGCATATTGCAATGCTATCCAGAGAAACTGTTGAACCATCTTATTTACATGCAGGTCCCTGTACACACACAAACACACACACACACACCAGATTCTTAGCCTTTCTCCCTTTCAATTTAAAACATGCAGTTTTATTTTTTAAAACAAAAGCTTATAGCTACATTTTTACAGATCCCTGTAAATACAGAAATCTTGACACACACACACACACACACACCACATTCTGCCAGCATTTGCAATGCTATCCAGAGAAACCGTTGAACCACCTTATTTACATGGAGGTCCCTGTTTTAGCTTATAAATGGTACATGCATATACATAAACATAAAGGCAACCTTTTGGTAAAAGTTTCACACAGTCCTATGGATGCTTGTAAATTTTTTTATACCTTGTCATAAAACATAAAAAAGGGGTACTTACACAAGCTGATGGATTTCCCTCTGGGGTCTCCAAACAGATCTGTGAAACCTCTGCATGATCAGGCTCCTAATCAAAAAACACACACATGCCCCTGCAGTTATACACCCAAGCCAACAGGGGGCACATAACAATACATAAACCCTAACTTATTTTTTGGGGTGGGGTGGGGGCATAGTGGTGAAGGGGGACAGGGGTTCAAGCCAGGACAGTGGGGGAGCAGGAGAAAGGAGGGGGACAGGAGTTTGAGCTAGGATGGTGGGACTCGGGTTCCAGCCAGGATGGCATGGCAGGGGTTTGAGGAGTGCAGGAGAAGGAGGGGCATAGGACACTTACAAAATGGTGGTGTTATGTCACTTCCAGGGTTTCACCACAGGTCATTTCCTGCGCAAGTGGAAAGGACTCGGGTTCAAGCGCATCTCATTTCCAATGCAAGTGGGTGGGACACGGTTCAAGCGCATGTCATTTCCTGTGCAAGAGGGTGGGACACAGGTTTGAGCATACGTCACTTCTGCTGGAAGTGCGCGGGGCTAACACATTTAGGGAAGGACTTTCGGTTAAACAAGGAACGATTCTGATTGGTCCATTTTAGACCATGCCCACCTGTCAAATGATGAGGCACATGCTGATTGGCTGAAATTTAACACTGTGACAAGATATATGAACTTGTACTACTGTGGAGGCAGGCTTCTTCTTGACATCAAGGTCTTGCCTAAAGTTCTCTGGTGATATGACTTTCAGGGCCACAACTCTGATTTTATGGAATGCCTTTCCTCTTTAAAAAGTCCTTTAAAGCTCATCTATTTACTTTATGTTTACTTTTAGTTTTGGTCTTGACTTTGTAACTCAGTGCCATAACCTATATTTATTATTTAATTACGCATTATCTGTACTTATTGTAAGGTACTCAGAGCCTCCAGGACTGGGTGCCACACAAATATAATTGCCTTGCCTTGCCTTACTGGAACTCAGCAGGGCTGTACTCCTGTCTCTACAGCACTTCTCAAAACTAGTCTAAGACCAGGTAGTTCTGGTAAGAACAGACAACACCACCACCATGTACTACATATAAAAGCAAGATGCTGCTCCGCTCCCCACTGTTACATGTTTCTTTGGGCATTTGCAATTCCCCAGTAAATTATTTTTCAATCAATCAATCAAAACTTTATTTAACCAGGCATATCACCATTGAGCAGGCTCATTTTCCAAGTGGTCCTGCTTCAAAATGGATGAATGAAACTTATACTATTTTAGCATCCAGTTTGCAAGACTGGGTTCTTTTTGGCAATTTATCGACAAAAAAAACCTGTTGTTTGCTCAGAATACACACTGCCAGTGAATTTAGTTCAAACCAGCAATTTTTACCCATTGATCAACTACAGGGCAGTCCTCAGTTCTCTAAGCTGGTGGCTGTTTTGGACAGTTTTGATTGCTCCAAGAGGTTGTTTGTGGTTCTAAATGCTTTGAGAGGTCTTCTGAAGCTGAACATGGTGACATGTTGTGCTGCAAATCAGATCTGGATAGTAGCTGCACTATATGTGTGAGATGCTTACTTACATTGTGAAAAGGTATGATACTGTTGCCTAGGGCTGGGGGGTCTTGCACCTCACCAGATTACAAAATTTACTGTGCTCAGTGGGGCATTATTTTTTGCTTTCCTCCTCAGGTGACCATAAATAATATAACTCCTGAGCCTAAGAAATGACTATAAAGAGACAGGAGCCTTGGATGAGACAATGTTTTTATTTAAGGGACTCCAGGAATAACAGAGTGGAGCCAAGTCAATCCTCATGGTGAGCACACTCATTAAATTATAAAAGGACTCTGCTCAAGTGACAGGTGGTAGCTGACCAAGGTGCAGTGTCCACATAAGGTACGATTTGGGCAGTCTAAGGTATAAATCTTCCCATTGAGACCAGACAGCCATTGATTCAGTTGCATTTTGTTATTTTTTCTTTTTTCACCTGTTTCACTGACGGTGAAAAGTGGAGACAAGAGATCCAATTGAGGTGGCTAGACTCGGAGTATGGTTTTAACCACTTCCATCGCTGCCATAACATAGCTCACTCTGATCTATAATTAAAAATGTGGTAAAACAAAAGGTAAGCCTTATCGGCATATGGACTGTAACACAGCCACTATATTTGATGATTTCCCTCAGCTTTCAGTTTTAACAGTATATACTTGACTCTGGAAAAGTAAGAAATGTAACAACTCTTACTGAGCATGGACTCCCAAAATAGAAATACTGTTATACAATTTGAAGGACTCCCGAACCTAAATGGAGCCTTTTAATTTCTGCTTGGCAGTTAGTTTTTCTTTTCTTTTATATTTTTCATGTTTTAAAATATCTGCACTGCTTTATTAATTACTGATAAGGTACATATTTTTTATGTTAAATGAGTGAAGATGCCTAATAACCCTCCAAAAACCTGTCCACAGTCTAAAAAAAAGTGCATAAACGTGAGTTAATTGATACTCATTAACAAGTTTTTGGATACATGCAAAACAAAAGGGTCCAAGAAAAAATACAGTTTAAATTATAATATATTATTTTATCAGCTAAATCACTGTTAATGGGGACCACCAAGTGGTATGTATATTACTGTTAAGATGTGCTTAGCGGTCTTAACAGAAGTGATAAGAATACCTAGTAAGAGGAACAACCCCCTTAACTACTCATTAAAATACAGACTATTAAGTGTTGTTATTTATATTACTTCTTCTATGTTATTTAAATGAGATAAGATGGCCTACACATTAAATTATGGGATTTTTTTACTCTCTGCTATGAAAGCTCCCAGACATATGTGTTAATAAGGGGAGAATGATCATGTAAATTTCAAGTGATGAGTGTATTATAATTGCAATTAAGATGAAGAAACATGTAGTTATTAATGGATATTCCCAGGGAAATGTTTTAATATTTTAGGTCTGGACAATTAATGTGCTTCTTCTCATCTTAAGTATTGAGAATCTTAATCTGACTGCTGATTGTAGAAGGCAATTTTGATGGGAATATAAGATAAGGTAATGAAATTATAAAGGGGAAGAATCCTGCATTTGATCTAGTCTAAACTGAATAATTTATTTTAGTTGAATAAGAAGAACTAGGGATGTATATATTTAATTGTTGATAGTTATTCACTGTAATACTTAACGTTAGGCATTGTTCTTGTAGAAATGTTTTTATTGTTTACTGTCCTCAAATTGTAATGACCTGACTGGTCAAACAATACAATTTGAACCGAACTATAAAAGCAAGGTGGCACCAGGTCCACAAAACTACAGTATGTACTGAGGCAATGAGGATCTGGAATCTGGCACAAACACATAAATCAATGCTGTACATCTACCAGGAAAGGACAATGTCCTGGCAGATTCACATAGCAGGATGAGTCAGGGAAACCATCAGTGGTTCGGATTTTATTCAAGAGATGGGGCATACCAGAGGTGGCCTTGTTTGCTTCATTGGACAATAGCCAGTTACCGCTGTTTTGCTGCAGGCCTGTAGCATATGGTTACTGTACAGAGAAAGTCATAAATAATCTTGATCTCCCTTTGTAATGAAAGTTATTCCTGATTCTGTAGGCCCAATGTAGAGATATTACACTAGTGCAGTAGCACAAGTATAGTTTGGGTTGAGAGGAGTGTTCAATTTCAAACCCCAATCTTTGCACCTTTATAACTTTGACAGTGTTTGAAGAAACTGCATGAAATTTGGTGAGCATAGTCCAGGTGGTAGGTTCTCAAGACATGGAATGTTTTGTGATGGCCACTGAACCCAATCCTGGTATCCTGAATTGTCAAATACATAAAATCAATACTTTTTGGCCATCGTATGCTCTCACCTACAGCTGAGACAGTATGAAAGTTTGTTCCAAAACTTTCAGAGCAGAGGAGGTTTATCCCAGCATGTACCTTTCAAGGGTTTTGTGAATAAATATTAATCAGTTCCAAAGTTATATGGTTTTGAAATGTTGCTTCTGGCCTTGCTCAGTAGGGTTATTGGCAGTGATTCACATAACAGAGCAGCAAGCGCTGAATCTGGTTGTAGATGCTGTGTGGCTAGCTGCAGTGCAAGGGTCCACAGAACAATGCCGCATACATGATGGCCAACAGAAGGGGATGCAAAGCAAGGGGAAGACCATGTGGGGTAGTGCAGATGCTTGGGGGGCTGGAATACATGAACACACACCCACCCCCTCTGTGGGGGAGCAACTCAGACATGTGGAAGCAGCTACAGAACAGATGAGAACAACCAAGAGGCTGCCATGTCAACCAATAAGGGGGAATGCATGGGCAAGGGCTAGCTAATGATGAGGGGCCAGTGGTGGGCCCAGGGAACCACTGGTAGCATCTGGAGCTGCAACATGGCCCAGGGCAAGCAACTTCACATTCCCACAGGTGGCAGCCCTGGTCACAGACATCAGGGCCAATTATGCCACCCTATATGGGGAGGACTCCCTCAGGGCCCCAGCTGATGGCTGTGAATTGAGGTGCAAGCATCCATTAAGGCAGCTAGTATGGAGGTGCACACCTTGTGGAACATTAAACATAAGTGGCATAACCTCCAGACAGTGATGAAACAGAAGCTGGCAAGTGTCAACAGAATCCAGATGGCCATAGGTGGTGGCCTGCCACCCAAAAATCCTCTCCTGACCCCTATAGAGAAGATAGTGGCTGAGACAATCATGGAGGTTGCACGCCATAGTGAGAGTAGTAGCACTAACACCATGGCATGTAAATAGGCATACGGGGGGCAATAGCAATGGTGACTAATGCATAGTAAACATGATCCTACTCATTCTGTCCTCACAGCTGCCACATCAGCCAGAACATCAACAGTCAGCAAACCCACAACCTTTGCATGTGTTCAGGAACAAGTGCCACACAGGAGTAGGTATGTACCGCATGGCCACTGGTAGAGGAGTGTTTACCCACAGCCGAATGACCAATGTACCTCTCCCCCCACAGGGCTGCCACATGGAGGCACGTCAAAGGACACCGAGGTGGATGGAGCCACGCCCAAGGACAGCAATGGAAAGGTGGACCATGGCAACCAACAGGAGCAATCAGCGTCGGCACCTGTCCCAGTGGACAGCATGCAGACCACAGTGGGAATGGATGCACATCATTGTGAATCATGTCACCCAGGGCTGTTGATTCCACACATCAGTGCCACACCAGAACTGGGGCAACATGGGGAGAATACAGGCAATGGACCCAAATGGCAGTGGGTGTGTGTCTGGGACAGAGGGCCCTCACACATTCCCAGTTCCCACAGTCCTGAGCAGGGCAATGACCCTGCCATATACCAGCAGTGCCGCACCAGGCACCACCACCCCCACGGGTGTCTTACAGACATACTATGATGACCTGAGGCAGCTGGAGAGGGACAAACTGCTGACCCAGCAAAAGCACATGGGGTAATAAGGGAACTGACTGAGGAGGTGCTGGCCATGGGTCATGGCATTGATTGCATTGGGGACATCCTAGAGAGGGTTATGCAGGCCGCCTATGCCCCACTGCCTTGCCAACATGGTGGACCAACAGGAGAAGAGGCCAGCATGGCAAAGGGGACCTTGGTCAGGGTGTGGATGCAGGGGACATGTGGCTGGATAGTGGCCAGGCCTCTGCCAGGGCAACCAGATCCATGAGGGGTGTGCATGGCCGGGATAGTGGAAGACGGTGTGGTGGCAGGGCTGCCAGTGGACCACCATGGATGTAGTGGCACAACACACACATGACAGACACAGGCTGTATCCACTGCCATGGCCATACTACACCTACACCCCAGTGGGTGTGTGTCCAGCACACACCACACACTGGCTCGCTACTATGTGATGCAATGTATATGCACAAGCACTAGAACACCTGATGTTCCCCTGACATGAAGTCCTTCACATATGTAGGTATCATGTCACTGACCATGGCAGTGAAACTGATGCTCACACACACACTGCACTGGTGCTGTGCACCACATCAGGGCACTGCCAGGCCACACTCTGCAGGTATTGCCCCCCTGGTAGGGACACTATGATGCAGGCACACCACCTTGCATAACCATGGACACAGACTGGCCACACATGTCCAAGGCATGCAGGTGACATGCACTTCATGATGTATGGGTGCCCCTTGGGTGGCCACCATCCCTGGCTAATGGGCACTTAGAGGTGGATCATCATCACTGTGCCACACCACCCATACTTCTACTGTGCAAAGGTACCCTGCATGACTGCATGCCCACCTCTTGCCCTGAGAGAGTGTCCCCCACCCCCACTGTTGCATTGCTGTCCCCATCACATGTCAGGTGGTCATCTGGTATGTCACCTGGTGGTGGCAGTCTGCAGCACAAACACACATGTTGTGGAGCATGGCAGACACCGTGAACACTCTGCACACCTTTCCAGGGGCAAGCATCATCATACCACCTGCACCAGAACCACAACTTCATGCGGCCAAAGGTGCATTCCACGATGGACCGTGTCTTTTGGTGCACCTCATTGAATGCCTCCTGTGCCTACCCAGTTGGCTTCAGGCATGGTATCTTCAGGTAGGGCCATAGGGGATATCTGCTGTACCTGTGGGTAGAATATAGGGACAGTCAGTGTGTTTGGTGCCTGTTGTGTGCATGATACAGTGTCACAGTACGCACTGAGCAGCCATCCGTCATGTCCTCCATGCTCTTTGAGGTGTGTGCCCCATGCAGAGCTATCCAGGATATATGCATCATGGCATGAGCCAGAGTATCATGCTCACACATTGGTGATTATGCCACTACCATCACACACCATTTGGCAATTCACGCTGTGAAAGCCCTTCCAGCTGTGGTGTGCCTCCTTATCCACAGTGGGCACCAGGATGGGCACATAGGTGTAGGCAATAGCACTCAATACATTCTGCATGCCATGCAGGCCATAGCACCCCTCCTTTGTGGCATGTATTTCCCTCAGGGTGGTAGGGAATATGATGTGGTCATGCAGGCTAAGGAGTGTGTCATCTGTTACCTGGTGCAGTGAACATGACACCGTTGCCTGGCTCACACCTGTCATCCCCAACCACACACTGGAAAGAGCTGGTGGCATAGTAGGACAATGCAAACAGGACCCAGGACTCAACTGACAGTGTCTGTGTCCATAGTGTCCTGGATGCCACATTGGGGGGCCACCATGGCACACAGGTTGGCTATGGCCACATGGTTCTGCCTGAACCTGGCAATGCAGTGTGTATCGCTGAGTACCTGAGCCTGTAGGCATGGCCTGAAGATGCGTGGTCATGGGCAGTGCCTGCACATCTGTTCAAGTGCCAATGCCTCATCTAGCAGGAGGGTATTGCAGAGCAGCCCAAGGCACATGTTTCACCGGGGGATCAGGCAGGACTGCAGCAGGGCTGTAGCATATCATGCACAACAACCATATTCCACAGTGTTGTATGTGCTGGGGCATTTTCTACCACACACCCTCGCTGTGGGCAGACCCTGTGCTGTGTTACTTGTGCTTCCCTGCTGTTGGGCATGCACATGGGGGGCACATGTGGTTGTTGTCTCCTCCCATGCACCTGTGTGATCCACCCCCAGTGCACCTGGTGTGGGGGCCTATGTCCATGGGGATTACTGCCTGGCCCTGCTCCCCAGAAGACCTACATTGCATCCACTCATGGACTTCCATACCTCTGGTACTGTTCCACAACCTGTTCAGTCAACTGGCTCAGTATGCATTCCTATTGTCCCATCACTGTACATGCCTGGGGGGTTTCAGGTGTGGTGTACTGTGCCCCGCATGTCACAGCCCACATATGCTCTGCCCCACAGCTCACACATACCTGCATCAGTTTCCATGCCTACTTCATGACCCTGCTGTGTCCCACTGTGTGGCTGTTCCTTATGCTGTACCCCATCCTGTTGTGCCTGACATGTTTTCCCCTCGTCCCCAGCCATGTCCTCTGCTCCGCCTGTCTTACTCCATCAGCTGGCTTACACCTTGCACACCATGCACCTGGGGCTATGTCTCCCCTCAGTCTGGCCATGGTGCAGTGTGGCTTTCCTACGTGCAGTTTCCTGCACTGGTGTCTGCAAGCCATGCTTTACTCCAGGCATGGTCCTGCACCTGTGCACCTGGGCCACTAGGCACCTGCGGCCCTGGGTGCCTGCACCTTCTGCCCGCAGTTGCAAAGGCTCTGTGATTGCTGTTCTCCTCACCTACAGGTACGGATCCTCTTTTTTCCCATCTGCGGCCCGGTGCACAGCTCTGGGGCTCCTGTGCCACTTTGTGAATTGTGGCCATTGAGATAACCCTCTGATTTGAGCCAACGATTCTTCTTTTATTAAGCAATAAAGCACACCCAGGGGTTATGTTAATGGTCTGTTAATCACCCTCTAGGGGCATAATGTGGCACGAGGCATTGCCGAGTGCCACATGCCCCTAGAGGGTGATTAACTGACCATTAATATAACCCCTGGGAGTGCCTTATTGCTATTGTAATAAAAATGTTTCCTTAAACAGTGTTAAACCTTGTTTAATATATGCTTAAGCTGTACAAGTATGTTAATAAAAGATTAACATAAGGCTGTTAGAATGTTTACAGCCAATCAGAAAGCTTCATTTCTTAGACCCTTGTTATAATAAGCATTATTAGGTCACAACTCGTTGTGTTTTTGGGTTGCGATAAAAAAATATTAGATTATGACACCTGTCATGTTGTTTTTTAAGGGCAAAAAAAAAGTTAAAATACATTAAGACAAGTTACTTAAAAGCAACACATGACTCTTACTACATGGGACTCATTAAGCTCAATCCTGGTGCTTGTTTTTCAAAAATTGGGCCAGAAATACAATTTTTAGGGCTTTGTTAAGTTCATTGGCAGCCAGCTTACTGAGATGGCAGATTCCTGTGTAGCACTGTGAATTCTTGGGTTGCACATTTAAGTGCAACTGAATAATTTTTCATGCCCACCTAGAATAGAATTCTTGAGTTGCACTTAAATGTGCAACCCAAGAATTGCATTGTGTCATAGCTTGGCCATTTTGCAATATTTTAGACCCACATTTTGAAAATACTATTTACATGATGCTACCTCATGAACAAGGATAGTAAGGATTTTGAAATACAGAGCAAAAGAGTTATTTTGCAGTTGTTCTGTGAAACCACCTTTTTGACAATTTAACACATTATAGTCACCAAGTTCATGACATTGGATCAAAATATAAAAGAAAATGAAGAAATGTTATGTGTGGTGCTGGTCTTTGGCCCATCAGGTAGTGTGTTGTGGTCCATTCTAGTGAGCTGAGTTCAGGGGAAAACTCAGAGTCATCTGAGTGGGCCAAAGCTGAGGGGAGGGTGCTACCATGTTGCAAACCTGCCAAACTGGGGAGAGATGGTGAAGTTTTGGCTGCACAGGCAATAAATAACCATATAGTGAAGGGAAATCTTCTCTTAGCATATGTCCAGAGGTCCTTACACCTCTGCACCTGTAGCTGCACAGAAGCACATGGCCCAGAGGGCACTTTGCTTCTATAGGCTAAAGGGCTCTTGGTCCCGTGCATCTACCTCTGTTGCCAAATTGATGTACAGGGCCTAGAAGGACCTGCTCTTCTGCAATCCCCCAGACAGTCCAACAAGTTCTCTGCATCCATAGCTTCAAGGATGGGCAGAGTCCGGAGGGTCCTTCACTTCTGTTGGCAGATGGACTCTTCCCTTGGCAAAGGGCCCGAAGGACCCTACACATCTGCATCTGTTTGAGCTAATCCTGAAGGGACCTGCCTGAATGAGGATACAATTCCACTATCTTAAAAAGAAAGGAAATTTATTGCACAAAAATTGTATGAATGCACCAGTTAGAGTTCAACGTAACCCCTCACAAAAGTAGGGAAATCTGTTACTGTTTTCAACCCTAACTCCCTACCTCCTCCAAGCAGCAAAGGGACATGACTACACAAGCAATTATGGACAGCCACCATCAAGTAAAGCAAACAACATGCAACTACTTCAAGATGACACAAATGCAGTAGCATGGACGTGCTATCTTCTGGATATATATCTGCAGCATGCACACTGTAAGACATACACACTGTCTTCTGGGTGCAGCTAGAAATCTATGATACTCAAATCAGAACACTACTTCTGACTGAAGAAGTACAGGCCCTGCAGCCAGAGATACACATCTACGATACCCAAATTGCAATAGTTCTGTCTGCAGAAGTGCAGGCCCTAATGAGCCCAATGCTTTTGTAGCTACAGTTATTCATGCACACTGTAAGTAGTGATATGTCGGAAAACTTAGCTCCACAAAAATAATTTGATAAGTTTGCCAAATTCATGATGTGTGAAGTGTCAACTTTGCAAAGTTTGTGGTAGGCAAAGTGACACTTTTCAGGCAAAGTTATGCAAACTTTTTTAGAACATATTTTATTGAACAGGTATCATAAATACATGCAGATAGGCCATGTAGACATTCAGTGATCTAGATCATGCATCCATTGAAACTTATATACTAACTGACATCTTAAGATTCCAGTTACATAGCTTTTTGCAATATCTGCAGGCTCTGGCAATAAGTTTCTAAGTGGGCTCTTTAGTAATTACGCCAGATCAGTCCTCGCAAAACATTTCTAACTGAGTGTTATACAACACCACTCATCGTGATCAAACAGACATGTACAAAATAAAAAAAGAACATCCCTTAATAACCAGACTGTTTTCAATATAACTTCATTCCTTTACATGAAGGAGCAGCACAAGTAGATGGTGGGGTGGCCTCAAAGAGACACTATTTCTGTTTCTATGGCTTCTGTTAGAGGTTGCCAGGTGTTATGGAAAGTTGACTCTTGACCATTGGCTAGCAATTGGATCCTCTCTATATGCATACATTGCCCTAAATTATTGAGCCAGTGTGCAATACTGGGAGAAGTGTCACTAATCTAATGTTGTGCAATGGTTTTCTGGGTGTTTACTAAGGTCATTGCCCACAATCTATGTCTGTTCCTGCTAATGGGCCATTGCTTCACTCCCAACATGATTTCCAAATGGATGTTGGGGAGATCCCCATTCCAAAGGGGTGTTGGGGAGATCCCTATTCCTGAGGGGTGTTGGGGAGATCCCCATTAAGCAGGTTAGCAAGTGGAAAAGGAAGAGAAGGCCATTATGGTTTTCCAAGGAGGTAGCAGAGAAAGTGAAAGCCAAAAAGACTGCATTCAGGCAATACAAAAAGACACAGGCAGAAGGGGATAGGGAGAAGTACCAGGAGAAGCAAAGGGAGGCAGGGAGGTCAGTAAGGGAAGCCAAAGCACAGACAGGACAGCACATTGCAAAATCAGTGCGTAGAGGGGACAAAATATTTTACAGGTACATAAGAAAAAAAAGAATGGCAAAGGGAGGGATAGTGAGACTGAAGGGGGAGGACGGGGGCCGCGTGGAGGATGACAACAGAAAAGCTGACATATTGAACAGGTATTTCTGCTCAGTCGTTACTGAGGAAGAGGAGGAGGGTAATGGGTTTTAAGGGAGTACAAGGGGTGGTAATGGTGCAGAAATGGACACAAGTCCCTTTACACGAGAAAGGGTCCTGAAGGAACTGGAAGTAATGAGAGTTGATAAAACAATGGGGCCAGATGGAGTGCACCCCAAGGTCCTTAAATAACTAAGAGAGGTGGTGGCTGAACCTCTGGCAATCCTGTTTAGCTGATCACTGGAAACAGGGGATGTACCCAAATACTGGAGGACAGCAGATGTAGTCCCCTTATACAAAAGTGGGAACAAAGAGGAAGTGGGGAACTACATACCAGTCAGCCTCACCTCAGTAGTGAAGAAGATCATGGAAGCACTACTGAAGGAGAGATTGGTGGAACATCTGGTTGTCAATGGACTACAGGACCCAAGGCAGCATGGTTTCACTAGGGGGAGGTCATGTCAGACCAACCTCGCTGAATTTTTCAACTGGGGGACTAGGGAGGTGGATCAGAGGAGGTCAGTGAACATGGCCTATCTGGACTTCAGCAAGGCCTTTGACACTGTGCCACATAGAAGACTATTACACAAACTCAAGAATATGGGTGTGGGCAGGACAGTAGTGTAGTGGGTAGGTAACTGGCTGGGCAGCAGGACACAGTGGGTGGTGGTAGATGGCTGTCACTCCACAGAGGGAAGAGTGACCAGTGGGGTACCACAGGGATCAGTGCTGGGATCAGTCCTATTCTTTCAGTTAAATGTTTTATTGGTTTTAGCATATAACAGAGGCAATAAACACAAGGGATCAAGATAGACATTGAATATACAGACGAGTTGTAACAGTCTATTAATGGTAGCCATCTCATACGTAGGCCTAAGAATTGCTGGACTGTACACACATCAGACAATCATGATGCTAATAATTAATATTAGTACAGGCACTTACCTGAGCTGTGATGAAGAATACCAGACCAAAGGGAGGTGCCACTGCTGATCAGACAAGGGTTCACAAAATTCGGTAGCTGTACCTTCCAATGGCTGACTCTAGGGAGTACCTGAAGAAATATGAGGTAATGATATCACAAAGTAACTAAGGGGACATAGTAGTTATAAATTGAGAAGTACTAGGATATTCTTCATCTCTCAGAGTCTGCCTTGTTTATATCTGTGAGGTAAAGTAACAATAATATAGAGCTGACCATATTAGATGTGTCATACAGTACTACAGGAATAATATAAGTCTATCTTTAGTAGCATCTATAATTAAGACCTATACTAATAGTAAACTATTTACAGCTATGCCAACCTATAATTAGAACAGAAATTCTATTTTTGTTAGCAGTATTACATTTATATGCATATACTAGCTTAAAACAGTAACATTGGCATAAGAAGGGTCAAGTAGGATCAAGAAAGCCATTCAACCGACACCTGCTCTTCCAGCCAGATAGGCCATATATTTGGCCCAGCAAAGATGAAAAATTGGTAATTGTCCTTTCGTCAAAAAGGAATGCCTATCCATTTCAAGTACACTTGTAAGCATACATAGCATTTCAGTCACATTAGGTATGGTGGGACTTCTCCAGTTTTTAAGGAGGATATGTTTCATTTGCATACTTAGTAACATTAACCATCTAAACTCGTGAGAGTTTAAGTTAGGGACTTCAGATTTCAGGCCTAATAACATAAGTGGAGCGCTGTGAGGAATATTACAATGCAGGACAGTGATTTCTGAAATCTGAGTACATAACCAGATTATATGGTGATGGTCACATCTAGATTGGAGACATCTCCAGCATTTATCATGAGGGAGTAGCTTCATCTTCTTAAGCATGGTAGGGGTTCTGTACCATGAGTGCAATATTTTATTGTGAATAAGCCTACTACGTGCATCTGCATACGCATTGTGGCCTACTTGCCAACATTGTCTCCACTGCTGTTCTGTAATTGATATTTTCAAAACCTTTTTCCCTTTAGGCTTGGAAGAGAGAGTGGGGGAGGGCTAGGAGTCCCTTAGTGGGCCGTATAGTTTCCCGACCAAACCTTTTTGGAGATTAAGCCATGCATATATGGGGGATGTTAGGTCAATTGATGGATCTCTTTTTCATAGCAGCGGCTTCAGAGCATCTCTGAGCTGAAGAAATTTCCAAAAGTCAGAGGTAGATAACTGCCATTTTTGCTGTAGCTGCTGAAAAGAATCCACCACTAGAGAATTTTGCATTAGTACATCTTTTAGGAATAAGAGGCCACTGCCGTGACATTTAGTCCAGTTTAAAGGAAGAGCATCTATGGTGATAGTCTGATTATTCCATAAAGGGATGTATAAGAGGGGCAGATCAGCATCTTAAGTTTAATTTAATTGAGGGGTCAATGGTGGGGTGTGACAAGAG
Source organism: Neoceratodus forsteri (assembly GCA_016271365.2). Lineage (NCBI taxonomy): Eukaryota > Metazoa > Chordata > Ceratodontiformes > Ceratodontidae > Neoceratodus > Neoceratodus forsteri. The sequence continues at coordinate 534,771,491 of CM057449.1, read as the reverse complement.
GTCTGATGACCTGGACCATAGCATAGCAGATGCCATAGGAGAGCCATTAAATGTTTGTTCAATCAGTAGCCACTGGGAAGCCTTCAGAGTAAGGTTGAAACCATTTTATAGTTTGAGAACATTAAAGAGCAATTTTATAACCCTCCATCCAGGGAAGTCCCCAGCCCACTTGTTTCCAGTGGGCTCGAAGTAAGTTCTTTCCAAAATGAGGTTTATTCTTGCCCTATAGAAAGAAGCCAATCATTTTGTCCATTTTTAGGAGCCATGATTTGGTAAGAAATAGGGGGATATGAGATAGTAGGTGGAAAAACCTGGGGGCAATCATCATCTTAAAGGCCGCTATTTTGCCGGCCAGCGTGAGACTGAGACGGGCTATTCGGTCTAATTCTGATTTAATTTTTGGATATTAGAGGGCCATTTTCCCAGATTGGCTCCTACTTTAATGCCCAGATAGGTAATGAAGTGATGTGACCATTTTAGGCCAAACTGGGACATGATGTGGGGAAGGCAGTTAGAACTGAGTGGGAGAATCTCCGTTTTGGTTTGATTGATTTTGAGTACGAAGCTTTCCAAAAATTGTTTTAACAGGTTAAGGGGGGGGGGATAGATTTTGTAGCATCACCAAGTATCACCAATAAGTCATCCACATACATTAGGGTTGTGGGTTGAGACTGCCACTGCCCTACTCCTAAGATACGAGGATGTTGGTGGATTGCTGCAGCCATAGGTTCTACCGCTAAAAGAAAAAATAGAGGAGAAAGTGGACAGCCCTGTCTGGTTCCTCTGTACAGCTGGAATGAGTCTGATGTTGTAGAATTAGTGAGTACCTTCACCAGAAGGGATGTATACAGAGTTGTAATAGCATTAGTAAACCAAGGAATGAATCCAAAGTGGTGAAGTACCTCATACAGATAATCCCATTCAACTGAATTGAAGATCTTCTCAAAATCTATCGCCAGGGCAGTCACCGTTGTGGGCACAGTTTTTGCTAGGTGTATGAAATTGAGAAGGGTTCGAAGATGGTCTGTACTGTACCTGCCTTTCATAAATCCCATCTGAGAAGGATGTATGAGGTGCATGAGGATTGGATTCAGCCTATTGGCTAGCACTCTGGCATATACCTTGCTGTCGGCATTAATCAGAGAGATGGGGCGATAGCTAGCCACCTCCTCACGATTTTTCCCTTTTTTGGGGAGGACCGTAACTGTGGTTTCACGTAGAGATTGAAGCAGGATGCCTTGGGCCTGTGCTTCTATAAATACTTGGCAAAGTAAGGGGGAGATCAATGGTGACATTGTCTGAAGGAAGTCCACTGAAAAGCCATCTCCTCCAGGTGCCTTCCCAGTTTTAAAAGCCATCAGTGCTTTAGAGACTTCTTGAGGAGAAAGAGGGGCTTCTATGAGATCTTTCTGGCTAGGGGATAATTTGGGTAATCTTATAGAGTGGAGAAAAGCCTGGGTCTCTGTGATAGTAGGTGATCAGCAAGAAGTAAATAATCAGAAATAGAATGAGGCCATGATTTCATTCACTTTTTGGGGGTTGGTTTGTATGGTTCTAGTGATTGGGTGCTGAAACCCAGGTATATATCTGTGAGCTTGCTCCTTACATATTTAGTAGGCTAAAACTCTTCCAGTTTTGTCCCCTCCCTCCCAGTATCTGTGTCGTATTCTGAGATGGGCAAGGTCCGCTTTTCTGGATGTTAATTCATTCATTTTTGTACGTAATTGTAAAACTCTTCTACCGCATATGCAGTGTGGGGAGGGTTGGGGTAGAGACTTGAATTCCTTCTCTGCAACCAGTAGTTCACTTTCTAGTCTAGTAAGATCAGCTTCCTTACAGCATCTCCTGTGCATGGCATACCTAATAATTTTTCCACGCATCGTAGCCTTATAAGCCTCCCATGTGGTTGGAGCTGAGGTCTCAGAGATGGGGTTTTCTTGAATAAAAAGTTGTGTTTCATTTTTTGCCCACTCTATGAATTTAGGGTCCTGCATGAGATGAGAAGAGGGTCTAATCTCCAAGATGAAGATCTTGGAATGGTAGGGGCCCATTGCAAGATTAACTGGATCAGAGCATGATCTGATATGATTATGGGGAGAATATTAATGTCTAAGGTACAGGGTGTAAGGTTTTGGGATATAAACCAGTAATCCAGCCTACTGAAAGAACATGAAACCCCGAGTGGAAGGTATAGTTGCGTAGAGAGGGATGGACTAGCCTCCAAATATCTACTAACCTGTGTTCAGAGATTAGATCTTTTGTGGCTTGTAGTCCGTGGATGTGAGATTCCTTCTCCTGGTCACTTCTGTCCAGGGTAGGAACAAGGGTCAGGTTAAGATCTCCTCCTACCAGTATTGGCATATCAGGTTTGGACATTGATCTCAATTTAGCATTGAGGTCCACAAAAAAGAGGGATTATCCTCATTGACAGCATGTACATTTAATGCCAAAATTTGACCAAGTGGCATGTCCAGTGTGGCTATCACCCACCTGCCTTGAGGATCTGCTCTACTGTGCAAGACTGTCCAGGGGAGAGATCTGTGAATTAGTATGGCTATGCCTCTCTTTTTTGTTGGTGCACTAGCATGTATTTCAAACCCTACCCAATCTTTCACCAAATACTTATGATCTTGTTTATTTAACATGGTTTCTTGAAGGAAGGCTATCTGAGTTTTTAGTTTCTTTAAATGAGTAAGTACTTGCTTTCTTTTGTTCGGTGAATTAAGCCCCCTGACATTCCAGGTTATCATAGAAGTTTCACCTGTAGTCAGAGTTATATACAAGTATGGCAACCAAACTAATGTGATCAGTTACCCATGGGGAAATTATGTCAGGGGTAGGGATTAACACCAGGTCCTGCAACTTGCAATATCGTGGGGTCAGAGCAGTGTCAGTTGAAACAGTGAAGCTGAAGATCTGCAAACTGTCAAGCATATCTGTTCGCATTACTATCATAACTAAGGTCAAGGCCCCTACTTTTCTGAGGCACAGTGGGACCAAGTTCTGCGGCAAGACTACCATTTGCCACAGAACTTCTGAGGCAGTGGTTTGTAATTTCTGCAGAAGTTCTGCGACACTAACAAACTACCACATCACAGAGTCAGCTTGTCATACTGACTTCACTTTCATGGCAATGGTTATAGCAATCAGGATGGGGAAAGCACAGTAACACTAGTTCAAAAATTAACAGACTTACAGAAATAATTTTATGCCTAAAAAAGTAAAACAAATGTCTCTCTCTTAAGGTCCTAGCCTATTGCATAAATAACATATGCAGAGGGGACCTTATGTGATAAATAAGGTATTTATTTTTTTTCTTCTTTCTCTTTTTTCCTGGCAGGTCTTCCATCAGAGTTCTGCCCTGGTCACAGACCCAAGGCTTCCACTAACCGTCAATTGCCAGCTTGTGTCCTGGTCACCCCCAGCTTGCCCCTGGAGGCCGGGGCCGTGGCACTGGTTCCCCTAATCCAGTGTCATGGAACCAGTATCTAATTGGGAGCACTGCTGGCAACAGTGGCTAATTGAAGCTTGAGAAGGGCTTCATTTAGATGAAGGACCCACTCCTCCCTTTTTTTCAGTGCAATGACATCCAGCATCTGCCCCGCCTCCAGTACATGCAAGCACTAGTGGCTGCATGACTCCCAGCCTCTGCCAGGGGTCCATCTAGCACCGGACACTTCCCCACCCTTCCCCCAGAGAAGGAGAGCAGTCTGTAGAATGCTCTATCCTTCTCCCCCCCGGCCAGGCCTCCAGCGACCCAGGTCCATTCCTGAACCTGGGTTGCCGGCATTGCAAGCGGAAATCCAACTGCTGCGCCAACGGGACGGCAAATAAGGTATTTCTATACACATGCTATCTATCCCACTAATGAGGTCTCCACTCTCTATCACTTATATATTTGTGTGTGCTTTCTACACCACTCATTAGGTTCCCACTGTGTATCACTTCTATATTTATATGCAATCTGTAACATACATACAAGTATGTGTGTGTGTGTGTATAGTGAGAGAGACAGAGACACTGTGTGTGTGTGTGTGTGTGTGTGTGTGTGTGTGTGTGTGTGTGTGTATATATGTGTGTATATATATATATATATATATATTTATTTTATTTAGTTTTTATTTAGTTTTTGTTGACCGGGTAAGTGCACTAGACAAATCCTGCCTCTTTTCAGGCACGACCTGGGGGAAGGGGATACAGACGAATGCCAGCTGACTTTGAACCAGATTAAGCTGTTGGTGGTATTTTTAGTGAATATATATACATATATATATATATATATATATATATTTAATTTTCATGAAATTGCATCCTCATTTCATACAGGTCACACTGGAAATGGAATAGAGGAGTTATTGCAAAACTCATTTTTCATGTCAACCTGCTTCCCCTGACACACTACGTAACACCATCAGGCTATGGAACGCATGTGAACCGATTGTGAGATAGAGATCTTCAGTCCATCAAAATGTGTTCACTGTGTGACAGAACCCTGCACCATACCTTCCCAGGCTCCAAGCAGTGATGTGTTCCACCAATCCTTGTACTGCCCAGCCAGCTCTCAGAGCTAATCTCTGAACCTGAGTTGCTGGCATGGAGACACAGCATGCTACCTCTGGCCCAATAGCTGTCTTTGCACACATTTCTCCATAACTTTTAGGTGATTCTATCAACCAATGAAAATATGTAATCAATAACCCTGGCAAAAATGCTTACAGTGCAATTATTTATTTAACAGGTCTATTCTTTCAACAGGTCAACACATTATTATATTCCACTTTTCTTGGCATAATTACTTTATTTTTCTTAAAAATGGTAGTTAAATTCATTTTATCAGTTATTCATTTCGGATGGCATCTCTATACCTTAAAGGCACAAATAAGTTTGTGCAAAGTGAGGTATGGACTTAACAGGTCTGTGTTATTGGCCCTAGTACAATAATGTAAAACTGAAAATTGTATTAGGCTGTAGTGCAGGTTGAGCAAATATCACCATGCCTGATGTGCTGTGCCACCGTCTCTGGCAGTGGGAGCTGTGGTAGATAAGTGACTGTTCATTTCTGTTGCAGAATGCAGCCATTTCATTAGCTAATGTATTATGTTATAGCAATGATAACATCACATTCTGAGCATATGGGGTTTGTTTTGAATATAAAGAGGGGAAGGGAACCAGATTCTATGGATAAACAGAAATATTAATAAAAAATCACCAAGAAGAGTGAATTCTGTGGCACCGCTGAAGTTCTGAGGTAGATTGCAAGTTCTGCGTGAAATTCTGAAGCCGCAGAATTCTAAGGGCCTTGACTAAGGTTGACATCAATAACATATAAACATCAAAATAGCAAAAGTATATACAGGGAGTGCATAACCTTGCACATTGGCTGTGGTGCGACATTTGAGCTGAGGTTTCACTGACCTCACAGGCCCACCCACCAGTCCAGTCAGGGGGATCGAGTGCATCGAATTCCAGACTGTGATGGCCAGTCCCTTGTTGGGAGACAATCCTCCTCTGGGATTGAATATAGTAGGTCAGGATCATCTGTCCATGACCTCCAGAACTAGATATGCAGCAGGGGCAGGTCTGGACTGAAGGACCAGCAGAAGTGTGGACCTTACACATGAAAGGGTAATGCCAAAAGAAGAGGAAAGGGGCAGAGCCAGGGAGACAGGTATCACAGAGATGTTCAGCAAGGCTGTTTTGGCTATATGGGGACAATAACTGTTGAGGTGTTAATATTATACCTGTGCTTCATCCGTGTGAAAGATCCCCCCGACATAAAAAAAACAAAAGGTGGGCATCAGAGTGTCTGCAAGTTGAGTATAACATTAGGGCTTGAAGAGATGGCCCGGAGAGTTGTGACCTTTATGGCTGTACCCTAAACTTTAAGCTTGCAATGTATAATACCAAAAACATAATGTACAAAGATATCAACACTTATCTAAGGAGGATCCACTTGTTCTGCAATCTGAAGTAGAACAACATCTGATGGCACATGTTGTATCCAGCGTGAGGCAATAGTGTCCAGTGGTTTAGTTGCCAAAGGTAGAGATTGATAGGCCCCCTTAAGGATTGAGTCCGGGGCTTGGGTTAGGCTTTGTCCCTGAGTATCAAGACCAGGTTCTGAAGTGTCATGTGACATCTCTTCTTCCGGATGGGTGTGTCGATCAGTAGCATCAGCCATGTCCACAGGTGTCAGCGGGGTAAATCAGTTTGCTGTAAAAAAATGGGATAGAGAGTCTTCCGATACATCTGGTGGTGCAGCAGGCAAATCCCCAGCCCTTTCCTGAGGGTGATGCCGCTTCTGGTGTCTCCCTGACTGCTGCCACTTGTGTGATCTGGCTGGGAGAGCAGGCTATGAGAGGTGAAATTTAAAGCCAGCTGGTCTAGAGTCTGCAGTATTTCCACTTATTGCATGTTCAGAACTGAAGATGGGTACTGATATTGCCTGATCTTGTGGTTTTGTTTCTGGATGGCTCTGGGGTACGTTGTTGGCTTTTAAATATTGAAAAAGGCTTTTGGGTATAGAAAAGGACATAAATGTTCCTTTAATCTCAAGTCGCATGACTGCAGGGTAACGAAGAGAAAATGTTATGCCCCGAGTGTGCATCAGCCTTTTTGCCTCAGTATATTATTTCCTTTTGGCAGCTAGTTCACGGGAGTAATCCTGAAATATTAGAATTCTATGGCATCTCCAGGAGAGAGGGTCCAGCTCTTGTGCTCTTGTGGAAATCCACTCTTTGTCCGCAAAATTCAGAATGAGGGCCTAATTGGTCTAGGCCTTTCCCCGGGTTTGGGCATAGGGTTCAGTGTTCTGTGAGCCTACTTTATAGTTAATCCAGGGGGAACCTCTTGCTGCATCAATTCTTGCAGGATATCATACAGAAAATCCAGTGGATAGCCTCACTCGACTTCCTCGGGAAAACCAGTGAATCGTAGGTTGTTCCATCGGCTATGGTTCTCCATGTCATCCAGTTTGCTTTGCATGTAGTTGATAGTTTTACCTTGCTCATGGATCGTGGCAGAGAGCCTATCGATTGCCTCGGGATTAAGATCTGCTTTCTTTTCTGTCAGCCCTATCTTGGCTTCTAGTTGTTGAATGACACTAGTGGTCTTGTTTGAGGCAAGAATGACTTCTGCCATTTGTTTTAAGAGGGCTGTGAACATTTCATTCGTCTGCTTAGCTAATTTTGCAGAGGCCTCGGGCTGCTTGAGTAGCACCATCTCAAGTACTGAACTGCTGAAACAGTTGGTCTAGGAATGATTCTGGATACAATATAATGATCACGTTAGGTCCAGGTATATAATCTTCTGCTACACCATCACAATGTCATTGGGAGGACAGCATAATTTGTAAATAGACCCCGAGGATTCAGAGAGCTCCCACTTTAGGCGGCCATCAAGGTTGGAGCCAAGCCACACACCCCGGGACCAGTCCTATTCAACATCTTCATCGGTGACATTGCACAGGACCTAGAAGGCAGAATTTCCCTGTTCGCTGATGGCACAAAGCTCTGTAACAGAGTAGACACACCAGAGGGTGTAGACAGAATAAGAAGGGACCTGCAGAAACTTGAAGAATGGTCAGGGGTTTGGCAGTTGAAATTCAATGAAAAGAAGTGCAAGATAATGCATATGGGGCACAAAAACCCTGGCACAATATATCAGTTGGGGGTGAGGATATAGCATGCACCAAGCAGGAAAGGGATCTTGGGGTCATCATCTCTGATGACCTCAAGGTAGGGGAACAGTGTGACAAGGCAGCAGGTAAAGTAAATAGGATGCTGGGATGCATAGGCAGGGGCATTACAAGCAGAAAAAGGGAGGTCATAATTCCACTATATAAGACACTAGTGAGGCCCCACCTGGAGCACAGTGTACAGTTCTGGAGACCTTACCTACGTAAGGACATAGACAGGATAGAGAAGGTTCAGAGGACAGGTTGAAGGAACTGAATATGTACTCCCTGGAGGAGAGGCGGGAGACATACAAGTATCTTACAGGGAGGAACAGGGTGTGACAGGAATACACTATTTTAAGTGAAAAAAATGTTCCAGGACTAGAGGGCATGGGTTAGAGTTGGAGGGAGGATGATTCAGAGGAAACGTGAGGAAGAATTTCTTCACAGAATGTGTGGTGGACAATTGGAACACCCTGCCAGAGGAAGTGGTAGGGGCTGAAACAGTCATGGGATTTAAGAATGCATGGGATAGACATAAAGGAATTCTGGAGGTCAGGAGTAAGGGGCAACAGACTTCTAGGAAAACATAAAGTGAACTTACAAGCTCAAATGGGCAGACTGGGTGGGCCGTAGGACCTTATCTGCCGACACTGTCTATGTATCCATGTACTTGTTGCATAATATTGTGGACCTCAAACCAAAAAGGGGCAACTTTGACACATATATGTGCCATGTGAGTAAAAGTACCCTCCAAGTTCTGACATTTTGGGCAGGTATTTTGTCTACAGTGTAGGAACCTGTGCATCTTGCTTGGGGTGAAGTACATTCCATACAAGTAGTTAATCTGAACCATATGTAATCTATTCAAAACTAAGCAATCATGTACATGTTTAATAGCTTATTTATTTATTTAAAAGTTTCACCAGGAAAGCATATTGAGCAGACTCCTGCTTGTTTCCAGATGTGTCCGGGGGGAGGTTTACATGGGAGAAGGTACATTTGTGACATAATAAGAACAAAAGTAGAAATGTTTATGTAATAAGTACAAAAGTAGAAATGCACAGGTACTGTAGTTATACAATACAGAGCATAGGTATACAGAAGTAGAAAATGCACAGTAATTTTAATACAGTACAATAAGTACAGTAAAAATACACAGGTAACAGCAGAGGTAACCTACCCTCATATCAAGTGCCATGACGTGACTCAGTTCATAGGATGATTAGGAGAAGTTCACCCACCCGACAGCAAAACATTGACGTCGACTGACACTACAGCAACTACAGTGCCAGGCTGCTGTAGTGTCGGCGCTGGAACCCGGCACTGTCTTTTGGGGGTCTTGCACTCCCCAATCAGCTCTGACTTGGAGTTGATTATATTTAGTGAGGGGTGTTGGGGGGGAAAAGCCCCCCCCCCCGAAGAGAACATGCTGTTTTGTAGGAAACCCTCAGCCAACCATGAAAAGCAGTCTACTTGATTATTTCACTGTCTGGTCATTCGACACAAATTTTGTCGATGACCAGTCATAGATCCATTAGCAGTAACAGGTGGAATGGAAGTGGGCTTTGAGGAGGGTGTTGAGGCAGCAAGGAGAAGAGGCATGGTGGATGGTAAGGGGGAGAGAATTCCACAGTTTAGGCAAGCAGTAAGAAAAGGCAGCCTGGCCAGAGGAGGTGGACATGCATGGGACAGACGATGCACAGGGGTCATAGTGTCTGAGGGCATGGAGGGGGGAGAGTGTGGAAGAGAGATAACAGGAGAGGGACTGTGACCAGAATCTTGCTGTAAGACTAGAGCAATGGGCCAGCCTCCTTTCCTGAAGAGATGGGAGGGATAGGGCTTGGCAGAGGGCACAATAGTGGGTACTGAGAGGACAGTCAAGGGTGAAATGACAGAAGAGTTGGAAGGCGGTATCCATTCTGGTTAGGGAAGTTTTGGGAACAGCACTATAGACTACATCCCAGTAGTCAAAAATGGGGAGAATAATTTTCATACTATTGCACGGCGAGCTGGCAGCAGCATGCACCTATGGTTGTGATCCAGAGCACCCAGTTTGGGGAGCAGTTTCTTGTGGATGGCCTCAGTATGTACAGAAAAGTTGAGTTGCTGATCAAGCCAGGCCCCGAGATATCTAAAGGAGGTGCAGCCCTCCAGTTTTGTCCCATCTAGGTTGTGGAAAGTTGGAAGGGAGGGGAGCCGAGAGAATCTCTGCCTAGTGCCAAAGGTCATGGAGACTGTTTTCTTGGCATTCAGGAAGAGCTGATTTGCATGAAACCAGTGTTGGACATTCTCGAAGTCATGCTTTAGTCTGGTCGCAACATCAGAGGTAGAGGGGCCTAATGTATACAAGACGGTGTTGTCTGCATACATGTGGATGGATATATGTCGGCATGCAGTGGACATGTCATTGAGGAAGACAGAGAACAGCAGAGGGCCAAGGACAGAACCTTGAGGTACACCAGTAGTGATAGGGAGGGAAGAGGAGAGAGTGTCCAATCCTGACAGACTGAATGCTACCTACAAGGTAGGAGTGGAACCAGCTGGAGGTCTTGCTAGAGAGCCCTGCTAGTGATAGCTTGGATAGGAGGGGAGGGTGGGAGACAGTGTTGAAAGCCTTTGTAAGGTTGATGAATATGACAGAGGTGATGAGGCCCTGGTCCATGCCAGTAAGAATGGAATCAGTGATCCTCACTAGGGAGGTTGTGGTTGAGTGGGACTTCCTAAACCCAGACTGTAAGGAGTGAAGAAGGAGGTGGAGTCGAGGAAGGAGGAGAGCTGGGAGAGAATGAGGCATTCCTGAAGTTTTGCAGGAATGGGGAGTAGAGAGATAAATCTATAATTTCCAGTGAAGGAGAGGTCACCACCTTTCAGGAAGAGAATAACAGTGGCATATTTCCATTCTGTTGGGATGGTAGCAAGAGAGAAACAGAGGTTGAGCAGTGAGTCAAGGGAGGTGGTTATGGCAGGGGCTGCCAAGATAAGCATTTTAGAGTCCAGTCTTGAGGGGCATTTACCCTCTGAGGGCTTTAGCACGAGGAGTGCATTAATGACCTCTACTGGAGTAATGCAGCAAAAGGAGTAGGAGGGGTGTGGGGCCTAGCTAGGTTGGGGAGGGGCTGTGGGGGCTTGCCCGTGGAAGGCTGGGGCAGAGTGGGCTGTAGTGTGAAAGTACACGAGTTAAAGAATTAATTCTCCTCATACAGTATCATCTAACTTTGTGTTGAGATCCTCCTCTCATGCATGTCTGGCTCCTATTAGAGGGCTTGGAAAGGCATTTAGAAACAATTTATACAGAGTGGATGAAAGCTTGGAATTGGGTTGGGGGCTATAAATAGCCTCCTTATTTGGAGAACGTTTAAGATTCCATCTTTCGGCTATCTTTCGGCTATCTGTCTAATTTTCAGATAAGTGAAAAAAATCACCTGTTTATATCCCATACTGTTTGATTTCCATGAAGGTTTTCAATTTAATTCCATAAAACATCTCCCAATGTATCTATTCCTGCCCTATGCTATCTTAGTAGCGCCTGGTGAAGGTACATATTATACCCATTTAGGTCAAAAAATCCCATGTGTAAAGGTTGGCTGACCACGCATAGACACAATTAATATGTCTATGCACTCCCAGCCACAACCTAGTGAGGGATTTGGTCCACGGGTTCCTACTTTTTATAGGGCAGGGTCCCCTCAAACTGGGGGACAGGATTCCCCACACCAAGCCACCCAGGCTGTCCTGCTCCCCCATTACCATCCTGTCTAGGAGTTGAGCAGGATTATAGGAGTCCAGATATGACAGCAGCTGTACTGCCCAGTAATTATACTATAAGTTAGGCAAGGCTAAGCCCCAATTTTTAACTGGCAATTGCAGAACTGTTCTTTTAATTCATACTGCCTTACCTAATCAAAGAAACCTGTATTTCAAACTGTTTAGTTTCTGGAAGAAACTCTTAGGGACTCTAGTTGGGATATTTTGAAATAAGTAAAGACACCTTGGAAGGAGGTTCATTTTTATGGTGCTGACCCTGCCAATCAGACTTATTGGCAAGCTGTCCCATCTCTCATAGTCTGATTTCATTAAGTTCAACAGATGGGTAAAATGTTCTTTATACAAATTTGGGACATGAACCGCCAGATATTTCACTACTCTCATCACTTTCAGCTTTAGAGGTGAGGAACAGATATAACTGTCATTCCGATGGCCCAGCACCAACGTTTCACTTTTTAACCCCCCCTCACCTATGCTCCACTTTTGTGCCTCACTTTACATTGAGATCTATTTAATTCAGATCCAGCTGGTTTTGTGTCCTGCCAATTCCCCATACTCACCCAGGATTGTATGTAACATAGGTGTATTGGTTTTAGGGTCTTGCAAATGCAGCAACAGGTCATCAGCAAAAAGAGCTATTTTGTGTTGCATTCCCCCCGCTACTATATCTTAAATTTTGTTGTACTCCTTAAGCACAGCTGCCAGTGGTTCCAAAGTTAACATGTACGGGGGGCAATGGGCAGCCATGTCTCATTCCTCGAGTCTCCGCTCCTGTACATGTTAACCTTGGAGCCTCTAGCAGTCATGCTTAGGGAGGATGACAATATTCAAGGTATAGTAGTAGGGGGAATAAAAACACAACATAGCTCTTTTTGCTGATGACCTGTTGCTGTATTTGCAAGAAGCCTGAATGGAGCCGATGGGGTTGTAAGGGCACCATGAACTGTTGTTGAGCCCTCCCCCTGCAATGATCCTCTGTGGGGATTTTCTGAAAGAATTATTAACTATCCTTCCTTGATATTCTATCAGGGCTCTGAAATAATTTTTTTGCTGTAAACCCTGCCAAAATCAGAGCTCTGAGGGACTGCTCATGTCTTGACTTTTTGAATTTTCTGCTCAACAGAAAAGGCGCCAATTTCAAACCCTCTTATAAGGAGGTATAAGTGTTCATACTTTCAGAAGCCTGAATGTAACCGATGGAGACAGAAGGGCACCATGGACGGCTGTTGAGCCCTCCATCTGCAATGATCCTCCTTGGGGATTTTCTGAAAGAATGATTAACTATCCTTCCTTAAATTTCTAGCAGGGCATTGAATTAATTTTTCTGCTACAAATCCTGCCAAAATCAGAGCTCTGGGGGACTGCTCCTGACTTGACATTTTGAATTTTCTGCTCAACAAAAAAGATGCCAATTTCAAATCCTCCTATAAGGAGGTTTAAGCTCTCATATCTTCATAAGCCTGAACAGAGCCAATGGGGTGGAAGGGCACCATGGACTGCTGCTGAGCCCTCCCTCTACAACAATCCTCCATGGGAATATTCTAAAAGAATTAACTATCCTTCCTGCAATTTCTAGCAGGGCTCGGAATTAATTTTTGTGCTGCAAACCCTGCTGAAATTGCAGCTTTGGGGAACTGCTCCGGTCTTGACGTTTTGGCCCTTCCACCCACCCCACCCCCAGCCATCTATTAAAAACTCTAGTGTTCATTAGTAAGACGGGTGAGTAGAAGGAGCTTTGAAAATTGTAATACTAACTATGAGGTTGTCTATTTGGGATGTCTTGAGTTGTATGTTGCTAAAAGTAAGTCAGTAATTGTTTTCAGAAATAAGGCTGCATATAACCCAAACTGTGATTTTTTAAGTGGTGATGTTCTGAGCTGTTCTTTTGCAAAAAGCTAGTCTGAAATCATTTTACTGAATGAAGACTACATAATAAGGCTATAGTTTTGCTAGAGCTAGTTAGTATGTTGCTGATAGCTAGTCAGAAACCATTTTTTTCTGTGACAAGACTGTATAATACGTTTGTATTTTTGCTAAAGCTAGTCAACAATCATTTCTCCTGAAGTAAGACTGATGAAGAGGAAGGATCTGGGGGATATGATTGAGACCTTCAAATATTTGAAGGGGATTAACAAAATGGGAACAGAATGGATATTTAAGCTGAGGAGAGGAAGGGACACCATAGGGTGTGGTCTCAGGTTGGAGGGTGGAAGATATCAGAGAGAGAGAGATGAGGAGGCAATTTTTTCACAGAGAGGGTAGTGGAGAAACAGAACACTCTACCCAAGGAGGTGGTATCCTGTAGCACATTGGGCAGTTTTAAAAGGGCATGGGAACAGGGTGTGAGGTGGGGCAAAGGTGAGGGGGGAGAGGAGGGTGGGGCAGCTACAATATAAGGGTGCTAGCTGTGCATTCGAGCAAACTAACTTGATAGACCATAAAGCCTGTTTCTGCTGGCAGATTTGTATATTCATATGCTTGCATGCTTGACTGTATTCTGATAAGCTAGTTGATAATTGTTTCTCTTGAAATAAGACTGTTAAAAGCTGACTGAAATGTTTACTCTCCCATAGATTGCCCAAACAACTGCTTCAGTGTCAGGTAACTAAGTAGAGGTTTAAGACACTATATGCAGAGGCGGATACAAAATTCTATCATGGGGTGAATGTTTTCTTTTTTCTGCCAGGCAGGTGTATTGTTCAGGGTAACAATCATGCAGGTTAAAATTCCAGCTAAGAATTTTAGGGACTTAAACTCTCCAGTGCACCTTATAACAGCCTGCATTGTCAATCTAACTAGCTAGCCCCTGGTCTCTGTAAGTGAGAATATACAAACTGACAATGAGGCTGTCAATGTCAAGTGTCTGCTGTATGCTGGGTGGCTTCTTAATAGTGTTGGTAATTGTCTCAGACCAGTTTCAGGCTTCACCCTAGAGTGTGAGCAGATACCATGATGTGACCTCTTTCACTTTTTCTAACCTAATGATCCGGATGGATAAACCCATGTACAGTAACTGGTGCTTAAAAAACAGCAACACAGCAAGACTTGGGCACTACTTAACCATCCATTCTTTCTGGAGAACAAAGGGCTGCAGACGCTTGCAAAAATTCATCGCTGAACTATGGCTACACCTTATATATCAATCCCTGTTGGGGACATCAAAACTAACCCTAGGCTTCCTCCTGGGACAGATCCCGCTATCATCCCACAGTGATTCAAAACCAAAGGGCTAAAAATTGCCACCTGAACATTAGAAGCCTAATGGTGAACTTTGCTGAACTGAAAGCATGGGTATCCCTCTACTCCCCAGACATACTTGGACTAACTGAAACATGGTTAAAACCAAACATCCCTACCTCAATAATGTACTGAGAATGGACCATGGCTCCACCAAAAGGGGAACTGGAGTTGCCTTTTATGCTTGGGAGCATCTAAACCTAGCAGTACAACTCACTGATGTAACCAGCACCCTCGAAGCCCTCCACATGGTTCTGTTACTAAGAAGCACTAAGAAAATTAACCTGACCTGTGTTTGTAACCCAAATGAAAGTGTTCTCCTGGGACTAACATACCTAATGGACTATCTGGTCTCTCTAAAAGGTCAGAAAGAACTCCTACTAGTGGGTGATTTCAATCTGGACTGGGCAGGGAAACACTCAGGATCTTATGAAGCAGTTCTGGGAAAGCTACACCTAACGTTGCTGATTATGTGCCCAGCAAGAGTATTGCAACAGAGCTGCCACAAATCCATGCTGGACTGGAAAGTCACAAACAGAGCGGATCATTTACTGATGACTGGCACACTTCCTGACTCCATCAGTGACCACTCCTCAGTTTTCTGAGTCTGGAGCATGCATTCACTGAAGCCTCCTTTCAAGGAAATTCAGCTCTGTGATTTTTCAAAACTAAACACAAGAGTCCTTCATGTGGGCCTCCGCAACATAAACTGGCCCCCAATCTACCAGACAAAGAACATTGAAGTTGTGGTAGCCTTCCTTGTAACCACCCTGCAGGAGATACAAAACAAACACGTACCCCTAAAAAGGAGGAGGGTACATGGCACAATAACAAGATGGGTACATAATGATCTACTAGCCACCATGACAGGCAGAGATAAGACCTGGATCTATACAAAGAAATAGAACCAACAAATGGACTGGGATGAATACAGATGGCAGTGGAATGTTTGCAAGAAAGCCATTTGAGTGGCAAAAAGGAACTACTCCAATCAACTGCTGCAGGCATCTGCCAAGGACACCTGTTGTTTCTGGAACCACATAAAATCTTTCTTGGGGCAGGGTGGCAACTCTTCCATAATGGATATGACACTGGCAGGAGCAAACTGTAACAATACTAACACAATAGCATATGCACTGAACTCCCACTTTACAAACCTCTCTAGCTATGAGATTACTAGCCAGTTCTCAGCCACACCTCTTGGCATCATGCCTTCTGCCTCCACATCGCTTAGCCTAAGAGAGGTTACCATGGTAGAAGTACTGATTCTCATGAGAAAAATCCCGGCATATGAATCAGCTGGATCGAATGGCCTAATACCAAGGTTCCTTAAAATAGCAGCCCCAGTCTTAGCTGCACCGGTCGCCAGGATCTTCAACTTCTCACTAAGCACAAAGACAGTACCATCGCTCAGGAAAATCACTTGGATAGTCCTCATACATAAAAAAGAGGATAACAAGGACATAAATAATTACAGACCAATAGCCATAATATCAGTCCTGAATAAGATACTTGAAAAAAACTGTTGCCTCCCAGGTTACAAAATACTTACAACAGAATAACTTACTCTTTCCTGCACAACATGGATTCAGGAAGAACCACAGCACAACCATGGCTCTCATCAAATTTACAAATGATGTAAAAATTGCAATGGACAAGGGTTTATGCACAGGAGCAGTTTTTGTGAATTTAACCAAGGTGTTTGACCTGGTGGACCACCCCTTGCCTCTATCAAAACTGGATTCAATCGGTTTCTCACAAGACTCTTCCTCCTGGCTTGACAGCTACTGAACCTCATTGGATGTATGCAGTTCATAGAAATTAGCAAGTGCAAATCTGATCTCTCTCCTACCAGTGTCGGGGTGCCACAAGGATCCATCCTTTTACTTTGCTCTTCTCGCTGTTCATAAACAATTTTCCAATTATTTCTGAGCCCATCTCCACTATTTTGTATGAAGAAGACATGGTTCTATACACAAGTGCCAAAGACATAACCACTATAAATTCCATGTTAAACACAGATTTTGTTTGCCTAAATACTTGGCTAACACTCAACAAACCGATACTGAATGCCAAAAAAACAGTGACCATGATGTCTGGCTCAGCACCGAGGATCAAAGCACATGCATCTGCACTGTCAATCCCAGCTCCAGATGGCACTCTGATGGAGGTGGTTGACTCTTTCAGTGATCTTGGAAATAGCGCTTGACCCCTTGCTTGACTTTAATCTGCACATAACGTTTACTTGCAAAGCCATAAATATAAAGCTGTGGTTGGCCTACAAAATCCATTCCTCTCTAAACTCAGCTGCTAAGTTGGCCATTGCACAGGGGGTGCTTAGACCAAGCCTCACCTATGGCATAGCAACTTTTCATGATGCCAACAAAGGGGTACTGCAAAGGTGGGACACTTGCTTCAATAACATCTGCCAATTTGCCCTGTTGGTACCCAGGCGGACTCATAGGTGTTTACTATACTCAAGTCTAGGTTGTCTCTTCCCTACCTCTTATCACATTTATACCTCAGGATGCACAACAGATTCCATCATTAGAATGGGCACACCAGAGTCCCTGGCCAGCCTGTTCCACCAAACAAACAGGTCTGCCCGCTAAGGTCAGCAGAAAAGTCCTGGCTCAGTATACCTAAATGTGCCACAAAAATGGGTGAAAAAGCCTTCACAGTGTTTTCCCCCAAGCTCTGGAACATTCTGCCTTCATCTGTAAGGCACTCCAAATCACACCAGGTGTTTAAAAATGAGCTCTGTGCTTCCCTCTTGGGCACTGGCAGATGCACATGCACCCTAATCCCTGGCGCACCTGCTTAATATGGCCCTCCCAAATCTAAAGCACTTTCCTTATCTGTATGTCATATATTACTGTGTGATGGTACATTCTCTCTGGTTGTGACTATGGCTTCTAGGAGGTCTTACATGACTGTATCAGCTGCCATATTGTTCTCAATTTTTGCTAAGCCTTGCACTAAATTGTATTGTATGATTTCTCCCTAATTTGTTATTTCCCCTATCTGTAACTGCTTGCCACCACGCCACTGAAATGCCTGAAATAGTTATTCTAGTTTATGATCCTTGCACTAAATCATGTAATGTGTTTGTCTCCTGAATTGCTGTCTCCTTTGTATGTAACTCTACCAGGTGGTGCCTGAAAATAGGCAAAGTTCTTGTCTAGTTCACTTACATGGTAAATGAAAACTAACTAAATAAATAAATTAATAGGAATGGTGGATGTAAGCAACCCATTTACAAGAATTTGGGCAGAGGGTTTCCTGTATAGTGTCCAAATCCATCTCAATATATTTTTGCCAAACTCAAATCTGTGCAAGGTTTCAAAGAGGTATCCTGACTCGAACCAGTCAAATGCCTATTTGGCATCTAAGGCTAATGTTCCCAGGCTGCCCTGTGTATTTTTTCTTGACTAATGCCATACTACATTTAGAGTATACCAAATAATAAACTTCCCCTGTCTGCCCTGTATAAAGCCAGACTGATCTTCACATATTAAAGATGAAAGCACACTATCTAATCTATCAGCTAAAATACAGGCTAAGATTTTATAGTCAGACATGAGGAGAGATATAGGCCTGTACGATACACAGAGTGTAGGATCCTTGCCCTGCTTGCAGAGTATAGTAATCATAGCTGGGCTCATAGATGGGGATAGGGATCCCGTCAAGAGGGATTCAGTAATCATATCTTGAAAAAGGGCCTGGAGATCAAGACAGAAGACTTTGTAAAAGTCAGCAGGATACCCATCCAGGTGAGGTACTTTCCCTCCCTACAAGTGTTTAGTTGCTTTGGAGATATCCTCCCATGTTACAGGTCTCTCCATTACCCCCCTGTCCTGGTTGCTGATGTGCTGGACATGTGCTTTAGCAAAGAAGGCATAATTCTGGAGGCTGCATCAGAGTAACTTCAGATGCATACAGTTGTTCATAGTAGGAGCAAAAGCAATGTCCCATTTCCCTGTCTCCATAACATACTGCACCATTGTTGTTCTGTATCCGTGTTACATTCCTAGTTCCCTGCCTGTTTTATAGCTACCATGCCAGCCACCTACCTCCGAATCACCCTCAAAGTAGTTGCCAGCTAGAGTAAGCAATAAATCTCTTTCTGTTTTTATATTGTGTGCCATGTTAAACTCCCACTTAAGCTTTTGCAGTTCAGTATATCCCACCATGGAAAGACACTCCTTATGTCTCTTCTTGGCCATTAGGATGACAGCCTCTAACTGAGCTATCTACTGAGAGTCAACTTTTTTTTGGTAAGAAGCATACAATATATTACATCTCTCAGTACAACTTTTAGAGCCCCCATCTCATTGATGTGGATGTAGCCTCCGGGGGATTATTTATTAAGAAGTCCCCTCTCTGTTGCCTTTTATATTGCTGAAATTCCTTTTTCTTCAGCAGGGCAGGGTCTAGTTTTCACACCTGAGCACTCGGCAATGAACCAAACCCTGACAAAACCACCTGCAGTAGGGAATGGTCTGTAATTAGGATTGGGTCATACGCTACAGAGTTGACATTTAATATATCCTGGGAAATAAGGGTCATATCTGTCAGGGAGCAAATTTTGGCACAATGTGCATAGTGGGAGTAATCCCTACCTGTGGGATGAAGGTGCCTCCAGGAATCTATGAGCCTGTGATCCTTCATTAATTCTTTGACAGCCCAAGTACTTCGAGTCTCCTATCCCCCACCCTATTTGATTGGTCAAGTATACTGTCCAATATATAATTAAAATCACCATTTAGTATACAAGGCCTCTGAAATTTGTTCATTTCTAGGGAAAGGTATGTGAAGAATTACATGTTGTCCATGTTAGGGGCATACACTGAGCCTACCACAATAGATTGCCTAGTGTTCAACTGCACTTGTAACCCCCCCCCCCATCAGTAGCAACCTGTGTAATAATTCCTGGAAATCTAGGCCATAGCCATACAGCAGTCCCTTTGGGCTTAGAAGTAAAGTATGAGCCCACCCATTCCCCTCCGCAGTTTTTGGCCATATGCTCTCCCTCCTTGGGTGACATATGGGTCTCCTGTAGACATGCAATATCAGTCTTCATAGATCTAAGTCTGCCCAGCACTTTTTTTTCCTTTTGGTATGTGATTTAAGCTCATTAACATTCCAGGAGTTGACTTTTATGGTACTATACATTATACCAACCTGCGTTTAATTCTAAGTGTCTTAGCCCCTGAATGTCTTTTCTGATGACATGTCTCATAGAACAATGATACCTATTTTTTTGTGCATGATCATTTAACAATAACCTGCACCTTTGTAACTTTGTAACACTTCATCCCCCACCCCAACCTACAAAAAGAACAAACAACTCAACCCATAAACCATAAACTTTTTTTAACTGTACCCTCTACTCCCCTCCCCAATGGGTAGCCACTAACCCCAAGACAACCTGGGTTACTCTAACCCCCCCCCAATATTAGCACATCTAGTGTGCAGCACCCCTACATTTACAGTAATAGGTGGTCCCCCTTTTCAAAGAAGGCACCTATACCCGATGAAATTTAATGAAAAGCAGAACAAGGAATACTGAAAGGTCTCTTCAGAGTTAGTTTCATACCATAACTCAACTCTCAACTTAATCTGACTTTGAGCCAGTACTTCCACCTCCACACTGAGGGGGGGTTCACAGTAGTTAAGGGCAGAGAGCATGCGCCCCATGCAGCTCCCCACACCATTATCACTTGTGGGGCTGGAAAATGGAGGAATCACCTTACTGGAACTTAATACATTATATTCAACATGATGACATGACATTTTGATGCATGCTTTAACCTCCTTTTATTATAAAAAAATTAAAAGAGTCATGTTATTACTGACATTTCTCAACCCAAATAGTGTTCCAAAAAAAGATACAGTGTCAATAGTAGCACCAAAGAATTCATCTGAACATCACTGTTCCACCAATGGGTGCTCACGTCTATGAACTGGAACAGGCACTGGGGTATACACCAAAACATTAGTCTGTATCTGGGTGAAACAGCTTGGAAAAGATCCAGTACGACACCCCCCACCCCACCATGATCTCCTGAAGACTGGTTATGTTGTAATTAATGGCCCTCCTCCAGGAAAAATGAGATCCACAAAGAAGATGGTCACATGGCCCCCAGAAGTTTCCTACTTGGCAGGCCTCAGAAAAAAAGAAATTCACAGAGAATAAAACCATTATTCTAAGTGTAGTCAGTCCTATGGGATATAGTCATTCGGGGTAGAAAGGGCAATATCAATAATTCTGCAGTGAGAGTTCCACTCTACCGAGTCCCAAGGTAGCTGTCAAAATCTCTCATTAAGAGAGGCGTGTTCTAGGTCACAATGGAGATTGAAAGCTGATTGGAGGCAACAGCCTTAGTACATTTCATTGGATGTCAGCTGTCAGAAAGCCACAAAAATGACAGTTAGAGACACACCCATGAAACAGCCCCCAGTAACACCATAACTTGGCCACTACTGCTTCAAGGGGGGGAAAGGCCACTGTCACTGGCAGCTACCACCCTATATAACTTCTCCCTTCACTCACCAAGCTAGAAGAATCTCTAGGCCTCTCTAGGCTAAATGATTTTCTCCATGCCTCAAACACTCTGTCTCCTGTCCAATCAGGATTCAGAAAGTATCACTCTACCACTACATCCCTTCTATGCTTCACTGATGCCATTCATTCTGCAATGGATCAAGATCTGAACACTTGAGCCATTTTCATCAACCTTGCGAAGGCCTTCAACTTGGTATCCCACTCTCTCATCCCAAATAAACTAAGTGCCTCAAGCCTCTTTCCATCCTCCATGTCCTGGTTAGAGATGTGCAAAGTGGCCCCAATTTGCTCCATAAAGTGATTCACGGGCTAAAGGCAAATTCATGGAGTGCTCCTCAACACGAAGCGGAGTACTTTGCGTTGTAATGGTTAACGTGAAGTCCATTGAAAACAATGGCTTCATGTTACTCCGCCATCCCAAACCACTACTCCACCAATTCTTAAGGCGAAGTACATTGAAAACAATGTACTTTGCCTTGTTTTTAAGTTCCAAAGGTGAATTTTGCAGTGATTCATGGGATTTCAGGTCACATGGGCTCTAGATTGTTCTGCACAGCCTCAGTTTGGGGTAGTGTGTGTGGGAAGCTGTAGGAGACAATCCGCTGAGAGCTCTCTGCGATTCAAACCTTCAAAAAGCTGTTAAAAAAGCCTTTTTGAGTAATTTTTTTTGTTGAAACTTTAGTTCATCAATTATAAGAAACCCTCCTGTGCTCATATCATCGAGTGTTTATTGTTTGTGCATGGATTTTGAATGTTAATGTACAACATTCAGTCTGTGTACTGAGAGACAGTGGAAGTGTGCTTTGGGGGATGGTTGTGTCTGTGGTGTAGGTAGATTAACTTGGAGAAAAAGACAGTGCTTTCTGTTTTGGTGATATTTTTCTTGTATAACTGTGTTAATGTACACATAGCAATATTTTCAATAATTCTTGCCATTTTTTTGCTGATTGTTGTGGTGCAGCAGTGCATAATTTTAGTTTGTTTAAAATATGTGGTTATATTACTGAAGTTTTCAATTTGCTATGCATTACTTAGTGTGTGTGTGAGTATGTGTGTGACGCATGTCATCAAATCAGACGCCTTTTATTGTGCCACATAATAAATTCTGCAATGTGAATCTGCTATCCACTGCAGCTGTGTGATTTTTGTACTTCTTTGTGGTATCTTTACTGGTACTAGTACTAGTGACTGTTACTGCAGCAGTGCAGTACACTGCACCACCCCATGTCCCGCTCCAACCGCCAAAGGTATTCTTTTTCCAGATTTGAATTTTTGATGGTGAGCACTGGTTAAGTGTTGTGCCTTTGTGTCTACATCTCTTTAGTGCGCAGCGCAATCTTAATCTGTCTGTGCATTTGCATCTCTTTAGGGACCAATCTCCATTTGTAACTTAAGTCACAGTTGTTTCTTTGGCTTCCCTTCAGAGTACTGGACAGGTGTGGTGCATAATTCTACACAAATATTGTACTCATTGATATGCGTTTTAAGTCAGGACTATCATCACGAGTCACTCATGATACAAATCACGTTCTTCATCATCACGGTCACAAATGCAGTCACAAATCACGATTCATGGTCACGTCACAAAGCACAACATTCATTTTGTTTTCTAGTTACTTGGATGTACTGTAAGCCTGTTTTGTAGTATCTCTCCAGGCTTCACCACCCCACCATTGTACTCATTGATACGTGTTTTTAAGTCTGGGAGTTTTAAGCTACAGCTCCTCAGGGAAGTACAGCCGTCAGCATACGCGTTCCCAATACAGTTTCATACTGGTTATCTCACACCATTGACACCGAATCACATTCTTCATTATCACGGTCACAAATGCAGTCACAAATTACGATTCACGATCATGTCACGAATCATAACATAAATTTTTTTTCTAGTTACTTGGATGTATTGTAAGCCGATTTGTAGTATCTCTCTAGGCTTCACCACCCCACCGTTGCACTCATTAATATGTGTTTTTAAGTCTGGGAGTTTTGTGCTGCAGCTCATCAGGGAAGTACAGCCATAGGCATTCACGTTCCTTCCTGTGCAGCATGTGAGTTACTGTACTATAAGTAGTGGTGGGTGAAGTGGCCCCAATTCGCTCCAGTAAGTGATTCACAGAGTAATGCAGAACCCGCGGGGTACTCCACAATGTGAAGCGGAGTACTTTGCTTCACAATGAGGAACGTGAAGTCCATTGAAATCAATGACCGTGTTATTCTGCCTTCCCCAAACCACTTCTCCACCAATTTTAAGGTGAAGTACATTGAAATCAAGTAATTCACCTCACTTCATCTTGTAATTAAGCTCCAAATGAAATTCTGCAGTGATTCATGAGATTGCAGGTCACATGGGCTCTAGATTGTTCTGCACAGCCTCAGTTCTGGCCTTGGTAGTGTGTGTGTAGTGGTAGATGGAGACAGTTTGCTCTCAGAGCTCTGCGATTGAAAACCTCTAAAAGCTATTTAAAATGCCTTTTTGAGTCTTTTTTTTTGCTCAAAATTTACTACATTGATTGTAGGAAACCCTTCTGTGCTCATATCATCGAGTGATTATTGTTGTGTGTGGATTTTGAATGTTAATTTAGAACAGTCAGTCTGTGTTCTGTGAAGTGTGCTTTGGGGGAGGGGCGTATTTGTGGTGTAGGTACATTAACTGGGAGAAAAAGGCAGTCTTTCTGTTTTGGTTATATTTTTCTTGTGTAGCTGTGTTAATGTACACACAGTAATATTTTCAGTAATTCTTGACATTTTTTTGCTGATTGTTATAGTGCAGCAGTGTATAATTTGTCTGTTTAAAACATTTGGTTATATTACTAAAGGTTTTCAATTTGCTACGCATTACTTATAGTGTGTGTGTGTGTGTGTGTGAGTGTGTGTGCGATGCATGCCATTAAATCAGACACCTTTTATTGTGCCATAGAGTAATTGCAGCTGTGTGAACCAGCTATCTACTGCACCTGCATGAATTTTTTATACTGCTTTGTGGTATCTTTACTGGTAGTGGATTGTTATGGCCGTGCACTAATCCCCCAACTAGCAAAATGTATTCCTTTCCAGATTTGGATTTGTGACTTGTGTGTACTAGTTAGGTGTTGTTGTGCCTTTTCATATGCATCCCTTGAGTGTGCAGAGCAATCTTAATCCATCTGTGTGTTTGCAGTGCACCATTAATTCTGGGAGACTGCATTTCTTGTTACGCTCTCATTTCACTTCGTCAGCACTGGGGTATTTTCTGGACACAAGACAGTAGCATTTCATCAGCACTGGGGAATTTTCTGGACACAAGATAGTAGCATTTTGGGGATGCACATTAATTCTGGTGACTCTGTGTGTGACCACTGCATGCATGACTGAGTGTGCCATTGATTCTGGGAGACTTTGCATTTCTTGTTATGCTCTTATTTCACTTCATCAGCACTGGGGAGTTTTCTGGACACAAGACAGTAGCACTTTGGGGATGCACACTAATTCTGGTACCTGTGTGGGTGTGGTGCTGCCAATATTGTTGTCACTCCACCTTACTTTGTGTTTAAAGCAGAATGACCACGCAAAGTCATAATAACAAGGCAAAGTGAGCCTTTCCTATGGGGCACTCCACGCAGCGAAGTGCCAATGCAAAGTGGCTACTTCACGTTCACTTCGCAGATGGATTTTAAATTCACTACATCTCCAGTCCTGGTTCAGATCTTACTTAACTGGCCACTCCCAGTCATTAAAAGTCAGTAATGTCCTACCTCCTCCATCCCTATCCTTGCTGGTGTACCCCAGAGTTCATTCCTCTGGCCTGTTCTTTTTTCCCTGTTCATTAATAACCTCCCCACTGTGTGCACCCATGCCAAAATCCACATGTATGTGAATGAAACTGTCCTCTTCCTTTCTGATCCATCCATCTCAGCTGTCCAGTTACCCCAACAAAATGACTTCTCAGCAGTTACCTCCTGGTTCAACAGTAACTGTATAAAACTAAACATCAAAAAAATAGCTGCTATGACATTAGGAACCAAGCAAAAACTGGCCAGGTTTCACACCCTACCCTCCTCCCTCTCCGGAGCATCCACTTCCCTTGAAAATGTCCACATCTACAAGTACCTTGGAGCTTGCTTCAATTCCTCATATGACTTCTCTTCCCACATTAATGCCCTACACTCCAAACTGTATGCTAAACTTGGATTACTCTACCAATACCAGGGCTAGCATTCCCCTTCCTGTTCGATGCAATTTAGTGGTTAAGTGGATCCTCCCTGCCCTCAACTACTCTGACATAGTTTTCAGTGCTTCCCCTGCAACCTCCCTCTCCAAACTTGATGTGGTCTACCACACTTTCTGTAGGTTCACCTCAAACTCTCTCCATTTGATTCACCACTGTGACCTCTATGCCTCCCTATCCCTCCAATCCCTCTCCCAGAGATGTGTTTTTCCCACTACTCCACCCTCATATCCAAATTCTAGTTTTGGACTGTACCACCATACCTTGCTTCTCTGCTAAAACCTGCCATTCCCTCCCCATACAATTCACAGACAATCACCGCTCAATCCTTTGCCCTCCCAAGAGCCCGCTTCTCAGCCAGCAAACTAGCCTTCTCTTACAGGCTTACTTCCCTCTGGAACAGCATTTCTCACTTTCCCCAACCCACATCATCCCCTCCTTTCCTGCACTTAAGCGCTTACTCAGACCAACCCCCTCTACTTCCTGCACCTGTCTCCCTCCCTAAGATTTTTCACTTTCTGCCCCTGTTTTGCATCTCTATACTCCAGTTCTAAGGCAACAGGCTTTCTATGTGATTTGCTCTGCATTGCTGTTAACTACTGTCTATATATGTAATCCTATTCTGTTAATATTGTAGATACTCACAGTACTATATACTGTATGTAATTACCCATATGTGAATAGCTCTCATATGTATACTGCATTATTCTGTAATGTATTTTGTCTACCCTCTGTTGTATTGTACCCCCTTACCCTGGGTCATGCCTGGAAACAAGTAGTTGCTCATGGTACCTTTTCTGGTTATCCAATTTTAAATAAATAAATACAATGATGGTGGCCATTGTAACCAACAGTGAGCCACATGGTGATCACGTTCATACAAAGGCAGCAACAAACATAGATACAGTAGAAAAACCCACTATTTTGCTATCTCCAGCAAATCCTTTTTCTTTTTACAATAATCCAGTGCTGAAAAAAGGAAAAAGACAATCTAACAAGTAAACATTTAGGGAATTTAGGTAGCAACATCATTAGCCCAAGTATTAAAGTCCGATGTTCCTCAAACTTCTCACAATTATGCTACACAGAGCGTCTCTTGCCCAGCATTAAAATCAAGTGTCTTTTGTGAAAGCAGCATATTATTGTCTCGTGAACTTATTAATTTGACAGGTGCAGTTATCCTGTTCTGGGATCTCCCCTCCACTGCTGCTGTTTCCCGGGCCACATACTGTTTTACATCCTGGGACTTGGAGAAATATTTTGGTGCCCCTCCCAGCTTGGTAACTGTCAGTTTTGCAGGGTATAGCAGGATGATGTTCCAGTCAAGCTGATGTAATGTGGATTTAACTCCTCCAAACTTCTGCCTCAGGACATGTAATTCCCTCGAATAGTCTTGAAGCATAGATACTTGTCCCACTTCGACCCTGATGGGACCATGCACTTGGGCTGCTTTTAACATGGTCTCTGTCTTGGGAAACCTCAAATATTTTATTAGATATTGTCTGGGTCAATCTCCCAGCTTAGGAGATGGTCCTGTCTGATGGGTCCATTGGATTTCAAATCAGGCCGCTAATTCTGGGAAGCCGAACTGTTCTATGGGCCATTTCTGTACTGCCTTACTCCCAGCTTGCCCTTCAAACCCCTCTGGTAGCCCAATAATCCATAAATTCCATCTGCAAGCTCTATTTTCTTGATCATCTGAACAGGCTAGCAGTTGGGCTACATTGTCTTTTAAAATGTTATTCTCTCTCTGGATAGATCTTCTTCTTGGTCCTCAAGCTCACCTACCCTCTTCTCCTAATCGCCAAGTTGGGTTCTGTGCCCAGCCAAAGTCTGTGCCAGCTCATTAACAATGGCCTGGAGATGAGTAATTTGCCAATGCACATTTGCAAAACTGGCTCGAATCTTATTCTGCAAGTTAATAATCATGGAGGAGAGTGCTGCTACACCAGTGTCTTGTGTAGATTTATTGCATGCCTACCTCAGGACTGGTAGCCTAGGATCTGGGGCAGCCCTCCACAGTGTCAAGTATTGAGCTTTCTGCCGCTTCAAATTGGAGAGTTGCTTGTTTCTTTGTTGATTTCTATGATGCAATTCCATTGAGAAACAGGACACTTTGTGAAAGGGAACAAGATGTACATTTTAAATGCTGTTTATTCTGCAAATTTTGATGGTGCCTTACAGAGCCAATCTAGCACCTGTTCACCATGTTAGACTGCCAAGCCACACCCCCAAAGTTATGCAAATTCACTGGTGAAGTTGCAACTTCAGCAAAACAACAAACTGGGCTCAGCAGTGAAACCGTCACTAAAACAACAGTATTGCTTTGACCTGAGTTAAAGTAAAGCACTTACAAACAGACAGAAGGGGTTTGCAAGTGCTTTACTTTAATAAATATTTTTTAAACCCAGTCAGAGTAACACTGTTGTTTTAGTAACAGTTTCATCACTGAACCCAGTTTGTTGTTTTGCTGTAGTACATACTGTATATTGTGAGCTGTGGGATAGCTTGGAGCAGTCTCTGTTTGCCTGGAAGACAGTTTCAGCTTCACCTTAACATTGCCTAACATCACCTGAAAATGTGCCATTTTCCCAGGAAAACTCAATGTGTAGTGGTAAAGTGGCAAAGTGGTCAATTCATGAAGTTGTATATGAAAGCAGATTTCACAACTTAGCTGGATCTTCACTGGTGAAGTAAGATTTGCGACATCTATCATGTAAGACATGCACACACTTCTGACTGCAGAAGCACAGACCCCTGAGGGGCCTGCACTCCTGCAGTTGCAGGTGTAAGATATACACATTGACCTATAGCTGTAGAACTGCAGGCCTCACAGGGGCATGCACTTAAATCCATGTTACCTGAACTGCAACATTATTTCTCTCTGCAGAAGCACAGGCCCCTGTGTAGCCTGTGCTTCTGTAGCCACATGTACCCCTGCACACTGTTAGAGAGACACACCCTTCTCATTGCAGAACAACAGGCCCCTGAGGGAATAGCACTTCTGCAGCCACAGACAAAAATTCATGGTACCCAAATTGCAACACTGCTTCAGTCTTCAGAAGTGCAGGCCCCTGTAGCCACAGATTCTCATGCACACTGTAAGACAGAGATGTCCTTATAGCTAAAGAAGCACAAGCCCCTGAGGGGCCTGCTCTTCTGCAGTCATAGGTATAAGACATACACACTGATTTCTGGCTACTGAAGTGCAGGCCCATGGGGTTTATTGGGTAGTAATGCACACTGCAACACACACACAGACTTCTGACTGCAAAAGCCAGGTACAGATCCATGAAGGTAGCACATTAGTTCTACTGCATTTGTGTCATCTGGAAATAGTTGTGTGTTGTTTGCCTTACCTGATGATAGCTGGCTGTGGTTGCTTGTGTGTTCCTGTCTGTTTGTTATATGCAACAGTGTACAACAGTAGTTTATCAATTATAGCAGGAAACAGGAAATGGCACCACAATCCATACAGGGTTGTATACAGACCCCCATCTCAAGGGGAGAAAATGGACAAGTAAATGATAGAAGGAATCCTTATAATGGTGGAAAAGGGGAGATATTCCCACCCCCTTCCCTCCTTCCCTCCCACTGGACACCCATTCCTATCTCTGTCCCTGCCCTCATATCCCCATCTGCTTCTCTCCTAGCCCCATTGTCTCCAACCTTTCTTAAGTCTGTTCTTAACCCCTAATGCAGGCATACACTTCACTATGTCACAGCTGTGCCTGTTCACCACTCTGCTCCCCCCACACAAGTATGCTTAACTCTCCGATGCAGGCACCTTCTCACCAATGCTGTAGCAGTATCTAAATGTTATACCTTAAGCTAAATGCTATCCCAATCTTGTAATTCACACCAATTTATTGTCTGCCTAGCTTGTAATGTATTCTTTTGTACCAGTGCAATTTTGTACTTGCTTGTAATGTAAAGCCTTGTAATGTAATGCTATGTAACTGTTCAAATTTTTTTAACTGATGTGGAACCTACAAATGAGCATCCACTCACATGTGTTCTTCAAGATATCACTAAAAATAAATAAAATTTTGTTGATGGGGGACCGGAATATGCCAGACATTAACTGGAGCATCTTTGCTGCAGCCACATCCAAGAGCAGGGCCATTCTTGATGCCCTACAGGGAGCATGCCTTAGGCAACTAGTGTTGGAAGCCACTCAGGAGAAAGCAATCTTAGACCTTGTACTCTCAAACGGGGATGGAGAGAGGACCTTGGATTTACAAGTTGGTAGCCATCTGGGAACAAGTGACCACCAAACAGTGTGGTTCATGATAAACTCAGCTACAGAGTCAAGCCATAAAAAAGTGAGGGTACTGCACTTCAGGAGGGTTGACTTTGTAAAATTGGAGAGTGCCTCAGAAAAGCACTAGCAAATATGCAAGAAGGAGGGGTGGAGCAACAATGGGAAAACATCAAAACTGCCATCACAGAGGCAACAAGCCTTTGTGTGAAGCAGATAAACAAATTCAAATGAAAGAAAAAACACTATGGTTGTCAAAAGAGGTGGTGGGAAAGGTTAGGGAGAAAAATATAGTATTCAGGAAATTTAAGGAAACACAGAAAGAGCAGGACAGAGAACTGTACCAGTTAAAGCAGAAGGAAGCAAGGAAGGCAGTCAGAATAGCAAAGGCCCAAACTGAGGAGAAGATAGCCAACTCAGTTAAGAAAGGGGATAAAACCTTTTATAGGTACATTAGGGAGTGAAGAAAGACAAAGGGAATGATAGTGAGGCTGAATAAAGGGGAGGGTGGTGAGGCAGAGAGGACAGTGAAAAAGCAGGGATACTGAATGAATACTTCTGCTCAGTATTCACAAAAGAAGAGGAGGGGGAGGTACCTAATCCAATCAATAGAAGCACTCTGGATAGGGGAGTTGATACCAGTCCTTTCACAGAAGAAAGGGTTCTGAAAGAACTCCTAAAACTGAAGGTGGACAAAGCAATGGGGCCTGATGGGATTCACACAAGAATTCTAAACAAACCAATGGGGGAACTAGTAACACCGCTGACTACTCTTTTTAACAAATCATGGGAGGATGGTGTGGTACCTGAGGACTGGAGGAGGGCAGATGTGATTCCCCTTCACAAAAGTGGGAACAAGACAGAGGCAGGAAACTACAGACCTGTCAGTTTGACCTCAGTGGTAGGGAAAATGATGGAATCATTTCTGAAGGAAAGAATTGTTGGTACCTAGAGGTCAGTGGGGCACAGGACCCAAGGCAGTATGGATTCACAGTGGGAAAGTCATGTCAGACGAATCTAATCGATTTCTTTGACTGGGTAACTAAAGTCATAGACCAGGGAGGGGCTGTGGACATGGCCTACCTAGACTTTAGCAAGGCATTTGACATAGTCCCACACAAAAGATTAATAAACAAATTAGCCAGCATGGGAGTGGGTCCCAGGGTGGTAGCCTGGGTAAAACATTGGCTGCACAATGTGACACAGAAGGTAATAGTAAACAGAGTTCACTCTGAAGAAAGGGGGGTTACTAGTGGGGTACCGCAGGGTTCAGTACTGGTCCAGTCCTTTTTAATGTCTTTATAAGTGACATTGCAGAGGGACTGGAAGGAAAAGTATGCATTTTTGCAGACAGCACAAAGATCTGCAACAGGGTTGATAAACAAGGGGGGGTGGAAAGGATGACAAAGGACTTGGCAAGTTTGGAGGAATGATCAGAAGTATGGCATCTTAGATTCAGTGCAAAGAAGTACAAAGTAATGCACTTGGGAAACAAAAACCCAGGGGAAGAGTACACAATGGGGGGGAGGTAGCAACAACAACAAAAATGGAAAGGGACCTGGGGTAGTCATATTAGATTACCTAAAGGTTAGCAAGCAATGTGAGAAGGCAGTAGGGATGTCTGCAGGGTACTGGGAGGTATAGGAAGAGGCATCACCAGTAGAAAACAGGAAGTTGTTATCTCCCTGTACAGTAAGTTGATGAGACCCCATCTAGAGTACTGCTTGCGGTTCTGGAGACTCCATCTCTGCAAGGACATAGACAGGATGGAGGCAGTCCATAGGAGGGAAACTAAAATGGTGCAGGGCCTGCAAAAGAAGCCATACAAAGAGAGACTAAATGAGCTTAATATGTATACCTTTGAGGAAAGGAGGGAGAGAGGGGATATGATAGAAACTTTTAAGTACCTCAAGGAAATCAACAAAGTCCTAGAGTGTAGCATCTTTCAGAAAAAGAGATGTGCAAGAACAAGGAGACACAATTTGAAGATAGAGGGGGGGATGGCCCAGGGGCAATGTGAGGAAGTATTTTTTCACAGAGAGGGTGGTGGATGCATGGAATGGCCTTCCTGAGGGGGTCATGGTGTCAAAAACAGTTGGGGAATTCAAGAATGCATGGGACAGACATAAGGCAATTCTTGTGGTAAGTAAGAAGAAATAGGTTTTTGGTTAACTAGGATCTGCAGCTTATCCAGTAGGTAGGGAAATGGGCAGATTAGGTCGGCCAAGCAATCCTTATCTGCTGTCAAAATCTATGTTTCTATGTTTCAGTCCCACACAAAAGATTAATAAACATGTTAGCCAGCCTAGAAGTAGGTCTCAGGGTTGTAACCTGGGTCAAACATTGGCTGGACAACAGGACGCAGTGGGTAATAGTAAACGGAGTCTACTCTGAAGAAAGGGGGGTTACTAGTGGGGTACTACAGGGTTCAGTACTGGGACTGGTCCCCTTTAATATCTTTATAGGTGATACTGTGGAGGGACTGGAATGAAATGTATACCTGCTTGCAGATGACACAAAGATCTGCAACAGGGTTGATACACAAGAAGGGGCAGAAAGGATGAGAAGGGACTTTGCAAGGCTGGAGGAATGGTCAAAGCCATGGCAGCATAGATTCAGACCAAAGAAGTGCAAAGTAATGCACCTGGGAAACAAAACCCCAAGGAAAGAGTACACAATGGGCAGTGGTGGCATTTACAGCAATAAAAGTGGAAAGGAACCTATAGGTAGTCATATCAGATGACCTAAAGGTAGGCAAGCAATATGAGAAGGTAGTAAGGAGGGCTGCGAGGATCCTGGGATGCATAGGGAGAGGCAACATCAGTAGAAAACAGGAAGTTGTTATCCCTCTGTACAGACAGCTGGTGAGACCCCATCTGGAGTACTGCATGCAGTTCTGGAGACCCCTTCTCTGCAAGGATATAGACAGGATGGAGGCAGTCTGGAGGAGGGCAACTAAAATGGTGCAGGGTCTGTACCAGAAGCCATACAAAGAGAGAGATTAAAAGAGCTTAATATGTATACCCTCAAGGAAAGGAGGGAGAGGAGGGGCATGATAGAAACTTTCAAGTAATTCAAACGAATCAACAAAGCCCAAGAGGGTAGCATCTTTCAGAAAAAGAGGTGCAAGAACAACATGGCATCATTTGAAGACATAGAGGGGACAAATCAGGGACAATGTGAGGAAGTATTTTTTCAAGGAGAGGGCGGTGGATGCATGGAACGGCCTTCCTGAGGAGGTTGTTGGGTCAAAAACATTGGGAGAATCTAAGAATGCATGGGACAGACATAAAGCAATTCTAGTGGGAGGTAGGAGGAAGTAGGCTGTTGGTAAAACTAGGATCTGCAGCTTATCTGATAGGCAGGGAAATGAGCAGACTAGGTGGGCCAAGCAGTCCTTTTCTGCCATCAAAGTCTATGTTTCTATGTAAATACATTGGATAAATAAATCACGTTATTTTGGGATAAATATTTACTTTCACCAATTCTATGTCATAACAGCCTCCGCCGAAAGGCGATCTCTGTTAGCGCGACGTCATATAGTCGAAAATCAGTTTTGGCGATGTGCCCCTGGTGCACAGCAAAAGGGTGCAGGGACATACAATTTAAAATGTTATGTGGGGGCTGCCCCCCACACCCTTTACTTTAGGATTCTCAACTCCAGGAGGGTGCATGTTGGGGGGGTGCAAATCGTGAACAAAAACAAATTGGTACCGGGCACAACAAAACGTACTTGTGCCCAGACCTAAACCCAGCACCGGTCCACCCAAGCCCTGAACCCACCCACCACACCACAGGGCCAGCTTGGCAGCTCACCAAGGCACCACCCCTCAAAACCCTCCCTCCCTCCCCCCCTGAGTGTGTTCGCCCCCTCGCATGCGTACATGTAGTAACATCCTGTCACTATATGCATGAACCCACCTCCATCTGGTCACCATACATCATCCATCGCCCCCATGGCATGCGCTATGATTGAGTCGCTGTTTTTGTTTGAGCTCAGTCGCAGTCCCATATCACGGGCTACCCTTTCACCTTGAACACAAGTCTTTTTTTTTACTTAGAACATTTTCACTTAGACTCTGAAACTAGAACACAGAAAATAATGGATTGGATAGAGAGTTTACAATGTAAAAAGGCAATTTTCAGCTATGGCAAGGTAAAACAGTAATAAAACATACACAATAGTGTGCTGTATGGCAAATATGCAAGGAGGTACAGTAGAATAGCATATTCATTTCCACATGAATGAAACAGAAACATACACTCATCAGAAGCAGACCAATAATCCATCAAGTCTGCCCATATTATTACCTCACCTCCCCAACCTACTGTTCCCCATAAGCCCCACCCACTCACCAGTAACCCTACCACCCTTGGTACTCCTCCTTGGGACTATGAGTTCTCTTGTTTCTGTCCCATCTATGTTTGAACCCATTTAGGGTACCTACCTCCATCACTTTCACTGGACACTTGTTTGACAGCTTCACCATCCTCTCAGTGAAGTAGAACTTCCTCACATATTTCCTGAACTTACCCACCACCACCAAATTCTAACCATGTCCTCTTGTGACTGTATCCCTTTTTCTAACAAAGATGTCTTCACTATTCACCCTTCATTACCTTAAATGTCTCTCTCATGTCTCCCCCTCTCACATCTGGCCTCCATCGAGTGCATGTTCAGGTCCATCGGATGTTCCTCTTAGGATCATTTTGGTGACCCTTCTCTGTACTGTATCCTCCCTCTGTATATCTTTTATCAGGTGAGGGCTCCAGAACAGGGCACAGTATTCCAAGTGAGCCCTCTCCAGTGATCTGCACAGGTGAGTATCACTTCACTTCTGTCATCAAAACCCCTCATGATGCACCCCAGCATCCTTGATGCCTTACTGTATGCCTTATTGCACTGGTTAGGTTACTTGAGGGAATCACAGACGATGACTCCCAGATCCCTCTTCTCAGTTGTAGTTACCAGCCTAAACCCCATTCCATTACTCTGTGCAATTATGTATAATGACTCAATTATATACATTATTACATGCAAGAAATCTTAGTGTAGCCAAACCCCCAAAACATTTAAATACTAAAGATGTTTCTATTATGTTTTGGAATATTGGGGGCCTTTCTCTGAAATTGGCTGATAAAGAATTAAAATATTTCATTTTAGATCATGGCATTATTCTTTGCCGAGAAACTTTGTTAAGTACTAATGTGATAAATTTGACAGGTTTTTATAATATTACAAAACATGGCAACAGAATAAAGAGTAAGGGTAGATTTCAAGGGGACTTACTGATAGCAGTAAAACTCTCACTATAATTAAATAGTGTGGATTTGAAGCTGAGTTCTAAGGAATGATTAGGTGATTAGGCTGCAAATTAATCACTATATATATATATTTTTTTTCACCAGTAGAGCACAAATTTGGGATACCCTTTAAGGGAATTTTTGAACAAGATTAATGACAAATATATGTAATATCCTCTAGTTCTATTAGGTGACTTTAATTTGAGAATAAGTAATTTGGTATCTGTCTCTCATGATGAAGAGCATAATAATAATTTAGCTAACACAATATTAACTCAGAGTCCATGCCTACGCCCTGTAATAAATATGAAGAAAAAAAATAAAATAAACAACTCACGTGGACGGCAACTATATCACTAAAGTGAGATACAGTATTGACATGGTTTTATTGATGGAAAAACTGCTAATGAGCCTTTTGGCAAATTTGCTTATATTGTGACTTAAGTAGATCTTGTATTCTTAAATATTCGATGTCTTAGATATATTATGGATTTTAAAGACTTATTTAGATCTGAAATGTAACATAAGTCAAATAATATAAAAAGACAAGTGCTTGTTAATAAAAAAAATAATTATTTGGGATCGTGGATCACAATATGATTTGAATAACACTATAATTCTGAATAAAAGGAAGATATTAAACAAGAAATGTTATCTGCTGATGCAACAAAACAAATTATACAGCTTAGAAAAAACAAACAACATCTTGGCTCTGAATTTACACACATAGAAAAAAATTACTTTGAACTTTGAATCTTGGTTTAATGCTGGATACATTTTTTTCAGTTTTAGGATTTTATTGTTTGAGCAGAGGTCATTACAATTTCTTAAAACATTATACACATAAAAGATAAGTGGCCAGATTCACAAAACTTTTCCCAGGTGCAAACTGGGTTTTGTGAATAGTTGGTATTTACAAAGTCTAGTTTGCCCTTGCAAACTGGGTTTGCTCCCAGGCAAAGTAGTGAGGGAGCCACAATGCTAACGAAGGGGAGAAGGCCTGCATATCCCTGCAAACCCATTAACTAAGGTTTTGCTCCATGCAAGGGCCTTTGTGAAGGTCCTTTCATGGGGCAAATTACTGCTGACAAAAACCTGGTGGTAATCTATGAAACTGTAGTGGTTGGCAGAGGTTCTGCGGCCCCCAACCCCTCCCTGCTCCCTGATCACCAACCTGAGAATAAAAATAAATATTTTCATAGTGTAGGGTCCCACCCCAGTCCTGATCTCCCACCCAGTAATAAAAAAAACTGTTTCCATAGTGTGGGGTCCCTCCCTCTCCCTGATCTCCCACTCATAATGTTAAAACATTATTTCTGCAGTGTAGGGTCCCTCCCCATTTCCCAGTCTCCCATCAGTAATGTTAAAACATTATTTCCGTGGTGTAGGGTCCCTCCCCATTCCCTGATCTACCACGCAAAATGTACAAGTCAATTTTCCATAGTTTAGTGGTCCCTCCCCATCCCTGGTCACTGTTCGCTGTCCCCAAGTGAACATAACCTATTCTCTGGTAGTCAAGGTTCCCTTCCCCCACTCTGCTAAGTGTGACCAACCACCCTATTTCCCCCATCCCAATCTTCTGTTTATGACCAGCACAGCCTTCTTCACATCACCACAGCTGTCTGCCAACTGTGTCCTCTTGGAGCGTGTACTGTATACAGTCTTGCTGCTTGACTTGTGATAGGTCAATCACAGTCAAGGAAAAGTACTGTATACAGAAAGTGCTAAATAAGGGCTTAGTCGGTGGCCAGTCACGGTGATGTGAAGAGGGCTGTGCTGGTCACCAACTGAGGGTCGGGTTGGGGGGAGTGGGGTGGGGATCTATGTCTGACTGGGTGGGGGGTCCACTAGGCTACCAGGAATAAAATTATTTTAATACAGAGATGGCAATACCAGGGAGGGGGGAGGAACACTGGACTACCAGTAATAAAATTTATTTATTTGTATGGGGAGGGCAATCAATGCCAGGGAGGGAGGGAGGAGGGATCACCACACTATGGAAAATATATTTCATAATATTGGGAGGGAGATCGGAGACCGGGGATGTGCCCTACACTATGACTGCTAAACTTTATTTGTTCAATCATATAAATCGATCATTAAAAAGGCAAAAAAGTAGAGTAAAAATAGACAAATGGCTGAAAGTGGGTTAAAATGAATTAAAATACAAGCATAATTCATATGTAGGTTTAAAAAATAAGATTAAAATTTAAGTCCATGCAGTGACCATAAATATTTGTGCACTGAGCAGATAATACAGTTTAAAAAAATAGTTTGATTTATACAGGTGTATGTCTTAGAAATATTTGTTTTCTCACTTTCTGAATAATTGCTAGGTATTTGGTGACATTTATCATGATAATATCATCTTCTACTATGAATAGAATAACAAATATTTTTTTTTACCTGATGTCTGTATGGAGTTCAGATTAGGTAGTATCCATTTCCTTCTGGCCTTGTTGCACCTGGTACAGTATAAAACAACATGACAGAGGTCTTCAATTTCTTTACTATTACAGTTTCTTAGTTTTGATTCCAGGATAGATGCTTTACTAAATCTAGGCATTAGTAGGTTAGATTCAAACATCTCAGTTTTATATTGGCAAATAATTTCCTAAGGAAATGGTTTGTTAACACATCCAAATATTACCTGCATTTGAAGGTGCATTCATTTTCACTATGCCATTTGGTGAATCTTGACTTTGAGACTGCAATATGGTCTTTCTCTATATAGTGAACTATAATTTTCTTAAGTATGAACGAGTTGTAAAAGCATCCAAAATATCCAATATACTGTTTGTGATTTCAGAATTTAGTTCTTCCCAGATACTTTGTTCATAAAAGTTTGATTTGCCAGGTGGGATGTGCAGTGGCATCACCCAGGATGAAACACAATTCTGCAGCATTTTGCAGCACTCTGCAGAATGCTGCAGAAGACCTACTGAATAAAGCAATGTAATTTCAATGATAATTAGTCCCGTTTGTCATTCAGAAAAATGTGCCACTGCCAGGATAGAGTGAATGTCAGTTTCTTGGATGACAAAGGGGACTAATTGCCATTGAAACTACATTGCTTTATTCAGGAGGTCTGCTGCAGCACACTACGGAGTGAGTTAAATGTGTGTTTTATCCTGGGGGATGCCACTGTATATGTTAAAAATAATTAGCTTTATCCTGTTTTTACTACACGTGGTAGAAATGTAATTGTCTGTGATACTAAGTACTTTGTAATGGCTGAAGCCATCTACTTTTATACACATTGTTAAGCCCCCTGAACATCATCCCATCCTAGAGAATTTTCTACCTGGTTTCTGAATTAAATAATAGCCATTAATGTTGAAATCATGTTCAGGGTTATGCCCAGTTTCCTGTAGGTAGGTTAAAATTGATTGAGTTGTAATGGATTTCCATTCTGGTTAACAAATTTTGTAAAAAGCCCAGCTATGTTTCATGATATTATGCATCCTGGTATTTTATTAAAATTTTAAACAAAGTTGTTATTCAGCTCACTATCCTCATGGGTGCTGTGGTTAATGTGATTGATGACAGGTGTTTGATTCAGTCAGTTATAATCTTCTAGAGACACAAATCTATTAGAGATGGGAATCAAGGGATTGATTTCACAGTGTGCTGGATTAATATTTATATTTCTGATGGTATTTTCTGTTTGGGTTATATTTTTTTGCAAGTGCAATGAGTTACTCGGGGACCAGAGGGAATCCTCAACCAGGTAGTAGCCCAATGGGTTCAAACTGCCAGCTTTCCCCATGATTCTGTTGGTTATATTCTGATTTTTTAAGAGGATATCAATTTGGCTGCAGTCTGGTAAAGGATTAGGTCTGTGAAATTTTTAGGCTCCATTACTTCCTAGTTTAACTTGAAGGATATGACTACATAATACTTTGGACAGTTTAGTATCATTTTCATTTTCAGGTATTGGAAAGCCAAATAACCTTAAGATGACCAGTTTACTATTTGTTTTGAAGAATTGGGGATCATTTTATTTTCCCATATCTGAATTGAACAGGTTAGCCCTCAAGTTCAAGGAGTCCAGCCTGTGACGGTTAATCCATATGTAACTGGTAATTCTGGATGAAGAGCAGAAATATCCACTGTTTCTACAAAGGGTTTTGTTTTGCATCTAGCTGTGATCAGGATATAATTTTCCTCCAGGGATAATTCCAGGCCTGTTTTGAGGAGATTCAGTATCAGTTATTTCAGCAATATTGTATTTTCATTGTCTGATCTTTTAATTCCATAAATCCTTACAAATGATTGGTTTAAAATGTGGGAGATGTAAAGGATTTGTGTTATGTTTTTCAGTACCAGTTTGCAGTGTTATGTGAGAGTTAACAATTTGCCTAACATATTTGCTTGGGTTACTGTGCTGTACTATATTTACTGATGGGGGTTCACTGTTTTCAGTTTCAAATATCACTGTTATTATTATTTTTTTTACAATGATTTGTATCATAGATACATAGATACATAGACAGTGTCAGCAGATAAGGGCCTATGGCCCACCCAGTCTGCCCATTTGAGCGTGTAAGTTCAGTTTGTTTTCCTAGAAGTCTGTTGCCCCTTACCCCTGACCTCCAGAATTCCTTTATGTCTATCCCATGCATTCTTATATCCCGTGATTGTTTCAGCCCCACCACTTCCTCTGGCAGGGTGTTCCACTTGGTCCACCACCTGTTCTGTGAAGAAATTCTTCTCATGTTTCCTCTGAATCATCCTCCCTCCAACTTCATCCCATGCCTCTTGTCCTGGAACATCTTTTTCACTTAAAATAGTGTTTTCCTGCACCTGTTCCTCCCTGTAAGATACTTGTATGTCTCTATCATATCCCTCTCTCCTCCTCTCCTCCAGGAGTACATGTTCAGTTCATTCAACCTGTCTTCATAGGACTTGTGATGCAATCCATGCACCATCTTTGTTGCCCTCCTTTGAACCTTCTCTACCCTGTCTATGTCCTCACGAGGTATGGTCTCCAGAACTGTACACTGTACTCCAGGTGGGGCCTCACTAGTGTCTTGTATAGCGGAATTATGACCTCCCTTTCCTGCTGGTGATGCCCCTGCCTATATATCCCAGCATCCTATTTGCTTTACCTGCTGCCTTGTCACACTGTTTCCTACCTTGAGGTCATCAGAGATGACAACCCCAACATCCCTTTCCTGCTTGGTGCATGCTATATCTCACCCCCAACTGATATATTGTGCCAGGGTTTTTGTGCCCCATATGCATTATCTTGCACTTCTTTGCATTGAATTTCAACTGCCAAACCCCTGACCATTCTTCAAGTTTCTGCAGGTCGCTTCTTATTCTGTCTACACCCTCTGGTGTGTCTACTCTGTTACAGAGCTTTGTGTCATCAGCGAACAGTGAAATTCTGCCTTCTAGGTCCTGCATAATGTCACTGATGAAGATGTTGAATAGGACCGGTCCCAGCACTGATCCCTGTGGTACCCCACTGGTCACTCTTCCCTCTGTGGAGTGACAGCCATTTACCACTACCCTCTGTGTCCTGCCACCCAGCCAGTTACCTACCCACCACACTACTGTCCAGCCCACACCCATATTCCCCAGTTTGTGTAATAGTCTTCTATGTGGCACAGTGTCAAAGGCCTTGCTGAAGTCCAGATAGGCCATGTCCACTGCCCTCCCCTGATCATTCTTTGTGCTTGAGGTTATGTTGTCTGTTAAGTCGGTTGGGGTATTTTTCCTTGAGTATTTATTCTCTAATACATCTTGCTCATCTACAAGTTCAATACCGCCTTTTCCATTTTTTGCAATCCCAGAATTCTTCTATTTTGGTCTTGATTTGGTGGTTAGAGATTATTTTAGTTTCTTCCTCTTTTTATTCTTATTTTTCTTGTTTTTCTTATTTTTTTTTTTTTTTGTATTTGCTTTGTTTCCCTCTTATTTCTTTTCATCTGATGGAATCAAAATTGAAGGGAATTCTGGTCTTAAAGTGGTTAGATGGGGGGGCTGATTTCTATATAGAATTGTTCTATTGATGAAGAATCCCTTGGGGGATGGATTGAGTTTAGAATTCTTATAATATCATCTAACCTAGTCCTGTTATTTATGTTGTCTGTTCTTATAGTTTTTATGTCATTACGTATAATCACCAGGTGTTCCATAACCATAAGGTTAGCAGCATACTGGTTTTCCATAGTGGTGGTAATATCTTCACTTAAGAAAGTTGGAAAATAATTAGGGGATTTATTGGAGCAAAGTTTTCCATGTGTATTGACCAGGTTACTTTCTTCTAAAAAAATGTTATTTCTGTAGATTGAGGACTCAGGTGGGGTTAATTGAGTCAGAGCTTCCTGTTTGTGATTTACAGAGTTTAGTCATTCTTTGTTTTGCTTGTCTAATTCATTAAGGCCTGTTATGGTAGTCTGAAGTTCAATTATGATCTCATCTATATTAGTGTTTCTAGTTGTTCAAATATTTTGTTCCCCTTTGTCTGTAGAGTTTGTACTATTGTTCATACTGTTAATCTCCTGCAGACTCTTAGAGGGTATAGAGACACAACTGGCTAGTAAATTGATCTCAGTAATGTTATGGGGGCTAAGAAGTTGATCAGAATGGTCTTGCTCTGATTTCTAACAAGAGGTTGAGATCTATCCAGGTCCACAGACAGCCATACGTACCGGTGGTGGGAGCATGTGGGTTCCTTTTGCAGCTAACGCAGATACTCAAGATATAACATAAACAAATAGT
Source organism: Neoceratodus forsteri (assembly GCA_016271365.2). NCBI lineage: Eukaryota > Metazoa > Chordata > Ceratodontiformes > Ceratodontidae > Neoceratodus > Neoceratodus forsteri. The sequence continues at coordinate 534,729,742 of CM057449.1, read as the reverse complement.
AATACACAAACAATCTGAAAAGATCCCACAAGGAGATGCTTTTTAGTGCAACACACTTATTTCTTAAAAACATGTCTGAAGAAGTGAACATAAAAAAACTTGAAGAGGAATGCATAGCCAGCTTTCAGCAAGCAGAGTGACAGTGAAATTCTAGAGTTGTATTCATCTACCTAAAAAGGAGAAGTCACTCATCAAGATATCCCAGCAGGGAGATTCAGTCCAGTAGCAGGAGGTGAGGGCCTCTAATACTTCACTAGTTACAAGCACAACCACGAGGTCAGAGTTCCCTCAGGCTAACTTGAGGAATTTTAGTACCAGCCTCAGGAATATGAGAATGAGTCAGTGGAATCAGTTTTGAGTGGGTGTGATATCAGTGAGAGGGTCAGAAGGAGTGTCCCACTCATAAAGAGGGAGAGGTGGGGAGGAGTAGCAAATGTGGGAGAGAGTGGGAGGGCAGGTCTATCTACATAGTGAGCCACAGGTAAGCATGGGTATGAAGATGGCTGGTAAATGCAAAAGCAAGGAAGTTATACCAAATACAGAGAGAGCAAGAGGTGGGGGTATAGACTGGCATGTTTCAGAAAAGAGGCTCCCCTCTGATTCTCATTGTCAAGGAGGTGGCATTGTGGGGGGTGTACACCAGGAAAATACCTGATTGCTTTATTAGCTCTGTGGTCCTGCTATGTCAGATCTACACTATCGCATACTGGTACTTGGGGTCCTCATTTGCTGTACAGTTCAATGGTAATGGCTATGCATACAAAGGTGTGAGGTGAGCCATGCTGCCTGCTTAGCCAAAGTGTCCTTTGGTTTGCAGGCTAGGACAAGACAGGGTGAGCCCACTCCCTCATTTACTATTTCCATTCATGGAGCTAGGTCTGCTTTGGTGAATGTGGCTGGCAGCTATGTATCATCTACTACTGGAGCCCCTCAACAGACATGATGCTCTTCAATGGTGAGAAACAAGTAGAGAACCATAAATGTTTTTCTAGTGTAGTTAACTATGCCTATCATTAGTCAGCTCTGCTAGGTTGAGCCTTGGGACAATAAGACTTTCCAGGAGGGAGGTACATCAGTAACACACAGCTGTGCTGTGAGTAGTGCTTCCCCACCTTCACTTCCTGGTGTAGCATGCCTCATGATAAATCTCTACAGCTGTGAGGGACCCAAATCTTAAGAGGAACTGGCTTTAAGATGGTTTAGTTGAACTTAACAACCTGTCAACATTTTGACAGGTAATATCTGAACCAAGATACTGCATGTTCACACAGACCCAAAGCATGCAGTTTGGAGCATAGGAGTGTATGGTCAACCATGCCAATGGCCTTGGACAGTTCAACCAAAGTGCCTCCAATGATCTGACCCTGGTCCCTGGCAGTCTTGACCCTGCTCACCGCATGTGATGAGGGCCATTGTGGTGCTATAGTCCTTATGAAAACTATGCTACTCTGCTGTTAATATGTTGTGGCAGGATCAGTAAGCTTGTTGGCTACAGCCCACTCAAGTAGCTTACTGAATGCACACAGTATTGCAATGGGGTGATATGTTTTGAGACATTTGGTGTCCCCATCCTTTGGCTAGCTTCCAGCTGTCAGGAACAGTGCCAGGCAGAAGAGATGAGTTGAAAATATGCTTGACTAGAGGGTTATGATGGAGTCACCAAGTTTCATAGCTTCGGCTTTCAGGCCATCACATCCAGCACTCCTGTATGGGGAGAGGCTAGTAAGTAGTTTCAGAATGTCCTTGGTTGAAACAGTCTTGAAATTAAAAGGTGATAAAGGGGAATGGGGTCAGAGAGTAGACAGGGGACTCATCCCCACTGGAAGGTGGGAATAAGGAGGTATTAGTAAATTGTTGATTAAAAGCATCAGCGATAATCTCAGCATTGCTACAATTCATTCCTCATTGAAGGAACTGCTAACCAGGTCCTTAATGTTTTCCCCAAAAGACCTTAGGTCTTTCACAGAGTCTAATAGGGCTTCTAGACAGTAGCCCCTCTTGGCAGAGTGGATTGCACATTTGCAGTTGTCTCATTGTCACTATACTCTTGTAGGTCAAACATGGTTTGGGATGCTTTGTAGTGGCACCATTTGTCTCTCTGCTTGAGTAGCTTAAGGAGGTCACTATGGAGCTACTTAGTAGCAGTAAGTAGTAGTTGTAAATTTATTTACAAGGCACCCTTCCTTGGAGGCTCAGGGCACCATACAGGTACAGGCAGGCAGATAAAACAGCAATACCATAAATAAATGAAGAAAGAGAGAAAGAAAGAAAAAAGAAAGAAAGAAAATCCATAATACAAATAAAATAGCTGAATATGACCATTACAGTTAGAACAGTAATTGTATCATCATGAATACCGGAGACTAATCCTGGTCCCCAAAAGCCTGCCTGAACAGGTAAGTCTTTAGCCCCCTGTGAAAGGCCTCCACCAATGAGGCCTCCCTCAGTGTCCTAGGCAGGGCATTCCACAAAATAGGGCCAGCCTCCTCAAACATCTGATACCAGACAATTTCAGCTGGGCCCTTGGAACCAAGAGAAGACACTCCTCAGTGGAGTGAAGGGTGTGTGAAGACAGGTGAGGATACAGGAGCTCAAATAGCTAGCCAGGTGCCACCCAATGTAGGGCTTTGTAGGTTAGTAAACCAACCTTGAAGGTAACACTTCACTCCAAAGGAATAAACAAGGCAGGTACGGAGGGGCTGTTCAAAGTAAGGGAAGGGAGGGACACCAAGGGCCATCATATGAGACTGGACAGAGGAGGGTTCAGGAGGGAGATGAGGAGACACTTTTTTACAGAGAGGGTGGTGGCTGGGTGGAATGCTTTACCTGCAGAAGTGGTATCCAGTAGAACAGTGGACTGATTCAAAAGAGGATGGGACAGGACAAGGGGAAGGGTCAATGAAGGGGAAGGGTGGAAGGGAGGGGCAGCTGCAGAATAAGGGGTGCTAGCTGCACATTCAAACAGACTTGATAGACCTCTAGGCCTTTATCTGCTGGCAAATTTCATATGTTCATATGTTCACAGGCAGCCAGTGCAGGTAACATAGAACCAGGGCCACATGACTAAACCTAGGGAGGCCAGTCAGCAATCTGGATTAGCGTGTGTTACTGTAGTCCAGCCTACCCATCACAAATGCATGCACTAGTGATGGCAGATCTTCAGGAAAGACAAGGGACTTAACCCACTTGATATTTTAAAAATGGTGAAAGCCTTTTCTCACAACAGCAGATAACTGAGACTCCAGTGTTAGCCGATCATCAAAAATGACTCCCAGCTATTTCACCTTAGCAGAAGCCAGCAGCCTGGGTGACCTGAGCTGAAGCCCCATCTCTCCCATGAATACTTCTGCTCCCCCATCCCACCTCAATCACCAGCACCTCAGTCTTGCCCAGGTTAAGTCTCAACCAGCTAGATTCCATCAACTTCTGAATTTCAGACAGGCACAAATTCAGCACTTTGAGGGATCAGGCATCCCGGGTGTAAAAGACAAATACAATTAGGGTTGGGTGGATTGTTCCATGGGAGATCCAGACCCCTGTATCAAATGTGAAATCCACAGACATGGATAAATACGGACTTCACAGCAGAAGTCCAAGTCCAGGTCTATGGAAATGCCATTTTGTTTACTGTTGCCATGGGGATGCAATCGACATGCTCGCTCCACATACAGGTGGCCAGCAGTATCCAGTCAGGCAACAGACAGTCACATAATGCACTCACATTATATAACCGTGCTGCGAGAACAATGTGGCCCAGACGAGAGAGGAGGACAGTTGGAGGAGCAGGAGCACTTCGGCAGAGACACTGCCAGAAAACGTTGACAAGCAACTCCCCCAAAAAAACCCATAAAATATAAAAACAAATATATGAAGGAAGGGAAGAGAAACTAGGGAGAGTCAGAGAAAGGAGACTTACTGGGGAAGGGGAGGAGAGAGAAACTAATCATTGGGGGAAGGTGACAGCAGATCGGGAGTCGGAACTTGGTGGGACTATAGAAAGGAGGGATCTGGAGGGACTGGGGAGATAGTGGTGGCCTGGGTGGCTGCCAGTGGGGGATGCAAAAGACAGGCAGTGTGGTGGTGTGACTGTATGTACATGAGCAAGGGCAGGTTGGCAAAATCTTTGACTTGTGGCATTGCAGAAGATCCAGAGGAGAGAGGGAGAGACTACAGGAGGCCCAAGAGAACTTTTACAGTTCCAGAAAATCCCAAATGAAACTTTTTTCTTTTCTTGGCCTCAGACAGTGTAGCTGTGTACATGAGAAAGGGCAGGCAGGCAAACTATTTGACTTGTGCCATTCCAGATATAGAGGAGAGAGGAAGAGACTATTGGGGGCCCAAGAGAGATTTTACGGTTACAGAAAATCCCAAATGAAAGTTTTTTTCTTTTCTTGGCCTCAAACAGTGTTGCTGACTGTGTATATGAGAAAGGGCAGGCTGGCAAAATCTTTGACTGATCCAGAGGAGAGAGGGAGAGACTACTGGGGCTCCAAGATAAATTTTACAGTTACATAGAATCCCAGTTTTTTTTCCTGGTTTCAGTGCGGCTGTGTGTACAGGGCAAGGGCAGCAAGGTGGCAAAATAAATCTTTGACTCATGCATCCAATCACAAAGCATAATCACTTGTTTACATTCATTCATGATCTCATCCAGAAGGGAGAGAGAGACTGGAGGGTGGCTGATGATAAATTGTACAGTCCTAGAAATCCCAAATAAAATTTATTTTCCTGGCTTCAGTGGCTGTGTGTTCAGGGCAAAGGCATCAGGATGGCAAAATAAATCTTTGACTTGTGACATCGAGAGTGGAGAGAGAGAGAGAGAGAGAGAGAGACTGTAGGATGGCCCAAGATAAATATAACAGTCCCAGAAATCACAAATAAATGTTTTCTCCTGGCTTCAGTGTGGCTGTGTGTACAGGGCAAGGGCAGCAGGGTGGCAAAATAAATCTTTGACTTGTGCAGTCCAGAGGAGAGAGAAAGAGACTGCAGGGGGACTACAATAAATGTAACAGTTGCAGAAATCCCAAATAAAATTTATTTTCCTGGCTTCAGAGGGGCTCTGTGTACAGGGTAAGGGCATCAGGGTGGCAAAATAAATCTTTGACTTGTGCCATCCAATCACGAATCACAATCATTTGTTAACATTCATTCACAATCTCATCCAGAGGGGAGAGAGAGGAACTGCAGAGTGGCTGATGATAAATGTAACAGTCCCAGAAATCCCAAATAAAATGCTTTTTCTGGCTTCAGTGTGGCTGTGTGTACAGGGCCAGGGCAGCAGGGTGGCAAAATAAATCTTTAGCTTGTGCCATTCAATCACGAATCATGATCACTTGTTAACATTCAGTCACAATTTCATGTATTAAAAAAAAGTACTGTTCCAACAAACACCTTAAACGTTGATGCACCTGTGCTGTTGGCTGTGGGTGGCCCAGGGGATAATCTGACTTTGTGACTTGTAGCAGGTGGTGTACAGTACAACACAAGTAAAGTACAAGTACTGTACACACAAGTTTCATCATCATCACTAATTCCCCGTTATTCCTCCTGATCATCATTAGTTTTATAGTGTATCAGTTACATTATGTATAAGCGTTAACCAACCCCCAGTGTGGGACTGTGCTGATTGTGGCTATGCACCAGATATGTCTGCATTTCCAATTCAAATTCTGAGACACACTTAACAGCTGCTGAATTTGGTCACTTAACAGTAACTAACTGTATTGTAGGAGTCAGTCCGATCATCTTGGAAGGAAGTGGTGGTGGACTGCTGTGCCGTTGGTGTGCTGTAAACAGTCAATAGTCATGACAGTAAATTTGTCCCTGACCTGTGGGTGGGAGTCATCAGAAGGACATCATGTTAGTTAGAGGTATCTTTTGTTACAGGTTAGAATACTAATAAAAAATGGATCAAAGTGTTGATAAGGGGCATTCTGTTTCACAGGTAGGCAGTGGCACTGCAAAAGACAGCAATCAGCCTGAAAAGGGAAAACAAAATCAAACCCCAAAAAGTTATTTTTCTTGTCTAGGGTTTCATCTTCCAAGTGAATGCTTGAATCCAAAAAAGAGGAATGTCTCTGATCATCATCAGTCAGAAGTATAGAAAAAGTTATGTAGTTAAAAAAACTGAAAGTGTGGTGGGTACCACCCACAGAGGCGCCCAATGGAATGAAACAATTGCATACTATGCTACTGTCAGTCCCTCATCCAATTCTTCTGAGGTTGAACCCGAAGAGGGTAATAATAAAGATGAAGAGAATGATCAGGCAGCACAAGGTTTACTGGAGGGGATGGAAATTGCTAAGGAGGAAGAAACACGCAAAAATGTTTTGGTTGTGAAGGGGGGCAGTGGGATTAAACCACAAGAGGAACAGGCCCATGAAATATCCCGGGGTGGGGACTCTGAAAAGGTTCCCTTTCTGGGAAAAAACTAAAAAAATATCATCTTTTGTTTAGTCTTACTTTTCCATTAGTGCTTCCAATGACTTGGTAGCAACATGCGCTATTTGTAAATGGCCAATCATCAGGGTAAAAAGAAAGGAGCATTGGGAACTTCAGCACTGAAAAGGCACCTAGACAGATGTCATAACATTACTGAGAAGTCCAGTTGTTAGTCTTGAAGAGAAAGTGACAGTGATAACTCACTACACTCAGGGGTAACTCCCATAGATAAAAGCAGTGGCAGCCCCCGAAGCACTACTGAAACTCCTCCACCACTACTTCCTGATGTTCGCAGAACTCCTCCAACTATTATTGAAAGTGACCATGTGTTCATAAGCCCCCCTCCTTCAAGGAGACAGCTTACCATCTCCAAAACATATGAGCATAAAGCCAAATATGCCTCAACTCACCCTGTTGCTGTTACAATAACCAAAATAAATTTCAGAAAAGATAGCTTTTGATTTGCTATCATATAACGTGGTTGAACATATAGGATTCAGGTGGCTGTTTGAGTACCTCAAACCTTGATATAGTATACCATCATAGAAATACTTCTCAACAACAGGGATTCCAGATCTTTACGATGTCATATGAAAAAATTAAGATGTGTCTTATGCAATGCTGTTGGGAGGGTGGTGCATCTCACAACAGATATCTGGACAAGCTGTCAGTCTGAACCCTTCATGTCTATTGTGGCACATTGGGCATATTTTGATAATTCACATGGGACTGGGGACAGTGAAGCATTGCAGTTTGCTGTTCTAAGAATGTTTTATTTTCTATCTGAACATACCTCATACAACATCACTGAAAAGCTCCAAAAACCAATACAGCAATGGTTCACTTCACAGGGACTGTCAGATGGCTTTATAGTTGCAGATAATGGGTCCAACATAAGGAATGCCTTGGAGATGGGGAGCATTGTTCACATCCGCTGCTTTGCACATTGCTTTAATTTAATAATTCACCATTTTCTCGATGACAACAGGGAGGTTAAGGCTCTCATTAGCACTGCTAAAGAATATGCACTCATTTCAGTCACTCAAGCAAAGCCTATCACTTGTTTGAAAAATACAACAGGAGCACAGTTTACCTTTGCAGACTGATCCAATACATTTCTATTTGATGGAATTCAACCTTTTATATGTTCCAAAGGCTGCTGAAACAAAAGAAAGCTGTCAGGCAGTACACCTTAGAAAATAAAATTGGTGATGTAGATGTCTGTATTACTCCACCACAGTGGGTCATGCTGGAATTTCTAATTTTCTTTTTCCAGCCATTTGATGAAATCACATGCAAACACAGCAGCTCTCAGCCAGATGATACCCCTAATAAACCTTTTAAAAATTCAGATTTAATCTGATTATGGAAAAGTTAAAGAAGCAAGATATGATCAGACAGGCTACCTGTAGTGCTGCTGACACATGCAGGTTGCCCCGCAGAATACAAGATCTAACAAGATGTATGGTCAAAAAAGTTGAAGAAGATGATAAACTATGTAAAATGCTTCATTCTGAGTATTACATTAAAGCAATAATCTTGGACCCACAATACAAACTGAAGGAACTATTGAGTGATGATGATGACACTTGTTTCGAGATAAACAAGAAATAATTGACGAGGTGCATGCTGTCATGGAACAGAGTACAACAGCACCACCACATTCAGAATCTTCTTCACAACACAGCACAGCATCAGGTGGCCTATCCCATACTGTTGTGACATTTCCTCCCTCTTCCTTCTCAGCCACTCCAGCCGAATCTTCTTCACCACCAGCCAAGGATAGCACTGTCCCACAGTCACTTGGTTCAGCTTTATGTCTCTGGAGTTACTTAGAAGATGTACTTGTAACATCTTTTTCCTCTGCTTCTTGTAACACAGCATCAGCACAGACCATTTTTGAAATGTACCTGGTAAAGTCCAATATGAGCTGGAATGCTGCTCCTTTGAAATTCTGGAAATCCAAACAAAATATGTGGCCTGCTTTAGTAAACATTGCAATGAAGTACATGAATTGCCCTCCGACTAGTGTGTGTTCAGAGTGATTGTTTAGTTCAGCTGGTAATGTCATTACTGACACATGATCCTGTTTAATACCAGAAAATGCTGAGCGCCTTACATTTCTCAAAGTCAACATTCCTCATCTTAATTTCAAATATGATACCTGAATAAAACATACACTGACTACTCTGAGCAGGCCCTATCCACAAAACACTTTCAAGAATTTGCGCCTGTGGTGAAAATCTTTTGTGAATAGGGTCTACTACATGAGGTAGCAATTAATTGCAACAGGTCAGGTCATGACAGACTAGGCCAGGCCACTGTTAGTTGAGTAATCACATGATCAGCACAGAACAGAAAAAAAACAATAACATCAGTAGGTTCAGAGTCCAAATACAGCAAATAACTGCATTTCATGTCACAAACTTACTTGGTGGTACCTGGTACCACTATCTGATCTGGAAGATAGGGTACTGCTGTCTACTACTACTACTATCACTTTTTGTCCACATGAGTCACAACTACTACTACTTAGCACTTTTTGTTCTTACTCCAGTCCTTACTACTACTACTTGTCACTTTTTTTGCCCTCAGCAACTGATCCTGATTGCACTGTGTTAATTGTCGTACAGTGCATGGCTTATTTATTTATTTATTTAAGAGCTTTACCAGGCAGGCATACTGAGCAGGGTACAGCTCAATTCCAGATATGCCCTGGAGGTGGGGACAGTGGGGAAAAAATACAGTAGAAATGCAAATAGAAATACAATTGAATATACGGTTAGGTAACAGTAGAAAATACAATGGAGTAAATGTACAGTATGTACAGCTTAGATGTGCAGTAACGAAAAAAAGGCAATAATGCACATATATCTATGAACGCAGTGGTACAGTTGTGCTAGACCACTATCTACCAGCTGAGGTGGTCTATAATGCATAGCAGTATCCACAGTACTAGGTTGTAGAACAGAGTACACTGTGGTACGGCATAGGTAGGGGTCTGTGAAAATGCAAGTGCGGAGCACAGCAGCTCAGTAAGCTGAGCAGAAGTTGGTGACAGGCATGATTCTAGGCCCTCATCCATGCAAGTTGCAAGAGCATGTAGTGGTGAAGTGCATCTTGGGAGAGAGTTGAGCATTTGTGTGCTGAGGTGGTATGCCCCTATGTCTGCAGGCAAGAGGTTCCATAATTTTGTCATGCGGTATTTAAAGCAGCCTGGCCATTAGCAGTGGACATGTGAGGGATGAGGAGAAGCCAGGAATCCATGTTCCTGAGAGAATAAGCAGGCGGGGGAAGAGCTGCTAGGGTGGCTGCAAGGTAAGAGGGGAGGGACTGTGCCAAGAATTTAGCTGTGGTCCTGGCACAGTGGATCTGTCTCCGATCTTGGAGAGAAGGGAGGTCTAAGGACTGATATAGGTCACAGTGATGGGTTGTGGGTGGGGGGCAAGCCAGGGCAAAACAACAAAATGAGTAGAAGAGAGGATAAAGTCTGGTGAGGGAGGACTTGGGAGCTGCATTATAGACTAGGTCCCCATAGTCCAGTATAGGGAGAACCATTTTTTGTATGATTGCTGTGTGCGTTGGCAGGGGGATGCAACTTTTGTTGTGGTATAAAGCACCCAGCATGGGGTACAGTTTCTTGTAGATCGCATCAATATGCGCAGAAAAGTCAAGGTGCTGATCTAGCCAGACCTCAAGGTAATGGAATGATGTACATGCCTCCAGGGAGCAGCCATCAAGGGTGTGGTAGATAGGGGTGGTATGAAGTCGAGAGAGTTTTGCCCTTGTGTCGAATGTGAGGGAGACAGTTTTCTTAGGATTTAGAAAGAGTTGATTAGAATGAAATCAGAGCTGGACATTGATGAAGTCCTGCTGGAGTCTGGTTGATACTTCAGAGGAAGATGGACCAGAGGAATACAGTACTGTTTCATCTGCATACATGTGAATGGAAGTATGTAGGCAGGCCGAAGGCAGATCATTTAAGAAGATGGAAAACAGCATTGGGCCAAAGACTGAGCCTTGGGGGACCCCTGTAGTGACAGGGATGGAAGTGGAAGTGGAAGTGCCAATTCGGACAGATTGGGACCTGCCTACCAGGTATGAATGGAAACAAGTGGTCGCAGAACCTGATAGCCTGACGAAGGAGATCTTGGACAGATGCAGGGCATGAGAGACTGTGTCAAAGGCCTTCGCAAGGTCCACGAAAATAGTCGAGATGATGCACCCATTATCCATTCCCATGAGGATGGAGTCGGTGAGTCTTAGTGCAGAGGTGATGGTAGAGTGCAACTTCCTAAAACCAGCCTGGTATGGATTGAAGAAGGAGGTGGATTCGAGAAAGGAGGTGAGCTGGGAGAGCACGAGGCATTCCTGGATTTTGGCTAGGATGGGGAGAAGCGAGATAGGGTGGTTGTTGCCCAAAGAGGAGGAATCACCACCTTTATGGAGGGGGGATGACTGTGCCATGTTTCCATTTAGAAGGGATCGATCCTTGCGTGAAGGAGCGGTTAAAGAGAGCAGCCAGTGGGTTGGCAATGGCTGGGGTAGATAGGTGGAGCATTTTGGAGTCAAGTCCTGAGGGGAATTTATCTTGGGAGGGATTGAGTGACCCAAAGGCTTTTAATACCTCTGCAGGGGTAACTAGGCAAAAGGAGAAGTGGTAGGACGGAGGAGTGGGTGGGATAGATAGGGGTGGCTGTACGGGATGGGGCAGAATAGAGGACAAGAGAGAGAGGATGCGCAGTTTGTAAAAAAGGAGTTAAGCTCAGTGGCCACAGTGCTTGGAGCAGTGACAATGTTACCTGCCATGTTGAGGGCAGGTGTGGGGGGGGGTTGGGCCAGAGGGGAGAAAAGAGATTTAATGGACTTCCAAAACTTTGTTGGGTAATTAAAGTTAGAGTGGAAGGAGGCCTTGAAGTAATTAATTTTTGCCTGCCTCGTGCAGGCATTCCACAGCGAACGGTAGTGTTGAAGTGCCACTTGAGAACCTGTTACCGTATAGGATTTCTAGGCTCGGTCTCTGACTTGAAATTGATCTATGAGATCAGTGGTCACCCAAGGTAAGTGGGCACCCCTTACCCTGGACCTTCTGAGTGGCACATAGTAGTCCCAGATGGCAAGGAATCTGGCCGTGAAGAATTCAAGGGCAGCATCGATGGAGGGCGTCCATGGGATGTAGGACCAATTGACATTATTCAGGTCAGATAGGAGTGGGGTCAGGTCCAGGGATTTATAGGACCTATTGAATAGAGTACGGGGAGCGGAGCCTTAGGTCTGAATATTTTCCGCACTATGTATATCATGTGGTGATCACTGACAGAGTCCGGTAGGAGGCCTGCATCAAGTATACAATGGGGGTGGGAGGTTAGGGCACAGTCCAATATGGTATGGTTCTTGGATTTGTAGTTCAGGCGAGTGGGTTCTGTGATATGTTGGGACAGGTTTAGCGCATTCACCTGGCTTCATAATTTGGAGCTAGCACTGAAGAGCCAGTTCAGGTTGAAATCACCAAGGATGTGTAGCTCACCACCAGCTGCGAGGGATTTTAGGGTGCCTAAGTGGTCCAGGACGATGGGCAGCATGGTACCTGGGGAGCAGTAGAACCCTGCTACGTATAAGGAAATTGAGTGAGGGAGTGAGATTTTGGTTAACAGGGAGCCTGTAGACTGCGTGGGTAAGGAGAGCATGATTGGGGTGAACTGGAGCTTGGACAAGATAAACATGTCAGTGCCCCCACCCTTCCTTTTACCCTGGAGGTCCTGCCAAATGAGGGAGTAGCCAGGGACAGAGAACTCTGCATCCAGACTGTGGGGCTTCAGCCAGGTTTCAGTAATGATTAGGATATCAGGGCACAGTGATAGAATGCTTGGTTGGAGTGCCGTGGGTTTGTTCAAGAGGCTGAAAATATTTAGGTGTGCTATTTTGAAAACCCCTTGGTAAATGGAGAGCAGGGGTATTGAGGTGTCCAGTATGGGGGGAGTTTGGACCAGGGTTACGCTCAAATATCCCTGGCTAAGAGGAGAGGTCGGGTCAACAGTTGTTTTGCTAGAAGCATGGCCCATTGTAACTTCTGGTGGGCAGGGGGTTGCTGAGGTGTCCTCAAGATAGGCGAAAAGCTGAGTGGAGGGGAGACATTTAAGGCTGTCAACCCTGCATGGGGGTGGGATGGTAGCTCCAAGTTTCCAGTTATGCCTACGATAAAGAAGAGGCTGCTCAAAGGAGGAGGTTGTGTGGTAATGGAGTGTGGCAACCACAGTGTTGATTGTTAGGGAGCTAGGTAGCGGTTGCTGTTCAGGGTAGGAGGAGGGTGGGAGGGATAATGTAGTTGTAAGCAGGCAGATTATGGCTAGAGAGAGAGGCAACATGTTAAGCTGTGTTTAAGCAGCAGCAGCTGCTAGGATGGCCACTAGTGTTGGAAGAGAATAACCTGCAAAGGGAAAAGTGGGCTGATTGGTTCTGGCAGTCATGAGGGACAGCCTGAATATGTGACCGCTCACCAAGGGCGGTGGTGGGGCAGCTGCACAGAGCGCCAGCAGGGACACACACTCACAGAGCAGACAACAAGCTGGTGCTCTGCCTTAGACTTCAGCTCAGTACCTGGGGAGATTCGGCATTCTGTGGGGCTCAGGGGAGGGCAGAAGATCCTGTTGCCCTCACGACCACCTTTAGAGCTGGAGAGATCCAGTGTTCTGCGGGGCTCAGGGGAGGGCAGGAGATCCTGTTGCCCTCATGACCACCTGTAGAGCTGGGGAGATTCAGAGTTGTGTGGAGCTCAGGAGAGGGCAGGAGATCCTATTGCCCTTGCAACCACCTGTAGAGCTGGGAAGATTTGGCATTCTGCGGGGCTTGGGGAGGGCAGGAGATCCTGTTGCCCTTGCAACCACCTATAGAGCTGGGGAGAGAAGAAATGGGCAGAAATTAAATAAGGTAGGGAGAAGGAGGGGCTGGATACGGGCGCAGAGATAACACGCAATGACCTGAATTCAAATTAAATTATGGGGGATTTGCAATTAAAGCATACAGTTAATACGAACTACCACAGTGTCTTGGGGCTAGCATTAGTCTGCATTCAGAACTTTAAAGCATGTGCAGTACAAAATGGTAAGGGGCTTAAAGCTGACCTGAATTCGAATTAAATTGGGAGGGGGGGATTTGCAGCTAAAGCATACAGTTAATATGAACTGCCAGTGTTTAGGGGTTAGCATTAGGCTGCATTCAGAACTTTAAAGCATGCGCAGTACAAAATGGTAAGGGGCTTAAAGCTGCCTTAAGCCCCAGTTGCACAGCATTTTTTTATTTATTGATCTATTTATTTATTTTAAAACTTCTAAGCTTGCTAACTGAACAGAGTTAAAGACATGTAAATCTGAATCAACTAAATAACATATGCACATAAACACAGACATAATCCCTTCAATACAGTACTGGCAGAAGACTTTTAGAGCAGGAAATAAAATTCTTATTAAATTAAAGTTCCCTCTAGCTTGGCTTAAATACTGCAAGATAGTGATGAAGATGGTCAGAAAAAACTATCTGTGTGGCTCTGCTGATGGAAAAGTCCAGGGTCTTTGTTTGAAAAGTAAAAGGTGCCAAAGTTCCACACACTCACAGAGAAGACAACAAGCTGGTGCTCTGCATTAGGCTTCAGGTCAATACCTGGGGAGATTTGTCATTCTGTGGCGCTCAGGGTAGGGCAGGAGATCCTGTTGCCCTCACAACCACCTCTAGAGCTGGGGAGATTCGGCATTCTGCAGGGCTCGGAGGAGGGCAGGTGAGCCTGTTGCCCTCAAGACCATCTATAGAGCTGGGGAGATTCGGCATTCTGTGAGGCTCGGGGGAGAGCAGGAGATCCTGTTGCCCTTGTGACCACCTGTAGAGCTGAGGAGTTTCGGCATTCTGTGAGGCTCGCGGGAGGGCAGGAGATCCTGTTGCCCTCATGACCACAGATGCCTCAAACCCCAAAACTGAAAACTCTTTGTATATTTCTCATGTCCCCCATATTTGCTGTGAATACGTCACAGAAAAAAATGCTACTAAATTGAAAATTCATGTAATTTCTTTATTGTTTGTGTGTGTATGGTATCCTAGCCTGGTTACATCTCACTTACAGTAACTGGGCTGTGATTATTATATTACTGTATTTTGTTGTTGATACTTAAATGACTTGGCAGTGGCTGCCAGCAATTGTGGAACTAGGAAGGATGTAATTGTGCTGTGTGTCTGTCATCAGGTCTTCAGCTGGCTGTGGCAAATTTTTGTATGACTGCACTGCACTTGACCGATGCAACATGTGACTGGCTGCCTGCTTGGGTGATGTGGGGTCACTATGTCTTTCATTTTTCTTCTTAAAGAATTTAGTGTGTTGATCAGATTCAGTAGAAGTAGCCATAATACTAGAAAACATTACCACCTCTTGTACCAGGTAGAGTGTCATATACTACAGTACACCAGGGCATGCAAAGCAGTTGCATCATTCACATTGGTAGGGTGGGTAGGCTCTTTTAATGCTGCTCGTTTGTTCATTCATATCCATTTATTTGGCCTGTTCGGCTCTGACTGGAACATCCTTCAAAATAATACTCACACAGTACCATTAATAAAAAAAAGAACTGCCTAGCAGTGCCTGCAGTGCTTGGTGATATTATGAAATAGATATTTGCATCTGTCTGTCTCTCTCTCACTCTGTCTCTCTCTCAGCAAACTCATGTCACGGACCGAGCAGGATATGCCACACCACCATTATAGGCCAGCTATGAAGGGGCTAGTAGTGAGTGATAGCTTTTTTATTTAGCAGTTTTGCATTCATTTTTATACAAATAATCCAATAAATTATTTACTTTGGGCCTCTGTGTCAAATGTGATTGACTTTGGTCACTTTCATGCATTTTTTCACATTTTTTCAAATATTTGTAAAAAAATCTGAACTAATCAGAACTTCTCCTTGTTTTGGTGCTTATTTAATAAGGGTCAGAACTTCACCAAGTTCTCCCAGCTCTAAGTACAATTGGGTATCGTCTGCATAGCAGTGGAAACCAGGGTAACATGTACACTGCAAACAGCATGGGTGAGAGGATTGAACCTTGGGGCATGCCACAGAGTAGGAGCACTGGAGATGATAAGAACATTCCTATTATCACCCTATGTATCCTAGCTCTGAGGTAGGACTTGAATCAGCAAATAACAGTGCCAGTGAACCCTCCGTACCCCCTCTGATGATCCAACAACAACCCATGATCAGCAGTGTCAAATGCTGAGCAGAGAGTGAGAAGAATGAAAATTAACTGTTCACCCCTATCTCTTGCCCTCAGGAGGTCATTAAGCACCATGACCAATGCAATCTCAGTGCTATGCCTAGGTC
Source organism: Neoceratodus forsteri (assembly GCA_016271365.2). Classification (NCBI taxonomy): domain Eukaryota; kingdom Metazoa; phylum Chordata; order Ceratodontiformes; family Ceratodontidae; genus Neoceratodus; species Neoceratodus forsteri. Next base: position 534,713,943 of record CM057449.1, on the reverse strand, counting down.
TGAAACCAGACTAGAGGAGCTCATAGGTATCATGAGCTACAAGGTGTGCCTCAAGCTGCAGCACCACCACCTTCTCATTAATCTTACCTAAGATGGTAGGTTAGAGAAAGTGCAGTAATTCACTAGAATATCTGGGTCCAAGGATGGTATCTTCAGAAGAGACCAAACCAGCGCATGTTTCAATGCAATTGAGAACCCCCCCTCGGAAAGGGAACACTGAACTATTCCAATGAACATGACTCAAGAACCCCACACAGCTCACTTGTTGACTTAGTTGTGACACCCCTTACCCTCCTTTTGATAAAGGGGGTGTGGATCTCCTGAAGGGAGGTGAAGACCTGGATGAAGGCAGTCAGGGAAGTGGAGACTGAGGTAGAAGAGTAGACACAGGACCAGTAGTGCTTGCTATCAGCAACAGAAAGAACACCAGGTCAAAATCTGAATAGTCCCTGAGGCTTATGACGTTATGGGAAATTTTGGGAATGGTAGCTTTCCAGACACAGTAGATAGGAGAACAGTCTGAGATTGAGACAGGGAGCAGACCAACTTAAAGATACAGTGTGGTCTGTTTGTTAATATCCAATCAACGAGGGTATGGAGACCCACCCCTCAGAGGCATCCTAATAGGGTAGGAGATGACTTGAGTGAGGCCAAGCTCTAAGATCATGTTTTCAAAGAGGTTGCCACTGGACCCAAGCTAATTCAGGTTAAGGTCACCCATAGTGAGAACCTTGTTAGACCACACAGAGTTTCTAACATAACAAATGAGGTGGGATAGCCCATTAAGGTCACAGGTGGGAGAGCTGTACACCCACATGAAAATTATTTTTTGTTGTGTGGTACCCAGGAGTACAGTGTGCAAATACTCAACAGATAACTCAGCAGGGCAGATGTTCTGTACCAAGGAGATGTTTAGGTTAGATTTATAGTAGACGAGTAGATCACCACCATGTTTGGACCCAGGTAAGTCCTGTATAATAATATTGTAACCCAGTAAGGAGGAGACCAGATCATCTGTGGTGGGCTTAAGCCATGTTTCAATAAGCCCTAGGATGTCAGGTTGGTGGTTTATAACCCAAGCTGTAAGCTCCACTTTATTAGTAATCATGCTATGGACAATTAGATAAGCTATCTTTAATCATTTGCCACTGGTCCAAACAGAGGTAATAGGGGTGAATACCAGAGTTGGCCCTCGTTTAGGTGTCACGTCCCCTGTGAGAGAGAGGTGGAGGACAGCAAGCCATAATGGAAAGATGTGAGAAGTCTATCTTGCAGCCAGGGAAAGAAAAATTTTAACAAAAAAGGTGGAGAGAGTGACTACTGAAGATACTGTAAGAAGGTAATGACATTTTGGCTGATGGCAGCTAAGAGCCATAATGCTTAAACTTCTTCTTTAGATACTTATATCTCACCATCTACTTTGGAGAGGTAACCCATGATATGAGTGAGTGAATTTGAGCATGTACTGATGGGTGAAGGCAAAAGAGTGAAGGTAACATGAGAACAAGTATTTCTGAGCGCAGTTAAAATGGGTACCTAAATTATGAGTGTTGTGTATTTTAGCACATTGTCATAGCAGGGAGTGATATATAGCTAAAGTGTGTAGGTTCATGCTGGTGGAGTGCCGCTGGAACTGACTGGCTGGTGTAGTAGTGAGAATCACAGCCTCTGTGGCAGAGGGACCCAAGTTCAGATCTGGCTAGTGGGGATAATTTTTTTTAAATTCTTCTTCTTGTGTGGTGGGCTAAGTCCTCCTGATCTTCTTCCTCTCTACCCCCCATGCCCCCCTGCAATGTTCTCTCCCTCCCAACTTTCCCTGGTGCCATAGCCCCCATCCTGAGTATATTCCCATTACTCAATGTCTGTCCCCCCAGAGTTGGTTATTTATAGTTTGGGGGTGTGGGGTTGGAGCCCCCCCCCCGAAGGAAACAAATAGAAAAATCACTCATTTTTTGGAGCAGTGTTTTGTTGGGCATTGTTTTGTTAGGGGCTGTTATTAATTTTCCTTTAGTCGTTGGTGCCATTATTACTTCAACACTATCGAGAGATGCAGTGACATTTTAATTTGCCGGCAAAGTTCCGGCAAAGTCAGGAAATTCACCTCCACAAAGCAATCTGTGCATTCATCCATCTAATTTTGCCATTTCATGTGCAAATTTTCACCACAAAGTGGGACATTTTCACCACAAAATGCAGAATGTTGCACGTAAAATGCGAAATTTCACCTGCAAACTGTGGAATTTCACCTGCAAGTGGTGAAATTCTGCCATTCGGGATGAAATTCCATCATTTGCATGTGAAATTCAGCACTTTCGCAGGTGAAATTTCTCACTACATGGGTTGAACTTCGCAATTTGCACCTGTTGATTATTTTGTGAATTGTGCAAAATTCGTGGATTGATTTGAGTAGCAAATTTTGTGGACTTCGACCATTTCTACCATGATCACATGGAATTCTTTGGAGATCTACTATCAAAGTTTTTTTTTCAATCCTTTAGAATCTCTCTGGTATGATATTCAAGAGACACCTGAAATGGAACCATTAAATAACACTTTTCCAATCACATGGTATATTTCTAATCACAGCATAGCTAATTCTGTTTTTTTCGATGAGATTAAACAAGGCCCCTGGGCATGATAGAATATCATCAGTCATTTACTGGTTTGCATTAATCTGTTGACTTACAGTACTTAATCATTTATTATATAATGGATAAGAGAAGCGCTCTACTTTGATTGGTGAAATCCGGTCACATGACCATGCTGTTAGCCCAGCACATCAGCACAGGTCAGAAATGCTTAACTTTCTGAACCTCATTACCTGGGCCTAAAATAAAAAAGTAATGGAAGCCATTTTATAATCACAATAAGGCATTCTGGTGTGTGTAATTGAGGGATAACAGTATTTCTTGGGTGTGTAAAGCCCTTTGCTTTGTATAGGGCTTCATTTCATGTGGTGTGCCTTTATCCTACAATAACCCACACCCTGTCATGCCTTGTTGCTTAATTGAATCATATTACACACACTAAAAAAAAAATCCTGCTTCATGGTTGGGTATGATATAATATTGTATTTTCATTATTTAATAAATGTTATACCACATATCTCAAAATGTACAGAATGATCAGTTTGTTAGACTCCACCCAAAACATTTTCTCAAGAATAACATTGGACAAGATTTTAGTTTGGCTATCAGAGACTAAATTATTAATATAAACACACAATGGCTTCAATGCTAATTTATATTATGCAGTATTTTAGTTTGGTTACCAGAGACTAAATTATTAACAGAAATGCACAAGGGGTTCCATGCTATTTTATCTATTATATACAACATTGTTTTGTTTTAAAACATGTCATTCATAACTAAGTTTCCATTAAAAAATTCTAAACTGCACTGTTGCTTCATAGACTTCAAACAGCATTTAATAGCATACAATAAGTAGGAAACTTTTAAGGAATCAGCTTTACAAATTAGGGATGGATACAAATTGCTTGATTCAACCTGGCTTTTTAACAAGGAGTAATGTAATGTAATGACAAATGATTGGCATGCAGCAAGGATGTGTTCTGGCACCTACATTGTTTACCGTTTTTGTCAATAATATCTCACTTCACTTATCTCATAATAGTTATCATTCTCCATGGGTTTAGAATATAATTATTAGTCACCTTGCATATGCAGACACTTTAGTTTTTATTACTACATTGTTTATAGAGCTTATGAGGCTAATGGGTAAATTTAGTGAATTGTGTAAAATAAATTCTCGAATAAAGATCAAAGAAAAATTTGGTATTTCTGGGCTGTTTGTTTGTTTTTAATTTGTTAACCAGGTAAGGACACTGGGGCAAGCCCATATTCTGGTCCGACCTGATCACAATAATAAGTACAAGGTGAAGCTACCTCTGGCTGGAAGCTGCAACACTGGACTTAAGATTTGCAAGAAAGCGAGTTGTGCTCACAACAGAGGGAGGTGAACCTTACAATTTACAATTGTCTTTGGTTTGAAGCAGATTCCTTAGGAAAGTTAATATTCTTCAGGTGGAGGATCTTCTAACTGAAGGGTGAAATAAGGAACTTAGAATTATCAGAAAAGGCAGTCTTTCAATCAACAGAGGGAGGTGGACCTTGGTTTACTTTTGGTTTATTTTTGTTACAATTGTTAAGATTTTCAGTGCAGGAAGAGTTTAAACCCACATGAACCGAATACTGTTTTCTGTGTCTGTCCTTCTGCACAGCTGACGTGTTTTGGGGCTGACTGCTTTCAGAGCACAAGTCACCAGGCTGTTTTGGGGCTGGGGAGGTTTACTTGTGTCTGACTTGGATGTTTGGATTTTTCTCTGTTTGATTAGCAGGGTATTTTCTCTGTCAGATTGTCATGTAGGGCATCTTGCTGACAGGAAGGCACTCATCGCAGTGGTAGGTCAGAGCTTTTAGCTGATTGTTTCATGAGGGCACAGTTTAGGCCCAAACCTTCCCACCCTCCTCCCCACCCACCCTGGAAATAGTTCCTTTATACCTAGGGTTCTGACATCATTTCCTCAAGAGGGTAAGGTGCATATCACTGTCATATCCACTCTAGCACACTGCACTGACAAAATAAGCATACACATTATATAATACATATATTTCTATATAAAAAACCAATCACACACGCACAAAAAAAAATAAACAAGGTAGACAGACATGTGGGGAGTAGTGCAATGTAATGGCTGTGGGGCACCAGTCTTCCTGGAGTCTTTCTGGAGGCTGAGATGCTGCCCTGTTTGCAGACAACTATCTGCCTTGAGGGAGGAAGTTGCATGTCTTCAGGCCACACTGGACAGTAGTAAGGGAACCTCCCCCATCCAGGGAGCAGCAGAACCACCACCACTACCTCGGAGGTTGTGAAGAAAGCACAGCAGTTGGACCACAGTGGGCTCAGGGAGGGTAAGGGTGGTGGAACAGAGGCACACTCAGTCAGTTGTTCCACTCCACAATCCATACATCATTCTGGGAGATCATAGTTCCCCTATGGATGCACCCGCAGAGGAGACTAAGGAGGTTGCAGACAACTGTCACAAGGGAAGTAATCAGGAAGGAGGCAGAGGGCACCACATGCAAAGGAAGCAGCTCCTGGTGGGGGACTCAATTATTAGGGGGTTAGAACTGGGGGGAGCAGGGAAAACTGAAGTAAGGTGCCTGCCTGGTGCCATGGCTTTGAGGGACAGGAAGCGCATCCTTAGGATCACCAGAACAGTTGCACAGGAGCCTGAGCTGGACGTCATTGTCCACCTAGGGACAAATGACTTGCCTATCATGAGATTAGAGCAGTGCAGAAGGACTTGTAAAGTTGGGGAGGGGCCTAAGACAAGTAGCACACACAGTATCCTTCTCAGAGGTGCTGCCTGTCAGTGACATGGGTGAGGCGAGGTACTGCACCATGCAGTTTAATGAATGGTTGAAAAAATGGTGTGGAGCACAGGGGTTTGGCTTCATTGGGGACTGGGGTTCCACCTGGAGGACACCAGCCTATACTGGCAGGATGGTCTGCATCTGTCCAGGAAGGGAACAAGTCTTTTGGGCAATCAGTTTAAATGCTTCATTGGCAAGCTTTTAAACTAGTCAAGGGGGGAGGCACTAATAAATAGCAGGAATATCCCAGCCTCCCTCTACAAAACAGGGTACTAAATGAGAAAAAGACCAAGTTAGAAAGTTCAGTGGGGGATGCTGCTACAGAAGGTAAAGCCATCAAAAAATGGAGAGCAATGCCCGTAGTCTGGGTAACAAGCTTCCTGAATTAGTGGCCTTGATGGAGGAGAAACATCTGGATATCGTGGCAGTCACAGAAACATGGTACACACAGAACTATGACTGGGATGTAAACATACCAGGATATATTATGTACAGGAGGGACAGAGAGGGTAAAAGAGGAGAAGGAGTAGCTCTCTACATAAGGGAAGGAATCAAAGCAACAGAGCAAAAGGGTAAACAGGGAGGAGAAGAAGCATTGTGGGTCAATTTGGAGGCAGACAATGGCACCACAATCCGCACAGGGGTTGTATAAAGACCCCCCTATCGGGGGAAGAAATGGACAAGGAAATGATAGAAAGTATACTTAGAATGGCAGATAAAGGGGAGATATTGCTGATGGGTGAACTGAATACGCCAGATGTTAACTGGAGTGCAGTTGCAGCAGCCACTTCTAAGAGTGGGGTTATTCTAGATGCCCTACAGGCGCATGCCTTAGACAACTAGTATTGGAACCCACTCGAGAGGGAGCAATCTTAGACCTGGTTCTCTCAAATGGAGATGGAGAGAGGATCACAGATGTAGCAGTGGGTAGCCATCTGGGAACTAGCGACCATCGAACAGTATGGTTCACAATAAACACAGCAATAGAGTCAAGCCATACAAAGGCAAAAGTACTGGACTTCAGGAGGGCTGACTTTGCCAAAATGGGTGAGTGCCTAAGGAATGCACTAGCAAACAGACAGGAAGGAGGGGTGGAAGAACAATGGGGAATAATAAAAACTGCCATCACAGAGGTAACAAGCCTTTGTGTGAAGCAAATAAACAAAACAAAATGATGTAAGAAACCACTATGGTTCTCAAAGGAGGTGGCAGTGAAGGTTCAAGAGAAAAGAAAGCATTCAGAAAGTACAAGGAATCGCAGAAGGAGCAGGACAGAAATTGTATCAGTTAAAGCAAAAGAAAGCTGGAAAGGCAGTCAGAACAGCAAAGGCCTGAACCAAGGAAAGATAGTCAACTCAGTTAAGAAGGTGGCTAAAACCTTTTAGGTACATCAGGAGTGAAGGAAGACTAAGGGAGGGATAGTGAGGCTTAATAAGGGAAGGGGTGGCAGAGGGTGACGGTGAAAAGACAGAGATACTAAACAAATATTTTTGCTCAGTATTTACAAATGAAGAGAGGTACCTTAAACAAACAATAGAAACACTCTGGATACAGAAGTTGATACCAAGCCCATTTACAGAAGAAAGGGTTCTGAAAGAACCCTTAAAACTGAAGGTGGACGAAGCAATGGGGCCTGATGGGATTCATCCCAGAATTCTAAAAGAACTAAGGGTAGAACTAGTGACACCACTTACTACACTCTTTAACAAATCATGGGAGGATGAGGTGGTACCTGAGGACTGGAGGAGGGCAGATGTGATTCCCCTTCACAAAAGTGGGAGCAGGGCAGAGGCAGGAAACTACAGACCTGTTAGTTTAACCTCAGTGATAGGGAAAATGATGGACTCACTTCTGAAGGAAAGAATTGTTGAGTACCTAGAGGCCAGAGGGGCACAGGACCCAAGGCAGCATGGATTCACAGTGGGAAGGTCATGCCAGATGAATCTAATAGATTTCTTTGACTGGGTGACCAAAGTAGTAGATCAGGGAGGGGCTCTGGACATGGCCTACCTAGACTTTAGCAAGGCATTTGACTCAGTCCCACACAAAATATTTATATACAAGTTAGCCAGCCTGGAAGTGGTTCCCAAGATGATAGCCTGGGTAAAGAATTGGTAAGAGAATAGGACACCGAGGGTAATAGTAAATGGAGTCCACTCTGAAGAAAGGGGAGTTACTAGTGGGGTTCCGGAGGGTTCAGTATTAGGACCGGTTCTCTTCAATGTCTTTATAAGCAACATTGCAGAGGGACTGGAAGGAAAAGTATGTCTCTTTGCAGATGACACAAAGATCTGCAACAGAGTTGATGCACAAGGTGGGGTGGAAAGGATGAGAGGGACTTGGAAGGTTAGAGGAATGGTCAAATGTATGGCAGCTTAGATTCAATGCTAAGAAGTGCAAGGTAATGCACCTGGGAAACAAAAACCCAGGGGAAGAGTACACAATGGGGGGTGAGATACTAACAACAACAAAATGGAAAGGGACCTGGGGGTAGTCATATCAGATGACTTAAAAGTGGGCAAGCAATGTGAGAGGGCAGTAAGGAGGGCTAGGGGGATACTGGGATGCATTGGGAGAGGCATCACCAGTAGAAAACAGGAAGTTGTTATCCCTCTGTACAGACAGCTGGTGAGACCCCATCTGGAGTACTGGGTGCAGTTCTGGAGACCCAGTCTCTGCAAGGACATAGATAGGATGGAAGCTGTCCAGAGGAGGGCAACTAAAATGGTGCAGGGTCTGCACCAAGCCATATGAAGAGAGACTAAAGGAGCTTAATATGTATAGCCTCGAGGAAAGGAGGAGGGGGGACATGATAGAAACTTTCAAGTACCTCAAGGAAACAACAAAGTCCAAGAGGGTAGCATATTTCAAAAAAAGAGGTGTGTAAGAACAAGGGGGCACAATTTGAAGATAGAGGGGGTGGCTCAGAGGTAATGTAAGGAAGTATTTTTTCACAGAGAGGGTTGTGGATGCATGGAATGGCCTTCCGAAGGAGGTTGTGGAGTCAAAAACAGTGGTTGAATTCAAGCATGCATGGGACAGTCATAAGGCAATTTTAGGGGGTTGGGGTAGAAAGAAGTAGGCTGCTGGTTAACTAGGATCTGCAGTTTATCCATTAGGTAGGGAAATGGGCAGACTGGGTGGGCCAAGTGGTCCTTATCTGCTGTCAAATTCTATGTTTCTATGTATGTTTCTATGTAGAGCCAAGGAGGAGACAAGCACTAGAAGTAATTCGTTCATGATTAAATGGTACAGGTTAGCATGATGACTGTTCATGGTGATGGGAAACAATTGCACTGATCATTTCTGAGACGTGAATATATTTATTTTTTATTTATCAAGTCTCGGATTACAAATATCTTTGAGCCATGGCTCCTTTGCAAAGGTTCCACGTCAGAGAAATACAAATTATGGGGAACATCAAGGCAGGCATTACAACAATGTGGACATTGCAAACAGAGTACAGATTAATACAGTTCAAGGGTAGCATTGTAACAAGGCAGCCAGCGGCATTTGTCAGAGAAAACAGACAACAGATAAGAAGTGCCAGAGTCATAGGGAAAGGGAAGAGGGTGGGGGGAGAAGAAATGTAGGAAGGGTGGCGAGAGGGTGAAAAGTGCAGCATTGGGTATACCAAGATGTGAGGGTAGAATCCAGTGGGGGGGGGGGGGACAACTAGAGCAGAAATGAAAGTGGAGAAACAAGGTTAAGTTGGGCAGTCACAGGAGCTGTTGATAGTGAGATATTCCCAGAGCCTAGTTTTAAACATTCCAATAGTTGGGGCAGAGGAGATGGTTGGGCTGAGGCCATTGAACCAGAGTGGCGCTCGATAAGCAAAAGAGTGTTGTCCCTGTGAAGTGTGACAGTGAGGGACTTTCAGTAGCTGTAGCGTGGATCTCCTAAGGTACCATTTGTTAATTCGGTGTTGTAACAGAGTTGAGACCCCAGGAGGTGCAAGGCCAAGGCAGATTTTTTTTCACCATGGAGCAGGTGAGAAACTTTATGCGGTTTGATAGTTGGAGGTAGCCGGTCTGAGTGTACAGGTCACAAGTGTGGGTGAGACGGTGAGCACCAGTGATGAGCCGACATGCTTTATTTAAGGCAGTTAAGAGGCATCTAAGGGTTGTGGTTGTGGCCGAGCCATAAATGAGACCATAGTCTATTACAGAGATCATAGAGCTCAGGACTGCAACCTTCAAAGCTTCTGGCATGAGGTGTGGTCTGTTTTTGTAGAGGAGACCAAGCCGTGTATTAGCAGCTCTAGCTACATTAACTACATGAAGTCCATAGGAGAGATTAGGGTCAAGCTGTATCCCTAAGTATTTGAAGGACCCCACCTGATCTAGAGTGTTCCCCTGGGTGGTGGAGATAGCCAAGTGGTGTAGCTTGTGTGGGTAATGAGAGCTGCAGAAGAGCATAGATTTGGTTTTCTTGTCATTGAGGACCAGTTTATGATTAAGAAACCATGTCTCTACAGAACTGAAACCAAGTTGAAGGTTGTGTTGAAGAGTTGCAGGATCTTTGTGAGTGGAGAATACAACAGCATCATTGGCATATAGTATGATCTGCTCAGAGCAGTGGTAAGGGAGGGAGTTTAAGAAAAGGCTAAAAAGGAGGGGTCAAGGCCGGCCCGTCGGCGCAGCGGTTGGATTTCCACTTGCGATGCAGCGACCCGGGTTGAAACGGACCGAGCCGTCGGAGGAGCTGGCAGAGGGAGAAGGATTGAGCGTCCGATGGACTGCTCTCCTTCTCGGGGAAGAGTTGGAGCAACTACCAGGGTGATGGGACTCCTAAGCGGGGAGGCTGCAGGAACACCCGCTGCCACGCCACGCCGGGGAGAGAGGTGGGCAGATATGCCATTGCACGCCCCGCCTCCTCGGGGTGGGGATGGGCGAAAATTCCACGCCTAGCATCTAGATGACGCTCTGCCCTGGGGACGCCCTGATTGGTCACGGGCCGTTCCCGACCAGTTATAAGGCCAGCGGTCCGGTGTGGGGAGGGGTTCGAGCCACGGCCCCGTTCTCTGGGGGGTAAGCCAGGGATGACCGAGGGGAGTCGGCGATATCCAGTGACCGGGGCTCCTGGGGTCCGTGACCAGAGGCAGATTGGCAGACGAGAGGCGTGGAGGCAAAAAAAAGTAGAATAAAAAAAAAAATAAAAAGGAGGGGTCCCAGTATGGATCCCTGTGGGACACCCGAGCGAACAGGCAGGGTGTAAGAAAGAGTGTCCGCAATTTTTACTCTCTGTGACCAGTTTTCTAAGTAGCTTTTAAACCAGAGAGAAGAGTCAGGTGATAGCCCGGCATTCAGTAGTTGGTGTATTAGTAGTCCATGTTGTACTGTATCGATGTGTGGAGAGGTCGACAAGAAAAGCGCTCCCTGTGAGAAGGCCGTTGTCAAGGGATTTGTACAACGCTCCAGTGAACTCGAGAAGGGCTGTGGTGGTGGTGCTGTGACCTTTCTGGAAGCCGTGTTGTTGTGGACAAGGTATATTGTATTTATCCAAGTGGTCAGTAAGTTGATCAGCCACGATGCGCTCAAGTGCCTTAGAGAGCAGGGGCAGTATGGAGATAGGGCGAAAATTTGAGTGAATCGTCTTGTCCCCACTTTTATGGATGGGTGTCTTGGTGGCTGTTTTCCATAGGTCCAGGAATTTTCCACAGCTGAGAGAGAGGTTTAGAATTTTTGTTAATGGATGAATTACCTCATTGAGGGTGAGCAACAGAAGCTTAAGACCCAGGGTGTCGCTACTAGATCTAGATTTAGAGATAGCTGCAGTAATATAGCAGTGAGCTTCATTCAGCCTTACCTTCCTGAAGTAGAAGAGGGGATGGTTAGACTGAGGGGCTGAGGTATTTGGGGAGTAGGCCCTGTTTTCAAAAAGTCATGGGGTAGAACAGCACTAAGGTCTGAAAAGTCATGTTAAAGATGTTTGTGATCACCTTGGGGTCAAGGTTAGGATCCATCAACCATTAACATGGCGGAGAGGTTTTGGCTGCTTCCTGTGACATCCTTGATATTGTCCCAGAAAGCGACCATTTCCCCATGTATTGGTGAAGGCGTCTTTGTAATAGGTGGATTTCATTAACTGTATGGCTTTTGTGCAGGCATTTCATGCTTGTTTGTAATTTTGGATGTCCAGTTGTTTGCCAGTGGCCCTGGCAACTGCCCAGAGGTGATCCCTTAGTTTCAGCTGTGAGAGAAGAGCATGGTGACCCATGGGTTAGAGAGAGATTTTGTTTTGTGCCTTTTAGTAGGGGCAAAGAGGTCGCAGGCTTTGTTGAAAATTGAGATGAAATGATCAAGAGCCAAGTTAACATCTGTTGCTTCATAGATGGGTAGCCAGTCTTGTAGAAGCAGGTGTTGTTTGAGATGTGGAAGTTTTCCATGAGGAAGGACTCTGCTAGCGATAATTTTGGGAGGGGGGCTTAAGGAATGTGTTAGACCATGCACATATGACTGGGGAGTGGTCACTGAGTGAGTCTGGGAGAATGGTCGTACGAGAAATCCTTGTGGGGTGAGTGGTGAGGACCCAATCCAAGAGGGTACTGGTGCCAGTCTTGTAGTTAATCCTAGTAGGGGAGTTTACCATTTGCGTGAGGTTAGCAGCTGAGATGGAGTCTTTATAAGCACTGGCACTCAATGCTAACCAGTTTATGTTGAAATCCCCTAGTAGAATAAGTTCAGCTTCGGGAGGATGAGAGTTGATAAAGTTTAGGACGTCGTTGAATCCATGTTTAGGGTCCCTGGGCGGGGATGTATACCGAGACAATAGTCAGGGCTTTATGGTTGGGACCTAGGACGATTTTTATTGGCATAATCTGGGCTGAGGCAGAAAGTGATGGAGTTGCTACAGAGTGCCAAGACAGGGAGTCTTTGATATAGATTGCGCAACCACCACCTTTTTTGGCTATCCGGTCCAGCCTGTGGACATTGTAGCCCTGTATTGTTACTGCTGAGTCAGGAACTTTAGGTGTCAGCCAAGTTTCCACCACTGCAAGGATGTCAGGGTTGTGTTGGCATATGAAGGCTTGGAGTGCATCCAGCTTTGTAGTAGGCTGCAGATAATGGTTGCAAGGATAAGGGCACCTGGAGTTTGTGTGTGGCCTGAGCTTCTAGGGCCAGGATTGGGATAGATGCTGCCTGAGATGAGAAGGAGGAGGAGTAGGAGTTTTAAGGAGCAGAGTCACAGCTCTTTGAGAGAAAGTTTTGATTGTTGCTTCCTGGAGTAGAAGTTGCAAGGTTCCAGGTGGTGTCCCATATGGTCTGCAAGGTGGTACAGTGTAGAGAGGTGGCCACACTTGTTGAGAGTAGTGGTCCGGTTAAGGAACCAGGAATATCCAAACGGTGCACCAAGCACAAGTCTTGAGTGGAAGTGGAGAGTTCCCTTGGAGTAGCAGTGGAAACCAGAGTAGAGGGTGGCGGGGGTGGGGTGGGGGTCGGGGTGGCTAGGACCAGGGAGAGAGAAGAGGGGGCCAGGGCAAGGAGGAGGAGGAGAGGCGAGAGAAAGGCAGAGAGAGCCCACATGGCTTACGTACTAGATAAAGAGATAGAGATATAGCCCTCTAGTGGTGAGAGGATATAATCTGCTAATGGAAAAGTCAAAAGCTTGAAAGATGAGATGCCGATGGATGACCTCAGTTTCAGGTTTTTTTTGCAATTTATTCCACAAGGAGAACACTGTAAAGTTTATAGCAGCCCTGCCAAAGCGAAATTTAACTTTGGGATCCATCAGTAGAAGAGATTTGCAACTTCTCAGGGCATAATTGCCTATTGGTTATATAGGAAGACAGTCTGTAATGTATTGGGGCAGGTTTTTGAAGATGGCTGTCAGGGTCCATAAGGCTGCATTTTTAACACACCTGAATTGAAGAGAACTCCACTCCACTGATTGATATAGGGAGCAGTGGTGAGTGGAATAAGGCAGGCCTGTGGTGAACCTCAAAGCTCTATGATATAACGTGTCAAGTTTGGTGAGGTAGAAAATGGGACAGTGACTATAGAGGATGTCAACATAATCAAGGATAGAAAGGTTGATTGTACCAGCTGTAGTTTGGCATCTCTAGTTAAGAAGTGGGCTATCCTAAAGAGCAGGCCAAGTCTCTGTCATAATTTTTTGAGTAATTCTTCAACATGCTCTATAAAGGAGAGCCTATGGTTCAGCCATACTCCCAGGTATTTGAATTTAGGGACAAATTCCAACTTCTCGGCAGGAATTGTAGTAATCTGCAGCACAGAATCTGATAGGGCTGAATTTACCATTTGGGCAGAGGGTGTTAAGTAATAGTTTTTTGTTTAGGAGTTGATGTTGCAGCAGGTTGAACTCAGATTGAAGGTCATTACATGCAGATTGTAATGACGGGCGGCTTACGTAAAGAACTGTGTCATCTGCAAACAGATGAATGTTGGTATTAGTTATGCTTTCATCAATATTGTTGATGTATATTGCAAATAAGATCGGTCCTAAGATAGAACCCTGAGGAACACCTCTTAGGAAAGGTTTGAGAGTTAAGAGATCTCCTTCCACTTTCACCTGCTGGAAATGATCAGAGAGGTAGTTGTTGAACCACTGTAAAGATAATGGGTCAGCACCTAGTGAAGTCAGGGAAGAGAGTAGCAGAGAATGGTCGACAGTATCGAAGGCCTTGCTCAGGTCCAAGAATATGGTGCAGGTATAATTCCTGTTGTCTAGCTCCCTTTGTCAGTCATTAGTCACTTTGGCAAGTGTTGTGATGTGCTATGTTTAGCTCTAAACCCTGATTGGACTGGATTAAGCAGGTTATTAGCTTCTAGATACTGCCTCAGCTGGTTACTTATGACTTTTTCCAGTAATTTTGACAAGACCGGGAGAATCGAAATCGGTCTGCAATTATTTAGATCACAAGGATTTCTGGACTTGAACAGGGGTATGATGTGCGTTGTTTTCCATATTGAAGGAATTGATCCTTGAGTTAATGATAGGTTAAATAAATGAGTTGTGGGCACGGCTAACACATGGATGGCCACCTTCAAGAAATATGGGTCGAGGGTATCCGCACCAGCACTTTTTTTTACATCCAGTTCTAGTAATAGGTCTTCAACTTCTTTCAGAGTAGTAGGACACAAGGAGAAGACTGAATCGGTGACACTAGGTTCTGCACCTCGATTATCCACCTGACAACGTATCGAATTCGCAAGGGAATTGTCGAAGGCTAAGCCTGCAGTCGCAAAGTGATTATTGAAGGCATCCAGAACTTCCTGTCTGTCACTAATAGTGTTATTGTTTAAGGAGATTTCATCAGGTAGTGAGCCACCGTACATGTGACCAGACAAGCCCTTGACAGCTTTCCAAAATTTTGTAGGAGTTTTGGAGGCAAAGAGAAATTCAGAATGATAGTATGCAGCTTTTGTATCTCTAACCATTCTAGTACATGAGTTTCATGCCCTTTAGAACTTGCACCAGTTGTTGTGCACTGTTGTTGTGCACTATTGACAACTTTAATTTCTCTGACAGATAATTTATAAAAAAAAGACTTCCAGCATAATCAAGATGTGGTACGAGAACCCCATTTGCTATTGCCTTCCTGGTCTCAGGAGTAAGATACTGTTCCATTTTGCACATAACACACAGTTTTTGATTAACCCTTCAACAGATGATTTTAACCTGCACTTGAAAAGTCAGACCTGGATCTAGGAAAAACCCTAATACTTATATTCAAAAACTTGCTCCAAACAAGCCCCAATAAGATCACAAATTATCAAGTTAGAATTTTTACAGCGCTGAGAAGAAGACCCAAACAACATGGTTTTAGTTTTAGAAGAATTCAAGACAAGAGCATTATCAATAAACCAGTGCCAAATAGAAGTGAAATCTTGCCTCAAGTAAGAAGTTAACACAGATGTAGAGCAAGATTGAATAAAAAGAATCAAATCATCAGCATAAAATAAACTGAAATGGCTGTAAGGGAGAAAAGACTTTAAAGCTATTTGTTGACAAAATTCCAATACAAGCATCCCATTTTGGTTATTATTATTTGTGAGTCCATTTTTTCTGACAACCTCCCATGGAAAATTCATATTCAATTGTCCAAAACAAAAATGATCAAGGCAATCAATGGTTTCAAGATTGTATGTGCAAAATATGGGGTATTTGGTTACGGCCATCTGACAGTTGTAAATACTGAAATAAGGTTGTCTCTTCTTTATGCAGCTGAGACATGGACAGAAACTAACTCCCCAGAGTATTTTATGTAAACTGTTCCTAAATTTTGTGAAGCCCTCAGTTATACAGACAGAACTTGATTACCCATCTCTCAAGACATTAATTAACAAAAGAGCCACATTTTTTGTAACACAGGCTTATAAGCTTTTAGAGCCTGTCTCTGCCTGTAAGTCCAAATGAAAGTATTTAGCAATGGGCTTTACTTTTCTTAGTTTACCCATTATTAAAACACATTATGCGACATTGAGAGAGCCAGAATCAGCAGGCTCCACACTCTACTGTCGCCAGCTCTCAGATCCCCTCCCACCCCTGCAGACAGTCAACACTGAGATAACCAGAATCAAACAGGCTCCACACTCTACTGCCACCAGTTCTCAAAACCTCTCCCCCTGCAGACAGTCAACACCAAGAGAGCCAGAATTAGCAGGCTCTACACTCTACTACCACCGGCTCTCGACTCCCCTTCCCACTGTAGATAGATGACACAGAGAGAGCCAGAATCAGCAGGCTCCACACTCTACTGCCACTGGCTCTTGGACCCCCTCCCCCCCACAGTCGACTCTAATAGAGCCAGAATCAGCAGGCTCCACACTCTACTGCCACCGGCTCTTGGACCCCCTCCCCCCACAGTCGACTCTAATAGAGCCAGAAACAGCAGGTTCCACACTCTACTGCCACCGGCTCTTGGAACCCCTCCTCCCCTGCAGACAGTTGACATCGAGAAAGCTAGAATCAGCAGCTCCACACTCTACTGCCGCTGTCTCTCAGACCCCCTCCACCCCCACAGATATGGACTACCACTCCAAGTTAGAGGGACTGAGTTGATTGTTTTCACACTACCATATGGAAATCTGTCTAACTACAGTATTTTCAATTATTTCTGTGTGGTGCTTTAAGGCTGAAATTCTTATTATATGACATAGTTGTTCATATCAGTCATTACCTTAAGGATGTAGTTGTACCTGATGTATGCTGTTGTGTTTTCTGAGCTGTGCTTGCTGTTACTTGCCTTGCTATCATATTTTGTTCTTGCTGCCGTATTTGCCCAATTGACTGCCCCCTTCCCCACATTAGCCTTCCCATTTTCTGCCCTGACCATTTGTCACCCTTTTGTGTTCTGTGTTGACCCCTTAATCCCCCTGCAGCTTGACTTTAACAGCTCCTTTTTTCCTTTCTTACAGAGTTGGCACCAAGACAGCCAGAATCAGCAGGCTCCACACTCCGCTCCAGACGCTGCTGGTGATGATGGAGAGCTGGGCATAGGAGACTCCTAACCTAGGGTGAGTGTCACATTATTAAAATACAGCAGTCTGAAGAGGGTGTAGCACATATAAGTATAGCGGAAATGTCTCAAGGTAAGAGTAAAAGGGGCAAAGGTAAATGTGTACGAATTGCAAAATGTACACAGACGAAACGACTAGTAAGGAGTAAGTGAATGCTTATAAGTACATTACAGGACAAGATTGCACAATTACAAAAAAGATTAGAAACTCACAAGGAAATTGAGCTTCTTGAGAGTTTTATAGATGAAGTAGCCAATAGTATTGCTGTCAGTGAACCATCGCCACAAGATCCCAGGAATACTGAGGAACTCCAGAACAGGGAAGGGGAAGATAATGTAGAAGAGACCTGGAAAACAGTTAAGCAGTCTAATAAAAAAGCTAGTAATAAATAACCACATTTATCTCCCCTGCATTTGCAAAATAAATATGAAACACTAAGTCGGCACTCATTTAGTACTCTGAGTAATAAAGGTACACATGATGTGGGGGATAAATTATATCAAAATCTACCATATCAGGAACCTGACGAGCAAAATAATGATAATGACATTCATACCAAGCATATAGTGGTGATTGGGGGCTCAATTAAAAGGGGATTGATTCAGCAGTGTGTAATGGATACAAGGAACTTACTGTGGTCAGCACATTCCCGGGGGCCAAAATAAATAATGTTTCAAACCATCTTGAGGGGCTACTGGAAGGCACAAAAGAACCCTTAGTAATTTTGCATATAGGAGCAAATGATGTCAATAAAACAGACGTCAAAGACATTCAAGCTAATACATGGAAATAACCAGTAGAATTAAGGAAGAAAAAAAAGGTGAACTTATAATATCTGGGCTATTACCAACCTTTGGCCATCTAGCATACAGAAATGGCACAATTTCAGATGTTAATAAATGGCTAAGACACTTTTGTAAAAAAAGAGAACATTGGCTTCATGGACAATTCCATTTACTTTAATAATAAATCATTCTTCAAACATGATGGGCTTCACTTAAATCAAGCTGGTACCAGAATACTGTATAAAAAAATCAACAAAGTAATAAAGTTTCATTTAAACTGGGGGGGGTGGTATGGTAAAAGCAAATAAGAACATCACTGAAGACCCTGAAAAGGATAAAACTATACCGGAATGGAAAGGAGTGCTGATCAATGCCAGAAGTTTGGCAAATAAGTTTAAGGAGTTTAAATTTTTGTTAATACAGTATCACAAAACATCCAACTGGCATTTATCATGGAAATGTGATGGGATAAAAAGGACACCTGGGATAAATCTATACAGGGGTATAATTTATACTTGAAATCCAGGGCACATGGGAAGGGGGGAGGCATTGCTATGTATGTATATGAGTCAATAAAAAGCATAGAGCAGGAAAAATATGTAGCAGAGCTGGAGACTCTCTCAGTTAGACTTTTACCCCAAGATGGTTCCAAAATTATATTGAGGTTGATATACAGACCACCCGGTATATCATCAAATAATGATAAAGCCTTGAGGAAGCAAATAGCAGATGTGGATCCAGCAGATAGAATTATTATACTTGGGGACCTAAATTTACCCAGCATAGACTGGGAGTTATTAAAGGGAGCAAACAAAATGGACATAGAGTTTTTAGATGTTTTGGACCAGCTTGGATTACAGCCGAAGGTACTGGATACTACAAGTGGTAATGACATCCTTGATATTGTATTAACTAATACGGGAAATACAACAGATAATGTCAGGGTAGCTAGTCCACTTGATAATAGTGATCATTACACAGTCCATTTTAGGACCAGAGAGTCTCGGGTTCTGGCAGAGGAAGGATCCACAACCAAGATGAACTTCAGTAGGGCTGACTTTGACCAGTTTAGAAGGGAGATTTCGCTTTGGGACTGGGATAAGGATTTTAAAGACCTCTCAGTAAATGAGAACTGGAACTTGTTTCTCACTATACTAGAGGACCTGACAAAAAAATATATACCCAGTTTTAAAAAATACAAAACCATAGGGAACAAGCATCCAAGTTGGCTTAACTCATCAATTAAAAATTTATAAATAAAAATAAAAGATTGCTCAAAAAGTATAAACAAGATAAATCTGAAGCAAATTATCAGGCCCTTAGGGATATCACAAAGAAAGTGAAAATGGTCATCAGAAAGTCAAAAGCACAACAGGAAATTCTTTTAGCAACTAAGATCAAGGACAACAAGAAATCCTTTTTTAACCATAGTAATAAGTTAAAATGTAGTCTGAGTGCAGTAGGTCACTTTAAGAATTATAATGGACTGGCAATGTCAGATAAAGAAATGGCAGACATCCAGAATGAGTCCTTTTGCTCAGTTTTTAATAAAAAAGCTTCCCTCCCATTCATAATGAATAACAGCCCAGTCCCTGGCCAAATAGTAATAGACCCAGATGAGGTCCCGGAGAGATTACGTAGGGTGAACATAAATAAGTCATCAGGACCAGAAAATATTCACGCTAGGGCATTACATGAGTTTGCAGCCCATATATCACTACCCCTAACCCATATTTTTCAATCTTCCCTTGATAGTGGGGAGGTTCCACAGGATTGGAAGGTTACAGCCTTGGTACCACTTTTGAGAAAGGGGCCTAAAACAGATCCATCAAATTTCAGACCTGTAAGAATAACTTCTATTATGGGTAAATTATTGGAGGGTATTTTAAAAGAAAAAATTCTAACCTTTCTTGAGGAACAAGGGTTGACAGATTCCCTGCAACATGGATTTACAAAATCAAAGTCATGCCAAACTAATCTCCTTTCTTTCTATGAGAAAGTTAAAGAATTAGACGGGGGAAGTTTAGAGGATGTTGCCTTTATGGACTTTGCTAAGGCACTGGAAAAACTACCTCACTTACAGCTATTAGCCACACTGAGAGAGATAAAGTTGGAGACCAATATTGTATATTAGATCTCAGAATGGTTTCAGGACAGGAAGCAGAGGGTCATTATAAAAGTGGCACTTTCGGATTGTCACCTATTACTAGTGGTGATCTGCAAGGTTCAGTTTTGGGGCCATGCTTATTTAATATTTACATTTCCACCTTACAAATAAAAAACCCAAACATTTGGCTCTACAAGTTTATGGATGACTGTAGAGTAGGGTTGGTTGTTAATAACTCTGTAGAGGGGACTCAATTGCAAGAAGCAATCAATGAAATTTTAGAATGGACCAGGGCGAACAAACTTGAGTTGAACCTATCTAAATGAAAAATAATGCACGTAAGTAGACATAATTCTCTTTCCTTTCTAGGGTCTGAGGGCTTGATATGGATAGCCCTCCCCAGCCCTCGCTGCAAGCCACCGAAATCTATCATTGCAAGGGTCTGAGGGCTTGATCTGGATAGCCCTCCCCAGCCCCTCACTGCAAGCCACCATAATCTATCATTGCAAGGGTCTGAGGGCTTGATCTGAATAGCCCTCCCCAGCCCCTCACTGCAAGCCACCAAAATCTATCATCATAAGGGTCTGAGGGCTTGATCTGGATAGCCCTCCCCAGCCCCTCGCTACAAGCCACCAAAATCTATCATTGCAAGGGTCTGAGGGCTTGATCTGGATAGCCCTCCCCAGCCCCTCACTGCAAGCCACCAAAATCTATCATCGCAAGGTACAGGACTCGGAGATTCACACTGTGCACTAGTTATTTTGGATTTTAAATCCTGGCACCTTTTTCAGGTACAGCTTTGCATAAATCAGGGAGCTCTTGTTTAAGCTCCTGCCTGCTTGATTTTTTGCTGAGCAAAATAGATTCAATTTAATGACCCTGTATTGTGGCTTTTTAAGTGAATTGTCTGTTCTTTATATACATTATGGGGTTTCTCCTTTGATTTGTTAATGGTGCTGTCGTGCAGCAGCTTCAGCTCTGCTTGTCTCTCTCTCTCTCTCTCTCCCCCTCCCTTTGGCACCGTTCCTACTTTCTCTAACCCCCTGCATTTTCTCTTCTTTTAACTTACTCTGTTTCCCTTTATTTAATGCTTTCCCTGTTGTTCTCTTTCCTTTATAGGGTCTGAGGGCTTGATCTGGATAGCCCGCCCCAGCCCCTCACTGTTGGCCACCAAAATCTATCATCGCAAGGTATGGGACTCGAAGATTAACACTGCACACTAGTTATTTCGCATTTTAAATCCTGGCACCTTTTTAAGGCACAGCTTTGCATAAATCAGGGAGCTCCTTGTTTAAGCTCCTGCCTGCTTAATTTTTAATGCCCACCCACCCATCTCCCACCTCCTCCCTTTCTTAAATGCACCTAGGCTCCGCCCTTGCTCTTCTCTGTTTGGCTTATTGGCAATTAGGGGAGGGTTTTACAACTAGTGGTGAATGTGGTGTTCATTGTTAGTTACATTCCACTATGACAGCAAGTTTGCTACACTACCCTGTACAATTTCTGCAAGAAGGAGCTTGAAACTATGGATTCACCAAGGAGCTGCTTGGGTGCTTTCAGGTCTGCTGTTGGAATGTGTCTATTTTTGCTTTCTCTGTATGCTCTGGTGGATATGATTCCTCATGGCACCCAAATACACAATGTATATAATGATTCCTTTCATTACTCCAATCTCTTGGCCTATGACGGACCTCACAGTACTGGTAATTGAGCCCTTAAATTAATCTGCCCTGCCAGACATGGGTACTACATTAGCTGTGTCACCCTTCCAGATCTAAATAAGTGCAGGTTTCCTATTTAGTTGTTCCTTGTTTCTTGGATTAACAAAATTCGCATATCCCTCTCTGGTGATGTTGAGCCCAATCTGGGGTCCAACTGATGTGGCAAATCCTATCACTCTCCTGCAGTGGTTTCAATCGAGTGGCCTAAAAATTTCACATATGAATATCAGAAGTATTTCCTCTAATTTCCCTGAACTTGAAGCATGGGTTAAACTGCATTTCCCAGATATCCTTGGACTCTCTGAAGCTTGGCTTAAGCCAGATATTCCTGATTCAGTGCTTAAGTTAACAGGATACAACCCAGTTAGATTTGATCATCTCTTCTTGCGAAGGGGGGGTGGGGTTGCCTTCTATTCCAAAGATCACCTCAAGGTCTCAGTACTATTTCACGGAATGCACAGCTCCTGTGAAATACTTCATGTGGAACTGAGACTCTTGGTGGGGAAAAGAAATTAAACCTAGTCTGTGTCTATAATCCTCCAAACAGGGTGCTAACTGGCCTGGATGAAATCATCGACCACCTGTCTTCTCTAAAGGGGATTAAAGAAATTATATTACTTGGTGATTTTAACCTTGACTGGTCTAGTAGTAACTCTGGTGTATATAATAACACTCATGCAAAGCTTCACCTCTGCCAGTTGGTTACTGGACCTACCCGTATTTCTTCCAGCAGTTCACACCAATCCACATTGGACTGGATTGTCACTAATCATGTCAGTAGAATTCTTGAAGTTGGTACCTTGCCTGACTCAATCAGTGACCACTCACCCACTTTCTGTGTCTGGAATGCCAGCTGTCCTAAGTTACTTCCTAAGATCATACAGTTCTGGGATTTCTCTAAATTAAATATTGCAGCACTTCTGTCTGAAGTAAGATGCATTGATTGGACCCCATCATACCACACAACTAATGTTGATAGAGCTCTCGATTACTTACTATCAAATCTCCTCCCCCTTCAAAACAAGTATGTGCCTCTCAAAAGAAAGAGAAATAGGGGCACTAAAACTAGATGGTTGCATAAGAATCTCCTCTCAGCAATTAAGAGTAGAGATAAAGCATGGGTTGCTGCCAAAAAGTCTAACCAACCTGATGACTGGTCTAAGTACCGATCCATGAGAAAAACATGTAAGAAAGACATCCGAGCAGCAAAAACAGCATACTGTGGTATGCTTCTTCAAAAATCCTGTGACGATGCTAGGGGTTTCTGGAACCATGTTAAAAGTTTTTAGGGAAAGGCCCATCCCCGCCTCTGACTGAAATTACTATAAAGGATGCTAACTGCAATAACCAAAGCACGATTGCTACTTTGCCTAATGTTCACTTCTCTGATCTCTCAGATTTCCTGGTTAACTCTGTTTTACCCTCTGAGGACATCATAAACCCTGTTGAATCTTTATCGACCCAGTTTAATATTAAACCAGTCTCAACTATTGATGTATTAAGGCTTATGAGAGCCATTCCTGAACATGGCTCTCCTGAGTCCAATGGGCTATTATCTAAGTTCCTTAAAGTTATTGCTGCTGACATTGCAGCCCCTGTTGCAAGAATACGTAACTTATCTATTATGACCAGGATGGTGCCATCCATCTGGATAATTGCATGTGTTGTGCCAGTGCATAAGAAAGGAGACTCTAGAACGATGAGTAATTACCGACCAATTGCCATCTTATCTGTCTTGGATAAAATCCTTGAGAAGGCTGTGTCTTCTCAGGTCACAGAGTACCTGCATAAAAAACATCTATTATCCCCAGCCCAGCATGGCTTTAGGTCCGGCCACAGCACAACCACGGCACTATTACAATTTATTAATGATGTGCTGCTTAACATGGACAAAGGAAAACTCACTGGAGCCATTTATATCGACCTCATAAAAGCCTTTGACTTGGATGACCACTCTCTTCTGCTCTCCAAACTATCCTCCCTTAGTTTCTCAAATTCTGCCATGGCCTGGTTTGGCAGTTACCTTCTGGGAAGGCAACAATTTGTTCAAATAGGGAATGTCGCATCCGATCTTGTCTCTACCTCAGTTAGTGTTCCCCAAGGTTCTATTCTTGGTCCCCTCCTTTTCTGTCTCATTATAAATAATTCTCCTCCCCAGCCGGATCGACTTTTTCTCTTTTCTATGCGAATGATATGGTTATCTACTCTGCCGCTAATGACATTTCGGCAATTTGCACCTCCCTTCAATCTGACTTTGACTGCTTCTCGGCTTGGCTAAAACAAAATAGGCTCTTACTTAACACTAGCCAAATGGTATCAATGCTCTTTTGGACTTCCCCTAGGCTAAAAGCTTGTCATATGGGACTTTCCCTTCATGGACTTGATGGCATAACCCTGGATACAGTCACATCCTTCAGATAACTTGGGATGACTCTTGACCCCTCACTGGACTTTAATCTTCATGTTGCAGCCACTTGTAAGACAGTGAACAGTAAACTTGGCCTGGCATACAAGGTAAGATCCTCCCTAAATTTGACAGCCAGGTTGGCCATTGCTCAGGGAATTATTCAACCTTGCCTCAACTATGGCTGTATAGTCTACCTTAATGCTAGCGAGCAAGTAATCCAGAAATGGAGCACTTGTTATAATAGTATCTTCCACTTCGCCCTTGCCGCTCCTAAACTAACACATCGCTGTCAGCTCTATTCTTCTCTCAATTGGCTCACCCCATCTTCCTATCGTCTGTACACAGCTGGTTGTCTGGTCGATAAATTAACCCAGACTAGTACTCCAGGGTCCCTTGTAACTCTACTAAAACAACCTGACTTGCTCTATACGCTGAGATTTACTGAAAATGCTTCCTTTGTTACACCTAGATGTCTCACCAAGAAGGGTGAACTTGCATTTGCTGTATCTGCTCCCAGAATGTGGAACACCCTTCCACTCTATGTTAAACAATCGGCTACTCACCGGGCCGTTCAAAAGAGTTTAAGAACTCACCTTATGAGCTCAGGTCTCGGCTCCTGTGCTACCTCTTGTTTGTCTCCACTCGCTTGACTACTACCACTGATCTTCCACCTTGAGAGTGGTACTTCCTCTCAGCACTTATGTACCCCCAGTGTTTGCTGTATATGTATTTCTTTAGTCAATTATACTGTTTTCAAAATTCTACAAAAGTTTATGTAACTGTGATTACTGTTTATCCTCATGCTATGTATATTCTACTTGTTGTTCCTGAATGTGCCATGTATTCTAAATTGTCACGTGTTACTGTATTTTCCTTCCAACTAGATCCTTTGTATTCTGTTGTGGACACTATGTATATGCTGTTTATGATGTGTAACCCTTCCAGGTCGTGCCTGAAAATAGGCAAAATCTCTTGTCTAGTGCACCTACCTGGTTAACAAAAACTAAATAACAAAAATAAATAATAATGAAATAGTTTATAAACTGGAAACAGATCCACTTACTATGACACATGAGGAAAGAGACCTGGGAGTTAAGATTACTAACAATCTAAAATTTAATTCACACTGTAATGACCAGATAAAAAATGCTAACCAAAATTTCAATTGCATCTTGAGACATACAGTGGTTTGCAAAAGTATTCAACCCCCCCTTGAAAGTTGTCAGATTTGTCTGAATGACAAATGATACATTGAGATTTTGTTCTGTGTAATATTTAATTTAAAAAGACTGACCCTCAAAATAATTATTGTAAAGTGACATTGGTTTCATGTTAGAATATATTTTTTAAGAAAACGAAATAACAGAAATATGCTGTTTGCATAAGTATTCAACCCTGTGCTCTGGAGCTCCAAGTTTACACAGATGAAAATATTGCCCTAATGAGGACACAATTGGCACAATTGGCCTCCCTCCTCTGAAACATTAAAGTAGCTCACATTTTCTGGATAAACCCCCTCAGTTTAATGACCATTGGTCAGACTGTGAATCTGAAGGAAGGGTGTGAAAATGAAGACTAAAGAGCATGCTAAGAAGTTAGAGATAAAGTAATAGACATGCATAAATTAGGAAAAGGGCGGAATAATACCCAAGTGTTTGGATATCCCAGTGTGCACTGTTGGATCAATAGTGAGGAAGTGGAAGCTGCATCACACCACCCAGGCACTACCTAGACAAGGCCATCCCTCAAAACTCAGCATCCGAACAAGGAGACTAATAAGGAAGCCACAGAGGCCAACAATCACTTTGAAGGAGCTATAGAGGTTCAGTGGCTGAGAGTGGAGTGAAGGTGCACCAGTCAACCATATCAAGAGCTCTGCATAATACTGGCCTGTATGGGAGGGTGGCTAGAAAAGCCATTACTCAAAAGAACCATATCAAAGCACATCTGGGTTTGCCAGAAAGCATGAGAGTGACCCAGCTAAGATGTGGCAAAAGGTTTTGTGGTCTGATGAGACCAAGATAGAGATTTGTGTACAATTCAAAGCGCTGTGTGTGGCGTGAAACCTAACACTGCCCACTACCTCAAAACACCATCCCTACAGTGAAGTATGGGGTGGCAGCATCATGCTGTGGGGATGCTTTTCATCAGCGGGACTGGGCATCTTGTTAAAATTGAAGGAAGAATGGATGGAGCAAAATACAGGAGATACTGCAAGAGAACCTGCTTCAGTCTGCTGAAAAACTAAAGCTTGGGAGAAACTTCATCTTTCAGCAGGACAATGATCCCAAGCACAAGGCCAAAGCAACACAGGAGTGGTTAAACAACAAAAAGGTGAATGTCCTACAGTGGCCAAGTCAAAGTCCAGATCTCAATCCATCGATAATCTGTGGCACTGTTTGAAACTTGCAGTGCTAGCGTCACCAACCAACCTGAACAACCTGGAACAGATCTGCCAAGAAGAATGGGCAAGAATCACTCCTGAACAGTGTGCAAGGCTGGTAGATACTTACCCAAAAGACTTAAAGCTGTTATTGCAGCAAAAGGTGGCTCTACCAAATACTAATGTGTAGGGGTTGAATACTTTTGCAAGCAGCATTTTCCACTTTTAATTTTCTTTAAAAGATCTGCTGACGGATAATTAATTTGGCTTTGACAATATACTGTTAGAGCATATGAGTTTGCAGTACAAATATTGACTGGAATAATATATGTAAATCTCATTTGTAATCCAGACAAATCTGATAACTTTCAAGGGGGGGGTTGAATACTTTTGCAAGTCACTGTATCTCCAGTAGGGAGAAGGAAGTTCTGATGCCGCTGTATAGTGCTCTGGTTAGGCCATATTTAGAGTATTGTGTTCAAGTGTGGTTCCCTTGTAAAAGGGAAGACATCCTCAGAGTCAAGAGGGTGCAGAGACACGCCACCAAAGCCATTGCGAACCTCAAAACAAGGTTTTACAGGGAAAGGTTGGAGATATTGAATCTCTATTCATTTCAGTACAAGGAGGTTTAGGGGAGACATGTGTATGCTGTTTAGAGCCATAGGGGATACTAATTTGATGAAAGAATTGGGATTCACACTTAGGAACAGTAGCGGAAGCAGTAGGAAGCATAGCAAACAGTTATTTTTACCCAGATGGAATCTAAATTCCAGGAAAAATTGGTTTAGCCAGAGGGTGATATCATCATGGAGTGATCTCCCAGATATGGTAGTGGATAGCCCTAACATGGATACCTTTAAATCAAGACTGGACATTTTTTGTAAGGATAGAACTACTGAATTTTAAAATGTAAAGGACTGGTAAGTTACAAGGACTCTATTCTATGATGCTTGAAATTTCTTATGAATCCTATGAATTCTGCCACTGGTTCCCAGACCCCCCCTCTGCAGGTATGGACAACTACTCTAAGTTGGAGGGACTGAGTTAGCGCACCCAACCCTCACCCTCCCACCCTTGGTAGGCATTTCCATTATAGATGCACTATTGTCACATGACCATCATGTGACCTGGTGTGCTTATTTCTATCTCCCCCAAACTCCACTATCTACTTATGCTGTTGGACCACTACATGCCCCAGCTGCTTCACATTTACCTCTCCCCAACTCTTAATATAAATTTACTATGCTTCCCTTCATATCATCCCACTTCTTGTATCCTCCACACTCTACCTGAAACCAGTGTCTCCCCATCCTCCCTTTTACTCCATCCACTTTTCCCACACCCTGGGATTTGAACCCCAAGCCCTACTGCCTAGACCTACCAGAGCTTCCTGCTCTCACCACTAGACTAGTCCACTAGTAGTAATTGGCTGCTATTATGGTCTACTAGTATTCATTCACCACTCCCCCAGCCAGTCTTGGTTCCTCCCATGGCCCCACTCTATTTAAGTCCAATCCACCAGGTGGTGTTATCCTGGTGTTATCTAGTATACGCTGTCTATTTTCCCACTGGTCCACACTCCAGTTTCAGTCCCCCTGAAACCTCCTGCACCTTTCAGTATTTCTCTTACCACCCCCCCCCGCATGATGCCCTCCCATTTAGCCCAGCTTCTCTCTCTCAGCATACTGCTTGGCCTCTGTCTTGCCTTTGACTGCAGTGCATTAGTCCTTGCCTTGGAACAAAGAACTCTGAAGCATGCCGAACCCACCTTTTGCTCTGCTCCAATTCTGCCAAGTCCAACCTGCAGTTTACTTCATTCCTGCCCATCTGTTGCCCTGGCCTTCATCAGCTCTCACAACTGGCATTGTCTTTTCCTTCACCTCACTTTCCTCACCCTCTGGGTCCCATCTCCCTTCGCTATCCTCCCAGTCAACTTCCACACCACATGTCTCCTACTCTCAAGTGATATTGAAAGCAACCCTGGCCCCCCTTCCACTACTCTCCCTTAATTGCCCCTCTATCCTATAATCACCCATTATGAAATATTAAACATGGCCTACAAATTGTAAATCTGAATGTGAGGAGCTTACTATCTAAAATGGCCAAGTTGGAAGCCTGGGTCTCTCTCTGTACAAGCCTGACATACTGGGCATCTCTGAGACATGGCTAAAAAGCCCCACCCTTGATCACTGTTGCTCCCTGCTTGGTATCTCCTTCCTTCACTGTGATCACACTACCTCCTGCTGTGTGGGGGGGTGTATTCCTGTACTACCATAATTACTTTTCTGCCACATTTCTTGGCCAGTCTACTAGTGACCTCCCTATTGAGTGTCTTGCAGCAGAACTAACAGTTGCCTCTAACAAAAAGCTGATTGTTGGGTGCTGCTATAACCCACCCCCAAGGAGTGATGTCCCTGCACTTGCATCATTCCTGAACATCCTTGGCCCTCTCTCCCTCTCTACAGATACCTTCCTGCTAGGTGACTTTAATATCAACTGGGACACTAACCCTCTCTCTGACTGCAACTCCATTATTCAACAACATGATCTCACCCCAGCGAAATTACCTCCTAGACATGCCTCCACAATTACAGCAGGAAACACACTACTCTTGACTAGATCCTGACGACTTGAGCTGATGGAGTTGCCATTGCCTGCACTCTGTCTGACGTCATTAACTACTACTCCCCCCACCTATTGTGACTGGTGCACCAAACCCCCATGCCCCCCCACCTATGTGACTTTCTGCAATTTTTCTACATATAACCCCCAAGCCTCCAGGATGACCTCAGAGCAATTGATTGGTCTACCCTTTATAGAGCCACCAACACTGCCCTAGCTCTGGACTAGAGATGTCGCGAAATTCAGTTTTGCGGGTGAAATTGCTGCCAAATTGGCAATTTTTCCATATGAAATATTTCACAAAATTCTGCTGTTCCATGAAATTTTTCGCCAGGTGCAAAGTTGAGAAATTTCACCTGCGGAATGCGGAATTTCACAGTGAAATGCACAATTTTGCCCTAAATAGCAAACTTTTGCCCAAATTTCACCATTCTGCAGGTGAAATTTCACATTTTGTGGGTGAAATGTCACATTCCTTGGGTGAAATTTCACATTTCTCACCCACACAATACTTTGCAAGATGCATGAATTCTGCAAAATATTTTGCGTAACAAAATTTCGTAATTTCGCACATCTCTACTCTGGACACGTTTGTCTCTGCCCTCCCCCTCATCCAAGACAAGCACTTCCAACTCATGACCCACAAAGTGCATGGGGGGTGACACTCACTGGCTCACATTTGACCTCCTTAAACTGATGAAGGAGCGTGATGCAAAGTGGACCGCCTATAAAGCTGCACCATCCCCTTCCTGCTACAATGACTACCATAACCTGTGAAACTGATGCAAGTGCCTCATCCACTCAAGGAAGTCAGCTTACTTCCAATCACTTCAGTCAAAGTACCTTGGTAACCCCAGGCATTTCTGGTCCTCCATACAAGCCTTGCTATCCCCCTCTAGTAAGCAGTCCCCTACCCACCTAATCACCCAACAAGACTCCATGACAGACCCCATGGATATCGTGACTACACTCAACACCCATTTCTCCAACCTCAGCAACTACCTAGTTAAACTCCCCCCCTTCACTCCAATGCCCACACCCCCTTTTTCCACTTCCTCTTTTTATTTCAAGACTATTTTCACCCCTGGGCTATTTAAACTCCTTCTCAGACTACCATTAAGAGGGAGTGCTGGTAGTAATGGTCTGTCCCCCTGTTTCTTAAAACTACTGGCCCATGACATTGTCTGTCCACTCACCTTCATCATTTATTTCACCTTTATTATGGCCTCTGTCCCCCCTGATTGGAAACAGGCCAAAATTGTCCCCATTCACAAATCGGGTGACCCCAGCTTTATGGATAACTTCTGACCTATCTCCATATTGCCCCACCTTGAGAAGCTCCTAGAGAAGGTGATTAACTTACAAACCACTGAACATGTCATTAACTATAATCTGCTTTGCCCGAAGAAACATGGTTTTAGGAATGGGCACAGTACGACTACTGCCCTTGCTCTCTTCACTGATCATGTACTCAGGAATAATACTAATAAGAGTATTTTAACTTGTATAAGGGTTACAACAGACTGCAGCTGTAGGTAGCTAGACCCAAACTCAGATTGTGGTTTCATGGGTTCTATGTGATAATGGCGATCACAGAAAGGTGATCACCATTAGGGCGAATGTACATCGGCAAAATCTTTTGCCGATGTACGCCTCAGCGCATGGCAAAAGGGCACTGGGGACTTTTGTTCTCCTACAAAGGATTCTCAACTCCGAGGGGGGGGTGCATGTTGGGGTGGGTTCAAAATCAGACGGAAGAAAATTTCAAGCCAGAAGCACAACAAAATGGACGCGAGCCCGGAACCAAACCCAGCACCATCTCAGCCCTAGCCTGTCACCCACCCACCATGCCACAGGGCTAGCTCAGCAACCCACCACCGCACTATGCCTCACAAACCCTCCCTCTCCTTCTGCCCATTGCATGGCATGCTCGCTTCCTGCTGTGCATGTACATATAGCGACAGGGTGTCACTATATCTGTACTCGACCCCCCATACAGTAGCCCTGTGAACAAGGGTTGCTATGGAGCCACCCATTTTGTAACTGCTCAATAGCGGATGCCCTTATCACAGGATACCATTTGATGCATTATGCATTAGTAAATGTAATTCTAATTTTGTAGGCTTGTATCTGAACCACAGTCTGCACTTTAGTATGTTTTCATTTTTGCTTTAGGCTCCCAGGGATTATATGTTTACAGTTTATAAATTGTTTTTTATCGTATTTTGAATTTTATTGAGACAATTCAGTACAATTTTACAATTTTCTTATCATCACACAGGTACAATAGTCATTTTCATCATATTATTTTAGTGCATTCAGTCTTTCAACATATGGTTTCTTCTACTGCAGGTTATAGATGGTGCTAAGTTCCTGTTAATTATTCTGGTTATCAGATCATTGTTCATCTGAAGTTCTGCTTAAACCTTCTGGATGGGGCTGTATCTGTTTCCCTGGACATCTCCCCCTGGGACCAGCAAGCCACCCCTCCAGGGGTCCTGTCATTAAAGGGTAATCACGCACCATCCCCTCCACCCCAACATATGTCCACCATTCCTCAGGCATATCTGCTGTTAATATTTTGGCCTTCATTGACATTCTGCTGGTTTCTCTCTCTTTTTTTTTTTTTGCTATCTCTCACTCTCTCCTCTCTCCCTACTCCCCATGATTTGTTAGATAGCTCTTTATGGCACAAATTCTGGGCAGTGTTCTAATACATAGAGGCCTGGATATTCAAACTGCGCCAGGCTATGGCGCAAGCCTGGGCGCAGCTCAACTTTGTTGCACAGGGGTGTGGCCTGGGATGATATTCAACGGAACTGCGCTATGGTGCAGCAGCTTTGAATATCGCACCCTGACCAACCCCACTGTGCATGGTGCAGTGGCACTGAGCCGGCACAAGTGGCCAGAGTGGAGCATGGAGATGCGTTAGCGCAAGTGCCATTGTGCCATGCACAGCACCTGCGATATTCAAAAGCGGACATGTAAATGGGGCCATAATTTATGCAAGGCACACAGGGAGCCATTTGCATCTCATTATGGCCCCATTTTCATGCCATTAGCAGGCAGATGCGCCGATTCCTGATGACTTGTGCCTGGCGCCCTGCCAGGCAGCAGTCATCGGGGACTGACGCCCCCTGCAGCCTGATCGCGGGCATTCATGTAAAAGAACCCCCCCCCGTCCAATATCCCTGGTGGTCCAGTGAACCTCTATGTGCCCGATCACGGGCATTGGTATAGTACCCCCTCATCGTCCAATATCCCTGGTGGTCCAGTGGACCAATCACGGCATCTGTAACACATAAAATACCCCTACTACCCTGGTGGTCCAGAGTATCCCCTCCACCCGCCCACTGGAGCCCCACCGCCCGCTACCCCGTCAGCGGTGGCGACAGCACCACCGCTTGCCGCCCGTCTGCCAACGACAGCTCGGTATTCACATATCTGGACTGGTAATGCGGTATGGGCTGCCGCCCATTGGCTCACGCTGTGAACCAATGGGCGTGCAGCCCTATCAACTGTCAGTCAGCGGGGCGCAGGGTGGCAAGCGGTGAGGTGCTGCCACCCGCCAGCGGACCGGGTGGAGCAGGGCGGTGGGGCTCAGCGGGTGGGGTGGGAGGGGTACACTAGACCACCAGGGTAGTAGGGTATTTTATGTGTTACAGATGCCCGCGATCAGGCGGCGATCGGTCCACTGGACCACCAGGGATATTGGACGTGGGGGGGTACTATACCGATGCCCGCGATCGGGCACATAGAGATCCACTGGACCACCAGGGATATAGGAGGGGTGGATTTCACCACAGGGATGCCCACGATGGGGCATGGGGGGCACCGCCAGGTGTGGCAGGAACTCGGATGGCCACCCACAGGTGGCAGCTGCCATGTTGTGCCCTGCAATGCGGCAGCTCACCTGTGGGTGGCCATCACTTGTTTCTTTTGGGGGGCTTAACTTTGTGCAGGCACAGGTAGGGGTTGCGCATGCATGGCTCTGCACATCCCGGGCTGAATATCGGGTTGTGCAGGTTATGCATGGGCCGCCACCACCTGTGCCTGCGCCATCTGATACGCTCCGGCGCAAGACGGGATTTGTCGCGGCGCACTTTCCTTTGAACATCATGCTAGGGCATCAGTGAGTTGTGCATGGCGCAACACTGTTGCGCCATGAGCAACCCTTGAATATCTGGACCATAGTATCCACTTCTGCCATTTATCTCTATGTTGGTCTTCCCTGTCTCAAACCTTGGCCATAAATCCCTCCATATGATATACCGTATGTCAGTTATTATTTTTCTCCAATTATCAACCGGGGGGGTCCACCTTCCTCCAGTTTTTTGGTTTTATTTTGTTGCCACCAGTATATCCATATGGGAGAGTGGGGTGACCTGCAGAGTCCACTCAGGGGTACTGAGGCCACAGACAGGTGTGGGGTGTGATCTAGAGGGGCTCCCTACAGTGCCTCCATCTGCTTGGGCTTCTAGTCTCCCGTGCTGTCTTGGTTTAAAAGCTATTGGTTTGGTAGATGCCAATTTGTCGAAATAAGTACTCTAATTGATGATGGTCTGATTATTTATAGCTCTGCAACTGACACAGCCCTCAGGCGCTTATCCTTGACCCTAAACAAAGCTTGCCGACTCATCACAGGATCCCACCAACTCACCTATACGTGTGACCTCTATGCCCAAACAGGGTGGCTCCATTTATCAAACCATATCAAGTACCAAACTTGTCTAATGGCTAAGAAAATTATGCTACATCTTGCTCCCCCCAGAGTCCAAAGACTTTTCCATACAGCGCACAACCCCTGCCTCACCAGGGCTTCAGAAAATGAAATGCTGCACAGTCCTCAGTGCTACACCACACAGGGCCAAAGATCCTTTGCATACCGACCTCCTAGCTGGATTAATGGACTCAGCAAAGACATCTCCTCTCTGCAAAAGCTAGGCCCGTTCAAAGCCAACCTTCGTCTCCACCTAGCTGCCTCTAGCTCCTGCGGCTGTCCCTCATAATCTGATCTCCCTCCTAGCACTTCTACTCCTACCTTCTCTCTTCCTCTTCCCATTCCCACAGCCTCCCATCCCCTCATGTTTTTGCCCCTACCCCCAAGCACTTTTTTGAAGCCTGGCAAATGCCCATGGCTGCACCGCTCTTTTTGTGTCCATTCCAAGCCTCAGTTACCTCTGGCTACCCTGACCACTGGTACTCACTTTCCCTCAATGTAATGTATTTCAGCTGCTTAAAAATGTCTGTGCACCATTTCTGCAATTGTTACTCAACTCTATGTAATGTTTGTATTGTACCTCAATTGCTGTGGAACCTTTGTAAAAGAGCCTTGGCTTAAAGGTACTTGTAATCATAGACTCTAAATAAATAAAGGATAAATAAAAAAGTACTGCCAAATCAGATCTTACCTCCATCAAGGTCGGAGTTCCCCAGGGGTCCATCCTTGGGCCTCTACTATTCTCTATTTGTCAACAACCTGCCCAAATCTCTTAGCTCCTGTGAAGCCTTCTGTATGCAGATGACATGGTCCTCTACACCAGAGCTGCCAACATCATTAACATCAACAACAAACTCAACCTGGATTTTGCCACCATCCAATCATGGGTATCGTGCAACAAACTCCTTCTCAATGTGAAAAAAAACAGTCACCATGCTCTTTGGCTCAGCACCCAGACTCAGAGCCTGCCCTTCTACACTTACTATAAGGGGGCCTGGAGGTTCCTCTCTTGACATGGCGGACTCTTTCAAGTATCTGGGTATCACTCTCGATGCAGCTCTTGACTTCAACTTTCACATTTCAACTATAAGCAAATCTGTCCACATTAAGCTTGGCATCATGTATAAGACTCGCCACAACCTTACCTCCTCTGCGAGACTCGCCATTGCTCAGAGTGTACTAAGGTCTGGCCTCACATATTGTCTCTTATCATACATGGATGCAAATAAAGCTGTTTTAAGCAAAT
Source organism: Neoceratodus forsteri (assembly GCA_016271365.2). NCBI lineage: Eukaryota > Metazoa > Chordata > Ceratodontiformes > Ceratodontidae > Neoceratodus > Neoceratodus forsteri. Next base: position 534,679,076 of record CM057449.1, on the reverse strand, counting down.
GGAAGACCTGTTATAACATCTGTCATTTTGCTCTATCTATGCCAAGGCACACCCACTGCTGTGTGCTCTATGCTGACCTTGGCTGGCTCTCCCCTTCCTCGTACTGGACATATGTCACTGGTTGAGCCATGGACAAAATAATCAGAGAAGGCCTTCCTGAGTCTATCGCTTGCTGGTTCAAACCTTCCTTACTGACCTACTCCCTGAGCTCGATGGACAATTCTCTGCTGGATATTCCAAAATGCAACACTAGGATGGGCGAGTATGCCTTTGTGGAGTCTGGACCAAAACTCAGAAACACACGCAGTCCCACCATATGTTTAAAAATAGCCTCAAAAGACACCTACAAATCTGGGGCAAATGTTCTTGCCCCTAAACTATACTGAGTACTCACCTGGTTCTTGTCTCTCCCCAAGGCTCCACTAGCACTTCTGGGACTCCCCTATCCCAACTCACTGCTCTTAGAACCAAGCAGCTGGCCGTTTACCCTTGACTCCTCTATTAGTTCTCTGGGTAATTCTTCCCACCCTCTCTTTCATGGTGCCCTCTGTACATACATGTGTCATTTTCTTTCCTTACAGTGATGATTGTCTGTTGCATTTCTTGTACTCTGTGGCCGGGATATTCAGAGCAGTTGCGCTATGCGCAACAGGGATGCACCGACGCATGTGTGCCAATATACCGGAGAGCAATATTCAGCGGCAAGAAATGCGCAGCACAGTTCCCAGTGCGCCACTGCACAATGGTAATGAATTATTGCGCAAATGCAGGGAGTGTAGTCATGAATAAGCAGTGCACTGTGATATTCAACTGCAGGTGAACGGCACAAGCGTGGAGCAAACGGGAAATGTGTGGAGCAGACCTGAGCACATAAAAAGAGGGAGCAAGGGAAGGAAGGAAGATTGCACCACAGGGCAGCCAGACTGAGGGAGTGTGAGGGGGCAAGCCACACAGCCATAGGGGTGCCACAGAGTGTGAGGCAGGCAGACAGAGGCACAGAGTGGGGCCCAGGAAGCCTGTCAGGGCCAAACACTGGCTAAGTGAGCATGTGTGTGAGTGAGAGTGTGTGTGTGTGTGTGTGTGTGTGTGTGTGTGTTTGTGCATGCCTGCCTGAGTGGGTGTGGAACAGGAGCAAGGCAACCCACAGTGAGCGGGAATGACACCCAGCAGAGGAAGGGTAGCACAGAGTCACTGCAAGGTGAGAGGTGTAAGCCACAGACTGCAGGCCAAGCATCCCCACACAGGGGTCTGCCCAGTGCAGGGGCACAGACAGCAGCCAACTGCCGGGGGTGCCGGGGGGAGAGCCACCCAGGGAGGAGGAAGCACAGCGTAGGTCATGGCCAGTGCCACATTCCAGATGGAGGTGGTAATGAGGGGTGTGAGGAGGCTGCAGACCAGCACGGCCGTGGAAGGGCCCGTCAGTGGTATGCCCAGAACAGGTGGTACTGTGCCCACGTCAGCTTCGAACAGTACACTGATACAGAGATCGTGGGCCGGTACCACCTGAACTGGGCCATTCTGAGGTGGCTCTGTGAGCTGTGCAGTGAGAAGATGCAGGCACCCACAAGACAGAGCCATGCCCTGTCTGTGGAGACCAAGGTCATAGCCGTCATGTGCCTGCTCACCATGGGCACCTTCCAGAGACAAACAGGGGATGCCACAGGCATAACCCAGTCAGCCGCCTCATGGCTCCTCACACAATTTCTCAACGCACTGCTGCCACATGCTGTGGAGTACATCCAGTTCCCCAGCACACAGGCAGAGCATACAGCAAACATGCAGGGGTTCCACAGGGTGGCACGGTTATCTGGCATGCTAGGGGCCATCGACTGCACCCATGTTGGCATCCGCACACTGACTGGACCTGAGGGGGTGCCCTACATCAACAGGAAGGGCTACCCTAGTGTCAACTGCCAGTTGGTGTGCGATGCCAGGGGGCACATAATCAATGTCTGTGCCACACACCCTGAGGGATCACACGATGCCTTCATCTGGCACCAGTCAGCACTGTGCCAGAGGTTCGAGAGTGGGGACACCCCCACTGGCCACCTAGTCAGTGAGTATGCTGTGGATGTGATATGCTGGGTACAGCAGGGCAGGGTGTGATGGATGCCAGGGCATGGGTGCCACAGGGTGTGGCTGGGATGGTGGGGGGGCAGGAACACAGACCACCTTGCTAATCTGACTCTCTCCACACAGGTGACAGTGGCTACCCACTCCGGCCATGGCTACTCACCCCATACCGATGGCCATCGACCCCAGCACAGGAGCACAATAATGAGGCACATGCCAGCACACGGAACATAATCGAGTGGGTGTTTGGCTGCTGAAGGCATTGTTCCGTTGCATGGACAGGTCCAGCGGTGCCCTACAGTACAGCTCCTTGAAGGCCTGTGGCTTATTCCTGGCCTGCTGTGTAGTACACAACATGGCCACCAACAGTGGGATAGCTGTCGAGGTCGAGGAGGGGGACAGTGGTGGGGATGATGAGGCCGCCGGGCCTGGTGGTGGACAGCCCCCCTGGGCAAAGTGGCCCCCGGCTGATGAGGATGGCCCAGCAACACAGAGACACAATTACTGAGGAGCATTATGGGGTGCACAGGTGGGTATACATGGCCACAGGCAAGGGCAAGGTCCCAGGGCACAGTGGGCAGGCAGGCATGGGAAGACCCCGTGCCAGGGTTGGCAGACAGGGGGCCTGGGCAGGCATGGGGAACAGACACCCATGCAGCATGTGTCATGGGTATGCACGCCACACACACACACACAAGCACAGAGGACCCATGACGCCCCCACCCCGCACTGGGCACCGGGCGTGTGTCAGATGTGGAGGGGCGCAGCACAGTGGCTGGCAAAGCAGTGCTGGCATCATCACGCACATGCCATGGTGGCTAGCAGTTGGGTGGGTGGGCTCATGGGCCATGTGCAGGGTCGCCATGCAAGTCACAGACATGTGACGCACATGCACACACTGCACCAATGTGCACACAGGGCAGCAGAAGATGGTGGATGTGGTGGACGGCGGTTCAGGACCATTGCACAGTAGCGCGGCTGACACAGACACATACATGGCCCCTCTGGGAATGCTCAGCCAGTGCTGGCTGTCTGCCATGGGGGTGTTGCAGACAGTCCCCCAGGGGTGACACTGGGGGACTGTGACCGGGTCTGTGCTGGTGTCTGCAGGCCCACAAAAATGCCCACACCAGGCATGCTTGGAATGCCCACAGCGGAACCTGGAGTTGACACAGAAGGGGTCGCCCTACGCCAGGCTTGAGGGGTGGAGTATGAACTCTGCCGGGTGAGCGGTGGAAGCCCTTGCAGCAGTGTGGCCAGTGGTGCCAGTCCGGCCATGACTGCAACTGTCAGCCAATCCATAGCTGCGTCCATGTCCTCCCGCAGTCGCGTGGTTTCCGCCAGGAGCAGGGCGTTGTCCCTGTTCCGCTGCTCATCTGCCTGGTGCAGCTCTGTGCGGAGTGCATGCACCTCTGCCATGAGCTGCAGCTGCTGCTCAACAGAGGCCTGGAGCAGACAGGTGTCCTCATCCAAGGGGTTGGTGCCCTGGGTCGCATGGGCACCTTGCTGACCCACAGCTGTGTCCTGACCCTGCAGAACAGCACCCCGATACAGTGGGCACTGCACAGCAGGGTCCCTCCTGGGGCTGAAATCCATAAGATGCCTCAATGGCGGGCAATGCTGTCCGGCTGCTGCTGCTACCTCTCCGGCCACTATGCGCAGAGTAACACCAGCATGGCTGTACTGCCACCAGCACCAACACCACCACTGCCAGCTGTAGCTGCACCAGTTGCAGCCTCAGCCACAGCAGCCATGAGGGCCAGTGTGCAGGCAGCCACCACTGGCCCACTGTCCATGCTGGTGGGGTGGGTCAGTGGTATGGGTGTCTCCCCAGCATCATCTACATCGCTGTCCGGGTTGTGAGTCATGTCGTCATCAGAACCGGACCCCGCCCTGATCTGCGTCTCTGCACACAGGACACCAGGCCTGGTGTTGTGCTGAAATGCAGCAAGGGCCTTGTCCGGAACCTCGCCACCGGTATCAGGACAGACAGTGGTGCCAGAACGTATACGATCCGGGCCATGGTGTCCGGTGGAGGTGGATGGATGGTCCTCCGGGTCCAGGACGGCCCTCATGGCGGACACCACCACCACTACCGCTGGCTGCAAGCACTCAGGAGCTGAAAGGAAACACAGTCACATTAGTGTTGCTGCCACCCATACCTGCCCCTGGCCCCCCTGCCCCCATGTCCCCAACGCAGCTGATCCGACCATGCAGTGATGGGCAACCGCCCATCTAGAATCCTCTGCCAGGCATGCCTTTGACCATGTTGCACTGCATGGTGGCCTCCACCATCTCCTCCTGTGGCATAAGGGTGGGCAGGGAGGGCTGACCCCCACCTGTGGCTGCTCGTGCTGCACGGATGGCAGTCACCTTCTCCTTGATGCACCACCGGTCAGTGCCCACCTTCTTCTTGCACTCCTGCACAGACCATTGGTGGCTGCCTTGCTGGTTCACAGCATGGGCCACACCCTCCGATGCTGTTGTCTGGGCCTGTGGGGTGCCTGTGGAGCTGCTCAGGAGTGGCTCCTGGTCCAGGTATGCCTGGAATAGGGCATCTGACTCCGCTCTGATGAAGTTGGGCCTGCGCTTCTGAGCAGGCCCACACTCCTCACTCATCTCAAGTTCCAAGCTGCTTCTTCCTGTGGGGACAGATGCATGTTAGTATGGGCCGGTTATGCTGCACCTACCCTCCCATGCCACTGCCTGGCCATCCCGCAGTGTGTGTCTCACCTGTTAGGTATGCAATACTGGTCCTACTCTGTTCATTCCCCTGACGTCTTTATAGCACATCGCATGCTAATGAGGGCTTGTGCAACTATAATGACATGCAAATGCAGCTGCTGTGCTGCGGATAGGGTAATCAGCTGATTTGCATAAAGTGGCTGAATATCGCGTGATTGCACATTGCACAATGGGGATGCGCATGCACAACTCAGGGCGCAGCAATGTGATATGAGCAACATGCCATGCCACGCACATGCACGTGGGCCCATCATGTGTGCCAGTGGCATGCCATTCGCTACTTGTGCGATAGGCAGTACAGTGTCTGTCCACTATTGCACTGGTGGTGCTCATGTGCTGTGTGGCCTACGGCACCAGGGCACCACGTGGCTGATGGCACTGTGGCCCCATGCCATAGATAGCGTCCCATGTGCAATGGGGCCATGTACAATGGCTCACACATGGCCTTACCTCGCAGCATGCCTGAAGTGTCCTATGGCGCTGTGGGACATGGTGAGCTGTGCGACACTTGGCAGCGTTGCAGCACCAAGTTGTGCACCCATGTGCCTGCGCGATGGCCGGTGGCAACGCATCGCTGGCCAGCGCTGCTGCTCCAGCATCGCAGTTGCACATGTGCTGCCGGGCACCATTTTGTCTACACCGGAGCACTGGAAGCATGCCGCGCAGGGTAACACCCAGGGTACAGATATGGTCCCAGGTTGAGTTGGTCAACCTGGTGGCCCGTGTGGAGCCACATGCTGGCACCCTGTTTGGTCAGGTGCCACTCAACAGGCCTCGGTCTGAGGTGTGGCAGAAGGTGTCAGATGCACTGGAGGGGGCCACAGGTGCACAGTGCACTGGTAAGCAGTGCAGGCACCGCTATGGGGACCTGTGGTGGAGGGACCAGGATCGACTATGGGCTCTGCATGGACGTGTCCAGAGGGGCACCATGCCACAGCCAGGTAAGTGCACGGCGCATGTGCCCATTCATATCTGGGGGGCTGTGGTGTGGTGTGGTGGCATGCCCTGCTGGGGGCTGGCTGGGGCTGCACACCCTGTTGGGGGGGTGGTATACCATACCTGCCCTGTGCCACTGTGCCACAAGCATGCTGCGCAGGGGGCACACCATGCCAGAGGGTGGGGGACTGTGTTGTTATATGGTTCTGATGTGTCCATCTCCATTACTTTTTTCCAGGCCCTGAGGATAGGAGGCTGGCATGCCTTGCTGGAGCTGTGGCTGGGCCAGGATAGGCCACCACAGGGGGTGATGCACCATCAGCAGGAGGCATGGGCATGGTGGCTGGACAGGCACTGGGTGCGCCTCTGCATGCAGCTAGGCATTTGTTCTTGTTTCCTCATTGTGCAGGGTGGTCAGTGTGTGTGAGGGTGGAACCCAGCTCTCTGTACACATGGCACCCTCCAGCTGTGCACTGTTTGTGGTGCCCAATGCACTGCTCCGTGGCTAGTGCACATGTGGGTGGCCACTGCAGGTGGGCTGTGGGTGCACCCAGGTCCTGGCTGTGTGTGTTGCTGCTGGCTGCCTGCATGGCAATGTCACCTGCCTGCCATGGCAGTGGTATGCTACACATGGGCGGTGCTGTTGTGCAGTGTTCAGCATGGCTTTGGGATCCTGGGTGGGTAGCTCGTGTGGGCGCAGTCACTGTGGGTGGCAGAATGCCAGCCCAGAGGCGCATGTCACCGATGCTCGCTGTGTATGGTGGGTGGGCTGCGGCCTTCTGTACATCCACTCATACCGTGTTCCCTCCTCTACCCTAGGTGTTGGGACCAGTTATGTGCATGCACAGCTCCTGAGACAGATACTGCGTGTCACCACTGCCACACTCCAGATGGTTCAGCAGCTGGTGCAGGGCCAACGCAGATGAAGGTGCCAACACCCATGTGCTGGACAGTTTCCCCTAGCCTGTGCATCCTCCCTTGCCTTCCCTTAACCCCTTCCATTGCCTTTGTACCCGACCCCTGCCTCCCATCCCTGACCTCCCTGTCTGTGGGTGGTCTTCCTTTCCATGGCTGATGTTATATCTGTAAATATGTTTTATATGACTGTTACATTACATTCATTTTGGTTACCCATCTGTGTCTGTGTCTTCTTTGTAGCTGGCATGAGGAGCCATGCTGCAGTGGTGTGCATGGCTGCTGTGTGGTCCATCTGGGGTGGACGGGGGTTTGTACCTGGTGGTGTTCCACCATGGGTTGTGTGTGGTGGAGTGGCTGTGGCCTGTCTCTTCAGGCCCTGTAGTGATTGCCTTGTGTGCTGGATGACTGTGTGTTGCTCCTTGGCTTGCTCCCCTTCGCATCCTTGGGTGCACTATGGCGCATCTTGTCTTGCTCCCTGGCACTTCCCTGGATGCGCTTTGGCACATCCATGCGAATTTCAGCCACGTTGTGCAGGCACACCCAGCAGTGCGCAGCCTTTGAATATCACGCCCGTTGCACCATGGTGCACTGTATTTGTGCTGTGCATCTCTTGCTCCTCCCTCTGGTGCATTTCTGAATATCCCGGCCTGTGTATATTCATTATATACAATGTGTTTATCATGTAGCCCACTGTCTTCTGTGCTGTATGCTGTCTGGAACTCCCATGTTATCATATGCTGGTTTTGTCTGTAACTCCTGGATTGTGCCTAAAAATAGGCAATGTTGTTGTTTAGTGCACTTACCCGGTCAACAAAAACTAAATAAATAAATACATTTATGCAACTGGTGTGGAAGGATAAACCGTTACCTAAATTAATTTATTCTCACTGGTGTTGAATAAATGGTGGTTCTAAGATTTAACCAACACCCTAACGTCAATCAACCACTGTTTGTGCAACACCGTAGCGTCTATCATCCCCCTGCCAGCCGGCATTACTTACACCACTTTTTTTCTATTACTTACAGCCACCTTGACACATGGAACACCCACAGAATTAGCAGCCTGCACAAAATCAACAGCATGTCATGTTGTCAGTCACAGTCAAAAGCAGTACCCACCCCAGTTCCATCGTTTAGCTTACAACTAGGTTTTTTTAACCTAGCTCCAAAATCCTCCACTTCTCAGAGTTGCTTCATTCCTCTCTTTGGCACTGCACGCCTTTGCTACGTTTCTCACCTGCCCAATGCCAGTCACAAGTATACACTTATCAACTGAATGTTAATTCTGCCACTCCTGTTCCATTGAAACAGAAGAACTTAAGAGCTTTTCTGTAATACAAAGCACTTCCTGCTATTTTGTTTTCATTTATACTGCTGTCCCACTTGCTTACTTATATGCCCACTTGCTCACCTGTACACCTGCGCCAACCAATGCTACTCTTTTTACTGCTTTGTTCCCATATTTTTGGGTTTCCACCTAGCAGGTCCATATAACAAAATACCTCCTAAATCAAAAAAATGCTGATTTCTTCTGCTCCTCCACCAAGTCCCGACTGCCAGAACCACATGTACTCCATCACAGTTCTTACTAAATGCACTCTTTGCCAAGAAGAAAAAGCAGCCACCATGTTTCTTTTCTTTAAAAGTCCTGCCCAACCGCGATTACCAACCAATGGAAAATCACGCTATAAATGTGGGCACATTCAGGCCATAACAACTGTGCCACTCACCTTAGCAGCCACGACCGAACAACAAAATAACATTCAGTGGAGCACAAACAAAACCCCACTCTACATAAAACAAAACATTAAAAAAAAAAACACTTAAATGATGTGCCTATTGCATAAATAGAATATGCAATGGGGACAAGTTAAATACATGATTTATCTACACTCAAGCAGTTTGACCTTGGCCACCTCACTCATGGCTTATGACACTCATGAAGTTATCCGAGGTCAAACTGCTCTTGTGCAGATAAGTCATGTATTTAACTTGTCCCTATTGCATATCCCCCTACATATTACACTAGTGACCCACCTGAAAACAATATCAAGTTGGTCTGGCAAGATCTTCTTGACACAGACCTGTGCTGTTTGTCATCCTGCAACCCATTGTCTTCTAAGTAGACCACTAGACATTCTTCACTATGATCTCCATCAGCTTACCTACAATGGCAGTAATACTGATTGGCACATAGTTGCCCACATCCTTCCTCACCCTCTTGTGAAGTGGTTAATCCAGACTGCAGTGAATCATTTAATTGCTGGGTGAAGTGTTCTGCCAGTTCTTTGGCCAGTAACCCAAGTACCCTTGGGTACAGGTTATCTGTGCCCAGAGCTTTATTTACCCTGAACGTTTCCAGCCCTTTTTGCATTGATTCAACCATGAGCACCACCCTCACCATTTTGGCATCCCACATGTGGCTGCTTTGATCCCAGTCTACAGTAGAAGCCCATTGTCCTCAACTGTGAATACTGAGCAGGAATACTTGTTTAATACATTTACCTTCTGTTTGCCATCTTCTACTACCCTTCCCCCATAGCAACAGTTTTCTTCTTCTCACAAATATACCTACAAAGTATTTTTCCTTCTTTCCTTTACATAGTCTGGTCCACAGCTGTCTGTCTGTCTTTGCCCTCCTGACTGCCACCATTCAGTGTGGTCTGGTATCCCTCCCATTCTTCTTCCATCTTATTCCCCCTGTACCTTTTGAAGGCCTGCTTTTTGCCTTTACAGCCTCTTACTGGCTTTGAGAAGCAGATTCACCTCTTTTTCTTGTTTCTTTTAGGGGCCTTTCTTGCACAAGAGTCTGTCACCTTCTGAATTACCCTCTGCTCATTGTACACTTTTCTTCTAATCCCACAGTCTGATAAATCCGACTGATTGATCTATCCCTAACTATTTCCTGCATTTGAGGACAATCTGATCATTTGAGGTCCAGAACCACTGTCCTTCATGGGGGACCAGTGTTCCCAATCACCAACTCAAGCCATGGGACTCCAATAGTTCCCTGACTGCCACATTCATCATGTCCAAGTTGGGGAGTACTAAGTCAAAAATGGAGTCCTACCATGTGGGATTGCTGACTAGCTGCACACATAAGCAAGTCTGCAATGTGCCCAGTAGTACCTGACTCCTGGTGCTCCTAGCACATAGAGTTTTCCATGCTCCTACTCTGCTAGAGAACCTGTTGTATCTATTAGTCCTCCACAGCATCCTATAAGGCTCAAAAGACAAATACTTTAACAGCTTGAACATTACATCCCTCCTCTTCTTAGGAAAAATACTTGGTTGAAAAAAATATTGTTAGAGATATACTTTGGATGCAGAAAGGAATTAAATTTCAGTTACAATGAATAATGAACTAACCAATAGCAATATGCAATCCTCCACAAAACAAACTTTGCTGATGTCCTTTCACATGATTTTTTTTCTTGATTCAAACAGCACAATGAACTGGACTAGACTGGCACATAGTCCTTAAAATGTTCAGGTGGTCTTCTGTTCTATCTTTTGGGATAGCACAGAGACGACTCAGGCAAAGCTGCTACTGGTAAATAAGGATTGTCTTTGAGTTGATTAGGCACAGAAGATGCTGCAGGTGTTGAACTAGCTGACATAGATGGCATGAGCTGCTCTTCCTGTGTTTCTACCTCCTCCACCTCTGAGTCATAGTCCTGACAAGCATCGCTGCTAATCTTCTTGATGAAGGATGAGTTCCATGTGATTGTGTGATCACTCCTATGTGTTGTCACAATGGACCCTTTTTGTACCACAATTTTATATGGATTTTTTTTTTGTCCAATTGTTTAACCAGGAGAGACACACTAAGCTGAAAGCTTGTTTACAGGTCCAACCTGGGATCACAGGGAAGTTAAGTGACTTGCTCAGGGTCACACAGTATGCAAGTGGGGGCTGTGGGCTGTTTTTCTGAAAGATACTGGCAATTTCACAATGGGCTTTGAGTTTTTTAACTAACACTGAGTCTATGCTTGGATTCTATACTTGGAGATAAGACAGAAAAAAGCAAAAGCCCATCAAGTCTGTCTCCCGCTTCAACGAGGCCATTTTGAAAGGTCATTGTTTAACAGATACTCATCCAGTTTCTTCTTAAATGATGGCTTCACATACACCTCGTTGTCAGCATGAGCTTTTATTAAGTCTTTGACTTTCTTATCATGCTCTCTAAATTCATGCCGGTGGGCCTGTTTTTGTTCTTGCATCTCAGGGAGTTTAGTCTTTACTAATCAAGAAAACAAAACAGTTGCTGGGGAAAAAACAGTTGTGCAGGGTGGAATGGCACGATAATGTCTCAAGAACTGGTACATCACTAGTTTCCAGTTCTTTTGTTCAGCAATTGCAGCCTTGATTGCTTTCTTGACAGTTCTCATAAACCTTTTGACTTCCCCATTTGCAGTGGGCCAATAAGGAGTGATCTTTCTGTGATGGAATCCCAGGTACTTGGAAAACAATTGAAGTCACAGCTATTGAAAGAAGGACCACTGTCTGACTTTAACATTTTGAGTATACCAAATTCTGAAATCACCTTGTCAATCCTAGGAATTACAGTCCCAGCACAAATTGATATAGCTACATCCACAACTGGATGGTGAGAGTAGTCATCAGTAATTACAAGCAGGTACTCACCCATGGGAAGTTGAGCAAAATCAATGCTAACCTCCTGCTATGGTGATTTGGGTAACTCTGACATCATGAAAAGTCCACATTTGGTCTCAGGTGTCACTGTTTGACATGCAAGGCATGATTTCATTGCCTCTTCTATCATCTTGTCAATGACAGGGAACCAAATCTTCTCCCTCAGTAGGCACGGGATCATAATGTTCAAGATATTATGCCGCATCGCAAAATCACTCTGCCAATACACCGTGATTTCTGCCATGCAGCATAAGTCATTTTTCTGTGGGGGGCTCAGCCCCCCAAACCCCCCCACTAAGGATTCTCAACTCTGGGGGGGGTTTACCTTGGGGAGCGCACAGTGTGGGAAAAACAATAAAATGTCTGGAACCGGGAATCAAATCCTGCTGCTGTGGCTCAGTCCAGTGAGCCACGGCAGCTGCTCGGTGGAACCCAGTCCCAGCAGAGGTCTTATCCTCTGCCTGAGATTGTGTGAATGGTGCAATACCATGTACAGCAGTGTGCACGGTATTGCACCATTCGCTGTCATGGACAGCACTGTCTCGGGTTAGCTATAATGTGGTACGCTATTATGACCCGATACACCTTCGGTAAGGCTTTGGTTTTTGTCAATCCTAAGTGACCCTCAAGTGCAAGGTCCATTGCTTGCTTTTGAAGTTTTTCAGGTATGATCAGCCCATTCCCTTTTAGAATAAAACTTCTATTTGCACAAATGATGAGTTCATTTTTCATGTGTTCAAAAGAGGTATATGCTTTGGCATTAATCTGAGGATATGTACAAGCTAGAAACCATTTCCAAGAATGTACAGCTTCTGCTACTGCTTGCAGAGTGGGATCATTGCATGTCACAGACTGAATGTCTTCCAGGGACATCGCTACTGGTGTTCATGCTCCACAATATGATTCACATATTCCTCTGTAATTTTCTTTTCACTCCATGATGGCTTTGTCTCCTTTGGTGGCTGATGTGACATGTAGTCAGCAGGGTTTTCACTGCCTGGCTGATAGACAACTATTACATGCTATGGTTGAAGTCATAATGACCATCTCTGTATGCATGCTGGAGGCTTTGATCTTGGATTGCCATATATGGTCACCAGTGACTTGTGATCTGTATATATGGTGAATGGACATCCAAACACATAAATGTGGAAATGCTCACATGCCCAAACCACTGCTAATGCTTCCCTTTCGTTCTGTGAATAGTTCTGTTCCACAGGCGTAAGTGAACAGCTAACAAATGCCACTCCATGACTCACAGGCCTGTTTTCCCCCTTTTGTGCAAGGATGGTGGTGAGGCCTACCAGACTTGCATCCACCAAAATGTTCATCTGTTTTTCTGAATCAAAGTACCTCATGGCAGGTGGACTTACGAGTGCTTCCCGAAGTTGACACAACACCTTCTCATGCTTTGCTGACCATTCCCATAGTAGATCTTTCTTGAGTAAGTATCTGAATGATTGCATTAATGTTGCATAATATTGAATGAAATGAGAGCAGAAATTAGCCATCCCAAGCAGGCTTCTGATCTCAGAAATATTGGTAGGTGTGTCAAGTTCATGGATTTCTTGAACTTTCTTGGGGTCAGCCATCATACCCCTTTCTAAGAAAATATATCCAAAGTATTCAAGAGTGCTTTTGCCAAAAATACATTTTTGTTTGTTTAGCATCAGGTCTTTCTCATGCAGCCTCTTTAACACAGCTCACAGATTTATGTTATGGTCCTCTGGGGATGTACTGTAGACAAGAATATCATTGCTAATATTTAAAGCACCTTTCAGTCCACTCAGAGTTTCATGGATTATGTTCTGAAATATTTCAGTCACATTTCATATGCCAACATTTAAATGCTTACACCTCCTTAAACCAAGGTCAGTGGAGAATATAGTTATACAGCATGACTATGGGGTTAACTCAAGTTGGTTATACCCCTGGTTGAGGTCAAGCCTGCTGAATATTTTAACACTATTCAGGTCATTAATTATCTCACTGATTGCTGGTGTCACATGGTGTTCTCACTTTATGGCATTATTTTGTTTGACACATATCCACACACACACACACACACACACACACACACACACACACACACACTTTCCTGGGCTTTTAGGTTTCAATACCACTACCACAATCAACACCCATGGCATTGGTCCTTCAGTCTTCTCTATCACATTTAACCTTTCATCAAATTTCAGCTGGTCTTCCAGCTCTTTCTGAATGTGGAACGGGACTCTGCGGTGGGGTTGTGCTACAGGCTAAGCTGTTGGATCAATATATAATTTTGCTTGGAAATCTTTAAGCTTACCTAATCCATGAACTAGGTTGTCATCTTCAAGGAGCAGCTTTCTGAAAAATGTTTCAAGAGGCTGTGATTTACTAGCCTCCTTATGTTTAGTAACCTGCTGTATCATTTTGATGAAGTCTAGGTCTCGTGAGGTCTTCCAGCTGAGACATGACCCACTTGCCCCTTCTACCACATAAAAAGTCTCTTGGCAGATCTTTCTTTTATACTCATCAGCAGCATGAAATTTACCCAGGATAGGTAGTGTGTGTTCTGAGCTGTATGAATTGATTTCTACATCTGTTTTCATAAATTTTGGTTGTTGGGACATGTTAAGAAAGTCAAATTCATCAATCACATTAATCATGAATCAGCCATAATCTTTATGGGATGACCAAACATTTTTGCATCAAAATGCAGATGTACCTGTGACTTTCTATCACCAAGGTGTATCTTTATCTGAACTGTTCTCATTTGCATCTGTGTGCACCTGATTTACAACTGGTTGGTACTTCACTTTCTGCTTCCCAATGTTGTTTGGTGGCTTTGATTTACAGCGTGCTGCAAAATGGTTTGCTTTTCTGCACTTACGGTAATCTTTTCCAAATGCAGGGCATCTTGTCTTACCACGGGAGTGTGGATATGCCCCACCACAGTTCCTGCATTTTATAGAGCTAGCATTTCTATTAAGAAACTGTGAATACTGTTTGGGGCATTGTTTGTTGTCCACTGATTTGCTTGGTGTCACTTTGCTTAAAGCATGGTGATCACCCTCAATTCCAGCTGACTGGGCCTCAGATAGTTCCATTGCTTTGCCTACATTAAGCAGCTTGGTTGAAGTCATGTTGGGATCCTCCTATATCCTTCAACAAAGCTTGTTAGATGATCAGTTTTGCACAATCTGAGTTTTTACCTCACAATCCACATCGGTAAAGGTGCACATTGCTGCCAACTGCTTCAAGTGTGTCTGATAGTAAACTAAGCTTTCTCCACTCTCCTGTTTTGCCTGCGGAAATACATATACTTTATACTCTATGCTCTGCTTAGGAGTAAAGTTTGCTCTCAAGGCCTTATCATTCTCATCTTCCTCTGGTCTTGTATCTAGTAGTACAGTATATCAAAACTATAATTTACCTGTTCACCAACGTAGTGCAGCAAGAGAGCTCATTACCTCTCAGGGTCTTCTATGTGCAATGCAAGTAGCAGATTCTTAAATCTTGACACCCACTTTATCTTATACCAATTGCTGCTGCTTCTGAACTCACATCAAAAGGAAGAAAAACTGGAAGTGCTGTTGCCATTGTCTTCTATTTACAGCTTTATTTCTTCCTATGTTCTGCATGTTCCTTTTAATTCCCTTGTTTTGTTTACCTTCACTTATAAGGTGCAGTATGAAGTATGCCTTGGAAACTAGTTTTTCATTTAATCACTCATCACCATTGTAAAGTATTAATCAGCTCCAATACATCTTTTAACAGGCTTTATTCACAGAGAGAAAAAATACCCACACAAAAAAAAAAATATTGTTTGACCTCCTTGTTTTAACAGGTTTAGAGTTTACACATTACAATGTCTTTAAAGTTAATCTCACTAAGGGGAGCACTCATTTTTGTATAGTATATGAACATTGAATATAAGTAAACTGTCTGATTTTGCTTTGGTGCACTTAAAATGTAATTGTCTCTTTAAGAATTGCTCAAACAAATGTGAGTACTGTACACCATAGCCCTGCCCTCTGATGAAGTGTCTCAGAGAGGACGTGAAGAGCTGGGGTAAAATGCTGCAGTCTCCTTTTCAACTGAGTTTTGTTTCATTATTTATTTTTATGAAACTTTATATAGATGGTAGTGGTAGCTTTGGTGTTTTTTATTTTGTGCTTACTTTGTTCACAGAGAGTTTTCCACACTCCAACTCTGCTACAGTGCTTGCATCATACTAAGAAAGAAACCCTTGCTCTCTGATCCCACCTACTACATCTGCCAGACCTTTACAAGTTCCTATAAGGCCCAAAAGCCAAATACTTCAATAGCTTGAAAATTACAGGGGGAAGCTGAGCAGCCTGACAACCTACCAACATAGACCATTGCTGTGCTCTGCTATAATTACAACAGTTCTTCTAAAGTGGAAATTCCCTGTTTTCTCCTTATAACCAAAAATGGGAAGCCATCTGAAATGTTTCATTCTTGATGCTTAGAAGTGTTGCGATGGAGCCATCTCCAAGATTTGCTCACAGAAGGTCAACATATATATGGTGGACATAAGGCTTTATAAAACAGATACTGACCAGAATCATTTTTGAACACAGTGAGAAAATCTTGACACCTTAGGCTTAACTATTGCTTTCAAATAGTCGTATTGTCTTCAGCCTTTGACTTTGGGCAATGTAACTATTGTTAGGCAACATAGCCTCACTATAGTTCTTGATTGCTGTCAATATTTGTGAATGTATATTATAAGGGTGGGACTGTATAAGCTGTGTAATGTAAAATCCCAATTTTTGCACTATAATAACTTTGGTGTTGTTTGATGAAATAGCCTAAAATTTGGCATGTGTAGTTAGACAGTCAGAGTTGCAAAACATGAAAAGTTTTGTGACCACATCCTGTTTGCTTTCTGAGATACAGAGTGCCAAAAAAAGGGAAAACTAGCCTATACTTAGCATTGCATATTTTTTGCTCTCACTCATAGCTTTGATGGTGTGGAATTTGTTCATGAAAATTTCAGGATGGCAGGGGCCTGTGCCAAGGGTGTGCTTTTGGAAATCTTCCCGAAAGAATATTATGTGGTTTTAGAGTTACAAGGATTTTTGAGTTAATTAAAAAATGTGATTGGTAAAAAACTATCATGACTGCTTATTTTTATGGTGAACTTGTCATGGATAAAAACATACCAATAGTGTGAAAAAAAAAGAAAAAGATCATGTTGGAAAAAATAACAGTCAAAATGGCTGCCATTTTTTTCTATTTAAACTTAGAAACATAGAAAACACCTAAAAATTATCTCTTAAAAAAAAAACTGAACCTAACTAAACAACACTTGTTTAGCTAGATTCTGGTGTTTGTTGTTTTGGTTTTTTAAAGTTGCCGGAAGTAGTTTTTCTGGGGACCTCAAAATCCAGGGTGCCCAGCTCAGCAAGAAGAGCCATTGACCTGCGTTCTGCATTTGAGAACACTGGGACTTTCTTGAGTTCTGCAACCGCAGCTGGAAGTCATGCTGTGGGTTGCACAGAAAGCAGTGAACCACTGAGTCCTTGTTCTGTCTGTCTATCTGTCTATCTATCTAATTATATAAACAGGATGGGATGCCCACCCCCCAGTACTGCTTCTTTCTCCCCCCTTCCCTCCAGGTTGCCTGCCTGCCATTCCCAGTATTTATATATGTGTTTTTTAATTATTTTTGTTTAAAGTAGGTGGAGTGCGGTGCCCAACCCTGGCACTGCTTCTCTTGACTCCCTCCCCTCCAGTTTGCCAGCTCTCAGTCCCTGCATTATAGCCCAACACTGGGGTGCCCACTCCACAGTGTCAGAATGTGGCCAAAGATAAAGAAAACCATCCCTTGCTATTTTTTTAAACCTGCAAAGAAAGAAAATGGTCCAATGCTGATCTGCCACCCACACATCCCACCCGACCTCCCTCTCTGGACCCAGCACACCACACCTTTCCATACCCAGTGCACATCCTCACTCATCTGAACATATACCACTGGCTAGATCCACTCTCCAATTGAAGACATGTTTTGCTGCTGGAACCAGATACTGAAAAGTGAAGAACTAAGATAGGCATGCTTCAATGTATTTCAGTAGGTTTTGAATTGTTATGCATAACTTTGTAATTTTTGCATATGTTTACTTCAGAGTTTCAACATGACCTTTTTGGGAAACCACCTCATCAACAATAGTGCTAGAATTATGCAAATCAACCCAAAAGGTGATTTCACGGTCACTTGGTGAAATCACTTTTTGGGTGGGATTTGAACATTTTCATCTCCTTCTTCATGAGGTGTAGTCATTAGAAGGATATGTTGAAAATTTTTGGTCAAAATATGTTAAAATTATGAACTTATGAACGTACATTGAAATTTTTCCATGCTCACTCCTAACTTTGATTATTTTAAATATTTTGACCCAACATTTTCAACATGCCCATTTTTTCTCACACCATCTCATAAATGTGACAGCTGTCAATTTTCAAATCCAGGCCAAACTGTGTTTTCACACCAGTGCTGCTGAATGATGTTTTGGTGACCTGATATGACGTTTTGGTGGGGCTTTGAAAATCTTCACCAACCAGGTTCATGAGGTGGGGTAATAGGAACGCTATTTTGAAAATTTGGTGTACAAATATAGTAAAATGCCCAGGTTATGACTGAACATTACAGTATTTTAAAAGTTCATATGTAAGTTTGCTAATTTGCAATATTTTGACTCTAAACTGTCAACACAGCTATTTTTTCACAGCACCTTAAGAATGCGACAAGTGTCATTTTTTAAATCCTAGACAAGACATGTTTTCAAACTTCTGGTTTGAAATGCCATTTCAGCCAATGTACTATAAATGCTATATTTATACTTGGTATTTATACTTGGCATAGAACAGTAGAAGACCAATAGGTCCATATGAACTGTCTCCCACCATAGTGGGTCCATTTTCATTACTCTCCAAGAAAAAATTTGTCAATTCCTTTTTTAAATTCTTCTGATGTTTTACTTTCCACCACTTATTTTGGCAATGTATTCCATACTCTCCCTGTTCTATTAAAAAGGGAATAATATATACCATTTTTTCTTACAGTCTTTAGTTTGATTTGTTTGTTATGACTTCTCAACCCCCTTAACCCTTCTTTAATTTTTATACTCATTTCCTCTACTAACTTATGGTCATTTATTATTCAGAACATCATCATTAAATCTCCTCTTACCCTTCTTTGTTACAACATATGTAATCCTGTCCTCTGTAATCTCTCACTATACTCATATTTATTTAAATTTCCTATCACCTTAGTATATCTCCTCTGCACTCTTTCCACCCTCCCTATTTCCTTCTTTGTATATGGACTCCACAACTGGGAGCCATAATCCAAATATGGCCTGATGTAAGACCTATATATTGGTACCATGCATCCCAATGATTTATTCTTAAAGGTACATTTTATATTTCTTACCATGTTATTTGTTTTTTGTATGGCTATCTTTCTTTCTTTGTCAAATTTTAGTTCTCTATCAACCATTATACCACAACCCTTTTCCTCTATAACTTTTTTCAGTTCTTTACCAATAAGTATATACCCCTTTTTTCTCTACTCTCTCATCCCAAATACATTCCCCCAATTTCTCTAAACTAAACTTCATCTTATTTTGTCTAGCCCATATTTCCACTTTTTCCAAATCCTTTTTCAGCCTTTTCCATTATTATATTTTTCTTACTGGTTCCCCCAGCTTGATGTCATCCGCAAACTTCACCAGTTGATTAACAATTCCTTTAGGTAAGTCACTAATATACAATGAGAATAATATGGGGCCCAACACAGAACCCTGCAGGTTCCCACTCCTCACCCTCACTGATTCAGATAACTCTCCTAATACTCTAACCCTCTGAGTTCTATCACTCAGCCAATTCTTTACCCATATAACAATTTGACTATCTACTCACATTTTATTTAATTTTCTAATCAAATTATCATGAGGCACTTTATCAAAGGCCTTTTGAAAGTCCAAAAATATGATATCCACTGGTATATTATTATTTAAATCCTCCTTAATCTTTTCATAAAAGCATAAGTGGTTTGTACCACATGCTCTATTTTTTTAAATCCATGTTGTTTTTTATCCATAAATCCTATCAGCTTCATACTTTCCTCTATTTTTAATTTTAGTATACGTTGAACCACTTTCCCCAGAATTGCTGTTAGGCTCACTGGTCTATAATTTGACACTATAGATCTTTTTCCCTTTTTAAATAAAGGCACCACAATCGCTCGTTTCCAATCATCTGGCACCTCACCAGTCCTAAAGGATTCATTAATTATCCACACCAAGATCTCTGATATTAATGGAAATACTTCCTTAATATACTGTGGATGTAGCATGTCTGGTCCTGCAGATTTATATATTTTTATCTTATTTATTATCCTTTCTACTTCTTCTTTAGTAGTAACCATATCCAGATTTCGATGGTTCCTATCCACTACTACATTTCTTACATCATTTCCTTCCTCAGAAACAGACCCAACATAATCATTTCATTCATGTGCCATTTCACTAGGATCATTAATCTCCTTGCCATCCACCTCCAATGGTCCTACACCATGTTTGCCTTTCCTTTGCTGGTTTATATATGCATAGAAGCTTTTCCCATTGTCTTTTCTGTAAACCAAATTTGCTTCTAATTTTCTTCTCTCAAAATTTATAATCTGTTTAACTTCTTTTACACAATCTCTATAATATTTTACAGAATCTATTGTTTGTAATATTTTCATTCTTCTAAATGCCTTTTTCTTTTTTAGGCAAATTTGTATTACTCTACTAGTACACCACAAGGGTTTTCAACCTCTTTTATTATATAACTTTTTATCTGGAATATACTCTTTTTCAAAATTTAACTACTTATTTTTCAGCTCATCCCATATTTTATTTATTTAGTTTTTGTTGACTGGGTAAGTGCACTAGACAAATCCTCCCTATTTTCAGGCATGACCCGGGGAGGGGGGGATACAGATGAATGCCAACTGACCTTGAACCAGATTAAGCTGTTGGTGGTATTTTTTTTTTAGTGAATTTTGTCTTATTGTTTTTGTTTCTATATTCCACTTCCATTTCCACTTCTCAAGATTCTTCTTAATTTTTCTAAAATCTGCTTTATTGTAATGTTTTGCCACTGTTTTTCCTTTGATACATGTAATTTTATTTTTAATTTTAAATTCCACTATAGCATGATCGCTATTTCCTAGATGTTCTCATATCTTAATTCCTTTAACAATATCAGATCTATTTGTCAATAGTAAGTCCAGCATGTTTCCTCCTCTAGCTGGTTTATTAATTAGCTGTTCCAAACCAACTGTTTCCATTACTTGAACAAATTTTCCACCACTCACATTCTTACTACTAACATTCTCCCAACAGATATCTGGATAGTTGAAGTCTCCCACTACAACAACATCTCTTTCTGTTGCTACATCTCCAATTTCATCATCTATTGTTTCATCTGTTTCTTTATTACAATTTGGCGGCCTATAATAAACTCCAAAAATTATTTTTTTATCCACCTCTCTTAATACTTGAATCCATAATGATTCTATGTTTGCATTTTCATTTTCTTTAGAGATACTGCTATTTATTTCCTCTTTTATAGTAACAGCTACTCCTCCACCCCTTCTTTTTCTCCTTGAATTGGAATACAATTTGTCTCTATTTTAATTTAAATCAGGATCCCACTAAGTTTCAGTTATCATACACATATCTATATTTTCTCACTTTAACAAAACTTCCAATTCAGCTTTCTTATCACTATTTAAACTTCTTGCATTTAGCAGCCATATTGATATGTTGTCTTTTCTTCTTCTAAGTTGATGTTTTCTCACATCATTTATTTTCTTTATTTCTAATACACTTTCATTCATTTTCCCCTTCTCCTTTAGTTAAAATTATTGTCTACTGTCTTTTTAATATACATCCCCAATTTTTTACTACCTTTCTTACTCAGATGTAACCCATCTCTACAGTAGTAAGAATGTTCACAAATATACTCCTCACAATGTTTAATACAACCCAAATTGTTATACAAAGTCCATTGCCTCAACCAATTATTTAATTTCCTTATTTTAATATTTTCTCTACCCATTCCTCTTTGTACTGGCAATACTTCAGAAAAAATTATTTCACACTTTAAATCCTCTGCCTCCAATTTTATCTCTTCAAATTCAGTTTGTATCTCATCCATTTTCTGAGTTTTTATATTATTCACCTCTAAGTGTAAAATCAACACAGCAGATCCATCCCTTTCTCTAACAATATTCCTTAACATTCCTTTTACATCTTCAATCTTTGCCCCTGAAAAATAACTTGTTGTTACAATCTCTTTATTGTCTTTGGATGTATATCTATCCGTATATTTCAATATTGAATCACCCAAGACGTAAATGTTCTTTTTTACTTCTGTACAGTCCATTTGATCATTACCCTTATCAATCTCAGTATTGTGTTTCCTTTTCTGTTATGTTCTTTCCCTGATTGCAAACTTATATTACTGTTTTCTATACTAGTATCACCTTGCCTGACTTCCTTATTTAAATCAATGTTAATTTCTCTATATTCCCCCTGATTTTCGTTATTTAATCCTAATTAAGTATTGCCAACTCCAGTTTCTTTTTCACATTCTTTCTTTCTTTATTCCTTTCAACAAGTATATTTTTTGCTATTTCATCTCAAATATTTATTAAACTCCCTGTGTCTGTTAGATCATTCTCATTTATTGTTTCATTATAGCTGGCTTCTGAATTTCCTTTCAGCTGTCCTAACTGCAAGTCATTTTCTAATATAATTAAAGGATCAAAGCTATTTGAACATGCTGTAGAGAAATTTTTTGCTCTTCTTCTTGAAGCTTTTTTCTTTTTTGCTTTTCTTTCTACAACCACCCATTCTCATCCTGCTCCTTTTCCCTTCTTCTTTTTTATCTTTTTCAATTTTATCATCCTGAGTTTGATCATTTTCCCTTTCTTTATTTTTAACCTGCAATTTTTGTCTACACTTTACTAGATCTTGTTTAAGTTTCTCAATAAATTCCTGCAGTTCATTGATCTTACTACATTGTTCACAGGTATATATTAATAATTCATTTACTACAGCTGTGTTTATCAATTTACAGACTAAACATCTCAAACCCAATATACCACCTTCTATCCTTACGAGATTAGTATCCATGTTATTTTTTGGTTTTTTTCTGTATTAAATATCTGTTCTTCTCACAATGTCAAACTCTTCACCAACCTCTAACTTTCTATAACTTGCTTAGCCCTCTTTAAATACACATTTATCAAAAATCTAACTTGGCTATTTAATATTTCCTATTTTATTTTCATCAACAGGGAGTCACCCCTTCCCCCTTCCCCATCTGATGCCGTCAGATGCCACTAGCCTCTGCCCACATCGTCTCCGCTCCATACTCGACTCTGCTCACTGGAGCATCTGTATTTAAACACTGTACTGCTGATGTCACCTTTGCTATGGCAATGCTCGTTATGGGCAGAAGCTCAAAATTACCTCCCTGTCGGCCAGACAATATATATGAGCTGCCTTTAAAAAGGCAGCTCAGCCAACACTTGAGATAGCTTAAACAGCCCTCTCAAAGCACCCAGACACTGGTGCCTGTCTGTGTTCCTGTCCCTCATAACTACAGGGGAACAGGAGTGCCTCTTCACAGGTACAGTTACCTTGCCCAGCTCTCAGTGTATCCCCAAGCACTGTTGCCTTTTTAGCACAAATTAAAACAGGCTCTAGCCTCCAAACACTCTCTCACACTATGCTCACTGGAGCGTCTGTATTTAAATGCTGTACTGCTGACATCACCATTGCTATGGCAATGCTTGTTACGGGCAGAAGCTCAAAATTAACTCCCTGTCATGCCAGAAAGTTATGAGCTGCCTTTAAAAAGGCAGCTCAGCCAATACTTGAGATAGCTTAAACAGCCCCCTCAAAACAAAGTCACAAGGTAACAGTCTTGAAAATCTGGGGTCAATGTAAAAAAATAAACTCTCTCTCACTATATATATATATATATATATATATCCCCTTAGATACTTGCCCCTGACAAGGGTGTGCTCCTGCTGCTGAAAGTAGCCTGGTGGGTCTCTGAATACTGCCAGCTGCCCCCCTCAACCCTGCCCACTCCACAGAGAAGGAAGGTATGGAGAATTCAAACTTCTGGCACCTCCATGCTGATTGGCTGGAATGTTTTGATCTGCCTTGCCATTGGCTACTCTGACTTAAAGTGATTTTATTCCACTTCTCCTTCACTCTACTGTGGACAATCTGATCCAATTTTTAAAATATCATTTCCCTAAATATTTCATGCCTAATCATCTGGTTCTAGCTGCTTTTCCTTATGTAACCCCCTATCAGCCATTTGTTTAACTAGTAAGCACACCTCCCATATTTTCTGTCTAGGGGAAAGAGAGGGGTGGGGTACAGAAACAATATTAGACCAACATGACCAACATACCCAGGTCCTGAGGAGAGAACTTTTGCTAGGGGCTATGCTAGCTCTGCACTTCTGGAGTGGTACCCAGTAATTCCACACAGGAAGCAGTAACAACATTGTCCAAATTAGGTTGGGGTTCTAGAGTGTGGCTTTACTCCAATGTTGGTACATAAAAGCAATGGTGGACCCTCAAGGGTTTACACTTCATGGCACATTGCAATGCAGAACAACATCTGTAGCAGACAGAAACTCTAACTTCCCATATTGTATAGGACTTTGAACCCATTTTCGGTGGCAAAGCCTCAGCTGAAACACACATCTCTTCTAGAAGCAAGGGCCACAACTTAGAACATTTCCCATATGGCATAGGATTAAACATTTAACAGTGTGGCACACTGGTGCTCAAAATTAGCAGAACCCACACCATGGGATAAACTTTCTCTTCAGGCATTGGCTACATGACCTGAAAAAAGGCAACCTTACAGAACCCAAAGTGCTGAACTGGTCACTCCAGATGGGGGCTTGCCCACCGTTTGCTTCTTCAGTCCATACCCAGCCATTTTTTCAGAGTTGCACCTCAAACTTTAAGCAGAACTGTAGAACTATGCATCTTGGAATGGCTTTCACATTCAGTATTAGAAACACACTACTTCTGAGTGCAGGTTAAAGTCCTGAACAATGTGGCAAGTCTCACTGGGGACTCCACAATTGTCAGCCAGCTTTAGGAAAGGCTTGAGAACAGTCTCAGACAGAACTGGGTGCATAAGTCCCTTTGTCAGAACACACCCCAAAAAAAAACAAGGCAGGTACATTTCCCCTTGGATACCCAAAGTCAGAATTACTCATGGTTGTCAAACAAAAGGCAGCTTCAAATGTCCTTGATCAAATTAGGAGATTGACCCTTGGATCCATTCTGCAGTCTTCCTCATCTCACCAGGGATGAGGAATTCAGGAACTCCTGCGAGACTGTTTCCACCACTTCTACACGGCAGGCAGATGTTTCTCAACACCAGGGTGAGAAAAAGTAGGCTCCCCTCAGAGCCCACCCTGCAGCTTTTCACTCCTCCAACTGCTCACACTGAACTCCACTCAGAACTAACTGAAAATTCTATAGTTCCCCACTCACAGCTAGATACCATGGCTTATGCTGCTGTGAGAATTCTAAATGACATCATCTCTCTCCTCTCAGCTGAGACCAAGTAAACAGAGAGGGAGCAGGTGAAAATCCATTTAACTAGTTATTCACCAGGTGCCTTCCTTACCTAGCACTGACACTGAGGTGATTCTAGTAACCCCAGGGGACTGGGGCCTTACACTTAGTTTGATTGATTTTTAGTCGTAGCATGCTAGCAAATATCTAAAATGAATTACTCTGTTTACGAGTGTTAGCTCATGATTTAAGACCACTGTAATCCTGTTTATAGAGTGTTAGCTTGTAAGGAATTTAGTAAGCCTAACCATGTGATCAATGATACAGCTCCCTTTTGCTAATTTTTACGTTCACTTGTGCGCATGTGCAAGGAACATTTTGGGAGAGTAGCACACTTTGGAGATGTGCCTCTCCCTTGCAATCCAGTGCTCCGTTGAGCAGGCGGTGGTCCTGCACCAATGGGTGTAGGAGCTCTGTATGACTGGCAGTGGTCTTCACTCCAAAACCACACTGTCGCCTGACTTAACAGCGTCATACTGCCCCCCTCGCATCACGCGCTTCCCCCAAGTCACGCCCGCCCTCAAAGATTTGGTGCCATGCTGAGGGAGCCCACCCCAGCATGGCAAATGTTATTTGCTGATGGGGAGCCAATCCCCGTCCAGCTCCACGGACCCCCAAGCCATCCTTCTGCCACACTGAGCCCACCCCAGCGCCGGCAAGCGTTCGTTTTTGGCCGGCAGAATTGCCCAATCCTATCACTCCTCAGCCCCAGCCATCTTCTGCCATGCTGAGGGCCCACCCCAGTGTGGCAAGCGTCCCACGTAGTCCTTTGTTTTTTAAAACCTGTAAAAAGAAAACGGTCCCATGTAGTCTCCAGTCCCCCTCCACAACCCGCACCCACCACTGCGCACCCAGCCTCCCCACACCCTCACCCCATACTTACCTCCAGAGCTTGGCGCGATGATCTGCAGTGGACCGGGAACACGTCTGCACTCTTCAAAGCCGACCACGAACTGAGGAAATGCCGGTAAGCTGTATAATGGGCTAGATAGGGGGTTTTCAACTTTGTTGCATATCTCAAGTATTTTTTGGAATTTTTGCACCAAATTTTCAACATGGGGTTTTTGGGACCCCTTCTCATGAATGATGTCACTGTCATGGCGTTATTGGGGCCCAAAGGGTGATTTCGCAGTCACTGCGCAGTCACTGAATGAAATCACTCTTTGGGCCTGAATAATGCCATGACAGTGAATCATTCATGAGAAGGGGTCCCAAAAACCCCATGTTGAAAATTTGGTGCAAAAATTCCAAATAATGACTGTTTTACGAGCGTGCGTTGCGCAGTTCCTACGCAGGCTCGTAAGTTCACGATTTTTCAATATTTTCACTCCAGATTTTCAAAATTGCCATTTTACCACACCTCCTTATGAGCAGAATAGCTGTCATTTTTCACATCCTGCCCAAAACATGTTTCCGCCCATGTAGCGCACAATGGCGCAGTTGGTGTGCGAAATCAATGTAGGGGATGCATTAAGAAAATCACAGTGACACTGTTCATTAGCAAAGGTCTTAAAATGGCTATGTTGAAAATTTGGTGAAAAAATTCCTAAAGATGACTGTTTGATGAGCATGCGTTGCGCAGTTCCTATGCACGCTCGTAGGTTTGCGAATTTTCAATATTTCCACTCCAGATTTTCAACATTGCCATTTTACCACACCTTCTTATGAGTAGTACAACTTTCATTTTTCACATCTCACCCAAAACATGTTTCCGCCCATGTGGCGCACAATAGGCGCAGTCGATTATCTGAAATCAATGTATGGGACACATTAAGAAAATCACAGTGACACTGTTCATGAGCAGAGGTCTTAAAATGGCTATGTTAGGGTGGGTAGCTATTCTAAAATGACTGTTTGATGGCGTGCGTTGCGCAGGTTCCCTACGCACGCGCGTAAGTTTGCGAATTTTCAATATTTTCACTCCACATTTTCAACATTGCCATTTTACCACACCTCCTTATGAGCAGTGTAGCTGTCATTTTTCACATCTTGCCCAAAACGTGTTTCTGCCCATGTAGCGCACAATGGCACAGTCACTGTGTGAACTCCGTGTATGGGACACATTAAGAAAATCACAGTGTCACTGTTCATGAGCAGAGATCTTAAAATGGCTATGTTGAAAATTTGGTGAACAAATTCCTAAAAATAACTGTTTTACGCAGGCTCGTAAGTTTGCGAATTTTCAATATTTTCACTCTAGATTTTCAACATTGCCATTTTACCACACTTCCTTATGAGCAGTACAGCTGTCATTTTTCACATCCTGCCCAAGCGTGTTTCCGCCCATGTAGTGCACAATGGCGCGGTCGGTGTGCAAAATCAATGTATGGCACACAGTAAGACAATCACAGTGACACTGTTCATTAGCAGAGGTTTTAAAATGCCAATGTTGACAATTTGGTGAAAAAATTCCTAACAATGACTGTTTTACGAGCGTGCATTGCACA
Source organism: Neoceratodus forsteri (assembly GCA_016271365.2). Lineage (NCBI taxonomy): Eukaryota > Metazoa > Chordata > Ceratodontiformes > Ceratodontidae > Neoceratodus > Neoceratodus forsteri. The sequence goes on along the minus strand of CM057449.1, from coordinate 534,651,620 downwards.
GTTCCCACGCACACTCGTAGGTTTGCGAATTTTCAATATTTCCACTCCAGATTTTCAACATTGCCATTTTACCACACTTCCTTATGAGCAGTACAGCTGTCATTTTTCACATCCTGCCTAAAACGTGTTTCCGCCTATGCAGCGCACAATGGGGATAACAAAAAGGTCATCCTGAAAATTTATTGTGCAAATACCAGCAATCGCACAGGGCATTAGTGTAAAGCACCATACATGCCAAACACCACTGCAAATACCTGCAAGCGAACGTTCGGCATTGACAAATGCTTGTTCTTTTTCTGGCTGCTCCTAATTCCCACTGTCCTTTCACCTGGCCTCACTGCCCCCACCAGAATTGACTCCTGCTGTGCGGCATCTCAGCCAAGGTTTCTGGTCCTTTCTTAGAGTTCCAGAATGGAGCTGCAACCGGCACAAAAACTGGTTGGTGCAATAAAGGGCAGCAAGCCCACTCGCAAACACACACAAATTGGAAAGTCAATGCACTCTTTTGCATTGCATTAAGCAAAAATGCATCTCCAGACAAAATCACAGGTATCAAAGTATATTTATTTGACAAATTCTGGATCGAGATCCACAGAAAGCTCTCCAAACTTTTCCCAGCACTTCAACTCGCAATGTGTCTTCCTCAGGGGGTGGGACTTACTAGGTACAAAAAGTTACTTTATAGTGCTTCAAATAAATAAAATTCAGCCAATGCTGGTAACCTTCCAATTAATTAATAATGACATGCAACAAAGAAATTGAAATGCAAGTAATGCAAGTAATGACAACCCTTGATCAATAGATGGTGCTGTGAATAGACAAATGATCAAATTCTGAAACTCATTTCAAGCAATACTTTGGCTCTATTTAAATCACAAAGCTAACCTAAAAAATGCATTCTAATAATCTGTCCCTGCTGTGCGGTGTCTCGGCCAAAGTTTCTGGTCCTTTCTTAATCTGTCCCTGCTAAACCCTTCTATTGTTTCCATCTCCTAACTAGAGCCATAGGCCCAGCATGTTAAATATCTGCTGTGGGGCACTTCTTGCTGAGACTACTGCCCCTGCTCCCCTCCCTGCTGTCTGGCTGATTCCCCTGCTCTGAATCCCTCCCACTCCTGTGATACTATAACCCTATTTTTTTCTCCTCTCTCCCCTTAGCTCCTCGCCCCTGACAAGAGCACTCTCCTGCTGCTGAAAGCAGCTCAACGGGTCTCTGACTACCGCTGGCTGCCTCCTTGCCCCTTCCCACTGCACAGAGAAGGAAGTTCCCCACTGGCGGCTGTGTGCTGACTTCTCACCCACCCTCCCACCCTATTCGAGGAATTTCTTATATAAAGGCGTATGGTCACCTGACAATTAATGTTTTTTCCTAAGTCCCTAAGTTTCAATTTGCAGCTTATATAATGTTTCCACTAGGGGCACATTTTTGTTCTGCAGTCATTTTTTGAGCACTACCAAACACTGTTGAAAACTGAACAGCCACCCCTGTATGCTGCCTACACTCCAGTTGAGCTGAGCAATACAGAACCCCAAGGCATCTCTACTCATTCTATTCCTGTTACTAAACTATTAATCTGTATCGCATCCTCTCTTCTGCTCCCCTTCCATTCCTCATCATCATGCTGGCACTCTCCCCCTTTTTTCTCCTTACTTTCCTATCCCTCCCTCTCTCCACTTCTACCCTGCCACCCCACCCCTTCACTTGCTCTCCCCCTCTGGCAGCCCTCACTACAGTACCCTGTCCCTAGTAATGCTTTTACCTAGCAAAACAGGTTTCCCTCTCTCCCCCTTTTCATCTCTGGAATTACTACCCTTTCTGCCCCAGTGCATCTCTCCTAACTATTCCCATATACTGGACACTTCTTCAAACCCTGTGTTTCCTACCTCCCACAACAAACCCCCACACTTGCCATGCATGCTCTCTTCCCTGGCAAAAGAGTATGAAACTTCACTTTGTAATCGTTGCCCTCTTCCTCCTATCGTCTGGTGACATAAATCCCAATCCTGGTCCCAACTCCACTGCTGGTTCATTTTCCACAACCTCCCCTCAAAAAAAAACCCTCTCAAGTCCCTCTAGCATGCCCTGAGGCCTGAAAACACTCTATCTGATCATCCACAGTCTTCTCCCCAAAATCGACCTGCTCCAGTCTCTAGTAGCTTCCTCACACCCAGACATAATCTTTCTGACAGAAACATGGCTTAACAACAAAATAGCTAACTCCACTCTTGCCATTCCGGGCTATTTATTATCTCATCAAGATCGGACAGGGAGGGGTGGTGGTGTAGCCATGTATGCCTCCTCTGCTATCCAATACATCACTATACTCTCTGCCTCTGTCCCTAAAGAATATGAGGCACTTACCTTACAATTAAGACTCCCGTTCTCTATTCCTATTTTTATAGCTGGGGCCTAGGGCCTACTGTCACCCAGATCTAAACCACTCTGTGATTACAGACTTAATCACTTCTACTGTATCCCTTACCTCCTCAGGAGAAGTATATACTGTATCATGGGAGACTTTAACTTAAATTGGTTATCCTCATCTCTGCTTAAAGTAATAAACAATATTGCTGCCCACAACTTGACACAACTCATCCTTGAACTCACCAGGATAAACCTAAAAACAAACAACCACTCCTTTATAGATTGGGCTCTTACTTCTCACCCCCATATGGTCATTAAATTTGGTGTGTTAGCTGATGCCTTAAGTGATCACTGCATGACATACCTTGCATGTCACATCCACTGACCTAATGCCCCCTATAGAACTATGGTGTCTCATTCTTACAAGTCTATGGACCTTGCCCCACTCCTTTATGACCTATGCCTAACCAACTAGCTCCTATAACCACAGCTGACTCCACAGACACAGCCGCTGACTACCTTAAAGATAAATTCCTCAAAGTTTGGAACTGCCATGCCCCATTACGCTGCATCAGAGTTCATGGGAACCACCTTCCATGGATCTCTCCAGAGCTTATAGCATGCCAAAAAGCATGGGACAAAGCTTGGAAGCAGCACAAAGTCACCAAGCTACCATAAGACTATGACACATAGCGCTTTCTTCATAATAAATGCACCAAAGCCACCCATTTGGCTAAAGTTGATTAAATCAACCTTTCAAGCCAACATTAATAATCCTGCAAAAATTTGGAAGGTTATTCACACACTCTTCTCCCCTTCCTCTCCTCCCACCCCCCTCTTCCATATTAACACCACCCTCATTGCTGACCACCTGAATGTTGCCTCAGAATTCAACTGCTACTTCACCTTTTGTGCTTCTGCTTTCCTATCCTCCCTACCACCTGCCCTACCTGACCCCTCCTCAAACTGTTCCCTCACACACACCCAACATAATTGCTTCTCTTTCTCTCAAGTCACTCCCTAAGACACTTTAGCAGCCTTACTTGCTCTTAATCCTTTCAAAGGCTGTTCACCTGATGGTCTAGACTCTAAGCTGCTTTATCTTTCTGTCATAGCTATTTCTGCCACTCTAGCTGACCTGCTCAACCTCTGATCCAATAGGGCTGCCATTCCCTCAGGATGGAAGCATGCCACTGTATTTCCCCTTCCCAAGGGAGGTGATCCTTCCACCCCTGGAAACTATTGCCCCATATCACTGCTTCCTACCCTTGCCAAGCTGCTAAAACAGCTGGCCCTTGCCCAACTCTCCTCCTACCTTTCTAACTCCAACTTTTTCACACCTTTCCAATATGGCTTTTGGAAAAACTATTCTACCACTACCTCCCTGATTAGGCTCACTGACTCCATCCTCTCTGGGATGGACAGTGGCCAAATCATGTCCACTATCTTTGTCGACCTCATCAAGGCCTTCAACACAGTCTCCCACCCCCTACTTTTACACACTCTCTCTCCATGGCAGGTCTGTCAACTGCTGCCACTAACTGGTTTCGGGCCTACCTAGTAGGTAGGACTCAGGCAGTTAGAATCGCGGATTCCATATCCCGCCCTCTTCCCATTAACACTGGCATCCCACAAGGATCCATGTTGGGCTCTGTCCTCTTCTCTGTCTTCCTCAATGACTTGCCATCCATCAATACATTTACATCAGTACATATGTATGCAGACAACACAGTCTTTTACTATTCCGGCCATTCCCCCCTGATGTGACAAACAGACTTTAGCAGGACTTCAATAACGTTCAGCACTGGTTTTGTGAATATCAGCTCTTCCTAAATGCCTAAAAGACAGTCTCCATGACCTTTGGCAAAAGGCAGAGACTCTTAAGGCTCCCCTTCCTGCCCACCTTCCACCCCCTGGATGGGATGGTCCTTGAGGACACCTGCTCTTTCAGATATCTGGGGGTTTGTTTAGACCAACACCTCACCATCTCTGACCATGTTGACACCATCATGAAAAAGCTGCGCCTCAAGCTAGGCACTCTATACAGGAACTGGAATTGTATTCTTCTCCTAGCAAGGAGTGAACTTGTACAGAAGATGATCCTTCCCATCCTTGACTACTGTGAGGTAGTCTATAGTGCTGCTCCCAAGACCTCCCTTGGCAGATTGGACACCCTCTTTAACTCCTTCTGCCACTTTGCCTTGGATGTTCCCACCCTTGCCTACTACTGTTGCTGTTTGGAAAAGGGCTAGGAAGTCGAAGCTAGCTTCTGATTGGTCTGCCTTCCGTATCGCAAGAAACAACTGCACTAAACTTATCAGAGCTACTAAATCTAGTTATTTTCGTACAGAACTCAGTGCCTCCACCAACTCTGCTACTAGGTTTTGAAGAACATAAAGAGAGGTCTAGGGCCATAGTACTTCTGATACACTCCCTTCTAAAATCTCCAACAGTGGTACTCATACTAACGACAAGCTTGAGATTCTTGATCTCCTCAAACATCACTTTGCCACGCCAGGGATGGCCTTTGACACATCTCCAGCAAATGCTATTAGAGCAAAGCTAAGAAGTCAGAGATCTGATTGCCCCAACACAGACCCTCATGAGCCATGCACTACCTTCTCATTCCAACTAGTCTCTATCAAACAAGTGGAGGATCTTCTCCTTCAGCTTGATACAAAGAAAAGTGCAGGCGCAGATCTGATTGAGCCGTTCTTCCTCAAACTGGCTTACTTTATACTGGTTCCACCTGTCAATCATCTCTTTAACCTGTCTGTCACCCAAGGTACCCTTCCCAAGATCTGAAAGACAGCACACATCATTCCACTGTTTAAATCTGGGGATCCCTATGGCCTAAATAATTACCATCCTATTTCCTTGCTCCTGGCCTTGTCCAAGCTACTGGAGAAGGTAGTAAATGAGCAACTCAGATCTCATCTGGAAAGCTCCAACCTGCTAAACCTGATCCGGTTAGGGTTCCATCCCCTTCACAGTACCACAACTACACTTGCCAAGGTCACAAATGACTGGCAGATTGCTCTTGATAATAAACATTATGTCTGTGCCCTGTTTCTGGACCTCAGTAAGGCTTTTGATACAGTGGATCATGATCTTCTCCTAATGACCCTCAAAAAAGTGGGTGTGGACAACCAGGAACTAAATTGGTTCACCAATTATCTCACAGTCAGAGAACAGCAGGTTAAGGCCGAAGGCGATGTGTCTCCAAAAAAACACTACTAAGATGAGTACCCCAAGGAACAACACCTGGCCCACTACTTTTTGCAATCTACATAAATCAAATAGACACTGGTCTAGAGTCAGTGACTATACACCTCTTCACTGATGACACAGTACTTTACATTGATAGGTCAATGGACCTCCAAAATGAATTTGAAGTCCTAAAGAAAAACCTGCTTGATCTGAAACTTCTACTAAATGCTAAAAAAACCAAAGCCATGCTTTTCTCTCCACTAGCCCACCCTCCCAACTATAAATCAGCTGCCACAGTATGCCAAATAAGTACCCTCCTCTGCGATTCCTTGGAGTTCATGGAGAAATTCAAATACTTGGGGGTTTGGATTGACTCCAAGCTGTCCTTTCTTGATGATATAGATGTGCTCACCAAGAAATTGAGACAAAGACTCGGTATCTTCCTCCGCATTAAATATTTACTGACCCCAGAGGCTAGAAAACTCCTTGTTCAGGCTACCTTTATGCCACTCTTGGACTACGCAGATTTCTTGTATGGTCACAGTACAAGCATGGCTCCCTTCAAGCTTGACACCGATAGAGCCCTCAGGTTTATCTCTGATGCACCTTACTCCACTCACCACTGCATCCTCTATGCTTCCATGGGCTGGAGCTCACTTAGCTTCAGGAGGCAGAAAAATGCTATACTTTGAACCTACAAGGCTATCACTCGCAAGCTTCCTCGGTACCTTCTAGGCTGCCTGCCTACATGCCCTCCCCAGTACTTGTTGTCTCAGAAATCTTACCTACATATCCCTTGTTATTCCTAGTGCCAGATTGCGATTCGGTAGAGTGTCCATCAGCTATGCCCTTCCAGTGGTCTGGAATAAGATACAAAAATCCCTAAGACTCACTTCCTCTGTGTGACAGGGTGACCCCTGTCATGGGTGAGGTGCCCCGGTAGGGAGAGGAGGGTCTTTCCTTGCCCCCTGTAAAACTGCCTTATACTTGTGTTAAAGTGCAGAGTAGAAATAAGTGAAAGCACTTTAGCATTTAACAGTTAAAAATACAGAGATACAAAGTAAAAAGTTAAGAAAAGAAAGGGTGTCAGTGGAGAGCTGACTGTGCGAGGTGTAAGACCTCTGATGTAAGAGCGTGTGTTTTGCACACTTAATGGAGCTGTATGTGTGCCACTTGGCACAACAGTGACTTTTGACTTGAAAACTGCTGAACTAACTAATTATTTTCTTGAATTCTGTTCAACTACAGATCATTTTATGAAAGGAAAATAAAATAATAAATGCCACCTGGCATTTTATATGCACTTTAGCTGTGGTCTGCTTAACTTTATTATCCTGAAATCCCTTCCACGCTACACCCTGTAACACTCCCCCGATTTAAAGCCATGTTCCTGAAGACCTTCTCCGAGGTCTGTCACTGTTTCAAATGAGGTAAGTCTCTTTTCTATGGTTAAATCACTTGTCCTACTGCCTTACACTTTCAGGCCTCTGTTTGCTAGGATCACGACCCAAGATACACTGACCTCTGACTTTTACATCACCTCCTGCCCATATCCAATCCCCCCAGCCTCCCTCTCCTGGATAACCCTCCCCCCCTTCCTAAGTGCCCTCCTCCCTTATCTCTCTGTATTCTGTCTTGCCACTACTACTGTTTGACTGCCCATACCTATTCTCTATCCTATCCCTTTCCTCCAGTGCTGCCTCTACCCAGCATGCTCAGTGTTTCAGTCCTCTCAACTCTAGCATGAGTAGGCTGAACACCCTAGGTCGCTGTACTTAATTCAAACTGATCTGTATCCTTCCATTATATACATTAAGTCCTTAAGCTTACTGTCTATCACAATGTATCTCACAGTTATATCATATTGTACCAAATGGTATAAGCTACAACCTACTTGTCTGTACATCTCCTGAATGAGACCATGTATTCTCTGTTCATATGTGTTGTATTATTGTCCTTCATAAGCGCCTATGTACATAGCCTGTTATTGTCTCCTAGCCTAACACTTATTATATATAGTCTTGCCTTGTTATACTGGTATGATTGCTATATTGTCCCACTTAAGTTTTGTTATTTGCTTAGCCTCAAGGCTCCATTGGCTATTGTACTGCTCCCAGGTCCATCTTGTAAATGAGCTTGTCTCCACGGACACCGGGCAGTCAACGCTGACCTAGCCACCGCCAGAGACCACCAGCCCGGACTCGCTCCCTCACAAAGTATGGCAAAAGCCACAATTTTATGCCCACCCACCCATCCCCCCTCCTCCATTTATTAAATACGCTTCGTCCTGCCTCTTCTCGTCTTCTGCACCCTCTGGCCCCCCTTCCACTTTAATTTTAACTATCTGCTGTCTTTTACACATTAATCTCCCTGCGGAGGTCCATCCCCTATTTTTTAGTCTATCCTGGGCATTCATCAGTTTCAGCACAACCACAGGTTATAGTATCTGTTACTAGGCCTGGGGCATTCATCGCCCTATTCTGTGGCATATAGGAAGACCTTGTCATGGAAGGGAACAGCTGGCTCCTCTGTATGTCCCTTGTCCTGCTAGAGCCCTGCTCTCTCTATCAGACCTCACATTCCTCCTAGGGTGGGGATGAGGTTTGTGCCTCTCCCTGTTATGTGCTCAACAACTCCTCTCATTAATTTCTACATGATTACTGGATCATACAGCTGTATTTGCCTGGAAGTGGGACATCTCCCAAATTGCCATTGCAGGGTACCCCTCCCTCCCATCTCGATACTTTCTTCTCCTGGCATGTTTCTGTCAGGATTCTAGTGGCTGCAACACTAGGTCAGTATAGCACCAGAAGTGGAGATAACTATGTTCAACTTTACCACCCTCTCAGATGCTCAAAGAGCAAAGACTACAAATTAACTTTTGCTGCCTTAAAAAGGATTTTGCTGCTATTGCTATTGTGCTCAGGCAATGTTGAGTTCAACCCGGGGCCTCTAGATACCCTTGTTTCTCCCTCCGCTCTTGCTGGAATTAAAGGAATGTCATTCCTGCATGTCAATGCCTGCAGCCTTTTGAAAAAGATCACCATGATCTAGGCTTGGATTAGCCACATCCTACCTAATGTTCTGGTGATCACTGAGACCTAGCTTAGACCAGCCCCTCCTGACAGGGAAATCAACATCCCAGGTTATTTGCTTTTTCAAGCTGATAGGCAATCGAGAGGCAGAGGGGTGGCGATTTATGTCAGGGAAAAATTCTCTGTATCATGTCTAGAATCATCCTTCTCCCCTAATGAATTTGAATGCTTGTCCCTAAAGGTTGAGCTATAACCTTCTTGTGCACTCTGTGTAATAGGCTGTTACAGGCCCCCGTCTGCAGGGTCACATCTCTTGTCACATCTAAGCTTTGCCCTGGGGCTTAGTACACTGGAAACTATTATTCTTGGTGATCTGAACTACGACTGGTTATCAAAAGCCTTGGCTCCCTTGAAATACTTTTGTGACACCTTGGGGCTGGTGCAACTCATTGGTGAACCCACTCACCCAAATAAAAAGAACCCTAGTAACAGCACCCTTTTAGACGTCATTTTGATTAACAAACCACACCTGTTCTCCCATGTTGGAACATTTTTCTCTGACATCAGCGATTACTGTTTCATTGCCAGCATCAGATCTGTGCATAATCCACAATTTGTAGTAAAGTTCTCAATCAAGAGGTATAAACGCAACTTCGACTTGTTTGCCTACCTCGATGAACTGAAACATTCTCTGCAATGGCAGGATTTTTACTTCGCCAAAATGGTTAATGAGGCATATACTATCTTTCATGAAATACTAAGTGTGGCCTCAAACTGGCATGACTCCACAGTAAAGGTACATGTAAGGAGCAACACTTGCCACTGATTTTCACCAGAACTCAAAGCTTCCATGCTAGATAGGGATACACTTCGGAAAAAAGCACGTAGAAGCAAGAATGACTTGGATTGGTGTCAGTTTAGGAGGGCACACAATAAGTGCACCAAGTTGGTCAGAGCAGCCAAGGCCACTTTCTATTGCATTGAGCTAGACTCTGCCTCAAGGAATCCTTCAAAATTTTAGAAAATAATAAAGGACATGTCTGGTCATTCACCTGGAAATTCCCTCCCATCAAAAATTATATCCAGTAGTAACACCATTTCAGACCGATTGGAGATACTGGAAGCCCTCAATAATCATTTCGCAACCACTGGGCTACCCTTTGACACATCCTCTGCTAATGCCATCCACACTCAGCAGGGATTATTGTTTCACAAGTCTCCTGCTACCAAACAGGCCTTCTGCTTCCCGCCTGCCTCTCTAAAAGAGGTTGAAGATCTATTGCTGCAGTTGGATATCAATAAGGGTGCAGGTTCGGACTCTATAGAGCCTTACTTTCTGAAATGTGCATACCATGTGTTGGCAGTGCCAATAATGCACCTCTTCAACTTGTCACTATCCCAGGGGAGCCTCCCCTCTCAATGGAAAATAGCCCATGTCATCCCTCTGCTCAAATCAGGTGACCCTTGCGACCTTAATAATTATAGACCGATCTCCCTCCTTCCCATTCTGTCTAAATTATTGGAAAAGATAGTGAGTGGTCAGCTAAGGGCGTACCTTGATTCCAGGAGTCTGTTAAACCCAGTGCAGTCTGGATTCAGAGCAAAGCACAGCACCATAACTGCCCTAGCAAAAGTGACTAATGATTGGCTCCTTGACCTTGACAGTAGGAATTTTGTCTGTGCTGTTTTTTTGGATCTAAGTAAGGCGTTCGACACAGTCAACCATAGCCTGCTTCTTTCCTCCCTATGTAACCAAGGTCTGGACCCTAACTCTGTGTGCTGGTTTGCTGACTACCTTGTGGAACAGAAACAGCAGGTTAAGGATGAAGGTGATCTTTCGCCACTTAAACCCCTACAGAGAGGTGGGCCTCAGGGGTCTATCCTTGGTCCCCTGTTGTTTGCCGTTTACATTAACAACATCGATGACAACATCAATAAAGCCAATATCTACTTGTTCGCTGATGACACAGTACATTATTTGAGCCATTCTACACCGGAAGCAGCCTGTGAAGACCTCCAAGCTGAATTTAACCTATTGCAATACTAGCTCATAAGCAAAAAGCTTCTGTTTAATGGGAAAATAACAAAAGTGATGCTCTTTTCCCCTTCCTCCTATGCCGCGAACCCTGCTTGCATTGGGGCTATCCCTCAGATTACCACAGTACTTGGAGAAAATCTAGAGTATGTGCCAAAATTCAAACATCTGGGTGTATGGCTCGATCACAAACTCTCCTTCTCTGAATATCTCGAAGAACTACAGAAGAAACTAAGACAAAGACTAGGACTATTCTACAGAATTAACCACTTCCTTACTCGGGATGTCAAGCAGCGGTTGGTTCAAGCCACGTTCCTTTTATTAATAGATTACATGGACCTTCTCTATAGCCATTGTACTGACTCTGCCCAGGCTAAGTTGGACACCCTATACCACAGAGCAATCAGGTTCATAACAGGCCTTCCATTTTCCACACACCATTGCTCCTTGTACACTGCAGTGGGCTGGATGTCCCTTCATTACAGGAGAAATAGAAATGCCGCTCTATGGACTTTCAGAGTGGTTACCAACAAGCTCCCCCTATACTTCTCTTATTGTATTCCCCTGAGTGTGATAGGTGCCTATGCTCTAAGAAGCTATTCCCTAATTGCCTTGCAATTACCTAAGGTCAAATCTCGTTTTGGCAGAGCTGTCATAAGTTTCTCATTGCCTTTCTTGTGGAACAATATGCAAAACAGCTTGAAGCTGAGCTGTCCTGTTAGTCTAAATATTTTCATGTCGCTCTATGACCACTCCATGAAGGAATCCTGCAAATGTTTCCCACATCGCTAGTTCACCTATTTTCCAGTTTCCCTCCTGCCCATCCTGCCTCGCACCCTGCCTCTGCCCCTGCTTTTCTCTCCTTAACAAAATACCGGCTTCTCGGCTTCTCTTTAGCCATGGCCAAGTTCCATCCCCTTCCCTGAAGTATGCCAGTCAACTATTCCAATCCCGTCATTTCTTCCTAAGCTGGTATCCCTCTTCTTGCCTTTCTCTCTCCTTTTAAGTGAACATTCCAGCTGCACTCAGTTATGAGCCTGTCTGTTGTAAAGGCCCTCTCACTCAGATGTTGATGTACATATGCATATTTTTCTTCTTTGTATAATATTGCATTATGTTTTACCATGTTACTGTACTATGATTTTTGTATGATCAGGTCCATCTTGCAAATGAGCCCTGCTCAATGGTGCCTACCTGGATAAATAAAGATTTTGATTGATTGATTGAATGGTGTTCCACCTGGCAAAATAAAGGTATTGATTGATTGACTTTATTGACTGATAGATTGACTGATTGACTGTTAACTCTACCACTGTCTGGCATTCCCCTCACTAAAAACTAGACGTCTCCTTCACTGTGCTAAATTCATCTCCAAATTCTGGTTTGGCTCACTCCCTACCTATCTCAGCTCCTCCTTAACTATCTCTCCTCCCCCTGTCCATTCGCTTAGGTCTGATGAATCTAGTTCCCTAATTATCCTGCGCCGTTCATCCTCAAACACCCGAACTACCTTCTCTCATCACTTCTCCAAAATGTGGAACTCCCCCCCAAATTCACTACTCTTCCTCCCGCTCCTCGATTTCCTCTGCTTTGTGGAATTTCCTCTCAGTAAACTGCAAATGTTACTGACCTCTTCTTGCCCCATCACCAATTACTCACCTATTACTTTATTCTATCACAATTGTGGCCCTGTCCACCTTCTGTTCCATGCTAATTTTAAAAATGCAGTGCTGTTTGCGTTATTATAAATTGTTACTATATATATATATATATATATATATATGTGTGTTAAAAAACATGTGTGTAGTGCCAGTCTTAACCCGAGTGGGTATGCTTTGTGATTCTGCGCTAGTGCTGGTTTCATCTCTCCTGCATCTTTGCAAATTAGGCATGGAGTGTGCTTTCGGGTTATGCACACTAACACTCACCCCATTCCATCAGTAAATAAGCTGAGATGGGTAGCACGTAATAATGGTGACTCAAGAACAGTGACTGCAATAAGGGCAATGAAAAATCGGTAACTATTAAAATGGTGATGGTAAATTATGGCTACCGCATTAACAGCATCAAAAACTTCCCCCCTCCTCGAAGTGCTATGACCTCAGAATTGGTTATATTAGTAAGGGGGGTTGTGGGGCTGTCACCATTAATGCAGTAGCCATAATTAACGATCGGCTTTTTAACAGTCGCTGAATTTCCATTGCCCTTATTGCAGTCTACATCATTTATTCACCATTTTGACATGAAGCTGCTGAGATGTGTACTGTATATGAGACTATATGAGAATGGGGTGAGTATTGGGGTTGACAACCCCAAGGCACACACCACACCTGATTTGTGAAGACACAGGGGAGGTGAAACTGTAATGGTTTTTCTTGTTGTTGCCTGCAGGATGAAGGTGGGGTGTTAGGGTTGGGAACCCTAACACCACATTTCCCTACTTTTGGCACTTTAACCCTAATGTGTTATTGAACATTTTTTGAATGAATTTCTTTACTTTTTGAGATAGTATAATCATTTCCTCATTTGCCTCACTCCAGGCCCTGCACTACCATCCCTCCATAGATGCATACATCTACAGTATGTCCATTTCAGCCAAAACAGCAATTCCTTTCCTTCCTTGTATGGCTCTTGAACATTCCAATGTTAGCCTATTGGAATTTGCATTTTTTATTTTTATTTTTTTGCTTTGTTTATATTGCCTGTAAATGTTTTTTTTTTTGGTGGGGGGCATATGTAATATTCTTGTAGTACTCATTAATATATTTGTTTTAATATATGGATTGTCCCTTAAATCCAAATATTGAGGTAGTTATGGCTTGTTGAAATCCCAATGCTATACTATGGAAATTTGCATTTTTTAATTTTGTGCTTTTTTTATCTTGCCCTTAAATTTTATTTTGTTTTGTTTTTTAAGGGGAGGTATGTGTTATTCTTACCACAGATTGTCCCTTAAGTTCAAATACTGAAGGAGTTATGGCTTGTTGAATTGCAAATGTGGGGAAAAATGTCCAAAATCTTTTTTCATACAAAGGAATCATTTTTCACGTCAAACAAAAAACCCATAAGAAAAAGGATGCCTTCATAAGAAAAAAAGAATCAGGAAAAAACTAAGTGCCGATTTTTTTTTTTTTTTTGTATAAAGGCATCCTTTTTCAATGAACAAAAAAAGCATACAAAAAAGGATCTCTTCATATGAAAACAAAAACTGGCAGAGCCACTATGGCTGCAAATGCATTAACTAGACAAGGGTGTTTCATGGGTCAAACATATATATGAGTTGCCATTGCATACACTAACTGAATCAAAGTATAGTATATGGTTGCCTCTTATTGTGAACTGAAATCAGAGGCTCTCACAAAGTTGTTGTAGGGCAGTTCAAAGGTCAAAAAAGCTGTTGAACTATCATTCTGACATCACATCGATAGTACAACAGCTTTTTAGCCTTTACCTGCCACCAGATTGGCTGTCACAGTGGGACATCCCAGAAAAGCGGTGTAAACATGATGATAGGATTTAGAGAGAGCCAGCAACGGACCCTCCGGAGCGAGCGAGTGGCAGTGGCACCACCGATTTTTTTCAGAAGTCGGGACTTGAATACCCACACACATTTCCATGTGGCAATTCATTTTTTCCCCAAAATTTTAAAATAAATGTTGCAGTCACAGTTGAGGGCAGTTGGAGAGTGAGTGAGTGGCACCACAGGGAGTGGAAGCAGCACATAAGTGAGAGCAGTAGCAAACAACAAGGTAAAGGATCTCGAAGATGTAAAACCACACAAAGAACCATATACTATTCAAAACAGTAGATGGGAGACCATCCATAACAGAGGCTGTATTTCCATCTCGGGAGTTGATGACATCAAAGACCTCTCGAGCTTCGCTCTTGAGGTCTCTGTGATGTCATCAACCCCTCGATGGAAATACATCCTTGTTGTGAATGGTCTCCCATCCACTATTCTATATATGGTACATTGAGAAAGGGCAGCTAAAAAAATAATGCCACCATCTATATTATAGTTACCCACTGTATATGTTTTACATTTTATTCTATGCACTGTTATAGCAATCAGCTCAACAGAACTGGGCCATCATATACATGAAGGTACTGTACCTTAACTGCAAACACTGCTGAGACAACTATACTGTATGTTGTAACAAGGTGGAAGATAAACACAAGGGGGCTGATTCCAAGACAAATTTCACAACTCACAGGTGTATGTGAGTCATGACATTCACTGCTATGCCATGGATCCTGTGCCATATTCTGAGAGAGCAGGGTCCCCAGCACCTATGACCTGTGACTTGTGGCAGGCATAGGCTAGTGACACAGGCAAGATGCAATAGCCCTGCATACCACAAGTCACAGCCCACTGCAAACTGTTCCCCCAGAGCCCCCCCACCCTGGAACACCACCACAATCACCAGAGGCCATGGGGGGCTGGACAGGTGGCACAGGCATCGGGGGCACTTACAAAAACAGACCCTGAGGATTTCTGACATTTGGGGGAGTGGGGGGTATGAATGTTTCCAGGGGGCATGGGGATCACTGCAGGCACTATGCCATGGCACTGCAGAGTGGGCATCCATCAATTGGCACAGAAGAATGTCCCTTAGACCATCTCCATGATTATCTAACTCCACTGCACCAATGTGGCTTTTAGAATAGTGTAAGTGGGTTACAGCAGATGCCCTTTTGGAATAGGATACAGCTACTGCTGTAACCCACCCTTGTGCCATGTCATTGTGGGTTGTGGGTGTAGTGGGTGGCATAACCCACATTTGGTGCAACCCACATATGGCATGGTGCAAGGGGCCTTTAGAATAGCAAACAGCATAACACATGGTGCAAGTTGTGATTTACGCCCTGGGGTTTGGCTTAAATTGGCTTGCGCCATGCGTTAGCCATCTTGGAATCAGGGCCAATGTTGAGGCATGTTTAAAAAGACATTTGATGTGTTTAATTGATTTTTTTAGAGATTGTTATACAGTACACACACATAATTAATATTATATGAAAGTGCATATACCCAAATGTCAATGTAAATCTTACACATTTCATTACAAGTTGTTCTCCTGATGGAAGATCTTACTGTACAAGACCTAAGAAATAGGTGTTAGGTAAAAGTAAACTGGATTAGGTGTGTTATTGAGGGCATTGCATAGTTTATCTTTTATTGCTGCTCCACCCTAGGTAGACACAATATGAAAACCAACAACCCCTTGATGTGAAGCAACAGGAATTAGTTAGTACAAGGACAGAAACAAGTAGGAGAATGAGTAAGTGGGTAGATAAGCATAAGTATGGTAAGTCAAATAACATTTCAAAAAGTGTCATTACTATAATTATTTTTTTACAAATGCATCTGCACAGTTGACAATTTTTGTAAAAAAAAATAACAATGGGAGTTATTCCACATAACACACAATTTAAGTGAGAGGAATGATGTTAATAAAAAGAAAACACAGTGGAATGGAAGAGAAGTAGCTATAAAATGAAAGGGGGAAGACAAATGCAGAGCTATTCAAGTGGCAGTAGGTGATGTGTTCAATTGCTATACATCTCAGGAGGGTGCACAGGTGAAAATAACATAGTTTGTATGGTAAATAAGAAAAATAAAATACAGCTCACTGCACAGCAGATTTGCAGTCATATGTGAGCCAAAACAAGTTAAGTGATCAAGTTCCCTGCCTTACAGAGAGTTGCACTTTCCTGCACTTTCTAACATAATACCACATGAAACAGGAATTGGAACTGAAGTTGCAGCTGGTAGCAAAAAATTCCAATTGGAGTTAACACTTGAGCTGCAGAAAAATTAAAAACAGTAAGACCACATCAGTAACAGTATTAGATACCAATATAGACAAATGAGAAAGGGGAAGAAGCAAGTATGTAGCAAAATGACACAATGCATTGGGGCCAAATAAGATGCAGAGGTTGTGAAAGGAAAATATGACTGCGATAGAAACTACAAAATGAAAAAAAAGAAAGGACCAGGGTTGGAAATGGCGCAACCAAAATAAGGAAACTGATGAATTATAACAAAACATATCACTCAGCTGGAAATGTTGTAACTATATAATGCTGTGTGTAAGTGAAGTGCCTGATACAAAAAAAAAGACAAAAGATATGTTTTTAATCAATGAACTGGAATCCTATGCAAAGGCAGACAACTCAGATGTCTTCACTAGAAGATAAATGCATAAATCAGAAATACTGCAGTATACTGTACACCCGGGGAAAACACACATCATAACCAACAGTTAATTAACAGGTCAGATAAATATACAAAACAACAAAGAGAGGTGTTAGTGTTCTTTATTGTGTGTGTTTTTTTGTATGCCCTTTATGATATTTACTGTTTTGTAGTGTCCCCCCCCCACCCATGAAGCTTCTGGAAATGAGCCGTTACCAACTCAGAATGTCTTTCCTGGCAAAAAATGTTTAGAAGCAAAATCACTCCTCATAAGAACCTGTGCCCCAACAACCTTGTAATCACCCATTCTGACCCTGCTAGAGGTGTGTGAAAAAAAATTCCACCTGCAGAATTTTGGCGACAGTGCAAATTTCACTTCTGCGAAAGTTTAGAAATCATTTTCAGAACTTTTGAGGAAATTCCACCTTAAAACTGCTAAATAAATATACAAACTGCGGATTAATTTATTAAACTGTGGGGAACAAATCTACAGAAATGATCACTGCTAGTGGTCAGTTCTGAGGCTTTTTTTAACTGCAGTTTAATTAATTAATCCAACCTCACTGATCAGGGGTTCCAGTAAATAAACATCTCCAATCACTTCCTCGGACCCTCCTGGTTTCTAGTGGCCCCCACCCACCGATCATGGCCCCCCAAAAACATTTTATTTCCCTGCTATCTAGTGGGACCCCCCTCCCTATTCTGGATTCCTTAATCCACAAAAAAACAGCTGGAAGTCCACCGACTCATCCCCTTCTATTCCTAGTATTCCCTGGTGTCTAGCGGACCTCTCCATCCCTGATCCCTTATAAAAAAAATCCCAATTCCCTGGTGTCTAGTGGACCCCCACACCCCCACCCTAACAGTTCATCCTCCTCCACCTGGCTCCCCCCCACCCTGCCACCGAGCAGGCTACCAGCACAGCCCTCCTCTCTCCTGCACTACCAGTGGCCCATTGAATTGTCAGTGAATGACCGTATGGTTGAACAAGCAGGCGCTCATTCACTGACAGTTCATTAAACTGTGGATAGAATAAATTACACAGTTTATATGCATTTTTCTGCAGTTCACAAAAAAGTCTGCGGAACTTGTCGAAAATCTGTCAAAAATCCCAGTTTCACCAGTGGCGAAAGGTCTGAAATTTCTGCAAATTTTCCAAAATTTGGCAGAAGTTCTGCAAAAGTGGAATTCACAACATTCACCTACCCCTAGATCCTACCCTGAACCTACTATTACACAAAACATCAGGCCAGTGGCTTGCATGCATTGCACCATGCCACATATGAATAAGCAAGCCATTCCAATGATCCTGCATCCGGGTATATAAGATAAAAGGTGAGGCACTCCCAGCAGCTGAAGCCTTTTTACCCATTGGATAATGCAGTAGCAGCATAGCTGCAACTGGCGCTGCAGCATTTGCTGGCTGTTTTGAGCTGTTCTGTGCAGCTTTGACCATAAAGGATCCGGCAGTCACTGAAACTGCATTCTATTCCTGTTATTCTTTCTGCTCTGTTTTTAGGCCCTCCCACCAGCCCCTCCCTAGGCCTCCTTAAACAGTCATTATCTCCTCCCACTGCTGAGGAAGTCGTATAATTGGGCACTGTATTTTAGCCATCTGCCCCATTACTTAATTTATTTGTTTATTGCAATTGTTTCACCAGGAAAGGCACATTGAGCAACAAGATGTTCGTCTCCCGGTGTGACCTGGGGAGGTACACATGGATATGATAATATGCAGGTTATCAAGTGAACAGTTAACGGAAGCAAATAAAAAGCAGCATAAGGATACACAATTGCATGAATATACAAGCAGCAGCACATTGAATGCTTAGGATATTATAGTATCAAATAATTTTTGTGACAAGAAGCAGCAGACAAGGTAAATTAGCACAGCAGTAACAGCTGCAACAACAGAGGACGTATATCACAGTTATTCACGTATATCACAGCTGTTTAATCCTAGATCCCCTGGCCAGAATTGGACCAATTCCCTAGAACTCACTACCCTTGGGGATAAACGAATAGACGTAGTTGACAACATAAAATACCTATTGCTAACTATTGACCAGAGTCTCACCTTTAAGCCCCGCATTGATCAGGTAACAAGGTCTATCCACGTCAAACTTGGCACCATGTACAGGCTAAAAAAAACACTTATCCCAGAGGCTAGATGAGCAATTGCCTTCAGTGTCCTTCTACCAACATTAACCTATGCTGCCCCAGTAATCCAGGGCATGGCAAAGGGCGAGGTTAGCAAGCTTCAGGTCCTGTACAACAAGGTCATGAGGTTTGCGACAATGTGTTAACCAAGATGCCACCCCTGCATCTCACTATCCCAGCTCCAATAGCCTTCTTTCAAGGCTCATCTACAGTATCCCCTGCTCTGCCATGCATACAAATTGCAGAGCCCAGTGGCCCCACCAAGCCTAACAGGAATAATCATGGCTAAGCCTAACCCTCAAATGCTCAGGACCTCGGGTCGGTCCCTACTGGCAATCCCCAGAATCAAGACTCACAAGGGAGGCAATTCCTTCACTTTCATAGCCCCTAAACTGTGGAATACTCTCCCACCACTAGTACATGAAGCCTCCTTGCTACCAATCTTTCACACTAGGCTTAAGTCCTATTTGCTCAGGACAAGCTCATGCCACTGTGAGAGTATAGGATAATCATCCCCAGTCCTAATCACAACACCCATCCCCTCTCTTCTCACCTTAACCTACATTAAATCATGCCTTAAATCCTTAAATCTTTCAAGTGTTGCACTTATGGTCTACGATTTGAATAGTTGCCTGTACTGTTATCCTCATTATCTTGTCTACTTCTCAAAACCCTGTATCACCTGACTGTATGTAATGTACTTCTTCTGGATCACCTGATTGTATGTATTGTATTGCTTCTGTTCCTCAAGTCACCCCTGAAAAAGGTACCTTCTTGGGCCCAGTGGGCCAACCCGGTCATCAAAATTCAATAAATAAATAAATACAGTTATACACAATACATAGGGCAAAATAGGCCCAGGACATAAGTGCAAGGTTGGGGCTATATGCCAGCTTCTGTAGCAAGGCTAAGGCTGCTGGTCAGGCATTGGGGAGGGGATAGTGGGGCATGACAGGTTCAGGGACAGGAGAAATTTGTAGTAAGGAAGTTTGCTAGGGTGGTAGACAGAGAGTAGGACGAGGAGGTGTGCCGAATATGCAGTGGAAGGGTGTTCCAGAGCTTGGGAAGCCGGTGTGAGAAAGCAGCTTGACTGGCAGAGGTCTTCTGCCTAGGGACTGAAAGTTGGCGGGAGTCACTGGATCTAAGATGATGGGAGGGGGGTGGGGCATCTGTGAGCACAGTGGTTAGGTAGGAAGGGATGGACCTAAGCCATATATTGGAGACCGAGACAAATTTAGCACAGTGAGAGATGTGGCAGTTTTCGAGGGACGGTAGTGCCAAGGCTCGATAGAGGTCACAGTCATGGGTGAGGGGAGAGGCATCGAGAGCAAAGCGGCAGAAGGCATTATAAAGTGTGTCCAGTTTAGATAGGGTGGACTTAGGGGCTGCACTGTATACAATGTCGCAGAAGTCGATGGACAGCAGTATCATCTTCAGGACCAGTTCATGTCAGACTCGGGGAGGGAGGCTGCTGCAGTTCCTATATAGTGCACTGAGCATGAGGAGTAGTTTTTTTGGGATAGCATCGATTTGGTCAGAGAAGGAGAGATAGCTGTTGAGCCAGACCCCCAAGTAATGGAACAAGGAGACATCTTCAAGTTTTTGGTCATCCAGGGTGGTGAAGTAGGGAAGAGAGGGGAGTCTGGTCAGGCGTTGTCATGTGCCGAAGGTCATAGTGACTGTTTTTTTTGCATTTAGGGAGAACTGGTGCAAGTTAAACCATTGCTGTACCTTATTGAAGTCAGCTTGGAGGTTTGATTGTACCACATTGCGGCGGAGCCCGAGTAGTAGAGTACAGTATCGTCTGCATACATGTGGATGAGGAAGTAGAGCAGATGAGTGGCAGATCATTTAGGAATATAGAGAACAGAATGGGACCAAGAACTGACCCCTGTGGGACACCAGTAGTTAAGGGAAGGAGAGGTGAAGATCGCATTTGAGACTCTAATGGACTGAGTTCTATCAGAGAGGTATGATCTGAACCAGTCTGTGGCTATGACAGAGGGGCCTGATTCAGTGAGGCTTGAGAGCAATGTGGGGTGGGAGATGGTGTCGAAGGCTTTTGCAAGGTCGACAGAAATGGCTGAGGTGATCAGTCCACTGTCCATACATGTCAGGATAGTGTCTGTAAGCCTTATCAGGGAGAAGGTGGCGTAGTGTCCCTTCCTGAAGCCAGACTGGAATGGCGTGAAGAATTTGGAATCAGTGAGGAAGGAGATAAGTTGGGTGAGCACAAGGTGCTCTTGTAGTTTTGCTAGGGCTGGGAGGCTGGAGATAGGGCAGTAGTTGGGGGGGGAGGTAGGGGCACCTCTTTTTGGCAGAGGGATGACAATGGCATGCTTCCATGCATGGGGGATGGCTGTAGCAGCAAAGGATTGGTTTAGGAGTTTGGCAAGCGGAGTTGCTATAGTGGGAGCAGAGAGGTATAGAAGTCTGGGGTCTAATCCATCCAGGGATTTGCCTTTTGAAGGGCTGAGAGAAAGTAATGCATCTAGGGCCTCAGTTACAGAGATGTCTTTGAAGGAAATGAGCAAGGCCTAGTCTGGGTCTTTATGTCTGTAGGTGGTGCGAGAGGTGTAGTGTTGGGCAGGGAAGAAAGGAGGGTGGCAGCACAAGTGGAGAAGTACACATTGAACTCAGTGGTGACAGCTGTGAGCTCTGATAGGACAGAGTTATTAACACTTAACATTGGAGCAGGATTGGCAGCCAGTGGGGTGAAAAGGGAGTGAATGACCTTCCAGAATTTTGAGGGTTTATTTAGGTTTGACTGGAGGGAGCTGCTGAAGTACTCTGTTTTTGCAAGACGAGTGGCTCTGGTGTACTTGTTACAAAGCATGCGGTACGTGGAGAGGTGTTGTGGGAGGCATGAGGATTTATACATTTTCCAGGCTTTGTCCTATGCGATTTGACATGCAATCAGTTCTTGGGTGATCCAAGGTAGGTGGTTTCCATATACTCTTGTAAATGCAGTGGGGCGTGTGTGTTCCAGACGCTGAGGAGTGTGTTTTTAAAGTGTAGGAAGGCATCATCAATGGAGATTGTAGGAGGGGCAGAGGCCCAGTTTACTAGCACAAGGTCATCTAATACTGGGGCTAGATTAAGGGATTTATAGGAGCATTGTACTACAAATTTAATGGGGGATTTTAGGTGGTGGATTTTATGCACTAAGAAGGTTACGTGATGATCACTGAGGGAGTCAGGAAGATTACCGGCTTGTTTGACCCGGTTGGGGTGTGTGGTAAGGACCCAGTCGATGAGCAAGTGGTTACCAGATTTTAAGTTAAGCCAGGTGGGCTCAGTAATGATTTGTGAGAGGTTTAGGGTGGAAACTTCAGTCCTGGTTTTGTTGAGGGCAGGAGCTAGCCAATTGTGGTTAAGATCACCCAAAATGTAGAGTTCCCTTGTCGTGGTTAGGCAAGAGATTTGCTTGAGGAGGTCGGTGACAGCAGAAGCTGGTGTACCAGGTTGGCAGTATATCCCAGCAATGTAGATTGGTAGCGAGAAGGGAAGGACAAACTGAATTAGTATTACTTCAAGGACTTTTGGTTTGGACTTGGTCAGGACCACTGAACAGTGCAAGTCCGAGTTTACGTAGATGGTTATTCTGCCGCCTTTAGAGGCTCTGTCCTGGTGGGTCATAGTGTAGCCTGGGATAGCGACAGAGGAGTTGTTGATGTTTTTTGTTGAGCCAGGTTTCAGACGGGGTAAGGATATCTGGAGCGTAGTGGACGGCAAGAACCTGAAGGGAGTCAAGCTTGTGGACAAGGCTTCTTATACAGTATTTAGGTGCAGGAAACACAGGCCACGTGGGAGAAGGTCCCCAGAGTGAGGTGAAGAAGAGGCCAATGTTGGAGAGGGGCATGAGGGGGGTAGTATTGGGGCTGGGGTTAGGGGTGGATGTCACCTGTTGTAAGGAACAGGAGAGCAAGAGTTAGGTAGTGAGCGAATAGCTGTACATGACTGACTGCGAGCGGTCGTCTCTTAGATTAATGGTGTGTATGAGCTGGGCATAGGGGAATAAGTTGAAAAATGACCCAGGGGAAATGATGGGTTGAAAGGAAATGGGTTGGGATGTGTGTCAGAGTGTGTCCATGCTTGGGTGAAAGGGGAGGTGGACGCTGGGCTGGTGGGATGGGAGAGCTCAATGAGGTTTGGCAGGATTTGGGAGGGGGCATGGTAGAGGTGGGTGGCATGTTGGAAAGGAAGGGAGGGAGTAGAGGATAGGGATGAGCAGGGTCAGGTGGCCTGGTAGAAGGATCATGGCACTAATCAGGCGCTAGGAGGACCCTACTGCTGTGGTTACTTAGTGGGGAAGGTAAGTGCTGTAGTTACTTAGTGGAGAAGGTGGAGGGCTGGGATGCGGGAGCAGGGAAATGATAGGGACCTGTAAGGACTAGGAACCAATGTTGGAGCAGAGGGAATGAGAGTTTTAGGTAGCCAATAAGGGAGCGAGCAGTGCTGCTAGGCTCATTAGCCAACGAGGGAGCGAGTGCTGCTAGGCTTACTAACCAATGATGGAGCGAGAGAGAATGTGGGCGGCAATAGGTGTATTTAATTAGTGGAGGGGTTGGGGTAGGTGGCAGGGCTGAAAATCCTTCTATGAGACACTTGAATTTTGCTTAGTTGCAGCTAAATCTATTTGTAAAAAGTGTCAGGCGTCAAAAGCAGGGAAAAAGTCCGGGCCAATCGGAGCGGGTTTGCTGGAAGCGCCCGTGTTCCTATTGGCTGTGCTGTCGCCATACCTTCCAAGGAGCTGCAGGTGGGCATCCTGGTCTCAGTCGGCTGGATGCCATCCAACTGTGGGGGAGCTGAAGCAGCCCTGTTCAAGAGCAGGCAGCTGGAGAGAAGAAAAATATCAGGGGTTAAATAGTGTAGATGCAGGACAGGTTTAGATTGAGCAATTTAGCATGACAAAGGAGAGTGAGACTTTTCCGCGCCAAAGCAGAGTGCTTGGATGGGGGGATGGGGGTGCAGGAGCAAGAAAACAACAGAAGAGCTGTAAGCACTTTAAAACAGTAGTAGAAATTACAATCCCACTAATACAGTTGAAATCCTTCTATGAGACACTTGAATTTTGCTTAGTTGCAGCTAAATCTATTTGTAAAAAGTGCCAGGTGGCAAAAGCAGGGAGAAAAGTCCTGGCCAATCAGAGTGGGTTTGCTGGAAGCGCTGTGTTACAATTGGCTGCACTGTCACCATACCTTCCAAGGAGCTGTAGGCAGGCATCCTGGTCTCGGTCGGCTGGGTGTCATCCAACCATGGGGGAGCTGAAGCAGCCCTGTTCAAGGGCTTAAAGAGCACACCTTATTGAAAAATCTGTTTACTTGTAAATCCTCCTTGTCTTTGTTTGTTTATCCACTTAAAGGATCACAGCTTCTTTATTCTTGCAAGCTGCTGACCTGTGAAACCTGAGGAAGACTCATCATTGGGCTGCTGTATAACCTTCCAGGATAACTACACCCTCGCAGCAGGTTTCCTTGTAGCAGTATCCGTGCTTCTCCTCCTGCCTCTTGAATTAGGTAGTTTTTTATGCCATGACTAACTCTGTGATCTGAACTAAGTATTTATTTTTATTTATTTATTTCAGATCTTGGATTAACCATTTAAGCTCAGAGTTCTTTACATAGGTTCCATGTTAGTACATTTAGAACAAGTAGATGATTATACAGAGGATTGAGACAAACAAGGCAATAGAATTAGAATGAGAACATTTAGGTACATTTGGTCTTTAAACAAAGGAATGCAAAAATACAGCAAAAACTAAAACTGGAATAAGTAAACACAGTCAGATACATACAGGAACAGACTAAATAACTGTGCCCAACAGGGAGCCTGTTAGTTGTCAGCAACATGAGGGGGTTAGTGCATAGAAGTGCTGGAGAGGTAGGGTGGGGGGTTGAGCCCTAAGTGCAGGGTGTCCGAGAGAGAAAGAGAGAGCAATCCTGCCATTTTCAGAACAGACAGACAATCAAGAGGTGGTGGACTTGCCATTTATGTCCATGACAAGTTCCCAGCCTCTATTATTAATTCTACTTCAATTCCCAAAGAATATGAAAGCCTGACTCTTAAAATAGAGTTATCCCCATCTGTATCCTTCTGTGTCGTAGGATGCTATAGGCCTCCGTCAGCTGGACTGCTGCTGTTAGACCATTTAAGCAGCATAATAGGGTCCATGACCTCAGAATTTATTACACTGGGTGACATTAACCTGGACTTGTATTCTAGCAGCTCCAAACCACTAAAAAACCTTTGTGACTCCCTTGGTCTATCCCAACTTATAACAGAAGTAACGTACCCAAACAAAAAGAACCCAAATAATAGCACACTGCTGGACCTTATCCTAGTGAGTAAATCCCAGCTGTACTCTTATGCTGGTGTACTGTTCTCTGATATCAGTGACCACTGTTTGGTTGCCTGTGTAAGAACTGCCACAAAATTAGCTTCTACATCCAAATTCACTGTTAACAGGAATCAAAGCAATTTCAACACTTGTGTATTTATATCTGACCTACGGAATACTCTGAAATGGTGGGAGTTCTATCTAGCAAAAAGAGTTGACACAGCATATAATATCTTCCAGGAAATTGTTCTCGGGGCTCTTGACAAACATGCACCTCTGGTTAAAAACTGCACAAAGAGGAAACCATGACCATGGTTTGTGGCCGAATTGAAGGCCGCTCTACTCGATAGGGACTCGCTCTGGAAAAATTTACAGAGAACTAAGCTCCCAGCAGACTGGAATTCATTTAGGAGGGCAAGGAACCTTTGCAGTAGGATGCTAAAAAAGCCAAGGCTAATTACTACTGGGCAGAACTTGATGCCTCTTCCAAGTCTTCGGCTAAATTCTGGAAAAGAGATTGAAGGTTACGTGTCTCCCCACTCCTTACCTGCAAAAGTATCCATTGGGAGCACCTTTGTGACTGATAAACAGTCAATCCTTGACCAGCTTAATAATTATTTTGCTACCGCAGGACTAGCCTTCGATACTTCTCCAGCCAATTCCCTTTGTTCACAACATGGGTCACAAGTCCTAGTACCTCCAGTTACTGATGCAGTGTTCTCCTTACAACCTGCTTCACTGAAAGAGGTTGAAGAATTACTCCTTCACCTGGATGCCAGGGAGAGTGCTGGTGCAGACCTCATAGAGCCATATTTCCTAAAAATCAGTCTCCAAGCACTGGCAGTGCCAGTCACGCATCTCTTTAACCTATCTATCCTGCTTGATGAAATTCCTTCTATGTGGAAAACCGCCCATGTGATTCCCTTATTCAAATCTGGTGATCCTTGTGACCTCAATAACTACAGGCCAATCTCTTTACTCTCTATTCTATCCAAAATGTTAGAGAAGATAGTAAGTATGCAGTTTAGAAACTACCTAGAAACAGCAAATCTATTAAATCCTCTTCAATCAGGATTCCAGCCACGCCATAGTACTATTTCAGCCCTTGCAAAGGTTACCAACAACTGGCAGGAAGACTTGGATACCAAGAACTTTGTGTGTGCAGTATTTCTGGACATAAGCAAGGCGTTTGATACTGTCGACCATGAATTGCTCTTGGTAACCCTACAAAATGTTGGCATGGATTCCCCCTCCCTGAGATGGTGCTCAAACTGTCTCATAGGTTGACATCAACAGGTAAAAGTAGAAGGTGATTTCTCACCACTGAAACCACTTTTGAGGGGCGTGCCATAAGGCTGTATTCTAGGACTGCTGCTTTTTGCAACCTATATAAATAGAATTGATATAGGAATCAAATCTGCTAGCATTCATCTATTCACCAATGATACAGTACTTTACATTGACAGACCTACTTCTGAAGCAGTTTGCATGGATCTCCAGGAGGAGTTTAACCAGTTGCAAATACAGTTACTGAACCAGAAACTACTCCTGAATGCCAAAAAAAATGAAGGCAAAGCCGGATACAGATTGGTAAATACCAGCAGGAACATCTGCCAGAACTAAACACATAGCGGATTCCCTGCAGGGGGAGAACCTCAAACAACTGGTACAACAACCACAAGAGACAGGGCTATCCTAGATCTAGTACTGACTAACAGGGAAGGGATCACAGATCTCCAGGTAGAAGATCACCTGGGGGCCAGTGACCATCACATGGTATGATCCAATTTGGCCACTACATCTAAATCATCCCATTCCAAGGCAAAAACATGGGACTTCAGAGGAGCTGACTTTGATAAGATGGCCAACAGAGTTAAGCTAGCCCTGGCAAAAAGAAACACAGGTGAGGGGGTACAGGCAAAGTGGGCAAGCATTAAGGATGCAATACTTGAAGCAACATCCAATTGTGTTAAACAGAAAAGGAAGTGCAAAAGAAGAAGGAAACCACTTTGCTTCTCAAATACAGTAGCAGAAAAGGCTGGCCTTCAGGAAATATAAGGGAACACAGCAGGATGGAGATAGGGAGGCATACCAAACTGCCCTAAGAGAAGCAGGGAAGGCAGTAAGGCAGGCAAAGTCCCAAACTGAGGAAACACTAGCATGAACAGTAAAAGATGGTGACAAGACTTTCTATAGATACATTAGTGAAAGAAGAAAGTCCAGAGGGGGTATTGCTAAACTCAAAGGAGAAAAGGGGGCATGTGAGGAGGACCCTGTAAAAACATCCATCCTAAATAGATACTTTTGCTCAGTATTTACTGAGGAGAAGGTAGGGCAGGGCCTTCAGCTCAGTACCATGGACACAGGGGGGAGGGAGATGAGCACTACTCCCTTCACAAAAGAAAGGGTCCTACAACAGCTCGCTAAGCTCAGGGTGGACAAGCACTGGGACCCAATGGTATACATCCCAGGGTACTTAAGGAGCTAAGGGTGGAACTAGCAGAGCCATTAGCAGAACTGTTTAGTGAGTCTCTGAGCACAGGAGAGGTCCCAGAAGACTGGAGAAGGGATCATGTGATCCCGCTCCACAAGAGTGGTAGCAGGGAGGAGGCAGGGAACTACAAACCAGTCAGTCTTAACTCAGTAGTGGGCAAGATTATGGAGGCACTCCTTAAGGAAAGGATAGTGCAACACCTGGAATTCATAGGGGCACAGGATCCAAGACAGCATTGGTTTACAAAAGGAAGGTCCTGTCAAACTAATCTCATAGATTTCTTTGACTGGGTAACCAGAGGGGTGGACCAAGGGGGAACAGTTGATGTGACCTACCTTGACTTCAGCAAAGCTTTCAACACTGTTCCACATAGAAGATTGATAAATAAGCTGGGTAGGCTCAGGGTGGGTCAGAAGTTGGTCAACTGGGTGGCAAACTGGTTGACGAGCAGAAAACAGAGAGTGGTGGTAAATGGTATACAGTCAGAAAAGATGCAAGTCACAAGTGGGGTACCTCAGGGATCAGTCCTGGGGCCAGTCCTCTTCAATATCTTCATTAGTGACATTGCAGATGGACTAGAGGGTAAGGCTTGCCTGTTTGCAGATGACGCAAGATCTGCAAAAGAGTAGATGATCCAGATGGGGTGGGCAGAATGAGAAGAGATCTGGTTAAACTAGCAAAATGGTCAGAAGAGTGGCAGCTGGGATTTAATGCAAAGAAGTGCAAGATCATACACATAGGAAAGAGAAACCCTGAAGCCACCTATAGGCTGGGAGGGGAGTTGCTGGCAGTCACAAAGGAAGAAAGAGACTTGGGCATCATCATCACCGATGACCTGAAATCATCCAAGCAGACCTCTAAAGCAGTAGGTAAGGCTAGGGGGATGTTAGGGTGTATTAGTAGGGGTATCACAAGTCGTAAGAGGGAGGTAATAATCCCTCTTTACAGACACTGGTTAGGCCCCATCTGGAGTACTGCGTGCAGTACTGGAGGCCACACCTTCACAAGGACATTAACCAAATTGAGGCAGTCCAGAGAAGGGCAACCAAAATGGTGCAGGGACTGCATCAGAAGACATATGAGGACAGATTAACGGAGCTCAATATGTATACCCTTGAGCAAAGGAGGGAGAGAGGTGATATGATCAAAACATTCAAACACCTTAAGGGCATTAACAAGGTGAAAGAGTCTAACATGTTTAAATATAAGAAAAATAGCAGGACAAGAGGACACAGCATGAGATTAGAGGGAGGCCGATTAAGGGGAAATGTAAGGAAATTCTTTTTCACAGAAAGGGTGGTGGATGCATGGAACGGCCTACCTCAGGAAGTGGTGGCTATGAATACAGTGCAGAGTTTCAAACAGGCATGGGATAGGCATAAGGGAGCAATACAGATGAGTATGAATAGATATGCCACTGACAAAGCAAAGGCTGATGGCACATTTATAAGGTAGAAAAAGAAATGGGCAGACTGGATGGGCCTTGTGGTCCTTATCTGCCATCAACTTCTATGTTTCTATGTTTCTCTTATCACCCTTCACAAATGCTAACAACCTCACTACGCAAATATCCATTCACCAGATTACTACACTCCTTGGCAAACCACTAGAATTATAACTAAATTCAAATACTTGGGGTGTGGATTGATCACAAGCTTTCCTGTACATATTGAGGAACTTGGCCTCTTTTACAGGATAAAACATCTGCTCACCCAGGATGCAAAGAAGAGACTAGTACTCACCACATTCCTATCATTACTGGACTATGCTGACTTCTTGTACTGCCATGGCCCTGTGACTGCACTAACAAAACTAGATAATCTATGCCATATGCTGCAGTAGGATGGACATCCCTTCCATATAGAAGATAAAAAAATGCCACCTTCTGGACGTACAGAGTAATCACCAAAAAATTACCTCTATATATATCAAATTGTCATCCACTAAGTGTGGTAGGTAAGTATGCCTTGAGAAGTGACTCCTATATCTCACTTGCTGTACCTAAAGTCTTGTCACACTTCAGTATCTCATCTATAATCTATGCGCTCCCCATGCTATGGAACAACACACAAAAATCCTTGAAATTGGTCCACCCTATCAATTTCTCAGCATTCAAAATGCTATATGTATGTTCTGTCAATGAGTCCTGTAACTGTTTCACCTGATTAACATTGTGTCCCCCTGGCACTTGCTATCTACCACACCTTTTCTCATCCCTCACTATAGGTTCCCATAACGTTGATCTGGTGCCCGGGTACCTGCTATCTACCACTCCCCCTTCCTCTGCCTCTCAATAAGCTCTCATGTCATTAAACGGTTGCTCTGTAATGGAGTGGTTGAAAAACTGATGCGGAGCTCAGGATTTTGGCTTCATTAGGGACTGGGGTCCACCTGGAGGGATGCAGGCCTATACTGGCATGATGGTCTGCATCTGTCTGGAAGGGGAACCAGGATCCTAGATGATATGTTTAAATACTTCATTGGCAAGCATTTAAACTAGCCAAGAGGGGAGGCACTGAAAAGGAGCAGGGAAAACCCAGCCTCCCCCCACAAAACACAGTAGTTAGAGAGATAAACACCAAAGTAGAGAAGTCAATAGGGAGCAGGACAGGGGAAAATGCAGAAAAAGGCAGTAAGGACAGGGATGGGGCTAAAAGGGATAAGGCCATCAAAAAATGGAGGATGATGAGTACCAATGCATGTAGTCTGTGTAATTCGCTCCCTGAACTAGTGGCCTTGATGGAAGAGGGACACCTGGATATCGTGGCAGTCACAGAAACATGGTACACAGAGAACCATGACTGGGATGGTCAAAATACCAGAGTACACAAGCTACAGGAGGGACAGGGAGGGTAAAAGAGGAGAAGCAGTAGCTTTCTATGTAAGGGAAGGGATCAAAGCAATGGAACTAAAGGATAAACAGGGAGTAGAGGAAGCACTGTGGATCATCCTGGAGACAGAAAATGGCACCACAATCCACACAGGGGTTGTATACAGACCCCCATCTCAGGGAGATGCAATGGACAAGGAAATGATGGAAGGCATCCTTTGAATGGCAGAAAAAGGGGAGATATTGTTAATGGAGGATCTGAATATGCCAGATGTTAACTGGAGCACTTGTGCTGCAGCCACATCCAAGAGCAATGTTATTCTTGATGCCCTACAGGGGGCATGCCTCAGACAGCTTGTGTTGGAACCCACTGGGGAGGGAGCAATCTTAGACCTGGTACTATCAAACAGGGATGGAGAAATGATCTCAGATTTAGAAGTGGGTAGCCATCTGGGGACAAGCAACCACCAAACAGTGTGGTTCATGATAAACACAGCCATAAAGTCAAGTCATACAAAAGCAAGAGTATTGGACTTTAGGAGGCTTGACTTTGGGGAAATGGAAGAGTGCCTCAGAAAAGCACTAGCAAATGGGCAAGAAGGAGGGGTGGAGGAACAATGGAGAAAAATCAAAACAGCCATCGCAGAGGCAACAAGCCTTTGTGTGAAGCAAATCAACAAAACAAAATGAAGGAAAAAACACTATGGTTCTCAAAAGAGGTGGCAGGGAAGATTAAGGAGGAAAATGTAGCATTCAGGAAGTATAAGGAAACACAGAGAGAGCAGGACAGTAAACTGTACCAGTTACAGCATAAGGAAGCTGGGAAGGCAGTCAGAATAGCAAAGGCCCAAACTGAGGAAAAGCTGGCCAACTCAGTTAAGAAGGGGGATAAAACCTTTTATAGGTACATTAGGGAGTGTAGAAAGACCAAGGGAGGGATAGTGAGGCTTAATAAAGAAAAGGGAGGGTGGGCAGAGGGTGACAGTGAAAAGGCAGGGATACTGAATGAATATTTCAGCTCAGTATTCACAAAAGAAGAGGAGGGGGAGGTACCTCAATCAAAGAATAGAAGCACTCTGGATAGGGAAGTCAATACCAATCCATTCACAGAAGAAAGGGTTCTGAAAGAACTCTTAAAACTGAAGGTGGACAAAGCAATGTGGCCTGATGGGATTCACCCAAGAATTCTAAAAGAACTAAGGGTAGAACTTGTGACCCCACTGACTGCTCTTTTTAACAACTCATGGGAGGATGGTGTAGTACCTGAGGACTGGAGAAGGGTGGATATGATTCCCCTTCACAAAAGTGGGAGCAAGACAGAGGCAGAAAACTACAGACCTGTTAGTTTGACCTCAATGGTAGGGAAAATAATGGAATCACTTCTGAAGGAAAGAAATGTTGAGCTCCTAGAGGTCAGTGGGGCAAAGGACCCCAGGCAGCATGGATTCACAGCAGGAAGGTCGTGTCAGATGAATCTAATAGATTTCTTTGATTGGGTGGCCAAAGTAGAGGACCAGGGATTAGCTGTGGACATGTCTTATCTAGAATTTAGCAAGGCATTTGACACAGTCTCACACAAAAGATTAATATACAAGTTAGCTAGCCTTGGAGTAGGCCCCAAGGTGGTAGCCTGGGTAAAAAATTGGCTGGAAAACAGGACCCAAAGGGTAACAGTAAGCAGAGTTCACTCTGAAGAAAGTGGGGTTACTAGCGGGGTACCACAGGGTTCAGTACTGGGACCTGTCCTCTTTAATGTCTTTGTAAGTGACATTGCAGATGGACTAGAAGGAAAAGCATATCTCTTTGCAGACGACACAAAGATCTGCAACAGGGTCGATACAGAAGGTTGAGTGGAAAGGATGTGGTGGGACTTGGCAAGGTTGGAGGAATAGTCAAATGTATGGCAGCTTAGCATCAACACAGAGAAGTTCAAAGGAATGCACCTGGGAAACAAAAACCCAGGGGAAGAGTACACAATGGAGGTGAGATACTAACAACAACAAAAATGGAAAGGGAGTGGGGGGTAATCATATTAGATGACCTTAAGGTGGGCAAACAATGTGAGAAAGCAGTGAGGAAGGCTGATGGAATACTGGGATGCATAGGGAGAGGCCTCACCAGTAGAAAACAGGAAGTTGTCATCCTTCTGTACAGACAGTTGGTGAGACCCCATCTGGAGTACTGTGTGCAGTTCTGGAGACCCCATCTCCTCAAGGACATAGACAGGATGGAGGCTGTCCAGAAGAGGGCAACTAAAATGGTGCAGGATCTACACCAGAAGACATATGAAGAGAGAGTAAAGGAGCTTAATATGTATACCCTTGAGGAGAGGAGGGAGAGTGAGGACATGATAGAAACTTTCAAGTACCTCAAGGGAATAAACAAAGCCCAAGAGGGTAGCATCTTTCAGAAAAAGAGATGTGCAAGAACAAGGAGACACAATCTGAAGATAGAGAGGGGCTGCTCAGAGGTAACATCAGGATCTATTTTTTTCAAGGAGAGGGTTGTGGATACATGGAACAGCCTTCCTGAGGAGATAGTGGAGTCAAAAACAGTGGGGGAATTCAAGAATGCATGGGACAGACATAAGGTAGTTCTAGTGGGCGGGTAGGAAGAAATAGGCTGTTGGTTAACTAAGATCTGCAGCTTATCCATTAGGTAGGGAAATGGGCAGACTAGGTGGGCCAAGTGGTCATTATCTGCTGTCAAACTCTATGTTTCTGTGTTTCAATGAGTCGGTAAATAGCCCTCAGATGTCACCAATTGTCCCTTACCCTCACTGGTTCACTTCACTGGTCCCCTTCTTCTTTTTTCTTTTTTCCAAACTTTTGGTTTTGTCCTCCTTTTTCCACTTATCTATGTTTCAAGCTTACCTAAACATTCACATCACTTAACTTGTTTTTATGCTTTAAGCCTACCTCACATTATCTTCCCCTTTTTTGCTGTCTGTGCTCCATGCCTCAGGTTTTCACTAAATTACATGTAAATGCTGTGTTACTCTAGGTAACAACCTTTGTTTTTCAGAATTATACTGTCCTTTGTATAATTACCGAAATGTTCCTATTCTCCCAAATACCAATGTGAGCATTATTTTTCCCTTTATATAATGATGTATATAGTGTGTACTTATTTAGTATATTTCTTGGGCCGGATATTCAAACTGCGCTATTTTGTAGCGCAAGCCCTTGCGCTGCACAAAATAGTTGCGCTGGGGTGTGGCCGGAGCGATATTCAAAGGAGTTGCGCTATTGAGCAACTCCTTTGAATAGCACCCCCTGGCCACAGCCACTGTGCATGACGCAGTGGAACTTGCGTCACCGCAAGTGGTCAGAGTGGAGCATTCAACTTGCAGTGGCGCAAGTACCATTGCGCCATGCGCAAATTTCCGATATTCAAAAGGTGACATGCAAATGGGGCCATAATTCATGCAAGGCGCAGGGTGGGCCATTTGCATCTCTTTATGACCCCATTTGCATGCCATTAGCATGCAGGTGTGCCGATCCCTGAGGACTTGTGCCTGGTGCCCTGCCGAGCTGGCAGCCGTCAGGACCGGCGCCCTGCAGCCCGATCACAGAGCAAATGTGTAGAAAACCCCTCCCTCAACTGGCCTGATCGCGGGCATAAACACATCACCCCCACCAGCCCGATCGCGGGCAGCAAAGTGATCCCCAAACATATCCCTGGTGGTCCAGTAACCCGATATGCCCGATCGCGGGCTGAAGAGTTATAAACCCCCGGATGTATCCCTGGTGGTCCAGTGGACCCGATAAGCCCGATCGCAGGCTGCATAATGTGGTGAAACCCCCCAAAACCATATCCCTGGTGATCTGGTGTCTGACCCCACCCACCTCCAGAAGCCCCACCACCCGCTCCCCACAGCGGCGGGCGGCAGCATCCCACCTCCTGCCACCCGCGCCCCGCTGACTGGCTGCCGGTAGGGCTGCTGCGCCATTGGTGCAGAGCAGAGCCAATGGGCGTCTACCGGCAGTCAGTCGGCAGGCGCAGGGTGGCAGGGTGGGGATGCTGCCACCCACCGCTTTGGGGGAGGGGCGGTGGTGGTGCTCGTGGGTAGGTGGGGTGGGGACACTAGATCACCAGGGATATGGTCTTGGGGGTGGGGGTTTCACACATTATGCAGCCTGTATCGGGCCATCGGGTCCACTGGACCACCAGGGATACCGCTCAGGGGGTTTAAACTCTTCAGCCCGCATCGGGCTTATTGGTCCACTGGACCACCAGGATATGTTCGGGATTGTTGCCCGCGATCGGGCTGGTGGGGTGATGTAAGCTATGCCCGCCGACCGGGCCAGTCGGGAGGGGGGACTTTATGCTTTTGTCCGCGATCAGGCCAGTCGGGGGTGGGGGATGTTTTACACTTTGCCCGCGATCGGGCTGCAGGGGGCACAGGGAGTAGGTTGAGGCCAGCCACAGGTGGCAGCTGCTGTAGTTGCACCCTGCAATGCGCAGCTCACCTGTGGGTGGCACTTGACTACCTCTTTTTTGGCTCAAAGTTGTGCAGGTGCAGGTTGGGACGTTGCGCCAGAACAACTCTGCACAGCCCGGCTGAATATCGGGCTGTGCAGTTTATGCATGGTTCCTCCCCCTCCAGTTCAGCATGCATTCATCTGCATTGCGCTGTTGCTCAGCATGTTTTCAGTGGCGCAACTGCCTCCTGCTGAATATCGCAGAATGGCGCAATTTCGGACTTGTG
This sequence comes from Neoceratodus forsteri, assembly GCA_016271365.2. NCBI lineage: Eukaryota > Metazoa > Chordata > Ceratodontiformes > Ceratodontidae > Neoceratodus > Neoceratodus forsteri. The sequence continues at coordinate 534,616,244 of CM057449.1, read as the reverse complement.
CAGGCGCAACTCTATTGCGCATGGCGTAACCTTTTTGAATATCTGGGCCCTTATGTTTAGTGAGTGTTCAATCTACTCTATGTACAGAACATGAATGTGTATATACTGTTTATATATCTTCTTTATGTGTACTGAATATGTATGTTGTTCAGGTCCACCTTGAAAATAAGTTCTTCTCAACGGTGTTTCGCCTGATTAAATAAAACAAATTAATTAAATGTTGTTTTCTTGATCATCACACCTCTCCTTACACAAATAAACAAATTAGAAACATTAAGAATTGTTAATAGTTTTCATTACAACTGTTGCTTTGCTGACAGTGGAAAATCCCCCTTCTGTCTTTACCATGCTCACCAGGGAAAGCTCTTCTGCTTGCCCTGACAGTGAGATAATTGAGTCTGTGGCTGTAGAAGAGGCCTCTGTTATATGTCGGTGTGTATACAGTATGTTAGGAGAGGAACATTCCACCAGTGGAACAGAGCATTTTGAATCCCTGTGTTCCGTGGTAAACATTCCATAATAAAATTCCATATCTCCTATGGGAAAAACAGAAAAAAAAAACAGGAAGAAGAAAGTAGGCAATAATACTTTATTATCAAAGAGAAATGGTGGAAAAACACAGTTATATAGGCAGAGGCAGATCCAAACTACTCAAACACAGTCCTGAAGTTTATAAAAGTACATTCATTTGAATCATATGTGGGTATTATCAAGTGAAATATATCACCCCCCACCTCCATCCCCACCAAATAAGGCAACCTGGCAGGTTTAAAGGTTGAACACAGTTCCATTAAGAGACAGTACTTGCATTGATCTGAAATGCAAGGTAACGTTTTTTTCCTACCAACATTTCACCTCAGTCCTGAGGTAAATAAGAGAATGTTGCCTTCAAAGAAACTATACTGCAACAGTGTAATGAAAATAAAGTTTTAAACACTGCTTATTTTTACAAATTTGCAAATGCTGCAGTGTATTCATATGAGAATTTACTTGTTACAGAGAAAATGTATATTTTCAACTAACACTACTAATAAATACTTTTAGTGCAAAGTACTAATCTATTGCTGAAATATGCTATTTATGCATTAATTGGGACTACTTGTTAAATTTTTTAACAGTTTTAGAGTTAATGTATTGTACACTTGTTTGAAAATAGTAAATAAGTTGTAATCCCTATCAGTGAGACTCAAACTAATTCTTTTATGATGGTGGCCCATTTCATAAGTGTGATAAACCACTGCAGAGTGTGTATTTCAAGGATTTTAGTGCACTTGCCAGGGGCATAAGGACACTTTGCCTTCAGCCTCATGCCTTAGCACACCCCTGGGGCGTGCATTAAAATCCTTGAAATGCACACCCTGTCATGGCTTATTACTTACATATATAACTAGAGCTTGGAGGTCATGGGAGTCACAGTGATCTAATGTGTAACAATTAAGCTATTACTACAGTTTGTAGCAGTTCCCAACTGTAACATTATCAACTGAGTGCCAGTTGTTTGGTAAGCAAAAAAAATATATAATAAATTAAGGGCACTGTTACACGAGGTCCATGCACCCTAATTGGTACCCTCAGCAGTACACCGTAGACAGCTAGCACTTAAGTATATGTTATACTAACATATAGGGCTAAGGGCATCTACAGTACAAGAGTAGATGTCAGGATATGAATGCATATTGTTGTAATACACTTTGCTTGCTAATACATATATTCTGCTATGTATTTTCTGTGTATTTCTTACTTGTAAGATGCCAGGACATCTGTTTCCTTGGAGTAATTATAATATGTAAGACGGCATTGCCACCTTTTGGTGATTTGTACCACTACACTGAGTTATGTAAGACTCTGAATAAGAACTCTTTTGTTCTCAAACTGATGACTTTACAGAATTGTATAATGTTATCTCGGACCATGGAACCACCTCTAATTTAGCCAATAGGGCTCATCTCTGTAACTAGAAATGTTTCTATCTTTTGGTAACCATAGTAATTACAATAGGTATATAATGTAATGCACAAGCCTTATACCTCGGAGACCTGAGAGACCCCAAGAGACACCGAGAAACCTCGAGGTGTAGGGAATGTTTAGCACTGGCTCCCGGTTCGTATTGGTAAGAACTGTTTAGGACAACTGTGATTTATCCCTTTGGTAGTAATAAACTTGTTTATTACTCTAATGCAACGTGTCTGTGATTACTTGCATTCCCAATATCGACAAGAATCTAAAAGTGAGGTTTAGACCTCCTAACAAATTGTCGACCGTGTGCAGGTGATATTTGGTGTTTGTAAGTTTTCATTTGTTGCTTAAACTCTTCCCTTTCCCATGGGGACAGTAGGTGTACACTCCCGTATCACCTCTCCCGTTTTAAAACCAGTTTGTAGTAACTTGCAAAGTCTGCTGTCTTTTCAGGTATGGTCGATGCCATCTCGACCCACTCCATAACAGTTTTGAATTGCAAGCCTACAACTTATTTAGTAGTCCGGCTGTGTATAAAGTGCTCATGCTGTGGATCGATACGCAGCATGGTGCCCTTTTCACAGTTTGAATTTTCGTTCCCTCCCACACAATGGCCACCATATCAAATATCTGCGCAGAACTGAGACTCGATGTCTCGAACTTCCTTGCTTCCCATGGAGGATGGGCTGACTTCATGTGGGATGCAAGTCAATCCGAAAACCCTATACTGGGGATCTCAACCCAGTATACAGAGACGAGACAATCGGCCAATAAGCGTCATGCTAAAGGGTTGATGGTCATGGCTCTCTACACTGCTTTGGAAGCCTCCGAAGCGAGGTTTCAAACCCTTGATCTGCAGATTTCATCTCTTAAGCAACAGATGGGTTTGCAGGAAACAGAATGTATAAGACTGCAGCAGAACTTGGAGTCTGAACTCCAAACTCTGCGAAATGAAAAGGATTCACTATTGCATCATTCAGCTCAAGCTAGAGAACAGGAACTGTGTATGTTGAAGCAGGAGTGTGAAAGTTTGAGACAGGATAAGAGTCAGGCAGGCAGTACAAATGAATGATTTGCTGAGTGCTGCGAATGCCCAGTTGAGTGACGAAATGGGTAAACTGCAGGACGAGATAAACCAGGTACATAATGATTCAGAAGTGTCTATCAGGGACAATCGCGAATTGAGCACCACATATAGAGTGGTGCAAAAGCAAAAGCAAGATGAGGTTGATATGGATGTTGCAAGTGTGAGTCACAATGAATGTAGAACTAAGATGGTGAAACGGCGCCATCTGAGAGAGGTTCTGGCTGGACATGTTAAGGCAATGGGAGGCATAGCCCCTGCCTTTCATTCGTCATCAGAAGGGGAGTTATCTGATGATGACATTTCACAGTACAACACCCAGTCACACCCCTACTGTGGCCCAGAGACCCCACCCAGCCATCCACAACATGGCGGGTCCCCACCCCCAACTCCCCATGTCATACGTCATTGACGTGCGTGGCATCATCATGGGAGATGCCAACATGGCAGCCCCATAATGGGGAGTAGGCTCCAAGCTTGGTCTCACGGCACCTCCGGTAGCCGAGCATCGTGGGAAGACAGGCAGGTGGATAGAAACCATGATTGAAACTGTGATAGGCAATGTACCTCTTCCTGAGAGAAGTAAACAGGCTATTAAAACCCAGATTAGGCAGCTTCTGCAAGACGCTGGCACTCAGGAAGGTATTGTCCACCCTGCGACTGAAGCTGCAACTCGGGCTGCCCTGGATGGCGCTCGAGACAATCTACATTTGCCTGATCGAACCAGTAATCCACTACAAATGGCCTACTCTGTTCAGCAAATTGCTGATAGCATCGGTCGGATGAATCCGTCTGACAACCTCAGCTGTCACTTGGAAAAGGTGCGTTCTAAATGTGAGATACTTAGCCTCACTGCAGAATATCAGGTCCAAATACTACGCCAGACCATCGATCCTGGTTTGTGGGCCAAACTCCCCGATGTTGTTCTCCAGGATGGGAACGCTACCTTTGACGAGGTTGCAGCTGAGCTCATTTCTGCTCACAGCCCAGGTGTAGTAGGAATGATGCTTGCATATCCTGTGAAGCAGAATGCAAAGGAAAGTCCAGCGACTTACCACCAGAGACTCTGGATGGCCTACCGAGCAGGAAAGCACTTGGCACAAGAAGTTTCGGATGTAGATCTTATTGAATATAAGACCTTGTTCCTTAGGAACATGATTCCAGCAATAAGAGAAAAGGTAGAACCAACCACCTACCCCAATATGGATAGGTTTGCCGACATCCTTCGGAAAACCAAAAGAGTGTATCAACTCTATATCCGTGATCTGGGCTCCGGTTCCAAAAATGTAGCCGCCGTGGAGTCCACTCCGGAGGCCACAACGCACTATACAGTGGAAGGGCAGGCCCAAAGCCAACAGGCCCAACACCAGCAAGCCCCTCCAACTGATAATCAACACCTCCAACAGGCCTATCAACAACAACCACAACAGCAATAACAATGGGGTGGGAACCGGAACTGGCATAAGAATAAGAAGCATAAGGGTAGAGGTAAACCACAACAGCAGAGAACAGGCCCTTCATATACGGAGATAGCTGAAGAGAATCAGAAATTCCAAGAGCTCCTGGGACAAGTATGCTCTGTGGCGGATGCTGTTCCCGCACAAGCCCTTGCAGCAGTACAACCAACAACCTAGGCCCCAACCGGCCATGGGGATACCGTTGGTACAGGCCCTCAGGCCCATTCAGGCCTGAACCCAGAAGCTCCTCCCTTTATAGCAACAGTGCAACATGGTGACGTGATTCACATGAGCCAGGCCCAACCTCTACATGCTTCCAGCAGTACAGATTGACAATTACAGGCCCCAGTCCGGATTGTAAACAAGCTAGTCTTGGATACAAACGGAAGGCCCTGCACCGAGGCCGAGGTCGGGCACCATCTACTAGTAGTTTTATTAGATACAAGTGCAGCTGTATCTGTGCTACATGATGAACACCCGGACACATTCCCTTGGTCCACCGGATGGAGGACCAACATGTCAAGAGTTGATGGTACTAGGCTATCTATGCACGTTCTCATTCCCTACCGGTGGAGCTATGCCATCTAAAGGCTCCTACATACTTTCCAACTAATGGTACCAGCGATCATCCCAGTATCATAGGGATTAACTTCCTTGCACCACACAGCTGTGTGGTGGACCTAGCTAACATGCTACTGATGCAGATTCAGGGTCAATATCATACCATTTTGATTCCTGATTCACACGTTGTGGTAACGATATCTGCCAATGACAAAGAGTATGACATCATAGATTTGTTCAAGAATCATGAACTTTCCCAAAGCTCCTCCCTATTTTGCAATGACATTTGGAAGTGTTTGCAATCAACAAACATGACTGTGGTAGAATGCACACCGTCATCGAAGTGCCAGTCCCAGCACATGAGAGGCAAAGGCAATATCCTTTCCCAACTGAGGCCTTGCCTTCCCTCAGAGAAACAATCACATCACTCCTCAAGCAAGGAGTAATCAGAACTTGTTTTTCCACTGCCAACTCCCCAATGTGGCCCATGAAGAAACCCACAGGTGCCTGGAGACTTACTATTGACTACAGGAAACTGAATCAGGTCACCCCCTGTTGTTCTCTGACTGTAGTATCAGCACCAGATGTGCTACGACTTCTGACCCCTGATTTGAAATGGTTCAGGGACCTCAATATCTCCAATGGTTTTTGGCCATTACCATTGGCCCTTAAGAGTCAATATAAGTTTGCCTTCACCTTTGAAGGAAGACAGTACACGTGGGCTTGCTTGCCACAAGGATTCCATAACAGTCCATCCCTGTTCCATCTCCACATGATGGACGCCCTCAAGAATTTCTCTACTCCCCAATGTCTCTTGCAATATGTGGATGACCTGCTGCTGGCAACAGCCACACAGGAACAACATTTGGATCTCTTGGATGAACTACTGACTCTCACTCAGAGAGCAGGCTTGAAATGTAACCCAGCAAAAGCACAATTATGTCATAAAGAGGTACTCTTTCTGGGTCTAAAAATAACAGACCAAGGTCGAAGCCCTACCTGGAAGAAGGTACAGGGATTGCAAGACTTGCCATTACCCACCAGTGTGGCAACTCTTCAAAGGTTCCTAGGTATGGTGAATTATTTGAGAGATTTTATTTGTGATTTTGCTCAGAAATCTGCTCTTCTGTATGAGTTACTCAAAAAGGATGTACCATGGACTCGGGGCCCTATACACACCGAGGCTATGACGTTACTGAAGCAGGCCTTGGCCTCCGCCCCAGCTCTGGTCAACCCGAAATCCAGCACTACCATTCCATCTGGAATGTGCCACCTCTGACGTTGCCATGTCAGCAGTGCTGGCTCAGAAGGCGCATTTCACCTTGAGACCCATTGCATATGCCTCATAGCTCTTGACCTCAGTGGAACAGAAGTACAGCCTTTGTAAAAGGAACCTTCTGGCCACCTACTGGGTTGTCAAGCACTTCTTGTATATCATTGGGTACTCACCACTGATCATCAATACCAACCACACCCCAACCACCTTTCTGCTCTCAGATAGAGTGAAGGATGGGTCAATCTCTAACACCCGACTGACAAACTGGTCACTTCTTCTCCAGGACAGAGACATACAGGTGCAACCGACTGAAGTTCCATCTATGTTAGCTCATGGCCTCCTTTTCCAGGGAGAACCCCCTGACTGTACACTACAGCCACCTGATCTTCCAGATCCAGGTCCTTTCCTCCCTGCCATGCCACAGATACTTGACAACACTTCTTTGTGCCGTGTCTTTACTGATGGTTCAGCATCCTACTATCAGGGAGAACAAATTGCAGGGATGGGCATTCTAGTGATTTACCCTTATGGGAACACTGTCAAAATATCTAAGCACTGTAGCGTAGCATCATCACAATATGCAGAGATGGCAGCGGTGTCCCGTGCCCTCAAGTTCATCCAGCATGGAACCAAGGATACCATCATCTTTACAGACTCTAACTGGGTTTGTTGTTCTCTCACAGAATTTCTTCCCTTCTGGCAGAAGAACTCCTTCCTCTCCTCTGTTGGCAGCCCAGTGAAATACAAGGAATTGGTAATATACATACATTCACTGGCACAAAAATTTGCACACAAACTCTATATACACAAAGTCAAAGCCCACTCTCTCCATGACCCCTATCATGCCTTTAATGACACAGCAGACACCCTTGCTAAGAAAGGGGCCCAAGGCGGGGAATATCTGGTTGATGGACCATCCAGAGGCTAATGCAGCTGTACACATTGCAGCACTCAGGAAGAAACCTGAACCTTCCCCCCCCCGGGCCTCTCCACAACCCAACATTTTGACACTGAACTTAAAGATGTGTTCAGATTCCTTGACAAAGGTACTGAAGAGAAAATTCCCACACATAACCCCTATCAGAGGCATGAAGGTAAGTTACGCTTGTCACCAGATGACAAGCTCATCTGGTTCCAACCAGATGACTCCACCACCAAGTTGTGGGTGGTCCCCAGACATTTAAGATCTGACTTTTTGCACCAAGTGCATGATACCCCTACTGGTGGACACCAGGGAGCAGAATATACCCTCCAATGACTCAAGACCACTGCCTGGTGGCCTGGTATCACCAAAGATGTTAAACAATACATAGACAACTGTCTAGTCTGTGCGCAAAACAACCCCATCCCTACCAAATGAAATGCCAAACTCTTACTACAATGACATTCTGGCCCTTGGCATGCCATACAGATTGATTCCATTGGCCCTTTGACCAACACCAGCAGAAATAACAAATATGCTCTTGTGGTAACTGATCTCTTCTCTAAGTGGGTAAAAGCTTTCCCCACTAAGACATGTACAGAGAAAACTACTGCCAAAATCCTGGTGGAACAGATTTTCTCCAGGTGGGGTCTACCCCTCAAAGTAGACTCTGACAAAGGAACCAGTTTTACAGGTGAGTTGATGAAAGAATCCCTTGAACTCCTTGGAGTTCAGCAGAAGTTCCACATACCTTACCACCCTCAATCCTCAGGTCAAGTAGAGAAAGCCAACAGACGGATTAAGCAAATGCTTTCTAAATTCATTGAGGACAATCCCAAAACTTGGGATTCCCTATTGCCGTTACTCCTTATGGCAATTAGGGGTACACCCTCAGCCACCACCCAGCTCACACCCTTTGAGGTGATAACTGGCAGACAGATGAGATTACCTGAACACCTGTTGTTTGACCTGCATACCTCCACTGCAGACCAGGTGTCTGTGGACCAATATGTGAAAAACTCAGAAAAGACCTCATATACACACACTTGTATGCTGCCAACTGCATGGGCAAGGTCCAGCAACAATCCAAAATACAGTTTGACAAACATGCACAAGAAGTGGATTGGCAAGTTGGAGATCAGGTAATGGTACTTTGATTTGCACATCCCACCCATTCCTTCTCCAATAAGTGGGAAGGCCCATACCCCATTGTCAACAAGCTCAGTCCAGCAGTCTATCAAGTTAGACTCCTCTACAACAATAAGTTGACTGACAAATGGTTACATGCAAACCAGCTGAAGCTGTATAAAGGAGCTTAAATTACTTTTCCTCACCACATTGGGCGGAATAGTACTAACATACTAATCTTTGATTTTTCTTTTCAGATACACTGACAAGATGGCTATCTTGTTCCACTATCTCCTCATCTCAGGAGTTATCCCCTGCATCCAAGGCATGGTACCGGACCTCCTACGACACTTTGATCCTCCAGCACCTCCTCCAGAGGGAGTATCCATCAATATACCGGATAGTATGATCACTGCCCAGGAAGGTTCCGATGCTTACCTCACTGCCTCGGTTGCTGTTCCTGATAAATCTACCCTTCAAATTGAGTGGCAAACCACATCACAAGGACAAATTCTCCCTGTGGCCAAACTCTTCAAAGGAACTTTCCAAGGTTGGCCCAATGCTAATTTATCCCCAAATGGTTCGCTGTCCTTGTTACAAACTGCACTAAGACATTCTGGTTTGTACAACATTACTGCCTTAATTGATCCTTCATACTGTAATTCTTTGTCCAGAGATTCTGCTCAAAAATGTTGTGCTATACAGCACATGGCTTCTGCAGCCATGTACCTCTCTGTGTTACCACCCACTGACAAACAGCTTTTGGAATGTCCAAAGCATACCCCTGGTCCCCGTAGTCATCTAACAGCCACTGCCCTCCCAGGTTCTTTGATTAATAACTTACAGTTTATGCATATACCTGTTTTGTTTAACCTAACTTACTGGAATATGAAAGAATTTGGTATGTGTCACAATACTAACACATCAGCATTTTATAGTACATTATTGCTTGATAGTTTAGCTGCATTTCAGATTCGTATGCAAGACCCTCTTGCCAGGGTCCATTCTACTGAACATAGAGGCAACTTCAGGAGGAAGCCCTCTCCTAATAATCTAACTCATAAACGTAAAACATGTGAAGTTGACAGTTCTGATGTCACAGGTGCAACAGGTACTGTCACAGGCTTTTTTGGTACGGCTATGTCTATCTGGAACAAAGCAGACATTCCTGCTATCAAAAGTCATTCTGCCAAATTCTCCACTGGTTTGGTCAACAACGTACTACCCCCATTATTGCATGGTGTGGATGGCCTTAGTCAGGAAGAAAGATACACTGTATATAACATGCACGACATTGCTAAGGCATTCATTTTCACACAATCCTAACAGAACAACTATTTAATAAAACTAAGTTCTTCATTTTGCTGATCATACTTTTAACCCATACCTATCTATTAAATCTAGGTGCATATTCACCAACCATATAAATGGGAGGGCACATGGGTCAAGTAGAGCTAATATGCCTTTATCAGATTATTGTTTTATCAAATTTATGTTGCAATTTTTTCATTGCCTGTTTTTTTTATTTTATTGCTTGCTATATGGAGAATAAATGATGGAGTGGTGTGTGTTATGAGACTTTATATACACTTGAGGTAAGGGATGCTACAAAAACCCTGGGGGTGAAGCCTGAGGGGTTTATGAGAAGCATCCCACACTGAGGGTGTGTGTAAAACTGAGTTGGGATCCGTACGATTGCCCGGCATGACGTTTCCCGTCACTAATTTAACCGACATTTATGTCCCGTTTTAAGTAATCCCAACAAAATTTATGACTGTCTAACTGTTTCCTGACTATGTGAATAATTAAAAGCATTAACGATGCTTACATTTATCTAAATAAATAAATGTAAAGTAAATCAGCCCTCCTTTGCAAGCTGCATTACACTCGGAGCAAATAAATTACACCAACTCTGCAATCAATGCTTCAATTGGACATCAATTGGTCAACTCATTACCTGCAAATGCAGCAGCGAAAAGCAATGAAACTTTTTTAAAGTAAATCAGTGCCCCCTTTGCAAACTGCACTAAACTCTCAGCCACTTAAGTAAATTAAATTAGCACTGCATCAACGAAAGCAAAATGTAGCGGTCACTTAAACCAGATGTCCTTTCTATTATAACTCTGCAACTCTTAATTAATAATAATTACTAGTTGACAAATGCTGTGCTGTAATTGATTGTACAGGCTACAGGTAAAACACAGAACTATCATGGAAATGTGTGCCTTGTCTTACATCTCACAGTAACATCATGAACCTGCAACTTTGTCAGACTTTACCTAAAGCATAGCAACATAATTATGCACTGTGCACTTTGCAATAAGCAGCAATAATTAAATATGCTCTATGTAGAAACTACCTTAAGCACTGTGCACTTGCAATCCATCGCACAGTAAAAGCCAGAACTTGCTAATTATAAAGACTTTATAAAGCTAATAGGCACTGTGTGGTCAGATTATATACGGGGAAACATTGTGTCGGGAAATGTAAAGATGGCAAATAAATTGAGGGAAAAACAAAGTCGGGATACACCATGACGGGCAATCATACTAGACCCACTGAGTTTTATACACTGCCCCATCTTTTATTTTATATAATGGTATATATGAAAAAAAAGCGATCTTTGATTTTACTTACTACCAAGTGGTGGTTACGGCAGGTGTCCAGTGCAAGTAAAGGGAGAGAACAGCTGGTGCATGCATGCAGTCAGGGAAACCCTGTGCATGTTTGCCATAATAACCAGCTGGTTATTATGGCAAATATCATCCTGGGTTTTCTGAGGGAAAAAGTACCCGCCAGTTATTATAATATAGTACCTAACATCAATTCATACTATTATTATAAAAACAATCAAACTTATTCCTAACACAGACCCTCAGGCTGCAGTGCTCGGTGGATGACCGAGTCAGAACCATGCTCTCTTTCATGCATCAACCACATGAATCTGCTGTGTACTCGAAAAGAGATGTCATTTCTTACACCTAAGGCAACAAAATATTTCTCAAAGATCAGCAACCTAATTCTGTTGTTCCAGTCAATAGGAGGTCAACGAGGTCAAGGGGAACCTGTATCCTCTTAATGAAAATGTTATTATTTTTTCATGGAAAAACATTAGTACAGGCGTTACTGTTATTGTCACTATTTTGATCCTGGCTTCAAGTTCCTACACTTCTCATTTCAGATAACCCCTTACAACATTGTCCCATTATTATGTTTACAATGGTCAACACTATGTAACTTAAACTGCACCAGCTATGTTGTTACTTTAACAATAGAATACAATTCACCATAAAATGGGGCATAGTAATACTATGTCTTCTTACAATATTGTTAAGAAAAGTACCACAGTATATACCCTTAGAAAGGTATAGTACTTATACTAATTACTGTCACAAAATTACTCACTAGCTAAAGAAATATGAATTGCTTGTAAACAGACTGTCTGACAAAGAAATTAAAATTCCATATCTGTACTGAAGGAATCACAGCTGCGCTCGGGGACCTCCATGCACGACATGACATCTCTGACTGCACACTAGAGTTTGAGGTAACTTTATGATAGTTCCCTTAAAAAAACAAGCCACATGATAATGTCAGCACTGTTAGCACACCTGTGTAAATTTCTCTATCCACCCCCCCCCCCACGTGTCTCACAATATTCACCAAGAATGTCAGGAATGGAAATAAAAATTGTATTTATGGTGCAGAATTGTGCCACTCCAAATGCATTGATCATCAGATTGAAAGGCAGTTACATATCTGTCCTCTGTAAATATCTTGCAGAGATTTATGTATTTTTACAATTGATTTCCATGCAGAAATTCACAAACAGCTATACTGTCATGTCGAAATATATACATGAATTAAATCTACTAATTTTTTTAAGCTCCTGACATTCATGGTGTTTACTGTGAGAGGTGTGGAGAGATACAGACAGACAGACAGACAGACCAACAGAGGGAGAGAGTGATGGAGAGAGAAATTTATAGAGTTGCACTGACAGTGCTGTCATTATCATATGGCTTGTGTTTTTTTTTCTCAACCTAAATCTTTATTAGAAAAGAAGGGGATATACAGTCAGAAGGTATCCAATATAACATAGGAAATCCATCAATGTAGGAAAAGCAAATTACAATGTAATAATCAATAACAGAGCACTGCTATCCATAGATATACAAACATAAAAAGCCGCAATATGCAAAATAAGAAGATACGTCCTCAAGGAATAAGTTAGTAAAGCATTGGTACAAATACAGAAGATGAATTAACAGGTCAGGGTGATTAAGGTACAAAATCAGGTTTCTGTACCATAATACACAATACCCATCTTCTCCACAAGAGCTCCAAAGAATTAAGTCTTGTGAAGTCTAGCTGTGATTTTTTTTCCATGTGATAAATACTATGAACTATACTGTGCCAGACCTCTAAGGAGGGCACTTGTGGGGATAGCCAACATTTTGTAATGGTATTATGGGCTGCTAACAACAAAATATGTAATAATTTACTGGTACTAGGCACATAAAAGGCTGGAGGGGTGTACAAAAACAGAAATAATGTAAAGGTAAATTGAAGCCCTGGGCCCCAAAGCTCAAAAGGCTGTCTGAAGCTTCTGAAAGAAAGGTCCCAGTATAGGACAAGACCAGAGAACATGGACTAAAGCAGCAGGAGAGTGGACACATCCCCACCAACAGTGTACACCCAGAGCAGGCAAATACTTAATATGCCTGGCTGGAGTAATGAGAAATGGTATGAGAGTTTTCCATGAGAATTCATGCTAGAAATGGGAGAAAGTTATCTTATGTGTATGGAGAAGAAAATAGTCCCATTGTTGCTTTGTAATAACCAAATTAAGTTCTGTTTGCCAAAAGGCCTGAATATGGGCAATGGAATCAGATTTCAGATTTTGAAGGGCTTTATAGAGATGGTAGAACAGATGTATAGTCTGGAGCCCCCCTGTAATGGAACGCTCTATTAAAGTGACTATAGCAGGCAATTCTGTGCACTGACAATCAGTTCATAATCGAGTTTCTAGATAGTTTCATGCTTGCAGATATCTAAAAAAGGAAGTTGATGGGAGGTGATACTGAAGTGATAGATCGTCAAAAGACCATATGTTCCTGCCCTGTAAAAGTTGGTGTCAATAACTGAGACCTGTGGGACTGCCCAAGATAAGTTAGATCCAGCTTTGCATGAAGTAAATCTGCAGATCCAACTATTGACAGAAATCTGTACTGGAACTCTTATAGATCTGGCCAGTTCAGTAGCTTAAACCATAAAGCAAGAGTATCCGTGGTATATGGATCAAAAGTGGAATTGAGATCAGGAGAGGGTGAAGACATCAATAGAGAAGTATGAAAGGAGGAAAGATCTGTTTCCCATATCTCCAGCAGTTTCCAATGAGCCCGGTATCCATCTAGAAGCCAATAGAGGACAGTCCACAATTGTGCTACCTGGTGATAGAGCAGCAAGTTAGGCAGTGCAAGTCTCCCTAGATGGGTAGGCAACTGTAGAACTTTATACTGCACATTGAGGGGGAGCTTACCCAGCCAGATAAATTGGAAAAGTAGCTGACACCAAGAAAATAAATTGGAAGAAGGAGGAATAAGCGGCATGGTTTGAGCAAGATAAAGAAAATGAAGAAGAATGGCCATCCAGATATAATTAACTCACTGAATAAGAGATAGTATTAAATGAGACCAGGTTACTAGGTCCTTTCGCATTATTGCAGTAAAAGCATCATAGTTAAGATGGCAAACCTGCTGACGATCTGGAGCAAGCGTAATCCCTAAATAAGAAAACGATGAAAGATTTCATTTAAATGGCAAATGCTTTTTGATAACAGCAGAAGGGGTATAATGAAGAGAAAGGACTTCTGTCTTCGAGGTATTCAAATTATAACCCGCCAGTTGGCCAGAATATAATAGAAATGATCATAAAGATGGGAGAGAAGAATCTGGGTTAGACAAGTAAATCAAAAGGTCATCAGCGTACAGGGCTAACTTGTATTCCCTGCCCCCTACATGTAGACCAGTTACAATGGGATTCTGATGGAGCATACAAGCTAGGGGTTCTAAATAAAGAGCAAAAAGTAAAGGAGAAAGAGGGCAGCCCTGACGGGTTCCTCTACCCAGCAAAAAAGTTGAAGAGAGTCGACCATTTATTTTAACATAGGCTAAAGGGCAGACATACAATTCCCCATGAGGAAGAGATAAAATGAGAGGGGATTCCAAATTTAGCCAATACAGCAAAAAGACAAGGCCATGCCACCCAGTCAAAGGCCTTTTCTACATCTAAACTGAGCAGTAGAAAAGGGATATTTGACCGGGTGGTATGGTGAAGTAGATGAAGTGTGTGCTTAATATTATCTTGGGTTTGATGAGAAGGAACGAAGCCAGTCTGATCTCCATCAGTGAACATTGGAAGAGTTTGCTCATGATGTTTAGCCAAAATAAATGCATACATTATGTAATCAACATTTAATACAGAGATAAGATGATAGGAAGAGCATGAAAGTTTACCTTTGCCTGGTTTCAAAACAGCCGAGATAGTAGCATGTTTCCAAGTCAGAGGAACAGAATCTTTAGCTAAAGTGGCTTGGCAAACTGACAAAAGATGGGAGTTAAGAGTAGAAGAAAAGGTCTTGTAAAACTCCACCGTGTACCCATCGGGTCCAGGAGATTTGTTATTTTTGAGAGTTTTAATAGCCAAAGACCACTCTGAAGTAGTTATAGGGGCCAAAATCCTATCTTGATCACTCTGAGATAGGTTAAGGAGTGAAAGTTGTGAAAGAAACTTCTGAATAAGGCCAGGATTAGGCATAGATTCAGGAATATGTACTTGAGCATAAAAAGATTTAAAGGCTTCCAGAATATCAGAAGGAGTAGAAGTTAATCATTTGGTAATGGGATGAGAAATTTGAGATATAGAGAGTTGTGGTATCTGTTGCTGGAGTCTATAAGCCAAGAGTTTTGTTGCCCGAGCCTCCCCCTCATAATACATTTGTTGCAAATACCATAGGGCTACCTCTGTAGGGTAATTAAGAATAGCTTGGATTTTGTTTTTGGTTTCCAATAACTCAGTAAGGACAGAACGGTCACCCTGTGCATGGTGTGCTTGAAGAGTGGCTAATGTTTGCTGTAGCATATCAAGTTGTCTCTCACACTCCTTTTTTAAATGAGAACAGTATTTAATTAATTCTCCCTGAAAGATGACCTTAATCGTGTCCCAGAGAATATGAAGGGCAACATTTGAATTCGCATTTTCAGAGACAATCCTGTTTAGCACATCAGTTGACCAACTCCAAAATGTACTATCATGTAGTAAAGTGTTAGAGAATTTCCAAATAGTAGAGCCTTTAGCCCTAGAAAATGCAAAGGTTGCAGTAATGGGGGGCATGGTCAGAAAACAGAATAGGATGAATTGAGCAAGTTCTGAGATAATATGCATGCGCCTTAGGCATTAATAACCAATCAATCCTAGTATAGATCTGATGAGGGGCCAAGTAGTTAGTATATTGTTTACTGGAGTGATATAAATGGTGCCAGGCATAGATCCATCCCATATCTCTTAAATAGGATGTAACAAAACATTGAGTAGGTATTAATCTTAAAGGAGAAAGGTTAGAAGTATCCTTATTATCAAGGATCAAGTTAAAGTCTCCATCAATAAGCAAAATACCTTCCAGAAAAGTCATAATATATCGTAGGATACTCTTAACTAATGTCAATAACTGACCAAGGTAAAGACCTTTCAACATAACTAAGGAACTCTGGGAGTCAGTAGCCGAGGCTGTAACCTGAAAAGGGGTGGATCGAGGAACTAACACCACCACACCTTTACGTTTACCCTGTCTGTATGTAGAGGCTATCGCTGTTGAGAATCCAAAAGAGGAAAGTTTAGTGTGCTCAGGTTGAGACAGGTGGGTTTCTTGGAGCAAAACTAAACTAGGTTTAAATTTTTTTAGTGAGGTTAAAATTTTTGACCACTTCACAGGATTATTCAGTCCCTTCACATTTTGGGAAATTTCTTTCATAATAAAGCAGTAAAAACAGAAGAAGAGAATAAAGACAGATACAGTCCACAAATCAGGTAGGCCCACCCAAAATCAACCCAGCACACAGCTTGCCTCCAGGACTCATTAAGAAGGTAGCAATCTAAACAAAACATGGTGGTTAATTAGCTTGTCTAATAAGTCTAAAGAATACCATACATATAAACACTCACTAGAATCCTGAAAGGTAAACCCCCGACATAGCCTTTGTACTAGAATAAGAAATACAGAAACAAGTGAGATCATGAACACTAGAAATTAGAGGAGTTTCAGTAAAAAAAAAAACAGGTCAGCATTCGAGAAGGGAAAACCTCCCTTATCCAAAACCCCTTAACATTAAAACAAGGTAATAGCAACGCACAACATACAAAACAGGTAACAATATTGAACTGACTATGCAATGCATGAATCCAACCAACTGATCTCCAAGACAGGGAGGGAAAAAGCAGTCCTCTTATATAGGGAAAGATGTCAGATCCCCCTAGGGAATTACTTGGGAAAAATCCCAAAGCCTTAAAACTATGTGGCATCAAAGTGCCCCTAGTGAGCTGGGTTGTGGCTATATAGAAAAAACATTCAAAATGCAAAATTAGTAGTCAGAGAAAAGACATTATCCATAACCCAGCTCTTCACATATGTCAAGTGTAACACAGAGACATTAAGGAATACAGAAAGGTTTGAAGCAATAATTAATAATAATAGTAAAAAAAAATATATGGGTGCCATCAGGAATGGGCCCACTCGCCCAAAATTGCATAAGCAGAAGAAATAAACCCCTCAGTATATCCATTCTCTGTAACAGTAATGTCATTATGAGTCCATAGTCCAATAAATAAAAGCATATGAGGGCAGAGTCCAAAACCTTCAGCTGTAGCAGGTCAAAAAGTCCTAATGCTTAGAAAACAAAAATGAAGAGCAACCAATATTTAACTATGGTAAAAATACCCAACATCTTAAGATAATATGATAATCAACCACTGGAGGGCAGCAGTAATCATGATATCAGCATCACATAAGGTACTGGGGCTAAAATGAGGGTTCGGTTCAGGAGGCCACATCTCCGCAAGGATATAGATGCATTGGAGAGGATTCAGAGAAGGGCAACCAAGATGGTGCAGGGTATGCAGGGAAAGTCATATGAGCAGAGATGTAAGGAGCTGGAGCTGTACATGCTGGAGACAAGGAGAGAAAGGGGAGACATGATTGACACTTTGTTGAGTACCTAGAGGCCAGTGGGGCACAAGACCCAAGGCAGCATGGGTTCACAGTGGGAAGGTCATGTCAGATGAATCTAATTGATTTCTTTGACTGGGTGACCAAAGTAGTAGACCACGGAGGGGCTGTGGACATGGCCTACCTAGACTTTAGCAAGGCATTTGACACAGTCCCACACAAAAGATTAGTAGTCAGATTAACCAGCCTTGGAGTGGGTCCCAGGGTGGTAGCCTGGATAAAACATTGGCTGAACAACAGGACACAGAAGGTAATTGTAAATTGAGTCCACTCTGAAGAAAGGGGGGTTACTAGTGGGGTACTGCAGGGTTCAGTACTGGGTCCAGTCCTTTTTAATGTCTTTATAAGTGACATTGAAGAGGGACTGGAAGGAAAAGTATGCCTCTTTGCAGATGACACAAAGATCTGCAACAGGGTTGATACTCAAGGAGGAGTGCAAAGGATGAGAAGGGACTTGGCAAGGTTGGAGGAATGGTCAGAAGTATGGCAGCTAGGATTCAATGCAAAGAAGTGCAAGGTAATGCACCTGGGAAACAAAAACCCAGGGGAAGATTACACAATGTGGGGGTAGTAACAACAACAATAAAAATGGAAAGGGACCTGGGGCTAATCATATCAGATGACCTTAAGGTTGGCAAGCAATGTGAGAAGGTGGTAGGTAGGGCTGGGGGGATACTGGGATGTATAGGGACAGGCATCACCAGCAGAAAACAGGAAGTTGTTATCCCTCTGTACAGACAGTTGGTGAGACCCCATCTGGAGTACTGCATCCAGAACTGGAGACCCCATCTCCGCAAGGACATAGACAGAATGGAGGCAGTTCAGAGGAGGGCAACTAAAATGGTGCAGGGTCTGCAAGAGAAGCCATATGAGGAGAGGCTAAAGGAGCTTAATATGTATACCCTTGAGGAAAGGAGGGAGAGGGGGGACATGATAGAAATGTTTAACTACCTCAGTGGAATCAACAAAGTCCAAGAGGGTAGCATTTTTCAGAAAAAGAGATGTGCGAGAACAAGGAGACACAATTTGAAGATGGGGGGATGGCTCAGGGGCAATATGAGGAAGTATTTTTTCACAGAAAGGGTGGTGGGCGCATGGAACAGCCTTCCTGAGGAGGTTGTGGGGTCTAAAACTGTGGGAGAATTCAAGAATGCATGGGACAGACAAAAGGCAATTTTTGTGGGAGGTAGGAAGAAATAGGCTGTTGGTTAAATAGGATCTGCAGTTTATCCTGAGGTAGGGAAATGGGCAGACTAGGTGGGCCAAGTGGTCCTCCGCCAATATCTATGCTTCTATGTTCACTCTTAATATGTAAAGGGGCTCAATAAAGTGGGAGAAGAGGGTTTCCTTAAGAGGAAGGAGGGGTCAAAACTAGAGGGCACAGCCTCAGACTGCAAGGAAAAAGATACAGAGGCAATGTGAGAGGGCATTTCTTCACAGAGAGGGTGGTACAGCCCTGGAATAGACTGCCAGACAGAGTGGTGGGGGCTAAATTGGTGGAAGAATTCAAAAGGGCATGGGACAAGCATATGGGGCTGAGTATCGGGGGGAGGGTGGAGTCTGGCAGGGAGGTGGAAGTGTAAGGGGAAGGGCAGACTAGATGGGCCGGTATGGTCCTTTTCTGCCATAAAGCTTCTGTGATTCTATGATTAAAACAGCAAATGAGAGAAAAAAGGAAAAAATAAATAGGCAAAGGATAAAAAGAAAAAGGAAAAATAAGAGCTATTCCTAGACACCAGAACCTGGATGATAAAATGAACATACGGTTAAAGACCGTAACATTATTCTTCTATATCACGTTGATCAATCTGCGGGGGAAGGGAAAAGAAAAGAAAAAAGAGGCAACAAAAGACAAAGAGAGAAGGAAAGGGGTATCCAAAAAGAGAAATAAAAGCTCCTTGCACAAAATAATATTCAAACACAAAAGAAATGGATATAACCAAACAGGGAATGCCAGAAATAAAACCCTTGTGTTTATGTGGGTGCTGGGGCAGGAGACATACACAAGAAAAATAAATACCTCAGTAACAAGTTGTGCAGTGCCGGAGCCACTTGTCTCAAAGCCACAGGCACTCATCCTCAAATGCAAAATTAAGCACCACAAAGCTGGGGTATCTTAACAGGAGCTCTGAGAAAAGAAAATGTCAGCTAAGCCAGGTCAAAGATGTCAGACGTGGCCACGGTATGTTGGGGAAATAAGGAGATACACTGAAACAAGGCTGCCGAAGCCAATGCCAGTACCTCCCTCCCCAAAATAAGGAATCCAGAAAAAATTAAAATCCAAAAGGCTTTAATAAATTTGGAGAGAGTATGGGACATAAATGAAAGGGAGACCAGGCGTCAGTCCTGATTGTCAGGGCCACAAATCCTTCCTCTCTCTCAAGTCCTGGGGATAAAAGAAAAACAGAAAGGAGACCCAGCATCAGTGTGAGTGGGTGCAGCATTGGGAATGAACCAGAAGGAGGAGAGTGACCTGAGCAGAGAGAACGAAGACCCGTCTAAGCACATCCCTGAAGAGGGAAGAAGGCAGTAATAATCTCACACTTCTCCCAACTCTCACACCAACGTTACTGCCACGAAGGACAGAAGGCAGCCCCCAGAATCTATAACCTATAAAGGGACCTATCAAGGGAAAAACAAAGGGGGGGGATCAATGATCAGCTCTGTGATCAGAAACAAATATAGCATTCTAAATATTACTTTAGTGAAAACCTCCTCTGGGGGAAAAAAAACAAACTCCCAGGCAAGGTCAGGGGAGAAACAGATAAGCAAACAAAACAAACAAACAAAAAAAAAAGAATTGATCACAAAAATGTGCAGAACTGAAAAGTGCAAACAAAGAAAGCTACAAGAGAAAGTGAGACAGAGACATCAAAATAAACTAAAAAAGAATGAAGGGGGAGAGAAAACGGAAAAGAAAAATGACACATTACCCCTCCAGATATCCCAGTGGCTAGAATGGCCTCAGACAGTAAATATAATCAAGGCACACAGAGTAAATAAACTGAGCAGGACATGTAGCTCAGGAAGGGTCCTCACGGTGGAAAGTCAGCAATAACAATTTTATGTCTTCCAGCTTTTGTTCTTATCTGCACATTTTTATTGATGGGGACACTTTTTGCCACTGTTCCTTTTGTAAGAAATGCTTATCCCTGGAATTGGAAAAAGTCCATCTGGTCACCATGGGTGGTGAGATTGTGGTGCTGCAGCTCATGGAGGGGTGCCTCTGGGTCATCGTAGATCTGGGCACCATCAGGGAAGACAAATTTTCAATCAAGCTGGGTAAGGGGTGACAAATTGGAAATCACTGGCTCGCAGAAGGTGCAGTACGGGAGCATAGACCCAGTGTTGGGTTTGAAGTGCAGGGGAGTAATCATTATCTATGTATTGCATACCCACAGACCAGCATGAAAAATCCTCTCTTTTTTCCACACTCTATGCAGAATTTCCTGCTTGATTGCATAATTCAGAAAGTGAACCACAATGGATCTAGGCTGAGCTGTGTCTAAGGCAAAACAGTGTAATATTGAGCGATGGGCCCTCTCGAACTTCAGAGGGCGAAGATCTGCAATATCCAGCTGGGATGAAAAGAATGATTTGATAAGGCAATCAAGTCCTTGCCCTCTGCTCCCTCTTTAATGCCGTACAAGTGAGACTGTTCTTGCAGGACCTGTTTTCCAGGTCCTCACAGCAATCATGGAGAAGCTGGTGATCTTGCATAAGTTTTGCTATAAGCCATTTGAGGAGGTCAATTCAGGGGTCAGTTTCGGCAAAAGCTGTCTCAAGCCCAGTTACCAGACCCTCCAGGGCAGATAATACCTGCTTCAGATCCTGGTGCAATGTTCAGAATTTGGATTGAAAGTCTTTCAGTTCTTCAAGGATCACAGTGTTAGTGAGTTGGTCTAGAGGTGGAGGCACCGGCGGCTGATTTTCTTGATGCACGATGGCCACGGCTGAAGAGGAGGGTTCAACCAAAGAAGAAACTGATGGGTTTGGGACAACCAGCCATGAAGTAAGTTTATGTTTCTGACACCCCATACACCATAGAGAACAAGGGAGCAGGCTATAATTGATTGGTAGGGGTTAAAAGCCAAATTTCCCTCATTTACTAAAAATACCACCAACAGCTTAATCTGGTTCAAGGTCAGTTGGAATTCATCTGTATCCCCCTTCCCCGGGTCGTGCCTGAAAATAGGCAGGATTTGTCTAGTGCACTTACCCGGTCAACAAAAACTAAATAAATAAAATAAAAATAAAAATAAAAGGGCAAATGAAAGAAAAATTAAGCTAGCGGTCCCGGAGCTAGTGATCAGAGTTGCATACTCAGCGGAGTGCATCACCAGAAGTCCAGCTTGCGTTTTTTTTTAAAATCAACAATAATAAAGTTCACCAAAAGTATAGTTTGCAGTCATAATTATCACGCATTGCACAGAGGTCCCAAGTGGAGCTGTGACTGACTGATGCCACCTTAGTACATTTTTCAGTACAGACTGTTTTACATGGAATGATCGTTTCTTTGGCAATCTGTTTTCAAGCAATTCACATTTATTCAGCTAGCGAGTCATTACATTACTGTTTATCTGGCATAGCTGGTGGTGGTGGTGTAAAATACATTGTTGGACTATATTACAGCATTTTAGTTTCTGCTCCTGAATATGTATGTATTGATGTTTATTTTTCTTTATCCAGCTGAGGTGTGTAATATTTTAAATGTGCTAAATTGTAAAGAAAATTCCAAAGAAATAAAGTATTTATTTCTCTTTTTTTGGGGGGGGGGGGGGTTCACATATAAAGACAATGTCTAGCTTGCTAGATGCAGAAGAAAAAAGAAAGTCAACTAGTTCTAACTGTTCTGTGAACATCTGTTTTGGGGACTAAATGAACATCAGGATGTTTCGTATTTGTTGTAGACTTTGCTCCCTGTGTAGCATGAGCAAACCACTCAGTTGTCACTATCTTATATCATTTGTACAGAACACTACACACCCAGGAAATTATCCTGTGAATTTGGGAGGGGGGTGCACAGATGATGGGTAAAGTAGTGGCCTGTGCTATTCAGGGTGAGGGGAATAATAGCTTAGAGCAATAAACTCACAATACTTTCTGGTGACTCCCTTTAATATCCTGGTTTCAGACTCAGCTGAAATGTCGTAACAACTCGAAATTGAGTTATTACGCCATCTCAAAACATTCTACATCCACACCTCTCAAGTGTGTCTGAGCTCGAGACATTCCGAGCAGTAAAACAATAGATTTAAACCGCAAATCACTTTCACTTACCACCGCCAGGTTCAAAGCAGCAGTCTCCATGTGGGTATGGTCTCTCCAGCATCACTTTTCCTATAAAAAGAAGAAAATGGCACAAAGATTTAAGTTACCTACAGGAAATAAAAGAGAAATGTTCATTCTTGAACAAGAGAACCAAAACACAGCCCGAAAGACAGGTAGTGACTTAAAGCTGTTAACAACATTTTTGTTAGAGAAAAATGAAACACGAGAGCTAAAAGAAATAAGGGCCATAGAGTTACATCTCATGTTGGCTGAATTCATTTCCTGTGTAAAAAAGGCAGATGGTTCCAAATATGAACCCAGCACACTACGAGGCATATTAGCCAGCATTGACAGGCACCTCAGAAACGAGAAGTACCCCACATCCATATTTCAAAGTACTGTCTGAATTCACACAGATAAAAGAAACATTAGGAGCCAAACAAAAGTTCTTTAAAAACAAGGAAAGGGAAACAGACCAGTAAAAGCGCAAGCTCTCTCAGGAAGACATAAACCTCCTATATACATCTGGCACCATATCTATGCGAACACCAACAGCACTACTTAATTTCATATTTGTCTACATTGGCCTACATTTTGCCTTGCAAACAAAGGAGCAATACAATCTAATGTGGGGAGACATAAGTGAAGGGAAAGACTCAGATGGGCATCACTATTTAGAATATACCGAAAGGCAGACGAAAACAAGAATGGGAGAAAACCCCCGTGATGTCCGACCTGTGGCTCCTCGACTATACGAGAAACCCTACAATCCAGACAGAGACCCACTCACTGCCTACGACATCTATAAAACTAACCGTCCAAAATCAACACTAACAGGGGAGTCATCTTTTTATCTGGCTCCAAACATAAATTATGTCCCTGGCAAATCACTGTGGTTCCATTCCATGAAATTTGGTATGAACAAATTGAGAAAGATGATGTTCCACATGAAGCTGTCTGCTGGAATACCAGAAGAAAAATGTGTAACCAACCACAGCACTTGTAAAACATCAATTCAGCATCTCATAGATGCCAGTGTGCCACCCACAGATGTTCAGCATGTCTCCGGACATAAACGTCTACAGAGCATCAACAACTACTCTGTTCTCAGTGAGAAAAAGCAGACACATTTTGAACATCCTAAATAAAGTGCTGATTCCAGATGCTATCCCGAGTACCTCCAAAAAGCTCCTGTGTCCAACTCCAGCACCCCAGAGATCTCCACTGCCAACAAGAATACATACATGTGATATGTCCAACTTGCTTAAGAAGGAGATTTGCGTCAAATTAGTAGGGAGATTGGCCTACTAGTAGGGAGATGCCATGACGTCATGAGTTTGTCCTTATATGGCGTCAAAAAATAAGAATAAAAGCATTTAATATATTTCAGTTTGTCAAGAATAAGCACTAAAATGAATCAACAACTAGTTGTACAACATTATTACTTACATTGTTCATCACTAATTTACTTTTTATGTGTCTTATCTGCCAAAAACAAACATGAATATGTATTTTGGACATAATTTTACTTAAGCAGGAGAATTTGTTTCCGGGAGGGAGAGAGGGAGTTCAGTCAAAAAAACAGGAGTCTCCTGAGCAAAGAGGGAGATACCACATGTATGGAATAGCACCCACAAGGCTCTCCATGGATGACAACACAAAAAGCCTGCATAGTACGTTCGGTCCCAACTGTGTCTTCCACGAGGGAGTGACGATAAATATCATAAATCAAGGTCCAGTCGTGAAAAAACCCAGGCAATGGATCATCTACGACACTGATTCAGACTGAAGAAACAGCATGTGAGTACCACCATTCTATCAAACAGCAATGAAAAACACACATAAATAACCCAAAAACAGCCACATTTTAAGAGGCAATCTGAAAAAAAAGTGCAGAGTTTCAGAACTTGAACCTGGTCCCTAATAGTATTTTTTTTTCTCTGTTCCAAGGTCATCACAGCAAACAGAAGATCTTAATAGATGCAGACAGAGGGATAGCATAAAGGTAACAGAGATACAGGGAATACAGGGAGGGGCAGAGGTTCTGTGGGTCCCCTAGAAATGAAGAATGGAGCCACAATTCAAACTGGCATGTTCTATAGACTTCCCGCACAGACGGGGAAGTTGGACAAGGTTCTGGTAGAAGCTTTCAAAAGATGGCAAGTAAGGGGGAGGTGCTACTGGTAGGGGACTTCAATCTGTCATATGTAGAATGGGGCATACTTGCTGCAGGTTCAGCTAGGAGCAGGGATATCCTTGTCTCCATGCAGGGGGCCTTCCTCAGATAACTAGTAAAATAGCCCACTCTTGAGGGGGCAGTACTGGACCTTGTACTCACCAACAGGGACAGTGTTATAGATATCTCAGTGGGTGGACACCTGGGGACCAGTGATCACCATACAGTGTGGTTCAATATATGCACTGTGGCAGGATGGAGCCACACAAAGTTGAGGGTCCTGGACATCAGGAGGGCCAATTTTAAAAAGATGGGGGAATGCCTCAGGGTAGCCCTGGTAGGGGGGGGAGGACTTGGTGGAGAGGAGGAACTATGTGCAAAACTAAAAGATGAGATAATGAAGGCAACAAACCTCTGCATTAGGCATGTAAGCAAAAGCAAGAGGAAAAAAGAGACCACTATGGTTCTCAAAAGAGGATGCTGGGAAGGTAAGGGCAAAAAAAGTTAGCTTTACAGAGCTATAAGGAGACACAGAAGGAGGAGAATAGGGAGATGTATTAGAAAAAGCAGAAGGAGGAAGGAAAAGCAACTAGGAGCATAAAGGCACAAACAGAGGAGAAAATAGCCCAGGCAGAAAATAAATGGGAAAAATAAAGTTTTCAGGTATGTAAGTGAAAAGAGTACAACTAGGGAAGGGATTGTAAGGCTTAGGAGGGTAGGGGGAAGTGCGTGGAGGGGACCAGGAAAAAGCTGACATCCTAAACAAATAATTTTGTTCCATGTTGACAGAGGAAGGGGAAGGCAAGGGACCACAGATAAGTGCCAAGACCACTGAAGGAAGGGTGGCAAACACTAGCACATTTACAAAGCAGAAAGTCCTGAAGGAACTTGCACATCTGAAAGAGGACAAAACAACGGAACCATACGGGGTACGTCCTGTGGGGTACATCCAAGAATATTGAGGGAGCTCAGAGAAGTGCTGGCTGCACCTCTGACAGCCCTGTTCAGCCACTCACTGGAGATGGGAGAGGTTCCAAAGAACTGGGGGATAGCAGATGTAGTCCCACTTCACAAAAGCAGGAGCAGGGAGGAGTCTGCCAATTACAGGTTAGTCTGCAAGACTTCGATAGTGGTGAAATTAATGGAATCACTCCTGAAGGGAAGGATTGTGGAATATCTTGAATCCAGTGGCTTACAAGATCAGAGACAGCATGGATTCACTGGTAGGAGGTCATGTCAAACAAATCTGATATGCTTCTTTGACTGGGTGTCCAGGGAATTAGATCAGGGTGGGGCGGTGGATGTGGCCTACCTAGATTTCAGTAAGGCCTTCGACATTGTTCCACATAGAAGACTTGTAAACAATCTGGGCAGCCTAGGAGTGGTACCTAAGGTGGTACACTCGGTAAGGAATTGATTAGGGGATGGGGGCAGATGGTGGTTATTAACGGAGTTCACTCCGAGGAAGGGAGGGTGACCAGTGGGGTTCCACAGGGATCAGTACTGGGACCGGTCCTCTATAATGTCTTTATTAGTGACATTGCAGAGGGGCTAGAAGGGAAGGTATGCATTTTGGGGGGCTATAAAAAAGTATTAGAGATCAAAGAAAGCTAGAGGAATGGTCAAGAGTGTGGCAGCTGAGTTTCAAAATGAAGAAGTGCAAAATCATGCACTTTGGACACAGAGACCCATGGGCAGAGTACAAAATGGAGGGTGTGGTATCAATGACCACCAAACAGAAAAAGAGACCTGAGGTAATCATATCTGATAGCCTAAAGGTGGACAGACAGTGCGACAAAGCAGTAGGGAGTACTAGTGGGATTCTAGAGTGCCTAGGGAGGGGTATCAACAGCAGAAAGAGAGAGGTGGTGTTACTGCTGCATTGATCAGTTGTGAGACTCACCTAGAGTACTGTGTCCAGTTCTAGAGACTGCATCTCCAGAAGGACATAGACAGAGTAGAGGCAGTCCAGAGGAGAGCAACTAAAATGGTGCAGTTTCTGCATTAAAACCCCTGTGAGGATAGCCTAAAGGACCTCAATATGTACACCCTGGAGGAAAGGAGAGAGTGGTGGATATGATAGAAACCTTAAAATTTCTCAAGGGTATAAATAAGGTTCAAGACGAAAGCATTTTTCAGAAAAAAAGATGTTCAAGAACAAGGGGACATGCAATGAAGCTGGACGGGGCAGACTCAAGGGAGATTTCAGGAAGACCTTCTTCACAGAAAGAGTGAAGGATGCCTGGAATAGCCTCCCAGTGGAGGTGGTGGGGTAAAAAGTGGTAACGGGATTCAGGAGGGTGTGGGATAAGCATAAGAAAACCTTAGTGTTGAGTAAAGGGGGTAAAGTAGGGTTTGCTGTGTTACAGCAGGTAGGATAAATGGGAAGACTAGGTGGGCCATCAAATTCTATGTTTCTATGTCTGGAGGCAGACTTACACTTAGCAGTGGCATAGTGATTTTCCTTGAAGCAAATGTTTCTCTGTTTATGTGTGTCAAAGAACAAGGGCAGATGCATTACTGTGAAAATATTTTAAGGTCATCTTCAGAAAATCAACTTCTAAGTACCTCATAAAATATCAAACAAAGATAAGGCACTCAAATAAACACAGCAAGACGCACTGAACTGCAGTATGGAAAGGGAACTGGCCAAACACACATAAGATGATCTATGAAACAGTTTTTTTAGACCACTACAAACAGTAAAGACCATAAAATAAATCACAGAGCAGTGCACAGCACAGCACAATCTGCAAGATCAGCCTGAGAGAACAAGATGAAACTGCACACAAATCACTTTCCCCGGACAGTAACGTGGAAAGAAAAAGAGAAATTGGACACCAGAAAACAAAAGACTCTGTAAAGTCACTAAAAAGAGTTTAATTATACGAGCACTGTGGGGACCGCTGCCATTATAGGAAGTTTAGCTGTGCAAGGAAAACAATGGTGGAAGAGCATGTACAGCAGACAGCAATGCTCACAGACCTTCAATAATGTCATGACTAGGGTTGTCAGAACCCTTAGAAGTTCTGGGTTCTAGTTCTAGTCTAGAACTTTTGAAAATGTTCTAGGGTTCTAATCTTTTTTAGAACTCGAACCCTATTTTTTTCATTTTGCTGCCAATAATGAAGGTAATAGTGAAATACACATGAAATTGAGCACATGCTCCCAATCACAAGACAATAGTGAAATACATATGAAATTGAGGACAAAAAGAAATAAAACCCTGTTCAGTATAAGGGGAGAGAGAGAGAGAGAGAGAGAGAGAGAATGATCCTGTGCGAATTTGATATACTGGGTACAGTGCAGTAGTCCAAGGGCATACAGCAGGACGATGAGCTGGCCAGTATGCAACAAATGAGATAAAATCACACAACATACTGAAGGGATTTTCCTGTCTCTCCTAAAAACCGGGAGACACATTTCTGTCATGTGTTTAAAGATACCACACAAGCAACTGCTTGGCTACACACAGTCACAAACATTGGGTAGGGTAGTGTGGTCAAACGGCACACAGCAGGATGATGGGCTGGCCACACAGTACACCAAAGGAGACGGAGTCACACAACACAGTGAAAGGGATTTTTCTGAATCACCTTCCAACAGGGAAATATATTTTTGGCATGTGTTTAAGGATACCACCACACAACTGGTTATTGGGCTGCATATGGTCACACACACTGGGTAGGGTAAAGTGCAGTCAAAGGGCACACAGCAGCAGGGTGATAGGCTGGCAGTAGACAAGACAGAGTCACTCACACATATATACACACACACATACACTGAAAGGGATTTTTCTGTCTCTCCTCCCAACAGGGAAATATATTTTTGGTATATGTTTAAGGATACCACTACAACTTGTCTACTGGGCTGATCAAAGGGCACACAGCAGGGTGATGGACTGGCCACAGGAGACAGTCGCACAACACGGTGAAAATGGATTTTTCTGTCTTCTCCCAACTGGGAAATATATTTCTGACATGTATTTAAAGATGGCAGAATGAATACTGCCCCAGTGCTATGGTGTGCTCAGGATAAAAATATTAAATCAAAGCACATAAATCCTGGCACTACCACCACTAGCCACAAATTCAATAAGTAAGACACAAGAATGTGCTTCACAATCACATTTATTAAAGACAATCATGTGTAAAAATACTCCTGAGGAAACCTTTGCAGGTGAAACCAGTAGGAGGTGGTGAGTTGTTCCCCCTTGTCTCATGGTAAGGGGTATTTTTACACACTATTGGCTTTAATAATTGTGATTTTGATGCATGTTCTTGTAACCTACTTATTAAATTGTGTGGCTAGTGGTGGTAGTGCTGGGATTTTATGCTGTGGTGTATGTAGAATACCACAGAACTGGCTTCTGGGCTAGACACAGTCACACACAACATACACTGGGGTACAGTGCAGTCAAAGGGCACACACACAGCAGTTGATGGGCTGGCAGTGGCCACAGTACCCCACAGCAGGAAACAACACAGTGAATACTGTGTCAAAAACTAACTGCCTTGTTGTATGTATCAGGAGGTTTGGGGTGAAAGGACCCCTTCGGCACAGTCATCAAGGTATGATTTTTCACTTTGTTGAATTTATTTATTGAAATGTTTTACTAGTAAAGCACACTGAACAACACAACATGTTGCTCGTCTCATGGTGCGACCTGGGAGACATTTTTTCCCATTTGTTTCCAACTTTCTCCAGTTCCATTAATCTCTTTATCCATCCCCCAGCCAGGGTGATCTCCCTCTTGAGTGCTCCTGACCATTCTTTTCCGCCGTAACCCCGCCCCAATCCCCCCATGCAACCTTTTTTTGTTTTCAGCAAGGCAATACACCTTTTAAAATGTTTTCAAAACTGAATGTTGCCTGATAAAATGCAGTTGGGTGGTCTGGATTGGACCTGGAGCACAGCACTCCACAGCATGCCTTCCTCAATCGGAATCAGACACAGGACTGGAGCCGTGCAATCGCACTTTACTTATCCCGAATTATGGATCCCGTGAGGCTTACCCCTCCGATCATCTTTCTACCACCTGACTGTACAGTGGCTGGTCATGTGATGGGGACTCCGGAGTGTGACCTCGCTGCCCCCCCCCCATCTGTCTTGAGCTGCACAGTAGGGAGGAGCTGAGCTGAAATGACTTGGAAACATCAGCGCCAACCGGGAGGGAGGAAGAGCGACACTCCGACAGTAAAGTAAAGTAATAATTATTTTTCAAACAACTTGGGCAGCAAAAATGAGCACTGTGATTCGAACTCTTTTGCGAACCCTCTAGCGTTCGAGTTCTAAATTAGAACTCAAACACCAGGGTTCGAGGAGGGTTTGAATCTTTACCGAACTAGTTCTGACAACCCTAGTCATGACGCTACAGTTGCCAGTAGCAGAGCCTGGCAGAGCGTCAGAACACATTACAGATCTAAGGGGAAAAGGAGCTAGAAACAGAAAGGCACAAGAAGAATATCTGGTGAGCAGAGAACAAAACAAGTAGATTGGAGTTTAAAATTATTCCTTATTAATACAGAAGAATTGCACATGATCTTTAGGGAGATATTTAAATTCCTCTTATTCTTTTGGCTGGAACCTACTCTAACAGTTTAGGCTTAGAGTGAGGGTGCACATTTCCTTATAGCAGAAGTAAGAGTGAGAACTACCCTACTTGCCCTCAAACAGTTACACATACATGGCTCTTTTTTTTTTAATAGACTTGGGCTTGCAAATTACACTGTTTTACACAAAGCCTATTCGTAACAGAAACATAGAATCTAATGGCAGATGAGATAAGGACCAGTTAGCCCACCCAGTCTGTCCATTTTTTTTGCCTTCATTTTTGCTGCGGACCCAGTTGATCTATGGTGCTGTCGTCGTCCCCCCCACCTTTACCCCTATGATTCCCTTGTGTCTATTCCAGTTTTTTTTTTTACTAAACCACTGTTTTTACTCCCACAACCTCAGCTGGAAGGCTGTTCCAGGAATCCACCACTCTTTCTGTGAAGAAATTTCTTCCTCACATTTCTCCTGAATCTACCCCCTCCAGCTTCATAGCATGTCCCCATGCTCTACAGCACCTTTTTTCCTGACAAATACTCCCTTCTAGTACCTTATTAACCCCTGTGAGGCATTTAAAGGCCTCTATCATATCCGCCTTCTCCCTCCTCTGCTCCAGATTGCACATATTGAGCTCCTTTAGCCTCTCCTCATAGGGTTTTTGATGCAGATGGTTCTATGTCATAGTGGTAACCACCGAAAAGTGATCGTCGTTACGGTGATGTCATATCACCAAAATACATTTTTTCAATGTACCCCAGGCGCACAGCAAAAGGGCACCGGGGACTTCCACCTCCACCATCCCCCCTACCAAGAGGGGTGCATTTCAAGAGGGGGGGTGCAAACCAGGCACAACAAAAACTACCTGCGCCCAGACCCGAACCCAGCACATTGTGAACCCTAGCCCTGAACCCACCCACCACACCAAGGCACCAGCTCGGCAGTTCACTGATGCACCACCCCTCAAAAGCCCTCACGCCCCTCTCTGAGCATGCTCGCCCCCGTATGTGTATTTACATGTAGTGACATCCTACAAAGAGCATTTGTTTACAGGGCACCCCTATGGATCAATGAGCTCCCAACATCTATCACCCACCTTCCCACCATTGGCCCTTTCAAAATGGCCCTAAAGAGCTACTTACTTGAAACCCAGTTTGTAGATGTTCTAACCAATGGGAGGGATCCTGATATCTCTATTTGACAGTTTATATATAATTATACTCTCTGCTTGGATAACTAGGGCCCGATTGGCCTGCTGCACCACCCTGTATAACTTATAAAACAAAGGCCCATTGGGCCTACTGTACAACTTTGTATCTCCTTGTATCTTCCTGTACAATTTGCAATTATGCTGCTTAACTATGGCCTGTCTCTGGCCGGCTTGTAAACAGATATGTGTTGATGTACAACTGTATATAATTCCACTGCATCTATTCTTCTTGTGTATTTCTCTCCCACTCTGTATTGTTTACTGTTGCCCTCATGTATCACTGACAAGGAGCCTTTGTAAAAGAGTCTGTGACTCAAAGGTTATTTCTGACTCTTCAAATAAATAAATAAAATAAATATGTGCCACCCCCCCCCCCAATCCGGTCACCCTCCCTGATACATAACCCCGATGACATGCGCTGTGATTGAGTCACCATTTTTGTATGCACTCAATTGCAGTTGCCCATGTCATGGGCTACCATGCAGGCCCTGCACCATTTTGGTAGCACTCTTTTGGACCACCTCAACTCTATCTGTGTCCTTCCTGAGATATGGTCTCCAGAACTGGACATAAACCTTAAGGTGGATCCTTACCAGCAGTCTACAGAGGGACAATACCACCTCCCTCTTTCTTTGATGATACCCCTTCCTCTGTTCTCCAGCATTTCACTAGCACTCACAACTGCCTTCCTACACTGTCTGGCCATGCTTAGACCTTCCAATATAATTACACCTAGGTCTCTTTCCTGCTTCACTGTTGTCAGGATCACTCCATCCATAATGTACACTGCCCTGGATTTCTATTGCCTTAGTGCATTATTTTGCACTTTTTTGCATTAAAATCCAGCTGCCGTACCCTTGACCACTCCTCCAGTTTTTTTAAATCTATGTCCATCCCCCCTTCCTGGAAGTGTCCACTGTATTGCAGATTTACATGTCTTCTGCAAAGAGGCAGATCTTCCTTTCCAGTTTCTCTGCTATGTCACTAGTAAAGACATTAAAGAGGACTGGCCCCAGCACTGAACCCTGAGGTATCTCACTGGTCAACCACCCTTCCTCAGAGCGAACTCCATTTACCACTACCATCTGTCTCTTATCCCCTAACCAGTTTCTTACCCATGTTTCCACATTGTAGATCACCCCCAAGCTACCCAACTTGTTTACCAGTCACCTGTGTGGAGTAGTGTTGAAAGCCTTGCTGAAATCCGGGTAGGCCACAACCACCGCTCCACACTGATCTAACTTCTTGGCCACCCTGTCAAAGAAATCTATCAGATTTGCTTGGCATGACCTCCCCCCTGTGAATTCATGCTGCCTCAGATCCTGTAACCCACTGGATTCAAGATATTCAACAATTCTTTCCTTTAGTACTCTTTTCATTAACTTACCCACTACTGATGGCAGACTGACCGACTTATAATTGTCTGCCTCTTTTCTGCTACTACTTTTGTGAAATGGGACTACATTTCCCCTGCTCCAGCCCTCCAGTACCACTCTAGTCTCCAGTCTGTTAAACAGGTCTGTCAGAGGTGCATCTAGTACCTCCCTCAGCACCCTTGGATGCATCCCCTCTGGCTCCATAGCTTTGTCCACCTTCAAGTTAGCAAGTGCTTTTCAGATTCTCTCCTCAGAAAAAGGACCAGTGTCCACTTCCCTCCCATCCAAGCTCCTGATGCTTTTTTGTGGTCCCTCCCCTTCCCAATGCTAACGCCAAGCAGAAGAATTTGTTCAAGATAGCTGCCTTTTCTTGGTCCCCCTTCCGCACAGTCCCCCACCCTTTAACCTTACAGTCCCTCCCTTTGTCTTGCTTTTATCGCCAACATGCCAAAAAAATGTCTTGTCCCCTTTAGATACTGCCTGAGCTATTCTTTTTTCAGTTTGTGCATTTGCGTTCCTTACTGTTTCCCTGCTTCCCTCTGTTTTCCCTGATACTGTTTTAGCCTTTACATTTTCTGCCACCTCTTTCAAGAATCATAGTGGTCTCTTCTTCCTTTTGCTTACTTGCTTAACATAGAAGCCTGTTGCCTTCACAATGCTGTCTTTTAGTTTGGCCCACTGTTCCTCCACCACTCCCCTTCAGGTCATCTCCCCCTGCCAGATCATTCCTGTAGGGCATTCACTCATCTTTATAAAATCTGTCCTTCTGAAGTCCGTAACCCTCACCATTGTGTGGCTGGATTCCACAGCTGTTCTAATATTTAACCACACTGTACAATGATCACTGGTCCCCAGATGGCTTCCCACCTTGATGTCTGCAATACTGTCCCTGTTAGTAAGCACCAGGTCCCATACTGCCCCATCTTGAGTGAGTTCATTGACTAGTTGCCTGAGGAATGCCCCTTTCAGAAAGTCCAGGATGTTCCTGCTTTTAGTTGAAGCTGCAGCTGGGAGGCTACAAGCTACATCAGGCAGATTGAAGTTGCCCACCAGCAACATCTCCCCCTTTTCAGCCATTTTACCAATTGCTTCTAACATTTGCTTACAGTATCTACCTCCTGTAGATCACACCTGTCTGAACAGTGTTCCATGTCCTGTCTCAAGGGTGACCCACAGCACCTCAGCCCCCCCTTCCCTGAAGTCTCTGTATCTCTGTTGCTTTTATGTTTTCCTTCACATAAAGTGTCACACACCCTCATTTCCTTCCCACCCTGCTCTTTCTGAACAGTATGCAGCCTGGTATGGCCATGTCCCAGTCATGATTGTCACTGCACCATGACTTGGTAATGGCCACAATATCCATGTTGGCCTCTGCCATGATGGCCTCTAGGTCTGGAATCTTATTTCCCAGACTTCCAGTGTTTGCACACATGGCCATCCAGATTTTGTTAGCTCTTTGCTTGTTACTTTCCTCTTTTTCCTTTTGCTCCCCCTCTTTCCCATATCTTTTGGCTTTTTCTTTTTTTCTCTCCTTTTTCCTTTGCTATCACCCTGCTTAATTAACTTATATCGTAGAGGGACTCACTCCTCTTAGATCTCCCTACTCTCTATCTCAGCCTATGAGAAGACAGTTTCTGTCTCCCCTATTTCTTCCACCACCACTCTCATCTAGTTCAAATGTTCATCGAAGTGACATTTAAAATGTCCACTGAGAACTGTAGTTCCCATCCTGGATGGATGCAG
Source organism: Neoceratodus forsteri (assembly GCA_016271365.2). Classification (NCBI taxonomy): domain Eukaryota; kingdom Metazoa; phylum Chordata; order Ceratodontiformes; family Ceratodontidae; genus Neoceratodus; species Neoceratodus forsteri. The sequence goes on along the minus strand of CM057449.1, from coordinate 534,581,251 downwards.
GCCATCACCTCTGTATAGGCTCTTATCTTCCTAGGTGGTCTGAGGATCCCCAGTGTAGCCATACCCCTCCTCTCTGCACCATTCCTTCAACCATAAGTTGAAGACCTTAGTGCAAACATCCCTATCCTTCCCCCGTCATAGACCAGCAGCACCTCCACAAAAGCTACTGAGTCTGACACTTGTCTAAGACCACTGCCCAGTTCCTTAAACTGCCCCCTGCACTATTCCAGCCCTGACCCTAGTCAGTAGAGCTGTGTGGAATGAGAAAATTCCTAATTCATGGCATATTGATGACATTTCTTTATTTTGGTCAAACATGACCATCGTTTCAGCTAGAGCTCCAAAATTTGGCATGGTCACTCTGTGATTAAAGGGACAATAATCTGCTAAATTTCATGATGGATAGTTTTAAAGTTATAGGTGCACAAAATAATTTAATTTTTTGTGCAAAATGTCATTAACATTTTTATCTGCATATACCTCAGCCACCTATTGGATAAGAGATCTTAAATTTGGCATGATTCCTTGATGATAGGTGGTCTAACAATGTGCCAGATTTCATGACAATCTGTTCAATATTGGTGAAATATGTAGTGCTTGGTGATACTGTGAAATATGATATATTTTGATGTTTATTTATAATGTGGCTTTCTTCTATTCTTACCCTTGGTAGAAGAGCTGGGTAACTATATGGAACAGAGGCCCTACCAAGGGTGGATAGAGTGCCATAAAAGAAGGAGGTTGATGGGGAGGATGGTGGGTGAGTTCCTGAATCTAAGCACGAAATGCTGCAAGAGGTAGGTTTTTGAATGAGATGTGGGAGGCGCTATTCCCCAACATTGAACCTCGGACTTAAAGCCCTCCCATTCAATGTTGGTGAAATATGTAGCGCTTGGTGATACTGTGAAATGTGATGAATTTTGATGATTATTTATAATGTGGCTTTCCTCTATTTTCACCCTTGGCAGAAGTGCTGGGTAGCTGAAGGGAATAGAGGCCCAAAAATATTTTTTTTCCAATTGTTTAACCAGGAGTAACACACTAAACTAAAAGCTTGTTTACAGGTGTGACCTGGGAGCACAGGAAAGTTAAGTGACTTGCTCAGGGTCACACAGTATGCAAGTGGGGGCTGTGGGATTCAAACCCAGGTCTCCAGATTTACAGCTCAGAGCCTTAAACCACTGCACTATACTGCCTCCCTTCTCCAACTCTGGAGAGTGTGATCAGGAGCACTCAGGAGAGGAAAAAAAACCTTAGGGGAAAACCTCTGAGGACCCATGGATACTGACCTGCTCATCCTCCGAGCAAACTAAGAGGAAATAACAGAAAAAGTATTTTTAAGTTTGGAAGTCAGATTAGGGATGTATACTTCGAATGTAGATGATTTCATTCTTCCTAGACTTTTGATGATGTGGACAGAAATGTTATGATAGGATGCTGAGGTGGCTTCTCCTATTCTAAATGAATGACTGGAATAGGAAAGTGGATCTAGTCTGAGTCTCTGTATGAGGGTTCTTGTGTGGTCAAGGAACCATTTGGATGTCATCAGTACATTGACGTTGGAAGTTAATAAGGGAGAAGCGGGATTAGACTTGACATGGAACAGCATGAGCTTTGTTAAGTCTTGCAACTGGACACCAGTTGTTTGATGTAGAATAATAAGTTATGGAAATTCCAGAATGTAGTCTATCAGTTTTTGAAGAAGGTAGATTTAATATGTAACTGTCGCTATGCTTTTTCAGGTTGGATACTCTGAGAAAAGCAGATGAATGAGATGATGATTTGGTGAATTCCTCAGGAAAAATAAATCCATAGAAGGTGAGGGTAATTGCTTATGACACCATGAGACTGGAATTACGATCAAATGGATTTGAATTCAATAAGTCCAGCAAACTACGAAATAGAGGTCCTTCTACTGGAAGGTGGTGAGGAGTATTGGGAATGGAAGGTCATTGAAAGCCTAATAAAAGTAGCTAGATTGATTTATTAGAGAACAATGATGGTGAAGATGGAGAGTATTGGGACAGAAAAACCTGGATGCTGGCTAAATTCAATTTAATGGTACTATGGGAAAGATGCAATGCTTGATGGCAAAATGTCAAAAAGGCCAGCACCAAATCTACTGAAAAGACAATTGAGTGGAAGGATGATGAAGCACAGAATGAGACGTATTTGTTCCAGGCAGTTGTATAGGCAGCTCTAGTAGAAGGAGACAATGTTGACCACATGAGGAGAGATGCTTGATGGGGATTGTGACTTATGTCATTATTAGATCGTAGTACAAGGAGTCATGATGGGGATCCACTGAAGGATGGAGATGATGGACATCCTGAAAATGAAATCAAGAAAGAGCATCAGCTGCTTCATTTTTGACACCAGGAATAGAATAACATGTGATGATGCAGTTGTGTATAAGTTAAAGCCAGGTTAACCTCTGCATGAACAACATGATAGAAGGTGAGGATGAGCAACCTTTATTGACGATGGTTACTGTGGACTGATTGTCAGAATATACTGAAACTGATTGGTGTGACTGTAGATGCCCCCTAAGAACTGCAGCTGCTACTATAGGGTATTTTCTGAATAACGGAGAAGTAGAAGAAAAGTCACTCAATGAAGAGACGTCGGGAGGCCAAGGGGCAGTGAGCCATGACTGAGAAAATATGGCTGCATATCCATGGGTTGGAGATGCAACTGTGAATATTCGAGGATGTGTTTGGGGAGATGGATCTTTACAAAACATGGAGTATCCATTCCATCTGGCGAGAAAAAGGGACCACATGGCTAGGTCATATTTTACAGATGCTATAATACGGACATGATGATGAAGCTCTGGAACAGATGAAGCTTGAATAACAAGTTAAGAGAAGAATGAACAACCTTAAGGAATGATCCTCATTGCGAAATTTAGGTACCCCAAAAGGGAAAGCAGGTCATGTTTGGTGCAGTAGGATTGGATAGAGAAGGAAGAGACCAGCTCCTGAATCCAAGAGAGCTCATCGAGCAGAAGACATGCTTCCATGCATAGATACATAGATACATAGATACATAGACAGTGTCGGCAGATAAGGGCCTATGGCCCACCCAGTCTGCCCATTTGAGCTTGTAAGTTCAGTTTGTTTTCCTAGAAGTCTGTTTCCCCTTACCCCTGACCTCTAGAATTCCTTTATGTCTATCCCATGCATTTTTAAATCCTGTGATTGTTTCAGCCTCCACCACTTCCTCTGGCAGGGTGTTCCACTTGTCCACCACCCTTCTTCAAGAAATTCTTTCTCATGTTTCTCTGAATCGTCCCTCCTCCAACTTCATCCCATGCCCTCTAGTCCTGGAACATCTTTTTCGCTTAAAATAGTGTTTTCCTGCACCCTGTTCCTCCCTGTAAGATACTTGTATGTCTCTATCATATCCCTCTCCTCCCTTCCTACAGGGAGTACATGTTCAGTTCCTTCAACCCGTCTTCATAGGACTTGTGATGCAATCCATGCACCATCTTTGTTGCCCTCCTCTGAACCTTCTCTCCTGTCTATGTCCTTACGTAGGTATGGTCTCCAGAACTGTACACTGTACTCCAGGTGGGGCCTCACTAGTGTCTTGTATAGTGGAATTATGACCTCCTTTCCTGCTGGTGATGCCCTGCCTATACATCCCAGCATCCTATTTGCTTTACCTGCTGCCTTGTCACACTGTTTCCTACCTTGAGGTCATCAGAGATGACAACCCCAAGATCCCTTTCCTGCTTGGTGCATGCTATATCCTCACCCCCAACTGATATATTGTGCCAGGGTTTTGTGCCCCATATGCATTATCTTGCACTCTTTGCATTGAATTTCAACTGCCAAACCCTGACCATTCTTCAAGTTTCTGCAGGTCGCTTTCATTCTGTCTACACCTCTGATGTGTCTACTCTGTTACAGAGCTTTGTGTCATTAGCTAACAGTGAAATTCTGCCTTCTAGATCCCAAGAATGTCACTGATGAAGATGTTGAATAGGACCGTCCCAGCACTGATCCCTGTGGTACCCCACTGGTCACTCTTCCCTTGGGAGTGACAGCCATTTACCACCACCCTCTGTGTCCTGCCACCCAGCCAGTTACCTATCCACCACACTACTGTCCTGCCCACACCCATATTCCCCAGTTTGTGTAATAGTCTTCTATGTGGCACAGTGTCAAAGGCCTTGCTGAAGTCCAGATAGGCCATGTCCACTGCCCTCCCCTGATCCACCTCCCTAGTCATGCAGTCTGAAACCAACACGATGCCCAGGAATCTGAGGGATGTGGAAGGGCTGAACATTTTCTCCACTGCCAGAGAGACTGACAGGTCCTCAAACAGTCGAATGAACATGGACAGGCTGTTCTCCAGGGGTTAGGTAAGCAGATCAATAAGGAGGAAATCATCCAGCAAGTGAAGAACAGCAGACTGATGGAAAACATTGAGCAAAACCCAGCACAGGACTTCAGCAAAAGTGTCAAATAGCTTAGGGATGCTATGGCAACCAAAGGCAAGGCAGATGGCAAAATAAAATGCAATATCCCAAGAAATACCGTAGAGGTGCCAGAGAGAAGAATGGATGGGGAGGAGCTTGAAGGCATTGGAGATGTCAGAATTGGAAAGCCAAGAGCCATGGCCAGACCACTTAATAATGGTATGGCATCATCAATGCAGGCCAAGGACAAAGAAAAGTCATCAGCGGGAATGAGGGAATTGATGCTTGGGGTTGAGGAACCATGAGGAGCTAAGAGGTTGATGATGAGTTGTTTCTTACAAGTTGCTATACCGATAGGACTGATCCCGTAAACAGGGAATGGAGGATGCAAAAATGGTCCTAAAATGAAGTGTTTGCCAAATTCCTTCTGTATGAGGGAAAGCACCACCTCTTGTTCCTGGACAGCAGACTGCAGGTTGGCACATATGAAGGAGGAAGTAGGGAGAACAGATATGCCTATATGGAAACTATGGATGAAACCCAAGAGCAGAGAATGCACTGACTCCAGAGAAGGATGGGCAGTCAGAAGGTGAGCCAGGGCCAGCAGGTCTCTTCCTTCTCTAGTGTAAGGTGCTCAGCAGGTAGCACACTCATCTCTGAGGCTGGAAGATCAGAAGGCTGTGGGTTCTAGCCCACACCAGGCACTTGGGTTAATATCCCAATACTGACACTGCAGTGCAGCATGAGGGGGGTGCTGCACTCCTGAGGTGCCATCTTTTGGATAAGACATTAAACTGAGGTCCCATCTGCCTGTTCTGGTTGTAGTTCAGGTAGATGTTTAAGATCCCATGGCATTTCTCAGAAAGAGTAGGAGAATTTCCTCGGTGGCCTGGCCAAATTTCCCTCCATTCACTAAAAATACCACCAACAGTTTAATCTGGTTCAAGTCAGTGGGCATTCATCTGTATCCCCCTCCCCCGGGTCATGCCTGAAAATAGGTAGAATTTTTCTAGTGCACTTACCCGGTCAACAAAAACTAAATAAATGAAATTAGTGGAAGGATGGACATGACAATATTTGATCAGCTTCATAGCCTTGGGGCAAATGTAACAAGCATGTGCATCACTGCAAATGCAGCACAAATGCAAGAAGGCACATCCAGGAGTGTTACAACCCTGGTCATTAAAATTGTTTCAGATAGATTTACTGCCAATATTCCATATTAGGTGACCATGCTGGTCCAGGCAGGCACGTGGATTGGAAAGAGGGTGAGCAAAGCTGGAATGAGAGAGGGAGTCAGGAGTGCAAGATGGCTTGGAGACAGATGAGGAGGGGGGAGGTGGAGGAGACACAGCCAGGGGGCAAAAGGGAGCAATATGGTTGAATGAACAACAAAGGGAACAAGAGTAGGCACACTGACCAGCAAAATGCTGACAAAATAACTTATTGCCCAATACTGTCCAATTTAGCTTTATGTTGTAATGGGTCAAGGCAGAAGCCGCTTCGACCAAAAAGGAGCGATGATAGTCATAGACGTGTGTACCACTGTAGTGGATGCTGAGGTTGACCAGGAGGTAGAGATAAGTGTCCCGTTCTTCTCTGCAGGCTGGGAAGGCCACACAAATAATGTTCTGATAGAGGCTGAAGGTCAGTATGAATTCAGCCATTGTCATCTTACAAAGAAGACAAGAATCCATGGACTTCAAAATAACCAACACGTCACCACAGAACGTGATGTGATTGTCCAAGACATCATGGGAAGAAATAAGCAGCAACATCAATTTGATATCCTTACCATCCAGAATGTCCTTGTGGAGGTGAGCCGGCAATAGATGAACTGAGGAAATGAATGAAGGCTGAGGAGCAGGGAATGAAGCTGAAGAAACAGCAGGAAGCATCAACAGAGAAGGCACCACTGCCAGAAGAGGAATCAAGGCTGGAAGGGAGAGGAAGCTCATGGATGGCTCACCAGTGGGTAGAGTGGGAGTGTGAGGAAGAGGAGGCGATGTAGCGGGGGGTGGGCTTCAAGGGATGAAGGGCAAGTCTGGATGTTCGTAATGGAGGCAGTCATCTGAGCCATGAAGTCCCAAATGTCCGAAAGCGGGGTAGAGGCAGGCTGAGGAATAGGCTGGCTGCAGCCAGGGTGGGGTGCCAGATTGGAAATGGAGACCATGAGGAGGTCCAAGAGCTCCTGCTTGCAAGCAGAAACAGAGTAGGAAATGATTCCTTTAGAGTTCTGACATGAGCTGAGACACGGTCCAGTCTTTGATGGAATGATGAGACTAAGAGGTGCATTTACAACCGGTGAGAGCAGTGGAGGGCAGTAGATCCATTGAAGGTTCTTTAACAGAGGAATCATTGATGGATGACATGGCCAGGAAGTACACCTAGGGAGAAGAGAGAGAAATGTGAAAGCAGGGGAAGCAACTGGGGAAAGACGAGGACAAGGGAAGGGAAATTCAGGATGAGCAGGGGGAAAGACAGGAATACATGGGGATGAGGGGGATAACAACAAGATGGATGGGAGGGACTGGAACATACCACAGGAAGACAGGATACCGGAGTAGAGAAGGCAGTATGAAGGGAGCACTAGGTAGAGGGCTCTAGCTGATGACAGCAGACGATCCTGAGGAAAGGTATGAGAAGACCTGAAAGAAAACAAGCAAGTGATTAAGGAGCAGGATAGTGAAGTCCCATTTTTTTTTTTTTTTTGTAGTAAGTTGTCATGGTGGATCATGTGGAGGACTACAAATGATGGAGATAGGGAGACCAGATACAGAAATAGAAGTGGAAATGAAAAAGAGGGAATGAAGGAAACCATCTGAAATACGAATGGCATGGTTGAAGGACAGTAACAGGAAAGGAGAGCCAAAAGTAATAGATAAGCAGGATGATGGAAGAAATTGATACGAATGAGCAGACTAAGGAACTAAAAGGGAACTAAACACAATAGGTAAATGAGGGAGGACACCAGAATGAATGAAAGGGCCAAGTAGGATGTAGAGCTGACCAAAGCAGGGAGGTCTGTATGAAGAGAAAGGAAGACAGTATGCTCCCACAGAGGTTATGTACAAATATGCAGCATTCAGATTATAGAAGGCAACCAATATTACAGCCAAATGTTTGGTACTCAGTACTCCACTACTGAGATAATGCCCCTAACGCCTTGGCTTCATGCCTGCTAGGGGGTTCAGAACTGAAATCCTACAGAGGTGAGACTGAACCAGCCATAGCAGGGCCACAGGAAGCATTCAGGAAAGTTGAAATAACGTAGCTGTACCATGCCGGTGTGGTTTGACAGGAGCTCTGATGTGGATCCAGGAGCAGTGAAAACTTCTGCAAGTAGAACCATGAAAGTAGCAAGTAGAAGTATAGAGGCCAACACGGGTGCCAGCTGCGAGGAGCTTCCCACTCCCACAATGGAGAGCAAAGCAGAAATACAAAGAAAAAGACACACCAGATGCAAGTAGCGCAAGAGACAGGAATGCGTCGGGTGCTACATAGCATATGCTGCAAGGAGGTGTGAGCGACGCTGCCATGAATGAAGCAGACAAGTGGAAACAGATGACAGGAGATGGAAACGGGGGAGCGAAAGCCAGAGGAAGGCACCGGAGGGACGAGGATGCGAGGGCTCGGAGTAGGATCCAGGAAGACATCTGAACTGGCGAGCCGAGCATACAACAGCATGCTGAAACATGGAAGCACAAAAGGGCATGCAAATGAGGGGATGAACAGCATGGAAAGTCAGGGAGAATGGCAGGGAGATGGCTGAACTGGAGTGACTGCAACAACAAGCAGTCGCAATTCGGAAGGAGCATGTGTCGGGCGAGTCTGGGGCAGGGGAGCGACTGACAGTATCGGAATAAAATGCAGGCGGCAAAACACAGGTGGGGGTGAAAGTAGAAGGGGCTTCCCTTCAGGAGAAGAGAAAGGTGAACAGAGGAGAAGCATGCTGGAGGTATAACTAAACCGGCAGATGTATGGGAGGGGCAAACGGCCACCCGGCCATGGGTGATAAAGCAAAGCACTACCAGAGAGAGCAGTAAGCACATACTAGTCAATCCAAACCAAGAAGTAAGACATGAATGAGACGTAACAAACAGTATAACTTGATGCAGGAAACGCTATGCATGAGCTCAGGGGGAACCACCAAAGTGAGTTTCTGAATCAAAGCGTAAAGTGCTGCGAGAGGTAGGTTTTTGAATGAGATGTGGGAGGAGCTATTCCCCCACATTGAACATCGGACTTAAAGCCCTCCCTATGCATCATCTCAAAATAATATGTGCTCAGAATCAGTAATTGTATTTTTGTAGGAAATTTTGTGACAATTTTTTTATCTGCATATAACTCATGCACCTTTGGAGCTAGACATATGTAAATTCAAAATCACACATGCCCACACAATGCAAAGCATCGTGGGCTGCATATGCAAATCACCACAGAACGTTATGCTGGTTCAACTTTAAGCAGAATAGCATGGTGCCGAAAGGTCTCTCACACAGTTTGCAAAGAGTGCTAACAGATGACATAGACATGTGTTTCATCCTACCAGGACTCATCAGTATGTCTCGTCTGTTTGACATCCCAATGGAATGAACCAGCTACCCTAAGATGGTCTGTCTTGGTTATGTTGTGGTGAATCCACTAAAATAAAAAACTATTTAAAAGACAAAGAACCTCTGTGCGCAAACACTGAGGCAAGGGTTACCCCAAAAGGCATTTGGTTGGGAAGCCAAGTTTCAAGAAAATACAAAATCACACATGCCCACACAATGCAAAGCATCATGGGCTGCATATGCAAATCACCACAGAACGTTATGCTGGTTCAGCTTTAAGCAGAATTGCATGGTGCCGAAAGGCCTCTCACACAGTTTGCAGAGAGTGCTAACAGATGTGTAAATTAGCACAAATAACCTTTTTGCAATGCTTGTAGAATGATTTAAATACTGTATGGAGAGAATTGGACTAGAGAGTTTTAAATTACGAGGTTCAAAACTTTACTATGTAAATATTTGCAGAACTTTGTGCAAACTCTCAAAAATGTGGATGTTTGTAACTTCTCTGCTCTTGCAAGCATAGACTTAACATTTGGCGTGCATATCCATAGTCAGTGTATCCTGGAGTCTAACACAACTTCATAAATTGGATTAGCAGTCTCAAATTTGCAGTAGAGACAAAAAATTATTGATAAAATGTCCTCACATATTTACGGTCGTATATATATGAAGCATCCAGAATTCTTTTTGTGGAATTTAATATTAACAGTGCCCGTATCACTATTTTATTTGATAAGCTGGGCTGATCTTTTTGCAATCCTGCTGTTCCTCTCTGGGTGACTATCCCTCCCCCCTTTCTCTTTTGGCATAGCCAGATTATCTCAGTAGAACTACTGATCCCACTGATATCCTTTTTGCTCTTTACAATGAAATACTCCCTTAAAATGTGAGTTACCTGCTCCTTTTCCTATCGACCTACCCTATTGGAATAGCCAGAGTGCTTCCTTCTTGCTTCCCTGGATATTGCCTTCCCCCAGTACGTTTTTTTGAGTACCTCTAAATCTCAGAATTTCATACACTTCAGGCTTCCTGGATCATTAATTTGCTGGATGTGATCTTTAAATGCCCTGCATTCAGCTTGGAATTGTTGACACTTTGTGTTTCCTTGCTTCAATCTGGAGGTCTACCACTGTTGTACTACCCAGCTCAGCTGTCCTTTTCTTGGGGAAACTGTGCATCTAATTCCTGAACCTGGTGACCCCTGTGCTGCATGCTTCTCATACCCCATCCTTTAATTAGAATCCCCCAGATAAGGCTGAGTGAAATTAACAAATTCCAGTTTTATGGAATTTTTAATGAAATTCTGTAAGTTTCACAAATACTTATGTTATTTTGAAATTTCTGGTAGCAAGCAATCAACAAAACTGGCATACATAGTCTCCTTGGAAGGTCTAAGAACCTACCAAATGTAATGGTATTGTATTATCTAGTTTTAAAGTTTCAGGGGGTTATAAATTTGTAGTTTACATTCTTGCAAAATTTAATTGTAGTTTACATTCTTGCAAAATTTAATTTTTAAATGCTGTGAAAGTTTGATTATTTTTAATTCAGTCCCATTTAAAGCTGCAAATATGAACTTTTTCAAACATGAACATGTGGTATAGTAGTTAAAAAGTTTCAACTCTGATTACATTTGGATATGTTGTTGTATAATTAGAGGGAAATAACTGAAGTTTTAATTTGGCAACATGTTCGGCAGGCTATAACAGTCGCATTTGAAGCTAGAAATTTGAAACTATGTATATATACAAATGTAGTGATGACATGTATACAGTACCTGTCAAATTGTATAACATTTCAGTGAATACTATCAAATATATACTTATATTGCAAAAATCTAAACTGTGGCAAAATGTCTGGCTACCTATACACCACAGCTCCCATTGAATCTCGAGACTTAAAATGTTGTGCATATACCCATGCTGGATGCTTCTCTAAATCCTGAAATTATGGAGAAATGTGGATAAGAAATTTTAAAATTATCACTAATTAACTGAAAATTGAGGCAGGGCTTGGCATCCAAAATGGTGGCAAGTTAATTTTCATAGAGCTGACCTGGAGAAGCCACTTCTAAACCATCTGTTAATTCCATTTACAACAGAAAGAGCACAAAGGGATATCTTGGAACCAGACACTGAGTGCTTTAAAAAGAGATATCCCAGTCCAGAATCGAATGGGGAATCGCTGTGGAAAGCTAAGTGTTTCCCGTCTAGCAGGCCATTGAAAAAGTGCCACTCCAGTAGTAACAGAACCCAACAAGGAACTGTTCAAGAAGGCATCAGTATCAAGGCAGGAGAGAAACATGGCCAGATGTGGACTCCTAATCTCCATGGCACAGGACATGGAATGAATTACAGCCATGCTTAAGAACGTTCTGCAAGACACGGCAGAACTAAAAATAACAACCAAGACTAATGAAGACTTAAGGGGGTTAGCAACCAGAGTGGAGGTCACAGAAAATGTAGATAAACAGCATGCTGCCCAATTATACCAGCACAAAGGGTACCTCAGACAGCATCAAGGACAAAACCAGTACTTGCTTACAAAAGTGGATGACATGGAAAATAGGACAAGACAAAAGAACATACATAGATACATAGATTCTGACGGCAGATAAGGACCGCTTGGCCCACCCAGTCTGCCCATTTCCCTACCTAATGGATAAGCTGCAGATCCTAGTTAACCAGCAGCCTACTTCTTCCTACCCCCACCCCCTAGAATTGCCTTTTGACTGTCCCATGCATGCTTGAATTTCACCACTGTTTTTGACTCCACAACCTCCTCCAGAAGGCCATTCCATGCATCCACAACCCTCTCTGCGAAAAAATACTTCCTTAAATTACCTCTGAGCCGCCCCCCTTCTATCTTCAAATTGTGCCCCCTTGTTCTTGCACACCTCTTTTTGAAAGATGCTACTCTCTTGGACTTTGTTGATTCCTTGAGGTACTTGAAAGTTTCTATCATGTCCCCTCTCTCCTCCTTTCCTCAAGGCTATACATATTCAGCTCCTTAAGTCTCTCTTCATATGTCTTCCAGTGCAGACCCTGCACCATTTTAGTTGCCCTCCTCTGGACAGCCTCCATCCTGTCTATGTTTTTGCGGAGATTGGTCTCCAGAACTGCACGCAGTACTCCAGATGGGGTCTCACCAACTGTCTGTACAGAGGGATAATAACTTCCTGTTTTCTACTGGTGATGCCTCTCCCTATGCATCCCAGTATCCCCCCAGCCCTCCTTGCAGCCCTCTCACATTGCTTGCCCACCTTTAGGTCATCTGATATGACTACCCCCAGGTCCCTTTCCATTTTTGTTGTTGTTAGTATCTCACCCCCCATTGTGTACTCTTCCCCTTGGTTTTTGTTTCCCAGGTGCATTACCTTGCACTTCCTAGCACTGAATCTAAGCTGCCATACATTTGACCACTCCTCTAACCTTGCCAAGTCCCTTCTCATCCTTTCCACCCCACCTTGTGCATCAACTCTGTTGAATATCTTTGTGTCATCTGCAAAGAGACATACTTTTCCTTCCAGTCCCTCTGCAATGTCGCTTATAAAGACATTGAAGAGGACCGGTCCTAATACTGAACCCTGCGGTACCCCACTAGTAACCCCTTTCTTCAAAGTGGACTCCATTTACTATTACTCTCTATGTCCTATTCTCCAGCCAATTCTTTACCCAAGCTGTCATCTTGGGACCCACTCCCAGGCTGGCTAACTTGATATTAATCTTTGTGTGGGACTGTGTCAAATGCCTTGCTAAAGTCTAGGTAGGCCATGTCCATAGCCCCTCCCTGATCTACTACTTTAGTCACCCAGTCAAAGAAATCTATCAGATTTGTCTGGCATGACCTTCCGCTGTGAATCCATGCTGCCTTTGGTCCTGAGCCCTCTGGCCTCTAGATACTCAACAATTCTTTCCTTCAGAAGTGATTCCATCATTTTCCTACCACTGAGGTTAAACTAACAGGTCTGTAGTTTCCTGCTTCTGCCTTGCTCCCACTTTTGTGAAGGGGAATCACATCTGCCCTCCTCCAGTCCTCGGGTACCACCGCATCCTCCCATGATTTGTTAAAGAGGGTAGTCAGTAGTGTCACTAGTTCTACCCTTAGTTCTTTTAGAATTCTGGGATGAATCCCATCAGGCCCCATTGCTTTGTCCACCTTCAGTTTTAAAAGTTCTTTCAGAACCCTTTCTTCTGTAAATGGGCTGGTATCAACTTCTGTATCCAGAGTGTTTCTACTGTTTGTTTTAGGTACCTCCCCCACTTCCTTTGTAAATACTGAGGAAAATATTTGTTTAGTATCTCTGCCTTTTCACAGTCACCCTCTGCCCACCCTCTCTCCTCTTTATTAAGCCTCACTAACCCTCCCTTGGTCTTCCTTCACTCCCTGATGTACCTATAAAAGGTTTTATCCCCCTTCTTAACTGAGTTGGCTATCTTTTCCTCGGTTTGGGCCTTTGCTGTTCTGACTGCCTTCCCAGCTTCCTTTGCTTTAACTGATACAGTTCTCTGTCCTGCTCCTTCTGTGATTCCTTGTACTTCCTGAATGCTTTTTTTCTCTTGAACCTCACTGCCACTTCCTTTGAGAACAATAGTGGTTTCTTACATCGTTTCGTTTTGTTTATTTGCTTCACACAAAGTCTTGTTACCTCTGTGATGGCAGTTTTTATTATTCCCCATTGTTCTTCCACCCCTCCTTCCTTCCAATTTGCTAGTGCATTCCTTAGGCACTGACCCATTTTGGCAAAGTCAGCCCTCCTAAAGTCCAGTACATTTGCCTTTGTATGGCTTGACTCTATTGCTGTGTTTATTGTGAACCATACTGTTCGATGGTCGCTAGTTCCCAGATGGCTACCCACTTCTACATCTGTGATCCTCTCTTCATCTCCATTTGAGAGAACCAGGTCTAAGATTGCTCCCTCTCGAGTGGGCTCCAATACTAGTTGTCTAAGGCATGCCCCCTGTAGGTCATCTAGAATAACCCCACTCTTTGAAGTTGCTGCTGCAACTGCACTCCAGTTAACATCTGGCATATTCAGATCACCCATCAGTAATATCTCCCCTTTTTCTGCCATTCTAAGTATTCTTTCTATCATTTCCTTGTCCATTTCCTCCCCCTGAGAAGGGGGTCTGTATACAACCCCTATGCAGATTGTGGTGCCATTGCCGGTCTCCAAATTTACCCACAGTGCTTCTTCTCCTCCCTGTTTTCCCTTTTGTTCTGTTGCTTTGACTCCTTCCCTTATGTAAAGAGCTACTCCTCCTCTTTTACCCTCCCTGTCCCTCCTGTAGATAGTGTATCCTGGTATGTTTATGTCCCAGTCATGGTTTTGTGTGTACCATGTTTCTGTGACTGCCACGATATCCAGATGTTCCTCCTCCATCAGGGCCACTAATTCAGGAAGCTTGTTACTCAGACTATGGGCACTGGTACTCATTGCTCTCCATTTTTTGATGGCTTTACCTTCTTTTGCAGCATCCCCCACTGACCTGTCTACCTCGGTCTTTTTCTCATTTAGTACCTTGTTTTGTAGGGAGAGGCTGGGATTTTCCTGCTGCTTATCAGTGCCTCCCCCTTGACTAGTTTAAAAGCTTGCCAATGAAGCATTTAAACCAATTGCTCAAAAGACGTGTTCCCTTCCCGGACAGATGCAGACCATCCTGCCAGTATAGGCTGTGTCCTCCAGGTGGAACCCCAGTCCCCAATGAAGCAAAACCCTGTGCTCTCATCATTTTTCAGCCATTCATTAAACTGCATGGTGCAAAGTACCTAGCCTCACTCATGCCATTGACAGGCAGCACCTCAGAAGGATATTGTGTGTGCTACTTGTCTTAGGCCCCTCTCCAATTCTACAGCGTCCTTCTGCACTGCTCTAATCTCATGATTAGCCAAGTCATTTGTCCCTAGGTGGACAATGACGTCCAGCTCAGACTCCGTGCAGCTGTTCTCGTGATCCTGAGGATCGCCTGTCTCTCAAGCCATGGCACCAGGCAGGCACCTTACTTCAGTTTTCCTGCTTCCCCAGTTCTATCCCCCTAATAATTGAGTCCCCACCAGGAGCTGCTTCCTTTCCTTGTGGTGTCCTCTGCCTCCTTCCTGTGGGCCTCCCTTGTGACAGTTGTCCTCAGCCTCCTTAGTCTCCTCTGTGGGTGCATCCATAGGGGAGCTATGCTCCCCCAGAATGGTGTATGGATTGTGGTGTGGAACAACTGACTGGGTGTGCCTCTGTTCCACCATCCTCACCCTCCCTAAGCCCACTGTGGTCCAACTGCTGTGCTTTCTTCATAACCTCTGAGGTAGTGGTGGTGGCTCTGGTGCTCCTTGGATGGGGGAGGTTCCCTTCCTACCATCCTGTGTGGCCTGGGGGAAGGTCCCCTTACTACTGTCCAGTGTGGCCTAAAGACGGGCAACTTCCTCCCTCAGGGCAGAGAGTTGTCTGCAAATAGGGAAGTATCTCAGCCTCCAGAAAGACTCCCGGAAGACTGCTTCCCCACAGCCATTACATTGCACTACTCCCACATTTTTTTGTGTGTGTGATTGGTTTGTAATGTAATATATATATATATATATATATATATATATATATATATATATATATATATATATTATACAATGTGTATGCTTATATTGTCAGTGCAGTGTGCTAGAGAGGATATGACAGTGATATGCACCTTGTACTCTTCAGGAAATAATGTCAGAACCCCAGGTAAAAGGAACTATTTCCAGGGTGGGTGGGGTGAGGGTGGAAAGGGGTTGGGCCTAAACTGTGCCCTCACAAAACAATCAGCTAAAAGTTCTGACCCACTGCTGCAATGAGTGCCTTCCTGTCAGCAAGATGCCCTACACAACAATTTGACAGAGAAAATACCCTGCTAATCAAACAGAAAAATCCACACATCCAAGTCAGACACAGGTAAACCTCCCCAACCCCAAAACAGGCCTGGTGGTTTGTGCTCTGAAAGCTGTCAGCCCCAAAATAAGTCAGCTGTGCTTTAAACTCTTCCTGCACTGAAAATGTTAAGAATTGTAACAAACAAACATAAACCTAGATCCACCTCCCTCTGTTGCTTGAAAGACTGTCTTTTCCTGTTTCACACTGCAAGTTTTTCTATGACAACTCCTTAACCACAGTAACTTATTTAAAAATAGTTTAACTATCACAAACTCCTACGCACCAGTAAATTATTTAAAAATAGTTTCTGTCTCAAAATCCTAGTAGTCAATCCAGCTACCCCCCATGGGGACAACCAAAATGCAGTATTCAAACACTTGTGAAGTTACTTCCAAGATAAGCAGAGTTTGCAAGCTCCTTTTTCAACTCCTCAGCCACCTGTAATTTATTTAAAAATAGTTTAACTGTCAGAAAATCCTAGTAGACAATCTAGCTACCTCAAGGATCTACCCAAATGCAGTATTTAAATCCTTCTGAAGTTACTAACAAGATAAACAGAGTTTGCAAGCCCCTTTTTGGTTAAACACTAAATAAATATGTGAATAAAAAGCAATTACCTAGGGTAGTTAGTTTCACCTCCCACAGAATTAAGCAAAAGTGCACGTTTGTTGCAGATATCAAGTGCAATATAGAATTTCTCACACAGCTGAATAAAGAAGTAGTGTCCTTCCAGGTCAAGCAAATGTGCTACATATTACAGTCAGACCTGTTTAATCCATGCCTCATTAGTCCGTATGTCCGTATGTCTGACATTCCGAATGAGAAACAGTGCAAACTGACTTTTTCTCAGGTTAATGGCCTCTTTAATATGTAAACCTGAGATTCCAAATCCGTTTGCATGTTCTCTTTAACCAGACTGATTAATTCCCCTTGTTTGTGACCTCCTTAATCCGTTTCTAGTGAGATCAGGTGGCGGTGCTAACAGGTGTGAATTGGCAGTGTTCTTAATCCCCGCTAATCCTCTGGCATGTTACCTTGGCTGAATGAAACACTTCCCTTAACTTCCCTAGTGTATTCTCCTGTTGCTGCCAGTTTAGGATCTTCTCAATTCAGCTTCAGTTCCCAAACATTAAAGTGGCAAGCAGTTTTAAAATTTTAATTGTTTTCCAAACACTCGGATCTCATGGGACAAACTATGGCAAGCCATATATACTTATTCTTCCAACGACAGGCTGCACCTAATTCAATTTTATATATTACACAATCTGTACTTTACCTCAGCAAAACTATATGCTATGGGCAAACTACAGGATTCCCAATGTAACAGATGCGGTTTGGCTGTAGGTAACCTTTACCACATTCTATGGGACTGTCCTATAGTTAGATCTGTATGGACCACGATTAAGCACAAACTCAACCCCCTGCTAGGACCCAAACCCCTTTTTGAACCTGAAATTTGTATTTTGGGAGATTATTCCCAAACTCCTGTTTTAGAATGCAGATATGCCATGTCTTTAATTTCATATACAGTTAAATAATTAGTGTTACGGCATTGGAAGGATTCTTACATTATCACCTACTCAGAATGGCTCGATGACTTCTTGTATAATTTAAGGACTGAGAAAATGATTGCGAGCCTCAGACATAGTCTTACCGGCTTTGACAAAAAATTGGGGAAAATTTATACATTGATTTTGCTTGCCAAGTAAGTACAAACAGTTACTGGTAGTAATGTTTTCTGTACCCAAATTACTTAGAATTCTAAAAGCTTTGTATTAAGCTATTAAGGTGGGAGGGGGGGCTTAATTTAGTTTATATGATAAGAAGTTTTATGTAGCGGTAGTTAGTAACGTTTTTTTTTTTTTGAATGGGCCAAGGTAACCCTTAGGTCATGTTTCTTTTTCTTCCACTTAAAGTACCACTGTATGATCTGTACTATGTCTTCTCTGATTATATATACAGTATAACTATACTGAATAAAGTATATTGAATTTAAAAAAAAAATTTAAAGTGCTGTGGATTTTATTTTGTGAAGCTCGGTCCCTGACCCCCATTATGCTCCACTATTTAGAGCCCCATTCCACTCTGCTCTCGTTGTTGTGCCACTTTAGCGAAGCCCAGTTCCCATCCCACATTCAGCTCCTGTCCTTTAATTTGCTCCCTGATATTGTTTCTACTGCCTTCATTGTCAAGAAACACTTTCTGACCCCTCGTTCTTCTCTCCAGTCAACTTGTGTAGAGCCCCTCATTCCACTCCCCAGTCAAGCTATGTAGAGCCCCATTTGATCCTATTTCCGGCTTCCTCACCATGTCATGAAAGCCTGCTGACCCTTCATTCTGCTCCCTGGTCAAGCTGCGTGAGATGCCCAGTTCCCGTTCCATATTCCACTCTTCTCCTTTCAGCTTTCTGAAATTATTTTATTGATTTCCATTCTGTTTTAGTGAGTGCAGCTACACAATCCTGTTTCTACCCCTCTTTGCCATGAAACACTGCCTAACCTCTCATTCTGCTCCCCCGGTCAAGCTGTGTGAGAAGCCCAGTCACCCTCATTGTGCTCCCCAGTCAAGCTATGTAGAGCCTTGTTTGACTCTATTCCCATTGCTGTGCCCTTTAGAGAAGCTTGATCTGCTGCATTGTTCACAAAAAGTGGCAAGCTATTTTAAAATTTGGTTCCCAAACTCACAGTTCCCGATCCATGTTCAGCTCCCTGATCCTGTTTCTGCCTTCCTTGCCAAGAAATGCTGCCTGACCCCTCATTCTGTTCCATTGTCAGTGCTGTGGGTTTTATTTATTCTTCAAATCAGCTTGTTGTTTAAAAAAAAATCAATCTAGTGGAAAGTAGTTTTAAAAGTTTTAGAAGTTGCTGCTTATGTGCACCTAAGATCAAGAAGAGCTGTCTAATGCTGTTGATTTTATTTATTCTTTACATCAGCTTCTTGTTGTTTAAAAAAAATCAATCCAGTAGAATGCAGTTTTAAAAGTTTTAGAAGTTGCTGTTTATTTACACCTGAGACCAAGAAGAGCTGTCTAATGCTGTGGATTTTATTTATTCATACCTGCACTGTACTGTATTCTAAATTGATTAATGTTCTATAGTAATAAATATTAAATCAAAATGCATCATCTGGTCATTGTTTGGTTACTATGTAGATTTTTATTATGTAACAAATTTGGCAAACACAAATGCTTACGAATTAACGAGGTCTGACTGTATTGGCATCCCTGAAGGTATGGAGAAATGGGACATGATTTCTTTTTAGGAAAATGCCTTGCCTGGGATTTTACAGCTTAACAACAAGCCACTGCCTGAACTTGAAAGGGCACACAGCACACTGGCACAGAAAACCTTAGCCAACTGATTGCCCTCGCCACATACTATGTAAATCCCTAGGATATCCTATAAAAAGAGAGATACCTGAGGATGGCAATGGAACTGAGAGATGTCAAATGGCAAGGCTGTTCCATACAACTCTTTCAAGATTACTTCCCCAAGCTAGCAAGGAAGCGATTGGCATATGCTGGGGTTAAACAGGAGCTTTAGAAACTTAACATTTTAGCATTGTTGAGATAACCCACCATGCTGCATGTACAGTATAAAGGGGAATATCTAATGTTAATACCCCCAGTAAAGTGGAACAGTTCTTACAGGACATTCAGAGGGTGGAGAGGGTGTCATGGCAGCCCACATTTCCACCATGTGGCACTGCATGACAGGCTATGGAAGTCACATCAGAGGAGGCCATGGAGAAACAGTATAGCACTGGACAAAAAGAATAGCAGGAAGAGGACTGGCCAAAGGTCCAGAGGGGCAGAGCTAAAAAGACTAAACAAAATACCACTAACAAGAAACCCCCAATGAGGAGGAACAGGGCCAAGAGTTGCCAGAGGTTACAAAACCTGCCAGATACCATCATGAAGTCCTCAAGAGATGCCCCAGTGAAACTTGTAAATTGGTATGAACTGCTGGGGGAGTTACTGCCAACAGTAAAAGACCTGTCTGGTGTAAAAGGGCAGCCACTTAAAGAAAAGCCTTCAGAGCCAGATTTATTAATTGATTGGGCTCCCCTTTGTCAAGAATGGGCAGCATGCATAGGGGAGGTACCAGAGGGAACTTTGCCAATGGACCAAGCGCTGACCTGGTCTGGGGAAACAAACTCTCAATAAATGGTGATCAGGGCTGGCAATGTCTTTGCTGGCCCCTGAAATGGAGAGATACTGTTATGTAGCAATTGGAAACTGCAGGCTATCACTAGGATGGTAAAGTTGACTGGTAGCACAAGATTGCAAACCAGGGCAAAACTTACTTGCAGCCCCCTGGAACCCCTGGGGTGAAACTGTTGGCAGTGTATGTAAAGGAGGTAGGTAGCTGAAAACAACAGGCTTCCACCTACCACTGATTATACCCTGACAGCTGCAAACATTCCTGAGGTGGACAATATTGTTGTTTCAGCAGAACTGCACTGCCGAAACTCATCCGGTAAAGTAGCTGCAACCTTGTGCATACTGTATATGTGGCTGTGCTGGATATGGATGCTGCAGCGGCTGTAACAGCATCAAAAACTTTAAGCCAAATGTTTTATTTTATAAGTACAGGGCCTCAGAGAACAGATCAAAGAGGGTGCTGAGGCAGAATAAATATCCTCAGATATTTGGCTATGTAGGTGCCCAAACTGGAGCAGAGCTCACATATGTTAGGCAATATAATAGGGCCCTTAAAAGATAAAGTATATAGCCTTCTGGGAGTGAGTGGCTTCATCCCCTAGATCACTGCTGCTTTTCTTTTCTTCTAAGGGAAACTGCTGCAAGGTGGCTGTCTGCAGCATAGCCACCGTTACACTGTTAACAGATAACTAGGTTGTGGCAAGTGCAGTTATCGCTGTAACCAAGTATTAATTGTTATGGTTCCCCTTGTAAATGATTATAATTTTTTCACTCAGTGTGTGTATACCATGTTCATTTTATAATGAATAAAAATCAATAAAAAAAAATAAGGGAGGAAGAGGTAATCAAATGGGTAATATTGTTTAGAGCACCCAGAAAGGAGGCACCACCTTTGTTGAGAAGCACTCGGCCCAACTCTATTTCAAGATGCCCCATTGGGCATGCGTGCCCCCAACTATCTTAAAGAAGGGCATAGAACAGGCACTTCTCCCAGTCACAGCTAGGTCTCTGGAGCTTATTATCCTTACTTCAAGAGGGAAGTCGGGGAGGGTGGAAATGGTAAATGTGTAGCATCCTTATCCTGGAGGGTGAACACCTGACTGTCCCAACCTAAAGATGTGAGGGTGGAGAGTAAACCTGGAAGTCATTACTGTAGGAGCTATCTTAAAGGGACCACAGAGTGCTGCAATCAATACTGTGATAAGCGCTAGGCTGCAGACCTGCAAGCAGAAGTATGGGGATCGGGCAATGACCAGGTAGAGAAAGAATTATGTAGCCCCTCCACGACTGCACAAAAATGACACCTTGGGGGAAGGAGAAAAATTAAAAGACCCCTGATACCACCACCACCCTCCCTTATCCCTCAGACCTTGAATGCTTCACAGCCTAGCACCAGCTCAGATATCTTGATAAGAGAATGCCTGACCATCCAAAACTTTAGAAACAAACTTAAGACGTACCTCTTTGGCCTAGCCTTCAGTGATGAAATTTAGTGATGCCATCATTTTAGCCGTCTACTGATTGTATTGCTAATAATTTATGATTTTATATATGTTATAATTTTATGAATTGAATGGTTTTATTTGATTATGTTTTGATGAACAGGCACCTTGAACTATGGAAAGGTGCCTTTTTACAAATAAATTTTGATTTGATTTGATTGGAGAGGGAAATCAATAAATGGATGATGTGACTCCATATGATGATGTTTAGAAATAACTGTTGTTAAAGGGGCTTCTAGATCTCAAAGTCATTAAGTTGAAGTTGACAGGTTGCCATCTAGGGCAATGAATAACTATGGTATAGGATGAGAGAAGTCAAGACCCTCACCCAAGAGAAGCACTCCAAACCATGAGATGACTATGATATGGTTGGCTAGGTTGGCTTAGGCAGGAGAAGAAGTGATGATGAGCATAAAGTTATGTTTGACGTTAATGGAAAGGATGTTACCAGAATACATATAAAACAAATTAAGACACAGGACACAGTAGGTCCAAAAGAAAGGTTTAGCCCAATAGAGTGTGTAACCTAACCAAAAAGGGACCTAGGCTGGGGCAGAATGGCCAGTTGTAAAAAGGGAGGAAATGCTACTACAGGGACACAAAGAAGGGACTACTTCAGAGATACAGTCTATCATAGGTTGAAGGGTGACAACATGGGAACAGGAGTACGACAAAATACTGAAAGTCAGGATCCCGGCATCCAGGATCCCAAGTTCGGCTGCCCGACACACTCCTGCCTGACACAAGGAAGCTTGTGTCAGCAGGGGTAAGGTAGCAGATGTGATGAAACACTACCCTGTCTCTAGCCATGTACCACAAGAGGGGGGAAAATCCAGTGGTTGGCTGAGCTGCTCCTGTGGCATGGAGGGCTAAGCCACTAGCAGCTCAGTGACCAGTGTGCTCAGACCAGGGTTCTATTCCTGGAAATCAACTTTTTTGTGCAGCGCTCTTTTGCCCCTCCATTACTTGTTGTAACCTACTCCGAGGTCCGCACCCCCTTGGAGTTGGTTATTTTAGTTATGGGGGGCCGGGGACTTGCCCCCCGCACTGCACTAAGACCTTGTCAGTCTTCCGACAGTCGGTCTCCCAAACTCTGGCTTATGGAGTTTGGGAGATTGTCAGGATTTCGTAGTAGATCCCATGGGAACAGGCAGGGGCAAATGGGGGAATGGGCTAGGGGGGACAAAACAGAAATTTTCCTGAACATAGGCTCAGATCAAGAATGGCTATGAGAATAGGACAGGACAAAGTTTCAAGATACAAACATGGCAGGCGCTGAGGTATTATATGCCACCTCATGGAATGTGTGGGGTCAAAACTCACCCATTGAAAGAAAACAAATGTACTTGCCTGGCTAAAGAGTCTTAAATGACAAATAGTTTTTTAGCAGGAAACAAAACTGAACCAGGTAAAAGCAAACAAATTGGGCAGAGAGTGGGAGGTTTGGGAGGTCCACAGCATGACAAACAAAGCTAAACGGGGAGTATCTATCATTTTTTTTTTTCAGTTAAATGCTTTATTAAATTTTCAAACAAAACAACATATACATAAACAAGTACATGGCTGTTTTCAGATGATAGTTATTGTACATACTGTGGGACTAGCAATACGGTTAGAACTGTGCATCAGAGACAGTCAAATTATTTTGGCACCTACCTAGCATTGTTGTACTTGCAACCTTGACCAAGTAGGAGGTATTGCTGCTGAGTCTGTGTCATGGCTTCAGTTTGATCAGAAAGAAGTACCTTCCAGTGGTCACTCCTGGTGTCTGGTCTGTAATGGAAGTCACTACAAATTAAACACAGCAAACTGAACAGAACCAACTAAAACAAAAAGAAAGAAAAAAAATGCTATACATAAGTCAATAACTATATGCAAACCGCTATTAAGCTATCCTGCTACTCATAATACCATTATCCATTGCCCTGTCATCTTGTTAATCTTGTGATCCAGTATTGCCTCAGTGTCAACATCACTATATGCCCACTTTGGGAGCTAGGTATGCAAGATATGGTGCCCAACACTTCTAAAATTTCTCTTCCTGTGCTGCTACTAGGTGTGAATGTCTGTCTAACTCATATACTACTGCAAGTGCCGCAAACACTTCAGTACTGTGAGTGTGGGTGTAGTGGGGCTTCTCCAGTTTCGAAGGAGTATACATTTCACCTGCATGCATAGCAGCAACAGCCAGCAGATCTCAGGAGTGATTAGCTGGGGTGCCACTGACCCCATTCCAAGCAACAGCAATGGCACCAGAAGGGATATGGGCTTATGAAGTATCCTGCTGGCTTCTAATGAAACCCATATCCAGATACGGTGTATTAGAGGGCAGTTCTACAAATTCCCCCCTGGTTGTTGGCAGTGGCAGCAGTTATCCTGAGCCAGATCTTTGGCCTTTTTAAGCACTACTGGAGTCCTATACCAATAATGCAGAATTTTATATTTATTGTGAACTGACCTGCTTCTAGTATTCCTGTGAGCTTTATGGCCCATAACTCAACATTACCCCCATTGTCTGTCAAAAAATCTATATATTTAGTGCCTGTTCCCATTTTGGCTTAAATGCTGGTGCCTGATTGGGTTGGGCATCCCTAACTGATGAGTATATGGCCCCTGCCATGCTCCTGGGGAGCTTAAGACAAGTAGTGAGCTGCGAGGGGAACTTGTCCAGATGTACTTCAGGAAGAAGTATTGATTTTACCACATCCCTCAGTTGTAGGTATTTCCAAAAGTCTGTGGGAGCTACAGTAGGTACCATCTTTGCTGGAGGGTTTGAAATGTGTCTACCACCCTGGTGTAGGGAACCAATATGTCTCTGAGGAAATATATTCCCCTATCTTTCCATTGTGGCCATAGCACAGGCCGTCTCCCTATAGTGATGGCTGGGTTGTACTATAGCGGGATGTGGGAGAAGGGTCTGGAAGGGCCACCTGTCCTCTTGAGTAGCAGTTTCCAGTAGCAGACTGTAGGGCCTATTGTATGGTGCATATGAAGTGTACGTGGTGTGTCAGTCGATAAGAGGGAGGCCAAAAGGGCCCCCCCCACTACTCTTCTATGAGTATCCACTGTGGGGAGTTGCTGTACCCAGCTCTAAACCACTTCAGTATTTGGAAGATGTGATATGTCAGCTTATACCCTTCCATCCATGGCAGCCCCCATCCCGCCTCCTTCCAGTGTGCCCTGTGTGAGTTACGGCTATACCTCAGTATACTAGTACCCCATAAGAAAGAGCCAATCATCCCATCTATTTTCTGATACCATGTAGAGGGAAGGTATAGAGGGACATGGGAAAGTAGATGGAAGAGTTTCTGCGCCATGGATATTTTGAAGGTGGCGATCTTACCTGCCATGGTTAGACAGAGACAGGTCAACCTTTCTAGTTCCCCCCTGCACTCTACTATTAAGAGACCTAGGTTCCTATCCCACAATTTATCTAGGTCTGTCCCTGCTCTAATGCTGAGGTATGTGATTGTGTCTTGTGACCACTGGAGGTTTAGATTGGGCAGGGTCTGGGGTTGGCATACTTTATTGAGGGGGAGTATCTCCATTTTATTCTGATTCACCTTGAGACCAGAAATATGTGTGAATTTATCTAGGAGGTCCATTAGTGGTATAATTGAGTGTTGTGCATCTGCTAGGGGAATCAGCAGATCATCTGCATACATTAGGGTAGAATATTTAGATTTCCCTATATGTATCCCTTTAATGTGTGTCTCTTGATGAATAGCGGATGCCAATGGCTCTACTGCCAGAACAAACAACAAGGGTGAGAGGGGGCACCCATGCCTAGTCCCCCAATGTAGCCAAAATGGGTTAGACAGTAGAGAGCTGGTAAGGACTTGCCTGAGGGGAGGTGTACAGTGTATTGATGGCTGCCCAAATCTGGGGCCCAAAACTCATGGGCTCAAGGACAGTGTGAAGATTATCCCACTCGACAGAGTCAAACAACTTTTCAAAGTCTATTGCCAGCATGGCTGCGGGGGTGTTGACCTATTTAGCTGCATGTATGAGGTTAAGGAGTGTTCAGATGTGGTCAGTGCTATATTTTATCTAGGTCTGCCATGCAGTTGATCAAAACAGGAGAAAAAGATTTCTTCAGATATATCAGACAGAAGAGGAAGGGCAAGGATCAAATTGTTAGGATCAGGAGGGGAAGTGGGTGGGTAGAAAAGGGGGATGAGCAGGCAGAAGTACTTAATGAATACTTCTGTTCAGTCTTCACCAAGGAGAGGGATGGGTCCATACCTGAGAGGAAGGGCAAGGTGGGAGAGGGAGGGGCAGAAGCAACCACAGATGGGGAAATCATGGTGGAAAGGGTGAGGGAGGGCCTTAAGTCCCTGAAGGTGAACAAGGCACCTGGCCCAGACAGAGTCCACCCCAGGGTGCTGAGAGAGGTAGCAGAGGTCCTGGCAGGGCCATTGGCAGACCTGTTTAATATCTCTCTGAACTCAGGGTGCATGCCCAGGGACTGGAGGGAAGCACAAGTGGTACCTCTTCATAAGAGTGGGCCCAAGGACGAACCGGGAAACTACAGACCAGTGAGCCTTACTGTAATTGTGGGAAAACTGATGGAGACAATCCTCAAGGAAAGACTGGTGCAGTTTCTTAAGGATAACAATCTCCAGGACAACAGGCAGCACAGGTTTGTCATGGGCAGATCCTGCCAGATGAACTTGGTTGATTTTTATGATTGTGCTACGAGGGCACTGGACAGGGGACATGTGGTGGATGTCCTCAACCTGGATTTCAGCAAGGCCTTTGACTCTGTGTCACATAGAAGACTGACTTGCAAGTTGAAGAGTCTGGGAGCAGGAAGAAAACTGGTCAGATGGGTCAAGAACTGGCTGCAGGGTATACAGCAGAAGGTAGTAGTGGAGGGTGAGGCATCTGAACCCAGGGCAGTAACAAGTGATGTACCACAGGGCTCAGTGCTGGGACCGGTTCTGTTTAACATTTTCATAACCGACATTACAGTAGGAATAAAGAGCAAGATCAGTCTCTTTGCAGATGACACAAAGATTTGTGCCAAGGTAAATGGGGGGGAGGGAGCAAAAGTACTTCAAGAGGATTTGCCAAAAATGAAGGCATGGTCTCACACTTGGCAGCTTAGTTTCAATGCCAAGAAGTGCAAAGTGATGCATTTAGGAGGCAAGAACCTAGGACACAATTACTGTCTGGAGGGTGTCCCTTTAACAAAATCCAAGGAGGAGAAGGAGCTGGGAGTGCTGGTAACTGGGGAGATGAACCATTCTACTCAGTGTAGAAAGGCAGCAGTGAAGGCAAACAGGATGCTAGGGTGCATATCAAAGGGGATTACTTCTGGAGTGGGGAGGTCATCTTGCCCTTTTGCAGGTCCCTGGTGAGACTGCACCAAGAGTACTGTGTGCAGTTCTGGCACCCCTACTTGAAAAGGAACATCAAACTACTGGAGGGGGTACAGCATAGGGCAACAAAAATGATCCTGGGGCTGGGGGACAGACCATATGAGGAGAGACTGAGAGAGGTCGATAAGTACACCGTGGAGGAAAGAAGGGAGAGAGGGGATATGATTGAGACCCTCAAGTACCTGAAGGGGTTGAACAGAGTAGACACCAGGTGTATTTTCAGTCTAAAGGGTGAAAGGGAAACCAGGGAACACTCTATGAAGTTGGAAGGGGGCAGGTTCAAGAGGGAACTGAGGAGGTATTATTTCACAGAAATGGTGGTGGCAGGGTGGAATGCTTTGCCAGAGGAAGTCATATTACTGCAGAGTGTTGTGGGCTTCAAGAGGGGATGGGACAGATTCAAGGGGAATGTACAAACCAGGTGGGGGTGGGAGATGGGGGAGTATGAAGGAGGGGGCAGCTGCAGTCTAATTGACTGAAGTGCTGCACACTCAAGCAGACTAGATGGACCATATGGCTTGTATCTGCTGGCAATTTCATATGTTCATATGTGCATATATCTGCCTTGTATAAAGCCTACTTGAGAGGGGTGTATCAGGGAAGGTAGGAGTGGATTTAGCCTGTTGTCTAGTACCTTAGCATATGCTTTGCAGTCCATGTTTATGAGGGATATGGGGCGATAACTGGCAGCTACTGAGGGACCCTTCCCCTTCTTGGGAAGGACAGTTATTATGGCCACTTGGAGTGTGGGGGGGGAGTGTGCCCAGCATCTCTGATTCAGAGCTATCAGGGGACCTTGGCCTGGAGGTAGTCTACTGAGAAGCTATCCCCCTTCAGGGGCCTTTCCTTTTTGGGGACATCAGGGCTGTTAGCTCTTCTAAACTGTTTCCAAGTTGTGCATTCCAACCTGTCTTCAGAATCAGAGAGCATTTTCACAGTTTAAGTGTGAGGAGTTCACTCGATTCTTCACAGATAAGGTTGTCACCATCAGGTGGGAAATCCATACAGCATGCTGTAATGAGTGTGCGGCAGTTGGTGGGAGGTGACAAGAACCCAGTTTATCTGGTCAGACTTCGACGGGCTGGTGATCAAGGACATCGTGAAGATTATCCAGGGTATGCAATTGACTTACTGTAGTTTGGAACCTGGTCCTACCCGCTTCCTTGTGGGGTGAGTGGAGGTTGTTGGACCAGTCCTAGTGGAATTAGTCTGGTGCTCATTGGAGACAGGGGTGTTCCCTGACCCCTTTAAGGAGGCAGTGGGGACATCTCCACTGAAGAAATCTTCCCTTAACCCGGACTGTCTCGCTAACTACAGACCTGTCTCTAACCCTCCTTTTGTGGGCAAAGTTATTGAGAAGGTAGTTGCATTGCTACTAGATGATCATCTTACCACCCATGATGTCTATGATCCTCTCCAGTCTGGATTCAGGAAGAGGCATAGTACCGAGATGGCACTTATTCAGGTACTTAATGATCTCCTGTTAGCAAGAAATCAAAAGAGCCATTTGATCTTGGTTCTTCTTGATTTCTCTACAGCGTTTGACACCGTGGATCATGGGGTGTTACTAGAGCACCTGCAGATGATCTGCGGGCTGTCTGGTACAGTCCTCAGGTGGCTCCATTCTTTTCTCATGGACAGGACCCAGAGAGTGGTGTCTGGGATTTTTTCCTCGGCCCCTGTCCCCCTGGCCTGTGGAGTAATGCAGGGCTCCATTTTATCCCCCATGTTGTTCGTGGTGTATATGCTGCCATTGGAGGACATTATAAGGTGGTATGGGCTGAGTTTTCACTGCTTTGTCCTTTGTGCCTGCACAGGATGAAGCCATCTCGGTCTTTATCAGCTGCCTCACTGAGATTCAAGACCGGACAAGACTGAGGTGCTAGTTGGGGACCCAGGTCTTCAGGTAGAGGGGTCTTCCTCTGGTCAGCAATCTGGGCTTTGACTGGGAGGCAGCCAGTTGATGACCTCTGAACGGGGTGCGGAATCTGGGCATTATGCTTGATGGCAGGCTGACGCCTAAATCTCAGGTGTTGGCCGTCATCAAGACCTCATTTTACCTTCTGAGGAATATCGCCTGGATAAAACACCTCATTCCATCTCATGATCTTCCGACATTGGTCCATGCCTTTGTGACCTCCTGCCTTGATTACTGCAATGTTCTGTACCTAGGGCTACAGGTGTGGACATTCGCTGCCTAACACTGGTTCAGAATGCAGCAGCCAGGTTGTTGACTTGTTCATCTAGATTTAGCCATGTCTCACCTGTGCTCTGTGGACTGCACTGCCTGCAGGTGCAGCGGATGATCACCTTCAAGGTTGGTTTGCTGACCTACTGCACAAGGCCTTACATGGACAGGAACCACATTATTTGCAAGATCTCCTTTGTCCATATCACCCCCTCTGTCCACTCCATTCCACTAATGAGGGATTGCTAGAGGTTCCCAGGATCTGTTTAAAGACTTCAGGGGCCAGAGCATTTGCATTAGTGGCCCGACCCTTTGGAACTCTCTACCTCATCAGGTTAGAGAGTGGCTGACCACTGAGGCTTTTAAATCTGTGCTGAAAACATATTTATTTAGTCTAGTGTTTACTGATGCCTGTTAAATTTTGTGGCCCTGTTATTATTAATATTATTGTTGTTTTTAATAATTAGGTATTTATGATATGTTTTTACTGTTTATGTACAAGCGCTTTGGTATTTTGAAAAGCTCTTTTTAAAAATTAGATTGACTTGATATGTCTGTGGCATAGAGTATGCAAGGCTGTTCCCCTTTAAGAGTTTGTGTGGGGATGTTATTCCAGTTGCCTGTGAGTTGTGTGTGAGCCACCTTGCAGACTGGAACAAAACATCCTGTAAGATATGTACAAAGGCCCACCCCTGTAGTGACCGATACATTTAATTAGCCACTGGTGAGACCTATTGGTACCTGTGTATCTTTGTGCCAGTCAACCCATGGGGTTGCGTCACCAGGGGTCAATGCCTACAAGATATGTGGTTGGCATTGCAAGGGGTGTAGGGCATTGTACTCTCTTTGTACAGTACTTTAATAGAACAACCATCTTTTGCCCCAGCCTGCTTATATCGGCATGCCCCCCTTCCCCTATCCACCCCAGGGGATGGCTCCCTTTCCCACTAATTTTTTTACACAAAACCTTTAAATGTATGCTAGCATTCAGCAAGTTTTTTCTTGTACTTCAAGGCATAATTAATAGGCATTATCCCTTTAAGCTCTCTTAATGAGGGGTTGGGAGAGAAGGGAACAGACCCTACTACCTCTGGTGGTCTTCACCTATCTACTCCTTTGATGCCTTCCCCCCATGCCAGTCTGACATTATGTCTTGATTTGTAAGAAAGAATAAACAGAGCACTTATCTAGAACAGGGGTTCTCAAATGGTGAGGCCAGCCTTCCTGGGGAGGCCCCAACCTGTTCCAGGGGAGGCTCAAGCAAGTCTGAAAAAGTACTGTATTTAAATTTTGGGTTTTATATATTTTGTGTGAAGAGAGGAAGTAAACGGAAAGAAGATAATAACAGTAGGTGAATTTTATGTATTTATTTTCTAATAGGTGACAAGGGAAGGTGAATGAGCCAAGGCTCATTCCAGGTGTACACAGGGAAGGGTAGGGAGTGAATACATTTTAAAAGGTAACTGCAAAACAATCAAGAAATATACAATGAGCAATAGTGCAAATAAATATGAACAATAAATTAATAATGAGTGGTGGTAATTGATCAATTTGTAAGCAGAATAGCCCAAATACAAGGGCTGAGCATAGAAGTGCTAAGAGCAAAAGCAGGAAGGAACAAAGTAATAAAGAAGATGTTGCTTAGGCGCATAGGAGGAGGAGAGGAAAAGTATGTAGGAAGGTTATTTCATATAGAGAGGAAACAGAGGAAGTAGTCTGACCTATGAAGGTACTGCACCAAGGGGTAACAATGGTTCAAGAATGAAAATAGCAGAGCAATTAGGTTGGGCTGTGTGTGGGGGGGGTTACAATAAGCTGAATAATAATATTTGTTTGTTTTATTTATTTGTTATTCAGATACCACCTTTGAGCAGAGAAGCTCTTTTTCAAAAGTTCCAAGTCAGTATAAGACAAAGAACTGAATGTGAGCCAAGTACTCAAAAGGGTTTCAATTTATTCATGGTGTACTGCGCAAAGTACAGTACGTTATTTTCCTTTGGGGAGGCCCAAGATTATTTCAATTTTTGGGGGAGGCTCAAAATCTTTTCCATGGATTTGGGGAAGCTCACTGTGACAAAGTCTGAGAACTAGTGATCTAGAGCTATGAGGCTGGAGTGTCCATGCAAGTTTCTTTAGTCCCAGTCAGTGTTACGTGTGCCTGCTTCTCAAGGCCAAAATCAGTAGGCTGAGGTAGTTCCTGCAGCTGTGGTGATGCTGCATCAGAGGTCACCTCCACAGTCCAGTGATTCCTCTCAGCTTCAGCTGATGCAGCTTCCATCACCATCTCCTTCTCAGGGTAGTCCAGGAATTCTGTGGCTTTGCTGGAACCCGGGTTAGCCAGTACCTCGTACTGTTAGAAGATATGCAAAACATGACACCAAAAGGGGAGGTTTTGATAATGGGAGACTTCAACATGCCAGATACAGATTGGCTAATACCAGCAGGAACATCCACCAGAACTAGACATATAATGGATTCCCTTCGGGGGGGGGCTCAAACAACTGATATAACAACCCACAAGAGACAGGGCATTCCAAGATCTAGTGCTAACTAACAGGAAAAGTATCACAAATCTCCAGGTAGAAGGTCACCTGGGGGCCAGTGACCATCACATGGTATGGTTCAATTTCGCCACTAGAACTAAATCATCCCATCCCAAGGCAAAGCTATGGGACTTCAGAGGAGCTGACTTTGATAAGATGGCCAACAGAGTTAAGCTAGCCCTGACAAGAAGAAATACAGGTGAGGGGATACAGGCAAAGTGGGCAAGCATTAAGGATGCAATACTTGACGCAACATCCCATTGTGTTAGGGAGAAAAGCAAGAGCAAAAGAAGGAGGAAACCACTTTGGTTCTCAGAAACAGTAGCAGAAAAGGTCAGAGCCAAAAGGTTAGACTTCAGGAAATGTAAGTGAACACAGCGGGACAAAGATAGGGAAGCACCAAACTTCCCAAAGGGAAGCATGGAAGGCAGTAAGACAGGCAAAGGCCCTAACCAAGGAAACTCTAGCATGGACAGTAAAAGAAGAGGACAATACTTTCTATAGATACATTAGTGAAAGGATAAAGTCCAGACGGGGTATTGCTAAGATCAAAGGGGATAAGGGGGAGTGTGTGGAGGAGGGACAAGGAAAAGCGTCTATCCTAATTAGATACTTCTGCTCAGTATTTACTGAGGAGCAGGTAGGGCAGGGCTCACAGCTCAGCAAGCTCAGCACCATGGACATGGGGGGCTTGAGGTGTGCACAAGCCCCTTCACAAAAGAAAGGGTCCTACAAGAGCTCACTAAGCTCAGGTTGAACAAGGCAATGTGCCCGGATGGCATACATCCCAGGGTACTAAAGGAGCTATGGGTGGAACTAGCAGAGCCATTATCAGAACTGTTTAGTGAGTCTCTAAGCACAGGAGAGGTTTCAGAAGACTGGAGAAGGGCTCATGTGATCCCACTTCACAAGGGTGGTAGCAGGGAGGAGGCATGGAACTACAGACCAGTCAGTCTTACCTCAGTAGTGGGAAGATTATGGAGGCACCTTAAGAGTTCTGGGGCCAGTCCTCTCAGTATCTTCATCAGTGACATTGCAGATGGACTGAGGGTAAGGTTTGTCTGTTTGCAGATGACAGCAAGATCTGCAATAGAGTAGATGATCCAGATGGGGTGAGCAGAATGAAAAGAGATCTGGATAAACTTGTAAAATGGTCAGAAGAGTGGCAACTGGGGTTTAACGCAAAGAAGTGCAAGATGATGCACATAGGGAAGAGAAACCCTAAAGCCACCTATAGGTTGGGAGGGGAGTTGCTGGCAATCACAATGGAAGAAAGAGACTTGGGCATCGTTATCACAGATGATCTGAAATCATCCAAGCAGACAACTAAAGCAATTGGTAAGGCTAGGGGGATGTTGGGGTATATTAGCAGGGGTATCACAAGTCGTAAGAGGGAGGTAATGATCACTCATTACAAGACACTGGTTAGGCCCCATCTGGAGTATTGCATGCAGCACTGGAGGCTGCACCTGCACAAGGACATTAACAAAATGGAGGCAGTCAAGAGAAGGGCAACCAAAATTGTGCAGGGACTGCATCAGAAAACATATAAGGACAGATTAACGGAGTTCAACATGTATACCCTAGAACAAAGGAGGGAGAGAGGTGATATGATAAAAAACATTTAAACATCTTAAGGGCATTAACAAGTTGAAATGTTTAACATGTCTCAATATAAGAAAAATAGCAGGACAAGAGGACACAGCATGAGATTAGAGGGAGGCCGATTAATGGGTAATGTGAAGAAGTTATTTTTCACAGAAAGGGTGGTGAATGCATGGAACGGCCTACCTCAAGAAGTGGTGGATATGAATACAGTACAGGGCTTCAAACAGGCATGGGATAAGCTTTAGGGAGAAACACAGCTGAGTATAAATAGATAGGCCATTGACAGAGTGAAGGCCTATGGCACATTCATAAGGTAGAAAACAATGGGCAGACTGGATGGACCTTGTGGTCCTTATCTGTCGACAAATGTAAGAAAAAAGTTCTGTCTCCCCATACAATGCAAAGGGAAAATGCCGAACCTTGTGAAACAACTAGCGCACCAAAATCTGGCCAATGGAAAATGATGTACACAAATGCCCGCAGTCTAGGAAAAAAGATCCCAGACTTGCAGGCAACAATGACAGAGGTTAAACTGAACATAGTAGCCATTAGCGAGACTTGGTTCACCAGTAACCACATTTGTGAGACTTTAGTACCTGGCTATGTAATGTTCAGAAGAGACCGAGGTGCAAAAGGGGGGGGGGGAGTTGTCCTTTATGTCAATAAAAATATCAAAGTTACAAAACTTCAGAATACACATAGGAGGAGGGCCTTAAACAACTAGTGCAACAACCTACAAGAGACAGGGCTATGCTAGATCTAGTACTGACTAACAAGGAAAGAATCATAGATCTCCAGGTAAAAGGTCACCTGGGGGTCAGTGACCATCACATGGTATGGTTCAATTTCGCCAATGGAACTAAATCATCCCATTCCAAGGTAAAAATATGGGACTTCAGATGAGCTGACTTTGATAAAATGGCCAACAGAGTTAAGCTAGCCCTGGCAAGAAGAAATACAGGTGAGGGGGTACAGGCAAAGTGGACAAGCATTAAGGATACAATACTTGAAGCAACATCCCATTGTGTTAGAGAGAAAAGCAAGAGCAAAAGAAGGAGGAAACCACTTTGGTTCTCAAAAACAGTACCAGAAAAGATCAGAACCAAAAGGTTGGCCTTCAGGAAATATAAGGGAACACAGTGGGACGAAGATAGGGAGGCATACCAAACTTCCCTAAGGGAAGCAGGGAAGGTAGTAAGGCAGGCAAAGGTCCAAATTGAGGAAACACTAGCACAAGCAGTAAAAGAAGGGGACAGTGCTTTCTATAGATACACTAATGAAAGGAGAAAGTTCAGAGGGGCTATTGCTAAGATCAAAGGGGATAAGGGGGAGTGTGTGGAGGAGGACCATGGAAAAGCAGCTATCCTAAATAGATACTTCTGCTCCGTATTTACTGAGAAGATGGTAGGGCAAGGCCCACAGCTCAGCACCATGGACACAGGGGAGAGGGAGGTGTGCATAAGTCCTTTCACAAAAGAAAGGGTCCTACAATAGCTTGCTAAGCTCAGAGTAGACAAGGCAATAGGACCTGATGGCATACATCCTGGGATACTAAAGGAGCTAAGGGTGGAACTAGCAGAACCATTGTCAGAACTGTTTAGTGAATCTCTGAGCACAGGAGAGGTTCCAGAAGACTGGAGAAGGGTTCATGTGATCCTGCTCCACAAGAGTGGCAGCAGGGAGGAGGCAGGGAACTACAGACCAGTCAGTCTTGCCTCAGCAGTGGGCAAGATTATGGAGGCACTCCTTAAGGAAAGGATAGTGCAACGCCTGGAATCCATAGGAGCTAAGGTCCAAGACAGCATGGGTTTAAAACAGGAGGGTCCTGCCAAACTAATCTCATATATTTCTTTGACTGGGTAACCAAAGTGGTGGACCAAGGGGGTGCAGTTGATGTTGCCTACCTTGACTTCAGTAAAGCTTTCGATACTGTTCCACATAAAAGATTGATTAATAAGCTGGATAGACTCAGGGTGGGTCAGAAGTTGGTCAACTGGGTGGCAAACTGGTTGGAGGGCAAAAAACAGAGCGAGGAGGGAAATAGTATACAGTCAGAAGAGCTGCAAGTCACAAGTGGGGTACCTTATGGGATCAGTTCTGGGGCCAGTCCTCTTCAATATCTTCATCAGTGACATTGCAGATGGACTGGAGGGTAAGGTTTGTCTGTTTGCAGATGACACCAAGATCTGCAACAGAGTAGATGATCCAGATGGGGTGGGCAGAATGAGAAGAGATCTGGATAAACTGGCAAAATGGTCGGAAGAGTGGCAACTGGGGTTTAATGTAAACAAGTGCAAGGTATGAGAAACCATGAAGCTACCTATAGGCTGGGAGGGGAGTTGCTGGCAGTCACAAGGGAAGAAGGAGACTTGGGCATCATCATCACAGATGACTGGAAATCATCCAAGCAGACAACTAAAGCACCCCATCTCCCACAAATTTGGAATTCCCTCCCCCCTCAGATCCGGCACTCATCCTCTGCCTACTCCATCAGCTCTGCCCTCAATAATTACCTTGCACCTAGCTGCTCCTGCCATGTCCCTTCCTAGTTCCCTCCTCTAAGCCCTGTACAAACCCAGCCCCTCCACTGTCACCTTCATTTTACCCTGTACACACCCACCCCCCAAATTTCTAGCTCTCCTCCCCTTCCCCCGAATTGCTCCCCCTTACTGGCCTCCCTTGATCTCTCATAGAATGTTAAGGACCCCAAATGCTCTCTATGGGTCCCTCTTCTACCCCCCAAGGGGCTTGTATCTCTCATCTACTCCTTTCCCCCACCATCCCAAAGGGGTCTCTCTGGGGCACTGCCTTATCCCATTCTCTCTGGTTCCTACAGTCCCCTTGAAAGGTTCCTCGCATCCTGAGGGGATCTCCAGGGACACGACTCTTCCCCCTGCCCTCACCTCTCTCTCCCTTTTCTTTCAAGTAAGCACTTACATATTTATTATTGTCCACTCTTTCTATATATTATGCGCAAGACTGTTGTAACACTATTTGAAACACCTGCCTTACAACTGTATGTTAATGTTGATCTTGTAACTTGAATGTTTAGTGTCTCATTCTTATTGTACCCTGCCGTAGGGTGTGCATTGACAGGATACAATAAACAGGCAGACCATTCACTGCAGTGCATAAAAAATGCTGGAAGCATTTATCATTTTATTTCTTGAGAACAAAAATAATAAACTAAAATAATAGAAGGACAATCTTACAAAAAAACAGTACTCTAATTCCTTAGTACTACACACAGAGTAGGTCCCTAGTGCCTTCTAGGTCCGCCTCACACTGTGCTTTCCATCAGACCAGCATCTGGCACAGGTCCTCACACATCCTCTCTCGAGGCTGAACTAAACTTTGCTATCAGGAAAGAAGTTTTATACCCTCTAGGCGAGGTCACTTGACTAGACCCTTAAAGGAGTAGTCCACCAAGAATTTGCAAAAACATATGTTATGCAGAGTGTTTTGATTTGTATGTTAAGTCCTAGTGTATCCTACCCTCTGTCTGCATTTAGGATTTTTTCCTGTAATTCTATTTATTTGGCCTCACCAAGTAGCCCTTGTCCAGGGGAGGTCCCGTCTGTTGGGAGTGGGTGCATAACGAACCAATTGTCTATTTATTTTAGTCCATTCTTGAGTTAAATGAGAGGCTTGTGTAGAGGCAACTGTCTTTAAGTCCAAAACTTACAATCTGTCATAAGAGCCAAGTGTAGCCTACCTCAAGTGCCCAGTGAGGTCAGTGTAGTGCAAATGTCCTTATGCCTATGCTAGCAACTGCCTAATAGTTCCTTGTGGGCCCTGCCCTAAGTGCCCGAGAGACCAGTATAGTACTGGCTACTAGTTCTGAGTGGTCTGGGTTCCTACAAATCCAATGCTAACTACTGTCTAATGTATTTAACTGTGTGACCTGTGTAGAGTGTAATTGCATATAGTCCTTTGCCTGCAACTGTCATTAGTGTCAAGTGTAATTGCATATAGTTCTAAGCTTACAACTGTCATTAGCATCAAGTGAAACCTGCCAATTGCACCTAGTGTGGTCAGTGTAGTACACCTGTGCACATTCCCTATGCAAACAACTGCCTATAGTCTTATTGAGCTCTGCCCAGGGTGCCTAGAGTGGCCAATATTGTACCACCTATCTGTGCTCAGAGTGAGCTCACACTGTGCCTGGACTGGAGCTGCCCTCAAGAATCTACCAGCTCCCACCTTTTTCTTCCTTCCAGCAAGCAATCAATCTTCCCTACTCTCTTCCTAGTCCCACCCCATCTCCCTGCTGACTGGGTGCTACCAGGTAGCTGGTCTCTGCCCCCAGCCATGACATGGACCAAGCACCCTACCTTCTCACCCAAGGGGAGTGGAGAGGCTTCCATGGGGAGGATAAGGGTGTGTCGTTTTCTACTTACAAGTCCCTGGGACTAGCAGGTCTCATCCTGGGACTTACTCTGGCCCAAGTGGTCACTATCTCTCCACTGTCACTGGGGGGACACTGGGTGAGTCCCTCCTTCCATGAGGTACCTGACTACACCTTCTCAAATGTCCTTGCGACCGGAAAGTCCCATTACTGCCTCACCTGCTGCCTAGACTTTAGGTGCCTAATGCCCACCATCAGGGTTAAGCACCTTCGAGCCCAATATCCCTCACATGGCCTGTCTCCCATGAGGCAGTATCTCCTTTGGCTTCTCCTCCTTATACTACTACTGGCCGGTGACATTGAAACCAACCCTGGCCCAGTCAACCTGTCCTCTGAAATCCCCCCAGCGTGAGGCATGGGCAAGGGCCTAAAAGTAGCCCATCTAAATATTCGGAGTCTGCTGCCAAACCGTGATGAGCTTGCATCATGGATCCAACTCTATAAACCTGACATCCTCAGATTGACGGAGACCTGGCTCAAACCCTCGATCCCTGACTCAGCCTGTGTTACCCCTGGGTACAAATTCATGAGACAGGACAGAGGTGGGAGCAAGAGGGGGAGTGGTATCTTGATCTACCACAAGAGCCACCTAAAGGTCTCGCAAGTAGCCTACCGACAAGCCCTTACATCCCCCTGTGAAGTACTGCACGTACTACTCCTACTTGGGAACACCAAGAAACTGCATCTGGTTTGTACGTATAACCTTCCAAGAGTTGGGCTCCCTGGGCTGACACATCTCCTGGACTCGATTGGCCCCAGCATCGGGGATAATGAACTCATTATCATGGGGGACGTCAACCTAAACTGGGCTGGAAGAAACGTGAAGCAGTTCGAGTCTCTATTTACTAATCTTACCCTGACTCAACTCATCCAGGAACCAACCAGGCGGTCAGCAAATGGATCCTCCAGTTCCCTGCTGGACTGGATCATGTCCAACCATCCGGATAGGATCTCCTCAGTGGGCACACTAGCAGATTCTATCTCTGACCACTCTCCAGTCTACTGTGTGTGGAAAACTTCCTCCCATAAAATCCCTCACAAGGTCATGCATGTTAGAAACTTCTCCAGGTTCAACCCTGGTGAGTTCCTGGAGGATCTAAGGCATACTGACTGGTCCGGGGTGCTAAGAGCTACCGACCCTGCAGTGGCCACCTCCCACTTCCTCACCACCTTCGGGGCCTTACAAGACAAGCATGCTCCTAAGGTTACCCGTAGGGTGAGCGGGTCGGCTACCCTCTGGCTGCATGGGAATCTCTTAGCCCAATTGCGGGTGAGAGACAAGTGCTGGGCCCATTTCAAAAATTCCCATGATCCCGCCACCTTCCAACAATACAGGCACCTCAGAAACAAGTGTAAAAAGGCCATTAGGGCTGCAAAAAGTGATTTCTGCAAGTCCGCCCTGCTTAGCTCTGCCAGTGACCCAAGGAGGTTCTGGAGGAACATAAAACCCCCTGTCAGTGGGTCCTCCCATCCAGGGGTGTCTGACATGATTATAAATGGGGTTTCCTGCGACAATCCTCATACCATCGCCAACTCCCTCAATTCACATTTCTCAGACCTCTCTGCTTTCACTGCTCTTTTCCCGTCTGGTGAGAGCACGTCCTACCTCCTCCCCTCTACCCGGCAGGAGGACGACCACCCCCGCCAGATGTTCTGCCTCAGGGCTGTGTCAGTCACGGAGCTGCAGAGGTAATTAGCTGGCCTCTCCCAGTACTCTAGTCCTGGCCTAGACAATATGGAGCCCAAGCTTCTAAAGCTCGGCGCCTCAGTCATTGCCTCTCCAGTAACTCACAACTTTAACTTATCCCTTGGCAGAGGGACCATCCCAGATATCTGGAAAGAGGCAAGGATAGTCCCAGTCCTGAAACAGGGTAATCCCAAAATACCTGATAACTATCATCCGATTGCTATCCTCTTTTCCCTCAGTAAGTTCCTTGAAAAGGTAGTGGCTGATCAGCTCACGGAGTACATTCAGCTCCATGAGTTGCTATCCCCAGCTCAGCATGGTTTTCAAAAGGAGCATAGCACCACCACAGCCTTGGTCTCAGTCGCCTCAAGCATCAGAACTGCCATGTACCAGGGAAAACTCTCTGGAGCCATCTTTATTGACCTGTCCAAAGCCTTCGACCTTGTCGATCACGCGCTGTTCTGTTCTCAGCTATGGTCACTTGGCCTCTCCCCTCCCACCATGAAATGGCTTATGAGCTACCTGCAAGGAAGAATGTAGCTGACTAGTTTCAACAAAGATCTCTCCGAACCCCGACTGGTGACCTCCGATGTCCCCCAAGGGTCAGTACTGGGCCCCCTCCTCTTCTCCCTATTTATCAATAAACTCCCTATGGTGTTGACCAACTGTAGTGCCACCCTATATGCAGATGACCTGGTGATAGTGGCCCATTCCCGTGACACAGCTACTCTAAACCAATGCATGTCCGAGGACTTCAACAACGTCCAGACCTGGGTTACTAACCATAAGCTGGTCCTGAACCTGAAAAAAACACAGGCTATGCTATTCAGCTCTGCAGCCAAAATCAAAGCCTCATCAACCCTGCTAAATATCACTAGTTCCAATGGTTCCTCCCTCCTAGTAGTGAACTCAGTCAAATACCTAGGGGTCACACTCGACCCCCAACTTGACATGGGATGTCACATCTCGAACGTCTGCAGGGCGGTAAACTGTAAACTGGGCCTGGCCTACAGAGCCAAATATAGTCTCTCACCTGCAGCCAGACTTGCCCTTGTGAGAGGTGTACTCCTTCCCTCCCTTAGTTATGGTCTGCACCTATTCGCTCGCTCCCCATGACACACCTCTCCTGATGGCATACGACTTACAATAACATCTGTCGTTTTACCTTGGCTGCCCCCCGTCTCACCCATTGCTGCGAGCTTTACGATAATCTCCGCTGGCTCTCTCCAGCCAGGTACCTCGATTTTGGGGTAGAGATGTCCATGGGCAAAGTGATTCGAACCGGCATCCCGGGCTGGCCCAGCGTCACCACAAACTTGACATTTCTCCTACCTCTTAGGTCTCAGGCTCGAACGCTCAAAGTCCCCCACCCGGACCCTCATGGGGACAGGGACTTTGTCGTAAGTGCTCCTAAACTCTGGAACTCCCTTCCAGAACATGTCAGTTTGGCCTCCTCCCACCAGAGTTTTCGCAAATCCCTGTGGGGCTTCTTAAAACTTGCCTCAGTGTGTGAATGCCCTAAGCCTCCCTAGACTAATGTTCTTTGCAGTGACCCATTCTTGCTTCATACAGGTTGCCTGAAATTGTTTGCTGTATCCATATTTCTATCTTCAATCCAAGGTACTCCTCAATTTGGGCATAACTGCCAATGCCTACACTTGCTGGTTCTACCTTTATCTACATGTCTCTAAATGTATGTCTGACCTACCGTCTCCTTGGTGGCGTCCTACTATGATGTTATAGGTTGCCTTATTAACTTCTGCTCCCCTGTAAAATGATACCACTCCCTTATGTTGTTATGCTGTCATGTTGAATGAGCACTGTTCTCTGCACTATCCTGTAACACTGTGTGATGTACTTGCATTTACTCCTACCTATTGTTACGCTGCCCGGATGTACTTGCATTTGTTCTCTGCACTTTTTGTAACTCTGTGTGATATACTTGCATTTTTCCCTGCCCCATTTTTGTATCACTGTCTGTACTCTCCCGGTTCATTCCTGAAAATAGGCATAATACTTGTCTAGTGTACTTACCCGGTTAACAAAAGCTAAATAAATAAATAAATTAGCCTGCTAGCTGTATGGTAGTTTTATGACCCCTGGGTATCTCCATCACAAATAGGTTTATTGGCTTTCTTTCTCCTACAATGCACCCTGTCTCATGTGACAATGATGTAGCCATGCCCTTAGATTTAGCATGTGTACTCATTTAAAATCAATTTAAATTCACTTCACAACAGCAGAGCTTTGTAACTATTCTCATCCAGGGAGCACAAATGGCATCAGTTACAGTTTAGGCAGATACCTGAGAGCAAGCTAACTGGAGTTTCTGTAAGACAACTGTTACTAAATATCCCTAGTTCACTATTTTTGTTTTCTATGTGCATCAGGTCCAGCTAGCAGGAGTGTTTTAATTTTAAAACTTTTAATTTTATCAAACTACAGACCGCCATAAAAGCGCAGAAACTGTCCAGATCATCAGTGCTATGATTAATAAAGACTCTAGCTGTTTTCTTACATAAATACCACTCAGTTAGATGTCAAATATTTGCTAAACTATAAATGCAGGCATCAGCATTCTATTAACAGTTGGTGCTGATTTTGCTCTGTGACAAGATTTTCATATTTTTTTTTATTTTATTTATTTTTTTACAAATGAAGTGTACAATATGAAGCTGCAGCCTAGAGACTGTAAAATACTTTGAAGTCAGCTTTTCTCCTGCCTGTGGTATGGCATGAAAGCAATAGGATGACAGTGACTATTTCAGTTACACATTTGATTCTATTTTACAATGGTTCACTGCACTACACATTTAGTGTATCACATTTTTTCAAATAATAAAACAAATATTCTCTAAACTAAATAACTCACACATACATATTTTTGTACTTTATTAAAAAGACACTTCACATTTGTAACAAAAATAAATAAATAAATGAAAGTGATGTCACACAGCAAAGTCAGCCAAACTCCCAGTTCCTTCTAGCAGAATGATGGTACCTACATTTATGGTTTAGAAAATACTTGAGAGCTGATTAGGTGTTCTGTAAGAAAACAGCTACAGTCTTTACTAATTATAGCACTGGTGATCTGGGGCAATTTCTGTACTTTTTATTGTTGTGTGTAGTTTGATGAAATAACATTTTAAAATGAAAACACTTACTACTGCTAGCTAGACCTGACACACACCAAAAACACAAATAATGAATTAGAGCTATTTAGCAGTTTTCTTACAGAAACTCCAGTTAGCTTGCTCTCAAGTATCTGCTAAACTGTAACCAATGCCATTTGTGCTCCCTGGATAAGAACAGTTACAAAGCTCTGCTGTTGTGAACTAATTTTACAGCAGTGCACATGCTAAATCTAAGGGCATGGCTATATCACTGTCACATGACCAGGGTGCATCGTGGGAGAAAGAAAGCCAATAAACCCATTTGTGATGGAGATCCCCAGGGGTTGTAAAACTACTATACAGCTAGCAGGCTAATTTAGGAAAAACTCCTAATAGCAGACAGAGGGAAGGACACACTAGGACTTAACATACATATCAAAACACTCTGCATAACATACATTTTTTGCAAATTCTGGGTGGACTACTCCTTTAACCTCAAATACAAAATGTAAAAGCTCTAGGTTAGTCTAGCTTACATCCGTGACCCACCAGAGGTGCTCTTCATGTTAGTATAGACATTCTGATCCCTGTCTTTTATTATACAGTCATTTCCTGTCTGTAATAACCATCTTAGTGTTAATTACCTAGTAACACCCAGGTCTCCTCCTTAGTAACACTTTGAGTGACAGGAAGCGAAGTATAAAAAAGGGATAGCAAAGGGTGTTGCTCCCCTAATAAAGCAACTGATTCACTCATCGAGGGCCAGTTAAGCAAGAAGGTCCTGTTTATATTTTCATTCCTGGCAATAGTAATACTGAACCTCTTTTTTTTTTTTATAGTCTTTATTTTTCAGGTCAGTATTACAGCAGGAATACATATGTATAGCTATTTC
Organism: Neoceratodus forsteri; assembly: GCA_016271365.2. NCBI lineage: Eukaryota > Metazoa > Chordata > Ceratodontiformes > Ceratodontidae > Neoceratodus > Neoceratodus forsteri. Next base: position 534,537,890 of record CM057449.1, on the reverse strand, counting down.
ATTGTACATGTTATACACATAGAGTGGAAATTCATTTATTACAAGACATTTTATCCAGTTTAAGCCATTTGTACAAATCACTTCAGGCATATAATGTCCGTTGGTATCTTTGAATTGATAATAAACTACATGTGGGAGGAGAGAAGCAGGTACCAAGGGGTTTATCTCGTTAGGGAATAAATGAATCATCTAATGGGGAGATATAGAGGACCCATGACCTCCAATAGATTTCAGACTGGGGAATACGATCAGCTCTTTTAGCAAAGAGTCATTCCAGGTAATATATTTCTGACACTATAGAGTACCAGTGGGTCAAAGTTGGGGCTATGGACTTCCGCCATAAGTGGGTGATTACCTTCTTAGCTGCCACCAAATATAAATAAAGCTTGCTTTTTGAGGGGGTTACTGAACCTTCTTCCCCAGTGTATAACAGAATCATTTGATTTGTTAAAACCAAATCTGTATCAATTAATATTTGAAGACTCCTGGCAATATCTTTCCAGTACTGGGAAATTTTCAGACATGTACAGAAAATATGGGAGGTATTAGCCTCCACCTGCCCACATTCTCTCCAGCACTTCCCCAAGTTTCCAGGTAGGAATTTAGCTATTTTATCTGGAGACGTAAAAAAATACATACAGCATTTCCAAATATATTCGAGACAATAGGGAGCTGAAGAAGCCTTCATGGACGGGATAATTGGTTCTAGCCATTTATCATATGTAATCTGGGTATTTAATTCTTTATTCCATTTAGTCAAAACATTCTCTGTAGTCTGCTTCCAATTTCCCCTCAAGGCTCTGTAAAGCTGACCAATTAATTGTGTTGGGAGTTTACCCTCAATTGCCTCAATTATCAGATTCATGAAGTTAGGCTTCGGGGAGGGAAGGGCCAATCTAGTGGAACCCAGATCTATCAGATATGAACGTATCTGCAAAAATCTAAAGTGATGTGTGAAAGGGAGTCCAAATTTAGACTGTAGGGAGGCAAAGGGCATCACCCCATGTGTGTCTAGAAATTGGTAAAACATCGAAAGGCCTAATTTATGCCACTCCTCATATGTATGGTCTTGGCTGGCTGCTATGAGCTGCTTTTCTCTAGTCACCAGTCGAAAATAAAAAAAAAAGCTCTGCAAGTTTCCTAATTGACCAAATTTCATACCATATCTTTAGTATGTTACGGGTCCCCCACATGAAGTCCCTCAACGATGGAATGGAGTCTAATGGAGAAAACAAAACCATCAATATATCATTCAGGGAAAATTCAAATAATTTCCACGGGGGCATAGTATGTCTATTAAGCCACATAAATATAACTTTAGATGTTGTGGCCCTGTGATATTCTTTTAGATTAGGGAGGTTTAAGCCTCCTTTTGCAATAGGTAGCTGTATGGATGACCATTTTATCCTAGGATGTTTCCTGGCCCAGACAAACCTGGAGAATATTCTATCCCAGGAAAAAAATAAAACCTGGATGGAATTAAAGGTAAAGTTTGAAAAAAGTATAAGATCTTTGGAAAGACCGTCATTCGGATAGTCTGTATACGCTGATGGAATGATAAGTACAAATGTGCCCACCTTCCCATTAGTTGTTCTATGGCAACAGTTAAAAGCTCCAGGTTCAGGAGCTCTAAAATATCCAGATCTCTGGGAATTACGACTCCCAGATATCGACTTCTGTTATTTCTCCATCTAGCTGGTAACAGAGCACTCAGACCATGGGTTGGGATAAAGTTAAGAGGGAGAATCTCCGTCTTTTGAATATTAACCTTATATCCAGCAACCTACGAGAACTTCTCTATCACCTCCAGAACGTCCAGGACCGAGCTTTCAGGGTCTAATAGGGTCAGCAATATATCATCCACATATAATGAGAGAGTAAATTCTCTCCCTCCCCCAGAGGTATCCCGTGAATGTCAAGATTTTGCTTAATGGCCTCTGACAGTGATTCAATACATAAAGCAAACAAAAGTGGGGAAAGTGGGCAACCCTGCCTGGTCCCTCTGCCTAGATGTATCCTATCTGATAGCTGACCATTCACCTTGATATGTGCTTTTGGAGAGGCAAATACCCTTTTTAGCAGGGAAATAAATTCCCCTGGGAACCCAAACTCAGAGAGGGTCCTCCATAAGAAAATCCAGCTAACCCGGTCGAAAGCCTTGTCAACATCAAGGCTGACAAAGGTTGCCGGGAATTTTCTCTTATTCACATAATCAAGGGGATGTACTGTTCTTCGGATATTGTCTGAAGTTTGTCGGTTCTGGACAAACCCTGATTGATCTGGATTCACTAACTTGGGAATCAATTCTTCTATTCTATGAGTCCATATAGACATAAACAACTTATAATCCATATTGAGTATGGATATCGGTCTATATGAAGTAACTAAATCTGGGGGTTTACCTTGTTTCAACACCAGAGAGATATTAGTATAATCCCAGGAAGGGGGGACCTCCCTCCTGTATCTCCTGAAATGACTTAACTAATACAGGGGAACTCTGTTTGTAAAAAGCTTTATACCATTCCACAGATATTCCATCTGGGCCTGGGGTTTTTAAGGTTTTACTATCTGTCACCACCCTTTTAAGTTCTTCCATCCTTATTGGGCGCTTCAGTCTCTCTACCACCTCTTCTGGTAATCAGGAAAGTGTGAGGGAGTGAAAAAAGTTCTGCAACTTACTCGTGTCAGGTAGGTCAGGGGGCTGTATATAGCTGGGAGTAATAATTCTAAAAGCTAACTGCTATTTGTTCTGAGTGAGTTACCCGGGTATTAGATGCAGAATCAGTTAAGTGTGAAATATATGTAGCTGTCCTCTGCCCTCTTAATCTTCTAGCCAGATTCCGAGCCATATGATTTCAGATAAAATAAAGCCTGTTGTGTTTTCTCATCTAAAAGATTCTGTAAACTAGCTTGTGTTTGCTTCATTTGTGTCCTAATCTCTTCAGTTATAGGGACATGGGCCTGTAGGTCTCTCAATACACCATGAAATTTAATATATTGCTTGTCTCAGTTTTTCCTAGCCGCTGCATAAGCTATGATCTCCCCACGAATCACCACCTTAATTGTATCCCACAAAATGGATGTGGAGGCCTCTCCTCCTGAGTTTTCTGCAATAACCTGGGAAATTTTAGCTTTGAATCTATCTTTAAAGGGTTTATCCCTTAAAAAAGAGGTGTTCAGATGCCACCCAGTGGTTTTCTTAGGAATTTTAAATTCTAGTTTCAAAAATAGAGGTGAATGATCAGAAAAGAATCTGGGACCAATTGTTAGGTCTTGTAAGTAATCTGTATGTTCCTGAGTAATAAAAAATAATCCAATCTGGAATGGGAATCATGGCGAGGGGAATAAAAAGTATATCCCCTTGTTGATGGATAGAAAAACCTCCAAACATCGGTCATGGCAACTGCTTCCATATTAGTCCTGAAGTATTTCAGGGCCAGGGAAGATCTATGTTTATGTGGGGCTGATGAATCTAAATGGGGGCTCAAAGTGAGATTAAGATCTCCGCCCATAATCAAACATCCCTGAAGATTATCTATTAATTTGCCAAAGAATCGTTTTAGTACCATTACTGGCATCATTGGAGGAAAATACACGTTCACCAGTGTTACCTGTTTCCCATACAGTGTCCTATTAAGGATCACATACCTTCCCTGAGAATCAGTGAGCTGTGAGGATAGGTAGAAAGGGGAGGTCCAGGGAATCATAATTGCTACTCATTTTCCATTAGGGCAAGACAAAGCATACACCTGATACCTCTCCCCTCCCGATAATTTAGAGTGTTCGATGTCTGTCAGATGGGTCTCCTGTAAAAATATGACATCAGATAAATGTTTCTTTAAATATTGTAATAGTCTTGCTCTTTTAATCGGGTTGTTCATCCCATTTATATTAAGGGACGACACCCTGATAAATTGAGTAGCCATTATAGAAGATTACGTTAAATTTGGACCTCACCCCTACACCTCATCCCCTTCCTTTCCACTAGCAAAATAGGAGGATATAATTTGGATCCATTGTAAGGGTACATTAAAATATTTTTCCTTATGTTCAATTCTTAGCCCTTAACCCCTCGCCACACCCCCTTCCCCAAAAACGATTCTACCCATGTGTATCTTTGACTTGAATATTACTGTCAAGTCTGCTGTCCTGCTGTAGCTGTAAATAAAACTGGAAAAATGAAGCAACTATTTTTTTACTTATTTTAAGTATGTTAATCTGTACATACTGTACAACCAACTGTGTGGACCAAGAGTCGAGGAGAAACTCCACTTCAACACTCAAACTATGTACATCTACTACGACTTCCAAGATAGGGGAGATTCTTTGCTTCTCCCTACATGTTCCTCTAAACCAACAAAAGGAACCGGAGGTAATAGGGGTGCATGTTGCTCTCGGGCCTCCAGAGGGTGTAGATACCCTCTAAAGTAAAAACAAAAGGTGGGCAGAATGTTAAAATAAATTCCAAATATAAAACCGAGTGTAATATTTTGCTGCCCTTCTAACTTAAACATGAGCCTAATGGCCTGACGATAATCGCAGGCTCCCCCCTCAGTTTCTGATTGTAATTTTCTTTTGCAGACATTAGGCTATCATACATATCTTTTATTATTTGTACAGTAAACCCTCCTCTTTTCAGCTTCGTTTATTCCCCCTTATAGTTATAAAGCCATATATATTTGTCTAAAACAGAAATAACTGAACTCCATTGTAGGCCTATATATCCCGGCCTGAGATTGTCTCTGCACAATGTCCTGGATTCGGGCTTCAACCCCAGTTATAGTAGTCTCGGTGGTTAAAATCTCCAAAAGTCTTATCTGTAGACTAAATTCACCGAACACGTCTCTGTGTTTTTCTAAGTTTGAATCAGGTTCAGCCACGGGTGGGTCTACGAAATGTAGCAAGTCAGCTCTTCAGACTATCCAGTCTCTGCTCTCCCACTTGTCTACGTTCTTCACGTGGAGTCACTGTCTGCCATCTAGGTACCCTCGAGGAGACCATAGGTTTAGACTCGGCCCTCTTTTTAATCTGGATCCCCATTTTGAGAAGCTCTTCCCTGGTCTTCTCTGCTGAGTGAAACTTCTTCCTGCCTGTCGGGTGCTGCATAACAAGGCGAGCAGGGTAAGGGGTGGAAAACTTGATATTTGCCTCCTTTAAAACTGGGAGAATGTCTGCATATGCCCTCCGATTTCTCATGGTTTGAGGAGCATAATCATTATCTATATAGATTCGAGTCTCTCCATAGAAAATCTTCCCTTTACGCCATGCTGCTGACAGAATCTATTCTTTTGCTGCATAACTGAGGAAGCGGAGTATTATAGACCGAGGTCTTGCATTTGGATTGTTAGGTCGTGGGCCCAACGCCCTGTGGGTTCACTCTAATTCCAACGACATATCCGAGGGCAGTTCTAAAGGTGTTTTCAGAAGAGTTGTGATAAAATCAGGGAGATCCTGGCCCTCTGAGCCCTCAGGGATACATTAAATTTGACTGTTCTTACGTTAAGCCCTATTCTCTGCATCTTCTTGTCTGGAATGGAGGACAGCATATTGATCTTGTAACTCGTGTAAAGATTCCTCTATGTCATCCACCCTATTTTCCACTACCATGATCTGTCTCTCAGTGGAATCAGTTAGTTGTTCTAAATTCATCACATCTCTTCGCTGCTCCCCGTACATTTATTTTATTTCAGCCCAAAATGCCAGCAGTTCTTTGTAAATTGTATCAAGCTTCACTCATTTGTTCTTTATTTTACCATGAGCTGTAGTAATCTGTTCAGTGATTTCAGATGGAGCCACGGATAGCTCAGAGTCGGAGGCCTCCTGGGCCGACATCGCGGCTGCTGGATCTATTCATTTCCGCTTTCTTCCATGTACAAATAAGCAACCTTTGTATCATTTTAGCCATAGTCCCTGCAATTATACTTCTTTCTAGATCTCAAAGGTAGTAAAACTTGCTGATTGCTAGGGATTTAGTGGGGGGGGATCATGGAGCTCAGGACTAGACCGCCATCTTGCTTCTCGGCTCAACCGGAAGTCATCAATACTGAACCTCTTTATCTATGTATAAGAGTTCGAGGTCCCCTGTGTTAAACAGAAAAGCCCAGTGTTTCAAAAGAACTACTTTACTACATTAATGGCAGAACAAAAGCAAATAAATATGTACTATATATTCCTGTTTGTTATGCACGGACAGCACTTTTTCCTATATTTCATTATAAAGGAGAAAAAGCACTAACATAAAACAAGGAGTCTTATGAGCGCTTGGAGCAGAGGCTGAAATTTGACCATCTTTTTTGTCCAGTTGCATGCTCCCAACTGAGTCTGTAAGCAGGGGCCCTAGAAACAGTTTCATGGAGCTAAATGCTCCCCTTTTGTTTTAAAGTGTGCAGGCCACTGAATTTGTATTTATTTCGTTTTTATTGACCGGGTAAATGCACTAGACAAATCCTGCCTATTTTCAGGCACGACCCAGGGGAGGGGGGATACAGATGAATGCCAACTGACCTTGAACCAGATGAAGCTGTTGGTGGTATTTTTAGTGAATGAGGGAAATTTGGCCAGGACACCGGGGAAATTCCCCTACTCTGTAGGTGGGTGGCGCTGTCCATCGGTCTGCAGAGATGGACAACCTCAGTTGTGAGAAGGTGGTGGAGGAGAACTGTCATGCTGTATCGAGCTTTGAACCTCTGACTATTGCTTTTCCCATTTCGGATATGGACGGTTCAGTGCTGTCTCCTGCTTTACCGCAAGATGATATGGTTATTCCTGATACTAATTTGAGTTGTGCTGACACTCAGGCTGAAGAATTATGGCTCCACAGAGAGTTAGAACAAAAAAAGTTACATTTGTTGGATTTTCTTTCGGCTGCGGAACAGGACTACCTGACGTGTCGACAAAAGCTGGACGCAGAACGCTCTAAAAGAAAGCGTCCCATTGCTGGCTCTTTGACTGAAGAAAATAAACGTCTACCTTCGGATACGACAGACGCACCAATGATGCATTCAGAACCTATTCACGATACTTCATTATCCATGGATATTCCTGATCAATTGTCGGAATGGTCTCCGGACACTCATTGAGTCAGGCTGGCTGGCTGTGGGCGGAGGATAAGTGGATACCTGACCCAGATATACCAGTTCCAGGTTCTCCACTGGGTTCTTCTCATCAGTCTGCTCCTCTCGAACTGTTTCCAGCTTCTTTGGTGGAAGATGTTTCTACTAAACCTAAGTCTCTTGAAATTGCTACTGAGGATGTGCAGCCTCTAAGTGAGCAGACTAGAATACCTGCTGCGCCAGACGCTGACATTTCCCGGGACACCGTTACGACCCAAGCTGATGTTGCTGCTGGATGTGTTGTGAACAAGGGCTCTTTTCCATTAAGAACTGAACCTTGTGCTGTTCCTGTCTCAGACCCAGGTATAATCACAGTTCCTCCTCTTCAACCGGTTTGTTCACGCAATGTTACAGACTTGACCACAACTGTTGGCCCTCAATCTTATGCTGGGTTATTTCGCAAACCTGCTGTTGCAGCTAAGCGCAGGTTTTTAGTTAGACTTAGATTCAAAGGGAATGCTCCAGTGGTTCCGGACCGGGTAAGGGTTGGGAAGACCTTACTCACTGACTCAATGAAATTTTCACCAGCTGAAGTTTATGCATTAATTCATCCACCCGGAGATCACACTTATGACAGCTTTTGCTCAGTCATTTCTCTTGATAAATTTTGGCGTATTTACTATGATGTTAAGGACCAGGAGATTTGGAAAGATTTTGTAGCAATTCCTATTATGAAACCTACGATGAAGTTTGTGACAATACTTTTTAAGAATGAAGGTGTTAATATTGCCAATATAATGTTTTGGCTAGAAAAACGTTGTTCGGTGCATGACAAACCTAAACCTATAATTGATGAAAACGGTTTTTGGAATGGGGGGTGGTTGGTAAGAGTCCAATTGCACCAAACTGAAGAAGGTATACAACATTTGCCCAGTTCCTCCTTCTTGGGCCACGATAGGGGTATTATTTTTTATGCAGGCCAACCAAAGAGTTGTTTTAAATGTGGCTCCTTGTCTCATTTGAATACTTCTTATGATCAAATTAAATGTTTTCGGTGTGGTGTACTAGGTCATGCTGCACAGACTTGTGTAGCTTTACCTGTATGCAATTTATGTGAAGAGCATTCTCATTCCTTTACAGACTGCCCATGGGCTTCTACAGACATAGACGAATCTTCGGACCAGGAGTATTATTTGGCAGAAGCTCGGAGACAGTTTACTAACCCTGAACCCCTTAAGGGGAATAGCCGTGGGGGAAGGGGTAGAGGCGGAGGAGTTTTTGTTGAAGATAGATTGTCCATCCCTTCATGGCTTATGGATTCTCAGGGGGATCGGTCCCTTCTTTTAAATGGTGCTTCTCATCCCCCTTTTAGGCTTGAGAGCCTGGATGTTGGGGGAACTTCTCTTGTGACTCCTCAAGGTTCCCCTCAGCAACAGATACCCTCGACTGCCTTATGTGTGTCCCCCTCAGTGAGTGGATTACAAGATATGAAAATCAATTTGCCTGGGATTCCTGACAAAGACTCTGAGTTGCATAGTATTGAATCAATGGAACGAGAAGAAGTTCCTTTGTCTGGTCAGAGTAATCCCACTTTGTCTCCTTTACCTTTGGCAAACAGTTTCGAGGCTTTTTCTTCCTGGGGAGATCAGGTGGATGAAGCTCAACCATTGTTAGATTCTTATGGTTTGCATGATGAAGCAGTTTTAGTTAAAAACAAGCCTGTTCCTCCTAAAACTACTAAACTTGGATCTAGAAAACATCAAACTAGGTCGAGTGTGAAATGCCCTAAACCCCCTCCCTGAATGTTCTACGATATCGATTAATACGCTATATGTTAACAGTTTGAAATCCTCAAGGAAGAGGCTGACTACCTTTAGTATATTATTTACTTTTCACTATGATGTATATTTTTTGCAAGACACAAGACTACATTCATGCACTGAAGTTTCACAGGCAGAAAAGGATTAGCATTGGGGACCATCTTATTGGTCTATAGGGGAGGAAGCGTGCAGCGGAGTTGGTGTTTGTTTTCTTACATCTGAGGTACGCTTACAAAGGCTGATTGATTTAGAACCTGGGAGGGTTTTTATATTGGATGTGGTTTTAAAAGGTTTATCTTGCAGCTTAATCACTTTATATGGGCCACAGACGAAGGCATGTTGGATTGCATTGTTGAAAAAGGTTCAACCTTTCCTTTATACTAGTCGCCAACTATTTTTTGGCAGAGATTTTAATATACATCTCCAGACTAGAACTGATGTTGGTAAACAATATTGTGATAAATCCTTTTTAAAATCTCTCGTTTCTTCTGCAGGTTTGGTGGATTCACATTCTTTAGGTAAGGTTAAAGCTAAGCCCACTTTTTTTAAGGGTACTTTATCTTCCAGGATTGATTTTTTATTTATTCATCAATCTTTAAAATTCAAGAAACTTCTTTATGACCCTGTAGAATCTTCGGATCATTGCTTGATTGGAGTTAACTGGAAAACCCTCCTTCTAGACAAAGAGGTCCTGGGATCTGGAAACTAAACGTATCTTTATTGTCCCAATGGTCTGTGGTTCTGGATTTGCATGCTATTGTGAAAGATAAGAAAACTACGATTTTTTTATATGACTCTATTGCTGATTGGTGGGTTGATTTGAAAAGTTGTTTGATTAGTTATCTCCAATCAATAGGGAAATATAGAGCACGGACAAAATATGAACAATATTTAGCCCTTAGGAAATCATTACGGTCACTTTTGTTTGTCCAAACTTTGGGAGGGATAGATGTGTCCCAAGATATTAAGGTTACTAAATTGCATATGGCACAATACCAATATGATAGGTTAAAATCTTTGTATAAGGAACAATCTTTTGGCACACAGGGCAAATCAGCCTATGCTAATCCTTTTTTAGCTGGTCAGAAACTTTGCTGACGTAGGTTGATTTCATCTTTAAGGACATCTGCAGGATTATTGGCTATGAATAATGTAGATATTATGCAAACGTTAGATGCCCATGTTAATTGTACTTTTGCTGTAAATCATAAGGATTCTGCTTCTGTGGACTGGATATTACAAGCCGCTGATCTTCCCCAAGTTCCGGGTGAAAAGCAAAAGGTTTTGACTTCTGATTTTACATTACTGGAGCTCGAAGCCATTATTTCTTCTCTTAAATCAAATGTTTCTCCTGGATCAGATGGCTTGCCGAATGAGTTCTATAAAGTTTTGTGGCAGATTATGGCTCCGGAACTTGTGAATTTATATAATTTTTTTCTGCACGAATTTTATTTATCCTCCCAAATGTATGAAGTTTTGTTGATCTTTCTTTATAAAAAGGGAGATTGTTCGGACATTGGGAATTGGAGGCCCCTAACCTTGCTTAATGTGGATTTCAAGATTTTTTCCAAACTTTTAGGTAATAGACTGTCCTTAGTAATGCCCGAGTTGGTCAGCAGCTCTCAATTTTGTTCTATCCCAGGATGAAATATTAAGGATATTTTATTGTATCTTAGGGAAATTTCGGCATCTAGAGATCCAGAGGATGGATTGCCTCCTATAGAAGGTTACATTGTGTGTTTGGACCAGGCCAAAGCTTTCAATGAAGTTTCACACCCTTATTTATGGCAATGCTTGGCAGGGTTTGGGATTCCCCCTTTATTTATACATTGGCTACAGCTCTGCTATGCATTGGCATATAGTATTCCATTTGAAAATGGTTGGCTAGATAATAGACATCAGATTCTGAAGGGACTTCACCAGGGTTGTCCCCTTAGTCCATACTTATATGTTTTGGCTTTGGACCCTATGTTGCGGATCCTAAATAGATCTCCCCGGATATTGAGCGTATGTGATGGTACCAAGGTATATGATAAAGTTGTGGCATATGCAGATGGTTTATGTTTAATATTACGTGATTGTAATTCCATTAAATCTGCCTGTGAGTTAATCACAGCCATAGGTTACACAACGGGAGCTAGAATTAACGTACAAAAATCCATTTGTTTACAGCTGTCTGGATTCCCTACTACTGTCGAAATGGCTGGTGGGATTGTAGTTGCTCAAGCCCCATGTAAAATTTTAGGTATTTACTTTGGGGGTAATGATAGTGCAGGTTTCAATTGGTCGATGGCCTTGCAGACAGGTTATAAGAAAGTGGTGGGTTGGAATAAATGGAAACTCTCAAAAAAGAAGAGGGTTTATTTGATAAAACCTTTTGATTCCGGTTTTCCTATATTTAAGTTCTGTTTTTTTATTACCCAAAAGGTTGGAAATGGCGGTTTTGCGATGTTTTTGGGGGGGAATCTGGGGGAGTCGTTTGAACCCAATTAAACAAAATATACTATATTTAGATATTAAATCAGGGGGCCTGAACATGCTCAATCCTCTTATATTTTTTTTTTCAGTTTTTTTGTATGCTAATATATTGCCATTGTTCCAACATCAATCTTTTTTTTGGACTCCCTTTGTTACTATTAAACTTTGTGTCGTCCTGAAAGAATGGTTAACAGATCGTTTTGTCCACAAAAACCAAAGGCATCCAAGACTCCCCAGGGAGTGGTCTGAAGTTTTTGATAAAATTCAGCACTGGGAAGTTAAATGGGATATAGTTTTACGTCTCCCTCGGAAAAAGCTGTATTTTGAGATTTTATGTAATTTCTTTACTGAATCTCCTTTTGTGGATAAACCTCCGAAGGTTCAAAAGAGTATTGCTACATATATTTTGAATGATCGTATTCCTATTCATATGTGGGATTCAGCATGGTTGGGGTTACATTTAAAAATTAATGTTCGCAATAATCAAAAGCATAAACGACTGCAAGATCGTTATTGCCCGAGGAACTGTTGTACTTTTCTTTTAGAAACTATGGAGCATATGTATTTTCATTGCCCTTATGCACAGGACTTTTGGGATGTGGTCAAACATCGCTGGAAGAATAAGATAGTGGTCCCACCCTCTGCTGATCTTTTATTTTTTGGGTTTTCTTACGCTACATTGTCAAACAGTTCTCTTAATACCTTGCAAATTATACACTTTTTTTTTATGCTGGATTTTTATATCGCGATGTCAATTAGTATTGCAAAAACAAAATATTTCGGTACTTGATTTGTTTTTTATGGTCTATCAGGATTTGGTCCATTTAAAATTGAATGAGAAATTGAGTCTCAACGGTAATATTTGGAGATCATTATGGACAGAATATGATTTTATACTATAACCATTATATTGTTTGAATGGATTACTTTGTATGGTGGAATAGATTATTGCAATGGACACTGCTTTTTTAATGGGGTGGGGGAAGGGGTTGTTTATACTGTTTTTCTTATATTTGAGGTTATTGTATGGCATAATATTTTTTATGTTCTTGATTTTTCCTTTTTTATGAATTTGTATGCTGTAATACTGCATTGTATATAATTTGTTATATTTTCAATAAAAAATTCCCCTACTCTTCTCGATAAGTGCCATGGGATCTTTAACATCCACCTGAACTACCACCAATCCAGGCAGATGGGGCCTCGGTTTAACATCTCATCCGAAATAATTAGGGCACTGTCCCTACTTATTGTCTTGGGTTACAGCAAGGATACCATCAGTCACTTTGTTTTTCCATCTGGGGCGGGTGGCTGAAATTGACAAATGCCACCTCACCCTGAGACACTCCCAGAATAAAGACATCTTCTCCTTGCACAGGTGAAATGCCTGATTATCTCTGCAAAGGGGAAATAACCAGTGGCATCACCAGGCTGTTTTTGGGGAGGCTGAAGCCCCCCTAATGTAAGCTCAAGCCCTCCCAATCATTTTCCCTGAAAAAAATTAAAGACTCACAGCTTCACTGCTTGCTGAGATAAAAGAAGCTATGGTTTAGAGCCAGCACTTTATAGCTGTACCACATGAAGTGCACTTTCCTTTTTCTTTGCCTGGTCTGGGTCCTCCAGATCCCATAGCGATCATTGGTGGTGCTAGTGGTGGAGGTCAGGGAGCTCTGCTCCCACCCAGTGCTTTGGTTGTCCCTGAACAGTGGCAGGGTGGAACTTTAGTGGTCCAGTTGCTGGTTTCCGCCCAGACACACTTTGCTGCTGCACCTCATGGTCCATCTGCACAGACTTGTCCCCTCTTGGTGAATATCACATCAGCTTGGTGCCCAGGTCCGTGATTACAGTGGCACTAATTTACTGTGGAAGGGAGGTGAGGAAGAGAGCTGAGCAGGGGAACTCCACCACCAATGACCATCAAAATGGACTCCATCACTTCATTTGGGGGGGCTACAGGAGAAGGACCACAGTTGGGGGTCATCTCAGGAGACTGAAACTAGAAAGGGGTTTGAGTTAACCACAAAATAGAAAAAAATAAAAACAAAAAATGGCAAAACTGAAGGCAGAAAATAAAGAGGCCCCCCAAAAGGGCAGCACACCCCTCAACCAGCACAGAAGGCTAGTCAAAGGGAAGGGAAGCAACCTGGAGCCCCCACAAAGGGAAAGAGAAAGAAATTTAACAAAACAAAGACAGGAAAAAAATAACCACTCCAGCAAAGCTGGGCAGGGCAACAGCCTGCCAGCCAGCAAGTGGCACTAGAGGAAATAAACAAATGGGGAAGGACAGGGGACTGTAATGGCATCCCCATGTGTGGCAACACCCAATGTCAATGCCAGAAAAAAAGAACAGCCAGCATACTGGACATGGGAGAGAGGAGAACTGCAGTGGCAGCCCCAAAAAAATACAAACCATGCCACACTTATTCTGCAAAATAACAGGAAGAAAACTAACAGACTTGACAAGCCGTATCTTTATTCAGACAAAAGAGAGCCTGAGTGAGCATTATCCTCATCAATTTGCATCTGAAATATGATGCTTGTGCTATATGCACTACTAGGTGTCACAAGCACACTCCGCAGGTCAGGCCCTCTGCTCCCACAGTGCCAACCTTTGAGCGCAATAGTGTGAACAGGTGACAAACAGGGTAACCCTCCTGTCTGTTTTGGGTCCAAATCACTTACTAGCCTCGAGTTCTGGAGGGAGTCAAAATGTGAACCTTATGCTAGCATACCCAGTTTATAGGCTCAGATATGTACCCTCTTCAAGAATGCAGTACAATCTTTCACCCAGGGGCACCAAGCCAGGTTTTCAAAATGCACCCTTACAACTGTACATGAGACCTAGGTATATTCTTACCTTTAAGTAAGCTTATTAACACATTCAAGCCCTTAACAGCTGTCAGCCTTAAACACAGGTTCAGCAAATCACATGTAAAATAACGGAGAAAAAGCACAGGCAGTATTTTAAAGAAAATGCTGTTTACTAAAAAAAAAATTGTAAAACAGGTAAAATCAAACACAGAACAATTATATCATTAACTTACAGTCACAATAAAAGAAAAACAGAAGTTACAGAACACAAACTCCTACCACAAATACTTAAGTTCTTTCTTATCTAGTTGTTACCATTAAGTGCTTTCAAGTCCAGAGAATTCAGTTTCTCTTGAGTCCAGAATAATATGCTCTGTTTTCCCCAGATGTATGTTCATTTCATACTCCATCTCCCCACCCCTTTTGGTGAGGTCACTGTTAGATCCTCCCTTAGATTTAATTTCTCACATAATTATCCACAAGGATGAATGTTATTATTGTGAAAAAAATCATCACTAGCTATTTCCCAAATATGACAGTCTTTGATCAAAACATCCCCTTTTGTTTCACTGCTGATTTCCTGTTTTGCTAGAGTGATCTCAGGTTTTTATGGTTTTCTCACAAGTCTGCAACCAGATAAGTCTCTTCCTGCAGGAACCATAAAATTTTATGGAGGTTCTTCTCCTGGCAGATGGCCAGAATGCTTTAAATAAAGACAGAACAGGAAACTTTTAATTAGGTTTATCTGGTCTGTTTATAACATCCTGTTGCTTTCAGCCACTCTGACATTTTTTTGGGTCAAAGGTCAAGTCTCTCTCTCTCTCACTGCCTGCTTGTCCTAGGCAGACAATCCCATACCATACACATTCTATTTATAACACCAATGTTATACAATATAACAATAAGCAGATGGCAAAGTATCACCCTAGGCACCCAGCATCAGGACACCCCAGAAAACCCCAATACAAAAACTGCAAACCAAGGGAGCAGACAACTAAAGGGAGCTCACCCTGTGGAACTGGCTGCTGCTGGCCATCAGGAGGACTGCTGGTCCTATTCCGGAGCTAAGGTGTGACTGCTGCTGCTGCTGGAGACCCCTCCCCCCTGAAGACCACTGGCTGTAGAGAAGTAGCCACCAGGAGTTATGAACTCAAGCTTCAGGTAAGCCTCCAGGCATCCATACTCCTGTGCTCTCTACTCTGTCAGTCACCCAGTCCAGAATTGCCACTGGATAGCAGGGAAAACCCTTTCTAGCCTAGAGGTGGACCTGGCTTTTGGACAGATGATTGTGTATCCAGGGCTAAGATTGGCCCATTTGGCTGATTTATGGCCCCTTTAGGCACTGGCCGGAGACCTGGCCTGGCCAAAACAAAGGATCCAATGCCAGAAGGCTCCAGGGGGAAGGGGATAGAGACAGAAAATGGTCAGCCAGCCAGTTTGATCAATAAGCCAGCTGGCTGCTCATGGGGTGGGTGGGGAGTTAACCCTGTCCCTCCCTGAGTCCTCTTTGGTCTGCTTGCCTGGCAAACTTTGGGGCTCTACACTCATCTACTCGCAAGTCTGATGGAGAAAAAAGAAAGTAAGTCTTATGAGTGGACTGAGTGCACTGGTGGCTGGCTGCTGTGTACTGTGCTGTTGACAAAGAGAACATTGGGACGTGAGAAGTCAGGACATCACCATGGGAGAGCTCAGAGCTTGGGGCAGGGATTTGTCATCGTCACTCTCAGGTTATTTGGATCCCAATCTGACAGGGAGCACTGGGGGGGGTTACAACAAAAGCCCTCTGCCTCCACTAGTCTCTTGCACTCTGTTCAGTGGGTTCAGAAGCATGAGAGGTTTGGCATGCCTTGCCTTGTAAGAGGTAACACATGGACAAGACTGGGAGCAATTGACATAAGTTGGGATTGGGACTGGTGACCACCTTTTAGTAACTGCCATGCCAACACATTCAGCATTGCTTGCACAGCAGGTATATTTTTCAGACAGGCACAGATGTGGTACACATCTAAAAGTCTATGCAGCATGAGTCTTTACACAGTTGTTTAGCAGTTTAGAGAAGGAAGTTCTGTGCCTGTAGCACCTTTCATACAGACTGTATTCCTGAGTGCTTTACAATCCAAAGAGGGAGGGATAGAATTTTGCTGCCTTTTTATATGACAACCTATACAGACACAATCATACAAGTCTTCCCCAAACCTCCTTAGAATCCAGGAAGGGGGGAGAGGAGGGATAGTTTGTAGCACACAAGGAGATGCAAAGACTACAGAAATTGACAAGAAAGAGGGCATGCAGAGAGATTAAGGGCAGGGATAAGTGACTTGTTCAGAATTATGCAGTGTGGAAATGGTGGCTGTTTGCTCTGGTGTCCTGTAACCTTTCCAGCAGATCTACTGGGATAATGGTGTGTGGCTGGTCTCTTATTTGCTCTGGGGTCCTGTAACCTTCTCAGTAGATCTACTGGGATAATGGTGTCTGCTGGGTAGGTCTTTTACTTGCTCTGGGGTCCAGTAACCTTCCCAGCAGATCTATTGGGATAACAACGTCTGAATGGTCTCTTATTTGCTGAGGGGGACTGTAACCATCCCAGCAGATCTGCTGGGATAATGGTGTCTGAATGGTCTCTTATTTGCTGTGGGGAATGGTAGCCTTCCCTGCAGATCTGCTGGGATAATGGTGTCTCTCTTTCCGTTGTTCTCACTGGTCTAGTATCATAATTCTGCACATGTACCATTTAATAGACCTCATGATAACCAGGCTTCTCAAACATGTATTTCACCATTAAAATGCAGGAAAAGCCACCATTTGAAGGTAAAAATCTCAACATTTTCTGGGGGTGCATGCCCCCTAGCTTTGTTAGAATTTTGACTGTGGGGCATTAGCCCCCCGAAACTTTATACCTCTGGTGATGCCCCTGGAAATAACTCAGATAAATTACACTTTCAGTTTTGCTCGGTTCACTCTGTAACGTGAACCGAGTGAGTCACAATTAAAATCTTTTTCTTTTTTTTCCTTTTTTTTCTGTTTCGGGCGGGCGTCTGAAATTGACAAATGCTGCCTCCCCCACTACTTCTCAAACTGCTAATTATGGGACTGCCTACTAACCTGACACAAGATTAAGTGTAGACAGAGATTTCCCATAACATTTTCCTTATTTTTGATGATAAATTTCTTTCTATATTTACTTCTCAGGTGTTTATAAAACCGAGGCACCAACATTTCATATATAACTAGCCATTCATTGGCTAGCACAGGGGATTCAGTTTGAACTGCCAAAGGCTGTTTCACTAGCCATATCCCTCCCTCCCTCTTAAATAGGTACAATACTGACTGAAAACATTTGTACATGATCAAGCCTCATACACATTTAAACAATTCTTATCCCCATTTTCTTAGGATGATTTTCATAATCTTTTCTTATGCCTGATGACATAGGACACATTCCGTTGCAACTGCTCCCAAGGCACCTTCCAAGGTGCTGTTAATGCTCTGAAAAGAAGTACTAAATGGATCTAGAAGGAATAAGTAACAGAGAAAGATATAGCAGGAAAAGTAAAGAAGATAGTATAGTACTATCCTAGGTGGCCTACCTAGGATAGTAGAACAGAGTAATAGTATAGGGGTTACAGGTACTGTTGCACAACAGAAGTTTTTTATGCAGGTAGAAAGATGATAGAAGAAAATGTCCAACAGTCCAAGTTATAGAGGTGTACCTACCTACACCACATATCCCTTCCCCCCAGGTCGCACCAGGAGATGAGCGACTTGTCACTCAGTGTGCCTTCCTGTTGAAACATTTCAATAAATAAATAAAATAAAGCGGTCGGTAAGGCTAGAGGGATGTTGGGGTGTATTAGTTGAGGTATCACAAGTCGTAAGAGGGAGGTAATAATCCCTCTTTACAGGACACTGATTAGGCCCCATCTGAAGTACTGAGTACAGTACTGGGGGCTGTACCTGCACAAGTACATTAACAAAATGGAGGCAGTCCAGGGAAGGGCAACCAGAATGGTGCAGGGACTGCATCAGAAAATATATGAGGACAGATTAACAGAGCTCAATATGTATACCCTAGAGCAAAGGAGGGAGAGAGGTGATATGATCGAAACATTTAAACATTTTAAGGGCATTAACAAGGTGAAAGAGTTTAACATGTTTCAATATAAGAAAAATAGCAGGACAAGAGGACGCAGCATGAGATCATAGGGAGGCCAATTAAGGGGTAATGTGAGGAAGTTCTTTTTCACAGAAAGGGTGGTGGATGCATGGAATGGCCTACTTAAGGAAGTGGTGGATAGGAATAAAGTGCAGGGCTTCAAACAGGCATGGGTTAGGCATAAAGGAGCAATACAGATAAGTATGAATAGACAGGCCATTGGCAGAGTAAAGACCTATGGCACATTCATAAGGTAGAAAAAAATGGGCATACAGGATGGGCCTTCATAGGTTCATAGGTTTATAGGTGCTTACGAACTAGGGATGCAGTTATGCCTTTGATAAGCTCACCACCAGTCATTGGTGGAAAAAAAGTGTTTGTATTACTCATGTGTACATCCAGACTGTTTTTAAAAGTGTCCATTGTTTTGCTCTCAATGACACTTTTTGGAAGGTCATTCCAAGCTGTAACTACGCTTTGGGTAAACCAGTGATTCTTTTTGTTTGTTTTATTTCAGGTACCCCTTAACTTTATGTCATGCAATCTAGTATTTACTGGGAGGCAGTATAGTGCAGTGGTTTAAGGCTCTGAGCTGCAAATTTAGAGACCTGGGTTTGAATCCCATAGCCCCCACTTGCATACTGTGTGACCCTAAGCAAGTCACTTAACTTTCCTGTGCTCCCAGTTTGCACCTGTAAACCAGCTTTCAGCTTAGTGTGTCTCACCTGGTTAAACAATTGGAAAAAAAAAGTTACTTTTGAGAAATTTCTTATCAAACCAATGGTTGCAAAAGTTGTTTCATCATTTATTGCTCTATATACAGTACCATATATAGGTCACCCCTTAATCTTCTGTAGTGCATTGAATAGAGAATTTTTTCTCAGTCTAATACCATAATCAAAGTTCCACACAGTATTAATTTTTCTAGTAGCTTTACGCTGTATATTTTCAATTAGTTTATTACTTCTTATAAGCAAAGGATCACATACTGCAGAGCAGTATTCTAGGTGAGGTCTGACCAGGCTAGAATAAATGGGAACTGTCACTTTATCATGCCTGCTCTTAATGTTTGTTAGGCTACATCCCAATATTTGATTCCCATTGTTTGATGGTATTTCTAATGTGTGAATCAAAGGAGAAGTTAATCGTTAGTCAAAATCTTTTTCATGTTCAGTTGTTTGTAGGTTCATGTTGTTTAATTTGTAAGGATAACAGTGGTTATTTTTGCCCAGATGCATAACATTGCATTTCTGTGCATTAAAATATAACTAATTTTTAATGGACCAGGTCTCAAGGTGAGAAATGTCCTTATCAGCTGTCAACTTCTATGTTTCTATGTAAGCACCAATTAAACACTCAAGGTTAGTATAACTCCTCTCTAATGAACACTGCTGCTTTAAGACATGGATGTTTTCACAAGCTTTTGAATTGACAGGAAATTAATTGTATCCAAACATTTCATGTCACTGTTGTGAATTGTCTTTGGTAACATTTTAAATAATTTTCCAATAAAGTGTGTAAATAATGTGCATTGTATCTATTTATTTGCTTATCTTCATGTGTGTACCCATGTTGTTCTTTAGTTTTATGCAGTACTTTATGTATGATGTTTTTAATTATACAGTGCTCAGAGATTTTTGGATGTGTGCTTAAATAAAGATGTGTGGATTGAATTATGTACCACAGGGAGCAGTAGCCTGAAAATCATTAACTGAATAAGTCTGAACCAGAGAACGTATATTTTTTTTATGGGGAGACATGTATAGCTATAGCCAGATAAGAATATGCTCTAATAATAAATCAACAACAGAAATGGAAATCAATAATTTTGTTGTATAATTAGTGTCAGAGACTCAATTGCATGCTCATCTCTGAAGCCAATAAATCAGAGACTCATGGCTTCCAATCCCACACCAGGAACTTGGGCCAATGCCCTAATTTACTGAAACTGCAGTGCAGCACTAGCTGGCGCTATCCTGCTGAGGTTCTGTCCCTTAGAAGCGATATTGAAATGAAATCCCTTCCACCCCTCTTTTGTTGCCATCCAGGTTGACGTTAATGATCCCATGACACTTGTTATAGGAAATTAAGATTTCCTCTGATGTCCTCCTAGACAACAATCAGGGCCAGCCTTAGCTAGGTACAAACTGTACCCCTGCACCTTGGGGGCCCATACGGTTTTCTTGAGGAAGCAAAAATAATTTAAAACATTTAAAAATGCCAACATTTTGTTATAGATGAAAATGTTTGTCAGCAAATCAAAGTGGAAGACAACTGGCTCTGCTACTGTTACAAAAGGTGGGGGCAGCTTTGCTGCAGTGGAAAAGATTCGGTTAAGCAAGTGCTAATGGTGTTAATGGCCATAATTTACACCTCCCAGGCTGACTGCTTTCACAAGCAAAGGGCTATATTGACAAGAGAACTTGTTTGTAACCTGGACATGTAGCTGAAACAATGACTGATATGACAAAATATGTTTCAAAAGTATCTGAGCACTCAAAATCAGGGGTCGATCTTAACACTGTTTTACTAGCCCAAACACAAGTGCAAATTGCTCAGGGCTAATGCAGCTACCTCTCTACTTGTCCATCTTGACTAGTGCAGGTTTTCATGGCTGTTAATGAAGTTAAAAAAGTCTACTTTAGCAGGCTCTAGTCCTCACACTAATCTCACTCAATGTTCCAGATGGTCTGGTGTGGTTAACAGCTCATTAAGAGTTGCAATTATCTGGCAGTTCAAGAGATGGGTCCCACAAAAAACTCAATGTGAGTCATTATCACTCCATGGTTAGGACTTTCAGCTAGTGTCCAGGGTGTGATCAAGGGTAGAGTGCTGTTAAGTCACTAGCTTCCAGTTTTCTTAATGAGTCTCTGTCTAAAAATTTGTCCCATATTATTAAGACCAGTGCCCCTCATTTCCCTATATTTTGAGTGTCTGTATCCAATATTTCAGTGACAAAATGCGAAGAGGTATACACCCTGCAGGTGGTGGGTTTTATCCCAGCTTCACCATAACTTCCCTTTCCCTTCCAAATCTCTTAAATCTGTTCTTTCCCTTGACACCACTGCAGACCAGACTCTGAAATGACCATCCACTGATCCATAGCTGCCATTACTGGCAAGTGTGGGGGGTCCCCCGCTCTTCTAAATGGACCAAGCCAGCCGTCACTATTTAATTGTTTAATTGTTTAATTAGTATTTCGGAAAGACCTTTGAGCATGAGCTCTTTTACAAAGGTTCCACATCAGGGTGGACAATAAGACAATACACATATTCAGTGGTTACAGAGGCCTGATCATTAGGCATTAAAGAGTGATTACATGACTATTAGACAAATAGGAGAAAAAAACGGAGCAGTTGTAACTGAACACTAAGCTATTTCTAATCAGTTGTCCTAGGCAGCACATCCCTGGAAACCTCCAAATCCGTTGATAGACTATGGCAGAGTAACTGCATAGGGTTTAATGCTATCCCAGATGGCGAGAGGCTGGGTGACATTGAAACAAGGGGATTGGGTTTGAAACCAACCGCAAACAGCGAGAGGTGGGGGATAGTGAAACGGGGGCTGTGAAGGGGGAGCAGCTCCAGAGGGCTTTGTCAGTATGGTGTGTGTGGGGGTTGGGAGGGCAGTACCAAGTGTGTTTAAAGAGGACTGATAGCTTACTTAAGCCCTTGGCTAGGCTGGAATGGAGGCAGGGTTCTCCAGGTAGCCCTGCTGGGTGTTACCTTGGGGATAGGCCTGTCTATCAAGTGGGGCCTGAGAAGCAGGTGCATTTTGAGTTAGACATTAGGTGCTGTTTGAGACCTACATTGAATTGAGACAGGCTGTTGTTTGTTTGTAATTTCATCGGGAGTTCATTTATCCAGAGGGGTGCCCAATAGGAGAAAGCACATTGCCCTAGTGAGGTTTGGCAGAATGGTATGGACAGTGCTCCATTCTTCCTCCATCTGGTGATGTGTGTTGAGAGAGAAGCCTCAAGCAGGTTTCCTATCAGGGTGGTTTTTTTCCGAGGACTGCCTTCTTTCCCAGGAGGCAAGTTTGGTATTTGATCCTGTCTTTTAGGTTAAGCCAGTTTGTACGCTCATACAGGGTGCAAGTATGAGTGTAGTGATCTGCACACAGGGTGAGGCAGCATGCCTTATTGAGTGCAATTTGGACCCTTCTGAGCACTGTATCAGTAGCAGCTCCATAGACCACCAGCCCGTAGTCTATCGTGGAAAGCATGGAGCTAGAGACTGAGATTCGGATCGCTTCTGGAGTGAGGGATTTCTTATGCCTATAGAGGACCCCGATCTTTGTGTTTACCGCTTTGACAAGGGAGTATACGTGGTGTGTATAAGTGAAAGAGTCAACAATGGTGACTCCAAGGTACTTGAACAAGTGCACCTGCTCAATCTGCTCACCAGCCTTGTTGGTGACTACGAGGGGAACATGCTTGTGTTTGTTGTAGGGGCTGGATTGTAGCATGGCCTTGGGTTTCTTGTAATTTAATAGCAGCTTTTGCCTACTGAACCAGTCCTCGAGTTTATTGAAAGAGTTCTGTAGTTCTGTTTGTAGGGCAACCTGAGATGTGCTGCTGCTCAGCAGCACGGCATCATCTGCATACAGAATAAGTTTGGTGTCACAGGCTGTGGGTAGGTCATTTGCAAAGAGGCTGAAAAGCAGGGACCCTAGAATTGATCCTTGAGGGACACCTAGGAGTACATCTCTGGAGCTGGATAACGTCAGCCCGATTTTGACTCGCTGGCTCCTGTGTGTTAGGTAGTCATTGAACCAATTCACAGTGTTTGGTGCCACACCCAATCTTTGGAGCTAGAGTACTAGTAGAGGGTGGTTGACGGTGTTGAAGGCTTTGGTGAGGTCAATGAAGATGGACCCCACCAATTTGCCTTCATCCAGCACCTTATGCGCATAGTCAGTGTATTCCAGCAGTGCCGTGGTGGTACTGTGTTTTTGCCTGAAGCCATGTTGGTTTGGGCAGAGCAGATTGTACTTATTGAGGTATTCTGTATGTTGACTTGCCGCAATTTTTTCCAAAGCTTTGGATAGTGGGGATAGGATGGATATTGGCCTATAGTTTGACACCAGTGCCTTGTCACCATTCTTATGCACTGGAGTTACCAGGGCTTGCTTCCATACCTCTGGAAATTGAGCTAGGGCCAAGGATTTATTAAATAGCTTTGTTATGGGCATGATAAGAATATCAAGGGTGAGAGATAGTAACTTCATGTCTAGCCCGTCACACCCCAATCTGGTTTTGCCTAGGACTTTTCTGACCATCGTTAGGGCCTCCTTCACCGTCACCTTCTTAAAGTAGAAGGCTGGGTGGTTAGTTATGAGCACTATCCATACAATCACACCCTTATCCTACCCAGCATGTTCTTTCATCCTAAAAACAAAACTTTGGATCATGTATGGTACAAATATAAACTTTAATAAAATACATAATTTGAAAGCTTAAAATAGGCATTCCAGGGGTACATAGATCATCCTATATAGCATTAGTTCTCACACTTTCTGATAGTGAGCCTCCCCCAAGCCATGAAAAAGATTTTGAGCCTCCCTCCCTCAAATTTGGAAAAAAATCTTGGGCCTCCCCACAGAAAAAATAACTCCTATTTTGTACAGTACACCTGGAATAATGTGAAACTAATAACAACTGAGTATAATCTCTTTTTATTCAACTTATTGCTCTCCACTCCTGACCTGGCACCCCAGGTTATACTTGTCACTCCTTTTTTCTGACTCTTGTGCCCTTGTTACTCTGTTTGCTCTCTATCTGGAACAGCCAAACCTAGCCACTTCATCTCTCCCTCCCTTACCCTGTTGTTAAGCAACTTCCTATATCCTTACTTCAGGTCACACCTGAAAACATGCGGATTTCTGTGCCTTTCCCAGTCACTAATTTACATATAAATACCTACTATAGTGATGAGCCTTGACTCAGTGTGCCTTTCCAAGTTGCTAATTTGTATATAGATACCTATTGTAGAAATGAGCCTTGACTCAGCATGCCTTCCCCAGGCATTAATTTACGTATGCACACCTATAAATAAGCTTTGACTCAATGGGGACTTCCTGGTCAAATATTTGTGCATAAGTAAAGAAATTCACCTGCAATTATTCATATTTAATTTGTTTTATCTTTTCACACAAAACATCCAAAACTTAAAACTTAAATACTGTACATTCTCAGACTTGACTGGACCTCCCCTTGAACAATTTAGGGCCTCCCTTGGGAGGCTGGCCTCACCATTTGAGAGCCACTGCTAAATAGGAATAGAGATGGTATAGCGTTATGCATGTGCACTGTTTCTCCTGCGCTGATGAAAGGACAATGTTAAAGAAAAATGTGTTATTGTTGATGCAGAGCATATTAAAATCAGTGCTTTTAAAAATAAAAATGTTATAGTTTTCTATTTCCCAAGCCCCTTAGGAGTACATCTAAAATGTCTTTCGGTGGGGCTAATAAAGTAGCCCCCACCAAAGACATTTTAGATGTACTCCTGGCTCACTTGAGACAGTACAAAACTTTCAGAAGTACAGTTCTCCAGTTAACTATAGGGTGGGGGCTGAGATTGTCTTTCTCTGCCTGACTCTGTTCATTGCCCTGTGGGTGGTGGTGACAGTGTGGTGAGGTGCATGATGATGTCAGCTATTGTGTGTGTGCAGAGCTAGGACTGCTTGACTGAACATTTGCTGTTGTGATATCCACTAGTTTGGTGTGTGTGTGTGTGTGTGTGTGTGTATGTGTGTGTGTGTGTGTGCGCAGAAAGAGAAGAGGAAGAGAGGAGGCCATGGTACAAAACAATGGGGGGAGGGCTCACTGTGTTATGGCATTGTAGTCTTTTTTCTGCTGGGGAGATGAAAGCAATTTGGGAGCAGGATAAATGTGCAATCAGGATATTCCTTGGCTTGCATTGTTTTCTGTATAAGTGATCAAAATTTACCATTATAATTGAGGGCTAGTGCAACCATTTGCGGACCAGCGCAATTTTGAATCAACTTGCCTTGCTGGCGAGTGCTAAAAAAAATTTAGGTTGACCCCTGCTCACAATGGCTCAAAAACCTGACCAGCACAGAGCAAAATCAGATTTCCTGATCAGGACCCTGAAAACCTGATCACCAGGTAAAATACCTTACAGGTGGCAACCTTACAGGTGTCCTGTGATTTTATTTATTTTTTTACCATGAGAGACACACTAGGCTGAAAGCTTGTTTTCAGATGCAAGCTGGGAAGCACAAGGAAGTTAAGTGACTTGCTCAGGGTCACACATTATGTAAGTGGGGGCTGCGGAATTGAAACCAAGGTCTCCAGGTTTGCAGCTCAGAACCTTAAACAGTGCTATACTGCTTCCTATGATAATTCTCTCTATTCTCTCACACCTCCAAAAAAGTTAAATTGTTTAACTTGTTTGCAGATCAGAGTATCTGAGGTGTGAGTGTCCAGTGATGATGTCTTTGTCCTTACAGAAATGAATACGGCAGTAGTACCGTACAATTAAGTTCTGGCTCCAGGCTCAGTCAGATTAATTTCCAATGGTGAAGTCAGATAATTCAGTGCAGTCAATGGCACTAATTAAAAGATGCTGGTTAAACTAGTAGACCTGCTACTACTTTATTAATACAGGACTGGCAGGTTAGTTAGGTGTAAGTGTTGGATGTGTGTGCCGGGGCCCACAAGGAATGGAGTGGGGGCCCCGGCAGGGGGATGCACAGGGGCCCAGAATGATTAATGCCAGCCCTGCCAACAATCATCTTGTCAATAAAGCAGGTCCATGTAACCCATTTATTTCTATTTTACTACAGGGTTAATGTAGTACTCTTCCATGTAGCCGACCTCCCAGAATGCACCTGAATACAAGCTATCAAAGTTCAATGCAACTTTTCTGGTCAAAACCTACAGATAAATAAATAGGCTAAACACATAGTCAATGGAATAATAAAATCACTTTCCATAATGACTCTATCTTCAGAATCCAACTCCACATATGTGAGTATCCTAATGAATGGCAAAGAGAATTTAATAAATTATTTATTAATGAAGAGCAGACAGATTTGGATGAAAATTCATTTTTACAAATGTAGGAGTCTGAAGAGAGTTTGCTTAGAAATCTAATACAAGATTTTCCAAAACACTAGTGTATGTTAAAATAGTAAAGTAAAAGATATTTTGGGAAATGCTGGAAAGTTTGTCTAGTGGGCAAAAAAACTGACCACACACCTATTTAGAAGTATTGCTGATCTTCTGACTACTTTTATTTTTCCATACAGCTCTTTTCCCCTGACAGTCACGGAGTGGAGACTCTTCAGCCTCTCCTCACCCCTCCTGCCATCCCCAACCTCCATCAAGACTTGTCCAACTAGGTTCCACCATGGATTGCCCTAAGTGGTGGGGCCAGGGACGGAGGGCCATTATCCCTACCCCAGCACAGACATCCAGAAGTTGGTCGGGATCTCAAGTGGTAGAGTAGGCAGGAGCAGGCAAAAGAGGTTTCATATGCCTGCTTCCAGTTTCCTCTTTGCTGCTCCCTCCCCCAACTGTCAGCATGCAAAGATGCAGGGCATGGAGCATGTATGGTCACTGAGTCTTGCTCACTACCCTGCCACTGCTTCTCCACATGGCGCCGGTGGAGCTGTGGAACAGCTAGTCTCCCCTCCCCAGGAGAGGAGAGCTGTCAGTTGGACACTCAGTCCTCTACCTCCGCAGCCAACCCCCAGTGACCGAAGTATATTCCCAAACCCAGGTCACCAGCATGATGGGAGGTATGGTGTCCAGTGCCTTCTCCCTGTGTGCCACTGGGCCATCCTGATCCTTTAACTACTTATGGACTTCCAGTAATTTCCAGTGATGTGTGACTGGTTGTTTTTAGGGAGTTTCAGTTATTTTTGCAACCACAGAAAAATTTGATAACTCTCCCCATAGCAATCCTGTACTGCTTTATAAGTAACGGTGCTGCTGAGCTATTGTCATAACATTAAGAAAACACTAGAGAAGAGAAGAGCAAACACACTGGGATGACACTGCAACTTCATTTTGCTATTTGAAAAACCCCAGCAAACTTGTTCTTAAACAAAAAGGTTTGCACCCCTAGTGTAGGGTTAAACATGACAGTGCTTTCAACATGACAGTGCTTTAAAATTGAAAAGCTGATACATGCAGTAAAGAAGAAAATGTCTGAGATTATGAATACAGCATTTTCCATTTGGGAGTTTCTTCCTAAACAGCGTAAGTTAGTTAGCAATTACTGTGGAGGGGAAGAGCAACAGAATTGTTCCATGAGATTGTAAAACAAAGAGTACTGGGTCTTGTAAAATATTTTTTTACTTTCCTGTAGTGCTCTGCGGAATTTTCAAATTCTAGCAGAATGGAATTCCATGGAATATTCAAACTTCCACTGAAATTCTGTCAAATTCCACCAGAAACAAAATGATGGAATTCCACAACATAAAATAGTTATGGAATGATTTTCCATGGAAAAATCACTGTTCCACAGAATATTATTATGCAGATCTCAATATTTTCTGCTGAAATTCTTGCAGAATAATTTTTTGGGGAATGAAAAATACTGTTCCGTGGAATATTATTCTGCGGATCACAGTAGGTGGAATTCCACAGACGAACAAGTGAAATTCTGGTGAAAATTCCACCGGAGGAATGTTTATTCCGCACTAATTCCACTGGCAAAAATTCCTCATTCCGCACAGTACTACTTTCCTGGTTCAGTGTGAAGAAAACCATGTAAGCCTAGAAGAGAATCACATTCAGAAAATAATATGTGGCAATATTAAGAAATTCCATTTAGTTCAGGTACTGAGAAAGAGTATGTGAAGGATGCCCAGACTCCTTATGAAATGCATGAACTTCCTGAGAGAATAATTAGGATAACACTGAAATACACAACGCTCAGCATGATTCACAAATAAAAGCTCATACCAGACCTAATTAACTTTTTTCAACTCACTAATAAGGCACTAGACACAGGAAAGTCCACAGATCTAAGCTACCTGGATCTAAGGTAGGCCTTTGATACCAAATCACAAAATTTACTGATAAACAAACTTAGAAAGGAGGGAATACCAACATAGTATTGCCACCTGTCCAGTTTTAGACAGGATAATGTGTTTTTAGTGTCCTTATCCAGTCATCCAGTTTTGCTTAAATGTAGTCTGGTTTTTGGACCATTTTGAGTGCTTAAGCACTCTTAAAACTAATTGCATCAAACAATTCACTGTTTTAGCTGCATTTCCAGGTTGCAAAGAAATTCTTATGTCACAGGCCTTTCTTTGCTAAACCAGTCTGTCTGGAAGGTGCAAAGTATGGCCACTATGACCATTAGCAGTAAATCCACCTAATCTTCTCCACTCTGAATTTTAAAGAACTGCTGACATAATGTTTGGCTGTAGGCAGGCAACCCATAACATGGAGTTTCCTGTTCCTGGAGCTATTCTAATCTTATATTAACTTTTTTGTCAAAAAAGTTATTACCTCATTAAAGCTCAACTCGTAACATCTGCATACAAGCTGAGAGGCCACCAAGCGCTGCAGCCCAGCCCCTAAAAACAGCACAATTATGATGCGATGTAAGGAAGAGGACTGCAGGCACTCTATAGAGGATACATAGATACATAGATACATAGACTGTGTCGGCAGATAAGGGCCTATGGCCCACCCAGTCTGCCCGTTTGAGCTTGTAAGTTCAGTTTGTTTTCCTAGAAGTCTTTTGCCCCTTACCCCTGACCTCTAGAATTCCTTTATGTCTATCCCATGCATTCTTAAATCCCGTGATTGTTTCAGCCCCCACCACTTCCTCTGGCAGGGTGTTCCACTTGTCCACCACCCGTTCTGTGAAGAAATTCTTTCTCATGTTTCCTCTGAATCGTCCTTCCTCCAACTTCATCCCATGCCTTCTAGTCCTGGAACATCTTTTTCGCTTAAAAATAGTGTTTTCCTGCACCCTGTTCCTCCCTGTAAGATACTTGTATGTCTCTATCACATCCCCTCTCTCCCTCCTCTCCTCCAGGGAGTACATGTTCAGTTCCTTCAACCTGTATTCGTAGGACTTGTGATGCAATCCATGCACCATCTTTGTTGCCCTCCTCTGAACCTTCTCTACCCTGTCTATGTCCTTACGTAGGTATGGTCTCCAGAACTGTACACTGTAGTCCAGGTGGAGCCTCACTAGTGTCTTGTATAGCAGAATTATGACCTCCTTTTCCTGCTGGTGATGCCCTGCCTATACATCCCAGCATCCTATTTGCTTTACCTGCTGCCTTGTCACACTGTTTCCTACCTTGAGGTCATCAGAGATGACAACCCCAAGATCCTTTCCTGCTTGGTGCATGCTATATCCTCACCCCCAACTGATATATTGTGCCAGGGTTTTGTGCCCATATGCATTATCTTGCACTTCTTTGCATTGAATTTCAACTGCCAAACTCTTGACCATTCTTCAAGTTTCTGCAGGTCGCTTCTCATTCTGTCTACACCTCTGGTGTGTCTACTCTGTTACAGAGCTTTGTGTCATCAGTGAACAGTGAAATTCTGCCTTCTAGATCCCACGCAATGTCACTGATGAAAATGTTGAATAGGACTGGTCCCAGCACTGATCCCTGTGGTACCCCACTGGTCACTCTTCCTCTGTGGAGTGACAGCCATTTACCACCACCCTCTGTGTCCTGCCACCCAGCCAGTTACCTACCCACCACACTACTGCCCTGCCCACACCCATATTCCCCAGTTTGTGTAGTAGTCTTCTATGTGGCACAGTGTCAAAGGCCTTGCTGAAGTCCAGATAGGCCATGTCCACTGCCCTCCCTGATCCACCTCCCTAGTCACCCAGTCAAAAATTCAATGAGGTTGGTCTGACATGACCTCCCTGGTGAAACCATGCTGCCTTGGGTCCTGTAGTCCATTGACAACCAGATGTTCCACCAATCTCTCTTTCAGTAGTGCTTCCATGATCTTCCCCACTACCGAGGTGAGGCTGACTGGTCTGTAGTTCCCTGTTTCCTCTTTGTTCCCACTTTTGTATAAGGGGACTACATCTGCTGTCCTCCAGTCTTTGGGTACCGCCCCTGTTTCCAGTGATCGGCTAAACAGGATAGCCAGAGGTTCAGCCACCACCTCTCTTAGTTCTTTAAGGACCCTGGGGTGCACCCCGTCTGGCCCCATTGCTTTATCAACTCTTATTACTTCCAGTTCCTTCAGGACCCTTTCTCGTGTAAAGGGATGTCATAGGATGGCTGGAGGGGGCCTCCTAAATGTACCTAGATAGGAAAACATTTTTATAGCTTATATGCCCTCACATGTTCCTTTTTGTTCATCCCATATTCTGATAATGTTTTTGGTCCATTTTTGTTAAAGTAATTTTTATGGCCTTTATCACTACATTGATTACTTCGCTCCTGAGTCCTCAGCAGCTACTGCTCTCATGTTTTATGCTACCTGAACATTTTGTGGTATTAACTATACCATTTTATATTGCACATTGCCATGTACTCTTTGTAACCTTGTATCATGGCATCACTGTACTCTTTGTATATGTAATCCATTTGTATGCTTTGCTTATGTATGTAACCCTTTTTTTATGTTGTTAAGTACCCCCAGGTCCATCTTGAAAATGAGCTTTGCTCAATGGTGTTCGCCTGGTTAAATAAAGATGTGGATTGACTGATTGATTGATTTTACCATGATATTAACAATGCTATTACAGGCCCTTCTGATAAATAGCATGGAATGGTGTGCCTGAAATTGTGGGATGTCTTAGAAATATGAAAATATGCAGCAGTAGCTACAGAGGTAAAGGGAACTCAATGCAGAACCGAGGGTACCACATTTATTAACAAGCATTTGTCAATGCCGAATGTTGTCGAGCTGGCATTGGCAGTGGCAGTGGCGGAGCTAGAGACACACAGCACTGTGATTTTGTTAATGTGTCCCAAAAGGTGATTTTCCACAGTGAGCATACCATTGTGCGCCACTGCTGTGGAAACGCATTTTGGGCAGGCTGTGAAAAATGGCAGCTGGACTGTTGATAAGGAGGTGTGCACAAATGCCAGTGGTGAAAATGTGGCTTAAAAATATTGCTGATTTATGAAGTTACAAGGGTGCATGGAAACTGCGCAATGCACGCTTGCAACACACTCATTTTATGGATTTTTGGCACCAGATTTTCAACATAGGTATTTTAGGACCTCTGCTCATAAATAGTGTCACTGTCATTTTCTCAAGCAGTCCCAAAAACTGATTTCGCACAGCAACCATGCAATTCTATGCCGGACATGCGAAAACACATTTCAGCCATCTGTACCGTTCATAAGGAAGCATGGAAAAATGCCAGTGATGAACAACTGGAGTGAAACTATTACAAATTCACAAAGTCATGAGCGTGTATGCAAACTGCACAATGCACACTCATAAAACACTCATTTTATTGATTTTTGTCCCCAAATTTTCAACATAAGCATTTTAGGACATCTGCTAATGGACAGTGTCACTGTCATTTTCATAATGTGTGTCTTTAAAATGGACTTTCCACAGAGACCACGCTATTCTGCACCGGAACTGCGAAAACAGATTTTGGTCAGGATGTGAAAATGACAGCTGTACTGTTCATTAGGAGGTGCAGAACAATGGCACCATTGAAAATATGGAGTGAAAATATTATAAGTTTGCGAACTTATGAGCGTGCATGCAAACTGCACAACGCACGCTCATAACACAGTCATTTTATGAAGCATTGTCACCAAATTTTCAACATAGGCATTTTAGGACCTCTGCTCATGAACAGTGTCACTGTCATTTTCATAATCTTCCCTGAACACTGATTTCCCCCAGCGACCATGCTATTCCGTGCAGGAAGTGCAAAAACACATTTTGGCCAGGATGTGAAAAATGACAGCTGTACAGTTCACAAGAAGGTGTGGTAAAATGCCAATGTTGAAAATCTGGCTTGGAAATATTGCGAATTCACTAACTTATGAGCGTGCATAGCAACTGTGTGACACACGCTCGTAAAACAGTCATTTTTTTTATTTTTCCCATCAAATTTGCAACATAGGCTTTTTGAGAGCCCCCTCATGAACAGTAGCACTGTCATTTCATTACTCAGTCCTGAAAGGTGATTCTGCGCAGTGACTGTGAAATCACCTTTCGGGACCGAATAATGCCATGACAGTGCAAGAATTCATGAGGAGGAGTCCCAAAAACCCCATGTTGAAAATTTGCTGCCAAAATTCCCCAAAATGCCTGAAATATGCATCAAAGTTGAAAACAACCCTATTTATTCCATTATACAGCTTACCGGCATTTCCTCAGTTCGCGGTCAGCTTTAAAGCGTGCAGACGTGTTCCCGGTCCACCAACGATCATCACACCATACTCTGGAGGTAAGTATTGGGTGAAGGGGGGGTGTGAGGAGGCAGGGTGCACAGAGGGTGGGTGCGGGTGAGGGCAGGGAGACTACAAGGGAACGTTTTTGTTTTGCAGGTAAAAAATAAATAAATAGAACATCGTGGGACAGTTTATTTCTTGTAGGGATTTGGCATGCGGGGGTGGGCTCTAGCGTGCCACCCTAACTGTTTGGGGGTCTGTAGCCGATGGGGATTGGGCACCCTCGTCGACACACAACACAAGGGGAGGGAGGAATTTATGCAGATTGGGCACCTTGCAGCACACATAGAAAGTGGGAGGGCTGAGCTGAGATTGGGCACCCCTCGGCATTTAACAATGCGGGGTTCTTTATGCTGACGAGGAATGGGTTCCCCATCAGGACACAAGAAAGGGGAGACAAGAGCCTAGGGATTGGCCACCCCTTGACATCTAACAAATGGGGGGGTGTGCT
Organism: Neoceratodus forsteri; assembly: GCA_016271365.2. Taxonomy (NCBI): domain Eukaryota; kingdom Metazoa; phylum Chordata; order Ceratodontiformes; family Ceratodontidae; genus Neoceratodus; species Neoceratodus forsteri. Next base: position 534,504,731 of record CM057449.1, on the reverse strand, counting down.
TTATGCGACAGGGAGTGGGATCCCCGTCCAGCACTCTCTCAAGAGGGGCAGGGTAAACCAACAGGGGATTGGGCACCCCTGAAGTCAGCAGTTTGGCGGCCACTGTGCCACCATGCTCATAATGTCAGTGAGCACATCAAGGGACGGTCTGCTGCATCTGACGAGCTTTGCTCAGATTGCAGCGGACCTTTTCTTAGATGTGCTCACCACATTATGTATGCTTGGTGTGGCGCCAGCATGCAGACTGATTCTGGAATGAGGGACGCACCTATTGGTGTGTGCCCTGCATTTTCCCAACAGTGACCATGCCTCCAAAGCTGCACTACCACCAGATGTTGGCTACGCAAGCGTGCCAACAAAAAAATTGGTCAAAGCATATCAGGTGACATGACTGACATGGAAAAGAAAGAGTGGAGAGTGTTTAGCAGAGTTTAGAACAACAAGTGCTTAATGAGCTTGCTACATCCACCAGACCCGGGTTTGATTTTCGCAACCTGTACTTGCATACTGTGTGACCCTGAGCAAGTCATATAACCTCCCTGTGCTCCTGCTGGTCTCCCTGAAAATAGGCCTTGTGCCAAGTGGAAGATACCTGGTTACCAAAGTACAAAAATAAATAAATATATAAAAACTAACCATACAACAATGATTTCCTACCACTTTTAAAGTCTATTCTGACATTGCAAATGGCTTTGGAGGAGGAGCAATGTACTCATCAGTCAAAAACAGGGGTTGAACCAGGGGCAGGGTTTGAGGTGTGGTTTAGCATTTGGTTTTCACCTTATCCTAAGGTAGCAACCCTATACCAGCAACCTTCGCAGACTGGATTACAGACTGGTTGACCAGTAAGTGACAGATAGAGTGAAAGAATAATACTTAGAGTGGGGAGAAGTGACAAGCAGAGTACCCCAGGAATCAGTGTTGTACACTGCATTGTTTAATTGTTATATTAAAGACATGCACACAGGCCTCCTAGGGTGGGTACCTAAATGTGCCGATGACATTAAGGTGGTTCTACAAACTGAAACTATTTCTTATTGTAATATAATGTAGAATAACTTGGATTAACTGGACCTGTGGGCAAAAATGTCATGGATGATTTTTAATGTCAAAAAGTGCAATGTCATGCATTTTGAAAAACACAACCCAAGATTTCAGTATACTCTAAATGGATAAAATAAATTAAGGGAATCAAATGAGGAAAGAGATTTAGGTGTGGTGATCATGAGTGAGCTCAAATGGGGAGACCAGAGCCAAACGTCCAAAAATAAAGTAAACTATGTGCTAAGCTGCATTAAACAGAATATTGTTGTTTTTTTCTTATTCTTTTTCCCCCTGCTGGAGCAGGGCTGCTCTTTCCACCCCTCCTGCCTCATCACTTGACATCCCAGGGACTTGCCTCAATCCCAGTGTTCTCCTATGGTTGTCCCCTGAGACGGGGGGGGGTGGTTCTGTCTGACAACTGAATAGATCTGGTGTCTGGGAGAGGGCTCTGTAGCCAGGTGTGGTGCCTGTGAGGGGATGATATCATCTTCTCCCACTGCTGGCTATTTTTTCCGCATCTCCTCTCAACAGAGGAGTGAACGTGCAATGCCATCCAGACATGCATACGCATGCTTTTGTGCATAGCACATCAATGGATGCCACTCCTCCATTCCCCCACATTGTGGTCCTGGCTGCCTGTTCCTCCAGCAAATGTTAGCGGTCAAGCAAAAGCTGTGGCTGATGCCCCCCACAGAGATGGAGAGCTGTCCGAATGCTCGATCCTCTTCTCCCTGGCAACCCTCGGATGTCCCAACATAGTTCCCAACCCCAGGTCACTGGCACAGTGGCATGTGAGGCTTGGTGCTTTCGCCCTCCACATCACCAGGCCAGCAAACAGAATATCGTTAGTAGGAAAAGGGAGGTATTGATGCCATTGTATAGACCGTTGGTTATGCCGCACTTAGAATATCTAATAGAAGTATAGAGCCCACATAACAAAAAAGATATAAATGAAAAATAAATGAAATCTGTTTCTCGGAAATGATTAAGGGATTGGAAGATAAAGCGTATGAGGAAAGACTGGGGTCACGGAATATGTATACACTAGTAAACAGAGCACAAAGCGAGGCTATTATTATGACTTATAGGGCCAGTAAGGATCAGAATTTATCCAAAACATTACATCTAAAAGCAAGAGAGGTCAAACTGGGAATGAGAATGCATAATTATTAGTACAAAGGATAACTTTTTAATACACGGTAAAGAAATAATTGTTCGCACAAAGGGTGATTACAAGATGGAATACAATGTCATCTGACACAGTGAACAGTGGGTCAGTAACTATCTTTAAAGTAACCTGGAAAGATTTCTAAATACGGTAACTTTACTGGGGTATAACATGTGAGAATAGACAGTCAATTCATAAGAGCCGGCGCCTGCCTTTGCCTGAAATCTTTACTATGATACTGTGTAGTGCAAAATGAAGGACATGTATTGGGACCTTTAGCAAAATTCATATTAAATTGTCTCACAAATAAATTGCAATAGTATTTTCCACTGAGTTTCCTAAGTGTAGCTGGATTGGCCAGCATAAAGCTTTGTAAAAACTGTTGCCTGAGAGTTGCCACTCAATTTTGTACTGCATTATAGCAGAACTGCAGTTCATCACAGTTCAGTTGCAGAAACATTTGATAAAAGTTTCCTTTAACTGGTTTTGTTGAAAATCAACAGAATGTGAGCTGCCCGTGTACTGCCAACATTAAACAGCAATTCAAAACCAACTCATTGGCTTGACAGTTTAGTAAGAATTTTGCTGTTGGTTTGAAATTTGTATTCTCTCTGCCTAGCATCATTCATGACACAAGACCACTCCTTCCCCACTCCTTCTGCTAAGAAAGCTGCAGTCTGTCAGCTGTCAGTTCTGAGTTAAAGAGAAATACACTATGGGTTAGGCAGAGGGAGATTCACTGATCTGAGAGTATTTTTACTCTACCACTGCTGCCCCTGATCATGGATCTGTTACTGGGGGAGTTCCTTGCTAGAAATGGTCCTTTAGAGTAAAGAGGTTGGGCTAGGGAGATTGTTGATTACAGGAGCTCTTGCATGTCCTGGCATGTTTCCAGGAAGATTTCACATAGACAAAAATACAGCAAAGTACTATATATTGGAGGATGGAAGGGGGTGGAGAGAGATAAATGACTGGGGAGAGGGGGCCACAGGACTATCTTTGGCCAAGTATTGGGGAGGGCTAGAGGTTTTTGGGTTTTTCCTTGCTTATTTTCAAACAAATAAGAACCAGATTATCTTGTGGTCCCTAGAAGGTAAAGTACCCACACACCTCTAGAATTAAATCTACTTCTGGTCAAATTGCCTTCACGTTGTGCTTCCCTGAACATTGGGTCTCTCTCCCACCTTCTATTTGGTCTGTTCCCTCCTTTCTCACTCTGAAATCTCTCCTCCATGATGTCTCTACTCATTCCTGTAGTTGCTTTTGGTATTGGGGTGGACTCTTGACACCTGCCTTCCGCCACTCACTGTCTCTAGCAGTGCCCTTCTCCCCCAGTCAACAGTTACTACTCCCTACTCCTCATTTTTGGTTTTGTTCACTGTTTGATTGTTATTTTGCTATTTCCACAATTTGCTGTATGATACTTTACTGTGTGGCAATCTTAATCTTAAGCATTCTCGTAACTGTATGTTACATTGTACTTATTTCCTTATTGTATTCTTTTTTGTACATTGTGCTTTCTGCCATTACTGTTCTCTTCTCTTCTCTCCCAGAACACATCTGGAAAAGAGCTGTTACCTGCTCAGTATGACCTTCCTGGTAAAACATTTGAAATACATAAATAAGTAAACAAATAAATGTGTGTGTGCATGCATGTTTTTTATTCATGTGTCCCACTGAACTCTGATAGCTTGTTTCCAGGTGTGTCCTGGGGGTGGGTTACATGGACCTGCTTATTGATGAGGAAATGTTGGTTACAACACTGGGGGAGACTCCCCTGCTCTTCATCAATAAGTGCCATAACTTCCACTCAGACAGTGACTAGAGAAGGGCAGAAAGGCCCTCAGTTTAATGTCTCATCTGAAGGACGCCACCTCAACAGTGCTGTACACCTATGTACTGCACTGCAGTGTCAGTTATTGATAGTACCCTAATACCTGGTGTGGGACTAGAACTCACAACCATCTGATCTTCTGGCCCCAGAGGTGAGTATACCACCTACTGAACAACCGAAGTGTTTGGGTTCAAGTACATTTAGAGGAGAAGTTCAGCATTATACTTGATATCCAGAGACATAAATATGCAATATGCATGATATAATACTGTGTGATCCTGAGTAAGTCACTTAACTTCCTTGTGTTCCCAGGTCACATCTGGAAACAAGCTTCGGCTTAGTGTGCTGCTCCTGGTTAAACAATGTTCCCTTGCCCTTCCTTCCCATATAAAATCTTCCCTATAAGTTGCTTTTTAAATTTATTTATTTATTAGCTTTTGATGACTTGGTAAGTGTGCTAGGCAAGAAACCTGCCTATTTTCAGGAGCGACCCCAGAGAATACAGGTACAGTAGTGCAGCAAAGACATCATTGACAATAATGAGTTACAAAGGCAGAGATTACTGTCAAGACAATTGACATAAACACATTAAAAACAGCATAAGAATAACAATGAAAACTACAGGTTAGAGCAGTAAGAAAATTGTTGCAAAAGAAATTATACATTTAACAAGTCTATAGCCCTAAATAGAAATTAACAGGAGAAACAGGGGGATACAGAAATGGGCAAGAAAGTAGCAATAGGGCAAGCAGCAAGCCTTAAGTGCAGTCACAGTAGCCTGGGACATTAAAGTGGGAGAAAAGAGCACGCTTAAAAGCTAGGTGAGTTGAGGAGTTCTTCATCTGAGGTGGTAGTGAGGTCCAAAGCTGCAGGGCAAAATAGGAGAAAGCCTGCTCGCCCATTTTAGTAAAGCAGGGCTGAACCGCGAGCAGGGGGAAGGCTGCACACCTGAGGACATGAGAGTGAGAGATGGGGTAAGCATGGCCCCGAGAGCCACAGGGTGAGGCATTCTAGTCAAAGAGTCAACAAAACAGCCTACTGCATATGATCTAAGGGATATGGGAGGCAGCCAATTTAAGGCAGAGTAAAGACGGCAGTGGCGGGTCGGATGTGGAGCCAATAAGGTGAATCTGCAGATGTTGTTGTACGTAATGTCCCATTTACAGAGTACTACAGCAATGGCATGTGAGAGGACAGGGAGAGCATATGGCAGTTGTGGCAGTAACACACCTTTCGCGACAGCAATCCTGGTGGCTGGAGTAAGTGAGTGTCGCACTCTGTAGACCACGCCAATCTTAGAGTTAACTGAGCGACAGACCTCATTGACATGTGCAGCAAAATCCAGAGCTGAATCAAGCATTACACCAAGGTATTTGAAAGATAATGTGTTAGAGACTGGAGACTCTTCACAGCCGCAAACCAGAAGATTATGGGCCACAGTCGATACCCATCTAGAGGATCAAAATAGCATGGCCTGGGTCTTAGATAGGTTTAAGATCTGGTAATTTGAGGAGAATCAAGATTGGAGGTTCTGAAAGGCAGTCAATAATTGTTGATTTAGGTCAGTCATAGACTTAGAGGCCGAGTAAGATACTAGGTCATCCACATACAAGATGATGTTACAGGGTGGGGAAGGGCTGGGGATATCATTGATAAAAAGGGAAAAGAGTAGGGGCCAAAGAATTGAACCCTGCAGGACGCCAGAAGTGATAGGGGCAGGGATGGAGAGAACCTTACAGAAGGCGACAGTCTGAAAGCAATTTTCAAGATAGCTAGCAAACCAAGAGAGGGTGGAGCCAGAGGATCTGAGAGATTGCAATTTGTCCATAGTAGGGGGTGATGTACCATGTCAAATGCTTTAGAGAGATCAATGAACATGGCTCCGGTGAGCAGACCCTTGTCCATATTACATCAAGTGGGTAAGGGCAGTAGTTATACTGTTCCCAGTCCTAAAGCCATGTTGATATGGGGATTGAAGGTTAGAGTGGAGCAGGTATTGAGAGACCTGATAATGAATAACTTTCTCCAGAAGCTTACTGAGCGAAGGCAGAAGTGAAATAGGACGATAGTTTAACAGGAGTTTGGGATATCCTTTCTTAAATACCGGTATAGTCCTGGTGATTTTCCAGGCAGAAGGGACTGAGGCTGAGCTGACTGAGAGATTGAAAAGCTTGGTAACTGGTTCACAAGATGAGGCGAACTGTCTAAGGATCCTTGGATCAATTCCATCAGGACCTGCACTGCCGTGAGCAGTAATAGTTCTAAGTAACTTAAGGACTTCCTGGTGTGTAACTGGGGTAAGCACAAGAGTGGTGGGAGCTAACACAGGTGAGGGGGCCTGGGGAATAACAGGAGGAAAGGGGGTAGGAGTGGGGTAGGAAGAATAAAAAAGAGGGCGTTGAAGGCACTTGCTATAGTGAGAGGATTGTTGCAGTGGATATCATTGATGAGCATTTCTTTTGGAATCAGTCTTATTATTCCTGAGAATTTCCTTACTTTGAGACCAGTAGCATTTTGGGTTTGAGGCAGAGGCACTGAGGAGGTTCTGGTAGTAAATACTCTTAGCAAGGCAAATATCCTTTTTACAGGTGTTTCTCAATGACCTGTAGGCATCGAAGTCAGCTTGAAGGGAGGAGGACTTCCAGACCGACCATAGTTTATCCCTATGTTTCAGCAGCTGGAGTAGGGGGCGCTTAAGCCATTAGTGACCTTCCCTTTTACCCTACATGTAGTAACCAGAATGTGTAGGTTCTGAAGCGAGACAAAGGTAGCATTGAAATACTCAGTCGCACAGTTGATATCATCAGTCGTTTACAGAGGGGACCAGTCCAACATGGTTTAGATCATGCAGGAAAGCAGCAGGATTGAGGTTTGAGAAGTTGGAAAAAGATAGTAGTTTGGGGGGAAGGAGCGAGATGAGGAGTCCCAAACACAGAAAACAGGGTAGTGATTGCTGATAGTCAGGAAGAACACCAGCATTTAGAGAAATTCTCCTTCCTATTAGAATCCAATCTAGGAGGGTGTTGGAGGATCCCTGATGAGAAATTCTAGTGGGAGCCTGGATTAATTGAGCCAGGTTGGCCTTGCTGGTAATGGAAGATAGGAGAGAGGAATGAGGCCCGGCTCAATCCTGGTTAAAATCTCACAAGCAGATAACCTTGTTTTTCCCAGACATAGATGGCACCAGCTCAATAAATTCCTCAAGACTTTGTCTGGAGTATTTGGGAGGTATATAGACACAGAAGATGTGAAGAATCTTGACACCCCCAAGCAGAAGGCGGGAATGAAGGACCTCACAACTTGTCAGTGAGGGACCCTGCATGATAGAGATGTTAAGATGAAATTTGTAGTACAGGGCCAAGCCCCCACCTCTTTTAGAGCTAGGGCAATCAGCCCAAAGCATATTGTAGCCTGGAATGGAACAGAAGGAGTCAGCCATAGAGGGCTTCAGCCAAGTTTCAGAAAGGGCTAGGATGTCAGGGTTGTTAGCACTTTCCCAAGCCTCGAGTTCAGGGAGGTTGGCATTGAAGCTTCTTATGTTAATGTGTGCAAAGGTGAGACAGGATGATTTTGACAAGCATTATGCAGCCTGAGACTGGGTTGTATTTGCAGAGATAGGAGGGACAGGGTTGGTTTCAACATCACCAGCCAGGGTGAGGGACAGGGTTATTCTCCATAACGTTGCAGTCAGCATCGACTGAGAGGAGCAACCAGGGGAGAAACAGAACTTCCGCAAGATATAACTATGCAGCACCCTTAGATATTTGTTGCTAAGTCCTGTCAGGGGTGGAAGATAAGGATCAGACCCCACCAACACGTTCGAGTAGCAGAAGTTCCCAAGTGAATAGGAATGGCAATTTGAGGGAGGCACAGGAGGGAGAGCAGACAGTTCAAGAAGAAATAGCACGGAGAGTACTAGCATGAGGGGGTGTAAAGCCCTCGGATACATGGTAACAAGGTGTATAAGTAGGGAGAGGTGTGGGCAGAGATAATGAACAGAGAAGAGGAGAGGCAAGTGAAATGAGCATGAGATGAGTGTAAAATGAGAATTAGAAAATGTGTAGAAGTGTAAATTACAGGTACAATAAGAAATAGAGGTAACAGAAGCCAGTGGGACACAGTAAGAGAGAAAATCTGATTATTAATAATAGGCTGAGTTCAGAGAAACAGCAGCCAAGCAGGAAAGAGAGGTTGCACAGCAGGGAGGGAGAAGGAAGGTGTCAAATGCCCCACCAGGAGAGAAACAGCTAGGGAGATTTGCTTAGGGAGCACTGGGGCAGAGAAAGTTGGAAATATCCAGAAGAGGACAGGTGACCACTAGTGGGGAAGATATATAAGGAGCAAATGAGAAACTCGGGAGACAGAAAAAAATACAAGAAGTCAGCGTAAATATTTATCATTAGCTAAGGGTGGGAGGGAATTGAGGCGGGTGGGGAGCAGTTACGCAGCAACTGTGGGGAGGCAGCCTTGTGTGCTCTCTAAAACAGATGCGATGTCCAGGCTTCAGCTGCCTAAATACAATTGGTTGCTGCAGTTCCTAAACCCAATTTACAAGCAGCCACAAGTGGAAACTGCAAGCCAGGGATCGGTGGGTGAGAGGTGCTGTTTTTGAAAATACAGATACTCTCTCAGTGGAGCAGTAAAATTGCCTTCGGGACTCCTTGGAGACAGCAGCTGGCAGGAGCTGAAGAAGGCGGGCAGCGGTGGCTTGTAATTGAGCTGGGCTGCACTCCGCCAGCATAGAGGAGCCTGTCATGGCAAGGATTGCCTAAGGGGATAAGCAAAGAAATAATCATGGTTAAGTAGGGCTGGAGGCAGAGGGCGTGGATCACAGAGGGGAACAAGAATGGAACTTAAGATGGCTGGGCTGGCGCCAGGGCCAAATCGGTGGGAGGGCTTAACAAGTCAAGCACCCGACTTACTGGGGGGTGGAGAAATGAGCAAAGGGGCCAGAAAGCAAAAAGGCAGCAGTGGATTTTGAAAGAAGTGTGTTAGGGTGAGCACAAAGTGGGGTTGAGGGAGGTTGTGAGTTGGGAGAGGGAAAGGTGGGTCTGAGTCCAGGCTGACTTAAAATAATCTGCTGTGTAGGCAGGAACAAGATGGTGGGAGAGAGTGAGACTGAAAGGGAGAGAGTAGATAGAGAGAGGGAGAGACCCAGAGTGGGCAAAAACAGCAATACAAAGGTTTATCCTGAAGCAGGAGTTATTAGAGCACTCTGACTTTAAGCAGACTATTGGAAAACAGCATTCACTTTGGTTTGAAAATGATTTTTAGAAGCAGTACCGACAATGAGACGCTGACTTTAACAGACGATTGATTAATTAACCAGCAGGCAGTCTGATTTTAAACTGGTTTTAGAAGCAGTACTTTAGTATGAGACTTTGACTTCTACAGACTATTGGTAAATTGAACAGCTGGCAATATGGTATTTAAGCTAAATTGGGCTAGCTGCAGATACAACATACACAGTCCTACAATGACTCAGAACATGAATCAAGTGGCTGTTAGGCAGCCTTGTGTGCTCTCCAAAACAGATGCAATGTCCAGGCTTCAGCTGCCTAAATAAAATTGGTTGCTGCAGTTCCTAAAGCCATTTAGTGAGCAGCCACTAGCGGAAACTGCAAGCCAGGGATCGGCGGGTGAGAGGTGCCATTTTTGAAAGTACAGATGCACTCTCAGCAGAGCGGTAAAATTACCTTCGGGACTCCTTGGAGAGAGCAACTGGCAGGAGCTGAAGAAGGTGGGCAGCGGTGGCTTCTAATTGAGCCATGCTGCACTCCGCCAGCAAACAGGAGCCCGTCAGGGCAAGGATTGCCTTTAGGATTCCTTGAAGAGAGCAGGTGGCAGGAGCTGAAGAAGGCAGGCAGCGTCGCTTGTAATTGAGCTGTGCTGCACTCCACCAGCACACAGGAGCCCATCGGGGCAAGGACTGCCTTCGGGACTCCTTGGAGAGAGCAGCTGGCAGGAGCTGAAGAAGGCGGTCAGTGGCGGCTTGTAATTGAGCTAGGCTGCACTCTGCCAGCACACAGGAGCCTGTTAGGGCAAGGTGAACTTCCAGTGAATGACGGTTGCGTCTTGTACCTATAAGGAAACTGTTTATAATAAAAGACTCAGCATGAACAGTTGCTAAGCTACAGGCTATTGGGCTCTTTCAGGGTCCTAGTGCCTGGGTAAAAAGTTACCTCGCCCAACGCTCTCAAACAGTAAAAATCTCAGGAGTTCTCTCAGACTCAAATCCTGTTCTCTCAGGTGTTCCCCAGGGATCCATCTTAGGCCCTCTTCTTTTCAGCCTTTTCCTAAACTCTCTCCCCCAATCCTGCCCAGAACAAATAATCCTCTATACTGAAGATGCTGTGATTCTCTCCTCTCATAAGGATCTGAAACCCTTACTCCATAGCCTGCATCTTGCTTTCTCCAAGGTTGAGAAATGGTTCCTAGATCACAAACTGGTCCTAAACCACAAAAAAATAAAATCCATGCTGTTCTCAAGCTTGCAAAACAAGAAAAGGCAAATTCCTCTTGTTATCAATACGTACCCATGAAATACCCTCAAACAAGTGACAACATTTAAATAACCTTGGAATCACCTTTGATCCCGGCCTAACCTTTGCGACCCACATTGATAGTACAGCGAAAACTGTGAATCAACGCATTGGTATCCTGTACCGAAACAGACAGTTCCTTACCTAATCTGCGCTGAGGATTGCTACCCAAAGCTCTGTCATCTCTATCATAGACTATGGCTTAATTATCTATGGCTCTGCCTCAACTACCGCACTTAGGCGCATTACAACCTCCCTTAGCAAGGCCTGTCGGCTGCTCATTGGAGCTCAAAGACGCACTCATACATGTGAGCTCTACACTGAAACAGGCTGGTTATAGCTCTCAAATCGCATAAAGTACCTTACCTGCTTGATGGCAAAAAAATCTACCATGGGCCTCACTCCACCATGTATCCAAGACCTACTATGCCCGAATACCAGCATCCACTTCACCAGAAGTTCGGAACATCAGCTTCTCCAGGTCCCCCGATGCCGCACCACACAGGGCCAAAGATCCTTTGTCTATCGTGCCCCCAGCTAGTACAATGCTCTCAGCACTCTCATCACCTCCTCCACCTCCCTAGGAGTTTTCAAATCTAGGCTACATTCTCACCTCACAGCCTCCAGCTCCTGTGACTGCCTCGATTAAATTTTCCCCCTGGCTGTCTCTTGTTTCATCTACCACCCCTGATTCTTTTCTTGACAAGGCATCTGAGTAGCTCTAATCTCTCTATGTCTGCCTCCCCTTTTCTCCTCTTACCCCCTTCATTGTTCTTTCTCTATCGTATTCCTCTGATCAGCTAGTACTGTGTATGCTAAAGTATTTTTTGTTCGAAGTTTGACATTACTGTACTGCATTATACTGGTTTATGCCACTTCATAACTTGTTTGTATTCCTATGTAACTTTGACTTGTTTGTACACTAACGATGTGGAACCTTTGTAAAAGAGCCATGGCTCAAAGGTAATAATTCCTAGAACAATAAACTTAAACTTAAACTAAACATATCATGCAAAAGTATAACCGCAGTGCTGATGCAATTTACATGAACTGTGTCAGAAACATTACCCCATGTACTCTCCTAAACAATAAGCTTGCTATCATTAGTCATGCAACTTCAGGGCCTGCTCTTGTCCAAGCTGCTTTTAATATGCAAACTGGAGAGGGGTCAAAGTTTGATTGTAAGTATTAAATTATTTACTAGAGCCAACAAGTTTTGATCTGGATAAGAATTTCCCCTGAAAACAAACATGGAACACATGATTACAGCTCCTATGTACACACACACACACACACACACACACACACACACACACACACACAGGATAAATTTACTACCATAGTGAAACTGAAGATACTAATGTTTTACTGACTGCTTGGTTTATTTATTCCTTAAGTGAATATATATTACTGTGATCCATGACTAGTATATACTCCCTTACCATGGTTACAACTGCAATTAAGATGAGTAAACATCTAGGTTAAGCTCAAAGGGATTCAGATTTTTGTTTTTTAAGACTCTTTCTTCCCTTCTGGTCACTGCTTGGCTGGGGCTCCATCATTCAGCTCCTCCATTTCCATCCAGCTGGAAATCCTCTCTTACCTGTGGTCCTGGTCTTCTGACCCACCCGCAACACACCTGTGGGGAACCCTGTGGTTATGCCTTCAGCTCCACAGCATCTCTATCAATCCAGTGTCACCACAGGCGTGGGTGAAGGAGGGAGGTTGTCAGGACCCAGGAGAGCAGGATCTGGTATTGGACGTGGTGGCTGGAGTGACAGCTTCCTCCCAGCTAGAGGCAGTTTCCTAGTTACCCCCGCCCCAAGGCGTGGATATGCAGTGACATCCAGTGCGAGACAGGCATGCTCCTGCACCCGGCCCACAGACGTCAGCTGTCACCTCTTCCCCTTCCCAAAGTGGCCCTGACTGTTGCACATCCAGCCTCTGCTGTTTGTCGCTGGAAGCCAGGGAATCACAGCCTACCCTCCTAGGAGAGGAGAGCAGTCCTCCAGACACTCAATCCTCTCCCTCCCAGCCAACCCCTAGCACCCTGAGCTCACTCCCAACCATGAGTCACCAGCATGGTAAGAGGTAAGGCACTAGGTACCTCAGCCCTCTACACCACTGGGGTTTAGATCTGTACTGGGATGAGTTGACATGGTTCACCTTTGCAAACTGTTGAACTGTATTACTGGTACTTTTTTTAAACTATTGAAAGCACCTGCTCCATCCCTGTTTCTAGGAGAACCAAGTTTACTTCTCATCCAGGTGAGGGCCACTCATACCCAGATTCTGCACCATCTCTTGCCACCAAGAAATGGGGATCCTGGATAACAGGTACCACATGGCACTATTAACAGACATACTACTCACAAATACTGTAGACTGCCCACACTAGAAGCTAGAATCAACCAAGCTGGTTGTTTATTTATCCCTTTTTACGTGTTAAGCAATGAGTGCCACTTCCAGTTTGGGCTACTACTATTCTGTCATCTCAAACCATTTAACTTCATTAGGATTGACATTTATGCCTGCTACTGTATGAGCATCCATGTAAAACAAGCCTTATTGTAAAGTTACAGTACTTTGTGGCTATCACATCTGTACAGGATAGCCTCTATGTTACAGTTATTTAATTACTGTCTGTTCATGACTATTACTATTTATAGTTACCAAAATCATGTTTATAGTGACCCAGGGAATAGATATGCCACAGGTACACAAACAAAGCACATTTTTCCCCAAAGAAGGTGAGACACTGTACTGGGGGCTACAAGGCATGCACTTAAATTTAGGATGCTAGGTACTGATAGAGGTGTGAAAAGCTGCCAATATTTATGTCGCAAAAAATGTGTGAATTTTGGCAAATTCAGTTAGATGACAGCCATAATTTGTACATTTATTCTCCCAGCGAATCACCCACATTTGCACAGCAAAACTGCAAAAATTGTCAATTCATGGGCAAATTGTGCAATTCATGTAACTCTGGCATACAAATTTGTACAATTCACTAGCAAAAAATAAGCAAATTGCAGTCATTATGTTAGATAAAATCCTTCCCCCTACCCACTGTAGTGCAGTCCCCCCACCTAGAAACATATACAAAGAAACATAGAAGTTGTCGGCAGATAAGGACCTCTTGACCCACTTAGCCTGCCCAGTTTTCCCTACCTACTGTGCCACTGCAGACCCTACTTGATCTCTGGTCATCTCCACTAGAGACGCAGCAAATTTAAATTTCACCAGCAAAGTGGGCACTTCGCGTTGTCGCTCCACTACGCAAAGTGGGCAATACCAAGGCTCACTTCACCTTGTAATTATTACTTTATGTTATCATTCCACCTTAATGCAATGTAAGGTGAAGTGACAACAATATTGGCAGCCCCTCACACACAGTCACCAGAATTAATGTGCATCCCCAAAATGCTCATGTCTCGTGTCCAGAAAACTCCCCAGTGCTGATGAAATGAAATGAGAGCACAAGAAATGCAAAGTCTCCCAGAATTAATGGCACACTCAGATGTCATGTGAGCAGTAGTCAAACACGGTCACAAGAATTAATGTGCATCTCCAAAATGTTACCGTCTTGTGTGCAGAACATTCCCCAGTGCTGACAAAGTGAAATGAGAGCGTAACAAGAAATGCAAAGTCTCCCAGAATTAATGGTGTACTGCAAATGCAAAGACAGATTAAGATGGCACTGTGCACTCAAGAGATGCAGTTGCAGAGGCACAGCAACATGTAACCAGTACTTGCAAGTCACAAATCCAAATCTGGAAACGAATACCTTTTGCCGGTTGGGGGGGGTAGTGCACGGCAGTACCAGTCCACTACCAGTAAAGATACCACAAAGCAGTATAAAAAAGTCATGCAGGTGCGGTGGATAGCAGGTTCACACTGCTGCAATTACTCTGTGGCACAATAAAAGGTGTCTGATTTAATGGCACGCATCGCACACACACTCATACACACAGTACAAGTAATGTGTAGCAAATTGAAAACCTTTAGTAATATAACCAAATGTTTTAAACAAACTGAAATTATATACTACTGCACCAAAACACTGAGCAAAAAAATGTCAAGAATTACTGAAAATAATACTGTGTGAACATTAACACAGTTGTACAAGAAAAATGTAACCAAAACAGAAAGACTGCTTTTTTCTCCGTTAATCTACTTAACACCACAGATACGCCCCTTCCCCAAAGCACACATCACAGTACATAGACTGACTGTTCTAAATTAACATTTAAAATCCACACACAAACAATAAACACTTGATTATATGAGCACAGGAGGGTTTCCTACAATCGAGGTACTAAATTGTGAGCCAAAAAAATAGCTCAAAAAAGGCTTTTTTTAACAGCTTTTAGAGGATTTGAATCACAGAGCTCTGAGAGGAAACTCTCTTCATCTTCCACTACACACACACACACACACACTACACAGAACTGAGGCTGTCTAGAACAATCTAGAGCCCATGTGATCTGCAGTCCCATGAAGCATTGCAAAATTCGCCTTGGAGTTC
Source organism: Neoceratodus forsteri (assembly GCA_016271365.2). NCBI lineage: Eukaryota > Metazoa > Chordata > Ceratodontiformes > Ceratodontidae > Neoceratodus > Neoceratodus forsteri. Next base: position 534,489,615 of record CM057449.1, on the reverse strand, counting down.
AATAACAAGGCAAAGTGATTCAAAGTACATTGATTTCAATGTATTTCGCCTTAAAATTGGTAAAGTGGTTTGAGAAGGCGGAATAAGGTGAAGTCATTGTTTTCAATGGACTTCTCGTTCCCCATTATGAAGCAAAGTACTCCGCTTCGCGGTGCTGAGTACTTCACAGATTCTGCGTTACTCCGTGAATCACTTCACGGAGCGAATTTCAGCCACTTCGACCATCACTAGCGTCAACTTCTATGTTTCTATGTTTCTATTTGTTCTGGGTTGTGAATGGGCTGAAAAAAGCGTCCAGTTTTTCTGGTGTTCTGCTATGCCTCCTGGCCTGCTCCCACTTGTGTTTCTGAGGGTGCTCCCTTCTGGCATGTCTGCCAGACTGCTGCCTCTCTCTGGGCTTGGATGGAAGGCCTGAAGAACCCACTTTGAGGTTCTGGCTACACAACTCCTCACTCAGTTGGTATCTCAGCTGGCTGATCATGTTATTCATGTCGTTCCTAGGCTTGTTACAACCTGCAGTATCCTTTTGTTGATTTAGGCCCTCGGATCTGCTGCATACTGGCCAGTTCCTGTGTAGGTACTCCATAAGTGCATCAGGAGTCATGAAAGAGACTGGGGCCCCATTCACCCCCATCAACATGGTCATGGGGTAGCACAGTGAAAAACAGATCCCTGAGAGTGCATCAGATGGTGGGCTTCAGTGTATTCCTTCCTTCTGGCTGCCAGTTCATGGGAATAATCTGGGAATATCAGGACTTTGTGGCCTTTCCAAGATAGTGTGCCCAGCTCTCTGGCCCGGGATATGATCCACTCTTCATCTGCAAAGTTTAGTATGCATGCCATGAGGGACCTCGACCTCTTGGCTGGTTTGGGAGGTGGATTTAATGTCTGGTGGGCTCTCTCGATCATCAGGCCAGGTGGTAGTTTGCAGTACAAAATCTCTGGCAGCACATCATAAAGAAAATCCATCAGGTTTCCCAGTTTAGCACCTTTGGGGAATTCCAGGAACTGCAGGAGACTCCTGTTCTCCATGTCATTCAGCTTGCTGTGGAGCTGGTCAATGACCTACTCTTGGTCCTGCACAGTAGATGCCAGGGTGTCACTGGCCTCCATATTTTTTGCTACTTGCCTTTCAGTCCAGTATGCCCTGGCTTCCATCTGTTGTATGGCCAGTGTAGTGTGATTGGAAGTCAGGGTAATGTCTGCCATGCATTGCATTAAGGCCATGAACAAATCATTGATCTGCTGTGTATTCAGGCTTATGTGGGCATTGTGCACCATGCTGAGCACCATGCTCACTGCAGCAGGTAAGTCATTGATATTTCCATTTAGCACTGGCTGCATGATTCTGGAAACTGAATGCCCTGTTCCTGGCAGTGTACCGAATTGGTGAGACTATGTAAGTTGCTGGTTTTCTGGATCATAAAGGTGTATTTTTTATGTATTAGTCCCCGGGTCAGCAAGGCGCATGGATTAAGCTACCATCAAGCACAGAGTCAAGCTCACCCCCACACGCTCCGCCTATGGTTTGATAGACAAGCAGCCAGCTACTCCCACTTCTTGAGCTATATAAGCAGTTCCTCTCAGCCTCCTTCTGAAGCACTTTTGTCAGCTAGAGGCTCTGTCCATCTGCCAGTCTGTCCTCTGCAGCTGGCTAGGCTCCCCCCCCACCTTGTTGCTTCTTTCTGCTGGACTTCTGTGTTTTATTCTTCTGCTTCTGGTTTGAAGTTTGCCTCCAGCTGTGTGCTTCCTTTTGTTGCTTCCCTGTTTTTTCTGTGTTTATGTGCCTTAGTCTTGTTTTGTTTTTGTTTTCTTTTTGGGGGAACTTGGTTAGTAAGTAGTTATCCACATTGCTAGTGCAATTAGTACCTGTGTTCTACTCAAAGCAATGCTGCTCCCCATGTTACACACCTAATCACCTGCTTCAGGCTCCTTCTGAACCCTTGCTATGCAGCTCAATCCTGCTTCTCAGCTTAATCTACCTCTCACATGGTCGTAGCTGCTTTCAGAGCATTGTGCTTCCCTCCATTCCATGCTTCTAGAATACTACCACTCATAGTTAATCAGTGCTGATGCTGTTTCATGTTTGTACACTGCTGTTATACTCTGAGATTAGCTAAGCTATCGCTGATGCTGTAAACTAGTTTTAATACTGTTATCTGCATGTGGTTCTCCACCCCTTCCATCACTTTCTTGTTTTTCCTATGGCAAGGACTGGAAGTGTTTGGGGAGTCGTGGCCCCATGAGGCTTATTACTTATGTTCTAAATCCTGCCTCCATCGCTGAAAATCCTCAGAGTATTTGTCACCTTCATTGGCTTTTTGAATGCCTGGCTGGCTTTCCCCATTTCATAGTGATGCTTCTCCCACTTATGTTCATGTCCCACCATTGCTATTATGTTTTGCAGACCTACATGCAGGGCTGGCTATTTCTACTGCTTACTGACCTACATGCTGGTCCAACTATTGTTACCCTGCCCCACTGAACTACCCTGCCTTACTGAACTACATTCATAACCACCCTTGCTCATGTCATCATTGCTCAATGCTCCCTGCCATCTGCACTGCAAGGTCTCAGCACTCAACGCTCATTCAGCTACTCTTCAGTTCCTGGGGCATGCCAGCCATACCATTCTGGCACAGTCTCTCCCCTGCAGCCGATGGTCTCACTCTTCATCTGAGTCCGCAGCTTGAGCATGTGAAGCTTGGGGCATGGTCCTTCTCACCCGGCCCATGGCTGGGAATGTCCTCACTCTGGGTGGACCTTCAGTCATTAACTGTACCGACGGCACCTCGAGTTGTAGAAGTTAAGACTCAGCTATGAAGAGATGGGGCTCTCATGGAGGCCCCTTAAGCTACCCGAGCGGGTTCAGAGGCACCCTTCAAAGCTATTCTCCCTATAACTGCCTCTGGTCATCCAGTTTGTTTTTTAGATCAGTAGGACGGGTGAGTGCCTTGGTGGTTATTACTCTCCTCCTCCCACCTTGGAGGTGGCTTGCTGCAGTGCACAGCAGCTCACAGCCCTCCACGGCATTCCTGTTAGAAGGATAGAGTGACAGTTTTCCTACAAATTGAAATATTTTCCACTCCCCTAATTGGGTTTCCAAATTGCAGCAGCAGAGCCATCACTAAATAAAATACCCCAAGCCTGGAGGGAAGGCGACCTAGGCCTTGGATCCCCAGATATTTCCTCCTAAAAGGTTTTTTTCTCTTCTCTGTGTCTCAGGTCATAATGGTTAGTTAGCGTATGTAGTGTTCCCTAGATTCATAGGCAGAATCCACTGTTGGATGGAGGGGGATCATGTCCCTACCGCTGTTCGTGCTCTCCTTAGGAAGTCCCCTCATTCCCTCTTGCAACCCATCAAACTCATGCCATTCCTAACCTGCACATCCCATTGTGTTATCAAGCTGCCTGATGCTTTATCTGTTACTATGTCTCACAACTACTGATTGCTTAGGCTTCATATTACTACTTTCTTTTTGGGGATCCTTCCTAAGGAACCTTTAGCCAAGGGAATCATCCTATGGCACCTCTAGGGGTGGAACCCTCTAGAGGATTCCTTGCCTTTGGTACTCTTTGGTACTTTGGAGTGTGGTAATTCCTCTGAAACAGAGAGTGCGAATGGCCAAAAAGCCTAAGTAATACAGTTGCACAAGCATAACCCTATACTGGCTGTGTAGGCCATTGAATTGGAAGGCTTCACCTCTGGTTCAATGGACAAGCAGCCAGCCACTCCCACTTCCTGAAGTATATAAGCAGTTCCCCTCAGCCTCCTTCTGAAGCACTTTTTCTTTGCCCCGCTATCCTCCCCTCCTTCTCTAGTAGCTGCACCTCTCTCCTGGGGATCCTTCCTAAGATACCTTTAGCCAAGGGAATCATCCAACAGCACCTCTAGGGGTGGAACCCTCTAGAGGGTTCCTTGCCTTTGGTACCCCTACAGGATGGTAATTCCTCTGGAACAGAGAGTGCAAACAGCCAGAAAACCTAAGTAACACAGCTGCAAAAGCATAACACTATAATGACTGCGTAGGCCATTGAACTATAATTTGTCATAAAAAAAGTAAAGTGGAAATTGCTGGAACACAGAGTGGACAAGGAGGGGAGGAGAGGCCTAGCTTAAAGAGGACACTTTTAAAATGGGAGATATTGCTGGCAAATATATGGCCGCTAAATGAGGACTCCCCGGAGTTCTTCCACAAACTCTGCCTGGACTTGATGGATATGTCCACAGGGGAAATTGATTTAACAGTGGAGGGGAAACGTAATCTAGCAATGGAATACCTCTTAGATAGATCCAGTGCCAGGCCAGAGCCTCATATACACTCCATCAAGGCAGTTAATGAAGTGTCAACCCTACACAGACTGCAGGTCACCTGGAGGCTAGCCCACCCCATTGAGAGAGACTACGCATATTTCTTGGAAGCCAGAAAAGTAGCCAGTAGACTGAACTACTGGTTCACATACCCCCACATCACCAGCCAGGTGTTAGATGTCACAATAGCCCCGATGTACATGTCGGATCATGATCCAGTAACTATGTCCCTAATGGTAACCCCACCCCCACTCCAGATCAGTAAACTGGAGGTTAGACCCTCTGATACTACAAGAGGATGAATTCAATGGGTAGCCAAAATTAGAAACTAAAACTTGTTTCTCAGATAACCTGCCAGTAACAACACCAGCAGCAGCCATCTGAGAGGCATTCAAGGCAACGCTGAGGGGCAGAATAATCAGCTACACCACCCACTGCAGGAAACAAAGAGAGAAAGAGGCAGCTGAATTAAAGAACCAATTGTGAGAAAAACAAAAACTATATAAAAGAAACCTTGGGAGGCTCAAAAACCAAGAATTCGTGCATGAAATCCTATCCCTAAGAATAAAACTAAATACACTGGCCACAAGGAAAGCCAAACTCCAAATCTAGAGACTGCTTCACAAATACTGGGTGGGAGGGGAAAAGGCTGGCAAGCTGTTAGCTTACAGGCTGAAAAAGTAACAGACCAAAAATAATATTGCCCAGTTACAAAACAGCAAGGAGGAGAAACAATCCAAACCTGAAATGATAAAGCCATGATTGAATGTTATGAACCACTTTACAGCTGGCATGTGGTATGGGATGAACATAAATTCAATATCTTTATGGCAGGCCTAAATATTCCTAAACTAACTCCATCTCAGAGCAAGGGGCTGGAGGCTCCAGCTGATGAACAGGAACTTAAGGTGGCTATAAACAGTATAAGAACCTCTGTGCGCAAACACTGAGGCAAGGGTTACCCCAAAGGGCATTTGGCTGGGAAGCCAAGTTTCAAGAAAATACAAAATCACACATGCCCACACAATGCAAAGCATCATGGGCTGCATATGCAAATCACCACAGAATGTTATGCTGGTTCAACTTTAGTGCCCTTTTGAGGTAACTCTTGCCTCAGTGTTTGTGCACAGAGGTTCTTTGTCTTTTAAATAGTTTTTTATTTTAATGGGTTCACTACAACATAACCCAGACAGACCGTCTTAGGGTACCTGGTTCATTCCACTGGGGTGTCAAACAGACGAGGCATACTGATGAGTCCTGGTAGGACGAAACATGTGTCTATGTCATCTGTTAGCACCCTTTGCAAACTGTGTGAGAGGCCTTTCAGCACCATGCAATTCTGCTTAAAGTTGAACCAGCATAACATTCTGTGGTGATTTGCATATGCAGCCCATGATGCTTTGCATTGTGTGGGCATGTGTGATTTTGTATTTTCCATAAACAGTATGGTCCCTTACAAAGCTCCAGGAGGAATGGCTATTCGGCTTACTTCTACAAAGTAATACCAGAAGAAGTTGCCCTACCAATGAGGGAAATACTTAGAGAGGCATTGCAGAAGGAAGAGCTACCTTGTACTTTGAGAGAGGCCATTATATAATCACCAAAGCCTGCATTAACCCAGGGAAATCTCTCTTTTTTTTTAATAACCCTAGATGGGCTTTAGCTAGAAGGCCATTTGCATGGGACTGCTTGAGGGGGAAACACAGCTATAGGCCAAAAGACATCCTGTTAGCTGACAGGCCCCCACTGGACAGCTACACTTCTCTACAGGCAAAATACCAGGTGGGAGAGAGGGACTTTTGGAAATACCTACAACTGCGACACTTAAATAACAGCTGGTTGAAACAGGGGAGTACCTGCATCAGATGCCAGAACTCAGGGAAGAATATACTGTAGATAAGATGCTCCCAAGAGACAGGTGGCTCAGTGTACCAAGAGGACTAGTGTGCTTGATATACAAACACATGAGGGATGAAGCACCTAACCCATCCCAGCCAGCTAAGTTAAAGTGGCAGCACATGCTAGGGTTCCCCATTTCAAATGAGGAAAGGGAAAAGTGTTGGGTCTCCACCCGAAAGGCTTGTGGTAACCCCCGTAGCTGCCTAATCCAAAATAAAATACATCACATTTGGTACTGCACACCAGTGCAGCTCAAAAAGATGGGATTAGTACAGGAAGATGTTTGCTGGAGGTGTGATGTTGAAGGACCAGAATTACTACACATACATAGCCTTTTGCCCCATCCATCCTCTTTGGAACAAAGTAATTACTCACTGCTCTGAAATACTAGGATATCAGATCCCAAGCACACCAGCTCTCTGGATTCTGGGTATCCCCCTGGCCACTATCCATACCACAAGCAAACAAAAAATCTGGTTAATGCAGGCATCAGTGGAGGCCAAGAGACTTGTCTTTCAAAAGTGGTGCACCAAAGAGATCCCAACCCTTAAAGAATGGCTCATAGCCATGGAGAAGTTAGCAATCTACTCCAGAATGACACATAGCTAATCGCACCCAACAGGTATTCATGATCAGATGATCCCCCTTCTTGCAATATATACAGGAGAATACAAGCAACCTGAGGGCCCCACTGAGTAAAGACTTGCTTAAACCCCCATGATGGGCCTCATTGCAAGGCCCTCATATGAAATCCACTGTTAAACAATAGAGGTGCTCCCCAGCACACTCACTCAGGAGGTGAACATGGTTGAGGATGCCCCCCCCCCATAGAAGCCCACTGCACAAACTGTCAAACCTGACAGTAGGAAGGTGATCAAACAGTCAGGCATCCCCAAGATGAGATTGTCTATACTTTAGACCCATGTTGTAACACCAATTGTATCTAGTTACCCAACACTTTTGGCAGTATACATATAAAGGTGGTAACTGTATGTAACATGGAAAATGCAACCCATTGTAAGACCAAACACTGATCGTTGATTATATGTCTCTGTAGTTCAAGAAAAAGTTTAACTGCAAAAAAAAAATTGAAAATTAGATTTTGATTAAATGTTTGGCCACCCATAACTCTGCCTCCTTTCAACCCCATATAAGGAGTCACTCATTGGATCTGCTGTTCTTCCTGGGGATGGAGATCTCTGATTTGGGGGTGGAACCAGTCAGTTAGTCTGACTATCACACCATAGGTAAAGCAGCCAAACATACCAGTTTGTCCGGGACAGTCCCATATGCAAAGAACTGTCCCGGTGTCCCAAATCTTGTCTTAAAAAACAGATTTTGTCCCGGTTTCTGAAAATCATCCCAGCTAATGGCCTTACTTGCTGCAACAATCTGATCCACCCACTCTCACCACACAGTCCTCGATCTCCCCACTGCTGCGTACCAGCCCACCCAATACTTTCTGCAAAATTATCCCAGCTTTACCTTTAAATGTGATCACCAATGGGATGAAGGGAACACGTAGAAAGGTACAATTGGAGTGTAGCATTGTGGCTATGCTAGGGGGTCTGGACAAAAACACAGTATGGTTTATTTTTAGTTTTGTCACCACGCTGTACAAAATCCAGCATTGGTAGGTGACTGTATGGGGTATACCGGGAGTTTTAATCGCAGTACTTTCGCTTAAACCCGGGCTATACACAATATGTAGCAATGTCACAGTGCAAAGGGTAGTGAAGAGGGGATGCAATGGGTGAGTTCCAGTGTGATTCACGCAGGCTGTTGCTCCCAGGGAAGGAGGGACAGGTTTGATAGCAGAAGCAGTGAAGTGGTCTGTGTCTCTGACCAACCGGCAACTTCTGTGCAACCTCAAACAGCATGCCGTCACCATAGAGATGCCTTGCCCTTGTGACTTTCATGTTAGTCTGGCCACTCAAGTAGTTTCCATTGGCATTTTTTTAATGTTATTATTTGTTTTATTCCATTGGCGATTTCTTTTGTGTCTGTGCATGCAGCAAACTGCAGTGCTAATGAGTGGAGGTGCTGGGGGTGGTTTTGACTGCAGTAGCTCCAGTCACAGAGCATACAGAATGTATTGCGGAGACAGGAGGGAACATCCCCATTTATTCCCATGGACTAAGCAGAAGCTGCATTTGAGAAGACTAATGAACACAAATAACCATGTGAGGTGAGTGTGACTCAAATTTCTATTTATTTTGCTGGTTGGCAGTTAAATATTGTGATACAGACAGTAAGTGGCAGTGTGTGTGGTGCCATGCAGCCCTACTTAATTTACATTTGCTGACATAGTTTACATTATTTTATTTAAAATAAATGTGTACTGCTTCAAGTTCTTATCACTGTTCTGTAGTGAGCAGACTGCAGTGACTGAGTGTCTTCAGGTTCATTTCCTAGCTTGGGGAGGCAACTTTACTAGCTGTTGGGGTGGGGGAGGAGGTGGGGTTTCACAGTAGCATAGGAATGTCGGCTCTTCAAGGCAACCTCAATTGATTGGTTTGTGGGTCAAGGGCGGGAATATTGTTGTGTCTGTTGTCTTGGAATGTTTGAGTGGCAGGCAAGGCAAGGCAAGGCAAAATTTAGTTAAAAGAAGCCCAATCCCAGATGCTCTGGGCACCATACAAAATAATTAAATACAACATCCGAAAAAATAAAGAATACATCACAGGTTTAGAAACATAAAATAAAATTATAACCCAATATATTATTATCATAGTCTGCTAAATTCATAATTCAATCCCAGAATGCTTGGGAAAAAAGGAGAGCCTTCAGGCGGGCCTTAAAGATATCTACAGTTGGGACTTCCTTGACCCCAGATGGCAGCAAATTTTAAAGAACGGGAACTGCAACACTGAAAGTTCTGTCGCCAGCAGATCTCAACCTCATTCTCGGAATCACCAGCGGGCCCCTGTTGGAAGAGCAGAGGGGACGGACAGAGAGAGCAGATACAAGAAGGTCTAACAGCTAACCAGGGCCCTGCCCATGTAGGGCCTTATAGGTGAGAAGACCCACCTTAAAGAGGATCATCCATCTTACCAGCAGCCAGTGCAATCCACGCAACACCGGTGTAATGTGGCAACATTTTTGCTGCCCAGTAAGTAACCAGGCAGCTGTGTTTTGCACCAGCTACAGCCTATGGAGGAATCCTCCAGTGACCCGCGGTAGGGTGCATTGCAATAGTCAAGCCTAGATGTAACTAAGGCAAGCTCCAAGGTAGGGAGGTCCAGAGGCGGAACAAGGGGCTTTATCCTGGTGATATTTCTAAGATGGAAGAAACAGGAATGGACCATGGAGGATATTTGTGCCTCCATAGTCAAATTCCTATCCAAAATAACACCAAGATTTTGCAGCCAAGAGGAGGCCTTCAATGAAACAGCTCACAGAACAAGTCCAGTTGCTGAGTCAGAGGCCATCCTATGAAGCGCTCTGTTCAACTCCACTACCAGTACCTCTGTCTTATCAGGGTTCAGTCACAACCAGCTGGAGGCCATCCAGTCGTTGATCTCAGCAAGGCAGATGTTTAGCACGTCCACTGCATTGGATGTTCCTGGGGCAAAGGAAAGATATAACTGGGTATCATCGGCATAACAATGGAAACCCCAGCTGTACTTCCTGATGATCCCTCCCAGGGGAAGCATGTACACTGCAAACAACATTGGGGCCAGTACCGACCCTTGAGGGACTCTGCAAGACAGGAGGCTAGGAATCAAGGAGAAATTCCCCATCACAACCTGTCACCTCCGTTGGTAACAAAGAATTCAAACCAGTGAATGACAGTACCAATGAGTCCGCAGAGCTCCCTCAGGTGGTTAAGCAACACACAATGGTCCACAGTGTCAAATGCTGAGGAGAGATCGAGGAGAAGAAGAACTGTCTTATCCCCATGATCTCTCACCCTGAGGGGATCATTCTTCACCAGAACAAGCGCAGTGTCTGCACTATGCATCACCTGAAATCCTGGCTGAAGAGGATCGTACAACTCATGAGTCATGAAGTGTTCTTCCAGCTGAAGTGCCACCACCTTCTCAACTACCTTTGCCAAAAAGGGAAGGTTGGATATAGGTCAGTAATTTGCCCTGACCTCCGGGTCCAAAGATGGTTTCTTTAATAGGGGTCTCACTAGTGCCTCCTTCAAGGCATCAGGGAAAACCCCTCTGATAAGGAGCACTGGACAATCAGAGCAAACACCGGGCCAACGGTGTCAATACATCTCATTAAGAAATGCGTCAGCACTGGGTCCAGCTCACAAAAGGTGTACTTTAAATTGGTTACCACCTCAATGACCTCATTTACCTCAACCGGTCTAAACCCCCCCCAACCAGGCGGAGTGCACTCGGAACACTCTAGGCGACCATTGCCAGCTATGATGTTGCTGGCTGAAGAAGCCACCTGCAGGATATTGGACACTCTGTCCGAGAAGAACCGAGCAAACTCTCTGCATTCAACATTAGAAAAAACCTTCCTGGGCCGCACACAGGCAGTATGAAGTAGCCTGTCAACAGTCTGAAAAAGTATAGCTGGTCGGTTCTTCCCGGCAGCAATCTCCCTGGACAGGAACACTGCCTTCTTACGGTTAATTGCCTCTGGTATGCATTATAGTGCACGCGCAGGGTCAGTTTGTCTCCCTCCAGGCCGGATCTCCTCCAGCAGTGCTCTAACTTCCAACCCTTCTTCTTCATTTCCCTGAGAGCCCCATCAAACGATGGGGACCTCAGGTAAGATCTGAGTCATACACAGACAGGTAAGAGGGAGTCTATGGTGTCAGATAACACCCTATTATAGGTATCAACCCCAGCACCAATGCCTCTGATGCATGCATCACCCACACTAGACAACTTAACTGTCGCCAAAAATCTCTCAGGGGTCAAACCCCATAAAGGGCGACAGCTCGTCATCTCAGTAGTGGAAGGGCATCCAGCGGGAGTCCCAAAAATGAACTGCACTGTCCAATGATCAGACCAAGGTACTCGATCAATCCTGAGATTATTAATCTCAAGCCCCAGTGAGAACACCAGGTCCAACATGTGACCGTCCTGATGTGTTGCAGCAGTAACGACTTGTGTCAGGCCCAGAGAAGACATAATCTGGAGGAGGTTGTAGCTACACCTAGAAGATTCATCATTGGCCCAAAAATTGAAATCCCCCAGAAAAATACATCTGGGGGCTTCCAATGTCTCACCGATGGTGAATGCAGCAACCTCCTGCAGGAAGTTCCCCATCACCCTGGAAGGGTGATAAATAAGGCAAATCCTGCATCCTGCACCTGGAACCCCATGAACACCCACACATTCAAATGAAACTGGAGTTCCCTATGGGTGCATGGTGAAGGCCAGGCTGGATCTAAAACAGATGGCTACGCCACAGCCCCAACATTCCACTCTGGGGCAGTGCACTATGGAATACCCAGGAGGGACTGCGGCATCAAAAACTGGGCCCGCGTCATCCCCAGCCCAAGTCTCCATAATGCAAGCCAGATTGACTGAGGAAATTAAGTCTGCAATAATTGTGGTCTTATTCCTAGTCGATCTGGCATTGCATAGCACCACCCTCAGGGGATTGGTGGGTGATGCAGCCCCTCGGGTTACCTGACCACTCAATCTGGTGGATTCCCTGGAGACAGGTATCAAACACGTCTGGCCTCTCCCAAGTACCCGTTGTAACCCAGGGCACCTTCTGGAATCAACAACTCTTATCTTGCCACCCTCCGCTATGCATGGGATGCCCCACTGCCCACGATCAAACCGGCTCCTCCTAATTCCCACTTCCTGACAGCGTCTCGCCGTGGTGTCTGACACTGGGAGGGGGATGAAGAGCCACAAATCACGTAGCAGGGAGCCCTCATACCTTATCCTAGCCCCCCCAGGCCCCCCCAAGTAACCCAGACACATCACTAAATATTAAGACCCTAAAGCTAAGATAATAACTAACTAATTAATAATAAATAAATCTCATTTAAACTACAAATTAAAAACTATCCTAAACTATAAAACTGCCTCACAATAATACTAGGGCAGTAAGCTTTCCCCCAAACAAGAATACAGACTCATGTACTAAACACTGAGACAAATGAGACTGCGGAGTCTCTTTTATTGCCTATTCTGTTTAAAAATAGTAGCTAACGTTTAACTGCTTTTCCTACATCGAGTGGCGCTCGCGCCACTCAGCATCCTCACGCTTGCAAGCGGTGCTACATATATATCCCAACAGTCCCCGCCTCTTCAGCTGACAGCAATCAGCTCTTCCCCGAGCATCCTACAAGCAGATGTACTTTAAGGGTAAACACAGTGTCTCACACTGCACCTACAAGTTGCTAGCAGGGAATCGCTCTTAAACAGGGGCATCTGAGTGCAAGCAGCGTCAGGGGTAAAATGGCACTGGCAGAAATAACACATCCAGCTGCTTGCGAGTGGTGCTACAGTATATAGCCCCACAGTCCCTGCCTCTTCAACTGATGGCAATCAGCTCCCCCATGCCTCCTACAAGCAGATGTACTTTAAGGATGAACACAGTGTCTCACACTGCACCTCCAAGTTGCAAGCAGGGAATCGCTCTTAAACAGGGGCATCTGAGTGAAAGCAGAATCAGGGGAAAAACAGCACTAGCAGAAATAACACATTAGCAGACTTGTCAGTCAGAAGAACTTGTTTGTAGAAAAAAAGGCAGTCGGTGGAAGTCTGAAGGAGAAGACAGTGAGTGAGAAAATAAGATTTTATGATTGTCACAAAACAAATTAGTCTGAAGGACTGAGAGTGAGAAAGTGCTGAGAGGAGCACAGACAGTACTTATTTTACTTGTACAGAGGTATTCAGAGTGTCAGTGCTGGATAAACTGAGAGAGTCACAGCTTATAGATTGTCAGTGGAGCGAGTCCAGACCATAAATAATTTTAATAACTGTCATCAAGAATAGATGTCGAAGGCCTGAATGAGTAGTGACTGAAGTGGTAAAGTGCTGTTGGATTCTCAGTGGTACAGAGTGACCTACATTGTGAGAATAATTATTGAAATCTGTCATCTAAAAAATATTAAATCCTGTCTGAAGTCAAAGACTGAGAGTACTGAGCAGGAGAGTATTGGACAGGCAGCAGGTGTGCAGATAAACAGTGGAGAGGGAGTCAATGAATTGTTTTGCCAACTGTCATCAAGAATAAATACAGTCTGAAAGACTGTACTGAGTAATTGAAGCAGCAGAATGTTGTGTGCAAATTGTCAGTGGTGGAGCAGAACCTACCCAGTGAGAAGAATTATTAAAATTTGTCATCAGAAATATGAATTCTCCGCTGGCCCGGTGGTGATGAGGGCTGAGGAGATGGACGCAGCATCTCGCGCCATGCCGGCAACCTGGGTTTGAGAATGGACTTAGGTCACCGGGGGCTGGCAGGGGAAGGAAGGACTGAGCATCCCACGACAGCTCTCCTTCCTTTGGGGTTGGTTAGGAATATGCATTGCACTGCAGTGACACCCAGTTGGGTGTTCAGCAGGTGTGGGCATTAATATGGAGGGGAGCCAGCAGATGTCTGCATGTCAGTGCATTGACGTCATTGCATGTCAGGTTCTCCAGAGGAAAGGAGGAAAAACATCTCCAAATCCTCCTAGATGATGACCGCCGTTGCCTGCTTTGCCACCCACTGAATAATAAGGGCCAGACTCCACTGTGCACAGCTCGATCATTCAGGGGATAGAGGAGGGTTAGGAGGGTTCCCTCCTCGCCCCGCCCGGTGGGTAATCCGGGCCATCAAGGTACCCCAAGGATTCGCGAGTGTGTGGCACTCTAGGAGCAGACTCCGTGGCAGTCAGTAGGGTTGGAAAGCAGAGCACCTTGGTGGCCTGAAGGAGTGGAGGTTGGGAGACAGTAGAGGTGCAGAAAAACAGAAAGGAGAAAAAAAAGGAATACAAATTCTTGTCTGACGCCAAGGACTGAGGGAGCTGAGCATCAGGGCACTGGGCTGGCAGCAGTTGTACAAACAAACTATCAGTTGATAGTCTTGTGAACCACAACAGAAGGTAACAGGTGGACTTGTACAAGTGGAAAAAGCTAGAACAGCAACAAATAGTGATGCTGAAATGCAAGTGCATGTTTACTGACAAGCTACAGGAGGAATTTCGCTGCTTTACGAAAGTAACAAAATATGATGTGAGGTGCAAACAGTGTGGGTCAACTTTTTCAGTTGCACATGGTCTTAGATCTGACATTAGCGACCACTTTAAGTGCACCACGCACAAAAAGGCATTGGCTGTAATCAACTCAAGCTCCACAATCACTGGTTTCTTCAGGAAGGAAGCAGCATCAGATGCCGACCTGCTTGTGGCCTGCCAAGAGGGTACATGGGCCTACCACACCACAACTCATGAGCACAGCTTCAAGTCTACAGACTGCACATCAAAATTAATCAAGAAAATGTATGAACCAAAGTTCTCTTCAGCTCAAACGAAGACGGAAGCAATCATAACCAAATGGCAGAAACCCTGGCAACATACCTAATCAGTACCCTGAAGGAACACATGAACGATGACAAGTGCATAGCACTGTGTGCAGACAGCACAAACACCAATTTCAGAGGTGCATCAAGGGCTGAGAGTTGCAATGTCCACAGAAAACTGCAAGCAGCCACTGGACAAGATATCACTGGAATTGGTTGTATGATGCACATTGTTCACAACGCAATTCAAACTGCAGCAGACCTGCTTCCTGTGGACATGGAATGCATCACTGTCAAGAAAAATAAATACTTATATATTTATACAGTAAGAATACAGCAGCTGAAGTAGTTCTGTGATTTTGTGGAGATCACATACAAAGACTTGCTTGGTCACTGTTCAACCTGCTGGCTCTCCCTTCTGCCAGCGGTGGCACGAATCCTGCTACTTTTTCCTGCCTTGAAGTCATACTTTCTCTCCCAGGAGAAATGTCCCTCAATCATCAAGAATTTCTTCAACAACCCCTTGTCTGAGCTTCCTCTTTAACAACACCATAAAGAAGTTGGACAGGCAGACCTGCACAGCTGTTGAAGCAGCTGACGAAGTTGAAACCCTCATCGCAAAGCTTGAAGAGAGGAAGGCTGAGAGATTCATGGGACTGAAAGTGAAGGGAATGCTCCGGTCTCTGAAGAAATGGATGTTGAAGAAACCCTTATGAAACATGTAGTGAACGTCTACGAAACATGCTCCCTGTACCTGAGGAAGTGGAATTCACTAAAGGACTATCAGAGGTTCTCGTGGATTCTGCTAAAGGAGATACCATTATGGGTAGCAGTAAAAGAAACACTGACCTACATAATCAAGAAGATAAACATAGTGGTAGATGAAGGGGAGCCCTTTGATGAGATTTCCTATGTGAAGTCATATGCTACTACAGAAAATATCAATGACTGGAACAACAATAACATAGACACAGCAGATCAATGATGGGTAGGCATCTTTCAGCACTTCTCAAAAGAAATTCCATTCAAGAATGTACTCCCTCTTGTAGAGTATGCTCTTTCCCTGCCAAGCACAAATGCACCTGTGAAGAGGGTTTTCTCACTGGCTAACAATATGCGGACCGAGGAGAAGACCAACCTGAATGTGTTGATAATGCGAGCAATGCTCATTGTCAAGAGCAACTTTAATGCCACCTGTAGTGAAATCTTTGACAAACTCCTCATGAATAATGTTATCCTGAGGAAGATCCACTCCTCTGAGAAGTACACCTTTTGTGAAACCCAAACAGCCAGTCATAGACAATGCTGGGCCTTCAGCATGCATCGGAGAAGAGTAGAGCATGAGCCCAAGTGAATCACTGAATGAGTCTGTATTTTGGCATCATCAACATTGTCAGTTTGAGACTACTTATCTTCCTGTGTAGTTATTTTTATTTATTCAATGACACCTAAAAAAATACAGTTCCTTGTCCTGTCACAATCATAAAAGTCAATTACTATGACAACTTGCTGCTGTTTTCATGTGTTACAGAAAGTTTACTACAGTTATCTGAGTTTTGCTTATCAGTTAGTTAGATTCCCCAATACAGATAAAAAATAAACCCAATGCTGTTTATCAATAGGCAGCCCAAACATGCATTAGCTAGTGGGAAATGTAAGTTGAAATGTTTTGAGTCTGTTTCTTGTTTAAATAAATGACTTGAACTTTTTGTTCTCATGCCTTGCTGTCATAGTTATTCAGGGGAGTGTGTGGGTTACATGTTGATGGCTTTGTGTGTCATAAGAGGGGCCTTCCCTTGGAATAAAGTACATTTCAATAACAGAACATTGCAATATTGCATATGTGGTGGGTGAGTAACAGCATTGTTGGACAGCTACTTTCATAGCTCACTCTAGTTGCAGCTCAGCATTCCATCCTCTAGCACTGCTGAATGTCTGGAATGATGCATTCTGATTTTGAACCAGCATTCTTAAACTGTTGGTGGAAGAATTATTTTATAAAAAAAAACCCTCTAAATGAGGAAAACATTTAAAAAAAATACACTTTTAACACTTTT
The DNA here is from genome assembly GCA_016271365.2 of Neoceratodus forsteri. Taxonomy (NCBI): domain Eukaryota; kingdom Metazoa; phylum Chordata; order Ceratodontiformes; family Ceratodontidae; genus Neoceratodus; species Neoceratodus forsteri. Next base: position 534,472,911 of record CM057449.1, on the reverse strand, counting down.
CTTTTGAATTTTTTTTTATAATAGCAATAAGGCACTCCCAAGGGGTTAGATGAGCAGTCAATCACCCCTAGGGGCAATATGGCACTCGGCAGCACCTCATACCATATTACACCCCTAGGGGGTGATTAACTGACTGTTACTCTAACCCCAGGGAGTGCCTTATTGCTTAATAAAAGTGTCTTTCTTCTTCAACGAATGTCCCCAACTCACCACAGAGTGGACTAAAACACTAGAGCTTCTGTGGGCCTGGTAGCCCCCAGACTCCATTCTTCATGTAAAAATATTTTGCGGTATATTACAGCAATGCCTAAGGGGGTTGGTGAATGGCACTGTTGGTCAGCCAGCTACCCTGAGGCCAGCCAGAGTCTTGCAGACTCCAAAACACATTCTTGACTCCAGAAGAAAAATAATTTATTTCCCTGAAGCCAGGGTGTAGTGGGATGTAACAAAAGACTGTTTTATCTTAAATAACAGCCACAAAACTCACCACGGAGCATCTAAAATCCCAGAGCTTCTGGGGGCCTAGTGGACCCCAGATCCCAGGCGGGAATATGTCCCCCTTGAGTTCTCTCAGAAATCTGGTAGCCTTAACCATAGGGTTCAGTTTTGGGGCCCCTCAAATGGACCTACCCCTTCAGAGATGGTCCAGCACCACCTTTTAAGGGAAGTTACCCCAGATAGTCTATTGGTAGTTCTGGACCTATTGGTATTGCTGGGTGAAAGAACAAGCCCAGGGGAGCTTATATTCGTCTATAATAAGGCAGTGGGAGATGCGCTGGACTTGATTGCTCCTGTTCGTGTTCGAACACTAACCCTTCACCCAAGGTCCCCTTGGTATGACGGGTCCTTGAAGGACTTGAGGCGAGTTGGTCAAAGGCTGGAGAGAGCATGGCGGAAGTCTGGCTTGAATGCTGACAAGCTTAGATTGATAGAACATCACAGGGGCTATCAATCAGAAATCACCCGTAAGAAGGCAGAGTTCCTGTCCAGGGAGATATCTGCCCTGCAGAATCGACTGGCTCAGCTTTTCCAAACTGTTGACCGATTGTGCAATCCAGTCTGTCTCCAGTCTGGAAGAGCTTTTTTACAAATTAAGTGTGATGAGCTAGCTCGGTTCTTCACATATAAGGATGCCAGCATCCGGTCCAGAATCAGCCCAGCTGTCTCTATGAGGGGTTGCGGAGGTCAACCGGAGATGGTGAGCACCCGATCTGACTGGACAGATTTCAGATCCAATCAGGATTCATGGACATTGTGAAGATCGTCCAGAGTTTGTGCCCAACCTGTTGTAGTTTGGATCCGGGCCCTACCCCCTTTTAGTGGGGTGTGTAGATGTTAACTGCCCAATCCTAGCTGAAATTGTATGGAGATCCTTGGAGAGGGGGATCTTTCCGAACCCTCTGAAGGAGGTGGTCATTCGACCACTCCTTAAAAAACCCTCCATGGATCCTGACGATCCACTTAACTACTGATTATTCTCTAACCTTCCCTTTGTGGGGAAGGTTATTGAGAAGGTGGTTGCGTTGCAACTGGATGATCACCTTGTAACCCACAATGTCTATGAAACTCTTTGGTCTGGTTTCAGGAAAATGCATAGCAGGGAGACTTCCCTTGTTTGGGTACTAAATGACCTCTTAATGGTGAGAGATCAAAAGGCTCATACCATCTTGGTCCTTCTCGATCTTTCAGCAGCCTTTGACACTGTGGACCATGGAGTGCTTTTGGAGACCCTGCAGTTACTTTGTGGACTGGCGGGTACAGTCATTGAATGGTTTCAATCATTCCTTGTGGGCAGATCTCAGAGGGTGGTCACTGAAATTTATTCCTCTGACACCCTCCCTCTGTCCTGTGGGATGCCACAGGGCTCCATATTGGCACCCATGCTGTTCACAGTGTACATGCTACCATTGTGAGCTATCATCAGGCAATTAGGCTTGAGTTTTCACTGCTATGCAGATAATACTCAGCTGTATATGTCCTTTGTGCATGGACAGGTTGATACGGTCTCTGTGCTAAATAATTGCCTCTCCGAGATCAAAGACCGGGTGGGCTCCAGTTGGCTGAGACTGAATCCAGATAAGACTGAGGTGTTGGTTGTGGACCCGGGTCACCTGGGGGCAGGTTTGGGGGCTGGGCACATGCCTGGCCTGTGACTTGACAGTGTCCAGCTCACTATCTCAGATCAGATGCGAAACCTGGGTGTTATTTTTGATGACAGCTTGACCCTGAAATCTAAGGTATCAGCCTTGGTTAAATCCTCATTTTACCATCTGAGGAATATTGCCTGGGTGAAACACCTGGTTCCGCCGGGAAACTTTCCAACATTGGTTCATGTCTTCATTACTACCCATCTTGTCTACTGCAATGCCCTCTACCTAGGGCTGTCTGGGGTAGATATCTGTCACTTTCAGCTGGTGCAGAATGCTGTAGCCAGGCTGTTGACTGGTACTTCTAGGTCCAGACACATAATGCCTGCGTTACACAGACTGCTCTGGCAGCCAGTTCAGTGGCAGATCACCTATAAGGTAGGCTTTCTTACTTTTTAAAGCCCTACATGAACAGTGACCCGACTACCTGAAAGATCTCCTGACTCCCTACACCCCCAATTGTCCTCTCCAATCTGCCAATGAGGGATTGCTAGAGATTCCCAGGGTTCATCTAAAAACATCTGGAGCTCGTGCTTTTTCGTTTGTAGCACCAACCCTGTGGTATTCGCTACCTCATCGGTTAAGAGAATGCTTGACCGTCAGCAGTTTTAAATCTATGTTAAAAACATATTTATTTTCACTGGCTTTCCCAGACTGATTTTAAATAATTAATATTGCTGCTTGTTTGCACATTTGTAGTTTATACTCTCTACAGCACCTTGATATTGAAAGGCACTATATAAATAAAGACTGACTTGACTTGAACCTAAGACTCTAAATCTTGGTACACATTTGTAGTCCATGGGTACTGTTTCCAGTTCCAATTTTGGTGTTATTTGGACACATGCTTTTAAAATTATAGTGAAATAACTGAAATTTAAAATTCTGTGAAATTCCATGCAATTGGAATGGTCATTCAGTGGGCGGAACTTTATAATCCATACAGCTCTACTAGCCAGGTCATTTGTCCCCAGGTGGACAGCTCCCCCTGCCTTCATGCTGCTCTAGCAATCCATAGCCTACACTTCCCATCCCTCCAGGCCATGGTGCCAAATAGGCACCTGACCCCCTTTCTACACACTTTCCTATTCCCAACACTATCCCCCTGACAAATAAGTTCGTACCAGACGTTGTTTCTTCCTCCTCTGGGATCTTCTTCCACTCTCCTTGGGGTCTCCACTAGGGAGGGCCCCCACATTCTCCCTGGCCACTACCATGGGAGCCTCCTCTTGGCAGTCCCACTCTACCAGAGCAGCATAGGAACTTTGTAGTGGCACTGGTTGAGAAATTTGCCTGTAATCCACCCCCCAAGATGTCCAGATTCCACTACCACCACCCTTCTTGAGCCTACCCTAGTTCAGCCTCTCCTATCTGGCATCCTTTGAGGTAACAGTATCTCACTTCATGGCCTTTGAGTGATGGAGAAGGTCCCCTAACTCCTAATCAACTGGGCCTCAGGTCTAGTTATCCTCTCCTTCAACACAGAGACGGGCATGCAGATGGGGCAGCACCGTAGTCTCTAGAAGGTCTCCCTGAAGACTGCCACCCCACAGCCACTGCACTGCACTGCTCCTCACATTCCCTATTCCTGCCCTGCCCAATAAAGGAGCCATATCAGGCTGGCCTGGTGGTGCTGAGGGTTGAGGCACTGGACACCACACCTCATGCCACACCGGTGACCCAGGTTCGAGAATGGACTCGGACTGGCAGAGGAGAGGAAGGATTGAGCATCCAGCAACAGCTCTCCTTCCTCTGGGGTGGGTAGCAGGAATTGCATCACCCTGCAGTGGTGACTGACAGAGGCCAAACACACTACAGTGGCATGCAAAAGGGGGGGAGTGCAGCGGGCATCAGCACTACGTGCTCGGACGCCATTGCACATCCAGCTCTCCAAGGGGAGAAAATGTGGAAAATTGTTGGGGGTGATCTCTGCAGCTGATGGCCATGCCTTGCACCCATGGGACCTGAGAGAAGCACATACCCAGGGGAGCAGAGCAATGACAGGCCGGCCCCTCGTGGTATGGGTTCATGTGGCTCACGCGCATGAACTGGTCCGGGGGTGCAGGTGCCAGTTGCCAGAGTTTGTGGGGGCCGCTCCACTGAGGCAGATAAATAGAAAGAAAAAAAAAGAAAAAAGAAGCCATGTCATAGTGAAGATGCAGTCAGTGCAACCATGATGGAGCTGGCTAGCCCCAAACATGATATGTCAAAGCTCCTGAACCTGTCTGCACTCAGGAGGAGAATAAAAAAGCACACTGACTGCACAAAGTTCAAGCTGTAAAACTATTTTAATGCCTCTGACACAAAGATGCATGGCAGCTAAATATCTTGAGCATGTTTACAAGAAACAGCTCCAATCACTCCAGAACTCAAACTAATAGGTTTTGTCCAGATGTCGCCGGCACTGTTCTTTGTAAATTTGCTTGAAGTACTATAGCTGTTCTACATCTTTGTTTGTGCCAGAGGCATTCAAATATTTTTACAGCTTGAAGTTTGTGCAGTCAGTGTACTTTATTATTGTCCTCCCTAGTACAGTCATTTTTTGGAGCTTTGACATATTCCTGCTGTGTCTGCAATTTCTGGCCACTTTCCCAGATCCCAGTAAAAGTTATGCTGTATGCAGTATGAGTTACTAAATTCCAAAAACCCAACCCTGTAATTAAGCTACCCTAGCTGTGTCACAACTACAAGTGTGCCAAAAACTACAAACAGTGCATTTTTTTCGTATAGCAGTCTAGGAACAAGTTCCCCAAACCTCGAACTGTACAAGTCAGCTACAATACAACCCACAACCACAGTCCAAATGAGAAACCCACAAACAATACAGGTGTATTTGTGCTCCAATGGACAGGATTTCTGGCTGTTGATATCTCCTTGTCTGACTCCTGGCAGACTCCAGTCAATGTCCCTCATGCTCATCCTTAGTGTGAGGGCTGAAAGTTGGAGGGCCACTTGGCAGCAGCCATAAATGTTGCACGAGAGTGGGCTCCCACAGCTCCACACCCTTGCTGGTCCAGTCACCTGACTGATAGAAATTCTGCAGCTGGCAACATCCAGCAGCAAGCTGGCATGCTGATCCTTGGTGGAAGGGACAGAAGCATTGAAGATCTATAGCCCTCTCATCCTCTACAACTCTCATGGCAATCACTGCTGCTGCCAAAAATAAACTGCAAACTTCAGTAAGTTCTTTTAAATACCATGGACTCCCACATTTCCACCCCTGGTTCGTCTGTCCACTTGATTGGTGGAGAATCTGTGACTAGTAATGGCCAGCAGCAAGCTGGTGTGGCAGTACTTGATGAAGGGGAGAGTAATGATAAGGCATTCCCCCTGAGCTATCATTTGAGTCAGACCACAAGAGTAAGAGATGGTTGGCAACCCAGCAAACATCCAGGTCAACTGAGACTCTAGACAGGCAAGTCTGACCAGCTTTTCAAGAAAACAGTATCTGTACATTTTTCTTACTACTAAATTCAGTTACTTGCTCTGTGGGCATTACATGAATGAGTTAGAGCACTGTAATAAACATTACGAACATATGACCATATTAAATTTGCCAGCAGATAAAGGCCTAGAGGTCTATCAAGTCTGCTCGAATGTGCAGCTAGAACCCCTTATTATTTTAATGGGGTAATATTTACCAGCTAACGTTGAATGTTAACTGGCATCTATTATGGAGCAGCCTTACAAGGAATGTATCAAAAACCTGTAGACATGAATTAGAATGGCGGTTGTCAAGCACACTTGGATAGGGTGGCAGCTAAATTCATTGCTCTGGGCTGGCAGTATAGCCTAGAGGTTAAAGTAACATGCTGTGAATGAGCTTGGTACTGTACATCCAGCAGACTTGGGTTTGATTTCCACAACCTCCACTCACGTACTGTGTGACTCTGAATAAGTCATGTACCCTCTCCAGTGCACCCTGGTTACCTCTGAAAACAGGAACTTGTGGTTAGCAGACCTTACCTAGTTACCAAAGAACAAAAAAAATCTACCACTGTAGTATTCACCCAGACAGGGTGTCGGCTACCTCTGCAAGATTTAAAAAATTGCCTTCACCCTGATAGGATGTCACCTAAGTTCATTAAATACACTAATATTTCACTGTCTGTATCTCTGTTTTGTGACAGGTAGGATCAAGTATTGCAGGTTAATTAGTTCATGGTGCAACAGTATTATCTGTTTGTGGATGATGAATGGCATGAGGGTGCACAGTTGTGGGGCAGTGCAGCCAGCCTACAACTGATTCCACGCCTGATACCCACAGTGTGACACCCTTTATGCTGTGACCTGTAGTGTGGAGAAGGACTAGAATGGAAGTGCAGTTATTGGAGGAGATGGAGTTGCCCATGAGTCATAGGTGCAGCCTGATTAACTTGTGTGGAGAATCCAGAAGTTGGAGTCACTGGTGATGAGGAGGCCAGGCTTGGTGGTCAGTAGGTTGGAAGGAACAGGAGTAACACACCGTCACAACCCCTTTGCAACTGAGGTGTGGGGAGCAGATGTAGCCAGTGCCAACTGAGGTTTTAAATTAGAATTGTGGCACTGTTTTCTTGGACCTACCCATGAGTCCTAGGCACAGTCCAGTTGGCTGAGGTTGAGTGACCAGGGAGGTGAAACTACTGGTGATAAGGAGGTAATTGAAGGATAATAGGCTGGATGGACCAATGGTCTTTTTCTGCCAATATTTTCTATGTTTCTGGGTAATTAGAAGACACATTAGGAAAAAAGGTCTGGAAGTCCAAGTGCTCTCCTGCAGCCTGATCGGCTGTTTAGTAGGAGGTGCCAAAAGTCAAAGTCACAAGCTGTCCAGGGATTGGTGGTTGTTGGGGTGGGGGGCTATTACTTACAGTGTTTGGATTTTCTTCTCCCAGAGATTTTGACTTGATCAATAAAAGCTGGACCACAGCATAAGCAATTACACTGATAACAGAAATCCAATGTGTGACACCCATTCAGGAGGGATGGTCTTACTGGTATTCAGTAATGCCAGAACACTGTAAGACCTGGAAGGAATACCCCTTGAGTTATATCTAGAAAGGCAGCAGTGGATATGCAGAGTCTGGTCATGAAGGCTATGCTATGCTAAGCTTCACATTCACTGACTTGCAGTTCAGGGAGATGTGGGGGAAGAAATCAAGGGAGGGATCAAGCATAACTCATAGGTACTAGAAACTGCTTACTTCCTCCAGCAGAGACTCATCAGCATGTGCAGGGGAGAGTTTGAGATGGTGCATCTGCAGTTTTGGACTGTAGCAAAAAGCAGTCTTTGCCTTTTTGTTGTTTAGAAATAGCTTGTTGGTTTCTAGCCGGGACTCAATATGGAGAAAGAAGTTAGAGAAGTTTAAACTGATATTGTGAATGGTAGCTGCACTATAAAGATGTACAAAGTTGGGAAACTTCACTTCGCAAAAATCTTCATGAACTTTCCTGTTTTCAGAAAGTGCAACTTTGCACAGTTTTTCATAAGGCAATGTGCCTACATTGCACAGTGAAAACTATCTGTAGTGGCCCTTCACCAGCAAAGTTGCTGGTGGTGTGCCACTGAACATAGTTTTCACTGGTTGAGAAACTTCATGAAGTACCATTTAACTGTTTTAGCAAAAGTAGCCAGCCCCCCACCCACTGCCACTGAGCTTCATCCAATCAGGTTTCACTATAGTCAGTAATGTCAGCATTCATTCATTGCAGTTACAGTGCTTACACTGTACAGAGTGGATGTCTATGCACCAAGGGACAGTTTTATTTTTCATTGCAGGTGCACAGGGAGTGACCATTTTGAAGTGCTCGAGGGGAGAGATGTTGGGCAAGAGGAAGTTTGCTGGGGGATTCTTGTTCATGATTTGAGTCAGGGCGCTGCACCGGACTGTCCTGAGATCTGTCCTTCACCATGCTACTGAGTGCTGTCACATCATGATCCGGCCTCACTTATGCACTCCTACTCTCATTTTTCCCATGTTACCACTTAGCTGCTGTACATGACAGTCCTGTGACCTGTCTTTCAACATGCCACTGAGATGTAGTCTGGTTACTGTGCTATCAATTTCAGTTGAATTCCCTCTGCTGCCAGCCCATGTACCGCTTTAGATTTACTTTATAAAGTCACTTGATACCAAATAAAAGTAAGCAAACTGTCCTCTCATATTTTTCTTTTGCAAAACTCATATTCATTAAGTTTTTATTTCAGTTTTATTAATTGATTGATTGATTGATTTCAAATTGGATAACTGGAAAAGGAACACTGGGCCGATGCTCATTTCCAGGTGTGACCGGAGGGGGGCGGGTGGAGTTACATACAATAAAAGAACAATTGAGCATTCAAAAGGGCAGCTTACAAAACAATAAGTTTTCCAAGCACAAAAACCAAGAATGGAGTGACCAGTCATAGCAGTGCGTAGAAACAAGTTTGGTAGGAACATAATGAGAAGCAGTGAACAGTGTGTGCTATAGAGCCGCCAAATGTAGTACCAACCTATTGAAAGTGCAGTCAGGGAGCCAAGAGAACTGCATTTTATTTGTTTAACCAGGACAAATGCTGAATCATACAACCCTTTTCAGCAGTGCCTGGGTAAATAAAAATATGGCATTGTTTGCCCAGCTATCTTCCAGATCCCATGCAGAGGAGATAATTTACTATTTTCTTACCTCTGACATGAGTAAGATATAAGAACCAGTTTAGCAAATCTGCCTACAAATTGTGCTGCTGACGTCTAATAAATGTTGTTCAATGTGACTATTCTCCCTGTTCATGAAACAATGGCTTCCTGTTATAGAAATTAAAAGAGGACACATTTGCAGATTTTCTGATATGGTAAAGGGTCAAACAAATGTAAAGCAACTTCCACTAGCCGGCTTATAAATTTATAAAATTAATTTAGCTGCTTAGAAAGTGTTGTTTCTTACAGTAATCAGAGTTAAGTACAAGAACCCTCTTGTTAAAATATATGCAGCAGCTGGGATTATGTAAACTGGAGGAGAAGGGACAGTATTCAGAAATAATGGTACAGTTACTCAGCAGGCTAGCCCTGGATAGCAGGGAGAAAGGAAATCTGAAGCGATACAGGGTTCAGGGCTGTTGGTACACTCAAGTGTCCAGGTATGAACAGATAGGGGTGAGAGCTGGGTACCATACATATAGGACAGAGGATAGGCTCCTTGTGCACTGGTGACAAGTGGGGGGGAGGGGAAAAATGGGCAGACTGGATGGGCCAGGATGGTCCTTTTCTGCTGACACATAACTATGATATGCTACTATGACATGATGTGATAAGCAATGAGATTTTATAGTATAGAGTCATCCCTTTCCCCCATCTACACACTAAAAATTACTCCTCCCACTTCCCCCACCCAACCTGGCCCCAATGCCTCTTAATTTTTGCAATGGTTACAGGGGTACACCAGGTGTGTGACCAAGCAAAAGCCAACAGTTCTAATACCAGTGTTCTCACCCCTTCCCCATAAAAAGCTGCTTTAAAGCCTGCGATTTATTCAAATTAATTTAATTTTCTTATTTGCTTTTCTTCATCATCTTAACATGTTGGAGGGGTTCTGGGTCTCATCATTTGACTGAATTACGACTAGCCAGCCTGCCAATGACCAGGTAACCCAATCATCGGTCAGGAAAAGTCAATATATTTAAAATTTTACCATACCATTATGAGCTGAGGTCTCCCTGCTTTCTCTTCATCTTTTGGGGAAACCACTCTCTGGTTTCATTTCTTATATAGTGTGTTCTCTGTTCTGGCCAATAACAGGCTCACAGGTGATAACGGGGAGCTCAGTAATTAGGAGAAGGCAACAATTCTATTTGCAATTGAATATTTAAGCAATAAGCCACGAGGGGGTGTGGGTTATCTGGGGATTTACCATGGCTGGAGTGGTTTGCCACCGGGCGCAGCTGAGTGGGTAAATCCATGCCAGCCGGTAACTTCGATCAACCTACACCTCAGTGGTTTATTGCAATTATACCTTGCAATTTAGTATATGTTTGTATTTAAAATTCCACATTTTCTTGTTTCACTTAAAACATAATGATTTTATTAAATTATTCTTCCACACAATAAAATAGTCCCTCTTGTTTGTATAGTGAGAGACAGTGACATTTCATGTAGTGTTATTTAACATTCTTATGTTTAGCATTCAAAAGTTTTATTTAAGTTTATAAAGTTTCATTAACTGAGCAAACATATAGAAAAAAGTTTTAAGATGCTATTGCTAAAGTATTTAGACCAGTCTTTTCTCCATTGCTGAGTTTAATAATGTGCATTTGGGTTTCATCAGTGCTGTTGCTTTAAATGTTTTCATGTGGTCTGTGGTCTGACATTTTACATCCTGGGTTGTGACCTGTTGGAGAAAAAAAAACTTTTTTATTCTTTTAATCTTGAGGGCTGGAGTTTTAATTTTTAGGTGCAACACTTTCTGTCTTACCTGCTTATTTACAGATGAAATTGACAGTACCATAGTTGACAAGGCTGCTGATGGAAAACGTTTTTGGATGTGTCTGTGAAGGAGATTGGCTGCCCTCTCATGTGAATGCTGTATCGCGATGTCCGTTGCTTCCGATGTTGTTTGCATTAGCACCATTGATTCAGGAGCTGTGTGTGATGTATTTCTCGGGTGTGTTCAAAGATGTCGTATCTGAGAGGTGCTGGAGTTTTGAAGGCTTGTGCATTAGGTACAGTATGTGGTGCAGAGAGATGATTTCTGGAGTTGGGACTGTTTTTGCAGGAGCTGTGGGCGCAGTTTGAATTTTGTGTTGTTTCTTGTGGAGATGTGTTCATATTTCTTGATGTTTCGCCACTAATGATTTGGCCCCACTTCATAAATTCATCAGCGTTGGGCCACCAGTAGCTTCGTAATGAAGATTCACTTTTATGACCAGTTATGGACATAATTTGTCGTGCTTCCATACCTGAGTAGCTCAATAGAGTTACAGCTGTTGCACGGAGGGAATGATTAGTAAAAACAGTCTCAAACTCGGCCTCTTTACATATGCGCCGTAACATGTTGCCTAAGAAATTTAGGCCCATTGGTTCGAGTGTGTACCATACTGCCATGTTGTTTAATACTGACTGATTCATCTTTTTGGGATGCAGAAATAAGGCGGAAGGGTTTGGGGGTAATTTTGAAACATACTTTTTTATAGCTTTTTACTGGGCACAGAGGATCATTAGGCTGAGCAAACATAAAGCCCCTTGTCAATTGTTTTGTAGGGTCATTTATTTCTTTATGATTTTTAGTTTGCTCATTGAAAGTTTTCGTGAGGTATTCATGCCCTTCTTCATTTGCTTTAATTTCAAATAAATGGATTGTCAGTTGGCGCACTCCCTCATTTCCACGACGAGCAAAGTGCAATTGAATATCCATCCAGACATTTCTAACTAGTCCAATGGCTGTGTCTGGTGTCAGAGCTGGTGAATTTCGTAATCTGGTGAGCTGGTTGATGGTTAGTGGGGCATGATGGTCTGCTCTGTCTTTTCCATCTTTTCTATAACGTTTTACCACAGCTTTAAAAATGTTATTCCCAGTATTGAAGTCTGTATCTAACAATGAGATTTAAGCTGCGACTTAGGGAAGGGTCATTTAAGTACCTGTTTAAGCGCACTCTTAGGCTTATGTAGCTTGTCAGTACGTACTCTTTGCCATCGCTGTTACGGACTGTACTATAGTAGTCTCTTAGGATTGTGTTTAACTCTGAGGGGATAATGGTGGCTAAATTTATTTGTACATTCTTTTGCTTGCACCAGTCTATGAAAACGTTCACTGCCCAGCGAGTTTGCTTCTGGGTAGCTAGTTCGTGATGTTCAAGCTCTAGTTGCTGCATCTGTTCAGTTGTAATATGGTCATGACGCTGTCTTTTTTGACCCACAGCATTGGATGCCCTACATGACTGTGTAATAGGCGCTGAATTTGAGTTTTCAACTGCGAGGGCTACTGCTGCGGATGTCGGCTGCAGAACTGACTGGATGTTCGCGGTGTTTGAAGGAAGAAGCGATGGGGCTGGCACTGGAGGCATAGTTTCCAAAGGTACGTTTTCTCTCACATTATGATGCGATTCTAAATTGTCTGCATAACGGAAGATTTCATCGAGGTCAGCGGTGTCGATTAGCTCAAAAGAGGTGTCCATTTTTTTTTTTTTTTTTTACGCTTTGGAGACGACGCAGAAGAAGCGGCTATTAATATGATGCGGCTATTTCAATTTTGCAGCTGTCGGAGTAATTTGAACTTAACATGGCTCGCGTGGCAGGCTGGCACCTTTTGCAGTGATTACTGTAGGATTTACAACGGGGGTGAGGTGCCAGTCTGCCCTTCTGATTGGACCATTTGTGCTGTGCATGGTATAATAAAAGTTAACAAGCTCAACCCTGGCCAATGCATAAAGATTTTTATTGCATGTATAATGCCTCTTAAATGTTTTTATGTTTACAGGGGTGCACCTGGTGTGTGACCAAGCAAAAGCAAACAGTTATAATACCAGTGCTTCTCATCACAAAAAAAAAGGCTGTTTTAAAGCCTGTAATTCATTCAAATTAATTTCATTTTCTTAGTGCTTTTTTTCATCATTTTAACATGTTAGAGGGATTCTTGGTCTCATCATTCAGCAGAATTTTGATCAGCCTAACCACTAATGACAAGGTGACCCACTCATCAGTCAGGAAAATGCTTTATATTTTAAATGCAAATGAATACATGGGATAAGCAGAAGGAAATCATAGTGGAAAGGAAGGGAAGAGGGAGAAAGAACTGTAGATCAGGCATGGTCTGTGGTAGTAGTGTAGGTAGGGAGAAATGGGCAGACTGAATGGGCCAAGTTGTCCTTATCTGCCATCAAATTCTATTATTCTTTTTTATGTTTCTGAGAGTATAAAATGGCTTCCTTACTTCTGTTCTAAAAACTGTTCCTTTAAGTTGTTTATGTGTCCCTGTGTAGCGTGATTATTTTTATTTATTTAGACAGCAGTTTGGAAAACCTTTGAGCCATAGGCTCATTTACAAAGGTACCTTTTGCTTCAGGTCCAAGTTCAGGCATGTCATAAGGGCATTATCTCCACTTACAATACATGATATGATAAAGGTAAATCTTCTTTTAATCTAATTTTTAGACTAATCATCTTAGTTGTTCTTCTCTGTACCATCTCAGCCCAATCAATGTCCCTTTTCAAGTAATGTAAGGAGCCCAGATCACTTAGACTTCCTACACTCCTCCTATAACCATCTCATTCCTGCCAATAATGACTCATCTAATGTTTCCTAGCTTTACTTGCCCAATCTACTGAAGTTTTAAATTGCCTAGCATGCTTCAGGTCACTGTCTACCATAAAACCTTGGTCTCTGTCAGCATCCTTAGCTGTGATAATGGCTCTGTCCAGATAATAAGTAGGTTGGGGATTATTATGTTCCACGTGTAACATTGGACACTTATATACATTAAACTTAATTCCTCAGGTTTTTGCACACGTTTGGTTTATCTAAATCATTCTGTAACTGGGTAATATTATCCTGGATATCTATAGGACCACTCGATTTTTAGTCATCAGCATAAGCATACTTTTTAACCCAATTACTGATTCCGCCATTCATGTGTGTATGTATGGATATACAGTCTGTTGTTTGCCTTTCGGTTGTATGCACATTCCATTTGTATGCACATCAATGCCTGGTCCTGATTCTTTTGCTGTCTCTCCAATGTTAACATTTTCATTTATATGCCCATGTTTTTTTGGTTGTATACCCTTTTTTTTTTGTTAGCTAAAGTGTGACTCTAGCTGCTATTCTTTTTGTAAATCAGTTTCTGAGTTTTCCATTCAGCTCATTCTGGCCACTTAAGGTGTCAATTAGCTATGATAACCTTCTGCTGGAGCTCTTTAATGGCTATTTAAACTGATCACTGAACTCAACTAGTACACATCCTGCCATGGAGAAGACAAAGTGGACGGTGTTATAACTTGACCAGAAAGTCCAGGTTATAGAAAAATCTGCCTTTACATCAAGAAAAGAGTTGTCCATGCAGTTTGGTGTTGATGTCTCTTGTATTGGGAGGATTACATAGATACATAGATACATAGATACATAGACAGTGTCAGCAGATAAGGGCCTATGGCCCACCCAGTCTGCCCATTTGAGCTTGTAAGTTCAGTTTATGTTTTTCTAGAAGTCTGTTGCCCCTTACCCCTGACCTCCAGAATTCCTTTATGTCTATCCCATGCATTCTTAAATCCTGTGATTGTTTCAGCCCCCACCACTTCCTCTGGTAGGGTGTTCCAGTTGTCCACCACCTGTTCTGTGAAGAAATTCTTTCTCACGTTTCCTCTGAATCGTCCTCCCTCCAACTTCATCCCATGCCCTCTAGTCCTGGAACATCTTTTTCACTTAAAAATAGTGTATTCCTGCACCCTCTTCCTCCCTGTAAGATACTTGTATGTCTCTATCATATCCCCTCTCTCCCTCCTCTCCTCCAGGGAGTACATGCTCAGTTTCTTCAACCTGTCCTCATAGGACTTGTGATGCAATCCATGCACCATCTTTGTTGCCCTCCTCTGAACCTTCTCTACCTTGTCTATGTCCTTACATAGGTAAGGTCTCCAGAACTGTACACTGTAGTCCAGGTGGGGCCTCACTAGTGTCTTGTATAGTGGAATTATGACCTCCTTTTTCCTGCTGGTGATGCCCCTTATAAGATAGAGCGAGGCAATTCTTAACGACTGGGGTTCTGGCAGTCCTAAAGACAGAAAATGCAAATGGAATGGAAAAGATACCCACATCGAAGAAGCCCTGCTCCATTGGTTCTCTTCAACCCGAGATAGAGGTGTTCCAGTGACGGGCAATATGCTCATGGAGAAGGCGAGTAATCTAGCAGTAGCTATGGGGATCGAGTGCTTTGAATCCACATCTGGATGGCTGCCCCAATGGAAAGAAAGGTGCTGCATCAGGTATTGACATGTCCATGGAGAGAAAGGTGAGTCTGATCCAGGTGCAGCTGATGACTGGATATGCTCTGTATTGCCCTCATTGCTGTCTGACTATGAAGAAAGGAACATTTTTAATGCAGACGAGATGACCCTGTTTTTCAGGGCAAACCCAGATGGCACACTTTCATTCAGAAGTGAATCACTAGCTGGACACAAAAAGGCAAAGGAACGCATGTCAATCCTGGTGTGTGCTAACTGTGATGGTTCAGAGAAGCTTAAATTGCTTCTTGTTGGAAAACCAAAAAAAACAAGATGTTTCAAGGGAATCAATGTTACTACACTGCCAATTGAATACGCTGTGAACAGTAATGCTTGGATGACAGCAGATTTGTTCCACGAGTGGCTAAAAGCTGTGGAGAAAAAAATGAGGAGGCAAAGAAGACAGATAGCCATGATAACTGACAATTGCACTGCACATAAGCCAATAGAACTCAGAAATGTTAAAATGTTTTCCTACCTCCTAACTGCTCCTCGTTGAGTCAGCCGATGGGTCAGGGGGTGATAAACTGTCTAAAACAACATTACTGTCACCAAATTATTACAAAGATTGTTAGAGACATTGATGCAGAAGCTGGGCATTTTAATTTAAAAGCCAAGAACATCAACTTATTGGAGGCTATTCATCTCATCACACAATCATGGCAGGATGTAACCGCTGACACAGTAAAAAACTGTTATAGAAAGGCAGACATCTGCCAGGTGACAGACGCTGATCCTATCAATGAGGACACTGAAACCATTGCCCCACCTCTCGGTATGCAGGCTGCTGATTTCGCTGCTTACCTAGCCATCGATTAGGGAGAGCCATCCTCCGGTGAACTTAATGACACTTAGATCTGTTACAGTGTTCTCGGTGTCACGCATACTGCTGAGGAAGATGATGACAAGGAGGATGAAGAAGACCCCCTGCTTCTACTGGTGAGCTTTGGGCTATGTGAAAAAAATAAGACACTTTGTTGAAACCAAGGAAATTAGTGACTTTGATTGGTTTTATAGCTTTGAGCACAACATAGAGAAACTTGCAGCTGTACAAGCATGCCAGATTGTAATTTACAGCTTTTTTTACTAAACAGTGAATTGTGTCAGCATGTATTAAATGATCTTAATGCTTTGAATGTTTGCATTTGTATTAAATCATACTATAATCTTGTTATGCTGTGCTGTGCTGTGCATAATTTTAATTTTAACACATTTGTACTCAGTAAAACTGGTTTTCTAAACACTGACATGCTACCTTCAAGTCTTGTTGTGATACTGAATTACCGCAGTCTGACAAAAACTAAATTTCAGATGCATGCCTTTTTGGTTGTATGCACATAAAACTACTTCCCCAACCGTGTGCATACATCTGAAATTGACTGTATACTCTAGAACTATTAATGATCGCTGTAAAAGAAATGTCACTATAATCACGTTTCCCTTTAAGTGCGATAGTAGTTTTACAGCGGTCATTCCTTTCATTTTTCAGCTGACCACGTGGTACTGTTTCTAGAGAACGGCGTTCGCTTCAGTCGATGCTCATAACACAGAACACGTAAAGTATTTTCATTGTCTGTTTTGCCAAATAGGGAGACTCTGAAACATTCTCTGGTGCAATTTTTTTATTTTTTTTGTTTTACATGCCACACACAGTGAAGGATTATTCAACAGTCAACAGGTTTTCTTTTTTTTCTCATCAACGATGTTGAGACACCAACTTTCTGGCTCTCACGCTTGCCTTGTCTTCGCTTCAACTTGGTGGGTCAACTTCCCTTTGCTATGAAAAATAAAGGAGGGATAATCAGTTTGTGACAGACAACAAGGATAGCAGAATTCAATAATGTTGTACTGTAAGTAGAATTACTATCTAAACAGTGATTGTGTGCTTCCAGTATCCCTGCCTGGCAAAAACCCTGTACACAGTCGTCCTTGTAGGTGGAGAGCTTTGCTATGCTTGTCACAAGCCATTGTGCATGGCGTGCTTTAAGTAAAGCTGATTTCAGATCCACTTTAACAGAGTTGCTGTCCACCACCTTCAGCTGCTCGGAAATCTGCTCAGCATACCACTCTGTAAATTCCTTCTTAAGTAGATCCTTAAAGATCTTATTATTGGAAATGTCCAGTGGCTGCAGCATGTCTGTGCAGGATGCTGGTACAAAGATGGGAATAATCTGATGCTTCTCAAAGTTCTCAATAACTTCAGGTGTTGTATGGCCTCTGAATAAATCCAGTATAAGAATAGCTCGCTGCTCATCTTGCAGATCCATTTGGACTTTAGTGTTGCTAATGTATGGAACAAGTACGTTGTTGGTGTATTCGATGGTGGTCAGTGAGTTAGCCCAGTGGTTCTCACTATGGGAGATCAGCCAGTCAGCAGGGAATTTAAACTTGGGATGGCACTGAGATGTTTTACCTTGGTAGATGACTTGTGGGGGGAGGTACTGCCCTGCTAAGCAACAGCATAACACCATGGTCACCTGCCTTTTGTCACCAAGACCAGCCACCTCATTTTTTTTTCTTGTGCTGTCCATTGTCCACTGTGAGCATGGAAGTAAATTTACTCTGGTTTCATCCAGGTTAAGGACCAACTCCTGAGGCACTAGCTCCTGCTTAGCGGCTGTAGCAATACGGTGCAACAACTGTGCTTTCAGCTCATAAAAATCAGCAGGAATCTTTCTAGTAGCTTTAGTACCCTTTCTTTTACTGAATCCCATACGATTCAGGAATAGCCACAACCACTGACGAGAGAAGGAGAGGGTTCCACCATTTTCAGCCAAAATTTGAGGGTGGGTTGTTTTAGCTGTGCCTGTGGCTATATCTGCTAGAACAGGGCCATTGACAACTGCACTCTCAGCTCATAAAGCCTTTATGACAGCACGTAATTCTGTCTCAATATCTTCCATAAAGGGAGGTGGCCTGCCCCTTGGTTTAATAGGAAGACTTTTTTCTAACGCTTGAGGGTCTGGATTAAGTTTTAACTTGTCCATGTAATCTCTTTTGAAAGTGCGGACTCTACTTTCATTAATTTTGGTGTGGTACTTGGACTCATAAAATCGGGTTGCATTCATTACGCCGTGTTGAATGACATACTGTCCAATTTCAAACCCAACCTCTGGTGAATAGACTGCTCGAAAAAGCGTCCTTTTTTTACTAGGAGGAGATGCGGAAGCAATCTCCTGTGCTACATTTTCTGCCATCAATCTAGATACACCTGCAGTGACACTTAGTAGCTCATTGTCAATATCGGTCTCTTGAAGTGCAGCAAAATCCTGTTTAGCCATGTTTTGTGGGGTTTTCAGCCATTTCACGAGTGACATCATTGCAGATATAGCAGATACAGCAAGCAATGCTGTTAGAGGACGGGAAAGGTACTGCATTTGTAGATGGCCTTAAATGACACTGTTTAGTGGCAGCCAGTAGCAATGCTAGCAATGCATGATATTACATTTGCATAATCTCAGATTCAAACGCAGGTGCGTGATATAAACTTTATGCGATCATTAGTAGTTCTACAGTATATATATATATATACTGTATATACAGACACATACATACATATTCAAATAAATACTGTATATTCATTTAAAAAAAACTTTGTTTAGTGCATCAGTTAGGGTTGATTTCACACCAGCAAAAGTCTGGAAATTTGATGTTAGGGATGCCAGCCCTACCACCCTGCATACCCTCCCCACACATCAACAGGCATTGGGGTGTGCCTTAGGGTCATCGGCCCCAACTCTCACCCCATTCCATTTGTAAGGAAGCTGAGATGGTACAGTATAGGAGAATGGGGTGAGATTTAGGACTGACAACCCCAAGGCACACCCTGACACCTGTTGGTGTGTAGAGGGTGGGGGTTTGGGGAGTGGTAGGGTTGGTAACTCTAACATCAAATTTTCTGACATTTGTTGGTGAGAAATCAACCCTAACTGATGCATTAACAGTTTTTTGCAATTAATTTCCCTTTTTTTTTAAGAAAAGTGTAATGTTGCTCATATAAATACTGTATGTGAGAGCCTGGGCTCTATGGGCCCTGCACTCCCACCTACCCATAAGTCTAGATATATAGTGCAGTAGGGCCCTGTGCTTCCAGTTTTACATAATGGCATCCATATGTGGGAGCATGGGCCCTCTTGGCCCTGTGCTACCACCAACCCATAAGCATAGAGACATAGTGCAGGAGAGCCCTGTATTGCCAGTTCTGAAAATGGTTTCCATAGGTGGGAGCCTGGGCCCTCAGGGCTCTGTACTCCCACCTACCCATAAGCCTAGAGATATAGCACAGTAGGGCCCTGTACTCCCAGTTTTGCATAATGGTATCCATATGTGGGAGTGCAGGCCCTCTGGGCCCTGTGCTCTCATCCACCCATAAGCATGGAGACATAGCACAGGATGGCCCTGTGCTGTCAGTTTTGCAAAATGGTATCCATAGGTGGGAGCATGGACCCTCTGGGCCCTGCACTCCCACCTATCCATAAACCTAGAAACATAGTGCAGTAGGGCTCTGTACTCCCAGTTTTGCATAACAGTATCCATATGTGGGAACATGGGTTGTCAGGTCCTTGCATTCCCACCCACCCATTAGTATAAAAACATAGTGCAGGAGGGCCCTGTGCTCCCAGGTTTGCAAAGTGGTATCCATAGGTGGGAGCACAGGCCCTCCAGGCCCTGTTCTCCCACCCACCCACTGATAAGTGTACAGACATAGTGAAGGAGGCCCCTGTGCTACCAGTTTTGGATAATGGGATCCATAGTTGGAAGTGCACTTACACCCACTCATAAGTGTAGAGACATAACACAGGAGGGCCCTGTGCTGACAATATTGCAAGATGGTATCCATAGGTGGGAGCATAGGCTCTCTGGGCCCTGTGCTCCCACCCACCTATAAGTATACAGACATAGCGAAGGTGGGCCCTGTGCTCCAAGTTTTGCATAATCAGATCTGTATGTGGGAGTGCAGGGCCCAGATGCATAGGTGGAAGCACAGTCCCTCTGTGCCCTGTGCTCCCACCCACCCATCCATAAGTGTAGAGGCACACTACAGGAGGGCCCTGGGCTCCCACTTTAGCATAAATGGTATGCTAAAGCAGGAGTGCATGTCCTCTGGGCCCTGCACACCCACCTACCCATAAGTACAGACACATAGCACAGGCCTAGAGGTATTCCAAGTAACCCTTGTATTGCAAATGTGGCTATATCTCAGTAATCTGAATACAATCACTGCACCTGCAGTTAAGAAGTTCTGGTTTGTCATAACATGCCTCTAGTCATGTAAGCCTCTAATCATCTACCCTCCAACCTAATCTCCTAAATCCTCCGACTTTTACTATTTCTCCATATGGTGCATGACAAAACTAGTTCCTCAGCTGTTTCCACTTCTTCCACCCGTTTACTGGGGTTACTCTGCTAGATCCCCTGCCTCCACCCACCCTCCTCCACTCACCTCGAGCACACACAACACTTCCCTCGTAGACAAAGCCACTACTGGCAACTACCACTCACCTCCCTTCCTTAACCCTGGCTGCCTCCTACCACCCTCTAGCACTTGGTATTAGAGTTGAAATCAGGAACCTTCAGTGAATATACTCACCTTCCCTGATATCCCTGTCTATTGTAAATTGTCTTTGTACAATTGCTGGCATAACCTTTTACTACTTAAATTATTATTACTACCCACTTCATGTCACTGTTACTGCTCTGTATTGTGTTGAAAAATGTTGACGTGGAGCCTTTGTGAAAGAGCCTCTGGCTCAAAGGTTGTAATTCTGAAACTGAAATAAATAAATAATTAAAAGTTTGGAAAAAATTCCTTTGTAGTTGTATTCATGACCTGGCCACCTCCATGAATGCTTAGTAGACCTAAAGGTAAGCTGCACTTAGCACAAAATCCATATCTCAAACAGTTTTCAAAATACAGCCACCAAAAGGTGGCATGTACACCACAATGTTATCCTATGGGAACATTTGCAACTTTGGAGTGCTGCAACTATATAATTTGGTGTAAATATTTTCACCAAACCAGCAAAATGCACATCTGTAATGGAAGCCCTTGCTACCCTGTAAATTTCAGCCCAAAAGTCCTAACCATTTTTTTTGCTATGAAGTGGTAAATAAACTGTTTTTTGGGGGCAGTTAACTTGTGGACCTGTCATAAAAGTGCCATGGATATTAGCAAAAGTACCAGTAGTTTACATTGTTGCACCCCTCCAGTGCAACACCCCAATAGCTACACTAGAAAAAAGACCATTATGGCAACAGTCAATGTAATCATCAGGTTTTGAGTGTAGCTTTCCCCTGGTGTTCTGCCCCCTCCCAGAACAACTCCAACCTGGAGTTGATAATCTAAAATAAGGGGGGAAGAGCCCCATGCATGGTGGGTGTGGGGGCACAGCCCCAACAAAAAACACTTGTGTTTCTGATGGCACAATACAGGTGTCAGTATTGTGCCATCGCTATGCCGGAGGTTGGCATTTTCATTGTCGTCCTCCCTTGGTGCTTCCAGTATACAGTACTTGCGGGGCTTTTGTGAAAGTACTGTGGACTTTCATGAAAGTACCATGGAACTTTCACAAAAATACACAGAACTTTTGTGCAAGTTCCATGTCAAAAATGGAGAAACATTTGAAAAACATACTTCTGGGCATGCTACTGGAAATACTAATGCCAGCGTTGCGTTACTTGGATCCCAGTTAGGTAAACCCAACTGTTGGTGTTTATCAAGGGCAGTCTGTTTTGAGCTATATTTTTTTTCCACATCGCTAACTGAAAACAAGATGGCAGCTGCCTGAAAGTAAACCCCCCCAAGCACAAGAGTAAAATGGGCTTTTGCAAATGTTTTCGTGGTGCACATACTGTATATTTTCCCCATAGGCTGTAATGGGAAATGAAAAAGTTTAATAACGGATCAATATGTTTTTAACAAACCTTCAAAAGGCACTTCCCTGACTCAGTCCCATGTATCCTGGAAATTTTAGACTAGACAGACAAACTGTTTAGGCTGTGGAGATGAGCAAAGAATTCCACAAAATTGAGGATTTTTCACACTGTTTCATACTCCACAGCTCCACAGATGCAAATCTGACCAGAATTAATCTTTCCAGATCCAGTGACCTATGGTACCAGATCATGCATCCAAAATTTCAGGCAAATCGGACAAACAGTTGCAAAGTTATTAGGGTGCAAACTTTTGACTTTAACATTAAAGTGCCTACTCAACCCTAACTATACCTGCACTACCGGGCAGGTATAATACAATATTTATGCCATACCTGTGAGGATAAATGATGGCAAGTATCAATGATATTTTTACCATTATGGGGACCTAGAGTGAAAATATTGTGATAATCCAACTCTAGGTCCACAATGGCATAAATATTCTCACTGCAGATCCTGTTTGGCTGAAGCCGGCAGAGTGAGCAGCAGACTTCCACTTTCAAAATCATATAGCAAACTTGCCTGTCTGCTCCAGCCATAGCCTACTCACAAAACAGTTCAGTCCAAAATCTTTCTCCAGTTTACCTTTTTTTATATAAAACTCTGTGAACACTAAAGTCCTGTCAGGTTACTGTCACTTTCTGTTTCTGAAGCTTCTGAAACTGCTGCGATCTTAACCCGGGCATATCACATACCTTTCTCCCTGACCCCATAGCCATACCACATACCTCTCTCCCCAACCCCATAGCACCAATCTCCCCACTCAGACTGCATGCTACACCACAAGACACTCCACATAGTAAAACAAGCAGGCCACAGACCCATGTCAGCCCATATGCTGATGCAATGATACTGAGCATTATTCACTTTTCATATCAATCCCAACCAAGGCTCATTTGCTCACACCACAAAAATCTTTTTAGAACCTGACAATATAAATAAAAGCAAAAATGAACACCAAAAATGAAGCACATGGCATAAAGTGAATATGCCAGAGACCTACTGAGAATATCTAATATTTTCTACTGTAGCTATGTGACCTTTGACACCACCCGTGGCTCTGCCAAAAGGTCAAACTGCTTGGGGAAAATAACACAGATAGGCTCAGTATATATATATATATATATATATATATATATATATATATATATATATATATATAATATTAATTATAGGGGTGTGGCAGTGCCCCTATAGTTAGGGTTGTATAGACAGTTCTATGTTAAATTCAAAATGTTGAATCTTAATAACATTGGCATTTTTTGACTAAATAGCCTGAAATTTGGCATGTGTGGTGACCCTGTAAATATCTAAATATGTGGAACGTTTCATGACAGTGTCTTGTATGGTGTTTGAGATATAAAGTAATAAAAAACAGAACAAAAAATAACTTTTTTCCTATTGGTTAAGATGTTTTTTTTGCTGTCATCTACAGATCAAATGGAATAAACATTTTACATGAAATTTTCAAGGGGGCAGTGCCAAGGGTGTGCCTTTTCATAGTTTGGTGAAAAGAAATTTCACCGTTTTTGAATTATAATGCATTTTGTGGTAGCCGCTGGACAGGCAGGTTATTGAAAACCATTCAAACCATTAATTAAGTTCCTGCTCAGAGAAATACTGTTTGTGCTTCTGCCATTTTGTTTTGTTTTTCCTCTGTTTAAAAGTGGAACATACTACATGGTTGGGAATGACCAAGACCTGTATTTATGTCTCAGTTACATGCTTAGCAACATTATTTAATTATTATTTAAAAAAATGACTGGTGAAGTATGTGTTCTTGGGGCAGGAATCATATCACCCCATCACTAGCTTAGTAAGGATCAATCAATCTGAAAATAACTTCTTGAAGTTCTTTGCAGGTCAGACATTACTGTTTGAACTGTAAAGACTTCGAACAGTAAAGGTCTATGATAGTTCAAACTGTCATCGTTCTCCTATTATCTGATGCACAATCCCTCTCCCATTCCAGTCACACTGTTTGTCACATCTCTCTTGCAGAGCTTCTCTCTCTCTCTCTTTCTCTCATCCCAGTATTCAGAGATTTCCCTCTCCCTCTCTACAGTCTCAGTCAAGGTTCCTCCCTTCTGACCCACTCATACTTCATTTCATTTTGTCTTACAATGTCAAAATGTACAGGGAAATATGTATTTATAAGATGTAGATCATTTTGGCCATCTCCCACTTAGTAGAGATGGTTCAATTGGAACAAGAAATATTCTGAGTTTTCTCAGTTCGAATTACTCAAAATGTATCGTTCAGTAGGAAAATACTGCAAACAGTATCCTTGAGGTACAATGTGTTATGCCAGTAGCAGGATTTATTCCATGACTTTAACAAGGACCACTTGTTTTTTTGTTGGGAATGGGAAAAATGAAGCAAGACTAGTAACAATGAAAACTGATGATTACTGTCATCTATTACAGTGTGGCAAAGCTACACAGTGTAAGAAAAGCTCAATCTCTTTCACATATTCTTTTTCCTGTGGGCTATTATCTGTTATCCTGAAACTGCTAAAGTATGGTGCTCCCTTGCTATCATGCACATCTTCACTGTAACCCTTTGTTCCTTACAATGAGGGCCTCCAAATGCTGTCTTAGAATCAAAGCACATCCCATTTCTGATTTGCACCCCCTAGCATTCACAACCAATAGTACTGGCAGTACGATATTTCTTTTCATCCAAGCATATAAAATTAAACTTAAAAGCAGTAAAATTCAGATGCACTGACTCAGTCACCCATCCCACGCATCAGTTTCAGGGAAGGGTGACCAGAGCAGTAAGCAGAAATTCACACACAAACTGTAACTTGGTAATGTACAATTCAGTGCTTAGATGCAGACCTGGCTCAGTTTCAGATGTGTGCTGCAGACGCATTTGCTTACTCGCCCAACGTGTCCGTCTCCAAACTAAGATACACATGTGTCAATGATCCACGGTGTACAGTATCATTTCAAATATCATAAGAGTTACAGTATCATCCTTAGCTCCAAACCTAGTTAGATTTGAAACATATGCCGTAGATACACTTATTTGCTCACCCAGTGGGCCAATTTCATGGACCAGTGGTTCTAAGAGGCATATCAGTTTCAAGGACTTCACTACACAAAAAACAAAATAACCACAAAATACATAAAAAGTATAAAACTGACTTATTATAAAGGCAAAAACTTGGTGATCAGGGAGTGTTTGGTGGTATCCAGTATAGTCGGAAAGAAAAGTTGTTCTTCACCCTTGGGCTGGTGACAAAATTAGAAAAGAAATTCTGGACTGATACCAGTCTGACCATCTGTGGCACAGCAAGGGTTATTTAACTATGTTAAGCACAAATATTTGAATCCACTGGTAAAGCAAAACTCTTTTATTTTGATTACTGCTGTTTGTGTGAATGAGCCTTTCCAGCTTGAAGCCCACTGTTTGCAGAGTATCTGAGTCCAATCATTATCACCAAATGGTTTTCTTGGGATCATTGTACACAAGCAGTATTGTCAGCAACAACATCAAACAATCTTTCTAATTGAGATTAGCAGCATGAATATGGGAAAAGTGAGCGGGGTGGTGTTAAAGCACTCATTGCAAAATCATGAATGCTATTTATGATTTTTACACTGAGCACTGCATCACTCTCACCTTTATTTTTCCCATACATATGCCACTAGTCTCAATAAGAAAGCTTATTTGATGTAACGACACTGTGTGCATAAAATGGATCTAGTCAAAAACTACTAAAACAAATGCGAGCAGTACAATACAGCACAAACAAAATAGTATCAGGAAATAACAGTGAACAACAACTAAGTGCTCATCCCACCATACTACCTATGTGACAATGTAAGTGGGGTTCATTGCTTTACCCTCCCCACCCCATAATATATATTATCAACTCCGGGGAGGGAAAACTCGGGAAAAGGGGGAGAGAGTTAGGATCGGGTAGATTTTCTAGTGAGAAATGCAAGTGGAGTCAGGTGCAATACAGAAACAGTCCCCAACAAAAAAGAAAATATTCTGAATGTCTAAAACATGAGTTTTTAAAATGTCCTACAAGAAAGAACCTAAAAATATACTCACACAGTGCTTTCTAAAAAATGGAGAATGGCAAAAGGGCGGTGGTGCAGATGAAAATTCTTGTAAGCATGAAACATAAGAGTGCACACCACCCTTCTTAAATCACACGTAAAACTGCTTGCTTATTGCTTTTTAAATTTTATTTTGCAGCGCCAACCTCAAACCAGATGCTGCCTCCAGGAAAAGTTCTTACATTTCGCACCCTCCAATGCTTCAACAGAGAATACATTTCATATATAAGTTCATCATTTTTATACACATTCACTTAATAGCTTAACCAATCAAATTAAAGAACCAAAATGTAATTCATAACACATGCTACTATAGCCTAATTGTTTTTAATTCATAAAATCAGGTCAAACAATTAGCTACTATAATTTGTTGTTATCGAATGACTACTATTTTGTTACTATAGCCTAATTATTCTCCAGTCACAATATCAAATCAAACAGTTAGCTACTATCATTTATTGTTATCACATGATTACTATTTTAATCAACTGATATCCATTCATAATTCATTTGGATGTTTACAAGACTAGTAATATTCGTAGCATTCCAAATTATAATATTTTATAAAGAAAATGGAGAATAAAATTGTCCATGAATTGTGACAATGATCTCATTATAATATGCTTCCAATAAATACATCTCAATATTCCTTTGTATTTTAGAAGTAGGATCGTAAGATAGTGTTTTGTAAAATTTTGTATCAGAAAGCTGTCTCTCAATTTCTTTAGCATATTTAATTCTGTCTTGCACCACAATACTGCCCCACCCCCACCCCCATCAGCAGGTTTTATTACAATATCTGTATTCTGGGAGAAAGCTTTTAAAGCTTCACATTCCAATGAATAAAAATTGCAGTAAGGCATTCCTGTTAGTGTGTTCCTTTTAAATTAATCAGAGTGGTCTTTTAAGCAACATTCCAAATATGTGCTAACACTGGGGTGAGGGAAGGGTAAAGGTACATGGAAGCCTAAAATTAGTATTACTTTATTCGTTCTTATTATTTTCATTATCAGTTCTAATACTATTCTCCTCACTTTCTGCTGTACAGACTGCGTCTGAAAAAAAGTTTTCAAATTAATTTTTCTAACAAATTTATTACTATATACAGTACATAGGCATCAAACTCTTTTATTTTTAAGGAATGAATAAATGAAAGGCTCTTTGATAGTACCTGTAGTTGTGTATCACTTACATTGGATATACTGGATATATTTATTGCAGTCAAAATCTGCTGCATATTGTCAAGTTCTGCCACATTTCTCGCCTTTTTGTTCTTTGCTGAAAAGAAGATGAATATGAGAAGCATGTCTAATGCAATATGTATTTGCTAAAAACCTTTAGATAACCTTTTTCTAATAGTTCTGTTTACCAATGTATAATGTACCACAATGTATCATAATAACGGAGTATGTATGTTCTCTTAGGTCCTGTATCTACAGATATTTATGGAATCATAACAACACATACAGAATGTGAAGACACATCAGTTTTGGAGACTGATGGAATGTTGAATGGAATACCCATCAAGAAATTGATTCTTTATGTTTAAAGATTTATTAAGCTAAAAACCCAGGAGAAGAGTACACAAAGGGGGGTGAAATACTAACAACAGTAAAAATGGAAAGGGACCTGGGGATAATTATATCAGATGACCTAAAGGTGGGCAAGCAATGTGAGAAGGCAGTAAAAAAGTCTGGGGGGATACTGGGATGCATAGAGAGAGGCATCAATAGTAGAAAACAGGAAGTTGTTATCCCTCTGTACAGACAGTTGGTGAGACCCCATCTGGAGTATTGTGTGCAGTTCTGGAGACCCCATCTCCACATACATAGACAAAGTGGAGGCTGTCCAGAGGAGGGCAACCAAAATGGTGCAGGGTCTGCACCAGATGACATACGAAGAAAGATGAAAGGAGCTTAATATGTATACCCCTGAGGAAAGAAGAGAGAGAGGGGACATGATAGAAATGTTTAAGTACCTCAAGGGAATCAACAAAGTTCAAGAGGGTAGCATCTTTCAGAAAAAGACATGTGTAAGAACAAGGGGGCACAATTTGAAGATAGAGGGGGGATGGCTCAGAGGTAAAGTGAGGAAGTATTTTTTCATGAAGAAGGGTTGTGAATGGATGGAACAGCCTCCCTGAGGAGGTAGTGGAGTCAAGAACAGTGGGGGAATTCAAGAATGGATGGGATAGACATAAGGCAGTTCTAGTGGGGGTAGGAGGAAGTAAGCTGTTGGTTAACTAGGATATGCAGCTTATCTGTTAGGTAGGAAAATTGGAAGACTAGGTGGGCCAAGCGGTCCTTGTCTGCCATCAAATTCTATGTTTCTGTGTTATGTGATAGCATGAGTAATGTCTTTATATTAATAATTATTTTATAAAAAATTCTATAAATGATGCCAGTATGTGTATGCAGGCTTTATTTCACTGTTGACGTTTCCTCTATACAGTTATCTTTCTTATTTTAAAGCATTGGTACCTCCTGCATTAACAGCACAATGAAACAATGTTATTCTGTCTTAGATGTGGCAAACTATGCCACTGCTAGTCAGATATACAGATATATGGTGTTATATTCTGTTATATTTTGTGTGTGTTTAAAATGCCACAAGGGACAATGGATAAGAGGCCCACATGGATCAATGGAATGGATTTTTTTTTCAAAGGTCTGCAAATTCCCAGTTACCTAAGAGAAACCAGTTTTCCCAGGGAAGCTGGAAACTGCATTTCAAAAGCATCTTCCTGGTTAACACAGAGGTCCTAAATCTATCAACTATAATAAAAATTTTCAGTTGAAAAGCCAGGATGCTTCAGAAGACAGCATTGGGGTAGCTATTAAAGAGGAAAAAGTTATAAACTCAGGAGATAGTAACAGCTAGCCCTGTCATAAAAAAAGTTACATTTCAAAGGACAGTGCTAGATTCCAGGAAACTATCATAGTATAATTACATTGGTTAGCTAGCAGGATATTGGAATCGTAAGAGAGTCTGACTAATAAAGGTATGAGTCTCTTAATAAGATTTTTTTGGGGAAAGTGCAAGAATGACATCTACTGGCCTAAAAGGATCAGACCAAGACTTACAGACTGCCTTGGACCACATGTATTTAAGACCCACCACAGAGCATTTTGAGAACACTTTGATATTGGACACTCTCCTGACCACAAGATAGCAACTGCCAGCAGAGACACAAGAAGCAAGACTGCTACAGAAAGGACTGAAACCTTTGAAAAACCATTTATGTTTCTGGACTTCATTTCACTATGATTTTAAGGTAAAACATTTGATAACTGTTATAGTGAGAGTTTTTTGTACATATACGCTCTTATTTGTGTTATTCTATGACTAAATGTTTCCAGACCTTTTTATTGTAATGTATGATAATAAATTATTTAGAAAGGGCATTTGTTTTGTTTATGAAACCTGCCTGAGTAAGGTTTCTATATGGTGTGTATGATTGTGGGATGTTTCAGTAATCATCTGTGACTAAACTGTTATTGCTACATGTAAGAAGTGCCATCATAAGCTACCAAATTGAACAAGGGTCTGGAAAGGGAAAGTCTGGGTAAAGATAGGGGAAATACCAAAGTCTCAAGGAATGGTCTGTGGGAATTTGAACCAGGTTATTGAACGCCTTATGGAAGAAGGCAGAATCTGGGTTACAACACTACCCCGAGAGGTTGTAACACATGGATTGTCCCCATTTGTGTAATGACCAAGAAGGGTTCATATTTGGCTACAAGACTCGAGACTAGTATTGTACTCTGATCCTGAATAAAGAGGGGAACCTGGACTTCATGGCGAGTGTTCAGCTGTGAACTCAGTGAGCACTATAGAAGGACACAAAGAGGGTATCTCTTGTTGCCCCTCCCTGTCATAGATTGCTCTTAGGGGTGGGCACTGTGCACTCAGTGGACCTGACCCTTAGGAGTGGGTTTGTGACAGACCTGGCATGCAGCGGTGGGATTTGAGAGACCTGGTAGCATAGTATTGTGATTTAAGAGATAGTGGTGGCACAATCATAACTGCTGGGTTAAAGGCTAGTGTATCAGATTGATGAACTGAAAATAATCCATACACAATCAGGGCAGGGATTTGAAAAAAAATAATTTGGCTGCAGTATAATGTTCCCTACCTGTTTTCTTTTTTTTTTTCTTCTTCTTCGTTGTAAGCTAGTGTAGTAATAGTTAGGGAATAAGATGGCTTCCAACTATAACAAATACACTGCAAACTACCTAAGGCTTTTGTGTCAGGAAAGAGGGGTCCAGTATGAAGGATGAATCAAAAAGAACCCTGTGGAGGTTCTTGTGGTAGCTGATGAGCTACAGGCTGCCCAGGACCATGAGAAAAGAACAAGAGCCTGGGTGTGGTGGTGCTAGGGTCCATCCCCAGAAAGAGGGCAGCAAGGCCAGAGGGAACCTAGAACTACACCAGAAGGAGAAGGTCACCACAGGGCTGGGGGTCAATGGGATCAGGCTACAGCTGGAGTGATGAGTGGGCAAAACTGCAATTTTCCACCCCCGTGGAACTTCCACAGAAATCAAGGTACTTTTGCAAATGTTTCCTAACTTCCACCTGTGGCGGAGTGGAAAACTTCTGTGAAAGTTACTGGGTGAAATTTCACCTGGTATTAATAAAATAAGCCCAGGCAGCTAGTGGTCCCTCCCCCCACCCACCCCACATGTAAAGAATATCCCTGGTGGCTAGTGGTCCCTCGGCTCCACCCGGTAACCCACCCCAATTGTACAGTAACCCCCCAACCCCTTGCATCCCTAGCTCTACTTCTCCAGTTTAAAAAAATAAATCTCTGGTGGTCTAGTCAGTTTTTGGTTTTAAAATTTAACCCCCCTCCCCATCCCTGATCCCCAGTCCCAAATTGCTGGTGGTCTAGTGCCACCCACCCAGCCTCCCCAGCAGCCAGGTGTTCCACCACACTGCTCCCACCCCATTGTGTAAACCCAGGCAGTGGGCAGACTGGCACAGTCCTCTTCTCTCTTCCATGGCCCACCTGCCCACTGAGCCCTCAGTGAGTGAGTGTGTATGCCCACTGCCAGGGTTATAATGGGGGTGGGAGCTGGGTGGTGGGACACCTGCTGTTGGGGGGGTGGCAGACCCTAGGCCACCAGGGATTTTGAACTCTAGAATGGGGATGGGGAAGGGGTTGAAATTTTAAAACAAAACCCCTAGACCACCAGAGATTTTTTTTTAAAAGGAGACGTGAATATAGGGATATGGGGGGAGGTTACTGTACATTTAGGGGTGGTTAGGTTACTGGGTGAAGAGGAGGGACCACTAGTCACCAGGGCTTTTTGGGGGGCAACTGGCACTTGAAACTTGAGCAGTGATCACAGGCAGAATTTCTGCAGAAGTTTGGAAATCAATTTCTGAACGTTCACATAAGCAAAAGTCAGACTTTCACTTGAATTCTGCCCACAGAAGATTTTTTTTGCTCATCCCTAACTAGAGTTGTAGAATTTAGAGCTGGAATTTGAAGAGAAAATGTTTGAAGCACAACAACAGAGGGAGATGGACCAGAAAAGGTTTGAACTGGAGATGCAGGAAAAAGAAAACCAGCACCGGAGAGAGGCAGTGGAAAAGGAAAAATGGCTTTAGAGAAAGGCTGAGAGAGACAGGAAAGAGTGGCAGAGAGAATTTGAGCTGGAGAAGTTAAGACTCCAATGACAAGCACCAGAGGAGGTAAGTGGCAGGGATAGACCTGAAACTCCAGAGCTGGTGTATAAATTAAGTTCCAAACTAACAACAGAATTTAAAGAGGGGGGATATGGATGCATTTTTGAATTCATTTGAAAAGGTTTGTATCCAGGCCACGGCACCCAAGGTGTCCTGAAGCTTCCAACTATTCCTGCAACTTACGGGTAAATGGCATGAGGTGCTAGGCCAACTGGATAATGATGATAGCCAAGACTATGAGAAACTTAAAGTTGCTTTACTTAAAAGGTACAGTATGAATTGATTTCTGAGGCCTTAAAGGGCTAAATTCCGTAAACTCTGAAAAAGTCATAACATGAGCTTTGAAGAACCAGCCACACAGCAACAGCAGTTTTTAAAGTGTTGGTGTGAGAGGGTTGAAGCAAACTCTGTAGGAAAAATTAAGGAGGTTGTACTTTTAGAGCAGTTCTTTTAGGCTCGCCCAGAAGAGTTGAAACCCTGACTAAAGAACAGAAATCCAAAAACTGCACAGCAAGCATCTGAGTTTTTAGACAGCTATTCCAGTAGTAGACCTGCTCTGAATGGAAGTAGGGCAGGTGTAGCAGTGCCAAAAGGGAAAAGCGTGCCTTCAGGGCAGCTAAAACCCTCACAGCCTCTGCAGAAAGGGGGAAGCCCCAGGTTACCAAATAGGGATGTCTTGGAAAAAAGAATGATGATTGTTGGTTTCGTAAACAGCAAGAATATCTTGCTAGACAGTGACCTAAACAGGTGCAGAGTGGGAAAGTGGTCCTTGAAAAGAGTTGGGTTGTTAGTGTATTCCTGAAAGCATGCCTGTAAACATGAGGGAGCACATACACCCAGTTACCGTAAATGGTGTGCAAACCCCTAGGACACAGAGGAATCTCTTACCCTGAGAAAAGGGGATTTGGTTGGGCCTGACAAGCTTATACCAGATCATTTTATAACTGTGAGGGGAGTACCTGCGGAGAAGCAAACTCTGCCACTTGCTAGTGTTCTCTTGGACTGGGGTGAGACAGGAGAGATGGTGCAAAAAGTGGCAGTGGCAGACAACCTCACCCTGGATGTGATTATAGGGCACAATCTACAGAAGGGGTGGTGTGTCTGTGTGGTTGCCTGCAGTCACACAGCAAAGGCCAATTGTAGTTCCCCGAACCCCATAGAAGCCCCTGTAGAAAAAAATAGGAGGATGGTTCCCCAGCCTGTGTCTTCTGAAGTAGAAAGTAGTAAAAGAGAGGTAGGACTTTCCCAGGTAGTCATAAATAAGACAGCTACAGAAGGGTACTCCGAGGATGGAGGGATAATAAATGGTCAAAAGGTTAGGGATGGCAGTAACCCTGAATGCCCTGATGCCAGAGCTATGGACCCCAGTTTAGAAACTGAAGGGGGCACGTCCCATGCCTTGAGAAAATGTAATGATTTTTCAGCTGTTCAGAGAACTGGACCTAGTTTGGGGAGACTGAGAGCTTGTGCAGAATCTGATGGGATAAAGAGAGGTGACATAAGACATAGGGTATTTTGGGACAATGGACTGTTGTATACACAGGATGTAAGGACAGAGGGAGGGGTGATGGGAAGGCAAATTGTTGTTCCTTGGGGATACCATGACAGAGTGCTCAAGATTGCTCATGATATCCTCATGTCTGGACATCTGGGCATCATACACACCTCACAGTGATTGGCCCAGAATTTCTATTGGCCCAACTTCACCCAGCAGGTGAAGGAGTATTGCAGGTCTTGTCACCAGTGCCAACAATTAGGAAAGGCAGGCAGTAAAACTAAAGCTGCCCTAATTCTCTTGCCCATTGTGGAGGAGCCATTCCAGATGGTAGGAATGGGTATTGTGGGACCTTTGAGTAGCCCAAGCTCTTCTGGGAATAAGTTTATCCGGATGGTCAATTATGCCACCCAATACCCAGAGGCAGTCACCCTCTCCTCACTTAGGACAGACAAAGTGACAGGCACCTTGCTAGGGATTTTCTCCCTTGTCAGGTTTCTGCAGGAGATCATCATTGATCAAGTGGGTACCTTCATGACAGACCTGATGAAGTGTCTATGGGAGAAGTGTGGGGTAGTGCAGAGATGCACTACACCTTATCACTCACAAGCCAATGGACTTGTGGAAAGATTTAATAGTACCCTAAAATCACTGCTCCAAGCATTTTCTGAACAGCATGGGAGGGACTGGGTGAAATACTTTCCCCACCTGTTGCTCACATACAGGGAGGTGCCCCAAGAGTCGACGGGGTTCTCCCCCTTCAAACTCTTATATGAAGAAAGGGTGCTAGTGCCCCTATACTTAATCTGGGAAGACTGGGAAGGGAAGCACAGCACCCAGGGAACTCCCATAGTGGAGTATGTCCGTATGTATAGGGAGAAGCTGAAGGAGTTAATGGGGTGGCCCAAAGCAACCTGTCAGCTGCCTAACAGAAGAAAAAATTCTGGTATGACAGCGAAGCCAGAGCTCACTCATACAGTGCAGGTCAGGAAGTCATGGTCCTAATCTCAGTCCAGAAGGACAAGCTGCATCCTGGGTGGGTTGGACCATATAAGGTAGTCCAACAGGTCAATGATGTGAACTATTTTGTAGAACTGCCTGACAGGAGACATACTCATTGGATGTACCATGTCAACATGATGGATGAAGGCATATGCAAATAGGGCTGACATGGTATCTGCAGTGTGTAGTCCTGGGGAGGGGATGGATGAAGATGACCCCACTACTGGACTTGTTGAAGGAAAGCAAGTGGGAGTCCTCTGTGGAGACAATCAAATTGTCACTCCAGTTGATCCAGGAACAGTCCCTGGAAGTGAGGGAGATTTTAGAAGACTTTTCCCTCTTTGTTTACAAAACAGCCTGGATGAACCCCCTTAGTGATACACAATGAAGACACAGGGACAGAAGCACCCATATGCCATACAGCCTACCAGTTGTCTGAGGCCATCCTAAAAGACATAAGGTGTAGGGTGGAGTAAAAGCTGGATTTAGGGGTAATCCAGAAATCCCACAGTCCCCGGGCCTCACCCGTAGTCTTCATTCCCTGGCCAGATGTCTGTACTCACTTTTGTGTGGACTACCATGGACTCAACACATTCATGAAGTCTAATGCCCACCCAGTGCCACGGCCAGATGAACTACTAGACAAGTTGGGAGAGATGACATACCTCACCACCATTGACTTGCGGAAGGGGTACTGGCAGGTGGAGTTAACTGCAAGAGCTAGGGAGTGGTCGGCCTTCATCACTCCAATTGGGTTATTCAAATTCTAGGTAATGCCTTTTGGAATGAGGAACACCCCTGCCACCTTCCAAAGGTTATTCAACTAGGTGTTACATGGTATTGAAAAGTAAGTAGTGGCATATCTGGATGACATTGCCATCTTCAGTACCAGTTGGAAGGACCACCTGTCCCACCTGAAGGAAATGTTGGGTGGGATACAGAGGGCAGGGCTCACTGTCATGGCTGAAAAGTGCCAAGTGGCTTTGGTGGAGGTGGCATACCTAGGCGATGTAGTGGGGTGGGGACCGCTTCACCCTAATAAAGCAAAGATTGAGGCAATAGAGGCATGGACAATGCATGAAATCCAGAAGCAGGTTAGGAGCTTCCTAGGGACCACTGGGTACTATCGAAAGCTTGTTTCAAATTACAGTACCCTGATATCTCCACTATCTTGTCTGCTAAAGAAAAGAAAGCTCAAAAAGGTAGACTGGGAGCCAGCCTTTGAAAGAACCTTCATACGGCTAAAGGAGGCACTGTGCAGTGCCCTGTGTTGGTCAGTCCAGATTACTCTAAGCCATTTGTACTCCAGACAGATTCCTTAGATAAGGGAATTGTAGCAGTCCTTAGTCAGACCTCTAGTCAGGGAAAAGATCACCAAATATTGTGCCTTAGCAAAACATTACTTCCCCAGGAGCAGGCATATTCTACAGTGGAAAAAGAATGCCTTGCACTGGTATGGGCACTGAAGAAATTAGAGCCGTACCTCTATGGGAGATGCTTCAAGGTACAGACAGATCATAACCCCCTGGTGTGGCTAAATCAGATGGGTAAAACAAATGGTCATCTCTTAAGGTGGAGTATAGCCCTACATGCCTATGACTTGACAATTACCCACAGGGCCAGATCAGCCAATGCCAAAGCAGATGGCCTATCTCACCAGTTAAAACAGTAACAGAATTTGTGAAAACCTTACCATATGGTAGAGGGTGTGTTCTCACAAATTCAGCTAAGCAAAGCAATCTTTATTTATAAAAAGCACCTTTCTAAAACCAAGGCACTTGTACAAAACAATAAATAAAATACATCAATAAATAACAGACACAGCAAATTAAAAACCAATAAAAACAACAGTGGCATTAAAAATCAGGATAGGCTAGACTAAATAAGAAGGTTTTAAGAGCATCTTTAAAACTTTGGATGGTCAAGCAATCTTGCACCCGATGAGGTAGAGCATTCCATAGGGTCAGGGCCATAAAACAAAATGACCTAGACACGGATGTCTTTAAACTGACCCTGGGAATCTCTAATAATCCCTCATCGGCGGATCTGTGGGAGTGGTGGGGACAGTAGGGGTGAAGGAGATCTAGCAGGTAACTAGGTCCCTGGTTCTGTAGGGCCTTATAGGTCAGCAAACTGACCTTGAAGGTTATCCGTCACTGTACTGGCAGCCAGTGCAGTCCACGGAGCACTAGCGTTATATAACTGGTCCTAGAGGTACCAGTCAATAGCCTGGCTGTCGCATTCTATGCTAGCTGCAGATGGCAGATATCAATCCCCTGTAGCCCTAGGTAAAGGGCGTTGCAGTAGTCAAGGCGGGAGGTAACGAAGGCGTGGACCAAAGTTGGAAGATCATCGGAAGGAACCAGGGGCTTCACCTGGGCGATATTCCTCAGATGGTAAAAAGAGGTTTTGATGACTGCCAACAGCTGAGATTTAAGGGCCAGGCAGTCATCAAAAATAACACCCAGTCTAGGAGGGAGGGGAGTAGCAAGCTATGCCACTGCCAGTCAGATGTAGAGATATATGGTGTTATATTCTGTTATATTTTGTGTATATTTACATAGATATATAGAAATTGTCAGCAGATAAGGACTGCTAGGCCCATTTAGTCTACCTGTAAGCCCTGTAAGTGCATGCAGTCACAGACTCTAAGTGATCAATGGCTTTTCATTTTAAAATGCCAAAAGGAATAATAGATAAAAGGGTCACATGGAACAAGAGAATGGATTATTTTTTCCAAAGGTCTTCAAATTCCCTGTGACCTAAGAGAAACTGGTTTTCCCAGGGAAGCAGGAAATTGCATTTCAAAAGAGTCTTCCTGGCTAACTAACATAGGGGTCCTAAATCTATCAACTGTAACAAAAATTGTCACTTGAAAAGCCAGGATGCTTCAGAAGACAGCATTGGGGTAGCTATTAAAGAGAAAAAAGGTTATAAACTCAGGAGATATTAACAGCTAACCCTGTCATGAAAATAAAACTTTACATTTCAAAGGACAGTGTCAGATTCCAGGAAAGTATCATGGTATAATTATATTGGTTAGCTGGCAGGATACTGGAATTGTAAGAGTCTAATAAAGGTATGAGTCTCTTAATAACAATTTTTTGGGAAAGAGCAAGAGTGATATCTACTGGTCTAAAAGTTAGGACCAGTCCAAGACTTTCAGATTGCCTAGGACCACAGGTATTTACTGGGAGGCAGTATAGCACAGTGGTTTAAGGCTCTAAGCTGCAAATCTGGAGGCCTGGGTTTGAATACCATAGCCCCCACTTGCATACTGTGTGACCCTGAGCAAGTCACTTAACTACCCTGTGCTCCCAGATCGCACTTGTAAACAAGCTTTCAGCTTAGTGTGCTACTCCTGGTTAAACAATTGGAAAAAAAATGTTAAGAGAGATGTACAGAGCATTTTGATGACTCTTTGCTTCTGGACTCTCTCCTGACCACAAGAGAACAACTGCCAGAAAACACACAAGAAGCAAGACTGTTACAGAAAGGACTGAAACCTTCGGAAAATCATTTATTTTTCTGGACTTAATTTTACTATGATTTTATGGTAGAACTTTTGATAACTGTTATGGTGCATTTATTTGAACATATACACTTTTTTTCTGTTATTCTGTGACCAAAATCTTCCAAACCTTTAGTTTCAATGTATGATAATTATTTATTTAGTAAAGACATGTTTTGTTTAAGAAACCTGCCTGAGCAAGGTTTCTATATTGTCTGTGTGATTGTGGGATGTTTCAGTAATCATCTGTGACTAAACTGTTATTGCTAAGGGCTGCCATCATAAGCTACCAAATTGAACAAGGACATAAAAAGGGAAAGTCTGGGTAAAGATAGGGGGAATACCAAAGTCTCAAAGAAGGGCCTGTGGGGATTTGAACCAGATTATTGCAGGCCTTGTGGGAGAAGGCAGAATCAGGGTTTCAATGCTACCCCAAAGTGGTTGTAACACATGGATTTTCCACACTTTGTGTAACAACCAAGAAGGGTTTCATACTTGGCTACAAGACTCGAGACTAGTATTGTGCCCTGATCCAAAGTAAAGAGGTTATCCTGGGACTTCGTGGTGAGTGTTCAGTTGTGAACTTGGCGAGCACTATAGAAGAACACAAAGCGGTTATCCTCTGTTTCCCCCTCCCTGTCACGGACTGCATTTAGAGGTGGGCACTGTAAGCTCAGTGGACCTGACCCTCAGAAGTGAGTTTGTGACACTATCCATTTATGTATTTTTCTGAATCACACTACCTACAAGGTGTGTGTGGGGTGTGGGGAGAGATGCACTCCTACAGGGGATGTGATTACTTTCCTTTCTGACAGCACTTTACTTTGCCTTTGTTAATATGAAAACAAAATCCTATTCCCTGTAATTTCTCAGGTAAATGAGGACAGGGGAAACACCTGTACTAAAAGGGAATGATTACATCCTGTTGTTTGTCCTTGGGTCTTGGTAGATTTGTTTATATACAAATGCGAGTCTTCATGTATCCACTGTTCCACCCACTATGTGTTTACTACCCTGGGAAAGTTGTGACTGGCATTACAGTGCTCACTTAACAACAGGCAAATACCTTACATATTTTCTAATTGTTTTATATGCTGTAATAAACACTGGCAGTTGTCCATTATGCAGTGCACTTATAAGTCTGATAAAATTATGGTTTTATTTCATGAGTTTTTCCTTATTGCTGTATACTGATAGGAGGAAATCCAGGCTCAGGTAATTTACCTGTCTAATTATTGCTTTTGTGCATTGTCTGGTTCTCTTGTATTTCAGATTCTGTGAACAGGTGTATCTAGTCACCAATATTTAATTACTGCTCTCTGTAGGAGAATGCTTTCTTATTGAGCTAAACTGTGTGCCCATTCCTACTGCATATTTTTCTCTACTACCCCCAAGGACCTCCCTTCCCCATGATTATTTTCATGCATTTAGCTATTGCAAATCACATGAAAAAGAAACCCTTAATTGATAAAATATTAATAATAGACAAGCAGGACTAAATGTATATTACACATTTAAAGTGCTTTTTAAAATACGGCCGAATGAACCAGGGGCGGAACAGGGCATTATATCATTTGGATCTAAAGAACATTACTCAAATCCATTTCTTCATTCCTAAGGGTGATAGTGCCCTAAGTTTGGAAATCCATCTACTTTCCCTTTTCAGCAGTTCCCTCCGTCTATCATCTTTCTGTGGGGAGGGTGGAACCATGTCAAAACCTAGGAATTTCAGCACTTTAGGATAGGATACAGGAACATAACAGAGGGATCACTAATAATCACTTAGCTCAGTAGCCCCACATTGTCATACAACACATCAAAGTAACCCTCAAGTCTTGAAATTCCTAGGTTTGGAATGGCTCCCACCCCCTATAGAAAAGTGGCAGACAGCGGAAAATGCTGAAAAAGGAAAGTAGATGGATTTTTAAACTTAGGGCACTATTACCATCAGGAATGAATGAGGAAATGCATTTGAGTGATTTATTTTAGATCCAAATCATTTGATGTCCCATTTCTCCCCTGGTTCCAGATTGTACAAGCACTCTAAATGTGGAACTGTATTTAAACATTTAGTCTTGGTTGTCTCATATAAAATAGTTTATCAATGAAGGGTGTGTTTTCAATACAATTTATAACAAGAAAATTCATCAAAATAATTATGTGGAAGAGAGGCTGGTGGGGGTGGCAAGAAAGGGAGAAGAAAAAAATATGTGGTAGGAATGGGTAATGGGGTAATAGTATCAGATACATTAATAAATGTACTGTATAATACAGAACAAACACCAACATTAATCAGTGCAACCTGTAACATAATTTAAAAATAAGGAATATGTTTTCCTATTGTTAAAGAGCTAGTGCACTATGCTGTTTTAGCAATTGTATGAGTATTGGAGTCACCAGCTCATGGCAATTTTTTTATCATAAGTTCAGACTATGACAGCAAGTCTGGGCTTTAGAGACTATAAAAACATGGTTACCCCCCCCCCCGACAGCGACATTTCGCCAGTGAGGTCCCTCACAGTGACTACAGTGCCATGCCACTGTGGGAAACCCGTTGGAACCCGGTGCTGTCTGTCGGGGGTCCTGCACCCCCAATCAGCTCCGACTCAGAGTTGATAATCTTTAAGTGGGGGGAGTGGGGGTTGCAGCCCCTCATGTGGGGGGTTCAGGGCGAAGCCCCCCTAAGAAAACAAGGATGGACAGTGCGAACCGGCAGCCGACTGCAGAATGTGGTCAAACTGCCGGTGTCACTGACGGGGGGTTCGACAAAAATTTTGTCAAGCTTCTGCCATGGATCCATAAAAACATATCCAGCTTGACTTCTGACAAGCAGCCAACATGAATGGCATCTTGTGTGGTGGGTGCTGGAGACCCCATCTCCGCAAGGACATAGACAGGATGGAGGCAGTTCAGAGGAAGGCAACTAAAATGGTGCAGGGTCTGCAAGAGAAGCCATATGAGGAGAGACTAAAGGAGCTTAATATGTATACCCTTGAGGAAAGGAGGGAGAGTGGGGACATGATAGAAACATTTAAGTACCTCAGTGGGATCAACAAAGTCCAAGAGGGTAACATCTTTCAGAAAAAGAGATGTGCAAGAACAAGGGGACACAATTTGAAGATAGAGGGGGATGGCTCAGGGGCAATGTGAGGAAGTATTTTTTCACAGAGAGGGTGGTGGATGCATGGAGCAGCCTTTCTGAGGAGGTTGTGGGGTCTAGAACTGTGGGCGAATTCAAGAATGCATGGGACAGACATAAGGCAATTTTTGTGAGGGGTAGGAAGAAATAGGCTGTTGGTTAAGTAGGATCTGCAGTTTATCCTCTAGGTAGGGAAATGGGCAGACTAGGTGGGCCAAGCGGTCCTTATCTGCCATCAAAGTGTATGTTTCTATGGTGAAGTTCCAAGAATGAAGTGACCCTGTGGGGAACAGATTCAGGTGCAGGTTACTATTTGATTCAATTCTGACCACTGATAGAACATCGGTATACTTAGGTTTGTTGGCTATTCCATTACTCTAATTTATAGATAATTATGATGTATGGGGAGCCATTATTGTTAACTGAAATCAAGCAGATTACAACCGTGTTATGACATCACTCTGTTGTTAAACCTTCTTGAGTATGTCATATCAATGGCATAACAGAACAGAATGTTCACAACAATCAGTGTTCTGTAAAGTAAAGTGTTTCAGTCCATGATTACACAGTCTTGGTAGCCCATACACTTAAGCAATAAGGCATGACAGGGTGTGCATCATTGCTGAATAATATCACACCTAGGGTGGGTCAAAACATGAGGCCACAGGCCGAGTGCTTCTGCCACCCTAGGTGTGACATTATGCAGTCATGATGCACACCCTGGAGTGCCTTATTGCAATTATAATACAGCTATAAAAATTCCTACAAGACTTTAATGATTAAGCAATAAAGTTAAGAAACAAATCAGAAGTTATAACTTTATTATAATTAATTTAGACATAAAATTGAGATAACATAGTCCCTTCGAGAGCTTTACTGCATCCCTTCATATTGCTTACACTGACTTTGTTATATCCAACTTTATCACTTTGAGCTTAGCAATATTTTTTATACTCCTGTTTTTATCTAATTTTTCATTTTGCAGAATTGAACATATTAATATTAACAGTCCCATTTAGTGTCCCTATAGAGATTACTCACACTGGAGCAGAGGCATCCATATGGTTATTTTTTGTATTTCCTTGTTGTTGTTTTTTAAACTGGAGTGAAGACTGTCCTAGCAAACAGAAAAAAAAACTATTAAGCAATTACACATAACAGGATATGTATTATAGTTCGATAGTGGCAAACTTTGGGTGTGTCATGAATGCCGAAAGTGCTTTCTCACTTCCTACCCCACCCAAGAAGTGCCAGCACCCCACCACAATCTATACCCTGGAGTGTAACTGTGATTATAAAATTGGTTCAAGAAGGGTTTCTTTTTTTTTTGGGAGGGGGGGGGGTTAAGGAAATGTACCAAATCAAAAAAGAAACAATTTTATGACTTTTTTTTAAAATAGTCCCAGCACATCCCAGCACTGACATGCCATCTCAGATTTAAATATTATGTACAGCAAAATTCATGTATCTTAATTAGCTATTAAACCCTCCAGTTCCCCCAACCCACCCCTTGTACCCATTCCCTCACCTTTCTTTCTTCTTCTTTATAATATTCCCTGACTTTTCTGTCTTGTTTATTTTCTGTCTTACCAACATTCAAGAGATGGAATGTTTACTACAGATAGAATGCAATAATTCAAACCTCTGTTCAGTTCTGCTGACAGAATGTTTACTCCCACTAGTATACAACAGAATGCCTCAGATGGAACCAGGGCTTTTGTTTTATCTGTAACAGCTTAAACAACACAGATTTCCCTAGTAAGCAGGTAAGAATAGGAGGGTGATTTTTCATGGTCAGCAAAGAAACACCATAAATTATAATTCTAAGTACTGTAGTACTTCATTTTTTAAGTTATGTATGTGTGTGCAACATAGAGGATAATGGCTGGGGATCGGGTGATAATCATGCTGCCCTAGCAACCACGAGAGGTGATTTCAGTGTGGTTGTCACATGATCCCCAGCCATCATCTTTTATAGTGTATGATCAAAAAAACACTGTTTGCATTCCTTGTGTGAGAATTATGGAACTCTGATGCATTCTTTTTTGTTATGCTGCTGTTGGAAGTTCTGAAGTGTGGTAAACAACTTTTAAAATTCTAAACAGTGCATAACGAAGCTGTGTGACTGCTGATTATGGTGGTTAATAGGCACTTACCATACATTATAAGATTATTATGAGGGAAAATAACAGTTCATTCTTATGTTTATAAATGTAACAAAGTTTTCTTTTTAGGTCCTAGTTGAAGACTTTTAGTGAGTAAAAGCTGACAGCCACATTTGTGGTGGCAGTCAGAAATGGCTGGTACTATTGATTTTATTGTGAAGAGGTCCTTCTTCCAGTGCTACATCATGGGATATCATCACTGGTTCTGAGCTCCTCAGCCAATCAGATTACTGGATTTTTTTATAGCCGTATTATAATTAAGCAATAAGGCATGACCTGGGGTTATGTTAATGGTCTGTTAATCACCCTCTAGGGGTGTAATGTGACACGAGGCGTAGCAGGTACACATACCCTAGAGTGTGATTAACATACCATAACATAACCCCTGGGAGCGCCTTATTGCTATTATAATAAAAATGTTTTTAAACAGTGTTAAACCTTGTTCAGCATATGGCTAAGCTCTACATGTATGTTAATAAAAGATTAACATAAGGCTGTTAGAATGTTTACAGCCAATCAGAAAGCTTAATTTCTCAGACCCTTTTTATAATATAAAATATAATGTAAGGTCTTTGGTTAACAACCATGCTGAAAACACTTCTCGAGGTTGCCATTATATCTGAAAACCTCTCAAGCTGAGCTCTCAAGGTTTACACTGATGTCATGGCAACCACTCGCAATGTTTATAGCATGGTTATTAACCTAAAACCGTACATTATCCTCCATGTTATACTATACCATTTATGTGAGCATTCCCTGCTTGTTTTCAGATTATTATATCTCATTGTTATTCTTTTTTTTTTGTACAGAGCTCTGAAGAGTAGGCACAAAAGACTCCAAGCAAAAGAGCAGAAGCTGCAGCTTACAATTACTGTGCAGAAATTGAGAGCATATAACAAACATTACAATGATCTATAGCATTATGCAACATGTGCAAAGCCAGTCATCTGCCCCCCCCAAAAAAAAATGAATCTCCCCTTCCAGTATTCATTGGAGTATCCAATATGTGACCATTGCTTAAAGTACAAGCAGTCCCATAAATCTATAAAGAAATGGTTATTCATTATGATTAATGATTTTTCGACCACCATCATTGCACAAA
This sequence comes from Neoceratodus forsteri, assembly GCA_016271365.2. Lineage (NCBI taxonomy): Eukaryota > Metazoa > Chordata > Ceratodontiformes > Ceratodontidae > Neoceratodus > Neoceratodus forsteri. The sequence goes on along the minus strand of CM057449.1, from coordinate 534,428,703 downwards.
CTTGCTTTCAATGTGAATCAGTCTGAAGCAAGTATTACAATTATTTGGCTATTTACCATTTGTTCCTATGCACTCTTATTGATTAATGATACCCACTTCATGCAGCACAGCTATTTTTTTGTTTGTGAAGCATAGGACAGTCAGAAGGGCACAACACTTGCTGAGTTGTTTATTGTTTCTGCTGTGCTGCATTTGTTATTCACAGAAGTCTGAATCCTACTTTTCTTATTGTGTAACATATTTAGGCAGGTTATCATTGGTTAAGCCTAATGACAAAATATACAGTATAAAGAGCGCATCATCTTTTTCCTTCCCATATACCCTACTGTATCTCCCCTTGCTATGTGGTGCTGGATGCGCAAACTCCATATTATTTTTAAACAGATGATCTCGGTTGCAGCTTGCTGCTGGGGAAATGTTTTTGCCCAGCAATGGAGGAATTCAAGTTTCAGGCCAATCAGAGCTACTTACTGCTGGAGAGAAGTTTTTTGCCCAGCAAAGGAAGATTTTAGTTGTGAGCCAATCATGGAGCAGTTGAGCCAAGGAAACAGTGGAAGGAGGACGAAGCTGTGATTAAATTTTGTTTCACTTTTCCATTCCTCCACCTGCACTGGAGACAGAAAGTTAGGTTGAGACTGTAAACTAAGGAGTTTGGTTGCTGCTCTAAATAGAGGATTTTGCTTGCTGCTTGCGAAAAGTTGTTTTATTTGAAACAGTTTCACCGGGAAAGGCATACTGAGCTACAATACCATGCTTCCAGATGTGTCCTGGAGGGGGAAGGGAGGTGGGAATACAGTTTGCAAGCAGTATCCAATATACTGTATATATAGATAAAAAAGTAGAACAATCATAAGATACAACTCTATGACAAGAAGGCAAATCAAATCAAGTTTCAAAATAATAAAGCAAGAACTGATGGGGGCTTACAAGTTCCTAATTTCTATTTATACTACTTGGCAATACACCTGACAAGGCTTAGATTCTGGTTACTTCCCAGTAATACAGTTCCTGATTCTCCTTACTGTCCTCTATGGGTCAAAATCGAACAATCCCTTTGTGCTTTTTACAGCATAGATCCCAAGGTTCTTCCATTTATGCTCAAGAAAAATCTTCCCAAGAAACTGAAAGATTCTCCAATAGCCTCCATGCTGCAAACACACCAGCTTAACTCTCTTCTTAAAACTGATGGATATGGAGATGTGGATCAGCCCCTTTACTATAACCCCAATCTGCTAATCTTGGATGAGGCTCTAACCTTTTTTGGCCTAATATGGGGGCTATAAAGGTAGCTGACATGGTCACTAATCATAAAGGAGAGGAAGGATAAGGGAATTAGGAGATATGAGTAGGTATGAGTAGTCCGGCACAGTAGTGAAATAAGTGAATAAATTGATTAAAGAGAATGAGGGTCAGGTGCAGTTGGAGGATGGGGAAATGTAGTTTAGAAGAAAATAGGATAATGCACGAGTGGACTGGGTGCAGCAGATATCTAAGGGAAGGGAGTTCCAAATATTTGGAAAGTGGTAAGGGAAGGCAAAACATCCTGAAATGGAAGATAGGGGAAAGATGGCAAACGTCCTGTAGGGGGAGTTTCGGAGGGAATAGGTGGGAGTAGAAGGGGTTGAGAGGAATGAATTGTACAGCACTCCTAGTTTGGGACACAGCTTTCTATGTTTAGCAACCACATGCCCAGCAAAGACAAGGATCCTACTGAAACAGAGCCTGAGGTATTTAAAGGAGGAGACATCCTCTAATATGGACCCCTTAAGGGTATTGAAGGTAGAGGTGGCAGTAAGCCTGGTGAGCATTTGCCTGCTGCCAAAGGTCATAAAGACCATCTTCTTGGTATTGAGTGACAGCTGATTAGAGTAAAACTAGTGTTGGACAGTAGTGAAATCCATCTGGAGGATGGTCGCCACATTAGAGGAGAAGGCACCAGAGGCAAACAGAACAGTATCTTCCATGGACATGTGGATGTCAGCAGAGGAGCAGGCAGTAGGTAAGTCATTTAGAAAAACAGAGAAGAGTATCAAGTTCAAGTTCCAGTTTATTGCGGAAAAAGCCCGTTGAGCAAGCTTATTCACAAGGAGGTCCTAAAGCATGTAAATGGTCAAGGAGACATTGCATAAAAAGGTAACATAGAAAAAACAAAATGAAGCAATGTACAAATAAGATTAATGCGCACCAATACATAGAAGTACATCATAGTAAAATAAAGTCCAGTTAAGGTTCATGTAATACATAGTGCTCAAATAAAACAGGACAAGGTAGGGATTACTAGCATAAGCTGGTGAGAAGCAATAAATGTGGGGAGTGTGCAGTGACAGGAGAGAGTAGTCAAATAAGAAGGAGGGGTTGAAAATGAGCAGTGAGTGGAGGAGGAAGAGGGCCAACGAGAGTAGGGAGAGTAAGATATAGAAAAGGAAGGCAAGGGTAGGAGAAGGTTTTGAGAATAACTGGAGAGATCATTTAGATAATTTCATGTCCTGAAAAGAGCTAGTTCCAGGTAGATGGGGAGGCATCATAAGGACATAGTGGCAGTATCAGCCCAAGTACCGATCCTTGAGGGATTCTGGTGTTAATTGGAGGGGGGGGTAGTTGCCTATCCTGACTAATTGGGTACTACCCATAAGATAGGAAGAGAAACAGCTCAGAGAGACCAGCTGCTGCAAGCTTGTTGAGGAGAATGGTTTGGGCAACAGTGTTGAAGGCTTTGGCCAAGTCAACAAAGATGGCAGAGGTGATGCGGCCCTGATCCATGCCAGAGAGAATGGTGTCAGTAAGTCAGAGAAGGGAAGTTGTGGGGCAGTAGGTCTTAAGAAAACCCAGATTCGAAAGGGGTGTACAAGGATGAGACATCAAGAAAAGGAGAAAGCTGAGCCAGTATTAGGTGTTCTTGGAGTTTTGTAAGGATTGGGAGCAGGGATATCAGATGGAAGTTACCTGGATTTGAGGAATCACCACCATTGAGAAGGGGATGACTGTGGCAAGCTTCCAGGCATCAAGGACAGTGGCCAGTGAGAAGGAAAGATTAAGTAGAAAAGTAAGTGGGAGGGCAATGACATGAGCCAAGAGGTGCAGGAGTTTAAGGTCAAGCCTATCCTGGCTTTTGCCCTCACATGGGTTAAGGGCTAGGAGAGCTTTCAGGGTGTCAGCGGGGGAGACAGGTAGGAAGGAGAAGCAGTGGAGAAGTTGTAGCTTCTGGGGAGAAGTTTTTGCCCAGCGATGGAGGATTTCAGTTTTGGACCAATCAAAGCTGATTGTTGCTGGGGAGAAGTTGTTGCTGCTTGGGAGAAGTTTTTGCCCACCCACCCCTGCTGCCACATATTATTAACTGCACAGTTAGTTGGGAGGAGCAAATAGGCTCTGCCCAGTGATGGGTTGATTGTTAAAGAGCAAATAAAATCAAAAGAAGGAGGAGTTGGGGGGCATGGCCTGTATGCGGACAAGATGGCTGGTTAAACCCTTAGCTCCATCCCAGCCTGGATCTAATCCGGAGCAATCTGCTGTGCTTTGATGCGCTAGTAACTTCTGAGATGACGGGATATACTGCTAGAAACCTGCTGTCCTGAAATGTAGTGATATTGTGAGTGCAACCGTCACTTCTGCAGAGCTATATCCAGGAATGCTCTGATCTACCATCTAGCCTAGCATGGCCTAGTAGGCCTCTCCTCTTTCCATAGCCTGATTTATCCCCTATCCAGTTACAGATTTGAACCTCTGGGGCCACATTCTCACTCCACAGTCTCCTAATTGCTGAGTTCTTAAATGTCTGGATTGGCTAGCCTCACATAATCAGGTGGAAGTGCAAGTAGACATCTGTGGAGGTCACCACAGTAGCTGCCGCTCATAGCATGGCAACTGCCGGAGCTGACAACAAGCCCGGACTCCCCTATCAGTTGAACCAGGGAGGAGATCCTCTAGCCTACATTGCAAAGATGTTGGAAACACTGCTGGTTCATGTGGAGAGGATTAGTTCCTCCTTAGCAGGAAGCATGGCTGATGTCTGCAAACTGGAGGACTGGCTGAATGTAAATGAACAGTGGACTGAAGATCTAGAAAGGCAACAAGAAATCATTTGGCAGAAACTGCTGGACCAGAAAAGTAAAATCAGCAAGCTTTGGAATTGTGCTGAGGATCAGGAGAACAGAAGCAGGCACAACAACATTCATATTTTAGATAGATAGATATTTTATTTATAAAGCGCACATTTCCATAGACTCTGGGCACTGTACAAAACAATTCAGTAACAAAATGCATATAGGCAGCAGCTCAACACAAACTTAAAAATTATCCATCCCATTAAAACCAAAATCAGTCATTAAAAGTCTGTTGGAACAGATATGTTTTAATGCTTTCTTAAGGCTTCTACTGAGGGGGCCTCCCTTAGATAATCAGGAAAGGAGTTCCACAGAGTGGGTGCCATCATCAAAAATGCCCTATTTTGGGGGTGTCTGAGGGGGTAGATGGGCCAAATATGGAATGTTTCCTTAACGATTGGATCCCTAAGCTCCTGTGGGAGCACTGGAAGGACCAGGTGGAGGTACAGCAGGCTCATAGGCTTACAGGGAAGGAGTGCCTGTCTGCAATTCCCCCCAACCCATCATTGCATGTTTGCTGAGGTATTCTACCAAGCAGAAGGTCCTGTGGGTAACCAGGAACTTGGGGGAGATTAAATGGAAAGGGGCCAGCATATCTTTCTACCAAGACTACTTGCAAGAGGCAGCTGTGAAATGTAAGACATTTATTCCCCTTAAAAAAGTGTTAATGGCTAATGACTTTTGCTAGAGATACAAATGACTCACCCAGCTCTATATTTCTAAGGAGGGCAGAGAGTTTGTTGTGGAATCTCCCCAGGAAGCTGCAGCCTGGTTGCACAGGTTTTGGCCCAATTTAGAGCTTGGGACTATATCCCCCAAATGCCCTTGGGTGCCTGGCCTGCAATCTGGTAGGTGGAATGATAGTTCTAGGAGGTTGACTCTGAGGGACAGAAATTTCAACTGAAACAGTCCTCAGAGACAACGTTTCCTAGTTGACTGGATTCAAGGAGGCTCCACCGTCTATCCCCTGAGCAAGTGCGGGACAAGACTTCACAAATGGCTCGGATCCTATCCTCAAAGCAGGGGAAGTCCTCTTGTCAATCCGTGGTCAGAATGCAGACAAGATCACAAAGCCCACGAACTGTTGATGATCCACAGTCCACTCCTTACCTCACCAGCAAAGTTTTCTAGGCCAGATTCCCTCTCAGATGCTGCACAGGATGAACGGTTAAAGAACTCGCCGGAGGAAATGGACATGCAGGCTCCACTCGATTGGGCCGAAGATGTGTATTCAGAAGAAGAAGAAACCCTGGTAACGGCCAGGGGTCTCCTCAAGCTGGGTGTCAAAACCTTTGCAGAGGCAGTGACCAAGTATCAGCTGCCATGTAGAGATCCTGGCAACTGAGGGGACCATTCTTATGCCTCAGGCAACAAGGCATGCTCCTCAGTTCAAGCACTTAGGAAGGACTCTGGTTGAGTGTGGTTATGAGTTTTTACATTGTTTTGCTTCTTATACCAGTTCTGTTTACTGCCTGATCCCTGTATAAAGTGCCTCATAAGTGCTCAGCCCCAGCTCCCTCGGGCACTCTAGTCAGTAAAACCTTGCACAGTCACTCTCCTTGATTCTGGTCTATTCCATTCCATGGAGCAGGGTAGGTAAGCAGGCCGAGTCTAGATTAAAAGGTCTCCTTCTGTGCTATGCCTTTTCCCCCTTCTGCACCAAGCCCCCATCTCCGGAGTACTGGTGTGGTAAAGAGTTGATGGGCAGGCTTATACGTCCATAAGGTTTTGCTTGGGCCAATGCTATCCCCTTGGGGTTTCGAGGGGCATGTTAGTAAATCTTTTTCATTCCATGATAATTACCTGGCTGTTTCTTATAGGAAGAGATATCCCTACAGCCTGATATCCCTGTCCCTGGGGCTCTGAGCAACTATGCCCCTTTCTCCTCTCCACTTTGTTCCTTATAAGGCTCCCCCTTCTCCTCACTGGGGACATATAAAGAGGTTATCATGACATTAAATGTCACCCTCCCATTGCTCAGGCTACTTTGCCACTCAGTCAGTTCCTTTCATATCTTTGTTTCATGAATGCATTCCTGTTGAATGTTGCTATTGCTAATACGGTTGGATGTTCCTAGAAATTGTATGGGTAGCAGCTAGGCATATGCTGTTGTGGGAGCTGATTCTTATATAATTTATTTCTTTTCTATTCTTTACTGAGGCAGTGGGTATGTTTCTCACCTCCCCACCACAAGCTGTTTCCGATAGCTGGTATAATTTGCATTTCTCTAGCGTTTCATAACGCATATATGGGACTTTCTCATCCAGGTAGGGATGGAGGGCATGCTCTCTCTCTCATCTGGACATCCCCAAATGTTACGATCGAGTCAGTGTGGCTATGGTCCTTTTATTGGTACCCACTCACGTGCTCACCTCAATGCCACAAGTACTTTGTAAACTGTTTGTACCCAGTCTCTCAGAAGTTCAAGGAACCCTTTCCTGACTATAGTTGCGTCCTCCCTTTTCTGAGGCACCTATGTGAGGTTACAGTTTCCCCTCCTTCCCCCGGCAGCCTGTGTGGTAACAGGTGGTACTCAGGGAGGCTGGTATTCTAAGAGACTGTTACTATTTGTCTTTTTTCTGGTATTGCCCTTTTTTGACTGTTTAACAGTTGTTGCTGTTTTTGTCTTCAATCATAGGTCTGATTACTTGGTGTGATACACAGATCCTCACGTCCCTTATAACTTGAGGTCTTTTGCTCCTCTACCATCTAGGTTACCTCCCTTGGTGGGTTTATCAAGATCGAGGTCTCCACACTAAGGTACAGGGTTTTCAGAGGTTACCTCTTTCTGTTCTGGGCTGGTAAGATTCTTGTCCATTTCTCTGTTTAGGGGGTCAGGATGGCTGGCAGAACGTCAGAGGGCATGAGGTGTCTTTCGTGGAATGTCGAAGGTCTCCGCCATCCGATTAAGCACACTAAGGCCCTTCATCACCTTGCTGATCTTAAGACGGATGCGGCCTTATTGCAGGAGATGCACCCTACAACCGGTACAGTGCAATGGATGAAGAAGCTGATGGTGGGAACAGTCATAGCCAGTTCGGCCTCCACCAAGTCGAAAGAGGTAGCCATTTTACTTTGAAGAGCATCCCCATGGGTGGTGGAAGCTACACTTAATGACTCGCAGGGGAGGTGGATAGTAGCACAACTCTCATACCCTGGTGGGAGGGCACCAAATAAAGTTTCCGATTACTTTTTTTCCAAGGTGACCTAGGCCATAGCTCAGCTGTCAGAAGGTCACCAGGGGCTGTCTGTTCTGATGGGTGAAGACTTTAATTTGGTAATAGACACCTTTCTTGACAAATTTCAACCCACGCCTCAGGCACACCCCAAGGCAGTGGCAGCGCTCTTGGAACTCATGGTGGAGTGGGGGCTGACCAATGTATAGCACAGGGATCACCCCACAGGGAGGGATTACTCTTTCTTCTCCCCAGTCCATCAGACCTACAGTAGGATTGATTTTTGGCTAGTGAAATAGGAGGCAGCCTCTGGGGTTATGGACTCTAGGATTGAAAATATCCTAGTGTCTGACCGTGCCCCCACGTCTCTCTTATTTTTCCCTCAGGGACAGAGGAACTCCTCCACCAGGTGGAGGTGTAATCTGTTACTCTTCCAGGACAAGGACTTAGGCACCTTCCTCCGAGATGAGGCCAAATCCTATTTCCTTTTAAATACTGGTGGAGAGGTCTCCCCGAGTGCTGTCTGGGAAACCTTTAAAGCTGTCCTCAGGGGGAAAATTATCTCCTACTCTGCCATGAAAGTAAAAGTTCACTGGTCTGAGCTTGACCACCTTCAGGATGAGCTTAGTAGGCTGGAGCGCAGATTCATGGCAATGCCTAACCCCTGGTCTGATCCTGACCTTCTGGCCTCTATCACAGGGCTGAAGTACCGTATAAATATCCTATTACACAAGAAAGCAGAGTGACAACTCTTCCACTTGAAACACAAAGCATGGGAGGATGGGGAAAAGGGGGAAACATTGAAACATAGAAGTTGACTGCAGATAAGGACCGCAAGGCCCATCCAATCTGGCCATTTATTTTTCTACTTTATGACTGTGCATTTACTTTATGACTGTGCCATCAGCCTATGCTCTGTCAATGGCCTATCTAGTCATACTCATCTGTATTGCTCACTTATGCCTATCCCATGCCTGTTTGAAGCTCTGCACTGTATTCATATCCACCACTTTCTGAGGTAGGCCGTTCCATGCATCCATCACCCCTTCTGTGAATAAGAACTTCCTCACATTACCCCTTAATCAACCTCCCTCTAATCTCCTGCTGTGTCCTCTTGTCCTGCTATTTTTCTTATATTGAAACATGTTAGGCTTTTTCACCTTGTTAATGCCCTTAAGGTGTTTGAATGTTTCGTTCATATCACCTCTCTCCTTCCTTTGCTCTAGGGTATACATATTGTGCTCAGTTAATCTGTCCTCATATGTTTTCTGATGCAGTACCTGCACCATTTTGGTTGCCCTTCTCTAGACTGCCTCAGTTTGGTTAATGTCCTTGTGAAGGTGTGGCCTCAGTACTGCACGCAGTACTCCAGATGAGGCCCAACCAGTGTCTTGTAAAGAGGAATTATTAGCTCCTCTTCCGATTTGTGATACCCTACTATATACACCCCAACATCCCACTAGCCTTACCTACTGCTTTAGTGGTCTGCTTGATGATTTAAGGTCATCGGTGATGATGGTGCCCAAGTCTCTTTCTTCTCTTGTGACTGCCAGCAACTCCCTCCCAGCCTATAGGTAGCTTCAGGTTTCTCTCCCCTATGTGCATGATCTTGCACTTCTTTGCATTAAACTCCAGTTGCCACTCTTTCGACCATTTTGCTAGTTTATCCAGATCTCTTCTCATTCTACCCACACCATCTGGATCATCTACTCTGTTGCAGATCTTGGTATCATCTGCAAACAGATAACCCTTACCCTCCAGTCCATCTGCAATGTCACTGATGAAGATATTGAAGAGGACTGGCCCCAGGACTGATCCCTGAGGTACCCCACTTGTGACTTGCATCTCTTCTGACTGTATACCATTAATCACCACTCTCTGTTTTCTGCCCGTCAACCTGTTTGCCACCCAGTTGACCAACTTCTGACCCACCCCAAACCTACCCAGCTTATTAATCAATCTTCTATGTGGAACAGTATAGAAAGCTTTGCTGAAGTCAAGGTAGGCAAAATCAGCTGCTCCCCCTTTGTCCACCACTCTGGTTACCCAGTCAAAGAAATCTATGAGATTAGTTTGGCAGGACCTTCCTTTTGTAAACCCATGTTGTCTTGGATCCTGTGCTCCTATGGATTCCAGGTGTGGCACTATCCTTTCCTTAAGGAGTGCCTCCATAATCTTGCCCACTACTGAGGTAAGACTGACTGGCCTGTAGTTCCCTGCCTCCTCCTCCCTGCTACCACTCTTGTGAAGTGGGATCACATGAGCCCTTCTCCAGTCTTCTGGGACCTCTCCTGTGCTCAGAGACTCACTAAATAGTTCTGATAGTGGCTCTGTTAGTTCCACCCTTAGTTCCTCTAGTACTCTAGAATGTATGCCATCAGGTCCCATTGCTTTGTCCACCCTGGGCTTATCGAGCTCTTGTAGGACCCTTTCTTTTACAAAGAGACTAGTTCACCCCTCCATCCCCCCTGTGTCCATGGTGCTGAGCTAAGAGGCCCTGCCCTACCTTCTCTTCAGTAAATACTGAGCAGAAGTATCTATTTAGGATAGATGTTTTTACATGGTCCTCCTCCTCACATGCCCCCTTATCCCCTTTGATCTTAGCAATACCCCCTCTGGACTTTCTCCTTTCACTAATGTATCTATAGAAAATCTTGTCCCCTTCTTTTACTGTTTGTGCTAGTGTTTCCTCAGTTTGGGTCTTGCCTGCCTTACTGCCTTCCCTGCTTCCCTTAGGAAAGTTTGGTATGCCTCCCTATCTTCATCCTGCTGCGTTCCCTTATATTTCCTGAAGGTCAGCCTTTTGGCTCTGACCTTTCCTGTTACTGTTTTTGAGAACCAAAATGGTTTCCTTTTTCTTTAGCGCTTCCTTTTCTCTCTAACACAATGGGATGTTGCTTCATGTATTGCATCCTTAATGCTTGCCCACTTTGCCTGTACCCCCTCACCTGTATTTCTTTTTGCCAATGCTAGCTTAACCCTGTTGGCCATCTTATCAAAGTCAGCTCCTCTGAAGTCCCATATTTTTGCATTGGATTGGGATGATTTGGTTCTAGTGGCCAAAGTGAACCATACCATGTGATGGTCACTGGCCCCCAGGTGACCTTCTACCTGGAGATCTGTGATCCTTTCCCCATTAGTCAGTACTAGATCTAGGATAGCTCTGTCTCTTGTGGGTTGTTGTACCAGTTGTTTGAGGCCCTCCTCCTGCAGAGAATCCACCAAGTGTCTAGTTCTGACAGATGTTCCTGCTGGTATTGACCAAACTGTATCTGGCATGTTGAAGTCTCCCATTATCAGAACCTCCCCCTTAGCTGTCATGTTTTGTATATCTTCTACAGTAATGTGCCTATGTCCTCCCCCTGATCTGGAGGCCTGTAGACAACCCCAGTTCGCATGGCTGTCCCATTACCTGTTTCCAAGGTGACCCACAGTTCTTCTGGCTCCTTATGTGTATTCTGAATTTCTGTAGCTTTGATATTTTCATTGGCATACAGGGCCACTCCATCCCCCCTTTTTTCACCTCGGTCTCTTCTAAACAGTACATAGGCAGGTACTGAAGTCTCCCAAGAGTGGTTACTGGTAAACTACTTCTTACTAACTGCTACTATGTTCCGTTTAGCCTCTGTCATTATTGCCTGCAGGTCTGGGATCATTTCCCAGACTGCAAACATTTGTGTACATGATTTTCAATTGGCCAGACTTCGGTGTGTTAGTTGTTGGGTGACGTTTGGCATTTCCCCTGTGCGTCGTATGGGGAGATGGACCTTTTTTCTTACCTGGTGATGCAAATGAACTGCAAACATGCTGAATCCCTGTTTGACCACTAGCTGAGGGGGGAGGGGTGTTCTTCCCATTCGATGTATGGGGTGCTGAACCTCTCTCCCCATTTGCTAGTTTAAATATTCTGCAAAGACATCAAACTTCTGCCTCAATGCACTGACTTCCTCCTTCAAACTTAAAGAACTTTCACTCCCAAAACTGTTGCCAGTTCCCTACAAATTTGTGCCCTTTTTCCTGGCACCAGCCTTGAACCTCATGTTTAGCTCCCCTCTTTCTCCCCTTCTTTGACCTTCCGTCCATCTACCCCCCTCTTACAGAATGGCAGGATCTCAGAGAAGGAGATGCCAGATGAAATTGGTGATAATTTGTCACCCAGCCTGGTCAGGTGTTTCTTGGTCTCCACAACTGACCACCTGGTGAGATCATTAGTCCCTACATGTACCAGGACATCAATGTTTTCTCCTGCTTCCTGAACAATTTTAGCAATGTGGTCAGTGACTCTCCACACTGGTGTACCTGGGAGACATCTGACCATTACCCCTGGCTGGAAATAGATATCAGCTCCCAGAATCATGGAGTCTCCTATGATCAGAAATTTTTTGAATTTCCTGTTTGCTTTTTTGTTTTGGTTCCTGTTTTGGACTCCTGGCATATCAGCTGCGTAAGCAGCAGGCTGTCTTCAGAATACAGGCACTCTGTGATAAGGCAGGAAAGGTTATATCGGATTCCAAGGGAATCAACAGAATGATACGTCTTTTTTATGAATACCTTTACCAGTGTAAGCATTCATTGGACACTTCCGGGTCTATCCAACTCTTTACTGAGTTTTGTACCCCTGACTCTCTCCTGAAGCTATCAGCCTCTGATTGACAGATCCTGGAATCTCCCAGAACTGCAGAAGAGCTACAGAACATGATTTCTCAGCAAAAGGGAAAGCTCCAGGCCCGGATGGGATTTCGGCAGAGGTGTATTGACTCCTATAGGAGAAAATAACAGAACCACTACTGCAGGCTTTGCGAGAGGCTCATAGTACTGGTTCCCTTCCCCCTACCATGAGGGAAGCCCTTGTCATGCTGCTGCCAAAAAAATCTCCTGATCCATTTGATTGCGCCAACTTAAGGCCCATTTCCCTTTTGTCTGTGGATACCAAGATTGTGGCCAAGGTTTTGGCAAATAGGCTAAGCAACATCCTGCATCACTTAATTCACAAATTGCAGGTGGGCTTCTCCAAAGAGAAGCCTGTCACTGACAATCTCCTTCTCATCCTCAACTTTAAATGGTTGGCCCTACACTCTCCCACCCCTATGGCAACCCTGGCAGTTGATTTTTCTAAAGCATTTGATTCACTAGAATGGAACTACCTACATGGGGTCTTGGAAGCATACTGGTTTGTAAAGTACTTTCAGGGTTGGATAATGACCCTCTATAGGGACCCCTCGGCTAGAATTATGACCAATAGAGATAGTTCCTCTCCTTTCACCCTCCAGAGGGGCACTCAAGCAGGGCTGCCCTCTCTCTCCCCTGCTTTTCCTCCTTGCTTTGGATCCCCTGTTAAGGCGTCTGTCCATGTCCCCAAAGGTTTCGGAGATCATGGCCGGCGGCCGGCCATACCTAGTCAGTGCTTATGTGGACGATGTTCTGCTTACTATCTCCAAACCTGCACATTCCCTCCCAATGGTTATTTCCCTCCTACAAGATTTTGCTAGTATGTCAGGCCTACTGATGAACCAAAAGAAAACAACCCTTTCCCCCTTGAATCTGGCTTGTACAAAGGACTGCCTCCATGGGACTGACATCTCCTGGGCCCCCCAGGGCTTCAATTTCCTGGAAGCCTTTATCCCAGCTAGTTGGAGAGACACAGAGCACCTTCATTTCTCCCCTCTGCTATCCTCTCTGAAAGCCAAAATACAGCGATGGAGCAGGATGAATCTTTCTTTGAAGGGTAAAGTAGAGGCAGTTTGAATGTTTATCCTCCCCCAGGTTGCCTATTTTCTGGCTAACCTACCGATACCTATCTTGCTCCAATTTTTCCAGTCCCTGGATCAGCTAGTCTCCTCACTATTGTGGGAAGGCAAAGCAGCCAGGTGGGGCAGACAAAAACTTAGAGCTCACTGGTCCAGAGGGGGGTTGGGTCTCCCTTGGCTCAAGGGATACCAGCTGGCATACAGGATGGCCCAGGCCATCAAATGGTTCTCGCCTGAACCTTCTGACCCCCTTCTGCTGCAGGGGGTTTTGCTCCCCTCACTGTTATCTTCAAAGAAACTTTGCACCAAGCTTGCGACCCCTGTTATGACAGATACATGTAATGCCTGACAGAAGGTAATGGCTCTTATATGCACCTCACAGGTTGATAGTCAGCTGCCTGTGCAATTCATCCCACTATGGGGTAACTGAAAGTTCTGGTAGAAGGCAAACCTCTCTCCTGGCCTTCATGGGCATCCAAAGGCATTAAAGTGGTTGGACACCTCCTTCTCCCTAATTCAGCTACTATGGGTTTTTTTGAGCAACTCTGAGGGAAATTTGACCTCCCAGCCAGGGATTTTTGGAGGTATTTACAGCTCAGAAGTGCACTTCAGCCCCTTTTACATAAGCAATGACTGGATCAGAGGTGGATGTGGATGAATAAGTTGCACCTATCTGAGATGCACAAGGGGCTTGCTGGGAGGATCTATAAGATCCTACGGGACTCTCAACCCAATCACACTCACTCTCCTAGACAGCAGTGGGAGAAAGAGCTACAGATTTCTATTACCCCTCAAGAATGGCAGGGATGGCTTAAGAGGGCACATATAGCATATAGGAATGTTAGGAGCCAAATCATTTAGATGAAGATCCTGTTACAATGGTATAGGATCCCAGAGACTCTGCAAGCTATGGGTGTACTTAGTCACTCCAAGTATTGGAGGTGCCAGGAAGACTCCACCCATCTTTGGCATGTTCTGTACCAGTGTCTGGTGTTGACCCCCTTCTGGATGGAGGTGCTACAGCACTGCTCCAGGGTGGTAGGTTCAAGGATTTTGCCTTCTCCCTCTTTTCTCCTGCTGAGGGACACGTCGGTTCTCGACCCTTTATCTGACCTATGTAAACTCTGGATTCTCAGAGTACTTCTTGAGGCAAAAAGGTCAATTCTGATGAAATGGAAGGCACCCCATCCCCCCGGTGTCCGCCTGGCAGGCTGCACTAGCCAGATTGGCTATTTTTGAATGCCTGACATATGCAGATTGTGGCCAGCTCCCTAAATATTATGCTAAGAGGATGCATACTTACACTCCCACCTATGTCAGGTTCCCCCACTCCACCTGCTGACCCCCCCCCCAGTATAGTGTTTAGGAACCTCACTTGGTGAACTAGGGGAAGGGTACATCCCCATCTCATTCAGTATCCCTATTGGTTGCCACCTACACTCCCAGTCACTCTCCCTATCTTTCCTTTCTGTAGTCCAGGATTATCCAGAACAAGCCACAGTGGGTGGTGAGGCTCTGTGTAAAGCACCCTTGGTTTGGCTTTAGTTTGGCTCTATGTGAATCTTCAGCCTTAATCTAGGTCAATACAGTTATTTAATGACTAAGCCTAGTTGTTGTATCCCTTCAAGGTTAAGTTGTTTTATGGACTGCATCCTTGGAGGCATCATAATAATAGCAATATAACAGGATTATAATGCTGTGCTATCCTTGTAGACATTATAAGACTTAGACTTTGTGATATGTTATGCTCCGATGGATAGTTCATTGATGTGACAGACCTGTATATGTGCCATACTTTGAAAATAATAAAATCTTTCATGAGAATATCACGGTTGTGGATACTTGTACATTTAAACTGTTAGGTCATGGCAATTTCACTCTGTTAGAAATTAGTTAAGTCATTGATGCTGTGCTATCTAGTTTAAACAGTCAGAGCATGGCAGATCTTACTATGGTCATTCCAGTAGATCTTTAAAAGTCACTGTTGCTGGAGCTTTCAGGTTTAAACCAATGGATCTTAGTTGGTCCTAGGAAATTTAAACTGCAAGATCTTGGAGAGGTATAACAAATGGGTCACTGTTAATGTTACCATGATGCAAATGCAGTGGAGTAATTAAGTCCTATTTATCCCAACGAACTGTTAGGTCTTGGAGAGCAATAGCATAGGGGTCACTGTTGATGTTACCATTGTGCTAAAGCAGGGGAGTGATTAAGTCCTATTTGTGATAACAAAGGAGCAACAAATAGAAGCTACTGAATGTAAACAGACTGATTTTGCCCTAACACTGGTCCCACCCAAGCCCTTTTCCTATACTAATCCTAAGAGATTCTGCTCAAATTCTTCCACTCACTCTGCTTCACTAGCTCCTCTTTCCCCTAGTCCTCCCAAATTCCTCACTCACCCCTCCTCCATTTCATATCTCTCTCTCTCTCTCTCTGGACTCCCCTGTGGGTACTTTGCTGACTGCTTTCTGCCCCTATGCAGATTGTGTGGGCCACCAAGCTCATCCCCTTCACTGTTGGAGCGGCATCTCTCCTCTTTGCTCTCCTTCTCTCAACAGACTTGCTCACCATCCACTTGGATGCAAATGTCTGTCACAATAGCTCGGATGACTTAAGCTTCACTTTCTCAAACCTTTTAGTCCAGGGGGGATTTAGCCCTCTCTGACACCTGGCTTCTAAAACTTGTCCCTTTCACCAAAATAGCTCATCACATATCCTACTCCTTCTTTCACTGGCCACTGAAGATCCATCTACTTACTCCTTTCTCTGAAACCTGGGTATTTCCATGCCTGAATACTCTCTCCGGTGACATTGAACTAAAGCCTGGCCCCCTAGCTGGGGTGGTTCCAACCAACCCCTCCCTTTGGTTCTCTAGCAAGGGTCTAAGTCTTGTCCAGATGAATATCAGAAGTCTTACCACCAACTTTGTACAATTGGAAGCCTGGATGTCACATTGCTCCCCTGACCATACTCGGTCTGTCAGAAACTTAGCTGAAACCCTACATACCTGACTCTAGTTGTACAATCAAGGGCTATAAGCTTTTCTGGTGTGACCATGCCAATGCAAAGAGGGATGGGGGGGAATCTTGTTCTACACTAGAGATAACCTTGACATCTCAATTCAGCATGTTAGCACAAGCTGTCTGTCTGAAACTATACATACTGTCATAACCCTGGGCCACACTAAAAAGTTGACTGTATTGTGCATTTATAACCATCCTACAAATGGTATATTTGGTCTAACAGATGTTCTCAACTATCTCTCCACGTTAAAAGTTAAGCATGAACTGGTTCTCATGGGGGACCTAAACTTCGACTGGATGAGCAAGTGGTCCAGCACCTAATGCTTCTGAGCTGGGAAGACTCCATCTGACCCAGTTAGTTTCTCCCCAACTAGCCTGTCCTCTGGTGGTGAGCATCAGTCTCTTCTAGACTGGATTATCTCCAATAGACCTGATAGGATCAATGCCATGGGTGTTCTGCAGGACTCCATCAGTGACCATTCTCCAGTCTACTGAGTCTGGAAGGCCCATGCCTCTATGCCCTCACCGTGAGAAATACAGTTTTGGGACTTTGCAAAGCTGGTTAAGAGGGCCGTTATCTCTGATCATTGCAGAGCTGACTGGGCAACCATGTACCAGACATCAGAAGCTGAGCTTGTTGCACAGCACTTCCTCTCCATGCTACGGGCTCTGCAGACCAAGCATGTTCCAATCAAAAAGCATAGAATATGAGCAACTGCCACTCCATGGCTAAGTAGTGAGCTACTGGCCACTATTAAACTGAGAGACAATATCTGGTACCAAGTGAAACAGACTAAGTGCCCTGTGGACTGGACCAAGTACAAAAGGCTCAGGAACTTATGAAAAGCAACAATCAGAGCTGCCAAGATTGCTTACTACCATCAGCTGCTCAGATTCTCTGTAAGCGACTCTGAGGTTTCTGGAATCACATAAACTCCATTTTGAGGAGGGACAAAAATGAACCCATTATTGAAATGGTTCTGGATGGGGATAGCTGTAACAGCTCTATCACCATCGCTAAGACTTTCAGCTCTCATTTCACTGGCCTCTTTGGGTACGCAACTCCACCTGGACCAACGTCAGGTCCATCTCAGGTCACCAAGCATCTGATCAACCTTCTTTTTAACCTCCATCCTGTCACTGTTTCAGAAGTCCTGCATCTCATATACTCCACTCCTTCCTATGGGTCAGCTTGAGCTGTTGGGCTGCTACCTAAATTCTTGAGAACTATTGCCTCCCACATTGCTACCCCAGCTACACATCTATTTAAGCTGTCTCAGGCTACTGGTCTGGTTCCATCCCCCTGGAAGACTGCCAGTGTATTTCCCATCCACAAAAAGGGTGGCACCACAAATAAAGATGACTACCGCCCTATTGCCATCATATCAACTCTGTCCAAAATTCTTGAGAAAATCATAGCCACCCAGGTCTCAGACCACCTGCACCTCTACAATCTTCTCTCCTCAGGTCAACATGGCTTCCAGCAGGAGCACAGTACTTCCACTGCCCTCATCCAGCTCATCACCAACATGTGGTTGGCTATGGACAAAAGCCTTCTCACAGGGGATATTTTCCTGGATCTTACAAAGGTCTTTGATCTGGTGGACCACCCTCTGCTCCTTTCCATACTGTCCACCCTTGCCACCCCCATGGTAACCACTTGGTTCTCCAGTTATCTCTCAGATCATTAGCAATTTGTGCAGATCAACAATGACAAGTTCTTTGTCTCCCACACCTGGATCAGTGTTCCTCAAGGATCCATTTTGGGTCCCTTACTCTTTTTGATTTTCGTTAATGATCTCCCCAATGATGGGCTCAAGTTTCACCCTTCTATATGCAGATGAAATGGTCCTAAACTCCAGGTTCTCTGACCTAGCTGATATCAACTTGAACCTGTACTTTGACTACAAAACAATCCAGTCATGGCTCAAGTAAAAAAAAATCTCATCCTCAACAAAAAAAAAAGACATTTTCCATGCTCTTCAGGTCTGGGCCCAAAATCAGGACCTGCCACTTAGCCCTAAACATCAGAACATCTGATGACTCCCCACTAAATACCTTCTCCTCATTTTAATACCTAGGAGTCACCCTGGACCCGGCCCTGGACTGCAACCTGCATCTCTCTACCACAGTCAAAGCTGTCAACATAAAGTTGGGGTTGGTGTACAAAGTGAGACTCAATCTGGCTGCAGCAGATAGGCTGGCAATCACTCAGGGGGTCCTGAGACCTAAACTTGCCAACAGTATCATTGCTCTTCCTGTATCTTCTAAAGGTCTTCTCCATAAGTGGGATGTCTGCTATAATAGCATCTGCCACTTTGTCCTGTCTGTACCCAATCTCACTCACCACTGCTCCCTCTACTCCAGCCTTGGCTGGCTCTTCCCCACAGTGTTCCATCAATTCAAGACTTATGGCTTTATTAATAACATCATCAACACCAAGAAACCTGACAACCTGGCTCTCCTACTAAAACCAGCTCCCTCTCCCTAACCCCTGAAATTGGCTGTTATGTCATACCTTGCCATACCCAAGTGTAACACCAAAATGGGAGAAAACGCCTTCTCTGTTTTCACTCTGAAATTTTAGAATTCCCTACTGCTGGAGCTCAGGCACTCCCAAACTCACCAGATTTTTGACTGAAACTCCACAAGTTACTTGATAGTTCAGGCCACTGCTCCTGTGGGGGGAGCTGACACTTTCTTGCCTGACCTTCTTAGATTTGCCCTGGCACTTGTTCCTATTACTAAGTAAGGCTCTCCCTGAGTTCTTCTCAAACCGAGTTACCCTTGGTACATAATACTCTTTGTTGTACAATTGTAATTGTTGTTATGTAAGATGCCACTGTTCTGCCAGTTCCTTATGTCTTGTGCCACTGTGATGTGTACATTGTATATCAATGCTTTGTTAAGTAAATGAACAACTGTTGTTTGCCTGTCTTATCCATATATTTTACTGCTGCATTTTACCCTATTGTATGTCATCTCCCAAGTAGTGCCTGAAAATAGGCAACTCTGATGTCTAGATCACCCATCCAGTCAACAAAGACTAAATAAATTAATATTTTTTGAAGTGATAAGAAAAAGTAGAATTAGTGTTCTACTTATTCTTACCACTTCTAAAATTAGTATTCTACTCATTTCTTGTGATTTTAGGGATCTATCAGGTAGCTGGAATAGACAGGGTCCACTCCTCAATGCTTCAGCTGCTGCTTGGGGTTGAGTCTCTCGTCTCACACTATCTTTTGATTGCTTTAATTTCTAAAACAATATGCTTTTATCTCAGAAGAGGAATTCATCAATTAAGCTATCTATTAACTGATCAATGTCGACACATAAAATGTGCCCCTCGTTATTACAGCATTTGGAGCCCCAGATGAGTTTAAAGTGGCCAGGAACTCAGTGTCAGCATCTGATTGTATGCTAGTCTAGGCTATTTTGATAGATTTCTCCATTCAATATTATAGGAAGGTTTCTCCCTCCAACAGAGAACAGACCCCATCCTGCAAACCAATAGATGAGAGTTATCAGCTCCTAAATATCTCCACTTTAATCAGATCAATAAAATTTGAACATATTTTATAGGGAAACATTAAAAAAATAGAACTTTTCAGATCCATAATCAAGGAACAATATGTCTCACTTTTCAGGGTTAAAGGTAGGAAAAAAATCACAATCCAAGTGACAGGTCGCTCATTGGCTCAGGTTGCCTAAAGCTATACGTAGTAATAGAGTGAACCAAGAAAGTCTCACAATTCACCCCCACATATAAGCATATAGAGAGACAAAGATAAGCAAAAGTGCAGGAAAATAGTTTATTTAATATGCCCATATACTAAAGATATTCCAAAAGAATACGGATAAGGTGCCACACTCACAGTGCACTAGAAATAGCCTGATAGCATTTTGTTCTGAGGGAGCTTTATCAAGGGCTAGTACACTTTGGTCAAAACAGCACTTAAATAGAAATGGTAATATGACGTCATATCACTGTACCATTAATCTCATTAAGATGAACAATTTAATTATTAAATAAACTACAGTATCTAATACACACAGCAATTGTCTGTGTGTAAGCATTCTCTCTACTTCTTAATATCCTTAACTACTCTGCTCCCTTTTCACAACCCGATAAACCTCAACATGCTCTCTATTTCATCTCTCTCTCTCTCTCTCTCTCTCTCTCTCTCTCTCATGCTCCCTCTCCTACTTTCTCTCCTCCTCCTCCTCCTCCACCTCTTCTCATCCACCGCCAGTTGTTTTTACTCCTCAGACCCTCCTGTCACCTTTGCACACCTCTGCCTGGAAAAACAGCTCACTCCCTCCCTCCTTACTAATGTTGCAATCCTCTACTACACCATCCTTTTGTGGGATTTCTCCCAACATCCTAACACCACAAACAAGCTACTGCATTACTCTAATACGCAACTCTAGATGCAAACCATATACCCTCAATATTGCTAAAGGGCAAAAACTCCTGGCTACTTCCTCTGTGCTCTTTCTTATCCTGCTAATCGCTAGTGACATCAAAGAAACCCAGGCCCCCTACACCTATGAAACTACCATCCCCCCACAAAGGCCTAAAGGTCATGCACATCAACATTAGGTGTCTCCTCCCCAAAATAGACCTTTTAAACTGCTGGCTAACAAAGAGCTCCCTCAACATCCTTTGCCTCTCAGAAACCTGGCTATCGGCCCAAACTCCTGATTCATCTCTCACTTTCCCAGCTACCAAGTCATCCGGCACGACCATGGCAAAAGGGGAGGTGATGTTGCTATGCTCATAGACAACACCTCTCCTGCTTGCCAACGAAATAAGAATCCTGCACTGGTTCCCACAAATTGATTCTAACCAAACTCTCCATTCCACACACTCTACCCATTTTCATTGGGGTAGTCTGTGTTTCACCTTGGCTTGGACAGGAAGCACTTACAGCATGCATCTCTGCTCTACCCCCATTAGCTAACTCTGGGAAAATACTACTACTAGGGGACTATAACCTCGATTGGCTGTCCCCATTATCTAAGTTTTCAGCCTCCATATTAGAATCCTTAAACCTCACACAGTTAATTATGGAACCAACCCACTATAACTCCCCTTCCACAAACCATTCCTTCATAGGCTGGGTTCTCTCATTCCATCCCCACAGAATATCTAATGCCTGAGTCCTTGACCCTGCCTTAAGTGATCACTGCATGACTTACTGCATTAGAAAAGCACAACTACCTAAATCCCCTCCAAAATATGAACCATAGAAAAATAGAAGTTGACGTTAGATAAGGACTGCAAGGCTGATCCAGTCTGCCCATTTCTTTTTCTATCTTATGAATGTGCCATTGGCCTTTGCTCTGTCAATGACCTATCTATTCATACTCCTCTGTATTGCTCCCTTATGCCTATCCCATGCCTGTTTGAAGCTCTGCACTGTATTCATATCCACCACTTTCTGAGGTAGGCCGTTCCATGCATCCACCAACCTTTCTGTGAAAAAGAACTTCCTCACATTACCCCTTAATCGGCTTCCCTCTAATCTCATGCTGTGATGCTGTGTCCTCTTGTCCTGCTATTTTTCTTATATTGAAACATGTTAGACTCTTTCACCTTGTTAATGCCCTTAAGGTGTTTGAATGTTTCAATCATATCACCTCTCTCTCTCCTTTGCTCTAAGGTATACATATTGAGCTCAGTTAATCTGTCCTTCTTTGTTTTCTGATGCAGTCCCTGCATCATTTTGGTTGGCCTTCTCTGGACTGCCTCAATTTGGTTAATGTCCTTGTGAAGGTGTTGCGTCCAGTACTGCACGCAGTACTCCAGATGGGGCCTAACCAGTGTCTTATAAAGAGGGATTATTACCTCCCTCTTACGACTTATGATACCCCTACTAATACACCCCAACATCCCACTAGCCTTACCTACTGCTTTAGTGGTCTGCTTGGATGATTTAAGGTCATTGATGATGATGATGATGCCCAAACCTCTTTCTTCCCTTGTGACTGCCAGCAACTCCCCTCCCAGCCTACAGATGGCTTCTGGGTTTCTCTTCCTTATGTGTATGATCTTGCACTTCTTTGCGTTAAACCCCAGTTGCCACTCTTCTGACCATTTTGCTAGTTTATCCAGATCTCTTCTCATTCTACCCACCCCCATCTGGAGTATCTACTCTGTTGCAGATCTTGATGTCATCTGCAAACAGACAAACCTTACTCTCCAGTCCATCTGCAATGTCACTGATGAAGATATTGAAGAGGACTGGCCTCAGGACTGATCCCTGAGGTACCCCACTTGTGACTTGCATCTCTTCTGACTGTTTACCGTTTACCATCACTCTCTGTTTTCTGCCTGTCAACCAGTTTGCCATCCAGTTGACCAACATCTGACCCACCCTGAGCCTACCCAGCTTATTAATCAATCTTCTATGTGTATACATCAAAATACACCCCCTTAATTCACTTGACTCAAACTCTTTTCTCTCAGACTTAACGCAACGTCATCTGGGCACCAGTTTACACTGCTGCAAATGTCAATTCTGCACTTGCCCAGTTCATAAACATTTTCACTAAAATTTAGTATTTCCACACCCCACTCAAAAAAGCTAGGGTTAGAAAGAGCCACCACCCCTGGATTATTGCCCCTATAGTTGCCCTCTGCAAAGTCCGTGACAAAGCTTGGTCTGCTTTCAAAGTCTCCCAGACTCTAAATTCAAGAAATGCTTATAACACCATGAGAAATGCTTGCACAAACTCCATAAGACATGCAAAGGCTGACTACTTTAAACACTGGCTCAGCACAGCACCCACCTCCTCCTTCTAGAATATAGTTCACTCTATTGTTGATCCACCTTCTCAGTCCAAACCAGACTGGTATAGGGATAGGATGTTCGTGGTTGTGAAGAACTCAGTCAGTCTGGATTGTACTAGGTGTTCCTGACATTTGGATAAGGCAGGGAGGAGGGAGATGGGACAGTAGTTTCCAGAAGAGGCAGGATCTCTGCCTTTGTGGAGAGGGATGACACACACCGTTTTCCAGGCTTTTGGGACTATGCCTGAGGAGAAGGACAGATTTAGTATGAAGGTGAGGGGGTGAGCAATAGTGGTGGCAGATAGGCGCAGGAGACTGGTATTGAATGGTATTGTATTCAATGGTATTGAAATAACTGACCCCACCCAGGCTGCAGATATCTTCAACACCTTCTTTACTACTTGTGCTTCCCCTAATCCATCAACACCCATCCAGCATGCCGCAAAACCCACCACACAGCCCCTGAAAAACAAAAACTTTCTCCTCACACCAACATCCACAAATGAGGTACTGCTTTCCGTTTTATCTCTCAACCCTAAATCTAGTCCAAATGGCTTACATCCCAGTCTCCTGCACCTATCTGCCCCTGCTATTGCTCACCCCCTCACCTTCATACTAAATCTGTCCTTCTCCTCAGGCATAGTCCCAAAAGCCTGGAAAATGGTGTGCGTCATCCCTCTCCACAAAGGCAGAGATCCTGCCTCTTCTGGAAACTACTGTCCTATCTCCCTCCTCCCTGCCTTATCCAAATGACAGGAACACCTAGTACAATCCAGACTGATCGAGTTCTTCACAACCATGAACATCCTATCCCCATACCAGTCTGGCTTCAGGAAAAAGCACTCCACCATATCCTCCCTCCTCCATGTCACTGGCCACATCCAATCAGCTGCCAACAAAGGATACCTCACTGCTGCAATTTCCATTGACCTGGGTAAAACTTTTGACTCTGTCTTCCACCGTCTACTACTGAACACACTCAATGGAGCAGGGCTCGCCTCTCCAGCTGTACAGTGGTTCAACTCCTACCTCACGACAGATGTCAATCAGTTAAGCTCTCCAACTCCTCATCCCTGCCTATCCTAGCAGATGTCCCTCAGGGCTCCATACTCAGACCCATTCTTTTTTCTATAGTCATCAACTACCTCCCATCTGTCTGCTCCAAATCCCCCATTCCTATATATAATAATAAAAAATGTTATTTATCCAGTGCCTTTCAAATATCAAGACACTTTAACATAAAATAGAAGCAACAGGAAAAGTTAAAACACAATTTAAATACAAATTATCAGTAAAACCCAAGAATTCTATAAAATCAATCAGAATAAGCTTGGTGCCACAGATATGTCTTCAAGGCCTGCTTAAAGGCCCCCCACAGTCATGCACTCCCATAGCTGATGTGGTAGAGAATTCCAAAGGGATGGAGCTGCATATATCAATGCATGGGCCCCTGACAATTTTAAGGATACCCTTGGAATCTCTAGCAAGCCCTCATCAGCCAAGTGCAGCAATCGTCCACGGCAGTAGGGAGACTGGTTGCTCTTTCAGGTAGTCTGTGCCGAGTCCATGTAGGGCTTTATAAGTCAGAAGTTTGACTTTGAAGGTGATCCACCACTGCATCAGCAGCCAGTGCAGTTTGCGCAGCACTGATGTGATATGACACAGGAAGTCCCATCAACAACTGGGCTGCTACATTCTGCATCAGCTGCAAGTGGCAGATATCAACCCCAGGTGGCCCTAGATAGAGGGAGGAAGTTGCAATAATCAAGGTGTGAGGTCACAAAGGCATGGACCAATGTAGGGAGGTCACCGGATGGAACTAGGTGCTTGACCCTGGCAATGTTCCTCAGATGGTAAAAAGAAGACTTGATGACTGCTGACACCTGAGATCGCAGTGTCAGCCCCTCATCAAGAATCACCCCCAGGTCCTGCACCCATTCGGAGGCAAGAAGCTGGGAGCCCCACAGGGAAAGCCCCATATGCTGACCAGTTCCTGACCCTCCCATCCGGTGACCAGGGTCCACAGCCATCAACTCAGTCTTTGACAAGTTCAATGGTTGATACCATCCTGTTCACCTCAGGCCCTGACCCAGGCGCTATCCATTTCACCCTGCAACATGATTTCCACTTGGTTCAATCTTACTTCCAATCTAAACAACTCAAACTGAACATGTCAAAAATAATCTGTCAGTGATTAGCCAGAGTTCTCATCGCCCCATCCTTCATTTCCCTTGATGGCACCCCTCTAAAGAATGCCCCTTCCTAGAAGTACCTAGGCATCTGGCTGGACCCACAATTAAATTTCTCAATGAATATTGATTACATATCTACAAAACTTTGCCCAAAGCTACAGTATGTATCCTCTGCCAAAATAGAGGCTCTCTCCCTGACTAAAATGATAATGCCTGTATTTGACTATGCTGATATTGTCTACTGCACTGCTCCCACCACCTTACTCACTCATCTTGATTCCCTCTTCTACGCCTTCTGTCATTTCACCTCTAACTCTCCCTACAAGACCCAGCACTACACTCTTCTCTCCTTTCTGAAACTCCTTTCTCTCACTCACAGGCATCTCATCCACTCTATCTCCTTCATTACAAAATACATGTTCAACATTCTCCCCTCATATATTTCTGCCATCTTCTCTTCTGCTCCATCCTTATCCTATTCCTTGCACTCTTGGGATTCCCACTCCTTCTCACTTCCCACTCCATCTTCCAACATCTGCAAATCTGCCTACTTCTACCATTTCCCCTCTTTATGGAACTCTCAAACCCCTCTCCTACACAATTCTCTCTCTCACTTCTCTGTCAAATCGCAGGTGCACCTTCTGCCCACCCCAATTTGTTCTCATAACCATACATTGCACTTGAAATGGACGTGGTGTCTACACTCTAGGATTTCTCCCTTACCACGTAAGTCAGTTATTTTTGTTGGCCTATATGCTGTATTAATTTATCATGCATTTTTATTCTTTCTATTAGCCAGTATGCTGTATTAGTATATCATGTATTTTTATGTTTCCTTATTTGTACTATTGTATCGTGTATATTTTTATCCCATGCTCCCTGTTCCCCTGGTCACACCTGGAAATGAGCCATGGATCGGTGTGCCTTTTCCAGTCACCAAATGTTTAAATAAAAATAAAAATTATCTATCTTAGGATTCACATCCATGGAGGGATGGGAGCACAGGGCCCAGAGAGACCTGCACTCCCACATGCAAATGAGGATACAATTATACTAGTGTATTCTAAACAATAAAGAAATTCTTTGCAAAAAAACTCAGTTCCTGCATCAGTTAGGGTTGCCATTAAAGTGACAAAAGTATGCAAATATGATGTTAGAGTTTTCAACCCTAACTCCACATTCCCCCGGATGCAGCCAAAAGGGGCAAGGCAAAACAAGCAACCACAGGCATCCATCATCAGGTAAGACAAACAACATACAACTCTTTCCACATGACACAAGAGACATCCATCATCACGGTCCAGCACTTCTGTAGCCATGAACACATGCCATAGGTGGCTGAAGGCAATCTGCACCTGCGAGCAGTCATTCATGTGGGCTTCTTTGGCAGCAGCATAGGTGCATTTGGCACCTGAGTGAACACATCCACACTTTCCAGGAGGTTGATGGCATTTGCCTACACCTCATGCCTCACAACACACCTTACAACCCACCTGGAGTGTGTGGTAATTTAGCATTACTGCACATCCTGTCATGTGTTAATGCTTACTACAATTTACAATGTGATCCTATGAGAATTTTATATCACATTTCCAGGTGGTAGAAGACACTCGGCTGCACCTCGTGCTTTACAACCCACCTGGGGAATGCAGCAATTTAACATTGCTGCACACCCTTCCAAGTGTTATTGCTTATTTACTATTTAGAATCTACTACTATGGGAATTTTATATCACACTTCCCAGGTGGTTGAAGTCACTCAGCTGCATCTCATGCCTCACAAACAATCTGGGGCATACAGCAATTTAGCACGGCCACATACTCTGCCATGTGGTGTTGCTAACTTAAAATTTATTATGTAATTTTGTGCACATTATATACCATACTTCCAGCTGATTGAAGGTAACTAGCTGCACCTCGTGCTTCACAACCCTACTGGGACATGCAGCATTTTAAGATTGCCGCACACCCTTCTGTGTGTTATTGCTTACTTACAATTTACATCTTGATCCTATGGTAATCATGTATCACACATCTCAGCTGGCTGAAGGCATTCAACTGTGTCTAATGCTTCAGAACCCACCAGGGGCATGTGTTAATTTAGCATTACTGTCCACCCTTTCATGTATTATTCCTTATTTATAAGTCACAGTGTTGATGTGCACATATGCATAAGTATCAATGGCTACAGAAGTGCTGGACCATGACAACGGATCTATCTTGTGTCATGTGTAAAAAGTTGTATGTTGTTTGTCTTACCTCATGATGGATGTCTGTGGTTGCTTGTGTTGCCTTGTCCCCTTTTGCCTCTTGGGGGGGAAATGCAGAGTAAGGGTTGAAAACCCTAACATCATATTTCCATACTTTTGTCACTTTAATGGCAAGCCTAACTGATGCATTAATAGTTTTTTTTGCAAAGAATATATATATATATATATATATATATATGTATATATGTTTATATATATATATATATTCATGGCAAAACACTCTGTTAATGCATCAGTTGGACACACACACACACACACACACACACACACACACACACACACACACACAGTAGGGGAAGGACAAAGGCAACACAATCAATCACAGATAACCAGCATCAGGCAACAGAAATAACATACAACTCTCTAAACGTACTATAAGACACATCCATCATCGTGGTTCACCTACTGTATCAGTTCTGCTGCCATCTGAGTGCCTTGTGGGTACACAGGCATGCTGGGCAGGTGCACAGGGTAAGATAATAAGCAGCAGGCCTCTTCACATAATGCTGTATTGATGCCGGCCCGGTGCTTCTGTGGGTTGAGGTGCTGGATGCCACACCTCGTGCCACACCAGCAACCCATTTTCAGGAACAAGCACGGGCCACTGGGAGTCTGTGATGATGAGGAAGGATTGAGCATCCCTTGGACTGCTGTCTTTCCTTGGGGAGGGGGGTTACCACCCACTGGTGCAAAAGCAGCCCCTGGTGTCAACCGGGGGATTGCACTTCCCAGCCGGCAGATGCAGGGGATTGGGGCTGCAGTGGATGCCTTTCAAGTGCACACTGGAGCGTGCACTAGTTGAGCAGAGTGTCATTGCATGGCCGAGCCCAGGGTCAACACTAAGAGGAGAACCCCTCAGCTGTGGATAGGCGAAGGTGCCCACTGTGTCAGTCCACACTCCCACCATTGGACCTTCCTGCGGGGTCCCCCCTTCCCGATCCCAATGCGTTGGAATATAGATAGAGTGCCAGGGTGGGTGCCTTACCCCAGGGGGCTCAGAGTCGGGGGATTCATCAGGTCTGAGAACCAGCAGGTAAGGTTTCAGACAGGGGGTAGAAACCTGCATGGGGGAAGCTGGAGAGAATTCCACAAACTGGGGAGCATAAATAAAGTGTACAAAAAAAATGCTGTATTGATACATTATTTGTTAGTGACAGCCTAACATCACGAGGCATTGACACACAAGAAAGGGTGATGAAAATGCTGTGTTATATTATCTAAAATCTAACCAGTGAAGTGGGAGCATGGGGTAGTTTGACCCCCCTGCTACCAGCAACGTAGCCATGATCACACCAACATGGACATGTGTACATAAAGATACACATATATGCTTCTTCATGACAACCTCTGGCCTGAACTAAATGCAGATATGCAATGGTCAACTGTTTCATGATGGCAGTATAGGTTTCTGTTCATAATAGTACACAGAAATACTATTTGGTTATTGTAGGGTAATATCAAGATGCATTAACACAACATAGGGTAGTATAAATGCTCAATGATGTTATTCTTCATAACCACAGTCATTTTTGTTGTTAATGTCTGAAAATACTTGTCTGTTAATGTCAATCAGGG
This sequence comes from Neoceratodus forsteri, assembly GCA_016271365.2. NCBI lineage: Eukaryota > Metazoa > Chordata > Ceratodontiformes > Ceratodontidae > Neoceratodus > Neoceratodus forsteri. The sequence continues at coordinate 534,399,822 of CM057449.1, read as the reverse complement.
CACACTACAGCATATACACTTTGGGTCCTACGCTACCACACAGCTGCCCAGGTGTACAGGATTAGATAACGGTGCAGCAGTACTCTGCACAGAACAGTGTATTGATACATCATTTGCTTATGCCAGGGTAACATCAAGAAGCATTAACACATACAAAAGGTGGTGAAAATGCTGCTGATGCTATCTGCTCATAAACACAGAAGTGGGAGCATGGGGCCCTTTGACCCCCAATACTGCCAGCAATGTATACATTTGTACAGAAACAGACATATGTCTTTGAACCAAGAAACTGTCCCCAAAGCAAAGACAGTGAAGTGGCAGCATGGGTCCCTTTGGGTCCCACAGTCTCACACAGCTGACCTGGTATACAGCATAACATAATGGCACAGAAGGCCTCTGCACATAATACTTTAATGATACATCATTTTGTTATGACGAGTTAACATCAGGAGGCATTTACATACATGAAAGGGTGGTGAAAATGTTGTCTGATATTATCCAGTCATAGCCACAGAAGTGGGTGCATTGTGCCCTTCAACCCCCATGCTACCAGCAACACATCAATTTGTACAAAAACAGACATACCTGTATGTCTTGGGACCGAGAAACTGTCCTCAAAACAAATATAGTGAAGTGGGACCCATGCTTCCATACAGCTGGCCAGGTGTAAAGGGTAAGATAACGGTGCAGCAGGACTCTGTACATAGTAGTGTACTGATAAATCATTTGATTATGCTGGGGTAACATCAGGAGACATTAACACACAACAAGGGACATTGAAAATTCTGTCTGAGGTTATCATGTTGTTATACTCATACATTAGCTACACATACTCATTACCAAGAGGTAATGGTTAACTATATTTGTAATCAAAAAATATTTACTGTGGTGCATCACCTATTGCTGCCCAGCATGACTGTGTACCCCCAAGGCACTCGGTTGGCAATAGAACTCATACAGTCAGTGGACCATGATGTTGGATGTGTCTTGTAGTACATTTAGGGAGTTGTATGTTTAAGCAATAAGGTGCAACAGGGTGTTGGTTATTGCAGGATATACCATGGTCATGTGATGTGTTTTGACCCATGAGGTTACAGGATTTTCCTACCCCATTGTATAATATTTCTGTTACCCAATGCTGGTTGTCTGTGATTGGTTGTATTGCCTTGGTCCTTCCCCTACTTGCATATGTGTGTGTGTGTGTGTGTGTGTGTGTGTGTGTGTGTGTGTGTGTGTGTGTGTGGTGGGGGTAAGAAGGGGAATGTGGAGTTAGGGTTTTGAACCCTAACACTTAATTTATTCACGTTTGTCACTGTGTAACAACCCTAACTGATGCATTAATGGAGTTTTGTGCCATGAATTTCCCTTCTTTTTGAGAAAGTGTAATGTCAATAGTAAATGGTATGTGTTGGTGGTCCCACCAAGCTACCAATTTCTGAATGATGATATGTGTTTGTGGGAGTGTGGTCCCTCTGGGTCCTTTGCTCCCATTTATACATAAGCAAGCAGTCATACAGCACCCTATAGGGTCAGGAAGACTTGTAACAATTTGACCATGAACACAGTGGCCCAGATATTCAAAAGAGTTGAGCCATGCGCAATAGGGTTGCGCCTGCGTAAGTACGAAAATGCACCATTCTGCAATATTCAGCAGGAGGCAGTTGCGCCTCCCAAATCACGCTGAGCAACAACGCAATGATAATGAAGGCATGCACAACTGAAGGGGGAGGAATCATGCATAAATGGTGCAGTGTGATATTCAACAACTTGCGCCATGCACAATAGGGGAACAAGCAGAAGTTGAGCCATAGCGAAATTAGCCAAAATAAAAGGGAGCAAGGGAGAGGCGCAAGAACGCTACAGGGAAGCCACATATGAGAGCAAAACACAGCAGGACACACTGGGCAGCAGGGACACACAGGGCCAGGCAGGAAAGGGCACCTGGAAGCAATAGCCTCAGGGGAAGGTATGGGGAGATATTGCAGAAGGGGGAGGTACACCACACAGCAGTGAGGCCAGCACAGACAGGTGTTCCAGGTGCAGGGGAAGTAGCAGTGAGGACAGCGGGGGGAACACAGTAACAGCTGCAGGGGGGGTGAACACAAGCCAGGGACATGGCCAGTGCCACCTTCCAGATGGAGGCCATTATGATGGGGGTGAGAAGGTGGGCAGCAGGGGGGCGTGGCCGTGGAAGCGCCCGTCGGCGGTATGCCCAAACAGGCAGTACCGAGCCCACACCAAATTCGAGCTGTACAGTGATACTGAGATTGTGGGCTGGTACCACCTGAATCAGGCAATTCTGAGGCAGCTCTGTGAGCTGTACAGTGATGTGATGCTGGCACCCACACGACGGAGCCATGCCCTGTCAGTGGAGACCAAAGTGACAGCTTGCATGTGCTTGCTCACCATGGGTACCTTCCAGAGACCAACTGGGGACACCACAGGCATAGTCCAGTCAGCCACATCATGCCACCTCACCCAATTCCTCAGCGCACTGCTGCCACATGCTGCAGAGTACATCCACTTCCCCAGCACAACGGGTGGAGCACACAGCAAACATACAGGAGTTCCACATGGTAGCACGTATGCCTAGCGTGCTGGGGCAATAGACTGCACCCATGTGGCCATCCGCTTTCACCTGGCCCGAGGCCACAGCCCATCAATCGCAGGGCTATGCCAGCATCAACTGCCAGGTGGTGCAAATGCCAGGGGTGCATAATCAATGTCTGTGCCATGCACCCTGGGGAGCACACGATGCTTTCATCTGGCACCAGTCAGCACTGTGCCACAGATTCGAGATTGGGGATATCCCCCCTGGCCACCTAGTGGGTGAGTATGCAAACCACATGGACAATCATAGGGCCTGGGGGGCATGGTCAGAGGTGACATGGATAGCGGCCTACATGGCCAGGGGCAGGGCGATGCTGATCACCAAACTAACCTCCACCATCTACACACAGGTGACAGTGGATACCCACTCCGTCCCTGGCTGCTCACACTCTACTGATGGCCCGCAACCCCATTGCAGCAACGCTACAATGAGGCACACGCCACCACATGTAATGTCATCGAGCGGGTGTTCGGGATGCTGAAGGCACATTTCCGTTGCCTGGACACCTCCAGTGGTGCCTTACAGTACAGCCCTTCAAAGGCCTGTGGGCTATTCCTGGCCTGTTGCATCCTGCACAACATGGCCAATGAATGTGGGATAGCCGTACAGGTCGAAGAGGGGAACAGTGATGGAGGCGATGAGGACGCCGGTGATGATGGTGATGGGCAGCCCCTCCTTGGTTGACGGGACCCCCAACTGCTCTGGCTGGCACAGCTGCACCGGGACACCATCACGGAGGAGCACTTCAGCCAACCCAGGTAAGTCATGGGGCCATGTGCAGCCAACAGTGGCTAAGGCACAACCCACAAATATGCATGGACACACACCAGGGGTGCTACCATCAAGAAAAGTGGCAGGGCATGGAACCACACACACAACCAGGGATGGGTGAGGTCTAACATGCCACTCAGATGGACACACACACACACACGCACACAGACACAATGCACCAAACTTGCACAAAGGGTAGGAGGCACACCGACCCAGAAGGCCACCCCAGCCACACACATGTCCACAGACCACCACACCCACTGCCTGTCCATGTGCGTGTGTCAGATGCTGAGCACCATTGCACATTGGTGTACAGTGCAATGCAGGCATCATCATGCACACACAACCGCGGACAGCAGCCGGGAAGGTGTGCAGATGGACTGTGTGTCCGCGTGCAGGGCCGGGTACCCACCGGTGCACTGCTCACTGAAAGACACAATTCACACAGGGCAGCACCAGAAGTAGCCACGTTGGGAGACAGGTAATTCATGCAACACAGTGTCCCGGACACCACAGATGCGTGGGCTGCCCCACCGAGACCCGCCAGCACTGACAGGCTGATCACTGGCCTCAAGGGGTGACATCGATGGTCCCCCAAGGGTTTCTCTGCGTGAACGCGACCATGCTCGTGCAGGGGTCTGCAGCACACCGAACATGCCTGCGCCAGGTGTGCTCGGGATGCCCACAGCTGAACCCGGTGTTGACAGGGAGGGTGTCGCACAATGCCGGGAATGGGGGTGGACAGTGCACTGCATGGTGTCCGCGATGCATGGACACATGACTGTGTGCCCATTGTGGCCATGACAGCAGTGAATGCCTGTGCATGCCTGTCAATGGCAGTGGTCACATCCTCCCGCAACTGGTCCATCACTGCCAGGATCAGAGCGGTGTCTCTGCTGCAACACTCATCTGCCCACTCCAGAGCCACATGCAGTGCATCCACCGACATCACAAGCTGCATCTGCTGCTGGACTGATGCTTGTAGTAGGTGGGTGTGCTCATCCAAGAGGTCATCTGCCTCCTCAGCATCCTGTCCCTCAGGGTGTGCGTGGCCCTGATGCTCAGCACCCCTTGAGGGTGGGCGCTGCACACCAGGACCAGGTCTGGGCATGCCCACAGGTGATGCACAGATGCCACCGCTGGACCCTATACCCCCCAAGCCCAGTGGCTGACTGCTGATGCTGCCCCTCTGGCTGCCACTCCCAGGGCTCAGTGGTGCTGCTGCAGTGGCTGCAATAGTCCCACTGAACAAACACCAGTGCTGCCCCACTGGCGCTGACAGGCACAGGCTGGGACTGTGCTGACACACAGGCCTCCACGGCAGTACCACCCACAGCCATGGCTGCAATGTTACCTGATGTGTGGCCATCCCATGGCACACAAGTGTCACTGCCCATGCCATTAGCGACATCATCATCGGTGATGGAGTCAGCACCGGCCCGAGTCACAGCATGCTGGCATCCATGGATGCTGTCATGCTGGGACATGGGCAGGGCTTCCTCTGAACCTGTTACAACAACATCAGTGTGGAGAGCCAGGCGGGCCCACTGTCACACTGAGCCACGTATACCCATGGAGGTGGATGGGCCCTCCTCCATCTCCAGCTGACTGTCCTCAGTGGACAGGCCCACCACCGCTGACCCATGCAGATGCTCAGGATCTGTAAGGGAAAACAAAGTCACGTTACTACATGTGACCTACACTTACCCCCCATAGACAGACCATGACTTACCATGTTGTGATGGGCCACCACCCACCTGGAAGCCACCACCCAGAACACCCTCAATGACACAATGCTGCATGCTTCCAGCAATCCTCTCCTCCTGTGGGGTCAGGTGTACCACCTCTGGCTGTCCCCCACCTGTCGTAGCTTGTGCTGCCCTGATGGCAGCCACCTTCTCCTTTATACTCTTCCTGTCTGTGCCCATCTTCTTCTTGCACTCCTGCATGGAGCGCTGGTGGCTGCCATGCAGGTTCACAGCACGTGCCACCTCCTTCCATGCAGCAGCATGGGCTTGAGGTGTTCCCTGCTATCTGCTGAGAAGCGGCTCCTGATCCAGGTAGGCCTCAAACAGGGCTTCGGTCTCTGCCATGGTAAAATTAGGCCTCCTCCTCCACCCACCACTGTGTTCCTCCTCTCCCACAACTTGCTCGGTCATTTTTTAGCCTGTAAGAATGACAGTTGTTACCTGTGACTGTGCAGTCCCATGCATGTCCCTAAATCCACAGTCCACACTCCCAAACAGCATGCAACTCACCAATAGACTGCAGTAACTGACTATGGCCACTGCAGCCCAATGTCACACTTTTATAGCACAACCCATGCAAATGAGGCGAGGCGCAACTTTAAGTGGATGCAAACTGCAGTGCTGCACCATTGCATGACTGATTAGCTGTTTTGCACATGACGACTGAATATCGCACTGTTGAGCTTTGTGCAATTGTGTTGAACGAGCTGAGCCAAGGGCGCAGTTCTGTGACATGCATAGTACACACCTCACTGCACATGCCCGGGTTGCTGACACAGGTGTCTGCCGTGCTGCTGACGTGCTGTGCATGAGAAGCAATGCAGGGCATGGCCACCATTGTGCCAGTGGCACTATAGCGATGTTCACCTACATGGCACTGTGGCACTGGGCCATCATAGGTGCACTGGGGCAACAACAGCGCGGTAGGCCGCTACTGGAGGTAGCACACAGGCAGCCAATTGCGCTACATGTATTGGGTTCCAATGGCGCTGTGTGTGTCCTGCGGCGCCAGAGACCTTGACCCTGTGCCCATCCTTTGCCCCCTAGGCACCATGCGTCAGGCATGGGTGTACCACTATCGCGCTGTTCGGTGACAGCGCGATAGGGAATGGCAGCGCTGTACTGCGCAGCATCTGCACATGGGGAGCCGCACTGCAGAGCACCATATTTGCAGACCAAGCTGAGAGAATGGCATGCAGGAGGGCTGCTCAATGGACACAGGTGGAACTGGCCAACCTGGTGTTATCAGGGTGTGGGATGGGTGGGTCTGGCTGGGTGGGAGGGAACACACCTGGGGGCAGGTGGGCTTTGCTATGGGATTGTACTGATGTTCCTCTCTCCATGTTTGCACCACAGGGCCGGAGGAGCAGTGCCTGGCCCGTGAGCTGTGGTGCAACAAAGAGGAGAGGGAGACCAGGTGGGGAGAGGGTCCACAGCACCCAAGGGACTGGCCCGATGATGGTGAGTGCCATACCTCCATGATTACTATTGCATGCTGTGTAACAGAGTGGGCAGAGGGGCATGGCCATCACCCATTGACACCACTGCCATGCACGCAACTTGTTACAGTCAGCACTGTCCAGTTGCAATGCATGTTAGGGAGTGCGTCGATGGTGGTCCATGCAAGCACTGGGTACATGGCTGTGCCACTGTCTTTGCACCACATCACCATGTCACTAAACGTCCATGGTGGTGCTGTGCGTGACTTGGCCAGTGGGTGTGTGCAGCGTTCCGCATGGCTGCATGCACCTGAGTGGGCAGGTCATGTGGACGTGATCAATGTGGGTGGTCACACACCATCACAGAGGTATGTCCCACGGCTATATGCCATGCACAGTGGGTGGGCTGTATGAGGTTGTGCATTCACACCTATTGACTGTGCTCCCTTGTCCTAGGTGTCCGCCAGCTCAACGACATCCGGGAGGCACTACGGGAGATCCTGCACGTGGTGAGGGCATCCCTGGATATCCTTCACTGGACAGATGAAACTGAGAGAGCGGGGCTCCTGTTGAAAGTCCCTCTGCCCCTGATATCCCCTACCCCCCTGGACCCACCCTCACATCCCTCCTTTCCTGTCCCATTTGTCCACCCTTGCCCCTTACCCACCCCACCTTGTTTGTGGCCCTCCCCCCCACCTTGTATATATTATTGTACATTGTTAACTTTTATATGTTGTTTTAATACAGATATTTTGATATGAATACTGTGGTGGTCTCTGATTTGCAGCGGGCTATAGGTGCTCAGCTGCAGTGGTGTGCATGGCTTCACTGGATCTGGTCTTTCTTTTGGGTATGGAGATCGCTGACTTGGGGGTGGAACCTGTCAGTTGGTCTGACCATCACACCATAAGGTTCAGTTTCAGGGCCCCCTCAATAGGTCTGCCTCTACGGAGATGGTCTAGTACCGCCCTTTTAGGGGGATTAACCCCAGTGACCTAATGGCGGTACTGGATCTATCGAGTTTGTCGGGTGAATGCATGAGTCCAGATGATCTTGTATTAGCCTATAATAAGGCTGTGGGAGATGCTCTGGACAAAATTGCTCCTGTTCGTGTTCGGCCTCTCGCCCTCCGTCCAAGGAGCCCTTGGTTTGATGACTCCTTGAAGGAGTTAAGGCGAGTTGGCTGAAGGCTGGAGAGAGCCTGGCGGAAGTCGGGCCTTGATGCTGACAGGCTTAGGTTGATGGCACATTATGATAGCTATCAATCAGAAATCACTCGTAAGAAGGCAGAATTCCTGTCCAGAGAGATTTCTGCTGCACAAAATCGACCAGCTCAACTTTTCCGGACCGTGGACAGATTGTGCAATCCAACCTGTCTTCACTCCAGAGAAGCTTTTTCTCAGCTAAGATGCGAGGAGTTTGCTCGGTTTTTTTGCAGATAAGGTTGCCAGCATCAGGTTCGGCATCGTTCCGACCTCTCCTATGGGGGACTGCAGTGGTCAGTGACAAGTGGCATGTCCTCGGTCTGTCTGGTCAGATTTTCACTGGCTGGAGTTCAGGGACATTGTGAAGATCATCCAAACAATGTGACCAACTAGTTGTAGTTTGGATCTGGGCCCTACACCTCTTTTAGTAGGATGTGTAGAAATTATCTGCCCAATCCTTGCTGACATTGTCTGAAAATCTTTGGAGAGGGTTTTTTTTCCTGACCCCCTTAAGAAGGCGGTCGTTCGACCACTCCTTAAAAAATCCTCCTTGGGATCCAGATTGTCTAGCTAACTACCGGCCTACCTCTATCTTGCCATTTGTTGGTAAGGTTATTGAAAAGGCAGTTGCATTGCAATTGGATGATCATCTTATAACTCACAATGTCTATGATACTCTCCAGTCTGGCTTTAGGAAAAGGAATAGCACAGAGACTGCCCTTGTCCGGGTATTGTGCGACCTTCTAATGGCTAGAGATCGAAAGGCATGTACCATTCTGGTCCTTCTTGATCCCTCTGCTGCATTTGACACTGTAGACCATGGAGTGCTGTTGGAGCGCCTGCGGGTCTTTTGTGGGCTGTCTGGTACAGTCCTCAAATGGTTTCATTCTTACCTCACGGACAGGTCTCAGAGAGTTGTCACAGGAATTTATTCCTCTGGCGCTCACTCCCTGCCTTGTGGGGTACCACAGGGCTCCATTTTAGCTCCCATGTTGTTTACAGTGTATATACACTGCCATTGGGAGAAATAATCAGGTGACACAGTCTGGGATTTCACTGCTATGCAGAGGATACTCAGCTGTATCTGTCCTTTCTCCCCAGTCAGGGTGATGCACTCTCTGTACTGAGTAACTGCCTTGTGGAGATCAAACTTTGGATGAGTTCCAGCTGGCTGAGACTCAATCTGGATAAGACTGAGGTATTGGTAGTGGATCCAGTTCATCCGGGGGTGGGTTTGGGAGTTGAACAACCATCAGGTTTGTTACTTGGTGGTATACCGCTCTCTATCTCTGACCAGGTGCGAAATCTGGGCATTATTTTTGATGATAGTCTGACCCTAAAGCCTCAGGTGTCAGCTGTCATCAAATCTTCTTTTTACCATCTGAGGAATATCACCCGGGTGAAACATCTGGTTCCTCCGGGGGATCTTCCAACATTGGTCCATGCCTTTGTCACTACCCATCTGGTCTACTGCAACTCCCTCTACCTAGGGCTACCAGGGGTTGATATCCGCCACCTTCAGCTGGTGCAGAACGTGGCAGCCAGGCTTTTGACTGGGACTTCTAGAACCAGTCATATTACGCCTGTGCTCCGCGAACTGCACTGACTGCCTGTTTGGTGGCAGATCACCTTTGAGGTTGGTTTACTAACCTTTAAAGCCCTACACGATCAAGGACCCGGTTACCTGAAAGATCTCCTGATTTCCTACTGCCCTCTCTGTCCTCTCTGTTCTGCCAGTGAGGGACTGCAGGAGATTCCCAGGGTTCGATTAAAGACATCAGGATCTCGTGCTTTTGCTTTTTCAGCACCAACCCTGTGGAATTCTCTACCTCGTTGGTTGAGAGAATGCCCAACCGTCGATAATTTTAAGGTTGCTTTAAAAACATATTTATTTAATTTAGCTTTTATTTAGTCATGGCTGATATATTTTAATGTATGGAAATGTTATTACTTTGTCTATGTTTTATGTACAGCGCCTTGGATTCGAAAAGTGCTATATAAATAAAGTTGGATTGGATTGGATTAGGGGTGGTGCAGTCATGGGTATGTGTGTGTGTGTCCGTGTGGAGGTGACTATGGTGTGGGGGTAGCTATCAGTCAGTGTCTGTGGTGTGTATGTTGTGCTCTGTGCACTGGATGACTGTGTGCAGTGGTCCATGGTGCATGCTCTGTGTCGATGGTGCCCCCTGTCAATTCCTTCCATGGCCTGTGCAGCTGACACCCATGCATGTCTGTGACCTGCACGGTCTGCTGGCATGTCAGTGGTGGCTGTCCATGCAGCGCAGCCACTGTACCCATCATAATGCTGGGTTGCCTCCTGTCACTGGTGTGGTGCATGTCTGCCTCGGGTGACACTGTGGCCTCCACAGTTGTTGACCCACCTCCATGCTGTGGCTTGTATGTGTTGCAGGGGATGTGCACCACTGTCTGTGACTTGTGCTCCCGGGAAAATGATGGTGGCGTACAGGTCCACAGTGCCTGCGCAGGGTGGTTGGCACTCCTGTGCCATGGAGGACTGCAGGTTGTGTGTACACAGTTTACATGGGCCCACGCTGGGGGCTTGCTTGCCCCACTACTGCGTCCCTGTGTTGTTGTGCTCTTGGGTATGGGTGGGTGTCTGTCCATGCACTGTGTGGCATCTGGTGTGGTGCATACATCCACGCACTACTGTGGGTGTCTGCGCTAGCTGTTGTGGCCAGTGCTGGGTTGGGGTGTGTTATTGGGAGAGTGTGCAGGGTGCTGTACCACTGGTGGTGGGGTCCGGGGCATGCCCTGTCCCGTGTGGGGTACCTCACGTGCCAATGCATGGTTGGTCTCTCAGCAGTACCTCAGAGGGGCTGTGAGTGGTGGCACTGTGTATGCCATTGTTGCATCACTGTGTGCTGCCACCCGCTGATGAGTGCTCATGGTGGGGCTGCCTTGCATGGTTCTGTGGTGCACAGGGTTGTATTGTCACAGTGGGGGTGGTGGCATGCATGGGATTTCCTGCAGTGGCGGATGCTGCTCCTGGGCAAGATGTCTAGGGGTCACACTGCAGGGTGTGCTCTGCATTGGAGGGATGGTATGGCATGGGGTGGTCAGCCCTCCTTGTGTGTCAGTCACAGCTTGCGGGGGGTGTGATGGGGCACCATGGCCCAGCTATGGGTTGGTTGCTGGTCTCCATGGGACGGTGGTTATTTCAGCCCTTCCCCAGTTGTGCAGTGCATGGCATGTGGGGGGATGATGTCTGTTCTGCTGTGTGTCCCTCTGCCCATCTGTGGCATGGGTGGTGGGCCCCTACCTCCCTGATTGTGCAGTTGCATTGCCACCCTGCTGCTTGGGGACATCCCTGGTTGCGCTATGGCACCTCTGGACTGCTCAGCTGCACATCCTTTGTTGCACTATTGCGCATCTGATCTGCTCAGCTTCCCCTCCCTAGTTGCACTATGGCACAGGTGGTGTGATATTCAGTCGTCGGCTGTAGGCGCAGTTTGGCCGGCTCAGTTTTTGAATATTGCGCCTCTTGCACATGGGCGCAATGGACTTGCACTTGCTCCTGCTATTGCACACTCTTTGGGTGCAGTTTGAATATCTGGGCCAGTGAGTTTGTTAATTAAAATCGCTAAGCACATGAACCCTGTTCTACTTGCATAATATACAATAGTGTACTAAATGCAGCCTGAATACCATCACTCTAATGTTATGTAAGTAAACACACAACATAAATAGGTAAGATTAACAAATTATTTATTGCCAAATTAATTGTTGATTAAAAAGGCTGAATGGAAAGCTAAATTGATAAACACAGTCAGTCTCACAATACAATATTTGAAAACCATGGGCTATTTGTAAAAGTGAAGCATGTACGCAAAGCAGTATGACACACACCTGGGAAGCAATCCCTTATAGTAATAAATACCACATGAGCACAGTTTACCAAATACATGTGTGCACACTGATTTGTATATATTTCACTTTTATACTGCTGTTGTCACTGTGTGACTGACAGTGTCAATGTTCCTGGGACGGGTGAAAAAACAGATGCCAACTGTTTAAGCAATAAGACCAGTACTACATTCTGTTATGTTAAAAAAAGTAAAAGGTATCAATATTTACATAAATGTAATTTTGATATATCTATATATGCATACATACATATATATGTCAAGAGATACAGATTTTTTTTTTTTTAACCAATTATTTTACCAGATGAGACACACTAAGCTGAAATCTTGTTTGCAGGTGCAACCTGGGAGCACAAGGAAATTAAGTGACTTGCTTAGGGTCATACAGTATGCACCTAGGGGGCTGTGGGATTCAAACTCAGGTCTCTAGATTTGGAGCTCAGAGCCTTAACCCACTGCACCATACTGCTTACTACTGTACATAGATGCATTTGGAAAATTCCCACCTGACCCCTCAGCTGAGGAGATTGAGAAATATCAGGAATATGTAAATCAGTTGTTATCAGTCCAAGGGCCAGATATTCAAACCTTTGTACCTGGCACAAATCCATAGCACTGGAATAGCGCTGGTTTTGCGTGAGGCTGCAATATTGAAAAGCACTATTAGTGCCGGCGCTGTGTGATAGCGCCATCGCTAATAGGTAATGGTATGCAGGGGTATGGACAGGACAGCCCCCATAAATGCCAGCAGTGTGGCATATTCAAATGTATATTGCCGCGTTACAGTCATTAGCGCGACCTGTAGCGCAGCACTAGATACCACCAGGAAAAGGCTGGCGGTAATGCAGCAGTGTTTCCCCATGATTCCCGACTCCCCTGCCATGCAAAAAAGTAAAGTAGCCCTGGTAGTCTAGTTGTCCCCCCACCCCCCTGCATGAGTGCCGACCCATTTACATTACTATTATCAGTAATGTCCCTGGTAGTCTAGTGATCCCCCCACTCTGCAGATGAATGACCCGTTTCGCTTTTAATATTATTATAGTTTCCTGAAGTCTAGTGGTCCTCGAGCCTCTGCAAGAATGCTAACTCATTTATGACATACTATTAGTAATTTCTCTGGTAGTCTAGTGGTCTCTCACTCAGCTGTCACCTCTCGGTACTCCTCAACAAAGCATCTCTCTGGAGCCAGCATCAGCCCAGCTCTTTCTGTTTCATTCATCGCTGGTCATGACTGTGGGATTCAGGAGTGCCACTGTATTGAATGCATCTATTCAATACAGGGGCACTCATGAATACTGCAGTCGGCAGCCAGCCATGGTGGAGCGAGAGGGCTGAGCCAGTCACCAGCTCCAAAGAAGCTTTGTTTGGGGGGTACTAGGAGGTGCACAGCTGGGGGACCACTAGACTACCAGGGAAAATTACTAATAATACTGTAAACGTGTCGGCATTCATGCAGAAGGGTGGGGGACCACTAGACCACCAGGAAATTACTAATAATATTAATGTAAATGGGTCGGCATTCATGTGGGGGGACCACTAGACTACCAAGGAAATTACTAGTAATATTAATGTAACCGGTTGGCATTCATGCAAGGGGGTGGGGGGACCACTAGACTACCAGAGAAATTACTCTACTCATTGTATTGTGTATGGGTCAGGAGCATACCTCTCAACTGTCCCCGATATTCAGGGAGGTCCCTAAATCTGCCTCAGTATAGTACTCTGTCCCTCCTCACAATTGTGTTTCCATGGCTAAACAGTGGCAATTGTAAGCACAGAATAATGTCAAGCATTACAGTTATAGACTTGCTTCTTTAGCAAATGCATTTTACACTACGCTCCATATTCTACCAGCTGTCTGGGTGGATATTTTTACTTTTGAAGATGTGTCCCTGATTTTGGTCCTTTGTCCCTGATTTGTTCATTAAACCTTGTCCCTGATTCAGGAGGCAAGGGGTTGTGAGGTATGTATGCACTGCTTGTACCTGCCAGCACACAGTTCCTGTTGCTTCCCAACTGTACTTCTATTCCGACCAACAGGGGATGCTGTGGGTATGTCTTGGCCTGCAGTGTCCAGCCTGTACTTCTATTCTGACCAAAAGGGGGAGCTTTGTGCTCCTGCAGTAGCACCGAGTAAACTGCATGGTAATGTATGCTAAGCAGCACTTAATGAGATGCAAATGTACCTGTTTGCCCACGGATTACCTAAGTAGGCTCATTTGCATGGGAGCTTTGAATATAGCTCCCGTTTGCCCCGGGCTAACCAGTTTGCACCGGACTAATGTGTTAGCACTGTGCAATCAGGTTAGCCCCGGGCAAACCTCACTTCAGCAAAGCACAGTTCTGCAGTGTGTGGCTTACATTGTTGTTTGCATTCATACCTCTCAACTGTCCCTGATTTTACCTTAGTGTTTTTTCTCTGTCCCTCCTAAAACTTGTGTTTTCATGACCAAACAGTGGGGGTTGTAAGCATAAAATAATGTCAAACATTAATGTTACAGTCATGTTCTTCCTTAGAAAATGCATTTGACACTACACCACTTATCCTACCAGCTTCCTGAGTGGATATCACCAATTTCTAAGATGTGTCCCTGATTTTAAACCTTTGTCCTTGGTTTTTTAAGCCTCATCCCTGATTCATGAGGTAAGGGGTTGAGAGGTGTGTTTGCAGTAGCTGTGAGACACCTCTGTGCAACCTCACACAATGTTCTCCACCTGCAACACTGGCTTGCTACAGAGTCGAATGAGCTGCAGTTGCAGTTTGCACTTCCCTGTTGCTATATTCAGTGCTGTCTTATTCCCGGGTTATTTTTGTCCTGCACTCCCAGATCAGTTTGCCTGGCTTCCTCAGACTGCTATATTCAGCAAGATTAGCACCGGGCTATTTCCTTTTGAATATAGCTTGCTTTGTGCTCCGGGCTAATATTGCCCACTGGGCAGTGCTAATTTAGCCCCGGGGCAAGGTTTTGAATATCTGGACCCAAGTGTCTAATTTACAATAATGTACATTTGTGTACATGTATTAATCTCATGTTGTTACACATAATAAAATAGACTGTAATGTGCGGTAAAGTACTTTATAAAAATATGCATATTTCGAACACAATAAATAACTGTTATGCTAAACTAACAAAGTCACTATGTAAGTCACAACTGTGAAACATATAAGTTAATAATAAGTAACCATCTTATCTAGTACTATGAATGGTACACAGACTATGCTAGCATTGCAAAATTGTTAGCTTTTTAAAAAAACAAAAACAAAGCTTAACCAGTATAGTATGTATTACTATGACTACTACTGATGTTTAATGCAGTACTAATTAAGAAAGTTTTGCTAAACTAGCAGAGAGAGGCAGTTTAGCACAGTGGTTTAAGGCTCTGAGCTTTAAAGCTGATAGTATTCAACAGAGCAGACCTGGGTTTGAATCCCATAACTTCCACTTGCAGACTGTATGATCCTGAATAAGTTACTTAACTTCCCAGGTTGCACCTGTAGAAAAGATTTCAACAGAGTATGCTAGTCCTGGTTAAACAAGTAACACAAATAAATATATAGGTAAAATAGACTGCTCATACAAGAATTTTTTTTACAATTGTTGCCAATGAAACAGTGTGTTAACTACATTTTTTTCATTGCTTCCTATATAAAGTGTAACAGATATCAATAACGGTGTTAAAATGAATAGTATGGTGTTATATGGAATAATGCAATCATATAGCATATTTACATTTATACAATAAGTAATAAGTAGTAAGATAACAGAGCACACATAACAGTATAGTGTTGCCATTGTGAATGAATGATTCATGTTAAACCATAGAGGCCATGAGTCACACATGCTCATACTAATCATGTTGCACAGTCATAGCATGTGATTGTCATGCTGGTAAATACAGTTCAATGCAGAACAATAAAAAACAGTCCAAAAGTCTGTGATCAACTGAAGTGTCACATACAAATTAAGGTCACAAAAGAACCTTAAGATATGAAAACACTATACAAAGACATAGCAATACATCATACACAGTTGTTTTGCACACATGCAAAAGTACTGTACTTAACTAGAGGTACACTGTTGGCAAGTGTGCCAAATAATACTTGCAATGTCAGTATGCAAGTTACTTACAACAAAAGACAATGACAGCACATAAAAAACAAATAGTAATATCTGCTTTGTTAGCAGAAAGTCTTTGTAAATTATCTAACTGTGGTTTCTCTAGTGATTATAGACACAGCTGGTGCCGATTGAAGACCACTGCAACTATATTTCCTATATCATTGATTAACACACCTATCTTAGATATCAGGTTGGTAAAACCATACATATGTAAAGTACATGATGTACTGTTAATGTAATGTTGCATGGAGGTGCAGAAAAGGAAGAATAGGAGTAGTTTCTGAGCAGTTACCTTGTTACAAAATGGGACGGTAATGTATTTCACATGTTGTGTGACTATTCTTCTGATTGATGAAGATTGTCGTAGTTCTTTAATATCAATACATAAGCATCTTTTAAATGGCATGGTAGTCTCTGCTTAAAAGTGTTCATTGAGTCGTTGCATTCAACTCACCCAGTTCTGTACCTCAACAAAGTAATGTAATGTCCAGAATGTACAGACTGGCCTTGGTGGTAAACCACAGCATGAGTGTGAAATACTGTCTGATTAAATGTCACTCTACCAGCTGTAAAATCTGTGATAGGTGTGTCAACTCTGACTCCCTGAGAGTCAAACCTATGCAGTACAAGCATAAGGTATTGAGATGAAGTCCTGAGCCATATAGACTGAGTACATGTTCCTCCACACCTAGCACAAAGGTGACCACTTTCTGCTTTCTTAAGCAGTTGTCAGAACTTAACACTTTGAGAGTGAGGCACATACAAAGAAATCTGTAAGAATGTTTTCAGAGATTTCTCACTCTGAATGACCACATGCCAGACATTCATATCTAGAAACATAGAGACAGTAAAGTACTGTTGCATTGGAATCCCCTCTTCATCCAAACTGTTTATGATGGCCATCATAAACTCGGTGTCATCCTGTTGCATGCTAGCTGCACATTTACTGTGTCCATCATAGGTTATGTTCCTAGAACCTGCTGTAGAGGTGTCAGTGACTGTACATTGTCTAACTGTTCAGAAGTCACATGCACAACTTGCTTCAATGCCTTTGATAAGGCTGTTTCTTGTGAAGCTGATATTGTCTGCACAAAGTGTGGCATGTGGAGAAATGCTTGCATAGCAGAATTAGCATAGCAGTTAACTCCAGTACTGTTATCGAATGCTGGGTAACAACAGCCATACCAAGTGACTTCTTACGAACAGGAGATGTTCCATCTGATATTTGACATAGTAACCTTATCAGTAGTTAATTCAGCAGTGTTTGCTGGTTTCCTCTGTTGCCAGCTGAAGCTCCAACTGCTGCATTTGAGTCTACCACGTACATAGGTAGTGGTATTAGAGGCATCTGTGGCTGGTACAGAATACATACTCTATTGTACTCAACAATACGTCGCTTGTCAGTGAGTATCTTCTGTGATGCTACTGTGATGATGTGCAACCCAGCAAGACTTTGAACATGTGAAAATGCTACATAGCCCAAGCCATCTTTGAAAATGTCAGTGCCTATGCCCATCATTATTTAATCCAAACTCAAGCTCTGTGACTTGTGTATGGAAACAGCATATGCATCATATATTGGAAACTTTTTCCTGTTTACATATATATCCTTAAAGATCTGGAACTTAACAGAGCTCTGATTGATCTCCACACACTGTTGCATGTTGTCAAACTGAACAACAAGTGTCTCAAGAAAGGTCTTCTGTACATTGTACTTAAAGTCGATAATGTGACCTATTGCACCATTTATCATGCCATGCTCAACATCAAGATTTTAATGTAGCATGACATGTGCATTCTTACAAACAGTAAGAACAGCTTCTAGCCCAGCTGTAAGTGACACATCTGACCTAAGTTCAGACAGTCTCTCAGTCATCCTTACTACCAGCTTCCGAGTTAGACAAACACCATCAACCATATCAACAGCATGCAGTGTGAGGATTTCTTATTTCTCTGTCTGCAACATAACACTGTTGAATTCAGCACATTTCTTAAGTCATGGCATAAGACACATGATCCTTGTGCCCTTCGAGTACACATCACTGAAGGCTTCACAGGCTACATGTATCGATGTAGTATCCACAGTGATTCTTTGAGTATTCAACATTGAAAGATGTGGTAGTGACAAAGTACCTGTACGAACTTGATCCAATAGCACCTTGTAAGCTAGATCACCACTCTGCCGCATGTTCTCAAACAACTTGACATAAGTGAATAACTCACACAGATTACAAACTCCAGTGCACCCCAGTGTCTTCTTAGCCTGCTTGACAGGGAGAGCTGCAAACGCTTGTTCTACATTAACAGGTGCAAGTTGTAAAAGGTCTCCAAATACAACAATACTTTTACCACCAAACGCATCTCCATAGTCAGTGCCCAAATTCTCCTGTAGATGAAGGTGTATACAGCCAAGCATAATGTTAGAGACCAAGCTGATCTCATCGATGATCAGTAGCTTCATTTTTGTAAACACAGAATGAAGCTGAGATGCAACCTCAAATGACAGTTTACAATACTCTCCTGCTTTACCATGCTCTACTAGCAACATAAAGAGACGGTGCAGGGTTACTTGACTAATATTATATGCAGACAGTCCAGTGGGAGCAGTATCAGCAACAGACATTACTGTGTCTGTGTGTTTCCTTATTTCAGCTGTGATAGCCTTTATAAGAAAACTCTTGCCTGTACCTGCTGAGCCACTAACAAACATTAGCAGTGGCTTGTATTCATGACAGCTACATTTCTTTTGTTCATGTAGTATCCCATGTCAAACAACATCTGTAACTGCAGCATGAACCACAAGTTGCTGTTCGTTAAGTTTCTGTCTCAATTCAGCTGGAACAACAGTGCAGTGTGTGCCATGCTCCATAGCATTTTCCACTTCTGACATGAGTACTTCTGGGTCATTCATAGGTAAAGGTACTCCAAGTGTGCCCTGTCCTTCCAGATCAAGGTTATCCTGTGAACTAACTGGAGTCTCCTCCTCAAGCTGTTTCTTTGCCTTCTCAAGTTGTTCCTTTTCAAAGTCTAGTCTCTGTATATATGTCTCAGAGTGTTCTGTTTTGAATGTGTCGTAACTGTGATTGAATTGTTCCTCAAAGATATCACAGTCACCTTTCAATTCAGACTCATTCCTACAGGGTTCAAATAAGAAAAGTACAGCAAAGTAATAATGCTCTCTGCTCTCAGACATGCCTAGATGTAACTTACAATGGTCAATGAGCCAAGGCTTATGTCTCTTAATAAGGTAGCCATCCACTCCTGTGACCTTGTAAATGTGACATGTACAATCAGGTGAGACATCTGTTCTATAGCAGTACCATTTATCAACCTCAAATAGATGCATATCATCCATGTCACTGTGTCTTCTGGGGTAGTATGTCTCAATCAGATTATTCTTCAATATCTGCTTTGAAGAAGGTCTGTTGAGAGCCAGTTCCTCAATCTCAGCATGAGGTATTAGTACACATTTGCACTTCTCTTTGTAGTTCACAGCATCAGATTTGGCATACAAATGTGTACCAATCAAACGATCACTGGCCTCATATGCACTGCATTCTCTGTGGGATAGTGTCTTTAATCAAAATGACCACAACCGAGATGTCAGTGACTTGCTTGAACTGGCAATATCCTCCCAAAGATCTTGCAAGCTGGTCTGTTCATGCTTGGCAATGTACGAAGTGACATATCGAATCACAGCCAATGAGTTGTCAAGCCAAAAAAATGAACATTTATGTTTGCTAGCCACATCAGTAGAAGAGTGGGGTTGTAATCATTGATGTACACTTCCTTCTCCTCCCTGGGTAACTCATAAACCCTCTTGATTGATTTCGCCTTCAAGTGATGTTGCATTGATGAAAACAGTTCATTCATGCGACCGTTCTGACAGACACGTTTTGGGAATCCAAAACGATATCTGGTGTATCAATCAAATTTACTTTTAACTGCATGGTGACAGTATTTGGCACAAATATGTTGTTGGAACTTTTGCACCAACTTCCACAGTGTAGGACTGTCATACTTGTCTGGTATGCGGCAAGTAACGTAACGCTTTATGAAGCTTAGTACTTCTGCTGCTTTATGTTCACCAGTGCACAGGGCATCCTTGATCCACAGTAGCATATGTATGTGAGGAGCTTCTCGCACCTGATACTCTGCCCTCCAAAAGTAATGCCAATTCCAACAATACCAAGTACCAAGAGGTGGATTGTCCTTCAACAAAATGAAAGTCAGAATATCACAGAATCACTTGTGAAAATGTCTAGTAACAGACACTGGGTCAAGTGAGCACATCTCTCTGAGAGTCACTGATGCAATGCCCTCTACATCAGAATTTGCCCACTTCAGCAGTTGAATCAACTTGTCCCAGGTATATTCAGCACAGCTCAGCGTGACAAACCATGTGGGTGTACCATACTCTCGCAGCATGGTCATCTCCTCAGAGTGTCTACAGTACCAGTATTCCTTGGTGCCACGTAGATTTGACAGTATGGATGACAAATTTACCTGCAAAGTCTCATCCTTTTCCTTCAATTTCTGCAAAAACTCTACATCAGTGATTCCATCAAGTGGAGTCATGAGCCGTATAGTATGTGCAATTGATGCAGAGAGTATGTTAAGCTCACTCTCCCATAGCAGGTGAAACAAGTACTGTATGTTCCTTCTAAATTTGCCTTTCTTACTCAGTACTCAAGCAGTACAGTATTCAGCACCTTGTACATGCACTTCTCTATCAGCTAAACATCCACATGACCCTTGTGGGAATAAATCCGGAAAACAGCACACTTCCAAAGTTGCCTCCCAGATGCTAACAGGGGCACCTTCCACCTGTTTCATCTGTTAGAGATCAGTATTATCTCCAACTGGATTTCTTCCATGCAGCAGATGTATTGTGTATTGTTCATACACATTGTCAGTTGTTTGTACATTGACCTTCTCAATCATTGGCTTGTTTGCATCCAACACACCGTACTGAGCAGACATACTACTCATTCTATTAATGTCAAGGTCTGCATAGAAACACAGAAACATAGAATTTGATGACAGATAAGGACCGCTTGGCCCACCTAGTCTGCCCCTTTCCCTACCTAATGGATAAGCTGCAGATCCTAGTTAACCAACAGCCTACGTCCTCCTACCCCCCCACTAGAATTACCTTATGTC
Source organism: Neoceratodus forsteri (assembly GCA_016271365.2). Lineage (NCBI taxonomy): Eukaryota > Metazoa > Chordata > Ceratodontiformes > Ceratodontidae > Neoceratodus > Neoceratodus forsteri. The sequence goes on along the minus strand of CM057449.1, from coordinate 534,378,880 downwards.
TGTCCCATGCATTCTTGAATTCCCCCATTGTTTCTGACTCTATGACATCCTCAGGAAGGCTGTTCCATGCATCTGCAACCCTCTCAGTGAAGCAATACTTCCTCACATTACCTCTGAGCCATCCCCCTCTATCTTCATATTGTGCCCCCTTGTTCTTGCGCATCTCTTTTTCTGAAAGTTGCTATCCTCTTGGACTTTGTAGATTCCTTTGAGGTATTTGAAAATTTTTATCATGTACTCCCTCTCCCTCCTCTCCTCTAAGCTATACATCTTAAGCTTCTTTAGTCTTTCTTCATATGTCTTCTGGTGCAGAACCTGCACCATTTTGGTTGCCCTCCTCTGGACAACCTCCACCCTGTCTATATCTCTGGGAGATGGGGTCTCCTGAACTGTACACAGTACTCCAGATGTGGTCTTACCAACTGTCTGTACAGAGGGCCAACAACTTCTTGTTTTCTACTGGTGATGTCTCTCCCTATGCATCCTAGTATCCTCCAAACCCTCCTTACTGCCTTCTCATATTGTTGGCCCACCTTTAGGTCATCTGCTATGACTACCCCCAGGTCCCTTTCCATTTTTATTGTTGTCAGTATCTCACCCCCCATTTTTTACTCTTCCCCTGGGTTTTTGTTTCCCAGGTGCATTACTTTGCACTTCTTTACGTTGAATCTAAGCTGCTATACATTTGAACATTCCTCCAACCTTGCCAAGTCCTTTTTTATCCTTTCCACCCCACCTTGCATATCAACCCTGTTTCAGATCTTTGTGTCATCTGCAAAGAGACATACTTTTCCTTCCAGTCCCTCTGCAATGTCACTTATAAAGACATTAAAAAGGACACGCCCCAGTACTTAACCCTGCTGTACCCCACTAGTAACCCTCTTTCTTCACTGTGGACTCTGTTTACTATTACCCTCTGTGTCCTGTTGTCCAGCCAGTGTTTTACGCAGGCTACCACCCTTGGTCCCACTCCAAGACTGTCTAATTTGTTTATTAATCTTTTGTGCGGGACTGTGTCAAATTCCTTGCTAAAGTCTAGGTAGGCCATGTCCACAGCCCCTCCCTGATTTACTACTTTGGTCACCCAGTCAAAGAAATCAATTAGTTCTGCTGAGAATCCATGCTGCCTTTGGGTTCTGTGCCCCACTGGCATCTAGGTACTCAAAAATTATTTCCTTCAGAAGTGACTCCATCATTTTCCCTACCACTGAGGTCAAACTGACAGGTCTGTAGTTTCCTTCCTCTGTCTGGCTCCCACTTTTGTGAAGGGGAATCACATCTGCCCTCCTCCAGTTCTCAGGTACCACATCATCCTCCCAAGATTTATTAAAAAGGGTAGTCAGTGGTGTTACTAGTTCTTCCCTTAGTTCTTTTAGAATTCTGAGGTGAATCCCATCAGGCCCCATTCCTTTATCCACCTTCAGTTTTAAGAGTTCTTTCAGAATCCTTTCTTCTGTGAAAGGACTAATATCAACCCCCCTATCCAGAGTGCTTCTATTGACTGGATTAGTTATCTCCCTGCTTTTCCATTGTGAATACTGAGCAGAAGTATTCACTCAGTATCCCTGCTTTTTCACTGTCGATCTCTGCCCAACCACCTTCCTCTTTGTTCAGCCTCAGTATCCCTGTCTTAGTCTTTCTTTGCTCCCTAATGAACCTATAAAAGGATTTATCCCCCTTCTTACCCAAGTTGGCTATCTTTTCCTCAGTTTGAGCCTTTGCTATTCTGACTGTCTTCCCTGCTTCCTTCTGCTTTAGAAGGGATTGTTGCTGTTCAAGTAACTGAGAGCTTGCTTTATCCTCTGTACATTGACAACATCCTGCCAGATGACCTTTGTCTTTGTTGGAAGACTGTTAGCAGGAATCACCAGACTGTTTTCAGTAGAGATTGCCTCCACTTTTTCCTGTAAAGGAAGTGGAAGATACATGATAGAACCCTTCAGAGATGTGATGAGTTCTTTCTGTGGAATGTTCCATGTCCTGGTATTCAAACATAGGATAGTTTGAAATGGTTTCATAGTTTGAATAAGAATTCATTCAAACATAAGCAATGTAGCAATCTCAGTAGGTGTAACATGTGCCTCCATATTGTTCAGGAGTGACCTTGGTGGCAGTGTGTTATTCTTCACCTTGCAGAAACAGTGCTTGCACATCACAATGATTGGCTGCAACTGAAAGTCACATTTTACAGCAGAAATGCCAACAGTCTAAACCACATGTCATTGTATGATGACAAGCTTTCCAGATTAACCGTGACCATTTGTTTCTGGTAACACAGTCAATCACACGAGACACACACAAAGTCAAATTTCTCTGTCTTTGCCAACTCAAATTTGGCAATGGATTTCCCAAACACTTTCACAATGTCTGTTTCCAAGACAGAGACTGAATTGCCATCAGCAGTTGATGGCTGATCAATAACAGTATCAGTGACATTCCTACCACATTGTACATCTTCAATACATTTCACTGCATCACTCATGTCACCAGACTGCAACAACTCATTAAGGTGAGTATATTGTGCTACTGCTTGCCTCACCTCATGCACCTTATATACAATGGTGTGCATGCCAGACTGATGCACCACTAGCATCTGCATGTGGTGAAACACGCTGTCACAAACACCACTGTCCAAGTATGCCAGTGAATAATCCATCAGTCCAGATATGTGGACAGATCTCACAATGGTCTATTGTCTGCAACAACTTATATCTGTCCTTATGGTCAGTGACCACAAAGATATTAATAAACTGTTTGACTTTCTCAAAAGATGACTTCCTCCGATTGCATGTCACATCACATGTCCATGCTAGACAGTGACATCTATGAGGAGCCACCGTTGAGTCATTTTCATCATCTGACTTAGTTGGTGTATCATGAGATACAGTCAGTACATTACATACTTGCCCGTCCTCATCAATACAGAAGTTGCTGCCCTTCTTTTGTGTATGATATGATTCCTCTCAGAAATATGCCCTCTGAGTGCTATGTATGTAGCCAATTACCTGTGAAAACATCACAGAAGTTGTGTTGGTTCAAGTCTGGGTAGTGTTGTAACCTCATCTTTACACTATACAGAACTTTTCTAAATTGTTCCAGCACATCTGCCATTTTTTGCCACAAGCGTTGAAGAACAGGTAGTGCTCTGTTGACAAAAGTGCAAACTCTGAGATGCAATTTCATCAATGACAGATGACTCTTTAGTTTTTCTGCATTCATGTTTCATCACAGCTGCAATAAGTCTATCAACCTTAGCTTTAGCAGTCAATGATCAATAATACTTTTGCTTCCTCAGATGACTAGCAGCAATCATAGGTCATTGCTGTTGCTGATTATGTTTTTTATACATGCGTTTCCAACAGATTTCTTGCTTGTAAAACATTTTTTTAAACTGGTGGCCAGCTGTGCATTGTTCTCTTGCAGTTGAGCAACTGTGTCCCATTTTTGTGGGATCTGTAACTGCTAAACTACACCTATGCACAGAATGAGTAGTCTGCACATGCTTTGATGTAGCATGTGTGCATTTGTTGGCACTCTTATGCAACACTGTACTACTATAATACCTGTTACGTCTCTGTGTAGCAGTGTGCCTCTGCTTAGATGGCATTTTCTTGTCTGTTATTTCAATGGAGTGTTCGAAAATGTTTGCTAATTATCAGACACCTGTATAAAAAACAGAAAAAAGGACATAGTTACTACCAAGAAACAATTTAAAAATCATATTGCATTGTAGATCATATGCCACATCTTTATTGTGCGATAAATAGAAAACATTTAAATACAGAAATGTTCAAAGACAATACTTGTGACAAGTAGCACAGATACTACCCTATGTTTTTTTATCTTTCATGATTGCAACTGCACAATAACACTCTGCAATAAATTTTAGTGTCACACCATGAAAGTGTAGTGTATTTGAAAGAATTTTGCAAAATGTTTGTGATTTGCAAAAGTATTTTGCAATGCTTTCATATATTCAAAAGTATTTTGAGAAACTATCTATGTATTTGTGATACTTTTGAAAAATACTTTAGAACACACAAAAGTGTCAAATTATACTTTTGCAAATCACAAAGTTTCGAAAAATGCTTTTGAATGCATGAAAGTTTCACAAAATACTTTCACAAATCATGGCACTTTCACAAAATCCTTTCGCAAACACAAAGCTTTCTCAAAACATATATATTTGACCTATGAACCTAGTGTTTCTCATGATGTAGCACAACAAGGAAGTGTCCAAAATCATTTTAAAACACCAGCAACCTTAAAACACAGTGAAAAAGAGTGCAGCATAGTATATAACAGCAGTACACATGTAAAACTGCAGTGAATTAGCTAAGTTTCAATGTTCAACTATCATTTTGTAAGATTTTAGTACTTTTGCCCACCAAGAGTGGCCATTTATTTTGTGAAAAAACACCCAACTAACAGGCTAAACCAATCAGACGCTGTTTGCTATTTGAGTGGCACACAGTAAAGCCAATGACACAGCACAACAAATGACTATTTATTTATGCAAAGTGCAAGTGTCTGAAGACTGAACAGGTGATCTCAGACAACCAATCACAATCACAGAAAGTTGGATAAGATGGACACAGCAGCCATCTTAGCAGCAACTGTGAGACACAGTGTTCATCTTGTGTGAGTACATGCCATTTTCTACAACATTTTACTAATATCGATAAAGCTGATAATTACAAAAAAAATAGTATTTAACAAAAAAAATGAAAGCTCTAGTGTAGTATAAACTGTCTGTCAGGCTGTGGGAAGAAGTTATAAGTGTTTAAAGTCACAGTGTCACTGAATACTTAGCAGCCCAGATGACAGCTGCAAATGGAGGCAGTAATCAGCCAGCACGTGTATCATAAAAGAAGTGGGAACCAATGATTGTGTGTTATAATATTCACTTGTGATTGTTTGAAGTAACCTATTAAAATCTAGCATTTTTCCTCCTAGAAACTTTGCAACATATCTATGTGACGGCAGCTGCAACCACTCAATGCCATAATAGTAGAAGTAGCCACTGTTTTGGTTAACTGGGACTAACTGTAAGCCAATTATTTTTTTTAATTCTGTTCATTTTCCCAGCCCACCAAAGCAATGTTGAAGTAAAGAGGGAAATCTCGGTTTCTTATTCAGTACTGACTAGACACTGCAGGACACACACTGATTTTTCGGTAGCTGTCTGTCTACTTCTTAGTTTAAATAGCTTAGAATGGCAGAAAACAGCAAATGTACCAAGCGGATCATGGGCAGCAGTTTAATTAGATGAGGTTCTGAGTATGCTCACACTATTCAATTTGGCAAGGACCTGAAGCTTCCAAACTGTTCTGTGAAGTGGTTTGGCAGTGGAGGTTTGAGATGGGAGCATCTCATGCCAAATATGCACAGGCTATTGAGCGCTGTTCCTCCTCCACACTTACTGCTGATTCATCTTGGAGGCAATGATTTAGGTACCAAAAGATAGGTAGATTTAGTATCAGAAGCAAAATTGGACCTGGCTTCCGTAATGAGTATGTTACCTGCCTGTAGCATAGTGTTTTCAGATATTACAGAGTGGATGATCTGGAAAGCAGAACAACACATGTACCTGCTTGACAGGGCAAGAAGAGAGGTAAACATTGACATTTCTGGATACCTGCGCGCATGTTTGGGATGCACACCATACATCACCCTGAAATAAAACATTATATGGATTGACTATATCTACCAGATGGTGTGCACTTCTCACATACTGGTAAATTGCCTTTTTTGGGGAGATCTCCAAGATGGAATCCTCACAGTGCTCTAAATATCAGAGTGTGCAAAAGTACCCTAAAACAAATTATTCATTTAAGAGCCACAAAATCTTGGTCAAAAAATAGAAAAACTACACACATTATACATGTCAGCATACAGATATAATGGGTTTTCCTGCACCATGTAAACACATGACATGCTAGAAGTTGAAGTGAGTGGTACACAAATCCTGATGGCAAAGTGCTCCCCCCACCACAGGAAAAGAAGCAGCAACCCCATAGATGTGCAAGTAGCAAACATTGAATAGTAGTGTGTTGCCCCCCCTCCAAACACACACACAGCACAATGACCATGCCCTGTAGATGGCTAAATAAGACATACAGTGTGATATTGTAGTGGCACCAGAACCCCAGTTCAATCCACAATCTACTTAGATGTATTAACAAAATATATTAACTTACAGTACAGTGAGGTCCCCCACCCCCAAAGTAGTCAGAAACATACATAATCAGTCATACCTCAGTCAGTGGCTGTTGCACACATGAGAGGAGGCTTCACCTAGTAGTTGTAGCAGTTTGTTTTTGTGTTTGGAACACTGTGAACCATGCAAAGTAGGAAATAGAGAACCACTGCTAATGTGCTTTGGCTTTTGTGATATGGGACTGGGTGGCCATGTAGTGGTACAGTATACTGTAATGGACAACTTAAGCAGTAACGCACAACAGGGTATGTTCCATGCTGGGATAACATCCCACTTCAGGTGGCTGGGCATGAGGCTGCAGGCTAAGTGCATGCAACACCTGAGAAATGACATTATCTACACCCGAGACACACACTGGAGGGCATTATTGCTATTATACAATGGCTCATTGTTATACAGAATAAAAAATAATTGTAAAGAATGTTTTTGTTAGTGTGCAAAAATGTTTTTATTTCTTAAAGAAGATGCAAACAATCATCAAGTGACTGTGGCAAACAATCATCAAGTGGCTCACAGTGCTGAGACTAGACCCATGATGTTGTACTGAATAACATCACCCCCATGATGTTATACTGGTATAACATCACTGTGGCAGGCACACACTGACCAATCAGAGTCCAGGAAATTGTCTTATCATTGTATCATTTTCAACATGTACTGATCTTGAGTATTGGAAAGGTGGGTGGGGATGTGATCCTCCACTCTTCACTTCAATTTTGAGATAACAGAGAATGAGAACCACTCTGTGGCACAACACAATGTTTTTTCTTACTTGCCTAAGTACTGTAGTATTATCTATGTCAAACATGGTACTAGGGTACATTGCATCAGAAAATAACTACCTGGTCTGCCAGTTTGCCTATTACTGTATATTACAGTAATAATAGTTATTCAAAGTAGACACGGCCTACATTGTCCTACCCCAGCATGAATGCCATACAACTGTGCCACACACGCTTGGGATGCTATGGTATTTTACAGACAGCACTGTAGTGGGATGCCTATCTTGAAGTGTAGTAGTACATGAATAGTATTATGTTAAAAGACAAAGAACCTCAGCACACAAGCACTGAGGCAGTGATTACCCCCAAAGGGAACTGGCCAGGAAGCCAAGTTTCAAAGCAATACAAAATCACACATACCCCAATAATGCAAAGCATTATGGGCTGTATATGCAAATCACCACAGAATATTATGCTGGTTCAACTTTAAGCAGAAATGCATGGTGCCAAAAGGCCTCTCACACAGTCTGCAAAGGATGCCAACAAGAGACGCATACACATGTTTCATCCTATCAGGACCCATCAGTGTGCCTCGTCTGTGTGACACCCCAGTGGAATGAACAAGCTACCCTAAGATGGTCTGTCTGGGTTGTGTTGTGGTGAACTCAATAAAAAAAAAACAAGCTAAAAGACAAAGAACCTCAGCACGCAAGCACTGAGGCAGTGGTTACCCCAAAGGGCACTAGCCGGGAAGCCAAGTTTCAAAGAAATATAAAATCACACATACCCCATAATGCAAAGCATCATGGGCTGAATATGCAAATCACCACATTATTATGTTAATACAATACTATACAAAATTTCTAAAGTGTCAAAATGTGCAGAACTAACAATCCATTTACTTAATTAATGTACTGTTACAATTACATTCTCTCAACATTCAGTAATGTTTATATTAAATCTTTCTTTATTTCTTTTCAGCTTGTAATACAAAAAAAAGAAGCAAAAAATGACATTCTGGATTGTAAGGGAGGTGTGTCTTCTTACTGAGGTGGTGGAGAAGAAGGGCAATGCAAATGTACTGATGCAGAGTACTATTAGGTAGTTGGATGCGACCTGGAGGCGGATCAAGGCCTATTTAAGCTACAAGCTTAAAGTGCAGAATAAGATGCCCAGGATGTGCAAGCACAAGTGGAAACTGCTGAGGCAACAGTTTTACATACTGAGACAACGCAACCACATATCAGACAACGATCTGGGCTGGTACTATCTCGCCACGAAATGTGGGAGCAAGCAGGCAAGCCTGAGGCTGGGGAGCGCCTGACATGCCATAAGTATACAAGCAATATTGTATTCATTATAATCTGTAAGACACACAACATAATGCTGTACAGTAAATGTTTTTATCAATATGTGCCAATGTATATTTTAGCAATAGTGTGACAGGTGTGTAGTATGGAGTTTTAATATGTGCATCACTACAGTTTTCCAGAACTGTAGACAGGGACAATAACTATTCTTTTCTTGAATGTTAGTTTCCTGTAGAAAAGGTTATTAGAAGTAGAAAGATTGTTGTGCCTCATGGTAATATTTTACTTGTTGTAGGACACAGTAATGCTGTTGTAGTGAGAAAATTTCATGAGCATTTCTGTCCGTAGTCTACAATGTTATTTCACTGTACATATCTCTAAATCTCATGTTGTGAAGGGGGGGGGGGGGGGTGCATGCAGTATAGTAATCAAGACAAGAGATATATTAAACTCTGGAAAATGTAGGTTATAATAAAAGTACTATATACTGTACTTTTTAAATAAGTTAAACAACAAAGTTACATATCTGTTCTTATTCATTAACAGGACATCGCAGGAGGTCCCCAGAGCAGACTTAGGTAGTGCCAGCCCCATCAGAGGATGTGGAGAACATAGGTATTGATAGCAATAGTATTATTTTTGTCAAGTCATCAGGTAAGAGAAATATATGACAAAACTAGGAAGTTAGATATGTTAGCGAAAAATAAGATCATACTGTTATGTGCATGTAGTATACAGTTCCATAGTGAAACAAGAAAGAATTACTGTATATTGTTATTGCTGTAGTAAATACATGTACACACAGAATAATAGTTTTTGTAGAAGCACAGTCTGTTTAAACAGTACTGCAACCTGTCTATATATTAATGCACTTTCTGTGATTTTTTTTTTACTGAGTCCTAGTTGTGGGTGTGCTTGGGTAGCTAGGCCTCTCCATTGTGTATAGATCACCAGTACACCATGGTGTAGTGTTACAGTATACCAGTAGATAATGGTATCTGTTTGGTATTTGTAACAAAAGGCACAGTCCCATAGGTTGTAGGTGCCAGGCAATCACCATTCATCCACACCTCCCACACTGTTAAATTAAACAATGTAGATAAGATGCTGTGTTTTAAAATGTTTGTATTGACATTTGTGGTGATCGTGTAGTGAAGGCGTTCTAAATAAACAGTAATTGTAAAAGCTAGTAACAGAGACCCACATGCTGAGTAAAAAATTTATATTTCTACAGAAACACAGAATGAGTAACAGAATTTCATCCCCATTCACTTGCTACTTATGTGAAGCTTTCCAAATGGGATTTAAAAATAAAATGTGTTTTCTTTAAACAGTAATAATGGTGCAATGCTATACATCACAGTGTGTGAATAGTAGGTGGGTAAGGTGTACTAATGTGTAAGCCTAAGAAAGGCACTAAAGGTCAGTATGTCACACTGTAACCTGGATCGGGTGACATTGAGATATGGTCGCATGACAATTTATATTTACTGTGATACTGTTGCTGCTGCACCTTCCTACAGATATGTTATAGTGACATAATAGCACAGATGAAGAACAGGATGAATCAATCAGTCACAAAGAGTTTTTATTGACATTCAACTTAAACCACATGTGTGTTTATACAATTGATATCTTTTTCATTTGCAGTGCCCAGGGAGACTGTCCAGGAAACACCATTGCCTGTGGTGAAGCAGGAGAAGGACACCAGTGCTGAAGGTAAGCTTTTTTAATTTAGTACACACTTTAGTGTAACACTTTTAAAGAAATATATTAAATCAGAATATGTCTGTACCACACAGTACATTGCCTGAGCTACAGCTGATAACCACGTTTTAATGTATGTGTTGTCCTTCTTACCCACTGAAAGCAATCTTTTTACATAGAGTATAATACCTCATGTACAAGGGGATAACCATGGTGTAATCAGCTCACGTGGTTGGTAGGGCAATATTAAGCCTCTCGAGCTGTGCTCTTGAGTTTTACTGATGTCCCAACAAACAATAAAGTTGATTACACCATGTTCATCATCTGTACATCAAGCAGTGTCATTTATAGTGTATGGGACTTGGCATGACAATTTATTTTCCCCTCACCCCTGAACACAAGTAATTGAGACTTAACCTTATTAATGAATCTGCAGTAGGGCCACATGATTCTATAGGAAAACAATATATCAGGATACACAAAATGAAGAACACTGGACTGACATACCAGCAGAGTTAAAATCTCTGCCAAACATAGTGATTGATAGACTCAGTAACAGCAAACTGTAACAATTGTAGTGCTATTTTAAATACTGCACTGAGTCTAACAATCACATTTTGGGTCTGCAGAAAACTGAATTACAGTGGCATGTTCTTTTGTAAAGTCACTGATGTTACTTATATGAGAAGAGTTTATAAGGTTCTGACATCACAACAGTAGCATTACAAATAGAATAATAGATAGGTTCGAGTGAATTACAAGGCTGTAATTCCATCGAGAGGTTCTGGGGACATAGGTAACCTCGAGAGCGAAGCTCGAGAGGTTCCTATGTCCCCAGAATTTCGAGATGGAATTACAGCCGAGTGATTCACTCCGAACCTAACTGTTATTTTTGTAATATATGGATACGAAATGCTGACGAGGTTTTACCTCTGGATTCCTTGTGGACGGTTCCGCGCTGCTTGTTCTCGCTCTTCACTCACATCCCCTTCCTCGTGAGAGTCCTGCTTCTCTCTCTCAGGAATAAAAGAAAGAAACAAAAAACTATGCTTTGACACTAGAAAAGTTGGTGATCCCAACGATAGTATTACGAGGACCGGAAGTATAGTATTATTGGACCGGAAGTATAGTATTACGGGACCGGAAGTATAGTATTACGGCACTGACTAAGGTATTACAGGGTATTTTTTGTATGCTTTTTGGGGGTATTATTTTTAAAATCCATATATTACAAGGTTATAATACTAACATACTAAAATGCCAGCAGAATAGGCCTAATGGTCTTTCGTGTCTGCTTGTTTGGTCAGCCCCCACCCTGGGTGCTGACCTTGCTGTCCCCCTCGCCTTCTCTGGCTTCTCCCTTCCCAGTTCCGGATATTCTTGCTGCATTGGATTTTGCTTCCTGAACCCTTCCCCTGTACCTGTCCCACCCCCTCTTGAACCCCTCCACTGTCTCTGCCTCCACCAGCCCCCTAGGTAGTGCATTCCATGGCTCTACCACCCTCTCAGTGAAGTAGCACCTCCTCCTTTCTCCCCTGAATCTTCCCCCCTCCAGCTTCCACCCATGCCCTCTAGTGGCCCCTTCCTCCTTCCTTCGAAGCACCCTCACTGTTCCTCCCCTATTTACCCTCTTCATGTACCTGAAGACCTCTATCATGTCCCCCCGGTCCCTTCTCTCTTCCAAAGTGTACATATTTAGCTCTTCGAGCCTCTCCTCATAGGTCCTGTCCCCCAAGCCCCAAATCATTTTGGTTGCCCTCCTCTGGACCCTCTCCAGGAGGTTAATGTCCCTCTTTAAGTGTGGCCTCCAAAACTGCACGCAGTACTCCAGGTGCGGCCTCACCAAGCAGTTATACAGAGGAGTATCACTCCTCCTTCTGGAGGTGATCCCCTAGTGATGCATCCCAGCATCCTGTTGGCCTTGGCTGCTGCCCTCCTACAAGTCTCAGAGTTGTTCATCTTGACATCCACCACCACCCCCAGGTCCCTCTCAGCCATTGAGACTTGTAGTATTCCCCCAGGGTGTACACTTGGCCTGGGTTTCTGGCCCTCAGGTGGAGTACCTTGCATTTCCCTGCATTAAACCTCAGCTTCCACTTTCTAGACCATCTTTCCAGAGCCTCCAGGTCCCCCTGCAGGGCCACCCTCCCCTCCTCCCCATCCACCACTGCCCCCAGTTTCGAGTCATCTGCAAAGAGACTCATCTCACTCCTGATTCCTGTCCTTATGTCAGAAAAACAGCACCTCAGGAGTGCAGCACCCTCTCAGGCTGCACTACAGTATCAGTATAATGTATGGGTAGCCCTTATTACCCACTGAAAACAAGCTATTTACAACCTAGTAATATCACTGTTGTGATGTCAGAACGTTATAAAACTCTTTCATCTATGTCGTAGCAGTGGGTTAACAAAATGGAACACCACGGTTATTTAAGCAATAAGCCACAAGGGGGTGTGGATTATCGAAGGATTTACCATGGTGTAAATCCACACCAGCCATGGTAAATCCCCTGATAACCCAGATCCCCTGAGTGGCTTATTGCAATTATACCAGGCAAGTACTGTTTTTTTTGTAAGAAAAAAATGGGAGAAAACTGTTTGTCCAGTTTGTATTATTTATTTTAAGTTTATTACTAGACAGCACCACAAAATGTAGTTCCTTCCCCTTCATGCCGTCAACAGTGAACAGTGAGAGAGAGAGAAAGGAAGAGACAGAGTGAGGGCAAAAGCAGTGTTTCAGTTCGGACACGGAGACAGGAACTGTGTGTGAGACGAAGACACAGAGAGAGAGACACTATTCAAGTGATGTTTTTATTTTGTTTCTTTCTGTGATGTATGAAGCTGGTATTTTATGGTCTCCGCTTAGCGGGGAAACAAGATGGTGGTCACAGGTACATGATTTCAGCTTCAGATTGTTTTTTTTAAAGATGCAGTTGGCTGGCACTTTTGCGATGATTATTTGTAGATTTTCAGTGGAGGTAAGGTGCCAGCCTGCCCATCTTTGGTTCATCTTCGAAATACATGGTATAATTAGTATTCTACATACCCAGAATGTGATTGTTAGTCTCAGTACAGCATTCAAATAGCATTCCAGTTGTGTCACTTTATTGTTACTGAGTGTAGCAATCAGTATGTGTGATAGACTTTTTTACTGTGCTGTTATTTCAGCATGCTGTCATTTAGTCTGTATATCCTAATAAATGGTTTACCTACACAATCATGTGGTCATAGTGCAGATTCATTAATAAGGTAAGGCTAAATTACTTGTCTTTGGGGGGGGATGTAACTTCTCAAGTCAAGGCCCATACACTATAAATAACAATGCCTTGTGTACAGGTGATAACCATAGTGTAATCATGTCTCATGTTTGGTTGGAGCAATGATAAACCTCTCATGCTGTGCTCTGGAGGTTTACTGATGCTCTAGCAACCAGTCTAGGTCATCACACCATGGTTATCACCTCTACATCAGGCATTATCCTCAATGTAAACAGCTTACTTTCAGTGGGTAACAAGGGCTCCACATACATTATATAGAAGATAATGCCTGATAAACAGGTGATAACTATTGTGTAATCACCTCTCCTAGTTGGTAGGGCAATAGTAAACCTCTCAAGCTGTGCTCTCAAGGTTTACTCATGCCCCAGCATCTACTCTAATTGAAAAACCATAGTTACCACCTGTACATCAGACATTAGCCTAGGACATTGTTAAATACTCCCTCATAAGTAATGGACACTGTATTACTGTGATGCACATACAAAAGTCATACATACAATACTAAGATGATGTGTGACATTTGCTGTCCATAACAAGTGTCTTGTACCTTGCCTAACACATAGTTATGATCCCCCCCTAACACACACACAGTGTAATGCTGCTGGGACTGCAAAGGGACCTGCCCTGCTCTAGATAACACATAGACAGAGAGACACACACACACATATAGAAGTAATTGTGTGATAGATACACAACCATTGTGTTGTCTTACAGATAATATTTCAGTTCTAAACTGTTTTTGACTTTCTAGAACACTGCCTAGTCATACAATACAGTGTAGGTAAGAACAGTCTGCCACATTGCAAGTGGGTCTTCTGCATTACTATTGTTGGTATAACAGTACAAACAGCACATGTCTGTCCTTAATATCCCATACAGAGCAGTATCTAGGTAGTAAATAAACATGTTTGTACTTATATTGTTGATTTCTGGGTAGTAAATATACATATCTGTGCTTATGTTGTTGAAGTATGCCTAATTCTTTCATTCTAGGGGTAACAATCAGATGTTATTGTGAAATAGCTAATGTTGTTTTTCCACAGCAGTACATAAAATATGAAAGGAAAAGACACCTAACAATGTAATGTATTCATTGGCATACTTTCTATTTACAGCTCCTGCTACATCGAGCAGCGCTGCCTAAAAGTGTCATGGACACTGTAGTTGTGTCAGCAGGTTGCTGCAGAAGGTGGCCCTCCTGCTACAGGGATAGCAGGAAATGCTGTCCCTGTTGCAGGCACAACTAGGTACAGTTAGCCTTCTGCTTTAACCTGTTGATGCAGCTGCAGATATTGCACAGCAGCACAGCACTGCTTCACCACAGGTAGCAACGGGCAGCCTCTCTGGGGAGAGTTGAAGACCCGACCCTGACACAGCAAGTGGTATGTGGTTGCAAGCCTCAGCAGTTTCCACTTGTGCACCACCTCCAGGTCACCTCAAGTTACCTCTTCTCCACCGCCTGAGCAACAGAGGCGCACCTCCCTACCTTTTATTTTATTTTAAAGTATCATTTTTTTAATTTTATTTGCCATGTTTCATTTCAGAAAAAAATATTTAAAAGAAAAGAATAATAAAGAATCATACAAGATGCTTATTTTCGTTATAAATGTTTGAAACCCCAAAACGCTTTAAAACAAAAGTGCAAATCAGTGAATAAATACTGTTGTTAATCAAACATGAGTGTCCTGTTGTAAACATTGAACAATTATCACTGTGTATTGCAGGCACAAAAAAGCATGTGTATGACATGACGACTGAAAGGTTTTGTAACATATCTTTATCTTCAAGTCAACATAAATAGGCACCACAGTCAGTATTGCAACCCTGTAGTTTTGCGTACGAGTGTGGTATGGGGAGATGTGTGGGAGGTAAAATAAAGACTGATGGTCTGTTAAGTTTAACATCAAATTTTCACAGTTTTTCACTGTCTGAAAACCCTCAGTACCATAGTACCATAGTTATTAGAAATGAATCTCAGTAATTTATTGATAAAGTGTAATGTAAGTGTTAAATGGTAAGTACTGATGAAAACACTGAGCTCCATTACTATGATATAATATGTGTATGTGTTGGCGCGCGCCATGGAGTTCCAGCACTGAGACTTACACAGAAGCACAGAGCCGTACAACAGCCCTATATGTAATAAAAGAGTTTTAACAGTTATTTAACCATAGCTGTTGCACCGTATCACCTCTTAAAAAAAATGTAACTGTGGTTGTAACAATGAGAATGACTAGTTACAGTAACAGTAAATCAGCCAAATGTGTATCACACATTGTATACAACAGAGCTGCAGGAACAATTTATTTATTTTTATTTAGTTAGTTTTTGTTAACCGGGGTAGGTACACTAGCCACAAAATGACTATTTTCAGGCATGACCCGGAAAAGTACAACAAAAGGAGAACAGTTTAACAACAACAACATGGGTACAATAATACAAATAGAGGAACAGTACAGCAGTGCTACAAAAATGCAATGGGTAGAAACAACAAAAAATTATGGCAAGCATTGTACAGGTAATGGCAGTAAGATATTTAATAAGTGCAGAAACCATGGACTCGACCTGTGGAGTGAAAGGGTTAATAAGATAGTAAGGTTATATAGAGAGAAATGTGAGGAATGTTCAAACATAACAAGAAAGACTGACAGAAGGAAGGTCAAGGGTGGTAACTGGCAAAACAACAGTGGATGGTCAGCAACAAGGTTTGAGAAGGAAGAGAGCTAGTAGTCAAGAAGTTATTTACAAAGAGAAGGAAAAATATGGGGAGGGGAAGAGGAGACAGTCTTGGAGCTGAATTAGAGCAGGGGTGACATTACTGGTAAGTCTCAGGAGCTTCAGGTTGGGTCAAAGCATGTACAAGCATCAGCTAAGAATAGATAATGATGATATTCACTTTTAAATCCAAAGTGAGACTGAGACAAGTACTGTGTAGACAAACTGTATGGTTGCAATACTGTCTGTGTTGTAGGGGGTTGTGTGATGGTTGTAAACTACTGCCTTGGTGGGAGCACCAGTCTCCTACCAACATTAAAAAAATATGAGGTTGCATCTCAGTCATTGCCACTACATAATGTCACACCTAGGCTTGCAGAAGCACTCAGCCTGTAAGCATCTGCTCAGACCCATCCAAGGTGTAACATTATTCAGCAGCAACACACACCATGTCAAGAACCAGTAAGCCATACTGCAGACCTGTACACTAGTAGAAGCACTCAGCATTTCTCCTTGTGCTCAGACCCATCCAAGTTGTGGCATTATTTGCGTTGCTGGGATATTGAGAAGTTTTGCAATACATTACATTAACATTTGACATAGCATGTCAGTCATTGTCACTGAATTATGTCACACCTAGAGTTACAGAAGAACACAGCCGGTGGTGTTGTGCTACAACCCATACAACTTTTGACATTATCCCACAACAACGCACAGCCTGGCATACCTTATTGCTTAAATAATATGTGTGTATGTGTGGTGTTGTATCATTTGCAGGCCCAAAGCTATGAGTCACAGATAAGCAGAGACCCATACAACTGCCCAGTACTTCATAATGTTGTTCTTTGTACCTGAAAGTGAGTAAATTGATAAGTAACTAAAATATGAGTGTATTGTCACTTTAAAATGTCACTTTATTAATTTATTGGAATGCAATTGATTGATGAGGGCTGTATATAAAGCAAATTGATTATGCACTTGTGCACTTTGACAAAGCCCTATTGGGTGAAACGTAAGTCGTGGTACCTCTCTCGGAGGAGCTCCTGTTTTTTGTTCACTCCTTCACATGAAGCAAACATCCCATTGTGTTAGTGAGAAAAGGAAGTGCAAAAGAAGAAGGAAACCACTTTGGTTCTCAAACACAGTAGCAGAAAAGGTCAGAGCCAAAAGGCTGACCTTCAAGAAATATAAGAGAGTGCAGCGGGATGAAGATAGGGAGGCATACCAAACTTCCCTAAGGGAAGTAGGGAAGGCAGAAAGGCAGGCAAAGACCCAAACTGAGAAAACACTAGCATAAACAGTAAAAAAGGTGACAAGACTTTCTATAGATACATTAGTGAAAGGAGAAAGTCCAGAGAGGGTATTGCTCAGATCAAAGGGGATAAGGGGGCATGTGAGGAGTAGGACCATGTAAAAGCACTATCCTAGATAGACACTTCTGCATAGTATTTACTGAATGGAAGATAGAGCAGGGCCCACAGCTCTGCACCATGGACATGGGGGAGAGGTGTGCACTAGTCTCCTCACAAAAGAAAGGGTCCTACAACAGCTCAATAAGCTCAGGGTGGTTAAGGCAATGAGACCTGATGGCATACATCCCAGGGTACTAAAGGACCTAAGGGTGAAACTAGCAGAGTCATTATCAGAACTGTTTAGTGAGTCACTGAGCACAGGAGAGGTCCCAGAAGACTGGAGAAGAGCTAATGTTATCCCGCTCTACAACAGTGGTAGCAGGGAGGAGGCAGGGAACTACAGACCAGTCAGTCTTACCACAGTAGTGGGCAAGATTACGGAGATACTCCTTAAGGAAAGGATAGTGCAACACCTGGAATCCATAGGAGCACAGGATCCAAGACAGCATGGGTTTACAAAAGGAAAGTCCTGTCAAACTAATCTCATAGATTTCTTTGACTGGGTAACCAGAGTGGTGGACCAAGGGGGAGCAGTTGATGTTGCCTACCTAGACTTCAGCAAAGATTTTGATTCTGTTCCACATAGAAGATCGATTAATAAGCTGGGTAGGCTCATGGTGGGTCAGACGTTGGTCAGCTGGGTGGCAAACTGGTTGACGGGAAAAAAACAGAGAGTTGTGGTAAATGGTATACAGTCAGAAGAGATGCAAGTCCCAAGTGGGGTACCTCAGGACATCAGTCCTGGGGAGTTGCTGCAGTCACAGGAAGAAAGAGACTTGGGCGTCATCATCACCGATGGCCTGAAATCATCCAAGCAGACCACTAAAGCAGTAGGTAAGGCTAGAGAGATGTTGGGGTGTATTAGTAGGGGTATCACAAGTCAGAAGAGGGAGGTAATAATCCCTCTTTACAAGACACTGGTTAGGCCCCATCTGGAGTACTGTGTGCAGTACTGGAGGCCACACCTTCACAAGGACATTAACCAAACTGAGGCAGTCCAGAGAAGGGCAACCAAAATGGTGCAGGGACTGCATCAGAAAACATATCAGGACAGATTAACTGAGCTCAATATGTATACCCTAGAGCAAAGGAGGGAGAGAGGTGATATGATTGAAACATTCAAACACCTTAAGGGCATTAATACGGTGAAAGAGTCCAACATGTTTCAATATAAGAAAAATAGCAGGACAAGAGGACACAGCAGGAGATTAGAGGGAGGCCGATTAAGGGGTAATGTAAGGAGGTTCTTTTTCACAGAAAGGGTACTGGATGCATGGAACGGCCTACCTCAGGAAGTGGTGGATATGAATACAGTGCAGGGTTTCAAACAGGCATGGGATAGGCATAAGGGAGCAATATAGATGAGTATGAATAGATAGGCCATTGACAGAACAAGGTAGAAAAATAAATGGACAGACTGGATGGGCCATGCGTTCCTTATCTGCCATCAACTTCTATGTTTCTATGTTTCTATGTAAAACATTTACAATGAATGCTATTCTGAGTGTCTGTTGTGTTCTTTAATGGTTGGTGAGATTTATGTGACTATTTAATTCAAACCTAACTACAAATAAGTCAAGAACAGCACAAGGTACAAAAATCTTTACATAGCTACCATCAACAGGCCCAGAAATCTAACACTGCATCTCAGTCATTGGTACTGCATAATGCCACACCAAAGCTGTCAGAAGTACTGTTGGTGTTATGTTGTTGGGCCCCACGCTCCTACCAACATGAAAAAAATCAAAGATTGCATGTCAGTCATTGCTACTGCATAATGTTACACCAAGGCTGGCAGAAGGGATGTTGGTGTAATGTTGGTGGGAGCGTGGGGCCCCCACCAACATGCCCAAAATCTGATATTGCATGTCAGTCATTGCTACTGCATTATATCACACCTATGCTGCCGTAAACACTGTTGGTAGCATGCTGGTAGTAGCATGGGCCCTTGTAATAGTGATGTGGTACGACAACAGTGAAAGTAGTAGTATGGGCTGTAAGCTAACAGTTACTCTAACAGCGAATTTCCTTGCTTTTGTCACTGTAGAACAACCCTAACTAACATACAGTACTAACATACTAGTCACCAGCACATTAGGCTTTATAGTTTATTAAGTCTGCTAGAGCCTCAGAACCCAGGGTGGGTACCAAAGCCATCCCCCTTGTTGTACCCCTATGTCTCCCTTCCTCCATCTTGCCCCCCCAGGGCAAGCCAAGCCCTGCCTCATCCCTTTCCTGTATCTGTCCCACCCTCTCTTGAACCCCTCCACTGTAGAAGCCTGAACCAGCTCACTAGGCAGTGCATTCCATGGGTCCACCACTCTCTCAGTGAAATATTTCCACCTCCTTTCCCACTAATCCTTCCCCCTCTTGCTTCCAGCTATGTCCTCTGGTGATTCCTCCCTCCTTCAGCCTAAAGATCCCATCCCAATTTACCCTATTTATTCCCTTAAGAGACTTGAAAACCTTAATCATAACCCCCTTCCCTTCTCTCCTCCAACAAGAACAGGCCTAGCTCATCTAGTATCTTAGCATACATCATCTCCCCTAGACCTCGGATTATTTTGGCTGCTGTCCTCTGGACCCTTTCCAGAAGTTGGATGTCCTTCCTCAAGTGCGGCCTCCAGGACTGTACACAGTATTCAAGGTGTGGTGTGACCATGCCATTGTGCAGTGGCAGAATCACTTCCCTGCTCCTCGAGGTAATCCCCCATGAGATGCAGCCCAACATCCTGTTTGCTTTTACTGCCGCCCCCTACACTGCTCAGAATTGTTGATGCTGACATCCACCAGGACCTCCAGGTCTTTCTCCTCTGCTGTGGCCTTCAGCTCTTGCCCTCCCAGGGTGTACTCATGCTTGGGGTTCCTCCACCCAAAATGTAATACCTTGCACTTGGAGGAGCTACATTTTAATTTCCAGGTGCGGGCCCACATATCCAGGGTTCACACTGGGATCAACCTGTGTTTTCTGTTATTTAGAAGTTATTTTTGCACCAACCCATGCACTAACCTTGCGACTGGGGGTTATTGCAGATTTTAAGACATAGAATACTTATTCTTTCTTGTCCTCAGTCCAGTACAGAAAAAGATTGTGGTTTGCGATATTCTCAGAAGCACCACCCCAGTAATACTGCTCTATAGAGCTTGCCGGCCTCTAACTTCATTCTTTTATGCAAGGAGAGCAGGGGGCAGTGCTTACTGATGATACTCAGATATTAACTTTTAAAACCAGTTCAGAATAATTCATTTTAACAGTATACATAGAATTTTCTTCTGGTTAAAGAAGAATAATGCTATTTACATTACATCCTGAAGTACACATATTCTGGAGTTAACCTAATTCTGTTTAATTGATGGATGGACAGACCAATCTCTTTGTCCAGCCCTCTATATGGACCTAGCAATGAAAAGTACTAGTCAGAATGGAGTGTGGAGTTGAAGGGTGAACATCTGAGGAGTCTTGCTTGTTCTAACTCTACCAAATCAGTCTTTTTTGGTTTTATGTTGTGTTTATGCTCCATTCTCAAGTTTTGTGCTGAAGTTAAGCCTGCTGTTTTATTTCTAAAAGACATTATTTTTATTTCTTTGGTCGAAGTTCGCTTTATTTTGTTTATGCTGTAAATAAACTATCCTCAAGTCTGAGGTTTTGCAACCATCTTGCAGTGCCTGTGTCCATCTGTTACCACACAGCCTTTGACATGTGGTAGCAGTGGTAGGATACAGTTGGTACAGCTGACCAGCTGGTGGGTTTGTCCTAAGGCCCTGGTGGACATCGGATGCAGCAAGACAAGGTGGATGAAGAGACGGTGGATCAGCTGAGGTTCCCTGGAGTTGCTACGAGGTCGGTGGTCACTAAATACCAGATACCTTTATTACCTGGCTTGGATCTGGTGGTGAGAAGAAAAGAGCCTAAGAGAGCAGCAGGTGAACTGGCATTGAAAATGGAGGAGAAGGCCAAAGAAGTGGCTCAAGCAAATCGGTGTCTGCTAGAGGAGGAGGAGGCCCCCCTGAGGAGACTCATGAGATGTTGAAATGGTTATGTGTGCACCAGGTAGAACTGAAGAGAAAGAGACAGAGAGAGAGAGATAGAAGAGAAAGTGAAGCCTGATGGACAGACACTGTCTGGGACATACAAGCCCTAGGTGCCGGTAGACCTTCAGCTGCCCAGGGAGTGGGACAGAAGAATATTAAACTTGTTAAATTATCAGACTCTGATGATATTGAGGCTTATATCTTGACTTTTGAAAGAGTGGCCACCGCATGTGCTTGGGCAAGGGATCAGTGGGTCATTCAATTAGCACCTTATATTATAGGAAAAGCCCAGTTAGCCTACAGCTGAGTTGAGGTCACTCATGCTAATGAGTATGACCGGGTGAAGCAAGCAATCCTTAAGAGGTATGACATCAATATAGAAACCTACCAACAGAGGTTCAGAGCCTATAAATACCACAATGCTGATAACCCCCAAGATGCTTACAGTCAAAGGACTTATGTGTAAATTGGTTACAACCAGTCACTCAAACAGTGGTTCAGATTTTAGAGACCTTAACCCTGGAACAGTTTATCTGGATTTTACCACCTGACATCCAACTATGGGTAGAAGAACATCACTCAGACGCATCTAATACAGCCATCTGGTTAGCAGAGGATTATATAGCTGCCAGACCACACAGATAGAAAGAAGCTATCATCCACAGGAATACTCAGCATCCTACTGTAAGACCTGTTTCTACTACCCCTGTACAAGGTAACTGCATTTCAGGGAACACTGGGGCTAAGACTTTTCAGAAATCAGGAAGGGGGTATAATCCTGAAATAATCTGTCATGAATGTAAGGTAAAAGATCACACAGCCCAGTTTTGTCCGAAGAAAAAGACTGAACCGGTACACTTTGTCTTAGCTAATTGGGGACAATATTTAATACCTGTACAGATCAGATACAAGACAGTTACTGGACTCCTCAATTCAGGAAGTAAGCAAACATTAGTTCAAGCCAATGTACTGGATAAACAACCCAAACCAGGGGGGACCTCAACAGGGGTAACTTGCATTCACAGTGTGTGCATTTTTATCCCTTAGAAGAAACTGTGATTAATATCCAAGAACATACATGACAACTAATGTTGGGTGTTGTACCTTACCTTCCGGTCCCTGTTCTGATTGGACATGTTCATCCCCACTTTGAAGCCTGCATGGCCTACAATGTTTGTGCTGTGGTTACCAGGGCACAGGCTAAGAAAAAAAGACACCTTGAGACATTTCTTTCCTTTTGAAGATGATATCTATGGGCCCTTAGGGAAAATAGAAAACCAGGAAGTCAGAAGAAAACAGAAAAGAAGACATGGACAATGAATAAAAGAAATGTTGATTCTGTACCTGTTGATACTAACACAATTCAGGGGTTTGATACTGATAAGTTTAAGAAAATACAGCAAAATTATGTTACCCTAAAATGTTTTTTTTTCCACAGGGAAAGGAAAATGAACAACAAAATCAATATAGGGTAATAAAAGGATTGTTGCATAGAATATGTACCAACCCCTGAACTGGGGAAGTGGTAGAACAACTGATGGTACCCAAGGTGTATAGGGAGCAGTTATTAGAACTGGCACATGACATCCCCATGGCTGGTCATTTGGGTAGGGATTGTACCCTTAGTAGGCTTTTATATTGTTTTTTCTGGCCTGGCATTCATGAACATGTCTCAGAGTATTACCAGAGCTGTTCTGAATGCCAGAAAGTTGCAAAGGTGGGAAAAAAGGACAAAGTACCCTTATTGCACATGCTGTTGTTTACCACCCCCTAACTGATGCATTACCAAAGTTTTTGGTAATTAATTTCCCTATTTGGGGGGAATGTGCACTATAAATAGTGTATGGTATGCGGTGATGGGAGCGCGGGGCCCTTCAGTCCATTTCCTTTCAAACTACTGTGTTGCTGGGATGTTTATGGGAGTGTAGGCCCTTTGGACCCCACACTCCAGCCACCATGCCTAGTGTTCCATAATAATATGTTTTTGTGGGAGCCCAGACCCACGCTCCCACTTACATAAAAGCAAGAATCCATACAGGAGGCTAACTGCAAATATCTTAAGAACAGTGCAAGGTACACAAATTTGTACATACTAACAGTTTCAGGACCTTTCAAAGTACTGTGTTGTTGAGATGTTGGTGAGAGCATGAGGTCCTTTGTGCCCCACGCTCCCACCAACATGCCAAAAAAATCTGAGATTGCATGTCACTTGTTGCTACTGCATAATGTCACACCTAGGGTGGTAGAAACAGTGTGGATGGGATGTTTCCAAAAATCTACATTGCATGTTAGTCACTGCTAGTTCATAATGTCACACCAAAGTTGGCAGAAGCACTGTTGGTGGAATGTTGGTGAGGGTATGGGGCCCAATCTGAGACTGCATGGCATTTGTTGCTACTTCATAATGTCACAGCAATACTAACATAAGCATTGTTGGTGTGATGTTGTAGGCAACCCCAATGCACACCCCGATGCCTGTTGGTGAGGGTGTGGTGGGGGTGCAGTGGTAGGGGCCAAAAAATTGACATTGCATGTCAGTCATTGGTACTGCGTAATGTCACACAAAGGCAGTCGGAAGCACTGTTGCTGTGATGTTGGTGGTAGCGTGGGGCTCTTTAGGCCCCAAGCTCTCACCAACATGAACAAAATCTCAGATTGCATGTCACTCATTGAAACTGCATAATGTCACACTAACGCTGGTAGAAGCACTGTGGTGTTATGTTGTTGGGAGCTTGCATCTCAATTTTTGCTACTGCACAATGTCACGCCAAGGCTGGTGGAAGCACTCTTGGTGTGATGCTGTTGGGGCGACACGCTCCCAACAACATAACACGATAGTGCTTCTAGCAGCATTGGTGTGACATTATATAGTACCAATGGCTCCCAACAACAGGCAATAAAATATGAGACTGCATGTAACTCATTGCTGCTGCATAATATCACACCAAGGCTGTTGGAAGCATTGTTTGTTTGTTTGCTTATTCAAGGTTGAAACCATTGAGTACATAACTCATTTCCAGTGGTGACCTTACATAAATAAATGCGGTACAAAATAAAATACATCATTTTAAAACTGAAACACCATTTTAAGATTGAAGTACAATTTGCTCAGTTACTAAAACATGTACTACACTTTTGAATGGAATACCAATATTTATTTTCAGTTTAGAAGTAGAAAGGGGCCTACTTGTCTGTTTTTTAAATTCCAAAGGCAAGCTGTTCCAATAAATTGGTACATAATAACTAAAAAGGGATTGAGATTTCCTAGTTTTCAATAAAGGGACTACCAATTCTTTAATCCGTGATTTCCTTAAAGAAGGTTCTAAATTTCTAAAGAACATTTGTTTCTCCAAATATGTTGTAACAAGTCCCAAACCACATTTATTTACAAACAATTGCTTGTGGGCCTCTCTTCTATTACAGAGAGGCAACCACCCAAATTGTTTATACATATCTCAGTGGTGTGTAAGTTTGGAACATTTTAAGACCAGTCTGGCTAACCTATTATAATGAATATCAAGCCTAGACAATCGTTCACATGTTGCAAGGGCCCCACGCTCCAACCAACAGGGCAAAAAAATCTATATTGCCAGTCGTTGGTGCTGCATAATGTAACACCAAGGCTGGCGGAAGCACTGTTGCTGTGATGTTAGTAGGAGCGTGGAGACCTTTGGGCCCCATGCTCCCATTAACATAAACAATATCTCAGATTGCATGTTAGTCATTGCTACTGCATAATGTCACACCAAGAGTGACATAAGCACTGTTGGTGTGATCTTGCACGACGACCCCAACACACACCTCAATGCCTGTTGGCAGGGGGGTGGTGGGGGCACAGTGGTAGGAGTGGGGTGCAGTGGTAGGAGTGGTAACTCTAACAGTAAATTTCCTTGCTTTTGTTGCTGAGTAACAACCCTAACTGATGCATTAACACAAATGTAAATGATCATGCTAACGTTGGTGCAAACGCTAAAGGTAATGGTAACACCAGTGCAAACGTGAATGCAAAAGCAAATGCTAATGACTATGGAAACGCAAACAGAAGCACAAATGGTAACATAAATGATAATGCAAATGCAAATAGTAACAGTAACAATACCGCAAATGCAAAAGCAAACATTAATGATAACGGTAACATAAATGCAAATGTTAATGGTAACGCTAATGGTGATGCAAACATTAATGCAAACAGTAATGCAAACACAAGCAGAAACGCAAACAGTAACAGTAACGCTAACGGTGACACAAATGGAAAAGCTAATGCAAACGGTAATAGAAATGCTAGCACATACGCAAATGCAAACAATAACGTTAACCGTAACATTAACGTTGATGAAAACACAAACCGAAAAGCTAACAGTAATGCTAACACACACACATTGTGTCCAAAAGAGGTGCATCAAGAAGCACAGTGAATATGAAGAATGTGGGCATAATAGTGGGACTCGGACGGAAAAATTAGCACTTGTAATACTAAATTGCTTATATCTCAGCAACCGTACGAGGTAGAAAAAACATTTAAATTTCATATTATTTAGGGCTTTCCAGGCTAGTTTTACACTTACCACCCCAATGGGGAACTATGAATTTTTGCGATGAAAAGTCTGTATCGCAAACCATTTTCGAGATATGGGACCCAAAAGGAGCAGCAGACGATGTAATGTTATCTTATGGGAAAAACTGTGACTTTTGGAGCGCTGTAACATTGGAACCCCATAATAGTTTGGCACCAAGCTCCCAAAAGGCACATCTGTGGGATATTGGCATTCTACCCTGCAAATTGCATCCCAAAAGACCAAAGCATTGTCTTGCAGGAGGGTGGCAAAGATTTCCAGTTGTTTTGAGCATACATTCGCAAATTACTTTCGAGATTTGTGAAAGTTTCACAAAAAAATCACAAAACTTTCATATTTCTGGAAGTATTTTGTGAAAGTATTTTTTTCCAAAATTTTAAAAAATATATTTCTGGGGGTTTAACCCCCCCCCAAAAAAGAAAAAAGATATGCCTAGCATCCTCAGGACCCAACTAGGTGAACACAACAATAATTGTATTACTAGAGGGTCCCAATTTTAAATGCCAGGTATGAGTTCTAACTGAAAACAAAATGGCTGAATCATGAAAGTAAATGGCCCATTTGTGACAGTAAAAACAGCCATTTGCGAAATATTCGCATATTTTAACTTTCTCATAGCCTACAATGGGAAACTGTTTTTTGAATAACTTTAGAATCATTTAATATTTAATCAATAAACCATGACAGGGTGTTGATGATGCTGGGTTTACCCACGCCTGGCATGGTTTGGTCATGAGGCTGCAGGCCAAGTGACTAAACCTCGCCAGGTGTGGGTAAATCCAGCATCACCAACACCCTGGAGTGGGTTATTGCAATTATACCATGTAATATTGCATTTTCAGTCTGAAAATATAAAGATTACTGCTATTTTGGTGAAGAAAATGCTTAAAAGTGATTTTATATTGTTACGCCTAAAGAAATAGTCTAAAAAGTCATTGTGTTTTGCATGTGTGTAACATTTCATTATTTTTTTATTTTTTTATTGCAGTTTCAGTACAATGAGTAACATAAAAAAAAGTATGTGTTTGGGTTAACTGAACTGAATGGGTATCTGAAGAGTTATCTAGGTGTAAATCTCAGGTGACTGAAAGGACTTAACTGCTGTGAGGTTTAAATTACTTGTAGAAAGATCTGGTAAGTAGGGGGAGTGGCTTAGCTAGAAGGAAGCTACATTTAAAGACTGCCTTAGAAAAATTCTGCTAATAGCTTGGCAGAAGACACCAGGAGTAAGGACTGCTGTGTGATTGAACTTCTCTGCTGGGACTATATTGCCCTCCTTCCCTCCCCTCCACCCCCTCACCCAAAGCTAGTTCTATTTTTATAGGCACAGGATTTGACTGACAACAGGAACTTCCTGTTTAGGGGCAGGAAGTGAGTGATCACAGAACCACCAAGGACTCACCATCCTAGAAGGGCAAGAGTAGCTGTCCGTCCCCCTCTAGCTGCTGGAGGTCTGCCTCTGAGGAAGTAAATGGTCTACTGAAAAATATAGGATATTCTTGTCTCAGAACAGGACAATCAGGAGCTTAAAGGGCACACAGGCAGAAAGTAAGGAGAGAGAGAAAAAAAACAGAGGAAAAAGTAAGGATTGCAAACAGTTAAGGGGCCAGAAATAAGACATGATTGGAGTGGTGCAGTGCAGTGGCTATGGAGCAGCAGTCTTCCGGGAGATATTCTAGAGGACGTGGTGTTGTCCCATCTGCAGGCACCTCTCTGGGCTGAGGGAGGAGGTTGCTCATCTCCAGGCTGAGTTGGCCAGGATTTGTGGGACCTCCTCTTCCATCCAGGGACCACCAGTGCTACTGCCGTTGCCTCAGAGGTTGCCAAGAAAGAGGAGCGGTTGGACCACAGTGGGCTCAGGGAGGGAGTGGGTGTTGGAACAGAGGTGCATCCTCCAGTTGTACCCTCCACAATTCCTATGCCATTCTGGAAAAGTGTGGTTCCTCTATGGAGGCACCCACAGTGGAGACCAAGGAGGATGCTGGGAACCTCACAAAGAGACCCACAGGAGGGTGGCAGGGGACCCTGCAGGGGAAGGAAACAACTCCTGGTGGGGACTCCATTGTTAGGAAGGTAGAACTGGGGAGGAAGGGAGAGGAAGTAAGGTGCCTTCCTGGTGCCATGGCTTGGAGAGACAGGGAGCGAATCCTCAGGATTGCCGGAACAGCTGCACAGGTGGGGGGAGCTGGCTGCCATTGTCCACCTAGGGACAAATGACCTGGCTAAGAAAGGGATTAGAGAAGTGCAGGAAGAGTTTGTGGAATTGGGGAGGGGTCTTAGTCAAGTAGCACGCACGGTAACCTTCTCAGAGGTGCTACTCATCTATGGCATAGGAGAGGCTAGGGTGTTCCACGCCATGGGATTCAATCAGTGGTTGAAAAACTGGTGTGGAGCTCAGGGATTTGGCTTCATTGGGGACTGGGGGTCCACCTAGAGTGACGCAAGCCTATACTGGCATGATGGGCTGCATCTGTCCAGGAGGGGAACCAGGATCCTAGGTGATAGGTTTAAATGCTTCATTGGCAAGCTTTTAAACTAGCCAAGGGGGGAGGCACTGGAAAGGAGCAGGAAAATCCTAGCCCCCCCAAATAATCATGGTAGTAAGTCGAAACACCAACATAGAGGTGTCGATAGGGAGAAGGGCAGGAGTAAATGGAGAAAGTGACAAAGGCAAGAAGGACAGGATGGGGCAAAAGGAGTAAGGCCATCAGGAAATGGAGGGTAATGAGTACCATGCCCATAGTCTGGGCAACAAGCTCCCTGAGCTGATGGCCTTAATGGAAGAGGGATGCCTGGATATCATAGCAGTCACAGAAACATGGTACGCAGAGAACCATGACTGGGATGTTAACACCAGGGTACATAACCTACAGGAGAGACAGGCAGGGGAGAAGAGGGGGAGGAGTAGCTCTCTATGTAAAGGAAGGGATAAAAGCAACTGAACAAAAGAGTAAACAGGGAGGAGAGGAGGCACTGTGGGTCACCTTGGAGACTGGAAAGGGCACCACAATCCACACAGGGGTTGTGTACAGATCCCCATGTCAGGGGGAAGGAATGGACAAGGATATGATTGAAGGCATTCTTAGAATGGCAGAGAAAGGGGGGGCAGTATAGCGCAGTGGTCTAAGGCTCTGAGCTGCACATCTGGTGACATCCAGCAGACCCGACCTGGGTTTGAATCCTACAGCTTCCACTTGCATACTGTGTGACCCTGAGCAAGTCACTTAACCTCCTTGTGCTCCCAGGTCGCTCCTGTAAAAAGCTTTCAGCTTAGTGTGCTATACCTGGTTAAACAACAAATAAAAAAAAAAGGGGGAGATACTGTTGATGGAGACCTGAATATGCCAGATGTTAACTGGAGCACATTGCTGCAGCCACATCCAAGAGCAGGGCCATTCTTGATGCCCTACAGGTGGCAGGAATTAGACAGCTAGTTTCGGAACCCACTCATGAGGTAGCAATCTTAGACCTCATACTCTCAAATGGGAGCAGAGAGAGGATCTCAGATCTAGAAGTGGGTTGCCATCTGGGGACAAGTGACCATCAAACAGTGTGGTTCATGTTAAACTCAGCTACAGAGTCAAGCCATACAAAAGTGAGGGTACTGGACTTTAGGAGGGGTGACTGGCAAGGTGGGAGAGTGCCTCAGAAAAGCACTAGCAAACAGGCTACAAGTTGGTGTGGAGCAACAATGGGAAATTATCAAAACTACCATCACAGAGGCAATAAGCTTTTGTGTGAAGCAAATAAACAAATCAAAACAAAAGAAAATGCCACTATGGTTCTCAAAAGAGGTGGCTGTGAAAGTCTGGAAGAAGAAGACAGCATTCCGGAAGTATAAGGAAACACAGAAGGAGCAGGACAGAGAGCTGTACCAGTTAAGGCAGAAGGAAGCAGGAAGGGAAGTCAGAATAGCAAAGGCCCAAACTGAGGAAAGATAGCCAACTCAGTTAAGAATGGGGATAAAACCTTTTATAGGTACATCAGCGAGCGAGAAAGACAAAGGAGGGATAGTGAGGCTGAATAGAATGAACGGTGGTTGGGCAGAGTGACAGTGAAAAGCAGGGATACTGAATGAATATTTCTGCTCAGTATTCACAAAAGAGGAGGGGAAGTGCCTAATCCAATTAACAGAAGCACTCTTTGATAGGGGGTCAATCCCAGTCCTTTCACAGAAGAAAGGGTTCTGCAAGAACTCCTAAAACTGAAGGTGGACAAAGCAATGGGTCCTGATGGAATTCACCCAGAATTCTAAAAGAATTAAGGGAGGAACTAGTGAAACCACTGGCTACTCTTTTAATAAATCATGGAGGATGGTGGTGGTACCCAAGGACTGGAGGAAGGCAGATGTGATTCCCTTCACAAAGTGGGACCAAGACAGAGGCAGGAAACTACAGACCTGTCAGTCTGACCTCTGTGGTAGGGAAAGTGATGGAGTCACTTCTGAAGGAAAGACTAGTTGAGTACCTAGAGGCCAGTGGAGCACAGGACCCAAGGCAGCATGAGTTCATAGCGAGAAGGTCATGTCAGACGAATCTAATAGATTTCTTTGACTGGGTGACCAAAGTAGTAGACCAGGAGGGGCTGTGGACATGGCTACCTAGACTTTAGCAAGGCATTTGACACAGTCCCACACAAAGGTTAATAGTCAAATTAACCAGCCTGGGAGTGGGACCCAGGGTGGTAGCCTGGGTAAAACATTGGCTGGACAACAGGATACAGAAGGTAATTGTAAATGGAGTCCACTCTGAAGAAAGGGGGGTTACTAGTGGGGTACCACAGGGTTCAGTATTGGGTCCAGTCCTTTTTAATGTCTTCATCAGTGACATTGCAGAGGGACTGGAAGGAAAAGTATGCCTTTTTGCAGATGACACAAAGATCTGCAACAGGGTTGACACACAAGGAGGTGTGGAAAGGATGAAAAGGGACTTGGCAAGGTTGGAGGAATGGTCAGAAGTATGGCAGCTAGCATTCAATGCAAAGAAGTGCAAAATAATGCACCTGGGAAACAAGAACCCAGGGGAAGAATACACAATGGGTGGGAGGTGGTAACAACAACAAAAAAGGAAAGGGACCTGGGGGTAATCATATCAGATGACCTTAAGGTTAGCAAGCAATGTGAGAAGGCAGTAGGGAGGGCTGGGGTATACTGGGATGTATAGGGAGAGGCATCAGCAGCAGAAAACAGGAAGTTGTTATCCCTCTGTACAGACAGTTGGTGAGACCCCATCTGGAGTACTGTGTCCAGTTCTGGAGACCCCATCTCCGCAAGGACATAGACAGGATAGAGGCAGTCCAGAGGAGGGCAACTAAAATGGTGCAGGGTCTGCAAGAGAAGCCATATGAGGAGAGACTAAATGAGCTTAATATGTATACCCTTGAGGAAAGAAGGGAGAGGGGGACATGATAGAAACTTATAAGTGCCTCAGTGGAATCAACAAAGTCCAAGAGGGTAGCATCTTTCAGAAAAAGAGACTTGGAAGAACAAGGGGACACAATTTAAAGACAGAAGAGGGCGGTTCAGGGGCAATGTGAGGAAGTATTATTTCACAGAGAGGGTAGTGGATGCATGGAACAGCCTTCCTGAGGAGGTTGTGGGGTCTGAAACTGTGGGAGAATTCAAGAATGCATGGGACAGACATAAGGCAATTCTTGTGGGGGGTAGGAAGAAATAGGCTGTTGGTTAATTAGGATCTGCGGCCTATCCTGTAGGTAGGGAAATGGGCAGACTAGATGGGCCTAGCGGTCCTTATCTGCTGTCAAAGTCTATGTTTCTATGTTTCTATGTAGTAGAACATAGAATAGAAATTTAAACTGTAAAGAAGTAGCATATTTTTATGAATAATTCAGTGTTAAGATACATTTTCAGATTTTACTAGCAGAATACTATTTTATATACAGTTTCTGTTGAAAAGCTTACAAAATAGGAGTTATTTTTTTATGTTGTGCTGTCAAGTATGTGACAGGGTAAAGTGAAGGTTTATTCGTATTGAGATTGCTAGAAGTAAAAGTCATGCTTTTGTTACATTCGTAATCCGCTGTGTCCTAGGATTTCTGCTGCAACGTTGTTTTAGTTGTGGAATGATGGTGGTCTGGAGTCTTGTGAGACTTATGATGTTGCTGCATTGTATCTGTAGGAAAGAAATTATTTTTTTTAAAATAGGATGGTACAGTATTTTTTTCTGCAATATCTGTATGCATTTTTGCTAACCTGCAGCTTAGGTCCAATAAAAGCTCATGGTGCCGTAATTGACGAGGTTGCCTAGCGATGGTTTTGAAGTCTTCTTTTGGGTTTGCAATTGGCTGCTGATCACATGTTGTGCCAATTCCGGTTGTTCGGTGCTGGTTTCCAGATCTTGCAGGTTGGTTGATGATGTGGAAGTACTTGGTTTGAGATCATTTTCAGTATGGCAGAAATAGTCTGTAAGGAGATTATGTGTCGAAATCCTTTTGGGATGTGTTTCTTCATTTTCCCGCCAAGGTATATGATGGCTGGACATAAGTGTGTTTTGACTGGGAGGACAGTAAATGGTCGCTGTAGATGTGCTGGTGCATAACTTTTTTTTAGGATCATGCTCAATGTTTTCAGGGTATTTTTTATGTACTTCTCTGACGATAATTTCGCCCCAATTTTGGAAGTCTGTAATACTTGGCTTCCAATAGCTTCTGAGGAAGGATTCACTTCTGTGTCCAGTAATCGCCATTATTTGGCAAGCCTCCATCCCGGATTCACCAAGCAAAGTGATGGCAGTTGCTCTTAGGGAGTGATTCGTGAAAATGGTGTGTAGCCCAGCTTCTTTACAAATACGAGGAAGCATGCTTCCAAGATCATTAATTCCCCATTGGTTCTATACTATACCAGATGTCCATGGTGTTTAGAATGCACTGGTCTAGCTTTCTGGGGTGGCAGAATAAAGATGTGGGATTTGGAGGTAGCTTGGAAAGATATTTTTTAAAGCTTTTTACTGGACACAGTGGATCTTCTGGTTGTTCGAACATGTAGCCTCGTGTGTTTTGCCAGGTGGGGTCATTATATTTTTTGTGATTTTTAGTTTCTTCTTTGAAAGTTTTTTGTTAAATATTGTAAATCATTTTCTGATGTTTTTATTTCAAATGAGTCTACTCTTAATTGTCTCACTCCTTCGTTTCCTCTACGAGCAAAGTGGAGCTGAATATCCAACCAGACTTTTCGAACTAATCCTATAGCTGAGTTAAGGGATACAGCATTGGAATTTGCTATAGTTGTAAGTTCAGCTATGGTTAGTGCAGGATGATGTTTGCTTTGTCTTTCCTCTGTTTTCTATATTTTTTGACAATGGCTTTAAATATATTATCTGAGGTGTTGAATTTGGGGTCTGACATTAGATTTATATTTCTATTTATTGGAGGATCATTTATGTGTCTATTGAGCCCACATCGGAGGCTGACATAGCTGCTGAGGACTTATTCATTGCCACTGGTGTTTCGTACTGTGCTGTAGTATTACCTCAAAATGTTGTTTAAATTTTGTAAAGGTGCTTAAATCAACTGTTACTTCCTTTTGCTTGCACCAGTCATAAAAAACATTAATGGCCCACTGTGTTTGCTTTACTGTTGTTTGTTCATGCCTGTTGAGCTCTAACTGTATCATTTCCTAATCGGTTACATC
This sequence comes from Neoceratodus forsteri, assembly GCA_016271365.2. Lineage (NCBI taxonomy): Eukaryota > Metazoa > Chordata > Ceratodontiformes > Ceratodontidae > Neoceratodus > Neoceratodus forsteri. The sequence goes on along the minus strand of CM057449.1, from coordinate 534,345,263 downwards.
GATATGACGCTGTGCTTCTTTTGCCTTAGGATTGGATGGGCCTGGTTGGACGGTGACGCCCGCGATATTCAATTGCTGAGAAAGCGAGTCTGAAGAACTTGGTCCCAGGAATGTGGGGAGCTGTGGGTCGCTGTCTGCTTTGCAGGCGTCAACAAGTATGTGTATTGTGCCGGTTTCAGAATAGTTAGATTTCTGGCTGGTGATTTCTGGCAAATTGCTAAATATTACGTCTAATTCATCAGTATCTATTAAGCTGAAACTGGTATCCATTTTTTTACAGTTTTGATGTTAGACTTCTGTCATTACTGGCAGGAGAAAAATGGTGTCTGTTTGGTTTCTAAATTGGCATCGGAGTGATACTACTTTGGGGGGTATAGGGTGAGGCTGGCTGGCACCTGTTGCATTTGTAATGTCAGATTTTACAACGTTGTTGTGGTGCCAGCTAACCAATCAGAGCAGTAATTTTGTGAGTAACATGGTATAATTTTCATGAAATCTTTAAAAGGCACATCATTGACCCTGGCTGCATGTTCCCTGATGTTTGTGGACTGAACACACAAACTGAGCAGGCTGTAGGTGTGAGCAAAGAAATGCACAAAAAGTCAGTTTTTTTGCATTTTTTTTGCTCTCTGTAGCTCTGTAACTGTACATCTGACCATAACACAACTTGACAGATCCAGAGATCTATGGTGCCAGACCGTGTGTGCAACATGGCAGGCAAATCCATCATATGGTGGCAAAGTTATTAAGGTGCAAAATGTGAGGTTTAACCTTAAAGTGGCTACTCAACCCTAACTAAAGTGGCACTACCGTGCCACTGTAATATATATATATGGGATATGCAATGGAAGCAAGTGTAATAAATGATTTATCTGCACAAGAGCAGTTTGGCCTCAGGTAACCTAATGAGTGGCATAAGCCATGAGTGAGATGTCCGAGGCCAAACTGCTTGAGTGCAGATAAATCATTTATTACTTATTTATGCAATTCTTTTGTTTTTGCTTTTGGAAGGGGCATTTGTTAGTCAAAAAAGTGAATAAAAATCAAATGTTCTGCCATGTTTTGCTGATTATAGAAAATCTAAGCGGAATCTAGAAATGAAACACCTCTCATTTTGTAGATATTTTTATGCTGAACAACTTTTGTGCTCAAAGTACCATGCTATCATTTTTTGGTTTTAAGTTATTTGCATTTGTTTGTTGAAAAGTGAACAAAAATTGAATTTTCTGCTGTTTTTCTCTAATTCTGAAAAAAACGAATTAGTATCTATAAATGAAACACCACTCATTTTGTAAATATTTCTGTGCTGAATAATTTTTGTGCTCACAGTACCATGCTATCATTTTTCATTTTAAAATTATTTACATTTGTTTGCGGACAAAATGAAAAAAAATGAATTTCCTGCTATGTTTTTGCTAATTATTACAAAATCTAAAAGGTATCAATAAATGAAACACCACTCATTTTCTAGATATTTCCATGCTGAATAACTTACTTGCTCAAGGGTCAGTGAGGAGGTGGCGAAGGAAATAAAAGAAATGCAAGTCTTGGGTATTATTGAGCCTTCCCATAGTGAGTGGAGCTTCCCACTCATGGTAGTTGGCAAAAAAAGAGGTCAGGGTACATCTATGTTTAATCTTTCGAAGATTAAATGCTGCATCTAAATTTGACAGCTATCCAATGCCTCGCATTGATGATATCCTGGGCCATTTAGGAAATACCCAATATATAACACTTTGGATTTAACCAAAGGATATTTGCAGATTCCTTTGGATGCTGAAGTATGGAAAAAAACAGTGTTTAGTACCCCACTTGATTTTTTTCAGTTCACAGTAATGCCCTTTGGGCTACATGGAGCCCCCACCACTTTTCAAAGGGTAATGGATAAGATATTAACCCCCTTTGCTGTTTATAGTTCAGTTTATTTAGACAGTGTGATGATATTTAGTCTCTCATGGGATGAACATATTAGTCACCTATCACTAGTATTCTCTGCTGTATTTGAAGCTGGGCATACCTTTAACCCTGCTAAATGTAATGCGTTGATGCAGGAAACTAAATATTTAGGTTTTCAGATTGAGAAAGGACACATTAAGCCAGATACAACAAAAGTGGAGGCTGTGGCTAATAGTCCTAGGCCCAGGACAAAGAAATAAGTATGATTGTTCCTGGGACTAGCTGGCTATTACTGATGGTTCATCACTACATTTCCACCCTTGCTGGACCCCTTACAGAGCTAATAAAAAAAAATAAACCAGAAAACATAGTGTGGGCCCTTGAATGCAAAGAAGCATTCTGCGCCATTAAAGCAAGGCTATATTCTTCTCCAGTGTTACGTACCCCTGACTTTATACAGACTTTTATACTCCAGACAGACGCTTCTAACTGTGGTATAGGAGCCGTGTTGACTCAGATCATCAATGGGGAAGAACACCCTATCATTTATGTAAGTCAAAAGCTCCATGAGCAAGAAACACGCTACTTCACCATTGAGAAGGAGTGCTTAGCTGTTAGATGGGCTATTGAAGCACTTCGGTTTTATCTAAGGGGAGTTGAATTTGAGTTGTGGACTGGTCACAACCCCTTATGTTGGCTACACATCATGAAGGACAGGAATACACAAATTATGCAGTGGTACCTGTCCTTGCAACCATATCAGTTTATGATAAAGCACCATCAAGGAACTGCCCATTGTAACGTAGATTATCTGTCTAGATATGGGACAGATATAAAGATACGCCTGTCATCAGAACTCGTGGTGATGCAGAAAGATATTGTGGGAGAAATTATTTAACCACAAAATTGTTAAAATGTATTTGTTAGGGACTCCGAAGTGGAGCCTTAGGAGAGGGTGGGCTCTGGCTCCATCTCTCCCTTGGGGGGGGGATCTGATGAGCAGGTGTATTCACAAGTGAATATTGTAATTAAATACATGTGGTATTTAAGTGTGGGAAAAAGTTGTATCTTAAGGGGGGAGGAATATGTGGTAGGGTCCCTGTCTAGCCCTGTTGGGGTCTGTCAAAATGTAGTTATCATTTGTCTGGAATGACTGAGGACATGACTGGTTGTCTTTACAGTATTTCTGTTTTGTGAATGTTTTCTATGTTGTTAGAATAGTATGTGATGGATTGGCCACCCATTATATACTGTTGTTCTTTGTTTTGTTGTGTTATATTCTGGCAGTCCCAATAAAAGAAAAGAAAAAAAAATAAAAGCCTCAGTCCCTAAACAAGACTTTCTACTAAAGAAATAGCTAGCAATAAATATATTATAATAGACCGTAGGCTTAAATTAAAAAGAAATTATAAGCTATAATCAAAAGGTCCCCCCCCCATTCCAGGTACAGTGCTAGCGGTAAACATTAACAAATGCTCAGGTTGATATACATTTCAGAAGTATACTTATATTGTGTTGTGTAAAACTAAAGTAAGCCTTGAATGAGTTGGCATTTATCCCTTGCATGTTTAAGGCTCACTTCCCCTGTTTCTTTATATTGGAGTTAGGAGGCACATAGCTTAGGAAACACTGCTCTGGAGCATTACACTATTGTAGTGTTTCTAAAGGACTTCTCCTGCTACTTTTTGAGAGTGCACACGTTCGCACTGGAATCAAACTGTGTTTTCTGTGTTATTTAGAAGTTATTTTTGCACTAACCCATGCATTAACCTTGCGATTGAGGGTTCTTGCAGATTTTAAGACGTAGAATACTTATTCTTTCTTGTCCTCAGTCTGGTACAGAAAAAGGTTGTGGTTTGTGATGTTCTCAGAAGCACCATCCCTGTAATCCTGCTCTATAGAGCCAGCCAGTCTCTTACTTCATTCTTTTATGCAAGGAGAGCTGTGAGTGGCGCTTACTGACGATACTCGGATATTAACTTTTAAAACCAGCTCAGAATAATTCATTTTAACAGTGTGTAGAATTTTCTTCTGGTTAAAGAAGAATAATGCTATTCACGTCATATCCTGAAGTATGCATGTTGTGGAGTTAACCTAATTCTGTTTGATTGATGGATGGGTGGACCAATCTCTTTGTCCAGCCCTCTATATAGACCTAGCAATGAAAAGTACTAGTCAGAATGGAGTGTGGTGTTGAAGGGTGAACACCTGAGGAGTCTAGCTTGTTCTAGCACTATCAAATCAGGTTTTTATGTTATGTTTATGCTCCATTCTCAAGTTTCATGCTGATGTTAAGCCTGTTGTTTTATTTCTGAAATATATTATTTTTATTTCTTCGGTCAAAGTTCGCTTTATTTTGCTTATGCTGCAAATAAACTATCCTCGAGTCTAAGGTTTTGCAACCATCTTCCAGTACCTGTGTCCATCTGTTACCCCACAGCCTTTGCCACACTGCAAGCCCATTGGCCCACAGTGTGGTCCAATGGGCTTGCAGTTGCTACTGTAAGCTGTAATTCGGCAGGCAGCAGCAGAGGTATGCGGGTGGGTTTGCTGCCTGCCAATGACGGGGTGGGGAGCTGGATGGGCTGGGGTTGTCCTGTGGTGGGGAGGTGCCACTAGACCACCAAGGAATTGTTGTAGTGCACTTTATGGGCAATTGGGGTTACCGGCGGGGTAGACGGTACCACTAGACTACCAGGGTTATCAGTGCCAGCTATATGAATGATTAGAGGCAAGGGCAGGGAGGGGGGTACCACTGGACCACCAGGGATATTAATGTTAATAAAATACAGCCATCAGTGCAAGGGGAGGGGGATACCACTGGGTCACCAGGAAGCACACCCAGGAAGAAAAAATAGTGGAATTAAATAAATGGATGCAAGGATGGTGTAGTCAAATGAGGTGTAGTTGGATAGGTGACTGGGGCTCTACATGGGAAGAGAAGGGGCTGTATGCCCCCAACAGGCTGCACCTGAGGTCTGTAGTTGCAACTGTACTAAAGAATAAACTGGAGGACTTCATAGTACAGAAGATCAATTTAAACTAAACTGGGAGGGTTACAGACTGGGCCACCCTTATGGAATGAAGAACAAAGAGGCTATCAGCCTCCCCCCAGGACAGGGCAGACATAAAGGGAATAGGCAGCAACAAGGAGGGATTGAAAAGGGAGAATAGGGAGAGGTTTGGTTGCAAATGCAGGAGCCTTGGGAATAAGCTGGGGGAACTAGAGGCCACCATGGTTGATGAGGATCTTGACATAGTAGCAGTGTGTGAGATTTGGTGGAATGAGCATCATGCCTGGGAGACAGTGATTCCTGGTTATTGATTGTTTAGGAAAGACCGGGTGGGGAAAAGGGGAGGAGGTGTGACATTATACATCAAGGAAGAAATTGGAGGCCATGGAGGGGCAAGAAAAGGAAGGGGAAATGGAGATAATGTGAGTCACTCTAGGCAAGAGAAATGGGGAGCACTTGAGAGTCGGGTTAGTTTACAGACCTCCTATGCAGGGGGAAGAGGGAGATAGACACTTTGTAAAATCAGCAATGAAAATGGTGCAGAAAGGGTAAATTCTGCTGGTAGGGGACTTTAACCTCCCTGACATTGATTGGAAGGTCCAGACAGCAGTATTATCTAGGAGCAGGGGCATCTTAGAGGCATTACAGGGCATTTTCCTACAGCAACTGATCAAGGAGCCCACTAGCGGTGAAAACCTGTTGGATATAGTCCTCACAAATGGAGACAGTGTGGAGGAGGTAGAGGTGAGGGAAGAATTAGAAACGAGTGACCACAGAGCTGTCAGGTTCAGGGTGAGAATGGGCAGTGAAAGGAATAAGATGAGAACCAGGGTAATAGACTTCAAGAAAGCAGACTTAAACAGGATGAGGAGGGTTTTTAGTGAAGAAATGTTGAGGATGAGGAATATAAAGGATGTGGAAGAATTATGGGCAGCTATTAAGAGAGGGGTACTAAAAGCCATGGACACATGCATCAGGAGAGTCAGGAAGAACAGAAGAAAGAGGAGACCTCTGTGGTCTACTAGGGAGGTGACAAAATTGGTCAGGGAAAAAGCCAGGGCTTTCAGGAGGTACAGGACAACAGAAAAGACTGAAGATAGGGAGACCTATAAGGAAAAGAGGAGGGAGGCAGGGCAAAGGATAAGGAGGGCTAAAGAGGTAACTGAGGAGAAGATAGCAAAGCAGGCAAGGAGGAGGGATAAAACCTTTTTTATGCATGTAGGAGAAAGAAGGAGGGTGCAGCAAGGAATTGGGAGGTTAAGGGGGAGGTGGAATAATGTTGGAGGGAGATTTTGAAAAAATGGAGGCACTAAACAACTACTTCTGTTCAATTTTCATGGAGGAGAGCAAGGGCAGGGGACCACTGTGGGAAGGGAAAGAAGACAACCACAGGCAGATGGATTCTATACATTTCACAGCTGATAGAGTAAGTGAATAACTGGGTAGACTTTGGGTGAATAAGGCAATGGGGCCTGACGGCCTACACCCAAGGGTACTCAAGGAGCTGAGGGAGGAGCTAGCACCACATCTGGCGAGACTGTTTAACTTGTCCTTGGACACAGGTGTGGTACTAGGGGACTGGAAGAGGGTGGAGGTGGTTGCACTACACAAGGGAGGAAGAAGGGATGAGGTCAAAAACTACCATCCTGTTAGTTTCACCTCAGTGGTGGGGAAGGTAATGGAAACATTACTAAAGATAAGGTTGGTGGAATACCTGGAGATAAATGGCATGCAGTATGGAAGACAGCATGGCTTCACTAAAGGAAGGTCCTTCCAGACAACCTGATAGAGTTTTTCGATTGGATGATGCAGCTAGTGGACCAGGGAGGAGCCATGAACATGGCCTATCTGGAGTTCAGTAAGGCCTTTGACACCATTCCACATAAAAGGCTGGTGAATAAGCTGGGCAGCACAGGGATGGGCCATAGGATCACTAGGTGGGTGGAGAGCTGTCTGACAGGAAGGTGTCAAACAGTGGTGGTAAATGGAACACATTCCAGGGAATAGACAGTGATCAGCGGGTGCCACAGGGGTCAGAGCTGGGACCACTACTCTTTAACATCTATATTAGTGACCTAGCGGAGGGTTTGTAGGGATGGGAGTGCCTATTCACAGATGATACAAAGGTCTGCAATAGAGCAGATTCACAAGGGGGAGTGGAAGCCATGAGGTGGGACCTGGAGAAGCTGGAGAACTGGTCAAAAACCTAGCAACTAAAATTTAATGCACAAAAGTGTTCAGTGATACACTTTGGTGGAAAAAACACAAGGGAACTTACTTCTTTGGAGGGGAGGAAACCAAGGAAAAGGAACAGGAAAGGGACCTAGGGATTATGGTATCAAGAAATCTTAAGGTGGGGAACCAGTGCAGCAAGGTGGTGGGTAAAGCAAATGGTATGTTGGCCTGTATTGCGAGGGGCTTTACTAGCAGAGGGAGGAAAGCACTAAATCCATTGTACAGAACTATGGTGTGGCCACTCCTGGAGTATGAGGTGCAGTTCTGGAGGTTGCACTTACGCAGGGATATTGAGATGATGGAAAGGGTTCAGAGAAGAGCAACCAAGATGGCACGTGGGATGTAGGATATACCATATGAGCAACGATGGAGGAAGCTGAATCTGTACCCACTGGAGATTAGAAGGGAGAGGGGAGACATGATTGAGAGTACTTGAAGGGAATCAATAGGGTGAAGGTGGTGGAACAGAGGCGCATCCCTACAGTTGTACCTCTCTACAATTTCTATGCCATTCTGGAAAAGTGTGGTTCCTCTATGCAGACAGCCACAGTATAGACCAAGGAGGATGCGGGCAACCTTCACAAAGGAGACCCACAGGAGGGTGGCATGGGATCCCACAGGGGAAGGAAACAACTCCTGGTGGGGGACTCCATTGTTAGGAAGGTAGAACTGGGGGAGGAAAGGGAGAGGGAGGTAAGGTGCCTGCCTGGTGCCATGGCTTGGAGGGACAGGGAGTGAATCCTCAGGATCACAGGAGCAGCTGCACAGGGGACGGAGCTGGATGTCATTGTCCACCTAGGGACAAATGATATGGCTAAGAAAGGGATCAGAGCAGTGCAAGAAGATTTTGTGGAGATGGGGAAGGGCCTTAGACAAATAGCACACATGGTAACCTTCTCAGAGGTGCTGCCTGTCTATGGCATGGATGAGACTAGGGTGCTCCACACCATGGGATTCAATCAGTGGTTGAAAAACTGGTGCAGAGCTCAGGGGATTTGGTTTCACTGGGGACTGGGGTCCACCTGGACCAATGCAGGCCTATACTGGTGTGATGGTCTGCATCTGTCCAGGAGGGGAACCAGGATCCTAGGTGATAGGTTTAAATACTTCATTGGCAAGCATTAAAACTAGGCAAGGGGGGGAGGCACTGGAAAGGAGCAGGGAAATCCTAGTCCTCTCCCCCAAAAATCAGGATACTAAGTGAGGTAGACACCAACATAGAGATGTCAGTAGGGAGAAGCGCAGGGGTAAATGGAGAAAGTGACAAATGTAATAAGGACAGGGATGTGGCAAAAAAGGGTAAGGCCATTAAGAAATGGAGGGTAATGAGTACCAACACCCATAGTCAGGGCAACAAGCTCCCCTGAACTGGTGACCTTGATGGAAGAGGGATGCCTGGATATCGTAGCAGTCACAGGAACATGGTACACAGAGAACCATGACTGGGATGTTAACATACCAGGGTACACAACCTACAGGAGAGACAGGGAGGGCAGAAGGGGGGGAGTTGCTCTGTATGTAAGGGAAGGGATAAAAGCAACTGAACAAAAGAGTAAACAGGGAGGAGAGGAGGCACTGTGGGTCACCTTAGAGACTGGAAATGGCACCACAATCCACACAGGGGTTGTATATAGACCCCCATGTCAGAGGGAGGGAGGGAGGGAATGGACAAGGATATGATAGAAGGTATACTTAGGATGGCAGAGAAAGGAGAGATACTATTGATTGGGGACCTTAATATGCCAGATGTTAACTGGAGCACCTTTGCTGCAGCCACATCCAAAAGCAGGGCCATTCTTGATGCCCTTCAGGTGGCATGCCTCAGACAGCTAGTTTTGGAACCTACTCATGAGAGAGCAATCTTAGACCTCATACTCTCAAATGGGGACAGGAGAGGATCTAAGATCTAAAAGTGGGTAGCCATTTGGGAACAAGTGACCACCAAACAGTGTGGTTCATGATAAACTCAGCCACAGAGTGCAAGCCACATACAAAGTGAGGGTTCTGGACTTCAGGAGGGCTGACTTTGGCAAGATGGGAGAGTGCCTTAGAAAAGCACTAGCAAACAGGCTAGAAGGTGGGGTGGAGCAACAATGGGGAAATATCAAAGCTGCCATCACAGATGCAACAAGCCTTTGTGTGAAGCAAATAAACAAATCAAAATGGAAGAAAAGGCCACTATGATTCTCAAAAGAAGTGGCGTGAAGGTTAGGAAGAAAAAGATAGCATTTAGGAAGTATAAGGAAACACAGAAGGAGCAGGATAGAGAACTGTACCAGTTAAGGCAGGGAGGGTAGTCAGAATAGCAAAGGCACAAACTGAGGAAAAGATAGCCAACTCAGTTAAGAAATGGGATAAATCCTTTTATAGGTATATCAGGGAGCGTAGAAAGACAAAGGGAGGGATAGTGAGGCTGAATAGAATGGATAGTGGGTGGGCAGAGAGTGACAGTGAAAAAGCAGGGATACTGAATGAATACTTCTGTTCAGTACTCACAAAAGAGAAAGTGGGGGAGGAGCCTAATCCAATTAACAGAAGCACTCTTGATAGGGGGGTCAATCCCAGTCCTTTCACAGAAGAAAGGGTTCTGAAAGAACTCCTAAAACCGAAGGTGGACAAAGCAATGGGGCCAGATGGAATTCAGCCCATAATTCTAAAAGAATTAAGCAGAGAACTAGTGACACCATTGACTACCCTTTATAACAAATCATGGGAGGATGGTGTGGTACCTGAGGACTGGAAAAAAGGCTGATGTGATTCCTCTTCACAAAAGTGGGAGCAAGACAGAGGCAGGAAACTACAGACCTGTCAGTTTTACCTCTGTGGTAAGGAAAGTAATGGAATCACTTCTGAAGGAAAGAATTGTTGAGTACCTAGAGGCCAGTGAGGCACAGACCCCAAGACAGCATGGTTTCACAGCAGGAAGGTCGTGTCAGACGAATCTAATTGATTTCTTTGACTGGGTGACCAAAGTAGTAGTGGACATGGCCTATCCTCTAGGTGGGGAAATGGGCAGACTAGGTGAGCCAAGCGGTCCTTATCTGCCTTCAAAGTCTATGTTTCTATGAAGGAAGCATGTTCTAAATGAAGAAGGGAGCGAACACGAGAGGACATAGCCTCAAACTGGAACATGGAAAATACAGAGGTAATGTTAGAGGGCAGTTCTTCAGAGAGAGTGGTGGAGGCCTGGAACAGGCTGTTGGAAGAGGTAGTGGGAGCCAAAATGGTGGAGGGATTCAAGAGAGCATGGGACATAATAATAATAATAAATTTTATTTCACATAAGTGCCTTTTGGGTCATCAAGGCACTTTACAAAAAGATAAAATCAGTTACAATTATATAAAAAAAATAAACATCAATATTAATAACTAACATGCAAAAATAAACAGAAGATTAAAGTTATATGGAGCCGTCATAGGCAAGATTCCATAAAAAGGTTTTTAAAGCCTGTTTGAACCCCTCCACAGTCATGCACTCCCTAAGCTGACGGGGTAGAGAATTCCAGAGGGTTGGGGCCGTGTGCATAAATGCATGGGCCTCAGAAGATTTCAAAGACACCCTCAGAATCTCTAGCAACCCCTAATCAGCTGAACACAGCTATCACACTGGATGGTAAGGCACAAGGAGCTCTTTCAAGTAGGGGTTGGGAAACGGGGTGGAAGTAAAAAAGTGGGGGGGAGCAGGGTAGGATGTAAAGGGTAGACTACATGGGCTATGGTGGTCCTTTTCTGCCATCAAAATTCTGTGTAAGCTGTGTAAACACTATGGGCAATGGAAGCAATTTGATGGGGGGAATCTCTGGACCTCCACTGCCAGCAACCCAGTTCACTGGCCAGCCCTGCACAACTCATGCAAATGGGGCCATAATGCCCCATAATGCAAATGGACCAATTTGCGCCTTGCATGCATTATGTCCCTATTTGCATATTGGTGTTCGAATATCAGGAATTTGTGCATGGTGTATCGCTCCTGCACTGGCACATTTCCCATTCCTGGTATTCAGACCTGTCTGGGGGGATGCACCAGTACATTGTATTTGCGCAGCGTGCATTATTTGATATATTCAGAATAGATGCGCCATGGCACATATCTTTTGAATATATTGTTGCTCTGTTGCTCCAGTGATACTCAGTTGCACTGAGCACCCACTTGCACCTTTGTCAGGCACACTTCTGAATATCAGGCCCAGGATGTCTTTCTCATAGCAACCTACTATTCAATCTGGAGGCCCTTATATACACCCTCCTTCTGTTGCCATAGCAACTAACAACACTCTGCGTCTTTTTTTGTCTGCAGTATTGTAAAAACCCGCCATCTACATTTGAGTGCTCAAACACAACTTTGTTACATGAAAATTTCAGCATAGGCATTTTTTCACAAAATCTCAAGAACATAACAGCTGTCATGTTTAAAATCCTGGCCAAAATGTGTTTTCCTACTTGTGGCACAAAAGGATATTTCTTGCTGGGATATGAACATCTATATCTTCTGAATTTATGAGGTGGGGTCATAAAAAGGCTATGTTGAAAATATGCAGTCAACATATTAAAAAAAAAATAGTGGTGTGAGCATATATTGAACGTTTTCTACATCTGTTCATAACTTAGGTAATTTTCAATATTTTGACCCCAAATTTTCAACATAGCCATTTTTGCACACACTGCACAAACATAACAGCTGTTGTTTTTCAAATCAAGACCAAAATAAGTTCACCAGAGGAGTAGATGGTCCCACACCAAGGGGTCAGAGCCACGGGGGTTGAGCGACTGGGGGACGAGAAGTGGCGACAAACCCATATCGGAGGTTGGATACTGGAGGGCTTCAGGCAGGGTGAAACTGGCAGCACCCAGAGGCTATATTGGAGACAGTCCGAGGGTTGCCATTGTGTAGAAAGTAAATAAAGTAAAAAAAAGACCAAAATAAGTTTGCACACCTGTGGGCTGAAATGGTGTTCCAGTTGAGATTTGAAAATTTTCACCCACTGGGTTCATGAGGTGGGGTATTATGAAGGTAATGTTGAAAAATTTGGTGTAAAAATATGGTAAAATGGCCAAGTTATGAGTGAACATTGAAATATTTCAGTGATCCCCAATGGGAGCGTAGGGGCATTAGGGTCTTAGCTGATGTTCTGGATGAAACAGGGCATCAGATCCAACCCTTTACAGAGCTTGCTAAAGCAAAGGGGCTTGGTAAATCTGACTTCTGGAGATATCCCCCCCCCCCCATGACTCTTCCTCAAAAGCTATCCACCTGGCTCAAGATTGGCAGTGGTCGGTCTAGTAAAATTTTTGCGGATCTTCGAGAGAGTCTCCCCTCGCAGTCGGCTGACTCAAAACAGAAATGGGAGAAAGCCCTGTCGGTGAGTTTAGGGGATACTCAATAGGCTTTCTGTTAGAAACTGGCACATTCAAGCTACCCAGATGCACGTAGTAAACTCATTCAGAATAAGCTCTTGTATCACTGGTACTGAACGCCTGCTGTCCTGTACCAAGCTAAACTTTTGGGATAACAAGCTCTGCTGGAGGTGCCAGGCCCACACTGGAGACTTTCATCATATCATATGGCAATGCCCAGTACTGGCCCTCTTCTGGCAGGCAGTGAATCACCTTGCCACGCAAACTCTCAGTATTACAACCCAGTTGGCCCCATGGTCTGGATTTTGGGCCTACCTCATGTAGGCTCTCGTCTCAAAACGCATCAACTCCACTGGCTAACTCGACTTAGTATTTTGGCTAAGTGCCTCATTTTAAGCCGGTGGTGCTCAACTGAAATCCCCTTCCTCCTTAAACGTCAACACGCTCTTACACTCTTGGCATTGCTGGATCACATGTCCCATTCTGTAGCCAACAGACTTGCACTATATATTGCCTACTGGGCCCCATTTCTTTAATACTTGAAGCCTAGGACTGGGAGAGGGTGAACTCTGTGTATGGTCCTTTTGAAATTCCCTCCTTATTGCTCCCAGTGGTGCAGCCCCCACCAGGACTACAGTCTAAGCCAGCCATCACTCTTATTTAATACTCACAAGCATGCAGTTCATTAGTATCTTTTAACAACATTGTCTGGTCACCCAATATTTGTGAATTGTTGGCATCACTTTGGGCAGAGAATGGAGGGGGTTCTCCCCTCCTCCCCCCTGCTATTAGCCTATAATGCCTTTTAGATCTTATAAGAGAATGCTGGAAGTATATGGCTATAATACTGATTTATACTCTTCTCTGCTATTGATACTTACAGTGTCTTGTCTGTGGATGTTGTCTGTAATATGTTAAAACTACAATAAAAAGTACTAACTGAAAAAAAAAGAAATATTTCAGTGTTCACTCATAATTTCACTAACTGTCAATATTTTCAACTGTGCTACTGCATTTGTGTCATCTGAAAATAGATGTCTGTAGTTTGTCTTATCTAATGATGTCTGTCTGAGGTAGCTTGGGTGGTAATGTCCATTTGCTGCTTTGGAGGGGTGAGTTAGGGTTGGAAACCATAACACCAAATTTCCCTACTTATGTTGCACTAAGATGAACCCTAACTGTTGCATGAATGCAGTTTTTTTTTGCAAAGAATGTATATACAGTATAGTTACAAAACGGCAAGAAAGAAACTTAGAAATTTCATTGGCTGAGAGACATTATCCGACCATGTATTATATTCCTATAATGCACACCTGTCATAGGTTATTACTTACTCATAATATACTGTATATGAACAGTATGTATTCAGAATAGGATATGCCTGAGCACCAATTCTTGTGGGACTCCACTCATCATCCTACCTATTGATGACTGAAAATAATTTTTATGTTTCCTTGCTCTTGTGCAAAAAACATCTTGCAATAGAACGACATTTGGGAGGTGTGTCAGGGACAAGTCCAATGCAGAACACTCTACAGTGGGCCCGACCCTGACAGACCAATGACCACACAAGCAGAGAGTGACAGTGGTTGGAATATCACAGCAGGGAAGTGGGCACACTTGAAAAGAATGAAGCACTCAATGAGAATGCGTCATTCCTTTCATTTACATAATGCTGTCCACCCCGCTCCCTCCGTTCCTTGTCCTTGCACTTGGTATCATGCAATGAAACCCTCCTGCTCCCTCCCATTACGTGCTGCTCACCCCATACCCTCTGTTCCCCACTGGACCAGCATTGATCTAATTAAACCCTCCTGCTCCCTCCCACTATGTGCTGCCTGTCCTGCACCCTCTGTTCCCCCAGCCAGTATTCAATTGAGCCCTCCCACTCCCTCCACTGTGTGCTGCCCACCCAGTGCCCTCAGTTCCCCCGGCATCCAAATGATTCCTCACACTCCCCCCAACTGCATGCTGCCTGCCCCACACCCTCTGCTCCCCTGGCATTCAAATTATCCCTCCTGCTCCCTCTCACTGCGTGCTGTCTGACCCACTCCCTCTATTCCATGTGCCAACACTGGGGTGCCCAATTCCCATGTCAGCATTATCTAAACTCCCTCCTGGACACTGGAGGGCCTATTCCCACTATCCAGAAATAATTTTTTTCCCTGTTAAAAAAAGAAAACTGTCTGCCAATGTTTTTTTTTAAAGCCTGTAAAAAAGAAAATGGTCCCTCATCATCTCCCCTCCCTCCCCATCCCAACCCTCCCTCTGCAGCACACGCCTCTTACCCCATACTTACCCTCCAAGGTCAGCAACTGTGATCTTCTGAGGACCGGGACACGTCTGCACTCTTCAAAGCCAAACTGTGAACTGAGGAATCAAGGTAAATGCTGTATAATGGCTGTTAATGGGGGGTTCAACTTATGTTGATATCTCAGCCATTTTAAGGGATTTTGACCCCAAATTTTCAGCATGGAGCTATTGGGACCCCACCTCATGAATGATATCACTGTCATTTTGTTACTCAGCCCAGAAAGGTGATATTATAGTCGCTTCACAGAATCGCCTTTCAGGACTGATTAAAAAAATAACAGTGCCAGTTTTCATGAGGACAGGTCCCAAAAACCCCATATTGAAAATCTGGTGCATAAAATCCCCAAAATGATTGCATTATGAGTGTGCATTGTGCAGTCTCTACATAGGCTCATAACTTTGCCAGTTTTTAATATTTTTACTCCAGATTTTCAGCACTGCTATTTTTTCACACCTCCTCATGAAAAGTGTTGCTGTTATTTTTCACATCCTGACCAAAATGTGTTTTCACACCTGTGGGGCAGAGTGGTGCAGTCGCTGTGCAAAATCACCTTTCTGGATAAGTGAATGAAATGACAGTGGCACTATTCATGAGGTGGTGTCCCAAAAATGCCATGTTGAAAATCTGGTGAAACAACTCCAAAAATTAGTAGAGTTACACCTGGTCATTCAAAATTTTCTACACACGCATATAATTTTGGTAATTGTCAATATTTTCACTCCAAATTTTCAGTATAGCCATTTTATCACACCATCTCATGAGCGGTGCAGCCATCATGTTTCATATCCTGTCCATAATGTGCTTTTGCACCTGTGGCATGGAAAGCCATTTCCCCATGAATGTGAAAATATTCACCTCTAGGGTTCATGAGGTGGGGTGATAAGAAGATTATGTTCAACATTTGGGGTCAAAATATGAAAAATGGAAAAGTTATGGCAACTAGCTACAGTTTTGGCATGCATGCTCATAATTGCAAAAATCTCAAATATTTGCACCTCACATTTGTTTTTTATTTATACTCCTGCTCCATGGCCCTCTCTGTCTGGAGGGAACCTCAGCCAGCTATCACCATGGCTTACCCCACTCTGGCAGGGTCAGCAGGGGGCCCACCCCCACCAAGACTTGTGGGACCCAGCCCCACCAAGACCAGGTCCAGTACAGGGGTTTGTGCTGTGGCTATTCGGGGGTGGAATCTGCAAGTTCCATTTTGTCAGCTGCTCTGAGCTTTTTTCCTCCTGGTTTCTCCCCTTCGGAGGCAGAGCATGCAAGGACACCAGTGACAGTGACTCACACGCTACTGTGAGAGCACCCATTAGGCATCTGACCCGCCTCTGACCCAATGTCTGCAGCGTTGGTGTGCCAGCCCCGAGCCACCACTATAGGTCAGGCAAGCACTGGAAACTGGTTGCCCCCTCCGCAGAGAAGGAGAGCTGTCCCTGGAAAGTTTGATCCTTCTCCTCCTCTGCCAACCACCAGTGGCCCGCACTCATTCCTGAACATGGGTAGCCAGCGTGGCATGAGGTGTGGTGTTCAGTTCTTCACCCTCAGTGCCTCTGGGCCAGCAATGCAGCCCACATTTTCAACATAGCCTTCTTGTTAACCGAGCTTCTGTATTCAAATTCTGTGCAAAATATGACAGCTTGTCAAAACATACTTCAGGCAAGCTTTTCCTCCCACCAGAAGTTCAGCTCACACAATTCACCCCATCACATAAACCATGCAAGGCAACATTCGACATTGACAAATGCCTGTTCTTTATGCTTTGAACTTGATTTGTTAAACATGAGTTTAGCCCTTAACAATACCCTTACTAAAGCTTGCATTTTCCATTTTCTTAATGACAGCATGCTAGGGGTCTAGACTGAGCATCTTACCAAATGTAAATGAAACTATATCTACTAGGTGTCCTTTATGAAGATCTCTACTTTATGAAGATCTCTACTTACTTGTGCATAAACCCTTAAGAGGTTGGCTGAACAAGACCTGTCTGTCATCAAACTGTGCTGTATAATGTCCACATTGCCTGTACTTGTTAGCTGTCCAACAATGATGACTTCTAGCATAGACTCTAGTAACATAATTTATGTCAAGCTAATGGCTTTGGAATTGACTGCTTCTGACTTGCTACCTTGTTTCATTGATAGGAGTTATGTTAGCCATCCTCTGGTCCAGGGGGAACTATGCCAGATATGAGTGACTGCCTTAACACTGACCATAGGTCTAGCAATTTCATTGCTGACTATTTAAAAGAATTCTCTTTATTGAATTTTAGGAAAAATACAGGCGCAACACACAATACCTACATATGCTTGCACACTGAATGACAAGAAGGCTTCTGCTTATTACATCATAGGTCAATCCAAAGTAAATTCCTTCTTGAAATGTTCCCCATGTGGTACTGCTTAGCAGCATATGCAGAACATTAAACAATATAGACATTATAGAAACTTTTAAGTACCTCAGTGGAATCAACAAAGTCCAAGAGGGTAGCATTTTTCAGAAAAAGAGACTTGCAAGAACAAGGGGACACAATTTAAAGATAGAAAGAGGGCGGTTCAGGGGCAATGTGAGGAAGTATTATTTCACAGAAAGGGTAGTGGATGCATGGAATAGCCTTCCTGAGGAGGTTGTGGGGTCTAAAACTGTGGGAGAATTCAAAAATGCATGGGACAGACATAAGGCAATTCTTGTGGGGGGTAGGAAGAAATAGGCTGTTGGTTAACTAGGATCTGCGGCCTATCCTGTAGGTAGGGAAATGGGCAGACTAGATGGGCCTAGCGGTCCTTATCTGCCATCAAAGTCTATGTTTCTATGTAATAAAACATGAACATCAAACTCAAACTTGTCACATTTACTGAATTGCATTTCTTTTTTTTATTATTATTATTTTTCCTGCTCCCGTAGCATCAGAACTCTCTCTGGCCTCTCCTCTCACCGGATCCACTGTACCGCCCACTGTGGACCCTGCCATCTTCAAATACATTACCTTCTCCCCAAGCCCCGGCCCCTTAATGGGCCTGAGGAGACCAAAGGGGCAGTGGCAGGGAACCAGCATTGGGCGTGTGGCGGAGCGACACAGGGATGGCAGGCGCCTATCCGGGCTGGAGGAGATTTTACGTATTTTATCCCCTCCTCCCCAAGCGTGACCTCCCTCCTGATGCCATGGTGCATGACAATCCTGTGTCAGCCATGCTTGCCCCAGAATGTGGTCCACGTTCTGCAGTACCCCCACTCTCCACCAGGGTTGCAGGAATGCCAGACAGCCCAGAGCCCCCTTCTGGAGAGGAGAGCTGCCCATTAGGTGCTCGATCCTCTCCCTCCCCTGCTGACCCATGGCGCCCGAGCTCACTACCGAACGTAGGTCACTGGCATGGCATGGCATGAGGTGTGGCATCCAGTGTCTCAACCCTCAGTGCCACCGGGCTGGCTTCTGAATTACATTTCATAGCAGGAATCTGTTACCTAGTATACATTTACTGTGGTACAATGATCCATCTGCACAACAGAATATTGAAATCAAATATGCCATGCATTACAGTTACCCCAAGTTCATTTAGGTTACCCTCCTAACCTGATTGTGGATGCTTCATTTGGGTTGAGTAAGTCAATCAAGGTGCCCCATTGTCTCTCAGATTTATTGAGTTCATAGGTTAAGTGTTCTCTAGAGAGCACCTTAAGGAGAAGCTCTTACCGCATCTATGTTATGGGGGGGGCACTTGAGACGCATGTATTTTGAATGCATTGCCTTGCTATTACTATCAAGATTCTGATTAACCTTGGGTATAAATTCCAATCATCATCTTCTTGAGACTCCACCCCAAACAGTAGAGACAGAGGCTCATCCAGGATAAGCACAGGAGTCACCAGAGGGACGCATCCACAGCAGGAGGGAAGGTAGATGCATCCACTGCACGAAGGCGCATCCAGAGACTGATGGCCATAGCTGCATTGAGGGAAGGCTCCCACCAGAGCAAAGAGATTGGCAATCTGAAATTTTCTCTCATCCACCCATCCCACACCATCTCTATTCTTAAATGGACAATTTGAACCACTCCCATTAGTGGTCTCACCAATCAGGTGAGAGCAGGAGGAGGTGTATATCAAAAGGGAGTGGCCACAAGAAAACTTGGGGCAAGGGCTTCATAGACCTAAGGGGAGCTGCATCTTAAAGTTGAGATACTGTGACTTACATCACAATCAAAGGGGCTATGACATTTATGGGACATTAAATTAAAATAAAACATAGTGTGACTTTCAAGGGTTGTGGGTAATACTAAATTGATTCAAGGTACTGTAACATTTATGGGGTCTTCTGGGGATGTTATGGGTAACTACTAAATAGCATCAAGGTGCTGTGACATTTATGGGGTCTTCGGGGATGTTATGGGTAACTGTTAATTGTATCAAGGGTTGTAGGTAACTACTAAAGTGCATCTGAGAAACATAATTGCTGCCACTGGCTAAGTAAGAAGAAACTGAGGGTAACCACTGAATTTGGTAGGTACTGATTAGGAATTTATTTTAGGGGATTTTGTTTATTTTAAGGAAATTGCAGAAGGGGTGGACATTACTAAAATTGCAGAGTAAGATAGATTATTTCGGCACTAGGTGAATATGGCAAACAAATTGTGGTGTAAGGGGTAATAACATTACAGGGTAGAATGTATGATGATATCTGAAGGGGATATAAGGCCTTGGAGGGCTGCAGAATGGGGGACAGAGGATACAGTGATTGATAATTAGTAACGGTTTGAGCATTTACATTTTTAACACTATAGAAAAGTAAGGGGGTACAATTTTACCGTTCATACGTCTAAGGAATTAAAGGAAACTTAAGGAAGGTTAAAGGGCAATGTTTCACTATAGTTTGTATTAAGCAGATTTAGGAGCAACAGGGTGAATAACAGAAGTATGAAACTGGAGCGTGCTAGGGAAGGATACAATAGGGGTGGCAGGGCCATCAAAAGGGAAGGATACAATAGGTGGTGGAGGGGCCATCATAATGGGGGAAGGTGGCAGCAGAAAGGAGAATGTTACAGGGGGCAGCAGAACACTAGCGGGACTAACATGGGTTGAACAGTGGGCTATAATGGTTGTGGGGTGGCTGTTTGGATGAACATATTATGGAAGCTGGGGGGCGTCCAATTTGTCGCAGGCTGAGAAGACTGGAGGAAGAAGTGCACGGACTTGGTAGGGAGTTAGAGAGGTGGGGGAGGGGTTGGAAAACTGGAGCAAGATGGCCTCCTCCAAGGGGTAGCATGAGTTCAGAGCATAGAAGTAACATTTGTTCTATATCAAGGGAGGGTAAGAAGTTGGGGGATAGGATCAATCAGTACAGGGGGGCAAGCAGCAAAGGGGAGTCTCAGAACAGCAGGAAGGAACCATTGCACAGCAGTACAGAGATGGCAGGAAATAGGTTTGTGGTGTGAGCTACAGTGCCGGAGGAGGAGGGATAGTATCTCTGTGAGGGAGCAGGAGGTGGAAAGGGTAGTGAATGTCCAGGGGACAACATTCAGCCAGAGGAAGGGGCAGGGGTAAGGGGGAGAGGGACTCAGCTGTAAGAGAGGGCAAGGGGGCAGGGGTAAGGAGAGAGGGACACAGCTGTAAGGATGGATGTGGGGAACACAGCAGAAAGGAGAAGGGGGCCCATTGCAGAAGAGAGAGAGAGAAGAGGAGGATAGTGGGAGAGCTTTGGGTGGCAGGTCAGGGTTGGAGGTTGGGGGAGTTGCAAGGGATAAGGATAGAGTTACAAATGTGCAAGGCAAGGTAGACTCTAGAAGCAGATACAAAGATAGAAGGATGAAGGGAGGGATGAGAATTGAAGAGGGCGTGTACTAGTACTGAGAGATTCCATACTAAAAGGGATTAGATGGGACAGTAAGGAGGAAAGGCATAGTCGCATCTGGGTTGAGTCTGTACTTGGGTTGACGGTGGGCAGGGCGGGACAGTCGATTTTCAAGTGCACAGGGAGGGGAAGGATGAAACTGTGGTGCACTTGGGTACAAATGACTTGGTGAGGGAGACAGGAGAAGTGGTAAGGAAGAGGTTCAAGGAACTGGGAAGGCTGTGTGAGGAAATGGGGGGATCAGTGTCCTTCTCTGAGGTACTCCCAGTACCCTGTGCAAGTACAGTGAGGAAAGGAAGGATAGCGGAGTTCAACGCTTGGCTGGGGGAATGATGTCAATCTAAGGGGTACAGGACAGTGGGATATTGGGGCAGGATCTGGGACAATAGTGATCTGTTTGGAGGGGACAGGCTACACTTGAGCAGGGAGAGGCAGGGAGTGATAAGACAGAGAATAGAGGAGTACATGGCAACAAAGGTGAATTTAAACTAGGAGTTGGGGGGTGGTGAGTGGAGACAGCTGGTAGGTAGCATCTCTGGAGAGGGGAGCCAAACCAGCTTAGCCCCCCTCCCCCGCATGAACAGGGGTGGTACCAGGGAATGGTAAGGGGGATTAAGAGGAATGGGACTCAAGGTAAGGATGGTAAGAGTACAGCATGGCAGGTTGTCTTCTTAAATGGAAGAAGCCTGGGGAACAAAATCGGCAAACTACAGGCTCTTATGGCGGGGGGAGTGGACTTAGTAGCCATCACCAAAACTTGGGCTAATTAATACTAGGACTGGAATCTCATGATCCCAGGGTATAGAATTTACAGAAGGGAGGGATGGGGCAAAGTGAAATGGGGAGGGTGGAAATTTATGTGAGGGAAGGGATAAAGTGCGCAAGGGAGAGGGGAAGGAGAGTAGAACAGAGGTCTTTGTAATTCCACATGTAACCCCCAGGTGGAGCTACCCCAGGGGCTACTACCCCAGCCTACATAAATACTAACAGGTTGACAGGCCTAGGTCTAATGGCGGATGCCTCCATCCAGAGGTCGGGGTTAAGACAGTCTGGTATGACTTGGTCACAGCCCTCTGGGACACTGCAACCCCCCTTTCCTCCCACTAGTGGCCTACACAATATATGAGCAGTACCTTCACAATATACACTTACTCCCAGGACTCGTTCAATCAGCGTGACTCTGTGGACCCCCCTGTAAAGTAAGATTCAGTAATACAATAGCCACTGTACGGTATTTCAACACAAACACATATCTCTGGCAGTGTAACTTTGCTAAACAACCAAATCTGATTTATTTAGGGGATAGTAACAAAGACAGGAGGAAATCAGGTTAATTAATTCAGTCCTACTGTAACCCCTAGATGGCGCTATCCCAGGGGCTACTACCCCTGCCTGATTTGCCACTAACAGGTTGAGGGGCCTGGATCCGATGGCGGGTGCCTCCACCCAGAGGTCAGGGTTTGCAATAGTTAAACTAACTTGGTCACAGCCTTCTGGGACACTGCAACCCCCCTTTCTTCCCACTAGTGGCCCACACAGTATATCAGAATTACCTTCACAGTATACACTTACCCCCAGGGCTGGTTCATGCACTGGGACCCCCTGTAAAATAAGAAGATACAGTGCAACAATCACAGTACAATACTTTAACATAGACAAATACCTCAGGCAGTATAACTTTGCTGAAACAAGCAGCTCTGATTTACTTAGGGGGATGTAACAAGGACAGGGGAATCAGGTTAATTAGCTTATCACTTTACTCATCTACCTATGGCTCTGTGCAGGCTCTATCCTCTTACTAGTTACTGCCCTGGGTACCCAAGCCCTAGTGGCTAGTCCAAACGCGGCAGCTGGTAGGGGCCCTTTCACACCAAGAAAAGAAAAATTAGTTAAACAGTCAGCAGTACAGTAATTCCATTTGGATTCAATGTGGCAATTCAACAGGGAGCGACCCTGAATTAGTACTCACAACCTCCAAACAAGATAGGGTCCTTCAATATCAGCAGGGCTACTCTTGAGCTCCACGAGACTCCTCACACATTTATATGGCAAACTGCAACAGGCAAAAGTCCTTTAATGGCAGCAGGATTCACTTGAGCTACACAAGCCTCCTCACATTTATATGGTAAAAGAAAGTACTATACCAGGCAGGCTGCTTCTCTATCCCGATCGCATTACTGCACAATAACCGGAGAACACACAGCAGATTCAGTTCCTGACAGACCGAGTGCAATTCAGCAATTTCTCCAGTCTTCTACAGGGTGAGCCTGGTTTCTACTCTTCAGATATCCTTTGATTCTCTTCACAGGATGGATTCAGTCCTAACAAACAGTTACACAAGCTGCAGACCAGAACTCTGGGCCTTACACGTTCCGACTAAAACTGCACACCAAAAAGCACAGAGCTCCTTCCCTCTTCACTGCCAGAGCTCAACTGAAACTCCAGCAGGCAAAACCGGGCACTTCCTTTGAGTTCCTCCCAGTTCTTGGCTGGATTGGCTGTCACTCACAATAGACTGCTCCTGTTGGTCCAAAAAGGCGCCGAAGTCTAAACTACATCTCCTAGAGTCACTGCCCATACAATCCTCTTGTGGCTGGCTCAAATTACGAGTCCAAGTTCTGATTCGTCCAAGGCACCATTTTAGAGCTACCTTAACCCACACTGATTGGTCCAGTTCAGCAGTTCAAAACTAGAATGGGGAACTAGGCAAACACAGTTCTTACTGCAAAGAAAGCAGGTTAGACAAACTGTATTTTCATTATTACTCTAAATGATTTCTGGCAAACAGTTACATCTTTCAGATAGGTTCCCTTGGCACTCCTAGTGACTGCAAAAATGGAGTGAATTGGCAGCAGCTCGAGTGGTACTCAAGCAGAGAAGCACACAGTCCCCCCCCATACAAACTAATTATGTCTGCAAGCAGACAGCTCTTAAAGAGACAGTACCAGAGGCTCTAAAAACACTCACTGATAAATGGCTTAAACGCCAAACACCATTCAGGCTTGGAGCATTCAAGCAAGCTCCTGGAAGTCTTTTGGGAACCCCCATTTGCAGGGGGGTTACACTACTAATATTCAGAACACTGGGCACAGGGCTAGAGTCCCTATAAGTCACTGTCGCTGGGTATCCAGGATGGGGGGAGGCTAGCCAGGATCCGTGCAGCTGGTTGGGGCCCCGAGGATGAAAATATTTGCACAACACCCAATTTGTAATCTGGAGCTGGTAGACTCAGTTCATGCATCGAGAAAGAAAATCAGTTGAAACCCTTGCAATTCCACGAGTTAGCTAGCAGGGAGCTACCCTGATTTTTACTCATGACCTTTGCTGGACACCTTTCACACAGTCAGGGACATGGACCTGTGAGCAGGACACACCGCACACATTTATATGAAAAAGGAAGGTTACCATGCCAGGCAGCTGCTTTCTTATCCCGATCGCACTTACTGCCAACCCGGGAATTTGCGATGCAGCTTCACTCTCCTGACAGACCGAGCGCGATGAAGCAGTTTCTCCAGTCCTCTACAGGGTAAGCCCGGTTCCTGGCCACACAGTCTTTCCTCTTCCTCCATACACAGCGGATTCAGTCTGAATCACCACAGCAAATGAGCCACCGACTTTTGGCCTCCACACGCGCTTCCCGCGTGAAACTCTGCAGCACAGAAGCCCAGAGCTCCTTCCTCAGTCATGGCCACAATGGATCTGCCTTCTTGGCTACTGGGCAGGGAATTGCCATTGGGTGCCACCCAACCCAAATGGAGGGCTTCAGCTGCCAGCCTTTCACAACTTCCCCCATTGGCGCAAAAAGGTGCCACAGTCCAGAACTTCACTTCCCAGAATTACTGGTCATATCCCCCATTGGCAGCCGGCTCCTGAGACAGTCCTAATCCTGGTTGCTTGCTCATTACTCCATTTTAAGTGTCCCTCCCTCCTGATTGGATCCAGTTTACAGTTCTGATCCAAAATGGAGGGGTGAAGCACACAAAGTGCCAGCTGCAAGAAAAGCAGGTTAGACAAACTATATTCTCACTAATACTCTAAATGATATAGGACAAACAGTTACATCTCAGAAAAGTGCTCACTCTGCCCAGTTAGTGACGGCAGAAACAGAGCAATTTGTCAGCAGCTCGAGTGGGACTCAAGCAGGGAAACACACCGCCGCCCCCCCCCGTAAAGTAATCCTGCCTGCAAGCAGACAGCTCTTAAAGAGACAGTACTAGAGGCTCTACAAGCACTCACTAATAAACAGCTTAAACACCGAACACCATTCAGGCTAGGAGCACTCAGCCAGCTCCTGGAAGACCTCTAGGAACCCCCATTTGCAGGGGGGGTTACACCCAACATGAAAAAATAGGACTCTCAGGATGGAGGTGGTTTACAGGGCACTGACTCAGGAGGAGGACTTGGGAAGGGAGCTAGCACAGCAAACTAGTAAGGTTTGCAGGAAGGGTAACACAGTAATAGTGGGGGACTTCCATCTGCCAGTAGTGGATTGAAGAACCTCAGCCACCTCAAGTGCTAGGGAACAGGTACTACTGGAAGCCTTCCAGGACAGCTTCCTAGCACAGATGGTTACTGAGCCGACTAGGTTGGGAAATATGCTGGATCTAGTATTGTCCAATGGTGAGGCTGTAAGGGAGGTAGGAGTGGAAGACCCACCAGCAGGGAGTGACCACAACTAGGTGTGGTTCATGCTCAACATGAGCAGAGAAGCAGTGAGTACATGGACCAGGGTGGCTGATTTCAGACAGGCTGATTTTGGAAGGATGGGAGTAATCTTAGAGGGGCACCTAACATGAATTCAGTCACACTGGGATGCAAACCAGAAATGGGAAAAAATCTAATTGTGGCTGACAGAGGCTACTGAGACCTGTACCAAATCACAGAGCAAAAAGGAAAGGGCCAAGAAACAAAGCTGGATGAGTAGGGAAGTCTTAGAAAAAGTGAGGGTGAAAAAAGCAGCATTCAGGAGATACAGGAAGGGGAGGATAGGGAGGAGTACATGAAGAAGACCAAAGAGGTTACAAGGGGAGTCAGGGTGACCAATGCCTACTGGGAACTGAGGCTGGCATAGGGCATCAAGGACAGGGAAAAGGACTTCTTCAAATATATATGGGAGAGAAGGAGCTTCAAGGACTGTATAGAGAGGATTAGGAGGGACTGAGGGGTGGGCAGAGAAAGGGGTGGAACAGGCAGAAGTACTAAATGAGTACTTCTATTCTATATTCACGAGGGAGAAGAGAGGGCAATTACCCAGGGGTGGGGAGGGTATGGGGGGAGAGAGTGACTGACAGAGTAATCACTGAGGGCAGGGTGTTAGAAGGTCTAAGGGATCTGAGGATGGATAAAGCACCAGGACCTGACAGCATACTTCCCAAAGTGCTGAAGGGAATGGCAGAGGTCCTGGCTGTGGCACTGGAAGATCTGTTCAATATCTCCCTGGACACAGGATGCTTACCACAGCACTGGAGGCTGGTCCACATGGTGCCCCTCCATAAAAGTTGCCCAAAGGATAAACCAGACTGGTAAGCCTAATATCCATTGTGGGAAAGTTAATGTAAACAATCCTGAAGGAGAGGATGGCAACCTTCCTGGAGTACAATGGGCTCCAGAACGATCATCAGCACGGGTTTGTCTCAGGAAGGTAATGTTGGACCAACCTAGTGGAACATTATGACTGGATAATAAGAGAATTGGACAAGGGCCATGCTGTGGATGTCATTTATCTGGACTTCAGGAAGATATTTATTTATTTATTGGAATTGGAAATTACAAACCTTTGAGTCAAAGACTCACTTACAAAGGCTCCATGTCATGGGACAAAAGACAGGTTCACATAACAGTTACAGGTACAAAGTGGTCACAGTAAAGACGTAAGGGAAATATTAAGATTCTATACCTATATACAATGATCAGGCACAGGTGAGTAAAGCTTTAGACAGTATCCTATACAGTGCAGTAGATAATTGTCATTGCAGGTAACAAAATATTGCATCTAGATTTTCTTAAGCAGCTACATATCATCATTGTAGGTAACAACATATTGCATCCAGATTTAGTGCCACACAGGAGGTTGGGGTGAAAGTTGAGATATGTGAGTGTGGGGACTAAAATGGTCAACTGGATCGAGAACTAGCTGCAGGGGAGACAGCAGAGGGTGGTAGTGGGGGGGTGCTCATCTCCAAGGGTGGTGACTAGCGGGGTACGAAAGGGATCAGTACTGGGGCCAGTGCTGTTTGGGATGTTTATAGTGGATATCTCACATGACATCAGGAATAAGATCAGTCTTTTTGCAGATGACACTAAGTTGGGGGCAGCAGTGGACAACATAACAGGGTGGCAGGGGCTACAGGCCAACCTGACCAGACTGGAGGAGTGATCGGAAAAATGGCAGTTGGGGTTCAATGCTAAAAAGTGCAAGGTACTGCACTTCAGAGCAAAGAATCCTGGGAGAGGTTACCTGTTGGGAGGAGTGCAGCTAGGCACCACCGAGGAAGAAAAAGGTCTGGGTGTGGTTGTAACAGGGAAAATGAACAACACAGAGCAGTGCAGACAGATGGCTGCAAAGGCCAACAGAATGCTGGAATGTACTGCGAGAGGAATCTCCTCAAGGAGCAATGAGGTGATCCTGCCTCTCTACAGGTCACTGGTCAGACTGCACCTGGAGTACTGCATGCAGTCCTGGTGCCCATGTCTAAAGAAGGATCTCAGATTGCTGGAAGGTGTACAGCACAGAGTGACAAAGCTGATCCAGGGATAGGAACGCAAACCATACAAGGAGCGGCTTAGGGTGTTGAATTTGTACTCCTTGGAGGAGAGAAGAGATCGCGGGGATATGGATGAGACCTTTAAGTACTCAAAGGCTGCAATTCCAATATCTGAAATAAATAAATAAATAAATAAGATAGGTACTGAAGGAATATTTAAGCAAAGGAGGGGGGACATGAGAGTCATGGCCTCAGATTGGAGCGGGGGGATATAAGAGGGAGATGAGGAAACACTTTTTCATGGAAAGGGTTGTGGCACAATGGAACACTCTGCCAGAGGAGGTGGTATCCTGTAAGAGAGTGGGTAGTTTCAAAATGGGTTGGGACAGGGTGAGAAGCAATGGTAAATGTAAGAGGTGGGGCAGCTGCAAGGTAAGGGTGCTAGCTGCACATTCAAGCAGACTTGATAGACCATGTGGCCTGTTTCTGCTGCCAGTTTTGTATGTTTGTATATCTTTTGAGAGATGTTCATCCAGAATGGATAGAGGATAGGGCATTCCCAAAAATAGTGATAATATGTGCCCCAGTGTTGCTCATACCTACCCCTTAGTGAGGAAATGCTATTACTAAATTTGCTCACTGTCTGTGCAGGCATATAGTCTGTGGAGAAATTTATACTGGTCCTCCTTGGATCGATAACACACCAGTAAGCCCATTTGAGACTCACAAAACCTCTCAAGCTCTCTCTGGGATCTATCACTGTAGGTCACACTCCCAAAGGTGCTTAACTTTGAGTGATAGATTGGGAGAGCACTCTTTCAAAACCTGGTTTGCCATAGCTAGAGCACGTCTGGGGTTAAGTCTGGCTTACAGGATGAATTGTTCTAGTCCATATATTTTGGTTGTCTGTGGGTTGAGTCTACCCACCTTCTGAGCCCAACTCCTGACTTGAAAGTACCTAAATATGTGCATATTGGGGGTTCCAAGTTATTCTGTAATGTGTTCAAAGGTCTTGAATCCTTGAGAGTTATACAGGTTGCCTAGATATTTGACTCCTCCCATGCCTGAAATCCCAGGTCCTTTTTCACAGGCATTAGTTCTGGATTGGCATGTACTAGGGCTACTGATGTTTGAGTCATCTCCTTCCCTATCTGTTTCTTTACCTTTTGCCAGGCTTCAGTCAGCTGTGTCTCCAACTGATTACTTCCTCTCAAGGCTCTAAATGCTTGTAGGCCTGTATGGTTCAGGTATGTTGTCACCAGGTAGGCTGCTTCCCCTGCCCTTCTCCACACTGGAAGTAGTCTCAGAAAAAATCAAGGAATCCTAGATTTCCTTTTGCTGTAGGGCATTTTAACCTTACTAGGCTGGCTGGCCTTGGGTCACCTTTTAGCCAATTTAAACTAAGCATAGTTCCTTTCCAGTACTGGTAGATCTCTCTTTGTACAGCCCATGGGTAACATCTGTAGGAAAAGAGAACTCCTGGGAGCAAATTCATTTTAACAAGATTGATTCTCCCAAGACAGGAAATAGGTAATCCTGCCACCTTTGGAGATCTCCCCAAAATGTATTAAAAAGGGGCTTATAATTTATATCATATAACTTGTCTAGGGATTTACCAATCTGTATCCCAAGGTATGTAATGTGTGAGTTCACCACCTTATACTTGAGCTCTCCCATCCCACTAAGGTCTATGTCACCCACCTTCATCAATTTAAACTTTTCAAAATGTATTTTATAGCCCAAGAATCTGGCAAAGGTTTCTGTAATATCAGTTATTGCTGATACAGACCTTCTGAACTAGGTTAGGAACAGCAGGATGTCATCTGCATAAAGGGATATCTTATACTGTCTTCCCCAAGCTCCCTCAACCCCCATTACCTGGTCACTGTTTCTAACAGTCTCTTCCATGGGGCTCAAAGGCCAATGCAAATAACAAAAGGGAGCACCCCGGACTCATTCCTCTTGTGAGCTCAAACTCCCCTGAGAGCTCTCCATTGACTAGTGTATTCGCCCAAGGCAGTGGATATAACAGATGCCCTAATTCAATACATTTGTCTTCTAGCTCAGGTAAGCCCAGGACTTTAAACATGTTGCCCCATCCTATTCCATCAAATGCTTTCCCAATGCCAAGAGAGAGTACACATACTCTCCGCAGACACTTAGAACCACACTGTACCACATTAAGCAGTCAACGAGCACTATGTTAGAAGTGACATCCACTAACAAATCCAGTTTGGTCCTCTTTCACCAAAGAGGACAGTAATCTTTCCAGCCACTTGGCCAGGACCTTTGCTAACATTTTAGTATCACAGACCATGAGCGAGATGGACCTGTAAGCTATGCACTCTGTAGGGTCATTCCCTTCCTAATGTATAACCACGATTGTGGCTTTCATACAGCCTGCAGGGAGATGTGCCACCTATAGAGTCTCCAAAAACATGCTATTCACATCTTTCCACCATTTCCCCTATGACTCTGTAACGGTTAATGGTAGAGATGTTGCAAAGTTTTAATCTGCTGGTGAAGTTCCAATCACCAGCTTCGTATTCATGGAGCAATTTGCAAAGTTAAGTGCTTTGCTTCCGAATACGCCCATGTGACTTCACAAGTAACTTCACTGGTAACTTTGGCAGTGACTTCACATGTTACTTTGCCGGTAACTTCATCTTTTAAAGTAGCTAGCAAAGTTGGCACTCAAACTGGTCATTTCTTGTCAGATAGCAAGATCTCTGGTGATCACATGGCATGCGTTTTAAGGGTCACATGGTACACTGTGCTAGTTTCACTTTTGCAGTGTGCGTGTGAGTCTCAGGAGTGGAAGGAGTATCACAGCAATCACTGCAAAAAACACAGTTGTTTAGCTTTCTTTTTGCTTTATTTTTCCCTTGTCTGCCTTCTGAATTTGTTAACTAACATTTAGTGAGTTTAGTGATTTCAGTAGCGTTAATTTAAACAGTTATGTCTGTATGCTTTTTCTGGTTTTATTTTCCTTTTTCCCATTTTTTTGCTTCTCTATTGTTGTTTAAAATGAGTGAGACAGTGAGAGAGACTGAGAGAGACAGAGAGTAGCACTGGCCAGGAGAAGAGGGGGTGCAGGCAGCTGGGGGTAAATGTCCAGGGTTCCAACTGAAAAGGACCTTGTTTACAAGTAGCAGCAGCAGGTGTAGACCCTCACCCCCCCCACACACACACACATGCATACACACACACACACACCCAGTGCAGGACCCCCAACTCAGGAGAGCTAAGGAGGAGGTAATAGCACCACCACCACCACCATCAGTGCCCTCACCTGAAATTTTCCGACCCCAACATTACCACCAGCACCTGCACAGCAGAAGGAGAAGGAGGACCAGCAGCAGCAGCAGCCAGAAACATCAAGGTCCTCACCTTCTAAGCAGTAGGCAAAGTCTCTTGTTTGGGACTTTTTTGAGACTGACCCCACCAACAACAGTGTGGTGCTGTGCCAACTGTGCCACACTGTAGTTCATTGAGGGAACCTGGCACCCATCTCAGCACAAGTGGGCAGCACACCCACCTGTGGGGGAGGCATCAAAACGAATGGGCGTCCCATTTAAGGGAGAAAGCTGGAAAGCGTAAGGAGACCAAATGGAAGAGGCGTGATGAGGAGGAGGAGGAGGAGAGGGGGGCATAATGAAAAGACCTGCTGCTACTAGACGGACCAGTAGTCATACACTGGTGGTGCAGCAGGGGGCACCACCAAAGTAATCTTCTGGTGATCATCCTGCTACATACACCTGCAGGAAGTGGTGGAGCTCCACAGGGAGGTGGGGGAGCTCACCCATCAGGTTGTGCAGCTAAAGGAGATGGTGGCAGAGGTGTTCCACAACCAGCAGCATGGGAAGCAGTGAGTGACAGCTGGTTTGGCACCCTTTGTCCCTTGCCACAACCCTCCATAGCCATATTTCCTTTCATGTTCTTATACCCTTACTTCTGTTCAGTCTGTATTTCATTCCTATCACCTGCCTTTCTACCTTCCACAAAATAAAAAAAACACAAAATAGAAAAACAACAAAAACATATTCTTTCCTAACAATGTTTCTTTTTCTGATATTGTGTTTCCTGTCTTGTCTCCTCTCTGTTATATCACACATTTCCTTTCTTTCTGCTTTCACTTCTGGCTGTCTTTGCTGAGATTTTTCTCAGCTACCAGAATAAATATGTCGGGGCGGATGGCTTAAGAACTGGCCCTCTCGGACAGTCTGTGTTGTCATGCACTTTAGTACACAGAAGTACTGCCAAATGCAAAATATAAATGTTATGAGTTACTGTACTGTAGTACTCCAGTACTGCAGGACAGTACTGGAAATGCTATAGAAAAATAAAGTAGGCCAAATTGTGGCATGCCCAGAATTATAATAGAAACATACAAGTTGATGGCAGATAAGGACCGCAAGGTCCATCTAGTCTGCCCATTTCTTTTTCTGCCTTATGAATGTGCCATCGGCCTTTGCTCTGTCAATGGCCTACCTATTCATACTCATCTGTATTGCTCCCTTATGCCTATCCCATGCCTGTTTGAAGCCCTGCACTGTATTCATATACACCACTTCCTGAGGTAGGCCGTTCCATGTATCCACCACCCTTTCTGTGAAAAAGAACTTTCTCACATTACCCCTTAATCGACCTCCCTCTAATTTCATGCTGTGTCCTCTTGTTCTGCTATTTGTCTTATATTGAAACATGTTAGACTGTTTCACCATGTTAATGCCCTTACGGTGTTTGAATGTTTTGATCCTATCACCTCTCTCCCTCCTTTTCTCTAGGATATACATATTGAGCTCCGTTAATCTGTCCTCATATGTTTTCTGTTGCAGTACCTGCACCATTTTGGTTGCGCTCCTCTGGACTACCTCAATTTGGTTAATGTCCTTCTGAAGGTGCAGCCTCCAGTAATGCATGCAGTACTCCAGATGGGGCCTAAGCAGTGTCTTGTAAAGAGGGATTATTACCTCCCTCTTACAACTTGTGATACCCCTACTAATACACCCCAACATCCCTCTAGCCTTACCTACTGCTTTAGTGGTCTGCTTGGATGATTTCAGTCATCGATGATGATGATGTCCAAGTCTCTTTCTTCCCTTGTGAATGCCAATAACTCCCGTCCCAGCCTATAGATGGCTTCAGGATTTCTCTTCCCTATGTGCATGAACTTGCATTTCTTTGCGTTAAACCCCAGTTGCCACTCTTCTGACCATTTTGCCAGTTTATCCAGATCTCTTCTCATTCTGCCCACCCCATCTGGATCATCTACTCTGTTGCAGATCTTGGTGTCAACTGCAAACAGACACACCTTACCCTCCAGTCCATCCGCAATGTCAATGATGAAGATATTGAAGAGGACGGGCCCCAGGACTGATCCCTGAGGTACCCCACTTGTAACTTGCATCTCTTCTGACTGTATACCATTTACCACCACTCTCGGTTTTCTGCCCATCAACCAGTTTGCCACCCAGTTGGCCAACGTCTGACCCACCATGAGCCTACCCAGCTTATTAATCAATCTTCTATGTGGAACAGTATAGAAAGCTTGGCTGAAGTCAAGTTAGGCAACATCAACTGCTCACCCTTGGTCCACCACTCTGGTTACCCAGTCAAAGAAATCGATGAGATTAGTTTGACAGGACCTTCCTTTTGTAAACCCATGCTGTCTTGGATCCTGTGCTCCTATGGATTCCAGGTGTTGCATTATTCTTTCCTTAAGGAGTGCCTCCATAATCTTGTCCACTACTGAGGCAAGACTGGCTGGTCTGTATTTCCCTGCCTGCTCCCTGCTAGCACTCTTGTGGAGCGGGATCGCATGAGCCCTTCTCCAGTCTTCTGGGACCTCTCCTGTGCTCAGAGACTCACTAAACAGTTCTGATAATGACTCTACTAGTTCCACCCTTAGCTCCTTTAGTACCCAGGGATGTATGCCATCAGGTCCCATTGCCTTGTCCACCCTGAGCTTATTGAGCTCTTGTAGGACCCTTTCTTTTGTGAAGGGACTAGTGCACTCCCCCCCGTGTCCATGGTGCTGAGCTGTGGACCCTGCCCTACCTTCTCCTCAGTAAATACTGAGCAGAAGTATCTATTTAGGATAGATGCTTTTACATGGTCCTCCTCCTCACATGCCCCCTTACCCTCTTTGATCTTAGCAAGACCCCCTCTGGACTTCCTCATTTCATTAATGTATCGATAGAAAGTCTTATCACCTTCTTTTACTCTTTATGCTACTGTTTCCTTGGTATGGACCTTTGCCTGCCTTACTGCCTTCCCTGCTTCCCTTGGGAAAGTTTGGTATGCCTCCCTATCTTCATCCTGCTGCGTTCCCTTATATTTCCTGAAGGCCAGCCTTTTGGCTCTGACCTTTTCTGCTACTGTTTTTGAGAACCAAAGTGGTTTCCTTCTTCTTTTGCACTTCCCTTTTTCTCTAACACAAAGGGATGTTGCTTCAAGTATTGCATCTTTAATGCTTGTCCACTTTGCCTGTACCCCCTCGCCTAAATTTTTTTCCCTCAGGGCTAGCTTAACTCTGTTGGCCATCTTATCAAAGTCAGATCCTCTGAAGTCCCATATGTTTGCCTTGGAATGGGATGATTTAGTTCTAGTGGCCAAATTGAACCACACCATGTGATGGCCATTGGCCCCCAGGTAACTTTCTACCTGGAGAGCTATGATCCTTTCCCTGTTAGTCAGTATTAGATCTAGGATAGTCCTGTCTCTTGCAGGTTGTTGTACCAGTTGTTTGAGTCCCTGCCCCCTGCAGGGAATCCACCTTGTGTCTAGTTCTGGCAGATGTTCCTGCTGGCATTGACCAATCTGTATTTGGCATGTTGAAGTCTCCCATTATCAGAACCTCCCTTTTAGCGGTCATGTTTTGTATATCATCTGACGGTAAAGTGTCTATGTCCTCCCCCTGGTCTGGAGCTCTGTACACAACCCCAGTTTATATGGCTGTCCCGGTTTCTGTTTCCAGGGTGACCCAAAGTTCTTCTGGCTTCTTATGTGTATTCTGAATTTCTGTAGCTTT
This sequence comes from Neoceratodus forsteri, assembly GCA_016271365.2. Taxonomy (NCBI): domain Eukaryota; kingdom Metazoa; phylum Chordata; order Ceratodontiformes; family Ceratodontidae; genus Neoceratodus; species Neoceratodus forsteri. Next base: position 534,310,867 of record CM057449.1, on the reverse strand, counting down.
GATATTTTCATTGACATAAAGGGCCACTCCACCCCTTTTACACCTCAGTCTCTTCTGAATAGTACATAGCCAGGTACTGAAGTCTCCCAAGAGTAGTTACTGGTAAACCATGTCTCGTTAATGGCTACTAAGTCCAGTTTAGCCTCTGTCATTATTGCCTACAGGTCTGGGATCTTGTTTCCCAGACTGCGAGCATTTGTGAACATGATTTTCCATTGGCCAGATTTTGGTGTGTTAGTTGTTGGGCAAGGTCCTGCGTTTCCCCTGTGCATCGTATGGGGAGCCGGACCTTTTTCCTTACCTGGTGATGCAAATGAACTACAAACATGCTGAACTCCTGTTTGACTACTAGCTGAGGGGAGAGGGGTGCTCCTCCCATTCGATGTACCGGGTGCTGCACCCCTCTCCCCATTTGCTAGTTTAAATATTCTTTAAAGACATCAAACTTCTGCCCCAATTCACTGACTCCCTCAAATTTAAAAGAACTTTCACCCCCAAAACTGTTGCCAGTTCTCTACAAATTTGTGTCTTTTTTCCTGGCACCAGCTCTTGAGCCACATGTTTAGCTCCCCTATCTACGCTTCTCTGACCTTCTGACCATCTGCCCCCACTCTGCCAGACTGGCAGGATCTCAGAGAAGGAGATGTCAGATGAAATGGATGATAGTTTATCACCCAATCTGGTCAGGTGTTAATTGATCTCCACTACTGACCGGCTGATGATAACTACCTGAAAATGTATGTTCCTACTTGCTTTTACATTACATGGTGCTGAACTGTCCCACCCCCCTAAGCCTTCACCACAGAGCAGTACTGGAAATGCAACTGAAAAATAAGGTAGCCTGAATTCCGGCACTCCCAGAAAGAATTATAATTTGCAGAACCATATGAAAATGTATGTTGTTGCTACATAACATAACAATGTGCTGCACTGCTCAGAACATTGCTGGAAATGCTACAGAAAAATAAAGTAGGCTGAATTGCAGCATTCCCAGAATTACAATGTGAAGAACCATGTGAAAATGTATGTTCCTACTTGCTTCTACATTACTTGGTGCTGCACTGCCCCCCAAAGCTGAAGCACCTGTTGAGTAAATCCGAGAAAAAAGTGGGTGAGAAGAAAAACCTTGCTATGTTGTGTTAAAATTCTCATGATGTCTATAAATGAGAAATCTTAACAAGAAGGTGCTCTGCTAGTGGTGGTGGTGGTGCTGTTGTTGTTGAATAAATTCTGGAAAAAAGTGGTCAAGAAAGAGAAGTTTGCTATCATTTGTGTGTTTTGGAAAAGTGATGTTGAAAGGAGAAGTTGATATGCTGCTGCTGCGGTGACTGATAACTGGTGCCTGGTGTGGCTCTGATCACAGACTACCACAGGTTAAGTATTTTTTTTCTCTCTCCATTTTTATGTTTGCTTGCATGCATGTGTAAGAAACAGTGCCATCGTTCGAGTTTTCGGAGGTGTGTCACCCCCTCTTCCAATTCAGTCAGTGTGCAGTTCTCCAATGCCTGCTCCAAAATGCAGTGGAGTACAGTTGCAAGGGGGAGCTATGCTTCAGTGAGCAGCGATAAGATATCACCTGCTCATGCACGGTCCCCCTATACACACACACACACACACACACACACACACACACACGCATACTGCATGCCCCCCACGCACACACTGTACAGCCGGGGGTGCCCAATCCCCTGTCGGCTGTGCTGCGCCCCCCCAAAAGCCTTCCACATGCCACGCTGGGTGCCCATCCCAGTGTGGTAACTCATCGTATAGCCGACGGGTGCCCAATCCCCCATCGGCTGCACTGTCCTCCCTCACCCAGAGTACAGAAGTGCCACGCTGGGAAGCCCACCCCAGCGTGGCAACTGATCTCTTATATGGCCCGACCAGAGAGCCTCCATCCCCGTCGGCTCCGCCTCCCAAACCAGTTGTCCTTGTGCCATGCTGGGAGCCCACCCCAGCGTGGCAAACATCCCGCATCGTCATTTAAAAAAAAAAAACCTGGAAATAAAAAAAGTCCCTCAGCTTCTCCCTGCCCCCCTTCCACAACCCGCACCCATCCACTGTGCATCCTGCCTCCCCACACCCCTCTCACCCCATACTTACCTCCAGACCTTGGCGCGATGATCTTTGGTGGACCGGGAACATGTCTGCACTCTTTAAAGCCCACCGCGAACTGAGGATATGCCGGTAAGCTGTATCATGGGATAGATAGGGTTTTTTCAACTTTGCTGCATATCTCAGGCATTTTTTGGAATTTTTGCACCAAAATTTTCAACATGGGTTTTGGGACCCCTTCTCATGAATGATGTCACTGTCATGGCGGTTTTATTTAGGGTGATTTACATGATCACTGCAAAAATCACCTTTGGGACTGATTAATGAAATGACACTGCCAGTGTTCATAAGGTGGACTCTCACAAGCCTATTTTTGAAAATTCTCCAGGAAAAATTCAAAAATGACTGTTTTATCGAGCCGCAGACGCGGCGCAGTTCCCACGCATGCCCTCGTAAGTTTGCAATTCTTCAATATTTTCACTCCAGATTTTCAACATTGCCATTTTACCACACCTTCTTATGAGCAGTACAGATGTCATTTTCACATCTCACCCAAAACGTGTTTCCACATGTAGCACAATAATGGCGCAGTCAGTGTGCAAAATCAATGTATGGACAAATTAAGAAAATCACAGTGACACTGTTCATGAGCAGAGGTCTTAAAATGGCTATGTTGAAAATTTGGTGAAAAATTCTAAAATGACTGTTTTATTAGGCGTGGCATTGCAGTTCCTACGCAGGCTTGTAAGTTTGTGAATTTTCAATATTTTCACTCCAGATTTTTAACATTGCCATTTTACTACACTTCCTTATGAGAAGTACAGCTGTCATTTTTCACATCTTGCACAAAATGTGTTTCCACCCATGTAGCGCACAATGACACAGTCGGAGTGTGAAATCAATGTATGGGACACATTAAGAAAATCACAGTGGCACTGTTCATGAGCAGAGGTCTTAAAATGGCTATGTTGAAAATCTGGTGAAAAAATCCCAAAATGACTGTTTTCCAAGCAGTGTGCGCAGTTCCTACGCACGCTCGTAAGTTTGCGAATTTTCAATATTTTCAATCCAGATTTTCAACATTGCCATTTTTATTACACTTTCTTATGAGCAGCACAGCTGTCATTTGTCACATCTTGCCCAAAACATGTTTCCGCCCTCATGTAGCACACAATGGCGCAGTCAGTATACGAAATCAATGTATGGGACACATTAAGAAAATCACAGTGACACTGTTCATGAGCAGAGGTCTTAAAATGGCTATGTTGAAAATTTGGTGAAAAAATTCCTAAAAATGACTGTTTTACAAGCGTGCGTTGCGCAGTTCCTATGCAGGCTGGTAAGTTTGTGAATTTTCAATTTTTTCACTCCAGATTTTTAACATTGCCATTTTACTACACTTCCTTATGAGCAGTACAGCTGTCATTTTTCACATCTTACCTAAAATGTGTTTCCACCCATGTAGTGCACAATGACGCAGTCGGAGTGCGAAATCAATGTATAGGACACATTAAGAAAATCACAGTGACACTGTTCATGAGCAGAGGTCTTAAAATGACTATGTTGAAAATTTGATGACAAAATTCCATAAAATGACTGTGTTAAGAGTGAGCATTGCACAGTTTTCACGCCCCCTCGTAAGTTCATACTTTGTAATATTTTCAGTCCAGATTTTCACCAGTGGCATTTTTCCACACTTCCTTATGAACAGTACAGCTGTCATTTTTCAGAACATGGCCGAAATGTGTTTTCACACTTTCAGTGCAGATATGCGTGGTTGCTGTGGGAAATCATAGTTCAGGACAAATAAAGAAAATCACAGTGACACTGTTCATGATCGGAGGTCCCAAAATGCCTGTGTTGACAATTTGCTGTAAAAAATTCCCAAACTAATTACATTACGGGTGTGCGTTGCACAGTTTCTATGCACGCTTGTGACTTCACCAGTTTTTTTAATATTTTTACTGCAGATTTGCAACTTTTTACACCTCCCCATGAACAGCACAGCTGTCATTTTTTACATCCTCTTCGGAATGTTTTTTGCACCTGTTGTGCTAAATGCCGTAGTCGCTGTGCATGAGCTGATATTACCACTGTTCATGAGATGGGGTCACAAAAAAAACATGTTAAAAATTTGGAGTGAAAATACCAACAAATGCCTGAGGTATTAGGGTTTCCAACCATAATGCCCAACTCTATAGAGAATGACAGGCATCAGGGATGTGACTTGGGATTCTTGCCTGTAATGCTCATACCATTCTACACCCTGCAGCCAGCGAGAGGCATCAAGGTATGCCTTGGACTCTTTGGCCCCAGTGTTCCCCCCATTCTCCTATACCACACCCATCTCACCGTACTTTCTGATGGAATGGAGTGCGCATAAGGGCCAAAGACCCCAAGGCACACCATGACAGTCAGTATCTGCAGGGTGGGGTGTGGTGAAATGGCATGGCCGTTATGCCTGATGACCCAAAGGCACACCCCAATGCCTGTCACTCTCAGCAGGGTGGTGGTGAAGTTGGGTTCAGTTCAATACTTCACTGCCATTCATATTACGCAGCTCTGTAACTTCTACACTGCCACTGCCAATGCCAGCAAGCAAACATTTGGCATTGACAAATGCTTGTTTAAGGGGGTGTTGTTCTCTGTCTATTTCTTCTTACTGTTTTTGCACTTGCAGGTATGGTTGTAGATGATGACATCATATTCCAGTCAGTATCTTTTACCTTGGTATTAAGCATATTTCCTAACCACAGGAAGGTAAATATGGCTTATTTCTTTTTTTTTTTGGGGGGGGGGGTTGTTGTTACTTTGTAACCAATTCTTCTTACTGTTTTTCCATTTTCAGGTATGGTTGAAGATGATGACATTATGTTCCAGTCTGTATCTTTGACCTGTTTTAATTCAGCACATTTTCCGACCACGGTAATGCAAGTATGGGGTTATTTCTTTTGAGGGGGGTCAGTCTGAAAAGTTTTGCAGATGTCATAGTCATTGTTTTCTGTTTCTGTTGGTCTTCTTTCAGGTACTTTTCAGCATCTGTCTGTTGCATGTTGTCTGGGCAGAGGAAATTATAATGGCTAGAATGCTGGTCTGAAGGATTAGGAGATGACGGCAGAGCTGAGGTGACCTGTGAATGCAATAAAATATTATTTAGAATACACTCAAATAAGTGCACACTGTTGTGAAGGCCACACGGTGTACATGTTGTTGACTTGACCACATCCTCCTACTATGCCAGATATCATCTGTGAAGAAAAAAAAAATTAGTTTGCCTCACTTGGCCACAGTTATGGCAACCCATAGCCATTGTGTGGACTTCCCCACAGGATAAACCATTTTGTGTCTTTGGCCACAGCAGAACAGCACTGTGTACCTGTGAAAAAGGAAAAAAGAATTAGCAAAAAAAAAATTAGAAAATCATACTGATACTTACCGTTACATTGGTGCTGCTGGCTGTGCTGTGGTGTGTGCCAGTGAGCAGGTGTAGGTACAGCGTTCAAACCTGCATGAAGACAAAAGAAAAGAAAGAAAAACATGTTAATGTGTTCTGAGCAACTTGAAGGCCTTTAGTCCTCTGTGAGACTGAGTAACGTCTACAACCAGTCCCGCCATCATTAAAGAAAAAAAGAGAAATGATTTTGCCTCATTCAGCCACTGTGGCAGTGGTAGCCACCCAGTATAGGTGTTGTTCAGTTCCTGTCCCATACTACATCACCTGTCATATGTGAAAAAAAAAAGACAAATTATTTTGCCTAACTCAGCCACTGTGGCCATCCAGTATAAGCATTGTTCAGACCATGTCCTATACTACATCACCTGCCTTATGAAAAAAAGAGAAATAATTTTGCCTCACTCAGCCACTGTGGCAGTGGTGGCCACCCAGTATAACTGTTGTTCAGTTCATGTCCTATACTACATCATCTCCTGTCGCATGTGAAAAAAATAGGAATTATTTTGCCTCACTTGGCCACAGTAGTGGCACCCAGTATAGGTGTTGTTCAGTCCCTGACTCCCCGTCCTATACTATATCACCTGTCACATGTCAAAAAAAGAGAAATTATTTTGCCTCACTTGGCCACGGTGGTGGCAGCCCATAGCCATTGTGTGGACTCCCCACAGGAGAAACTATTTTGTGTCCCTGCAGCACAGCACTGTACACCTGTAAAAAGGAGAACAAAAAGTAAAAGAAAAACAAAAAACAAAGAAAATCATACTGATACTCACCGTTACATTACTGATTCTGGCTATGCTGTGGTGTGGACGGTGTACCCCCGTGAGCTGGTGTAGGAACAAAAACCCTGCAGGAGGACAAGAGTAAAGGTGGAAAAAACACAGGTTATCCACCTGTAAAAGTAGTTCTAGAAGTGGTATATGATGTTCAGCCACATTTTCTGGCAGTTGCCTTTCTCTTTAAGACTTGCTGGAAACGTCTCCAAGCTGACTCCTCCCATCCACCTGGGTGGTAACTACCTTGGCTCTGTCCCACGATGCCAGATCTTGCCCACTGGTTGCAGAGGAAGCTGGGGAGGTCAGGTGGGTCTGTGTGGATGAACATCACATACCACTCCTAGAACTACTGTTACAGGCGAGTAACCTGTGTTTCTAGGAATGTGAATATGATGTTCTGTCCACACTTTCTGGCAGACTCCTAGCAGTTCTGTGGGAGGTGGGAGGCAAGGTGCACTCCCCCTACTTAGGGAACAGAGACTGGAGAACTGAGGCCTCAAAACCAGCATCCCGGCATGACTCTAGGTCAATGTGGTAATGGAAAATGAAAATGTCAGGTCGTGATAGAAAATAGGCAGGGTTTTGCCTAACTCACCTACCCAATCAACAAATGCAAATAACTAAATAAGATGTGTGCTGTCTTCTAGGTAGCAGCTCTGCAGATTTCCTGTATAGGGACATCCCTAGAAGCAGCCACCATTGCAGCGGTATGGCAGGTAGAATGAGGCCTTAACCCTCCAGGAGGCTCCCTACCCAGCAAACTGTAACAGAGATCAATGCAGGATGTGATCCACCTGCCAATTGTCCACTTTACTGCAGGTCTGCCAGGTGTAGCTTCAGCGTAGGTGACAAACAGCTGGTGAACCTCTCCTCAAACTCCAGCCATGTGCTCTATATAATAAACGAGTGCTCACCTCAGGTCCAAAGTATGGAGCCTGTGTTCGGCCTCCGAGGTATGATTCAGGAAGAACACCAGCAGAGTCATCACCTGATTCAGGTGAAACTCTGACACAACCTTTGGGAGGAACTTCAGACTGGGACGGAGGACAACCTTGTCCCTGTGGAAGACCAGGTGAGAAGACTCCACTGAGAAGTCCTGGAGCTCACTGATCCTTCTGGCTGACATGATAGCTACTAGAAAGGCAGTTTTCCATGACAGGTGAGATGTCTCACACCTGTGCATCAGTTCGAATTGCTTGCCCATGAGCTTTTCCAAAACTAGCAACAAGTACCATGGTGGTGGTCATTCAGGCACCAGAGGGGAAATGTGGTCAAGGTCTTTGAAAAAAGTGCCAAACCACCTTCTCCTGTGCCACCCAGTGCTGACCAGCCCATGCCCAGTAAGAAGAGATGGCTACCAGGTGCACCTTAAGGGTTGTCAACCGAAGTCCCCCTTGGGAGGGAGACCACAAATAGTACAAAATGTTGGCCACTGGACAGGACCAAGGGTCCAACCTCTTGCCCTAACACCAAATGGAGAATCTCTTCCATTTGAAGGCATAGCATTTTCTGGTTGAATCCTTTCTAGAAGCCTCAACTACAGTGAGGACATCTTCAGAGAGACTCAAAGCCTGGAGCTCTGTATGCTCAGGAACCAGGCTGTCAGGTGCAGAGATTGAAGGTATGGGTGGAGTATCTTTCCCTGATTGAAGGAAAGCAGGTCCGGGCATGCGGGAAGATGCCTTGGGAGCCTGTTGCTGAGGCAGAGGAGATTGGTATACCAAAACTGGTGGGGTCTGTCTGGAACCACCAGAATCACCCATGCCTTGTCCCTCCTGATCTTGAGCAACACCTTGTGGATCAAGGGAAGTGGAGGGAAGGCATAGAAGAAGCCTGGGGTCCAATGTCTTGAGAAGGCATCCCTCTGCAGCAAGACCTGCTAAGGGAGGGTGGGCACAAAACAGCCTCAATTTTGCATTCTCCCTTGAGGCAAACAGGTCCACCTGAGGGGTACCCCACTGGGAGAACAGACTGTAAATGACCTTCGTATGAAGGGACCACTAGTGAGATGCCTTGCACACCCGACTGAGGGCATCTTCCGGCTGGATGGAGGTTCCTGCCACATGAATGGCTAGGAGATCTGCCTCCAGGCAGCACATGAGGGTCCAGATGTGGAGAGCTTCCTTGCACAGAGGCAAGGAGTGTGTCCCACCCCGCTTGTTGAGGTAGCACATGGTCATGGTGTTGTCCACCTGGACTTGGACCACTTGACTCCGAACAAATGGAGTGAAGGCAGTCAGGGCAAGCTGAACCACTTGGAGCTCCAGCAGGTTGATGTGGCATCAGGACATCTGGGGGGTCCAGAACCTGTGGCCTCTGTGTTCCCCCAGGTGGGCACCCCAGCCCATGAGAGAGGCATCAGTCATCAGAATGAACTTTGGCTAGGGGTGGACAAATGATATCCCTTCCTGCAGATGCTCTGTGATGAGCCACCACTGGACAGTGTGCCACATCCCCTTGGGTCACAGTGACCAGCTGGTTGAAGTGACCTTTGCACTCAGACCACTGGCTGGCCAGTTCCTATTGCAGGGAGTGCAAATGCCGATGGACCCATTGGACCATGCTGGTGCATGCTGCAATATAACCCAGAAAGTGCAGGAAGTTCTGGGCAGGGTGAAAGTGCCCAAACAGAAATGATTGGGCAAAGGAGGAGAGAACCTCCGTCCTGTCCATCGGAAGCTGATCTCTGGCTCGGCAAAAGTCAAGCTCTGCCCTGATGAAGCTGATCATCTGCATGGGCACAAGTTCTGACTTGGCCTTGTTGACCTGAAGGCCAAGGTCAATACAGGTCTGGATGGTCAATTCGCTGGACCACTCCACCTCCTGCCTGAAGTGACCTGCTATCAGACAGTCATCCAGGTAGGGGTACACCTGGACCCCTCAGCACCTCAGGTAAGCTGCCACCACTGCTATGCATTTGATGAAGACCTGGGGGGCCCAGGAGAGGCCAAAAGACATGGCCTGAAACTTTTAGAGGGTTCTCTCGGCTCAGAAGTGGAGGAAACTTCAGTAGGACGAATGGATCAGGACATAGAAAAATGTGTCCTGTAAATCCAGGGAGCAAAATCACACGTTCTTCTCAAGAGATGGTATGATCTGAGACAGAGTGAGCATCCTGAAAGTGCAAGACTTGAGGAATTTGTTCAGGCTGTGCAAATCTAGAATGGGGTGCCAGCCCCCTATCCACTGTGGCACCAGAAAATACCTGGAGACAAACCCTGGGTGTTCCTGAGGATCCTCTACCCTGACCATGACTGCCTTGCAGAGGAGCTGGGCTATGTCATCTTGAACAGCCAATCAAGTGTTTGTGGATAGCAAGTCCTCCCATGAGGCACAGGCTTGGCTAGGAGGGTTCTGCTCAAACTCCAGAGGCAGACCCCAAGTGATCTCTTCAGAACCCACCTTTCCCATGGTAACAGAAGACCAGATGGAAGGAAGTGATGAGCTGGCCCACCACAGGAGGACCCAGGGGAGGTGTGATGGGCATAAAGGTGGCACCCCTCATCCCGTCACTGAGCAGGCTTGGAGGAGGCTGAACTGGCTGAGGAGCCACTGGGTCCCTTCCTTATGGCTTTCAGACCACCAAGGCCATAGGCTTGGCCCGAGGATGCCAGGACTGAGCCTGCTGAACAGACTGATGTTGGGCTGGTTTTGCTGCAGGAGTAGAGGACCAAAAGGACTTATGCTTCTGCTGCTTGGAGCCCTTGTGGTCTTTCTGCGAGGATGTCACAGAGTCCAGGGTGGCACTGAACTTTTCAGTGTACTGGACATGACCCTCCATACTAGGCCCAAATAGGTGGGTGCCTAAAAAAGGGACATCCACCAGCTTGGGCTGGGTATCTGCCATGAAGGTTGAGATCTGCAGCCAAGCCCTATGCCACATGGCAACCACAGCCATCACTGCATGAGCACAAGAATCACCAGTATCCAGAGCCATCTGGAGTTGCTGTGTCATCACTGCCCTACCCTGTATTTGGACCTGTTTGACCATGGTCTGAAGGTCTACAGGAAGGTGAGGAACTGCCTCATCAAAGGAGCCTAATAGGGCATGAGAAAAATGTGCCATCAAGATGGCCAAGCTCATTTGGCCCAGGCCTACTGAAGAGGCAGCATAGACCTTCTCAGTCAAATGGTCCAATGTCTTGGACTCTTTGTCCAGTGGTCTATCGATGTCCCTGGTATTGCCATACAGCCAGGTAATGGCCAGGGTCATAGCCAGTGTTAGCTTCAGCCCAGAGAGAACTAACTGTTGCCACATAAGCTCTTTGTAGCATTGACACAATTTGTGCCAAAGCCTCTCCTCACTCGAGGAGGATGAAGATGAGTAGCGGCGGCACCGCTTCCCATGGTGCCGACAGTGAGACCGGTGATGTAGACAGGACCTGTTCAACCCCGAGGATGAAGATGACCAAGACCTCAACCTCAGCCATTGGTGGTGCTGATGGGGGGGCCTCAGTGGAAGCCTGGGAGGTCCATTACTCTTCCTGGTCTGGACCGATGACTGGTGGGTCCGGCTCAGTGGGCTGGGCTGACCCGTCAGTGGTTACCAGCATGACTGGGGGCCTGAAACGAGAGTTGTCAGCCTCTTCAGAAAACAACCAGTTGACAGGGTCAAGAAAGATCTTGACCGCATTGTTGGTTGACATCTTGGCCAACTGGCCGAATGGGGCTACCGTGAAGCCAGCAGCTATGGCTGCGGTTTTGACTGTAGTCACAACCAAAGACTCCTGACAACAGGAATGCTCCCAGTCCCAGAATCATCGATGGTGAGTCTTTCCTTTATCCTTCTTAAACTCCATCTTGCATGAGCAGAAACTGTGCGATTTGGAATGGCCCTCCCCTTTGGTCGAGAGGGACTGGCACAGCTCCTCGAAGGAAGCTGAATAAGTGGAGCCCAACTGAAGTGGAATGAAGACAGAAGAGGAATGAGCAGTGGCCTGAGCCTTCTCCTCCTCGAAGGCCTTGAGTTTCTCTAACTGCTTTGAGGACCCTGCAGTCATGGAGATCACACAACAGGCATCCTTTGATTTGACTGGCGGATAGCGTTTCTCCGAACGGCCCAACATTAGGTGGGCAGTGTGGTCCTCCAGGACATTTGGGTGAAATGACCAACAAAAAGTTGCAGGCCTGCAGATCATGACCATGGCCCAGACAATAGACACACATGGTGTGGGGGTTGGTACGCGACATCTTCACCCACATGGACAACGGTGAAATCTAGGCAAGGATTTATCCTCCATCACAGTTGCAACCAATGATCGAGGTGAAGACGAAACTTGAATGAGTTTTAGTTTAAGTTTTGGAAGTAAATCTGAAGATTTAAGCACCAGGGCTTACTCAACAGGGGAGCGATAAGGAGGGAACCAGTTTCTTCCAGCAGAAAGGAAGATCTGGCGACATGGGGTGGAGCCAAGAAAGTTACCACCTGGGAGGGTGGGAGGAGCCAGATTGAAGACATTTCCACCAAGTCTTAAAGGGAAAGGCAACTGCCAGATATAGACCATGTTAATGTTCTGAGTAACTTTTGGTGGCCTTTCATCCTCTGTGAGGCCAGGTACTGGTGGAGTCAACAACCAGGTGACTAAGAGAGAGAGATTCAGACAACTAAAACTTTTTGCCTACCAAAAGAACTGAATACTGCTGTGTTACTATCAAACTCATGACATGTTTTCTGAGGGATTGAAACATTTCTTAGTTGGACTGTCATTGTTATTGAATCTTCTGCATGATACCAGTATCATACTTGGATAAAACCATTAAACCAATTAACACCTGTCCAAATTACTGTATGCATCCATATTATTAAGCAGTTAGAGGCAGAATGTTGTGTTGTAAATCACTCTGTCCAGTACAAATTTAACAAGGAAAAAAAATCATAATGATACTTATGTTATGGTTGTTCACCGTGTGCGTGGTAGATGGTGTAGGATGCAGAACAGGCATTCTGAATGTTGTAACCTGCAGGGAGAGGAGGCAAGAGAACAGGAAAACAAATATTATAATCTGTTTCTAAATTATGAATGCCTTTCATCCCCTGCAGGGCCGAATACTGACAGAGAAACATAAGGACAAATTAAATTCGTTGACAATGCCTACTAAGATCGCAATACTACTGCATTACTATCAAACTCCTCACATCTCTTCTGATTTGAAACGTTTCTCAGTTGGACTGTCATGAATCTTCTGCATGATACTTGGGTAAAAAACATTAAAAACTTAACACCTGACCATATTATGTGTCCATATAAGCAGTCACTGACAGAAAGTTGTACTATAGATCACTCTGTCAAATACAAATTTAACAAGGAAAAAAAAGTCATAAGGATACTTAACGGTTATGTTATGGCTGCTTGTTATGTGTGTGACAGATGGTGTAGGAAGCAGAATAGGCGTTGACCTGCAGAAAGCCCAAAACACAGGCAAAAAATTGCAATGTCTTATTGGCCTGTGCGAGGCAGAGGACTGCAACCACTCCAGCAGCAATGACGATAATGACTGAAAGCCACAGTGACAGTGTCTTACCTTCACAGTGGTGAATTACAAGCCTTGCTGGGGTTGAGTGAGGTCTTGCTTCCTTGATGTCTGTGCTGGTTCAATCACTGAAGGGTCAGCTTGTCAAGTTACACAGTTCCAAATCTGGCACTGCTGCTGCTGCTGCAATGGACCTGCTGTAATTGTACCATCCACAGTATCGATTCTGAATCGCAAAACTGTTTATAGGTGCTCCACATCAGTGGGGGTTGCTCATGGTCATTTCAAAATCCAGAACATAATCTCAAGGGCAGGGTGAACATTGATTATACTAAAACTGCTACACGATAAAGCCAAACAGCTTTCTTTCAGGGCCATGGCTTCATCAGTGCAAAGAGGGGACCATGCTGTTTAATGCATGCAGTCAGCAGACCAGAGGATGAGGTGGAGGAGGAGGAGCCAGAGGAGGAGGAGTGTATTGCTACCTAGAGCTGGCATTCTTTGCCTGGTTGTTAAAATGTAATTTTAAGGAGGAGGAAGAGGTGGTGAAAATTGTTGTTGGCTGGAGCAGGCATTTTCTGTACTGTAATGTCATCTCATTGCTGTTGTTGTGGTGGAGGAGGCATTTTCTGTACTGTAATGTCATCTCATTGTTGTTGTGGTGGAAGAGGCATGTAATCAATTAGGCAAAAGGAAACAGTAGCACAACAGTTCAAGGGGGACAGTAAAAAGAATGAAAATAACAGAAATTCTTGAAACATTCCATAAAGGATTACACTAAGGGCAGGGAAAGGCAGGAAACCAAAAATCATTCATCAGCATCTTCCAAGAAGCAGCCCTCACAGTCTTCCACACTGGAGATGTAACCAGATGGGAATTTGTGCACTACAAATGAGTCATCCACCTCTGTGGTAGTAGCAGTAGACAATTTACTCTTTCTAGTTCCAAACACACCTTGCTCTTCATCATCCTCGGAAGATCCGCTGTCATGATGCAGTGTGAACATGGATGTTTGTCTTGTGAGGAATGTGGGCCTGATTCATTTTGATGAATGTTAGAATTTCAATATTTTTGGGTGACAGGATAGTGCACCTGTCATGCACAATGGCACCAGTAGAACTGAATACACGTTCAGCACTGACACTCGAGGGTGGGCAGCTAAGGTATTTTATTGCAGCCAAGGTCAGTGCTGGCCACTCAGTGACCTTGCTTGCCCAGTACAACAAGGGCTTGTCAGCAGTGACAAGGTGTTTTTGGTCTGACAAATAACAGTCGACAATGCGTTGTACTGCTCACAGTGCTGCTGCCTCATCGTGATCCTCCTCCTCTGGTTCTTACATGGCAGCAATTCCAAACACGCTTAACACATCCCAAATGGGACTGGTAGTTTTTTGGTTTTGAATGCATGTTTTCTTACTTTTGCCATGTGGTGTCATTGATATGATGGTTGTGGTGGTGGTAGCAACTGCACCCTGGTGCCCTAGATACATGAGCTTTCAGCAACTGTTCTCCAAGTACCCTTCTGACAAGAAGCTTGGTCACGTTTTGCACCTCCCGATGACCACCTTCTATTATTGACTCCAGCTCACACTTACAGCATGGGTCAAGCATGGTGGCAATGCCAAAGTCCTTGGGCTGCAGAATTACACAAATATGCATGTTGGAGTTCAACATGTGGAGCATGTGCTCCATCAAGGTGCAACTTGCACTGCCCCCACCTGCCTCCAGCGATTGCTGCTTATTAAGCAGTGTCCGCCTAAGCACACGTAGCAATAGAATGGACTGACTGATACAGGCAATGTCACCACTCACTGCCTGTGTTGCATGTTCAAAAGGCCATAGAATCATTATCAGTCCATCCATTAGCTGGCACTGCTCTGTAGTCAGAGACACAGACATTCCAGCACTGTCATGACTTGTATGTAGCAGCAGATAGTCTGATACAGCTTTATATTGCTCATACAACTGCTCCACCATGTACAGTGTGGAGTTCCACCTGGTGACCACATCCAACTTCATACAGTACTGAGGCAGTTGTTTTTTTATCCGATGCTGGCAGAACTGGTCATGTGCCTTCCAAGAGTGGACAAGCTTGGTACTGATGTGGTGGACCACGGACAAAATATCCTTTACATCAGTATGGCATAGAAAATGCTGGACAACGAGAGTGAGGCAGTGTGCCAGGCATGCCACCCTGAACCCCTTCCCATCGCTTATACATTTGACCACATTAGAGCCATTATCATTTGCAGTTAATCTGGCTTTCATGGAGTGTGAGTGAAGCCACTCATCAATCTCATCTCAGAGCACTTCAAACATTTTCTTACCTGTGTGGAATCCAGGTATGCATATCATTGTAAGCACTGCATGCTTCTGAATACCTGTAATGTTGCTACCACCACTAATTGACTTATTGCACTATCTCCCACCATGCCCAGAGTCAAATATCACCCCAGGGACCTGTACCCAATGTGCTGTAATGCACTTGTAGGAGTTAATAGCTGTTCTCACACTGGTCTACATATCCATGCTCAAATGGATGGATGGTGATGATTAATGCTGGAATGCATGGGTCACTGCCTCTTTTACTGACCCATGCAGATCAGGAACAACACATTTGGCAAAGTATGTCCTTGATGGCACATTCCATTTTGGGCAATCATGGGCAGCGAACCTCCAAAAGCCTTTATTCTCAACAAAAGAGAATGGCAACACATCTATTACAAGCATTTCTGCAGCAGTTGTACTCAGCTCACGTGCAGTAGTATGATTCAGAAAGTATTTGCTGTGATGCTCAAACATACTCTGCAGCATTGGCTGTACTTTTTGGGGGGTTGGGCTGACAAATAGACAGCCTCATCGTGGCAGCCCAGTTAGGGTAGTCTTTGACTCCATCAACATATGTTGTGCTGATCGAGTGACACCACTCATTTTAGGGGTTTTCTGCATTGATGTTACTATGGTCTCAGGGGTATTGCTTGGTCCACCACTGCTGCTATGCCCATTACTGGCTACCAGCTCCTCATCATCCACCTCTGTTATGTACCCCCCCTCAATATCCCCTCCTAATGATGAGGATGAGGAACCAGGACCCCCTGCACTGGCTTCCTTCTGGTGTTTAAGCCAGCACAGAAGGTGTCTGTTCTTAAGGTGCATGTGTTGCCCTCCGGTGCCTAGATGGCTGACCTGCTTCCCCCTACTGATCCTTGCTCGACAGAGCTAACATGTAGCCACCATTTCATCAGCTGGGTCCAGTACATACAAATTCTAAACTAGGGATTTCGAAGGCCATTTTTTGTCATGCTGCCTGGACTGGGACAGCAAAGTGAAAATGGCCGGGGAGATATTGTTTTCTGAGATTGTCTCATGATGTCAAGAATATTACGGGGGGGCTGGGGCGAGCTTTGATCATTAAATCAATACAGCACACAACATCCCTTCACTGTCACCACCTTTTTGCTTCTTCTTTTCTGGCTCCCATATGGGATCCATCACATCATCATCATCATCCTCACCATCCTCCGCATGACAGCCACTAATGTCCTCCTCCTGGTTCTCAACCTTCTGAATCTCAATGTAAACAAGCTCTGAGGCCATCTCGTCATCAAGAACAGTAGGGGTCTGACCCATGTTTTGTAGCTTTTTATCATTGCTTTCCACAATTGATTCCACAGTAGTAGGATGAACACCACCACCACCACAAGCAGCATTGAAGGTTTTAACATCCCCCAAGTGTCTACTTTCATTTGCAAATTATACTACATAGCCACTAGAGGGCTACAACAGCTGTCTTTTCTGTTAAAGAGGAAACGTGTTATATTTTCTGCTTCCTCTTCTGCTCTAGTGGACCTGGGATACCACTCTTTCTGAGGACCATCCCTGGGGTTTTTCTGCCTGTTTCTCAGGCTGAACCATGCTCATCCACTAAGGCTGCAAGACTTAAATGACTGCCCCCACTTCCATTCTGTACTGGTGGAGCAGGGCCAGAAACAGAATCGAAAGCTACAGACCAATCTTGCCACACCAAATTTTAGCCTTGAACCACCTCACTGGCTCAGCTGCAAAGAGTTGCTCCACAGGTACGTTCAGTGCCAAAACTGCCTCTCAGCCAACAAAAGAATTTTGAACTTATGACACCTGATCACTGATTGGTCTAGGCTTCTAATGGCTTTTACTGTCAGCTGTTGTGGTATTTAGATCTACCATGGGAAATTACAGCTGGTTCCTCGGTGTGTCACTAGCTTTACTAGCGCTCAGCTCAATTCTTCAGAACCCTCATCCCTCCATAAAGTAGAATGGCCCTTGCACTTCTCCCTGTCCTGCATCCAACAGCTCCTTTCAGGTAGCCATTCTGGACTATTGGGCTTCTCAGCTGTCTCTGCGGGGAGTGGGACATCTCCCGAGCTGTCTCTGCCGGGGAATGGGGCATCTCCTGAGCTGTCTCTGCAGATTACTCTTCCATCCAGACTCGAGACTTCCTACTCATGGCAAATTCCTGCCAGGACACTAGTGGCTGCAACACTAGGCCAGTATAACACCAGGAGTGGGTACAGGCCTACCCATCAACACCGCCTCCCCCATCGCCCAAAAAATAGTGTTTACAAATTACAGTTCGCTGCCTTAAAAAGAATCCTGCTTTTTTTACTATTGTGCTCAGGAAATGTCAAACTCAACCCAGGACCATTAGGCACCCTTGCTTCTCCATCAGACCTGTCAGGTATCAAAGGAATGTCTTTTATGCATCTTAATGCCTGTAGTTTGATGAAAAAGTTCACCCTTATCCAGGCTTGGGTGAGCCACACCCTACCTGATGTCCTAGTGATCACTGAGACCTGGCTTAGGCCAGCCACCCCAGACAATGAAATCAATATCCCAAATTATTTACTCTTCTGAGCAGATAGGCAATCAAGAGGAGGTGGGGTGGCAATTTATGTAAGGGACAAATACTCAGCTGCATGCATAGACGCATCATCCTCCCTCAAAGAATTCAAGTGCTTGACCCTAAAGATTGAACTTTCTCCTTCCAGTGCACTCTGTGTAATAGGCTGCTACAGGCCCCCTTCTGCCGGGCCACATCTCCTGTCTCACCTCAGTTCCATACTGGGGCTCAGTTCCTTGGAAACCATTATTCTTGGCGACCTGAACTATGATTGGCTATCAAGTGCATCAGCTCCCTTGAAATCCTTTTGTGACACTCTAGGGCTGGTGCAACTCATTGGCGAGCCTACTCACCCAAATAAAAAGAACCTTAACAACAGCTCCCTCTTAGATGTAATTTTGGTTAGCAAGCCACACATGTTCTCTCATGTCGGAACATTTTTCTCAGACATTAGTGATCATTGTATAATCACCACCATTAGATCCATGCACAACTCACAGTTTGTGGCAAAGTTCTCTAACAAGGGGTGCAAACGCAACTTTGATTTTTTTGCTTACGTCCATGACTTGAAACATTCACTGCAATGGCAGGAATTCATCCTAGCCAAAACGGTTAACAGGGCATATACAAATTTTCATGATATTTTAAGTGAGGCTTTAAATAAGCATGCACACTTGGTTAAAGTGCAGGTCAGGAGCAGCACCTGCCATTGGTTCTCACCTCAGCTCAAAGCTTCCCTGTTAGAAAGGGATACTTTATGGAAAAATGCCAGAAGAAGCAAGAATGACTCGGATTGGTGTCTTTTTAAGAGAGTATGTAACAAGTGCACCAAGCTGGTCAGAGCAGCCAAGGCCACCTACTATCATTCGGAGCTAGCCTCTGCCTCAAGAAATCCTTCAAAGCTCTGGAAAACATTAAAAGACATGTCTGGACATTCACCTGGTAATTCCATTCCAGCAAAAATTAAGTCCGGTGGCAGCGTTATCTCTAACCGATCAGAGATATTGGAAGCCCTCAATAACCATTCTGCAATGGCAGGGCTAGCATTTGATACTTCTCCTGCCAATGACCTCTGCACAGATCAGGGCCCATCAACCCACAAGTCCACTTCTACCGAGGAGGCCTTCTCCCTCCTGTCTGTCTCTCTAAAAGAGGTAGAAGTCCTACTGCTGCAACTGGACACCAGGAAGAGAGCAGAACCATACTATCTGAAATTTGCCTACCATGTGCTTGCAGTGCCAATCACCTACCTATTCAACATGTCACTCTCCCAGGGTAGCCTCCCCCCACAATGGAAAATAGCCCATGTCATCCCTCTAGTAAAAGCAGGTGACCCCTGCAATCTAAATAATTACAAACCGATCTCCCTCCTCCCCATCCTGTCTAAATTACTAGAAAAAAATAATGTGTGGCCAGCTAGGGGTATATTTAGAATCCAGAAGCCTATTAAACCCAGTTCAGTCTGGACTCAGAGTAAAGCACAGCACCATAACAGCCCTAGCTAAGGTGACCAACGACTGGCTCCTAGACCTTGACAACAAGAAGCATATCTGTGCTGTTTTCTTGGATCTTAGTATGGCATTGGACACAGTCGATCACAGCCTGCTTCTTTCCTCCCTAAGCACCTTAGGCCTGGACCATAAATCTATGTGCTGGTTTGTGGACTACCTTGGAGAATGGAAACAGCAGGTTCAAGCTGAAGGTGATCTTTCTCCATTAAAACCTATGCTGAGGGGCATGCCCCAGGGCTCTATCCTTGGTCCTCTCCTCTTTGCAGTCTACATTAACAACATTGATGACCCCATCAAAAAAGTCAACATTCATTTATTTGCGGACAACACTGTACTGTACTTGAGTTGTCCCACGCCGGAAGCAGCCTGTGAAGACCTCCAAGCTGACTTTAACCTTTTACAATACCAGCTCATAAACAAAAAGCTTTTGCTCAATGCAAAAAAGACAAAAGCCATGCTCTTCTCCCCCTCCTTGCATGTGGCAATTCCTGCTGGGGGGGTGAGCTATCCCACAAATTACCACTGTTCTTGGAGAAACACTAGAGTATGTAGCTAAATTCAAATATCTAGGAGTTTGGCTCAATCATAAACTTTCCTTCGCCAATCATCTAGAAGAACTACAGAAGAAACTAAGGCAAAGATTAGGACTATTCTACAGAATTAACCACCTGCTCACAAAGGGAGGCCAATATTCAACTGGTTCAAGCTACCTTCCTACCTTTAATAGATTATGTAGACCTGCTGTACAGCCACTGCACTGCCTCTGCACTGGCTAAGTTGGACACCCTCTGCCACAGAGCTATCAGGTTCATTACTGGCCTTCCACTTTCCACACACCACTGCTCCTTGTACTCATCGTTAGGCTGGACTTCCCTTCACTATGGAAGGAATAGAAATGCTGCCTTATGGGCCTTCTGAGCGGTGACCAACAAGCTCCCCTCATATGTCTCAGATTGTATTGCCCGGAGTGTCTTAGGCACGTATGCTCTAAGGAGATATTCCCTAATTGCCCTCCAAGTTCCAAGGGTCAAAACTCATTTCGGCAAAGCTGCTCTAAGCTTCTCTTTACCCACATTGTGGAATGGTTTACAAAGGAACTTGAAGCTGAGCTGTCCTGTTAGCCTGAATATCTTCAAGGTGCTCTACGATCGCTACATGAAAGCACCTTGCAAATGTTTTCCTCACAGCTAGCCCACTAATTCCACAACTCCCCCTTTCTATTCTGATGCTTGCCATGTTTCTACCCCTGGCTCTCACTCTTTCCCTAATAACTCTTCCTGCTGCACCCACCCTTCCCTGTCCACTCCAGCCTGGCTAAAGTCCCACCCCATCCATAGTAGTGTCCCAATTATCTACCCCTCCTCCATCATTATCATAATAAACAAGTATACAACAGCCATCGTCACTTTCTGTGGCTTTAGCTCAATTTTTCCCCCCAGTCATCAGTAATATATCTCTCCTCTTCTTTACCTTTCTAACCTGCCACCCATACACAGCCTCTTTCCCCTATATGTGTAGTTGCCGGCTGCCTCACTCAAATGATCTCTGCTTATAACCCCTGTATGCCTATGGTTGATTGTACATCCCTGCTGACTTCTTCAATTGTAAAATAATGCTGGGTTTTTTTTGTTTATTTCAACCTTGTACTGTACTGTATACACTGTATATACTTTTTCTTCCTTGTATATTATTGCTTTTTGCATACCTGTTTCTGTACTGTACTTTGATGTATTCATGACCAGGTCCACCTTGCAAATGAGCCTTGCTCAACAGTGCCCACCTGGATAAATAAAGATTTTGATTGATTGATTGGTTACTGGTCTACTGGTGCAGCTGCTTCTATGCTTGCCACCCTCCCCCGACTACATCACCCATCACCATGGTGCCACAAAGGTTGCCAAGCAAAAGTTTGCTGCAGGAAAGCCAGTGTAAACTAATTATGTGACATTAGTGCTAGCCACAGTCCTAGAGATGATAGAACTTGGTGCTGCCACAGCCATGTCTGAAGACATTGCTTCCTTAACAGTTTCCTTAGCACCACTTTTCCCCTGAGATTTTGAACTTCTGCTTGCCTCACATGCACCTCCTCCTTTATTCATTCTCTTCTCAGGCATTCTTCTTTTCTTATTATGTTATGAAGGTTTGTAAATATTTATTTTGCACACAGAGCAGTGATACACCACATGGTAGGATACCAGGGGTATTTACTATACTATGCCTCAAGATGAATCAAGAACAGAGTTTCTTTTTGCCTGTACTTAACAAAACAGGGAGTCTAATAACAGGCTGGATAGGCTAGGAAGGTTAATTTCTGAAGGTTTATAAAGGTTTCCTTTGCACACAGAGCAGTACTACAAAAACACAGGGTGGGATAAAAGACGTATTTACTATACTGCATCTGAGGATCTATCAAGAACACAGAGACATGCAGTCTCGCCGGTGCAGTGGTTAGATTTTGCTTGCAACACCAGCGACCTGGGTTTGGGAATGGACCTGGGTCATCGGAGGGCCAGCCAGGGGGAGGAGAAGAATTGACAGTCCCCAGACTGCTACCCTTCTCCGGGGGGGAGGGTGTGTGTGTGTTTGGTGTCTAGTGATACCCAGCAGTGGCTGGGGTTGTCCTAAGCACCGTCATCTGTATACTTTGGGGTTGGGGTGCACACTGGCCATGATTACATGTTCCCACCCCTGCTTACAGGAAAGAAAATCTTGGGCCTGATCTGTCTTCATGATGCCCTGCCCCAGGCCTCAATTAGCCCCAGATGCCAGCTCCCAAATAGATACTGGACTTGTGGTGCGAAGTCCAGCACTGCAACCCCACACTCTAGAGGGAAAGACGGGGTGACAAGGGAAGCACCAGCAACATATATATTTTTTTTTATTTTAGTCATTTGGTAACCGGGTTAGGCCCACTAGGCACGAGTGCCTGTATTCAGGGGTGACCTGGGAGAACTGGGCGGTTAAGTGACTTGCTCAGAGTCACACAGTATGCAAGTGGAGGTTGTGAGAATCAAACTCAGGTTTGGTCTGCTGGATGTATCAAGCTCATTCACACCTCGTTCCTTTAACCTCTAGGCTATACTGCCAGCCAAATCGGGGGTGGAGGTACGGGGGTCCATGACCAGGGCGGATCTCAATGGCCAGGTCCTGCGTAAAGCATAGTAAAAAAAATAAAACACATGGGGGGGGGTCACAGGTTTGATTTGAGCTACAAGACAAGCACAGATCTTTGCTACACCAACACAGAAACACAGAAACATAAAAGTTGATGGCAGATAGGGACCGCAAGACCATCTAGTCTGCCCATGTTTTTTCTAGCTTATGAATGAAAGGAATAATGAGGGTATTTACAATGTAACACACCAGAACACAGGGGCGCGGTGGGGGGGGAGGCTTACACACAAAGACAGAATGCAGTGGACTACTGCTGACAGAGGTATTTACTAAAACACACAGTCAAGGATAGCACAAACTTTTTTTTTCCTTTTTGTAACAGCACAGGGGTTAAAACAGCGAAAGGTGGATAAGAGGTTTGCTTACTAAACACACGGGGTTGGGGGTTGATTACAAACAAACACACTCCCAAACAGTCTCTTCCTTTACATACTGATTAGGAATACACCGGGGGGGGGTGGAGTACAGGTTTGATTTGAGCTACAAGACAAGCACAGATCACTACTACACCAACACACAGATAACAAGGGTATTTACAATATAACACACCAGAAAACAGTTAAGGACATGGGGGGGTGTGGCGGCTTACAAACAAAGACAGAAAAAAGTGGACTACTGCTGACAGGGGTATTTACTAAAACATATAGTTGAAGACAACACAAACTTTTTTTCTTTCTTTTAACAGAACATGGATTACAAAAATGAAAGGGGGGGAGAACAGAATTGATTACTAAGCATATGGGGGTTGGATTACAAACAAAGACTCACTCCTAAACAGTCTCTCCCTTCACACACTGATTCAAACAAAAGTAAACCTAAAAGACTACTAAAATGAACACAACACTACAAAACTGCACTCTAAAGTAAAGGTATACAAGGTTGTTAAAGGTTTATAAATGAACGTAAAGGTTTGTTTCCAGGATCAAGCACAAAATTACACACACTGCTGTGTCTTCTCTGCTCATTCTCTGAACACTGCACTGAGGAACAATCCCACCACTTCACAGCGAAGTTTCACTTTCACCATGTTCCTGCGCTTTGCATATGTGGCAAAGTTTTACTTAGCAATTGATGGAGAAGTTGGTTTGCTCTGTGAAGTGTGGACTTCACCTAGCAGAGTAATTTGTGAAATGCCATGAATTTGTGAATTTCTACACGGACCGAATTTTGCCCACGTTGCACATCTCTACTTAATGGAAGGCCATCTGGGCCCATAGCCGTTCCTTTTGTAAAACCTGCTGCTTCCCAAACCTTCCATAGAGAGATAGGCTCACTCAATACTTTCAGGTGGTCGTCCATGGGCAGGGGTAGGCTGAATCTCTCGAGAAAGGGGTGTGCCTCCTCCTCCCTCTCCATTCATTCCTCCTTGTAGAGCTTCCTATAGAAATCTACAAACCATTTATGAATCTACCTGATCTGAATAGTAAGAGACCCATTCCCCCTTCAAAATAGCTGTAATGACAGCTGATCTGCTCCTCCATCTAGCCAGTAATGTTAGAATTAGACATGGCTTATTCCCTACTCATGGAAATGCTGATTTACATAACATAGGGAAACCATAGCCCCCACCCCACCCAAGAATTCCTTATTGACAGCTTCCCTAGTTGCTCTCTGCAGTTTCCCTGTTTCTTCCATGAGGTCTATATAAGCTATTAGTTTTAATTCGGTAACCTTTATTTTTCCAAGATCCCAAAATAGATCCTTCTTTTTCTTTTGTTTGGCTGCCATAAAGGCAACCACTTCCTCCTCATAAATGTCTTCCCTGCCTCTCAAAAGATAGCCTTTGAGGGTGATGAGAATGCATTAGTTGTCACATACAGTTGCTCTGTAAATTCCTCATCCTAAATAAGGTAGGTTGAAAACCTCCAGCTCCTCAACTGCTGCTGAGGTTGCCTAGGTTTGAAGGTGACCACCACCTTGGCATGGTCTGAGATAACAATATAGCAGATTTTCATTTTCTCTACCCTCTGGTACTATGATCTGGGGATCATCAGTTAGTCAAAGTGTGAGCATGATCCATGGGAATTAGAAAATAAGGTAAATTCCTTCACTCCAGGGTTTGCCTTCCTCTATACATCTAACAGGTCTAATTTAACTAGCCCATTACTCAATAACTAGCCCATTACTCAACCTGCCCCCACTTCCTGAGCTGTCTAGTTGGGAACTGGGCCTTTATTTGTACTAAAGGGCAGCGCTGCAAGATGACTGTGGCGCTGCTCCGCTCCCTGCTGTTCCGTTTTGCTGAGTATTTGAGCATTCAACAACTTTTGATATAAATCTTTATCTTAGCACCATGCTGGGAATGGTGAATGGGATTGGTGCTATTTTACTTTCATACATGTAACCGAAAAACATTTAGTCAGTTCACCATTGCTTTTATCAACGAATAGAAGTGCTTCTGGCCACATGAGCATCCCAATTCTGAATGTGGCTTGTGTGATTTTCTGCAAGGTATATTTTACTGAGGAAACCCATAAGGATGTGAAGAGAAACTGACACGAAGGAAAATAACGTTGCACTGTATGTGCTATAATGCTCATTTTGTCCCACTAAAGATGTTTGTAGCGGCATTTGGAGAGTGGAACTACAAAGGAACTATAATGGAGGAAAATATGATGATGAGAGCCTGGGAAATGGGTGCAGTCCTGTTGGGGAATTGAAATTTCGTACCCCCCCCCAAGACCATTGGATAAAGAGAGGTGAGCTATGTTTGGTTATGCTATGTATTGTGGCCACCTCTCGCAAAAAATTTAAAAAGACTCTGTTATAGTGCCTGATGGAGGTTGACTTGGGTAATTTCCTTTATGTGTTACTGCTTTCTTTTCTCCACTCAACTAATCAATACCCAGACTAAACAATGAATTAAAAACACTGGGCTTCAAAGTTTTGGTACTACTTTAATGCCTTTGTAGTGGAAACTGAACTCTTAGTACGGAGTATGGAGTTTGTACTTTTAGTATATGTTTTACATTTTGTATAAGAAAGATGTTTTTCACTTGCTGGCAAACGAAACTTGCAAAATATTGTGAGCAGCATCTGATCTGTTTGAATTTCTGCTGATTCTTGAAGAAATATAATCTCTGAACTTTTCAAGCAAAATTTAATTATGAGGATCATGTTACTTAAACGTGCCATTTTTGTATTGGGTTTTGTGCTTTATGTTTTGGGCAATTATAAAATATGCTCACAAGATGGTTGGCAGTCATAGTATAAGTACAAGTACTAAGAGTTCCTTATTTGCTTAATTGACTGTTAACAATGACTGAATATTTGGTTATTTGAGTAAAGGTTTCCTCATAAGATAGTGTATATTTAAGGGACCCCTTGGGTCTTTATGGAGCTGGGGGTTGATTTATCTAAAGAGATCTGAGAAAAATTTGGAATAGTGATGGCTATTTTGTTTAGGCTTGTTAAAACAGGGGGGACATCCAGGAATTATCCCACTGAAAAATTAAGCATTAACTACGTAGTATAGATCCATAAGGTGGAATAATATGTCTGTAATACAGGTGCACAAAATTAAGAACAGGACCAGACACCTGCTGGTTTTTGAAAGGTAAGTCAGGTTCAGGTGTAATTCCTTCTGATAGCTGCTGGTGACAAGGGACTGTTATGAGCCTAGATGGTCACTTAGGCCAAAAGGAAAGTCTATCAAAATTAAAGGTAGCAAGTATGAGGGCAATGCCCCTAATAGTCACCATTTGGTAATACTCAAAAGGTATTCAGAACATTAACCACCTTATAAGCTGACTTATTGTTTGACAAAGCCTATATGAAAGGCACTTTAGTATTTCAGCAGTATTCCCACAATTTTGGCAGAAAAGTTTTGTTGATGCTTGATGAAAATGGGATAGTCCGCTTAGTCCCTTTGAATAATAGCTTTTCAGATTTGCCTAACAGTCTTCAATATATCCAGAAGGGTCTGGTATAGTGTAATTATTACCCCTGGCATCCAAGTTAACTTTGAATTATGGTGTATCTTTGAAATTATCATTCATCTGTTAGAATTACTTTTTCAGTCAATAAGGAATGAATCATATGAATAATGCTATTGCTCTTATGGGGAAAATTATAAATTTTTATTGTTTCCATAGTGATTTTAAATTATGGCACTTAATAACCAAAGGTTGGATTAATTTGCCTAGTAGCAATAATTTTTGGATGTTTATTATATCAAGATATTGATTTGTCATATTAACTGCTTTCCCTTCCCCTTCTACTCCTGGCTTTATCTTTGCTTACGCTCCACTGCTACTCTATCAAATTTCTCCTCCCTCCCATATCAGTTGTAGACTGTTGTTTGTTCTAGCTGCCAAAATACTGTATATTTGATTTGATTTGATTTGATTAAATCAAATCACACCAGTCATCATGTTTCATTTATCAGTATGCGACCTATAAGTCGCTTCCCTGTCTCATATCAATGTTTACCACCTGCGGTCACCCTGTGTGGTACCCCTGTATGTACATCCAGCCTGCATCATGTAACATGTATTTCATGTATATACTGTTATTACCTATCTGTGTTTGTACTTTAAGTGTTTATGTCACAGGACCTCCTTGTGAATGAGCTTGCTCAATGGAGTTTTCCTGCAATAAACTTGAACTTGAACTTGAAGATATTGTCTAAATCTTGGTAACTTTAGGAGAAAAACATTTGGTTAATAGCTTTTAGTGGATGATTGCATTTTAACTGGATAGAAATGAAGATATTTATACATATCTACAATTAGGATCCATTATGATACTGTTTTACTCTTCTATCGTTCTATGTATGTATGGTACATATGTACTGGTATCTGTTTTTTAGTACTGTATATTGTAATGGCTTTCAGCTGAACAATTAAACCTGAACCACTAAAAAAAATAAACACTACCTAGCTATGAATCAAATGAGCAGTTAAAATCACCTCCCAAAATTTGGTTGGGAAATTGCTCTTTCTGCAGGAGATAATATCTGATAATAAAAAAATGGGTCATGGGTTGCAGGGGCATAGATGTTCTTAGCCAGACCCTTTCCCACAGAGCATGCCATGCACAAAGGCATACATCCCATTTGAAAGATTGTTCAGCACCCTTTCCTTTGTAAAGCACTATGCAACAAAATTGGCACCCAATTTTGTGGCCATGAAAAGAGGCCACATAACATTGTCCTACCACTCCCTGACCAGTTTGGGGCATTCTGTATTAGTAAGGTGTGTCTCTTGAAGCATGGCAACCCTAATGTTCTGTTTTTTAAGCATATGCAAGCTTTTTTTTCTCTTCATGGACAGGGAACACCCTGGACACTCCAGGTACACACCCTTGGCTTTTTCATCTTATTTGCTATTGCACAGCAGTTCTGGAGAAGGGTCAAGCCCTACCACATACAGGTTCACAACTGCCACGATCTCAGTGTCCCCCTACTATGTGTGTACCTTTAATGCAGTTCTGACAGCAATAGCACATTATACTATATGAGAAATTGTGACAGAGAATATGCAGTGATGATACTTGGCAAAGAACAATAGCCCATTAACATTGATATACAGCAGTACTAGCCAGGCTGCAGTAATACTGAAACAAATCACAAATGCTGCAGTATGCTTCAAGGAACACTGTTATCCAATGGCAATTAAGCCCTTTTTGAGTTTGTCATGGTGCACAGGTGCAGACAAATTCATTG
The DNA here is from genome assembly GCA_016271365.2 of Neoceratodus forsteri. Taxonomy (NCBI): domain Eukaryota; kingdom Metazoa; phylum Chordata; order Ceratodontiformes; family Ceratodontidae; genus Neoceratodus; species Neoceratodus forsteri. Next base: position 534,282,882 of record CM057449.1, on the reverse strand, counting down.
CTATAAAATGTGCTATACAGGGGTGTGCCCAATGGAGAGCTCAGTTTTTTAAGGGGCAAGCCAGTGGCAGGCAAATCAGTCGGCAGGCTAGCGATGACTCCCTTTCAGCTGTTGGGGTGGAGTTGGCCAACTTTTCAAAGAACAGAGTCCCACCAATAGTGGCGCAGCTTGATCCTTTGATGTTGCATTCCTGCATTGTTAAATTCCTAGTTATACATTCACACTGCTGTAGCTTTCAGTGTGAATGTGCACAGCCCAGGCTGTCGGCATGCCCCCTCCCAGTTTCAAATAAACAAACAGTGGTGACTATTGACGTCCACCTCTTATAGTCCCTATGAAAGCCAATGGGATGCCCAATCCCCCTGTTGGCATGCTCTGCTCCCTCCTAGTTCGTTTGCCGATGGGAGAGCCCACTCCCCATCAGCATAATGCCCCCCCAATTTGTTGTGTGCGAAGGGGAGGTGCCTAATCCCCCTCTGCTCATGTTTCCCCTAAACACTCAGTATGTGCCAATGGGGTGCCCAATCCCTGTCGGCTACAGCCCCCTCGCCCCAACAAACACTCAGGTGGCATGCTGAAAGTGCCTGTTAAAAAAGAAAACCTTCCTGCACTGGATTTTTTTTAACCTATAAACAAGAAAATAGTCCATTGCAGTTTGTCATGCTTCCCTTCCCCAACCTGCACCCACCTCCCCACACACCACCTCACCCATACTTACCTCCGGAGCCAGCACAATGATCTTCGGTGGAGCGGGAACATGTCTGCACTCTTCAAAGCTGACCGAGAACTGAAGAAATGCCGGTAAACTGTATAATGGCGTAAATGTTTTTTTTCAACTTTGGTGCATATCTCAGCCATTTTTGTGAATTTTGGAACCACATTTTCAACATGGGGTTCTTGGGACCCCACCTCATGAATTTAGTGACTGTCATCTGGTTATTCGGCACTGAAATGTCATTTTGCGGTCACGTTCAGAATCACCTTTTGGGACCAATTAACAAAATGACAGTGTTAGTGTTCATGAGGTGGGCTCCCAAAAAGCCCATGTTGCAAATTTGGTGAAAAAATTCCTAAAAATGACTGTGTTATGAGCATGCGTTGCACAGTTTCCCTGCACACTCATAACCTTGCACATTTGTAATATTTTCACTTCAGATTTTCAACACTGGTATTTTTTTACACCTCCTCATGAACAATACAGCTGTCATTTTTTCACATCCTGGCTGAAATGTGTTTTTGCACTTCTGACGCAGAATAGCATGGTCTCTGTGGGAAATCAGTGTTCGGGACAGATTACAAAAATCACAGTGACACTGTTCATGAGCGGAGGTCCCAAAATGCCTATGTTGAAAATTTGGTGACAAAAGTCCATAAAATGATTATGTTATGAGGGTGCATTGTGTAGTTTCTACGCACACTTGTAACTTTGAGAATTTGTACATTTTTACTCAAGATTTTCAACATTGTCAATTTTGCACACCTCCTTATAAAAAGTACAACTGTCATTTTTCACATCCTGCCTAAAATGTGTTTTTGCACATCTAGTGCAAAATGGCGCAGTCGCTGCTGGAAATCAACATTCGGGACACAGTAAGAAAATCATGGTGACAGTGTTCATGAGCAGAGGTCACAAAATGCCTATGTTGAAATTTTGGTGAAATAATTCTACTAAATGACTGTTATGAGCATGTGTTGTGCAGTTTCCACATACGCTTGTATGTTCAAGCATTTTTAATATTTTCACTCCAGATTTTCAACACTGCAATCTCTTCACACCTCCCTATGAATGGTACAGCTGCAATTTTTCACATCCTGTCAGAACTGTGTTTTCTCACATCTGGTGCAGAATGGTGCGGTCGCTGTGAGACATCAACATTCGGGACAGATTAATAGAATTACTATGCCACTGTTCATAAGCAGAGGTCCCAAATGCTTTCATGAGGTGGGGGTCACAAAAGGCCATCTTGAAAATTTGTAGTGCAAATACCAACAATCACCTAGGGCATTAGGGATCCTAACCATAACGCCCCCCCCCCAACCCATTGTGGGGCTCCAATGCCCTCATCTTCTCTGAACTGCAGACACATCTTCACTCTTCAAAGCCAGATCATGAATTGAGGAAACAGATATGCACTTCAATGTATTTCAATGGGAATTTGAACCCGATGTCATAACTTGTTCTTTCTGCTGGGAACTGTAGTCCTGTCAATCGGTGCATACCAACAGCAATTCCAACAGTGAACTTAGGCATTGACAAATGCTTGTTTACTGTAGTATTTTACTGTCATTTATTGCAAGTTACTGCATTGCATTGTAGCTGACTCTGCTATAGGCTGGGATAAGGGTACACATTCTCTGCTATGCCCCCCCCTTACCTCATAAATACCATTCTGTCTCCACAGATCTGATCAGAAGTGCAAGACTCTGTTGTTTCCTCCTACTCCTCCACCACTTAAATTATTAAAAAACTTGTATTAAGCATCTGTTCTTATTCCTGCGACACCATATCTTATGGTGCCTCTGTTGTAACTGAGAGTCAGGGAGCCCTATGTCCTCTTGGTGAGTCATCCCTAACTGTTCTGTCACTCCCTAGGTTGCGCTCACCCTCCTCCCCCCACGTTTGAGATATACTTGTCACCTATTACAAGAAGCCAGAAAATAAACATAGAAACACAGAATTTTTCAGCAGAAAATGACTGCTTGGCCCACCCAGTCTGCCAGATGGTCACTGCCTAGTCTACAGCGACACTCTGTCCTCCCTGTCTATTTACTAATATTCCCCAATGTCTATCCCACCCATGCTTGAAGCCCTCTACTATTTTTGTCTCCAGCATTTCCGCTGAAAGTCTGTTCCAGGTACCTACAACTCTTTAACTGAAGTGATGCATCCTCCCATCCTTCTTACCCCCCCAGCTTCATCACATGCCCTCTGATCCTGGTGCTCTTTCTCATTTGAAAGATACTCCCCCAGCACCCTGTCTACCTCTGTGAGGTACTTGTAGGTCTCCATCATGTCTCCTCTTGAGCAGGGCTATTCAGGGGGTGTACACATTGGGATCCATTAATCTCTCCTCATAGGGCTTTTGGTGCAACCCCTGCACCATTTTAGGTGCCTTCTTCTGAACTGCCTCAGCACTGTCTATATCCATTCTGAGGTGTGGCCTTTAGAACTGGACATGATACTCCAGGTGGGGTCTCACCAGTGAGCAATATAGTGGAAACACAACCTCCCTCCTCCTGCTGGAGATACCTCTCCCTATGCATCCCACTAACCCTACCCACTGTTTTGTCACACTGCTCTGTCGCATTGAGATCATCAGATATGATAACCCCAAGGTCCCTTAATGACTGTCAATACTCCCCCCACCCTATACTCAGATCCAGGATCCCTATGCCCTAGATGCGTGTTTTTGCACTTTTTGGCATTGAACCTTAACTGCCATGCTCTTTATCACTCTTTGAGTTTCCCAAGATCCTACATATTATATCCACCAGCTCCTGATTGTCCACCCTATTACAGATGTTTGTGTCATCTGTGAAAAGACATAACTTCCCTTCTGGTTGTTTTGGAATATTGCTTATGAATACATTGAAGAAGACTGGTCCCAGTACCTAGCCCCATGATACCCCACTGGTAACTCTCCCATCATTAGAGTGAGTGCCATTAATCAACACCCTCTGTTTCCTATCTGTTAACCAGTTTCTAACCCAGTTCACCAGTCTGGATACCAACCTGAAGCTTCTCAATGTATTTATCAGTCTCCCATGCGTTACAGTGTCATGGCCTTACTAAAGTCCAGAAAGGCCACATCCACTCCCCTCCTGCGTTAGTGTCATGGCCTTACCAATTCATTCACAAAACTGGACTGTCTTGTATGGTATGGGCTGCACACCCATTGGCTCTTGCTCTCCACCAATGGGCATGCAGTCCTACCGGGCAGTCAGTCGGCAGGCTGTGGGCGGCGGCGGGTGGGATACTGCCGCCCGCCGCTGCTGGGGGAGCGGGTGGTGGGGCTATGTGAGTGGGTTGGGTGGGGGACATCAGCCACCAGGGATATGTTCGGGTTTATTAAACATACTGCCCGTGATCGGGCTTTCGTCCACTGACCACCAGGGATACCTTCGGGGGATTATTTAACTTACTGCCCGCAATCAGGCTTTCAGTCCACTGGACCACCAGCGATACTGCTCGGGGACACCACATTGCTGCCCGCAATCAGGCTGTTGGGGAGGGATTAAACCATGCCCACGATTGGGCTGTTGGGAGGAATTAAACCATGCCCGCTGGGCTGTTGGGGGAATTAAACCATGCCCACGATCGGGCCAGTGGGGGGGTGTGGGGATTCTACACTGTTTTGCTCCCTCGATCAGGCTGCAGGGGTGCCGGTCCCCGACAGCTGCTGCCTCGGCAGGGCGCCAGGCACAAGTCCTCGACTGCACACCCACATGCTAATGGCATGCAAATGGGGGCCATAATCAGATGCAAATGCCTCCGGTGCCTTGTATGAATTATGGCCCCATTTGCATGTCACCTTTGAATATCGGGATTTTGCGCATGGCGCAATGGTACTTGCGCCACCGCAAGTTGAATGCTCCACTCTGTCAATTTGCGGTGGCGCAAGTTCCACTGCGCCATGCACAGTGGCTTTGGCTGGGGTGTGATATTCAAAGGAGTTGCTCAACAGCGCAACTCCTTTGAATATCGCCCCGGACACACCCCTGTGCAACTATTTTGTGCAGCGCAAGGGCTTGCGCCTAAGAAGAGCGCAGTTTGAATATCTGGCCCAGTGAGTCTGGAAATATTTGCAACATAATCACAAAAGCACACAATGTGTCACAATAGTGGAAAACTATAGAATATGTGTGATTATGAATATAGCAGAATGTATGTAAGCAATAAGACACAATGGGTTGTGCATTACGGTGTGATAACCGCACTCCTAGGGGTGTAGTTAGGCCTGAGTCCGAAGGCCGAGTGCCAGTCATCCCTAGGAGTGCGGTTATCACCATAATGCACAACCCAGGAGTGTCTTATTGCACTTATAAAATGGCCCTTTATTTTTGGAAGAAGTTTTTTTTATTTTGACACACATTTTTAAATAAGTAAAAATGTAAGTCGATCTGTGCTTTTAATATAAAATAGTTCTTTCGCCTATTGGTGCTAGATTAAAGTAGTGTTATACAGTGTGTGCATCCCTGCCACCTTAAGCTTCATATTCCCCTGCCAGTCACAACAATTCACAGATGCTGTCTTTCTCATTCTAAGTGTAACACCTAGCCCCATTATTTTATTTCATTCTCCTCACCCTGTAGACAAACTTAGAAGGAAGCCATAACAGAGGCTTCTCAGTTCCCCAGTGCTGTAAGCATGAGCATGGTTCAAAACTGCTACACTCACTGACAGCATCATGAACTGCTCGCTCTCCTAAAAGATAAACAGCAGGGTGAGTCATTTACCACCTTTTCTCTTTGTCTATATACAGTAGTATTATTGCTTACTTTCTTCATTCTGTTTTTTTCCCCTCCATGTTTCTCCACATTCAAGAAATGGAATGTTTATCATGGAATGTTTACCATGGAATACAGGGATTCAAAATTCTGCTCAGTTCTACTAGCAGAATGTTCCTCTACTAACATACTGTACAGGCAGACAACAAAGGCCTGTTTTAGAGCCAGAGACTCAACTATCTCACTTGTCAGGGAAAGCAGAAGAGATTTCCCTGACGAGCAGGTAAAGATAGAAGGGACATTTTTCACTGTTAGCAAACAAACAGTTGTAATTAAAACTATAAACAGTACTTAACGTTTCTAATTTGTTTATGTGTGTAAGGAGAGTGTGACGATCTGGTAAACAACATTTAATTAATCTGTTTTATTTTATATTTAAGATAATTTTAATTTCAGGGCCCAGTTGAAGGTTTCTACAGTGTAAAGGTAGCAGCCATGTTTGTGGTGGAAGATCAGGTCTGGTTGTAGGAGGACTGATCTGCTCATTGTGTAATGTAGTTTAGGACCAGAATGACTGTGCATATACGGAGAATTAATGTACGGTCAGCTGATCTGTCTTGGCCAATGAGATTTCTAGATTTGTTCTTGCCATTTTACAAGGCAGAAACATAGCATATAGGTAAATGCATTACAGACAAATGTGAGCATAGCAAATATAATAAAGAACACTAATATAAGTAATAAAACAAGATAAAACATTATAAGACTGTGGTAAGGCACTAATACTTTTAGGTGTGTAAGGTTTTACAGTTACATATGGGTCAAGCTGGTGGTACAGTATATAACCCAGGCATAACAGCCAGCACAAATGAGGATACAATTACACTATCAGAAAAGGAAGGGAAATTATTTGCAAAAAACTTCATTAATGCAGACATTAGGGTTGTAGAATGTAAAGCACACAAAGAAGGGAAATAAAACATATTAGGGATCTAGGTCTCCAGAGTATTGGTGAATCAGTGGTGGGGCTCTACTTGGGGTTGTCAACCCTAATGCCCACCACCTCCCCTGATCAGATAAGGTCAAATGAGATGTCTTCACACCGGGCCCTACTGGCTCTGCGTGAAGAAAGCTCCAGCAGATTATGTTGACCATACTACATCACTATGAGGTGTTTGGTTGGAACTGTATCTTGTGCTTCAGACAGGATGCTACGGGCTTGGGGGGGTGAGCATTAGAGTTGACAACCCCAAGTGAAAACCTTACCAGTGATTCACCAATACTCAGGAAACCCAAATTCATAGTCCCAGATATTCAAAAGGGTCGCGTATGGTGCAACGGTGTTGCGCCATGCACAACCCACTGATGCGCCCCGGTGTGATATTTAAAAGGGAAAAGTGCGCCGCACAAATCCCAATGCACTGAGGCGCATCAGTAATGTATGCAGGCACAGGTGGGAGGCGTGCCCATGCATAAAATGCACAGCCCGATATTCAACCTGGGCCAGGCAGAGTTATGCTGGTGCAACCCCTACCTGTGCCTGCACAAAGTTACACCATAAAAAAAGGAACAAGTTGAGGGCCACCCACAGGTTAGCTGCCGCATTGCAGGGTGCAACACAGTAGCTGCCACCTGTGGGTGGCCCTTGACTTGTTCCCGCCACACCTGGTGGTGCCCCCCATGCCCCACCATTGTAAGTACTGTGTATCCCCAAGTCTGATATCCCTGGTGGTCCAGTGACCACGAGTAGCCCGATTGCACCATAACAGTATTCCCCCAGTAGCCCAATGGCTAGCACACCACCTCCCCCATTAGCCCAATTGCGGGCAACAGTATCCCAAAGTCCAATATCCCTGGTGGTCCAGTGGACTGAACGGAGCCTGATTGTAGGCGGGTATTCTCACCCCACCAAGTCTGAAATCCTGGTGATCTAGGTGGACCCCACCCCACCCGCCCACGGACCTCACCACCCGCTCCCCACCCGTCAGCCGGATGGTGGCAGCACCCCACCCAACTGCTGCCCCACCGCCCACCGACTGACAGCTTAGTATGGCTGCACACCCAATGGTTCAGAGTATGAGCCAATGGGCATGCAGCCCATACCATACTAGTCAGTCCAGATATGTGAATGAATTGAATGAATGAAATGAATGAAATGCAGGGCGCCAGGCACAAGTTGTCGGGGATCTGCACACCTGCATGCTAATGGCATGCAAATGGGGGCCGTAATCAGATGCAAATGGCCCCCCCATGCACCTTGCATAAATTATGGCCCCATTTGCATGTCACCCTTTGAATAGTGCAGGTGCTGTGCATGGCGCTATGGAACTTGCGCCACCACATCTCAATGCTCCACTCTGACCACTTGTGCTGGGACAGTTTCACTGCGCCATGCACAGTGGGGGTGGCTAGGGGGTGATATTCAAAGCAGTTGTGCCATAGCGCAACTCAGTTGAATATCGCCCTGGCCACACCCCTGTGCAACTATTTTGAGCGGCGCACAGGCTTGCGCCACAAACTGGTGCAGTTTGAATATCTGGGCCATAATGTTTTTTATTTCCCTTCATTGCGTGCTTTGCGTTCTAAAACCTTAATGTTTGCAATAATGTAGTTTTTTGCAAATAATTTCCCTTCTTTTTCAGATAGTGGAATTTTATCCTCATTTGTGCAGGTTGTTATGCCTGGGTTATACAATATACTCTACCACCAACTGACCTATATGTAACTGTAAAACCTTTTACACCTACAAGTATTAGTGCCTTACCATAGTCTTATAATGTATTACCTTGTTTTATTACTTACATTGTAGTTTTTTTGCAAATAATTTCTATAAATATAGACTCAAATCCTCCGTGGTTCCTGTATTTTGTAGTTGATGATTTTTCCCTTTGATCTTGTTAGTTTAGTTACGTTAGTTATTTCCAGTGATTTATTTCCTTTAGAGTTATCTTCCATATTTTTGGTATCAATTTATCAAATAGTTAAAGATAATCTTTTAATAAATTCCAGGCACAATTCATCCCAGCTCCTAGTTCTTTAATCCAAACTCATGCTACTTTTAACTATTTTGATACTTGCCCCATTGACTGCACTGCATACAGAAGCTAACACTTTGTTAAATCTTTATTCCTGACCTGCGTGCAATTACAGTAATTTTGGACGCCACCATATTGTGATCACTATTCGCTAAAGGTTACTTGGTGGTACACGCTTCTATTATTACTCCTTGACTGCCAAAAATAAGATATACAAATATTCTGTCCTCTAGTGGGGGAGAAGGCATGTTGAGTCACATTGTTTTCTCTGATCATATTAAACACTGAAGTCTCCAAATTCTGCCTTTGTAAAAATTTAATGCAATAAGATCTGCAGTGGGGAAGGGATGAGTGGCAATGCTTGGCATAAATGGCTGCCTAATTCAGCTCTCCCGCTCCCATCTCCACTGTTGCATGGCATACCACCTCTAACAGTAACCACATCATTACTTTGTTACCTTTCACTGTTAAATCTAGTTGTCTTCTACTCCCAATGCCAGTTTTTCTGAATTGTGACTTACTGTGAGTGCATTTGGCATTATTGTCAATCCATTCAGTCTACTGCTCTCATCCTGCATGGCTCTGGCAAAATGGTGACCTCCCTGCCTTCACTCCAGGTTGAGCCCTCGTTTGTTCAATTTTGCAAGAAATAAAGGAAATGAAGCAAATTACTGCAGGAAATTTGCAAGCCATTTCTCAGTAAGATGCCCAAGTGTAAACCAAAGAGGTTAAAATTGCAACAATGGAGTGGCATTACTTACAGCTGCAGGCCAGGCTTACAGGCTACTAGACAAAGAATGCAAAATTAATGCTTTAATGGACAAAGTGGATGGCTTGGAGAATGGTGGCCTACGTAACAATTTACGGATCATCAGCTTCCTGGAGCAGGCAGAACTCCATGATACCATAGGCATCCTTTGTCATGTCTTATCATTTATCCTTAAACTCCCGGGGAATCCTAGATTTGAAACTGAATTGGCCCACCACTCGCTTGCTCCACCTCTGAAATAGGGCAATAAACATGGGCCCATTATAGCTCAGTATCTAAGATTTCAAGTCAAGGAAGACATCCTTTGTCATGCAAGAGAACTGGTGAAGTTGTCTTGGCAGTGCCACAGTATTATAACTTTTCAAGATTATTCATGAAAGCCCACCATCAAACATTGGACTCGGCAGGCCCATCACTGGATGGGAGTCCCCTTTACCCTCCAGTAACCAACCCTCCACCAGATTATTCACAATGGGGTTCCTCTGGTATTTCACTCCCCAGAGGCCGCTCTGCAATATATATCTCAGCACTGGCCTGCTTCGCTTTGTCCAAGCTCCCAACCTCCAAGTCCACCACCTCCTGGAAACCCTTCCTCCAAGAGTACGAACACTAGGCCATCACCTCAGAAGCCACCGACTGCTTTCCTAGATGCATGTTGGACAATGAGACCTGGTGCCTTGCACCTAAGACAAAATGTTGTAACCACCACAACAGCAAGAAACAGGATGATACTCAACAGAACCCCAGCTCCCGTAGCCACAGTAACAGTCTAGCTTCAGCTGAGGAAGATGATGGGAGATGAGACATTCTTCAAAATAATCATTTTGACCCCATCCAACCTAATTCCCCAAAGTCAGACAAAATGTCATCTCTAGTTCCCCCTGAGCAGGCCACTGTTCCCACCTCAGAGCATGCTGGGCCCTTCTTGGTTCTGTCCACCTCTATCCTAGTTTCCTGGACTTCTGCTGTCGCCAGCACCACTCTGCCTACACTAGCTGACTTGGAGCTGGATCAAGCTACTGCTTAGGCCTCTACTCTGGTGTCTAAGAAAAATCTCAGTGCTTGAACTGCTTGTAGGTCTAACAACAGTTCTTTTAGGGAGCAGGTATTCGGTTTGCACTGTTCCTGTCACGTATATGCTGAAATACACAAATCACTAGTTAATCCACCTGGAAGGCCCGTTATTTCAGGGAATGGCTCACTTATGGAACCTTTAGCTAAATTTTTGGACTCCAACATTTCAGAACTAGCAAAAAATACACCAGCATATCTTAAAGATACAGAAGAAGTGCTGAGGCTACTAAGGGATTTACACATACAGGAAAATTACCTTTTGGTAACCTTGGGTGTTACGTTACTTTATACAAATATACTCCATGCAGAAGGCCTGGAAGCACTGAGATTTTTCTTAGACACCAGAGAAACCAAGGACCCACCCACAGAAGTTTTAATAAAACTAGCAAGATATGTTTTAGAATGTAATGTTTTTTTCTATAAAAATGAACTCTTCTTACAGCAGAAAGGACGGCCATGGGGGCAAGTTTTGGCCCCAGTCATGCCAATTTATTTATGGCTAAATGGGAAAATGATCACATAAGAAGTAACCAAAAGCCATTTCTGTGTCAGCTGGACTTATGGAAATGCTTTATAGATGATATTATCACCATATGGAAAGGTGAGTTTGAATCCCTATCTGGTTTTGAGAGGTACCTACAAGGCACTAACTAAAATCTCAAGTTTACAGTGAATAGTGATGAAAGTGAGATTAATTTCCTTGATCTTGGGCAGACTGGATGGACCTTGCGGTCTTTATCTGCTATCAACCTCTATGTTTCTATGTTAACATAAAAAAAGATGGGGGGTGGCTTACCACTGACCTATTCTGTAAACCTACGGATTGGAGCACATTATTACAGGCAAGTAGTAGCCACCCCTACCACACCATAAAAGTGTCCCTAAGTGTCAGTACACAACAATAAAGACAAATTGTGGCAACCAGAAACAGTATGAGGAAAGGGTGTTAGAACTTACAGACAGACTAAGAGAGAGAGAGAGGATATGGAGAAGGAGTCATTAGAAATGCAAAATCTGATATTGATACCATATCTAGAGAGAAACTAATGGAAGAAAAGGGATCTAGTATCAAACAAAAACAGGATGTTCAACAGTGTTTTGTTAGCACCTATACACCACAATCTAAAAATATCTCAGAAATAATGAAGAAAAACTGGCATGTGGCACTGCAAGATCCAGGCCTTAATAGGGTTACTACCTGGTCTGATTTCCGCAGGGCAGTCTTGATTTGGATAGCTGTGTCCTGAAAAAAACACATGAAAAATACTACATGTCCTGACTTTAAGTAGAAAAAATATTTTCTAACTTTCCACTAAATGTTGCAGAAAACTATAATACCTTAACTAAAATACCTTAAAATGATAAGAAACAATAGAAACTACTAGGAAACCACAATACTTAGCCTTAATTCTGATTATATACAGAAAACAAGTCTCTTGCATTGGCCGAGATTACATACTGTCCTTCGAAAAATCATGTTTCAGTAAGAACTGTCCCATTTTGGGCTTCTTAAAAGGTGGTAACCCTAGGCCTAAATGATATAGAAACCATAGGGCCTAAGTTTTATATACAGAAAAAGAAAAAGCATCAGAGATATAGTTATGCACTCTGTACAGCCAGTTGAAGAAAGGCCCAGAATGTGGTTGCCATGTAGAGAAAATCTGAGCACTAAATGTGGAAATTGTAAATACTGCCCACAAGCGCAGCACACCAGAACTTTTACAAACCCAGTTACTGATAGAGTCAATGATATTAGGTGCTTTATGACATGCAGCACCTGTGGTCTGATTTATCTAGCTGAGTTAAGTGTGGAGCCCATTACATAGGAAAAACAAAAAGCGCATTAAAGATTCATTTAGATAAACATGCCAGAGCCATAGAAAAATGGAGATCAAAAGAATGCTCTGACTATGCATGTTTTAAAAAGTAGAAACAAAACAGAACACTCCTTCCTCTTTACTGGTTTGGAGAAACCCACTCTACCTAGGAGAGGGGGAGACTATAAGAACTTGTTATTAAAAAGGGAATAATTCTGGATATTGTCTCTAAAAGGTATGGAGGGAAAAGGACTGAATGGTAGAATAGATATAAAACCATTTTTAAAGAAATGATGAGGTGCATTGTAAACATTGTTGTAAATATGAATATGGCTTTAGAATTAAAAAAATATTCTGGTTTTTGTTCACAGATATGCACTGGTCACCTTCAGTGACAGTAGTATGGATACCTGCATGTCACCGGGTTCCCATCACCAGGTTTGATCAATTTTATTTCCAAACATCAGGAGTAGGTGCCTTGGCCTGGCTTCATAGAGCACGCCTGTTTTTAAACAAAAAACTGTATTTTTGTCTAAATGCTTACAGATAAAAAATAAGCACGAACAGTTAACAGAAGTACTGTTCATTATGAAATTGATGCTATTAATGTGAATACTGTTTAAATTAAATAGTGCTGCTAAGATGAATACCTACATATTCTTTGTAAATAAGAAACATGTAAGAAATATAAAAACCTGGTTTGAAAAGGTCCACACATGAGTGTACATGCAATGTATGGGCACCTTATGAGAATTTTGTACACTGTGTCTTTAAGGAATCTCCCTATTTAGGTAGGTTCACCAGTATGATGTGATCACCTTTGTAAAAGCCTTGATTGGCGAAACGTGTCAGGTGACCAACGTCATACGAAGAGAGCGGGTGGAAGAATGAAGAAGTAACCTATGCGCTGCTTGGTTCATTGTGTTCTCATGGATTTTATGGATTTTGCTGTTTCTGAATAAAGTACCACTTATTGAGAATGAAGAGTGGCCAGGTGAATCCTTTTCCTCCAAGTTACACTTATTTATTAAGAAGCACTAAGTGTATTCAGAGCCCTTGGCAGATGCCGATCTCCCATGGCACCACAAACATTTGTTGAGTACTATTTAGATCATGGCACTGCCATCCTCAGTGCAGTTACCCCTTTTCTCACTTTGATCTCCGTGAGTTTACATACTATCAAGGCCAGTCTGACTGGCCTATAGTTACCTGGGTCATCCTTGGGTCCACTCTTGTGGAGTGACACCACATGTGCCGCTCTCCACTCCAGCAGCACCAATTCCAACTCCACAGATCTATTGAAGAGAACAGCCAGTGGACCCGCCAGATCCTCTGCTAACTCTTTCAGCACCCTGGGGGTGTATTTCATCTGGCCCTGGGGATTTATCCACCCTCAGGGCCAACAGACCTTCCATCACTCTTTCAATCCCGATTACCCCTACGGCTTCCCCCCCATTCCCTCCTTCCTTCTCCCTGCCCAAGGCATTGGTCCATCCTTTTCTTTTGTAAAGACAAAGCAGAATAATTTGTTTAATACCACTGCTTTGCTCCCATCTTCTTCAACCCAACCATCCCCCTTCCTCGGCCTAATAATGTTGTCATTCTTATCCCTCCTTTTGTTTATGTAATGAAAAAAGGCCTTTTCCCCATTCTTTATTCCTTCAGCTATTTGGAGCTCCTTCTGTGCCTTTGCCTGCTGCACCTCCCTTCTTGCCACCTTAGCTAGCTTCTGGTACTCTTCCTCATCCTCTTCCTTTGCTGTTCTTTTAAATCTTCTATAGGCTGCTCTCTTTTCCCTTACCACTCTGACCACCTCCCCATTAAACCAGCTTGGTGGTCTGGCTTTTGATTTTTCCCCCCTCATTTTGATACAACTGCTTGTAGCCTTCTGAATTGCCCCCCCTCCCAAAGGTGGTCCATAATTGGCTCACCCCATGCTCTCCTCCATACCCTCCAGGATTTCCCTTAGCACTTCTCTCACCTTTTTAAAATTTGCCCTCCTAAAATCCAATGTTGCAGTCTTAGTGGAGATGTCATCCTTGCCCAAGTCCAAACTGAAATACACTGTATTGTGGTCACTTTCATCCTAGGGTTCCCTAACTTCAATCTTCTGTACATGCTCCCCATTGATGAGCACTAGGTCCAGGATTGCCCCCTCCCAGGTGGCATCAATCGCACACTGAGTCATGAAGCCTTCCTGGATTGCATTTAGGATTTTCTGAATTCTGGCACAGGATTGCAGGGGCTGAGAGATCAGCAGAACTCAGCTTATCCAGGAGGAGTGGGTGGGACACCAAGTCAAAGGCCTTGGCTAGATTGATGAAGATGGCAGTTGTGATGTGTCCCTGATCCATCCCTGAGAAGATAGAATTAGTTACACACAACATGGAGGAGACGGTGGAGAGATGCTTCCAAACACCAGACTAGAAGAGGGAGAGGAAATCGGTTGAGCATAGGAAATGGGATAGTCTGGTGTAGACAAACTTCTCCTGCAGCTTTTTCAAGAGAAGGGAGAAGGAAGACTGGCTGGAAGTTACCTGGAAAGAAAAGGTTTCCCCCTTTGGGGAGTGGAAGAACTTTGGCCAGCTTCCAGGACTAAGGGACAGCACTGCGAGAGAAGGAGATTTTAAGTAGATGAGTCAGAGGGGATCTTAATGCAGGAATGGAGATATGGAGTAGTTTAGGATCCAGTCCATTAGGACTGGATTTGCACAGGTTAAGGGAGTAAAGGGCTGTCAGGATTTCCTGGAGATTATCAAAGAGGAAAAGGAAACCCTGGGAGGGAAGAGAGGAGGAGGAGGGAGAAGGAACATGAGATGCAGCAGTGGAAGCTGGTGAATGAGTGGAAGGGACAGCACAAGTAATGAAAAACATTTAAGTGAGCAGCACACAGGTGAACCATTTACCTGAAGGACCAGAGGAGAAGACTGTGTTTGAGGGTCAAAGAGGGAGTGAATCACTTTCCAAAACTTAGAGGGGTACTTAAGTTTGTTCTGAAGGTTATCCTTCAAATATTGTAATTTTACAACCTGGACAGATTTTGTGATAGTCCTGTAAAAGAGGAGGCCAGGAAGGCAGTGAGATAATGTGTAAGGTTCCCAGGCAAGATCTTGGGACTTGCACAGTTCAATGATTTTGGGGATAATTCAGGGGTGGTGGTGGGTTTTGACCCAGGATTTCCTGAGTGGGGCATTCTTGTCCCAGACAGAGGTGAATTTTGAGTGAAACAGAAAGAGGGCAATGTCAAGTTTCAGTGACAGAGGGTATGAAAGTCCAGTCTGCAGCAGCAAGGTCATTCAAGAAAGCAGTGGTGTTGAGTGGCGAGAGGGACCTAGTCTATACATATTTAGGGGTGGAGGGTGAATTCCAGATCTTCCTAACACAGAATATCATGCAGCAGTCACTAAAAGTGTCTAGCAGATTACCTGATGCAACAATTCCAGTGGGAGTGGGAGGAGAGAACCCAGTTCAGAAGGGAATGGTTATGAGAGTAAGGGTTGAACCAAGTGGGTTCTTCTACTCCCAGCTTCCTGTGTACATAAAATCAAGTCACATCCCACATAATTGGGGGTACTATTTAGTCCTGAATCTGTTGTAATACCTCCAACTATTATTGCACAGTACAAAGCTTTCCTCAACATTATTGCTATCGAAGCAGGAGAAACTTTCCACTGTTTGAATTTAGTCAGTGCCTGCCTTATGTAATCAGGAATATGTAGTTTCCTATAAGCCCCTGAGAACTTAAAAGCCCCTCTCCCCTAACTGTCTAGAATTGGGTGTAACCACTTCTGTGCCAGAAGGATACAAGCACAGGTCTTACCTACCAGTATAGGGGCAAGGTTACTATGAATGAACATTACACAAAAGAACACTTTGGGGTAAACCATCCAAAGTCCCCCACTGTTACTTCCCTAAACGTTATGCACTGTAAGTCTGTTCCCCACAGTGCTTGAAAAAAATAGGCTAAACGAGTAAGTTTCTAAGCAACTAGGAGGGGGAAGACATGGCTAAGATGTAAGAACTGAGGGAGCAATAATGTCTGCATCAAGAAAACCTGTTTTTTCTTAGGGAAGAAATATTCTTCCATTCTATCAGCTTAGCCTAAGTCACATTCAGTTTTTCTTCCCAGTTTTGTACAGCTGCGTTCCTAGTACCAAATCTAATTTACAAAATAGTTATGCAGTACTCAACTATTTTTATACCTGCTATATCCCTCAACTATTATGGTGCCATGTGCATTACTACCTCTTCTCACCACCCCTTTATTCTTATATTGTGCTTATTCCTCCCTTCCTCTCCCTATCCCACCCAGCACTCTTACCCATCCAAACTGCATGCACACATGCTTGTTTATCACCTCAGCTATCTCACCCCATATATGTACTCCTACCCCTTGTATGTGTACTACTACCTCTCTGTTCTCTTGCTAGTGTCTATAATTCTTTCACTGCCTTCTCCCCTCATTATATTTTGCACTTTTAATTTTGTGTATGACTGCTGTACATATTCCATAACACCTCCTGAGTCAGCTGCTGTATCACATTTGTAAACCCCTGTCCATTTTGTACACATGTTATACACCTCAATAGTAGGTATCTAACATTAATACTGCTCTTCATCAGTTATTGTCTGTGCTATTGCACCTGGGTCATGCCCTCACATGGTCAACAAAGTGAAATAAATAAATAAAATAAAATAAAATATGGGAGGCATGGAGGCCCAGCTTGGAACCCCCCAAGGCATATGGCTTTCCCTTTCTCCAATTAATTTTTGTGCCCAACTCAGAAAATGTACCCAGTTGTCTGTATTGTAGGATCAGAATTTTCAGTGCCTGTCATGATACAAACATCATCATCATCTGCTAAAGTCTTTGTTGAGGAGGAGGAGGTGGGATTAAGAGTGATCCTTAATATGTTATCATACATCTGTATCATTTTAAGCGAGGTGTCCATAGCAAAGTCATATAGCAGGGAGCTTAATGGACACCCCTGCTGAACACCTCTGTATAGCTCAATATGGTACCCCAGAAAACAATGAACATTTGGAATGGCAACAGCATTTTTATAAAGTGCAGTAATCCTACTTATCAAGGAGAGCAAAAACATGCAGGATCTCATATGCTTTTAATACTTTTGACAAATAACTATGTATAGCTTTGTCAGGATAGCCTCATTCACTGAGTTACATGTTTACTCAGAAAATACATAGTTGTAAATAGTAACAAGTTTGGGACCTAAATAATCACAAAATACTAATAAAATTATGGAAGTAATCTATCGGAACCTGGGACACTGTTAATACTCAGAGACTTCACAGTCTCTGTCACTTCTGCTAGACTAATGGGGTTAGTCATAGCAGTGAACACTTCTGGTAATGGAATGTCCAGCATAGACAAAAGGGTGTGATCCCACATGATGGAAGGTGTACAGCCAAATGTCTGGTTCACAGTGGTATGAACTTTGTTCACAATATTGCCTTGCTTAGTGTGAATGAGACCATCTGTATCAGAATGGATAGATGTTCTGATCCTCCCCTACACCCGATTCCTGATAGTTTTTGAAGACATCAAGCTGCTGCTTATGTCACTGTGCCCCAGCCTGTGCTTCAAGTTTCAGTGGCAGAACTCTGCATACTGAAACATTTTCATTGTCAACTTAACAGTGTCAATTTGTTGTTTTACGTTAGTCTTTTCCTCTGTCATAAGGGAAGTTAACCAGTGCAAATGTGATCAGGCTTTCAAATACTCATGATATGTTGAAAAGCACATCTAGGAAGAGCATCTGGTGCTGGTTTCAATTTAAACAAACTCTGGTCAGAGCCAATATAGCTGTGGAGAGCTTTTGAGATGTTTTTACCCATTATTTCTAATGAACTTGTACAGTGCAATCTGTGGAGAGGCAGTTTCAATGTGATCTTCCTTTTACATATTTTTACAATGTGTTTTCCTAGAATATGCCTGCTGATTGCTATATATTTAGCCTGGATAGTTCACAGAACAAATTACATCTTATTTTCAGTGGGGTTCTACACCTGCACAATATTATGCAACATTGTGTAAAATAAGAATGCAATAAAACCAATATTTTACATCAGGGGGATATATTAAGTGCTGGATTGATGCATAAGCAGAAAGATGCATTGCATAAAGAGGGTGTGCCACATGGCACTGACACAATTATTCAAAGAGAATGCACCACCAGTACAGGGTGTGCATACAGTGAAACCCACCTGGATAAAGTGCAGCACTGCAGAATTCTGCAGTAGAGTTACTGCAGCAAACAATGCAATTTCAAAGGGAGTTAATCCCTTTTGTCATGCAGTAAACCTGTGATACTGCACTTCATCCTGAGGGGCTTCATTGTTCCTGCTGAAAATGTGACCCAGGATGGGAGTCACAATGTAGGTGGCCACCAGGTCAGGTGCATCCAGGGTGACCCCGACTGAATATCTTCCAGGGTGAATGCATGGCACATATCAATATTCACTGCAGCCTCCATGGGCGATATTCAGCCCAGGAATGCAATTGAACCCATTTGTATGTTGGCATGGGGATGAATGCGCTGGAGCAGGTCTCAGTCCCAAGCCCTGACTCTGATCACTCCCATGTGTGACT
This sequence comes from Neoceratodus forsteri, assembly GCA_016271365.2. NCBI lineage: Eukaryota > Metazoa > Chordata > Ceratodontiformes > Ceratodontidae > Neoceratodus > Neoceratodus forsteri. Next base: position 534,264,126 of record CM057449.1, on the reverse strand, counting down.
GGCCCTGAAGTCTCTGGTGGTACAGTGACACCACCCCACCTGTTCCACCAGCCCCAATAATACTGGAATCCAGCCTCTGTCAGTTCCACATTGTAGGGACCCCAATGCCATTCCTAATTGCACCTGAATACACCTACAGTCTATGTCCATAGTGTAGTGGCCCCCACTTCCCCTGAACGGTGCACAGACACCCCGCTCCCTGCCCCCATCCCATCCCATTGTGATGACTGTCTCTGTAATAGATCACACCACTCTATCAGTGGGTGGTGGAGCATTCACAGTAGGATGCTGGAATGTGTTATACATAAGCATGAGCTGTGTGTGGGTGATAAAACTCAGTGGCCATATTCCTCAGGCACTCACATGCAGATCCATCATCCCAGTGCTATTGCACTGCTTAGTGTGGATGATGGCCGATGCTGTACCCACTCACACAGGCCCCAAAACAGGCATGTTACAGCTGATCTCCCATTCATTTGTGCAATTGGGAAACTGCAGGTGAATTATCTATAGCCTGAAGCATACACTGCAAATGGCATTACAGGATACTGCACCCCATGGCACCTGAGATACTTCAGCAGTCTGGAGAGTGGTATATTACACAGGGAACAGGGGAGAGTGTGGACTTGCAATGGTGTATGACAGCAGGAAGATACAGCATGAGCAAGGCATGCATTGGATGTATGTAAATTCACTCTTCGGTTTGCCAGGGACATACACATGGCTGCATACACTGGAAGATCTGCAGCTGGCATGGTGTTCCAATGCACAGTATAGCCAGTTGGGTCATTCCAGAGTGCCGGTCCCCAGCCCGGGTTCAGTGCAGTCAATGGTTGGCCATGGCAGGGTGTGGAAGGCAGTACCAGTCTTTGCAACAGGTTGGGTATGGGGAGAGTAAGGGTCTCTGTGTATAGGGGCAGTCAAAGTGAGTCCTCTAGACTATGGATATAGACCATGGTTTCCTCTGGTGCAATCAGGTCTGGGGGTAGCCTACACTATGGAACTCTTCAGGGATGGAGTTGACTAGATTGGGAATGGAAAGGGGGGACCTCTAGTCCACATGGGCTGCCAGGCTGCTGTGCACCTGGGTGCACATCTGCAGCCTACATGTGGGTGGCTGGCTGGGTTAGGCCAGCTATTCGTGGCCTAACTCTGGGCCACAGTGCTCTGGACTATGAGGGGCACATTCCCATTGAATATATTACAGCATGGCATATGCATGAGATTGCCCCCTTGACTTGAATATCATACCATTTGTGTGTGCCCTGGCCCATTCCCTTGTGGCTGGCACATCCCACATGTTTGAATATCACGTTGCTGCACACTGTTGGAGTTGTGCAGCACATCTTCCTTTTCCACTGGAATGTACTGTATATCCCCTTGAATATGGGGGCCCTGGACTAGGTAGCCTGAATAAATACATTATAAAAATGGTAAAATCGTGACCCCACTGTAAACAAGATATTGCATCTAATCTGGGACAGCCTGAGTAAATACAGTGCAAAAATGTGTAAATGAACATCCCTGTGACAATGAAATGTAGCATCTTCCCTGCACTATCCAGGATACAAAATATAGGATAAGAAATATTCAGTGCTCCCAGATCCAAATAACCATTACCGTGTAAGAAGCATTCACTTTCTTTGTGTTTTCCCCACAAAGGCAGAATCAAATCCCTGTACATTTTTCCATAGGCCACTGGTTCCTTATTTATGACTTTCTTCTTTATTTATTATACCAGCAGCCTTTTATTAGGAAAAGAGCTCTGATTTGCTCTTCAGTATTAATATTATATGTCATGATGACCTTGGAATGATTTGGATTTATATCCTATGCATAAGGCATAATGGGGGACTACAAGAAATAACAAATTTCAAGCTCATTATTTCATGAACTATACTCAAAACTTGTAATCACAAGTCAGACAATCTTTGAAAAGATACTAGCAATTCCCATAAACAAATGTATTGCAAATAGAGTCATATATTTATACATCTTATAGTTGTTAGGTTTCAGACAAATTCTCAAATACTTTTTTCTGTCCACCTGATGGAATCTTGAATGAGTTAAGTAAATGTTATTATTTTATCAAGGCCCCCGATCCAGCAACTCAGCAAATACACACTCAGTATATCATATTATAAAATAATAAAAAACAGTCTTCTGTTTGCAGTTGTTTGATCAGGAATTTTATAAATGGTATACGTTCCTTTTTGTTACATCTATGTTGGTCCAATAAAAGGTAGCAAATCATTTGCTTCTTTATCACTTACTGTTTGTCAGCAGTTAATTCATTAGATGAGGTCTCCCTTGCCAGAGTTTGACTGTTCCTCCTTCCCTCCCTCCCCCAAACATACACACACACACACACACACACACACACACTTACTATAAGAGATCTCAGTAGCTCTTATCTGTTACGTTTGGGAAGCAGACTACAGCCCTTCTGTCAAAAGCAAATTTATGTATTTAGTCTGGGAAGTTTACTGAAGACCTGGCATTTTATTAGATAGGTCTTGAAAGGTTAAAAACAGTGTAAATCTTCACAAAATTTGCTGGAAAAGGGTGACATTTATGAGGTATGAATCTTTCTTGAAAAATATTCATCCCCAACTGAAGTGAGATGCAAAAAAAATGTGTAAATGCTAATCATTTAAATGTGCAAGCTGTTGCATTTTGAAGTGAGTAAACAAATCTCCAGTTTGATAGGCAACCAATATTTCAGTTTCCTAATGTCCATCAGATAAGCAGCTTGGAATTATGTCTTCAACATTCTAAACAGAAAGAAGGGAATATTTTATTTTACTTGTCATAGTGATTTGTAGATGTGGAATTATACATTGAAAAGTCTAAAAAATGAGTTCCAAAAAACTCCATTTTCAAGCTACAGATAGCAAAATGTCTGTAGGCTCTGCCCACAGCCATAAAAATGAGTCGGCAAACACAGTTTGGATGCAAAAATGAAAAGAAGCCCACGGCTCCTTTGCATTTATGCATCCAAACTGTGTTTGGCAACTCATTTTTTAACTTGAAACCAGCACCAGTTGCTCTTCCTAGATGTGCTTTTCTTGTATGTGGTATTGAGTGAGCACCTGTCTTTCTGCAGAGTGCTCCCTTCTTGCGTGTTTTTTATTTGTTTGTTTTTTTTTTTTACTCATGATATGTTGTCTAGGATTTAGATTTAACAATTGTCCTGAAAAAGGTTTTGAAAATCCTGCTTAGAATCTTCCCATCATTCTTAGGTGAGTATCTTATGCACATGTCACTGATAAATGTGCTTGGTACAACCTATGCCATGCTGTTATTATTTCAGCATATTCTAAAAGCGTATAGTTTAACTTCCAGAAACTAGGTTTATTATGAGTTCCCCTCCCAATGGCACAAGCACAAGATAAGGCTGGATGGTTTGACGTTTCTGTTGCCATCATAGTAGCTTTTTAAATGTGAAAGTTTGCTGAAAAAAAATAAATAGTTGTTTTCAGTAGTCGGGGAACTTGTGACATACTGTATGATTTTCTACCAGCCTTTTCCACCAACATATATCTGTCACAGAGCCCCACTCTAGAAAGCATGTAATTTAAGAAATTAGAATCACTATATATTTTTTCAGTACCCCTTTAGCCTCTTGAGATAGCCCACAATTAAAATCTACCCCCAAATAATACATTTATTTGAATGCAGGTATGGATGTATAAGTTTAAATAGTGCCACTGTGGTAGCGGGAGTCTGTGGGGCATAGACACTTATTTATAAGCAGAGATGATGATTTAAGCAAAAAGAGTGGGGGAATTTTTATTGAAATCAAAGACCAAAAATACAATACCCTGTATAAGTCAGATTTACAAAACAGTGAACAAAAAAGAGCAACAGAAAGGAAACAATCAGAAAAATACAGTTACCTCACTGCTAAAAACATAAACTGGGTGTTAAAAGGTAATTAGCCAAAATTAACTCCTATAAGCAGACAAAAAACAGAAACTTAATAGGACATTCTAAAATTAACAAAACAGTAGCGGTAATTTATCAAAATAGAAATCCAAAAGACAAAATGATGCATAATCTCAAAATTCAAAATACATATACATCAATAAGCAGACTGCATAATACAAAAAAAAGTCAACAGGCAACAAAGGCAAACTAAACAAAAACAAAATAAATGCATTTTTTCCACCCAAAAACAATAATGGTTTTCAATCGGCAAGTCTAGGAAAAATAAATACAATCCCCCCACCCCCCTTTCAGGCAATTTGGAAAGTGAAGTTGCATTGAAAATTTAGTACTCAGCACAGTGTTTTCCTATTTTGGCTAGACACAAAGTCAAAGTGAACTTTCCATTGCTGTAAGTTAACCAATGCCATTCTGCCATAAAATAGTTATCCCACAGACAATCCAGGGTTGGGCAGTTTTAATTTTTCCTTCATCCAGGGATCTACTGTATGTAGGGGTGATAACCACTCCAGAACCAGTGGGGACCATATCTTCTCCAGACTGGATATTGCCACTCCCAAGTTTGCCTTTAAAAAAGGGACACAAAAAAAACAGTTGGTTAACCATCCCTATGTCACCCTCTGACAAAGTCAAATAGCTTACCCCCATTTAATAAGGTTTAGGTGGCTCCTCCATACTGTCTTGGAAAAAATGCTGCATAAAGTGGCTTCAACCACCGATTGGTGAAGAAACACATAATTCAAGAACTGGAAACGTGGAATGATCATTGTCTTAATTAAAAAAAAATCTTTTGCATTTGGTAATTATTTTGCATTTCCACAGGTTAACCTTTCCCTGTGCAGTCTCCAAAATGCTTTCCCAGTTTAACAGACTGGAACTGGTGCATCCAAACTTAATGCCAAGAACTGTAACTATTTTTTCAGTAACTTGAAGGCCGCCTATATTTGTGTAGGTACATTTAACTGGGTTACCTCCAAGAATTATGCCTTTACATTTCATAAGCTTTGTTTTTGCCACAGATACCTTTGAATACTCAGTTAAACCCCCTAGGGCTAATTCTCTATGCTGCACAGAGTCTGAAAATAGACAAATGTCAGCATAGGCCAAGAATTTTAATCCTGGGGCTTGCCCAACCCTTATGCCAACAACAGATTGCGCATATTGCATTTTCTTCAGTGCAGGATAAAGGGCAAAAACATAAAGGAGGGGACTCAGGGGACAACCTTGTTTCACCCCTAAGGTTGTGCACACAAAAGTTTCAATCCACTCATTTATATATGAATGAACTGTAGCCTTCCTGTATAATGTTTTAAGTCATCCAATAAAATGAGCAGGTACTCCATACTTCTCCAACATTTTGAACAAGAGATTATCAGAGATGCTTTAGGTAGGAGCCTGGCATGAAGAATCTTTGCTAAAATCTTTATATCCACATTCAATAAACACAGTGGGTGCCATTGTTTAAGTTCCAGCCTAGCCCCTTTTTTAACAAACTCTGATCAGAGCCAATACGGCTGTTCAGGGCAATGTTGGAGAATGCATGCAGCGAGACCAGGTAAAAGGTCAGCGATCTCACCACACCAGAGCCAACAGAGCCACCTGCCATGAATCAGAGCCACCTGCCATGCGCAAGATGGCAGCTCTGACAGACCGGTGCATGTGCGATACTCATGCATGCCCAGTTTGAGTCAGAGCTGCCACATCAGTTCCGCAGTTGCGGAAAGTAGTGTGCAGGGGACAGGGGGGCTGAGCACTGCAGAGGGAGGCCGATTAAGGGGGAATGTGAGGAAATTCTTTTTCACAGAAAGGGTGGTAGATGCATGGAATGGCTTACCACAAGAAGTAGTGGCTATGAATACAGTGCAGGGCTGCAAACAGGCATGGGATAGGCATAAGGGAGCAATACAAATGACTATGAATAGATAGGTCACTGACATAGCAAAGGCCGATGGCACATTTATAAGGTAGAAAAAGAAATGGGCAGACTGGATGGGCCTTGCGGTCCTTATCTGCCGTCAACTTCTATGTTTCTAAGCTGTGTCCATGGAGGGAACAAGAGGAGGAGACACCGCAGACAACCAGCAACTTCAATGCTGTGGACAACAGACCACATCATTGTCGGAGAAGGCGGCGATTAGTTCCTCTTTTTCTCCTACAGTGATGTGATCCCAAAATGACTACAGGACTCCATCCATGCAGCCATAAAAATATATATCATGAAAGCTTTAAACATATCCTGAGATGCCTGGTTATTGTCTAACATGTCATTATATGATGCCACTAAGGCCTGCCCCAACATGTCATTATATTCCTCTTAGAAAATGGGGAGAATAAAATAGGCTTTCTGATTGGCTGAAAGCACCAACTACTGTAGCTGATCTGGTATGAGGCAATAGACCAGGAAATAATAAGTCCCAGTCTCTGTTTGCCTCATTTCATTCCGAGATTAATGTGCCCATAGAATAAAAAAAAAACGAATCCAGCCATGATTTCTTTTCTCGCTTAGCAAGCGAGTCTCCCCCCCCCAACTCAAAATTACAATGACTCAAAATGTAAATGGGCTCAATTAAAATCAAGGCACTTGCCACATTTAATGATAGTCTGCATTGTCATACTGAAATAAAGTAATGAAGCAGTGCTGGATTTTGGAGGGGTAGCAGAGGAATGGAAGCGGAGCCTTCACAGTGAACCATCTCGCTCACACAAAATGGGAAAACTTCAAACAGTAGCATTTGTCTTCCCAGTTAGCAAGCAAGTAGTGATGTGCAAAGTTAGAAAACTTCACTCCATGACTTAATTTAAGAATTCACCTCATTTCGAGAGTTATTTTGCCTTGTGAAGTTCAGCTTTGTGGTAAATTGATAACACGATGAAATATGAAATTGGCAACTGATGGTAAAGTGAGTTAGGAACTGGCTAAGGGACAGGACTCAGAGGGTGGTGCAAAATAATGAAATCCGAGGAGAGGGAGGTGAACAGCGGCGTGCCACAGAGGTCAGTGCTGGGGCCAGTCCCATTCAATGTCTTCATTAGCGACACTGCAGAGCATCTGGAGGGAAAGGTGTGCCTCTTCACAGAAGACACCAAGATCTGCAACTAAGTGGACACACCAGAGGGGGGGAATGAGAAAGGACCTAAGCCTATTGGAGGAGTGGTCGGGCATCTGGCAGTTGAGTTTCAGTACTGAGAAGTGCAAGATCACGCACCTGGGTCACAGGAATCCAAGGGAGGAGTACAGGGTGGGTGGAGAAATTCTGGCCACCACAAGTCAGGAGAGAGATCTGGGGGTTATCATATCTGATGAATTGAAGGTGACCAAACCGTGTGAAAAAGTGATGGGGAGAGCAAACAGACATTAGGGTGTATCAGGACGGGCATAATAAGCAGGAGGAAAGAGGTGATGGTGCCACTGTACAGATCTCTGGTGAGACCTCAGTTGGAGTACTGTGTCCAGTTCTAGAGACCACATCTCTGGAAGGACATTGACAAAATGGAGAAAGTCCAGAGAAGGGCAATGAAGATGGTACATGTAGTGCACCAGAAACCTACGAAGAAAGACTTAAGGACCTTAATATCTATTCACTGGAGAAAAGAAGGAAGAGGGGCGATATGACAGAAACTTTGAAGTACCTTAGGGGAATAAACAGGGTACAGGTGGAAAGCATATTTCAGAGAAAACTGCACAAGAACAAGGGGGCATGATATGAGGCTGAAGGGTGGAAGGCTCAGAGGTAAAGCTAGGAAGTACTTTTTCACTGAGAGGGTGCTGGAGCCATGGAACAGCCTTCCAGCAGAAGTAAGTGGTGGGTGCAAAAACAATATGTGTGTTTAAGCGTGCATGGGATATACTTAACAGTACCTTGGAGATGTGCAGAGCAGAACAGCCGCAGATCAAATATGATCAGGGGCTGCATCAGTGAGTAGGGAAATGGGCAGACTAGGTGGGCTGTATAGTCCTTATCTGCTGACAGATTCTACTTTTTTATGTTAACTCCACCAGTGGAGTTTGGTACAGAGGCAAAGTTTGCAATGTACTATGATATTAGAGGTCAGATGTTGCTGAAACAAGCTGTATGCCAATGAGGAGGAGTCTGTCTTTGGTGCAGTGTTTTAACGAAAGAATAGGAGAGAAGTCTGTGTATGCTTAACTGAGGAAAAAACTTCTAAAACACATATCAAAACTGAGTTTTTTTCAATCCAAATTGCTCACAAATTGTTGTAGAGGGCCTTGTACTTCTAGATTTGTGTTTTTTGTTTATTTGTTTTGGTGATTATTTACTTCAAAGTAACAGTTTCTGTTACATGCGTACATACCAAAAAGCCAGTAGAAGAAGGCCATTTGGTCTATCAAGTCTGCTCATATTGCAGGGTCCATAGCTTGAGCTAATGTCCCTGCCCTCCCTCCCCACTTCTCCCATCCTCCTTACCCATGACCCTTACCCTCTCCTTATACCTGTCCCAGCCTCTCTTAAAGCTGCCCACTGTCTTCAATGAGATTACCTCTTCTGGCAGCACATTCCAAGTATCCACCACCCTCTCTGTGAAGAAGTGCTTCCTGACTTCCCTCCTAAACCTTCCACCCTCCAGCTTAAGAGTGTGCCCACTCTTGTTATGGTTGCTACTCAGCTTAAAGAGACTCTCCTTATCAACCTTATTTATCCCTTTCAAGTACTTAAAGGTCCCAATCATGGCTCCCCTCTCTCTCTCTCTCTCTCCCCTGTCTTCCAGGGAATACATGTTATGTGCCCTCAACCTCTCCTTATATGCCTTTGTCAGTCAGTCTGTGAAGTAGTGGGGTATGTATTGTAAAGCAAGGCACGTTAGAAAGATCTGGAGCCTTTTTGTCTAAGCAGGAGAACTGTGTTGTATTTTGGTTTTCTCACTCTTTCTTGTTCATCAGTTTTGATCTGTAGTGAGTAATTTCTCATTTTTATGTTCGCTGCGCAACACACACAAGAGAACATCTTGCTATGAGAGTGCTTTTTGAGGGGTGCAACACTGTCAGTCCAATGCGGAGTGGTCTGCAAGGGACATGTCAGTGCCTCACCCATCATTGACCAGACTAATCATGACACAATTTTGGCTTGCTGGGCGGAAACTTTGTGGATTTGAAAAGAAAAAGCCAACTCAATCATGAGTTGGCTCTTTCCTTTGATCTGCGATGCCCAGCAAGCATAGCTGATCTGTCAAGATCAGCCTGCTGAGAAATTTCAGACATTCAGGAAGAGCCCCATGCTGCTGCCGATGTCAGTTGTAAGTAAACTGTCCATCAATGTTAGTTCCTGGTGCCCCATAACTGTCTCCTCCACCCAACCCTCCCTCTCAGCACCCACCATCCCACACCCCTCACCACAAGCATAGCACTGACACTGAGAGTGCCAAATCCCCCAGTGTTGTTGTCACCATCTGAAATAAAGAAAAGCATCCCTCGTCATTTTTTAACCCTGTAAAAAAGAAAAATGTCCATCAATGTCTATTGCACCTTTAGTCCCACCACCCATGCCTCTCACTCAGCACCTATCACCCCACACCGCCCAAGCCATTACTTACCCACTTGGGGTCCAACACCATAATCCTCTGTGGACTGCAAACACGTCTTCACTCTTCAAAGCTGGACCATGAACTGAGGAAATCAGGTGTGCAGTTCAATGTATTTCAATGAGGTTTTGAACTTAGTAGTATAATTTGGCCATTTTTGAATATTTTTGCCCCACATTTTCAACATGCCTTTTTGGGACCCCCACCTCATGAACAACTGCAGTAAAATTAGGCAAATTTGTCCGAAAGGTGATTTTGCAGTCTCTGTGCGAAATCATCTTTTGAGCAGGAGTTGAAAATGTTATCTGCCCTTATTCATGAGGCAGGGTCATAAAAAGGCTATGTTGAAAATTTGGCATAAAAATATTTAAAAACAACTAAGTGATGAGCCTACACTGAAATTTACAAACACAGGCTCATAACTTTGGTAATTTTCAATATTTTGACCCCAAATTTTCAACATAGTAATTTCTTCACAGCACCTCGTGAATGTGACAGCTGTCATTTTTCAAATCCTGGCCAAAATGTGTTTTTGCACCCCAAAAGGTGATTTCTCAGTCCCTGTATGAACTCACCTTTCAGCCAAGAGTTGAATATTTTCTCTGCACTTGTCCGTAAGGTGGAGTCATAGGAAGGCTATGTTGAAAATTTGGGGCAAAAAATATTAAAAAACAACAAAGTTATGGGCCTACATTGAAATTTACAAATGCAGACCACAACTTTGGTAATTTTCAATATTTTGACCACAAATTTTCAACATTGCCATTTCTTCACAGCACGTCATGAACGGGGCAGCTGTCATTTTTCAAATCCTGGCCAAAATGCATTTTTGTGCTTGTGGTGCAAAATCACCTTTTGGGCAGGATTTGAAAATGTTCTCCACCCGTGTTCATGAGGTGGGCTTATAAGAAGGCTATGTTGAAAATTTGGGATAAAAATTTCAGAAAACTACAAAGTTATGAGTCTATGTTGCAGTTTTTCAATGCAGACTCATAACTGTGGCTATATTCAATATTTTGACCCCAGCTTTTAAACATACCAATATTTTGACACCACCCCATGAATGTAACAGCTGGCATTTCTCAAATCCTACCCAAAATGTGTTTTAACACTTGTAGCACAAAATAATATTTCAGACACTGTTTTATGAATGACTCCTTTTTGGGACGCCACCTCATGAATAATTTGCAGTAAAATTAGGCAAATTTGTCCAAAGGTGATTTTTGCGCTCACTGCATGAAATCACCATTCAGGCAGGAGTTGAAAACATTTTTCTGCCCTTGTTCACGAGGCAGGGTCATAAGAGGTTACGTTGAAAATTTGGCATAAAAATCTTTAAAAAAAAGTTATTAGCCTATATTGAAATTTGCAAATGCAGGCTTGTAACTTTGGTAATATTCAATATTTTGACCCCAGATTTTCAATGTAGCCATTTCTTCACAGCATCCCATGAATGTGACAGCTGTCATTTTTCAAATCCAGGCCAAAATGTGTTTTTGCTCCCCAAAAGGTGATATCATAGTCCTGGCATAAAATCACCTTTCAGGCAGGAGTTGGACATTTTCACTGCACTCCTTCATGAAGTGGGGTCATAAGAAGGTGGCTATGTTCTCTGCATTTGTTCATGAGTTGGTCTCCTAAGAAGACTATGTGGGGTCATGAGAAGGCTAAGTTGAAAATTTGGGGTAAAAATATGAAAAAACAAATGTATGAGTCTACATTACAATTTTTCAGTGTATACTCATAACTGACAATTGTCAATAAATTGACTCCAACTTTTAAACATAGCCATTTTTTGGATACCACCTCATGAATGCGACAGCTGTCTTTTATCAAATCCTACCCAAAATGTGTTTTAATACTTGTGGCACAAAATGATATTTCAGCAATTGTTTTATAAATGTCACTTGTCATGTTCAGAAGGAGTGGTCATAAAAAGATTATGTTGAAAATTTGGGGTAAATCTGTGAAAAAACAAATAAGTTATGAGGAAACAAATTGTTCCAAAACTTGTATTTATTTAAAGACTGGTAACTGGGAGAGGCACACTGAGCGGAGGCTCCTTTTGAGTTGTAACCTGGGGAAGGGGGAAAAGGAGGTACAAGTACAGTTAAATAATACAAGAATACGAAAACTGCAATAACACAAGAATACAGAAATACGATTCATAAGTGCATAGACATTAAGATAAGCAGATAGTACATGGATGCATAGTCTCAGGCAGCCACAAAAAAATTGTACACAACACCATAGATAACAACACATATGCAACCTGAGGAGGTGGGGATAGCTCTGAGTGGTGAAGGAGCTGAGATGTGATGGGCCCAGTTGAGGATTAGTCGGGTCGTGGGCATGAGCAAAGCAGAGGAGGGGAGAGATAAAGGGTACATGTAACAAGACTTAAAGAGGGCAACATACACAGTGAGGTGAGCAGAGAAACACAGAAACATAGAATTTGATGGCAGGTAAGGGCCGCTTGACCCACCTAGTCTGCCCATTTCTCTACCTAACAGATAAGCTGCATATCCTAGTTAACCAACAGCCTACTTCCTCCTACCCCCCATTAGAATTGCCTTAAGTCTGTCCCATGGATTCTTGAATTCCCCCACTGTTTTTGACTCTAAGATCTCCTCAGGAAGGCTGTTCCATGCATCTACAACCCTCTCTGTGAAGAAATACTTCCTCACATTACCTTTGAGCAGTCCCCCCTCTAGCTTCAAATTGTGCCCCCTTGTTCTTGCACATCTCTTTTTCTGAAAGATGCTACCCTCTTGGACTTTGTTGATTCCCTTGAGGTACTTGAAAGTTTCTATCATGTCCCCCCTCTCCCTCCTTTCCTCGAGGCTATACATCTTAAGCTCCTTTAGTTTTTCTTCATATGTCTTCTGATGCAGACCCTGCACCATTTTGGTTGCTCTCCTCTGGACAGCCTCCACTCTGTCTATGTCTTTGTGGAGATGGGGTCTCCAGAACTGTACACAATACTCCAGATGTGGTCTTACCACCTGTCTGTACAGAGGGCAAACAACTTCCTGCTTTCTACTGGTGATGCCTCTCCCCATGCATCCCAGCATCCCCCCAGCCCTTCTTACTGCCTTCTCACATTGCTGACCCACCTTCAGATAATATGATATGACTACCCCCAGGTCCCTTTCCATTTTTGTTGTTGTCAGTATCTCACCCCCCGCATTGTGCACTCTTCCCCTGGGTTTTTGTTTCCCGGGTGCATTACATTGCACTTCTTTGCGTTGAATCTAAGTTGCCAGAGAGTTCCACTTGCAGGGGAAGTGGAAAGAGAATGCCACCTTGCCAGTGTTTGAGTGACGGTGGGTCAGGGCAAAGAAGTGGAGGTCAAGGTTATGGAGACTATAGGAGGTGTGGGCAGAGGGGCATAGAAGGGTGGCTAGGTAGGGCGGGAGTAAACCGAACCAGTATTTTGCAGAGATAATGGAGGTATGGAGGTTTCAGTGGGAAGTAAAACAGGGGAGACATAACAAGGAGTTAAGGATGCAATGATGGGTTCTGGGGAGGGGGGTGTTCAGAGTGAAATGACAAAAGGCATTGAAAAGGACATCCAGCCTGGAGAGGGTGGAAGCAATGGTGGACATGTATACAACATTGGCATAATTGAAAAGTGGCAGGATAGCCTTAGTGAGGAGGGTCCAGTGAACAGGGAGGGAGAAGGCATCTTTGTTTCTGTAGAGGGTCCCAAGTTTAGGGCAGAGTTTGGAGTGAATGTGGTTGACGTGAGTTGTGAAATCCAGGTGACTGCCCAGCCAAACTCCAAGGTATTTGTAGACCTGGACTATGTCCAGAGTTTTGCCATCAAGGGTGGAGAAGACAGGGTGCGAGGGGAGTTTGACTAGTTTCTGGGTCATTCCAAAGTTCATGGAGACTGTTTTGGAGGTGTTAACCTTTAGTAGATCTACCCCAAACCAGTTCAGGACATGGGTGAAGTCGGATGGCAGCTGGGAGGTCACCTCTGAGACAGAGGGGACAGAATTATAAAGGATAGTATCTTCAGCATAGAGGTGTATATGGGAGGAGGAGCATACGAGAGGAAGGTCACTAAATATAGAAAAGAGGATTGGGCTGAAGATAGACCCTTGCGGTACTCCTGTGAGGATGGGAAGGGGGGGAAGCACATCTCCAGTTTGCATGTATTTACAGCAGACAGAGAGGTAAGAATCAAACAATTTGACTGAGAGGGGGAAAGACCAACATATCCTAGCTTGGGGAGAAGGATGGGATAGGAACTGGAGTCAAAGGCTTTGGCCAGATCTATAAATATAGCTGAGGTAAGGTGGCCTGGGTCCATACCAATAAGAATGGTGTTGGTAAGCCTGAGCAGGGAGGAAACAGTTCAGTGTTTTTTCCTGAAGCCCAGCTGATAGGGGGACAGGAAACTTGTGGTGGTGAGGAAGTTAGTGAGTCTGGTGAGGATGAGGGATTCTTGGAGTTTGGCTAAAACAGGGAGGAGGTAGATGGGGCAGTAATTATCAGGTTGGGAGTGATCATCACCTTTGTGAAGTGGGATCACTTTGTGACCTTTCAGGTCTGTAGTGCTGTGCCAAGGAAGAAAGAGAGATTAAGTAGATGGGACAGGGGTGAGCGATGGCTGGGGCAGAGGTCCTAAGTATGAGTGGGTCGAGGCCATCAGTGCTGGATTTGCATGGATTTAGGATTAGTAGAGCCCTGAGGACCTCCTGGGCTGTGATATGGCAGAGATGACATGTATGTGAGACCTAAGAGGGTGACAATGCTGAGGGAGGGAATAAAGGGGACTTTGAGGTATGTGGGGTGTGTTGAGGGGTGGAGGGGTGGGCAGGAGTAGAGTGAAGGGGCACATGTTGTAAAGAAAGTGTTTAAGGTAGAGGCAACAATGTGTTACATTTACTCAAAACTTTATTTTTTGTACATTTTGGCCTCTAATGTTCAACATATACCTTGTGTTACCCCACCTCCTGAACATATCAATTGTCACTTTTTTCAAATCACCTCCAAAACTTGTTGCCACAGTGTCACAGCGAAATCCCCTGTCAGATGGGATTTTAAAAAGTTCCACCTGTCTCGATCATAATATCAGGTCCTAAAACGTTTGTTGGACATTTGGGATCAAAATGCGGGAGCCCACTTAAAAGTAGATATTGCCTCTCAGCTGTCCTATCCTGGGTAATAGCAATCTAACAATGTGTCAAAGCAGGATATCACTGAAAATGAGATATTGCAACTCATCTGCTGTATCCTTAGTAAATATATAGTAAAAATGTGTACAAGCAAGACCCAGTAGAATAGCAATACCATCGGTGAACATTTGGCATAGACAAATGTTTGTTATTTCTGTGGTTTACTTTTATGTGTGTCAGTAAAGTATTTGGTTATTATCTTTCTGTAGCATTTTTTGATAATCTTTTAGTTATAATTTTCTTAAAGTTGTGGTATTCTGTCACTTTTTGTTACACTTAATATTAAATTACCCTGTTATCCCTATATTTTTTTTTATTTTATTCCCTCTTATTTCCACACATTAATTTCTTTTATACTTTTTTATCATACAGTACTATTAAGTTTAAACTTGGACATTTGTGGTATTAAATCTAAAGGCCTTGTTTTTAATTTTGAATGTTATCTCATAACACATTCATTAATAATTTCAGTCAGAGATTTTGTCTACTTGAGTGTTCAGCTTATCTGCTGTGGGTATTATTTGACCTTGAAAAGATGCTCAGCAGTAGCAAGTTAATGGAATGCTGTTCATTACATTTAAATCTGTGATTTTTTGAAATAGGTACTTTAAACCAATGAGAATTTTTTTTTTTTATGTATTTTGTATGTATGATCTGGGTGTTAATAGAATGTGACTCTCTGAACAACTGTCATAAGTCTCTGAGGAAGGACTTCGTTGGTCTGGGGGCTTAGACATTGTTTTATTTTTGTGACATCTACGTTGGTCCAATAAAAGGTATTAGACTATGGGCCGGATATTCAGAGATGCACCAAAGGCCAGCACAGTGCAACTCAACTGTGCCATGGTGCAGTGACTGCGATATTCAATGGCTGCGCATGATGACATGCGCCAGTGCAACATGACTGAATATTGCAGGGATGCGCTATGGCGCAGCCAGAGGTGCGCCAGGGAGCAACCCAACCAGCGCCATAGTGCAACCAGTGATGCACAAGGGAGCAAAGGAAGATGCACCAAGGCACTGAAGGACCAGCCCTAGGCACTACTGGGAGCATGGTGGGAGGGGAACAGTGCAGGGAGGAAGTGAAGCCCGGCCGGGAACAGTGGCAGAGACTCACAGCGGTGGGCCACAGGTGACCACCTCCCACAGGGTGCACACAGGCAGACAGCCCCCTACCCCCCAGCACCAGCACAGTGTACGCAGGAAACAGGCGGCACCATTGGCCAAGGGTGAGCAGCCACCGCCCCCTGCTGGACAGCATGCCCCCACCCATCCAGACCACAGCAAGTCACACCCTGTCACATGGCGCCCAACACACACGCCACGCATCCTGTATAGCCAGCCCATGGCCATCCCAAGGCACAGCCACCAACCGAGGGGCAGGATACCACCATGCATGGCTCAAACAATGACACAGACACCCGCCATGCCACTGCAGCATGGCTCCACTCACCAGCTGCAAAGCAGACACTGACAGAGACTGGTAAGATTGTAAAATGTATTAAACAACTATATACAATTAAATCAGAGAGACAGGGTAGGAGTGTGAGGGATGGGGACAGGGGATAGGGACTGTACAGTGGGACAGGGAAAGGTAGGGGAAGGGAAGGCAGGGGCAAGTAGGATGTACGGATCCCACTATGGGCGGCCACAGCCTGCCGCTGCCTGATGCCTCCATTTCTGCCTGTCGCACAGCACCATCCTCCTCATCTGTTGTGCAACCTCCAATGTGGTGAAGGTGATCAGAATGATCTGCCACAGGAGCCAGCAGTACAGCGGCAGCCACAATCTCCTCTGGATGCCTATGACAAAGGAATGGACAAGTGATCAGTGCATGTCCATAGAAACCATACCCTTCCACTGTGTGTAGCAGACAGTGGGAACGCACGCCCCTGGAGTGGCACCCTGGCCATCCACCATGGGTAGGCTAATGCCTGCTGACACCCCTGCATGCCACAACAGTGGACATTGCCACCCAAGGGCCACCTGACAGCTCAGTGGCAGGCAGGTGGCACAGTGCTGCAGCAGCACCACAGTAGCACCAGTGGCAGGCAGACACACACCCATCCCACCAACAGCTGCCACATGTGCACAATGGCCACGCCATAGTGGCATGCACACCGCACAGTGTGCTACACACAGCTGACACAGTCAATGGCACAGGTGGCCATGGCTGCACCCCCACCCTTGCCGACCACCTGGTAAGGAGTAGAGGAACAGAACAGTGCCTACCTGCCTACTTCAGTGCTGCATGCATTGGTCCCACAGCCACTTCACCTCCTCCATGTGGACCAGCTCCCCCAGCCAGTTGTCCCACAGTGGCCTGTTGTGGCCCACCAGGCACCCCTGCCGTCCTAGCACAGCGTCGATCCTCAGGCCCTAGGAAAGGGACACAGACAGGCACACATCAGAACACAGACACAGCGTGAGCCCACCACCCCCACTCCTATGCACAGTGTGCGCCCCGTCCGGACATGACCCATAGGAAAGTGGCACAGGGCACGTGGTGTCTGGCAATGCCACACCACAGGGCACATGCTGACAGTGCTGCCCCCAGGCATGTCAGGCAGCCCAGCCAACACCATGGTACGGCAGTTGTGCACAGAAGTAGCATGTTCTGACTTACCTGGCCATGGCACAGTCCCCCTGTGGACAAGTACCTGCAGCACCCTCAGCCACTCAGGGTCCCTCCACATTAAGGTTACCGTATCGGTGGCAGCACTGTTCCCCAGTGTGTTGCACCCCAGTGGCCTGGACCAGGCCAACAGCAATGGCCTGCCACACATCTGTTCTGGCCTGCTGCAGGGGCTGCTGCCCAAACATGCATGCTGCACGTGGCTCAACCTGTGCCACAAGGTTCACCAGTTCCACCTGGCTCCAGTTGCAAGCATGCCACACACTATGCTGCCTATACAAGTGGTGATACAAAATGGCGCCCAGTAGCGCACTGTGCACAACGTGCGCTGTATGCACACCTCATGGAGGGTTGCAAGGTGTCGGCCAATCACACATCACCATGGATGCACGGCATGGGCATGGCCCACCCGGCACATGTAGCAGGAGTCCCAAGGGGGCATAGAGTCAGGGCAGGGATCAGAGTTCAGCACTTGCAAAGTGTGCATGGGCACTATAGGACCTATATTGCATAATGCGCAATAGGTCCTATAGCTCATGAGCACCATGGGCTCTATAGTGCACCATGCGCCATTGGGCCCTATGGTACACCATGCACCATGACCGCTATAGCACCTAAGCGCCAAAGGCCTTATAGCACCTGAGCACCATGGGCCCTATTGTACCTGAGCGCTAAAGGGTCAATGGTGCATTGCCCTAGCACACAGTATACAATAGGCGGGAGCACAAGCCACAGCGCATGTGTATTGTGGGCAGCGCTCTGTGCGTGTCATGGCATTGCACCAGGACATGCACCAGAGCAACTCCATTGCACAAGGAGCAAGTGCGCTTGAACTGACACATGCAAATGAGCTCATCAGCCCATTCATGGCGCACTGGGGATATTAGCATGTCATTACCATTGTGCAACAGCTCATTTGCATGCGATGCACTATAAAGGCACCGCACAACAGCACAGGCTATGGACCAGTATTGCAACCATCTGAGGTAAGTTGCGCCTGCCATGGGGACAGCCAGCACAGCAGGATGGATTGGATGGGCTGCTGCAGCCAGTAACCACATGTCCATGTCCACAGGTAGCAATATGTCTGAGCATGAGGAGATTGAGGAGCGTGGGCCTGCCCGCAAGCGCAGACCCAACTTTATGAAGGCAGAAGCTGATGCCCTTTTCAAGGCCTACCTCTACAGGGAGCAATTGCTGAGTGGTGCCACAGGCACACCACAGGCCAGGGCCGCGGCCTGGGTGGAAGTGGCAGTGGCCGTGAACCAGCAGGGCAGCCACCAGTGATCTGTTCAGGAGTGCAGAAAGAAGGTGGGCACTGACAAATGCCAGATTAAGGAGAAGGTGGTAGCCATACAGGCTACCAGGACAGCCACTGGTGGGGGCCATGCTGCTGTGCCACAGCTCACAGCACAAGAGAAGCTGGTGGAAGCCACCATGCGGCACAGCACAGTTGAGGGTGTGCCAGGCGGTGGCTTCCAGACAAAGGGAGCCCATCACTGCATGGTAGATATGCCGGGAAGGGGGCTGGCACGGTGGCACTAACATATCTGTCTTTTCTTACAGCAATGGCATGCCAGCATGCAGTGGCAGGAGCTTCTGTGGCTGCCATGGGGGCAGACCCAGCCTCAGAGGACCAGCCACCCACCTCCACGGGCATCCAGGGGCCTGATAGGCAGCAGCACACCACCACTGTCCAGCCAGATGTCCTGGGCTAGGTGGTGGATGAGGCTCTGGCTGTGTTCCAGCAGGATGACAGTCATGGCATGCTCTGCATGGAGACACAGATCAGGGTGGGGTCTGACACCGATGACAACATGACCATCATCCTGTACAGCGTGGATGTTTTCATGGAGGAGACACCCATACCTACCACCATCACTGTCAGTATGGCTAGTGGTCTGTCAGCGGGGAAACAGCTGCCCGCTGCTGCCCCTGGTTCCACTGTGTGCACAGACACAGCAGTGCTGGGTGGTGGTGGTGCAACCACCCAGGCGTTGGCCAGCACACAGGGGCCAGAGGAGGCAGCAGCAGATGGCTGGAGACATTGGGCTGCCAGGCGCAGCATCCACCACCGGTGTGCCCGACAATGACCTACCCCATCGGGACCCTGCTGCGCTGTATTCACCTAAGAGGGGGGCCAAGCAGTGCGGTGGTACACCATCAGTGGGACGGCGGCACACCCACGCACCCCTGGGCGCCGACCCATTGACTGAGAACACCCGATTGCTGCGAGCCTCCGTGAAGCAACAGGTTCTGCTCATAGATGGAGTGTGTGCACTCCATACAAAGGTACTCCAGGAGGCCTTGCAGTGAGAGAGGGGCACCACACAGGTCCTGGAGGCCATACAGCACCTGCGGGAGGATACGACTGCATCCCTGGATCACATTGCCAATGCGATCTTGGTCAGCCTTGCACCACTGTGCTTGGCCACCAGCCACAGTCACCACGGAGTGCACTGTCCACCCCACTCACCCAGCACTGGGCAACACCCTCAGTGTCGATGCCGGGCTCTGCTGTTGTCAACCCAGGCACACCTGGGGCAGGCCTGTTCGGGTGCCTATGGACCCCTGCGAGGACCCGGTCGTATTCCCGCAGTTTGACCCCTGGGGGCAGTTGCATACCCCCCGTGGCTGTTGAGCAGCATGTAACTGCCGAGTGGCTGTGGTGCAACTGCCCCTGTGTCCATGGTGGCCATGTGTCTGCACAGTGGACCTGATGTGCACGCCGGCCCATCTGCAGTCAACTGCAACCACCCTGTGTGCACATGGGTGATGTGTGTGTGTGCATGACACAGTCAAGGCACCTGTGTCTCATTACACATGCTACCTGTGTGCACACCCGCCTGGCTGCTGGCCCATGTGGTGAGTGCATGATGATGGCAGCACAGCACTGGTAGCACCTGTGCACCGGTGCCCTGCATCTGATCCATGCCACGTGCTAGTGCCTGGGCATGTGCCTGCATGTGCCTGTGTGTGTGTGTGTGTGTGTGTGTGTGTGTTGCTGTACAGTGCTACACGGTGTTGTGTTTTGCTGTGTGGCACCGCCACCCCCACTCTTACCCCACTCCTGTGTGTGCATGCCCATAGCCATGCCTGCCCATGCCCGTGTGCTGTGCCATTGTGTCTGTGCATTGCATGTGTGTTTCTCCACCTACCTGCGTGCACTGAAGTGCTCCTGTGCAATCGTGTCCCGGTGCTGGCATGCCATCCTGAGGAGCCGGGAATCCTCCACCCAGGGGAAGGCTGCTCACCACCCCTCAGCCCATTGCCCACATCATCCCCACTGCTGTCCCCCTCTTTGGACTCGACAGCTATCCCACAGCCAATGACCATGTTGTGCAGCATGCAGCAGGCCAGGAATAGGCCACAGGCCTTCGAGGAGCTGTACTGTAGGGCACCGCCAGACCTGTCTAGGCAATGGAATCATGCCTTCAACATCTCGAACACACACTCAGTGATGTTCCACATGCTAGCATGTGCCTCATTGTACTGGTCCTCTGCTGGGGACGCCAGTCACTGGTAGCGGGTGAGCAGCGAGAGTCTGAGTGGGTAGCCACTGTCACCTGTGTGGACAGACATATGGTTAGCCTGGTGTCATCTGTCGCTGTGCCACTTGCCCATCCCTGGCACTCCTGCCAGTGCACCTACCTTGCCCACCCCCTCCCATGCCCTGCTGTACCCAGCTGCTCATGGTCATCCCATACTCACCCACCAGGTGGCCCGTGGGGATATCCTCACTCTCGAACCTGTGGCACAGTGCTGAGCTGTACCAGATGAATGTGTCATCTGTGCTCCCAGGGTGTGTGGCACAGACATTGGTTATGCACCCCCTGGCATCGCACACCACCTGGCAGTTGACACTGGGGTAGCCCTTCCTATTCAAATATGCTACCCCCCTCCAGACCAGGTGGCATGCGGATGCCCACATGTGTGCAGTCGATGGCCCTTAGCACACCAGGCATCCATGCTACCCTGTGGAACTCCTGCATGGTTGCTGTACACGCTGCCTGTGTGCTGGGGAAATTGAAGTAGTCCACAGCATTTGGCAGCAGGGCATTGAGGAATTGTGAAAGGAGCCGTGACGTGGCCTACTGGGTTACGCCTGTGGTGTCCACTGTTGGTCTCTGGAAGATGCCTGTGGTGAGCAGGCACATGACGGCTGTCACTTTCATCTCCACTGTCAGGACGTGGCTCTGTCTAGTGGGTGCATGCATCTCCTCACTGCACAGCTCACAGAGCTGCCTGAGGATCGCCTGGTTCAAACGATACCAGCCCATGATCTCTGTATCAGTGTGGGTCTTGAAGCTGATGTGGGGCCGGTACTGCTTGTTCTGGGCATACCTCTGACTGGCCCTTCCATGACCATGTCGCTCTGCCTCCTGCCTCCTCACACCCCTCATTATGGCCTCCATCTGGAAGGCTGCACTGGCCATGACCCCTGTTTTCCTGTCTCCTCTGGGCGTCTAGCTCCAGTGGACTGCTTGCCACTGTGGGGCAGTGCCTGTCACTCTGCCAGGCTCCCTCTTGTGACACCTGCCCCTGGCTTGCAGTCGCCTGCACCCTCTGTTCCATGCCCCTGTGGATGCCTGTGTCGCTCCAGGGTCTGGTGGCTCCTTCCCTCTCACTCTCGTTCTGTCTGTCTCTCTCCCTTTCTCTCACACACTCACTCTCTCTGTCTCTGTCTCTGTCTCTCTCTCTCTCTCTGTCTGCCTTTCTGTCTCTGTCTGTCTTGCTCCCCTCTGGTGCAAGTGCTGTTCCCCTGCTTGCTCCTTGTTTTTATTGGCTCGAGTCTGCTCGGTGCATCTGGCCATTGCTCCACACTTGCACCATGGGTTGGGGGTTAAATATCGCACTGTGCCACATATTCACGGGAATGCCCCCTACCCTTGCGCATGCATTCATTACAGTTGCACATTGGCACACTGCTACTTGCACTGAGCAATGGCTCCCACTGAATATCGCTCCACGGCGCATTTCTGCAGTTGTGCCATGCGCAACTGCTTTGAATATCCAGGCCTATTTGTTTCTGACCCTGTTACCCCTGTTATTTTAATTCCTGTTCTGTTTAAAAAAAGAAAAAAAAATAACTTTTTTGGATGTTTTTAGTAGTAGTTTTTCAGCTCACCCTGCTGATCCCTGATTCTCTACGGGGAGGTGTTGTCTGCTCCTGGTAGTTAATAACTTGTTTAACCATTTTACACTTGATATGTGTGTCATGTTAATCTCTGTGGTGCTTAATTTTTTTAGACCATACTCCTGATCCCTGTTTCCCTAGAGGGTGGTGTTGTCTGCTCCTGATTCTGAGAAAGTGACAGTGATGACAAACAAGTCCCAGATCTTTAGTTTGTAACCAGTCTCCTGAGTCTGATTTTTGTAGAAAGGGAAAGGGGATATTGTGTTTGTTTCTATGGCTAGTTTTATTTCTCATTCACAGGCACCACTTTTGTTTAGTAGTGACTTACGGTACGGTATGGTATGGTATGGTATGGTATGGTATGGTATGGTATGGTATGGTATGCAATGTGAATGCCATACCTCTCAAGTGTCCCTGATTTTCAGGGACGTCCCTGATTTTGCCTCAAAATTTTACTTTGTCCCTACTAAAATTTGTGTTTTTGTGGCTAAACAGTGGGGACTGTAAGCACAAAACAATGTCAAGCATTAAAATTACAGACTTGTTCTTCTTTTGAAAATGCATTTTGCACTAAGCCCCATATTCTACCAGCTTTCTGGGTGGATATCTCTAATTTTGAAGATGTGTCCCTGATTTTGGTCCTTTGTCCCTGATTTGTTTTAAGCCTTGTCCCTGATTTATCAGGCAGGAGGTTGAGAGGTATGGTGAATGCACCACTATTAGGAAGCAGCATGAGAGAAGAGCACCAGGCAGTCCAAAAGTCACAACTTCACCACTGCTACTACCACTGCTATCAGGGGGGGGGAACTGAGTTACAATAGTGGCATTTAAATTAAACCAATCCAGTTAAAGCACATTTAGCTAAATGATCTCCTTAGAATGAGAAAGTGACTGTGTGAGAACAGGGACTTTTCTGCCACAGTTGCTACCAGTACAATGCCATGTACTAGCTGCACCTCCCACACACCCCAGGACGACAATGATTTGGTCCAAAGGCAGGCAAGTCCCCTTCTCTAGTTTTCTTTTTTACCAGTCTGATGAGTCTGATTTTTGTAGAAGGGGTAGTGTGTTTGATGTATAGCTAGCTTTTATTTCTCAGTCGCAGGCACCACTTTTGTTTAGCAAGGGCTCTCAGTACGGAATGCAACATGACTGTTCCACTATTAGGAAGCCATGTGTGAGAGAAGAGCACCAGGCAGTCCAAAAGTCAACTCTTCACTACTGCTACTACCACTACTTGTCAGGGTAAAAAAAAACAGCTAGCAGCATTTAAATTAAATCAGTCAGATTAAGGTACATTTAGCGAAATGATCTCCTTAGAATGAGAAAGTGACTGTGTGAGAACAGGGTCATGTTTGCCACAGCTGCTTCCAGTTTCAGTTCAATTTCAATGTTCATTTGTTCAACATGATAATGTCATTACAAAATTAAAAAGAAAAACACACAATTTTATTTCACATCATTAAAATATGTTTCTATATATTAAAATCCTATGAGAACCAGTGTTTCTTTATTTTACCAACATGTCTAAGATCTACCAATGTACATAATGAATAGTTTCTTATCTAATACAAACCAGCCATTTGTTAACAGTTCTTGAATAACCAGCATGTCAAGAGACTCCGGATGTATAGAAACACAGAAACATAGAATTTGATGGCAGATAAGGACCGCTTGGCCCATCCAGTCTGCCCATTTCCCTACCTGATGGATAAGCTGCAGATTCTAGTTAATCAACAACTTACTTACTCCTGCCCCCCCCCGCTAGAATTGCCTTATGCCTGTCCCATGCATTCTTGAATTCTCCCACTGTTCCTGACTCCACAACCTCCTCAGGAGGAGTATACAAAGATTGCCCCAGTAATTCATTTTTACTTTTTCTAAGTGAGGTTTTGAATTAAACATCCTCATAGTTCAGTACAATTACCTCAGCCTAAACCACAAGGATGCCGTCTTGATTTTTTTTGAGGCATTCGGATAGCAATATAGTCGTTTCATGCATTATAATATCCACTTTTATATATTTGTGATGGTGTTCCTATATCGTATTGCCTTATAAAA
The DNA here is from genome assembly GCA_016271365.2 of Neoceratodus forsteri. Lineage (NCBI taxonomy): Eukaryota > Metazoa > Chordata > Ceratodontiformes > Ceratodontidae > Neoceratodus > Neoceratodus forsteri. Next base: position 534,239,621 of record CM057449.1, on the reverse strand, counting down.
TGTTGCCACCGCAGTGCCCCAAGGAAATTGGGAGCACCACCGAAAATAGGGGATCCTCAGAGATATGAGGGGTCAGACAGTTATGGGGACCCTGGCAGCTTAATGGGGAACCCTTGAAAAGCTTTGGTGACCCTCTGAAACACAGAACAGGCTCAACTCCAGCAGACAATCCTAGAAGTCTAAATTCAGGATTTTAAAAGGAAAACCATTTTTTCTTTCTTTCCTCCCCCTTCCTCCTGCTCAAGACCGACACCCAGGCAGCCAAGCCAGCTGGGCAACATTCCTGTCCCCAGTGGAGAAGGAAGCCAGGCTGAGCCCTCTCAGCCAATCCCTGTGGCTAGGGTAGATTCAAATCTGGAGATGTTTTTGTTTAAGCCACTGACCCAGCTTCAGGAGGCTGACCTCTGGATGAAGGAGCCAATCCCCTGGCAGGTAGTCAGGACCACCCCAGCCTAGAGGAGACTCTTCACAGACTGGAGAGAGGGAGAAAGAGTTTGACCAGGGAGGGTGAAGGACAGCAAGGCAATGGATGCAGGCTTCCCTGTTAGGAGGTTAAAGTGAATCCCCTGGGTCCCTTTGGTGTAACTCCCTCCTGAAGATCCCCAGTTGCAGCCTCAGTCAGTTTTTGCAGAAGTCTGCTGTCTAGTCGGGTTCCCCAATGTGTTGAGTCAGTTCATTTGGCCAGGAAACAGACCCAGTGAACCTTCCATGTAGCAGTCTCCAGGAGAAGAAGCCTTATCACTCCTTCTTGGTTGTGCATTCCCCAGAGGACAGAAATCTTGGTTGAACTCCAGGGGTGAGTAGGCTGTTGGCCAGCATTTCCTTTAATAATTAGTCCTAGCTAGACCTGCTTCAGCCAGGGGAATGATTGTTTGTTTAGCAATTGTATTGTTGCACTGTGTAATTATTGTTTAACACATTGTACCCCCTTTCTGGGCGAAGGAAGCTGCTACCTTGTCCAATTGTATAGAGACAGAGGGATAGAGAGAAATGAGAACCAAATAGGCAGAAGCTAGAAGGGTTCAAACCAAATCATTGTTAGGCCATTATTAAAGGTGTTTGTGAACTCCTCTCTTGAAAGAATCTCTGCTAGTTTAACTTATTCTAGGCAGTCTGTGGTCCATGTAGAGAGACTTGAGCACTCCCTCTTAGCCAAGAATCAAAGAAGTGCTAGGTAAAGCCAGGTCAAAGTATTATTGGTGAGAATATGCATTTCCTGCTGAATTTCTAATTGTTTAGCTGTAAGAAGCTAATTACTAAAAGCCTGGCAGAGCCTTATTGCATGCTTTGCTCAGAGTTCTAGGGTAATCTAAGACCAAGTAATGGAAAAACTTAGTCCTTTGTCCATGTAGGTAGAAGGGTTGCTGCACTTAGCTGGGACAAGAACAATAGGTACCCTGGCCTCCATATTCCAGAAGGGGGGTCATCAAACTGTCTCAATGCCCATGAAGCAAACTGTATTTTCTTTATCTGCCTGCAATTTCCTGTTGCTTGCCTACCCCAGCTGTTCCTGATTTTCAGGGATGTCCCTGATTTTGTCTCAGATACTTCTTCTGTCCCTCCTAAGTCTGGCATTTCTGGCACTAAAGAGTAGGGATTGGGATCACAGAATAATGTCAGCTATTGATGTTGCAGTCTCATTTTCATTAAGAAAATTCTATTCACACTAAGAAACATGTGGTATACAGCTTCTGGAACTAATATTACTGTTTTATCTGATGTGTTCCTGATTTGGGTCATCACTGCTAGCTGTGTCTGAACTGCTGTATTCAATCAAACTGTTTTAAATTGTTGAACTGCTTGCTATGACTGAACTGCAATCTTCAATTGAGGAGTTTAAATGACTGCATTGCCTTATTTTCTCAATTGTCCTGTGTGACTGCACCGTCCTGAGGAATTGATTACTGCACTTGCCTACTGCTACTCTCTCAGAAGACATTTGGGGCCACCTCATCCCAAATGGCAGGGCTCTCGGTCATATGGGGGGGGGATCTGCTTTTCAGGTTTTTAATTTTTGTTCTGTTCCAGTCTCCTGCACACACCTCACACCTCCCACCTCACACCTCATCCAGAAGTCCTCTGGTGCCTCTTCTTTGACCCAGGGAAGGTCCCCAGGAAGCCCAATATCACCTGCACCCACTTCCAATGACCTCCAACAACTCCAAATGTTCGCCATGATGCTCCAGGTTCGAGTTGCGGGTCGTAAGTGGTAGCCAGCTGGTAGCTAGGGCCCACCAAAGTGAGTCAGATTAGAGGCCACTCCAGCTCTAGCTCGAGGGACTTAAGTCATCCACCGAACTCGGAGTCACATTGCCCATTCTCCCGAATAGACATTGTCCTAAGGTGGCAACAGTACCGGTGGCCTATAACAAGGCCTTGCCGAGGATTGCCAGGCTTTGTGCCCCATTCCCTGAGGTGGCATAAGTACTGGTTGCCCACGCAAGAGGCCACACCAAGGGTTGCCACACTCTTGATTGTACCGCCCATAGGTGGCTCATGTTCCAGTGATGCATCAAGAGGTCACACCGAAGATTGTCAGATTCTGAAGCTGCAGGGGTGAGGTGGTAAGGGTTCCGGGGACCTGCCCAGAGGTTGTCCAGTGGATCATCATGCCCAGCATCTTTTCCTTGACTGGAGAGCACCTGCCTGAGGTCACAGCAGCCAACATCCCCAGAGGAGGTTCTCTTCCCCTACAACCTGGTGTCAACACCCATCCTCGACCAGGCACTACCCTGTTGACGTTGCCTCAGCGATGCCAGGAGTCACCTTCTTTCCAGGGCCAGGAGACCTACAGTGTTTTATTGGGTTTTGGTTCACTGGGGGATGCCCCACTTTATGGCCTGTGTAGGAAGGGGTTCCTTAGGTTCACCCTCAGCAGTCAGCCGACCAGAATGCTAGAAACCCAAGCTTGGTGCATCGGATCGTGACACCTTTAAGACTTGAATAATCTGGACTTTTGTAGGACATTAGTGGGGCCAATTTGTGATCCCGGTAACCTTATTCACTTTTTCTTATGTGTATAGTGTTAGTGAATGCCAAGTCTTTACTGTGTGCTCCAACTGTGGCTAATAAACCTTGCATCTTGGCTCTAGAGTACGTCTCCAGCCTCTCCTTCCAGATTTATCTGGCATCACCCTAAACTATAGGGATACGAACCACCACAGCTCGTTCACCACAGCCACTTCTATGACTTGGCTTGTATCAAGTGGATGCCACAGCATGTATAATACCTCTCACTCCCAGCCCACTCAGCCCCTTGAGTAACATTAAAGTCACTACCTCTGCCCCCCCAAAACAATATTGTACTCTAAAAAAAACTGCTGGACTGGACCCGTCTCCCTCTACAACAGTTTTCCCCTTCCCTCTTCCATACTATTTTATCCTGCCCAGGTATTTATCTGAGGGAATCACTCTTTCTGTGGGGCCATGTGACTTAAACCACCTCTGCATCCCCCTCTCTACTAAAGTGTGAAACTCTAACCACTTGGCCAACACTGCCATAAAGTGTTTCTGGTCACTAACTCTTACAGCACCTCAAATTAAGTTATTACTGCTCCCCCTTATAGCCGCCTCTATGACTGGCTTGCTATTGGTGTCAGATTTTTATGCCTCAGTGCTTGCCGTAGAACAGCAACATTTATCCTCATTTAATCACCTCCACAGACCTGATATGCCTCCCCCTACTATCGTTAGATATGAATTAACTCCCCTGGGCCTGGCTCTCTTTGCCTTCCTCTCTAATCCTGAACATCACCTACTTGGCCTCTTCCTGTACTCCCTCACCTTATCACCCACCCCCTGGTTTCTGCCTCTCTGCTCTTTTTCCTCCTTCATTCTCCTTGCTGGTGGCATTGCAAGCAACCCATGCCCTGCTAAGACCCCTATTGACCACTCTAATGTCACCTGGGCAAGGCAGATTGGTCTAAGAATTGCACATTTAAATGTTTGCAGCCTCCCATCCAAGTTTCCAGACATTGAGGCCTGGGTATCTCTCTATAAGCTCCACGTGCTAGGGCTCCCTGAGACCTGGCTGAAACCCTACAACTCCAACCACTCTTACCATCACCTAGGTTACTCCCTCCTTCACCTGGATAGACCAGGAAGAAAAATGGTTGGGGAGTAGCACTGTAAGTCTAGGAACATATCTCAACCACCATTGTTAGCCGCTCCAATCACCTCTCCCCCAGTGAATGACTCCTTGCAGAATTCACCTTGGGTTCCTCAATAAAGTTCTACCTGGGCTGCTACTGCTGCTACAAACCCCCCTACTGGAGGTATCCCTGGATTATCCACCCTTCTCGACAGTCTAGGACTACTCTCTCCTACCAGGGACACCATATTGCTTGGGGACTTTAACCTTAATTGGTTAAGCACCCAGGAACTAGACTATGCAAACCTCCTGAAAACACACAACTTCAAGCAAATCATCTCACCCCCCCCCCACCAGGCACAATGCCTGTACACCTCAACCACTCACTGCTTGACTGGATAGCCACAAATTGGGTAGACATGGTCCTACAGGTGGGTACATTGTCAGACTCTATAAGTGACCACTCCCCTTCTTACATTATTATTGACCACCAAAATCAAATTCACCCCCTGTCTTTCAGAAATTTTAACTGCCTGGATCCCACAAATTTCCCTGAGGATGTAAGAGTGGTGAACTGGTCTGCCCTCTACCTCATCAGCAATGTGCCAGACGCAGTTAGCTTCCTCACAAATGCCCTAATTGGGATACAACACCTCCACTTCCCTCTCATTAATCAGAGGGTGAGAGGGGGCTGCACCTGATGGATAGTCAAAGAGTTACTGTCCCTAATGAAAAAGAGGGACAGTAAATCTAAATCCTATGAAGCATACCCTTCCCCCTAACTCTGTAATGCCTATTCGTGCTTACGCAATACATGTAAGCAAACTGCTAAATCTCTAAAATGCAGTTTCTAAATAAACTTTCAAAGGAACAACCCTGGCGATCCAGTCACTTCTGGGCTTCAATTGGGTTCCTGCTCAACCCCAAGACCCATAGCCAAGTTACTCAGCTCATCTCCCTCTCGGGCCCCCTGGCTGATCCCTCTGAGATTGTGGAGACTTTGAACAAAACATTTTCTGACCTCTCTGCCTATCTTACCAAACTACCCTCCCAACCTTCCCATAGCCCTGATAATCAGGCTAACTACTCCCCCTCCATCACCACCCCCTCTGACACACACCCTTCTACTTTAGAGCCATCAGTCCAGGTGTTACCACCAAGCTTCTGAAGCCCCTACCTGCCAGGGGTAGCACTGGCAGTGATGGGCTTTTTCCCTTGTTCCTTAGGTTCATCTCTCCAGCAATTATTGTGACCCCTCACCTTCATATTTAACCTTACCCTGTCCTCATCCACAATGCCAGACTCTTGGAAACATGCTAACATTGAGCCTATTTTCAAAGCAGGAGATCCCCTTTCTTCTGATAATTATAGGCCTATCTCCCTCCTCCCCCACCTGAGCATCTTAGAAAGTATAATCTTCTGTGGCCCCAGCAGCACAGCTTCCATAAGCACCACAGCACCACATCAGCCATAGCCCATTTCTCTAACCATGTCCTCAGAAACATGGATGTGGGTAAGGCCACTAGTGCTGTATTCGTGGATCTGACTAAGGCCTTTGTTCTTGTCGATCACTTCCTCCTCCACTCCACTCTCCTACAGCTTGGCTGCTCTGCCAAGACAATAGCATGGTTTAGAAGGTATCTCAAAGACAAGTCCCAGTCTGTTACAATTGGTACAGCCTCCTCCACTGCCCTACCAGTATCCACAGGGGTTCCCCAAGGCTCCATCCTTGGCCCACTACTTTTTCCTATTTTTAGTAATGCACTCCTGACTGAGAGCCTCACCTGTGAGGCTCTCCTCTATGTGGATGATCTTGTCCTTTACCATAGCAACAAGTCTCTTGCAAACATCACCTCCGCTCTTACACTTAATTATGGAGCTGCCCACAATTGGTTTCTTTCCAACAGACTCTTGATAAATGAAAAGAAAACAAAAGCAATGTTATTCAGATCCAAACATTCCTCACAAAGGTCTCCAAGACAAACTCCTCCCTCCTTGTACCCATACCTGCTGCCCCCCCCCAAAATGTCCTTAGTTTCAAATACTTAGGTGTCACCCTGGACCCCTTCCTTTTGTTCTCCGACCACGTCAATAATTCTGTGCTCAGGGTTAATCAGAAGCTAGGTGCTGCCTACTGCCTAAATCAATTCCTGTTTTTTCAGGTGTGCCTGGCAATTGCACAAGGAAACCTTCTGCCCCTCCTTGAATACTGCTACATAGATACATAGATACATAGACAGTGTCAGCAGATAAGAGACTATGGCCCACCCAGTCTGCCCATTTGAGCTTGTAAGTTCAGTTTATGTTTTCCTAGAAGTCTGTTGCCCCTTACCCCTGAACTCCAGAATTCCTTTATGTCTATCCCATGTATTCTTAAATCCCGTGATTGTTTCAGCCCCCACCACTTCCTCTGGCTGGGTGTTCCACTTGTCCACCACCTGTTCTGTGAAGAAATTCTTCCTCATGTTTCCTCTGAATTGTCCTCCCTCCAACTTCATCCCATGCCCTCTAGTCCTGGAACATCTTTTCACTTAAAATAGTGTATTCCTGCCCCTGTTCCTCCCTGTGAGATACTTGTATGTCTCTATCATATCCCTCTCCTCCCTCTCTCCTACAGGGAGTACATGTTCAGTTCCTTCAACCTGTCTTCATAGGACTTGTGATGCAATCCATGCACCATCTTTGTTGCCCTCCTCTGAACCTTCTCTATCCTGTCTATGTCCTCACGTAGGTATGGTCTCCAGAACTGTACACTGTACTCCAAGGGCCTCACTAGTGTCTTGTATAGCGGAATCATGACCTCCCTTTTCCTGCTGGTGATGCCCCTGCCTATGCATCCCAGCATCCTATTTGCTTTACCTGCCGCCTTGTCACACTGTTTCCCTACCTTGAGGTCATCAGAGATGATAACCCCAAGATCCCTTTCCTGCTTGGTGCATGCTATATCCTCACCCCCCAACTGATATATTGTGCCAGGGTTTTTGTGCCCCATATGCATTATCTTGCACTTCTTTGCATTGAATTTCAACTGCCAAGCCCCTGACCATTCTTCAAGTTTCTGCAGGTCCCTCATTCTGTCTACACCCTCTGGTGTGTCTACTCTGTTACAGAGCTTTGTGTCATCAGCGAACAGTGAAATTCTGCATTCTAGGTCCTGTGCAATGTCACTGATGAAGATGTTGAATGGGACCGGTCCCAGCACTGATCCATGTGGTACCCCACTGGTCACTCTTCCCTCTGTGGAGTGACAGCCATTTGCCACCACCCTCTGTGTCCTGCCACCCAGCCAGTTACCTACCCACCACACTACTGTCCTGTGCACACCCATATTCCCCAGTTTGTGTAATAGTCTTCTATGTGGCACAGTGTCAAAGGCCTTGCTGAAGTCCAGATAGGCCATGTCACTGCCCTCCCTGATCCACCTCCTATTGCATAGTCAAAAAATTCAACAAGGTTGGTCTGACATGACCTCCCCTGGTGAAACCATGCTGCCTTGGGTCCTGTAGTCCATTGACAACCAGATGTTCCACCAATCTCTCCTTCAGTAGTGCTTCCATGATCTTCCTCACTACGAGGTGAGGTTCGACTGATCTGTAGTTCCTACTTCCTCTTTGTTCCCGCTTTTGTATAAGGGACTACATCTGCTATCCTCAGTCTTTGGGTACCTCCCCTGTTTCCAGTGATCGGCTAAACAGGATAGCCAGAGGTTCAGCCACCACCTCTCTTAGTTCTTTAAGGACCCTGGGTGCACCTCATCTGGCCGCATTGCTTTATCAACTCTTATTACTTCCAGTTCCTTCAGGACTCTTTCTCATGTAAAGGGACTTGTGTCCATTTCTGCACCATTCTCACCCCTTGTACTCCCTTCAGACCCATTACCCTCCTCTTCTTCAGTAAAGACTGAGCAGAAATACCTGTTCAATATGTCAGCTTTACTGTTGTCATCCTCCACGTGGCCCCATCCTCCTCTTCAGTCTCACTATCCCTCCTTTGTCTTTCTTTTTTCACTTATGTACCTGTAAAGGTTTTGTCCCCTACCACTGATTTTGCAATGTGTTCTGTCTGAGCTTTGGCTTCCTTACTGACCTCCCTGCCTCCCTTTGCTTCTCCTGGTACTTCTCCCTATCCCTTCTGCCTGTGTCTTTTGTATTGCCTGAATGCAATCGTTTTGGCTTTCACTTTCTTTGCTACCTCTTTGGAAAACCATAATGGTCTCTTCCTTTTCCTTTTGCTAACCTGCTTAATGCATAATTCTGTTGTTCTTGTAATCCCCATTTTAAATACTGCCCACTGTTCCTCAACCCCTGATTCCTGTCCCATTCTCCTTAATGCCTCTTTCAAGTATCTCCCCATTTTCCCAAAGTCTGCCCCCCTAAAATCCAGGATACGTGTTTTGTGTGGTTGGTTCTGCTCTTTCTGTAATTTCAAACCACAATGACTGGTGGTCACTGTTCCCCAGTTGCTCCCCACTGTTACCCCATCACACTGTACCTGTTTGTGAGCACAAGGTCCAGTATTGCCTTCTGCTGAGTTGGTTCCATGACCAGTTGCTTGAGGAAGGCACCCTGAAGGAAGTCCAGGATAAATCTGCTCTAGTTGATGCTGCTGCTGGAAGCTCCAGTCCACGTCTGGAATATTGAAGTCTCCAACCAGTACTACCTCACCCTTGTCTGCCATCCTTTGGATGGCTTGCATCAGCTCCCTATCTGTTTCTTCATCCTGGGTTGGTGGTCTATAGACCACACCTGTGCAGATGGCTGTCCCCATTTTCCTTTCCAGCTTAACCCACAGTATCTCTCCCCCATTTTGTTCCTCCTGGATCTCTGTGGCCCTTATGTCATTTTTCATACAGTGCCACCTCCTCCCTTCCTGCCTGCTCTGTCTCTTCTGAATATGTTGTAGCCAGGTATGGCCATCTCCCAGTCGTGGTTATCCTTACACCAGGTTTCAGTGATGGCCACAATGTCCAGGTCTGACTGCATCATGACAGCCTCCAGATCTTCCATCTTGTTGCTAAGGCTCCTGGCATTTGCACATGGCTTTCCATGATTTGACCTCCCTAGACTGTTTCACTGTTCTACTCCAGCCCTTCCTTGGTTGTCCTTTATCCCTGGTTCTCCTTGCTGTCTGCCCTTCTGCTGAATTTTGCCCCTTTTCTGCCGAGCCATCTCTTGGGCACTAATCTCCATCTTTTGCACACTGCTTTGCAGAGATAGCCACTCCTCTGGTTCACTGGTTCCACTGCTAGCTGTGGGGGGTGAGCAAGTAGGTACCCTCCTTGCTGGTCTGCCACCCCCCTTTGCTAGTTTAAATGCTTGTCAATGTAGCATTTAAACTTATCATTGAGTGCTTGGTTCCTCCAGGATGGATGCAGGCCATCAGGCTTGAACAAACCTCCATCCTCTAGGTGGGTCCCCAGTCACCAATGAATCCAAACCCTTCCTCACAGCACCAGTTCTTCAACCATTAGTTAAAGTTCCTGGTGCATGCACTCTATGCTCTCCTTGCCTCGCGCGGTAGTATTCTGAGAAAGTGACGAAGTAGCTACTGCTTGAGACCCTCCCAATTTCCTAAACTCTTCCTGAACTTCCTTTGGCTCCCCATTTGCCAGGTCATTAGTACCTAGGTGGATAATGACATCCAGCTCACCCTCCCGTCTTGCCTTCCCAGTGATCCCCAGGATCATCCTTCCATCCCTCCATGCCATGGCACCTGGTAGGCACCTCACCTCCCTGTCCTCCCCCTCCGTTGTTCCTAGCTGGATCCCTCTTATGATGGAGTCCCCCACCAGGATTCACTTCCTCCTCCTCTGGGGTCCACTGCTTTCCCCGCTGAGATCACCTCCTTGGCTAACCTTCACATCCTTTCCTTCCACTTCTCTGGGTACCTCTATTTGGTTGTCCCTGTTTGCCAGTGTGGCATATGAGTTCTTGAGTGGAATAGGATCTGGGATGTGCCTCTGCCTGACCGCTCTAACCCTCCCTGAGCCCACTGTCATCCAAGTGCTCCTCGTTCTCGGCATCCTTTGAAGCAGTTGCATTGGACTGGGTGGTCTCTGGATAGGGGTGATGGTACTCCTGACCCAGTTTACTTCCACTCTGAGTCTGGCTACCTCATCCCACAGTCCAGAGAGATGCATGCAGATAGGGCAGCACCTCAGTCCCCAGAAGGTCTGCTTGAATATGGCTGCCCCACAGCCACTGCATTGCACCACTCCCCACATTATACTGCAATTATACTGCTATTCCACTACTTGTCTGCTACTGAAGCTCTCCTAGTTCCCTTTTTATTAATTTACTGTCCTAAAAATCCTGCCACTGATCCTCAGATAATTTTCTTAAAAAAAACAATAAATAAATAAATGAGTCAAAACACTTGTCGTGCTGAGGGTGGGCTTCTTCCCCTTTATGCCCCTCCTACTTCACACCCCTTTACTATACCCTGCATTTAGCTCCTGTCAATCAGATTTAACAGGGCATATAATTAAGAGTTGGGGGAAGGGGAGGGAAGGGGTGAAAATTTGCAGCAATTAAAGACAGCACAGAATTACACCACCACTATGTTTTAAATTTTCAACAGCCCAAAAACAATTCTAAGTAAAGACAACAAAGAAAGTACAGTGTCACTACAAGCCCACAATCTAAGTTTAAAAGAAAAGTAGCAATCACCAGTTATTCTAAAGCACTGAATTGAATATGTTTCCTTCCTTCCCCTTCTGGCTTCTTCCTGCTCTCCCATCTATTCCTTCATATCCTCAGCTCTGTGCTCTAGATTAAACTCTTGTCTACAATAGTATCTGTCACTTTGTCCTCCATGCCCCCTATTCTACCCATCATTGTCTATTGTACCAGTCACTTGGTTGGCTCCCACTGCAAGGATGGTTTGACTATGCCCTTGGCTGCTTAGCTGACAATGGTCTGAGAGGTGGCCATCTGTCTGTGTACTCATTCCTCCTCATGGGCAGAGTGGCAGCTGGGAGCCTCCATGAATCATCTTTCCTCCCCCCCGGTAATTCCACAAATCTCCTCTACCATGGGCAGTAAAGCCTTTTCTATCTCTGCCCACTACCTATGAAACAGACTCCCCACATTGCTCCACTCTTCCGCCTTCCATCTCTCTTTCAAAAACAATTTCAAAGACTGGCTACTGTCTGAAACCGAATGTGACTGTTCTCCTGGGTAATTTCTGGCATCCCCTTCCTCCATCCCCCCCACCTATTAACAGGGTCTCATCTTGCTTCACTCACCACTTCCACTCCTGTCCTCATCCCCCACCTTTCAGGTCTGCTGCTGTCACCTCCCTACTCTATGTCCCAGTGCTGTTTGCTAAGGGGAAGTGCTGTACTTGATTTCCGAGTTCCAATCTGGTTGTTGACCTGTGCTCTATTAGTGTACCTGAATGCATTTTGCACTTTATGTATCATATCTGAGAATTATGTTTGGTCTCTGTATTTTGTGACTTGTATTTTGGCCTGTTGCCTGGCCTGTGACTATGTATTTTTCACCTGTATGCTAGCCTTTTTCAGCACCTTGTATCTTATGGAATTGCACTTTATGCAATGGCCCCCTCATTCTGTAATTTCCTGCACCTCATGTTGAGGCCTGTATTTACTGTTGTTCTCCACATCTGTATTGCTTAATGTGCCATGCTGTGGCTCGGGTCATGCCTGAAAATGGTCCTTTGGATCAGGATCAGTGTACCCACCCAGTTATCAAAGACACAAATAAATACATAAATAAATAAATGTGCATATATATATATATATATAAGAATATATTTTTCTACATACTTTTTCCTCAATTTTGTATAGATAGGGTAATTGAGTATGATATGCTGTAGAGTTTCTACATATCCATTCTTACAGGGGCAGATGTTATCCAGAGTATTCCCTTCCTTTCTTTGAAGCCTAGACTCTCTCCAGTTAGTAGGTAGGAGCACCATCCTGGCCTTTGCCAACAATCTTTTATATTCCGGTGAAATAGGTAATGTAAGATAATTCTCCAAATTGTGTTGTTTTTTATTTACTGCATACCACTGAGCCAGTTTAAGTTTTGTTATCTTAATCATTTGGTCATTAACCATTTTTTGAAACCTTCTCTGTTTAAACCCTTTTTGAGAAGATAGTGAGATTATAATTGTATTCAAATACATAAGCCACAGGGCTTCATACCCAATTCCTTGCAGTGTCTTATTAAGATGCTGGGTCCATTGGGAAATCAATCATTGTTTTTGACAGCTTATGTCTTCTAACAATGCATATTTTGCTGGTAAAGCAATTTTGTTGTTAATTGCTCTCAACCAGTATACTATAAGCCTAAGAGAGGCTATTGCTCTAATAGGGGTTTTTCCTAATTCTGCACAAACCGTGCAAGTTGGAGTTGAATTCTAAATCTTTCAGATGAGACGTTAAACTGTGGTCCTTTGTGCCTGTTCTGGTGGTTGTTCAGGTGGACATTAAAAATCCCATGGCACTTCTCAAAAAGAATGCAGGAGGTTTTTATTGAAAGACATCATACATCACATAGGGACTAAAGAAATATCCTTCAAAACCCATAAACACATTCGTAAAAAGAGAAATCAGCATTACCCACAACTATTACCAGCAACTGTGAAGAACCTGCTTAATCCAGCTCAAAGCATGTTTCCGCAAATCCTTCATACAATGCATAAGTAAATGATTTTCTTCTTGTAAATAAACAGCTGTTACTTCATTTTGGACAAAAATAAACTGTTCTTGCTGTCCTATATATTTCTGTTGTAAAACCAGTTAACACCAAACCTGCCAAATATAATATTTCAAAATCCCATACAATACCCTCAAGGTTCTAGGGTGGTACTGGGTCCATCAACCAGTGTATGCACCAAGAATTAAAACTTCATAAGAGATTGACTGAAAATCCGTACTGTTCAAAGCATGCACCAAAACCGTCCAAAAAGTAACTATAAAGGGGAGGAAAAAATAAATGTTCCTGAGTTTCTAGGATTACATTTCAAGTATCCCTAGGGCAATGTCATTCCGTAAGTTGTTTGTACTTATAATTATCCCGGACACCTAAACACCCATGACTAGTGAGACAAACTGCATCCCACATATGTCTGGGAATCTGTGTCTCCATCAATTGATGTAGTGTATCCAGGGTTGAACCCATGATACCTCCCAGGAACTGAACCAGAGAGACAAACTGAGATTCCAAAATTGAGGCATATAAAGCCTTCTAAGGTTATGTTTGACAATGTTGTACGGAAACTTTCCAAAGTTTCATTTTAGCTATAACCATGTTAACATACAGGGGTATAGTACCTTTCTTATGTTTTGTATGAAAGTGCAGTTTATTGGCCTCCTATAATGCAGTTATCGGAAGAAACCATTCCTTTAGCAAGATGACCCAGGGCTGGTTAGAATTTTACAAAATCTGTGATAGTGACCGATCAAAATAAAGTATGAAAAAACAACAGTGGATTAAGCATTCCTAGGCCAACCTTATTAACTAGTAAATAAGTAATCTGTCTTCGAATGGGGTTAAGCCTGCTCTCCCAAACTGCTTGAAAGAACAAGCTATATAGCTTTGCTTCCAAGTCCAGTTTTCCTGAGCCATGTCCCCAGTCCCAAAACATATCCCTAAAATAACTACTTCAGTGTCAAGTGGAATCCCACACAGCTGAGTCATACCAGAAAAGATAGCCTGTCCCAAACATACTACTCAACTTTTCCCTAAATTAACTTCAGCACCAGTTAACTGCAAATAACTTTGAATCACAGTCATTACTTCCTGACATGAATGCTCATCCTCTATAAATAAACTTAAATCATCTGCATAGGCATAAATCTTAAGTGATGGGCCCTCCACAGATAGTGTCAAACCCCTAATTTGTGGTGTAGAATTGATATTTTTAATCAACACAGCTATACAAAATATATATAACAACGGGCTTAAGTGGCACCCCAGCCTAACACCCCTAGCAACACTCAACCACTGGCCTTTGTATCCATGCAATAAAATCTGAAAATTAGCACATTGATATAACAATCCATGCAATATACTCTGGAGGTATATCATAGAATGCTAATACCTGAAATACAGTAAGTAAGCATGGGGGGCACGGTCAAATGCTTTGTGTTGATCTAATGAGATCACTATACCCTGTACCATGTTCAACCAGCTTCCCTCAAACACCTCACATGCTGTAACTGTATGAGATTGTCTCTCATTACCCTCCCAGGTAGGCCACATGTTTGATTAGCTGTAATCAATTTCTGAGCTACAACAGTAAGCCGATGATGGAGAATTGTAGCCAAAAGCTTAAAATCAGAATTCAATAAAGATGTCTGTCTCCAATTACTAATATCTAATTTATCACCCCTTTTATATAAGAGGATCAAAAATGCTTGTGCCGTATTGTCTGACATCCTCAACTGGTGCAAAACATCATTAAAAACCTGCATCAATGGCCAGCCCGGTGATGCTGAAGGTTGAGGTGCTGGATGTCATATCTCATGCCACACCAATGACTCAAGTTCGGGAGTGAGCTCGGGTGTCGGGGGTCGGCAGGGAGGGAGAAGGATCAAGCGCCCACAGGGCTATTCTTCTCTCCCAGGGAGAGGGCATGGGGTTGCTCGGCACTCTGGCAGCCCCTGGTGGAGACTGGGGGTGCCACAGAGTGTCTGAGCTGCACATAAAGGAGCATGGCTGATGCAGGCAGGATTGCTATGCACCATCATGTCAGATGTGCACCATGCACATGGGGTGGGGAGAGGAAAGTACCCACAGGAGGAGAAAAAGGAGAGAAATACCCCCCCAGTCTGGATAAATGAAAGCCCTGCCAGTGCCACCACCACACGTCCTAAAGCTGGTTCCCCATCACTGTCCCCTGCAGTCTTTCTGGGTTGCCATCCAATGACCCGGGGAACTGCGTCAAACTTGAAGATGGTGGGGGAACACAGTGGATGGTAGAGCAAGTCAGTGAGAGCAGTGGCCTGAGAGAGTTCCGAACAGGAGTGCTAGAAAGAGAAGCATAAAAAAAAAAAGAACTCCATCAAAAGTGAAGCTACTAAGTCACGAAATGCTTGATAGAAACCAGCATCCAGGCCATCAGGACCTAGAGCTACCTCTGAAAGCATTTTGAGAATCATACATGAAACTTCCTCTGTCATAATAGACCATATCAAATTAACCTGCTCCTGAGAGGATAAGCATTCCAAATCTTTTGAGCCAAAAAAGTGAGCCAAATCTCATTCCCCTGGAGGGGAGTCCCCAAATGCTTGCCGGAAAGAATTCGTGACCACCTGCAAAATGCCCAGAACTAATAAATGAACCACCCCTTGTGAGTCTCGGACTGCTGAAAACTGCTTCTTGGTCACCCTATCTTGACAACCCTTGAAAATATCAAAGGATCCCTGAGTTCCATGCAGTCCGCAAGCCTGTTCTGCCTCCAAGGTCTTAGCCCTAGTATATAAAAATCACTTCATGTTCGTCTTAATCTGTTGGATCTGGGTGGCATAGAGCATTTTTTCTGTATGCTGTAAAGATATCAATCTAAACAGCTGTGTCAGTAATTGTAAAAACTGAAAATAATTGGTCCTCCCTTTCGTCTTACCTTATTTCTGAAACAGATGCTGAAGACTCTGTTTTGTATCCTCCCACCACTCGAGGAGATAATCATGCAAAACTCCTACCATGGCTCTAGCCCACAAAAGTTCTTCCACCTGAAATTTAATAATAGGGTCCTGCATAATGGAAGAATTAAAATGGCAATAACCCGGGCCCACTTTGGTGGTTTGGAAACCTCCCGCTGTTACCAATAATTCGAAGTGGTCTAATGTAGCCATGGGGTATGTCTGTGCCTTCAACACTTTTCAACTCTCTGATACAAAAACATAATCTATTCTCGAGGATAGGACACCCCTATGATAGGTATGGCCCCCTTCCCCATGCACTGCCCTGTATGTGTCCTGCATCTTATCCACTAGCAAAATCTATCTCAACACGTTAGTGTCATAATGACATTTAGGCACCCCCCCCCAATTTATCTTGCAACTCTGAATGATAGTTAAAATCTCCACCCACAATGACCTTCCTCATCATATGTAGATATGGCTGTATCTGCAGAAAGAGAGCCATCCCAGTTTGTTTAGTTTAGGGGGCATAAATCACTCCCACCCTTAGGAGTTGCCCCTGACCCTGAATGTCAACAAAAAGTGCCCTCCCTAGGTCAGTATCCATGACCCTGGCAATATGCACCTGACAGGCATTAAATAATATACCCACCACAAAGCATGAATCTTCCCAGAGCGACCATATGGATGGACCCCAAATCCATGCTTTTTGTGCCTGATGGATATCTGCCATTGTACGTAAATGAGTATCTTACAATAAAATAATGTTAGCTTTAGCCTGACTGAGTGCTAAAAAGGTAGTATTTCTCCTAAAATGACTGTGGATACTATTAGCATTTAATAACAGAATATCAAGAGTGTCAAATGAACAAATATCCATGAATACAATAAGAAAGGGGCATCAGCTAATCAACGGGTTTCTTTCTCCTTTTTTTTTCTTAGTTTTCCTCATTTCCACAGCAGCCACTTCCATGTCAGACAAGTCTTTTTGTGAAGACACAACTGATGAGGCCTCAGAATCCCCATCCTAATCCTCCGCTGAATTCTGCAATACCATAAAAGTATGCCTCAAATCCACTCCCTCTGTCTTTGCAAGTTTTGGTTTTGGAGCATTTCTGGCAGACCGCCGTTTACCCTTCATAACTTGATAATTCTCCTGTGGTGGTGGTGGGGGGGCGGTGGTCATAGCAGCCACCTGCTCTTGCCTAGTATCAGGCAAGAGAACCTTGGACTCGGGGACAGACTGACAGTCCATTGCCCCTGCTGAATCAGGCATGACTTCAACAGGTATAGGCGCTACAGCGCCACTTGTTTCTTCTGGAGGAGTCTCCTGCTCAGCTGATGTAGCAGAAGTGTCATATGCAGGATGCTCACCTGTAGGTTCTGGTGGCTGCTGGTGAGCTGCTTCCTCCTTAGTTTATCTAAATTGGGTCTCATGTACCATAGCTACCTGGTCATAAAATGAGCCCTTATTGTGAACAGCACAGGGACACTGCATACATAGATATCCTGTTTCTTCACATAAGTTGCTCTTCATAGGATTGTGGCAAATCATACTGGAGTGACCAGTCTGTAAATAAAAATCGTACTCTTCAGTGTCACATGCATTACTCAAGTGGGATAAGGACCCACGTCTGTGGCAGGTTTTAGGTTGCCCTGGATAGAAACAAAACCCACAGTCTTGACCAATGTAGAAGCAACTGGACATGTGGATCAGGGCAGAGTCTGAGATGTGAAGCCATATCCTGATTTTCCATCCCACTGTCCAAAGAACTTCAGAGTCTAGGATCGGGGTGGGACGATTAATAACATCAGTTCTTTGCTTAACCCAATAAAGGATATCTGAAATATGGACACTTTCATTACAGAAGAGCACCATAATGTACAGAACTGTAGGTTTGGTAAGCAGGACAGCAAGAAAAGGAGACCATAAAGGAGGGTTATGGAGATGTTGGGCTTTAGGGCTCTGAGGATGGACAAGGCACCAGGGCTGGATGACATCCACCCAAGGGTACTGAAGGAACTGGCAGGGGTTCTAGCAGGGCCCCTTGGCAGACCTGTTCAGTGCCTCTTTTGAATCAGGGTGTGTACCTCAGGATTGGAGGATAGCTCATGCGGTACCCTATATAAGAGTGGCCCCAAGGATGAACCAGGGAACTATAGGCCAGTGAGCCTCACATCCATCATGGGGAAACTGATGGAGCCAATCCTGAAGGAGAGGCTGGTGGCTCTTCTAGAGTCCAATGGGTAGCAGGACAGTAGTCAGCATGGCTTTGTCACTGGCAGATCCTGGCAGACCAACCTAGTGGAGTACTATGACTGGGTAACTAGACAACTGGACGGGGCCATGCGGTGGATGTCCTGTGTCTGGACTTCAGTAAGGTATTCGACTTGGTGCCACATGGGAGGCTAGGAAGTAAGCTAGAAGGCACAGGGGTGGGTGCTAAGATGGTGGGATGGGTGAGAAACTGGCTAAGTGGTAAGCAGCAGAGAGTGGTGGTGGACGGGGAGATCTCATCTCCAAGAATGGTGACTAGCAGAGTGCCACAGGGCTCAGAGCTGGGACTGGTGTTATTTGGGATATTCATTGCAGACATTTCAATTGATATCAGGAGCAAGATCAGTCTGTTTGCAGATGACACCAAAATAGGGGCAGTGGTGGATGATCTAGAGGGGATGAAGGGGTTGCAGGAGGATCTGGCAAAGCTTGAGGCCTGGTCGGACACATGGCAGTTGGGATTCAATGTGAAAAAGTGCAAGGTACTGCATTTTGGGGCAAAAAACCTAAAGAAGACTACCATCTGGGTGGGGGTTCAGCTTGCAGTGACAGAGGAAGAAAATGATCTGGGGTTCCTCATAACGGGATCGATGAACAACTCAGCTCAATGCAGGAAAGTGGCTGTGAAAGCCAATAAATTGCTGGGTTATATTGTCAGGGGAATATCCTCAAGGAAGGGGGAGGTTATTCTGCTCTTGTACGGATCGCTGGTTAGGCCACACCTAAAATACTGCATGCAATACTGTACCTGAAAAAAGATATTAAATTACTGGAGGGGGTGCAACACAGGGCAACAAAAATGATCCAGAGTCTGGGGGAATTACCGTACGAGAGGAAACTGAACATGTACTCGCTTGAGGAGAAGAGGGATACAGGGTATATGATTGAAACCTTCAAGTGCATGAAAGGCATAAACAGGGCTGGGATGTAGGGGCTGTTCAAAGTAAGGAAAGGGAGGGATACTAGAGGCCATGCTCTGAAACTGGAGGGGGAAAGGTTCAGGAGGGAGATGAAAAGACACTTTTTTACAGAGAGTGTTGTGGCCGAGTGGAATGGGCTGCCAGAGGAAGTGGTGGCCTGCACAACAGTGAGCACCTTCAAAAGGGAATGGAACAGGGTAAGGAGGGTCAAAGAGGAGGGAGGGGGACGGAGGGGCAGCTGCCAAGTAGGGAGGCTACCTGCATAATCAAGCACACTTGACAGACCAATTGGCCTTTATCTGCTGGCTAATTTCGTATGTTCATATGTACGTAATGTGTTCTGCATTCAATCCATTGGCAGGCTTCCCCAAGTTGGAACATAAATCAGAGAGCTTAAATGAAGCCTTAGGCAGCCTTTCAGGATGCTGCACCTCAGGAGAAACAGTGTCCAGATGTGTCAGTGGCACACAGGTGGATGGTAGATTAGAAGTAGCACATGTCAAAAAGGATTGCTTTTTCTCTGCAAATCCTGGAAGTCTATGTGAGGGGCCAGCTTCGACCCATTCCATAATATCTGCCCATGAATCTGATGGGGTACTAAGTTGGGATGGAACAATATCTACTGATGGTCGAATAGATTCAGTACTTGGAATGAGTAATGAGTAGTCACCCCTGCAACCACCTCTTTGTTAGTGATTTCTGAGGGGTGTAAAATACGTTCAGGGCCAGAAGTGCTGCTTTGTGTGTTGAGCTCAGTTACAGGCACAACTGACTGATCATCATGATGAACTGAGGAATCTCCTGCAGTGTGTTCACTTCCATTAAACTCAGTAGACACTAGCAATGTACAGGGTGCACTAGGCTGTTTACTCACCAGTGCCTAAAATGGGAGCAGCTGCCTCTGGCCCAGATCTGTAGCCAAGATATGGGCTGCAACTGGCTCCATGGATTTCTGGCCTGTGCCTGAAACATTAGCTGGAGTCACAGCATTTGCCTGAGGTTCTTGCACTACCGACTCTATAGTGTTCTTTGCCAACTGTTCTGAAGAAACAGAACTCCTCTGCTGTATATCCAAGTAACCAGCCTGACACTTCACAATGTGGGCTGATGTAGATAAATCGATAATCATTTGTGCCATAGGGGCATGTCCTGCCACCCAGCCCATTCTATCGGTTGACCTTTGCCAGCCCGCTGTGAGTAACACTCGCTCCGGTGACCAAGGGAGATGAGCCTCGCTCTTGTTGTGGGATCCTGACACCTCCACATCAGCATTCCAAGATGTGGTGCACTGCTGTGGAACAGCAGTCATCGATTGGTGTAGAGGAGACCCCAGGGCTGCTCTCCAGGTCTTCCTGCAGCCTCTTTGTCATCTGTTAAAAGTCGCAGAAGCCATGCTCTCCTAGTGGTCTTATTGAGAGGCACCTGGATACCTGTCATGCCTCCTGAACCCTGTCCCTGTTCTGGATGTCCTGAAAAATCTTCCTTGTGTCTCAGGCCTGCCTCAGTGGGCATCATCATCACCAAGGAATCAGCAGTAAGTACATGTGTCTCAACCATAACTGTCTCTGAAACCACCATCTTATGATATCCACGGAATAGGAAAAAAACAGGAAAAACTGAAGTTTCTCTAGTCCCTCATGGGACTCAATCCTCCCGCTATCATCAATACCTCCTCCTTCTCCTCCTCCTCCTCCTGCATGGTCAGTCATCTTGCTGACCACTGGCAGTGATTCCCCCTACTGGAGAGTAGGGTTGTTTATTAAGGGAAAGAAAATCAAACAACACCATACATCACCAAATTCTTAACAATATTTACATGATGTGAAAAAGAAATTAAATCATAATGACAAATCAATTCTTTGTTCCTTAGTGAGGTAAAGTATAGAACACATTAAAGAAGTAAGTAGGAAAATAAATGAGAAAAAAAGAAGGGGAACATAACAGTTCATGTATTGCATTCATAAATTTATATCAGAAAACTTTCTCTGGTCCCTGTTGACCCATCTTAATTCAGTAATAAGTATAGTGCTGATAAATGCCTTTGTTTATGTGACTGGTAAATCTGTATCTGTTATCCAAGGTATGTTTCTCTGAATAGCAGGTAAATGATTACTGTTCATTAGCTTTGCTTCTGCAAAGTATATATTTTGTAATTCAGAAGTTATTTTCTGGACCAGCTCAGTATGCAACATAAGCTTCCATTGGAGAGCAAACAAACTCCTAGCGTTCCAAATGTACCATTTAATTACCAATAGAACAATATGCAATGTACTTTTGTTCCGTTTCTGACCAATGCCAGCATAATGTTCCCACATAAGTATTTTATAATTGACTGTGGAAGACCATGGTTCCTGTCAGCATGTTGACAGAAAACCCCAAAAATGACTAACATAAGTGCAGGTAAAAAAACAAATGATCAGTAGTTTCCAGCTGTTGAGAACATTGTGGTTTGCTATACAGTCATTCCTCAAGCTGTTTATGCTTCTAATTTGCTTTTAGATTAATCTCGCCATGACAGCTCAGCCAGTGTAAGTCTTGCATTTTACAGGGGATTCTATTTTCTTTATGTGAGGGCAGAAGAGATGTAGTATATATAAAACAGTATAATGGAAACATGCCAGCTTGTTGAAAATGATGTGTTAAGATCCACATATAGATACCTTTTCTGGGTTTAGTGAATATCAATTGACTAGTAATTTGCCACTTTTTTATTTTAATAAAAAGCTCTCTAATGTAACTTGGGCCATTAATAGCTCTTCTTAAGGGTCCTAAAGTACCTGTGTCCGATTGTCTAAACCATATGTCACAGGAGGCATGTAGGAACAGAATCCAGCTATGACCTGTGTATAATAAAGGTTTCAAGTTGGTTGTATAAAAATACTATAAAAAATACTGTGGGATTGACCATCCACAGGCCTCCCTTTGCAATATGTAAATGCAATATATTTCTTTTGATGGGTTAAGTCTGCTACCCCATATTTCTTGGAAAAAAACACTTAATGATTTCCAACATGAGTAATACATAGCAAAATAGGTAACAGGTATGATTTGATCAGGTGTATCTGTTTATGTTTGCTAAGGCACCATTTGTTCCATCGTGAGACCAGATTTCTCCCTTGTTGTAACTTAGGTTCCCAATTCAAAATATCAGAATTTGTTTGTCCACACGTAATACCTAAAACTTTTTTGGGTCAGTAGTAAGTTGTATTCCTGCTACTTCCGCCTGTCTTTGCACCTCATGAACTAACTGACTTCCAATACATTTGTTCAGATTTAAAGTTGCCCCTGAATAAGAACCATAGTTGCTGCACATCCTAATTGCTTCTTATGGTGATTGTGTGTCCTGGATCAAGATGCAGAGATCATCTGCATATGCTATTGCTCTGTGAATATCTGTATTATTAGGAGTGTAAATAGGGTGCAAGGTGGGAGCAGAGTTTAAAATGTGTAATAAAGGGTCAATGCAAAAAGCATAAAAGAGAGGGCTTAAGGGGCAGGCCTGTCTGACTCCTTTAAGGATTGGTATCATAGGGCCTTTCCATCCTCTTAAAATAGGTGTGACTATAGTTGTTTTGTATAAAGTCTGAATCCCAGTAATAAATTTAGTCTAAATGCCGTATTTATTTTGTAAGAGTAGCCCATACAAAATTGATGGCTGACAGACCTGAATGCCTTTTGTTAGTCTAAAGACAATAAAAGTCCAGAATTTTATTTTGGCTTAATTCAAAGAGTTCTCGGATCAAGATCAGGTGTTCTGTGATATTCCTATCTGGGATAGAACAGGTCTGTGTTGTTGTAATAAGTGATTTAGCCACAAGTAGAAGTCTAGAATTCAATATTTTTTTTAAAATTTTAAAATCTGTATTAAGAAGACAGATAGGTCTCCAGTTATTTATATTGCGCTTGTCCCCTTTTTTATATACTCAAATCAATAGACCATGTGTCAAGGCCGGCCCACTGGCACAGTGGTAGGGCTACCACTCGCAGCACCAGTGACCTGAGTTTGGGAATGGACTCTGATGGCTGGAGAGCCGGCCGGGGGGGGAGGAGGATTGAGTGCCCAGAGGCTGCTCACCTCCTCCAGGGAGGGAGGGTTGCTTGTCCCACTGCTCTACTGCCACCTGGGTGACCATGGGTGGAGGTGCAGCAGGATGACAAATAGAAGGGAAGGGGGATGTTGACTGGGAGCTGGAGCATCTGCACGTCCTGACGTGCTCCACCCCATGGCTCCCCAATCATGCCAACATCCTGTGGGAGGACCAGAAAAGCAGGGGAAAAATGCAGTGCTCCCTGTAGATGGAGCTCCAAGCCCTGATCCCACACCCCTGCCAGCACTGGTGACAGCATCCCCAATGATATACAGACATGTCAGGGTGGAGGAGGAGGCTCCATCCCGTACCTGCCTGGGGGTATAACCAAGGCTCCATGGGGGGATGGACTGAACTGGCACATGGACAGATGAGTGGGGATGCACAAGGCCTTAGGAGTTTCCCAAATGAAGAGAGCACTGTGGCGAGAAGGGGGCATAAAGAGATAATTAAAAAAAATAATATATATATATATCTCTACACCATTTGTCATTCTCAATGATGGTGATTGTATTACCAAAAGACTGGTGAACACCTTCACCAATTCTTGTCTTAACTCTGTCCCAATGACTTTACATACTATAATTCACTGGCCAATTCATCACTCCCAGTGGTCTTGTCTTTAGTTAAAGAGGAGATAGCTACTTCTACCCCTGCTGGTGAAATATCTTGTATTAGACGACATGTATCTAGTCTCAGCCAATGAGAAAACAGAAGAGCTGTCAGTTATTCTCTCAAAAACTTCAAACCAAACCCTCTAGAGTAATTTATTCACTCAAACCCCACCCACAGCCATTTAATGAAACAATAACCCCACCCACAGTCATTTAATCAAACCATAAGCACGCCCACTGTCGTTTAATGAGAGACATGCCAACCCCTCACTGAACACATCAACAACATTCAGAACAAGTAAAAGTCTGTCCAGTCTCAATTACTATTGTAAAAGAAAAATATCCTCTTAACTGTATTGTAAACTGCTTTTTTTCTGATATTAATTACACTCACATTCCGCATCTACCGTGGCAAAGCTCATTGCCCCATGTTCACTCACTCCAGCAGCGTGGAGCTGATGGAAAACTTCTTTGTAAACAAGTGACACATTTCTGCTGAAATACAACTAAACCAATACTTCTTGATACACATCACAGCACATAACAGCACAAATTCAGTCATAACCTAAGCCAAACACTATAAAATTAACTATGTTCCATCCAATAACTGAAGCGAGATTCCAGGCATGCGCATTAACACATCCTCTAATATGAGAGGTTCTTTGTCTTTTAAATAGTTTTTTATTTTAATGGGTTCACCACAACATAACCCAGACAGACTGTCTTAGGGTAGCTGGTTCATTCCACTGGGGTGTCAAACAGACGAGGCATGCTGATGAGTCCTGGTAGGATGAAACACATGTCTATGTCATCTGTTAGCACCCTTTGCAAATTGTGTGAGAGGCCTTTCGGCACCATGCAATTCTGCTTAAAGTTGAACCAGCATAACATTCTGTGGTGATTTGCATGTGCAGCCCATGATGCTTTGCATTGTGTGGGCATGTGTGATTTTGTATTTTCTTGAAACTTGGCTACCCAGCCAAATACCCTTTGGGGTAACCCTTGCCTCAATGTTTGCACACAGAGGTTATTTGTCTTTTAAATATTTTTTTATTTTAATGGGTTCACCACAACATAACCCAGGCAGACTGTCTTAGGGTAGCTGGTTCATTCCACTGGGGTGTCAAACAGATGAGGCATACTGATGAGTCCTGGTAGGACGAAACACGTGTCTATGTCAACTGTTAGCACCCTTTGCAAATTGTGTGAGAGGCCTTTTGGCACCATGCAATTCTGCTTAAAGTTGAACCAGCATAACATTCTGTGGTGATTTTCATATGCAACCCATGATGCTTTGCATTGTGTGGGCATGTGTGATTTTGTATTTCTTTGAAACTTGGCTTCCCAGCCAAATGCCCTTTGGGGTAACCCTTGCCTCAATGTTTGCACACAGAGGTTCTTTGTCTTTTAAATAGTTTTTTTATTTTAATGGGTCCACCACAACATAACCCAGACAGACTGTCTTAGGCTAGCTGGTTCATTCCACTGGGGTGTCAAACAGACGAGGCATACTGATGAATCCTGGTAGGACGAAACACGTGTCTATGTCATCTGCTAGCACCCTTTGCAAATTGTGTGAGAAGCCTTTCCGCACCATGCAATTCTGCTTAAAGTTGAACCAGCATAACATTCTGTGGTGATTTGCACATGCAGCCCGTGATGCTTTGCATTGTGTGGGCATGTGTGATTTTGTATTTTCTCTAATATGCATGCCTGAAACCCTGCGTCCAGTGAACGCGCACCACTGAACTTTGTCTGTCAACCCAAAATATGTTTCTCCTGCTATTTTGCTACAAGTATACAGGCACTCCAGACATAAAAAGTTAGCTGACCTCCCCTCGCTAGTGCCGCCAACACTTCAAACGACGGCCACTGCATCCTGTGTTCTCGGTGAGCGCACACGAGTGGGTACACAAAGCAAGCAATTTCAGGGCACTTCAAAATGTATGCAGGGAAACTCCAACTCGTATAACACTGATAATATCCAGTGAGATGGAGTATACTCACAATAACCAGCTTCTGTGGATGATTAAACGACGAGGCTTTACTCAGCATTTAATCATCCTCAAAAGCGGTTGTTGCCGTTATCTTCATCTTGCCGGATGCTATCACTTAATTATACGACAGATATCTGTTCTCAAGTCAATCACAAAAGAGAACAGCTGTCAGTTATTCTCTCACAAATTCCAAACCAAACCCCCCTAGAGTCATTTATTCACTCAAACCCCACCCACGGTTGGTTAATGAACCATAAGCATATCCACAGTCATTTAATGTGAGGCATGCCAAGCCCACACTGAGGACATTGTCATGATTCAGAACAAGTGAAGGTGTGTAGAGTATGAATTGCTATTCTAAAATGAAAATTTGCTCTTAACTGTATTCTCAACTGCTTTTTTTCTGTATTAATTACACACACATTCTGCCTTGACCGTCGCAAAGCTCAGTGCCCTGTGTTCAGCCGAGGAAAAACTTGTTCGTAAACAAGTTACACATTTTTGCTAAAACACAAATAAGCAATAGTTTTTGATACACATGACAGCACAGAATAGCACAAATGTACTTGTAACCTGAACTGAACGCTGTAAAGTTAAGTAGTTTTCGTCCAAAAACTGAAGTGAGATTCCAGGCATGCACATTAACACATCCGCTAATGCGCATGCCTGGAATTCTGCTTCTGTTTTTAAATGCAAACTACATAACTTTACAGTGCTCATTTCAGGCTATCAGTAAATTTATGCTGTTCTGTGCTACCAGGTGTATCAAAAGCAATTTTTTACTTGTGTTTTATCAAAAATGTGTAACTCGTTTACAAACGAGTTTTCCCTTGGCTCCGCGCTGCTGCAATGAGTGAACACGCACCACTGAGCTTTCCAATGGTCAACCCAAAATGTGTTTCTACTTCTATTTTACTAAAAAATGTACATGACTCCAAGTCATATAATAGTGATAATATTCAGTTGCTTTGAGTATACTCACAATAACCGGCTTCTGTGGATGATTAAACGCCTCGGCTTTGCCTCAGCATTTAATCATCCACAGAAGCCGGTTATTGATATGTATACTCCAAGCAACTGAATGTTATCACTTAAATAGAGCAGTTTCTAAATCTTCAGGAAAGAGTGGTGCTTGGAAGGAAGTAAAACAGCTTCTACTGTTGCTATGATAGTAGGTGCTAGTTGAAAGAGATCAGAGGTGAGTTTGGTAATAATTTGTAATAAAGTTTGTGTGTCAGTATGCAGAGAGAGACCATTCATATGTTTTTGTTTATTCTGGATATTACACCCTTCCAAAGGACAGATCTTTCCTTTCTTTCCTTGCATGCCGAATATTTGTTAATGCTGTAATCCCAGTGCTTGTTGCACATGGAAGCATGCCACTTGTTTTTTTATGTTCTGTACCTGAGACTGCAGATTTTGATTCATGGTGTAAGAAAGGGTTAATAATTTTTGTAGCTGGTTCCTGTTTTGTAAGTATTTAAAATAGGTATAATTTCTTACTGATTTGTTTTTCCTTTGTAATAAATTCTTAAGATCAGCAATTGTATCTTCCCACCATAACACAGGGGTGTCATACATTTCAAACACCATTTCCCTTGTTTCCGACAAATATTGTAATATTTATTGGGTGTCTGGTTTTATCAATAACAAGGAATTAAGTTTCCAGGTCCTTGGGCCATTGGAGGCTGTAGCTACTTTCCCAATCGTATATTTAGAATATTGTGGTCTGTAAATTCTGTAACTAATATCTGAACTATGTGGATATGTAATGAAGAAGACATCTATTCTGGTAGCTAATGGACCTTTATGAAATGTCGGGGCAGGTTTTCCTGTGGTTGTTAAGTATGCAACTAGTAAACTGATATTCTGTGTCATGTTTCGGAGGAACGCCATATCACAGAACATCTTTTTTGTTGCTGTATTTGTCCCTCTATCTTTTAGAGATAATCCACAATTAAAATCACCCCCTAGTACTGTATCACATTTTGAGTGGAATATACAGTAGATATGGCTGTATGGATTGGAACAGTTTGATTCTTTCAGCCTTTGACTGAGTTGCATAAACATTTATTAAGCAAAATAACACATTCTGAATTTTTACATTCAGTATAAGAGTTCTACCTGGAAACAGATCTAAAAGTTTAATAAGTTGTATGTTGATATTGTTGAATAATATAGCAACCCCTGAGCATCTATCCTGTTCCAAGGACCAATAGGATGGTCCTACATGTCAATTCCTTATGGACTGTTGTAATTCAACAGTGATATGGAGTCGTGTGTCCTGCAAGAAAAAAAACACCAGTTGCTAAAGATTGCAACTTGGAGAACACTGCCAGTCTCATCTTAACATTTTTAATGCTACTGTATTAACATTATTCGAAAAAAGAGGTATGGAAGGCTCCATTCATGGACACGTTAAAAAAAAGGAACACAAACATTAAGGTGCTAAAATCATGGGGGTTTCTTTAAGGAATTCCTGGTTACTTTAGTATGTTTCTGCTTAACTTTGGTCTTTTGAGAGGGTGGTCAGTGGGTGCTGTTGCCATCAAGGAAGAGATCTCTACATCAGAACCCAGGTCTGGTATAGAGGACCAGACAGAGGAGTCATCTGAGTCATTCTCTGAAGCTCCTCTCTCTTCTGGCAAAAGTGCAAACTTGTTGTCAGGAGGTAGATATGAAATTGGTGGGACTTTGGGTTGAGGTAAGCTCAAAAACTGTCTACATCTGCCAACTTTTTTGCTTGGCACCTGCTCACATTTTAGCTGCAAAGGTGGGGATGGGGCATTGTCACCTGTTCAGGATCAACATTGGGTGCAATTTCCATTTCTGCATTCAATTCAGTAGTAGAGGGCAGACTGGATGGGCCTTCTGGTCCTTATCTGCTGTCAACTTCTATATTTCTATGTTTCTATTGCTATAGACTCTGGGTGTTGCTGAACAGACGTGGTGACCTCTTGTGCAGTTCTCCTGAGGATGGGCCACTAGAGTGGTTGTAGGAGGGGGTCATTGTTACTGTTTGATGCTAACATTTTATTGCTTTATTTTTCTCTGATTCAAATTGCTATTGCTGGGTACACCTTCTGCTGCATAATTACAGGGTGTGCCTACAGGTGTGTGCTTACAGATTACTGCTGCAATCTTCTGATTCAAATTCTCTTTTGCAAGGTATATCTTCTGTTACTGCTTTATTTTTCTCTGCAGCAAAGTGTTTATCTTCTGTGAAATTATTAGAGGTGGTGCTTTATAGGTTTTACAGTTTTATCTATCATTAGGATAAGCTTTCAGGGCTACGGCATTTGTTGCTGGCTGATTGTTGCTGCTCTTACCTCCTTGTTTCTTTCATCCGTGGTTCTTCTTTTTTGGTGGGTGAAGGTCCCAGCCACCCATCCCCATCCCCAATCACCCCATACTACATTCCTTTTATAGGGTTGCACAGTTGTGACATTTCCTGTAGCAAAGAAGGAAGGGGCGGATCAGAGGGGTATCCACACAGTGACCTCATTTACAGGGGCAAAAGTAATTTAACTTGTTATAACAAGTTATACACACGCAAACAAACAAAACACAAAATCAAACTTTTGCTTTCATTTTCCTCCATCTAATTACTCTGACCAAGTTATAAACCCAGCAACTTATCTGGAATGGATATTATTAACTGCAGGTATGCAGGACACTTTTCAGAAGGGCAGTTTTACAGAATTTGGGACACTGTCCTAAATGCTGGGCCACTGGAGATCTAAGGGATCAGCTCCAGGCAGCATGGGCAGAAACTGCACCTCAAATCGCATATTCAGGAGGAAATATATTATAAGAACCACCCACCATTTGCCCAACGTCCAACAGAAGTACCTTGACCACAGAGGGTAGTTGGTCCAGGAGGTTGGCAGGTGGTTAGGAGAGGCAAATCGGGTGACCCATCATTCAGTGCTCTCCAACATATCACCTCCACAAACCATATAAAAACTTCAAACAGGTATCTGCCTCTATCTCTGAAATCCAACAAAGGGGCAAAGAACACTGCAGAGCGGGACACTGCAGCACAGGAGCTAGCACAACAAAACTCCTGCAAAACAGGAACCAAAACAAAAAAAGCAAAAAGGAAATCAAA
This sequence comes from Neoceratodus forsteri, assembly GCA_016271365.2. Classification (NCBI taxonomy): domain Eukaryota; kingdom Metazoa; phylum Chordata; order Ceratodontiformes; family Ceratodontidae; genus Neoceratodus; species Neoceratodus forsteri. The sequence continues at coordinate 534,209,909 of CM057449.1, read as the reverse complement.
AAAACCTCTGATCATAGGAGACTCCATGATTCAGGGAGTTGATACCTATCTCCAGTCAGGGGTAATGGTTAGATGTTACTCAGGTACATCAGCGTGGAGAGACACTGACCACATTGCTAAAACTGTACAGGAAGCAGGAGAAAACATTAATGTTCTAGTACACATAGGGACTAATGATCTCGCCAGCCAGTCAGTTGTGGAGACCAAGAAGCACCTAACCAGGCTGGGTGACAAACTATCATCCATTTCATCTGGCATCTCCTTCTCTGAGATCCTGCCAGTTTAGGAGAGGTGGGCAGAGGGACGGAAGGTCAAAGAAGGAGAGATAGGAGAGCTAAACATGTGGCTGAAGGGCTGGTGCCAGGAAAAAGGACACAAATTTGTAGGGAACTGGCAACAGTTTTAGGAGCAAAAGTTCTTTAAATTTGATGGACTGCATCTGACTAAGGAGGGAGTCAGTACATTGGGGCAAAAGTTTGACGTCTTTGCAGAATATTTAAACTAGCAAATGGGGAGAGGGGTGCTGCACCCAATACGTCGAATGGGAAGAATACCCTTCCCCCTCAGCTAGTGGTCAAACAAGAGTTTAGCATGTTTTTAGTTCATTTGCATCACCAGGTAAGGATAAAGGTCCAGCTCCCCATACGACGCACTGGGGAAACGCCAGACCTCTCCCAACAACTAACACACTGAAATCTGGCCAATGGAAAATCATGTACAAAAATGCTCGCAGTCTGGGAGACAAGATTCCAGACCTGCAGACAATAATGACAGACACTGAACAGGACATAGTAGCCATTAGCAAGACATGGTTTACCAGTAACCACACTTGGGAGACTTCGGTTCCTGGCTACGTACTGTTCAGAAGAGACCAATGTACAAAAAGGAGAGGTGGAGTGGCCCTTTATGTAAATGAAAATATCAAAGCTACCGAAATTCAGAATACACATAAGGATCTGGAAGAACTGTGGGTCACCCTGAAAACAGGAAATGGGACAGCCATACTAACTGGGGCAGTCTACAGGCCTCCATACCAGGGGAAGGACATAGACACATTACTGTCAGAAGATATACAAAACATTACAGCTAAAGCGGAGGTTCTGATAATGGGAGACTTCAACATGCCGGATACAGATTTGTCAATACCAGCAGGAACATCTGCCAGAACTAGACACATAGTGGATTCCATGCAGAGGGAGGGCCTCAAACAACTGGTACAACAACCCACAAGAGACAGGGCTAAACTAGATCTAGTACTGACTAATAGGGAAAGGATCACAGCTGTCTGGGTAGAAGGTCACCTGGGGGCCAATGACCATCACATGGTATGGTTCAATTTGGCCACTAGAACTAAATCATCCCATTCCAAGGCAAATATATGGGACTTCAGAGGAGCTGACTTTGATAAGATGGCCAACAGAGTTAAGCTAGCCCTGGCAAAAAGAAATACAGATGAGGGGGTACAGGCAAAGTGGGCAAGCATTAAGGATGCAATACTTGAAGCAACATCCCATTGTGTTAGAGAGAAAAGAAGTGCAAAAGAAGAAGGAAACCACTTTGGTTCTCAAAAACAGTAGCAGAAAAGGTCAGAGCCAAAAGGCTGGTCATCAGGAAATACAAGGGAATGCAGTGGGATGATGCTAGGGAGGCATACCAAACTTCCCTAAGGGAAGCAGGGAAGGCAGTAAGGCAGGCAAAGGCCCAAACCAAGGGAACACTAGCAAAAACAGTAAAAGAAGGTGACAAGACTTTTTTATAGATACATTAGTGAAAGGAGAAAGTCCAGAGGGGTACCGCTAAGATCAACGGGGATGAGGGGGCATGTGAGGAGGAGGACCATATAAAAACACCTATCCTAAATAGATACTTCTGCTCGGTATTTACTGAAGAGAAGGTAGGGCAGGGCCCACAGCTCAGCACCATGGACACAGGGGGTTGGGAGGTGTGCAATAGTCCCTTCACAAAAGAAAGGGTCCTATAAGAGCTCGATAAGCTCAGGGTGGGCAAGGCAATGGGACCTGATGGCATACATCCTTGAGTACTAAAGGAGCTAAGGGTGGAACTAGCAGAGCCATTTGCAGACCTGCTTAGTGAATCTCTGAGCACAGGAGAGGCCCGAGAAGACTGGAGAAGGGCTCATGTGATCCCACTCCACAAGAGCGATAGCAGAGAGGAGGCAAGGAACTACAGACTAGTCAGTCTTACCTCAGTAGTGGGCAAGATTATGGAGGCACTCCTTAAGGAAAGGATAGTGCAATACCTGGAATCTATAGGAGCACAGGTTCCAAGACAGCAGGGGTTTACAACAGGACGGTCCTGTCAAACGAATCTCATAGATTTCTTTGACTGGGTAACCAGAGTGGTGGACCACGGGGGAGCAGTTGATGTCGCCCACCTTGACTTCAGCAAAGCTTTCGATGCTGTTCCACATAGAAGAGTGACTAATAAGCTGGGTAAGTTCAGGGTGGGTTAGAAGTTGGTCAACTGGGTGGCTAACTGGTTAAGGGGCAGAAAACAGAGAGTGGTAGTAAATGGTATACAGTCAGAAGAGAAGCAAGTCACAAGTGGGGTACCTCAGGGATCAGTCCTGGGGCCAGTCCACTTCAATATCTTCATCAGTGACGTTGCAGATGGACTGGTGGGTAAGGTATGTCTGTTTGTAGATGGCACCAAGAACTGCAACAGAGTAGATGATCCAGATGGGGAAGGCAGAATGAGACGAGATCTGGATAAACTGGCAAAATGGTTGGAAGAGTGGCAACTGGGGTTTAACCCAAAGAAGTGCAAGATCATGCACATAGGGAAGAGAAATCCTGAAGCCACCTATAGGCTGGCAGAGGAGTTGCTGGCAGTCACAAGGGAAGAAAGAGACTTGTGCATTATCATTACAGATGACCTGAACTCATCCAAGCAGATCACTAAAGCAGTAGATAAGGCTGGGGCATATTGGGGTGTATTAGTAGGGGTATCACAAGTTGTAAGAGGGAGGTAATAATCCCTCTTTACACGACACTGTTTAGGCCCCATCTGCAGTACTGCATGTAGTACTGGAGGCCACACCTTCACAAGGACATTAACCAAATTGAGGCAGTCCAAAGAAGGGCAACTAAAATGGTGCAGGGACTGCATCAGAAAACATATGAGGACGGATTAATGGAGCTCAATACGTATACCCTAGAGCAAAGGAGGGAGAGAGGTGATATGATCGAAACATTCAAACACCTTATGGGCATTAACAAGGTGAAAGCATCTAACATGTTTCAATATAAAAAAAATAGCAGAACAAGAGGACACAGCATGAGATTAGAGGGAGGCCGATTAAGGAATAATGTGAGGAAGTTCTTTTTCACAGAAAGGGTGGTGGATGCATGGAACAGCCTACCTCAGGAAGTGATGGATATGAATACAGTGTAGGACTTCAAACAGGCATGGGATAGGCACATTCATAAAGTAGAAAACGAAATGGGCAGACTGGATGGGCCTTGCGGTCCTAATCTGCCATCAACTTCTATGTTTCTATTGTTTTAGCTTTTGCCCTTTGCACAATTTTTTTTTTTTTTTAAGTTGTTTAACCAGGAGTAGCACACTAAGCTGAAAGCTTTTTTACAGGTGCAACCTGGGAGCACAGGGAAGTTAAGTGACTTGCTCAGGGTCACACAGTATGTAAGTGGAAGCTGTGGGATTCAAACCCCGGTTTGGTCTGCTGGATGTCACCAAATTTGCAGCTCAGAACCTTAAACCACCGCGCTATACTGCCTCCCCTATGTTGGCCACTATATTGCCACTAACAGCCTTTGCTCTTTGCTATTGACTTGCTCAGGTCGGTTATGAGCAGCCCAGGGTCAGGTGTGATAGATATGACCTCTGGTGTCACATAAATTGCAGACCTGCTTATTTTGGCATTGGCCACTAGAGTGACCCAACTCATTACACAAAGTACATTTTAAGCAGTTACATAAGCTACTCAAGGGTCCTATTAATCCACAGCAGTAACAGGTTTGGACTGCCCTGCATAGAACAGGACACCCTGTCTCTCCCCCGGCCCTCAAAAAAAAAACAGTTTGGAAGGTGTTGAAGTCCAGCATCATCTGTGTTCAAGACCACTCAGATCCTCCTACCTCCTTTCCATATGTGCTCATCATCAAAAATTGCCACTGGATTGCCTTGTGTGCAATGCTGTTTAAGCCTGTACACAAGGTCAGGAACACTGACCCCCTCATTGTGGAATAACATGGTAATGGTTCTACAGGCCGGTTTCATCAGAGAAATTACTTCAAATGCTATCAACAAAGGGAATGTTTTCAAAGTGTTATATTGTGTCCAGAATTTCAGTAGCATACAATTAAGGTACCAGTGCCCCCTTCCCCCAACTCTGCTGCTTCAAAGCCTGCAATTTTTTTCAAATAACACCAGCATTTGTACTTATTTTAGACTGTTAGAGGGTTCTTGGTCTCATGTTTCAGCTGAAATGTGTTCAAGCCTGACCACTGTGACAAAGTGACCACCTCATCGGTCAGGAGGGCATCACATTTTCCCATCTTATCATATCTGATACTTGTTGAATTATTACCATACAGCTGAATGATTCGTATGATTAGGGCATGATTAATACCATATTCAATCAATGTCCTCCACAGCAATATTCTGTTCACTGAATCAAACACATTAGAGAACTCTATAAACAATACAGATAATCTACTTTTCCTGGTTTTTATATATATTTTTTTTAAATGTTGTAACACATAAACATGGTCAATTGTGGAGCAATTTCCCTTAAATCCTGCGTGAAGCGGTGAAAGTATAGTAGCACTGTCTATAAAAAACAATAATTTATTCAGGATAATGTAGGCAAAAATCTTGGAGATGGAATCCAGCAAGCTGATTGGACTGTAGTTCTGGGGCTCTCTTTGAATTCCCTTTTTAGGGCTGCAGTAGGCATAGCTCTGCAGACCTATTGCTACAGAAAACCACCTTGGCCACTCCCACATTCCTTGTGAACGCGCAACATGATGACATGACAAATGTCACTCCGTGGTTGCATTTCTGAAACACTCCACTCTACACACTGTTGTTCCCCCTGCTATCCCAGACCACTGAAATACATTACCCCCCAACACTCTTTCTCAGCCCCCACAAAGTATAATAGTGACACTGGAGGTGCCCAATCCCCTAGTGCCTCGATCACAAACTCCTCACCCCCCACTGCATCCACTACTGCACATGGGTAGTAATTTCTGTCCTGGATCCTGGATTCCTTTCACCATCCTACTCCTTTAGGAAACCAGCAATGAGATGGAGTGGAGTCATGCTACCAGGGTCTGAACACTTGTCACTCCTTTATTTTGTATGTGAACCCCAGGCGGTTGTAGCTGACAAAACATTTCCCAAACTCCAGCAGCTTCTTTCTCATCAGACAACCCTCTCCCTTCCACACTCCAGCAGCTGTTTATTGTCATTTTCTTCTTGTGAGGAGGCGTAGCTTGCCTGCTGCTTCCCTGCTTGTGACAGCTAAAGTGGTGAATCTTCTATTCATGCATTGGTTTGGGAATTTATCTGGATGTTGCCATCCAAACAGATACCTATCACATTTGTTTTCATATAAAATAATATGCCTACTTTATTAGTCAATGTCCCTATGTATTGGAACTTCAGATGCAAATTTAATTTATGCAGTATTTCAACAACAACGGTGTAGTGTTAATACAAGGATTTTTTGTATATTTATAAGAAATAAGTGTATCTGCCACCGTGCTGCTATATTACTCAATCTCTTCTTCACATTCCCCACTGCTTCTACACCTCTTTTCTTTACCCTTTGTTTCTTTAGCATGCAGGAAATAATGTTCTCTTCAGACCATCCAGGATTCTACATGGATAAGCCATTGCTGACTTATGTGATAGTAGATCCCCATAAAGAGCTCTGTGGCACAATGGGTGATCATAAGTAAATGCAGTTAAAAAAGTTTTACTGTAACGAACCAGGTTTTGATGATCAACTATAGCAAAATCTACTTAATTGTATTGAAGTAAAGTACAGCATATAATTTAGGGGCATACTTCCTTTTGAAGAAATTTGAATGTATCAATGAAAACTTCAAAGCCTTTTAACTTTGCAAAGGATATCCATGATGAACTCACGCCAGCCATGGAAACTTCGCAGCCGCTAAGGACATTGTAACAAGACAGTTCAAGCCGAAAGAAGGAGTGTGTTTCAGTTAGATACACTATCAAATAAATACATTTACAATTTGTTACAGAGTTTAAAAATTATTGAGTCAAGGCTAGAGTTCATGAGTATAAGATAAGCCTCTTTGAGAGAGAGAGAAAAATAAAATAAAAAATATATATACATATATATATATATATAGGGGATACATGATGGATGAGTGGATGTGGCAAATATTGTCATTCTGCAAAGTGGATATCTCATGAGTGCTGAAGGCATGAGTGAGATATCCAGAGTTCATGAAGTAGGAGTGACAATATTTGCCATAGCACATGATCCGCGCATCATGTATTCAATTCATACAATAGTGCTAGGGGTTTCAGAAGTATTGTTATGCTGTCTTGTGTTCTGTTCCTGTTTATGTGTTTACGCATTCTGTGTGTGTTTTTCTGAATGGGTTGGCAGTGTTACAAACTCTGGGAGACAGATGAGTGTGTTTTGCAATGCTAAATGAGTTAGTCTTAGGTAGGAGTGAGAACCAGACTATTCTGTGAAGCTGTATTCTTTAGAAGTCTGGCTGCAGTCAAGCTGAGAGTATCACAGTAATTGTAATGGGCTGAGAGGCAGAGTGTCAGAACAGGTGAGTGTTTTTAGTGGCAATTGAGTTAGCTGCAGGCAGCAGTGAGGAACACAGTGTTCTGTGAAGCTGTGCTCTTCAGAATTCTGACTGCAGTCAAGTTGAGAGTATCACAATAATGAGCTGGAAGTTAAATAGATGTGTTTTGTAATGCTAACTGAGTTAGTTGCAGGCAGCAGTGAGACCTCTCATGTAGTTCTGCATTTGTTTCTATGTTAACAACACAGGTGTTTCTTGCATGCTGAGGGGAAAGCTGCCTAGAGTGATGATATCAGTGACCTTATGTGACCTGTGTGTGTAAATGGCTGATATACAGTAAACACAGTAGAGCAGAGGGTAAAAATATCACACTGCAGTGGATGATACATTGTTTTATCTCACTCATTTATCACTCCCCCCATTGTATAAATACATATATGCAATGAAGTTGGTTCTGAAGTTGATATTCTAAAAAAAATCATTTTTTCGTTAAGTTGCTGTAAATACTGAAGTTAGTACTAGGTGTATGAATTCAGTACATTAATGCATTAAAAACTATCAACAGCATACCTTCCTTGATTTACAATTTATTTTTCTCCCTGTCAGATCTGCTCCCCACCCCACCCCCATCATCGTGAAATTGGTTCAATTCAATCTGTAATGGAAACACATTTATAGAAAAAAAATGTCCAGCAGCGATGCCAAGTTCTTGTAGCGTACATGCACACTTCCATTCCACCAATAAGCATTACATTGCCAAGGCTAGATAGTCTTTCATAAAAAAAAACACCACACTGATTGCCTCTTTTGCCAACAACAGCTTTTATGCATATGAGTAGCCTGCTGTCAGCTGCCTTTTCCAAAAGCACTGTGGGTACTGAGATCGAGCAAGGCTAAAAGTAATGATTGCTGTTGGTTTAAGCCTGGCAAGGACTAAAGGAACCAAGTCCTCACTGTTGGATGGATCTTTTTTCTTAAACATATTGTTTCTCAAATTAATTTCAGTTCTTACTGAAGGTACCTTGTGATTTTGTAAGTGACAGCTGTATGGGGTAGGCACAGAATACACCTGCAACAGATAGGATTCAAACTTTTAATTTCATGGCAGTGTATTCCCGGTATCCCCTATTGTTGGGCTCCATAGACTAGCCATGATAGTTTGAATGAATGACAAGGAAACCATACTTGTCTATAATCATCTTCACTGCCCCCCCCCATCCACCCATAAGAGTCTTCTAAAATGATTCACATACAGTAGAATATGACTTGTCTGGTTATTACTTTTCTTCCTATTTATGAGTGTAATAACATTTCTGTAATGAACATGTCATTGAAACACATTTATAGAAACAAAAATGTCCAGCAGCAATGCCAAGTCATTGTAGTGTACATGCACATTTGCACCAATAAGCATTACATTGCCAAGCCTAGACAGCCTATCATAAAAAACGCCATGCTAATTGTCACTCTTGCTAGCAACTGCTTTCCCTGCATATGAATAGTCTACTGTCAGCTTCCTTTTCCCAAAGCACTGTGAGTACTGAGACCGAGCATGGCTAAAAGTAGAGATTGTCATTGGTTTCAGCCTGGTATGGACTGAAGGAACCAAGTCCTCGCTGTTGGATGGATAGCTTTTTTTTATTTTAAACATATTGATTATCAAAATAAGTTCAGTTCTTACTGAAGGTACCTTGTGATTTTGTAACTGACAGCAGTATGGGGTAGGCACAGAATGCATCTACATGCTTGGGGCTGAAACCATTCATTAGGTTTGCATCACTGGGGTAGTGTACAGTGAGATGCTACAGGCATTACTGCTATGCTGCTGACTACTGGAAGTCAAATTTCATCCATGGCTCAGGTTATCTAGTGAGGTCTATATTTCTGCACAAACTACATTTAGCCATGGAGCGTAACTCTCACTTTCATCCTTATGTCACCCCTCTCCCAACATACAGAACTTACAATAGATATGATTATTTATTTATTTATTTTTTCTTATGGCAATGTATTTTTGGTACCTGCTGCTGTTGAGCTTCCTAGGCTGGCCATGATAGGTTGAATGAAATATGAAGAAAACTGCGCTTCTCTATAGTTGTTGATCCCCCATAAGAGTCTTCTAAAATGATTCACATAGAGTATGATTTGCCACAGAACTCTTTATGGGGATCTACTAGCAAATAAGTCAGCAACAGCTTATCCATGCAGAATCCTGGCCGGTCTGATAAAAACATTATTTCCTGCATGCTAAAGAAACAGAGAGAACTAAGTCTAATCTCGAAAAATAATGATGAGCCTGTGACTATCTTTTAGAATCTCCAACCTTTTTTATTGTCTTGCATTTTGAATTGTTTGAATTTTCTTGTTAATAACACACATTCTCTTTGTTCTCTCAATTTCTTTAGCAAGCAAGAAATAATGTTCTTGTCAGAATGGCCAGAATCCTACATGGACAAGCTGTTGCTGACTTATTCGCTAGTAGATTCCCGTAAGTAGTCCTGTGGCACAATGAGTGATCATAGGTGAATGTTGTAAAGAAAGTGTTTTAATGTAATGAACCAGTTTTTGATGATCAAATGTAGCAAAATCTGCTTAACTGTATTGAACTAAAGTACAGGACATAATTTAGGGGCATACTTCCTTTTGAAGAAATTTGAATGTACCAATGAAAACTTCAAAGCCTTTCGACTTTGCAAAGGATATCAATGATGAACTCACAGCAGCCATGAAAACTTCACAGCCACTAAGGACATTGTAACAAGACATTTCACACTGAAAGAAGGAGTGTGTTTCAATTAGATACACTATCACATAAATGCATTTACAATTTGTTACAAAGTTTAAAAATCCTTTGGTCAAGGCTAGATTTCATGAGTATAAAGATAAGCCTCCTTGAGAGAAAAAAGGGGTATATATATATATATATATATATATATATATATATATATATATATACTGTATATATATGTATATATAAGCAATGAAGTTGATTCTGAAGCTGATATTCTAAAAAAATCCTTTTTTTGTCAAGTTGCTGTAAATTCTAAAGTGTGTACTAAGTGTATGAATTCAATACATTAATACATTAAAAACTATCAACAGCATACCTTCCTTGATTCACAGTTTCTTTTTAAGGCTGCAGATGGGCAAAGCCCTGTAGTCCTTTTACAATCACAAAAAGGGCTCCTTTCTGAACACACAGCATGTTGGATTGCATCACAGTTGTCTCTGCATCTGTGAAACAATCCACCCAGGTTATCCCTACCAACCGCAGCACTACACTATTTCACAATGCTATTCTGCATCCCCCTCCACTTGTCTCGAAACACAGAACCCATATCTCTTTATAACTTAACCTAACCCTGCCCAGTTCTGTTTGCTCCACGCCACCCACCCAACTCACACACACATCATTTAGACCTCCACTGCTACCTGTGTGGCATCATGGTTTGTAACAACTGATTTATTTGGACTTATTCATTGATAAAATCTAATTCTTTTAATTCCATCCTATTTACATTCCCTCCAAAATCCAACAGCCACCACTTTTTTTCCATTTCATTACACCCGTTTCCAGATTGTGACTGAAGCAACACTGGGGCCTGGTTTGTGCATTTAATGAAGGTTTTTTTTCTTTCCCCATCCATCTACGTGCATTATATTGTTCCTAGTGAGCAATATCTTTGGCTTTAGTTTGATACTTGTGCTGTGTCTGTTGCACAGGTATCTTTTAGAAGCTGCTCCATTTCTCTTGTGTGTGCCAGGAGCTGATCGGCCACATTAGATTGGATTTCATACTAGTAAGTGTGTGTTTTTCTCCCTTTTGCATACATAAAATGACATGTATTTTAGTCTTCACTAGCACTGCTGTGATAAAACATTGCTTGAGATGAGCCATTTTTTTCAGACATGTTTTATGAAACTATCATAAAATTTAAAAATGTGCACCATGGCTGGAAAAGAAGATTCTGAAGCCATATGGTTTGGGATTCTGAAGTCACATTGCTTGGGAAAAGAACAACATGATTTCTTACTTTTTCTGGCAATCTGGACCTAATACAATAAGGTAGCAATGCCTCCCAGAAACGTAAAAACCTTTGGGTATGCAACTTGTTGCAGTATAAAACATTTTTCCTTACTCACTTGCCTTTACTTTAAAACACAACAGAATACCCACTTTGTATAGCTCATCCCATCCCTCACAATTAAGTACATAAAATAAACATCTGTGCCCTTAATTCAACATATTTTTCCCATGTAAACTACCTGCAAATGTAGAACTCTGCAGCTTTAGTGCTGATTTCTGTGTATGTCAACCACAACCTCTCACAAGATGAATCCCTTCTTCATAAATTACACCTAGCTCCCACCAGACTCTTCAAATGGTTTACAAAATCACCAGGCATTTTCTCAAGGATCAGAGCAGACAAGAGGGCTGAACTAACAAGTCTCGTCTCTTCAGTCCTGCTCCTTCGGTTGAGGTGGACAAGCCCAACTTCCCAACATTTTGCAAAATTCTAGTCCAAGTCCCTCAGAAAGGTACTGACAAACATGCTGGACTGGAAGTTCATACTTTCCAGTCCTGCTCACACAAAGGGTTGGCAGACATTCCCACCCAAAACATTGCAACCAGTACCCCCCCCCCCAACCCAAGGAAAAAATTAGACTAGCCAAGTTATGTCTAGGGCAAGCAAATCTCACTACAACAATTAAGGATACAGTGGGTTGGGAGCGGAATGCCTTTCAACCCTTTTTAAGCCCATTGCTCTCACGGGTGCCAAGTCTTAGATAGTTTCAACTAGGCATCTCTGATAGTCATGTCTCCTACTTTCTGCAGTTGCTAAACATTAGAGTAATATTCTGAGTTATTCGTTTTTGCTGATATCAATGATATGATGGGGGTGTGGGGCTATATGCAGCTAGTGTGCAGTACATTAGTTCCTGCTGAGGCTAGTGTAGAAAGCTTGGCAGTAGTACTCAGAGGGCAGATGGTTACTTGCCAATCTCTATGCTATCTGCATAGGTATGTTAGTAATGATCACTAATATCGGGGTGTGTTGGGGGTGGGAGAGAATGAATCTGCAAAGAGAATTCTTGAACAGAACAGAGACAGTGGGATACATCTACCTGCAGCTTGTACAAGTTCTCCACAAAAAGCATAAACTAAATGAACATTAGTGGTCAATGCCTCCATGTTCGCTGTCAAGTTTTGTAGTGAGATTGCTGTACTTAGTTGATGAGGAAGGGTAAATTAATTAAAAAAAGGACTCCTACCTCTACCCATCATTATACTGGATTTATATAGGAATATCCAGCTGAGATTTAGCATGGTATTTTGCACAGACAAGATGGGTCAACAAGACTGTATCTGTCAGTACCTTCAATGTACAGTACCAACAGGGTCCTGCCTCTAACTATTTCTGCAGTTAGGTGGACTGGAGCATGGAGAGGTTAAGTGACTTTTTGTGGGTCCCACAATGATCATATCTCTGTTATTGGGTCAGGGCAGTCGAGCCAAGGTGCAGCAGTTCTGTTTCAGAGGGATCCTGCTGCTATCCCAGCCCTGCAGCTAGATGGACTGGAGCACTGAGAGGTTAAGTTACTTACTCATGCCACATAGTGAGTATTTGGCTCTAATGGGGTGTGAATCTGTCTTCTCATAATTCCCATTAGTGCTCCTACCATAAATGTCAGTGCATCTCCCCTAATTGCACAAACACTCTCCAACCCCCTATAATATTTGTGCATTGTGGGTGGTCAGTTGTTCATTTAAATTTTTGTAGTTGTACTTATCATAATCCCAATACCCCTATTCTGATTTTACTCTATCACCAAACCAGCATCCATGACACTTTATAATCAAACTCCACCAATATCTGTACAGTACCTCATTTAGAAATAATTTTTGGGGGCTTTTTATTGTTAAATTTAACATTTATTTAGCGTTTTATTTTATATCCTCTTTTACTCTCCTGATTTCCCTATAACCCAAGTTATGCAACAGCGTCACTGTGCCAGTCTGTTCGACCAGTAGTTGGAGTGCCAATAGACATAAACTAACAGATTGTTACATATAATCCCTGGTGATGTCAAATCAACTCCAAGCACACTGCATTTGATTTCTCCCGCCCCCCCACTCCAACTCTCCCCTTCCCACTCCCACTCCAACCCCCCCCCAAAAAAAACACCCTACTACCTGTGCAGATGCAAGGTCAGATGCAACTGTAATTTTAATCTAGTGTTTATTTTTATCAACCAAATATGAATGTTTTCTCTTACTCACAAATCCTGCATCATTTTTCACCAAACAACTTGACTAGTAGTAGTAGTACTGCCCATTTTAATATTTTTTCCTGCTGTTTACTGCCACCTATTTATTTATATTTATGTTTACATCACCAGTATCTTCCCTGTGACTCCACTTTCTCTAATCCAGTAACAGCCAAGTACTGTAGGTGACTTGAGCCAAGGGCACTTTCTCACGTGTCACCTGAACTCGTCAACTTCAGCTGAACTAAGAAACAGGATGTGATCTATATTTACAGATAACATAGAACTGCTTCCACTTATGTGATTACATTCTGACACTGGGGTACTTGCTTTCTATAAATGTCAACAAGCAAGGGTTCTGCACCACTGTACAGTATGAGTGCCACCATTGGGAGACTGTCCAACACTGTACATACTGCCCTTCCTGTTCTGTACCTAGCATGAATGCAGTTCATCCACAGCCACACCAGGATGGCATGACTGACAGATCAGAACTCATTCAGCAACTATGCATCTCACATCATATACCCTGTGCTGCATGTAGTCGTCTGTGCGCATTATGAGGAACATGTGGAAAGTGCAGTTTATAATACTTGGAGTGTTTTGCTAAATCTTATAGTTTATCAGAAACAGTATTATATATCAGTGATTACAACACAGTGTATTGCAACATGTGTCATCGGGACCCGAAATGCAAATACCACTTAGGAATGCACGGTAAAACATGAAAGAAACCGCATATGGTGACAAGGATACGTTTCTGTGTCCCTGGCGTTTATTTAGTGGAACAGCTCAGTGAGATGTGACCTCTCTTTTGAAGGGCTGTAGTCTGGTTTCTACCACATTTTACAGCAAGGTTTACATTTTACAGCAAGGTTGAAAAGTAAAGTGCAGGGAGTCCAACTAACTTACTCAATGTGTTACAATGAGCGAAGGGATCTGGTGGGATATGATCATGCACTCTTCTATCTGTTGCTTTCAAAAACTACAACCTCTGTAAAAAAATAGATTAAAAAAAGGAACACACAAAAAGACACTGGTGGACTGAGAGTAAGTACAGGGAACTAATTTTGCTTAGACGGGAACACATAAGGAAGCTAGGTGGTTAAATTTGCATTTTATTCAATTATCGTTCATGACACAGACACTGTATTACTGGCCCATTCAAAACTCGTGTAATAGACTCTCAGCACCAGATCACACATAGCAATTCATATTTTATCAGCAAGGTACATCAATAAGATAAACTCAGTTTTAGCAATCATCAAGAACAGTTAAATGCAATTATGAAATGGGTAGAAAGAATACTGGCTCCTTACCGGCCAAGAGCAGCTTTCAACTGGGCCGTTATCCCAGCACAATGGCTAGCTAAAAGTAATATGTTTTAAAAAGGCATAAAACTTACTAAAAATGACCCATTTCATGCTCACAGTGTAAGGCACTCCAGGGGGTGTGTTATGGTTGGCTAATGACCCTTCTCAGGAGGTAGAAGCACTTGGCTATGCCTCATGCTTCAACCTACCTGAGGTGGGCTGTTACCCCACCATAATATAACCCCTGTCATGCCTTATTGTTTAATTAAAAGTGATCGCTTGCCATGACCATCCCATGCCTTGGAGAATGCTCCAAATAAAGTATATGGTGGCAGAACACTTCTGAGGGTCTCATGTAATTTTTGGACTCCAAAATGTTTGCACAGCTGGAATACCAGATTTCCATGGTCGTGAGTCCTATGCATTCCCCCTCTGCTCACACACACACACACACACACACACACACACACACACACACACACACAAACACAACTACAGAACCAACCAACAATCAATGTGCCCATAACCAGTAGATCAGGAAAGAGTGAAAACAGTGCTTGACCACTCAGATTGGGTTATGTGTGGCAAGAAAGTTAAAGCATACAACTGTCCTCAAGCATCGACAGGCAGAGGAGGAAATGAAGGTGGGTGCATGGGGGGCAGGGACACATTCTAAAATCAAACTTTCAGTCCCGGCATCTTTTATTTCATTTTTTATGCCCACACCCAATCTGAGGCGTGCAAGTGTACATGTAAAGATGAGTAGTCAATATTACTTTCACTCGTGGTCCTCTACGTCTTCCAATGACTGACGAACAGCTGCAGATACAGAGCCTGCATTTTTTACCCTTTTTGCAAACTCTTCGAAATTAACCTACACACATCTTTTCAGTCAGTCCAGCAGTGACACTAGTGACTAATTAGAGTGCAGAGAACCCAGTAATTACAACAAGATGTTCATTTTATTACCCTGCTTTTTTCTTTCTTTCTTTTTTTTTTAATTGCAACATCAGCAGCTTTAAATGAAATTCTCTGTCTTTGTGTTTTACCCTGAATACACACAACTGTGTGACTCGGCAGGAAATTCTTCGGGGAAAGGGACCCTCAGCATGCAGCATAGTTATAAATATCTTTTGGGCAGGAATTACATGTAACTTCTTTCCTATCCTACACTTTATGTGTACCTGGCCTCAGGTCTTGCCTGCTACTGAGAGTAAAGTGTGTGTATTCACATAAACCCTTTTTTTTTTGGAGGTGCCAGCAGACAACTCCTAAATACTGAACCATACTTCCGACTGCTGTTCACTACTGCTTTCCTTTCCCCAGGTGACAGATCACACCTGAAAACTAGCCTCGGCTCTGTGTACTTTTCCCAGTCATCAACATTTTAAATAAATAAAAAGCCTTCCAGGGTCTGAATAAGGAGAGACATGCTGGAAGACATTATTATTATGCTGTTTACAAGGAGCTAAAGAAAGCATACAAATTTGCCAGGATAAAGCATTTACTGTAGCAGACCCCACCCCCAACAATCCATAGTAAAAGCATTTATCTTCACATAGAAACTTTTATTAGTCGGAGTTGGAAAGGGGACATTCTGCTAAAAGCTTTATGCTAGCTACTTTTTGCACTTTCTGTAAAAACTGTTTTTTTTTCCATGATCTAATTTCATTCTTTATTGTCTGCAGAACCTGGCCAGCCCCCTCAATATTTGAGGTATACCCTGAGGCTCTAGCTAGACAAAGACCTATACACAGGAAGGAGGCAAGGCACTTACTACCCAGTGCTCATAACCACACAAGTACAGGTAGCCTGTTCATCATCATTAAGAAACAACAACATATTTTTAGCAAAATGAATGTTTCCACAAAAATTAGACAAAAAGGCACAGCAGTGCAGTGGTAAAAAAAGTCTCTCAGGCAAGCCTTGTCTGATGAACATTTTCAATTATAAAAGTAAGTTGTTTTAAAGATTGCAAACATGCTTCCTGCACTGATATGGTTGAGAGCATTGCATGGTGAGTGCCTTCTTTGGACCTGTCAATGGGCATGTCCCTGACAGTGAGGAGTTGACCTGGGTTATACCTGTAACTTATAGACAAGTACTGTACAAAGATGGGGGATCTTTTGTATGCCTATGAAATATTTCAGCATCTGAGCACCACTACAAACCCTGTTCAGCCCCTTTTTTATGTTGATTGCGCGCAGCATAAGAAACATATTGGCACAGCTTGCTGAGAAGCAGGCTGTAGAGGCACGACACTGTTGTGGCCAATGCCCCCACAGCCTGCAAAGGCTTGTCCCGCTTCCCTCAATGCCATTGCAGGCTGCTGGTGACACAAGTTTGGAACATTCACACCAACTTGTGACAAATCAGCCACTGCAATCAGGGGCTGCCTCATCGTGCAGCGTCGGCCATATGCTGCAATGAGGGAGCGACCCATCATTGCATGGCGGATCTAACAAGTTCTGATAGAAGTTTGTGAACAGGGCAGGTTGCTGCCCTGTCTCACAAAACAATACAACCTCCCCCAATGTTTATCTGCTGACAGGGGAGCCCACTCCATCAGCATACTGCATCTCTGCTTTCATTGTCTGGCCAATGGGTGCCCAATCCCCATCAGCAAAAAGGAATCCCCCCCTTTGTTATTTGTCAACAGGTGCCCAATCCCCATCGGCAGAAAGGAATCCCCCCTTTTGTTGTTTGCTGATGGGGGTGCCCAATCCCCCATCGGCTACAGCGCCCCCCAAAAGCGGGACTCCGGTGGCATGCTGGGAGCCCACCCCAGTGTGCCAAATGTCCCTGTGAAGTGAAAAACTGTTCCACATTGTCTTTTTTTTTTTTACCTGGAAAGAAAAAATGGTCCCTCATAGTCTCCCAGGCCCCCTCTCACAACCGTGCCCACCCTCGCACCCTGCCTCCTCACCCAACCCACCCCACCTTACCTCCAGTCCGGTGCGACAATCTTCGGCTGGACCAGGAACATGTCTGCACTCTTCAAAGGCGACCGCGAACTGAGGAAATGCCAGTAAGCTGTATAATGGAGTAAATTGGGGTTTTTCAACTTTGATGCATATCTCAGACATTTTTTTGGAATTTGTTCACCAAATTTTCAACATGGGGTTTTTGGGACCCTTCCTCATGAATGCTTCAACTGTTAACTAAAGGTGATTTTGTGGTCACTGTGCAGAATCACCTTTGGTGGCTGATTAACAAAATGACGGTGCCAGTGTTCCTGAGGTGTGCTCTTAAAAAGCCTATGTTGCAAATTTGGCAGAAAAAATCCCCAAAATGACTGTTTTATGAGCATGCGCTGAGCAGTTGCTATGCACGCTCGTAACTTCATGAATTTGCAATATTTTGATGCCATATTTTCAACATTGGCATTTTGTCACACCTCATTGTGAACAGTACAGCTGTCATTGTTCACATCCTGGCAGAAATGTGTTTTTGCACTTCCAGCGAAGAATAGCATGGTCACTGTTGGAAATCAGTGTTTGGGACAGATTAAGAAAATGACAGTGACACTGTTCGTGAGTAGAGGTCCTGAAATGGCTATGTTGAAAATTTGGTAACTAAATTCCATGAAATGACTGTGTTATGAGTGTGCATTGCGCAGTTTGCATGCAAGCTCATAACTTCTCGAATGTATGATATTTTCACTCCAGATTTTCAACATTGCCATTTTCCCACACCTACTTATGAACAGTGCAGCTGTCATTTTTCCTATCCTGGCTGAAATGTGTTTTCACAGTTCCGGTGCAGAATAGAGCGGTCGCTGTGCGAAATCACTGTCTGGGACAGAGTAATAAAATGACAGTGATACTGTTCGTGAGTAGAGGTCCTAAAATGCCTATGTTGAAAATTTGGTGATGATAGCCCATCAAAAGACTGTTACAAGGATGTGTTGCACACTTTCCACACACCCTTGTAACTTTGCAGATTTGTAATATTGTCATGCCACATTTTCAACAATGGCAATTTTTCACACCTCCTTATGAGTAGTACAGCTGTCATTTTTCACATCCTGAGTGAAATGTGGTTTCACAGTTGCGGCACAGAATAACACAGTCGCTGTGGGAAATCAGTGTTCAGGACAGATTAAGAAAATGACAGTGGCACTGCTCATGAGCAGAGGTCCTAAAATCCCTATGTTGGAAATTTGATGTCAAAACTCCATAACATGACTATGTTACAAGCGTCCGTTCAGCTGTTCCCACATACCCTTGTAACTTCGCAAATTTGTAATATTTTCACATTTTCAACAGCGGCATTCTTTCACACTTCCTTATGAACAGTACAGCTGTCATTTTTCACATCCTGGCTAAAATATGTTTGTGCACTCCTGACAGAGAATAGCATGGTCGCTGTGGGACATCAGTGTTTGGGATAAATTAAGATGGAATGAGTGAGACGGGGCAGTGACTGAGCTCAACTGAGCTCTGTCGGGACTGCTCTGGATTTGTTTGTGGGCAGAAAAAGGCTCCAATGCAAGAGGTCAGTACAAAAGAGCAGCCTGCAGCTCTGGGAGAAACAGAATGAGAGAAAGTGAGTGAGTGATTGAGGGAGGGGGAGTGAGTGAGCTCAATGGAGCTCTGTCAGGACTGCTGCAGATTTCTTTGTTGGCAGAAAAAGGTGCCAATGCAGGCAGGAGCCCTGTACAAAAGGGCCACTTGCAGTGCCAGGACAAACAGAATGAGCAAGTGAGAGAAGGAGAGGGAGCGACCTCAATGGAGCTTTGTTGGTACAGCTGCAGATTTATTTGTTGACAGACAAAGGTGCCAATGCAGCCAGCAGCCCCGCACACAAGCGCAGCCTGCAGCGCCAAGAGAAACAGAATGAATGAGAGGTAGTGGGTGAGCTCAACGGAGCTCGATTATGATTGCTGCGGATTTCTTTGTGAGCAGAAAATGCAGCAACACAAGCAGGAGCCCAGTACAAAAGGCCAGCTTGCAGCGCGGGCAGAAACGGAATGAGTGAGTGAGACGGGGGAGTGAGCAAGCTCAATGGAGCTGTGTCGGGACTGCTTCAGATTTCTTTCTGGCCAGAACAAGCCACCAATGTGGGCAGGAGCCCAGTACAAAAGGGCAGCCTGCAGCGGCAGGAGACACAGAATGAGCTAGTGAGGCAGGGGAAGTGAGTGAGCTCAACGGAGCTCTGTTGGGACTGCTGCAGATTTGTTTGTGGGCAGAAAAAGGTGCAATGCATGCAGGGGCCCAGTACAAAATGGCAGGCTGCAGCGCCAGGAGAAACAGAATAAGTGAGTGACACAGTGGGAGTGAGCGCCCTCAACAGACCTCTGTCAGGACAGCTGTGGATTTCTTTGTGGGCAGAAAAAGGTGCCAACATAGGCAGGAGCCCAGTACAAAAGGGCAGCCTGCAGCGCCAGCAGAAACAGAATGAGTGAGTGAGAGATTGGGACTCAGCAGGCTCAACAGACCTGTGTTGGAACTGCTGCAGATTTCTTTGTGGGCAGAAAAAGCCACCAACAGAGGCAGGAGCCCAGTACAAAAGGGCAGCTTGCAGCGCCAGGAGAAACAGAATGAGTGAGTGAGAGAGGGGGAGTGAGCCACCTCAATGCAGCTCTGTCAGGATAGCTGAGGATTTCTTAGTGGGCAGAACAAGGTGCCAATGCAGGCAGAAGCCCAGTACAAAACAGCAGCCTGCAGCACCAGGAGAAACAGACTGAGTGAGTGACAGAAGGGCAGTGAACGAGCTCAACACACCAGCACAGTCCTTGTTTTTCCTATGACATGATCTGCTTGTGGGGTGAAGATAAAGAAAGGGACTTCAGTTGAGGAAAAAGTGGTGATGCTTATTACACGGGTGTGTGAGAGAGCTGGGTGGAGTCTGTAAACACCACAAAGGGCACACTCAGCTTAGACTGATTTACCACTGCTGTGATAAATAAAGGAAAAAGCCATCACAATTCAGTAGATAAACATGCTCTGACTTTTTTGTTTCTAAAATTACAGTCTGTAGGAAATTAAACACTAATCTGAGTATGTAGATGGCTGTTTGTGTACCCCCCAACACAACATACACACTTGCTGCAACTACAGTACTATGCGTTTCCTTTAAAGCTGCTGATGTGATGTAAAAGAAAAAAAAAAGAAAAAAAGCAGGGTAATAAAGTGAACATCAGGTTGTAATTACTGGATTCTCTGCACTCTAATTAGTCACTAGTGTCACTGTTGTACTGACTGAAAAGACGTGTGTAGGTTAATTTTAAGGAGTTTGCAGAAAGGGTAAAAAATGCAGCCTCTTTATCTGCAGCTGTTCATCAGTCATTTGAAGATGTAGAGGACCACGAGTGAAAATGAAATTGACTACTCATCTTTACATGTACACTTGCATGCCTCAGATTGGGTGTGGGGCATAAAAAAAATGAGATAAAATATGCCAGGACTGAAAGTTTGATTTCGTACCCACCCCATTTCCTCCTCTGCCTGTTAATGCTTGCAGTCAGTTGCATGCTCTAGTTCTCTTGCCACACATAACCCAATCTGAGTGGTCAAGCACTGTTTGGGCACACTGATTGTTGGCTGGTTCTGTAGTTGTGTTGTGTGTGTGTGTGTGTGTGTGTGTGTGTGTGTGTGTGTGTGCGTGTGTGTAGGGGGGATGCATAGGACTCACAACTGTAGAAACCTGGTATTCCAGCTGTGCAAACAAACTGGTGTCCAAACATTACATGGGTCCCTCAGAAGTGTTCTGCCACCATATACTTTATCTGGAGCATTCTCCAAGGCATGGGATGGTCATGGCAAGCGATCACTTTTAATTGCATTTAACTGTTCTTGATGATTGCTAAAATTGATTTTATCTTATTGATGTACCTTGCTGATAAAATATGAATTGCTATGTGTGATCTGGTGCTGAGAGTCTATTACACGGGTTTTGAATGGGCCAGTAATACAGTGTCTGTTTCATGAACGATAATTGAATAAAATGCAAATGTAACCACCTAGCATGCTTAGGTGTTCCCGTCTAAGCAAAATTAGTTCCCTGTACTTACTCCCAGTCCACCAGTGTCTTTTTGTGTGTTCTTTTTGTTTTACTGTTTTTCCATAGCCACTGTGGTTTTCAAATGCAACAGATAGGAGAGTGCATGTTTATATCCCACCAGATCCCTTTGCTCACTGTAACACATTGAGTAAGTTAGTTGAACTCCCTGCACTTTACTTTTCAACCTTGCTGTAAAATGTGAACCTTGCTGTAAAATGTGGTAGAAACCAGACTACAGCCCTGCAAATGAGAGGTTGCATCTCACTGAGCTATTCCACTAAATAAACGTCAGGGACACAGAAATATATCCTTGTCACCAAATGCGGTTTCTTTCATGTTATACATTATGTCCTAAATGGTATTTGCATTTGGGGTCTGATAACACATGATTCAATACACTGTGCTGTAATCACTGACATGTAATACTGTTCCTGATAAACTGTAACATTTAGTGAAACACTCCAGGTATTACAGACTGCACTTCCCACATTTCTCATAATGAGCACAAGCGACTACATGCAGCACAGGGTGTGTGATGTGAGATGCACAGTTTCTGAATGAGTTCTAATCTGTCAGTCATACCACCCTAGTGTGGCTGTGGATGAACTACATTCATACTTGGTACAGAACAGAAAGGGCAGTCTGTATAGAGTTGCACAGTCTCCCAGTGATGGCACTCATAATGTATAGTGGTATAGAACTCTTGCTTGTCAACATTTGTGGAAAGCAAGTGTCAGTGTGTACTTACATAGGTGGAGGCAGTTCCATGTTATCTGCAAGTATCGATCACATCCTATTTCTTAATTCAGTTGAAGCTGATGAGTCCAGGTTGAGCATGAGAAAGTGCCCTCAGCTCAAGTCACCTACTTGGATAACAAATTCAAATTACCTAACTCACTCACTACATAGCTCTCATTAGTGATCATGCCATCACAGTGGACTCTGATTTGCAGTGAGAAAACATGCTGAAAAGCTACCATTTAACCAGCACATAAATGCCCTATTTTGGAAAAAGCACGACAGTATGTTAGTGCATTGGTTATTTTGGGATTTGCCAACATTTTGCATGAAAGGTTTTTTTTCTTTGTTGTTTGTTTGTTTTGTTTTTTGCCAAATGACATGTATTTTTTTTTAATATTATTATTTCTGCGATTTAATAAATATGGTAAAATATTTCATGTACTATGTGATACATTTTTAAATACTTCTTAATTTAAACCAAAGCACTGCTGAAAGCTATGGCTTATTAGATGAAATATGTGTTCAAATTAGAGAATGTAGATGCTAATGACCAATTTCTTTCTTCACCTCCTGGCTAGCTCTGTCATTGCTCTGTCATGTAAGCCACATTAAACATCTTAACTGCATGCAGCTTCTGGCTCTAACAACAGTAAAGGACACAGCCCCTTGGTTTATTGTTTTATGTGTACACAGGTTGTTGTACTGCAGAATAGTTCACTTATTGTCAAATAAAATGTCAGTTAGATATAGGTTGAAGGCGTTTGTGTTGATGTCTGACCTACAGTACCTGTGATATTTGCAGGCACAGTCCAACCCCGTTTATCCAGACTACTTCCGAGACAACCAGTTAGTGTTGGTAAAGGGAATTTTGGATAAAGGAGACAGCATAGGCTGATGCATATCAGACAGCCAAGCTGCACAGTGCTGGAGTGGGTCAGAAGGAGAGTGATGTGACTAGTATGGGGAGGGGGGTGTGGATGGTAGTGTAAATTTGAATATTCATAGCTGAGAGCTACAGAGTATAAAACACATTTTTATTTGAACCATTTTATGTCATTGGTGGATTTAGTCAGACATTTGTACGGGATTATTGATTGGTAGGAACTTAAATTAGTGGGAAGAATATGCATACTGGTACGTGAGAGGGAAAAAATACCTACCACACTGAAGCACAACAATGGTAGCAGTTTGAAAAGGAACTTAGTTAAGGGTGGACACTTCTTATGTGAGTACAGTGGGGATAGACCAAGGCAGTGGTTATTTAGTAATTTTGTACTAAAAAATACATCTGACTTCATTATTGGATCTAGTAATGTACATCAACATCCAGTTGCTGTTGAGTAGGGAAAGTGGAGTCATAGGGAAGATGCTAGTGATGTAAATCAATAACATACATTACTCCATAAAATCATATTAGCATAAAAGGCTTAGATAAAAAAAACTGGCTATATTGCCTGAGTATAAACTTAGCTATTTAACCCCATATGTAGTGAGTAAAAGTAAAACCTACATCCAGTCAGTGCCTTATGATCAGTGCAGAATAGAATATTAAAGGGACACTGTCAACTTGTTTTTCATCATATTATTTCTAGTTGAAACCTCACATTTTATGATTGCTTACCCTCTCTAAAATTCACTGGTGTTGCTGTTTGTTTTGTCTGTCTCCTTGTTTAGAAGAACTGAAATGCATGGCAGTGTATATTTATAAACAACCTTGTTTTTGTTTACAATCCTAGTTCTGTTCTTACTGCATACTTCCTTGGCATTAGAAACATACCCAAACAGTTCAGTCATTCATAAGGCATTAGCCCCCCTAAACTCCCACAGCATCATGAGGTGCTAGAATGTTTTGTGGGTGTTCCCAAGTCCAGGAAAGATGTATTTGGAGCTGATTAAGGAATGTAAACAAACCTGTTTTGGTATGATAACACCAGTATGTTGGGCAGTCTGTTTTTTACTTTTGTAAAGAAAATATGAGTTTAAATCAAACTACCAGCTACATCAACAATCTTTACAGAATGTTGGTAATCATAAAATATGTTTTTTAAACTAGGGACATTTTGAGACCTATGGGGGTTGACAGTGTCCCTTTAAGCACTGCATAAAAATACTGCAGCAAGTAGAGAACTGCCTTAACAAAAAGACAAATGCTGTTATGAATAAATAGCCTCCCCCCCAGCCTACAGTCAACACCTGCCACCTCCTTTGAAGAGCCAATGTAAAGTTACTATTTTTTCACTGAGTGCTGAATCCATTTTGAGTCATTTAATGGTCTGTGATAGTAGTGTGGGTAGGGAGGAATGGGCAGACTGGATGGGCCAACTAGTCCTTATCTGCCATCAAATTCCATGTCTCTCTGTTTCATTGTAAAGTTCTTTGTGAGTACTGAGAGAGAGAGAGAGAGAGAGAGAGAGACAGAGAAAGCATTAACCATGAGAAACAGTGGCATAGGAGAGAGACAGAGTAGGACAGAAATGGAGCATTTCCTTCCTTCCTTCCTTCCTTCCTGTATGAGAGCACCAAGAGTGAAGGAAAAGGCCCAGAAGAGAGGCAGAGCACTCAATGGCCAAGAGCTAAAGAAACAGTGCCAAGAGTGAGTGGGAGCATCTTGGGACAGAAAGAGAAATGGGTGGGGGGCGGGACACACTTTCTGAATTTGTAGTCACAGGTGCAGCTGTTACTCCTGCTCATCTTTGTACTTGCCAGCATTGTAGATTTTGTGGTCAAGAGAAACTGAGACTGCTCATAGTAACAGAACGCAGCAGGGAAGAAAAACATAGAGATATTAGGAGTACTGGAAGTTATTTATTTACTTATTTCAAAATACTACAAGATGCACTTGCTACTCACATTTTAAACACATGGGAAACACCAAATTCAAACTGTGGACCTACACAGACTGCTACACTGCCCTTTAAATTATCGGCAGAGCAGAGCAGATAGTTTCTCACAAGGAACTTTAGCATTCAATTGCTTTGGTTTTGTGCCTTTCTTGCAGTGTGCTTTAAATTTAATTTATATCCTGTACAGTGAGTAGCCCTGCAGTTGCTTAAATTCTCATTTTAAATTTAGTTATATAATGTCAGCAGGTCAGAGACTTAAAGTAATTCAGTAGCCTGTAATTAATTTAATTCCGTAACTTGTTAATTAATTATGTAGCTTGTTAGCCTGTCTCAGCTGTCTGCAGCTCAATCAACTCATTCTAAGTAAGTTTAGCTGCTAGTTTAAGACTCCAGTGTGTTTTCATGCTGTGCAATCTGTTTCACTGAACCTTGCTAGTCCTACATTCTGTGCACAGCAGCTCATAACTGGTGGCCTTAAATCTCACTGTTGTCTAGCTACGGTCTTTCCTTGCCCAGCCCCCTGTCTAGCCCAACCTCCCCTTACCTGTATTTAATGCTGTCCCTACTGTGCATTTCTCTGCAGCTCCTGAAATCAGGTGGTCATGAGGGCATTTAAGGAAGGCTACTGCCTGCCATCCCTGAGCTGCTGCCCGCTGCAAACAGGTATTCAGAGAAGCGTAGGAACTTTTGCTTGCACTGTAGTGAGCCCCACCACCACCACCCTTGGTGAACTTGCGTTTATATATTGTTGTTCATGTGTTGTGCTGAACCAATCAGCCAACTTTCCCCTCTGCAGCTTATCACCTCTCACCACTAGTGGTCCCTGACCCTTGGTAGCATAGTGCTGGGCAGCAGCTACACAGTCTTGATGTCTTCACCTTTCAAACCAGCCATGAACCTAAAATATTATGAAATTACCCCCCTACTACTCCCTAGATTCACTATCTTTATTTCAGTGCATATATTAGGGATGAAATTAAGATGCTTGTTAGCCAACTATCCGCCCTTGGCTCACCTTAAACTCTGGTACCTCTTGCTTCTCACTCTAGTGCTATCAGGGGATGTTGAAATTAACCCTGGCCCTCTATCCCAACAACCTCTACCCAGTGCAGGCTGGACCCACTCTGAAGGGCTCCATTTAGCACATATCATTAGAAGCCTTCAACATAATTTTGCAGAGCTTAAGACATGGGCATCTTTTTTTCTGTCCTGATGTTCTCTTCATTTTGGAGACCTGGCTAAAACTCTCAATACCTGATTCTGCCTGTTCCTTAAGTGGCTATAACTTACTTAGGTGTGACAGACCCTCTAGTAAAAGAGCTGGGGGAGTAGCAATTTACTCCAAGACTCACCTAAACCTCTCCAGTGTACAAACACCCACTGCTCCTACCTGTGAATTCCTACACACACTTTTTCTGGGCTCAAAGAAATTGCACGTTATATGTGCCTATAATCCGCCACGAGGTAGCGTCGCTGGTCTAACTGAGCTCCTTGACTATACAATCAATGCAGTAGGGCAAAATGAATTGGTTATACTAGGAGACATGAACTTGAACTAGGTAGGAACAAATCAAAACCACCTCCTATCTTTAGTGCAAAGCTATAATCTACATCGGGTCATTGCTGACCCTACTAGGATTACATCCCCTCAAAACCCTGGGCCTCTAATCGACTGGATCTTAACAAATCACACAGATAGACTAGCAACTGTGGGTACTCTGCCAGACATAATAAGTGACCATGTCCCCATTTTCTGCTCTTGGTGCCCTTCTAGTACCCCATCCCTATGACTGCAATACATTACCTTCCACAATTTTGCTAATCTCGACCAAGTCAACTTTCTGTTTGAAGTCTCCTCGATCGATTGGTCCTATGTATATCAGGCAAAGAATACTCGGGATGCATTATATTTTTTTCTTCATCACTTCTGGGCTCTTCAAAACAGGCATATGCCCTCTATCACATGTCATGTTCAGGGCAAGCGTACTGGATGGCTCCACAAAGAACTTGGTGCCTCTCTCAGTACCAGGGACAAACTGGAAATACATCAAGAAATCTGGCCTAGATTCAGATTTTAATTCCTACAGGGCTCTAAGAAATTCATGTAAGAGACAACTAAGTCTAGCCAAGAGCTCTTATTGCAAAGAACTCCTACTGGATGCTGCAGGTGACTCCAGGAAATTCTGGAAACTTGTTAAATCCTTCCTAGGTTCCAAACAAGAATGTGACACTAACTATGTGGTAGTTAATGGTTTCCACTGCAATGATCCCCTTACCACTGCAAATGCCTTCAATAAACATTTTTCTAATCTTGGTACATTCACCTCCAAATTCTCTACTACAACACACACACACCGCAACTATCCCCAGAGGACCCCACACTGCCCTACCCTCCCTTTCGCTTCAGGGTGATTACCAAATCTGAAGTCCTCAAACTCCTTAACAAAATTTCAGACACCACTAGTGTGGGTTCTGATGGCCTAGAGCCCAAGCTCGTGAAATTAGCTGCCCCTTTTATTGCCACACCCTTGTCACAAATCTCTCACCTTATCTCTCTGTCATAGTCATGTCCCAGATATCTGGAAAACTGCCAGAGTCACTCCAGTCTTTAAGAAAGGAGATAGAAAGACTATCTCAAATTACCGCCCCATTGCCACTTTCTCAGTCTTGAGCAAACTACTTAAAAAGCTAGTGGCAGCTCAATCTCTTGACTATCTTTACTAGGTGCAATCTCCTTTCCACCAAGCAACATGACTTTTATAAGGGTCATAGCACCTGCACTGCCCTACTCCAGCTCACGAATGATGCTCTGACTGCAGTAGACTCCAGCACACTAACAAGTGCAATTTTCATTGACCTCATAAAAGCCTTCAATCTTGCGGATCTCCCACTTCTCCTTTCCTAAGTCCCTTGGCTTCTCGCTGCCAACCGTTGGCTGGTTTCACAGCTACCTAACAAATAGGGAGCAGGTTGTTAAGTTTAACTCAGCCGTGTCTGAGTATGCCACAATAAATATTGGCATCCCTCAGGGGTCTATTCTGGGTCCCCTACTTTTCTCAATCCTTATAAATCAGGTTATATCAGTTCCCCCCTCTTGGTCATCTATTCTCTATGCTAATAGTCTGGTACTTTACTCCAGTTCTTGTACCACATCCAAGGTCAGCCCTTCTCTCTCTTCTGCCTTTCTCAGCATCCAACCGTGGCTCTCCCAACATAAGCTGCTATTTAATCTGGACAAAACACAATCTATGCTTTTTGGATCAGTGGCCAAGCTAAAAGCATGTTGTGACCAATTCCGGATCTTGTGCCCTGATGACACATTCCTTGAGAAAGTCAGCTCATTCAAATATCTCAGTGTAGTCCTTGATGAGTCATTGAACTTTGGCCACCATATCCAGCTCACATCCAAATCTGTTAATACCAAAATTGGCATTGCCTACAGATTGAGCCATTCCCTCACTCCATTGGCTAGACTGGCTATTGCCCATGGTATCCTTCTTCCTGCACTTATGTATGGTGCTGTCACATATGTAAATGCTACTAATACCGCTCTCAAAAAATGGGACATGGCATACAATAACATCTGTTACTTTGCCTCCTCGTCACCACACCTAAAGCATCGCTGCCAGCTTTACTATGATCTCAGCTGGCTCTCCCCTTCAGCCCACTGTCTCCTCACCCTTGTGTCTTTGGCAGATAATGTAATCAGATCAAATATCCCTGTCAAGCTTGCTTCTATACTGCTCCCTCAAACATCTTCCTATGGGCTACGGTCCACTGAAAGATACACGTTACACGTGCCACAACCTAAAACAACAATAAGTTCTACCACTTTCTCCATTATATCTCCTAACTACTGGAATTCTCTGCCACTGGAAGTCCATAATGCGCCCAGTCATGCACTTTTCAAAATGCATCATAGGTCCTTTCTTATGAATTGTACCCCCTGTATCTGTTTCAAACCCTCCTAAACCACTCACCTCTGCCACTGACATCCCCTGACCATAACTCTACCCTACCTGGGCTCACTGGGACTACTGTCTTTTATACCCCTCCCTATCATGCTGGTCACTCCCCCTCCCCTCATCTTGCCTACTTGCCCTTCCCTTTCTAATCCTCTGATTGGGTTTAATCTATAGAACAGGACTCTGATCACTGTATTTTGTTGCATCCTGTTTCTTAGCCATGTTATGCATTACTTGCCTTTGCACTTAGCTTGATTTATCAGGTATTTTGCCTTTTGTTTTTTAGCATACCCTGATTCTTGCTCCTATTTATTCTGTAAACATGTTATCCACTGTAACTGCTGTAACCTTGTATTCTGTATTGTATCAAAACTGTTATTTATTGTTATATGTTTCCTATCTATCTGCCATTTATCTTGTAACCTCCCAGGTCGGGCCTGAAAATAGTCATCCCTGTGTCTAGTGCCCTTACTCAGTCAACAAAAACTAAATAAATAAATAAAAATACATTTACCAAAAACAGTATTTATGCATGCTCCTAACTATGGTACTTCAATTTTATATTTAAGCCCATGACACAGACTTATCAAGCTAATGCATTAGCAGCCCTGGTGGCTGTGCCAGACCTTGTTATGTATATTTATTGATTTATTTATTTAAGAGTTTCAGCAGGAAGGGCACACTGAACAAAAAGTTACTCATCTCACGGTGCATCCTGGCAGAATGGGGAGTGGAATAGACATCAATTTACAAAATATACATAGCTTTACACAATAGGTGAAGACACACAGCTAGCATTCAGCAACAAATGTACTTAGCAAAAGTTAAAATATAAATACAATATACATAGGCTTACACGATTGGACAGTAACAGCAACAACAATGCACAGGCATTCGAACATCATGTGGGAGAGTTGCAACAGTAGTGGCGTAATGACCCTACAAAATTAGAACTTGGATTAGGAAAAAACAGCGAACGTGAAACCACTAGTGCAAATTGATAGGGCAAGGAATTGATAAGTAGAGGTTCAGCCACAAGAGAGTCAGTTGCAGTTGCAGTTTAAGGATAAGAAATTCTGCAATGCAGAGGAAAGGGATGAAAGGGAGGAGGAGTAATGGATGTGGGAGGGGAGGGGAAGGAGTTCCACAGTTTAGGGAAGTGATGTGAGAAGGCAGCCTGGCCTGCAGCAGATGTACGGTGAGGGGTACCTAAGGTTAGGGAGTCATAGAACCTAAGTGAATGGGAGTGGGGTGAGGGGACTGTTAAAGATGAGTTGAGACAGGCACGAAGTGAGCCATACCAAAATTTGGAGACAAATTTGGCACAGTGAAGGAGATGCCTATTTTCTAATGAGGGTAATGCCAGGGAGTGGTAGAGCTGACAGTGGTGAGTAAGAGGTGGAGCTTCCTAGGTGAAGCGGCAGAAGAAGTTGAAGAGGGTGTCCAATCTGGCTAGGGAGGTCTTGGGAGCAGCACTATAGACTACATTGCAGTAGTCAAAGATGGGTAGGCTCATCCTCTGAGCAAGTTTGCACCTTGCCAGGAGAAGAATGCAATTCCGGTTCCTATATAGAGTGCCCAGCTTGGGGCACAGCTTTTTTAGGATGGCATCCACATGACCAGAGAAGATGAGGTGCTGGTCAAACCAAATACCCAGATATCTGAATGAGGAGGTATCCTTGAGGACCGTCTCATCGAGGGTATGGAAGGTTGGCAATGAGGGAAGCCGTGAGAGCCTCTGCCTAGTGCTGAAGGTAGTGGAGACTGTCTTCTTGGCATTAAGGAAAAGTTGATGTGAGCAAAACTAGTGCTGAACATTATTGAAGTCCTGCTGAAGTCTGCATGCCACATCGGGGGGGAATGGCCAAACATGTAAAGAACCATGTCATCCACATACATATGTATTGAGATAGATGTACAGATGAACAGTAAGTCATTGAGGAAGATGCAGAAGAGTACTGGGTCCAACACAGATCGCTGTGGAACACCAGTGTTGATGGGGGGGGAGGATATGGAGTCAGCTATTTTAACTGACTGACTTCAACCTACAAGGTAGGACTGGAACCAGTTAGTGGCAGCAGATGACAGACCTGCTGTGAAAAGAGATTGTAAAAGCAGATGGTGGGAGACCATGTCAAAAGCCTTGGCAAGGACAACAAAAACAGCGGACATGACTTGGCCACAGTCCATCCCTGAGATGATGGAGTCAGTGAGTCTAAGTACAGAGGTGGTGGTAGAATGATTTTTACGAAAGCCAAACTGGTAGAGAGTGAAAAAGTTAGAGTTAGATAGGTAGGAAGAGAGTTGGGCAAGAACCAGCTGTTCTTGCAGCTTAGCGGGGTAGGAAGCAGGGATCTGGGGAGGTAATTCCCAGGGGAGGATGGGTCACCGCTCTTAGGGAGGGGAAGAACTACGGCATGCTTCTATACAGAAGGGATGGCTTCCATAGTGAAAGAGATGTTGAGCTGGTCAGCCAGAGGGGCAGAAATAGCTGTCGTAGAAAGGTAATGCAGCTTAGGGTCCAGTCCATCAGGTGAGTTACCTTTGGTTGGGTTAAGGGCAAGTAAGGCATCCAAGGTGTCCAATGGAGTGATTTCAAGAAAGTAAAGCAATTACACTGGGCATGTGTGGGGTGGGTTGGGAGGATCAGACTGGGTGGGTGGTAAGGAGAATAGAAGAGTGGAAGCACAAAACATGACATAAGAATTAAATGAAGAGGCAACATGCAGGTGGTCGGCAATAAGGGAGTTGTTAACATTGAGGAGAGGGATACATAGAAACATAGAAACATAGAAGTTGATGGCAGATAAGGACCGCAAGGCCCATCCAGTCTGCCCATAGGCTAGGATAGGAGGGGAGGACTGAGGGGGGGAGAAGAGAGAGCGGGTGACCTTCCAAAATTTAGTGGGGTTGCTTGAATTGGCTTGAAAGGTTGAGTTAAAATAATCAGCTTTGGCCAAACGTGTGGCTTTGGTGCATTTGTTTTGGAG
Source organism: Neoceratodus forsteri (assembly GCA_016271365.2). Lineage (NCBI taxonomy): Eukaryota > Metazoa > Chordata > Ceratodontiformes > Ceratodontidae > Neoceratodus > Neoceratodus forsteri. Next base: position 534,178,000 of record CM057449.1, on the reverse strand, counting down.
GTAACAATATGCTTCATAATCATTATGAAGATTTGTGACTTTGTGTTACTTCCAAGCTTGGTCCCATGCTTTTTGGCATGCTATAAGCTCAGGAGAGATCCATGGGATGTGGTTCCCATGGACTCTGATGCAACATAGAGGTGCATGCTGGTTCCAAGCTTCGAGGAATTTGTCTTTGAAGTAGTCTGTGACTGTGTCAATTAAGGTAGCTGTGGTTATAGGGGTCCAGTTGGTATGGGATAGATCAAGGAGGAATGGGGCAAGATTTAAGGACTTATATGACTGAGATACCATTGTTTTATGGAAGGCCTTAGCTCGATGAATTCTTCTTACCAGATAGGTCAAGCGATGGTCGCTTACGGTATCGGGCAGCATACTGGATTTAATGACCACTATGCGGATGAGAAGTGAGAGCCCAGTCTTTCAGGGAATGATTGTTAGATTTAGGGTTTATCCTGGTAGGTTCAAGAATAAGTTGAGTTAGGTCATGGGTGGCAATGTTGTTTTTTACTTTATTTAGGGATGGGGATTGCCAGTTTAAGTTAAAGTCATCCATGATATAAACTTCTCCTGATGAGGTATGGAAAACTATAGAAGTGATTAGGTCGGTAATCACAGAGGGGTTAAGGCTTGGGTGCAGGTAGGCCCCTACTATGAAAATGGGGATTGAGAATGGGAGGATTATTTGTAAGGTGAGTACCTCATAAGTTTTAGGGACAGAAGCTGAGAAGATGGCGGCGTACTGGATGGCCGAGGCAACATATATAGCTACACCCCCTCCTCTCCTTGCCCAGTTTTGTCAGGATATAGAATACCCTGGCATGGCAAGGGGTGAGTTGGCAGTTTCGATATTTAGCCATGTTTCTTTCAGGATGATAATGTCAGGTCTTAGCGAAGCTACCAGAGGCTGTAGTAGATCTATTTTAGGGAAGAGACATTTGATGTTTGGATGGTGGGTTTTCAGGCCTCGGGGCATGAGAGAGGGGCATGATAGGTGGCTTGCTGAGGAGGAGGTTGTTGTCACTGAACCAGCTGGGGGACTGGGCCCAGGGTTGATATTTATTTTTCTAGATGATAGGAGGAGGAAGGTAATGATTAGAAAGTGGAGTTTCATACTCTTATGCCAGGGTTTAGAGAGTGCACGATGAGTGTAGGTGGAAAGGTGGATAGCTGTGGGAGGTAAAAAAATAGAGGGTTTGTAGAAGTGTCCAGCAGATAGGGGTAGTTAGGAGGGAGGTAATGGGACATAAAGGGTAGTGATGCCAAAGATGGAAGATAGGAGAGTATGTTACAACACTGGTTAAATGGTAAATGGCATTGCTTGAGACAGAGTGCTGATGTGTGGATTGACTGAAGTGGAGTATGAAAGAGGAAGTCAGGGGGTATATGCAGAGAGAGGGAGAGTTAGGGCAGAGAGAAAACAGGGTAAAGATGATGGCATGATGAAGAAAGATGCAACAGGAGAAGAGCAGGCTATATCAGAGAGTAGTATTTAGTATAAGGATGCCTAAAAGAACTGTGGCTTGGGGTTTGATAGAATCCCAGTACAGAGGGGGAGTAGACAGTAAATGGGTGTTACTGGACTGGATTAAGGATTAGGCAGTGGCGAAGCTAGGGCCAGTTCTAGCCAGGGTGTACTTTAGATGGCAGTGAGTTGTTGATCTAATGCACCCCTAGTGGGAGCCTTGTATAAGCTGCAGGTTGATGAACACAACACAGCAGGAATCGAACTCAAGCTGGGGTTGTGAGGCCAGAGAAGAAATGTGACAAAAGAAGTTAAGTTGCAGGTTCAGGGCAGAACTAGAGTAAATGGCAGAAGGAATTTAGGCACAATAGAGCTGTAGCAGTTAACCTTGGTAGCAACTAACTCAATTCTGTGAACTTTGGTCCCAGTAGTTAAAACTAATACCCCTGAACTGCGCTCTAAGTGCACACTATAAAAATACGTTTATTCTTTATACCTTAACTACCATGCTTAGAACTATAAATCTGATTAATTTTTAGAAGAGGAAAAGAAATAGCTGACAAACACTTCTAAGTAGCTGCAGTTAGAAATACATTATTTTTCTGATTTATGAAGGAAAATTAGAGCACCCAAAGCAAAGTAAAAGGACTCAGAAGTGGAGCAACCAATGGTCAGGTCAAGCCAGGAATTCCAATCCAATCAGTGTGGAGGTGCCAGAAGTTTGAACTGCGTGCCTTCTTTAGTGTAGCAGCACAGCAGGTGGGAGCGAGGAGGCAGTCGGCGGAGGGTAAAGACCCGCCGGGCTGCTTGCAGCAGCAGGAGAGTGCCCTAGTCAGGGGAAGATGGCTAAGGGAGAGAAAGAGAAAATTACAGACGTTAAATAGCTGCAGGAGCGTGGAGAGCCTTGATTTGTTGGAGAGTAAAAGAATAGGGGGAGGGGGACAGAAGTCAATTAGCACAAATGTCAAGCAACAACAGCCTCATGAGCCGAGGCAGTGGTGCCTGAGGAAACAAAAGAAGGATTAGCAGAGGAGAAAGGAAAGAAAAGAGGCCTTGTCTGAATACAGCACAACAGGAATCAAATTCAAACTGGGTCTGCGAGGCCAGGGGAGAAGTGTGACAAAAGAAATTAAGGTGCAAATTCAGGGCAGAGCTAAAGTAAATGGCAGAAGGAATTTAGGCACAATAGAGCTGTAGCACTTAACCTTGGTAAGAATGAACTCAGTTCTGTGAACCTTGGTCCCAGTCGCTAAAACTAATTTCCCTGAACTGTGCTATAAGAGCACACTATAAAAATACATTGGGTAAGGCTTTGCCTGGAGTTCAGTGGCCAAGCAGCCAGCCACTCAAACTTCCCGAACTATATAAGCAGTCCCTTTCAGCCTCACTGTGAAGCATTTTTTCTTTGCAGCCGGAGGCTATGTTGGTTTGTCCTCTGAGTTGGCTGGGGCCTACCCCCCCCCCCCCCGCTGTTTCAGTGTGTCTCTGCTGGACTTCGGTGTTTGTTTTCCTGCTTCTGGTTTGCTCCTAGCATACTGTTACTCAGAGCTCATGCTACTGCTTTTAGTTACCTACAGCTGCAGCCACTGCTGCTGTTTTCTTTAATTACTATTGTGCCCAGTGCTTGTGTTTTCACACTGTGCTCACCATACTCAAACTACTGCAATGCAACTGCAATCATTATCTATATGTTTCAGCTCAACCATAGCTGCTCCATGTTGCATACTCGATGCTTTTCACCTGACACAGTTTAACTCTGACCCTAGCTATGCTGCTCATTCCTGATCTCATTCATTTGCAGCTTCATTGCACTGCCTGGCTATGCCTGCTTTTAAAGCATTTGTCTCCATGTTTCGTTGCAGTTACAACTCTGAGGTCAGCCAACTAAGCTCCTGCAGAGGCTGTTAATATAGCTTGTTATTAAATCTTGCCTCACCGCTGAAAATTAGAGTGTTTCTCACCTTGATTTGGCTATTCATGTCTGGCTGGCTTGTCCCCAATTCAATGCTATTTAATTGCAATACAGTATGTTATGCAGGTCCACCTATTACTACTATTGCTTATTGACCTACGTGCAGGTCCACACTTGCATATGCAACCGTCGCTCCTTGCTTACGCAAATCATTGTTTTATGCCTACTGCCATCTCCTCGGCTTCAGCCTCTGGGATTCTACTACACTCAATATTCATTACGATCTCAGCACACCGTGAACATCAGCTCACCAGCTTTTCAGTTCTCAATCAATTTCTGGGGCATGTTAGCCATTCTATTCTGGCACAGGGTGCCTGCAGCCATCAGTCTCTCTCTGCATTTAGTCCGCATCTCGAGCGTGTCCAGCTTGGGGAGGGATCCTTCTCACCTGGCCGATAGCTGGGAATGCTCTCACTCCGGGCTTGGCTTTAGGTGCCAGCTATGCAACAGCAGCTCCTGGTGTAGAATTTAAGACTAGCAGTGAAGGGTGGAAAAAGTTACCTCCTTTGGCTCTAGTGTTCCACTATAACAGTTAGCCATTGACTTTAGTGGTTTCCCTAGCGAGACACCTTCACCACATTCTCCCTACGACTGCCTCTGGTTCACCTGGTTTGATTTAGGGCAGGTAGGCCAGGTGAGTGCCTCAGCAGTTGTTTCTCTCCTCCTGTGCCTTGGATGCACGTATTGTTGCAGAGTTTTCTCGCAACCTTCTATGGCATTCCTGCTAGAGAGTTTGAGTGAGAGCCTTCCTCCAAATTGAAATATTTTCCACCTCCTTTTAATTGGGTTTTCCAAATTGCAGCTGCAGAGCCATCCCTAAATAAGCTATCCCAAGCCTGGAGGGAAGGTGATCTAGGCCTTGGATCCCCAGAGGTTTCCTCCTCATAGGGTTTTTTTTCTCTCCTCCATTGCCTCAGGTCATAATACTTAGCATAGTTGTTTCCCCTAGTTTCTTAGGTAGGTTCCACTGTTGGATGGAGGTGGGAGATGTCCTGCCATTCCCTCTCTCCTTAGGGGATCCCCTAATCTCAATGCAATCCTTCAGTATCATGCTACGCAATCCTGGGTATTCATTACGTTTTCCAACTGAGCATCTCATGCATTATCAAACTGCATATGCTTCTCTGCTACTATGTTACAGTTACTGCTCCTATGTTACAGTTTCTGCTTGCTCATATGCTTTGTGTTGCCTCCTTTTTGGGGATGATACTACATTTCTTTTGGGGATTCCTAAGGTACCTTTAGCCACAGAAATCATCCCCTGGCACCTGTAGGGGTGGAATCCTCTCTGAGAGTTCCTTGCCTTCGTACCCCTACAGGGTGTTAATTCCTCTGGAATAGAGAGTGCAAACAGCCAAAACCAAACTAACACAGTTGCACAAGCATAACACTATACTGGCTGTGTAGGTCAGTGAATTATTCCTTATACCTTAACTAGCATGCTTAGAACTATAAATCTGATTAATTTTTAGAAGGGGAAAAAAATAGCTGACAAACACTTGTAAGTAGCTTCAGTTAGAAATAAATTATTTTTCTGATTTATGAAGGAGAATTAGAGCATCTGGAGCAGAGTAAAAGGACTCAGAAGTGGAGCAGCAAATAGTCAGGCCGAGCCAGGGATTCCAACCAATCAGCATGGAGGCACCAGAAGTTAGAACTGCATACCACCTTTAGTGTAGCAGCACAGTGGGTGGGAGCAAGGAGGCAGCCAGCAGAGGGTAAAGATCTGCCGGGCTGCTTACAGCAGCAGGAGTGCCCTATTCAGGGGAAGACAGCTTCTTTAGTGTAGCCGCATAGCAGGTAGGTGCAAGGAGGCAGCCAGTGGAGGGTAATGACCTGCCAGACTGCTTGCAGCAGCAGGAGTGCCCTAGTAAGGGATGGATGGCTTCTTTAGTGTAACTGCACAGTGGTCGGGAGCGAGGAGGTAGCCGTCGGAGGATAAAGACCCACTGGGTTGCTTGCAGCAGCAGGAATGCTCTAGTCAGGGGTGGACAGCTTCTTTATTGTAGTTGCACAGTAGGTGAGAGTGAGAAGGCAGCCATTGGAAGGTAAATACCCACCGGGCTGCTTGCAGCAGCAGGAGGGCCTTAGTCAGGGGCAGACGGCTTCTTTAGTGCAGCTTCTATACTGTAGTAACGACAATACTCTTATCCCAAGAATCAGGTATACATCTGTTACTTAAATACTTATTGAACAAGTTACTCAATACTGGTACCCATATATTTAAATGGACCTTGTAGACCTCACTGGGGATCCCATCTGGACCCATGCCTTGTTTTCTGTTTGCATTTTATTATGGCTTCTTCCACCTCCTCAAATGTTAGACTGAGGGGCATAGTTGACCAATCTAGATTCTTAATCTCCCAATTATTTGGGTCCCCAACTTGTTCTGTAAAAAGTAGTTTTTGAAAATGAATTATCCAGTTTTTTTGTGGAATTAGTGTTAAGATTTCATGTGAATACACAAGTATGCCTCTGGATACCGATCTCCAAAATTGTGCTCCATCCACTCTTTTCAACACCACCAGCATTTTGCTCCACAGTTCCTCCTGAAATTGTTTCCTTTCTTCCTGCAGTATATATGTATACTGTTTTCTGTGTTTGTTAAGAAACTCAAAGTTCTGTCTAGTAGGATTCCTTTTAGTCTATCTGACTGCAGCATTTAGTTCTTTTTCAACCTGATGGCATTTTTTGTTAAACCATGTCATGTCATATGAACATACGAATGTGCCAGCAGAAACAGACCACCCAGTCTATCTAAGTCTGCTCGCATCTGCAGCTAGCACCCCTAGTCTGCAGCTGCCATGCCCCTCTCCCATTTTTCTCCCACTGCCACTTTCCACCTACCCCACCCTCACACTCACCTTTTGCCTGTCCCATGCCCTTTTGAAACTGTTCACAGATTAACATACTACCACCCATTCTGGTAGGGTGTTCCATTTTGCTACCACCCTCTCTGTGAAATAGTGTCTCCTCATTTCCTTCCTAAATCCCCCCCCTCATATTCTTAGCACATGCCCCCTGGTGACCCTCCCCCTCCTTAACTTAAAGACCCCATCCTCCCCATCCATATTGATTCCCCTCAGATATTTGAATGTCTCTATCATGTCCCCCCTGTCCCTTCTATCCTCCAGGGTGTACATATTCAGGTCTCTCAGCCTGCTGTCATAGTCTGTCCCTTCCATTCCACATATCATCTTTGTTGCCCTCCTCTGCACCCCCTCCAGTAGCCTGATATCATGCTTTAGGCCTCCAAAACTGCACACAGTACTCTAAGTGCAGTCTTACCAGCGACCTGTAGAGGGGTAAGATCACCTCTCTTCGCCTGGATGAAAAAACCCTTGCTATGCACCCCAGCATTTTGTTCGCTTTGGCAGCCACTCTCCTGCAGTGGGAAGTGTTGTCCATGGTCCCGGTTATCATTACCCCTAGGTCCTTCTCCTCCTCAGTGATTCCCAGCTTAACCTCTCTCAGCCAGTATTCTCTCCTTGGGTTCTTCACCCCAAAGTGCATAACCTTACACTTCTTTGCATTGAACCCCAGTTGCCACCTCTCTGACCACTCCTCTAGCTTGCCTAGGTTCCCCTGCAGCTGCTTCCATCCCTCCTCTCCATTTACCACTGTCTGATTTTGGTGTCATCAGTGAACAGACTTATCTTGCTCACCACGCCATGTGCAATGTCTGATATGAAGAGCTCAAACAATACTGGCCCCAACACAGAGCCCTGTGACACCCCACTCATCACCGGCCTTGGAGTTGAGAGCTCCTCTCTCACCACCACCCGTTGCAGCCTCCCACTCAGCCAGCTTGTAATCCAGTTCATCATTCTTGCCCCTACCCCTACACCAGTTAGCTTCCCCCCAAGTTTCCTATGAGGCACAGAATCAAAGGCCTTGCTGAAGTCCAAGTAAAGAACATCCACCGCATGACCCTTATCCAGCTCACTTGTCACCCAGTCATAATATTGTATCAGGTTGGTTTGACAAGACTTCCCTGTAACAAACCCATGCTGCCTCACATCCTGGAGGCCACTGCCCTCCAGGTACCACACTAGTCTTTCTTTTAGTATTGTCTCCATGAGTTTGCACACTATGGAGTTGAGACTTACCAGGCAATAATTACCTGGTTCATCCCCTGGTCTGCTCTTGTGTAATGGTACTACATGTGCCATCCTCCAGTCCAGTGGCACACATCCCGACTCCAGTGAGGTGCAGTACAGATCCGCCAGCGGCTCCGCCAACATCTCTGCCATCTCTCTCAGCACCCTGGGGTGGATACCATCCAGCCCTGGTGCCTTGTCTACCTTCAGTTCCCTCAGTCCCTCTAGAACTCTACTTGCCTCAATTCTTCCATCTGTTGCCTCCTCTCCCCCTGCCCCCACCCTCCCAACTAATGGTGGTAGCGGTCCCCCCTTTTCTTCCATGAACACTGAGCAAAAGTATTCATTCAGTGCTTCTGCCAGCCCTCGCCCTTTTCCATCCACTCCCCACCCCTTTTTATCCTCACTATTGTCTCCTTGCACTTCCTTTTCTCCCTGATGTATCTGAAAAAGTCTTTCTCCCCCCATTAATTCCCTGCGCTAATCTCAGCTCCCTCTGGGCCTTGGCTTCTCTCACTTTTCTGGTCACCTCCCTGGATCATCTTGCATATTCCTCCCAGTCCACTTCCTTCCCTGTCCTTCTATACCGCTGGTGCACCTCTCATTTTGCTCTCACCACCTCCACTATCTCGCTGTTAAACCAGCATGGTTTTCTTGCTCTGCTCCTCTTACTCTGTGTCTTGGTGCAGATTTCTGCTGCCTCTGTAATCCCCCTTTTAATAATATCCAATTTCTGCTCTGCATCCATGTCTTGCCTTATGCCCTCTAGTTTCCCTTTCAGTACTTCCTGCATCCTCCCAAAGTCTGCCCCCCTGAAGTTTACTACCTGAGTAACTGATTTCTCTGGCTCCCCACACATCGTGATATTAAACCACACCATTTGGTGATCACTGTCAGCTAGTGAGTCCTCCACCTTTATTTCCCTTACTGCTTCCCCATTTGACAACACCAGATCTAACGTGTTCTTTAACCTAGTAGGCACACTAACCAACTGTGTCAGGAGACCTTCTTGGATTGCATCCAGGAGCACTTGCTCCCTAACACTGGAAGTGACTGGAATGCTCCAGTCAACCCCCATCAAGTTGAAATCCCCTACGATGACCACCTTCCCTTTTCTACATACCTTTCTGATTTGTCCTGCAAATTCCCTGCCAAGCTCCTCAGACTGGGACGGTGACCTGTATACCACCCCAAACTTCAGTTTCCTACCCCTTGAGTCTAGGAGCTGCAGCCAGATTGCCTCTGTTCTCCTTTCTTTTCCCTCGTCCCTTGTGCATTTGATCCTGTTCCTCACATAGACTGCCACCCCACCCTCCTCCCTTCCTTACGGACCTTCCTGTATACTTTGTATCCTGGGATTGCCAGATCCCAGTCCCAGTGCTCAGTTGCTCATGTTTCTGTGACAGCTGCAATATCCACCCTCCACACTGCTAAGAGTGCTTGCAGCTCAGCAGATTTGTTGCCTAAGCTTCTTGCATTCAGTGAGACCACCCTCCATCCTGCCCCTTCCCCTTCATTGGCCTCCATTTCCTTCTTCTACTTCCTTCTTTTTCATCTGCCCAAGTCCTTCCCTGCTAGCCTGAGGGTAGGCTGTGACTCCGCTCTATCAGATCCCTGCCTACCTGCTGTCCACGTGCCACCCCCCATCTAGTTAAAATCCACCTTTGTTGCACCATACCTCCCCAGTCTTTGCTTTAATACCTCCTTCCCCTCCCCACTCAGGTGCAGCCTATCCCTTGCAAACAGATTGTTATTATCCCAGGTACTGCCCCAGCCACCCACAAACCCATATCCCTTATGTCCTTCTTAGTCATCATTTTGATGTCTTTTGTGTAGAACCTTCTTAATTTCTATAAATATTTTTATCAACTCAGTATATGCTTCCTGTGGACAGTCCTGTTTCATTATGTTTGACAAACTTTGGATGATAGCCTTCCTAAAGACAACATTAGCTAGGTCCCCAACTTTCCTTAATTGAATGTGTTTCTTATTATTGTTATGTTCTAATTCAACTGTATTAATAGTATTTGTATTACTTCTGTAAACTTTCAAAGTTATTATCAAAGGGGCATGATCACTTTCTGCTCTCATCTTTATAATAAGCTTACCAATTTTCTCTTGATTTTCTGGAGTTGTTAGAACATAACCAATTATGCTCCTTCCATGTGAGCCAAGGTATGTTGACTTACCTTCAGGATATCCAGTCTCCCTTCCATTTGGTACCAGTAAATTAAGAGCTGTAATAACCTGGATAAATATTGTCCCATTTTCATTTTGAATTAAAGCTGTGATCCTTCTACCCTGAAGATAGTTAAGGCATGTCACAGAAACTATCTATATTATCGTATGTGCCTATCTGTGCATTGAAATCACCAGTTAATTTCAAGTTTGCTCAGGGGTATGAACTCAAGGTATCACCTAGCTTCTGGGATAAACAATCCCACAATACCTCCGTGTAATATTGGATTCCCTTGGAAGAAATGTATACAGTTCCTATAAGGATAGAGATAGAGTTAGCTTTTATCAAAACTAATATCATAGTTTCATTTTTGTATATGATGTCAACTACTTCAATGTCTGGTGAAACTTTAATATAAATTGCAAGGCCCCCTATGGCTCTTTCATTTTTTTTTTCACTTTTAGTGCAGGTGTACTAATAAGTTGATAGCCATTTAAGTTATAATCGACATGAGCCCAGGTTTCCTGTAGCCAAAACAAGTCTCCTATAAAACTCAGCCATCTACATCCACTATATTAGTGGTCATCCCTGCAATATTCCTTGATAATATGGAGACATAGTTGTCCTGGATTTCCCCAGAAAGAGGCTTACACACTACTGGTGGGTGCTCAGATCAGCCAATATTTATTCTTTTTATATAGATACACACACACATATATATATATATATATATATATATATATATATATATATGCCCCATATATCATAATTTGATAAAATCATATTTACAAACTTGAAGATCAATGGTCCCAACTTTCCAATGTCTTCCCAATTTTTGTACATTATTTTCCAGCTTATGTGCATTTCACTTTATACAAAAGTTTCACACATTGATTATTCATTTCTTATGTATTCCTCTTTCTTCATCTTCTCACCTCCCAGATGTAGAATCTGGGGGGTCCTTCTCCTTCTTATTGGTAGGTAATTGTGTGACATCCACTACCGCATCTCTTCTCCTCTTTTCTTTGTTCTCCATTTATGTGTCCCCCGCAGCTCTTATAATCTTTTCGTATGCAATCTTTTCACTTTTATCCCTTCTCAGCCATCCACCTTTGGCTGTCCTCCTCTTTTGTCATTCTTATTCTCCCTTTATTTATCCTACCCAGCCATCCACCTTTGGCTGGGCCTGGACTTATCCTTCTTTCCTCTCCCTTTTTTAATCTGCAAGCTAAAAAGAGGGCTCTTCCTTCCCTGCAGCCCCTTAAAAGGACATCATAGCCCATCGTCTTCCTGCCTATCCTAGTCAATTGCTTGCTACTCCAGCACCTCAATAACTCCATCCCCTTTGTGATGTAATTTCCTTGTTCCCTCTCCCCCTTCTTTTCCTCTGAGTCACCACTTTTAGTTCCTCCTCTTTTATTTTGTGTCATTCATTTGGCCCTTCTTGGGTGGTCATCAGGACAACCTGGTCTGCCTTTCAGAGGCAAACTCCATTATCCATAGCTCTAATGGGAACAGGTTCTATGGTAATATCCTTATGTCAAACTATTGTTGAACAGTATGGTAACTGTGTTCCATTATCAATGTCCTTTGGTACTGGATTATTTAAATTCTCCCAATCAACCATGTACAGTAGATCCCCAGCTTATCCAAGGTAGGAGTTTTCCTTGTTATGGCATCAATTAGTTCCTCTCTCTTGATGTGAATAGTAATCTGTGATGTTTGTTTATTTACTCTTTGGACTATTCCTATTGCCCCATATCCCTTTGGGATTTTTAAGGTGTTTTATAACAGGAAGCACATAGCTGCTTTTAATTTTCTATGGTTTTCATTTTATAATGTCTCTATACCAAACACTGATATATTTTTTCTTTTTCATTTTCTTTCAGTTGGTAAAATTCCATTTAAAGTCTGAAATAATGCCCTTTGCTTCTTCGAATGTAACCATTTTTTTTATTTTTTTGATCCCTTTGTGAAAAGAAGAGCACCAATTTCTAATCCTAATCTTTGTAGGGTGGAGATTTGTGCCCAGATTTTACTTGCACTGTTCATCTCGTTGATAAGGACATATACAGGTTTACTGGGATCATTGTAGTCTCTGAAAACTCTTAAAATTGCTTCTCCCTCATCCTGTAGCTCCAATTTGGCTTTAATCAAATATGTAATCAACTCTAGAAGTAATTATTCACTCTAATTCTGCTTGACATAAATGCCCAGTATCCTTAGGAGTGCCTCATCCCCCTTAGGCTATAAAAAACCTTTTTGTGAGTTATAGAGAATTAAGGTTAGAGTGTCCTGAAAAGGTTTTGAAAATCCTGCTTAGAATCTTCCTGCCATTCTTAGGCTAGTATCTTATGCACATTTCACTGATAACTGTGCTTGTTACAACCGATGCCATGCTGTTTTTACTTCAGCATCTTCTAAAAGTGTACAGTTTAACTTGCACAAACTAGGTTTATTATGAGCTTCCCTCCCCATGGCACAAGCACATGAAAAGGCTAGATGGTCTGATGTTTTAGTTGCCATCATAGTAGCTTTTTCCATGTGAAAGTTTGCTGAAAAGATAAATATCTGTTTTCAGTAACCAGGGACCCTATGACATCTGTTTTTCCACCAGCCTTATTCACCAACTTATATCTGTCACACAGCCCTACTCTAGAGATCATGTAATTTAAGAATTTAGAATCACTATACATTTTTTTGGGTTCACCCATGTTGCGGCAATTGAAAAAAAAACATGACCACCATTAGGGCACAAGCACAATGCAGATGGAGAGCACTGCACTAGGCAATCATGCTGTCTGACCCCCAGCATGCCCTATGCCCCAGGGCACACTCTGCCTGTTTTTGGGGGGCTGTGCCCCCTGCATCTCCTATATTTAAATATAATCACCTCCAGGTCAGAGGTGTATGGGGCAGGGGGTGCAACACCCAGATGGCACTGTCCCTGCTGAGTGCCACAAAATTCAGTACACCTGCATGACAGGCAAACTGGTTGTGGTGCCCCAACTGCAGTGCCCATATAATGGTATACCCATTTTTTCAGTATCTCTTTATCTTCTTGAGATACCCCACAATTAAAATCTACCTCAAAATTATCAGTTTATTAGTGTGCAGGTCTGGTTGTATACATTTAAATAATGCCACTCTCATGGCAGGAGTCTGTGGGGTACAGACATCTATTTCTAAGTCAGAGATGATAATTTAAGCAAAAAGAGTAGGAGAATGTTTATTTAAATCAAAGCACACAAGATTAAAATACCAGATGTAAGTCAAGTTTATAAAACATTGAACAAAAAGAGCAACAGAAACAAAACAATCAGAAAAACGCAGTTACCTCACTGCTAAAAACACAATAAACTGGGTGTTAAAAGGTAATTAACCAAAAAAAACCTGATCAAACAGAAAAAAAAAACAGAAAACTAATGAGATATTCTAAAATTAACAAAAGAGTAGGGGTAATTTATTAAAATAGAATCCAAAAGACAAAATGGTGCATAATCTCAAAATTAAAAATACACATCAATCAATCCATCAATCAATCAATAAATAAGCAGACTGCATAATACATAAAAAGATAAGTCAATAGGCAATAAAAGCAAATTAAACCAAACAAAATGAAGACCTTTTCCCACCCAAAAACAATAATGGCTTTCAATTGGCAAGTCTAGGAAGCATAAATAGGTCTGCAGCATGATGCTGTCACTTAATTCACAATTCATTAGAAATATGTGTGGCGCTGACCCAGTGCACTAACTAGTGAAACTTTGTCCAGACCATATAAAACCAGGCCCCAGAACAGATCCAAAATTCTTTTTCATAAATCACATAACCTGCCATAGCCTGGTTAGCCATTCTTAAAACATCCACGGAGGTGTAAACAATTTGTTTTCAGTTTTAGGTGTAAACAATTTTTGGTTCAGTTTCAGGTGTAAACAATTTGCCTTACCATGAGACCACATCACCCCTGCCAAAGGTTATATTTTATGATAGAAAGGACCAGTCTAAAGGCCCTTTTACACCCAGTGGTCTACATCGGAATGACCGGTACATACTCACTGTAACGTTACCTGTTTCTGCATGTACAGTCAATCCATGCTGCAACATAGTGAGAGCTTACTTTAAATGGGTTCCCTGTTTTCTTGGTTTGCGGGCTTCTGTGGCATTGTAACCTGGCATGTAATCATGCCATATCTGTCATTTCGGCACACTACTCTATTTTTAACACAGATATCCCATTTGTTGTTTCTGTGCAGGTATGCAGTGAGAAGGAGATGGCAATGAAACATGAACTGCATGTAAACGGGAATGAGGAACGCTACATTTGCAGCAGAATGACTTCGTGCCAGAACAAAATTTAAAAGTAAGCGCTGTGTAAAAATGGCTTAAGTGTGCTTTCTTAAAATCCCAACAATTCCGTGTCATAAATATGCATTACTAGCCCCTTGTAGTTAACAACACTCCACACTTTGGTTCCCCATTAATTTACTACCAGGAATCAAATCTGTTGTGCAAAGGGACCATTGAGGAATAGGTGTTGCTGCATTTCAAAGACTTGTAGATATATGAGTCTGGGACATTGCCATTCCTCAATGGCTTTATAGTTCAAAGAAGCTTATACTCCCAGTCTCCCATGACAGCAAAGCCATTGTAGGTCCTACACGTGACTTGGTATCCTGGTATCCCTCCAGATTTTGAGCACCATTTTCAACCTCCCTTCCAGGCAATTTGGGATGTGAAGTTACATTGAAAATTTAGTACTTAATATAGATGTATACAGTGCTTTCCTATTTTGACTAGACACAAAGTCAAAGATAACTTTCCACTCTTGTAAGTTATCCAAAGCCATTCTCCCATAAAATGATTATCCCATGGACCATCCAGGGTTGGGCAGTTTTAATTTTCCCTTTATCCAGGGACCTATGTAGGGAGATAACCACTCCTGAACCAGTGGGCACCATATCTTCTCTGGACTGGATATTGCCACTCCCAAGTTTGCCTTTAAAAAAGGACAAATAAAATTGTAGTTTAATCATCCCTAAGCCACCCTCTGCTGAAGCCAAATAGCTTACCCCCATTTAATAAGGTTTAGGGGTTCTACGTGACAATAGTGAGCGTCGAACGGTGACTCGCATTATCACGACATCAGGGTGGTGAAAACAATTTTGCCACCCTGACTTCCTCGACACACAGAAGAACGGCACTGGGGATTTAAATACTTTGCTTTCTGTGGGGGGGCTGCACCCCCCACACCTCCCCATGCAGGGGCCCTCGCCTCCTGCTCCCCCCACTTAAAGATTCTCAACTCCGGGGGGGTGCATGTCGAGGGGGTGCAAAAGCAAGATAAATACAATTTCTGGGCCAGGCGCAACAAAAACGCAGTAGCGCCTAGACCCAGACCTGAACCCAGAACCTTATGCACCACAAATGGAGGCCAACCCCTGATGCTATGATGCTGCTCGGCAGCTGACTGTAGCGCAACCCTCTACATCCCCTCTGCCCCCTCCCAGGCCACGCTCACCATGCTCACTCCCCCCACATGCGCGTATATATAGTGACATTCTGTCGCTAGGGTCATCCACAACCCTACATCTGGTTACCCTCCCTGCCCCCTCGCCTTTCAGGCTTTCACCCACATCGCGTCGCTGTTTCGGACAGCGCCAACTTTCAGGTGCCAACTTCACATGCTACCGGTTTGGGAGGGCCTCCATACTGAATGGAAAAAATGCTGTATAAAGCAGCTTCAACCACAGATGGAAGAGGAAACACATAACTTAAGAACTGGAAGCATTGAATGATTATTGTCTTAATCAAAAAAGCTCGCTTACTAGACTCTTCATAGGCAGAAGGTGTGTCCTTTAGGGAGAATTTATTACAAAGTGAGCAACACAAGAAGAAGCTAGCAAATATCAGAAATTGTTGGACTTGATTTATGAACTTTATGGGATCCCCCTACTCTTATTGTACCAGAATACAAGGCAATTGCATATTGTGTTTTCCATACAATTGTCATTGTAGCAGTTTTGACTGTCTGAAGTGATATCTACCCTTATAGGAAAAATGTGACTGTACAATGCCTGATTATACAGATAACTAATAAAGTGAAAAAAACTCTTGCATTTGGTAATTATTTTGTCTTATTACAGGTTAACCTTTCCCAGTGCATTCTGCAAAAAGTTTTCCCAGTTTAGCAGATTGGAATTGGTGTGTCCAAACTTAATGCCAAAAACTGTAACTATTTGTTCAGCAACCTGAAGGCCACCTATATTTGTGTAGGTAAATTTAGCTGGGTTAGCTCCAAGAATCATGGCTTTACATTTCATAAGATCTATTTTGCCCCAGACACCTTTGAATATTCATTTCAAACCCCCTAGGGTTAATTTCCCATCCTGCACAGAGTCTGAAAATAGACAAATGTCAGCATAGGCCAAGATTTTTATTCATGGGGCTTGCCTGGTCCTTATGCCATCAACAGATAGTGCAGATTGCATTTTCTTCAGTACAGAATAATGGGCAAAAACATAAAGGAGGGGGCTCTGGAGACAACCTTGTTTCACCACTAAGGATTTGCACACAGAAGTTTCAGTCGACCCATTTATGGCTTTATGATGCCAGTTCAACAACTATTTTGTCAACCAGCATCTCACCGACAGGAATTATGTCAACAGCAGGTTGTGGTTTACATAATTCCTGTGTGTCTCCCGATCCATTTTTTTTATCTGGTGGCTTCACCCCCTGAACTCCCCATGCTTTGCCCCCCGCACCCCCCATATTTATGATTCTCAACTCCAGTCAGAATTTACTCAGGGAGGGGGGGCAGGATCAGGAGACAGTGTGCCCCTGTGTTGGGTGCACCAACACTGTGACCTGTCGGCAACCTGTCGATGGGTTGGTAGGTCACTGTGTTGGTGTCACTGTTGGGAGGGCATACCCACATTTATATATGAATGGACTGTAGCCTTCCTACATAATGTTTTAAGCCACCCAATAAAATGAGCAAGTACCCCATACTTCTCCAAGATTTTGAACAAGAGATTATCAGAGATGCTGCAGGTATGAGCCTGGCATAAAGAATTTTTGCTAAAATCTTTATATCCACATTCAATAAACACAGTGGGTGCCAATGATTAAGTTCCAGCCTAGCCCCTATTTTAAAAATGTATAACATGAAAGCTGGAAACATTTCCTGAGATGCCTGATTATTGTCCAACATCATTATATGATGCCACTAAGGCCTGCCCTACCATCTCATTATATTCCTCTCAGAAAATGGGGAGAATAAAATGGGCTTTCTGATTGGCTGAAAGCACCAACTAGATAGTCTGCTATGAAGCAACAGACCAGGAAATAATGAGTCCCAGTCTGTTTGCCTCATTTCATTTCAAGATTATTCTGCCCGTAGAATTACAAAAATAATAATAGATCCAGAAGCAAATGATTTGATACCTTTTAATGCAGCAACATAGATGTAACAACAAGAACAAAGTGCTCTAGCTTTCGGACCAACTAGTCCTTCTTCAGAAGCTCATGGCAGTTGTTTAGAAAATACAATACTTATAACAGCTAGATAATGCAGTGAAAAACAGAAAAAAATCCCCATTGGTTTAAAATACTCATTTAAAAAAAAAAACAGAAGATGATGTCAGAGAAGTTTAACAGTACAATACTGCCTTCAGTCTGAAAGAACCTTGGGTTCAGATGTGCTTGGTGCAACACACATAAAAAGAATCCTACTGCATATAAATTTAATTGACATAAGATAACACTGCTGTGAAGCAGATAACTCCTAAATCAAGCTATGAGTGTCACATTTAGTACAAGGATGTGATTACTGAAAGGCAACCCCACTCAGCTTAAAGACAAACTAAGATAGTTATAGGGCTCATGAAATTACAATGTTAGCATTAAATACAAGAATTACCAGTAAAGTTGTCTAAAAACATCAGTGCACACTGTGTGATGTGTAAAACCTAGCTGGACATGTCATCCAGCTGTATTCTCAAGCTAAATAAAAGGCCCAAGAAATTTCAAAAACCTCAGGACTATATACATGATAATTTAAATATAAATTGACAATATTAGTGTCAAACAAAAAACTCTAGTCGAGGAACCTCAAGGAATTAAGACCATGTAGCTGGTATGTACTGATGTCAATGTATACTGAGAATGTAGCAACTTAATATACCACAAGTGTCTAAGGAATCTGAAAAAGAGATAAAAATGTAATTTCTCTCCTACTCTTCATACAAACAATACCACCTAACCCACCCCACATCACAATAATGTGGGTGGGGGAGATGCATAGCTTAAAGGAGATGTTGTCTCTCTCTCCCCCCTCCTTTTCTCTCTCTCTCTCTCTCTCTCTCCCACAGACACACACACACACACACACACACACACACTCACTCTCTCCTAGTGAACCTTTATTAACTTCAGTCACTGCAATTGTTCCCCAAAGGAATACAACTTGTCATGAAATCCTGAGTAAAAGGTCTTATGTTTCATAATATCTACAGAGTAAAAAAGTAACACTATTTAACCTGACTACTATCTGCAAAATAACATTTCCAAGGATACTAGATAGAGCTACCATGAAATAAACCTGCCACCCTCCCCAGGATAAGGTAACTAGAAGTAAATATAAAGTATATGTGTAAGACCAGAGGTCTAACATACCTACATATCCACAAATTACTACAATATTAGCCTAATGTAAAAAGATCTGTGCAGGACCCCAAGCAAATGAGATCACACACCCCAATATGTACAGAGTTACAAAATTATATATAACAGTATAAGATAACACTTGTATGTACACTAGCAGGCTGGGTAATCTGAATATGGTGCAATGGAATCAACCCCCGCAAAGATAAAAGTAAGGAGAAATTAATATTCATTATGTGTGAAATAAAAATAGTAACACATTATATAACTCCATATAGCTAAATAGAGACTTACCTCAATGTGACAGCAAGCCCCACATCTGTTATATCACATACCTCACAACACATACCCACACACATACATACACACACGTATCCACAAAAATAATAATAATCCCACCAAGTTTTTTTCTTCTCACTTAGCTAGCGAGTCTCCCCCCTCCCCCGATTCAAAATTACAATGATTCAAAATGTCAATGGACTCAATTAAAATTATGTCACTTGCCAAATTTAATAATTGTTGTGCAGACAAGTATTAAATTTGGCAAGTGACATAATTTTAATTGAGCCCATTCACATTTTGAATCATTGTAATTTTGAGTCAGGGGAGGATAGAGTCTTGCTTGCTAGCAGTGCTGGGTTTTGGAGAGGTAGCAGAGGAATGGAAGTGGAGCCTGCACAGTGACCCATATTACTCACACAGAAAGGGAAAAATTCAAACAGTAGCATTTGTCTTCCCAGTTAGCGAGCTAGTAGTAATGTCCACGAACTAATTCATAAATTTTACTGATTTCATAGAGTTAATTCACCTTGTGAAGTTCAACTTTGTGGCAAATTGATAACTCCATGAAATGTGAAGTTGGAAGCTCTGCTGGCAGAGTTTGGTACGGAGGTGAAGTTTGCAATATAGTTTGGTACTGGAGGTCAGATGTTGCTGAAACAAGCTGTATGCCAGTGAGAAGGCTGTCTTCAGTGCAGTGTTTTGAAGGCAGATCAAGAGAGGTCTGTGTGTGCTTGTCTGAGGAAAAACACTTTTAAAATACATCTCAAAACCAAGCTTATTGAATTCAAATTGCTCACAAATTGTTCTAGTGGGCCTTGTGCAGCTAGATTTGTTTTTGTTTATTTTTTTCAGTGATTATTTACTTTAAAGTAGTGGTGTCTGTATTGTCAGTCTGTGAAGCAGTGGGGTGTGGAAGGGTAGGTGTATTGTAAAGCAAGGCAAGCCAGAAAGATCTGGAGTGTCTTTTTCTAAGCAGGAGACTTGTGTTGCATTTTGGCTTTCTAACTCTTTCTTGTTCATCATTTTTGATCGATAGTGAGTAATTTCTAATTTTTATGTACACCATGTGTGCACACACAAGCAAACATCTTTCTGTGAGAGTGCCTTTTGAGGGGCGTGACACTGTTAGTCCACTGCAAAGTGGTCTGCAAGGGGCATGTCAGTGCCACACCAGTCATCAGCCGGGCTGATCATGACACTGTTTTGTCTTGCTGGGCTGAAACTTTGTGTATTTGAAAAGAAAAAGCCAACCCAATCATGAGTCGGCTCTTTCCTTTGTTTTATGCCATCCAGCAAGCATAACTGATCTGTCATGATCAGCCTGCTGAGGAATTTCAAACTTCCAAGAAGCACCCTGTGCTGCTGCAGATGCCAGCTGTAACAACGAAAACTGCCTATCAATGTCTGTTGCTGGCATCCCTGTAACTAACCCCCTACCCAACCCTTCCTCTGATCACCCACCACCCCACACTTCCACCGATAAACATAACACTGCTACTGGGGGTGCCCAGTCTCCCAGTGTTGCTGCCACATCTGAAATAAAGAAAAGCATCCCTCATAATTTTTTTTAACCCTGTAAAAAAAAAAGTCCATTGATGTCTGTTGTGCTGTTAGTCCCTCCACCACCTGACTTTCCAACAAAGCACCCACAACTCCACTACCACCCAAGTCCTCACTCACTCACTGGGAATCCAAAGCTGTAATCCTCTGTGGACCGTAGACACATCTTCACTCTTCAAGGCTGGACTGCAAACTGAGGAAATCAGGTATGCGGTTCAATGTATTTCAATGTGGTTTTGAACTTAGTGTCACAACCTGGACATTTCAAAATATTTTTGCCCCAAATTTTCAACATGCCTTTTTTGGGACCCACCTCATGAACAATTGCAGTGAAATTAGGCAACTTTGTCCTGAAAGGTGATTTTTGCACTCACTGCATGAAATTACCATTCGGGCAGGAGCTGAAAATTAGGCATAAAAATCTTTAAAAAAAAGTTATGAGCCTATATTGAAATTTGCAAATGCAGGCTCGTAACTTTGATAAGTTTCAATATTTGACCCTAAATTTTCAAGATAGCCATTTCTTCATAGCACTTCATGAATGTGACAGCTGTCATTTTTCAAATCCAGGCCAAAATGTGTTTTTGCACCCCCAGCACGAAATCACATTTCAGGCAGGAGTTGTTTCAATGCACTTGTTCATGAGGTGGGGTCATAAGAAGGCTATGTTGAAAATTTGGGGCAAAAATATGAAAGAAGAACAACTTTATGAGCAACATTGCAATTTACAAATGCAGGCTCATAACTTTGGTAATTTTTAGTATTTGACCCAATTTTCAACCTAGCAATTTCTTCACAGCATCTCATGAATGTGACAGCTGTCATTTTTCAAATCCTGGCCAAAATGTCTTTTTGCACTTGTGGTGCAAAATCACCTTCTGCGCAGGATTTGAAAATGTTCTCCACTCTTGTTCATGAGGTAGGCTCCTAAGAAGGCTATGTGGGGTCATACAAAGGCTAAGTTGAAAATTTGGGATAAAAATTTGAGAAAACAACAACGTTGTGAGTCTACATTGCAATTTTTCAGTGCACACTCGTAACTGTGGCAATTTTAAATATTTTGACCCCAACTTTTAAACATAGCCATTTTTGGACAACACCTCATAAATGCGACAGCTGTCATTTCTCAAATCCTACCCAAACTGTGTTTTAACACTTGTGGCATAAAATGATGTTTCAGCAATTGTTTTGTAAATGACACCTGTCATGTTCAGAAGGAGTGGTCATAAAAATATTATGTTGAAAATTTGGGGTAAAAATGTGAAAAAAAACAACTAAGTTATGAAGAAACAAATTGTTCCAACATTTACTTGTAACTTTATTTTTTGCAGATTTTGGCCCCTAATGTTCAACATATCCCTTGTGTTACCCCACCTCTTGAACATGGTAGGTGTCATTTTTTTTCAAATCACCTCCGAATCTTGTTGCAACAGTCACACAGTGAAATCACGTTTCAGATGGGATTTTAAAAATTCCACCTGTCTTGATCATAACATCAGGTCATAAAAAGACTGTTGGACATTTGGGATCAAAATGTGGATGCCCACTTAAAAGTAGATATTGCCTCTCGGCTGCCCTATCCTGGGTACTTACAATCTAACAATGTGTAAAGCAGGACACCACTGACAATGAAATGTTGCAACTCATCTGCTGTATCCTGGGTAAATACTGTATATAATAAAAATGTGTACAAGCAAGACCCGGTAGAACAGCAATACCACTGGTAAACATTCGGCATTGACAAACACTTATTTCTGTGGTTGACTTTGGTGTGTTTCAGTAAAGTATTTTGTTAATGTCTTTTCTGTAGCATTTTTGGTAATCTTTTAGTTATATTTTTCTTAAAGTGACAGTGTTCTGTCACTTTTTGATATACTTTTTATTAAATTACCCCTGTTTCCCCTGTCGTTTTAATTCCTGTCCTGTTTAAAAAAATGAAAGAAAAAATAACTTTTTGGGTTGTTTTTAGTAGTAGTTTTTCAGATCATCTTGCTGATCCCTATTTCTCTAGGGGGAGATGTTGTCTGCTGCTGGTAGTTAATGACTTGTTTAACCCTTTTATCTCTGTTGTGTGTGTCATTTTAATCCTTTTTGTGTTTTTTTTTTCAAGTCACACTGCTGACCCATGGTTCCCTGGGGGAGGTGTTGTCTGCTGCTGGTACTTATTTATACACCTTGGCACCTTGACTTCTCTGTATACATGGGTGCTAGCCACAAAAAGCTGCACCCAAAACTTTGTACCATAACTGTGAATGCATCTCCTTGCCAGCTCAGAGAGCCGTACTACAGAGAATGATTCTCCCCATTTTGGGGGCTGCAGTGGGCATAGCCCTGCAGTCCTTTTTATGATCACTGAGGAAAAAGGACTCTGCATATCTTCTGACTGAGCAACATGTTGAACTGCACCACAGTCACCTCTGTGTCTGTGAAACACTCCGCCCATGCTATCCCTATGGACCACAGTACTGCACTATTTTACAGTGCCGGTGGTCATGGTGGAACATGACACAGTCTGTCATGTCCAAGATGGCCACCACACTGTACTGCGCATGCACTAGAGATTGCATAAATGCAGAATCAGGCAGCTGCCATCTTGGTCATGGCGGAGTGGGCCGTGTTCTGGCTCAACTGCCGACACTTGTAGATATATTTGTATATATAAATATATATATTTTTTTTTATATTATAGAAATTTCACCCACCTGACCCTACCTCTAAGCACCCCCCAACCCCAGAAACAAAGAAATGACATTGTGGTTGCCCAATCCCCTAGTGTCATGATCGAGGATCGGCATTTTTTTTTTTTTCTGACACTGAGGGTGCCCAATCCCCCAGTGTCACGATCAGGGATCATCAGTCTTTTTTTGTGTGCTTTTTTTTTCTCCTGTAAAAAAATGTCCACTGATGTTTTCCCCCAAATAAGTATGACTCTGGGTGCACAGTCCTTTGGTGTCATGATCAGGGATCATCGGTGTCTTTTTTTTTACCTCCTGTAAATCAAAAACAGTCCATTGATGATTTTTTTCAGCCATTCCTACACCCGCATGAACCTCACACTGAGCATCCACAACCCGCACCCTCCAAAGCCCTTACTTACCCATCAGGGGTCCAACATGTAATCCTCTCTGGAATGCAGACTCATCTTCACTATTCAATATTGGACCATGAACTGAAGATACAGGCATGCACTCCAATGTATTTCAATGGGGTTTTGAACTTCATGTCATAACTTGTTTGTGTTGAAGGGAAGCTTTATCAGTTTCTTATTGTGATCTTTTGTTATGTTTATATTGTCATGATACTTCATACCCATCCTAGTCATTATTACAGGATTGTATGTAAGTTTGTACATTAGTAGCAGGTAACCTCTTTGAGGTCTTTCCTCCCGAGTGTGTAGTCCCAATATATTACAGCTTTCTTCATATGGTTAATTGTATATATATCCCTAATTAATTTTGTTGTCCTTCTTTACACACTCTCAACCATTTTCATATTTCTTTTTTGATGTGTGTTTCAGGAATGGAAACAGTAATCAAAGTTTGGACATACATACAGCCTACACAGCTGTTCAAGCACCTCCATCTTTCTGCTTACAAACTATCTTTTTATTGCTGATATAAGATAATTAGATTTCTTTATAACTCCTTGGCAATAGGGTCTGGAGTTGAGGTCATTTGTCACAATAATGCCCAAGCCCTTTTCTAATGTTGTAATGCTCAATATTGTGTTGTTTAACATATACTGTAGCTATTCTGAGCATTATGCTTCTAATGAAAAACACAAAGTTTAGACTGTCTCACCAATATTTTTATGATTCTGTATTTTTATGCCAAATAATTCATACTTTTTGTTTTTCATCTGAAAACATCCAGACAAGAACAGTCTCTACCTAAAAAAAAAAATAGATGTTTTATTAATTCTTACAGGAGTCGTGTTCCTGAGGCTTGCACATTTTCTTTGTCTTTGGAGCATTATGTTTCCCCAGAGGCATGACAACACATTTGTTGACACTAAACACCATACTGTTTACAGCAATGGCCACACTGATAACCTGTCCAGGTCTAATTGCATTTCAGCTGCCTGATGCGGTATCACCACCGTTCGCCAAGTTTGCTGTCATCAGCAAGCTTGAGAAGGCAGTTCATTATATTAGTATCAAGGACACTTATATGGATTCCGAATACATTTGGCCCCAGTTCCAAATTTTGAGGGTTTCCACTTGTAACTTGGAAAAAATAGCCAATTCAGTTAAGAAGGGGGGATAAAACCTTTTATAGGTACATTAGGGAGCATAGAAAGGTTAGGGGAGATAAGTGAAGATTCATAAGGGAGAGGGGAGGTGGACAGAGGGAGACAGTGAAAAGACAGATATACTGAATGAACACTTTTGCTCAGTATTCACAAAAGAAGATGAGGAGGAATTACCTAAACCAGACAATAGAAGCACTCTGGGTGGGGGGTTGACACCAGTCCATTTGCAGAAGAAAGAGTCCTGAAAGAACTTCTAAACCTCAAGGTGGACAAAGCAATGGGGCCTGATGGGATTCAGCCCAGAATCCTAAAATAACTAAGGGAGGACCTAGTGACACCACTGACCACACTTTTTAATAAATCATGGGAGGATGGGGTGGTATCTGAGGACTGGAGGAGGGCAGATGTGATTCCCCTTCACAAAAGTGGGAGCAAGTCAGAAGCAGGAAAGTACAGACCTGTAAGTTTGACCTCAGTGGTAGGAAAAATGATGGAATCACTTCTGAAAGAAAGAATTGTTGAGTACCTAGAGGCCAGTGGGGCACAGGACCCAGAGCAGCATGGATTTACAGCAGGAAGGTCATGTCAGATGAGTTGAATAGATTTCTTTGACTGGGTGACCAAAGTAATAGACCAGGGAGGGACTGTGGATATGGTCTACCTAGACTTTAGCAAGGCATTTGACACAGTCCCACACAAAAGATTAATAATCAAGTTAGCCAGCCTGGGAATGGGTCCCAGGGTGGTAGCCTGGGTTGCAAACTGGCTACACAACAGGACACAGAAGGTAATAGTGAGTGGACCACATTCTGAAGAAAGGGGGGTCACTAGTGGAGTACCTCAGGGCTCAGTACTGGGTCCAGTCCTCTTTAACATCTTTATAGGTGACATTGCAGAGGGTCTGGAGGGAAAGGTATGCCTCTTTGCAGATGATACAAAGATCTGTAACAGAGTTGATACACAAGGGGGGGTAGAAAGGATAAGAAGGGACTTGGCAAGGTTGAAGGAATCGTCAGACATATGGCAACTTAGATTCAATGCAAAGAAGTGCAAAGTAATGCACCTGGGAAACAAAAAAAAACAGGAGAAGAGTACACAATAGCAGGCAGAGCCGTAGGAAGGCATTTTGGTGCCCTGGGCAAGAGACTAATTTTGCGCCCCCCTTTCAGAAAAGAGCCGGGAGGTCAGGGGCCCCAGAAGCTCTGTGGGGTTTACATGCTCTTTGGTGGGTTTGGGAGCTTTTCTGAAGAAAAACATACTTTTAATACAGAAAAGTAAAATGTAAAAAATAAAATCTTTGAGCATGAGCAGACAGAGACAATATTTAAGAAGTGTGTAAACAAAGGAAAAACTAAAATCGAATTCTCTTCTCAAGGCTTGGCCTCCCTATCTCATCCTTCCTAGATACCCAGATCCAGTATTGCAACCCCTTTCCTCCAGCTTGTTCTAGACTCCCTCTTTCTCCACATTTGTTCTGCCATATTGTTCCGTCCATGTTTTTTAGCAGTGGTGAGAGGCCATTTAGGCTTCTTTCAGTTTAGTAGGTGCATTTGTTGTTCGCATCTGCACAGCATATCTCTCTGCTGCTTTAAAACTGCCTAATTTTTTAAATAATTCTTTAAACTTGCTCCCTGGTATCCTGATGCCCTCCTCAGAGGGTTGAGGGCCATCCAGCTTGAATAGCTTTCAATCCATCCAAGAGTGACTCCAATATCCCAGGCACCCCATCCCTCCTGCCTGTACCACTCCATCAGCCATGAGTTGAAGTGAGCAATTGGATGAACCCTCTTCTAGTTCTCCCTTCTGCTCAAACTGGCAGAAAAAACTCAGAAGTCAGTGAGGCAGCTGCTAGCTTGGATGTCCTCCACAAAATTTCTAAAGCTATTCTTAACCTCCTCTAGGAGTCTGCAAACCAGGTCATCGGTGCCTAGTAGGACTGCTTTCCACTCTATTGACAATTCTTTCTACCCTGCTTACATCCCATCTAACCAAAGCCCCAGAAGGCATCTAACCTTCATGTCCCATGCTTTTCTGCACCCACTACCCCCTCTGTCCTCTTTATGATGGAATCACCTTTCACAAGCTCTTTCCTAGCACTGTCTTGCCTCTTGGACTCCGAACGTATGTAAGGTGTACTCTTAAGCACAGACCTGGTCTCTTGCATGCCTGCAGGGTATGGCATTTTCACTTGGGGGACTAGATGAACCAAATTGAACATGAGGGGTGAATCTGTTTGCTATTGCCACCTCAGAGTCTCAGCCTGTATAGACCCTTCTTCCCCATCTCCCCTACCTACAGTAGGTGTGGCATGGTGTGCAGTGGAAAGGAATGGTGGCTGCTTGCACCAGTGTCCACTTAGAATAACTGTAAGAAGGTTAAGTTCTTCCTTTACTGCACCCACCTCTACAGTGAGTGCTGCAAACCTGTTGCACACCAGGCAACATTGCTGCCTCCTGAGGACTTTTCTGAAGATGACTGCACCACGGGTGCTGCGGTCTGTGATGCCTCCTTCCTACCTTGTCCCCCCATAGCTCTCCACATCCATCTCAAATGACTCCCTTATGCCCCTGCTTTACCTGTGACATAGGGTCCCCATCCCTAGTGCTTCACTAGTGCTGCTGAAGTTGTTTCATGGGCAGAGACCCTTTATCTGGGGTATCCCAGACAGGATTTCTCTAGCAGTCACTTAAAAACCCATAATCTTCACCCACTCTACCACTATTCTGGATATCTCCTTACCCTCCTTTAATCCCACCCTGTCCCTCAGATTATTTTGTTTGCTGGCACCAGCACACAGAAATCACAGTTTCGGTCCCTTCCTGCATTTCCACAGGATGCCCAAGCATGTATATCAAAGCTCCTTCAGAAAGAGGACTCCATGTCTCACTTGTGTCCCTTGATCTTTTTTAAGCATAGTCCCCTTCACACTCTTTGCAGATTAATTATTTTATTTTTAGTACCGCTAATACCTCCACCAGACTGACACACACAAAGAAAGGAGATTTGAGTTTCAACTGTTTTCTTTTCTTTTTTTTTTTTTACTGCTAATCCCCCCCTCCCCACACACACAGAATAATTTTTGTTTCTGTAAATACTGCTGCCTGCTGATTTCGTAGTAGGGGCTGGGTCGGACTCAGGACTGATTCAGGAGGCATGAGGCACAGGGCTTTTATTTTTAAAAATGCAGCTAGCCTAGGCCCCAGCCAGCCCAGCAGACTTGGTTACAAAGGCAGCCAGCAGCACGAACTAAGTAACTACTGCTGGGACACCCAGATGGAATTAGGAAAGCAGCAGATGGGTGGGCAGTTGGCAGGTGCAGCCAAGTCAAGCAGCCTCCAGGCTTAGTCAGGAAGTTGGCAGGAGTCGGCAAGACAGGTAGGTGAGGTGGCTGGCAGGGACCTGAGACCGGGGAATCAAGAATCATTGAATCAGCTTTTGCAAGGTGAAGTCCGGGACCATGGATGTGGAGAATAAGATGTTGTTTTGTACTGTCTTGTAAAAATATAAAATTGCCTCGGGAGTTGGCAAGAGGGGCAGGGGACTGGGACCCAGGGCCAGACCAGAAGGGATCTCATCATTCACAAATGATCAATCAGCCTGCCTCAGAGGGAGGATGAATGAATCAGGGGGTGAGGGAGAACAAAGCCGCACCGGTCAGTCAGTCAGCACAAGGGTCCACTCCAAAAGCAAAGCAAAATGGACAAATTTTATACACAGCAGCCAGCCCTGAGCCGAATTATCTAATCCTATATATCCTAGGCTAACCCTTTGCCTTCTTTGAATGAGGGACGATCAATAAGTTGTTTTTACTTTTTTTTTCAACCCCCCCCAAACACACAGATCATCATCATTTATTTAATTAGACGGATCACGGACGTGGAAGGAAGTTTTGTTCTCTTGTCAAAAAATGCTGCTACACAAAATCAATGTAAACAGTCCACGCCTCTTCTCTCTCTCTCTACAATACTAGTTGCTCTCTCCTTACTCCAGCCTCCTCTAACTGCCTCTGCTCAACTGCTCTGCCACTCTAACAACACTCTGGAGTCTGCTTACCTTATATACTTCACTGGTGCCAGCCTGCCCCCACAGACAAACTGTCTGCTCGGTATATCACGTGATTGTTCTTGCTGCAGCAACATATCATGTGATCCCCCAATTTGCTGGTCCACGGATGCTCCCTGCTGGCAGCAAATAGTAATTACCTAAAGAAAGTTAAAAAAAAATGTAAGTTGCAGTGCTCACTTTTTCAAGTTAATAACAGAGTGAGCTTCAGATGAAACTGCGCCCCCTAGGAGGCTTGTGCCCGGGGCGGCTGACCCACCTGCCCCACCCTTCCTACGGTACTGATAGCAGGGGAGGTACTAACAACGATAACAAGCATTTGTCAATGCTGAACGTTCGCTTGCAGGTATTTGCAGTGGTATTTGGCACTTGGACATGGCTTAAAAAAATCAGTGACAAAGAAGTACAAGCATTTGTCAATGCCGAATGTTGCTTGCTTCTATGTGCTGTTTAGGTATTTGGAAGTCATTGAGTGCAAATATTGAAAATTGCTGAACTCACGAAAGCCGCATGTAGGAACTGCGTAACGCACGCTTGTAAACAGTCATTGTTCGAATCTTTTCACCAAACTTCAGCATAGCCATTTTAAGCCTCTCTGCTCATGAACAGTGTCACTGTGATTTTCTTAATGTGCCCTATACATTGATTTCAAGACACCAACTGCGCCATATGCGCTACATGGGCGGAAACACGTTTTGGGCAGGATGTGAAAAATGACAGCTGTACTGCTCATAAGGAGGTGTGGTAAAATGGCAATGTTGAAAATCTGTAGTGAAAATATTGAAAATTCGCAAACTTACGAGCGTGTGTAGGAACTGCGCAACGCACACTCGTAAAACAGTCATTTTCAGGAATTTTTTCACCAAATTTTCAACATAGCCATTTTAAGACCTCTGCTAATGAACAGTGTCACTGTGATTTTCTTAATGTGCCCTATACATTGATTTCGCACACCAACTGCACCATTGTGCACTACATGGGCGGAAACACGTTTTGGGCAGGATGTGAAAAATGACAGCTGTACTGCTCATAAGGAGATATGGTAAAATGGCAATGTTGAAAATCTGGAGTGAAAATATTGAAAATTCACAAACTTACAAGCCTGCGTAGGAACTGCTCAATGCACGATCGTAAAACAGTCATTTTTTTGGATTTTTGCACCAAATTTTCAACATGGGGTTTTTGGGACCTTTCTCATGAATGATGTCACTGTCATGGCATTATTCGGGCCCGAAGGGTGATTTCACGCAGTGACTGTGCAGTGACTGCAAAATCACCCTTTGGGCCTGAATAATGCCATCACAGTGACATCATTCATGAGAAGGGGTCCCAAAAACCCCATGTTGAAAATTTGGTGCAAAAATTCAGAAAAATGCCTGAGATATGCAATAAAGTTGAAAACTGCCTATCTAGCCCATTATACAGCTTACCGGCATTTCCTTAGTTCGCGGCCGGCTTTGAAGAGTGCAGACGTGTTCCCGGTCCACCGAAGATCGTCCCGCTGAGCTCCAGAGGTAAGTATGGGGTGAGGGGGGTGTGGGGAGGCGGGGTGCGCAGTGGGTGGGTGCGGGTTGTGGGAGGGGGGCCTGGGAGAAGCGCCGTGGGACCGTTTTCAATTTACAGGTTTAAAAAAAGACGATGTGGGCCATTTGCCACGCTGGGGTGGGCTTCCAGCATGACAGAAGGATGGCTGGGGGGGCCGTGGAGCCGACAGGGGATTGGGCACCCCCGTCGGCAAAGACGACGTGGGACGGGACATTTGCCACGCTGGGGTGGGTTCCCAGCATGGCAGAAGGATGGCTGGGTGGGCTGGAGCAGGCGGGATTGGGCACCCCGTCAGCAGATGACCACGGGACATTAGCCATGCTGGGTGGGCTCCAGCGCGTATAAGATTTGGGGAAGTGGCGGTGCTGTGTATGACAGCGGTGGTTTCATTGAAGAAAAGACCACTGCTGTCATACACAGCACTGCATCCCGATTGGCAGGATTGCCACACCTGCTCAATGGAGCAGGGATTGCAGAGGAGGGGCACCTCAAAGTGTCCCATTCTCCCAAGATGTTCCTTGCGCATGGCGCAAGCGAACGTAAAAATGGAACGGGACTTGGGGGTAGTCATATCAGATGATCTAAAGGTTGGTAAGCAATGTGAGAAGTCAGTAAGGAGAGCCAGGGGGATACTGGGATGCATAGGAAGGGGTATCACAAGTAGAAAAAGGGAAGTGGTTATCCCTCTGTACAGATAGTTGGTGAGACCCTATCTAGAGTACTGTGTGCAGTTTTGGAGACCTCATCTACTCAAGGACATAGACAGGATGGAAGCAGTCCAGAAGAGGGCAACTAAAATGGTGCAGGGTCTGCATCAGAAATCATAAGAAGAGAGACTGAGAGAACTTAATATGTATAACCTTGATGAAAGGAGGGACAGGGGGGACATGATAGAAATGTTCAAGTACCTCAAAGGAATCAACAAAGTCCAGGAGGGTAGCATCTTTCAGAAAAAGAGATGTGTAAGAACAAGGGGACAGAATTTAAAGATAGAGGGGGGACGGCTCAGGGGTAATGTGAGGAAATTTATTTTTCATGGAGAGAGTGGTGGATGCGCGGAACTGCCTTCCTGGGGAGGTTGTTGGGGCTAAAACAGTGGGAGAATTCAAACATGCTTGGGACAGACACAAGGCAATTGTAGTGGGGGGTGGCAGGAAGTAGGATGTTGGTTAACTAGAATTTGCAGCTTATCCAGTAGGTAGGGAAATGGGCAGACTGGGTGGACCAAGTGGTCCTTATCTGCCGTCAAAGTCTATGTTTCTATGTTTCTGTGTAACAGGTCCAACTGTGGACTGATGGACCCATATAGTTACTGTCTGGAACCTGTGATTTAGCCAATTGTGTATGCAGATTTTTAATACTGAGTCAGTTTCTACTGACTTAATTTAAAATTCTAGTAGCGTATGTAGTAGTAGGACTTAGTCAAACACTTGGCAATTGAGGTAGATAACATACAGGGTTTTCTGAATCCAGCAACTTGCTAACTTTTTCATAATGTTCTAGTAAGCTTTTGTAATGCAAGATTTACCATTAACAAAGCCATGGTGTGCATTGGCTCCATTACTCCAATTGCAATAATTGCTTCTCTGTTTTATCCTTGATATGGGATTCTTTTGCACACAATAGTTGTCAGGCTGATTGGTCCATAATTTTTAAGTTTTTAATGTCTGATTTTAATCATTTTTAAATGTTGGAACCATCATGGTGTGCCTTCATTCTCCTGGTACAACACCTGAAGTTAGTGATGAGTTAAAAGTCATTGTTAAAGGGCCTGAAAGCACATGTGTTAAGGTTTTAAGCATAACTGTGTGCATGTTTTCTGGGTCTTGAGATTTAAGTTTGTCAAAATCTCTTAATTTCCCTTCTATAGAAACATAGAAACATAGAAGTTGACGGCAGATAAGGACCGCAAGGCCCATCCAGTCTGCCCATTTCTTTTTCTACCTTATAAATGTGCCATCGGCCTTTGCTCTGTCAGTGACCTATCTATTCATAGTCATTTGTATTGCTCCCTTATGCCTATCCCATGCCTGTTTGAAGCCCTGCACTGTATTCATAGCCACCACTTCTTGTGGTAAGCCATTCCATGCATCTACCACCCTTTCTGTGAAAAGAATTTCCTCACATTCCCCTAATCGGCCTCCTCTAATCTCATGCTGTGTCCTCTTGTCCTGCTATTTTTCTTATATTTAAACATGTTAGACTCTTTCACCTTGTTTATGCCCTTAAGGTGTTTAAATGTCTCGATCATATCACCTCTCTCCCTCCTTTGCTCAAGGGTATACATATTGAGCTCCATTAATCTGTCCTCATATGTCTTCTGATGCAGTCCCTGCACCATTTTGGTGCCCTTCTCTGGACTGCCTCAATTTGAGTTAATGTCCTTGTGAAGTGTGGCCTCAATACTGCCGCAGTACTCAGATGGGGCCCTAACCAATGTCTTGTACAGAGGGATTATTACCTCCCTCTTACGACTTGTGATACCTCTACTAATACACCCAACACCCCCTAGCCTTACCTACTGCTTTAGAGGTCTGTTTGGATGATTTTAGGTCATCAGTGATGAGATGCCCAAGTCTTTTTTCCTTTGTGACTGCTAGCAACTCCTCCCAGCCTATAAGTGGCTTCAGGGTTTCTCTTCCCTATGTGCATGATTTTGCACTTCTTTTCATTAAATCCCAGTTGCCACTCTTCTGACCATTCTGCTAGTTTATCCAGATCTCTTCTCATTCTGCCCACCCCATCTGGATCATCTACTCTGTTGCAGATCTTGGTGTCATCTGCAAACAGACAAGCCTTACCCTCTAGTCCATCTGCGAGGTCACTAATGAAGATGTTGAATAGGACTGGCCCCAGGACTGATCCCTGAGGTACCCCACTTGTGACTTGCATCTCTTCTGACTGTATACCATTTACCACCACTCTCTGTTTTCTGCCAGTCAACCAGTTTGCCACCCAGTTGACCAACTTCTGACCCACC
This sequence comes from Neoceratodus forsteri, assembly GCA_016271365.2. Taxonomy (NCBI): domain Eukaryota; kingdom Metazoa; phylum Chordata; order Ceratodontiformes; family Ceratodontidae; genus Neoceratodus; species Neoceratodus forsteri. The sequence goes on along the minus strand of CM057449.1, from coordinate 534,144,940 downwards.
CGAGCCTACCTAGCTTATTTATCAATCTTCTATGTGAACAGTGTCAAAAGCTTTGCTGAAGTCAAGGTAGGCGACATCAACTGCTCCCCTTGGTCCACCACTCTGGTTACCCAGTCAAAGAAATCTATGAGATTAGTTTGACAGGACCTTCCTTTGTAAACCCATGCTGTCTTGGATCCTGTGCCCCAAAATGGTGCAGGGACTGCATCAGAAGACATATAAGGACAGATTAACGGAGCTCAATATGTATACCCTTGAGCAAAGGAGGGAGAGAGGTGATATGATCGAGACATTTAAACACCTTAAGGGCATAAACAAGGTGAAAGAGTCTAACATGTTTAAATATAAGAAAAATAGCAGGACAAGAGGACACAGCATGAGATTAGAGGGAGGCCGATTAAGGGGAATGTGAGGAAATTCTTTTCACAGAAAGGGTGGTAGATGCATGGAATGGCTTACCACAAGAAGTGGTGGCTATGAATACAGTGCAGGGCTTCAAACAGGCATGGATAGGCATAAGGAGCAATACAAATGACTATGAATAGATAGGTCACTGACAGAGCAAAGGCCGATGGTACATTTATAAGGTAGAAAAAGAAATGGGCAGACTGGATGGGCCTTGCGGTCCTTATCTGCCGTCAACTTCTATGTTTCTATGTTTCTATGGATTCCAGGTGTTGCACTATCCTTTCCTTAAGGAGTGCCTCCATAATCTTGCCCACTACTGAGGTAAGACTGACCGGTCTGTAGTTCCCCGCCTCCTCCCTGCTACCACTCTTGTGGAGTGGGATCACATGAGCCCTTCTCCAGTCTTCTGGGACCTCTCCTGTGCTCAGAGACTCACTAAACAATTTTGCTAATGGCTCTGCTAGTTCCTCCTTTAGCTCCTTAAGTACCCTGGGATATGCCATCAGGTCCCATTGCCTTATCCACCCTGAGCTTAGCAAGCTCTTGTAGGACCCTTTCTTTTGTGAAGGGAGTAGTGCTCACCTCCTCCCCTGTGTCCATGATGCTGAGCTGTGGGCCCTGCCCTACCTTCTCTTCAGTAAATACTGAGCAAAAGTATCTATTTAGGATAGATGCCTTTACAGGGTCCTCCTCCTCACATGCTCCCTTTTCTCCATTAAGCTTAGCAATACCCCTCTGGACTTTCTCCTTTCACTAATGTATCTATAGAAAGTCTTGTCACCTTCTTTACTGTTCGTATGCTAGTGTTTCCTCAGTTTGGGACTTTGCCTGCCTTACTGCCTTACCTGCTTCCCTTAGGGCAGTTTGGTATGCCTCCCTATCTTCATCCCGCTGTGTTCCCTTATATTTTCTGAAGGCCAGCCTTTGGCTCTGACCTTTTCTGCTACTGTATTTGAGAACCAAAGTGGTTTCTTCTTCTTTGCACTTCCTTTTCTGTCTAACACAATGGGATGTTGCTTCAAGTATTGTATCCTTAATGCTTGCCCACTTTGCCTGTACCTCCTCACCTGTGTTTCTTTTGCCAGGGCTAGCTTAACTCTGTTGGCCATCTTATCAAAGTCAGCTCCTCTGAAGTCCCATATTTTTGCTTTGGAATGGGATGATTTAGATGTAGTAGCCAATTGAACCATACCATGTGATGGTCACTGGCCCCCAGGTGACCTTCTACCTGGAGATCTGTGGTCCCTTCTTTGTTAGTCAGTACTAGATCTAGGATAGCCCTGTCTCTTGTGGGTTGCTGTACCAGTTGTTTGAGGCCCTCCCCCTGCAGGGAATCCACTATGAGTCTAGTTCTGGCAGATGTTCCTGCTGGTATTGACCAATCTGTATCTGGCATGTTGAAGTCTCCCATTATCAGAACCTCCCCTTTAGCTGTCATGTTTTGTATATCTTCTAACAGTAATGTGTCTATGTCCTCCCTCTGGTCTGGGGCCTGTAGACAACCCCAGTTCTTATGGCTGTCCCATTTCCTGTTTCCAGGGTGACCCACAGTTCTTCTGGCTCCTTATGTGTATTCTGAATTTCTGTAGCTTTGATATTTTCATTAACATACAGGGCCACCCCTCCCCCCCTTTTTGCACCTCGGTCTCTTCTGAACAATACATAGCCAGGTACTGAAGTCTCCCAAGTGTGGTTACTGGTAAACCACGTCTCACTAATTGCTACTATGTCCAGTTTAGCCTCTATAAATTTATTTTGAACCACAATGTTACTAGGAGAAGTCAGGGCAAAGATGAGTTAAGATCATGTAATACTGTAAAGCAATGTCCTGTTGTGGAATACCATGTTTCATCAATTAGAAGCCATGGCTTCTATTACACATAGGCCGGGAAATTTAGACTGCACCAGGCAGTGGCGCAAGCCTGGGTGCAACACAACTGTGATTCGCTGGAGCCAGGTCCAGGTGATATTCAATAGTTCTGCACCATGGCGCAGCACCTTTGAATATGACATGGTCAGCACACAAACTGCGCATGGCACAGTGGCACTGCACCAGCGCAAGCCACAGATAGGGAGCACGGGGATGCGCCAGCGCAAGTGCAGTTGCACTAGGTGCATCACCCATGATATTCAGCAGAGGACATGCAAATGAGGCCATAATACATGTAAGGTGCAAATGGGACCATTTGCATGTCATTATATCCCCATTTGCATGCCTTGTGCAGGGCAGGCCGGCGACTTGCACCTGGCACCCTGCACAGCATGATGTGCGCTGTGGGGATCCCAGGGCATCCCCCACCCTGTAGCCGCGATCATGCAGTATATGTTAATGAAGGAATCCCTGGTAGTCTAGTGTCCCCCACCAGTCCCTGAGTCCCCAATGAGTGTGAAACATGACCATCCCTGGTGGTCTAGTGGTCCCCCCCTCCCACCTGAGTCTCCGATTCCTTGAGAAATGTCAATATGACTTCCCTGGTGGTCTAATGGAACCCCCCCCCACCCATTGCCGCGATCGTGGCAATATCCCGTATTGAAATGCCTTGGTGATCCAGTGGCACCCCTCCACCCACACAGAACCCCTTGCCCACTCCATTCCCCTCGTCATTGGCGGGCAGCTGCATCCCGCCCGCACACCACCTGGTTGCCCACCAAGTGATAGGCACAGTATGGGCTGTAAGTCCATTGGTCCCCAGTGTGGACCAATGGGCTTTGCAGGGCATATGTACTGACTAGTTCCCAAATCTGTGAATGACTCCATTCACATATTTGGGACTGACTATACAGTATGCTCTGCAAGCCTGTTGGTCCACACTGGGGACCAATGAGCATACAGCCCATACTGTACTCATATTTGGCGGGCGGCCAGATGGTGCGGGCGGATGCAGCTGCCCGCCGATGACGGGGAACGGGTGGCAAGGGTTCTGTGTGGGTGGGTGGTGATTGGGGTGCCACTGGATCACCAGGGCATTTCAATATGGGCCTTTACTGTGATCACGGCGATGGGCAGTGGGGGTTCCACTAGACCACCAGGGATGTCATATTGACATTTCTTGGGGAATTGGGGACGCAGGTTGTAGCAGGCCCACTAGACCACCAGGGATGATCATGTTTCTCACTCATTGCGGAATCAGGGACTGGGGGGCCACTAGACTACCAGGGATTTCTTTATAAACATGTACAGTATGATCGCAGCTATGGGTGGGGTGGGGTTCCACTAGTCCACCTGGGTTGTGAGTGCTTGCAGACGGTGTTCTGGGTGGGTGGGTGGCTATCCATGGCTGGGCTGCTGTGTTGCAGCCTGCAATACAGCAGCCCACCTGTGGGTGGCCTGGATTTGTTCCTACTCTGTACAGGCTCTACTTTGAGCCCTCCTATGCGGTGCAGCACAGGGGTATGCTGGCATATGCGCCACACATCCCAGGCTGAACATCAGGATGTGATGCATATGCATGGGCATACCCCCTGCATCTGCACCGCATACATTATCATTGTGCCCTGGTGCATCAGGATTTGTGCTGCGCCAGGCAGCCTTCTCAATATCCCACCGGGGTGCAATGCGGGGTTGCGCTGGCGCAAGACCATTGTGTTTTTGACTGCAGCTTCTAATTCATGGTGGCTTATATTTGAGGGTGTCTTGTATTTGAAATCTGCCCAAATCATTGTAATACTTGTTTGTTTTTTAATCTAGAACACCATGCAAAATACTTTGGAATTGTACTAGGAACCCTTTCCAGGGCTGTAGTGGGCATAACCCTGCAGACCTCTTGCTGCAGAAGAAGCAAGCAGCGCATTCCTTCTGACTAAACACCATGTTGGAGTTGTCACACAGTCTCCTCTGCAACTCTGAAGCACTCCGCTTTCTGTTTCTATTGGCAGTAGCACTGCACTATGCTTTGCTCTGTCAGTGGTCATGGCAGAACTTGGCATGTTCTGCCATGTCCAAGATGGCCACCGGACTGTATTGCACATGCACGACCAGTAGCACATGTGCAGTACAGTCTGGCGGCCATGTTGGTCACAGTGGACTGTGCTATGTTCCCGCATGACAACTAAGTTCTTTTATTTTAAATTATACATATCCCCCCACCCGACCCTCCATCTCAGCACTCACCACCCCACCCCTGAAACATAACAGTGGCACTGGGGGTGCCCCAAATTTACAACATAGTCATATCTTTAGAGCACCTCATGAATGTGACAGCTGTCATTTTTCAAATCCTGCCCAACATTTTCTTTTACATCCCAAAAGGTGATTTTGCTGCCCCTGTGCGACATCACCTTTCAGGCAGGAGTTGAAATGTTTATCTGCCCTTATTCATGAGATGGGGTCATAAGAAGGTAATGTTGAAAATATGGTGTAAAAGCAATACAGTTATGAGCTGCATTGAATTTTGCGAACACAGGCCCGTAACTTTGGTAATTTTCAATATTTTTACCCCATATTTACAACATTACCATTTCTTTACAGCACCTCATGAATGTGACAGCCATCATTTTTTAACTCCTGCCCAAAATGTGTTTTAGAATCCTGAAAGTTGATTCCACAGTTCCTGCACAAAATCATCTTTAGGCCAGGAGTTGAACATTTTCTCTGCCTTTCTTCATGAGGCAGGGTCTTAACAAGGCTATGTTAATTGGTTAATTGGTTTAAAAATATTAAAAAACAAATTTTCGATATTTCTACTCCAAATTCCTCAGCTGCAGCCCTATTGGCTTTGTTGGCCAGTGCTTGTTGTCTATGGAGACAGTATTTATGGTGGTGCTCCAAAGTCCACCCTGGCCAGACTAGATCCTCTCTATCACTCCTGTCAGATTGCTCATCACTGTCCACCCCAGTCTCACCACTGCTCTCTGTCCACCTCAGTCTCTCTCCCCTCCCTTGAAACCAACTGTCATGCACATTGCTCTTCCTTTATCGCCAAGTGCTGGCTTAGTTCTCTCCCCTCTTACTTCTATCTCCTCTCACCAACTCTTCCTTCCATCTTACTCCTTCTGCAGCTCTGGCTAACACTCCCTAGCACTCCCACCTAGGTTGCCTTGGCATCCAGTGATATGGGCGAAGCAAATTGAGCAACTCAAATATGAGCGACTCAATTTGCTCACCCACTGGAATAGCTAGTTTGTTAGAATGTCGATGGGAGGGAATAGCAGTTGTACAAAAACAAGTCAGCGAGGGTGAATCATGAGGGAGGGTGTTGTGATGTGGGTTGAGTGAGGAAAAGAAGTGTGCTGCTCCTGAGCCAGTCACCTGGATTGGTGGATACAGCCAGGGCTTGGGATGCATATGGTCCCAGGTTTGGGACTGCTCACAGGTATGTCTTTTGTTGGGATGGGTGTTTTTTATTTTTACTTTTGTGTTGGCTGTCCCCTGGTTCCCCTGACTGTGGTGCCCCAAGTGGTGGTAGCCACCTCCCGTGTACTCCCCTTTCCCCCAGTGTCTGTCACACCTTGGAGCTGATTTTATTATTATTAATGGGGATGTGAGGGCATAGCCCCCCATAAATGTTGGAGTATCATGTTTTGGGTCTTTATTGTGTACCACCATTGCTGTTAAGGGGATCACAGTGGTTGGCATGTGGCGGATTTTGGAATCGGCAAAATGTACTTGCTGTTATGCGAGTCACCATTTCATTTTTGCCATTATGACATGTAACCAGGACATCTTTATCCAGTCAGGCTGCTTTCTCCTTCCACCTCCCTAAGCTCTGGAATTCCTTCCCTCATTCCATTCACTCTGCCACTTCCCATCACTTGCCTCTTCTCTGTGACTTCCCCGATCCCTCCTGCAGCTACACCTGAGTATCCATCCCTGCTGCACTACACTCCTAATCCCACCTATTTTCTATCTCCCCCTTTCTTCTCCTCCATAAACTCTACCACTGCATCCCTCCTTTTGGATAGTTCCTGGAAAACTCTTCCAGTACTTTCCAGCTTCAGCTCTCTTAAGCTCCCTGTCTGCTGACTGCCTCTTACTACACATATTGCTGAGTTGGTTTGCCCTACCTATACTATAACTACACTGTAAATACCAATCCATACAGGCTGTGTTTATTGTACATACTAACCTATAATGCTGTTATTGTTTCCCTTTGCCTTTTCCCCCAGGATGCATCTGGAAATGAGCTGTTGTTCAGCTCCGTATGTCTTTCTTGGCGAAACCTTTGAAAATAAATAAAATAAATAAATTTGTACTGCAGGCCTTTTTTTACATCTTATAATTTTTCACCCCAGACTAATGGTCCTGGGTGACTTTAACGCCTGGGTCGATGATGAACTCTCGCAATTTGGACAACACTTCCTCCAGTTCATGACATCTCTGGGCCTTACACAAATTGTTTCTTCTGATGCCCATAAGCACAGTCACTCCCTTGACTTGGTTTTCCTCCTGGTGATCGAAGCCTCCAATTTGGGGGTGGAACCTGTCAGTTGTTCTGATCATTACACTGTGAGGCTCAATTTTTGCACCCCCCTTCGTAGGCCTACCCCTATGGAGATGGTCAGTTACTGCCCTTTAAGGGATCTGAGCCCTGAAGGCCTTGCGGCAGTGATTGACCTCTTGGAGTTTCCTGTGGCAAGCACGAATCCAGAGGCTTTGGTGTTGACCTATAATAAGGCCATTTCCATTGCACTGGACTCTGTTGCTCCAGCCTCTGTTCACACTAGCTCCCTCCACCCTCAGGCCTCCTGGTATGATGGGACCCTGAGGGACTTGTGGAGACCAGGTCAAAGCTTAGAGTGGCTCTAGAGGAAATCCACCCAGGATGCTAACCATCTTAGGTTGGTGGAACATTATCATGTCTACCGATCAACAGTCTCCCATAAGAAGGCAGAATTCCTGTCCAAGGAGATCGCTGCTGCTCACAACTGACTGGCTCAGTTCTTTCAAACTGTCGACAGGCTGTGCAACCCAGCCTGTGTGCAGCTTCGGAGAGCCTTTTCACAATTGGATTGTGATGAGCTCGCTTGGTTCTTTGCAAATCCGTCTTTCGGATGAGACGTTAAACCGAGGTCCCATCTGCCTGGATTGGTGGTAGTTTAGGTGGATGTTAAAGATCCCATGGCACTTATCGAAAAGAGTAGGGGAATTTGCCCGGTGTCCTGTCCAAATTTCCCTCATTCACTAAAACAAATACCACCAACAGCTTAATCTGGTTCAAGGTCAGTTGGCATTCATCTGCATCCCCCTCCCCCGGGTCGTGCCTGAAAATAGGCAGGATTTGTCTAGTGCACTTACCCAGTCAACAAAAAAAATAAATAAATAAGGTGGCCGACATCAGGGCTGAGATCCTCTCGACCCGCCCTATGGGAGACTCTATTGATCGGTGCTTGGTCGCAGTCCCTCGTGCTTCCTGGCATACCTTCGACCAACCTGTATTCGAGGTTGTCATGCAGATTGTCCAAAGTATGTGCCCTACGTGCTGTAGTTCGGATCCGGGCCCAACTTCCCTGATTATGGGTTGTTGTGATATTATCAGCCTGGTCCTGGCACAGATTATCTGGTGCTCCCTGGATTCGGGTGGGTTCCCTAGCTCCCTAAAGGAGGCGGTGGTGACATCCCTCCTGAAGAAGGCTTCTTTAGACCCAGATTCTCTGGCCAACTACAGAACTATCTCAAACCTTCCCTTTATAGGGAAGGTTATTGAGAAAGTAGTGGCAGTACAGTTGGAGAACCACTTGACCATCCATAACATCTACGGACTTCTCCAATCCGTTTTTTGAAAGAGGCATGATACTGAGACTGCACTGTTTCGGGTGCTCAATGATATCCTGATGGCTAGAGATCAGAGAAACTGCTCCATCCTGGTACTCCTTGATCTCTAATCAGTGTTTGACACAGTGGACCATGGGGTGCTGCTTGAGTGTCGGAGATTCATCTGTGACCGGACTGGTTCAGTACTCAGTTGGTTTAAGTCTTTCCTCACTGGCAGAACTCAAAGAGTGGTGTCTGGGATTTATTCCTCTGACCCTCTCTCTGTCATGTGGGGTTCCTCAGGGCTCAGTGCTGTCCCCCATGTTGTTCACAGTGTATACACTGCCCCTTGGAGACATTGTAAGACAGTATGGGCAGAGGTCTTTTGCACCTGACCAGAATAGTGCCCTCTCAATATTTAACAACTGCCTCACTGAAATCCAGGATTGGATGAATTCCAGCTGGTTGAGGTTGAATGCAGGAAAGGCCAATGTGATGAAAGTGGATCCGGGCCACCAGATAGAGGGGTTGAGGGCTGGTCACCCTCTGGACTTTTTCTGGGGGTCTCTCAGATCCTTTCCTCTGAACAGGTGCGGGACCTGCGGTGCTTGACAATGGGTTGACACTGCGACATCAGGTGTCAGCAGTCATCAAGTCATCCTTTTATCACCTCAGAAACATCACCAGGATCAAGCACCTCGTTCCTCTGGTAAACCTCCTACATTGATCCATGCCTTCGTGACCTCGTGCCTTGATTATTGCAACTCCCTTTACTTAGTGCTATCTGGGGTTGATAGCCACTGTCTGCAGCTAGTGCAGAATGCTGCAGCCCAGTTGTTGATGGGGATGTCTCATTTCTCCCATATTACATTGGTGCTGCATGATCTGCACTGGCTGCCGATTCGGTGGCAGATCACATTTAAAATCGTATTACTGATATAAAGCCCTACACAGACTTGACCCTGACTACTTGAAAGAGCTCCTGGTCCCTTACTGTCCTGAGTGACAGATCCATTCATCTGATGAGGGGTTGCTGGAGATTCTTAGGGTATCACTGAAATCTCCAGGTGCCCGTGCATTCGTGTACGTGGCCCCAGCCCTCTGGAATTCTCTACCCTATCAGCTTTGGGAGTGCGCGACCGTGGGGGGATTTAAACAGGCACTTAAATCTTATCTGTGGCACCAGGCCTACCCTTTCTTAATATGAGTGGATGTATCCCTATTGACCTTTTATTGTTTGTATTTCTAATTTTACTGTTGTTTTATTATTCACATTGTACAGTGCCTTGATACCATGAAAGGTTATTATTATTATCCCAAATCAAGTTACAATTAGCACATAAGAATGACCAGTAAGAGTTGCTTTACTAAAGGGATAGGTGCCGGGGAGGCAGCAAATAAGTGCTCAAAATCTGTGGGGCAAAATAATGCTGCAGTTAATAAAACTATGTATGCAGCAACGTGTTCATTGGGCTCCACAAGTGGTAGTAGTGAAGGAGTAGTTGGTGGCAGTGGCATTAGTGTAGCCAAATTTGTCTCTGCCTCAACTGTGACAGCCATGCTGGTGGAGGATGTGGTAGGTGCAAGTGAAGCAGCAGTAAACAAGGAACAGAGATCAAGGAGGATGTTGTTGGTGTCCCCGTGGCTCGTGCTGGTGGTGGTGCTGCTAAGCCTGATACTGTGGAGCTTGTGTCAGTGGTTGAAGTGGGAGATCTGGAAAATGGGCATCACACTCAGACTCCAGAAGAAAAGAGGGTCAAAGGGCCTGGAGATGGTGATGATGAGGAGGACAGACCTGTGGAGGAGAAGTAAAGCAGCGACTGTGCTGATAATAATTTGTTGGATTCCCCTGTGGTAACCTCAAGAAAAAAAGCATAAGGGTAGTGCTACAGTTGATGCAGGACACGTTGTTTGTAGTGATCCAACTACCAAAATCCCTCCCCCATATTAATGAAGTTATGAATTCATTCTAAAAAACATATATTTCCATCCCTTCACCTGAGCTGTCCTACTCAAACGCCATGGTAAATCAAGAGTTATGAAATCCCTAGTTTGGGATTGTTATATACTTGACCAAGCTGATAAGACAGCTATACCAAGCATGAGTTAGCAGGGGAAAAAAGGGCAGCCACCTAGGCACTGGTGAGCAACGCACATACACCTAAAAAACAGGAATCTGTTACACTGGCATCACCACCAGAAGGAAACCAGTGCAAGGGGTCCCTGTCCCTCATCATCATCATTAGAGAAGGTAAACAGAAGTGACATGGCAATAGACCAGGCAGACAGTTGCAAGTGCAGAGAACTACAGAGAGGAGAAGGAGGATTCTGTGGGTCTGCTTACTAGTGGGCATAACAGCAGTGGTGGATTGAGTAGTGCATAGAAACATAGAAACATAGAAACATAGAATTTGACATCAGATAAGGACCTCTTGGCCCACCCAGTCTGTCCATTTCCCTACCTAATCGATAAGCTGCAGATCCTAGTTAACCAGCAGCCTACTTCTTTCTACCTCCACCCACTAGAATTGCCTTATGACTGTTCCATGCATGCTTGAATTCCACCACTGTTTTTGACTCCACAACCTCCTCCGGAAGGCCGTTCCATGCATCCACAACCCTCTCTGTGAAAAAAATACTTCCTTACATTACCTCTGAGCCACTCCCCCTCTATCTTCAAATTGTGCCCCCTTGTTCTTGCACACCTCTTTTTTTGAAAGATTCTACCCTCTTGGACTTTGTTGATTCCCTTGAGATACTTGAAAGTTTCTATCATGTCCCCCCGCTCACACTTTTCCTCGAGGCTATACATATTAAGCTCCTTTAGTCTCTCTTCATATGTCTTCCGGTGCAGACCCAGCACCATTTTAGTTGCCCTCCTTTGGACAGCTTCCATCTTGTCTATGTCCTTGCGGAGATTGGGTCTCCAGAACTGCACACAGTACTCCAGATGGGGTCTCACCAGCTGTCTGTACAGAGGGATAACAACTTCCTGTTTTCTACTGGTGATGCCTCTCCCTATGCATCCCAGTATCCCCCCCAGCCCTCCTTACTGCCCTTTCACATTGCTTTCCCACCTTTAAGTCATCTGATATGACTACCCCCAGGCCCCTTTCCATTTTTGTTGTTGTTAGTATCTCACCCACCATGGTGTACTCTTCCCCTGGGTTTTTGTTTCCCAGGTGCATTACCTTGCACTTCTTAGCATTGAATCTGAGCTGCCATACATTTGACCATTCCTCTAACCTTGCCAAGTCCCTTCTCATTCTTTCCACCCCACCTTGCGCATCAATTCTGTTGCAGATCTTTGTGTCATCTGCAAAGAGACATACTTTTCCTTCCAGTCCCTCTGCAATGTCGCTTATAAAAACATTGAAGAGGACCGGTCCTAATACTGAACCCTGCGGTACTCCACTAGTAACCCCCCTTTCTTCAGAGTGGACTCCATTTACTATTACCTTCTGTGTTCTATTCTCCAGCCAATTCTTTACCCAGGCTATCATCTTGGGACCCACTCCCAGGCTGGCTAACTTGTATATTAATCTTTTGTGTGGGACTGAGTCAAATGCCTTGCTAAAGTCTAGGTAGGCCATGTCCACAGCCCCTCCCTGATCTACTACTTTGGTCACCCAGTCAAAGAAATCTATTAGATTCGTCTGGCATGACCTTCCGCCGTGAATCCATGTTGCCTTGGGTCCTGTGCCCTCCGGCCTCTAGGTACTGACAATTCTTTTCTTCAGAAGTGATTCCATCATTTTCCCTGTCACTGAGGTTAAACTAACAGGTCTGCAGTTTCCTACTTCTGCCCTGCTCCCACTTTTGTGAAGGGGAATCACATCTGTCCTCCTCCAGTCCTCAGGTACCACCCCATCCTCCCATGATTTGTTAAAGAGGGTAGTCAGTGGTGTCATTAGTTCTATCCTTAGTTCTTTTAGAATTCTGGGATGAATCCCATCAGGCCCCATTCATTGCTTTGTCCACCTTCAGTTTTAAGAGTTCTTTCAGAACCCTTTCTTCTGTAAATGGACTGGTATCACCCAGAGTCAGAAATGAAGAGTAATTCCGTTGCAAAAAACACCCCAAATCATTGGTGTCATTTGAGCAGCAGCACACATGAATCCTCAGAAGTCAAATAGCACCCCACCAACAATTCTGCCATGACAAGTCCAGCTGTTTGGTAGCCCAGCCCCAAGAAAGGTCCAGCCTACACTGCAGAGCATGTTTGTGAGTCACTCCAGATTGGCTCCCAATCATGCTACTGCTCATGAGCTACAGTAACTGCAGCAACTGATGAAATGCTGACCATTCTGTTTAGTTGAGAATGTTGCATTTTGGAGGTTGATGGCCCATGCCTGTCTCAAATGGCAGATTCTATCAAGAACATACTTTTCTAAACATGCCATTATTGAACTCTATGGGACAGTGTCACAGATGGTAAACTATACCCTGAAGGATTCAGCATCACCATACATACATCTGAGCATGGATATGTGGACCAGTGGCCAAACAGCTGGTAGCTTCTATTTGTGCATTACATCACATTGAGCACAGGTACTTGGGATAGTATGTGACTCTGAGCATGGGAAAAATTGCACTAAGCCCAATTGTGGAGGTAGCAACACTCTGGGTATTCAACAGCATGCCACACTGACAATGAAGCATATAAGTGGATCACACATGGGTGAGGAAATGTTGGAAGTACTCCTTACAGAGACTGATGAGTAGCTTCACCTCACTGAAAGCAAGTTTCATTACTAGCAATAGTGGCTCCAATGTTGTGAAATGTATCAGTGATGGGGGGTTTCTGAGAGTGCAATGACTGGCACACTATCTGAATCTCATTGTGCAGGAGTTTCTAACCTATCCTGATGTCAAGGCTATGTTGACTGTGCCCCGTCACATCTGTATTCACTTTGCACATTCCAGAAAGGCCCATGACCAGTTCCGTCATCTGCAGATACAATACAATCTGCCTCAGCCCTGCATGAAGCTGGATGTTGTCACCAGATGGAACTCCACACTCTACATGATTGAATGGTTGTACAAGCAGTAGAAAGCCATATCCGAATATCTGCTGCTACATACAAGCCGTGACTTTGCTGGAGTATCTATGTCTCTGACAACAAAGCAGTGGCACCAAATGGATGGCCTGATCATGATTCTCAGGCCATTCAAACATGCAATACAGGCAGTGAGTGGGGACACTGCCTGTATCAATCAGTCCATTCCATTACTACATGTGCTGAGGCAGACACTGGTGAATGTGCAGCAAGTGCTGGAGGCACGAGATGATAGTGGAAGTTGTGTATTAATGGAACATATGGTCCACATCTTAGACTGCAATACACATACGGTACTGTATTTCTCACATTCTGCAGTCTGAAGATTTTGGGATTGCCACCATGCTGGACCCATGCTATAAACGTGAGCTGACATCAATAATTGAAGGTAAGTGTCAGCAGGTCAAAAAGTTGACCGATCTTCTAATAAGAAGGATACAGGAACACAGATGCTAAAGATATATTTATCTAAGGCACAACATGAAACTCCAAAGAGACGAGTGTTGCTACCACCTCCTCACATGGGAAGAGGGCTGGAAAACATGCAAGTTAAAAGAGAAAATGCCAAATCCCATTTGGGATGTGTTAGATCAGGTGGGAGTTGAAGTTATGGAAGAAAAAGAGGAGGAGGAGGAGGAGGCTGATGAGGCAACAGGACTGTGGGCAGCACAATGTGTGGTAGATGCATATTTGGCAGATACAAGGAATCTTACTGTCACCAATGAGCCCTTGCTATACTAGAGCAGCAAGGTCACTGAGTGGCCAGCACTGACCTTGGTTGCAATGAAATACCTCAGCTGCCCACCCTCGAGTGTCAGTGCGGAGCAGGTATTCAGTTCATCTGGGGCCATTGTGCAGTACAGGCACACCAATCCATCATCAAATAATGTTGCCTTGCTAACATTTATTAAAATGGATGAGTGGCACATTCCACACAAGACAATCATGTCCATGTTCCTACCACATGACAGTGGTGGTGAAGATGAAGAACAAAGTATTGTCAGAATTAACAAATTATCTTCTACCACCAAGGTGGATGAAGCAGTAATGGAGAGAGAATTCTCTTCTTGTGACAGCTTCCGTCTGGAAGACTGTGAGGGCTGTTTCCTCAATGAGGTCAAAACATAAAAAAAGAAGTGTTGCTTCCCTCCTTTCCCCTCATCAGTATAATCCTTTATTTTACAATTCACAATTCTGCTATTTTCAGTTATTTTACTTTTCCCTTCCCCAGTTGTTGTGCTGCTGTTTTCTTGCGCCTAATTGATTACCTGCATCCACAACCTGAATATGATGTCTACATAGAAACATAGAATTTGATGGCAGATAAGGACCGCTTGGCCCACCTAGTCTGCCCATTTCTCTACCTAATGGATAAGCTGCAGATCCTAGTTAACCATCAGCCTACTTCCTCCTACCCCCACTTGAATTGCCTTATGTCTGTCCCATGCATTCTTGAATTCCTCCACTGTTTTTGACTCTATGACCTCCTCAGGAAGGCTGTTCCATGCATCTACAACCCCCTCTGTGAAAAAATACTTCCTTACATTACATCTGAGCCTTCCCCCCTCTGTCTTCAAATTGTGCCCCCTTGTTCTTGCACATCTCTTTTTCTGAAAGATGCTACCCTCTTGGACTTTTTTGATTCCCTTGAGGTACTTGAAAGTTTCTATCATGTACCCCCCTCTCCCTCTTTTCCTCAAGGCTATACATAGTAAGTTCCTTTAGTCTTTCTTCATATGTCCTCTGGTGCAGATCCTGTACCATTTTGGGTGCCCTCCTCTGGATGGTCTCCACCCTGTCTATGTCTTTGCGGAGATGGGGTTTCCAGAACTGCATGCAGTACTGCAGATGTGGTCTCACCAACCGTCTGTACAGAGGGATAACAACTTCCTGTTTTCTACTGGTGATGCCTCACCCTATGCATCCCAGTATCCCCCCAACCCTCCTTGCTGCCTTCTCACATTGCTTGCCCACCTTTAGGTCATCTGATATAACTACCCCAGGTCCCTTTCCATCTCACCTCCCATTGTGTACCCTTCCAGGGTTTTCGTTTCCCAGATTCATTACTTTGCACTTCTTTGCTTTGAATCTAAGCTGTCATACATTTGACCATTCCTCCAACCTTGCCTAGTCCCTTCTTATCCTTTCCACCCCAACTTGTGTATCAACCCTGTTGCAGATCTTTGTGTCATCTGCAAAGAGACATACTTTTCCTTCCAGTCCCTCTGCAATGTCACTTATAAAGACATTAAAAAGGACCGGCTACAGTACTGAACCCTGTGGTACCCCACTAGTAACCCCCCTTTCTTCACTGTGGACTCCGTTTACTATTACCCTCTGTGTCCTGTTGTCCAGCCTATGTTATACCCAGGCTACCACCCTGGACCCACTTCCTGGCTGGCTAATTTGTTTATTAATCTTTTGTAGAGGACTGTGTCAAATGCCTTGCTAAAGTCTAGATAGGTCATGTCCACAGCTCCTCCCTGGTCTACTATTTTAGTCACCCAGTCAAAGAAATTGATTAGATTTGTCTGACATGATCTTCCTGCTGTGAATCCATGCTGCCTTGGGTCCTGTGCCCCACTGGCCTCTAGCTACTCAACAATGCTTTCCTTTTGAAGTGATTCCAACATTTTCCCTACCACTGAGGTCAAACTGACAGGTCTGTAGTTTCCTGCCTCTGTCTTGCTCCCACTTTTGTGAAGGGGAATCACATGCACCCTCCTCCAGTCCTCAGGTACCACACCATCCTCCTATGATTTGTTAAAAAGGGTAGTCAGTGGTGTTACTAATTCTCCCTTAGCTCTTTTAGAAATTCTGGGGTGAATCCCATCAGGTTCCATTGTTTTATCCACCTTCAGTTTTAGGAGTTCTTTCAGAACCCTTTCTTCTGTGAAAGGACTGCTATCAGCCCCCTTAACCAGAGTGCTTCTATTGACTGGATTTGGTACCTCCCCCTCCTCTTTCTTTGTGAATACTGTGCAGAAGTATTCATTTAGTATCCCCACTTTTTCACTGTCCCTCTCTGCCCAACCACCTTTATTCGGCCTCAGTATCCTTGCCTTAGTCTTTTTTTGCTCCCTAATGTACCTATAAAAGGTTTTATCCCCCTTCTTAACTGAGTTGGCTAGCTTTTCCTCAGTTTGGGCCTTTGCTATTCTGACTCCCTACCCCACTTCCTTCTGCTTTAACTGGTACAGTTCTTTGTCTAGAGACAATGCCTGCTCCAGCCAGCAAGACACAGCACCACATCCTCCTCCTCCAGCCTGCTTGGGTCCTACATAGCCACAACAGCATGGGCCACAACCTCCACACTGATGCAAAAATTGTCCTAACTCTAGGGAATACTGTTTGGCTTGATCCAATGGTACAAGTTACAAAATTCCCTGACTTAAACTCATTTAAATGAATACTATGTTCGCTCTGAGATCATTTCGACTGGATTTGGAACTGACAATCTACATCATGCGGAGCAGCTAAAAATATTTTGCAGAGACTCTGGAATCGATACTGGGGATGGTACCATCACAACTGTGCTGCAGCAGTCCAATCTGGAACTGTATGACAGGATGCTCAAGCCGACCTTCCAGTCAGTCAGCTCAAAGCAGCAAGACCTCAGCTCTAGCAAGGCCTGTCTTTGTCTGCTGTGATGGTAAGCCACTTTCACTGTTGTTTACAGTCCTTATCTTCACTGGTGGAGGGTGACTCCAGTCCTTGGCCTTACAGAGGATGAAAGGCCTTCCACCTTAATCAGAAAGACTTTAAAATGTTTTTCTTTCTTTCCTTTTGTCTCCCTGCAAGTTTCACCATTCTCAGGGATGACTGCCAAAGGACTTGGCAAAGTCAAACAGCCCTCAAGAAACAGGGAGGAGTTACATGACATCTTTCTATACCATCTCAGTGGCATGCACCAGCCAGTAAACAGTATGGCCAGCAGCACTAATGTAATAGTAAGCATCATGATTAGTGTTATAAGAACCTCAAAAGGTTCTGAGGTTCTAAAAGGTTATGATAAGCAAGAAAAGGTTCAGATAGTTATCTGAACCTTATATGAACATAGGTTACATAGGTTTGTTCAGAACTCAGAAGACTATAATGTCCATATAGCTCACTTCATGATATTACTGATATCCCATAATATTACTTCCTCTCAAATATCTGTCCAAATTTGTTTTGAAGGCTTGTATGGAGCTACTTAATACCACCTCAGGTGGCAATCCATTCCAGATTGTTACCGCTCTGATACTGAACCAATGCTTTCCTTTCGTAGTTCGAAACCTTTCCCTAGTAAACTGCTATTTATGTGCTCTTATCTGATATTTCTGCTTCCATAGCGTTAGACCCAGCTGCTCCCTCAAGTTGGTATCAGCAAGAGCCTTGAGTACCATGCACATGTCTCCCCTTAACCTACAGTATTCCAATGTGTACATCCCCAGCTTTGTCAACCTGTCCTGAAATTCCACTCCTTATACGGCATCAGTCATTCTTGTAGCTCTTTTCTGAACTCTCTCCAGTGCCGCAAGCTCCCGTTTATATCCAGGAGACCAGAACTGTTCACAATACTCCATATGTGGCCGCACTAATGACCCATACAGGGGCAACAATACCTCCCTCACTCTGCTCTTAATGTGCCTAAATACATAGCTCAGAATATTGCCTGCCTTTTTGACCACCAGACTACAATGTTGCTTAAATTTGAAGTCATTAGAGACCCTAATTCACAGATCTCTTTCATCTTTGACTTCCCTTAATGATTGTCCGTGGCCCCTAGCTTGCTCCTTCCAAACTGCACAACTGTGCACTTATCCACATTAAAAGTAAGTCTTGAATCGTGTGCCCAGCCCTGCAGTTTTAATAGGGTATCTTGTAATTTAGCAGTTTCCATGTTGTTATTTACTTTATAGCCAATTCTGATATCATCTGCAAATTTTGCTTCCCATACATCCCCCGGCAGTCATAGGCTGCATATATACATTGAAAAGACAGGGGCCCAAGACAGACCCCTGTGGAACCCCACTCATCACCTCCGACCAGCCTGAGCTGCATCCCCTTATTGTCACCCTTTGTTTTCTATCTGATAGCCAGGAGCTAATCCATCTTGTTATGTTCCCATAGATGCCGAGTTCTATCAAGGAGTCAACAAGTTCTCCATGCAGCACTTTATCAAGGGCCTTGGAGAATTCCAGAAAGATGACATCCACTGAACTTCCTTCATCCAGGGCCTTGCCAACCTTTTTATAAAATCACAAAAGGTTGGTCGGACATGATCTTCCATGTTTAAATCCGTGCTGAGCCTCATCAATATATCCTGTCTGCCGCATATCCAGTTCTATATGCTCTTTTATTATCCGCTCCGATACCCTACCAATTATTGATGTCAGGCTAATCGGGCAATAATTACTAACATCTTGTCTGGAGCCCTTCTTAAAAAGGGGGATGACATTTGCTTCTTTCCAGTCACCTTTTAGAACCTTTATGTTTTATGGTAACTGTGTCTTAAAAAGTCATTTTAAACAGCCTTTAATCAACATATCTGTGGAAAAAAGCAATTAAATTACTGTTTAGTAGTAATAAACAGCATGATTAGTGAAATGAGATGAGATGAGAAGGAGTGACTGATGTGACTGTGGATGTGCCTACTGGGAGTGCCAATGCTGTAATATGCACATGGTGAACTTCACAACCGGCACCCATCTCCAAGATGATGGTGATGATTTAGTCCAAAGGCAGGCAAGTCCCAGACCACTGAGTGGCCCATGTAGCTTAGTAGTTATAGCACCAGTGTGATCCAAAATAACAGCAGTTAGACCTGTGTGTTTATTAAACTCTGACAGCCACCCACCATGTGTATTGTGTGATTTTGTCAAAAGACAGGCAACTCCTAGAACTCTCTCTAACCACTCTTCTGTTTCTGACATTTAAGAAAGTAATACTGTGTATAATAGTTAATAACAGTAGTAACTTCTATTTTGCAGCAGGCACGACTGTGAGTGTCTCTAAGTTAAGACTAGTGAACAAGGAGAAACACATCACCATAATGGAGAATCAGAAACAGCATCAGTCGGTTAGCCAACTACCACTTCACAAGTGCTACTACCCCTGCCTACTACAATCAGGGAAAAAAACAGAACTACTGTACCAGCACTGAGATCAGTATGGTTAAGGCACATTTACCAAAAAGAACTGCTTAGAAAAGAATAAGAAAATGATTGTGATGACAAGCAATCACAGATCTCTAGTTTGTAATGGGAGGGCTTAAGCCCAAAGTTCAATGTGAGGAACAGATCCCCAACAACCTCTACTTAAACCCTCCACTAACACACCTCCCTTGCTTAGGGAGTGTTTTTTGTCCCCAAGCTCCATGCATGATTTGTGTGGCTGTGTTGTCTCCATTCCTTCTGCTCCTTTTCATCCATTTTCCCTGCCTTCTGTGACCCTCTCCCTGCTCTTCCTGTCTTTGCTCTGTCGTTTTGTTTTCTCACCTGCTCCATGTCCCAGCTAGTTTCTCCTCTCGGTGGCTTGGCCGCATCCCCGCTCCCTTCCTCCATTCATTCCCTTCCCTCTGTTCCTGGGTTTGTTCCCCTGTGTTGTTTCCTTTTGGGCTTTTTGCCTGCATTCCGTTCCCCAACCGCCGATGCTTGTAAGTGTCCCCAGCTCTTCCCTTCATTTAGTGCTTCCTCCTTCTCCCCTCTGACACACATCCACTTCCTGGCCATCCTCTGAGGACATCCTATTCAACTCCTTGACTCCCCAGCTGCTGCATACTGCCTCTCCATGGTGCTACTGTGGAATTCACTGCCTTTCTCCGTAGTGCTCTACCTTATAGTAAGTATTACATTTTCACCACATCTTGATCCTTGCACTTAGCTTGTTGTGTTCACAACTTCCCTTCATTTGCTCTGTCATTTGACCTGGTTGCAGCCTCGGGGCCCCATTCTTAGACTCTCTGACTCCCCATTTCAGGCCAATGAACACTGTTACTGTGCCCAGCACCTACCTAACTAACCCTGACTTTTAACCTCCTGACTACGAAACAGCATTGCATTGCTTCTTATAGCTGTGGACATGTTTTCTGGCTTGGACACACACATTCCATGTTTCGATATGTTCGTCTTCTACATTTTAATGTGGTGTATTATCTAATACCTTTGACTCAGAGTTTCCACCACACTGCTCCCATGCTAACCTGTACCCACTCAGGTGTCTCCTCCTGCCTGCTACGTTTTCACTGCTCAGCAATCTACTACTGCCCCCTGAGAGCTCACTGCATTCCATGGTACACTTATTACTGTGACCCACACTAGACACCCAACCACACCACATCCATGTCATCTGAGTTGGTGAATACACTCGAAAGTCATCGGGACTGGCGTGCCTAGTCAGCTCCTCATTCGACCCTCCAGTGGCAATGGCGATTCATGTGGATATTTTACTGCTCCCACTGCTGTTCCTCTGGGGGGGCAGAGGGGTATGGGGGACTGTTTGTTTCCCCACCACAGACAATGGTTAGCAGCATCGGGTGGGGTGCTTCTGTGACTGCTGTTCCATTTGTGTGTCATTCTTGTGGCGGTGAGAATGGAGGGGTCAGGTGTTGGGCCACTCATGGACAGCCTCTTCCGTATGGGGGTGAAAGGGTGTGGGGGGCGCTCCCATTCTCCTGTGCCTAGATGTCCTGGCCTACTCACCAGTTCTGCTTCTGTCCTCATTTGCCTGCGCCCGCTTCCTTCGTTCCCCACGTTCCACTCCAATTCCTGTGGGGCCTCCCTTCTCCTGCATTGTTAATGCATCTATGACCTAACCTTCTCTGTAGCACTGCCTGTTTCCATGCCTACCATTCCCATTATGCTACACCTGCTCTCCATACCTGTGTTTCGTTCATCATGCTTAGCTCATCTCAATTCCCTACTCTACTCTCCTTTTACAGCAGCATTCTGAGCTTCAGCCAGCCCATACCAGTGGTACTCTGGACTCCATTACTAGCTCACACCTTCTGAGGTGCTGAGCAAAGGTAGACTTCCCCTGTCTACCGGGGATGGGATTCCATTACATTCACTACTTCCTACTACTTACCAACTTGACATCCTCCATCCCTAACTCTGCTGGACAGCGAGTGAAAGTTAGCTTGCCCCAACTACCTGGGATGGGAGCCATGTCTACAATCTATTGAGTCATACCACTCCTTCTCTACCTCATACCAGTTGCCACTTCCCTTCAGGAATGGAACTTCTTCACCCCATGTGCCCTCCTCATTCTACCTATGTCTAGCTACCTCATGTCATGATCATCCCACCTCAGCCATCACCAACAGATGTCAGAGTCTCCATTCTACTCCTTCAACTTACACATTCTTAGCCTGATACCGGATGCTGCTTCCCTTCAGGAACTTGACTTTGCCCAACTTGCTTACTCCTTCCTACCTAGTCTGCAACCTCAATTCATGGTCCTATCCCGCTAACTTCCATGGCTGGGTGCCTGAATCTGTATTCAACTGTTCCCACCTTCTTCATCCTATTCCTGATGTGGGTTGCCACTTCACTTTGGGAATGGAACTTCTTCAATCATGTACTCTCATTGTCCTACCTCTCCTCACTGCATCCAGTCAAGATCATCTCACCTCAGCCATCATGGAAGGATGCCAGAGTTTACATTCCACTGCATTACACTCCAACTGCCTTCTACCTCTTGGCTGCACCTGACGACATCAACTGTAGGTCATCTCATCGACAACAGGGTGTGGTAGCCCATTTATATGTCCACTATTTCACTGTATCCTCTGTTTCATGTCCAGTTGCCACTTACCATCTGAAACGGGACCTCATTGACTCGTTTGCTTCCATCCTCCTACCTCTGCCAAGCGGTATCAGATACTAGTTCTCGCTCCTCGATTACCAAGCCTAGACACTCATTTCTGCAATCAACTGTTTTGATCTTATTTGCACTCTACTGGACCACCACTTGCTGCTCTCTCCTGGACCTGAGCTACGTACCGAATGTGCTTCACCCTCAACCATTAGGTGGAGCTCCATATTCTGGTCATCTTACCTCACCTACCTCAGTCTGAAGCCTGCATCTGACCTGCAGGTCCCTCCTCATGCATTTTCCATATCTTATCCGATTACCACTTCCCTCCAGACACAGGACCCCCTGCTCCGAATAACTTGCATCATTCCTCACTACTCACCATTCAGCTCATCCATGAACCATCATACTTCACCCCCTTGGCCTCCTTTCCCTCATGATTTGGATTCTGCCAGCTGTATTTATCTCAATCCAGTTTGACTGCCTCTGGGGCTTCCTTGCTACAGATCACCCCTTCCAGCTGCTGTATGAGTTTATTTTCTCCTTCAGATGAGGAAACTTCATCTTTCTTCGCTCCAGCATCTTCCGTCCTTTCCGATCATCGTTTGAAGCCTTCGTCAGATGTAGGACTCATGCACCTCAACTCAGTTGCTCTTGGTTCTTTTCTTCACTCCTTGCCTTTCCATGGATCATCTTCTAGTACATTTTTACAGCCTTCCTGCATTCTGCTGCCGTTCACTGAGGAGCTGCCCCAGTCATGTTTCTTCCTGCACTGTATATCATCCAGCTTCGCCTAGCCTGGCACCTTCCAGGATTATTCCTTCAGTCCATCAGGATTCACTCTGGATTTTCCTTCCATCTTTGGATAGCAGCATTTTCATCTCCACCTTGCAGGCTAGGGGCTTTGTCCTGTTTACTGTGGCTTTCTTGGGCATATTACCATATCTCTGTCCAGTATTCCTACCCAGTCAACTACTCCTCCCGTGTATCCATCTCATATGCCTACTCTGGCCATTCTAACAGCTCCAATCCACTGCTCAACGGATCACTGTTCAGTTCACCTGAGGAAGTTACTTCTAGCACACATTTCTTGGATAACATGCCTCCTAAACTCTTACATCATTATGGAGTTTTCTTTACTGCCCAATCAGCCCCCTCGATCATTCCAGAATCTCATTCGACTGAATACTAAAAATATTCCCATCTCTTCCTATTGGATACTCCCTACGGGTCTTGTCTATTCAGTCACTGTGGACTTCCCTGTCTACCATACCTCATAGGCCACCCTCCTACATGGAAAGGACTTGAATTCTTCTGTTATGCTCTGACTTAGTACCTATTATCGATGCTACAGATACCAAGACTCACAAGCTACCTCATGCCACCTCAGTCATCATCCATTTATCTTCTGCAGCCTCTCCTACCATCACTGACTCTGTTAACCATGTCACTCGACTTCTACTTCCTCAACAGACATTGCTTGTCCTAGGACCTTCTCAACTCCCTTCCCAGAACATTCATCGTTGGATCTCCAGTGCCTAGCTGCTTACTAACATCATGCTATCCAAACCACTGTTTTCTAGCTCCTGGACATCACCATACCTCATACAGTCATCTGCATTTCTTCATCTGTTACCATCAGTCGAGTTAGCCAGCCATCCAGCAGGCCCTCCAGCCTGTCCGTCACCAATTATCTCCATTAATCTCTCTGGTAAAGATTAACATTGAGAACAGGATCTTCCAATTTTCTATCCGGAAATCCACAACCATTAAGGCAAATTCACTATCCCAGTCTTGCCTCCTAATCAGTCTTAATCAGCCATAGCACTAGGATCCTCTGGCATTCCACACTACTCGATCTCACTTACAATCCAGCTTACAGACTCTTCCATACATTAGCAGCCACAGACACTGCCAGCTATTTCCCAAAATTTCTGTGATATTTCCCGAAATATCTCCTGCTTTCTGCATTTCCACAGTAGGGGCAGCAGAGAGAAACTCTTCAGAAATTTCACAAAATATCTGGAAATAGCTGGCAATGTCTGTGGCTACTACTGTATATCCGCCTCCAAGCTTCTCTCAAGTATTTCAGCATCAGATTACTATAAATCTAACCAACTATAAGCTACCACAGTTGCATCTCATGGACAATCATGCCACAGAAATATCTGTATTTATGTCATCCAGCATACCAGCAGAGCATATACAAGTATAGTTATTACATCATGCCCAAATAAACCATCCAGTTCCTTATACTGAACTTCCAATCATTCTCTATATCTGTCCGGTTACTATCTGGACTACATCTGCAAATCTTCCTCTATCTGTCTACTAATCACTTATGGCAGTACTCCCATCAGACACTCAAAGACTCTCCTCTACTCAGTTTCTACTTCATGGATGCTTGCTTAGCACCTCATCACTCACTACTGAATTCTTTGCCTCCATACTTTACTTTGAAAGTCAAACCTTACACAAGTTGGATCATGTACCTATGACATCATAAATCATCACATTTGCCACCTTTCAATGTCTGGTAAAACATCGATCAAATCATGCTCTCCTTGCTCGTTACACCCATGCAATCTGTTTAGACAAGCATCCTTCATCACCTCGGAAATCCGGACTTCATTCGCTCTTCTTCAACTGGATGTGCTTCACACTTAGGATTCTATCGCTTCTTCAGAAAAGACCTACTCTTCAACCTCAGGATCATCATTCAATCTGCATCATCCATGGATCAAGGATGGACCAACATCTCTCCAAGAAGCTCACCTTCCTCAAATTAGCTATGGTTACTAGAACCAAGGTCCTTCTCCTATTAGTACGCCTAGAGGATGGGCAGACCAACAGCCATGAGTCCTCAGAGGTTTCCTCCACCTGAGGTTTTTTCCTCTCCTGAGTGCCAGGGGGTCATAGTCTCCATGAGTTGGAGGTGGTACCTTTTTGGGCCTTCTATTCCCTACAAATTCCTACCTACATACCTACTACTCAAGGGTGGGAATAGAGTAAAGCCACAAAACATACTACAAATTACACAAGCACTAAATACCCCATCGCTATTCCCCAAACACTGAATGGGAGGGCTTAAGCCTGAGGTTCAATGTGGGGGATAGCTCCTCCCACAACCTCTACTTAAACCCTCCACTAACGCACCTCCCTTGCTTAGGGGGTGGTTTTTGTCCACCATCATCCCCTCCTCCTCCTTCTCCTGCACTCTTCTCACCCTTGTTCATGGACCTTCTATTCCCCACAAATTCCTACCTACATATCTACTACTCAAGGGTGGGAATAGAGTAAAGCCACAAAACATACTACAAATTACACAAGCACTAAATACCCCATCGCTATTCCCCAAACACTGAACCAGTTTCCTAAATCTGATTTTTGTAGAAGGGGATAGTTTGTTTGTATAGCTAGTTTTACTTCTCAGTCACAGCTACCAATTTTGTTTAGCAACAGCTCCCAGTATGGAACACAATGTAAACACGCCATTATTAGAAAGTAATATGAGAGAACAGCACCAGGCAGTCTGAAACTCACCACTTTACCACTGCTACTACTACTACTATAGGGGGAAAAAAACAGCTAGCAGCATTTAAATTTCTCTGGTTAAGGTGCATTTAGCTAAATTATATCCTTAGAATGAGAACGTGACTGAGAACAGGGACTTGTCTGCCACAGGTGCTACCAGTACAATGTTGTGTACTGACTGCACCTCCCACCCACCCCCAGGACAATGACGATTTGGTCAAAAATAGGCAAGTGAGTCCCAGATCTCTATTTTTTTAACTAGTCTCAAGTCTGATTTATGTATAAGGGGAAAGGGGATAGTGTGTTTGTTTGCATAGTTATTTTTATTTCTTGGTCACAGGCAAGGCCCCTGGAATTCTGCAGTTCTGCGGTTGAGGAATTTGCCACAGAATTTGCATCATGCCGCAGAATATATATAGTGCCACAGAATTCATTGCTTTTGGTGAATTTTCATATAAATATACTGTTTTTCTGTAGTGTCAGGCTTTCTTTCCCACCTCGTTTATCCTGAAGCCCTTCCTCTATGCTCAGCATATGATGTCATCGATTACATCACATCATATTTAGCCAATGACAGGACTGCATTCTGCCAGAGAAATTAATAAAGCATGTAGCAGAAATCAGAAAATGCTGCCGCAGAAGTCAAGGAGCCCTGCCGCAGAAATCAGAAAATTCTGCCGCAGAACACCAGGGGCCCTAGTCACAGGCACCACTTTTGTTTAGTAATGGCTCTCAGTATGGAACACAACATGAACACATCACTATGAGGAAGCAACATAAGAGCACCAGGCAGTGCAAAAGTCAACACTTCACCACTTCTACTACCAGTACTGTCAGAGGGAGAAAACAGAGCTAGCAGCATTTAAATTAAATCAATCCGGTTAAGGCACATATAGCTAAATGATTTCCTTAGAATGAGGAAGTGACTGTAAGAACAGGGACTTGTTTGATACAGTTGCTACCTGTACAATATCTTGTACTGGCTGCACTTCCCACCAACCCTCAGGATGATGATGATTTGGTCAAAAAAGGCAGGTAAGTCTCAGATCTCTAGTTTTAACCTGTCCAATCTGAAAATGGAAAACTGATGTTATTGTCACTTTATTCACAGATGCAGCACAGGTACTGCTGTCAATGTCATCTTCTTCAAGATTAGCCTCACATATGTAGCCAAAGTTTGGCAAGTTATCCTTCAAGAATGTTAGTTTCTCTACAATGTCTGGTGTTAATCGTGTTCGTTTAACAGTTACAACATCTCTAGCAGAGCTAAATAAACATTTAAAACAGACACTGGAGGGTGGACAGCTAATATACTTACAAGCCAGGGTAGCCAGCTTTGGCCAGCATTATTTTTTTTCTTTTTCCACTAAGCTAAAGGGTCATCCTTACTACTAGTGTTGGGCTCAGACAAAAATGCACCCACCATGTTTGCTACTGATCATGCATCTTCTTTTTGAATTTCAATGTCCTGCAGCTGGCACCAAGTGTCATCCTCCTCATTGTCTGCTTCTGTACTGTTTTTTAGAGAAGACTTTTGAATTTGAGGTGGTGTCATTGTTGTTCTCCTTCCTAATGAAACCTCATTTACTACATCAATCAAAAGTTGCCTGTAGTTCAACTCCTCCATATCCTCAGAAACAACAACAACATCAGGAAGGTGTCTGTTCTGGAAACATGGATCTAGCAATGTTGCTAAGAGATACTCTTTACTCCGTGTTATGGCTGATAATTTTTCATCATTGCTAAGTCTCGTAAGCATGTTATTGACTAGAGATTGATTCATACCTAAGTTGTTCTTCATTTTCTCTCTCACCTTTTTTTGAGAAGTAGAATGAGTGGAATAAGGAAGTTGGCTAAGGATTCCTTTTCTGCACTGATTTCTTTAGTAGCACTCATAAATGGTTTCAGAATATGACACAACTGTTCCAGCAGAGACCATTGAGTAGAATGGAGTACAATACCCTCCCCAATATCATTGTAAGATATACTCAATGATAGCTACCTTTTGTTCAAGGATGCATTCAATCATAAGGTAAGTTGAATTCCACCTTGTTGATAGATCCTGAAGAAGCAGGTGGCGAGGAAGACCTTTGTCCTGCTGGATATCATCAAGGATGTCACAGGCTTTCACTGAATGGTTGAAGGGCCACACACTTTGCACACTGTTCCCACAGTGGTTGATACTTGCTGGTCATTATCCAGGAAGCTTTGAATGATTAGGATACAGCAATGTGCAAAACAGCCTACATGTACATAGTTGCCATCATGCAGTGATTTTTAATATTTGAACCATTGTCAGTAACAACAAAAATACTACTTGCAAACCCCGTGAAGTGACTCAAGCACTAACTAGTCTTTCCAGTTCTTGATGAATGTGTTGTGCTGTGTGTGTGTGTCTTCAAAGTGAGATACATGGAGAACTGCCATTTTCTGAAATGTGAAGGGTTTTTTTGAGCTGTGAAAGATAGTAGTGGTAGTATTAGTAGCAGTTGAAGTGGTAGGGGTAGCAGGCAGAGTGGTATTTGAGGATGATGAGTTACCCGCAACACTGACCCACTGTGCAGTAAGAGAAAGCTAGGCAATGGTTTGGGTGCTGGGTTCCCTCATCAGTAGTAAAGTGAACTACCTTGTCCTCAGCCAGTTGGAGAGCATGCCTTACTTGAAGTACTAAACTGTCATACATCCTGGGCACAGCAGTTACTGCAATGTATTTTCTACTTGGCATTAAATATCGTGGTTCTATGTATTCTATAAAACTTTGGAAACCCATGTCTTCCAAAATAGAGTATGGCTGCAAATCAAGTACAATCATTTCTGTTACAGTATGCGCCAAATGTACTATACATGCTTGTTGTGGACAGCTGGTTGTAATGGACAAATTCTGTTTGCCAAACGCCATTTGTATTGAAGTTATTGTTAAATATTGCAGTTAAAGCAGACCTTGGATTCCACATTTAACGTCCACTTTCTAACTCCCCCAGTGATATTCTAACACCTATTTCACAGCAGATCAGCATATTATGTGCATACAGCAGAGAGAGCAGCATGACTATTTATTTAAAGAATGGCTTTGTGGCATTTAACGCCCACTTTCCATCACCCAGCAGCATTCTAAAGCTTTCCATCACCCCAGCGGCATATCATCCCACCGTGTGATTTACTTGCGCAAAAAAAGAAGTAAACAACAATTAGAGACTTCTTCAGACTTCAGCCGATTTGTAACCTACTGTTTCACAAAACGCACATGGTAGCATCACTAAATCCTCCCCAAAGAGCTGTAAACATTAGCTGTGTCTATCCACTGTTCATCATCTGGCATTTAACGCCTGCTTTCCATCACCCAGCAGCATTCTACAGCTTTCCATCACCCCAGCGGCATATCATCCCACACTGTGTTAACTCGGACCGAGCAAATTGAGTTTTGGTTGTATCGGACGCCGCTTCTACCAGACGTGACATTGGATGTCAAACTAGTCTGGTACAAGCGGCGCATACTGTATTTTACAATTTATTGCAACTGCTATTGGATGGTTTGTGAATATTTTGACTTTCTTTCAAAAACCTCTTTTAACTTTAATTGCAGCTTTATCAGGGGTAAAGTTAAATTTGGCTGGGGGTGTTGTACTATATGCCCAGCCTGGTAAAACAGAGGACCTTACAGAACTATGTTGAGGCAAAAGTAGACTTTTGGATCTTGGCTGGGGATTACTGTCTCCTACTGTTTCAGTAGAATGTTCCTGTTCACCGAGAGTCATGCTACATTTGCAGGCACCAAAGTTACACTGTTTGTTTGAACCATATATAACGATAGGGTGAATTTCCTTAAGATGTCACATCATTGTTGTGGTTCCAAGATTACCTTTATTGTCCCTCTACTAACACAAGTATTGCAGTGCACATGGATCTACTATGAAATCCTGAACTACAAAATCCCGACACCCACCAGCCTGAGACCAATATCCTGACGCTGCAGTAACCCGACGGTGCAACATCCCGATGATGGTAAACCCAAAAGTGGATTTATGCTGGGTTTCCGGACTGTTGGGGGGCTATGCCCCCCACAATCCTTGAAATAATGATAACCAACTCCGAGTCCTGGTAAACTCCACTGTCAGGCTTACCGTCATCGGGATGTTACACCATTGGGTTAGTGCAGTGTCGGGATGTTGGTTTCAGCCTAGTGGGTGTTCGGGATTTTAAGTTTCGGTATCATGAAGTGATACTGTGCACACATATAGCTTGGCAAGCATCCTTGGGGTTTATGGAAAATGATTCCAAACAGTAGAGGTGGGCTACCTATATCTAGAAACAAGCTCAGTAGGAGTAGAGTGACTGGGTTTAAGTGGGGAAGATATATCGGTGGAGGATGCCGGTTCATGGGGTGAGACAATCATAAAATCCTCTGCATCTGCACCATTGCCATCACTACTGTGAGACTTTGTTTCACTTAGTTTGGCTTGTGCCTTTGACATTTTCTTTTTCCCTTTTGACACTGTATTAGTACTCTCTTTATCCACACTGTCACTGTCAGAATGAGAAACAGGTGAAGTCAGACTCACAAGCTCATCCATGTCATCAGTATCACCATTACCATGGTCATCATCATCATCATCAGATTCAGTAGAGCTAGCACTGTAATTTGGAAATTGAGTTACTCAATATGCATGTGTTGCAAATCGAGCAAATCCACTACGAGTTGTACCCGTAAGTGCTTTAACTTTATGTATAATAGGAATACTCTTTGTTTTTGCAATTTTCTCAGACAACTTGCTAGTAGATGCCTTGGATTCTTTCGAAACTTTGTTTGCTAATGCACTACTGGGCCCTTCTGACACACAGTAAACAGTCCAACCCCAGTTGCTAAGATTTCAGCATTCTAAGAGTTAGTCAGCACATTGATAGAAGTACCATTATTTAGTTCAGCCCCTTCAATAGACTGTGATGCTTGTACTTTACTTTATGATGGGCTTCTCCTTCCTGGACTACTGAATAAATATTTATGTTTACTTGAATTTCCTTGTTTGCCCCTGGCATTTGCTTTACAATTGTTTTGAGTACTCATACTGGGCCCTATCCACAAAGGCGCATGCAATACGCAGGATGCCGATGTAAGTAGGGGCGCAGCTACGCACCTCATAGACCAGTGAGAATATGCGTTATTCACAAACAGGCACATAAGGTGCGGGGAGGTCAGGGGCAGGGACAAACGAGGCATGCAGGTTCATGCAGGGGTGGGCTACAGACCATGTGGGATCTGTTCCCCACTCCTTGACCTCACCATATAAGGAGCTACGCAAGTGGAGGACATAGAGACGTGCAGCAGGAATGGATGCAGTTTTAGGAAATCCCATTCTGTTATTTCTTACTGTATTGTTTCCTGTTATAGTGCATTACTTTCCCCCTCATATGTCATGCAATAAGGTACCCATGTTACCATGCAGTGCACTTAAAATGTTCTTGTGTGGTTGTACTGTTATTCACTTGGTTGGTGTTGTATTCTTTGAATAAAATTTATTAAATTTGAAAAAAAGGAATAATGCATGTGTGCTGCAAAACAGCAGGTGAGAGATGGCTGGAGCCCCGTCCACCACCCCCCACAGCGGCCACTGTGGGTGACAGCCAACTCAGATGAGGGAGGGGACAGTGCCCAAGATTAGCGAACTTCAGCAGCACCCAGGTTGCAGTACATGTCACAGACATAATTAGAACTATGACATGCTGTACAGAGCCAGGTCCCTGTCCAGCCCAATGGAGACAAAGGCCAGGATCTGGCTTGATATACAGGCTGTGGTGAATGCTGCAGGACCAGAGGCCAGCATGCTGGCTGCCATCAAGCACAAGTGGTGGGACCTCCAGTCCCAGGTAAAGAAAAGACTATGCCAGGCACACCAGTCCCAGGGCACCACAGGTGGTGCCCCCCCCCAGAACTGCTGCTGACACCTATAGAAAAGATGGTAGGTGACACCATCAGTGACATTGTGAGGGACGGGGAGGCCAACGGGATAGACAGCATGTCAGGTGAGTAGAATGGACAGACAACACCAGCCTTCCAAAGGACACGTGCACCATGGAGCATGCTGACAGTCTTTCTCCAACACACAATGCATGAAGATGATGACGACAGCCCAGGAGAAGGACCATCAGGCCACAGCACTGGACCAACACAGTTTGGCACCAGGGACAGTAGGTGTCGGCAAGGTGGGAATGCACACACTGCTGTACACAGCCATACAACAATGACCAATGCCTGCCCACCTTCCTAATAGGTGACATACAACCAGATTCTCTGCCAGCTGGATGAGCAGAGCCACCACCCACAACAGGCATGGACACTGTGGGGAGTGATGATGCACCCCAAAGCACCAGTACTGGGACACAGTCCACCATCCCCTAGGGCACTGACAACAGCCCAACCACACCAATGGACAGTCAGCCAACAGAGGACACAGTGGCAGAGAATGTGCAGAGCACCTGGTCAGTGCTGGATGGGGAGGCAGTTGTCCAGAGATGCAAGCCACAGGTGCCACACTGGTGGAACCCATAGACATACAGGGCACATGGCACCAGTTCTGTGACATGGTACCTGGTACATCCGCTGGACCCCCACCAGGCAGATGACCACACCAGACAACGAGCAGCAGCCCCCTCACAACATTCTATCTGCACCTCCAGAGGCTTGAGAGGGAGAGACTACAGGTGACCAGGGAGCATACCCAGGCCCTGGAGTGATTAACGGAGGTCATGTCTAGTGCAGCCAGGGTACAGAAGGAGATGGTGACTGGGATAGCAGCAGGTGTCTGCGCACAGGAGTGTATAGTGGTTGTGCTCGAAGCCGGGTACGTGCACAGGCAAGGCTCGCTGCTGAGCTCTCCACTGGCATCTGTGCCCAGGAGAGGGTTGCTGACACCCTCGCTGCCATTGCCACACACATGGATGACTACAGGGTCCATATGCAACCTGCTGCATTCACTGCCACAGGTGGTGTTGTGTGGCACACAACTGCAACAGGCACCCACGGGCACAGGGGGACACAATAGGACACACAGGATGATCAGCACCCTAGTAGCATGCCAGCAGATCTCCTTGGGACCACGGCCCCTGGGGGTCTGCAGCACTCACAACATGCCCAGCAGCCACTGGCCGGTGCACCAATGGCAGGATGGGCACAGGGCACAGGCCATGCCAGATGTGCCTGTGGAGGACACGGTGCATGAACGACAGTGCACGTGCCCAGCCAAGGCACCCATGCCAAGATTTGGCTAGTAGAGAACTGGCACTGCATCATGAACTACAATCACCATGCACCACACACAAGGCACCTCACATCATGCACCACACACAAAGCATCTCACACCTTGCACCACACACAAAGTACCACACTCAATGCACCGCACACCAGGCACCCCACACCAGGTGGTGGACACAGTGGTGGGAGGCAGGGCACCTAACACACATGCTGCACAGCCATAACATGCACAGTAGGCACCCCCTCTCAAAACAATGCATGCAATGCCACCCAGCATGGCCACTGAGTGGGCACAGGTTGTGATGGCAGCACACCGGCTGTGCCATAGTGAAACATGGTGGCCCGGGCATGTTCAGCAGAGCTCTGAGCCAGCACATCGCATGACAGCATGGGGCAGTGATGTGACAGCCACTGGGTAGCATGTAAGGGACCCCGACACAGGACAGCAACAGGAACCCAAGCATGACCACCACGGCACACTTGGCTGCCAACTGCATCCTGCTAGGGGACACATAGGGGTGGGAACACAGGGGTGCTCAGTGTGGTGGTGTCATCATTGCACCCATGGCACTGCACCCTAGTGGCTGAATGTACCATGTGCAATGCAGTGCTGGACTGCATGCACGGCCACACATTCTGGCAGTGGCATGTCACATTGTCATCGCTGTCCACAGCATCTCCTGAGCATACCACAGGCTGAAGATCCTGCTGATCACCATGTGGCCTGGGGGGACATGTTGTGGGATGCACAGAGGGATGGGCAGCCTGCACTGCTCACAGATGTTGTGCAGCATGGCATATGCAGTGAAGACTCTGCACACCTTCCCAAGTAGTAGCATCATTGTCCCAACACTGTGGTCCAGGCAGTGGAAGCACATCTTCAGCAATCCAATGGTGCATTCCATGATGTTCCTCACCCTGGCATGTGCATGTTTGTAGGCTTCCTCCACTGGGTGCTGCTGTGCCAGATAGGGCATCAGGAGGTAGGTCTGCAGTGGATAGCCACTGTCACCTGTGGGGGAAATGGAACACAAGGTCAGCATGTCCATGGTACACACCTAGTAATATGAGGTCATGGCAACACACTACAACCCGTACCTAGTAGCCACGCCGAACCCTCACCCATTGTAGCTAGGTGTTGCTTGAGAGTGCTGTTGTCAAACATGTAGGAGCTATGGCATGACCCCAGGTACTTTGCATTGACATTCATCAGTATGCACTTTGAGTCACACATGACCTGGCAGTTCACATTGTGGAAGCCCTTGCAATTTCTGTATGCCTCCTTGTCCACTGGCAGTGCAAGGATCACAATGTGGGTGCAGTCGAGTGTGTTGGGCATGCTGAACATTTGGTGGAAGCCCTGCACCACTGCCCTGATGTCCCATGGTGCCATGGGAAACCTGATGTGGGTGGCCACATGCTGCAGCAGGGCATCTGTCACCTTGGGCAGGGCCCTTGAGATGGACAACTGGCTAACACCAGTAAGGTCGCCCATCACCCTCTGGAAGGATGCTGTTGCATAGTACTGCAGGCACACATTACCTTTTCTCCACTGACATGGCCCGTGACCACTCTGTGCTGGACTGTACATGGTCCTCTGCTAGCCCACATATGTATCTCAGCATGGCATGGTCCACACAGAACCTCTGTAGGCATTCTTCATCTGGCAGCATGTGTGCCTGGAGTCTGTCCCTGAACATGCATGGGCGATGTCGTCTCCATCCATGATGCTCCCTTTTGAGGTTGTCCTGGTTGAGCAGGATGTGCATCAGTGCGCTTGGGTACATCTCCCTACAGTTACTGGCTCTCCGCATGTGTGTGTCTAGTCACCCTGTGCCACTGTATATGTCTCGAGTGTTGTCTGTCATGCACATCTGCAGGGTTCTGGCATGGACCCCTTAAGGGGCATTGCATGACATGTGGTGTGGGCATGTGGCCTACATGGGCATGCCACCTGCCGCATGTCCGTGGCCTGCATTCTGCTGTTGTTGAGGATGGCATGAGCATCGAATGAGTTGATGCAAGTAACCATCATGGCATGCAGCCTACCCCGTCACCTCATCAAGGTGGTAAGCAGCACATTCCAGGATACCCTCCTGGTGGGGAACATGTGGGAGGTGGTGGAGAAACCCAACATGAGTACTGTTCACCTTCTGTATTTTACTCTGTAGCAAGTTGTATGGGTGACCCATTCAGGTATCCCATTATGCTGTGTGTTGCAGGCCTCGCTGGGGTATCTGGCTCAGGTAGTTCTGGTGAAGGTGGACCTGGGGGAGGGGGTCCTGGGTCAGGTCATGGTCCAATGGTGCCGGACATGGCACTGGCCTCTGGCCATGCCTGACTACCTTGCATGGCACATGATGCAGCACTCTGTGGTGTAGCAGGACATCACCCAGGACCTATGAGCCATCTAGGAACCATCACAGGTGAGTGTTTCACTTGTCTGTGTATGTGATTTGCTGGCATGTGTGTCCCCCCCCATGACTGATGTGCGACATCCTGTTTGTTCTTCTTGTTTCAGGGGTACAGAGGTCATGTGTGCCATCTGGTGTTGGAGAAGAGGCTGTTCACCGGGACCACCCCCCTCCAACTATGAAACTTCTGACTCCTTCAAGGATTAAAGACCCATCCCTACATGTCCACCCCGGCCCCACTGACCCCATCCCTATCCCTTTTTCCATTCCCCAATCTTGTTGACTTCAAAAAAGGGTTTGAACATGTCATGTCTGTTTTCCGTGTCACTGACTCGGGCGTCCACATTATGGCATGGCCATGCATGGCATGCATGCTGTGTGTGGGTGTGCTGTGTGTAGATGGCAGTGTGTGCATGCCACTTCTGCACATTGTTGTGTGCTCAGCTGGCCTCTGTTATGGGCATGACAACCTTGTCGCAGGTCACTGGGGTGCAGACTGTGGGTGTGGGTTGTTGTCAGAGCAGGGGCTGGCTGTGCTGTACACTGCATGTACAGATGTTCTGTGTGTATATGTGGGAACGCCAGTGTATGCTGAGTGTTTGGTTGTGGCATGGTGGTCAACTGTCTACAGGGGGGCATGCACTCACTCCGCATGTTTACGTTGTGCTGGTATGTGTGTGGGGCAGCATGTGGGCAGTGTTGGGATGTTCTTTGTGGTGTGGTGGCCCTGCAGGCCTGCGTTACATTGTATTATTTGCATTACTGCATTCCTGCTTCAGTGGAGGGGGGGCATGCCACTTTGTCCCTGATTTACTGTTTGCCTACGCCCTGTGTGGTCCCTGTGCCATGACGCATGGGGGCCACATGTGCCATATTGCCTCCAGACAGTGGGCCGTCTGCACATACGTGCTGTAATGCCACAGCATCACAGCCATTGTGCTGGTCCCACCACATCTGCAGGTGGGTGCTGTCCAGTGGCACTTGGTTTCCATGCAGGGGTTATGTCTGCCTCATCGCCACATAGACTGGGGCCTGCGTATGACTGCCTCTTTCAGACATACATCACTTTGTACATCTGTGTACAGCACAATGTGCAGGTTGCCTATGTAGATACGCCCCTATGTGTATGTGGAGCTCTCTCCACATGCATGTTCATGGGCTGGGTCTGCACATAACCCTATACACATTTCATGCATGCCGCACACACGTCATCTACGTGCCTGATGCGTGTATCCCTCTACGTGTATTGCATATGTGCATTGCGTATCGCTTATGCACGTTTGTGAATAGGCCCCAATGTTAGTCTATTGTGACTTGTTCAGGGTCACAGTCACAAAGACAGTATGTAAGTTGTGGTGGCTGTCAGATTTTAACTGAATTTAAATTCAGACACAGGTCTGCTATATTATTCTGATTCCCACTGTACCTCTAAACTATAAGGGCTGGTGCTTCCTACAGACAATTCTTGTGTTCAGATTGAAGATTCAGGGATCACAAATCTGGCCTAACCCACTACAACACAGTCCTTTTCCTTCCAAAGCAAGGATTATTTATTTTTTTATTTACAGTCCATGTGATGAAGGGCCCACTGAGCTGAAGCTTGTAGATGTGTCCCACAGAGCACAGGAAGGAGAACTGACTGACTTGTTCGGGGTCACACAGACACTGCAAGTGGCACTAGTGGCAGGAATTTCAAACACAGGTCTGCTGTCACACTGGACCTCTAAACTATAAGGGCTGTTGCTACACACAGACAGTGCTAGAGCTCAAATTGAAAATTCAGGGATCACAAACACTGCCTAACTCTCTATGACTCAGCCCTTCCAAAGCAGGCATTATTTATTTTTAATTTTTATAGTCCACGGAATGCCCACTGAGCCAATGCTTGTAGGTGTGCTCCATGGAGCACAGGGAGGAGAGCTGACTGACTTGTTCAGGATCAAGCAAACAGTATGCAAGTGGCACTGGTGGCTGTCAGATTTAATTGAATTTCAGACACAGATCTGAAATATTATTCTGGTTCACAGTTCACACACTGGACCTCTAAACTATACAGGCTGGTTCTACTTGCACCCAGTACCCACAGACAAAACTAGAGTTCAAATTGAAGATTCAGGGGTCACAGATCTGGCCTGTCCCTCGAAGACACAGTCCTTCCAAAGCGAGGATTATTTATTTTTACATTGGCTGTGCTTGCACAAACCAATGT
This sequence comes from Neoceratodus forsteri, assembly GCA_016271365.2. Lineage (NCBI taxonomy): Eukaryota > Metazoa > Chordata > Ceratodontiformes > Ceratodontidae > Neoceratodus > Neoceratodus forsteri. The sequence continues at coordinate 534,107,580 of CM057449.1, read as the reverse complement.
ATTGTGGCAATACAGGATTTCAGGGGGTGTCACTGCCAAGCCTATTGCAGTTCACAAAATCAGGGGCTCGGCAGTTTACACCAGTGACCACTAGGTGTGGTCCTGATGCAACTCTTTGCTGGGTGGGCTGAATGGTCATGCACTTCAAAGGACTGAAGCCGCTCTAATCTGAGAGGGCTTCAGCCCTTTGATTTGCATGACTGTTCAGCCCACACAGAAGATTGGCTTTCAGCCAAAAACATTATTCCATAGTGTAGTGGCCCCCCTTTCCCTGATCTCCCACCGGATAATGGAAAACATTTTCTGTAGTATAGTGGACCCTCCCCATCCCCAATCGCCCACACCATATAAAATATCATCATCATCAACATCAATTTATTGGTATACTGGAAGATAGGTGAACAAAAATGCCCATTTTCACAAACGTCCAGTAGAGGAAAACATAAAGGTAATATAAACATAACAAGGTACAGCAAATACAAATCAACATATTCACATGGGTCACAGTATAATACAATACAAAAAAGGCAAGGCAACATATTCTCCAGGTTCATTATAAGGTACAAAACAATAGGCAACACAGTACAGATGAAGATCACTGGACTGACATAGAATTAAGAAGCACAATATTTTAAAAGAGGAAGGAGAGAAACAAAATGTGTAGTAGCCAAAAGTGCAGAATGTGGGAATAGTGCAAGTCAGCCGGGGTTGGTAGCATTCAGATGGTCATTGAGTTGACACAGGGGCCAAGCTGGGAGAAACAGGTGAGGACTATATGGGGAAAGGGTGTTGGAGGGACAGGTGAGGAGGGCTGAGGAGTCACTGTTTGAGGAGTGGAGGTGGAGGTGAAGGTGGAGATGGGAAGGGGAAAGGGAGTCAGATGGGCAGTGAGGGTGGGAATGGGGGGGTGATGGCCGTGTTTATAAATAAGGGAGAGAAGGAAGGGGAGACAGTAGGGCTGAGGGGGTGGAAACAGGTGGGTGACAGACAGGTTTAGCAAGGAGTCTGGCTGGGGCAACTATAGTTGGACTAATTTAGGAAGTAGGCTTTGAGGGAGGAGTTAAAGGAGTGGACGGACTTACAGACCTGGATTACGGAGGGCAGTTTGCTGTACGACTTTGTCCCATTATAGGAGATGGAGTTCTGAGCCTGCTTGGTCCGGTAAAAGGGGGTGTCAAAAACCATAGTGGTGGCACCTCTGGTCAACCACCGTGGGGCTGTGAGTGGGAAAAGGGAGTTAATGCTGAGTGGCAGCAGTTTGAGGTAAATTTTGTGAAAAAAGAAAAGCATTTTTAGGTGGAGCCTCCTTCGAGGGTGGACCAGCTAAGGGAGGAGTAGAGTAAGTAACTAAGTAAATTTTTATTAAACACAAGTGTATATTCCAAGAGACAAACACTTTTTCATAAATTACAAAATACACAGATATAATCGCTCAGTAAAAAGTAAGAAACATTCATTGATTTTGTCGCAATTAAATTTAAAATGTCATAATATTACACACTCCCAGATAAAAATGAATAGCAGCATAAGAATATAACATATCATTTCCCTTTATACATTTTTGTACAATATCCTCCTTTCTTTTACCAGAAATATTGTGAATCAATGGGTTAATCCATTTTGTTCTAAGATCAGTTAATTGCTTCCAGTCTAACAATATGCGGCTAGTGGATAAATAACAGTTTTTATCACAATTACCCTTTTGCTGCTCTTTAATTTTTTTCCCACTGTATCATTTGTGCTCGGTAGTGCAGATGTATGTCAAATCACATCATGGCAAAAAATATTCTATGCAGAGAAATTTGACCCCAGGTCAAATAATCCTGGCTGCCTGTTCCTAGATTAATTGTTTGGTACAATGTAACAATAGAAGAGGAGTTGATCTTTGCTACATCCCTCTGGACTTCATTATCTTTCCATCTGATTTTTATTTGTTCAACATGAGTTAACATACGTTAATGCTCTATTATCAAAAAGTGAGTTAATTCCAGACTTTCTTACTACAACATCTAGTTTTTTAAACTAAAAGTCATATCTTATCCCTTCACTATGATATCTTTTTGCTTCTGTCCAACATGCATATCTAAAAATAAAATCAGTATTTTTATAAGTTTTTGCCAATAATTCAGGGATCTGATTTTGGCAGATATGACCAGAGATATCATGCCCGTTTCTGCTCTTAGGTGGGCACCTGACACCGCCAATGGTAAACTCAGATTACTTCTAATAAATAGATTTTGGATTGGCCCCAATATTGAAACTTTCTCTTCTAATCCCCACACCTCTGCTGTATATAGCATAACTGATTTTGCTTTTGCAACATGTGCTCTTTTTATTGCATCAAAAGAATTATTGGCAAAAAGTTTTCCAAATCTATTCATACCTAATACAACTTGTCTCCCTTTGCTTTTATGTTCTCTGTGTTCTTGTCATTTTAATTTGTCATTTATTGTCCACCTAGGTAATTGTATTCTTTCATGTCTTGAAACTCAATATCTTTTAGTTTCCATACACATCTTTTTCTAAAGACTTTCCCAATCTTAATTATTTTGGATTTTTCACAGTTTATTTTAAGGGATAATGTCATAAGGACCCATGCAACTATATCTATCGCTTTTTGTAAACCAGCTGCTGATTTTGATATAAGCATGGCATCATCCGCATAAGCTAAAATACTAACTTTTAAACCATCTGTGTTTGAAGCATCTGCATCATGATTATTTAATTCTGTGATAATTTGATCTATATATATGTTAAACAGGGCCAGGGCCAATAAGCAGCCCTGTTTGACTCCTTTATTAACTGGTATTTTCTTGGTAAGTTTTCCATCCCTTGTGTACCTAATACTAGTAGATGTATTACTATGTAAGATAATAATTAAATCCAAAAGTTTAGAATCAATTCCCCAAGCTATTAAAATTTTCCATAATGTCTTACAACTAATATTATTGAATTATTTCTTTAAGTCAAGGAAGCATCTGTATAAACCTCCTTTCCTTAGTTTGCTCTGTTTGTTTGTCAGGTAATTCAGTAGAAATATATTATCTATTCTACCTCTATTTTTCCTAAATCCAAATTGGTTCTCTGTTAGCACTCCCCTTGTTTCCATCCAGTCCAAAAGTATTTCTAGTAATACTCTAGAAAAGATATTTGCTGGTATACAAATCAGGGAAATTGGTCTATAATTTTCGGGCATTGATCTATCTCTGGGTACAGTTCCTTTTATTAACTATTCTTGGGGAATCATATTGTTTATTATAATACTGTATACAGAAAGACAGTAAGCAAAGTCTTAGCCCACCAATCGATGTTTACTTTGAAAGTTTCAGCTGGTAGGCAATCGATTCCGGGTGCTTTATTATTCTTTCATTTTGTAATATGTATTTTTATTTCTCCCAGTGACAATTTATCACATTCTATATTTTGTAATGTAGCTTCTATTTCCATAACTACTGGTTCTAGGTCTCTTTTTAAAGGGTATGACTGTTCTTCATATAGTTTGCTATAAAATTCCCTCCACCTATTTGCTTGAATTGCGGCCTCAATATTTCTGGTCATTTTTGCGTCCCCATATGCAACAAGGCTCCAAAATTGCTTATTTTCTTTCTGTGTTATTGCATCTTACAATGTACCTCACATATGGAACTGAGGTATTTTTTCATCTCTGATAATATTTCTTTTTTAGTGCTGCTACCCCTTTAAATTTCTGTTTTTTTATTGCTATTCTCCTTGCCCTATTGATGTCTGATTTTATCTTCTTGCATTCTTTATCAAACCATGGAGCTTTATCTCTGCCAAACATTTTCCTATATTAGGTTTCTGATTTGAGACCACTGAATAATATCATCTAGAAGTGCTCTAAAATTTTCTATCACTCCTTGCCCCTCTTCTTTTACTGCAAGCAAAGATCGTACTGCCACACTATCTTGCAAATCTACTATTTTGTCATGTACTAGAGGGTTCCATTTAATTTATCTACCATTATAGACAAATAACTTGTCCCCATATGCTTGTTGTTTCTCCTTTTTAGCACTTTCCTATTATAGTTGCAATACAATATATAAATGATCACTTGTACAGTTTCAACTTACATTAAAAGAGTCAATTAAATGCCAGTGGAAGGTGTCAATAAATGCATAATCTAAAGTTGAGTCTTTCCCTGATACTGCAGAAAAAAAGGTAAAGTCACCATTAAGGTCCTCTTTGACACAGCCATTAATCAGATGTAAAGTATTATTACTTAGCCAATTTAAAATAATCCTGCCTCTACTATTTACCACCTTATCTGAAGAACATCTTTCTCCTATGCCCAATGCTTGGTCAATTTCTTCTCCCATATGTTGGTTTTCTCCTAAATATAAGTGGCTTCCAGTCAGGGCAAGGAGTAGAGGGTGCAGTGGTGAGCTTTCCAGGGGAGAATGGTGACGAAGCAAGCTATACTGTTGTAAGTGACTCTTAGTTTGGAGTAAAGGAGTGAAGATGTTGGAGGACAGAAGATAATGGAACCATAGTCTATAAGGGGCAGGAACAGGGAGTTAATCAGGCATGGTCTGGAGGCAGAAAGCAGGAGCTTTCTGATCCTGTAGAGGACACCAAGCCTAGCATGAATCTTCTTTATAAGGTTACTTATATGAAGATTGTAAGAGAGGTGGGGGTCAAGGTAGAGACCAAGGTATTTGAATTCAGTCACCTGTTCAATGAGGTTACTGGAGTTGTCAGGTAGGCTAAGGCTGGTTACAAGGGATTTTCTAGGGCTGGAGAAGATCATGAATTTAGTTTTCTTGAAGTTAAGGACCATGCCATTCCCAGAGAACCAGGAGTGAAATTTCCTAAAATCATACTGCAAATTGTGGAGCATACAGGCCAGGTTTTTGTGTCTGCAGAAAAGGGCAGCATCATCTGTGTAAAGGACTAGTTGTGTGGTTTGGCAGACAGAGGGAAGGTTAGTAATGAAAAGTGAGAAAAGAAGGGGGCCCAAGACAAAGCCCTGGGGGACTCCATATTTGATCGGACATGCGGTGGAGAGGTGACCTTGGATGTAGGTTTGATGGGATCTCCCGGAAAGGTAACTTCCAACCCATTTGACAACATTATCTGAGAGGTGCACACCTTGAAGGGTGTTGAGGAGGAGGGTATGGTCCACAAGGTCGAACGCCTTGGTCAGGTCAACAAAGACAGATCCAGTGTACTGTCCTTTGTTCTTTGCCTTAAGGATGTCCCTAGTGAACCTGACCAGGGCTGTTTCAGTGCTGTGACCAGATCTAAAACCATGCTGGGTACTAGAAAGTAAGTTGTTGGTTTCAAGGTAGGCAGTGAGTTGAAAGTGTACAACATTCTCAATAATTTTTGAGAGAGTGGCAAGAAGGGTAATAGGGCAGTAGTTACCAACATCATTTCTGGAACCAGCCCTAAATAACGGCTTAATAGTGGTGGTTTTCCAAGTGTTGGAGAATGAGCCAGAACAGAGGGTGCGATTGAGTACATTGGTGACGGGAACCGTAAGAGCCACGACAGAAAGTTTGAGGATTTTATAGTCAATACCATCAGCCCCTTTGCTGGGTTTCGGGTTGTTCCTATGGATAAGCTTGATGGTGTCAGCAGGATTAAGGGACTTAAAGCAAAAATTGTGGGGAGGGCAAAACCGTGGTGTTGGGGCTGATAAGGAAGAACGGGGGAAAAGAAGGCAGAGAGGTGGAGGTTTGTATTTTTCAAGGTCACCAAAAAAGAGTTAAAGATGTTCACCATTTCAGTTGGATTGTTGATATGTCTTTCACCATGGAACAAGGTGATGGGATCTGAATTTTTCATTTTGCCCAGGACAGAGTTGAGGGGACCCCAGAGCTAATGGGGGTGACAGGAGCTTGAGGCTTCCCTGAGTTGTTTATCATGTAAGTAGTCAATTTTTGCCTTTCTTACAGCAGATTTGCACTTATTACAGACAGACCTGTAGAGAGAAAGCTGTGAAGGGTCTATGTGCTTCGAATAACGGACCCAGGCTTTGTCCCTAGTTCTCATTGGTTCTGGATGTTAATAATGCCCACATAATAAAGCAAGAAATAACATCATAGGCAAAACAACACAGGCCGAAAGAACACCTGGCCACAATATTGCGGTATACAATACCGCATGCCACCAACCCACGTTGTGCTGCCAGATCCCCACGGTACCCCCATGGACATGAGATGTCAGGATGCCCTGAAAAGGAAGCATGAGGTGGGCACAACTGAAACAACACAGGTAGCAACAGTCTGGATCCTGGTGCCCGCCCCTGCCACTGCAAGTGCTACACCTGAGCCCCCCCACCCTGCAGATCACAAACACAGCTGCCAACACCAGCCAAGACACCGTGAACAGCCCACCTCAGATGGCCACAGTCACCACAGCCCATTGCCATTGTTCCTCCACCCCGAAGCACACATACCTGTAGTTGGTCCATGTGGCAGTTTGGCAGTAGTGTCAGAGAGCGGCACAGCGAGTGGTGAGCAGGAACGATGCAGTCCCTCCACCCTACCCACTGAGCACAATGTACAGTGTACAGACATGGCAATATGATGCATGGAACAGAGGCAGACAGCTGGAAACCCATCATAAGCATGCACATAAGCCCCCCCCATACCTTCTGGTAGCGCAAGTGGTCAATCCACAAAGAGTATATATTGGGGGGGGGGGAAATGACAGATGCTACATTGGAATGCATGCAGAGATCCCAGCATTATCTCACCCATGTGCTTCCTGTACCAATTAGTGGGGTACTACAAAGGGGAGGCACACAGGCAGAACCCAGCAGCATGACCTATGTGCAGCAGGACACTCTACCGATTGCAACTTTATGTGCACATCTGCACTGTCACCCACCATGGTACTGCAATTTGTCAAGAGCCAGAAATGGAAGACACTCCTGCGGAATGATGGCCACCTATTCTACCAGGAGAGGAGGAGTACTAGGAAGACCTACTGGAAGTGTGCAGAGTACTTCAGGGGCAAGTGCAGGGCATGTGTGTACACTGAAGGCAATGCTGTAGTGACGGTCTTGAATGCCCACAACCACATCCCTGACCATGGGGACATTGAGGTCTGAGAGACTATGGCAGAGATCAAGGATAGGGTGGTCTGCACCCGTGAGACCCCCCAGCAAGTTGTTGCTGCCTGCTGCAGCTCTGTGATGCCCTCTGTTGGTGGGAAGTTGCCCAGCACAAACCTCCTGAGGTGACGGGTGCAGTAGCCCAGGAGGACAGCCAAGCAACCACCCGCCACACTGACAAACATCAGTGACCTATCCATTCCCAAGGGGTACAGGGTGACACTGGATGGGGAAACCATTTTGTTGCATGACAGTAATGGGGAGGACAGGTGTCTGATCATCTGTACACAGAAAAACCTGCAATACATGGCACAGTGTGACACATGGTTCGTAGATGGTCCATTCAAGGCTGCCCCCCCAAATGTTCTTGCATTTGTGTACTGTGCATGAGGTGCAGTACAGTGCTATGATTTCAACAGTATACATATTGCTGATGTCCAAGATGGGTAATGAATACACCAAAGCGTTCACAGAGCTCCGTGGGCTGCAGGACAACCTTCACCCTGATGCCATTGTGACAGACTTGAAGCAGGCCGCAATCAAGTCCTTTGGATCCGTCTTCCCTACTGCCAGCCTCCATGGTTGTTTTTTCCACCTGTGCCAGGAGGTGTGGTGGAGTGTACAGAGCGTGCCTGATGTCCAGCGGCGCTATGTGGCAGATGAGGAGTTTGCACTCCACATCTGCATGCTTCCAGCACTTGCATTCGTGCCCCTTTGTGATGTCTGCAAGGTATTCGAGGAACTGCAGTTGTGGGACTTTTATGTGCAGCATGATGAGCTTCTCGCACCAGTCATTGACTACTTTGAGGACACGTGGGTGGGCTGGCCTATCTGTCGTGGTGTCCGCCATCGTCCCCCCTTTCCCATTAACCTCTGAAATTGCCATGAATTCTGCAAGGCTGAGATGGCACAGACCATCAATTCTGTGGAGGGGTGGCACCGTGCCTTCAACTCACTTATTAGCACTTGCAACCCCACACTGTGACACTTCATAGATGTCCAAAAGAGTGAGCAGTGGCTTAATGAGATTAAGATTGAACAGTGTGTTGCTGCCTGCCATGCCACAGGGGGGAGGAAGAAATACAAGGACTCATCTCAGCGTGTACAGGCCATTGTGCTGGACTATGGTGCCCAGAGCAGTTACAACTTCCTAAAGGGCACAGCATACAACTTCCAGCTACAGGTGGGATGTTCCCATGGCTCTAGATTGGTGTTCCACCATGCCCACTGGCTGAGTACTGTGACTTTGACACATGCATTGGGTGCAGGGGTGTGTGTGTGTGTCTCTCACTAGGATCCTGGGTCACTGTTTCCTGAGTAAAGGTGTGTACGATGGCTACTGTGTCCTGTGCTCCTTTCTAGCCCTGCAAACCCCTCCATGTCAGCACAGGTGTGTCCTGCAATATTTTGTACTCCCTTTATTTTATTCCACTTTATATTTGGTCCACTTTATTTTGTCTGTGATATTTTTTTACCAAGATGTACTTTACCAGGATGTTAACACCCAGAACCTTCTCGTCAACTTAATAATCGGGGGTGATCCATTCATTTATTTTACCCCTTGTTCTAATTTTTCAGAGTGGAGCATGTTTATCGCAGATACTGACAAAGATGCTGGAGAATTTCTGTAGGATAGAATCACAGTTGCCAGGCCCCTCAGTAAAGAACCAGTCGACAAGGCTAAGATCACAGACTATGAATTCAATGTTCCAATCAGTCAATCTCCTGGTAAATATAAATGTAGGGGGGGGTGCTTGGGTAGTCAGGCAGACCAAAGACAAAATATTGCACAATGGACGCTGATGGAGTCAGGCAAAACTCCAGAGTTGGTGATGTGGGTGGGATGTGAGACAATAATCCAATCAATAAGTGAGTGGGTACCTGTCTTGTATTTAGATCTGGTGGGTTAGGCGATAAGCTGGTGGAGACCCAAATCTGCGATAAAAGATTTATTTGTACTCAGCTTGGCTGGAGACTGAGTTAATATTAAAGTCCCCAAGGAGGATACACTCTCTATTGAGTGGGAGGGTGTGTTTGAGGGCTAGTAGTGACTCGAGGTCAGACAGCATGGTACCTGGGGGAAGATAGGTGGTGGTGAGGGTGAGGGTTTTATTTGGGCCTAGAAAGAGGTCAATGGAGAGGGTTTCCAGAAGTGAAAACTCTGATCTAGGAATATGTTCAGTGAAGGAGAATTTGTTTGAGATATAGAACTCGCATCCCCCTCCTTTTTTTCTCAGTCTATCTTTTCTGACCAGGATGTAGGCACTGAGCTCAATTTTTCCATTGGCAATCTTAGGGGAAAGCCAGGTTTCAGAGAGTACGATCACGTCAAACTCATTTGAGGCTACTCAGGCTTGGAAGGCATCTAATTTAGCTGGAAGACTCTGAATGTTAAGGTGGATAAAGTCGATATTTTTCTCTTTATTGAGGATGGGCTCCTGGCTGGGGATGGTCGGAAGGTAGGAGATGAAGTGTGCTGGTAGAATGGCATGGTGAGGGTGGTTTAGGGAGGAGGTGGATTCTAGGGGTCTGAGATGGTAGGAACATGGGAGAGAGGGCAGGAAGGGGAAGAGCAGGAATAAAAGGAGAGATGGAAGGAGTGACATGGTAGGTGAAGAAGCAGGTGTGGGAGGGAGTAAACAATGTCTCCTGAGGGTAAAAAGTGGAGAAATTTGAAGGTATTTGACAGGAGGGCTATAGGGTTGATAAAAGTGTTAGGTAGTTAAGACTACCAGATAGTGTAGGGGTTAGAGTCACTGCCTTTGGTGCACAAGGTGCAGTGTTCGAATCCTCAAGGTTGACAAAGAGGAAAACCTTAAGGAGGGTGGGTTACTGGAGGTGAGCAGAAGGGGGCATGGATGAGTTTTAAATCAGGTGGATCCTCTGGGATGAAAAAGATAAGGGGGTGAGAAGGAAGGAAGAAAGGGGTGACAATAGTGACTCCTAGTGGTCAAAGAGTATAGGGAGAAAATGAGAAGGTGAGGTGATATGAAAAACAGGCTGCTGTTATGTGATGTATCATGTGACCTTGACAGCACATAAAGGACATGATGACTGAGGGTGGGGCAGTCATCGCATAGCAGCGATGGGCTAGCACAGTGCTCACCTATGCTCCTCTGGTCACTTGCTCCATTTGGGAGGGGCTTCTGGTGCAGCTCCCAGATGCTACAAGGCTCGAGAGGGCTTGTAAGATGGGGAGCCTGCTGGATAAATGAGACAGAGAGTTAGGGGAGGACTGTACAGGGGAAGAAGAACATAAGAATGGAGGGGAAGCATGGCTAAGGAAAGGGAGTGAGAGAATGCACATATGCAGCCAAGGACTCTGTGGCACCAAAGGAATAATGGGCTAGGAGGAATCAAACGGCAGGTAAGAAACAGTAAAGGCATTCTCATTAGATACTAAGAATTAAATGGGAGAACAATTAAGCAAACTCAAAAACCTGAACCTAGGCACACAGAAAGGCTAGCGCTAAGAAAGGAACATATTCACAATTTGGGAATGCTGAGAAAGTACAGTCGTTCTGCCCTTAAAGTAGCCTGCAGTTGTGAGCAAATATCAAGCCAAAGAAATGAAACTAACAGTTGAAAAACTATCTGCACAGTTTGCCGACAGAAAAAGTCTGATGCTCCATAGGTGGGTTGGAGTGGTTAGCGCTCAGCTCTGGATCCCAGAAAAGTCCTTTTTACAGTGCTCACCTGTGCTCCTCTGGTCGCTTGCTCCATTTGGGGAGGGAGGGCTTCTGGTGCAGCTCGCAGACACTGCAAGGCTCGAGTGGGCCTATGAGATGGGGAGCCTGCTGTAATAGATAATGTTGCCATAGTGTAGTGGTGTCCACCTCCACCCCGATAGGATGATCACTCTCCCCAGAGTGACAAAAAAAACAGTCCCTGGTAGTCTAGTGCCTTTGCCCTCCCCTAGTGCCCAATCCCCCAGTGTGCAGTCCCTGAAATAAAGAAAATTGTATCTTGTTTTTTTTTAAAACCTAAAAAGAAAAGAAAACCATCCATCTTGCTGCTGCACCGTTACCCACCCCCACACCCGACCTTCCCACTCAGGATCCACTGCCTACCACCATACAGTATCTATTTAGGATACTGAAACTCGTAATCCTGAAACTCATGGAACCAAGTTCAGTATCACAACACACATGCCTGACAAGAGGAATTACGATGCTGACAGGGGTAAGGTAGTGGATGTGACAAACCACTACCCTACCCTCATCAGGCATCACAACATATCCCTTAATGCAGTAGATGGCTGAGCAGCTCCCATGGCATGGAGTGCTGGGTTACTAGCAGCTCAGCCAAGTTGGCTGCATGGACCAGAGTTCTGTTCCCAGTCATGGCAACTTTTGATCCCTGCCATTCCACTCCCCCAAAATTTACTCCGAGGTCTGCTACAGCTCAGAGTTGGTTATCTAGGTTACAGGGGGTATGGGGGGGGGGCAAAGCCTCCCGCATTACATGTAAGACCCTTTCAGCCTTCCAAAATTTGGTCTCCCAGACTCTGGCTTATAGATCTCAGGAGACAGAGTTTCAGGATTTCAAATATATTCCCCCATACTTACCCATTGGAGGTCTGTCGCTGTAATCTTCCTTGGACCTCAGACAAGTCTTCACTCTTCAAAGTCCAACTGCGAACTGGGGTAAGCGCTTCAGTGTAGTTCAATGGGGTTTTCAGTTTCAATGTATTTCAAAGAGGTTTTCAACTTAGTGGCATCACCTGACCATTTTTTTTATACTTTTGCCCCTAATTTTCAACATACGTTTTTTGGGACCCCACCTCATGAACAATTAAGTGACAATAGGCATTCTGTCCCAAAAAGTGATTTTGCGGTCACTGTGTGAAATCACCTGTTGCACAGCAGTTGAAACTCTTTCCACCTTTGTTCATGAGGTGGGTTCATAAGACAGCTATGTTGAAAATGTATCTAAAAATATTAAAAAACAATGAAGTTAAGAGCCTGCATTGAAATTTGTGAATGCAGGCTTGTAACTTTGACAATTTTCAATATTTTGACCCCAAATTTTCAACATAGCCATTTCTTCACAGCACCTCATGAATGTGACAGCTGTCATTATTCAGATCCTGGCCAAAATGGTTTTTTTTTGCATCCTGAAAGGTGATTTTACAGTGGCTGCCTGAAATCAGCTTTTTGGGCAGGAGTTGAAATTTTTCTCTGTACTTGTTCATGAGTTGGGGTCATAAGAAGGGTATGTTGAAAATTTGGTACAAAAATATTCACAAACAACAACGTTATGAGCCTGCTTTTGAAATTTGTGAATGCAGGCTCATAACTTTGGTAATTTTCAATATTTTGACCCCAAATTTTCAACATAGCCATTTCTTTACTGCTCCTCATGAACGTGACAGCTGTTATTTTTCAGATCCTGGCCAAAATATTTTTTTGCATCCCGAAAGGGGATTTCCCAGTCACTGCACAAAATCACCTTTAGGGCAACAGTTGAACTTATCAAAATTTGGAGTCAGAATTCGAAAAAAAAAAAAGTTTAACAAGCAACCTATGTTCAGCATTGACAAATGCTTGCTATTTACTGTTTTATCTTATAGCCAACATGACGGAAGGCCCACTGAGCCAAAGCTTGCAGGTGTGCCCACAGAGCACAGGAAGGAGATGAGGGCTGACTGACTTATTTGGAGTCACCCAGACAGTATGTAAGTGGCACTGATGGCTGGAATTGCAGACACAGGTCTGCTGCCACACTGGACCTTTAAACTATAAGTGCTAGTGCTACCCACAGACAGTGCTAGAGTTCAAATTGAAGATTCAGGGGTCACAAACCTGGCCTAACCCTCTATGACTCAGTCCTTCCAAAGCAAGGATTATTTATTTTTAATTTTCATAGCCCACGGAAGGCCCACAGAGCCAAAGCTTGTAGGTGTGCCTCACAGAGAGGAGAGCTGACTGATTTTTCGGGGTCACACAGACAGTATGCAAATGGCACTGGTGGCAGTCAGATTTTAACTGAATTTCAGACACAGGTCAGCTATAATATTCTGGTTCACACTGGACCTCTAAACTATAAGGGCTGGTGTTAGACAGTGCTACCCACAGTAGCACTGGCACAAACGATGCTAGATTTTAAACTGAAAATTCAGAGACCAAAGAAACCCAGCCTAATTATAACAGTCTTTCCAAAGCAAGAATTATTTTTTTTGTTTGCCTCTTCTTTTTTGCAGAGCAGGAAAAAAAAGCTGCAGACTGCCTGGTAGCTGCCTCAGGGAGTAAGACTCACTTGCCCTTCTCGTCCCCTTCCCCACTTTCCTATTTTGCCTCACAGATTTTCTCTTCAGTTCTATCAAGCCCTGATATATTTTTTTTTTTTATTTAGTTGTTTAACCAGGAGTAGCACACTAAGCTGAAAGCTTTTTTACAGGAGCAACCTGGGAGCACAGGGAAGTTAAGTGACTTGCTCAGGGTCACACAGTATGCAAGTAGAAGCTGTGGGATTCAAACCCAGGTCTGGTCTGCTCTGCTGGATGTCACCAGATTTGCAGCTCAGAGCCTTAAACCACTGCGCTATACTGCCTCCCCTTTCTTATATAAGCTTTTTTTTTTTTTTTTAGATGTTAATCTCCTTTTCTCCCGGTGCCCCTTCAACCCTACTGGCCTCCCAGTCCTGACACCCCAGAATTACCAGAGCTTACCTTATTCCCAGCCCGGGAGCAGAGCATGTAGAGGGTCGGGCATCATCCCATGGCTGGAGGATCCAGTTTTCCATTTTGTTCCCCGATTACCCTGGGGCCCCAGGAGTAGAGATGCATGCGCGTGGAGGTGCACATGCATACTACTGCCCCAGTAACAGCCCCATCCACCTACCCGTCGGCCTAGCACCTGGCACTCCCTCTGGCCTGTGCTACCCCCTGGCCTCCACTGCAAGGCAGTCAGAAGCTGAGAGATACCACATTCCCTCCCCAGAGAGAAAAGCTACCTCTCCGCAGCTCCACCCAACTTTGCACCCTCCCCCCTGCCAACCTTCGATGGCCCGTGTTCATTCCAAAAAATGGGTCATCAGCATGGCATGAGGTAAGGCATCCCATGCCTTAGCCCTCAGCATCACCAGGCTGGCTTATAAGTTGTTTTTATTTAATATTCTTGAGGACAAACATTATGACAAGATGACCCTAACTTTTTTTTTTTTTATATATAGTCGCTGTGCTGCTGATGGCAAACAACAACAACATGGAGCAGTGCAGAAGAGCTGCTGCTTCTCTCTCTGTCTGGCACACACTGAGCAGGCTGGTAGGAAACAGCCATAATGTAAAGTTCACCCTCCCACTCCAACCAAATCAGGTGCCACCAGAAGAAACATGGGGACGTTCTTTGTTCTCTAGCTCCAATAAGGAGCCATGGCTCTTCATCTCCTCCCTCCTACAGCTCTCTCCCACCTACACGCCACATGTCAGTCCTGCTCAGCTCTCCAACCCCTTGTGCTGCCACCAACTGAATTGGGAGTTAAAACAAGGAGTTATCCGAACCATTCTGAACAGTAAAAACTATTTGGAATTGGTTCACTTCTCAAAGCTGCTGCTAGTTTAGGGAGGTTTGGAATTTCGCTGATCCGGTTTGCCTACCCTTAATTATGATTTTCTTTTTCCTTTTTGTTCTTCTTTTTCACAGGTACACAGTGTGCCACGTTGGCCAAAGCAAGGCTAAATAATTTCTCATTTTTATTCACAGGTGGGGGATATAGTAAGAAAGGGAGTCGACAATGTCTGTACTGTGCAGCCACCATAGTGGCCAAGTGAGGCAAAATCATTTCTCTTTTTTCTTCATAGGTGACCGGTATAGAAAGAGGGGGAGTCAACATGGCCATACTGTGCTGCTACCACCACAGTGAGTAAAGTACCTGAGTAGAGTCTAAATAATCTTTTCTTGTCTTAACAGATCTCCTGTGCTGCTGTGTCCTGCTCCAGCAATCAAGCCATCACCATCTTCTCTGCCCAGACATTGCAAAAGACACCTGTTGAAAATTACCTGAAATTAGAGCAACAGTAACAGAAAACAGTTAGTCTGACATCTACAACATTTTTCAAAATTAAACCCCCCCCCCCAAATAAAACCCAAAAATACTTACCTTCTGTGGTTGCAAAAATTGCTGAATTCCAAATAAAGATACAGGCTGGACCTATGTAGCAACATACTTTCATCACCCTACTGATAACACCTGAAAATACAAAAACAGAAAGAACAAATGTTTAGAAATAAGTGGTTACAACCCCCCTCCCCAAGTCAAAAAAGGAAATCAAATAAAATACTTACCTTTGCTGATAGATCACCAAGCTACTGAGTAAAGACAACAGCAGACTGCAGTTTTTTCCATGCAAAGTACTGGAATGGCCTGTTAATGTCTTCCCAGTTTGTATATCATTTTGGCATAAATGGAGCTGTAAATGTGGAAGGGGCAAATAAACAGGTTCAAACTGACCCTCCAGAGGGGTACAGCGAAGCAATCTAATTTCTTCAGGAGCTCCTTTTTATGGCTGCATGGGCAGAACCATGCTGACATATTGCTGTCAGAAAAAGGGGTCTTTATTGCTTCTAATGAAAACGCCTTTGTTCTTACACAGGAGTGAAATGAAATCAAGTCCCTGTTTTTTGCATGAACTAAACTGTGTTTCCTCCCCCCTCCCTTCTCCTCCTCCCCCCAACTGTGTGTTGTTAGGAGGGAGTGGAATCCCTCCTCATTTAACAGATTTGCTGTCTGAGCTAGATGCGGCCTGGGAGATGTCACCAAGAGAAACATAAGTTCCTTTTAAAAGAACATCAAAAGTAAATAGTGATCTTTCAAGTACATACACACACACACACACACACACACACACACCCTGAATGACTTTCATCAGAGACTCAGCAAGAAAAGTAAATAGTGATCTTTCAAGTATACACACACACACACACCCTGACTGACTTTCATCAGAGATTCAGCAAGAAAAGAAAATAGTGATCTTTCAAGTACACACACATACACACACACTGACTTTCTTCAGAGACTTAGCAAGCCATAAACAAACTCTGGTCAGAGTCGATATGGCTGTGGAGAGCTTTCGGGATGCTTTTACCCATTATTTCTAACGAATTTGCAGAATGCAGATCTGTGGAGAGACAGTTTCAATGTCATCTTCTTTTCATACATTTGTACAATGTGTTTTCCTAGAATATGCCTGCTGATTGCTATATATTTAGCCTGGATAGTTCACAGAAGAAATGGCATCTTATTATCAGTGGCGCTCTACATCTACACAATATTATGCTGCATTGTACAAAATCAGAATGCACTAAAACAATATTTTACATCGGGGGATTTATTAAGTGTTGGATCGATTCACGAGGAGAAAGATGCGTTGCACAAAGAGGGTGCGGCTGTCTGCACTGATACAATATTCAAAGAGAATGTGCCACCGGTTCAGGGTGTGCATACAGTGAAGCCCACCAGGATGAAACGCAGCACTGCAGAATTCTGCAGTAGAGTTACTGCAGCAAACAATGCAATTTCAAAGGGAGTTAATCCCTTTTGTCATGCAGTAAACCTGTGACACTGCACTTCGTCCTGGCAGGCTTCATCGTTCCTGTTGAAAATGTTACCTTGGACAGGAGTCACAGTGCAGGCAGCTGCCAAGTCAGGTGCATCCAGGGTGACTGTCACAGAGTGCCTCTGTGAAAGGTTGGTGACCCCAGAATTATTTACATATTTCTTTTTTTTATTGTGGTTTGTATTGGCATAAACATCCTGTTGGTTGGGACTGGAAAGGTATTGCATTGCCTCACAGACATATTATATGTTTAGCGGTGCTACTTTCCATTAAATTACTCTGGTTGGTTTAGTCCAACAAGTAGTTGCCATTCAGGGGCAATGGTTGAATTAAAAGTAAAATGGAGTGCAGTACTTTGTGCAGACTATCTAGGTGGAATAGGACAGAGGGTTACTAGATTAGGTCCCTTTATTTTTTAAATAAGAGAAGTCACTAGCTGAGCCTTAAGTTTGTTTAAACCTTGAATCCTAGCATTACATTAAAATAAATGGTGAAGGATTTATTGGTAAAAATAGTTAATGAACTTCGAACACTTCTGTGTCTTTACTAGTTCTAAAGGTGTATAAATAGGCATTAGATTGGGCTTATTAGAATCCCCCCCCCTTTTTCTTCTGAGGTGAAAAAGTAAAAGTTAGCGCTTAGAAACGAAACAAGTGCTTTGTCTGATTATGGTATTCTAAAAATAGTTTAAAGCAGTAGATAATGGCTTAGGAGAGGAAGAAATAAAGTGCTGTGATGCTATAAAAGAAATGTATACTGATAGACTGAAATATCAGCCATCAGGAAAAAGGCTTACTTAGGTAGTGCAAGTGTTATACTAATAATCAGATGCTCCCTGTTCTACCCGTTTTTGTATGGTTGCTTGGAGTTTGAGTTATGCTCCTATGATTAGAAATAAAAATGTATAGAGCTGTTTCCAGCTTCTCAGGTCCCTCCCCCCCTTGTAAAGACCTTGTTTGTATGTTGATTTTGAGGCTTTTGTGAGAAACAGCCCTCCGTGAAATCCCTTGCAGGGCGCCGTGTAAATATTCAGTTTAAGCCCTGTTGTTAATTTTGCTGCTCTTCCTAGGGCTTGTTTGTGCCTTGTCTAGTTGAAATATATTAGAGGACCTCTTGGTCCAATCTCCTGTTCCCTGTTCTGCCTCCCAGAAATGAGCTCTTAGGTAAAGCATTTTTTTTTCTTTGGTAAATAATTACCGCTGAGCTCCTGCACAACTGTGCATATTCGAACGGCAGCTCCTGCTCGAATGTGCGCACAGTCGGGAAGGCGATTATCCTTCTAGTGCTTTACAAATGCGATATTGTCTTTTGAAAACATGGAGGATAACTCTACATACCCTCCGGAGATGAGTTGCTCTGTGTCAGAGTTGTTTTGGAACCTGTCACGAAACAAGGGGGATTGTGGGCATCTTGGAAACCTGGAGTCCTTCTGCTTTCGGCTGCGGCTTGCACTTCAGAGCCGGCCAGCCGATTTTCTCAATCTTTTATGCTAGATAAAAGGGGTGTTGTTTCTGGGGCTAGAAAATGCATTAAAAACTTTATTGAAAGAGTGTAATTCACTTCTGTGCATGTAATTAGGATGTTATATTAAATGTATGATGTTTAGACATGTTCTATAAATTTAAAATGTTGTAGATAAAGAAGTACTATTTAAAATAAAGTATAGGGGGTAGGGTTTATGAAGTCACCTGACCCTGCACTGTATAAAAGTCGAACATTTAGTTCAGGTAATCAGATTGCTTTTTATTCTGGAGGTAAACTCCAGGCTGCTTTGTCACAGTGCTCTGAGGAGCTATGAAGTAATTATGTTCTGTGCCAAATGGAAGACTAAGCTATCAAGATCAGTCTAGGAGATAGAAAGGTGAATGAGTCTGGAAAGAAACTCCAGAAAATTATGTTAATGGGTGAAGAAACCTGATTTAATGACTTTCTCCAGACTGTTTAAAGTGACATTGTTGTTCACTGTAAGAAAATGTATCCTGCTACTGAAAAGAAATATCCAGATATAAAATAAATTCTGAAGTATATAAAGAACTGCTTTGTGTCACACTACTGTGCTGCCCACTTACACCTGCACCCTCTCACATATGGTGGCAGTGGTGGTATCTCTGTGACCTGCGTAAGGTCTGGTGGACAGTCAGTGTAGCAGGACAGTACAGCTGACCTGATAGTCCTGATTTTCTGTTGGTGAAAGGAATTGCTGCAGTGATGGAGCCAGCTGAGGAATGGTTTTGAGTTGATGGAGAGGCCTTATTCGAATGGGCTAAGTTGGAAATGAGGAGCCACAGCAAAAACTTACCTACCCGAAGTGACTGAATGGATGCCATCCGGTGGATGTTTGAGCGATGGATGGAGGCGGAAAGCCGATGGAGGGATGCCGAGCAGCGGTACCAGGAAATGAGGAGCTGATTGGTAATGTCCGGAGATATTTCTATCCTAGAAGGATCTGAAAAGGTGAAAGAAGAAATGCCTTGTGTCTCTTGTTTGCACAGTGAACTTCCTGTTTTGCCCTTATTTCCCAGAATGTATTAGATAGAGGATGAAGGACAGCATACCACATATAAGTCCCCAGGTGAGACAGTTTTGGACTATGGGGTGAAGCCATCTGTCAAACCTGAAGAGGCGATAGTTGCTGAAGGAACTTATGTTAAAACTAATGATAATAATGTGATTATATGAAGGTTAACTGGGGATTATTACAGGTAGAGGATCCTGAAATTACCCAGCTTAGCAAATATGCTGTCCAGAAACATGGAACGACAGGAATAGATGGGGAAAGTAAACCCTTATGGTGGTATGAGGTTAAGGGGGAGACCCTCTACCACGTGAAACTGAACATACACACTAAACAGTTACAGGCAAGGGTGGTGGTACCCCATAAGTATAGAAAAAGGGTCCTAGATGAACTTTTCAGAAGCAGTGAGTGTTTAGAGCATGGGAAACTTTTGGAACAACTCGTGCCCTTCTATCACTGGCCGGGTATGTATCAGCAGGTGGCAGTTTATGTACAGGAACGACAGGGATTCATTAGGAAGTATGAGACCGATAAAATACAGAGGGATGATAAACTCAATAAATGGTTACCCTGGAGGAAGGGGAAACTTTCATTCAGAAACAGGGGTGCTAGATTGTAGGTGCCCAAAAAGATTTGTACCAGGCTAGGGTAGCTTGGGATATCCTATCTTGGGTGGTACGATTCTGACCCTGGGATGGTGGGGATGAATTGTTTGAAAATTGGGAATGCCCATGTTGAGGAATGCTGTCTGAATAGAGAGTGAGACAGATAGGACAAGGAATATTCAATGGAAACAATTTGGTAAACTAAAATATGGTATGAGTACAATGGGGTTTCCATTATCCTGTGTGCAGGGTAATTGATTGGGACAGTTTATATAAGGGTAAAGATTCGTATTAGTTTACATGAAGGAATACATATATTTAAGCCAGTTTCTGTTAATATTTTAAAGCTAAGTGATATTTTTTCCCTACTAATGTTCTCTCTAACGACTGGGGGGGTGGGGTTTGGCCACCTTCAGCTGTCTCTATTCTGTCTTATTATACTTTTATTCTCGTCTTTGCTGTGTTTGTTTTAGTTTCAGTACATTCTGTTTTGAGATAGAAAAAGTAATAACCACAAAATTGTCAGGAAGGGAGACTGTTAAAAATGTTATTCTGACTACTGCCCTACAGTATAGAAAGAAAGCCCCAGGGTAAAGTTTTGTTGAAGTGTCAGTTCATGTTGTCTGATTGATGTGCTAAGGGACCCTGGGGTGGAGCTGTAAGGTGTGGGTGGGCTGGAGCTCTGCAAAATCCGCCCCCCCCCCCGAGCTTAAGAGGATGTAAAGAAGTAAGACAACCAAAGAAATGGTTGCCCTCTTAGGTGGGGAGGAGTGTCACAGAGTGCCTCTGTGAAAGGTTGGTGACCCCAGAATTATTTACATATTTATTTTTTTTATTGTGGTTTGTATTGGCATAAACATCCTGTAGGCTGGGACTGGAAAGGTATTGCATTGCCTCACAGACATATTATATGTTTAGCGGTGCTACTTTCCATTAAATTGCTCTGGTTGGTTTAGTCCAACAAGTAGTTGCCATTCAGGGGCAATGGTTGAATTAAAAGTAAAATGGGGTGCAGTACTTTGTGCAGAATATCTAGGTGGAATAGTATAGAGTGTTACTAGATTAGGTCCCTTTATTTTTAAAATATGGGAAGTCACTAATTGAGCCTTAAGTTTGTTTAAACCTTGCATCCTAGTATTACATTAAAATAAATGGTGAAGGATTTATTGGTAAAAATAGTTAATGAACTTCGAACACTTCTGTGTCATTGCTAGTTCTAAAGGTATATAAATAGGCATTAGATTGGGCTTATTAGAATCCCCCCCCCCCTTTTTCTTCTGAGGTGAAAAAGTAAAAGTTGGCGCTTAGAAACGAAACAAGTGCTTTGTCTGATTATAGTATTCTAAAAATAGTTTAAAGTAGTAGATAATGGCTTAGGACAGGAAGAAATAAAGTGCTGTGACGCTATAAAACAAATTTATATTGATAGACTGAAATATCAGCCATCAGGAAAAAGGCTTGCTTAGGTAGTGCAAGTGTTATACTAATAATCAGATCCTCCCCTGTTCTACCCGGTTTTGTATGGTTGCTTGGAGCTTGAGTTATGCTCCTATGATTGGAAATAAAAATGTATAGAGCTGTTTCCAGCTTCTCAGGTCCCCCCCCCTTGTAAAGACTTTGCTTGTATGTTGATTTCGAGAGTTTTGTGAGAAACAGTCCTTTGTGAAATCCCTTGCAGGGCACTGTGTAAATATTCAGTTTAAGCCCTGTTGTTAATTTTGCTGCTTTTCCGAGGGCTTATTTGTGCCTTGTCTAGTTGAAATATATTAGAGGACCTCTTGGCCCAAACTCCTGTTCCCTGTTCTGCCTCCCTGAAAAGAGCTCTTAGGTAAAGCGTTTTTTTTGTTTTTTGTTTGGTAAATAATTACCGCTGGGCGACTGTTTGTATTCGAGCGGCAGCTCCTGCTCAAATGTGTGCACAGTCGGGAAGGCATTTAGCCTTCTAGTGCTTTACAAGTGCAATATTGTCTTTTGAAAACATGGAGGATAACTCTACATACCCTCCGGAGATGAATTGCTCTGTGTCAGAGTTGTTTTGGAACCTGTCACGAAACTAGGGGATTTGGGGCATCTTGGAAACCTGGAGTCCTTCTGCTTTCAGCTGCGGCTTGCACTTAAGAGCCGGCCGGCCGATTTTCTCAATCTTTTATACTAGATAAAAAGGGTGTTGCTTCCTGGGGCTAGAAAACGCATTAAAAACTATTGAAAGAGTGTAATTCACTTCTGTGCATGTAATTAGGATGTTATATTAAATGTATGGTGTTTAGACATGTTCTATAAATTTAAAATGTTGTAGATAAAGAAGTACTATTTAAAATAAAGTATAGGGGTGGGGTTTATGAAGTCACCTGACCCTGCATTGTATAAAAGTTGAACATTTAGTTCAGGTAATCAGATTGCTTTCTAGTCTGGAGGTAAACTACAGGGTGTTGTGTCACAGTGCTCTGAGGAGCTATGACATGACAGAACAGTCTTCTGTTTGCAGTTCTTTGATTAGGAATTTTATAAATGGTATAATTTATTTTTGTTACATCTATGTTGGTCCAATAAAAGGTAGCAAATCATTTACTTTGTTCTGTATCACTCATGGTTTGTCAGCAGTTAATTCATTAGATGAGGTCTCCCTTGCCAAGAGTTTGACTGTTTCTCTACCCCTCCCCCAAACACACACATACACACACACACACACACACACACACACACACACACACACTCTTACTATAAGAGATCTCAGTAGCTCTCAACTGTTATGTTAGGGAAGCAGGCTACAGCCCTTCTGTCAAAATGAAATTTATGTATTTAGTCTGGGCAGTTAACTGAAGACCTGGCATTTTATCAGATAGGTCTTGATAGGTTAACAACAGTGTAAATCTTTACAAAATTTGCTGGGAAAGGGTAACATTAATGAGGTATGAATCTTTCTTGAAAGATAGTCAACCCCAACTGAAGTTAGTAGTAAAAAATGTTTAAATGCTAATCATTTAAATGCGTAAGCTGTTGCATTTCGAAGTGGGTAAACAAATCTCCAGTTTAATAGGCAACCAATATTTAACAAGCTGTTTCAGTTTCCTAATGACCATCAGGTAGGCAGCTTGGAGTTGTGTCTCCAACATTCTAAACAGAAAGAAGAGATTATTTTATTTTAGTTGTCATAGTGATTTGTAGATGTGGAAGAATACATTGAAAAGTCCAAAAAATTAGTTCCACGAAACTCCATTTTCAAGCTACAGATAGCAAACTGGCTGTAGGCTCCACCCACAGCCATAAAAAAGAACATGACATTGCAAATTACTCTACTGAGCCAAATGGGTAGTAAAACAGTTTAACAACCTCCTGGTAAACCTCCATAAATCATTCAAGTAACTCCAGAGAACGTTTTTATTTTTTTATTTTAGAAGAACATGAAACTCTTGCCCTTCATAATTTAGGCAACTTCATGAAACAAGATATACTATTTGAGAGTCACAAAAACAGATATGAAAATGAGCATTTGTCAATGCTGAATGTTCATGGCTTGCACGGCTGTTGTACGAGGTCCTGCTTGTACATATTTTACTATATATTAACCTAAGATAGACCAAATGTTATGTAATATGTCATTTGCAATTTCCTCCTGATTTTACACTGTTTTATATTGCATTTAGCTGGTACAGTAGAGGTGAGATGCAACATCTCAGTTTTAGTGTGGTTCTGCTTTTATAAAGTATTTTTGTAGGACAGATAATGTCAGATGAAACAGTTCCTTTCGGTGGGGTCTGCTGTATGGTCATGTGTTCTACATAATTCTGCAGTACATTTGCCCAGGATAACCCAACTGAGATGCAGTATCTTTTTTTTTTTTCCAATGGGATCTGATTGATGCATTTTTATTGCATTTAGTTAGGATAACACAGTTCAGATGCTATCTTGTTTTCTGTGGGATCCCGCTTTCCCCAGTTTTTACTCTATATTTACTGGAATATGGAGCCAAGTTTGGGGCTCAGTTTATTACAAAAAAATGTACTAGTTGCTCATCCTAAAAGAGCACTGCACTAAAACTGTAATTTATATTTAAAATATTGGTCCCAATTTTTTTGCTGAGGCATGTGAACTACAGAGAAGCTATCAGTGAGATGCGCCTTAAGAAAGAAGCATTAGATTTTCAAGGGAAATAAAACATATTAGGCCTGATTCTCAAACGGGTACACCTGGTGTAACTTTTACTTGCACCAAACAAAATGGTGCAAGTAGCAAGTTACGCCAGGAGATGTGACAGTCCGTATTCTGCAAAGCAACCTGCGACATGTCACAGGCTGCTTGCACCAAAGTGGACTTAGGCTAGCAGTTACACCATAAACTCCCTGTGACATGGTGCTAGGGGGTTTATGGCAGCATTTGCACCCTATTTTGTAAGGGCAGCAACAAAGTCGCCCAGGGCGCTATTCTACAACAACCCCCGGGGGAGAACCATCAATGTAAGTTATATCAGCATATAGCTGGCATAACTGTACTTATGCCCCCATGGGTTGCCTGCATGTGCAGCCCACCCATCCCTCCCATGTTATGCCAGCCATCCCCCAACACTGCCCCGTCCCCAGCACATGATTGCCCTGCAGTGTGACATCTGCCCCCATACCTCAATGCCCCACAGGGCTACCCCATGCCCTGACCCCCTGTACATGTTTATTAGCCTCACAGGGCTGCCCCATACCCCCAAATCCCAAATAAGTTAAATAGCCCTGCAGGGCTGCCCCATGCCTCTGAACCCCAAACAGGTTAAATAGCCCCACATGGCTGCCCCATGCCCCTGAACCCCATATATGTTGAAAGCCCCACTGGGCTGCTGCTGCATGCCCCCAAATCAAGTGTCCTATAAGATATCCACAACCCACAAGCTGAAATAATGCCCCGATCCCTGATCCCCTATATGTCGCCCATACACCCGGGCATCCCTGGTAGTCTAGTAGCCCACCTGGTAGCATCCAACCACCCATTCCCCCCAAGACCCATTTGAGGGTGGCAACTGGTACAGCCCACCTCTCACTACCATGGCCAGCTGCCAACTGAACACTGTAGGAGTGCGTACTGTACATACCACACATATGTACAGCGCTACTGCAGTGTTCAGTCAGTGGCTGGCCGCAGTGGTGAGAGGTGGGCTGTGCTGGTCGCCAGCCTCAGATGGGTCTTGGGGAGAGCGGGTGGTGAGGTGCTGCTGGGTGGTAGGGGTGGGCCACTAGACTACCAGTGATGCCCAGGTGTATGGGCAACATGTAGGGGATCGGGGCATTATTTCAGCTTGCAGGTTGCGGGTATCTTACAGGACATTGGGTCAGGGTCATGCAGCAGCCCTGTGGGTCTTTCAGCATGTACCAGGGTTGGGGGCATGGGGCAGCCCTGCGGCACTTTCCAGATGGGGTGATCCAAGCATGGGGAGCACTTCCACCCTTCACACCCAGAGTTGCAGCTTACAGCAAATCCTTCAGGTACACCCCTTGTTCAGCATACCTGTGGGTTTGTTGCAAGTCACAGGACTTAGCCACCAGGACCCTGCCCCTTTTAGAATCAGGCGCAGGGTCCTCGGCACAACTGCACCCCTCGCATGTCGCAACTTGTGATATAGAATCAGGCCCCTTTTATTTTGTTGTTATTACATGAACTTAGCAATGGCCATTTTTATTCACATGACATGACAAAGAATACATGTTTTAAAACAAAACAGTTACCAGCCATTCCTTTAAGTCGTAAGAGTAGTCAAATTTATTGTTCGGCTGAAAAGCCATTACAATATTCCAAATGAAAAACATAATACATATCAAACAGTTAAAAATACATACTTCATACAAATATCATTCAATAAGATAGATTCAATAAAAGTTTATAACCACTATAGGCACCTGCAATTTACACAAATGCTAATATTTTACATTCATATCAAATTCATGGTTCCACTAAATTAACTTTGTTGGTAAAACCAGCACATTATAATTACCATAGAATATGAAATATGCTACCTACAATTATTTATTATTATTATAGCATTATTACAGCAACCTGTAACTCACAGCTATCATTCTTAACCAATACAGCTTTAGGTATTAAAGGAACTAAAAATTAATGCCATAAAGACCGACTTGTGGACTCCCAATAAGTACTGAATCTGGCCATCCATACATGCCCCAATTCAGGCTCATTGCCAATCTGCAGAGATAATTCGACATGGAGATTGATAGCAGTAAGGCAATCACTAGTCCTGAACTAAAACTATCCATGTTACCAGTAATACCCACACTTTTTGGCAAATTTCAAAAGCTATCTACAACATTCACTAGCTCTGAGCCTCCATTTGTCACCATTCTAGCAGGAATTATAAACCAGCAACAATTAAAACCTTATATGGGACACTATGTATCCTATATGCTTTCCTGTGTGCACACATTTTACTTCATTTTCAGACACCCTTATCCTCTAATGGGCCCTACTGTGGGCATACAAAAGATACACCCACTTAACTTCAGGTCTCCTTTTGAACCGGGCATCAGCTCATGAACGCACTACCATGTGTCTTACACAAAACTTGCATACATTTTGTCACAAGTCCCATTGGGAATAACCTTAATGCCAGTTATACCTAGCCTTCTTGGTGAACATATCAGAACTTCCAGCCATAAATATTGCTTCTTGCCTCTGTTTATCACCAGGTATGGTGGGAATTATATACCAGCAAAGGATAGTTTCCACATCAGATTACTATAAATAGCCCTCCTGCCATCAAGCAGCCAGGCATTTTACTCCACTGTCTGGCTCACTTTCCCTCTACTGGGTCAAAATATGGCTCCCAATCCAATCCCACATGGAGGCCATTAATCTGTCTATTATCCTATCAGCTGCTTTATTATAAATTTATTCTCTCAAGGGAATATATTTTAACACTTGAGTTACATTTAAAGGTAGCCACTATAAATAGGTTCCTAATTAATTAAAATCCTGCATACAAATTCAACATTTGGCACATAATAACTATATAATAACTATGATGTGCACACAGAGAACAAAGAGAAGCACAACAATAACACCATAACAGTGGCACTATGAGTAACTATATTCTGCTTATAGCAATCACTTGTAACCTACACAGTTCATTATAAAAAGTTCATACTCATTTTTGTGAGCACACTGTGGTGGACAGAACCTTTTTGATTCTCCACATAGCACTAGAGCTGTGTTAAGACACCAAAATAAGTGACTAAAAGAGAAAGCTGCAGAGTATCTCAAAGTCACAATTAGTATCACAAGTGGCCAGGTATTCCAAATATACTCAACGCACTATTATGGAAGTTCTTCGGAGACCTCTATCAATTTTGGTCAGTGAGGTTCCAGAGATGGCATCAATAAACAAACAATTCAGACTGCACAACAGTACCTCTTGAGGCAATACTACCCCCATTAATCGAACTCTTTATATTGCAGCCATGGTATCTTTTACTTTTACTTTGTCTCGCCAGTTCACTTTTCTCTGGTTGATAGCCTAAATAGCTGAAGAGGCAAACTGAATCCTTTGCATTATGAGTATCAGCCATCGATTCTTCTTCACTTAATCCATTTTCTTCTCCTCTTCTTATCACTGCAACGACCCTATAAAAACCAAAATGGAAGTCACACTCCTCTGAGTGCAGTAAATTTTTAACTTTAAGAATATGCTTTGTATAAGCCCTCAGGCAACATTGGTGTACCTGTTATAGGTTTAAATAAGCTTAACGGCACAAAACATGCCACCGTGCCTGAAGCAAACATCCACTTTTGCTCTCAGGTCTCCTCACATTTCAGCCGGATATCGCCAGAAGTGAAGCTCGAATGCTGCAGATCCCAAAACAATGGATGGCCGGCTCATCCACTCATCCACTACTTCAATGGCAACACTCAGCATAACAGTTTAATCTCACCACTTGCTGTGGCTAGATTACTATTTTTAAAACACGGAACAAGGAAAAACGCCAGCCATTAGCACCAGACCAAGCTTCCAAGGCTCACATTCCAGGAGCTATAAGCAAACAAAGACAACAGTAAAGCAGGTTAAAGTTAATTTAAAACTGGCTTTCATTCACCAGCCTACCACAAAATAAAAATTGAGTATTAAAAAAAAGAAAAGACTTCAAATGCTATGGCAAATGCTACAGTGAATGGAGCAGCAGGGAGTGGGGCAGCACAGCAACCATCTTGCCACCCTGCCCCGATTGTAGAGTGTCAGTTCCAACCACGCGATCGAGACTGACTCCTTTAAGTCTGTTAAATGTGGTGTGGGTTACTATTGATTTTTGTACAACTTGTCTTATTACATCAATTCTGCAGTACATTTGCCCAGGATAACCCAGCTGAGTTGCAATATCTGTTTTTTTCAGTGGGATCTGATTGATGCATTTTTATTGCATTTAGTTAGGATAATACAGCTTAGACTCTATCTTGTTTCATTGGGATCATGCTTTCCCCAGTTTTTACTCTATATTTACTGGACTATGCAGTCAAGTCTGTGGCTCAGTTTATTACAAAAAAAAAAAACATTTACTAGTTGTTCATCCTAAAGGAGCACTGCACTACAACTGTAAGTCATATTTAAAATGGTCAATCCAAGCAAAGAGGTGGCTACATGAAGACTATCAGCTGGAGCCACGACGAAACAGCTGAATCCAAAACACCAAAAGTCGGGCTGCAACAGCAATGGAAAAAAGGACCCTTGTGCTAGGTCACGTTGAAAAGTATTTTAATAAATAAAATAAAATACAAATGGAGCAGCACCCTCACACAAACTTCAAGGCAAACGTTTCACATCATACTGATGCTTTTTCAATGCATCCCAGCATGCACACCATAGTCTAAATTTAAAGGGACTACTAAAAGGAACATGGTTCTATTTCAAAGCAGTGCATGTGGGAAACAACACCACGTGGTACACTTTGTGTGCTAAAAGCACGAAATGTATCTTTACACATACTGTGTATACTATTTATACATGAAACACATACTAAAACATCCTAATTCTAAATGTGACAACTCTATACTTAAATAGAACAATATTTTAAACAAATACAGTAGTAAAAAATTACAATATTATCTGAGGCCCAGACTATAAATTAATCAGTATTTCTAGTACCAAATGGAT
Source organism: Neoceratodus forsteri (assembly GCA_016271365.2). Taxonomy (NCBI): domain Eukaryota; kingdom Metazoa; phylum Chordata; order Ceratodontiformes; family Ceratodontidae; genus Neoceratodus; species Neoceratodus forsteri. The sequence continues at coordinate 534,078,687 of CM057449.1, read as the reverse complement.
AAAGAATTCATAGTGATAAATAAGTAGTCAACCAGAGAAAAATCTGTCTAAGAACTGTATCGGCATAAGATTAAATCTAGATATTGCAATGTATTTGATAAACATATAAGGGACATTGCACTAAAGAAATGTGTTTGTACCAGAAAAAAACTTTCACCAGAAAGAATATTGCACTGAAAACGATATACTGCACTGGAAATATATTGCACTAGAGAAAATATTGCACATAAAAATAATAATATTATATGTATGTATATTGCACCAAGCCATAAAAACAGAATACACTTGTACATGGAATAGGGAAAACCCTGCCTGTTTATATTCATCCTAACACCTATTTTTCAAATAAGGGACTATACTAAACATGGCATTCAGGTCCTTACTTTTATATGCCCTCAACAGGAATTGCCATTTACTTTCCAACTGAAGCAGCCTGTTATCACGATCCACCTCGGATGTTGAGGCTAACTTTGTCCAACCCCTGAAACTTAAACTGGTGTTCAGACTCTTTATTCATCACATGAAGAACCAGAGCATTTGTTCTATCATTATTAATTGTACTTCGTAGATGCTCTGCTATTCTGTTTTTTAAGGGCCTCTTAGTTTTTCCTACATATTGTAAAAATCATAACAAGTGCAAGCTGCCACATATATCGTGTTCGTAGTTGCACAATTGATAAAATGTCTTCTTTTTATACTCTCTTCCAGTTTCAGGGTGTTTAAAAACAGTACCTGTGTGTAGAGATGTGCAAAAATTGCAGTTTCTGCAATGAAAGGTCCCACAATAGACTTGGATGGGTATTCTGTTCAGGAGTATAATAAAGACTGTTAGTCACTATATCAGCAATGTTTTCTCCACAATGAAAAACCATCCAGGGTGGCTTGCTCACCTCAGTTTCCATTTTAGGTTCCAATTTCAGAAGATCCCAGTGCTTCAATAATATGTTTTTAACCATATTTTTTTATTTATTTATTGAATTTTGTTGACCCAGTAGGCCCACTGGGACTAGAAGTCCCTTTTTCAGGGGTGACCGGGGGGATACAAATGGTAAGCAATTGAAATTGAACCAGATTAAGCTGTTGGTGGCATTTTTAGTGAATGGGAGAAATTTGGCCAGGACACCGGGGAAATCCCCTACTCTTTTCGATAAGTGTCATGGGATCTTTAACATCCACCTTAACTACCAATAATCCAGGCAGATGGGACCTTGGTTTAATATCTCATCCAGAAGACGGCACCTCAGAAGTGCAGCACCCCCTCATGCTGCATTAGTGTCAGTATTGGGATATTAACCCAAGTGCCAGCTGTGGTAACCAAACCCACAGCCCTCTGATCTCCCAGCCTCAGAGGCGAGTGTGCTACCTACTGAGCCACTGACACTGCTTTATACAACTGCTTTATATAACTGCTTTATATAACTTTATGGTGAAAACTCTGAAATAAAATTTAAAGGTATTTGAGTATCAATGTTCACAGATTTTTTTAATACATTCATCCTATTGATACTTTGTACTGTGTTTTTATTTTCCAGCAAAAGATATTTATTGTCCCCTCTGTCTTCAGATTGATCAATCATTCTAATTACATCACTCTCAAAATGGGCAAGAGAGAATGTATTTCTTTTTAAGAACATCATTTGCCCTTTTGGTATGTTCTCACAGTGTGTCTGGGGTGGCAACTTTCATATATCAAACATTTATTTCTGGCTATAGACTTTTGGTGTAGTCTAGTGTTCACCCCACCTCACCATTCTTTTTTATGACTAAATCCAGGAACTCTACACATTCGGAACTTGTATTTAGTGCAAATTTCAAGATACTGTTAGTCGATTCAAGGTAGGGTACAAATTCAGATAATGATGATGGGGGCCCCCTCCACATCATTATTATATTGTCAATGTAACATCTATATGATAATAAATTCTGTACATAGGGGTTCACATCTGACATCACATGTAGTTTTTTCCAAAAGGCTAGATATATATTGGCATAATTTGGAGAGAAGGAGGCCCCCATCACTGTACCCTTGACCTGCAAAAAAAACCTCACCATTAAAAACAAATGTGTTACAACATAAAACTTTTTCTGCAAGACCAAGTAAAAACTCAGTAAAGGCACTTGTGTATCCTGTGTTGTCATACAATGTTACTCTTACGGCTTCCAGTCCCTCTTGGTGAGGTATGTTGGTGTAAAGGGTGCTAATATCTAACATCACCAAAAAATCATCTTCAGGGACTTGCAAATCACTCAAAATATTTAAAATATGAGTTGTGTCCTTGATGTAAGTTGGGGAAAGGGGAACTAAGAGCTTAATTTAATGATCCACATACTGGGCCAATGACTCAGTGACTGAACGTATTGAGGCTAAAATGGGCCAAGCTGGAGGATCTGTGAGGCTTTTATATATTTTAGGGAGCCCATAGATGGTAGCTGTCACTGGATGATCTACAGTTAAGAATTTTAAAGTTTGTTGAGTAATCACACACACACACGCGCGCGCACACACACACACACACACACACATCTAAACATCATACAAATAGCAATCAATCTGTTTCTTAAATTCCATAGTTAAGTCTCTTGGTAACCTTTTATAAAAATCAGTATCACACAACTGAGTATCTAATTCCTGCCGATTCTTAACTTTGTCTAAAATGACAATAGCGCCATTTTTATCTGTGCTCTTGATCTCAATAGTTTGTTTATTTTACAGACTATGTAGAGCTTCATGTTCCAGTTTTGAACAGTTGTTAAATCTAGGAACAGGTTGTGCAATAAATTCCTGGATGTCCCTTTCACAAGCTTGTTGAAAAGCATAGACAACTGAATTTTTGGAAGGAATAAAAGTGGAGGGTCGTTTTAGTTGTTGTACATTATTCTGAGAGCAATCAGCATGTTCATTGCCGTTAAACATAACTTTCAGGTCTAATTTCCTAGAAAACTTATGGTATGTAGGTCAGGCATGTTCTCAAATTCACTTATTTGTGTGGTAGAAATGAAATTCAAGCCTTTCTCTAACACGTTAGTCTCCATTTCAGAAAGGGTATAACTGGAAATATTGATAATTAGGGATTTTTCTGAAGGTGTGTTTAGTTCCAATAGCAGCCTGTTCTGTTCCAACGATTCCGTCCTCACCCCCAATTCCATTGGCCTCTGAATGATGAGTTGTTGCTTCCTCCTCTTCCCTCAAGTTCCTCTCCACATTCTCCGGTGTCCCTGAATTGGATGAACCATGGACTGCGCCGCAATGCACCCTTGATTACGGGAATTTATGGGAGGTTGGGATAATTCCCTGTAGTCACCATTTTCAGAGCCTCCTGCTGTGGGGGCAGGGGTACTGTTGCGGGTGTTGTTGCTACTGTTAATACGTGGTTGTTCAGGCCTTCTGGATTCAATGGGGGGGAATTCACCTCCCCCAGTTCCACCCCCTAAAAAAAGTTGTTGGACAGGATTAATATTACTCTCATTAGTTGCTTGTCTATTCAGTTTCTCCATACTAATGCCTTCGGACTCTGAACAGACCCACTGGTACAAGTGTCCAAGTTTCTCTGACCTGCAGATTTTTTAAGAATCGGTCAAGGTGTGCTGCTTTTCTTTTTCCCCCATTCAAAAATATGACCCTCAATGTAGTTTCTTCTAACTCTCTCAAACTTGTGTTCTTTTGTTCTTTTGATTCTAATGTCATGCTTCTTAATAGTGCGTTCGAGTTGTTCTCAATTTTTGGAAATTGATAATGATTTAAAAATTCTCTGGCCTCTCTTTCTTTAATTAAAATCAGTTCCTTCACTTCCTTTTCTTGTTCTGCACCATGGGCTAGAATTTTTTTGATGAGTCCTGTGCTGTAATCTAAACAATGGATCTGCCAATTAGTCAAAAAGCCCATGCGGTCTAACCCAAAGACTGATTGTTTGTTAAATCTTAACTCCTGAGGAGCTTGTTTCACCTCCAAATAGGCAGTCATGGTGACTCACTGCCAATAGAGTTTGCAGACTGTTAATGCTGCCTATTCCAATTGTACAAATGCCTCTCTAATGGTAAGGGGCACTGATGAAATATTAGCACTTTTGGTAATATTTTCAACCACATGGCTTGGAGCGTCTTTACTTAAAAGAGGATTGACATCACCCTCCTAAAGAACAATGACTCCACAAAATGTTCTTCTGTTATTTCAGTTAGATTCTGTCCTTGCACCAGCACAGATGCAGGTACAGCCAAGGAATGTGTAGTAATGTTTAATAAATTACTTTACGTGTACTCATGAAACAAAGCAGGGGTGCTGCAATCCATAACCGGCATTTCTGGTCCTCCAAACGCCTTGCCCAAAGCGGACCCCCAATTCAATAACACACAATTTTTGGGATAAAAAAGGCCGCAGCTCTTTTTACTTAATCAAAAAATAATACATTACAGGAATACTTAACATTCAATACAGAAGAATATGTATATTATATTCAACAGATATGCACATTACAATATATCTATATACATACATCACATCCTATTTCAATATATACATCAAGTATCCCCTCCAGTAAGACCCCTTGGACAGCCACAAGTCATGTATTGCTGTAACCCCGGCTTCTTCATCCAATTATTTGACAGGAACTCTGGCCCTTTAGTCCAACAGCCCCGTTGAGGGCAGTGCCTTCCCTCCAGACACTTCCCCTCACATCTTCCTTGAATTTAGGGCCTCCTAGACCCTTGATGAGGAGCATGCCCATCCATGGCCACACTCCCCATCTCGGAATCTTGGATCCCAGCATTTCGGGGCACATCCTGCCTGGGTGCCTTCCTCCCCCGGTCTCTGAAGCATACCCATCCTAGGGTCGTGCCTCTCCCTGGTGACACCCAGTTGCAGCTTCTCTTCTTATGTTCAGAGCCTCGCTTACACAGGGTCAGCCATGAATTACTGCCTCTTATTCTTTCTACATCAACTCTTATCTAGTGGACTCTTAGAGCTGCGACAGTGCTCTTGCTGCAGCCTGGCAACTTGGGGCAGGATGGTGGGAAAACTGTGTGTTGAGGAGCGGTTCCAAGATGGCAAAATCCCCTGGGACCACTCCTTAAAAAAACCCTGCCTGGCCCCTCCTTGGGGGAGCCAACAGGACCAGCCCAACTGCGGAGCTCCTCCGATAGGGCCGCTTGCTGGGGGGCCGCCTCTTCCCAAAATGGTGGGCTGCCTTCCTTACCCCACCCTCTTGGGGGCCATTGGCAACTCTCCCCCCCAGTGAGAGGCCGGTAGGGCATTTGTCCAAAGCGGACCACCAATTCAATAACACATCACACCGTTTTTGGGATAAAAAAGGCCTCATCTCTTTTTACTTAATCAAAAAATTATGCATTACAGGAATACTTAACATTCAATACAGAAGAATATGTATATTACATTGAACAGATATGCACATTACAAAATATCTACATACATACATCACATCCTATTTCAATATATACATCAAGTAACCCCTCCTGTAAGACCCCTTGGGCAGCCACAATTCATATACTGCTGAAAACCAGGCTCCTTCATCCAATTATTCGAGAGCAACTCGGGCCCTTTAGTCCAACAGACCCATTGAGGGCTGTGCCTTCCCTCCGGACAGTTCCCCTTCCCATCTTCCCTGAATTTAGGGCCTCCTAGACCCTTGACAAGGAGCATGCCCATCCAGGGCCGCACTACCCATCTCGGAATCTTGGCTCACAGCGTTTCTGTGCATGCCCCGCCTGGGTGCCTTCCTCCCCCGGTCTCTGAAGCATGCCCATCCTAGGGTCATGCCTCTCCCCAGTGACACCCAATCACAGCTTCTCTTCTTATGTCCAGAGCCTTGCTTACACAGAGTCAGCCATGAATTACAGCCACTTACATACGGTGCCAACAAGTATCTCCCACTAATGTCCAAAGGATCTTACTTTTCCCAAATAATACTGTTTCACAGAAATCATTCAGTGTGTTGTTAAAAATGTCATTCCCGATATCTGACAGATGAACCCCCTCCTGGCTATATAGGCCCTTATCCATCTTGGTGATAAGGAAATGCCTGATCACCTCTACGGCAAGCGAGGCCGTGAAATGGGACACCTCCCTATTCACTGACCTGCATGCTTTGTCCATGGTTCCCGTCTTCCGCTCACTATGCCACTGCTGGTGTTTTATGATTCTGATCCATGCCAGACTGGTGTGAGGCAGCATTTGTTTTAGACGGGCCAATCCCCTCTTAATTTCCCCAATTAATCTGGGGGCCCCCAGGGTGACCAGGTATTTCTCCCAAGTGGATAACCAGCGTGACCAGTGGTTGGCGATGCAGGCCCAATCTGAAAATAGTTTCACACAATGCCCCCCACTTCATCCCCCCCCTTTGTCTGCCCATTGTATCACAACACGACTTCTCAGAATGCCCAGCTACCTTGTGTAAGGCCATTTTTTTGCCCTTGTGTAGGCCTTCCTCACATGAATGACCCACAATCCACATTCGAGGGGTTGTCGTAGCCATGCCTGTAAGACAAACCAGAAAACTGTGAGTATGTTGCCACCTTTTTGATCTTCAATTTCTATTTGTGCTGGGTTCCTCAGTGTCACTCCCCGATGTGTTGTACTGGGGTCTGATGTACCTCATATATGCTTTTGATGCCCATCTGCCAACCCCTTTGATCTGTTCCTCTTTTAACCCACACCTAGCTGCCTCGGTGGCCACTCCAATTCTAAATGAATGTGTGTTGTATAATGTAAGGTTTAAACCCGCCATCCAAAGACCCTTTCGTAGGACAGCTGTGAACTGCCGCCTCATGACTGCTTTTCCATCCCCATGTATGAATAAATGCCCCGGGCCTGTCGGACACCCCGCTACATACTCTTTAATTGATGCCCATGGGCAAATGTTCCCTTGGGGGGGCATAAACAGTGTTATAGAGGCGGGGGGACTGCATTGGTTTGTCTTTGATTTGCGCAGCTGAAGTCACAGTATGTCTTGCAGGATGGCGAAATCACTGAACTGGAGATTGGTGTTCTGACATATTGACTTAGACTGAGGTACCAACTCAGACACCCGGAAGGCCCTAAAAAATGTACAAATGTACAGGGCCCTGAAAAGCTTGGCTTCATAGCCCGAACTGCAAGTGACTGACAGTGCCTTTAGGAGGCTGGACAGTTCGGCTAATCCTATGGGCTTCCTTGTGTCTGCCTTTTTCCCTGTAAGTCTCGCCAAGCCTTGTACCATTTTCTTTGTGATGAAACTGTTAGTTGGGTCAGGAAAACCCTCGGACTTGCGAAGGAATGCAATGCCTGCCAGTTGAAGGCGTATAGCTGCCAGAGATCTCCCCAGGCTTTCAGAAAGGATGACATAGCTTTGAACTTGTCTTTGGGTATTGGGCAATGCCACGCTTACCTCATGACCACAGAATTCCTGAAAAGACTCATAGCTACCTACGTACTTCCTCCATGTCGAAGGGGCCACAGAGAGCAGTACCAGTTGCTGCAATCTTGGTTCCCAATCCTCCAGACCGCTTCTGGTATCTGTGTAGGGAGAGGATCCGCCCATGGGGCTAGCCGCCTGAAGTGCTCGAGCCAAAATCGAGATAGGGCATCAGCTATAACATTTTCTTTTCCTGGCAAATGACGTGCCCTGAAAGAGATGTTGTACCATAGGCAGCATAACACAAAGACCTGCAGAACCTTCATCACTTCCTCATAGTCTTCAGGTGAAGCTACCTCTGGCTGCAAGCTGCAACACTGGACTTAAGATTTGCAAGAAAGTGAGTAGTGCTCACAACAGAGGGAGGTGAACTTTACAATTTACAATTGTGTTTGGTTTGAAGCAGATTCCTTAGGAAAGTTAATATTCTTCAGGTGGAGGATAATTCTAACTGAAGGGTGAAATAAGCAACTTAGAATTATCAGAAAAGGCAGTCTTTCAATCAACAGAGGGAGGTGGAGTTTGCTTTACTTGTTACAATTGTTAAGATTTTACTGTTTTCTGTGTTTCTGCCCTTCTGACTTGATTGGAGTTAGTGATTGACTGTTTGCATTGCAATATTTGTAATACTGTGAGTATTCACTGGGCTAAGAATTTGTCATAAGCCCTGAATTGAGATCAGGTTACAGGCTGTGTATTGGACCCAGACAGTCCCTAGGGGGTGGAAACTGTTTTTTCTTTGTTTACCTCAGTGCCTTATAAGGCCAAGCCAGACTGTGTCAGGAAGTGCTTACATCACAGCTACTTAACAGCCAATAGCTCTGGAAGAATCTTACAGACCTTGATAAAAGTACTAATTTTAGCAGGCTCATCAGATAACCTCATAGTCTTCAGGTGAAGCTACCTCTGGCTGCAAGCTGCAACACTGGACTTAAGATTTGCAAGAAAGTGAGTAGTGCTCACAACAGAGGGAGGTGAACTTTACAATTTACAATTGTGTTTGGTTTGAAGCAGATTCCTTAGGAAAGTTAATATTCTTCAGGTGGAGGATACTTCTAACTGAAGGGTGAAATAAGCAACTTAGAATTATCAGAAAAGGCAGTCTTTCAATCAACAGAGGGAGGTGGAGTTTGCTTTACTTGTGTTACAAGTGTTAAGGTTTTCAGTGCAGGAAGAGTTTAAACCCACATAGGCTAAATACTGTTTTCTGTGTCTGCCCTTCTGCACAGCTGACGTGTTTTGGGGCTGACTGTTTTCAGAGCACAAGTCACCAGGCTGTTTTGGGGCTGGGGAGGTTTACCTGTGACTGACTTGGATGTTTGGATTTTTCTCTGTTTGATTAGCAGGGTATTTTCTCTGTCAAATTGGATTGAAGCAGTATTACAAATTGTTGTGTATGGCATCTTGCTGACAGGAAGGCACTCATCGCATCGGTAGGTCAGAGCATTTAGCTGATTGTTTCATGAGGCACAGTTTAGGCCCAAACCCTTCCCACCCTCACCCACCCACCCTGGAAATAGTTCATTTATACCTGGGGTTCTGACATCATTTCCTCAAGAGGGCAAGGTACACATCACTGTCATATCCTGTCTAGCACACTGCACTGACAATATAAGCATACATATTATATAAATACATATATTTCTATATAACGCACCAATCACACACACAAAAAACAAACAAACAAAAAAACTAAACAAGGTAGACAGTATGTGGGGAGTAGTACAATGTAATGGCTGTGGGGCAGCAGTCTTCCGGGAGTCTTTCTGGAGGCTGAGATGCTGCCCTGTTTGCAGACAACTATCTGCCCTGAGGGAGGAAGTTGCCCATCTTCAGGCCGCACTGGACAGTGGCAAGGGAACCTCCCCATCCAGGGAGCACCACAGCCACCACCACTACCTCAGAGGTTGTGAAGAAAGCACAGCAGTTGGACCACAGTGGGCTCAGGGAGGGTAAGAGTGGTGGAACAGAGGCACACCCAGTCAGTTGTTACACTCCACAATCCATACACCATTCTGGGGAAGCATAATTCCCCTATGGATGCACCCGCAGAGGAGACTAACGAGGGTGCAGACAACTGTCACAAGGGAGGCCCTCAGGAAGGAGGCAGAGGGCACCACAGGGAAAGAAAGCAGCTCCTGGTGGGGGACTCGATTATTAGGGGGATAGAACTGGGGGGAGCAGGGAAAACTGAAGTAAGGTGCCTGCCTGGTGCCATGGCTTGAGGGACAGGAAGCGCATCCTTAGGATCACGAGAACAGTTGCACGGATCTGAGCTGGACATCATTGTCCACCTAGGGACAAATGACTTGGCTCATCATGAGATCAGAGCAGTGCAAAAGGACTTTGTAGAGTTGGGGAGGGGCTTAAGACAAGTAGTACACACAGTATCCTTCTCAGAGGTGCTGCCTATCAGTGGCATGAGTGAGGCGAGGGTACTTTGCACCATGCAGTTTAACAAATGGTTAAAAAAATGGTGTGGAGCACAGGGGTTTGGCTTCATTGGGGACTGGGGTTCCACCTGGAGGGACACCAGCCTATACTGGCAGGATGGTCTGCATCTGTCCAGGAAAGGAACAAGTCTTTTGGGCAATCGGTTTAAATGCTTCATTGGCAAGCCTCTAAACTAGTCAAGGGGGGGAGGCACTGATAAGCAGAAGGAAAATCCCAGCCTCCCCCTACAAAACAGGTACTAAATGAGAAAAAGACCAAGGTAGAAAGGTCAGTGGGGGGTGCCGCTACAGAAGGTAAAGCCATAAAAAAATGGAGAGCAATGAGTACCAATGCCCGTAGTCTGGGTAACAAGCTTCCTGAATTAGTGGCCTTGATGGAGGAGGAAGATCTGGATATTGTGGCAGTTACAGAAACATGGTACACACAGAACCATGACTGGGACGTAAACATACCAGGATACATTATCTACAGGAGGGACAGGGAGGGTAAAAGAGGAGGAGGAGTAGCTCTCTACATAAGAGAAGAAATCAAAGCAACATAACAAATGGGTAAACAGGGAGGAGAAGAAGCACTGTGGGTCAATTTGGAGGCAGGCAATGGCACCACAATCTGCACAGGGGTTGTATACAGACCCCCCTCTCAGGGGGAGGAAATGGACAAGGAAATGATAGAAAGTATACTTAGAATGGCAGATAAAGGGGAGATATTGCTGATGGGTGATCTGAATATGCCGGATGTTAACTGGAGTGCAGTTGCAGCAGCCACTTCTAAGAGTGGGGTTATTCTGGATGCCCTACAGGGGGCATGCCTTAGACAACTAGTATTGGAGCCCACTCGAGAGGGAGCAATCTTAGACCTGGTTCTCTCAAACAGAGATGAAGAGAGGATCACAGATGTAGAAGTGGGTAGCCATCTGGGAACTAGCGACCATCGAACAGTATGGTTCACAATAAACACAGCAATAGAGTCAAGCCATACAAAGACAAAGGTACTGGATTTTAGGAGGGCTGACTTTGCCAAAATGGGTGAGTGCCTAAGGAATGCACTAGCAAATGGGCAGGAAGGAGGGGTGGAAGAACAATGGGGAATAATAAAAACTGCCATCACAAAGGTAACATGCCTTTGTGTAAAGCAAATAAACAAAATGAAATGAGGTAAGAAACCACTATGGTTCTCAAAGGAAGTGGCAGTGAAGGTTCAAGAGAAAAAGAAAGCATTCAGGAAGTACAAGGAATCACAGAAGGAACAGGACAGAGAACTGTATCAGTTAAAGCAAAGGGAAGCTGGAAAGGCAGTCAGAACAACAAAGGCCCAAACTGAGGAAAAGATAGCCAACTCAGTTAAGAAGGGGGATAAAACCTTTTATAGGTACATCAGGGAGCAAAGGAAGACCAAGGGAGGGATAGTGAGGCTTAATAAAGGGGAGGGAGGGTGGGCAGAGGGTGACTGTGAAAAGGCAGAGATACTAAACAAATATTTTGCTCAGTATTTACAAAGGAAGAGGGAGGTACCTAAAACAAACAGTAGAAACACTCTGGATACAGAAGTTGATACCAGCCCATTTACAGAAGAAAGAGTTCTGAAAGAGCTCTTTAAAACTGAAGGTGGACAAAACAATGGGGCCTGATGGAATTCATCCCAGAATTCTAAAAGAACTAAGGATAGAACTAGTGACACCACTGACTACCCTCTTTAACAAATCATGGGAGGATGGGGTGATACCTGAGGACTGGAGGAGGGCAGATGTGATTCTCTCACAAAAGTGGGAGCAAGGCAGAAGCAGGAAACTACAGACCTGTTAGTTTAACCTCAGTGGTAGGGAAAATGATGGAATCACTTTGAAGGAAAGAATTGTTGCGATTCGAGGCCAGAGAGGCACAGGACCCAAGGCAGCATGGATTCACAGCGGAAGGTCATGCCAGACAAATCTGATAGATTTCTTTGACTGGGTGACCAAAAGTAGATCAGGGAGGGCTGTGGACATGGCCTACCTAGACTTTAGCAAGGCATTTGACACAGTCCCACACAAAGATTAATATACAAGTTGCCAGCCTGGGAGTGGGTCCAAGATGACAGCCTGGGTAAAGAATTGGCTGGAGAATAGGACTCAGAGAGTAATAGTAAATGGAGTCCACTCTGAAAAAGGGGGGTTAGCAGTGGGGTACCACAGGGTTCAGTATTAGGAACGGTCCTCTTCAATGTCTTTATAAGCGACATTGCAGAGGGACTGGAAGGAAAGTATGTCTCTTTGCAGATGACACAAAGATCTGCAACACAGTTGATGCACAAGGTGGGGTGGAAAGGATGAGAAGGGACTTGGCAAGGTTAGAGGAATGGTCAGAAGTATAGCAGCTTAGATTCAATGCTAAGAAGTGCAAGGTGATGCACCTGGGAAACAAAAACCCAGGGGAAGAGTACACAATGGGTGGTGAGATACTAACAACAACAAAAATGGAAAGGGACCTGGGGGTAGTCATATCAGATGACCTAAAGGTGGGCAAGCAATGTGAGAGGGCAGCAAGGAGGGCTGGGGATACTTGGATGCATAGGAGAGGCATCACCAGCAGAAAACAAGAAGTTATTATCCTCTGTACAGACAGCTGGTGAGACCACATCTGGAGTACTGAGTGTAGTTCTGGAGACCCAATCTCCACAAAGACATAGACAGGATGGAAGCTGTCCAGAGGAGGGTAATCAAAATGGTGCAGGGTCTGCACCGAAGACATATGAAGAGAGACTTAAGGAGCTTAATATGTATAGCCTCGAGGAAAGGAGGGAGAGGGGACATGATAGAAACTTTCAAGTACCTCAAGAGGAATCAACAAAGTCCAAGAGGGTAGCATCTTTCAAAAGAGGTGTGCAGAACAAGGGGCACAATTTGAAGATAGAAGGGGCGGCTCAGAGGTAATTTGGAAGTATTTTTCACAGAGGGTTGGGATGCATGGAACAGCCTTCCAGAGGAGGTTGTGGAGTCAAAAACAGTGGTGGAATTCAAGCATGCATGGGACAGTCATAAGGCAATTCTAGGGGGTGGGGGTATGAAGAAGTAGGCTGCTGGTTAACTAGGATCTGCAGCTTATCCATCAGGTAGGGAAATGAGCAGACTGGGTGGGCCAAGCGGTCCTTATCTGCCTTCAAATTCTATGTTTCTATGTTTCACTTCTTCAGAATGAGACATCTGCGAGTTCAATATTTCTGCTACAGCCCTGTTGTCCGTGTGAAACAGCACTTTTTTATTCTCAATTTTGTGCCCCACACCTGTTCGGCTACCATAATAGGGAACAATTCGAGCAAGGTGATGTTTTTTGTGAGCCCCATTGATACCCACTCCTGTGGCCAGTGCTCTGCAAACCATGCCCCTTGCCAGAATGCCCCAAAGCCAATACCACCTGATGTATCTGTAACCATTTGCAGATCCAATTGCTGGTCTGCCCATGTCTGCCAGATAGTGATACTGTTGAAATCTTGCAGAAAGAGTTCCCATACCTGCAGATCAGCTTTTATGCCCTGTGTCAGTCTGATGTGGTGATATGCTTTTAGACCCCCCTCCCCCCGTGGCTGAGACCATCCGCCTGAGGAATGGCCTGCCTGGGCAGATTGCACGGCATGCAAAATTCAAGTGGCCTATAACAGATTGTAGCTGTTGTAGGGTCACCTTCTTTGCTCTTCCCATCTCACCTAACAGTTTGCTCAAATGTGACATCTTGTCTTTTGGTAGTCGGGAAACCATGGCCTCGGAGTCTATTTCTATGCCCAGGTAGGAGAGGCAGGTGGTGGGGCCCTCCATTTTTTTCCGAGCTAGTGGGACACTGAAATACACCATGAGTGAGGTGCAACCCCTCAGTGTGTCTGCACATGTGGTTCTTCCCATGGGACCCGCAAATAGGAAGTCATCCAGATAATGTACTATGTGTGGGTTCTGCATGTGCCATCTGGTGGTCCACTCCAAGGAAGCTGAAAATGCTTTGAAGGCTGCACAGCTTACAGAGCATCTCATGGCCATTGTCTCGTCCATGTACCATTGACCTCTAAATTTGAAACCCAATAAATCCTGATCACTCGGATGTAACAGTAACAGGCAGAAAGCTGCCTTGATGTCACTTTTTGCCATCATTGCCCCCTGACCCAGCTCTTGTATCTGGCACAGTGCCACATCAAAAGTTGCATACTGTACTGTGCAATCTTCTGGATCGATAAAGTCATTCACCGAGGTACCTTTTGGATAGGACAGGTGATGAATCAGCCTGAATTCCCCTTCTGCCTTCTTGGGGGCCAGCCCCAATGGGGATACCCTGAGGTTGTAAACTGGAGGGTATTCGAATGGTCCCACCACCCTGCCTGCCTCCACTTCCTTGGAGATTTTCTTCTCTATGATATTGGGAAATAAGATCGCAGACTTAAGGTTGCGAGCTGTGGTTTCCACCCTTGGCCCCTTGTATGGTATCCTAAAGCCGTGTTTGAAACCATCATGTAAATATTCTGCTGTTGTTTTGTCTGGATAGCAGATGAGCCAGGGGTCCATCAGGTCTAACCGTATTGGTGAATTAGCCAAACTTCCCAGTCCTTTTTCCTTTCTCCCCCCCCCAGCTCCCTCGCTGCCTGGTTTTTTGGAGGATTGTCGGGTGCACTCTGAAACCTTGTGCTCCCCTCCACATTGTTTGCAGATATGACCATATTTACAAAAGGAACGAAAACATTTCCCTTTGTTGTAATCATAACAGGCCTTCCTCCCTGCTGCCTTTTTCTGTTTTTTCTTGTAATCTTCCCCTGCTTGTCTGGCAATAACATGACCATTATCTGTGTAGGTTACCACGTTGGTATGTCCATGCATCATATAGTGGATCCAGAGGTCTATGTGCGTGTTTTCCCATTTGAGATTGGTCTGCCTAGATAATTTTAGACGGAATTGTTCATTGTATTTTAGCCACGCATATCCATTGAAGGATAAATGTGCAGATTTTATGGTATCCCTGTATTTAAGCAGGGCAATCAGCTTATCGGGGTGCTTCATACCGTAAACTGACAGACATATGTCAAATGCTGCGGTCCAATTCTCAAATGTGAAAGGCACCTTTGGCCGACGTGGCCTCTCCTGTTTATTCTTTTTCTCATCATTCACCTCTGGGATCTCCCTGTGTAATAACGAGAACATATCTATAAATTCACCTTTCCAAATTTTTTCCCTGACAGTGTCCAATAAGTGGTCCCCCAATGGGTCTTCTACCCTGGCATATGCCCAATGATCCGGTGCCATTGTTTTGGTGCTGGTTAAACTGTCACCTGCTGTAGCAGTGGTTCCCGTTGAAGAGGCAACCGTTTCCTGCCCTTCTGAGCCTGCCATCAAACTTTCTTTGTTCCCCTGAGGATGTTGTATTGTAGAGGGCACCGCACCTGTCCATACCTGAACTGCAGCTCCCTGTGCACTACCTCCCCTGCTGCAGCACCCTGTGAACCAATGCACTGGGGTGGCTGAACCAGCAATGCCATAGCCCTTGGGACGATCTTCTGCCCCCCACCTTGGTGACCTGACAGGGCTTTTTCTGCCCCTCCCTGGTGGGCTCTGTACCCCTTTGTGTCATACAGCCTTGTCCGTCTATTGGGCCCTGCACCTGGTATCCTACCTTGGCGGGCTCTGCCCCCTGACATGTCCTAATCCCATGGCTGTCTATTGGCCCCTGCACATTGCACCCCGCTAGACCCTGGGAGGTACCCCCACTTGGCTCATTGGCTGGAAATGCCTGAGACCCTGCATTAGTAGTGGTCATACTCCCATGCAGGGTTGTTGGGAAACTAAGAGCGAAGGAGCCCAAGGATTCATTGCCGCCCAAGAGGCGGGCATGTTGCCTGGCCCCCCGTACATAAATGGCCACATTAAGGGGTTATGCTGCCATATTTAGGGCCATGGCATTGCCGGTTCCTAATTGTCCTCCAAAGCCCCAAGCCTTCCTAACTGGCTGCTCGCCTTTTCCTCCCACTGTTCACCCTGTGTTTTTCCCAAGTCTGTCTGCTGACAAAAGCCCCCCATCCTGCCTCCCATGTGCATGGCCCTCTTCCGTTCCTGTTCCCTTACCTTCATAGCCTTAGGAATATCTTCCAGGTTTTGCCTCCATTTTACATACTTTGACTCTTCTGCTGCAGATTCCATTGGCAGCCGCTCCTGGCTCTCCCCGGATTGCTCATCCTCACTATCAGAATCAGACCATACCAAGTCTACTGAAACATCACTGTCCTGACCCCCCTCATACTCACCAATTTATGGCTGGACCATTGGTGCAACAGGGGGCTTCTCCACTTTGTCATTTGTTGTCCTGGGCTGCACTGCAGATGAAATGTTCTCCTCGACTCCGCTCCGTTTCTTCTCTGTACGCTTTCTGCCCGCCTCTGCCACCGGTTGAGCTTTACGCTTTCTCTGCCCACCTTGCCCCTTTTTATTACCAGATTTTTTCTGAGCCACTGATTCCAATAACCGGGCAGATGGCTGGCTCCACCTGGGTTGTCGCCCCTCCCCCTCAGCCGGTCTCTGAGGCCTGCGTTCAGCTAGGGTGGGAGGGTCTGCCTCTGGCAGCTGTTGCCTGCCTGAACAGGCAACCAGTAATTCTGGTTCCAGCCTGGATATGGCCATGAGCCAATCCGACCCCCCCATATCTTTAAGGCATTGCAGGGCCTCGCATAGTGCTTGGTCCTGCCCTTGTGCTGGGGTAGCCTGGTCCGCAGGTTGTGTCTGACTTCCCAGCCCTGAAAGGTCTTGACCTGGACCCTGACAAACAAGAGGAGAGGCCCAGCTGGGAAAAAAAAGAAAAAAGGGGGGGCTTGGAACAGTGGGGTAACTGGAGACCACATGCTGGAAGGAAGAATCACAGCTCAGAAACAATATATTTTACCCCCTACTCCCTAATCCCGTACTCATGATCTCTCTCCCCCATTACTTCTAACTCTCCTCCCTACTTACTACCTTCTTCCCCTCTCCCTACCCCCCCATGTTATCATCGGGTTACCAAATATGCTTTTCCAGGGGGTAATATACCATACTGGGCAATTAAACATTTTTGATTGACAAACATTTATAATGACAGGAATTTATTTTTCAGGTTAGCCCATGGGCTGAGCCCAAACAAACAAAACAGCAAAAGCAGGCAAAACAGAGCACAAACAAAACAGACCCTGGAAATGGGGGGGGGCACAAAGGGGGTAGGAGGTAGTTATAAAATCCTTTGGAGGGGAGGCTGGAAAAGCCAAAGCAGGGCTGGGGACACAATTATGAAAAATGAAAAACAAAATAGACATGCTGGGTTGGCCATGTGTTCCAATCGCAGACCAGTAATGGGAATGACCGGGGGGCTCAGCTGGGGGGGTTCAGCAGAGGGGGGCCCGGAGCGCGGGCCCAGCACCACCAGGGATGCACAGGGAAAAAATGGCCAAGATATGCCTTGGGGGGGTAGGCCCAATGCGCAGTCTGCCGAGCCACGAGTGGCCACCAAAGAGGAGAAGCCAGGAGGGGCAGTGGCAGATGGCCAGAGCCCAACAACGGTGCACTGCCCATCGGCTGGGTGCCAGAGGCCAAAAGCCACAAGAACTGAACAAAGGGCTGCCCGAGCACCAGGGGCAACTGCTACCGCATCGGCATGGCCACAAGCAGCTTGGGGGAGGGGCTGAGTGCCGCACGCAGTCGGTGGGCTGCATGGCAGATCCTTGCATGGGTGGGGAGCAAGCTCTAATCCCCAAGAGAAGCAGGCGGGGGGGGACCATGATGGTGAGTGAGGCACAGAAAGAGCGCCATGCAACTGTGGAGTCCATCGAACAGCGGGGCGTGCCAGATTCTGAAAAAGAAAAATCAGCACGGCGGATGGTTCTAAGGCTTGCTGCTTAGAAAGAAATCAATAATCTCTCATATAATCTGTTCTGTGAAAATTAGCCTTTTATTTTTGAGAAAAAGGATTTCAAAGCAGGCCAGCTGCGGGGGGGGGGGAGGCAAAGGGAAACAAGGCCCACATATGGGGTGGCCATGAGAAAGAGTCGGGGCAGGCTGTGCTGCCAGCAGGCTAGCGTGAAGACACGGTGACCCCGCTGGCTGTGTGAAAGGCATGGACCCACTTGAGGGGCCAGGGAAAGAGAGGAGCCAGTAGCCGGGGGCTGCCTTTAGTGGGGTGTGCAACAACAAAAGGGCTAAGCAACACAGAAGCTGCCACGCTCAGAGAGAGGCAAGGCCCGGAGGAGCTGGGTGAGCCACGGGGGGGGGGGGAGAACAAGCAGGCCAAGGGTGAGGGAGGTGACCAACACAGGGCCATCATGTGGCCGTGAGGGAACAGGGGGACCCAAGGGGAAGTGGTCACACCAGCCCGCCAGGGGGGGTGAGACTGACTGAGCAGTAAAGCGAGGCCAGGAGCGGGGGGGCAGAACCAATGGGAGTGGGGCTGGAAAGGGGGAAAGCCAGCAAGCCGGAGCATGGAATGAAGAGGAAAGATGGAGGGGATGAACCTACCTGGGAAAGGAAAAGCTGGGGGGGGAGGAAAAGCAAATGAAAAAGGACTTACCCAAGATGAGGAAAAATTGCAGCTGCTGCAAAACTGCATGTTGAGGAGCGGTTCCAAGAGGGCAAAATCCCCTGGGACCGCTCCTTAAAAAACCCTTCCTGGCCCCTCCTTGTGGGAGCAGACAGGGCCAGCCCTCTTTGTGGAGTTCCTCTGATAGGGCCGCTTGCTGAGGGGGCCACCTCTTCCTGAAATGATGGGTGGCCTTCCTTACCCCACCCTCTTGGGGACCTTCGGCAACTCGCACACCCGGTGAGAGTCCAGTAGGGCCCATACTTGTAGGAGGAATTCAGCATCTTCAGAGCCTACCATGATTCATACAGTCAATCCAAGCAAAGAGGTGGCTACATGAAGACTATCAGCTGGAGCCATGACAAAACAACCAAATCCAAAACACCAAAAGTCAGGCTGCAACAGCAACTGAAAAAAGGATCCTTGTGCTAGGACACGTTGAAAAGTATTTTTATAAATAAAATAAAATACAAATGGAGCAGCACCCCCACACAAACTTCAAGGCAAACATTTCACGTCACACTGACACTTTTTAAATGTATCCCAGCATGTACACCATAGTCTAAATTTAAAGGACCCACTTAAAGGAACATAGTTCTATTTCAAAGAACTGCATGTGGGAAACACCACCACATGATACACTTTTTGTGCTAAAAACACCAAATGTATCTTTACACATACAGTGTATACTATTTATACATGAAACACATATTCAAACATCCTAATTCTAAATGTGACAAATCTATACTTAAATAGAACAATGTTTTAAACAAATAGTACAAAATTACAATATTACCCGAGGCCCAGACTATAAATTAATCAGTATTTCTGGTATCAAAGGGATAAAGAATTCATAGTCATAAATAAGTATTCAGCTAGAGAAAAATCTATCTAAAAATTGTATCAGCATAAGATTAAATCTAGATATAGCAGCGTATTTGGTGTTCCATGTACAAGTGTATTCTGTATTTTAGTTAAGATACAGTATGCAATTGTTCTTTCCTCTGTGCAATGATATAGATTGGTGTAATATACATGCATATAATACTATTATTATTTTTATGTGCAATATTTTCTCTAGTGCAATATATTTCCAGTGCAGTATATCTTTTTTAGTGCAATATCCTTTCTGGTGAAAGTTTTTTCTGGTACAAACAAATTCTTTAGTGTAATGTCCCTTATGTGTTTATCAAATACGCTGCTAACAGGCTAGAAGGAGGGGTGGAACAATAATGGGGAAACATCAAAACTGCCATCACAGCAACCGGCCCACCAGTGCAGCGGTAGGGCTACTGCTTGTGGCGCCAGCGACCCGGGTTCGGGAACGGACTCGGGCAGCTGGAGGGCCGGCCGGGGGGAGGAGGATCGAGCACCCAGAGGCTGCTCTCCTCCTCTGGGTGGGGTTGGATGCGGGTCCTGCTGCGATACCGCCACCTGGGTGACCACAGGTGGAGGTGCAGCAAGGACCGCATGTAGTATGGAGGGAGGATGTCTGCTGGGAGCCGGAGCATTAGCACGTTGTGACGTGCGTCGTTCCTAGGCTCTCCTTGCATGCAGACATTCTATGGGGATGGGCGAAAAAGAAAAAATACCCTCTGGTGCTCTCTGTAAACGGAGCTTCCAGCCCCGATCCCAGGGGCCCCTGCAAGCACGGGCGATGGATCCCTGACGAAATCACAGACGCTCCGGGTGGTGGAAAGGGGGGCCCTGCCTCGTACCTGCCTGGAGGTCAAACCAAGGCAGCGGGGGGGGATGACTGCACCCGATGCCGTCAGACAAGCAGGGATGCACAAGGCCATTGAAGACTCCTGAAGGTGAGGAAGTACTGGGTTGTTGGGGGCAAAAGAAAATATAAAAAAAAAAAAATTGCCATCACAGAGGAAACAAGCCTTTGTGTGAAGCAAATAAACAAATCAAAATGAAAGAAAAAGCCATTAAGATTCTCAAAAGAGGTGGTGGGGAAGGTTAGGGAGAAAAAGATAGCATTTAGGAAGTATAGAGAAACACAGAAGGAGCAGGACAGAGAACTGCACCAGTTAAGGCAGAAGAAAGCAGGGAGGGAAGTCAGAATAGCAAAGTCCCAAACTGAGGAAAAGATAGTCAACTCGGTTAAGAAGGGGGATAAAACCTTTTATAGGTACATCAGGGAGTGTAGAAAGACAAAGGGAGGGATAGTGAGGCTGAATAGAATGAACAGTGGGTGGGCAGAGAGGGACAGTGAAAAAGCAGGGATACTGAACGAATACATCTGCTCAGTATTCACAAAAGAGGAGGAGGGGGAAGTGCCTAATCCAATTAACAGAAGCACTCTGGATAAGGGGGTCATAGAAACATAGAAACATAGAAGTTGACGGCAGATAAGGACCACAAGGCCCATCCAGTCTGCCCATTTCTTTTTCTACCTTATAAATGTGCCATCGGCCTTTGCTCTGCCAGTGGCCTATCTATTCATACTCATCTGTATTGCTCCCTTATGCCTATCCCATGCCTGTTTGAAGTCCTGCACTGTATTCATAGCCACCACTTCCTGAGGTAGACAGTTCCATGCATCCACCACCCTTTCTGTGAAAAATAATTTCCTCACATTCCCCCTTAATTGGCCTCCCTCTAATCTCATGCTGTGTCCTCTTGTCCTGCTGTTTTTCTTATATTTAAACATGTTAGACTCTTTCATCTTGTTAATGCCCTTAAGGTGTTGAATGTTTCGATCATATTACCTCTCTCCCTCCTTTGCTCAAGGGTATACATATTGAGCTCCATTAATCTGTCCTCATATGTCTTCTGATGCAGTCCCTGCACCATTTGGTTGCCCTTCTCTGGACTGCCTCAATTTGGTTAATGTCCTTGTGAAGGTGTGGCCTCCAGTACTGCACGCAGTACTCCAGATGGGGCCTAACCAGTGTCCTGTAAAGATAGAGTGCCCTGGGTGGATAGGGCGGCCCTACCTCTGGAGGGTTCAGACCCAGGGGTGGGACAGAAGAAAGGGTTCTGAAAGAACTCCTAAAACTGAAGGTGGACAAAGCAATGGGGCCTGACAGAATTCACCCCAAAATTCTAAAAGAATTAAAGGGAGAACTAGTGACACCACTGACTACCCTTTTTAACAAATCATGGGAGAATTGGTGTGGTACCTGAGGACTGGAGAAAGGTGAATGTGATTCCCCTTCACAAAGTGGGAGCAAGACAGAGGCAGGAAACTGCAGACCTGTCAGTTTGACCTCTGTGGTAGGAAAAGTGATGGAATCACTTCTGAAGAAAATAATTTTTTTTTTTTAACTTTGTTTTATCTCCAACCCTGGAGAACTCCTTCCAGCAACCTCAGTGGCTCCCAGCCTCTACCTCCCTCCGTGACCACTCCTCTTCCCTTGTGTCACCAAGCACCACCCCTCGGTCTCAACCCTCCAGAGAGAGGGCCACCCTATTCACCCAGGGTGCTCTATCTTTATAGGGCAAAGTGCCCAGTACACGAGTCTGGCTGTGGAGAGGAGATAGCCCAGAGTTGGGAGTGTGGACTGGAAGGTCGAGGTGCCTTCCTCTATCCCCAGGATTGGGGTTTTTCCCCTCATTTTTCATTCACCGTTTCCCTGCGGAGCCCGGAAAGCAAGGTGACGTGTTGTTGTAGCTTCGCCCACCCGTGGCATACGCTGCTCTCTCTCAGTTGGCGATCCTCCAGCCACCGCCAGAGGTCACTCCATGAGCGAGCGCATCTCCTACCCTCCCCTGGAAAGAGAGAGCAGTCCTATGGACACTTGATTTCTTCCCCCCCCCGCTGACCTCTGGCAGCCCCCGGCTCGTTCCCGAACCCGGATCACTGGTGTGGCACGAGGTATGGCATCCAGCGCCTCAACCCTCAGCATCACCGGGCCTGTAAGGAAAGAATTGTTGAGTACCTAGAGGCCAGTGGGGCACAGGACCCAAGACAGCATGGGCTCACAGTGGGAAGGTCATGTCAGATGAATCTAATTGTTCTTTTTGACTGGGTGACCAAAGTAGTAGACCAGGGGAGCGGCTGTGGTCATGGCCTACCTAGTGTTTAGCACAGCATTTAACACAGTTCCACACAAAAGATTAATAATTAAATTAACGAGCCTGGGAGTGGGTCCCAGGGTGGTAGCCTGGGTAAAACATTGGCTGGACAACAGGACACAGAAGGTATTTGTAAATGGAGTCCACTCTGAAGAAGGGGGGGTTACTAGTGGGGTACCGCAGGGTTCAGTACTGGGTCCATTCCTTTTTAATGTCTTTATAAGTGACATTGCAGAGGGACTGGAAGGAAAAGTATGCCTCTTTGCAGATGACAGAAAGATCTGCAACAGGGTTGATACACAAGGAGGCATGGAAAGGATGAGAAGGGACTTGGCAAGGTTGGAGGAATGGTCAGAATTATGGCAGCTTGGATTCAATGCAAAGAAGTGCAAAATAATTCACCTAGGAAACAAAAACCCAGTGGAAGATTACACAATGAGGGGGAGGTAGTAACAACAACAAAAATGGAAAGAGACCTGGGCGTAATCATATCAGATGACCTTAAGGCTGGCAAGCAATGTGAGAATGCAGTAGGAAGGGCTGGGAGGGTGGGAACTGGGATGTATAGGGAGAGGCATCACCAGCAGAAAACAGGAAGTTGTTATCCCTCTGTACAGACAGTTGGTGAGACCCCATCTGAAGTACAGCATCCAGTTCTGGAGACCCCATCTCCGCAAGGACATAGACAGGATGGAGGCAGTCCAGAGGAGGGCAACTAAAATGGTGCAGGGTCTGCAAGAGAAGTCATATGAGGAGAGACTAAAGGAGCTTAATATGTATACCCTTGAGGAAAGGAGGAAGGGGGGGATATGATAGAAACGTTTTTTTTTTTTTTTTTGTATGATGGTATTTATCATCCCTGTGCACCTGACTGGACTTCCCTTCAGGCCCCCACATGGATTGCCCCATCCCGGTGCACCCGACACCACCTCCCACATCGCAGCCAGCCCCAGGTATCCTCGACATGTCCCTTGTCGGAGGGTCCCTTTACCTTCATAGGGATGAGCTCCTTTTGCCGTGATCCACGACTTCCAGGTGCTGCTGGAGGCAGCTGATGGAGGTCCAGGAGCCCGGGAGTGAGGATCCAGAGAGGTCATCATCTGACCGGCCAGGGAGCCATTTTCGTGATTTTTTTTCTCCAAGGAGAGATGTGCCATGACGTCTAGGCTTGCGCCGACGTCTGTCTCTCCCCAAGCATCGTGGGTCAGATGTCATGCTGAACAGCAGACACAGAACCATACCCTCACTCTCCTCCCGAAGAAGGCGAGCTGTCAGTGGACGCTCCGTCCTTCTCCCTCTGGCTGGCCCTCCAGCGACCCGAGTCCATTCCTGAACCCGGGTCACCAGCGTCACAGACGGAAATTCAACTGCTGCGCCAACGGGCCAGGAATGATAGAAACTTTTAAGTACCTCAGTGGAATCAACAAAGTCCAAGAGGGCAGCATCTTTCAGAAAAAGAGATGTGCAAGAACAAGGACACAATTTGAAGATAGGGGGGGGACAGCTCAGGGGCAATGTGAGGAGGTATTTTTTCACAGAGGGGGTGGTGGTCGCATGGAACAGCTTTCCTGAGGAGGTTGTGAGTCTAAAACTGTAGGAGAATTCAAGAATGTATGGGACAGACATAAGGCAATTCTAGTGGGGGGTAGGAAGAAATAGGCTGTTGGTTAACTAGGATCTGCGGCCTATCCTGTAAATAGAGAAATGGGCAGACTAGGGGGGTCAAGCGGTCCTTATCTGTCGTCAAAGTCTATGTTTCTATGTTTCTATTAGAGCGTAAGCCACTGATCAACTAGGGTCTGCGGTATTGCATTAGGTAGGGAAAAGGGGCAGACTGGGTTGGCCACACAGTCCTTATCTGCTGTCACCTTATGTGTTTCTATGTTTCTTAGGAGAAACATTGCTTCTCTCTATGAACTTCTGATGGCTTGCATAGTTTGTGATTTCCTTATGTGAAAATGTCAAGTTGCAAAGTTCAAACTGATGAATATCCTTTATTTTAACAAGCAGTACAATCTATCGCTGTACTATGCAACTCATCATTATTTATTTATTTATTTATTTAACAGAGTTTAGGATTACAACCTTTGAGTCAGGGACTCATTTACAAAGGCTCCACATCAGAAAAAACAAACATAAACAATACATATAGACATAGAATGGTAGCTAAAGGTTACAGTTTTTTTTAGTTATACAATATTGCAGAATCAAGATCAGCTATACATTGCATAGAACGTGTTACCGAGAGCTGTATTTTACAGTTTTCAAGAGAACAATAAGTTTGTTGATAGAAGGAGAGGGAGGAGGGAGGGAGGAGGAGTACAAGTTTGATATTTACAGCAAAGTAGAGAATTAGACAGATGTCTTGTGAGTGCAGCCAAAGGATGCATTGTTAATAGGTAATGTTTGGTAGCCCTATCGGTAGGAGCTCAGTGGCGGGGTGGTCCCGTGAGATGATAGATAGATAGATAGATAGATGACCCAGCACTAGCTGGTACATTGGCAGTGCTGTGAAGCAAGAATGTGCTCTTTGAGGGCTGACTTGAAAGGTCCTAATTTGGAGATGAAGGAGATGTCGGAGGGGAATTCATTGTACCAGGCTGGGGCCCTGTGTGGAAATGACCTTTGGGCTAAGGAGGTTCTAACCCTCTGGATGGATCACACCTGTCGGTTGGCAGTGCGGGTGTTGACTGAGGTGTGGGAGGATAGGAGAGAGGTAGAAACCTCCTAGGGGGTAAGCCCCAGGTGTATTTTCTTTGTGAGGAGATATGTTTGATAAACTAGCCTTTCATCCAGGGTGAAGAGATTTGTCAGGGCATATAGAGTACAGGTATGGGTACATTTGTCTGCCCCGGAGAGGAGTCTGCATGCTTTGTTTATGGCAAGGTGGATTTTGTTAAGGGCTGTGTGGTCAGCAGCCAAGCAGATAGTGAGCCCATAATCGACTAGGGAGAGGACTGAGGAGGTGACAGCCAGATTAAGGGCTTCCGGAGGTAGGCAATCCTTGTACCGATACAATAGGCCTATACAGACATTTATGGCTGATGATAGAGTGTCAATTTGTGAATGGAAGGAGAGGCTGGAATCAAATGTAAGGCCCAAGTATTTATATGTATGGACCTGTTCTAGAGGAAGGAGAGAGAAGGAGAGGATTGTTAGCTGCGCATTCTTGGCCTTATTCTGTTGGTGGGCAAAGAGCATGGTCTTTGTCTTTTTTACATTGACCACAAGTCTTTGGTCTATGAACCAGTTTTCAATCTGGTTAAATGTGTATTGGAGGGAGAACTGCAATACTGTGGGATCTGGGTGCAAGGCAAAAAGAACCGCGTCGTCCACATACAGTAGTAGGTTGCTGGAGCAGGAATTGGACAAGGTGTTTAGGTAGATGCTGAATAATAGAGGGCCGAGGATGGAGCCCTGGGGAACCCCAGAGTGGACTGGCAGGGTGGTTGAGAGGGTGTTGTTTATTTTGACACATTGTGATTTAGCTGTGAGGTAACTGGTAAACCAGGAGACGGGTCCTTGGGACAGACCTATGTGGCGGAGTGTGCTTAAGAGTAAGGGGTGGGAGACTATCAAAGGCCTTTGAGAGGTCGACGAAGACAGCTCCAGCTAGGTGTTTTCTAGCCAGGGCAAAGTGAATAAAATTAGAGAACTCAGTGACAGCCGTAGTTGTACCGTGCCCAGACCTGCAGCCATGCTGCTCCCTGCAAAGTAGGTTATGAGCAAGCAGGTACTCAGTGAGTTGGTTGGCTATAATTTTTTTGAGGGCTTTCGAGAGTGGTGGGAGAATGGATATGGGATAGTAGTTATTGGGGGAGGTGCTGTCACCACTCTTCAGTATTGGAGTGACTGTGGCAGTCTTCCAGGCTGCGGGGAACTACCCCAGATTTAGGGAGCAGTTAATGAGGTCAGTCAGTGGGGAGAGACTGTATCTAGTACTAAATGTAGGATTCTCAGATCAAAAGAATCTTTGCAATAGCAAGAGCCACTGAGTGCTTTAATGAGAAAAGGCCTTGCCTCATTCGTAGAGATCACCCTGAGATGGAAGGGGGGATGCTGGGTGTTAGGGGGCATGGTTGCAGGAGTGGAGTCGAAGAAGTTATTTGGGAGTACTGCACTGAGGTCAGAGAAAGATGAGTTGAGGCAGTTGGCGATGGGCCAGCAGGTCAGTGGTAGGGACATTGTTGACAGTTAGTAGGGGGGGAACTGGGATTTGCCATTAAGTTCATTGATATTGTCCCAGAACAACCGAGCATTCCCCCCAGGAGGAGGCAATGGTGATTTTGCAGTAGCAAAATTTGGCCTGTCTAATGGCCCAAGTGCATCTGTTACAAGTTGCTTTATAGGCTTGCCTGTCTGCCTGCGTGCCAGATGCGACTGCTTTATGCCAGAGGTTATCTCTGTGCTTTAGCTGTTGGAGCAGTGCAGGCATGACCCGGGGGCATTACATTTCTTGGATTGCACTTTTGCTAGTGGGGCATAGATGTCACATGCTTTATTAAAAGAACAGGTGAAATAATCAAGGGCTTCATCTATAGTAGGGGCCCGGGAGATGGGGGACCAGTCCCATTGAGTTAAGTATTTTCTTAGTTTTGTGAGGCCTCTGGGTCAGAGACGACGCTCGGCAATATAGTTTGGTTTGGGTTTCTGCTGAAGACACGACCAGGAAAAGAGGATGGGTGAGTGATCGCTTAGGGAGTCTGGAAGGACCACCAGGTCAGAGATTCTGTGGGGACTAGTGAGTTGTTTGTTCTGGCTTGCATTCCATATATATTCTATATGTTTCTCCTCCCCGTTATTTATTACTGAGGAAATTTGCATGAATATGTGGGGCCCGATTCCAAGTCACATAATGCAACTCGCTGGTGTATGTGAGTTGCACCATGCGGCGCTATGCCAGGGACCCTGCACTCTATTCCAAGACAGGCAGGGTCCCCGGCACCTACAACCCGCAACTTGTGGCAGCCTCAGGCTTGCACCATAGGAATGGCTCAATGGACCTTGGTGCTGCAAGTCACAGCCCACAGTTGACTGCCCCCCAGAGCCCCCCACCCTGTAGCACTCCCGCAATCCCCTGGGGACCATGGGGGGGGCTTGGCTGAGTGGCACAGGTGCATGGGGGGGCATGGCACAAAACGGACCCAAGGGCTCCCCGAAATTGGGGGATGGGGGCATCACTGTGCTGGGGGAGTCCATGGAGCAGTGCACTATGTGATACACAGTGCTGTGGGGGGGCATCCATCATTTTGCCAGGATGGATGCCCCTTAGACCACCTCCATGCTGGTCTAACCCACTGCGCCAATGCGGGACTGGAAATTGAGTAACTGGGTTACGGCAGCCGCCCTTCCAGAATAGGGCACAGGTGCTGCCATAACCCACCCTTGCACCATGCCACAGCAGGATGCAGGCATAGTGGATGGTGTAGCCCAGCTGGCGCAAGCCACCTGTGGCAGCCAATTACCCAGCCACAGCTTAAAATATAACTTGCGTGTCACATGGCACAGGTGCGATTACACATAGGGTTTGGCGATATCACCGCGCCTGTGGCTTAATGCAACTCTCTTGGAATAGCCTTAGAGTTTCTTTAGAGTTCATTTTTCTCTGTAACTTACTCCCTACTTCATGTCATAATCCTCTGTTGTGACATCACAATCTGTTGACATTGGAGTAACTGTGATGTCACAAGCAGTGCATTATGACTTCAAGTAGGGAGAAGCAATAGGAATAGATGAACTCTTCGGGAACAAAGATCCTGCTTTCATGCAAATTACCTCAGTAATAAAGAATGGGGAAAAGGAATACAGAACTAATGTGAAATACAAGCTCGACTGTCTCTAAATATTATGTTTGGTTAAAGTTCTCCTGAAGGTATCAGCTGCTCTTTAATAAAACTATATGATATTCATGCAGTTGTCTACTGGTACTATAATAGTTGCATTTATTCAGAAGATGGATGCTGTGGGATTTTAACCTGTGATTCCTGAAATGAATGCCTGCTGGTGTTACATTAGAATATGGGTTCATCAAATGTTTTGGGTTGGTAGGTGAAAGGGGTTATAGCAACTTGACTGCACATTTTTCATTTATTTCAATTTTTTTTCTAAAACAAATGGTTTTCACGAGATATGGATGTATGGTGCCAATGTGCATGCACGCGTACTTCACAATATGTTTACTGACATGCATGCTATTGTTGATTTTATTTCAATTTTGCCTCATTTCACTAACTGTAAACCCTCAGACACCTTTCTTTCACAGCCCATGCTGCCAGATTCATGTTTACCCCATGGCTCCCGTTACCAGCCACAATACTTTTGTTATTACATAGAAACATAGAAGCTGTCAGCAGAAAAGGACCTACTGGCTCACCCAGTCTGCCATAAGGTCCCTAGCTACTTTGCTACCATAGACCCTAACTGATCTCTGACCTTACCCCTCCCCAGACCTGTTACTAAGGTCCCTTTGTGTCTACCCCATGCATGTGTGAAACCTGTTACCATTTCGGTACTGACCACTTCCACTGGGAGGCTGTTCCAGATATCCACCACCCTTTCTGTTAAGAAGTACGTTATTTCTCCACATTCCCTCTAAATCTCCCCCTTCCAGCTTCATATCCTGCCCTCTTGTCCTTAAGCATCTCTTTCTGTGCAAAATGCCACCTTCCTGTACCTTACTGATACTTTTGAAGTATTTGAATGTATCTGTCATGTCTCCCCTTTCCCTTGTTTCCTCTAGAGAGTACATATTTAACTCCTTGAGTCTTTCCTTGTAGGGCTTATTGCTCTTCTTCATCGGTAATTAGAATTATCAAGCATGCCAGTACCACTGTTTTACCATTTCTTACTCATTGACTAGTGGCACATACAGTACCATTTTCCCATCTCCACAGCCAGCTGCCAAATGTCAGTTTATGATCACCTGCATACTGCTTCAACTGTTGCAATATGCAGTTGATAGTAAACTGTCATTTGGCAGCCAGCCAGGTAGCAGGAGCAGTGTATGTGTAGGTCACTGCACAGAAGGCTGCAGTCAAATTGGGTAGCATTTTATAATAATACAATTGTTTTATATTAGTGGAAGTGGATACTTTTGCTAGCTATATGTTTTTCCTTTGCCGGTAGTGGTGGGATTCAAACAAGCTGTTCCTGGAAATATATTCCCTATGTAGTGGGGTTTGAAAATGAGTTAAGCAATTGCTATGGTTGTATGGTGGGTGGGGGACTGGCAGTTGGACAGCATTGTTTACTTTATATTTAGACAATGACCAAGACAATCCCTGGTACAGTACCTGACTGGCTGAAAACATTCCAGAGATGTGCAGGTATTTTTTTAATAGAGCCCTCTGAAAAACTAGTGACAGTTCTGTGTGCCCCATTACTTAGGGTATCATTGGGCACCCCTAATTTTCAAACTGACCAGTCACCATTTTTTTCTGTTGCTTAGCGGATGAGTTGGCAGCTGGCCAAGGGCCCCGCCCACTTGATCTACACCACCACTCCACCCTCAAATGCCCTCACAAAACACATAAGTGACACACTGCTTTTTTTGTTACCGTGTAACCCCAAGGGTGCAGGCTTTCACCTTGTCTTGCCTTACGGCTCCCGTTCTCACACCCGACTGTCCTGAGACTCATTCTGCCTCCTAAGTCTCCATCTGGCCCCAGCAATGCATTTCCTTCAAGAGAGGGACTGAAGGAGCAAAGCTGCAGACCCACCATACAACTGCACCTGGAACTTGCAAATTGGTGGTCTGCGCATGCGCAGTAGCATGCTTCCCTTTTTAAACCACTCTTGTAGCAGAATGAAGGTTTCCTCCATGCTCCCTATCCCCAGACTCTGCTAACCATGGTCCAGAGACATGGGGGGGTGGTTGAGGACTCCCAAAAGTATCTACTGAAAGAGCACCAATGATTTCAGTGGGACTGCTTAATAAATATTAAAGACACACTTGAGTATTAATGAGCTCCCTGCATGGGGACAGTATAAAAGACAGCAGTGACAGGCAGGGGAGAACTTCTAAATCTTTGGCTTTGCACATCTAACAGCCACATATTCCCACAAAAAATAAAACAATTACAAAAAACAAAATGCAAGGTGGGGCAAGCACTGGGGTGGTGGTGTGCACAGAGTCAAAGTCCGTAATGAAATCAAGGAGGTGCATCACTCACCCCTCCACAAAGAGGCAAGGATACGTCTGTGATGTTTTCACATAATTTTATTCACAGATGACTGCCCAAAGAAAGCAGTGCTACAGCAGTGGAACGTTCTTACGTTTCACCAAAAAGGCTTTTTCAGGCTCCATGGAGGTCCCCCATGGACAGCTCACTATAATTTAGGTGGATGTTACAATCCAATTGATTTTATTTATTTATTATTTATTTGTTTATTGAAATGTTTCACCAGGAAGGGCACACTGAACAACAAGTTTCTCATCTCATGGTGTGTCCTGGGTGGAACGGGTCATGGGGATAAACAACATAATAATGCAATACATACATCGAGCCACATTAAACAGTTAGTGCAATACAATAGTGCAGAGCGAACTGAATTAAACAGTGCAAAACATACAAGTTTTAATACAACATTGATCAGCATAAGGACATTTGGTTCAAAAATACAGTGAAATACATAGCTGAAACAGGGTATTATAAGGTTGACAAGACTGAACATAAATCAAGTGACATGGCACAAGACAGATCTGGAGG
Source organism: Neoceratodus forsteri (assembly GCA_016271365.2). Taxonomy (NCBI): domain Eukaryota; kingdom Metazoa; phylum Chordata; order Ceratodontiformes; family Ceratodontidae; genus Neoceratodus; species Neoceratodus forsteri. The sequence goes on along the minus strand of CM057449.1, from coordinate 534,047,556 downwards.
AGGCAGTCAATGTAGAATCTTGATGTACAAAATGCTTCATGCCTGAAACACTGGAGTGCTGTGTTTGGTTTATCAGCTGCAGCCAGAGCACTGACAACGTCAAAGAGCCACAGCCCCTAGGATTATTACTATAAGGACCATGTGGTGAAGGTCAAGGAGGTCAAATTGCCAATGCATTCATAAAGCAAGACACCCTTGAAGACCTTGGTGCAGACTTTTGTGACACCCCTGCTTATAGAACTGTTACAGGCAGGTGAAAGGGGTGTCTCAGAAGCAGTAACTGAGAACACAGGAGATGGTGGTGGTATCAGGACCAGCTCTAGACAGTGTGATGTGATACATTTTAGGGGTCCAACCCAAGCGATATTGTTCCAGTATGTATAGGTTTAAGTGCGCAGCACCACCTGGTTATCAATGGTTTGCAGGGTTTGACCTCTGATGGTAAATTGTGCAAACATTGGTGTGTGACTATTGTTATATTGTATATGGGGAATTAAGGGAAGCAGATTTGCAAATGTGTCTGAAGGAGTAGGTTTGTGTTGTTGCTGCTGTAAAGCTGTGGATATCCCCATATACAGTGTAACAGTAGGCACACATTGATGCATGCACATTACTATCAGTGGTCAAGCCCTGCAAAATATTGATAACCTGGTAGTGTTCTACTTAAATCTATGCATAAAAGAAATATAGACTTTGATGGCAGATAAGGACTGCTTGGCCTACCCAGCCTGCCCATTTCCCTACCTATTGAATAAGCTGCAGATCCTAGTTAACCAACAGCCTACTTCCTCCTACCCCCCACTATTGGACAAAATAGCTCTGCGGTTGCACCCCTAAAATGTACCACATCATACTTCAATAACAAAACAAGCCAAAATAGACTATATCAATTAAAGCATTACATTTTTTGTAGGACATCTGTAAGAAACAAACAAAAAAAAAATTGTGTCATGTTAATGTATAGCAGCCATGTTGGATCTGATCAGAGTTTGTTATCATTTAGCTTTCAGAGAATTTTCAGATGTGAAAATGTATATATTGTTCTTGGCAGTTTTGTGTACTAAAGTGCTTGACAACATAGACTGTCTGAGAAGGTGAGACTTAAACAGCATAGTAGCGGAGGCAGTAGCAGCAGCAGCAGTTTATTACCAGCATTACTGATTTCTGGTTTGGGAGAGAATTTTCAGAAGTGAGAAATGCAGGGGTGTAGGATGGAGTGTGCAGGTGGTGCAACTGCACTGGGGCCCATGAGCTGGAGGGACCCATTCATTCCCCCTCAGACAGATGATCCCAATTGCCAGAATGTCCATCCCATGACCCGCTCCCATTCTGTAGTCTGATTTTGACAGATGAGGCATGCCTGCCACTGTGGCGTGCCACCCGGCCATCCTCCTGTCAGTCAGTTTTCATCCAAAATAAACACCCCACATGACAGACAGTAGGGGCCAGGGGACTCAGGAGCAGCCACCAAGCTGAGCCATTGGAAACAAAAATAGCGGTCGCCTGTGACTGACAGATGAGGATCATGAGGCAGCAAATGAAGAGACTGCTACTCTGCCTGCCCTGCCCATCAGTACTAATCTTTTACCAATGACCATGCCACAGTGGTGAGTTGGGGTGGGAGGGAGGTGGAGAGAGGGGATATCTGATCAATGTCATCATGTCAGCAGGTGCTCAGCTCTGAGGAAAAAAGTGTACGCCGTTATGGTTCAGGCTACAGTCAGTGCGGGATGGAGTATGCCAGCTAAGCCGCTCGGCTTGACGACTTGACTGACTAAATCAAAAAAACTAACCATTTTCTATTTCTTTAACACCTCTCAGTTCACCCGCCACCAGACACAAGTCACTGGTCCACCACATATATTGTGTGGGTGACAGCTGTTGCAGCTCAGCTACTGCTTTGTTTGAATTTGGGGGAGGGAGGAAGAGGAATTTCTCAGTAGTTGGAAGGAACGGTCATCAGAGAGAGAGACAGAGGGTTTAAGAAACCTCATTCTTTCATATTTTGCTAAAAAAATTGAATTACTCTACGGGGGTCAGTTCACATTCACACAAGTAATACAAACTTAGTCAAAGCAGAGAGACTGAGACTGAGACCACAGTCTCAGATGGTCACAAAGAGAACAATTAGGGGACTGAGCTGCTGAGGAGAAAGACAAGTAAGCTAGACAGGCCTAAGGCTATAAGGGATTAGTTAGGGTCATCGGGGAACAAGAACAAGAAGTTCTGGTGCTGCTGCAGAGTGTTGCATAAGCAAAAAAGAAACAGAAATTGGAAGATTAAGATAAAAGATTAGATTTTGATTATAACATAAAAAAACAAGCATTTGTCAATGCCGAGTGTTGATTGCTTTGGTCCGTTGAGCTCGCTCACTCCACCTCTGTCAGTCGCTCATTCTGTTTCTCCCGGTGCTGCAGGCTGCCCTTTTGTACTGGGCTCCTGCCTTCATTGGCACCTTTTTCTGCCCAAAAAGAAATCCACAGCTGTCCCAACAGAGCTCCATTGAGGTCGCTCACTCCCTCTGTCTCACTCGCTTATTCTGTTTCTCCTGGAGCTGCAGGCTGCCCTTTTATACTGGGCTCCTGCCTCTGTTGGCACCTTTTTCTGCCCACACAGAGAAATCCGCAGCAGTCACGATAGAGCTCTGTTGATCTCGCTCACTCCACCTCTCTCACTCGCTCGTTGTATTTCTCCCGCTGCTGCATGCTGCCCTTTTGTACTGGGCCCTTGCATGCATTGCTGCCTTTTTCTGCCCACAAAGGAATCAGCAGCAGTCCCAACAGAGTTCTGTTGAGCTCACTCACTCCCCCTCCCTCACTCACTCATTCTGTGTCTCCCAGTGCTGCAGGCTGCCCTTTTGTACTGAGCTCCTGCCTGCATTGGTGCCTTTTCCTGCCCACAAAGAAATCTGCAGCAGTCCAGACAGAGATCAGTTGAGCTTGCTCATTCCCCTCTCTCTCTCTCGCTCAATCCTAATCTGTCCCAAATACTGATTTCTGACAGCAACTGCAATATTCTGTGCCAGAAGCGTGAAAATACATTTCACCCAGGATGTGAAAAATGACAGCTGTACTGTTCATAAGGAGGTGTGTAAAAATGCCAGTGTTGAAAATCTGGTGTGAAAATAGTACTAATTTGTGAAGTTACAAGGGTGTGTGGAAACTGCACAATGCACACTCGTAACAGAGTCATTTTATGGAGATTCATCACAAAATTTTCAACATAGGCATTTTAAGACCTCTGCTCATGAACAGTGTCACTATGATTTTCTTAATGTGTCCCAAACACTGAATTCCCACAGTGACCATGCTATTTTACGCTGGAAGAGAGAAAACACATTTTGGCCAAGTTGTAAAAAATGACAGCTGCACTGTTCATAAGGAGGTGCAGAAAAATGGCAATGTTGAAAATCTGGAGTGAAAATATTGCAAAGTTGCGAAGTTACGAGCATGCATGGAACCTGTGTAACACACGCTCATAACACACTAATTTTATGGACTTTCATCACAACATTTTCAACATGGACATTTTAGTGTCTCTGCTCAGGAACAGTGTCACTGTGCTTTTCTTAATGTGTCCTGAACACTGATTTCTCACAGCGACTGCGCTATTCTGTGCTGGAACTGCAAAAACACATTTCAGCCGGGATGTGAAAAATGGCAGCTGTACCGTTCATAACTAGGTGTGTAAAAATGGCAATGTTAAAAATCTGGACTGAAAATATTGCAAATTGGTGGAAACTCTGAGTGTATAGCAACTACTGCACAATGCTGCGCTAAGTAAACAATCATTTTTGATTTTCCCCACCAAATTTGCAACATACACTTTTGAGACCCTGCCTCATGAACGCTGGCAGTGTCATTTCATTAATCAGTCAAGAAAGGTGATTCCACGCAGTGATTGCGAAATCACCTTTCGGGACTGATTAACGCCATGACAGTGGCTGAATTCATGAGGAAGGGGCCCAATAACCCCATGTTGAAAATTTGTTGCCAAAATTCCATAAAATGCCTGAGATATGCAAAAAAGTTGAAAAAGCCCTATCTATGCCATTATACAGCTCACTGGCATTTCCTCAGTTCGCGGTCAGCTTTGAAGAGTGCAGACATGTTCCCAGTCCACCGAAGAGCATCGCGCCGGACTCCGGAGGTAAGTATGAGGTGAGGGCACAGGGAGAGCACAGTCGCGCAGTGGGTAGGCAGCGGGTTGTGGAGAGGGGCCAGGAGACTGCAGAGACCATTTTCTTTTACGGTTTAAACAAGGAAAAAAAAAACATTGCGGGATGGTGTTTTTCTTTACAGGGACATTGGGCATGCTGGGGTGAACTCCCAGCATGCCACATGAATGTTTGGTGGGGCTGTAGCTGATGGGGGATTCAGCACCCCTGTCAGCACATATTCAGTGTTAGGGGAGAATAGAGCTGACCGTTTTGGCGAGGGGGGCCCATTATGCCGACAAGGAGTGGGCTCCCTCTTCGGCAACCTGAACTCATGCAGGGACTTCAGCTGATGGGGATTGGGGCCCCCGTCAGCAAACACACACTATTGTGGGGGGGTACATGCTGCTGAGGGGGATTGGGCACCCCCTCGGCACTGGGGGCTCACTAATATTGTTTGTGAACACGGTGGCAAGCCGCCGCCATGGTAACAAACAATATTACAGTACCAACCTTCCACCCAGCAATAATGGGTCACCCCCTCATTGCAGTGGAATGGCTGATGCTGCAATAACAAGGCAGCCCCTGATTGCAGTGGCTGAAACATTTCAAGGTGGTGGCATGCTGGCTGAACTAATGTCAGCAGCAGCATGCCACCTCATTGGGAAAAGCAGGCCAAGCCTTTAAAGGCTGTGGGAGCACTGGCCACAACAGTGCCGCACCTCCACAACCTGCTTCTGGCAAGCTGCCGAAATATGTTTCTTGTGCATGCACACAATCAACATAAAAAATAAGAGAAAGACAGAGACTCAGGGGGGACTGGAGGAGTTTGAGAAGAGGAGGAGGAAGGATGTCTTAAAAAATTATACAGACTGACTTAAAGGCAAGCAAAGCCCATAGCCCAGGCCCCAGAAAGCCAAAGCAAAGGCAGGGCTGGCCCAGCTAGGCTGGTTTGTGCAGTAAGCTGTGCTGCATACTAGCAAATAGCAAAAGAAACAAACTAGAAAGAAAAATGTTTTTGATTATAAAAAGTAAGATAAAGGCAGAGACTCGGGGGACTGGGGGAGTTTGATTGAGGAGGAGGAGGAGGAGGAGGAAGGATAGTCTAAAAAACTATACAAAGACTTAAAGGCAAGCAAAAGCCTTAGCCCAGGCCCCAGAAAGCCAAAGCAAAGGCAGGGCTGGCCCAGCTGGGCTAGTGTGTGCAGTGAGCTGTGCTGCATATTAGCAATATGAAACAAACAGGAAAGGAAGATTTTTTAGATTATAAAAAGAAAGAAAAAAAATAATAAATTAGAGAAAGATAGAGACTCAGGGGACTGGGGGAGTTTGATTGAGAGGAGGAAGAGGAGGATCTTCTAAAAATCTAAACAGACTTATAAAGGCAAGCAAAGTCCATAGCCCAGAATGCCAAAGACAGGGCAGGGCTGAGGGCTGGTGTGGTGTGGTGTGGTGTGGTGTGGTGTAGTGTGTGTGCATGTGTGTGTGCATATGTGTGTGTGCGCACACGGATTTGCTCGCAGTGAGCTTGATGACTACATCTGCTGGGTCAACAGCATTTTTTAAAAGATGAAAGAAACCTAAAAAAAAGTAAGAAAGAATAAGACTTGGGGGGAGGGAGAGGAAATCATAGAGAAAGGCTGGTGGTGCGAACTGACTGCTGCAGCAACACCTGAAGCAAGGCCAGTCTGATGGTCCAAGGAAACTAAACAAAGAAAAGCCTTTAAAAGAAAACATTTAAAAAAGGCTTTTTGAAGGGGAGAAAAGGGATTTTGGGGGGGTTATCGAGGGGAAAGGTGGTGGGGGAAAAAAGAAGATAAGAACAACAGAGGGGTCAGGTGGCCCAAGGAAATACAAAGAAAGAAAAGCTTTCAGAAGGATAAAAAAGAGAAAGCATTTTTTAGGCTTTTTGAAGGAGAAGAAGGCAGACTGGGGGTGGTGCATTGGAAAGGTAGGTGAAAGAACACCTGAAGAACATTTTCAGGGTCAGAAGGCCAAAAGAAACAACAAAAAAGAAAACAGCTGTTACAAGGCCAAAAAAATAAAATAGAAAATCAAGTTAAAAAAGGCTGTCTTGAAGTAACAGAGTTACGCACCATAAGCATCTATTACTCAGTTTCATGCCTCTCCCCACCCGTATCAAGAACACACACATTGTTTAAGTACATTTTACAGTAGCCCCTTGCTATAATGAATGGCTGGGGAGACATATCATGCATCGTTATAGCACCTAATTCATTTTAGTGAGGGACGCTATACTGTTTGTGGTTTGTGGTTTATGCTACCGCTTATTGAGACATGAGGGGATACTTTAGTATAATTGGTCTGGGGTAGGGGAGAATGATTAGTGCCATGTGCTTTGTGCTTTGTTTTTTGGGGTTTTTGGAAGCTTAAGTGTTAGGTGCAACTTTCTGTGCTCAGTTAATTCGGGAAACATTACTGAGGTGCCATAAAAAAGTCGGTCATTTTAGTTTGTTTATTGCGTTTTGCATTTGCGACCTCTTTCGCGAAAGAAACTAGCTGCCTTAGCTGAATTACTTTGACAGGGCCTACCGCTTGACTAGAAAGCCACTCCAGCCCGATCTCCAGTCCTCAAATTGCTTCCGAGTGTGTTGGTGGCGGTGGTGGCTCCTCACTATCCTCCTCTTCCTCTGTGTCTTCTGTTTCCTCAGATAGTATGGATGTATAGCTGCTGTTGCAAACCACTGAGACTATTTCCATATCAGAGAGGCTCTCTGATGTAACCAAAGCATCATCTTCAGTCATCCAATGTTCAACAGTCACCTCGGCATCAGCACTGTCTATCAGCTTAAGGTCTGCTGCCATTTGTACAATCTGTGCTGTGTCATCGCCTTCCAGCTCCTCCTCTGGAGCAATGTCATCAGCAAAGGTGGATCCAAGGGTTGCTGACCAGCAGTGAGCAATTTTTGCCTGGGACACATTCTCCCATGCCTCACCCACTAAAGCTGCCATTGATTTTAAGGTCAGTGCTTTAATGAATTCTGTCACCTTGTCTATAGAAGCAGCCACCAAGTTGCCTAAAAAGTGTTTTCTGTAGTGTTTCTTGAAAGCAGCAATGATACCACAATTAAGTGGTTGTATGCAGGAGGTCATATTCTTTGGGAAAAAGACTGCTTGTATTTTACCATCTCTGGAGCACAGTTCTGACTCCAAAGGATGAGTGGGGCATTGGTCAAGCAATTAGGCTACAATTTCTATTTTCAAAGAAAAGCACGCACAAAGGGCACAAAATGGTAAAAAAAACAACTCTCTCTAAATAACTCGCTAGTCATCCAGGCATTCTTGCTGTGCCTGTAGATTAAAGGGAGCAAGTTCATGTTTACATGTTGAAAGCATTGTAGGGTTTTAAATTTGTCGATGCACAGGGGTTTCAATTTAAGGTCACCAGTAGCATTGCAACAGAATAAGAATGTAACCCTGTCTTTGGCCACTTTAAACCCCTTACTAGCGTTTTCTTCTTCTCTGCTTGCTAGTGTCACTTCAGGTAAGCATTTCCAAAATAAGCCCATTTCATCTATATTAAAAACTTGATCAGGACAGTAACTCCCATCAGCAAGAAGCTTTTTAAGCTTTGATAGGAGCTCTGCTGTGGCAGCATCATCACAGGATCTTTGCTCTCCAGTAACAGCTACCCTCCTGATGCCATGCCTCCTCTGAAACCTCCAAAGCCAGTCAGTTGTTGACTTACGCTTAGAGGTTTCACCATAAATTTCTTTTTCAAACTAGCTGGCTTTCTCCCTAACAATGCTACCAGAAAGTGGGATGCCACTAGACCGCTGCTGACTAAACCAAAGCTGTGTTGTTTGGTCTATCTGTGGCTCATCAGCACGTCTTAGTTTTTTCTTTTCAGAGCAGAGAACTCTTCCGACTCTTGTACAAATTCTCTAAGTGAATCCTCCTGTTTGTGCCAAGTACAAATGGTGGACTTACTATAACCAGTTTCCACTGAGATTTTCCCCAAACTCTTTCCTGATTTAAGCCTGTCCAGAATTGATAACTTAGTTTGGACAGAGTATCCTGAGCACTTCATTGTGAGTTGACAGAAAGAACTCTCCAATAGAAAGGGGACTCATTACCGCACAGCCATTATTGTGACCACTCACAATCTGACTCAGTCTGAATGGTGAGTGACACAAGTATAATTTGTTATAGCCGATATTCACTATAGCGAGATTCGTTATAGCGAGGGGCTATTGTATTAGACATAATTATAATAGAGTGTCCAATCTGAAAAACATAATTTCCCCTTTATCAATCACAATAAGCCAGTGTTCCTGATCATAGTGCATGAGTGATGTCTAAATATGTTTAGCCAGTGCCAGTTCAAAAAGTTTTTAAGTAGAAAAATGTTGCGTGTTCCATCTAAGCATCTCAGTGGTGCAGCAAAGAGAAAGCTGAGCAAAGAGAAGGCTGAAAAATTAAAGAAGTTACAAAAAAATGTCAAGCTTGTTAAAGAAAGACAGTGCAGACATTTCCAAGAAGGACAGTGATGTTTATAGAGATGAACATTTAGTGATGATGTCCGGCAAGTTGTTGTGGATACTGATGTGGGTGACTCAGTGCCACCGGACACTGAAGAACACATCAATAATAATGAACATGATACTGGTAGTGACATGAAGGTTGACGATGCAATAAGGGACAGTGTACATAGCAGTGAAGCGAGAGATAGTCATGGTGAAGGTACCTCAGCAATGATTGAAAGTAACCATGTGCATCTTGATAAACTGGCTTCAGAAAAATCCCCCACTGACAAAGCACACTTCAATGAGCCCCACAGTGCTCAAGACAAGAGGTTCATAATATCACATGAGCTATGCCAACCATCACTATGAGAAGGTAAACAAAGCTGGTGTTAAACTACAGTGTTCATAGCTGTGTTACTCACCAGCATTAGCGTATATTGGCAGGCTTGTTGGCTGTTTTATACCAACAAGGATAGAGCTAATACTACAGGGATGAATGGACTACGTGATTGGAGCTATCTGTCAGCAAAAATAGACTTGCATGATAACTCAAACCTCCACCTTCAGTGCTGCATGGTACTGGAACAATGGCATTTGCACAAGACATTAACAGAAGATCTGGAAGAATCTATCAAAAAAGAAGCAAATTTCTGTAGGCAAGTGCTTGATAGAATTGTCAATGTTACACTGACTTTGGCAATGTCTAACCTGGTGTTCAGGGGCTACAGGGCAAATATAAGGTCCAGTGCAAACTGTGGAAATTTTCTTTCCATTATTACACTTCTCACAAAGTATGATCCAGTTTTGGAAAACCTACTGAGTTTGCCAGAAGGAACAGTGAAATATCTAAACAGGTAAGCCTTGTGAATAGGGATTTTTGGAACCCTAATGGCTGTATCACTGTATAAATAAAATTTTACCATACCACCATATCATATTTAAGCCCTGACATACAGAATGAATTGATTGGAATACTTTCAAACTATGTCAAGGACAAGATAAGAGATGATGTCAATAAAGCTCCATTCTTTTCTGTCGTTATGGACACCACTCATGATGTTGCAAAAAATAATCAGCTCAGTCAAGTGATCCGCTATGTGTCGATCAATACTGATGAAAGAGGAAAACCAAGACACATTAAAATAAATTAGTCTTTCTTGGGATTCACAGAAGTAGAAGACCAGTCAGCAGCTGGTTTGGAAGAGACGATTATTAACAGTATTGAAAATCAGAGGTTGCACATATCCAAAATGCGAGGCCAAGGTTATGATGGTGCTGCAACTATGAGCGGCATATATGCAGGCGTGCAAGCAAAAATTAAAGCCAGACAAGCAAAAGTGACCTATGTTCACTGCGCTACGCAAAACTTGAATTTAGTCCTGAATGATGCTCTGTCAGATGTACCAGAAGTGAGGAACTGCTTTGGTGTAGTAGAAAATCTGTACACGTTCTTTGGACACAGCATAAAGCATTGGCACATGCTGTCATCATTTGCATCCACCTCTGATGTCACCTTAAAGAGGTTATGTCCAACCAGATGGTCATCATGGTATGACTCCTTAGTGGCTCTTCGTTACCATTTTATGGATATCTTTGAAGTGTTATCTAAGATAATACTTAGTAGTATGAAGAAATCATGGAGGTAACAGTTCTGAAGTCACAAATGGAGAAGTTCCTATTTGAATTTTTAGTTGTACTGCTCACCAAAATTTTGAAATTGGTCAACTGTGTTTCAAAGCTGCTGCAGTCACCACAACATGACCTGAGCAAAGCTGCCACACTCCTTCAAACTGCCCACAGTAGTTTGCAGGAATCCAGAAACAAATTTGAAACCTTTCATGAAACCATCATAGAAATGACCAAAGCTTGGGGAATATCAGAGAAATTGGAAGAGCGTAGTGTGCCAAGAGAAAAACAGTTCCACGATGAACTCTATGAAGACTATAGGCTTACATCTGCAGAAGAAAGATTCAAAGTTACTGTGTTCTACACAACACTGGACAAAGCCATCTCACAACTGGAATGCTGCTTTGTAGGTTTAAATGAAGTAGTGGCCACATTCAATGCTATTCACCCTTCCACACTGACTTCAGCTACTGACAATGACTTATATGTTGCCAGAGAAAATCTGGTCTAACTATATGACTCTGATTTGTCACCCTCACTCCCAGGCCAACTGCTGTCATTCAGGCTTGTCTGAAATCAGACATTTCAAGGAAATCTACAGTGAAGGAAGTAGCTGAACTGCTGTGATTGAAAATCACGCTTTTGCTTCAAGTTTTCCGGACATTTGTATGGCATACTTACTGTTTATGACAATACCAGTAACAGTGGCAACCACAGAGCGCTCATTTTTAAAACTAAAACTTATCAAGAGTTATTTAAGAAGTACAATGGTGCAGTTTATTCTCTTATTTAAGAAACACAATGGTGCAGTTTATTCTCCAGTATTCCTTTGTGCAATGATGCGTTACTGTATTGCATTCTGTATATTTTATGTTGTTTGTATCATTGCTGTATTTGAAACTCTGTTTTTGATGTAAATCTCTGTTTCTAATAAGTATGTTGTTTAAGGGGACCTCCTTGCAAATGAGCATGCTCAATGGAATCTATTCCTTCACAATAAACTAAACTGAACTGAACTGAAGAATGACTCAGTGGCCTTGCTCTTTTATCCATAGAAAATGAACGTGCGAGGAAATTAAATGGCTCCAAAATCAGTGATGTCTTCTCTCAGTAAAAAGCACAGGAAAAGGCCACTTCACTAGGTGAGTGACAGTGTACCCATTTTTTAACCATACATGGGGGGCATTTCATTCCTTGCACCAGGACTCATGCCAACCATGCTATGCCACTGGAGAAATTTATATGTTGTGCTTGACAGTTTTGTGTACTAAAGCGCTTGACAACACAGACTGTCTGAAAGGGTGACTTAAACAGCATAGTAGGGAGGGCAGCAGTTTATTGCCAACATTACCGATTCCTAGTTTGGGAGAAAAATTTCCAGAAGTGAGAGATTTATACAATATATTGTGCTTGGCAGTTGTGTGTACTACAGTGCTTGACAGCACAAACTGTCAGAGAGGGTGACTTAAACAGCATAGTAGTGCCAGCAGCAACAACAGTTAATTATCAGCATTACTGACTTCTGGTTTGGGAGAGAATTTCCAGAAATGAAAAATGTATATATTGTGCTTGGCAGTTGTGTGTACTAAAGTGCATCGACAACTAAGACTGTCTGAGAGGGTGAATTAAGCAGTATAGTAGTAGCACTGGCACCGGCAACAGCAGTTTATTACCAGCATTAATGATTTCTGGTTTGGGAGAAAAATTTCCAGAAGTGAGAGATTTATAGAGTATATTGTGCTTGGCAGTTGTGTGTACTACAGTGCTTGACAACACAGACTGTCCAAGAGGGTGACTTAAACAGCATAGTAGTGCCAGCAGCAACAGCAGTTTAGTACCAGCATTACTGACTTCTGGTTTGGGAGAGAATTTCCAGAAGTGAGAAATTTATATATTATGATTGGCAGGTGTGTGTACTACAGTGTTTGACATTTGGACACTTGGGCAAATCAAGGGAGAACAGAAGTAATGTGTATTGTGATTTACACACAACTAACACAAAATGCAAAAAGGACAGTGTCAGGGGCAATGACGTGCAGCACAGTACCATATGGCAGTGGCAGTACTACTAACCTGTAGCTGCCTGACATATTTACTCTGGTAGTTGAGAAAGATTTCAGAAAAGATAGTGAGAAACAGAAAGAAAGGAAAGGTGCAATGTATGGAAATTGGAGACAGAGCATCATGAAAGAAAATATAGATGGGAAAGAACTGTTTTGTGTTTTTTTTAAGATAGAACTGAAGCAGACAGTATAGAAATACAGACAAGTGGAACAATAAAGAAATGTACATTCAATTTTTTTTCAAGATTTTTAATATTTTTTGTTATAAGAAAAAGAGTAAGTGTAGCACAGACTTGCAAAAAAGACAGACTTTATATAGAAAAGGAAAGGCATGAGTTTTTTTAAACAGCATCACTGGCCCCAACCCCAAAAGTGCCAGCACCACCACTTGCACTACCCTGGCACAGCTCCTCCATCCCTTCTAACAGCTGATATTGGTTAGCCAAGATTCCTTTCATCATCTCCATAACAGTGACCTTATATTGGAGGTCCCCATTCCCTCTCGTAAAGTACCAGCTCCTCAGTGATGCTGGCTGGTGTCCTTGTGGATGCTGCTGCTGCTGGTTCTCCTATCAGTGCCAAAAGATGTCCTGCAGCCCCTTCAATGGGGTTTGCCCACTGCACCTCTCTCACTCACCACTGGCACTGACTGTGCAGCACCTCTGCAGGCATAGAGGGATGACCACCTCCCCCACCACCACTTGCCACCTCTTTCTGATGGGCTTCCCACAGCTCACCATGACGAATTTTCAGTTGGATTCTCTGGCCACCTGTGCCCAAGTGTGTCCCTTTTTTCCCCCTTAAACCAAAAGGAAAAAAGCCGCCCCACCAGGCCAAGTGTTCTGGTGAGAGTAAAGGCCAACCATATGCAAAGAACTCCAGCACCACTCACTGCAGAAGAGGATAAATAAGACCCAAACAAACGAATCAACAAGCAACTTGCATGTTGAAAAATAATGTAATTTAATTCAGTACTTTCATACATAGGCCCAGATATTCAAACTGTGCCCAAAAAGTGCGCAATAGCAGGACCAAGCGCAAGTCCATTGCGCCCATGCGCAAGAGGCGCGATATTCAAAAAGTGAGCCGGCCAAACTGCGCCTACAGCCGATGACTGAATATTGCACCACCTGCACCATAGCGCAACTAGGGAGGGGAAGCTGAGCAGATCAGATGTGCCATAGCGCAACTAGGGAGGGGAAGCTGAGCAGATCAGATGTGCCATAGCGCAACAAGGGATGTGCAGCTGAGCAGTCCAGAGGTGCTATAGCGCAACCAGGGATGCCTCCCAGCAGCAGGGCAATGCAACCGCACAACCAGAGAGGTAGGGGCCCACCACCCATGCCACAGATGGGCACAGGAACACACAGCAGAACAGACATCGTCTCCCCACACCCCATGCACTGCACAACTGGGGGAGGGCTGGAATAACCACTGGCCCGTGGAGACAAGCACCCAACCCACAGCTGGGCCATGGTGCCCCATCACACCCCCTGACAAGCTGTGACTGGGACACAAGGAGGGCTGATCACCCCATGCCACACCATCCCCCCAATGCAGAGCACACCCTGCACCATGACCCCTAGACACCCTGCCCTGGAGCAGCATCCACCACTGCAGGAAACCCCATGCATGCCACCACCCCCACTGTGACACTGCAACCCTGTGCACCATAGAACCATGCAAGACAGCCCCACCATGAGCACCCATCAGTGGGTGGCAGCACACAGCAATGCAACAACAGCATACACAGTGCCACCATGCACAGTCCCCCCGAGGTACTGCTGAGAGACCAACCATGCGTCGGCACACAAGGTACCCCACATGGGACAGGGCTTGCCCCGGACACCACCACTAGTGGTACAGCACCCTTCACAGTCTCCCAATGACACACTCCGACCTAGCACTGGCCACAACAGCCAGCACAGACACCCACAGTGGTGCGTGGAAGCATGTACCACACCGGATGCCACACAGTGCATGGACAGACACCCACCTATACCCAAGGGCACAACAACACAGGGATGCAGTGGTGGGGCAACCAAGCCCCCAGCATGGGCCCATGTAAACTGTGTACACACAACCCACAGTTCTCCATGGCACTGGAGTGCCAGCCACCCTGTGCAGGCACTGTGGACCTGTACGCCACCAGCATTTTCCCAGAGCACAAGTCACAGACAGTGGTGCATAACATCCCCTGCAACACACACATGCCACAGCATGGAAGTGGACAACAACTGTGGAGGCCACAGTGTCACCTGAGGCAGACATGCACCACACCAGTGACAGGAGGCAACCCAGCAGTGTGACGGGTACAGTGGCTGCCCTGCATGGACTGCCACCACTGACATGCCAGCAGACTGTGCAGGTCACAGACATACATGGGTGTCAGCTGCACAGGCCATGGACGGGCTGATAGGGGTGCCATGGACACAGAGCACGCACCATGGACCACTGCACACAGTCATCCAGTGCACAGGGCACAACACACACACCACAGACACTGACTGATAGCTACCCACACACCATAGTCACCTCCACATGGACACACGCACATACCCATGACCGCACCACCCCTGCCGCCATGCGCATCACTGCAGCTGAGCACCTATAGCCCACTGCAAATCAGAGACCACCACAGTATTCATATCAAAATAACTGTATTAAAACAACATATAAAAGTTAACTATTTACAACAATATATACAAGGTGGGGGGGAAGGCCACAAACAAGGTGGGGGTGGGTAAGGGGCAGGGGTGGACAAATGAGACAGGAAAGGAAGGGTGTGAGGGTGGGTCCAGGGGGGTAGGGGATATCAGGGGCAGAGGGACTTCTAATGGGAGCACCACTCCACGCTCTGGCTCCATCGCTGTCTGTGCCTCCTCAGGACCCCGGTCTCATCGATCCTGCGAAGGATATCGAGTGACGCCCTTGCCACCTGCAGGACCTCCTGCAGTACCTCCCTGATGTCTTGGAGCTGGCATGTACCTAGGACAAGGGAGCACAGTCAATAGGTGTGAATGCACAGCCCCATACAGCCCACCCACTGTGCATGGCACATGGCCATGGGACATACCTCTGTGATGGTGTGTGACCACCCACAGTGATCACGTCCACATGACCTGCCCACCCAGGTGCATACAGCCATGCGGAACGCTGCACACACCCACCGGCCAAGTCACGCACAGCACCACCGTGGCTGTTTAGTGACATGGCTATGTGGTGCAAAGGCAATGGCACAGCCATGTACCTGGTGCACGCATGGACCACCATCAACGCACTCCCAGACGTGCATTGCCACTGGACAGTGCTGACTGTAACAAGTTGCGTGCATGGCAGTGGTGTCGATGGATGGTGGCCATGCCCCGCTGCCCACCCTGTTACACAGCATGCAATAGTAATCATGGAGGTATGGCACTCACCATCATCGGGCCGGTCCCTTGGGCGCTGTGGACCCTCGCCCTGCCTGGCCTCCCTCTCCTCTTCATTGTGCCGCAGCTCACGGGCCAGGTGCCATTCCTCCGGGCCTGTGGTGCAAACATGGAGAGAGGAACATCAGTACAATCCCATAACAAAGCCCCCCTGCCCCCAGGTGTTTGCCCTCACACCCAGCCTGACCCACCCACCCCACACCCTGATAACACCACCACAGCCAACCCTGGACAGTCCCTCCCCATGTGCTGGACACATACAACTGTGATACCCATATGGAAGAAAAAAGTGTGTTGACGTAACACCTACCTGACTGTGGCACTGTGCCCCTCCTGGCACGTCCCCGCAGGTGGGCTAGCAGCTCCCGCTCCCTCCGCTGCAGGTCCCCATACCTGTGGTGGCACTGCTTTGCACTTCTCCCCCATCCAGTGACCTCCTCCAGTGCAGTGGCCACCTCCTCCCACACCTGGCTCTTGGACCTGTCCAGGGGTGCCTCCCTGAACAGTGGCCCATGGTGTGGCTCCACTATGGCCACTAGGTTGGCCAGCTCTAACTGAGTCCACTGAGCAGCTCTCCTGTGCATCATTCTCTCTGCTCAGTCTGCAAATATAGCGCTCTGCAGCATGGCTCCCCACGTGCAGATGCTGCGAGGTACAGTGCTGCCATTCCCTATCGCGCTGTCACCGAACAGCGCGATAGTGGTGCACCCATGCCTGACGCATGGTGCCTAGGGGGCCAAGGTCAGGCACAGGGTCAAGGGTCTCTGGTGCACGGACACACACAGCACCATTGGAACCCAATGCATGTAGCACGATTGGCTGCTTGTGTGTTACTGCCAGTAGTGGCCTACCGCGCTGTTGCCCCAGTGTGCCTATGATGGCCCAGTGCCACAGCGCCATGTAGGTGAACATTGCTATAGCACCACTGGCACAATGGTGGCCGTGCCCTGCATTGCTTCCCGTGCACAGCACATCAGCAGCACGGCAGACGCCTGCGTCAGCAACCCATGCATGCACAGTGAGGTGTGTACTACACATGTCACAGAACTGTGCCATTGGCTCAGCATGTTTAACACAATTGCGCAAAGCACAACAGCATGATATTCAGCCGTCACATGCAAAACAGCTAATCAGCCATGCAATGGTGCAGCACTGCAGTTTGCATCCACTTAAAGTTGCGCCTCACCTCATTTGCATGGGTTGTGCTATAAAAGTGCGACATTGGGCTTCAGTGGCCATAGTCAGTTACTGCAGTCTATTGGTGAGTTGCATGCTGTTTGCGAGTGTGGACTGTGGATTTAGGGACATGCATGGGACTGCACAGTCACAGGTAACAACTGCCATTCTTACAGGCTAAATAATGACTGAGCAAGTTGTGTGAGAGGAGGAACACAGTGGTGGGAGGAGGAGGAGGCCTAATTTCACCAAGGCCAAGACCGAAGCCCTGTTTGAGGCCTACCTGGATCAGGAGCTGCTTCTCAGCAGACGGCAGGGAACACCTCAAGCCCTTGCTGCTGCATGGGAGGAGGTGGCACGTGCTGTGAACCTGCATGGCAGCCACCAGCGCTCTGTGCAGGAGTGCAAGAAGAAGATGGGCACAAACAGGAGGAGAATAAAGGAGAAGGTGGCTGCCATCAGGGCAGCACAAGCTGCGACAGGTGGGGGACAGCCGGAGGTGGTACACCTGACCCCACAGGAGGAGAGGATTGCTGGAAGCATGCAGCATAGTGTTATTGAGGGTGTTCTGGGTGGTGGCTTCCAGACGGGTGGTGGCCCATCACTGCATGGTAAGTCATGGTCTGTCTATGGGGGGCAGGGTAGGTCACATGCAGTAACGCGACTTTGTTTTCCCTTACAGATCCTGAGCATCTGCATGGGTCAGCGGTGGTGGGCCTGTCCACTGAGGACAGTCAGCTGGAGATGGAGGAGGGACCATCCACCTCCACAGGTATATGTGGATCAGTGCGACAGTGGGCCCACCTGGCTGTCCACACTGATGTTGTTGTAACAGGTGCAGAGGAAGCTCTGCCCATGTCCCAGCATGACAGCGTCCACGGATGCCAGCATGCTGTGACACGGGCCAGTGCCGAGTCCGTCACCGATGATGATGTCGCCAATGGCTTGGGCAGTGACACGTGTGTGCCATGGGATGGCCACATATCAGGTAACATCATGGCCATGGCTGTGGGTGGTGCTGCCGTGGAGGCCTGCATGTCAGCACAGTCCCAGCCTGTGCCTGTCAGTGCCAGTGGGGCAGCACTGGTGTTTGTTCAGGACAGTGGGACTGTTGCGGCCACTGGAGTGGCACCACTGAGCCCTGGGGAGTGGCAGCTGGAGGGGCAGCATCAGCCATCAGCCAATGGGCTTCGGGGTACAGAGTCCAGCGGCGGTGTCTGTGCACCACCTGTGGACATGCACAGACCTGGTCCTGGTGCGTAGCACCCACCCTCAAGGGGTGCTGAGCATCAGGGCCGCGCACACCCTGAGGGACAGGATGCCGAGGAGGCAGATGACCTCTTGGACGAGCACACCTGCCTACTGCAAGCATCAGTCCAGCAGCAGATGCGGCTTGCAACATTGGTGGATGCACTGCGTGCGGCTCTGGAGTGGGCAGAGGAGCGTCGCAGCAGAGACACTGCTCTGATCCTGGCAGGGATGGACCAGTTGCAGGAGGATGTGACCGCTGCCATTGACAGGCATGCACAGGCATTCACTGCTGTCATGGCCACAATGGGCACACAGTCATGTGCCCATGCATCGCAGACACCACACAGTGCACTGTCCACCACCCATTCCCGGCGTCGTGCGACACCCTCCCTGTCGACACTGGTTCAGCTGTGGGCATCCCGAGCACACCTGGCGCAGGCATGTTCAGTGTGCTGCAGACCCCTGCATGAGCACGGTCACGTTCATGCAGTGGAACCCCTGGGGGACCATCGGTGCCACCCCATGAGGCCAGTGGTTGGCCTGTCAGTGCTGGCTGGTCTTGGTGGGGCCACCCACACATCCGTGGTGGCTGGGGCACTGTGTCGCATGACTGACCTGTCTCCCAACGTGGCTACTTTCTGGTGCTGCCCTGTGTGCATTGTGTCTTTCAGTGGGCAGTGCACGGGTGGGTACCCAGCCCTGCACATGGACATACAGTCCATCTGCACACCCTCCCGGCTGCTGTCCGCAGTTGTGTGTGCATGATGATGCCTGCAATGCGCTGTACACCAATGTGCAATGGTGCTCAGCATCTGACACACACACATGGACAGGCAGTGGGCATGGTGGTCTGTGGACATGTTTGTGGCTAGGGGTGGCGTTCTGGGTTGGTGTGCCTCCTACCCTTTGTGCAGGTTTGGTGCATTGTGTTTGTGTGTGCGTGTGTGTGTCTGTCTGCATGGCATGTTAGATCTCACCCATCCCTGGTTGTGTGTGTGGTTCCATGCCCAGCCACTTCCCTTGATGGCATGCACCCCTGGTGTGTGTCCATGTGTGGTTGTGGGTTGAGCCTTGGCCACTGGCGGTTGCACATGGCCCCATGACTTACCTGGGTTGGCTGAAGTGCTCCTCCGTGATGGTGTCCCGGTGCAGCTGTGCCAACCGGAGCAGTCGGGGGTCCCATCGGCCAAGGGGGGGCTGCCCATCACCATCATCACTGGCGTCCTCATCGTCCCCATCGCTGTCCCCCTCTTCGACCTGTACGGCTATCCCACATTCATTGGCCATGTTGTGCAGGATGCAACAGGCCAGGAATAGCCTGCAGGCCTTTGAGGAGCTGTACTGTAGGACACCGCCGGAGGTGTCCAGGCAACTGAAACATGCCTTCAGCATCCCAACACCACTGATGACATTACGTGGTGGCACAGGCTCTCATTGTAGCGTTGCTGCGATGGGGTTGTGGGCTGCCGGTAGGGTGTGAGCAGCCAAGGACGGAGTGGGTATCCACTGTCACCTGTGTGTGGAGGGTGGAGGTTAGTTTGGTGATCAGCATCAGCCTGCCCCGGGCCATGTAGGCCACTACCCATGTCACTTCTGACCATGCCCCCCCCCAGGCCTCATGATTGTCCATGTGGTTTGCATACTCACCCACTAGGTGTCCAGTGGAGATATCCCCACTCTCGAATCTGTGGCACAGTGCCGACGGGTGCCAGATGAAGGCATCGTGTGCTCTCCCAGGATGCGTGGCACATACATTGATTATGTGCCCCCTGGCATCGCACACCACCTGGCAGTTGATGCTGGCATAGCACTTGCGATTGATGTATGCGGCCCCCTCGGGGCCAGGTGGTGTATGGATGGCAACATGGGTGCAGTCTATTGCCCTTAGCACACCAGGCATATGTGCTACCCTGTGGAACTCCTGTATGTTTGCTGTGTGCTCCACTGGTGTGCTGGGGAAATGGATGTACTCCGCAGCATGTGGCAGCAGTGTGCTGAGGAATTGAGTGAGGTGGCGTGATGTGGCCGACTGGGTTATGCCTATGAAGTCCCCAGTTGGTCTCTGGAAAGTACCCGTGGTGAGCAAGCACATGCAAGCTGTCACTTTGGTCTCCACTGACAGGGCATGGCTCTGTCATGTGGGTGCCTGCATCACATCACTGCACAGCTCACAGAGCTGCCTCAGAATTGCCCGATTCAGGTGGTACTGGCCCACAATCTCGGTATCACTGTACAGCTTGAAGCTGGTGCAGGCTCGGTACTGCCTGTTGGGGGAATACCGCTGATGGGCCCTTCCACGGCCACGCCCCCCTCCTGCCCGCCTTCTCACCCCCCACATAACGGCCTCCATCTGGAAGGTGGCACTGGCCATGTCCCTGCCTTGTGTTCACCCCCCCAGCAGCTGTTACTGTATTCCCCCCGCTGTCCTCACTGCTACTTTCCCTGCACAGGGAACACCTGCCTGTGGTGGCCTCTGTGTTGTGTGGCACTTCCCCCTTCTGCACTGGCTGTGGCTCCCCACACCTTCTCTGTGCCTCTGTGTTCAGGGTACCCATTCCCTGGCCTGCCCTGTGTGTCCCTCCTGCCCTGTTTGTGTGGCTAGAGTTCAGCCTCATGTGCCTTCCCTGTAACGTTCTTGTGCCTCTCCCTTGTTCCTTTTTATTTTGGCTCATTTCTGCTATGGCGCAACTTCCGCTTGCTCGCCTATTGGGCATGGCGCAAGTTGTTGAATATCGCACTGCACCATTTATGCATGGTTCCTCCCTCTTCAGTTGTGCATGTCTTCATTATCATTGCGCTGTTGCTCAGCATGATTTGGGGGGTGCAACTGCCTCCTGCTGAATATCACAGAATGGCGCATTTTCGGACTTGCGCAGGCACAACCCTATTGCGCATGGCTCAACTCTTTTGAATATCTGGGCCATAGAAAACAGTCAAAAATACCATATACCTTCTAAACAGGGACTCAGGTGAGAACCACAAGCCTCCTACCAGTTTCGCTTCAGAGCATCATCAGGGAATGTTCAAACAGGTGATGCACTCTGCTTTTAAAGGCAAAATTTAAAGTGACAGTGTGTTCCAAAAAAAAAACACTTCACTCTAGAGTGACATACACCCATAATAAAATATTCATATAAAAAATATGTATGCAAGAATGCATATATGAATATAAATGAACAATAGCACACTACAAAACAGATGGGTCCAACAAGTCCAAATACATATCTCAATTACTAATCAGTAATACACATCATAAACACCTGAAAAATACAAAAATACAAAATGTACTCCAAAAAACAGTTGAATAGTATATAATTTAGCATTTGGACCATAACATACAGGAGAAATCATAGAAACATAGAAACATAGAATTTGATGGCAGATAAGGACCACTTGGCCCACCTGGTCTGCCCATTTCCCTACCTGATGGATAAGCTGCAGATTCTAGTTAATCAACAGCTTACGTCCTCCTACCCCCCTCTAGAATTGCCTTATTCCTGTCCCATGCATTCTTGAATTCTCCCACTGTTCCTGACTCCACAACCTCCTCAGGAAGGCTGTTCCATGCATCCACAACCCTACCTGTGAAAAAATACTTTCTAACATTACCTCTGAGCCATCCCCCCTCTATCTTCAAATTGTGCCCCCTTGTTGTTGCACATCTCTTCTTCTGAAAGATACTACCCTCTTGTTCTTTGTTAAATCCCTTGAGATACTTGAAAGTTTCTATCATGTCTCCCCTCTCCCTCCTTTCCTCAAGGGTATATATATTAAGCTGCTTTAGTCTCTCCTCATATGCCTTCTGGTGCAGACCCTGCACCATTTTGGTTGCCCTTCTCTGTACAGCCTCCACTCTGTCTATGTATTTGCGGAGATGGGGTCTCCAGAATTGCACGCAGTACTCCAGATGGGGTCTCACTAACTGACTGTACAGAGGGATAACAACTTCCTGTTTTCTACTGTTGATGCCTCTCCCTATGTATCCCAGTATCCCCCCATCCCTCCTTACTGCCTTCTCACATTGCTTGCCCACCTTTAGGTTATCTGATATAATTACTCCTAGGTTTCTTTCAATTTTTGTTGTTGTTATTAACTCACCCCCCACTGTGTACTCTTCCCCTGGGTTTTTGTTTCCCAGATGCATTACCTTGCACTTCTTTGCATTGAATCTGAGCTGCCACATATTTGACCATTCCTCCAACCTTGCCAAGTCCCTTTTCATTCTTTCCACCCTACCTTGTGTATCAACCCTGTTGCAGATCTTTGTGTCATCTGCAAAGAGACATACCTTTCCTTCCAGGTGCTCTCCAATGTCACCTATAAAGACATTAAAGAGGACCTGTCCCAGTACTGAACCCTGTGGTACCCCGCTAGTTACCCTCCTTTCCTGACTGTGGACTCCATTTACTATTACCCTTTGTGTCCTGTTGTCCAGCCAGTTTTTTATCCAGGCTACCACCTTGGGACCCACTCCAAGGCTGACTAACTTGTATATTAATCTTTTGTGTGAGACTGTGTCAAATGCCTTGCTAAAATCTAGGTAGGCCATATCCGCAGCCCCTCCCTGGTCTACTACTTTGGTCACCCAGTCAAAGAAATCTATTAGGTTCATCTGACATGACCTTCCTGCTGTGAAACCATGCTTTCTTGAGTCCTGTGCCTCACTGGCCTCTAGGTACTCAACAATTCTTTCCTTCAGAAGTGATTGCATCAGTTTCCCTACCACTGAAGTCAAACTAACTGGTCTATAGTTTTCTACCTCTGCCCTGCTCCCACTTTAGTGAAGTGGGATCACATTTGCCCTCCTCCAGTCCTCATGTACCTCCCCATCCTCCCATGATTTGTTAAAGAGAGTAGTCAGTGGTGTTACTAGTTCTACCCTTAGTTCTTTTAGAATTCTTGGGTGAATCCCATCAGGCCCCATTGGTTTGTCCACCATCAATTTCAAGAGTTCTTTCAAAACCCTTTCTTCTGTGAATGGACTGGTATCGACCCCCCTATTCAGTGTTTCTCTCTTGTTTGGTTTAGGTACCTCCCCCTTCTCTTCCGTTGTGAGTACTGAGCAGAAATATTCATTCAGTATCCCTGCTTTTTCACTGTCACCCTCTGCCCACATTCCCTCCCCTTTATTAAGTCTATGTATCCCTCTCTTGGTCTTTCTTCGCTCCCTAATGTACCTACTGTATAAAAGGTTTTAGCCCCCTTCTTAGCAGAGTTGGCTATCTTTTCCTCAGTTTGTGCCTTTGCTGTTCTGACTGCCTTCACTGCCTCCTTCTGTTTTAACTGATAAAGTTCTCTGTCCTGCTTCTTCTGTGTTTCCTTATATTTCCTGAATGCTATCCTTTTCTCCTTAACCATCCCTGCCACCTCTTTTGAGAACCATAGTGTTTTTTTTCCCTTCAATTTGTTTTGTTGATTTGCTTCACACAAAGGCTTGTTGCCTCTGCGATGGCTGTTTTGATTATTCCCCATTGTTCTGCCACCCCTCCTCCTGGCCCATTTGCTAGTGCTTTTCTGAGGCACTCTCTCATTTTCTCAAAGTCAGCCTTCCTAAAATCCAATACTCTTGTTTTTGTATGGCTTGGCTCTATGGCTGTGTTTATTGTGAACCACACTGTTTGGTGGTCACTTGTTCCCAGATGGCTACCCACTTCTTAATCTGAGATCCTTTCTCCTTCCCCATTTGAGAGTACCAGATCTAAGATTGCTCCCTCCTGAGTGGGTTCCAACATTAGCTGTCTGAGGCATGCCCCCTGTAGGGCATCAAGAATGATCCTGCTCTTAGATGTGCCTGCAGCAAAGGTACTCCAGTTAACATCTGGCATATTCAGGTCCCCCATCAACAATACCTCCTCTTTTTCTGCCATTTTAAGGATGCCTTCTATCATTTCCTTGTCCATTTCCTCCCCCTGAGATGGGGGTCTGTACACAACCCCCTTGCAGATTGTGGTGCCATTTCCTGCCTCCAGGGTGACCCATAGTGACTCATCAACTTCCTGCTTACTCTTTAGTTTTGTTGCTTTAATCCCTTCCCTTATATAGAGAGCTACTCCTCCTCTTTTACCCACCCTGTCCCTCCTGTAGACTGTGTATCTTGGTATGTTGACATCTCAGTCATGGTTCTCTGTGTACCATGTTTCAGTGACTGCCACAATATCCAGGCATCCCTTTTCCATCAAGGACACTAGTTCAGGGAGTTTGTTGCACAGACTGTGGGCATTGGTACTCATCACCTTCCATTTATTTTTTATGGCCTTACCCCTTTTAGCCCCATC
This sequence comes from Neoceratodus forsteri, assembly GCA_016271365.2. NCBI lineage: Eukaryota > Metazoa > Chordata > Ceratodontiformes > Ceratodontidae > Neoceratodus > Neoceratodus forsteri. The sequence continues at coordinate 534,023,091 of CM057449.1, read as the reverse complement.
CTTGTCCTTACTGCCTTTTCCTGCATTTATCCCTGTCCGGCTCCCTACTGACTTCTCTACCTTGGTGTTTACCTCTCTAACTGCTGTCTTTTGTGGGGGGATGCTGAGATTTCCCTGCTCCTTTTCAGTGCCTCCCCCTTGGCTAGTTTAAATGCTTGCCAATGAAGCATTTAAACCTGTCACCTAGGATCCTGGTCCCCCCCGGACAGATCCATCGCACCAGTATAAGCATGCATCCCTCCAGGTGGCTCCCCAGTCCCCAATAAAGCCAAAACCCTGATCTTCACACCATTTTTTCAACCATTCATTGAATCCCATGGTGCAGAATACCATAGCATCATCCTTGCCATAGACAGGCAGCACCTCTGAGAAGATTACCGTACATGCTACTTGTCTAAGGCCCCTCCCCAACTCCACAAACTCCTCTTGCACTGCTCTGATCCCATTCGCAGCCAGGTCATTTGTCCCTAGGTGGACAGTGACATCCAGCTCCCTCCCTCATGCAGCTGCTCCTGTGATCCTGAGGATTCACTACCTGTCCCTCTGAGCTGTGGTGCCAGGCAGGCACCTTACCTCCCTATCCCCTTCCTCCCCACTTCTACCCCCTTAATGATTGAGTCCCCCACCAAGAGTTGTTTCCTTCCCCTGTGGGGTCTCGTGCCACCCGCCTGTGGGTCTCCTTTGTGGAGGTTCCCAGCATCCTCCTTGGTCTCCACTGCAGGTGCCTCCATAGAGGAACCACTCTTTGCCAGAACAGCATATGAATTATGGAGAGGTACAACTGGAGGGATGCACTTCTGTTCCACCACCTTCTCCCTCCCTGAGCCCACCTTGGTCCAACCGCTCCTCTTTCTTAGCAACTTCTGAGGTAACAGTGGTGGCCATGGTGGTCCTTGGGTGGGGGAAGAGGTTTCATGAATCCTAGCCATGTCAGCCTGGAGATGGACAACCTCCTTCCTCAGACCAGAGAGGTGCCTGCAAGCAGGGCAGCATCGCAGCCTCCAGAATGTCTCCCAGAACACTGCTGCCCCACTGCCATTGCACTGCACCACTCCCATCTTGACTTATTTTGTGTCCCCTCTCCTGTTGCTTTGTATGCTTACTGTCTCCTCCCTCTATGTATTTTAACACTTAATTTCCTACTGCCTATGTGCCCTTACAACTCTTGCCCTTCCTGTTCTGGGTCAGGAACTTACTGTAGTCTTCAGTAGTCTCCTTCTTCCGTGCTTGGATTCAGACCTCCAGCAGCCAGGGGGGAGAAAGAGTTATTTTTTAGGTTCCTTCAAGGTTGATGAAACTAATGTGCCTCAGTGATCCTTTCCCTTCCTACTGCCAAACAGGAAGTTCCTGTTGTCAGTCAAATCCAGTGGCTATAAAACTAGAACTGGCTTTGTGTGGGAGGGTGGAGGGGTTGGAAGGAGGGCAATTAGTAAAACATCTGTAGTTCTAGACTGCTGTTTCTTGCTCTGAAACCAAAGTTATCCTCTGTCAAAAACAGCAGGAAGCTGTAATTGGAGACACCTGCTTTTGTACTCCTAAACTGCTAAGCCACACCCCCCAATTAGATTCACCCTCTGCTCTGAATCAGTAAATTAAGCTGATACAGCCCCCTTCCTCAGAGAAACACACAGTGACTTTCTTCTTTTTTTTACTTAAATGAGACCCCCTTCTTCTAATAAAGTATCTGTTTGCTTAATCCAACCAGGTACCGACTCCTGCTGAGATAGAAGTGATTTATCAGTAAAAAAATCTTTGTAGTTAGCTGTAATACCTAGCTTAAATAGGATAAATTCCAAGGAGCAAAATGATTTAATCATTTTTCAAAACTGGACTAGAATTTATATTGCATCTTTGAAAACCCATGCTAAATATATGATCGTATTTAAATACTAATAATCTACAATATAAGATGTCTGTCTTAGAACCCAAGGACACAAAATGTCTAAATTTAGGGTTATGTTAAACACCACTCAATAGTGTGCTATTGTTCATTTATATTCATATATGCATTCTTGCATATATATTTTTATATGAATATTTTATTATGTGTGTATGTCACTCTAGAATGAAGTGTTTTTTTTTGGAACACACTGTCACTTTAAATTTTGCCTTTAAAAGCAGAGTGCATCACCTGTTTGAACACTCTCTGATGATGCTCTGAAGCAAAACCAGTAGGAGGCTTGTGGTTCTCACCTGAGTCCCTGTTTAGAAGGTATATGGTGTTTTTGACTGTTTTCTATGTATGAAAGTACTGAATTAAATTAAATTATTTTTCAACATGCAAGTTGCTTGTTGATTAATTTGTTTGGGTATTAGTTATCCACTTCTGCAGTGAGTGGTGCTGGAGTTCTTTCCATATGGTTGACCTTTACTCTCACTAGCACACTCGGCCTGGTGGGGTGGCTTTTTTCCTTTTGATTTTGGTGCATTACTAGCCTGCCCACAGCATCTGCAGCTTTGGATAGACCCTTTTTGGTACTTATTTTCATACATTTATAAGCCAACTTGACACCATTGTCTTATCAACAGTTTACCATGTTTTAGGTGCTGTTGGTGAAGCCTGAAAATGTTTCAGGACTTTCATTTAGGGGGCTCTGATGGGACCCTTGTAGCGGCACTACTTGGTGGAGCAGATGAAGTTGTCAATCCCTTTGGGGATGAAGAATTAACACCTGAATTAAATGTTTTGTTTACACAAGTTACTCCTGAAATTCAGTCATCGGATATAGTTGTAGCATTTCAACAACTAGAGAAAGCTGCTGTTAAAGTCAGAAGCAGTTATTGGCACCTTAAAACCATGGAGGCATATGCTAAAGTTAATTGTGCCCCACAGGGTTTGCTGGTTATTAAATGGCCTGGGTATGGAAAAGAAAGAAACAAGATTTTTTCTGATGGGAAACAGCAGATGCAGGCTGCTTCAATGTTGTTCGTTCATTGTCTCATTCATGACTATACCTTACAATGTACTGGGTTGGAACAAGAATTAAGGGATTGTGAGGAAGCAACTCTTGTTTATAAAGAACATCCGGATTTTTTTGGATTTTAAAAATGAACTCAAGCGCACTATTATGGAACATGATTCTAAATTGAAAGCTAGAAAAATGATTAAATTTGAATGGGACCATCAGGATTATATTAATGATTGAGTTTTCAATTGGAAAACATCACAAAATGGTAACAACATTAGAGGAAGGAATAATCACAGAGGGAAGGGGAATACCAATGGACAACAACGTGGTGCAACTGTTCCTTTAAGATCCATTCTAAAAACACCTGATCAAATCCCTGACCACTTTACTTCTAACTCTGCGTCCAGTACTGACTCAATGGATGAAATTTATGAATTAATTGAATCCAGCAAGGAAGGGGAGTTTCATCATCCAACCTCCACTCCCAGACACAGTCCTCGAGTGGTACATTTTCAAATGGGCACAAACATACACGACGGGGGAGCTGTAGGAACAGGGCCAGGTATGGAAGTACAACACGGTGGTCAGAAACAACAACAACAACCTGCCATGTCGAGGAATCAACCACAACAATGAGGAGGACCAGTCACACAAACCAGGAGGGCACAATCCTACAGGAACAGGTGCAAATAAACGTGGCAAATCTATCTTTTTTTCCTTTGACCAACTCTCAAAGTAAGTTGCTATCTAAAGGTTTTAATTTTTGTCCCACAAGTATGACTAATGAATTTGAATTGTTTTTGGACATTAAAAAATTCATGAGAAAATTAAACTTTCTAATAAACATGAGGGGTCTGTTCCAACAGAAATGATACAGACTGTGAATTCTGTGGAGATGGAACTTAGTTTGGAGACAATAGAACAGAGATTTAAATGCCCATCAGCTTTTTTGCCCAGTTATTCCCCTGCAGTTGTCATGTTTGAAAGAGCAGTACTCCAGGAACTAGAACTATGTAAAGAAGAACTAAATAACTTAAATTATGTGAATATTAGTAATTAAGAATGAGTGGGCTTGCAACAGTTACAAAATTACTCAGAATTAATTATCAAGCCAGCTGATATGGGGGGGGGGTCACTTGTTTTGATGGATGGAGATAAATATATTGCAGAGATTGGGAGACAGCTAGCAAACATTGATTTTAATGTGGAATTGAAGTCGAACCCAACGGTACATTTTAAGCAGGAAATCGATTATTTTCTCTCTAAATCCTTCGAAGAGGGTCCCATCGATTCCCAAACATGTAAGTATTTAAGTGTCCCACATCAGGTTAGGCAGACTATATATGTACTACCCAAAGTCCATAAGAGCTTAATAGACCCCCCAGGATGTCCCATCTTGTCTGTGATAGGTTCCTTAATGGAGCCTCTGTCAAAATTTATAGACCAGCACATTAACTTTTTGGTTCCAGACTTAAGGTCTTATCTTAGAGATTCGACACAAATATTGAACATTTTGGGAGATCTACAAATGGAAACTGACTAGGCCTTGGTTACTTTAGACATGGAGGCCTTGTACTTAAATGTTCCCCATGTGGGTGGTCTTTTGGCTTTACATTTTTGGTTAGAAAACAGTTCCACATATACATCTAGGTTTGTTGATTTTTATGTCAGTTGACAGAATTTGTGCTCTCTAAGAATGTTATTTTGTTCCAGGGGAAGATCTTCCTGCAAGTAAAGGGGACCATGAGGGGGGCTACATTTGCCCCAATGTATGCAAATTTATATTTGTGCAAATGGGAATTAATTTTCATTTATGTTGCTGTCCAGAATCAGTTCTATGAATCTATTGATTTGCGGCATCGTTATATCGACGATGTGCTGATGGTGTGGTGGGAGGACTATGACCATTTAATGAAATTTGTACAGTATTTGGAACAATCTGATCCTAATCTTAGATTTACAGTATGTTACAATAAAAAACAGATTTCATTTTTGGACATCAAGGTTTGTAAAAAAAGAGGATGGTACAATAACAATTGATTTGTACAGGAAATCAGCAGACCAAAACAGTCTTTTGATGACCAATAGTTGTCACTCTGCCACACCATCAACAACATCCCCAAATCTCAATTTATGAGGGTAAAACAGGTTTGTTCTGATGAAGCAACATACTTATGTAGGAGTCAGGAATTACAGGAGAAATTTATTAGTCAGGGTATAACCCTATGCTAGTGGCAAAAAAAGTGAAAGCAGTTAACCATTTTCCCAGGGAAGATTTGCTACAGTATGTCATTGCTGATATAGTTTTTGATATTAAGGGGTTTATCAATTGTAGTACCATTTGCGTAGTTTATTTAGCCATATGTAATTGCAGTGCATTTTATGTGGGGAAGACATCTAGGGCATTTAAGGTAAGGGTAAGGGTAAGGGAACATCTTAGCGATATTAGAACCAAGGATTTTGCAAATACCTTATTTTGCCATGTTAAATCCCATGAGAGAATGGATTTGCTACATAAATTTCTGTACTATGGGATAGACAGAGTAAGGCTGGGCCCCCCGGGGGGGGGGGAGGTGACCTTGATTTGCTTCTTTCCCAAAGAGAGCAATATTGGACACATAGATTAAATGTATAAAGTTATCCTGGATTGAATGACATTTTTGAACTGATAGCATTAAAAAAAAAATAAGATAAAATGGATATGTAAGAAATATATTTTTATAAAATACATATGTGAATGGTGTTTAGCATAACCCTAAGTTTAGACATTTTGTGTCCTTGGGTTCTAAAACAGACATCTTATATTGTAGATTATTAGTGTTTAAATATGATCATATATTTAGCATGGGTTCTCAAAGTTGCAATCTAAATTCTAGTCCAGTTTTGAAAAATTATTAAATAATTTTGCTCCTTGGAACTTATCCTATTTAAACTAGGTATTACAGCTAACTACACAGATTTCTCCTGTATGTTATGGTCCAAATTATAAATTATATACTATTCAACTGTTTCTTGGAGTACATTTTGTATTTTTGTATTTTTCAGGTGTTTATAATGTGTATTACTGATTAGTATTCGATATATGTATTTGGACTTGTTGGTCCCATCTGTTTTGTAGTGTGCTATTGTTCATTTATATTCATATATGCATTCTTGCATATATATTTTTTATATGAATATGTTATTATGTGTGTATGTCACTCTAGAGTGAAGTGGTTTTGGAACACACTGTCACTTTAAATTTTGCCTTTAAAAGCAGAGTGCATCACCTGTTTGAACACTTCCTGATGATGCTCTGAAGGGAAACCAGTTGGAGGCTTGTTGTTCTCACCTGAGTCCCTGTTTAGAAGGTATATAGTGTTTTTGACTGTTTTCTATGTATGAAAGTATTGAATTAAATTAAATTATTTTTCAACATGCAAGTTGCTTGTTGATCCATTTGTTTGGGTCTTATTTATCCTCTTCTGCAGTGAGTGGTGCTGGAGTTATTTGCATATGGTTGGCCTTTTTTCTCCCTGCCTTACCCTGGCCTTACATATCTTACATGTCATGATGCTCTCATCACTTTCATCACTTTCAAAGAACTCCCACACAAGGTAGGATCTGACCAGGTGCTGGTGATGGTGATGTCAAGCTGCTGGAGGAGGAAGAGAGGATGATGGACAGGGTCCTCTGCTGGGGTGGAGCTGGTGGCAGTGGTGGTTCTACAGGGGAGGCATAGGAGGTTCTGGCTGCTGACTGTCATAGGGAACTGGGGGAACGTGGAGCTGCTGTTGCAGTTGTTGGTCAGTAGCCCACTGACCAGCACTCCCCGAGGACACTGCTGCTGTTGCTGCAGAGACTGCTGAGAAGATGCTGGGGGTGACACAGCGTATGAGGCTGCCACAGGTGCAAACATGTCCTCTATCCATCATTAATATCACTGTGACCTCGCCAAACAAAAAAAAAAGAGATTGAAAGAGAAAGATAGGAACATTTTAGAAAAAAAGGCAAAATTTAACTGTCTTAAAAGTACAAAAAATATATTCTAACTAAAGATTAACTAGAACAAAACTATTCACAAGAACTAAATCAATAAACCAAGAAAGAAACGATAAAAAAAATGCACTGTGTTTCTCTGAATCTCTAATAAAATGTTTTGTTGCAGACAGGCTGCTTTTCCTCTTTCTGACTGACTAACAAGGCAAAAGTGAAAGTAAGGCAGAGTTGCTTTGTAGATATGTACCATGTACGTGCAGAAGCTGAAGCATGTGACATGGTTTGTGATAAGTTGTTTACCAGAAACCTCATTTTCAAAAACTTTGCCTTTTACACCCCAAAAGCGAAGTTAACAGTGAAGTTACCAGGTGAAGTTACAAAAAATGAACCGCAAATTTTGAAGGTAATGATAAAATTTCACAGATTGCTCCGTGGAGGCAAAGTCAGTAACTGCCAGAAATTCACTGGTGAATTAAAACTTCACATCTCTATGAGTGAGTGAGTGCACGCCCCCACCCCAGTCACAACTCTCATGTCACAAACTCATTATCTGTATTTTCATTAACAAAAAAAATCATTTTTTCAGCATTTGCCATTGCTCCAGATCCCATGGCAGCTGAGGTTATCTTATAATGCATTTGTGCTTTAGATTATTGCTGCTGAAAGTAATCATTGTCACGTTATGCACATCACCCACTCACTGCTTGATTCCGCCACTCAGATCTCACTTTCCATCGCTCAAAAAATTACACCCATGATCAAATAAACATTATTTTGATAAAAATGAAAATCAAGCCCAGCACTAACACAGACCTCACTTGCAGAACTGTTCTGTTCTCAACTCATCCGCTTTGCCATTCTGAGCATGCCGTCCTGGCCAGACACAGCTGCCACATACTCCAGTCATGCTTCTCACACTGACACTTATTGCACACAAAAACAAACAAACAAAAAGTAACAGGCATGCAGATGGCTGTATACAATTCCAGGCATGGAGGGACAACAGTGACATGAGGCAAAGGTAGACACAAGGAAACAAGCAGACAGTGACTTGAAAAAAAAATAACTATGTTAAAAGCAGCAGCGCCCTCCACTGGCAACTGTACCAGTAAAGGTGCTGCTTTACAGCACAATGAAACTCTATTCATTTTTTAATAATTTGTAAGTATTTTTTTTTACATTTTAAAAATGTTTTATATAATTTTTATGACTAACCCATTTTCTAAGCCTAATAATACCCTCCAGGGTGGACGGTTTTGGGCTATACAGGACCTTCCAGAGGCTATAAGACCCCCCGCCTGCAGTGTCAGGCCTCATTATGCCCCTTGGCAATCTAGTATAGCCCTGTTGGGTATTATTGCTTACATAAAATTAGCAAGTTAAACCGTCCGGTCCATTTTTTAATGTTAATCTGTACTTTTCCCAATGTTATCAGTCTTATCATCTGCTTCAGTACCACGTCAGTAAGATCTGGTAGTTATGTCTTCCAAAAAAGGGTCAGCGTTATACAATATAGTTTGTACACCAAAAGAAACCTGGGTCCAGTGGTCTACTACCCCGAGAGTATTGGGAATACCCTCACTTATGTTATCCTTATGATCCTTAAAGGAAAACTAAGCCCAGCTGATGAATTAGATGCCCCATTATTTTTTTAAGCCATGCAGATTCACCCAACAAGGTGCCATGCCTGTTTTTGATAAAAACAAGATCTACCTTTGCCTCATGTCCCTGTTGTCCCTCTATGCCTGGAACTGCATACAACCATCTTCATGTATGGGTACTGCTTCCCCAATCTCATGTAATCAATTGTCCCCGAGATAATGACGAGTCCAAGTTGGTTCCCTTCTCCCTATTCATTCCCGTAGTCTTTCCTTTTGTGTACAGTAGTTTCCAGGCAACCTAAGCACATGAGAATTACATCAACAGCTTCTGTTCAGAGATTGGCTGATCATGATAGTGTTCCTCATTGACTAATTTGTTGGCTAGTCGTTATCCTAAACAGCTGGATTCGGCATTTGTAATTTCCCTATCCATGATTTCTAGGATAAATTACCTTCCCAAGTTACTGTTGGACTTGTTTTTCACCTCCAGCAAGTAACCTTGACTGCGAGCCTACAGCTGCCAAAAAACCATACCCACGCCTCTGCCAAAGAATGAAACATAGAAACATAGAATTTGACGGCAGATAAGGACCACTTGGCCCACCCATGAAGTGCAACAAAAGCCATTTGGAAGCTTGGAACAAGTAGATGAGTTACTTTCATTTGTTATGTCTTCTCAAGGAATAACTGTAACCCCTGCCACACCACAGTATCATTTTCCAAGGGTGTCCTTTGATCAATATTTATATGTATGCAGTAAGCCAGCCAACACAGACTGTATCTTGACCATGTGAGTGGGAGCCTTAGCAGCAGACAGTTTGGTCTGCTGCATTTGCCACAGTCAGCTGCCGACATGCATCCCCTATGGAGCACTCTGCTCTGACTGCCTGCACGGAATAAATGTTGCCTTGGATGAATGCCAGTATAACTGGCAGCCAGTTCTGCAACTGACCGAGATGCAAATCGCACCACCCCTCCCTCAACGTTACCATCACTTCTAGTAGTTTCGGGTTGGATGCAGCCATTGGACTTGGTGGCATTGCCTTGCCATCGGCATACTGTGAATCTCGTTCACTTCTTTGGGGTTTGGTGTGCATTATCATTTTACTGATGTGCATTCTCCAAGGTGAGAATCGCTCAATAATCCTTTTGCCTGTAGTAACGGAATGGTTGCTGCCGCCCTTACAGGTGGCTCTCCGTAAATTTATGGTATGCATATTCTCTGGGGTGGTTGTGATCATATTGACCATTGCTCTACCCTTCTGCCCTGGTACTCTTATAAGGCTTTTAACAGACATTGGAATACATTCAATCCAACCCTTGTCTATCATTGCTCTCGTATGCACTGTCTCATTCCTGTTGCCCTAACCCTGCTCTGTATTTCATTCTGGTTGCTGGCTTGTGCTATCCTACAGTATGGCATCTAGATCTCTTATTTTGTGCCATTATTCAAGTCTGGGCTGTGTATCAGCCTTGAGCAATATTACATGTCATTCCAGTGCAGCAGGGTACATCAGTTTGCACCTCTACTGATTCCCAGTACGGAGCTTCATTTTGCAAAGCAGTGTTTCACTGACTAATCCACATACTCATTTTGTTCCACCACTATTGTCTTCACAACCTAGCAGACAACGTTATATTCACATGCAGTATATGGACCACTGTGCTAGCATGCATTAGATGATTATGGCCATGTTGTCCATAAACTCCTTTTTCCACCTTCTGTTAACACATTGCAGCTGATATGAGTGCACCTGGGGTGCACCGGTTGTCATTGCCAGTGGTTGTCCCATTCCTCATAATGATTCCCTTACAAACCTTGGGACCATCTTCTCCAGTTTTAGGCAAAAGGCCTTGGAATACAGGAGACAGGACAGTATGGGTATGCCTTTGACTGACATCAAATACCTTCATCACAGTCTGTGTACTGTCCCTTCACCGCATGTATTGCTGCAACTGCAAGATTCTTCTAGGCATATGCCCCCCATCATGCCCAAGAAATCCCTTGGTCACTATTTATGTAGCCTCACACAGTAATCCAGAATTGAACTTGGCCATACCACTGATCAAGTGCTGGGCAGCATTTCTGACCTCAGTGCGTACATGGTCTTAGTACTTTGGTCAGAAGAGTCAATTGACCATAGATGTTTGTCACACTAGACTGCAAACTGGGACACCTGTGTTTGTTACTTCAGACCCCCCATTGCGGTATGACCATGACCAGTTCATTTATCCTCTGTGTGTGATCTTATTGCACCGGTTCAGAAATGCTACATCTAAACTGTGCCTAGCTAGCAATTGTGACCCGTGCCACCAAAAACTGAAACACTTCCATATGGATCTAATGCATGACAGCACATAAGTCCATAGACCTGCATATGCACTTCCCTGATGTGAAATACAAGCTTGTATGCTATGCTGGCATGGCAATAGTGGTGGGACAACAACTGGCTTTTGGTCTAGCCATTGACACATGCTGTAGCAAAACCGACAGATCAATTCTGGAGCACTGCAATAAGCGGGCGCACAAAAGTCAAATATTCTATTTGCGGCATATGTCATATATGAGGGTTGAAGAGGCAGTGAGCCAGCAGTGTATTTTGATCCACAAACTGATAGTTTGGGCTACTACATCAGCGCATGGCATATTCTACACTGCCTGCACACTGCTGCCCAAATTTCATTTTGCTTGCTATTATGTTGTTTGTCCATGAGCTCACCTGTGCTGGCAACAGTCGGACTGCACTGTCCAGAATTGTTTTGCAGGCATTCAAATCCATTGCCACTGCTGGAAAGCAGACCCTCAAAATCACACACCCTCCCTCACCTCCCAAAAGGGAAAGAAAAGCAAACTAGCTTTGAATGCTGCTCTCCTTATCTATCCATTGTTTTTGTGGGATTGTGGGGGGCACATCTTTGATCTCTTTATTTGTGCCTGCTATTACTTTTTTAAATATTAGACTGCTTCTCTGCTTGTGTACACTTCAGTCTCTTGGTGTGACTTCACTCACCAAGAACCACAAATGGGGCACAAATCCGATCCCATCTGCAAAAAAAAGAAAACAAATTTTGACTGTCGGTCTCCTTTTCTGTGTGTTCACACCTGTTGTCAATTTCTTACAACAAGGCGGCACGCCTCTCATCACAGTTATTAATTAAGTTCTCGATCAGATTCATTTTGTGTTTATCTATGTATTGTTTGTATTCATTTATTAGCGTCTGTAGTAATCATTTGAAAAATTGTCCTCATCTCTATTTGTGTTCACTGACTGGTCATTGGATAACTTCACCACAGACCCACAAACAGGGCACAACTCACAATCCATATGCAACTTCCCTGAGAGTCTTTCACATGGGAAAGCTAAATATTATTACATTTGTGTTGGTGTCACATGACAACCCACCTTACAAGCACTGATCAACACATCACACCACTTCATATTCTTATCGTGCAGTAATACAAGGTGCACCTGCTGAAGCTTTATTGTGCATGATGACTGTGCCAGCCATTATTTTGTGTCCCAATAGTGATAATGATATTACTGGTACAGAGCTCTGCACATGATCAGGTGACAACTGCTCTCATTTAGTGGCTTGACTACATTCTCATACATCTGAATGAGATTGTCTAGTTCATAACAGTTATAAAAGGTGATAATCTCACCTCTCCTTATTACACAGTGGAGACCATCTGCTCCATAGGCTGCCAGTAATCAAGGCTGTAGACAGCACATAATGATGTCATTGACACTGGCAAAACTCACACAATAAAGTAGCAACTGTGGGTCCAGCAGTAACTGTTATGTACAGTACATCATGCACAATTATAAGTAAGGTTGGTCATTATCAAGAAAACATCTTGCAATCACTCATCGTTCCCTAACTTTGCAGTCTCATACAATGCCAAGACCATGCTCATGGGCAATGCATGTACAGTAGCAGCCACAGACACTGCCAGCTATTTCCCGAAATTTCTGTGATATTTCCAGAAATATCTCCTGCTTTCTGCATTTCCACAGTAGGGGCAGCAGAGAGAGACTCTTCCGAAATGTTGTGAAATATCTGGAAATAGCTGGCAATGTCTGTGGCTACTACTGTATACAACAACAATGCACTTGGGCATCCTGTGACCTATTTCAAGTGCAGACTTCATGCCTGCTGTATCCATATAAATAATGTGGTTATTGCCTCAAGTACTCATGACACTTTCAAAGTCTGCTGTAACTGCCCTGAACAACTACACCCCACCCCTCCATTATTTTCTGACAGATGCACCTTCCTATGCACTCCAACATCTCAGTGTCACTTTACACAGCCTTAGTTTTATTTATTTATTTTATTGATTTGGTGATATAGACTGATTTTGGATGTCTCAAAGCCCAGGTCTCTCACACCTACCCCAAACTCTGTCCCTCTGCATGACTGGCCTACCACAGCGATCTAATCGATGCCTTTGCCACACTGGATGTTGTGTCTGTTGGCACGGTGCCCATGTAATGGAATTCAGTTCAGAATCCCCCCGATGTAGTGCCCATTCTACAAGCACCACCACCCCCATGCTGGGGATGTGGACCAACAGTAGCAGTAAGCCCATGTTGACACATTTGCAGGGAATGCAGCAGAAACCCTATGACGTGTGGTGGAAGGAATTGGATCTATATCCTCTTGAGACCAGAAGGGAGAGGTACATGCTAGAAATGTGAAGGAGAGAAACAGGGCTAGGAAAGTTAGTGTATTCAAAAGGGAAATAAAAAAAAAAAAGCATAATGTAAGATTAGATGGAGGTAGATTTTGGATCCATGCAAGGAGGTGCTATTTTACAGATATGTTAGTGAAGTCCTGGAACAGTCTGCCTAAAGAGGTGGTGGGAAGTGACTTACGGCCATCCTGTATGCCCGTTTGACCCCACCTGTAATGGTGGAAAGTGCCTTTGTCTGGTCACCTGCTTATGTCATTCCTTCAAATCAATATGGACCCCTTATTTTGATCAGAAACGTTTTTGCTCTCACTATGTACCACCTGTGGCTGGGCATTCTATGCATCCACCACCCTCTAAAAGAAAAATAACGTCCTCCTCTTGCCCCTTATGTGTTTCAGCTATAGTCTCATATCATGGGTAGCATGTCAATTCGTCGCAAACAATTCAGCGTAAACAAACCAGCACATCATTTACAGTGAATGACAAAACAGCGCTCTATTCATTACCTCGTGAAACCGAATCATCGCATGAAAAACACAGCAATACAAATACGTGGGACCGTGTTTAACATTAGGATCTGTGGATTCTTTTTGAAAGGGAAAATTAACTGTTGCCAGAAGATAGTTTATTATTCTGAAAAAACATTTTGCCACACATTGGCTGATGTCATTAAATGGAATAACTAAGTAACTTAAGGGTTCTGAATGGCAGTTTGAGAAACGCCTCACTTGGTGAAGGACAGGGGCCCGATCTGCAGCCCAACCTTATTCCTGATGTATGCTTCCCAACTTCTGATAAACGAACCAAGAATTACCTAAGCAACCACAGCCTGCTTGCTGCTACAATACAAAAAGCGAAAGCACTCAAGACACGTCCATCAACCAATCAGTGTAGGGAGGGGGTGTCACATGACAGCTGGGAGGAAGCAGGCGAAATTATACTGTGCAATATAGGGGCACTAGTCAAAAATCGGAATTTTTATCAGTTGACTCAGTTCCTTCTGATTTTAATGTGTTCTGACCTTAAAACTGTTTTCTACATACACCGTGGTCTGCAGCTATAGGTGATTCAATCAACACCAGTAAGGAAAAGAGCTGCATTTTGTAAGTTGCCATTTCCACGCAACTCCCAAGACTAAGTACTGTACATGTTCACAACCTGTACTTAGACATGGGAGTCAAACAGATTCATAAACAAAGGAGCTAACTAAATTGCAACCTAAATGCATGCGATGTAATTGTAATGCACTTTAAATGCTAGCACTGAAATGTAAGCGCTGTAAAAGCTCGCGCTGAAATATTTTGTGCGCAATTGACGTGGAACCCATTTCATGACCTCTTGTTATAGTGCTCTATTTTTTTTTTATTTTCTGCACCCCTATGGCCATACAGGCAGGATTTGCCACACCCCCCCCAGCTGCTATACATAGAAACATAGACTTTGATGGCAGAGAAGGACTGCTTGACCCATCCAGTCTGCCCATATCCCTACCTATTGGATAAGCTGCAGATCCTACCTAGTTAACCGACAGCCCACTTCCTCTCCACCACCACAATTACCTTATGTCTATCCCATTCATTTTTAAATTCCACCACTGTTTTTTACCCCACTACCTCTTCTGGAAGGCTGTTCCATGCATTCACCATCCTGTCCGTGAAAAAATACTGCCTCACGTTGCCACTGAGCCATCCCCCATCTATCTTCAAATTGTGCCCCCTTGTTCTTGCACATCTCTTTTTCTGAAATATGCTACCTGCTAGGACTTTGTTGATTCCCTTGAAGTACTTGGAAGTTTCTATCATGTCCTCCTGCCCCCCTTCCATCCCTTCCTTGAGAATATACATATTAAAGGACACTGAAACAACCTAATTGTAGAAAGAAACAATTTAAAAACCTGGCTTCATAGACAGGTGAAGGAAAGACTGCTGTTTACATTGATGCTAACATTGCATTTATCTGAATAACATAAATGCAGTTTTGTAGCCTCTGAAAAGTAAGCTTCAAGAAACCTGCTCTGCTTGTTCCCTAAGATGGCTGTCAAATTTGTGAAGCTAGAAGCAGAGAGCTACATTGCTCTATATAATGCTAACTAGTTCTGTTTCCCCCTTTTGTTTAGAATTAGTTCACCAAAATGATTCAGACTCTGACTTAACATGCTGATTATTTTGATCAATACATGTTAGGCTATGATTTTGTTCATTTTTTTACTTTAACATGCTGAAATTGTGTTGTAATCCAACAGACTTTCTCTTTGGCAAACTGCAGTACAGAACACCTCTGTAAATACCTAGTGGTCTAGTGGTTATGTGGTGTCCTAATGGTTGTAGCAAAGTTCTGGTCTGGTCCAATGCCACAGTTCATGCTTTCTTGGTAATCCAAAAAATATGCTTCTTTAGTAGTCTTCTTTTTCCTTACAACCCCCCACACACACACACACACACACACCACCAGCCATCAAACAGTCCAATATTCACACTCTGTCCTCCTTACTGCCTGGGGCTGCATATGAGCTTCTCAGTGCCAGAAAGAGAATTATCACACTGCAGACTGTAATCTTGTACCTTAGAGAGTAGTGTGCATCTATACCAACACGCTTCGTTGACTGGTACTGTTAAATGATGTCTCACAAATCACTCTCCAGTTTTCTTTCGTGAGTGCTTCACTTCTGCTCCCACAATAAGCATCAGACAGATCACCACCCTTTACACAATGAAGGCAGTATGTACAGTCCCCCCATTTTGATTTTTTCCCACCTCATTAACCAACAACCATGTCTTCCTGGGGAGCCAATAAAGAAGCACTGGTACACACTGGGAAACTACTGTTCATACCCTTATAAGGGCTGGACTTACTATAGATAACTGCATTATTAGGCAGGAGACAGGGGAGGCATACTTATGCCTTGAGCGAGTCCACCCGACCTCCAGCACCAGTCTACCCCCTTACCCATTATCTGCAGAATCCCACTGGACAGTACTCAGCAATCCTCCTCCAGTCCATTCTGTGCCCTTCTTCACAGTGTGAGTTGGCTGGCTCGCCACTCTTCCAAATCTTGAATGCTGTATACACAGTCCCCTTGATACTGTCACAACAAACCTTGACAAACCCCTCAAGGGTAATCTCCCTACACTGCAGCTAACAATTTAGATGCTGCCCTGCCACTCCAAGTATTTGACATTGCTGCTTGCTCTCATCCATGGTCAGGTAGTGATCCCAGTGTTGGCAGCCCCACATCTCAGATTTCACAATGATCTGTTCAACTTTCCCTCCTCCTTTCTTCCCCCACCCTGAATATAGCTGTTCCCTGTAGGAGTGGTCTCCTCGGTCCTCTCTGGCAATTATTCATCACTCCTTCTCCCCACATTAAAAACTAGTAAGTACACCACCCTTCCACACCATGAATAAAGTTAATACAGTCTCTCAGTTTTTTTTTTCTCATCTCAATAATAAACATGATCTTTCCAGTAAGTCAGGCAGATAGTAGCAGGTGACAAGGGGAAAATGAGCTTTCCTACCCTTATAAGGCCTAAGCTACCTATGATTTGGAAGCTGCACTCAGAGTCCTGAAATAACAGAGAGCTACCTGGTAATCCCACCTTTGCATATAGGAAGGAACTAAGAAACCTTTTGAATCAGGCAGTAAGCACTGGGCAAATATCTACAGATGAATAAAAATATATCTGGCAAGAAAATCTAATCATGCCAACACTATATGCCCCACCAAAGGTACACAAAAACATAGTGAACCCACTAGGATGCCCAATTATCTCAGGAATAGGGTCATTAACTGAGAATCTGGGCAGATTTGTGAACTTTTTTCCAGAGAGGCTGGTACCAGATCTTCCTTCCTACTTGAAGGACACAGGCGACACCATAAATAAGGTTACAAACCTTGAATGGCAACATGACTATATATGGCTTTCCAGAGATGTGGAAAGCCTATATACCAGCATTAGACATGGACAAGGTATCAGGGCCTGTATATTTTTCTTAGAAAACAGCACACATCAGGAAGTAACCCCTTTTGAATTTATTGTAAGTGATCTAGAGTTTATTTTGACACACGATGCTTTCATTTTCAATAATGAGTTTTTTGTTCATCTATATGGGACTGCCATGGGGGCGGTGATGGCACCGACTTACACCAACCTATTCATGGGTTACTGAGAAATGCAATACATATACAACACAGCTATCAACCCTTACAGTGACAATGTAGTGAAATGGTTTCGCTACATTGATGACTGCCTATGTTTATTGAAAGGAAGTGAAGAGTCAGCCAGAGAATTTGTGAAATTTATCAATAACAACACCGCAAACCTAAGATTCACACATGTGACAGGTAAAAAGGAGATTAATTTTTTGGATATAACTATAATGGGAAATTCTGATACAAAAAAAGTAACTGCAAAAGGCTGTAGAAAGAAGACAGCAAAGACTACTCTACTAAATAACAACATTGCCCATCCTAAAGACTAAAATACTCTATAATCTATAGTCAGATGCTTAGGATTCATAGGAACTGCACAGACCAATCAGATTTTGAGACACAGGCTAAAGAACTAGAACAAAGGTTCTTACACAGAGGATACAGCCAGGACACTTTAACTAAAGCAAAGTCTGAAGTTGGAGACAAATCTCAGAAAGAACTCTGTACTAAATAAAAAGTAGATCAGGAGACTCTAAGCTATGGCCCTGTAACCATGACCCTAGAATATAATAACATCACTGGGGCTATAGGAAATATTATATGGAGAAACTGGGAAATCTTATTAGCAGATGACAAGGTGGGAATGGCAGTAGGCTCAAATCGAAGAGTCTCTTTTAGGAAAGCACCTAACTTGAGGGACAAACTTGTCCACAGACACTTTCATACACCACAAAACACAAGGGGTACCTGGATCCCACAGAGGCCAAAGGGAATGTATAGATGCAAATGGTCTAATATTTGCCAGTATATAAATGAAGGCAAGAAGTTAGGTACCTTTAAACAGAAAGAGAATGTTAATATTAAAAATCTAATAACATGTAACACCGTATTTGTTGTATATATCATATGGTGCCCATGTGAAATGGCATATGCAGGGAAAACTGTCAGAAGCTTCAAAGAACGGATACAAGAACATATTGGGTATATCAGAAACAGACGTATGGATAAGGCAGTGGGAAGGCACTTTTCTGAAATACATGGGGGAGACCCTAATGGTATGAAATGTATGGGCATTGATGTTGCTAAATGTGGTAAGAGAGGGGGTAACAGAGTAAATTTATTATTGAAAAAAGAGAGTTACTGGATCTATAGAATGAATAGTGTGAATCCTTCAGGACTGAATGAAATGTGGGATCTAAAACCACATCTAAAATGAAGGAATCTGATTTTTTTCTGACATAAGTGAATATGCAGTATAAATGTTAACTTTGATTTTTATTTGGAAATCTCTTATCCATTCATGTAAATATTAAGGAGAACTAGGAAAGATAAAAAATAATCATTTCCTCTCCACCCCCTTCCTTTTTCCAACCGCACTACTTCATACCATATTTTTGCATTCCCACTTTTTGTACTAATCTGCTGCCATACTATATTGAGATAGAAGTAAAGAATTCTCCCTATAAATTCCCCCCCAGCCCTTTTCCATCACAGTTTTCTACTCTGATTGTTACATGGGCATACGTGGTTTTTGCTTTCTTTGCCATACAATACACATAGAAAGCCATATATGACTCTATTATTTATATTATTCTCTTTTTCTATTTTTTAGCTCTCAAATACAAATGGGAATGGAAACTGACACGAGTAAAGAAGATGTTAACCAGGACTTAAGCCTTGAAATGCATGAGTGTTAATCCTTTACATCAGCTCCAAGCATCTCCCTTAAAAATATAAGAGTTTACAACATATGTTTTGAGAGACATAATTCTATATTAATAAATGGATATGTAATTTAATATGCTACTAAAGCATAAAAAAAAATGTTGATACTACTATCACTCCCAGAGTGATAATAACACACTCCAGGAGTGATAATACTATTGTTCGTGTCCCATAATAGTATCGTTCGGACCCAAACAATAGTATTATCACTTAAACTCAACAGCGCAACCGCAAGTCTGTCACCCCACTTTATTTAAAGCATGCCTTCTGACTGGCCACTTTTCCTTTGTGGGTGGGCTGAAGAAGTTTAAAAACATGGCGTCTCTCCCTCTCGTTTAGCGGGAGAAATGTCTGTTCATGGAAACGAGCAGTATTTTTCTTGTTTTTAAAAACTATTTTGACTACAGTATCTGGTTGATCCTCCATTCACTTTTCTTACCGCTGAACTGAAGTCACCACTCAAGGTAAGAGTGAGAGCAGAGCGAGTGACTCCTCAGTGCACAGCAATACACTCTTCCTGTCTCCTCTCCAGCAAGCTATGTGCAGGATAGATGTTGGGAGCACATACCGAGTGTTTAAGTAAAGTAGTCAGGTGGCCATTTTTGATCCTAGAAAATCGGATCCATATATTAAAAAAAATATCTGATAGGTTTGTGTGTCTATTACCAGGAAGTAAAGGCATTTCAAAGTTCTGGACACAATGGAACCTCTCGAGCTTCGCTCTCAAGGTTCTTGTGTCCCGAACCGCTCAATGCTATTACTCCCTGGTAATAGACACAAGCCTATCGGTTATTTTCTTTTTATTTTATGGGTTGATTTGAGTCACCCCAGCATTTAAGAAATCAATTGAGCTTTTCTTTTCTATTCATTTTCTACTTCAAGAATCCGATTTCCACTTTAGGATGTATACAAATAAAGTAACTGGTGCAAACAATAAACCAAGAGGTCAATTCATTTGAATGTTAACTGTATACAAGGCTTTCTCTCCGCTCCATTATTAACTATTGAATTAGTATCTAGCACTAACCATGTGAATGTAACATTGTTTTGTTTCTTTTTAAGGCTGTAGGCAGAGCCTACAGCTCTTTTGGGATCAGCTTGTAGCATACAAAAATGGCCAGTCATGGAACCTTCCATTGAACTTTTGGAAGTATCCTTCAGAAAGTCCAAGGGAGCTAGAAACCTTCCGCCATGATCGGCCACTATGGAATAACAGCCACACTATTTTGGCTGTTGCTTCCACATTCCAGGGCATGAACTGAGCAAGTGTAACATGCAAACATGCACAGTTCTGCTGGCACAGTCATGTTGTGAATGGCAAAGTGCTATTCCCCGCAACTGCGCATGCGTGAGTGTCACGCATGCTCAGTTGCGTTGCCACCACCAGCAGAAAAACTCTCCCACTGCTGCTGTCCTTTCCGCACCAACATCAGGGTCCACAATCCCCATGTTGGCATTATGTAGCCCTCTCAACTATGGCACACTGGGAGCCCACCCAGTGTGCCCAAATGTATTCCTTTGCCCCGTGCCAACATCAGGGTGCCCAATCCTCATGTCAGCAGTATGTGGGACTCCCACTGATGTGGCACACTGGAAGCCCACCCCAATGTGCCCAAATGTTTGTTTTTTCTCCCCCTGCTGACATCAGGGTGCCCAATGCCCGTGTCAATATCAAGTACCCATCCTCCCAACTCATGTGGCACACTGGGAGCCAACCCCAGTGTGCTCAAATGTATATATTTTCCTGTAAATAAAGAAAACCTTCCCCCAATGTGTTTTTTTTTAAACCTGTAAAAAAGGAAATGGTCCCTCATCATTATCCCAGTCCCCCTTCCCCCATCCCCACCCTCCCACTGAGCACTCACCTCCCTTACCCCATACTTATCTCTGGAGGGCAGCGCTGTCATCTTCTCTGGACTGGGACACATCTGCACTTTTCAAAGCCGAACTGCAAACTGAAGAATCAAAGGTAAGTGTGCTATAATAGCTTTCAATGGGGTTTTCAACTTAAGTTGATAACTCAGCCATTTTTTTGAATTTTGGCCCCAAATTTTCAACATGCAGTTCTTGGGACCTCCACTTCGTGACCAGTGTCGCTGTCATTTCATTACTCTGTCCTGAAAGGTGATTTCAAGGTCACTGTGCAGAATCACCTTTTGGGACTGAATAATGAAACAACAATGCCACTGTTCATGAGGAGGTGTTTCAAAAAGCCCATGTTGCAAATCTGGTGAAAAAAACTCCAAAAAATGACTGTGTTACTAGCGTGCGTTGCACAGTTTCTATGCACACTCCTAACTTTGCCAATTTTTTATATTTTCACTCTAGATTTTCAACATTGCCATTTTTGCACACCTCCTTTTTAACAGTACAGCTGTAATTTTTCACATCCTACCTGAAATGTGTTTTCACACCTGTAGCACATAATGGCATGGATGTGCTGTGAAATCACCTTTCTGGACAAGTGAACAAAATGACACTGGTACTCTTCATGAGGAGGGGTCCCAAAAAGGCCATGTTGAAAGTTTGGTGCAACACCTCCAAAAAATGGTCAAGTTACACCCAGGCATTCCATAATTTCTATGCACACGTGTAACTTTGGTCACTTGGCAGCTCGTCACAGCCCTATCAGCTCTGGCCAGAGTTTGTTTATAATATGTGACTGCACTTCTGCCTTTTAGTTAATTTTGCTGCATTTATCATTGCTTTCCTTTTTGGAAAAAATAATAACCAATCAGAAGTCTGTATAGGCAGTGAGTCATTTGCATACACTCCTTAAAATGTTGATTCCTTCATTTGCTTATTACCTTCTTTGAAGCCTCATGGAGAGGCAAGGCACTAAGGGTTGTGAACCTCGATGCAGTGAACTCAAACTGCATGTAATCTGAAGGAATTAAACTTTTAAAATATCTCTGTTTGCAGTGGTGTCAGTTATTTTAGGACTCTGACTGCAGCTTCTGGATGTTCTGTTAACTAATTGGCTTGAACCACCCTTACTGCACCTCGCTGCACTAACGAGTGCGAAAATTCCCTTGTTGGAGCTATACCTATGATTTGGGACTGTTAAATGATGTGCATAATAATGTGTGCACCTGTCATTTAATGTTGCCTAATCAAAGGTAGCTTAGATCTTATAGGGGTAAGAAAGCTTGTTTTCCCTCCCTTGTGCCCTGCTATCAGCCTCGCTTACTGGAAAGATCACGTTTATTTTTGATATGTCAAAAAAAGGGGGGACTGTACTAACTGCATTCATGATGTGGAAGGGTGATGAGCTCACCAGTTTTTGATGTGGTAAAAAGGAGTAAAGAATGGATACCAGAGGGGAACTGAGGAGGCCATTCATGTAGGGTACAACTATATTCAGGAATGGGGGAAGAGTAAGGGGGTAAGGGGAGCAGACCACTGGGAGATCTGAGATGTGGGGCTACCAGTGCCATGATCACTACCTGACCATGGATTAGAGTAGGCAGTCATGACAAATACTCAGAGTGGCACTGTGGCACTGAAATGGGTACCTGGATTCAGTGTAGGGAGATTACCTTCCTGGGGGGGTCAAGGTTTGTTGAGACAGTATTGAGGAGACTGTGTATACCGCATTCAAGGGTCAGAAGAATGGTGAGTCAGACAACTAGCATTGCAGAGGAGGGCATGGACAAGCACTGCAAGAGGATGGATGAGAACTGTCCTGCTAGATTCCACTGATCACAGATAAGAGGTTAGACAAATGCTGGAGGTCAGGAGGATTCGATCAAGACAATAGGACATGTCCCTTGCATAATAATGTTGTTATCCATAATAAGTCCAGCCCTTATGAGGGTATAAATTGCAGTTTCCCTGTTGTGTTCCAGTACTTATTGCTTGGCTCTCCAGGAGGACATAGTGGTTCGTCAATGAGGCAGAAAAAAAGATGGGGGATTGTATGTACTGCCTTCATTGTGCAAAAGGGTAGTGATCCGCCCAGTGTTCATTGTGGGAGCAGATATGAAACATGGGTGAAAGAGGACCAGAGAGTGATTTGGGAGGCATCACTTAACAGTGCCAGTCAATGAATTATATCGGTAAAGGTGTGTGCTATTGTCTGAGGCACAGGATTATGATCTGAAGTATGATATTCTTTTTGTGGGACTGCAAAGCTCATATGCAGCCTAGGCAGTACTGAGGACATAGTGTGAATTGCAGACTGTTTGACGCCTGGTGGGCTAGCTGTGGGGGGCAGGGGGTCATGAGTAAAAAGAAGACTATAAAGAAGCATATTTCTGGATTACCGGCTAAGCACGATCATTGGCATTGGACCAGTCCAGCATTTTGCTACAACCATCGGGACATCACATAACCATTAGATCACCAGGTATTTGAAGAGTTGTACTATACTGCAGTTTGCGAAAGAAAAGGTTGGTTGGATTACAACACAATTTTGGCACACTAAAGTACACAAAATGAACAAAATCAGCCTAACACATGTATTGATCAAAGTAATCCACATGTTAAGCCATGATTTTCAGCATTTTGGTGACACAATTCTAAACAAACTGGGGAAAATAGAACTAGTTAGCACTATAGAGAGAGATGTAGTTCTCTGCCACTAGCTCCAATGATGTCATCACTTCACACATTTGGCAGCCATTTTAGGTAACAAGCAGATCATTTTTTTTTAAATTGGAGGGCTGATGCTTACTTTTTCAGATGCTACAATGTTTATGCTATTCACATAAATGCAATGTTTGCATCAATGTAAACAGCAGCCTTTCCTTTAGCCCCTTATAAAGTTGAATTTGTGAATAGTTTGTTGGCAAAATGTTGTTTAGGTGTCCTTTACGCTCCTTTAGTCTCTCTTCATATGGCTTACGCTGCAGATCCTGCACCATTTTAGTTGCCCTCCTCTGGACTGTCACCATCATGTCTATGTCCTTGCGTAGATGGAGTCTCCAGAACTGCACACAGTACTGCAGATGGGGTCTCACCAACTGTCTGTACAGATGGATAACAATCTCCTGTTTTCTACTGGTGATGCCTCTCACTATGCATCCCTGTATCCCCCCAGCCCTCCTTACTGCTTCCTCACATTTCTTGACTACCTTTAGATCATCTGATATGACTACCCCAGGTCCCTTTCCATTTGTGTTGTTGTTAGTCCCTCCCCCCCATTGTGTACTCTTACCCTAGGCCTTGCCTTGGTCCGCCCATGCTCCCTCCAGTACCATGCACACCATTATCACCCACTGATTCCCCACCCCACCCCCTGTGGTGGGCCAGGATGTTGGATGTCCATCCTCCCCCTACACACGGGACACAATACAGACTGGTTCAATCATGGCAGTCTGTAGACTCAGCATGATTCTGGCAGCTGGCAGAGCCTGCGGTACCCCTATCTTTCCTCTTATCTTTTTCACACACACCCCACTCTCTCTTTGTGGTCATTAATAAATGTGTGTGGAAGCATGCATGCATCAAGTTTGCATGCTCTTGCCTCCTGATCTCCAATGCTACCCACCGGCCTCCATCAGGAGGTTGTCATGGAGCATGACAACCTCATCCACAACCTAGTGAGAACAGTCCTATTGTTGAACACTCGATCGTCTACCTCCCCCCCACCCACAAGAAGTCACTATAGACCCAGTATCACCGAGACTGGGGAAGGCATAGCAGGGTCATATGTGGTAACAACAGTGCCGGAGCAGGAGGTGGAGTGTGGAAGAAATGGATGGGATAAAGGGAGGCTAGTGAAAGTGGTACATAAAAACAAGGGTGGTATCTTAGTACTGGTGGACCGTATACTAAAAGTGGGTAGATGGGGAACCAAGAGGGAGAGGCATAGTTAAATGTGGGCCGAGGCTATGCCTTGAATGATAGTACAAAGAGCGTGTCAGTCTGTTTGGAAATATGCTAGGAGGGGTACGGCAAAACCTCATACAGTTTTTCGGTTTTGAACATGTGATTTTGTGTGAAACAAGGTTGATGTGGTGCAGGTGAGGATTGTGGAGCTGGTGTTGCTATAGGAGGATGCAGGAATGTCAATAACTTTCTTCGAATTACTCCCAGTGCCCACAGAAAGCACTGCAAACTGATGAAGACTGGTGTCAGTCAAAATGGTATGTGGTGATGGGGTGGTGGGAAAGCAACTGGGATGACAGTTACCTATATGCTAAGGACAGACCACTTAAATGAGGAGGGATGGAGGGTGTTGAAACAGAGACTTTGTCAATACATAGCAAACAATGAGAATGTCAACTCGAAGAATGAGTTGGCAAGTGGGCAGGAGTCATGCAGGATACACAAGAAGGGAAGCCGTACAAGCTGAACCACCAAAGCAGCAACAAGGGACTTAGGGTGAGTTCAGGAGGGCATGCTAGAAAGTGAGAGCAAGTATAGAGAGGGGTGAAGGATGGGGGTAACCTTGAATGCTACTAGTCTAGGCAAGAAAACAGTGGAGTTACATGTTCTCGTGGCAGATTGGGAGCTGGCCATGGCGGCCATTTCCGAAACATGGCCACCCATTGCCCTGACTATGACCTGGCAGTTCAAGGGTATAGGATATTGAAAAGCAACATGTTAAAATTGAAATGTGGTGTGCTCTGTATGTGATGGAAGACCTGAAGTGTGACGTGGAAGAAGAGGAGGAAGAGGGCAGCACAGAGTCAGTATGGTTGCGGCTCCAGGAATCCAAATATAGTACTCTCAGGATGGGAGTGGTGTACAGGTCCAACCAATGGAGTTTCACAGTGAGCTAGCAGGACAGATCACAAGGATCTGAAGAAAGTCCAGCGGGTGATTGTGGGGTACTTTAATCTGCTGTAATTGGACTGGGGTACCTCTGCCACTACTAATAGGATGGAACTGGTACTTCTGGATGCCTTCCTGGACAGCTTTCTAGTGCAAATGGTCAACAAGCATATCAGGTTAGGCCAGACCCTAGACCTCATGCTGGATAATGGAGATTTTGTGATGGAGCTTGGGGTGGATGAACTGCTGGTGGTGACTGAAGACCACCCAGTGTAGTACACGTTAAAGATGGGAAAAGAGGGAGAAATAGCTGGCAACAGGGTGCTCGACATAGAAACATAGAAACATAGAAGTTGACGGCAGATAAGGACCGCAAGGCCCATCCAGTCTGCCCATTTCTTTTTCTACCTTATAAATGTGCCATCTGCCTTTGCTCTGTCAGTGGCCTATCTATTCATACTCATTTGTATTGCTCCCTTATGCCTATCCCATGCATGTTTGAAGCCCAGCACTGTATTCATAGCCACCACTTCTTGAGGTAGGCCATTTCATGCATCCACCACCCTTTCTGTGAAAAAGAATTTCCTCACATTCCCCCTTAATCGGCCCCCCTCTAATCTCATGCTGTGTCCTCTTGTCCTGCTATTTTTCTTATATTTAAACATGTTAGATTATTTCACCTTGTTAATGCCCTTAAGGTGTTTGAATGCCTCGATCATATCACCCCTCTCCTTCCTTTGCTCAAGGGTATACATATTGAGCTCTGTTAATCTGTCCTCATATGTCTCCTGATGCAGTCCCTGCACCATTTTGGTTGCCCTTCTCTGGACTGCCTCAATTTGGTTAATGTCCTTGTGAAGGTGTGGCCTCCAATACTGCATGCAGTACTCCAGATGGGGCCTAACCAGTGTCTTGTAAAGAGGGATTATTACCTCCCTCCTACGACTTGTGATACCCCTACTAATACACCCTAACACCCCCCTAGCCTTACCTACTGCTTTAGAGGTCTGCTTGGATGATTTCAGGTCATCAGTGATGATGATGCCCAAGTCTCTTTCTTCCTTTGTGACTGCTAGCAACTCACCTCCCAGCCTATAGGTGGCTTCAGGGTTTCTCTTCCCTATGTGCATCATCTTGCACTTCTTTGCATTAAATCCCAGTTGCCACTCTTCTGACCATTTTGCTAGTTTATCCAGATCTCTTCTCATTCTGCCCACCCCATCTGGATCATCTACTCTGTTGCAGATCTTGGTGTCATCTGCAAACAGACAAGCCTTACCTCTAGTCCATCTGCAAGGTCACTAATGAAGATGTTGAAGGACTGGCCCCAGGACTGATCCCTGAGGTACCCCACTTGACTTGCATCTCTTCGGACCGTATACCATTTACCACCACTCTCTGTTTTCTGCCCGTCAACCAGTTTGCCACCCAGTTGACCAACTTCTGACCCACCCCGAGCCTACCCAGCTTATTTATCAATCTTCTATGTGGAACAGTGTCAAAAGCTTTGCTGAAGTCAAAGTAGGCGACATCAACTGCTCCCCCTTGGTCCACCACTCTGGTTACCCAGTCAAAGAAATCTATGAGATTAGTTTGACAGGACCTTCCTTTTGTAAACCCATGCTGTCTTGGATCTTGTGCCCCTATGGATTCCAGGTGTTGCACTATCCTTTCCTTAAGGAGTGCCTCCATAATCTTGCCCACTACTGAGGTAAGACTGACTGGTGTGTAGTTACCTGCCTCCTCCCTGCTACCACTCTTGTGGAGCGGGATCACATGAGCCCTTCTCCAGTCTTCTGGGACCTCTCCTGTGCTCAGAGACTCACTAAACAGTTCTGCTAATGGCTCTGCTAGTTCCACATTTAGCTCCTTAAGTACCCTGGGATCTATGCCATCAGGTCCCATTGCCTTATCCACCCTGAGCTTATTGAGCTCTTGTAGGACCCTTTCTTTTGTGAAGGGAGTAGTGCTCACCTCCCTCCCCCCTGTGTCCATGGTGCTGAGCTGCGGGCCCTGCCCTATCGTCTCTTCGGTAAATACTGAGCAAAAGTATCTATTTAGGATAGATGCTTTTACACGGTCCTCCTCCTCACATGCTCCCTTTTCTCCATTAAGCTTAGCACACTCTCTCTGGACTTTCTCCTTTCACTAATGTATCTATAGAAAGTCTTGTCACCTTCTTTTACTGTTCGTGCTAGTGTTTCCTCAGTTTGGGACTTTGCCTGCCTTACTGCCTTCCTGCTTCCCTTAGGGCAGTTTGGTATGCCTCCCATATCTTCATCCCTCTGTGTTCCTTATATTTCCTGAAGGCCAGCCTTTTGGCTCTGACCTTTTCTGCTACTGTATTTGAGAACCAAAGTGGTTTCCTTCTTCTTTGCACTTCCTTTTCTGTCTAACACAATGGGATGTTGCTTCAAGTATTGCATCCTTAATGCTTGCCCACTTTGCCTGTACCCCCTCACCTGTGTTTCTTTTTGCCAGGGCTAGCTTAACTCTGTTGGCCATCTTATCAAAGTCAGCTCCTCTGAAGTCCCATATTTTTGCCTTGGAATGGGTTGATCTAGATGTAGTAGCCAAATTGAACCATACCATGTGATGGTCACTGGCCCCCAGGTGACCTTCTACCTGGAGATCTGTGATCCCTTCCCTGTTAGTCAGTACTAGATCTAGGATAGCCCTGTCTCTTGTGGGTTGTTGTACCAGTTGTTTGAGGCCCTCCCCCTGCAGGTAATCCACTATGTGTCTAGTTCTGGCAGATGTTTCTGCTGGTATTGACCAACCTGTATCCGGCATGTTGAAGTCTCCCATTATCAGAACCTCCCCTTTAGCTGTCATGTTTTGTATATCTTCTAACAGTAATGTGTCTATGTCCTCCCCCTGGTCTGGGGGCCTTTAGACAACCCCAGTTCTTATGGCTGTCCCATTTCCTGTTTCCAGGGTGACCCATAGTTCTTCTGGCTCCTTATGTGTATTCTGAATTTCTGTAGCTTTGATATTTTCATTGACATACAGGGCCACTCCCCCCCCCACTTTTTGCACCTCGGTCTCTTTTGAACAATACATAGCCAGGTACTGAAGTCTCCCAAGTGTGGTTACTGGCAAACCACATCTCACTAATTGCTACTATGTCCAGTTTAGCCTCTGACATTATTGCCTGCAGGTCTGGGATCTTATTTCCCAGGCTGTGAGCATTTGTGTACATGATTTCCATTGGCCAGATTTCTGTGTTGGTTGTTGGGTGAGGTTTGGCATTACCCCCAAAGGGTCAGAATGGGAGACAAACCTTTTTCTTACCTGGTGATGCGAAATGAACTGCAAACATGTTGAATCCCTGTTTGACCACTAGCTGAGGGGGGGAAGGGTGTTCTTCCCATTTGACATATGGGCTGCTGCACCCCTCTCCCCATTTGCTAGTTTAAATATTCTGCAAAGACGTCAAACTTCTGCCCCAATGCACTGACTCCCTCCTTAGTCAGATGCAGTCCATCAAATTTAAAGAACTTTCGCTCCCAGAACTGTTGCCAGTTCCCTACAAATCTGTGTCCTTTTTCCTGGCACCAGCCCTTGAGCCACATGTTTAGCTCCCTTATCTCCTCTTCTCTGACCTTCCGTCCATCTGCCCCCCTCTCCCAGACTGGCAGGATCTCAGAGAAGGAGATGCCGGACGAAATGGATGATAGTTTGTCACCCAGCCTGGTCAGGTGTTCCTTGGTCTCCACAACTGACCCGGCTGAGCGAGGATCGATAGTCCCTATGTGTACTAGGACATCAATGTTTTCTCCTGCTTTGTGAACAATTTTAGCAATGCGGTCAGTGTCTCTCCATGCTGATGTACCTGGGAGACATCTGACCATTACCCCTGGTTGGAGATGGGTATCAACTCCCTGAATCATGGAGTCTCCTATGATCAGAAGTTTTTTGGATTTCCTTTTGTTTTTTTTTGTTTTGGTTCTTGATTTGGGTGAGTTTTGTTGCACTAGCTCCTGTGCACGTGTCCTGCTCTGCAGTGTCTTCTGCCTCTTTGTTTGATTTCAGAGATAGAGGCAGATACCTGTTTGTAGTGTTTATATGTTTTTGGAGGTAATATGTTGGAGAGCAGAGAGTTATGGGGCACCGACGGCCCCAACCACCTGCCAACCTCCTGGTCCAACTACCTCTGCGGTCGAGGTTTTTCTGTTGGATGCTGGGAAATGGCGGGTGGTTCTTATAATGTATTTCCTCTTGAATATGAAATTTGAGGTATGCAATCTCTGCCCATGCTGCCTGGAGCTGAGCCTAAGATCTCAATGGCCCAGCATGTAGGACAGTGTCCTAAATCCTTTAAGACTGTCCTTCTGAAAATTGTTCCACAGTACCTGCAGTTAATGATATCCATTCCAGATAAGTTGCTGGGTTTATAACCTAGTCAGAGTAATTAGAAGGAAAAATGCAAGTAATGGTTTGATTGTGTTTTGTTTTTGTTTAACTTGTTATAACAAGTTAAATTACTAGTGCCCCGTAAATGAGCTCACCTTGTGGATGCCCCACTGATCCGCCCCTTCCTGCTCTGCCACAGGAAATGTCACAACTGTGGTACCCTATAAAAGGAGTGTAGTGTGGGGTGGTTGGGGATGGGGGTTGGTGGCTGGGCCCTTCCCCTGCCGCAAAAGAAGAACCACAAGAAGACATCAGGCAGTCCTATTTTCAGAGGATGTGGGAAATAGCACTGGGGCATCTTGCCTGACTCCATCCAAATATGGACACTAACCAGATGTTGGACATAATTAAACTGGGAATTAAGGAGGCAACACCAATATGTACAAGAGTCCTGAGTAACCAGGCTAGGGCAAAGAAACTGAGCTGGGTTAGGTAGGGGTAATGAAAAAAGTTCTGAATGAAAGAGTCACCTTTAGGAGCTAAAAACCAAAAAGGGAAGGGATAGGACAGAGAGGAAGACCTGAAGGAGTTGCAGAAGGTGACAAGCAGTCCGGGATGCCAGTGCATATGGGAACTCGGGCTGGCACCGGGCATTAATGATGGGTGAAGGACTTCAGGTACATCAAGAAGAAAAGGAGTTGTAGGGACAAAATCATTATAATTAAGATGGGTGGGTGGTGGGTGGAAACGGGTGGAACAGGCTGAAGCATAAAAAGATGACTTCTTAGTTTTTAATAATGAGAAAGAGGGTGGTTGTGCACAAGTTGTGTTGGAGGTTGGGCAAGGAGGGGGACAGAGGTGACAGATGGGTACATCCCAGTGTGCAGAGTGCTGGATGGCATACACTCAAGGGTGCTGAAGGAGCTGGCAGAGGTCCTTGCAAAACCCTTGGCAGACCCGTTCAATGCGTTCTTGGACTCAGGGAGGGTAGCACAGGACTGGTGGATGGCTCATGTGGTCAGCCCTCCACCAAAGCATCACGAAAGATGAGGCAGATATGTGCTGACCAGTAAGCCTCACATCCATTGTGAGAAAGCTGATGGAGGCAATCTTGAAGGAGGGACTGTTTTCCCTCCTCAAGGCTAATGGGCTGCAGGATGGTAGACAGCATGGGTTTGTTTCACATAGATCCTGTCAGACAAACTGGGTGGATTGCTATGTATGGGAAACTAGGCGATTAGACAGTGGCCATGCAGATGAAGTCCTGTAGCTGGACTTCAATAAGGCATTCAGTTCTGTGCCGCATGCGAGGCTATGCAGAAAAATGGAAGGCACAGGTGCAGTGGGTGAAGATGGTGGGATGGGTACTGAACTGCCTACAGGTTAGGCAGCAAAGGCTGGTGGTGTTGGGGTAGCTCTCATCTTCAAGGGCATCGACAAGTGGGGGGTAACACTTGGCTTTGTACTGCACCATTGCTCGATCCATCCCCAGACATGCCGGCAATGTTCCTTCCACCATTGCTCGATCCGTCCCCTGACATTTCTGCAATCCACTGTGAGTGGCACAGTTTATTTAATCTTTTGTATTTTTCTTGATCACGCTACATAGTGCCACCTTACCAACTTGCACTTGCACTGTACTAATGCACAAATTCTTTGGCATTTGTTCTTATATACAACTAAATATCTTGGCACAAAACAGTTGTGAAAAAAGCGAACATTGTATCAATGGGTGACATCTCACAACTCATTCATGTTCCAACTGGTGTTTTGTCTGCTAATGTTTATCAGTACTCCCATCTCAAGTTCTTCTTATACTGTCGTTATGCTTCTCTGTTTCCATTCAGACATTTTTCCAACTCATTGGCAAAAGCTAGCAGTCTCTGCTTTCATGTATGCGCGCTTATCTGTGTCTAAATGATGCTCGTCCCATGTATTATGCTTCCTTTGTTTGTACCTACTTTTCCGGCATCACCCTGGTTGCCTCACCATGTGCATTCCATTCTGCATTGATTGCTATAGCCACGCTAAATCTGGCCTTCTGAAGTGTACTGCACTGAATTTTTGTTGCCCTAGGTTTCTAAAATTATTTTACTGTGCAAATGTCAATGTGCCATTAACGGATTTTATGATGTATATTGTGATGCGCCTAAAAAGAAACTGTAATCTGTGTTGCATTTTTCTGTTCCCAAGTCCTTTTTTACATTTTTGTGCTGTATTCAATGGTGGAAGTGTAATGCATAAA
Organism: Neoceratodus forsteri; assembly: GCA_016271365.2. Lineage (NCBI taxonomy): Eukaryota > Metazoa > Chordata > Ceratodontiformes > Ceratodontidae > Neoceratodus > Neoceratodus forsteri. The sequence continues at coordinate 533,990,708 of CM057449.1, read as the reverse complement.
TGGCATCCACCACCTCCGCTCTTGTAATACTCGTAAACAATGCGCTTACACATTTCTTTTCCCCTGCAGAAATCACATAATAGAAATGGAAACCCAGGACAGTAACATTGTACCTTACAGCTTCGAACCCCATCGTGCTGTGACTGCAATACCTCCAAATCCACATAGTGCCAACAACAGTGGCAGCAGTAGTGACAGTAAGGTTGAACAGGACACTGTCATCAGTCCACGACTTCTGAATACAGACTGGTGCTCTTGTAAAAATTGCGCAGCAATGAAAACGGTCCAGGAGTGCTACTGTTGCCATGAATCTCAGCGGGCTCATGCCAAACTATCGTCAAGTGATGAGCCATTGAGCTATTTAGTCGAACATGAATCCTTTACTCGGATGTTTTTAAATGAGGATTACTTATGCTTCGTAATGTAGCTACTACAAAACGTTTGTGATTGTGAGAATGACGTTCATTGGTCAAAGGTCTGTATTGGGTTTAAAACTAACTTATCTGTTTCATTTCCTGTGTGACCAATTCATACTGAGTTGATACACCAACATACTGATGGCAAGTTCATAATTTTAAGAAACATTTTTAAAACCAAAAAAACTAAATCTACTCAAAGTTAAATGTAGCCCATGCCCCATCTTGACAGCCCTTCTCTGTGCACTTTCTTTGGCATCTACAGTATGTCCTTGCAAAGACAAGGTCTCCAAAACTGAACCCCATACTCCAGGTCATGCCTTACCATGGAACTGTAGAGTGGCATCAGCACATCCCATCTTCTACTACTTACCCCCCTCCCTGTGCATGCCAGCATTCCGTTCGCTTTGCCCACCACCTTACTGCATTGTATCCCTACTGTAAGGTTGTCATTGATTTTGATTCCTAAGTCCTTTTCCTGCTCAGATGATGTCATTCTCCCCCAACCCCTCTGTATTTTGCTTGGGGTTTATTCATCCCCATGTGCATCACTGTGCATTTCCTGGCATTGACTTTGATCTGCCATGTTTCCAACCAGCCCTCAAGCAACATTAAATCCTCCCTCAGAGCTTCTGCTCCCTCTTGGGTGTCCACTGGCTGTCCACCCAGTTGCAGATCTTTGTACGGTATAGTCTGCAAAAGCAAGATATTCCCATGCAGTCTTTGTACTATGTCACTGACACACACATTGAACTGCATGTGCCCCAGCACCGACCCTTGGGGGACCCCGCTCGTTACACCCACCTCCTCATAGTTCTCCTCAAATACCACCACCCAATGGCTTCTACCTGTCAGCCAGTTCTCCACCCACCTTGTTATTTTCTATCCAACCCCCAAGCTCTGCAGTTGCATCCTCTTATATTCTCTGAATGCCCTTTTTCTCTTCCTATTGGCCCCCTCACTTCCCACGTTGAACCAAAGCGGTCCACGCCTTTTCTGCTCCTTCTCACCTTCCTTATACCACTCTCTATGGCTGTATGTATCCCCCCTCTTGATCATATTCCATAGCTCATCAACACCACCAACCACTCCATTCTCACCATTTTTTTCCAGACTGCCTCCATCATTTTGGCAAAATCTGCCAGCTGGAAGTCAAGGTCATTCATGATGGCTTAACTCGCTTCATCACTTGCTCAAACCATGAAACCCACTGCCTTATGGTTCTATGCTCCTTGGTCCACACCCAACCCCACTACTTCCACACTATCTCCATTGATGAGGACCACATCAAGTATATTCCACCGCCCCTTATTGAGTGCTCTTACCAGCTGCTGCAAGAAGGCTCCCTGGAGGAAGTAGGGGATCTCCCTGCTACTGGACAACATAGTTGCTGTGATATCCCAGTCTGGGACCTGGGGGTGGTGGTGGTGGATGTCAAGATGAACAACTCAGAGACTTGTAGGAGGGCAGCAGCCAAGGCCATCAGGATGCTGGGATGCATCACTATGGGGATCACCTCCAGAAGGAGGGAAGTGATACTCCCTCTGTATAACTGCTTGGTGAGGCCGCACCTCGAGTACTGTATGCAGTTTTGGAGGTCACACTGAAAGAGGGACATTAAACTCCTGGAGAGGGTCCAGAGGAGTGCAACCAAAATGATTTGGGGCTTGGGGAACAGGACCTATGGGGAGAGGCTCAAAGAGCTAAATATGTACACATTGGAAGAGAGAAGGGACCGGGGACATGATAGAGGTCTTCAGGTACATGAAAGGGGTAAATAGGGGAGGTGCAGTCAGGGTGCTTCGAAGGAAGGAGGAGGGGCAACTAGAGGGCATGGGTGGAAGCTGGAGGGGGGAAGATTCAGGGGAGAAAGGAGGAGGTGCTACTTCACTGACAGGGTGGTGGAGCCATGGAATGCGCTGCCCAGGGGGCTGGTGGAGGCAGAGACAGTGGAGGGGTTCAAGAGGGAGTGGGACAGGTACAGGGGAAGGGTTCTGGAAGCAAAATCCAGTGCAGTGAGAATATCTGGAACTGGGAAGGGAGAAGCCAGAGAAGGCGATGGGGCAGCAAGGTCAGCTCCCAGGGTGGGGGCTGACTAAACGAGCAGACACGAAAGACCGTTAGGCCTATTCAGCTGGCATTTTAGTATGTTAGTATATCTGGATGGTTATGGTCACACACCAGCAGAATCTCCCCCCTCAGTGCCATCCATTGAACAACTCACATCATCTGCATGTCCATTTTCTCACTCTGCACTGGTGGTCTGTACACCACCACCAGCCTTATAGATGTCCCAGCATTTCTCTATAGTGTGATACACAAGAATTCTACTTCCTCTTGCTCTTCCTGCCCTTCTGATGCCTTCATGCCATCCTTTCTGTACTGCACAGTCCCCCACCCCTTTCAGCCAGTCCTATTCCTCCTGAATAACCTGTACCCTGGTACTCCTACTTCCCCGGCCTAGTGCTCTGACCACCAGGTCTCTGTTATGGCAACAATTTCCAGTTCCATTTCCCCTACATTATAGCTTCTGATTCCTCCATCTTGTTCCCCTAGCTGCATGTGTTATTGGATAGTCCTTTCCACAGTTTATCTTCCTTATCCTGACCCTCCCTACCTACTATATCTGGTCTATAGCCTTCTTCTTTTTGTATTCCACTCTTCATTTATTTCTCCCTCCTCCAATCCCTTTAATGTGCCTGTATCCCATCCCTCCATCCTTCTCCCTACCACCACTGTCCCCTTGTCCACCTTCCCACACCTGCTTCCTTCTCTCTCTTCCCTGCTGCTCATCCACGGCCCATGGCATACACTCGTTCCCCCTGATCCTTTCCAAACTCCATCCACCATTCTATCAGTAATAGGTATGTACCTTTTGCGCTTCTTCTTAACAGTGTTGTACAGGCATGTACAGGTCTGTTCAGTGCTGACCAGTACTAGTATGTGACAAAACCTATTCGTCACAAGAGCAGGAAGCAGAACTGCATGTCCAATGACATTCACCATGGTGGTGTGTTGCTCAGTATGTGTCTACTGTTTTGCTTTTGTCTTGTTCACCGTAAGCTTGTGGCACAGTTGCATCCTAGGCACTACTGTGCAGTCATTGTAGAATAATATGATCCACTGTTCATTACAACACAATGCCATACCATCAGTAAACATTTACCTAGCTAGCCCGATCATCCCGAATGCGTGAGTAGTCTTATGATGATCCTGTGCATTTTTTATAGTACATGCACCATTGTTTACAACATCACCATAGCAGGTATAATGTAAAATGCACCTTGTACTATTTATGTTTTCCTCAACAGCAGCTAAATTCTTCCGCTCATTACCAATGCCTGACAGTAATGCATACGTCCATAATATCATCTTGGCATTTCAGTGTTTTTTTGTGCATGTATCTGCATAAGTAACCCATACTGGGGTGTGTTTTTAGGTTACTCTGTCAAAACAGTGTTTGTCATTGCTCCACCTAGCTGAAATACCATACCGATGGGCTATTTTTTTGTATTTCAGGTTGTACCAAATGCTGGCATACCATGCCTATGTATTGTGGGTCCATGAAGGCAGAAGGCTAGGATTTGGTCACTGCGTTGTTATTCCATCCTGCATGGTTATGCACATACATGCCGAATTTCAATCTGATGAGGAGGACTATGTCGGGTTTATGTCGTTCAAAGGGTTTGGGGTTTTCCCAGAAACTAATTAACAGTAGTGGGCATGTGCTGCATGCTTCACGACTGGATGTATCTCACATTGTCTTTGCATATACCTTTTTAACACTCTAATGTTGAAGTTGATAATGTTACGGTACCCTGTGCACATTTGCTCACTGATTGCATATTTGCACAAATTCGTATTGGAAGTTGTTTTGCCAACATGCACAGATTTACACACAAACTGCACACTTGCACTACCATAGTAATTGTGCACAGCTAACAACCTTGCATGTATGCGCATATTGTAGTTTTTATTAGTGGCCTTGGTCTTGATGTAGATAATGTACTGTTGTTTGTTGTCCGTGGCAACATCATTTTTGGTGTACTAGAACAAGTGTAATAAAATTATAGTTGTTGCCTTACTTGTCTGTCTATGAAACATATGGTATTTCTGACATGCTTAAAATGATGTTGTGCTCCGCGCATTGTGCAATTCATGTTAACTATGTATACATGTCATAGAAGTGGTTACAGAGACTGTAACTGTACATTGTTGCACAGGACATGTTAGACAGCCATAACAACTATGGCCTGGACATGGTAACTGCGGTTAGACAAAAATATGTATAGAGCTGCACATAGCTAAACAGTTATACCGTTGTGATGATATTTCACACACCAGTGGCTCAATTAAACAACAGACAGGCAGTGAGAAACAATTGTGGGACAACAAAAAAAATTAGCTATGAATAAGTCGGTAGAAATGTGCCTAATCAGAGTGCTGAAAGAGTGGCATCCAAATGAGCTGTATTTAACCACTCCTCGATATACAGTGCTGTTAACAGCTGCATGTGCACTAGATTTCATTGCAGGCACAACATTACGTACAGCCAGTGACCCGAGTTCGGGAATGGACCCACGAGGACTCCTAGTGGAGGCTAGGAGTATTTGTTAACTCCAGCGTCCAAATGCTTAGAGGGGCAGGGCAGATGCTGGATGAGCAGAATAAAGAAGAAAATAAAAAAAAAACCAAAAACATTACATACTGTTCACTTCATGGAGCAACTTTGCTGGTGATGCTTTATATGTCATGGTTGTACCAAACAAATGTTACAACGGCGCTACTGTACTCACGGAACCATACTTTCTTCTATCGGCTCAAACCATGACATTGCTAACACATCATATAACTGGTGCCATGGTTCCATGTGATAACAGCAACTGCGTAACAGCGATCGCCTTTTTGGGCAAGTCTGCATCGCTGAAAATGAATTTCGGCAATATAGACTCACGGCACACAGCAAAATGGCACCAGACACTTGTATTTTACTTTTTATGTGGTGGTTGCACCCCCCCCACACCCCCCTACTAAAAGATTCTTAACTCCAGGAGGGTGCATGTCAGAGGGTGCAAAACGAGGGGGAAAAAATCCTGACCAGCCGCAAAAGCAAGTGGTGCCCGAATCGAACATGCCACCCTCCCAACCATAGCCTGCCACCAACTCACCATGCTAAATAGCTAGCTTGGCAACCCACCACTGCGCTACATCCCACAAACCTTCCCTCCCCTTCTGCCCATCGCATGGCGCGTCCCTCCCCACCTCCCACACATATGTATACATAGCGACAGGATGTTGCTATAGTCGCTGACCCCCTGTCCTGTTGCCCTCCCTGCCGGTAGCCCTGTGTAAAAATGACATGATTGAGTAGCCCTTTTTGGAAGTGCTCAATCGCAGTCACTCAATACATGGGTTACTGGTGTCATGAAGTGACCTGTGACCAAATGCTGCCCCAAAATCACGTCAATTCTATCATCAGGTTTTCTAATAAACATCCAGAAAAATAATGCTGATGCATTCAGTGTTCAATTTATGAACATATTTTATTTGACATTAATCAAAATTCGGTGTTACCATAGAATGCTGTTTCAAGGCATTGTAGTAAGTCTAAATGCGTGCATCAAAACTGCACTATTCAGAACCGGAAGAACATCTTGACAAGGTTGGGTAATGTCATTCAGTATATGACAGGCAATACAATCATTAGGCATCTCTTATTCAAATATGGAAAATGCACCACATACTCAAGTACCTGTACAAGTGTACATAATTGATATTACACCACTGCATGCATATAAAAAAGGTGGATATGCATTTTGGTGATTCAATCCTGGTGACGGGACGTCAATAAATAATACAAGCACACTTCAAGTGTTATTGCTGATCAGTGGTGTTGTAGTATGCGTAACCATGTGGTAAAGAAACTTATTAGTTCCTAATTGGTGGGCGTTGGTAATTGTTATTGAATCTGCCAGACTGCTTAGGATGGCCAACAAGTGTAATCACAGACATTGTGATAGACATTAACTATTGGAGTGATTGCTAATCATGTCATTATGCACACCTGGCATGTGTGATTGTGGTTTGGTCTGGGTGTCTGTACGTAAAGCCAAAGCACAAGTAATTACACAGGCAATTAAACAGCCACTACCGAGTCTGGCATTTGCAACTGTACTTTGTTACAGCTCAGACTGTGTTGCAAAAACAAAGCCAAGCGCACTTCAGCACTTGGTGGAGACTGTGGTGGGCACAATAGTACTTGTGGTTGCTTATGTTGTGTGCTTATATGCACTGCTACTGAATGGCAGGTACCACAGTCTCACCTGAAAAATAAATGTATACAATAAAAACCAGTTTACCAACACGTACTATAGACAAAGATGCACATAGTGCAGATATAGAGAATTAATTTAATGCATGGATTCTGTCTGTATTAAAACCTGATAATCATTATGCCTGTGGCCATATGAGAGTACGCTATGAGAAACAGGCAATATGATGGCCCTTGGAATGATGGTGCATCTGTGGGTCTAGGAATACAAATCCATGGAAGAGTGGTTGACGGATGACTCTCAGTTACAAGTGTATGCAAAATTTAGTTTCAGGCACACTCAGAGTTGAACACACTTAATCAAGGATGGCGCACTAAGCAGGAGCTTGGTCACAAGGGCCGACATGTGTGCACCTTATAGGGTAAGACACTTGATCAAGGCGGCACATTACTGTAGTGAATGCTCACTTGATACAAAAACACAGTTTCAAGTTAGTAAGACAGAGCCCAGTTACACCATGCTGTAAGTCCTTCTAAGGCCAGTACATGAAACATTAGCATGTGTTGCAGCTCAGACCTTTCACAAAGACTACCATTTACATAGCACTGCCACTCCACATTGTGTGCTCACAGCTACAGAGTCCATATTTTGGGTGGCCCAGCTTTTCATTGCCACCAGATACTGACTAAGTTAATACGGTCATTGCAGTGGTAGATAGTCTGCATGTTTTCATGTGGGTAATGACTGGGTAGCACATCAGTACAGCTAAGTCTTTACAGCTAAGACAATTTAGCAAAGTCTTTACAGTGAGAGACAATATAGCGACTGTGTCTTTATAGCGACCATCAATTTGCATGACTTGGTCTTTTCAGCGATTATCCTGAGTCAATGTGTGACTTGGAGTAGGAATCCTAGAGATGGGGGTGTTGAGGGGCACAGTCCCCCACGGGGGGTGCAGGGGGGCATAGCCACCCTGCAATAACATAGCCCATTAATATCCCATTAGTAGCATAGCGTACCTTAATTGGAGCCAGTTTTGTTAACTGCATTCAGGAAGAACAAAGGATGTCAGAGGTGCAACAGGACCAGATCATCTTGGGGGCAGCTGTGGGAACTAGCAGATGCCATTATTGGAATCTGACGGCACGACTGGAGCGCATAGTCATAGAGTATGCCAGTAGATCCTGTATGGACTATTTTATGGGTTTCGAATATAATTTTCAGCAACAGCTTTAGAAATAGTAGCTGTAAATGCATGCGCTGAAATGACAAGTCGCTGAAAATGTTTGCGCTATAACAGATGCGCTGAAATTGCATTCGCTATTTAGGAGTCGCTGAAATGACATGGAACCCAATGACTGCATATCACATTAATTTGGAATAGCACCATGAGCAAAGCGTGAAATGAGTTATCCCACCACATCATTCTTGGGAAGACATGGTGTGCTGGTTATGTTGTCTGGTATGTCTGGCGCATGTATAGGTGGAAGGCTAATTTCCTGATGCTTCATGCGGATTACTTCCTGACGCTTCATGCGGATTACATCAATCAGCATTTCATGTATGTAATCATGTAATTTTATAGCAAAAAGTGGTTTTGTGACCCATTGCTTCTTGGATTTGGGGTACACCACTTTATAAGGTTTCTCCCCTCTAGCACCAGATGTGGCACTAATGGTGTTCACAACTGTGTGTGCATGATTAATGTTGGTGTTGTGATCCAACATTGCCAACATGAGCCTTGCCTTCATGCCAGCATGACTAAAGCACTCAAACTTTGAAGAGTACTTGCAGAGCAGAGCATGAAAACCCTCAATGCTCCCCATGTGACAAAATAGAGTGGCGTGGCGCAAGTCGTTGATGAGAGTATGGTTGTTAATGATGCTATACAGTTTATTGTATGCCTCCTCACCATCCAGTTTCTGTAGTTGTGGTCTTCAAGTGGGACTGGATGACTGCAGGAGTGGAACTATTTGGTCCACGACCAGCTGTGCTTATCTGTGACATGGAAGGCGACAGATTTCCACTTCTCAGTAAGCAATGTCTCATTGCCCCCACACATTTCTGAGCACCACTACAAATGATTGGAGATGCTTTTGCTAGTACTTCATTGCCACATTTCTTAGCATGTACCGCCATTTTCTTTGTGACACTCTTAGAAAGGTGTCACAAGTCAAACTGATGCTCAATGGTGGAATACTTTTCATGCATAAGGCAGCCTACACCTCAGTGGCGGTCTGTGGCAATCACTTTGACTTGCAACTCATGCTGCAAAAGTTGCTCTATGCATTGCTCAAATGCCTTCTTTTCTAGGCCTGCTGAGGTGATGCTTGATTGCACCTGTTCAATAGCTAAGCAGACAATCTTGTTACTGTCCAGGTCAATCGTGGTATAGCTGCAGTACTTTGCAGAATAGCCAGGACTGTCACAACACCCATCTCCTGCAAGTCATACTTGCTGGCCCCGTGATTTATGTAGCACATTTTGCAGTTCGACCAATCAGTGATGTCGTATGGTTGGGAACAAAACATTGCATTGCCAGTCAAAAAAAGTGGTATGTGACATAAATTACAGGCCCAGAAAAGTGCAAAATTGAGCAATGCGTGTATAAAGGTTGCCACTAAACAAAACAGCAGCTGATACAAGAAGGTTTCCTGCAGACATTTGACGAAAGAATGGCTGTGAGTGCCAATGGACAATGTCATGTCCATTGAGGCAGACCATTTTTACAGTGAGCATTGTGCCAGTCACATTGACCTTCTCTACCTCTGTGACAGGGTAAACACAACACCGGGGAACAAGGGGTTAACCCCTTGGTTGAGACTGAGGAAATGTTGGGCCTGCAACAGGCAAGGGGGGATGCCTCCACAGATGTGGCCAATTAGTGAGAGATTGCTAAAAGGCAGAGGAATCCAGTAAGGGAGGGAGTAAGAAGTTGGAAACTGCTGCCCTGTGAGACAGGAACCTGAGCTGAAAACCAAAGAGAATGTTTAAGTCATGCAGGGAGCCTTTGGGGAAACACAGCTGAAGCCGGCTACTGAGAACCAGTCCATGTCTGGAGCAGAGGGTCCTGAGGTAAAGGACTAGTTTAGCCAGCTGGGCCAAAAACAGTGAGTGGAATATACTGCTGAGAACTGCCTGCAGAGAAGGCTAAATGGGAAACTGTGTTTCATTTAGGACTGTATCTTGAACAAACTGCTGGCCCACATAGGTGGTTCAAAGATGCCTTTGTCAAGTCAGCCTGAAAGAATTGTTTTGTGTTAACCTTTATGTTACCTGACCAGGCTGGAGAGGTTGAACTGAATGATTATGATTTTCTGGAGTAACAACTTACATTTGAAGCAATAAAAGTACATTTTGTTCTGTGAACTTTAAACACAGCGTGTTGCCTTTCCATCTACCATAGGCCAGCTTGTCACAGATGGTGTTAAATGTTGGATCGCAATCCCCTGCTGGAGTGAGCAGGACTAGTTACATTCTTGAAAAATGGATATGGAGAAATTGCTGAAGCTCCTTGCTGAACAGCAACAACAGCTTCTCACCCAGCTGGCTCAGCAGAAATAGGAGGCGTAACAGCGGGCGCAACAAGCACAACAGGCTCAGCAACAACAGGATCTCACCCAGCTGGCTCAGCAGCAGCAGTAGGTGCAACAGTGGGCCCAGCAAGCACAGCACACCCAACAAGAGGCACAACAGCAGTTTCTTATACAGCTGGGGCAACAACAACGGCAGCTCCTGCAGTCCCTGGTGAAACAGCCACAACTAGATCCTACTGGTGAGGCTGGTCTGGCTATCATGGGGCCAGGGGTTCCTAGGAGGAACTCCATGCTGACCAAAATGACATCTGAGGCTGATCCTGAGGCATTCCTGGTAACGTTTGAGTGAGTGGTGGAAGCTGCTGGATGGCCGAGACCCCAGTGGGCTGTCCGCCTTGCCCCCTGTCTGACTGGGGAAGCCAAAGCAGCCTATCAAGCTATGGACAGTACCACAGCTGGGGAATACACAGAGGTGAAAGCAGCAGTCCTGGACCACCTAGGCATCAATGCAGAAAGTTACCGACGGAGGTTCCAGAGCTTCAAATTTGCAGCAGATGCACGACCTAGAGCAGTGGGACAACAACTGTGGGACCTGTGTTGGCATTGGCTAAAACCTGAAGGATGCAGTGGCCCTGAGGTGGCAGAGTTAATCATCTTGGAACAATTTCTGAACATCCTGCCCCCGGGAATTCAGAGCTGGGTCCACAAACAGAAGATCACCATGTTAGGGGAGGCAGATCTCAGAACAAGTGTTGGATGCTGAACTCTCCTCCTGCCCCATGATCCAGTTTACAAGGCTACCTGGGAAGATGGGGAATTGTCCCAGGAGCCAGACTGAAGGAATATTGTCTGAAAATGTAAAGGTACTTTGGGCATGTAGGGAGGGGGGTTATGGGACAAATAAGGGTCAGACTCTGGGAAAGATGACAACCCAGCAGCCCAGGAAGACATTTCCAGAGGGCCTGCTGCCTAAACCCAGAGGCTCACCCCATAGCCAAGACACAAGGGCATGTTTCTCATGTGGACAGAGGGGTCACTTTGTGAAGAACTGCCCCATATGGACTGTACCTTCATAGATTGCATGTTTACAGATGGGTATTCACTGTACAGTGGGGGTGGGGCCCTGAATCCCGAGATTTTGTGATCCCTATCAAGCTAGAAGGGATAGAGATGGAGGCTCTGGTGGACTCAGGAAGCTGCCAGACCCTAGTCAGGGTGGCCCTTGTGAACCCCCGATGCTGGCAGGACCAGAATCCCATCCTTATCCGATGTGTGCATGGGGATATAAAGGCTTACCCTGGTGCTATGGTTACACTTACTCTGGGGGCTGAACAGAGACTATAAAGGTGGGGGTTGCCCTGGGGTTACCCTATCCGGTGTTACTGGGGAGAGATTGGAAATAGTTTGATGACTTATGATAAGCAGACTTATCTTTGATAACTACCCAGTCTCAGGGTCGTAAAGGGAGGGAGGCCAGCCACCTGCAGCTGGGAGAAGTTTTTCCTTCCCGGACCCAGGGATTTTTAATGCCCAGACCAGAACCTGCAAATCTAATTGAGAATGTAGGGCAACAAAGAAAAGGGGCCCTGAAGGGGCAGCTGCACAGCAGGGAGTGAAGCAAAGGCAAAAGTGGGTCCAGACCCACTGCACGACCCTAACACTGATCCACTTAACCAAAGCTCCAGAGGGCTGTCTTTATCAGACCAAGATGTATTAAAGCACTGCCTGGATATTGCCAAAGAACAAAGGACTGACTGTATACTCAGCTAGGTATACACCCAGTTGGCTGTCAGGGAAGGGGAAGTGGTAGATGAGAATCATGCAACACACTATCCTCATTTTTGAGTTACAAGGAGGTATCCTGTATCAAGTTAGTAAAGAGGTCCAAATGGGGGATACCCAGCATCAGTTTCTAATCCCTCAGATCTTTCAGGGGGAATTACTATGCCTCGCCTGCTCTATTCCTGTGGCTGGGCACTGTGGGGTAGAGAATACACTAGCTTGACTGTTACCCCGATTCTTTTGGCCAGGCATCTATCAACATGTTAAAGATTATTGTGCATCTTGCCCTGAGTGCCAGTTAGTAGCTCCAAAAAACAATCCCAGGGCCTCTTTAGTACCCTTACCTGTTATGGAGGCACCTTTTGACTGGGTTGGGGTTGATATAGTGAGACCCCTGGAAAAGAGTGCAGGGGGGGTACCAATACATTCTGGTGATTGTAGACTATGCTACCCAGTACCCCAAAGCCATCCCATTATGAAGCATTTTGGCCAAAATTGTAGCCAAGGAGCTATTAAAGGTCTTTATTCATATGGGAATACCGAAGGAAATGTTGACGGACCAGGGAACTAATTTCACATCCCGCCTGACTCAGGAGGTTTGTACTTTATTGGGAATTAGCTCCATAAGGACCTCAATCTACCATCCCCAGATGGATGGCCTCATGGAGTGATTCAACAAAACACTTAAAATGATGCTTTGAAAGTTCATAACCACTGAGGTCAGGGACTGGGACAAGTTACTATCCTTACTGATGTTCGCAATGCGGGAGGTCCCTCAAGCATCTACAGGGTTTGCTCCTTTTGAACTCCTCTATAGGCGCTGCCCACAAGGTGTTCTTGGTGTAGTAAAGGAGATGTGGGAGAAACCCAACCCCAAGACTGAAAATGTGGTGCAATATGTCTTGCAATTGAGGGAAAGACTACTACTATAACAGGGAGCCCAGTTGAGGGAATATAAACCAGGGGACCAAGTACTAGTGTTGTTGCCAAGCAGCCAGAATAAGCTTCTAGCCAAATGGAAGGGGCCATACGGTGTTACCCAGAGGGTGGGCCCAGTTGACTATGACGTTTGCCAGTCAGAGAGATGAAAAGAGACCCAGATCTAGCATGTCAATTTGCTGAAATTCTGGAACCAGAGGGATAGCCTATTGATTTCCCCTGAACCAGACATAGTGGATCTGAGACCCCAAGTGCCAGATGACAATTTGGGGATACAAGTCCCAATGGGAGAGCAGCTGTCTCACAAACAGAAACAGCAACCAGGAGAGTTGGTAAGCCAGTTTTTAGATGTTTTCTCTTTCCTCCCTGGGACAACCCATATGATAGCTCACCATACAGAAACAGAGCCAGGGAGAAAGTGTGGCAGAAACTGTATCGCTTGCCAGAAGCCACACAAGACACGGTTAAGAATGAGTTACAGGACATGCTAGAGTTGGGAGTGATTGAGGAATCCAGCAGTGACTGGTGTAGCCCCATAATGTTAGTACCAAAAGAAGGTGGGGCTATCCATTTCTGTATTGATTTTTGCAGGGTCAATGCCATGTTGAAGTTCGATGCCTACCCCATGCTTCAGTTAGATGAACTGTTGGATAGACTAGGGGAAGCCAAGTACATCATGACATTGGACCTAACAAAAGAGTACTGGCAAATCCCTTTGACCCCAGAGTCTCAGGAAAAGACAGCATTTGCTACCCCCTTTGGGCTATACCGGTTCCGTACCATGCCTTTCGGCTTACATGGGGCCCCTGCAACCTTTCAAAGGCTCATGAATCACTTGTTGTGACCCCATGCCCAGTATGCAGCTGCTTAGCTGGATGATGTGGTGATCCACAGCACTGATTTGGAATCCCATGTATCCAAGGTGGCAGCTGTACTACAGTCCCTCCAAGAAGCAGGGCTGATGGTCAATCCAGCAAAAGTGTGCTTTGGCCAAAGCAGAAACAAAGTACTAAGGGTACTGTATAGGCAATGGACAGGTGAGACCCTTGATCAGTAAGGTCCAAGCCATAGCAGAGTGCCCAGTACCCACCACAAAAACCCAGATGAGGCCCTTCTTACAGTTGGCAGGGTATTACCGCTGGTTCATACCACACTTCTCTACCCTTGCTAACCCCCTTACAGACCTCACCCGGAAATCTGCCCCTAACAGGGTCCACTGGTCAGAGGAGTGTGACCAGAACTTCACACAACTTAAAGCGGCACTGTGCAGAGGGCCAGTGTTATGCAGTCCTGACTTCAACAGGACCTTTACCCTCCAAACTGACTCCTCTGAAGTTGGGCTAGGAGCTGTGCTCTCCCAGGAGTTTGAGGGGGAGGAACATCCTATCCTCTACCTCAGTTGAAAACTCTTTCCCCAGGAGAAAAACTATGCAGCGATAGAAAAAGAGTGTCTTGCAGTCAAGTGGGCTGTGGACGCCATCCGCTACTACCTGCATGGCCAGCGGTTCATCCTGGTTACAGATCATGCCCCTCTGCATTGGCTCCCAGTGATGAAGGACAACAACCCCCACATCACCAGGTGGTACTTGGCCCTCCAGCCATTTTCCTTCATGATGCACCATGGGACCAGGACCCAGAACAGAAATGAGGACTTCCTGTCCCGGGAAGGGAGTGGTCGGGGCCAATCAACTGTGCCTTTGCACAAAGGGGGTGGTATGTGACAGGGTAAACACAACACCGGGCAACAAGGGGTTAACCCCTTGGTTGAGACTGAGGAAATTTTGGGCCTGCAACAGGCAAGGGGGGGTGCCTCCACAGGTGTGGCCAATTAGTGAGAGATTGCTAAAAGGCAGAGGAATCCAGCAAAGGAGAGAGTGAGAAGCTGGAAACTGCTGCCCTGTGAGACAGGAACCTGAGCTGAAAACCAAAGAGAATGTTTAAGTCATGTAGGAAGCCTTTGGGGAAACACAGCTGAAGCCAGCTGCTGAGAACCAGTCCATGTCTGGAGCAGGGGGTCCTGAGGTAAAGGACTAGTTTAGCCAGCTGGGCCAAAAACAGTGAGTGGGATATACTGCTGAGAACTGCCTGCCGAGAAGACTAAAAGGGAAATTGTTTGTGTTTCATTTAAGACTGTATCTTGAACAAACTGCTGGCCCACATAGGTGGTTCAAAGATGCCTTTGTCAAGTCAGCCTGAAAGAACTGTTTTGTGTTAACCTTTATGTTACCTGACCAGGCTGGAGAAGTTGAACTGACTGATTATGATTTTCAGGAGCAACAACTTACATTTGAAGCAATAAAAGTACATTTTGTTCTGTGAATTTTAAACACAGTGTGTTGCCTTTCCATCTACCATAGACCAGCTTGTCACAACCTCGCACACAGGGGAGTGACAGTGGTGGCAGATGAGTTCAGCAAACAGAAGATACAGACAACCTTCTAAAGTAATGTATTTTGGTTGATGCACCAAATCTTCATTGGTGTCCATCTCTTCCATGTTAATGTTACTGTCATCAGGTTCATCACCACTGGGTAGGTAGTCTTCATCAGAGTCAGCTGTTGATATTTCAACAGTGGGAATTTTACTGTTGATATTGTATGATAACGACACCGCTGTTGTGTTGTCAGTATTTTTCAATGGTGACAGCAGGGGCTCGAAGCTGTATGGCTCAATGTGGTGCCGTGGCATGGAAGTGATTGGAAGACAGTCACTGTCCACTTTTGATTCTGATAGTGGCGGTACTGTGCAGGACAGAAGCATCCATGGTCCCTGAGTGCAGTTGCTGGTGGAATGATCTCTGGCAGAAACTGTGTTGCCATGTCACTTTGTCACTATTTCCATCTGTGCTGTTGTTGCGCATCCAGAGATGGGATTTGTCTGTGTTCCAACTGTCACAGTTTGTCTGTATAGAAGTGAAAATTCTGTTTGTGATGCACAATCACAGAACTTTGGTGTGAGTTGGCCGCCATCTGAGTTCTCTGAAGGTTCATTTTCAAGTGGTTCCATGTCATTCTTTGAAGACATACCAAGAAAACAAATGTAAATACATAATACCCACACAGATTCATGTTTATTCAGACATGCACTATAATTTGAACAGTAGCTACTGTCCTCATATGGACGATTGACAATGCCTTCCTGCTGCATTTTGCCAAATGTATATTAATGAACGTTATGCTCCAGTACTTGTAAGTCCTTGTTTTAGCTCTAGTTTAGTAGATGGGGTATGGTGTCTGTGGGCATCAGCGGAGGTGGGCAGGCTCGCTCACTCAGCATGCTGACACCATTGCACAGTTGCACAAAGGAGTGGAACAAAGGAAATACCCTGCCCCCCAGAAGGCAAAAGGGGGTACAGGGGCTGGACAACCAAGCCCCGTGCCGGGTCTCTCCGTTCACACCTCCGGCTCTCCTCCATGCCTGGTCACTCTACTAGATTATAGATAGAGCACCAGGAGGAGTAGGCAGTCCCACTTGAGGGGACTCGGAGCCAGGGGGTTCGGTGATCAGGTAGCGGAAAGAGAGGTGGCCAATGAAGGAGGAACTGAGGACTTCAGGTGGGTGGGATCATGGCTGAGCTGAGCAATCCCCTGGAGAGAGTCTGAGCAAGGCAATGAAGGAGTATAAACAGAATTGACAAAAAAAAAGGACCGGTCTTGTTTCATGAATTCAGTATTGACAGGGCAAGGCTAAAGGTGAGCTAGTGTGTAGTTATGGAGAGGGTTGGATAAACATGGAGTATTCTGCCATATGCGGTGGTTTGATTTGGTGCAGCAGAGCTGCACACCAAATCCATGCTGCTGCAATTGTCATTGAGAAATGTTCATCACACAAGTCAGAAGATACATGTTATTGAAAAATAAAATATGTCATATTTTGCTATGCAGTGTGGTGTGCTGCTGCATTGTGATTCTTGAATACAGTTTATAACATGGGTTAGATTAAGATGGCAACCTAATTGGTCAAAGAACATTAGGTGACTGGCGATTAAAACCCCTTCTTAGTCAAAAGTTACAGTGCCAGGACCACTTCACTGACAGACAATCCCTTGTGCAATGTCCCTTCAGTATCCCTACACAAGACACAGTCAACAGAGAAATGCCATAGGAGTGGTCAGATGTACAAGTGAGGCACCTGAGAGCACAACTGTAAGCAGGAAAGCAAACAGCAGTCCTACAATGAAAGTGAATTTCAGTCTGTTTAGAAATGTCACAGTCAATCATTGGGTAGCTTCAAATTTTCCTGATTGTCAACCTCCCAACAGTATCAAAACAGAAACGAATGCTGAATATGCTGTAATTTAAATTTTACAAGAATGGTCTGAAATGAAAATCAAGCCGGAATGTGCTAAAACAGTGGAAAGGCATGTAAAGTTTGATAGCATTGAACTGAATATTCTGGAGAAGCAGAACGATGAAAGAAATACACAGAAGAGCCTAGCATGTGCTGTGAAAGTGTTTGAGGACTGGCTCAGGAAAAAATGCAAGTATAAGTTATAAAGAATGCCCAGGATCTGAGGCAATATGGAGTCGCAGCAGGAAGGTCTCGTCAAACAAATCTGATAGATTGTTTTTGATTGGGTGACTAGGGAAGCGAATCAGAGAGGGTCGGTAGACATTTCCTACCTAGATTTCAGCATAGCCTTCCATACCATCCCACACAGAAGGCTGGTTAACAAGGTGAGTAGTCTTGGCATGGGGCATAAGGTGATACATTGTGTTAGAAACTGGCTGACAGACAGAAGACAGAGGGTGGTGGTAAATGGAATCCAATCCGGGGAGAGAGAGGTGGCCAGCGGAGTACCACAGGGATCAGCACTGGAACCAGTCCTGTTCAATGTCTTCATTAGTGACATTGCAGAGGGGCTGGAAGAAGAGGTATAGAAACATAGAACATAGAAACATAGAATTTGATGTCAGATAAGGACCGCTTGACCCACCTAGTCTGGCCATTTTCCTACCTAACAGATAAGCTGCAGATCCTAGTTAACCAACAGCTTACTTCCTCCTACCCCCCACTAGGACTGCCTTATGTCTGTCCCATGCATTCTTGAATTCCCCCACTGTTCTTGACTCCACAACCTCCCAGGAGGCTGTTCCATGCATCCACACCCCTCTCCGTGAAAAAATACTTCCTCACATTACCTCTGAGCCCTCCCCCCATCTTCAAATTGTTCCCTCTTGTTCTTGCACATCTCTTTTTCTGAAAGATGCTACCCTTTTGGACTTTGTTGATTCCCTTGAGGTACTTAAAAGTTTCTATCATGTCCCCTCTCTCCCTTCTTTCCTCAAGGGTATACATATTAAGCTCCTTTAGTCTTTCTTCGTATGAATATGGTATGGTATAGGTATGAATATTTGCAGATGACACAAGATCTGCAACAGAGTGGATACTCCAGAAGGGGTGCAGAAAGTGAAGAGGGACCAGGAGAAGCTTGAAAGATGGTCGGAGGTGTGGCAACTGAGGTTCAATGCAAAAAGTGCAAGATAATGCACCTGGGTAGGGGGAACCCTGGGGAGAGCTACAGAATGGGGGGAGGTGCTGACTGTCACCAAAGAGGAAAAGGACCTAGGGGTTATCATATCTGATGACCTTAAGGTATCAAAGCAGTGCGCAAAGGCTGCAGAGAGGGTCAGTGGCATGCTGGGGTGCATAGCCAGAGGCATTTCTAGCAGGAGATGGGAAGTGGTGATGCCATTGTATAAAACACTAATAAGGCTTCACCTGGAGTACTGCATGCAGTACTAAAGACCACGCATGCATAAGGACATAGATAAGGTGGGGGCTATCCAGAGAAGGGTGACAAAGATGCTGCATGGCTTGCATCACAAAACATATGAGGAGATATTAAGAGACCTCGATCTGTACTCACTGGAGGAGAGGAGATAAAGGGGGTACATGACAAAAACTTTCAAGTACCTCAGGGGCATAAACAAGGTACAGGTGGTGTTCTTTTCCAATGTAGAAAAGATATCAGAACGAGGGGACACGATATGAAGTTGGAGGGGGTTAGATTAAGAAGTAACGTGAGGACATTTTTCTACACAGAGGGTGGTGGATGCTTGGAACAGTCTACCACAAGAGGTAGTGGGAACAAGCACAGTGGAGGGGTTTAAACATGCCTGGGACAGGCATAAGGAAACATTGGGTGGGGAGGGAGTGATGAAAAGCCATTGATCACTTACGGTTAGTGACTGCACACAAGTATAGGACTTACGGGCAGACTAGATTGGCCTAGCGGTCCTCATCTGCTGATAATTTCCATTCATCTATGTAAGATCTCTGTGGAGAATCTGTATGACACAGTTGTAAGATTCCTGATAGGTTTAGATCAAGGAAGCAAGTGAGGGATATTCAGGATTTACAATGCAGCAAACAACAGTCTGGTTTTCGTAAGGGCTTTTCCATGGCCACCGCGCTCATCGACATGATAGATATCATAGCCTCAAAAATAGAGGATGATCGGTCGGTGGGCATGGTGTTCATGGATTTATCAAAGGCCTTCGATACAGTGGACCATGGGCTATTGGGGGAGCAGCTAGTGGAGATAGGTCTTGTTGATGAATCATATAACTGTTTTTTGTCTTGTGTACAAAATAGAACACAGCAAGTATACATAAATGGAGTGTTATCTGACAGAGCTAAGGTATACAGAGGAGCGCCCCAAGGCTCTATTTTGGGGTCAATGTTATTTTTGATTGATATAAACCAACTAGTAGATATTATTAAATACTCAGATATACGTCTCTATGCAGATGATACTCTTTTAATTGCCAGTGGAAAAACTCTCCAAGAAATGGAAGGAAACTTGTAGACAGATTTTACAGGGCTATGTACATGGTTGACCGATACTGGACTAATAGTTAACAGTAAGAAAAAACTCATGGTCTTTCATAAAAGAAATAACAATCTGAGTACTTGTAAAACTGTAGTAACTATATACACTGCACGAAATGAAGTATTGGCCCATGTATCAGAGTATAGATACCTGGGTGTGTGGATAGATGATACCTTAAAATTTGATTACCATATAATTGATACAGTAACAAAAATAAATAAAAGATTGGGGGCTTTTAGAAGGTCTAGTTTTTAATTACCATTTCCGTCATTTTTCTATTCAATCAACTTCTCCTCCCAGCCCTAGAGTATGGCAATCATGTATATGGCTTAGCAACAAATAGTTTACTACCAAAAATTGAAGTTATATAATAGAATGACTAGATTCATACTGAAGAAGGACTATCATGCCCATCATTGTGAATTATACGAAGAATTGGGATGGCTCCCACAAGGAAACGAAAGACAGATTGCTTGGGCAATACAGATCTTTAAAGTAATAAATCAGAATCTGCCAACTTACCTTTATGATAAATGGGAAATAAAAATGCATGAACATAACTTACGAGATATACTTTTGAGAAACTATGTTTTTCCAAAGCTTAAAAATAAATATAGTCTTGTGCGTTTTCCAGTGATTGCTGATAGGACATGGACATCACTAAAATCATTGATAAATAAACAATATAAAGTTGGGAAAACATTTTCAACAAGTTTAAAGATGGAGTTAAGATCAAGATGTGAATGCTATGGTTAGATTTAAAACATACCACGTTTTTACATTCTCCCAGATAGAGTAGTCTTTTTTTACACATGTGAGCAGCAGTTGAAATCTTTATGTATCATGGTTTTTAGATCTATTTATTAGCTTTATTGTATGTTCATTAATGTATGTTTCATTTATTGTGTGGTAGATATTCCTTTTGTCTAAATGTTTTGGAACCAATATTAACAGGACCATCTTGTAAATAGGACTTTGTCCTAATGATGTGTTATTCCACCTATCTTCCTGTCTAAAAATAAAGGTTTTTACTACTACTACTACTACTACAAAGTGACTCTGTTACCTGAATGTTAGCTTTTTCTTAGTTACTTGCATATCACAGTTGGTTAGTGTTAGTTTGTTGGGGGAAGGAGAGGGAGAGAGAGAGAGAGAGCGGGGGGGGGCGAAGGAGTGGTCTGCAACACTGCATGAGAGAAGGCAAACCATGTCCAAGGGAGAAGGAGCAGTTGCAGCATGACTGGGGAAATATGTGTGTACCATTTACTTCTTGCTGTCTGTGTGAAGAGCTGTTTGTAAACCGTGCCAGACAATCATAAAACAGCAACAATCAAGCAGTGACAGGGAGCAGAGCTGCATGTGTATGTGTCACTGTTGGGTGTCGAGGGGGTTACTGTAAACATTGTAGGCATGTCAGAGGACACAAATCACCCAGGTAGTGCACGCGGGACATTTCTATTTGCATAAGAGCAGTTAACTGTGCAGTGCTGGCATGTTTGGCAAGGTAGCAGGATACAGTATCTGTATTGCTAGTCAAACAACAAAAACACAGTTTTCTGGATGTCTTTTTGCTGTTTCAGCAGCACCCATATTATAAGCACAGTAACCCATGACAGGGTGTGTGGTTATTGGGTACTAATAAACACACGTGGTGTTGATTAATCACCAATAACCGCACACACAGTCGTGCATAATTGCTTACTTAATGTAAGGTACAGTACTAACTTGTTACGAGATGTGCAGCAAATAGTCAACATACCACGATTGGGTTTTCATGCTCCGTAGGTATTGTTTTTCTTCAGTGCCATGGTACTGGTGCCCCACTGTTGGCTTGTGCCTGTTAAGTAAATAAGAAGCATCAAACATTTTCATTGAATTTGTTGCTTACAAAGTCAAACCACATTCACCACATACCCTGACGTTGATTACTGAGATCATGCCATGGGTAATGTTTGGAACAAAACACATGCACAATTTTTTCATTCTGCTCGTCAATATTGTCCATATGTTAGTGTGTCCTGCCAAACTGAACTATGTTGGATTGTGGGTAAAACTGGAAACACTGTCTGAAGCAGAAAGGCCATTGAGCAGGACAGTAGACAGCATAGGGACATCATAGGATACACGGGGAAGTAAAAGTCAAGAAGACCAAGATGAAATTGCCATTTAACACCTCAGCCAGCTCCACACACACCTGCACCCAACCACCCTCCTTCCTCAGCTTTCATATCTACCCTCCACCCTTCGTTTACTCCCTAGCATATGAAATCAATTTATTTTCCGCATCCCTGATTCACCTTTCTAATCTGAGCTACTTATCAACCTTGTCCCTTGCAACCTTTCTTGTCCCTTCTAACCTTTTCTTGTAATCGACCAGGATATCCTAGGATTCTCCACACATCCCACATTCACTTTGAGATCATTTACAGCTTTTAAATACAATGATCTTGTTCCTAACTTACTGCTGTGTCTCCCGTGGCCACCAGCAAAGATGTCAGGCTTAGGCCATCATCTTTTGTGACATGATGCATGTTTTCATTGTCTCATGAATGCCCAGCTTCTGGACTTTCCACTGCATCTCCATGTCAATCCTGGTTCTGAGTTTAATGACTTGGTCAGTGTGGATATCTCATCTTCCCAAAGCTAGCACCCCTAAAGCCCAGTAACACTGTCTTAGTTTGGTTGCCCTCCTTCAGCATGCCCAAGGTAAAAAAAACAATGCAGAGTGGTCTCTACCAGGAAAAGGGTCTTCCACTGTCAGATCACTTACCTGCTCCCCATTGGCTAGTAAGGTGCTATGGAGTTACTAATAAAGGAAAGGATGGTCAAGAAACTGTTACAGAGCGGTTTTCAGGACAACAGACAAAAAGGATTTCCAAATGGGAGGCCATACAGGATGAAACAAATTGCCTTAATTTGTAGATGACAGCTGCTTTTCTACAGTGTCCCATACAGAAGGCTGGTAATCAGGCTGGAAAACTCATAGGTGGGATGGGTAACAACTATGTAGGAGTACAAATTATAAAGTGACAGAAGTCAGACTGTGGTGGTAAATGTGGTGCATTCCAGTGAGTGGATGGTGCAGAACATGATGGGGCAGTGGTCACAACTGGCATTCATATTTTGCAATCTGTACATCAGAGAAATAGCATATCTACTTGAGGGCATGGTGTGCATATTGCTTGATGATTCAAAGATCTGCAGTTGGGTGGTCAGTACCACTGGGGGAGTGGAGGCCATGAGCGAGGACCTGAAGATTATGAAAATGTGTTTGCAGAACTGGCTACTAAAATGAAATGAGTGAAACTGTGCTGTTCTGGACATGGGTAGCTATATCATGCATGCCCTCTACACATGTTTTGGCATGGGGTGGAAGAAGAAATGAATCCATTTGAGCAGGAGAGGGAATTTGTGATTAAAATTGCGTTCAACCTTAAGGTGAGTAAACAGTGCAGCAAGGTGGATTACTATGCAAATATAATGCTTACATACTTAGGGAGAGGTATAACACGGTGAAGGAGGGAGGTACAGATGCACCATTACAAATAGATGGGGAGGCATCACTGGGAGTATGGTATATATTTCAGTAGACCTCAACCATGTAAGGACATGGATGGGATTCAAAGGGTTCTGCAAAGGGCTACAAAAACAGTGAACAGTATGAATGGGAAGCCCTAGGGGGTGTGCTTGATGGAACTAGATATGTGCCAATTGCCAACTGGAAGGAAAAGTTATACATGAGAAAAACATAAATAAATGGAGGGGATTAGTAAAGTGATGGAGGCAGATTTATTCATGCTAAAATCAGGTGCTAAAACTAAATTTAAAAGTGTAACATTAGAGGGAGGAAAATTCTGTGGCATTGTGCCATGGTGTAATTTCACGCAGAGGTTGGTGAAACTACATGAAGTGGTGCTGGCGGCGATAGAAATTGTGCAATGATGAAAGAGGGAATGTCACAGACAAAATGTGTAGAACTGTGGGAGCACTGGGAGGTTCCTTGAAAAAGATGGCGAGCCGATGGTGATGGTTGGTGAATGGGGCAGACTGGAATAGCCAGAGAGTTTATTTTCTTGTTTTTTTTTCAGAGAGAAAAAGAAACATATTTTCCAAAGAAATATATTTTTAAAGACTTTTCTCGAAATTAACATATCATGAAAAATAATACTAAAAAGTATAAAATAATGCTTTTTGAGGGGGTAAACAGAAACCTATATTTTAGAAAATTAAAATAAGAGCTCATATTACTTTTATCTAAACTAACGTTTTCCATGCTCCAAGCTATTACTTCCCATCTAAAGAAAAGATCTAATTAGTTCATCATTTATAGCAAAAAACCCATGTTCACACATTTTCTATTTTTTTTTAAACTAACAAATGATCTATGATTCAATTCATGTTATTCAGTTAAGAAAAATACAGTAAAATAGGGATATACTGTGTATTATCTACGGTTTCTTCTTCTTCATCTGTCCAATCCTGGTTGAAACCCAAATCAGTAGGCAAAGCAACATTCTTCTCAAAAAAGGCTCTCGCAGCATCCTTGTCTTCAAAAACGTAATCTTTGGTTTGAAAATTAACTTTTAATTTTTCCTGAGCTTATAAAACCGCTGTTACCCCAGCCTCACGAAATTCACCCCTTATAGCCTGAAACCGTTTCCTTCTTCTCTGTGTAGCAATGTAAAAGTCAAGGTAGAGATGTAATTTACTCCCCTCATACAAAAACCCCTTCTTCAATCTCACTGCATAGGGAATTTTATTCCTCTGATCAATTGAAGCAAAAGTACATATAACATATCTCACCCTAGGCTCTAATGAAGCACTTATCTCTTGTTTCTGTCTCGCTTGCGACCTGAATACAGAATCCAAAAAACCAGATGATCAGGTGAGAAGGCCATCATTAAAACCCTCTCAACTTTGGCCTTCAATTCTGGGCTTGGAATACTAGCAGGAAAGCCATTAAAATGTAAATTCTTTAATAGTAAGGTATTTTCTATCTTTTCTGATTTTGCCATAGTATTTAATTGTTCGTGGAGGGAAGCATTAACTGCCCCCTCCACAATCAAGACCCTCGCAGATAAACTTTCAGTACATTTCTCAGCTGCTCCAACTCATTCCTCAATTGATGTAATCTTGCCTTCAATTCCACCACAGCATTGAGAAATTTCAACAAGCGAAGTTTGCACTTTTCTGAACGCATCCTTCATATCTGTTTGTAGTTCCAGAAGACCCGACTGTAGAGACACCAAAGTCAGTTTCTGCAGGTTCCTCGCCTTAGCGCCCGGGTCAAGATGTGACATAGCTGGAGAGGACAACTCTATGGTCAGAGGCAGCAATCCCGCTGCCCCCCACTGTGGAGGTACCTTTCCGGTTCCAATCTTGGAGGAAAGAGATTTCTCCATCTGTTCAGGTCTAACGTTTGCTCCTTCCTTTAACTTCAAACCTCTCTGAGCGGCCATTAAGTCTCACAAAAATAAACTCAAGTTGAAATAAACCGAATAAGTCTAAAACGAAAACTGAAGCAGCTTAGTCCTCGTTATAGCGGAGCTGTGGAAAAACATGTCCAGCCATATTGCTCTCCACAGCACCCACCTCCCCCCCCTCCCCGAGAGTTTATTTTCTGCAGTGGGATTGCAATGATAATATGACTCGAAGACTGTAGTCAGTAGAATAATTTACAAAAGATATATAATGTATGCACCTACAAATGTCTGACATTGAGTCCCCAAAGGAAGTCTGAAATCTGTATGAACATACAATAATTAACCAGGTGTTACATTGAACATGAACTCACAGTAACTCGGTGCAACCAAGCTGACAAATTTCCAATGCAATACTATTGAATGTTGCCAACCACAATGGATAGCAGTCCCAACGCTTGCAAATGTGGAGATTAGAGTTCCCACTGAAAAACATTTCCATTCAAACCATTGTGATTACCATGCTTGAGTTGCTTTGCTGTGAAGTTCAGGGTCACTTAGCTAAAACTGTCAGTCTGTCTGTCTCTCTTTGTCTCCATCTATCTGACACCATCTCTATCTGTCTTCCTTCTGACTGTTCATCACACTCTGCAGCTCTCACTCTCTATGGCATTATCTGTCCAACTGAAAGAAAGAGAGAGTGAGATACAGAGAGGAGAGGAAAGAGTGAGAAAGACAGAGACAGACAGACAGACAGACATAGCAGAAGATCACTGTGCAGTAACATGACAGCAGAGTGCATCATGCATGTCTCCTTAACTTTATGATAAGACTATTGTTTGAAATTATTGTTTCACTCCATCATTAACATCATGAAGAAACAATTCCCCATCTGGACACATGAACCTGAATTCCGGACCACAGCCATCACAAATCAAAGGAAAAAAATGCTCATTCTGGAACCATACACCTCCGTTATGAAAAGGTAACACCACATCCTGGTAACGTCATCACAGTGGATGGCAAACAACGATGCTTGCATGCAATGGTAAATGCAAAGCAGTGAAATGAAGTGTGGGCTAAGTCATTCTACTTCAGCAAAAGAAGTTAATTACAGCAAAATGCCAGTGGGAAAGGATGGTTCAGGTATGGCCTGCCTACGTTGCTGTTCAACACAGAAGCTGTATGTGGGTTGAGACAGTGTGGCAGACGTATATTTTCCAGCTAAGGCAGACTACAAGTACTGTGTACTGTTGTGGAGGTCAATATGTTAGAAATAACCCACAACCGGGTATCAGGGTATAGGCATTCAATCCATGCAGGGTGTGCATTTTACTGCATTAGGCTGAAGGAAAATGGAGCACATATCAACCCATGTATGGTTCAAATGTCAACAACCACATCCTGCAGCATGTGTGACTGCACTTATAACATGGGTTTGGCACAAAATTGTGAGAGTCATAAAAAGTTAGTGTTGCTGTGTTGGCTATTTATGCCACTGACATGTTGTTCACTCTCCCCACACACCGCCCCACTGCATACAGACATATTTATGTGGAGCGCTGACTGGAAGACGATCTGCTCCAATCGGTCTGACTATTTCTGTATGTGTCAGAGTGCTGTATTACCAAGCCACCTCGCACAGACAACATGAGTGAACTTACCATGGATGAACTTGGGGGGGGTTATTTTCCAAATTCCTGCTCCCACGAATCATAATTGATTCCAAGAGATCCTCCGCCAGCTGAAACATGAAGCAAAGAAAAAGTGTGTGTGATGGCATTGGAAAAGGAAATGAATGTTTTGAATCTAAACTGTGACACAGCTTCTGTTGATAACAGGCACGTTTTACAAGATGAGAATGTCTTGCAATCTGAAAACAATGCACTTTACAGCTTGCTAACTCCTGTATCAGAGCAGTCAGAATGTAGGAGTAAAAAGTCAGATATGGCGAACTTGCGCCGTCAGCCGGAGGTATTGGCAGGGCATACTAACTTATTGCCCAAAGACCTTGCCTCTTCTCATGTTGAAGAGTTTGATTTTCAACACTCACAGAGTGTTGTGGGGTGGACTAGAACAAAGGCTAGCCACTTGTTTTTCTGTGATTCACAAAATGGAGAATTGTTAGAGTCTCAAAATGGTGAACACACATGTCATCAGGTTGCATCCTCATACCATCCCCAAGATGGCCGCTCATGGTCATGTGATCATGGTTATAGCACAGTAACTCAAGATGCCCATGAGGTAATTCAAAATGGCTGACCACCACATCACAGAGGTTTGATCATGCAGTCACAGGGACCTGTGATTGCTGCCATAACCAAACAAAATATACCGGAGGTTTTTGGCATGTTTAATAATGTTATCAGTAAGACTAGTGTTTCTGAGGGACAGAAGATTCTCATTAAAAATGATGTTGATGTACTTTTGAATGAGGCTGGTATGCAATCTGTCATGAAGTCAGTGTCTGATGCTGCAGAAACGGCTGATGCTGTTAACAATGTTTACTGTACTAGAATGGCCTTGGTTAAGGAACACATTGCAGTTAATTACATGAAATGTTGTGATTCTTCCCTATGCAATTTAAGATCAGCTTTCCCTGAGAAGACTGAACGTACTGCTTTTCCTATGCAGTGCATTAATACTTTAAGCTGTTACATTAAAAATAATGTTGCTACCATAGAAACATAGAATTTGATGGCAGATAAGGACCGCTTGGCCCACCCAGTCTGCCCATTTCCCTACCTAATGAATAAGCTGCAGATCCTAGTTAACCAGCAGCCTACTTCTTCCTACCCCCACCCCCTAAAATTGCCTTATGACTGTCCCATGCATGCTTGAATTCCACCACTGTTTTTGACTCCACAACCTCCTCCAGAAGGCCGCTCCATGCATCCACAACCCTCTGTGAAAAAATATTTCCTTAAATTACCTCTGAGCCGCCCCCCCATCTTCAAATTGTGCCCCCTTGTTCTTGCACACCTCTTTTTTTGAAAGATGCTACCCTCTTGGACTTTGTTGATTCCCTTGAGGTACTTGAAAGTTTCTATCATGTCCCCCCTCTCCCTCCTTTCCTCGAGGCTATACATATTAAGCTCCTTAAGTCTCTCTTCATATGTCTTCCAGTGCAGACCCTACACCATTTTAGTTGCCCTCCTCTGGACAGCTACCATCCTGTCTATGTCTAGCAACCTTCCGGTGGGGAAACCCACTTTACATTTGATGGGGGAAGGGACAACCCTGATTCTGAAAGCCCCATGGCTGTGATATTTTCAGCATCACAGGCCATGTTGGGGGGAGGGTTACAGGTTTGATTTCTGAACCTGAGCTGACAACTATTTCAACGCTACTTTCTCCACCCCTGAGGGCTACTGAACCACAGTCCATAGCTGGAGAACTATGTGAAACTTGCACACCACTTTTCTGCACTGTGCAGGCACCCCTGATAGTGCTAGCACTGCCTGCACATGATGCAGAACCCCCTCCACCAGTGACTCCTGAATCATCCCATACTGTGGCTGCTAAGAGCAGACACAAGTCAGAAACCATCTGGGTTATTCTCAGTATAGACAATAGCAGGCACCTCTGGTAAGAAGGTGCAAGGTCTTCTAATACTGATATCATTGTCTTTTCTTTTGGAATCACTAACCATGGTCCCAGCATTGGTTAATCCTAACACAGTTTTAGGGTATATTAAAACTGCTACATCAGATATAGCAATATCAGCAGTTTTAGTCCAGACATACAATGGGCACATCAGACCCATTGCTTATACATCCCAGATGCTTGCCCCAGTGGAGCTGAAATACAACTTTTATGAAAGGAATCTTTTGGCTACATACTGGGCAGTGAGATACTTTATGTACATCATTAGATATGCATCCATTGTGCTGCATTCCAATCATTTGCCAACTAACTTTTTGTTGTCAGACAGAGTAAAAGACGACTCTGTATCCAATGCCAGACTTATACACTGGTCTCTCATTTTACAGGATTATGACATCACAGTCCTTCCTGTCAAAACTTCATCCTTGTTGGCCCATGGCCTACAATTTATAGGAGAGACCCATGATTGTTCACTACAACCCCCTGACGTACCTGTCCCAGGACCCTTTCTGACAGAACCTCAGAAAGTGTTAAAAGACACCACTGTGCGTCATGTTTTGACTGATGACTCAGCCACACATACTAATGAGGGTCAGATAGCAGGGTCTGGAATTCTTATTGTACATCCTAGTGATGACAGAGTGTGCATGGCTAGTAATTGCATCATTGTACATGTACAATTCACAGGCAATGTTAAAACATGCCTGGCAAATAAAATGAAAAACAGGGAGGTGAGGAGTCTCCTAATTACCACAAATACTTGTGGATGGTTTAGAGAGCTGGAAAGTCCTTGAGAAAGACACAGCTTGTGTTAAGAAAGGAATAAAAAGATTTTTCCTTACGTAAAATGATACCAGCATTCCATGAGACAGTTAAGTTCTGCTCGCTTCAAGAAATGTCCTTGAGATAATTACAGAAAACACTGCAGATGCTATGTTTTTATTATAAATTCTAATTGGGTCTGTTCCTCTCTGACTGTATTTATTTGGAAGAAAACAAACTTCTGTTCTAATTCTCTGATATTACTGCTGTGAAATACAGTAACTTGCTTGTGTATGTCACAACACTAACCAGTTTAAATACAAACTGTACATTCATAAGGTTTAAGCATATTTTAAACATGAACTTTATGCTCCATAAGAAGGACCCTCATTTGAGGGCAGTGTATAGGTTCCTTAATAAAGGAACTGAGGAATAACTTCCAGAAATAACTCATAAAAAAGTGAAAATGACATTCACCTATCCAGTGATGGCCTACTCATTTGGAACAATCACTGCTGTAACACTCATGAACAGTTACAGGTAATTCCTGAGCACCTGAGAGTAGATTTTATTTACTGTACCAAGTACAGGATACTCCAACTGGTGGACAGCAGTGAGTCAATAAAAACTCTAGACAGACTGACATCCTCTGTCTTGTGGCCACATGAGAAATGATGTAGAACACTGCATCAGTAACTGTTTGACCTGTGTACAAAACAATCCGATACCAGCTAGGAAAAATACATTGTTACCCCAGATGCAATCAGACACCTGAAACAACATCCAGATTGACTACATTGACCCTATGTCAACCACTAACAGTCAAAGTGACTGCAAATGTCTTGGTAAACCAGCTATTTATCAGGTAGGGCTTTACCCCTAAAGGTAAATTCTGATTACAGGGATCTGACTTTATAGCCAAAGCAATGCAGAAAACTTTGTTATGGGTAAAACAAAAGTTTCATATCCCATACCACCTACAGTCATCAGGACAGGTGGAATGGGCTAACAGGCAGATCAAAGTTATGGTATAATAAACTTGTTCAGAAAACCCAAAAGGTCTGGGATTCATTATTGCCTTTACTCCTTATGGCAATAAGAGGGACACCCTCTGCAGGTACACAGCCTACCCCATTTTTGAAATCATGACTGGATGGTCCATGAGACTCCCAGAACATTTTCTTCTGGACCTGTGTACTGCCACTGCTGATGGAGCATCAGTAGATAAATATGTTAAATATCTCAAATAAGACATCCAAAAGGTACACTTGTTTGCTTCACAATGTATGGGCAAGGCCCAACAACAGGTCCTATCCCATTGTAAACAAACTCAGTTCAGCAGTCTACCAAGTTAGATTGCCTCACTATAACAGTCATTGATAAATGGCCACATGCCAATCAAATGAACCTGTTTAAAGGAGATTAAATTTACTTTTCCATACCCCAGTGGGGGGAATAGTACTAAACTATGTTTTTCTTTTCTCTTTTCTCTTTCCTTTTAGGTTCCAGAGAGAGAGAGAGAGATGCTTGCTTTTATGCTTATTATTCTTTTTAAAAGTATGGGTCTTCTTACAAGCCCAAACTGTACACTGTACTGCAGATAAGAACCAGTGACCTAAACATAAAACAGATTGTTGAGGCAGAGTACCTCACAAGCCCACAGTATTTAATTGCATCCTGTGAAATTCACACTAAAGTCCTAAAAGACATGTCCATCATCCAGAAGGGTAGTGAGGCCCTACTGAATGTTATGATAATTGCTTTGGGTCAATTCTAGCAGTCAGACTTGATCTGAACTCCTGTTTATATTTTGTTGATAATCAGGAATTTTGCATCCAAATTTGCATGGTAATAAAAGCCATTAGACCTTAAGGTTTTTACCCTATGATGCCCCATAATTTGTGACACTTAATACTGAGTGCCCAAAATACAACCCTGGCCCACCCAGTGGTCTAATAGCCACTTCTCAGCCAGGTATCATAGTTAATAGTGTGAAGCTCATGCGCAATCCAGTGATTTTAAATCTCACCCTTTAAACTTGGAGTGATTTGTTTTATGTTTCACAACAAACATTTCCCATTTTTTTTAAATAATGTGATTGGATACCCTGGCAGCATACCAGGTACTTATTAATGACCCCCTATACAGGGGCTCATACCACACATGTACCACATACACACACACACACTCACAGGATTTTCACATCCTGACTGCTAGTTGTACATCTTATCACTGTAAACCTACCCAAACACACTGGGCATTTTGTTTTAAAAAAAAAAAACAGGTTTAGACTCAGGCCTATTTGGCTCTGACATATCTATTGGAAATAGGGCATATGTTAAAGGTTCATAATAGTATGAAATATAATATCATACCCACACACACACACACACACACACGCTGCATGGTATACATGGTCTTGCTCATTAAGAGTGATTTACATTTACAATATTAAGAATATTGTGAAGAGGTCTGACCACAAATGTTTATGTTAATGAATTAATTTCTGCTCAAATTAAGAAAGCAGATGAGCATCACATAGCTAGGAAAGTCCTTTGCACTGCCTATAGCTATTATGTTCTTACAACCCTTTGGTTATCTCTTCCAGGATCTGGAATTAGGACATATTCCTGATCTCATACATGACAGACGTATGGGTCAGTGGCATTGCCACATTTTGCACTATGATTGCTTGTGTTAACAAATGTTTATTTGAATCTAGCACTATTCTCTAGTCAATGGCAAGGAACCTTGGGTATGTCACCACACACACTAGTATTGCTCCATGTTTCGAAACTTATTCCTGCACAATCCAGGAAGCCATGTTTGTGACTCTCACAGTGTCATTGCCGCACATCATCTGGCAACATTCATCTTTTATTGTCTGGCAACTGTCCAATCTATTGGTCAACTTGATGGGAACGTTGATTGTGAAAAGGTTAAAACTACCTCCTTTCCTTGTTTACCATGCGGTCTTGGAATCGTGACTGACTCTGAACTTTGATTGTCATACCTGAAAGGAACACTACCTTTTATGCAGCTGTGACATCTTCCAACTTGTCTTACCAACTTGTAAATACTGGCCTAATAACTGAAATTAGGCTTCCACTTGTGAACTCTCAAATAAACTGTATTTGGTCCAGCCAATTAAGATTCTACAAACAAGCTCATTGTTATGCGTACTATGAAGCAAGTCTGGGGTATGGGCAATCCCATAACTTCAGCAAGAAGACTCTTCTTTGATCTACAATCAAGAAATCCATTTTCTTCACTGCTTGTTTTCCAAGCTTGGCTGGCACCTCATGCAAACTGAGTGCTGTCATAAACCTTTACAATCTATGCAGCCATGTGAGCATCTTCAACTGAGCACTGTTGCTATTCCATTGTAAAACTCAATGTGCAATCTAATGCACCTCCCCGCTGAGGCCTCTGAAAATACTGCTGCCTCCTGAACATTTGGATCTACCTTTGGAAAATCTGAATACATCGAATTTGAACTATGAATCTTCATCTAACACTTGAAGAAACCCTGGATTTACCCCTAGAACTGTTCATAGTTTATGTCTTGTGGACATTGACATTTGGTGTCTTGTTCAACTTACCAACTGAAAAATGCCATCCTCCAAGGTGGTACATTCTGCTGATGTGGAACATTGTGTGGTGGCCAACTATACATTTTTCTGATATGGACTAAAAGTTATGCAAAGTGAACTTTTCTAACTTCTATTTTTACTCCCTAAAACAGGCAATAGGTTATATGGTAATCACACCTGTTCCCATCCCAGAACAAGATACCATTAAGTTTAGTCCTAACTATATTGATGCTCTATCTCAATTTTTACTTATTTTTGATATCCATACAGGCAACTTAAGTTTGTCTCTTCAATTTCTTCCCAATAGGACAGATGCACACCTGATACATATCAGTAATTACTGATTGTTTTGATACTGGAAAACCCCACCATGAAGTTTTATTCCAAATGTTTATAGTAATACAAGGTTCACTAACATTTTCCCTTATAATTACATTTAATGTTTTAAGGAAAACCCTGAAACACTACCATGAACAGTTAAAATTCCTCTATTAGGCTTGCGCCTCGGGCCTGTAGACGAATGGTGCCTAACCGTTGTCTTTTTGATGTGTGCCACTTTTGCAATTAAGGCAACAAAGAGGGGACTGTTACACCTGGGTTATGCCCCATATCATCCCACAAGCACCTCACATACACCTCACACTGTATTCCTGGTCTATTATACTGTGATACTGCTATTTTGCACTAACATGTAGATATAGGCACCCATCATATAAGCATGAGTGCCAGGAATGTGCTTTGCTGCTCATATATGCCAATGTTTACATCCTTTCATAAGATTAGATCATGCATGACTATTATAACTCTCTATAATGCATTATGTTTGTCTTTTACATATATTCCATATTTAACCTACCTAATGACTGATAAGATGACTCTAAGGGATCATCAGTGGTTATTGTATACTTATATTCTCATATAATTATATGTAGTGTGTGTTTTACACTCAGGCAGATATGCCACATGTAATAGAGCCCTGCTGGCACTTCTCTTTGTCTCGTTAGAGAGAAATCCTTTATGTCTTATATTATACATAAGCAAGAAATGCCATGTGTAGTTTGAATCCGACAGCATTTCTTTTGTCCAAGCTATAATGCAAATGGAAGCATATTATTTGTCTCATATGACACTCATCAGTAATTCTGTCTCCTAAGTCATCATCCAACGGAGGGTGACTTATGACCAACACATATTGTTTCTCATATCTGTAACTATGAGGTAATATCTGTTGCTATGCTGTTATCTGTAGTATTTAGCTTTCTGCAACCCAGTTTCACAGTGAGAGAGAGAAAACAAGATCTTGGAGAACCTGAGATCCTACAATCCTGGAGATTATGTACATTCTTCAGAAAAGTGGTGAGAAACCCATCTCCCTTGTGATTTTCTTTGTCACATGCTTGGTGTAAGTAGTCTAATAAACATTTATTAGTACTCTTGCTTGTTTACGAATGTTTCTTGGCAGACTCCGAAGACACTAGAATCTGTATTATTAGTATTATTATTATTTACTCTACTATCTGAGATTGTTTACGTAACAATGGCGGCCACATTATGGTCAATACTACAGAATGTGTGTGCACTTACTCACTTGCGATCACTGTGTGTAATACAATTCAGTGATGTTAGGTGTAGTCACTCGACTTTATCAGTTTTGAAAATGGTGGAAACAGCATCAACTTTCTGTTGCCAGAATAATTTCTTCGGTTTCAAGTGAGGTGGCAAGAGCTGCATCTCATAGTTAAGCTCAAACATGCTGTCCTCAAAGTGTAGAGAGCAAAGGGAATATTTGTTCTTTTTTTCCTTAAGTTCTTTAGTGATGAATTGTTTAATATTCCCAACATCAATCCTACACCTATGCACCCAGACTTCAGCATAGGAACTGTCTTTCGGAAACTGATATATCAAAGCACCAGACGGTAGTCATCCAGTGTGTGTTCCACAGCCAAAAGCAAGACAATGGGGCATGGTGAAGAGACTATGAAGTTACACAGAATGGATTGCAATCTGAAAAACACATGGAAGGATAATACTTGTAAAACATTTGCACTGTACATCGGCATAAATGGAAAACATTAACACAATAACAACCCAATCATGAATCATATGTCTGTATCAAGTTGAACACCAGACGACCACCAGATGACTGTCAGTCACTGTGAGAAACATTAAGCAAGCAGTGACAACCGCTAACAGTGTAGGCATGACAGAATGTGGCAATTGGTGCATCAAATGACATGGCAACAAGGTATATAGGTGAATTTCATTAGTGTTGTTGCATGTGTGAACAAGAACAGCATGCATCACAGAACCAAATCAGTACATATGTAAACTATGGTGTGTGTGTGGTTGTGAACCACAGAAGTTTGAAGGTCGCATATGGGAACCCATAGGGTTATCTAAGCTGTAGCGGATTTGTCATCTTGACATCATGTCTGACACACAATCACCCAATGGTGTTGCATAAATGGCACACCACAACAGTGATTGTCATAAGGGAACGTATAAGACCATTTTGTCATAATATCAAGAATTTAGTTGTGGACTTAGTAAGCAGAGGGTGTTGGCTCACTGCAAATGTCAAACAGTCTTTGTTGATCCTTATAGTAATTGGTGGTTTAGACTACGCATCGTCATGCGTGACATGTACACAGGTACAGTATATGCGGGACGTTGCTTCTCATTAGAATAAATAATGTACAGACATTCATGCAACATTTATAAGCATAAGTACATGTCATGGACAAAAAAAGTACAGGTGCATACTATCAATACTGCAAGGCATGGCTTTGGTAGTACCAGGTTGACACCACGGCCATAGCCAGAATAATGACAGAGATACAGCCAAGTACATTATGCCTGTAAACATGTCATAATCCTACTCTTACAAAAGTTACTTAGTAGCCTATTTTTTTTTTTATAACTTTGTTTTGTCCGGGCACCAGTGACAGGGCATCGTTTGGGCATTGTCCGGTCTACATCTCCTCTGCCTGCAACCAGAACCCCTCTTCCCTGACCGTAGAATTGGGTGATGGGTCCCTGCTCCCCCCAGGCCAGAATGGGCAGAGGCGAGAACCACAGATAGTCAAGTAGGGGTACTGGGGCTGGCACTGAGTGTGCAGGAGGGGCCCTTTAGCTATTGCCATTACCTCCCTGACAACCGTATGTTTTCAATCCTAGTGTTTCCCCCTGGGAGACATCGGACGTGCAATGATGTACACTCAATCCTCTCTCTACCCTGCTGACCTGCGAAGTGCCCTTCCACTTGTGCTCTCCACTCTCACTTTAACCTAACTATCCCCTGCTTTGCTTTGCTTTTTTTTCCTATGTACCAAAAGAAAGTCATCACTCCTTTTGGCCTTTCTAGCAATTTTCTGTTTCTGATTTCAAGATCCTAATCATTTACATAGAAACATAGACTTTGATTGCAGATAAGGACTGCTTGGCCCACCAAGTCTGCCCATTTCCCTACCTACAGGATAAGCTGCAGATCCAAATTAACCAACAGCCTATTTCTTCTTACCCACCACAAGAATTGCCTTATGTCTGTCCCATGCATTCTTAAATTCTCCCACAGTTTTAGACCCCACAATCTCTTCAGGAAGGCTGTTCCATGTGTCCACCACCCTCTCTATGAAAAAATACTTCCTCACATTGCCCCTGAGCTGTCCCCCCTCTATCCTCAAATTGTGTCCCCTTGTTCTTGCACATCTCTTTTTCTGAAAGATGCTACCCTCTTGGACTTTGTTGACTCCACTGAGGTACTTAAAAGTTTCTATCATGTCCTCCCTCTCCCTCCTTTCCTCAAGGGAATACATATTAAGCTCCATTAGTCTCTGCTCGTATGGCTTTTCTTGCATACCCTGCACCATTTTAGTTGCCCCTCCTCTGGACTGCCTCTATCCTATGTCCTTGCGGAGATGGGGTCTCCAGAACTGGACTCAATACTCCCGATGGGGTCTCACTAACTGTCTGTACAGAGGGATAACAACTTCCTGTTTTCTGCTGGTGATGCCTCTCCCTATACATTCCAGTATCCCCCCAGCCCTCCCTACTGCCTTCTCACATTGCTTGCTAACCTTAAGGTCATCAAATAAGATTACCCCCAGGTCCCTTTCCATTTTTGTTGTTGTTAATACCTCCCCCCGCATTGTGTAATCTTCCCCTGGGTTTTTGTTTCCCAGGTGCATTATTTTTGCATTTCTTTGCATTGAATCCAAGCTGCCATACTTCTGACCATTCCTCCAACCTTGCCAAGTCCCTTCTCATCCTTTCCACACCTCCATGTGTATCAACCCTGTTGCAGATCTTTGTGTTATCTGCAAAGAGGCATACTTTTCCTTCCAGTCCCTCTGCAATGCCACTTATAAAGACATTAAAAAGGATTGGACCCAGTACTGAACCCTGTGGTACCCCACTAGTAATCCCTCTTACTTCAGAGTGGACTCCATTTAAAATTACCTTCTGTGTCTGTTGTCCAGCCATTGTTTTACCCAGGCTACCACCTTCGGACTCACTCCCAGGCTGGTTAATTTGATTATTAATCTTTTGTGTGGGATTGTGTCAAATGCCTTGCTAAAGTCTAGGCAGGCCATGTCCACAGCACCTCCTTTGTCTACTACTTTGGTTACCCAGTCAAAGAAATCAATGAGATTTGTCTGACATGACCTTCCCGCTGTGAACCCATGCTGCCTTGGGTCTTGTGGCCCACTGGCCTCTAGGAACTCAACAATTCTTTCCTTCAGAAGTGATTCCATCACTTTCCTTACCACAGAGGTCAAACTGACAGGTCTGTAGTTTCCTGCCTCTGTCTTACTCCCACTTTTGTGAAAGGGAATCACATCTGCCTTCCTCCAGTCCTCAGGTACCACACCATCCTCCCATGGTCTGTTAAACAGGGTAGTCAGTGGTGTCACTAGTTCTCTCCTTAATTCTTTTAGAATTCTGGGGTGAATTCCATCAGGCCCCATTGCTTGTCCACCTTCAGTTTTAGGAGTTCTTTCAGAACCCTTTCTTCTGTGAAAGGACTGGGATCGACCCCCCTATCCAGAGTTCTTCTGTTAATTGGATTAGGCACCTCCCCCTCCTCCTCCTCTTTTGTGAATACTGAGCAGAAGTATTCATTCAGTATCCCTGCTTTTTCACTGTCCCTCTCTGTCCACCCACCATCCATTCTAGTCAATCTCACTATCCCTCCCTTTGTCTTTCTATGCTCCCTGATGTACCTATAAAATGTTTTATCCCCCTTCTTAAGTGAGTTGGCTATCTTTTCCTCAGTTTGGACCTTTGCTATTCTGACTTCCCTCCCTGCTTCCTTCTGCCTTAACTGGTACAGTTCTCTGTCCTGCTCCTTATACTTCCTAAATGCTATTTTTTTTCTCCCTAACCTTCCCCGCCACCTCTTTTGAGAATCATAGTGGCTTTTTCTTTCATTTTGATTTGTTCATTTGCTTCACACAAAGGCTTGTTGCCTCTGCGATGGCAGTTTTGATGTTTCCCCATTGTTGCTCCACCTCTTCTTCTAGCCTGTTTGCTAGTGCTTTTCTAAGGCACTTTCACATCTTGCCAAAGTCAGCCCTCCTGAAGTCCAGTACCCTCACATTTGTATGGCTTGACTCTGTAGCTGAGTTTATCGTGAACCACACTGTTTGATGTTCACTTGTTCCCAGATGGCTACCCACTTCTAGATCTGAGATCCTCCCACTGTCCCCATTTGAGAGTACGAGGTCTAAGATTTCTCCCTCATTAGTGGGTTCCAAAACTAGCTGTCTGAGGCATGCCACCTGTAGGGCATCGAGAATGGCTGTGCTCTTGGATGGGGCTGCAGAAAAGGTGCTCTAGTTAACATCTGGCATATTCAGGTCCCCCATCAACAGTATCTCCCCTTTCTCTGCCATCCTAAGGATGCCTTCTATCATATCCTTGTCTCTTCCCTCTCCCTGACATGGGGGTCTGTATACAACACCTGTGTCGATTGTGGTGCCATTTCCAGTCTCTAATGTGACCCATAGTGCCTCCTCTCCTCCCTGCTTACTCTTTTGTTTCATTGCTTTAATCCCTTCCCTTACATAAAGAGCTACTCCTTCCCCTCTTCTACCCTCCCTGTCTCTCCTGTGGGTTGCGTACCCTGGTATGTTAACATCCCAGTCATGGTTCTCTGTGTACCATGTTTCTGTGACTGCTACAACATCCAGGCATCCCTCTTCCATCAAGGCCACCAGTTCAGAGAGCTTGTTGCCCAGACTACGGGCATTGGTGCTCATTACCCTCCATTTCTTGATGGCCTCATCCCTTTTTGCCCCATCTCTGTCCTTATTCCCTTTATCATTTTCTCCATTTACCCCTGCCCTTCTCCCTATCAACATCTCTATCTTGATGTTTACCTCACTTACTACCCTGACTTTTTTGGGGGAGGGCTAGGATTTCCCTGCTCCTTTCCAGTCCCTCCCCCCTTGACTAGTTTAAATGCTTGCCAATGAAGCATTTAAACCTATCACCTAGGATCCTGGTTCCCCTCCTGGACAGATGCAGACCATCACACCAGTATAGGCGTGCATCCCTCCAGGTGGACCCCCAGTCCCCAATGAAGCCTCATCACCCTCAGCTTCTCCTTGTAAATTTCTCTGTCCCCTCTCCCCTGTGTCCTCCTATATTACCTGAAAGCCCTTCTTCTTTCCCCTATTGCCTCCCTCCCTCACTTCTCTGTTGAACCACAATGGTCTCCTCCTTTTTCTGTTCTTCCTCACCCTCCTTACACAGCTGTCTGTGACCCTTAGTTTTCCTCCTTTGATTGTATTCCATAATTCCTCCAGCCCCCCCATCCCTTCCATCCCCTTCATCTCCTTCTGGAAAACCACCATCAATTTCTGAAAATCTGATCACATGAAGTCTAGTACCTTTGTGATGGTCTGACTAGCTTCATGACCTGCTCTTACCATGAAACCCACTGAGTTATGGTCACTTGCTCCCAGGCTGATCCCCACCCTCACTCCCTCCATGCTATCCCTATTTGTGAGGACCATGTCAAGAATGTCAAACTCTCCCCCCGGGCTCTCTTACAAGCTGCTGCAGGAAGGCTCCCTGGAGGGGCTTGAGGATCTTCCTGTTCCTGGACGACGTAGCTGCTGTGATCTTACTGTCTATATCCATGTGATTAAGATCGCCCACCAGCAGAATCTCCACCATTAGTGCCATTTGCTGAACCACCAGCAGCATGTGTCTGTCCATTTCCTTGATTTGCATTGGAGGTCTGCACAGCACCCCCATCCTTAAAGATGTTGCAGCCCTGCTCTATAGTGTGACCCACAATATTTCTACTTTCTTTTCCTGCACTTCAGTTGCCTTTATGACCTCC
The DNA here is from genome assembly GCA_016271365.2 of Neoceratodus forsteri. Taxonomy (NCBI): domain Eukaryota; kingdom Metazoa; phylum Chordata; order Ceratodontiformes; family Ceratodontidae; genus Neoceratodus; species Neoceratodus forsteri. The sequence continues at coordinate 533,950,196 of CM057449.1, read as the reverse complement.
TTTATGTATAGAGAAATCCACCCTGCATTTCTGCACCCTATCCCTCCTGAATAACCAGTATCATGGGACTTCTACTTCCCAGGCCTGGTACTTGGACCACCAGGTCTCAGTTATGACAACTATGTCTAGGCCCACACCCTCCATTATAGCTTCTAAGTCCAACATCTTATTCCTCAGGCTATGTGCATTACTGGAGAGTCCTTTCCACCATATTACTACCTTCTCCCCTCCTTCAAACCCTGCTATGCCATGCCTGAACCCTTCTCCCTATTGCGGGGAAGTGCTTGCTAGTCCATTTTGTTCTCCTGTTGATCCCTCACATGTCCTAGCCTTGCACTCCACCCCTACCAGTTTAAACACGCCCCAAGAATCATATCAATGTAACCTTGCAGCCTTCCCCTCAGTACTCCTGCACCGCTGTCACTCAGATGTAGTCTATCCTTCCAGTACAAGTCCTCCCATGGGTCCCCCCACTCTCCTATACATGCAAACCCTTCCACTCTGCATCATGCCCTGAGACATTTATTGAACTCCCTGATTCTTCTCTGTCTAGCAGTGCTGGAACAGGGGACTGGCAAGACCTCAGAAAGAGCTAAGGATTTGCCCTCTTCCCAGCATCCCTGCACCAGTGCTTTGAACCTCCTCTGGACCCCTCTCCCCTTCGTAGTTTGGCAGATCACTGCTTCCCAAATGAATGATAAGGTGTGGTTTACCCACCAACCAAGCCTCTCTCTGTTCTTTTTGCATTGCCTTCCCCACCTCCATCCCAGTGTATCCCATTAATTATTACATCCACAAATACCATGACATTCTCCACCTCTACTACTAATAGATCTGTTCTTGTTCTGTGTGGGACACTACTCCAAACACTTTTTCCTCCTACCCACAACCCCTTGCCCTGCCTACTTGACCTTCCTGATTTCACCCAGGTGACCCAACTTCTCACCCACTTATAGAGGTTAACTGCTCAGTATCTCCTATATTCCCATCTGGTACCCCATCTCTGCCATACTTGCCTTCACTGTTTACCTGTATCCCTTGCTTGACTCCCTGCCTTTACCTCCACTAATACATCATCCCTTGTCTACTGTTCCTTGCCTCCTTTCTCCCTTTTCTGTATCTTCTGATTTCCCTCCTTGTTTCCCCACCCCCACCTCCTCCCCTCCCTGGGCTATGAACTCCTTCTTCCGGTCCTCATCTCCTCCACCCTTTCCTCTATCTACCTTCCTATCCCTGCTTCCATCCCTCCCTTCCAGACATCTCATGACCATTCCTTGGCCCATACTTGCTGTTCCCCATGCTTCTTCTAGATCCCCTGCCTCCATTTTATTGGCTAGAGTTATGTACCTGTTGGCCACTGTGATATCCCCCTCATGTGTTTGCGTGTTCACTTGTGCTGAGTGTGTTTGTTGCGGTGTAGGAATGTTATTTCATGCTGTTTGGGCTGACAGAACCACTCAGCTTTGCTTCACTTTCCCTCTTTGACAAACAGCACAAGATAGTGTTTATATGCTGTATGGAACACACTTAAGTAGACATATTAATATATAATTTATGGATATTGCTAAATATACTGGCTCCTTCTACCTCTCCCCTCTTCTCAGGTGCTCTCCCCTATGTCACTGGCTGATTCACAGACTCACGCACCTTTCTACTTCAAAATTCAGAAGTTCTCAGTAGTCTGCACACTTCACAAACTGTTGCCTGAAGCGAAGTCTGCTGGATCAGAAGGAACTGAACCAAAGCTGCTTAAGGCTGCTGCATGTGAACTTGTGCAGCTGGTTGCCAGGATCAGAAACTGGTCCCTTACTTCAAGGATTGTACTTGACCGGTTGCGGTTATCTAATATTCTGGTCTATAAGAAAGGGAATCACAAAGACACCAGTAACCATATGCCCATTACCATTCTCCCCAGTCCTGGAATAAATTGTTTCCTCGCAACTCACACACTACCTGATCTTCTTTAGACTTATGAATCAAGTTCAACATGGTTTCCATAGAGGACATAGTACTACACTACTGCACTTTTGACCCTCAGCACTACACCTGCAAACCTGTCTTATTGACTTAGCTATTGTGCTAAAATTGTGTGATGAATAGTGTCAGTCTAGCCTTACACAGATTCCATGATCACAGTCTTGGCATGCAAACAGATCCAGATATTAGTCTGAGAGGATGTTTAGGATGTGAGCAATGGAGGAAGGGTTCAGCAAGTAAACATACAACAACTTGGAAATAAATGTGTCACTGTGATGCTCTGTACTTTGGGTGGCTGTAGTTGGCAGATAATGATAGGCACTGCTTTCTGTGAGTCAGTCATTGCAAGCATAGGTTACCACATGACCACTCATATTGAAAGTAAAATGGGATGTGGTTATTGAAACACACACACACACACACACACACACGCACAAGTAAGGTTTATCATGGATTGCCACCACTAACACTACTGGCAGTATTGGACCCTGTTATTGTGGAAATTTATAGGTGACTAAAATAAACACAGTCTATCATTGTACAGTACATGGCACGCAGACTGCATGGGGTGTACAGTAGCAAAGTACATTATTGCTGACTGGGCAAGAGGCACGCCACCAAAAAATGCATAAGCATATCTGGTTAGGAAAATTTACAGTTATTTGCAGGTGAATTTGTTCAGCATGCCGACCACTGTGTAACTATAAACTGTGCCACAACAGTCAGTATACTATAACCCCGATTAGCACCACTAATTGGCAAAGAGGGGCTAAAAGAAGCAAGGGGGAATAATAGTTTATAGCAACACCAGCCCAATGGACAGATGAATAACAAATCCACAGATTCAGTAACAATGTCCTTGCATTAGGCTGGCCAGCTCCGAGCAACCAATCAGAGCACCGCTTGATCCAGGGTGCGACTTGAGGGAGTGCGCCGATTTCAAACAAAGACAGGAGTGAACATGGAGGGATGCCTATAATAATGCTAGTAAAATACATAGCCATGGAACTTAGGAAAAAATCTATGGAACAGTTGAAAGGAACATGTAACCAGGACGTGCCACAGACTGAAAAGGAAATATGTGCTGCAATACGGGGCTAACTAGGACAGCTGTGAAGATCTGAATGAAAATGGGCTGCAGTGAAGATCAGAATGAAGATCACACCAAAGAGGGGAGGACAAGTATGAATAGCACTATCTTTGTGGTACCAGAAGCAGACAACAGTGAGGGGTGGGTGATAAATTTGTGTGACATTGTGTAGTAAGAAAACCAGGAAAAAAATAACATAACCATTGCCGGCTTCCTAAAGCTGGTGCGGGTTTGGCATAAATCATCAGAGGCAATGCCACAGGCTGGGAACAGGAGCAACAAAAGAAAGAAAAAGGAGTTGAATGATTGCAACAGCTCTAGTGAGACTATAGGAAAGGGAAATATGTCCACTGGCAATTTAAATTGCTTGCTGTTATGCTCTTTGTTGGTGCAGCCGGTTAGGGACTACCCCGAACAAGTAGTATTTCCATGTTACAGCTGTGCATATTTCAGTGCTGTTATAAGTTAGTGAGTGGCCTTGAGTTGGAGGGAGAACAGAACACGGTTTAACACATATGCAAATAACAATTTGATACTTACAAATGGAAAATGTAAAAAATCGCTGCTATTGAGACAAAAGATGAAGCTGTGGCTAGTGGATGGGAGGATGCAGGACAACAAAGAACTAAGGTGAGGAGATGGTCTGGGACACGTCATTCACAAAGGCATTCTGGGGGAATTCAGGAGAACAAGAGGCAATAAATGAAGCTTGAATGGACTCCCCCAGTGGCCATAAAACAGACAGTGGAATGTGAAAAAAAAAACACAAACTCTGATAAAAGGCTAGAAACGTCTTTATTGATTGCAAGAAACTATTTACAATGAAAAACATTGATTTTTATATATTTTAGGATGAGTTCTCCTTTAATGGAATGAATCACTCTGTGCTGAATTTTCTCCTCACATCCCTTAATGGGGTCCAGGATTTGTCTCTTGCCCTGTGTCCCTGTACATAATTCAAATTGTAAGGGTTTGTCCCTATCATATTGATAGTCTTTCTTCCTATGTTTAATTTCTGTTATGGTATAGGTTTTGTTTTTTTTTCCTGCTAGCCTGCAAGGAGATGAGTCTATATAAATGTTTCCTAAGACAAATACTTAAAATAAGAATCTGTCTGTTGCTGTCTGTCTTGATTAAAGCAGTAGCATAGTCAGAATTTGCAAAAATACTTGTGCAGAGTATTTTTGACTTGTGTGTTTAGTCCTGGTGTGTCCTTCCTTTTGTTTGTTAGGATTTTTTTTTCTCAATTTACCTACTAGTATTATGGCCTCTCCTACTAGTTTTACAGCCTCTGGGGGTCTGCATATTACCATGTTTTATTGCTCTTCTTTTTCCTACATTACCTCCTGCCCTGTGTAACACTCATGCATTCAAGACCATAGTTTCAGAAAGTAGTGACTTGCAGTCAAGTTTAAAGCAGTAGAACTGTGGTTTTAAGTTACTTTCCTTATCTAGTAGGCACTGAAGGTTACATTTATAGCTTAGAAATTACTTGAGGTCTAATTAAGTGGGTATTCTGGGAAAAAAAAACAGCTAGAGTCTTTACTAATTATAGCATTGATGGCCTAGGATGAGCTGTGTGCTTTTTATGGCTGGGTGTTGTTTGATGAAATTAAAAGCTTTAAAAGCAGAACATTTACTCCTGCTAGTTAGACCTAGACAAACATAGAAAACAGAAATAATGAATTAGAGTTATTTAGTTGAGGCCGGAAAGTCAGGCTTCTATCTTCAGATTACTGTTGCTGTACTTTCCCTCACTGAATCAGTGGTCCCCCACACATCACTGTCATTTGAGACAGGAGGCATTGTAGGACAAAGAACAGCAATAAACCATTATAACATGTAGATCTCCAGGGGCCATAAAACTAGTAAGCAAATTTAGAAAAAACTCCTTCTAGCAGACAAAGGGAAGGACACACCAGGACTAAACACTCAAATGAAAGCACTCTGTACAACATATGTTTTTACAAATTTTGACTTTACTACTCCTTTAATAAAAAATTTATTGCGTTCCATTTTGGAGTCTTGCCACAAGTCTTCTATGGAATCAAACATGCATATTACTGATAGTAGGGCAAGAAATAGTTGCTCAAGCATGTAAAATGGGCAGGGAAATCCCTGTGTCCTGGTTGTCTGAGACTTGGTTCTTGCCATGGCAGTAAGAGAGTACCATCAATGGCTTAAGTCAAGTCCCTGCCAACCAGCGCAACTCAGAGAATTCATAAGCCACTTAATTGCTAATTTCTGTCACAAACATGGCTGCAGCTTTTACTCATTTAGTCCCTACTTCTGTCCCCAGCCTCCTGATTCCCACTCTACTCTACCCCTATCTGCCCTCTCTCCCTTCCCCCCTAGTATGTGTACTCCTATGTGCTCACTTTTATTGCAGTAAGGCTGCAACCTTTCATCCTTTGGATGGAAATAACTTGCAAGCAAATAACTTGTAATCAATCGTACTGATATACTTATTATCTGAATGCTCTGTTTTGTTTTATTCTAGATATATGTAAGTGTTTTGTATATATCATTTATTTTATGCCTGTTTCAATTGATGCGGAACCTCTGTAAACGAGCCCGTGGCTCAAAGGTCTTTCTGAAAATCTAAAATAAAAATAAATAAAATATATAAAAAACTCAACTAGCCCCTAAAAATAAAAATCAGATAAATTAAATAACGTAATTCAATAATTTAATGTTATTTACACTCATGAGCCCACCTTACAAACCTACACACATTTTAAAAATCAAGTACAATTCAGACTTTCTATTGCTAGTGTTTCTTTGATGACCACGAATAATTCCCAGCCTATCTCTACCACTTTGCCTGAGAACTCTGTGCTCATTACCTGGCAACAGATAAAATTGAGGTTCTGGCTCCACTTGAGGCCTGTGTGTGTGTGTCTTTGTGTGCATGCCATTGGAACTCTGAATAATTTTTAAATCATGTATTCCTTGTTACCATTCTGTGTGTTGGGGGGGGAGCATTCTGCTACTGAAACAATGCAGAGCCTTAAACTCTTCTATTCCATGGTAATAATCACACAATGTATTGAATGTGAAGAAAGACAGATGACTGACAGGTGAAAAACATCTGTGGAGGGACTATTTTACATTATTTAGCAACATTTTTGTATATTTTTTGTGGCTTTCAAAACTTTTAGAATGTTCTTTTTTTTTTAAAGTTGCCTATAGGCCTATTTTATGTAAGCAATAAGACATGGCTGGGTGTTGGTAGTACTGAGATATCTGCACACCCAGAGAGTGCATCTCGGGGTGTGCGGGTATCTCAGTACCTAACACCAACACTCTCTTCTTACTTATCCTGAACCTCTCCATTGTTCAGCAAGTTATTATTCAACCTCCAAGGCCTCTGCTCAGGGCTGAGGGCTGCCTACCATAATGGTAAAGTTGACAATATGTGCCAAATGATCTCAAGTTTCTACAACTTGAGTACTGTTATATTGTACTGGGACATTTTAGAAATAAATAATCAATTTGAGTGGTTAAATTATTACAAATGTAAGTATCCACTCCATTAGGGTGGGTTGTTCTGTATCCATCCTTAAGGCCAGCTGTCTTTATCATCTCAGACAGGGCATTCAAGTCACAATAAAATTTCTTTTTTGGTTCAACTGTATCTGTCAAAGATTCTCCACAGTCAAAATCTCCAGCTAAAAAGACCATTTTGTTTGTAGGACTTGACCTCAGAAAATAAGACAATCCATGAGGTTTTGGTCTGGGATGCAGAAATGCAGATAAAACAGAAAGATGCATTACATTAAACTGCATCTACCGGCAAGGCTCTACCTGGTGAAATGCCAATCGCTCTCTACACTGAAAAAACAAACTCCCTGAATAAAATCACAGCCCCATAGCATGTTACTGTATCCTGTGACCAGAAAGCTGTTCTTGCTACCAAAAATATACTGTACTTGCTTGTTTGAGTTCAAATTCATTTTTATGGCTGTGGGTGGAGCCTACAGCCATCTTGCTCTAGCTTGAAAACTGGGATATCGTGGAATACATTTTTTAGTATTTTTCAGTGTATCCTTCCATAAATGCAAATCACAATGACAGTTAATAAAATACTCCCTTCTTTCTCTTTACAATGTTGGAGACAGAACTCCAAGCTGCTTTTCTCTGAGAGTAAATGTGCACATATTCCAAACAAATCTAAATATCATTAAAACTATTCAAAGTGCATAAAAATAACTGGCTTGTTTAGTAAATCAGGCACATGGATTTGCTAGAACAAGTAATAATCATCAGCCATGTAACATCAGATAGTTCTAACAGGCAGCGCCTGGCTTGAAGTCTCACCTCGAATTGACCTACTGGAGCTAGCCTGTATCAGCTTTCCATCTCTCCTAAGAATCTCCTAAGTAAGCATTAATCACCGAGACAGGAGGCATTTCTAAGGAATTAATGCATGGTTGAGGCCGAGGGCTTCCCACCACGCAACCATACATTAATTCCTGAGAAATGCCTCCTGTTGAAGGGATTAATGCTCTTGTAACATGGCATGTGCAAGCTAGGTATTCTTTATATAGTGTGGAGTTCACAATACAGGACACATATATTGTTTGTATGAATTGCTATGTGGTTCACTAGGATGCAATGCGTTTTGAGAACCACACTTGTTTATATACTTATGCCTCACAGTATTTGTTTTGTCAGAACATGTGGTTTTGATTCTTACACTGTTTACAAACTACTGCAATATTTGTCACACTTTTCTATATGGTGTGTAATTGTATAGATTGTTCATTTTCAACTTTTACAGATTTGCTGTGTGCTATGGGACATGCTGCTCATTTACATACACTGCTTCAGTAGTTCTGCACACAGCGTTTCTATACTGATGCATTTACGGTCACCAGTTCACTTTGTATCACTCTTTTTTCCCACGGTTGCTATGTTTTGCATTCTTTCAATATTTGTGTTCTGTCTTCTTGTCTGTGATTTCACTATCCCGAGTGTTACCATTTCCTGATCTACGGCTGATGTCTCCCGTTCGGCTGTTGATCCTCATCGCGTTTTTGCCTGAAGCAGTGTGCTCTGTTGTGAGCTCTATGCCACGCTACAGCATGATCACTTCATTTGTGCTGGTTGTGTGGTGCGGTGATTACTCCTACAATTGTGAACCTGGTACCGGAGCGCTGCATTTCTTTCTTCCTCACACACTACCACTGTTTTTCGATGTGCTGTCTCCACTCGTTAACTACCTAAGAAACCATGGTGTGCATTTCTGATAAATAGCTCCCTCTGCTGCCTTCTCAGAGGATAATGTCACCGGGCATATCTAGGAAATTAATGCCGTGCATTAGTTGTTGCACGTGATGTCTTTGGACCAATCATCTAGGTTTCTGGGTCTGCTAACATTAATGCCATGTTACAATAGTCATTAACCCTATACTCGCAGAACATCTAGTTTTCTAAAAAAAAAAAAAAAAAAAAAAGAAGAGTGAACAAACATATACAGTACTAACCTGAGCTTATTGTGAAGTCCTCTAGCTATGTATTACCTAGTAACATGCACTATCTCCTCTACTTGTAGTCTATTATATTCATGCACTGTAAATAGATTATACTGATAGCATGCAGTATCTTTTTCCATTTGTAACAGTATTTGTTTTGACTAGTTTTTTAGGCTCTTACTAACTATAGCATAGTCAGTTCTTCCCTAACAAATAACACCTGGTGTATGTGTACCACACAGTATGGTATAAGTGGACTTTGCACATTCTTCTACATTGTAAATCAGTATGTAGTTAGAAGCAATATGTGTGGTATTTAAAACATTTTTTGTTATCTCATTTAATAAAGTGTAGAGATGTTTTATGTTAATTTAAGTGATGAATTAACTCCAGAGCCTGAATATATATACAGGCTGCCTGTTTTATGTTCGATCTTCCCATGACTCCCAGCAGGCTGACTTACAGGAAGACATGATCTCTGACTGTACACTGCAATCACCGAACATTTTAATAAAATTCTTTTGCCCAGATATTCAAACTGCACCCAAAAAGTGCGCAATAGCAGGAGCAAGCGCAAGTCCATTGCGCCCATGTGCAAGAGGCGCGATATTCAAAAACTGAGCCGGCCAAGATGCGCCTACAGCCGACGACTGAATATCGCACCACCTGTGCCATAGCGCAACTAGGGAGGGGAAGCTGAGCATATCTGATGTGCCATAGCGCAACAAGGGGTGTTCAGCTGAGCAGTCCAGAGGCACCATAGCGCAACCAGGGATGCCCCTCAGCAGCAGGGCAGCAATGCAACAGCACAACCAGGGATGCAGGGGCCCACCACCCATGCCACAGATGGGCAGAGGAACACACAGTAGAACAGACGTCGTCCCCCCACACCCCATGCACTGCACAACTGGAGGAGGGCTGGAATAACCACTGGCCCATGGAGACAAGCAACCAACCCACAGCTGGGCCATGGTGCCCCATCATACCCCCTGGCAAGCTGTGACTGGCACACAAGGAGGGCTGACCACCCTGTGCCACACCATCCCCCCAATGCAGAGCACACCCTGCACCATGACCCCCAGACACCCTGCCCAGGAGCAGCGTCCACCACTGCAGGATACCCCATGCATGCCACCACCTCTACTGTGACAATGCAACCCTATGCACCACAGAACCATGCAAGGCAGCCCCACCATGAACACCCATCAGTGGGTGGCAGCACACAGCGATGCAATGATGGCATACACAGTGCCACCACGCACAGCCCTTCCAAGGTACAGCTGAGAGACCGACCATGCGTCGGCACACGAGGTACCCCACATGTGACAGGGCATGCTCCAGACCCCACCACCAGTGATACAGCACCCTGCACACCCTCCCAAGGACACACCCTGACCCAGCACTGGCCACAACAGCCAGCACAGACACCCACAGTGGTGCGTGGAAGCATGCACCACACCGGATGCAACACAGTGTATGGACAAACACCCACCCATACCCAAGGGCACAACAACACAGGGACGCAGTAGCGGGGTAACCAAGCCCCCAGTGTGGGCCCATGGAAACCGTGTACACACGGCCAGCAGTCCTCCATGGCACAGGAGTGCCAGCCACCCTGCCCAGGCACTGTGGACCTGTACGCCACCAGCATTTGCCCAGAGCACAAGTCACAGACAGTGGTGCACATCCCCTGCAACAAACACAGGCCACAGCATGGAGGTGGGACAACAACTGCGGAGGCCACAGTGTCACCCAAGGCAGACATACACCACACCAGTGACAGGAGGCAACCCAGCATTGAGACAGGTACAGTGGCTGCCCTGCATGGACAGCCACCACTGACATTCCAGCAGACCGTGCAGGTCACAGACATGCAAGGGTGTCAGCTGCACAGGCCATGGACGGGCTGATAGGTGAGCCATGGACACAGAGCATGCACCATGGACCACTGCATTCAGTCATCCAGTGCACAGGGAACAACACACACACCACAGACACTGACTGATAGCTACTCCCACACCATAGTCACTTGCCCACGGACACACACACACATACCCATGACTGCATTACTCCTGATGCCATGCACACCACTGCAGCTGAGCACCTATAGCCCACTGCAAATCAGAGACCACCACAGTATTCATATCAAAAGATTTGTAATCAAAAATATAAAAAAAAACTATTTACAACTATGTACAAATGTGTGGGGGGAAGGCCACAAACAAGGTGGCGGTGGGTAAGGGGCAGGGGTGAACAAATGGGACAGGAAAGGAGGGGTGTGAGGGTGGGTCCAGGGGGGTAGGGGAAATCAGGGGCATATGGATGTTCAATAGGAGCCCCGCTCCCCGCTCCGGCTGCTCCACCTCCCGTGTCTCTTCCAGACCCCCAGCCACTCAATCCTTTGCAGGATGTCCAATGATGCCCTTGCCATGTTTAGAATCTTCTGCAGTGCCTCCCGGATAGCCTGCAGCTGGGACAAGGGAGCACAGTCAATAAAAGTGAATGCACAGCCCCATACAGCCCACCCACTGTGCATGTCATACAGCCATGGGACATGCCTCTGTGATGGTGTGTGACCACCCACAGTCATCACGTCCACAAGACCTGCCCACCCAGGTGCATACAGCCATGTGGACCGCTGCACACACCAACCTGCCAAATCCTGCACAGCACCAACGTGGCTATTTAGTGACATGGTTATGTGGTGCGAAGGCAGTGGCACAGCCATGTACCCAGTGCATGCATGGACCACCATTGACGCACTCCCAGACATGCAGTGCCACTGGACAGTGCTGACTGTAACAAGTTGCATGCATGGCAGTGGTGTCAATGGATGGTGGCCGTGCCTCGCTGCCCGCCCTGTTACACAGCATGCAATAGTAATCATGGAGGTATGGCACTCACCATCATCAGGCCAGTCCCTCTGGCGCTGTGGACCTTCACCCCTCCTAATGGCCCTGTCTTCCTGCTTCACAGCTGAAGGGAACACTGATTGTTAGTTACTATTTACAATAAAGGGGAGTAGAGCTGTAGGGAACACTGATTGTCAGTTACTACTTAGAATAAAGGGGAGTACAGCTGGAGGGAACACTGACTGCCAGATACTGCTTAGACTAAAGGGGAGTACAGTTGGAGGGAACACTGTTTGCCATATACTGCTTAGAATAAAGGGGAGGGCAGCTGGAGGGAACACTGATGGCCAGTGCAGTGGCTTTTTTGAACAAAGGAGAGTGCAGCTGGAGGGAACACTGATTGCCACTGACCAACTGGAACAATGTGCAGTATGGCTGGAGGGAACACTGAATGCCAGGGATGCTTGGAACAATTTGGAGTGTGGCTGATGGGAACACAAATAGCCAGGGACTGTTTGGAATAATGGAGAGTATGGTTAGAGGAAAAACCAAATGCCAGGGACTGCTTAGAACAATGGTGTGGGGAAGAGGGACCACCAGTCTTCCAGGGCAGCATTGTGCTGGGTCAGGACGTGTGGAAGAAGGGATTCAATGTAGGTGAGATGGTTGAGTACCCAATGCTGTGTGCTCTGCATCTCACTGATAGATAGATAGATAGATAGATAGATAGATAGATAGATAGATAGATAGATAAATAGATGGATATAAACTATATATATAGCACCCCTTCCCAGAGGCTTGGACCACTTGATATTTAAAAAACAATCCATACACAATACACACTTTAGAACATAATGCAGAGTTCGGTATAACATTCTATCTATCAATCTCTAAAATAACTCAATAATATAACAACAGTTCATTTTAATCTTCAGTTTATATCAAACACCTGATTGAATAAAAGCATTTCAGTCCTGTTTTAGCGGTTTCCACCGAGGGTGCCTCCCTTAGATGTCTTTGCAAGGAGTTCTATAGGGTTGGTGCGGCAACCGAGAACACACAGTCCCTAGAATGCCACAATCTGGCCTTGGGAACCACAAGGAGGCAACCCTCAGAGGAACGGAGAGCCCAAGATGGGCAATGATGGACCAGGAGGTCTTGCAAGTAGGCTAGTGCCCCCCCCATGCAGGGCTTTAGAGGCCAGCAATCCTGGGTGCAGCAAAAAATTTGCAGGAAATAATTATCCATTTTGCTTCACCCAGACTGTGACAGAGAATTGGACCCCAGATCAGTGGCTTTTTAAACAGCAAAAACTGAAAATATTTCATCTACTCTAACCATAATCTGCATGGTTATAAAGTAGATCATAATAACAGTGCATAACTTGCTTAGTGCTGTTTGAGAAATTAATTCCATAATACTCTAAACTAGAAAAGAAGGTGTTTATTCTTAGAACAACCACTTAAATCTTCTGATCCTTTCCAATTATAGTTCAAAATCTGTAAGGTTTGAACTGTTAGGCTTATAAGCTTAGTTGAGGTACAATCTGTACAATAAACATTTATTCGGTCATACACATACTTTCAGTCCCCAAACAGACAAGCATTACTTTCTAGAACACATAGGGCTTTCTTTGGGGCTTCCTGAATAGTGGGAGTCCCAGCATCTATTGCTCAGCAAATGTAACACCTACTCCCCTACATACAATATTTACACATAGCACTAGGTCTCTCATGCTGCTGACCCACAGAACTTGGCACTGGGTTGTAGCTATGCAGCAACCTACCCTCTGGTGCTATGGGGTCAGATGGTCTTCTCTGTCAAGGGAAGCCCAAACTTTAATAGATAACACTCCTCAGGCTCCCTGCAACCTATTCTCAGCTCCAGCATATTGTGGGGTACATGTTCTTAAGACCTAACATTAGTGAAAGGAGAAAGTCCAGAGGGGGTATTGCTAAGATCAAAGGGGATGAGGGGGCATGTGAGGAGGAGGAGGACCATGTAAAACCGTCTATCCTAAATAGATACTTCTGGGGGGAGGAAGGTGTGCACTAGTCCCTTCATAAAAGAAAGGGTCCTACAAGAGCTTGATAAGCTCAGGGTGGACAAGGCAATGGGACCTGATGGCATACATCCCAGGGTTCTAAAGGAGCTCAAGGTGGAAGTAGCAGAGCCATTATCAGAACTGTTAAGTGAGTCTCTGAGCACAGAAGAGGTCCCAGAAGACTGGAGAAGGGCTCATGTGATCCTGCTCCACAAGAGTGGTAGCAGGGAGGAGGCAGAGAACTACAGACCAGTCAGTCTTACCTCAGTAGTGGGAAAGATTATGGAGGCACTCTTAAAGAAAGGCTAGTGCAACACCTGGAATCCATAGGAGCACAGGATCCAAGACAGCATGGGTTTACAAAAGGAAGGTCCTGTCAAACTAATCTCATAGATTTCTTTGACTGGGTAACCAGAGTGGTGGAGTAAGGGGAAGCAGTTGATGTCATCTACCTTGACTTCAGCAAAGCTTTCGATACTGTCCCACATAGAAGATTGATTAATAAGCTGGGTAGGCTCAGGGTGGGTCAGAAGTTGGTCAACTGGATGAAAACTGGTTGATGGGCAGAAAACAGAGAGTGGTGGTAAATGGTATACAGTCACAAGACATGCAAGTCACAAGTGGGGTACCTCAGGGATCAGTCCTGGGGCCAGTCCTCTTCAATATCTTCATCAGTGACATTGTAGATGGACTGGAGGGTAAGGTTTGTCTGTTTGCAGATGACACCAAGAACTGCAACAGAGTAGATGATCCAGATGAGGTTGGAAGAATGAGAAGAAATCTGGATAAACTAGCAAAATGGTCAAAAGAGTGGCAACTGGGGTTTAATGCAAAGAAGTGCAAGATCATGCAGATAGGGAAGAGAAACCCCGAAGACACCTATAGGCTGGGAGGGGAGTTGCTGGTAGTCACAAAGGAAGAAAGAGACTTGGGCATCATCATCACCGATGACCTGAAATCATCAAAGCAGACCACTAAAGTAGTAGGTAAGGCTAGGGGGATGTTGGGGTGTATTAGCAGGGGTATCACAAGTCGGAAGAGGGAGGTAATAATCCCGCTTTACAAGACACTGGTTAGGCCCCATCTGGAGTACTGCATGCAGTACTGGAGGCCATACCTTCACAAGGACATTAACCAAATTGAGGCAGTCCAGAGAAGGGCAACCAAAATGGTGCAGGGACTGCATCAGAAAACATATGAGGACTGATTAACGGAGCTCAATATGTATACCCTAGAGCAAGAGAGGAAGAGAGATGATATGATCGAAACATTCAAACAACTTCAGGGCATTAACAAGGTGAAAGAGTCTAACATGTTTCAATATAAGAAAAATAGCAGGACAAGAGGACACAGCATGAGATTAGAGGGAGGCCGATTAAGGGGTAATGTGAGGAAGTTCTTTTTCACAGAAAGGGTGCTGGATGTATGGAACGGCCTGCCTCAGGAAGTGGTGCATATGAATACAGTACAGGACTTCAAACAGGCATGGGATAAGCATAAGGGAGCAATACAGATGAGTAAGAATAGATAGGCCATTGACAGAGCAAAGGCCGATGGCACATTCATAAGGTAGAAAAAGAAATGGGCAGACTGGATGGGTCTTGTGGTCCTTATCTGCCGTCAACTTCTATGTTTCTATGTTTCACAGGCATATATCTTGGCAGTTCAGGCTTGCCACATGTGTGATCTATCTAGTTGGAGTGATTGCGATGTCCAGAATGATGGAAGATTTCTCGTGGACACCCTCATAGAAACGTAGAAAAATAGAGTGTGACGGCAGACAAGTACCACTTGGCCCACCCAGTCTGCCCATTTATCTACCTATTGGATAAGCTGCGGACCCTAGTTAACCAACAGCCTACTTCCTCCTACCCCCAACAAGAATTGCTTTATGTCTGACCCATGCATTCTTGAATTCCCCCACTGTTTTTGACCCCGCGTCACCCTCATGAAGGTTGTTCCATGCATCCATCACCCTCTCAATAAAAAAATACTTCCTCACATTGCCCCTGAGCCATCCCTCCTCTATCTTCAAATTGTGCCCCCTTGTTCTTGCACATCTCTTTTTTCTGAAAGATGCTTCCCTTTTGGACTTTGTCGGTTCCCTTGAGGTAATTAAATGTTTCTATCATGTCCCCCCTCTCCCTCCTTTCCTCAAGGGTATACATATTAAGCTCCTTTAAGCTCTCTTCATATAGCTTCTGGTGCAGACTCTGCACCATTTTAGTTGCCCTCCTCTGGGCTGCCTCCATCCTGTCTATGTCCTTGTGGAGATGGGGTCTCCAGAACTGCACGCAGTATTCCAGATGGGGTTTCACCAACTGTATGTACAGAGGAATAACAACTTCCTGATTTCTACTGGTGATGCCTCTCCCTATGCATCCCAGTATCCCTCCAGCCCTTCTACTACCTTCTCACATTGCTTGCCTACCTTTAAGTCATCTGATATGACTACCCCCAGGTCCCTTTCCATTTTTGTTGTTGTTAGTGCCTCCCTTATATTGTGTACTCTTCCCCTGGGTTTTTGTTTCCCAGGTGCATTACATTGCACTTCTTTGCATTGACTCTAAGCTGCCATACGTTTGACCATTCCTCCAACCTTGTCAAGTTCCTTCTCATCCTTTCCACCCCTCCTCGTGTATCAAACCTGTTGCAGATCTTTGTGTCGTCTGCAAAGAGGCATACTTTCCCTTCCAGTCTCTCTGCAATGTCACCTGTAAAGACATTAAAAAGGACCGGTCCCAGTACTGAACCCTGCGGTACCCCACTAGTAACCCCCCTTTCTTCAGAGTGGACTCCATTTACTATTACCTCTGTGTCCTGTTGTCCAGACAATGTTTTACCCAGGCTACAGTCCTGGGACCCACTCCCAGGCTGGCTAGCTTGTTTATTAATCTTTTGTGTGGGACTGTGTCAAATGCCTTACTAAAGTCTAGGTAGGTCATGTCCACAGCCCCTCCGTGGTCTACTACTTTGGTCACCCAGTCAAAGAAATCTGTTAGATTCATCTGACATGACCTTTCCGCTCTGAATTCATGCTGCCTTGGGTCCTGTCCCCACTGGCCTCTAGCTGCTCAACAATTCTTTCCTTCAGAAGTGATGCTATCATTTTCCCTACCACTGAGGTCAAACTAACAGAGCTGTATGCATGGGACAGACATAAGGCAATTCTGGTGAGGGGTAGGAAGAAGTAGGCTGTTGGTTAACTAGAATTTGCAGCTTATCCAATAGGTAGGGAAATGGGCAGACTAGGTGGGCCAAGTGGTTCTTACCTGCCATCAAAGTCTATGTTTCTATGTTTCTGTAGTTTCCTGCCTTTGTCTTGCTCTCACTTTTGTGAAGGGAAATCACATCCACCCTCCTCCAGTCCTCAGGTACCACACAATCCTCCCATGATTTGTTAAAAAGGGTAGTCAGCGGTGTCACTAGTTCTCCCCTTTTAGTATTCTGGGGTGAATCCTGTCAGGCCCCATTGCTCTTCCCACCTTCAGTTTTAGGAGTTCTTTCAGGACCCTTTCTTCTGTGAATGGACTGGTATTGACCCCCGTCCACTCCACAGTGCTTTTATTCTTTGGTTTAGGTGCCTGCCCCCCCATTCTTTTGTGAATACTGAGCAGAAGTATTCATTCAGTGTCCCTGCTTTTCCCTGCCACCCTCTGCCCACCCCCTTCATTAAGCCTCACTATCCCCACTTGGTCTTTCTTCCTCCCTAATGTACCTATAAAAGGTTTTATCCCCCTTCTTAACTGAGTTGGCTATCTTTTCCTCAGTTTGGGCCTTTGCTATTCTGACTGCCTTCCCCGCTTCCTTCTGCTTTAACTGGTACAGCTCTCTGTCCTGCTCCTTCTGTGTTTCCTTATACTTCCTGAATGCTACCTTTTTCTCCCTAACCTTCCCCGCCACCTCTTTTGAGAACCATAGTGTTTTTTTCCTTTGTTTTCTTTTACTGATTTGCTTCATACAAAGGATTGTTGCCTCTGTGATGGCTGTTTTGATTTTGTCCCATTCTTCCTCCACCCTTCCTACTTGCCCATTTGCTAGTGCTTTTCTGAGGCACTCTCACATTTTTCCAAAGTCAGCCCTCCAAAAGTCCAATACTCTTGTTTTTGAATGGCTTGACTCTACGACTGTGTTTATCATGAACTGCACTGTTTGGTGGTCGCTTGTTCCCAGATGGCTACCCACTTCTAAATCTGAGTTCCTCTCTCCATCCCCATTTGAGAGTACCAGGTCTGAGACTGCTACCTGCCAAATGGGTTCCAAAACTAGCTGTCTGAGGCATGCCCCCTGTAGGGCATCAAGAATCAGGGCATCAAGGATGCATGTATGGCCTGATGCTACTCTCATCCACCATCTCGAAACCTGGAGTGTGCCCTCAGGAACACCAGACAAATCCCTTGAAGGGAGACCCCCAACTGCTTCATCTCCTGCACTTGAGATCCTTGTGCCTCTGAACACTCTCTCTCTCTCTCTCTCTCTCTCGGGGTCACTTCTCTACCACCTCTGTCCTGAGTACACTTCTGCACCTCCCCTTTGGGGGGGGAGCTCCTAATTTCTTACTGATATCTGTTCTCTAGGCCAGGATCTCTGTACATATCTGGACTATGAAAGCAAGCTTAGCCCAGGAACCACTCTGTCTGTGATGCACATGCCTGCACTGGTAGCAGAATGGTCTGAAAAGTGGTAGGGGCAAAAATGTAAGGAGTAAATTCCCCTCCACCATTAAGTGGGTTCACCCACAGCCTCTCTTTGTTCTCATTCAAATTCATAATCTGTGGAGTAACTCCCACTCCACCCCACCCATGCTGACTGACATCTTCCAGTGTCTAGTTCATTGATGCCCACCTGAAGGCATAGTCCTTTTTCATTTTTAAAGTTTGACCACTGTGCCTTAACTCAGCAGGCCACAAACCCATTCCATCCCTATTAACACTACTTAGGTCTTAACTTTTCAAAATTCTGCTGACTTCCAGCCAGCTACAATCAGAGTGTTTAAAAGTAACACTGCTTAATGCACATGCTGTATTTTAAAGACACATATTTCCCTAATAATAAAGTAGCATGATTGCAAAAACTGATCGGGCCAAGCCATTTCACTTATGAAAGTGGTAGAGCCATGGCCATAGTGCCCAACCCCTCCCCCTCCCCTGTTCCAGCACCTATGCATGCCTTTTTATCTTATCATGGATGGGAGGGACAAGCAGCAGCCAAAGAGGCTTCAGCAACTGAGCACATGCACCAGACAGGTGCAGTCACTCAGCAAGCCAGCCCGGCTGACAGGAAGGAAGGAAATCTGAAATGATCCAGGCTTCAGGGTTATGGGTACACTTAATTGTTTAGTAACCAGGGAGGTGAGAGCTTGGTCCCACACACACACACACACACACACACACACACACACACACACACACACCCCAGAACCTTGCGGTCATTTGTAACTTTCAAGGTCTCTATTTTCATGCATGACCCGGAGGAGGGGATACAGATGAATGCCAACTGACTTTGAACCAGATTAAGCTGTTGGTGGTATTTTTTTAGTGAATGGGGGGAAATTTGGCCAGGGTACTGTGGAAATTCCCCTACTCTTTCTGAGAAGTGCCATGGGATCTTTAACATCCACCTGAACTACCACAAGAACAGGCAGACAGTACCTCGGTTTAACGTTTCATCCGAAAGATGGCACCTCAGGAGTGCAGCACCCCCCTCATGCTGCACTACAGTGTCAGTATACACACATCACATAGACAAGGAAGGGAAGAGGACATATCTTCCTAATGCTTCAGTGAAGGAAGGCCTGCAGAACCACTCTCTGCCTGTGACAAGCAAAGGCAAAACACTCAGAAGACACAATTATGGAAAGTCATGCTGAAAGACAAGACAGAATGGGGAAGAGTTTGGAGCTCCTTGCATGACAAATCTTGGTCACACCACCTAGGATTTCCAGCAAATTGTTTCTACTACCAGAGGGTGCCTCACCATCACAGTTCTAAGCACTTTTTGTTTCCGTACAAATTGAACTACAATACACAGATTTCTCAATTGCCCCTTAGTCCTGAACAAATGCATTTTCTGAAGGGCTGGATTTTGCACCCTGCCACCCTTATCAAATTTTACAATACATTTTGGGAATGTTTCCTCTTCTTGAAACAGAAAACAGAAAACATCCCATACACAGACATGGACAGTAACTCACGCCTGCAAAAGAAATTCATAGGCAACCCTTCCTGGAAAAGAACAGTGACACCATTGAAAATGAGCTTCAGCTCAATGGACATTTTCCATAATAAAACTTATTTTACAGCAGCTACTACACTTGGACCAAAAATGCATATCACATTTCTCTCTCATATTTCACAGCTTCCCATATCTCGTTACCATACCAGGTCCTCTGCACAAGTCCTTCTTCCTCCCACAAACAAAATTCAAATACCACACATAGACATTGCATGACCGCAAAAATGGGTATTTTTTTATATACAGTATATAAACACATAAAATTGAAAAATTGGTAAGGGTAATAAACAAGGACATCTTTGGTTTCAGTCATTTAACATGTGGTCTGCTTCAAGTGGGGGGGCCTTCCAGAGGTGACCCAATCGCAGACCCTGCTGTATACATGAGTCCTGTGTAAATAAAAAGATCATACTGCACCAGTTCACACATCATCTTCCTCCCCTTTAGATCCATGCTAGTCTTCTCTTTTGAAAAGCAAACTGTAACTGTGAACACCTCCATCCCCTCAAGAGGGAATGGGTACAGGACCAAAAAACTGCCAGATCTCTTGGCTGAAAACGTGGAACAGAGTCCTTCCCGACAGAGGAATGAAAACAAACTGTAGTCGGCCTGCTGGCATGTAGATGACGTCTTCTGGTGCATGTGCTCAGTAGCTGGAGCCTGATTGGCTGCTGCCTTCTTCCTCACAGCTGTTCTCTCAGGATAGGGCATGGTTATTTAGTGCCTGCTCTGCAGTCTCTCCACATCAATGTAGATGGCTTCATGCATTCTTATATTGCGTTCTGTATCCCATTGCTTCATCATACTTACTGTCCACATATCTACAGAATCTCCTCCTTATACTGCTGGTGCACCACCTTGTTTCCTTCTGCAAAAGAACACTTTGACTCCTGTAGGAGAAGACAGTCTCTGGCCCTCTCCAGTTCCTACCAGAACCAGCCAGGCATATATGGGATGCACACTAGTAACCATATTCCATCGTTACCTTCCTTTTAATCACTCATCAGTCTTGCACAATTTTGGCAGTTTACATCTGTCAATTAATCCAATGGGCAACCAGGCTTTGCCCCCCACCACTGAACCATTTTTTCTTTCAGGAGTATTGCTTCACTAGTAGAGGAGGACCCATAATGACCAGCTCCTCCCCCCAAGGGTATCAATTGCAGCAGCTGCTGCTACAGCTGGAGCAGTATCCAGGGGAGATCCATCAGAGTCCTCTAGTTCTTCAACCACATCAGGCCCCTCAAGTTTTGCTTGTTCAGCATCTTGTGTCACATCTGGGATTGCAGGTCTCAGTGGCTCATTTGGTTCTGGTGAGCTTGGTGGCTCCATCTCTTGTAGGGAGGGTGCAACTGGGGGCTCTGTGCCAACTGCAGGAGGAACAGTGCTCTGGGTAGATGACTCCTCCAGTGAGATCATTCCCACCAATCCTATGTTTTTCCACATGGGAGTGGGGTAGATCCCCACTAAGGGCCCTGAAGCTGATTTGTCCTCCAAAGTCAACCCCTCATACACAGGTGTGCCTATGTCTGAGGAGGCAAGAGGCCTAGGCTCAATCCCGTCAGGCCATGGGAAAGGTAACTGCTGCATGTGGCTGGGTCCCTGCCACACTTCCCATCCCACCTCCAGTCTTCAACATATCCCAGGGGCCTCACATCAGACCCAAATGGATGATGACTATCTCCATTGGAATGCTATCTCTTTCACATTGTGCTCTTCCCCCAAGGGTGGCAGCCAAGATGGGAGTTGGTAGTACAGAACTGGGACATCTCTAGGATGGCTTTGAGTAAGCTGCCAGAGGCCCTCACAGGTCTGGTATTGTTGGCTCAAATGCATGCAGGCAGGTGACAGCAACATATGGGAGCATTGGTGGACAAGGCCCATTTCTCCCAGATCTGGGCTCCCATGGGAGAAAAAATATTTGCTTCATCTAAAAGAGTTCCCTCTTTTCTCTTTTCAAGTCCTGTTTCCATTTTTCCTTTCTTTTCCATCTTTTTAATAGGAGGAGAAGAGTTATGTTCCAAATTACATAAAAAAAAATCAGATAACTGATCTGGACAGCACAGTCATCTTCATGCCCTCAGCAGGATTCCCCACATAATTTTATAATTAAATGGGATCAGTCAGCACTAAGAGTTCCACACCCAAGTGTAGCGGCTGGTCCCAATTTACACTTTGTGTGAAAAAACACTTTTTTTTTACTTATTGTTTACTGCAACATAGTAGATTATATTAGACTGATTTTTCTGACTTCCAATCTGACATTTTTTGTCACTACAAATCCCAGAATCCCCTGCAGCTGACATCAGAGCACAGCTGCAACAGTAGGAGATTCAATAGCAGGTAGGGCACAGTATGTTAGAGCTTAGAGAAGCTCTGATCAGATTTCTGCCAGTCTCCTTGTTCTCCCAGGACTAAGTACATTCCTCTGTAACTGAACTTAGCCCAGAGAAGACAGCAGAACCAGCAAACAAAAGGTCTGTAGGGAGCTTTGGCCTCCCAAAACAACCCACCATGTGAAATAAGTCAGAGCTGGTATATCCCAGAGATGCTGGGTGATGGGGAGGTGGGACTGTCAAATGGGGGGCAGGCTGGCAGTCAGGAGCAGAAAATATTGATAAAAAAGTTCAGGGGTCTTTGTTGAGACAATAGTGTATCTTTTCCAGTTTCAATAGAAACACAGACAGTGATGGCAGGAAAAAGAAAATAATCCATCCAGTCTGCCTGAGTTCCTTATTTAGCCCTGGAACCTACTGTCCCTCCAGGGTCTTAGCCCTCCCCATCCTCTTCCCCATCCCCCTCCCAGCTTCTGCCACCTAGAGCAACTACTACACTCTTCATTTTATCAGAATTGTGCTTGAACCCACCAGCAATTTTAGTACCCACTACTTCAACAGGCAGACTGGTCCACAGCTCCTCCACCCTTTCTGTGAAATAATACTTCATCAAGTCCCTTCTGAGCCTCCCTCCTGTCGGTTGCCACTCATGTCCATGTGACTGTGAACTAGTATCCAAGCAAAATATTTCCCTGCAGTTCACCTTATTAATTCCTTTTAGGAACTTGAAAGTCTGTCATATCTCCCCTCTTCCTTCTGGACTCCAGAGTGTACATGCTCGGTGCCTTGGGGCACTCCTCATAGAACCTGCCCTGTTGACCCTGAATCATTTTTATTACCTTGTGCTGCACCATCTCCAGTCTTGCCCTATCCATCCTGAGGTAAAGACTCCAGAACTGGGTGCAGTACTCCAGGTGTGGACTCACTAAGGATGTATACAGTTCAAGTATTACCTCTTCCCTTCTGCTAGCAATACCCCTCCCAATACATCCCAGCATCCTACTCGCTTTGCTATATGCCTTGCTGCACTGACTCAATTATCTGAGGGAGTCACTGATGATAACTCCAAGGTCCCACTCCCCTTCCTCAGCTATAGTGTTAAGTCTCACCCCACCCATCCAGTACTCTGTCCTGGAATTCTTATTCCCTGAGTGTATTACCTTGTACTTTTTGGCATTGAATTTCAACTGCCAGACCTTAGACAACCCCTATAGCATTCATACGTCACTCTGCATTTCCATGATTCCCTCATCATTATCCACCCTCTCTCAGAGCTTAGTGTCATCTACAAAGAGACACAGCCTGTCCCAGATACCCTCACCAGTGTTGGTAATGAACATATTGAAGAGGACTGATCCCAAAACAGATCCCTGTGGTACTCATCCGTGACCTTCCTCTCTGCTGACTTGACCCTGCTGACGACAACCCTCTGGTGCCTCCCATTTAGCAAGTTACCTACCTACTATAGTTTACTATGACCTTAGCAGCACACAGTTCCTCCATCTTCTTCAGCAGGCATCTGGAAGGCACTGAATTGAATGCTTTGCTGAAGTCAAAGTAGAGAAAACCACAGCATGGCTCCAATCTAACTCACTCTTCACCCAGTCAAAGAAAACTATCAGGTTAGTCAAACTGACAAAACCTAAGTCAACGCCAAACACATAACAAAAGTAGTCTGGCGCATCTACAGTACAGTGCAGCAAGCACACAATGCTGTATTCACTACAGCTTTATGTACGCTAGTTGCGGTGGAACAGTGTTCTCCACTATTGCTGGTTTTGGTACCCACCATCTCAGCCAGCAGGCTGTTCCATGGCTCAACCACTCTCACTGTAAAGTGACACATCCTCACATCCCTCCTGAATCTCCCCACTGCCAACCTCCACTCATGTCCTCATGTTCTAGATTCATTATCCCTGTTCTTTGCAGTTTACTGTGATTAGTCCTTTCAGGAACTTCAAGGTCTCTTCAGCACTCTCCCTTCTGGTCTCAAGCAAGTACATATTCAGTGCCCTAAGCCAATCCTTGTAGGATCTGCCCTGCTGACCCTGAATAATTTTGGTTATCCTACCCTGAACCATTTCCAGTCCGTCTTTGTCTTTCCTTAGGTGAGGACTCCAGAACTGGGCACAGTACTCCAGGTGTGGCCTCACCAGTGGTCTATAGAGAGGTAGTAATACTTAGTTCTTCCAGCTATCAAAACTCCTCCCAGTATACCTCAGCATCCTGGTTACCTAACTGTAGGCCTTGCTACACTGGCAAGATTGTTAAGTGAGTCACTTATGGTGATTCCTAGGTTCCTTTCCTTAGACATAGTTCCCAGCTTTTAAATCCACTCATCCAATAGTCTGTCCTGGGGTTCTTATTTGGTATGTGCAGTACTTTGCACTTTGTCATTCCATTTCAACTGCCACACCTTGGATCACCTCTCCAACCTTTGCAACTCCCTCTGCAATTCCCTTACCCCCTCCTCACTGGCTACCCAATCAGTGAGCTTAGTATCATCTGCGAAGAGACACATCTTACCATGAATTCCTTCCCCTGTGTTGCTGATGAACACATTGAAAAGTACTGGACCTAGGACTGAACCCTGTGGCACCCCACTTGTGACCCTTCTCTCCCCAGATTTGACTCCACTTACCATTACCCTCTGTTGTCTTTCCCCAACCAAATATCCACCTATCTATATTCTTCACTGTACCTAGATCCTCTTGCTTCTTCAACAACCTTCTTTGTGGCACTGAGTTGAATGCCTTTCTGAAATCTAAGTAGAATAAATCTATTGTTTGTCCCTTATCTACTGCCCTAGTTCCCCTGTCAAAGTAAATTATCAGATTGGTCTTACAAGACCTCACAACCATGAACCCATGCTGCTTACTATCCTCATGCCCATTACTCATCAGGCAGTTCACTAGCTCCTCTCTGGCTAGCATCTCCATCATTTTACCCACAACAGAAATAAGACTTACAGGCCTATAGGTACACTGTTACTCCTTGTCCTCAGGCTTATAGAGCAGAACTACCTCCACTATCCTCCAGTCTTTCAGAATCATCCCTGACTGAACTGAGCTACTGAGTAGCCCTGCTGGGGTTCATCCTATTCCAATGCTAGTTCCCTGAGCACCCTTGGATACATCCCAACCAGCCCCGGGGCTTTATCTATTTTCAGGGCTGACAGCCCTTTTCTAACATTTTCACTTGTAAATATCTTCTGTCACTTTTCTGGGATTCTTTATGCTGCTTTCTGGCAAAGGCATACTGTCCTACACTTAAAAAACTGAGCAGAAGTAGTCCTTAAGAATGGCTGCCCTCATGTCCTCCTCTAGTACCCTGACATCCAACATCATCCTAACAGTTCCTCCTCTCATCTTTCTTTTTTCCCTAATATATCTGAAAAAATGTTTTTACCCACACTTAACCCCCTCCACAACACTCAGCTCTGTGTCTTCTTTCACATCCCCGACTGCTGTCTTGGACTCCCTTAAATTCACCTGGTACTCATTCCAACTTATACCCCTGCTGCTCCTTGTGTCTGAAGAAGGCCTTTATCTTTGCCTTTACTGCCTCTCTGATCATCTGAGAGAACCAGATTGGTCTCTTGTATCTGTTTTTTTATGTATTTATTTAAAAGTTTTACCAGGAAAGGCACACAGAGCAGTTGAATGCTTATTTCCAGATGCCCATCCTCAAGCATAACTTTGTTGTCTCAAGAATGGCCCCTTTAATTTCTTTCCACCTTTCAATCCACTCCAACCATCCAACCCTAGACTAATTCCCTCATCTGGTTGGCACCTCACTACTGTATATGTAAACAGTCTTTTGAAGCACTGGGTACTGTATGGAGAAGGTACTGATTTTAGAAAACTGGCCAATGCATCAGGACATATTGTACCTACGGATGTGCTAAAGTGCTTTTTATGTTGGCTTGCGTGCACGAGCAAACAGCATATTGGGGGTAGTAGCACTTTCAGAGGTGTGACAGTGTTATGGCGAATCCAGGGGATGCTTTAGTCAGTGTGTCCCTCAGCCACCAACCAGTGAGCATGTTGCCAATGACAGCAGTTTCAGAGAGTGCCACCAACTTGAAACGAATCTTCCACTGCAATCAGAGACAGGCTCATCATTGCAGTGGCAGATGACATGCCTCCATTACGTGCCATTCCTGGTGAAACATATTCAGACAGCTCATTCATAGTTCAGCAGAACCCAGCTAACAACCAGATATTTATCATTTAATTAAAAAAAGCTCCTATGCAGAGTCTTAACAGCCCAGATGCTAATAGGATGTTAACTGGTTGCACAAAAAGTTTAATATGAACTGTACTTTATACTGTAGCACGCCACATAAGAACTGTTATTTGATGTATAACACAGAGGTCGAAAATCAATATATAGATATGCAAGTAGGCCTATGCAAATGGAAAAAAATCTAATTACATCACCCCACTACCAACATTCCACACTCCCCACACCTGGGAAACAGAAAAGCATATTGCCAGACAACATAGCACAAAAATGCAACTTAAACAAATTATAGGAGCACAGTAGCACCCCTATAGTTAGGGCTGGTAGAGCACTTTAATATTAAAATCAAAATTTTGCACCTTGATAACTTTGGTGTACTTTGACGAAATATATATATATTTTTTTTATTTTAGTTTTTGTTGACCGGGTAAGTGCACTAGACAAATCCTGCCTATTTTCAGGCACGACCCCGGGGGGAAGGGGATACAGATGACTTCCAACTGACCTTGAACCAGATTAAGCTGTTGGTGGTATTTTTTAGTGAAGGAGAGAAATTTGGCCAGGACACCAGGGGAAATTCCCCTACTCTTTGCGATAAGTGCCATGGGATCTTTAACATCCGCCTGAACTACCACCAATCCAGGCAGATGGGACCTCGGTTTAACGTCTCATCCAAAAGACGGCACCTCAGAAGTACAGCACCCCTCTCATGCTGTACCACAGTGTCAGTACTGGGATATTAACTCAAGTGCCAGATGTGGGAACTGAACCCACAGCCCTCTGATCTCCCAGCCTCAGAGGTGAGTGTGCTACCTACTGAGCCACTGACACTGCAAATAGCCCATGTTTGGCATATACGGTCATTCTGCCAGAGTCTCAAGACTTGAAAAGTTTCATGACGTCGTCTTGTATGGTTTTTGAGATATAAAGTGGTAAAAAGCAGAAAAAAAAAAACTTTTTCCCATTGGTTAACATGGGATTTTTTGTCATCATCTACAGCCCAGACAGAATGAAATCTTTCTCTGAAATTTTCAGGGATGATGGGATCTGTACTAAGGGTGTGCCTTTGGATAGTTTAGTGAAAAAATGTTTTACCATTTTTGAATTATAACAATGTTTAAGATAGCCACAAGACAGGCAGGTAAATGAAAACAGTTTGATCAGAAAATAACCATTCGCAGTTCTTTACAGTTCAAACTTTACTGTTCGAACTGAAGAGAGAGCGAACAGAAAAGGACCATGATAGCTCCCTTGTGACTAGTGGCACCCCCACCCACTGATTTATGTTCCCTCAATATAATAATATGTCTCTGGTGTCTAGTGGCACCCTTTACCCATTCATTGCTGTCCCTGTAGTTATTTTTTATTTCCCTGTTGTCTAGTGGCGCCCCCACCTTCCAATTCCTGTCTCCATAGTTTGTGGTTATTTCCCTGGTGTCCAGTAGCACCCCCAGCCTCTGATTGCCACCCTGCTATTTTCTAGTTATTTTCCTGATGTCTAGTGGCACCCCTACCCTCTGATTGCCATCCCATTGTTTGTGGTTATTTACCTAGTGTCTAGCGGCACCCCACACCCTCCGATTGCTGTCCATGTTTTTTCCTGTTTTCCTGTTGTCTAGTGGCACCTCCCCACCCTCTGACTGCTGTCCCCATTTCTTGTTTTCCCTTTCCCTGGTGTCTAGTGGCATCACCCCACCCTCTGATTGCCGTCCTGACTTCCTGTTTTGTTCTCTGATTCCCCGGTGTCTAGTGGCACCCCCCCACCCTCCGATTGCTGTCCCTCCACCCCGATTACTGTCCCCCACCCTCTGATTGCTGTCCCCCACCCTCCGATTGCTGTCCCCATTTTTTTCTCTTTTTCCTGGTGTTTAGTGGCACCCCCAATTGATGTGCTCCTTTTGTCTACTTTTGCCCTGGAGTCTAGTGCACCCCCCACCCTGTGCCAGCAAAAGAAAATGGTCTTCAATGTTTGTTTGCTTTTTGCCTAGAAATAAAAAGATCCCTCACCGATCAGCCATCCCACCCCTACCTCTCACTCAGCACCCACCATCTCACAACTCCCAATACATCCCAATACACTCTCACTCACCTGAACAGGTCACAGGTTCAATATCCACTGTCCAATCAAAGACACATCTTGCTACTGGAACCGGCAACTGCAATATGAGAAACTAAGGTAAATGCGGTTTCATATATTTTAATGTGGGTTTCATGTTTTATGTAAAACTTAGACATTTGTTTGACATTTTGATCCCAAATTTTCAACATGGCCTTTTGGGGACCCCACCTCATGAACAAAATGACTGTCATGCCCAAAAGGTGATTTTGTGGTAGGTTGGAGAACTCACCTTTTCAGCAGGATTTGAACATGTTTCCTGACCTTGTTCATGAGGTGGGGTCATAAGAAGGCAATGCTGAAAATTTGGGGTAAAAAATATGTAAAAATGGCAGAGTTATGACCATTCGTTGCAATTTTGCTATGCACGCTTGTAACTTCGGAAATTTTAAAAATATTTTGACCCCAGATTTTCAACATAGACTTCTTATTACCACACCACATGTATGTCATAGCTGTCATTTTTCAAATCCTGGTCAAAATGTCTTTTTGCACCTGTGGCACAGAATGGCGATGGCATTGCAGTTGCACAGAATTACATTTTGGCAGGGATTCAAAAAATTCCAGTAACAGGTACATGAAGTAGGATAATAAGATGTCTATGCTGACAGTTTGGTCACTGTTGACCTATAAATGGAAGTGCAGAACCCTTCCACAGCTACATACATATATGCATCTATGGAGGGATGGAAGCGTGGGGCCTGAAGGGCCCTGCATTCCTTCAGGCAAATAAGGATATGGTTATTCTATCTCTAAAACAATATATGGGTGGGAGCTGCTCCCACAGGCAAATAAGGCTACAATTACACTAGCTCAAAAAGTAAGGAAATTCATTGCAAAAAACTATGTTAATGTATCAGTTAGGGTTCAAGATAAAGTGACAAATGTAGGAAAATATGACCTTAGGATTTCCACCCTAAAACACCTGCCCCACCCCTGAAGCAAATGAGGGGTGGAGTCTTCCTTGGAGTTGTCAGCCTTAATGCTCACCCCATTGTATGCACTCATGAAACATACACACCTGCCTCCATCACATCTTAGCTTTTCTGTTACTGCAATGGGGTTAGTGCTATGGCTGACAACCCCAAAGAAGGCTCCACCCCTCATTCACTTCAGGGGCAGGTGCAGGTGTTTTAGAGTTGGAAATCCTAACATCATATTTCCCCTACATTTGTCACTTTATCTTCAAATCTAACTGATGCATTAACACAGTTTTTTGCATGAATATTTAATATAAACACAGCCACCATACATTTCAAACATATAGAACTAACATATAACACCTAAAGTGGCACATAAAATAAACACTCACACATGCATCAAAACCTTTAAATAAATTCAAGCAAGCAAGCCATGCAAACCATATCGCCTACAGAGAAAACTTTTTAAATTCCATATAAGCACAATAACCAAACATTTCAGACATACAGAAGGGACCTGAAGCTAAACAACACAGAAATATTTAGTTAAAACTTCAAATAAGGCCCAGTGGTGCAGAGGGTTGAGGTGCTGGATGCTAATCCACGTCACACCGCAACCCGGGTTCGAGGAACGGACACGGGCGCCAGAGAAATCTGGGGAAGAGAGACTGGAGCGCCTGAGGACTGCCTCTCTCCCCGGGGAGGGATGGTGTGGCAAACGCTCAATGAGCGACCTCTGGCAGAGGCCGGGGGGTAGCTGAACAAGCATCACAGCGTATGCCGGGGGTGGAGCCACAGTGTGCATTGCCTTGGCAGCCGGGCTCCACAGGGGAGAAAATGCACAAGAAAAACCCTCCTCATCGCCAATAGGCGAAGGCACCTCCTTCCGCAGACCACACTCCCTGATATGGACTCAGCTCCCAGGCTGTCCCCCGGCTTGGTGTCTCAATGCTGAGAGAAAGAGCGCCCTGGGTGGGGGAGGCCATTCCCTGAAGGGTAGACCCGTGGGATGCCCGGTGCTGGAGAGGAGCCTGTGGAGTAACTCCGAGCCACGTTGGGAGGTAGAGACTGTGGCACAGGAGGTTGCTGGAGAGAGTTTGGAGGTAAGGGGTGACAAAAATAGAGTTCGGAAAAAAAACTTCAAATAAATTCATGGGAGCTACTCACACAAACCTTACCACCTAGAGTAAACTTTGAATTCAATATAAACATAGCAACTAAACATTTTAAACAGAAGGAACTGACAAACTTGAAGTTAAACACAGATGCACGCACACATAAAATAAAAACTTCAAATAAATTCATGAAATCAACTCACACAGACCTCATTACCTACAGAGTAAACTTTAAAATCTGGCTTGCCACTGTTCCAACGTACCTTTCTTCTCTCTTTCACCCTGCCCCCCTCTTTCCTCTCTGATCATCTGCTACTCATTCCTTTCACACACTTTGCAGTAAATCTGTAGCAGGTCACTCTACCTGACTTTCAACACTGTGCAACAGCTTCCCTCTCCTCATACAGTACATCTTTCTCAACTCTCACAATCCGCTCTTATTAACACATTTCTCAGAAGAATGTACCTGCAGCTATGCTTTTTCCTCTTCTCTCCACACTGCAAGAACAACCCATGTCCTATCCACCCCACACACTATTTTACCCATTGTATATCGTATTCTATTGTATAGACTGAACTCAGTGTACTCTGTAATTTGAAATTTTTTGCCACCATAATTCTGTTACTAATGTCTTGCCATACGTTGGCAGGCTGCCCTTAGCTCTTATCATGGCTATCCCTATAGCCAATGTACTTTACATTGTTTTTTCTCTTCCTCTGAAATTCATTAATTCATTACTTGTGCTGTGACTTTACTATTCATAATACATCCACCTGTTGTTGTCACTTTGTAGTTGCTGTTTCAAGTCCTTCTGTAACCTTTACACCACTCACACCTGGAAACAAGCTCAGTGTGCCTAACCCAGTTGCCAAATGTTAAATAAATAAATTTTAAAACTCCCCAAGTACTGTATTAAATATTTAACATACCTTAAAGCAGCAAAGCTTTCAATCCGGTCATGAATTGCAAATTTCATATTACATTGCAGGATAAACTCACTGTACATTGTCATGTGATCAGGAAGCAAGTCTAAGAAACCATTTTAAAGCCATGGCACCATGCAAGATATGTTTCACCAGCACTGTCATGCCTTAAAACACTAATTCTTTATTATTAAAACTTAAACTATTTCATAGTTGGAATAATACATTGTAGAATAAGTATTCTACCTCATGGCATGTCTTGTTTTGTTTTTTTTACAGCACAAATCAAAAAAACACCCCATGACACAATACTATGGTATAATAATTGGAGTCCATTTTTTTTCCTATAGAGAAAGCCAGTAATAATTTTCCATTACAACCTGCTAGTTATAACAGCAAATACACACTGGCTTCCTGCATGTAAAACCCGCAAACTATGGTCATCCTCACACCCAGAAACATTATTTCGGGGTACAGTAAAACCCCTCACAACACTCAAGCTCACATTTCTATTTCCTCACAGATGGGCTTTATATTTTGCTTGCCAGAACTCAGATCTAGCTCATAAAGCCTGCACTTTCCTGCAGGTCTGCTCTCATGCTGTTTCTCCCCAAGGCGGTGTGATCTTCACACAAGTAATCCAATTTCTGGGAAACCCTGTTTCATTTTCTTTTACCAAGGATGTTAAAACCTACTTCACAAAATACAAAAAAGACTGTTCTAAAAGCATTTCATTAATAAAATGTTGTTAACATTTCGTTTTATCTCTGAGCTTAAAAAATGTTGTTCTGCAGCTCATCTACTTCAGTGCAACTCAAGCTGTTTCTTCTGCCTATTCTATATGTATTTTACTCTTTGTGGTGAAAAAATGGAGTAATAATTATAATAAATTTTATTTCGCACAAGTGCCTTTCAGGCCATCAAGGTACTTTACAAAAAGATAAAAGCAATCATGATAAAAGCAGTAAATATAAGAATAAAATAAATAACAAAATAACAGAGTATCCAAATTATTCAGTGCCACCAAAAGCATGGCACCATAAAAAGGTTTTCAGTTTCTGTTTAAACCCTCCCACAGTCGTGCACACCCAAAGCTGATGGGGTAGAGAATTCCAAAGGGTTGGGGATTTCAAAGACACCCTTGGAATCTCCAGCAACCCCTTGTCAGCCGAATGCAACTGTCACACCAGGCGGTAAGGCACAAGAAGCTCTTTCAAGTAGTCAGGGCCCAGTCCATATAGGGCTTTATAAGTCAGTAAACCAACTTTAAAGGTGATCTGCCACCTAATTGGCAGCCAGTGCAGATCGCGCAGCACAGGAGTAATATGGGAAGCCCGAGAGGCCCCCGACAACAATTGTGCTGCTGCGTTCTGCATGAGCTGCAGGCAGTGGATATCAACCGCAGAGAGCCCTAAGTACAGGGAGTTGCAATAATTGAGGTGTGAGGTCACAAAAGCATGGACCAATGTAGACAAGTCGCTGGACAGAACCAGGTGCTTAATCCTGGAGATATTCCTAAGATGATAAAAGGAAGTCTTGACGACAGCCGACACCTGAGCTCATAAAGTCAGCCTGTCATCAAGCACTACCCCCAGGTTTCACACCCATTCAGAGGATAGGATCTGAGAGCCCCCGAGGAAAAGTCCAGAGGGCTGATCAGCCCACAACCCCTCTATCCAGCGACCAGGGTCCACTACCATCACCTCCGTCTTTCTGGCGTTCAACTTTAACCAACTCGAGTTCATCCAGTCCTGGATATCGGCAAGGCAGGTATTAAACACAGAGACAGCTCTATCCTGGTCAGGAGCAAAATACAACTAGAGCTGGGTATCATTAGCATAGCAATGAAACCTCAGCTCATACCATCTTACAATGTCTCCAAGCGACAGCATATACACTGCAAACAACATGGGGGACAGCACTGAACCCTGAGTTACCCCACATGGCAGGGAGAATGGGTCCGAGGAGAAAATCCCAGACACCATTCTCTGACTCCTGCCAGTGAAGAAAGATGTAAACCACCTGAGGACCGTGCCTGTCAATCCACAGATGGACCTCAAACGTCCAAGCAGCGCCCCATGGTCTACAGTGTCAGAAGCTGAGGAGAGATGAAGAAGCACCAAGATAGAATGGCTTCTCTAATCTCTCACCATCAGGAGATCATTGAGCACCCGAACCAGTGCTGTCTCCATACTGTGCCTCTTTCAGAAACCAGATGGGAGAGGTTCATAGATGTTATGGATGGTCAGGTGGTCATCCAGCTGTACCGCTACTACTTTCTCAATCACCTTCCCTATAAAGGGAAGGTTTGAGGTTGGTCTGTAGTTGGCCAGAGAATCCGGGTCCAAAGAAGCTTTCTTTAGGAGGGGGGTTACCACTGCCTCCTTCAGGGAGCTTGGAAACTCACCAGATTCCAGGGAGCACTGGACTATCTATGCAATGATATAAAACAACACATGGGTAGGTGTCCAAAACTCAAATTTTATACATACTCTGGGAGTGGGATGCTTTTATAAGCCCCTCAAGCTTCACTCTCAGGGGTTTACATATCATCCCACACCTTGAATGTGTATAAAAGTCATATGAACCACACCCATCCATGTATTATTCTATATATAATATCTACTCTGTCATGCCTTATTCCTTACAGATAGATAGATAGATAGATAGATAGATAGATAGATAGATAGATAGGTAGATAATAAAGATTCCCCACAGAAGACTTCTAGCCAAACTCAGGGAGTCAGACATAGTGGAAAACATCATCAATTGGGTGATAACTTGACTTAAGGGCAGAAAACAGAGGGTGATGGTGAATGGAGTCGGATCTGAGATGCAAGATATCACCAGCAGAGTTCCCCAAGGATCGGTCCTCAGACCTGTCCTGTTCAACATTTTCATCAGTGACACTGACGATGAGATAAAAGGTAGGATAGCACTCTTTACTGATGATACCAAGTTGGGAAGTAGGGTGGGCAGTGAAAAAGCCATAAAAAGTCTCCAGGATGATCTAAAGAGACTAGAAAATGGCCTAAGGTGGCAACTTAACTTCAATGCTAAAAAGTGCAAGGTGATGCACCTTGGAAAGAACAATCCTAGAACAGAATACTGGCTGAATGTCTTCCAACTCAGCACATCGTCTGAGGAAAGGCACCTCGGGCTGTTGATCTCAAGTGACCTTAAGATGTCCAGTCAGTGCAATTCTGCATAGTGTAAGGCTAGCAGAATGTTGAGCGGTATCAGCAGAAGTTTCGATAGCAGGAACAGGAGCATCATCCCTCCTCTCTACAGATCCCTGATGAGACCCCACTTGGAGTACTGTGTCCAGTTTTGGAGTCCACACCTGAAGAAGGGCATTAATAGACTGGAGTCAGTGCAGAGAAGGGCTACTAAGATGATTACCAGTTTGAATGAGCTATCATACAACAAATGCTTGGAGGAGCTCAATATGTTCTCATTGGAAACTAGGAAGGAGAGTGGTGGCATGATAGAAACATTCAAGTACGTAACAGGCACAAACAAAGTACCCTACTTGGATTTTTTCACTACTTTCACTAATTGCAGCATGAGAGGACTTGACTGGAAACTCAGGGGAGGGAATTTCAAACATGAACTCAGAAAATATTTCTTTTCTGAGCATGTAACTGAACTGTGGAATAGATTAACCCAGGAGGTGATCGATGCCAATACAGTCACTGCCTTCAAACACAGGTGGGATAGACTATTCAAGCACACAAATGGCAGAGGGAAAAGTAGCCATATACAACTGTAACTGATGTGCTAGTCCCTGGGGCCACAAAGGTTTCCAGAAACCATAATGGGCAGACTAAATGGACCACTGGTCTCCTTCTGCCATCATCTTTCTATGTTTCTATGTTTCTGTGTTTAAGGATGTGCAAAGCGGGAAGACTTCACTTTTGCAAAGCACTTTGTCTAGTTCTCCACCTGGTGGTGACAAATTTTGCTTGCCCAAACTATGCAAATTGTTTTCAGCCAGCAAAGTGATACTTTTCAGATAAAGAACTATGCAAAGTGTTTCAAATCTGAACTACATAAACTGTATACCCTTTCTTTTAACAAATTCCATCCTCACCCAATAAATTTATTATTACCCACCCCTCCCAAAACCCAGAGCCTTGTAATCTTATATCCCCCACCCTACATCACCCCCAGCTGTGCAAAACCCTCTCTTACCCCCTTCCAGTGAAAACCACTACCACACACACAGTTGTAGTATGTTGTTCAGTGTTTGTAAAGTGTTAATTTAATATGTAGCCCTTCACTCCACCCACACATCAAAATCAGTTCCCCGCTACTTCCCTCACCCAACATG
This sequence comes from Neoceratodus forsteri, assembly GCA_016271365.2. NCBI lineage: Eukaryota > Metazoa > Chordata > Ceratodontiformes > Ceratodontidae > Neoceratodus > Neoceratodus forsteri. Next base: position 533,914,533 of record CM057449.1, on the reverse strand, counting down.
GCTTCCATCATTAAGATGATTGCCCCTGTCAATAACCCTCTGGCCCCGCCACCACCCTCTTCACCCCCAGCAGCCACAAAAATTACTTATGTACTTGTTAAAAAGAAAACTGTCCCTGACCACAGAGGCATATTTTCCATTCTGTTGGTAAGTATTGCTATGACTGAGTGAATGACACCTTTGCCTACAGTAAATCCTGACTGAGGCCTCAAGCAGCTAGAAAGGAAAGTTAAATAATCTTGGTTTAAAAAAAAAGTATCAATATACATTGACAGCCTCTCTGTCAAAGATTCATTGCTCAATATGATGAAATGACCAGGCAGGTGTGGAGGTTTTGTGCATCTTTTGTAATGTGTAAACTGTAGGGACTGTTGGATAGTGCTTTTTGATGTACATGGCTGAATTTCAAAGCTTATTCTTTGTTGTAATTCCTGGATACACCAGAGATATACTGCACTAGAAATGCAGCAAAATAATGGTATTTTCTAACCCTTATGTCAATTAGATGCCCACTAAACCACATTACCATTGTCTAGTGTGCATCAGTGCTGGAGACTCTTGCGTACCTTTAGAAGCAGTTTGTGGCTAATCTGTCTCCAAGCTGCCATAAAGTTGATCCAAGTGTCATAACTGTATCCAATATTAGAAATTCAGGTGCAGCTGCCACAGTTGGACATGGCGCACCTGCAGGGTCATATGTGGCCACAAGAACTGACACAGGCACTGCACCTGCTTTCGAAAATCTAGCCTCCTGTGTCCTGCTTTTCATTCAGTAATCCAGTCATTGAAGATAGCATTGTCTATAAAAGAATCAGTTTTTCATTTGAACATCCTGGTGTGCTCTTCTTCTTTATTTCAGGAGTGAAGCTGTTAAAACAGTAAAACAGTAGTATCTTAGAAAAAAATTCTTACATTTTTTTAGCTAAAATGTATTTCTGATACACTTAAATTTTATGGTTTATGTATATTTTTAATTTTTTCAAATATATTTAAAATAGCTTTTATTACTAATTTTATAATTAAACACTCATCAATAAACATGGCTGCCACAGTCAATTAAAAAAATATCTTCTTATGAGGTTACCTTTTGACTGTACAAACTAGATGCACACTGTGGATGAATAAGAATAGTAATGGCACACGTTTCTGATAATAAGCAGTACAGCATCACTCCAACCAGTTTAATTTATTCATAATGGGCCCTGTGCACTATGGGGTGGAGTGGCTAAGTGATGAATAGCTGGGGCACATAGCCACTCTGCACCCTGTGTGCCCCCATGTGAAATGCCTAAGCGCCCAATCCTCTGTGCATGCCAAGAGCAATGCGCTGGGGTGGGTGGGGGTGTGCTGGGACTACATGCAGTGCACCAAGATGCATAGTGCTGGCCATGGGGGTGCACAGGGGGCACAGGTTACATCAAAGAGAACCCTACCATAAGCCCCCTATGCACCCCGTGAACACATTGGGAGTCACCCAACAACAGGGCGAGTAGCCCACCCACCCTCCAGGGTCACTGCATGAGGCCGCCCGGTTTCTCCTACCCACCCCAGCACACATCATTCCCCCCTCCCAAAACAACCCCAACACAGGGGTACAGGTCATGGATGCTCCCCCACCCCTGCCCCCGAACAGCAACACCTGCCCACCACTCGCAATGGTGGGGTACAGTGCCTCCCCCACACCTTGAACAGCCATCCCCCACCCACCCCTGTGCACCTCTCTGGTGCCATCGGAGGGGCAGCGCATTGCCCTCCACACACCACCACAGCCATTGGCCTACAGACATCCAAGGAGGCATGCCAATGAGTGCCCCGCTGTATATAGGATCCACTCAGGGTTCTGGTCCAGGCATCCAATTGGATGCCTGGCCAGGTTTGTAACTCCACCACTGACTGCCCTGTGGAGTCCTGTGCACGGGGGGGGGGGGCTGTGGAAAAGTGGTGGCTGGTGGTGAATACCACCAGCGTGGACCTCCGCAGGTGAGTTATGTGCCTTTGGTGTGTATTATCTTCCCCATAGTGAATAGAGCCCTCTGAGTATGACAAACAAGCAGGAATATTTAAAAAATTCAAAACCACATATCTCAGTTTAGGAATGAAATAAAATGAAAAAGAATATATTGCTCTGTTTGCCAGACATACATTATTACTCAGAAAAGTATGATTTTTTTTTTATACTGCTGCTTTAAAGTTTCTTTTGTATGGCCAGATTTATTCATGACTACAATGTGATCCTCTTTACCAGCTGGTTTCTTGTCTATAGTCCCACATTTTCCAGACACTCCAAAGCTCTCCTTTCTTCCACAGAAAGGTTCTAACATCAGTACTTACTTACTTACTTATTTATTTATTTATTTTATTGAAATTGTGTCACCAGGCAAACATAGAAATAGAGTATAAATCTTGTTTAAGAATGGAGGCTGCTCAGAAATGCTGTGCACAGAACTCTCAGTGAATATTCAGATAGTCTACAGAATATTCAGACAGTCTACAGAAAAAGAGCTGGGCACCTATATGTACCACCACAAAAGGAATGCTTGCCACTTTTCTAAGTGCAAAAATGACTTTACTTTACTTTTATAAGTTACCTTGTTAAAGCACCAATATGTAGTGCAAAATGTTGGTGGGTGGTGGTTGGAGTGCTGTGTTGTATTTTCTCCTTTGGTAACGTCTGACAATGAAGGCTTTTTTGCACTTAGAAAAGTGACAACATAGAAACATAGAAACATAGAATTTGACGGCAGATAAGGACCACTTGGCCCACCCAGTCTGCCCAATTCCCTGCCTACTGGATAAGCTGCAGATCCTAGTTAACCAGCAGCCTACTTCTTCCTGCCCCCATCCCCTAGAATTGCCTTATGATTGTCCCATGCATGCTTGAATTCCACCATTGTTTTTGACTCCACAACCTCCTCCGGAAGGCCGTTCCATGCATCCACAACCCTCTCTGTGAAAAAATACTTCCTTAAATTACCTCTGAGCCCCCCCTCTATCTTCAAATTGTGCCCCCTTGTTCTTGCACACCTCTTTTTTTGAAAGATGCTACCCTCTTGGACTTTGTTGATTCCCTTGAGGTACTTGAAAGTTTCTATCATGTCCCCTCTCCTCCTTTCTCGAGACTATACATATTAAGCTCCTTTAGTCTCTCTTCATATGTCTTCCGTGCAGACCCTGCACCATTTTAGTTGCCCTCCTCTGGACAGCTTCCATTCTGTCTATGTCTTTCATGGAAGACTGGGTCTCCAGAACTGCACGAGTACTCCAGATGGGGTCTGACCAGCTGTCTGTACAGAGGGATAATAATTTCCTGTTTTCTACTGCTGATGCCTCTCCCTATGCATCCCAATATCCCCCAGCCCCTCATTGCTGCCCCTCTCACATTGCTTGCCCACCTTTAGGTCATCTGATATGACTACCCCCAGGTCCCTTTCCATTTTTGTTGTTGTTAGTATCTCACCCCATTGTGTACTCTTCCCTGGGTTTTGTTTCAGATGCATTACCTTGCACTTCTTAGCATTGAATCTAAGCTGCCATACATTTGACCATTCCTCTAACCTTGCCAAGTCCTTTTCATCCTTTCCACCCACCTTGTGCATCAACTCTGTTGCAGATCTTTGTGTCATCTGCAAAGAGACATACTTTTCCTTCCAGTCCCTCTGCAATGTCACTTATAAAGACATTGAAAAGGACTGGTCCTAATACTGAACCCTGCGGTACCCCACTAGTAACCCACCTTTCATCAGAGTGGACTCCATTTACTATTACTCTCTGTGTCCTATTTTTCAGCCAATTTTTTACCCAGGCTGTCATCTTGGGACCCACTCCCAGGCTAGCTAACTTGTATATTAATCTTTTGTGTGGGACTGTGTCAAATGCCTTGCTAAAGTCTAGGTAGGCCATGTCCACAGCCCCTCCCTGATCTACTGCTTTGGTCACCCAGTCAAAGAAATCTATCAGATTTGTCTGGCATGACCTTCCTGCTGTGAATCCATGCTGCCTTGGGTCCTGTGCCCCTCTGGCCTCTAGATACTCGACAATTCTTTCCTTCAGAAGTGATTTCATCATTTTCCCTACCACTGAGGTTAAACTAACAGGTCTGTAGTTTCCTGCTTCTGCCTTTCTCCCACTTTTGTGAAGGGGAATCACATCTGCCCTCCTCCAGTCTTCAGGTACCACCCCATCCTCCCAGGATTTGTTAAATAGGGTAGTCAGTGGTGTCACTAATTCTACCCTTAGTTCTTTTAGAATTCTGGGATGAATCCCATCAGGCCCCATTGCTTTGTCCACCTTCAGTTTTAAGAGTTCTTTCAGAACCCTTTCTTCTGTAAATGGGCTGGTATCAACTACTGTATCCAGTGTGTTTCTACTGTTTGTTCTAGGTACCCCCTTCCTTTGTAAATACTGAGCAAAAATATTTGTTTAGTATCTCTGCCTTTCACAGTCTCCCTCTGCCCCCTATTAAGCCTCACTATCCTCCCTGGTCTTCCTTCGCTCCTGATGTACCTATAAAGGTTTTATCCCTTCTTAACTGAGTTGGCTATCTTACCTCGGTTTGGGCCTTTGCTGTTCTGACTGCCTTCCAGCCTTTTGCTTTAACTGATACAGTTCTCTGTCCGCTCCTTCTGTGATTCCTTGTACTTCCTGAAAGCTTTCTTTTTCTTGAACCTTCATTGCCACTTCCTTTGAGAACCATAGTGGTTTCTTATCATTTAGTTTTGTTTATTTGCTTCACACAAAGGCTTGTTGCCTCTGTGATGGCAGTTTTTATTATTCCCCATTGTTCTTCCACCCCTCCTTCCTTCCCATTTGCTAGTGCATTCCTTAGGCACTTACCCATTTTGGCAAAGTCAGCCCTCCTAAAGTCCAGTACCTTGGACAAGGACAAGACTTCCTTTTGTTCTGGTACATATGGGGTGCTCAGCTCTTTTTCTGTAAACTGTAAATCTTGATTACAGATGCAACATGGGGGAAGGTTGGTGAAGGAAAGGTAGATCATACAATCAGAGAAAAAATAAGACAGCAAATTAAACTGAACAGGATTTACATATTTTTATTTTTATTTGTTTATTTATTTATTTAAAATTGGTGACCAGGAAAGGCACACTGAGCCGAGGCTCGTTTCCAGGGTACAAGGTGACCCGGGTACAAGGTGTACACTGAAAGTAGGCAGAGAAGTACAACAATTTCTTGTTACAGACGTTAGGTACAAACATCAATGACATTTCACAGAGGTGTGCAGTAGAGTACAACTAATTATAGCATCTAGGACAATTCATGTCTAAAAGTAGCATATACAGTATATTACAAACGTTTATATATATACAGCGTTTACAATTGGCATCGCAAATAGTGTGTAAACTAGAAAAGAGATTGTACAGTAGATTAGCAGTATACAAATTTGGGGCTGGCTAGTGTAAAATATTGACCAACTGAGGCCACCAAAGGTAGGCTAGGCCCGAGTTGGGGTGGGACCAGATGAGCAACTAGGGCAAGGAGGGGAGGAGCCTGAGGAGTAGTTTAACAGCTGAGAGGGCTGAGGCCTGGTGAAGGTTGGGAGGGAGATTGTTCAATAGGAGGGGGAGATGATATGAAAAGGCAGCTTGACCAGAGGCAGAGACTGGGCGTGTGAGGTGGAACGTGCGTGCGTCTCTGTGTCAGAGGGAGTAGCCTGAGTAGCTGGCTGGAGAAAGGTAGGAAGAGAGGTAGGGGGCCTAACCAGTATTTGGCTATAAGGGAGGAATAGTGGGCGGTCCTCCTGTGCGAGAGTGGGGTCAAGGATAGGGTGGAGTAGAGGAGGTAATGGTGAGTAAGTGGGGGAGAGGCAGTGGCGAAACCACAGAAAGAGTTGAGAAGGATGTCATGCTTTGAGAGGGATGAGGATGGGGCTGTGCCATAGAAGATGTCTGCATAGTCCAGCACAGGCAAGATGGTTTTGCGTACGAGTTCACTATGAGTGGGAAGGGGAAGGCTGGCTTTGTGGCGATAGAGGATGTCAAGCTTGGGCCAGAGTTTGGTGCAGATGGCCCCGAAGTGGGTGAAAAAGTTGAGATGGCTATCCAGCCAGACTCCAGGTACTTGAAGGTGGGTACTGAGTTGAGGGGAGGTCCTTCCAGGGTGTAGATTGGTGGGGGACAGGTAGGGAGGCAAGCTTTTGTCTAGTACCGAATACCATGGTAACCATTTTTTTGTCATTGAGTTTAAGCTGTATTTTTTTGGAACCAAGTTTGGACCCTGCTGAAGTCGCTTTGAAGATCTGGAAGCACACCATCGTGGGAGGGGCCTGAGGCAAAAATGATAGTGTCGTCAGCTTACAGATGCCTGTTAGAGGTGGAGGGGAGGTCGTTTATGAATAGGGAGAAAAGGATGGGGCCAAGGATAGAGCCTTGGGGGATGCCTGAGAGGATGGGTAGTTGGGGGGAGAGGGTGTCACCTACTTGAACTGACTGCTGCCTGTTCTGAAGGTAAGAGTGGAACCAGTTGATGGCAGGTTGAGCAAGGCCGAAGGAGCTTAGTTTGCAGAGCAGCAGGGGGTGGGATACTGAGTCAAAGGCTTTCACCAGGTCAATGAAAATGGCGGTGATGGTTTGGCCTTTGTCCATGGCAGAGAGAATAGAGTCAGTTACTCATAGCAGGGTGGTGATAGTGGATTTATGTTTTCTAAAACCTGATTGAAAGGGGGAGAGGGAGCTGTTTGTGGAGAGAAACATAGTTTGGATAGCATGAGGGATTCTTGGAGTTTGGCAAGGGAAGGGAGGAGAGAGATGGGTCTGTAGTTACCAGTTTGGGAGGGGTCACCGCCTTCATGCAGAGGAAGAATTTTAGCCAGTTTCCAGGCAGTGGGGACTGTTGCTGTGGTGAGAGAGAGGTTGATTAAGCATGTTAAGGGTGAGGCTATAGCTGAGGCAGAGATGTGGAGCATTCTGGAGTGCAAGCCATCAGGGCTGGTTTTGGACTGGTTTCGAGAGGTGAGAGCAGTGTAGACTTCCGGGGGCATGAAGGGGGGGGGGAGGAAGCCGGAGTAGGAGGAGGAGGAGGAATTTGAGGAATCGAGTGGGGGGAATGAGTCTGGCAGGGCACAGGAAGTGAAGAACGAGTTAAAGAGTTCAGCTACAGTAGCAGGTTCTGAGACAGTTCTGCCATTGATGTTGAGGACTGGGCTAGCTTGCTTCGAGGGAGGGAGGGTCAATAAGGGAGTTTAAGACCTTCCAGAAAGATGCGGGAGAAGCTTGGTTATGGGTAAGTTGTGCTTTGAAGTATGAGGCTTTTGATTGCCGAATTGCGTTGGTGCATTAGTTTCTGAGAAGTTTGTAGGTTTGCAGGTCAAAAGGGGCAAGGGAGGCTTTGTACAGCCTCCATGCCTTGTCCCTGGCCCAACATAAGGTGATGAGATCTGAAGTGATCCAGGGATGATGATAACGTTTAACTCTGGCTTTCCTGAGGGGAGCGTAGCAGTCCCATGTGCTTAAGAAAATGTTGCAGAAGTTGGCTAGGGCAAGGACAACGTCTAGGGAGACAAAGACTGGCAGCAAATCCGCATTAGATAGGTCATGCTGTAAGGCAGAATTGTCTATAAGGTGTAGCGGGCGAGACTAGATGAATTTGGGGCCAGATTTTGGTGTGTGGATTTTGCAGATGCAATAAGTGATGCAGTGGTCGCTAAGGGCATCAGAGAGGATGCTGAGGCAGTGATCCTGTGAGGATGGGTGGTTAAACTCCAGTCCAGAAGGGAGTGATTTTGAGACTGGTGGTTTAGGCGGGTGGGTTCCTGGATTAGTTGGGAGAGATTTAGAGCTTCGATCCTCAGAGCGGCAGTGTTGGTGGAGGAGGAGTGCCAGTAGAGATTGAAGTCGCCTAGTAAAATGAGTTCGCCATTTGAAGCATTCGAGGAGATTGCTGAGATCGCCTTGATGAGGGAGTCGAGTGAGGGCTTTGAGGTGGCATACAGAACCCCAATGTAAAGGGGGGGATGAGGGAAAGGATAGTTAGGCAACTAGGGATTCGTGGCAGGATGGGCAGGATTCCTTGAAGCTAATGGAGCAAGTTATGGAATACCTGACATACAGTGCTATCCCTCTCACCTCGCTTGCCACGGTCCTGCCAGAACAAGGTGTAGTTTGGGATGGCAAGAGAGGAGTTGGAGATTTTGGTAGATAGCCAAGATTCCATGACACAGAGTATATCTAGTTGCTACTGGTTGATCCAGATGGAGAGGGTGTCTAGTTTAGGGAGTAGACTCCTGGCGTTAATGTGAAATATACAGAGGCCCTTAGGGAGAGAGTCAGAGGACTGGCTGGATGGAGGTGCATGTGCTGGTGAGATTTATCTAGGCGCTAGAGGGCCAGAGTTAGGGTGAATGTCACCTGCCATGAGTAGGAGTAGCAGGGGAATGGAGAGGAGAGGGGATTTCTTGCAGCTACTTGTTCTGCGCCTGGGGGGTGAGTACAGAGGTTTAAGCACCAGAGAAAGGCCTCAGGGTTTAGTAGGTGTGAGTGGAGCAGTGAGGGGTGAATGGTTGAGGAAGGTGGAGCGGAGTGGAAAATTGGGGAGGATAGGTGAGAGGGGAAGGGAGGAAGGAATTGAGGTTGTAATGTGGGGGGGTCTACCAGAGAGGGTTTGGAGGGGGTGTTCCTAGGGGGAGGATTGAGGAAGAGTGAATGGAATTCAAAAAGGTGCCAAGATAGGGAGCAGGAAGATAGGGAAGTAAATGGCAGGAAAGACGAATTTGTAGTAGCAGGCACAAAACTAGGTAATGCAGCATTGTGGGTGAGGTGGTGAAAGTGAATAAGTAACAGTTGCAGTAGCAACCTCTAGTGGCGAGATATGATAGCTTGCTAGTAGGAAACACCGCTGATTGGTTTCCACCATCACGTGTCTATAGCTATATTGTCCTGAGACGACCAAGGGGGGGTGGTGGGGGTGGTGTGGAACTGATGCAACGTGTCAGCGGGGCTGTCCTCAGTCAGGAGCTGAGAGCACTTCATTCGCAAGGTAGTGGTGCTGCTGCGTGGCGTACCTGAGCTGCTGTAAGGGAGAGCTGCTGTTGGGGAGGGCATCCTTCTACCCTCATGGATCCTCAGGGGAGCCACCAGATTTACTGTGGAGGTGAGAGGGAAAAACAGTGGCATTAATAACAGGAACTTTTGGGAAGGCCTGCCTGGTGGGGGGGGGGGAGCTGAGAAAGTAGCTGCGTAGTGGCAATGCAATTCAGATTAACAATAGTTAATTAAATCAGCACTTCAGCAGACTTGCCCACAAACTAGTTGTAATTTGGATTTCAGTAGCATAAAATATTTCACTAGCTGAAAGTTTGCCCTACTGTTTGCTCGACGCAAGTTAAGTAATACAAGCTAATTTAGGCAAAACAGTGATTTGTGTCTGACTATTGGCAATAAAAAGGAGCATTAAAGCAAGGTTTATAGTCTCTCTTAGTGGATAACAATTCCATCTGGCTACAGGCAATTAAAGCTATAATAGCTAGAGCTTAAGCTGCGTCGGTTTAGCCGATTTAAAAATGGCACCAAGTCCTCAGTAAGGAGCTGAGAGCACTTCATTCATAAGGTAGTGGTGCTGCTGCATGGCGTACCTGAGCTGCTGTAAGGGAGAACTGCTGTGGGGGAGGGCATCCTTCTGCCCTCGCAGACCCTCGGGGGAGCCGCTGGATTTACTACATATCTACAAGAAGAGGTACAAACCATCAGTGTGAGGGAATTACAGTTTTACAAAGTACAATTGTGATACAAATTGTACAGTAAGTGGTCAGGTACAGTCACAATAGGATGCAAGTAAAAGCTTGAGGGACCATATTGGCGGAGGTGATACTGGTGGGTTGACTGCTACCCAAGGCAAGGTTATTCCAGACCTGAGGGAACCCGTGATGAAAGGCAAGCTGACCAGATTTTTGTTTGCACCTAGGAATAAGCATCTGTCTCCAGAGAAGGCCCAGTGGTGCAGAGGGCTGAGGTGCTTGTGCCTTGCCTCTTGCTGCATTGACAACCCAGGTTCGGGACTTAATTCAGGACTTCGGGGGTCAGCCAGTGCAGGCGAGGAGTAAGCATCTGAAGGACTGCTCTCTTCCCCCGGGGTGGAGAAGCATGTCAGCCCGGCCTATGACTGCCACCAGGTGGAGGTCTGGTGACAGTGCAGCATGGGCAGCATGAATAGGAGGGGCCAAGGTTACATCAGCATGTGTACCTCCACGTACATGCATGGGGCCTTCAGGTTTTGTGAAGCCTTGCCTGCATGTCCCAAGCCTGAGACACCACCCAGGACCCTGCCTGCAGTCTGCACTGGATATAGGAACTGTGGGGAAGGGTGGCCCTCCTTCCTCATAGAAACATAGAAACATAGACTTTGACGGTAGATAAGGACCACTTGGCCCATCTAGTCTGCCCATTTCCCTACCTACAGGATAGGCCGTATATCCTAGTTAACCAACAGCCTATTTCTTCCTACCCCCCACAAGAATTGCCTTATGTCTGTCCCATGCATTCTTGAATTCTCCCACAGTTTTAGACCCCACAACCTCTCAGGAAGGCTGTTCCATGCATCCACTACCCTCTCTGTGAAATAATACTTCCTCACATTGCCCCTGAACCGCCCTCCTTCTATCTTTAAATTGTGTCCCCTTGTTCTTGCAAGTCTCTTTTTCTGAAAGATGCTACCCTCTTGGACTTTGTTGATTCCACTGAGGTACTTAAAAGTTTATATCATGTCCCCTCCTCTCCTTCTTTCCTCAAGGGTATACATATTAAGCCCTTTAGTCTCTCCTCATACGGCTTCTCTTGCAGACCCTGCACCATTTTAGTTGCCCTCCTCTGACTACCTCTATCCTGTCTATGTCCTTGTGGAGATGGGGTCTCCAGAACTGGACACAGTACTCAGATGGGGTCTCACCAACTGTCTGTACAGAGGGATAACAACTTCCTGTTTTCTGCTGCTGATGCCTCCCCTATACATCCCAGTATACCCCAGCCCTCCCTACTGCCTTCTCACATTGCTTGCTAACCTTAAGATCATCTGATATGATTACCCCCAGGTCCCTTTCCTTTTTGTTGTTTACTTCCTCCCCACCCATTGTGTAATCTTCCCTGGGTTCTTGTTTCCCAGGTGCATTATTTGCACTTCTTTGCATTGAATCCTAGCTGCCATACTTCTGACCATTCCTCCAACCTTGCCAAGTCCCTTTTCATCCTTTCCACGCCTCCTTGTGTATCAACCCTGTTGCAGATCTTGTGTCATCTGCAAAAGGCATACTTTTCCTTCCAGTCCTCTGCAATGTCACTGATGAAGACATTAAAAGGACTGGACCCAATACTGAACCCTGTGGTACCCACTAGTAACCTCTCTTTCTTCAGAGTGGACTCCATTTACAATTACCTTCTGTGTCATGTTGCAGCCAATGTTTTACCCAGGCTACCACCCTGGGACCCACTCCCAGGCTGGTTAATTTGACTATTAATCTTTTGTGTGGGACTGTGTCAAATGCCTTGCTAAAGTCTAGGTAGGCCATGTCCACAGCCCCTCCCTGGTCTACTACTTTGGTCACCCAGTCAAAGAAATCTATTAGATTCGTCTGACATGACCTTCCCGCTGTGAATCCATGCTGCCTTCCTCCTACCCCACCATGAGGGGAACATTTGTGGGAGTAACTGTGACTGCACATGAATCCCGAGGGAGGCAGTGGCCAGCTTGGGGAACACAGGGACAAGGCTGATAAGCCACCCTCGGACACAGAGGGTGAAAACATTTAGGGCAAAATAGAATCTGTCTCCAGTATGAGAACAAAAGTTGTGATTAGAGGGAGCAGTGGACATGAGTAAGATACTTAGATAACTGGGACATTTATTGAGCCAGAACTTAAACCCACAGAGTACTAGATGCTGCATGTGCCTATACTTCAATGGTGGCCTGCGTCTGGATAGGGCATAGAAGAACAAATAGGCAGAGGCTGTTTAGAAGGGTGTACAATTTGGATAGTTGACACTTTGGGGCAGTATCACAGAGTACATCACTAACATTTTATCATGGGTAAGATCACGCATTTAACAAGGCATTTTATCATGGCTGGAGAGAGATAACCAATAACCCTGTAAAGGGTACTAACTGTTTCATAAGATTTTGAGACCAATGACTGGAAATGGGAAGACACATCCAGGGACTAAGTAAGTATAATGCCAGGGTATTTATATTTAGTAGATGTTTTCAACGTATTCCCATCAGAAGTTTAATGGCTAGGTTTAGCAACCTGTTAAACTATTCTGGAGCCAAATACCATGGAGACAGTTTTTAGGCATGTTTACACTGCCAACTTTACAGCACATCAACCCATGTGCATAGGTTGATGTGCTGTAAAGTCGGTGGTGTGGACACTTACTGGAGTGTCCTAGAAGTGCTTTGCAGCCTATTTTTGCTGTGGCTCAGGAGTGGGTATACGTATCAGAGTGAGCGGATTATAGTGCTGTGTAAATCTGCTGCTCCAATCGAAAGCCTGCTCTCCCATGCTCCTCCACTGCTGACATCATGGGTGAAGCACCCAGCTCCCAGAATGCACAGCCTCTCTCTCCACCACAACCTGCATCAGCATTAGGGTGGCCTGTGTAAATAGTTAACTGAACCTGTTCCAGAGATCAGAGTAGGAAAGGAGCGATGCAAACACCACGGCACTGTAGCCTTGTAAACACGGCTTTTGTCTCATTGGGCACTGTCTTATGTTGGTTGTACTGCATATTTTGTTACTCTCCTTCATTACTAGATTCTAAAATGCCATAATACAGTAGCTAGTGAATTAACTTTTCTTGGGCAAAATGTTGATTTGGCCCTGAATTAATTTCCTAGGGCTAGGCTAACTTCTGGTTTGTAATGCTTCAGCTGTTCTGCAATCAACTGATCATCAAACCAGCCTAGGGCATCTTCAAATTGTTGTATATTGGAATTTGAATCTGTTGGTTCAAATTATTCCACATGATTATTGATTCTACGTGACCCCACTGATAATGAATCTTTTTTTTTTTTTATGTATTACATTTTTGTGTTTTTTTCCACCATTTTGTACCCAGACTCAGGACCCTGACAGACACATACGTGCGGGTGTGTGGAGGCACACTCGCTTGGCGGGTACTGGCTTGGCCCCTTCTGGCCCACCCCTGGCATTCACCACCGCTCCCCATCGCCTGCGCTTCCCACCAGACCTCCACCCAGTGGGAACAGAACTATGGGGGAGCAGACAACCACCCTCAGGAGGGGAGCGCTGCCACCACAGCTCAATCCTGCTCTGAACCTCCCCCCATGCTGGCATCCCAGTGACCCGAGGTCATTCCTGAACCCGGGTCACTGCCATAGCTTGAGGTAAGGTATCCAGCGCCTCTGCCCTCAGTGCCACTGGGCCAGTGTCTGATAACGAATCTATGTTTCGCCACCTTTGTTTGAGAGATAGCTCTCATTTCCAGTTGGTTCCCTGCTTCCAAAAAAGTCAATCCTTTTAATCTCAAACAATATTTGAAATGTATCTTTCTCAACAACTGTTGTACACCCACAAAAATACTGACATTATCCATTTCTGGATCTGATGCAAAAGACAAGGCATGATTAAAGATCAAGTTGTGCTTCAGAATGCTGTAAATTAGAAACAGCGATTTAATTTAAAATATAATTAAAAATAATCATTATTTATTTCAACTCCCTCTGAGGTTGGGCCTGTTGACCCTTGGGTTGTTGGTCCTAATATTCTGGTTCTGCTGTCTGTTTTGATGCCTGTTCCTCACGGAGAATGAGAGTTCTGAGTCATAATCCCTGATTGTTGGGTTCTTCTTCATTGTTTCCATCTACTTCATGATCTGGCGGGTGCAGCAGGTCTATTCCACTTGTATATGTGTTTGGCAATATACTTCTGGGAATCTCTCAGAAAACTGTGTTGCTTTCTTTTTATTACTTCCTTTCCATGGGTAACCATTTTGGATTTCAATTTTGAATTCAGTTATTTAAAACTGTTCCAGTGTGTCAGATCCAGATAATTCTTCCTTCAGTCCCTCAGTCTGTTTTAGAACTGTATTATGCTTTTGACTTTCCTAGACAATTAGTCTTTTTATGAATAGGTTTCAGCATCTATCAAGTGCAGTTTCCTGGTATTGTTTGTTGGTGTCCTTGACTCCTTAACAAAATGGCCACCAGAGGGTGCCTCATATATTCATAGTTCCCTTGGTGCCCATTTTTATGTTGGCTCATGCTTGTGCAGCCAACATCTTGTGGTAGTAGCAGATTTGGAGGCGCGTTCACTGTTGGGAAATGCAGGGCATGCATCAGAAGGTGCGTCCCTCATTCCCCAATCAGCCAGCAGCAGGCGCTGACCTCACACATCCCTAATGTGGCCACAAGAACAAAGAAAAGGTCCGCTGCAATGAGAGCAAAGATCTCATGCAGCGTGACCACAACACGCCTTCCGACGTGCAGGCAAACTGCCTGTCACAATGCCGATGGGGGAACCCACTCCTCGTCGGCATCATAGTAACCCCAACAGTTTTTCTTCACTGAACGGGGCCCAATCCCGTCAGCATTTATCCCTGTCCCGTTGATTGTGCCAATGGGGAACCCACCCATCGGCATAATGTCTCCCCTCGCTTTTGTTGCTTGCCGGTGCCCAATCCTCGACTTCTGTCGCCCCCTCAGTATGTGCCAACGAAATTGCCCAATCCCCCATCAGCTACAAGTCCCCCACCCCAAACGCCAAGTGGCACTGAGAACCCACCCAGCGTGCAAATCCCTTGAAAAAAGCCTCCTGCCGATGGGTTTTTGTTGTAAACCTTAAAAAAAAACGGTCCCTAGCGGTATCCCTGCCTCTCCTACAACCCGCACCCACCCTCTGCACACCCTGCCTCCCCACAACCCCCACCCCATACTTACCTCTGGAGTCTGGCACAACGATCTTCGTGGACTGGGAACACGCCTGCACTCTTTCAAAGCCGACCGCGAACTGAAGAAATGCCAGTAAGCTTTATAATAGAATAAATAGGGATTTTTCAACTTTGATGCATATCTCAGGCATTTTTTGGAATTTTGGCACCAAATTTTCAACATGAGGTTTTTGGGGCCCCTTCCTCATGAATTCTGGCACTGTCATGGCGTTAATTGGTCCCGAAAGGTGATTTCGCTGTCACTGCGTGGAATCACCTTTTGGGACTGAATAATGAAAAGACAGTGCCACTGTTCATGAGGGGGCCTCTCCAAAAGCCTATGTTGCAAATTGGTGAGAAAATCAAAAAATGGCTGTTCTGACATAGTTGCGCTGGTTTCCACGCACGTCGAATCTTCGTGAATTTGTAATATTTTCACTCCAGATTTTCAAAATTGGCATTTTTCCACACCTCCTTATGAACAGTACAGCTGTCATTTTACATATCCTGACCAAAATGTGTTTTTGCATGGCCGACGCAGAATAGCATAGTCACTGTGCGAAATCAGTTTTTGGGACAGTTTGAGGAAATGACAGTGACACTGTTCATGAGCAGAGGTCCTAAAATGTTTAAGTTGAAAATTTGGTGCCAAACGTCCATAAAATGACTGTATTATAAGCATGCGTTGAGCAGTTTCCAAGCACCCTTGTAACTTTGCAAATTTGCAATATTTTCATGCCAAATTTTCAACACTGGCATTTTTTCACACCTCCTTATGACCAGTTCAGCTGTCATTTTTCACAGCCTGCCCAAAATGTGTTTCCGCACATGTGTCGCACAATGGCGTGGATGCTGTGGGAAATCAACTTTTGGGACAGATTAGCAAAATCACAGTACCACTGTTCATGAGGGGAGGTCCCAAAATGCCTATGTTGAAAATGTGGCTAACAAACTCCCCAAAATAATTGGGTTACGTTCGTGTTTTGCGCAGTTTTTATGCATGCTCATGACTTCACCAATTTTTCATGTTTTTACTCCAGATTTTCAACGTTGCCATTTTTTACGCCTCCTCATGAACAAGACAGTTGTCATTTTCCATATCCTACCCAAAATGTGTTTTCATCCCTGTGTCACCAAATGGCATAGCCACTGTGCAAAACCACCTTTCAGCTAACAAACTGATTGTGCCGCTTTTCATGAAGTGGCCTCACAAACAGCCCATGTTGAAAATTTGGAGTGAAAATACCAACACACGTCTACGGTGTTAGGGTTTCCAACTGTAGCACCCCACCCTGTACAGACTGACAGGTGTCAGGGGTGTGACTTGGGATCATTGGCTGAAATGTTCATGCCTTTCCACCCCCACCCTGCAGCTAGTGACAGGCATCGTGGAGTGCCTTGCACTGTTTGGCCACAAAGGTCACCCCATTCTCCTATACTGCACCCACCTCAGCATATTTTCTTATGGAATGGGGTAAGTATAACGCCCAAAGACCCCAAAGCACACCACGACACTTGTCAGTGTATACAGGGTAGGGTGAGGCACAATGGCATGAGCGTTATAGCTGACGACCGAAACGCACACCCCAAAGCCTGTCGCTCTCTACAGGGTGGGGTTGGGGTTGGCGTCACTTCAATATTTCACTGCTATTCCTATTATGCGTCTCTAGATCCGGTACTACCAACGCCAATGCCAGTGAGACAACATTCGGCATTGACAAATGCTTGTTTCTCACTGTATTTCATAATACCTGCAATGTAATAATACACACTTGTTTCAATTGTCTTCAGTCTCTAGTTTAACAACATTTTTCTGTCGCTTCTTGATTCCTGTCCAGCTCTGAAATCTTCCAGAAAGATATCAGTGACTGCTGCTCTGTGTCACAAAGATCCTGCTGTCTTTCCAAACCTGCCACCATTGTCATTTGTAGCTGTTCTCTCTTCCAGTTATGAGTCCATAGCTGAGCTTGTGTTATGTAGTAACATGATTACTGTACTGTTTAATGAGCTTAATCAAGAAAATCCTGCAATGCAGTTACATCCATTTCTGCAGTATGTATCTCTTATGATTTTACCAACAGTCTTTATAGTTCTGCCATATTCAATGCTATTCAGTTTATTGGTAAGTTGCTCACGCAAGTAAACTTTGTTCTATTTTGCACTGCATTGAGTTTAGACTTCACTTGTGTCACTATTCACTCCATTTCTATTGTTGCAGCATGCTATTTTGTCAGTTTCAGCTGCATCTATCAGAGTTCATTTCTGTCCTGTGCAGCAAAGAATTGATATGTTGCAGCGTGATATTTAGTGAGCAATGTGTTGAGCTCTGTCTAATAAAGCCTGGTATTTTGCTTGATCCTGTGCTTTAGCAATTGCTCTGTGAATTTAACCACACTCTTCAAAATACTACTATCTTAAATGCTGCAGTGTTTATTGCAGATTTACCTGCAGCTCTTGGGATGAACCTCTGTTCTGCCTTAAAACATCACCAGTAATGTCCATGTATTTCAATTCTGTTGTTGCAGACAGACTCTTTTCAGCAAGTCCAGCCATTTCCAAGTTGTAGGTATTACCATTACCTACCTCTACCACTGCAGGCACTTGGCCTGCACCTTTGTGCCATACTATGCCCCTGGATGTGAATTTATACCAGTGCAACCAACACCCTGACATGTCTTATCGCTTACAAATTCTGTTTTAGGATATCAACAGCAAGCCAGGGATTCTGACTTGGGTTCAAAGAAGGGTTGCTCTGCAGAGTAACTCACACAATACCTTTTGCTCTGCCCTGCACAGACAACTGCTTAAAATCTCACCAGACTGCTCTTGAACAGGGCAACCCTGCTTATGCTTCCTCCCACTCTTGAAAAGTACAAGTGTCTGACTTATCCTCTCCAAAGTATGCCTTTAAATTTTGAGCTATAAAATTCATCTTTGAAAGATCTAAATTAGAACATTGCACATTTCAAACTCTCTGAGAATCTGTTAGAAAAATCAATACCAAATGACTCCCAGCTAGCTCACAGCTGAATGGACACTGAGTCACTAATTTTGTTGGGTAGTTGGGGACAAAGTGACCTATGACCTGGGCAGCAGTGCTCTGAATAGATGCCAAGGGTATAAACATTGTAACCCGCCTACAAATGGGGGTTTCTGAAAAGTCTTCCTTGAACTTGTCTAAATGCTCACTGACAGGCTGGTGTACTGCATTTTAGCAGTTTAAATGTGATTGCCAGAGAGTGCCTGTATAGCCTCTGTGTACTGTCTCTATAAGAGCTGCCTGGATTGCAGTCATAAGTAATCTGAGAGGGAGCTCTGTTGAAAGATGTAACCATTTGCTGAAAATCATTTAGAGTGATAATGATACTGTAGTTTGTCTAATCTGCCTTCTTTGCTGCAAGGACTGTTTTGTTTATCTCCACTATCTTGGTCCTGGACTGCCGAATTGGACCAATCAGTACTGATGGGACCTAAAATGGAGCCGGACTACAGGAGCTGTCTGGAGTCAAAATCTGTAGGAATTATATTTTGGGGTTTTTGGCACCTTTTTGCACCTGAAGGGGGAGCCTTTGTTGTGACTGACAGACAGATCAGCCAACCAAACTTTTTGGATTCTGGGGAAAGTCCCATGCTTGCTGGCAGCTGAGTCAGATCTAAGTTGGGAGCTGAAGAAGCAACAGCTTGAGACAGTCAAGCAGCCGTCTGAGTAGTTTCGTGCTGGAGAACTGTGGAAAGTCCTGAGTTGTGGCCTGCATGTCTGCCTGCTGACCCTGAGAGGGAGAGAAGAGAATTATTTCAGACTAAATCCAAGTTTGTGAGAACGAAGTAAGCCACTGATTTTTTACCAGGCTCGTAGCTGAAGAAGACCGAAGATTTTGCTGAATGTGATCGGCCTGTCAGGATTTCCAGCTGCTTTTGAATCCCTGGTTTGTGCAGAGGCTTTGCAATCATGAACGGAGAGCGGTTTGCCTGGTACAGTAGAATTTCCTTACATGTAAATGCACTGTGAGTTGTTAGTGGGTCGTGATTTGGTTCCCCACTGTGTGAACTGTGTTCAGCTTGCTGGAAGCTGTATCCAGCCCAAAACAGACTGTATTCAAATTTGTCTCCATTTGGCCAGGGCCTTGCCATACTGTCCCAGCCAGACTACCCACCACACAGAGAAAGCCATCAACGAGAGACCTGCCTGGGGATCAGCCCCCTGCTCCATGCTTGAACAGGAATGACGCCTCAGCGATTCGTGTGGGCCCTGCTTCTCCTGGCACTCCAGATTAACAACCTGCGGTCTTAATTTTCGTCCAGCCTATGTCCAGTCTTGGGTATCGTGAGTAATCATCAGGGTAGCTCCCTGCAACAACAGCCTAATCTAAAAGTGCGTCATCTGATTGTCTTATTTTCTTTTCACAAACAGAGCCGTCTGGCTCCGGATTACAAATAGTGTGTGTTGTGCATGTTGTTTTCTTCCATCACAGGGCCCCAACCAACTGCAACGTTCTTGGCTAGCCCACCATTCTCCATCTGGGTACCCAGAGAGTGTGACTGTTTATGGACCCTGAAGTGCATGCATAACTGTTTGACTGATACAGCCTTTAAGCAAATTAACCTGAATATGTCCCTCCCTTGTTCAAGTCCCTTAAATAAATCAGATCTAACTCTTTTTTGCATTTACCCTGACTGTGGTTCCAATTTGTGCAAGAGTACTGTACTGCTGTTATTTGCTGTGTATAACCTTGTTTTACAGGGGGTCCCCAGGGCCGGACCAAAGGAAAGCCCTGGTGGTAAGTGCAAACAGTGTGGGTACTTGTGTGGTGTATCAGGAGCATTGTGAAAGTGATTATTGTGTATTGTTCCAGCCACTAGTAAGGAAAGAGGGGGGTTACAGTGTCCCGGAGGGCTGTGCCCAGGTTAGCTTGACCACTACCAACCCTGACCTCCTGGTGGAGGCACCCATTTCAGAACTCAGGCCCCTTAACCTGCTACTAGCCAAGCAGGCAGGGGTAGTAGCCCTTGGGATAGCGCCACCTAGGGGTTACATTTTGGAGGCTCACCACTGGGATTTTGTGCCTTCTAGTGGCCAAAAATTATTAATTATTGTTAAAGAATAATGGCTACCCCAGTAGCAATGACTGTACACCAGTTGGTGGGGTGGAGTACTGGGCAGGAGATCGACCGCCAAAATGCTCTACTTATACTGGATATTCCCCTGGGTAACAGTAAAGACACTGTAGAGGGAGCACCCTCCAAAGTTGAATGTTTAAAAAACCCTGTGGTGGTGGGTCGACAGGCTGATTTGATAGCCCAAACTTTCATAGCCTTGGTAGAGTTTAGTGACCTCATGGACAGCTCTAAAGTGCCACAGACTATTGCCCCAGAAGGGGTTCCAGCTGCCTGGAGAGTGATGACAAAAGACAGTAAAGAGGATGAGCTCCCACCATTATCTGAGACTTTTGAGGAGAAATTTGCTAAGTTGTTGCTGGAGGAAGGGAAAACCGTAGAGGACTTTAGGAAACTATTCCTGCCAACTGGGGGTGTTCCTTCCCCAACACCCCCTCCCACTCCAACACCTGTTACTGCCCTGCCTTCTGTGCCCATGCCAATGCTGGCCCCTATATCTGTACCTGCCATTAGTCACAACTCCTACCGAAGGCTGAGAATCTTCTCAGGCACCCTCCCCACTCCCCAGGGGAAGGATGACTGGGAGACCTGGATAGACTATGTTGCCCGTCTAGTACTTGAAATTGTAATGCTCAGAAGCAGAGAAACAAAAGAGGTTGAGTGAGAGCCTCCGAGGTCCTGCCCTGGCTACTATCCATGCAAAGTGGGTCAATAACCAGGAGCAACTGCACAGGACTATCTTGATGCATTGGAGAATGTGTATGGGAGCCCGGATTCAGATGAGGATCTGTGGTGGAGAGTAAGAAATGCTTAGCAGTACCCAGGGGAGCCATTGTCTGTGTATGTACCTTGGCTTGAATAGCTGCTACAAGAGTGCCTCAGAAAGGGTAGTTTGCTGTCAAATGAATTAGATCGAACTAGGCTGGACCAGATCCTTAAGTCTGCTCCATTTTCAGAATTGTTATTGCTTCAGTTGCGCCTTGCCACCCCACTGGAATCGCGCCCCTCCTATGACGAGCTAATGAAAGAAATTTGGGGGGTTGAGCAAAGGTGACCCCATGGGGGAATTGCATCCATATCTGCTGCTGCTGCACAAGTGACCGAGAGTGATCAGCCAAGTGAGGCACAAGGGCAAAAGTCGGCACTTAACGAGCACTCTGAGAATGCAAAGGACTTCCCGCTCTGGGCCCAGCATTGGAAAGACGAGCTACTAAAGGAAGTCTGAGAGATGAAGATGGGTGCCTCTGCAAGAGTTTCTCCCATGGAACAAGATTCTGGTCCCTTTCAGGACGTAACTGCCATGGGGGTGAGGGTGCACCCTCAGGCATCCACTACCGAGGGTGGCTCCAAGGCTGAGATCACCGGATTGACTGCCACTCTAAAGGAACTGTTAAGACACGTTGCACCACTCTCACCACAGCAAGAAGATACTAGACCCCAATCTCTTACTACTGCCTCAGTTCCTCATACGATGTTCTCTCCCAGGATGACCCAGGAGTCTATCATTTGTCACAACTGTGGAAAGGATGGCCATATGAAAAGAGAATGCCGGTCTCAAAAGGACTTAGAAAGAGTAGTAAACAGACTCCAAGGGGAGCTCTGAAAAGCAAATCAATGGCCAAAGGGTTGCCGAAATTACCGCAGTGAGGGTTCAGAAACCTACTCAAATTTCTTTGTGGCTAAATCAGCTGTCCAGGCCTCTGCTACTGCCTTTCCAGACTGGACCAAAATAGTGGGCCCTTCAATGGAGACTACGGTGACTGTGAATGGTATTCATACTCAGGCTGTGCTTGACGGTGGATCACAAGTGACCATTGTATTCCAGGACTGGTATGACAAACATTTATCTGATGTGCCTTTGCAATCCCTGGAAGGCCTACATGTGTGGGGCCTGAGCGACAAGTCTTATCCCTACCTAGGGTATGTCCAACTCTGGTTGTCTTTTACTGCAACTGTAACTGGTGTAGAGAAGCGAGTAGAGACATTGGCCCTAGTGTGTCCCCCCACCAGACTGTATGATGGGGTCCCCCTGTTAACTGAGACAAACGCCCATATGTTTGGGAGACTGGTGCAACTCTGTCATGAGAAACAAGGTCGACAGACTGGGAGAGCCCTGAGAATTCTGGCTCTGATCAAGAGGGCCTATGATTTGCAACAGAAACCTGAGGAAGTAGACCAGGATGAACTGGTGGGGATTTTGTGGAAGAAGGATCCCAATTCAATGGTACTGGCCCCTAACGCACAGTGTACCATTCAAGGGGAGATCCACCTCTGGAAAGATGTCAAGAACAAAATACTGATGTTGGATGCACCAGGCGATGGAAAATTACCAGAAGGATTATTGGTCAAGCCCAGCATCTTGCCTGCTCATGCCCATGCCTGTGCATGATGAGTGATGGTCCAGATTCACAATGTGTCAGATCAGGAGATCCAGGTGAACAGAGGGTGCAGCCTAGCTATGGTACACTGCATAGACACTGCAGTATTGCCCAGCAACAAGTACCCTGGTGAGAAGGAGAGAGTAACCCCAGACTTGTTTGACTTTGGTGACTCCCCGTTGCCAGCTGAATGGAAGGCTAGAATTAGCAAGAGACTTGCCCAGAGAGACCAAGTGTTTTCGTTGAAGGAATGGGATGTAGGATGTGTCCAGGGTACGGATCATCACATATGCCTGCACAAAGAACGGCCATTTCGAGAGAGGTCCCGATGTCTAGCCCCAGCAGACATAGGTGATGTGAGAAGATACCTGCAGGAAATGCTCGCTGCTGGCATGATATAAGAATCCAGGAGCCCATACACCTCTCCCATTGTGGTTGTGCATAAGAAGAATGGGTCTGTGAGGATGTGTGTTGATTATCGAACCCTGAACCGGAGGACCATCCCAGACCAATACACTATGCCTCATATACAAGATGTCCTGGACTGCTTGAATGGGAGCAAATGGTTCTCGGTGTTGGATCTTTGCAGAGGATACTACCAGATCCCAGTGGCCCCGGAAGACCATGAGAAAACAGCCTTCATCTGTCCATTGGGGTTTTACAAATTTCTGAGGATGCCACAGGGGATATTGGGCACCCCGGCCACCTTTCAACGACTGATGGAACATGCGGTGGGAGATATGAATTTGCTGGAATGCCTGGTGTACTTGGACGATGTCATTATGTTTGGGAGCACCTTAGAGGAGTATGAGAACTGACTGTTTAAAGTCATAGACCGACTGGAAGACTTCGGCCTCAAGCTGTCCATTGACAAGTGCCAGTTTTTCCAAACCTCCGTGAAGTATGTGGGGCACATAGTATCTACAAAAGGGATAGAGACTGATCCCAGTAAGACTGAAGCACTGGCTACTTGGCCCCAGCCCCATAATCTGAAAGAACTATGTTTCCTAGGGTTCTGTGGCTACTACCACAGGTTCATAAAAGACTATTCCAAGGTGATTCGCCCACTCTTGAACCTTACCCAGGGTTACCCTCCTACCAATCATAAATACAAACAAGCATTTTTCAATGCTGAATGTTGATTGCTTTGCTCCGTTGAGCTTGCTCACTCCCCCTCTGTCAGTTACTCGTTCTGTTTCTGTTGGCACTGCAGGCTACGCTTTTGTACTGGGCTCCTGTCTGCATTGGCAACTTTGTCTGCCCACAAAGAAATCTGCAGCTGTCCCGACAGAGCTCCGTTGAGGTCGCTCAGTCTTCCTCTCTCACGCGCTCATTCTGTTTCTCCTGGTGCTGCAGGCTGCCCTTTTGTACTGTGCTCCTGCCTCTGTTGGCGTCTTTGTCTGCCCACAAAGAAATCTGCAGCAGTCACCATAGAGCTCAGCTGAGTTCGCTCACTCCCCCTCTCTCAGTCGCTCATTCTGTTTCTCCCACCGCTGCAGGCTGCCCTATTTGTACTGGGTCCCTGCGTGCATTGCTGCCTTTTTCTGCCCACAAAGAAATCCGCAGCAGTCCCAACACAGCTCCATTGAGGTCACTTACTTCCCCTTCCTCACCCACTCATTCTGTTTCTCCCGGCGCTACAGGCTGCCCTTTTGTACTGGGCTCATGCTTTAGGGCCTTTTTCTGCCCACAAAGAAATCTGCAGCAGTCCCAACAGAGGTCAATTGAGCTCAGTAACTCCCCCTCTCACTCGCTCGATCTTAATCTGTCCCAAACACCGATTTCTCACAGTGACCGTGCTATTCTGCGGCAGTAGTGCAAAAAACATATTTAGGCCAGGATGTGAAAAATGACAGCCGTACTGTTCATAAGGAGGTGTGAAAAAATGCCAGTGTTGAAAATGAGGTGTGAAAATATTACAAATTTGCAAAGTTACAAGGATGCATGGAAACAGTTCAATGCACGCTTGTAACACAGTCATTTTATGGACTTTCGTCACCAGATTTTCAACATAGGGATTTTAGGACCACTGGTCATGAACAGTGTCACTATCACTTTCTTAATCTGTCCCGAACACTGATTTCCCACAGCAACCGCGCTACTCTGCGCCACAAGTGCAAAAACACATTTCGCCAGGATGTGAAAATACAGCTGTACTGTTCATAAGGAGGTGGAAAAATGGCAGTGTTGAAAATGTGAGAAAATATTACTGATTTGTGAGTTACAAGGGTGCATGGAAACTGCAGCACGCTCATAACACAGTCATTTTATGGACTTTCATCACGAAATTTTCAACATAGGCATTTTAGTACCTCTGCTAATGAACAGTGTCACTGTGGTTTTCTTAATGTGTCCCAAACACTGATTTCCCACAGCAACGCTCTATTCTGCGCTTGAAGTGCGAAAACGATTGGCCAGGATGTGAAAATGACAGTTGTACTGTTCATAAGGAGGTGTGGCATATCTACTCATTGCTTTGTCTCCACTCCACAGACCCTGCTGTAATATAGGACCACAGAGGACCCTGGGTGGGAGGGTGGGCAACTCTAAAGTTCTGTCACAGCTCCATTGAGCTCGCTCACTTCCCCTCTCTCACTCGCTCATTCTATTTCTCCCAATGCTGCAGGCTGCCCTTTTGTACTGGGCCCCTGCTTGCATTGGCACCTTTTCTGCCCACAAAGAAATCCATAGCAGTCCCGACACAGCTCAGTTGAGTTCACTCACTCCCACGTCTTACTTGCTCATTCTGCGTCTCCCTGCACTGCAGGCTGCCCTGTTGTACTGGGCTCCTGCCTGTGTTGGCACCTTTGTCTGCCCACAAAGAAGTTCACAGCTGTCCCAACAGAGCTCCATTGAGGTTGCTCACTCACCCTCTCTCACCCATTCATTCTGTTTCTCCTGGCGCTGCAGGCTGCCCTTTTGCACTGGGCTCCTGCCTCCATTGGTGCCTTTTTCTGCCCACAAAGAAATCCACAGCAGTCCTGATAGAGCTCCATTGAGCTCACTCAGTCCCCCTCTCTCACTTGCTCATACTGTTTCTCACACCGCTGCAGGCTGCCCTTTTGTACTGGGCCCCTAACTGCATTGATGCCTTTTTCTGCCCACAAAGAAATCAGCAGCAGTCCCGGCAGAGCTCAGTTGAACTCGGTCACTCCCCCCCTCTCACTCGCTCGATCTTAATCTGTCCCAAACACTGATTTCCCACAGCAACCATGCTATTTTGCGGCAGAAGTGCAAAAACATATTATGGCCAGGATGTGAAAAATGACAGCTGTACTATTCATAAGGAGGTGTGAAAAAACAGCAGTGTTGAAAATCTGGTGTGACAATATTGCAAATCTGCGAAGTTACAAGGGTTCAACAATGTTCAACATAGGAATTTTAGGACCTCTGCTCATGATCAGTGCCACTGTCATTTTCTTAATCTGTCCCGAACACTGACTTCCCACAGCGACCGCGCTATTCTGTGCCGGAAGCACGTAAACACATTTCGGTCAGGATGTGCAAAATGACAGCTGTACTGTTCATAAGTAGGTGTGAAAAAACAGCAGTGTTGAAAATCTGGTGTGACAATATTGCAAATCTGCGAAGTTACAAGGGTGCATGGAAACTGCACAATGCACACTTGTAACAAGGTCATTTGATGGGCTATCATCACCAAATTTTCAACATAGGCTTTTTAGGACCTCTACTCATCAACAGTATCACTGTCATTTTCTTAGTCTGTCCCAAACACTGATATCCCACAGTGACCATGCTATTCTGCGCCGGAAGTGCACAAAGACATTTCAGCCAGGATGGGAAAAATGACAGCTATACTGTTCATAAGTAGGAGTGGGAAAATGGCAATGTTGAAAATCTGGAGTGAAAATATTATAAATTAGTGAAGTTACGAGCGTGCGTGCAAACTGCACAACGCACGTTCGTAACACAGTCATTTTATGGAGTATCGTCACCAAATTTTCAACATAGGCATTTTAGGACCTCTGCTCATGAACAGTGTCACTGTCATTTTCTTAATCTATCCTGAACACTGATTTCCCACAGCAACCACGCTATTCTGCGCCAGAAGTGCAAACAGCTTGCCAGAATGTGAAAAAATGACAGCTGTACTGTTCACAAGGAGATGTGAAAAAATGCCAATGTTGAAAATCTGGCATGACAATATTGCAAATTCATGAAGTTACGAATGTGCATAGCAACTGCACAACGCATGCTCGTAAAACAGTCATTTTTTTGATTTTTTCCACCAAATTTGCAACATAGGCTTTTTATGAGCCCACCTCATGAACAATGGCACTGTAGTTTCATTAATTGGTCCCGAAAGGTGATTCCACACAGTGACTGCGAAATCATCTTTCAGGGCCAACAATGCCATGACAGTGGCAGAATTCATGAGGAGGGGTCCCAAAAACTCCATGTGGAAAATTTGATGCCAAAATTCCAAAAAATGCCTGAGATATGCACCAAAGTTGAAAAAACCCTATTTATGCCATTATACAGCTTACCGGCATTTCCTCAGTTCACGGTCGGCTTTGAAGAGTGCAAACATGTTCCCGGTCCACCAAAGATCGTCGTGCCGGACTCCGCAGGTAAATATGGGGTGGGGGTTGTGGGGAGGTAGGGTGACCAGAGGGTGGGTGCGGGTTGTGGGAGAGGGGCAGGGAGACAGTGAGGTACCATTGTCTTTTTTGACAGGTACAAAAAAAAAATCGCGGGACTTTTTTTTTTTTTTTTTTTTACAGGGCCATTTGGCACGCTGGGGTGGCTACCAGCATGCCAACAGAGTGTTTGTTTGGGGAAGCTGTAGCCAATGGGGATTGGGCATGCCTGTCGGCACAAAAGGGGCACAAGAGCCGAGGGGATTGGGCACCCTCAGCTCACAACTGTAAAAGGGTTTTTGAGGGGAATTATGCCAACGGGAATGGCCCCCATCGCAAATGACACTGGGGGGAGGGATAATGCCAACGGGAGGGCCTCTGCCGGCAACATCAATGTTGGGCACTGAAGCCGACGGGATTGTGGCCCCTGGCGGCAAACAAACACGCTTGGGGGAGGCACATGCCGTCGTAGGGAGATTAAGCAACCCCCACAGTACGTTTCACATTGTTGTAGAACACAGCGGCAAACAATATCACACTAACAAGGTTCTCCCCAATAATGATGGGTCACTCCCTCATTGCAGCATGGCTGACACTGCAATGACGAGGTGGCCCCTGATTGCAGCGGCTGAAACCTTACAAGGTTGTGGCACGCTGGCTGAACTAGTGTCAGCAGCAGCGTGCCACCCTATTGGGAAAAGAGGGCCAAGTCTCCAAAGGCTGCGAGGGCATTGGCCACAACAGTGCTGCACCTCCACAACCTGTTTCTGGAGCAAGCTTCCGTAATATGTTTCTTGCACATACGCGCAATCAACATAAAAAGGGGCCATTAAAGAACCAGAAAAAGTATACTTCCACCCAGGTGAACTCTTTGGGCCCTGCTGGATGCCTGACTGTGAAGCAGCCTTCCATGAGATCATATACCAGCTCACTCACGCCCCCATCCTCGCCTATGCTGGCCCCACGAAACCCTATGTGATGCATACGGACGCTAGTCTGCAGGGTCTAGGAGTGGTGCTGTATCAAGACCATGAGGATGGCCTGAAACCAGTAGCTTTCACCAGCAGGAGCTTGACCCCGTCTGAACAAAACTACCCTGTCCATAAGTTGGAGTTCCTTATGCTAAAACGGGCCATCGTTGACCAGTTTCATGAATACCTCTATGGGGCAAAGATATTGGTGAAGACTGACAATAACTCATTGACCTATGTACAGACTTCAACTAAGTTAGACACCACTGGGCACTGATGGCTTTCTGCATTATCAACCTATGATTATGCTGTCAAATACAGATCGGGCCTGAACCATATTGATACTGACACTCTATCACGAAAGCCCACTTCCAAGAGTGATTGGGTCAGGCTGTCTGAACCTGACATTCGAGCATTGTGCCAAAAGTTTGACAGAGATTAACAGATGTCTGCGGACACAGTGGACTGTTTAGTAGATTGCTTGGGCCCTTCTGACACCTGCATACCAGCTGCTTATTGGCACTTCTCTGCTCTAGATATTAGTGCACTACCTCAATTTGACAATGACAGCATTCAGTGGGCTCAAT
The DNA here is from genome assembly GCA_016271365.2 of Neoceratodus forsteri. Classification (NCBI taxonomy): domain Eukaryota; kingdom Metazoa; phylum Chordata; order Ceratodontiformes; family Ceratodontidae; genus Neoceratodus; species Neoceratodus forsteri. The sequence continues at coordinate 533,885,996 of CM057449.1, read as the reverse complement.
CCCAAGATCCTATGATTCAGCCAGCACTTGATGTTCTGTGTGCGGGGAAACACGTGTCTAAGTTACATTCCACTGACTTGCGAACTGCTTTATTGTTTAAAGAAGGCCCCAGATTGAAGTTGCTCAATCAGTTGTTATATAGAGAGACAGTAGATCATAGTAGCAAAGTAGACAAGCAACAATTGGTCCTGCCCATGGCCTTTAAAGATTTGGTACTGAGGTCCCCTCCACAATCACATGGGACACCTCGGTATTGACAGAACCCTTGACCTGGTACGATCTCACTTTTACTGGCCCAAAATGGGGGCCAATGTTGAGCACCATATAATGACTTGTAGTCCCTGCCTGCAAAGAAAAGCCCTGCCTCAGAGGGCTGCCCCCCTTGTTAATATTACTACCAGCACCCCCAAGGAACTGGTCTGCATAGACTTCTTGTGTTTAGAACCTCATCAGCAGAACATTGGCAATGTGTTAGTGGTTACAGATCATTTCACACGGTATGCACAAACTTTTCCCACCAAAGATCAAAAGGCATCTACTGTGGCCAAGGTGCTAGAGGAAAATTTCTTCATCCACTATGGTGCCCCCCCCCACCGCGGATCCATTCTGACCAGGACAGAAACTTTGAGAGTCGACTAATCAAAGAAATGCTCTCTCTATGGGGGGTGCGAAAGTCAAGAACCACCCCCTATCACCCTCAGAGAGACCCTCAACCAGAATGTTTTAACCACACCCTTCTAGACATGCTGGGCAGCCTCCACCCAAAAGACAAGCATAAATGGAGCCATCAGATTAGCACCTTGGTACATGCATACAATTGCACGAAAAATTATGCTACTGGGTTCTTCCCCTACTGCCTCATGTTCAGGAGAGAGGCCTGGCTGCCAGTTGATGTCCATTTTGGGGTCTCTCCAGATGGGGTCCGAGCCAAAAACTACTTGCAATATGTACAAAAACTGAAAGCTCAATTGAACCATGCCTATCAACTGGCTCAGACAACGGCCGCCATGAGAAATCTAGCCAACAAAGAGAGGTATGATAAAAAAGTAAAGGCTCAAGAGCTTCGACCTGGAGACCATGTGTTGTTACACAATTTGGGACTGCATGGTAAACACAAAATTGCTGATCAGTGGCACCATCTTCCCCATGTAGTAGTTGGAAAGTTGGATGATTTACCTGTGTACAAGGTGCGCCCAGAGAACAACTCCAAAGCTGTCAAGACCATGCAACGTAACCACTTGATACCTATCGGCCAAGTCATGATTGAGGCTGAACCCCCAGAAATTGAGCCCCTGGGCTGGTGACTCGTGCTGCTGCAAGAAAGAGACAGTCAACCTACCCCAGTGGTCACAGATTTAAGGTTTCCTCTGCAGCAGGCCCAGAATGATAGTGACTGTCAGTCCACTCATGACGAAAGTGAGTGCGACTCTGCCTACTACCCCTCTTATGAACTGAGTCAGCTGTTTTGAGGTAACCCCATGATTAATTGTGGGGATGAAGCTGGGCCTTCTGGACTGCCTAACCCCCCAGCTTTGTCCTTGGAGCCAATGCTCCCTGAAAGTGAATTGCAAAGTATCATGTCTGAAGATGCTGAGTCTCTGTGTATTGTGGAACTGTATGATTTGCCTGAGGGAGGGGCTGATGGAATGAGTCTTTCTGGTGACATACCAGAAATTGAAGAACACTATGAGAGTGCTGACCACCCCTCTTCAGTGCCTCAGAGCTTGATTGTGCCTGAGCCTTCGCAAAGTGAGGTAAGTGTTGTAAAAACAGAGTCTACAGAGCAAGGAGCTGACAGTGCTCCAAGTTTGGACGTTCCCATCCAGGCAGAGGCACCCCTCACAAGTGACGAGAGTCCCCAGACCAGTGCTGAGAGTACAGAGACTGTAGTTGTCCCCCTCAGAAAGACTGGCTGAGCTGTCAAGGCAGTCATACGCCTCAGTTATGATTCTCCCAGGAAGCCAGCGGATTTGCCTCTCAATGTGGTGCACAAAGGTGTTTATGTCTCACCAAGCTCACTGCCCAAAGTAAGCTTGACAGCCAATTCCAGGTTACTTGTCTTTCCCTCTCACCATGGTGCCCATGACCCCTCTAGCTCCAAGTTAGCTGATAGGGAAGGGCAGCCTCTTGCAATCTTTAAGGTACAAGAAGTTATTACCTAATTCATTATAGTGATGTCCAATTGACCTGTGTGAAATGTGCAAAATGTGTTGTCAGAATGGATATAGTATTGTGAAGTGTAGAAAATATGTATAGTAAAGGTATAAGTTTACATTGACTGATGCATCAGATGTCACTTGCATAACATGCTAATGGTATAAATGTCTTGCATAGTTTGCATTTGCAATATTGTGATGATACATTACAGACTTGATGCGGACGCCAAGTTTTCTCCAGGCAGGGAAGGGTGTAACCCCTCTACAAATGGGGGTTCCCGAAAAGTCTTCCTTGAGCTTGCCTAAATACTCACTGCCAGGCTGGTGTCCTGCATTTTAGCAGTTTAAATGTGATTGCCAGAGAGTGCCTGTATAGCCTCTGTGTACTGTCTCTATAAGAGCTGCCTGGATTGCAGTCATAAGTAATCTGAGAGGGAGCTCTGTTGAAAGATGTAACTATTTGCTGAAAATCATTTAGAGTGATAATGATAATGTAGTTTGTCTAACCTGCCTTCTTTGCAGCAAGGGCTGTTTTGTTTAGCTCCACTATCTTGGTCCTGGACTGCCGAATTGGACCAATCAGTACTGGTGGGACCTAAAACAGAGCCGGACTACAGGAGCTGTCTGGAGTCAAAATCTGTAGGAATTGTAGTTTTTGATTTTTGGTGCCTTTTTGCACCTGAAGGGGGAGCCTTTGTTGTGACTGACAGATAGATCAGCCAACCAAACCTTTTGGATTCTGGGGAAAGTCCCATGCTTGCTGGCAGTTGAGTCGGATCTAAGTTGGGAGCTGAAGAAGCAACAGCTTGAGACAGTCAAGCAGCCGTCTGAGTAGTTTCGCGCTGGAGAACTGTGGAAAGGCCTGAGCTGTGGCCTGCATGTCTGCCACTGAGAGGGAGAGAAGAGGATTATTTTGGACTAAATCCAAGTTTGTGAGAACGAAGTAAGCCACTGATTTTTTACCAGGCTCATACCTGAAGAAGATCGAAAATTTTGCTGAATGAGATCGGCCTGTCAGGATTTCCAGCTGCTTTTGAATCCCCGGTTTGTGCAGAGACTTTGCAATCATGACTGGAGAGCGGTTTGCCTGGTACAGTAGAATTTCCTTACATGTAAATGTGCTGTGAGTTGTGATTTGGTTCCCCATTGCCTGAACTGTGTTCTGCTTGCTGAAAGCTGTATCCGTGCCAAAAACAGACTGTCTCCATTTGGCCGGGGCTTTGCCACACTGGCCCAGCCAGACTACCTGCTGCACAGAGAAAGCCATCAACATGAGACCTGCCTGGGGATCAGCCCCCTGCTCCACGCTTGAACAGGAATGACGCCTCGGCAATTCGTGTGAGCCCTGCTTCTCCTGGCACTCCAGATTAACCATCTGCTGTCTCGATTTTTGTCCAGCCTGTGTCCAGTCTTGGGTATTGTGAGTAATCATCAGGGTAGCTCCCTGCAACAACAGCCTAATCTAAAAGTGTGTCATCTTGATTGTCTTGTTGTTTTCTTTTCATGAACTGAGCCCTCCGGCCCCGGATTACAAATAGTGTGTGTTGTGCATGTTGTTTTCTTCCATCACAGGGCCCCAACCAGCTGCAGAGTTCCTGGCTAGCCCACCGTTCTCCATCTGAGTACGCAGAGTGTGTGACTGTTTATGGACCTTGAAGTGGATGCATAACTGTTGATTGATACAGCCTTTAAGCAAATTAACCTGATTATGCCCCTCCCTTGTTCAAGTCCCTTAAATAAATCAGATCTAACTCTTTTTTGCATTTACCCTGACTGTGGTTCCAGTTTGTGCAAGAGTACTGTACTGCTGTTATTTGCTGTGTATAACCTTGTTTTACAGTGGTCCCCAGGGCTGGGCCAGAGGAAAGTCCTGGTGGTACGTGCAAACAGTGTGGGTACTTGTGTGGTGTATCAGGGGTATTGTGAAAGTGATTATTGTGTATTGTTCCGGCCATTAGTAAGGAAAGAGGGGGGATTACAGTGTCCCGGAGGGCTGTGCCCAGGTTAGCTTGACCACTACCAAACCTGACCTCCGGGTGGAGGCACCCGTCTCAGAACTCAGACCCCTTAACCTACTACTAGCCAAGCAGGCAGGGGTAGTAGCCCTTGGGATAGTGCCACCTAGGGGTTACAACATTAATTACTGAGGTTGGTAAGGCACTGCTGTCATTGACACATATGAGCAGTAAACCCAGAAAAATACAGTATACATAGCAATACTTTCCAAAGGAGTCCAATCCATACTATTAGCATACTCACCCCTTCCCCAATGATAGAATGCTGACTTTGTGGTATGTGGTCTCTCATTAATGGTTGCCCAATGGCAAACTACTGTCTCTGGTAGGAACAGTAACCATTTTCTGCAAGTTACTTGCTTGAGCAGAATCTGCCATATTGAAAAAAGTTAAATAAAATTACTAATATGCAAGCCCCCCAAAATTGGCTTACCTGCAGAGGGGCCAGGGAAAAAGAGCGTGAATGGGGAGAAGGGGAACAAGGGAGAGAGAACTGAGAGGAGGGCAGCCGAGAGCTGGGAGAAAAAGACAGATGAACTGGGTCCAAGAGAAAAGGCAGCTACAAAAGCTGCCTGCTGGGATGTAGGCTCTCTGGCTACGCCTCCGCAGGGAAGCAAGAGGACAAGAAAGGCTGAGCTGCTGCAGAGAAGGAGAGCAGGAGGTTTCCACTGAGGGGACTAGGGCTAACTGACTGGACTGGACTGGAAGGGACAGTTAAAATCAGCCTCGGGCTTTGAGGACTGCTCCACACAGAGGCCTTTGAATTCCAGACAGGGGAGATCCTAGAATCTGGGTGGCCACTACCCCAGGTCTGGTTGAGGGGAAGCTTATCCACCTTGTGTCTTCAGTGTGAATCCACTGCTGCAGTAGAGACCAGAGAGATAGAAGGATGAACAGTCCTGCCTGGTGAATACTTTATACAAAGGCACTCAGGCGAAGCTGGAAAGGCCAGGCAGGTGAAGAACAGTGCCTCCTCCACCCTCCGTGCATATCCTTGAATCAGAGAGACAATCACCTTCCTGGAGAAGCCGTGAGTACCCTAAGCTGCAGCTCTGGGGATTCTTTGTTGGCATCAGCTAGGAGGGTTGGGAAAGAACCCCACCCCAATGACAAACATTGTCTTTGAACCTGTGTTGCTTTGCAAGGGCCCCAACGAGAGACTGCAGGCCTGCAACTGAGAATGGTGAGGTACCCACCATCTGGGATTGTTCTGGGTGCACCCAGGGGAAGGAGGAGAGCTCATACTGGGTTGTGCACCTGATTTTATGGAGGCTCCAGGGAGTAGCCCTCACCTCCTCTGTCTTAGATCATTTTAAATAAAGAGGAATTATTGGTTGCCATCTTACATAAGTGTCTGTGCTTTGTTATCATTATTGCGGGGTGAGAGTGTTGATCTAACTGTGCCAAAGGGGACAGTCACTAAGTAGATATATCATTGTTCCTGGGCGGTAGGAACCTGTCTTGCCCGCAGGAGGCAGTACCATTGCCCCAGGTGGAGGCAGAAAGTCACCATTGGCGATCTGGCCAGGACTCAGGCCCAGTCCACTTGGGGAACTGCGTTGAGGACCCTGAGGGCTGGTGAGTGAGACAAGAGGGGCTGTTACAAGTGGAGGCACTGCTGAGATCTCTGTTGGCCCCAAGACTGCCCTTTTGCCCCAAAAAAGACATATAGCTGACTTTTTGCTAACCCCCCCCCCCCCATGTTGTTCTATTTCCATTTTTTTGTTTTTCGGTTTGGGGTTGATTTGGTGGGTAGTTCTTTCTCCCAGGTGGAGACCAGGAAAATGGCTTTCCAAGATGTAGAGGATTGGTGTGACTTTGAGGGTTTTAACCCCCATAGGATGCTGCTAGTGCCAAACATGGCAGTGGGGTGGAAAAAAGAGGATATCCTAGATATCTTAGAGAGGACCCTGCCCAACTGCAGAGCGTAAAAGATTCAGAGGGTGGTGACAGACTGGGTTAAGGGGCGCAGGAACATAACAGTGGAGATGGGAAAGGACTTGGGCCCCATGGAAGTACCCCTCAAAGTGACCACGGATAAGTCCTAAGAGACCTGGGTCTTATTGAAAAAAGGGATGGCCAGCAACCTGCCCTTAGTAGAGCTGGGTCCCTCTGGCCCCCTGAGTGACGAGCGGAAGGGTTTTGAAACCCAGCCGGAGGTGTGGCATAAGGAGGAAGGGAAGTCCCTGCAGGATCTCAGGGCCCTACTCCCAGGAGGTGGGGCACTCCTGATGACACTGCCAGGTGGGCTGACTCCCTATTTGGGGGTGGCCCATTAGCAGTATAAGCAGCTTTGTACCTTCTCCGGGGCTGTTTCAACTCCTGCGGGGGAGGATGATTTCCACTCCTGGAGCAGCCAGGCCACCCAGATGATTCAGGTCTGGGGGTGTTCTGAGGAGGAGAAATGCAAATGGTCTTGGAAAGCCTCCGGAGTATGGCACTGGATGTGATCTGGTCCTTGCGGGCCAGCCAGCCCAACTGCGCTCCCCATGAATACCTGGACACCTACGGAGCACTTTTGGGGTGGTTGAGAAGAGGGAGGCTCTGCTAGGCCAGCTGTAGGGCACCACGCAGTTTATAGGTGAGAAACTGTCCCAGTATATTACCAGGGTGCAGACTGTGCGGCGTAATCTCACCGAGGCTGGGCATGACCCACCGTCAGTGGTGGTGCAGATCCTGCAGGAGGTGGTGCACTCTAGACTGACTGTGGGCACCCTAGAGCTGTGGGCCTGGAAAGATGATCCCCCCTCATTCAAGTAGTTGTTGGATGAGGTAAAGGAGGAGGAAGCCCAACAGAAGCTGGGAGCCCCACTGCTGGTGCTCATATCCACCAGTGCCACCATGCAGCCCCAAGATCCGACACTGCCCAAACCGGCAGGTTCGCTGGATTTGGGGGCAGTTTTGCAAGAGGTCCAGGGTATGGACCATTCAGCTGGCCATGGAATCCCTTTCTTTCCCTGGCAGGGCAGCATCTGATGCCTGGCAACTGCCCCCAACCTATACTGCCCCCAGGCCCGGGCCTCGATGGTCCCTGGGGCCCCAAGATGGCTAGTTGTGCTTCAAGTGTGGGCAGGACAGCCATACATGGCAGTGCTGCCGCAGAAAAGAGAATCCACAGCTGGTGGCTGAGAAATGAAGGGAGCATGAAAACTTCAATGGGGACCAGTAATGGAGTGACCTGCACCCCTGAAATGGCATTGCTCCACCCTTTGGACAGACCCCCAAGTACCCCCCAATCATGGCGTGCCGATGGGCTTGATTGGTCCATGAGCAGACACCGAAGTCATGGTGGAAGGAGTGTCCTGTTTCACTTTACTGGATAGCGGGTCCCAGGTCACCATCATCCACTGGCCTTTTTATGACCAACACTTAAAACACCTACCTCTCCTACCCCTATCTGGATTGTCCCTGTGGGGTATAGGTAGAACAGATTACCCATATGATGGGTATTGTGTGGTCAGCATTTCCTTCCCGACATGGGGGAAGGAGTCCCCACCCACTACAGAGGGCCTCACATTAGTCTGCCCAGAGTCGAAAAGCATGTCTGACACCCCGGTGTTTATTGGGACCAATGCCAATATGTTCGAGTGGTTGGCAGAGATGTGCTGTGACTGGGGTGGGAGAGACAAGATCACCAGCCCCTCCATTAAAGCAGCCATGAAATGGGTGGGGCTGGAGGTGAAGAGCAACCCTAGTGGGGCCGATGGAGACATGGTCGGGGTAGCCCACCGGGTGGATGGAGGAGAGTTAACCCTCCCCCCAGGTGCCGAATGCCTCGTGATGGGCATCACTCGGTTTAACTGATTCCCCTCAAGGGGCTGCTTTCATACTCGATGCCCCACCTCCAGGTAACCTGCTGCATGGCTATTGGTCCAGAGAGGAGTGCTGCCCTCCCCAGACAGTTCCAGTGCCAGGCGAGTTACCATGAGGGTTCAGAATGAGTCCAAAAGGCCAGTGACCATCCAGAGGTGTTGTGTGTTGCCTACTATTTTTCGGTGTGATGGAGCCATGTCTGTCATCCCTGGGGAAGATACAGGGGAGGAAATAGACCCATCCCTGTTCAACTTTGGAGGATCCCCTATACCTGACAGTTATAGGAGGAGGAGCTTAAGCCACAAGTTGGCGAAGCACCAGCAGGTTTTCTCCTTACATGAGTGGGACATGGGCTGTGTCACCAGGGAAGAACACCGTATCCAGCTGAAAGATGACCACCCGTTTAGAGAACGGTGATGGAGGTTAGCCCCTCATGATGTGGAAGATGTTCAGAAACACCTGCTACAGTTACTGAATGCTGGGGTCATCACGGCGTCCCGGAGCCTGTATGCTTCCCCAATTGTGGTGGCCCAGAATAAGAGTGGAGTGGTGAGGATGTACATTGACTACCACTCACTAAATAAGAGGGCTACCCGGACCAGTACATGGTGCCCTGAGTGGAGGTTGCACTGGACAGCTTGTCAGGGAGCAAGTGGTTCTCCGTGTTAAATCTCCTGGGCGGGTACTACCAAATACCCATGGCCGAGGAAGACAAAGAGAAGACTGCTTTTATCTGCCCACTGGAGTTCTACAAATTCGAGCGTATGCCCCAGGGCATATCCGGAGCCCCGGCCACCTTCCAGCATTTGATGGAAAGGGGCTGTGGGAGACATGAGCCTGCTCAAGGTCATAGTCTACCTGGATGACCTCATTATCTTTGGGCAGACCTTGGAGGAACACGAGGCCTGGTTAATGAAGATCCTGGATCGGCTGGAGGAGTTTGGCCTAAAGGTCTCCATTGACAAATGTCAGTTCTATCAGCCTGCGGTTAAGTATATCATGCACATCATCTCGGCCAAAGGTGTGCAGACTGACCCGGCTAAAGTGGAGGCCCTCCACTCATGGCCCCAACCTACCCACTTGCGAGCCTTGCAGTCCTTCTTGGGGTTTTGTGGCTACTGTCATTGGTTTGTGAAGGATTACTACTTGATGGTACATCCTCTGAATGATCTGATGCAAGGCTATCCTCCAGTGAACCAAAAGAAGGGGGCACACCCTCTAAGGAGTATTTGCACATTGGGGAAACTTTTGGGGACCGATGGACTCCAGAGTGTGAGGCTGCTTTCAGGGAGATTATCCGGAGGCTGAGAGAGGCCCCTGTCCTTGCTTTTGCTGACCCCCTGAATCCCTATGTCCTCCGCTCAGATGCCAGTTTGAGTGGTTTGGGTGCTGTCCTGTATCAGAAGCATCCTGAGGGGTTCCACCCTGTGGCTTTTGCTAGCCGTTGCCTGACCTCTTCAGAAAGGAACTACCTGGTTCATAAACTGGAATTCCTGGCACTGAAATGGGCAGTGACAGAGAAGTTCCATGAGTATCTGTATGGGGTCCTGTTCATTGTTCGCACTGACAACAACCCTCTGACATACGTCACTACCACAACAAAGTTGGACACAGTGGGGCACCAATGGCTTTCAGCCCTCTCCACCTACAATTTCAGTCTGGAGTATCAGAGTGGATGAGCCAACATGGATGCGGATGCCTTGTCCCAATGCCCACATGGCGACACCCCCAACCCCCCAGTCCAGGTCGGACCAGCACTGGTTCAAGTGCTCTGCTCACAGGTAGGGCCCCTCCTGATACTGTCACATGTGCCACCCAGAGCATAGAGGTACTGGGAGCCCCCCCAAAGCTATTCTGCCTGCTTATCTAAATTTCACAGGCCTGGATCTCTCATCCCCGCCTCAGCCTAGTAAGGCTGATCTGCAGAGGGAGCAGGCATCGGACCCCGGCATACAAGACCTTCTTCAGGCTATCGCTGAGGGGAAATCCCACAGACAGGTGCAGAGCAATCACCCTGATGCCTGCCACATGCTAAGGGAGTTGGACAAGTTGGTCCTGCAGGATGGACTGCTGCTGTGTGTGATACAGGACAAGGGCCATCTAGGCTAATCTAAGCAGCAGTTAGTATTGCCCACAGTGTACCATGGGGCTGTCCTCAAGTCCCTACATGATGATATGGGGCACCTGGGCTATGACTGCACCCTAGATGCGTGTAGAGCTAGGTTCTATTGGCTCAGAATGAAAGCTGACATGGAGAGCCACTGCAAGCGCTGACTGCGGTGCATCCTGTGGAAGACTTTGCCCAGACAGGACACTTCTCTGGTCAACATCAGCACCAGTGGGCCCCTGGAGTTGGTGTGCATGGATTTTCTGTCCTTGGAGCCCTACAGAAAAAACACTGCTAACATACTGGTCATCACGGACCACTACACCCAGTACACGCAGGCTTTCCCACAAAAGACCAGAAGGTGAGCACTGTGGTTAAGGTCTTGCAGCAGTATGTCCAGCATTATGACCTCCCCAAAAGAATCCACTCTGACCAGGGCCGAGATTTTGAGAGACGTTTGGTGAGGGAGTTTCTGACATCCTATGGCATACAGAAATCCCACACCACCCCTTACCACCCCCAGGGGAATCCACAGCTCAAACATTTCAACAGGACATTGCTGAACATGTTGGGCATCCTGGACCCCATGGACAAAGCAAACTGGAGTCAAAAGGTTGGTCAGTTGGTGCACGCGTACAACTGTACAAAAAATTATGCAACCCAGTGCTCCCCTTTTACCTCATGTTTGGTTGCGAGGTCCGGCTGCCAGTAGACCTTTGCTTCGGGGTATCCACTAATGGGACCTCCCATAAGTCATACCTTGAGTATACCAGCTGGCTGGCTGGGGAAACAGCTACAGGCAATGTACAAGCTCACCTCTGAAGCGGCAGCTTATAGTCGTCAGGGGAACAAAAAGGCGGTATGACACCAGAGTACACAGTCAAGAGCTGAGAGTGGGAGACAGGGTCCTGCTGTGTAATCTGGGACTTCAGGGGAAGCACAAGATCCGGGGCTGGTGGGCCCCGGACAGTTACCTCAAGGTGGAAAAACTGTCTAGCCTGCCAGTGTATCGTATAAAGCCAGAGCATGGTCATGGGCTCGAGAAAACGGTGCACCGAAATCATTTGCTCCCCATAGGGGAGATCATGCCAAACTCTGCCCCAGGTCCTGACCCACCAGCAGCAAGACAGCCCATAACCTGGGGGAAGAATAAGCAATGAGGGCTGGTCCTTTACTCCCCTTTTGGCCACGTCGCCGGGGGTGCCAACGCCTCTCCCGCGCCACCCCAGGGAGGGCCGGGGGCCATTCCAGCGATGAGATCGAGGAGGATTCCTCCTGCTCTCAGTGGTGGATGGATTCTGACATTTCCCTTCCCCCAGTGGAATGGTACTGCCGAAACTCTGCCCCTTCCATGAGTACCAGCCACCCAGATCCTGCATTCTACTTAAACCCTGAGGCCCAGCTTTTCATCCCAGAGGCCTGTCCTGCTGTTCATGTGTTGTGGCCCAATCTAGGTAGTGTTTTGGGTAGTCGAGAAGGCCACCTGGCATGCCCTCCTCCACCAGACAGTGAGTTGGCAGCAGCTCCAGCCCCCACCCCTGTTCCTGATCTAACCCCAGATAGCGTACAGGTACCTGGTCAGCCCCAGGGGGGAACAGTAGACTATGAGCCTTAAAGAAAACTCCCCCCACCAGTGAATTGGTTCCAGTGCCCGATGATGGCCTGCCTAGAGGATCAGACCAATCTCAACGGCCAACTATAAAGCTCAAGCATGACACCCTGAGTGAGTCCACAAACCCGCCCACCCATGCAATCCACACAAGTCACTGGTTGCTGTTCTCTATCCCCCACTGTGTTACCCTAGGGAGGCCATGGGGAAGTGTACGTGCACACCCCCTCATACCTGTATATAGTCCATTGTTGTGGCTGGACCTGATACAAGCCTAGCTGTGAATGTGATTATTGTTGGTGCTAGTTAGGAAGCAGGTGTCTAGCTAGAAAAGTGCATGCTACTTGTTATGGGTTCGTAAAAAGAGTAAAAGGGGCTTGTCAGGACATCGAGTTTCCAGCCAGAGGAGAGTGTAAGCCCCCCAAAATGGGCCTACCTGCAGAGGGGCCAGGGAAAAAGAGTGTGAATGGAGAGAAGGGAAACAAAGGAGAGAGAACTGAGAGGAGGGGAACCAAGAGCTGGGAGAAAAAGACAAACAAACTGGGACCAAGAGACTCCCTACAAAGGCTTCCTGCTGAGATGTAGGCTCTCTGGCTGCCCCACCCCCCTCCAAAAAGCAAGAACAGGAGGAAGGCTGCCTGCTGGGTTGGAGGCTCTCTGGCTACCCTTCCCCCCTCCAGGAAGCAAGAGGAGGAAAAAGGCTGAGCTGCTGCAGAGAAGGAGAGCAGGAGACTTCCCTGAGGGGACTGGGGCTGACTGACTGGACTGGAAGGGACAGTTAAAGTGAGCCTTGGGCTTTGGGGACTGCTCCACGCAGGGGCCCTTGAATTCCAGCCAGGGGAGAGCCTTGGAAGCTGGGTGGCCTCTAGCCTAGGTCTGGTTGAGGGGAAGCTGATTCGCCCTGTGTCTTCAGTGTGAATCCACTGCTGCAGTAGAGACCAGAGAGATAGAAGGACGAACAGGCCTGCCTGGTGAATACTGTATACAAAGGCCCTCAGGTGAAGCTGGAAAGGCCACGCAGGTGAAGAACAGTGCCTCCTCCACCCTCCGTGCATATACTTGAATCAGGGAGACCATCACCCTCCTGGGGAAGCCGTGAGTACTCCGAGCTGCAGCTCTGGGGATTCTTTGTTTGTATCAGCTAGGAGGGTTGGGGAAGAATCCCACCCCCAATGACAGACTGATTTTCTGTGAACCTCTGTTGCTCTGCAAGGACCCCAATGAGAGACTTCAGACCTGCAACTGAGAACGGTGAGGTGCCCACCATCTGGGATTGCTCTGGGTGCACCCAGGGGAAGGGGGGAGAGCTCATACTGGGTTGTGCGCCTGATTTTATGGAGGCTCAAGGTAGTTTCCCTCACCTCCTCTGTCTTAGATCATTTTAAATAAAGAGGGATTATTGGTTGCCATCTTACATAAGTGTTTGTGCTTTGTGCTTTGTTATCGTTATTGCAGGGTGGGAGTGTTGATCTAACTGTGCCAGAGGGATCAGTCACTAAGGGGATATATCATTGTTCCTGGGGGTGGGGGTGATAACCTGCCTTGCCCACAGGAGGCTGTACCATTGCCCCAGGTGAAGGCATCAAGTCACCATTGGCAATCCAGCCAGGACTCAGGCCCAGCCCCCTTGGGGAAGTACGTTGAGGACCCCAAGAGCTCCAGGGCAGCCCAGGTGAGTGAGACAAGAGGGGCTATTACAAATATAGAAGGAAAGTGCACTACACAGTGTTAAATCCAATACAGGGACAATATTTTACCACAGCGGTCTGTTTACCTGTACATTACAGTGAAGTCCCATTTAAGTTAGAGACCAGGCATGTGACCTGAAAACCTGATTGTCTGACCAAATAATAACAGCAGAGATAGCAGTTTCTTGACACTTGAGGAGGTACTGACAAGGGGATCCAAAGAGTTTTGGCACCAGTGTTACCAGGCTTGAATTGTTCAGGTTAGCTATGACACAGAATGGGTAGAGAGGTATTTTCTGGTAACGTCTCTACTTTGTTGTTTAGATGTTGAATGCTTGCACCCCCATCCAGACTCCACTTTACTTCAGGTTCCCATACCATATAGCTGCATGGAGACACACACAGGAGTTCCACACAGTTGGATTATTTGTAGGAAAATATGTAACACAAAATGCAGTCATAACCAACACCAAGCTGCACTGCCAATGTGTCCTGTTTCTGATAATAGTCAGGCACTAACTACAGAGAAAATTCAGAGCATAAACTAGCTGAAAGTTACAGCAAGGTTGTCAAAACTCAGTGGTTAAATTGGAAATGTTTGGCAGGGAGCTCTCTGCTAGTACTTGGAGGATGTGGGACAAAGAAATGTCCCTCTTCATTTGGGCTGGAAGATGGACCAGAATTAAATTACAACTTAGCTTGCTGAGGGATAAGGGAGGCCTAGCTCTACCTCATTTAAATTATATTATTGGGCATCACATATTCGGTTTATTTTGTACAGGCATTTAGAAGGACAGAGGGAGGCGTGGCTAGACATGGAAAGAGATCTCTTCCCCTTCCAACAGTTCGTGCGGGTGATGTATCACAGCAGTGTAACTATCAGAGCATGATTCGCCTACTAACCCATGGCTGAAGTTTCAGGCAGTGGTATGGCACTCAATCAGGAAGAGTACACACCTCACTCCGTTTCTTCCTCTACTCTGCCCTATTTCCTCGCTTGAGCATTTCCCCCTCCATTTTAGACAATAGATTTCTTCTATGGAGAAGGCAGTCATTGAAATATATACATTAGTTCTTTAGGGGCACAACTATGGTTACTTTTACTGAAGTACAAGATAAGCACCATTTGAAGAGAACAGATTTTTACTGATACCTTCAATTAAGACATTCTGTCTCCTCTCTTCCATGGGCAACTTGTGACCCTGCTGTCCACCCCTAATTAATTTCCTATTTTATAACTTTCTATCAGATAGGGGCTTCACCACACATGATTTCACAGCTCTACCAGACACTGTAATCCACTGTTGGTGTCACCTCCATGGACATTGCCCGGAAATGGGAATCAGAGATGAATTATCATATAGATGTGGAAATGTGGGACAGAACATGCTGATACTCCTCAAAGATAATAAACTCACATCGTTGGAGAGAATATACCTGGAAACAGCTCACCAGGTTCTTATGCACACCAGTGGTAACGGCTCATTAGCTCCCAGAGGCAGATGCTTCATCTTGGAGGCACTGTAGTGAGCAGTGAGCAACACATTTTCACATGTGGGATTGCCCCATTATTAAGCTATTCCTAACTGCCCTCCAAACTGAAATACAGGACATTTTTGATCCCTCTATCCAATTCATCATCATCATAGTTTATTGTTCATCCATAAAACAAATGAACATTACAACATACAAAATGCACAGTATAAAAAGAGAGTAATTAAGAAAAGAAAAGGGTAAGTAAAGTGCATGTAGTGCCAATACTGAATTTCATTAAGTGCTTGTATATAACAGAATATAAGTCTCTCAGTAACAACATACATTCTTACAGTCAGTATTTATAGGAAAGTGTTTCTTTTACAGATTCATCTAATATTCAAAGCAGGGAGCGGTTTCTTTTGAACCTTACTACTTTGTGAAAAAATTTTGTAGCCATCTCTGCATCTTCTACTGTAAAGGGGTGAAAAAGAATGAACAGCAGGTCAAAATCCACCCTTGCATACCTCTGAAGAAAATTATTGAGTAGCATATCCCGAGGGGACTTATACAGAGAGCATTGGATCACAATGTGATAAATATCTTCCACAAAGCCCCTGTTACATCTACAGATTTCAGAGAAGGGCCTATCGATGGAACTTCTGTTAAGATAGGTATATTTAGAACATATAATTCCCAACCTAGTCCAGGTAATAAGTTTCCTATATAATGGGGAAAGAGGTAAAGTTAAGTACTTTTCTATAAGGGAGTCAATTTTGTTAGTTCCAAACGAGGTAGCCTAACATTAGTTTCTAACCTGATCCAATTATTTCACTTGGGCAAGCGTAATTAGCTTTCTTTTAATAAACCCCTTAAACAAGGGGGATATTACAATACTTTTTTCGAAATCTGACCAAAGGTGTTCCATAGAGATTCTGGTTAGAATTCCTTTAAGCGTTTTTAACCATAAAGATGTATAGTTCTGCTCAAGCTACCTAATCTTTACTCTCAAACAGTACAAGGGAATGAGAGTGGTCTGATTATTAATGATTTTTAACCAATATCCCACCATTCATGAGTCACTTAATATAGATATTGGGACTCTCCCAAGTTCTGCTCTTACCACAGAATTTGAAGTCGCCATTGGGACCTGTAGTAAAGATTTGAAAAACATGAAAAGCGGAGCTTCTAAACAAGGGGGAATATGTATGCCCCATAACTCTGCACCATATACAGTAGAAGAATGGGATTGATTTTTGCTTCTCCTGCCACTAGGGCTGGTAAGACCAAGTGACTGCCGTATTTGAAATTGAAACGTAATAGAGCTTTAGCTGCTAACTTTGCCCTCACCAAATGGTCCTTCCAGTGCGATGACCATAAGCCGTTTGTTGTAAATTTAACTTCTAAGTATATATATGAAGAAACAACTTCTATAAGATCATTATCTAAGTATACTTTTGGGGTTGCTATAGTAGATGTTAGACAAGCGAAGATCATAATTTTGGTTTTCTTAAGATTCACTGTTAGCTTCAATTGATCACACTTATTTTTGAGTTGCAATATTTTATTTTGAAGTCCTTGTCTAGATAATGCTAAGAGTATCAAATCGTCTGCGTAAGCTAAAGTGTGAATCAAGAAATTATTAATTTTGGGGGAATCAAGATTAACTGCCTCATTATAAGACAGCAGAGAGTCTATATTCAGACTAAATAAAAGAGGGGCCAAGAGGCATCCCTGTTTCACTCCTATAATGATTCCAAAGTACTCTGAAATATTACCACAATTATCATATCTGACAACAGAGGAAGTGTATGTATGAAGGAGGTAGATTGGTACCAAAAGATTAAAAGAGAGGCCTCTAGAGATTAAAATGTCCCAAAGTTTGAGTCTTCTTACTGAGTCAAAGGCTGCTGTAAAGTCAATAAAGAGAACGTATAACTTCATTTTCCGAAATGACTTATATTTTTCCACTAAATGAGACAAAATGAAAATATTATCTATAGTCAAAAAATTATGACGCAATCCTGCTTGAAAAATGGATAATGGAGAGGTAGTTTATGTCCACATCTGAAGTTTTTGTAACAGTATTTAAGTAAATATTTTACAACTAATATCTAATAGACTGATTGGGCGATAATTAGATGGAATGCGATAATTCCCTTTCTTGTGGATTGGGACAATTATGTTTTTTGTCCATGAAGCAGGGACAAACCCCTCTTTTAAACAAATATTGAAACCATTTGTTTATTTTTGATTTATTTATTTATTAGAATTTCGGATAAATACCTTTGAACCAATGGGTCTTTTACTAAGGTTCCATGTCAGTATGTAAAGAATAGAAGTACAGTTTGTGTGAGATTAGAAGGCAAGCAGTTTGAATACAAAATTTGGTACAGGGTATACATGGTCTAAAAGCTACAGGTAAATGAGGGGAAGGGTGGAAGGGAGGGGCAGCTGCAGAATAAGGGGTGCTAGCTGCACATTCGAGCAGACGTGATAGACCTCTAGGCCTTTATCTGCAGGCAAATTTCGTATTCGTATGTTGGTAATATAAATAACAGTTAGAACAACACAATCAGGCATACATTTAAGAATGATGAGTCACAACAAACAATATTTACATGAATTAAAGCTGTCAGTAGGGCATTGTCAAAGGGAAAGATAGAGTGGAAAAACTGAATTGCTGCCAGTTGTGCCAGGTAGCATAGGAAAGTGGAAGAGAGAGTGGGTGTAGACGGGTAACTGGGAGCGAGGTAGAAGGAGAGGTGGGTGGGAGGCAAGGATCAGGGAACAAGTGCAATAGTAGGTGGGGTGAGTAGATTAGAAAAGGGAGAGAGAAAGGGAGTTGAAGGAGGGTAAGAGAGAAAGGTGGTGGACCAGGGCGAGGGAGAGAGGCAGGGGTAGATATGGGGAGGGGAGGGTGGTGGCAGGCAGAGGTGGTGATAGTAGAGAGGTGTGAAGAACAGGAGTGACTACCAGGGAGGTTAGGAGGAACAGTCACAGGTGGCTCTGGACACAAGCAGTTTATGTAGCTTGTGTTTGAAGGAGCAGAGGGTGCCTAAGTTGGTGAGTTAGCTGCCCAAGGAGTTAAACGTCTTAGGGGCTCTACCTGCAAAAGACCGCTGGCCTTGGGCGGTGCGACAGTGGGCAACAGACACAGAATAGTTGTCAGAGCTTCTTGTGTAACAGGGGTGGTTGGCTGGGCTTAAGAGAGACTGAACCCCAGGGGGCATTAGTCCCATCGATGACTTTTTTGCTAGTAGACAGGTTTAGAAAGTAATCCTTCCCTGAAGTTGTAGCCAGTTTGACTGTCCATAGAGGTCGCAGGTATGCATGTGGTGGGCAGCACCAGCAAGGAGTCTGCAGGCCTTATTCAGCACTGTAAGTCTGTGTCTGATCCAGGGTCACACCTGAGCTGTTTTTGATAGCCAGCTGTTGGTGTTTATGTTTGTTATGTGTGCCATGGAACAGCATGATCTTTGTTTTTTTGTAATTTAGCACTAGTTTCTGTGAGACGAACCAGCCCTCAACTTGCATGAAACTTTCCTGCAGTTGTTTCTCCAAGAGGGAAGGGTCAAAATTCTTAGAGAAAGCTACTGCGTCATCAGCATACAGAATAATGTTTTCATCACAGGCAGAAGGAAGATTGTTCAGGAAGATGCTGAAAAGAAGGGGTCCCATTATTGACCCTTGAGGAACACCAGCCCGGAGAGGTAGTTTGGCGGAGAGGGAGTCACCAATCTTAACTTGTTGTGACCAGTTGGAGAGATAACTGTTGAACCGTTGTAAAGTATCATGAGTGAGCCCTAAGTTGCCAAGTTGTTCCAGAACTAATGGATGGTTGACTGTATCGAAGGCCTTCGAGAGGTCTATAAAGGTGGCACTGGCAAGTTGTCCTTGGTCTAGTGCTAGATGATGTGGCCTATAAATTCAAGGAGGGCAGCGGTGGTGCTACATCTTTTGTGAAAGCCATATTGCTGTGGGCATTGCAAGTTGTATTTCTCCAAGTGCTCCACCAATTGGTCTGTGATGATTTTTTCAAGAGCTTTGGATAAAGGGGGTAGGATGAGATGGGTCTGTAGTTACAGTGTAATGTCCTATCCCCAGAGTTGTGTATTGGGGTCACCAGGGCAGGCTTCCACTACAGTGAGAACTGGGAGAGCATGAGGGACCGATTAATAATCTTGGTAAGAGGGTGCAGGACATTGTCATGGGTGAGGGCGATGAGCTTCAAGTGAAGTCTGTCCCTACTTCATCTGGATTTTCCGAGCACTGTGAGGAGGTATTTCTTGGCATCCCTTTCAGTAACTGCCTTGAAATAGAAATGTGGATGATTTGTATCCTGAGTCTGTTGATATTGGGAGGCCATGATTTGGCTGGTGTCAAATAAGTTAGAGGGACGCACATGGCTGAGGTCAGTGAATGCCATACTGAAAGTATTGGCAATTGTGGTGGGGTCCAGGGTGTTGCTGCCATCAACATTTAGCATATTAGGAGTTGCTTTGGACTTTTTCCCTATAACTTCAGAAAGACTTTGCCAGAATTTCCTTCCATCTGACCATGAGTTTGATAGGGTGCTCCTGTAGTAGCTGGCTTTTTCAGTGCGGATAGCTCTGGTACAGGCATTCCTGGTGGCCATGTATGCCTGAAAGTCTACTTGGTTGCCAGAAGCAGTAGCACAAGCCCATAGCAGGTCCAGAGCTTTTAGTTGGTCTAGGAGTTTGCCTGTAACCCAAGGGTTGTCAAGGCCTTTAACTTTGTGTTTCTTAAAGGGGGAATGAATATCACATGCTGCATTGAACTTTGAAATGAAGTATTGAAGTGCAGCATCAACATCCAGAGTGGTGTCAATCGTGAGACCAGTCTCGTTGTCGCAGGAGTGCCTTAAGTGATGCAAGGTGTCCCCTGATTAGCATCTGACTGTTGATAGTTTTCAAGGGGGGGTTATTGAATTTATTTGACCATATGCACTGAACTGGGGAATGGTCACTAATGGCATCAGGGAGAACTGTAGTGTGGCTAATATGGTCAGGGCAATTTGAGAGTACTCAGTCCAGTAAGGTACTGGTTTCTGTTCTATAGTTGATCCTAGTGGGTGAGGTAAATAGCTTTGTAAAATTTGCAGTTGCCAATGCATCCTTGTAGTTGCTTGCACTGGGGGCAAGCCAGTTGACATTAAAGTCTCCTAGCAATATAACTTCTGAGTTAAGCTTTAGACTACTGATATAGGTGAGGAATGGGTTCAGGCTTGGTGTTGTAAGTTTGGGTGGAGTATATACAAAGGCTATCATCAAAGCTGTGTTGTGGGCCTCAAGAATGACTTTAATAGTAAGGACTTGAAGCTCATCTCCATTAATGGGTAGGGTCAGGGCATGCCCTGTCATAGAATCTTTAAGATAAAGGGCACAGCTGACCCCTTTTTTGGATAGTTGATCTTGCCAAAAGATAGTATACCCAGATATTGCCACAGCAGTGTCAGGCATAAATGGAGACAACCAAGTTTCAACTACAGATAGTACATCTGGGCTATGCTGTGCTGTCCAGGAAGTGAGGGCATCTAATTTTTTGGTAAGGCTGCAGATGTTGATGCTAGCTAATGAGAGGGTCCCTGTTCTACGTTGCTCCCTAGGGGTAGCTAGGGGTGGTCCAGGGTTGGGGATGAACATTGCCCGATATTAGCAGGAGTAGCAGTATTAGACTTTTTAGAAGTTCCTTAAGATATCAGCAGTGACCGCTACGTGCACTTTTCCCTTATTCTTAGTTGTTGTCTGTAGTGACCTGACTCCCAATAGAATGAACAGGGAGAAATAGTTTGATGGTTGGGTTGACCATGGACACAGCAGCATGTTCGTGTATCCTAGTATTTGGGAGAAGAGATGAGTGTTGTTGCAGCTGGGACTACTGGTAACCATTCCACTTCTGTGCAAGAAGCTATCAACCAGGCGATCAGAGGTTGGTTGCAGTGGGCATTTAAATATATTGGTAGTGTGGGATGCCAGTAGTGTCAGAAGGAGCAGATGCAGCAGGGACAGGTTAGGTTGCATTCTTGATGTAGTAATATTAGTAATATGCAGTAATATTAAACCATATAGATAGTTATATTTGTAAGAAATGTTACCCAAAAATTCAAGTGTGCTTTATAAACTTCACCAGGGATGAAATCTGGTCCAGGAGCTTTGTTGTTTTGCAAGTTTAATATTGTATTTTCAACATCAAAAAATGTAAATGTCAATGGGGAGAATCATCATTCTTAATTTGCAAGATATCATGGGTCTCTTTCCGAAAAAGTGAATCTTTATTAAATAGTGCTTTAAAGTAAGATACCCAAGTATCTTTTGGATTATATATAGGCAGGAGTAAACTTTGGCTTTTAGATTCTTTCGCAACTAATGCCCAAAAGTTTTTAGTGTCATTCGCTTTTATAGCCTGGTACATAATCTCCCACTGTTTACTTATAAATTCAGATTTCTTTTGTGTGAGGAACTTGTTGTACGTTCGGCAAGCTTTATTTAATTTTAACAGCCCGCTCTTTGAAGGTGATTTTTTCGTCTGTCTAATAAGCCTTCCTAGCATTCTTTTTTCCCTGACACATCGCCCATCAAACCAGGACTGTAAATTGTGATTATTTGTGCGATTACAATAAATTTGCTTATTTATTTGCTGATAACATATGTTCAATTGCTGATTGATATGTCCAATATTAGTCTCATTAGCTACAAGTGAAAAGAGAGATATGAAAGAGGGAGAATAAATTAGATTTATGACCCTATCCATTATTTTCATGTTTATGGTCAGCCTTGATTTTCCTTGTATTGCTACTGCCACCAAGGTATTATTTGGGATATCTGTTTTGGGATTCTGGTTCAAAAACGACAATAATATAGCTGCGTGATCACTTTCTGACCACATGACCACCTCCAATCTCTCAAACTGGTTATAGATGTAAGGAGAGCAGAGTATAAAATCGATGACGCTCTTTCCCAGAGGGGAAAAGAAGGTGATCATGCCCTCACAGACTCCTTGTAATCTCCCATTTAAAATTAATAGGTTATTATTAGTAATAAAGCTTTGAAAACATCTCCCTGTTTCATGTCTGATGTGTTTCTAGGTTCAAGATCCCCCAAATAAAATTGCTTTTGTAAGAAGTGCAAGTTATCAAAATTTGCTATTCTAGAGTTAAAATCTTCCCTTACAATTGTGGTCTCAACCTTATACAATTGTGTCATTAAATCTATTTCTTTAGTTAGCTTGGACCAGATATCATATATTGGGATGAGAGTGAAGTCTCGGGGGGGGGGATGTAAACATTCACTATCAGTACTATGATCTTAACCAATAGAACTAATGTAATGAGAATCTCGGGGGTAGGGGAATAATTTGTAATTACCCTTAAACCCTCCCTGATCCTAATCATAGTGGCCAAACCACTTTTATTTCTCCCATAAGTTTTTTGCTTTGGATGCTGGAACATGAAAAGTTTCAAATCCGTTCAAATAGGGCTGTGTTACTACCCATGTTTCCTGGAAGGTAATAATTTCAAATCCAGAAACAAAATTAATCCATTGAGGGTCTACACATTTGTTATGTTCCAATTAAGGAGATTACAGGTATCACTAGATCCAAGCCTAGAGTTGGCAACCATTGTTATTTCATTCTCCAAAGTGGGAGATATGCATAGTCATGAAAGCCTTATTCTGGCCTCATCCTGACTTTTCCACTCATTCTCTGTTACCAAACAGATTTGTAACTCATCCAGCATGTGACTCCTTTCTAGGAGAAGAAAAAATAATTCACCTGAGGATACGCAGCAGTTTATCTGCATTCCCCCATCCCCTTTATAGACCCTTTCCACTTTAAATAATTAATTAGTGTCAATCTGTAATTTTGTAATAGCTGAAAGAATCACCCTAACATGAGAGGCTAGGTTACTAGGGGTTTCCTCTTCAAATGGATCTATTCCAAAAATGGACAACATATAGGATAAAGGATTTGATCCAAAATCCCAATTAAGTTGTGTTAACATTGAAGCAAACCTTTCATATGTAAGGACCTTGCCCAGTTTGACCCCTTGGGAAGTGTGTTTCCAGATAGTAGCCCAAGTGACAGGTGACGAAATCAACAGACCCAATGAATTTACAATCCCTTGTTTTGCCCAAACTATTTTTGCAGATTCCATGTTAGGTAACATGACGTCAACTGGATAACTAGGGTTTGACCAGTCTCCGTACACAAAAATAACTTCAGCAGCTACTTTAGGAAGCCCCAGTTCAGCTCTAAGTAAGTGAACTATCAGATCCGTTAGTGTCCTATGTAAGCAATAAGACACAATGGCGTGTGCATTGTGGTGTGATAACCGCACTTCCAGGGGTGTAGTTAGGTATGAGGCCAAAGGCTGAGTGCCGGCCATCCATAGGAGTGCTGTTACCACACCATAATGCACAATCCCGGACTGTCTTATTGTGCTTATAAAATGGCCCTTTATTTTTAGAAGCAGTTTTTTTTATTTTGAAACACATTTTTAAATAAGTAAAACTGTAAGTGAATCTGTGCTTTTAACATAAAATAGTCCTTCCACCTATTGGTGCTAGATTAAAGTAGTGTTATACAGTGTGTGCCTCCCTGCCCACTTAAGCTTCATATTCCCCTGCCAATCACAACAATTCACAAATGCTGCTTTCCTCATTCTAAATATGACACATAGCCCCCTTACTTTATTTTATTCTCCTCACTCTGTAGACAAAACTAAAAGGAAGCCATAATAGAGGCTTCTTAGTTCCCCAATGCTGAAAGCATGAGCGTGGTTCAAAACTGCTACACTCACTGACAGCATCATGAACTGCTTGCTCTGTCCTAAAAGCTAAACAGCAGGGTGAGTCATTTACCACCTTTTTTCTGTGCTTATAGTCTGAGTAACACGCTTCCTGAATTAGTGGCCTTGATGGAGGAGGAACATCTGGATATTGTGGCAGTCACAGAAACATGGCACACACAAAACCATGACTGGGACGTAAACATACCAGGATACACTATCTACAGGAGGGACAGGAAGGGTAAAAGAGGAGGAGGAGTAGCTCTTTACCTAAGAGAAGAAATCAAAGCAACAGAACAAAAGGGAAAACAGGGAGGAGAAGAAGCACTGTGGGTAAATTTGGAGACCGGCAATGGAACCACAATCCGCACAGGGGTTGTATACAGACCCCCTTCTCAGGGGGAGGAAATCAAAAAGGAAATGATAGGAAAGTATACTTAGAATGGCAGAAAAAGGGGAGATATTGCTGATGGGTGATCTGAATATGCCAGATGTTAACTGGAGTGCATTTGCAGCAGCCACTTCAAAGAGTGGGGTTATTCTAGATGCCCTACAGGGATGCCTTAGACAACTAGTATTGGAGCCCACTCAAGAGGGAGCAATCTTAGACCTGGTTCTCTCAAATGGAGATGAAGAGAGGATCACAGATGTAGAAGTGGGTAGCCATCTGGGAACTAGCGACCATCAAACAGTATGGTTCACAATAAACCCAGCAATAGAGTCAAGTCATACAAAGGCAAAAGTACTGGACTTTAGGAGGGTTGACTTTACCAAAATGGGTGAGTGCCTAAGGAATGCACTAGCAAATGGGCAGGAAGGAGGGGTGGAAGAACAATGGGGAATAATAAAAACTGCCATCACGGAGGTAACAAGCCTTTGTGTGAAGCAAATAAAATGAAACGATGTAAGAAACCACTATGGTTCTCGAAGGAAGTGGCAGTGAAGGTTCAAGAGAAAAAGAAAGCATTCAGGAAGCACAAGGAATCACAGAAGGAGCAGGACAGAGAACTGTATCAGTTAAAGCAAAGGAAGCTGGGAAGGCAGTCAGAACAGCAAAGGCCCAAACCGAGGAAAAGATAGCCAACTCAGTTAAGAAGGGGGATAAAACCTTTATAGGTACATCAGGGAGCAAAGGAAGACCAAGGGAGGGATAGTGAGGCTTAATAAAGGGAGGGAGGGTGGGCAGAGGGTGACTGTGAAAAGGCAGAGATACTAAACAAATATTTTTGCTCAGTATTTACAAAGGAAGAGGGGGAGGTACCTAAAACAAACAGTAGAAACACTCTGGATACAGAAGTTGATACCAGCCCATTTACAGAAGAAAGGGTTCTGAATGAACTCTTAAAACTGAAGGTGGACAAAGCAATGGGGCCTGATGGGATTCATCCCAGAATTCTAAAATAACTAAGGGTAGAACTAGTGACACCACTGATTACCCTCTTTAACAAATCATGGGAGGATGGGGTGGTACCCGAGGACTGGAGGAGGGCAGATGTGATTCCCTTTCACAAAAGTGGGAGCAAGGCAGAAGCAGGAAACTACAGACCTGTTAGTTTAACCTCAGTGGTAGGGAAAATGATGGAATCACTTCTAAAGGAAAGAATTGTCGAGTATCTAGAGGCCAGAGCGGCACAGGACCCAAGGCAGCATGGATTCACAGTGGGAAGGTCATGCCAGACAAATCTGATAGATTTCTTTGACTGGGTGACCAAAGTAGTAGATCAGGGAGGGGCTGTGGACATGGCCTACCTAGACTTTAGCAAGGCATTTGACACAGTCCCACACAAAAGATTAATATACAAGTTAGCCAGCCTGGGAGTGGGTCCCAAGATGACAGCCTGGGTAAAAGAATGGCTGGAGAATAGGACACAGAGAGTAATAGTAAATGGAGTCCACTCTGAAGAAAGGGGTTACTAGTGGGTACATGAGGGTTCAGTATTAGGACGGTCCTCTTCAATGTCTTTATAGCGACATTGCAGAGGGACTGGAAGGAAAAGTATGTCTCTTTGCAGATGACACAAAGATCTGCAACAGAGTTGATGCACAAGGTGGGGTGGAAAGGATGAGAAGGGACTTGGCAAGGTTAGAGGAATGGTCAAATGTATGGCAGCTTAGATTCAATGCTAAGAAGTGCAAGGTAATGCACCTGGGAAACAAAACTCCAGAGGAAGAGTACACAATGGGGGGTGAGATACTAACAACAACAAAAATGGAAAGGGACCTGGGGGTAGTCATATCAGATGACCTAAAGGTGGGCAAGCAATGTGAGAGGGCAGCAAGGAGGGCTGGGGGGGATACTGGGATGCATAGGGAGAGGCATCACCAGTAGAAAACAGGAAGTTATTATCCCTCTGTACAGACAGCTGATCAGACCCGATCTGGAGTACTGCGTGCAGTTCTGGAGACCCAATCTCCGCAAAGACATTGACAGGATGGAAGCTGTCCAGAGGAGGGCAACTAAAATGGTGCAGGGTCTGCACCAGAAGACATATGAAGAGAGACTTAAGGAGCTTAATATGTATAGCCTCGAGGAAAGGAGGGAGAGGGGGGACATGATAGAAACTTTCAAGTACCTCAAGGGAATCAACAAAGTCCAAGAGGTAGCATCTTTCAAAAAAAGGTGTGCAAGAACAAGGGGCACAATTTGAAGATGGGAGGCGGCTCAGAGGTAATTTAAGAAAGTATTTTCTCAGAGAGGGTTGTGGATGCATGGAACGGCCTTCCGAGGAGGTTGTGGAGTCAAAAACAGTGGTGGAATTCAAGCATGCATGGGACAGTCATAAGACAATTCTAGGAGGTGGGGGCAGGAAGAAGTAGGCTGCTGGTTAACTAGGATCTGCAGCTTATCCATTAGGTAGGAAATGGGCAGACTGGGTGGGCCAAGCGATCCTTATCTTCCGTCAAATTCTATGTTTCTATGTTTCTATATGGCATTATTGCTTACTTTCTTCATTCTGTTTTTTTCTCTCTGTTTTTCCCCACATTCAAGAAATGGAATGTTTATCATGGAATGTTTACCATGGAATACAGGAATTCAAAACTCTCCTCAGTTCCACTGGTAGAATGTTCCTCTCCTAACATACAGTATACACACACATATACAAAGGCCTTTTCTAAAGCCACAGACTCAATTATCTCACTGTCAAGGAAAGAAGAAAATATTTCCCTGATGAGCATGGTAAAGATAAAAGGGGGATTTTTCACTGTTAGTAAAGGGACAGTTGTAATGAAAACCATAAATAATACTTATTGTTTCTAATTTGTTTATGTGTGTAAGGAGAATGTGATGATAAGGAAAACACATTTAATTAATTTGTTTGTTTTTTTTATTTAAGGTAGTTTTATTTTTAGGGCACAGTTGAAGGTTTTTACAGTGTAAAGGTAGCAGCCATGTTTGTGATGGAAAATCAGTTCTGGTTGTAGGGGGACTGATGGAAGATAGCTCTGGTTGTAGGAGGACTGATTTGCTTATTGTGCGATGTGGTTTAGGACCAGGATGACTGTGCGTATATAGAGATTTAATGTACAGTCAGTTGATGTCTCTTGGCCAATTAGATTTTTAGATTTTCTCATGCCATGTTATAATAGTCTCATACGACTTGACAAACATTTTATCCAGTTTAAACACAACTTCCAGTCCTGTATTCATTAGTTGGTATGGGATGCTGTCCACATGATCAAGATATTGTGTTTCTTCTAACAGTATAGGTGTTTGTGAGAGTAGCACTCAGAGTGAAGTCTGAGAATTCTCATGAAGAGTCTCCCCCTTAGTAAAAATAGGGGTAGTACTTTTATAAGTGTGATCCTTCTCCTTTTCCTGTTCCTTAGAGATCACACTACAGAATGATTTGATGTTTCCTTTCTCCTTACTTAGAGCAGACTTTTTCACTTTAAGGCAAGATAGGGATCTTGTTTGGGGAGGCCCATCAGTGTCCCCAACAATCTCCCCAGCAAGCTTTCCTTTCATTGTGATCCCCCCCCCAATCCTTCTTTCTATTACTAGGTTACTAGGTTTTTTTAGAAAAAAGAAGGCCGTGGCCCATCTAGATCTTCCCCCACACTGTGTGGGCACAGTTTACATGAAGTGATTCTGGACTAACCAGATATCAAGTCCCTTTTTAAATGCTTCAATATTGCCAGAGTCTACTAATTCCTGCGGTAGTTTATTCCATAGTCTAGGCGCCCTCACTGAGAAGAAGTTAAGTCTCTGATTTGTTCTTACCTTTGGCACAATAAGTTGCCTGGTGTGACATCTAGGAACAATTCGCCTAGTGACAGGAACAAGTCCACATTTTTTCATAAGATCTGGATTTTTTTTTGTAACTTATATGTTAAAAGTAGGTCCCCTCTGATTCTTCTACCCTGCAAAGAATTTAAGCCCATTGTAGTAAGTCTTGATTGATAGGGCCTATTTGCTAATCTCGGGACCATCCTGGTTGCACGTCTCTGTATTCTCTCCAATCGGTCAATATCAGACTTTAAGTGAGGGCTCCAAAAAGGGGACCCACAATCAGTAAAGGGTCTGACACAAGTTTGATAAAGAGTTATCATACATTGTTCAGTTTTAGTAACAAAGGAGCGCTGAATTTGTCTTAGTAACCCATTGGTTGAGTTAGCCATTTTTATACAGTGGTCAACTGATGTAAGTTTTGAATTAAATAGTATTCCCAGGTCCCTTTCCAAATCAGAGGATTTCAATAACGTATTATTAATATAATATTTGTTTTTGGGGTTATGAGTCCCAAAATGCAAAACCACACATTTTTCAATGTTGAATTCCATCATGTTGTCAATAGCCCATTTTTCAACCAGCTGCAAATCTAATTTGAATGAATCAGAATCTAATTGATTATTTACAGGGCCCCCAAGCTTTGAGTCATCTGCAAATTTGGACAGCCAGTTTTTAATGGTTATTTGCATATTGCTAATATAGATGTTGAACAAAATTGGGCCCAGTACTGAGTCCTGTGGAACCCCACTAGTAACTGCACCTGGGTCAGAAGAGCAGTCATTCAAGACAACTCTCTGAGATCTGTTGGTCAGCCATGCACTAACCCAGTTAACTAGTTGGTAGGAAAAGCCCAAAGATTCCATTTTTTTAATAAGGTTACCATGAGGGACTTTGTCAAAGGCCTTGATATAGTCCAGCGAAATAACATCAAGCTGGTGTTTATTGTCAAGGCCCTGACCAATGTTATTATAAATGATAACAAGTTAGAAGTGCAAGAGTGACCAGTTCTGAACTCATGCTGTGTGGTGTCATCAATATTAAGTTTTATCATTTATTTTTCAAGAAATTATTTTATCATTTTTTCCATAATTTTACAAATAATTGATGTAAGACTAATAGGACGATAGATCTGAACATTAGACCTACTACCTTTTTTATGAATTGGGGTACTGAATGCTGCTAACCAATCTGCAGGGGCTTCTTTTTGTGAAGAGATTTATTAAAGATTATTTCCAATGGGATAGCTATTGCCTCAGCAGTTTCAATAAGGAATCTGGCACTAATTTGATCAGGTCCTGGGCTCATAGTTTTCTTTAAAGATTTAATGAGTGGAATAATATCAGAAACTTTGATGCTATATGTCTGGGTTGATTCCAAATGAGGCCTAGGACTTACTTTAAGGGGATGGGAGCTTTTTTTAGTGAAAACTGAACAAAAATATGTATTGAAAAGGTTAACTATCAGAGTCTAACTGCCTAGGAGTCCCATTATGTGTAAGTAGCCCTACCTTACGTGAATTACCCTTTTTGTTGTTTAAATATGAGAATAGTGCTTTGTATCCATTTTTTGTATGTGCCAGTTTAAATTCAATTTAAATTCAAATTTATGTTTGCCATTTTTATTACTGTTATTGTTATTATTTTTTCTTGCTCTCGTTTTTTGTCCCCTTAGATTTTATCTGTTCTCTAGGGTTTTTGTTGTTATGAAACCTACCTTTCTCTTTACCTTTGGGGGTATCAGGAATTATTAAAGTGGAAAATGACAAGTTGTGATTATTTCCAGAATCATCAAATTTCCTGGCTAACTCAGAGGTTTGTTGTTCAAGTGAGATAACCTTCCCCAGACAAAGAGCTGACAATTTTTTAGGACTGATTTAATACCATTATAAGCTTCCAGTAACACTACATTAGACATTACTGGGTGAGCCAGGGCCTTAATGGTGTATCTAAATATAGTATCCGGCCACTGGGCCAGGAAATCCTGGTCCAGTTGAATATTCTCAACTTCTTTATCTATTCTCTCAAAAACCTCTCCTGGTCACCCTGCCAGGGTGTCCACATTGTCCTCCCATTATTAAATCTAAAGGGCTAAAGAGGTCCAATCTAGATGGGAAAAAGGAGATAGCCTCCCCCTTAGAAATTAGGTCAGCCTGTAATGGTCCTGAGTGACTAAAGTTGTCTCCTACTGGGCTGCCCATAGGATTTACAGACTCTAATATAGTCGTTCCTGATAGACATCTTTTATATACAAAGTAGTCTGTAATTTTCACTTGATTCATCTGCTGTGACAAGTTTAAGCTTTTAGAAGCTGTATGTACAGATGCAGGTTCTATACCCAATACTTCTAAATTACTAAAGATAGATAAGTGCTACTGCTGCTGCTGTTGGTACAAAGGGGTTAAGGAAGTCAAAGGAGTCAAGGGATTAAAGTGGAAGATGGAACTAAGGGAGAATTAGGTTGAATAGGCTCTTGTGTTCTTGCCCTACCTATGCTCCCTGGAATAACATTAGTCATAGTAATGTTAGTCCCTTGAATAGTGGGTGTTAAAGAAACAATTTGAAAATCCTGCCAGTAGACACATCCATTTTTTTTTCTCCTCCCCCTATTTTTAGTAGGGCTTTTGGTGAGTTTCCTTACTGATTTAGTAGGTTTCACCTTATCAATGTTTTGCCCTTGAGGGTCTTCCCATCCAAATTATGGATTCCAGGTCCCTTCCTAGGGTCCTTTGCCAAAATCCTACCACTTCTGGTAGCCATAACTGGAGAGGTTGGTTGGGTACTCATTCTATTATCTATTATCTATAATCTATTATCCAGTATCTAGTATCCTATTATATAGAATCCTACTAATTAGATACTAGGTGATAATTCTAGATGATAATGATAATAGTAATAGCAATATTAAGATCTCAATATGTGGGAGGAGACAAGTCAGTGAGCAATATTTACTCAAAGGGATCAGGTTAGCCGTATAATAAATGACCCCCTTAGGTGCCAAAACAATAACCATGTCTTGGTGAAGTGGTCACTAGGGTTCTCCTAAGGTAATACAGAATCCACTAACCAGAGAAACCATAAAAACAATACAATTTACAAAAACAATAAACAAATGAGTAAAAAAAAAAATGAAAAAGAGAAAATAAAATCAGCAGGTTCCAGCAGTTCCAATATGATCACCAAAGACCCTTACTGTTCTCCTACAGACAAATCCTTGGACACTTGAGTCTTTTGAATCTTGCTACTTCTGGGACATGTAAAAAGGGCCAATGTTCAAATAATTTATTCAATGTCCAAACAGGCCCGAGTAGGCCCAAATTGACCCAGTTGCTTGCAAACTATAAAGTCCCGAATCATAAATTTAGTCGCAGAAGCAGGAACATACAAACTATTACTTCATCACTCTGGGCCCTCAGGGATCTTAAAAACATTCTTAAAGCACTTCAAATTTCGATGGAGTCGAAATTCACAATCACCTGCTTTGAAGCTCCCACCAACACACACAGTTCCACACTACTTGTTCTTGTTTGCTAGTAGAATGGGAGTTACTTCTAATGTATCCACCCCAGTGAGTAGATATGATCTTAAGGACCAAGGTTACACACTAAAAGAAAAAACAATAAAAAGGAATCAGAGCAGAATATAACATGGTAAAATATAGCCATTTAGTGAGCGACTTCACCTTGTCTCCCTTACAGAGATCCCTTAAAATTTAGGCATTAAAACTCTTAAGCCTCTTAGGCCTCAAATGAAGAACAAACCACTTAAAGGAAAAATTTTTAAATGTTAAAAAATAAACTCACTATTAAGGAGCGTAGTGGAGCAAAAGGAGGATGCTACAGGAAAGACA
The DNA here is from genome assembly GCA_016271365.2 of Neoceratodus forsteri. Classification (NCBI taxonomy): domain Eukaryota; kingdom Metazoa; phylum Chordata; order Ceratodontiformes; family Ceratodontidae; genus Neoceratodus; species Neoceratodus forsteri. Next base: position 533,854,249 of record CM057449.1, on the reverse strand, counting down.
GCAGTTTCTTCAGGCCCCCATGCACGTCCAAAATTTATCCAGTTTTACTCAGGCTTCTCAGTTCTTACTCAGACATCAACTGCTAAATTGAGACCGAAGATGAACAAAAAGAAAATGAGTTGCCAAATTCCGAGCAAAGGACACTGTGCAGGAAAAGGTGACTAACCGGCTTCTCTCCTTCTCAGCTCTCTAACATGTCTGAAAGGAAGACGCTACACCTGCAGTTTATGCCTCAGGAAGTGAGTAGCCAATTTCTATAGGCTAAAACAGGACACGTGACCCAGGTTCCCCGGGAAACTTAAAAATGGCTAAAAATAACTCAAATATTTCTTAATAAATATCTTGGACGTTGAAAAAGAGATTAGTATGACTCGAGAGAAACCCTTTTTTTTTGTAAGTAGGACTCCCGATTATACCAACCCCAGAGAAAATTAGCAAATATCCCACTAAAATATATGTTTGACTTAGGTAAATAAAAAGAAGTTACTGTATCCCTTTTAGTGTACTCCAAGTACTGTAGTAGTACAAATTGATTTTGCAGTCTCTTCTAAAAATCTAAATCAATATCTCGTGGAGACTCCAACTCCAGCTCCAATGCTGTCTCCGTCTTCGTCTCTCTCTCCCTCACTCCATCTCTCTCGATTCCAGATCTTCCATCCCAACTCTGCTACTCTTTCTGTATCTCTCAGGAACCAGGGTTCATTTGAGGGGCCAGAGCCCTTTCTTTCAGACAGCCCGAACAGCATCCTTTCAGCAGCTCTACACTCTGTCACCACCAACAGAGGACCAACGAAATCTCCTGGAACTAACTGAAAAGAAAACAAGAAAGAGCACAGACCCAGCTGGGATTCACAGTAATATATACTGGTAAGACTGCATACTTCATGACATAGGTGGCATACCTGTTATAAGAATAAAACTAGCATAGCAGTCCTGCAGACTGTGGCTTCTCCTCAGGCACAGCCGCATGTAGGAACTCCCAGCCTCCTCTATCCAATTAACCCTGGAACTATGCACTTTGTTACAGTACCCCTCCAGGTAGAAGAGACCCACCTTCATCATACTTACTCAGAATCCTTATAACACTAACTAAAAAGATAATTACTAGACTCTGGATGACCCCCACCACCCTGGATATAACAAACTAGAGAACATTAGTTTTCCAGGTATACCAGGTGGAGGGGCTTACATTCTCTCTTAATGACCATAGCAAATTTGGTACTAACCACTGGCAGAGATGGCTGTTGCACACCATTAGCAGAGATCCCTCCATCATCCCATAAAAAGTGGAGCTCTACAACGTAAGCAGGGGAGCCCTACTGATACACTTTAATCTATGTACCTCAAGTGTGGGCCCATCTAACCATTCCATGGCTGCCTCTCCCTAAACTAAGTTTGGGGCAGAACATTGGCCCATCAAGGTGAAATATTAGGGACTGAGTGCAGCATCAATGAATGAATGTCTGATGCAAAGATTCCCTCACCCCTGTGCTGAGTATAAAAGGGTTGAGGATAAAAAAGTTGAATGATACTTGTAGATGTATATACATTGGGTTGAATCCTGCCAGATCTGATGTATAAAAGTATATAATAATATTAAGGTTGAACATGTTGTACCTGCAAAAATTGAATAAAAATATATTTACCAAAAAAATAAAATGAGTGGAAAAGCTAAGATTCTGATCCAGTTACACCCCTAGGTACTTGAAATGGGGTCAAAAACAAAAGTAACCCCCTGCACTGCTTTCTCAGTGTAGCAGCACTCAGAATTCAGACCATGTGACAACAGAAAAGAGCATTAACACTCAGGAAATTGCAGAACATTTTTATTTTGGCGTGAAGTGCTCAGTGCATAAAACACCTACCAGCCCAGTGAAGCTACTGCGCGGATAACTATAGCTACATGCACATTCAGCAAGACTGAATGCACATGGTTCTATAGTCGTTGGCCACAGCAGCAGTTTTTTTTCACTGAGCTGGTATGTATTTTATGAACTTTATGCCTAAAAAATCATTTTTTGCAATTTCCAGAATGCAAGCACTGTTTTCTGGTGTTACTTGAAATGGGTTCCTGATCAAGCAGATTGCCATCTAGAGTTGAGAAGACAGATGTATGTTGGAGCCTTGCTAATCTCCGTCTAGTGACGAATATAAAAGATACTGTACTTTTTTCGGGGGCATTAAGTGATCATCTAGCTGAGAAGTAATAGAGTTTCTACAGGCTTTATTTAATTGCAAAATACTATGTTGAATCAATGTTACTTACATTTCAACATAGTGTAATAAAAAAAGAAACATACTATTGCTACATACAAAATATCACAAGATTGACACCCATATCAAACACAACAAAAGGACTTGGACAGAACATTTTATTTCCTTTTGTAACTCCATAATGACCCACTGAAGGTCATAGAGTACTTTAACATGCAGTTGTTCTGTACCATCCAGATGGATTTATGGTCTCATGTTTTTTTTATTTTTTTTATTTTACAATTTGTTTCCTAGTGCAGTCATGCACTGTTTGTCTACCTCGGTCTCCTGCTAAACTGCACTACAAGTATGAATCACGAGGGTTCAACTGAGGGTAGGATTGTGTGATTTATGTATACAGTATGTACAACTTGTCAAAGTGCAAACAGGTTTCAGCTTTTCTGTTTTATCTTCTATTGGCTGTTGAAGCATCACCTCTCTTTCCCCTTACACCAGAGACAGTAATCACACCATTGCTGGGATTTGAATAGCCACAGATATGTGTATAGTTTACAGTTTTCACTGTGTCTTTCAGTTTCATTGTCCATATGTTATATATATGACATACCCCAGAGAGAGTATCTCACTGGGACCACTGGTGGGCTGGCAGTATAGCCTAGAGGTTAGAGGAACGAGGTGTGAATGAGCTTGATACATCCAGCAGATCAGACCTGAGTTTGATTCTCACAACCTCCACTTGCATACTGTATGACTCTGAGCAAGTCACATAACCATCCAGTGCTCCCAGATCGCCCCTGAAAACAGGCACTTGTGCCTAGTGGGCCTTACCCGGTTACCAAAGACTAAAATATAAAAAAAAAAAAAAAAGAGAGAGAGAGAGTGTAAGGGCCATAACCCACATCAGCAGCAATGCTCTGTGCTGGAGTAATAATGGTAAAGGGTATGCAGGACCACTTTCACAGCATCCATTCAGAGTGTAGTGATAGGCAGACCTCCCCCACACCTACACTGGAGATCGCAGGTCTCCACACCGATCCCCCACACCTACACCAGAGATTGGAGATCGGAGATCAGGGAATCCCACACCAAAGGGCCGATGTGGCAAGACCATGTCTTATGGGAATGACTTGACAGTGATAAACTCAGGCTTATCTGTGGTAGGCATCAGCACCACCACAATTGTGCAGCCACCTATAAGGGAGGCACCAGTCCAGTCTGGGCACAGGGTCCTCCCCCTTCCCATACCTCAGACTGGGCTGAACTGACCCCACCTGAGGAAACTTTAGAAAGACTCTCTGCTGTGCTTACAATCAGACTCTGGCGGTTGGTTTTGCCCATACCCACCACTTTGGTGTCCTAAATCAGAGGCCTGCATGGTAGAAGTGAAAACCCAGGGGAAAATCTGTAGAGGGAAAACCCAGGAAAATTCCTCAACAACCCCATATTATGGTCCCCCAGTCAAAGGCAGGGTCCTCCTTATCATTTTTAAATTTGTGGGGGATTGGTAAGGAATTGTTCTTTCTTGCAGAGGAACAGGAAAGAGGACTCTGAGCCTGTAACACTCTGATTTATCCTCTCCCTACTCCTCCTGTCAGAGGTCAACATTCAATGGCCTTCACCTCAACAGGAGGGAGGTAAGGGTATAAGGGCAAAATCTCAATGTATTCATGCTGAGTTTAAACTAGAGGATGGGGTGGTGGTGACCAGACAGGAGCAGGAATATTAACCCCAGTCACCACCACCCCAGAGCCATGTAACAGCACCTATCGTCAATCACATAGGCATAAACAAAAGGAGTGCACGAAGGTCGTACAAGTTAAACAAAGTACAAGGAAACAAAGGATCAAGGATACTGGACTCTGGAAGGCAATGATGACCGATGCCTGGAGTCTGGCTAGCAAAATCCCAGAACTCTCAGCCACAATAGCAGATGCAGGATTGGACTGGGTCGCAGTCACAGAAACATGACTAAACAAGAGCCATGAATGGGATGTTGCAATCCCAGGTTATAAATTATTCAGGAAAGACAGAAAAGGATGTACTGTAGGGGTGGGGGGGTGCGTTATATATAAGGGAGGACATAAAAGCTATGGAGGTCCAAAGGTCCCAAGACAAACCTGAGGTACTCTAGATCACTCTCGAACCAGGCTCATGCTCGTCCCTCAGATTAGGAGTGATATACAGGCCTCCCTCCCTCGCAAGGGGAAGAAGGAGACAAAGCAATGCTTGAAAACATACTAAAGATGGCCTAAAAAGGAAAAGTCATGCTGATGGAGGACTTCAACCTCCTGGACATGGACTGGAACTCCTGCACAGCATCCACAACTAGGAGCAGAAATTTCCTAAACACCTTGGGAGGGGCTGGACTTAATCAGTTTGTCAAGGCCCCCACTAGAGAAAACACAGTCCTGGACCTGGTGCTCACAAACAGCGGGAAGGTCCAGAAGGTGGAGGTGGGGTGCGATTTGGGGTCAAGTGGTCACAAATCTGTCTGGTTCAAGGTCAAAAAGGTCAAGGAAACAAGCCACACTAAGACACAGGTCATAGACTTCAGAAGAACAGACTTCAATCAAATTAGAATTTGCTTTAGGAATATCCTCAAGAGGAAGGCAAAAGGAGGGGTAGAGGAATGTTGGATAAACATAATTGTAAATTATATGAAAGATTAAATTGGCTGCATCCTGAAATACAGAGGAAGTATATTTGGCTATTAAATTGTCATAAGTTAATATATGCCAAAAATAATCATCCATTACTTAAGTATATTAAGTTGCAGATTCTGGATAGTTATAATTTATGTACAAGAAATTCTGAAAATAGGGTACCATTGCTCAAATATTGTAATGCGATAGGAAAATGAAGTTACAAAATAGATTTGCTTTATCTTGGAATAATTTACCCAAGCACTTACAGAATATAGCTAGCTTTTGCCAGTTTTAAAAGTAAGTTATTTGAATACTTGCAGAAGTTATGTGTGTGTGTATGTTATGGATAATGTTGTATATGTCATTTTATTTAGAAATATTTGTACTTGTATTTTGAGTTTATTTATGTACCACCTATACAGGACTTGATTGTAAACAGTTTTTATTGCACTAATCAAATATACCTGTATAAAAATAAAGTTTTAATCATCATCATCATCATAAGAGAAGCACTAGCAGAGGTTTCTGCAAAATACTCCATGCTAGTCAGTAAGATGAAGAAAAAAAGAAATCCACTATGGTTCACAAAGGAGGTGGCAGCTGCAGTGAGGGGAAAAGAGACTAGCATTCCAAAGATACAAGGGCTCAAACAGTGAATAGTTAGGGAGGCATACAAGTGCAGCTTGAAGGAGGCAGTAAGGGTGATCAGAAAAGCAAAGGCACAGACTGAGGAAGACATAGCACGGTGGGGTTAAAGGAGTCAATAAGACCTTCTTTAGGTACATAAGCGACAAAAGGAAAACCAAAGGAGGCACTGTCAGGCTCATACGCAGGGATGGGAGGAGGATAGAAGAAGACAGTGAAAAGGCAGAAGTCTTAAATGAGTACTTCTGCTCAGTCTTTACTAAGGAGGCACCTGGTAATGGACCAACCCCAAAGGGGAGCAAAAGTCACCTAGGGGAAATGGACACAAGCTCATTCACAGTACAGAGGGTAAGGACAGAATTAAAAAAACTAAATATAGATAAAGCCATGGGGCCGGACGGATTCCACCCACGCATATTGAGGAAACTTAATAATGAATTGGCAGCAACACTAATGGATATTGTTAGCAGATCCTTGAGAGAAGGGACAGTTCCCCAGGACTGGAAAAGAGCAGTAGTGGTCCCCATACATAAGAGTGGTAGCAGTGAGGAGACAGGAAACTACTGCCTGGTCAGCATTACCACGGTAGTGGGTAAGATGATGGAGTCGCTGCTCAAAAAAAGGATACTAATATTTCTGGAGGAATGTGGACAACTGGATGCCAAGCAGCATGGCTTCATAATGGGAAGGTCCTGCCAGACTAACCTGATCGAGTTCTTTGACTCGGTTACTAGAGCTGTGGACCAGGGGGAGCTGTTGATATTATCTACCTTGACTTTAGCAAGGCCTTTGACTCTGTACCACACAGAAGGCTGCTAAACAAACTGAACCATACAGGAGTGGGGCAGGAAGTGGTAGCATGGGTAAGTAGCTGGCTTGAACAAAGAAATCAATCCATGACAGTAAATGGGGCAGCATCAGGGGATAGGTAGGTGAAAAGTGCGGTGCCACAGGGGTCTGATCTTGGACCATTACTCTTTAATATCTTCATCAGAGATATCACAGAGGAGTTGAGCGGGAAGGTGTGCCTGTTTGCAGATGACACAAAGCTTTGCAACAGGGTGGACACTGCACACGGGGTAAAGCAAATGAAAAGAGATATACACAGACAGGAACACTGGTCCAACTTGTGGCAAATAAAATTCAATGTAAAAAAGTGCAATGTTATGTATCTGGGCAGAAGCAACCCAGAGACACACTACTACTAGGGAGGGAAGAAACTAGCAATCACCCATCAGGAGAGGGATCTAGAGGTTACCATATCAGACAATTTGAAAGGTAGGCAGACAATGTGAAAAGGCAGCAAAGAAGGCCAGCAGGATGCTGAGATGCATAGGAAGGGGCATCACAAGTAGAAGAAAGGAGGTGATCTGCTGCTGTGTATGTCCCTGGTGAGACACCACCTTGAGTACTACATCCAGTTCTGGAGATCTTATCTCAGGAAGGACATAGATAGTTTGGAGACAGTACAGAGGAGGGCAACAAAAATGATACACAGTCTCCATAAAGTTGCCATACGAAAGCAGATTACAGGAACTTAACATGTTCTCCCTGGAACAACACAGGGATAGAAGGGACATGATTGAGACATTCAAGTTTCTGAAGGGTATAAATAGAGTCTCCACTGAGGGGCTCTTTATGGTCAATAGCACCAGTAGAACAAGAGGGCATGAGATGAAATTGAGGTTAGGCAGATTCAGGGGCAACATGTGAAGGTTTTTCTTCATAGAGAGGGTGGTTGACCCATGGAATGGTTTAGGGAGGCAGTATAGCACAGTGGTTTAAGGCTCTGAGCTGCAAATCTGGTGACATCCCGCAGACCAGACCTGGGTTTGAATCCCACAGCTTCCACTTGCATACTGTGTGACCTTGAGCACGTCACTTACCTTCCCTGTGCTCCCAGGTCGCTCCTGTAAAAAAGCTTTCAGCTTAGTGTGCTACTCCTGGTTAAACAACTAAAAAAAAAAAATGTTGCTATTTTCCCCTTTTACCCCTCCTCCCAGGATGCCTCTGGAAACAAGCTATTTTGACTCAGTAGGCCTTTTGTAGTAAAACCAGCAGCAGAGCTTGAAGGGGCAGGGGGAAGTCACCCCTCCCCCCCGAGGCCCCTGGCTGTGAAACCGGTGACCCTCACAAAGATGTGTGTCAATTCCCGACATCATTTCTCTCAAACATAAGGTGGCTAGACACCCCATTTTACAGTAACAGTCCCAATTTTCATTGCCCTGTTCCAGTGTCCCAACACTATTGTTAAAGCCAGGGTTTTGTCCCAGTTTTAATTGTAAATCTGGTTTCTGTCCCTGAAAAATTGGCCCTTTAGTGTAGTGATGCTGCCTGTGGCCTTCTGGCCTTTGAAACTTTAAAGATTTGCTTGCCTTAGTTGTCTTGCCTGTGGGTGGAATTGAACCCTTTCTCCCTGCCTGTCTTCCAGCTAGCCACCAGTCTACTTGTTCCTCTGAGATCCAGACCCATGTATCACGCAGTCAACCTCCAACTTCATTGAAATGTCTATAAAAGCATAAAAATGAATGTCTTTCTTATACCTGCACACCAAAGAACTTTATAATCTTGAGAAGTGAGGAGATGCTGCTGCCATTTCAGGTGGATAGCAAGACTCAAACACCACAGAGATAAATCAGAGAGAAATTAAAAAGAAGTTATGCACAGGAAGGTTAAGTGACTTGCTCAGTGTCACATGATGAGTAAGTGGCAGTTGTGGGATTTGAACTTGGGTCTCCTGGTTGACAGCTCTGTATTTTAATTACTTGGTCAAATTGTTATGTTTTCTAATGAACCCTGAAAGGAAGAAGAATAAGATCAGATCAATACAAACCCAAGAAATCATACACTTGGGAGATTAGACTGCATACATGCCAAATTTCCAGTTAGGTAAAATACATCAGGCTTACACTTTCTTGAAGATTTGCTGATATAGAAATAAAGAAACATAGAAAATGTTGTCAGAAAAAGACTATTGATCCATCTAGTGTGCCCTGTTATATCCTATCCTATACTTCCCCAGGACCTATTGTCTAGCCAAGATTTTTGCCCTCACCTCCCCTTTGCCCCCTACCCTACATCTCTCCTCCTGAGTAAATATTAAACCTTTTGCTTGGTCCTAGCCATGTTTGACGTCATTAATGGTTCTTGCATCTACCACCTCTGTTGGTAGGTTGTTCCATTGCTCAACCCCTCTCTCTGCTTCCACTCATGATCTGCTATTTTGGATTTGTCATTTTTCCTGAATGTTTCCTTGCAGTCTTCATTTTATTTGTCATTCCTTTCAGGAACTTGAAGGTCTCTATCATATTGCCACTGTAGCTTCTGATCTTTGGTGAGCACATTTTCGGAGCTTTAGGCCAATCCTTGCAGGAGCAGATCTGTTGGCCCTACATCATTTTAGTTGCCCTAAGCTGCATCATCTCCAGCCTGTCTTTGTCTTTCTTTAGGTGGGGACTCCAGAACATGGCACAGGATTCCAGATGTTGCCTTACCAATGATCTATAGAGATGTAGTATTTATTTATTTATTTGTTTTTGTTAACCAGGTAGGCACACTAGACAACAAGTGCCTATTTTCAGGTGCAACCTGGGAGGATTACAATACAGAAGAGAACCAAATTTATGGTACAGCAAATTACGAAACAGCAAACAAGGTACATTGTCATGGTAACACACGGGCCCACGGAACATGTGGAGCCAGAGTACAATAAGGAGACATGGTTCAGAATCAGAGATAGAAACAAGAAACAAATACAACTTTCATAAAATGGCAGAGAAGACAATGGTATCTTGCAATATATGGTAAGCAGGACAAATCGAACACAAGGTTCCATGGAAGTATGGGGAGGCAGGATGTTAGGGTATTAAGGGGGGGACACCCACGAGAGAGACAGGGCTCCGGCTGAGGGTCGAGAACTACCCCCAACGGTTGCATCCTAGAAGGCAAGACAAGGTAGGGTATGACCTCTATCCTCCTGCTGCTGAATCCCCTCCCAATACACCCCAGTATTCTGGCTGCCATGTTGTAGGCCTTGATGCAAAGATACATGGATTGTGTTAGGGAGTCATTTATGATGACTCCCAGATCCCTTTCCTCAGATGTACTGTCCAACTTAATCCCTTTCATTCCATCCTGGAGTTCTTTTCCCTATGTGCATCACCTTGCACTACTAGGTCTTAAATATCAACTGCCAAACCAAAATGTTCCCCACTGAGAACTGAACCCAGCCCAACCCCATAAATTACTTTCCAGGTACTCTGCCACTGTGCTATATATATATATATATATATATATTTATAAAATGGGTAGGAAAAATTATGTCTGCTGATTAGTAGGCTCCCATCACATGACTGTGTGTATATCAGAGCGCGACCGCACACCTGCACTTTTACCCTCCAAAACAATTTTGACATTTTTATAAGATAGATAAACCACTCTGGAGGTGTCTGGACACGCCTGATACACGCACGCCTTTGGGAGGCTGATGCACTGCCTGCAGCCTTGTGCGATCAACGCACACCAAGGCGCAAGGCATAACAGAGCGCGACCACACACCTCAGAGTGGTATATCTATTACATATACATACATACATATATATATATGTGTATATATATATATATATATATATACACACACACATATACATATATATATATATATATGTTTTCATGTGAAATCATACCTATTGCATCTGCCATGGGATGTTATGATCATTCTATTTATATGATTATTTTAAGATTCCCCTTTTCTGAAAGCAATTGAGAAGGGGTTATAATAATAATTATCTTGCAGGCTTTGGGCACTGACTTGTTATTTATAAGATGTGTCTCTTTAACACTTGGTTATTTATTTATTTATGTAGTTGCTGGTTTTATGACTTTCTACGTGCCAAAGTAGAAGTGGGTTTACAGCTTCTCTGTTTAACCTATACTTAGTCGATCTTATCTACGTGAAATATATGTCCTTCCTCTTGAACCTAAGAGAGCTTGCACTCAGCCTGTCCAAGCAAACAGGTGTGACCTTATGCCATTTGCATGTTGTAATAGACTGTAATAGCCACTAAAAAACTACACAAATAAACAAACCATAGTTTCACTTATCTTCACTTTTGCCCTTATCCGCATGCCTTAGACTATGTTAGGTGGAAGCATTTCAACCTTCAACTTTTTTCTTTCCCTGACTTTGATCCTTCTCATACCTCTGTAATTAACCAATACACATCTACAGGTTAAAGGTGTCAAATCTCTGTAGTTCTTTAACATCAGCCTCTGGTTAAAAAAAGAGCTTATTTGCTCAGTTTGCTAAAATGCCTGAAGAAGGGACCTTTATGGCCCTGAAAGCTGGTGCACCGTAACATCTACGTACAATTTCCTTGTTAGTCCAATAATAGGTATTACAATCAATTCAACATATACATAAAGGAAAGTGTCCTTGTTCTGTATAGGGAATTCAGTCCATCAGTTTAAAATTCTCTCCTTTTGCAATTGCAACTGCATGGTACAAACAGTGCATGTAGAATAAGTTACATACAACACAACACATTATATACAGACAAAACATATCTGAATTAAAATGTGTAGACAGATAACAGCCAGATCAATTATAACATTCACAGTGGCTTACAACAATTTGGTAATAAAGGCTTTAAATCATGAAGCAGATATAATACATACTGAGGTTCATACTGAAGTGGTACAGTAGAAGAGCAGCATGCCAACGCCCCCATGTAATGCTCCTGTTGCAATGCCCATAATACCTAAGGTTTTCAGCAAACAAAATTAACTTAACAAGTTTATCTTTAAATGCCTGCTTATTATTACTAATCACTAAATCATAAGGAAGTGAATTCCAACAGCTGACAATTCTATGTGAGAAATAATGTTTTCTTTTTAAACTGTTAAAATTGTGTCTTTTTATTTGAAATGAGTGGCTTCTCATATTAACTGAACAGTGCTTAAATTTGAAACCCATTTTATTCATCAGATTCGAAACCTGAACCATTTCGCGCATTAGTAACAAGTCCCCGCTTAAGAGTCCCATCTCAAGGGTCGTTAGACATAGATATGTTAATCTGTCTGGATAACTCAAGTCCTGAAGTCCTGTTATGTGTTTTGTTGCTCTTCTCCGAACTCTCTCCAATTGTTAAACATCCTTCAGCTTGTATGGGCACCAGAACTGGGAGCTATAATTTAAGTGAGGTACAATACAATTCAATTTAGTCAGTTTTTGTATTTGAACCAGGAATAAGGTATTGCAGTTGACAATGTGAACATTCCAACTTTAGTTCATGCTTTTGCGGCATAGTACCTGAACAGATCATTAGATCTTAAATCACACTATAATTCTTAAACAGTTAAAAGTCTGTGAGGTAAACATGGATGCTGACCAAGAGCACTTTAAAAACAAACTAATACCAGTGTTGGAGTCTCCATACTGTCAGTGACACTGAAACCAAAGAATCTAATATGCAACTGTAACCACCCCCACCCACGAGGTATGCTAACTAGGCCTAGAGATGATAAAGGGCAAAGTTTGTCATGCCTTTGTGTGAATGGCACCCGGATTTGTGTTTGGAAATGGGCTTGGAAACTGGCATGGTGCCTCTACCTATTGGGATCCAAATGACATAGCACTGCCAGGGTGTTTCCCAGTAGAAAATAAATACAGTCCCCACCCCCTTTGACAGGGAACACGATAGCACAATCCCCTCTCCCATTTATCACTCTAAGCATACAAATAAACAGCAAGGCAATAATGGCAAAATATATCAGCAGTTGCAAATAAATATCCAATGGAATTATTTTGTGGTTGGAGAACCACAGCTTATCACTGAGCTGTCTTAGGCAAACTACACAGTGAGAAGCCAGTCAGAAAAGACTTGCCTGATTCTGTATGAGGCTGAGAAACTTGCTATACTGCAGAGAACAAACAAGAACACATTTGAGGAACTGGGAACCTGGTAAGACATAATATTGTTGGGAACTTGTTAGGAAGGTAAGCTACGCTTTCTACAGAAAGTTTCATTTTTTCTTATCGGCATTAAGAAGAGAATTGCAGGATTCCATTAAAGTGTAGTAATTTTATAACCAGAGGGGGTGAAATACAACTGAAGTTACTTGATTCCTGTGCTTGAGACCTACGATTTGAAAGGATATTTGTGTAACATTTTAGAAGTGTCCTGCTGGCTGAGGAGTGAGTTCATTTTTATCCCTGGATTCAGTAGAGTGGTTTGTGTAGGAGCAGTGGTCTAGTAAATTGTGGTGTTGGTTGAATTACTATAAAGGGCAGTACTCACCAGGGTGGTGGAGCAGTGGTGTATTTGATTGTTTCTAACAGTCACCAGTGGTTGTGGCCTACCCACCCACCTTCCCCTCACCCCACCCACCCCAGGTGTGGCATTTCCTTTGTAGCCAAGGTTCTGACATCACTTCCTCAACAGGTCTTGGGGCAGAACTGTCATATTCTTAATAACCCAGCACAGTGCATAAAGGGTAAGTACACACCCCAAAAAAAAGAGATATTTTCTAGATTACTCATTGTATATTATAAGGGAGAGGGACAAGTGGGGAGTGGTGCAATGCACTGGCTGTGGGGCAGCAGTTTTCCAAGAGACATTCTGGAACCTGCGTTGCTGCCCTATTTTCAGGCACTATCAGCTCTGAGGGTGGAGGTTGCCCACCTCCATGCTGAACTGGCGAGGACTAAGGAGGCCTCTACCACCCAAAGAGCACCAGTTCCACAACCACTGCCTCAGAGGTTGCCAAGTGTGAAGAGCAGTTGGACCACAGTGGGTTCTGGGAGGGTGAGGGTGGTGGAACAGAGACGTAGCCCCCTAGTTGTACCTCTATACAAATCATATGTCAGTCTGGCAAATCATGGTTCCTCTATGATGACACCCTCAGTGGAGACCAAGAAGAATGATGGGGACATCCACAAGGAGACCCACAAAAGGGTGGCAAGGGACACCACAGGGGAAGGAAACAGCTTCTGAAAGGGGACTCAATTGTTAGGGGTGTAGACCTGGGGAAGGGAGAGGAGAGGGAAGTAAGGTGCCTGCCTGATGCCATGGCTTGGAGGGACAGGAAGCAAATCCTCAGGATTGCAGAAGCAGCATCACAGGAGAGGGAACTAGATATCATCGTCCACCTTGGGACAAATGACCTAGCTAGGCATGAGATCAGTGCAGTTCAGGATGAATTTGTGGAGTTGGGGAGGGGCCTCAGACAGGTAGCAAGCACGGTAGCCTTCTCAGAGGTGCTGCCAGTCTATGGCAGGGGTAAGGCTATGGTACTGCACACCATGCAGTTTAATGAATGGTTGCAAAACTGGTGCAGAGCACAGGGCTTTGGCTTCATTGGGGACTGGGGGTCCACCTGGAGAGATGAAAGTCTATACTGGTATGATGGTCTGCATCTGTCCAGGAAGGGAACAAGCTCCTAGGTGACAGGTTTAAATGCTTCCTTGGCAAGCTTTTAAACTAGCCAAGGGGGGAGGTGCTGATAGGAAGCAGGAAAGTTCAAGCCTCCTCCCAAAAAACATGGCAGGTATTAGGGTAAACACTGAGGTACAGAGCTTGACAGAGGGCAGGACAGGGGTAAATGGAAAAATAGACAAGGGCAATAAGAGCAGGGATGGGGTAAAAAAGGATAAAGCCAACATTAAATGGAGGGCAATGAGTACCAATGCCCGTAGTCTTGGAAACAAGCTTCCTGAGCTAGTAGCCCTGATGGAAGAGGAACACTTGGATATTGTGGCAGTCATAGAAACATGGTACACGGAGAACCATGACTGGGATGTCAACATACCAGGCTACACAATCTACAGACGGGACAGTGAGAGTAAAAGAGGAGGTGGAGTAGCTCTCTACATAAGGGAAGAGATCAAAGCTACAGAACTAAAAAGTAAAGGGGGAGGACAAGAGGCACTCTAGGTCACCTTGGAGACAGGGAATGGCATCACAATCCGCACTGGGGTTGTATACAGACCCCCATCTCAAGGGGAGGAAATGGACAAGAAAATGATAGAGGGCATTCTCAAAATGGCTGAAAAAGGGGAGATACTGTCGATGGGGGACCTGAATATGCCAGATGTTAACTGGATGAGATGGACTGCAGCCACATCCAAGAGCAGGGTCATTCTTGATGCCCTACAGGGGGCATGCCTTAGACAGCTAGTGGTGGAACCCACTCGGGAGGGAGCAATATTAGACCTGGTACTCTCAAATGGAGAGAGGATCACAAATTTAGAAGTCAGTAGACATCTGGGAACAAGCGAACACTGCACAGTGTGCTTCACAATAAACACAACCATGGAGACAAGCCATACAAAGACAAGGATACTGGACTTTAGAAGGGCTGACTTTGGCATAATGGGTGAATACCTGAGGAATGCATTAGCAAATGGCCAGAAAGGAAGAGTGGAAGAACAATGGAGAAAAATCAAAACTACCAACATGGAGGCAACAAGCTTTTGTGTAAAACAAATAAAGAAAACAAAGTGGAATAAAAAAACACTATGGCTCTCAAAATAGGTGTCAGGGAAGGTTAAGGAGAAAAAGGCTGCATTCAAAAAGTATAAGGAATCACAGAAGCAGCATGACAGGGAACTGTATCAATTAAAGCAGAAAGAAGTGGGGAAGGCAGTCAGAAAAGCAAAGGCCCAAAGCGAGGAAAAGATAGCCAACTCCGTTAAGAAGGGGGATAAAATCTTTTATAGGTACATTAGGGAGCATAGAAAGGTTAAGGGAGGGATAGTGACGATTAATAAAGGAGAGAAGAGGTGGGCAGAGGAAGACAGTGAAAAGGCAGAGATACTTAATTAATACTTTTGTCAGTATTCACAAAAGAAGAAGAAGAGGAGGAGTTACCTAAACCAAACAATAGAAGCACTCTGGGTAGTGGGGTTGATGCCAGTCCAGAGTCCTGAAAGAATTCCTAAAATTCAAGGTGGACAAAGCAATGGGGCCTGACGGGATTCACCCTAGAATCCTATAAGAACTAAGGGAGAACCTAGTGACACCACTGACCAAACTTTTTAACAAATCATGGGAGGATGGAGTGGTACCTGAGGGCTGGAGGAGGGCAGATGTGATTCCCCTTCACAAAAGTGGCAGCAAGGCAGAAGCAGGAAACTACAGACCTGTTAGTTTGACCTCAGTGGTGGGGAAAATGATGAAATCACTTCTGAAAGAAAGAATTGTTGAGTACCTAGAGGCCAGCAGGGTACAGGACCCAAAGCAGCATTGATTCACAGCAGGAAGGTCATGTCAGATGAATCTAATTGATTTCTTTGACTGGGTGACCAAAGTAATAGACCAGGGAGGGGCTGTGGATATGGCCTACCTAGACTTTAGCAAGGCATTTGACACAGTCCCGCACAATTGATTATTAATCAAGTTAGCCAGCCTGGGAGTGGGTCCCAGGGTGGTAGCCTGGTTAGCAAAGTGGCTGCACAACAGGACACAGAAGGTAATAGTGAATGGAACACATTCCGAAGAAAGGGGGGTTACTAGTGGAGTACCTCAGGGCTCAGTACTGGGTCCAGTCCTCTTTAACGTCTTTATAGGTGACATTGCAGAGAGTCTGAAAGGAAAGGTATGCCTCTTTGCAGATGACACAAAGATCTGTAACAGAGTTGATACACAAGGTGGGGTGTAGAAAGGATGAGAAGGGACTTGGCAAGGTTGGAGGAATGGTCAGACATATGGCAACTTAGATTCAATGCAAAGAAGTGCAAAGTAATGCACCTGGGAAATAAAAATCCAGGAGAAGAGTACACAATAGCAGGAGGTACTAACAACAACAATAATGGAAAGGGACCTGGGGGTAGTCATATCAGATGACCTAAAGGTGGGTAAGCAATGTGAGAAGTCGGTAAGGAGAGCCAGGGGGATACTGGGATGCATAGGGAGGGGCATCACAAGTAGAAAAAGGGAAGTGGTTATCCCTTTGTACAGACAGTTGGTGAGACCTCATCTGGAGTACTGCATGCAGTTTTGGAGACCTCATCTACACAAGGACATAGACAGGATGGAAGCAGTCCAGAGGAGGGCAACTAAAATGGTGTAGGGTCTACATCAGAAACCATATGAAAAAGACTGAGCTTAATATGTATAACAAAATGGTTATATTAAATGCACGCTGAAAATAAAAAATAGAGTTTAGGAGAAAAAGGCTCTATTTTCTATTTTCAGTGTGCATTTAGTATAACCATTTTGTTGTCCTTTTAGACCACATGCTGACGCAGCACCTTGTTTTTGTTTTTTAATATGTATACCCTTGATGAAAGGAGGGACGGGGGGACATGATAGAAACTTTTAAGTACCTCAAGGGAATCAACAAAGTCCAGGAGGGTAGCATCTTTCAGAAAAAGAGACGTGTAAGAACAAGGGGGCACAATTTGAAGATAGAGGGGGGATGGCTCAAGTGTAATGTGAGGAAATGTTTTTTCATGGAGAGAGTGGTGGATGTATGGAACAGCCTTCCTGGAGAGGTTGTGGGGTCTAAAACAGTGGGGGAATTCAAACATGCATGGGACAGACATAATGCAACTATAGTGGGGAGTTGCAGGAAGTAGGCTGTTGGTTAACTAGAATCTGCAGCTTATCCAATAGGTAGGGAAATGGGCAGACTGGATGGGCCAAGTGGTCCTTATCTGCCATCAAAGTCTTTGTTTTTATATTTCTAAGATACAGGACAAGGGAAGCAAAGGTTAAAATAAACAAGGACAGCAGTTTGCATTCACTCCCACTGTAAGGTGTGTCTCAGCACCTCTCCCCCGCCAGTGTACCAGTTAACCCCACAGACCCTCTGGGCACTCCCAGTTACAGTTCAAGTGTGCACACAAATACAGAGTTGTAGGCCTGTGACACTTGGACCTTGGTGTAAATTCAGTTGTTGGTTGCAGCTGCTGACACACAAATTATTCAGCTGGATGGACAGTAAAACAGTGGCTCCTGGCTGTAAGCTACAGCTGTGGACATGATTGTAAGGTTGTGCAAGAATGCCCAGAAAGTATCTAGTCAGCTAGCTAAACAATAGGAATGATAAGTTCTGCGGGTAAAACCCAGAACTCACAACCTTTATATGACAGCCTGGTGCTGTTTCTGGGGGACTTCTCCCCTGCTTAGGCAGATGATGGCTCGATGGCGCACTGCCAGTGGTGAAGGGTGCAGGTTGTGATTACTTGGGATGATGGGAGCTCTGTTCTGCAAGCTGGTTACAGCTGCAGTGGACACAACGCACTTCCAGTGGAAAGGTGTAGGCTGTGATGCTGCAGATGATGATCCTCTTGACTCCACGTAAGGACTTGCCTTTACCCACCTTAACAGGTAGGCATTCACTCAGGACATTGGTTCATTCCCCTGTCAGGATAAAATCCTAACAGTAGTAAAAGGCAGTAACACACCACCCTTCCAGATGCAGAGTAACTTTCAAGGCAACCTTTGCTTTAATACAGACCTAGAGCCCAGGCTTGGCACTCTAGCCACATCAATCCCCTTTTCCAGGGGTCTAAAGTCTATTTTGGACAAATATTTCAGTCAGACAGGAACAGCAAGTGAGAGCTTGTCATAAATGCTCTCCTCTCCTCAGAGGTTTCATTTCAGACAAATCTGCTTTATTTCCACATGCCTCTCCCTTGTGCAGAAATCCAGGGATTAAACATCAGTAGTTAGCATCTCATGAATTATTCATTGTGTTAAACCCCTGGCTCTCAGTGGCTGTCAGTTCCTGGAGAAAAACACGCACACATGTCCTGAGCCAGCTTGCGATTCAGAGCTATTTTGCAGAGCTGAGTTCCAAATAGACTTCAGTTTCCCAGCAACAGGATGTACTGATTTAGTTATTTCACAGAGCTGAACTAGTCCCTTTACTGATGTCAGTTTCCCAGGGACAGGATCAACTAATTTAGTTGTTTTGCTCTTTGTGCAACTTTGAGAGCTGCTTTATTAAGCAACCTCCTTGCTGCGGACTCCATGATTCTGAAGGTATTCTAGGAGCTTGCTGAGTGAAGAGAGGTGGCAGTGCACCAGCCACTGTGAGAAAGGCACTGAACAAGCCCACAGAACAAATGACAGTGTCCAGTCCAGTCCCGGGTCCCACAGCTACAGCCTGGACTGGGACTCGGGTGAAGAAGCAGTGCAGGAGAAGGCGACAGCAGTGTTCCAAAGAGGCCAAAGGCATGCCCCCTTTTAGGAGGAGGTTACACAATGATGGGTTCTTCACAGAAGACTGTTGATCAATCTAACTGAGCTGTGATAAAGAGGAGACAATCTATTAAGCAAAGTGGTGATGTCATTTCGATAGATAAACTCTTTATAATCAAGTTGTGCCAAAAATAGGAACATATGAAATAGGATTGAGCCAGCAAGAAAAGGTCTTGTGGTCTGTCATGTCTGCTCGCGTTTGCAGACCCCTCAGTATCTACTGGGGAATATGCCCACCTCCTTGTTATCCACTTCTCCCTCACCATTAATGTTCCACCCCCCCCGCATTTCCCCAACATGCAACACTTCCCTTTACTCCGTCGCATCCTGTCTTAAAGTTCCCCACAGTCTTCAGGAAACAACTTCCTCTGGCAACTCATTCCATTTTACCACCACCCTCTTGGTGAAAAAGTGTCTCCTCATTTCCCTCTTGAATTTTCCCCACCAACCAGCTTGAGGTAGGGCCCCCTAGTGGTCCTGTTCCCACCAAGGTTGAAAAGATGCTCAAAGCTCACTTTATTGAAGCCTTTAAGGTATTTGAAGGATTCAGTAAAATCACATATTGTACTGAGTGTGAAGAAAGACAGATGACTGATGGGTAAAAAAACATCTGTGGAAGGACTATTCTACATTATTTAGCAACATTTTTGTATATTTTTTGTGGCTTTCAAAATGTTTGGAATTTTCTTTTTTTTTTTAAGTTGCCTATGGGCCTATTTTATGTAAGCAATAAGACATGGCTGGGTGTTGGTAGTACTGAGATACCTGTACACCCAGAGGTACGCCTCTGGGTGTGCAGTATCTCAGTCCAACCAACAGCCAGAAATATCTTATTGCTTACTTATCCTGAACCTCTCCATTGTTCAGCAAGTTGTTATTCAACCTCTGAGGCCTTTGCTCAGGGGTGAGGGCTGCCTGCCATAATGGTAATGTTGACAATATGTGCCAAATGATCTCAAGTTTCCACAACTTGAGTACTGTTATATTGTACTGGGACATTTTAGAAATAAAAAATAATCAATTTGAGTGGTTAAATTATTACAAATGTAAGTATCCACTCCCTTACAGTGGATTGTTCTATATCCATCCTTAAGACCAGCTGTCTTTACCATCTCAGACAGGGCATTCGAGTCACAATAAATTTTCTTTTTCTGTCCAACTGTGTCTGTCAAAGATTCTCCACAGATAAAATCTCCAACTAAAAAGACCATTTTGTTTGTATACAAATAGGGCTCAACCTCAGAAAATAAGACAACCCATGAGGTTTTGGTTTGGGGTATAGAAATGCAGATAAAACAGTAAGATGCGCTACATTAAACTGCATCTACCAGCAAGGCTCTACCTGGTGAAATGCTGACTGCTTTCTACACTGAAAAAACAAAACCCCTGAATAAAATCACAGCCCCATAGCATGTTACTGTATCCTGTGACCAGAAAGCTGTTCTTGCTACCAAAAATGTACTTGCCTGTTTGAGTTCAAATTCATTTTATGGCTGTGGGCGGAGCCTACAGCCATCTTGCTCTAGCTTGAAAACTGGGATATCGAGG
This sequence comes from Neoceratodus forsteri, assembly GCA_016271365.2. Taxonomy (NCBI): domain Eukaryota; kingdom Metazoa; phylum Chordata; order Ceratodontiformes; family Ceratodontidae; genus Neoceratodus; species Neoceratodus forsteri. The sequence goes on along the minus strand of CM057449.1, from coordinate 533,833,989 downwards.
AATACATTTTTTAGTACTTTTCAGTGTATCCTTCCATAAATGCAAATCACAATGACAGTTAATAAAATACTCCCTTCTCTCTGTTTACAATGTTGGAGACAGAACTCCAAGCTGCTTTTCACTTAGAGTAAATGTGCACACATTCCAAACAAATCTAAATATCATTAAAACTATTCAAAGTGCATAAATATAACTGGCTTGTTTAGTAAATCAGGCACATGGATTTGCTAGAACAAGTAATAATCATCAGCCATGTAACATTAGATAGTTCTAACAGGCAGCGCCTGGCTTGAAGTCTCACCTCGAACTGACCTACTGGAGCTAGCCTGTATCAGCTTTCCATCTCTCCTAAGAATCTCCTAACAGTCATTAACCCTTTACTCGCAGAACATCTCTCCTAAGAATCTCCTAGCAGTCATTAACCCTTTACTCGCAGAACATCTCTCCTAACAGTCATTAACCCTTTACTCACAGAACATCTCTCCTAAGAATCTCCTAACAGTCATTAACCCTTTACTCGGAGAACATCTCTCCTAAGAATCTCCTAACAGTCATTAACCCTTTACTCGCAGAACATCTCTCCTAAGAATCTCCTAACAGTCATTAACCCTTTACTCACAGAACATCTCTCCTAAGAGTCTCCTAACGGTCATTAACCCTTTACTCACAGAACATCCCATTTTCTAAAAAAAAAAAACAGAAGAGTGAACAAACATATACTAACCTGAGCTTATTGTGAAGTCCTCTAGCTATGTATTATCTCATAACATGCACTATCTCCTGTACTTGTGGTCTATTATATTCATGCACTGTAAATAGATTATACTGATAGCATGCAGTATCTTTTTCCATTTGTAACAGTATTTGTTCTGACTAGTTTTTTAGGCTCTTACTAACTATAGCATCATCAGTTCTTCCCTAACAAATAACACCTGGTGTATGTGTGCCACACAGAATGGTGTAAGTGGACTTTGCACATTCTTCTACATTGTAAATCAGTATGTAGTTAGAAGTAATATGTGTGGTATTTAGAAACTGTTTTGTTATCTCATTTAATAAAGTGTAGACATGTTTGTTTAAGTGATGAATTAACTCCAGAGCCTGAATATATATACAGGCTGCATGTTTTATGTTCGATCTTCCCATGACTCCCAGCAGTCTGACTTACAGGAAGACATGATCTCTGACTGTACAATGCAATCACTAAACATTTCAATAAAATTCATCTTTCTCTGTGCTGTATATTACAGTGTAGTCCAGTCTATATTGTTAATTTCTGACATGACCACCCTTACTCCTTGTACAACTTGTAATAATGGGAAAATGACTCCAATGTAATAGCATCTGTGTGCAGCAATAAAAGCGGCATTTCTAAATCTCAGATCTGAAGTAACAAACTGCAGTGATCTGAAATGTGTCATAGAAAACATGACAATAAAAAATGGTACAGTAAGTAACATTTTTATTGATCCCTGCTTCTGCCCACCCCTCACTCTCACACCCAGCCTCCTAGCTAGCTCTACTTACTGACCCCCCGCCCTACCACCGGACCCTCACCCAGCCTGCCACTAACCCTCAGTGACCACTAGGAGTCACTATTTCCACCCTGGTTTTGGCCCAAACTCAGCCTACTCTGAACCCCCCCAGAACCTGGATCCCCATTCTCACCCAGGTCCTAGTTCACCCACCATGTCTCGAACCTTGTATCCTGTCCACCAGAGTCTGTAACACTACCACTACTCCAAAGTGCTATCCATGCTTTCTGAGGGGCATCCAAGATACTTGAACCTTTTCTGCCCTGCTGCTACCTTAGGCATTATGTTTGTACACCTCCTCCTCAAATGTCTCCCCCTCATTTACATGCTAGTACCCACATCCCATCAGCCAGACATCTCCCCTGGCCCACTTGTACCAGCACCTCCAACTCTCCCTAACTTAGTCCGATCCCACCCTACACTGACCATGTACCCTGGCCCATGGCACCCACCCCCTAGCTGCCCCCCCAACTGCCTACCCTGGCTCCCCATAGTTGCAACTCGTCCTCGCCCTCCCGACCCTTTAAACCCTGCTCATTCCTTGTTCTCCTATGGCCTTCTCCCCATCCCAGCGTACCTCCCAGAAGTTGACATACTGCCACCCCCTGGTCAGGGCCTTGGTCTTCCTACTACTCCTATCTGGTAATATACTAATCCTGCCCCCTCTAGCCCACCTGCTAGGTCCACTGATCTCCGCATAGCCTCCATGAACATATGCAGCCTACCGAAAAAATGTGATGCCCTCCAGTGCTGGGCCATGTTACATCAACCAGACATCATAGCCCTGGTTGAAACCTGGCTGTTCAAATCCACCCCTGACTCCTTTGTCTCCCTTTCAGGCTACACCCTATACTGGGAGGACCGAGTAGGCAAATGCGGGGGTAGCTGTGCGATCTATACCCGGGACACAATCATTGAACAAGCGCTCCCTGCCCCCGTTCTTGTGAATGGGGCCCAGGCCCTTACCCTTAAACTCACTCCTGACCCCTCCAGGGGTCCTCTCTATCTCACCACATCCTACATTCCCCCAAAGAACCAGAACCCAGTGCTGATACCTATAACAGAATATCTTGCCACCCTCCACCACAAGGCAGAACAAATCCTAGTGGGGGACCTTAACGTGAACTTGTTCAGTGCCTCCTCTTCCACTAGCTGAGATTCCTTCGCTGCCCAAGACCTGACACAACTCATCTCCCAGCCCACTAGAGTTAGCCCAAAGAGAGGTACCAGTACCCTTCTGGATGTAATTATCACCAACCGCCCCCAAAAAATCCATAACATCCAGGTCCTCCCAGACTCCATATGTGACCACTCCCCCTATCCTATTCCTTTGGGCAGCCCCCACTCCCAAACCCATAGCCCAGACCACACTACACAGGTGCCTCCACCCTGGTGGGCTGATAAAACTCAAACAGTTTCTCGCCCAGATTAATTGGTCCCCCATTCATCATGCACCTGACATTGACACTGCCCTTGCCTTTTTCTCCCAAACCTTTAACAAGGCCTGTGACCTCTTTGCATCCCTCACCAAAATTTGATCCAAAAAACATAATGCACCCTGGGTTACCCCTGCCCTACTACAAATGCTCAGAAATAGGGATAACCTCTGGCACCTTGCCACTGAAACAGGCTGGATGGCTGATAGACAGGCCTACAATGCTGCTCGGAACAGGTGCTCATGGGCCATCGATAATGCCAAGGCCGACCATTACCAGGACATCCTCACCTCCTCCTGGGGGTCTGCCCAGACTTTCTGGGACAATATTAAACAGCTAAATGGGAAATCACACTCCCCTCCTCCATCCCAGCTCACTATTGATGGCTCTACCTCCTCCGACCCTGCCTGCATTGCTAACTGCCTTAACACCTCCTTTACTGACCTTAGCTCTGTCCTCCCCAGTAATTTCTTTGACCCTCCCCCCGGCCTAACTCCCCCTGTCCTCCAATGCCCCAGCTTCCACCTACGCAAGGTATCTGCCCAGGAAGCCAGACCTCTCCTAATTAAAGTGTTAAATAGCAATAATTCTGGTAGCGATTCCCTGGACCCCAGTATTCTCCGGCTGGTGCTGGATGAAGTCCTTACCCCACTCACCAGCCTACTTAACCAATCCCTCTGCCTGGGGCAATTCCCCACTGCATGGAAAACAGCCATAGTCACACCCATTCATAAAGGGGGTGACAGGTCCTCCGCTGGCAATTACCAACCAATCTCCATCCTCCCCCCCCCAAAGCCCCAGAAAAAGTGGTGGCCATTCAAATCACTGAATATCTGACTAAACATAACATCTTATGCCCAGAACAGCATGGCTTCCATGCTGGTCACAGTACCAGCACTGCATTAGTTGAGTTATCCAATTTTCTACACTCCTCCCTGGACACCATCTCCCTAGCTGGCGCAGTGTTCGTTGACCTCTCAAAGGCCTTCGACACTGTCTCCCATCCTCTTCTGATGGATGCCCTCTGCCACATTGGTTTCTCTGCTGGCCCCTCGCATGGTGTGAGCTATCCGCTCGCTCCCAGTAATGTCAAAATCAATGGGACACTCTCTGAAACTCATCCATCCACTCAGGGGTACCCCAGGGCTCCGTCCTGGGCCCCCTACTCTTTAACTCTATCTAAACACAATACCCAGTGCATGCTCTGGCAAAATTCTTATGTATGCAGACGATGCTGTCATTCTTGCCACCCACCGCAATCCTATCTCCCTCCAGGACTCTCTACAACAATCCTACAATGATGCCAAAGCCTGGTTTAAGGAGCACAGACTCATCATTAATCTAAAAAAAACCAAAACAATGCTCTTCGCCCACCCCCAAAACAAAGCATGCAACTACCCACTCCCTATCCTCACTAGTACCAAACAACCACTTGGACAAGTCTGCTCCTACAAATACCTTGGGGTTACCATTGATTCAGCCCTCACCTTCCACACCCACATTAATGCCCTTGTATCCACCACTAACACACGGCTTGGCATCCTCTACTGCTATAAAAATTGCCTCCCCCCGATGCTCTCCGACTTGCTGTTACGTCTTCAATACTGTCCCTTGTAGACTATGGCCTGCCAGTTTATGGTGCTGCTGACACTACTGCCCTCAACAAAATTCGCCTCACCCTAAATAAGGCCTACAGGCTGATTACTGGCGCCCCCAGGCTCACACATACATGTCAACTCTACGACGAGGCAAAACTCCTTAACCTAGATGAATGGCTACACTACCAAACCTGCCTCCTCACAAAAAAAACTCTACTCGGGCTCTCCCCTCCCAGGGTGACAGCCTCCATACACCATACCCCACCCACTATCACAACCCGAACCTCCAACAAGACCACTCTACTGGTCCTCAGATACAGGACCACCCATGGTCAGAGGTCCTTCTGCTACAGAGCCTCATCCTGGTTTAACTCTCTCCCTGCTTCCATCTCCAATGCCCCCACAATCTCCAGCTTCAAAACTGCCCTTTGGAGCCAACTGTTTAACACTCGCAGCTGCTCCTGTCTCTAAATGGGGCCTCAATCTCTCTACACTTGACCACGCCCACTGGGCGGCACTCCACCTCATCCCCCCCACTTTCTCCCTCTGTGCACCCTGCCTCTGTTAAAACCAGCATGTGCTCAGCTGTATCACTGTAATTGCTATTAATTGCATAATGTATGAAATCATTTCTGTGTACCTCTAGTCAGTGACTTGTATTCTGTAACCTAAAATTGTTCTGTTTGTCCTCAATGTGACGAGGTACCTTTGGAAATGAGCCTCTGGCTCAAACGTTGTAAACCAATTTACAAATAAATAAATAAATATAAGTCATTACAATTATAAATACATATATTGGAATCAATTAACTTACACAACCATATAAAATTCCATATTAAAACATCTCTCATACAACATTTATATATTCAACTTCGTTAATACATTTACATATATAGTATCCACATTTATTAAATACATTTAAATGCCAATTCAATTGGACTGTACTCAAATAGATTATCCCGCCCCTTAAGATAAGGCGGTCCTCACATGCAGTTTTTTTCTGCTTGATTATTTTGAGAAAAGAGGCCACAGTATATAGTATTTTCAAGTTATGGGATTTTAACAAAAAAATTAATCATAATTTCCGGTTCTAACTCGATATTACTTAAAATCACCCCAATATCCTGCTTCTGTCTTTTTCGTATAGAGGACATAATATTAATAAATGTCTACTAGTGTCTTTATCTAATCCACATCTACATAATATTTCCCCCACTATTTTCTCTTTGCCATAAATATTTAGTTTCCAGTTACTTATTATATACTCAAATCTTGCACGAGTCAACAATTTCCTAGACTCAGGATTGGCCACTGATCTCAAATAATACTCCAATTCATGTGATTTCTTGTCTTTTTAACATCCATTCATTCACTTTATACTATTTACACAATGGCAAATCCGACTGGATATAATAATCTCTGATCCTCTCTTTAATTCTCAATTTCATTAATTCTGCAGGAGAAATCATACTTTCCGGTATTATCTCTAATATTTCCAATGGTTTTATTGATTTTCAACTATTACCATGCTTGGAAATAACCTATTTAGTTGACTGTACTCCGTTGCCTCTTCCATACGTAGTCTGATTTTGATTACTCGTAGTATATACGTTCAACCAATAGTTCACTTGTCTTTTTTTATTTCACATTCCAGTTGAAGTTGACCTAGTTCCGCTCTAACCATTGCTGATGGAGTTCCATTGGGAAGGCCCAAGATTTTTTTATAAAATTTGTTTAGTACACTTTCTAGTTTTGAAATATCATGAAGTCCCCAGATGTCTGCCCCGTAGAGCATTTGAGGTTTAACTTTTGCATTTAAAACTCTTAAAATTCCTTTTATTGACTGCCCTCCATCTTTGTACACAAATGTATTCAATTTTGGCATAAATCTATTGACTTTATTTTGTATTTCTTTAATGTGTTTATTCCATGTTCCATCCTGGGATAAAACTATACCTAAATAACAAACATTTTTAACCACCTCCAAGGTGAATCTATTTATTCTATATTGATAATCTTTTTTATTCCCTCCAAAAACCATTACTTTGGTGTTTTCATAATTTAAAATTAAATCTGCCTTCTTGCATTCTCCTACAAATTTTATTAGCATTCTATTTAAGCCTCTGAAGCTTGTAGATAATAAAGCTACATCATCAGCAAAGGCTAGATAAGCACAAGGCTTTTCTCCTATTCTTGTTAAATGATAACCTGGATCATACAATTTACTTAATATTGTTTGGAAATATACATTAAACAACAATGGTGAAAGGGTACATCCCTGCTTTACCCCTCTATTGGTTTGAAACCATTCTGTTAATTGTCCCTTTGTAGAAGATCTCACACTTGTATAATTGTCTTGATATAATTGTACAATCATTCCTATAATGTCCTTATCCACTTCTAATCCCTTTAGTCTTTCCCATAACATACTCTGATTTACTCGGTCAAATGCAGTATTTAGATCCACAAAAATACAGTATAACTTTTGTTTTTTGATCGTGATATATTTTTTGACTAAATGCACCGGTGTCTAACATTGATCTATCATGGACTGACCATGTTTGAATCCCGCTTGTGCTATATCAATAATATTATTTTCTTCAACCCATGTTGTTAATCTATTATTTAATATCTTGGTAAATATATTTTCTGTACTATCTATAAGACTAATGGGTCGATAACATTCTGGCCTTTTTTTTCTCCCCTTTTTTGAATATGGGTACTATTATATTTAATTTCCAACTTGCTGGTGTCATTCCTTTTTCCCAAATTTTATTGAATAGTAATGTCAAATAAGGAACCCAAGTTTGAGCTGTATAAAAAAATAACATCAAAGGGTATCCCATCCAGGTCTGGGGCTTTATGTTTTTTAAAAGTATCCAAAATCTCCCATATATCCTTTTCCATAATCGTAATTTTGTCTTGATTTTTATTAGTAATATCAAGTCCATCCTTGCCCTGCTGTTCACCTTCATTCTGAGGATTTTGATTCCTCCTATTTGTTGCAAAAAATAAGCCTTTATAATATTTTACCCACATATCCGGCTCTATTAATGTGGTTATTTTATCATAATGTGTTATACCTTTATTAACTATATTCCAAAATGTCTTAGAATCATTTGATGTTACAGGCTCCTCTAGTTCTACCCATATTTTGGAACGGTATCTTTCTTTATTTACCTTCAATACCATTTTGTACTCTTTTCTTATTTTGTTCATTTCTTTGTTCTTATTTACTGTCAAACTCCCTTTTAGGGCTCTTCATAACCCATTAAATTTCCTCTTAGCATTTCTACATTCTTTATTATACCATAGGCAAAAACACAAGAATCAAGCACTCAAAAAAGCCAAAAATAAACGCGCAAAAACTCAAGGCATAGCAGCAATGAAAGACCGCAGCACACTACCCCAGTGCTTCGAGTCCATTCCGGGACATTTCATCAAGAGGCGGGGATCTGGTGCTCCGGGTCTTCCTTTTATTTAGAAAGAGCCTTAAAGTGATAAGTGACATATTTTTAACATATTTCTTTTATATATATATACTGATCAACACAGTAACCCCCAAATGCCAAACACCCTATGTGAATAATAACATAAATGCCTTCTTTATAAAATACAATAACAAAAATTCCAATCAAGGTTATTTAGCACAACAATTGGTATGAGAGGTCAAATAGAGATGACAGAGGTCAGACTTTGAAAGCAATAAAGTGAAGTCAAAATAAAGAAATAAACAAATATCCATCAATTTGGATCTGAGCAAGGTCAACAATTAATTTAGTTTTTATTTCTATCACCATTATTTCCACTTCATTATTGAACATAATTTGATAAAAAAACAACAACCAACAATATATAAGATTACTTATTTTACCTAAGGGGGACAAATAAATGCTTGATAATATTTGTTTTGATAATAAAGAGTAAGAATAAGATTAGATCTCAGACTAGAATCCCACCAGAGCCACTTACTACAATTACATATTCATAGAAGGTATATATCAGTAACTTCCAATGGTGAATAACGTTAACATTGAAAGTTCCAATATAGAAAAAGGCTAAAGTTGAAAGTCTCATCAGAATCATTCAGCCATATTTTGTTTCTAAAGAACATTTCAAATAGAATTCTTATGGGATTTTTATGATCTTAATCAAAAATCTTTTTATCCCAAATTTTAACATCCCTCAGAATAACCCCTCTGTAAAATATGTTGTTTTAGTTCCAGTGCCTGTTTCTCAAAATCAGCATAGCATGAGCAATTCTGCCTTAAATGGACAAATTGTCCATAAGGGATTGATTTTTCAGTATGGTTTGGATGACCACTCTTTGAGAAGCAGGCACTGGAACTAAAACAGCATCTTTTACAGAGGGGTTATTCTGAGAGAACTTTACAAATAACCCTAAATAAAGCAAGGAATCTAATGAGGAAGGACCTTTTAATACCAAAAAATAAAGGATCAGAAAAAAACAGTCAATAGCTTTTATTTCTGAATATAATTCTGTGGCACCAGAAATATCAAAGGTGGTAAAGAATCTCTGGCCCATCTTGAAAGGGGATCAAAATTTGATAGATTTGGGCTAAAATCCTTTGATTGTATATAAAAAAGGAAAAAATATAGGGGATATGCTTACTTATAGCCTCTATTCCAAACCTACACAAGGAATTCACCCTACCTGGCTACCATCTGCCCGATCTGGTAATTTTCATTGTGGCAGATGTAATATTTGCTGCTATTGTATTCCGGGAAACACCTTTCAACATCCAGATCTTAATAAAAGCATCTCAATTAGGGAATTTATTACATGTACAATGAATTATGTTGTATAAGTAATTTAATGCACTTGTCCTAAACTTTATATTGGACGTACAAAAAGTCCTTTAAAGGAACATTCGTGCAATCCTTAAAACGGAACCAGATACATCAATTGGGCTTCATTTTGCCTTGTATCACAAAAATTGTCCTGCTGATTTCTCCTTTATGGGTCTGGAGCATTTAAAACCTTTAAAAAGAGGTGGAGATAGACTTAAACTATTATTACAAAAAGAGACAAGATGGATTTATAGATTTAAAACTTTAGCCCCTTTAAGGCTCAATTACTGCCTGGATATTATTCCTTTCCTCTGATCTAGAGGCTCATGAACTCTGATCCCTCTTGACTACAAGAATATAATAGAAATTTTGTAACCTTGATCTACTTAAATAATTTAGGAATTGTAGATCGGGATTATTGTTATGTACTGATGGTATATGTATTGACTAATGCTTTATTTAAAATCTTTTGATTGCTAGAAATTTAAAAGGTGAAATGTTTTGGACTTGATTAGATCCTCCCATACCAATTTTTGTACTAAATAACCTTGATTGGAATTTTTGTTATTGTATTTTATACAGAAAACACTTATGTTATTATTCACATAGGGTGTTTGGCATTTTGGGGTTACTGTGCTGCTCAGTATACATATAAAAGGAATATGTTAAAAATATGTGACTTATCACTTAAAGACTCTTTCTAAATAAAAGGAAGACCCTGAGCTCCAGATCCCCGCCTCCTGACAAAGTGTCCCGGAGTGGACACGAAGCGCTGGGGTAGTGTGCTGCGGTCTTTCATTGCTCCTATGCCTTGAGTTTTTGTGTGTTTATTTTTGGCTTTTTTGAGTGCTTGATACTTGTGTTTTTGCCTTTGTCATTTATTACAGCACCTGCTCATTCTATGCAGTGCAAAGGCACTTGTGCTTTTTGGTTCCCTTTGTTGTACCATGCCTGTCCTTTTCTTTCCATTATAATTTACTCTCTTGTTATAATATGTCTTACATCTGCCATAATAGTATTATATTCCGATAAAAATGATGTACTGTTTCTATTATTAATGCAATCATCTATTTTCTCCAAAATACCTCTATCATTCATTATTCATATTAATTCCCCACTTTCTATTATATTCCATCCTATAGTGTTCTTTTTTATCAAGTTTAATGGACCTGATCCCATTTGCTTAACAGCAAGCTGACTTTGATCCATTTCTAATCCTAATTCTACAGCAGCATGCTGATTTTCTAGATTTGTCCTTATCCTTATATATACACAATTTGGTAACAAATTTAGATTGGCCCAAATATAGTCTATTGTAGATGACCCCCGACCCCCTTGATAAGTGTAATTACCTGGTATATCACCATTTATTCTCCCATTCAATAAAAGAACATTTTTGTCATGCAATATCTTATGGGTAATAATTTCTTTATTATTTATCTATCACTTTCCTATTTAACATCAAATTATCCTCCTCCATAAGAGATATGCAGTGTATAATATCTTCTGTTATTCCTTGTAATGTACCCAATCTTACATTGAAATCACCAACTATTAATATTTTACTGTTAGGATATTAAAATTCCAATCTATCTAATTCCCTAGACAATTTCTGTGGCCAGTCTTTATCCCCAAATTTACTATTAGATGGCAACGCATATATATTTATCAATATTAAGTTGTCTTCTCCCTCCCTAAATATTTGTACTATTAATATGCTCTTACTGTCAATCTGTAACTCTTTGGTTTTCACTTTATTATTTAATTTACAAAAAGTATGCAGACCCCCTGCATTCCTACCAAATGTTTTCAATTTCTCAGCCTTTTTCCCATATGCCATATATCCATCTAAATAGACATCATTTATCATCCATATTTCCTGGATACATATATACTCAAAAGTTTCTAAATATCTACTTCTGGATCACCTAGTCTTTTCTATAACCCCGAAGAGTTCCAGGAAAGGATTTGTATCTTATTCTTTGACTTTAAATTATTCCCACTTAGTTCTTTCTCTTGTGTGGGTTCATTGCCTCTTTTGTTATTCTCTATTATCTGTGGCCTCCTTTCATGTCTCTCTACAAGCAGTTGCTGGTCTATATCTGCTAATAGTGTATATTTGTTTGCTGTCTCTAGCATTACTTCCCATGCCATTTTTTCCTTCAATCTTTGGACACCTCGATCTTTCCCCTCTGGTTCTATAGAAATATAGACACCAAGATCATCTAACAGTGAATGTCTCTGCAATAGTAATTCATAGATGTTGCCCTTTTTTAATTTTACCAAAATTTGACCATTCATTTCACTACGAAAGGCCTGTATTAGTCATGGATGCAGCTCTCAGTGCCCAATAGTATTTTCAGTAAGTCTGACAGTTTACTTTTAAGATTATTCTTGTTCTCCATGTAAAATTGCTTTAAACCATATATGAGGATGTCTCTTTTCTCCCCTCCTTTATCTCTTGCCTCATATTATTCTGGGAATAATTCACCAAGTGTTACCAATTCTCCAACTTGGATTCCCATTTTCCCTATCTCTTTTGCTTGGTTATCAATTGCTTTTAGAATATAGTATTGATCTGTAACCACCAGCACCAGTTCTAATTCCATAACTGGCCTGACAATACTGATACCATTTAGCATTTGTCTGCATCCATTCAATACAATATCTAATAGATTCTTAGTCATTTTGGTCAAACTTTCTTCTGTTTCATTAGGCAAACATATCATCTTATACAAAGGTAAAACAAAATCCATTTTTGTTGTCTTTTTAAGGAATTGTGTAAATTTTTCTTCAGATTTCTTATCTTTCCCTTCATTATCTCCCATAAATTAATTTCTTCCTGAAGTTCCTTTTCCTGCTGTCTGCCCCTCATTATTTTGTACTTTACCTATATAGTCTACAGATGTTTCTCAACCTGAATGTCCTTTTTCCATCTCTACATTCCCTATCACTTTCTTTCCTACTTCTAATTCCTTCTCATCTTTTGTACTATTCCCTTCCAACATCCTCTTTTTATTTATTTTTGTATTTCTCTTCTGTGTTTTCTCCTTTTTTTCCTTGTTTTCCTTTCCCTTATGACCTTCTGTTATTACCCCAGGTATAACCCTCTCCAACTGCCTTCTTGTAATATCTTTCCTTTGTCCCTTGTTATTTAACCCCTTCGTTAAGTTATCAGAACCCTCTGCAGTTTGCTCTTCCTCCCTAATATCATCTGTTATCTTTCTATGATCTTTACTTGTTCCTTCTTCCTCTTTCCTATTTTCATCATCTTTTCCTTCCTTCTCCTGCTGTTCTCCATTTTCCCATAAATCCGGGTATCTATTCTTTAGATCCAAACATATGCTTTCCTCCCTAAATATTTTATCTGGGAGCATCACATATTCTAATGAATCCACCCCTTCACCCATCTCTTGTTTATCCTGTTTCCTACTTTCTTCCACATTCTCATCTGATTTAGGCATCCTATCCTGTTGTATTCCAATGCTATTATTATTTTGTTTTTCAACTAAACAATCTAGTCTTATCTTGTTTTCAATCATTATTCCTTTTAGGAATGCCAAGTCCTTTTTAATTTCTATTAACTGTTGATAAATCAAAATATTAGATTGTACTGGGTCTCTAAGTATCCTTCCAACTTCTTTTGTCATTCCATCTAAATCAAGGTACATTATTGAAAGACTCCTTGAATTTAGAGACCATGACTGTTCTTCCTCATCCCAATTCCTTTGACTGTCTGGTATTCTCATTGACTCATCTAAGCCCATAGACATCAAAGATTTTTTATCTTCTTGTATTTCCATGTCTTTCCTCATTAGATCTTCCATGTTGTTAATAATTGTATTTTAAATTTGTATATTGTTATTTACTTTTGATGAGTCCATTCCTTCCTTTTTATCAATATTTCCTTTATGATTCCCCCCATTTAATCTCTTACTGGTTTCTAAATTTTCTATTTCCTCTATTCTATCCATCTTCATTTCTTATACCCTAAGGTCAATGTTGTCTCTTAAATCAACATTAATACTATTGTTCACACTGTCAGTAGTCTTGTAAGGAGGAGGGGCCACTAGAGGGCATGGGTGGAAGCTGGAGGGGGGGAAGATTCAGGGGAGAAAGGTGGAGGTGCTACTTCACTGAGAGGGTGGTAGAGCCATGGAATGCACTGCCTAGGGGGTTGGCGGAGGCAGAGATGGTGGAGGAGTTCAAGAGGGGCTGGGACAGGTACAGGGGAAGGGTTCTGGAAGCAAAATCCAATGCAGCAAGAATATCCAGAACTGGGAAGGGAGAAGCCAGAGAAGGCGAGGGAGGCAGTAAGGTCAGCACCCAGGGTGGGAGCTGACCAATCAAGCAGACTCGAAAGACCGTTAGGCCTATTCTGCTGGCATTTTAGTATGTTAGTAATAATCTTCTATTCTTAGTCCATGTTCTATATTTTTTCCTCTGGACTTGTCAGTTCTAGTTACCTTCAAAAATGTTGTAATGTCTCCATTCGGAGTAGAAGTATTAACTATTTCCTTGTTGTTCATTATATTTATCACTTTTTTCTTTTCTGTTTCAAATTACCTAGAGTTTTTTTATTCATTTGTTTATTAGTCATTCCCTTTGCTGATAGCTTTATTGAATAACTATCTCTTGTTTCCCTTCCTTCTTTCTGCTCTATTTTATCCTTTATTAGAAAATGGGTAAAATAATTTGAGGCTTCCGATTGGCTGAAACACTTTTCTAGCTGGGCATCTATCAGACAACAGATGCCCAGCTATTAAAAGTGCCAGTCTAGCCTGCCCCTTCACAAGTATCTTGTTGCCCAGCCAGCTCTCCAATTGGCTACCTCCCCGTTCTTCATTTCAAATTTGCGCCATTTTTTTGTCCCGCTTAGCGAGAGTCTGACTCCCGAATACAGATTTATGAACAATACTGTCCCGGTATTTAGAAGCCCACACAACTCACTGGCTCCCCAAACCAAACCAATGTACATTTTTTCATTCCTTTTTCTGTTTTACCTTTTTGTTTATTACTTCCTGATTTGCATCTCTTCTCTCTTGCGACTCATAGGCATTCCTCTCTGCCGCCCGTCATTCAACATCCCAATTCCCAAACCAGGAAATCACCTATCAGGAAAACGAGCTGTCTCCTCAACAGGTACTGCCCACAAATTAACCATAGTATCTATGCTAAAGAAAAAAAAAAACGAAAAATAATTTACAGCGCTGCCGTCTCTACTCACAGTGACGCCTCAAACTGTCTCTCACAGCGTAACGTCACCGCCCACCACTCACAAATCAATTTAACCGAGCAGCACAAAATAAAGATAAACTGACAACGCTTCTCTGTGTCCTGCTCCTGAAAGTACAACACAATGAAAAACAGGAAATGGGTCAAAACAGTCCTGGAGGTAGTGGGGGGAGACCAACAAAGAGAATAGCTGGGGAGAACAGCAGATAGAAAAACACAATAACAGAGGGATTTAAATACCAGTTTTCTTATGTTTTTCATATATTTTTAAATTACATACAGTAGCTCTACCACTGTGTGTGTGGGGGTAACTATGACAGCCACGACCAAGCATCAACTAAAGAGGCTCTGCAAGAACATAACTCCAAGCTCAGAAAAATCCACACAATTGTGTAGAATAGGTGTAGGAACTATTTTATTTCAAAACATAGTTTAAACTAATTTTTATCAACTTTTTTGCTTAACTCATTTAGTTTTACAGTGCCCATTTTCTAAGCGTAATAATACCCTCCAGGGTGGGCAGTATTGTGCTATACCAGACCTTCCTGTGCGGTCCGGTATAGCACAATACCGCCCACCCTGTTGGGTATTATTGCTTACATACAACCTCTGTTGAGTTGACCCCTCTTTTACTTCTAGTCATTACAGGCATTAATTAACACACACAAAAAAGTAGTTCTCCTGTGTATAGGCAGATAATAAGTCAATATAATAACCTATTTAATCTGCCCAGCACAAGATTTACTCGAAATGCTCAATATCCGGGTTTGTCATTTGCTGGATCTACCTATTAATTAATTTTTTATAACACACTCATAAAATTAGATATTATTATATCACAATAGTAACCACCTAGTTCAGATTTCTGGCACTTTGGCAAGGCAAACAATTCAGGATAATTCAGGACAAACAATTAAACAACTGTTTATACAATACCAGGTAACAAGATCTTCAGGAATATTTACTGTAGGTATTACAAATATACTTTCATTTAATGCTTTAATAAACAGATTCTCCTTATTCTTGAGACTTCCACCATATATCCTCTAACTTACAATGATTGTTACTATGGTAATAAAATAAAATAGAATGATGTATTAAGTCAGACACCTCTTATCTGACTCAATGATCTTAATGAAAGGTAGAAATCAGACAAGATAATAAGTAAAGTCAATCACTTCCTGACAAGAAATGATTATCCACTGGTCGATAGTAAGTCTGCATAAAAAAACACAAGTCTGATATTAAGTCCCAAAACTGGAGTCCCAAAACCGACATTTTTTTTTTTCCCCAATTGCTTAACCAGGTGAGACATACTAAGCTGAAAGCTTGTTTACAAGTGTAACCTGGGAGCAGAGAGAAGTTAAGTGACTTGCTCAGGGTCACACAGCATGCAAGTGGGGGCTGTGGGATTCAAACCCAGGTCTCCAGATTTGCGGCTCAGAGCCTTAAACGCTGTGCTATACTGCCTCATTTTTTTTTTCTTCCTCTGCTGTGAAGCTCCTTTCAATCTCTCCAGTAAACTTGTGGATGCTTTAATTCTAAAACATAGTTTCACTATTTAAGAAAAAAAATTATAAAAATATCCAGATAAAATCTGACATTGTTACATTGTATATATTAAAATGTTATCTTCCTGTTGCATATGTAAACTCTTGTCCTAATACCAATTTACACAAATTGCGCTATGTGCATTGATGTTTAAACATAGGTTCTAAGTTCTAGTAAATATAACTAAAGTTACAGATATTAACTGTACCTATAAGATCAAAACCATAGTACTTAACTCATAACAATTTAATAACAAGAAAAGACTACAGCACTACTACATTTTTTAAATTCCCATCCAGTGTTTAAGTAAAATATAAACTCTGCTGTACAGTGCTCTGTACTGATCCCAATTTCTCTTAATTAGAACACAAGGACTTTATGTAGCTTAATTTATTACACTTAACTTACTTCTTAAAATATGGTTGTTAGTTCCACTAACCAGAAGTAATTTTTGTCTGGAGTCTGGAATCTGGGGAAGCAACTATCCAGTCAAAGCGTCTATCCGGTCAGTTGAGCGCCGGGGCTACGCTCTGCCAGCGGGCGGTCGGCAACTGCTAGGCCGCCTCCAGGGACCATGAAGCCAGGAGGGACAGTGAGGGAAGTCGAAGCTCCCTGCCCAAAGCACTCAGTTGAGCGCCAGGGCTACGCTCCACCAGCGGGCGGTCGGCAACCGCTAGGCCATCTCCAGGGACTACAAAGCCGGGGAGACAGCGAGGGAAGGTACGGGAAAGCTGCAGCCAATTGGAAGGTGAGCACTGTCAAGGCCTCGCAGACGATTGGTCCCCCTGCTCCATTGACTTGCATTGACTAAAAATTGCACTGCCAAAAGCTGTTTTTGGGGTCTGAAAATTTTGCTAAATTGTGCAAAAAAGAGCTGTTTTGCTTGCAAAGTGGGAAATCTAAGGGGCAAATGTTAAAAGAACTGTGTTTAATGTGATTACAGCCTTTAGTGTGTTTTAAAGTGGGCCAGATGCTATGGCGCTTCAGCCCCCCACAGCCTTTTGTTGTGTAAATTTTTTATCACTCTGCCCAGCAGAAACACTTGTTTCTGCTATTTTACTAATTGCTGTGCCTTCCTCTGTCTCTTCCCAGTTGAAGCTCCCTGCCCAAAGCATTCAGTTGAGCGCCGGGGCTACACTCCACCAGCGGGCGCTCGGCAACTGCTAGGCCGCCTCCAGGGACCATGAAGCCGGAAGGGACAGCGAGGGAAGGTACAGGAAAGCCACAAAATTTTTGCCCACCCGCCCTTCCACCTCCTTGTGTGTTACATTTATAGGCATCTTCCCGCCGAATCTCATCTCCCGCCCCCAGCGCCACGCTAACCAATAATTTGTCTCATTGCCCCTGCTGTGCCACCAAATCAGCAGCCCTTCCTCACTGTTCTCTCTGTAGCTACACTATCGATTTTCAGCTTGTTAGTCACCAATACCGCTTTCACAATGGGTAGATTCCTTTGGCTATTTCTTTCTCTATCATTTGTGATGTTCAATGAGAAAGATATCCCCCAGGTCAATACCACACTAAAAAATGTGACCCACCTTCCTAGCCTCTCTGATTCACCTTTATTGGAATATGACCAGATCCTCACATATGCCCTACCGAAGCCACATCACAATCAGTGGGGTAACCTCCATAAAGGGACCCAAACTGTCATGTGTATATTCTGCTCGATGCTCCATTATTGGGTATACAGTTCACCATTACGCCTGACCTCCAAACTACTACTTAGTGACTCGGTACAAAGCCATAACCCCAATTGGAATACCTCAAAACAGTGGCTGCTGAATAAGAAAAGGAGGGCCAAAGACAGTCCCCTCTTCCTATCTCTTGAAGCCCTTATGAAACTGCTATTCTTTTTGCTGCTCTGTATTAGAAATGTGGAAATCAACCCAGGCCCTCCTGAGTGTATCACCTCACTAGCAGACCTAGCCTCAACCAAAGGCCTAAGTTTTCTACATATCAATGCATGCAGCCTCCTAAAAAAGCTCACATTGATACAAGCCTGGGTTGCCCATACCCTGCCAGACTTTCTTGTGGTGTCTGAGACATGGCTCAAACCCACCACAGCAGATAGGGATGTAAACTTACCCAACTATCAAATATTCAGAGCGGATCGCCAGACAAGGGGCGGTGGAGTAGCTATATATGTAAAATCCAGTATATTTGTATCCTGCCTTAATGCAACATCTATGCCCAAAGAATTTGAATGTATATCCCTCAAAGTAACTCTCTCCAATACGGCAGCTTTTCAGCCAGTTAGCTGCTATAGGCCCCCCTCTGCTGATCACAAACTTCTAACCCACCTGGGGAATCTGATCAAACCGGGCACTGAAGAAATCATAATCCTAGGTGATCTAAATCTAAATTGGCTTTCCAAGGCAGCAGCACCATTAGTTTCATTCTGTGATACACACAGGTTCTCACAACTGATAAATGAGCCAACAGGAATCAACTTAAAGAATAGAAGCAACAGCACATTACTTGACATCATTCTGGTGAATAAACCCCACCTATTCACGCACACTGGAGTGCTTTTCAGTGACATAAGTGACCACTGCCTCATTGCAGGAGTAAGATCATCCGGCAAATCAGCACCCCCAGCAAAATTCCTACGGAGGAGATCCAAGAAAAACTTCAATATTGAGGGATATCTCCATGATCTAATTCATTCTACAGGATGGCAAGAGTTTTACCTAGCACACTCTGTGGAAAAAAGCACATCAGGTGTTAAACAGCATAATACTAGGTGCCCTTAACACTCATGCACCAATCACTAGTGTTCGAATAAAAAACAAATCTTGCCGCTGGTTTTCAGCTAACCTTAAATCTGCACTGCTTGAGAGAGGCAAGCTATGGAAACTGGCGAGGAAGACCAAGAACCCAAATGACTGGGCGATATTTAAGAAAGTCAGAAATAGGTGTACCAGGAAAGTACGGGATACAAAGGCTGCCTTTTATAGGGCTGAATGTGACTCCTCCTACCACAATCCTGCTAGGTTCTGGAGCACCATTAAGGGTATTTTAGGACAGAACTCTAGCACCTCACTACCAACTCAATTGCACAACAATAAGGGTACAATCTCAGACAGAATGGAAGTACTGGATGCTTTCAATAATCACTTCACAACTGCTGGCCTTGCTTTTGACACCTCTCCAGCTAATCTGCTGTGTGCACAACTAAACTCCCAGCACACTGGTGCTCAGAGAACTGATTCTTCCTTTTCCTTCAAACCGATCCTGTTGAAGCAAGTAGAGGATCTAATGTTGCAAGTGGATATCAAAAAAAGCGCAGGGGCAGACTCCCTTGACCCCTACTTTCTAAAGATTGCAATATATGCACTTGCAGTTCCCTTAACACATCTTTTTAATCTGTCATTAATCTCTGGTTCTA
Organism: Neoceratodus forsteri; assembly: GCA_016271365.2. NCBI lineage: Eukaryota > Metazoa > Chordata > Ceratodontiformes > Ceratodontidae > Neoceratodus > Neoceratodus forsteri. The sequence continues at coordinate 533,814,431 of CM057449.1, read as the reverse complement.
TTCCTATGATGTGGAAAACAGCCCAAGTGTTTCCCCTACTAAAATCAGGGGACCCCATGGACTTCAACAATTACAGGCCTATATCCATTCTTCCAGTGCTATCCAAGCTGCTAGAGAAATTAGTGAGCATCCAGCTAAGATAATACATTGAAGATGCTAATCTCTTAAATCCAGCTCAATCTGGGTTTAGAGCTAGGCATAGTACTATCTCTGCACTGGCCAAAGTTACAAATGACTGGCAAACCAAATTGGATAAAAAGAACAGTGTCTGTGCTGTATTTCTAGATCTCAGCAAGGCATTCGACACAGTGGACCATGAGCTGCTACTCTCTTCCTTGCATTCCATAGGCTTGGACCCACCCTCCCTTAAGTGGTTCAGGTGTTACCTTACGGATAGGTCACAGCAAGTGAAAGCTGAAGGTGATCTATCTCCACTAAAACCACTTCTAAGAGGAGTTCCGCAAGGATCTATCCTGGGCCCTATCCTTTTTGCCATTTACATTAATAATATTGACTCAAACCTCACCAAAGCCACTGTTCACCTGTTTGCAGATGACACAGTTTTGTATATCAACAACCATCGCCTGCAATAGCACGTGAAATTCTACAAGCAAATTGTCTTATTACAACATCAACTACTGGAAAAAGCTTCTTTTAAATGCAAAGAAAACAAAAGCAATGTTTTTCTCCAACCAAAGCTATACAAATACCTCCTCACTAAACAATCTCCCCCAGCTATCCACTATCCTTGGAGAAAGCCTGGACTATGTAGAGAAATTCAAATATTTGGGTGTGTGGATAGATAGCAGGCTTGATTACACACATCACATTGAAGAACTTCTGAAAAAACTTCGCTAGAGGCTTGGCCTATTCTTCAGAATAAAACACTTCCTAACCAGAGACTCTAAGATGAGGTTGGTCCAGGCCACTTTTCTTTCAGTTATTGACTATGCAGATTTCCTTTACAGTCACTGCCCCATCTCATATCTAAGCAAATTGGATACACTGTACCACAGAGCATTAACATTCATAACAGATCTTCCATTTAACACTCATCACTGCTCTCTCTATGCTGCAGTCGGTTGGGCATCCCTACACCTCAAAAGGAACAGAAATGCTGCACTATGGATTTACAGAGCATTGTCTAAGAAGCTTCCAAATTATATTTTAGACTGCTTCACACAGGCCACAGCTAGCTCCTATGCCCTAAGAAGCAGCAACTTCATCATGCTCATGGTGCCTAAAGTCAACACCCGGCAAGGGAGGTCTGCAATCAGCTATTCTCTAGCTATAGCATGGAATACTTTACAGAAGTCCCTGAAGCTGATCAATCTCACACCTCTAGCATCCTTTAAACAGCTTTGCATAAGTCTTTTCTCAGAGAAATGCAACTGCTAACACAAGCTCTAGTCTATTCACATTCCTTACCCTCCCCCTTCCAGACAACTATCATAATTTGCAACTCATTTCCCATAACTTATCCCCACAATTCTCCTCCCAGGCAGCCCTCATTTTATGGTACTTCAGTTCCCTATAACCTTATCTAAACTGATCTTGCTACCCTGGCTATAATCTTCTCCCACTAATTCCTGGCCCTTACCCCAGCCCTTATTACTCCCTTACACCTCCTAGTATTAGCCCCAGCCCCTGTCCGAGTCCCCTATACCCTCCCTTCCATGTCTTTTACCAGAGGCTGTGATCACCATTTTCCCAGTCACTCAAACACTGTGTCTCCTTGTCTGCATTGGCTTGCCCTGGAATTTGGAAATTTTTGGGTGCCTTATGTTGAGTGTATGTCTTGATTCCTCCACTGGGATATGTATATACTGTATTATCTAGTGTACTTTTCTTATGTCCTACCTTGTCCTGTTATGCTTTAATCAACTTCTGTCTTTTGATTATGTATATATAATTGTTTTAAATGTATCTGTTTATGTTCCAACTATTGAACCTTGACCTTATCAGGTCCATCTTGCAAATGAGCTCTGCTCAATGATGTTCGCCTGAATAAATAAAGATTTGATTGATTGATTGATTGATAAGTTTCCTTTTTTAACAACAGCTTCATTCAATTTAATTTCAACCTGTTGAACCTGTTAGCCTTCGAATTCCACTATTGTTCCCTTGAGGACTACGGGGTGGAATTAGCTATATGTTGTATCACTCTGATCATACACTTGACCCAGCTTTTTTCCCAACTTTCATTATAGCAGCAACTGGTTTGGCATTAAGTACGAATTATTCATTGTAATAGTCCTTACACTACTCAAAGTAGCCGACTATAACTAATTTAGTATTGTATTTCTTATTTCACAAACTTCTCAACCTGCTACATGCTACACATCTAGCTGACACCATAACTTAGCTTGCAGTTGGATTTAATCACAGGCTGCACAAAAGCTCGATCTCTCAGACGCTCTGGCTCTTACTCGGTGCTCCCCCAGCTCGTGTCTAAATAAAATCCACAGAAATCCCTCTATTATATAGAGTAGCAATTAATTTAATTGCTAACTAACTTGTTGAAATTTTAGTTTGCACGAGGGAACATGAGCATCATTAGCTAGCTTAACTGGCCGCAGCTCTTAACACTTGTCTCTCAGCTCTTAACTTATTTTTTAATTTAATTGAATTAAAATGGATTCAAATTCTTCGTATATTATCTAATTGAAGCTAATTAAACCTATGATCCTTTACCCTTGCTTTTGAATCAACAACCCTGGCAACCCTATCTACCATGGAGCTTTATCTAATCATTTTAGTGTGTTTTAATTATCTGACACTAGACCCCTTTTTAACCTTTTAATGCACTGCTCCATTTATATCATTTTTCGTTTGTTACAGACAAAACCCAGTTTGTTATATGAATTTATACTATTTCCTATACAATATGAAATCCAAAAAACTACTAATAGCTATTATAATATAGCACTTTGAGGCACAACAGAAATAAAGCACATGTACAATTCATGCTAAAAACTCAGTTAAATTAAATTTTAACTTAAAACTTTGTCAATTCCAATGCACCACTGCTTATATCATATCATATCAAGTTATAAGGTTGAAGTAAAAACAGCTCATTTCTGATGAATTTCCCTCGAGACTGCATATGTCTTTCCGAGTGACCATCTGCTCTCCACAGCGGTAATGACCAGCAGCTCCAACTCTTGCAATTCCTTGCTCGCTCTCACTCAAATCTCTTAGTAGTTAATTATTCGCTCTTCTCAACACTATTCTCTATTCTCCATTTTACGTGCTCCATGCACTACCTTCGCTATCTTTCTTGCTTCCTTCTTACTTCTTTCAGTAGCCACCAGGAGAAAGGGGGGGGACCCCCACTCTTCTTCTCCTTACAGTCCCTCATCCACCTTCAAGTCCTGCTGTGGGAACAAACAACAAATCCTTTGGGGAAACTTGGAGTGGTACATATAAGATGGACTGGAAAGAGAGCGTACGCTAAGGCAACGGTGGTTTGCCTTTTTTAGAAATAAAATGAGCATAGCTCTCCTACTTCTCTGACTTACTCCACAAGTCAGGGAGCACAATACAGCACACCTCCACCTTCAACCTCAGGTCACAAACTGTAGGCTGTCGAATACAGTAGATTAATGGCACAACAGAAAACAGTATTCTGCAGTCTTATGTTTACAAATTTGGTACCCAGCTTGAGATAAATGAATGCTTGGTTCAAACCTCACCACAGCCACTTACACATGATGACCGGGGAGCACTTGTATTAGATCAGGGTTACTTTCATCATGTTTATGGCTACTGTTGTAACCTGGGATTTAAGCATGCACATATATAATTTAAATTTGTTTAAATATATTTTTCTGTGAAATGTGTGTCCATTTGCCTGTTGCAACAAGGTTAAACTGATTCCATGCTAAGGAGGCACAATCTGTAACTGGACACTGTCTATTCTGCTTCACACATTTTAACTGGAATTTCAGGCACAAAAATAGGGTTTAAGTATCCATTAAATTCTGTTCTGTTATTCCCTCTGAATACATTTACTGTCAGTTTACATAACGTATCTCCTTGGAACAAGTTTAACCTTGCTGCAAAAGGGAAATGGATGTACATTCTACGGCAAAATGTATTCAATGCAGATTTGAAAAAAATATATGTGCATAGATTCTATTTTGCAACAGTAGCCTGGAACATGATGAAGGCAGCCCTGATCTAACACGAGTGCTCCTGGTCCATCACGCATAAGTGACTCTGGTGGGATTTGAAGCAGATGATTAATTTATCTCAACCAGGTAACAACTTTGTAAACATAAGACTGCAGAATACTATTTTCTGTTGTGCCACAAATCTGATGTACCACATTTTACTATCATGTTTTGTATGACACATTTCAGATCACTACATTTTGTTACTTCAGATCTGAGATTTGGATTTGCTACTGTTATTGCTGAAGATGTTAGTAGATAAAACAGTAATGAAGTTATTTTTCTATTATGACAGGTTTGTACAAGGGGTAAGTGTGGTCATGTCAGAAATTAAAACTATAGACTGGAATAAATTATAATATACAGCACAGAGCAAGATGAATTATACTAAGATGTTTAGAGACTGCAGTGTACAGTCAGAGACTGTGTCTTCATCTCAGTTAGACTGCTGGAAGCCATGCAAAGATAACAGAAAAACAAGCATTTGTCAATGCTGAAGGTTTCTTTGCATGGTGTATGTGGGATGGCATTTGGCAGCATTCATGGCACTCATTCCTCAGATCTTCTTCAAGCTCACTACAGCCATATTGGCTCTGGCTAAAGCTTGTTTAATCTACTATTTACATTTAAGGAAACAGTGGTCCATGTGTTACTTAGACACATGATGGGGTTATAGGAGGGTCATAACTACTTGGACAGTCCAGTCATAAACCTTTTCCAGCTCCTCACTCTCTTTGCAACACAGGATTCAGAAACTGAACCTTCAATATTGCAAGAAAGTTCCTTAGCAGAGGAGAGCACAGAAGCCTCAGAACCTTCTTCTCTTTCTCCATATCTCCCCACTGCCTCCTTTCCTGTAAAACTGTAAACCTGTTATGCAGAGGGACTTGCCTTGTAGGTCTGGGTTTCAGCATTTTAGTGTGCCCCCTTTTCCTAGGCTCAAATGTATCAATCTATTCATCCTGTGGGGGCATGTCGGAGTGCCCATCTGTCAAGTGCATAGGCTCTGAGTTTCCACCAACTGGCTCATGATGGGAAGTGCTCTGTTCATGTCCTGGTTAATCAGCCCCAGTAGCAACCTGTGTAGAAGTGTGACCTAGTAAGTCATCCACAGAATCCAAATGTGCTGTGGGAATGACACTAATGTCAGTGATAGGAGCTGCAGAAGAAGCTAAAGGCCCAGGAGTCTTTACAGTTTTTCCAATATCACTTTCTGGTTGTTCTTGTTCTGGCGGGACAGACAGTCAGTCTTAGTTGCCTCAGCATTTGCTTTTGCAGCTGACCATTTGAGGGACTCCTGTTGCCCCTTGAGATTATCCATTCCTGATCAATGGTGCTTTCTTTATTGGGTGAGGCTCAGGGGCACTGATGAAAAGAGTGTCCCTGTTCTTCACACAGCTTACACCAAAAGAGGTTAGCATACTCTGAACCCTTATGCCCATATTCAAAACAGAGGTTGCATTTTGACCAATCACACACAGAACTAAGATGGGAGCGTTCACCACACTTGTGACAGGATTTGGTATATCCTGAGTAGAAACACAATCCATGGTCCTTGCCCAGAAAGAAACTACTAGGCAGATGTTGAACCTCTTTGTTTGTATCTTGCAGTCTGACCTTAATCTTCCACCACACCCCACCCCAACCCTTATCCAGATCAGCTCAGAAAAAGGAATGGGAAAAGGCCTCTCAAGAATGTCACATTATTGTTGTAGCCAGTAAGTGATATTTGTAATACTGATCCCTTCATTGTGAAATAAGAGTTACATGTTTTACAGTGGGTTCTGTTAGTGGGATGGCTTCAAATGGGACCCATAAAGCAGTGAGTCCCCAAACCTCTGCAATGATTCCACAGTGTTAAAACTAACATCATATACCTCTTACCCTGAAATATGTATTAGCACATATACTTCTGTAGCAAAGAACCCCATGGAGTTCTTTAGTAGGGTTTGTGCAACATGTACCCTATCACAGGGTTGTGGGGTTTGAGAGCCACCAACATACCATAAATGGACTGCATTTTGGCACTGTGCCAGTTTCTCTTTACCTTGAAACAAGTCTGCCATATGAAAGGCATGGTCATGTTCCCCCTTGTGCCCTAGGCGACCCATCCAGCTAGTTCCCATTCCACCAGCATGTGGTCTATGACCATTAGTTTCCAATGAGGCCCTCTATCCCATAACATCTGTGAGGGTGCTGGTACACTTGGACCTGTTTGGTATGGGATAGCATCAGAGCCTGAAGTCCTCCCCTTCAGGGTCTCTGTATCTTCACAAGGTGTCTGCCTAGCTGGTGAGGTAATGGGATAGCCACTCCTGGATTTGCTAACTCAAATTCTTCATTGTCAGGCTGAAATGGAGGGAAATGTGTCCCAGGCACACTCAAGAGTGTGACTCTCCCCCTCTTCAACTTCCTTGTACCACAGTTCCCATCCCTGTTATCCACATTAGTGTCAATATTAGCATCAACAAGAGAATTAAGTAACATTGCTTCTATGTAACACAGTTCCCATCCCTGTTATCAATGTTAGTATCAATATGAGCCTCAACAGCAGTAATTAGGTAATATTGCTTCTCTGTACCACAGTTCCCATCCCTGTTATCCACATAGTATCAATACTAGCATCAACAGCAGTATTAGGTAACATTGTTTTTTCCTGGGTAATAGGGACAGAAGCAGGTGCTCGATAAGTAATGCATGTGGCAGCAGTTACTACAGTTTGCGAGGTGGCAGTCCCAGTCTTTAAACTGGTTTGCCAATACAGGCGTGCATGTTGTTTAGAATCATTTTAAGCAAGAGTTTGCTCAATGGGCTTATGCAATTTAATGTACTGTTATGCTTGTGCAACGTGTTGATAAACTTTTGTGGCCGTTCGCCTCTATTTTCCATGGTGAATACCTCCCTGTAGGGGGTACCGAAGGCAAGGAATCCCTCCTAAAATCACTTTCATGCTCACGTATGTGATTTTTAAGTTCTCTTTTTGTTTTGCCCACATATAGTATGATCTGTTACATGGGCATTGTAAAATGCATGCAACATGATCTACATAGAAACATAGAATTCAATGGCAGAAAGGACTTCTTGGCCTACCTAGTCTGCCCCTTTCCCTACCCAATGGATAAACTGCAGATCCTAGTTAACCAACAGCCTACTTCCTCCTACCCCCACTAGAATTGCTTTATGTCTGTCCCATGCATTCTTGAATTCCCCACTGTTTTGACTCCACAACCTCCTCAGGAAGGCTGTTCCATGCATCTACAACCCTCTCCATGAAAAAATACTTCCTCACATTACCTCTGAGCTGTCCCCCCCTCTATCTTCAAATTGTGCCCGCTTGTTCTTGCACATCTCTTTTTCTAAAAGATGCTGCCCTCTTGGACTTTGTTAATTCCCTTGAGGTACTTGAACATTTCTATCATGTGCCCCCTCTTACTCCTTTCCTTGAGAGTATACATATAAAACTCTTTTAGTCTATCTTCATATGTCTTCTGGTGCAGACCCTGCACCATTTTGGTTACCCTCCTCTGGACAGCCTCCACCCTGTCTATGTCTTTGCAGAGATGGGGTCTCCAGAACTGCGTGCAGTACTCCAGATGGGGTCTTACCAACTGTGTGTACAGAGGGATAACTTCTGTTTTCTACTGGTGATGCATCTCCCTATGCATCTCAGTAACCCCCAGCCCTCCTTACTGTCTTCTCACATTGTTTGCCCACCTGTAGGTCATTTGATATAACTACCCCCAGGGCCCCTTTCCATTTTTGTTGTTGTCAGTATCTCACCCCCATTGTTTACTCTTCCCCTGGGTTTTTGTTTCCCAGGTGCATTATATTGCACTTCTTTGCCTTGAATCTAAACTGCCATACATTTGACCATTCCTTCAACCTTGCCAAGTCCCTTCTCATCCTTTACCTTGTGTATCAACCCTGTTGCAGATCTTTGTTTCATCTGCAAAGAGACATACTTTTCCTTCCAGTCCCTCTGCAATGTCACTTATAAAGACATTAAAAAGGACTGGCCCAGTACTGAACCCTGCTGTACCCCACTAGTAATTCCCCCTTTCTTCACTGTGGACTCCATTTACTATTACCCTCTGCATCCTGTTGTCCAGCCAATGTTTTACCCAGGCTACAACCCTGGGACCCACTCCCAGGTTGGCTAATTTGTTTAGTAATCTTTTGTGTGGGACTGTGTCAAATGCCTTGCCAAAGTCTAGGTAGGCCATGTCCACAGCCCCTCCCTGGTCTACTACTTTGGTCACCCAGTCAAAGAAATCGATTAGATTCATCTGACATGATCTTCCCACTGTGAATCCATGCTGCCTTGGGTCCTGTGCCCCACTGGCCTCTAGATACTCAACAATTCTTTCCATCAGAAGTGATTCCATCATTTTTCCTACCACTGAGGTTAAACTGACAGGTCTGTAGTTTCCTGCCTCTGTCTTGCTCCTAGTTTTGTGAAGGGGAATCACATGCACCCTCCTCCAGTCGTCAGGTACTACACCATTCTCCCATGATTTGTTAAAAAGGGTAGTCAGTGGTGTCACTAGTTCTCCCTTTAGTTCTTTTAGAATTCTGGGGTGAATCCCATCAGGCCCCATTGCTTTGTCCACCTTGAGGTTTAGGAGTTCTTTCAGAACCCTTTCTTCTGTGAAAGGACTGATATCAACCCCCTCCCCATCCAGAGTGCTTCTATTGACTGGATTAGGCACCTCCCCTCCTCTTTCTTTGTGAATACTGAGCAGAAGTATTCATTCAATACCCCTGTTTTTTCACTGTCCCTCTCTGCCCACCCACCCTCCTCTTTATTCAGCCTCAGTATCCCCCCTTTGTCTTTCTTTGCTCCCTAATGTACCTATAAAAGGTTTTGTCCCCCTTCTTAACCATGTTGGCTATCTTTTCCTTGGTTTGGGCCTTTGCTACTCTGACTGCCTTCCCCGCTTCCTTCTGCTTTAACTGGTACAGTTCTCTGTCCTGTTCCTTCTGTGTTTCCTTATACTTCGTGAATGCTGTCTTTTTCTCCCTAACTTTCCCCGCCACCTCTTTTGAGACAGGCAAGGCAGATTGGGGGTGGGTTTAGCCCAATACTGGAGGAAGGAGGAAGGGGAGATGAGGGAGGGCAATTTAAGCCAACAGTGGTGAGGAGAGGCTCAGAAGAAGGGAAGCAGAGACAAAGGGGCCCAGGCCAGGAAGAACGATTGCCGGGGAAACCAGGTCAGAGACAAAAGTCAAATGGAAGGAGGCAATAGGGACTTGTGAGGGAGGCGAAGAAGTGGCAAAAGTCATGGAGTGGAAAGAGAACAGGTTACTATGCAGAGAGAGGGAGCAGGCATTTGTGAAGGATCTTCAGAAAATAGTTTTGCACTGCTAGAGAGGAAGAAGGTGGAGGAGGAAGTGATGAAATTAGAGGAGTAATTGATAAATGCCTGGACCAAACTGGGCGGGGGAAATTCTGCTGGGAGAACAGCAACAAGGGTAAAGGGCATAATAATGTGCAGGAGGAAGAAGAGGAGCTGGAAATGAGGGAGGAGATGAAAAAGCAAGCAGGGAGTAAGAGGGTGGAATCTTAGTGCTGGGGACTCGATACTAAGAGGAATTAGGTGGGGTAGCAAGGAGAGGCATAGTCGCATTGGGTGGAGGCCTTGCCAGGAATGACAGCAGAAAGGGTGGGACAGTCTGTTCTGAAATATGCTAGAAGGTAGGGACAAGCCTCATTTAATTATACATCTTGGGACAAACGACCTGGCTGACAAGACAGTGGATATAGTCCAGAGAGGTTTGAGGAACTAGCACAATTATGTGAGGGGCAGGAAGATCAGTAACTTTTCCGAGATACTTCCGGTGCCAAGGCAAGCACAACAAGAAAGCTGAGAATAGAGAATTTAACAGATGGCTAAGAACCTGGTGTTGTGCTAAAGGGTATGGGCTGTTGGGGGTGGGAGGGACCTGGGAGGACAGTAGTCTCTATGCCAGGACAGACTACACTTGAGTGAGGAAGGAAAGAAAGTGTTGAAGCAGAGGATGGAAGAATATATAGAGGAGTTTGGAATTTAAACTAGGAGTGGGGGTGGCAGTTGGGAAGAGATATGCAGGGACCACAGGTTGGGAAATCATATGAGCTTACCCCCATAACAGTGACAAAGGACAAATGGCAAGTACTATTGGTGATGCTAGGAAAGGAGGGCAGGATGGGAGGGGAAAAGGGTGGAAGGTGGTTACCCTTAATGCTAGGAGCCTGGGAGGAAAACTGCAGAGTTGCAGGTTCTCATGGCAGAGGAGAGGTGGACATTGCAGCCATCATGGAAACATGGGCCACCCAATATAATGACTGGGACCTGTCTGTACCAGGGTACAGGTTATTTTGTAGGGACAGGGTGACTGGGAAAGGGGTGGCACTATATGTGAAGGAAGGACTGAAGTGTGTGTAAGGGAGGAAGGGGAGGAGGGCAGTACGGAGTCACTTTGGGTGCAAACCAGGATTCCAAGAATAGGAGTCTTAGAATGGGAGTGGTGTACAGGCCACCATCTCAGATGGAGGAGTTAGACAGGGAACTAGCGGGACAGATCAGGAGGACCTGCAAGAAGGGTAGTGTGGTGATTGTGGGGACTTCAACATGCCAGAAGTGGACTGGAGCACCCCAACAACCAGGAACAGAAGGGAGCAGGTACTGCTGGATGCCTTCAGGACAGCTTCCTGCTGCAAATGGTCAGTGAACCAACCAGGTTAGGAATACCCTTGACCTTGTGCTGGCAAATGGGGACTTGTGAGAGAACTTACAGTGGAGGAACCGCTGTCAGGGTGACCACCACTCAGTATGGCTCACATTGGATATGGGCAAGGAAGGTGGAATCTGGCACAAGAGTGCTGGACTTCAGGAGGGCTGACTTTGGGAGGATGGGGAAGTGGTAAAGGGTACCTGGCCAGAATTCAATCTAGTATGGATACTAACCAGAGATGGGAGCTCATAAAGTTGGGGATAGTGGAGGCAACCAAAACCTGCTGCAAAGCCCAGAGCAAGAAGGCTAGAGCTAAGAAACCGAGCTGGTTGAGCAAGGAGGTCATGGAACAGGTAAGGAGGAAAAGAGCTGCCTTTAGGAAATACAAGAAAACAGGGAGGGGGAGGACAGAGGGGTACTTGACAGAATCGAAGGAGGTGACAAGGGCAGTAAGGGGAGAACTCAGGCTGGCACAAGGCATTAAGAAGGGGAGAAGGACTTCTTTAAGTACATCAGGGAGAAAAGGAGCTGTAAGGACCACATAGTAAGGATTAGGAAGGAGGGGTTGGGTGGAAGCAGGGTATGATAAAGGCGGAAGCACTAAATGAGTACTTCTGCTCAGTATTTACTAAAGAGAAGAGGGGGTGACACCCAAGATGGGTGAAATGGCAGACGAGGGGGAAGTGGTGACAGATGGGAAATCATGGAGGACAGAGTTCGAGAGGGTTTGAAGGCACTGAGGGTGGACAAGGCACCAGGCCCAGATGGCATCCACCCCAGGGTACTGAAGGAGCTGGCAGAGGTCCTTGCAGGACCTTGGCGAACCTATTTAATGCCTCACTACATTCGGGTGTGCCTCAGGACTGGAGGATGGCTCATGAGAAGCCCTCCACAAGAGTGGCCCCAAGGATGAACCGGAAACTACAGACCAGTGAGCCTCACATCCATCGTGGGTAAGCTAATGGAGACTATCCTGAAGGAGAGGCTGGTGGCCTCTTAGAGGCCAAGGACTACAGGACAGCAGACAGCATGGCTTCATACGTGGCCGATCCTGCCAAACCAACCTGGTCGGGTTCTATGACTGGGTAACTAGGCAACTGGACGGGGGACATGCAGTGGATGTCCTGTATCTGGACTTCAGTAAGGCATTTGACCCAGTGCCACATGGAAGGCTGGGAAAGAAGTTAGTAGGCACAGGGCAGGTGCAATGCTGGTGAGATGGGTGAAACTGGCTGCAGGGAAGGCAACAGAGGGTGGTGGTGGGTGGGGAGCTCTCACACCCAAGGGCAGTGACGAGTGGTGTCCCACAGGGCTCGGTGTTGGGACCAGTGTTGTTTGGGATATTCATTGCAGACATATCATGGGACATCAAGAGCAAGATCAGTCTGTTTGCTGATGATACCAAGGTTGGTGGATGACCTAGGGGATGGCAGGGGTTGCAGGATGATCTGGCAAAGCTTGAAACCTGGTCAGACACCTGGCAACTGGCTTTAATGCCAAAAAGTGCAAGGTGATGCATTTTGGGATGAAGAACCCAAGGAGGACTTACCAGCTAGGGGGAGTGCAGCTAGCCCAGACAGAGGAGGAGAAGGATCTGGGTGTGCCTATCACAGGGTCAATGAACAACTCGGCACAGTGTAGGAAGGCAGCTGCAAAGGCCAACAAAATGCTGGGTTGTATTGCAAGGGTATATCCTCAAGAGGAGGAGGTGATTCTGCCACTGTATAGGTCATTAGTTAGACCACACCTGGAGTACTCGTGCAGTTCTGGCGTCCGTATCTGAAAAGGGACATTAAGTTACTGGAGGGAGTGCAGCGCGAGGATGACAAAGATGATCAAGGGTCTGGGGACTTATCATATGAGAGGAGGTTGAAGGAGTTGAACATGTACTCACTGGAGGAGAGGAGAGACAGGGGACATGATTGAAACCTTTAAATACATGAAAGGAATAAACAAGACAGGTACAGAGGGGCTGTTCAAAGTAAGGGAGGAGGGCCACCAGGGGCCATGATATGAGACTGGAGTGAGGAAGGTTCAGGAGGGAGATGAGGAGACACTTTTTTACAGAGAGGGTGGTGGCTGGGTGGAATGCATTACCTGCAGAAGTGGTATGCAGTAGAACAGTGGACTGCTTCAAACGAGGATGGGACAGGACAAGGGGGAGGGTTAATGAAGGGGAAGGGTGGAAGGGAGGGGCAGCTGCAGAATAAGGGGTGCTAGCTGCACATTCGAGCAGACTTGATAGACCTCTAGGCCTTTATCTGCTGGCAAATTTCGTATGTTCGTATGTTCGTAACCATATTTTTTTCTTTCATTTTGATTTGTTTATTTGCGTCACACAGTGAGATGACAGTTTTGCTGTTTCCCCATTGTTGCTCCACCCCTCCTTGTTGCCTGTTTGCTAGTGCTTTTTTGAGGCACTCTCCCATTTTGACAAAATCAGCCCTCCTGAAGTCCAGTACCTTCACTTTTGTGTGGCTTGACCCTACAGCTGAGTTTATCGTGAACCACTCTGTTTTTTGGTCACTTGTTCTCAGATGGCTACCCACTTCTAGATCTGAGATCCTCTCTCCATCCCCATTTGAGAGTACCAGGTCTAAGACTGCTCCCTCCTGAATGGTTTCCAATACTAGCTGTCTGAGGCATGTCCCCTGTGGGGCATCGAGAATGGCCCTGCTCTTGGAAGTGGCTGTAGCAAACATGCTCCAGTTAACATCTGGCATATTCAGGTCCCCCATCTGCAATATCTCCCCTTTCTTTGCCATCCTAAGGATGCCTTCTATCATTTCCTTGTCCATTTCCTCCCCCTGAGACAGGGGTTTGTATACAGACCCTGTGCGGATTATGGTGCCATTTCCAGTCTCCAGGGTGACTCACAGTGCCTCCTCTCTTCCCTGTTTACCCTTTAGTTCTGTTGCTTTGATCCCTTCCCTTACATAGAGAGCTGCTCCTCCTCCTCCTCCTCCTCCTCTACCCTCCCTGTCCCTCCTGTAGATTGTGAACCCTTGTATGTTGACATCCCAGTCATGGTTCTCTGTGTACCATGTTTCTGTGACTGCCATGATATCCAGATATCCCTCTTCCATCAAGGCCACCAGTTCAGGGAGCTTGTTGCCTAGACTATGGGCATTGGTGCTCATTACCCTTAATTTTCTGATGGCCTTACCCCTTTTTGCCCCATCCCTGTCCTTACTGTCTTTGTCTTTTTCTCCATTTATCCCGACCCTCTCCCTATCTATCGACTTCTCTATCCTGGTGTGTACCTCACTAACTGCCATGATTTTGGGGGGGCTAGGATTACCCTTCTCCTTTTCAGTGCCTCCCCCCTTGACTAGTTTAAATGCTTGCCAATGAAGCATTTAAACCTGTCACCTAAGATCCTGGTTCCTCTGCCAGACAGATGCAGACCATCACACCAATATAGGCCTGCATCCCTCTAGCTGGACCCCCAGTCCCCAAAGAAGGCAAAACCCTGAGCTCTGCACCAGTTTTTCAACCACTGATTGAATCCCATGGTGCAAAGCACCCTAGCCTCACCCATATCATAGACAGGCAGCACCTCCAAAAAGGTTACTGTGCATGCTACTTGTCTAAGGCCCCTCCCCAACTCCACAAACTCCTCCTGCACTGCTCGGATCCCTTTCCAAGCCTGGTCATTTGTCCCTAGGTGAACAATGACATCCAGCTCCCTCCCCTGTGCAGCTACTCCTGCAATCCTGAGGATTCGCTCCCTGTCCCTCCAAACCATGGTGCTGGGCAGGCACTTTACCTCCTCCCTCAGCCCAGAGAGGTGCCTGCAGATGGGACAACACTGCATCCTCCAGAACATCTCCGGAAGACTGCTGCTCCACAGCCACTGCACTGCACCACTCTCATCATGTCTTATTTGTGGCCCTTAACTGTTGTTTTGTGTACTTACTCTTTCCTCTCTTTCTCGCTTTATTTTATTTATTTTTATTATATCAAAATGTTTTTCCCTACTTTCCTACTGCCTCTGTGCCCTAAAAGCTCCTGATCTTCCTGTTCTGGGACAGTAAGTTCCTATATTCCTCAGTAGTCTCCTTACATGCTCAGAGTCAGACCTCCAGCATCTGGGGGGATGGAGGTCTACTCTTTTCCTTCTAGGATGGTGAGTCTTTTGTGCCTCTGTGATCACTCCCTTCCTGCTCTCAAACAGGAAGTTCCTGTTGTCAGTCAAATCATGTGCCTATAAAAGTAGAACCACCTAAGGGTGGGGGTGGATGGGAGGGATGGAGGGCAATATAGTACCAGCAAATTTCTAACAGCAGTTCCTTCCTCTTGCTGTTCTCTGCCACAAGCTATCTATGTCAATTTCTAAATGGAAACACTTGGCTTCCTTCTCTCTAAGCCACTCCCCCTAATTCACAGTTTCTTTCTTCACCTAGCTAACTGCACAGATAACAATTCCTTCACCCAACTCAGGCAAACACACTCTTTTTTTTGTTTGTTTATTGTTTGTTTTTACCCTAAATTGAAGTTCCCAGTAGTAGAGTTCTAGTTCTTTAGTCCAGTAGAGTCATAAATTTCTAACAGCAGCTCCTTCCTCTTGCTGTTCTCTGCCACAAGCTATCTAGGTCAGTTTTTAAAAGCAAACACTTGACTTCCTACTCTCTAAGCCACTTCCCCTAATTCACAGTTTCTTTCTTCACCTAGCTAACTGCACAGATAACAATTCCTTCACCCAACTCAGACAAACACACTCTTTTTTTTTGTTTGTTTTTACCCTAAATTGAAGATCCTAGTGTTACAAATGCACTCAGCAGGTCAGGCCCTCTGCTCCCACAGTGCCAACCTCTGAGCACAGTAATGTGAACAGGTAATAGACAGGGTAACCCTCCTGTCTGCTTTTGGGTCCAAATTATCTTTATTTTCAAGTTCTGGGGGGATTCAAACTGTGACCCTTATGCTAGTGTACCCAATGCACAGACTGAGATACATACCCTCTTCGGGGATTGCGGTATAATTTTTTGTCAGGGGCACCAAGCCAGGCTTCCAAAATGAACTCTTAAAACTCTATAAAAGACCTTAGGTATATTCTTACCTTTTCTCAGTTTAGTAATACCATGAAGCTGTTGAACAATTGTCAGACTTAACCCTCTATATGTCACATGCAAAAAAGAACTGGCAGACAATCAGGCAGTCTTTCAAAATAATAGGTACTTTACTAAAAGATGATAAAAATATGAAAAATGTAAACACAGAACAATATATCAAAAAGCATACAAACACTTAAAAGAACAAGGGCAAAGTACAAAACAAACTCCTACCACAATACAATTAGACCTTTTCTATCTAACGTATTTCCTCTATAAGTGCCTTAGTTAGATCAGAGATCTGTCTTTCTTGAGTCCTTAAATGATATGTCATATTCCCCAATTACAAGGATACATTTCAACTCCATCCCCCCCATCCCCTTGGTGAGTCATCTAGCTCCTCCTTTTTAGAATTTAAAAAATACAAACAATGATTTCCTGTCAGGAGTATATTAAATAATGTGGCATCAGAAGTAAAAAGACATTTCATAAATTATGATAGTCTTTAATCAAGCCTTTCCTTTGAACTGGTGGCTGATTCCTGTTCCCAATGCATATCAAAGGGTTTTACAACTTTTAACACCAGGTTGGTATTAAATGTTCTTCCTACAGGAATCATAAAACTTTATGAGCCCTATATCCTGGCAGCTGGGTCAGTTCTAATTAAGGCACAAAAATAGGAGACCCTTAATTAAGTCTCTCTGGTCTTTTAATTACCTCCTGATTTTAGGTCACTTGTCACTGTAGCTTCACTGAAACCTGGGGGGGGGGGCACCCATAAGCACAGACTGTCTTATGTGAGACAATCACCTACTATATTTTTTATATTACAAATATCATACAACAATCATAACCAACTGGCCAAGCGTCACACTCCTCCCACCTAGACTGAATTTGGGGGCTCTATCCCCTGCATGGAATGAGCTCCCTAAGTCAGTTCACTCCTCATATAGATGCAACAGGCCATCAGCGTTTGGACTGGTCACTCCGGCCCTATGTAAGATCATCATGTCATACCCTTGCAAGGCAATATTCCATCTTAATAGTCTACCATTAGTTTTTCCCATTTGTGTCAGCCAAACTAGGTGGTTGTGGTCAATTTGTACCTCAAAATTCTGTCCATATAAGTATGGCTCTAACTTCTTTAGGGCCCACACCATGGCAAGACACTCTTTTTCCACAGTAGAGTAAGCCTGCTCCCTGAGAAGTAACCTTTTACTCAAGTACACTATAGGGTGATCTTTCCCTTGGTTGGATGCCTGACTCAGTACTGCCCCAATACTCACATCTGAGGCGTCAGTGTGGACTATAAAGGGTCTGCTATAGCCAGGACTTGTCAATACAGAAGCACTGCACAGTGCCTCTTTCAGTCTGGTGAAGGCTTTTTCACAGGCTGGCTTCCAGGTAATTTTCTTAGGCATCTTTTTCTTTACCAGGTCAGATAGGGGAGCAGCTAGGGCACTGTAATTGGGTACAAATTTCCTACAGTACCCTGCTGTCCCAAAAAAACTCCTGACTTGCTTCTGCATTTCTGGTCTGGGCCATGACTTAGTCACCTCTATTTTTATTTGGTTAAGACAGAGCTGTCCCCGGCCTACAACATGCCTGAAGTATGCCACTTCAGCCATGGCCACCTAGCACTTCTCAGCTTTGACAGTGAGCCCGTCCCCCTGTATCCTGCCCAGCACTTCCTTAAGGTGGGACAGGTGTTCCTCCCAGCTGGCACTAAAGATGGCAGTGTCATCCAGATATGTCATGGTGCACTCCTCAGCACCATTTAACACCTGGTCCACCAACCTTTGCAAAGTTGCTGGGGCATTCTTCATTCCAAAAGGCATTACCGTAAATTCAAATAAGCCTATCGGAGTGATGAATGCCGATCTTTCCTAGCTCTGTCAGTTAACTCTAACTGCCAATACCCCTTTGTCAGGTCAATAGTCGTAAGGTATGTCACCCCTCCCAACTTGTCCAGGAGTTCATCCATCCGGGGCATTGGGTTGGCGTCTGACTTCGTGACTGCATTCAATCCATGATAGTCCACACAGAAATGAGTAGAGTCATCTGGCTTGGGCACAAGGACTATGGGTGAGGCCCAGGGGCTGTGGGATCTCTGAATTACCCCTAAATATAGCATTTCCTCCACCTCCCTCCTAATGTCCTTTTGGACAGCCTATGAAACCTGATATGCTATCCGCTGTATGGGCATCTGTGTCCCTGTCTCTACATCATGCATCACTAAGAGGGTTAGTCAAGGCTTGGCGCTAAACAGTTTGTCAAAGTCTGCTAAAACTTCTCATACTTCCTGGATCTTGTACAGGGCCAGCTGGGGAGATAATTTAACTGCCTCCACAGAGGACTCCTGCTTGCTTTCTTCCAGCAAGTCCAGAAGAGGTCTCCTTTGTCCGTCCCCTTCCCAGGACTACATACTGCAAACACCATGTCAGTCCTATTAGCATATGGCTTCATCATGTTGACATGGTGCATTCTTTCTGTATGTCTTCTGTCAGGTAATTCTATGATATAGTTCACGTCATTTACCTTTCTAACTACTTTGTACGGTCCTGCCCACTCAGCCTGCAACTTGTCTTTCCTGACTGGAATAAGGACCATGACTTCCTGACCCACCATGTACGAGCAAGCTCTGGCTCTGCGGTCATACCACACCTTTTGTTTGTGTTAGGCAGCTGCTAGGTTGCTCTGGGCTGTCTCCATAAGCTCCTTCAGCCTTTCCCTAAACCTAAGGACATAATCCACTATGGGAGTTCCCTAGATGGTGTGCTTGCCTTCCTAGTCCTCCCAGATCAAGTCTAGGAGCCCACATACCCAGCGTCTATATAAAATCTCAAAGGGGGGAAATCCCTGTCAACTCTTGGGGCACCTCCCTGTATACAAACAACCGGTGAGAAGGTATTTCTCCCAGTCCCTCCCATGCTCTTACTAACATACTAACATACTAAAATGCCAGCAGAATAGGCCTAATGGTCTTTCGTGTCTGTCATTTGGTCAGCCCCACCCTGGGTGCTGACCTTGCTATCCCCTCACCTTCTCTGGCTTCTCCTTCCCAGTTCCGGATATTCTTGCTGCATTGGATTTTGCTTCCTGAACCCTTCCCTGTACCTGTCCCACCCCTCTTGAACCCCTCCACTGTCTCTGCCTCCACCAGCCCCTAGGTAGTGCATTCCATGGCTCTACCACCTCTCAGTGAAGTAGCACCTCCTCCTTTCTCCCTGAATCTTCCCCTCCAGCTTCCACCCATGCCCTCTAGTGGCCCCCTCCTCCTTCCTTCAAAGCACCCTCACTGTTCCTCCCCTATTTACCCTCTTCATGTACCTGAAGACCTCTATCATGTCCCCCGTCCCTTCTCTCTTCCAAAGTGTACATATTTAGCTCTTCGAGCCTCTCCTCATAGGTCCTGTCCCCCAAGCCCCAAATCATTTTGGTTGCCCTCCTCTGGACCCTCTCCAGGAGGTTAATGTCCCTCTTTAAGTGTGGCCTCCAAAACTGCACGAGTACTCCAGGTGCGGCCTCACCAAGCAGTTATACAGAGGAGTATCACTCCCTCCTTCTGGAGGTGATCCCAGTGATGCATCCCAGCATCCTGTTGGCCTTGGCTGCTGCCCTCCTACAAGTCTCTGAGTTGTTCATCTTGACATCCACCACCACCCAGGTCCCTCTCAGCCATTGAGACTTGTAGTATTCCCCAGGTGATGACTTGGCCTGGGTTTCCGCCCCAGATGGAGTACCTTGCATTTCCTGCATTAAACCTCAGCTTCCACTTTCTAGACCATCTTTCCAGAGCCTCCAGGTCCCCTGCAGGGCCACCCTCCCTCCTCCCCATCCACCACTGCCCCAGTTTCGAGTCATCTGCAAAGAGACTCATCTCACTCCTGATTCCTGTCCTTATGTCAGATCGTAGGTGTTGAACAGAAGGGCCCAGGACTGATCCTGTGGGACCCCACTAATGACCCTCCTTGGGGAAGAGATTATCCCACCAACTACGACCCTCTGGGTCCAGTTCTGGAGCCAATTGCCTATCCATCGGATCATCTGGTTTCCCACCCCCATTTCTCCTAGTTTATCCAACAGGCCCACGTGAGGAACAGAGTCAAATGCCTTGCTGAAGTCCAGAAAGAGGACATCCACTGGTCTACCCAGGTCCAAGGCACTTGCTTGGAGCATTGACTTCAGGGTGCCATTAAATCTTTCCACAAGCCCATTGGCTTGCGGGTGATAACGTGTCATGCTCCTCTGCACCACCCCAAACTTCTCCCACAAACATTTCATCAGGTCCCACATGAAGGAACTCCCTCGATCAGTGATAACCTCTTGGGGAAACCCAACATGGGAGAAAATCCCAAGTAAGGCATCTGCCACTTTGTCTCTCCTCAGTTAGGATAGGGTGACTGCCTCTGGATACCGGGTGGCATAATCCACCACAGTCAGGATGAACCTCTTCCTGGAAGAGCTGGGGGTATTTAAAGGCCCCAAGATATCCATTCCCATCCTCTGGAATGGCTCCTCTGCTATGGGCAATGGAATTATGGCAGCTTGTGTTTTCTTACCCACCTTCCCTATTTCTTGACACCTGTGACAAGACCTGCAATACTCCTTCACCTGCTGGGTGAAGTTGAGCCAAAAGAAAATTCTGGGCCAACCGCTGCATAGTGCGCATGATTCCCAGATGATCAGACATGGGAATATCGTGTGCAATCTTGAGCAACTGCTCATGGTACCTCTGTGGAATGACAAGCTGCCTGCCAATCACCCCTCCCTCTGTCTTCACAGCCTGAGTATACATAAGTCCATTTTCCCAATAAACCTTATGTTGCCATCACCTCCCTGTGCTCCGTCAGAGTCTGCCCAAGCCCTTAGCTTCTCTAGACTAGGGTCACTTTTCTGAGCAGGTGCAAACTCCTTACACATTTCCAAGGCATAGGACAGGTCCCCTTCAGTCTCTAAACTAGGGTCCCTAGCACTAGCATCAGGGCACTCAGGATCACTGTCATCCCTAACCCTCTGGCAATGGGTCACTCCTCCTTCTTCGGAGTAACCCTCCATAGCTGTGTGGTTAACTGCTACTGGGGAAATTTCTACCCCTTTTTGTTAGTCTCCATATCAATAGACACAGGCTGGGGAACCAGACTCCCAGGAGTTTCCACAATGGCTTCTGTGGGGTCCAGGGAACTAAAATTTTCCCTTGCCACTTGACTACGGGTAACTGCACACAACATCCCCTATTTGAGATTGTTGCCAAGGATTACTTCAACTGCTAAAGTTTTGGCTACAGCCACCTGTTGCACAGTTCCACCTGTTTCACCCCAGTCTAGGAGAACACTAGCGAGTGGCAATGTGGTCTTCTCACCAATAAACCCTTGCACAGTTACAAATTCATTGGGTATAAGCCAACCAAGCTCTACCAGATCCCCTTTTACCAATGTCATGGATGCCCCTGTGTCCCTTAACCCTTGTGTCTGTATACCATTCACCGTGACTGGGTGCATGTGTTCCCTCATGTTCACAGGCATGCTTCCAGGGACACAGAAACAACCCACTTCTTTCCTAGCCCATGCTGTGTATTGTTCATGCTTTTGGGACACTGTCTGGCAATATGCCCAGTTTCTTTACAAACCCAACATTTGTTTCTTTTCTCAGAAGAATCTTTTCTTTGAAACCTGGGGCTAACTGGTTTCAGTGGAGGTAGTGAGGGTTTTAGCTGCCCTGAAGGCACACTTTTCCCTTTCTGCACTGCCATGCCTGCCCCATTCTCTCTCAGAGTAGGTCTGTTCTTGTCACAATGGTCTGAGAATTCAGCAGCCTCTTGTACTGTTTTGAGATCTCAGTCCTCCAGCCAGGTTTTCAGCTCTGCTGGGCATGTCCAAAAAAACTGTTCTAACAAAATAGCATTTTCAATTTTATCTACAGAGTTTGCATTCATTCCCTCCCACCAACATTTTAAACATTGACGTTGTTTCATGGCTAGCTCCTCGTAGCTCATGTCAGGGCTTCTCCTGAGCTTATGGAATTTAGCTCTGTATGCTTCTGCAGTTAAATCAAACTTTTTAAAAGTGCAGCTTTAAGTTTGCTGTAATCATTACTGTCCTCATTGTCCATTTGACCCAATGCACACCGAGCTTTCCCGGTAAGTTGCGGGAATAGCTAGAAGCTACAGGACCCTTTAGGAATATTTGCTTGAATACAAACTTTTTCAAAGGAATTTAAAAAGGCATCCATATCCTCCCCCTCTTTAAATTCAGCTATCAATTTGGAATTTAATTTGTAACCCAGTCCTGTAGTTTCAGTTAAACCCAAGATACTTACCTGCTCCGGTGCTGGTGGTTGGAGTCGTAGCTTCTCCAGTTCATGTCGCCTCTGGCACTCATGCTCTTCATGGTCTGCCTCTCAATGTTCACGTTAAGCTTCTTACAGTTCTCACTCCCTCTTCTCCTCTGCAGTTCATTTCTCTCACTCTGCTTCTCGACATTCTCACTCAGCATCTCTCTGGAACTCCAGCTCCGTTCTGCACAACTCAGTCTGCAGCCTGATTGCTTCTGGCTCCAGAATGCTGGTGACCTTATCCTGCTGCTGTGGCCCTTCACTTGCACTGGCCCTGCTGCCCTCTTCACTGGATCTGGACATTGTACTGGCCGCTGGCCCTTCCATGCCCAAGGTTTGGTCCTTTACAGTCACAGTCTGTGACTCGATGCTCTGGGCATCTGCAGCCATCAAGGCATTGATGAGGTTCTGATTGGTGGCTCTCCCCTCATGCAGGACTCCTCTGTCTTGGCACAACTGCCTCAAGTGGTCTGCAGTGTACCTGCTATAGTTGGAAGCCATCTTCTTCCCTAACTACGGCTATTCTAACTTGCACTTTAGAAAAAAAATAAAACAGGTAGGAATTTGACTGAAAGAAAAATCATATAGTTCTGTTTCCTTTTTTAAAAATAAATCACTGCCTTATTTTGCAAGTGAGCTGTACAGTATTAAGCTGACACACTGAACAGTTAAAGCTTATGTTACCAATTATTTCACTCTGCTGTCAACCAAATCTGTCACAAACACACTCAGCAGGTCAGGCCCTCTGCTTCCACAGTGCCAACCTCCAAATGCAGTAACGTGAACAGGTAACAGACAGGGTAACCCTGCTTGGGTCCTAATCGCCTTTAGTCTCAAGTTCTGGGTGGGATTCAAACTGTGAACCTTATGCTAGCATACCCAAAGTAAGGCTCAGATACATACCCTTTACGGGGATTGCAGCACAATCTTTTGCCAGGGGCACCAAGCCAGGCTTCCAAAATGAACTCTTAAAACACTTTAAAAGACCTTAGGTATATTCTTACCTTTTCCCAGTTTAGTAACACCATGAAACTGTTGAACAATTGTCAGACTTAACCCTCTATACGTCACATGCAAAAAAGAACTGGTAGACAACCAGGCAGTCTTTCAAAATCATACGTACTTTACTAAAAGATGATAAAAATATGAAAAATGTAAACACAGAACAATATATCAAAAAGCATACAATCACTTAAAAGAACAAGTGCAAAGAACAAAACAAACTCCTACCACAATACAATTAGACCTTTTCTATCTAACGTATTTCCTCTATAAGTGCCTTAGTTAGATCAGAGATCTGTCTTTCTTGAGTCCCACAATGATATGTCATATTCCCCAATTACAAGGATACATTTCAACTCCATCCCCCAACCCCTTGGTGAGTCATCTAGCTCCTCCTTTTTAGAATTAAAAAAATACAAACAATGATTTCCTGTTAGGAGATAAATTAAATAATGTGACATCAGAAGGAAAAATGCATTTCCTAAATTATGACAGTCTTTAATCAAGCATTTCCTTTGAACTGGTGGCTGATTCCTGTTCCCAATGCATATCAAAGGGTTTTACAACTTTTAACACCAGGTTGGTATAAAATGTTCTTCCAATAGGAATCATAAAATGTTACGAGCCCTATATCCTGGCAGCTGGGTCAGTTCTAATTAAGACAGAAAAACAGGAGACCCTTAATTAAGTCTCTCTGGTCTTTTAATTACCTCCTGGTTTCAGGTCACTTGTCACTGTAGCTTCACTGAAACCTGGGGGGGGCACCCATAAGCACAGGCTGTCTTATGTGAGACAATCATCTACTGTATTTTTTATATTACAAATATCATACAACAATCATAACCAGCTGGCCAAGCGTCACACCCAGTAGTAGAGTTCTAGTTCTATAGTCCTGTAGAGTAGTAAAGTTCTAACAGCAGCTCCTTCCTCTTGCTGTTCTCTGCTTTACAGGTAATGTGTTGTTTGATCCATGGCTTCTGATTGGTATAAGGGTGCTCAAAATAGAACTTTTTACTTGTGTTTCCACACTGAAAACAATGTCCGCATGGAAAACTTCCATCTTTTAGTGGTCCAAGAAGGAGCTGTCTGGGTTTTAGTTTTGGGATAAAGTGAGCAGTGTGTACCAATTTGTCTCTTGGTGTGGGTCTCTTTTTGGATATAACAAGAGGGATTCCCATGGCTAAAGGTATCTTAGGAAGGAGCCCTGAGGAGAGAGGTGAGCCACTATTTGAGGAGGAGTGGATGGTGGTGAGGCAAAGAAAAAATGCTTCTTGGTGAAGCTGGAAGGACTGCCTTATATAGCTCAAGCAGGGGGTGTGGCTGGCTGTTCCAGCCCTGATACACAAATTCTGCCAATAGGTGGTTCAGGTTGCCCAGTAATCCACAAATATGAAAGCTTGGGTCATTCTCTAAAGAGGAAGTCATGAAACAAGAAGTATGTGAGAATGAACTCCACTCAAAACCAAGTCTCTTTCAAGCAAAACCTTTTTTTATTTTCTTCAAATCCATACTAGTTCATCAGGGAGACAGTTTTGTAGCTGACACCACTTCAACAGGCTCAAACAGTGTTCGTTCTAAATAAATTGAAAATATCACAAATCATTTTCTTTTTCATGTTAAATATTCCTCTCTCTTTACCCAAAACTAAGACCTTTCCCTTTAATTGCAGTGCTAACAACAGGTATCCCATCACACCAAATCTAGTTGTTTAACTCTCTATCATTATTTACATAATTAATTCAATGAATGCATATGTGCAGTCTAACATTGTATAATGCCTTTAAAATGGAGAAAACATTGTGGGTTTTTTTATTGAGGTATTTTTTTCTGTGGTTGACAGAAAATACCATGGTACCACACAACTTTTCTATAACTACCACTGTATGTTTCTCATTAATCTCAGTTCATGTTGTTAGTTAAGCCCTAGCAAGGTTGCCTGTAAATTGAAATGATAAAAACTTCTTCAAACTCTTACCGGAGGTTGAGAGGGCCAGTGCTTGAAGCCCTCCCTGCCGCAGGACAAGCCCAGAAAAGAAAGCTGAAAGATCCCATCCCACTCCCCCGAGGAGACCTGAGGTCATGAGGGCCAGTGCTTGAAGCCCTCCCTGCTGCAGGACAAGCCCAGAAAAGAAAGCTGAAAGATCCCACCCCCCTTCCCCGAGGAGACCGGAGGTCACGAGGGCCAGTGCTTGAAGCCCTCCTGCCACAGGACAAGCCCAGAAAAGAAACCTGAAAGGTAATTTTACCTCTAACCAGACAGCAGTCATGACCGCTGGAGAAAGACTGCTTGGCTACCTCTGCTTTTGGCACCTTTTTCAAACAACGGCTGCCTGCGCCCCTCCTCACGGCCGAATACGCACTGCTGTTTGGTGCTCAGGCTAGAACAGAACTCTATTTTGTAAAGGCTTTCTATTGCCCTGATGTTAACAATTGCAACAAATTAATTCTGTAGCAACTCTCGGTAGGTTTGATAATTTGCAGAGCTTGTGCTATCTGAGGTCGGGGCATTTGTTTTAGATTATGCTCTCTGTAAACTGACTACTCTGGGGATAGAAATACAAAGTTGATAAGTTTATTCCTGTGAGCAGACTTATTTCCAGTGCAAAGTAGTAAAGGGTAACCAGTGTACAGACAGACTCTGCGTAGCCATTGTTTTTTTTTTTTCTCCATAGCTACACACTTAAAGCATTTGAAACTGCTTGCCCTCTCACCCCCCCCACCTGTACCTGCCCACCACTTACTATTTAATCACCCCTGTCTCTCCCTCTTCTGCAGATCCCACCCCCTCCCCCGAGGAGACCGGAGGTCACGAGGCCAGTGCTGAAGCCCTCCCTGCCGCAGGACAAGCCCAGAAAAGAAAGCTGAAAGATCCCACCCCTCCCGAGGAGACCGGAGGTCGTGAGGGCCAGTGCCTGAAGCCCTCCCTGCCGCAGGACAAGCCCAGAAAAGAAAGCTGAAAGATCCCACCCCACTCCCCCAAGGAGACCTGAGGTCACGAGGGCCAGTGCTTGAAGCCCTCCCTGCTGCAGGACAAGCCCAGAAAAGAAAGCTGAAAGATCCCACCCCCCTCCCCCGAGGAGACCAGAGGTCGCGAGGGCCAGTGCTTGAAGCCCTCCCTGCCACAAGACGAGCCCAGAAAAGAAACCTGAAAGGTAATTTTACCTCTGACCAGACAGCAGTCATGACCGCTGGAGAAAGACTGCTCGGCTACCTCTGCTTTTGGCGCCTTTTTCAAACAACGGCTGCCTGCGCCCCTCCTCATGGCCGAAAACGCACTGCTGTTTGGTGCTCAGGCTAGAACAGAACTCTATTTTGTAAAGGCTTTCTATTGTCCTGTTGTTAGCAATTGCAACAAATTAATTCTGTAGCAACTCTCGGTAGGTTTGATAATTTGCAGAGCTTGTGCTTTCTGAGGTCGGGGCATTTGTTTTAGATTATGCTTTCTGTAAACTGACTACTCTGGGGATAGAAATACAAAGTTGATAAGTTTATTCCTGTGAGCAGACTTATTTCCAGTGCAAAGTAGTAAAGGGTAACCAGTGTACAGACAGACTCTGCGTAGCCATTGTTTTTTTTTTTTCTCCATAGCTACACACTTAAAGCATTTGAAACTGCTAGCCCTCTCGCCCCCCCACCTGTACCTGCCCACCACTTACTATTTAATCACCCCTGTCTCTCCCTCTTCTGCAGATCCCACCCCTCCCGAGGGAGACGGAGGTCGCGAGGGCCAGTGCCTGAAGCCCTCACTGCCGCAGGACAAGCCCAGAAAAGAAAGCTGAAAGGTAATTTTACCTCTGACCAGACAGCAGTCGCGACCGCTGGAGAAAGACTGCTCGGCTACCTCTGCTTTTGGCGCCTTTTTCAAACAACAGCTGCCTGCGCCCCTCCTCACGGCCGAAAACACACTGCAGTTTGGTGCTCAGACTAGGCCCTGCCGAATGCTACGCGTTTGGCTCCCCACTGCCCCCACCACCAACCTTGGTCGGCACTCGAATTTATAGGCAAGGGTTGTCAGGTGATGAGGCGAAATAACCTATCAGCTCACTTTTCCAGCTGCAGGTTATATTAGGTTACCACTAGAGGCCACTGCAAAATATCTATCTCTATCAACATATATTATGTTATCCCTGCTACTAACAGCCCTCCTGACTTCCAGGATCCTTCTATATGCTCAACAACCCCCTCTAGAGGCACCAAAGCCACACTACCACAACTTTTCCATTTTTCACTTATTTACCAGTGATGACAACAGACCCAGTCTCAGCAACACCTCTCAAGCAAGCCAATCTGATCATGCTGGCTTATACCCTCGTGCTCTCACTCTAACCCTCACACCCTCACATGCTATTCATTGCACCTTAGCCCACCACCTCCCAAGATCACAACCCCGCCACCACGAAGCTAACACCATAACCACCCCCCCACTTCCCTAGCCCTTCTAGCATGTGTAATTCCCAGTCTCCCTGTCCCTACCTCCAGTGATAAAAGCCCCACATCCTACCAATCCCAACGACACTCATCCAAACTCTGCAGGTTGGCCCTCCTATGGCACACCCTCCTACTTCTATTACTGTCGGGCAATATCCACCCCAACCCAGGACCACCCAGCGCAAAGGCCTCCCCAAACCACTCTAGGGGTAGCCTACTGCTAGCTACTCTGAAAATTTGCAGCCTACCAAAAAACTCACTCCTCTCCAAGGCTGGGTTGCCCAGCATACACCCGACATCCTAGCCCTCTCGGAGACCTGGCTCTCAGATAAAATACCCAATAATGCTGTCCCCCTCAGTAATTATTCTCTCTTCAGGACCGATAGGGCCAGCAAGAGAGCCGGCGGCTGTGCAATTTATGTTAAATCCCCACTCCATGCCACTGAAGTTAACACCCCCACACCACAATATGGTGCCCAGACACTAACAGTCAAACTCAATCTGGGCACCAAAATGCTTTACATCATTTCTGCCTACATCCCCATGAGAAACCAAAAACCAGCCTTTGATTCTATCCTCCACACTATCTCCAACCTACCCAATACTAGTGAACTCATCTTAATGGGAGACTTCAATGTCAACTGGCTATCCCCTGCCTCGTCCAGCTTTAAAGACGCTGCTCTGGCATACGACCTAACCCAAATTGTCACCTCTCCTACCAGAAGGAACTATAGAACCGGGGCCTCCACCCTTATAGACCTTATCTTCACAAATAGGCCACGGAACCTCTCCCAAGCCTCGGTGCTTCCAGATTCAATTAGTGACCACTCCCCAGTGACCAGCTGGTGGTCGGGCAAACTGGCCCCTGCCCCCCCAATAATCTCCATGCAGAGTTGGCTAAAAAGAGGAGGCCTACGTAAACTAATAGCCCATCTAGCTACTAGCGATTGGCTCTCCATTTACACCACACAGTCTGTAGACCTAGCTCTCGCTCACTTTATAACCACCTTTAACAAGGCCTGCAACATTTTTGGCCCCCTCTCCAAACAAGTACTGAAAACCAGAACCACCCCTTGGTTCACACCCTCACTACTTAACCTGCTCCAATTGAGGGACAACCTTTGGCATAAGGCCCTTGAATCTCAAAGCACACATGATAGACAGCTATACCGAGCGGCCCACAATAAATGTACATGGGCCATACGACAGGCTAAGGCTTCTTACTACCATCAAACTCTTACCTCCTCTTGGGGGGACGGTAAAAAATTCTGGAGTAACATAAAAGAACTAAATGGGAATTCCCACTCCCCCAGCCCCTCCCAACTCTCTATAAATGGAGAAGTCACACATGACCCCTCCACTATTGCAAAAGCC
The DNA here is from genome assembly GCA_016271365.2 of Neoceratodus forsteri. Lineage (NCBI taxonomy): Eukaryota > Metazoa > Chordata > Ceratodontiformes > Ceratodontidae > Neoceratodus > Neoceratodus forsteri. Next base: position 533,785,351 of record CM057449.1, on the reverse strand, counting down.
CTCAACACCACCTTCTCGGACCTCTCCCATATCCTCCCTCTAAATTCTTCCACCCTGTCCCCCCACCTCCCCCGACACTCCTTCTAACTCAGATTCACTACCTTTCAGGCTGAGAGTCATTTCCAGTCGGTAGGCAAAACATTACATTTCCAATGCTATAGCCAATTCCCGTTACAGCAATTATTCTCTAGATCTTAAATTCATTTGGCTGACACTGGATGTCATACTACCCCACCTTATTAAAATTCTCAATCTCTCTCTCTGCCTCGATCAGTTCCCCTCAACCTGGAAGAGTGCATTAATCACTCCCATTCTGAAGAATAGAGACCCCACTTTCTCAAGCAGCGATAAACCAATCTCTATACTTCCTCCTCTCTCTAAAGCACTGGAAAAAATAGTCTCTGACCAGTTAACTGAACACCTAACTAAATACAACCTACTAAGCCATGCTCAGCACAGCTTCCGGACAGGCCATAGCACTGTCACCACACTTTCTGAGCTCACCTCGTTCATCCATGAGACCCTAGACCAAGGATCTATTGCAGGTGCAATCTTTGTGGATCTTACCAAAGCATTTGACACAGTCAGTCACGATCTTCTGCTTCGTGTCATTCCACAGCTAAATGTGGTCCCCGAGACAACTGCCTGGTTCAAGGACTACCTCTCAGGCCGGTCTCAGCAAGTCAGGTTAAATACCACCATCTCCTCTTGCAAAGCAGTGTGCTCTGGGATCCCACAGGGGTCTATCCTCGGCCCTCTTCTCTTTTCCCTCTTTTTAAACTCACTTCCCAAGGCATGCAGTGGTCATACGCTTCTCTATGAGGATGATGCGGTACTATTTTGGAAACACCCTCAACCTAGCGCCCTACAGCAAGCCCTACAGGGTTTCTTTGGGGAGCTAGTATCATGGTTCGATGAGCACCGCCTGATCATCAACTATAAAAAAACTAAATCCATGATCTTTGTGCACCATCAAAGCCCACACAGCCAATCGGCACTCCTAATTAAAAACACACAAGGTACCCCTCTTGAACATGTTACTAACTTCAAATACCTGGGTATCACATTAGATACCTCCCTCTCCTACCATAGTCACATTCAACTTCTTTCCACTGCTGTTAACACTAGAGTGGGAATCCTCTATAGAGTTAAACACTGTTTACCCTCACAGGCCTTGCATCTGGCAGTCTCCGCCTCAATCCTCTCCCTAATTTATCACGGTATAGCGATATATGGATCAGCAGAACCCACAGCACTACACAGTATTAACACTGCCCTGAATAAAGCCTGCCGACTAGTCACCGGCAGTGACCATCTAACTCATACCTGTGACCTTTACGCCCTGACTGATTGGCTAAACTTCCAACAAAGACTTCAGTACCACACCTGCATCCTGGCAAAAAAAATACAACTTCAGATAGCCCCCCTTGGCCTTCTCCCCATAATCAGCCCAGCCCCCCTCTAGCGTAATACTCGACTTGCTGCAAATTTCTCATTCCAGGTCCCCCACTGTAGGACATCACTGGGTCAAAGATCGCTTTGGTACCGTGCTGCTCTTTGGCTCAATGCTGTACCTCCTCGGCTCTCTCAGACACACAGCATCTCTCTATTCAAAGCAGGCCTCAAAGCCCACCTAATTCAGTCTACAATCTGTGACTGTGGCTAGCTCTGCTCACCTAGTATGCTCCCTAACCCCATTAATAACCAACACAGGGTCTCCATAGACCCCATGAATACGCTTTCCCCCCATCTCTAACAAATGATACCCTGAAAGCTGCCTACTATTGTCTCTGGTGAACTAAGATAAAGCCTGGACTGCACTGTCAGTACTGTTTATGTTTATTGCTTGAGTGTGTATGTTATCTTGTATACTGCTTTATTACATATGTATCCTTGTATTTCGTTCCGCCTCCACCCCCTGTAACTGATGTGGAGCCTTTGCAAATGAGTCTGTGACTCAAAGGATTGTAATTCCAATTATATGCAATAAATAAAATAAATAAAAATTTAGGTACTGTATTTAAAACATATTACACATTTCTTTAAGACATAGTCCTTAAATAGAGTTCTAGGACTTTTCCTTCCTTAGCACTCGAACACTTCAATTTCTTTTTATTATTAACCTGCTTTGAAACAAAAATAAAAAATTTTTTTTTAAAACCTCTGACATTTTTACTATTTCAAAATGGTGAAAGTACTCTATGTTTAACCTCACCTTTGTTTTAGTCTTCTAGTTTTTTATATTCTTGATAAGTCTACAACAAAAAGGAAACACAATGCGCCTTAAGCCCCTCTTTCCATGTCGAAATACAATGCTCTAATTATATTTCCTTTCCAAATTTAAATGTTGGTACTCACTCAGAGGGCTGTTGTCTTGTCAGTATGCAGCCATCTCCTTGGTGCTAGGAAAGACTGCTACTGTGACATGTGTGTGTTAAATACCACTGATTGGTAGAGGGAACCAATATCACCAGTGATGTCATTCATTCATGACATCACTGCCCACCCACTCTTGGGTGGTGCCTTCATGAGCTGCAGAAGGCAGCTGTCAGACAGTAACAGTTGCTCAGTGGGTAAAGGGATTGAGTGGGACCACTGAACACTTGCTATGTCTTAGAAGGTGGTTTGCTCCCATCCTCGGCTATAAATGACGAACATTTATTTCTTTCTTTCTTTCTTTCTTTCTTTCTTTCTTTCTTTCTTTCTTTCTTTATTTTTGTTGTATATTTTTAAACAATGAAGCTCTCCCTCCTTTTCATGTTTTAAACCATTTAAACTGACATGTCATTCCTGTAAACACACATGTTGTAGTGATGATTAGGCAGACAGAAGGCCATCCAGAGATTCCCACACTGCAAAATGGGGTGTACTTAATATAAACTGAAAAATCCTTAGTCCATATCATCAGATCTCCAACTCATTATAATATTTTACTGCTACAGTCAGCGAACAGTGTTCTCAAAATTCCTATGGGCTCATTTTTACCAGTACAGGTTCCAGTCAAAAGTTTCATTAAGTCCAATGTTCGGGTTTAAACAGTGCATGGTAAAGATCCAGAACATTTCTCTTTTAAGTAGAAGATCAACCCACTTTATACTGCCACCCTGTGGTTCCTCCACTCTTTCAGTTCCCTAGAATCTCAGTGAGGTCACAAGTACACAAGATTTACACAAGTAAAAAGTTCTATTTTGAGCTCCAGACCATCAATCCACAGGCAAAGACTTTCAATTCCATGAGCTTACGCAGCTTAGTCTAGTGTTATGCTTGTGCAACTTGCTGATAAATGTTTATGGCCATTTGCCTCTCTATTCTATGGGGAATACAACCCTGTAGGGGTACCAAAGACAAGGAACCCGTGAGGAGGTTTCCACCCCAGAAGTGTCGTGAGAAGGATTCTCTTAGCTAAAGGTACCTTAGGAAGGAGCCCCAAACAGAGTATTTGAACAGCAAGTGGTGCTTACAAAGGATAAAGAGCATGAACTGACGGCAGCTGGTGGGTTAACAGCCATCAGTGATGAGCAGAAACGGACAAAACTGAAAGGTGATATATATATATATATATATATATATATATATATATATATATATATATATATATATATATGTATACTGTGCAGGAGGGCATGACTTCCTAAGGAGAGAGGAATTGCAAAGGAAAGTCACCATCCAACTCTGTCTTACAGCAGAAACCTACTTAGGTAAATTAAGAATTTAGTACAATATAAACTAAGTAGGTTTTATGAGTTTTGGCACAGAGGAGAGGAAAAAAAAACCTTTGAAGAGGAAACCTATGGGGATCCAAGGTCTAGGTCACCTTCCCTCCAGGCATGGGATATGTTTAGTGACAGCTCTGCTGCTGCAATTTAGAAACCCAATTGGGGAAGATTCAGTTTGGAGGAAGGCTCTTGCTCTATCCCTCTAATGGGAATGTCGTGAGGGGCTGCAAGTGAACTCCGCAGCAAAAGGGGGCTCCCACATAGGAGGCCCTCCCCCAAGGTGGGAGGAGGAGAGCTACAACCACTGAGGCACTCAGCTGGCCTTCATGAGCCTAAAGAACAACTGGTGAGTCAACAGCCACCAGTGCAAGCAGACCAGATAAACCTTAGGCACTGGTACAGAGAATAGCTTATGAAGGACCTGCTGAACCTGCTCTGCAACTAAAGGACCCCCCCTTGGGTGTAAGGGCCCATCTCCTTGACAGCTGAAGTATTAAATTCTACATGAAGAGGTGCCAGCAACCGGTGGGATAACAGCCACTGGTGTCAGCTAAATCTCAGCCAGCAGCGAGGACATTTCCACTGTGGAGCAACCAGTGGGTGATGCAAGATAAGAAGGACCCCACTCCAAGGTTCTCATGTTCAAGATGCAGACTTCATGGGTGCAGAGTGAGACCATTGGCTGCAGGGAAAGTCCTGAGCCATAGTAATTTAAGGTCGAGGTTGGCACACATCCAGTTTTGAAAGTAGGCAACCAGTGGGTTAACAGCCACTGGTGACACAACAGGTAATAAGAAACAGGTGACAAGTCAGGTATAGCATATATTTAACCTACACATAGGTCAAAAGTATATATAAGACCCACTCATAGGTCAGTAACATGTGTATAGGTATGTCACAACGTGTATGATGCAGCATGATACATGAGGAATTCACACCAACCAGTTCCATGAGGGAAGCTAACACTAATGTCAAATAAATATTTCTCTTTAAAGAGCAACTCTGCACTTCAGCATGTGGATTTATAAATAAGATGTTTACGCTGTTACAATTTACTAGAGAATATATGTATTTTTTTTTTCATTTTCAATGTTCCTTTCCAAGATTTGCAACACATCTTGGTAGTCCACCTAAAAAGTCTGTATAGAAAACAACTGACAGTATTTGCCCCTCCCCGTTAACCTCACATTGCCTTTGTTTATAACATCATAGTGATCACCATGACAATAGACTGTAATGTTACAAGCAACAATTGTGTGATTAGCAGGGCAGAGTCAAACACATTTTGAAAGACTGAAAGTCAAAATACAGAGTGTCAGGATCTTGAGACCGATTGCCTGAAACTCTGAATTCCAACACCCGGTCATTGCCTGTGGTGGAGTTTGTTATCTTAAGTAGGGGTGGTGTGGGGGGGTAGGGGGCAAAGCCCCCCGAAACAAGAGAGGAAAAAAAAACCTCTGCTCTGGGCAATTACTGAGTATCAGGATTCCAAGTTTCATCGATCAGTCTAGGGATCCTGACACTCAGTATTTCAACTTTCAGTCTTTTGTAATAAATCTGAAATAAATGCTGTATTATCTACAACATTCAGTAGATCAATAGCAGAGGAAAGTAAAAAAATAACAAATAACTAGAAAGCAATAAAGTTAAAACACAACTGGTATAAATCTAAGGTTTTTATAAGCTTTTTGTAGAGAGTTGCTCTTTAATATTACAATAAAATGTTCACATAAGGTGCTCCATTCGGATTGATAAGTTGTCCACATAAACACTTGAAATGCTGTCCCTTGGCTACGAAGGGCGGTATAGCTTTAAGGAGCGATGATGATAGATCCTCAAGTGCTAGAGACAGTACTACATGTGCCGTGCTGGTACTGTAGGTTTCTTTGCACTTAGAATATAGTAATAATATTGCTTAGTTAGTGCCCTTTGACCTTAATCTGGGTGGCGACATCACAGGCACCAACCCAGAAGAGAGGAGTAGCTATGTAGAGAGTGGTCGGAGCAATGGAAAATAGATATACAGCAGTAATGGACAGAGAACTGGAAACAACAAGGGGATTCCCCTCCCCCAAAAAAGTACAAAAACAGAAATAAGGATGAGAAAAAATAGGGGGGGAAATGAGCGAAGAAACACACAGGCAGCCGAAAGAAATAGCAGCACAGAGAGCCACAGGGTGAGCTGCAACAGGAACAGGAGGGGGGATAACAGCACAGACAACCACAGCGTGCATGGCAACAGAACAGGAGGGAACAGGGAGGGGGGGAACAGCATGGACAACCACGGGGATGAGCAGCAAAGGAACAAAAACAACTGAGAGAGAGAGGCACAGACCACAGCCAGAGGAAGCAAAATATACACCCAGAAGATGAGGGAAAGCACAACCAGGCAGACAGCCAGCACAAATCAGCACAGCCCAGAGCACAAGGAAAGGAGGATGTCCAACAGAGCCTCTGGCTGCAAAGAAAAAAAAATGCCTCTGGGTGAGGATGGAAAGACTGCCTTATATAGCTCAGGCAGGGGGCATGGCTGATTGCTTCAGCCCGTTGAACCACAGGAGAAGTCCTTCAATTGTGAAACTGGTGCAATTTTCTGTTCCATCAGTGCAGTTCTCTATACAGGAGCATTTTTCCATGCTCCCCTTTCCCCACAGTACCAGTAGATCTCATCGCCTGCACTTCCAACATCTCACCTTGGGGACCACAGCTCATATGGTCATGGCCATCCAGTACAGATGCAGATTTCAGTTTCATCAGTGAGGCAGCCACCATAATCTCCTTTGCAGAGGGAGCTTTACCAGGGAGCCAGCTAGAGCAATCATGGGAACACTCCAACCCTGCAGCTCTCAGAGCACTCTCAGCAGACCACTTCTTGCTGTGGGGTTGTGTGACTGGCGGTCGACCACACCAGAGCACCAACAACCTCAAAACCTCCTTTTGTCTTTTACAGGCAGGCTGTATTGGTGAAGTTTCACAAGCTGTCAAATCTCTATCTAACAGCATCTCAGTTTCAGCTGTTTGCTTGTCAGGCTGCTGGCATTTGAAAGACAGGTCCACTGCAGCTCTTTCTTCCTCCTCAGTCAGCAAAAGAAGCAGGTGGCATCTTTGATCTGATATCCCTCTTTACAACTTCTTCTCCTCAACACCTGTAATATTATCGACTGTTCCTATTTGCATCTCTTCTTGACTCTCTGAGGGTACATTTACTGCATACCTTAGGAGACACATTAGTTGCAGAAGATTGTGAATTCCAAGTCTCCAGGAGCTCAGAGCCTAGCAGTTTCTCCCTTGACACAGGAATGCCTTGTTCATGTACTGGAGCTGCGTGTACTGCAGCAGAAACCACCATTTTCTGTGAAAGATCAGCATGTACATCGGCATCCCCACCTCTACCTCCTCCTTCATCCTCAATGTCTGCTGTCTTGGTTACTGACTGGATGGACAAGGGTTCTCCCTACTGGCAAGAGTAGGGAAGTTTCCCCCTGTGCCCTAGCCACCTTTCCCCCATTCACTATAAAAAAAAACACCAACAGCTTAATCTGGTTCAGTTTGTCAGTTTGCATCTTTATCCCCCCCACCCCCAGGGAAAGGCTGAAAATAGACAGATTTGCCTAGCCCTCCTTTCCCAGTCAACAGAAATTAAATAAATAAATAAAACCTATCCTGTACCATGTCACTGAGTGCTGCCATTCCATCCAGGTCCTGTCTGACATTTGTACTTCTGTCTTCTTTGTTCCCAAGTTGCTGGCCATGTGGCTTCTGTACCTGGCAATCTTGTTACCTGCCCTGCACTTTGCCACTGAGAACTGCTACTGTATGCCCTGGTCCTGCCTGACTTTGCACTTCTGTTTTCCTTGTTCCCATGTTGCCACTTGGCTGGTGTACATGACTGTTCTGTGACCTGTCCTTCAACATGCCACTGAGATCTAATCTGGCTACTGTGCTGTTGTCTTCAGTTGCTGTTTCTCTGCTGCCAGCCCCCATCCTGCTTTAGGCTTACTTTATATAATCACTTAATATCAGATAAAAAATAAACAAACAATCATCTCATTTTATTCTTTTGTAAAAACCATATACTATATGTTTTATTTTCTTATTTTCATTTTATTTGTTTAACCAGGACAAAAGCTGGGTCATGCATCCCATTTTCAGCCATGTCTGGGTAAACAAGAATATGGCTTTGATAGCCCAGCTATCTGCCAGATCACATGCAAGGGAAATAACCTTATATTTTCTGACCTCTGATATGAGTAAGTTATGAAAATCAATTAGGAAAATCCGCCTACAGACTCTGCTGCTGACCTCTCTGAAATGTTTTTCAATGTGGCTTATTCTCCCTGTTCATGACACAAGAGCTTGCTGGTGTCAAAATTTGAAGAGAACACATTTGTAGTTTGTCTAATATAGTAAACAGTTACACATAAATGCTCCCAAACAACTGCAAAAGCAACTTCTTAGCAAGCTTACAAACTTGTCAGAGCAGTTCAGCTGTTAGAGGGTGTAAATACCTCATGCTGATCAGAGCCAAGCAGAAGCACCCACCCCCCTCTTGTTATCATTTACGCAACAGCTTGGAATGTATAAACTACTGGAGACTGGATAGTTTTGAGTTATCATTTCAATCCGCACAAGACCATAAAGCAACTCTTTGCAAAGCAGGCATTACTTTGATGTTGGCAGTTTCATTTTTCATCAAACTTGGTGAGTTTTTGAATATTTTTATAACTATTTTAAATGCTTGTTTATTAGCATGAAATTAATTATCATCAAGGCCACTGATTTTTGTTTTTTTACCGGAAATGCTGGTAAAAATCCAGAATTTGAACTGCCTCCTCACTGGTAAAAGCAAATAATTTCATGAGTTAGCATTTTTTTATGTTTAATTTGATTAATTTAATGCTCTGTATATTAAGCCTTCTTTTATTCTGATTATTTATACACATACTAAAAGAATGACAGTAGAATCTTAGTAAAATCCAGAAATTAAACAATCACTGGTGCAATTCCTGGAATTTCAAGTCTTGAAAATGGAATTTGATTACTTTAATCACCATAAATCAGTGGTCTTGATTATTATAAGAATCGGGTTCCTGGGGAAAACAGACACACCCTCAAATACACACACACACACTCACATACACACACACACACACACACACACGTTATGATATCGGGGATATTCATTATAAGGCTTTATTACACAGATGAATACTGCACCAAAAACATCTAATTGTCATCTTGGTTATTCTTAGTTGCAAGATATGCAATACCAGAGGAGGAAAGTGTGTCCAGGAACCTCACATTCAACCATGTGAGCTTATTGTTCAGTGGCTAGAGCACTAGGACAGTATTTTGGGGGGCCTTGGCTCAATTCCCAGTAGGTCATGTTATTTCTTTCTCACTATAATCTGTGATATAAATTATTTAGCAGTAGTTAATACTGCACCAAAAATATCTAATTATCACAGATGAACATATGTTTAAGGCTGCATATTTTAACTGATAAAATACCAACCGCAACACAGTTAATATGCACTGAGTTAATGTGAAGAACGTCTGTTTAGCTAAATACTTTACATCAAAGAATCTGGACTTCTATTAACTTGATGTATGTTTTATAGGAATTAAATTGTTAGAAATGAAATCATATCCAAAGTCATATATTATTTAACAAAAGAGTAAAATATGTCCCTATTTTTTGTTTTGCTCAGCATTACAATCCATATCTGTGGTTTACTAAAGCAATATTGCAATTTTGCATGGGACTAAATTTGACCTTAACTTTTTTTCCAGGAGCAGATTAAACACATTAAACTTCATTTACTTGTAGGATCTTCAAAGTCCACCAAAATTATAGCATTTTAATACACAACTTAGTCCATCTTTTTCCAAAGAAAAAAACAAAGATTCTGCCACTGTTTCATGTTTTTTCTGTCCCTCTGCCCACTCAGTTTGCTGGCATTAGTTTTCATGTAATTCACTAAGTGCCCTATCAAGGTAATGGAATTTATAGAAGTCCCTGCAGCCATTTATTGTCTGATCCAGTTTAGAAATGTCATAAAATGTTTGAGAAAGGAGCGAGATCAAGCTAACCAAAAAAAACAACATAACTTGTAAAGGATATGAAGCACTTAACACCTTCAGCCAAGTGTCCTTGAATATGTTTATTGTTTTAGTATATTTCTTTTATAGAAAACATTACAGGATTTCAATAGGTAATAACATACTTGCAGTGGCAATTTTAACCAAAGTTAATTTTCATGTACAGTATTCTGCTTCTTCTATTCACTGTATGTTTTGGTGTTATTCTTGTACTGCTATTATTATCCTGACTAAAGTAAGTATAACGAAGTAAATGTAACAGGTACAGTATGCCACCAGTCTTTTTTCTAGATGCCAACTCATTTTGTTTGGAAAAAAGGTTATGCTGCTGTTTTAGAAAACTACAGTATTTACAGCTCCAGGAAAATGAGTGAATCATAATAGCTGACATCAGGTACTGCTTGAAATAGTTGGAGGTGTGGCTGGAGGGAACAAAGACTGTCAAGGACTGCTTGAATCAATGGGTTGTGTGACTTGGGGGAACACTGATTGCTACTAACTGCGTGGATCAACGGACAGTCAAACTGAAAGGAATATTGATTGCCAGGGTTTGCTTGGAACAATGGGCAGTGAGGCTGGAAAGAATAATTGCCAGTAACTGCTTGGACAATGGGGAGTGTGCCTTGAGGGGCTCTGATTGGCAGGGACTGCTTTGAACATTGAGGAGTGTGACTGGAGGGAACACTAATTGGAAGGCATTACTTGAAACAATCATGAGTATAACAGGAGGGACTTTGACTGGCAGGGACTGCTCTGAACATAAAGGAGTCTGACTGGAGGGAACACTGATTAGAAGTCATTACTTGGAACAATGGTGAGTGGCGCTGGAGGGAACCCTGATTGCCAGAGACTGCATGGAACATTGTGGAATGTAATTAGAGGGAATACTGAATATCGAGTACTACTTGTGACATAATGGGGAGTGTGGCTGGAGGGAACACTGAATGCTAGGGACTGCTTGAAACAGTGGCGAGGCTGGCAGGATTGGACACTGAATTCCATTTGCTGCTTGGATCAATGGAGAGTGTGCCTGGAGGGAGCACTGATCGCCACTGACTGCTTGGAACAATGGGGAGTGTGGCTAGAAGGAACACTGAATGCCAGGAACTGCTTGGAATGATGTAGAGGAATACGGCTGAAGGAAACACTGATTGCCAGGGTCTGTTTGGAATAATGGAGAGTGCAACTGATGAGAACACTGATGGCTAGAGACTACCTGGAATAATAAAGAGTGCGACTTGTGGGAACACATATGGTCAAGGACTGTTTGGAACAATGGGGAGTGTAACTGATGGGGAAAATGGATGGTCAAGGACTGCTTGGGACAATGGGGAGTGCAGCTGTAGGGAACACTGATCACCACTGACTACCTGGAACAAAGGGGAGTGCCACTGGAGGAAACACTGATGGCCATTGGCTGCTGCTTGGAACAAAGGGAAGTGCAGCTGGAAGGGACATTGATTGCCAGTTACTGCTTAGAATAAAGGGGAGTGCAGCTGGAGGGAACACTGATGGCCAATTACTGCTTAGAATAAAGGTAAGTACAGCTGGAGGAAACACTGATGGCTAGTTACTGCTTAGAATAAAGGCGAGTACAGCCGGAGGGAATACTGATTGTTAGTTACTACTTAGAATTAAGGGGAGTACAGCTGAAGGGAACACTGATTGTTAGTTACTACTTAGAATAAAGGGGAGTACAGCTGGAGGAAACACTGATGGCTAGTTACTGCTTAGAATAAAGTCGAGTACAGCAGGAGGGAACACTGATTGTTAGTTACTACTTAGAATAAAGTGGAGTACAGCTGGAGGGAACACTAATTGTTAGTTACTACTTACAATAAAGGGGAGTAGAGCTGTAGGGAACACTGATTGTCAGTTACTACTTAGAATAAAGGGGAGTACAGCTGGAGGGAACACTGATTGCCAGATACTGCTTAGAATAAAGGGGAGTGCAGATGAAGGGAACGCTGATGGCCAGTGCAGTGGCTTTTTTGAACAAATGAGAGTGCAGCTGGAGGGAACACTGATTACCACTGACAAACTGGAACAATGTGCAGTATGGCTGGATGGAACACTGAATGCCAGGGATGCTTGGAACAATCTGGAGTGTGGCTGATGGGAAAACAAATAGGCAGGGACTGGTTGGAATAATGGAGAGTATGGTTGGAGGAAACACCAAATGCCAGGGACTGCTTGGAACAATGCCATGTGGGGAAGAGGGACCACCAGCCTTCCAGGGCAGCTTTGTGCTGGGTCAGGATGTGTGGAAGAAGGATTCAATGTAGGTGAGATGGTTGAGTACCAGTACTGTGTGCTCTGCATCTCACTTTTAGATATATATATATATATATATATATATATATATATAGAGAGAGAGAGAGAGAGAGAGACAGAGAGATAGATAGATAGATAGATAGATAGATAGATAGATAGATAGATAGATAGATAGACAGACAGACAGAGAGACAGATAGATAGATAGATAGATAGATAGATAGATAGATAGATAGATAGATAGATAGATAGATAGATAGATAGATAGATAGATAGATAGAAACTATTTATATAGCACCCCTTCCCAGAGGCTCGGAGCATGTAACAATATTTAAAAAACAATCCATACACAATACACACTTCAGAACATAATACAGAGTTCAGTATGACATTCTGTCTATCATTCACTAAAATAACTCAATAATAAAACAACAGTTCATCTTAATCTTCAGTTTATATCAAACACCTGATTGAATAAAAGCATTTTCAGTTCGGTTTTAAAGGTTTCCACTGAGGGTGCCTCCCTTAGATGTCTTGGCAAGGAGTTCCACAGGGTTGGTGTGACAACTGAGAACACACGGTCCCTAGAATGCCGCAACCTGGCCTTGGGAACCACAAGGAGGCAACCCTCAGAGGAACAGAGAGCCCGAGATGGGCAATGATAGACCAGGAGGTCTTGCAGGTAGGCTGGTCTCCCACCCCATGCAGGGCTTTATAGGTCAGTAATCCTGGGTGCAGCAAAATTTTGCAGGAAATAATTATCCATTTTGCTTCACCTGGACTGTGACAGAGAATTGGACCCCAGGTCAGTGGCTTTTTAAACAGCAAAAACTGAAAATATCTAATCTAGTCTAACCATAGTCTGCATGGTTATAAAGTAGATCATAACAGTGCATAACTTGTTTGGTACTGTCTGAGAAATCAATTCCATAATACTCTAAACTAGAAAAGAAAGTGTTTATTCTTAGAACAACCACTTAAATCTTCTGATCTTTTCCAATTATAGATCAAAATCTGTAGTGTTTGAACTGTTAGGCTTATCAGCTTAGTTGAGGTACAGTCTGTACAATAAACAGCTGGTGGACCACCAGCTGCTGCTTCACAGGTTAAGAGGCCTAGGACGGTCCCCTGGCTCAGTCCAATGGTTCTCCAGCTATTTATCTCGGTGATCTCAAAAAGTCTGAATTAATGGTGCTACCTCCAACACCTGTGAGGTGTCAGTAGGTGTACCCCAGGGGTCTATACTGGGCCCTCTCCTCTTCAGCATCTTTGTGAACCACCTCCCTGATGCCTGCCTCATGTCTGAGATCCTGCTATATGTAGATGACACAGTGTTATTCTCATGAAACTCCTGCCAGGAAGCACTGACTAAGGAGTTGCAGAACAACTTTACCCTACAACAGGAATGGTTCAAGGACAGCATGCTGGTGCTCTATGGTTAAAAAACCAAGGCAATGTTCTTTGTCGGACAACAAAAGAAGAGGTCCACTGCACCTCTCTCAATTACCTGCAGCTCTCACACCACCCTGGAGCAGGTAACCTCCTTCCGGTATCTTGGTCTCACCATAGATGAGTCCCTATCGTTCGACGAACATATACGCAATATTACCATGACAGTCAATAGGAAACTCTGTACAGGCACCAGTTCTGTCTTACTCCCAATGCCAGGACACAGGCAGTCAGAGGTACAATCCTTCCAATCCTGGACTATGGAAATGTAGTCTATGGGGCCGCCACTGAAACTAGCCTGCTCAAAGTGTACACCTCCTTAAATTAAGCCTGTAGATTTGTGTTAGGGGCAGATTGCCTCTTGCATACATGTGAGCTGTACATACGGACTGAATGGCTCCCACGTATGGACCGCATTAAGCTCCATACCTGCATCTTGGGACAGAAGGCCCTACTCAGACTTGCACCTCCCTTTATACAAGCCTTATTCCATCCTGCTCCAGCTGAACATGCCACAAGAAGTGTTACCAAACATGCATTAGCTGTTCCATTCAGAAGGAGTGCCTTGGGGAGACAAGCCTTTGCTGTCAGGGCCCCTGCTTGGATAAATGAGCTACCAACCGCCACCACAAGCCTTGCCCAACTTGAGCCTTTCAAGTCTGAGCTAAAGAAGTCTATCCACCCTCCTGTACGATGCTATTGCCACTCTTAACCCATGAGCCAGTATGCCTCTGTTCCCCAAAGCCATGCTCCTAAAGGCTATCTCCCCTCCTGAACACTGCCACAGCCACTCTTAGCCTAGCAGGTACCAGAACCCTAGACTTGCCAAGGTTCTTCTTTCACTCTACAATTTGACGCAAAACTCCCTGCCCATGTCTGCCCACCTGCCTGCTCACCTTTCTCCTCTCACACTCTCCCTGACAAACCTTCACCCGCTGACTTCCTTACACCACCCATCTTTGACCCTACCGTCATACCCCTCCTCTGATTCCTCTTCTCCTACCTAATCCTGATTAGTCCCCTCTACCCTTTCTGACTATTATGCCTAGGCTGACTCATCTGGCTATAGCCTAGTAACCTTTAGGTATCAGTTTTGATGAACAGCTCCATCTCCTGTTTCCTCCCAATACAAGATCCTACCTAGCTTCTACCTCTGATTTATTCTCAAACTAGCACCCAACTCTGACTTAAAGCAGCAGTATTTGTTAGTCAGTGAAAAAATCTATCATATAGTTTTTTTAGCATAAATGTATTTCTAACAACCTAAGAGTCATACTCAGTATATTTTCTTGTTTTCTCAGGTGTGTTACAACTTTTTTTATAGCTGATCTTATAATTAATGACTTACATCATTAAAGATGGCCGACATTCACCATTTTTTAAAAATCTCTTCCCCTGGTGTTACTTGTTGAATATGCATGCTAGATTCATGCTGTAGTTGCATTAGAATGATTCTTCAGCATGTTTCTAATAGTAAACAGCACAAAATATAAAAAGTTTTCATGGTGGGTGTAGCATGGGCGCGGCAAGGGTGTGGCAACTTTAAAAAACTTCAAGACCCCATATCTTGACTCAGGAATGAAAGAAAATGAAAAGAAAGACGTGTGTCTTGATATTTTTGCCAGACAAACCTTATTACAGTACTGAAAATTGTGTATGTTTATTAACAAGCACTGTTGCTTTAAGCACTTAATTGTATGGCATGACGTATGAACCCCAACCCCATTGACTATGTACCCTTGTTTTGGTTATGTGTTGTTATTTGCATATGTTATCCTACATTGTTATGCTATTGCCAATGTTTACTGATTTCTCCTGTTCACATTTTTCTTACTAGTATATGTTCTTGACAATGCCTATTAAGCTGCTACTAACTCCAAACTTATGTACCCTCCCCTACCCTTGTGACGGTGATCCTTTGTAAATGAGCTTTTAGCTCAAAGGTTGAATTCTAATCTATTCATGCCCCACATCTATTGTTCAGCAAATTTAACACCTACTCCCCTACATACAATATTTACACAGAGCACTAGGTCTCTCATGCTGCTGACCCACAGAGCCTGGCACTGGGCTGTAGCTAGGCAGCAACCTACCCTCTGGTGCTATGGGGTCAGATGGTCTTCTCTGTCAAGGGAAGCCTGAACTTTAATGGATAACTCTCCCCAGGCTCCCTGCAACCTACTCTCAGCTCCAGCACACTGTGGGTTACACTTTCTTAAGACCTCACAGGGCACAGGCACATTCCTTGGCAGTTCAGGCTTGCCACATGTGTGACCTATCTAGTTGGAGTGATTGCAATGTCCAGAATGATGGAAGATTTCTTGTGGACTCTCCCATAGAAACATAGAAACATAGACTTTGACAGCAGATAATGACCACTTGGCTCACCCAGTCTGCCCATTTCCCTACCTATTGTATAAGCTGCATATCCTAGTTAACCAACAGCCTACTTCCTCCTACACCCCACTAGAATAGCTTTACGTCTGTCCCATGCATTCTTGAATTCCCCAACTGTTTTTGACCCCACGACACCCTTATGAAGGCCATTCCATGCATCCACCACCCTTTCCATGAAAAAATACTTCCTGACTTCCGGTGACGTCACCCTCTGGAATGGCAGCATAGAGGGATAGCTCCTGAGTAACCTGCCAACTATTTCTCCCCTAATCCGCCATATCGACCCTAAATACCAGCTTGAGAAGCCAAAACATGACGGGGAGTAAAAACAAAGCAAATTCGCGCTCAGGGAGACCCCCGCAAAAGATGGATGTTTCCGGATTCCAGAAGAGGCCTGCCGACAGTCGCAGTGTCTCCCCTGCGAGTAGCATGGCAGGCTATCAAGATCCAGATACAGACAAGGAAACAGAGAGGCTCTCATGATCCCGTTTTGAAACCCTTCTCTCTGAAATCAAGGCGTTTCGAGCTGAAAATAAAAAAGAATTTGTATTGTTACAAAACCGCCTTTCGGAGGTTGAAGAAAGACTTGACCATTCAGAAGAAGCCTCTGGAGAGATAGCTGATGAAACCCATCGACTCCACACTGCTGTAGACTATCTGATAGACCAATACGAAACTATGCAAGAGAAGATCACTGACCTTGAAGCCAGGTCCCAGAGAGATAACCTCCGCATCTATGGGCTCCCAGAGGGGTCGGAGACTGGTAAAATGGAAGATTTTATAACCGATATGTTGAAAGATGTTTTAGCCCTACCCCCCACATTCCAATTCAAAATAGAGAGAGCACATAGAGCCCTAGCGAAAAAGCCCACTGATCCTTCGGCGAGACCCCGCTCAGTGGTTCTCAAACTCTCCAGCTACAGAGACAAGGAACAGACCCTGAGGACAGCTTGGGCCCTGAAGAACGTAACATATAACTCGGCCAGATTAATCTTTGATAATGATTATCCTACCGACATCATGAGGAAAAGGATGGCTTATGCACCAATCTTAAAGTTACTGCAAGAAAAGGGCGTTAAATTTCAAACACCTTACCCAGCCAAGCTCCATGTCTTTTGGGAAACCGGAACCACAGTTTATTCAAGCCCAGAAGAAATATCCTCGGAACTGAATAAGAGAGGCTGGAATTTCCAGACGATCAGTCCTGTACAACTGCAGAAATGTCCCTCTCGCCCTCACTGGCAAGACCACGCAGATACTCGCAGAGATGTAGGAAGGCGTGGGAGATTCCGCTCTCTACAAGTACTCAAACACTACATCGGGCGGAGAAGTCTCTTGGAAAAAGAATCAGAACTGACCACGCATAATCCTGACACCTGAGGATGCCTGGACCTACTGTGAACATGTGGAACTTAAGTAAATCTTTTCATTATCCAAAATGAGGGAATGCAACTACCGCCAGGGGCGGATGTTGGGGAACTGTTACCAGATAGCCTTTCTCTCTTGGTATTTGATTGCTGATTCTATAAACAAAAGCTACAATACTATGTTTTAAACTGAAATCTTGTCTATACTGGTTTACTACTGCAGTGACAATAGTGGGAGCCCTTTCTTCTGGGCGGTAGTTTAAGGCTTACCCTAAGGACTTGAGAGCGCCTACAGCCAAGAACTAAAACTTTCAAGGTGCAGGTTGCGAAGGCAGGCATGTAACAACGTAACCCCATGCTGTGACCCCGACAACGTTCACCCAGGGCACATCTTCGGATCACTCAGCCGATAATAGCCCTGCTAATTATTTATCTCGGGGTGACGTCCCAACTATTTAACCCCGACTGTTTAAGGGGTTGGGGAGGCCTGACCTCACTGCAGGTCACAATTCCTCCCACAGGGCCTTTCCCCGAATTTAGGTGTAACCCCCCTGCAAATGGGGGTTCATAAAAGACTTCCAGGAGCTTGCTTGAATGCTCCAAGCCTGAATGGTGTTTGGCATTTAAGCCATTTATCAGTGAGTGTTTTTAGAACCTCTGGTACTGTCTCTTTAAGAGCTGTCTGCTTGCAGACATAATTAGTTTGTATGGGGGGACTGTGTGCTTCTCTGAGTACCACTCGAGCTGCTGCCAATTCACTTAATTTTGCAGTCACTAGAGTGCAAAGGAACCTATCTGAAAGATGTAACTGTTTACCAGAAATTATTTAGAGTAATAATGAAATTACAGTTTGTCTAACCTGCTTTCTTTGCAGTCAGAACTGTGTCTGCTAGTTCCCCATTCTAGTTTTGAACTGCTGAACTGGACCAATCAGTGTGGGGTAAGCTAGCTCTAAAATGGTGCCTTGGACGAATCAGAACTTGCACTCATAATCTGAGCCAGCCACAAGAGGATTGTAGGGCAGTGACTCTGGGAGATGTAGTTTAGACTTCAGTGCCTTTTGGACCAACAGCAGCAGTCTATTGTGAGTGACAGCCAATCCAGTCAAGAACTGGGAGGAACTCAAAGGAAGTGCCCGGTTTTGTCGGTTGGAGTTTCAGTTGAGCTTTGGCAGTGAAGAAGGAAGGAGCCCTGTGCTTTTTCAGTGCAGTTTTAGTCAAAACGTGTGTAAGGCCCAGAGTTCCGGTCTGCAGCTTGTTAGGACTGAACTGGCCCTGTGAAAAGAATCAAAGGATCTCTGAAGAGTAGAAACCAGGCTCACCCTGTAGAAGACTGGAGGAATTGCTGAAAATTACACTCGGTCTGTCAGGAACTGAATCTGCTGTGTGTTCTCCCGGTATTGTGCAGTAATTGCGATCGGGATACAGATGCAGCCTGCCTGGTATAGTGCTTTCTTTTATATGGATGTGTGAAGAGGTTTGTGTACCTCAAGTGAGCCCTGCTGACATTGAAGGACCCTATCTTATTTGGAGTCGTGAGTACTAATTCAGGGTCGCTCCCTGTTGAATTGCCACATTAAATCCAAATGGAATTACTGTACTGCTGACTGTTTAATTCTCCTTTTCTCGTGTGAAAGGGCCCCTACCAGCTGCCACGGTTTGACTAGCCACTAGGCTTGGGTACCCAGGGACAGTAACTGATAGGGATAGGCCTGTGCACAGAGCCATAGGTAGATTATTAGAGTGATAAGCTAATTAACCTGATTTCCTGTCCTTGTTATATCCCCAAATAAATCAGAGCTGCTTGTTTCAGCAAAGTTATACTGCCTGAGGTATTTGTCTATGTTAAAGTACTGTACTGTGATTGTTGCACTGTATCTCATTTCACAGGAGGTCCCAGTGCCGGAACCACACCTGGGGGTAAGTGTATACTGTGAAGGTAATTCTGATATATTGTGTGGGCCACTAGTGGGAAGAAAGGGGGGTTGCAGTGTCCCAGAGGGCTGTGACCAAGTTAGTTTAACTATTGCAAACCCTGACCTCTGGGTGGAGGCACCCGCCATTGGATCCAGGCCCCTCAACCTGTTAGTGGCAAATCAGGCGGGGGTAGTAGCCCCTGGGATAGCGCCATCTAGGGGTTACATAGGGCATGGCCCTTTTTCATTAGAGGGGTAACTTATACACCATCCATTAATGGAAGTGCAATTGTATATATGTTGGCCAGGTTAAGGCCTGTTAAAGTTAATTGTTATTTTCTTTTACACCCCCATGTGCACACACTTTCAGGCTGCTACAGGATGAGCTGAGTTATTGGGCTGTCATTTCAGTTTATTCAGGTTTGCTGTTATTATGCCATACATTGGATACCAAGAGTGCATCGATTGTCTCCTGAGATATTTATAGGTAGAAACCAGAGCATCCTTTTATTGTTTTCATTTTGTACACAGCAACAGTATATGTTTATTCAAGTCATTAATGGATAGAGCCTCTATAGTTAAAATTTGTTCACACAATGTCAATGGGTTAAACAACCCCATTAAGAGCTACAGAGTGATCTCCACCCTTAAAAAGTTAAAACCTTCCTTCCTTTTGTTACAGGAAACCCACTTAAACAAGCAGGAACACCAAAAGCTAACAAAGTTTGGGTTTTCTGTAATTGTGGCCTCGGTGTATGGTAAGGGGAAAAGGAGAGGAGCAGCTGTCTTGGTCCCTAAGGGTACCCCCTTCCAGTTAATAAGCTCTTACTCTGACCCGGAAGGCCAACTTGCTATTGCTGTTGGTAAGCTGGAGGGGCAGGAGCTTACCCTTGTCTCTATTTATGTCCCACCGGGAGAAGGACCAACAGCCAGGAGGATGTTGTTCCAGAGAGTGATGGAAAGAAGCAGGGGAGTTTTGATAATGGGAGGAGACCATAATCTTACTGCTTCTTGTCTTGACTCCTCCGCTAAAAAACCTTTTAAAAGATCCCCTGCACACAGAGCAATGCAGATGTACATCGCAGAGGCGCATTGTATAGATATATGGTGAAACCTTCACCCTAACAGGAGAGAATACACGATTACTCCAAGACCCTACAAAGTATACACCCGCATTGATTATATACATGTCTCTAAAGAGCATCTATATAGAATGCAGAGTTGTACTCAGACCCCTTCTGTGATATCTGATCATTCGATATTAACACTAAATATGACTTGGGAAAAGGAAAGAGTTAATACTCTTTGGAGATTTAATAACTTCTTGCTAAATAGTAAAGATTTTGTAGAATTGGTACAGTGCAAAATAAAATTGATATTAGAAGATAATGACAAGCAGGACATTAAGAAGGGGGTTTTGTGGGACACACTTAAAGCAGTCATACGAGGGGAAATAATTAAATATGCTGCCTTTTACAGAAAACAGCAGCAACAACGATTGGACAAATTGCATAGCCAATTACAAACTCTCCAAACCTCTCATGCGGCAGAGGATGCTGGAGCTTACCCTCTTATACAAGCCACCAAACAGCAGATCCAGGCAATCCTGGACATACGTACTGAGCAAGCTTTACAATCCCTTAAACAAAAACATTATGAGGGGGGCCCCAGGGCTACCCGCTTACTAGCCCACAGACTCCGGCAGCAAAAAGCCAGATCAAATATAGGCCAGATCAGGGACCCGGTCTCAAAAAAGTTAGTCACCCTTCCCAGGGAAATTGAGCAGGTCTTCCGGAGGCATTATAGTGGCCTCTATGGCACTGAACATCCTGCAAACCCTCAAGCATTTGATGCCTTTATGGGGATACTTAATTTACCTAAAATATCTCGAACACAGCAGCAATTTCTGGAGAGCCCCATTACTAAATTAGAATTGGATCAGGCCTTTTCGGCTCTTAAAGCCAATAAGAGTCCGGGTCCTAATGGCTATACTGGGGAATTCTACAAAGTTTTTTGAAAAGATTTATCCCCCTTGCTGCTCGAGGCCTGTAGAGCCTTACAACAGGGAGAATCCACCCCCCGACTCATGATGATACACATACATTTCTAGTATTTTGAAGCCTGGCAAAGACACAACTTCCTGTTCCTCTTACAGGCCTATCTCAGTTTTCAATGTCGATTATAAAATGTTCGCATCTATAATAGCTAAAAGATTTCAAACTTTTCTGCCAGAGATAATAAATTTAGATCAGACAGGGTTTGTTCCCAGGCACCAGACACAGGACAATATTAAGAGAACTTTACAACTACTACATAGAGTAGGAGCCTCTGGAACTCGCTTTCTCCTTCTCTCCCTCGACGCAGAGAAGGCGTTCGACTGGGTTGAATGGCCTTTTCTGTGGGGGGTATTGGAGGGAGTTGGAATCCCCATCCGGTAGTTAACTCTATCAAAGCTATGTATTCTCATCCCACGGCGTATATCTGGTTAAACGGCTCCTTCTCCAGCCCTATCTCTCTCTCTCTCCCGTGGCACAAGGCAGGGGTGTCCCCTCTTCCCTCTATTATTTGCGATATATCTGGAGCCTTTGGCTCAGGCCCTGAGGCAAAGAGAGGGTTTAACGGGAATAGAGGTACACACTACTAAGCATAAGCTGGCATTATATGCAGACAACCTCTTAATATATCTGACTGACCCTGAGCCTGCTCTCCCCCATTTATGGGACATTTTGGATAAATTTGGGGCTATTTCTGGCTATAAGGTCAACGAAAGTAAAACTGAAGTCCTGGCGTGGAACTTTTATCCACGAGAGGACCTGAAGCATACATATAATTTCAAGTGGCATCTACAACATTTTGAATATTTAGGTGTCCGGATTGGACCCCGGATTGTGACCTATTTGCATTAAACTATTCCCCCTTCCTAATCAGGACCGCGTATGACTTAGAAAGATGGCATGCTCTGCCTTTGTCCCTTACCCAATGAATAGAGTCAATTAGGATGGTAATTCTACCCCACTTTTTATACCTAGCCCAAACCCTTCCTGTGCCAATCCTAGATGCTTTTTTCAGGATTTTGCAGAAGAAAATTTCTGCATTTATTTGGGCGAGTCATAAGCCTTGGGTCAATCTGACTGTACTACAGTCCCCTAAATACCTGGGAGGTCTTTATCTACCAAATTTTAAGTTATACTACTTAGCCTGCCAATTAAGAATCCCCCTATATTGGCTAGATAAGACATATATATCCCTTTGGAAACTGGTGGAGTTACAGGAAACAGAACTTAAAGATATCTGTGATACCCTATTAGCCTTCTCTCCTACAATTAAGATAGAAACTGTAGCCAACCCATACACCCGGACAACACTTAAATGCTGGCAAAAAATTATGTCAGACAGAGACTTCAAACCCTGGAGACCGGCAATGTTTTCCCTCCCATACTTAAGATGCCTTCCCTCCGGGCAAAATGGATAAAGGTTTCGTCAAATGGCGCATGAAGGGCTTACACCTGGTGTACCACTTCGCGCCAGAAGGCAAGATTCTCTCTTTTACAGAACTGACTCAAAAATACAATATTGCCTATAATGAAGGATTTAGATATTTTCAGGCTAGGAATTTTCTGAAGACATTGGGGAAGTTGATGTGGGAGGATAATCCTCCGGCTGAAATGTTGCTTATCTTAGTGGCAGCAGCAGAAGGGAAACCTGTCCCTTCACATTTGATTTCCACTCTATACAGGGCTCTCTGTAAGCTGCAAAATAAGCCCTTAAACAAAATTAGGATGGCCTGGGAAAGGGATCTACTAGTGGCAATATCTCCTCTCAACTGGCTAACTTATATGAAGAATATGTACAAAGGTGTCAACTCTGGGCAATGGAAAGATTTTGCATGGAAATTAGCCACTAGATTTTTTAGAGCCCCTGTGGTGATCCAGAAATACTCTAAACATTCCAAGCCGGACTGTTGGAGACAGTGTGGATCCTCATATGCCACCTTAGGATATATTTTTTGGTCTTGTAAGGCCCTTCAGCCTGTCTTTGCACAGCTCACTGGAGCTCTCCATCAGATACTATCCCCAAATTTCGCTTTATCCACACAACTCTTTCTATTTGGCTTTTATCCTCCGGCAATTTCCGACGCTTCCTCCAAGAAATTTCTTAATCTGGCCCTTTTGGCTGCTAAAAAAGCCATTACAAAAAAGTGGAATTCCAGCTCTCCTCCTACTCTGGAGAACTGGCATCAATTGATGATAGAAATGTATAAGATGGAGAGACTCACTGCTCTAATCAATAAATCACAAGAGGCTTTCAAAACTCGTTAGAGAAAACGGGTACTGTACATCATGTTGGTACATTCTGATTTTATTCCATAATTTATTTCTAAATGCTGTGTTTATTTCCTATTTCAATGTATGTATGGCATTGAAATGATTAATTACTGCCTCTGCCCTGTTATCCTGGGTAGGCCATGAAATATTCTGTGTTACTTAAACTTAGTGCACAATAAGTTTTTGTTTTTTAACCTCCCTTGTATTTATTTATGTATATACTTGAAATTTTTGGTTTTCCTCCTTACTGTTTTTACTCTAAAAATACAATAAAGATTGAAAGTTTAAAATAAGAAAAAATACTTCCTCACATTGCCCCTGAGCCATCCGTCCTCTATCTTCAAATTGTGCCACCTTGTTTTTGCACATCTCTTTTTCTGAAAGATGCTACCCTCTTGGACTTTGCTGGTTCCCTTGAGGTACTTAAATGTTTCTATCATGTCCCCCCTCTCCCTCCTTTCCTCAAGGGTATACATATTAAGCTCTTTTAGTCTAGCTTCGTATAGCTTTTGGTGCAGACCCTTCACCATTTTAGTTGCCCTCCCCTGGACGGCCTCCATCCTATCTATGTCTTTGTGACGATAGGGTCTCCAGAACTGCACACAGTATTCCAGAAGGGGTCTCACCAACTGTTTGTACAGCGGGATAACAACTTCATGTTTTCTACTGGTGATGCCTCTCCCTATGCATTCCAGTATCCCCCCAGCCATCCTTACTGCCTTCTCACATTACTTGCTTACCTTTAAGTCATCTGATATGACTACCCCCTGGTCCCATTCCATTTTTGCTGTTGTTAGTACCTCCCCCACATTGTGAACTCTTCCCCTGGGTTTTTGTTTCCCAGGTGCAGTACTTTGCATTTCATTGCATTGAATCTAAGCTGCCATACATTTGACCTTTCCTCCAACCTTGCCAAGTCCCTTCTCATCCTTTCCACCCCCCCGCCCATGTATCAACCCTGTTGCAGATCTTTGTGTCATCTGCAAAGAGGCATACTTTCCCTTCCAGTCCCTCTGCAATGTCACCTATAAAGACATTAAAAGGGACCGGTCCCACTGCTGAACCCTGCTGTACCCCACTAGTAACCCCCCTTTCTTCAGAGCAGACTCCATTTACTATTACCCTCTGTGTCCTGTTGTCCAGCCAATATTTTACCCAGACTACAACCCTGGGACCCACTCCCAGGCTGGCTAACATGTTTATTAATCTTTTGTGTGAGACTGTGTCAAATGCCTTGCTAAAGTCTAGGTAGGCCATGACCACAGCCGCTCCCTGATCTACTATTTTGGTCACCCAGTCAAGGAAATTGATTACATTCATCTGACATGATTTTCCCACTGTGAATTCATGCTGCCTTGGGTCCCATGCCCCACTGGCCTCTAGGTACTCAACAATTCTTTCCTTCAGAAGTGATGCTTTCATTTTCTCTACCACTGGGGTCAAACTAACAGGTCTGTATGCATGGGACAGACATAATGCAATTCGGGTAGGAAGAAGTAGGCTGTTGGTTAACTAGGATCTGCAGCTTATCCAATAAGTAGGGAAATGGGCAGACTAAGTGGGCCAAGCGGTCCTTACCTGCCGTCAAAGTCTATGTTTCTATGTTTCTGTAGTTTCCTGCCTTTGTCTTGCTTCCATTTTTGTGAAGGGGAATCACATCTGCCCTCCTCCAGTCCTCAGGTACCACACCATCCTCCCATGATTTGTTAAAAAGGGTAGTCAGTGGTGTCACTAGTTCTTCCCTTAGTTCTTTTAGAATTCTGGGGTGAATCCCGTCAGGCCCCATTGCTTTTTCCACCTTCAATTTTAGGAGTTCTTTCAGGACCCTTTCTTCTACGAATGGACTGGTATCGATCCCCCCATCCAGAGTGCTTCTATTCTTTGGTTTAGGTACCTCCCCCTCCTCTTCGTTTGTGAATACTGAGCAAAAGTATTCGTTCAGTATCTCAGCTTTTTCATTGTCACCCTCTGCCCACCCCCTTCCCTTTATTAAGCCTCACTATCCCACCTTGGTCTTTCTTCGCTCCCTAATGTACTTATAAAAGGTTTTATCCACCTTCTTAACTGAGTTGGCTATTTTTTCCTCAGTTTGAGCCTTTGCTATTCTGACTGCCTTCCCTGCTTCCTTCTGCTTTAACTGGTACAGTTCTCTGTCCGGCTCCTTCTGTGTTTCCTTACATTCATGAATGCTACCTTTTTCTCCCTAACCTTCCCCACCACCTCTTTTGAGAACTATAGTGTTTTTTTCCTTTGTTTTGTTTTACTGATTTGCTTCACGTAAAGGCTTGTTGTCTCTGTGATGGCTGTTTTGATTTTTTCCCATCGTTCCTCCACCCCTCCTTCTTGCCCATTTGCTAGTGCTTTTCTGAGGCACTCTCCCATTTTTCCAAAGTCAGCCTTCCTAAAGTCCAGTACTCTTGCTTTTGAATTGCTTGACTCTATGGCTGTGTTTATCGTGAACCACACTGTTTGGTGATCGCTTGTTCCCACATGACTACCCACTTCTAAATCCAAGATCCTCTCTCCATCCCCATTTGAGAGTACCAGGTCTGAGATTGTTCCCTCCTGAGTGGGTTCCAACACTAGCTGTCTGAGGCATGCCCACTGTAGGGCATCAAGAATCAGGGCATCATGGATGCATGTATGGCCTGATGCTACTCTCATCTGCCGTCTCGAAACCTGCAGTGTGCCCTCAGGAACACCAGACAAATCCCTTGAGAGGAGACCCCCAATTGCTTCATCTCCTGCTCTTGAGACCCTTGGTCCTCTGAACACTATCTCTCTCTCTCTCTCTCAGATTCTTATTTATCTGTTGTCTGGTGTTATGGCACTGGTTATAATCTTTTTCCCCTCTCATCTCTCCTGGGGTCACTTCTCTACCACCTCTGGCCTGCGTACACTTGTTCACCTCCCCCCCCTTTGGGGGGAGCTCCTGATTTCTTACAGATGTCTGTTCTCTAGGCCAGGATCTCTGCACATATCTGGACTATGAAAGCAAGCTTAACCCAGAAACCACTCTGTCTGTGGTGCACATGCCTGCACTGATAGCAGAATGGTCTGAAAAGTGGTAGGGGCAAGAATTTAGGGAGTAAATTCCCCCCCCTCATTAAGTGGGTTCACCCACAGCCTCATTTTTTCTCATTCAAATTCATAATCTGTGGAGTAACTCCCACCCCACCCCTACTGACTGACAGCATCTTCCAGTGCCTAATTCATTGATGCTCACCTAAAGGCCAAGTCATTTTTTTATTTTTAATGTTTGACCACTGTGCCTTAACTCAGCAGGCCACAAACCCATCACATCCCTATCAACACTACTTAGGCCTAAACTTTTCAAAATTCTGCTGACTTCCAGCCAGCTGCAATCAGAGTGTTTGAAAGTAACACTGCTTAGTGCACATGCTGCATTTTAAAGACACAGATTTCCATAATAATAAAGTAATATGACTGCAAAAACTGATAGGACCGAGCCATATCACTTATGAAAGTGGTACAGCCATGGCCATAGTGAAACCCCCCCTCCCCCATTTCAGCACCTATGCATGGGAGGAGCAGGCAGCAGCCAAAGAGGCTTCAGCAACTCAGCATATGCACCAGACAGGTGCAGTCACTCAGCAAGCCAGCCCTGCTGACAGGAAGGAAGGAAATCTGAAATGATTCAGGCTTCAGGGTTATTGGTGCACTTAATTGTTTAGTAACAAGGCTTGAACAGATGGGAGGTGAGAGCTTGGTCACCCCCAGAACCTTGCGGTCATTTGCAAGGTCTCAATTTATTTATTTAGTTTTTGTTGATCATTTTAGCATAAATGTATTTCTAATAACCTAAGACTCATACTCAGTATATTTTCTTGTTTTCCTAGGTGTGTTACAACTTTTTTTATAGCTAGACAGATTCTGCCTATTTTAAGGCACGACCCGGGGGAGGGGGATATAGATGAATGCCAACTGACTTTGAACCAGATTAAGCTGTTGGTGGTATTTTTTAAGTGAGTGGTGGGAAATTTGGCCAGGGTACTGGGGAAATTCCCCATCTCTTTTCGAGAAGTGCCATAGGATCTTTAACATCCGCCTGAACTACCACCAGAACAGGCAGATGGGACCTCGGTTTAAAGTCTCATCCGAAAGATGGCACCTCAGGAGTGTAGCACCCCTCATGCTGCATTACAGTGTCAGTATACACATGTCATATAGACAAGGAAGGGAAGAGGGGCATATCTCCCTAATGCTTCAGTGAAGGAAGGCCTGCAGAACCACTCTCTACCTGTGACAAGCAAAGGCGAAACACTCAGAAGACACAATTATGGGAAGTCATGCTGGAAGACAAGACAGAATGGGGAAGAATTTGGAGCTCCTTGCATGACAAATCTTGGTCACACCACCTGGGATTCCCAGCAGATTGTTTCTACTACCAGAGGGTGCCTCACCATCACAGTTCTAAGCATTTTTTGTTTTCGAACACATTGAACTACCATACACAGATTTCTCAATTGCCCCTAGTCCTGAACAAATGCATTTTCTGAAGGGCTGGGTTTTGCACCCTGCCACCCTTATCAAATTTTACAATACATTTTGTGAGAATGTCTCCTGTTCTTGAAACCTAAAACAGAAAACATCCCATACACAGACATGGACAGTAACTCACTCCTGCAAAAGAAATTCATGGGCAACCCTTCCTGGAAAAGAACAGTGACACCATTGAAAATGAGCTTCAGCTCAATGGACATTTTCCATAATAAAACTTATTTTACAGCAGCTACTACACTTGGACCAAAAATGCATATCACATTTCTCTCTCATATTTCACAGTTTCCCATATCACGTTACCATACCAGGTCCTCTGCGCAAGTCCTTCTTCCTCCCACAAACAAAATTCAAATACCACACATAGACATTGTATGACCGCAACAATGGCTATTTTTTATATACAGTATATAAACACATAAAATTGAAAAATCGGTAAGGGTAATAAACAAGGACATCTTTGGTTTTAGTCACTTAACATGTGGTCTGCTTCAAATGGGGGGGGGCTTCCAGAGGTGACCCAATCGCAGACCCTGCTGTATGCATGAGTCCTGTGTAAAAAAAAGGTCATACTGCACCAGTTCACACATCATCTTCCTCCCCTTTAGATCCATGCTAGTCTTCTCTTTTGAAAAGCAAGCTGGAACTGGGAACACCTCCATCCCCTTAAGAGGGAAAGGGTACAGGAACAAAAAAACTGCCAGATCTCTTGGCTGGAAACCTGGAACAGAGTCCTTCCCGACAGAGGAATGAAAACAAACTGTAGTCGGCTTGCTGGCATGTGGATGACGTCTTCTGGTGCATGTGCTCAGTAGCTGGAGCCTGTTTGGCTGCTGCCTGCTTCCTCACAGCTGTTCCCTCAGGACAGAACATGGTTACTTAGTGCCTGCTCTGCAGTCTCTCTACAACAGTGTAGATGGCTTTATGCATTCTTATATTGCATTATGTATCCCATTGCTTCATCATACTTACTGTCTACGTATCTATCTCCTCCTTATACTGCTGGTGTACCACCTTGTTTCCTTCTGCAAAAGAATACTTTGACTCCTCTAGGAGAGGACCGTCTCTGGCCCTCTCCAGTTCCTACTAGAACCAGCCAGGCATATATGGGATGCAGACTAGTAACCATACTCCATCGCTACCTTCCTTTTAATCACTCATCAGCCTTGCACAATTTTGACAGTTTACACCTGTCAATTAATCCAGTGGGCAACCAGGCTTTGTCCCACCACTCAACCATGTGTTTCTTTCAGGAGTATTGCGTCACTAGTAGAGGAGGGCCCATAATGACCAACTCCTCCCCCCAATGGTATCAATTGCAGCAACAGCTGCTGTAGCTGGAGTAGTATCCAGGGGAGATCCATCAGACACCTCTAGTTCTTCAACCATGACATCAGGCCTCTCGGGTTTGCTTGTTCAGCATCTGGTGTCATATCTGGGTTTGCAGGTCTCAGTGGTTCATTTGGTTCTGGTGAGCTTGGTGGCTCCATCTCCTGTGGGTAGGGTGCAACTGGGGGCTCTGTGCCAACCACAGGAGGAACAGTGCTCTGGGCAGATGACTCCTCCAGTGAGATCATTCCCACCAATCTTATGTTTTTCCACATGGGAGTGGGGTAGATCCCCACTAAGAGCCCCAAAGCTGATTTGTCCTCCAGAGTCAACCCCACATACACATCTGCACCTATGTCTGAAGAGGCAAGAAACCTAGGCTCAATCCCGTCAGGCCACAGGAAAGGTGACTGCTGCATGTGGCTGGGTCCCTGCCACACTCCCCATCCCACCTCCAGTCTTCAACATATCCCAGGGGCCTCACATCAGACCCAAATGGGTGATGACTATCTCCATTGGAATGTTATCTCTTTCACATTGTGCTCTTCCCCCCAGAGGTGGCAGCCAAGATGGAAGTTGGTAGTACAGAACTGGACCATCTCTAGGCTGACTTTTAGTAGCCAGGAGCCCTCACAGGTCTGGTACTGTTGTTGGCTCAAATGCATGCTGGCAAGTGACAGTAACATATGGGAGCATTGGTGGACAATGCCCATTTCTCCCAGGCCTGGACTCCCATGGAAGACAAAATATTTTATTTCATCTAAAAGAGTTCCCTCTTTTCTCTTTTCAAGTCGTGTTTCCATTTTTTCTTTCTTTTCCATCTTTTTAATAGGAGGAGAAGAGTTCTGTTCCACTTTAAATAAAAAAGTCAGGTAACTCATCTGGACAGCAGTCACCTTCAATCCCTCAGCAGGATTCCCCACATAATTTTATAATTAAATGGGATCAGTCAGCACTGAGTTCCACACCAAAGTGCAGCGGCTGGTCCCAATTTACATTTTGTGTGGAAAAACACTTTTTTGTTACTTATTGTTTACTGCAACATGATAGATTATATTAGACTGATTTTTCTGACTTCCAATCTGACATTTTCTGTCACTACAAATCCCCAGAATCGCCTGCAGTTGACATCAGAGCACAGCTGCAACAGTAGGAGATTCAATAACTGGTAGTGTATGTTAGAGCTTTTATAAGCTCTGATCAGATGTCTGCCAGTCCTTTGTTCTCCCAGGGCTAAGTACATTCCTCTGTAACTGAACTTAGCCCAGAGAAGACAGCAGAACCAGCAAACAAAAGGTCTGTAGGGAGCTTTGGCCTCCCAAAACAACCCACCATGTGAAATAAGTCAGAGCTGGTATATCCCAGAGATGCTGGGTGATGGGGAGGTGGGACTGTCAAATGGGGGGCAGGCTGGCAGTCAGGAGCAGAAAATATTGATAAAAAGTTCAGGGGTCTTTGTTGAGACAATAGTGTATCTTTTCCAGTTTCAATAGAAACACAGACAGTGATGGCAGGAAAAGAAAATAATCCATCCAGTCTGCCTGAGTTCCTTATTTAGCCCTGGAACCTACTGTCCCTCCAGGGTCTTAGCCCTCCCCATCCTCTTCCCCATCCCCCTCCCAGCTTCTGCCACCTAGAGCAACTACTACACTCTTCATTTTATCCCAATTGTGCTTGAACCCACCAGCAATTTTAGTACCCACTACTTCAACAGGCAGACTGGTCCACAGCTCCTCCACCCTTTCTGTAAAATAATACTTAATCATGTCCCTTCTGAGCCTCTCTCCTGTCAGTTGCCACTCATGTCCATGTGACTGTGACTGTGAACTAGTATCCAAGATAAATATTTCCCTGCAGTTCACCTTATTAATTCCTTTTAGGAACTTGAAAGTCTCTGTCATATCTCCCCACTTCCTTTTGGTCTCTAGTGTGTACATGCTCGGTGCCTTGAGGCACTCCTCATAGAACCTGCCCTGTTAACCCTGAATCATTTTTGTTACCTTGTGCTGCACCATCTCCAGTCTTGCCCTATCCATCCTGAGGTAAGGACACCAGAACTGGGTGCAGTAGTCCAGGTGTGGACTCACTAAGGATCTATATAGTTCAAGTATTACCTCTTCCCTTCTGCTAGCAATACCCCTCCCAAAATCTCTCAGCATCCTACTCACTTTGCTATATGCCTTGTTACACTGACTCAATTATCTGAGGGAGTCACTGATGATAACTCCAAGGTCCCGCTCCCGTTCCTCAGCTATAGTGCTAAGTCTCACCCCACCCATCCAGTACTCTGTCCTGGGGTTCTTGTTCCCTGTGTGTATTACCTTGTACTTTTTGGCATTGAATTTCAACTGCCAGACCTTAGACAAACCCTCTAGCATTCATACATCACTCTGCATTTCTATGATTCCCTCATCATTACTCACCCTCTCACAGAGCTTAGTGTCATCTACAAAGAGACACAGCCTGTCCCAGATACCCTCACCAGTGTTGGCATACCTCTCAACTGTACCACATTATGAGGAACGTTCCTCATTTTACTTCACAAAAGCTCCCTGTTCCACATTGTGAGGACTTGGTCCACATTCGGTATTAACATTTTAAAGCAAAAATCTGTAGTAAATGATGAAAAACATATATTATTCAATTAATAGCGGACTTTCTGAACTAAATGCAAACATTTTAACAGTGTTCTGAGACTCCTAGGTAAAGATTTGATTAAGTGTTCCACATTTTGTTCATTTGTTCCACATTTTGAGAGGCAATGTTCCACATTTGGGGGACAAAAGGTTGAGAGGTATGAGTGTTGGTAATGAACATATTGAAGAGGACTGATCCCAAAACAGATCCCTGTGGTACTCATTCGTGACCTCCCTCTCTGCTGACTTGACCCTGCTGATGACAACCCTCTGGTGCCTCCCATTTAGCAAGTTACCTACCTACTGTAGTTTACTATGACCTTAGCAGCACCCAGTTCCTCCATCTTCTTCAGCAAGCATCTGTGAGGCACCGAATTGAAAGCTTTGCTGAAGTCAGAGTAGAGAAAACCACAGCATGGTCTCTATCCAACTCACTCTTCACCCAGTCAAAGAAAACTATCAGGTTAGTCAAACTGACAAAACTTAAGTGAACACTAAACATACAACAAAAGTAGCCTGGCACATCTACAGTACAGTACAGTGCAGCAAGCACACAATGCTGTATTCACTACAGCTTTATGTATGCTAGTTGCAGTGGTCCAGTGTTCTCCACTATTGCTGGTTTTGGTACCCACCATCTCAGCCAGCAGACTGTTCCATGGCTCAACCACTCTCACTGTAAAATGAAACATCCTCACATCCCTCCTGAATCTCCCCACTGCCAACCTCCACTCATGTCCCCGTGTTCTAGATTCACTATCCCTGTTCCTGGCAGTTTACCTTGATTAGTCCTTTCAGGAACTTCGAGGTCTCTTCAGCATTCTCCCTTCTGGCCTCAATCAAGTACATATTCAGTTCCCTAAGCCAGTCCTTGTAGGATCTGCCGTGCTGACCCTGAATAATTTTGGTTATCTTACCCCTGAACCATCTCCAGTCTGTCTTTTTCTTTCCTTAGGTGAGGACTCCAGAACTGGGCACAGTACTCCAAGTGTGGCCTCACCAGTGGTCTATAGAGAGGTAGTAATACTTCTTTTTTTCAAGCTATAAAAATGCCTCCCAGTATACCTTAGGATCCTGGTTACCTAACTGTAGGCCTTGCTACTCTGGCAAGATTGTTAAGTGAGTCACTTATGATGATTCCTAGGTTCATTTCCTTAGACGTAGTTCCCAGCTTAAGCCCACTCATCCAGTAGTCTGTCCTGGGGTTCCTATTCGGAATGCGCAGTACCTTGCACTTTGTCATTACATTTCAACTGCCAAACCTTGGATCATCTCTCCAACCTTTGAAACTCCCTCTGCAACTCCTTTACCCCCTGCACCCCCCCCCCACTGGCTAATCAATCAATGAGCTTAGAATCATCTGCGAAGAGACACATCTTACCATGAATTCCTTCCCCTGTGTTGCTGATGAACACATTGAAAAGTACTGGATCTGGGACTGAACCCTTTGGCACCCCATTTGTGACCTTTCTCACCCCAGATTTAACTCAACTTACCATTACCCTCTGCTGTCTTTCCCCAACAACTATCCACCCATCAATGTTCTTCACTGTACTTAGATCCTCTTGCTTCTTCAACAACCTTTTTTGTGACACTGAGTTGAATGCCTTTCTGAAATCTGAGTAGAATACATCTATTGCTTTTCCCTTATCTACTGCCCTAGTTCTCCTGTCAAAGTATACTATCAGATTGGTCTTACAAGACCTCACAACCATGAACCCATGCTGCTTACTATCCTCATGCCCATTACTCTCCAGGCAGTTCACTAGCTCCTTTCTGGCTAGCATCTCCATCATTTTACCCACAACAGAAATAAGGCTTACAGGCCTGTAGGTACACTGTTACTCCTTGTCCTCAGGCTATAAAACAGAACTACCTCCACTATCTTACAGTCTTTCAGAATCATCCCTGACTGAACTGAGCTGCTGAGTAGCCCTGCTGAGGTTCATCCAATTTCAATGTTAGTTCCCTAAGCACCCTTGGATGCATCTCAACCAGCCCTGGGGTGTTATCTACCTTCAGGGCTGCCAGCCCTTTTCTAACACTTTCACTTGTAAATATCTTCTGCCTCTTTTCTGGGATCCTTTATGCTGCTTTCTGGCAAAGGCTCACTGTCCTACACTCAAAAAAACTAAGCAGAAGTAGTCATTAAGAATGGATCCCTTCTTCATGTCCTCCTCTATTACCCTGACATCCACCATCATCCTAACAGTTCCTCCTCTCATCTTTCTTTTTTCCCTAATATATCTGAAAAACTGTTTTTAACCCACACTTAACCCCTTCCACAACACTCAGCTGTGTGTCTTCTTTCGCATCCCCGACTGCTGTCTTGGACTCCCTTAATTTCACCTGGTACTCATTTCAACTTATACCGCTGCTGCTCCTTGTGTCTGAAGAAGGCCTTTATCTTGGCCGTTACTGCCTCTCTGATCATCTGAGAGAACCACATTGGTCTCTTGTATCTGTTTCTTTTCATGTATTTATTTAAAAGTTTTACCAGGAAAGGCACACAGAGCAGGTGAATGCTCGTTTCCAGATGCCCATCCTCAAGCATAACTTTGTTGCCTCAAGAATGGCCCCTTTAATTTCTTTCCACCTTTCCATCCACTCCAACCATCCAACCCTAGACTAATTCCCTCATCTGGTTGGCACCTCACTACTGTATATGTAAACAGTCTTTTGATGCACTGGGTACTGTATGGAGAAGGTACTGGTTTTAGAAACCTGGCCAACGCATCAGGACACATTGTACCTACAGATGTGCTAAAGTGCTTTTTATGTTGGCTTGCACGCATGTGCAAACAACATATTGGGGTATTAGCACTTTCAGAGGTGTGTCAGTGTTGTGGCGAATCCAGGGGATGCTTTAGTCGGTGTGTCCCTCAGCCACCAACCAGTGAGCATGTTGCCAATGACAGCAGTTTCAGAGAGTGCCACCAACTTGAAACGAATCTGCCACTGCAATCAGAGACAGGCTCATCATTGCAGTGGCAGATGACACGCCTCCATTACATGCCATTCCTGGTGAAACCTATTCAGGCAGTTCATTCATAGTTCAGCAGAACCCAGCTAACAACCAGATATTTATCATTTAATTAAAAAAGCTCCTATGCAGAGTCTTAACAGCGCAGATGCTTACAGGATGTTAACTGGTTGCACAATGAGTTAGATATGAACTGTACTTTACACTGTAGCATGCCAGGTAAGAACTGTTATTCGATGTATAACACAGAGGTCAAAGATCAATATGTCAATATGCAAGTAGGACTATACAAATGGGAAAAAAACAAATCTAATTACATCACCCCACCACCAACATTCCACACTCCCCACACCTGGGAAACAGAAAAGCATATTGCCTGTCAACATAGCACAAAAATGCAATTTAAACAAATTATAGGGGCACGGTAGCACCCCTATAGTAAGGGTCGGTACAGCAGTTTAATAATGAAATCAAAATTTCACACCTTGATAACTTTGGTGTACTTTGAAGAAACAGCCCAAATTTGGCATGCACAATCATTCTGCCAGAGTCTCAAGACTTCAAAAGTTTCATGACATCATTTTGTATGGTTTTTGAGATATAAAATTGTAAAAAACCAAAAAAAATGCACTTTTTTCCCATTGGTTAACATGGGATTTTTTGCCATCATCTACAGCCCAGACGGAATGAAATTTTTCTCTGACATTTTCAGGGATGATGGGGTCTGTACCAAGGGTGTGCCTGTGGATAGTTTGGTGAAAAAATGTTTTACCAATTTTGAATTATAACGATGTTTGAGATAGCCACAAGACAGGCAGGTGCAGTAAATGAAAACAGTTTGATGGGACAATAACCATTCACAGTTCTTTACAGTTCAAACTTTACTGTTCGAACTGAAGAGAGAGCGAACAGTTAAGGTCCATGGCAGCTCCCGTGGGACTAGTGGCACCCCCCCACCCACTGATTTATGTTCCCTCAATATAATAATATGTCCCTGGTGTCTAGTGGCACCCTCTACACATCCATTGCTGTCCCTGTAGTTATTTTGTATTTCTCTGGTGTCTAGTGGCACCCCCACCTCCCAGTTCCTGTCTCCATAGTTTGTGGTTATTTCCCAGGTGTTCAGTGGCACCCCCACCCTCCGGTGACCACCCTGGCATTTTCTAGTTATTTTCCTGATGTCTAGTGGTACCCCTACCCTCTGATTGCCATCCCATTGTTTGTGGTTATTTTTCTGGTGTCTAGTGGCACCCCCCACTCTCCGATTGCTGTCCATGTTTTTTCCTGTTTACCTGGTGTCTAGTGGCACCTCCCCACCATCTGACTGCTATCTCCATTTCTTGTTTTCCCTTTCCCTGGTGTCTAGTGACATCACCCCACCCTCTGATTGTCGTCCTGACTCCCTGTTTTGCTCTTTGATTCCCCAGTGTCCAGTGGCACCCCCCACCCTCCGATTGCTGTCCCCACCCTCCGACTGCCATCCCCATTTTTTTATCCTTTTTCCCTGGTGTTTAGTGGCATGCCCATCCTCCAACTGATGTGCTCCTTTTGTCTCCTTTTGCCCTGGTGTCTAGTGACACCCCCCCCATGCCTGCAAAAAAGAAAATGGTTCTCGATGTATGTTTGCTTTTTGCCTAGAAAAAAAGATCCCTCACCAATCAGCCACCCATACCCCTACCTCCCACTCAGCACCCACCATCCCACAACTGCCAGTACACCCCAATACACTCTCACTCACCTGAACAGGTCACAGGTTCAATATCCACTCTCCAATCAAAGGCACATCTTGCTGCTGGAACCGGCGACTGCAATATGATAAACTAAGGTAAATGTGGTTCAATGTATCTCAATATGGGTTTCAAGTTTTATGCATAACTTAGAAATTTGTTTGAAATTTTGATCCCAAATGTTCAACATCGCCTTTTGGGGACCCCCACCTCGTGAACAATATGACTGTCACACCCAAAAGGTGATTTTGCAGTAGGATGGAGAATTCACCTTTTTGGCAGTATTTGAAACATTTTCCTGACCTTGTTCATGAGGTGGGGTCATAAGAAGGCAATGTTGAAAATTTGGGGACAAAATATGTAAAAATGGCAGAATTATGACCATTTGTTGCAATTTCGATATGCACGCTTGTAACTTCGGAAATTTAAAATATTTTGACCCCAGATTTTCAACATAGACTTCTTATTACCACACCACATGTATGTCACAGCTGTCATTTTTCAAGTCCTGGTCAAAATGTCTTTTTGCACATGTGGCACAGAATGGCATTGCAGTTGTGCAGAATTATGTTTTGGCTGGGATTCGAAAATTTTCAGTACCAGGTACATGAAGTGGGGTAATATGATGTCTATGCTGACAGTTTGGTCACTGTTGTCCTATAAATGGAAGTGCAGGGCCCTTCCACAGCTACATACATATATGCATCTATGGAATGATTGGAGCGTAGGGCCAGAAGGGCCTTGCATTCCCTCAGGCAAATAAGGCTATGACTACACTATCTCAAAAAGTAAGGAAATTCATTGCAAAAAAATTACATTAATGCATCAGTTAGGGTTGAAGATAAAGCAACAAACGTAGGGAAATATGACCTTAGGGTTTCCACCTTAAAACACCTGCCCCACCCCTGAAGCAAATGAGGGATGGAGTCTTCCTTGGGGTTGTCAACCCTAATGCTCACCCCATTGTACGCACTTATGAAACATACATACCTGTCTCCAACGCATCTTAGATTTTCTGTTACTGCAATGGGGTTAGTGTTATGGTTGACAACCCCAAAGAAGGCTCCACCCCTCATTCACTTCAGGGGCAGGTGCAGGTGTTTTAAGGTTGGAAACCCTAACATTATATTTCCCTACATTTGTCACTTTATCTTCAAACCTAACTGATGCATTAACACAGTTTTTCTGCATGAATATTTAATATAAACACAGCCATCATACATTTCAAAAATATAGAACTAACATACAGCACCTAAAGTGGCACATAAAATAAACACTCACACATGCATCAAAACCTTTAAATAAATTCAAGCAAGCAAGTCATGCAAACCTTATCGCCTACAAAGAAAACTTTTAAGTTCTATATAAGCACAATAACCAAACATTTCAGACATACAGAAAGGACCTGAAGCTAAACAACACAGAAATATTTAATTAAAACTTCAAATAAATTCATGAAAGCTACACACACAAACCTTACCACCTACAGAGTAAACTTTAATTCAATATAAACATAGAAAAAAAAATGTTTTATTACAGAAAGAACTAACAAACTTGAAGTTAAACACAGATGCACTCACACATAAAATAAAAACTTCAAATAAATTCATGAAATCAAATCACACAGACCTCATTACCTACAGAGTAAACTTTAAAATATTGGCTTGCCACTGTTCCCACTTACCTTTTCTCTCTCATTCACCCTGCCACCCCTGCCCCCTTTATTTTCTCTCTGATCATCTGCTACTCATTCCTTTCACATACCTTGCAATGTCACTCATGATGATTCTTCTTCCCTTTCTACATGTATTTTACTCTTTGTGATGAAAAAATTGAGTACAGCAATTATACAAAACAATACATGGGTAGGTGTCCAAAACTCAGATTTTATACATACCCTGTGTGTGAGATGCTTTTATAAACCCCTCAAGCTTCACTCTCAAGGGTTTATGTAGCATCCCACACCTTGAATGTGTATAAATGACACATGAAGCACACCTATCCATGTATTCTTCTATATATAATACCTACTCTGTCATGCCTTATTCCTTACAGACAGACAGTCAGATAGATAGACAGATAGATAATTGGACAGACAGAGAGAGAGAGAGATAGATAGATAGATAGATAGATAGATAGATAGATAGATAGATAGATAGATAGATAGATAACATAGAAACATAGAATTTGATGGCAGATAAGGACCGCTTGGCCCACCTAGTCTACCCATTTCCCTACCTAACGGATAAGCTGCAGATTCTAGTTAACCAACAGCCTACATCCTCCTACCCCCCACTAGAATTGCCTTATGTCTATCCCATGCATTCTTGAATTCCCCACTGTTTTTGACTCGACCTCCCAGGAAGGCTGTTCCATGTATCCACAACCCCTCTGTGAAGAAATACTTCCTCCACATTACCTCTGAGCCGTCCCCCTCTATCTTCAAATTGTGCCCCCTTGTTTTTGCACATCTCTTTTTCTGAAAGATGCTACCCTCTTGGACTTTGTTGATTCCCTTGCGGTATTTGAAAGTTTCTATCATGCCCCCCCTCTCCCTCCTTTCCTCGAGGCTATATATCTTTAGTTCCCTTAGTCTTTCTTCATATGTCTTCTGATGCAGACCCTGCATCATTTTGGTTGCCCTCCTCTGGACAGCCTCCAAACCCTGTCTATGTCTTTGAGGAGATGGGGTCTCCAGAACTGTACACAGTACTCCAGATGTGGTCTTACCAACTGTCTGTACAGAGGGCCAACAACTTCCTGTTTTCTACTGGTGATGCCTCTCTCTATGCATCCCAGTATCCCCCCAGCCCTCCTTACTGCCTTCTCACATTGCTGGCCCACCTTTAGGTCATCTGATATGACTACCCCCAGGTCCCTTTCCATTTTTGTTGTTGTCAGTATCTCACCCCCCATTGTGTACTCTTCCCCTGGGTTTTTGTTTCCCTGGTGCATTACTTTGCACTTCTTTGCCTTGAATCTAAACTGCCATATATTTGACCATTCCTCCAATCTTGCCAAGTCCCTTTTTATCCTTTCCACCCCACCTTGTGTATCAACCATGTTGCAGATCTTTGTGTCATCAGCAAAGAGACATACTTTCCCTTCCAGTCCCTCTGCAATGTCACTTATAAAGACATTAAAAAGGACCGGCCCCAGTACTGAACCCTGCAGTCAGATAGATAGATAGATAGATAGATAGATAGATAGATAGACAGACAGACAGACAGACAGATAGTTGGACAGACAGGCAGAGAGAGAGAGAGATAGATAGATAGATAGATAGATAGATAGATAGATAGATAGATAGATAGATAGACAGACAGACAGATAATAAAGATTCCCCACAGAAGACTTCTAGCCAGACTCAGGGAGTCAGACATAGTGGAAAACATCATCAATTGGGTAACAACTTGACTTCTGGGCAGAAAACAGAGGGTGATGGTGAACGGAGTCGGATCTGAGATGGGAGACATCACCAGCAGAGTTCCCCAAGGATCAGTCCTCAGACCTGTCCTGTTCAACATTTTCATCAGTGACATTGATGATGAGATAAAAGGTAGGATAGCACTCTTCACTAACAATACCATGTTGGGAAGTAGGGTGGACAGTGAAGTAGCCATAAAAAGCCTCCAGGATGATCTAAAGAGACTAGAAAAATGGTCTATGGTGGCAGCTTAACTTCAATGCCAGAAAGTACAAGGCGATGCACCTTGGAAAGAACAACCCTAGAACAGAATACTGGCTGAATGGCGTCCAGCTCAGCACATCATCTGAGGAAAGGCACCTCGGGTGTTGATCTCAAGTGACCTTAAGTTGTCCAGTCAGTGCAAGTCTGCATATTGTAAGGCCAGCAGAATGTTGAGATGTATCAGCAGAAGTCTCAATAGCAGGAACACGAGCATCATCCCTCCTCTCTACAGATCCCTGATGAGACCCCACTTGGAGTACTGTGCCCACTTTTGGAGTCCACACCTGAAGAAGGACATTAATAGACTGGAGTCGATGCAGAGAATGGCTGCTAAGATGATTACCAGTTTGAATGAGCTATCATACAACAAACGCTTGGAGGAGCTCAATATATTCTCGTTGGAAACTAGGAGGGAGAGTGGGGGCATGATAGAAACATTCAAGTACATAAGAGGCACAAACAAAGTACCCTTCTTGGATTTTTTCACTACTTTCACTAATTGCAGCATGAGAGAACATGACTGGAAACTCAGGGGAAGGAATTTCAAACATGAACTCAGAAAACATTTCTTTTCTGAGCATGTAACTGAACTGTGGAATAGATTAACCCAGGAGGTGATCAAGGCCAATACAGTCACTGCCTTCAAACACAGGTGGGATAGACTATTCAAGCACACAAATGGCAGAGGGAAAAGTAACCATATACAACTGTAACTGATGTGCTAGTCCCTGGGGCCACAAAGGTTTCCAGAAACCATAATGGGCAGACTAAATGGACCACTGGTCTCCTTCTGCCATCATCTTTCTATGTTTTTATGTTTCTGTGTTTAAGGATGTGCAAAGTGGGAAGATTTCACTTTTGCAAAGCACTTTCTCTAGTTCTCCACCTGACGAAGTGACAAATTTTGCTTGCCCAAACTATGCAAAATTGTTTTCAGCCAGCAAAGTGATACTTTTAGGTAAAGAACTATCCAAATTGTTTCAAATCTGAACTGCATAAACTGTATACCCTTTTTTTTACAAATTCCATCCTCACCCAATAAATTTATTATTAGCCACCCCCCCACAACCCAGAGCCTTGTAATCTTATATCCCCCACCCCACATTGCCCCAGCTGTGCAAAACACTCTCTTAACCCCTTCCAGTGAAAACCACTACCACACACACAGTTGTAGTGTGTTGTTCAGTGTTTGTACAGTGTTAATTTAATATGTAACCCTTCACTCCACCCACACATCAAAATCAGTTCCCCGCTACTTCCCCACCCAGCATGGCTCCCATCATTAAGATGACTTCCCACCTGTCAACAACCCTCTGGCCCCGTCACCACCCTCTTCACCCCCAGCATCCACAAAAATTATTTATGTAGTTGTAAAAAAAGAAAGCTGTCCATGACCGCAGAGGCTTCTTTTCCATTCTGTTGCTAAGTATAGCTAAGACTGAGTGAATGACACCTTTACCTACAGTAAATCCTGACTGAGGCCTCAAGCAGGTAGAAAGGTAAATTAAATAATACTGATTTCAAAAAAAGTATAGACATACATTAACAACCTCTCTGTCAAAGATTCATTGCTCAATATTATGAAATGACCAGGCAGGTGTGGAGGTTTTG
Source organism: Neoceratodus forsteri (assembly GCA_016271365.2). Lineage (NCBI taxonomy): Eukaryota > Metazoa > Chordata > Ceratodontiformes > Ceratodontidae > Neoceratodus > Neoceratodus forsteri. Next base: position 533,743,309 of record CM057449.1, on the reverse strand, counting down.
TGCATCTTTTGTAATGTGTAAAATGTAAGGACTGTTGGATAGTGATTTTTGAAGTACATTGTTGGATTTCAAAGCTTATTCTTTGTTGTAATTCCTGGGTACATCAGAGATATACTGCACTAGAAATGCAGCAAAATAATGGTATTTTCTAACCCTTGTGTCAATTAGATGCCCACTAAACCACGTTACCATTGTCTAGTGTGCATCAGTGCTGAGAACTCTTGCGTACCTTTAGAAGCAGTTTGTGGCCAATCTGTATCCAAGCTGCCATAAAGCCGATCCAAGTGTCATAACTGCATCCAATATTAGAAATTCAGGTGCAGCTGCCACAGCTGGACATGGCGCACCTGCAAGGTCATATGTGGCCACAAGAACTGACACAGGCACTGCACCTGCTTTCAAAAATCTAGCCTCCTGTGTCCTGCTTTTCATTCAATAATCCAGCCATTGAAGATAGCATTGTCTATGAAAGAATCAGTTTTTCATTTGAACATTCTGGTGTGCTCTTCTTTAATTCAGGGGTGAAGATGTTAAAACAGTAAAACAATAATATCTTGGAAAAAATTCACAATTTGTTTTAGCTAAAATGTATTTCTGACACACTTAAATGTTATGATTTATGTATGTTTTTAATTTCTTCAGATATATTTAAAATAGCTGTTATTACTAATTTTATAATGAATGACTCATCAATAAAGATGGCTGCCACAGTCAATTAAAAAAATGTCTTCTTATAAGGTTATCTTTTGACTGTACAAACTTGATACACACTGTGGATGAATAAGAATAGTACTGGTACATACTTCTGAGGGTGAGCAGTACAGCATCACTCCAACAAGTTTAATTTACTCATAGTGGGCTCTATGCACTATAGGGTGGAGTGGCTATGCGACATGTAGCTGGGGCACATAGCCACTCTGCACTCTGCATGCCCCCATGTGGAATGCACAAATGGGGGCATGCAGCACCTATGCACCCGATCCCTCAGGCATGCGGAGAGCAATGTGCTGGGGTGGGGGAGCATGCCGAGACTACATGCAGTGCACCAAGACACATAATGCTGGCTTTGGAGGTGCACAAAGGGTGCAGGTTATGCCATGGAGAACCCTGCCATAAGCCCCCTATGCACCCCGTAAACACATCAGGAGTCACCCAACAACAGGGTGAGTAGTCCACATACCATCTGGGACCACTGCATATGGCCACCCAGTGCCTCCCACCCACCCCAGCACACATCTGTCCCCCCTTCCAGCACAACCCCCCACACAGGGGTACAGGTCATGGATGCTGCCCCCACCCCTGCCCCCAATGGCAACACCTGCCCCACCCCCGCTAACAGCGGAGGACAGTGCCTCCCCACACCACCAACAGCCATCACCCCACCACATCCCTGTACACCGCTCTGGTGCCATTGGAGGGGCGGTAGCATTGCCCTCCACACACCACCACAGCCACCGGTCCTCAGACATCCGTGGGGGATGCTGCCAATGCGTGCCCCTCCATGTATAGGATCCACAGTGGGTCCTGGTCCAGGCATCTGATTGGATGCCTGGCCAGGTCTGCCAATTCACCCCTGGCAGCCCTGCAGAGTCCTGCATGCCAGGGAGGTGGGGCTGTGGACAGGTGGTGGCCAGCAGTGAACACCGCCAGTGCGGACCTCCATGGGTGAGTTATGTGCCTCTGGTGCACATTACCCGCCCAATAGTGAATATGGCCCTCTGAGTATGACAAACAGGCAGGGACATTTAAAAAATTCAAAACCACATATTTCAGTTTAGGAATGAAATAACATGAGAAAGAATATATTGCTCTGTTTGCCAGACATACAGTATTACTCAAAAAAGTATGATTTTTTTTATACTGCTGCTTTAAATTTTCTTTTGTATGGCTAGATTTATTCATGACTATAATTTGATCCTCTTTACCAGTTTGGCTACTAGAACTAAATCATCCCATTCCAAGGCAAAAATATGGGACTTCAGAGGAGCTGACTTTGATAAGATGGCCAGCAGAGTTAAGCTAGCCCTGGCAAGAAGAAATACAGGTGTGGGGATACAGGCAAAGTGAGGAAGCATTAAGGATGCAATACTTGAAGCAACGTCCCATTGTGTTAGAGAGAAAAGCAAGAACCAAAGAAGAAGGAAACCACTTTGGTTCTCAAAAACAGCAGCAGAAAAGGTCAGAGCCAAAAGGCTGGCCTTCAGGAAATATAAGGGAACACAGCGGGGCAAAGATAGAGAGATATACCAAACTTCCCTAAGGGAAGCAGGGAAGGCAGTAAGGCAGGCAAAGGCCCAAACTGAGGAAATACTAGCACAAACAGTAAAAGAAAGGTGACAAGACTTTCTATAGATACATTAGTGAAAGGAGAAAATCCAGAGGGGGCATTGCTAAGATCAAGAGGGATAAGGGGGGAGTGTGAGGAGGAGGACCAAGGAAAAGCATCTATCCTAAATAGATACTTCTGCACAGTATTTACTGAGGAGAAGGTAGGATAGGGCCCACAGCTCAGCACCATAGACACGGGGGAGGGAGGTGTGCACTAGTCCCTTCACAAAAGAAAGGGTCCTACAAGAGCTCACTAAGCTCAGGGTGAGGAAGGCAATGGGACCTGATGGCATACATCCCAGGGTACTAAAGGAGCTAAGGGTGGAACTAGCAGAGCCATTATCAGAACTGTTTAGTGAGTCTCTCAGCACAGAAGAGATCCCAGAAGACTGGAGAAGGGCTCATGTGATTCTGCTCCACAAGACTGGTAGCAGGGAGGAGGCAGGAAACTACAGACCAGTCAGTCTTACCTCAGTAGTGGGCAAGATTATGGAGGCACTCCTTAAGGAAAGGATAGTGCAACACCTGGAATCCATAGGAGCACAGGATCCAAGACAGCATGGGTTTACAACAGGAAGGTCCTGTCAAACTAATCTCATAGATTTCGTTGATTGGGTAACCAGAGTGGTGGACCAAGGGTGAGCAGTTGATGTCACCTACCTTGACTTCAGCAAAGCTTTCAATACTGTTCCACACAGAAGATTGATTAATAAGCTGGGTAGGCTCAGGGTGGGTCAGAAGTTGGTCAACTGGGTGGCAAACTGGTTAGTGGCAGAAAACAGAGAGTGGTGGTAAATGGTGTACTGTCAGAAGAGATGCAAGTCACAAGTGGGGTACCTCAGGGATTAGTCCTGGGGCCAGTCCTCTTCAATATCTTCATCAGTGACATTGCAGATGGACTGGAGGGTAAGTTTGTCTGTTTGCAGATGACACCAAGATCTGCAACAGAGTAGATGATCCAGATGGGGTGGGCAGAATGAGAAGAGATCTGGATAAACTGGCAAAATGGTCAGAAGAGTGGTAACCGGGGTTTAACGCAAAGAAGTGCAAGATCATGCACATAGGAAAGAGATACCCTGAAGCCACCTATAGGTTGGGAGGGGAGTTGCTGGCAATCACAAGGGAAGAAAGATACTTGGGCATCACTATCACAGATGACCTGAAATCATCCAAGCAGAACACTAAAGCAGTAGGTAAGGCTAGAGGGATGTTGGGATGTATTAGTAGGAGTATCACAAGTCGTAAGAGGGAGGTAATAATCCCTCTTTATAAGACACTGGTTAGGCCCCATCTGGAGTACTGCATGCAGTACTGGAGACCACACCTTCCCAAGGATATTAACAAAATGGAGGCAGTCCAGAGAAGGGCAACCAAAATGGTGCAGGGACTGCATCAGAAAACATATGCGGACAGATTAACGGAGCTCAGTATGTATACCCTAGAGCAAAAGAGGGAGAGAGGTGATCTGATTGAAACATTAAAACATCTTAAAGGCATTAACAAGGTGAAATAATCTAACATGTTTCAGTATAAGAAAAATAGCAGGACAAGAGAACACAGCATAAGATTAGAGGAAGGGAGTTTAAGGGGGAAGGTGAGGAAGTTCTTTTTCACAAAAAGGGTGGTGGATGCATGGAACGGCCTACCTCAGGAAGTGGTGGATATGAATACAGTTCAGGGCTTCAAACAGGCATGGGATAGGCATAAGGAAGCAATAAAGATGAGTATGAATAAATAGGCCTTTGACAGAGTACAGGCCTACGGCACATTCATAAAGTAGAAAAAATGGGCGGACTGTGTGGGACTTGCAGTCCTTATCTGCTGTCAACTTCTGTGTCTTTATGTTTTACCAGCTGGTTTAATGTCTATGGTCCCACATTTTCCAGACACTCCAGAGCTCTGCTTTCTTCCACAGAAAGGTTCTAACATCAGTACTTATTTACCTTATTTATTTATTTTATTAAAATTGTGTCACCAGGTAAACATACAGAGATAGAGTATAAATCTTGTTTAGGAATGGAGGCTGCTCAGAAATGCTGTGCACAGAGCTCTCAGTGATTATTCAGATAGTCTACAGAATATTCAGACATTCTACAGAAAAAGAGCTGGGCACATATATGTACCACCACAAAAGGAATGCTTGGCACTTTTCTAAGTGCAAAAAAGACTTTACTTTTATAAGCTATCTTGTTAAAGCGCCAATATATAGTGCAAAATGTTGGTGGGTGGTGGTTGGAGTGCTGTACTGTATTTTTTCCTTTGGTAACATCAACAACAAAGTCTTTTTGCATTTAGAAAAGTGACAAGACTTCCTTTTGTTCTGGTACTCACGGGGTGCTCAGCTTTTTTTCTGTAAACTATAAATCTTGATTACAGATGCAACATGGGGGAAGGGTGGTGAAGGAAAGGTAGATCATACAATCAGAGAAAAAATAAGACAGCAAATTAAGCTGAAGAGGATTTACATATCTACAAGAAGAGGTACAATCCATCAGTGTGAAGGAATTACAGTTCTACAAAGTACAACTGTGATACAAATTGTACAGTAAGTGGTCAGGTACAGTCACAATAGGATGCAAGTAAAAGCTTAAAGGATCATATTGGCGGAGGTGATACTGGTGGGTTGACTGCTACCCAAGGCAAGGTTATTCCAGACCTGAGGGAGCCCATGATGAAAGGCAAGCTGACCAGATTTTTGTTTGCATCTAGGAATAAGAATCTGTCTTCAGAGCTGGCCCAGAGGTGCAGAGGGCTGAGGTGCTTGTGCCTTACCTCTTGCTGCATTGACAACCCAGGTTCGAGAATTAACTCAGGACATTGGGAATCAGCCAGTGCGGGAGAGGAGTAAGCATCCAAAGGACTGCTCTCCTCTCCTCTCCTGGGGTGGAGAAGCACGGCAGCCTGACCTATGACTGCCACCAGGAGGAGGTCTGGTGACAGTACGGCATGGGTGGCATGAACAGAAGGGGCCGAGGTTACATTAGCATGTGTACCTCCACGTACATGCATGGGGCCTTCAGGTTTTGTAAAGCCTTGCCTGCATGTCCCAAACCTGAGACACCACCCAGGACCCCGCCTGCAGTCCGCACTGGATATAGGAACTGTGGGGGAGGATGGCCCTCCTTCCTCCTGCCCCACCATGAGGGGAACATTTGTGGGAGTAACTGTGACTACACATGAATCCTGGGGGAGGCAGTGGCCAGCTTGGAGGACACAGGGGACAAGGCTGATAAGCCACCCTTGGATACAGAGGATGAAAACATTTAGGGCAAAATAGAATCTGTCTCCAACCTGGGAACAAAAGTTGTGACTAGAGAGAGCAATGGACATGAGTAGGATACTTAGATAACTGGGACATTTATTGAGCCAGAACTTAAACCCACAGAGTACTAGATGCTGCACATGCCTATGCTTCAATGGTGGCCTGCGGCTGGAATGGGCATAGAAGAACAAATAGGCAGAGGTTGTTTAGAACAGTGTACAATTTGCATAGTTGACACTTTGGGGCAGTATCATAGAGTACATCAAAAACATTTTATCATGCATAAGATCATGCATTTAACAATGCATTTTCTCATGGCTGGAGAGAGGTAACCAATTACCCTGTAAAGGGTACTAACTGTTTCATAAGATTTTGAAGCCAATGACTGGAAATGGGAAGACACATCCAGGGACTAAGTAAGTATAATGCCAAGGTATTTATATTTAGTAGCTGTTTTTAAGGTAGTCCCATCAGAAGTTTAATGGCTAGGTTTAGCAACCTGTTAAACTATTCTGGAGCCAAATACCATGGAGACAGTTTTTAGGCATGTTTACAGTGCCAACTTTACAGCACATCAACCCATGTGCATGGGTTGATGAGCTGTAAAGTCAGTGTTGTGGACACTTACTGAAGTGTCCTAGAAGTGCTTTGCAGACTATTTTTGCTATGGCTCAGGAGTGGGTATACGTATCGGAGAGAGTGGATTATAGTGCTGTGTAAATCCGCTGCTCCAAGCAAAAGCCTGCTCTCCCATGCTCCTCCACTGCTGACATCAGGGGTGAAGCACCCAGCTCCCAGAATGCACAGCCTCTCTCCACCACAACCTGCATCGGCATGAGGATGGGCTGTGTAAATAGTTAACTGAAAGGAGCAACGCAAACACCACAGCACTGTAGCCATGTAAACACGGCTTTTATCTCATTGGGCACAGTCTTATGTTGGTTGTACTGTATATCGTGTTACTCTCCTTCATTACTAGATACTAAATAGAGAATAATGGCTAGGCAGGGGTGTGTTATGGTGTTTTTTTACACACCCAAGGTGAGTGATGAGCCATAAACCTTGAGAGTGAAGGTGCTTTGTTTTGTCCAACAGAAATGCAAATTTGGCAGGATACATATTTTTTTTTTTATGAAGGCAGGATAAAATATATAAAAAAATGAAATGTACTTTACTGGTGTGGAGATGAGGAGGTACTGGAATGAGCAGTCAGCAACGTGAGTCTTCGATAGGGTTGGGAGAGAGCCATGTGAGAGAACCGTTGGCATAGCAACACTCGCAAACAGTTGCATCGACTCTTCTGAAGCTGCCGAGTCACTTGCTCTCCCTGTATAATAGGTGGCTTCTTTCGCATAAAAAAAAAAATGAGGAATTGGGGAAATTATTTTTACAGCACAGATTGGTCTTTGGGGTATTCTGTTCAACAGATTTGGTCTGGACTGCTTCCGGGTTCTTGGTGCGAGACTGTAAAAGTCATATCAACCTGCGGGTTGTTACGAGTTTTTTCATATCAGCTTTTTACAGTAATCAAAAACGGGTTGATAATGGGGGTCACCAGTTATTATAATGCCATAATACAGTAGCTAGTGAATTAACTTTTCTTGGGCAAATTGTTGATTTGGCCCTGAATTAATTTCCTAGGGCTAGGCTATCTTCTGGTTTGTGATGCTTCAGCTGTTCTGCAATCAATTGATGATCAAACCAGCCTAGGGCATCTTCAAATTGTTGTGTATTGGAATTTGAATCTGTCGGTTCAAATTATTCCACATGATTATCGATTCTACATGACCCCTCTGGTAACAAATCTTTTTCTTTATGTACGTAACTTTTGTGGGTTTTTTTCCCTGTTTTGTATCCCAGACCCAGTACCCTGGCAGACACGCACGTGCACATTCGTGGAGGCACATGCAGATGCTGGGTACTGGCTCGGCCCCATATGGCCCACCCCTGGCATTTGCCACCACTCCCCCTCACCTACACTTCCCATTGGACCATCACCCAGTGGGAATGGAACTATAGGGGGAGCAGACAGCCACCCCCAGGAGGGGAGAGCTGCTCACCCCAGCTCAGTCCCACTCTGACCCACCCCCCATGCTGGCACCCCAGTGACCCAAGATTGTTCCTGAACCCAGGTCACCGGAATAGCGTGAGGAAGACATCCAGCACCTCAGCCCTCAGTGCCACCGGGCCATCCTCTGATAATGAATCTATGTGTCGTCACCTCAGTATGAGAGATAGCTCTCATTTCCAGTTGGTTCTCTGGTTCCAAAAAAGCCTATCCTTTTATTCTCAAAAAATATTTGAAATGGATCTTTCTCAACAACTGTTGTAAACCCACACAAATACTGACATTATCAGTTTCCGGATCTGATGCAAAAGACAAGGCATGATAAAAGATCAAGTGGTGCTTCAGAATGCTGTAAATTAGAAATAGCGATTTAATTGAAAATATAGTTAAAAATAATCAGCATTTATTTCAATTCCCTCTGAGGTTGGGCCTGTTGACCCTTGGGTTGTTGGTCCTAATAATCTAGTTCTGCTATCTGTTTTGATTCCTGTTCTTCATGGGGAATGAGAGTTCTGAGTCATAATCCCTGATTGTTGAGTTCTTCATTGTCTCCATCTACTTCATAATCTGGCGGGTGCAGCAGGTCTATTCTACTTGTATACGTGCTTGGCAATATACTTCTGGGAATCTCTCAGAAAACTGTGTTGCTTTCTTTTTATCACTTCCTTTCCATGGATAACCATTTTGGATTTCAATTTTGAATTCAGGTATTTAAATTGTTATCTTGTAGGTAGGGAAATGGGCAGACTAGGTGGGCCAAGCGGTCCTTATCTGCTGTCAAAGTCTGTGCTTCTATGTTTCTATGACTCAGATCCAACTAATTCTTCCTTCAGTTTCTCAGTCTGTTTTAGAACTGTGTTATTCTTTTGACTTTCCTGGTCAATTAGTATTTTTATAAATGGGTTTCAGCATATATCAAGTGCAGTTTCCTGGTATTATTTGTATGTGTCCTTAACAAAATGGCCACCAGAGGGAGCTTTGTATATTCATAGTGCCCTGGGTGCCCAGTTTTTCTCACTGTATCTCATAATACCTGCAATGTAGTAATACACGTGTTTCAGTTGTCTTTAGTCTTTCTCAGGGGTCGATCTTAACATTGTTTTACTAGGCCAAATCCTAGTGCAAATTGACCAAGGCTAGTGCAGCTAACTGTCTACTTGTCTGACTTGACTAGTGCAGATTTTCATGGCTGTTAATGAAGTTAAAAAAGTCTCTAATTTAGCAAACTCTAGTCCTCCTGCTAATCTCTCTCAATGTTTCAGATGGCCTGGTGTGATTAACAGCTCATTAAGAGCTGCAATTACCTGCCAGTTCAAGAAGGGGATCCCACAAAAGACTCAATATGAGTCATTATCAGGGCCACTGGAAAATTGCCCCCGCAATTTTTTTGCGGAATCCACAATTTTCACCATTCTCCACAAAAACTGATATGTTCCACAATTTTTGAATTTTTACATTGAACTGTGTAAAAAGTATTAACATTTTTAATAAAATACTCTCAAATATATTGACAATTTTGTATGCAGACTTGGGTTTGGCCGAAACAATGCAGTGTAAGGTAGGGCAAGGGTTTCATGTGACACTGTTTTCTTTTGAATCCTTGTCCTGTTTGGTTTCAAAATCCACTGGCTAAGCATATGTACACTTAAACACTTAACATTTGCTTTGTGTTGAAGCAGTCTATCAGAAAACTTTTTGTTGTCACAGAGACTGAAACAAAAATGGGAGAAAAAGTGCAAATCATCCCATTCACCTAAATGGTGTGCTAACTACAGTATGAAGCCATTTTGGAAGGGATATGGCAGGTTTTTCCTTGTGAGCATTCTTTCATTCAGACTAGCTTTGATTCAAACAGCTGAGGATTTTTGGATGGCCCGGCTGATTTTAAACTTGAATAAGCTAGTTGGTAACAATGATCTCGCTCTTAGCAATCTACCACCTAGATGCTCACACGCAAAGGCTAATAAAAACCTGAATAAAATCTAAAAGCAAACTTATAAAATACATAAAATGTATCTGAACATTTAACTAAACAAAAGCATTGCAGCCACAGTAAAACAAAGGTAAATTATAGTGTACCCTGAGTACTGTATGATGCAGTAAAAATACATTGGTATTTTTATTTTTTGGTAACCGGGTAAGGTCCACTAGGCACAAGTGCCTTTTTTCAGGGGTAACCCAGGAGCACTGAGGAGGTTAAATGACTTGTTTAGAGTCACGCAGTATGCAAGTGGAGGTTGTGGGAATCAAACCCAGGTCTGCTAGATGTCTCCAGCTCATTCACAATTTGTTACTCTAACCTCTAGTCTATACTGCCAGCCCCAGTAACCCCCAGATTTAATGTTTAAATATGTGATTTCAAAAATAGTGTACAGTGCAAATTATGAACATTAAACACTTTAACAACATTTTATTAAAACTCAGTTACTCACCACTCTATCTGATTATTTTTTCTTGAACCAAAGTGGGTGAATAGCTGGCAGAGCACTGTAAACAGCTGTTGATTAGGCTTTATTATTCTACATCCAGAAACAGAAACATTTTTTTATTCTGAATTTATTTCATATTGATTTGCGGTGGCTCACTTTGTAGAATCTATTTAGCACTGTATGAGGCAGATATTTTTAAATGTTGGAAGATGGGCAACGCTTATGATAGCTTATCAGTTTAGTATTCATTTTAGGAACAAACTTTTCTTTATGTTTTAAACATATTCAAGTGGCAGTGTGTTCATTTAGCAGTTTATACTGACTAATACATGCTGCAGAAAACATTAAAAGACTTATTGTGAAGCACTCAGGGTCTATAGTAGAACTCTTGCATTTTCCCACAATTTTTGCAAAAAGCTCCACAATTTTGGGTAGCTTTTTCTACAATTTTCCAGTGGCCTTGGTCATTATCACTCCACTGTTAATACTTTCAGCTAGTGTCCAGGATGTGATCAAGGGTAGAGTGCTGTTAAGTCACTAGCTTCCTGTGTCCTGAATGTGTCTCTAACAATTTGTCCCATATTATTAAGACCAGTGCCTCTCATTTCACTACATTTTGAGTGTTGTATCCAACATTTCAGTGACAAAATGCAGGGAGGTATACAGGGTCGGCCCGTCAGGTGGTGGGTTTTATCCCAGCCTCACCATAACTTCCCTCTCCCCTCCAAATATCTTAACTCTGTTCTTTTCCTGGACACCACTGCAGACCAGACTCTGAAATGACTATCCACAGATCCATAGCTGCCATTACTGGCAAGTGTAGGGCATCCCCAGCTCTTCTAAATGGACCATGCCAGCCATCACCATCCATATAGTCCCACCCGTATCCCACCCAGCATGTCCTTTCACCCTAATAACAAAGCTTTGGATCATGTATGGTACAAAAATAAACCTTAATAAAATGCATAATTTTAAAGCTTGAAATAGGCATTCCTGGGCTACATAGATCATCCTAAATAGAAAGAGATAGTATGGGGAGGTACCCAAAGACTGGAGGACAGCAGATGTAGTTCCCTTATACAAAAGTGGGAACAAAGCGGAAGCGGGGAACTACAGACCAGTCAGCCTCACCTCAGTAGTGGGGAAGATCATGGAAGTACTACTGAAGGAGAGATTGGTGGAACATCTGGTTGCCAATGGACTACAAGACCCAAGGCAACATGGTTTCACCAGAGGGAGGTCATGTCATACCAACCTTATTGAATTTTTTGACTGGGTGACAAGGAAGGTGGATCAGGGGAGGGCAGTGGACATCATCTATCTGGACTTCAGCAAGGCCTTTGACACTGTGCCACATAGAAGGCTGTTAAACAAATTAGGGAATATGGGAGTGGGCAGGACAGTAGTGCGGTGGGTAGGTAACTGGCTGGGTGGCAAGACACAGAGGGTGGTGGTAAATGGCTGTCACTCCACAGAGGGAAAAGTGACCAGTGGGGTACCACAGGGATCAGTGCTGGGCCCGGTCCTATTCAACGTCTCCATCAGTGACATTGTGCAGGACCTAGAAGGCAGAATTCCCCTGTTCACTGATGATGCAAAGCTCTGTAATAGAGTGGACACACCAGAGGGTATAGACAGAATGAGGAGGGACCTGCAGAAACTTGAAGAATGGTCAGGGGTTTGGCAATTGAAATTCAATGCAAAGAAGTGCAAGATAATGCATATGGGGCACAAAAACCCTGGAACAACATATCAGTTGGGGGGTGAGGATATAGCATGCACCAAGCAGGAAAGGGATCTTGGGGTTATCATCTCTGATGATCCCAAGGTAGGGAAACAGTGTGACAAGGTAGCAGGTAAAGTAAATAGGATGCTGGGATGCATAGGCAGGGGCATCAACAGCAGGAAAATGGAGGTCATAATTCCACTATACAAGACACTAGTGAGGCCCCACCTTAAGTACAGTGTACAGTTCTGGAGACCTTACCTATGTAAGGACATAGACAGGGTAAAGAAGGTACAGAGTAGGGCAACAAAGATAGTGCATGGATTGCATCACAAGTCCTATGCGGACAGATTGAAGGACTTGAATATGCACTCCCTGGAGGAGAGGAGGGAGAGTTGGGATATGATTGAGACATACAAGTATCTTACAGGGAGGAACAGAGTGCAGGAATACACTATTTTTCAGCGAAAAAGATGTTCCAGGACTAGAGGGCATGGGATGAAGTTGGAAGGAGGGCGATTCAGAGAAAACATGAGGAAGGATTTCTTCATAGAATGGATGGTAGACAAGTGGAATATCCTGCCAGAGGAAGTAGTGGGGGCTGAAACAATCAAGGGATTAAAGAATGCATGGGACAGACGTAACGGAATTCTAGAGATCAGGGATAAGGGGCAACAGACTTCTAGGAAAACATAAAGTGAACTTACAAGCTCAAATGGGTAGACTGGGTGGGCCATAGGCCCTTATCTGCCGACAGTGTCTATGTATCTACGGCATTATGCCTGTGCACTGTTTCCCCTGGGCTGATGAAAGGACAATGTTAAAGAAAAATCTGTTATTGTTGGGGCAGATCATTTTAAAATCAATGCTTTTAAAAATTAAAATGTTATAGTTTTCTATTTCCCAAGCCCCTTAGGTTTGTGTAGCCCCCAGCCCCAAATAAATCTTAGTTGTGCTCCTGGCTCACTTGAGACTGCACAAAAACTTCCACAAGTTCAGGTCTCTAGTTGACTATAGGGTGGGGGCTGAGAGTGTCTTTGTCTTTCTCTGCCTGACTCTGTTCACTGCCCTGTGGGTGGTGCTGATAGTGTGGTGAGGTGCATGATGATATCATTTACAGCGTGATATTTAGTGAGCAATGTGTTGAGCTCTGTCTAATAAATCCTGGTATTTTGCTTGATTCAGTGCTTTAGCAATTGCTCTGTGAATTTAACCACAGTCTTCAAAATACTACCATCTTAAATGCTTAAATGCTGCAGTATGTATTGTAGATTTACCTGCAAATCTTGGGATGAACCTCTGTTCTGCCTTAAAACATCACCAGTAATGTTCCATGTATTTCAATTCTGTTGTTGCAGACAGACTCTTTTTTTGGCAAGTCCAGCCATTTCCAAGTTGTACATATTACCATTACCTACCTCTACCACTGCAGGCTCTTGGCCTGCCTGCACCTTTGTGCCATACTATGCCCCTGGATGTGAATTTATACCAGTACAACCAACACCCTGACATGTCTTATTGCTTACAAATTCTGTTTTAGGATATCAACAGCAAGCCAGGGATTCTGACTGGGGTTCGAAGAAGGGTTGCTCTGCACAGTAATTCACACAATATCTTTTGCTCTGCCCAGCCCAGACAACTGCTTAAAACCTCACCAGACTGCTCTTGAACAGGGCAACCCTGCTTATACTTCCTTCCACTCTTGAAAAGTACAAGTGTCTGACTTATCCTCTCCAAAGTAGGCTTTTACATTTTTTGAGCTATAAAATTCACCTTTGAAAGATTTAAATTAGAACATTGCACATTTCAAGATCTATGAGAATCTGTTAGAAAAATCAATACCAAATGACTCCCAGCTAGCTCACAGCTGAATGGACACTGAGTCACTAATTTTGTTGGGTGTTGGGGTACAAAGTGACCTAAGACCTGGGCAGTAGTGCCCTGAATAGATGCCAAGAGTATAAACATGAAGTACTGAGGTTGGTTATACACTGCTGCTGTCACATATGAGCACTAAATCCCCAAAAATACAGTATGCATAGCAGTACTTTCCAAAGGAGTCCAGTCCATACTATCAGCTTACTCACCCCTCCCCCAATAATAGAATGCAGACTTTGTGATATGTGGTCTCTCATTAATGGTTGCCCAGTGGCAAACTACTGTCTCTGGTAAGAACGGTAACCATTTTCTGCAAGTTACTTGCTTGAGCAGTATCTGCCATATTGAAAGAAGTTAAATAAAATTACTAATATAAAGGGAAAATACACTACACAGTGTTAAACCAAATACAGGGACAATATTTTACCACAGCAGTCTGTTCGCCTGTACATTACAGTGAAGTCCCACTTGAGTTAGAGACCAGGTGTGTGACCTGAAAACTTCATTGTCTGACCAAATAATAACAGCAGAGATAGCAGTTTCTTGACAGTTGAGGAGGTAATGACAAGGGGATCCAAAGGGTTCTGGCACCAGTGTTACCAGGCTTGAATTGTTCAGGTTAGCTATGACAAAGAATGGACTGAGAGGTATTTTCTGGTAAAGTCTCTACTTTGTTGTTTAGATGTTGAATGCTTGCATCCCCATCCAGACTCCACTTTACTTCAAGTTCCCATACCAGGTAACTGCAGGGGGAGACACACACAGGAGTTCTACACAGTTGCATTATTTGCTGGAAAATATGTAACACAAAATGCAGTCATAACCAGCTCCAACCTGCACTGCCAACATGTCCTCCTTCTGTTAATAGTCAAGCACTAACTACAGAGAAAATTCAGAGCATAAACTAGCTGAAAGTTACAGCAAGGTTATTAAAACTCAGTGGTTAAATTGGAAATGTTTGGCAGAGGACTCTCCACTAATACTTGGAGGCTGTGGCACAAAGAAATCTCCCTCTCCATTTGGGCGGGAAGATGGACCAGAATTAAATTACAATAACTTAGCTTCCTGAGGGATAAGGGAGGCCTAGCTCTACCCTCATTTAAATTATATTGTTAGGTATCACATATTCGGTTTGTTTTGTACAGGCATTTAGAAGGACAAAGGGAGGCGTGCCTAGACATGGAAAGAGATTTATTCACCTTCAACAGTTCATGTGGGTGACGTATCACAGCAATGTATCTTCAGAACATGATTCGCCTACTAACCCATGGCTGAAGTTTCAGGCAGTGGTATGGCACTCGATCAGGAAGAGTGCACATCTCACTCCGTTTCTTCCTCTACTGTGCCCTATTTCCTCGCTTGAGCATTTTTCCCCCTCCATTTTAGACAATAGATTTCTTGCATGGGGAAGGCAGTCATAGAAATATATACATCAGTTCTTTAGGGGTGGTTACTTTTACTGAAGTACAAGATAAGTACCATTTGAAGAGAACAGATTTTTACCAGTACCTTCAGTTAAGACATTATGTCTCCTCTCTTCCATGGGCAACTTGCACCCCTGCTGCCCACCCCTAATTATTTTCCTATTTTATAACTTTCTACCAGATAGGGGCTTCACCACACATGATTTCACAGCTCTACCAGACACTGCAATCCACTCCTGATGTCACCTCCATGGACATTGCCCAGAAATGGGAATCAGAGATGAATTATCATATAGATGTGTAAATGTGGGACAGAACATGCCGATACTCCTCAAAGGTAATAAACTCACATCGGTGGAGAGAATATACCTGGAAACAGCTCACCAGGTTCTTGTGCACACCAGTGATAACGGCTCATTACCTCCCAGAGGCAGATGCTTCATGCTGGAGTCACTGTGGTGAGCAGCGAGCAACACATTTTCACAACATGTGGGATTGCCCCATTATTAAACCATTCCTAACTGACCTCCAAACTGAAATACAGGAAATTTTTGATCCCTCTATCCAATTAACCCCGGAGCTATGCACTTTGTTACAATACCCCCCAGGTAGAAGAGACTCACCTTCGTGATACCTACTCAGAATCCTTGTAACACTAGCTAAAAAGATAATTACTAAACTTTGGATGACCCCACCACCCTGGATATAACAAACTGGAGAACATTAGTTTACCAGGCATACCAGATGGAGAGGGTTACCCTGTCTCTTAATGACCATAGCAAATTTGGTATTAACCACTGGCAGAGATGGCTGTTGCACACCATTAACAAAGATCCTACCATCATCCCATAAAAAGTGGAGCTCTACAGTTTAAGCAGGGGAGCCCTCCTGATACACTGGAATCTATGTACCTCAAGTGTGAGCCTGTCTAACCACTCCGTAGCTGCCTTTCCCTAAACCAAGTTCGGGGCAGGACATTGGCCCATCAAGGTGAAATATTAGGGACTGGGTGCAGCATCAATGAATGAATGTCTGATGCAAAGGTTCCCTCACCCCTCTGCTGGGTATAAAAGGGTTGAGGATAAAATACTTAAATAATGCTCGTAGTTGTATATACATTGGGTTGAATCCAGCCGGATATGATGTATAAAAGTATATAATAATATGAAGATTGAACATGTTGTACCTGCAAAAACTGAATAAAAATATATTTACCAAAAATATAAAATGAGTGGAAAAGCTAAGATTCTGATCCAGTTACACCCCTAGGTACTTGAAATGGGGTCAAAAACAAAAGTAACCCCCTGCACTGCTTTCTCAGTGTAGCAGCGCTCAGAATTCAATCAATCAATCAATCAATCAAAGTCTTTATTTATACAGGCGATCACCATTGAGCAGAACTCATTTACAAGGAGGACCTGTTTTCACATGTATACATAGTTTTTACTTTCAAACCATATGACAACAGAAAAGAGTGTCAGCACTCAGGAAATTGCAAAACATTTTTATTTTGGCGTGAAGGGCTCAGTGCATAAAACGCCTACCAGCCCAGTGGAAAAAGCTACTGCTGCTGCGGATGACTACAGTTACATGCACATTCAGCATTGGTGATGCCTTCCTCAGGGGTTCCTGAAGAAGGCGTGACCAAGACCGAATGCACATGGTTCTATAGTCGTCAGCAGCAGCAACAGTTTTTTCATTGAGCTAGTATGTATTTTATGAACTTTATGCCTAAAAAATCATTTTTTGCAATTTCCAGAATGCAAGCACAGTTTTCTGGTATTACTTGTAATGGGTTCCTGATCAAGTAGATTGCCATCTAGAGCTGAGAAGATAGATGTATGTTGGAGCCTTGCTAATCTCCGTCTAGTGACGAATATAAAAGATACTGTACTTTTTTCGGGGGCATTAAGTGATCATCTAGCTGAGAAGTAATAGAGTTTATACAGGCTTTATTTAATTGCAAAATACTATGTTGAATCAATGTTACTTACATTTCAACATGGTGTAATAAAAAAAGAAACATACTATAGCTACATACAAAATATCACAATATTGACACCTACGGTATATCAAACACAAAAAAAAGGACTCGGACAGAAAATTGTATTTCCTTTAGTAACTCCATAATGACCCACTGAAGGTCATAGAGTACTTTAACATGCAGTCGTTCTGTACCATCCAGATGGATTTATGGTCTCATGTTTTTTTTTTTAATTACACGATTTGTTTCCTAGTGCAGTCATTCACTGTCTACCTCGGTCTCCTGCTAAACTGAGATACAAGTATACATCACGAGGGTTTGACTGAGGGTAGGATTGTGTGATTTATGCATACAGTATGTACAACTTGTCAAAGTGCAAACAGGTTTCAGCTTTTCTGTTTTTTATGGTTCATGTTCTATTGGTTGTTGAAGCATCACCTCTCTTTCCCTTACACCAGAGACAGTAATCACACCATTGCTGGGATTTGAATAGCCGCAGATATGTGTATAGTTTACAGTTTTCACTGTGTCTTTCAGTTTCATTGTCCATATGTTACATATATGACATACGCCAGAGAGAGAGTATTTCACTGGGACCAAGAGAGCAAGGGCCATAACCCACATCAGCAGCAATGCTCTGTGCTGGAGTAATAATGGTAAAGGGTATGGAGGGCCACTTTCACACCATCCATTCAGGGTGTAGTGAAATGCAGGCCATGCCCCACACCTACACCGGAGATCGCGGACCTCCATCAGTGAATCCCACACCAAAGTGCTGATGTGGCAAGACCATGTCTTGTGGGAATGATGTGATCGTGATAAACTCAGGCTCATCTGTGCTAAGCATCAGCACCACCACCTTGTACAGCCGTCCATAAGGGAGGCACCAGTCCAGTCTGGGCACAGGGTCCTCCCCTTTACCTTATCTCAGACTGGGCTGAACTGACCCCACCTGAGGCAAACTTTAGAAAGACTCCCTGCTGTGCTTACAATCAGACTTTGGCGGTTGGTTTTGCCCGTACCCACCACTTTGGTGTCCTAAATCAGAGGTCTGTGTGGTAGAGGTGAAAAACACAGGGGAAAATCCTGTAGAGGGAAACCCAGGAAAACTCCTCAACAACCCCATATTATTTTCCGCCCAGTCAAAGGCAGGGTACTCCCTATCATTTTTAAATTTGTGGGGGATTGGTAATGAATTGTTCTTCTTGCAGAGGAACAGGAAAGAGGACCCTGAGCCTGTAACACTCTGATTTATCCTCTCTCTACTCCTCCTGTCAGAGGTCAACATTCGACGGCCTTCACCTCAACAGGAAGGAGGTAAGAGCATTAGGGCAAAATCTTGATTTATTCACGCCGAGTTTAAACTAGAGGATGGGGTGGTGGTGACCAGACAGGAGCAACAATATAGAACCCCAGTCACACCACCCCAGAGCCATGTAACAGCACCTATCGTCAATCACATAGACATAGACAACAGGAGTGCACGAAGGTCGTACAAGTTAAACAAAGTACAAGGAAACAAAGGATCAAGGATGCTGGACTCTGGACGGCAATGATGACCAATGCCCGGAGACTGGCTAGCAAACTCCCAGAACTCTCAGCCACAATAGCAGATGCAGGATTGGACTGGGTCGCAGTCACAGAAACATGACTAAACAAGAGCGATGAATGGGATTTTGCAATCCCAGGTTACAAATTATTCAGGAAAGACAGAAAAGGACATACTGTAGGGGTGGGGGGTGCGTTTTATATATATATATATATATATATATATATATATATTTAGATGGGAGGACATAAAAGCTATGGAGGTCCAAAGGTCCCAAGATGAACCTGAGGTACTCTGGGTCACTCTCAAACTGGGCTCATGCTCGGCCCTGAAACTAGGAGTGATATAAAGGCCTCTCTCACAAGTGGAAGTCTCACAACATACTAAAGATGGCCAAAAAAGGAAGAGTCATGCTGATGGGGGACTTCAACCTCCTGGGTATGGATGGGAACTCCTGCACAGCATCCACAATTAGGAGCAGAAATTTCCTAAACACCTTGGGAGGGGCTGGACTTAATCAGCTTGTCACGACCCCCACTAGAGAAAACACAGTCCTGGACCTGGTGCTCACATATAGCAACAAGGTCCAGGAGGTGTAGGTGGGGTGTCATTTGGGGTCAAGTGATCACAAATCTGTCTAGTTCAAGGTCAAAAAGGCTAAGGAAACAAGCCACACTAAGTCACAGGTCATAGACTTCAGAAGAACAGACTTTTATCAGATGAGAATATGCTTTAGGAATATCCTCAAGAGGAAGGCAAAAGGAGGGGTAGAATAATGTTGGATTAACATAAGTGTAACCCCCAGGTGGCGCTATCCCAAGGGCTACTACTCCTGTCTGCTGGACTACCAACAGGTTGAGGGGCCCAGGCTTTATGGCGGGTGCCTCCACCCAGAGGTCAGGGTTTGTGATGGTTAGTCTAGTTTGATCACAGCCCTCTGGGATACTGAGAACCCCTTCTAATCCCTCTAATGATCCACACAATGCACAAGAATTAAAGTACCAATGCCCCACATGTACACACGGCTCAATCATAAAGTACCCCTTACCCTCGAGACTGATTCTGAAGTTCGTCTCTGAGGACCCCCTGTAAAATAAGGTTGATCAACATACACAAACCAATGCAATGCCTGCTATATAGGTACTGACACTTCAGACAGTTTAAAGTCAACAACACAAATCTGGTTTATTTAGGGGGAGTGAAACACGGGAGGTGGAGATCAAGCTGATTGGCAGAATGAAATCACAGTACTATGCACTCATACAGGGTCTTAAAAGTCACCTTCTGGGTACCCAGGTTGGAGGGGGCTAGCCAGTTCCGTTGCCTGGGGTTGGCCAGCAGGTACAGATGGATAGGGCCCTGTAGGAAAAAGATATGCACAACACCCAATTGTAATCTGGAGCAAAATGGCTCAGTCCTTGAAGAAATGAAATAAAGAAAATCAGATGAAACACTGGTGATTGTAAACAGGTCGCAGGGATAAGCCCTGATTTGTACTCACAGTACCCCAAGCTGAGAACCTGATGCAGATGGCTGTTCTGGATCGCCAGACAAACAAGGCAGGGAGATGAGATTCTACTGGCCTGACCCAACTGCTTTGACTAACAGACGGATTTAGTCCGATTACATTCAGTTCGGCTTTCAGCTTACACTGCACAGTGAAAAGAGAAGCGGAATAGCTATTCCTCATAAGCACTCAACACATTTATATGTAAAGGAAATTACTATACCAGGCAGCTGCTCCCAGGTCCCGATCGCACTTACTGCAAATACCCAGGAGTTCACACAGCAGCTTCAGTTCCTGACAGACCGAGTGTGATTCAGCAATTTCTCCAGTCTTCTACAGGGTGAGCCTGGTTTCCACTTTCCAGCCTTCTTTCCTTTCAGTCACCTCGGATTCAGTCCAATTTGAGCTTGCAATGGCAACATACCGACTTCAGGCCTCTCACACACTTCCCGCGGGAAACTATACAATGCAGAAGCACAGAGCTCCTTCTCTCCTCATGGTCACAATTGATCTGACCTCCCAGTTGCAAGGCAGAGCATTCCCTTCGGGCACCACCCAGTCCAGTTGGTGGACTCAGCTGTCAATCATTCCAAAGCTCTCTCAGTTGGTGCAAAAAAGCGCCAAGGTCCAAGACTACACTTCTCAGAACTACTAGCTATGCATTCCCTTTGTAAGCCGGCTCCCAGGACGGTCTGAATTGTGGTTGGTCCAAACAGTCTCCATTTTATAGCTCCCCTAATCCCATTGGCCCCAGCACAGCAGTTTAGGTCCAAAATGGAGGGGCAACTCACACAAAGTCCCATCTGCAATAAAGGCAGGTCAGACAAACTACAATATCACTAAGGCTTTAACTGATTACAGGCTAACAGTTATATCTTTCAGATAGGCTCCCTTTGTGCCTTCAGTGACCTCAAAATGGAGTGATTACTCCCCAGTTCAGGCGGGATCCGAGCAGGGAAACACCAGCCCCCGGGGAAAAGCATTAGCTATGTCTGCAAGCAGACAGCTCCTAAAGAGACAGTATGTGGAGGCTCTACTAGCACTCACAGTGCCATTCTAATGGCTTAAATGCCAAATGCCAGCAGGCAAGGGATACACTTAAGCAAGCTCCTAGGAGGCTTTTAGGAACCCCCATTTGTAGGGGATTTACATAAGAGAAGCACTAGAGGTGGTTATTGAAAAATACTCAGTCAGTAAGATGAAGAAAAAAAAGAAATCCTCTCTGGTTCACAAAGGAGGTGGCAGCTGCAGTGAGGGAAAAAGTAGCATTCCAAAGATACAACATAGAAACGTAGAATTTGACGGCAGATAAGGACCGCTTGGCCCACCCAGTCTGCCCATTTCCCTGCCTACTGGATAAGTTGCAGATCCTAGTTAACCAGCAGCCTATTTCTTCCTACCCCCAACCCCTAGAATTGCCTTATGACTGTCCCATGCATGCTTGATTTCCACCACTGTTTTTGACTCCACGACCTCCTCCGGAAGGCCGCTCCATTCATCCACAACCTCTCTGCGAAAAATACTCTTAAATTACCTCTGAGCCACCCCTCTATCTTCAAATTGTGCCCCTTGTTCTTGCACACCTCTTTTTTTGAAAGATGCTACCCTCTTGGACTTTGTTGATTCCCTTGAGGTACTTGAAAGTTTCTATCATGTCCCCCCCTCCCTCCTTTCCTCGAGGCTATACATATTAAGCTCCTTAAGTCTCTCTTCATATGTCTTCCAATGCAGACCCTGCACCATTTTAGTTGCCCTCCTCTGGACAGCTTCCATCCTGTCTATGTCTTTGCGAAGACTGGGTCTCCAGAACTGCACGCAGTACTCCAGATGGGGTCTGACCAGCTGTCTGTACAGAGGGATAATAACTTCCTGTTTTCTACTGGTGATGCCTCTCCCTATGTATCCCAGTATCCCCCCAGCCCTCCTTGCTGCCCTCTCACATTGCTTGCCCACCTTTAGGTCATCTGATATGACTACCCCCAGGTCCCTTTCCATTTTTGTTGTTGTTAGTATCTCACCCCCCATTGTGTACTCTTCCCTGGTTTTTGTTTCCCAGGTGCATTACCTTGCACTTCTTAGCATTGAATTTAAGCTGCCACATTTGACCATTCCTCTAACCTTGCCAAGTCCCTTTTCATCCTTTCCACCCCACCTTGTGCATCAACTCTGTTGCAGATCTTTGTGTCATCTGCAAAGAGACATACTTTTCCTTCCAGTCCCTCTGCAATGTCGCTTATAAAGACATTGAAGAGGACCAGTCCTAATACTGAACCCTGCGGTACCCCACTAGTAACCCCCCTTTCTTCAGAGTGGACTCCATTTACTATTACTCTCTGTGTCCTATTCTCCAGCCAATATTTTACCCAGGCTGTCACCTTGGGACCCACTCCCAGGCTAGCTAACTTGCATATTAATCTTTTGTGTGGGACTGTGTCAAATGCCTTGCTAAAGTCTAGGTAGGCCATGTCCACAGCCCCTCCCTGATCTACTACTTTGGTCACCCAGTCAAAGAAATCTATCAGATTTGTCTGGCATGACCTTCCTGCTGTGAATCCATGCTGCCTTGGGTCCTGTGCCCCTCTGGCCTCTAGATACTCGACAATTCTTTCCTTCAGAAGTGATTCCATCATTTTCCCTACCACTGAGGTTAAACTAACAGGTCTGTAGTTTCCTGCGTCTGCCTTGCTCCCACTTTTGTGAAGGGGAATCACATCTGCCCTCCTCCAGTCCTCGGGTACCACCCCATCCTCCCATGATTTGTTAACCAGGGTAGTCAGTGGTGTCACTAATTCTACAAGGGCTCAAACAGAGAAATAGACAGGGAGGCATACAAGTGCAGCTAGAAGGAGGCAGGAAGGGTGATCAGAAAAGCAAAGGCACAAATGAGGAAGACATAGCACAGGGGGTTAAAGAAGGTAATAAGACCTTCTCTAGGTACATATGCGACAAAAGGAAAAATGAAGGAAGCATTGTCAGGCTCATAAGCAAGAATGGGAGGAGGGTAGAAGAAGACAATGAAAAGGCAGAAGTCTTAAATGAGTACTTCTGCTCAGTTTTTACTAAGGAGACACCTGGTAACAGACCCACCCCAAAGGGGGACAGAAGTCACCTAGGGGGAATGGACACAAACCCATTCACAGTAGAGAGAGTAAGGACAGAATTAAAAAAACTAAAGATAGATAAAGCCATGGGGCTAGACAGAGTCCACCCACGCATAATGAGGGAACTTAGTGATGAATTTGTAGCACCACTAGCAGATCTTTTCAGCAGATCCTTGAGAGAAGGGACAGTTCCCCAGGACTGGAAAAGAGCAATAGTGTTCCCCATACACAAGAGTGGTAGCAGTTAGGAGACAGGAAACTACCGCCCGGTCAGCATCACCATGGTAGTAGGTAAGATGATGGAGTCACTGCTCAAAGAAAGGATACTAGCATTCTTGGAGGAATCTGAGCAACTGGATGCCAAGCAGCATGGCTTCACAATGGGAAGGTCCTGCCAGACTAACTTGATCGAGTTCTTCGACTCAGTTACTTGGGCTGTGGACCAGGGGGGATGGGGGGGAGCTGTTGATGTTATATACTGTACCTTGACTTTAGCGAGGCCTTTGACTCTGTACCACACAGAAGGCTGCTAAACAAACTCGATCATACAGGAGTGGGGCAGGAAGTGGTAGCATAGGTGAGTAGTTGGCTTGAACAGAGAACTCAATCTGTGACACTAAATGGGGCAGCATCAGGGGATAGGGAGGTGAAAAGTGGGGTGCCACAGGGGTCCATCTTCTGGCCATTACTCTTTAATATCTTCATCAGAGATATCACAGAGGAATTGAGCAGGAAGGTGTGCCTGTTTGCAGATAACACAAAGCTCTGCAACAGGGTGGACACTGCACAGCAGGTAGAGCAAATGAAAAGTGATCTACAGTACTCAGACTGGAACATAGGTCCAGCTTGTGGCTATTAAAATTCAACGCGAAAAAGTGCAAAGTTATGTATCTGGGCAGAAGCAACCCACAGACAGACTACTACCTGGGAGGGGATAAACTAGCAACCACCCATCAAGAAAGGGATCTAGGGGTTACCATATCAGACAATCTGAAGGTAGGCAGACAATTGCGAAAAGGCAGCAAAGTAGGCCAGCAGGATGCTGCGATGCATAGGAAGGGGCATCACAAGTAGAAGAAAGGAGGTGATCCTGCTGCTGTATATGTCCCTGGTGAAACCCCACCTTGAGTACTACATCCAGTTCTGGAGACCTTATCTCAGGAAGGACATAGATAGATTGGAGAAAGTACAGAGGAGGGCAACAAAAATGATACACAGTCTCCATAAGCTGCCATACGAAAGCAGGTTACAGGAACTTAACATGTTCTCCCGGGAACAACGCAGGGATAGAGGGGACATGATTGAGACATTCAAGTTTCTGAAGGGTATGAATACAGTCTCCACCCAGGGACTCTTTATGGTCAATCACACCAGTAGGACAAGAGGACATGAGATGAAATTGAGGGGAGGCAGATTCTGGGGCAACATGTGAAGGTTTTTCCTCACAGAGAGGGTAGTTGACCCATGAAATGGTCTACCAGCTGGAGTCATTGACTCCAGAACAGTAGGGGAATTCAAAGCAGCTTGGGACAGACACAAGGGGATTGTCTCACAGAAATCCTAAAGAGGAAGGTAGGGCTCAGGGCAGACTAAATGGATCTTTGGTCCCCATCTGCCATAAATTTCTATCTTTCTATGTTTCTGTCACCCAGCTGTAGCCCTTTTCCAACTGAGCTGTGACCCGGTCCATGCACCCCCCAAGACCCATACCAGATGGTCTAGTCTGCCTGGGAAGGGATGGGAGAAGCAGCATGGTCTGATGGTGAGTTGGGGATGGGGAGGCTGATAACCATCCCCTCTAATCCTTTGATTCCTATTGGAAAAGAGACAGGTTGTTCAAGCCTCATCTCTCTTTCCCCCCTCACACTAGAAACAGTAACCACACTATTGTTGGGATTTGTTTGGCAACAGCTATGTGTTTAACAGTTTTCAGGCATTACATATATTGTATGATACAACAGACAGGTACTGCACTTCACACAGGAAATGCACATTGTGCAAACATGAAGTAGTCATGCTCACTTTTCAGCCATAACTTTGATGCGTAATCTGCTGAAAATTCTGATGCAGATGCAGACACTATATAGTGGAAACAACACAGTGCACACAAAACCAGCACTCACGAAACACCCCAGCACTTTGCTCAATACAGCTTCATCAGGGAGCAAGTTTCTAGATTTCTTCTCCCCCTAAAATGACATTCCTGATGATGTTTAGCCCAATTATTGGTGGCAGTCATTTACAAAAGAAAAAAGGTGCCACAGATTGTGGTAAAGGTAGGAAACACAACCACACACCAAGAGATAGCCCAATACTACTAGCACACAAAATTAATAATATTGCTACATCAGTAAAACTAATTCATTCTTGTTGCCAACAAGTCTGCACATATTATTTACTGCCATCTTTCATTGTTTATGTGCTATTGTACTATTTTCCCCTTGTACCCCTCCTTCCAGGATGCCTCTGAAAACAAGCTATTTTGGCTTGGTAGGCCTTTTGTAGTAAAACCAGCAGCAGAGCTTGAGGGGACGGGGGGGGGGTCACCCCCACCCAGTCTCCTTGCTGTGAAACTGGAGCCCCTCACAAAGATGTGTGTCAATTCCCGACATCATTTCTCTCAAAGATAGGGTGACCACACATCCCAGTTTTACAGTAGCAGTCTCAATTTTCATTGCCCTGTCCCAGTGGCCTAATACTATTGTTAAAGCCAGTGTCTTGTCCCAGTTTTAGTTGTAAATCTGGTTTCTGTTCTGGAAAAATTGGCCCTTTAGTGTAGTGATGTTGCCTCTGGCCTTCTGGCCCTTGAAACTTTAAAGATTTGCTTGCCTTAGTTGTCTTGCCTGTGGGTGGAGTTGAACCTTTTCTCCCTGCCTGTCTTCCAGCTAGGTGCCAGTCTACAGTACTTGTTCATCTGAGACCAAGACCAATGTATCACTCAGTCAACCTCCAACTCCATTGACATGTCTATAAAAGCATACAA
Organism: Neoceratodus forsteri; assembly: GCA_016271365.2. NCBI lineage: Eukaryota > Metazoa > Chordata > Ceratodontiformes > Ceratodontidae > Neoceratodus > Neoceratodus forsteri. Next base: position 533,717,070 of record CM057449.1, on the reverse strand, counting down.
ATTAGTGTCTTTCTTATACCTGCACCACAAAGCACTTTATAATCTTGAGAAATGAGGAGATGCTACTGCCATTTCAGGTGGATAGCAAGATTCAAATACCACAGAGATAAATCAGAGGGAAATTAAGAAGAGGTTATGCACAGGGAGGTTAAGTGACTTGCTCTGTGTCACATGGTGAGTAAGTGTCAGTTGTGGGATTTGAACTTGGGTCTCCTGGTTGACAGCTCTGGATTTTAATTACTTGGTCAAATTGTCATGTTTTCTAAGGAACCCTGAAAGGGAGAAGAATAAGATCAGATCAATACAAACCCAAGAAGTCATACACTTCAGAGATTAGACTGCATACTTGCCAAATTTCCAGTTAGGTAAAATACATCAGGCTTACACTTTCTTGAACAATTGCTGATATAGAAATAAAGAAACATAGAAAATGTTGTCAGAAAAATACTATTGATCCATCTAGTGTGACCTGTTATATCCTATCCTATCCTTCCCCAGGCCCTATTGTTTAGCCAAGATTTTTGCCCTCACCTCCCCTTTGCCCCCTACCCTACATCTCTCCTCCTGAGTAAATATTAAACCTTTTGCTTGGTCCTAGCCATGTTTGACATCATTAATGGTTCTTGCATCCACCACCTCTGTTGGTAGGTTGTTCCATGGCTCAACCCCTCTCTCTGCTTCCACTCATGATCTGGTATTTTGGATTTGTCATTTTTCCTGAATGTTTCCTTGCAGACTTCATTTTTCATTCCTTTCAGGAACTTGAAGGTCTCTATCATATTGCCACTGTACCGTCTGATCTTTGGTGAGCACATTTTCAGAGTTTTAGGCCAATCCTTGCAGGAGCAGACCTGTTGGCCCTGCATCATTTTAGTTGCCCTAAGCTGCATCATCTCCAGCCTGTCTTTATCTTTCTTTAGGTGGGGACTCCAGAACATGGCACAGTATTCCAGATGTTGCCTTACCAATGAGCTATAGAGAAGTAGTATGACCTCTTCCCTCCTGCTGCTGAATCCCTTCGCAAAGATACAAGGATTGTTTTAGGGAGTCATTTATGATGACTCCCATATCTTTTTCCTCAGATGTACTGTTCAACTTAATCCCTTCCATTCCATCCCGGAGTTCTTTTCCCTATGTGCAGCACCTTGCATTTCTAGGTCTTAAATATCAACTGCCAAACCAAAATGTTCCCCACTGAGAATTGAACCCAGCCCCCACCCCACAAATTACTTTCCAGGTCCTCTGCCACTGTGCTCTCTCTCTCTCTCTCTCTCTCTCTATCTCTCTCTATCTATATATATATATATATATATATATATATAGATAGATAAGATTTCATGTGAAATCATACCTATTGCATCTGCCATGGGATGTTATGATTATTCTATTTATATGATTATTTCAAGATTCCCCTTTTCTGAAAGCAATTGAGAAGGGGCTATAATATTACTTATCATGCAGGCTTTGGGCACTGACTAGTTATTTATAAGACGTGTCTCTGTAGCACTTAGTTATTTATTTATTTATGTAGTTACTGGTTTTATGACTTTCTACATGCCAAAGTAGAAGTGGGTTTACAGCGTCTCTGTTTTAGTCGATCTTATCTACCTGTAGTATATGTTCTTCCCCTTGAACCTAAGAGAGCTTGCTCCCAGCCTATCCAAGCAAACAGGTGTGATCTTATGCCATTTGCATTGCATAATAGACTGTAATAGCTACTAAAAAACTACACAAATAAACAAAGCATAGTTTCACTTATCTTCACTTTTGCCCTTATTCCCATGCCTTAGGCTATGTTGGGCAGAAGCATTTCAACCTTCAACTTTTTTCTTTCCCTGACTTTGATCCTTCTCATACCTCTGTAATTAACCATTACACATCTACAGGTTAATTTATTTATTTAAGAGATTTACCAGATAAGCATTCTGAGCGGGGACCGCTCGTTTCCAGATGCGACCTGGGGTTACATAGGTCAAGAATAGATACAGTTAAAACACAGTACATCAGTGTTACATAGGTCTAAAGTAGCTAACAGTAGTCGCAGTACAACAGTGTGGGTAGACAGCAGGTACAAGGCATTATATGTGACAGTTAAATCTGTGGGTGGCAGTTATATACATCTGAGAAGTGGGACAGCAGGCGCGGTTTGAGAACCCAGTGGGAAGCTGAGAGCCTGATGTCTGCAGGTAGCTCATTCCATAGTTTGGGCAGTCGATGCATGAAGGCCATTTGGCCCTTAGAGGTGCGCATGAAAGGTACTTGGAGCTGTTTTGAATCTGAAGCTCTGAGGGGGTAAGCTGGGGGTGGTTGGGTTGCTAGAGCACGGCTGAGGTAGAGGGGGAGGGTATTTGACCAGTATTTGAAAATAAGATTTGTACAATGCAGTTTATGCCGAGACTCTAGTGATGGGAAGGAGAGGGTGCTGTACAGGTCACAGTGATGGGTGGAGGGAGGGCAGTCGAGTGCGTAACGACAGAACGAGTGAAAGAGGGGATCCAGGCTGGCCAAGGTAGATGGAGGGGTGGCGCTGTAGACCACATCACTGTAGTCAAAAATGGGGAGGATCATTTTGAGGACTAGCTTCCTCCTAACAAAGGTGGGAAGGGTCCCTTTGTGCTGGTACAGTGCTCCTAATTTAGGGTGAATTTTTTTCTATAGTGATTCGATGTGGGCACGGAAATCGAGGTGTTGATCGAGCCAGACCACTAGGTACCTGATGGAGGTGCAGGAATCTAGTTTGGATCCATCCAGGGTGTGGAAGACAGGGGGGGCTGCTGGCCGGGATAGCTTAGGATGGGTGCCGAAAGTTATGGAGACGGTTTTCTTAGCATTTAGGAAAAGCTGGTTGGACCTAAGCCAAGTTTGTATGGCATCAAAATCCCATTGAAGAGATGCAATTGTGTCGCAGGTAGAGGGGCCAGAGGTGTACAGTACTGTATCGTCTGCGTACATTTGTAATGCTGAGTTGGAGCAGACTTGAGGCAGATTGTTTAAGAAAATGGAGAAAAGTAGGGGACCCAGGACCAAGCCCTGGGGGACCCCCATGTTCACTGGAAGCGGGGAGGAGATGTGAGGGCCAATTTGTACAGCCTGCACTCTGCCTGACAGATAGGCTTGGAACCGGTTGGAGGCGGGCTGAGAGAGACCTGCGTGTTGCAATTTTGTGAGAAGTTTAGAGTGGGACACAGTATCAAAGGCTTTGGCCAAGTCAATAAAAATGGCAGAGGTGACGAGGCCCTTGTCCATACCCAAAGAGATATCGTTAGTGAGCCTTAGCAAAGCTGTGATGGTGGAATGATTTTTGCAAAAGCCCGACTGAAATGGAGTGAAGAAAGAGGTGGAGTCAAGAAACTGTGTTAGTTGGGTGAGTACGAGCTGCTCTTGAAGCTTGGCCAGAGCCGGTAGGAGAGAGATCGGGCAGTAGTTGCCCTGCCCAGATGGGTCGCCTCTTTAGGTAGTGGATGACAGGCTTCCTTCCAGGCAGCTGGAATTTTGCCGTGGCAAAGAGAGAGGTTTAGTAGGTCGGCTAGGGGGGTGGCTATTGCGGGGGCTGATAGGAAGAGAAGTTTGGTATCCAGACCTTGAGGGCACTTGCCTTTGTTTGGGTCGAGGGAGCATAGAGCAGCAAAAACTTCTGCTGGGGAGACCAGCCGAAAGGAGAAGGAGGGCATGCTTGAGGTCGGCAGGGGTAGGACAGGTGTCAGATCTCTATAGTTCTTTATTTTTATTTATTTTTATTTAGTTTTTGTTTACCGGGTAAGTACCATAGCCAAGAGATGACCATTTTCAGGCACGACTCGGGAGATTACAATGAGGAGGGATACACAAGGAATACATTTTGTATACAGGGGAAAAAATGAAAATACAGAGAGAAACAAGATTTCTCAGTACATGAGTATATAACAAGATAGGTAAGAGTTCATAAACAGTTTAACATCAATCTCGGGTTAAAAAAGAGCTTATTTGCTCAGTTTGCTAAAATGCCTGAAGAAGGGACCTTTATGGCCCTGAAAGCTGGTGCACCGTAACATCTACGTACAATTTCCTTGTTAGTCCAATAATAGGTATTACAATCAATTCAACATATACATAAAGGAAAGTGTCCTTGTTCTGTATAGGGAATTCAATCCATCAGTTTAAAATTCTCTCTTTTTGCAATTGCAATTGCATGGTACAAACAGTACATGTAGAATAAGTTACATACAACACATTATATATAGACAAAACATATCTGAATTAAAATGTGTAGACAGATAACAGCCAGATCAATTATAACATTCACAGTGACTTACAACAATTTGGTAATTAAGGCTTTGAATCATGAAACAGATATAGTACATACTGAGGTTTATATTGAGGTGGTACAGTGGAAGAGCAGCAGGCCAATCCTTCAGTTTGCATGGGCACCAGAACTGGGAGCTATAATCTAGTTGAGGTAGAATACAAGTCAGTACAAGTCAATTTTTGTATTTGCAACCAGGAATAAGGTATTGCAGTTGACAATGTGAACATTCCAACTTTAGTTCATGCTCTTGGTGCATAGTTCTTGAACAGATCATTAGATCTTAAACCAATCATAATAGAACTCTTAACCAGTTAAACGTTTATGAGGTAAACATGGACTCTGCCCAAGAGTACTTTAAAAACAAACTAGTACCAGTGTTGGAGTCTCCTTACTGTCAATGACACTGAAACCAAAGAATCTAATATGCAATTGTAACCACCCCTACCCACGAGGTATGCTGACTAGGCCTAGAGATGGTAAAGGGCAAAGTCTGTTATGCCTTTGTGTGAATGGCACCTGGGTCTGTGTTTGGGAAATGGGCTTAGAAACTGGCATGGTGCCTCCACCTATCGGGATCCATATGACATAGCACTGCAAGGGTGTTTCCCCACAGAAAATAAATACAACCCCCACCCCCTTTGACAGGGCACACGATAACATGACCCCCTCTCCCATTTATTGCTCTAAGCATGCAAATAAACAGCAAGGCAATAATGGCAAAATATATCAGCAGCTACAAATAAATATCCAGTGGAATTATTTTGGTGTTGAAGAAGAAGATAGGGGACAAGAGAAGCAAAGGTAAAAATAAAGACAGCAGTTTGCATTCACTCCTTACTGTAAGGTGTGTCTCAGCACCTCTCCCCCACCAGTGTACCAGTGTATCAGTGTACCAGCTCCTTTCTCTGGGGAACCTTCTGGACAGTATACTGTGGTCCAGTATGCCTATCTACCTCACCTCCTTGCTGACCCCTCAGCCCATCTCCTACGATTTCTGATCTTCTGACCTTTCCTTGCTTAGTATTCCCAGATGTAGAACTACCAAAGGGAAATCAGGTTTCTCGCACGTAGGTCCCTATTACTGGAATTTGCTGCCCCTAGATGTACGCCTGGCCCCTAATCATGCTACTTTTAAGAAGAAGCATCGCTCTCTCTTTACCGCATGTGCTTGTTGCACCTGCTTCAACCCACCGTAGATCTTGGCTCCCTTTGCCTCAGCTGCCTACTGTTTCCCTCCCCTTCTGTGGTGTCAGCTGGCACCCTGCTCCTTCAGCCTCCCCATAAATTCTATCCTTCCCCCCCACCTTTCCCATCCCTTTCCTTTTCTCCTCCTCTTTCTCGCTAGGCTATATCTCAGTATTACCTCTCTCCCTGCCTCCTCCAAATAGTTGTTTTTTTTTCAGTTTCAGCCAGATGTAATGATACCCTGTGGCATTTTTCTGCACTTTAAATGTTGATATTACTATTACTGTTTACACATTGGCACTTACCTTCTATTTGTATAATTACACCTCTATGTGCATTAGTACCAATATTGTCTTAAATCTGCTTCACTTCTGATTGTAATCTATTGCATATTTCTTGACACTGTATTCTATGTACCTGTATTTCTCTGTGTTGTTGACCTCCCGGGTCGTGCCTGCAAATAGTCACGTTTGTGTCTAGTGCACCTACCTGATCATCAAAAAAAGAAATAAATAACCCCACAGTCCCTCTGGCAGTTCCCAGTTACAATTCAAGTGTGCACACAAATACAGTGTTGGAGGCCTATGGCAAAATAATGCAACTGGATAGACAGGAAAACAGTGGCTCCTGGCTGTAAGCTGCAGCTGTGGACTTGATTCTAAGGTTGTGCAGAAATGCCCAGAAAGTATCTAGTTAGCTAGCTAAACAATAGGAATAAGTTCTGTGGGTTAAACCCAGTAATCCCAACCATGACAGCCTGGTGCTGTTTCCATGGGGATGTTTCCCTGCTTAGGCAGATGATGGCTTGATGGCGCACTGCCAATGGTGAAGGGTGTAGGTTATGATGACTTGGGATCATGGGAGCTCTGTTCTGCAAGCTGGTTACAGGTGCAGTGGACAAAATGCGCTTCCAGTGGAAAGGTGTAGGCTGTGATGCTGCAGATGATGATGATCCTCTTGACTCCACGTAAGAACTTGCCTTTACCCACCCTAACAGGTAGGCATTCACTCAGGACATTGGTTCATTCCCTTATCGGGATAAAATCCTAACAGTAGTAGAAGGCAGTGACACACCGCCTTCCCAGATGCAGAGCAACTTTCAAGGCAACCTTTGCTTTAATACAGACCTAGAGCCCAGGCTTGGCACTCTAGCCACATCAATCCCCTTTTCCAGGGGTCTAAAGTCTATTTTGGACAAATATTTCAGTCAGACAAGAACAGCAAGTGAGAGCTTGTCACAAATGCTCTCCTCTCCTCGGAGGTTTCATTTCAGACAAATCTGCTCTATTTGCACATGCCTCTCCCTTATGCAGCAATCCAGGGATTAAATATCAGTAGCTAGCATCTCATGAATTATTCATTGTGTTAAACACCTGGCTCTCAGTGGCTGTCAGTTCCTGGAGAAAAACATGCACACATGTCCTGAGCCAGCTTGCAATTCAGAGCTGTTTTGCAGAGCTGAGCTCCAAATAGACCTCAGTTTCCCACTGACAGGATGTACTAATTTAGTTATTTCGCAGAGCTGAACTAGTCACTTAACTGATGTCAGTTTCCCAGGGACAGGATCAACCAATTTAGTTGTTTTGCACTTTTTGCAACTTTGAGAGCTGCTTTAAACTAAGCAACCTCCTTGCTGTGGACTCCATGATTCTGAAGGTATTCTAGGAGCCTGCTGAGTGAAGAGAGGTGGCAGTGCACCAGCCACTGTGAGAAAGGTACTGAACAAGCCAACAGAACAAAAGACAGTGTCCAGTCCAGTCCCAGCTCCCACAGCTGCAGTCTGGACTGGGACTGGGATGAAGAAGCAGTGCAGGGGAAGGTGACAGCAGTGTTCCAGAGATGCCAAAGGCATGCCCCCTTTTAGGAGGAGGTTACTCAATGATGGGTTCTTCACAGAAGACCATTGATAAATCTAACTGAGCTGTGATAAAGAGGATCCAATGTGGTAAGCAAAGTGGTGAAGTTATTTCGATAGATACACTCTTCATAATAAACTTGTGCCAAAAATAGGAACATATGAAATATGATTGAGCCAGCAAGAAAAGGTCTTGTGGTCTATCATGTCTGCTCGAGTTTTCAGATCCCTCAGTATCTACTGGGGAATATGCCCCCCTCCTTGTTATCCACTCCTCCCTCACCATCAATGTTCCCCTGCCCCCCCGCATTTCCCCAACATGCAATGCTTCCCTTTACTCTGTCCCATCCTGTCTTAAAGTTCTCCACAGTCTTCAGGAAACAACTTCTTCTGGCAACTCATTTCATTTCACCACCACCCTCTTAGTGAAAAAGTGACTCCTCATTTCCCTCTTGAATCTTCCCCACCAACCAGCTTGAGGTAGGGAGCCCTAGTGGTCCTGTTACCATCAAGGTTGAAAAGACCCTCAAAGCTCACTTTGTTGAAGCATTTAAGGTATTTGAAGGTTTCCGTCATGTTACCCCTCTCTCTTCTATCCTCCAGGAAGTACATGTTGTGATCTCTGAGTCTTACTTGTATAGTCTGCCTTGCTGTCCCCCGATCATCTTGGTTGCCCTTCTCTGGACTGTTTCCAGCAGGCTGATGTCTTTCTTTAGGTAAGGGCACCAATGATGCACACTGCACTCAAGATTTTGCCAAACCAGTGATCTGTACAGTGGCAGCATGACCTCTGCTTTTCTGCTGGTTATACCCCTGGTTATACAGCCCAACATTCAATTCACTTCAGCTGTTGTTCTCCTGTATCATGCTTTACGTCACTTGTGATGATCACACCCAAGTCTTTTTCCTCTTCAACTTGGTAATTTGCACACCTCCCAGCCAGTATTTGCCCTCCAAGTTCCTCATTCCCAAGTGCCAGAGGCAGTATAGCATAGTGGTTAAGAGTACTGAGCTGCAAACCTGAAGAACTTGGTTTGAATCCCACAGCCACAACCTGCATACTGTGTGACCATGAGCAAGTCACTTTACTTCTTTGTGCTCCCGGAATGCACCTGGAAACAGCTCTTGTCTTAGTGTGTCTTCTTTCCTGGCAAAAAAATTATACAAATAAAATTGCATTACTTTGCACTTTTCTGCATTGAATCCCAGTTGCCAAATACCTGACCACCTCTCCAGTTTGACCAGGTCTTCTCTAATGTCTTGTCTTTACATGTCTACTCTCCCACAAAGCTTTGTGTTGCCTGCAAACAGGCATATCTTACCTTTTATCCCATCTGCAGTGTTGCTGATGAAGATGTTAAATAACACCAGACCAAGCACTGAGCCCTGTGGGACTCCGCTAGTGACTGGCCTAGCCTCCAAGAACTCCCTCAACCCTCTGACTTCTTTCTTGCAGCAACTTTCAAACCCACCTAACCAGTTTTGCCCCTACCTGCAGGTCCTTCAGCTTCCTGATTAATTTCCTGTGGGGAACAGAGTCAAAGGCCTTACTGAAATCAACATACAGGATGTCTGCTGCTTGGCCTGTCCACTCTCCTGGATACCCAATCAAAGAAATTAATCAGGTTGGTCTGGCAGGACCAGCCTGATATGAACCCATGCTGACTCTGATCTTGGATCCCACTGTCTTCCAGAAAGCTTACCAGTCTTTATTTTAATATGGTTTCCATGAGTTTCCCAAGTATTGAGGTCAGACTGGCCAGCTGATCATTACCAAGGTTGCCCCTTGGCCCACTCCTGTGTAGCAGCACTACATGCATTGTCCTACAGTCCTGGGGCACTTCCCCTTCTCCAGAGAGGTGTTAAGCAGGTCTGCCTGGGGGCCTGCTAGCACATCCACCAACTCCATCAGCACCTTCGGAGTATGTCATCTGGTCCCATGGTCTTGTCTTCCTTCAGGGCCTTTAAGTCTTTCTACACCCTGTCTATTTCAATCTCCCTTTTTTGACCCCTCCCACCCTATTCCCTCCCCTCTTTTCTCCTAGGGTACTGGGCCATCCTTCTCCTTAGTGAAGACTGAACCAAAATACTTTTTGAGTACTTCTGCTTATTCCTCAGTACTCTCTGCCACACCCTTTTCAACCAGCCTATCCCATCCTTAATAACCTTTGTCTCCTTAATGTACTGTAGCTGAAGAAGGTCTTCTTCCCCTTTTTTCAGCCCCTCTGCAAGCTGAAACTCACTGTTGGCTTGGGCCAATCATACTGCCCTGCCCACCTCCCTTGCCTTAGTACACTAGTCCTCCTTGTCCTCATCCCTCTGGGTATTTTTATACTTTCCAAAGGCTGTCTTCTTATTCTTTACCATCTGGGCTACATCCAGATCAAACCAGCTGGGCTTCTTGGCTCTAGATTTCTTGCTCTTTATTTTGGAACACTTGTTAGTGGCTGCCAACAGCCCCTCTCTAATAACGGCCCATTTCTGATCTACCTCCATGTCTTTTCTAATCCCAGCAAGGTGTCTTCCCAGGATCTCCCCCTTCCTACCATAGCCTGACCGCCTGAAGTCAAGCACCCCAAAGTTTTCTCCCTGCCCATGTCCAGTTGAAACCACACAGTATGATGGTCCTTTCCCACAGTCAGTGTTTCCACTTGCACCTCTTGGTCATGCACATCATTAGATAAAACCAGGTCCAGTATGGCCCTCTCCCTGCTGGGCTGCAAGACAGATTGTGTCAGGAACCCACTCTGGAATGCATCCAGAAACACATGAGTCCTGGTACAGGTGGCACCAGGGATCTTCCAATCTAACTCAGGCAGCTTGAAGTCCTCCAAAATTGCTACCTCCCCTTGCTGGCCATTTCTACAGTTTTGGATCCCTGTTGCCTGTCTTGGTTTGGTGGCCTGTACACAGCTCTGGTCTAAGCTTTTAAAACTTTCATTGATTGTACCTGTACCCACCACACCTGTGTCCTTCCATCAGTCTCCTCCTCCCTTGTACAGGTTATCCCTTCCCTCACATACAGAGCCACCACCCCTTACCATCCCCAATACCTCCCATACAGCATGTACCCAGGGAAGGAGAGGAGCAAGTCATGATTTGGCATAACCCATATCTCTATGAAGCAGACATGTCCACCTCTCCCTCTGCCATCAATGAATACAGCTCCTTGCAATCAGAGATATAACCTTCCACCATGACTCAAGTCTCTCTCCACTCCTAGACTGCCTGCCCCTTCCCCCGATTCCTGTCCTACCCAGCAGCCCTCATTATTCTGTCCCTCGTCTGACTCCTCCTCCTTTTGCCCTGATTGGGAGGGAGGCCATTTGGCCTCCTCCACAAGGTGACTAAGGGTAGTGTGACCCCTGCTGCCCTCCCCCTTTATCAGTTTAAATTCAGATCCTTGTCTATAAACTCTTCAAGTCTGGCATTCAGCACCCTCACACCCTCCTTTGTATGATGCATCCTGTATGGTGCATACATGTCCTTATTCTTCTATGTGCCCCCCGGCCTCCAATTAGCACATAACCCTCCTGTCTGCACCACCCCTTAGGCAGACATTAAACTCCTCAATACTTAGCTTTCTTGCAGGGCTGGCCCTTGACACTGGTAGCACCTCAAAGAAAGGTACTGATCTCCCCACCTTACTGCAGTTTCCCCACTTCCTTAAACCTCTCTTGAACCACCCCTACCACACTATCAGCCATATCATTCATACTCAGGTGAATGATAATGTGAGACTGCTCCCTTCTTTTAGTGTGTTCTCAGTTATCAGTGGATCCACCCCCCTTGCTGTCATCCCCAGTGTACACGGCACCCTTCTTGCAGTTTGCCTTAGCTCTCTTGTCACCCTGTCTCACTCCTTTAATGATGTAGTCTCTCAAGATCACAACTCACTCCTACCGACCTGCCACCCCAGTCCCCTTCCCCTTTCCCATTTGTCCTTCTTTGGCTGACTTTAACCCCGTTCCTGATTGTTCTGGGTTCCCCCTGACATCTTCTTTCCTCCTGCCTGATCCCCATTCTGACTACCTGCATGGCCCCCACATTTGCCCCTCCACTGCCCCCTGCCTGTCCTCATCAGCTTGGCCCCTGCCCACTCCACCCCTTTTCTTCCCCCTGCCATTACTCCAACCCCTACCTACCCTCTTCCCTCCCTCCAAAGTCTTCACCCCTAGTATCCATGTCCCCTCCTTCTGTTGCCCCCTTTCCTTCATACAGATATTTCCTGTAACCTCCCTAGATAGTAGGAGGAATCTATTCCACACAGCACAACTGGAGGTGCTCCCTACAGCCCCTCTTCTTTCCTTACCCTTCCCATTCCCTCTACTAGTGTCCGTCTCTCTCTCTCCCCTTAGGCCTCCTTTCCCACTTAGGAAGAGGGACCTGCTTCCCCTTCATTCTCTCCCCGCTAGAGCCCCAACCCAGCCTGGGCTCCACCACTATTTCCCACCATTCCACTTGCCCCACTCCACCCATACTCCATTTGAATATCCCCTCTCCACTAACACTGCTACTGTAAAAATCCTGTCTGAGCTACCATACCTCAGCCATCAACTGACCTAGGCTCCTACAGGCTGGACAACCCCTATCTTCCAGAGAGTACCAAAGAAAACTAATGATAATGATAAGCAAAATAATGAACTGACCAGCTGATTATGAATTAAAAAACTAAAGAGAACTTTATTTTTGTGAAGAAATTATACTAACCTCTTTAATTTATAGGAGAGGTGTTGAATATGATTTTCACAAGTAGGATTACTGTACAAGAAAATTCCTGACTGACTAACCATCATAAGTTTAGTACTCATCCTTATGATGGATTGAAAGATCAGACAGACTATTGGTAAGTCTGTTTGAAAAACAGCATTCATTGGCTTTTTTTTTAATTTTTTTATTTTGTATTCAACAAAAGTCGACAATAACCAAATCCTCCTGTATTTTGCTAAAGTCATTCTGGAGTAAATTGATGACTGCTGTTAGGTCCTTATGCTTAGAATACAAAATTGTGTTGTCTGCATACATAAACAAGTTTTTGTGCACAGAAAAGTATTTCAGTAGATCATTAACAGATAGTATAATAATAAAGGGCCAAACAGTTAGCTTTGCAGAACTCCTTGCATGACTGTAAAAAAACTCAGAAACCATCAGCACTTTTGACACATTGGAGTGGATGGTTTAAGCATGAAATAAACCAAATTAAAATGGAAAAATTCAGACCAGTTGGTCTTAGCCTATTTAATAATAAGCTGTGATCCACTGTGTCGAAAGTCTTCAATAAGTCCAAAAACCTGTTGATGATTAGAATAGGATCTGTCATCAAAAGCAGAGTACAACTCACTCACCAATTCTGATACAACATTAGAAGTATTGTGACCTTTTTGAAAACCAGATGGATTATCAGAAATTAAACTTGAATTTTCACAAGTATGAAAAAGTTGTTTATGTATAAGTTTTTGAAAATCTTTACTACTGATGTCAAAATGGATACTGATCAGTAACAGTTCAGGTCAGAAACATCACCCCCTTTAAAATGGGGGTCACGAAGGCAGTTTTCCAATCTCAAGAAATGTCAGCATTGGCCAAAGAGAAATTTAATTAAAAAAAGTTAAATATTTGACAAAACTAAGAACTCCAATTTTCAGAAAAATATTTCTCAATCCTGTCACATGCAGCACCCTTCTAAATATGTTTGTTAATCAAGTCATCAAAAACTTCAGATTCATTCAATTCTCAAAAAGGAAAATAGAGGATGTGTGACTCTGATGGGAGAAGAAAAATCAACAGATGAGGGAAGCTAATTATGGAATGCATCATCGAAGACCTTACTAGCCTTTGCAAAGAATTTATTAAAATGTGTTACCTGAGTAAATCAACACAACATGTTTCAACCTGGTAAGCATAATCAATTCACATTTGCCATTACTAGTTCCAGCTGAAATAATTATGCTAGACACTAGCGTCTTCATTAACTACAATAAATCCAATCAGTTATTGGTGCTTTTTTTTTTTGTAAAATATATTAATTGAATTTAAAAGTACAGGTTTTGGGGGCACAACTAGAAAGGTGCAGTTTTACACCTGTAGGCATTTTTTTGCACCATTTCTCAGTGATTCCAGCTGAAGCTGCTTCGGTATTCTCCATGACAGCTACCTTTTCCATCATTTTAACATTTGAAAGGCTGGAATTAAAACTAAGGCCGAGGCTTTCAGGATCATGATGTTCACTGGCACAGAATGAAGACAATGACCAAGTTCTGTTATAATATAAATGTTACTCTTCAACTAGAATCTTTATAATTTTTAGATTGAGTGATGAAACAGTAAAGAATCCTTTCAAGGGAACAGTTTGAAATAAGGAATTAGGTACTAAGTTATAAGTAAAGTTGAAGGATGTTATTTATAGCTGATTTGTTTAAACGAAGACTAGAACTAAAATGTATAAATAATAAGGAAGGGTCAGAGATTCTAATAAATCATTTGGGATATGTATAATTTTTTTTTCTGAAAAAAAGACCAGAATTGAAATGTATGGGACTTCCGGTTGAGCCGCCAAGTGGAATGCAGCACTGAAGAGACTGTGCTCCTGGGATCCGACAATCTGACCCCCAAAACCGAAACAAAATCAGAAAAGCTTCTACACAAAGAGAGCAGGGGAGTCAAGAAACTGAATGGGAGCCCGAAAAAAAGGAAAAATCAACCTCAGTTGCCGTGCAGCAAGCTAAATGAACTAACGGCTCTCCGACAGGTGAATCTGGCCTACCAGACATGGCAGACGCCCTGACAACTCCTAATGGGCAATCCAGCAATGCCGCGATTTTGGTGGAGCTCAAAGGCTTCAGGGATGAAGTGCAAACCTTTTGTTTTGAGTTATCCACAGAACTAGCCAAAATAAACCAGAAGGCTGCAGACTTGGAGTCGGCGCACACTGACATCGACGCTAGAACCGATAGCCTGGAGAGGGTTGTGGTGCATTTATTAAACAAACAAAAGCTTCTAACTGACAAGTGAGGACCTTGAGAATAGATTGAGGAGAAACAATTTAGACACACATGGGGTTTCTGAGGATGAGGAGGGACAGGACATTCTTAAATTTGTGGACACTTTATTAAGAGAAGTTTTGCAGCTTGATCTGGCCACTAAACTTGATACAGAACGTGCTCATAGAGCACTCACACCAAAACCTCAGCAGGCTGACCACAGACCGTGTTCTATAATGCTCAGGCTGTTGAACTATGCAGTAAACCAGCAGCTGTTGACACGAGTGTGGCGTATGAGAGACATTCAATACAAAGGCAGACGCCTCTATCTTGATAACGATTATTCTCCTCAAATAGCAACCAAGAGAAGGGCTTATGCTCCAATACTCCGCGTCCTGAAACAGCAACAGTTGAAGTTTTTTACACCATATCCAGAAAAACTTATGATAATGTTCCCCAAAGGTCCACAAACCTTTGAAGCTCCAGACAAAGCAAGCAAAGCTCTCCAGGCCAAGAATATAGTGGTGACCCAGCAGACAACATCAAACCCCCAGGATATGGAGGCACACCAGCCAGGAAATCTATGGGAAAAGGCACAGAATGCACAATCCAGAACGCGACAAGGCTACTCAACCTTACAAGATGTTAAAAAACTCCTGCACAAGTTTCAGAGAACTGCCCCGAATGACTGTTAAAACAGGGGGTTCTGGTATCGTTTTCAGCCCACGAGGAGAGTCGGGGCATATTCTTATTTTTATGGATGCTGCCTGCATGTCCTGAGGAGATAACCAAGGGGACTCAATAGAAATGTTATTAAGCTTGTCTTTTCTTATTACAGGATGGACCTGAAAGAGGGCTTCGTCCCAGTTGCCTTAACCCGGGTTAACAAATAAATGAAATGAAATGAAATCAAGATGTATCATTTGAAGGTATTGGGATGAGAATGGGGTACAGACTTGGGTGGTTAGTACATGGTAACATCATTACTGAATCTGAGCCCCTTAGGGCATCAGCGAGTCTGGGGCACCTGGGGATGAATAAATGAAAAACTTTTTTCTCCCCCCTCGGCTACTGTTCTCTATTTGGTGCTGGGCCCTCTCATCAACCCCAACTTTTATCATTGTGGTTGGGTCCCATGGGATGAACCCATAAATATGCATCCCACTAGGCGGCCATTCGGTGCCAGCCACGGGCAGCAGATATCTGGGCAGCATTTACTGTTAGAATACCTGCAATGCCTAGAGCTGCATGTGCTGATTGCCTGCATCATGTTACTTCTGTGTTTTCATGGTACTGGGGGCCCACATTGGATTTGTGAGTCTCCCCCACAGGGAAATAACACTCTTCCCCTTACAGGAGGGAGCAGAGATCCCTCCCTACCTAGGGAGCCACTACAGATTTCTTCTGTTCGCCTGGTAAATAAGATGCTGTTTTATTGTTATGGTTGGAACCCTAATAGTGAGTGCTATTAGCTGTACCTTATGACAAAGCATTACTCTCTAAGTAACTCCTGGTGGTTACCACGAATTAAGATACTTGTCAAGCTTATCTGGACATACTTTATTGTCGGGAGTACTAACAAACCACCACTAGAGGGCAGCAAATGCTACTTTCAATCGATGATTCGGTTTTGGTTGTGTAAAAATGTTTCAAGTTTTATCACCCTATTTTACGGATGTATCTCATTAATAGTTGGTAGACATAATCTGTTAAAATCAGGCAATGAGGGCTCAGGCATACAGGAAGTTAAGCTTGTTCATTTAGTACAAATTGATACTGCATGCCAGCACTTTGGGTTGTGGAGAACCGAGAGGGAACAATATAACTTCATGTGTTGGAAGGAGAAATTAAGGGGGATGGGGTCCATGTATCATAAAGTGCTTGTTGAGCACATAAAATTGGTAAGTCCTCTTTAGTATTATCCCTTAACATTAATGGGATCCATAGTTCAGTTAAGCGGTGTCGCTTACTACAATTCATTAAAAAGGACAATCCAGAAGTCATCTTTTTGCAGGAGACCCACCTGTCTTCTCCTGAGCATGAGAAATTCACTAAATGGGGGTTCCCAATGGTGGTAGCTTCATCTTACAGCTTGGGTAGGAGACAGGGGGCTGCTATCCTGATCAGAAGGGGGGTACCATTTGACCTCCAGCAGATGGTTATGGACCCGGAGGGGAGATATGTCATTGTCACAGGCACACTACGTGCCCGCCCGGTCACTTTGGACTCTGTTTATTCCCCCCTGGGGCCTCAAAGGGATTGGCCAAGAAATTTTTTTCGCAACTCCTGGAGGTCCTTCAGTGGCAGCTCCTGATGGGTGGAGACCTGAATATAACCCTGAACCCGGCCAAAGATGCCTTGGTTCACCTCCCCCACAGGGCCAACCCCCTCCAGAAATACGTGAAAGGCATGATCTCCTCCTTGAGACTGGTAGATTTTTGGCACCACTGCTTTCCCTCCCAGAGGGAATATGCTCACCTAGCTTCTGGATTGGGAGTAGCATCCCAGACTGACTACATATTTACCACCGCAGAGCATCTCAAGACACTACACAATGTGTGGCATGGGGCTACTATATTGCCAGACTTTGCTCCAGTATACACCAGATTTAATTTGGGTGGCGGACATAAAACAAACTTCTGGCATTTTAATTTGATGCATCTTAGAGCCCCGGAGTTCAATCAGATGGTCAAATATAGGATCTCACAGCTTTTAGGGGAAAACGACAGCCTGGATGTTTTGGCAGTGATGCTGTGGGACACCCTTAAGACAGTATTATGTGGAGACATCATTGCCTACTTGTCCAAAAAAAACAGAGAGAGCAAGACACAGCTGATTTGGCTCCAGCAGGAGCTGAAGGATTTGCAATCCTTACATGCCCAGGAAGACAAAACTCTAAAATTACAATTATTGACCACAAAACAAAAAATTCAAAAATATCTAGACCGAAAAATACCTTAGGCTCACAGCCCATGAGGCGGGTCCCAAGGGGGCCAGGAACCTTGTCTGTAAACTTAGAATGCACAAGGCAAGAATCTGCGTCATGGCTATGCAAGATCCAGATACAGGGAAATTAGAACACCGAACAAAGGCAATTAGACGAATCATAGCTGAATATTATAGAGATCTGTATAGGGCAGAGCCTGAAAACTGTAGCCAACAGATAGAGTCCTTTCTCAACAAGCTACAACTTCCTAAACTGACTAGTTCACATATAGACACCCTGAAAGCCCCTATAACACTACAGTAGCTGAGGTGGAAGGAGTGCTGCAGAAAGCTAAAACCCCCCAAAGCTCCAAGAACCAATGGATATCCATTGGAGTTCTACAAATCCTACAGGGAGGAACTAATACCATCCTTACTCCTTGCAGTCCATGAGACACAGAAAGGAGGTACCCCCCCCCTTCCTGGCAATACGCTGTAATATCTGCCATACTTAAACAGGACAAAGACCCTAAATTTCCCTCATCATATAGGCCAATCTCAATGTTAAATTTCAATTACAAAATATATATGTCCATATTACCAAATAGGCTTAAAAATATCATGTTTTAAGACAAAAACCACAAGTCTGCACCTGGGAACCGTGCTCAGGCTGAACAAATAAAAGTATGCACAGAATCAAAAAGCCGGCACCGGTAAATACAGACCGCTCCAGATGAGGTTCGAATCAGACACAGGGAAGCTCAAACTCTGGGTGCTAAAAGTGCTTCATTTTATTCAAAAAACACCCTGCTTCCACATCCAGCTAAAAGACCACCATCTTCCCAACGCGTTTCACGCCCCCCTGGCGCTTAATCATGATTGAACCTCATCTGGAGCGGTCTGTATTTACTGGTGCCGGCTTTTTGATTCTGTGCATACTTAAAAATATCATGTCCCTGTTGATTAACCCTGATCAGGTTGGCTTTATTAAAAGCTGACAAGCACATGATGCAGTGCGATGAACCTATCTATTTAAAGAATATGCGGCAACACGCTCAATTCCCCTAGCACTCATTGGCCTAGACACCGAAAAGGCATTCGATAGGGTTGCCTGGCCTTTTTTCTGGGCAACCCTTTCTAGGTTTGGCTTCCCTGAGGAAGTCATCCAACAGTTGCAAAATGTTTATAAACACCCCAAGGCCTATTTAAAATTGGATGGCTCTATCTCTGACCCTTTTCCCCTACAGAGGGGAACCCTCCAGGGGCGTCTTCTCTCCCCCTTGTTATTTGCCCTATATCTTGAACCCCTGGCCCAGGCCATTAGAACACATCTGGAAATCGAGGGAATACGTATGGAAAGAACAATATATCAAATCTCATTATTTGCTGATGACATCCTCCTCTTTGTGACTTCTCCAGATACATCAATCCCGAAGATCTGGGAAAAACTGGAGGTGTATGGAGAAGTCTCAGGGTATAAAATTAACCAACAAAAAACAGAGATATTGTTTTGCGATTACCCTCCCCCCAACTCTAAAATGAGCATATCCCTTTAAGTGGCACAAACAAACAATGCAATACCTGGGGATTTGCCTCACCAAAAACCCAATACACACAGATATAGTGAATTTTAAACCCCTAACTCAAAACATAACTGAAGATCTTGCAAGATGGTCACATGTACCATTAAGTTTTCTGGCTCGGATAGAAACCATCAAGCAAAATATATTTCCCTGAATTTTATTTTTCCTGCAGACATTACCAATAATGCCAACGCAGGTATACTTTCAGACTTGGAATAGGCGTATCTCTCACTTTATATGGCAGGGAAAGCCTCCCAGGATCCGGTACACCCTGCTACAGCTATCCAGATACAAAGGTGGCCTAAACCTACCTAATCTCTTAGAATATGCCTGGGCTTCTAAATTAAAGGTCTTGCTCTCCTGGATAAAATCTAATTATGTCATGCCCTGGAAACAATTCAAGTTGACCTGGAGTGACATCTCGATTTAACAGACTATCTTTTTGGACACCCACCTGGATGCTTACCCCTCTCCAGGTTGGTAACCTGTGAAGTGGGCGCATGAAGAAGGGCGCCGTCCATTACAGCAACACCTTCCCGGCACAATCCACTCACAGTGACAGAAAGGTAGGGCGACCGGATGAGGGGGTGGGCGACCTAGGCAACAGGATGTCGCTATACGTACATGCACGGGGGGGAGCGAGCATGGCGAGAGTGGGCTGGGAGGGGGTGGAGAGGCTGTAGGGGGTGGCGCTGCGGTTGCCGGTCGAGCTACGTCGTGGCGTCAGGGATTGGCTAGTGGCCAGGGTGGCTGAGGTACCGGGTTTGGGTCCAGGCACTGATGCGATTTTTTTAGCCCATCCTGAACCTTTTATTTTACTGCTTTCACCCCCGACATGCACCCCTGGAGCTGAGAATCGTTAAATAGTGGGTGCGGTGAAACCCCAGCGAGGGGGATGTGGGTAAAACATGTCCTGGTGTCATTGTGTTATGACTGAAGGTTGTAGAGTGTCAAATGTGTTCAGCACTTCTGACTGAGCGATAACGGTGATCGCTTTAGGCGTTTGCCGTTATCACATAGACCTGTCCAGGTTCACACAGTGTACTGCTGAGGTATTCAAGCAGTGGCTCCATGTGTTCAACAAAAAACTTACGCCCATGGAGGCAATGTTTCTTAGATCTCTGGCGGTAAACAGTGCCTTTCCACCTAATGCCATGGATAAATCTATGTTTCAGGGGTATAAATATATTATTAAACATATCTTTCATTTGGTGGGGCCAAGAGGCCTATATTCATTTGTGCAGCTTTAGTCACAACATAGATTGCCCCAGAGCTTCTTTCATAAATATCTACAGTTAAAATCATGCTTACAGTCTTTGGAGGAGGCCCTGGCAGCAGTAGCTGAGAACCCCTCGTTAATAATAAAGCTTCTCCAATCTCAGAGGCAAGGCGCTAGCATGGACCACTGCATCGGTCTTGTCTATGTTGCTTTATGTGAGAAGCCCAGTGACTCCACGGAACCCGTTAGGGCCCAATAGTCCTTGGAATTAGGGATAGATCTCCCTGCCATGAATTGTCAGACAGCCTCTTCACTTATGTTGAGGGCCTCTGGTTCTCCTTATTAGAGAGAGTACACGTGGAAGTTATGGTACAGATTTTTTTATACTTCTGCAGTGGTAGCCAGGTTTACAGGGGACCCTGAAGGTAAATGCTGGAGAGGGTGTGGGACTGCCCAGGCAGACCAGGCCCATATACTGTGGAAATGCAACTTGCTGGGCTCCTATTGGAAGGAGGTAGTGCAGGAGCTGGTGGCGATA
Source organism: Neoceratodus forsteri (assembly GCA_016271365.2). Taxonomy (NCBI): domain Eukaryota; kingdom Metazoa; phylum Chordata; order Ceratodontiformes; family Ceratodontidae; genus Neoceratodus; species Neoceratodus forsteri. The sequence goes on along the minus strand of CM057449.1, from coordinate 533,696,500 downwards.
TACGAGGTCCCAGACCTTTTTACTCATGGGTATATATTCACTGCCACTACCCCTTTTGGCCTGAAAGTAGACAAAACTATCTACCTATGTACCACATTGATGATACTGGCAGCAAAAAAGGTAATAACCAGATTGTGGGGGGCAAATAGACTGCCAACTAAGGGAACATGGCTAGACCTGACAAGAGAAATGTATAGTCTGGAAAGGATGGCAGCTAGATTAAGAGACAGGGTGAAGGCTTTTGATATAAAATGGAGGAAATAGACTCTATACCAGTTAAACACATATCCTGATTTTGTTCCCTGAAATTAATCAAATCAATGTATAAGTAAAGACGATACCTGATTTCCTTCTGTATGGGATTAACTGAAAATTGTGCTGGGAAAAGTTTTAATGTATAATTTTATATGCTGAACAATGTGTACATGTAACAACACCTGTGTGTATGTATATGCCCTTGTGCCTAATAAAAACCTTATTATAAAAGAAAAAGAATTGAAATATATGAATATGAAGAAAGAGTTAGTGATTTGAGTTAACCAAGGGGGAATTGTTCTTTTCTCACCATACATATTGTAAGGTTTATTGATGTTTACAGTGGAGTGCATAGCCACAATGCAAATTTAAAATACAAGAGATAAGCTTTTTGGTGGAGGGGAGCATGAGTCAGGTCTTAAAAGACATGTATAAGAAACTTTGAAAAACAGAAAATTTACTGTGTTTTATGTATTTTCAATAGAAAAACACAGTGTTGGGCTTGAGGAAGTGGCAACACAATGAAACTGTCACCCAAGAATTGATGTGTGGAGTTACTAAATAAAAGAAAAAAGTATTTTTGAACGTACTATAGAATTCATCTGTTTCTTTCTATTTTGAGTTTACTGGTATTTTGGATGTCCCAGTTTTGCCAAAAACTAAGCATTGAAAGTTTGGGCAACCTGAACAATTCTTTTGTACTAGTTGTGGCAGCCCTGAAGTCTACCAGGGCTGCCTTTTCCATTGACTCCTCAAGTGGATGTTAAAGATCCATGGACCTGGCATTTCTCAAAAAGGGAAAGGGAATTTTCTCTAGCGTCCTAGCCACATTCCCCCATTCACTAAACTATGACTAACTACTTAATCTGGTTCCATTTCAGCTGGTTTGCATCTTTATCCCCACCCCCAACCCCAGAGCCTAAAAATAGGCTGTATTGTCTAGCTCTACTTTTGTGGTATGCAAAAACAAATTAAATAAATACTGTACAAAGTTGCAGTGTAACTCCTTGCCACATTTCCCCTTCTTATCTATTTTAAGTTACTAGTTGCATCCTGATTATAACTTTATCCACAGTTTTATTCAGAAGGTGATTATAGGTTTTCTGCAGTATGGTGAGGTTTCATGACTGTACAGAAGGTTACTTCCGGGTCTCCACTCAGCACTTCTGTATGAGCAAAGTCTGAAGTCAGAACCAAATAGTTTGCATTTCTCTAAATAGGGCATATGAATGGGGATGGGGACTGGGTAATAAGGTGGTACAGTACTTATAAGTGATTCCATACTGTTTCCTAAATGGATGTAACAACACCTTCAGTATAATTATGTTACAGAAGTCTGTCTGACATATCAAGACATGAGTGAGGGTGAGACTGTGGCAGGAGTTGCAATTGAGCCCTTTTTCCTTTTTTTGTGTTTGTGTTTTCAAAGTAGTTTTGGAAAAAGCCATTTGCCAAATCAGACTAGTAATCCCCAACACACACACACACACACACACACACACACACACTGTTCTTACATCACTTACTTCCACAGGATAGAGCTGTCTCGGTCTTTAATAGCTGCCTCGCTGAAATCCAGAAGTGGATGGATGCCAGTTGGTTAAAGGTGAGCTCCGATAAAACCAAGGTATTGGTTGTGGATCTGGGTCGCCGGACAGGGGGGTTGAGCGGGGGTTCACCCTCTGGTCTTTACCTTGGGGGTGTGCCACTCTTGACCTCTGAACGGGTGCAGAACCTGGGGGTAATCTTCGACGAGAGACTGACCCTGCATTCGCAGGTTTTGGCTGTTGTTCAAGCCTCATTTTACCATCTGAGGACTATCTCCAGGATTAAGCACCTAGTCCCAGCCGGCGACCAACCTACTTTGATCCACGCCTTTGTGACCTCGCGTTTGGACTACTGCAACTCCCTGTACCTAAGGCTACCTGGGGTGGAAATCCATCACTTGCAGCTAATGCAGAACACTGCAGTACGGCTTTTGATGGGATCCTCTTGGTCCTGTCATATTACACCTGTGCTGTGCAGACTGCACTGGTTGCCAGTTCAGTGGTGGATCACCTTTAAAGTCGGTCTTCTAACTTTTAAAGCCCTACATGGACAGGGTCCAGACTACCTCAAAGAGCTCCTGGTTCCTCACTACCTGGGGTGATTGCTCCACTCAGCCAACAAGGGGTTGCTAGAGATTCCAAGGGTATGTTTGAAATCTTCTGGAGTGAGAGCATTTATGTATGCTGCCCCTACCCTCTGGAAGTCTCTACCCCGTTGGTTATGTGAGTGCTCAACTGTAGAGGGCTTTAAACAAGCATCAAAAACTTACTTGTGGAACCAAGCCTTTGGTGATTGATTAAAGATGTTATCAGTAGTACTATTTTGTTTTATTCTGAGTGTTTTGTATGTATATTGTGATTTTAATTATTGTTAAGGTGCCTTGGTTTTTTGAAAGGCGCCATACCAATAAAATGTATTATTATTATTGTTTATCATGAACATTACAGAATACAATTAGGGCTATAGCAACAATTGTTATTTAATTTTAGAAATAAGTGTTATGTTGAAAGCTTTATGTAGTTACCTACAATGCAAAAAAGACCACTACCAAAGCAAAGCTTTTTTTGGACAATAGGTGGTAGGTTCCAGTTTTTACATATTTAAATCTGGCTACACAGCAGGACAGGACAATGATCAGGTTAGTGATCCACTTCTACCTCTGTAGCATTACATTATTAACTTATTATACCCTGGTCTGGACCCTTGATTGTACAAGTCCCACAGGTGGTGGTGTAGTGGGGTGGGGGAGCTGAAGGTCTGTTTATTTGGTCAGCAGGACCCTCCATAGGCAACACTCTGCTACAATTGCATAACTATCACTATACACAGTGTCAAATTTCCCAGATCCCCTGAGCTCTGTTTTTGTAACCTTGAACAAAGTATCCATATGTAACCTTTCTATGACCCTTAATCCTTTGAAAATGGGTACTTGCCTAAAATATCCTTTATGCAATAAATAGAGAACAATGTCTGTGCAGTTGTGTATTATGAGGATTTTTCACACACCTGAGGTGTGTGATAATCCATAAACCCCATGAGCAAAGCTTGAGGGGTTTATATGAGATTATCACACACCAAGGGTGTGCAAAAAATCCTCATAAAACAGTCTTTGCACAGGCATTATTTTTATAATAATTGGTGCAAGTTTTCAGAGAAAAACTGTATCCTGTAGTTGTGCAAGCAAGTATGTCCCTCAGTGGCCGCTATACTCACACAACATAGAAACATAGAAACCTAGACTTTGATGGCAGATAAGGACCGCTTGGCCCACCTAGTCTGCCCATTTCCCTACCTACAGGACAGGCCGCAGATCCTAGTTAAGCAATAGCCTATTTCTTCCTACCCCCCACAAGAATTGCCTTATGTCTGTCCCATGCATTCTTGAATTCTCCCACAGTTTTAGACTCCACAACCTCCTCAGGAAGGCTGTTTCATGCATCACTATCCTCTCTGTGAAAAAATGCTTCCTCGCATTGCCCCTGAACCGCCCCCCATCTTTAAACTGTGTCCCCTTGTTCTTGCACATCTCTTTTTCTGAAAGATGCTACCCTCTTGGACTTTGTTGATTCCACTGAGGTACTTAAAAGTTTCTATCATGTCCCCCCTCTCCTTTCTTTCCTCAAGGGTATACATATTATGCTCCTTTAGTCTCTCCTCATACGGCTTCTCTTGCAGAACCTGCAACATTTTAGTTGCCATCCTCTGGACTGCCTCTATCCTGTCTATGTCCTTGCAGAGATGGGGTCTCCAGAACTGGATGCAGTACTCCAGATGGGGTCTCACCAACTGTCTGTACAGAGGGATAACAACTTCCAGTTTTCTGCTGGTGATGCCTCTCCCTATGCATCCCAGAATACCCCCAGCCCTCCTTACTGCCTTCTCACGTTGCTTGCTAACCTTAAGGTCATCTGATATGATTACCACCAGGTCCCTTTCTTTTTTTGTTGTTGTTACTACCTCCCCCGGCCCCCATTGTGTAATCTTCCCCTGGGTTCTTGTTTCCCAGGTGCATTATTTTGCAATTCTTTGCATTGAATCCTAGCTGCCATACTTCTGACCATTCCTCCAACATTGCCAAGTCCCTTCTCATCCTTCCCACGCCTCCGTGTGTATCAACCCTGTTGCAGATCTTTGTGTCATCTGCAAAGAGGCATACTTTTCCTTCCAGTCCCTCTGCAATGTCACTTATACAGACATTAAAAAAGACTGGACCCAGTACTGAACCCTGTGCTACTCCACTAGTAAACCCTCTTTCTTCAGAGTGGACTCCATTTACAATTACCTTCTGTGTCCTGTTGTCCAGCCAATGTTTTACCCAGGCTACCATCCTGGGACCCACTCCCAGGCTAGCTAATTTGTTCATTAATCTTTTTGTGTGGGACTGTGTCAAATGCCTTGCTAAAGTCTAGGTAGGCCATGTCCACAGCCCCTCCCTGGTCTACTACTTTGGTCACCCAGTCAAAAAAATCTATTAGATTCGTCTGATATGACCTTCCCACTGTGAATCTATGCTGCCTTGGGTCCTGTGCCCCACTGGCCTCTAGGTACTCAACAATTCTTTCCTTCAGAAGTGACTCCATCACTTTCCCTACCACAGAGTTCAAACTGACAGGTCTGTAGTTTCCTGCCTCTGTCTTGGTCCCACTTTTGTGAAGGGGAATCACATCTGCCTTCCTCCAGTCTTTGGGTACCACACCATCCTCCCATGATTTGTTAAAAAGAGTAGTCAGCGGTTTCACTAGTTCCCCCCCCTTAATTCTTTTAGAATTTTGGGGTGAATTCCATCAGGCCCCATTGCTTTGTCCACCTTCAGTTTTAGGAGTTCTTGCAGAACCCTTTCTTCTGTGAAAGGACTGGGATCAACCCCCTATCAAGAGTGCTTCTGTTAATTGGATTAGGCACTTCCCCTCCTCTTTGTGAATACTGAGCAGAAATATTCATTTCAATATCCCTGCTTTTACTGTCTCCTCTGCCCACCCACCATTCATTCTATTCAGCCTCACTATCCCTCCTTTGTCTTTCTACACCTCTGATGTACCTATAACAGGTTTTATCCCTTCTTAACCGAGTTGGCTATCTTTTCCTCAGTTTGGGCCTTTGCTATTCTGACTTCCTCCCTGTTTCCTTCTGCCTTAACTGTACAGCTGTCTGTCCTGCTCCTTCTGTGTTTCCTTATACTTCCTGAATGCTATCTTTTCTCCCTGACTTTCCCAGCCACCTCTTTTGAGAACCATAGTGGCTTTTTCTTTCGGTTTGATTTGTTTATTTGCTTCACACAAAGTCTTGTTGCCTCTGTGATGGCAGTTTTGATGAATCCCTGTTGTTGCTCCACCCCTCCTTCTAACCTGTTTGCTAGTGCTTTTCTGAGGCACTCTCCCATCTTGCCAAAGTCAGCCCTCCTGAAGTCCAGTACCCTCACTTCTGTAGGGCTTGACTCTGTAGCTGAGTTTAACGTGAACCACACTGTTTGATGGTCACTTGTTCCCAGACGGCAACCCACTTCTAGATCTGAGATCCTCTCACTGCCCCCATTTAAGAGTACAGTAGAGAATACAGTAAAGTGAGAGCGGAAGGAGGAAAACACTGTAATAACCTGCTGTCGAGTCATTACAGAATTTGGCAGATTATTACAGTGTTTTATCAGTACTGGATATCCAGTCATTATAGAGGGTCACCAGTTATTATAAACTAAACTAAAACTCTATGGTTATCAACTGGATTAATATGTGAACCTAATGAGTACTGTAAGCAGTTTATTTGAAACAAAAGTAAAATTAAAAAACCTCAAACTAACCACCAGATACATTTTAAAATAGGTAAAAGCAGGCCCAGTTTTATATGCCCTGAAAGCTGGATCAGTTGCAGCCCCTCATGGTCAACCCCCTCTCAGATGTCCCTGTCATCTTGGAGTCTTGGAGCTCCACCATGGTCCATGACTCTGCAGTGTCCATCGCTGGTTACTCTATAGCCAGGCATGATCACCCCAAGAGGGGTGGTGGGGGTATAGTAATCTACTTCTCCTCTGGCATTCAATTTGTGCATGTGCTTTTGGTCTATTACCCTGCTGCCCATGTGCTGCTCATCCTCAAACTCCCTCTCTTTCTCTGTCCCTATTTTTGTTGGAATGGTTTACCGCTGCCCTGGTCTGTCCCCTGCTTTGATCACCAAACTCTTCCTCTACATCTACTTGCATTACTCCTCTGGTGAGTTGCTTATTCTTGGTGAATTTAACATTTATTGGCACTCCCTATCAGCTCACAAACTTTGCCAGTTTGTTATATCCCTTCAGGTATCCCCAGATATTTCAGTCCCACCCATCTTAATCACAAATCCCTTATCCACGTCCTTCTGGACTGGGTACTCTCCACTCACCTTCAACATATTGTGGATGTAGGTATCCTCCCAGATGCCATCAGTGACCCTCATATGGTTTGCTGTGTGGCAAAATCTGCTGCCCTAAAGCCCCCCCAACCATCCTCCTTTGGTCTTTCGGGTCCCATATTTCAACAGCCACTGACATCAGTTCTGCCCTCCAACCCTTCCAGACCAAATTTATGGCTGTCTGGGATGCCCATGCACCCTGAGGAAAAATAGGGTCCAGGGTTCCCACCTTCCCTGAATCTCTGTCAAGCTTCTGGCTTGGCTTTGAGCCAGAGATCTAGCCTAATGATCCTAGAAGACAACTGACTCCCTGCTGACCTGTTAAATTACCACTTTTCACATTGCTTTCATCAAAGTCATCATGCTTGCAAAATCTGAATACTGTTCTAGAACAATCTTAATCCCCTGACCAAGTCCCCCCCCCCGCCATCCTTATGGTTGGAAACTCAAACATCACTGACCCCTCTAATATTGCTTCTTCTTTCAACTTATTTTTAACCAACTGTACCCTTTCTTTCCTTCCACCCCATACTCCCCTCTATCCCATACCTCCTCTCTTGTACTCTTTCACCTTCACTCCCACCACTCCTTCTGCCTCCCTTTACACCCTTCTAGCCCTTAACCCCTGTAAGGCTGTGATTTCTGACAGACTTGACCCCAGGCTTCTGCATCTCTCTGCTCCTGCCTTGTCATTCCTATTACTCACTTTCTCAGCCTCTCCTTCTGCACAGCCTCTGTCCCAGACACATGGAAATAGGCTACTGTCAGCTGCTCCCTTAAGGAGGAATCTTTCCTCTCCTGATAACTATCATCCTATCTCTCTCCTCATCCCAGCCTGGCAAAGCTCCAGTAATGATTTTTTCTCCTCAACTCTCCTTTCTCCCCTTTCCTTGATTCCTCCTTTTTCACCCCCTTCTAGTCTGACTTCAGGAATTCCCATTTCACATCTGCCTCCTGCCTCCAGCTCACTATCTCCTTCTTGCCTGATATGGATCAGGATCAGTTCTCTTCTGCCATCTTTGTTGACTTGGTCAAAGCTTTTGACACTATGCCCCATCTCTTTCTCCTGAACAACTTTAAGGTAGTGGGGCTCACTGCCTTCTCAATCAGCTGTTTCTGCCCCTACTACCTTAAAGGCAGATCGCAAGCTACCTCTATCAGAAACATCTTATCCCCCACTGCCCATCTCCACAGGTGCTTCCCCAAGGATCCGTCCTACGCCCCATACTTTTTGTCATATTTCTGAATGACCTACCTACTGCCTGTTACAGTCAACTCCACTCTATACGGACTTGGATTATGTGGACAATTGGGTTACATGGACAGATTTCTATTTCCAAACCCGAATGTGTTAAAAACTATACAAATATCCATGTTTAATGCGAACCTGATCGACCGCATTGCACGGACAGTTTTTCAGTAAATTTCAGGCAATATCGGGCAACTTCAGTAGCACAGAAGAAGACAGAACTGCTAATTAGTGGTAATGAGGTGTTTAGGTGATGCAATGAGGTGTTGATTGAACCTGTATTTACTGACCTTGTCCTCGCCTGCAGCTTATCATTTTCCTGTTGTGTGCTGTGTGTGGTTTGTTTCTGCTTGTTCTTTGTTCACACCATGTCTAAGAGACCAGACATCTCTCTTGCTCATAAAATCGAGCTTCTAAAACAAATAGAACCGCTGCCATGTATGAGTATTCGCGAACTGGTGGCACACCAGTCGATTCCAAATTCTACAGTCTCTGATCTGATCCATGGAAGAGAAAAGCTGCTGGCTGATTGGCACTCCAATCAAAACCCCCAAAGAAAAAGGAAGCGGGAGGGGAAAGATGGTGAGATAGAAGATGCTTTATTGGTCTGATTTACCAGTGTGTGGGAGCGGGAGGCGATGATAAGTGGTCCCCTTCTGTTACAGAAAGTGAGTCAAATTGCAGAAACACTAGGGAAGCATGATTTAAAGCAATGGATGGGTGGTTACAATGGTGGAAAGCAAGAAATAACATCTGTTATCATAAAGCCCATGGAGAAAAACAAAATGCAGATGACACCAGGGCAACAGACTGGGTAAAAGATGTTTTGCCAGACATTTTAGAAGGGTATGACTGCAACAAAATTTTCAATGCCGATGAAACTGGCTTGATTTTCTGATGTGTTGGCCAAGGAACATTGACATTCAAAAGCGAGCTCCCACAAGGCCACAAAAAAGCTAAAGAAAGGCTTTCTGTTCTCATTTGTAGCAACATGTCTGGGTCTGAAAAAAACGAGCTCTTGGTGATCAGAAAATCTGCAGTTCCATGGTGCTTTAGGGGTATAGCTCACCTCCCTGTGATTTACAGGAGCAATAAGATGGCATGGATGACCAGTGAAATTTTCACAGAATGGTTGAGGCAATGGGACAGAAAATTATGGGGAAGGAAGATTGCTCTCCTTCTGGTTAATTTCACTAGTCATCCTGATGTCCAAAATCTATGAAACATCTCCTTAATGTTTTTACCGCCAAACACAACATCGTTGATCCAGCCAATGGATCAGGGGATAATTTACTCACTAAAACGCCACTACATGCGAGAAATGAAAAACAGGGTTTTAGAAGTGATGGATGAGGGAGGGGAGCTCACAGCAAAAGAGTGCGTAAAGAGAATTAGCATTTTAGATGCAGTCCGTTTCCTGAAAAAAGCATGAGATAAAGTGACTCCCGAAATGATCTCGAACTGCTTTTGAAAAGCAGGGTTTACAAGGCAGTCTGACTTGCTGCCCCTCACCACCACCTCAACAGATCAAGAACTTATCCCACCACCATCAGGACTCACCAAAGTTGAATTCGATACCCTATGTCATCTCGGTGAGGAGGAAGAAAGAGATTCACACAACAGATGAAATGACCAGGCTCTTAAGCATTGTTCATCCACCAGAAGCCCAATGCCAATGCCAGTATGAAGATGAGGAACTCGAGGACACAGAGCAAGAGATAGTGACTGCCAAAGATGTGCCTGCTGCATTGCTAACCCTAAGATGAGCGATGGAACAGTGGCACAATGTGCATCCAGACTGGCAGGTGATGGAAAGCACTGATCACAACTTCAAGGTGTATACCTGCACTGCTGTCAAACAGACAACCATTGACTGCTTTTTTATGAAGGCTACTGATATAATGTATGATGGTTTTAACCCAAACCCCCTCCCCGCAACACTGAAAATAAAGTTTGTACAATATTGCACTTTTAACCAAGCACCCCCAACACATGAAACACTATACGGTACTATGTACAGAAGCATAATGAACAGCACTAGAGATAAAAAAATCAAAGGAAACACAGCACAAACTCCTAAAGCAAAAAAAAAAAGAAACCAAAAATCACTGCACTGCACTGTACATTTTCCCACGTTTCCCACAGTAGAACTTAAACCTATTGCTCAGTTCATAATATAGTAACCGCTCACAGCTCTCAGCACCATCTGCTGGCAACAGCAGACATCGCATAATGCGTACAACATTTACAAGCACAAATGTGTCCGCATTAAGCGGCTTACAGTGTACTCTCCATCCATTCATATGTATGCAGATGACACTACATTTCGGGGGCATGTGTGATTTTGTATTTTCAGATGACACTATGTTGTTGGCCTCTAGCTTCTATGCTGCTGGCTTTGCTGTCTGATTCCAGCAGGACTTTGACAGCATCCAGAGCTAGTTCTGATCCAACCAGCTGTCTCGCAATACCAAGAATATGGTCTCCATGACCTCTGGCTCCCAGCAGAAGCTCCCCTGGCTCTCCCTCCATCCCTTCCCTTTCTTATTCTATGTACCCTCAATGCTACTGTGATTAAGAATGTATCCTTTAAGTACCTTGCAATCTAGCTGGGCCATCACCTTGACTTCTAGTGCACATACATGCCATCCACAACAAATTCCACCCCAATCTGGGTGCACAGTACAGAAACAAAGCCAGTATCCCGCTTCCTGCCTGCCAAGAGCTCAGCCTCTTCTTTCTCCTTCCTCTAGTCTCTTTTACTTGACAGTAGTGTAGAGTTCACATATCTCGTCAAATGTTAAAATTCAGCCAATCAGCGTGTGCCACTTCATTTGACAGGTGGGCATGGCCTAAAATGGACCAATCAGAATCATCCCTGTATTGCGCTGGAAGTCCCACCATCAGCACAGCATGTCCCACCTTAAACACAGGAAGTGATGTACAAAACACAGGAAATTACATATTCTCAAACCTGGAAATGACACATCATTCCCATTCTACACCTCTATGTCCTTCCTCCTCCATCCCCATTCCTCCATGAACCTCTGCAACACCATCCAAGCTCAAACCAAGTCCATCCTCCATCCCCTCGAACCACAACAAACGCATCCTAGTTTGAACCTGAGTCCATCCTCCGTCCCTTGACCCCCCTGACACAATATCTTGGCATAAACTCTCCCATCCTCCCACCTTGTCCCACCACCACCTACCTTGCACCCATCACCTACCTCAAACCTGAGTCTCTCCCCTTCTCTTTCCTTGCCCCACCACCACCTACCTTGCACTCATCACCTAGCTGGAACCCAAGTCTCTCCCCTTCTCTCTCTCCTTGCCCCACCATCACCTACCTTGCACCCATCACCTACCAGGCACTAACTCAACCTACCCCCCGACAATCAGTGGGATGAATGCATAGTGCCTTTTTACTCAGGGGAATTTTTTTGTGTGTGAAATATGATTTGAAGCTCAGAGAATTGTAAGAATATTTATCTCTACTGTGTAAGGAAGTTCTTTTAACACAATGCATTTTAAGTATTTATGAAAAAACAGAGATTTATTTTTTGATGTGAAAAAGAAAATGAATTCTAACTTTAAAAGCAGAGATAGCGCATGTGTGTGTGTGTGTGTGTGTGTGTGTGTGTGTGTGTGAGTGTGTGTATCTCCAGCGCTGAAGCTGATTTTACAAGGGTGATTATTTTAAATAGAATGCTTCAAATCCTAAAGTCTGATTAAAAAACTAACAAACTCTCTACATACATTTTATTTTAAATGAATACATCAGAAATCTGGTATTTTGATGTCAGAAACTAAACATATTCTTCTATTTCCTTTGAAAAAGTTCATTTATAAGATTGCTGCTTATCAAAAGCACATATTTCTATTAAATATATACTTATGGTACTGGTGAAAGTATTTAAGAGGGTTCTAACCTCCAGAAAGCAACAAAACATGCCCTGCAGTACCTATGTAAAACTGAAAAACCAGTAGACTGCTTCAGGGAGACTTTTATACTCTGAGAAACTTAAGAAAATTCCTATTAAAAGTTCCTATTAAAAATGCCCTACCCAACATTACAGTATAAGAAAATCACATGCTAGTCATTCTATGCATCACAAGAGATGGCATAACTATATTCACCAATGAGGGTTGTCTTCTAGAACCTTGTGCCCATCCATGTGATGGTCACAAAGAAGATAGTTTATTAATAGACTCCTGCTATACATGCTGATGTGTGTTAGTGTCTTGCTTGTCATAAGAGATGTCATCACCATACAGGATCAATGGGGGACTCTCTTGTGTGTATCATAGGACAGGACATCAGTAATATTCATCAGTGGGGGCTGTCTTCTAGAAACCTTGTGTCCATCCATGTGATGGTCACATAGAGGATAGCTGATATTAATGGAAGACTATGTTTGCTGGCCACGGCACCTAGCTTCACCTGAGCTCTTTCCTTCTAGGTTGCTTAAAAGGACAGAGCAAAGAACCTTACCAGAGCAAGGGAAAGGAAAAGGCTTCTTTTGGCTAGGCAGATTTAATGCGTGTTGTTATTTTTATTTTGTACTCACAGGGATTGTTACTGTTTGCTGCTAACATTTTATTGCTTTATTTTTCTCTGATTCAAATTGTTGTTGCTGAGTATACCTTCTGCTGCATCATTACAGGGTGTGTCTACAGGTGTATGCTTACAGATTACTGCTGTAATCTTCTGATTCAGATTGTCTTTTGCAAGGTATATCTTCTGTTACTGCTTTATTTTTCTCTGTAACAAAGTGTTTCTTACAGGGTATATCTTCTGTGAAATTATTACAGGTGGTGCTTTACAGGTTTTACAGTTTTATCTATCATTAGGACAAGGTTTCAGGGCTACTGCATTTGTTGCTGGCTGATTGTTTCTGCTCTTACCTCCTTGTTTCTTTTGTCTGTGGTTCTTCTTTTTTGGCAGGGGAAGGGCTCAACTACCCAACCCCATCCCCAACCACCCCACACTACACTCCTTTTATTGGGTAGCACAGTCATGACATTTCCTGTGGCAAAGCAGGAAGGGACGGATCAGTGGGGTATCCACACGGTGACCTCACTTACAGGGACACTAGTAATTTAACTTGTTATAACAAGTTATACAGAAACAAACAAACAAAACACAAAATCAAACTTTTGCTTTCATTTTCTTCCTTCTAGTTACTCTGACCAGGTTATAAACCCAGCAACTTATCTGGAATGGATATCATTGACTGCAGGTACTGCAGAACACTTTTCAGAAGGGTAGTTTTATAGGATTTAGGACACTGTCCTAAATGCTGGGCCATTGGAGATCTAAGGGCTCAACTCCAGGCAACATGGGCAGAGATTGCACACCTCAAATTGCATATTCAAGAGGAAATATATTATAAGAACAACCTGCCATTTTCCCAACATCCAACAGAAGCACCTTGACTGCAGAGGGTAGTTGGTCCTGGGGGTTAGTAGGTGGTTAGGTGGTTCAAATCGGGTGCCCCATCACTCGGTGCTCTCCAACATATTACCTCCACAAACCATTTAAAAACTACAAGCAGGTATCTGCCACTATCTCTGAAATCAAACAAAGGGGCAGAGAACACTGCAGAGCAGGACACTGCAGCACAGGAGCTAGCACAACAAAACTCACCCAAAACAGGAACCAAAACAAGAAAGCAAAAAAGGAAATCCAAAAACTGCTGATCATAGGAGACTCCATGATTCAGGGAGTTGATACCTATCTCCAGCCAGGGGTAATGGTCAGATGTCTCCCAGGTTCATCAGCATGGAGAGACACAGACTGCATTGCTAAAATTGTTCAGGAAGCAGGAGAAACATTGACATCCCGGTACACATAGGGACTAATGATCTTGCCAGCCAGTCAGTTGTGGAGACCAAGGAACATCTGTCCAGGCTGGGTGACAAACTATCGTCCATTTCATCCGGCATCTCCTTCTCTGAGATCCTGCCAGTGTGGGAGAGGGGGGCAGATGGACGGAAGGTCAGAGAAGGGGGGAGGTAAGGGAGCTAAACATGTGGCTCAAGGGCTGGTGCCAGGAAAAAGGACACAAATTTGTAGGGAACTGGCAACAGTTTTGGGAGCGAAAGTTCTTTAAATGTGATGGACTGCATTTGACTAAGGAGGGAGTCAGTGCATTGAGGCAGAAGTTTGATGTCTTTGCAGAATATTTAAACTAATAAATGGGGAGAGGGGTGCAGCACCCCATACGTCGAATGGGAAGAACACCCCTCACCCCTCAGCTAGTGGTCAAACAGGAGTTCAGCATGTTTGCAGTTCATTTGCATCACCAGGTAAGGAAAAAGGTCTGACTCCCCGTATGATGCACAGGGGAAATGCCAGACCTCACCCAACAACTAACACATGGAAATTTGGCCAATGGAAAATCATGTACACAAATGCTCGTAGCCTGGGAAACAAGATCCCAGACCTGTAGGCAATAATGACAGAGGCTAAACTTGACATCATAGCAGTTAGCGAGACATGGTTTACCATTAACCACACTTGAGAGACTTCAGTACCTGGCTATGTACTGTTCAGAAGAGACCAAGGTGCAAAAAAGGGGGTGGAGTGGCCCTGTATGTCAATGAGAATAGCAAAGCTACAAAAATTCAGAATACACATAAGGAGCCAGAAGAACTGTGGGTCACCCTGGAAACAGGAAATGTGACAGCCATACAAACTGGGGTTGTCTACAGGCCCCCAGACCAGGGGAAGGACATAGACACATTACTGTTAGAAGATATACAAAACATTACAGCTAAAGGGGAGGTTCTGATAATGGGAGACTTCAACATGACAGATACAGACTGGTCAATACCAGCAGGAACATCTGCCTGACCTAGACACATGGTGGATTCCCTGCAGGGGAAGGGCCTCAAACAACTGGTACAACAACACACAAGAGACAGGGCTATCCTAGCTATACTAGTGACTAACAGGGAAAGGATCACAGATCTCCAGGTAGAAGGTCACCTGGGAGCCAGTGACCATCACTTGGTATGGCTCAGTTTGGCCACTAGAACTAAATCATCCCATTCCAAGGCAAAAATATGAGACTTCAGAGGATCTGACTTTAATAAGATGGCCAACAGGTTAAGCTAGCCCTGGAAAAAAGAAATACAGGTGAAGGGGTACAGGCAAAGCAGGCAAGCATTAAAGATGCGCTACTTGAAGCAACATCCCATTGTGTTAGAGAGAAAAGGAAGTGCAAAAGAAGGAGGAAACCTCTTTGGTTCTCAAAAACAGAAGCAGAAAAGGTCAGAGCCAAAAGGCTGGCCTTCAGGAAATATAAGGGAATGCAGTGGGATGAAGATAGGGAGGCTTACCAAACTTCCATAAGGGAAGTAGGGAAGGCAATAAGGCAGACAAAGGCCCAAACCGAGGAAACACTAGCACAAACAGTAAAAGAAGGTGACAAGACTTTCTATAGATATATTAGTGAAAGGAGAAAGTCCAGAGGGGGTATTGCTAAGATCAAAGGCGATAAGGGGGCATGTGAGGAGGAGGACCATGTAAAAACATCTATCCTAAATAGATACTTCTGCTCAGTATTTACTGAAGAGAAGGTAGGGCAGGGCCCACAGCTCAGCACCATGGACCCAGGGGAGAGGGAAGTGTGCACTAGTCCCTTCACAAAAGAAAGGGTCCTACAAGAGCTCGATAAGCTCAGGGTGGACAAGGCAATGGGACCTGATGGCATACATCCCATGGTACTAAAGGAGCTAAGTGTGGAACTAGCAGAGCCATTATCAGAACTGTTTAGTGAGTCTTTGAGCACAGCAGAGGTCCCAGAAGACTGGAGAAGGGCTCATGTGATCCCACTCCACAAGACTGGTAGCAGGGAGGAGGCAGGGAACTATAGACCAGTCAGTCTTACCTCAGTAGTGGGCAAGATTATGGAGGTACTCTTTAAGGAAAGGATAGTGCAACACCTGGAATCCATAGGAGCACAGGATCCAAGAGAGCATGAGTTTATAAAAGGAAGATCCTGTCAAACTAATCTCATAGATTTCTTTGACTGGGTAACCAGAGTGGTGGACCAAGGGGGAGCAGTTGATGTCACCTACCTTGACTTCAGCAAAGCTTTCGACACTGTTTCACATAGAAGATTGATAAATAAGCTGGGTAGGCTCAGGGTGGGTCAGAAGTTGGTCAACTGGGTGGCAAACTGGTTGATGGGCAGAAAACAGAGAGTGGTGGTAAATGGTATACAGTCAGAAGAGATGCAAGTCACAAGTGGGGTACCTCAGGGATCAGTCCTGGGGCCAGTCCTCTTCAATATCTTCATCAGTGACATTGCAGATAGACTGGAGGGTAGGGTTTGTCTGTTTGCAGATGAAGTTTATTTATTTATTTATTTAGTTTTTGTTGACCAGGTAAGTGCACTAGACAAATCTTGCCTATTTTCAGGCATGACCCGGGGGAGGGGGATACAGACGAATGTCAACTGACCTTGAATTGGATGAAGCTGTCGGTGGTATTTTTTTGTGACTGGAGGAAATTTGACCATTGCACTGGGGAAATTCCCCTGCTCTTTTTCGAGGAAGTGCCATGGGATCTTTAACATCCACCTGAACTACCACCAGAACAGGCAGATGGGGCCTCAGTTTAATGTCTCATCTGAAAGACGGCACCTCAGGAGTGCAGCACCCCCCCTCATGCTGCACTACAGTGTCAGTAATGGGATATTAACCCAAGTGTCTGGTGTAGGGATAGAACCCACAGCCTACTGATCTCCCAGCCTCAGAGGTGAGTGTACTACCTGCTGAGCCACTGACACTGCTACATCAAGATCTGCAACAGAGTAGATGATCCAGATGGGGTGGGCAGAATGAGAAGAGATCTGGATAAACTAGAAAATGGCCAGAAGAGTGGCAACTGGGGTTTAATGCAAAGAAGTGCAAGATCATTCACATAGGGAAGAGAAACCATGAATCCACCTATAGGCTGGGAGGGGAGTTACTGGCAGTCACAAGCAAAGAAAGAGATTTGGATATCATCATCATTGATAACCTGAAATCATCCAAGCAAACCACTAAAGCAGTAGGAAAGGCTAGGGGGATGTTGGGGTGTATTACTAGGGGCATCACAAGTCGGAAGAGGGAAGTAATAATCCCTCTGTGACAGTGTAAACACTACACTGGGAAACAAGAGGTTAACATCTTGTTTGAGGCTAAGGAAATACAGGGAATGCAACATGAACAGGCAAGGGGGGTGCCTCCCCAGGTGCTGCTAATTAGATGGATCACTAAAAGGCAGAGATAATCCAGCAAGGAGTCAGTTAGAAGCTGGAAACTGCTGCAGGGAGAAGATACTTCTAGGCAGAGAACCCTGCAAAGATGGAGGGTAGAATGTAAGACAGGAACCAGAGCAGAAAGCCAAGAGGAATGGTTAATTGTTGGAGAGAGCCTTTGGGGAGAAGTGGAAACCTGCTGCTGGGAAACAAACTATTTCTGGAGCAGAGAGTCCTGAGGTAAAGGATCAGCCTAGCCAGCTGGGCCAAAAACAGTGAGTGGAATGTACTGCTGATAACAGCCTACAAATAAGGCAAAAAGGGAAAACTGTTTGTGTTTTATTTGAGATTGTGCATTCAAAACTGCTGGTCCACAAACCATTTGTTTTGTTTGAGACTGTATATTGAACAAACTGCTGACCCACATAGGTGGTTCAAAGATTCCTTTTGTCAAGTTAGCCTGAAAGAACTGTTTTGTGTTAACCTTTATGTTACCTGGCCAGGCTGGAGAAGTTGAACTGACTAAGTATGCTTTTGTGGAACAATAACTTACATTTGGAGAAGTAAAAGTGCATTTTTTCTTTGAACTTTAAACCCAGCGTGTTGCCTCTCCATCTACCATAGGCTAGCTTGTCACATCCTCTTTACAAGACACTGGTTAGGCCCCATCTGGAGTACTGCATACAGTACTGGAGGCCACACCTTCATAAGAACATTAACCAAATTGAGGCAATCCAGAGAAGGGCAACCAAAATGGTGCAGGGACTGCATCAGAAAACATATGAGGACAGATTAACAGAGCTCAATATGTATACCCTAGAGCAAAGGAGGGAGAGAGGTGATATGATTGAAACATCAAACACCTTAAGGACATTAACAAGGTGAAAGAGTCTAACATGTTTCACTATAAGAAAAAAAGCAGGACAAGAGGTCACAGCATGAGATTAGAGGGAGACTGATTAAGGGGTAATGTAAGAAGTTATTTTTCACAGAGAAGGTGGTGGATGCATGTAGTGGCCTACCTCAGAAAGTTGTGGATATGAATACAGTGCAGGGCTTCAAACAGGCATGGGATAGGCATAAGGGAGCAATACAGATGAGTATGAATAGCTAGACCATTGACAGAGCAAAGACCGATGGCACATTTATAAGGTAGAAAAAGAAATGGGCAGACTGGATGGGCCTTGCGGTCCTTATCTGCCATCAGCTTCTATGTTTCTATGACTCCTGCTATACATGCTGATGTGTGTTAGCATTTTGCTTGTCATAAGAGATGACATCATCATGCAGGATCAGTGGGGGACTCTCTTGTACATATCATGAGACAGGACATCAATAATATTCATCAATGGGGGCTCTCTTCTAGAAACCTTGTGATAGTCACATAGCGTGACTTTATCTGGCTGAGTCTTTTATATAGTTAGGGTCCCAAAGACCAGAAATTCATAGTTTTAAAAACTTTATGATCATGAACAACTGGTCTGATTCAGAAGATCTATCTGATAGTGAGATAATGGAAGCTGATGTATCAATACCAGAACCACAAGGTATTTATTCTTGTTGAAAAAGTTTAAAATGTACCTACTTGAATGCTTTGTTATTACAACTAAAAGCCAGTCTGCTTTTTTTTTGTCTGAATGGTAGGGGATTTGACAGTTAAAATACAATATTATATATCTATTAGGGGACAGCTGTCTTACTACAATATGTTTGAGCAAAATGGTGGGGGCAGTCTTTGTTTAGCACATCTTTGTAGATTGTGGTTGGGGGTTGGCTTGTGTTGGGGTTAATTTAAATGTTTGTTGACAATAAACATATTTATATTGGCTTACATGCCTGTTAGTGCAAGGTTTTGAAAATATTTAACAGGCATTTATACTGGCTTAATTGCTTTTTAGTGTAAGTTTGAGAAAATATTTAACATGCATTTATATTGGCTTAATTGCTTTTTAGTGTAAGTTTTTGAAAATATTTAACAGGCATTTATACTGGCTTAATTGGGTTGTAGTGTAAGTTTGAGAAGATATTTAACATACATTTGCATTGTCTTAATTGCTTTTTAGTGTAAGTGTGTGTGTGTGACTGATCTCTGAAAGATGTATTTATAACAGTGTAAAATGAAAGCTAGGCAGCCTTTGATTGGTGGGTTTTCTATGGGGAAGACATGATGGACCTAGAGACCCTTTAGACCTTACAGTGTTACTCTATAGATACTCCTGTAATGTTTAAAATACTTAAGTGATAAGTTGATTCTCTGCTTTTTTTTGTCAACAGTTCAAAAATGCACTTCAGGGAAAAGACAACATAAAAAGAGACATTCAGAAGTTTGTGAAAACAAACAGAGGCCTACTGAAATTGCCACGACCAGCACTGAAAGTTTAAATGCAATAAATGACATTTGTTTACATTTGAACCAGAGTGTACAACCTTCCACCAGCTCAGGGGTTGCAGACAGAGCTATGTTTCATGCTAGGATCGAGGAAAGGGACGTTGTCACATTGAAGTCATTGCTGATATTTTTTTCATTAATAGCTGGTGCTTTGTTTAAAGGACTTGTGGATCATGGCAGGTTACAGGGGACATCATTTTTTTTTAAATGACCTTTTAAATGGTACTGTGATAAAACATGTATTTTCTTTGATATGTGTAGCTAAGGAATTTAACGCAGAGCTGAAACATGATCTGCAGGTAGCAGAAATGTATCAAACAATCAAAGCACTGGAACTAAAACTGTCTCAAAAACAGTAACGAGACAGAAAATCTCAAAAGCTGAATAAAAAGGGGGTCAGCACTAAAAGCATGAAAAAAATAGTAGATGAGTGAAAAGAATTACATGGGAAAAACACAAAAGAACCGTAGAGCCGGCCCAGTGGCGCAGAGGGTTGAGGCGCTGGCGCCTTACCTCATCCCACGCCGGCAACCCGGGTTTGGGAATGGACTTGGGACATCAGGAGCTGGTAGGGGTGGGAGAGGATAGAGCATCTGCAGGACTGCTCTCCTCTCCTGGGGGTGGGTAGTGGGTTGTTGTTGCACTGCAGCAGCCTCTGGTGGAGACCAGGAGCACTGCTGATGCACGCAGGAGGGAGTATCTAGAAAAGCAGAAATACCACTTCATGGCAGCCAGATGGCGGCTGCCTGGCACTCTGAGGCTATCAAGGTCCTGCCAAGCTCTCCATCTCAGCAGCATCCCTGGGGCTAAAGTGGTGTGCTGGTCTGCTCCCCTTGGTCAGTGCCTTCCCCCTCAGAGGAGAGGGACCATCCGGCAAAGGGTTACGCTGGGTCACCCTGGGGGTCAGCTGCGATCTGAGGTGGAATCTAGGAGGACGGATGGGTCGGAGGACAGCCTTGATAAGCCTGAAGGAGGGGCTACTGTGGAGCACGTAGGGGATATAAAAAAAAAGAACTGTAGAACATCTGAGAAAGAATATAAGGCATGCCAAAATCATATTACACTGTAGAGCATCACAGCAGCTTGTTGAAAATCAGCCAGATGCTGTGTTATAAAACCAGCACCCCCCTCCAGTTTTTTTAGAAGGAATTCAGCATTATGAACACATATTGTGAAACTTTAGAGCAACTACATTTTATCAAACATTTAGGTTTGTAAATCTGGATAGACTAGAATCATTCAGCCAGCCCATTCAAGCTGTGTAAGCAGCAATTCAGGAACTTTTAGATCACATTATCCCTCAGTTATGGGTACATGACTTTCTATAATTACGTTTGAGTGCTGGCTCTTTAAATCACCCCCTTTTCTCAAGGAGAACACGCCCCGAAGAGTTAAATGCTGGTACATTCTTAGATCACATAGCTGACATGTTACAAAGCAATGATGAAGTAATTTCTGATTATTCTTTACAGTTGGTGGTAACAACCATCAGAAACCGGGAGGGTGGTGAGGTGGAGAGTAGATGTACACTGAGTTCTATCCTCTATAGCAAAATAATTGAGAAAAGGAGATGTCGCTAGATTGATTTAAACAATAGAGATAATGTTTTTTGTTTTGCTGGAAGTGTGTTTGCACTCCTAAACAGACACCTGACCGACAATCAATTGATCAGTAAGGCTAAAATATTGCAAGCTGAGATAGGTTTGTTAGAACACACACCTGTCAGTTTCAGTGATGTGCCACAATTTGAACAGTTTTTAGGAGTAACAATTAAGGTTCTGTATCATAATGAAGGAAATTGGCAAATATTTTCAACAGAGTCTGGGAGCTATCCTAAAATACTGTTTGTATTACATCATAACAATCACTTTTACAGTGTCACAAATGTCAAGAAATTTATAGGGGCCAGATACCTCTGTGAATACTGTCAAACAGCCTTTAGCCACAAAAATCATTACTCATGCACTCTTTTGTGTAATGTGTGCTGTGATCCAGTCTGTGCAGAACAGATTGTCAGAGTAGTGAAATGCCCAAAATGTAACAAAATTTGTAGATCCTTAGATTGTCTGGAGAGGCATATGACCAAAGCTGATTTAGGCATGATCTCCTGTGAATCAAGCAAGCTATGTGAATAATGTTTTGTCATATACAAAGGAAATCATAAAAGTAAATTGGGCAGATGCCCTAGATGCGGTTCTCTTATGACTGCTGACAAACATTTGTGTTACATGACTCCACTGAACCAAGTGAAGACCTCTGAGAAACATGTAGTGTTTGATTTTGAGGCCAGACAAGAAACAGGAACACGCACACAAATTATGTCTATGCTAAGCAACTGGATGATAGCAGATGTTGGGCATTTGAAGGAGATGCTTGTGTAAAAGATTTTGTCAGGCACTTTATAGATACACCATTCAAACACTACACATTTGTAGCTCACAATGACAAAGGCTATGACAGCTATTTTATCATTAGTCAGTTAATCAAAGAAAAAAGTGGTATCAAATTGCACACACAAGGGGGGGATATTGCTCTCTGTGATGGTATCTGCACTACACATTAAATTTATAGATTTATTGTGTTTCATGTCAATGCATTTGTCTAAAATCTCAGGGGCATTTGGCTTTGAAAATGAGATCGCTAAAGGGTACTTTCCACTTTTGTTTTAACACCAAGGCCAATGAAAACTATGTAGGTCCCCTGCCTAATGCCACATTTTATGGAGTAGAGTATATGACACCTAGAGAAAAAGCAGAGTTCATGAGGTGGTACCTAGTCAACCAACATACAGAATTTGATTTGAAAAAAATACTTTGCTATTATTGTCAATTAGATGTTGAAATTTTCTGAAAAGCCTGTGACAAATTTAGGCAAAAGTGATGAACATGACAGCTATGCAGGTTTTAAAACAGTCAGATGGTGACATTTTAGAGTTTGAAGAGGTTTGTTTAGATCCCTTCATAGCATCTGTCTGTATGGCCACATACAGATTCATGTTTTTGAAAGAACACATACTTGCAGTTCTCCCCAGATAATTACCACGGCCAGCAAAAGAGGTTCTCCACACCTGCGATATAGTGGTTAATGTACATAGCAGAGAAAGAAAACATTGCTTTTCAGCATGCACTACAGGGTGGGGAATTTAAAGTGGGGCCATATTTTCTCGATGGTTACTCTATAATGGGGTTCCCACTGCCTTTGAATTCAACAGGTGTTTTTTTCATGGTTCCAACATCTGTTACTGTGAAAAAGATCAAAATTATATGACAGGTATGACTTTTGGGCTGTTATTCAATTGCACCATGCACAAGGTTAATTTTTTGAAAAGTCAATGGTTTGCCATTAGAGTTCTGTGGGAGCAGAAGTGAAGGGAAATGTTGGACACAGATCGGGGGCTGACTGATTTTTTGAGGGACAGGGAACTACTCCAACCTCTCAAACCTAGAAAGTCACTGTTTGGGGGACGAACAAGTGCCATTTCTCTGTACTATAAGATACAGCCAATGAGACAACCTGCTATTATGATTTTATCAGCCTGTACCCTTTTGTCAATAAAACCAAACAGTATCCAGTGGGTCACCCTGCCATCATTTATGAAAACTTCGCTGACATGAGTCAGTACTTTGGTTTGGCAAAAATAAAAGTTTTACCCCCTAGAGGTCTCTTTTTTCCAGTGCTGCCATCCAGGATTGGAAAAAAACTTGTATTCACATTATGTTGTGCATGTGCAGAAGACAAAGTTCAGACACAGTGCACACATAATGATGAACAAAGGGCACTGACTGGTACCTACTGTACAGTGGAACTAAACCTGGTGCTGGAAAATGGGTACAAGATCTTAAACATTTATGAAATGTGGCATTTTAGAGTCATCAACAGAACTATTTGCAGGCTACATCAAACTGCATCTGAAAGGCAAGCAAGAAGCATCTGGTTTCCCATCATGGGTAAAAAATGAAGCAGATAATGTCAGGTACCTACAGCAGTATTTTGAAAGAGAAAATGTGCATTTGAACCCCACTGACGTTGCTGTTAACTCCACAAAGAGACAGATATCTGAACAGTTTTTAAATTCTCTTTGCACAACTAATCGCACTGAACAATGCCTTATTCCATTGTATAGGGCATACATTAGACCGTATCTAGACTATGGCTCCCCTTTCTGGAATCCAAACAAAAAAAAAGACATAGCAATTCTTGAACAGGTTCAAAGGAGAGTAACTAGAATGATTCCAAGATTAACAAACTTGGATTATCAGAACAGATTAAAAGCTACTGGTCTATTCTCTCTTCAAACTAGAAGATTGAAAGGTGATATGCTTATGGTTTTTAATTTAATAAATTCACCAGATCTAATGGAAAAATGTGGCCTAACACTCTTCAAAAGGAGACATGT
Source organism: Neoceratodus forsteri (assembly GCA_016271365.2). NCBI lineage: Eukaryota > Metazoa > Chordata > Ceratodontiformes > Ceratodontidae > Neoceratodus > Neoceratodus forsteri. The sequence continues at coordinate 533,672,528 of CM057449.1, read as the reverse complement.
TCCAAGACTGCATAATGAACAGCTTGAAGAAAAAACTTTTTTTTGAAATTCAAATTTATTCAAGTTTTCTCCCAATACAGAGCAAGAAGTAAGTACATAGGATATTCCAGCCAGCAAAACATTCTAATATCAATATAACATACCCAGGTACCTTGTTCAGAAGCATCTTGCTCCCCTCTCCCTCTCTCCTCCTTCCCACCCCTCCTCAAGAGACAGAACCATGTAGCAGTGTGCATATCATTGAAACACCCTCCGGTTTAAACTATATACTCATGGGGAATAAGCACCTGTCTGGAGTAAGTACAAGTCGTGTAATTTTTCCCATACCTTGCGATACCTTGACAAACAATTTCTTCCATATTCAAATTAAAAAGCAACTCCTGTAACCACTCTGTGTAAGAGATTACAGCACCGTCCACCCAGTGTTTCAGTACTACCTTTTTGAGTGATGCTGATATAATGGCCATATAGTACCTTCTGGATTTAACCTTAATTCTGGAGTAATCCCCCAATAGGCAAACCTCAGGACTGAAGAGGAGATCAAGTCCCAACAGGGGATCTGCTCGTTCCCTGATCGTGTCCCACAGGGATTTAACCCTGGGACATTCCCAAACAATATGGAGTAGTGTCCCCTCCTGGTGGTGACAATAGTTACAGTCTGAGTCGGGAATACGACCAACCTTATACAATTTTGACGGAGTCCAAAACATGTTATTTAAAACTGAAATTGCATAACTCTCAATCTATCCTGAGTTATATACCTATAGGTATGCTGCCAAATTGTGTCCCAGTCCCTCCAGGTCTCCCAAAGTAGTGTTCCAGTAGCGGGGATGCCATCAAGATGCTGATATGCTTGATTAAATAAACAGTTATAAAATCTGGAAACTACATGCTGCTCCCATACGGTCCTGGCAAGGGTTTCAAATAAACCTTCGCATGCCTGAGACCCAACAAGTTTCCTAAGGGACTGCACCATTAAATGTCGGAGCTGATAAACTCTAAAGATATGCCCAGGGGCCACATGATATTGATTAATTAGATCCACAACAGAGAGACACTCCCCCTCCTGAAAGAGGTCTAAGACCCTCAAGCCCTTTATCTCAGGAAGCCAAGATTCCTGAATCATTTTCCCCCCAATTTTCAAATTCGGATTCCGACACAGAGGTTGGTGCCTATCGTTACTGGGGGAATATTTTAAAAATGAGCACAACTGTGCATGAATTCTTAGAGATGTTTTTATCGGGGTTGGGAATAAATCTACAGGTAGGGGCTTCGGTGAAGTGTAAAGAAGGGCAATCGGATCAATCCCAGATTTCCTTATTAAGTCCACTTCTAAATTGACCCATGAGGGGACATAAAAGGATGAAGAATGCTCTGTGGGAGCTATCAGCCACCTTAGGTACTTACTGGCACTGCTTGCCCAATAATATAATCCCATATGAGGTAATCTTAGCCCAGCCTTTTCCTTAGGGGCGGCCATTCTATAATAAGCTCTATGTGGAGTTTTCCCCTGCCAGATGAAAGCTGATATTATTGCATGCATACTCTTAAACCACCTTAATGGCAGCCAGGAGTTCAACATGGTTAGCAGGTACAGTACCCTGTGTAACATTCATTTTACGCAAGCTCACCTTCCCCATAAGGATATCGGGAGTTTGGCCCACCTTTAGAGGTCTTGTTGAATGGTATTCTTATTGAATCTAAATTCAATTGTACCATCTTGAGTCACTCCGCCAATATTGCCCCTAAATATTTAAGCTTGTGTGGGCTCCATTGTAAGCCCAATGCAGTAATCTCCGACTTGAATACCTTAGAATTCAACGGAACACCAAAGTTTTCTCTCTATTTATTTTGTAATTGGAGAACCTGCTATACTCCTCTATAAGCTCCATAACCACAGGTATAGTGGCAGTGGGGTGAGTTAAATGGAAAGAACATCATCTGCATAGGCAGAAAGTTTAAACTCATGGGAACCTACTTCTGCCCTTGACCTTAGGATCCAGCCTTATTTTTGTCAGAAGAGGTTCGAGGTAAAGATTAAAAAGAAGGGGTGATAGGGGACAACCCTGTTGAGTTCCTGCACACAAGGGAAATATTGAGGAAAAAACCCCATTACAATAGATCTGTGCACTCAGTTGGCTATACAGGGAGAAGACACTCTTAACAAACGGGAGGGGGAGACCCAATTTCACCATGGTCAAAAATAAGAACTGCCAATCCACCCTATCAAACGCTTTCTCTGCATCTATCGACACCAACCCAGAAGGGAAACAGTGGTCCCTAGATGCAGAGAAGACGATGCTCAGTTCACGTGGGTGGTCAGAGGCCAATCTACCTGCCATGAAACCCACCTGGTCACTATGTATCAGTAGGGGCATTACTTTAGCTAAGCAATTGGCCAAAATCTTTGCTAAAATCTTAACATCGTAGTTTAATAGTGAGATGGGCCTATAACTGGCCACTTTATCTAGATCCTTACCTTCTTTAGGGATGACAATAATAAGGGCTGCGAATAGGTGTTTATCCACCTTCTCAGAGGTCAAAATACATTTAAATAACCTTTTTAAACCAGGAGCTAACTGTGCAGCAAAACATTTATAGAAATTCGGGGAGAACCCATCAGGGCCTGGGGCTTTATCCAGAGTAAGCGAGTTTATTGTTGTAACAATCTCACCCTCTGAAATGGGCTGGGACCACTCCCCTCCCAACGCCGGTGGCAACGAAGGGAGTGGACAAGAGGAAAGATATCTTTCCACCTCCTCCTTCGAGGGCCTAGAATTCATCGGACTATGCAATTCCCTGTAATAACTTTCAAACTCCTGAACAATTTCCTTAGGGTGGATTTTAACCTCCCCATCCAGCCGAGAAGTGATACTCTTTATAATCCTGGCCGAATCTTCCCCTTTTAACCTCATTGCCAGTAGGTGCCCAGCCTTCTCACCCTGGTCCAAGTACCAGGCTTTTGTCTTTAACAGAGCATATTCCGCTTTCTCCCTCAGAAGGTCACTGTATTGGTTTCTTAAACCTATTAGCTTCTCTCTAATAACAGCAGGGGTAGTCCCGGAGAGGGTACACTCTATTTCCCTAATTTGCCTAAATAGGGTCATAGCTTTATTCTCCCTTTTTTAATTTCTTTCTGCTGCCATTCTGATAAGTTCACCCGTAAAACACATTTAAGCGCACTCCACTCCATATCCCCCTTTACCTGTCGAATCTAAATTCTCCCTCTCATATTGCTCTATAATATGGGTAATGTTTTTTTTTTAATTGCCGAGGAGCGTAATAATTGATTATTCAGCTTCCAGTTCATTTGCCTAGTAAGATTAGGTGATAGATTTATTGATCAGCGGACCATCAAATGATCCGAAATTATCCCAGGCAGTATTACACATTGTGAAAGACCGGGGAGGGCTGATTGACTGATCAGGAAATAATCGATCCTAGATCTGGATCCATGCACAGCTGAAATAAATGTGTATTCCCTAAGTGAGGGATAAAGGACCCTCCATGGGTCACATAAGCCGACACTATCAACCAAGTCCCTTAGGGCTCTCTGAGCAGGAGTTAGCCCACTTCTTCCTCTGCCATCTTTGTCCAATTCCGGGTCAAACGGTAAGTTCCAATCCCCCCATAAAAACATCGGAATGTGAACAAATGGGGACAATATTTTTAAAAGTTCTACAAAAAAGCTTGGCGTATCCATGTTTGGACCGTAGATACTGCCAATTATCACCTTTGATCTATATAACATCCCCAAAATTAACAAAAACTGACCCGAGGGATCTTTGATAACTTTCTCACAGGAAAATGGGGTTTGCCTAGTAAGCAGGTTGGCCACTTCCTTGCTAGCAGTACTTTCTCAAGACAGATACACCTGCCCTATACTCTGTCGCTTAAACAAAGCATTTTCTGATTCGAGCAAGTGCGTCTCCTGTAAAGAAATAATTTTCCCCTTTTGCATTTGTAGGTGTTTCAACAGCTCGTATCTTTTGGTGTTGTTTCTAGCTCCATTAACTTTCCATGTAATTAAGTCACAAAGAGTACCCATTTAACTTCTGGATATTATTAACTGTAACACCTTACTAATTGAGAACATTCTGTCTTTCCAGAGCCCATAAAAAACTCCACCTGCCTAACGGGTTCCCATATACTTCTGTCTGCTTTTCCCTTCCCCCCACCCTACTCTTCCTCCCCAAAACAAAATTCCCCCACACTGATCCCTTATATCCCCGAAATAATAATTACCCCCGAACACTCCACCAAAAGTGTTAAGCCCTCCTAACTGAACCGTTTTGGTCCACGATGTCAAATGCACTTACGTTCCTGATCACCTCCAGCCCCCATCCCTGCACTTACTGCAACCTTGTTCATTGTCTAACTCCAGCTAAGCCCCTATTCAAAGACAGGACCAAGCAGAAAAAGGAGAAAGCTACTCCCTAGCTATCCTGTAGGGAAATTCCTGGTGAGGGAGAGGAATCCTACAAAAGGCAAACTCAAATAGGCCCACAATACCCTGGGTCCTGGCATATCAATTCCTTCGCTCCCAAGAAAAACAGAAAAAAAGAAAAAAAAACCCAGGAGCAGGAGACAGCTAGAGCTTCCTTCCTCTCTTATCATGGTGCATATTTACGAGAAAAACAGACCCGTAAACTATGCCCCCTCTATAATTTCTTCCCTTTGTGAACCTCATTCCAAAATTACCTCTTGTTTGCCCATTCCAACTAATCCCCCGACTAAAACAAATAAAAGAGATAAATGGAGCATCTCATTACTGTACAGGTTCCGGTCTCAATCTCTTGATATTTAAAAGAAAAAACACCAACAAAATAACCGGAGTATAAGGGCAACCTTTCCCAGCTCATCCCCAATATTCGTGTCCCATCTTGGATACAATTTATCTACCTTCCTTAATGAAAGTAGTGGGAACAGAAAAAAAGTCTTACAAGTCACGGGGAAACCGAATAGCAAAAGTTCAACCTGTGATGAAAAAAGAACTTGGTTAGGTTCAGACCAAAACAAAGTACTGGTGCCCTCTAGTGGCATAATATTCTTATCAAACTTTACAGCTAAATGCAAACAGACTCAAGAAAAGTATAAAGCCGAAGGCACATATCAAAATGTCTATGAACAGTCACAGCCAGTCTGTAAACTCCAACAGTTGGTGAAACTGTCCTTCAAAGCACTATGCAACACTTCCAGCCAGATCCATCTCAGGCAGTATGGATAAAAAATACCCTGCCACTTCAGAGATCGCTGATTGCCCCAACCCCAAACCGGAGCCACCAGTCCAGCAAGAAGAGCTCAATATGTATACCCTTGAGCAAAGGAGGGAGAGAGGTGATATGATCGAGACATTTAAACACCTTAAGGGCATAAACAAGGTGAAAGAGTCTAACATGTTTAAATATAAGAAAAATAGCAGGACAAGAGGACACAGCATGAGATTAGAGGGAGGCCGATTAAGGGGGAATGTGAGGAAATTCTTTTTCACAGAAAGGGTGGTAGATGCATGGAATGGCTTACCACAAGAAGTGGTGGCTATGAATACAGTGCAGGGCTTCAAACAGGCATGGGATAGGCATAAGGGAGCAATACAAATGACTATGAATAGATAGGTCACTGACAGAGCAAAGGCCAATGGCACATTTATAAGGTAGAAAAAGAAATGGGCAGACTGGATGGGCCTTGCGGTCCTTATCTGCCGTCAACTTCTATGTTTCTATGTTTCTATGTAATCACATATCAGTTACCCGGGAAAAGCTCCTCCTTCAGAAGCTATTACCCCACAACTCCAAGAATTTGGCTTTCTCCCTCAGGATGAAGAGGTTTCCTCTCATTAAAACAGATCCGGGAGTGCAGACCTTAAACACTCCATTGCTGCTTTAGGGTCATCATAATTCACCCAGGATCCAGACAGGCAAACTTGCAGGCGCGAAGGGTAACTCATCCGGAATCGTGTAGAGGAGGCAATCAGTTTTACCACTATAGAGTGGTATTCTGCACGCTTCTGCCTCACTGTTAGGGGTAAGTCCTGAGTTATCCTCAGGGCAGCATTTTCCCAGGAGACTTCCTTGAGCTCTTTAATCTTGAGGAGGACATGCTGTTTCTCGAGGTAATTCAAAAAGTGGAGGATTAAGGTGCGTGGGGGGGCGCCCAGAGGGGGCATTGCTCTCAGAGCCCGATGGGCTCGTTCAGTCATATAGTTCAATCCATATGGTGACGGGCCAGCAAGCTTTGTCAGGAGCTTCTGCACGAACACTATCGGGTCCGGCCTCCACTTTCTCCGGTAGCCCAATAATTATAAGATTATTGTGTCTGCTCCTTCCTTCTAAGTCTTCAATTTTGGAATCCAATCTAGCCAATTTTTGGTGGATAGCCACCAGCTCCGGCTCTAGTTTAGCAGAACGGGCTTCAACCGACGCAATTCTGGCTTCGTTATCCTTTGTGCATCTGGATAAATCTTCCAGTGTCAGGGTAACCGATTTTAGCTCTTCAGTGACCGCCTGAAATTCTGCCCAGAAAGGTTTGAACTCTGCCAAAAATCTTGCCAGTGTTAGCTGCTCATTTTCGATCTCTGCCATTTCGGTTTCCAGATCCCTGGGGGATAAAGAGGCCCTGGCTTTCTTCTGGGCCTTCCCAGGAGAGACGGGCAGAGTGTGCTTCCCGTGATTTCTGCACTTCTCTGTCTCCATCTGATGCCAAAATGGAGTCTCCTCACTCTCCAAAGCTTTAGACAGTAAACTAAAGTTGAATTTGACTACTATAACACTTTACAACCCAAAATTTAGCTGGAAAACAGAGACGGAAGGCGAGAGCCGAGCAGTCAGGGTGTTATGCAGGCACTTGCATCATGTGACTCCCCAGCTTGAAGAAAAAACTTATAAAACCAGCAAAAGGGGAAATTTTTTTCCAATAAGAGCATCCATTGTATGGAACACCTTGCCACAAGAATTGGTAGAGGCAACTAGAGCCACTGTCTTTAAAAACAAATTAGATGTTTGGTTGAGGGATAATAGATAAATAATGTCCCACATAGTGTGGGGAACAGTCTCGATGGGCTCTGGCCTTCTGCTTTTCTTTCATACCAAGTAATACCAAGTAATTTGGGGTAAATTTGGACAGAGAATTAATTTGCCCACCACCGGTTTAGTATCAGACCCCAATGAGCTTTTCCAGTATGTGTTTGTCCTGTATTATGATGTGGCCTCATGCTGTTTCTCGATGATGAAACAGTGTGTTATGCTGAAATATCAAAGACCAGTACTCGCGAATTCTGACAACGTCAACATATTCATAGCTAATTTCACCACTGCATATGCTAGACTAGAACTCTACAAACTGCTTTTTGTTTCTAACTATGCTGGGTTGCCTCACTGTGATTTATTTAGATGTCTGTGACCCTGAGTAATCAAAAACCAGATCTTTTAAAATGTCAAAATTAATGTGTTCACAGTTACCTACATTAAAGGTAAAGCCTTTCACTTTAACGACAATTTGTCCTCTGGACTGCTAGTACCCATATGTTTTGGGACCTGCAGACACAAACTCAGTAATGTGCTCATCTGGAGGAAGCTCACTTCAATTCCCCTAAATAGACACCTAGAGGAGGGTTCCAGACCCGGTCTAGACAAAAAAATGACAGAATCTGTGTCATGATACAGGCACCTGTTTTGTAACTTATCTAGCAGTTTGTAGAGTTCTAGTCTGGCACATGCAGTGGTGAAACTACTGTAGCTATAAATATGTTGACGTTGTCAGAATTTGGGTGCTGGCCTTTGGTATCTTTCCAGCATAAACATGCTATTTCATCATCAATGAAACAGCATGAGGCTACATCATAATAGGGGCAAACACATACTGGAAAAGCTCGTGGGGTCTGATACTAAACTAGTAGTTGGCATATTAACTCTCTGTTCAAATTTACCCCAAGAGAGATTTAAAACAGTTTAGATATCTCTCTTTATGGGGTTAATAACGATGTCAGTGGGGTTCAAATGTACATTTTCTCTTTCAAAATACTGCTGTATGTACCTGACATTACCTGCTTCATTTTTCACCCATGAAGGGAAACCAGATGCTTCTTGCTTGCCTTTCAGATGCAGTTTGATGTAGTCAGCAAACAGTTCTAAGATCTTGTACCCTTTTTCCAGCACCAGGTTTAGTTCCATGGTACAGTAGGTACCAGTCAGTGCCCTTTGTTCATCATTGTGTGTGCACAGTGTCTAAACTTTGTCTTCTGCACACATGACATAATGTGAATATAAGTTTTTCCAATCCTGGATGGCAGCACTGAAAAAAGAGACCTCTAGGGTGTAAAACTGTATTTTTGCCAAACCAAAGTACTGATTCATGTCAGCAAAGTTCTCATAAATGATGGCAGGGTGACCCACTGGATACTGTTTCATTTTGTTGACAAAGGTACAGGCTGGTAAAATCATAACAGCAGGTTGTCTCATTGGCTGTATCTTATAGTACAGAGAAATGGCATTTGTTCATCCCACAAACGGTGACTCTCTAGATTCAAGAGGTTGGGGTAGTTCTCAGTCCTCAAAAATCAGTCTGCCCCCAATCTGTGTCCAACATTTCCCTCCACTTGTGTTCCCATAGAACACTAACAGTTTTAAATGAACCTTGTGCATGGTCCGATTGAATAACTGCCCAAAAGTCATACCTGTCATATGATTTAGATCTTTTTACAGTAACAGATGTTGCAACCCTGAAAAAAACCTGTTGAATTCAAAGGCAGTGGGAACCCCATTAATTATCGAGTAACCATAGAAAATATGGCCCACTTTAGATTTCCCACCCTGTAGTGCATGCTGAATAGCAAAGTTTTCTTAACATAGAGCATAGAAACATAGACTTTGATGGCAGATAATGACCCTTGCCCACCTAGTCTGCACATTCCTACCTACTGGATAAGCTGCAGATCCTAGTTAACCAACAGCCTATTTCTTCCTACCCCCACAAGAATTGCCCTATGTCTCCCATGCATTCTTGAATTCTCCACAGTTTTAGACCCAACAACCTCCTCAGGAAGGCTGTTCCATGCATCCACCACCCTCTCTGTGAAAAAATACTTCCTCACATTGCCCCTAAGCCACCCCCTCTATCTTCAAATTGTGTCCCCTTGTTCTTGCACATCTCTTTTTCTGAAAGATGCTACCCTCTTGGACTTTGTTGATTCCACTGAGGTACTTAAAAGTTTCTATCATGCCCCTCTCCCTCCTTTCCTCAAGGATATACATATTAAGCTCCTTTAGTCTCTCCTCTGTGGCTTCTCTTGCAGACCCTGCACCATTTTAGTTGCCCTCCTCTGGACTGCCTCCATCCTGTCTATGTCCTTGCAGAGATGGGGTCTCAAAACTGGATGCAGTACTCCAGATGGGGTCTCATCAACTGTCTGTACAGTGGGATAACAACTTGTTTTCTGCTGGTGAAGCTCTCCTATACATCCCAGTATGCCCCCAGCCCTCCCTACTGCTTTCTCACATTGCTTGCCAACCTTAAGGTCATCTGATATGATTACTCCCAGATCCCTTTCCATTTTTGTTGTTGTTATCCCCCCATTGTGTACTCATCCCCTGGTTTTTTGTTTCCCAGGTGCATTATTTTGCATTTCTTTGCATTGAATCCAAGCTGCCATACTTCTGACCATTCCTCCAACCTTGCCAAGTCCCTTCTTATCCTTTCCACGCCTCCCTGTGTATCAACCCTGTTGCAGATCTTTGTGTCATCTGAAAAGAGGCATACTTTTCCTTCTAGTCCCTCTGCAATGTTACCTGTAAAGACATTAAAAATGACTGGACCCAGTACTGAACCTTGCAGTACCCCACTAGTAACCCCCTTTCTTTAGAGTGGATTCCGTTAACTATTACCTTCTGTGTCCTGTTGTCCAGCCAATGTTTTACCCAGGCTACCATCCTGGGACCCATTCCCAGGCTGGCTAATTTGTTTATTAATCTTTTGTGTGGGACTGTGTCCAAATGCCTTGCTAAAGTCTAGGTAGGCCATGTCCACAGCCCTCCCTAGTCTACTACTTTGGCCACCCAGTCAAAGAAATCGATTAGATTCATCTGACATGACCTTCCTGCTGTGAATCCATGCTTCCGTGGGTCCGTGCCTCACTGGCCTCTAGGCACTCAACAATTCTTTCCTTCAGAATTGATTCCATCACTTTCCCTACCACAGAGGTCAAAGTGACTGGTCTGTAGTTTTCTGCCTCTGTCTTGCTCCCATTTTGTGAAGGAGAATCACATCCGCCCTCCTCCAGTTCTCAGGTACCACACCATCCTCCCATGATTTGTTAAAAAGGGTAGTCTTAGGTATCACTAGTTCTCCCCTTAATTCTTTTAGAATTCTGGAGTGAATCCCATCAGACCCCATTGCTTTGTCCACCTTCAGTTTTAGGAGTTCTTTCAGAACCCTTTCTTCTGTGAAAGGACTGGGATCAACCCCTCTCTCCAGAGTGCTTCTGTTAATTGGATTAGGTATCTCCCCCTCCTCCTCTTTTGTGAATACTGAGCAGAAGTATTCATTCAGTATCCCTGCTTTTTCACTGTCCCTCTCTGCCCACCCTCTGTCCATTCTATTCAGTCTCACTATCCCTCCCTTTGTCTTTCTGTGCTCACTAATGTACCTATAAAAGGTTTTACCCTCCCTTCTTAACTGAATTGGCTATCTTTTCCTCAGGTTTGAGCCTTTGCTATTCTTACTACCATCCCTGCTTTCTTCTGCCTTAACTGGTACAGTTCTCTGTCCTGCTCCTTCTGAGTTTCCTTATACTTCCTAAATGCTATCTTTTTCTCCTTAACCTTCCCTGCCACCTCTTTTGAGAACCATAGTGGCCTTTTCTTTCATTTTGATTTGTTTATTTGCTTTACACAAAGGCTTGTTGTCTCTGTGATGGCAGTTTTGATGTTTCCCCATTGTTGCTCCACCCCTCCTTCTTGCCTGTTTGCTAGTGCTTTTCTAAGACACTCTCCCATCTTGCCAAAGTCAGCCCTCCTGAAGTCTAGTACCCTCACTTTTGTATGGCTTGACTCTGCAGCTGAATTTATCATGAACCACACTGTTTGGTGGTCACATGTTCCCAGATGGCTACCCACTTCTAGATCTGAGATCCTCTCACTGTCCCCATTTGAGAGTATGAGGTCTAAGATTGCTCCTTCCTGAGTGTGTTCCAACACTAGCTGTCTGAGGCATGCCCCCTGTAGGGCATCAAGAATGACCCTGCTGTTGGATGTGGCTGCAGCAAAGGTGTTCCAATAACATCTGGCATATTCAGGTCCCCATCAACAGCCTCTCTCCTTTCTCTGCCATCCTAAGGATGCCTTCTGTCATATCCTTGTCCATTCCCTCCCTGAAATGGGGTCTGCATACAACTCCTGTGCAGATTGTGGTGCTATTTCCAGTCTCTAAGGTGACCCACAGTGCCTCCTCTCCTCCCTGTTTACTCTTTTGTTCCATTGCTTTTATCCCTTCCCTTACATAGAGAGCTACTCCTCCCCCCTTCTACCCTCCCTGTCTCTCCTGTAGGTTGTGTACCCATGTATGTTAACATCCCAGTCATGGTTCTCTGTGTACCATGTTTCTGTGACTACCACAATATCCAGGCATCCCTCTTCCATCAAGGCCACCAGTTCAAGAAGCTTGTTGCCCACACTATGGGCATTGGTACTCATGTCCCTCCATTTCTTGATGGCCTTATCACTTTTTGCCCCATCCCTGTCCTTATTGCTTTGTCATTTCTCCGTTTACCCAGCTCTTCTCCTATCGCGTCTCTGTCTTGATGCTTACCTCACTTACTACCCTGATTTTTGGAGGCTAGGATTGCCCTGCTCATTTCCAGTGCCTCCCCTTGGCTAGTTTAAATGCTTGTCAATGAAGCATCCTAGGATCCTGGTTCCCCTCTTCGACAGATGCAGACCATCATGCCAGTATAGGTCTGCATCACCCAGGTGGCTCCCAGTCCCAACTGAAGCCAACCCCTAAGCACTGCACCAGTTTTCCAACCACTGATTGAATCCCATGGTGTGGAGCACCCTAGTCTCACCCATGCCATAAACAGGCAGCACTTCCGAGAAGGTTACTGTGCATGCTACTTCTTTAAGGCCCCTCTCCAACTCCACAAACTCTTCCTTCACCTCTCTGATCCCTTTCTCAGCCAGGTCATTTGTCCCTAGGTGGACAATGACATCCATCTCCCTCCCCATTCAGCTGCTCCCATGATCCTGAGGATTCGCTCTCTGTCCCTCCAAGCCATGGTGCCCAGCAGGCACCTTACCTCCCTCCCTCCCTCTCCCCTTCCTCCCCAGTTCTACCCTTCTAACAATGGAGTCCCCCACCAGGAGTTGTTTTCTTCCCCTGTGGGGTCCCATGCCACCCTCCTGTGGGTTTTCTTTGTGGAGGTTCCCAGCATCCTCCTTGGTCTCCACTGAGGATACCACCATAGAGGAACCACACTTTGCCAGAATGGCATATGAAGTGTGGAGAGGTACATCTGAAGGGATGCACCTCTGTTCCACCACACCCACCTCCCTGAACCCACTGTGGTCCAACTGCTCCTCTTTCTTGGCAACCTCTGAGGCAACAGCAGTGGACCTGGTGGTCCCTGGGTGGATAGGAAGTCCCCAAATCCTGGCAACTCAGCCTGGAGATGAGCAACCTCCTTCCTCAGCCCAGAGAGGTGCCTGCAGATGGGACAACACTGCATCCTCCAGAATGTCTCCTGGAAGGCTGCTGCCCACAGCCACTGCACTGCACCACTCCAATCATGTCTTAATTCTGGCCCCTTAACTGTTGCTTTGAATACTTACTCTTTCCTCTGTTTATTTTTTAACCCTACTTACTTACTTACTGCCTCTGAGTCCTTTAAGCTCCTGATCTTCCTGTTCTGAGACAAGAAGTTCCTATATTTCAGTAGTCTTCTTATTTGGCTCAAAGTCAGACCTCCAGTAGCTTGGGGGTGGAGAGCTACTCTTTCCTTCTAGGATGGTGAGTCTTTGTGGCTCTGTGATCACTCACTTCCTGCTCCCAAACAGGAAGTTCCTGTTGTCAGTCAAATCCTGTGCCTATAAAAGTAGAACGAGCTAATGGTGGAAGTGTGATGGAGAGGAAGGAGGGCAATATAGTCCCAGTAGGAAGCATGGTTATAACAGCAGCTCCTCCCTGTTGCTGTTCTCTTCTGATCTCTGCCAGAAGCTATCTGGAGCAGTTTTAAATCCAAAACTCCTGGCTTCCTTCTAGCTAAGCCACCTCCCTAATTTACATCTCTTTCTACACCTAGTTAATTACACAGATAACAACTCTCTTCAGCTACCTCAGACAAACACCTAGATAACTGCAAAGATAACAATTCACATCAGCCAACTCAGACAAATACACTAACTCTTTTTTTTTACTCTAAATTGAAGGTCTCAGTAGTAGAGTTCTAGTTCTTTAGTCCCAGTAGAGAAGAATAGTTATAACAGTAGCTCCTTCCCCTTGCTGTTCTCTGCCTGTTCTCTGCCAGAAGCTATCTTTCTTTCTCTGCTATGTACATTAACCACTTTATCGCAGATGTGGAGAACCTCTTTTGCTGGCTGTGGTAATTAACTGGGGAGAGAACTGCGAGTGTGTGTTCTTTCAAAAACATGACTCTCTATGTGGCCATGCAGACAGATGCTATGGTCATATATTGAACGGGATCTAAACAAACCTCTTCATACTCTAAAATGTCACCATCTGACTGTTTTAAAACCTGCATGGCTGTCATGTTCATCACTTCTTGCCTAAATTTGTCACAGGCTTTTCAAAGAATTTCAACATCTAACTGACAATATTAGTGAAGCACTTTTTTCAGATCTAATTCTGTATCTTGGTTGACTAGGTACAGCTGCATGAACTCTGCTTTTTGTCTAGGCATCATATACTCTAACCCATAAAATTTGGCATCAGGCAGGGGACCTACATATTTTTCATTGGCCTTGGTGTTAAAAAAATGTGGAAAGTACCCTTTAGCGATCTCATTTTCAAAGCCAAATGCCTCTGGCATTTTAGACAAATGCATTGGCATGAAACACAATTAAACTATAAATCTAATGTGTAGTGCAGATACCATCACAGAGAGCAATTCCCTCCTAGTGTAAGCAATTTGATAACAATTTTTTCCTTGACTAGCTGACTAATGATAAAATAGCTTCCATAGCCTTTGGCATTGTGAAATATAAATGTGTAGTGTTTGAATGGTGTATCTATAAAGTGCCTGACAAAATCTTTTACACAAGCATCTTCATCAAATGCTCAACATCTGTTATCATCCAGTTGCTTAGCATAGCCCTAATTTGGTGTGGGTGCTCCTGTTTCTTGTCTGGACTCAAAATCAAACACTATATATTTCTCAGAGATCTTACCTTGTTTCAGTAGAGACATGTAACACAAATGTTTGTCAGCAGTCATCAGAGAATCAGAGCTAGGACATCTGCCCATATTACATTTATGATTTCCTTTGTATATGGCAAAACGTTCTTCATATAGCTTGCTTGATTCACAGGGGATCATGCCTAAATCAGCTTTGGTCATGTGCCTCTCCAGACAATCTAAGGAGCTGCAAATTTTGTTACATTTTGGGCATTTCACGACACTGGCAATCTGTTCTGCACAGACTGGATCACAGAACACATTACATAAAAGAATGCTTGAGTGATGATTTTTGGGGCTAAAGGCTGATTGACAGTATTCACAGAGGTATCTGGCCCCTATAAAGTTCTTGACATTTGTGACACCGTAAAAGTGATTATAATGTAATGCAAACAGTGTTTTAGGATAGCTCCCAGACAGTGTTGAAAATATTTGCCAATTTCCTTCATTATGATATAGAACCTTAATTGTTTCTCCTAAAAACTGTTTAAATTGTGGCACATCACTGAAACTGACAAGTGTGTGTTCTGACAAACCTATCTCAGCTTGCAATATTTTAGCCTTACTGATCAATTGATTGTCAGTCAAGTGTCTGTTTAGGAGCGCAAGTACACTTACAGCGTAAACAAAAACATTATGGGCGGATATTCAAAAGGTTGCGCCATGCACAATAGGGCTGCACATGCAAGTCCGAAGTGCACCATTCTGCGATATTCAGCAGGAGGCAGTTGCGCCACTGAAAACAGGCTGAGCAACAGCGCAATGCAAATGAATGCATGCTCAACTGGAGGGGAGGAACTGCATAAACTGCACAGCCCGATATTCAACGGGCTGTGCAGGAGTTGTCTGAGCACAACCTCAACCTGCGCCTGCATAACTTTGAGCCAAAAAAGCCTAAGTCGAGGGCCACCCACAGGTGAGCTGCTGCATTGCGAGGTGCAACACAGTGGCTGCCACCTGTGGCTGGCCCCAACCAATCCCTATGCCCCCCTGCAGCCCATCGTTGGCGGCCGACTGTAAATCCCCACCACCCCCAGTGGCCCGATCGCGGGCATAGTGTCCTCCCCACCAGCCCGATTGCGGGCAGCAATGTAGCCCCCGATGTATCCCTGGTGGTCCAGTGGACCAAAATGCCCGATCACGGGCAGTAAGTGTAATAACCCCCGAATGTATCCCTGGTGGTCCAGTGGATTCGAAATGCCCGATCGCGGGCAGTAAGTTCAAAACCCCCAAACATAGTCCTGGTGGCTAGTGTCCCCATCCCACCCACCCCACGGCCCCACCTCTCCCCTGCAGCGGCGGCAGCAGCATCCACCGCCTGCGCCCTGCACCACCGACTGACTGCCTAGTAAGTCTGCATGCCCATTGGTGCAGAGCAAGAGCTAATGGGCGTGCAGCCCATGCTGTAAGATGACAGTCCAGATTTGTGAATGAATCATTCACAAATCTGGACTGTCATATGTGAGTGGCTGCACCATTGGCTCTTGCTCCACACCACCGGGCGCAAGAGTCTCACCGGCAGTCAGTCGGTGGGTGGCGGGTGGCAGGTGGGTGATGCTGCTGCCCGCCCGGCTGTGGGGCGGTGATGGGGCTTCGGGTGGGTGGGTGGGGGACAGTAGCCACCAGGGCTATGTTCTGGGGTGGTTTTATTGAACTTACTGCCCACGATCGGGCATTTCGTCCACTGGACCACCAGGGATATGTTCGGGGAATTTATTATACTTACCGCCGCGATCGGGCATTTCGTCCACTGGACCACCAGGGATACGCTCGGGGATTTCATTGCACTTACTGCCACGATCGGGCATTTTGTCCACTGGACCACAAGGGATATGTTCGGTGGGGATTTTATTACACTTACTGCCGTGATCGGGCATTTCAGTCCACTGGACCACCAGGGATACATCGGGGGCCACATTGCTGCTCTCGATCGGGCTGGTGTGGTGGAGTACACTATGCCCGCGATTGGGCCACTGGGGGGTGGTGGTAGGGATTGTACACTGATTCCCCGTGATCAGGTTGCAGGGGGCATCGGTCCCCGACGGCTGTTGCCTGGCAGGGCGCCAGGCGCAAGTCCTTGGGGATCGGCGCACCTACATGCTAATGGCATGCAAATGAGGCCATAATCAGATGCAAATGGCCCCCCCGTGCCTTGCATGTATTATAGCCCCATTTGTATGTCACCTTTTGAATATCGGGATTTTGCGCATGGCGCAATGGTACTGCGCCACCGCATGTTGAATGCTCCACTCTGTCAACTTGCGGTGAGCGCAAGTTCCTCCGCCGCCGCACAGTGGTTATCAGCAGGATATTCAGCGAGCGTCAATAGCGAACTCCTTTGAATATCACCCCGGAGACACCCCTGCGCAACTATTTTGCACAGAGCAAGGGCTTGCGCCTTTGAATGGCGCAGTTTGAATATCCAGCCCTATGTCTATTGTTTAAATCAATCAAGTAATGTCTCTTTTTCTCAATTATTTTGCTATAGAGGATAGAACTCAGTGTACATCTATTCTGCACCTCAGCACCCTCCCTGTTTCTGATGGTTGTTACCGCCAACTGGAAAGAATCATGAAAAATGACTTCAGCATTGCTTTGTAACATGTCAGCTATATGATCTAAGAATGTACCAGCATTTAACTCTTTGGGGCGTGTTCTCCTTGAGAACAGGGGGTGATTTAAAGAGCCTGTACTCAAATGCAATTATAGAAAGTTATGTACCCCTAACTGAGGGATAATTTGGTCTAAAAGTTCTTGAATTGCTGATTGCACAGCTTGAATGGCCTGGCTGAATGATTCTAGTCTATCCAGATTTACAAACCTAAATGTTTGATAAAATGTAGTTGCTCTAAAGTTTTGTAACGTGTTCATAATGCTGAATTCCTTCTAAAAAAAACTGGAGGGGGCTGCTGGTTTTATAACACAGCATCTGGCTGATTTTCAACAAGCTGCTGTGATGCCCTACAGTGTAATATGATTTTGGCATGCCTTATTTTCTTTCTCAGATGTTCTACGGTTCTTTTAATTTTTCCCATGTAATTCTTTTCACTCGTCTATTTTTTTCATGCTTTTTGTGCTGACCCCCTTTTCATTCAGCCTGTGAGATTTTCTGTCTTGTCACAGTTTTTGAGACAGTTTCAGTTCCAGCACTTTGATTGTTTGATACATTTCTGCTACCTGCAGAGTATGTTTCAGCTCTGAGTTCAATTCCTTAACTACTCATATAAAGAAAATACATGCTTTATCACAATACCATTTAAAAGGTCATTTTTAAAAAATGATGTCCCCTGTAACTTGTCATGATCTACAAGTCCTTCAAACAAGGCATCAGCTATTAATGGAAAAAATGTCAGCAATGACTTCAAAGCAGCAATGTCCCTTTCTTCAATCCTGGGGTGAGACACAGCTCTGTCTGCAACCCCTGAGCTGGTGGAAGGTTGTACACTCTGGTTCAAATTTAAACAAATGTAATTTATTGCATTTAAACTTTTAGCACTGGTAGTGGCAATTTCAGTAGGCCTCTGTTTGTTTTCACAAACTTTTGAATGTCTCTTTTTATGTTGTCTTTTCCCTGAAGCACATGTTCGAACTGTTGACAAAAAAAAGCAGAGAATCAACCTATCACTTAAGTATTTTAAACATTACAGGAGTATCTATAGAGTAACATTGTAAGGTCTAAAGGGTCTCTAGGTCCATCAGGTCTGCCCCCAAAGAAAAACTACAAATCAAAGGCTGCCTAGCTTTCATTTTACACTGTTATAAATACATCTTTCAAAGATCATTCGCACACACACACTTACACTAAAAAAGTGATAAAGCCAATATAAATGTATGTTGAATATTTTCTCAAACTTACACTAAAAAGCAATTGGAGCCAGTATAAATGCTTGTTAAATATTTTCAAAACCTTGCACTAAAAGGCATTTAAGCCAATATAAATACATTTGTTTATTGTCAGCAAACATTTAAACTAACCCCAACACAAGCTAATCCCCAACAAGCTATAAAAATGTGCTAAACAAAGATTTCCTCATTTTACGCAAACATATGTAGTAAGACAGATGTTCCCTAATTAGATATATACATTGTATTTTATCTCACACACACACACACACACACACACACACACACACACACACACACACACACACACCAGTCAGATAGAGGCTACTTATGTAAAACAATGTCAATGCATGCTATTTTCTCAAACATGCATTAAGAAGTATTTAAGCCAATATAAATACATTTGTTTATTGTCAGCAAACATTTAAATTAACACCAACACAAGCCAACCCCCAACCATAATCTACAAAAATGTGCTAAACAAAGATTGCCCCCATCTTTTTACTCAAACATATGTAGTGAGACAGCTGTCCCCTAATAGATATATAACATTGTATTTTATCTTTCAAATCACCTACCATTCAGACAAAAAAGGCAGACTGGCTTTTAGTTGTAATAACAAAGCATACAGTAGGTACATTTTAAACATTTTCAGCAGGAATAACTACCTCATGGTCCTGGTATTGATACATCAGCTTCCATTATCTCACTATCAGATAGATCTTCTGAATCAGACCAGCTGTTCATGATCATAAAGTTTTTAAAACTATGAATTTCTGGTCTTTGGGACCTTAACTATATACAAGACTCAGCCAGATAAATTCACACTATGTGACTATCAAAAGGTTTCTAGAAGAGAGCCCCCATTGATGAATGTCACTGATGTTCTGTCTTATGATATGTACAAGAGAGTCCCCCATTGATCCTGTATGGTGATGTCATCTCTTATAACAAGCAACACACTAACAAACATCAGCATGTATAGCAGGAGTCTATTACTATCAGCTATCCTCTATGCGACGTAACATGGATAGGCACAAGGTATCTAGAAGACATCCCCCATTAATGAATATAGTTATCTCATCCTTGGCCAGGCAGTGGAGACCCCTCACTATTTCTAGCCTACAGGCTCCTCACCTCCCTTGGTTACCATATAGTTGCACTGGACTATGAATGCATTGTATTATGTATAAGAAAAGGCCTCCCTGAGATGGCTTACTACCAACTCATATCATGCATTGCTTTAGCTACCAATTGTATAGGTCTTAACCACTCATTAGGTGAATATGTTGATGGCTCTGCCCTGTTTTAGCTACTAAATGTATAGGCATTAACCCGTGCTCATTGTACTTATACTGTATGATTGCTCACCCACATTTATTCTATGTATGTACTGTATGAATGTCTATGTTTTATTCCGACATGGAGCCTTTGGAAATGAGTCTATGACTCTAAGGGTTGTAATTCCAATTTCCTAAATAAATAAAAATAAATCTCTTGTGATGCATAGAATGACTAGCATGTGATTTTCTCATACTGTAATGCTGAGCAGGGCATTTTTAATAGGAACTTTTAATAGGAATTTCTTACATTTCTCAGAGTATAAAAGGCTCCATGAAGCAGTCTACTGGTTTTTCAGTTTTACTTAGGTACTGCAGGGCACGTTTTGTTGCTTTCTGGAGGTTAGAACCCTCTTAAATACTTTTGCCAGAAGTATATATTTAATAGAAATATATGCTTTTGATAAGCAGCAATCTTGTAAATGATCTTTTTTCAAAGGAAATAAACAAATATCTGATATCTGGACATTTGTGTGCTGGGATTTGGGTATTTCCTCATGTTACCTCATGTGTAGTACTGCATTTACCTGTTAGCGATTGCTGTTTTAATGCCTACAAGTACTGTTTAACTGTAATATTAAGCCTGTATTCTGAAATAGTCTTCTTACCTGTTTAGAGCTGTTTTAAGATTCTGGCATTCTCTCCTCCATTATTGGTGAATTCTTGCACATGCGCAGTAGCCATCTGTATCCTGACTCTGTACCAATAGTTAGCACATGCACAGTAGTGCCCTCTTCTGTGCTGCTGCATACTAACGTAATTCCTTTGTTCCCTTTCCCTTCTAGGGCTTAGAAGCACCCCACTCAGTACACTGCCCAGCTGAGGAGCCTGTAACAGGGGACTGCAGAGAGCCTTAAAATCATTCTTTCCTGATGACGCCACATGGCATCATGAAAAAACATACCTCTTTTTCCTGATGACGCCACATGGCGTCCTAAATCATGTGCTTTAGTGCTTGATGACGCCGATTGGCGTCCATGTCTTTCTCTTGGTGCAGCTCGAGCATTTGTTTACATTTGATGAATTGAGTTGTACCAGCTAATAGGGGACATCGTGCCCTTACTGATTTTACCCAATATAATTTGCATTCCCATTGGCTATTTTTGAGAAAACAAGCCTTACTACATAAATAAATAAATGTACTATTTTTTGCATGAGCTGTGAAAAATGTATTATGTTCATTCTGCCATTAGTTTGTCTTGTAACAACAAATCATCTTGTTTTAATGTAACATGTTAAGCTGATCAGGTTGACACTATAATTAATTTCATAACTTATATATTTTTTTATTCGAGCAATCTGATTGGCCGTTACCACTTTTGATGTATTTTTTTATGTCTTTTTGGGTATTTTTCTACAATAACATGTTGTGACTGATATCATGATTGTTATAACTATTAGTCCATTTATACCAATAAGTGAGCTGAATATTTCTGTATTTAAAAATCGAGCTCTGTGATTGGTCGGATTTTCCTGACATCATCAATTCTTAATTTAACTGGTATAAGGGATTGTTTTAGATGCAGGCACCATCCCCTGATGAAGCCCTTAGTTGTCAGGCACCAGGAACATGCACGCAGATCTTTTGTTGTGTCTTCCACTATTCTATTCAATGTGTGTGCCTGAAACATTAAACTAAATCCTTATTTAGCATTCAAGCAAGGACTTGTATTTTTTTACAACCGTCACTGGAGGGAAAGTGGCTGTCTGGGCTCTGGAGTGTACTTTTTTTTTTTTTTTTTATGTTTCAGTTGGGGGTCGCAGCCCTCACCTGCACCCGCCTTAGCTCTGTAGTGCATCACCATTTGGTCATATTGATACTCACTGTTGCCATGCTTGCTGTATGCTTATTGTACACATCACTATTTCCATTAACCAGTCAGAGCACACACTGGTGCAGGAAGAGCATGGTGACTGGAAACTTAGTTTCAAGATGGAGATTTACTTTGTTTTTATTTTTATTTATGATAAAAGTTTTCATAGTTGTCACTTTGTTCATTTTGGGATAATTTCTGGTCATCCTGTGTGATGACATCTTATGGATCCGGCTGGCATTCCTGATGGAAAAGAGTGTTTCTTGTGCATGTACTAGATGAGGTCACATAAATTCAGCACCTTTTGTTACTTTTTAAAGAGTTTATGTTCAGATTATGGCTATGTTAAAATCTATGTGGCATGTTGCTCCCTGCATTATGGATGATAAGTGGGTTAGGGTCAGTAGCATGTTTGTCTCATGCTCTGCACATGAGTTTTCTCCCTAGTACACAGTTGCTGATTGTTTAAAATGAAAAAATAATGGTGTTGCCTTCAACTTATCTGGCATCAATCCAGCCCCAATCTCTGATACACTGTAAAGGCCAAATCAGTTTTGAATCCCTCCACAGTCACTGGTGTTGTCCATCGACTCATATGACATCAGTCCAGACTCAACTTCTGATGCACTGTAAAGTGTTCTTCAGGTTAACATCCCTCCACAACCACTTGTAAGATCTAGCTTCTTACCATGCATCAGTCGAACCCCAAACTGTAGTGAACAGTGAAGAGCATTTTAGGTTCAGATCCCTCCTCAAATGATGGTGTTGTCCATTGACTTACCATGCTTCAGTCCAGACCAATCCCATAATGCACTGTGAAGTGCATTTCATGTTCAAAACCCTCCACATCCACTGGTGTAGTCCATCAATTCATATGACATCAGTTCAGCCCCAATCTCTGATGCACTGTAAAGTATTCTTCAGGTTTAAATTCCTCCACAGCCACTTGTAAAATCTATCTCCTTATCATGCATCAGTCGAGCCCCAAACTGTAGTGAACAGTGAAGTGCATTTCAGGTTCAGATCCCTCCACAGCCAATGGTGTTGTCCATTGACTGATCTGGTGTCAGTCCAGCCCCAACCTCTACTGCACAGTAAAGTGCTGTTCAGGTTCAAATCCCACCAGAGTCATTGATTTAGTCCATCTGTTCATCAGTCTTCAGTCCAACATTTATCTCTGACACTCTGTGATGTGCATTACTGACATGGATCCCTCCTCAGTCACCATGGTGTAGTCCATTGTGCACATCAAGATTCATTCCAACACTACCCTCAGATGCACTGTAATGTTCTATCCAAGTTCAAATCACTCCACAACCACTTGTTTAGTCCCAAGTGCTCATAATGCTTCAGACCAGCCCTACTTCTGATGCACTGGGATGTGATCAATGCCAGCATATGACTTATACAGTCCATTCAAATGAAACATAGCACATAGTACACATGTGCACCAATGAGCATCACTCCATGGTGCAGGCATACCCACACTCATTCCCACCCACACAGTGTGCCATACTGAATGCTGCAACATATCACGTGTGTATGCAGGCAAACTATGTGACACAGCACATAGTACACAACCTTTACAGGTGCCCATGTCATCACCTTGTATGTGTACCCACAATGTCTCTGCATGGCATATGAACACCATTACCAGCTGCAGGCAGCTCCACCTACTTCCCTACAACTGAATATACCCCAAGGATGGATGCCAATTCATGACACAAAATGACTGCAGGGCCTATGAGCATCATTCCTTGGTACATGCACACCCACCCCTTCCCCATGACACAGTGTACCCCAAATTACCAGTGCCTTTTCAGCAGTTTCATCATCCTATATGCATACCCATAATGTATCTACAGTGTCTGTTAGCACCATTATTACATGCATACAGCCCCTCTCATTTCCCCAGAACATATGAAGTGCTTCTGAGCCTGTATTATGAATGCAGGACCCCTTCCCCCACTAACACACAGTGCTTCATCATACAGTCATTCTCTCACCTTAAACCATCCCATAATACAACACCCCAAAAATAAACTATGCCAGGAAATTAAATGATACACAGATTTATGTAACATGATGTTTACTGAAAGACTATGAAACTTTACATGAACAACATAATACTTCATTTACAGTATGATAAAGCAAACAGCACAAATAAAATACAGTTTCCTATACTTATTATGGGATTTTATTACAAAAATAAAATAAAATAGTTTATTTCAATGAAATTACACATTTTAACTACAGCAAATATGCAATTAATCATAGTGAGACCTCCAGCACTAAAAAATGTCTCCATTTCCTGTGTCATCTCACTGACCTACACTGGAAGTGTTCTTCCTATTTACATCACTTGACCTCACAGCACTTCCTTCCTGCATCACTTCCTGATATGTCCTTCTAAGGTAATGTAAATATGTTCTTACTAAACTAGGGAAAACAAAAAATTGATAATCAGATTCATAAACTAAAATCATTGGGTAAGAAGAATTAAACACTGCAAAATTCCAACCTGTGGAGTGGGAAAAACTCAAACTGTAATAACGAGAGATTCAGATATTGATTTCTGACTAAAAAATGGTAAAAAAAACTTGCAAAATTTATATTTAGACAATGGCAGATGTTTATTGTATATTTTTAACAATTTTAACCAACAATTTTATAGAAATTTAATATTTTGCATAACTAAGTAAACAGAGCATAATTATATTTAGATAAAATCATCAGAATTTATTAAAATATGAAAACAACCTTACATAACATTAAATCCAGTTAAATAGACATTAACAAACCTCACTCATTTTCAAAAACTTTTGTCCTGAAAAACTTTTCTTTTACAGTTTAAAATTGGTTGTATGGTTTTAAGATATGTAGGTTTAAGCACAGTGTGATTGTATGAATGCTGCAGATCTAAAACCCCTTCAGGCACACAGGTGTTCTAGCAGCAGGCAGAGGGTACCTGAACATTCTAAGTGACAATAGGATAGAATGAGTTAAGAGGTAAAGCCTCCTTCCTTCCAGTCTGCTTTTGGAGTGGTGTTACCCCATCGGTGCTGTGCACCAACTGCCCCAACCACAGTCAGCTCTATATTTATTGCTGCTGCAAGGTCACATGACATATCATGCGATCTCTCCTGTTAATGTGTCCACTTTCCCTTTTGCAGCTTATACTCTCTGACCACTAGGGGTTGCTGCACTTTCCCTACCAGTACCACTCCATTCTTCTTCCTCATCTCCACTTCCTAGCTCCTGCTAACATCAGCTCCCATTCACCCCACTAGTGGTCACCACTACTATCCTTGGCTGATCTCAAACCCTGTACCCCTGACTCCAGAGTCAGCAGCCCTACCTCCAAGCCAACTAATCAGGCCAGTATTTATCTCAGTTTCAAAGCTCTTAAGCCTTTTGCTTCCACACTCAGCAATAATACTAACATGCTGTCTTACACCCTGTACCCTCATCACCAGAGGCAGCAACTCTACCAGTAAACCAACTAATCAGACTAAACTACTCACTGTTTTCAAAGCTATTAATACCTCTGACTCCATAGTCTGATGCAATAAAGTTTCATCATTCCCACTACAGATCTCAAACACTGTGCCTTTGCTTCCAGAGTCAGCAGCTCTGCCAGGAAGCCAACAAATCAGGCTAGATTTCTCAATGTTTTTAAGGCTCTCAAAGCCTCTTACTCCATAGTCTGCTACAATAAATTTTTCCTCAATCCCACGGCAGCTCTCAAACCCTGTACGACTGTTTCTTAGAGTCAGCAACTCTACCAGTAACCCAACAAATCCAGCTGAATTAATCACAATTTTTAAGGCTGTCAAAGCCTCTGACCCCATAGTCTGCTACAATAAATTTCCTTCAGTCCTACTGCAGGCCTCAAATACTCTGCCACCAGTATCAGAAGTTCTACTCCTGTATGATTTGAACTTGGTGCCTCCTGCACCAAAGTCCATTACCTTACCACTGCACTACTGAATCTACCACAATGATGGGTGTCAGTCTGTTCCCCTTAAAATGGAACTGGTATAGCAGTGCCCGGTGCCCACTGCCCAGCCTCTTATTCCCCAGCAGACTGTCCTATCTTCTATCAATTACACTTATCATACTCCTTGCTGGGTTAGATAGCCATCCCTCCACCCACACACCCACTTGACCCCCTACCTTCTCTACCTATTACCACTGTCCACCCACCCCGACAATGCCTGACAAACATCCACCCCCCCGCTTAACCTGCCACCTACTCACACACCCCCAACCCCCCTACCGACTCATCTGCCTTACCTTTCCTGTCCTCCTCAACTTACCTATTCCCTGTGCTATTCTCTCTAAACATGTGCCTCACCAGTGCCCAACCATCAAACGGTGGTCCCTCGCTCACCTCAGGGTCCTAGCCCTACTACTTCTCATATCCAGAAATATTCATCTCAACCCAGGCCCTGCTGCCAATAGTTGACAGAAACTGCACCAAGGGCTGTGCATAGATGCCATGAATATCTGCAGCCTTCCCAAAAAAAAGCATCTCTCCAAAGCTGGCTAACGCAACACCAGCCGGATGTTCTTGCTCTCACTGAAACATGGCTCTCAAAAAAAAAAAAACAGATTCATTCGTCAGCTTCCAAGGCTTTGCTCTACACAGAGCTGACAGAGTGGGAAAACAGGGTGGATGATGTGCCTTCTATGTTCGAGACTCCCTACTGAACCAAACTCTCCTGATCCCCTCTCTAGATCACGGTGCACAAGCCATATCCATAAAATTTACCTTGGACCCCGCTAGGGCTCCCCTAACCATCACAGTGGCATATGTTCCCTCACACAACCAAGCTATGGCCATACAATCCCTCACAAACTATATTTCCAACCTCCCTCCAAAAACGAAGCATATCCTGGTTGGTGATCTAAATGTAAACTGGCTCGCCAATTCGGCAGCTGCCATCAAGGACGCCTTTGCAGCGCTGGATCATACCCAGCTGGTCCACCTACCCACCAGGGTAAACACCGCAAATGGCTCCCAGACCCTACTAGACATACTATTTACTAACCGACCACATAGAATCTGTGACCTAATGGTCCTCCCAGACTCTCTGAGTGACCACTCCCCTATCCTCTGCTCCTGGTCATGTCACCTGCCCAAACCCCAACCTAGTGTATCCACTCACAGGCGCTTATGACCAGGTGGCATTCGCAAAATCAAACACTATCTGGTGCAGTGGGACTTGGCCCCTATAACCCAAGCCCCTAACATTGACCTGGCCCTTGGTTACTTCACATGCTCCTTCAACAAAGCATGTGACATTTTTGCCCCCCTGACGAAAATGAAAACTATAAAATATAATGTCCCTTGGATCACATCCTCATTACAGCAGCAACTAAAACAAAGGGATGACCTCTGGCACTGAGCCATTGAATCTGGCTCCCAACCAGACAGACTAGCCTACAGAGCAGAGTGCAATAGGTGCACCTGGGCCATGCGCAAGGCCAAGGCTGAATACTATAAAGACACCCTGGCTTCCTGGGGGAGTGCACGAAAGTTTTGGGACAACATTAAAGAACTTCATTGCAAATCCCACCTCCCCCACCCTCTCAGCTCTGCATCAACAATGCTACCTCAACCAACCCGCACGCTTTCACTAGCTGCCTTAATTCAACCTTTTCTGATCTTAGTACAGTCCTCCCGCATGACCTTTTTGACCCTATCCCAGCCTCCTCTGAACCAAACCTCCAACACCCCCCCTTTGGTGTTAGTGTGGCTCAGTTGGCAGCACAGCTGCCTCTGGACCAGAAGGTCGTGGGTTCTCATCCCACACCCGGATTGGATTTGCACCTAAAAATTGCTGGTGTCCGAGTGCAGTATTGGGGGTGCTGTATTGCTGGAGTGTGCCATCCTTCGAATGAAATGTTAAACTGAGGTCCCTTCTGCCCATCCTGGTGTTGTCCAGGTGGAAGTAAAAGAACCCAGGGCACTCTTTGCAAAGAGTAGGGAACATTCCCGGTGTCCTGGCCAACATTCCCCTTCCCATAAACTGGTTCATGCAATTATCCAGGCTGTGTGTGGGTGATGATGTGCGATATGGCTGCCACCACACATTCAGTCACTTCACTACCAGTCTAGCATTGCTTGTAAAGTGCTTTGGATGTATGAAAAGTGCTATATAAATGCTGATTCTTCTTCTTCTTTATAACTTAGGGTCATTACAAAGCAGGAAGCTAAATCCTACCTCTCCAAAGCTCTCAGTGGTTTCAACTATTGCAAAGACTCCTTTGACATGAAAATCTTCTACTGGGTTCTTGACACTGTCCTCTCCCCCCTGACCGACCTCCTTAACCGCTCCCTATGCTTGGGGCAGTTCCCAACAGCCTGGAAAACTGCTACAATTACCGCAATACTAAAAAGTGGAGACAATACCAACCCCAACAACTTTCGGCCCATATCCATCCTTCCCCCTCTCTCAAAAGCCCTTGTAAAAATAATTTCTGACCAACTCACCGAGTATCTGAGAGCTCACAATTTATTATGTAGTGAACAACATGACTTCAGATCAGGCCATAGCATAACCACCGCCCTCATCAAATTCTCCAATTTCCTTCACTCTGCCCTTAACCATAAACATCTGGCCACAGCCATCTTCATGGACCTCTCTAAGACCTTTAATATGGTCTCCCACCCCCTTCTCCTGGACACACTCCACCACACTGGTCTATCATGTGGACCACTCTCTTGGTTCAATAGCTACCTTACTTCCAGATACCAATGTGTTAAGATAAATGATACCCTATCTTCCACCCTTCCTGTCTGCTCAGGAGTCCCCCAGGGATCCATATTGGGCCCCCTACTCTTCAGTATCTACTTAAATGCAATACCCAAATCCTGCTCCGGTAACCTACTGCTATGCTGATGATTCAGTTCTCTACGCCGAGCACTCTTACCCTGATGACCTACAGTCCTCCCTCCAAGACTCATTCAATCAGATTGAAAATTGGTTCACAAGTCACAGACTTGTGGTCAACATCAAAAACAAAAGCCATGCTATTTGCCCACCGGCAGAGAAAGGCCAAAGACACTGAACTAAAAATCCTCTCCCACACTCCCTCCCTGGAACAAGTACTCACTTAGAAATACCTTGGCCTTACCTTTGACACCTCCCTATCCTTCCACGCCCACATTGACATCCTGACCTCAGCCATTAATACCCACATTGGCCTCCTATACCAGCCAAAGACTGCCTGACACCAGAGGCTCTCAATCTGGCTGTCACCTCTTCTATTCTCTCTCTCATCGACTATGGGCTCCCCATCTACTCTGCCATGGACAACACCACCCTAAACAAAATACACATAACTATTAATAAAGGGTGCCAACTCCTCCTAGGCACAGATAAACACTCCCATACTTGCACCCTCTACACTCTAACGAACATTCTCACCCTGGAAGAAAGACTACAATATCAATCCTGTCTCCTCACCAAAAAATCCACCCAAGGTTCACTCCACCGGGGGTCTCGGCAGCCTCACTACTCTCATGTTCCCGCACTGTGTCCACTCATTCTGCTAACAAACATCTGTGGATTGTGCCCAGGGTCAGAACCTCCCTAGCTCAGAGATCATTCCTCTATAGAGCTCCTGCCTGGTACAATGAGCTCCCTCCAGCCATAACCTCCATTCCCAAGCTAGGACCCTTCAAGACCATCCTAAAAAAACACATCCTCTCACTGCGCCAATGCCAGTGCAACTGCTAATTCATCTAACTGACCTGCACAGAGCTGCACTAGGCCACTCCACATTAACATTGCCACCAATTGTGTAGGACTAACTGTACAGGACATCTTTGCTGCTGATCTCTGTCTCTGCTATATGACAATGCTCTAGAAGCTGCTCCCACACTGTAACTATATCTCATGTACTAATACCAATACCCTAGCTACTAAATGTATAGGTCAACAGTCACCTAGGCTATTACTGTACCTAAACTGTGTTGTCTCACTAATGTATTGATCACTGTTCCTACTATACGACAATACCCCAGAGGCTGCACTTGCTTTTTAATTGTATCACTGTATTAATATCAATACTGTAGCTATTACATGTATAGATTTTTAGTCACCTTGGCTATTGTATGTAAATACTTGTAATGTGATGTCCCACTAATGTACTATCTCTGAATGTATAACTAAGCTGACGCGGAGCCTTTGTAAATGAGTCTATGACTCAAAGGATTGTAATTCCTATGACTGACAAAATAAATAAATAAAATATGTTTAGTTTCTGACATCAAAATACCAGATTTCTGATGTATTCATTTAAAAGAAAATATATGTAGAGAGTATGTCTGTTTTTTAATCAGACTTTAGGACTTGAAGCATTCTATTTAAAATAATCAGTCCTGTAAAATCAGCTTCAACACTGGATACACACACACACACACACACACAGTCTCTTCTTTTAAAGTTAGAATTAATTTTCTTTTTCTCATTAAAAAATAAATCTCTGTTTTTTCATAAATACTTAAAATGCATTGTGTTAAAAGAACTTCCTTACACAGTAGAGATAAATATTCTTACAGTTCTCTGAGCTTCAAAGCACACATCACATAAAAAATTCCCTAAATAAAAAGGCACTCTGCATTCATCCCACAGATCAACAGGAGGAGCTTGAGGGAGTGTCTGGTAGGTGATGGGTGCAAGGTAGGTAATGGTGGGGCAAGGAGAGAGGAGGGGAGAGACTTGGGTTCCAGCTAGGTGATGGGTGAAAGGTAGGTGGTAGTGGGGCAAGGAGAGAGAAGGGGAGACTCAGGTTCAAGGTAGGTGGTGGTAGGACAAGGTGGGAGGACGGGAGAGTTTGTGCCAAGGTATTGTGGCAGGAGGCCAAGGGATGGAGGATGGACTCAGGTTTGAGCAAGGATGGGGTGGTTGTGGTTCGAGGGGATGGAGGAAGGACTTGGGTTTGAGCTTGGATGGTGTCGCAGAGGTTCACAGAGGAATGGGGATGGAGGTGGAAGGACGTAGGGGTGTAGAATGGGAATGATGTGTAATTTCCGGGTTCGAGAATATGTAATTTCCTGCATTTCATACATCACTTCCTGCGTTTAAGGCAGAACATCCAGCACAGAGGGCGGGACTACCTGTGCAATGCAGGGATGATTCTGATTGGTCTATTTTAGGCCACGCCTACCTGTCAAATGATGTGGCACATGCTGATTGGCTGAAATTGAACATTTGACAAGATATATGAATTCTATACTACTCTTGACTTTACTAACTCCTCCTGTAACTGTACCTGGCCTCTGATCTTTGCATTCCCCCATCTTCCCCTCACTGTTATGCTAGGTGTCCCCCCTCCCAATTTCAGAGCAATTATTTTGTTCACCTTAGGCCCCCAGTCCGCATGGTTTTCCTCTGCTCTTAATTGTCATCACATCTGGAAATGTATTGCACTTGTTCAGAACTGTATTGCACTGCATTAATTACTCTTGTACCTTACACAGTCTGGATGGTATTAATATAGTCATTATCTTGTGTTTGCACCCAGCAATGTATTGTACTTCTACCTTATTTTATTGTACTTACACTTTTTTATTTTAGGTTGAGTTGGTCTACCTGCCTGAATATCATGACTATTTAACTGTAATTTTTGTATCATTCTTACAGTTTATTGTATTTCACTTACTCGTGCACCTTTTTTATTGTGTACTCCCTTACCCCCTCCCCCATCCCTGGATGCATACTGAAATCCTGCTCAGTATGTCTTTCCTGTTAAATATTTTAAAATAAATACTGAGCAAAAATGTCTGTAATCTAATTCACATGTTACAAAGTGTTGTTTAACTGCAGTTAATGAAACCCAGAAACATAGAAATTGTTCACAGATAAGGACTGCTAGGCACATCTAGTAATGCCACTGACATTATTGATAGTATTGCATTAGCAGCCTTAGCAGTGGTTGGTGCGCTGACTAGAGCTTGAATTCCAGAACATCTAGCTGTGAAGTAATAGGCAGAGTTACTGTACAGCATGGGAACTAAAATTAAGTAAGCTTTACTCAATTGCAAAATACTATTTTGAGATACTGTCACTCACATTTCAGCATGGTGTAATTAAAGAAACATTCTTTATCCATATGCAACATATCACATTATTGACACCTATATTGAACACAAACTATTTTTTTTAACTCTAAAATAGTGAAATTGGAAACAAAGGTGATGCTCAATTAGACTTTGATTGCAGTGGCCATAAAAGCATAAAAAGCTCTAGCCAGAGTTGATAAGACTGTGGCGAGCTGCCAAATGACAAAAGTTGCATGTGTGCGTAGAAAACTTTGAACGACTGGGTGTAACTCTGCCATTTTTTGGAGTTGTTTCACCAAATTTTCAACATGGCCTTTTTGGGACTCTACCTCATGAAGAGTGCCACTGTCATTTCATTCACTTGCCTTGAAAGGTGATGTTGCAGGGAGACCGCACCATTCTGTGCCACAGGTGTGAAAACACATTTCAGGCAGGATGTGAAAAATGGCAGCTGTACTGTTAATAAGGAGGTGTCGCGAAAATGGCAATGTTGAAAATCTGGGTGAAAATATAAAAATTGGCAATGTTAGGGCGTGTGTAGAAACTGCACAATGCACACTTGTAAAACAGTCATTTTTGGAGATTTTCTCAATTTGCAACAATGGTTTAGGACTTAACTCACTCATCAGTTGCATTGTCATCTTGTTAGTTTGTCCCAAAAGGGATTACATGCAGCAAGCACAAAATCACCTTTCAGGACTGAGTAACGAAATGACATTGACACTGTTCATGAGGTGGGATCCCAAGAACCCTATGTTGAAAATTGGGGGCCAAAATTCCTAAAAGTGGCTGAGATATCAGCATAAGTTGAAACCCCCATTGACTGTCATTATCCAGTGCTTACCTTTGATTCTTCAGCTAGCGGTTTGGCTTTGAAGAGTGCAGACATGTCCTGCTCCAGAGAAGATGACAGTGCTGTTCTCCGGAGGTAAGAATGCTCAATGAGAGGGTGGGAATGGGGAGGGGGACTGGGGCAATGACGAGGACCATTTTCTTTTTTACAGGGAAAAAAGATAGAGGACAGTTTTCTTTATTTACAGGAAAAAAAGCAAGAGAAAAAACATAAATTTGTGCACACTGGTGTGGGTTCCCAGTGTGCCACATAAGTTAACTTGGAGGGCGTACATGATACCAATACAGGGAGTGGGCACTGTGATATTGGTGTGGGGGGCAAAGAAAAAAACATAAATTTGGGCACACTGGGGTGGGCTTCCAGTGTGCCACATGAGTTGGGGGTACCTGATGCTTAAAATGGGGATTGGGCAATCTGATGTTGGCACAGGGGAAAAAAGAAAAAATATAATTTTGGCACACTGGGGTGGGCTCCCAGTGTGCCGCATGAGTTGGGGGTACATGATGCTGACATGGGGATTGGACAGCCCGATGTTGGTGCAGGGACAGGGAACAGAGGGAGCAGGGAGGACAGCAGTAGTGGGAAGGAGTGGGAGGGTTTTATTTGCTGCCGGTACTGGAAGGGAATGGAGGGAGCAGGGAGGACAGGAGCAGTGAGAGAGTGTGAGAGGAGAGCCATCTGCAAGATGGCAGTGGTGACATAACTGTGCATGCACAGCATTTGCGCATGTGTAGTTGCGGTGAGTGGCATTCTGCCAATGACAAGATGGTGGCCCCAGCAGAGCTGCACATGTGTGAGAGGCTTGCATGCACAGTTCTTATCCCAGAATACAAAAGTAACAGCCAAAATAGTGCGGCTACTATTACTTCGTACCGGCCAATCATGGAGGAGTGTTACAAGCGCCATTGGACTTTTGGAAGGATACTTCCAAAACTCCAGTAGAAGGTGCCACATTTTGCCATTTTAAGGCAACAGATCAATCACAAAATGGCTGTAGACTCCGCCCACAGTTGTAAAAATGAATGTTTGACAGGCACGAAGGGGAGGAATTTAACATTATGCTGGTGCATTTTGTTATACTGTTTTTGCCTTTTGCACAGTACTTCTTACACCTTGAACGGTGTTACTGATCTCCCCCAACCCCCTCCATCCCCCAGGACACATCTGGAAAGGAGCTGTTACCAGCTCAGTATGTCTTTCCTGGGAGGGAGAGAGGGAAGGTGCCTTTCATGCAAACTGTATCCCAGAGCAAGTTACAGTATTGAGGGGGAGGACAGATTGTGTTGCTTCCATTTCAGGTACATAAGGAGAATCAAACCACACAAAGACAAAACAGAGAGAAATTAAAGAGACTTTAGGTACAGAGAGGTTAAGTGGCCTACTCAGTGTTTTCAAACATACACACACACACACATATATATATGCATCCAATCATTCACACCCACTCTCAATAGGAAACTCACCCATGTCTGACCACCTGAAGTCACAGATACTTTTAAACAAGTCTATACCTCCCCGTCCTTGACTATGTGGATGTGGTTTATCACACTGCGCCCTCCACCTTCCTGGGCAGACTGGGCACCCTCTGCAATGCTTCTGTCATTTTTCTACTAACTCCCCCTGTTGTACCCACCATTGCTCACTCTACGCCACCTTATCCATTCTTTTTCTGCCTTCACATTGCCAGAACAACTGTGCCTCAGTCATATCCAATGCTGGTTTGGGTCCCTTACCTCGTACCTTTCCTCACTCCTCTCCTCCATTCCCTCTGCCTCTTGCTCCCTCCATCCCAGGGATCCTCACACTTTCGCCATTCTTCATCCCTGCTCCTCTGCAGGGCAATCAGCCTTTTCTTGTTGTCTCTCTTCACTCTAGAACCTATTCTCATCCTGCCTCTTTTTCACTACCTCTTCTGTTTCCCTCAGATACCAGATGAAACTCCTTCTCTCTCTCTCTCTCTCTCTCCCCCTTGCTCCTGTTTTCCTCCTACCTGACTGCTGTCTTTCATTTGCCTCATACCCCAGTGTAGGTGTGGCTGAATTGCCTAGTTTTCGCTGCTTGCTCTTATTGTACTTACTTCTGCTTTAATCGTGTATCCTATTACACTTTTCTGTAACTGTGAACTGTGCCAATGCTATGTAATTGCATTTAACTGTGTATTGTGCCCCTGCCATGTACTGTATTTGCCTCCCCCATTCTCTTCCACCACATTGCATGTGGAAATGAGCCTTGGCTCAGTGTGCCTCTCCTGGCTAACAATTTTCAATTAAATAAATAAACTACCTCTTATACTCTCTCTCCACTCTTCCTCTGCCCTCCGCCCTTCTCCAATCTTCCTCTCTCCCTCTCTCTCCCTATCTTTATTATCCTCTCCCCATTCTCTACCCTCCCAACCCCTACCGCTACCTTTTTCCTTCTCTTCCCTCTTATCAGTGGCTACCCTTATTGCTTTAAACTCTAAATTCCACTAAGGAACATAGATCTGATAACATGGACTCTAATTTCCTTCATCTCTCTGCTCCTACCATTACTGCTCTTCTTACCACCCATGTAAATCTTTCCTTTCAGCTTGTGACTGTCACCTGGACCTGGAAACAGGCTAATGTCCTCCACCTTAATAAAGCGGTTAAACCCACCTCACCAGAGAACTGCTGTCTCACCTCCCTTCTCCCTGCCCTGGACAAGGTGCAGGAAAACTTGTATTCCCTATGCTCTCCTGCTTCCTTGGTTCCTCCATATCCATCATCCTTCCATCCAGTCTGGCTTCCAGAACATCACTCTTTCATATCTTCTCCAACTCACTGACTCTGTGCAGAAATGCATGTCCAAAGCCTATGCACTGAGGTCATATTCACTGATGACGAAAGCCTTTAAGGTTGTACAGATCCTCATCCTCCTGACTAAGTTGGGGGATGTAGAACTTTCTGACCTGGCAGTTGCTTGGTTGTTTTCATTCCTGCCTCTTGGCTGGCACCAGTTTGTCCAGGTTAACAATGCAGTGTCCACCCATCGCTCTTCAGGTCTGCTGTGCTTCATTCTTGGCCCCAACCTCTTCTCCATTTCCTTAACTAACCTCTATCCACCTATGTTAATTTGCACAGCCACAGGTTTGTGGAAGACACAATACTCTGCCTTGGTGAGTCTGTCGCTCCCTGAGCTGGAGTCTTTGCTTCAGCAGAATTTTCACAACATCCAACTTTGGGTCATCTCAAAGCAGCTTGTACTAAATGCCAAAAAGACTGTCTCTATGACATTTGTACAGTACTAGGCATAGACTTGTGAGGCTCTAACATACATTATTCTAGAGGACTCCAGATGGCAATTCACTTAATTCGGCACCACACTACAAATCTCTCAGTGTGTGGCTATACCAAACCCTCAGCTTCTGTACTATAATCAATGCCATGCTAAAAAACTCTTCATTAAATTTGGTGCACTTTATCTCGGCAAGTTCTGCCTTCCACATTATGTCCATCTCAAGATCATTTACAAGATGAACATGCTGGTGTTTGACTATGCAAACATTGTTTACAATGCTGCCATTAATTTCACCCTAGACAGACTGGATGCCTTTCCATCTGTTGCTTCATGCTAAATGCCCCATCTCTTGCCCGTCTGTGTTCTTTACACAGCGACCTCTCTCTCTCTCTCTCTCTCTCTTCCCTCCCTGAAGACCCATCCCATCTCACACTGCTCTTCCTTCCTGTCTAAATACTGGTCTGCCACTGTCTCCCCAGTTGTCTTCTCTTCTTATCCCTCCAACCCACCCTCCTACTTTCTCCAATCACCTGATGCTTACGCTTTTTATGTCCCTCCCTGCAAATCTACAATGGGTGGTTTGCCTGCCCTAGCCATCTTTCAGTTCTGTGGAAAAATCTCCATCTCTCCTGCCCAGCTGAGCTGCAACATTGTGTTTTCTGTGGGGGCCTGCTGCTACCTATTTCTATTGCTGGGTAAACTGGATTACCTGAAGGTTAACTGAGTTGCTCTAAGTCACACAGTAAGTGCGTGGCTTTAGTAGGGTGTGAAGCAGCAGTCTCCTGTTTTTCCAGCATGAGCTCAAGCAACCAGACCACACAGACTCCCATTTTATCAGGCAGAACGACAAAGGGAGACAAAAGACCACTCTGAAAACTCTTCCCATGGTCACATACGATAAAACTACTCTAAAATGAATCTGAATACATTAGAATGTGCATCAGAGTCTTTTGCAGGAAAATCAGAGACAGATTCAAAACTGGGTCATAGCCAGCACACCCATCGTTAGCTCTCAATGTCTAACCCATTGAACTGTAATAGTTCAGGGTTTTTTATGAATATGTTTATCTATACTTAACTGATTATCATCAGACCGAAGAATACAAACAGATAAACAGTATAATCAACACAGTCTGCAGGAAATTTAAATTTAATAATCTGGCACCTGACTGCCAAATTTAACTCCACTTCTAGAGTGCTGACTCTACACAGCCTGTTACTCATTACTACTCAAATTAAAGCCTGACATTATATGACAACTCACAAACTCATAAATTCTGGACAAATATCAGGCAATAAAAATACATGATTACTCACTAGCACTCAAACAGAAAATTGTATTCCTTCCTTAACTCATTACTCACCTACTAAAAGAGACAGAGCACTTAAACATGTGGTTGTCCTGTGTCATCCAAACTGATTTACAGTCTCATTTATTGATTTCACAATTTGTTCCCTGATGTGTTGTGCACTGTTTATCCATCTAAGGCTCCTGCTAAACTGGCCAAGACGTATAGATCAGAAGGGTATGACCCAGGGCAGGACTGTGTGATTTATGTACAGAGTATCCTACTTGTCAA
This sequence comes from Neoceratodus forsteri, assembly GCA_016271365.2. Lineage (NCBI taxonomy): Eukaryota > Metazoa > Chordata > Ceratodontiformes > Ceratodontidae > Neoceratodus > Neoceratodus forsteri. The sequence continues at coordinate 533,635,365 of CM057449.1, read as the reverse complement.
GGTACAGTCGGGTTTGGGTATACCTGTTTTTTAAGGATCATGATTTTTTCTTTTCTTTCAGTCCATTTTAAACAATAAAAGATGGTCTGGAGTATGCTATTCTAAATGTCTCAGGGCTAAAACATGCAACATTTATGTTTTTGCTTATGTGTCAGTGTGTCATTGTTATATTTTGTCCATTGTTGTTGTAAAGGTGCTCCAAACATTGGAGAAGCACTTGCAGTAAATGCAGCTCCACTACTACTACTACAAAGGTTTGTCTTTTCATAGAAACTTGGTTACCTACAGAACTCCGGTTATTTGTGATTCTGCAAGCCCCTCAAGTCCAGATGCTACCATCAGATTTAAGGATGTTACAATAGGAACAATATTATCAGTACTAGAACAGGTGATGCAGCCAAAACCTAGATCAGAATCCGGCCTCAGTATCAAGGCAATTTACTTGGACGATCTGAGTCAATCCAAGGCAGCATGTCCTGTGGGTGAGTGTAGGGGTGAGAAAACAAATAAATGGACTGAAAGCAGGCTTAAAAAGTAAAAAAAAAGCTTTATTCAAGTAATTCACTCATAGGCAGGTACCGCAGGGTCTAGTTGACTGATGTTTCACGCCCCAACTAGCACTTAATCATGGGTAACTGACACCCTATAGTAAGGTATTTAAACATACAGTTTAAAGACACAGGCCGGATATTCAAACTGCACCATTCTGAGGTGCAAGCCCTTGTGCTGCTCTCAAAATAGTTGCGCAGGGGTGTGGCGAGGCGATATTCAAAGGAATGGCGCTATTGAACGCTCTTTTGAATATCACCCCAGCCACAACCACTGTGCATGGCGCCAATCGGAACGCGCCGCAAGTTGTCAGAGTGGAGCATTCAACTTGCGGTGGCGCGATACCATCGCCATCATGCGCAAATTCCGATATTCAAAAGATGACATGCAAATGGGGCCATAATTCATGCAAGGCGCGGGGGGCCATTTGCATCTGATTAAGGTCCCATTTGCATGCCATTAGCATGTAGGTGTGCCGATCCGAGGACTTGCGCCTGGCGCCCTGCCGAGGCAGCAGCCGCGGAAATTAACGCACCCTGCAGCCCGATCACGGCAGAACGCGTGAAAACAAAACCCTCAAACACCTCCCTAATGCCCGATCGCTGGCAGAATGTGAAAACAAACCCCCAAACATCTCCTAATGCCCGATCGTGGGCAGGCAATGAAAACAAACCCCCAAACATCTCCCTAATGCCCGATCATGGGCAGAGCGTTACAAACTCCCCCAAACATCTCCCTAATGCCCGATCGCGGGCAGAATGTAAACAAACCCCCAAACATCTCCCTAATGCCCAATCGCGGCAGAACGTGAAAACAAACCCCCAAACATCTCCCTAATGCCCGATCATGGGCAGAACGTGAAAACAACCCCCAAACATCTCCCTAATGCCTGATCGTGGGCAGAATGTAAAAGAACCCCCAACCCGAATATCTCCCTGGTGGTCCAGTGGACGTAATGCTCGATCGCGGGCAGAATGTATAATAACAACCCCCAGTGCCCGATCGTGGACAGAATGTATAATAACCCCCAGTGCCCGATCGCAGGCAGAATGTAAAGAACCCCCAACCCGAATATCTCCCTGGTGGTCAGTGGACCATAATGCCCGATCATGGGCAGAATGTTACAGTAACAACCCCCAACATCTCCCTGGTGTCTAGTGTCCCCCCACCCCACCCACCCACAAGCCCACCACCGCCCCCCGGCAGCTGGCGGGTGGCAGCATCCACCCGCCTGCTGCCCCGCCCGCCCGACGCTGACTGTCGGTGGGGCTGCCGCCCATTGGTGCAGGCTAGAGCCAATGGGCATGCAGCCCGCCACCGTATGACAGTCCACATTTGTGAATGAACATCATTCACAAATCTGGACTTATCATGTACAACTATAGGCTGCAAGCCCATTGGCTCTAGCTCTACGCAACAAGCTACAGAACAATCGGCTCGACAGCGACAGGGTGGCAGGCGGGTGGGACTGCCACCTGCCGCTGCCGGGGAGGCGGGTGGTGGGGCTTCATGGGTGGGTGGGGTGGGGGGACACTAGACACCAGGGAGATGTTTGGGAGGGTTGTCACTGTACATTCTGCCGCGATCGGGCTTACGTCCACTGACCACCAGGGAGATATTCAGGTTGGGGGTTCTTTTACATTCTGCCCGCGATCGGGCACTGGGGGTTGTCATTATACATTCTGCCCAGCGATGGGCATTACGTCCACTGGACCACCAGGAGATATTCGGGTTGGGGGTCTTTACATTCTGCCCGCGATCGGGCACTGGGGGTTGTCACTGTACATTCTGCCCGCGATCAGGCATTAGGGAGATGTTTAGGCGGGGTGTTCTTTTCACTGCTCTGCCCGCAATCGGGCTGGTGGGGGGGCACAGGGACTGAGTTGGGGGCCAGCCACGGGTGGCAGCTGCTGTGTTGCGCCCTGCAATACAGCAGCTCACCTGTGGGTGGCCCTCAATTTGATCCTTTTTTTTTTGGCTCAAAGTTGTGCAGGCGCAGGTTGGGGGTTGCACCTGCACAACTCTGCACAACCCGACTGAATATCGGGCTGTGCAGTTTATGCATGGTTCCTCCCCCTCCTGTTGAGCATGCATTCATTTGCATTGCACTGTTGCTCAACCTGTTTTCAGTAGCGCAACTGCCTCCTGCTGAATATCGCAGAATGGCGCAATGTAGGACTTGAGCATGCGCAACTCTGCTGGCGCGTAGGCGCTAACCTTTGAATATCTAACATACAGTACATAGTTTTACAAATATACAAATAACTGGCAGGAAATCCATAAGGTGCAGAATACGTGTCTACAAAGTACTGGTGGAGTATGAGCAAAGTTAACAATTAAATTTGCATTCAAATACATCAATATATCCACTGGCCCAAACATAATTCTGGTAGTCAAAATTATAAAAGTTAGAAACAAGTATTTCTTTACAATGTACTGAATTCAATAGATCCCACCATCCTTGTACATAATACAATGTCGTACATAATATGGCGTACGTGTCTGAGGCCTTCGCACCCCTAAGCCCTTTTGTGGTGTAAATTATTTCCACTGCTCTGCAGAAATGCTTGATTCTGCTTTTGTTTAATTGTTGTGCCTTCCTGTGTCTCTCTCTCCAGTCAAGCCTTCCCTGCCCACAGCACCCAGTGAACACAGGGGCTACGCTCCGCCAGCGGGCTGTCTAAGACCGCAAGGCCAACCCAGGGGACCAGGAGGCCGGGAGAGACAGCCAGAAAGGTATGGGAAAGCCGCAGCCAATCGGGAGGCGAGCGCTGATCAAGCCTTGCAACCGATTGGTCCTCCTGCTCCATAGACTTCTGTGTTGAATTTACACTGCTGAAAGCTGGTCTGAGACTTGTGTTTGTTTTGCCTAAACTAACCAAAAAAAGAGCTGTTTTCCTGTAAAGATAGAGTGTTTAAGGAATTTGTTAAAAGTTTAAACTAAAATGTGATTTACAGCCTTTTGGTGGGATTTCTAGTGGGCCAGACGCTACGGCGCCCCAGCCTTTTGTGGTGTAAATTATTTCACACTGCTCTGCAGAAACACTTGATTCTGCTTTTGTTTAATTGTTGTGCCTTCCTGTGTCTCCTTCAGTCAAGCCTTCCTGCCCACAGCACCCAGTGAGCACAGGGCTGCGCTCCACCAGCGGGTGGTTGGCGACAGCAAGGCCGACCCAGGGACCAGGAGGCCGAGAGACAGCCAGGAAGGTACGGGAAAGGCCGCAAAATTTTTGCCCACCCACCCTCCCCGTGTGTTACTTTTATAGGCATCTTCCCGACGATTTCTACCTCCGCCCCCAGCGACATTCTAACCAATAATCTGTCCTTGGCCACTGTGGTGCCACCTAATCAGCAGTCCTTCCCCTGTTCTCATTGTAGATAACACGGATATCGCCTTCAAAATGGGGAGATTCCTCTTATTGTTTCTCTCTCTTTCATTTGTGGTGTTCAATGAGGAAGAAGTCATCCTGATCCATACCACACTAAATAATGCGACCCACCAGCCTAGCCTCTCTGTTACACCTCCAGTGGATGATGACCGGATCCTCACATATGCCCTACCAATGCCACATCATAATCAGTGGGGCAACCCCCTAAAAGGGACACAACTTGTCATGTACTTATTCCACTCGATGCTCCACTGTTGGGTGTATAGTTCCCCCTTACACCTGCCCACCAAATTAATACTCTGTGACACAATACAAAGTCACAACCCCAGGTGGAACACCTCAAATCAGTGGCCACCGAGCAAGAAGAGAAGGCCCAAAGTCAGTCCCCTCTTCCTGTCTCTCAAGCCCTTATGAATCTCTTATCTTCTTTTGCTGATCTGTATTGGTAATGGAAATCAAACCAGGCCCTCCGGAGGGCATCACCTCCCTGCAGACCTAGCCTCCACCAAAGGACTAAGTTTCCTACATATCAATGCATGCAGCCTCCTGAAAAAGCTTTCATTAATACAAGCCTGGGTTGCCCATACCTTGCCAGACTTTCTTGTAGTATCTGAGACATGGCTCAAACCTGCCACAGCAGATAGGGAGGTAAATCTACCCAACTACCAAATATTCAGAGCGGATCGCCAGACAAGGGGCGGTGGAGTAGCTATATATGTAAAGTCAAATATATCTGCATTCTGCCTTAGTGCAACATCGATGCCCAAAGAATTCAAATGTATATCCCTCAAAATAACTCTCTCCAATATGGCAGCAGCTAATTGGCTACAACCCCCCCTCTGCTGACCACAAGCTTTTATCCCACCTGGGGAACCTAATCAAACCGGGCCCTGAAGAAATCATAATCCTAGATGATCTAAACCTAAACTGGCTCTCCAAGACAGCTGCACCTCTAGTATCATTCTGTGATACACATGGGTTTACACAACTGATAAATGAACCAACAAGAATCAATTTAAAGAATAGAAGTAATAGCACACTACTTGACATCATTCTGGTAAACAAACCCCACCTATTCTCACACACTATAGTGCTTTTCAGTGACATAAGTGACCACTGCCTCATTGCAGGAATAAGATCATCCAGCAAACCAGCAACCCCAGTAAAATTCCTTCTGAGAAGATGCAAAAAAAATTTCAATATTGAGGGATATCTCCATGACCTAAGTCACTCTACATGCTGGCAGGAGTTTTACTTTACACATTCTGTGGAAAAAGCACACCAGGTGTTAAACAACATAATAATAGGTGCCCTTAACACTCATGCACCAATCACTAGTGTTAGAACAAAAGCAAATCTTGCAGCTGGTTTTCAGCTGACCTTAAACTGCACTGTTGGAAAGAGACAAGCTTGGAAACTGGCAAGGAAGACCAAGAACCCAAATGATTGGATGCTGTTTAGGAAGGTCAGAAATAGTTGCACTAAGAAAGTAAGGGATGCTAAGGCTGCCTTTTAATTTTTTAAACTTTCTTTATTTGTAGATTTTGATGGCAACCATACATACATTTATTTTCAAAGCTTCTGATTACATACATAGACTAAATACAGACAGGCAAGAAAGGACATGTCATTAACAAGTTATACTTCATTATGAATCTGGAATGGTAGGACAAATTTTCATCACATAGTTCATACTCCAGATAGTACCTTTGATCATAATTATTCTAGTTACATTTGAGTCTGAGCTCATCTGATTGTTTAAATATATAAGAGCCTCAAGTTTAAAGTTGATATCATTTTGTTTTGTTTTGTTTATTTCAGTTTAAGGGAGGAACACGAGCAGCCCACACCTAGAACATCTCAGTTCCGTCCTTGTCAACATTTAATATTTAGTTCAATTCCTTAGTAGGAGTAACTTTCAACTACTAACATTTGGTTTTGTTTAAGAAGAAAAAGAAAACATCCTAGGGATGAAATCTCTGGACTCATTTGTCATGTAGAGTACCCATCTCCTCCAGATTAATTGAATTGGATAAGTTTTCTGTTGAGAGTCGCTGTCAGGGCTCCAATCTATATATATAATCATGATTTCATGCCACCCTGCAAGGTGACTTCTCTTTGCGATAGCCAATTTTTGTTATTAATTTTGTGCTGCTAGCATTCAATTTTTAGAATTTACTGTACTGGGATCCCTACAACCCTAGGTATTCCATAAAAAAATAAAATGATGGGGTTATTTGTAAATTCGGGTCTATTGTGTTCTGTAGGGTCTGCCGCAGCTCCTTTAAAAATTGTTGAATTTTTGGACAGTTCCAAAAGATATGTCCCATAGATGCTGGGGAATATCCACATTTTCTCCAGCACATTGAGGCTCCCTCTCCCTGATATTTCCCCTGAACCGCTGGCGTCCGGAAAAATCTATTAAATACCTTCCATGCAAATTCTTTCCAACCAATGGACGAAGTCCCCCATTGTATTCTCTGCATTGCCCATTTCCATTGTTTATCTTGAATCTGGATTCCCAAATCCTCCTCCCATGTTTTTTTAATAGCTTGGATAGAGTCCCCCTTCCAACTGAGCAGGGCTTTCTATAGGACGGAGATTATATGTTCTCTAGGTGGGTTCCCCTCCATAGCTGATTTAAATATTTCTGCAATCTAGGGAGGTGGTGCTCTCCCAGGTGGTAGCCATATTTGAAGTGATCTGATATAGGCTCTAATCTGGAAGTATCGGAATCTATCCTGCCAGGGAATCTCGTATCTGGTAACTAGAGTTTGAAAGGCCTGAATCTCTTCTCCCTCCAGAAAATGCCAAATTAAGTGTAGTTTTTCTCCTCCCATTTCTTAAATCCTTTATCCCAGCTGGCAGGTGTAAATGATGTCAGATAAGGCACTGACAGCATTAGATGTCTCCTCTTTAGCCCTTCTATCTGATAGGGTTTTGTGCCATATATTTAAGGTGGCCTCCGTATATGGGTTCATTCCCCTTGTGTATGTTTTCTCCCTCTTTGTGTAAGTAGGGCACAATTTAAGTTCGTTAAGCCCCTTCACCCAATTCCATAGTTTTCCATCTGGCTGTGTATGAGTGATCCAACCAGTACATGATTGTTCTCAGTTGGGCGGCTTGATGGTATAATTTCAGGTTGGAAGTGATAGACCCCCTCCCTCGGGATCTGAAAAGCTGAGAGCCATATTCTCGGCCTCTCCTGGCCCCACAGGAAGCAAGAGACTCTTCTGTGTAATGTCATAAAATATGAATCTGGGATGGGCAGGGTAATGTCTGACTTAGATATAGAAGCTTAGGGAGTAGTACCATTTAATTGCCTCTATTCTCTGCCCTAGGGGAAAAGGAGTCGGGCCCATCTCTCCAAGTCTGTTTTAAGTTTTTCTAGGGTTGGAGTAAAATTGAGTGTAAAGAGCTGATCTACATAGAAGCTAAGGTGAACCCCAGATACCCAACATGAGTACGATCCCACTTAAAGGGAAAGACTCAACTATCCTCGCTGAGGGTGTGTATTGGTTTTTAAAACCTCAGTTTTAGTAGTATTTATTTTATAACCTGCTAGTTCACTGAATTCTGTTAAACAGTTCCATAGTGATTCCATGGAGTGTTCTGGGTCTGTAAGATAAATAGAGCAGGTCATCTGCATATAATGCTAGTTTATGTGTTTCTCCTCCGATCTCCCAGCCCTCACTGCTTCCTCTTGACATATCCTTTGGGCCAGTGGTTCCAAATACAGGGCAAAGAGAAGGAGAGAGGGGGCAGCCTTGCCTAGTACCTCTGTACAAAGATATAGGTAGAGACACCCATCCATTAATTTTATGTAGGCCTTGGGGTTTGTGTATATATTATTTATTGCTTTGATAATAGATTCTAGAAGCCAAATTTACTTAGGGTCATCTCCAGAACTTCCACGCTACCGGTCAAAGGCCTTCTCCATCTAGACTCATCAGTAAAAGGAGACTTTGACCAGGCAGTGGTGTAATATATGTAAGGTTCTTTTGATATTGTCCTGTGTCTGTCTCCCCAGAATGAACCCTGTCTGATCTAATGCGATTAATTTGGGTAATACATTTTCCAGGCGTCTTGCTAGGATAGCTGTATATATTTTATAGTCTATATTGAGGACTGAAATAGGTCAGAATGATTTGCATTGTGTGATGTCTTTGCCTGGTTTTGGGATACTGGAGATAACTGCGAAATTCCAGCTATTTGGGAGAGCTTCCCCTGATTGCACTGTTCTACACATCTCCAGTAGCTGGGGATTAAGTTCTGTTTTAAAGAACTTGAAGAATTCTGGGGTGTACCCGTCTGGGCCAGGAGATTTCTTTGATTTGAGTTTTTTAATCGCATTTTCTATTTCTAACATCGCAATGGGTTTCTCTAAGGAGTCTCTCATTTCTTGCGATAGTCTTGGCAATTTAAGCTTCTTTAAGTATTCTTGAATCTGTGGTTCACTCGGGTTTTTTTCAGGAGAGTATACGGTCTGATAGAACGCTTTAAAGCTGGCCAACAAATCCTCCGGTTTTCATACCATTTTCCCTGTGGTAGGGTCCCTAATCTGGGTAATGGTATTTTGTGAGGTTTGTTGCCTCAATCTGTGAGCCAAAAGGCGGGTAGCCCATGGACCTGATTCATAATATCGCTGACGCATGCTTTGCAACGCATGCTCTGTTTTAATATCAACCAGCTTCTGGATTTTTTGTTTAACTTCTCGTATGTTTGCATAGATAGAGTCATCCCCGGCTGCATGCAGTTTCTGTAATTCTGACAGTTGGGCTTGGAGTTTTTCCAACTGCTGATTATGCTGTCTCTTAAAATGTGCTGCATATTTAATACACTCTCCCCTGAACACCGTTTTTATAGAATCCCAAAGAGTGGCTTGTGAAATTTCAGGAATTTTATTCTCCCGAATTATTTGTTCTAATCGGGTTTTTGCCATATCTGTGAACTCCTTCAGATTCAGCATATAGTTATTAAATTTCCACAGGGTGTGTCCCTTTTTACTGTTCCACTCCATCTCCATCAGGAGCTTAGAATGGTCCAAAAGTGTGGATGGGATGTGTCGGCATACAGTTACTAGGTTTTGGTGTTCCCCTGATATTAAAATATAATCTATTCGAGCATACGAACTATGGGGGTGAGAAAATTGTGTGTATTCTCTCTTCCCCGGATTTTCGTGTCTCCAGGCATCCACCCAGAAGGCTTTTCTCAAATGTGCCCTGATCCCTTTGCTGATTGGGTTTTGTCTAAAGGCCAATTTTTTAGATGTGTCCACCTGTTCCCAGATTTGGTTGAGGTCTCCCCCTACAATCAGCCTCCCCCTCTGTAGTTCCACAATTTTCTGCATTAGAAGTCTAGTGACTTCCTTTGTTGACCCTGGAGGAAGACAGATCGATGCCAAGGTGATGGGTAATCCCTCCAGGTCTCCGGAAAGGATCACGAGGCGTCCCTCTGGGTCTGAGTAAGTGAAGGTTGTTTGAAATTGAATGCTTCTGGATACGAGGATAGCTACACCTCACCTCTTTTTTTGCCTGTATGATGCTGCAGCTACCTGGCTGAATCCCAATTTCTGCAGCTTCTGGTGCTCCCCTCTATTTAAATGGGTCTCTTGTAATAATACAAATGAGGGTCTTTGTCTCTTTATATCTGTCAAGATCTTATCCCTCTTAATTGGATTATTTAATCCATTGACATTATGTGAAATAATTCTTATAGTAGCTTTATCTGTCATTTAGAGATATATATGTATTATCTTGTGTTAATATTCCTTTATTGATTCTTAGTATTTTACTCTATCCTCCCATGTCTCTGTCCCTCTCAATGTAAACCATAGTTCTTTACACAGTCTGCGTATTTCACTAAGATGGTACACTGCATGTATGTCCTTAAAATTTCTGAGCTACATGCAAGCAACAGCAAACATACGATACCGTAACTTTAAAAAACCCCAAGATAATACCAACCCATTAAACTTACCATAAAGTAAAGAACTATGTACATAATGACCCCCAAGGTAGGGGAACAATTTCTCCTGTTCCCTGTAAACTCGGGTTACGAGCACCCAAGTTGGAGGAAAGGAGATCAGTGCCCTGTCTCGTTCCTCCTGGACCCTAATTATATCGGGTCCTGGCCTGATGTATTGGCCTGTCGTCACCATTTTTATCCCATCCGGATCAATAATGACTGGGGTAGCCTCCCTCTGCCCAGTTAGCAGGGGATTTGTCAGCTCCACCATGCTCACGAGGAGGAGCGTCTGAAAAAGTAGACGAATCATGAGCACTTAGACAGAGGCTCCCCCTGACCTCTTCCCAGCCCCCTGAAATATTTTTGTGATTGACTCAGAGCAAATTCCCTTCTATTTCTATTCTTTCCACTTCTGAGCAACTAAATACTAAAAGGGGGAGGCGAAAAACTTGTCATCCTAAGTGCTTCTGTGGATTTAAAGGTGCTCAGCAAAACCACATTAGGACAAAGGATATGTGCCTCACCCCCTATCCTATATCGCCCTGCAACTTTTCTTTTTAACTGATCAGTATTTAAATAACCATGCACATACGGATAATAACATTGAGGTTATGACTCAAGGGAGGCGGCAAGCTGCTGGACCCCAGCACGAGATCCAGAGCTCCCTGAATGCCTCCTCCCCTCTCCCCTCTCCCCTCATCTCACTCAGAGTTAGTGCTTCATTAGACATCTATGAGGTCCCAAATCTAGTCAGAACTCCATTTAAAGATTTGTCCTACAACCTCTCAGGAGTTAGTTCCAGTGCTCGCTGCATGGAGGGAGGGGGGATCGTGATTCTCTGTTAGTGCCCTCCATTCAACTGCCTTCATCTCGCTCCCCCAACTGCTCCTCGACGCTTTGTGTGTGGGTAAGCTAGTGCAGCATCCTTTTTATATCTTGCATGGTGTGCGATGCCGACGACTCTCCAGGTTTTCTATTGTTTTTCCTTGAAAAAGATTTCCACTGTACTTGGGTACGTAGGTGTTGGTCTTTTTGCCTCATCACAGGTTGAACATCGTGGCCCTTGTTCTTCAGGGCTTGATATGCTTCCTCGGAAGTTTGATACAGTTCTGTGCCCGAATCCCAGTAGACCCAGAGGCGAGAAGGGTAAGGGGTCTGGAATCGAACTCCTAGTGTCCTCAGTTTGCGCAAAATAGGAGCATAGGATAATCTCTGTTGTTGTATGGTAGGTGGATAGTCTTGATCAAAAAACAATCTTGCTCCGCTGTATTCTACTATTCGTTGTTTCCACGCCGTCCTTAAGATTCGTTCCTTATCTCTATAGCTGGAAAAATTTGCCACGATAGATCTGGGCCTTGCTGTCACCGAGGTGGGATTGGGCACTAAAGCCCGATGCGCCCTTTCAATTTTAAAGTTGAAGGCCTGTGGTAGATTGAGTACATGCCTCAGCAAGTCTTCTAGGAATTCACATGTATCTCCAGTTTCAGCCGCCTCTGGTAAGCCATAAATTCATAAATTGTCTCTTCAGGATCTAGCTTCAAGATCCAGGCATTTAGCGTTTAACAAGTCCTGTTGCTGAGCGATGCACACAACTGCTTGAGAGAGGCGCATCAGATCGTCTTCCGTTGTTGAAATTCTCTCCTCTGTTGAGGTAATTTGATTCTCAAGTTTAAGGATATCATTATGTAGTTGTTCGAACCCTCATTTCGTATCTGACCTTGATTTTTTTATTTCTTCTAATAGAGTCTCGAATCTAGTTCGAGATAGTGTTTCTAATTCCGTTTCTGTGTCCGCTCCGCCATATACTCATAGAGGAATCTCTCGCTGACCGTAGAACTTGCTGGGCCCAATGAAGCGGATCGGGTTGCAATTTCGTTCTTTTGCTCGAGATCTATTCCAGTCTTACCCCACTGTATGTTTTATGCATTTCTTCTTAGTTTCTTATACTTTAAGGTTGTGTGGAGTCGAATCTTTGCTGGTAGGTAAGGGGAGCTTCAGTATTAGGCGGCCATATCGTTGGTGACGTCTCCGGAAGTCCAAGGCTGCCTTTTATATGGCTGAACTTGATGCCTCTTACCACAATCCTGCTAGATTCTGGGGCACCATCAAGGGGATTCTAGGGCAGGACTCTAGCACCTCTCTGACATCTCAAGTGCACCATAATAAGGGTGTTATCTCTGATAAATGGGAAGTACTGGATGCTTTCAATATCCATTTCACAATGGCTGGCCTTGCTTTTGACACCTCTCCAGCTAATCTACTGCATCAACAACTAAACTCCCAGTATACTGAGGCTCAGAGGGCTGATTCTTCCTTTTCCTTCAAACCGTATTGCTGAAGCAAGTAGAGGATCTAATGCTGCATTTGGATACTAAAACAAAAGCGCAGGTGCAGAATCTCTTGACCCCTATTTTCTAAAAATTGCAATTCATGTGCTTGCAGTTCCCTTAACACATCTTTTTAATCTATCATTAAGCTCTGGCTCTATTCCCACGATGTGGAAAACAACCCAAGTGTTTCCCCTACTAAAATCAGGGGACCCCATGGACCTCAACAATTACAGGCCTATATCCATTCTTCCAGTGCTATCCAAGATGCTTGAGAAGTTAGTGAGCATCCAATTAAGAGATTACCTTGAAGTTACTAACCTCTTAAATCCAGCTCAATCTGGATTTAGGGCCAGGCACAGCACTATCTCTGCACTGGCCAAAGTCACAAATGACTGGCAAACCGAATTAGACAAAAAGAACAGTGTCTGTGCTGTATTCCTTGACCTAAGCAAGGCATTCGACACAGTGGACCATGAGCTGCTACTCTCTTCATTGGACTCCATAGGCTTAGACCCACCCTCTCTTAAATGGTTCAGGTGTTACCTTACTGATAGGTCACAACAGGTGAAAGCTGAAGGTGACCTATCCTCACTAAAACCACTTCTAAGAGGAGTTCCGCAAGGATCTATCTTGGGCCCTATCCTTTTTGCCATTTACATTAATACTATTGATTCAAATCTCACCAAAGCCAATGTTCACCTCTTTGCAGATGATACTGTTTTGTATGTCAGTAATCCATCGCCAATAATGGCCTGTGAAATTTTGCAAGCAGAATTCTCCCTTTTACAACATCATCTACTTGAGAAAAAGCTCCTCTTAAATGCAAAGAAAACAAAAGCAATGTTCTTCTCCAATCATACCTATACTAACACCTCCTCACTAAGCAATCTTCCCCAGCTATCCACCATCCTTGGAGAAAGACTGGACTATGTAGATAAATTCAAATACTTAGGGGTGTGGATTGACAGCAGGCTTGACTACACACATCATATTGAAGAACTTCTGAAAAAACTTCACCAGAAGCTCGGCCTATTCTTCAGAATAAAACACTTCCTAACCAGAGACTCAAGGTTGAGGCTAATCCAGGCCACATTTCTTTCACTTATTGACTATGCAGACTTCCTTTATGGTCACTCTCCTATTTCCTATTTAAGCAAATTGGATACCCTGTATCACAGAGCACTAAGGTTTATTACAGATCTTCCTTTCAACACTCATCATTGCTCTCTCTCTATGCTGCTGTTGGATGGGCATCCCTACATCTCAGAAGGAACAGAAATGCTGCACTTTGGATTTACAGAGCTTTGTCTAATAAACTTCCAATCTATATTTTAGACTGCTTTACACTGGCCACAGCTAGTTCCTATGTCCTAAGAAGCAACAACTTCATCACACTCAAGATACCCAAAGTCTACACCCGGCATGGGAGGTCTGCAATCAGCTACTCTCTAGCAATGGCATGGAATTCTCTACAGAAGACCCTAAAGTTGACCAACTTTATACCTCTAGCATCCTTTAAAAAGCTCTGCATAAGACTCTACCCTGAGAAATGCAACTGCTACCACAAGACCTAGTCCAGTCACATTCACAACCCTCCCCCTTCCAGTCAGCAACTATAATTGGTAGCTCTCCCATAAATTATCCCCTTAGTATTCCCTCCCATGCAGCCCCCTTATTTGGTATCTCAGCCCCCTATCATACCATTTTTGCAGTTTTGCTTCCCCTGACTATGATCTTCACATCAACTCCTGGCACTCACCTCAACCCTAATTACTCCCCCATACCTCCTACTACTATTAGCCATAGACCCTGTCTGAACCCCCCACCAGCCCTTCCATGTCATTTGTCAGAGGCTGTAATCACCACTTTTTTGCAGTCAGTCAATCATTATATCTGTTTGTCTGCTTTAGTTTTCCCTGGAGCCTGTAATGCTGGGTACCTTATGTTGCGTGCTTGCTTTGGCTCCTCTACTGGTTTTTGTACATACTGGATTTTTCTAGTGTATTTTCTTGTATCCTACCTTGTCCTGTTAGGGTTAATCAACCTCTGCCCTTCGATTATTGTATAAATGTTTATATTACTGAATCTGTTTTATTACAAGTGTTTTGTATATATCTGCTAATGTACCAACCATTGAACCTTGACCTTATCAGGTCCATCTTGTAAATGAGCCTTGCTCAATGATGTCCGCCTGAATAAATAAAGATTTGATTGATTGATTGATTGATTGATTGATTTAAGGCTGGCCACCTCATAACCTCAAAATCAGAAACAATTATAAATAATTCTGTACACTACCAACACAAACAGTTCAAATTAGTATACACTGGCAAAGTGCTAGTGATGTGTAAAACAGTAAAATGATCTTATAAACAATAACTATATTAAAAATGGCTAATGCTGTTATTAGCCAAGATATTTCTTTTGATAGCCAAACAGACGTGCTGCGATCAGAAACACAGTGGGGTGGTGCTGAGACAAAAGGTGAGAGACCTAAGTAAACAACAAGTCCAAAAAGCTCAGCCTCTTTTACCTGCACTTGGATGAATCTAGGTCCAAACACAGTAATATGCAAATAAATATTTTTTACGTTCTGGAGAACGAAAGGACCAACAGGCAACATACAAAACAAAGCGCTAACTAGACCCAGCGCCGACTCACAAATGAGTCTTCATCAGGGGGTAAAGGTTACATCATGGATAATACCCTTATATAGTTAGATAATTAAAGTAATTATTCAATTAATCCTTATAAAAATGCAACAGTCACGTTGTCTGTGCACAGTGTAATACCTATATTAGGTCACTAGATGGTGCTATTGTAATGCAGCACATACATTTTAGAATTGAAACACCAATATGTATATTAGCTCCAAAAGACACAGACAAAAATGATGACAAATAATGAATAAAACAATGAATGAGATGAAAAATGAGATGATTAGCCCAAACCTCCAGCAAATCCTGGTTAAAGGCAAAAGAGACTGCAAGGCAACCATAATACAGGACCTCCTAGTAAATAAGGACTAGGTAGCTGGAGAGCAGCCAGATGAGATGAAAATTAGCCTATAAAAAAGAGAAAAAGACATTATTTCGCAAATACAACATATAATCTTTGATCTCTATTTTAAACATATATAAAGAGCACACATTCATCCTAATATCATATCAGAATCCTGATTTATATAGCTCAAATTATTTTAAAAAAGGTTTCAAATCCCACTTGTCATTAAGTCCCTGTGGTTTCACACTATGTAAAATGTGGATCCAAAAACTCTCACGTTGTAATAATAGATTAGGTCTGTCACCTCCATTTTTCATTTGTGACACATGTTCCAGTCCTATGAATTTCAGACTATCTGGTTTAGACTTACATAGATCTGAAAAATGTGTACTTACAGGAGTGTCTTGTTTATTATTCACAATTAAGTGAATATGCTCCTGTATTCTTTGTTTTAGAGGTCTAACAGTCTTACCCACATAAATCAAATTACAAGTACACCATAATACATAAACAACATAGGGCGTATAATGTGCTGCATTACAATAGCACCGTCTAGTGACCTAATATAGGTATTACACTGTGCACAGACAAAGTGACTGTTGAATTTTTATAAGGATTAATTGAATAATTGCTTTAATTATCTAACTATATAAGGGTGTTATCCATGATGTAACCTTTACCTCCTGATGAAGACTCATTTGTAAGTCGAAGCGCTGGGGCTAGTTAGCGCTTTGTTTTGTATGTTGCCTGTTGGTCCTTTCGTTCTCCAGAACATAATAAATATTTATTTGCATATTATTGTGTTTGGACCTGGATTCATCCCAGTACAGGTAAAAGAGTGCTGAGTTTTTTCAGACTTGTTTCTTTTGATAGCCAATGTTGTAATCAATAGATAAATACCATTTCTGTTATAAAAAAAAGTTCCAAATCAATATAATTGGCTTCATTTTAACAACTGGTGTACAATATCTCATCAATCATACAGCAAGTCAGATACCCAGAGGATCGGGTGTGGGGAGAGTGTTTTATGTTAGAAATGGTCCTAATCCCACTCTCTCATTTAAACATGAGCACTATACGTGATTTGTTTATTTAAAATCTGGTAAGACCATGAGCAAAACCTTCCCATTTTCATAGATGACCAGATATAAAAAAACAATAATAAAGTACAAAAGTTCAAAATAATAAACTACAAAGGTTCAATCAGTTCATACAAAGACACATAACTAAATACCTAAACACTCCAGACAGAATAGTACAGTATTGTACAATATATAAAGAGACCAACTACATTTACAGCAAACCGAAGCAAGTAACAATGTTTTTAAGATTAGATTTTAAAACAGTTAAACTTGACATAACAACAGTAAGGCTTTGGGATAATGAGTTGTAAAATTTAGGTAGTAGAAACAACAAAGAGCTTTGTCCTAGGCTAGTTTTAAATTAGGAACAGCAAAATAAGAAGACAAGTGAGCTCCTGTATTTATCAGCGAGATTGTTGTTTGGAAAAACTGTAGCAAAGTTTCTGGGACTTTCCTTAATGCTACCTTATTTGCAAAAAAAACCAAAAAAAACAAGATGCAATCTAAACCTGGTTATAAAAACGGGCCCCTGAAGTGAATTTAAAAGAACACAATGATGTGTACGGGCAGGCACTTGAGTAACAAATCTTGCATATTGATTGGACAAGGTCCTTGCTCTAGAAATTTCAACTTCACAGGCAGCAAAATATTATTGTATTCCATAGTATATAATTGGAAGCAAAAAAACACTGTGACAAAATAAGTCTGGTGGATGGTTTTGAAAATGGATTAAGTCTAGAAAGAGGGCCCAACCTCTGATGAAGAATCTTAGTAATACATGGAATATGAAAATTATAAGTAAGTGAGCTGTCAATAAATAAACCAAGATATTTGAAAACTGAAATATGCATAAAACTAATACTATTTAATGTTTTTATGTCATGCTCGGTATTCACTGGCACTTTTCTTTATATGTTATGGAAAACCATAAATTTGTTTTTTGGAGTGCTTAATACAAGTTTCCTTGATAGGAACCATTGCTGCATTAGATCAGTCATGTTGGATTTTCTCCTTCAGTTCTGTTAGACTATCTCCACTTGTGAAGATCACCGCATCATTTGCAAGTAATAAGATATTGGTTCTTGTCAAGACCATTGGGAGAGAATTAAAGAACAAACTAAATAATAATTAAAAAATAAATACAGATCCACATTGCTTCTCTCTGGAGTGGTAAATTATCCACATTTCCCCCTCTGGGACCAAGTCATACCTTTTCTATCTCCAGGAACGTAAACACGCATTTCTGTCATTTTCTAAGATGTTGCATGCCAATGCATTTTCCTGAATGCCCCTATGTATCTCACCAATGTATTCACCCACTCTTGTTTTAAATTTCCTTGCTGTCTTGCCCACATACAACTATTGACAACTATACTGGGCTAGATACAGTAGATAACATTTCTGTGGAAAAAGCTATAAAGTGTCCAATCTGAAATGTCATCGAATTACCAGGGACTCTAAAGGATTTGCATACATAGAAACATAGAAACAGAATTTGATGGCAGATAAGGACTGCTTGGCCCACCTAGTCTGCCCATTTTCCTACTTAATGCATCCACAACCCTCTCCATAAAAAAATACTTCCTCACATTATCTCTGAGCCGTCCTCACTCTGTCTTCAAATTGTGTCCCCTTGTTCTTGCACATCTCTTTTTCTGAAAGCTGCTACCCTCTTGGACTTTGTTGATTCCCTTAAGGTACTTGAAAGTTTCTATCATGTCCACCCTCTCCCTCCTTTCCTCGAGGGTATACATATTAAGATCCTTTAGTCTCTCTTCATATGTCTTCTAGTGCAGACCCTGCACCATTTTAGTTGCCCTCCTCTGGACAGCCTCCACCATACCTCTCAACCTGCTGCCTCATAAATCAGGGACAGGACTTAAAAAAATCAGGGACATAGGACCAAAATCAGGGACACATCTTCAAAATTAGAGATATCCACCCAGAAAGCTGGTTGAATATGGGGCTTAGTGCAAAATGCATTTTATAAAGAAGAACAAGTCTGTAACTTTAATGCTTGACATTGTTTTGTGCTTACAGTCCCCACTGTTTAGCCACAAAAACACACATTTTAGGAGGGACAGAATAAAATTTGAGGCAAAATCAGGGACATCCCTGAAATTCAGGGACACTTGAGAGGTATGGCCTCCACCCTGTCTATGTCTTTGTGAAGATGGGGTCTCCAGAACTGCACACAGTACTCCAGATGGGGTCTCACCAATTGTCTGTACAGAGGGATAACAGCTTCTTGTTTTCTACTGGTGTGCCTCTCCCTATGCATCCCAGTATCCTCCCAAGCCCTCCTTACTGCCTTCTCACATTGCTTACCCACCTTTAGGTTATCTGATATAACTACCCCCAGGTCCCTTTCCATTTTTGTTGTTGTCAGTATCTCACCCCCATTGTGTACTCTTTCCCTGGGTTTTTGTTTCCCAGGTGCATTACCTTGCACTTCTTTGCAATGAATCTAAGCTGCCATACATTTGACCATTTCTCCAACCTTGCCAAGTCCTTTCTCATCCTTTCCACCCCACCTTGTGTATCAACCCTGTTGCAGATCTTTGTGTCATCTGCAAAGAGACATACTTTTCCTTCCAGTCCCTCTGCAATGTCACTTATAAAGACATTAAAAAGGACCAGACCCAGTACTGAACCCTGTGGTACCCCACTAGTAACCCACCTTTCTTCACTGTGGACTCCATTTACTATTACCCTCTGTGTCCTGTTGTCCAGCCAATGTTTTAACTAGGCTACCACCCTGGGACCCACTCCCAGGCTGGCTAATTTGTTTATTAATCTTTTGTGTGGGACTGTGTCAAACGCCTTGCTAAAGTCTAGGTAGGCCATGTCCACAGCCCCTTCCTGGTCTACTACTTTGTTCACCCAGTCAAAGAAATCAATTAGATTAGTCTGACATGACCTTCCCATTGTTAATCCATGCTGCCTTGGGTCCTGTGCCCCACTGGCCTCTAGGTACTCAACAATTCTTTCTTTCAGAAGTGATTCCATCATTTTCCCTACCACTGAGGTCAAACTGACAGGTCTGTAGTTTCCTACCTATTTCTTACTCCCAAGTTTGTGAAAGGGAATCACATCCACCCTCCTCCAGTCCTCAGGTACCACACCATCCTTCCATGATTTGTTAAAAAGGGTAGTCAGAGGTGTTACTAGTTCTCCACTTAGTTCTTTTAGAATTCTGGGGTGAATGCCATCAGACCCCATTGCTTTGTCCACCTTCAGTTTTAGGAGTTCTTTCAGAACTCTTTCTTCTGTGAAAGGACTGATATCACCCCCTATCCAGAGTGCTTCTATTGACTGGATTAGGTACCTCCCCCTCCTCTTCTTTTGTGAATACTGAGCAGAAGTATTTGTTCAGTATCCCTGCTTTTTCACTGTCCCTCTCTGCCCGCCCACCCTCCTCTTTATTCAGCCTCAGTACCCTTCCTTTTGTCTTTCTTCTCTCCCTAATGTACCTATAAAAGGTTATATCTCCCTTCTTAACTGAGATGGCTATCTTTTCCTTGATTTGGGCCTTTGCTATTCTGACTGCCTTCCCCACTTCCTTCTGCTTTAAATGGTACAGTTCTCTGTCTGCTCCTTCTGTGTTTCCTTATACTTGCTGAACGCTGTCTTTTTCTCCCTAACCTTCTCTGCCACCTCTTTTGAGAACCATAGTGTTTTTTTCTTTCATTTTGATTTGTTTATTTGCTTCACACAGAGGCTTGTTGCCTCTGTGATGGCAGTTCTGATGTTTCCCCATTGTTGCTCCACCCCTCCTTCTTGCCTGTTTTTTTTTTCCAATTGTTTAAAAAGGAGTAGCACACTAAGCTGAAAGCTTATTTACAGGTGCAACCTGGGAGCATAGGAAAGTTAAGTGACTTGCTCAGGGTCACACAGTATGCAAGTGGGGGCTGGGGGATTCAAACCCAGGTCTCCAGATTTGCAGCTCAGAGCCTTAAACCATTGCACTATACTGCCTCTCTGTTTGCTAGTGCTATTTTGAGGCACTAGTCCATTTTGACAAAATCAGCCCTTCTGAAGTCCAGTGCCTTCACTTTTGTGTGGCTTGACTCTACAGCTGAGTTTATCGTGAACCACACTATTTGGTGCTCACTTGTTCCCAGATGGCTACCTACTTCTAGATCTGTCCCCATTTGAGAGTACCAAGTCTAAGATTGCTCCCTCCCTAGTGGGTTCCAATACTAGCTGTCTGAGGCATGCCCCTATAGGGCATCAAGAATGTCCCTGCTCTTGGATGTGGTTTCAGCAGAGGTCCTCCAGTTAACATCTGCATATTCAGGTCCCCATCAGCAATAGCTCCCTTTCTCTGTCATCTTAAGGATGCCTTCTATCATTTCCTTGTCCATGTCCTCCCCTGAGGCGGGGTTTGTATACAACCCCTGTGCAGGTGTGTGCTATTTCCAGACTCCAGGGTTGCCCATGGTGTCTCCTCTCCTCCCTGTTTCCCCTTTCGTTCTGTTGCTTTGATCCCTTCCCTTACATAGAGAGTTACCCCTCCTCCTCTTCTACCATCCCTGTCCCTCCTGTAGATTGTGTACCCTGGTATGTTGACATCCCAGTCATGATTCTCTGTGTACCATGTATCTGTGACTGCCACAATATCCAGGCATCCCTCTTCCATTAAGGCCACCAGGTCAGGAGCTTGTTACCTAGACTATGGGCATTGATACTCATTACCTCCATTTTTGATGGCCTTACCCTTTTGCCCCATCCCTGTCCTTACTGCCTTTTTCTCCATTTACCCCTGCCCTTCTCCCTATCAACTTCTCTATCTTGGTGTTTACCTCACTAACTACCCTGATTTTTTTTGGGGAGGGCTAGGATTTCCTGTTCCTTTCAGTGCCTCCCATTAGCAGGTTTAAATGCTGCCAATGAAGCATTTAAACCTATCACCCAGGATCCTGGTTCCCTCCTGGACAGATGCAGATCATCATGCCAGTATAGGCCTGCATCCCTCCAGGTGGACCCCAGTCCCCAATGAAGCCAAAACTCTGAGTTCTGCACCAATTTTCAACCACTGATTGAATCCCATGGTGTGGAGCACCTTAGCCTCACCCATGCCATAGACAGGCAGTGCCTCTGAGAAGGTTACCATGGGTGCTACTTGTCTAAGGCCCCTCCTCAACTCCACAAACTTGTCCTGCACTGCTCTGATCCCTTTCGCAGTCAGGTCATTTGTCCCTGGGTGGACAATGACATCCAGCTTACTCCCCCATGCAGCTGCTCCTGTGATCCTGAGGATTCACTCCCTGTCCCACAAAGCCATGGTGTTAGGCAGGCACCTTACCTTCCTCTCCCCTCCCTCCCCCAGGTCTACCCTCCTAACAATGGAGTCCCCCACCAGGAGTTGTTTCTTTCCCCTGTGGGATCCCATGTCACCCACCTGTGGGTCTCCTTGTGAAGGTTCCAGCATCCTCCTTGGTCTCCAATGTGGGAGCCTCCATAGAGGAACCACACTCTGCCAGAATGGCATATGAATTGTGGAGAGGTACAACTGGAGGAATGCGCCTCTGTTCCACCACCTTCACCCTCCCTGAGCCCACTGTGGTCCAACCACTCCTCTTTCTTGGCAACCTCTGAGGCAGCGGTGGTGGCCCTGGTGGTCCCTGGCTGCTGGTAAAGGAGGTCCCCCAAATCCTAGCCAACTCGGCCTGGAGATGAGCAACCTCCTCCCTCAGCCCAGAGAGGTGCCTGCAGATGGGACAACACAGCATCCTGCAGAACATCTCCCGGAAGACTGCTGCTTCACAGCCACTGCACTGCACCACTCCCATCATGTCTTAACTGTTGTTTTGTATACTTACTCTTTCCTCTCTCTGTTTATTTTTTTATATAATTTTTTTTCTCCCTATTTTCCTACTGCTTCCGTGCCCTTAAAGCTCCTGATCTTCCTGTTCTGTGACAGGAAGTTCCTATATTTTTCAGTAGTCTCCTTCCTACTTGCTCAAAGTCAGACCTCCAGCTGCTAGGGTGTGATGGAGAGCTACTCTTTTCCTTCTAGTGTGTATACACAATTACTCCCTACAGATGTGGTAATTCTGTACACACAATTACCACATTTGTATGTGCCCCAAGGTGGATTTGGTAGCCATGTATCCTCTCCCCTCCCCCTCTCTGGGATGTTGGATGATATTTACAATGCAGTCTCCCAAGTTACTGGCATGCCTGTATATGACTCTAGGAAAATCCCTTCTGTGTTTGCACAGTGTTGGATCAGTCTGCAATATGTGCCAGTTTTAACAATTACCACTACCTTGTGTGACTGAATACCATATGGAGCAACAAAACTGATTGGGCCAGATTTTAGAACACTTAGGAGTGACACAAGCCCTGGGTGCACCAACAATATATCACACCGTGCTTGCAGTGTTCTAATGGGATTTTCTATCACATGCTGCAATTGCCACAAGTTATGACATCTGTTTGCAATCTAGTGTTCAATCCCAAGGATTGTTTTTACGAGCTTGTGACAGCTGCTGTAAATCATGTAACGGGTCGTGAACTGTGTCCAACCTACTGACATCTAAAGCAGTTGTGGCAAAACGCATTTGGTGCACCACTGATTTCAAAGTGTGATGGCGCAGGGTTTGACACACAAGAACTGTGCTACCCTTTGAAAATTCAGTCCATTCTGTTGCCATTAAATCCTTCCCATCTATTACTGGGCCTAAGCAGTCCCTGTCTACTTTTTGTTTCCATAGACTTATTCAGCAGCCTTTCCGAATATCCTCATGCTCTAATCCTGTTTTTCATTTCATCTGCTTTCAGAGCATAATCCTGTCCATCCAAGCAAATCCTCTTTATTCTATAATAAAAGCAGCTGCCAGGTTGCTGACTGGTTTTTCAAAGTTTAGCCATGTGATCTTGGTGCTACATGTTCTGCACTGATTGCCAGTGAAGTGGCGAGTTACCTTCATGGTAGGTCTTGTATCCTATAAATCCCTACATGGGATGGGTCCTATCTGTTGGAGTGCCTACATCCTGTTTCATCCTTATGCAACCCCCTAGTCCTCCAGGAAAGGCCTCCTTTTGATCCAGAGGGCCAAGCCAAAATCCTGTGGAGACTGCACTTTTGAAGTAACTGGCCCTCTGCTATGGAATTCTTTGCCTAGGGAACTGAGGGAAGCCCCCCACGGTGGAGGCCGTTAATGAGAGGGCTTAGCCTGAGGCTCAATGGGGAATAACTCCTTCCCACAAATGTAATATAAACCAGCTTCTCCCTGACACCCCCAACTCTAGTGTTTGGAAAAAATCCTGTCTGAGCTCCAGCGTGCATGTATGCTGGTTTCCTTCTGCCCCATTTCCATCTTTCCCTTGTTGTTTGTCTACTGTACTTTGTGCCTGTTCCCTGTTCCTTGCCCCTTGGTCCCTGCCTGGTTCAGTGAGTGTTTGTTCCTATCTTTCTGTTGCCTGTTTGCTTGTTTATTGTTTTGCTGGCTGTCCCGCCCTTCCGTTTCACACACACCCCTCTCCATTTTCCACGCTCCCCCTCTCCTCTGCTGGTTCAGTCCCTGGCCTCACACTGTGGTTCTGTTCTGCTTCTGTTTTTATCTTCTGCGTAGCCTGCCACATTGTCCTCCGTCCCCCATGGGCCACTTCCTTCTCTGTTTTCCTCCCCCCCCCGATGTGCTTGTTTCTGCTCCAACTGGCCTTCTCCCTGGTGCACCAGGTGTACTTCGTTTTACCATTCCTATTAATTTCTTCTTTTGTAATCATTCACCTTTTGTACCTTTTGCTAGTTGCAGGGTGTAGCCAGGATTTGGTGGGGTTCCAAATATTTCTAGGGGTCCAGGGCATGCTTCCCAGAAAATTTTGAACATTTAGGAGTTAAATAGTGCAATTTCATGCATTTATAGGCAATAACTGTGACTTGGACTGGGAAAGGGATGAGACTGACAACTTGACTTTTGATGCAGTTAAAAATTCAAGCTGTTAGTCTCATCCCTCCCCAGTTTGACTTGAACTCAGGATTCTTTTCTCCCTTTTTATATTTCCATCTTTCTCTTCTCTAGATCTGCCTATTCCTCTGTGTAAGGAAGGCACAATGATCTTCTCTGTAGATGACCCCTATGTGAAAGAACATCCCTTTAGAATACAGGAAGAACTGACATACGCTCTTTTATCAGCCATAGTTTTTCTTTTTCTTTTCCCGCGGCCCCACAATCTCCATTCCTAACTGTGGCTTATTTGTTTTAACTGGGTAAGGAGATGGACCTAGACATAAATCCTTAAAAGCCATATTTTTCCTTTTTTTTTCTTTTCCTGCCCCATCATCTCCATTCCTGACTGTGGCTTTCCCTTTCTACCTTTTGCCACTGATTAAAGTTGCGCTGCCTGCAGTTTAAACCAGGTGAATGCTGCCATGACTACAGTATGGCGGGGACAGTTTCCAACTCTTGAGCTTTTTTTTACAGTCTGTCTCCAGCCATGATGACCACCGTTGAGACATTGCTGCGCAGGGAGGAGTGACTGATGACTATCAGGAGTCAGGTTTTGAATTTAATTTAATATTAGTAAGCAGCGGCCATGAAGAAGCAAAGAGGCCAGCTGCACTGATCACACACGTGTGCACACACACACACACACACACACACACACACCTACTACTACTCTCAAGACTGGTAGCGGAAAAGTGCCTGAGTGTCACATGAGTCTGCATGCACTACTCAGACCAACCACATTTTATTTATTTAGCTTTTGTTGACCAGGTAAGTGCATTAGACAAATCCTGCCTATTTTCAGGCACGACCCGGGGGAAGGGGGATACAGATGCATGCCAACTGACCTTGAACTAGATCAAGCTGTTGGTGGATTTTTAGTGAATGAGGAAATTTGGCCAGGACACGGGAAATTCCTGCTCTTTCGATAAGTGCCATGGGATCTTTAACATCCACCTGAACTACCACCAATCAGGCAGATGGGACCTCGGTTTAATGTCTCATCCGAAAGACGGCACCTCAGAAATGCAGCACCCCTCTCATGCTGCATTACAGTGTCAGTACTGGGATATTAACCCAAGTGCCAGATGTGGGAACTGAACCCACAGCCCTCTGATCTCCCGGCCTCAGAGGCGAGTGTGCTACCTACTGAGCCACTGACACTGACACACATGACCACCCCTTTCACAGTCACCTGACCAACACTGGACCCATCAAGCCGAGGCTCCTTGTCTGTCCCCAGCAGGAGGCGGGGCTCATGCTACATATTCATAAGTCAATGGCGGCCTCCTGTCCCACTAGTGGCACTTTAAATTGTTCATTTTCTGATACTGATCTGGCGGCTGCTGTGAGTAAAATTGAAGAATCAGATTTTGGCAAGCCAGGGCTGGGGCAATTTGGCAAGTGAGCTGGGGCAATTTTGGCAAGTGAGTGGAGGGTTTACAACTGCAGTTTTGGAGTTTTGACAAGTGGGGGGTGGGTGGGATTTTCAATGCAGTTGAAGGGAGGGTTTCTGTGCTCCCAGGACCCCCCATTACACCTATGAGCAGGGCCCCTACTTTTCTGCGGCACAATGGGACCAAGTTCTGTATCAAAACTACCATTTGCCACAAGAACTTCTCGTGGTGGTTTGTAATTTCTGTGGAAGTTCTGCAGCACTAACTGCTCCTTCCATCCCTAGGGACATCCTTGTGCAATATCATACATCCACATAGCCACCATGTGGTCCTGGTGTGCAGCAATGCACATGAGAGTGTGCAGAGGTAAACTACTTCCTTCCCAAGGTGTAGAACTCTGTGGAGTCAGAGCTGGGATGCTGGTCACACTGAGGGCACCCTGGCACAGACTGGGTCTGCAATACAGGAAGCCCCAAAGTGGGGAAGTACCTCTCCTGCAGACTAGGTGGGTGTATGATATTGCACAAGGATGTCCCTAGGGATGGAAGGAGCAGAGAAGGGACGTCTCCACAGGGCCATGGGGGATAGAACTGGGGGGAGCAGGGAAAACTGAAGTAAGGTGCCTGCCTGGTGCCATGGCTTGGAGGGACAGGAAGTGCATCCTCAGGATCACGAGAACAGCTGCAAGGGAGTCTGAGCCGGACATCATTGTCCACCTAGGGACAAATGACTTGGCTCAACATGAGATTAGAGCAGTGCAGAAAGACTCTGTAGAACTGGGGAGGGGCCTAAGACAAGTAGCACACACACAGTATCCTTCTCAGAGGTGCTGCCTGTCAATGGCATGAGTGAGGCAAGGGTACTTTGCACCATGCAGTTTAATGAATGGTTGAAAAAATGGTGTGGCGCACAGGGGTTTGGCTTCATTGGGGATTGGGGTTCCACCTGGAGGGACACCAGCCTATACTGGCAGGATGGTCTGCATCTGTCCAGGAAGGGAACAAGTCTTTTGAGCAATCGGTTTAAATGCTTCATTGGCAAGCTTTTAAACTAGTCAAGGGAGAGGCACTAATAAGCAGCAGGAAAATCCCAGCCTCTCCTACAAAACAGGTACTAAATGAGAAAAGACCAAGGTAGAAAGGTCAGTGGGGATGCTGCAACAGAAGGTAAAGCCATCAAAAAATGGAAAGCAATGAGTACCAATGCCCATAGTCTGAGTAACAAGCTTCCTGAATTAGTGGCCTTGATGGAGGAGGAACATCTGGATATCGTGGCAGTCACAGAAACATGGTTCACAAAAACCATGACTGGGACGAAACATACCAGGATACACTATCTACAGGAGGGACAAGAGGGTAAAAGAGGAGGAGGAGTAGCTCTTTACATAAGGGAAGGAATCAAAGCAACAGAACAAAAGGGAAAACAGGGAGGAGGAGAAGAAGCACTGTGGGTAAATTTGGAGACCGGCAATGGCACCACAATCCGCACAGGAGTTGTATACAGACCCCCTTCTCATGGGGGAGGAAATGGACAAGGAAATGATAGAAAGTATACTTAGAATGGCAGAAAAAGTAGAGATATTGCTGATGGGCGATCTGAATATGTCAGATGTTAACTGGAGTGCAGTTGCAGCAGCCACTTCAAAGAGTGGGGTTATTCTAGATGCCCTACAGGGGGCATGCCTTAGACAACTAGTATTGGAGCCCACTCGAGAGGAGCAATCTTAGACCTGGTTCTCTCAAATGGAGATGAAGAGGATCACAGATGTAAGTGGGTAGCCATCAGGAACTGTCAACCATCGAACAGTATGGTTCACAATAAACACAGCAATAGAGTCAAGCCATACAAAGGCAAAGGTACTGGACTTTAGGAGGGCTGACTTTGCCAAAATGGGTGAGTGCCTAAGGAATGCACTAGCAAATGGGCAGGAAGGAGGGTGGAAGAACAATGGGAATAATAAAACTGCCATCACAGAGGTAACAAGCCTTGTGTGAAACAAATAAACAAAACTAAACGATGTAAGAAACCACTATGGTTCTCAAAGGAAGTGGCAGTGAAGGTTCAGAGAAAAGAAAGCTTTCAGGAAGTACAAGGAATCACAGAAGGAGCAGAACAGAGAACTGTATCAGTTAAAAGCAAAGGAAGCTGGGAAGGCAGTCAGAACAGCAAAGGCCTACACCGAGGAAAAGATAGCCAACTCAGTTAAGAAGGGGATAAAACTTTTATAGGTACATCAGGGAGCGAAGGAAGACCAAGGGAGGATAGTGAGGCTTAATAAAGGGGGAGGGTGGGCAGAGGGTGACTGTGAAAAGGCAGAGATACTAAACAAATATTTTTGCTCAGTATTTACAAAGGAAGAGGGGGAGGTACCTAAAACAAACAGTAGAAACACTCTGGATACAGAAGTTGATACCAGCCCATTTACAGAAGAAAGGGTTCTGAAAGAACTCTTAAAACTGAAGGTGGACAAAGCAATGGGGCCTGATGGGATTTGTCCTAGAATTCTAAAAGAACTAAGGGTAGAATTAATGACACCACTGACTACCCTGTTTAACAAATCATGGGAGGATGGGGTGGTACCCGAGGACTGGAGGAGGGCAGATGTGATTCCCCTTCACAAAAGTGGGAGCAAGGCAGAAGCAGGAAACTACAGACCTGTTAGTTTAACCTCAGTGGTAGGGAAAATGATGGAATCATTTCTGAAGGAAAGAATTGTCGAGTATCTAGAGGCCAGAGGGGCACAGGACCCAAGGCAGCATGGATTCACAGCAGAAAGGTCATGCCAGACAAATCTGATAGATTTCTTTGACTGGGTGACCAAAGTAGTAGATCTGGGAGGGGATGTGGACATGGCCTACCTAGACTTTAGCAAGGCATTTGACACAGTCCCACTCAAAAGATTAATATACAAGTTAGCTAGCCTGGGAGTGGGTCCCAAGATGACAGCCTGGGTAAAAAATTGGCTGGAGAATAGGACACAGAGAGTAATAGTAAATGGAGTCAACTCTGAAGAAAGGGGGGTTACTTGTAGGGTACCGCAGGGTTCAGTATTAGGATCGGTCCACTTCAATGTCTTTATAAGCTACATTGCAGAGGGACTGGAAGGAAAGTATGTCTCTTTGCAGATGACACAAGATCTGCAACAGAGTTGATGCACAGGTGGGTGGAAAGGATGAGAAGGACTTGGCAAGGTTAGAGGAATGGTCAAATGTATGGCAGCTTAGATTCAATGCTTAGAAGTGCAAGGTAATGCACCTGGGAACAAAAACCCAGAGGAAGAGTACACAATGGGGTGAGATACTAACAACAACAAAAATGGAAAGGGACCTGGGGTAGTCATATCAGATGACCTAAGGTGGGCAAGCAATGTGAGAGGGCAGCAAGGAGGGCTGGGGGATACTGGGATACATAGGGAGAGCATCACCAGTAGAAAACAGGAAGTTATTATCCTCTGTACAGACAGCTGGTCAGACCCCATCTGGAGTACTGCGTGCAGTTCTGGAGACCCAGTCTTCGCAAAGACATAGACAGGATGGAAGCTGTCCAGAGGAGGGCAACTAAAATGGTGCAGGGTCTGCACCGGAAGGCATATGAAGAGAGATTTAAGGAGCTTAATATGTATAGCCTCGAGGAAAGGAGGGAGAGGGGGGACATGATAGAAACTTTCAAGTACCTCAAGGGAATCATTAAAGTCCAAGAGGGTAGCATCTTTCAAAAAAAGAGGTGTGCAAGAACAAGGGGGTACAATTTGAAGATAGAGGAGGTGTGCTCAGAGGTAATTTAGAAGTATTTTTCACAGAGAGGGTTGTGGATGCATGGAATGGCCTTCGGAGGAGGTCGTGGAGTCAAAAACAGTGGTGGAATTCAAGTATGCATGGGACAGTCATAAGGCAATTCTGGGGGGGGTAGGAAGAAGTAGGCTGCTGGTTAACTAGGATCTGCAGCTTATCCAGTAGGCAGGGAAATGGGCAGACTGGGTGGGCCAAGCGGTCCTTATCTGCCGTCAAATTCTATGTTTCAATGTTTCTCTCACAGTGTCAGCTTGTCATCCTGACTTCACTTTCATGGCAGTAGTTATAGCAATCAGGATGGTGGAAAGCACAGTAATACTAGTTCAAAAAATAACAGACTTATAAAAATAATTTTATGCCTAAAAAAGCAAAACAAATGTCTCTCCCTTAAGGTCCTAGCCTGTTGCATAAATGACATATGCAGAGGGGATCTTATGTGATAAACAAGGTATTTCTATCTTTCCCACTAATGAGATTTCCACTGTCTATTACTTCTATATTTGCATGTGCTTCCTACACCGATCATGAGGTTCCCACTGTGTATCACTTATATATTTATATGCAATCTTTAACATATATACAAATATGTGAGTGTGGTGAGAGAGACATAGATACTGTGTGTGTGTGTGTGTGTGTGTGTGTGTGTGTGTGTGTGTGTGTGTGTGTGTGTATGTATATATATATATATATATAGAGCAAAAACTCTGTTTAATGCATTAATTAGGGTTGTTCCACAGCGACAAAGTGAGGAAATTCGCTGTTGGGGTTGAAACCCCTTGGACCCCCGCCCCACCCCCAGCCAGCATTGGGGTGCGCATTGGGATCGTCAGCCTAACTCTCACCCATGACATGTGTAAAGCAGCAGTAAGTATGGAGAATGGGTTGAGGTTGGGACCCGACTGTCCCAATCTCACACTAGGGGTGGCAGAGAATCAAGGTTTCAAGCATCTGAACCTCACTATCATGTCAATACGATGTTAACTACCTATTCCTTCTTTGAGAATGATAACAAGAAATAGTGAATGTAATGCAGCAGGCGGGCGGGGCCCGATGTGTTGTGGCATACTAGGGACAACAACGCAAAACAGAAAAGCTAACAGTGGGCGCACATGGTAACACAAGCATGAATGAGAACAGAAAGGGTAATTCACATGGTGGCGTAGACGGGAATGGTCTGCCACGTGATGTGTTGTCATATAGTAACATGGTGCTTGCAAACAGAAATGTCAATGGGC
Organism: Neoceratodus forsteri; assembly: GCA_016271365.2. Taxonomy (NCBI): domain Eukaryota; kingdom Metazoa; phylum Chordata; order Ceratodontiformes; family Ceratodontidae; genus Neoceratodus; species Neoceratodus forsteri. Next base: position 533,604,664 of record CM057449.1, on the reverse strand, counting down.
ATGGTGATGTAACGTGAAACAGTAAGATAAACAGTACTGTAGACAGAAATGGCAAAATAACAGAAAGCATAGCGCAAATGAAAGCATAAAGGATAACGCATGGTGGCGCAGGCGCCAATGGTAAGTGAAACTGGAATATGGATCTAGCCGAAAGGGCAACAGTAACAGTAATGTAAGCGCACAGGCTGGTTTTCCCAAAACCTGCATTGAGAAAGACAGTGAGTACAAATAATGTATGCAAAATTATGAGTATCGGCGAAAATGAGATCTTGGAATACTAAATACATTATATCTCAGGAACCGATTGACGTAGAAAAAAATTTAAAAGTCATATTATTTACAACTGTCCTGGCTAATTTGAATCTTAACCCATTATGGGGCCAAGAAGTTTCAACTAAAAGTCCGATTCTCGCATCAAAGCTTCCCAGATACCGGCCTGAAAGGCGCGGGCAACCGTAATGTTATCCTATGGGAAAAAAGAAAGTTCGAGCGCCATAACTTTGCCTCCTGTAATGTTTTTTCACCAAACTACTGAAAGGCACATCTGTGGGCTGTTGGCTGTCTTCCCTCCAAATTTCAGGAAAAAGGACCAAACCGTTATTTTGCAGCAGGGCTCCAAATGATTTCTGTTAAGTGTCGGGCGCCATAATGTTATCCTATGGGAAAAACCGTCAATTTTGGAGTGCCGTAACTTTGCCGACATGTGATATTTTTTCACCAAACTACTGAAAGGCACATCTGTGTACTGTTGGCTGTCTTCCTCCAAATTTCAGGAAAAAAGACCAAACCGTTATTTTGCAGCAGGGTGCCAAAGGATTCCTGTAATGCTTCGGGCGCCGTAATGTTATCCTATGGGAAAAATGGTCAACTTTGGAGTGCCATAACTTTTCCGCCATGTAATATTTTTTCAATACAACACTGAAAGGCACATCTGTGAGATGTCGGCTGCATTCCCTCCAAATTTCAGCCCAAAACTCCCAACGGTTATTTTGCAGTGCAGTGCCAAAGAATTGCTGTCATTTTCCCACAGACTAGAAAATTACTGTCGAATTTTATGAAAGCTTTCGCAAAAAAGTTCGACACTTTCGTGAGCACGAAAGTAATTTGCGAAAGTACTTTTTCCAGAAATTTGAAAAACATATTTCTGGGGTGTTTTACCACAAAATAAAGACATGGCAAGCATCCTCAGGGCCCGAATAGCTAAATACAAAAATAATTACGTTGCTAGAGGGTCTCAAATTTAAATGTCAACCATTTTTCTGATCACCAACTGAAAACAAAATGGCGGATTTGCGAAAGTAACAGGCCCATTTGCGAAAGTAAAAATGCATTTGCGACACTGTCGAACTTTTTGTTAACTTTTTCCCATTGACTTATAATGGGAAACTGTTTTTTGAATAACTTTTGAACCATGTAATATTTTTCACCAAATCTTGAAAGGCACATCAGGGACCCTGCCTGCATGTTCCCTGAAGATTTCAGGCATGTCACACCAAATGCGACCTGTACGCGACATTACAGAATTCCAGAAAAGCGAACGCACAAGACAGATCACGCGTAATAACTCCGCAACTGTATATCCAATCAGTACAAAACTTGGCAGATCCCAAGGCCTATGGGTCTTGATCATACATTCCAAATTTCAGGCAAATCCATCAAACGGTTGCAAAGTTATTAAGGTGCAAAATTTTGGGTTTAACATGGAAATGGCTCCTCAACCCTAACTATGGTAGCACTACCGTTACCATAATACCTGATATATATATATATTTTTTATTTATTTATTTTAATTTCCATGAACTTGCATCCTCATTCATACAGGTCTCATTGGAAATGGAATAGAGGAGTTATTGCAAAACTAATGTTTCATGTCAACCTGCTTTCCCTGACACACTGCGTAACACCATCAGGCCATGACATGCATGTGAACCAATTGTGAGATAGAGCTCTCTGGCCCATCACAATGTGTTCACCATGTGACAGAACACTGCACCATACCTTCCCATGCTCCGAGCAGTGATGTGTTCCACCAATCCTTGTGCTGCCCAGCCAGCTCCCAGAGCTAATCTCTGAACCTGAGTTGCTGGCACAGAAACACAGCATGCTACCCTCTGGCCCAACAGTTGTCCCTGCACACAACATTTCTCAATAACTTTTAGGTGAGTCTATCAACCAATGACAATATATAATCAATAACCCTGGCAAAAATGTGTACAATGCAATTATTTAACAGGTCTATTCTTTCAACAGGTCTACACATTATTATATTTCACTTTTCTGGGCATAATTGCTTTATTTTTCTTAAAAAATTAGACAGTTATATTCATTTTACCAGTTATTCATTTCAGATAGCGTCTCTATACCTTAAAGGCACAAATAGGTTTGTACAAAGTGAGGTATGGACTTAACAGGTCTGTGCTATTGACAAGGTTTTGTTTAAGTTGGCCCTAGTGCAACAATGTAAGACTGAAAATTGTATTAGGCTGTAGTGCAGGTTGAGCAAATATCACCATGTGTGATGTGCTGTGCCACCGTCTTTGGCAGTGGGAGCTGTGGTAGATAAGTGACTGTTCATTTCTGTTGCAGAATGCAGCCATTTCATTAGCTAATGTATGATGTTATAGAATTCACATCACATTCTGAACATATAGGGGGATTTTGGATATAAAAAGAGGGGAAGGGAACCAGATTCTATATATAAACAGAAATATTAATAAAAAATCACCAAGAAGAGTGAATTCTGTGGCACTGCAGATGTTCTGCAGTAGATTGCAAGTTCTGCGCAAAATTCTGCTGCCGCAGAATTCTAGGGGCCTTGCCTATGAGCTGTCTGTTCCAGCGCAGGTGAATGCTCTGTGTCATTTGCTGGGTTTTCGCTCTTTAAGTGTGCATTCCTTGTTTACCCCCTCCTGTGGTCGAGATTATGTTATCTATCCTTATTATATGACCAGCTTCAACCCTTTTTTTTTCCTTTCAGTTCTTTGGGGGTTGTTTGTCATGCCACTCAAATTAATTGAGGAACTTTAAGTGAGCTGTGTTCGTAGTCCTTGACATTCAGTTGTAAACTACAAATATTTGGATGTCAGCTGCTGGAAAGGACAGGAATTGTATTCGGCAATGGGTTTGACTTCCTTACAATGTATTGCTGCACTTGGAGTTACATGCTAACAAAACATAACTGAGCACAGTTGTTTGACCTGCCCTTCCCCAACTGTATTACCATAGTGTGCAGCACCAACCCTGGAAACTGTTATGTTATTATTCAATGGCCTACTCAGCCAGTATGATGTAATGCTTGTGCAACTGTGCTACTTGTTTTTGTCCATTTACACTCTCTATTCCACAGGAATTACCACCCTGTAGGGGTACCAAAGGCAAGGAACCCTCTAAGAGGGCTCCACCCCTACAGGTGCCATGGAACGATTCCCTTGGCTAAAGGTACCTTAGGAAGCATCCGAAGGAGAGAGGCGATGCCACTGGAGGAGGAGAGGAGGATGGTCGGGCAAAGAAAAAGTGCTTGAGAGAGAGAGGCTCGGGAACTACTTATGTAGCACAGGAAGGAGGAGGGCTGGCTGCTTGTCCACTGAACCACAGACATAGCCTTCAATTCAATGGCCTATACAGCCAGTATGATGTAATGCTTGTGCAACTGTGTTACTTGTTTCGGCCATTCATGCTCTCTATTCCAGAGGTATTACCACCCTGTATGGGTACCAAAGGCAAGGAAACCTCAAAGAGGGTTCCACCCCTAGAGGTGCCGTGAGATGATTCCCTTGGCTAAAAGTACCTTAGGAATCATCCCCAAAAAGAAAAGTAGTAGTATGAAAGCACATTAACAATCAGTAGCTGTGAAGCATAGTAGTAGATTAGGCACCAGGTAGCTTGATAACATAATGAGATGCACAGGTTAGCAATGGCATGTGTACGATGGTGCTGTAGATTGAGGGGCCTCCTAAGAAGAGAGGAATGGCAAGTAGGGACACCATCCACCTTCATCCAAACAGTGGAACCTACCTAAAGGAACAAGGAACACTAACTATGGCTAATTAACTTTATGACCTGAGGCATGGAGGAGAGAAAAAACCTTTGAAGAAGAAATCTCTGGAGATCCAAGGCCTAGGTCACCTTCCCTCCAGGATTGGGATGGTTTTTGTTTCCTGATGGCTCTGCTGCTGCAATACAGAAACCCAATTAAGGGGGGTGGAAAATATTCCTATTTGGAGGAAAGCTCTCGCTCGATCCCTCTAATGGGAATGCCGTGGAAGGTTGAGAGAGTGCTCTGCAACATCGGGGGCAACCAAGGTGACAGGAGGAGAGAAATAACTGATGAGGCACTCACCTTGCCAACCTGCCCTAAAAATGAACCAGGTGAACCAGATGCAGTCGTAGGGAGAATGCAGTGAAGGTGCCTTGCTAGTAGAATACTAGAGCCAAAGGAGATCGCTGCAACCACCCTTCATGGTCAGTCTTAAATTCTACACCAGGATCTGCCATCAAGTCTCGAAAGGCTAAAGCCAGGCCAGGAGCAAGGACATTCCCAGCTATGGACCAAGTGAGAAAGACCTCGCCCCAAGTCAGGCACACTCAAGATGCAGACTTCATAGGTGCAGAGAGAGATCGTCGGCTGCAGGGGCCTGTGCCATGGAATAATTATGGCTGGAATGGGCTTCACCGTGCACCCAGTGAGAACCCTGGGTTATTTTGAATGCATGGCCATTTGTGGGGGACCGGGCACAGGCTGCAGGATTCTTCTTATTTACCACCCCCCCCCAGGGTGGCGGGGAATTTCCTGCAGGAAGTTGCCGAATTTGTCGTCGGTAAAACATTGGAAGCCCCCACATGTATTGTCCTGGGGGATTTCAATGTTTGGGCCAATGACAAATCTTTCTCAGCTTGGCCATAACCTCCTCCAGACTATGTCATCACGGGCCTGTTGCAAGTTGTTTCTGCCATGACACACCAGGGCAGCCATGCATTGGACCTGGTGTTCTTGCTGGGGCTTGAGATAAATGATCTCAAGATTGATCGGGTGGTATGGTCCAATCACTGCAGTGCGGTTCAAGTTCAGGGCTCCCACCAGATGCCCTCCCCCTACAGAGATGATGAGCTGTCGTCCTTTGTGGGGATTGACCCTGGAGGGCTTTATGGAAGCAGCCAGTCTATCTGGTGTGGGAAATGCATGCATCAGAGGTGTTGGCGCCATGGTGGGCTCCTATAATAGAGTACTATCTGATGCCATTGACTCCCTCGCACATGTCCGAGTATGACTCAAATCTTCTTACCTGAGGTCCCTGTGGTTTGATGGGGATCTCAGAGAGATGAAGAGAATGGGTCAGGGGTTGGAGCACTGCTGGAGAAGTCTGGCCTGGAGGAGGACAAACTGGCCCTGCATGTGCATTATAATGAATACCAGGGGGCAATCAACCATAAGAAGGCAGTATTCCTGTCCAGGGAGATTGCTGCCAGGAAGAACCGACCAGCTGCACTTTTTCAAACTGTGGACAGGCTACTTCATCCAGCCTGTCTACAGCTGAAGAAGGTTTTTTCTAATGCTGAATGAAAAGAGTTTGCTTGATTCTTCTCGGATAGAGTGTCCGGTATCTGGCAGGGAGTTCCCCCAGTCAGTAATGCCATAGCTGGCAGTGGCTGTCTGAAGTGTTCTGAGTGCACTCCACCTGGTTGGGAGGAGTTTAGACCAGTGGAGGTAAGTGAGGTCATAGGGGTGGCAACCAATCTGAAGCACACTTTTTGCGCACTGGACCCGGTACCAACGCGTTTCTTGATGAGATGCGTCAACGCCATTGGCCCAGTGTTTGCTCTGATTGTCCGGTGTTCCTTGTCTGAGGGGTCTTTCCTGATGCCTTGAAGGAGACATTGGTAAGACCACTCCTAAAGAAACCATCTTTAGACCCGGAGGTTAGGGCAAATTACCAACCTATCTCCAACCTTCCCTTTTTGGATAAGATTGTGCAGAAGGTAGTGGCTTCAGCTGGAGGAGCACCTTGTGACCCATGAGTTGTCTGAATACTTCCAGTCGGGGTTTTGGGTGAGGCATAGCACAGAAACCGCACTTGTTCAGGTGCAGAATGATATCCTCAGGGCCAAAGATCGAGGAGAAAGGGCAATTCTTGTTCTCCTTGATCTCTCTTCAGCATTTGACACTGTGGATCATTGTGTGTTGCTTGACCACCTCAAGGAACTCTCAGGCTCACTGGCACTGTCATCTGCTGGTTTGAGTCTTTTTAACCAACAGGAGGCAACGGATCATGATGGGGAATTTCTCCTCCACCCCATCTCCCTATCTTGTGGAGTATCTCGAGGGTCAGTACTAGCCCCAATGCAGTTCTCAGTGTATATGCTACCCCTGGGAAGGATCATTAGGAAGTATGGCTTGGGTTTTCATTGCTATGCTAATGATACCCAGCTATACTTATCCTTTGTCCCAGGAACATCCAACGCAGTAGATGTGCTAAACAGCTGCCTTGCTGAGATCAACAACTTGATGACCTCTAGCTGGTTGTGACTGAACTTCGATAAGATGGAGATATTGGTGGTGAAGTCGAACAGAGTGCATGACAGGATGGCCTCTAGATCAGAGACTGGGCTTGTTCTGGGATCTGTTCCATTGAAGGCCTCCTCTAGGTGGAATCTTGGTGTCATTCTGGATAGGAGTATGACAATGGAGGTGCAGATATGTTCCACTGTCCTCCTGTTTTTCCATCTCAGAAATGTCGCAGAATAAAGCCCCTTGTTCCTGCTCTGGACCTCCCACTTTGATGCATGCCTTAGTTACATCAAAGGCTTGACTACTGTAATGCGCTCTACCTCGAGGTTGCAGGAGATCTCTGCAGACTGCAGCTAGTGCAGAACACAGCTGCCCAGTTACTTGCTGGCAGCCAAAATTCTGCCATATTACACTGGTGTTGCGTGAGCTGCACTGGCTGCCGGTCAGGTGGAGGATCCTCTTTAAGGTGGGTCTTCTCACCTATAAGGCCCTACATGGTCATGGCCCTGATTATCTGTTAGACCTGCTTGCACCTGCTCTCACAGTTCACCCCTCCATTCCACCTATGGGGGCCCCTGGCGATTCCCATGACAAGGCTGAAATTGGCTGGCAACAGGGCTTTTAGTGTCGCTGCCCCGCCCTGTGGAACTCACTGCCCCTTGGGGTTAAGGGGCCCTGACCCTGGAGGTATTCAAGATCCACCTTAAGGCCCTCCCTATTTGCCCAGGCCTTTCTGGATTAATCCGTTCCATTTACAGATTTGATTACAGTTATTGAAATTTGATGTTTTTAGCTTATTATTTATGGGAAATGTTTTTATGTGGGGTTAATTATTTATATGTTTATGTTTTTCTTTTTCTGTTTTTTATTGATTCTGTTTTGAAAAATGTGTCTATCTGTACGGCGCCCAGAGCCTCTGGGATTGGGCATCTTTTAAATAAATTTTGCCTTACCTTGCCTTGCCCCAGAAAATGATCAAGGATGAGCTGAATGAAGCGTTGAGTGCTGGAACCCTCACATAGGTCAGACATGGTAGTAGCAAGTGTTGAGCAAACAAACTGTGTAAGCAATAAGTGGACCTGCACGTAGGTTAGTAAGCTGAGTAAGCAACTGGTTGGACCTGCACGGAGGTCAAAGGAGCAGCAAATATGAATAGCGGGGCAAGCCAACCAGGCCATCAGGGAAACCAATGAAGGTGACAAACTACTCAGAGGATTTTAGTAGCAAAGCAGAATTTGAACATGAGTTAGTATGCCACAGAGGGCCATGACTCCTCAACAACACCTCCAGTTCCCCGTCATAGGAAAAACAAGAAGCAGTGGGAAGGCGCCGTGACCCACATGCAGATATTAAAACTAGTTTACAGCATCAGTGGTAACTTAACTGACCTCCAGAGTATAATAGCAGTGTGCAAACATAATAGAGCAGCCTCAATACTGAGTAATTATGAGTTATAGGGTAGCAATTTGAATGAATATAGACTGTAGGGAGGAAACGCTCTGAAAGCAGCAAATTGGCTAGGCAGTGCAGTGAAAACGGCAGCCATGAGGTACATGGTATGAGTTCAGGAAGCAGTATTGAGCTGCATGGGCTGGGGTTCACAGTGAGCCTGAACCCAGTGAAAACAATTAAGGTGCATAACATGGAGAGCACCAGCAGGGAAGCAGCTTGAGCTGAAACACACAGATAATGATTGCAGTTGTAGTGTGAGCACGAGCTCTGGATTAGCAAAATACAAGGAGTTCAAAAAGAGGCCCCCAAAAGAAAGCAAAACAAAAGACGCACAAACACAGATGAACAGGGAACAAGCAACACAAAGAAGCACACAGCTGGTGGCAAACAATACAAACCAAATGCAGGAGAACAGACAACAGAAGGCCAGCAGAAACAAGCTGAGCCAAAACACAGCAAGGTGGGAGGGGGCAGGCCCCAGCAGGCTGCAAAGGGCAGCCTGACAGAGCCTCCAGCTGCAAAGAAAAAGTGCCTGACAGAGAGGCTCAGAGGAACTGCTTATGTAGCACAGGAAGGAGGAATGACTGGCTGCTTGTTCATTGAACCACAAGCATAGTCTTCCAATTAGGAATGCATTAGCACATCTGTAATGACGTGCAGCACTGATCAGATTTAGTATTGTTTACATTTTGCTACACTTCTCAGTTTAATATTACTGATTAATGACTACTTGCAGCGCATATTATTTTCACTTCCGGCATGTGTTCTCTGAAGAAAAATTGTCAAGTACATAATGAAAAAAAAAATTTGAGGATTTAACTCTATTCTGCCATGTTTATGTTGTACTCGATGGGATTCAAACCCGAGTCTGTGGTAATATTATATTCCTTTCTTTTTGGGTTTTGAACCTACTTACATGATATTGTATCAAGCTCTTTACAGTTGTTTTTGGTGCACTTTGCTTCTACATTCCTCTTCTCATTTAATTGTTTAGCTGGAAGCTATACCTAATTACTACTGCAAGCTGTTACTTACTTATTACAATGCTTCTTTCTAATCTGGAAGTCAGCTCTGCTATGGCTATCGCTGTAAACTAGTTTTTCATCTGCTTGTGGGTCACGGTGCTTTATCATGGCTTCTTGTTTTTCCTATGGCAGAGGACGAGGGGGTCATAGTGGAGAGTCGTGGCCCGTTGTGGTTGCACACATTATATTCAAATGCTGCCTTCACCACTACAATCCCCCTTCCCTGTTCCTTGCTCCTTTCATTACCTTCTCCCCATTCCTAGTGGATCTGTCTGTGGTTTTCTTCACCTCCTTCTATCTGTTGATTCCCTGCTTCCTCTCATGTTCCTGGATTTGCTCCTATTGCTTCCCTGTGTTGTTTTTGTATTTGTACTCCTACCTCTATCCGCCCTGCTCCCGTGCTGGCCTTCTGCTCAGGGTTCCTCTCCTGCTTCCCACTGCTTCTCATGCCTTCTCTTCTGCTTCAGCTCCTGGCTTTCACCCAGCACACTCCAGCAGCTCTACAGTTCCTGTTCCTAACTCTGCCTCTGGGGTATTGAGTGAAGGTAGACTTCGTCTGCCAGGAGTGGAGTCCTGTTATTGCATTGCTTATTGTTTAAGTCTCCATCCACCTGCTGCTGTCTTATGTTCGACAGTGGATTGGCCTTGGATGAGAGTCTTTGCTGCCTTTATGTTTATCTCATTGCCTCTACCTGGTGCAGCCTCGCATTGGATGAAGGATCATTGTGCCTGTTATGCCTAGTTTGTGCCTAGTTCAGACTCCATCCCTGCACATTTCTGAATGCTTGTGCCTTTGCCTCTAGCACCATAGGCTGGGAGTTCCATCCTAGTTTTGCTGCTTGCTCTGTCTATGTTTCTGCTCTCCAGTTTGGGCCTTTGTGTTGCCTTTATTATTTGTCGCCACTTAAGTTGGTTGCTTTTCATTCCTAGGACCTGATTTATCATGGCTTCTTCCTCCTCCTCCTTGAATGCTCCTATACGGATCTGATGTCGATCCTCCTACCTATGGCCACTCCTCCTGCCACCACCTGGCAGGAAGCACACTGCCAAGACTCACTTTCCATTCCTGATTGTGACTGTGCCCCATCTGACTGTAGAGCTTCACCACCATGGCACTGTTTACCCCACTTCTGCTCATAAGCAGGATCTTTATGACCTGTATATCTCCAGTTTGAAGCCTGTGCTGCTCCAGCTCCAGTGCCTGCCCCTGTGATGCCTCAACCTTCCTCTCCCTTGTCAGTGATACATGACTTCATGGCTCAAATGTCTTCCTCTGTATCTGCTCCTCAGTCTCGCATGTCCACTCTCGAGGCCCATCTATTGTCACAGCTGCCTACTACTCCACTAGCTCTTCATCCTGTTGGCCTTCCTTCTCCATGCAACATTCCTCCTCTTCCAGCTCCTCTGGTTGTGCCAAGTCCTACTCCTTTTCCTATTACCGTGCCAGGTACATTGCCCACTCCTTCTGTTCCTGTCATTTCTCTGGTACATCTCATCTCAGATCACCTCTGCAAGGACATTATTGATGGCAAGAATATTCATTTGGTTTCCCTCCTGGTTTCCTCTCAAGACTTTGTGGACAATCACGTTGTTTTCTATGGCGACATAGCAGTTGTCCTCAAATCCAAGGATCCCCCCTCCAATGCAAGCAGATGATTTCTGAGTTTGTTCTTGCCTTCAGCCTTTGTTGGGACATTCTTTGCTCAGCATTTCCTAACCATTGCACTAACTGGGATTCCTTCTTGTATCTCATAGTGGATCTTAGTCCCCATTACGGCAGTATGCTCTTTTACAATTATCACAAGTCCTTTTATGTTAAGGTGACTTGCATTGCATCACTATAATACTAAGTTAAACTGGGCAGTCCTTGACAACAAACTGTTTTGTTGCCATTTCACCAGCCAGAGGGCTCTTGCCTGCTCTTTGTGGTTCTTTTAACCACTTTGCTCCACTGTACTTGTTGGTTGTGTCTTCTTCCACTACTTCTTCCTCAGACTCCAATCCTTCTTCTCCTTCACCTGCCACTCGTTCAGGACTCACATGTACCATTGTGAACACTCAAGTTCATTCTGATGCTTTTGGTCATCCTGTCTGGATGTCTGGAAATCATCAAGTCTGCTACACTTTCAATGCCCGAGGATGCTTACATTTGGATTTCAGATTTCTGCATGCCTGCTGTTATTGTGGTGATGCCCACGCTCACAGTGTTTGTCCTAAAGCTCTCAAGTCTTCCAAATGACCTTTTTCCCATCCCGTGACTCCTCTCATCATCTCCAAGTTGGCAGATGCTGTGGCTTCCCATCCTTTCAGTACTGCCATTGCTCACCTCCTTTTGGGGTTTCAGCACAGTTTTATACCAGTATAGCTGTCATTCCTTCTGATTCTTACATTTGTCGCAATCTGCAATCTGCATCACATGAACCAGACATTGTTAAGCAACTACTTCAAAAGGAGCTCCAAAAGAACTTCATCATTGGTCCATCCTATGGCTCCATTTCCTATTTTCATATTAATCTATTGGTATTGCAACATGGAAGCTCTCAGGAAAAAAGTCTCATCATGGATCTCTCTGCTCCTCATGCTTCTTCCATGCCCAGTATTAATTCATTAATTCCAGCTGATGAGTATTCCTTATCCTACACTTGTATAGATGATACCATCATGCTTATCAAGCACCTTAGCTCAGGAGCATGACTTTCTCAGGTTGATATCTCAGACACTTTTAAACAACTGCCTATTCATCCCTCACTTTGGCATCTGTACAGTATGTCTTGGGAAAATCGCAGTCTGACTTACCTTTGGATGCAGGAGCAGCCCTTTGTTGGACCTTACTCATCATAAACCATAGACCAGCTGTACTCCATTTTCTGAACAATTTCCTTCTAATAGATCTACCAGACTCCATTCCAGAGGAAGGTATAAATACCCTTGTTCAATTCTTTACATCTCTAAATGTTCCTCTAGCCAAAGAAAACCATAGGCCCAGCTATGTCCCTTGAATTTCTTGGCATTATTTTGGACTCTGTACACATGCAAGGGCACTTACCTGTTTTCTATTCTCTTTGCAGATGACACAAAGATCTGCAACAGGGTTGATACACAAGGGTGGGTGGAAAGGATGAAAAGGGACTTGGCAAGGTTGGAGGAATGGTAAAATATGTGGCAGCTCAGATTCAATGCAAAGAAGTGCAAGGTAATGCATCTGGGAAACAAAAACCCAGGGGAAGAGTACACAATGGGGTGAGTTAATAACAACAACAAAATCGAAAGAGACCTAGGAGTAATTATATCAAATGACCTAAAGGTGGGCAAGCAATGTGAGAAGGCAGTAAGGAGGGCTGGGGGATACTGGGATGCATACGGAGAGGCATCAACAGTAGAAAACAGGAAGTTGTTATCCCTTTGTACAGACAGTTGGTGAGACCCCATCTTGAGAACTACGTGCAATTCTGAAGACCCCATCTCCGCAAAGACATAGACTAAGTGGAGGCCGTTCAGAGGAGGGCAACCAAAATAGTGCAGGGTATGCACCAGAAGACATAAAAGGAGACACTAAAGCAGCTTAATATGTAAACCTTTGAGGAAAGGAGGGAGAGGGGGGACATGATAGAAACTTTCAAGTATCTCAAGGGAATTAAAGTACAAGTGGGTAGCATCTTTCAGAAGAAGAGATGTGCAAGAACAAGAGGCACAATTTGAAGATGGGGGACGGCTCAGAGGTAATGTTAGAAAGTATTTTTTCACAGAGAGAGTTGTGGATGCATGGAACAGCCTTCCTGAGGAGGTTATGGAGTCAGAAATAGTGGGAGAATTCAAGAATGCATGGGACAAACATAAGGCAATTCTAGTGGGGGGTAGGAGGAAGTAAGCTGTTAATTAATTAGAATCTGCAGCTTATCCTTCAGTTAGGGAAATGTGCAGACTAGGTGGGCCAAGTGGTCCTTATCTGCTGTCAAATTCTATGTTTCTATAAACTTCTTCTAATCCAAGAAGATATGATCCATTCCTTTTCAACCGGTCTTCTTGTTCTAAGATGGAATTACTTTCCCTACTATATCTGGTGGTGCAGAACAGGCACTAGGATGGTGGTTCAGCTCCAAAATAGCTATACTTCATGAAAATTTGAAGGCATATTCACCTAAAGACCACACAAACTGCTGCTTTTCAGTGCATAAACATGTTTATTATAGCATCAGCCCTCGCCAATACTGCTCAGGAATCTTATGTCTCACACCCTTCAGTGCTTCATCAGTGATAACATTAGTTACAACAGTTAGTGATAATATACAATTAAGAAAAATACCCTCACCCAATAAAATTCTTTCATTTGATTTTTTGAAGTAATTCCTTGTCATGTGACTCATGACATCACAGTACTATGACATTTCATTCATAAATTCAGTGGTAAAGTGATATGACTGTAGCTTAGTGATCCTAAGTGCAATACTATTAGCTTCATTCATAAAATACAAATGTAAACAAACTATTGATTACTTAGCATACGTTCAGAAAGAGGAAGAAAAATAATCTAAATTGCTGGGTGCTCTCTTCAGCTGCCCATAAGGTTCAGATTAGTCTTTACATACTGTATGTGATTACGACTCCTATACTGAAGTAGTTGTACTTGCAAAACCTACAAAAAATACACACATGACATGAGTGTATCAGTGCATGACATATTCAAACATCAGAAGCAAATTGGGGGAGAAGTAGAGAGGTGGATTTTACACATAATACACAATGACACTTGATTCATTTATGTTTCAGCAAGAATGGAGTTACTTCAAATTTGCCATTAAGGCCAGAGGATCTTAGTGCCCTGAGCCTGTAAATCCATTACTGCTCTTTACAATTGAGTGCATTTCCAAATCCTCTCCTCTGATGTTTTGGGAATACTTTCTATTTCCATAGCCTTCACCTTGTAAAACTCTGTGTTAGGTTATGAATTAATGTGCACTGCCATAGCATAGTTAATGTTGTTTTTTTATTGTTAGTGCATGCTCATTGATTCTGAGTCTAAGTTTCCTGTTAGTTCTTCCTACATAGAATTTGCTACATGAACAGGATGGTAGGTAGATTACTGCTTCAGAACTGCAATTAATCTCCCCTATTACTTTTTCTTGTTTACCTGTTTTGTAGTTGGCAAATTCTTTCTGGTTAGTCATCAAATGGAATGTGCTGCACCCCCCTCCCCACAGGGTCTGGAACCCCATCTATAATAATCTTGAGTTGCTATGCCTTTTTAGAGAGATAGCTGTGTACCAGATAATCCCTAAGATTACTACCCCTTCCATATGCTATCCTTAGGGGTTTCTCAAATAGGGACTGTAACGGTGGAGTTCCTCTAAGTATGGGTAAATTGTTAACAATATCCACCACTTGTTTGAACCCTCCCCCAAAAGTTGTCACAAAGATCATAGCTTGCTCACTTATCTTCTTAACTTTAGGCCTCAATAGTGTTTCCTGTGGTACAGAATTAATAAATTGTCTGGCCTTATCAATGGTTTCCTCCCTATAACCCCTCTCTCTCAACCTGTTTCCCAGTTCTTCAACTCTTTCTGCATATAGAAATGTATTACCACAGTTTCTACAAATCTGATAAACTGCCCTTTTGGTAAGTTATTAATGGTGTGACCAGGATGGCAACAGCATATGGCCTATGTCTCTTAGATGACTTCTCAGTTTGGGCACCAGTGGACAGGTGTAGCTGTCTACCTACTTAAAAATAAGCTCAGTTAGCCAGCCAATCCCAGATATGATAGGGCATCCTGGGGGATCAGTGGGGTGTTTATGGATTTTTGGGAGTAAGTATATTGTTGGTTTTTTGGGTGATTCTACTGATAGAACATACAGTTCATCATGTGTAATCAAATCATTATAGTATACTTCCAACAAGAACGTTTCTATGATTTTCTGCATTTTAGATGTGGGATCAAAGGTCAGAGTGTTATAACAATTCTGATCTGACAGTGGTCTATCAATTTCTTGTACATACTTGTCTCTCTCCTGCACTACTTTGAATATGTCATGCACTGATACACTCATGTCATGTGTGTGTATTTTTCATAGGTTTGCAAGTAACCACTTCAGTCAAGGAGTCGTAATCGCAATCAGCATTTGAAGACTAATCTGAACCTTATGGGCAGCTGAAGCAAGCACTCAGCAATTTAGATTTTTTCTTCCTTTTTGAAGGTATATGCTAAGTAATTAATGATTTGTTTACATTTGTATTTTATGAATGAAGTTAATAGTAATGCACTTAGGATCACTAAGCTACAGTCACATGACTTTACCACTGAATTTATAAATGAAATGTCATAGTACTGTGATGTCATGAGTCATATGACAAGCAATTAATTCAAAAATCAAATGAAAGAACTTATTGTAAGAGGCTATTTTTCTTAATTGTATATAATCACTAACTGTTGTAACTAATGTTATCTCTGATGAGCGACATTTGTCAAAGGACTGACGCTGCAATAAACACGTTTATGCACTGCAAAGCAGCAGTTTGTGTGGTCTTTTAGAAGGGGTGAGTGCGCCTATGAATTTTCATCTACTTTCCCTGCTAGGCTACTTGAATTTTGCCATGAATATCATTCCCCAAGGTACAGCATTCATATCTTACATTTTAAACTTAGCTTCTTCAATTGAGAAACTCCACCACCTCATTCAAATTACAGCTGCAGTGAACTTGGATTTAGCCATGTGATCTTTATTCCAGGGTCATTGGAATGGATGTTCTATATTTTATAAAGACCTATAACTGGACTTCTACCCTAGGATCCAATTACTATTCAAATCCTGGTAAATTTTGGGATTTAATTTCTAAACTACAAAACCCTAGTAAAGATGGCCACCCTAAGACATTTAATATAAATGGGAGGGAGGTGGATATTGGATTGGAAGTAGCTAATAATGTTAATGAATGTTTTGTAAATATTTTGAAAATGTAGGTAACTTACAAGTAGAACAGGCTATTGATTGTTCCAATAAGGAGAAAGAAAGAAAGATAGAATGAAAGAAAGAAAGAAAGAAAGAAAGAAAGAAAGAAAGAAAGAAAGAAAGAAAGAAAGAAAGAAAGAAAGAAAGTAAGTAAGTTAGTTCAGCTTCCACACAATCTCCATCTATGAGGTAATGACTGAACTCTTGAGTATAAATGTCAAAAAAAGCTAGTGGTCCAGATGACGTGTAGTAAATTACTGAAATATGCTGCACCAATGGTGGCCTACCTATTGACATAGATTTTTAATTTATCTACCATTACTGCAGAATTACCAGAGGAATGGAAGCTGGTGACAGTTATTCCAGTTTTTAAATCAGGTGAAAAAGGGGAGATTGATAACTATAGACACATTTCATTAATATCCAAAGTAGTTAAGATATGTGAGAGGAGAGTGGCAAAGCAGATGAATTTATATTTGAATGAACACAGTATCATAAATAGTAATCAGTCAGGATTTAGAGAATTACATAGCACACACACTGCCCTATTGAATAGTAACTGGAGACATGCAAATGGATATGGATAATGGATTCATGACAGGTGTTATATTAATAGATTTGTCAAAGGCTTTTAACTCCCTAAATCATAATATCTTATTACATAAACTGACCTATTTAGGCTTTTCTGGCAATGCCATTAGTTGGTTTGGTAATTATTGACATTGCCGAAAGCAAAGAGCCAACCTGAGTTCATACTATTCAGAATACAGGGAAATAAATCAAGGCGTACATCAAGGATCAATCTTGGGGACCATTCTTTTTAATCTGTATACTAATGATCTGAATCTTAATCAGCAAAATCTGAAATTTCATCAGTATGCTGATGATACAATTTTATATGTATTAGGATCTGATAAAAATGGCATACAGCAAGGACTCCAGGTGGCTTTTGATAATATCCAAAATTATTATATTAATAATAAGTTAGTATTAAATAGTGGTAAAACTAAAATCATGCTGTTTGGGCAAAAAATAGGGACCATATTCTGGGAAACTCTGGATATTAGAGTAAAGAGGGTACAGCTCTACAATAAGTAGAAGAATATAAATACTTAGGATTATCACTGGATACCAGTTGCAGGTGGAATATACATATAACAAACTTGATTAGGACAACAGCTAGGGGTATTATATAAACAAAAAGTGTTTTCCTCAGAACATTAGAATGCATGTTGTAAATACAATGTTATTACCATTAATTGACTATGCTGACATGGTCTATGGGGGGGGACATCAAAAACAGAGTTGAGTACAGTTGAAGTATTGTACAATAGGATGGCTAGATATGTATTAGATGCACAAAGACAAAGGCATCACTGTGATCTATACAGGGAATTAAATTGGGCACATTTAGATGATAGACAAAATCAGCAGATATGTAAAATTATGTGCAATACTTTTTTAAAGATAAAGTACCGGAATACATTACTAATGAAATAAAAATAAAAAATCCGAAACAGAGATTAAGATCATCTCAATCAATTGAATCTGAAGTCCCGAAAAAGAGAATTTTAATTATATGTGCCTCCTTATTCTACAGAGGGCCCAGAGTTTGGAATAGTTTGTCTACTATTTTGAGACTCTATAGGTCTAATATAAATTGGTTTCATATCAAGAAAGGGTATCAAAATAAATATGGAATACCTAGGGATTGCTGCACAATGAGAGACCTTGGTTAACTGTTAAATGGGGTTATAGTTAAATATTGATGCATAATGTCGAATGATGTTCATTCAGATGTTGGATTGTACTGTAGTGAGTGTAATTATTTTGTATAACTGAGGCCCAGAGTTGTGATATGTATGTTGTGTGATGACTGTGCTATATTTTGTAAAAGAAGCATTTGCATTTTATGATTATTGATTAACGATGATGATCAATAACATGTATTATATTATATTTTAAAATTTTCTCCTTGTAACCAGGTATTGATCCTTATGTGGTACCCTTGTAAAAGAGTGAACATTTTGTACTCAATGGGTGTATTCTATGTTAATTTTCATAATGAATAAAATCAAACAAACAAGGATTTACACGGATGCCTCCTCTACATAAGGATTGCTGCCATTTTTGGCCTAACTTGACTTGCTGCCCTTTGGCCTCAGATATTCTGTCCATTCCTGAATTTTCCTTGGCTTCTTCATTATTCTAAATTTATCCCATTGTAGCTGCTGCTTTTCTATGGGGTCACTTATGGACTCTTCAGTCAGTTTCTGTCTTTTCAGACAAAGTACCGTAGGCATTATCAACAAAGGTCTCTCCTCATTCTTGTCCATAATGATGTTCATGTGGAAGCTGACCTGGCTCTCACTTTACTATAATTTTCCATCCAATGTTTCCATATACCTGGTCATGTCAATAAGGCTACTGATGCATTGTCTAGCTTTCAATTTCAGGTATTCCACCAATTATACAGAAGAGGATCCATAGATGTCTCCTCCCCTTCCTTCCAGGATCTCATAATGCCATAGAATTCTATTGGTGCCAAATTTCCTTAATCATGTTGGAAACATTAGCCCGTTCTACAAGATCTATCTATTCTACAGCCTGGTCTAAATAGGCCTCATTCTGCATCACACAAGCACCATGTGCAACCCCTATTTCAAGTTGATCATGTTCTAGCATTTAAGACATCTTGCCATAAGGTCTTACACCTATTTCATGGTACCATTAAACAATACGTTGCTGGAATTCAGTTAGTTCATTCTCAATATGCTCCTTCTGCTCCATCAGTCCTTTCCAATCTATCCATGAAATTTATCTTGCTGGGTTTTCACAGAGTTGCTTCAGTTAAAATTCCTCAAAGTCTTCCCATAGAAGGACCTCTAATGAGAAGCCTCTTGGACCTATTAGATTCAGTTTACCCATGCCACAACGACATTCATCACGGAGACATCCCCGACAGCGACAGCTGTAGTGCTGACTGTCGGCATTGCAGTGTCAGGGATGCATCCGTGTATCCATCGGGGGCTGCGCCCCCGAACCCACCAGTCTCTAGGATTCTAACTCCAAGTCAGAGTTGGACCAGGGGGGCAAATACCCAGCGAGGCAGTCCCGATTGCCATACAGACCACCACAGCAACTGGTGGATTTTGCCCGATTCCTGTTGCTATGGTGATCTTCCAATCTTCCAATCAGGGAGTCACTGCGGCAACGGTATACAATTAGATTCTAATCCTTTTGATCCCAAGTCCACTTGATGATTTCCACTGCTAAAGGTCTAGCCTTTACGGACTTCTTAGACCCAGAGAATTTTCAGTCTCATCTCCGCCTCCTCTAAATTCCTTAAAATATACAATCTTCAAAAACAAGATGATTACTACATCCTGCATCTACCTTCATCGAAAACAGATCATGGTCATGAAGGAGTTTCCATACCCATATTTCCTTCTACGAACAAATGGTGCCCAGTTGTTCAATTGGACAAACTTATGCATTTTCATTTTGGATCACATCATTCTCTGCCCTTACTAACCTCAATCCATAATACTCCAATGACTACAAAAGGATCTGTAGACCATATCAGAGTTTTGCTTCATCAGCTGGGGCTCAATCCTTATTCATATTCTGTACACGCTTTCAAATTGGACACAGTATCAGCTTCAAAGACATAATATCCCAACCATATTATAAAGAAGCTCAGAAGATGGCAGGAATCAGTTTAAACCTACATTCCAAATCTAAATTTAGAAATAAGAGTAGCATTTTCGATCATCTCCTCTTAGTATGCCCAGAGGATGGGCACATCAGTAACCATGGGTCCTCAGAGGTTTTCTCCCAAGGGTTGTTTTTCCTCTCTTGGTGTTACTGGTCATAATCTCCACGAGTTCGAGGAGATTATCAACATAATTTGGGGGCTGTCTATTCCTACAGCTATCAAGTTTAAAGTCCCTACACCTACCCAGCTTAAAGTAATACCAACAATAGGAATAGAGTTTAGCCACAACAGAATATGCACAAGCATGAACACACTTTAATCCACAAACATTGAAATGGGGATTAAAAGCTTTCTTGTTTAAACTGGCCTTTGGAGAATGAAGATGTACTTTTATTATCCTATTGTTATGATGCATATATTTTACAGCATTATTTAACTTATTTATGGCTGATTTTATTTGTGCATTTTATGCCACTCTGTACAATTCCCAGAGCCTTTTTGGGAGGGCACCCTATAAATAAAACTGCTACTACTACTACTATAAAACTGACTGACATATATCAGTATACATTTTATGGGGCTTAAAATTGTTAAAACTTGCCCATGGACAAACCTGCTGATGCTTCAGCATCATTTTCAGTATGTGAGTGTGCATCAACGCCAGGTGGTCGCAGATAAGAGTGGTCAACCAGGGTTTCAAACTACATTTAAAAGGAAAATTCAATTTCTTTTTTGACATGCCGAGCAGGTATACATTTTAAGGCCATTAAGAAAGCTGCAGGGAATGCAGGCACTTTTGTTATGATTAGATTAAAACAAAATGCCAGTATACAACTGACAGTGTCCCTTAAACTATTTTGTAAACTTTGGATTTTTCCTTCTGGTTTGAGAGAATTTCAGTTTAGCCTACTGAGCATTTTAGCAATGCATGTGGTATGGAAATCTGAGGATGAATCTTGTCATCTTATGGCAGGCTGTGTCCAATCTTTCTAGTGAGTAGTTATTTGCATGCTGGTAATCTATGCTTTCATGCTCTAGAATTGGCAGCAGCAGCAGCTAGGTGGCTAGAGTCAATCTGACTTTTGGGTATGGTATGTCTTCCAGAGGAGTGGCTCCAGCCTGGTATTCACTTTATGACTGTTGGTTTAATATGGTTGTAAAATCTTAGGGTATTGCTGATTTCCACTTCTAAGTATTTCTATTCTTTGGTTCCTTTGATGATAGAGCTGCCCAGGAGCTGGAGTTTTAGCTCCTGGTGTTTCTGTTTTGTTATTCCTTTTTGCAGAAGGCCACAGACTACTGTAGGTCTTTTTCCCAATGAGGACCATATTTGCAGAGACATACCACTTTTGGAGGGTATCAAAATCTAATTATAGTATTTTCTCCATTTGGAGAAATCTGTCTCTCTTGCATTGAGGACTGTGTTGTCCATATAGAGTTTTATCTTGGGTGGCATATAATGCCAGGGAGGTCATGCACATATACCAGGAATAACAGGGGACCCAGTATTGACTCCTGTTGGACCCCCCTGAAAAAGTACCCCACCTCTGATAGAGTGTTGCCTATGGTTACCGATTGCCTGCAGTTGGGTAAATAAGATATGAATCAAGAGTTCACTTCTGCTGTACCTCCCATCATCATTAGTTTTTCTAAAAGTATGTTGTGGTCCACCATTTCAAATGTCTTTGAGAGGTTCATGTACACTGTTCCAATAGAATCCCCATTGCTAAGGGTCCCCACAACCTCTCCGACGAAGTCTGCAAGCACAGTGGACATTGACCTGCCCACGCTGAATTCTGACTGGTGAACCATCATAGATACATAGACAGTGTCGGCAGATAAGGGCCTATGGCCCACCCAGTCTGCCCATTTGAGCTTGTAAGTTCAGTTTATGTTTTCCTAGAAGTCTGTTGCCCCTTACCCCTGACCTCCAGAATTCCTTTATGTCTATCCCATGCATTCTTAAATCCCGTGATTGTTTCAGCCCCCACCACTTCCTCTGGCAGGGTGTTCCACTTGTCCACTACCCATTCTGTGAAGAAATTCTTCCTCATGTTTCCTCTGAATCGTCCTCCCTCCAACTTCATCCCATGCCCTCTAGTCCTGGAACATCTTTTTCACTTAAAAATAGTGTATTCCTGCACCCTGTTCCTCCCTGTAAGATACTTGTATGTCTCCATCATATCCTCTCTCCCTCCTCTCCTCCAGGGAGTACATGTTCAGTTCCTTCAACCTGTCCTCATAGAACTTGTGATGCAATCCATGCACCATCTTTGTTGCCCTCCTCTGAACCTTCTCTACCCTGTCTATGTCCTTACGTAGGTAAGGTCTCCAGAACTGTACAGTGTACTCCAGGTGGGGCCTCACTAGTGTCTTGTATAGAGGAATTATGACCTCCCTTTTCCTGCTGGTGATGCCCCTGCCTATGCATCCCAGCATTCTATTTGCTTTACCTGCTGCCTTGTCACACTGATTCCCTACCTTGAGGTCATCAGAGATGATAACCCCAAGATCCCTTTCCTGCTTGGTGCATGCTATATCCTCACCCTTCAACTGATATATTGTGCCAGGGTTTTTGTGCCCCATATGCATTATCTTGCACTTCTTTGCATTGAATTTCAACTGCCAAACCTCTGACCATTCTTCAAGTTTCTGCAGGTCCCTTCTCATTCTGTCTACACCCTTTGGTGTGTCTACTCTGTTACAGAGCTTTGTGTCATCAGCAAACAGTGAAATTCTGCCTTCTAGGTCCTTCTAGGTCCTGCGCAATATCACTGATGAAGATGTTGAATAGGACCGGTCCCAGCACTGATCCCTGTGGTACCCCACTGGTCACTCTTCCCTCTGTGGAGTGACAGCCATTTACCACCACATCGGCAGGTTGTGTTTCTCTAGATAAGAGTTTAGTTGCTTGCAGACAATTTTTTCCAGTAATTTTGATATCATGGATAAAAGGGCTATAGCTCTGTAGTGAGAGGGGTCCCTAGGCTCCCTCCCTCCCTTGTAGACTGGGACCACTTTTTCTTGTTTCCAGGTCTCAGGGAAGGATCCTTCTATTAGGCTTGTGTTAAAGAGTTTTATCAGGATTGGGTATATATGGACTGCTGCATTTAAGAAAATTAAAATCTATGTTGTCCAGCCCTGGGGACTTGTTTGCATTTAGTTTGCTTAGTTCTTGCTGTACTTCATTGTCCTTCATTTTTTTTAAGTGAAACCTAGGTCTGTTTATGTCAGTGACTTCTGAAGCCTGGCCCCAATTAGTTGATTGATATTTGTGTAGGTGGGAGTTTTAAATCACAAAGTGTGCAGAAGTACTGGTTTAATCAATTAGTTTTCTACAGTTTTAGGGTCTTGTGCTGTGTTGTCTTCCTTCCTGAATTTGATTCTGTTACTACTTGTGTTGGATCCCTCAAAACATTTTAGAATTTCCCAGTACATGGAGGGATTAGCTGTGGTTTCAATTTTGTTCTTAAAATATTTGACTTTTGCCCTTTTGCTTTGTTTTTTGCAGTCATTCTTAGTTTTTTGAACCTGTCCTAGAAAAATGCTGATCCCAACCATTGGAGATGCCATGATTGGGCATGGAGCTTAATCATTTGATTCAAGTTATGGGAGCAAAGATTTCTGCAACAACTTATAACATTTGTCTTTGTGGATAAACAACATACAGTATTTTTCATGAGCATTGCATATAAGTGAAATTATAAAAAAAAAATCTACCTTGTATAGCCAAAATGATATGAGCTAAAAAAAGAAGCTTGATCTAGAAAGTTATAAACTAAAAGGTTATCAATTGAGAAATTCATTTGCAGTATGAATGAGAGCAGATGGAACGTTGATCAAACTCTTCTTGAATTACAGGAGAGTGAGAATTTATTGCTAGAGCATCCTACCACGGAGACTGTATGTCTGTACAGTCCGAGCCTGCACACAAGATTTCTGAACCATTTGCTGAGGTAATAGAGTTGGCTTTGATATTTCCTCTGCTGAAGTCATTATATTCTGTGTGTGATACCATATTCTGCTATCATGGAAACTACTATAATCTCACAAACAAAGCATACTGTAATAAAAGTTAAGAAAGACTAGGTGATACAGTGGTGTAGTGGGCTGAGGCGCTGGCCTCTTTACCACCTGCCACACCAGTGACTTGGGTTCAAGGAATTTACCAGGGTGACTCAGGTTCTAGCTTGGAGAGGGAGTTTTGAGTATCTCAAGGACAGCTCTTCTCCCCAGGGGAGGTGGTTTCTGTGTTCAGCAACTTGACTGCCACCTGTTGGAAGCCAGGTGATTGTGCCGGTGGGACCAACAGACATGGTGCATGAGTCAGCTGATGCAGCATGCAAGTGTGCAAACATTCACGTGCATGCCAAGCATTGCATGCAGACACTATGGGGATGAAAACTGAAGGAAAATGTCCTGGCTAGCTCTGCATCCCCAGAGACACCACACAACCCTACATAACATTGATCTGTAGTTAATTTGTAAGTCCATGGGACAGGTTGGTGATGGGGCTGGGGGGATGCTGCCATGGACCAGTGATGGGGAGAGGAAAAAAGGAATAATAAAAAAAATGATATCAAGAAACTAGGAACTGAATATTAATCATACATATGGCAGAGCTTGTACAGTAGTTGTATGCAGAAGGCTGCAAAATGTAATCAGCATGGCTGGGACCTGCACCCTCAGTAATATGGGAGGTATCAGAATATGAACCACTGCCAGCAGGATGATGGAAGCTGGTTAAAGGGAGTCATGCTGAGCTAGGCCTAAGGCAAAGAGAGTCAGTGCTACCACATTCCAGCAGCAGTAGTGCAACAAAATACACCACTGCATATAGAGACACAGACTATAAGGGAAACAATGTGAGGTCACAACAGGTATGCCCAGGTGGGGAGGGTTCTCAAGTACTACACCCATGGAAATGTAGGAACCATCAGCAATTTGGACATGGCTAGTGTCATGATAACAAAGAGCTACTGCTTAGTAGTACAATAGTAAAATACGTTATAGTAAAGTAGACAGGATTTCCATGGAGATTTTGATCATTTACAGTAGAGTTCTGAGACACTGTGCAATATAATCATAGCACACTGAATTCAGGTTACATACAAAGCAGAAATATAAAAATGTACAAATACATCAAAAGACACAACTAAATTACAGTCAACATTGATTACCTAGAGTCCTGAGACATTGTGCAGTATAAGCAAGGAAATAATAATAAGGTTGTGTATAAAATATATAAGTACATCAAAAGACAACTAAATTATAGCCAACGATGCTTAAGCTGATAGCTATAATGCCAAGGAGCCACCAAACCCAGTGACTGTGGCAGCTGGCACAACTCTGTGAAGGGTGGTCAGGGAGGTTGCTAGTGCTACACTGTTATGGCAGGTAGCAGACTAAGTAGGCTGCTTTTGTTGTAGCCAAGAACAAAACCACCACCATAACTACTTGCAGGCCCACAACCATGGGTGAAAGATGACTGGGAACTGGATGATACTGAGGTGGTAACAACTGAAGTAATTCCAGTTGCTGCTAGTTCACAGATTTGGGACCAGTCCCACCCACATGTAATTCAGTTGCAACCATTTATCTGTTTGTCTGTTTGTGTATTTTTTATTTAAAAATATAGTCATGTAGGAATATCCTATGAAAAGCATCTCTTTTCCACAGGTGTCCTGGGATAGTAGCAGCAATACATGGCACTTTGAAGTATACAAAAAGGACAAGACAATAAAAAGGCTAAGAGAGATGATCATAAATCAAAATTTGTAACAAATGGTTATTTTATTGCTGGGAGTGGTGCAAGAAATATGACCAATGCCTCTTGCTGTTTTCCAACTAACACCAGAGTGGCTGGGCTACTGTACAACAACTGCTATGGTAGGCTGAGCAAAAGCATATAGAAAGGCAGCTACAAAATGCAAAGCCATAACTTGATGTGTTGAATCAAACAACCCTCTCCTCCCAACAGCCCATGCCAACATTAGTTTAGCAGGCTTGCTCTGGTCACCTACTCAAAGCAAGTAGTCTGTCTTTTATACTCACATTTACTGACTCCATTGGTTCTCAGTACTGTAGCCTGTAGTTGTGGAGAGCATGAGGTTAGTATAGTAGTAGTAGTAGTAGTAGTAGTAGCAGATTTTCAAGGACCCCTCCCTCCACAGATCCAGACATTTGGAACTGAACTGTAAAGTATCAGTATCAGGCCCACTCAAACATTAACTTTTGCCTGGCTGGAGATGCCCACATTGATGCATATCATCTGTGCCAGTATAAGGTGGGCAGTCCTATACCCCTTTCTCATCAACTGTTTGTCAGATTGTAAGAAAATGCCTAAATCAATATTAGTTATTGGCTCTTGTTTTGTTGTTAAAGTCTTCACCTGTGTTGGTATGTCATTGAATACTGCAAAAAAGCCTCAAACCCTTTTTCATCTCTATTGTGTGACATTAAAATATTTAATGATGGTGCTCACATCTGCTGTCTCAACTGTCTGAGCTTCTCACATGATGTGAAGAACTACACCATTCACCAGAGCTTTAATCAGACAAGGAGGAAACATCGTAGAAAAGCTTTGGAGAGTTTCTTGCAGAAAAGGGAAATCGCTCAGTGGTCAATGCCAGCATCTACACATCTTTCATCATCTCATTCTTTGGGTTTGGTTCCCAGGGAACCAATTCTTGTCTCCTAATCACATAGCCATGCTGTCACCTTCCAGGGAGCCAGCCACAGAGAAGCCAAAAAAGGCTTCATCATTGGACCATCGCCAAAGGATGCTTTCTAAGTAATGGCCTCCCTTTAGATCCCAGTCACCACTGCATGCTGATAGAGAGGGTAACTCTAAGGCCACATTTGCAACCTCCATTACTAAAGCTCCTCCCAATCATCATTCAGAAACTAGGGTCAGGAACTGGCTCTGGCTGACCTGCTAATAGCTGTGTACAGCTGTTAATGACCACACTGTTCCATCATCAATAGTGTCAACAAGTACACTAGCTGGCACTGTCAATGGCAATTATACTAGCAACTACGGTATATCTAAATCATTTCAGTGCCTGCTTCTATCACTGCTGTCAACAATTACTGTGTTGCTGGCACTGCCTTCTCACCAGTCGATGCCATCAATATCTGTTGTTGGCTCAACTGGGTCTACCTCTGTCATTAACCCTATGCCTCCTCTATGACTACCTAGGCAGCCTATGAACATATGAAGAAGCCAGCAGAAGAAGGCCATTTGGTCTATCAAATCTGCTCATGTTGCAGGGCCCACAGCTTGAGCTACTTTCCCTGCTCCTCTCCACACTCCTCCCATCCTCCCTACCCATGACCCTTACCCTCCCCCATACCTGTCCCAGCCTCTCTTAAAGCTGTCCACTGTTTTCAACAAGATTACTTCTGGCAGTGCATTCCAAGTGTCCACCACCCTCTCTGTGAAGAAGTGCTTCCTGACCTCTCTCCTAAACCTCCCACCCTCCAACTTAAGACTGTGTCCCCTCATGTTATGGTTGCCACTCAGCTTAAAGAGACTGTCCTTATCAACCTTATTTATCCCTTTCAAGTACCCGAAGGTCCCAATCATGTCACCTCTCTCTCTCCTGTCTTCCAGGAAGTACATGTTCAGTGCCCTCAACATCTCCTCATATGCCTTACTCTGCTGACCAGCTATCATCTTTGTAGCCCTCCTCTGGACCTTCTCCAGCAGGTTAATATTCTTTTTGAGGTGTAGGCACCAGTACTGAACTCCATACTCTAGATGCGGCCTTACCAGTGACGTCTACATGGGCAGTATAACCTCTTCTCTCTTACTACTGATCCCCCTAGATATGTATCCCGCATCTTGTTTGCCTTTGCTGCTGCTTTCGCACTATGTGGAGCTTCAGGTCACTAGTGATGAAGCCTAGTGTTCCTGTTTATCAGCCGAGAAGAAGAAGAGGAAGAGGAGGAGGAATGCTACCCTAAAATCCAGGTTATGGAGGAAATAGATGAAGAGTGAAAGATGACATGGAGCAGCCTATAGGCTTTGACTCTAGTTTGCTGTTTCCTCATGTAAAGTGTCACTTTGGTCTAAACCCAGAGGTCTCTCACTGTGGTTGCCTCTTTTCAGGCCCTTTTGCACCTCATGCAGAACAAGCTGTGTTTGCTGTTGGGAAGGAGGACTTCTCAAAACAGGATCTGTATGAATTATTAATTGTTCCTACCACACCATTTAGACAGAAACTGACTCATTGGTTATAACTGCCACT
Source organism: Neoceratodus forsteri (assembly GCA_016271365.2). Taxonomy (NCBI): domain Eukaryota; kingdom Metazoa; phylum Chordata; order Ceratodontiformes; family Ceratodontidae; genus Neoceratodus; species Neoceratodus forsteri. Next base: position 533,576,767 of record CM057449.1, on the reverse strand, counting down.
CATGACAGATCTTGAGCACCACAGCATATGAGCTTTTTACCTCCTGACAATGAATACAGGAAATTGGATGTTATGAACAAATGAATATATGTCTCTGGTTTATTAGGTATTGGTATTACCACCAACCAGACTTGCATGATAAAATAGCAGAACAGCCTATGGAAGTCACTTTCTTCTGTGATTGACAAACTGCTACAAGGTTCTGTTGAAACTGAGATCCAGCAGTGAGTTACCCTGCTCTGGATGCTGTAAAGCATTTACTGTTATCTGCCTCTAATGCTTCTGATGCTTTTGTCTGTGCTGCCACCTCTGGTATCCAGCATAGCACATACTATTGGCAGGGTGGCTGGTTTCGCAATCAATGTGCAACAATCGGCTCTTAACTTACCTTGTTGTAGCCAGATACGCTTTGTCCACAGTGTGTAACTGACTCTTGAGACTTACAGTCCTCAAAAATAACTATCTGCTTCTTCTTGTCCCTTAGAAGTAGCAGTAGTAGTATCTGATTTCTAAGGTACCCTTCCCATAGTTGCAGGGAACCATACATAACAGACCATAACATTCAAATTTACAGAATAAGAGGAACAGTAGTATAAAATAAAAGCTATAAAAATAGATATCATTAAATATATATATAAATTAATAGATAGATATAACATAGCAGAAGTAGAAATAAAATAGCAGCATTATTAGGGTGAATGAAATCACAGAAGACCTCAATGATCTCTGAATGCCTGTGGGTGCCTCCATCAGTACCCTGAGTAGTGTGTTCCATATCCAAGGGCCCACCACCTCAAATGTTCGATCCCCTGAGGATTTAAGCCTGGCACTAGGGACCAGAAACAGACCCACCTTAGTGAAGAGGAGAAGGTGTAAGGGCTAGTGAGGGTACAGGAGTTCTAACAGGTAACTAGGGCCCAGCCCATACAGGGCCTTGTAGTTTAGCAAGCCAACCTTGAAGACAGCATGCCACTTCACAGACAGACAGTGCAATTCATGTAGGACCAGAGTTACATGACATGACCTCAGAAGGTAGTCAGAAACCTGGCTGTTGTGTTCTGCACCAGCTGCAAGCATCATAGGTATCTCAATTCACCCTAAGATAGAGCACATTATAGTATTCCAGCCTGGATGTTACAAACACATGTAGAGTACTTTTGTCAACAGGTCTGGTGGGGGAATAAGCGACTTATTCCGGCTGATATTCCTAAAATGTTAAAAGCCACTCTGGATTACAGCTGACACCTGAACCTCAGATTTCAGCTGCTCATCCAGAATCACCTCCAGATTGTCACCTTAGCAGAGGCCAACAGCCCAGAGGATTCTAGCTGAAGCCCTGTCACATCTTCTGCTACTGCTGTACCACCCATGACCCGGCTCAATCTACAGTACCTCTGTCTTTCCTGGGTTAAGTCTCATCCAACTAGATGCCATCCAGTTCTAACTTTCAGCCAGGCACAAATTAAGCACCCTGAAAGTATTCAGCATCCTGGGTGCAAATGACAGATACAGCTGGGTGTCATCTGCATAGCAATGAAAACCCAAACTGTAACAAGATGGTCTTTCCCAGGGGCAGCATGTACACTATAAAAAACATAGGTGAAAGGACCGACTCTGGGGGCATGCCACAAAGCAGGGGCATTGAGGGTGATGAGGAAGTTCCCATCAGCATTTTCCACATCCTATCCCTGAGGTAAGACTCAAACCAGCAGATGACTGTGCCAATGAGTCCTCCATATTCCCTCAGACATTCCGCCAACAACCTGTATCTACAGTGTCAGATGCTACAGAGAGACTGAGGAGGACAAGAATTGACCATTCAGTCCTATCCCTTGACTTCACAAGATCATTATACAGCTGACCAATGCCACCTCAGTGTTATACCTAAATCTGAAACCAGACTGGAAGGGCTCATATATGTGATAGGCTGTCAAGTGTGCCTCAAGCTGCAGCACTACAACCTTCTCAATAACCATACCTAAAAATGGTATGTTACAGATGGGAAAATAATTCACCAGGATGTCCAGGTCCAATGATGGTTTCTTCAGAAGGGCTGAACCACAGCATTTTCAATGCCACTAGAAAGACACCCTTCAATAAGAAGTAGTGAACAATTTCTATGAACACTGGACCCAGTAACCCTACACAACTCACTAGTAGTTATGTAAGACCTGGATCTAGTTCACAACATGTGCACTGCAACTCTGAGATAATCTTACAAACCTCTTCCATCATGACCCAAACTCCTCCCAAGACAACTGAGGGCATCTAGAGGTACGTCCCAGCCCCCATGAGGGTGACAGCATGAATTTTTTGAAGGGTTCTTGCTGCACCCATGGATGTCCTTCTGGGCAAGGTGCCCTGAGAACTCCCATCCCTTGGCCTCAGCCTTTAGGTGCCACCTAAGACCCTAAGGGTCTGGGTGCTGACAGTGTCCCAGCTGCCCCCGCTACTTTCTGACTTCCTTCCACCCTTCCAGCTCCTCTAAATAACACAGGAATTCAGGTAGGACAGAGTCCCCTTGTTTCTAACAAAATAGCAAAAGATCTCGTTAGATGAGTGGGTCCTCGGTTTGAACAGGTCATGTGTTTGAACTGCTAGCAGCTGGTCTGGCGTATCCTCCAACCACTTGTCATTACCCTCCATGTTCTTTGTCAGTCTTATGGACTGAAGGCCAGATCCTTTTAGACAGACAGGCTATTCAACCTATACCCATGACTAAAAGGAATCATAGTTTCTATTCCAGATACTTCCTGGTTCCCAAGAAGACTGGCAAATTATATCATGTCCTGAACCTAAGGGACCTGAATGGTCTCCCTTCAGTCCCATCTCTTTCTGCTGCTGCAGAGAGATTAGCTGTGTGATTAAGGCCATAGCAAGCTCAACCCTGACTAATTTAGTTACATTTCAGGTTTCAACTTTATTGTTTGACTACAAGTCTTTACAATGAGAAAAGTAAAAACAAGCACAAATACCAAGTCATTACGGTACATTAATATTTGTACATCTACTAAAATTGCTAGATCCTCATTTTAAGAGACCTATTTCCCATTTTGTTAATTCCTGATTGGCTGGTTATAGGAAAGTGAAAATTTGCCAGATATGCAATGCAAGTGTGACTACTGATTTCTGATAAATCAAAAACCAGGCGCAGGTTAATATGTCAAGTCCTCTAGTTGTTAGCGTTGTATGAGGATTCTTTATCAAGATCTCAAATAATCATTTTGTTCTTACTCAGGGTAGTCAATTATTCAAAAAGTACAATAATAATAATAATAATGCAATATACTTGCCACAGAAATAGGCATAAAAAGGCTCGACTAAAATGAAAAAGACATTATTATAGGCTATGTCCACCAAGCATTAGAAAAAGGCCACCTGGTTGGGGCAGCATTCATCGACCTATCAAAGGCATTTGATACGGTGCACCATGGGCTCCTCCTCAACCAACTAACAGACATTGGACTCTCATCTGAAACTCAGGACTGGTTCGATAGCTACCTGAGCAACCACTACCAAGAGGTTAGGATCAGGGCAGTCCTCTCAGATAGCAGACCTGTCAGATCTGGTATCCCGCAAGGATCCATATTAGGACCGATGCTGTTCAGTTTATTCTTAAATAATCTCCCGGCCTCCTGTCCATGTCAGATGCTCCTTTACATAGATGATGCAATCATATTCACCAGCAATTGACACCCTGAACTTCTAAAGATGGATCTAAAAAAAGGCTTGCATCTGCAAAAGAGAAATTTAAAACTGGTCTTGAATTATAAAAAGACTAAGACCATGATATTCTCTACTCTCCCAAAGCAAACTCAAAACCTTTCCTCTTGCAATCACAAATGATGGCAATACCACTCTGGAGCTTGTTCGGCATTTCAAGTGCCTGGGCATCACTATTGATTCCACCCTGTCATATGCCAAGCACATTGCCAATACCACGAGGGCCATCGATACAAGAAATGGGATTCTATAATGCACAGACACTGTCTCACTCCATGAAGCCCTGAACATGGCATAAACAGTTCAGTTATCTCACTTATCGACTATGGGTTGGTGATCTATGGATCTGCAACAGATACAGCCCTCCACCGCATCTCTACTGCCCTAAATAAAGCCTGCCATCTCCTCATAGATGCTGCTAGACTCACACACACCTGTGATCTCTATGTCATGGCAGGCTGGCTGCAGCTTGATGGAAAATCAGATATCAAACCTGCCTCCTCATCAAAAATGTCTCCCTAAACATACTGCTGCCAGGTGTACAGAACCTACTGACTCTACCTCAGGGCTCAAAACAGACCAGAAGCACCACCTCACAAGTATTCCATGTGCCAAGGTGCCACACTACACTGGCACAGTGGGGCTTCTCTTACTGTGCCCCGCTCTGGACAAATGCACTTCCTCAAGTCATTTCTGATGCCGAAGCGATTGGCTCATTCAAACACAAGATTCGCCAACACCTTCTTGCCACAAATACTTGTGCCTGCTCCCACTAGATCCCCTTCAAGACAGTAACTATGACTGCTGAAGAAGGTAATCCACCACTAGCACTTAATCTACCCTGTCAATTGTACCCCTGGATAGCCCTGACTGCACTTCATTGACTCCCCACCCTTCCCTCGTGGCACAGCCACACCTCACCACCACATCTATTACCTACCCTAGCCTCTTTCCACTCCCACCCATCCTATCCTTTTATCCTTACCTCTGCCATCCTCTCTTCTCTATTCCCCCCTTCTGTGTCCACTCCTAATGCTTTATCTCTCTCCAGGATGCAGGTATACATTATACAATTGCTCAGTAGAGTCTACCCTGTACATCAATTTTAATGTGAGATCTCCACTACCATATATATATGTGTGTGTGTATATTTATCCCTGTTTATTGTACCAGTCTGTATTTGTCAACTGATGTGGAACCAATTAAAGAACATCTGCTCAATGGTTTTATCCAAGATTTCAACAAATAAATAAACTAAATAAAACATTATTCAATTGGATATTCCTGATCCTCCCATCTTGTTTAGACAACAGAAAACCTTTCTGCAGGCCTCAGGATTTCCCTGTAATATCTGTGTATCCAGACTTAAGGGATCCACTAGACTTCGTATTCTAGCTATAGCATGGCTAGAGCTCTGAATACCACCCTAAATCCACCTAGTGGTGACAAATGGGCTAAGCCCTAGTACTTGCCATTCCATGAATTGGATGTGCTTTCCTTTAGCCAAAACGACCATCTGGGCCCATAATAAACACTTGTCACTGGTAAATTGCAAAGGGGAAGTTTACATCTGAGACTTTCTGCCTTCTAAATGCCAGCAAATGTCTGGTTATGTCCTAATTCAGGTTACACTTGTCCCAGATGATTGGTTTTCATCGTAAAGCACTACACCAAGTTAATCAATGCCCAATATTTAACAGGTTCAACCAGAACATCCTCTTATTTTAAAGGACATGACCAAGAAAGTTGTTGCCAATTCCCAGGCCCTCCTTGGGACTCTCTTCTAGATCAAACCCTAATTCTATAAAACCTTAAAAATGCCTTTCACAGAACCAGCTTATTATTGTTCATTATATAAGGGCAATACAAAGTTAATATATCAATTATCTAACCTAAGTATTGGTAACTGAAACAGATTATCTATCTCCTTAAAACAAAAACAGCATGCAAGTATTCACACAAATATATATAATAAATGAAAAGTCATATCTGATCATTTAGACTATAAAAGAAATATTCAAATGGTCTTTTAAAACTCAAGTCAATCTGTGTGACTTAATCTACTGTAACTACTATATGTTCAGCTGAGATCAAACTCAGTATGAGGCAAAATCTTGATCATAGAAAAACAAGGCTACTTTTTTAGAATACATCCAGGATTAAGTTCAGAAATAAGACATCAAGGTTATGCAACAAATAAAAGTAACTCCTCAGGAGTCATTTGTTCACATTCAAGAGTAGAATATATATTTAGTTCAGAGAAGGAAAGTAAATTGAGCTGTGGTCCAAAATAAGTCCAAAAAGCATATCAAGGTTGGTAAAAGAATTGGTCATAGAATGCATAGTAAATTTTTAAAATGTCTGAAAATACTTAGCTGTCTTCCAACCATCGGTCCCATGGCCCCAATGCATTTTAAATCTTTGTGATCCCAATTTCTTTCATCTGTTTAACCACTGACCAAGAAGCGAATAAAGTGCCTTAAGTTTGTCCTCCCTTAAAGGAGACTCAAGCAGATAATTTCTAAGTTACAAAAGGTAGATTTGTTCTGGGAGTACAAGTTGTAAGGCAAAGAAGGCTAACATCAAAAGAAAAGATTTTGTAAAGTTAACAAAATCATAAATTAAACCAAGGTAAAACTCTTATTAGGTTATAAAATGCCAGGACATCCAAACAGCTTTTATAAAAATGTTGATAGTCGTTATTAACCATTTCAAATCTAATACAAAATAACTGGGTTGCTCATACCTCTGCCGAAGCACTCCAGCGATACTTTGTGAAGATTGCTTTAGAATTAATATCACTTTCACCACTTACTCATAACTGGCCTCTGTCACAAGCATTTATTATTACTGTAATCCATTGCTGCTCCAACTCCCAAGGCTGTCTCTCTAAAGCTGGGATCAGCATGAGATTTGTACTGTAAAATGTTTTTCTATCAACTGTTCCATCCCTTCTTATAGCCATAACTCTGGGCTCTCCTTTTGTCTTGCAGGCAAAAATCTAGGGAAAAAAAGAAAACATCACTAGACTGAAAGCAATAACTCTTAGTTCATTTCAGATAAAATAGATACCCCTTTTCCCTAGGCAACAACAGCATACCTGCAATAAAAACAAAAGTGCATGTCAGCACATAGTGCTACCCAGTGAGATCACTTGAGGTTACCTTCCTTCAGCCTGGGTGAGTCAGTTTCCACTCTCTCTCTTCTCTCTCCAGAATCGCTCACCTCACTTCTTATTTTCAGATTCTTTTATTGGGATCTCTCTGCTCATCGGGTGCATTTATCAGCCACAAACAACACCAAAACTGGCAGTTGACCAGGCAAGAGAATAGTTCAGAGACTGATCCAACTTTTAGCTTTCAGTAAAAAAGCAGTAAAAGTGCTACTAATTGAATATTTCCAATCTGACCTCAATAAGACATGGAGTATAATTCAAGTTTCCATAGCTAACAGTGCTTTTTACATTTAAACAGTGGTCATGGCAGGTATCATTAACAAGCACTCTAAGTAAAATAAAGTGTATAAGACCCACAAGCAGTAAAATACTCAGAATGAGCCTATGGAGCAGAGTAGCAGTGCAGCAGTCTTAACACATTTGGACTTATAAAACAGTTGGCTGCTAAGTTAATAAATATCAAACCGGCAAGGTTAAGGCATTTAAATCTCTAGTGCCTTTAACCACTTCTGCCGCATTAGCACATCAGTCATACCCAACTCTGCAATAGAAACGGGAGCTTCCCAACAAACTCAGAACAATATGACTTGAGGCTTGGAGCAAAATAAACTGCAGGACTGCCAGCTGTAAATGTCATTTAAAATAAACAGAACTTAAGAGTTTTAAAATCTGAGGATACATGAAGGCAATCAAGGTTCAACATGGTGTGGAGCTCCCCACACTAATTTACTTAGATTTGTTCATTTTCATTTTATACATTTTTCTTAGATCTTATAGAAGTTATACTTGTGTGTGTACAAATCAGAATTAAGCAGAGCCAGTGCATTGCCCCCCACACACACACATATACAAATAGTGCTGCTGTAAACAGTCTGCAAATCATTTAAAGTTATTTCATTGTCTTACTCACTTTCTGTCTTCATGCCATCATTTTAAAGATGTTCCCTGGTGTTTCAAATTCCCATTTTCTGATGCTCTACGAAAAAGTTTTCAGTGTTGTTTTCTGGCACAAGTACATTCTTAAATATATGGAAGCATTATTAGAATAATGATTTATCCTATTATGTCATGTCCAGCTAAGAATATATACAGGATGGCAGCAAGGAAATTAGCTCCCAAAATTGCAGCAGTTGATATCATTCCAGGCATTTTACCTAAATATCTGACTGTCTTTGGTTAGGCTGTTTATTTTATGTTAAAGTCCTTACCATTGTGCATGTATTTTTGAATTGTTCGCACAGCATTCTTGTAAGTTTTATTTTTTATTGGGACGTTTAAATTATTTTTGTCCTGAGCAGGACACCTCTGAAACTGCAACTTTGAAAGCAGATAAAGCCAAAAGAAGTATGGCATCCCCTATATTTCTTTCTGTTTCTATATTCATAACCATATTCTACATCTATCAAGAAAGTGTTATGAAAATGACATGGGTCTGAAATGGTTTTATGTATAAAAACATACAAATATGTTCCCTTTTGTGGGGGAATATCAGTTAAAGAGGGTATCACAGTGCAGTATTGGTAATTTGCTCTTTATGTTTTCTTTTGTGGAAAAAATGAAGAAAGCATGACAAATTATGTTTTTTATTTCACCGTTTCTTTCACACTCATGTTCACATATAAAATATTAATGTTATAACCACATAAAACAATCGGACCCCTTCCTGATTTTTTCCATAAAGAGAGATTATGTCTCACCAATGTAAATTAAAAATAAGCATGGCAGCCCATGTTTTTTGTTGTGGATTTTAAATGTTTAGACGACCGTCATGTACTGGGCCAAAAATTATGACTTTGACATGGGGTTGCTGAAACACCAGAGAATGTCCTTAAAAGGGGATTCTTGATCTCGTCATTTGGCCAAAACATGATTAGCCTGACCACCAATGGCAAGGTGACCTCCTCATAGGTCAGGTCCCTGCTTTTTCAATTCTAACATGCCAGTATGAGCTGTCGCCCTACTGCTTTCTCTGTTTGTCATGTGTGGAAAAAAAACTCTCAGGCTTCATTTATTTTTAAATGGAGTGCTAGCCCATAAGAGTCTACCAGGGCCAGAGGTGAGCTTTCTAAATAGCAGAAGGCCCCACCTCTCCTGATCATTAAATACCTTAGCTGTAGATTAGCTGTGTGCCCTGGATATGCAGGATGCATACTTGCATTTCAAGATTTGGTGCTGCAATCACCAGTACTGTACATCCTCTTGGAAATCAGGCACCATCAGTTTTATGTCTTGCCGTTTTGCATTTCCTCAGTGCCATGGGTCTTCACCAAGTGCTCAGCTGTGGTGGCTGTGGCCTTTCATCAATCAGCCCACTATGTATTTTCATACCAGGACAAATTGGATTCTAAAAGTGCTGTCCTGGGATGTGACTTTATAGACATTGTTTCAGACAAAACTGTCAGCTGTTAATCAAGTGGAACTCCTGATCAATGAACCCAAATTTATTCTGACTTTTTGGCAATGTTGGCAATCCATAGGTGCAGTATTGGACACGACTAAGGCACAGGTATTCCTTCCGGATGCCCTCTACAGACACTATACTTGCCAACTCAGTGCAGGTTGCTGCCAGCTCCCAGGCCACAGCCAGGTGTATGCTACAGCTCCAAGGCCTGAAGAAAGCTACTACTGTTACCATTCCCATGGCCTGCCTTCAAATGAGAATCCCTAATTGGAGGCATTGTGCTCAGTGGGCCAGGCAGTCTATGCCATGGATCACCCATCTCTCTAGGCTCTATAAAACACACCTTACAATTAGGGATGGGTGGACCCGAAAAGGTCCTGACCCTTATTATCAGGATCAGGATCCAGGCCAAAGTTCTGATTAGTTCTGACTGGTTCTGATTTAAATAAGAACCTTTTGTAAAACATGAGGAAAACTGAAAATCTGCCATAAAATTGCATAAAGTGGCACTGAGAGTCATGACACACACACATAGAATTGTAAACAGCATTTCAGGAAATGAAAACTGTGAGCTTATGGCACTGATGTGCTGGTCAATTAAGTACATAGCAGTCATACAGTTGACCTCCCTTAGTCTGTTTCCTGCCTCCACAGTGGTGTAACTGTAAACTGACCATTCTGACCTGGGGGGGGGGATTCCATTCCCATTTTGTAGTATCCAGTGGACATTTGACAGTTTGTCATTGTTGCACTAGCTCCTTCTCTGTACAAGAGACATTGGCAGAGCACAAAAACCTGCCACATGGAGGTACTGACTACCGATAGCACTGAAGCTCTGTCTGTTGGCCTGCCCCATCCCTTCCCCCCTGCCAGGTTAATCTGTATTTTTTTCTATTCCTCTTGGCCCTTTTGTTCTTTTTAGCTGTTTTTTACTACAGGTTTTAGTTAGGGCAACAAACTGGGCAGCAACAGAAGACAGTAGCAGAGCACAAAATCTGCCACCAGATACAAGTTCAAGCAGGTACTAACTACTGACTCTGAGTGAGCACTGAAGCTCTGCCTGTTGGCCTTCCCTATCCCTTCCCCCTGCCAGGTTGATCTGTATTTTCTTTTATTACCCTTGGCCCTTTGTTTTGACAGGATTTGCTAACCACAAAATACAAAGTCCCATTTAAAGCAGCTGCAGTATGTGCGGTTTGGGTTGATTTGGGGTGGACCTTTTGCAGGTCACAGGCCCAATCTGGCATGCTGGGGGCATTCTAGGCAGTGTGTGAAATTCTGTTGGGTTACCCATGAGGAGACTGGTTTTGGAGGAGGTGTGCAGACCCCAGTGTGGGAAGGGTGGTATAAGCCCCTGCGTGGAAGGTGTTTATTCACCAGAAACAATGAGTTTGATGGCAGATGAGGACTGCTTGGCCACCTAGTCTGCCCTTTTCCCTTCCTATACTATAACCATTGCTCTCTAGCCCCCAACCCCCAATAAAATTTCCTTTGTCTATCCCACGCATGCTTGAAGCTTCGCTCCAACCACCTCCACTGAATACTGTTCCAGGCAGCATCCACCTCTTTTTTCAGTGAAGACAGTGACTCATCACCCCCCCAAAGAAAAATCCATTCTATTCTGAATCCTACCTTCCTTCTTCTTACTCAAGCTGGAGCTTCCCCCCATTCAAAGAAAAAATAATTCAGATCATCATCGGATCTCATTGTACACATTTGTAAATAATTATACTTTCCTAAGTAAAGATTTGCCAATGCACTGACTGCTGCTGTTGCTAGTGTTATATCTGCTCCAGATACAAACTAAGCCACGACTCAACATGCAAGCAAGGTGATGATGATGACCCTCTGGTCTCTGCTGCACTCTCTGCACTGAGAGGACAGGGAGCATTGAGGCTCAAGCTACTGCAGGCCGAACTGCAGTACGGTAGAGCCAAGAGGCCAGAGAGAGCATCTGCAGAAGACAACTCAGGCCCCGCAGGGAGACTGAGGTATTTTTTATCTCATGGGTGGTACATTCAGTTCAGGCAGGCAGCCAAGCCTAGGTGACCAATTTGATCCACTCCGAACTCCATCTCACTGACTCTTTGTCTGCTGTCTCTCCCAGGGTCATCTCCAATAAAGTAGAGAGAGGGATGCTGTGGAAATTGTCACACATGCTGGCTGCCCGTACACACACAGAGACAGATCAATCAGCACTAAAAGAAGGAGTCTCTGGTCAGAGGAGGAGAGCAAGCATAGTAGCACAGCGACACACACAGACACTCACCCAGGAGCCCACCGCCCCCCCTTTGCCTAGTGACAATCATACACACTGAGTCAGTGACTGCCTGGCTGCCAGTGGTCCAGTCCACAGATACTTTACTAGGAGAGGAATTCCTGAACTTTTGATTCATGGCCCCAAAGTGTGGGGTCTAGAAAAAGCCAGGAAAAGGGGAAACAAAAAGCCAGCTCCGACCACAGAAGGGACATTTTTAATCATCTAGCTATGCATGGCTGACAGATCTGGACTTGGTACACTTATGCAATGGGTTCTTATTTATATGGGTCTGCTGGCTACATTGGATCCGGGGTTCTGATTTTAGGCGGTCAGTCTGCCCATCCCTACTTACAATTAAACATGATAACTGCATTAAAGAAAACACAAATATTTACTAAATTCTGTCTTGAGTTGAGATGCCCCAGAAAAAATCCAGTAATTTATTAGAGTGCTATACTCAATGTGCAGGGAGGCATTGTGCAGATTAAGAATTGATCATTACAGTTTGTAGACTACTCATACAGGAGCACAAAACTCTTTATGAAGCCCTATGGGGTGAAATGTTGGGCATTGTGTCAAGACAATACAAATAAATATGGTAGGATATACACATTAAAAGTTATGGTGGTGTGTGCAGTGGCTGTTCATCATTGTTGGAATTGGGCCTCTCTCCAGAACATATCCCTCACCATCCTGTAAGTCTTATCCGCATTTCATGAACTGGGGATTTCTTGGCCACCTTGCTCCCTGACATTCTGAGACAGGTGATTGCATATCATCTAGTTACTGTGCATGAGGTGGTGTGAAAAAATGGCTATGTTGAAACTTTGGAGTCAAAATATTGAAAATTAATGAAGTTATGTGAGTACATAGAAAATTTTCAACAATCACACATAACTCAGCCATTTGTAGGGTTTTTTTCACCAAATTTACAACATAGCCTTTTTGGGACCCCATATCATGAACTCTGGTGGTGAAATTTTGTTATTCAGCCCCAAAAGGTGATTTTTGTGCAGCAACCGCAAAATCACTTTCCAGGCCCAATTAATGAAATGACAGTTGCAATGTTCATGAGGTGGGGTCCCAAAAAGGCCATGTTAAAAAATTTGGTGGAAAATAAAAAAAATGTCAAAGTTGTGAGCAGAAGTTCAAAACTCCATTGAAATACATTATATGGCACTTGTCTTTATTCCTAAGTTCACAGTTCAGCTTTGAAGAGTGCAGATGTGTCTCAGTCCGCAGAAGATGACAGCATAGGACCTGCGGAGGTAAGTATAGGGTAAGGAGGGGGCCAGGGGTGTGGTGGGCGCTCAGTGGGTGGGTCAGGATGGGGAAAGGGGGACAGCAGGGATGATGGGGGCAGTTTTATTTTTTTCAGGTTAAAAAAAGACATCAAGGGGCATTTTTGTTTTCAGAACATTTAGTAAAGTAATTTTGGGACACCACATTGCAGTGGGAGGACTTGTGATTGCCTACATGGGGATTAGGCCCCCGATGTCGGCACCTGATAGGAAAACAATGGGCTTGGGGAGGCATCTGACACCGGGGGTTGGCATCCCAGTGTCAGGATACAGAAAATTATTATTTATATTGAAACTATTTCTGGACACTGGTGGTGGGCTCCCCAGTGCCACTCACTGCTGGGGGGGCCAACATGGAGATTGGGCCCCCAGATATTGGCAATATTAACATAGCCAGAGTGCATGGCACAGAAGTGTGCCATGTCCAACATGGCTGCCATGCTCCGCGCATGCCCATTACTTCGCACATACACACTAAGGCACTGCAGCTATCTTGGACACAGTGAGTGTTTCTTTAAATAACTCTGTACGCATGTGCATACCTTAGTGTGGAAGTACTGCATTAAAGTATTCCACCAAGGGGGGAGTGATTGTGCCATGGATGGGAGCTCCATCCATCCATGGAGGACAGGCAAGGAGCAGACACTACACAGCACCAAAGACCACAGCGGTGTGGACAGCAGCCACATCACTGCAGAACAAGACAGAGATGAATTCCACTCATGGTCTCTTCTCTTTCCTGCAGTGATGTGATCCCTAAACGCCTGCAGGGCTCTGCCCATGCAGCCGTAAATATGGAAGTAACTCTACTATACACAGTGCAGTTGGAACTAAGAATTAAATGAATAAGTTATAAAGACTAAGAAAGGCTTGATTCAGCAGATGCCTTCAGTTTTTGTTTAATAAATTTGCAGGGAGATTGCTTTCAGATATCTACATATAATGTATTCCAACGCCCTGGGGCTGCCCTAAAGGTAACAATAAAGGGCAAATTGTCAACCTCTCTACTCTTTACCTGGATGTTTCTTTAATACATTTTACTTCTGACCAGAATAATTCAAGCTTCCAACCACTGCTTTTATCAGAGCTACTAGGGAACAATGTCCACAATTACCCATTTTAATATTAATTACCAGCTTTCTTACAGTTCACAAGGAAGGGGGCTCACTTAGGCTATGCCCTGTGCACATACCTGGAGTGAATTAATGACAGTCATAATGCACCCACAGAAAGTGGGGTCGAGGTCAGCATCATAGATAAAACTAGACCAATGGAGGCCAAAAGCACAAACAACTGGCATTTTTATTTACGATGCAGATAAACAATCAGGTTTTAAAAAGGTCATAACACTGTACATGCCATTTCAAAAGTGACTAATGATGTTTTGAAGTCTTTAACAAATGACATAACACACCTGTAATCTTTTAGATTTATCAAAAGCATTTGACATGGTGGATCATAATATTTTGCTCAATAAATTAAAATATCTGGATTGGGGTTCTCACATTGATGTGGTTCCACTCATATTCAACATCACGCCTGCAGTATGTTAAAATGAATGAGATCAGATTAAGCATGACATCTGCCAGCACAGCAGTTCCACAGGGATCAGTCTTAGGTCCTCTGCTATTTTTGTTATATGTAAATGATATCCAAAATGATTGCTCAGATAGCACAAAATTACAACTCTGCAGATGATACAATACTGTACACTCATCATGTTAATGTTGACTTAGCCATAGAAACCCTACAAACAGATTTTGATAAAATTCAGGAGGCTTTATTGCATCTAAGGCTGCTCTTTAATGAGAAGAAGATGAAATTACTGCTTTTTACCAGAAAACAGCAGGATTCACCAGACCTGACTGTAACATCTATTGAAGGAACTAACATAACAAGAGTCTATGCATATAAGTATGTGGGCCTAATCTTGGATGACCAACTTAACTTTAAGTTGCATATATATTGTCTTTCTAGTAAATCAAACACACTCTTAGCTTTTTTTCAATAGAAATAAGAATTATTTGTGTTATCCTCTTAGGAAGCTCCTTGTCAATTTGTTGTTTCTTTCAGTATCAGATTATGGTGACTGCATCTATAGGCATGCTTCTTCAACAGTTCTTAGATCATAGATTCATTATATCATAGTGTGCTTAGATTTAATAACCGGCTTGCCATATAAAACTCATCCCTGTCTGCTATATAAGCATGAGGGATGGACTTCATTAGCAGCTCAAAGAGAAATGCACTGGTATTTATTTGTTTATAGATTTATTATTATTGACTTACCAGCATATCTGCTAAACACACTCCAATATAGAACATCTTCTAAATATACTCTTTGATTTGCTAAGCACTCAAATTTTGTATACACCTCAATTCCAGTCCAAATATGGGGAATTTATCTTTGTGGTCTCTGTCTCCCAAAGTGTAATTTAAACATTTTACTCCCCTTGCCCATTGTAGGCCCTCTTATGAGTCTGACATATAATCACTGTGACTGTTTTGGGTGAATATTTATTATTTTAAATGATGATGCTGTTTTATATTACGTATGAAGCTTAAGTGTTACAAATTGAATGTGTGTCATGCTTGTTTTGTATGTATATTTGTGTTTATATGTATACCCAAGATGCAACTGTAAATGAGCATTCTTCTCTCAATTTGCCTTCTAATAAAATGAATGATGATGATGAATTATGATGATGATGATGAGATAAAATGGACGGCTTACACACACTCAGTTAAGAATGGCAAAAGCATGAACAGGTTGTGAGAATACATAGAGGTCAACATCCATTATAAGCATGGATGAAAACAGAATGCAGGCAATGCTAAACGTGGTAAAACGTCAACCGGAGTAAAAATGCTAACAAGTGCAAAGCATGTAAAACTGCACCACAATAAAGAGCTGAAACAAACCAGGATGCCTCGGATTACTTTGGACCAACAGGCTAGAAACATAGCTAGGAGAGCACAATATGTGCTTATGTATCGACTAATTGTGTCATCATCAGAGCGTATGGACTCCTTAAGTGATGTTGTTTAAAAAGCGATCATTAAAGTGACATACACCCATCACCACAACAAAGTGCACTGTACTCGAAGACAAATAAATACAACAATTTAGCTCAATAAAATGAGCTATTAATACTAGGTGATTAAGAGACAGTTAATAACTGGCAAAACTATTAAAGAAGAGCTATGAAATGAACACAGAGGTCAAAAGGTCAAAGCGGGACAATTATCAAAATATCAAATAGCTATGAAAAATACACAGATACACACAAAACTGAAACAGAGAAGTAGATAGCCCCAAGTGTTAAAAACCAACACGCAAATACTTCTTGTTGTTATTTGATTTTTAAATGTACACTACCATCACGACATTTAAAAGGACTTAATTATATGCAAAAGGCACATTCGAGATCAAAGATTTCTAGCAGAGCCAGCAAGTCATGCTGAAATCTAGATTACATTATAGAGAAGAATACAATTGAGCCTGCAAGCCATGTTGTATTTGTGTCAGCTGGTGAAAGAAACTATAAAGGGCAACCAGCAGAGCCGACAAGTCTTTTGATTGGTGTAGCATACAGTAGAGCTGGCAATTCATGCTGTTAATGCGAATTATGTGAAAAAATGAAATTACACCAGAGCAGGTAAATCATGCTGATAAAAATCAAACACAGCAGAGCAGACAAGTCGTGCTGTATGTAAGCGGGCTGGTAGAGAAGAACAAACAAGTCATGCTGTACAGTGTCAAAAAAGCCTTGAAAACCAGCTGATTAAGATTTGTTACAGCAGAGCCTGCAAGTCAAGCTGAACAACATCTGATCAAAGTTGGTAGCACCTTAGTTGGCCCAGTGTTGTCATATGCAGGCAGCCATTGGGCCATGTTTATTTGGCTTGTTCATAGCCCAACACAAGCTCGCTGCCTCAAACAGATTTACGACTTATTGGTCTCTATGAAATGGCAGATCATGTCATATTGCCTAACTGTTACAGATAGCTCTGTAACATTATTTCATCATTCAATCCATTTGGTTCTAGTGTATTTAGGATATGGATCCAGAAGGCTTATCTTTGCTGTAGCCTTCTTTTAGATCATCCTTCTTATGCCAATTTCTATTTTTCAGTCCCTATGAACCTTAAAAATGCTGCTGACCCATGTCCAGCCTCTCTATAATCTATTTATTTTATTTATTTATTTAAAATTGGTGACCGGAAAGGCACACTGAGCTGAGGTATGTTTCGGAAGCACCTGGCATGAGGTATACACTGAAAGTAGGAGAGAAGTACAGCAATTTCTTGCTACAGACATTTGGTACAAACATTAATGACATTTCACAGAGGTGTGCAATAAAGTACAACTAAACACAGCATCTAGGACAGTTCATGTCTAGAAGTAGCGTATACAGTATATTACAAACATTTATATATACAGTGTTTACAATTGGTGTGGCAAAATAGTGTGAAAACTAGCACTGAGGTTGTACAGTAGATTAGCAGTATACAAAATTGGGGTTGGCAAGTGCAAAATATTGATCAACAGAAGCCTCCAAGGGTAGGCTAGGCCCATGTTGGGGTGAGACCAGGTGAGCAACTAGGGCGGGGAAGGGAGTAGCCTGAGGAGTGATTTAACAGCTGAGAGGGATGAAGTTTGGAGAAGGTTGGGAGGGAGATTGTTCCATAGGAGGGGGAGGCAATAGGAAAAGGCAGCTTGGCCAGAGGCAGAGAGGGGGCATGAGAGGTGGATAGTGCGTGTGTCTCTGTGTCAGAGGAAGTAGCCCGAGTAGCTGGCTGGAGAGAGGTAGGAAGAGAGGTAGGGGGGTAGGGAGCCTAACCAGTAATTGGCTATAAGGGAGGCACAGTGGGTGGTCCTCCTGTGCGAGAGTGGAGCCAATGATAGGGCGGAGTAGATGAGGCAGTGGTGGGTGAGTGGGGGAGAGGAGGTGGCAAAATGACAGAAAGAGTTGAGATGGATGTTAAGTTTTGAGAGGGATGAGGATGGGGCAATGCCATAGATGATGTTCGCATAGTCCGGCACAGGCGAGATTGTTTTGCTTACGAGTTCGCTATGATTGGGGAGGGGAAGGCTGACTTTGTGATGATACAGGATGGACAGCTTGGGCCAGAGTTTGGTGCAGATGGCCTCGATGTGGGTGGAGAAGTTGAGGTGGCTATCTAGCCAGATTCCCAGGTACTTGAAGGCAGGTACCGAGTCGAGGGGAGATCCGTCCAGAGTCTAGATTGGTGGAGGGGCAGGTAGGGAGGTGAGCTTTTGTCTGGTTCTGAATACCATGGCAATCATTTTTTGTCATCAAGTTTAAGCTGTTTTTTATGGAAACAAGTTTGGACCCTATTGAAGTCACTTTGAAGATCTGGAAGCACACTATGGTGGGAGGGGCCTGTGGCAAAGATGATAGTGTGATCTGCATACAGATGCACATTAGAGGAGAGACAAGTGGAGGGGAGGTCGTTTATGAATAGGGAGAAAAGGATGGGGCCAAGGATAGAGCCTTGGGATGCCTGAGAGGATGGGTAGTGGGGGAGAGGAGTCACCTCTTGTACAGATTGCTGCCTATTTTGGAGGTAAGAGGAACCAGTTGATTGCAGGTTGAGCAAGGCTGAAGGAGCTTAGTTTGCAGAGCAGCAGGTGGGATACTGAGTCAAAGGCTTTCACCAGGTCTATGAAAATGGCGGTGATGGTTTGCCTTTGTCCATGGTAGAGAAAACAGAGTCAGTTACACGTTGTAGGGTGGTGATAGTGGGTGATGTTTTCTAAACCCTGATTGAAAGGGGAGAGGGGCTGTTTGTGGAGAGATGTGTGGACAGTTTGGATAGTATGAGGATTCTTGGAGATTGGCAAGGAAAGGGAGGAGATAGATGGGTCTGTAGTTACCTGGTTGGGAGCGGTCAATGCTTTTATGCAGAGGAAGAATTTTAGCCAGTTTCAGGTGAAGGGGACCATTGCTGTGGATAGAGAGAGGTTGAGTATATGTGTTAGGGCTGCGGCTATAACTGAGGCAGAGATGTGGAGCATTTGGGGTGCAAGCCATCAGGGCTGGTTTTGGACTGGTTTAGAGAGTGAAAGCAGTGTAGACTTCCAGGGGAAAAGGGAAAAGGAAGCTGGAATAGGAGGGGGAGGAGTTTGAGGAGTCGAGTGGGGGGAGGAGTCTGGCAGGACACAGGACGTAAAGAACGAGTTAAAGAGTTCAGCTACTGTAGCCATGTCGGAGACAGTTCTGCCATCGATGTTGAGGACTGGGCTAGCAACCTTGGAGGGAGGGTCAATAAGGGAGTTTAAGACCTTCCAGAAAGATGTGGGAGAAGCTTGGTTATGAGTAAGTTGTGCTTTGACATATGAGGCTTTTAATTGCCGAATTGTGTTTGTACATTTGTTTCTGCGAAGTTTGTAGGTTTGGAGGTCGCAAGGGGCAAGGAAGGCTTTGTACAGCCTCCATGCCTTGTCCCTGGCCCGACATAAGGTGATGAGATCCAAAGTGATCCAGGGGTGATGATAGCATTTAACTCTGGCTTTCCTGAGGGGAGGGAGTGTAGTGGTCCCAGGTGCTTAGGAAAATGTTGCAGAAGTGGATAGGGCAAGGTCAACATCTAGGAGGTGAAGACTGGCATCCAATCCACATTAGATAGGTCATGCTGTAAGGCAGATTCATCTAGGAGGTGTAGTGGGCGAGACCAGATGAATTTGTGGCCAGATTGTGTAAGTGAATTTGCAGATGCAATAAGTGATGCAGTGGTCGCTAAGGGCATCGGAAAGGATGCAAGAGGCAGTGATCCCATGATGATGAGTGGTTAAATCCAGTCCAGAAGGGAGTGATTTTGAGACTGGTGGTTTAGGGGGTGGGTTCCTGGATTAGTTGGGAGAGATTTGAGCTTCAATCCTCAGGGTGGCGGATTGGCGGTGGAGGAGAGCCAGCGAGATTGAAGTCACCTAGTAAAATGAGTTTGCCATTTGAAGCATTGAGGAGATTGCTGAGATTGCCTTGATGAGGATTCAGGTGAGGGCTTTGGGGTGCTACAGAACCCCAGTGTAAAGGGGAAGGATGAGGGGAAGGATAGTTGGCAACTAGGGATTCATGGGAGGAAGGGCAGGATTCCTATGCAATGCCACAAGTTATGAAGTGTTTGACATACATTGCTACCACCCGCCTCGCTTGTCATGGTCCTGCCTGAACAAGATGTAGTTTGGGATGGCAAGAGAGGTGTTGGAGATTTTGTTAGATAGCCAGGATTCCATGATGCAGAGTATATCTGGTTGGTACTGGTTGACCCAGATGGAGAGGGCATCTAGTTACAGGAGTAGACTCCTGGCGTTAATGTGAAACATACGGAGGCCCTTGGGGAGAGAGTCAGAGGACTGGCTGGATGGAGATGTGTATGCTGGCAAGGACTGTTTAGGCGCTAGTGGGCCAGGGTTAGGGTGGGATTTCTTGCAGCTACTTGTTCTGTGCCTGGGGGTGGGATACAGAGGTTTAGGCACCGGAGAAAGGCCTCAAGGTTTAGTAGATGTGAGTGGAGCAGTGAGGGGTGAATAGTTGGGGAAGGTGGAGGGAGTGGAGGAGGGGGGGATAGATGAGAGGGAGGAGGCAGGAATTGAGGTTGTAAAGTGGGGTATACCAGAGGGTTTGGAGGGGGTTTCAGGGGAGGATTGGGGAAGAGTGAAAGGATTCAAGAGGTGCCAAGATAGGGAGTTGGAGAATAGGGAGGTAAATGGCAGGAAAGAGGAATTTGTAGTAGCAGGCAAAAACTAGTTACTGCAGCATTGTAGCTGAGAGGGTGAAAGTGAATTTATAACAGTAGCAGTAGCAGCCTCTAGTGGCGAGATATGATAGCTTGCTAATGGAAAACATGACTCATTGGTGTCTACAATCACATGTCAATAGCTATATACTGATGAGATGACCAAGGGTGGTGGTGGGGGTGGTGGGGAGTCAACACAATGTGTTGGCGGGGACCTCCTTGGTCCTGAGCTGAGAGCACTTCGTTCGTGAGGTAGTGGTGCTGATGCGTGGCATACCTGGGCCGCTGTAAGGGAGAGCTGCTATGGGGGAGGGCATCTGTCTGCCCTCACAGACCCTCGGGGGAGCAGCCAGATTTACTGTGGAGGTGAGACAGAGAAACAGGCATTAATAACAGGAACTTTTGAGAGGGGCTGCCGGGGGTGGGGGCTGAGAAACTTGCTGCATACTGGCAATGCAATTCAGATTTACATTAGGTACTCAGTTAATAAAATCAGCACTTCAGCAAACTTGCC
This sequence comes from Neoceratodus forsteri, assembly GCA_016271365.2. Classification (NCBI taxonomy): domain Eukaryota; kingdom Metazoa; phylum Chordata; order Ceratodontiformes; family Ceratodontidae; genus Neoceratodus; species Neoceratodus forsteri. Next base: position 533,555,629 of record CM057449.1, on the reverse strand, counting down.
CACAAGCTGATTGTAAAATTTGAATTACAGTACTTTAAAATATTTCAGTAGATTAAAAGTTTGCCCTACTGTTTGCTAACCAAGTTAAGTAATACAAGCTACTTTTGGCAAAACAGTGACTGTTACAAGTTAATTTAGGCAAGACAATGATTTAAGTCTGACAACTTGTATTAAAAGGAGCATTTAATGCAAGTTTTTAGTCTCTCTTAGTGGAGTAAAATTCCATCTGGCTACAGGCAATTAAAACTAAAATAGTTTGAGTTTAAGGTGCATCGGTTTAGCAGGTTTAAAAATGGCACCAAGTCCTCACCTTCATTCAAGCACTTCATTTGCAAGGTAGTTGTGCTGATGTGTGGCATACCTGAGTTGCTGTAAGGGAGAGCTGCTGTGGGTGAGGGCGTCCGTCTACCCTCACGGACCCCCGGGGGAGCCATCGGATTTACTGAGCTGCTGTAAGGGAGAGCTGCTATGGGGGAGGGCGTCCATCTGCCCTCATGAACCCCTGGGGGAGCTGCCAGATTTACTATAATGTCTGGCCATTGCATATTCCAAATTATTGTTTCTTATTGCAGCCTTGTGCTCACCTATCCCTGTTTTTAGTGCCCTCTTGGCTTCACCTACGTAGCTTTGGCCACAGGGACAGGTAAGCATGTACACAACAGCAGTTGTGCTACAGTTCATGAACTGGTTGATAAAAAGAAGTTCCCCTGATTGGGGGTGATTGAATGATTTAGTATTAGTTGGAATGGAACAATCTATTGGGGTTGTGGTAGCCAAGTTCTTTGTTGTGGCAATGGGGGAAGCACTACATGTACTAGTGTGTCTTTGAGGTTTTTACCTCTTCAATTTGCAGTGTGTTTTTAGCTAATTCTTGAAGTCCAGACTCTGTTCTCAGGAATGGCCAATGTTTTTTAATAATGTGGCCAATTTGTTTTGCAAAAGGATTGAATTGAGTCACAAAAGTCAGTACAGCTTCATTGTCCCTTATTTCTTTCCCTGTAGTAACACATTCCTGTCAAGATTCCTGAATGGGTCAGTGAATCCAAAATTACTGGTACTTCATAACCTCTCTGTCAAAATCGCTGTGTAGGTCTCTGCTGGCCTCTATGAAGCCAGTATCAGTACAGCAAATGTGTCTCGCTCTAATGAATTTTCTCCTAGGGATGCTGCTTGTGATACTTGCAGGGTGGCAGCTTTCTTCTCAGTTGATTAGTTCATGATAGGGGTTTCTACAAAGTCTTGTATTAAGTCGGTTTCCTTCCTTACAAATAGCTATATCCAAAAATGGTATCTCTGTAAGGTCTGCCTGGTACAAGAACATGAGATGCTGGTTGGTCAAATTAATATATTCCATAAATTGCTGTAACAGAGTATAATCTCCTTTCCTGACCAACAGACAGTAATCTATATAGCGTCTCCACATTTTAATCTCTGGAACGAATGGATTTTGGCTCTCGTCATAGATGTATTTTTCTTCCCACACCCCCATGTATATATTTCCAAGGTTAGGAGCAAAGGTGGTACCCATTGCTGTACCTTTGTGTTGTATGTAATAGCTCCCTTCAAACCAAAAGTAGTTTGCTTCTAGCACAAATCTGGTCACAGTCTGGCAACATTCCAAAGATGGTAAAAGCAGTTCCTGACCACAGGAGACACCTGCAAAACAAATCTCAACTGTCCATCAAGAATCACTCCCAGACTACAAACCTCCCGTGCTGCCTAAAATGCACCCCCCAAGTGAAGGGAGCATCAGGCCACTGCAGCAGCTAATATCTGCTTTTCTGAGCTCACCACAAGCATCCTGATCTTGGTTGGGTCAAAGCTGGCCAACTGGAGGCCATCAAACCCCAACTTCCTCCAGCCATTGTTCTAGTCTCAGCACAGAAGACAGCCCATCAGAAGCTAAAAACACTTACAGATGAGTGTCATAACAATGAAACTCTATGTTGTAGTGCCTAATTATCTATCCCAGTGGCAGCACATACACTGAAAACAAACAGGCGAAAGCACAAACTTGGAGAACACCACAGTCCAGAACAACCAGCCGTGATCAGTAAGATTCATGCACTACTGACTGCTCTCTGCCACTATGGAAGGATCAGAACCATTGTAAAACTGTCCTGGACAATCCTCCATGCTCCCCAGTCTGGCCAACAACACTGCATATATGGCATCAAATGCTGAAGAAAAATCTAACAAGATCACAATAGGTATCTCCCTATGTTATTGCACCAGGAAGTGATTATTGCATACATAAGCATTGCATACAGTGATCATGGCTGTGTCTGTGCTGTGTTTGCTACTGAAAAAAGATTGAAATGGCTCAAAGAGGTCATTCTTCTCCAGATGACTCATGAGCTGGGTCACAACCACCTTATCCACAACCTTAGACAAAAAGGGAAGGTTGGAGATGGGATGGAAATTAGCAAGTATGTCAGGATCCAATGACACCTTTTTAAGGAGTGGTTTTACCATTACCCTTTTCAGGAACACAAGTAAAAGTCCCTACCATAGAGAAATTTTGAGCATACCAGTCGATATTGGAATCAACTACCCACATCCAGCCATAAGCAGCTTGGTGGATGCAGGGTCCAGAACACATGTTGTGCACCTCAGATTCATGACCACCCTGAGGACCTCCTCCTCATCCAGTGGCTGAAATTCCCCCAAAACATTCACTAATTTACTCATACTGACCTTTCTAATCCTGTTGACCATGACTGGGTCTTGAAGGACATCTGGTCATGGATGTCAGATACCTTGGCCTTGAGGAACTTGTTTAACTGCTTGCACCTCTCCCACAAAACAAGTTCCTTTTGGCTCAGACAATCCAGATGTAATAAATTATCTACAACACAGAAAAGTGTGTCATGGCTGTTCTTCTCCATGGCAATCACAGCAGAGAAGAAATCCTTCCTTACAGCTGCAATAGCCTTCCAGTATAGCCTCAAGTGCTCCTCCAGGACAAATCTGTTGGCAACCAACCATGACCTCTTCCATTTGCACTCAGACCTATAACCTGTGACCTTCATCTGCTGAAGCTCAGATGTAAACCAAGGAGTGCTTCAGCAAGAGGTCTGCAGGCAGGAATGAACTGATGCCAGGACATCCAGTGACACAGAGAAAGCCCTATTATAAGCTTCCACCACAGCACTGCATCCCCTGGTACAGACCTCAGTCATGCCTGAAGTGCTCAAAAGATCTAGAAACCTCACAGGATCCATATCCTGTTTAGAATGATATTAGATCACTTTCACATTCAAAGATGGTTTCTAGAAGAAAAAGAAGAAGAAGAATCAGCATTTATATAGCATGTTTCATACACATTGTATCCCAAAGCATTTTACAAGCAGTGCTAGGCTGGTAGTGAAGTGACTGAATGTGTAGTGGCAGCCGATCGCACATCAACACCCACACATAGCCTTGGACAGTTGCATGAACCAGTTTTATGGGAAGGGAATATTGACCAGGACACTGGGAATGTCTCTACTCTTTGCAAGAGTGCCTTGGGTTCTTTTATTCTACCTGGACACCCACCAGGACAGCAGCAGGATGGGTAGAAGAGATCTCATTTTATCATCTCATCTGAAGGACTGTACACCCCAACAGTACAGCACCCCCAATACTGCACTGGGTGCCAGCATTTAGGTATGAGCCCAATCCCAGTGCAGAACCAGAACCCGCAACCTTCTGGCCCAGAGGTGAATATGTTACCATTCGAGCCACGCAGAAACCTTGCTGCCATGCTGACAATGGCCCCAGTATTAAACAATATGGTGAAGTGGTCTGACCAAATGACAGGGTCCCCTGAGATAGTATCTATTTACAACCCTGCTGAGAAGATGAGGTTGAGCCTATGGCCTGCTGAGTGTATGGCCGTGGTAATCTCCTGCCTAAAATCCAGCTCCCTCATGAGCTGGAGGTGTTTGTTAGCAAACACATCTGAGGGGTCATCGACCCTAGCATTGAAGTACCCAAGGGCAAGAATCCTTGGGGACTCCAAATTCCAGTCTGATAGCTCCTCAGCAAACTCCTGCAGAAAATCCCACCCACCCACCGGGAGGGCAGTACATGAGGACCACTCTGCACTCCATACCAGACAAACACTCCACTGCCACACACTCAAAAGACCACACATTCCTGATGAGTGACATCACATAGTTCAAGGCAGCTGTACAGAGAGCCACACCACCACACCTGCACTGCAGCCTTGGGTGGTGTAGTACAGAGAGACCTGTGCAGACCAACCCCTCCAGGACAGGTTGGGTGGATTCATCCAGTCAAGTCTCCATGATACACATCAGGTTGGCACATGAACCTGAAATGATATATGATGGCAGCCTTATTCACCACTGATCTGGGACTGCAAAGCAATACCTGGGCTGAGGGAGCCTGGTGGGTTAACCCACCAACCATGTCCTGCAACTTGCATTGCCATGATATTAGGATGAGGCAAAAATATTTCTGCCTTTTCTCTTACCAACCAGCAAGTGATTCCCAATTCACCCACCCCCAACCAACAGGACACACCACCTAACATTCCTATTCCTTTTCTTAGGGCAGATTACTGTATATGAAATGCCCTAAAGCACTGCAGAACTCCAGTAGGGGGAGCAATGTGTTCCAAATCCTAGGGTCTCAGCTTCCAGAGAGCTTCTGTGGAATAAACTCTCACACCCAAGAACATAATATATATGTGCTGCTCGACTGACCACTAGCCAGTGCCCCCCCTTACAGAAATCCCTGCTCAGATAAAGGGAATCCAGCCCTGGGTCCATGCTGACCAACAGCAACACCCAGACCACCACCTGTAATTGCTGTCCTCCCATCAGCACCAGGAACTAACCACCTCCACCTCTTGGAATAACCTGTTTAGAAAGGTGGCAGGGAAGAAGAGAGAGAATAAAGCTCATATCACAGGGAACTAACAATGGACATCAACTGAGAATTCTAGAAAATCTGAAACCCCACAATGACTACATCCACTGCATGCACAAATAAAGGGCAATTATCAACAGTTATAACTATTCCACTTAAAAATGTTCAGATCTTACCCCAAATCCACACGCTGCGATAGAATAGGTCCCTATATTTAGGGAAAATCTTTTGAGGTCAGTTTTCATTCTTTTACAGGTAAAGGACCATCCCCTTCCCCTCCCGCTTCCAAGGGAGATCCAAGAGTCTTTCTTAATCTGATGCACCCCTTCAGGTTGACACCCTGATGAAGAAACATGAAAAAAGACCATTACGACAACAATCGCTGTAATGGTCCTTTTTCTGTGTTTTGCCTTCCCCCAGTGTTCTGCCCCCTCCCCAAACCAACTCCGACCTGAAGTTGATAATCCTAAAGTCCAGGGAGTGCAGGGGGCAGAGCATGGGGGTGTGGGGGGCATAGCCCCCCCCACAGAAAACACTTTTAGAATGGGCAGCACAATACCTGCGTCGGTATTGTGCTGTCACCGTGCAGGAGGTCAGCATTTTCACTGTTGACCTCCCTTGGTGCTTCCTTCTTAATCAAAGCTAGTCCACAGTTAATGTCCCCTCAGTAGGTCAGGCCAGCAGTCTAAGTCCTTAAGGAAGCAGTAGGCTTTAAAGATGTACCTTAAATCCAAGCAGAGACCTGCAATGCATTTTTATTTTAAGAAAGCTATGTATGCTGCTCTATGGAAGTCAGTCTCTTCAAATGCCCTTACTGGGTGATAGATTAAACATAGATTGTTCTCTGTAAGAAGTATGTTTGTAAACAGTTAATTTATTTGGTTACACTTCAGATCTGTTTCTCTCTGCACACCATTAGACATATTGATTTCACTATTATCCTCCATTCCCATTAGTTGCAATATAATCTGCATATTCCTGTCAGCATCAGAATAATGATTTGTCTCTGACACATAATCATTACCTTCTGGCAAGTCACATTTCCCTCCCTCAGGTTCAGTTTCAGTGAATTTGTAAGTTATATGACAAAAAAACAACATATGGTATACAATTTGTCCAGAGGGAATATTGGGATCAAAACTCCATGCCAACCTACCATGACATAATCATCTGGTAAATATTCAAATAATGAAAAGTAAAAAGCACATTTTAGTATAAGAATAGTTGAATCCTGCAGATCCATTAAACTTTCTTGTCCTGGAATTAATATTTATTTTTGGAATTTTTCTATAGGAGTTGAAGTCACTCATGGATTTCCAAATGACAATAAAACAGGATAACAAGCAGGAATCTTCAAAGACTGCAAGCAACTGCAGCAAGCTGAAAAATATTATCCATAAAGGAGTTAGGTACATCACAGGAGACATGAAAGAGTTTGCAGACTGGCTTAAAGGTAATTCACATTTCTGCTTAAACTGCAACTTGATGGATTATCAGTACTTTAACTTCTCTTTCTGCTATGTCGGACACCCAGGTTTAAATCCCATACAATGATCAAAAAAATGTTATTCTTACTACAACAGCCTACCAGCAGAGACAGTCGGTGATTATATATTATCTTCTAATGATTTTGCAGGCAAAGCCTGCAAAACCAAGGAAGAACAGGAGTTGCTGGACACAGACAAGAGTGAAATGTTTGTAATGTGATTAAGGATATAGGATGAATTAAATTTACAATAAGTTGCAGATTACACAGTTTCTAATTGAAAAATGTATAATACTACCACAATTCAGAAAAAAAAATGTATATAGATTTTTCTTAAAACTGTCATGTAATTTTGTATATACTGATACCAAAAATAGTATCAATATAAACTGTTGTTACAAAAATAGTATTGATACAATGTGTTTGTTTTTTCTTTTCTCTTTTTTTTTTTGATGTTTCACATATAACAAACATGAATGAATAACATACTCAAAAGGCAGTTTTAAATGGTATCAATACATAGAGGCCAGATACTACACTATGGGGCTCTGGTGAGCGTGCATCGGGAGGGATGGGGTACCATTAAGTCAGCAGGGACAATGCCTTTTAGCAGTTATGGCGATCATGGCTACAGGGAAGGGGGGTACCACTAGACCACCAGGGATTCATGACAGGTTGAATGTGGCTATGCAGGGCGCCAGGCACATTTAAGCTGAGATGCCCTCTGGAATGCATGCAAATGAGGCTATAATGACATGCAATGCCTCATTGGTGCCTTGCATACATTATGGCACCATTTGTACGCCCACATCTAAATATCGTGGTGATGCGCCCAGTTAACCACGGTTGGGCTGAGCATTCACGGTCCTCCTGTCTGGGGACTGCGCCGGTTCATTGTACTTGCACCATGCAATTTCTGTGCCCTATTCAATGGTTATGCACCATGGCACATCACCTTTGCATATCACACTATCCTGGCCCCAGCACAGCTTAGTTGTACTGCACTGCCATTTGCGCCATTGCCTGGCACAGTCTGAGTGTCTCCCCCAGAATATACTGTAGTAATCAACACACAAAACTACATTGACATAAATTATTCTTAGTGACCTGACACCAAGCTTTCATATTTTTATTATGTTTTTAGCCCTGATGGTTCCAAAGTTAGAACTTTCCAAAGACAATTTACTTAAAACTATAAGGGCTAGAAAATTATTTTCTTTAATTGAAAGCTGGGAGTCAGCTACGTTGATTTATCTATACCATATATGATGTTGCTAAGTCCTCTGTGCATCAGAAATGTTTACAGTTGTGTTATTTTTAATAATATATAATACTGACATATATAGGCAGATATGGGCACATCTGAACTGTAGTATTATGATCTATTCATGTTGATCGGACTCCAATCTTTCATTTAAACATGCCAAGCCTACCAATTCAAAAGATGCAGCTTTGAAAAAAAAGCATTTTAAACTACTGTATGATAAAAAATAGAAATGGTTGGAAAATGTAAGTGGTTGCTCTAAAAATAAATACATTATTTTAATTATTTATTTATTTTAAAATTGAAGACCAGGAGAGGCACACTGAGCCAGGACTCATTTCCTGATGTGACCTTAGGAAAGGGAAAGGGTTACAGAGGGAAGTAGCATACAAATATAATTCAGACACACAATAATAACAATAAATACAGTGAATAAGGTGACAGTGAATGTGCAAAATTAAATATATTGCAATGAGAATGTGAAAGCAAAACAGAAAAATGTATGTTACGTGTTTTGCAAGGACAGTAGATGGTTGAAAGTTATATGTTTCTGTATATGTTTGTGTCTGATTACATATCAAATAAAATTGCAATTTCAAAAAGAATCAAAAACAAATTCAAAAGTCAATCTTGTGGAAACTTGAATACAGTCATGTGATAATATTGCTTCCACAAACAGTATTTCCCTTGAATTTGTATTTATTTATTTAGTTTTGTTTACTGGGTAAGTGCACTAGACAAAACCATGCCTATTTTCAGGCAAAAATATTGTGCCCTTTTACTCTCCATTTTTTAATTCAATCGTTTTATGCTGCATGCTTTAGATTTCCTAATTTCCTTGTTTTATTTATTTTTATTATTGCAGGAATACTGCATAGTAAGTCATTCTAAGTACTCAGATAAAGACAGCAGTGATGCAATCACAATAAAGTAGATCATTGCAATATTATTTTATTGCAATATTATTTTTAAGTAAAAAGTATTTTGTTGCAGACACACTTGAGAAGAGAAATTAAAACAAAAATACATTTAAAAAAAATATTAGATAAACATGTGGGGAGTAGTGCAATGTAATGGCTGTGGGGCAGCAGTCTTCCGGGAGTCTTTCTGGAGGCTGAGATGCTGCCCTATTTGCAGACAACTCTCTGCCCTGAGGGAGAAAGTTGCCCGTCTTCAGGCCACACTGGACAGTAGTAAGGGAACCTTCCCCCAGGCCACACTGGACAGTAGGAAGGGAACCTCCCCCATCCAGGGAGCACCAGAGCCACCACCACTACCTCAGAGGTTGCGAAGAAAGCACAGCAGTTGGACCACAGTGGGCTCAGGAAGGGTGAGGATGGTGGAACAGAGGCACACCCAGTCAGTTGTTCCACTCCACAATCCATACACCATTCTGGGGGAGCATAGCTCCCCTATGGATGCACCCGCAGAGGAGACTAAGGAGGCTGGGGACAACTGTCACAAGGGAGGCCCACAGGAAGGAGGCAGAGGACACCACAAGGAAAGGAAGCAGCCCTGGTGGGGACCCGATTATTAGCGGATAGAACTGGGGGGAGCAGGAAAATCAGTAAGGTGCCTGCCTGGTGCCATGGCTTGAGGGACAGGAAGCATCCTCAGGATCATTAGAACAGCTGCACGGGAGTCTGAGCTGGATGTCATTGTCCACCTAGGGACAAATGACTTGGCTCATCATGAGATTAGAGCAGTGCAGGAGGACTTTGTAGAGTTGGGGAGGGGCCTAAGACAAGTAGCACACACAGTATCCTTCTCAGAGGTGCTGCCTGTCAATGGCATGGGTGAGGTGAGGGTACTTTGCACCATGCAGTTTAATGAATGGTTGAAAATGGTGTGGAGCACAGGGTTTGGCTTCATTGGGGACTGGGATTCCACCTGGAGGACACCAGCCTATACTGGCAGGATGGTCTGCATCTGGCCAGGAAGGAACAAGTCTTTGAGCAATCAGTTTAAATGCTTCATTGGCAAGCTTTTAAACTAGTCAAGGGGGGAGGCACTGATAAGCAGCAGGAAAATCCCAGCCTCTCCCTACAAAACAGGGTACTAAATGAGAAAAAGACCGAGGTAGAAAGGTCAGTGGGGGATGCTGCAACAGAAGGTAAAGCCATCAAAAAATGGAGAGCAATGAGTACCAATGCCCATAGTCTGGGTAACAAGCTTCCTGAATTAGTGGCCTTGATGGAGGAGGAACATCTGGATATCGTGGCAGTCACAGAAACATGGTACACACAAAACCATGACTGGGACGTAAACATACCAGGATACACTATCTACAGGAGGGACAGGGAGGGTAAAAGAGGAGGAGGAGTAGCTCTTTACATAAGGGAAGGAATCAAAGCAACAGAACAAAAGGGTAAACAGGGAGGAGAAGAAGCACTGTGGGTGAATTTGGAGACCGGCAATGGCACCACAATCCATACAGGGGTTTGATACAGACCCCCTTCTCAGGGGGAGGAAATGGACAAGGAAATGATAGAAAGTATACTTAGAATGGCAGAAAAAGGGGAGATATTGCTGATGGGTGATCTGAATATGCTAGATGTTAACTGGAGTGCAGTTGCAGCAGCAGCCACTTCGAAGAGTGGGGTTATTCTAGATGCCCTACAGGGGGCATGCCTTAGACAACTAGTATTGGAGCCCACTCGAGAGGGAGCAATCTTAGACCTGGTTCTCTCAAATGGAGATGGAGATAGGATCACAGATGTAGAAGTGGGTAGCCATCTAGGAACGAGCAACCATCGAACAGTATGGTTCACAATAAACACAGCAATAGAGTCAAGCCATACAAAGGCAAAAGTACTGGACTTTAGGAGGGCTGACTTTGCCAAAATGGGTGAGTGCCTAAGGAATGCACTAGCAAATGGGCAGGAAGGAGGGGTGGAAGAACAATGCAGAATAATAAAAACTGCCATCACAGAGGTAACAAGCCTTTGTGTGAAGCAAATAAACAAAACAAAACGATGTAAGAAACCACTATGGTTCTCAAAGGAAGTGGCAGTGAAGGTTCAAGAGAAAAATGAAGTATTCAGAAAGTACAAGGAATCACAGAAGGAGCAGGACAGAGAACTGTATCAGTTAAAGCAAAAGGAAGCTGGGAAGGCAGTCAGAACAGCAAAGGCCCAAACCGAGGAAAGATAGCCAACCTAGTTAAGAAGGAGGATAAAACCTTTATAGGTATATCAGGGAGCGGAGGAAGACCAAGGGAGGATAGTGAGGCTTAATAAAGGGGAGGGAAGGTGGGCTGAGGGTGACTGTGAAAAGGCAGAGATACTAAACAAATATTTTTTCTCAGTATTTACAAATGAAGAGGGAGAGGTACCTAAAACAAACAGTAGAAACACTCTGGATACAGAAGTTGATACCAGCCCATTTACAGAAGAAAGGGTTATGAAAGAACTCTTAAAACTGAAGGTGGACAAAGCAATGGGGCCTGATGGGATTCATCCCAGAATTCTAAAAGAATTAAGGGTAGAACTAGTGACACCACTGACTACCCTCTTTAACAAATCATGGGAGGTTGGGGTGGTGCCCGAGGACTGGAGGAGGGCAGATGTGATTCCCTTTCACAAAAGTGGGAGCAAGGCAGAAACAGGAAACTACAGACCTGTTAGTTTAACCTCAGTGATAGGGAAAATGATGGAATCACTCTGAAGGAAAGAATTGTCAAGTATCTAGAGGCCAGAGGGCACAGGACCCAAGGCAGCATGGATTCACAGTGGAAGGTATGCCAAACAAATCTGATAGATTTCTTTGACTGGGTGACCAAAGTAGTAGATCAGGGAGGGGCTGTGGACATGGCCTACCTAGACTTTAGCAAGACATTTGACACAGTCCCACACAAAAGATTAATATACAAGTTAGCCAGCCTGGAAGTGAGTCCCGAGATGACAGCCTGGGTAAAGAATTGGCTGGAGAATAGGACACAGAGAGCAATAGTAAATGGAGTCCACTCTGAAGAAAGGGAGGTTACTAGTGGGGTACCGCGAGGTTCAGTGTGGGACCAGTCCTCTTCAATGTCTTTGTAGTGACATTGCAGAGGACTGGAAGGAAAAATGCTCTTTGCAGATGACACAAAGATCTGCAATAGAGTTGATGCACAAGGTGGGGTGGAAAGGATGAGAAGGGACTTGGCGAGGTTAGGAATGATCAAATGTATGGCAGCTTAGATTCAATGCTAAGAAGTGCAAGGTAATGCATCTGGGAAACAAAAATCCAGGGGAAGAGTACACAATGGGGGGGGTGAGATACTAACAACAACAAAAATGGAAAGAGACCTGGGGGTAGTCATATCAGGTGAACTAAAGGTGGGCAAGCAATGTGAGAGTGCAGCAAGGAGGGCTGGGGGGATACTGGGATGCATAGGGAGAGGCATCACCAGTAGAAAACAGGAAGTTATTATCCCTCTGTACAGACAGCTGGTCATACCCCATCTGGAGTACTGCGTGCAGTTCTGGAGACCCAATCTCCGCAAAGACATAGACAGGATGGAAGCTGTCCAGAGGAGGGCATCTAAATGGTGCAGGGTCTGCACCGGAAGACATATGAAGAGAGACTTAAGGAGCTTAATATGTATAGCCTCGAGGAAAGGAGGGAGAGGGGGGACATGATAGAAACTTTCAAGTACCTCAAGGGAATCAACAAAGTCCAAGAGAGTAGCATCTAAAAAAAAGAGGTGTGCAAGAACAAGGGGGCACAATTTGAAGATAGAGGGGGCGGCACAGAGGTAATTTAAGGAAGTATTTTTTCACAGAGAGGGTTGTGGATGCATGGAACGGCCTTACAGAGGAGGTTGTGGAGTCAAAATCAGTAGTGGAATTCAAGCATGCATGGGACAGTCATAAGGCAATTCTAGGGGGTTGGGGTAGGAAGAAGTAGGCTGCTGGTTAACTAGGATCTGCAGCTTATCCAGTAGGTAGGGAAATGGGCAGACTGGGTGGGCCAAGCGGTCCTTATCTGCCATCAAATTCTATGTTTCTATGTAATATTTCCATTTATCTTTTACCTCCATCCAGTTGCAAACTAGTAAAAAGGGCAACTCCCCCTGAAAATGAGAAGATGCATTACATTTGAACTATCCTGAGTAAATAACATGGAAAAGAATAAATAAAGTAAAATAAAAATTCAGACTTTGGCTTACTTGACTTGAAAATGACTTAATTGACCAATTGTGTAGACCTTGTAAGCTCCTATCTGTGAATCTTTTGAAGCAGTTACCCACAAGAGACGGATAGCATGTGGGATTATGCATCTCTATAAATTATTTGCTGCATGAGGGTATATAAATTACACAATCCAAAAAGCCCATTCACTGTTTAAAAGTCTTCCTGATTTCTGTTTGTTAAAAATGTTTGAAGTATTCCTATACACTTTAGGCTACACAGATGAGAGAGATTATAGTATAATTTTTATACAGACTATAGTGTAATTAGAGAGTACAATTTTTATGGCACTCTAGATATAACAACTGTTAACTTAACTCTTCCAGATAAACATGTAATACTTCAGTTTATTGACTGGATCCTACGGGGGACAGCTCAAGTGATGTTCGTCAACAACCCACTTAGCGGTCTCATCATTATCATTGGGCTGCTGATCCAGAATCCCTGGTGGGCAATCACTGGCTGTACAGGAACTGTGTTCTCAACTTTAGTAGCACTTATCCTCAGCCAAGACAGGTAGGTACTGTAATACTGTGACTGCATCACAGGCAGTGCACTATATAACAGCTACTAAGTGGAATGATTTATGTAATAAAAATCATTTAAAGGGACACTGTCAACCCTTTAGGTCTCAAACTGTCCCCAGTTTAAAAATATATTTTATGATTGTTTGCATTCTGTAGAATGTTGATGTGGCTGGAAGTTTGATTCTAATTCTGTTTTCTTATTTAAAAGTGAAAACAGACTGCCCACCATACAGGTGTTACCACACCAAAGTGTGTTTGTTTACATTCTTAATCAACTCCCATTGCATCTTTCTTGGACTTGGGAACACCCCCAGCACAGTCTGTCCACCAAGATTCAGAGGGAGCAGAGGAGTCTATTGCATCATGCATGGCTGCACTTTTGGTGGTGTTCCTAATGTTCAGGAAGTGAGGAATAAGAACAGATTAAGGTTATGAAACAAAACAAGGTTGGTATAATTACACAATTACCATTAATTTAGTTCTGCTAAGAAAGGAGGCAGATTAAACCACCAGGGAACATATTTAGAGAAGGTCAGTAATAGAATTAGATTTTCTTTTGATAGCAGATAAGGACCGCTGGCCTACCCAGTCTGCCAGTTTCCCTACCTAATGGATAAGCTGCAGATCTTAGTTAACCAACATCCTATGTCTTCCTACTCCCACCCCCTAGAATTGCCTTATGACTGTCCCATGCATGCTTGAATTCCACCACTGTTTTTGACTCCACAACCTCCTCCAGAAGGCCATTCCATGCATCCACAACCCTCTCTGTGAAAAAATACTTCCTTACATTACCTCTGAGCCGCCCTCCCATCTTCAAATTGTGCCCCCTTGTTCTTGCACACCTCTTGTTCTGAAAGATGCTACCCTCTTGGACTTTGTTGATTCCCTTGAGGTACTTGAAAATTTCTATCATGCCCCCGAGGCTATACATATTAAGCTCAAAGACAATTTTTAAAGCTAAATTGATGTTTTTTACTTGCAGGCCAGTGACTCTGATACATTTTTTTTTTTATGTGATAACCGGGTAAGTACTCTGGTCCCAGGGACCATTTCCAGGCACAACCAGGGAATGCTCAGTTGTATTGACTGGGAATTGAAGCCAGGCCTCTTTCATGGCAGGCGAGAATTCTACCACTGAACCAACAATGCACATGGATTTTCAACTTGAAATAGTAGGATGCAAAAAGGGTTGACAGTGTCCCTTTAAAGATATGTTTTTTCAAATTTTCAATACAAGAAAAGGTTCAGTTTAATGTAGGATATTATGTGTAGGTATCTGTTGTAAGTCAATCAAAATAGAGGAAAACCATCAATTAATACCCTACAAACTACCACAATCACTCCCTTAGCTGAGTATCCTCATTTTATACATGCCATGGTAGTTTATCCACATGTGTAACACATGCACAATAATTTCACTAATTTCAGACCTGTCCACAACAGTATATCCACATGTATATGTGCCCATAATAGTCTGGACCTCTAGTGCAGAGAAAAAGGGAAAAGTCAACTTCCACATCAAATGCCACAGAGCTTTTAAATTCTTGGTTTCAAAACTTGCACAATAGAGGATAATGTATGGGCCACAGTATACAACAGTGCTGTATTTACTTCATGGGGTTGTAATGACAACCATTAGACCTCAAGACTGAAGCTTGAGAGGTCTCTAGTTGACATGAAAACCTCAAGAAGTAAAGTTAGTGTTGTGCACGGTGGCCCATGCATTCTCTTTTATAATATATGGGCCACCTTGCACAACAGTCAACAGTTTCAGAATTAGCAGAATTAATGTGAAATGTGAACTTACAAGGCTTTCACCATGCCCTGTTCACTCGTCATGTCCTGGAGCCCCGCCAGACTGATTCAGATACACAGAGACCACAGCATAACATGCACCACTTGTGATTTTGGTCCAACTACTTTTTTAATACATTAGGAGCCATGGGATTAATTACAAACACTGTAACTTCAAAAGAAAATTTATAGCATAAAAAAGTAGAAACTGTTATTAGAAAGTGAACTTTACTTAAAGTGACATGATGGGCAGTGTCAACATCCACCAGAAATGATTTTTTTTTATAGAAATAGCCTTGTAAGTCAAAAAGGACATTTTCACTCTAACTGCAGTCATTTTTCATCAGTACATTTAAGGTACCTAAAATTGTAAGAAAAAGACAAAAAACCTGAAGCCATTATCAATCACTTGTTCTTGTTGTTACTGCTGACGGTTGAAACTGACAAGAAAAAAGCAAACAATCAGTAATGCTGAAAGGGAAAGTGTAGCGTGTGGGAATTCTTTCTTGTTGTACCTTAGTAGTGATGTACTCGAGATGGTGCAACAGCAGTTTGATGTCACTACTAGGGTGCAACAAATCTGTAAATTCATTGGACTCCATTCATAATAGCCCTTACCCATATACTATATAGTAATAACATTCAGTTACCCATAGATGGTTGGAATAACTTGGCTTCTGCAGTTGATTAAATGCATTGGCTTTTGGATGATGTGTTTAATCACCAACATTAGCTGGTTATTCCTTTGTATCACTTTATCAGGAACCAAGGTAATGTAAGTATTTAAAGGAAAGGCATATGCATAGAAAAACATCTAAAAAGGACACTGCACCTCTATGGGAGATTGTAACCCTTTTAAACTGCAAAAGGGATTGCAAATATTTCTTCATATCACTTAATTAGCAACCATGGTAATGTAAGTAAAGGAAAGGCATACTCATAGAAACACTTAAAAGGACACTGCACTTCACTGAAGATTGTAACCCTTTAAACTGTAAAAGGGGTTGAAAATATTCATAACACTGTATCTAATTTTGTGTTTCAATTATCTTAAAGCTATTTAGTCAATGAAAAATGAAACAGTGTCATACCAACAGATGGTTGGTATGTTTACATTAAATACAATGCCCTCTTTAGCTGCAGTATATTGTGGCCAATTCCAATATACAAACTTGAGGTGGGCAAGCCAGAGCAGGCTTGAGCCTGGTTCAGGCTTATTGCCGGGCTCAACTTGGATCGATCTCAGTAAGCAATTGAGAGCTGAGGTCAACCGCAAGTTATGGTCAAAGTAAACATTTTGTCAGCCCAAGCAATTAGTGTACTCTCTGAAACATTCAACTCTATGTAGAGAACAGTCTGCAATACAAAGATACATAGATACACAGAAGGTGATGGCAGATAAGGACCATGTGGCCCACCTAGTCTGCCCCTTTTCCCACCTAATGCATTACTGCAGACCCTACTTGATCTAAGGCTTACCTCCTGTCCCATTAGAGAGCACCTTTGTCTATCCTATGCATCCTTGATTTTCCCTACCATTTTTGCCCCCATCACCTCTGCAGGGAGGCTGTTCCAAGCATCCACTACTCTTTCTGTAAAAAAGTATTTCCTCATGATGCCCCTGAGCCTACCCCATCTAGTCTCATAGCACACCCCCTTGTTCCTGTACACCTTCTTTTCTGAAATATGCTACACTCCTGTACCTTGTTTATACCCCTGATGCACATGAATGTCTCTATCATATCCCCTCCCCCTCTCCTCCAGGGAATACATATCGAGGTCCTCTAGTCTTTCCTCATACGACTTTTTCTTGACTGCCTCTATTTTGTCTATGTCCTTCCAGAAATGGACACAGTACTCCAGATGAGGTCTCACTAGTGATCTGTGCAGTGGCATAACCACTTCTTTTTTTCTGCTGGTAATACCTCTCCCTATGCACCGTAGCATCCCACTGGCTCTCCCCACATCCCTCTCACATTGTTTGGTTACCTTTAGATCATCAGATATGATTACCCCCAGGTCCCTTTCCTAATTTTTTAACTTTCTATTTATGCCCCCTCCATGCCATGCCTGCTCTTCTCCTTAGGACTCCCCTAGGTGACCACACAGGCTGAGCCGGAGATCGCGAGGCTATCTACCTACAGGTGCCCTGCTCCTATGAACCTTTAAACCTTGGCTTGCCCTCCCCAAGTGGGGACAAGGAATCCCTTCATCCCTCCTTACCTTAAACCGGAGTGGGCACACTCTGCGGAGCTTCTCCCCTGATTCCAGTTACTGGCACCGGGGATCCATCGCCAGGAGAAGACACTGGAATTTTTCCATTTTTCTGGTCCACCCCCTACAGACGCTGACATGCAGGGAGGACCAAGGAGACAAAGGCACGCTGAGATGTGCCTTCACTCCAGACCCTCAGCTGACTCCCGCCCCTCTCTGTGCTTACTGCTTCCCCAGCTGCACCTCCACCTGTGGTCACCCAGGTGGCAGTACAGCAATGGGGAACACAATGCCCTCTCCCCAGGGAACGAGAGCAGCCCTTGGGTGCTCAATCCTTCCCCCCCAACCCGGCTGGCCCGCCAGCAATGCAGGCTTCTACTGAACCTGGGTTGCTGGCTTTGCAAGTGGTAGCACTACCGCTGTGCCAGCAGGCTGGCCCTCCCAGCTCCCTTTCCTGATTGGTGGTCATCAATATCTCTTCCCCCATCTTGTACTCCTCCCTTGGATTTCTGTGCCCCAAATGCATGATTTTACATGTCTTTGCATTGAATCTTAGCTGTTGCATTCTTGACCACTCCTCAAGCATGTGTAGGTCCTTTCTCATCTTTTCCACACCCCCACCGGGTGTCGACTTGTTGCAGATCTTAGTGTCATCTGCAAAGAAACATACTTCCCTCCAGCCTCTCTGCAATGTCACTTATGAAGACATTAAAGAGGAATGGCCCCAGCATGGATCCCTGTAGCACCCCACTTGTCACCCCCCTCTTCTCAGACTTAATGCCATTTACCACCACTCTCTGTGTCCTGCCACTCAACCAGTTTCTGACCCAGTTTATTACATTGGGGCCCACCCCAGGGTGCCCAACTAATTTATCAACCTCCTATGTGGGACGGTGTTGAAGGTCTTGCTGATATCTAGGTAGGCAGCTTCCATCGCCCCTCCCCGATCTACCTTTCTAGTCACCCAGTCAAAGAACTCTATCAGATTTGTTTGACAAGACCTTCCCACTGTGAATCCATGCTACCTTGGATCCTGTGCTCCTCTGGATTCAAGAAATATCACAATCCTTTCCTTTAGCAGTGACTCCATTAATGCCCCCACCACCAAGATCAGGCTGACTGGCCTGTAGTTGCCAGCCTCCTCCCTGTTCCCACTTTTGTGAAGAAGGACTACATTTTCCCTCCACCGGTCCCTTGGAATCACCCGTCTCTATCGATTTGTTGAATAGGGCTGTTAGTGGTGCCACCAGTACCTCTTTAAGTTCTTTTAATATTCTGTGATGTATCCCATCCAGCCCTATAGCCTTGTACCCTTTCAGATTCTTGAGTTCCTTTAGGACCCTTTCCTCTGTAAACATGGCTGGTGTCCACCTCTCTCCCACTGGTACTCCTATCACCCAGTAGTGGTCCTTTTCCTTCCCCTTCTTCTGTGAATACTGAACTAACATATTTGTTCAGGATTGTTCCTTTTCTAGGTCCCCTCCACACACACACCCTCCTCCTTTTTAACCTCACAATCCCAACCTTGGTCTTCTTGCTTTCACTAATGTACCTGAAAGGTCTTGTCTCCTTTTCTAACTGCCTGGGCTATTTTTCCTCCGTTTGCACCATTGCACTCCTGACTGCTTTCCCTGCCTCTCTCCGCTTTTCCAGATAAAAGTTCCCTGTCTTCCCCTCTAAGTTTCCTTGAGCCTCCTGAAAGCTAGCCTTTCTCTCTTACCTTCCCAGCCACGTCCTTTGAGAACCATAGTGTTTTTTCTTTCTCTTGTTTGCTTAGTTGCCTAACACAAAGGTTTGTTGCTCTGCTATGGCTCCCTTATGGTGAGCTCATTGTTTCTCTACATCCACCTCTTCTTCATCCCCTACCAGGGCTTCCTTGAGACATTCCCCCATTTTTGCAAAGTCAACTTGTCTGCAATCCAGGACCCTTGCTTTCATGTGATTTGACTTCTCCACTGTTCTCATATTGAACCACATCGTACAATGATCACTGGAGCCAGGTGGCTACCCACCATTACATCAGTGACTCTGTCTTCATTGGTGAGTACCAGGTCCAATATTGCTCTTTCTCCAGTGGGTTCCACCACAAACTGCTTGAGGCATGCCCTGTACAGCATCCTGGATGTCTCTGCTCCTGGCTGTGGCTACAGTCTGGTGCTCCAATCCCCATCAGGCAAACTGAAGTCTCCCACCAGTAGCATTTCACCTTTGGCTGTCATTTTGTGGTTGTCTTCCACTAGCACTCTATCCATCTCCTCCCCTTGTGCTGGAGGTCTGTAGATCATGCCAGTGTCAATGGTGGTGCCATTTCTTGTCTCCAGGGTGACCCACAGTGCTTCCACTCCCACCTGCATTCCCTGAACTTCAGTTGCTTTAATTCCCTTCTTGACATATATTGCCACTCCTCTGCCCTTTTTCCCACCCTCTCTTTTCTATTTGTTTATTTCAACTTTTGTGAAACAGGTAAATGTAATGAACCAAAGCTCATTTTCATACATGACCCGGGGCTTATTCAAATAGCCAAAAGATGTTACAAATTGATTCCAAGTTGTACACATAAGACAAACAATCACAAGTACAATTATACAAAACACTTCTAAATAGAATGTAACCTGGTATGGCTGTATCCCATTCATGGTTCCCCTTACCATGTCTCAGTAACACCGACAATGTCCAGATCTGCCTCTGCCATCAAGGCCACTAGGTCCAGAATTTTATTTCCCAAGCTGTAGGCATTCATGCACATGGCCTGCCAAGTTTTGCAGCCTCCTCCTTCTAGTAGCTCCTCCTATTCCCATGTCTTTCCTCCTATCCCTCCTGTTTTTGCTCCCATTCTTTCTTACCTCTGCCTTTCTACCTATCTTGGTTTTAGGTTTCAATGTTAATTTCCCAACCCTAGGGTCCTCCCTACTGACTGCTTCATCATGTGGGAGGGGCAGTTAGCATCTTCCTGCCTACTTTCACCTTCCTTCTTGGCTAGTTTAAATGCTTGCCAATAAAGCATTTAAACCTCTAAGACAAGTGGCACACACAGTATCCTTCTCAGAGGTGCTGCCTGTCAATGGCATAGGTGAGGTGAGGGTACTTTGCACCATGCAGTTTAATGAATGGTTGAAAAAATGGTGTGGTGCACAGGGGTTTGGCTTCATTGGGGACTGGGGTTCCACCTGGAGGGACACCAGCCTATACTGGCAGGATGGTCTGCATCTGTCCAGGAAGGGAACAAGTCTTTTGAGCAATCACTTTAAATGCTTCATTGGCAAGCTTTTAAACTAGTCAAGGGGGGAGGCACTGATAAGCAGCAGGAACATCCCAGCCTCTCCCTACAAACCAGGGTACTAAATGAGAAAAAGACTGAGATAGAAAGGTCAGTGGGGAATGCTGCAACAGAAGGTAAAGCCATCAAAAAATGGAGAGCAATGAGTACCAATGCCCATAGTCTGGGTAACAAGCTTCCTGAATTAGTGGCCTTGATGGAGGAGGAACAGCTGGATATTTTGGCAGTCACAGAAACATGGTACACACAAAACCATGACTGGGACGTAAACATACCAGGATACACTATCTACAGGAGGGACAGGGAGGGTAAAAGAGGAGCAGGAGGAGTAGCTCTTTACATAAGGGAAGAAATCAAAGCAACAGAACAAAAGGGTAAACAGGGATGAGAAGAAGCACTGTGGGTAAATTTGGAGACAGGCAATGGCACCACAATCCACACAGGGGTTGGATACAGACCCCCTCCTCAGGGGGAGGAAATGGACAAGGAAATGATAGAAAGTATACTTAGAATGGCAGAAAAAGGGGAGATATTGCTGATGGGCGATCTGAATATGCCAGATGTTAACTCGAGTGCAGTTGCAGCAGCCACTTCGAAGAGTGGGGTTATTCTAGATGCCCTACAGGGGGCATGCCTTAGACAACTAGTATTGGAGCCCACTCAAGAGGGAGCAATCTTAGATCTGGTTCTCTCAAATGGAGATGAAGAGAGGATCACAGATGTAGAAGTGGGTAGCCATCTGGGAACTAGCGACCATCGAACAGTATGGTTCACAATAAACACAGCAATAGAGTCAAGCCATACAAAGGCAAAGGTACTGGACTTTAGGAGGGCTGACTTTGCCAAAATGGGTGAGTGCCTAAGGAATGCACTAGCAAATGGGCAGGAAGGAGGGGTGGAAGAACAATGGGGAATAATAAAAACTGCCACCACAGAGGTAACAAGCCTTTGTGTGAAGCAAATAAACAAAACAAAATGATGTAAGAAACCACTATGGTTCTCAAAGGAAGTGACAGTGAAGGTTCAAGAGAAAAAGAAAGCTTTCAGGAAGTACAAGGAATCACGGAAGGAGCAGGACAGAGAACTGTATCAGTTAAAGCAAAAGGAAGCTGGGAAGGCAGTCAGAACAGCAAAGGCCCAAACTGAGGAAAAGATAGCCAACTCAGTTAAGAAGGGGATAAAACCTTTTATAGGTACATCAGGGAGTGAAGGAAGACCAAGGGAGGGATAGTGAGGCTTAATAAAGGGGTGGGGGGTGGGCAGAGGGTGACTGTGAAAAGGCAGAGATACTAAACAAATATTTTTGCTCAGTATTTACAAAGGAAGAGGGGGAGGTACCTAAAACAAACAGTAGAAACACTCTGGATACAGAAGTTGATACCAGCCCATTTACAGAAGAAAGGGTTCTGAAAGAACTCTTAAAACTGAAGGTGGACAAAGCAATGGGGCCTGATGGGATTCATCCCAGAATTCTAAAAGAACTAAGGGTAGAACTAGTGACACCACTGACTACCTTCTTTAACAAATCATGGGAGGATGGGGTGGTACCCAAGGACTGGAGGAGGGCAGATGTGATTCCCCTTCACAAAAGTGGGAGCAAGGCAGAAACAGGAAACTACAGACCTGTTAGTTTAACCTCAGTGGTAGGGAAAATGATGGAATCACTTCTGAAGGTAAGAATTGTCGAGTATCTAGAGGCCAGAGGGGCACAGGACCCAAGGCAGCATGGATTCACAGCGGGAAGGTCATGCCAGACAAATCTGATAGATTTCTTTGACTGGGTGGCCAAAGTAGTAGATCAGGGAGGGGCTGTGGACATGGCCTTCCTAGACTTTAGCAAGGCATTTGACACAGTCCCACACAAAAGATTAATATACAAGTTAGCTAGCCTGGGAGTGGGTCCCAAGATGACAGCCTGGGTAAAAATTGGCTGGAGAATAGGACACAGAGAGTAATAGTAAATGAGTCCACTCTGAAGAAAGGGGGTTACTAGTGGGTACCGCAGGGTTCAGTATTAGATCGGTCCTCTTCAATGTCTTTATAAGGACATTGCAGAGGGACTGGAAGGAAAGTATGTCTCTTTGCAGATGACACAAAGATCTGCAATAGAGTTGATGCACAAGGTGGGGTAGAAAGGATGAAAAGGGACTTGGCAAGGTTAGAGGAATGGTCAAATGTATGGCAGCTTAGATTCAATGCTAAGAAGTGCAAGGTAATGCACCTGGGAAACAAAAACCCAGGGGAAGAGTACACAATGGGGGGTGAGATACTAACAACAACAAAAATGGAAAGGGACCTGGGGGTAGTCATATCAGATGACCTAAAGGTGGGCAAGCAATGTGAGAGGGCAGCAAGGAGGGCTGTGGGGATACTGGGATGCATAGGGAGAGGCATCACCAGTAGAAAACAGGAAGTTATTATCCCTCTGTACAGACAGCTGGTCATACCCCATCTGGAGTACTGTGTGCAGTTCTGGAGACCCAGTCTTCGCAAAGACATAGACAGGATGGAAGCTGTCCAGAGGAGGGCATCCAAATGGTGCAGGGTCTGCACCGAAGACATATGAAGAGAGACTTAAGGAGCTTAATATGTATAGCCTCGAGGAAAGGAGGATAGGGGACATGATAGAAACTTTCAAGTACCTCAAGGAATCAACAAAGTCCAAGAGGGTAGCATCTTTCAAAAAAGAGGTGTACAAGAACAAGGGGCACAATTTGAAGATAGAGGGGGGCGTACAGAGGTAATTTAAGGAAGTATTTTTCACAGAGAGGGTTGTGGATGCATGGAACGGCTCTTCCGAGGAGGTCATGGAGTCAAAACAGTGGTGGAATTCAAGCATGCATGGGACAGTCATAAGGCAATTCTAGGGTGGGGTAGGAAGAAGTAGGCTGCTGGTTAACTAGGATCTGCAGCTTATCCAGTAGGCAGGAAATGGGCAGACTGGGTGGGCCAAGCGGTCCTTATCTGCCATCAAAATTCTATGTTTCTATGTTTCAAATGGGAAAGGGGGGAAGGGAAGGAAGGGAAAAAATTGGAAAAAGGGGGGGAGGAAGGTTTTTTTATTTTAAAAGGGACTCAAAAATCAGCAAACATTCCAAAATCATTGCAAGTAAAATTACTTTCTTTTTTTAAGGTATGGCCTTATATTTAGGCCCACATTCAGCCCTGGTAGTTGATTAGCACCAATGTTATGATCCAAAAGTGTTCTTTCTGTACGACTAAATCATTAAAATGACCCCTCTCTTAGGCTAAGCAATTGTTTCTCTTGCCTGGAAACAAAACCTATGTTCACTATTCTGTATTTTTGCAACATGTGCAGCAGTAGCATATGTACAGTCACCTCTCTGGATAGCTCGGACATGCTCACCTTCCCTCATTTTGAAATTTCTAGTGGTTTTGCCCATATAGAAAGAAGAACATGAACATGTTGCTAGGTATATTATTCAGTAGTGTTGCATGTCATAAGGTGTCTGATTTCAACTTTTTTTGTGATATACACTAGAAAACTCTTTACTGGTTAAGATGTCCTTGCAATAAAGACATCTTTTGCATGTGACACAATCCCTAACATCTCTGTTTAACCAGATATGTGTTGGCTCTGGTTCACTATAATGGCTGTGGACCAAAAGATCTTTTAGGGTCTTAGCCCTCACTTCTGAAAGAAAGAATTGTTGAGTACCTAGAGGCCAGCAGGGCACAGGACCCAAAGCAGCATGGATTTACAGCAGGAAGGTCATGTCAGACGAATCTAATTGATTTCTTTGACTGGGTAACCAAAGTAATAGACCAAGGAGGGGCTGTGGATATGGCCTACCTAGACTTTAGCAAGGCATTTGACACAGTCCCGCACAAAAGACTAATAATCAAGTTAGCCAGCCTGGGAGTGGGTTCCAGGGTGGTAGCATGGGTAGCAAACTGGCTGCACAACAGGACACAGAAGGTAACAGTGAACAGAACACATTCCTAAGAAAGGGGGGTTACTAGTGGAGTACCTCAGGGCTCAGTACTGGGTCCAGTCCTCTTTAACATCTTTATAGGTGACATTGCAGCGGGTCTATAGAGAAAGGTATGCCTTTTTGCAGATGACACAAAGATCTGTAACAGAGTTGATACACAAGGGGGGGTAGAATGGATGAGAAGGGACTTGTCAAGGTTGGAGGACTGGTCAGACATATGACAACTTAGATTCAATGCAAGAAGTGCAAGTAATACACCTGGAAACAAAAACCAGGAGTAGAGTACACAGCACGGGAGGTACTCACAACAACAAAATGGAAAGGACTAGGGTAGTCATATCAAATGACTTAAAGGTGGGTAAGCAATGTGAGAGGTCAGTAAGGATACTGGGATGCATAGGAAGGGGCATCACAAGTAGAAAAAGGGAAGTGGTTATCCCTCTGTACAGACAGTTGGTGAGACCCCATCTGGAATACCGTGTGCAGTTTTGGAGACCCCATCTACGCAAGGACATAGACAGGATGGAAGCAGTCCAGAGGATGGCAATTAAAAGGGTGCAGGGTCTGCATCAGAAACCATATGAAGAGAGATTGCGAGAGCTTAATATGTATACCCTTAATGAAAGGAGGGACAGGGGGGACATAATAGAAACTTTCAAGTACCTCAAGGGAATCAACAAAGTCCAGGAAGGTAGCATCTTTCAGAAAAAGTGATGTGTAAGAACAAGGGGGCACAATTTAAAGATAGAGGTGGAATGGCTCAGGGTTAATGTGAGGAAATTATTTTTCACGGAGAGAGTGGTGGATGCATGGAACTGCCTTCCTGAGGAGGTTGTTGGGTCTAAAACAGTGAGGGAATTCAAACATGCATGGGACAGACATAAGGCAATTGTAGTGGGGGGTTGCAGGAAGTAGGCTGCTGGTTAACTAGAATCTGCAGCGTATCCAATAGGAAGGGAAATGGGCAGACTGGGTAGGCCAAGTGGTCCTTATCTGCCATCAAAATCTATGTTTCAATGTTATAGGCCATTCTTGGGGATTGTTGTACCAATTCCCTTAGCCCTGGGTCACTAGACAAAACTGACCAATGTTGTTTTAAAATGTTTTCCATACTTTCAGCATGTACCAAATAAGTTGTGACAAAAGTGAACCTTTTTATCTTTTTATACATTTGTCTCAACTCGATCTTGTAATAATAGTTCCCTATCTTGTTCCATTGCAAAATTCCTAGGCTGTTGCACTGCCTGTTGACTATAACCTTGTTCTTGGAATCTAACAGTCATGTCTACCATATTACTTTTTGTTTGCCTTAGTGTGCTGCAGTTTCTCCTGGCTCTCAAAAACTGCCCCTTCAGTATGTTATAAATAGTGTGTTTAGGGTGACAGCTTCAGGCCAGGAGTACTGTATTCCCATCTGTGGATTTTCTGTAGATTTGCATTCAATTAATCCTCTGTTATTAAAGAAATGCTCAGATCCAAGAAATTAACAGTGAAATGGTGTGCAGTGCAGGTGAACATTAGATGTTCATTCATATTCGGGACTGTGTAGATCAGTACAGTCTGCATGCCCATTGGCCACGTGGTGGACCAATAGGCGTACAGCCATACTGTATGCTGTCAGTCAGTGGGTGAACAGATGGCTTGCTGTGAGAACTGCCGCCACCACTGACCGGGGAGTGCAGGGCAGTGGGGCTCCAGTGGTGGTTGGGAGGGGGGGTACCGCTGGACCACCAGGGTTCTTATTTACATTTGCCCACAATCAGGCAGGGGATTGGGTCCACTGCACCACCAGGGATATGTTATGTCACTTATGCCCACAATCGGGCAGGGGAGCAAGTCCACTGGACCACTAGGGATGGTTTATTCATGTGCGCACGATCGGGCAGGAGTACGGGTCCACTGGACCACCAGCTGTACGGTACATTTTCAGTCAGTGGGCGGCTGGGCGGCTTGTGGTGGGGAGCTGCCGCCTGCTGCTGACCAGAGGGGTGCAGGGCAGTGGTGCTCAGTGGGCGGGTGGCGAGGGGTGTACCACTGGACCACCAGGGTTCTTATTTACATTTGCCCACGATCGGTCAGGGGATCAGGTCCACCGGACCACCAGGGATATTATTTCTTACTTATGCCCACAATCAGGCAGGGGATTGGGTCCACACTGGACCACCAGGGATATGTTATATCACTTATGCCAACGATCGGGCAGGGGAGCAAGTCCACTGGACCACTAGGGATGGTTTATTCATGTGCCCATGATCGGGCAGGAGTATGGGCCCACTGGACCACCAGGACTATTATATGTAGATGCCTGCAATCAGGCGTGGGGGGAGGCACGATGCCTGGACTGTGTCCCAGGAGGTCAGGTGGCCACCTATGGCAGGTGGTTGCCGTGTTGCGCCCAGCAATATGGCGGCCCACCTGTGGGTATCCCCTGACATGTTCCTGTTTTCCGAAGATATCTTTGCATCCCTGTGCGGGCGCAAGGTGGTTTGTGCCTGCCTCATGCACCGCACATCCTGCAAAATATTAGGTTGTGCCACATTTGCATGGACACGCCCCCGCACTTGGCGCCTACATACATTATTGGTACGTTTTGACGCATCAGGGGTTGCGCTGCGCAACCTACCCCTTTGAATATCGTGCCCGGGCACATCAGTGGGTTGCGCATGGCGCAACACTGTTGCGCCATGCGCAGCCCCTTTGAATATCCCACCCATATTGTTCTGCCTGACTCAGAATGCCTGTAGAGGTTGTGACTGTGTTTCCTGAATCTGTAGTTACTTCAGTAATTACTCTTTGCCCCACTCTGTTTTTGTACTCTTTGAAAGGATCCATAGTCCCTTTCTTCATATTTGTGCCAAACTGTAGTTCTTGCTCTAATGGTTTGGCCCTGTTATATTGGATATTAAACATTTGTTTCTTTATGTTCTTAATTTGGTCATAGTAGTTATCTTTTCTGGTTTCTGTTAAAGCGATTAATATTTGCAAATGATTTCTTAAATGCAAATATTCTAAGTATTCCTTGTTCAATGTTTGTTTGCTTTAAAAAAATATTTTCCACTACTGTTTTGTATCTTCTCACCAATTGGTTATGTCCTCATATAATCCTAAAACTGATAACTCGGTGCTCCATTGCCTCCTCCAAGCCGTTTTATCCTTTCCTTGTCTAACACTGAGTTATTTAACCTCCAGGTGTTTTTCTTACACCTGGGAGACTGAGCCCAGTGTACCTTCACAGTTAATGATTTATGGTCTGTGAACTCCCAAGCCTGTAGGGTAACACTAGCTACTATTAATGTGACTGACAAAAATATGAAATCAATCCTAGTGGAGCTGTTGCCCTTAAAGTATGTGTGACCCCCAGAATTATTTTTGACTTGTAGGCATCTAGCATATTAGCAGTGTTAATTATGCTTTGCAAGGCCATAGTATCACAAAATAGTTTTTCTGTCCTTAACCCTCTATCTGATCTTTCCAGCCCACAATTAAAATCCCCTGCCCAGATAACCAGCCTAGCTTTGTGCAGGTAAAGTTGTATTTCTTTGAAAAATGTACCTCTCTGCTTTGGATTGTGGGGTAAGCAGTGATCAACCTAAAGTGTTCATTCTGCAAATAAATGTCCAATAATAGTGCTCTCTGGGTGAATATCCACTAACCAAGATATTTTTAACTCAGGATTAGTAAACAAGATCTCAACCCCATCGCATGTGTCTTCCCTATTGGCCAAAAAGAGGCCCCTTAGCACAAAGCCTAGATGCTAGCTATATTTCAAATTGGGTCTTCAACTGTGTATCTTGGACATAATGAATATCATTATGCCCTCCTGTAGCAGGCTTAATGTAGTGAGCATCTTCCTATGGCTTTTATGCTATTAACATTGATTGTTGTAATAGTAAGGGACCTCATGGGGTGAAGTTATAGTGAGATGCTTTCTGACCCAATTCATGGCGTCTTAGAAATTTGCTTCTGCCTAGTGCAGCGTAAAGACTCTCTTCTTATCCATCCCTTCATCTACATATGAGGTGACCTCCATGGTAGTTGAGGTCATCGATGAGGAGTCTGATCCCCATATTCAAAGTCCTCTCCCTGCGCATCTGGTACTAAGGCAGCATATTTATTCCTTCCTTCCATTTCCCTGTGTTTTACTATCTTTTTCCATGTCTGGCTCTTAGGTGGAAGAGATTTCTACCCTATTTCTTTTCTTTGCCACAACCTTTTAAAGGTGGGTAGCTGATCTGGAGGTGGGGAGGGGGCATTTCAACACAACTGCTATCTCTTTGGTCTCTGATAACTTGCTCAGGTGATTGCTCTGTCTCTGGGGTAGTATTGCAGATTTGGGTAAGTCTGCTTGCTCTGATGAAATTTGGTCATTCTCCCTTCCACTGTAGTTTCTGTCCTATGTGGGGAGAGGGGCAGTTTCATGTATAGTTCTTGCATCTCTAGTAGCCACCCTCTGATCTGTTGCTGTTTGGCCTGGTTAATCAGCCCCTCGTGAGATGGACAATCCTCCCTATTGTGGGATGCCCAGGGACATTTACCATACCCATGACCTGTCTTTTTCACATAGATTGCATTTGAAAAGGTTCAAACATCATGCAGTGTTCATATTCTAAACAATGGTTGCATTTAGGAGTGTCACAAGCAGGGCTCAAGTGAGTACAAGACCCACATTTGAAACACGACTTGGGTTGCCTATAGAATAGCACCCTCTAACTTTACCCAAGTAAAACTGCTTGGTAAATGCACTGGACCTGTATTGGTGTAAATAATTTAACTTTGATCCTCCAACCTCCATTCCAGATCTGGTCACTGTCCAGAATGGTGGTGGGCCTGTCCAGTATTTCACACCTCTGCCTGAGCCAAAATAAAATGTCTTCGACATTAACCCCCTCATTTCTAAACATGACAGTGATATGTTTGACAGCAGGTTTTGTGAAAGGTACTGCCATGAACAGAATCCATATAGGGGTGTTTTTTAGTGTTTGGTACTGGGCCCAAAACCTATCTAGACCTGAAACAGTTTTAAAACTAATATTGAAGTTAGAGTTTCCTAAATGTATAAGTGCAAATATGTCTGAAGAGAAAAATTTCATCATACACTTTAACAATTTTTTTGCCACCTACAACATATCCGCAGGCTCCTCTTATATATTATCCTAACCGCATTTCTGCAGGGAACAGGTTCCCCTTTATTGAAACATAGAAACATAGACTTTGACTGCAGATAAGGACCGCTTGGCCCACCTAGTCTGCCTATTTCCCTACCTACAGGATAAGCTGCAGATCTTGGTTAACCAACAGCCTATTTCTTCCTACCCCCCACAAGAATTGTCTTATGTCTGTGCCATGCATTCTTGAATTCTCCCACAGTTTTAGACCCCACTACCTCATCAGGAAGGCTGTTCCATGCATCCTCCACCCTCTCTGTGAAAAAAAAAAACTTCCTCATATTACCCCTGAGCTGTCCCCCGTCTATCTTCAAAATTAGTCTCTTTGTTCTTGAATATCTCTTTTTCTGAAAGATGCTACCTTCTTGGACTTTGTTGATTCCACTGAGGTACTTGAAAGTTTCTATCATGCCCCCCGCCCCTTTCCTCAAGGGTATACATATTAAGCTCCTTTAGTCTCTCCTTGTATGGCTTCTCTTGCAGACCCTGCACCATTTTAGTTGCCCTCCTCTGGACTGCCTCCATCCTATCTATGTGCTTGCGGAGATGTGGTCTCCAGAACTGAATGCAGTATTCCAGATGGGGTCTCACCAACTGTCTTTACAGAGGCATAACAACTTCCTATTTTCTGCTGGTGATGCCTCTCCCTAAACATACCAGTATCCCCAGCCCTCCCTACTGCCTTCTCACATTGCTTCCCAACCTTAAGGTCATCTGATATGATTCACCCAGGCCCCTTTCCATTTTTGTTGTTGTTACTACCCCCTTCCCCATTGTGTAATCTTCCCCTGGGTTTTTGTTTCCCAGATGCATTATTTTGCACTTCTTTGCATTGAATCCAAGCTGCCATACTTCTAACCAGTCCTCCAACCTTGCCAAGTCCCTTTTCATCCTTTCCATGCCTCCTTGTGTATCAATCCTGTTGCAGATCTTTGTGTCATCTGCAAAGAGGCATACTTTTCCTTCCAGTCCCTCTGCAATGTCCCTTATAAAGACATTAAAAAGGACTGGACCCAGTACCGAACCCTGTGGTACCCCACTAGTAACCCCCTTTCTTCAGAGTGGACTCCATTTACAATTACCTTCTGTGTCCTGTTGTCCAGCCAATGTTTTACCTGGGCTACCACCTGGGACCCACTCCCAGGCTGGTTAATTTGATTATTAATCTTTTGTGTGGGACTGTGTCAAATGCCTTGCTAAAGTCTAGGTAGGTCATGTCCACAGCCCCTCCTTGTTCTACTACTTTGGTCACCCAGTCAAAGAAATCAATTAGATTCGTCTGTCATGACCTTCCTGCTGTGAACCCATGCTGCCTTGGGTCCTGTGCCCCACTGGCCTCTAGGTACCCAACAGTTCTTTCCTTCAGAAGTGATTCCATCACTTTCCCTATCACAGAGGTCAAACTGACAGGTCTGTAGTTTCCTGCCTCTGTCTTGCTCCCACTTTTGTGAAGGGGAATCACATCCACCTTCCTCCAGTCCTCAGGTACCACACCATCCTCCCATGATATTGCTAAACAAATCTTCTAATTTGAACACTGGAGTAAGCCATGCATGTCTAGCTGGGTCCTGCAGGACAGTATCAGAAGGCCCCATTCTGTAGTCATTGTCATTTGTGGGAGCTGCCACAGCCACATTCAGAGAGTTATTTTGGTGCACCGAGTTAATAGTCTGTTCGTTGGGGCCCATTTCTGTTCTGCCTTGGCCATCAGCCTGTGTTTGTACAGACGCTTGCCCAGTGGCAACAGTATCTCTATTGTCTATATGGGAGTTTAAAACTGCTCTCCTGTATCTCTGTATGTCCTGGTCCTCTGCATCAGGCTCCAATTGGCCAGTCTGGTTCTGGAGCCAGCCTGCATTTGCTAAAGCTCATTCAGATGACCATTCAGCTGTTTCACTCACACTAGGCCTGTCATTAACTGGGTGGAGATCTGAGTCGGCAGTAGTTGTGCGATTATCACTAAACATTCCAGATACAGCATTTGAAGTGCGAGGCACACTGTTTCTTTATCCATAAGTACAAATAAGGAGTCTTTTTTACTTTTAGCTACTTTATCAGTACCTGAGTGTTCCATAGGTCTTGGTAGGCCAATCAGCTTCCCAACAGTTTTTCTGTAGACATCCGTTTGGTAAATCAATCGGCTTTTGGCACAAAAGCTGCCAGCCACTCTGAGTTTCGGATACTCTGTTGTTTGCAAGTTTTCCAGCTGAGGCCTCCTTTGAAATTGCCATGTTGGAGCACAGCTGATCCTACATCGAAGACTCATTTGTTTCCTGGCTGTCAGCAGAGGCATGCAAAGCTTGACAGTTCTGTCTGCAACCTTTCTTTCCTTTATTTGCACATTAGCTCTTTAGCGTTCAAGGCAGCTAACAAAGTTTATTTTTCCTAGATTAATACCTTTTGCTGTTTTTGAGTTGCAAGCATACTTTCTGCAGATTTTTCCTCTCCCTGAGAGCGCTCCATTTCCACATCAAAAAATTCTTCTGGAACATCAGACGTATCCATGTTCATAGTTGTAGCCTCTTGCAATGGTATGGCAGGAAAGGAGGCCATCTCCCCTGCCACAACAACACTTTCTCCTCCTCCAGATTCCACCCAAGTGGCCACCTTGGATCCGATGCCCAGAGGGTCCCCCCTGATGAGTAGGGAAGTTTTATTGAAAAGAAACACAACATCACATAAAAGAAAAATGGCAATATCACAATATTATACAAGATTCACACATAAAACAAGCATTATAACAAAGGTCATAAGGAAATGAAATGTTGCCAAAAGAATCCACTTTATCCATGGAAAACTTCACAATATCTCTAGTTTTAACAGATGATAAACCGTTCTCAATCTGTAAAAAGATGGTACTGTATAATACTGTCTGTTGTTGTAATACAAATTGACACCGGGCCTGCCATAAAAAATATTGAATAAAGGAAAAAAAAACATTCAAAGTACTTTTATGATATAATCTCCTGATCCCTGTATAATCCCCTAAAACTATGGTTTGGTACGAAATATGAGATAAAAAGGGCAAATTCCAATGTGTGGCAGCGTCCTACCAAAAAACGTTACTATAGGGACAAGTAACGAAAAAATATACCATAGTTTCTTCACAGTTTATACAGGTAGATCTTAAACTAAACCTTTCTGACACGGGCTTATATTTTAAATTTCCTCTAACTCCCAATCTCCCTTGCATAGAAAGCCAAACAATATCCCAAATATGTGGGGGAATCCTAAAATCTGTTAACTTCCTTAAAGAAAATAGCATTTTAGAGGGCACGCATTCTGGAAATATTAGAACACTTCTTTGAACATCAAATACAATAAAATTATAAAATGATTTCCTAGTAAAAGTGAGTAAGGTCGGAAAAGAGACTTTTCACTGTTGCATCTTTTTTAAGGTAGATATATCATACGATGGTAAAAGGTCTGTTAACAGAATCTTAGGTGGTAATAAGGATCATTTATCAAAATATCGAGACCAAATAAATTGTGCCCATATCTGCCAGGACAGGGTAGCAGGAGTCTATAAGTAAGTAAAAGAACCAAAAAAGAACAGGGAGTGATAGAAAACAATAGGATTAACTATAGCCAAACCTCCTTTATTAATAGGTAAATAAGTGATGTCTCGACGTACGGGATTCAATCTATTACCCCAAAGCATCTGAAAAAAGAGACTAAATAATCTAGTTTCCAGATGCAAAGGGGGAGGAAAAATATAACATAAAATGAAAAGACAGGGAGCAAGAACTGTTTAATAACCATAATTCTTTTCTTCTTCCCAAATTTCCATCCCTTCCAGCGATGCATCTTAAATTCCCCGATATATAACTGTTTCTCCCAATTATAAGTTGCCAAATCCCCTGGACCGAACCAAATACGTAAAATTTTATGGGGAGAAGAAACAACCAGGATACCTGAAATATCTAAAGGAACTGGGAGAGTAGAATTTAGAGAAAAAATAAAGCTTTTCTCTATATTAAGCTGAGCTCCAGATAAAGTCCCAAAATGGGAGAAAATCTGTAATGCATTAGTTAAAGAGGGAATATCCTGAACTAATAATGTAACATCATCCGCATAAGCAGTAACTTTTTCATGAGGTAATGAAGGTGAAGGGGCCAAACCCAAAATGTTATTATCCCAAAGAATTTGTCTTATTACTGGGTCTAAAGCAAAAGAGTAAGGAGAGGACTTAAGGGACAACCTTGTCTTACCCCCAACTGTAAGAGGAATATCCATACCAAAAGACCATTAACCATTGGTACAATAGTAGCTCCATCATACAGGAAGAAATCCAAAACACAAAGGTTTCAAAAGCCATAATGAAGAAGTAAGGGATATAGAAATTCATGTCGAACTTTATCAAAGGCTTTGGCCTGATCCAAGGCTACAACATATCCAGAAATCATGTTTATGCGGCTGACTTAAATAATTCTCGTTGAAGATACAAGTTATGTTGAATACGTCTGTTGGGAATGGCACAAGTCTGAGCCATATGCATGAGAAAATCAGCCACCAATAATAATCTATTATTAAGAATTTTAGCCAAAATTTTATAGTCGCTATTCAATAAACTTAATGGTCTCCAATTAGTCACAAGGCTTTATCTCCTGATTTAAATAAAAAATAAAGTAAAGCGGTATTAAACCCAAAATATGAAGAAGAGGAAGTCAACATAAAGTTGAAAATCTTAGGTAAAAAATAAAGCATGTAAGGCAAAAAAGTTTTGTAAAAATCATTGGGGATGCCATCTAACCCAGGCGAAGTAACCTTACTTAATTGAGATATGGCAACCTCAACTTCCTCAGGGGATATAGGTTGTAATAATGGGGTTACCATAGAGATGGGAACCTGTGGTAATGGGGCAGTAAATCCGGGAAGATCAGGAGAAGACTGCAGTAACTTGGAGTGAAATGTATTGCTAACAAATTGCTGTATTATTGCTAACATCTCCAAATCTGTTTCCACTACAGTGCCTCCAGGTGAGATAAGATGAGTCATGAGAGTATTATCTAACCTCTGTTTATAAGCATCAAGTGGGTCCGAAGCCGGTGTTTTCCTGATACTAAATTTAAATTCTATTTCCAAGGATTTAGCTCTGTCATATTGATAAGTCGTCATTTGTTTTTTTAATTCCAAAATTTGAGAAGTAAAACTATACCTATCACAAGGAGGAAAAGACATTAATTTATATAACTGATTCCGTAAAAGAAGATATTTTAAATAGGTAGAATTAGCCTGATGTTTACCAATGGAGAGTATAAGTTTCTTTAACTCCATTTTTGTATCCAGCCACCAATTCAATAAAGAGTCATAAGAACAGATAACTAAATCTCTGCTAGCAAAGAAAACTTCAATCTGAGAAAAAAGGGAAGGAGAGTCAAAAAGAGACATATTAAGCCTCCATCGATTATGTAAAGAAAAAACCTTAGGAGGGAGAGTATGTAAACTTAAAGTATAAAAAAAGAATATTATGGTCCGAAAACTCAGAAGGCCGAGATATACAAAAAATAGGAAACAAATATTTGGAAACAAAAACATGTCAATCACAGATACATATATATATATATATATATATATATATATATATATATATATATACATATCCATATCTCTGATAGGTAGTTCCAGTACCGTACAGTGCAATTTATGAAAAGCATCCGTCATACTAGCCCCAGAGAATTTGTACCAAAGCATTGAGTCACAGTATATTTTTTCGGGTAACTCCTGTCAGGGTAGTATCCAAAGTACAATTAAAATCACCCCTAAATAATATGCTTTTTGAAAACAAAAAGGCTTAATCTCTCAAACGGCTCAATTCTAGCTGATTTGATTTGAGGGCATAAATATTAATGACACGAAAGAAAATCCCTAGAGAACCATCAAGTATTAAGGCCCTGCCAGGTCTAATATCGATGAGGCGAGAAATATGAAAGTGAGTGATTTAAAGGGAATGCCTATTCCGTCTGCAGCTTCTAAACCAAAAGACCAAAAAGAAGGCCCCCAATGCCAATGTTTTTAAGTAGCTCTACCTCAGTAGTGAGGATAGACGAGTTTCTTGAACAAAGATAATATCGACTTGAAGAGACTCAAAAAGGAAAATAAAGAAATCTGTTTTTATAGGTTTTCAAACTACAGACATTAAAAGACAAAAGCTTTAAAGTAGCCATAAAAAGTTTTATCATGGTCCACTTTTCAAACTGCTACTGGCTTTCTCTTTTACCTTTATTTCCTTTTTATCTTTAGAAAGCTCAGTGGATCTATTCTCTTCATCTTCAGTGACCAACTCTGATCTATGAGAGGTGTCTGATTCTAAGTCAGAGTCCCCAAAATCTTCCTGAAGGGGAGAAATTGTTTGTGGTAGGAATAGGACAGGAGTGGGAACTTTCAGAGAAAACCTAGTGAATCTCCGCCCTTTAACAGTTTCAAATATTGGGGTAGGGGGCATAGCTGGCCTGTTAGAGACCTTGTGCTCAGCAATATTGGGAGTAGAACACAAATCAGGAGCAGGAACAGGGTCCTGGTCAGGGGGTATTGTAGGCCTGACTTCAGCAGAAGAAGCAGCAGATTTGGTCGTAACTGTGGACGATGCAGAAGTAAAAGGTATGGGATCTGTGGAAGAAAGACCCTGATGTTTTTCTTGGGCCTGAATCACTAACTCATCATGATCCCAACTTTCAGTCCTATTTCATTTAGCCCAGGGGCACTGATGAAAAGCATGGCCTTTATCATCACATAGGTTACACTGAAAGATATTCTCCATAAATCCATAGAATGACCATACCCCACATAATGAGCATTTTAGCATATTGCAAGAGCTGCTGATATGAGTTTGAGAACCACATTTGTAGCACGCCTGGGTTGTCCACTATAAAAGCACACACCGCTATCCTTACCCAGAAAGAAACTGTTAGGTAAGTGAATAATATCTGAATTCACCTGAAATAATTTTACTTTGAATTTCCAGCTCCCCGTCCAGATACCTTCTAGATCTAACAGGGCCTCAGGAGGGGCCAGTATGTCACAGTGGTTCTGCAACCAGTGATAGATATCACTAACATTCACCCCTTCATTCCTGAACATAATAGTGACATACCGGATTTGAGGTCTAGTAAGGGGAACGGCTGAAAAAGGCACCCATAAAGGTGAATTTTTGAGGGTTGAATATCTGTCCCAAAATTTCTCAAGGCTATGCTTAAGTATAAAACTTATGTTAAATGAGTCTTCCCCAGAAACATGAATCAAAGCATACAAATCAGAAGGGAAAAAAGACATAGAACCCCTAAGTACGGTATTAGCCACGTAGCATCTGTCAGGGTGAGAGGCAAGACCACCTCTATATCGCAATCCGACTGCATTCCTCCTGGGGCCTGTTACAATTTGTTTTGAACAAATCTGCCATAGAATACGCTTAGAATGCTCCATACTATTTATAGTTACAGACCCTTGTCCAGACTCAGTGTACCGTCTCTCGAGGAAGTACTGGGGCCTAAAATGGCCCAGACTCCTCTGAAGAAAGGTGCGCACCATTAATACATTTTTTTTAGGATAAACCAGTCTCTGTACCTGAAATCAGACAGCTGGCATGCTTAGAAGGAACTGCTCCATCACCCACCCAGTCAGGATTGGGAATCCAGGTTCCAGACGAAGTCCGAAGCCAGCCTGCTTGAGAAAGAGAGCTTTCAGCCGACCAGTCCCCAAATCCATCTGAATTAGTGTCCTGTAAACCAAATTGTTGCTGAACAACCTGCGAAGTAGTAGAAGACTGCTCCTTTTCCGAAAATGGCTCCATTGCTTCGGTACACTCCAACGCAATACCCAGAAGTGCAGTCATGCAAAATGGGTCCAGAGGAACATCCGCATCTATCGGAGGAGAGGTTCCTAAGCCACTAGGTAGAATAATAGAATCTGCAGAACAACTCGGAGCAGTAGGAAAATTAGTAGACTCCTGTACCGGCGGCTCACCGGCTTCCTCCATCGCAACATCAGACACTCCGTACACAGACACTCCTCTCCCCGGAACAACATCTGCTGCCTCCTTTATAGTTTGCATAACTCCATTAATGGGAGTTTCCATGCTGACAGCCGTCTCCATACCACTCAGCACTGCATCTGCCATTCAGCAGATCAACACAACCCTCTACTGGCCACAGAGCACCAGCAGAGTAGGGGAATTTCCCGGTGTCCTTGCCAAATTTCCCCCATTCACTAAAAAATACCACCAACAGCTTCATATGGTTCAATTTCAGTTGGTTACCATCTGTACCCCCCCTGGTTGCCCCTGAAAAAGGGACTTCTAGTTTCAGTGGGTCTACCTGGTCATCAAAATTCAATATAAATATATATATATATATATATATATATATATACATACACACATATACTGTATATATATATTTCTGCACATTTTCTTTATCTGCTTTAGGACAGCTGGTAACTTATTTGTTTCCAAATTCCAGTTTTCTGAAAATTACTGTGAACCTTTCTGCATGCTCTTAAATTTCCCATAGAAACATTAATATGCCATTAAAGAGATACTGTCAACCTTTTTGCATCCTATTATTTTTTTTTTCTTACATCTTTCTTCCTAGCCCTCCAACTCGGAACTCTCTCAAGCCACTGCACTCACCGACTCGCTCTACTGCCCACTGTGTTTCCCCACCATCTTCAAGTTCATCACGGTTCCGTCATGGCAACCCAAGGAGACCTCAGGGGGCAGTGGCGGGGAACCAGCATTGGGCGTGTGGCAGTGGCATTGGCAAGGCCATCATCTATCCAAGCTGGAGGGCTATTTCTCTCCTTCTCCTCCTGTAGGTACCCGGAGCTCCCCCGTGCGTGGAGCACAGCTGATGCCGGCGCACAGCAACCCTGCCTGCGTCAGCCACGCTTCCTTACATGCAGCTCTGGCACTCTGTGGTGCCCCCGGTCTCCACCAGGGGCTGTTAGAGTGCCAAGTGATCCCATACCCACCACCCAGGAAAGGAGAGCAGCCCTGCAGTTGCTCGATCTGTCTCCCTCCCTGCCATCTCCCAAGCTCGCTCCCGAACTTGGGTCGTCAGTGTGGTGTGAGGTGTGGAGTTCAGCTGCATCCTATTATTTCTAGTGAAAACCCACATTTTATGATTGCTTACCTTCTCTAAAATACACTGATGTTGTATTGCTTTATTTGCCTTTCTTAGTATAACTGAAATGCGTGCAAATGGTATAGTTGTACACAATCTTATTTTGTTTCAAATGCTTATTCTGCCCATATTGCATACTTACAGAACATTATGAACACCCAACAGTGTAGTCCCTCATGATACATTGTATTATTTCCTACTACTGCATAATGATGGGCTAGACTGTGATGGGAGTGTTCCCAAGTCCAGAAAAGATGCACTGGGAGTTGTTCAAGTGATGTAAACAACCATGTTGTTCTGTGGTAACACCAGTATGGTGGTCAGTCTTCTTTTCACTTTTTAAAACAAAAAAAAACAAGCGTTTGTCAATGCCGAATGTTTGCTTGCTGGCATTGGCATCGGTAGTGTAGGAGTTACAGAGCTGCATAATAGGAATGGCAGTGAAGTATTGAACTGAAGTCAAC
This sequence comes from Neoceratodus forsteri, assembly GCA_016271365.2. NCBI lineage: Eukaryota > Metazoa > Chordata > Ceratodontiformes > Ceratodontidae > Neoceratodus > Neoceratodus forsteri. The sequence goes on along the minus strand of CM057449.1, from coordinate 533,516,308 downwards.
CCCACCACCACCCTGCAGAGACTGACAGGTATTGGGTTGTGCCTTTGGGTTGTCAGGCATAACGGCCATGCCATTTCATTACACCCCACCCTGCAGACACCGACAAGTGTCACGGTGTGCCTCTGGGTCTTTGGCCCTTATGCGCACCCCATTCCATCAAATATGGTGAGATGGGTGCGGTATAGGAGAATGGGGTGAACTCTGGGGCCGAAGAGTCCAAGGCACACCTCGATGCCTCTCACTGGCTGCAGGGTGTGGAATGGTATGAGCATTACAGGCAAGAATCCCAAGTCACACCCCTGATGCCTGTCATTCTCTACAGGGGCATTATGGTAGAAACCCTAACACCTCAGGCATTCGTTGGTATTTTCACTCCAAATTTTCAACATGGTTTTTTGCGGCCCCCACCTCATGAACAGAGGCAATATCAGTTTGTTAGCCGAAAGCTGCTTTTGCTCAGTGACTACAGCATTTAGCACCACAGGTGCAAAAACACATTCCGAACAGGATATGAAAATGACAGCTGTACTGTTCATGGGGAGGTGTAAAAAATGGCAATGTTGAAAATCTGCAGTGAAAATATTAAAAAAATTGGTGAAGTCACGAGCGTGCATAGAAACTGTGCAACGCACACCCGTAATGTAATTAGTTTGGGGATTTTTTTACAGCAGATTGTCAACACAGGCATTTTGGGACCTCCAATCATAAACAGTGACACTGTGATTTTCTTTATCTGTCCCGAACAATGATTTCCCACAGCGACTATGCATTTCTGTGCTGAAAGTGTAAAATCACATTTCGGCCATGTTGTGAAAAATGACAGCTGTACTGTTCATAAGGAAGTGTGGAAAAATGCCACTGGTGAAAATCTGGACTGAAAATATTACAAATTCATGAACTTACGAGGGTGCATGGAAACTGCGCAATGCTCACTCGTAACACAGTTATTTTATGTACTTTTGTCACCAAATTTTCAACATAGCCATATTAAGACCTCTGCTCATGAACAGTGTCACTGTGATTTTCTTAATCTGTCAGCATACCGACTGCACCATTGTGTGCTACATGCAGGGAAACACATTTTGGGTGACATGTGAAAAATGACAGCTGTACTGCTCATAAGGAGGTGTGGTAAAATGACAATGTCGAAAATCTGGAGTGCAAATATTAAAAATTTGCAAACTTATGAGTGTGCATAGGAACTGCGCAACGCACGCTCGTAAAACAGTCATTTTTAGGAATTTATTCACCAAATTTGCAACATAGACTTTTTGAGAGCCCACCTTATGAACACTGGCATTATCATTTCATTAATCAGTCCTAAAAGGTGATTTCACGCACTGACTGTGAAATCACCCTTCGGGCCCAATTAACGCCATGACAGTTCCAGAATTCATGAGGAGGGGTCCCAAAAACCCCATGTTGAAAATTTGGTGCCAACATTCCAAAAAATGCCTGAGATATGCATTAAAGTACCGGCATTTTCTCAGTTCGCGGTTGGCTTTGAAGAGTGAAGACGTGTTCCCGGTCCACCAAAGATCGTCTCGCCAGCCTCCGGAGGTAAGTATGGGGTGAGGGGGGGTGTGGGGAGGTAGGATGCACAGAGGTTGGGTGCGGGTGTGCAGGGAGCCCGCCGAGGGTCCTTTTTGTTTACAGGTTGTTTCTTTTAGGAAAACAACACAGGAGGTTTGCAGCTGGAGTGAACTCCCAGCGTGGCAGCTGAAACTGTTTAGGAGGGCCTGGACCCAACAGGTGATTAGGCACCCCGTTGGCCATAACAATTTCAGGCGTGGCACCTGGAAGCTTTTGGGGGGCATGGAGCCACGGCAGAGTTGGGCACCCACAACCAAGCCGCCTGGCCGGTGTGCGTGGGGGCGCTGAGCACACAATATGCGTGCATGCGTGTGGAGGGGGGAGCACTGCTCACTGAAGCATAGCTCTCCGTTTCAACTGTACAGCACTGCATTTTCAACTGCTGTCATAGACAGCTGCAGCATTCATTGGAGAACTGTGGCCACACCTGCAAACACACTGACTGAATTGGAAGACGGGTGCCACACCTCCGAAAACTTGGATGATGGCACTATGTTTCTTGCACATGCGTGCAAGCAAACATAAAAAGGAATCTGAGCCAAATTCTCAGCTACATCAATAGTATCTACAGAAGGTGAACAACTATATCACATTTTTTATGTTGGTTGTGCTTGCACAAACCAATATATTGTAGCAATACAGGATTTCAGGGGGGGCCACTGCTGTGCCCATTGCAGTTCACAGAACCAGGGGCTCAGCAGTCTAACCCAATGACCAATAGGTGTAGTCCTGACGCAACTCTCTGCTGGGTGGACTAAACAGTCATGCACTTCAAAGGACCGAAGTTACTCTAATCCGAGAGGGCTTCGGCCCTATGATTTAAATGACCATTCAGCCCACCCGGGGTGCCCAATCCTCATGTTGGCAATCCCCCCTCACTGTAGTGTCTGACATTGGGTACCCAATCCCCATGTCGATGATTCCTCCCAGCGCTGCCCATCACTGGGGTGTCCAATCCCCATGTCCGCGATCCCCTCTGTACTATGGGACACTGGGGAGCCCAACCCCAGTGTCCCCAGTTATGTTACTCCCCCCACCACCATTCTGGAACATTGGGGAGCCCACCCTCAGTATCCTCAAACATTTTTTATCCCTGAGAAAAAGGAAACAGTTTCCCGAAGTTTTGTTTTTTTAAGTAAACCTGTAAAGAAGACGACAATCCCTTGTCGTCTACCTCATCCCCCTCCCTCATCCTGATCCTCCCTCTGCACACCCACCTCCCTGCACCCCCCCTTACCCAATACTTACCTCCGGAGGTCAGCAGCTGGCATCTTCTGTGGACTGGGACACGTCTGCACTCTTCAAAACCAAACGGCGAACTGAAGAATCAAGGTAAGTGCTGTATATGGCAGCCAATGGCGATTTGAACTTATGTTGATATCTCAGCCATTTTTAATGTTTTGCACTCAATTTTCAATATGAGCTTTTGAGACCCCACCTCATGAACACTGGTACTGTTGTTTCATTACTCGGTCCGAAAGGTGATTTTGCAGTCCTGGTGGAATCACCTTTTGGGACCAAGCTAAAATGACAGTGCCACTGTTAATGAGGTGGGGTCACAAAAGCCCATGTTGAAAATCTGAGAAAACATTCCCCAAAATAACCATGTTATGAGGTGCGTTGCGCAGTTTCTAAGCAGGTGCATAACTTTGCAAATTTTTAACATTTTCACTATAAATTGTCAACATGCAGATTTTTTCACACTACCTCATGAACAGCACAGCTGTCATTTCTCACATCCTGCCCAAAATGTGTTTGTGCACTTGTGGCAGAATGGCACGATCCTTGCACGAAATCACCTTTTGGGGCCAACTAACAAAATGGCAGTGCCACTGTTCATGAGGAGGGGTCCCAAAAAGGCATTGTTGAAAATCTGGAGCAAAAATACTAAAACACACCTGAGTTATGTGCACTCATTGACATTTTCCTACGCATGCATGTAACTTTGCCAGTTTCTCATATTTTCACTCTCAAGTTTCAACATAGCCATTTTTACACACCACCTCATGAACACTACAGCTATCATTTCTCACATTCTGCCCAAAGTGACTTTCTGCATCTGTGGCACAGAATGGAATTTTGTCATGGATTGAGAAAATTTCACCTATGGGGTTTATGAGGTAAGGTGATAAGAAGACTATGTTGGACATTTGGGGCCAAAATGTGAAAAAATTACAAAGTTATCATGACAACATACAAGTGCTTGCTTGCTGCACCTACATCCTGGGTTTGGAGACGGACTCGGGAGTTGGAGGGCCAGCCAGGGGCAGTAGGATTGAGTGTCCCTGGGACTGCTCTCCTTCTCTAGGGTGGGGGGGAGAGCATCTGGTGCATAGTACACCTCTGTTGGAGGGTGGGGTACCACTGCTGCCATCACCTCATGCAAAGGGGGTGAGGCAGATGCTGGCATCATTGTACATCCCCGGCCCAGGGATCTTCAAAAATTAGCATACAAAATATTCTGGCCCCATTCCTGATGCCTCCGCCTCCACTGCCACTCCTACAGCAACTAATAAAAGAGAGAGAGAGACTACTGGGGACCAAAGAGAAATGTTCACTGACCTATGCAGCAAGTATAGTGTTATGCTTATGTAACTGTATTAGTTTGGTTGTGGCCATTCGCACTCTATTCCAGGGGAATTACCACCCTGTAGGGGTACAAAAGAAAGGAACTCTCGGAGAGGGTTCTGCCCCTAAAGGTGCCACTGGATGGTTCCCATGGCTAAAGTTACCTTAGGAATCTCCCTAAGGAGAGAGCAGTGCCGCTGGAGGAGGAGGGGAGGATGGTGGGGCAAAGACAAAATGCTTCACAGTGAGGCTGAGAGGAACTGCTTATATAGCTCAGGAAGTGGGAGTGGCTGGCTGCCTGGTCACTGAACTACAGGCAAAGCCTTTCAATTCACTGACCTACGCAGCAAGTATAGTGTTATACTTATGTAACTGTATTAGTTTGGTTGTGACCGTTCACACTCTATTCCAGGGGAATTACCACCCTGTAGGGGTATGAAAGCAAGGAACTCTTGAAGAGGTTCCACCCCTAGAGGTGCCACGGGACTGTTCCCATGACTAAAGGTACCTTAGGAATCCCCAAAAGAAATGTAGTATCATCCCCAAAGGAGGCAACCACGATGCGTATGAGCAAGCAGTAACAGTGGCATAGAAGCAGTAACTGCTACATAGTAGTAGAGAAGAATAGTGATCGCTTGTATGAGAGAAGGGGATCCCCTAAGGAGAGAGGGGACGGCAGGACATCCTCCACATCCATCCAACAACGGAACCTACCTAAGGAAACTAGGGGAAACAACTATGTTAACTAAGTGTTATGACCTGAGGCAACAGAGGAGAGAAAAAAAACTCTATGAGAAGGAAATCTCTGGGGATCCAAGGCCTAGGCCACCTTCCCTCCAGGCTTGGGAAAATGTATTTAGTGACGTCTCTGCAGTTGCAATTTGGAAAACCCAATTAAAGGGAGGTGGAAATATTCCAACTTGGAGGAAGGCTCTCACTCAAACCTTCAAGCGGGAACGTCATGGAAGGTTGCGAGAAAACTCTGCAACAATACAAGCATCCAAGGCACAGGAGGAGAGCAACAACTGCAAAGGCACTCACCTGGTCTACCCACCCTAAATCAAACCAGGTGAACCAGAGGCAGTTGTGGGGAGAATGCGGTGAAGGTGCCTTGCTAGGGAAACCACTAAAGTCAATGGCCAACCGTTATAGTGGAACACTAGAGCCAAAGGAGATCATCGTAACCACCCTTCACCGCTAGTCTTAAATTCTACACCAGGAGCTGCTGTCTTGTAGCAGGCAGCTAAAGCCAAACCAGGCGAGGACATTCCCAGCTATGGGCCAGGAGAGAAGGATCCCACCCCAAGTTGGACACACTCGATGATGCAGACTAAATGCAGGCGAAACCATCGGCTGCAGGAACCTGCGCCAGATTAGAATGGCTGGCATGCCCCAGAATTAATTGAGAGCTGTAAAGCTGGTGAGCTGAATGAGCATGGCGTGCTGAGATTGTAATGAGCATTGAGTGCTGAGACCTTGCAAGGTCGGATGCAGATTGAGAGCAGTAGAATCCCAGGCGAAGCCGAGGGGATGGCACTAGGCATAAAGCAATGGTTTGCGTAAGCAAGGAGCAATGGTTGTATAAGCAAGTGGGGACCTGATAGGTCAGTAAGCAGTAGTAGTAGTAATTGGTGGACCTGCATAACAACTGTATAGCAAGTAAACAGCACTGACTTAGGGGCAAGCCAGCCAGACGTTAATAGCCTAATCAAGGTGACAAACTCTGAGGATTTTTGGTGGCGAAGACAGGATTTAGAACAAAATTAATTAACCACATAGGCCACGACCCCCCAAACACCTCCCAGTCCCCGCCGTAGGACAAACAAGGAAGTGATGAAAGGCCGAGAACCACATGCATATATAAAAGCTAGTTTAATAGCCTCAGCAGGAGCTTCTGCTAACCTCAGAGTAAACAAGGTAGAATAGGAATGGGTGTAAACAATGCAGCAGCAGGAAGCAAGTGGGCCTGTACAGCAGTAGTTAAATGAGTACAGTGTTAAAACACAGGCACTGGGTACAATAGTAATTAAAGTAAACAGTCAGCAGCAGTGGCTGAAGTTGTAGGTAACTGAAAGCAGTAGCATGAGCTCTGAGTAGGTTTGCAGTTGCAGTGCAGTAAATTGAGAGTTGTAACTGAAAGCAAGCAGAATGAGCTCTGTAGTAGCAGTATACTAGGAGTTTTAAAATAAAGCCCCCAAAGAAACCAAAACACAGCAAAACAGAAAACAGGAAGCCCCCTCTCCCCCCCAAAAAAAAACAAGAAACAAAACACAGGGAAGTACACAGCCGGAGGAAAGATACAAACCAGAAGCAGGAAAACAAACACTGAAGTCCAGCAGAGACACACAGAAACAGCAGGCTTGGAGAGAGGGGATAGGCCCCAGCCAGCTCAGAGGACAAACCAACATAGCCTCCAGCTGCAAAGACAAAATACTTCACAGTGAGGCTGAGAGTAACTGCTTATATAGCTCAGGAAGTGGAAGTGGCTTGCTGCTTGGTCACCGAACTACAGGCAAAGCCTTTCAATTATAGTCACAGAAATCACAAATAAAGTTTATTCTTGGCCCCAATGTGGCTGTGTGTGTACGCAGGGCAAGAGCAGGCTGGCAAAATAAATCTTTGACTTGTGCCAACATCCAGAAGAGAAAAAGAGAGAGAGAGAGAGAGACTATTGGGGGCCAAAGAGAAATGTTATAGTTACAGAAATCACAAATAGAATGTATTCTTTGCCTCAGTGTGGCTGTGTGTATGCACAGGGCAAAAGTAGGCTCACAAAATAAATATTTGACTTGTGCCACCAACCACAAGAAAAAAAGAGAGAATGAAAGAGACTATTGGGGGCCAAAGAGAAATGTTATAGTTGCAGAAATCATAAAGAAAGTTTATTCTTTGCCCCAGTGTGGCTGTGTGTGTGTGCACAGGGCAAGAGAAGGCTGGCAAAATAAATCTTTCACTTGTGCCATCATCCAGAAGAGAAAAAGAGAGAGAGAGAGACTATTGGGGGCCAAAAAGAAATGCTATAGTCACAGAAATAAAGTTTATTCTTGACTCCAGTGTGGCTGTGTGTGTACATAGGGCAAGAGCAGACAGGCAAAATGAGTATCTGATTTATGCTCCATTCAGAGGAGAAAAACAGAGAGAGAGACTATTGGGGACCAAAGATAAATGTTATAGTCACAGAAATCACATATAAATGTTATTCTTGGCCCCAGTGTGGCTGTGTGCATGCACAGGTCAAGAGCAGGGTGGCAAAATAAACCACGAAGTTATGAGCCTGCACTGAAATTTGTGAATGCAGGCTTGTAACTTTGGCAATGTTCAATATTTTGACCCCAAATTGTCATCATAGCCATTTCTTCACAGCACCTCATGAATGTGACAGCTGTCATTTTTCAGATCCTGGCCAAAATGTTTTTTTGTATCCTGAAAGGTGATTTCACAGTTGCTGGGCAGTTGCTGGGCAAAATCACCTTTTGGGCAGGAGCTGAAATTTTTCTGCATTGTTTATGAGGTGGGGTCCTAAGAAGGGCATGTTGAAAATTTGAACCAAAAATATTTGCAAACAACAAAGTTTTGAGCCTGCATTGAAATTTGTGAACGTAGGCTTGTAACTTTGGCAATTTTAAATATTTTGACCCCAAATTTTCAACATAGACATTTCTTCACAACACCTCATGAATGTGACAGCTGTCATTTTTTAGATCCTGGCCAAAATGTTTTTTACATCCTGAAAAGTGATTTCACAGTTGCTGCGAGAAATCCTCTTTTGGGCAGGTGCTGACATTTTTTTCTGCACTTGTTCATGAGGTGGGGTCATAAGAAGGGTATGTTGAAAATTTGGGGCCAAAATATTCACAAACAAAAAATTATGAGCCTGCGCTGAAATTTGTGAATGCAGGCTCATAACTTCGGCAATTTTCAATATTTTGACCCCAAATTTTCAGCATAGCCATTTCTTCACAGCAGTTCCTGAATTTCACAGGTGTCATTTTTTCAGATCCTGGCCAAAATGTATGTTTGCATCCCAAAGGGTGGTTTCGCAGTCGCAGCACAAAGTCACCTTTTGGGCAGGAGTTGAAATCTTCAAAATTTGGGCTCAGAATTGTAAAAAAAAAAATGTTTAGCAAGCAACCAACGTTCGGCATTGACAAATGCTTGTTTTAAACTAGGGACACATTGAAGCCTAAATGGGTTGACAGTGTCCCTTTAAGGAACACTAAGGAATTCCTTATGGGTTATTGATTTTCAGTGTGCATTTCCATGGACTTTTTACAGCTTTCAGTATTTGTATATACAGGATACATTTGCAAAAATGAAAATATTTTAGTTTGATAATTGCATTAATGCACTCCAAGAGCTGTGTTAACTATATTAATCTAACCCTAAGGGCATAAGGCACTTATCTATGCCTCTGCTTTATGCCCTTCTAGGCTAGTTTAACTGATGGGAACTGAACCCTGGTCATGCCTTAATATTGAGTTTTATTCACTGTATCAAAAAATGGTTGAAGCTGATTTTGAATGTTTATTTTTGGAGGATATTTAATGTAAAATCGATATTCATTGTGATAATACATTTATTTCTACAACTAGCTCCTGTGGGCAAAAGCTTTCTTAATTTAAATCTACATTTACCCTAGCATCTTGGATCTAAAGGTGTATTACCAAACATTATCACAGTTTTTTGACATTTAACATCAGAATGCAGACTGGTCAACATAAACTAAAACTGCCGTCAAATGAATATATTACTTACACGGACATTATTGTGCACTTGCTGTCATAATACATGGTTGGCTTCCTTTTGTCTAATTTACAACATGTAGCATTGGCTAAATAAATTATATACTGTAAATGTTATCCTTTCCTTACTAAAGTATTTGAACATCAGGCAAGATAACTATTACTGATTACATTAACATTACAAATTAATAATACCATTGTGTTTTTAGAACTGCATCACTTTTACTTCTTATTTATTTCATTTTATATGTGTCTCACTTGCTGGTTCCTCTTCTGCATGGAAATGGGGGGAAGGAGTTACCAACATTTCTGTTGACAAATTGATAAGAACAATGTGTCATTACCAAGATGGATAGTGCTGCAGAAAGGGCTGATTCCATGAATCGTGGGTGACTGTGAATTTTTGACAATGTGGCAAGCTCATGAAGAGGTCAATGTCTTTTTGATTTGCAGCGCTGACAAGTCTGTGGCTTGGAATTTAAAATATATTGCATAATTCATGATTCAGCAATACACGGAGTCATTTTCTTAGCTTATGGTTAAAGTCATGTCACCCTCTTTCCCAGGTCTGCAATTGCAGCAGGACTTTATGGCTACAATGGAATCCTGGTGGGCCTACTGATGGCAGTGTTCTCTGACAAGGGAGACTGGTACTGGTGGCTCCTACTGCCAGTAATTCTCATGTCTGCAACTTGGTATGTTGCCATTTTTTTTCATTATTATTTCTTGTTCTCTGCTGCTTTGCAGCTTCTGCTGCTCTGGGAAGGCTTTGCAAACATGTTTCAGGCATTATAGTGCAGGAAATGAATATGCTAAATACAATATATTGCATTTTGTTTCTGTTTTCACATCTAATTGCATTGGTATTCTCGTTCAGGAAATGCGTATAGTTCACTTCTTGGTTGAGAGAGTAAAAAAGGGTCTAGAATCTCTCAGAATAGACAAGGCACCAGGCCCAGATGGCCTGTACCCACTGGTACCTTGGCAACTGGCCACAGAATTGGCAGTACCTTAACCCATTTTTTAAGTACTAACTGAAGAACAGAGTGGTGCCAGCAGATTGGAGATCCACTGATGTAATACCACTACACAAGGGAGGGAGACAAGGAGGATCCAGGCACCTACAGGCCTGTCTACCTTACCTCCATTGAAGGCAAGCTGATGGAGACCATGGTCAAGGAAAGCTTGATGGTCTGCTTAGAGGACAACGGACTACAGGACAACAAACAGCATGGGTTTGTGTCATGGAGGTCATGCCAAACCAACCTGATAATATTTTTTGAGTGTATCACCAAGGCAACTGACAGAGGACTGGCAGTAGATTTGCTATACTTCAGCTTCAGCAAGGTCTTCAATTCAGTACCAAACAGGAGACTGCTGGAGAAGTTGGAGGACTTGGGAGTAAAGTGTGGTTTAGTTCAGTGTGAAGGAAGTTAGCTTGGGGGAGGCAACAGAGGGTAGTGGTGTATGGGACTAAATCAGCAGATAGGGAGGTCACAAGCAGAGTGCCACAGGCATCGGTCCTGGGACCTGTCTTATTTAAAATGTTCTTAAATGACATAGGGGAAGGTATCCTGTGAAAACTGTCTCTTCGCTGACGACACAAACTTATGCAGTTGGTAGATCACATGGAAGGGATGAGGGAGCTCTAAAAGGACCTAGAGATACTAAGGAGATGTTTTAAGGTCTGGCAGTTGAGATTCAATGCCAAGAAGTGCAAGACAATGCAATTAGGGAGATACACATTTATGCATGGAATAGGAATAGAAAGGGTTACAATGGCCACTTCAACAGAAGAGAAGGATTTGGGGGTCAAAATTAGTGATTCCCTCAAGAATATGAGTCAATGCAACAAAACATATAGGAAGGCATTGAGGATGCTGAGGTGAATAAGAAGGGTGTTATATATAGGTGTACTTTATTAGTTTGTCCTATAGGGGCTGCTGCAGTAAAGATCCTGTGAGTAAGTGTGTGCTTTGGTTTTATTTTTGCTATTGAATAAAAGCACTATTGGAGTGCATCTGCATGTGTGTGTGTTGCTCATTATCAAGTCTTACTATTAATAGTGAACCAAAGAAACACAACATGATATTATAAGACAGCAAAATGGATACTGTTGCTGCAAAGGAGGCAGTATAGCACAGTGGTTTAGGGGCTCTGAGCTACAAACCTGGAAACCTGGGTTTGAATCCCACAGCCCCCACTTGCATATTGTGTGACCCTAAGCAAGTCATTTAACTTCCTTGTGCTCCCAGGTCACATCTGGAAACAAGCATCGGCTTTGTGTGCCTTTCCAGGTTAAACAATTTCACCTTTCCCTTTCCCTTCCCTGTTGCTGTAAGACAGGGAGAGTGGGTTTTTGCTAAATTGTGCAGTATTCCTGCTCCTGTTTGTTTTCTGACACAGTCCAGAGTTGTGTAGCTCATAGAAACATAGAATTTGTGGTGCAGCTCATAGGAAAATAGAAACATGATTTGTCAGAAGTAAAGAACCGCTTGTCCTACCCAGTCTGCCCTGATGGTCCCTGCCTAGTCTGACTCTGCTGACCTTCTCTGATCTCCAGTGACCCCCATCCTCCCTGCCTATTTATTAATATTCCCCCTATGTCTATTCCACTCATGCTTGAACCCCTCTACTCATCTTGCCTCACCACTTCTGCTGGCAGTCTGTTCAGGGTGTTTACAATCCTTTTATTGAAGTAGTACAATACTTCCTCACAACCCTCTTAAACATCCTCACCTCTGGCTTCATCACATGCCCTCTGGCCCTGGTGTCTTTCTCTCATTTGAAAGAGACTCCTTCCTGCACCCAGTTTACATCAGTGAGTACTTGGAAGTCTCTATCATGTCCCGCCTTGCTCATCTCTTTCTAGGGTGGATGTTGAGATCCCTTAGTCTCTCTTAATAGGGCTGTTGGTGCAACCCCTGAACCATTTTAGTTGCCCCTCCTCTGGACTGCCTCCACCCTGTCTATGCCCTTTTGAAGTGTGGCCTCCAGAAATGGACACAATATTCCAGGTGGGGTCTCACCAGCAAGTGACATCTACTGAGTGTCCACCCTATTACAGCTTCTGGTGTCATCTACAAAGAGGTGTACCTGCCCTTGATATTGAAGAGGACCAGTCCCGGTACTAACCTCTGCAGCACCCCCTTGATCACTCCAATCATTTGAGTGAGTGCCATTAACCACCACCTTCTGTCTCCTTTCCATGAACCAGTTCCAAACCCAATTCGACACTTTGGATCCCACCCCTAGGCTGTTAAATTTATTTATTAGTTTCCAGTGTGGCACAATGTCAGAGACCTTGTTAAAGTCCAGATAGACCATGTCCACTGCCTTCCACCAATCTATTTCCCTGGTCATTCAGTCAAAGAAGTCACCCAGATTCATCTGGCTGGACCTCACCCCCATGAATCCATGCTACCTGTGGTCTTGCAGAACAGTGGGTTCAAGATACTTTACCAGCCTTTCCTTTTTCAGGATTTCCACTCATTTCACAACCACTGAGGTGAAACTGACCAGCCTATATTTGTTAGCCTCCTCTCTGCTGCCACTCTTATGTAAAGGGACCACAATCTGCTCTCCCGCAGACCTCTCGAACCACACCTGTTTTCAGAGAGTTAATGAATTTGGTCATTAGTGGGGCAGCTAGCACCTCCCTGAGTTACTTTAGTGTAACCCAGATACCATGTAACAATGAGCTACTACCTCTGCCTGGTGGGCTTGAACCAGGTTGAGGGGGCTGGGTTCTGTTCTGATGGTAATGGAAGGTTCTTTCCCAACATAAATGTAAATAGCGTGGTGCCTCCACCCAAAGTAAAATATAGTGGACCGGATGTTTACGTAGAACAACCCCCTGGGATGCTGTACCTACCCACCTCCCCTTCCAGTCACCCCACACATGTAACACCATAAACAGTTGTGATATTTTACTTTGCATGCAACTACTGACTATAACTAATAATATGCTCACAGACAGTATTAAACAATAACAGTGAAAGATTTATTAACCAGGGAAGGGGGAATGGGATACAGAAATAAATAACAGTTGCAACATTTGATATAACTGGCAACACCATAATCAACAACAATAACTCACCCCACAACAGCAATACATAAGCTCACATCCCCACTTATTACCAGTGCCCCCCCTTGTCTAACTGGGTATTTAGACATTGAAGTTGCAGGCCTGTACGTTGCCGCGGGTCGGCCGGCGTTGGTAGGACTTTAAAACAAAATACAGTTGGCTGACAAACTTTGTACAAATCCCAGACAGAACAGGCCCTGTGATTACTCAGGTTTTTCAGTTCAGTCTCACAGGGTCTAGTGAAGATGGTGGGGCAACTGACCTAGCAGGGCCTTGAACTGTACAACACGGTGGCAGTTGTCTTGGCTGTGCAGAGTCTTGCAGCTTGTCATCTTCTGGGAGACTTCCTAAGTGATGCTGGAGCATGCCATTACTGGGAACCAGGGCCACATGCCTACCCCTCATGTCCAGGCATCTAGTTCTAGGGGAAGACGATGGGTAATGCCTGACTCTGACACTACCTAGCTGACTCTCCAGACTGTCCTCTGGCAGTGACGTCCATTCTGGCACTCTGGAATCACAATGTCTTTTCTTCTCTCTGCAGCTGACATACATGGATACCTTTGAAACCAGTCCAGGTCACCCCTCAAGGCTAGAGGTAGCAAACAGTCTCTCAGCTGGATTTCAAAATGCAGCTTCACCCTACAACAGCTTTGGTTATTTTTCACTGGAGTCCCAAGACAATGGGGATTTTCTGTGGAGTCTCTGGGATCTGGCTGCTTAACCCAGGTGACACCGCAGGCATTTTCCAGAACACAGTCCAACCCTCCTCATAAACTGGGTGCTTCTCTCAGATGCTGCAGAATTCTTGCTATAATTGAAACAACTCTCAGTCTTCTTCTCTGCCTTTCCAGGTGGTAGAAAGCTTCTTGGAAAGTCTCCTGAAGTTTGACTGTGAAAGCCCTAAGCCAACTTCCAGTACTTTTCCTCCAACACAGTCCAAGCCCTCCTGTCTCACAGAGAGCTTCAGACAGACTGCCCCAAGCAGAAAACTGACCCTAGATCTGAAGAAAGAATGACAGCTTCTGATTGGCTGAGCGCAGTTGTCCATTTTTAAAATTAAAATGTATGAAGTTCCTTTGACGCTTGATTGGTTGCATGAAAGGGCGTCAAGAGCATGGTATTCACCCCTTCTCAGAAGGCATTGCTCAGACCTCCAGAGCTCCTCAAACTTTGATTGGTGCAGACAGGTATCAAAGAATCACAATATGGCTGCTGACTATGCAGTGTATATGCTGTCCCAGTTTTAAGTTTTTGTTTTGCAGGCAGGCAACAAAATAGCAGCATTAACTGCCCCAAGGTTTTGTAGCAGCCTCTGATCTGGTGTCTGGTGGCAGAGTGAAAGCTTGCAGGGCTCCCCTGCCTGTTGCTAGCCATAGTACTGCCCTCCCCAGGTGACAGGCAGATCTATACAATTCATAGCAGTCTCGGCTGCTCTTAAAACCATAGCACCCATAATGATAGCAGTGCTTAATAGTGCTTTGCAGATCTTTTATTTTCTCTCTTTCTGCCCTCTGGTGTCTCTGCACCCCAGTTAGCATTTCTATAGTCCCAGAGGTCAGAGCATATGAATGGGAGCATTGATGAGCCACCATACTGACTTTACACTTGAGCACCATAGTGCTGCTGCTGACTCTGAGCTGATCCACCAGCTCGCACATTCAAGCAGGATCCAGCTCAAATATGTGCAGACTGAGCTGCATGGGGATTGGTGAACCTCCAACTCGGTGGTTTTACATTCACAAGCTCTCTGGTTCCCCAGCAGGATTTGGACACATGGGGGTGGCAGGAGAATATAAAGACTCCACTCAGGACTGGGACTGGTGGGACAAGAGGCCAGGGAGCAAAATAATGTAAGCCCCACTCATGGTGGGGGTTAAATTAGTATGCTTCAGTGTCTCCCATCTGATCCCATAGCCTTGTCCACCTTCTAAGCTGCAAATCCCTTGAGGATGCTTTCCTCTGAAAATGGACTTGTGTCCACCTCCCCTTCCACTTTGTTCCTGCTGCTCCCTGATGGTCCATCCCTCTTCCCTCCACTGTGAAGCCTCAGCAAAGTACCTGTTCAGGATGTCTGCTTTTTCTTGGTCCTCTTTTGGACATTCCACCCATGCCACCCTCCTTAGCCTCACTATCCTTCCCTTCGCCTTCCCCTAGTCATTATTGTCTATGCCTTCCCTCATATTTTCCCACTGTACCTCTACCCTTCCCCGCCCCCCCCACACACACACACACACACGCACACAGTGCAGTTTCTGAGGTAGTCTCCCATTTCTTTAAAATCTGTTCTGCTGACGTCCAGGACCTTTGTCCTCTTGTGATCTGCCTCTGTTTCCCTTTAAATGTTAAGCCACACTGTACAGAACTCATTGTTTCCTAGAGGATTGTCCACTCTGACGTCTGCAATGCCATCCTTGTTGTAAGCACCAGATGCAGCACTGCCCCACCCTAGTGGATTCACTGACTAGCTGCCTGGGAAAAATTCCTTGTAGGTAATCAGGGATGGCCCTGCTCCTTACCAAAGCTGCAGCTGGAAGGCTCCAATCCACATCTTGCATACTGAAATTGCCAACTAGCAGCTCCTCCCCTTACCTGGCATCCTGATTATATCTTTCCCAAGTTCCTTATCCAGCTCTCCTCCTTGTGTTGGAGGCCTGTATACCACAGCTGTATGGATAGCAGCCTCAGAACATGTCTCTAGGATGGCCCATGGCACCTTCAGGCCTTCCTTTTTCTCTGGATGCCCTGCACTTCTATGGCCTTTATTCACTCCATTACATATAGTACATCCCCTCCCCCCATCTCCTTTCCCTGTCTTTCCTGAGCAGAGAGAAGTCTGGTGTGGCTATGTCCCAGTCATGGCTGTCAGTGCAGAACAACCCTGTTATGGGTGCAAAATCCAGACTAGCCTCCACCATGATGGCCTCCAACTCTGGAATTTTATTTCCTGGGCTCATAGCATTGGCACCTATGACTCTCCATATCTTACCACTTCCTTGCCTGCTTCCCTTGCTTGGTTGATTGCTTAGTGGACCAGGAGAGGAAGGCTGGATAGTTTTTGATATAACATGCCTAGCTAAGAGCAAAGTTTATTATGCATGGCATTAATGTGGCTGGAAAAGTTGAAATTCTGTTCCAGTCACACCCCTAAGTACTTGACGATTGTTATTACTTCAAGCAGATTGCCATTCAGAATCTTGAAGACAGTTGTATGCTGGAGCCTTGCTAGTCTCTGTCTAGAGACAAATGTCAGGGGGACAGCTTTTTGGCATTTAGTGAGAGCTGGTTTGAGCAGAACCAGCACTGGATGTTGTCAAAGGCAAGTGATAGATGGATAGATAGATAGATAGATAGATAGACAGACAGACAGACAGACAGACAGACAGACAGACAGACAGATAGATAGATAGATAGATAGATAGATAGATAGATAGATAGATAGATAGATAGATGGGTAGATAGATAGATAGATAGATAGATAGATAGATATATAGATAGATATGGATAGAAACATAGAAAAGTAGAAGATAGATAGATATTGATAGAAACATAGAAAAATAGAAGTTGTCGGCAGATGGGGACCTACCCCGCTACTTAGCGGCCTGCTTGTGTATCCACAGTGTCTGTCCCATGCCCATTGAATTCCCCACTGTCTTGGCCTCCCACCACCCCACCAGCAGGCTATTCCATGGTTCCACAACATGTTCTGTGAAGAAGAATTTCCTGGTATTGCTTCTGAACTTTCCTCCCTTAAGTCGAAGGTTGTGTCTTCTAGTTCTGCTGTAGTCCTTTACCGAAAGAGGTTCTGCATGTACACCTGTTGTTGCCTTTAAGGTATTTGAATGTTTCTATCATGTCCCCACGATTCTGCTTTGTTCTAGGCAGTATAATTTGATGTCATCCAGTCTTGCCTGATACGGTTTCTGAAGCCCTGCACCATCTTTGTTGCTCTTCTCTGTACCGTCTTCAGTGGCCTCCAGAACTGGACACAGTATTCAAGGTGAGGCCTGACCAGTGACCGATACAGGGCATGATTACTTCATTCCTTCTGCTGATGATGCCCTCTGTATGCATCCCAGGATACCACTAGCCTTTAGTGCTGCCTTTTCACTTTGTCTGCTGACCTGAGGTCATCTGATATGATCACCCAGGTCTCACTCCTGCCTGGTAGCCACCAGCTGCTCCCTCCATTGAGTACAGTTTCCTGGTTACGCTTTCTCAGGTGCATGACCTTACATTTTTGGCATTGAATTTCAATTGCCAGGTCTTAGACTACTCCTCCAGTTTTGGAGATCAGCTTCTATGCTTTGCTGTCCCTCTGTTGTGTCTACCCTGTTGCCGATTTTGGTGTCATCTGCAAACTGGCACACCTTTCCTCTCAGTTCATCTGCAATGTCACTGTTGAATATGCTGAAAAGGATTGGCTCCAGAACCGCCCTGTGGGACCCCGCTAGTCACCCTCCCCTCCATTGACAGAGTGCCGTTTACTAATACTCTATGAGTTCTCCCATGTAACCAGTTTCTGACCCAGTTTGTAACCTCAGGCCCAATTACCATGTTCTCCAGTTTTTTGACTAGTCTCCTGTGTGGAACGGAGTCAAAAGCTTTGCTGAAGTCCAGGTAAACCACATCCACTGCCCCACCCTGATCCACTGTTTTGGTGACCCAATTGAAAAATCAACCAGGTTTGTCTGGCAGGACCCTGCTGTGAAACCGTGTTAATTTTTGTCGAGCTGACCAGTTTGCTCCAAAAAGCTATGATTCTTTCCTTCAGCAGGGACTCCATCAATTTTCCCACAACTGACATTAGACTAACCGG
This sequence comes from Neoceratodus forsteri, assembly GCA_016271365.2. NCBI lineage: Eukaryota > Metazoa > Chordata > Ceratodontiformes > Ceratodontidae > Neoceratodus > Neoceratodus forsteri. Next base: position 533,498,499 of record CM057449.1, on the reverse strand, counting down.
ACAGTAGTTACCTGGCTGTTCCTTGCTTCCACTATTGTGGAGTGATACTACTGTTGCACTCTTCCAATCCTCTGGCACCTCCCGCTCCTTAATGATTTGTTGAAGAGCACTTCTAAGGGGCTGCCAGTTCCCTCCCTAGTTCTTTCAGTATTCTTGGGTGTATCCTATCTGGCCCTATAGCTTTATCTACCTTTAGCTTGTCTATTTCCTCCAGGACCCTTTCCTCCGTGAAGGTACCCATGATTTCATGTGAGAGATAGAAAGATAGACAAACAGACAGACAGGCAGCTGGATAATAGATATTGATTTCATGTGAGAGATAGATAGATAGATAGATAGATAGATAGATAGATAGATAGATAGATAGATAGATAGTGGTTACAGTGGAATAACACATTTATCTCCACTAATGACTGGTAAGACCCGTAACTCACTAGTGGCAAAACCATGAATTAATTACAGGGTCACACTGGGGTACAGAGGGCCCACCTGAAAAGATGATTCAGGGGCCCACCAGAAAAATAAACAGGGCAGGGCCAAGGGCTTACACACTCATATCAGTAGTCTATTTAAATCTGACATATCTAGCATTGTGTTCACATTTTACATATGCTTACTGTGTTCAAAATACCCCATTTAATTTGCAAAATAGATGATAAATGAAAGATGCTCACTGTTTAGAATGTGACCAGGTACCCAGTGGGAGGGCTGAATTGCAAACTTCCAGGTATTTTGGTGGGCTAGTATGACTCTGGATAGTTATGAAGGTCTAGCACTTGTGTAACTAGCCTCTCTCTTCATCCTGCTCATGGCAAATTACTAGAGAGCACTTGAATAGTGCAATCTGACCCTCAGTGATGTTCTCTAAGTAGACCTCAGCTTGGAGCCAGGGTATCTGGAGTTTGTGTCCTGCATTTTCTGACTCAAACAGAAGCTGGTAAATTGGACATAAACATTCATGACCCTGGTCTTCCACTTTTACACTATATAGAAGAGAAAGGCAAGCTGCGGAGTCAGTCCCCTTAGGAGACAGAGAAAGAGAGGCCAGCCTCTCCAGCAGTGACAGAGCCAAGGGATCCTGCAGCCACAAGGATGGTAGCAGGATTCCTATGTCCAGGTAGCACTTTTCCTCTTTAGGTGAGGTCTCTAGGACCCTACCAGGGCCAGAGTGAGGAAGAAGAACTGCCATGTACACTAGCCAGTAATAGCAAGCAGATTGAAACCTGACAGGCTTCTGGGAGCAGTGGAGACCAGCCCTCAGGGGAGGTCACTGAGATCCTTGCGGATCCACACCCATCACCAGAACACAAGGGAGACAGCAGATATGTAAGAGCACCTTCCTTGAAATGGGGCTATTCTCTATGGTGCGGAGTGGCTATGTGTCACGTATCTGGGGTGCGTAAACAGTCCACGGCTTCTGCGCCCCTTGCGCCTGATTCTCCAAAGAGGCACGGGGCTGATATGTGCTGGATACCCTAGCCCACCAGTGATCTCTGCACAGGGGCATTCTGGGTGGCAGTGCAGGTGGCGTGCCTGCTTCCATGCTATTCTTGAAAGCACAGAGTGCCAGGCAAGGGGGATGCAGGCTACACCAAAATGACCCAGATGTAGCCAGTACATGCCCTCCAGGATGCTGCCACTGGCCATGGTGGAGATGTAGGCATGAAAACCCCCAACATACTGCCCCAGCCCTTGGGTACCACATAGTGGGCTGGGGGCAGCTGACTGGCACCCACCTGCCCCAATGCCACAGCCACTCCACGACCACCTGACTAACATGACGCCTGCAGAAACAAGGGATCCAGTAGCAGAAGGGTCCAGGCATCCCACTGGATGCCCATCCATGTCTGCAGAAGAGCCCCCAGCGCACCTATGCGCTGGGGGTAGGACCATAGAAGAGGGCTACACAGTGGCCAGTGGCGGTATCTTTCCTCGGGTGTGGGACTACACAGGTGGGATATGTGCCTCTGTGCATTATTCCCGCCCATGGAGACTCCTCCTGCATGGGAGGAAAATGCTTAGGAGGTTAAGTAATTGTAATTCCCAGATTTTTGAACTGTGAACAGGTAATAGGTAATGGTCATCAGGATAGGGAGCCTGGCAAGAGTTGGGATCAGTAAGTCCCAGGGATGGAGCCAGGCATTTAGAGCCTGTTCTTTGGGTGACTAGGGTTGTCAGTGTGGAGCCAGAAGGGAGGCACACTTAGCCAGACCAACTAGAGTATATTTAGTAGATCATAATGCTGATGTACGAATTCCTTCTTATGCCACTTGCTGGCACAGGAGACAAATGGAAACATAGACAGTGATGGAAGAATAAAGATCACTGGTCAATTCAGATTCTAAGATTTGTAAATTTAAAAAGCCAGTAGAATCATTTTGCCCATAAACCTTACCCAGTCCAGAACCTACTGTCCGTACCAGGTTCTAACCCACAGTATCCATCCCCATGCATGCCACCCTACTGCTACCCCTGAGCAACTACTAAGCCCTTCACTCTGTCCCAGCCATGTTTGAAACTATTGATAGTCTTGGTGCCCACAACATCAGCTGTCATGGAAGCACCACAGAATGTTAACAGACAGTCCGCCGACATCCTTCACAGCGTTGGCACAATGCTGACACTCGGCATGGGGCCGTCAGCATTGCAAGTGCTTTTGTGGGCCCCCAGCACCTACCACATTTACATATAATCAACTCCAGGTCAGAGTTGTTTTGGGGAGGGGGCAGAACACCAGGAGAAACTGCATCGGTGAAACCCAGATCATTACAGCGACAGTTGCTGTAATGGTCCATTTTCGGGTTTCACTGTCGGTGTGTCGATCTACCATAGGTCACCGAGCTGTCACATTCTTCCATAGCTCCACCACCCTTTCTGTAAAATAAAGCTTTCTCACATCCCTCTTAAACCTCTCCCATCAGTTTCCACTCATGCCCCTGTGTTCTTGATCTCCTACGTATACTAAATGGTTCCTTACATTTTACCTTGTTTATCCCTTTCAGGAACTTGAAGGTCTCTAGTGTATCTAATTTTGTCCAACCTCCAGCAGGTAATGTTCAGATCCTTGAGCTGATCCTCATAAGATCTGCCCTTCTGGCCCTGAATGATTTTGGTCATCTTGTGTTGCACTGCCTCCCAGCTGTCCTTATCTTTCCTTAGGTGAGGACTCCAGAACTGGGCACAGTACTTCAGGTGGGGCCTCACCAGTGACCTGTAACGAGGTAGTAATAACTCCTGCCTTCTGCTGTCAGTACCCCTTCCTATACACCTCAGCATCCTGTTTACCTTACTGTAGGCACTTGTCACACATGCCAGCACTGCTACCTCCAGGGTAGTAATCACCTTGCTGGGACCAGTGCCACTGTGAACATGGTCTAAAAAGAGCGAGGGCTCCATGAACCCTGAAAAATGGGAACTAGAGTTGATGGCAAATAATGCTGCAGCAGAGCTACTTTTAAGGCAAGAGGAAGAAACATGGACAAAGTGTACAGAATAATATAATGGGCATAGGAATGCTAATGGAGAGCCAAATGATGAAGTATGGTCGAACGTGAACTGAACTGGACATGGCGAGGGTGATGTCCTTTGAAGCTGTGTAACACCAGTGCATCAACACCCAATACCAATCCCTGAGGAACTCTGTGGATCACTCTCCCTGCCCTCAAGTGAGTTCCATTAACTACCACCCTCTGCCACCTATTTATCAACCAGTTTTGTACCCAGTGTACCATCTTGGTTTCTACCCCTAAGCTGCCCAGCTTTTTTATGAGCCTCCTATGTGGCACAGTGTGGAAGACCTTGCTGAAGTCTAAGTAGGTGACTTCCACTGCCCCCCCCCAATCTGTTTTTCTGGTCACCCAGTCAAAGAAATCCATCAGGTTTGCCTGATGTGATTTCCATCCTGTGCATCCATTCTGCCTTGGGTCCTGTAACCCACTGGAAGCAAGGTATTCTACCAGTCTTTCCTTTAAAAGTGACTCCACTAGTTTCCCTTTTACTGATGTCAGACTAACCAGCCTGTAGTTGCCAGCTTCCTCTCTGCTGCCACTGTTATGGAGCGGGACTATGTCTGCCCTTCTCTAGTCCTCTGGAGCTGCCCCTGTATCTAGTCAGTTATTGAACAGGGCTGTCAGAGGCAGTCAGTACCTCCTGAGCTCCTTCAAAACCCTTGGATGTACCCCATCTGGCTCCACTGCCTTATTCACTCTTAAATGTGCATGTCCTTTCAGGACTCCTTCTTCCATGAACAGACCAGTATCTACTGTACCTCTCTCCTTCCTGTGATTCTGTACCCTGCATGTGGCCTATCACCTTTCCATTCCATCATGAAGAGTGAGCAGAAGTACTGTACCTGTTCAGGATATCTGCTGTTTCCTGATCTTCCTCTGCACAGTCTCCCTCAGCACACCTCACTCTCACAATTCCTTCTCCTTGTCTTCCTTTTCTTGCTTATATACACAAAAAAGGTCTTGTCCCCCTTTGCTGCATCTCTGGCTATTCTCTCCTCCATTTGTACCTTGGCACCCCTTACCACTTTCCCTGGTCCCCTCTACCTTTGCTGGTACACCTCTCTATCCCCTTCCCTCTGCTTATGCCGTGGGTGTGCCTTTCCAAGGTTTTGTGAAAAAATATTAATCAGTTACAAAGTTATAAGGTTTTGAAATGTGGCATCTGAACTTGCTCAGTAGGGTTTTTGAGATAACACTCTGATACAAAAGAGAAAGAAGAATTTTACTTTTGTGAGCTGTTTTACTTTCGCGAGAAAACGTGTTTTACTTTTGAATGAAAAATTTTACTGTTGTTAGTTTGAACCTTAGTAACTTTGGTGCTGTTTTACAAAATTGAATGACATTGAGCAAGTGCAATGAGAGTGTGGGTTCTTATGATGTGGTAAGATTCGTGACCATTGCTTGTCAGGATTTCAAGATCCATGGAATGTTAAAATGAGAAAAAATGCTCTTCTTGGCTATTTTATTGCTCATGTCTAGAGCAAAATGGTTTGAAATTTTGTTCTGACATTTTCAGGGCAGAAGTGTCTTGACCCAAGGAGATACCTTATGAAGATTTTGTGAAAACATAGTGATGAGTTCCTGAGTTATAAGGTTTTAAACATTTGCCTTCTGAGCATGTTTTGAATCAGCACTTCTATGTTAAACCCCATTTTTTGTACTTTCATAACCTTGGTACCATTCAACAATATTGCATGAAATTATGCATGCACAGTCAGGGTGCCATGTTCTTAGAATTTTTTCTGTAAGTTTGTGACATCCACTTGTCTGAATTCTGAGATTTAGGGAGTGTAAAATCATCAAAACAATGCAGTTTTTCACCATTTGTTTGCTTGTGTCTAAACCAAAAACAGTTTGGAATTTCAGGGTTGAGATGGCTCATCCCAAGGAGATGCTTTTTGAAGATTTCATGAAAAAATATCAATTGGTTCCTGAGTTACTGTATAAGGTTTTTAAAAATGTGGCTTCTGAGCATTTTTTGAGTCAGCACTTTTATGTCAAACCCCGATTTTTGTACTTTAATAACCTTGGCACCGTTTGACTAAATTGGATGAAATTATGCATGTGCAGTCAGGGTACCATGTTCTTAGTTTTGTTTTTTGTTTTTGTAAGTTTTGTCATGGCCCCTTGTCTACATTCTGAGATCTAGGGAGTGTAAAACCATTTAAAAAATTCACTTTTTTCGCTATTTGGTTGCGTGTGTTTAGACCAAAAACAGTTTGTAATTGTGCTTCAAAATTTATAGGGCCGAGACAACTCTTCCCAACAGAATTCGTTTTGAAAATTTTGTGGAAAAAAATATTAATCAGATCCTGAGTTATAAGGTTTTAAAAATGTGGCTTCTGAGTATGGGTTGAGTAGGCACTTTAATGGTAAATATCAATTTGCACCTCAATAACTTTGGCACTGTTTGACAAAATTGCATGACATTTTGCATGCATGGTCCAGGTGCCAAGTTCGTAAGACTTGGGAAGTTTTGTGATGGTTGCTCATCCAGATTCTGGGATCTGTAAATTAAAAAACAGTAGAATCACATTTTTTGCCATTTTTTTGCTCACCTGTGGGGCAAAATGGTTAAGAATACTCAGCAGTAGCACTACCACTCGCAAAACTGGTGACTCGAGTTCGAGAGTGAGCATGGATCCTCAAGGGCCAGCCAGGGGGGCATGGGGTCATAATGTTGCACCCAAAATAGCGCAAGAAACAATGCCACAGGCAAGATAGTGTGCACTGAAATAAGGCTGGGAAATACAGTGACCAAACCACAAACAGCGCACACCATTAAAACCAATGGCACTTTCTTTTTTTTCTGGGGGCCTCTACCCCTGCACCCCCAATGCTCCCACACCCCTTGGAATAAATATAACTAACTCCAAGGGGTGTGGGCTTCGAATGGGGAGAAACATTGTGGAAGTGGAAAATAAAATTTTAAGAGAAAAAAAACGCAGCACAATGGGACCTGGGGAACTGAACTGCAGCCCCAGGTCCCCTATGCAGCCAGGTGCTGGTGCCCTAACCACTCCACCATGGGAGCAGCTAACCAGGCACCACACTGGCAGTCTCTTTCACACTCCCCCATTAGACAGTACAGTGACAGGGGTAGCGGTTATTCCCGATTGCTATAAAAGCCTTGTCATTGTACTAACTTTAGTACTTTCTGTAACGTGGTAATTCATGCACTGTTTCAGCAGCACTATATTGATATTGACCCACTGCCAGCTGGGGGGGGACTGAGCATCCTAATGGACACTGTCCTCTTCTGGGAGAGAGAGCTCCAAACTTCACTGGGATACTGCCACCTGAAGTTCACAGGTGGCAGTACAATGGAGATGGAGGTGGGTGGGAGGGTTGTTGTGGATGTCGGCATGTGGACGTGCACACTGTGTGAATGGAAGGAACTAGACATCAGCATGCATGATGGCCCTGTGAGGATAAAAATGAGAAAAATACCACCACAGCCCCCCTCTGCACCTCCGCAACAATGATGGCCCCAGCCTGTCTGGGTTCCCCTGCCTCCAGCAACTCCGTACATTGCCTGACACAAACTCAATGTCTGGGGGGGTCCCTCCCCATCCTGACCCTATCTGGGGTGAAGCCATGGCTCCATGGATGTAGGTGTCCGGGACTAGAGGCAGGAGGGTATTGGGAGGTGTCTGGGAGACCTGAGGAATTAGGGGAGGAGCTGGGTAGGTAGCGGAGGGGCAAAAATACCAAGTTAAAAAAAAAAGAATACTATACATGCGCAGTAGTGCATGTATGTTAGGGTTGAGCACAGTGTTCGATGTTAAACCCCAATCTTTATACCTTAAAGAGGGACTCCCACCAAAAGTGCTACATTGCAGAATTAGAATACGCATACCCCCAATAAATCTCATACCAAAAATTATGTTTCTACATTACTCTGTTTTAAAGTTATGAGCTATTTTGAAACCCTAATTTCACTACCTATTCAAAAAGCCAGTTTCAATGAAGAGCCACTGATGATGTCATGTCCTGAACTCACACTCTAGTCCTCCCTGTCAGCAACCTTATAGGACCTGCTTCCCCAAAGTTTAAGAAACTGTTGCTATAGTAATCCTTTACAAAAAATGACATAGGGTTGGCTGCAGTGCTTGCACTTCCAGAATGTTCAGATGCATGGCACTGTACTTTAGAACATGTCAGAAGGTAGTTTTGGAATGCAGCACTGAACCAAAGCATAGCATGTCAAGGTGGTGCACAATTTTAAATTGTTGGGGGACACATGCAATCTCAGAATGTGACAGGTATGTGCCATCTCAAAATGTGGTGGGACAATCAGTCTCGTAATGTAACAGGGACACACATCAACGAATTTGGTGGGGACTGGCAATTTTGGAATATAGTGGGGATGCGCACTGTCAGAATGTGACAGGACAGACAGTTTATTTTGAAATTGCTTGTCCCTGCCACATTCCAGAACTGTACGCACCCACCATATTTCAAAATTATGCATCACATCCCCACCACATTCCAACATTATGCGTCCGAGCCACATTCCAAAATTATGCATCCTTGACACATTCTGAAATGGCGATCCCCACCAAACTCCATAATTGCACATCCCTGCCACATTCCAAAATTGTCACTGCCAAGTTCCCAAATTGTCACGCACATCTGAAATTATGCATCACCACCACCACATTCAAAATTGAGCATCAGCCCCACATTCTGAAATTGAGTCACCACCACATTCGAAACTATGCATCACCGCACATTCTGAAACTGTGTGTCACCGCCACATTCAAATTGCAAGTCATCGCCATTCCGGAATTGTACGTCATTGTCACATTCCAAAATCAGCATCACCTCACATTTTCAAATTGTGAATCACTGCCATATTTCAAAATTGTGCATCACTGTCACATTCTGAAATTGTATGTCACTGCCACATTCCAAATTGTGCGTCACTGCCACATTTCAATATTGTGCATCACCGACACATTCCAAAATTGAGCATCAGCCCCACATTCTGAAACTGAGCGTCACCACCACATTCCTATAATATGCATCACCACAACATTCTGAAACTTTGCATCACCACCTCATTCTGAAACTGTGTGTCACCGTCACATTCCAAAATTGCAGGTCATCGCCACATTCCGAAATTGTACATCGCTGCCACGTTCCAAAATTGTGCATCACCTCCACATTTTCAAATTGTGCATCACTGCCATATTTCAAAATTGTGCATCACTGCCACATTCTGAAATTGTGCATCATCACCACATTCCAAAATTGTGCATCACTGCCACATTTCAACATTGTGCATCACCAACACATTCCAAAATTGTGCATCTCTGCCACATTCTGAAATTGTGCATCACCACTGCATTCTGAAATTGTGCATCACTGCTGCATTGTGAACCTGTGTCACTGCCGCATTCCAAAATTATGCAGCACCACCACATTCCGAAACTGTGTGTCACCACCACATTTTGAAACTCTGGGTCACTGCTGCACTCCTAAATTGTGTATCACCACCACATTCCAAACCTGTGTGTTATCACCGCATTCCAAAACTGTGCATCACCACCGCATTCTGAAACTCTGCGTCACTGCTGCATTCTGAAATTGTGTGTCACTGCTGCATTTGAAACCTGTATGTCACCATCACATTCAGAAGCTGTAAATCACTGCTGCATTATGAACCTGTGCATCACCGCTGTATTCTGAAATTGTGCGTCACCACTGCATTCTGAAATTGCTCACTGCCACCGCATTCTGCAATTGTGTGTCACCACCACATTCCGAAATTGTGTCACTGCCACATTCCGAAATTGTACATCACTGCCACATTCCAAAATTATGCTTCACTGCCCCATTCTGAAATTGTGCGTCACTGCCACATTCCAAAATTGTGCGTCACTGCCCCATTCTGAAATTATGTGTTCCAGCTACTTTCTGAGACTGTGTCATTGCTGCATTCTACAATTGCAACCTGGTGGCATTTCAAAATGTCATACTGACAGTGTTTTAAAAATTGCGCACATTACATCGTTATTCTAAAGCCATGCTTGCCACTGCATTCCATCCCCCATCACATTCTGAAGTGCAGTATGCACCGCTTAAAACAGACATAAGTGTGAGCGTCAGTTCCATCTGTTACAGACGCTGTCCATTTTACTATTTAACGTGGCTTTTTTGTGTGTTTTTGTATGCCTGTGCACTTGAAATACTTGATTTCATCCCTGGACCATAACAGGTCTCCCATTGTTGATTTTGACAAGCTAAAATACAGAGCCATGTCACATATGCTCATTTTAGGTAAAGAGTCACTTGCAGTTAAACTTTCTACCTTTCTAACCAGCGTTAGAGCATTCTGCTTAGCACCTGGAGTTGCTTTGAGACACATGCTGTCATTAACAACCACAAAAACCAGTGAAAGAAATTGATATCTTTCCATTCACAACTTGTGTAGGGCTGGGTTGCTAAGCAGTTGTTATGAGGTGACATTGGAATTGACATCTGACATCTGATGTCATGTTGCTCACACTGAAACAGAATGGGTTGAAAGGAAGTTTGTAATGCTGCACTGTGTTAAATTCTTTGCTGTATAACTTCACAGTGCAAAATATTAACATTATAAACATTACAGAACTAAAAATAAAGAACAAAGTTGGTCAAAGCAAGGTGGATCAAACTTGTGGATTACTCCAGTATGTCTTTTAATGCCGGAGCTACAGGTATGCAATATAGCTACTTTTTATAGTGGGAAGGTATAGATGATGGCATTTGGCAAAATGAAAATGACCTGGATAACTGATTGTCCACAGTAACTGTGTCCATTCTAATTGGTGACTACTGTACTGTACTGTACTGTACTTTGCATCTACACATTATAGAAGTGCATGTGCAGACCCCCCGTGTCAGTTTTCCTTTTTCAGATGTTTACTACAATGTTTTAAGTAACATTGGAAAAATAAGTCATATAAAGTAGCTTGCAGGGAGGACTAGGTTATAAGTTCAGGAGATGACATCAGCAGCAGCTCTTCACTGAAACTGGCTTTTGAACAGGCAGTGAATTACAAAATGACTTGTAACTTTTAAATGAAGTAACTTACAAATCTGATTTCTGGCATGAGTCTGATTGAGGATATGCTGATCCAAATTCTGAATTTATTGATGCCAAGAATGTTGGCCTCAGTTCCTCTTGAATAATTTGCCAGTATTCAACAAAATTGTGTGATTTGGCGCGTATGGTCTGGATGACAAATTCTTGAGATATGGGAAGTTTTGTGATGGGCGCGGAACCAAATTCTGAGATCCAAAAATACATAAATCTGCCACTTTTTGGTAATTTCTTTGCTCTCACGTACAGCCACAACAGTATGGATTTTGTCCTGAAATGTCCAGGGCTGAAGGAGTTTGTGTCGAGGGTGTGCATTTTGAAGGTTTTGTGCAAAAAGGTTAATCAGTTCCAGAGTTGCAAGGTTTTGAAATCTGGCTTCTGAGCTTGCTCATTGGGGTCTTTGAGATATTCTCTAATATGATCCAAAAATGATTCTTTTGTAAGCATGTTCAGGTCACATCTAACTGTGATTTTAGGTGACGATTGAAATTTTAAGGTCATTATGGCCACCATCTTGTTTTATTTTCCTGGTCAAAAAAATTTGAAAATACTTAAAAATGAATTATTTAAAATAAAACACATGAATATTGCTAAACATGACCATTTAAGCTCAATTCAGTATTTTTTACCTGTTTAAGTTCTTTGGCTGTCAACTTACTGAGATGTTTAATTCTTGTGTTACGAGCCACAAATTCTTGTGTCGCACATTAAAGTGTGACAGAATTATTTTTTGTGAACACCAGAAATGGAAATCTTGGGTCACATATTTAATCATAAAATCTATTTTTGCTGTGCACAAAAAAATATTCGGTCTCACTTATATATGCGACCCAAGAATTCCATTTCTGGTGTGCACAAAACATTTTTTGTGCCTTTCATACTTTTACTCTTAACTTGGCCATTTTATAATATTTTAGTCCCACATTTGTAATACACAGTTTACATGAGCCTACCTCATAAACAGGTATGGTAAGAAAGAACAGTTATGTACTCACCATAATAGTAGATCTTCAAGAGAATCTCTTTCATCAGGCCACACCTATGGAACTATAACTGCCAGGTGCTAGGACAACACAGAAACTTGCACGTAATGTACCGGGGGCCACCCACAACAACATCAAATGTTGGCTACTACATAAACATAAGAAGCTCCTTCCCTCCCCAGTTCCCAGCCATGGATCATGCAAAAAGAACCTCCTTGTAAGCAATCAGGAGAGAACCTAAGGCTCTGCCAACCAGGTGAGGCATAGAACAGCAGGTAGATCCTCATGCAGAAGGAGACAGCACTCATCAGAGTCATGGGATCCTATGGGGAAGGAGGGTGAGATGAGATGGCATGGCTTAATGAAAGAGATCCCCTCAAAGATCTATTATTATGGAGAGTACATACAGTAACTGTTCTATCTTCTTTGAGGATATTTCTTTCATCAGGCCGCACCTATAGAATGAGTGCCAAGCAGTACTGACCATACAGGAGGGGAATACAGATGAATGCCAACTGACTTTGAACCAGATTAAGCTGTTGGTGGTATTTTTAGTGAATTTGTCAACAGGTTAACAGAACTGTGGTCAACAGGTGCACCGATGGATGTCGATGGAGGAGGCAAGGCCCCCGACATTGATGGTGAGATAACAGCTGTACTAGACCTAGTAGTACCCACAGCCTGCCCTGACCTGGAAGTTAGGTTGCTGGTCAGGGGAGCAAGTGACATCAGCACTAGAGCAGTCAAAGGCACTGTAGAGGTCATACCTGCTGTGCAGAGGAATGACTTGAAGTGCACCCACCAGGGAGGTTTTCCCTTCTCTTTTTCCTTCTTCCGATGTCTGTGCTTATGGGTCCCAGAAGACATCTCCCAGGAACTGGATGACCTGAATCCAGTGGAGTGTGCTGGAGCCTTCTTCTACTTGTTTCAAAAGGTGCTTCTCTAGCACCTTCAACATTGCTGGATAGCTGTGTTAAAACCTTTACAAATTGGGCAGGCTTTGCACATTGTGATTTTGGCCAAGGTAACAGATGCAGATGTCATGAGAATTGCCAATGTAAATCTTTCTCACTACACTCACAATATCAAAACAGTTTTGGCGGTTCTTTGACAACATACACGCTGTCAAAAATCACTTATTAAAGTGATTACTTTACTATGGAGAGAAAAAAAGTAAGCATCAGCTATTGCAATGGCATTTCCATAAGCAGTGCAATGGGTATGGTTGACAATGGGGGAAAATGAGCAGGAAGGGTCTACCTACATTTATGTAGTAGCTTTCATGAACCCACTCCTGAGGGCCATGTCCACTGAGCTCACAGTGTCCACACCTAATGCAACCCATGACAGGGGAACAGGAATACCCTCCAAGTGTCCATCTAGAGTGCTCATTAAGTTTACAACTAAACACCCACCACAAGGTCCCAGGGCTTCTCTCTCTAATCTGAGTAAGGATACAGTACAGTCTCAAGTCTGTAGCCAAGTGAGAACTCTCCTCAGTTGCTGTACTGGGAGGGCCCTGGCATTACAAGTTCTTCAGGGTTCTTCCTCATAAACCCGATTGTGTCCTTTCCACAGGGTGTGCAGCACCTAGTTCCCCTTTACAGACTCCTCCCAAGACCTGTGTATCTCACTTACTTAAGGCACCAGATATTCCATTTTGAATCCTAGACTTGGTATTGAATGGTGACACTTTGCATTAACCAAGTTGGTCTCAGAATTGAATAAACCTTTTTTTCCTTTACACACACAAAAACACTCATAGGCAGTTTTTAAAGCAAAATGCTTTTACTAAATCTAAATGATTATCATACAAATGTTACAAACAAAAGATTTCAGAAAAATCTGGTTACAGAATAACAAAACATAAGTTGGAATTATGCATAAAAATGCACTATAAAATTTAACTGTCTATTTTCTACCTTATTTGTGGAAAATTCAGAAAGTCCAGAACCAAAAAAGCAAGCAAAAGTTTCAGTCCTTCTGTAGCATTCACTGGTTCTTAGTCTGTCTCTGTATTGACAGTCCTGCTTCTCTTGTGGTCAGGAACAAGTGTCCAAATGCAATGCCAAAAAGCAAAATGCTCTGAGCTTCTGATGCGAGGGGATTTTTTATACCCTCTGTTTCAGTCTGCAAAACCCCTTTTTGCTCCCAGTTGGCAGTCTTTTTCCCCATGCCTTTTTTCAGCTGGGGCCTTATCTTTTAGGCCAGTAAGGGCCTCTCTTGCTCTTCCCCAAAATTTGAGGGAATTATTATATCTATTTCCCACAATCCAATTTCCTGGCTACCTTTGATGTCCCACCTCCCCGACAATATAACACCTGTAAAATAATTCACACTAGCCTTCAAGAATGGCTATTTCTCAAATCCTGTTTCCAAAGCATCCTGCTTTGTAGTAAAAATGTTATGATAGGTGATGGTTTTCTGGCACATACTTGTAGAGCAGCCCTTGAAATGTAATTTAGCTTTCTGTCAACAAGCTTCCCTCAGATCACAGAGGAATGTCAAACATTTTGCAATACAGTTTCTCCCTATGTGACCCTTTCATTAACAGGGCATTCTTGTGGCATTTACACATACACAAAATCACATAAAAAATAGCAAAATATGTCAGCAGATACGACAGAAGTGGATAACTTGCCACAGTAGCCAATGTCTGACATCATTATGGGCGGACCCTGGTGGACTGCTTGTGAAGGTTTCCATGTGGTCCTAGTACCTGGCAGCTATAAGTTTCACTGGTGTGGCCTGATGAAAATGATATCCTCAAAGATTTTTCAAATACAGGCTGAAAGATAATTTTGCAGTTGTTCTGTGAAACTGTTTTGGGTGGGATTTAACACATTCTAGTGGCCACGTTCATCACATGAATTCAAATTTTTAAAAAAAATTATGAAGAAACACCATGTGCAGGGCCAGCCTTTGGCCAGGTGGGTAGTGGGTTCTGATCCCATGCCTGTGAGCTAATTGTGAAGGTAAGCTCAGTGAGCCAGCTGGATGAGTCGAGGCTGGGGGATGGCCCTGCCATGCAGCATCACCCCCAGCCTGGGAAGGGATGGTGCAGTGTTGGCAGCACAGACAACAAGTAACCATATAGTGAAGAGAAGTCTTCTCTTGGCATGGAGCCCAGAGGGCCCTGCATGTCTCTACCCATAACTGCACAGAAGCACAGTGCCCCAAGGGCCCTGCACTTCCACAGCCCCACACATTTTTTGCAACCATTGCCCCCACAGAACTGCAGGGCCTGGAGGTCCATGCACTTCTGCAACCCAAGGGTCTCTTGTTATGGCACAGGCATCTGTATCCACACAGAAGTGCTGGGCATGAAGGGCCCAACACTTCTAGAACCAATGGACTTTTCCCTTGCAGGTCCACTAACACAAAAAGAAGGGAATTAATTAGAAAAAAACCTGTATTAATGCAGAGATTAGGGTTCCCAAAAAGTCAGAGGCCTGGATATTCAAAGGGGTTGCAACACGCACAACCCCCCAATGTGCCCTGGCATGATATTCAAAGGGACAGGCTGTGCGGCGCAACCCCCGATCCACTGGGGCACATTGGCAATGTATACAGCGCAGATGCAGGGGGCGTGCCCATGCATATGTGGCACATCCCGATATTCAGCCCGGGATGTGCAGTGCATATGCTGGCACAACCCCTACATGCACTGCACACTGGTGCACAAAGTTGAGCTGAAAAAACAGCTCAAATGCCAGCCACCCACAGGTGGACAGCTGTAGTGCATGGCACAACACAACAGCCACCAGCTGTGGGTAGCCACCCAGCCAGCAGAAATACCATCCACAAGCACCCTGCACAGGGAGCATTGTGCCCCCCCAGCCCATCGCCCGATTGCGGGCATATGTACAGATATGATCCCTGGTGGTCTAGAGGGAAGCACCTACCGCCTGATCATGGGCATTCATAAAACATAACCCTGGTGGTCCAGTGGTGAACCCCCTTTCACCCGATCATGGGCAAGTTTAAATCCATAACCCTGGTGGTCCAGTGGTGATCCCCCCCATCACCTGATCATGGGCAGTTGGACACTCACATCCCTGGCGGTCCAGTGGTATGCTGCTGTCACCCAATCACGGGCACATCTAAACAAACTATCCCTGGTGGTCCAGTGGTACTCCCCTCCCACCACCCACAGGGTCCCCACCACCCAGCACCCCCGTTGGTGGTGGGCAGCTGCCCACCCGCATGCTGCCCTACGCCCACTGAATGACAGCATACAGTATGATCTGTATGCCTAATGGTCCACTGCTTGGACCAATGGGTGTGCAGACCATACTGTACTACACAGGTCCAATATGTGAATGAACTAGACCACCAGGGATGTGAGTTTCCAGCTGCCTGGGATGGGCAATGGGGGATCACCACTGGATCACCAGGACTATGTGTATAAACCTGCCCATAATCAGGTGATGGGGGATCACCACTGGACCACCAGGGTTATGTTTTCTGAATGCTCATGATCAGGCAGTAGGGGCTTCCCACTAGACCACCAGGTGATAATATATGTTCATTTGCCTGTGATCAAGAAGTAGGGAATTCCCACTGGACCACCAGGGATGATATATGTACTTTTTCCCATGATCGGGCATATGGGTGCAGGGGGACTTCCATGGCACAGCAGGGTGTCGATCCCCGATGGCTGCAGCCTGGCAGGGCACCAGGCACAAGTCACCAGGGATCAGTGCATCGCATGCAAATGGGTCCATAATGACATGCAAATGGCCCCATTTGTGCCTTGTATGCATAATGGCCTCATTTGCATGCCCCATGCTGAATATTGTGAGTGATGCACCTAGCGCAACTGCACTTGCACTGGCAATTTCCTTGCTCCTGTTCTCTATCTTGTGCTGGAGCAGTGCCACTGCACCATGCACAGTGTGTGCGACCTCTGTGACATATTCAATGGTGCTGAGCCATGGCGCAGCACCGTTGAACCACCGCCTAATCCATGCCTGGCACAGCCCAGTTGCACTGCGCAGGCTTGCGCCACTTCCAACGCGGTCTAATTATCCGGGCCAGAGTGTACAAAATAGGAAATGAAATATTAGGGTTTGGAATCTCGAAATCTGTGTAAATTTGTAGTGTGGTGTTCCTTGGGGTTGTCAGCCCAATACCTACCCCTTCCTCAACAAAATTATACCTCATCTCTTGCTTCACACAGGGCCTGCAGCCATACCTTCTGCTTCCAAACAGTATATGACTATGGTGCATGGGCTTGGACCTGAACCTTGTGCTCAGGTAAGTGGCTAGGAGCTGGGGGAGCAGATTGAGCATTAGGGTTGAGAACCACAAGGAACACCACACCACTGATCATCAAGGCTTCTGATATTCTAAACCCTAATTTCCCTGATCTGTGTGCTTTGACTTTTTGGGAACCCTAATCTCTATACAAACCTTTTTTTTTTTGCAAGGAATATATATATATATATATATATGTATAAACAGATATATGGAAAATACATATATATGTATGTATACAGTATTTACTTTTGTTGGCTACACAGGTTATATGTTTTTCTTAGAAGCAGTACAAATTGCAAGATGGTTGCATTAGAGAAGAAAAGCCACAGGTCCAAGAGACTTCTGTAAGAGATATACTTTGTGATTGTTAAAGATCAGACACTTCAGGGAAAACTTTGGAAAACATAATATTTAGAGAGAATTCAACTTGTAATTCATATATCTGCTATAGATGTCTCATCCCATTATTTATTGCTGAGGAAATGTGCATGAAAATGGGATCTTTATCCCTCAGGGTTAGTCAGCCCCAACTGTACTGCTTACTCCCCACTAGAAGTCATAAGCCTCTGTTTTGATGTTGCAGTCTGTTGCCATGGGAATGTCAGTAGTGTTGCGAGCAGAGTATTCTGACATCAGGTGGGACATAACCAATAGGAGCTGATGAATGAACTCTCAAAGAACAAACATCATGTTTTATACATATGATCTCCATAGTGAATAACTGGAAAAAGAAATACAAAGCTAATGTTAAATATTAGCTGAACTGTGCCCACAGTCTTATGTTTTTAAAGTTTTTTTCTGGCAGCATTAGCTGCTATTCAAGGCACATGCCCCACAGAGGATATTAACTCTAGGGGACTTCTATCCCATGCTGTAGACAGTCCAAGAGAGACAGGGCCATAAACATTCTGTCTACTACATGCCCAACAGATAACGTAATCTGCGATTAACCAATACTCTAAATTGACACGTTATGACAACCATGAATCTCTGCAAATACTGGATCAGTGGCAGATTTTGAGGGCAGTCGAGGCAGCCCCCGACTGGACTCTTAACTTACTTGCTGGCATCCTTCTCTTCCTAAGTGACTGTTCCTGAACTATACCAATACTGCATAGTTTGTATTTTTTATATAAAAATGTAATAAAAGAAGTGATAGCAGATTGTTAAAAACATTTTGCAAACAAAATTCTACACCCAGGTACCAACTGCTGCAGCCCCATTTTAAAATCCTAGATCTACAGTACTACTGACTGTCTCCACCTAATGTTATAGTCAGGGGTACTACCATTGCACATCCTTATGTTTTCAGAACTTTTTGTGACTCCCAGTTTATAGATTCATGTCCTGCTTTGTTTTTAATTTTCCAGTCCAATTCTGACAAGTGGCTTGGCCTCCATCAACAGCAAATGGGATCTTCCTGTTTTTACTTTGCCTTTTAACATTGCAGTATGCCTGCATATGGCCGCAACTGGACACTACAACAATTTCTTCCCAACAGTTCTCTTTCAGCCTATATCCTCAGAACCAAACATCACCTGGTCAGAAATGAATGTGCCACTGGTAAGGAGTTTTACATTTAAGGTTCTAAGTGCAGTCATTTTGGGTCACCTCTGCCTAGGTGAGAAATGTAGTATAACAATTCCAGCAGTACAGAGCAGAAGAAATTAGCACCAATGTTTAAATTTCCCATCCATTTTCAACTAGGGAGTGTTCAAGGAGCAGTTTTCCTGTCAGAAAAAAAGGAAACTAGATTTGAGGGGAGGTGCCTACTCAGAGGCAATCCATCAGGAGTCTGAGAAAAGAAAGAAGGGCAACACATTCTCCCTTACTATTCAAATCAATATGGTGATTTTATTAATCAACATTTACGGTACATGGACGCTAAAAGCATTATTCCTGACATTTTATGAACAATCATCCACTTCTTCAAGGAGTAGCATTGCTATAACACTTCCTTCATCAAAATCAGTTCTCTTTAGGGGTCTGTGATGGCAAATTCAACATAATTGTTAATAAAATTGTCCCAGCCAACTACTTATGTGGCTGACACCATATTGAAAAATTTAATGATTTTCTTATCTGCAACTTCTAGTGCCTTTGAGGGAGCTGTATTTATTTTGCCTATTTATTGATTTATTTTATTTATGTATTTATTAGAATTTCATTAACTGTGTGTTGCCTACTGAGGCATGATGTCCCTTTTTAAGGGTGACCCAGGTTAATTGCATTCAGAGATAATACTGTACAAACATTCTGAGATAATATTACATATACATGGTCATACTGTACATACATGAGTACTTAGTTAATTACATAAACAAAATGTGGTAGGCATTATTAGTCCAGTCAACAATATGAAAACAAAACAACAAATATGTTTCGGGTGATACCTTTTATTGGACTAACAAAATTATTTCTGAGACTAGCTTTCAAGAGATAAAACTCTCTTCTGTTTTTGACCTGAAGAAGAGAGTTTTATCCCTCAAAAGCTAGTCTCAGAAATAATTTTGTTAGTCCAATACAAGGTATCACCCGCAACATATTTGTTGTTTATCTTTCTCTACATTAATTACATTAAGGGACAATATGGTGTTTACAGGTGTACATTCAGATTTATTGACATTAGATAACATTGAAAAGTGCACATACTGTATAGAAATAATATTCCATTTGCAGCATCAATACTTAGGTACTTAGCTGAAAAGGGTGAAGTACACCAAAGGCGATTCTAGTCAACCCTCCCCAACACTATACAGTGGTGATCCACTTGTCTTCCCATGTGTCCATCAGAGAATCCAGCTGCTTTTAAAACTGTGTATGTTTGATGAGTCAGTAATGCATTTATTTATTTATTTATTTATTTTTATTTTCACTTTGTTCACTGGGTAAGCACACTGGGTCAATGCCTATTTTCGGAACAAATTGGAACTACTTATCAAGCAGCTTAGTTGTTACAGAAATACAATAACTATGTACATACACTATGAACAGAAAATATAAAACAGCACATAATTACTTATAAATTACTCTCCTTCAGTAACACTTGCAAATAGACTGGTGCAACAAGTGAGTTTTTAACTCCTTTTGAAATGTAAATCATATAGAAACATAGAATTTGATAGCAGATAAGGACACGCTTGGCCCACCTAGTCTGCCCATTTTCCTACCTAATAGATAAGCTGTAGATCCTAACTAACCAACAGCTTACTTCCTCCTACCCCCACTAGAATTGCCTTATGTCTGTCCCATGCATTCTTGAATTCCCCCACTGTTTTTGACTCCATGACTTCCTCAGGAAGCTGTTCCATGCATCCGCACCCTCTCCATGAAAAATACTTCCTCACATTACCTCTGAGCTGTCCCCCTTATCTTCAAATTGTGCCCCTTGTTCTTGCACATCTCTTTTTCTGAAAGAGGCTACCCTTTTGGACTTTGTTGATTCCCTTGAGATACCTGAAAGTTTCTATCATGTCTCCCCTCTTCCTCCTTTCCTCGAGGGTATACATATTAAGCTCCTTTAGTCTCTCTTTGTATGTCTTCTGGTGCAGACCCTGCACCATTTTAGTTGCCCTCCTCTTGGACAGCACCCATCCTGTCTATGACCTTGCAGAGATGGTGTCTCCAGAACTGCATGCAGTACTCCAGATGGGGTCTCACCAACTGTATGTACAGAGGGATAAAAACATCCTGTTTTCTACTGGTGATGCCTCTCCCTATGCATTCCAGGATTCCCTCAGCCCTCTTTACTGCCTTCTCACATTGCTTGCCCACCTTTGGGTCATCTGATATGACTACTCCCAGGTCCTTTTCCATTGTTGTTGTTAGTATCTCACCCCCAATTATGTACTCTTTTCCTGGGTTTTTGTTTCCCAGGTGCATTACTTTGCACTTCTTTGTGTTGAATCTAAGCTGCCATACATTTGACGATTCCTCCAAGTTTACCAAGTCCCTTCTCATCCTTTCCACCTCATCTTGTGTATCAACCCTGTTGCAGATTTTTGTGCCATCTGCAGAGAGACAAACTTTTCCTTCCATTCCCTCCACAATGCCACTTATAAAGACATTAAAGAGGACCAGTCCCAGTACTGAACCCTGCGGTACCCCGCTAGTAACCCCCCCTTTCTTCAGAGTGGACTCCATTTACTATTATCCTCTGTGTCCTGTTGTCCAGTCAATTTTTCCTCCAGGCTACCACCTTGGGACCCACTCCAAGGCTGGCTAACTTGTATATTAATCTTTTGTGTGGGACTGTGTCAAATGCCTTGCTAAAGTCTAGTTAGGCCATGTCCACAGCCCCAATCTAGTCTACTACTTTGGCCACCCAGTCAAAAAAATCTATTAGATTTGTCTGACATGACCTTCCCTCTGTGAATCCATACTACCTTGGATCCTGTGCCCCACTGGCCTCTAGGTACTCAACAGTTCTTTCCTTCAGAAATGATTCCATTATTTACCCTACCACTGAGGTCAAACTAACAGGTCTGTAGTTTCCTGTCTCTGCCTTGCTCCCACTTTTGTGAAGTGGAATCACATCTGCCCTTCTCCAGTCCTCAGGTACCACCCCATCCTCCCATGATTTGTGAATGAGTGTAGTCAGTGGTGTCTCTAGTTCTACCCTTAGTTCTTTAGAATTCTTTGGTTAATCCCGTCAGGTCCCATTGCTTTGTCTACCTTCAGTTTTAAGAGTTCTTTCAGAACCCTTTCTTCTGTGAATGGACTGGTATTGTCTCCCCTATCTAGAATGTTTCCATTGTTGGTTTAGGTACCTCCCTCTCCCCTTCTTTTGTGAATACTGAGCAGAAGTATTCATTCACTATCCCTGCTTTTTCATTGCTTTTTGACTTTTAGCATCTAGACAGAATTGAGGCATGGTATTCCATAGCTTAGGTGCAGGCTTTTCCAGTGCTTGACCACTCTCTGTGTATAATAATATCATCTCCTTTTAGTCTTGTATGGTTTACCCTGTTACTGTTTGGTGTGGATTCTACTGTTATACCCAGTATCCCTGAAGACAAAACCCAAATCAGACAGTAGCTCTTCATTTTTATCAGATTATACAACAGAATAAGATCTCTCCTTAAAGAGACCGTGTCAACTCTTTTTGCATCATTTTATTTCCAGTTAAAACTCCACATTTTATGATTGCTTACCTTCTCTAAAATTCATTAATGTTGCTGGTTGTTTTATCTGCCTCCTTGCTAGTAGAACTGAAATGCATGGTAATGTATAGCCATATACAGCCTTGTTTTGCTTCCAATCCTTGAACTACTCTTATTGCATACTTCCTGAACATTAGAAACACTCCTAAACAGTGCAGCCACTCATGATACAATAGTCTCCTATTCCCACTGCATAATGAGTGGCTAGACAGTGTTGGAGGTATTCCAAAGTCCAGAAAAGATGCAGTGGGAGTTGATCAAGAAGTGCATCACTTTTTAAAAGAAAACAGGAATCAGAATCAGCCTACCTGCTGCATCTGCAGTCTTGCAAGAATGTGAACCATTATAAAATGTGTTTTTAAACTAGGGACACTTTGAGGCCCAAGGGGGTTGACAGTGTCCCTTTAAACATCTTCTCTCAAGCTATGCAGACCCAGACATGTCAGTCTGGTTTTGTAATCAAAGGTATCAAATCCTTGAATAATTTTTGTAAATCTTCTCTGCACTTCTCTACACTTTGTGTGCCCCCAAGTAAGGTGACCAGAACTGGGAACAATAATCCAAGTGTGGTCTAGCCAGGGATTTATACAGGGGCAATATAGCCTTACTCCATCTACTAATAAAATTCCTTTTACTACATTGCAGCCCCTAGGTGACGCTACCCTATAGGCTACTACCGCTGCCTCGTGACTAGGCACAGGTTGAGGAGCTTGAGCTCGGTGAATGGGTACTACCACCTGGAGGAAAGGTTTTGGGTAGCATAACTGCTGTTGATATAGTCTCAGGGATGCTGTAACCTCCCACCAACCCTTCTAGTGGCCCAATTAGTTCAGCACAACACAGTTACATTTAATATATGACAGAAATGATATGCTCACCCCCTTGTATTTACCACCAGGGTGGGACCTTCTGCAATTGCCCTGGAGACCCCTGTAAAATAAGTCCAGTGATAACACAATACAATGTCAGTACTGTATCTCCACCAATAAGGTACACACTAGCCAGGTTAAATGAGAAAAACACAATCTGATTTGTTCAGGGGATGTGAACAAGGGTGGGGCATAAATCTAGCAGTGATTGGCAAATCTGATTAAATTCAGGTAGATTAGCATGCACTGTAAGTCCCTCTGACCAACTCCTGCAGTCCTGGGTACCCAGTATGGGAAGCAGGCCAGCTTGAAGCATTGCCCAGGGTAGGCCAGCATTGTAGCTGTTGTTGGGGTCCTTAGAAAGGAAAACACAGTTAACATGCAATCAACCCAAATATTTGTAATCCGGAGCCAGATGGTTCAGTCCATTGCAATTAAACCCAGAATAAGAAAATCAGATGAACACACAAAGCATTGCAGCTTTGTTGTAGGGAGCTACCCTGTTTTGTACTCATGCTACCCAGACCAGGATACAGGACAGGCAAGATGAAGACATCATGGATGTGTACTGGATTGCCAGGGGAAGCAGGGCCTACACGATTCATTGTGGTGGTCGCTACCTGTTCTGTGGTGTTGAGCAGGGGGACGAATCACTGAGCTGGTCTTTCACAGGAAATGTCTCTGAACTGGGAGCGGCAGCCTAGGCCAAGGTGGCAGGGCCCAGGCAGAGCAAGCAGTTTGGATGAAGTCCGTGAAAAGTGCTGGAACAGCCTCCAGCTGGCGTAACAGAAATTGGTGTGGGGAACCAAATCGAGACCCACACAACACATTCAGCAGATCTATAAAACTTACAGCAGCTTGCCACAGTTCATATAAAGTCCGTTTGCAAATTGCAGCTTCTTCTGTGCAAACCCTTCGATCTGAGGCTCACTTTGATACCGGGTGAGCCAATCGCTTCTGGAGCAAGTCTTCAGTCCACTCTCAAGTAGCAGCAACACACTTTCTCTCTTCAGACACAGGTCTCGATAGGAAATCATATAAAGTTTGACTTTCACACTCCCAACAGTTCTTCACTCTGGAAGATGTGGCAGGCAGGCCAGCACAGCCTTCCCGCCAATCTCTTGTGCTTTTATGCAGGAGCAGCTGCTCGATGACTCAAGCTGTTCACTCTCCAATCTCCTACTCACAACTGACACACTGCTGCAGGCAGCTCTGGGTATTCCCAGTGATCCAAAAGGTTTGGTTGACTGATGGAACTGTCTATCACAGAACGGGCTCCCCTCCAGCTCCATTTAGGCACCAAACACTCAAAACTACAATTCCTACATATTTCAGTCCCACAAGACCACTGGGGACAGTCTCCATGTTAGGTCCCCTGGGGTTTGATTGGTCCAACACTGGCAGTTCCAGAACAAAAATGGTGGCTCTTATGCAAAAGTTCAAGCAGCAATGGAAAGCAGGTTAGACAAACTCCTATATTATTATTATCATTACAACAGATAATCAGTAAATAATCACAGCTCCTAGCAGTGCTCCCTCTGCACAAATAGCCACTGCAGAATGGAGCAGAAATACAGACAGTTGGGCTGATCACCAGCCTTAATCACTCGGACCCTGTCCAGATTCATTTCCTCACACAGGATACAGCTCTCTTAAAGAGACAGGCATGGAGGCTTAGTAGAGCACTTGCATGCAGACAATTTAAACTACTACAGACACAGAACACCATCCATTTGGGCATGGGATGAAGTTGGAAGGAGGACGATTCAGAGGAAACATGAGAAAGAATTTCTTCACAGAACGGGTGGTGGACAAGTGGAACACCCTGCCAGAGGAAGTGGTGGGGGCTGAAACAATCACGGGATTTAAGAATGCATGGGATAGACATAAAGGAATTCTAGAGGTCAGGGGTAAGGGAAATAGACTTCTAGGAAAACAAACTGAACTTACAAGCTCAAATGGGCAGACTAGGTGGGCCATAGGCTCTTATCTGCCGACACTGTCTATGTATCTATGTATCTATGTATCTATGTATCCTGACAATGGGCATTAAGCAACCCAGGAGACATTCTATGAACCCCTATTTGTATGGAGGTTACAGCACCTTAAAATTATTGATGCTTTGGCCACTACTCTACAGTTATTTGATCTAAAAGAAAAAGTTTGATTGGATTATGACAACAAGGTCTCTTTCCTCACTGAATGATTTTAACTCTGTGCCTCCCAGCTTATAAGTGGCACATACATTCTTGATACCCATATGAAGCACCAGACATTTAGCAATGTTAAACTGTATATCCAATGTTATAGCCCAGTTGACAAGGGTATCTAAATCAGTTTGTATCTTTGCAATATCATCTTGATTACTAGCTCTGCCACCATTTTTGGTGTCATCAGCAAATTTATTTACAAAGCCATTTAGTCCCAAATGCAGATCACTGATATATGTATATTGAAAAGCAGGGAGCCCAAGATAGAGCCCTGTGGCACTCCACTCGTCACTTCGACATATTCAGATACAGCACCCCTGACCCTCACTCTTTGTTTTCTTCCTGTTACCAGTGGCTAACCTATCTTACCACACTGTTGTCAATACTTATTTTTTTTGTAACTTGAAAATCATCTTAGTATGAGGTACTCTGTCAAAAGTCTTATTAAGATCCACATAAACCACATCACAAGGAACATTTTAGTGAAGGAGATCACTGATTGATTCATAAAATAATATGATGTTTGTTACACAAGAGCGACCTTTAGTGAAGCTGTGTTGTGTCCTATCCATTACTATTGGTATCTCTCAACATACATTCTTTCAGTGTTCTTTCCATAATTTTACCCAAGACGGATGTCAAGTTAATGGGTCTGTAGTTACTTGCCAACAGCCTGCTTACCTTTTTAAATAAAGGGGTAACTATAGCTTCTTTCCAATCATCGGGCATCAGGCCCATGATCAGTGAAGCAGTGGATATAGCACTCCCCAGCTCAAAAATGATGTGTGCTAGGGTTTTAGTAGTTGCAGGATGAATATTATCAGCACCAGGTGCTTTGTAGGGCTCACCATGTTGGGCAGTTTAAGGAGGCTGCAATATATTTGTTGAAGTGTGCTACTAGATCAGCAGGTTTATCTATTAATTTGCCATTCATTTCTAAGGGTACTATGACTGTCTCCCTGCCTTTTAAAGAGTTTATGTATCGATAAAAGGCCCTTGGATTTGTTGTGTTTCTGGTTGACAGTTCAAATTTATGCTTACTTATTTTAATGGCGGACCTACACCTTTTAAGATTTTTCTTATGCTCCTCACAATTAATTTCTTTAGGGCTAGTCTTGTACTTCATATAGGATCTCTTTTTACTTATCTATTTTTTGCTTGATATCTGTTGTCAACCATTTTGTTCTATTCTTGCTGCATGAAAGCTTTTTTACGCTTAGGTACCCATTTGTCTTACAGTTCTGTTAACTTTTTCTTAAAAGCTGGCCATGTCTCAACTGCTGGCTTTTTATCAAATTCCGTTTTCCAGTCCCATTCTTTAATATCCTTAGCCAAAGTTGAAAAATCTGCTCTTTAAAATCATAGTAAACTATGTCCTTGCAGTATCAAGTAACATATGAAGGATTTTTATATGAAGCGGCAATGGTCACTATTACCTAATGGTTCAAAACATTATGTGGTAGCACCACGATATAATATTAGTTAGGACCAGATCCATAGTTCCTTCCCTAGTACTGTGGGTTCAGATAACAATTGTTCCAAGTCACATTCATTTACTATTTCAGCAAATCAGTTCCCAAATGATGAGTCAAGTTTTAGTGTCCCAGTTTATTGTTGTTATATTAAAATCACTAAGGGCAATAACATCCTTGTCAATTCGGCACCTGTCATGTGTCATTTGTAGGAGCTTTGAGTTGCATTCCTGATTAGAATCTGGTGGCCTGTAATGTGTCCCAATAATTATGGGTTTGAGGTTACCATCAGTCTTAATCCAAATACATTCAATGTTAGTATCCTCCTCTTCATTAGAGATGTAGTAAGGAGTCTGCTACCCAATATATTGCTCCTGTAGACCACCACCACTCCACCTCTCTTACCCTTTCAATTTGGGTTGTACAGAGTAAGCCCCTCCAGTTAATGCCCCCAGTCATTTGAAACTTGCCACCATGCTCTCTAACAGCAATTATATCATATTCATGCTCACTTTGACGGGCTGCACGTAGGTTCAGTATGTTGTTTAAACTCCTGGCATTTAAGGACAGGATGTATAAATTGACATATGAGCTCTAAAGATTTTTGTACCTAATGGGGGCAGAATATATCACCTTCTTTGTTATGTTCAGTTTAGAAGAACCAGGAAGAGACACACCTCCCATCTAGTTTAAATTATGCTTGATAGCTGTTAGAAGTCTGCTACCCAAGACTGCTGCCCTTTTCTGTTTAAGTGCAATCCATCCCTTCTAGCTTCTAACATACTAATTGCCAGCAGATTAGGCCTTACTGTCTATCGAGTCTGCTCGAACCTCAGATCCCTAGTTCGGTACTGAGACCCTCCCTCCCATGTTCCAGAAACCCCTATCACCATCCCCACCCCCTGGGCCAGGCCATCATCTGATACATCCGCTTTCTGTGTCTGTCCCACCTCTCTTGAAGCTCCACTGTGGATCTCTGAACCAGCTCGCCAGGCAGCATGTTCCAAGGATCCACCACCCTCTCAGTGGAAAACCTCCTCCTTTCCCCTCACCCTTCCACCTTCCAACTTCAAACCATGCCTCTAGTGATACCTCCTGCTTTACTCTAAAGATCCCTCCATGTTTACCCTATTTATTCCCTTGAGGTACTTGAAGACCTCAATCATGTCCCTCCAGTCTCTCCTCTCTTCCAATGAAAACAGGCTGAGCCCTCAAGTCTGTCCTCGACGTTAAATGGCCTAGTCTTCATATCATCTTAGTTGCCCTCCTCTGTACCCTCTCCAGGAGCTGTATGTCCTCTTCAAGTGTGGTCTCCAGTACTGTACACAGTACTCAAGGTGTGGTCTAACCAGTCCATTGTACAGCGGCAGAATCACTTCCCTGCTCCTAGAGGTGATCCCCTTATGATGCATCCCAACATCCTGTTTGCTTTGCTAGCCACTCTTGCGCTGCTCAGAGTTATTCAAACATGCATCCACCATCACCCCAGGTCTTTTCCTGTTGAGGCCTCCAGTGCTCCTCCCAGGTGTACCTGTGTTTAGGGTTTCCCGCCCAAGATGTAACACCTTGCACTTGGTGATATTGAAATTTAATTTCCAGATGTGAGTCTACCTTTCCAGGGCATCCAGGTCCCCTTGCAGGGCCAACCTCCCCTCTTCCCCCTCAACTACTGCTCCCATCTTGGAGTCGTCAGCAAAAAACACTCATTTCACACCCTATACCCTCCCTGATGTCCGATATGTATGCATTAAACAGGATCAGACCCAGGACCGAGCCCTGTGGTACCCCACAACCGACCTCTCTAGGGTTCGAGAGCTCCCCACTGACCACTACTCTCTGAGTGCGTCCAGCTAGCCAGTTTTCAATCTATCTGACCATCAAAGGGCCCACTCCTAACCCCGTCAGTTTCTCCACCCGACCATTGGGGACAGGGTCAACGCCTTGCTGAAGTCCAAGAATAATACATCCACAGGCTTTCCCTGTCCAGCTCTGATGTTACCCATTCAGAACTCCACAAGGTTGGTTTGACATGATCTACCTGGCACAAACCCATGTTGCCAACTATCCAGACCTCCCACCTCCTCCAAGTACACCCCCAATCATTCCTTTAGTATACTCTCCATTAATTTTCCCACCACCAAGGTCAAACTAATGGGTCTATAGTTACCTGGTACTTCCCTCGACCCCCCTTAATGGATTGGCACCACATGTGCCTCTCACCAATCCCTAGGTATCCTCCCTGTCTCAAGCGACCTGTTGAAGAGCTACACCAGGAGTGCAGCCAGTACATCTGCCAATTCCCATAGTACTCTCGGATGAATGCCATCCAGCCCAAGAGATTTATCTTTCTTTAGGGACTTAAGGGCTAACCACACCCTTTCGGTGGAGATAGCATCATCCATCCCCACACCTTACTGGCCTTTTATCCTCATCCTGATGTGACACCCTGGGGTACCTCTAGCTCCTTCTTGCTCCATTTCTGTTGCTCCCCGATCCCACTCACTACCACTTCTATCCCAATCGTGCCTTGCTTTGTAAATATCCCACCCCTCCCTAGTGAACACAGAGGCAAAGTACTCATTTAATACCTCTACCTAGTCCTCGCCTCTTCCATCCATCCTCCTTCTGATCTCAATCTGCCGAGCTGGCCCTTAGTTTTTCTCCACTCCCCAATGTACCAGAAGAACCCCTTTTCCCCTCCCCATATCCCCTGTGCCAGCCGCTGTTCTTTACTGGACTTTGCCCCCCACCACCATCCAGGTGACTTTTCTAGATGCAAGACAGTATGTTTCCTTTTCCCTATCCTCTCTCATTGTTTTGTATTTTTTGTAGGCAGCCTTCCTTTCTCTGACTGCTACCTGAACCTCACTAGACCACCAGCATGGTTTATGTGACCTTGCTCCTTACGCTTCACCTTACTGCAGGTCCTGACTGCCTCATGAAGTCCCATTTTATGATCTCCCATCTCTTTTCTACATCTGTCATTGTTGTAATCCACTTCAAGTGATCCTTGAGAATATTTCCCATGCCCACAAAGTCTGCCCCAAGTCCACTGCCAGTGTCCTAGATCTCCCCTCCCCATGCTTATTTGAAACCAGATAGTATTGTGGTCGCTCCCAGTCAGGATCTCTACAACCAGGTCCCTTACCAGATCCCCATCCACCAGAACCACGTTCAGGACATGCCCCTCCCTTGTGGGCTCCACCACGTGCTGTGTTAAGAACATATCCTGGAAGCCGTCCAGCAGCCTCTGCTCCTTGGCCACCTTAGAGGACATGGTTCCCCAGTTTGTCCCCTGCATAATAAGGTACCCCATCAACACCACTTTCTCCCCTTTTGGTCCACACTGGGCAATGATGTTGTCCAGCAAACCATCCTCCAGAACATCACCCATCCAGGGGGCCTATATACTACACCCAGCTTGACCTTACCTCCTGCCGGGGTTCGTAAGGTGACCCAAGGCCTCCACATTTCCTTCTGCCTCTTCTACCTAGCAATTTCTATGTCATCTCTAATGAACATAGCCACACCACCCTACTACCCTCCTTTCTATCCTTCCTAAGCATAGTGTACCCCTCACGTTTAGGTCCCAGTCATGGTTTTTGTTGGCCCATGTTCTGTAAGCACCACATCCACCCCGAACAGCATTGCCTGGAACTCTGGCAACTTGTTTCCCAAGCTCCTGGCATTTACTAACATCACCCCCACCCTTATCCCTGATCCCTTTGTCAACCCCACCCAGGTTCCTTATACTTCCATCATCCCTCTCCTCCTGAGACCTCCTCCCCAGTCTGTTTCTGCCCTCCCTTCTTGGGTTTGAAGGCTACCCTCATCTGGAGGAGGGCCTCTGGTCAGCCCTTCCCTTATCCCTCCCCACTCATATGTTTAAACCCCACCTTTCTTGAATGTAGTCAGCCACCCCCTGTTTAAGGACTTTCTTCCCTAATGGGGCAAGACGAAGCCTGTCCTTGGCATACAGTCCCTTATCCTCCCAAACTCCATCCCAGTTCCCTAACACCCCTGACCCACTTTCTTCACCCCACTTCCTGAGCCAGTCATTAACCTCTGTGATCTTCATTTTGTTCTCCACTGAGGCCTTTGGTACGGGCAATATTTCTGAAAAGGAAATGTTGCATCCATTATCCCAACAGACTCTGGCAAGTTCTCAGAACCTTGCTTGGATTTCCAAAACGCTATTTCCCTCTATATCGTTAGTTCCCAAATGCACGAGGAACTCCAGTTTCCCTCCACAATCCCTAACCAGTTCGTACATCATAAACTTTCCTCTGTGCACCATCAGCCCAGAGATACTCACTACCTTCACCTGGCTATGGCATCCACCCCCTGTCCCTCCCAATGGATACCCCTAATCATTGAGTCTCCCAATAACAGAACCTTAACACTGCTATCATCCTTATGGTTACCTCCACTATATGCTCTCAACCCCTCCCTATTTATTCATTATCTCTATTCCATGGAGTCTTCCTGACTTATTAGAGACCCCTTGTCACCCCCTTTCTGCCTCCCTTGTTATTTTGCCCACTAACTCAGACCCCCGAATAGGTGTCCCTTTAACCTCTTATCCGAACCATTTATCCTGGCCCTGATAGTTTCCTTCCCCGCACCACCATACTCCCCTTGTAATAGTACCCCTACCTCACAGAGACTCTCTGTGGGTCCCTCACCTAGGGCCTCATCCTGGTACAGACCCCCCTCCTGAAGGGGCCCCTCCCGCCTCCTTGTCTCCCAGTTTCTCTCCAGTCATGCTCTCCTCCCTCATGTCTGCAATATGTTGCATCTCCCTCATCTGCTTAACATTTATGTTTCCCCTTCTCCCTCTGAAACTATTTCTATCTTTTCCATTGCTGGTCTGTGATGCCCTATGGGTATCTGACTCCCTCCCCCAGCTTCTGTATCAGTTTCCTCATTTCCACCAACCCCTTCCTCCCCCTCTAGGTTGCTTAGTAGCTCAAATTTATTGTAACACTCTATGCCAGCCTCCATCAAGTAACCTGCGTTTCCCCCGACTGCCCCTCTAAACTGCCCCTCTTCCTCCCCTCTTGCCCTGTTCTCCTTAGGAGCTCCCTTCCCACAATCTGCTCTTTTAGGCTTCCCCACAACAGTTCCTCCTGACTCTTCCCCCTCCACTCTCTTTATATTCGAAATGTTTACCCCATAAGTTTTCCCCTTAGCGTCAACATCCATATCTAAGGGTCCTCTGTCCCCAATATCCCCCTCCTGCTTGCTTTAACATAACATCCTGTAATTTCTGAGCATTGCCCCAGCCTCCCCTCAGCCCCACCCTTCTGTCGCCCATATCCACACCCCTTATCCTTAGATACACCCCCAACTCCCACAGCTTACTCCTTAACCAATATACTTCACTCCTGATATGAGATAGCTGTCTACAGAGTGGGCAGCCTCCCTCTCTCCAGGCCCAATTGAGAATTATTGCCACCCCACAGCCTGTGCAGCCTACAACCCTTCTGAAGATGCCTGCCATGGTGGAATGTGGTCACCCTGTTTGTCCCTCTCTATTCATAATGGCACACCCCTTTTCTCACTCCTTCCCCGAATACAGTCTCTCTATACTGACTGCAGTTGTTTATGAACCCAATTTCAACCCCACCAATAATGTTCCCAAGTCTCACAAACACATACAGTCCAGTGTGTGTCCAGTCCAGCTAACAGAGTGTGTATGCAGACATCAAGTACCGTATGATGTCACAGGCCCACCAGTTCCTGTTGCTTCAAATTTCAGTCACAAACAGAAATGCACAGCCCATCAATCCAACCCCAGTGGCTTTTCAGTATTTAAGAAAGCTACAAAACAGGGTGGGTGGAAGGGCTCTACCACCACCAGGCAAACATCACATTTAAATTTTACTCTAATTATCACTGCTAAACAAGTGTTCCCACAACCAGCACACAAGCCCCAGTAGTTACAATATCACAGCCCAAGTAACAGTTCTAACTCAAAGTAGTAATTTTTAACACACAGAACTAGTTTCAAGTACAAAACTATTCAAATAGTTCAGTTAAAGCAGAAGGTAAACCAAACCTCTTTCCTGAACAACCTCCCACTTCTGTTCCCAGGTGGACAATGAAAGACCAGATGATTCTTGTAATTACCCTCCCCAACACCAGGCAAACATCACATTTAAATTTCACTCTAATTATCACTGCCAAACAAGTGTTCCCACAACCAGCACACAAACCCCAATAGTTACAATATCACGGCCCAAGTAACAGTTCTAACTCAAAGTAATAATTTTTAACACACAGAACTAATTTCAAGTACAAAACTATTCAAACATTTCAGTTAAAACAGAAGATAAACCAAACCTCTTTCCTGAACAACCTCCTACTAGTCCTGTTCAGTTTTTATTTTTCAGCAATTGCCATTACAATATTCTTAAAAACAAAAAGAACAGTTATGTAAGAACTTACCATAGCAGCAGATCTTCAAGGGGATCTCAGTCATAGTGTAAGAACTTCACCGCTGGTGAAGCAGGATGCCACTGTAGTATAATTAGGTAACAGTAGGCGGTGCCAATAGAATATAGAAAGCAATGTAATGAAGCACATGTTCATGCATATGAGAGTTGCACATGTTTCAGCATGAGCAGGAAATGCTGGTGTGGTTTTAATAAAGGAGTTGAACAGTAATCAGCCTCCAGTGGTTTCTCATACTTTAAATGGTGTCAGAAGTATGAAAAAAACTGCAGAAAGAAAAGGAAGAAATAGAGCAGTCGAGAAACTGCCGAACAGTTTGAGTCTAGAAGGCAGTTTGGCAGAAAATTGGAGAATGTGGATTCAGAAATTCAAGCTGTTCATGATGGTAAATGGAATCGCAGAGCAGTCTAAGAGGGTACAGTGCACCATGATTTTGCATGTAGCTGGAGAAGAAGCAAAAAAGGTATTTAATACTTTTGAGTTTACTAATGCAGAGGACAGAGACAAGATAGCAGAGTTTGTTTGTTTTCGAATTATATTTTTGCACCGTCGCCTTGTGTCCCCCTGAACTCTCTCCAGTGACCGCCCAACACCATGGACTCTACCTCCTTGCGTGGCCTGACTTCTCCCGTCCCCCCCAACACCAGTCATCCCCTGGGTCTACCGTCCGGGGAAGGGCCGCCCCCACCCAGGGTGCTCTTTCTATAGGGTTGAGCACTGGGCCAGGGAGGAAACAGGATGAGGAGAGCCGTGCCCAACTACGGGAGTGTGGTTCGTGGGTGGGAGGCACTTTTGCCTATCAGAGGGAGGGGGGGTTCTTGCTTAGTTACGCCCCTGTGGATCCCGGCTGTCAAGGCAAAATACTGCCATGGCTCCACCCCCCTGGCATACGCCACGACGCTGCTGTTGGCAACCTCCAGCCTCCGCCAGAGGTTGCTTCTTGAGCGGTTGTCTCCCCAACCCTCCCCAGGGAAGAGAGAGAGCAGTCCTCTGAACACTCAATCTCTTTCCCCCCTGCCACCCCCTGGCAGCCTGGGCTCATTCCCGAACCTGGGTTGCTGGTGCGGTGCAAGGTGTGGCATCCAGCGCCTCAACCCTCAGCACCACCAGGCTGGCCCAAGATAGCACAGTTAAAAGCAAAGTTTCAACAGTACTGTGAGCCTAGAAAGAATATGCCATATATTAGACACATGTTCTTTACCACAGTGCAAGGCCTGTCAGAAACAATAGACGTCTATGTGACTGATCTTAAAAATAAGGCCACGAGTTGTGAGTTTGGGCAGTTAACCGAGTCACTTAGAAGAGATAGAATTGTATGTGGCATTAGAGATGATCAGGTAAAAGGCAGACTTCTTAGAGAAGCAGACCTTACATTACAAAAAACAACTGATATATACCATGCAAGTGAGATTAGTCACAGCCAAATGAAAGAGCTTAATGAAGAAGCAGAAATGCAAGTCCATAAACTAAAAAAGTGAAAAAGTGACATCAGACTACAGTAAATTTAAAAGAGTAGCTCAAGAAAAGCAAAAGAAAACACAAAAGATGAAATCAAATGTGGCAGCTGTTGTGACAAATGTAATATGGTATGTTTTATTACAACAAAGAACAGAACAAAAAGTTAAAATATGAACAAACAACAGTCACAGAGTGGAATACTACATTTGCTCAGCTTTCCACTATGCTATGTGTCTGATAGAGATGCTTCAGGTACAGTCTCCCAAGCTGAACTCAATCAAAGAAAAAGGTTTCTTTATAGGGTAAACAGATCACATGATCCGCCTAAACTGATACAAAAATAAATTTCACTGTAATACAAACACAAACGGGGATCGATGTGCTAGAACATTATAAACAGTTTTATGCATATCAGTTTGTCACCTTTTTGTAATTTTTATTCACAAATGAAGAAAATATTGTTTGAATACATAGCTCCTCCTACCTCCTGGTAATGGACACTTGCCACACTTTAAGTAGCCTCAAGTTGGGGCCACTGGCTCCCTAGGAAACAATCCCAGAGGATCATCTCCCAGCGTGAGGTCTACAGCTCTGAACATGTCTGAACAAGTCCCCAGGTATGCACTGCATATAAAGAAAGATATCCAGAATTATTGTACCTTTCCACCTATCTTATTCTTAGGGGTTAGTTTTTTCCTTATTTTCACATATTTTTGTCTTTCATTATTTTAATCATCTCTCATATTGCAAAACATAACAAAACATCATATTTGCAATGGAGGCTCATAGACCTCCTCATATTTACTTCTTGCCGTTTTTGATTTTCTTTCATCAGGTAATTTGTGTGCGTTTTGTGCCAGATATCCCATTTTCTGTCCCTAGACTGTGTGACCAAACCTTACTCGGTTTGTATTTTGGCGCCGCACCGAAACAGCATTCAGACAGCCTTACTAAAGAAAAACAACTAAATGCTTCTGCCAGAGTAAGGACATCTTGCAGGCAGTTGAACTCTTCAGACAGTGAAGTTCTAACCAGCCTGACATGCCCGTCCAAATCTGGAGGCATTTCTTTATCTTGTGCCAGGGTTCGTGGTGGATCCACTCAGCGGTGAGAGCTACAGTGAGGAATTACCACCTATACTTTAATTATGCAGAAAGGAACATATTTCCTCTTTTGTTTTTCTCTTTAAATTTTCTTTGTTTTTATACCAGCGCTGTCCAGATACAAACATTTGACAGCTAGTACTGGCAGCAACAGACGTGCAGGAGCTGCATATAAAAGGGAAGGCAAAGACAGGTGCCACAGAGTGTTTCGGCAACTAGGTGGAGAGGTAAATAGAAAGAAATAAAGGAGGAACAGCTCAGAGGGAAAGAGGTACTCGAGTGGGTGACCAGATCCACATGAATAGAAAGTGAATTACAGTAGAGAGAAATGGCAAGTAAAGGAATGCTACTGCAGTAGTCTTACAGAGGAGGAAGAAAACTGTAAGTCTAACACTGAAAGGGAGGGGCTCCTGCTAACCTTATCACATCATACATGAAAGACAACAATGTTCTGCCTTTGGTCAAACATGTAAGCCTGTCACAAAGAAAAACATTTTGCAAAATGTGTAGAACACAGCCTCAGCCTAAGGAAATATATGTGTTAAATGAGGAAGATGCTGAAGCAGAAATGTTTATTGGAATGATTCAGACAGAAGAAAATATAGATGAGAGCAAAGTACAGATTGGAGCTATTAATGTTAAAGATGCTACTGAGGACAAAAAAGACTGGACAGAAACACTTCAAATAAATAACAAGGCAGTTCAATTCAAGCTTGACACTGGAGCAGAATGTAATGTCATATCAACACAAATGTTTAAGATGTTGAATTTGAAAGATAAATTGAGCAAGTCCAGGTACAAGCTAGTTACTTACTCAGGACATCAGATGATACCAAAAGGGCAAAAAGGAGCTCACCTGTGAGTATAAAGGCCAGAAATATGACATCCAGTTCCAAGTAATTGATCAAGATGCACCAGCAATACTGGGTTGTGCAACATGCATGCAGTTAGGTGTGTTGAAAAGGATTTTTAATGTAGATCCCAGAGGAAGAGACATACTGGATAACTATGAAGACTTGTTTACAGGTCTAGGGTGTGTACCAGGACAGCACCATATCCAGATAGACCCCACTGTTAAACCTGTTGTGCACCCACCCAGGAAAATGCCAGTAGCACTGAAGGATAGAATTAAAGCAGAACTTGAAAGAATGGAAACATTAGATATCGCAAAACAAACTGGATTAACAGCATGGTAACAGTAGTAAAGCCTGGTAAACTCAGAATCTGTATTGATGCAAAAGGCTTAAACTGTACAATAAAAAGAGAGCACTACCCCCTGTGAACAGTAGAAGAAGTAATAGTTGGGATGCAAAGTGCTAAGGTATTCTCAGTACTGGATGCAAACCAAGGATTTTGGCAAATACAACTTGATAAAAGAGAGCTCCAGCTTGTGTACATTTAATTCGCCTATTTGGAAGGTATAGATTTAAGAGACTCCAGTTTGGCATCTCATCTGCACCTGAGGTGTTCCAGAAAATCATAGCACAGATGCAGGACCATGGCAAAAGGAGTGGAGGAGTAGAAACCTATGTCAAGCAGCCGCTGCAGTATTCAATTATCAAGACAGAATCCTGCACTTGCTCACTAGAATTGTTACTCTCCCAGCTCAACCTCCCTTCTTCCCTACCTAGCTACAGTACACTGGGGTGATCTACACTTCTCCACACCTAGCACAGGATGCCCTTACCTCCTGCATGTCCTCCCTTCCTCCCCTTGCAGCATCTGGTGAACTACTCCTTCTAGGGAATTACAACCTGGATTGGCTTCCCCCCTCCGCAAAAGCAGCCACATCCAAAACTGAATCTCTCAACCTTACACAATTACAGAGCCCACTCGCTACAACCAACACTCATCTAATCATTCCCTAATTGACTGGATCCTCACCTCCCATCTGCACAGAATATCCGCTCTGGTGTAATGGATACAGCCTTAAGCAATCACCGTACCCACTGTACCAGAAAAGTTCAGCTCCCAAAATCTGCCCCAAAATATATTAATACCCACCCACTAAACTCACTGATCACCAACTCTCCTTCATGACCTACAGTTTGCAGACTGGGACCCTGCCTACACTGCACCCAGTATTGATTCAGCCCTGTTCAGTTTCCTGCATTCATTTAAATAGGTCTGGGACTCCCGTCCCCCCTGGTTAAAGTTAGGGTCAAAAAGCACCACCACCCATGGATCTCCAGCACCCTAATTGCCCTCTGCAAAGCCCATGATAGGGTCTAGTCCCTATATAAATCCACACTGATCCCCCAAACCAGACAGGCTTACAACACAGCAAGAAATGCCTGCACCAAAGCGATAAGACGAGCCAAGGCAGATTACTTTAAGTCTCGCCTAAATACCACCCTACCTTCCTCCTTCTGGAAGGTGATCCACTCCCTTATAGACCCACCACTCAGACCTCCACCCCCATTCTCAAGCTAAATGACCAAAGCATCTCTAACCTCATCAAAGTAGCAAAAACCCTAAACAACTTTTTCGCTACATGCGCCTTCCTGACCAGTCCTCTCCCTCACCTCCAGGTCACTGCTCACTCCCTTAACACCCTGCCCAAAACACTTTCATCCTTACCCCCACATCACCTGAAGTACTAAATGCTCTCTACTCTTTAAACATCACCAAATCCAGCCCAGACGGCCTCCACCCCAAGCTTCTACACATTTCAGAACCAGCTATAGCAGTTTCTCTCACATACCTACTAAATTTGCCTTCAAGTATGGTAAGGTCCCTCCAGCATGGAAATCAGCCTGTGTCATCCCTCTGCACAAGGGTGGTGACCCCTCAGTCCCCAGAAACTATCATCCCATCTCCCTCCTCCCCCCTCTCTTGCCAAGCTGCAGGAGTCTTCTGTCCAGACCAGACTAACTGACTTCCTCAGGTCCACAAATTACCTCTGCCCATCCCAATCTGGGTTCAAGAAGCACTAGTCAACAGTATCTTCCCTCCTCTGCATCACTGGACATATCCAATATGCCTCTGACCAAGGCCAACTAACTTCTGCTATTTTTGTCTGTAACCCACCCCCACTGCCCCCCCTTGTTCAACTAGCAGGATTGCTCCTCTCACACATGGCGCCATCAAGAGGGATGGGTGTTGTTGCTACAGTTCAGTTTACTAGTACATCTGAGCCTGCATCCTCAGACAGGCAACAGTGTGGCAACTGCCGGCTCACTCCTGGGGACCATTTACCATGGCCATCAACCTGGGTCCCTGGGAGAAAACATTTGCTCACAATTTTGCTAGGTTTGTACTTCTGGCAGGGTACCAAGTAAATCCAGACACAGTGGAAGCAATAACAGTACTGTCCAAACCAGGTTAGGATTCTAGAGTGCGGCTTTTATTCACATCACAGAAAATAATCACAAAGTGAAGCTGGACCCACAGGGTTACTCCCACTGGTAATGCAGAATACTGAGGTACAAAGAACACACACACAGTGAACCTTCAGGTTCTGAATGAAACAGTGAACGCCTCTGGTTCTGAATGGAGATTGGCACACATGGCCAGAACTGGTACACTTCCCTTGACTAGGCACCCTCAACCAGTACTAGGAGACTTTCCCATATTTCATGAGGAATTACTGGTGGCACCTTGACCACCAAAGTGCACATACAGGCTCACAGAACAATCCAACCCACGTCTGGGTAAATTATTTTCTTCAGGCACTGGCCAAATGCACTGAATGAAAGCACAGGTATCCAAACTGAACCCGGAGAGGTAAACAAGTTGCTCCAGATGGGGGACCTCCCACCTTTTGCTTCCAAATTTATACCCAGCCATTCATCTGGTTAATAACACCCTCACAGAAAACTTGTAGATGCTATCTTGAAATGTCTTTCACATTTCACATACTACTTTAACCACCTATGAGGTGTCATGAAGTTAAAAGTTCTGTAATTGGCAATGTCTCTTCACTGGACCCCAACTTTAGCAGGCACTTTTAAATCAGACACAAACTGAAAGTTCTGTACTAGGAAAGTCTCTCTCTAGACCAAATAGTTGGCAGACACTTTTAAAACAGAAAACAGTCTAGGTGACAGAGTCCCTTACTAAGGTTCATACTAAGGTAATATGGTACAAAGGAGGCTGTGAGGCCCATAACTGCACCTTATCAATTGTAATACCCCATATTTGTTTTACTTAGAAAAAAATTATCAAGGCAATTTTTAAAGGTATTTTTGTTATTACTAGTAACAATTTCAGATGGTAGATTGTTCCAAGGATTAATAATTCTTTGAGTATAATAATGTTTCCTTGGAACATGAAAAAATTTAGCTCTATTAATCTGTAGTGGGTGACTTCTAGCATTATGTATTTTATTTTTAAATTCAAAGCCCATTTGAGTAAATAGATATGGGTCATTAACAATGTCAAACATGTAAATTAAATCTCCACTGCTGCCTGAAAGATAGGGGCATGAGATTTAACTTTTCTAAATGTTGTCCATAAGAACATTAGAGAACCCTTTTATATTTTTTGTGAATCTCTCTGAATTTTTCTAGGGATGCAATCTCACTCTTTTATAAGGATTCCATAATTGCGATAAGTATTCTAAATGAGGTCTGGCGTAGGCTCTATATAGAGCAACATAATCCCTAAATTCTTTGATTTAATGTTTTTTGATAGACCAGATTATCCGATTTGTTTTATTAATTGCCTCATTAATTTTTGTTATGCCCAAGATCATTTGATATATAGATGCCCAAGTTTTTTCATCAGTGGTAGTTTCTAGTGGATACCCATTTAGCATATATGTGGCCAAAGGGTTATTTTGGCCGACATGCATCACCTTACATTTTAGTGGGTTCAAACGCAACCCCAGGTATCAACCCCATCAGATATACTATTGAGATCCTGTTGTATTATAGATATTAGATCATCAGTGCCCTTTGTCAGAGAAAACTCACTACAGGAATGCAGGTGCCCCAGGGCTTTTCCACACAAAGTCTCAGGTACACACAGAGCAGTTGAATCTCAGATAGCTTCAACACAGTCCAGGCTGGACCAGGGGATTGCTCCTGAATCCTGGAACCCCCCATCCCTCCGAGGATGGGGCACTGGAAAACCCATTTGGAACAGTTTCCACCACTTCACTCTCTGTATTCTATGTTCTTCTTCTAGGGTGAGAACAAACTACCCAAACACCATGGTAGCTCTCTGTCAGAGCTAGAGACTGAGGCACTGCCTAGGCTGCAGCCTCCTCCTGGAACTCCACTCTACAGACTACTGAACTCTCACTCAACATTCTAAAGCTATCTCCCTAGCTAGCATTCCAATGTGGCTTATGCTGCTGCGACAATTCTATGATTACATCATCCTCCAGCTTAGCTGAGACTGAAACCAGAGAATGACAGTATGAAATCCAGTTAACTGGCATTTCACAAGCTGCCTCTCCCTGGCTGTCGCTGATTCTAAGTGGGATTCTAGTAACCCCTGGGAACAAGCGGATTATGTGTCAATTTGGCTAAGGCCTTCCTTCGACTCTGTCTCCCACCTCCTGCTTCTTGACAAACTCATGGGAGACAGACTTGCCCCTCTGCTTGTAGTACAGTGGTTTGAATCCTAGCTCAAAAATAGGCAACAGTCAGGATCACAAACTCTATATCCCCCCACCTCTCCATCCTCGCTGGTGTTCCCCAAAGGGTTGATCCTAGGCCCAATTTTATTCTCCCTTTTCATCAACTGTCTCTCCACAGTCTGCACAATGTCCCATATACATATGCATGCAAACAACACTATACTTTTTGCATCCAGGCCTGTTCTAAGTGACATCCGCTCTGCACTACAATACGACTACAACAACATGCAGTCTTGGTTTCATGCAAATAAATACCTCCAAAACTGTTTCCATGACCTTCAGATCAGCCCCCAAACTGGCAAGAACACCCAGCCCCCCTGTAATCACCACCCTGGATGGAAATACACTAAACATCATCTCTTCTTATAAACACCTAAGAGTATGGCTAGACCCCCTGCTAAACTACTCAACACACATAGATGCTGTCACTTGAAGCTCCACCTGAAGCTTTCTTCTTTATAGAAACTGTGACTCCTCTCATTACCTGTTAAATGCACACTGCAAACAAAAATTATCACTCCCTTCTTTGATTACGGGACATTGTGTACAACACCACCCCTCCACCTCACTATATCCAGGCTGGATTCCTTATTCCATGCTTTTGCAGTTTTGCAACAAATTCCCTTTCTGAACACATCACTGCAGGCCTTTCTTCCTTGGTTAATGTCCTCCCATCGCCATTTTGCCACTCTGTTTCTTTTACTTCCAAATTTTGGTTCAACCTACTGCCCCTACCTGGCCAAGAAACTAACCCCTGCAGCCTTTTCTCCTTACTCGCTGTGCTCTGGGGACTCCGCTCCTTCTCCCTCCCCAAACCATCTTCATCAGCTGGCAAATCTGCCTTCTCCTACCGTCCCCTATCTATGGAACCAGCTTTTCAGCCCCTCAGAAATTCACCCGCACATCTTGATTAAATCTCAACTTTGTTAACTCCCTTTCCCACCTGTAACTGCAACTAGTCTGCCTTTAGCCAAATGAACATGGGTTAAACTTCAAAACATGTGTACTGTATATCATTATATTCATTTAGCTGATTGTAAATAATTGCATATATAACTGAATGTAAATAACTCCTTTGTACAAAATTATGTGATTGTATGTAATATTCTCATATATCTATTCTATCTATGTATACTGTTTGTAACTCCTCCCTCACCCCCAGGGCACACCTGGAAATGAGTCTCAGCTTAATGTACTTCTCCGGTTATCAAATGTTTAAAGAGGACAGGAATGAGTTCTAATATGCAGCTGTTTATAATGTTACCACTTACAGAGATATCTATCCATCAGCCTGAAAGATTCATATGTAAATGTATCTCAATAAAAGTAATGTGAAAAACAGTATTTTGCGTTGTTTTGATTTTATGGGCAGCATTCTGTTACAGTTCTCTTCACGGAACCAGTGATCTGCAGTTTTAACTATGTCATAGTTTGAGCAAAGAACTCCAAGTATGGTACTGATAGGGCAATAGCTCACATTTAGCATTCTGTACTCAAACCATGACATATTACTCCAAATTCTCCACACACTCCAAATTGCTGGTTCCATGAAGAGAACTGTGCAGAATGTTGTCCATAAAAAGGAAACAAGCGAAAACACAGTTTTTCACATCAGTGTTTATTAAAGTACTGTTAAATATGGCTCTTTTGGAGGCAAGTTTATCACTTCTCTTACTAGGAACATTATTAACTGCAGTCAGTTAGCACACATTTCCTGTCCCTTTAAATAAATTAAAAAAGAAATAAAAGAGATGCTGACAGGCCTAGAAGGAGTAGTGAACATTATTGATGATAGACTCATCTGGGGATAAAATGTGAAGTGACATGATCAGAGACTGATTTAACTACTGGAGAGAGCCGGAAGTATAAATCTGAAGCTGAACAAAAAAGTGCAAAATCAGAATAACTGAAATAAGCTACATAGGTCATGTTCTGAGCAGTGAAGGGTTAAAATCAGACCCTGAGAAAGTGAGAGCTATTCAGCACATGCCAGAGCCAGAGGATACACCAGCTTTGATGAGGTTCATGGGTATGATCTAGTATTTAGTGAAACTGATTACCAATGTGTCTGAAGTGCACCACTAAGGAAAC
The DNA here is from genome assembly GCA_016271365.2 of Neoceratodus forsteri. Lineage (NCBI taxonomy): Eukaryota > Metazoa > Chordata > Ceratodontiformes > Ceratodontidae > Neoceratodus > Neoceratodus forsteri. The sequence continues at coordinate 533,455,247 of CM057449.1, read as the reverse complement.
TGCTGGAGAACAAGGTCCAGTGGCACTGGGAACAACAGCACAAAAACACCTTTCAAGAGCTCAAGAATTTGGTAACTAATGCACCTGTTCTTAAGTTCTATGATGGGCAAACCAGTTACACTGTCTGTGGATGCCAGCTCAGAAGGCTTGGGAGCAGTGATAATGCAAGAGGAAAAGACAGTAGCCTATGGTCCCAGAACTCTTACTGACTGCCATAAAAGGTATGCTCAAATTGGAAAAAAACTTCTAGCGGTTGTCTATGGATGTGAGAAATTCCACCAATATTTGTATGGGAAGCAAGTGCAGGTGGAGTCGGATCATCATCCATTCAAGGCAATATTCTGGAAACCATTAATTCAAGCACTGCCAAAATGACAAAGGATGCTTATGCCGTTGCAAAGGTACAGTCTGCAAGTTCATTACAAGCCTGGTAAAGACATACACATTGCAGATGCCTTGAGCAGAGCTTATCTTAAAGAGGAGACTGAAGACTTATTAGATGAAGAGCTGGAAGTAACTCTGTTTACTACTCAGCCACCGCAGAGAAACTAGAGCTCCAGTCAGCCACAGATAAAGATATGACACTACAGCAGTTCAAAGCAGTTGTGCTAAATGGATGGCCCGAAGAAAGGGACAAAGTTCCCCCAGAAATCAGAAACTATTGGACTTTTTGTGAGGAAATCACATACTTTGACAAGCTACTGTACTGTTCAAAGGGAATCAATCAATCAATCAATCAAAATCTGTATTTAACCAGGCGAACACCATTGAACAGAACTCCTTTTCAAGGTGGACCTGAATGAACACAAGTACAAGATAACACGGTAATACACAGAAATAACAATACACAGGCTTGATAAAAAAAAAAAAACATGGACAATACATTGTAAGGAAATGCAGGATAAGGAAAGGACATAGCACAACAACTGCACTCCTTAAATTCACCACAGACACTCTTTCAAAAATGGATACTGGCAATCTGACTGGGGCTGTCTTTATTGACCTCACTAAGGCTTTTGACCTTGTTGATCACACTTTGCCTCCCTACTCACTTCGACACCTGCATTTCTCCTCCTCTGTTGTTGACTGGTATGAAAGCTACCTGACAAATAGAACTCAAGTGGTGAAATTTAATTCCCCTCTATCGAACAGTACCACCATTAACATTAGTGTACCTCAGGGCTCCATCCTAGGGCCCCTCCTATTCTTTCTTTATATAAATAACATTGGAGCTGCTCTAAAATCCTGCTCTGCTATTCTATATGCTGATGATCTTGTCATCTATACAAGTTCTACTAATATAGACACTATCAATACAACCCTTTCCTCTGATTTTAAGAATATCCAAAACTGGCTATACGACTACAAACTGGCTGTCGACACTAGCAAAACTAAAGCCATGCTGCTTGGATCAGCCCCAAAGCTCAGGGCTTGCACAACAGCACTGACGGTGCAGGACTTAGAAGGTCAATTACTGGAATGTGTGGCCTCTTTCAAGCACCTGGGAATCCTGCTAGATCAATCTCTTGTTCTTAATCTTCATGTACAGTCTGTTTGCAAAGCTGTCAACTCCAAACTGGGTGTTGCATATAAGACTAGTTATATGCTCATGCCATCAGCTAAAATGGCTATTGCGAGGGGGATTCTGCTCCCACCCTAACCTATGGGGCTCCCTTTATTTGGGGCTGCTCATAAAACTGACCTACACAGATGGATATTACGTATAACAACATATGTCACTATGCCTCTTCTGCTCCTTGGCTTAAACACCACTGTCAACTTTATAATGAGCCTGGTTGGCTCTTCCATTAGCTAGTAGGAAATACTACCTTGGCTGTCTTACTGATTTGATAATTCAAAATCAAACCCCTAGGGTGTCTTGCAGCTATGCTTGTTCCTCAGGACACACTCCATGGTCTCGCATCAGCTGATAAATCCTTTCTGAATTTGCTGAGGTGTTGCACTAGGAAAGGAACTGTTACTTTTGAGCATGTGGCTCCACAGCTGTGAAATTCCCTTCCCCTCGACATTAGACTTTCTAGCTCCCAGACATGCTTTAAGAGAAAATTGCACTCAAATCTGCTGACTGCTGATACCTGTTCCTGCTTTCACCCTACCTAATGACTGATGTCTCTTGCCATACAATAGTATTTCCTCACCTCTATATAACCCTCTTACTGCCTCAGCCTGTCCTGGCTCCCTTTCCCTGCCCATATACAATCTTGCACTGCAGGCATCTCCCTTACACTTACATATACTCATATAATCTAATTTCATGGCTTGCTCCCCTTTTCCTCACTTACCGACCTTTTCCTTAATGACATCCCCTGCTCTCAATGGTTATTTCTTCCTTTTGTATTACCTGTTTTTGTTTTTGTGTACCTTGTTCTGTTTATATGATATGTCACCTGATAATGTATTGTCCAAGGTCCTCTCTATTCATTGCATAGGTAAGCACCTATAAACTTATAAATGGTCTACTCTGTATGTCTCTGATATATTGTATCCACTTTAACTCATTGTATGTAAAGCACTTTACTTTGTATGTTCTGATGTATTGTATCCTCTTTAACTCATTGTATGTAAAGCACTTATAAATTGTTATCCTGTTAAGTTTCTGCATGTCTGTACTCTATCGGGTCATGCCTGAATATAGTCATTTTATGGCTAGTGCACTTACCCGTTAACAAACGCTAAATAAAAACAAAATAAAATAAATAAATAAACTTGGCTAACAACAGTAATACAGATAAGGTCAGCAACAGTGAAAAGATGGGGTGACAGGAACCAAGGCAAATGGACTGGGATCCTGAAGCACTGTGAAGAATGAATGGGCCCTGAAGCACAGGTGGGGGATGGAATAGGTCAGTGGAGCAGGGACGAGATGGAGGGGTGAGTAGGTCAGAAGCCAATGGGTGGGAAAGTGAACTGGGAGTGCAGAGGTAAGTGAGGAACCTGACAAGGGGACTAGACAGGGTGCAGGGTGAGGGAGAGTGGGTATACTACTAAGAAAAGATCAGTGTGTAAAAGATAAGGAGGAGAAAGGATGAAGGGAAGGGAGAGGCCAGCAAAGGCTTGGATCAGTGACAATAGACTGGGGGATAAAGAGATGGAGAGGAAGAAGGAAAGAGGGAATAGGAGGGAGGAGGGCCATTCATAAGCTGGAATCAGTATCTAGGATGAGGCCAAGATGAGAATGATAAGGGACACCCTGAGAGAGGGATTCATTTAATCAGGAGTAGCAAACACAGGATTCTTTATTGTGCTGAAGATAAAATGTTTTGAAGGCTGTGATGCTGACTTTATGCTTTAATTTCAGAGTTTTTTGCAGGTTATTCCATAGCAGGGGAAGGGCATGGCTAATGGATGCCCAGCCAAAGCGGGATCTGGCCTTTATTACCTTTAAGGTAGTATAGGAGCAAAACTGATACTTCCACAACAAAAGAGGAAATAGATGCTCCAGAAAATACATGAAGCCCAACTCGGCATTGTAAAGTGCAAACAGAGAGAACGCAATATACTGCACTGATCTGGTATGTCCAAACAGATTGAAGAAACAGTTTTACAATGTGCTGTTTGCAACGCAAATAGAAACAATAATCCTAAAGAACCTCTGTTGTCTCATGACATACCAGACAGACCTTGGGCTTAAATAGGAGCTGACCTCTTTCAGTTCAGTGCAACCAAATATCTTCTCTGTGTGGGCTATTACTCCAAATACCCAGAAAACAAAAGTCAGTGAGTCTACAAGCAAGACCGATATCACAGCCATGAAATCACTGTTTGCCAGGTATCAGACATGGTAACGTCAGATAATGCTCCACAGTTTTCTAGTTCAGAATGTTTGAGGATAGCTGGGAATTGAAATACTCCATGTCTAGTCCAGTATTCCCACAGTCCAATGGATGAGCAGAAAGAACATTGCAAACAGTGAAAAACTTACTGAAAAAGGAACAGGAGAGTGGTGTAGACTCCTATCTTGCACTATTAGAATACAGGAACACAACTATGGAAGAAATTGGATTTTCTCCTGCACAGTTGTTTATGGGGCGCAGGTTAAAATCTAAGTTGCCAGCATCAACATTGCCTTTAAAACCTGAGTAACAGACTGAGATGAGAGACAAGCTGGAATTGAGACAAGTTATCCAAAAGTACTACCATGATTGTCGTGCACAGGAGTTGCTAGTTATTCCCTAGATCATATATACTTTGTATGCTTGTTAGAAAACATGCTGAAGAAACAAGAAAACATCTAATGAAGACACAGGAGGAAAACTTCCTGCTGTGATCCGTGATTCCTTGAGGAGTCAAGTCCTACAATATCAGAGAAACATTCAGATAGTGTGGATCAACCTAATGTGGCAGCACCTGCTAAGCTACCTGATAGTTGCAAGAAAATACACAGCTGGTGCAGACACCAGAAAAGATTCCCAGAATAACAGGATCTGGCAGAAAGATCAATGCCCTAGAAAATAGCAAGATTATACATAGAACAAGAACAAGAGGATGGAGTATGGACTGGTGGAAAACCAGGTCACAACAGGGCTATGTGTTAGCAACCTCTGGCCCTAATTGTGGTTATAAACAACAGTTATTTTTCTTTGCTATCTGTTGATTTTGATAAAAGAACTGAAATGAAAATAAATAAATAAATCAAAAAAGGGTGATGTAGTATAATGATGTAACAGTAGGTGGTGCCAATAAAATATAGAAAGCAATGTAGTGACACACATGTTCATGCATGTGAGAGCTGCAATGTTTCAGCATGAACAGGAAATGCTTGTGCAGTTTTAATAAAGGAGTTGAACAGTAATCAGCCTCCAGTGGTTTCTCATACTTTACACACATGGAAAATTTTCAGCAGTACCACTGGGACCGCCCGCACCGATGTCATCTGCCGATGTCACCAACCCTATAAAGGCGTGAGCAGCCCCGCTACCTCTTCAATTCTTTCCCCCAGAGATAAAGTGAGCAAACCCATGCTACAGGGGACTGAGGAGAGAAAGAGGTACCCAGGCCTCGATTAAAGGCTGGATACACCAGATAGCCAGTCTGATACAGGGACCCCAGATAGGGGGATGGGAGGGAGGGGACCTGATGACTGAGATCCCTCGAAGATCTACTGTTACAGTAAGTTCTTATGAAACTGTTCTATCTTTTGGGGGTATCTCAGTCATCAGGTTGCACCATAGGAATGAGTCCCAAGCAGTAACAAATAATGGCAGAACAGTCTGGGTGGCAGGCAATCAAGAGCCTAAGACAGGAGGTGCTGAAGAACAGCATGGCTGAAGCCTGCTCTGGCTCTAGAAGCAATGTCCAGACTGTAGTACTTCATAAAAGTACGGACAGTACTCCAGATGGCAGCAGAACATATGTCAGCAGCTGAGATCCCTTTGAAGCAAGCCACAGAGGTAGACATATCCCTTGTAGAGTGAGCTTTGACTGCCCAAGCAACTCTTTGCCATACTTGTCATAGCAGAAAACAATGCAACTGGCCAACCTCTTTACAAACATTATTTAGAAACATGAACACCCTCGCTTCCTGGGGTGAAAGAAACAAAAAGCTGCTTTGTTTTTCTGCTTTCCTTTGTTTGGAGCAGATAATATTTCAAGATCCTGTGCATATCTAATATATGGAGCAGTGCTTCCCCTGGATTGGCACACTCAGGAAAATAAACTGGAAGGTGGATGGATTGTTTCAAGGTAAACTCAGACACCACCTTGGGAAGGAACTTCAGATTTGTGTGCAAAAACACACGGCCTTTGTGAAAATCAAATAAAGCTTCTCACACCAGAGAGCCTGGAGCATGCATTAATGCCCTAATACACCCATAGTCTATCATGGGCTATAGCATACATGGAATGAGATATAACTGATGCCAGATATAGTACCTAGATTGAGTCTAAATTGTATAATTCTTGTTTGAGAGATAGGTTAATATACCATCTCTAGTTTTCTTCTTGAATTAGTCTTCCTAATAACTTGAAGCTGTCATTAGGACTTAAAATCTGATTGAATATAAAATGTTCTCACTGTATTCATTTATACCATAGAAGATGCATTCTCATATGATATTGTGAGTTGTGCATTAAACCTCTGAATTTACTCAATGTGCAAATGTATTACCCTTAACCTTTTTTATTTTTATTTATCTGCTGTATTGTAGTATAAAATGAAAAATGAAAAGTTAAAACTCAGAACAAAGGCCAGTGAATGTAATGCATTCAATGTAATATAAAACCTTTACTATAACAATGTTTTATGGAGGTACACATCGGGACCAGCTGGATGCAGTAGGGGCCATCCCTAACTGTACCTCTGCCAAAACTACAGAATACCCAATTGGTCGGGTGTGGTCAGCAGCAACAGTGAGAAGACGGGTTCCGTGTAGCTTTGGAATCTGTACTCTAGTACAGTACCATCTATTAGCATTTGATGAACTCTTTTACACAGAAATGTTGCATTTAACAAGATTTGACCATCCTTCACATACAATCAAATACTGAACGAATCTGCAGTATGGGTAACCCAAACAAGGCTGATGATGATGGGGGTCAGTGAAGCCAGCAAGCTGGGCCTAGTGGTAGCACAGCCAGGGACAGACCAAATGAGCCAATGAACAAAGACTGCTGAGGGCAATACAAGCATTAGACAAGAGTGCACTACTGCTGGATGAAAAAGTAGATGAATTTAACTCCAGGCTAACGTTATGTGAAACACAACTCCACAGCTGTAACGGAGATGAAAGACGCTGCTGCCTCAGCACTGAAGGCTGCCACCTCTATCGGGCCTGGTAAAAGAAAACAAGACCTTAGATAATAGATTGAAGTTTATTTAAAATCTGGTAAGAGCAGCAAATCTGAGGATCCTAGATGCACTTGAGGTGAGTGAAGGGACAATCCTGTAGTTTCTGTGGTCTTGGATGAGTAGTTGCTTTACCTGGACCCGCCCAATAGCCTATATGGGTTTTTCTCATTATGCTACTGAGAAAGAGGGATGACAAAACACTCAGAGAAGTTTCCTGATCACGCTGCAAGGTCTGCATGAATGGCATTGGGTTTGGATGAAACTGTCTACATAAGACCCTGACTACTGGATAATAGGGAAACTTCCCCAATCTTAGTTTTGCAATGGGGTAAGGCACAAAGCCAACTCAGATTCTTTATAATATCTCACAATCCGCAGTCTCCAGTAAAACTGAATGTGGTATATGACAAAAAACAATATCTCTTCAGTAATCTATATGATGCAGGGGATTTGACACAAAACTTTGTAGTTCATTTGCATCACCAGGTAAGGAAAAAGGTCCAGCTTCCCATACAACGCACAGGGGAAACGCCAGACCTCTTTCAACAACTAACACACCGAAATCTGGCCAATAGAAAATCATGTGCACAAATGCTCGCAGTCTGGGAAACAAGATCCCAGACCTGCAGGCAACAATGACAGAGGCTAAACTGGACATACTAGCCATTAACGAGACATGGTTCACCAGTAACCACACTTGGGAGACTTCAGTACCTGGCTATGTACTGTTCAGAAGAGACCAAGATGCAAAAAGGGGGAGAGTAGCCTTTATGTCAATGAAAATATCAAAGCTACAGAAATTCAGAATACACATAAGGAGCCAGAAGAACAGTGGGTCACCCTGAAACAGGAAATGGGACAGCCATACGAACTGGGGTTGTCTACAGGCCTCCAGACCAGGGGAGGACATAGACACATTACTGTTAAAAGATATATAAAACATGATGGCTAAAGGGAAGTTCTGATAAAGAGACTTCAACATGCAGATACAGTTTGGTGAATACCAGCAGGAACATCTGCCAGAACTAGACACATGGTGGTTTCCTGCAGGGGAGGGCCTCAAACAAATGGTACAACAACTATCCACAAGAGACAGGGATATCCTAGATCTAGTACTGTCTAACAGGGAAAGGATCACAGATCTCCAGGTAGAAGGTCACCTGGGGGCCAGTGACCATCACATGGTATGGTTCAATTTGGCCACCATAACTAAATCATCGCATTCCAAGGCAAAAATATGGGACTTCAGAGGAGCTGACTTCGATAAAATGGCCAACAGAGTTAAGCTAGCCCTGGCAAGAAGAAATTCAGGTGTGGGGGTACAGGCAAGGTGGGTAAGCATTAAGGATGCAATACTTGAAGCAACATCCCACTGTGATAGAGAGAAAGGCAAGAGCAAAAGAAGAAGGAAACCACTTTGGTTCTCAAAAACAGTAGTAAAAAAGGTCAGAGCCAAAAGGCTGGCCTTCAGGAAATATAAGGAAACACAGCAGGACGAAGATAGGGAGGCATACCAAACTTCTCTAAGGGAAGTAGGGAATGCAGTAAGGTGGGCAAAAGCCCAAACCAAGGAAACACTAGCATGAACAGTAAAAGAAGGTGACATCACTTTCTATAGATACATTAGTGAAAGGAGAAAGTCCAAAGGGGGTATTGCTAAGATCAAAAGGGATAAGGGGGAGTGTGAGGAGGACCAAGGAAAAGTATCTATCCTAAATAGATACTCCTCCTCAGTATTTAGTGATAAGAAGGCAGGGCAAGGCCCACAGCTCAGCATCATGGACACAGGGGGGAGGGAGGTGTGCACTAGTCCCTTCACAAAAGAAAGGGTCCTACAAGAGCTCAATAAGCTCAGGGTGGACAAGGCAATGGGACCTGATGGCATACATCCCAGAGAACTAAAGGAGCTAAGGGTGGAACTAGCAGAGCCATTATCAGAACTGTTTAGTGAGTCTCTGAGCACAGGAGAGGTCGCAGAAGACTGGAGAAGGGCTCATGTGATCCCACTCCACAAGAGTGGTAGCAGGGAGGAGGCAGAGAACTACAGACCAGTCAGTCTTACCTCAGTAGTGAGCAAGATTATGGATGCACTCCTTAAGGAAAGGATAGTGCAACACCTGGAATCCATAGGAGCACAGGATCCAAGACAGCATTGGTTTACAACAGGAAGGTCCTGTTAAACTAATCTCATAGATTTCTTTGACTGGGTAACCAGAGTGGTGGACCAAGGGGGAGCAGCTGATGTCGCCTTCCTTGACTTCAGCAAAGCTGATACTGTTCCCATAGAAAATTGATTAATAAGCTGGTAGGCTAGGTGGGGCCAGAAGTTGATCAAATGGTGGCAAACTGGTTGGCAGGCAGAAAACAGAGAGTGGTGGTAAATGATATACAGTCAGAAGAGATGCAAGTCACAAGTGGGGTACCTCAGGGATCAGTCCTGGGGCCAGTCCTCTTCAATAGCTTCATCAGTGACATTGCAGATGGACTGGCGGGTAAGGTTTGTCTGTTTGCAGATGACACCAAGATCTGCAACAGAGTAGATGATCCAGGTGGGGTGGGCAGAATGAGAAGAGATCTGGATAAACTGGAAAAATGGTCAGAAGAGTGGCAAATGGGGTTTAACGCAAAGAAGTGCAAGATCATGCACACAGGGAAGAGAAATCCTGAAGCCACCTATAGGTTGGGAGGAGAGTTGCTGGCAATCACAAGGGAAGAAGGAGACTTGGGTATTATCATCACAGATGACCTAAAATCATCCAAGCAGACCACTAAAGCAGTAGGTAAGGCCAGGGGGATGTTGGGGTGTATTAGTAGGGTTATCGCAAGTCTTAAGAGGGAGGTAATAATCCCTCTTTACAAGACACTGGTTAGGCCCCATCTGGAGTACTGCATGCAGTACTGGAGGCCGCACCTGCACAAGGACATTAACAAAATGGAGGCAGTCCAGAGAAGAGCAACCAAAATGGTGCAGGGACTGCATCAGAAAACATTGAGGACAGATTAAAGGAGCTCAATATGTATACTCTAGAGCAAAGGAGGGAGAGAGGTGATATGATCGAAACATTCAAACATCTTAAGGGCATTAACAAGGTGAAAGATTCTAACATGTTTCAATATAAGAAAAATAGCAGGACAAAAGGACACAGCATGAGACTGGAGGGAGGCCAATTAAGGGGGAAGGTGAGGAAGTTCGTGAGGAAGTTCTTTTTCACAGAAAGGGTGGTGGATGCATGGAACGGCCTACCTCAGGAAGTGGTGGATATGAATACAGTGCAGGGCATCAAACAGGCATGGGTTAGGCATAAGGGAGCAATAAAGATGAGTATGAACAGACAGGCCATTGACAGAGTACAGGCCTTGTACATTCATAAGGTAGAAAAAGGGTCAGACTGGATGGGCCTTGCAGTCCTTATCTGCTGTCAGCTTCTATGTTTCTATAAAATGGATTTCAGCATACAGAACCCCAATGAACAGGGAGAAAATCAGACTGAGTATCAGCCTTGGTGTAATCTGTAAGTGCATTTTGGGGACTGAGGAGCTGACAGGTTGGGAGCAGGGCGCAGGTGCCTTTGTACATTAAATGGAATTTAAGGCTCATGGACTTTATTGACTGATATATATAGTGAGTTTTTCAACTGTATAACTTTCTTGGAGCCTTGAACTTAAACTTTGGCAAATGGTGCCGGTCTCGCAAACCCATTCGCCTGGCTCTGCCCCCATATCCAACACGGTAGAAGTCACTTGTCACCGATACCTCAAGGACTGTGCATACTGGAAATGTGAGCTGTTACATTTCTTATGGAACTTTAATTGTTGCTACTTTGAATGAATTTCCTAGCTATTACCTGTTTATATGCACATAACAATGAAATTTCCTTTTTTTTCCAGTTAACTCCTCTTAGTTCTGGAAGAATGAATGCTGTTCTTTGAAGTTCTGTAAATGTTTATACTACATTAATGAGGGTTTTGTTTTTGAGTATTAAATAAGCTTTTCATACTATAATTCACTAGCATTAAGTTCACATTATGATTAACATGATTCTTGTGGAGGGATGGTCTGGTTCAGAATACATTTATCTAATTGTTTATAATCATGTATCACTGGGACCATGGGCTTTTCAATAGCCAGGTATATCAGATGTTGTTATTATAGTCTCTATATATTATTCATTCACTTATATGGCATAATGTTAGTATGAGTATAGAAACAGAGACAGAATTTGTTGGCAGAAAGGACCATTAGGCCCACCCAGTCTCTGCCCAAGGGTTTCCTGAGTATTGTTCCTGTGCAGACCCAAACTGGTCTCTGGGAATCATACCATCTCCCTGTTTCCATACCAATATGCCCTTGTGTCAATGACACACAGTCTTGAAGCCTTCTACTGTTCTAGCCTCCACAACTTAGCTTGACAGTCAGTCCCATGCTTCTAATATCCTTTCTGTGAAGAAGCATTTTCACATCCTTCCTGAAATTTCCAACTCCAATTTCATTGTACGCCCTCATTCCTGAAGCTCGTCTTCCTTTGAAAGAGGCTCCCTCTCTGCATTCTATTCACCCCTGTGAGGTACTTGAAGCTCTCAAACATGTTACCCCTTACTCTGCTGTCTTCCAGAGTTTACATATTAAGTTCCTCAGTCTCTCCTCTTAGGGCTACTCTTGCAACTCCTACACCATCTTGGTTGCCTTCTCTGGACCCCTTCACCCTGTCAGTATCATTCCTGAGGTGCAGTCTCCAGAACTGGATTCCATGGCTCAGCCACCAGGACAGTAGTAGTGCTACTTTTTGTAACACGACATCTGTGATCCGGTTCAGAAACAGCCTGGGTCATCAGAGGTGTGGCCGTAGGTAGAGCATCCCAGTGGATGTCCTTCTTCAAGGGTGGTAGAGTGTCTGACTTACTGTTGTACCTCCATCTGGGTGACCACTGGAGGTGGTGCAAGCTAGAGCTAGTGAACGAGAGAGGGGAACATTGACACCCTGATGCATCTTGCATGCTCTGTGTGTGTTAGTGCATCAGCCAAGGGCTTTCCAACATCTGTGGACTGGGGACAGAAAAGTAGAAAAAAAAAACTGACTACACAGTATGCTGTCCACATCCTGCCACAGGTCCTGCACCACCGACCAGGCTCTCGCTGTAGAAGTGACACTTAAAATATGATGGGGAATTGGGCCAACCTTCAGCAACCTTCCCAGAGGAGGTTATCCATGGGGGAATGGAGAGTGGAGTAAGTTTTGAAGATATGGTGATGAGGCCAGGTGGAGTAGCAGAACCCATGTGGGCCATTTGGATACAGGGGGCCTAAAGCATTCCAAATAAAAAAAAGAGAACTGGATCTGGTATTCCAGGTGAGGGGGTACCACAGAGTGGTACATTGCCAGCACCACCTTACTCCTCCTGCTGATGCTGCTCCTCCTTATGCACCCCAGCATCCCACTAGTCCTGCCCAGGGCCTAGTCACACTGTGCTGCCAACTTGAGGTCTTCTTAAGTAATAACACAAGGTCCCTATCCCCTCCAGTGACGGCCAACACTTTCTCTCATCCTATACTCAGTTCCAGGATTCTGTGACCTAGGTGCATGATTTTGCACTTTTTCACACTTAAACCCAATTGCCATGCCTTCGACGACTACTCTAGTTTCCTGAGATCCCTGTACATTGTCTCCACTCCCTCCTGGGTGTCCACCTTATTGCAGATCTTGATGTCATCTGCAAAAAGACTGACTTCTCCTACAGTTCCTCTGCAATGTGACCTATGAAAATATTGAAGAGGGCTGGCCCAGCACTGAACCCTTAATAATCGTTGATCCCTTCCCCACCTCCTAGAGAATGTGTCACTTACCACTACCCTCTGCCTCCTATCTGTTAGTTGTAAACCCACTCAACCATTTTGGCCACCACTCCCCAGTTAATCAGCTTCCTAATCAGAAGGCCTTGCTGAAGTTTAGGTAGGCCATGTCCACTACCTGCTGTTGCTCTATTTCCCTGGCACCCAGACAAATAAATGTATTGGATTTGTTTGGCATGACCTCCCCCCATGAACCCATGCTGCCTGTGGTTGTGCAGTCCATTGGCATCTAGGAAACCAAACAGTTTCTCATTTAGTTAGTTAGTTAGCTATTTATTTATTGGAAATGTTTGACCAGGAAAGGCACACAAAGCCATTATAGATTGTTTTCAGGTGCATCCTGGGGATAGGTTGCATGGACCTGTTTTATTTATTTATTTTATCAGGAATAACTCCATTGAGCAGGACTCATTTGCAAGGAGGTCATGGGAAGCACAGAAAAGGAATAAGTAAGCAAAGCATATAATCTGAATATTACAAGATTTGAAGTACAAGAATACAATATCATCTGACAATACCTTGAATACAAGAGAACAATAAATACATTAGCAAAAGAAAAGTGTAAATAGGAAAGACGCTGATCTGATTACAATACCAGCTGATGTAGCAAGGCATATAGGGTAGCCTAATGCAGACGAGACAACACAAAGTCACACATACTGTATGCAAAAAAGAATGGAGGATCAGGGCACTAGTGAAGTCATAAGTGCTGACATATACAAAGATTAATAGCATGTGCACTCGTCTACACAGTAATGGTTAAAAAACAATTGGAAAGAGTGGGGGCAGACTATGGAGTGCAATTTAAGTATTTTCTGGACAGCATTCCAGGCTTTAGGGGCAGCCCAACTGAAAACTATCTTTCCATATTTGGAGCTGTGCTTGGGTACGTCGAGCAAGATAGTATTATGTAATTTAAGCAAGTATGAAACTTTGGACCTAGTAAGTAGAGAGGAGATGTAAGACGGTAGTGTGTTACGCAGGGCTTTGAGAGACCAATGATAACCTTCTTATGACATGGAAATGTTGGCCATGACACCGAGGAAACTCTCCTGCTCTTCTTCTTCCATAAGTGCAATGGGATCTTTTACTTCCACCTGGATGGTGACCAGAGATAGGAAGAAGGGACCTCAGTTGAACATCTTATCCGGAGGATGGCACTTCACCAGTGCAGCACCCCCCCTCGTACTACAGTACATTACAGTATCAGTCCTTGGTATTACTTCAAGTACTAGGTGTGGGACTAGAACCAAACAACCTTCCAGTCTTCTGGCCCTAAAGGCAAGCATGCCACCTACTGAGTCACTGGTAATGCTAGTAACTGCTAGTGCTAGTTTTTCAGTAGGGTTTCCATTAGTTTCCCACCACTGAAGTTAGGCTAACTGGCCTGTAGTGACTGGACGCCTCCACAGCCCCCTTATTCAGAAGGACAATGTCAGTCCTTCTTCAGTCCTCCAGAACAACTTGCGTTTCCAGTGGGTTGTTGAGCACAGCTGGCAGTGGAGTAGTCAGTCCTTCCCAGAGCTCTCTCAGTACCCTGGAATGTACCCCATCAACATCCCATAGCCTTATCCACTATCAGGGCTATACATTCTTTCAGTATTCCTTCCTCTGAAAATGGTGTTGTGTCCACCCCCTTCCCAACTCTATACTTGCTTATTTCTGGTGGCCCATCCTCCCTCTCCTCTTTTGTGAAGGCAGAGCAGAATTACTTCTTCGAAATGTCAATCTTTTTCTTGGTCTCTTTCCACACAGTCTTTTCTTCCACCTTTTGATCCTCACTACCCAACCATAGCTTTTCTCTTCTCATCGTTGTATTGGAAAAAGGTCTTGTCCCCCTTTCTCGCCTCCCTTGCAGTCCTTTCCTCTGTCTATGCCTTAGCTTTCCTAACCTCCTTTCCTGCTTCCTTCTCCTTAGTCTGGTACATTTTCATGTCCTCTTCCCTACGAGTGTCCTTGTGCATTTTGAAAGCTGCCTTTGCTATCTCCTTAGAGAACCATATGGTCTCCTTTTCTTTAACACAGAGGCTTGTTGTCCTAATGATGCCCTCCCTTATTTGTTTCCACTGCATATCCACCCCCCTGACTATCCCTCCCCTCGAGACATTTTCTGAGGAACTCACCCATTTCTTTGAAATCTATCCTTCCTGAATCCAGGACCATCACTTTTGTGTGGCTCACCTCAGCTCCTTTCTTATGTTGAACCACATAGTACAATGATCACTGGAACCCAGGGGATTACCAACTTTGATGTTTGCATTGCTTTCCCTATTTGTGGGTGTGAAGTCCAGCACTGCCGCACCTCTACTAGGTTCTTTTATGAGCTCTCTGAGAAAATCCCCTATGTAGGGAGTCTAGGATGGTCTTGCTCGTTGCTGAAGCTGCAGTTGACAGGTTCCACAACCAGTAGATTGAAATCTCTGATTATCAGCCCCTCCCTATTACCTGCTTATCCTTGTGTTTGGGATTGGTAAACAGTGATCTGTAAACTACCCTGTTCAGACAGTGGTACCACAGCCCATCTCTGGGGTGACCCGCAGCACCTCTATGCCCTTTTCACCTTATTGAACCCACACTTCAGTGGCTTTTATTCCCTCCCTCCCTCCCTCCCTCACATACAGTACCACCTCTGCTCCTTTTTTCCCAGCTCTGTCTCTCCTAAAACATGAGTAGCTGGGTATGATCATGTCCCAGTTGTGGTGTGTGGTTCTCCACATCTCTGTAATGACCATTAAATCCATGTAAGCCTCTGCCATGATAGCATCCAGGTTTCATATATTTTTTCCTTGGCTCCTGGCATTAGCATACATGACTCTTCACTCCTTCTACACCCCCTCTCCCTGCCCTATGCCCTATGCTTTCCTACCCTGCTTCTCTATACCTGCTGTTCCTGCCGATCCATCCATTTTGCTTACCCTGTTCCTTTTACCCTTTGATCTGCTCTACTTCTCTTTCCCAGTTGAGTTCCTTAACTTTTTGCCTTTGTCTCTGTCAGTGATTCCCTATGATGCTGCCCTTGGGGTAATGTCACCCTTCGGGATTACCCCCTCTGTCTTTCTTACCATATGAGGGGAGGAAAGTGTTGCCTCCTTTGGTTTTTCTGCCTTACCGGGTAGTTTAAATGCTCATCCAAGTAGCATCTAAACCTCCCACTGAACACCCTTGTCTCCCTTACAGAGGCCCCCACCTTCCTAGATTGGTCCCCAGTCTCTGATGTAGACAAAGCCCTTTTCAATGCACCATGCCTTTAGCCAGTCATTAAAGGTCATGGTGTGGAGTTTCCCTGACAAAATCCCCTGCCCTTCACAGGAAGCACCTCAAAGAATGCCACAGTGCATGCTATCTGCTTGAGGCACCTGCTCAACTTCCTAAAGTTCCCCTGCACTGCCCTTACCCTCTCTCTGGCTAGATCATTTATCCCAATATGAACACTGATGTCCAGATCCCTTCCAGCTCTTGCTGTCCTAGCGAGCTATAGGATCTGCTCCTCATTCTTTCCTGACAAGGCACCATTCAGTCACCTGACCTCACTGTTCTTCCCTGTCCCAGCACCCGATCTATGCCTCTCACTATGGAGTCCCCCACCAGCAGCTGCTTCCTCCTAGCCTGGGAGCCTCTCCCTTATCGCTTTGGGGCCTCCAGTCCAGAGGACCCTTCCCCCTCTCCACCAGCACTGCTATGAAGACCTTGTCTCAGTTGTCCTGTATTCACAGTATGGTAAAGGAGTTCCATATCGGTATTGGTGGTGCTCCTTCTCAGTCTGGGCATCATCTAACAGAGTAGTGGTTGTCCTGATGGCCATTGGGTAGAACAGAAGAATTTGTGTAAGCCTGCCAGCTTGGCCTGGGGTCCAACTACCTATATCCGTAACCAAGAGTGGTAAGTGCAGATAGCACAGCTGCTACTTCTCCATAAAGTCTCCCAAAAGACTTCGGCTCAGCATCCATTGCACTGTACCACTTTTATGATTGACGTATCCTACTGTTGTCTAGCTTGGCTACTTGAGTATCCTTCCCAGTATACTACCTCGTACACCTACCCTAGACGGGTATTTGGTAGTGATGTTAACATACCACAAGCTACCCAGCATTTAGCACACTCCCTTACACAATCTCTGTACACCCACCCCAGCAAGGTAGTTCCCAAAGGATGCCTTATAGGCATTGAAATATGTATTACTGGATGTTGCTGCATCCCCTTATGAGGTATAAAATTGGGCATGACAATTATGTACCCTACAATAAGTATGCTGCCTGTCTTGCATGTATTGCAAACGTATTTATGCTTTGCATTAATTGTGTAAGATCATCTTATAAACCAATAAAAATAAAATTAAAAAAAAGGAAACCCAGTTAGTTCTTTCAGATGAACAAAGGCTCAGAGTGGATCTGAATGCACCTCCCACATTAAAAGATAATGCTCAGCCACTGAAGAGAAGCAGAAAATTGGTTAGATTATTTTGCCTTTTTCTAACACTTTCCATATTGTTTATATTTCAGTTGTTCAGATCCATACCAGTTGGAGTGGGTCAGGTTTATGGCTGTGATAACCCCTGGACTGGAGGTATATTCATTATCGCTCTGTTCATCTCTTCTCCAATCATTGCCTTACATGCTACAATTGGTTCAACAGTGGGGGTTCTAGCAGGTAAGACTGAGTAATAATGACCAACTGCACTACAGTAAATGTTATCTTACAGATAGCTAATAAATGTACAAAGACAGGAAACATGTGAAAGCTACGTCATAGTATATGTCAAAAAGAAAATCCTGTGCCACATTTATAGAACTCTATAGAAAGCATTCTGACGTAACATGTCCTTTGATAAAGGCTGCTGTGCCCTGGCTTCCACTTCCTACGGAAGAGACTACAGTAAACATCATTGATACTGTATATTAACATTTCTCAGTCAATCCTAAAATTGCCTGATTCCCAATATGAATCTTATATGGAGGGGTTTAGACAGAAAGATGGGTAGTCAGATTTCATAATCACTTTCAAGCACAACTTTATACTGGTTGTAGATCATGGACTAGATGAAAGCAGTAAAAATGGCATTGTTTAAAATAGCATGTAATTATTGAATGAGGATAAATGCAGCCAGAATTTGGAATTTGAAATTTCCTGGATTAATTAGCAGCAAATGTTTAAAACTGCAAAAGGTTCCTCTGAAGTGTTTCGTAAACACAGGTGGAATTACACGCTTGTCAAACAGTGCAGATAAAGTGTAGAACACCAAAGATTATTGTGTGCAAAGTAAATGCTTATAGTTTCACCTGAATACAAAAATAATTTTTAGTGATGGCCAATGCTCGTCTCACTATAGAGGAGGGTGATATGGTAAGAGGCAAAACATTTTACAATTACAAATTCTGACTGGATTTGTCCTAGTGCAATAATTACATGCTGTTTTCCAAGTGCCATTTCTATAGGGCTCCTAGCTCTACAGGAATTCCTGTATTTTACAGGGATTTGGTACCATCTACAGGAAAATTCTTCCCATAGACTTGCAGTGGTTATACAGCAAAACAGAGCAATTTGGCTTCCATAGAAAAGAATGTAATCTACAGGAAAACATAGGAAAATCACCCTGGAGTTACAGGGAAAATATCAAATCAATCTGTGAGCACTGTTTCTATGGCTATCATCTGGAATCTAAGTCAGCTTTGATAAGACTTTACAAATGATGCTGTGCTTTTGCATATCAATATTGAACAAGCATTTGTCAATGCCGAATGTTTGCTTGCTGGTATTAGCATTGGAAGTGCAGGAGTTAGACAGATGCAGAATAGGAATGGCAGTGAAGTATTGAAGTGACACCAACCCCACCCCCAACCTGCAGAGATGAACAGGCATTGGGGTGTGCCTTTGGGTCGTCACCCATGATGCTCATGCCATTTCACCTCACCCTACCCTGCAGACACCGATGAGTGTTGAGGTGTGCCTTGGGGTGTTCAGCTTTGCAGTCACCCCATTCCATAAGGAAATACACTGAAATGGGTGCAGTATAGGAGAATGGGGTGAACTTTGGGGCCGAAGAGTCCAAGGCACACCTCGATGCCTGTCACAGGCTGCAGGGTGGGGGTTGGGGTGGAATGGTATGGGCATTACTGTCGACAGTCCCAAGTTACACCCCTGACACCTGTCAGGCCCTACAGAGCAGGGCATTATGGTCAGAAACCCTAATGCCCTGGGCATTTCTTGGTATTTTCAGTCCATGTTTTCAACATGGACTTCTTGTGACCCCACCACATGAACAGTGACACTGGACTTCCGGTGACATCATCGAATGAGCGGCTGATCTCCCTGATCGCTCCTTGGGCCACCGTAGCTTAAAATAACTCCTGCCAGCACTAAATAACTTAAAACAGAGTAACACTCAAAGCTACTCCTACCGTAACACTATGGCTGCAAAATCTAAGGGGAAAAATTCACAGGTGACTAAGAATTGACTGCTGATGGACGCAGATCGACCACAGTCCTCTCAGAGCGACTCACGCCCGCCGTCGCCGGTTGCTAGCATCGCTGATTCTGTAGATGGCATTGAGCCCCTTGATCCCAGTGCTGTGATGGTGAAACTAGATGGTATAATAAAAACTTTGCACTGTGTGGAATCCTCAGTGGCAGACGACAGAGCTGATATAAAATAAATAGACCAGAGAGACTCAGCAGTGGAACCAGCAGTGGGGGACCTCTCTGATTCATCTAGCCAACACGATCGTACCATATTATACCTACTCACCAGAGAAAAGGAATTGCAGCTTAAGATTGATGACCTAGAAAATCATTCACGTAAGAACAATTTCCGAATATATGGAGTTCCGGAGGGCATGGAAGAATCGCATTCATCAATGGAAGATTTTATACTCCATGTTATCAGGTCAGTGCTTAAAACACCAGAGGAGCACAACATGATGGTCGAGAGGGCCCACCGTTCCTTGATACCCTGCCCAAATGAACAGAATGCTAGGACACGCTCCATCATTGTAAAGATATTAAATTACCATGACAGGCAGCTCATTCTGAACGCAGCGTGGCAGCAGAGGGAGGTTAGGCTCGATGGGCAGAGACTTTACTTTGACCAAGATTTTTCCGCTTATCTGAATCTTCAGAGAAAACGAGTCAGAGACATTATTAAGCAGGCAAGGGAAAAAAATCTAAAGGTGCAAATGCTCTATCCAGCACGTCTCAAAATACAAACAGATAGAGGGCCAGTAATTTTTGACTCCCTCTATGAAGCGGCACCCACCCTGCGCAAGAAAGGTCTCAGAGTCCCTGATTTCCCAGCAGTAATACTCGAGCACAACATAGCAAAGGTTGCATGGAGACATGTAGGTAGGCCCTGCAGAGGACAGCCTACTTCAGTGGTGACATGGGCTTCGCATCTCAGCGTGGATATACAGGACCTTCTAGCCCGAGAGAATAAATCAGGAGAGGACACAGATCATGCTTCCCAGGCCTCCTCAGCAAACTCCTCGACCTGAAGAACATGACCTGATCTGGGTAACGAATCTTACAGACTTCAGATGCTTTTTGGACTTAGGGGGACTTGTCGGTAATCACTTCCCACAGAACTTGGTGGTAGCTAATCGGGACACTTTGCTTTAGTTTGCATTTAAATCTGTGGTGGTTTTTCTGTATAATGGTAGTTATATAGATAGCGACACTATGATTGCACTATGATTACACAAGTACTTGGAAAGCTGGTGGGGAGCGGGGATGAGGGATATCTTTCTCTTCCAGTACATTACACATACTTTAACAGATATGAGCTTTTCTTTTATTATTTTTGGTTCCTCTATTACCCACGCACACACACATGCGGAGGTAGTGGGAATCACTTGTGACTGAACAAGCTACAGCAGCTTTCGCTGCACTCTAATTTAAACCTTGGAAGTAGTTCAATGTTTAAAAGTTGAATGTTGATGGTTTATATGCAGTTACGGACGACTAACCCAGTGCCTGCTTAATTAAAGTCACCAATTCCGCTCTCCAACAAATTTTCACTTCTAGTGGAAGAAGAGGAGGGCATCCACTCCTCACAGGAGGACATCCAAGGGGGTAACTGTGATCAACCACCCAATTGTTCAGCCAAAAGATCCCATCGCACCATACCTGCAGAGTCATCCTGGGCAGAGATAGTTGTGAGTTCTCCTATCAAGCCAATCAAACCACCGAAGAAGAAACAAAGAGGAAAGCTTAGAAACAAAGCTAACTCTAGTTCCCTAATTCCCTCACAGCTCTATTATACCCGAGTATTGGTAAGGCACTTCATAACTTGTGCTGAAGTAAAATTTTGGTTAGTCCAAGGGGTAGTCAACATATCCAAGATCTAACCGCGATGCTGATATTTTTTTTTCTGACCTCGCAACTGTCACTTCCAGCTGGTTGTGACAGCGTTAGGCTGTACATCGTGGTCAGAGTTTTTCAATGTGCTGGGGCATTTCATCTCACAGCCTATGCACTACCCATTTATAGTATACAAATGAATGCAGTAGTAACAGGTCAGAAGCTCTTTACCCCATTTTAACTCACAGAATATTAGCCTGCAATACTTAGTGAACCTTTATGTTAACAACGCATCACTTTTTATGCAGGCTCTTTATCCTCTACTTCCTAGCCTGCCTTATTAAGATGCACTCTGCATCCTGATCGTTTCAGGACCACATACCGTTGTAAGATATAACCCAAGATTGTACTTTATGGTTTTGAGCTATTCTCAGGGGCTATTGTGGCAATCACCCATATAGTACTTCACACAGTTCCTATAGTAGTTTACTCAGCCTTTATGAGCATATGTAAGAGGGGTAGCCATTCAATTTAACATTATACTATTTTAATTATAGATTCCTTTTATGAGACTACACAGGTGCCAGTTCAATGATAAAAATCTCCTAACAACTAATAAAAATATATAGTTCCTCTCTCTCAATTTGGCAACATATGGTCCAAACTCCTATTAAACTCATATCCTTCAATGCATATCCTTCACTTCCCCCTTTACCTCCTATATATACTATATATTGGATATAATAATCATCAAAGCTTTAATTTTCTTTCCTAGACTTCCTTTACATATATATATATATATATATGTTTTGCAGGCTATGTTTGTGACGCGAGTCCCTTTTGTAATACATTTCAGAAATGGCATACTATACTTTATGATACATTAAGCTCGAAGCCTGAATAATACAATCGATATATGATATATTTCATAGTTGGACTCACTGGGCCTACACCAGGTCTAGTTACCCAGTTATACATATGCTTATTTTTAACTACAATCAGGCTATGTTCAAGCTTTATGCCATCTATAGTTCAGCTATATTCCTATGTATTAGTAGCTCTAGGAGCCTTGAACCCTGGCCCACAAATTTTCTTATTTTAATATACATATTTAATGACAAACTTTTTTTGAGAAAGGATGTAATTTTCATCCGAAACGCGTCAGGTCTTTTGGCATATGTTAATAAAAGTTTAATTTATATTTAGACTGGTGCCCTTGTCATAAGAGGTGTGTGTGCTCTACTTTTTGTGTTTTGGACACCTTACAACATCTTATTAAAATGTCTGTGCAAACGTTATACTTTCCTAACTACCTCTTTAGCCCACACTTTATGTTATATTGTTAGCATTATAAAATGGCACATTTAATGTTTTATTGGATTCTGGAAACTGTTCTAACTTGGCTATAGCAGTATTACCTGGTTCTAATTCACTTCTTTTAACTTTTTTTTCATTGGTAACAAAGTGATGATTGTGGTTTTCCTTTCCCTGGGGATCATTTATGATTATCTAGTTACCTACTACCATATAATAATTATTGTAGATTTTTCATAAGGTTTGTAACTTAGGTTTACAGCTTTTTATTAGCTGTTTTGCTTAACAGTTACCTATATTGACCCACGTCCAGTTGTGTAGTAAGATAGTCTCCGATATTTTGTACTGACTCATATCTATCTACACAGCTTGGTGACACATTATTGTATTACAGTGGTTAAGTTTCCTTTTATCTTGGTACATATTTAACATTTTTTCTTCTTACAGTTTTTTAGAGAGACATACAAAAAATTAATATTTTATATCTCTAGTTCCATATAATACTATAGTCCTGCCCACCTCTACTTGCTCGCTCACTCTCCCTTCTGGGTCTGCAATGTCCTCAAGCCTAAGGAATCAGTATATGAGTCCCTTATATAAACGGTCACTGTTATTTCTTATTCTTATTCAATATGAGTGACCTAATACTATATTCATGGTCCGGAACACCAAGGGACTCAATTCTCCTTGTAAGCGTAAGCAAATTCTATCTTCTCTTAAAAAACATAAAGTACATATTGCTTTCATTCAAGAGACTAAACTCCTAGCTGAAGACATCTGCAGACTCAGAAGGTACTAGGTCGGTCAAATTTATAGAGCCTCCTTTGCCTCAAAAAAGTGGGGGCTGGCTATCTTGATTCATAAAAACCTCTACGGACCCCAAAGTCAGATGGGTAATAATTACACTTAATACCCTTACAGGCCCTATCATGTTAGTTAATGTTTACGCCCCTGACTCTGACTCACCTGAATTTTTCCATAATTTATCCCAACAAATTCTGGCAGACAATAATTACAATTCACCTATCTTAGTAGGTGGTGGTTTCAATTTAGCTTTGGAGGCCCATCTAGACAGAAGTAACTCTTCTACTGATTTACACCCAAGAAGTATTAATGCCCTATCTATGCTCTTAAAAGATTGTGGCTTATCTGACATCTGGAGACTTCATCATCCTAGGGACTGTGAATATACCTTTTATTCCCCACTTCATCAATCCTATGATAGAATTGATTACTGGTTCATGTCTCCTTCCATAACTGAAAAAATAATTGACGCTTCCATTCTCCCTATTGTAATATCAGGCCATTCCCCAATTAAACTTCACCTATTATGTGGTTCTATACCCTCTAAATCACCATCATGGCTCCTTAATCCACTTCTACCTAAAGACCCTGACTTTATTCCCTGGAGTAGAACCTAAATTCAAGAATACCTCTCTTTTAATGATACCCCCAGTACATCTATGTGTGTGGTTAGGGAAGCATTAAAAGCCACCATCAGAGGTAAAATAATCAGCTATACCACCAATAGGAAGAAATTAAGAGAGTGTCAACTAGCCGAACTGGAAAAATCTCTAAAAATTAAATAAAACCAATACTTCAAAATCAAGAAACCCAACCCCAACTTGCAACTTCACCTTGAAATCCTTCAATTAAGAATCAAAATCAACGAACTTGTATGTCGCAAAGCTGAAGTAGCCCTTTTTATTTTATTTATTTATTTATTGAATTTTGATGACCGGGTAGGCGCGCTGGGCCCCAGAGGTCCCTTTTTCAGGGGTGACCCGGGAGTAACAATTACATACAGGTAAGCAGATAAGTACAATCAGGTAAATGTATTGTTATTTAACAATAAAAACTTCATAGGGTTATAAGCGGTAAAGAGGAGGAACTAACAGGCAAAAGGACTTAAGAGTTAGACATAAAGAAAATATTTTAAATGCCAAGTTCATGTTGAGATTGGGAGTGCTCTAGATAGTGGCAAGAGGTTGCTAAAGACTTGTGATACCTTCCTTGTGGGCATAGTGGATGGGAGAATATTGGTACGAAAGTGCACCCCTTCCTTTGATATATGGTTAGGTCCTGTGACATAAGCATATGCTCCTGTCAAGCAGGTGAACCTTGAGCTTGGTCTGGAAGCAGGTGATGGACTCAGCATATTGTACCTCCAGGGGGAGGTTGTTCCAGTTGGAAGGGGCTGTGTACGCAAAGGACCTGGACCCTGCTTTAGTCCTGGTCTTGGGAACCATAAGGAGAGTTTGGCCGGATGTTCTTAGACTCCGCGGGTTGGTTTTAACCTAACGAGACCGTTGAGGCCGGGGGAAGGTGTGGGACCCAATAACTTAAATGTAAGGCAGAGGGTTGGGTAGATGAGGCGAGCTTCCAAAGTCGGCCAGCTGAGCCTTGATTGGGGTTCGCAATGGTGAATCCTCAGGTGTGAAAGAATGGCAAAGTGGACTATCTTGTTGTACAAGGACTGCAGCCTGCCAAGCTCTGTCGTGGCCATGCCCTGGAGAACTGGGGCCGCGTAGGTGAGCTTTGGGAGAAGTACGCTAGTGGCAATGGCTACCCTAGCTTCCGGGATAATCTGGTCCTTTATTCTGTAAAGGATTCCAAGTTTCCCATGTATGGCTTTGGTGATTTGGTCTGCGTGATTTTTTAGTGTGAAGCCTTGGTCCAGGGTAAGTCCAAGGTATTTGGTGGAGGTAACCAGCTCAAGTTTTTCACCACCCAGGTCTGAAGTTGTATGAGCAGTGACCTCTCGGATCCCAGTGATCTAGGCCCGAACAGCATCACCTTCGTTTTTGTGGTGTTTAGTACCATTTTGTTCAGAGTAAGCCAGTCCTCCATCTGAAGGATGTCCTCTTGGAGGGCTGTCTCCAGTTCTGTTAGGTTAGGGGAGGCTCTGTAGATGACAGCATCATCTGCATACTGGATAACGCTGCTGCTCCCACAGTGTGAGTGCAGATCATTTATGAACAGAGTGAAGAGAAGGGGGCCGAGTATTGACCCTTGAGGTACCCCTTCTTTGAGTGGTGCTAGGTTGGAGACATTATCATTCTACTTGACCCTCTGGGTACGTCCAGAGAGGTAACTCTCGAAACATCCCAGTGCATGGGTGTCCAGGCCAAGTAAGCACATTTTTTGTAGTAGGAGGTTGTGGTTTACCAAGTCGAACGCTTTTGAGAGGTCAATAAAGACCGCGCCTGTACTGATCCCTGAGTCATTGTTGCTCAGGACTTCTGTCGAGAACTTGGTTAGCGCAGTGTCTGTCCCATGCTTGGCTCTGAAGCCGTGCTGAGACGGAGAGATTACATGGTGGATTTCCAGGTATTCTCGGAGTTGGGAGTAGACAAGCTTCTCCTGTACTTTAGCAATAGCACACAGCAGGGAGATAGGCCTGTAGTTCCCAATAGGCTCTGTAGACCCTCCCTTGTGTATGGGAATCACTAGGGCCTGCTTCCAAGGCTCAGGTACTGATCCCTCAATAATGGACCAGTTTAGCAGCTACGTTAGGGGCTTCGCTAGTGCTGGGGCACCCTCCTTGAGGATTCTGGTCTGGATCCCATCAGGGCCCCCAGATCCTCTCGAGTGCAGGGATTTAAGGATGATCAAAACCTCCTTTACCCTAACCAGCCTCAAGTGAAACAAAGGGCGATCAAGGTCTGAGGGCTGATGTGCATTAAGCTCACTCCTGTTGCCAGGGGGTCCCGCCTTGTACGCATCGAGGTTCGTGAAGTAACTGTTGAGGGTCTCTGCAATTAGTGATCCCTCATCAATTACTTGCCCATTGGTCATGATTGGGCCAGGAGTGTTTTTTTTTTTTTGTTTCCTTTGAGGAGTTCATTAACGTGCGACCAGAAGAACCTAGGGTTCCCTAGATTGGTTTTTTGAAGGTTGGTGATATATTCTTTTTTAGCTTTCTTTATGGCCGTTTTGCATTGATTTCTAAGGGCCCTGTAGCTGGATAAGTCCGCAGGTAGCATTGTTTTCCTGAACTTTTTCCAGGCCTTGTTACGGGTGGACATCAGGGCTTTTAGAGAGGGCAAGATCCACTTGTAGCAGCTTCCCTTTACTCTGTCTGTTTTCATTGGAGCTAAGAGGTCAGTGGTTCTGGTGAGGGTTGTTTGGAAAAATTCAACTGCCTCCGCCAGGTTAGGTAGATGTCTTATAGGGCTCCAGTCAATGCCATTTAAGAACCCAATAAATTGGTCAGGGAGGAAGTTGGAGTAGTCCCTAGTTGTGATCGTTCTAGGCGGGACTTTTATCGCATTATTTTTCCAGATGGCAAATATTGGCGAGTGGTCATTCAAGGCATCAGCCAGGGTGCCAGCCATTTTTACATTACTAGGGGTTGAGGTCAGGACCCAGTCAATTATGGAGTGCCTTCCCGATTTATGGTTCATTCTGGTCGGTAGAGAGATGACTTGAGAGAGGTGGGAGTCCTGTAATAATCCATTGATGGCAGACTTGGCCTCTAGGGCCCAATTTAAATTGAAGTCGCCCAATATGATAAGCTCGGATGCAGAGTCAACTGCAGGGTTCTTCAGAAGCGTGTCCAGAGAGCCGAGCGCATTGGTAGGGGGGCTATATGCGCAGCCTATTGTGAGGTGTTTAGCCCCTCCTAGTGTGAGCTGTAAAAAGATTGCTTCTATGTCCTGGGTCATGCCGTGAGGCAGCCTAACAAGGGAGGATGTAATTGTGTCCTTTACATATATGAGAACCCCTCCCCCTCGTTTTGAGGGTCTGTCCTTTCTGTAGAAGGCATATCCAGGGGCAGCTACCTCGTGATCCTGAATGTGGGGTTTTAACCAGGTCTCAGAGACTGCTAAAATGTCTGGTTTGTATACTGCCAGCCATGCTTGGACTTCATGGATCTTTGGTCTCAGGCTGCAAATGTTCATATGCACCAACCTCAGACCCTTTGCTCCATCCCAAGCCTTATCTAAGGGGGAGGAAATTGATACATTAGGCATCCCAGGGCCTGGGTTAGGTTGGATGTCCTCCGCCAGTAGCAACAGGGCTGCTAGCAAGCTCTCGAGAGTGAGGGTTGGATGAGGTGCAGCCAGTAGAATTGGACAGGGGGTCAGTCTCCAGGTGAGGAGAAGGGATCGGTAGAGGATCCCTTTCCTTGAGAATTCATGCGCCACTAGGAGAAGGAGGTTGCACCTAGGAGATGGGTAGCTAAAGTGTCTGGCTGTGTGCTTTCCCGAACCCCCGAGGGTATGGGGGGGCAGTAGGCCCTTCTGGCGAGCCAGTCTGTCCCTAGTTGGGCCAAAATATATATTATTGCCAGGACAATGCCCTTGTCCCAGTTACCAGGGTGCATCTTGGAGCTATTCTAGGCTCCTCGCTTGGATCTCAAGTGCCGGCCAATAGTCTAGGATCCTGGTACTCGCAACCAATCCCTACATATGCACTCGAAAGCAGCACATCTACAGCGGATACCCGAGCAAGTTAGGGCCCAGGCCTAGTTACTGTTAGATGAGCGCTGCTTGCTACCTTTAAGAACAAGCTTCCCTGATTGAGCTACTATTAGTTAGCACTTTAACCTAGAGGGGTAGCATCAGGATACAATTATCAATTCCCACAGCGGCAAGTAATGATGCAAAGTTCCCAATCTAACTCTGATCTCAAGTCCCACAGAGGCAAGTACTGATGCATGGTTCCCTGTCTAACTCTGGCTGAGAAGGCAAGTTAACAACTGTAAATTTAAAATTAACAATTTTAAAATTAACAGGGAATCCCTTTAACCAGGGATTTAGCTAGCAGCAGGAGTATGTAAGATTTAAAACAATGCTATCAATTCCTTCTATAATGTGAATCGGCAATACTGAGGGTTATCTGTTACTACTAAACAATCGCAGATCCATATTGTTGTTGCAGTATATTCATATGGCTATCAGTGATTAGGTCCTGTGGCTATATAGCCGTAGGTGACAGAAGTGCCTACGATTAGCTAGGTTGCAACAGGAGATTTTAGTGTCAGAGTCAGTTTAGTGAACAGAGTATTGTCCAGAGTGAGTGTGCAGCTATGTAGTTAGACTGTCCGTTAAGCTTGAAGGATTCTGCCCCATGGGAGAAAGGGCCTGTGCAGACTGACCAGCAGCTGCAGAAAAAGAGAAAGACAGTCACTCATCGGCAAATTGACGTTACTGCCCAACGCAGCTTAGGGAGTTCCAGGCTGCTATCGACACTGGGGAGCTCCTCCATAGATAGTAAGACTCAGGACATGATTGGAGAATGTCATACCATGGGCAGGGCTTCATCCGACTTAGCCTTTTTAAGACACGACTTACAAAGGGCGGGTGGTGGAATTTCAAAACTTAACAAAGGCGGACTCAGACCTTATAATCTCTCCACTTGCTGGCTCAGATATCAGTGGAACAGAACAGCAGGCAGAAAGGTCTGAGGAGGTCCGCCCGGTTAGTGGAGCTGCCGGCGCTTGACCACAGGAATCTCATCATCGGTTGGTCTCGGGGATCTGGTTAAGCAAGTCACCCTTCCGCCCCAGTCCACTCCGGTGAAACACGTTAGATCAGGTAGGGCAGCCTTTTAAATACCCCGCTGCAGCGCCGTCGACCCTCACAGCCAATCGCTTCAGTCCTCCTCTGAGTGAGCGCCAATTTAAACAAAGGAAGTGACTCGGACCTTATAATCTCTCCGCTTGCTGGCTCAGATATCGGTGGAACAGAACAGCAGGCAGAAAGGTCTGAGGGGGGTCCACCCAGCTAGTGGAGCTGCCGGCACCTCGACCCCAGGAATCTCATCGTCGGTTAGTCTCGAAGGGGGGGGACCCGGTTAACAAAGTCGCCCTCCTGCCCCAGTCCGCTCCGGTGAAACACGTTAGATCAGGTAGGGCAGCCTTTTAAATACCCCACTGCAGCACCGTCGACCCTCACAGCCAATCGTTTCAGTCCTCCTCTGAGTGAGCACCAATTTAAACAAAGGAAGTGACTCGGACCTTATAATCTCTCCGCTTGCTGGCTCGGATATCGGTGGAACAGAACAGCAGGCAGAAAGGTCTGAGAGAGGTCCGCCCGGCTAGTGGAGCTGCCGGCGCCTCGACCCCAGGAATCTCACCGCCGGTTAGTCTTGATGGGGGACCTGTTACAAGTCACCTCCCGCCTCAGTCCGCCTCCAGTGAAACACGTTAGATCAGGTAGGCAGCTTTTAAATACCCCGCAGGTGCCGTTGACCCTCACAGCCAATCGCTTCAGTCCTCCTCTGAATGAGCGCCAATTTAAACAAAGGAAGTGACTCGGACCTTATAATCTCTCTGCTTGCTGGCTCGGATATCGGTGGAACAGAACAGCAGGCAGAAAGGTCTGAGGGAGGTCCGCCCGGCTAGTGGAGCTGCTGACGCCACCCAGGAATCTGCCAGTTGTCTCAAGGGGGCCCGTTAAGCAAGTCGCCCTCCCGCCCCAGTAGGCTCAAACATAAATATTGGGAACAAGGTGATAGATGTTGGAAACTACTCTCCTACCAGCTTAAATCCCAGCAAATGGATAGGCATATTGCAAGCATGAAATACAATTCAGGCCAAACACACACTGATAACCCATCTGTTAACCATATCATAAAATCCTTCTATCAACAGCTATATTCTCAAAAAATTGTGCACCAAATAACCAGATTCGGCACTTTCTAGATAAGCTGTAACTACCACACCTTTCTGATCTAGATATGGCAAATCTAGATAAACCATTTACCCTCCAAGAGATTCAAAAAGCACTATCCAGCTTAAAATCGGGTAAATCCCCAGGGGGAGATGGGTTCCCTGTGGATTTCTATAAATCACTTTTGGATATTCTTTGTCCCTTGCTCTATAATGTCTTTCTGGAATCATCATGATCTAATAACACCCTTTCCCCCACTATGACAGAAGCCATTATCACAGTTCTACCCAAAAAAGACAAGGACCCAGCTCTCCCATCCAGCTACAGGCCCGTATCACTAATCAACACTGATGGGAACATTTTTGCAAAACTTCTAACTCTTCATCTAGAACCTGTTGTATCCAAACTAGCTCACAGTTCCCAGGCTGGCTTCATCAAAACCAGATTAGGTTCTGACCATCTTCATTCCTTATTTAATTTAATTCACAAAGCAAAATCACTTAAATCCCCTGCAGCAGCCATTGCTATTGATTTTGAAAAGGCATTTGACTCCTTAAACTGGAACTATCTAAATCTTGTACTATCTCATGTTGGTATTCCCAATATGTTCTGTTCCTGGGTCAAGCTACTATACACCTCTCCTTTAGCTCGAATTCTTACCAAAGCTATGCTTTCTTCTCCCTTTTCACTAGCAAGAGGTACCGGGCAAGGATGTCCCTTGTCACCATCATTATTTATCCTTGCTCTGGAGCCCCTTTCTGCCTGTCTTCGACAAACCAACAATATTAAGGGTATTCAGATCAGTAACTCCCATTATCCATCACTTTCTTATGCAGATGACCTCCTTATTCTTTTAGAAAACCTTGAAGAAGCATGTCGACCATTAGTTCAATTATTCAAAGAATTCACCTTTCTTTCTGGCTTAGCTTTAAATTATAATAAATCTGAAAATTGACCTATAAATGAATATTATAAACCATATATGAATACCCCTTTGGGCTTCTGTTGGGCACCCCATGGCTTCTCTTACCTCTGCATTCAAATCACCCCAAAGCTAGATAAAATGTGGGATAAAAACTTTACTCCCTTGCTATCTAATATTAAATCTATGTTTGACAGATGGAAACTACTTAACCTCTCATTTAAGGGGAAAATATCTGCCATTAAAATGACCACCTCCCCCAAAATATTATATATTTTTGCTAACATTCCATTAATTTTACCCTTCAATTTTTTAGTTAAACTAGATAAACTAATTGGTAGTTTCCTTTGGAAAGGAAAACCTCTCAGATTCTGCCATAAAAAACTCTGCTCACAGTGGTCGAGAGGTGGCTTGGCTTTGGGCTTCCCTGGTTCTAAGCCTACTTGTGGGCCTTTCGAACAGCTCAGACCATTAAATGGTTTCTTAAACCAATGACCAAAACTCCATTATGGATTGATATGGAATCCTCCCTATGCCCTGGGAATGTCACTACCTCTCACATTTATAACTCACTTCCTCCTAAACTAAAATCCCACCCCACAATCTCTTCGTCTGTATTCTACTGGAAACTAATACATAAACACCTTAAATCTAACCCTACACCTCTAGCCTACGCTCCCATCTGGGGTAACCCAAACATCTCTCTGGATAATCACCCAATCACCTGCCATAATTGGAAGAACAGGGGCATTTTCTTCTTGAACAATATACTCAAACCGAATGACCTTTGACTCAAGTTCTTTCCTGATCTTTGTACCCTTTGGAAACTTCCAAAACATGATCTTTGGAAATATCTACAGCTCTGCACTGCTCGTAATTCTTATTTTCAATACTTACCCCAACAACCTTTACATGATCAATATATCTCGTAATGGCTTAAAACCCCATCTAATTTGAACAGTACAATTTACAATCAGCAATCAATCAATCAATATTTTTATTTATCCAGGCAGCACCATTGAGCAAGCTCATTTACAAGGTGGACCTATGGTCCTACAGTAATAATACAGAAAGACAAGTTACAATGGTACAAACAGTAAAAATAGCTGCTATTATAGTAAAAATGCACATTTACAGGTAATATACATTGAAAATAGAACTACAAGGAGTCATGGATAATGAACTTGTGCTGGATCCAAGCCCCAAAACTGTACATTTTGTAGTGGGAAATGTTAGGAAGAGGGTAGGCATACCAGATAGAAGATATCAAGCGCATAATGTAGGGAGAGATGGGGAATAGGGGCGCAAGCGAAGAGGACCCAATTGTTAGAGCAGAGTGAGGGATTGGGAGGGCGGAGGACCATACGAAAGGTGACGAAGTGATTTTTGCCCCAAAACATGGCGACATATGGAGGAGAAAAGCTGCCATTGTACTAAGTGCAAGACGAGGAATATAGTAGCAGGGGCATAACTGGGAAGGTCCTGAAGGTTGAGGCAGAGGGAGGTGTTGGATGGATGAGGGACCAAATATTTTGTGGGGCGAAAGACGATAATTATCCCCAAGTGCAGTAACATGTGCTAGAATCAGGCTGCAGCTGTTCAGAGCATCAAAGAATAAGATATGGGAGTTCGGCAATAAATCCTGTGAATCTGTTGGTGGGCAAGCTAGAGGCAGAGGCACACATTTCAGCTGGGGGGGGCCACCATTTGAGGGAGGGAGGTTAGTTAGTGTCTAGTAAAGCAGTTGCAAATTTCCATAATGCCATCACGGTAAAGCCTTTTGAACAAAAGGGTACTTACTGGGGTTTTCAGCTTAAGTCTTTTTTGGGTTTTATTCCATACTGATGGGAGTACAAATCCAAAGGTGGCTGTCCCGACTCATGTGAGTGCCCTGGGTATATTTAGCAGGAGTTGTGAGCAGCTTCTAAGGGAATAATTCCTGGGCACAATCGGAGACAGACAGTCGATGATGTATTGAGGGAGTTTGCCACTGAGGGCCCTAAGTGTCCAGAGTGCTGCATTAAAGTTGCGCCTATAGTGAAGTGAGGTCCAGCCCATGGCAGCATATAGTGCGCAATGATGGGTAGAGAAGGGGAGGTCAGTGATGAGGCATATAGCTCTGTGGTAGAGCGTATCCAATTTTCCAAAATAGGAAGCTGCAAAGCTACTGTATATGAAGTCTGCGTAGTCAATTAAGGACAGAAACGTGGCTTAGATTAGTCGTTTCTTTGCGTCTGCTGTAAGAAGTCTTCTTATCCTGTAAAAAAGGCCAAGTCTTTGCCTTAATTTTGTCAGCAAGTCTTCCAAGTGGTCAGTGAAGAAGAGTTTACAGTTGATCCAGACCCCAAGATATCTGAATTTTGGAACATACTCTAAGCACTCTCCCAGCATCGTGGTTATTGGGGGGAAGGAGTCAGTAGCACTTGTGTAGTTTGCGGGGGAAAATAACATGGCTTTAGTTTTCTTAGCATTTAATAGCAGTTTTTTATTGATTAGTTGGAGTTGCAGGAGGTTGAAATCTTTTTGTAGGTCAGTACATGCTTCTTTTGGTGTGGGACGACTCAGGTACAGCACTGTGTGATCCGCAAATAAGTGAATACTTGCATCCTTGATTCCCTCATCAATGTTGTTGATATATACTGCAAAGAGGAGGGGACCTAATATGGATCCCTGAGGGACACCTCTTTGTAAGAGTTTTAGGGCAGATAGTTCGCCATCCGCTTTCACCTGCTGGTATCTGTCTGTCAGATATTCAGAGAACCAGTTTAGAGAAGTAGCATCCAATCCTAGTGTTTTTAGCGAGTCGAGGAGCAGGTCGTGGTTGACTGTGTCGAATGCTTTGCTGAGGTCAAGAAACACAGCACATACTGACTTTTTATGCTCCAACTCCAGTTGCCAGTCGTTGGTTACTTTAGCTAATGCTGAGACTGTACTGTGGTTGGCTCTGAAACCGGACTGAAGGGGGTTTAGTAATTTTTCTGTCGATGAAGGATCTTAGTTGGCCATTTACTATTTTTTCCACTAGCTTCGAGAGTGTGGGTAGGAGAGAAATTGGCCTATAGTTATTAAGATCGCAAGGATCTCCAGATTTAAATAGCGGGATAACTTGTGCGATCTTCCATATTTGAGGGAGGGTACCTTGTCTGAGGGACAGGTTGAATAAATGAGTAATAGGCACTGCCAATACGTGGCATGCTATCTTTAGGAAGTATGGTTCAAGTGCATCTGTGCCTGCACTTTTCTTAGTAGCCAGGTGGAGAATTAAGTCTTCCACTTCCTTGAGGGAAATCGATGAGAATGAGAAATGTTGACTAACGGAGCCAACATTTGGTGAGGTCATCTCCAAGTTGGGTGTGCAGGCTACATGCAAATGAGTTGCTCCGGCCAAGCCTGCTGTATGGTGCGTGTTGAATGCCTGCAGTATCTCTTTTTTGTCATTGATTACTGTATTGTCAGAGGTAATTTTTGTAGGGAGCATATTTTGTGACATGGCTCCCTCCAGTTCTTTGATTGTGGCCCAGAATTTGGAAGGACAATTGGCTGAAGTATCTAGTTCTGCTTGGTAATAGCAGGCTTTAGCTTCCCTAATCAGTTTAGTGCAGCAATTTCTGGCTGTTCTAAAGAGGTGCCAATCTTCCTCTTTTTGGGATTTGCGGGCAGTTTTCCAGAGTTTATCCCTGGACAGCAGTACAGCCTTGAGATCTTGAGTGAACCAACGGCATTTCCTAGCCTTTATTCGTATTTTTGACAGAGGCGCATGTAGATTCATGGCATAGGTAATGATTTCATGTAGTATAGAATATGCAGTTTCCACTGTTTTAGCAAGGTAAAAACTTTGCCACAAGGGGGAGTTTTTTTAGGTCAAGTAGGTATGCCTTTGGGTCGAATGACCTGGTTGACCTTTTGGTGGAGAATTTGGCTGTAGTTGGCACTTTGTTGGCTGCCCAAACTCCAAATATTAGGCAATGGTCACTAATATCCGCATCAAAGGTTCCAACGTGGGAGAAGGAATGGGGTTTATTCACAAGCAGGACATCCAGAAGGGTACTTTTGGCTGTATTCTTTTTGTTGATATGGGTGGGTTCTTCGTTGAGTAGGGTGAAACCAAGGGAGTCGCAGAAAGATTTAAGTGGGTGACCGGCTTCCGACAGCCAATCATAGTTTAGATCCCAGAGGATAATTGTTTCCAGGGGGCTAGTGTCCAAGATAGTTGTAAGATAGGACAAGAGTTGAGTACCGGCAGACAGTGGTCTATAGCATCCTATGACTCAAAGTGCTAACGATGGGGATAGGTTGATTTTTATGTCCAGGCACTCAAATCCCACTACCAGTGAGTTAGAATTAAGTGTTGATGCCACAAATCTATTTTTAATGTAGATGGTGACCCCACCTCCTCTGTATTGCCGATCGCATCTAAAAATCTGGTAGTTAGGTATATTAATCACGCTATTTGGCATAGAGGGCTGAAGCCAGGATTCTGAGATAACAAGCACATCTGGCATTGTATGGGCGGTCCAAGCCTGGATAAGGGTGAATTTTTTCAGCAGGCTGCACACGTTAATGTGCATAAAACTAATACCTTTAAGAGACAGTGACTCAGAAGGGGAGGTAAGTTTATTTATGGACCCTAGATTAAGCTCGACATTGCCAGAGCAGAGTAAGAGGAGGAGTAGCAATTTTTTCAGGGATTCAAGTGAAAGGCAATGAGCTTGAGGCTTTTTTTGGCTTGGCATGGAGGAGGAACTGGGGTACCAAGCTTTGTCTTTTAATTTATGCAAGCCTAAGGACACTGAGGCTAATACTCTGGCTGTGTAATGTCAGTGGAAGTAACTCAAATTAATTAGAGCTAAGGAAGGAGGCACAGACAAACCTGCAATAGTTGCTCTTCGAGGTAGGTAGTCCACCTGGATCAGTTGGCAAGGAGCCTTGGCATAACATGTGATGTGTAGAGTCAAATTGGGAGAGCAGTCTTCAGGATGAGGATGTGGTGTACCCCCAGTCTCAAATGTTTGGGATAATAAGCCAGTAAGGGGTATGATACACAGTGCAGTCAGGAGAAGGAAGTGCTATGAGGCTGCCATAATTGCAGTTGTTGGGTAAATAAGGGAATTTTGATAACAAGAGTAGCTCGCCCGCTGCTGGTTGCAGGATTCCCCTGGCGGAACCCTGGCAGTAACAAATTGTTTTAGTAAGAAAGAGAAGGCAGGAGATTCATCAGGGATGGGAGTGGGCGGTGCTAACGGGTCTATATAATAGCACACAGGAGGGGAGATGAGCGAGTGGGCGAAAAATTGCGGTTTTGCCGTACCTCTCAAGTGGTGGAGTCCAATGAGGAGGTTTCGGGCAGCGACTTCATATCAGAGAAATAATTCCAGATCAATCTCATACGCAAAAAACAAATTAAGCCAGCTACTAAATTACAATATAACAGACTCCCAATGGTATATGTGCTGGCTTTCCTGCCATAAGAACTTTAAAGATATGTGTAGTTCACTTATACAAACAAAAATCCTTCACTTATGGTATAGGACCCCTGCGGTACTACAACATATGGGCCTAATGAATAACAATAACTGCTGGCGCTGCAACTCCCCTAATGGGGACCTACTCCACATTCTATGGCAATGCCCTCTTATAATGAATCTCTGGTGCACTACTTTTAACTTTGCCTTAAAAGTAATCGGTCAGTCTTTTACATTCGACCCTAAACATATTATATTGGGCATTTTTAACTCTAACAATAATACAATCTCCTCAGCTCAAAATAGATGGCTGAATTTATTATCTCTTCAAGTTAACGCCTTATACTTATACACTGGAAGACTGTTATAATTCCCAAATGTTCTGACATTCTCAAGAACCTATCTCAATATGCCTCCCTGGATCGTCTATCTCAAATCTCTTCCGGCCAACTTATGGCATTTAATAGATGTTGGCAGGACTATTTTAACTACTTAGAATCTTCACAAACTTCTAATACTTAATATATGGAATGTTAAAAAGATTATCTTCATTCAATTCCATCAAACAACCATTATTGTTATTGTCTCTCTTATCAGTTATCTTTCCTTCTCTTTCTATTTTATATTTTTTCTTTGTTTTCATTTCACTGGCATTTATCACATGCCTTGTTACCTCTACAACCTTTCCAATATATATGACATACATTTATGTAAGACAAGATTTAATAGTATCATTGCTATATAATTACTCTACGTTATCCCTCTCCTCTCTTCTCTAGTTGATCCTACACCTCATGTTAATTTTAGAGAGCTTAGACTAGATAAACTCATTTACAATATTGTAACCCTATAGTAGATCTTAGGCTATATAGCTCTCTCTCTATTCTAATGATGATGTTTAATAACCAACGTGTTGTCATATCCTGTTATGATGTCTACTTTTATAGTCTTCTACATGTGGAATTGGTTGTTTTATATTATAATAATAAAAAGATTAACCACAAATAAATAAATAAATAAAATTAACTCAGATAAGACCCAAGAATTATTAGTCAGTGGACCCCGTACACAGAAACTGACACAGGCACTCCTTTTCAGGTGAGTATCCACCAATGCAAGGTATCTGGGAATTCAGATCCCACTAAACCTGGCAAATTTATATCTCGTTAACTATAACAAATTTTTATATCTTGTTAACTATAACAAATTGATAAGAGAGGTATGTGAGGACCTACGTAGGTGGAATCTTCTGCCACTGTCACTACTGGGGAGAACAGAGTCCATCAGAATGAATATCCTGCTAAGGTTTTTGTTCTTATTTTGATATTTGCCCCTACATATACCTAAAATGGACTGGATAAAATTGGACAAAGCTCTGAGGGGGTTTGTTTGTAACCAAGGGAAACCCAGGGTAGCTTGGAAAATTCTCCAGAAACCAAAGTCACAGGGGGGTCTGGGGCTACCAAATTTAAAACTGTACTATGAGATGCATAGATCACATCATGGGTGGCATACCTCCAAAAGGAACCTGGTAATGTCTGGGTACACATGAGGACAGTACCACCACAATGGGGGGGGTCCTGAGTGGATTTTACCACCCCGTCAAATACCTTGTTGAAGGCGAAGCTGTCTAATCCATGGCAGGAACACTCATACAGAAGATGGGGAAAAGTTACAAAGGAGCTTAACATACTACAATCTCTCTCAAACCAAACAAAGATCTCCGAATACCATGGCTTTGAGCCTCCCAGACAGGACCATACATTCCACATCTGGCGTAGATATGGTCTGCTCCATTTTTCCCAATTTATGGCTCAGGATCAGGTTAAAACATTTGCCCAGATTCAAGAGGAATTTGGGGTACCTAAAACTCACTTTTTCAGATACCTCCAGGTGGTGTCCTTTTTACACCTGGATAACAACAAACAGAGAGTGCAACAAGACCCACACCCTATAGAACTTTTAATTAACAGAGCTGTAACCAATCCAGAGGAGGGACATCTGGTGTCTAATCTAGTAAAGGTATATGTGGGCAGTAGGAGAGGAGAGACCTCAAAGTGTCAGAAGAGCTGGGAAAGGGAGACAGGCCAGGAATTGGGGGATCAACAATGGGAAAAGATATGGGAGGGTGTTTTTCACACTTCAGCATCCCAAAATTGGGAGGAGTTTTGATGGAAAATCATAAGTAGATTTTTTAATACTCCCTCAAAAACCAAACACTTTGATCCTATGGGGTCAAAGCTTTGCTGGAGAAGGTGCGGACTAGTTGGCTTGCACTATCATATATTTTGGGATTGCCCTATTATTAGGCCTTATTGGGAAGAAGTGAAAAAGTTATGAGGGGGGTTAATGGGAATGGATACTCTGCCCTCTTTCAACCACCTGATAAGGGGGATCCCACCTAAGAGGAAAAGTACTAACAGTCAAAAATCATTTCAAGGGGTCCTGCTGGCCGCTGCCGGCAAGGCACTTCCTAGGAAGTGGTTATCCCCAGAACCACCAACTGTTCAGGAGTGGATAGACATTATTAAAAATATACAAACAAAAGAAAAGCTTGCAGTAAAGCTTCGTCTCCAGACAGATAAATTTAATGGAATATGGCTTCCATTTATGAACCTCATAGAGGAAAGAGAGGGTATTGCAGTTCTATCTCAGCAAGAATCCCTCTAAGCATGTAAAGTAGGGACCAATATTACCGAGTACATAGGTATTTTTTTTTTTTTGTAGACTCTGTTTGTACACTTGACATTCGGGGCATCTCTTGGGAATCCACACGTGACTCTGGGATCCTAACTGCCTGCCTGAACCACCCTCCCCAAGCTACTGTGTCAAGGTCAGGACTCCAGTCTCTCCGGACCCTCTTGGGTGATTCCAGAGTCCCAAAATTCATGTCAGGTACTGCCGCCGGCTTTGGACATGTGGACCCAGGCCCCTCGTGGTTCCGTCATCACCCCAGTGGCAGGGGATTTTTCTAATTTTTCCCGGAACCCACCCCCCCAAGCTCGGACATGCAATGACATCTGAGACATCTGCCGCAGCTCCCTCCCTCTAAGCATCATGCTCAACGTGCGCACATCCTCCGGCTTCCACCAGGGGACACTGTTGCACCAAGCCATCCCTGGATCCCCTCCTCAGAGAGAGTTGAGCAGTCCACAGATGCTCAATCCACTCTCTCCCTGGTTGACCCCAGGCAGCCCGGGCTCATTCACAAACCCAGGTCGACAGTGTGGCGCAAGGTGTGGCGTCCAGCACCTCAACCCTCAGCACCACTGGGCCGAGGACATAGGTAGTTTAACTTAGGAATGTTGTTCTGTAATTAGAAGTAGACAGAGAAATTTCAGACTAAATGAAATGCCAGCCAAACAATCCAAATAAAAAAAAATTGGTTTTATTCTTTTAATTTTTATTTAACACGTAAGTTATGTTATTGCTGTGTTTAAGCAATAGTCTATACATATTTATAGAAATGACTGAAAGGCACATGATCAGTTTAAATGATTACTTGTGGCACACTTAGATCTACAGGTGAACTCTGGAAAAGATGGACTGGGACAGCTCAACCTATAATAGAAAGAAAAGAAAGCAAATACGACATGACATGCCAAAATTATTATGCGTAACATTAGGAGTGTCTAAAATTTTTTCTTTTAATGTTTGTCATACCTAATTGAATGGATTTGGGATACCAGTGTAATGATAAGTGTACTTGTATTAACTGTGCTATGGAATAATAAACTTTATAGATAAAAAAAATGAACAGTGACACTATCAGTTCATTAGCCGAAAGGTGATTTTGAACAGCGATTGTGCCATTTGGCACCACAGGTGTGAAAACACATTTCAAACAGGATGTAAAAAATGACGGCTGTACTGTTCATGAGGAGGTGTAAAACAATGGTAATGTTGAAAATCTGGAATGAAAATATAAAAAAATTGGTGAAGTCACGAGCGTGTGTAGAAACTGCGCAATACACACCCATAATGCAATTATTTGGGGGATTATTTACACCAGATTTTCAACATAGGCATTTTTGGGACCTCTGCTCATGAACATTGGCACTGTGATTTTCTTAATCTGTCCCAAACGTTGATTTCGCACAGTGACCATGCCCATTGTGTGCCAGATGTGCGAAACCACATTTTAGGTAGGATGTGAAAAATGACAGCTGTACTGTTCATAAGGAAGTGTGCAAAAATGGCGATGTTGAAAATCTGGACAGAAAATATTAAAAATTCTCGAAATTATGAGTGTGCATGGAAACTGGGCAATGCACGCTTGCAACATAGTCATTTTGTGGAATGTTGTCACCAAATTTTCAACATAGGCATTTTGGGACCTCCATCCATGAACAGTGTCACTGTGATTTTCATAATCTGTCCCGAACATTGATTTCCCATAGCAACCACGCCATTATGCGTCGGATGTGTGAAAACACATTTTGGGCAAGATGTGAAAAATGACAGCTGTACTGTTTATAAGGAGGTGTGAAAAAATGGCAATGTTGAAAATCTGGAGTGAAAATATTAAAAATTCTTGAAGTTACGAGTGTGCATGGAAACTGTGCAACTCACGCTCGT
Organism: Neoceratodus forsteri; assembly: GCA_016271365.2. Classification (NCBI taxonomy): domain Eukaryota; kingdom Metazoa; phylum Chordata; order Ceratodontiformes; family Ceratodontidae; genus Neoceratodus; species Neoceratodus forsteri. Next base: position 533,414,407 of record CM057449.1, on the reverse strand, counting down.
AACACAGTTATTGTTTGGGAATTTTTCCATCAAATTTGCAACATAGGCTTTTTGGGAGCCCACCTCATGAACAGTGACACTGGTTCATTGCACTGGGCTCCAGAGGTAAGTATGGGGTGAGGGGGGCTGTGGAAAGGTGGGGTGCACAGAGGGTGGGTGCGGGTTGTGGGAGGGGGCCACCGCAGACGAGGTTCCGTTTTTTCTTTTACAGGTAAAAAAAATAAAAAACACATTGCAGGAAGGTTTTCTTAATTACAGAGACATTTGGCACACTGGGGTGGGCTCCCAATGTGCCACCTGGGTGTTTTTTGGGGGGGGACTGGAGTCAATTGGGATTGGGCACCCCATTGGCAAAAAAGAAAACTTGAACAGCCGGAGGATGAGCCAAGGAACGAGGGAGCAGGGAGGACAGCAGCAGAGGGAGGAAACAGGAGGGATTTCTTTTGTAGCTGGAGGGTGAGTCAGGGAATGAGGGAGTGGGGAGGACAGCAGCAGAGGGAGGAGGCAGGAGGGATTTAATTGGCAGTGATGTGCAGGAAGGACGGAGAAATTACGTGATGTCAGTATGCTAAATACACACACATTATCACCGCTGATTGCAGCGGTGGTTTTCTTTGAACTGAACACCACTGCAGCCACAACTGCTGTCATAGACAGCTCGCGCATCCATTGGTGCAGTATAGTCGCACCTGTCAAACAGAGCACTGCGTAAGACAGGAGGGTCACACACCTCCAAAAAGTAGTATGGTGGCAATATGTTTCTTGTGCATGTGCTTCAAGCAAACATAAAAATGATTGTGAGCTGACAAAGCCCAAAAGAAGACGGATTCATTTGAAGTTAATCTTCTGCAAATATTATTGACAAGTATCTGAACTGCCTAAATCTCAACATTTGTTGGTGTGGACAGTTTTTCTTGGAGGTTCTGTCTGATGTCATGTGGCATACATGATGCTTGAGTTACTGCATATGTAATCCAGACAAAAATTAATGTGTTAGACCTATACACAGGAGTGGAAATGTGGAGGCTCCTTGTTTTTCTTGCTTATTTTAGATCCCATAGTGGATCTGTGCATTGAATCTTTGTGTGTCTGGCAGCTGGGACTGCTGTGTTGTTTGTCTTTGGATCATTGAAACACTCTACCAATCTGCCACCTGTAACTTAGCGATTCTGTCTATTGGCACATAACTGGGCACTTATGCCCTATGTATGTGATCAGGCCATAGATAATAAACTTGATCTTTACATTATGACTGTGTTTTTCCTATTATGTTTTCCTTAGTGCTGAATAGTCTTTGCACAGAGCACCTTTATTGTATTTTAAGTTACTTGTTGCACTTTTTAGCTCATTAGTTTATTATTTCTTTAGGTTTCTGGGGTTGGCTACCTAGATAAACAACGTAAACATTATTAATATTGACTCTATGACATCACAACCAGGCAACTATTTATGGGATGACTCTAGCTTCTTACCCCGGCCCAATGACAAAGATCCATCGAGTGAACCAAGTGAAGCATCGGAGCACCTGACGGTGTATTTATAGGTACATTTTAAATCCAGCCTGAGCTCTTTGCTCAATAAAATTACCTTAGCATCTGAATTTTCTCTCAGCCTGTAATTTTTTTGTTGTTATCATGTGCACCGCTTCTGCAGCTCATTTGTAGTGGGGGGTTGCCAGCTGCGGCGGTAGCACCAACACACCTGCACTGCTAGTGCTGGTCTCTGTCTGTGTGTGGTCCTTTCTTTATGTCCACTGCCTCTAGTATAAAACATTCCACAGGTTCACCACATTCTGGGAGAAGAAGGGATTCCTGTTGTCGTCCCTTGACTTTACCACCTCTGAGCATCAGGGCATGTTCCCCTTTCCTGATGGAGGACACCAGATAAAACATCTTAGTCTGTTTAATTTTGTCAGTACCCTTGAGTATGGGGAAAACTGAGATCATGTCCCCTCACAGCCTCCTTTTCTCCAAATAAAGTTTTTTAACTTACATTTGTATTGAGTGACTAACAGGCATACATTGTCACAATTGAGTTAATTTGCCATTAAGGAACTCTCTTGCACATATATCACAACAAGACTAAGCAATGAAATCTAATCCCTCAAGCTATGCTAGACTGTACATTCTTATCAGACTGTGAATGACGTTTTCGAGTGCACTGCGACCAAAACATCTCACCTGGCTCACTACAGCAAGTTCTCGACCACCACTTCCAGGAAGACCTAAACTACTTTGCTCTGCTGCTGCCAGGGGACATGGCCAAGCACCCCATATCTGGGGGTGCAAAGGCCTTCACCAAGTACACTAGCACCAAGTAAAGGGGAACCACAGGGAAGCAACACACATCCAAAAACACAATGGTCCTTTTAAGACTCAGGATTGTAGTAGTAGGGAGGGGAATGGTGGGGTGGATAGTGAGGGCTGGTACCCGGTATAGACAGTACGTCCTAGGGTTTGCTAGGGAACTATGGGCAGTCTGGATGGACCATTGGGCTTTTTGTTCTATCATTGTCTATATTTCTATGTTTCTATCATTCACATATTTTTATCAAAATACTAGAATAAATAATTGAAACATCACAGTAACTAATCACTAACATTGTGAGGGCAATGTCTACTTCCCAGTAAAATTAAATATTTGTGTATGCAGGGGCAATTGCTTAATGTGTTGTGTACCCCCACAACACATGTGGCACACTGGGAGCCCACCTCACTGAGCCCAAATGTATGTGTTTTTTCTTTTTTCCCCCATACCTACATCAGGGTGCCCAATCCCTGTGTCATCACCATGTACCCCTCAACTCATGTGGCATACTGGGAGCCCACTCCAGTGTGCCCAAATGTATGCTTTTTTTCCCCCTGTGAATAAAGAAACTGTCCCCTGATGTGTTTTGTGGGTCTTTTACCTGTAAAAGACAACAGTCCCTTGTCATTGCCCCAGTCCCCTCCCCATCCCCACCCTCCCACTGAGCACCCACCCCCCTGAACCCCTCCCCTTACCCTATACTTACCTCCAGAGGTCGTCGCTGTCATCCTCTGGCTCGGGACACGTCTGAACTCTTCAAAGCCAAACCACAAACTGAAGTATCAAAGTAAGCTATAATGGCAGTCAATGGGGTTTTCAATTTATGTTGATAAATCAGCCATTTTTTTGAATTATGGCCCCAGATTTTAACATGGGGTTTTTGGGAACCCACCTCATGAGCAATGTCACTGTCATTTCATTACTCTGTCCTAAAAGGTGACTTTGCAGTCGCTATGCAGAATCACCTTTCGCGACTGTTTAATGAGATGACAGTGCCACTGTTAATGAGGTGGGGTCCCAAAAAGCCCATGTTGCAAATTTGGTGAAAAAATTCCAAAAAATGACTGCATTGTGAGCATGCATTGTGCAGTTTCTACACACACTTCTAACTTCAACATTTTTTAATAGTTTCACTCCAGATTTTCAACATTGCCATTTTTGCACACCTCCTTATTAAAAGTATAGCTGCCATTTTTCATATCCTGCCCAAAATGTGTTTTTACACCTGTGGCACAGAATGACGCGTTTGCTCTGTGAAATCATCTTTCGCGACAATTGAACAAAATGACACTGGCACTCTTCGTGAGGTGGGGTTCCAAAAAGGCCATGTTGAAAATTTGGTGCAACGCCTCCAAAAAATGGCCAAGTTACACCCAGGCATTCAAAATTTTCTATGCACACGGGTAACTTTGGTCATTTGGCAGCTCATCACAGCTGTATCGGCTCTGGCTAGAGTTTTTTTGTATAGGGAATCCATAGGAATAGAACTGCCATCCTGTCCCCTGGCCCCACCAGTACAATCTGCAGTGAATCCCCCCCCCCGAGTGGAGGAGGAGCCCACGTTTCAATGCGACAATGGACCACACCAGAGAGAAGGAGGGAGAGAACAAGAAGGGGCAGGAGGAGAAGGCAATTATCAGCATCAAGGACAATACCACAGTTACAGGAGAACACAATACCAGCTGAGACCATATGGGAGCCGGAGGAGGAAAGAGGTAATGAAATTTCAAATGCACCAATAATAAACTTGTCTAAATATGTTTTAAGCATCGATTAAATAAATTTACTTTCAAAGGGCCTGAAATTTGACATACAACACCTATTAATGAAGTGCAAATGCAAATAGACTTTAACTTGTCATGCTGAAAACTGAATCTGAGAGTATTCTTCTACAAAAAAGATACTACTAAAAGTACAAGTCAAACTGTCCCTTTTAAACCCAATTCCACTTTTTGCCCCCACCTTGTGTGGCTATATCCGTTTTTAAAGACTTAGTGGAATGTGACCTTGAGCAACTCTTTAAAGACCCCCTGACCTTCAGCTTTTCAAAATATTTCTGCAAGTGAATGAACAGTCCTCAGAAAGCTACAATAGAATCATGAACTAGCAATAAAAGAGGCTGATAAAGGGGACTGTGTTGTTAATACAGAATAAGGAGGACTATGTGAGAGAAGCTATGTGTCAGCTCAATAACACCATATTTTATAAAAAGTTGAATGAAGACCCTACTGCAGATTTAAAATTTTGCATTGATGAAACCATTAGAAATGCTTTCGACAGGTGTCATTACTGACAAAGCCACAGACTTTCTGATTAACAAGAATCCAGTGAGAGACACTTTTTACACTATTCCAAAGGTCCGTAAAGATAAAAAATAACCCTCCAGGTCATCCAGTCATAAGTGGGATTGGGTCTTTGACAGAATGTCTCTCACAATACCTAGACTCGTTTTTGAGACCACATATGGAAACATTGGCATCATACGTTAAGGACACCAAACCCATTCTACAGATGTGTGATCATTTGGACCTAGGAGAAGATGTTTTACTTGTTACCCTTAACACTGAGTTCCTTTACACCAGCATCCCACATGAAGGGTTGTTGGATGCAGTCACTGGGTTTTTAAACAAAAGAACAAATGACACAGACCCACCCATTGATTTCTTAATAAAACTTTTGGTGTATATTTTAAAGTTTAATATGTTTATGTTTGACAAAATGTACTTGCAGGATAAAGGAAACCCAATGGGGGCCACATGTGTCCCGTTGGGAGCCAACCGTATGTTGGTAGTTGGGAGAATGAATTTGTCCTTAACAATATTAAATAATCAATTTTTTGGAAAAACACTATACTGGGACACTTTGTAGATGGCGTGCTGTTGTTTGGAAAAGGCACATCTGAGAAAAGGAACAGTTCATTGAATTCATGCATGCCACCAATTGTAATTTAAGATTCACGTACTGTATAATCAGAGTCAGGAAAGCATTTCTTATTTGAAAGTTTTATTAAGTAAAAATGAGGCAGGGGGGTATGGACACAGATCTATACTGAAAAGAGGTGGATGGCAACCCTCTGTTACTGTCCTCTAAATGACATCCACCACACATCACCAAAATCATTCCTACTGGACAGTTCCTCTGAGTCAGGAGGAACTGCAGTACAGAAGCAGCATTTGCCAGAGGAACCAGTGATCTGACACAATGCTTGCAGGAAACAGGATATAGCCATGTAAACATTGAAAATGCAAAAAATGGCAACAAGTACTAGGGGTAGATCAGATCTCCTCAGAGAAGACAGCAACAATGTGGTTAGTACCGACTGTTCTAATTTTGCCACAACATACTCCTCACAGGCATTGTCTTTTACAAATATTGTAAAAAAACATTGGCATGTTCTAGGGAGTAATGAGGGACTAAAGGGCGTATCGGAGGCACCTCTGCTGATGTCTTTCAGACATGAACCAACTTTAAAGACTCTTTTGATGCATAGTGATTTTGTGGATAAACAACCACAAACTTGGCTTAATGTAAGCAAAGGCTGTTTTCAGTGTAAGAAGTGTGTATATTGCCAGCATGTGAAACCGCGTAAAAAATTCAGTAGTGTAAACACAGATAAGGAATTTGAAATAAGGCAGGCAACTAACTGTAATATGGTCGGTGATATTTATTTACTGTTAGCTCAGTGCTCATGCTCTGCTTTTTACATTGGAAAGACCACCAGAAGTTTTAAGTTGAGGATAGGGGCGCACGTAAGGGCTATTCTACATGGTAATGCCATATATGGCACTGCAGCACACGTAGCAAGTGCTGAAAATAAATCAGAACATTGTTTTTCATTTGTGGCAATTCATAAAGTAAACCCCCAACCCAGGGGAGGAAATTTTAACTATTTCATTTTAAAACAGGAGACCTTCTGGATATTCAAGCTGAAAGCTACAATAAAACCAGGTCACAATGTGGGTTTCGAATGCTGCCCTTATTCGGAGAAAAAATAACAATGGGTTTCAATCCATGTTTTTTAAAATAATAGATACTTGTTTCATCAGCAGGACTTGCTCCTTTATTAATTTCAACATTGAGGTTGTTTTTAAATTACGCTGTTCTTTGGTGCTCCTGATGTTTATGTGTCCCTCTCCCCCAACACACACACACTTACTTGTTTTTAATAGAGTTCAGGCTTTCTTATGACATTAATGTGTACTATGTGTTTAAAGCAGCTGTTAATACATGTGTTATCCAGTCTGTTAAGTGTGTTCTACAGCTATAGAATTAACAATCAATGAAGGAATGACCAATGAGTTTGAAATTGTAATCGTGATGTCATGGTGAATGCCATTTGCTGTTGTACTATTTATTCTGTCTCAGTATGTGCACACCAGCATTTGATAAAGGACTGCTGAAGTCCAAAATGCATCAGGCATGTGCAGTTTTAATTCTGTTTTATTCCCAATGTGGGATTTTAATAAATATTCATTGCTTTTATATAAGCTGCGGTGTCTAGAATAATTGGTTTTGTGAGTGCCCATCTTCCAGTTGGTGTTGTTCTTGCTTTTTGCCGTGAGCACCCCTACCCCAGTGCACACCTTTTTTGTCTAAATGCATTTAATATTACCATTTTGTTTTGTTTTCAGACCATATGCTGACATAGCACCTCATTTTTTTGTTCTTACATTTTATCTGACTGTAGCAGTCTCATATTTTAGTCAGAGGCAGGCTACAGTAATAATAATAGTCTCAAATGCTGACTGCAGACTTACTTACTGTATGTGTGAGATCCCCATACCTATCACAGTGGCTTCTCAATGGAGCAGTAGAGATCAGAAATTAGGAGACAGGACAATGAATAGCTGTAGTAGTAGTAGTAGTAGTAGTACAGTAGTAGTTTTATTTAATTATGGCACCCTTCTCCAGATGCTCAGGGCACCATCACAAACAGGAAATAATAAAATAACACCCCAATATAAGATAATAAAAATAGAATATAATGATATAAACTAAACTTCTACATGCAAATATAAAACTAAAGATGAAACTGAATACCAAATAACAAGCCACTCATAAATAAACAATTCAAACACCAAATGCTTGAAGAAACAGAAATGTTTTAAGTCCTTTTTTAAAGACTTCCATTGAGGGGGCCTCCCTAAGGACCTTTGGTAATGAATTCCAAGTAACGGAACAGCCACTTCAAAGGCTGTATCCCCAAACATTTTAAATCTGATCCTGGTGACAAGAGGCCTTCCTTGGGAGAATGGTGGGGACAAGCAGGAAGATAAGGATGCAGGAGTTCACAGAGGTAGCTGGACCCCGACTGTGTAGAGCCTTGTTGGTTAGCAGACCAACTTTATAGGAGATACACCACTTAACTGGCAGCCAGTGCAGTTCCTGCAGAGCAGGGGTAATGTAACTCGTCCTGGGAAGGCCAGTGAACAACCTTGCAGCCGCGTTCTGCACTAGCTGCAGGCATCACAGTGTACCTCCATTGACCCCAAGGTAGAGGAACCTGAAACATCAGTCTCTCAGCCTTATGACTCACAAAATGGGCAGACTGGGTGGGCAAGCAACCCTGATCTGCTGTCAAATTCTATGTTTCTATATTTCTAGAGTACTTGTTTTTCAGGTATTCTAGTTAGGCAAGTCAAGGAAACATTTACAGTATTTTTTTGGCACCCTTTGCAAATGGCTCAGAGTGCCTTACCAAGAGAACAGACAGTAAAATGTCATACATTGATAAATAAATAATGAATAAATCAATAAATAACAAAACTAAGTGCAGCAGACAAGTTCAAAATAGCAGGTTTTTAAGGCTGCCTTAAAAGCATCCACTGTGCGAACCAGTTGAACATCAGATGGAAGAGAGTTCTATAGAACCAGCATAGCTATCCCAAAGGTTCTATCTCCCAAGAGCTTTGATCAGGAGCGAGGAACTGTGAGGAAACCTGCATAAGTGGAGAAGAGAGGACACACAGGGGTTTGAGGAACCAAGAGCTCTTTCATGTAGTCAGGACACAGTTCACCTAGGACCTTATACTGTATGCAGTCAAGCAAATCTTGAAGTTAATATGCCACCAAATTGGTAGCCACTGCAGATTCTGCAGAGCCAGCATTATGTGCTCATTACGAGATGTTCTGGCCCCAAGCAGGGCTGCAGCATTCTGAACCAACCCTGGGCAGAGTATAAAGCTTCCAAACAATCCTAACTATAGAGCATTTTAATAATCCAGTCTCAAGGTGACAAAGACATGTACTGTCATGACCAGGTCCCCCAGCGTAACATGGGGTTTGATCTGGGTGATATTGTCTAGATAGAAAAAGCTACTATGAACTACAGCTGACATCTGATGTTCAAGTGTCCACTTGCAGTCTAGAGTGATACCCAGATTCTTTACCGCATCCACATCTCAAAGTGTGCTGCCATTTAAAGATGGCAACCTGATTAGAACTACAGGTGGTCCCAGCTATCCAATACCTTGGGGTACAGATTCCATCCCATCTGTCACAGCTATACAAATTTTCAAGCTGTGAGATAAGACTCTGTAGTTTTTATTGCATTTTATTAGCTAGCATGATATCTTTTTATTTATGTATATGAGGAATGTTGTTTCTGAATGTGGAAAATATTGTTAATAGCATTAGTCTGTTACTGCTTTATGTATTTTAATTTTTCTTGTTTCTTTTGGAAAATAAAAACTTTTATTAAAAAAAAAAACAAAATGAACTTTCCTCTATTCCTGGCCAAAATCAAAACTGAATGCGAGAGGTGGGAAGCGTCACCACTCTGTCACTCGCAGTCTGAATGTTGTAAAAATACGTACTCTAACCAAATGTCTATATTTGTTTCAATAACTTCCACAAAGGTTTTCACACAGCTGACTAGTGTAGTACATAGGTTTCTGTGGGGTGGCAAACCAACAAGAGTAAAAAGATCTATTTTGCAGGTTCGGGCCCATGAGAGTGGATGCAGCCTACCACATATCAAAAATTACTGATGGGTCTCCCAGCTTTGTTATTTCCCTAATGATGATTCCCCAGAGAAACCAGCTTGGGTAACCATGGAGGATGAAGACCTGAGGTTAGACCCGAGGAGGGGATTGCTCTTGGCAGCTCTGAGAAAAATGGTGCTCCTCATATAACAAACCCTTTTACCAAAGTAGTGGCAACGGTATGGCTAACTTCTCACAAGTTTCTGACTTGGTCCAGGGGAACCTCAGGGCAGTCCTCATAAAGAACAGCCCTGAAAGGTATGTCACAGTATAATGTTTTATGCACCAGATCCCACTAAAGTGGGAAAAGCTGGGCCTCAACAATATCAGCCAATCATTTACGGGGGACACTTTGTGATTTTTGAAGGCATTCAAGGAGAATTAACCTCCTGGCAGGTGGTCTTTTTGCATAGCTGAGAATAAGACACATGTCTAGTGGAGAAGTACTAGCCACAAAGAGATGTGGACTATATCCTACAGCCTGATTTTCCCCAATGGAAGAGGAACTCTACAAGCCTAAACCTCTTCTCAAGCCTCTGTCAGTGTATTATGGATTACTAAGAGGGGTGCCTCCCCCTTCCGGATCTGTCTATCCATAGCCAATGGGAGGAAGATCTTAGTACTCCAGTCACAGATGAGATGTGGAGTACAGCAACAGCCCATTTATTGTCTTATTCTAGGAATAATAAGCTTAGGCAGATACAGCTTGTTTATGTGTAACAAACTTACTTCACCCCTGTGAGGCTTCCTAATAGATGCCCTGAGAAATCCCTCCACCACCCACTGTGACCAAAATGGCAGGTAAAAGGAAGTGCATTCTTGCACATGACTCTGACCTGCCCCTTGATTATGCAATTCTGGTATGCAGTCCATGAAAAAATGGAGCAAGTCCTGCAGGTTAAACTGCCCAAATCCTCCCCTGGAATTGTTATTAGTGACAGATCTACTGAAAACCATAACAGACTAGGACATGCTTCCATGCTGTTGTCCATAGCTCTCATAAATGCATGGAAAACCACAGCAACTGTGGCTCAATGGCCAACAGTGGGGGCTGCTGTTTAAAATTAGAGAGGGCTCTGCTCACAACAATGGGCATAAGGAGCTCTTAAAAAAATTTGGAAACCTCTTTTAGCAGCTAAAGATTCTGGTATCTGACCGACACAGATTACCCACAACCAGTCCACAATAGTCTAATTGGATGCTCAACATACTCTTAAGTGCCAATACCCTATCCCAGGCTTAAAGAGCTGGTGACATGTTCAGGAGAACTTTAGGAAAACATAATATTTAGGCACTGTCCAGCTTGCATTTCCAATTAGTTCTGTATATCTCTGCCCCATTATTTAGTAGTGAGGTCATTTGTATGAAAACAGGATCTTTGCTCCTGAAGAGTTCATCTATTCCTGCTGCTTTCTCCTTACCTGAAGTTACAGAGCACTGCTTATGACATCACAGTTACTCCCATGGAAACAGACTGTGATGTCACAGCAGAGGATTATGACTTGAAGTAGGGAGTAAGCTATAGAGGTAGATTAACTCAGAGTGAACTCTAAGGGACAACAGTCCTATATTTTTACACATTTCTTAAATAATAAATTATGGGGAGGAGAAATATATCAAATATAAATGAAATGCAGGCAGAATTGTACCTAATTATGTTTTTTAAAGTTTGCTGTGAGGCATCAGTAGCTCTGTAAAGATGGGGTAAAATGGAATCTGGGCTTTGCCCTTAATGTAGGGACTGGGTATACTGAAGCATAAAGCTTTCAGTTGTGGTAAGCCTATGCATTCGACTGTTACTCATGTATACATAAAATATTCACACCTGTTTTTGTACTCACTTTATCCATTGAATGATGTTACCTAGTAACTGCTACAAGATACTACATGCTTGAAATGTTAAAATGGTTATTGATCTGTATGTTTACCTGCAGCACCATACCTCTGATCATCTCAGTTAGTGGCAACATGTACACAGAGAACAACATGGGAGTCAGGACTGAGCTTTGAGGCACTCCACAGTTGAGCACAACAATACAAAAGATGAACGTATCTACTAAAGTATCACCTGCTGTGCCTTCCTAGTTCAGTAGTACTCCAACTAGTGTAAACGTGTGCTGCCCCACATAGTGTCTCAGGTGACCTAACTGCACTCCATGATCCACAGTGTCAAATGTGGATGAGAAATATGTAAGGATTAAGATAGACGGGTGCCCTCTGCCTCTTGCAGTGAGATCAATGAAGTACTTTGATGAGAGCAGTCTCAGTGCCATGCAGGGGCCAGAAGCCTGACTGGAGAGGTTTGTTGATGTCATGTTGAACCAAGTGAGCCTCAAACTGCACTGCCACCACCTTCTCGAGCACATACTCTAAAAAAGGGAGGTTCAAAACAGGTCTGTAGTTCATGAGACAGTCAGAGTTCAAATATGGTTTAACCAGAAGGGGTATGACCACAGCCCTTTTTAGTTCTGCGGAGAAGATGACTTCTGTAAGGCAGCACCTGATAATCTCAGTGAAAATGGGCCCCAAGAGTTTCTGACAACCACTCAGCAGCAAAAGAGCTCTGAGGTCCAAAATACAGCAAGTGGGGTGCAGCCCAACAAAACCACACTTCCTCTTCTACAACTGACTGGAACTCTGCGCAAGATAGCGGATTGTCTAAGCCCCTCACCAACTGGTTACTGCAGGCACATAACAGACCACTTGAGGAGATCCCAGTCTGTATCGTGGGCACCATGTCACCAAAGGATTAGTTAAACTCTTTGCACTTTGCTATTGAAAAGGTTTGTTTGGACTACAGATGGGAGGGGGCAGTTAATCAGTCTGTGGTACAGAAGAGCTGAGCTGTATGATTCTTTGCTGCAGCAAACGCCTTTGACAGGAATGCTGTCTTTTTCACTACCATGGTGAGCTACAGCAGGATGTTGCAGGGCAATCATGATAAGGTGCCAGGGAGTCCAAGGCAGCCATAAGGGCTATGTTATAGCACTCCATAGCCTTCTTAGCTCCCATGGCTCAAGATGTGATCATGCCCAAGATGTCCAGTTCCACTTGAAGATTGTTGGGCTTCAAGCTGTACCTTGGGTGATACAGGATCATCTCCATTAGGGGAGTAATACTAAGGGAAGGGGGCTCCACAAAGAAACAACACATCATAATGATTCAACCAAATGACCAGATCTATCTTGATCTCACTTACAATGAGAAGACCACTTCCAAGGTGTCGCCATGCTGTTAAGTACCAGAGAAAATTGCCTGTGCAAGGCCCAGTGATGATGTAAACTGGAGAAACATAGAAACATAGACATAGAAACATAGACTTTGACAGCAGATAAGGACCGCTAGGCCCATCTAGTCTGCCCATTTCCCTACCTACAGGATAGGCCGCAGATCCTATTTAACCAACAGCCTATATCTTCCTGCCCCCCACAAGAATTGCCTTATGTCTGTCCCATGCATTCTTGAATTCTCCCACAGTTTTAGACTACACAACTTCCTCAGGAAGGCTGTTCCATGCATCCACTACCCTCTCTGTCCTCATCAATCCATCAGCATGTAAACAAAAATGGATTACAATCTGAATGAAGTAAATTGATTACCAAATAATTGATTCCCACTACATGTAAACATACAGTAGTAATACTGTTTCTGTCTATCAAATACTAACATTTTTAGAAAGGTACGTCACTACACAAATCTAATGCAAATCTGCTGTAGTCAAAGAATTTATTTTGTTTATTATGACTTGATATTATTATCAACATTTGATTTTGTTTACATAATATTCCTTAAAGTTGAAATTCTTTTGCCGTTCTATTTTATTTATTGGTTTAATTGTTGCTTTACCTCTGAAGGATCCTGAGCCCCGTACAGCAGCTTATTACTGCTGCAGGCAAAGGATACTGAGATTCCTCAAAAGAGCCAAGCTGCCACAGGTGTTCCAGAGAGTAGACGTGCCTAAAACAGGCAGACAAAACAAAATGACAAAGCACATCATACCTGCTGTCTACAAAACTAAGGACATAACACTATAAGTTAAAAACAAATCACCCACAAAGAAAAACTTTCATCTCACCGTTCACTCCCCAATACACACAGTAATACAAATAATAACTACTGTATACAAACACTCCCCATGCAAACAAGAAAAATACACAATTTTTATGACCAAGACTGGTTAAGTCCAAGAGCAGAGCCCGTGGTACCAAAGTTCTACAAAATCAGCATAGATTGAAAGATCAACAAAATAACTAAAAGTGTAACATAAAATGCAAATACATTGGAATGCCTTACCTGCTGCCACCAGGTGAGGAAAGCAGTTAAAGCAGGTCTCAGTGAATAAGCAGCCCCATATCCTGAGAACAGTTCATTAAATCGCTAGCCACAGTACTTAACACACACTATTACTTTTATACTCAAGCACATTAAGTTGGTTTATACTGCTCAACACTGCGCTTTTTTGACACTCTGGGTATAGCTTAGCCTTTTTAAATGGGAGAGCAGAACAATTTTTATTTCAGCAACCAAGACTATTATTTAGTACGCTTCACTGTTTTGAGAGCTGATGTTTTCCATGTGTCTTTACTTTAAAAAGCATTAAATGAGTGTATGTTTTTACTAGGTTACTAGTTTTTATTTTCTCAAGCCTGAGTCTGCCCAGGTTCACATGGTACCTTACCCAGTGACTTTCAATGTTAGCCTAACTCACACGGATGTCAGCTCATGCTTCATCTTTGCTTCACCTTCTGATGATGAAGTAAAAAAATCTTGGTGATGTTTTTTGTGTACGCTGGTCTGATAGAGAGAGAGAGGGGAAACAGTAACAGTGAAAGGTCTTGGAGAGCCTTACGTAAGGCTACCTTTAGTGTGGAGATGGTGTCTGTGTCATGAAGGCTGTTCAATTCCCATGTAATTTCTGACAAATGGGTTGCTGGCACTCTTGCATGTGAATAGATTCAGAGTAAAATGAAAAGGCTGTAAAAGGAGTCAGCGGGTAAAAATGGTGAGGGAGGTGCACAGAATGGTTGCAGTAAATAAAAACAGGATATGCAAACTGGTATTCAGCATGGATTGCCAAGCTAGTCTATTTGGTATTCCATGCATGACTTCTAGTATACACGGAACACCGAACAGCAGTACATTTTGAGCCCTGCAAATGAATATTGATTACAGTAATATCAATGTCCTCCTACATGTCTGGTAGCATTATTGGAGGACTGAGGATTCTCCCCATTACAGCAGATTTAGAATAGTATTATGTTAAGCTAATATTGTTGCTGGAATCACAGGTTCAAGTAATGGCATTTCAGGCCTGCACTTGTGGGTAATAACTGCTTTTTTTGATTTGTTAATCTCTGGGGGTAGGGGAACGGCCCCCAACATAAACAAATAAAATGATGTATTAAAAGGTCTATTCTGCCCTAATACACTTCTTATCATAACCACTACCCTGACTCGCATAGCTACATCCACTCTCACTACACTACATTAATGCTGTGGGGGGGGGGGGGGGTCTTTTGGCTTCCACTAATGCCTTTCACTATATTGAAATGCTGTTAAATGCTATTTAAATGCCTGGATTAGTGTAACACTCTGAAACTGGGCCTGTTTGGAGTGCTTGTTGCCACCTACAGCTAGTTCAGATCACAGTAGCCAGGTTGATGACATCAAGCCTTTCAAACCATATTACACAAGTGTGGCATGATCTGCACTAACTGACAGTTAGCCTTACATGCAAGGTGTGTGTGATTCCTTTTAAGGTCCCAAATGGACCATACCTTTGCTGCCTTAGTGACCCCCTAGTCTCAAATGTGACACACCATTCCCTCCATCGTGCAGAGGCAGATTGCCTTTCTGCACCAAGGTCACAACTAAAATCACCCTACGAGGGCAAAACATATATAGTAACTGAAAGTGCTGTTAGTTTCTCTATATTTATCAGCATCTCTGGAGTGGTTCCATGTAGTCTTGAAGATCCATCTGCTTAGTATGGCCTTCTCAGAATGTTAATAATATACCAAAAAGGACTGGGGTCTCTGCTTGTATTTAATATTTCCCTCACTGTTAGGTTGAAATTATTGTCTGCTCTAGTTCGTTAAGTGGTCACATGTGCTTATTTATGTTTTAGTATAACTGGTCATGACCGATTACAATCTGAACCCAGTACCTAGCATTTTCTGTTACACATACACTGCATTTCACAAAGTGTATGTAACAGGGAATTGCCTCACTCTTGCACGTAGCATCAAGAGCAACTCATAACAGCCACAGCGGGCAGCTGAGGCAAAATCTACTTTTGTTGGTTTATCTCCCATCCACGGTTCCCTTAACCAGTAATTATGTAAGGAATATTCCACTGTCAGGTGTGTGGCAATAATATAATAACCAAATGACCTGGATGGGTTGTGAAGCCCAAGATGCAGCTGAGGGCTTTCAAAAATCAGGAAGTGAGGTTATCACAGCACTGATGTATACCCAGAGTGCATTATTATACTTATAACAGTGGGAAAATAGTCAAAAGTGTTATCTAAAAATAACAAACTGTCAGTCGTGAAAATGTGTTTTTTAATACACCTTCAGTGTGTGATACCTCTACAGACCAGTCATGCTTCAGCCTGATGGTTTGTGCACTTCAGGTTTAAAAATAAAAAAACTCATTACACACTGCTGCCCATGCTTTATATTATTCTCCATGTCTGAACTGCTTTGTATAGTGCTTCAAGCCCAGTGGGTGGGGCACAACAGGAAATAAAAACTGCCTTGCCTATAACCCTGCTTAAAAACATTTGGATATTGAGTAAGCTATAAACTACAATACCACCACAACAAAATGTGACTTCCTTTTAAAGAACAGTTGGTTTAAACATTATTCTATACATTTGTTTCTTAATTACTTTATGTACAGGCAACTGCACTATGACTAAAGAATGCTGCTTATGTTTAACCACTGAGTAATCTGCGTTAAAACCAATAAATAAAATAGAACGGCAAAAGAATTTCAACTTTAAGGAATATTATGTAAACAAAATCAAATGTTGATAATAATATCAAGTCATAATAAACAAAATAAATTCTTTGACTACAGCAGATTTGCATTAGATTTGTGTAGTGACGTACCTTTCTAAAAATGTTAGTATTTGATAGACAGAAACAGTATTACTACTGTATGTTTACGTGTAGTGGGAATCAATTATTTGGTAATCAATTTACTTCATTCAGATTGTAATCCATTTTTGTTTACATGCTGATGGATTGATGACAATGAACTGAATTGATTACAAGATGATTAACTGCCAGCCCGCTGAATGTAGGCAAACAGCAACTGATGATTTTGAATCTGATTGCATTCCTTTTGTTGCAGTTTCAATAGGAAAAATAGAAGAATCCATTACAAGTTGGGTTTACATGCTCAAAGTGACCCAGTTCAAAATAACTAAGCCACTTGAAGTGTTCCATTTGAATCCTGTTCAGATCGAACATGAACCTGGTTCTGCATAATTTTACATAACCTTCCTAATGAGAATAACTGCATCGATCCCACTAAAATTAGAGTTTGAATCTAATTACAATGTGCATGTAAACAAGGCAATGTGGCACTACAGTCTGAAGTAGTTTACTAGTTACAGCAATGTGTAGCAGATACAGATTGAAAGAACTTGTGACCATGCTGGGAAAGCTTTGAGATTTATTTTTAATGTTAATTGTATTTCCTAAATTCTGGCTTTTGTATGCTCCTAGTGATTCATTACTAAGGAAATTTGTGTGGAAACTAGGTTCTTGCCCTTTGGACTTCATCTGCTCCTGCTGCTTGTCTACACATCATATCATGCTCTTTTGCTTGTGACATCATGATTATTTCCACAGCAACCATGATTCATCAACTGAGGATTATAACATCACGGGTACACAGGCAGCAGAAGTAGATTTAAGTCTGTGGGACGAGGACCATGCTGTCAAACAGCTAGCCTCAGTAATAAAGAAAGAGGTGCATATACATGCAGATATAATGTGAAAAATAAAAAGCAGAATTATGTGTAAATATATAGAATAATACATGGGTTTCAATTTCAATTCCGTTTCAATTTTCAGTTTTATTCAATGAAATCCAATGAGCAATGCCCTTTAGAATAGAGACCCTAGAAGCAGGTGTATAAAGGAAGGGGAAAGAGAAGAAGAAATTGTTTAACTAGGAGAAGCACACTAAGACAATGCTTGTTTCCAGGTGTGACCTGGGAGTACAAGGAAGTTAAGTGACTTGCTTAGGGTCTCACAGTATACAAGTGGGGGGGCCCGTGGGATTCAAACCCAAGTCTTCAGGTTTGCAGCTAAGAGCCTTAAACCACTGCACTATACTGCCTCCTAATACTCCCAAGACATAAAGACTCCATGGATGGGGGGGGAGTGTAACCAGACTTTCGTGCACACCTGAGGTAAGATATGCTACATAAACCCTGAGAGCAAAGCCTGAGGGGTTTATAAAAGCATCCTACACCAAGGGTGTGTGCAAAAGTCTGGTTTACACCCACTCACCCATGTCTTATTTTTATAACTAGTGAGCATTGTTAATTACTGTGGCAGTTATTTGACTAGTAATTGACAGGAAGTGATTACAATTGCCCAATTGTAATGCAGTTCAAGGTGAAAACCGTGTTTCATTAATAGCGCAATCAAAATCTGCATAAGGACAAGAGCTGCACATATAACAGCACTGAGCAAAAACAATGCATGTACAGACAGTGCTGCAACCGGGGTGCATAGATGTCGGTGGGTGGGCAGACTACAGAAAGGTACTGGGTGACGCACCAAATAAGACGGGAGGGACACCATGCCACAGGCAAGTTGGGTGGGAGGGAGAAAGACAACTCAAATGAGAGGAAGAAATTTGGGTGGGTGGATGAGAGAGATGTGGCAAAGCAAAACTTCGCTGGCGAAGTTCGTGCAAAGTGACAAAATTTGTTACTTCACAGAGCTTTGTAAAACTTCCCCAGACCTGGGGAAACTTTGACTTCACCCAAGGTATATTGGACAGTGTTGTGAGGGGGGCTTTTTTCCCCACACTCCTCCTCAGGGGGCTTTGCCCCCTGTACCCCCTGTACTATAATTATACATCCACCGACAACACAGTCATTCAGGGAAAAAAGAAAGTAGTAAAGAGAGAGTTCCAGTCTGGGATCAAACCGTGGTCAGACATACCTCATTCACTCACAGCTTGTTCATTTAACCTCAACCCCACACAGCTAGCACACTGACACTGCACACACTAATTCACTTATCCTGCTCGGAACAGGTGAAAACAGTTACTGTGGAGCGCTATTGTGTCCGCGTTATTATTCACCCATAGCTGTTCTCACTTTTGCTCTTTTCGCTGCATGGTTTTTACTGTGCTCATATTGAAATACACTTTTGACCGACTACCTTGTAATGCATAATTACAACCAAGTGGTTGTAATGCATTTTTATAAACCAGTTATTTGAGCATTAAAAATGCTCACTAGTAACTGTATAATGTTTCTAAAGTTTTCCCAGAGATGTCTCAGACTGTTTAAGTGGGTTCCAATGTGCATGAGAACTTTTGAAATATTTACTGCTTAACTCTAGCAGTCAGCAATTAAAATACATAATAATGTGTCTGCTGTTGCATTTCTTTTCCAGGGCTGTCTCTGGCATCTCCATTTAATAAACTGTACAATGGGTTGTGGAGTTATAACAGCGTGCTGGCCTGCATAGCTATAGGAGGAATGTTTTATGCCCTTACATGGCAGACTCATTTACTAGCTATTGCCTGTGGTAAGTATCCTTATGGTGAACTTTTTTGGTTTTGCATAAAGGTTAAAAGTATTACACTTCAGCTGGCCCGGTGGTGCTGAGGGTTGAGGCGCTGGTCGCCACACCTCGCGCCATGCCGGCAACCCGTGTTTGGGAACGGGCATGGGTTGCCGTGGGTCGGCGGGGATGAGATGGATTGAGTGTCCAAGGGACTGCTCTCCATCTCCGGGGAGGGGGGATTTGGGCGGCCGGGGCTGGCCTGACCCCTAGTGGAGGCTGGGGGGTCAACAGCACGTAGCTGCAAGCTTGGGGGGGCAGGTCATGGCTGACGCTTGATTGGGGCACGCACGGGAGTGTGCGTGCACCCAGTCGCTGGCGTCATTGCACGCCATGACCTACGGGAGGAAAACAGCGAAAAGCGAGCCCAGCAGCACGGTTGTTCCCGCGGGCGCCATTACTGGAAGGGCGCCCTGGCATGGATCCATTGGGTGGTTGAGTCACCCCCACCACCCTGCCATGAAGGGTAAGTCGCGGGTGCACAAGGACGGGTCTGATGTCCGGGATGGCGCTGGGAACAACGGAGGGCGGGGGTAGTAGCCGGAGCTCTGGAGAAGAGAAAATAATACCCCCCCAAAAAAAGTATTACACTTCAAAAAGAAACAGCAGTGAGAAACAGTTTCTCCACATAAATTAAGACACTGCTATCCCTGAAACCATACTATGTCATTTAAAGACAAGCATTTTGGAATGTTGCAAAACATGAGGGGGCTGATGTTTGATGAGAAACCTGGAGCATATGATTGTGGGCTTAATTTCGAAAGGGCCCTTAGTGATTGGAAGATTTAAATAGAAAAGGTGTCAAATAATTGGGGGGGGGGAGTTGCACCCACCAAGCCCCACGGTTCTGACACCCATGTTTAAAGAACCCCAGAGGTCATTGAGAAAACTTTGAAAAATGTAAGATCTAGACATATTTCATAAATTTTCTGTGATTCTTTCCCCTTTTTAGGGCTGTGGGCAGAGCCTACAGCTGTTTTGGGATTGCTCAGTAGCTCTAAAAATGGCCAATCATGGAATCTTCCATTGGACTTTTGGAAGTATCCTTCTGAAAGCCCAATGGAGCTTGAAACCCTCCACCACGATCGGCCACTACGGAATAAAAGTTGCACTATTTCAGCTGTTACTTCTGCATTCTGGGGCATGAACTGCGCATGCGTGACTCACATGCATGCACAGTTCTGCTGGCACCATCATTTTGTGAATGGCAAAATGCCATTCACCGCAACTGTGCATCCGCAAGTGCCATGCATGTGCAGTTGTGTTCCCACCACCAGCACCAACAACAAAGAAAATTGTCTTGCACCCTCCCACTGCTGCTGTCCTCCCCGCTTCCTCCATTCCCATCTCTGCACCAACATCAGGGTCCCCAATCCCCATTTCAGCATTATGTAGCCCCCCCCACTGATGTAGCAGACTGGGGGCCCACCCCAGTGTGCCCAAATGTATTTTTTTCTCCCTGCCAACATAGGGGTCCCCAATCCTCATGTCAGCATTATGTACCCCCCACACACACACACTCATGTGGCACACTGGGAGCCCACTCCAGTGTGCCCAAATGTATTTTTTCCCCTGCCCCCGCCAACATCAGGGTGCCCAATCCCTGTGTTGGCATCATGCACACCCCCCACTCATGTGGCAAACTGGGAGCCCACCCCTATGTGTCCAAATGTCTGCTGGTTTTTTTTACTTGTTTCTTGTAATTAAAATAAACAATCCCCCAATGTTTTTTTTTATCTGTAAAAAAGAAAATGGTCCCTCGTCATCACCCCAGTCCCCTCCCCCATCCCCACCCTCCCACTGAGCACCCACACACCCCACCCTTACCCCATATTTACCTCTGGAGGTTGGCACTGTCATCTTCTCTGAACTGGGACATGTCTGCACTCTTCAAAGCTGAACTGCAAACTGAAGAATCAAAGGTAAGCATGCTATAATGCCATTCAATGGGGTTTTCAACTTATGTTGATAAATCAGCCATTGTTTGGAATTGTGGCCCCAAATTTTCAACATGGGGTTCTTGGGACCCCTCTTTATGAAAACTTTCACTGTCATTTTGTTACTCAGTCCTGAAAGGTGATTTCACAGTCGCTGCACGGAATCACCTTTTGGGACTGATTAACGAAATGACAGTGCCACTGTACATGAGGTGGGGTCCCAAAAAGCCCATGTTGCAAATTTTGTGAAAACATTCAAAAAAAATGACTGTGTTACAAGCGTGCATTGCGCAGTTTCTACACATGCTCTTAACTTTGTCAATTTTTTATATTTTCACTCCACATTTTCAACATTGCCATTTTTACACACTTCTTTTTTAACAGTATAGCTGTCATTTATCACATCCTGTCCGAAATATGTTTTCGGCACCTGTGGCACAGAATGGCGTAGTCGCTCTGCAAAATCACCTTTCGGGACAAGTGAACAAAATGACACTGGCACTCTTCATGAAGAGGGGTCCCAAAAAAGCCATGTTGAAAATTTGGTGCAATGCCTCCAAAAAATGGCCAAGTTACACCCAGGCGTTCCATAATTTCTACACTCACGTGTAACTTTGCTCACTTGCCAGCTTGTCACAGCCCTATCGGCTCTGGCCAGAATTTGTTTTATTACTGAGGACAGCTGTATGAGAACAAGATCACTGTCCCATATATTTCATCAGTTCTGGCTGTTTGTCAACACTTGATAACATAATCCCCTGTTTATGGCATCATAAGTAGCTCTACAGCAACAGTGTATGATGTTAGAAACAGAACTGTGATGTCAGATGTACACAAGCAGCAGAATATAAGGCTGAGATCCTTTTTTCATGCAAATATTCTTAATAATAAAGAACTAAGGGTAAGAATTACAGAAACAATGATGAAATATAAGCTGAGTTGTGTCTAAATATTGTATTTTTTTTACTTGTCGGTCGCAAGGGCTCTGTAAGAGGCTATTACTGTATTAATACTGGAAATAATACTTGCGCTAAGAACACTAGTCACATCACTGCCATTTCTGCAGATATCAGAAATGGATCAAGGGAAGCAGTCTGTAGCAGGAAAGGAAAGAATTACTTCAAATCACATTCTCTGGCAAATACATATGGTGGAGTCTATCTACGAAAAATTTTTTTTTAGATTTGGGAAGAGTAAAACTGCATTTCCAAACCATAAAACAGGGGCATGTTATCATTGTTTAAAAAAATCAGTATTCAGGAAAATGTTTTAAAATAGAATATTCTAACACAATTGAACCTATATTTCATTATTGTCCTATATTTTAAGTTCCCTTGTTCTTTATTAGTGAGGACATTTGCATGAAGACATCATCTTTTTCCCCCCGACTTCATCTCATCCTCCAGCTTCTCCCCACACTGAAGCCATAATTCTGTTTTCGTCCTGGAAACTAAATACCCAATGCCTTAAGGACCAGTTCATAGTCTCAAGGATCAAGGACCTTATCCAATCCTATGTTGAGACCAACTTGTACTCGATTCCTCATGCAGACTAAAAGTGGTGTGCATTTAAGTGCTTCCTTAGAGGTGAGTTCGTTCGTCTTGCCTCCAGGAGGAAGAAACAATGGAAACAGGAAGTCACCTCTTTGTTGCAGAAAATACAGGACATGGAAGCATCTCTTTCCCCCCTCCTCGCCTTCTGATTTCTTGTCCTCTGTTCTAGAAATGCGAAACAAATATGCTGATGTAACTAGAGAGAAAGTCGAATTTGCTATTTTGAGGACTCAATCGAAATACGTTGACCAAGGGGAAAAGGTGGGATGTTTACTTGCTTTCAGGTTGTGAAAGTTAGAAAGCGCCAACGTAATTGCTGCTACTGCTTCCACAGATGGATCCCTTCAAACAGGACCCAGAGAGATTGCCCAGGTTTTTGAAAGGTTCTACAGTAAGCTTTATGGGAAAAGGGCTTCACCTCCCCAAGAAGAGATCCTAAAATACCTCGACTCTGTATCTCTCCCTAAATTATTAGAGTCTCAGCAGACTGTCCTGTCCTCCCCCATATCCATTGTTGAGATCTCTGGGGCCATCAATAAGCTTGCTTTAGATAAATCTCCTGGGCTGAGATGGTTTTTCATCGAACTTTCATAAAACTTTTTCCAATCAACTTTCACCCTTTTACTGTGCCTTTTATGGTACATGTTCTTCGCTGAATCCTTGGACCCTAGTTTGCTAGAAGCTACCATCACCCTTCTCTTAAAGCCAGATAAACCACTTACCCATCCAGCTTGCTATCGGCTTATCACTTCTCAAATATGATGTCAAGATCCTTACTAAGATCCTGGCCACTAGACTTGGCACGGTATGGTCGGATCTCCTCAGTCCAGAACAAGTGGGATTTGTCCCAGGTCATAATTTGTCTGACCATCTTCACAAGCTTAGTCACATTTTCTCCATGGCTAGAGACCACCCCGCTCCCATGGCCCTGATTTACCTCATGCAGAAAAGGCTTTTGACATGGTAGATTGCGTGTTTTTACAGGCCACAATGCAACAGATAGGGTTCCCCACATCCTTTATCACTTGGATTCGGGTCATTTACCCCTCTCCTACTGCAAGAATATATTGCAACGGAGTCTTTTCTTCCCAATTTTCCCTCCATTCTGGCACTCGTCAGGGTTGCCCCTTGTCATCCTTTCTCTTCAGTCTCTATCTGGAACCCCTCCTCAGACAAATTAAATGATCCCCTAACATCTCCGGAATCCCCATCGGGGGCACTTCCTACACCTTATCTGTTTATGCGGATAACATTCTCCTCCACCTAACACATCCCTGTGACTTCCTATCAGAGATCTTGAAAGTAATAGAACGCTATAGCTCGCTATCTAACTACAAACTTAACTGCAGTAAAACTGAAATCTTCCTCCTCAACACACACTCACAAGTCAGATTTTGAGAAGTTTGGCATGAGATGGACTCCCAGCTCTATTAAGTATCTTGGTATTCACCTTTCTACACAGTCTTCTCTTATGAAGAAACTTAACCTAGATGACTTAATCCTCATTCTTCAACAGGACCTCTCACACTGGAAGGCCCTTCCACTTTCATTATGGGGAGAATCAACATCATTAAAATGAGTATACTTCCCCGTCTCTTCTAGCCTCTGAATATGCTGAATTTCTGGCTGCCCCTCTCTTTCTTCAAACGTGTACATGCCACGATTACCAATTTCATTTGGCTGGACAAGGCTCCCAGGCATTCCTACAACAAGCTAGGTCTTCCCAAGAGATCGGGGGATCTTCAGTTCCCCAACTTTCTCTTCTACTACTGGTCTAGCCATTTATACAAATGTAGCAAGTGGTTACTTACCCCACCTTCCTACAATGGAAGAGACTATCTTCCTCCCTGGTTAGAAATTGAGACTTCTTTGATGTCTTAAGTTTGGCTTTACTGGCCCCTCAATCTTCTTCTCCTCCCTGATCTCTTTCCCGCTTCCTCTTCAAAACTTGGTAGTAGGGACCTCTATCCACGTTCTCTCTCAAATCTACACTTTTCTTAAACTATACCCCACTAAAGATATTTCACAACCAATTCTCCACAACAACAATATAAGAATTGGGGGTGACATCATCCCGACCTCTTGGCTGCCACAATTAGCAGATCTCAAGGTTTCGGATCTGTACTCTCAAGGTTCCCTTCTGTCTTCCCCCAAGATATTGAGGAACTTAGGAGTCGGTACCTCCTTAATTTTTAAAGTCTTTCAACTCAGACATTTAGTCTTTCAAAAGTTTGGACCCTCTCCTACCCTCTCTGGTCTTCCTGATTTCCTCTCCAAGCTAGGTGGTCTATTGTTTAAACCCCACGGTATAACTACCTGTTACTCTTTACGTTTAGATAGCGTCATCCCCTCCACAGTGGGCGCCTCAAAAATTTGGGAGGTTCTATTACCCAATAGCATCTTTAATTGGGATCATAGCTAGAGGGACCTATATAAGCACACTACCCAAGACTGTTTAAGGTTCACCCAATTTCGTATCTTACATAATATGTACTACTCACTGGTAAAACTGGCTAAGATGGGGCACCTCAGTTCACCCTCATGTACTTGCTGTGGCAAATTGGAAGGCAATCTCTTACACATTTTTCGGCAATGCAAAAAGGTTGCCCCACTCTGGGCAGAGGTTAAATCAAAGCTCGACCCGTTGCTTGGTCTGGAGGAGCTATTTTCCCCAGAAATTTGCATTGTTAGTGACTATAGTCAGATCCAGGTCAAATAGTGTAAATATTATATTGCCCTAATTTCCTTAGCCATCAAGAAGCTGGTCCTTAAACATTGGATGGATCAATCCTGGATTTCACATAGAGAGAATGGTTGCATGAGGTATCCTTTTGTCTCAGAACAGAGTGTACGATCGCCAGTGTGCATCGTAAGCTCCCTCTTTTTGACAAAAAGTGTGGCAAACTTTATGCACTATACCTGCGCTAATTATAGCTCTGCTCTTCCTGGTTCCTCCTCTTATCCTAGATTGATTAGAATGTATTTTAAGTTTTCTTTTCCCCCTTTTATCTTCTGTTTACTATGATCGGATCTTGTTATTTTAATGGTCACACTCCAGCGCAGGGGGGTGGAACACTGAGGGGGAGAAGGTCGGGGGTGGTAGTATGTGTGTCTTCCTTGTGTTTGTGTTATTTATTTTACCTTTTGCTCTTTTGACCAGTTCACATGTTTTGTCCTATTGCCTGTGTACAACTTTGAAGAGCAATTTTCTACCTGGAGCCCCCAAGAAACACAAATATCCCTTACCTGCCCCCAAATTAAATCCCGAAAAAAATTATTTTCAAAAACCTCCCCATTTTGGAAGGGAAGAGATCATATTTTTGCTCCATGGAGTTCTGCCACACTGATCTCTTCCACTTCCTGGTACCTGTGCCTCGACTGATCCGCCCCCGATCCACCCCCGTGCTACCACGTTTTGTGGCATCACTGTTTGAGTAGCGTGGGGACGAGTGTCCATTGACTTGAATTGGGCTGTTTTAAAAAGTTTAATTTGGGTAGTTCAGATGGCCAGTCAGAATAAATTATGGCCTCTGCTTAACTAACAAGGCACTCAGAGCTCTATGGAGCAAAACTACAATCCGTTCCCTTCCAAAATGGGGACTTTTTAAAAATAATTTTTTGCAGGATTTAATTTGGGGCCAGTTAAGGGATTTTTTGTGTTTCCTGGGGGGCGATTTAGAATTGAGCACGATAGTTGCTCTTTAATAATAAATAAAATCTTAGTGAATTAAAAAAATAAATAAATCATTCTGTTCATGAGACCACAGTCATCTCCACAGTAACTGTCTGCGGTGTCAGTAAGGGAACACTGTGAATGGTTGGGGGGGCAGAAGCAGAAAGAGAGGAAATCTGAGACATAGCGATCCTGTTTTCATCTAAATATCCTCTGTGATAAAAATGAGAGGAAATAAATACAGAAAAGTAATGAAATACACAACTGTACAAGCTCAGCTGTCTCTGAATGCTACATATTAAAACTTTTCCTGAATACTGAATAAAGGCTTAAAAGATTTTTTAGGAGTATTTTGATTAACCACCACAATGTCATTTCATGATGTACAACGTGCAGCATGGGTGGGCAAAGGTCCAGAAGCTGAGGTTCAGTGGTCCTTTTTCTGTTCTGTTGGATGCCATTTTATTGTCTAGCATACTTACCTGGTCAACAAACACAAAATAAATAAATAATAGCTTAATAACTGCTTTGTTAATGGAGCTATTTTTAACCACACATTCTGTGGGACTTTTGTCTTATACTTGGAGCCTCATTCTGAGTCATAAATCCTGGTATTAAGTGGTTGCTGCAGTCACTCAGCACCATGGATTGTTTGGCAACCCCACTTTGCTGTGCTCAGTGGGAGTCGCAACCCTTCTCTGCAGGGTTTCAAAAGTGTTTGTGATTGTACAGGAAAGGGGCAGAGGTTGCTATTCCATTGGTCCACATGGCCATTCACAAATGCTGGAAGTCCTCACAGTATTGATTGCAGCCTCCTGCTATCCCTTGTCAGTAGAACTTCTACAGGTAGGTGGAAAAGGGGGTTGCAGTGTTGCCCCTGGGAGATGTACCAGAGGCAGGGAAGCAGTTTGTAAGAATAAGATGCAGAAGAGTGATACTTGTAAAGAAAACTGGAACAATGAAGGGGGAGCACCACTGGTTTGCCAAGGAGAAATAGCTAGGGGACTGATGGGTGGTGGAGGGTCCTGAATACTTTATGCCACAACTATAAGGGACTACTAGCCCACAGTGGCTAAGAAGATATGGGTGAAACATAGAAACATAGAAACATAGATTTTGACAGCAGTTAAGGACCGTTTGCCCACCTAGTCTGCCCATTTCATTAACTATTAGATAAGCTGCAGATCCTAGTTAACCAACAGCCTATGTCTTCCTACTCACCACCAGAATTGCCTTATGTCTGTCCTATGCATTCTTGAATTCCCCCACTGTTTTTGACCCCACGACCTCCTCAGGAAGGCTGTTCCATGCATCTACCACACTTTGTAAAAAAATGCTTCCTCACATTGCCCCTGAGCCATCCCCCCTCTGTCTTCAAATTGTGTCCCCTTGTTCTTACACATCTCATTTTCTGAAAGATGCTCCCCTCTTGGACTTTGTTGATTCCCTTGAGGTACTTGAAAGTTTCTATCATGTCCCCCCTCTCCCTCCTTTCCTCAAGGGTATACATATTAAGTTCCTTTAGTCTCTCTTCATATGGCTTCTGGTGCAAACCCTGCACCATTTTAGTTGCCCTCTTCTGGACTGCCTCCATCCTGTCTATGTTCTTGTGGAGATGGGGTGTCCAGAACTGCATGCAGTACTCCAGATGGGGTCTCACCAAGTGTCCTTCTTACCGAGCCTGCAAAAAACAACTGCAGCACAACATAAGCACTGAAGCAGCAGAGCGATAGATTGAAAAAGAAATTAAAAAAAGAGATTTTAGATAGAGAGAGAGAAGTGACTGATTAGGCAGTCAGTGTATGGTGGCTCATCATGCCAGTGACTGTGTCTACCCACAGGCAGCTAAAAAGAAATAAAGAATAAAAATGTACTGGCAGTGAAACGGAGAGATCCAGTAGTAGATTTGGAGGAGGGGGTGAAGGGAATGACTGCATCCCCCATTGTAACTTGCCTGCCTGGTGCTGCTGCATTTCACTTTGCTAAAAAAGTCTGACTTCTTGATTGCAAGAATATATACATTCAAAACTACAGATTATATTTATATTTTCTGTCAAAAATTATATTACGAGCGCTAGGTCTGCTCGTTTTTGAACTTCGGTACCCTAACAGATAGCGTCGCCCTGCCATGAGCAGGGCAGCGTCTGAGGCGATGGCGCGAGGAGATGCACATGAGACAGCGCATCGCAGCGTGTCGGCTATGTCCGCTGGGAACACTGGAAACAACTGGGAACAGGGCTTTGAAACATTGTTTTACCCTATAATGGCTGGGGCAACAATGGCGTTTACCAAATGCCTTAAATGTGGTATGTACATTAATGATGATGTATTTGCAGACTACATTTGTAAAAACTGTATAACAATTGATGAGTTGAGGTCTCATATAGTTAGATTGGAACAACGTTTACATACTCATCTAGAGATCAGTACCTTAGAAGATTTTATTGATACTATGGCAGATACTTTGGTTGCTGATGTACCCAGTACTACTATCCCTACAATTGGTAGTTTTGACACGGAAGATGATTGGTGGCAGGTTCCTAAAAAAACTAGCAAAAAGGGTAGATGAACATCGGGGGTTTTCTAATATTACTAATATCCAACTCACCAATAAATTTAGCATTTTGGAAAATGTACCTAGTAGTGATACTCCCCCAATAGATAATACTTCTAGTATTAATAAAACGTTTTCCCTGAATATAAATGATTCAAATCCTGTTGATATTACAAGAGATATTCTGGTTATAGGGGAATCAATGTTGCGTTATACTGACAGAACGATTTGCAAAAATCGAAACGTGCATACTACTGTTAGTTCCCTGCCAGGGGCTGGAATAGGAGATATCAGAAACGTATTATCAGGATTGTATGAACACACTAAAAATCCACTTACCCTTCTACATGTGGGAATAAATGATTTGGGCAAACGTCCTATCATTGAAATTCAGCGAGATTTTGAATGGGTAGGAAACTCAATAAAAAAGCAGGGTGGAGATTTAATTATCTCAGGTTTATTACCTGCCCCTGGTGCTAACCCTTCAAAAAAACAAAATATAATATTTTTAAATGGATGGTTCAAATGTTGGTGTCACAGAGAAGGTTTTATGTTTCTTGAAAATTGGGATGGTTTCTTAAATCAGGGGTTATATGCAAGGGACGGTTTGCACCAGAATAAGTATGGAAAACGGATTTTTGCTGACAGGTTGAGGAATTTTATAGATATTAGTTTAAACTAAAAATTGTGGGGGTAACATCTCTTGAGGGGGGACCATCTTTTCATCTAAATTCTAACAGTAGTATGGTAGGTCCTAATACACCCGAT
The DNA here is from genome assembly GCA_016271365.2 of Neoceratodus forsteri. Lineage (NCBI taxonomy): Eukaryota > Metazoa > Chordata > Ceratodontiformes > Ceratodontidae > Neoceratodus > Neoceratodus forsteri. The sequence continues at coordinate 533,384,810 of CM057449.1, read as the reverse complement.
TGGAATTGCCTACTTATCAACGCAAGGAGCTTAAAAAATAAATTTGATGAACTTATACTTATTCTGGGGCAATTAAATATTCATATATGTGCAATCACTGAGACATGGTGGCAAGATACAGACACCTGGGACAAAGATATTACTGGTTACACCTTATTACATAGGGACAGAAGTGGAGCTAAGGGTGGGGGGGTTGCCCTATACATTTCAAATAATATCACTATTGGTAATGTTGATATGAGTCGTTGGCCTGATATAGAAGCCTTATGGATTAAAGTTTTCCCCAAAACTGGTGAGCTTATTCATCTTGGTATTGTTTATAGGTCTCCAACCATTTCCCCTAGGGATAATGTCCAGTTACTGGAATTTATAAACGAGTTTTCATCATCAACAAATGCTCTTTTGTTAGGGGATTTTAACTTACCAGGTATTAACTGGAATACATTTAATAATATTACTATTACTGAAAATAATTTTTTGGAAACATTCTTGGAATATAATATGGAACAACTAGTTAAGGATAGCACTCGTGGTACAAATATATTAGACTTAGTCTTAACTAACTTGGGTGCTGGCTTAACAAATATTAAAGTTATTCCACCACTTGGGTCTAGTGATCACTCAATGGTATACTTTAATTTTAAGGTGAACCATGTAATCGATCCTAGTATTATTTCAGTATATAATTTTAAAAAAGCTAATTTTGGGATTTTCATAACGAACTGTCCCAGTGGGACTGGAAATCTGACTTTCATCATAAATCACTTATAGAAATATGGCAGATATTAAATGCTAAACTAACTATTACTACCGAAAAATATATTCCCAAAATTATAAAAATGGACAAAAATAAACCTAAAACACCGTGGATGAATAAATCAGTTAGGAAACAAATTAAAATGAAAAATAGGGCATTTATTAAAGCTAAGTTAAGTAACTCTCAAAAGAACTGGCTTGACTATAAACAATGCTTAAAAATATCTAAAAAAAGCATTAGGAAAGCTAAGAGTGATTATGAATATAGGCTAGCTGTAAACATTAAAGATAACTATAAAGCCTTTTATACTTATATAAATAGTAAAAGGGGTGGAGCACCTGTCATTGGCCCATTAGTAAATCAAAATGGTGAAATGCAAACTGATATAACTGATATGGCTGTAATTTGTAACAACTACTTTTCTTCAGTCTTTAATAATAAAACAACTCCTACTATGAATCATAATATTCATTCTAGTATTACATGATATAAGATTGAGGATAAGGTAATGGAGAAAATACTTTTGGGACTAAATCCTAATAAATCGGCTGGACCTGATGGAATTCATCCTCGTATTTTGAAAGAATTGGCATCCCCTCTTTCTGGCCCATTGGCTGCCATGTTTACAAAATTTCTTAATGAAGGAGAGGTCTTGGAAGAATGCAGACATGCTACCGTCATTCCCATTTATAAAAACAAAGGGTCTAAACATGATGTTACTAATTATAGACCCATTAGTTTAACCTCTATTCTGAGTAAAATCATGGAGGGTATAATAAAGAATCACATAGAAACTTATATTCAACCCGACCAAACACAGCATGGATTTGTCAAATCTCGTTCTTGCATGACAAATCTGCTTGAGTTTTATGGTAGGGTTGGTTTGGCTTTGGATGGTGGAGAAGCTGTGGATGTCATACTATTGGACTTTTCTAAGGCCTTTGACAAGGTGCCACATGGTGAACTCATTGACTCCATAATAGAAATGGGACTCGATAGGAACATATCTAAGTGGATAGAGTCTTGGCTGTTTGAGAGGACTCAGCGAGTTTGCATCAAGGGTTATTTTTCAGATTATGAACCAGTGACTAGTGGGGTCCCACAGGGTTCTGTGTTGGGACCCTGTCTTTTTAATCTTTATATTTCTTCATTATCATCATCATTTAATATCTGGTTAACAAAATTTGCTGATGATACTCGCATAGGCCATAAAATTAATAATCTAGAGGATATATGTACCTTGCAAAGTGCATTAATGGAATTAGAAGATTGGGCACTATCAAAAAAAAACTCATGTTCAATGTTGACAAGTGCGTTGTTATGCACTTCGGGAAGGATAACCCATTAGCAAATTACTTTATGGGTAATAAAATTCTTAAAGTTGTTGAAGACGAGCGAGATCTGGGAATAAGGGTCAAAAATGATTTAAAATTTGGCTTACATTGTCAACAAATTATTAAAAAAGCTGGGGGTATTCTCCACTGTATTAAAAAAACATATTACAAATACAAGCAGCAGGGTTCTTCTCCCATTGTATTCCTCGTTAGTTAGGCCTCATGTTGAGTATTGTGCCCAGTTTTGGTCACCTGGTGACAGGGGTTCTATAAATGCCTTAGAGCGTATTCAGAGAAGGGCAACAAAAAATATCAGCGAAGTACAGGGTTTGGATTATGAAGATAGACTTTTAAAATTAGAACTTTATAGTCTTGAGTATCGTAGACTAAGAGAAGATTTGTGTTTAGTGTATAGAGCCCTATATGATAGTACTTTATGGGATTCTCTGGGACTGGTTTTTAGAGAATTAGTCTATGGTACTAGGGCTCATCCGTTACAATTACTGGTAGAACGATGTAGAACTAAACAGAGAAGTTTTTGGTTTTCTGTTAGAGTGTCTAACATTTGGAATGTACTGCCACTTTCTGTGGTAACCAGTCCAAGTATGAATATATTTAAATCTCGATTGGATAATTATTTAAGAGAAAATTCAATAATGGGTTATGATTAATTATATCGGCGAGCATTATGGACTTCGGTCTTCTTGGCTCTGATTTACCTATGACCTATGATACCTATGAAAAATGTAATGAAAAACATAATAGAAGACAATATAAAGGATTAAAAAAATTGCATAGCAAATATGCACATGACTTCAGCACCCCAACTGCAAAATCCTGGATCCACCACTGGAGAGATCAGAATGGCACTGTCACTGCCACAGGCTGTCTGCGCGTGCAGGACAGGGCTTCCAAAAAATACAACAGTGCCTAAGAAAATACTGATATAGTAGCAAATGAAAGAAACAGATTAGAGGAGAGAGAAAGAGAGAGAGAGATGCACAACAGTAAGTGTGCATGCACTTTGCTGACTACCTCTACCTGCCTGCAAGTTGCAAAAAAAGAAAAAGTAGATTAAGGAGAGATTTGGGCCCAGATATTCAGAAATGCGCCAAAGGCCGGCGCAAGTCTGGCGCAATGCAAATCTGATGCGCCATGGCACAACAGGAGCCATATTCAGAGGTTGCGCTGGTCACACTGCACCAGTGCAATCCGGCTGAATATGGCACAGTTGCGCCATGGTGCAACAAGACTTGCGCTATGGCACAACCAGAGGTGTGCCATGGTGCAAACACAGTTGCACCATGGTGTAGAAAGAGTTGCTGCAGCGCAACTGTGGAAGCAGAGCAGCAGAGCAACAGAGGGGGGCACGGCACAGAGAAGAGACCCAAGGACAGAGCCAGGGAAGCACAGTGACAGACCACAGGAGGCCACCACCAGCAGGGCACAGCAGGGCGCGCACAGGCACCCAGACCCCGCCCCAGAACACAACAGTGGTACAAATACTAGGCAACAGGAGGTGCCAATGGCCAACAGAAGGCCACCAAGGGAGCCCCCCCCAGCAGGCTGCAGGCCATGCCTCCCCTCACACACACCCAGACCAGAGCAGGCCACACCCAGGACCACGCAGCCAAGCACACACACACGCCACACAGACACACAAGCGACCCACACAGTAGGCACGGAATGCATCAAGAGGCACATAGTGTGGCAGACCACATGGGACTGGCCACACAATGCCAAGCAGGGACCTCAACATAGCGTGCGGCCAGTCCCCGACCAAAGACCATGGCCGTGTGCCAGCACCATGCACACACCCACCATACACATCTGACAGCCGCCCCATGGGCACCCCAAGGCACAGCCACCAACCAAGGCAAGGGACACCACCACAGTGGGACACACCACAGCACACAGCAGTGCACCACAGAAGCACAACACATGCCCCAACACATGCACAACACATGGACAGGCACTGGGCCACTGCAGCATGGCTCCTCACGCCACCTGCAAAACGAACACTGACACAGGCAGGTAAGACAAAAAAGATACATTGCAAAAACAAACTACATCAACAAGGGGGTGGAACAGGGTAGGAAAATGAGGGAAGGGGACAGGGAACAGGGACTGTAGAGTGGGATGGGGGACTGTAGGGGGAGGTACAGTTGGAGAAACAGGGGAATGCTGGGGCCCATTCACCAGTGGCCATGGCCTGCCACCCCCTGGTGCCCTCGCTGCCTCCTATCCTCAAGCAGCAGGTGGCAAACCTGCAGGACAGCCTCCATTGTTGTCGAGGTGATGAGTATCAGCTGCCGGAGCAGCCGGCAGTAGATGGGCCTCCATCTCTATCGCTGGAGACCTATGACAAGAGACAGGACAGGTGATCAGTGCAATGTCCCAAGGAACCATGCCCACCCACAGCATGCAATGGGCAATGGGAACCTCCCCCGGAGGGCCCATACCGACCACCTGCAGGTGGGTGGGCCAACACCTGCCAGCAATGCAACACACCTTGACAGTGCACAGAGGTGGTCCCCACCGCACAATGGCCACCCGACTGTGCAATGACAGTCACATGGCACAGTACACTGGCAGCACCACAGCAACATCAGTGGCAGCCAGACGCACTCCCACCCCACCAACAGCTGGCACATGTGTCCAATGGATGTGCCACAGTGGCAAGCACCACACACAGTGCGACACACACAGCTGCCACGGCACATGGCATAGGCGGCCATGCCCACATCCACATCCCCGCCACCCCCAATGTAATGTGCAAAGGACCATGTCAGTGCCTACCTGCCCTCCGTGGCCCTGCTGGTGCCGGAGTCACTCCTGCGCCACCTCCGTGGCCCTCTGTGGCCTGCTGTCCTGCCGCTGCTGCTGCTGCTGCCACCGCCACCCTCCAGCAATTCTCAGGCCCTGGGAAGGGAACGTAGAAAGGTACACATCAGTAAACATCCACAGCAGCTGCCCACCACCCCCACCCCTGTGCACAGGGTGAGCCCCTGCCCGACACGTCCTGCACAGCTGCATCGTAATGCAAGTGGCAGCTGGCAATGCCACCCCATGATGTGCACGATGGAAGTGCACCACTCTGCAGGGCATGCTAGGCAGCCCAACCAACACCACAGTATAGCACCAGGGCACACATGCAATATGGGCCTACTCACCTGGCTGTGGCACAGCCCCATGCCTGACACGCGCCTCAAGCCTCCTCAGGCACTCTGGGTCCCTCCGCACAAGGTCGCCATACCTGTGGCAGTACTGGTCCCCCATCCTAGCCACCCTGGTCCACTGCTGCAGTGTGGCAGCAATCCCCTGCCACACCGTGACCCTGGGCTGCTGCAGGGGCACCTAGCCAAACAGTTGGGGGGTGTGGGGCTGGACACAGGCAACCAGGTTGACCAGCTCAACCTGTGTCCAGTTCTGCGCTCATGGCAGCCATTGCTGCACCATGCTGCAAAATGTAGTGGGGGACCAAAATGGTGGCAGTAAGCGCACGTGGCCATGACATGCGCCAGATGTGCAATGTGAGGGAACATGCGCTGTGTCCACCCATCATGCAGTCTCAGAGATGCACAGCATGGGCGTGGCTGGGTGGGGTCACTGGGTGAGGGGAGAAACCCAGGGGTCAGGGTCACCCACCTCTGTGCAGTGCGCACGTGCACGATAGCAGGCCTGGCGCATCATGCTCCATGCCCCCATTGCGAAGTTGGTGCACAGTGCGCAATTGACACCATGATACCAGTCAGCACGTGTGCACTGTGGGCCTGCGCACCGCACATGCATGCACATTGCACCACAACTTGCTCCGGAACAATCTCATTGCACACGGAGCAAAATCGCAATATTCAGATGCCACATGCAAATTAGCTCATCAGCCAATGTGTGGTGCACTGTGGGCATTAGCATGTCATTACTGTTGCGCCAAACCTCATTTGCATGCGCTGCGCTATATAAGTGCCACGGAACAGCACAGGCCATTGCACAGGGTATTGCATCCTTTCGGGGTAAGTTGTGCATGCTTCTGCAGCTCACTGGGAGCAGCCAGTACAGCAGGGTGGGCCGGAACAGGGTGATGCTGCCACTGACACACCATGCTGTCCACGTCCACAGGAAGCGAAATGTCGTAACATGAGGAGGGTGGGGAGTGTGGGCCTGCTTGCAAGCACAGGCACAATTTCACAAAGGTGGAGACAGAAACCCTGTTCGATGCCTACCTTGACAGGGAGCCCCTGTTGAGTGGTGTCATGGGCACACCACAGGCAGGGATGGGGCCTGGGAGGAGGTGGCAACATGCGTCAACCAACAGGGCAGCCACCAGCTGTCAGGGCTGGAGTGCAGGAAGAAGGTGGGCATGGAAAAGAGGCGCATCAAGAAGAAGGTGGGGGCCATCCGTGCATCCCGGAATGCCACCGGAGGGGGGCCTACTGGTGTGCCACCACTCACAGAGCAGGAGGAGTTGGTGCAGCCACCATGTGCGCAGCACAGTGGAGGGTGTGCCTGGCAGTGGATTCCAGACAGGTGGCAGCCCATCACTGCATGGTATGTATGTCAGCCACATACAGCTAGGGGCGTGGCGGGTGCGTAAATGGCCATGCTGCCGTGCATGCAGCCAGCATGCATGTCATGTGCATGTGTGCACTTGCCATGCTACAGGACACATGCAGTGGCAGTGTGGGGGTGGCACATGTGGGCAATGCATCACTAACATGCCTCTCTTTCTCTTGCAGCACCAGCATGCTTCCGTGCAGATGATGGAGCACTGGCAGCGGCAGCAGCAGCAGCCGTGGATGCTGGACCGGCCCCAGAGGACTAGCCTTCCACCTCCATGAGCATCTGGGGGCCTGACAGGCTGCAGTTCACCACCACTGTGCAGGTGTATGTCCTGGACCTGGGGTCCGACAAGGCCCTGGATGTGTTCCTGCAGGATGCCAGCCTTGGTGTCCTCTGCACAGAGACACAGATCAGAGTGGGGTCCAACACCAATGACGACGTCACGCTCATCCTGGACAGCATGGCCACCATTGTGGGCGAGATGCTCCTGCTGGCCACTGACACAGGCAGCATGCCCAGCACTCTGCCAGCGGCAGAACAGCTGCCCACCACCACTGTGGGTGCAGTGATGTGCGCTGCCCTGACTGTGCCCTGCGGTAGAGATGGTGCGGCCGCACAGGCATTGGGTGGCGTGCAGCGGCCAGACGGGTGACAGCAGCAGGCTGCAGGTGCCACCGGGAAGCTGGACACAGAGTCCGCCACCGGTGCACCTGCTGTGCCCAGTTCCCCTGCAGACCCCCACTGTGCAGCATCCACCAGTGCAGGGGTTGTGCAGTGTGGCCGTTCGCCTCACAGTTATCGGCATCTGGCCCGGGTGCCCCAGGATGCTGACCCGCTGGCTGAGCACACCCATTTGCTGTGAGCGTCCATTCAGCAACAGGTGCTGCTCGCCACTGGGGTGCGTGCACTGCGTGCAGAGGTGTGCCAGTTAGCCGAGCAGCCGGAGAGGGGTACTGCGCAGATCCTGGTGGGGATATAGCACATGCAGAAGGCCACGGCTGCATCCTTGAATCACGTTGCTACTGCGATCTCAGATGGCTTTGAGCTGCTGGCTGCCACAGGGCATGGCCAGGCACAGATGACTCCCTGCAGTGCGCTGTCCACCCCGCGTACCCGGTGTTTGGCAACCCCAGCGTAGTTGATGCTGGGCTCTGATGTCGGTATCCCAGGCATGCCTGGGGCTGGCCTGTTTGGGTGCCTTGACACCCCTACATGGACACAGTTGTGGTCCTGTGGTTCCACCCCTTGGGGGCTGTTGCACTCACCCCCAATGGCTGATGTGCAGCCTGTGGCTGCCGAATGGCCCAGGCACAGCCGCCCCCATGGCTGTGGTGGCCATGGTTCCGTGCAGCAGACCTGATATGCGGGCCGCCCCACCTGCAGTCTGCAGCTTCTGCCCAGTGTGCACATGGGCAGTGTGTGTGTGCCTACCACTGGTGTGGTGCCTGTGTGTCGCACCACACTCTGCCTATGTGTGTGCTTGCCCGGCCACTGGGCCATGTGGCGTGGGTGTCAAGACTGTAGTCTTGCACCAGTTGCACCCATGCATTGGTGCGATGCATCTGATCCACACCACATACCCATGCCTGTGTGTGTGGGTGTGTGTGGGGGGGGCTGTGAGGGGTGTTGTGTGTGGTTATGTGTGGGTGGGTGCCCCGTCTCCCCTACCCCTGCTACATGCCTCTGTGTGTGCATGCCCAATGCCGTGCATGCCCCTGCATGTGTGCTCTACCTGTTTGTACGATCCCATGCATGTGTATCGTGCCACCTACCTGTGTGCACCACAGTGCTCCTGTGCAATGGTGTCCTGGTGTTGTCTCACCTGCTATTGCAGCCAGGGATCCCTCCACCCAGGGGGTGGCTGTCCATCTCCCTCCAGCTTATTGCCTCCATCATCCCCACTACTGTCACCCTCATCAGCCTCGACAGCTATCCCACAGTCAACGGCCATGTTGTGCAGTATGCAGTAGGCCAGGAATAGGCCATAGTCTTTTGAGAGGCTGTACCATAGGGCACCATCTGACCTGTCTAGGCAAAGAACCATGCTTTCAGCATGTCAAAGACTCACTTGATAATGTTGCGCATGCTGGCGTGTGTCTTATTGTAGCATTTCTCTGCTGGGGACGATGGGCGCCGGTGGAGGTGAGCAGCCAGGGCAACAGTGGATAGGCACTGTCCCCTGTGTGGATAATGACATTGTTAGCCCTCTGTTATTCTGTGCTGTGCCTCTTGCCTGTCCGTGGCACCCATGCCAACATGCATACCCTGCCCTTCCCCATCCCAAGGTATGCTCTGCCCATCGCCCCTTGCCCATGCCATACTTACCCACTAGGTGGCCCATGGGGATGTCCCCACATTCGAACATGTGGCACAGCACAGAGCTGTGCCAAATGAACACATCATGTGCACTCCCAGGGTGTGTGGCGCAGACATTGGTTATGCACCCCATGACGTCGCACACCACCTGGCAGTTGACACTTGGGCTCCCCTTCCTGTTGATGTACGCCACACCCTCAGGGCCAGGTGGCATGCAGATGCCCATGTGGGTGCAGTCAATGGTCCCAGTCATGCCAGGCATTCATGCTACCCTGTGGAAGTCCTGCTTGGTTGATGTACGCTCCGCCTGTGTGCTGGAGAAATGGATGTATTCTGAAGCACGTGGCAGCAGAGCATTAAGGAACTGTGTAAGGAGGCGGGACGTGGCTGACTGGGTTATGCCTGTGGTATACCCTGTTAGTCTCTGGAAGGTGCCCATGGCAAACAGGCACATGACGGCTGTCACCTTCATCTCCACGGACACGGCGTGGCTCCGTCTGGTGGGTGCCTGCATCTACTCACTGCACAGCTCACAGAGCTGCCTCAGAATGGCCCTGTTCAGGTGGTACCAGCCCACAATCTCCATGTCACTGTACTGCTCAAAGGTGATGCGGGTGCGGTACCACCTGTGTTCGGGCTACCGCCGATGGGCCCCTTCCATAGCTACGTCGCTGTTCTTCCTGCCCCCTCACACCCCTCATTATGGCCTCCATCATGAAGGGCGCACTATCCATGGCCCTTGCTGTCCAATATCCCCCTGGGTGGTTGGCTGCTGCTGGCTGTGTGCCACCCTGGTGCATATTGACTGGCAGTGTGTGTGTGTGTGTCTGTCTGTCTCTCTCACTCTCTATGCCTCTGTCTCCCTCTTCACTGCCACCTCTGTCCCTCTCCCTCTGTGTCTGCCTTGGTCTGTCTCTCCCTTTCTTTCTTTCTTTCTCTCTCTCTCTCTTTCTCACTCTCTCTCGCCTGGCACAAGTGCTGTCTATGTGCTTACACCTTGTATTTATAGGAACAAGTCTGCTCAGTGCATCCTTGATTTGCTCCACACTTGCACCATGGTTTCACAGTTGAATATCCCACTGCGCTGGATATTCATGGGAACGCCACCTGCACTTGCGCCTACATTCATTATAGTTGCGCATTGCGCAATGACTTGCGCTGTGCACTGGCTCCACTAGATGCCCAGGCAAGTCCTGCGACTTGACAACAGCAACTCAGTTGCACCATGCACAACTGCTTTGAATAGCCGGGCCTTATTGAATAAGAGAAAAAAAAAAGAGATCAGACAGTGCTGTGTAGGCTGCTTCTACCTGCTCATGCCTACCTGCATGTCTCATTGTTGCCCCTACCTGATGGGTGCCTTAGCTTGTTTGTCTCACTTACACATTAGCAATTTTACTTTACTTTTCATACAACTTATGACCTAAAGTATTCCTAGTGACCGTTTGTGTTCAGAACTACAGAGTTTGTACCCTTTTATGTATTGTAACACATTTATTAAAATATTTATAAATAATCAGCACTAATCAGAACCCCACCGTGTTCTGGTTCATTTTTAATAAGGGTCAGAACTTTTATAGACTTCTTCCAGCCCTAACCGAATACCGAGAATAAAAAAAAATTAGAACTCCAAATTATGTAATAAAATATAAAGAGGGTGATGGGAATTTTTTAGAGATGTTTTGTTGGTGAGTCGCATTTTTGTTTTACTTTTTGTGTTAGCTCTAATTGATAAGTATCAATTAAGTTAGACTATACCTTTTAATTAGAATAATATTTTCCTTTGTAACATTTTTTTTAAATCTTGAATATTCATTTTCAGTGCTTGTGAAATGTACTATATTTACTGCTCTGTAGATCAGTCTCCTCTTTACAACTAATTCAAATGAGTAGACACTGAATAACCTTTCCTATACTGCCCACCACACACGTACACTCACACAATGTGTCCCAACTCTGTTAGTGAGAAAGAGGGTATCACATTTTCTACATTGTTAGAAATGTTTATAGATGGCAGAATGCAAGGGAGGGAAACTGCACTTAACTTAGGATCTAATAATCCATGATGTAAGATGTAGTTTACTAAGGGCCCAATTTACAAGGGTGGCACACGTACTCTACATGCCAAAGTGCATATGTGAACCAGATGTTAGTCAGTGCCAGCATCTGCAGCCCACAGCCTCTCCACATTTATGTCAGAAGGTGCGGGTCAGACAGTGGGCATTCAGTCAGATGCCAAGCCCAGGGCTAGAGTAGGTCCATTGCTCAGCATGGAGCATGGGACTGTGGGATACAGCAGTCATCCGAGGCTGCCATATTCCTTAAAGGGCAGAACAGTTATTAAATAAAAAGTCATAACATGGCCCCCAGCCTTCCATGCCAGTTCAGAGGGTTAGGAGTCAAATGATTCCAGTCACTGTCAGGCCCCCAGATGTTCCAAGGAACGTAGGGATATACTGCTCTGGAGGACGTACAAGCATCACTGATGCTTCCTTGGTAGCATAATGTTGCTGCCCTCCTCATCCTCTCCTTGCCACACTAGTCATTCCATGAGTCACCCATAAGCTGGCCCCTGACCAGCCACTAGTGTAGATGCATGGGTGGATCAGGATTGTATGTGGTGGGCACACAAGCTGGTCCCTGCATTCCATGACGTACACCACTTGTGCAGAAAGACTGGAACTTTTGTGGATTGGACCATAAATCTTGTCCTTGGCCCAGAATGAGCACGCTGTAGGTACTGTATAGCCCTAATCTCAGTCCTAGTCTCACACTCCTCTTTAGCAGTGCTTCTGAATTTAAAAGACTTCTGTTTCTTTGTGTTAATTGTAAACCTTATTTCTTCTTCCACCTACAGCACTTTTCTGTGCATATTTGGGAGAAGCTCTGGGACAGATGATGTCTGTGGTAAGTTTGTAACTATTCACCATATAACTGATTAAAATATTCTGTGTCCTTTACAGTACAAAAATGCACCACTCTGTCCCCATCAACAAGTCACTTAACCTCCTATGTTTCAGCTCTCTGTAATCTATTGTATTTATGTGCTCTTTGAAGCTCCTTATGCACAGAAAATAATAGCACCATAGGCCCCTTCCTCTCCTGGATTGTAATATTCTTTGGGATACAGTGTGTAAAATCAGCACTACATAAAACAAAATTCTCTTCCATTCCCTTTTTTTTTCTAGCATTGACATGGAAACATAGTGAAGTTCACATTGCAATGACTGAATAGGCAAATGTACCTATTCCATCTTCAGCTCTTCTCCTGACCAGTGATGGCAACTGTTGGGTGAATAGGTTTTTCGTTACCAAAAATGATCTTTGCAGAACAGCAGCCATGTGGTATCTTTTCTGTATGCAAGCTCTTCCTGTGTATTCTGGTGCTGTTACCCATTAATATGAAACTACATAAAGGTGGTTCATAATCTATCAGACACAGATCATCTCAGTGACAGAGCTGAATAAAGAGATGACCCCCGGTGCTAACCCATTGGCAGAGCAGTAGCTCTACCTCTCACAGCGCCAGTGACCCGGGTTCAGAAATGAGCCTGGGTCATCGGGGACTTGTGGGAGGGAGAGCCCCTTAGAAGCCTTGGAGAGAGGCGAAACACTGGGCTTGTGGTATGCTCAGTGAGTTTAAGTTGTTTAAATTGTGCCCTAAATAAAAAGGACATGGCAATTGTTTACAACGTTTCAAGCTGTTCTAATTTTGAGTGCGTGTTTTCTGGATTTCCCGTGGGTAAGGACCAAGCACTCCAGGAGACACTCACCTCCTCTGTGGTGGGAAGATCCTTGTTCTCAGTGTGATACTGCCACCTGGGTGACCACAGCTGGTAGTGCAGTTGGGGACATTTGCATGGAAGATAAAGACAACAGCCGGGGACTCAGGCTAGGGCATACATGGCATGTGCCTGCATATTGGTCCCCTTGCATGCCAGTGTCTTCAGGGGGCTGCCTATGATGACAAAATTCTGACCTCAGTGCTGGCTCGTCAGAGGACTCCAGTACATTTAGGTTGGTCTCCTGATGATGTGTGTGATAGGGGGTATACCCCCTACCCCCTGTGCACTGCCCAGGGGGCTAAGCCAAAGCTCCATAAGAGCAGATGGTCAGATAGTAGGCATGGATCAAGAGAAGCTGCTGGTAGATAGCTGAGAAGGAGCCATTCTGGAGATACAGGGGCAAAAAATATAAGTAAACAAAAAGATAACCCCTATTGAAGTATGATTCAGAGGCAAAATTATGGGGTACCTTGCTTTGTCTGTGAATTTTGCGGCACTCATTTTTTAATAAAACTTTACTTAACTTGCCAACTGAGTGCCCTAAATTTCCTCTGCTTCTCAATAAAGATAGCAGTGATTTTTTTTCTGCTCATGTTCAGGGGTGCCAATAGAAATTTCTGGGCCCAGGACACACCTTTAAGACCGGGCCCCCCTCACCATCCCATGCCCTCCTAAAACATATATAAGTCAATAAATGAGTAAATTTATATTTAAATAAATAATACGCTGCCATGCCGCTTGATGAGACTATAAAAATAACAGAATGAATATCTATTATATTAGTAGTTCTAGATGATATGGTAGCTAGGTAGGTAGAGCAAGGTACTGAAGGAGGTACAGACTGCTTAGTACACACAGTTACAGACAGTACAGACTACTACAGAGTGTAACAAGACAAGTGTAATAGTTACCCCCATCCGCCTCAGCTTGGCCTGCCTTCGGCTCTTAATAATTCCTTATGGTGGTATTTTAGTCTCGGTACTAGGTAGGTAGAGAGAGTTACTGTCTGGTGGAGAAGGTAGATTATTAAATACACAGTTACAAACTTACAGACACTAGTACAGACTAAGAGAGTGTAACTTACTGTAAGTTGTAACAGTTAGCGCCCCCCATCCCCCACCCACCTGGCCCGCCTTAATAATTCCTTATGGTGCTGCTTGCTAGGCTAGCTAGGTGGTATGGTAGCTTAAGTAGGTAGCAGGTAGAGTGAAAGGTACTGAGGAGGTAGACTATATGAAGTGTAACAGTTAGTTAGCCCCCCCCCCACCTGCCTGCTCTGGTCTACCTTAATAATTCCTTATTTCTTTCCAGTCCCAGCACAGCACTGTTATATTTACTTAACTTAACCAGTCCAGGCTCCAGGGTCCAGCTCCATGTCCTGTTCACCACCGTCCACTACAGCTTGCCTCTTGCCCAAGTTGCCCAGGCCAGGCCCAGGTCATGAATGAGGAATCCTCCACTCTGCAGTGGCCTCCTTGTCCTTCCTTGTCACTCTCACGTCCAACTAAGTTCAATGTCCCTTCCAACTTACGGACAGTTGGTTGGTATGATCGATTTATTCAAAAGTCAGTCTGCGAGTGAAAGCGAGTCCGTCTTGATGACTAGTCTGTCTCCTTCTCAAAGAACATGACATGAGGACTGAGCAGCAGCAGCAGCACACGCGCAATGTCAGACGTGGTGGCCATGGCCCGATGACCTGGCCTCTGACCCACCTAGTGACCTCCAGACCCCTGATTCATCCTTGTTCAGGAAGCAGAGTGGAGGAGGAGCAGCCAGGACTCAGGAGACTGCTGCTGTCTACTGCCAGCTGGCAGCCGGCACAGTCTGTTGGCAATGCCACCACCAGCATTGGGTTGGAGACCGCCATGTCCGGGGAAGGAGTGGGAGCCGGTAAGGAATACAGAGCAGGCTGCAGCCTGGCCTTCTCAGCCTGTGAGCATTTATGGAGGAGGAGAATGGGGCCAGCCACTGGGAAAAAATGTATAATTGGTTGGACGTCCGGGCCCCCCTGAGCCACCGGATCCGGGACAGTTGCCCCGGCTCTCCCCCTGTCAGCACCCCTGTGTATGTTAATGTGTACTTACATTAGAAAGTGACTGCTTAACACAGTCTCAGACTCTCACTGACTCCCACTCACTGTAAACATGCCTCTAAGTCTGAACCCTGTGGAAATCTATGTATTTCTGTTCAAACAGTCTGCTGTTCATTGAGAAACATCAATTCATATGAAATTATGCTTTTAAAATCTCAGTGCAATATGAGGAGCAGCACCCTCTCCGTGTGGGACACAGGGCTTTTTCTGAGGGGTTATTTGCATGACTTCCCCTTGTGATGTAGGGCAGTTGTGAGGAACTTTCTGTTGCTGACCTAGGGCCAGATATATTTAAAGGTTAGCACCAGTGCTAATGGGGTTTGGGTCAGAGCTATCCAGCTTTGTGGCCATCACTGTGAGGGGCTATATTCAGAGCCTCTGTACTGCATGCTAAACCCATTAGTGCCCAGGCGCTAACAGAACATAGCGCCCATGCAAATGAGGGAGCTCCCCCTCCATATGGGTGCAGTGGCATGTTCAAAGGCTCTCAACAGCAGTAAATGGCACCCACATCGGTGCTATTTACTGTCACCATAAACATCATATTAACTGGTCGCTAAGCCCGCACCCTAACCCCATGTCTAGTGACATCCTCCACCCCCGATCACGCATCCTGAATTCCGTAGACAGTTTCCTTGTGTCTAGTAGCACCCCCTCCTCTGAATACTCGTACCATATGCAGTACACCTATCCCTGATGTCTAGTGCCACCCTCCCACACCCCCACCCCTGATCACCCAGAATGGGGTATTAAACGTTTGAGAGCTCTTTAGATCCGCCCCTAAGGGAGACCCGCTTGAGGGTTGCAGCACAGGGCTTGGTTCACAAAGGCATCCTGCCAGAAGAAAATTGCATCTTGCACTTTGTTTCACAAAAACTGAGTGCTGTGCCTTCTTTATCTTTTGTATCATACCTAAGCTGACTGCTTTTGTACTCATTCAGCACCACCATATCATTAAATCCACCCTGAAAACGTATTTAGTCTCTCTTGCCTATCCTGCCTGTTAATTTATGGACTCTATTATTTTAAGTGTTTTTTAATTTTTATGGTTTTAGTGTTTTGTAAAAGCGCTTTGATATTCTTTGAATTGTACTTTATACAAATAAAATTATTATTATTATTATCATCATCATCATATCTCCTGAGCACACCTTGACTGAACTATTTGTTATTAAACATATCACTGGTATCCAGTGGCACCCTCCACCCCCAATCACACAACCTGAGTTCCAATGCCATGTCCCTGGTGCCTATTGGCACCCCCAACCCCCTGATCACCTGTCCTGTGTCTGTACACATATCCCTGGTATATAGTGACACCCCACCCCAGAACACCCATCTCATTTACAAGTATTTGGAATGGGTGATGTTCTGGGTGCAAGCAGGGTGAGTGGGTTGACGCTGGGCCACCAATGTTTGCAGGTCTGTTTGTCGACGGGCAGTCAGGAGTGGGGGTGGTGGTAACATTTGACACCAAGGATAGTACATGGTATATGAACCAGGTGTTCAGGGGAGGGGTAGAGGGTGCCACTAGACACCAGGACCAGATATTAGAAACTTGGCCTGGAGGGCAAAGTGATCGCACCCTGTTTGCCCTGGTTCCTAGTGGTCCCCTCCACCTCCAATCCCAAGCCCTGTTCAAAAGGAAATTCTTCCCTGGTTCCTAGTGGTCCCTCTCCCCCCTCACCACCACTTTTACCAGGGCCAGAGATTGGAGAGTGGAGGGGACTAATAGGAACCAAGGAATATATTCATTTTACCAGGGCCAGGGATTGGATGGTGGAGGAGACCACTAGACACCAGGGAATATGTTAATTTTACCAGGGCTGGGGATCAGTGGGTGCACAGGACCACTAGGTACCAGGAAATGTGTTAATTTTACCAGGGCCAGGGATAAGCGGATGGGGGGGGACCACTGGACACCAGGGAAAT
The DNA here is from genome assembly GCA_016271365.2 of Neoceratodus forsteri. Taxonomy (NCBI): domain Eukaryota; kingdom Metazoa; phylum Chordata; order Ceratodontiformes; family Ceratodontidae; genus Neoceratodus; species Neoceratodus forsteri. The sequence continues at coordinate 533,368,034 of CM057449.1, read as the reverse complement.
ATTTAATTCTAATGGGGCCAAGATTGGAGGACGAGGGACCACTGGACACCAAGTAATACATTATTTATAATGGGCACAGGGATCAAAGGACGGGAGGACCACTGTACACCTGGGAATACATTATTTATAAGGGGGACAGGGACTGGAGGACTGGGGTGACCACTGGACACCAGGGAATATATTATTTATAACAGGGACAAGGTTCAAAGGATGGGGGGAACACTGAACACCAGGGAATACATTATTTATAACAAGGACAGTGGTTGGAGGATGATGGGGACCACTGGACACCAGGGACTGCATTATTTATAATGGGGACCAGGACTGGGGGGAACCACTGGACACCGGGGACTGCATTATTTATAATGGGACCGGGACTGGGGGAACCACTGGACACCAGGGACTGTATTATTTATAATGGGACCAGGACTGGGGGACCACTGGACACCAGGGACTGCATTATTTATAATGGGGACCAGGACTGGGGGACCACTGGACACCAGGGACTGCATTATTTATAATGGGGACCAGGACTGGGGGGAACCACTGGACACCAGGGACTGCATTATTTATAATGGGGACCAGGACTGGGGGGGACCACTGGACACCGGGGACTGCATTATTTATAATGGGGACCAGGACTGGGGGGAACCACTGGACACCAGGGACTGCATTATTTATAATGGGACCAGGACTGGGGAACCACTGGACACCAGGGACTGCATTATTTATAATGGGGACCAGGACTGGGGGACCACTGGACACCAGGGACTGCATTATTTATAATGGGGACCAGGACTGGGGGGAACCACTGGACACCAGGGACTGCATTATTTATAATGGGGACCAGGACTGGGGGGAACCACTGGACACCAGGGACTGCATTATTTATAATGGGGACCAGGACTGGGGGGAACCACTGGACACCACTGAATACATTATTTATAACAGGTTATGGGATCAAAGGACAAAGATGATCACTGGACACCAGCAAATACATTTTTTATAACAGGGACAGGATCAAAGTATGGTGGGACCACTTGACACCAGGGAATATATAGTATTTATAACAAGGACAGTTATTGGAGGATGGGGGGACTACTAGACACTAGGGAATACATTATTTGTAATGGGGACAAGGATCGGAGGCAGGGGGGGTCTCCGGACACCATTGAACACAATTTTTATAACAGGGTTAAGGATCAAAGAACAGGGTGGACCACTGGACACCAGGAAATACATTATGAATAATAGGGGCAGGGATCCGAGACAGGGGGACCTCTGGACACCATTAAATATTTTTTTTATAACAGGGTTAGGGTTCAAAGCACAGGGGAGACGACTGGACACCAGGGAATACATTATTTATAATGGGAACAGGGATTGGAGGACAGAGGAAACCACTAGACACTAGCGACATAGTTCTTTTAACAGTGACGGAGATCAGAGTGGATGGGGCCAGTCACAGGAGGGGTGCAAACCTGCCACCACTTCCCATGCAAATGAGTCCATAATGGGCACGAATATAGTGCCTTACATGCCCAATGGGTGTGACAGTGTTGAATAAGACCCTGCCCCAGGTGTTGCACAGAGAGAGTTAAAAACAAAATTCTGTTCTGTCCTCTCCTATTTCTGTGACTTCTCTGTTTTTTGCCTGTCTGTTTGCGTAATCACATCTTTTTCTTGGGACACTTAGGAACTGGCCACTCCGAATGTATCACACTTCCCCTGCTATCTTCTTTCTTCACTTGCCATTTCTATTCTTGCTTCTCTGTGGTTAAAAAATATATATGTGTAACCCCTGGGTGGCATTTCCCCCAGTGTTACACCCCTTCCTACTACCCTGGACATAGGCTAAGGGGTTTGGATTCGCTATCTGAAAACCATTTCTGAAAACTTTTGCACAGTGCCTCCACTCGGGGTGCTTTACGTGGGTGAGTTGGTAATGGGTGTAGCACCCCTGAGATACTACAACACCCACAATGACCATTTATCTTCCCCAGACATGCCCCAATACACAGTTCCCCACATTTCAATACTTTGTATTTAAAGGCTCTCTCTAATAATATGCTCACACCAGAATTTCAAACAACAAATAACAAGATATTTATTTAGGTGGTAGTATAGGAGCTAGGAAGGGGAAACAGGAGAAGTAGAGGTTATCTCATCCTATTTACAAAATGTACAAAGTTATTTGGTTTCGCTGGTGAACCCTCCAGCTGGGCGGCTACATAATAACAGGCAGACATAAATCACATTTTACCATTCGACTTAAGACATCCAGTGTCCTGGCTATCTAGCTGCTGACAAATCAGATGTTAAACATAATTATCATTAATGTCCACACTGGTACCAGTCCCAGATACAGCAGAACCCCCACAATCTCTTACCATACTGGTTAAACAGATACCACAGTCCAAGATGTTGCAGGCCTGAAGGTTGTTACAGCTGGTCAAGGTGGCCAGCTATTGATTTGTGGGAAGGGACAACTTGGAAACAGATTCTTGTAAGCCGACAAATTACTATTTACAGCCACAGCAGGGATTGCCCTGCACTCTAGCAGACATAGCAGGGATTGCCCTGCACTTGCAGACTTCTGAACATTCCAGGACAAGCTATGTTGATCTTACATCCAGAACATTCAGCACAATATTTGAAAGTTCCATCCAATGCAATGAGAATAATACTTTTGTCAAGCATCCCATATTTACGTTAAACAAGGTCACATCCACTACTTTATATACCAAAAGGCATCCATTCAAAGTAAGCTGGCAGCATCACTTTTATCAATCATCCCATGCTTTAGTTACATGCAGTCACATCCAGTACATTCTATACACCAAGAACATTATTCACAAGCAAAGTCTTATCCAGGATGTCTAGACATTGTACACCTATCCCAAGCGCTCTCAGACGAAATTCTGGTCAGACACAGGTAAATTCTCTTCAGGGTATCTTAGACATAATATGCTCTAGGGCCTCCTGTCTCATGAAGTGGCAAATGCCGCTTCGCAGTCAGCTCCACGAAGGCAGGACTCTAACCCATAGCTACACAACTTGCAACACATTTATATGCTTTACTATGCCAGGCATCTTGCTGCACCTGCAACTTAGCCATTTGGACCACAGACAAGATGCAGCCATTTACTTGAACTAGGCAGTCTCTTATGGGGGTTAGTAGCCCAGACTGATAACTTCAATAATTCAGACTTAACAGCACATATTTCTTAGAGGGGCTTGGGGCCCCCAAGATTACTTGCTCAGCTTTTCCCTTGCACTGGGGGATATGAGGGTACTCACTCAGGTCCTCCACAGGTTTCTGCCACTATTGAAGGCATCCTGAAGACTTCTTCAGCTCTCTCACTGCTGAGGTACTCAGTCAGTGCTCTCACCACTGCATGATGTCATCTGGTCTGGTCAGCACTCTCACTGCTGCTGAACATCTGATCTTTGGTCCACATCTTTCCATGGGAGGGAGGGCTAGCCTCAGGAGGACATAACTGGCAACCTCCAGACTAGCTGTTGCAGGATCTACAGTTACTTTAACTGGTAATTTTAACTTAAGAAAATATTAAATGCCCCCTGAAGACTGAAGGGGCTTGGATTAAGTGGCCCAGGCCTGTGAGGGCTCCTAGCAGGCTGAAGCCTGATTTCCTTCTCACTCTAGCTGATCTCTCTCCAATCTGCAGACAAACTGGCAACACTGTCTCTTTATAGAGCTCCTAACTCGACTCCTGATTGGTAGCAGAGATGGGGTGACATGTCTCCAAGTGGCTGAATGACCTGTCAATCAAAACACTCAAGGCAAAATTGGGTTGTAGACTTGGCACCTAAAATGATGTCCCTGTAAGTCCCCATAAGTACTTGGGTGCTTACCCATGAGGTGCTGAATGTCCCGCAAGTCCTGGCTTTCTATTCCTTCCATTTTATTTGGCTGTGACTGCATGCAATGGCTGCTTAACCCACTGTCCCTTATAGCAGATTAGATACAGTCCTGAATAATGTCCTGGTGCAGCCAGAAAGAAATAATTATTTGCCCCAAATGCCCAACAGTTCTGTAGCTCAGTTGGTGTACTTGCAGTCATTACACAGTTGAAGAATGTGGCTCCTTTAGTTTTCCTGTCGCTACTGCACTTATACAAGCTCCCCCTGCAGCAGCTGACAGGCTGACACACAAGAGTCCCAAAGTACTGAGATTACCAGGGTAAAGCATTTATTTTAATTTAGAACACTTCCCCCACATGTACAGTAACTCTCCCCTATGCAGCAACTGGTTACAATATTTAAATCATTTAAATTCCTTTAATTTTGGCAAAAGCCATTCAGGGCTACCCTGGAGGCAGCCAGACACACTGTTATTATTTATACAGATGACCAGGGCCCCTCTCAGGTATATTTAAATGAGCTCCGGTCAAACTCTTTAAATTTAGATGCAAGCAATCCCCCAGCAGGCTGTCTGTGGTCACTGGGTCCCAAATAGGTGGAAGGAATCCCGGGACCTACAGCACAGTCCCCAAGGTGACCACAGAACAAGTGGCTCCACATCAAAGGCGCTTTGGGTGCCAACGTGATTCCTGCATCCCTGGAGACAGCACTTTTGCAGCAGGATATCACGGTCAGAGTTTTAAGCCCCAAAGGGCTGGATTTTCATTCGGGCTGAAGACTGGGGCACTAGAGGAGCAATAAGATCTGAGGGACAGAAAAAAAACAGGTGGCCAGATTGGGAAAAGCCCGGGAGACTGCAGGAGAAAGACAGAACAAAACAGGTTAATGTAAGCCCAGGTTGACATTTCTGGGAACCCCTATTTGCAAGGGGGTTTCATGTGACTCTTTATGGGTGTAACCCCCCCTACAAATGGGAGTTCCCAAAAAGTCTTCCTTGAGCTTGCTTAAATGCTCACTGCTAGGCTGGTGTTCTGTGTTTTAGCAGTTTAAATGTGATTGCCAGAGAGTGGCTATATAGCCTCTGTGTACTGTCTCTTTAAGAGCTGCCTGGATTGCAGTCATAATTAATTTGAGAGGGATCTCTGTTAGAAGATGTACTTGTTTGCTGATCATTTGTTAGAGTAGTAATAATATTGCAGTTTGTTCTAACCTGCCTTCTTTGCAGCATGGACAGTTCTGTTTGTTTCCATCATCTTGGTCCTGGAGTGCAGAATGGGCTAGTCAGTACATTTGGGACTCTAAAATGGAGCCTGCCTACTGGGGCTTGGTAGGGCCAAAACTTGTAGGAATTGTAGTTTTGGGCTTTTGGAGCCTAAAATAACCTGGAAGGGGAGCCCTTGTTGTGAATGACAGACAGATCAGCTAACCGAACCTTTTGGATCTTGGGGAAAGTCCCACACTGCTTGTGGTTTCAGTTAGATCAGAGTTGGGAAGTGAAGAAGTAACAGCTCAAGAAAGTTCGAGCAGCAATCCATAGAGGATTCACGCGGGAGAACTGTGGAAAGGTCTAAGTATGGCCTGCATGCCTGCTTGCTGTTCCTGAGAGGGAACTTGTGTTTTTTTTGGACTGAATCTGAACTTGGAGAGCAAATTAAGCCACTGAATTGTGACCAGGCTTTAACCTGAAGAAGACCGAAGATTTGCTGAATGCGATCGGCCTGTCAGGACTTCCAGCTACCTCCGAACTCCTGGATCATGCAGAGACTCTGTAATTGTGACCAGAAAGCCATTTGCCTGGTACAGTGGAATTTCCTTACATGTGAATGTGCTGTGTGCTTATAGTGAGTCGTGATTTGGTTCCCCACTGTGTGTCTGAACTGTGTTTTGCTTGCTGGAGGCTGTATCCAGCTCCATGGACTGAATCCGTATCCATTTCCATTTGCCTGGGCCCTGCTACACTGGCCCAGCCAGAATACCTGTTACGCAGAGAAAGTCATTGACGAGAGACCAGCCTGAGGATCAGCCCCCTGCTCAACGCCTTGTACAGGAACAACGCCTCAGTTATTCGTGTGGGTTCTGCTTCTCTGGGCACTCCAGCTCAACAGCCTGCAGTCTCGATTTCATCCTGCCTATGTCCAGTATTGGGTATCATGAGTAAACATCAGGGTAGCTCCTTGCAGCAACAGCTGAATCTAAAAGTGCTGTCATCTGATTGTCTTGTTGCTTTTTCTTTCACGAACTGAGCCCTTCGGCTTCGGATTACAAATAGTGTGTGTTGTGCATGTTGCTTTCTTCCATCACAGGGCCCCAACCAGCTGCAACACTCCTGGCTAGCCCACCATTTTTCTACCTGGGTACCCAGAGTGTGTGACTGTGTAGGGACTCTGAACTCCATGCATAACTGTCTGATTAATATAGCTCTTAAGCAAATCAACCTGATTACTCCCCTACCTTGTTCAAGTCCCCTGAATAAATCAGATTTAACTTTGTTTGAATTTAACCTGACTGTGGTTCCAGTTTGTGCCAAGAGTATTCTACTGTCGTTATTTGCTGTGTTTAACCTTGTTTTACAGGGGGTCCCCAGGGTCAAGCTAGAGGAACCAGCCCTGGTGGTAAGGGCACACAGTGTGGGTAATTGCCTGGTAAATAAGGGTCATTGTGAAAGTGATTATTGTGTACTGTTCAGGCCACTATAAGGAAAAAAGGGGGGTTACAGTGTCCCAGAGGGCTGTGCCCAGGTCAGCTTGACCACTACCAACCCTGACCTCAGGGTGGAGGCACCCATATCAAAACCTAGGCCCCGGCCTTAACCTGCAACTAGCCAAGCAGGCAGGGGTAGTAGCCTTTGGGATAGTGCCACCTAGGGGTTACATGTGAAACTGAGATTCCTTGTTTTGCAAATGTATGTTGTAATATTGTTGAAATATTGCAGACAGCTCTTTGAGTTTACTAGAAAAAATAGCAAGCTGTAACTCAGAGCGTTGACCCTGAGAAACTGTTTGTCCTCCACAAGCTTGTTAACGGAACTGTCAACAGGAGACATTTTCAGATAGAATATTCTAGTCTGTTTCACCTGTGGAGTTTGCATGTACTGGTCACAGGAAAGAAATTAAAGTTTTGTTACATTTTTGTGCAAACAGGATTCACAGTTAAACTGTCAGGCAAAGAGATCTTATAAAGAAAGCAATGGTTTATTTTTCTAAGTTTTAGACTTGGAGATGCACTCAGAAGAAAGGCTTTTGTTTGAATTTCCTGTACTGAAAAGCCATCCTGTATAATTTTATTTTCTTTGTTATTGATAATAATAAAACACTACTTGAGAATTTTATAAATTCTGCTGGTATGTCTATGCTTCCTGACCTTCACCTCTACGACAATAGGCTCATTTGCATGATGCCAGCTGAATATTGCACTGGAGGCACCCGATGCTTTCGAGTCGGGGGGGGGGGGTGCTGTCCCTTGCACTTTCAGGGTCCATGTCAGGGTAGCGTTGTTTGACTTAGCACTGCGCTGACATGCCCCTATATTCAGTCAAATAGCACAGGTGAACTATCCAACTGAATATAACATCTTCTGGGTCACAGGCAATGGGCATACACAGCACAAACCTCTGCCCTCCACTTTGCTCCAATATCAGGCCCCTGGGATATATGTACAGACACATATTGGATGATGGGAGGGAGCCACAGGACACCAAGGAAATGGCTATGGAACTCGGGACAGGTGATCAGGTGGGTGGGGGATGCAGCTAGATACCAGGGATTTTTCTTTCAGAAAAAGAGATGTGCAAGAACAAGGGGGCACAATCTAAATGTAACCCCCCTAAAAATGGGGGTTCCCAAAAAGTCTTCCTTGAGCTTGCCTAAATGCTCACTGCCAGGCTGGTGTCCTGCATTTTAGCAGTTTAAATGTGATTACCAGAGCTTGTATAGCCTCTGTGTACTGTCTATTTAAGAGCTGCCTGATTGCAGCCTAAGTAATCTGAGAGGGAGTTCTCTTGAAAGATGTAACTATTTCCTGAAAATCATTTAGAGTGATAATGATAATGTAGTTTGTCTAACCTGCCTACTTTATCACGATCACTGTTTTGTTTGTCTCCACTATCTTGGTCCTGGACTGCAAATTGGACCAATCAGGTCTGGTGGCACCTAAAATGTAGCCGGACTACAGGAGCTGTCTGAAGTCAAAATCTGTAGGAATTGTAGTTTTGAACCTTTTGCACCTTTTTTTGCAACTGAAGGGAGAGCTCTTGCTTTGATTGACAGCCAGATCAGCCAACCAAATCTTTTGGATCTTGGGGAAGTCCCGGGCTGCTGGCAGTTTTCAGTTAGTTCTGAGCTGAGAAGTGAAATGAGAAGAGCTCAAGTGTGTTTTGGGCAGCAATCCTGAGTGGATTCACATGGGAAAACTGTGAAAGGGCTGGGTTTTTGGCTTGCATGTCTGCCACTGCTCCTGATAAGGAGAGAAGAGAATTATTTTGGACTAAATCCAAGTTTGTGTGACTAAAGTAAGCTACTGAAGTGGGCCAGGCTCCACCTCAAGGAGACCGAAGATTTTGCTGAATGCGATCAGCCTGTCAGGAGTTCTAGCTACTCCTAAGCTCCTGGTGTGTGCAGAGACTTTGAGATTGTGCCCGGGGAGCGCATTGCCTAGTACAGTAGAATTCCTGTAAATGTAAATGTGCTATGAGCTGCTAGTGGGTTGTGAGTTAGTTCCCCACTGTGTGAACTATGTTCTGTTTGCTGGAAGCTGTATCCAGCTCAAAATGGACTGCATCCAAATTTGTCTTCATGCGGTCTGGGCTTTGCCAGACTGGCCCAGCCAGACTACCCACTGCACAGAGAAGCCATCAATGAGAGACCTGCCTGGGGATCAGCCCCCTCCTCCACGTTTGAACAGGAACGATGCCTCTGCAAGTTGTGTGGGCCCTGCTTCTCCTGGCATTCTAGATCAACCACCTGCAGTTTCGATTTTCGTCCAACCTGTGTCCAGTCTTGGGTATCGTGAGTAAATACCAGGGTAGCTCCCTGCAACAACAGCTTAATCTGAGTGTGTCATCTGACTGTCTTGTTGTTTCATTTCCTTTGCGAACTGAGCCCTCTGGCTCCGGATTGCAAATAATTGTGTACTGTGCATGTTGTGTTTTCCATCACAGGGCCCCAACCAGCTGCAACCCTGGGCAACAGTCCTGGCTAGCCCATCTCTTCTCCACCTGGGTACCCAGAGGTGTGACTGTGTAGGGGGACTCAAAGCGCATGCATAACTGCTTGATTGATATAACCTTTAAGCTAATTAACCTGATTTTGCCCCTTCCTTGTTCAAGTCCCCTGAATAAATCAGATCTAACTTTTTCTGCATGTAATCTGACCGTGGTTCCAGTTTGTGCTCAAAGTACTGTACTGTTGCTATTTGCTGTGCATAATCTTGTTTTACAGGGGGTCCCCAGGGCCGAGCCAGAGGAACCAGCCCTGGTAGTAAGTGCAAACAGTGTGGGTACTTGTGTGGTGTACCAGGGGTATTGTGAAAGTGATTACTGTACAGTGTTCAGGCCACTAGAATTGAAAGAGGGGGGTTACAGTGTCCCGGAAGGCTGTGCCCAGGTTAGCTTGACCACTACCAAACCTGACCTCCGGGTGGAGGCACCCATTTCAGAACTCAGGCCCCTTAACCTGCTACTTGCCAAGCAGGCAGGGGTAGTAGCCCTTGGGATAGTGCCACCTAGGGGTTACGTAAAGATAGAAGGGGGATGACTCAGGGGTAATGTGAGGAAATTATTTTTCACGGAAAGAGTGGTGGATGCATGGAACCGTCTTCCTGGGGAGGTTGTGGGGTCTAAAACAGTGGGGGAATTCAAACATGCATGGGACAGACGTAAGGCAATTATAGTGGGGGGTTGCAGGATGTAGGCTGTTGTTTAACTAGAAGCTGCAACTTATCCAATAGGTAGGGAAATGGGCAGACTGGGTGGGCCAAGTGATCCTTATCTGCCATCAAAGTCTATGTTTCTATGTGTCAGATGCCACAGGATGGGCACTAAATGGCCGCTACTCACCATGCAAATTACTCCATAATAGGCATGCAAATGACACCTTAGAGTCTTGCATACTCAGTTACCTCATTTGCACAGTGTAGATGAGTTTAGCCAACATGTATCCCGGCACTATCCACTTCAGGGGCACTATTCCCTGTGGGCTCAATACAGCCCAGGTCCATGATGAAGCAGCACAGTTTAACTTGCTGCTGCACTGAAATGGACTGAAATTTAGTCAGATAGCGCCGGACCGCTATCTGACTGAATACAGCAGCCACTGGGCTGGGCACAAGCGCAGGCAACTATTTGTGGTGTGTTATGCTTGCACTCCTTTTTTGAATATTGCAGCCCCAATCTCCTGTTTCTGTCTCTGTCTCTCTCTTTCACTATACAGAGTAGGGGTGGGTAAATACTTTACTTCAGATATTCTGCCGAATTTTCTTATTCGGAGCCCCAAGTATTCAGAAATTTCTTTGTTATTTGTATACCTCGGGGGGGAGTAAAAACAAAGCACCCCACTCTCCTCCACAGCCCAGTCATCCAAAAGTACATCCTCATCCCCTCACTCTCTGCAACAAAGCCCAGTCCCACCCTCTTTCCCCCCACCATCCACAATTTAAGGTTTATACATTTGTTTAATAAAAAGACTCCCACAATGGACAACTGGCATAACCCACCTGCCATGGTGGCCTGCTGCTGCATCCTCATGCTTTTGGTTGTTAAACAAAATCATCCCCCCTCACCCCCATAGCAGCCCTCAACTCCCACCTCCTCCCCCAGCACCCACATTTCATAATATGATGAAGCCTCCCCCCCCCCCGAGCACAACAAAGGTGACTGGCACAAGCCCACCCTTCTCCACAGCTGGCTGCCTTCTTCAGAATGGAAGCATTCCCAGGTTTGTTTACACAGTAAAACAGCTGATCACATGATCAGCTGCTTTACTTTGTGAGCAAGTGTGGTGCACTTCTATTCAGAAGAAGATGGTCAGCTGTGGAAGAGGGCGGGTTGCGCTGGTTGCCTTCATTGCGCTTGTGGGGGCTTCATCATATTATAAAATTTGGGTGCTGGGGAGGCGGTGGAGTTGGGGCCACTGTGGGTGGGAGATGATTTTGTTTAACAACAAAAAAGCATGAGAAGAGATGGCAGCCGGCCATGGTGACAGGTGAGTTGTGCCTGTCACACATAGTGGGAGTTTTTTATGAAATCATACTATAATCCTTTAAATTGTGGGTGCTGGGGGGGAAGGGGTATTGAGCTTTGTTGCAGAGGGTGAAGGGACGAGGGGTTGTAGTTTAGATGACTGGGCTGCGGTTTTCTTAGTGTAGTATTACCCGAATACAAATAAGCATGAAGAGCACCACTATTCATTATTCATATCCGAATAATTAATAGTGCATTATTCATGGTATTGGGGAAATATTATTTGTTACTCGCACACCCCTAATAGAGAGACCACCTAGCCAATATGTTTTACCCTTTCTTGCCAATGCTCTGCACCTGTCAGACATACATTATATGCTTAAAATAATTCAAAAACAATTTTTCTTTGGAAAATGGGTACAAGAAATACTGGCCTGTAATTGACTAACATGATTCTCTACCTATACATTATCAGGCAACACTGGCTGGTAAAAAAAAAAAAAAAGACGGTACAGTATGTGGCTGACTTTTTCCTGCTCGCTCTATTATCTGCCACTTAGCAATGCCAACATTGTAATCCCACTATTCCTGCCTTTTCTTCTGCTGTCACAGCCACTGCTCACACCACAACATTTGAGTATTACGTATCACACAACAAACCATTCTGTAAGCGTGGTAAGACCCTCCAAGCTATGGGGCATTGTGTTGTACCCACCCATCCTTGGACTATGAAGGCCCTCCACCTGCAGTATTGGGTCACACCCCTGGAGAAGGTGGGTATCTCCCAACACCCCTCACCCTCTGGGTATCTCCTAACACCCCTCACCCTATTAGTCTTTTTGATACATCTCTCCCCCCACCACCACCACCACTTCAAATACCTTTATTGACATGGCAAAATATACAGGTACTGCCAAAGCTTTTACATCAAACTATAGACGTAAGCATACAGCAATGAACGTTAATACATATATGTTGTATTTTGAAGCTGACGAAAAGATACAAAATAGTTCAAATTTTTTTCTAATACAGCGTTCAATATTCCCCAGAAGTATACAGAGTTTAGCTTCATCACTCACGAGCTGGAAATCTGCTATCCTTTGTGATAGCTCTAAAAAGCACTGTTCTTATATACAGTTGTGTTTTGTATAGTGGAGAATGAAATGCATTTCTGTTTCAGTTTCACTGCTTTCACGCAGAATACAGAGTCAGGCTTCTTTAGGTTTCTAGGTTTAATTTGTGCTTACCTGTTCCAGTTTCTAAACTGTGGTCCCTGATTCTGTATTTGGCTAAACTTTCTCTTTGTTTAGCATTTTTAACCGTAAGCGGATAAGCAGCTATGGTGAAGTTTCTGTGGAGGGATCTGTAGTGCTCTAGTTATGTTTGTGTTTTGATTTGCTATTCCAGTTTAGAAAATATTTATTTTCAGGGCTGTCTCTAGTGCTTTGGGTAAGATCCAATCATGTTTAGGTTTGCTTATATCATAGTCCTTGATGTCCGTATCACTGTGACCTAGGAGTGTGAACACATAGAAGTACATTGTGTTTTTGTCTGTTAGAAACTTCAAAACATAGAATTTGTTATCAGAAAAAAGCCACATGGCCCATCTAGTCTGTCCAGATGGTCCCTGCAAAGTCTGTCTCCACAGCCCATAACTGGTCACCAGTGCCCCCCCTCCACCTATTTGTTAACATTACCACACGTACCTGAAGCCCCCTACTGTTTTTGTCTCCATTACTTCCACTGGCAAATAGTTCCAGGTATCCACCACTCTTTCAGTGAAGTAGATAGCAGATTTCCAGCCCATGAATTATGAAGCCCTATGAGGAAAGACTTAAGCACCTTAGTATCTATTCACTGGAGGAAAGAAGGGAGAGGGGAGATATGATAGAGACTTTCAAGTACCTTAGGGGAATAAACAGGGTGAAGGTGGAAAGTATATTTCAGAGAAAACTCTGCACAAGAACAAGGGGGCATAGTATGAGGCTGAAGGGTGGAAGACTCAGGGGTAATGTTAGGAAGTACTTTTTGACTGAGAGGGTGGTGGAGCCATGGAACAGCCTTTCAGCAGAAGTGGTGGATGCGAAAACAATAAGGGGGTTCAAGAGTGCATGGGATAGACATAAGTGTACCCTGGAGATGTGTAGAGCTGGAGAGATGCAGTTCAAATAGGATCTGGGGCTGCAGCAGTGAATAGGGAAATGGGCAGACTTGGTGGGCCGTATGGTCCTTATCTGTTGACAGATTCTATGTTTCTATGTAAGTAGTACTTCCTCAAACCCCTCTTAAACTCACCCCCAGCTTCATCACATGCCCTCTGGTCCCGGTGCCTGTCCTCATTTGAAAAAGATGCCCTCTTGCACCCTGTTCACCCCCATGAGGTACTTGTAGGTTCCTATCAAGCCCCTTCTTGCTCTACTGTCTTCCAATGTATACATGTTGCGATCCCTCAGTCTCTCCTAGTATGGCTTTTCATGCAGCCCCTGCACCATTTTAGTTGTTCTCCTCTGAACTGCCTCTACCCTGTCTATGCCCTTTCTGAGGTGCAGTCTCCAGAACTGGACACAGTACTCCGGTGGGGGTCTCACAAGTGAGTGATACAGTGACAACACCACCTCCCTCCTCCTGCTGGAGATACCGCTCCCTCTGCTTCCCAGCATCCCACTGGTCCTGCCCATTGCCTTGTCACACTGCTCTGCCACTTTGAGATCATCAGATTTGATACCCCAATGTCCTTTTCCTGCTTAGTGACCATCAGCACCCCCCCCAGGGTTCCTATGCCCTACATGCATGATTTTGCACTTTTTGACACTGAACCCCAACTACCATGCTGTTGACCACTCCTTGAGGTTCCCTACACATTCTCTCCACCCTCTAAGTGTCCTATTACAGATTTTGGTGTTGTCTCCAAAAAGACATACTTTCCCTTCCAGGTCTTCTGCAATGTCACTTATGAAGATGTTGAAGAGGACTGGTCCCAATACTGAGCCCTGTGACACCCAGCTGGTCATTCTCCCCTCATTAGAGTGAGTGCCATTAACCACTACCCTCTGTCACCTATCCATTAACCAGTTTCTTACTCAGTTCACTACTTTGGATCCCACCCCTGGCTTTCTCAATTTCTTTATCAGTCTTCTGTGTGGCACAGTGTCTAATCCTTGCTAAATTCCAGATAGGCCACATCCACTGCCCTCCTCTGATCTATTTCCCTGGTCACACAGTTGAAGAAATGAATCAGATTCATCTGGCTTGACTTCTGCCCCCTGTGAATCCATGCTGACTTTGGTCTTGCAGCCCACTGGATTCAAGATAGTCTACCAGCCTTTCCTTTAACAGGGTTTCCATTAATTTCCCATTGTTGATGTGAGGCTAACCGACTATAATTGCTAGCCTCCTCCCCGCTGCTGCTCTTATGGAGCAGGACCATGTCTGCTCTCCATCAATCCTCTGGAACCATGCCTGTTTCAAGTGAGCTGTTGAATAAGGTTGTCAGTGGGACACCTAGCACCTCCTTGAGTTCCTTTAGTGCCCATGGGTGTTTCCCATCTGGTTCCATACCTTGCCCACTTTCAGAGCAGCAACTTCCTTCAGGACTCTTTCTTCTGAAAATGGACTTGTGCCCACCCCCACCCTCCTTTGTGCCTGCTACTCCCCCGTGATCTGTTCCCCAACCTCCACTGTGAAGACTGAGTAGAACTACCTGTTCAAGATGTCTACTTTTTCTTGATCCTCTTCTGCAAAGTCTCCACTGTTGCCCTCCTTATACTTACTGTCCCTCCCCTTGCTTTCCTCTTCTCACTTATGTACCTGAAACATTTTGTATCCCCTTTAGCTACCCCTTTGGTTATCCTTTCCTCTGCCTATGCCTTTGCTTCCCTCACTGCCTTTCCTGCTTTCCTCGTTTATACTTGGTATACTTCCCCATCTTCCTCTCTCTGCATTTTCTTAACGTTTTGAATGCCACTTTTTTCCCATCACCACCTTGGCCACTTTCCTAGAGAAGCATAACAGTCTCCTTTTCCATTTGCTTTTACTCACTTCCTTCACGCAGAGGATGGGTTGTCTTAATTATGTCCTCCCTTATTATTTTCACACCACACCTCTACCCCTCCCTGGTAATGCCCTCCTATGAGGCAGTTTCTTAGGCAGTCTCCCATTTCTTTCAGATCCACCCTCCAAAAGTCCAGGAGCCTTGTCCTCATATGGTTTGCCTCTGTTCTCGTCTTACATAGGAACATAGAAACATAGACAGTGACGGCAGAAAGAGACCAAAGGTCCATCAAGTCTGCCCATTTGGCATTATATAACCCTATGACCTAGTGTCAGTACAGGATTCTAACCCTCCCCATCAGTCTTCCTATTCCTTTCCCCGGTTTCATCCCTACAAGTGAGCACTATTCCTTTTTTTGCTCTGTCCCAAGCCCATTTGACCCCCATCACCACAGTCTTAGATCCCACAACCTCAGCTGGCAGGCAGTTCCATGGCACAACCACCCTTTCAGATAATACTTTTTCACATCCCTTCTGAACCTTCCCCTTATCAGCTTCCAGTCATGCCCTCATGTTGTCAAACTTGTATTCCTGCTAAAGAATTCCTCGTAGTTCACTTTGTTTATTCCTTTTAGGAATTTGAAGGTTTCTATCATATCCCCCCCCCCCTTTCTGGTCTCCAGTGAGTGCATGTTCAACAACCTAAGGTCCTAATCATAGGACTTCCCCTGCTGGCCCTGTATCATCTTCGACACCCTATGCTGTATCACCTCCAATCTCTCCTTGTCCTTTCTAGGGTGAGGGTGCCAGAACTGGGCACTGTACTCCAGGTGTGGCCTCACCAAGGATCTATAGAGGGAGAGTATCACTCCTTCTTTTCTTTCTTTCTTTTGTAACCCCTAGGTGGCGCTATCCCAAAGGCTACTACCCCTGCCTGCTTGGCTAGTAGCAGGTTAAGGGGCCTGAGTTCTGAAACCGGTGCCTCCACCCAGAGGTCAGGGTTGGTAGTGGTCAAGCTAACCTGGGCACAGCCTCCGGGACACTGTAACCTCCTCTCCCCAGTGGCCTGAACACTGTACAACAATCACTTTCACAATACCCCTGGTACACCACACAAGTACCCACACTGTTTGCACTTACCACCAGGGCTGGTTCCTCTGGCTCGACCCTGGGGGCCCCCTGAAAAACAAGGTTATGCACAATAAATAGCAACAGTACAGTACTTTGAGCACAAACTGGAACCACAGTCAGATTACATGCAGAAAAAGTTAGATCTGATTTACTCTGGAGACTTGAACAAGGGAGGGGCAAAATCAGGTTAATTAGCTAAAAGGTTATATCAATCAAACAGTTATGCATGCGCTTTGAGTCCCCCCACACAATCCACCTCTGGGTACCCAGGCAGAGAAGAGATGGGCTAGCCAGGACAGTTGCCCAGGGTTGCAGCTGGTTGGGGCCCTGTGATGGAAAAACAACGTGCACAGTACACAATATTTGTAATCTGGAGCCAGAGGGCTCAGTTCATAAAGGAAATGAAACAACAAGACAGTCAGATGACACACTCAGATTAAGCTGTTGTTGTAGGGAGCTACCCAGGTATTTATTCACAATACCCAAGACTGGAGACAGACTGGATGAAAATTGAGACTGCAGGTGGTTGATCTGGAATTCCAGGAGAAGCAGGGCCCACACAAGTCGCAGAGGTGTCATTTCTGTTCAAGCGTGGAGCAGGGGACTGATCCCCAGGCAGGTCTCTCGGCGATGGCTTCTCTGTGCAGTGGGTATACTGGCTGGGCCAGTCTGGCAAAGTCCAGACCGCACGAAGACAAGTTCAGAAGCAGTCCGTTTTGGGCTAGATACAGCTTCCAGCAAGCAGAACACAGTTCACACAGTGGGGAACTAACTCACAACCCACTAGCAGCTCATAGCACATTTAGTTGTACGGGAATTCTACTGTACCAGGAAAAGCGCTCCCCGGGCACAATCGCAAAGTCTCTGCACACACCAGGAGCTTAGGAGTAGCTGGAACTCCTGACAGGCCAATCGCATTCAGCAAAAATATTTGGTCTTCTTCAGGTTGAGCCTGGCCCACTTCAGTAGTTTACTTTAGTCACACAAACTTGGATTTAGTCCAAAATAATTCTCTTCTCTCCCTCTCAGGAGCAGCAGGCAGACATGGAGGCCAAACTCTTCGCCTTTTCATAGTTCTCCCATGCAAATCCACTCAGGATTGCTCTCAGAATCACTTCAGCTCCTTCTTGCTCAGCTTCCAGCTTAGTTCTAACTGAAAACTGCAAGCAGTCCGGGACTTCCCCAAGATCCAAAAGCTTTGATTGGTTGATTTGGCTGTCAGCCAAAGCAAGAGCTCCCCATTCAGTTGCAAAAAAGGCACAAAAACTCAAACCGCAGTACCTATAGATTTTGACTTCAGACAGCTCCTGTAGTCCGGCTACATTTTAGGTCCCACCAGAAGTGATTGGTCTAATTTGCAGACCAGGACCAAGATAGTGGAGACAAACAAAACAGTCCTTGCTACAAAGAAAGCATGTTAGACAAACTACATTATCATTATCATTCTAAATGGTTTTCAGCAAATAGTTGCATCTTTCAACAGAGCTCCATCTCAGATTACTTAAGCTGCAATTAGGCAGCTCATAACAGACAGTACACAAAGACTATACAAGCTCTGGTAATCACATTTAAACTGCTAAAACACAGGACACTAGCCTGGCAGTGAGCATTTAGGCAAGCTCAAAGAAGAATTTTTGGGAACCCCCATTTATAGGGGGGTTACTCACTCACTCACTCACTCTTTCTTTCTTTCTTTCTTTCTTTCTTTCTTTCTTTCTTTCTTTCTTTCTTTCTTTCTTTCTTTCTTTCCTTCCTTCCTTCCTTTCTTTCTTCTATCAATACCCCTTCCGATATACCCCAGCATCTTGTTTGCCTTACTACAAGCCTTGCATTAGCTAGCCTGTTTAAGGGAGTTACTGATGATGACTCCTAGGTGCTGTCCCTCAGTTGTTGTGCTAAGTTTAACCCTTCTCATCCAGTATTCTGTCCTTGGGTTCTTTTTTCCTAGGTGCATCACCTTGCACTTGCTGGCATTGAATTTCAACTGCCAAACATTTGACCACCTCTCTAGCCTTTGCAGGTGATTCTGTAATTCTTAAATTTCCTTGGCGCTATCTACCTTTCTCTATAGTTTATTGCCATCTGTGAAGAGGCTTATCCTATCCCAGTTCCCTTCTCCAATGCCACTGATGAACATATTGAAAAGGCCCAGGCCCAGGACAGACCTCTGTGGTACCCCACCTATGAACTCTCTCTCTCCTCTAATTTAACTCTGTTTACCACAACCCACTGCTGCCTCCGTTTTAGCCAGTTTTCAACCCTTCTAACTATATACCTATGCAACCTCAGGCTCTCCAACTTCCTCAGCAGGCATCTGTGATGCACAGAGTCAAAGGCCTTGCTGAAATTGAAGTAAAATAGATCCATGGCATGGCCTCTATCCAGCACCTTTGTTACCCAGTTAAAGAAGACTATTAGATTAGTCTGACAGGACCTCCCTGACACATAGCGGGGCTGTCTACGATCCAGGAAACCACTACCCTCCACATAGTCTACGAGGTCTATTTTGAGCAGTGAGTCCATCAGCTTCCACACAATAGAGGCAAGGCTGAAAGGTCTGTAGTTTTCTGCTTGTTCCTTGTCCCCACCATTATGGAGCAGAATCACATATGCCACCCTCCAATCCCTTGGGACAAGCCCCGTCTGAAGTGAGCTACTGAATAGACCTGCCAGAGGTTCAACTAGTTCATGTGCCAGTTCCCTGAGCACCCTCGGATGTATCCCATCTGGACCCAGGGCCTTGTTCTTCCTGGGAGCTGCTAGCTCTTTCCAGGCCCTCTACCTAGTAAATACAGGTTTCATCATCTCCAGGATCAATCTCATGGCCACTTTGATGACACTCTCAAGGAGGGGGCTACTATCCTCCCCGGTGAAGACTGAGCAAAAATAGTAATTCAGGACTGCAGCCTTTTGCTTGTCATCCTCTACCACCCTGCCCCCATCTAATAACCTAACTGTTCCCCCAACTCATTTTCTTTTTTCATTGATATAACAGAAGAAATATTTTTCTCCACACTTGACCCCTCGGGGCTAGCCTATTCGCAGTCTGCTTTTCCTCTCTAATTACCCTCTTTACTTCTCTATTTCTCTGAATGTATCCCTTCAGTTCTACTTCCCTCTGCTTCTCTTTAAACCTGTGGAAGGCTTTCTGTTTGGCCCTTACTGCTTCCCTGACCCTCTCTAAAAACCATAGTGGTAGAGTTTATTTGTTTTGGTTAATTTTGTAAGCATAGCTGCGATCCTTTAAGGATGGCCCCTTTTATAAACCCCCCCCCGTCTCTCTTCCACACCTTCTATACTGCCTACCCCATCTAACTTGTCCCGAACCACCCCTCTGAGTTTGCTGAAATCTGCCCTTCTAAGACCTCCATTCTTGTGTGCATTTTTAAGTCCCAAGGGCTAATTCAAACAAGACTAAGTTGTGGTTACTGTTCGTGAGTGGCTCCCCAACTCTTACTGCATTTACTGCTTCAGAATTGGTGAACACCACATCCAGAGTGGATCTCTGTCCAGTGGGTTCCCTTGCCAGTTGCACCAGCAGGTAGTCCTGAAAGGGATCCAGCATAGCCTGGCTTCTAGTGCTCCTAGCCACTGGAACATCCCAGTCCACGTATAGTAAGTTAAAGTCCCTTACCATCACAACATCTCCCTTAGCAGCACCACCTCTAATTTCCTCACTGAGCTCCCTGTCTTCTGCTTCCCCCTGCCTTGTTGGTCTGTAGAACACCCCTAAGCATAGTGTTTTATCTGCTGCCACTGTAAGCTGAACCCATGGAGATTCAGTCCCTTCTGTACCATCCTTGATATTCTCATCTTCCATCACCTCAATGCACCCCCAACATAGAGGGCTACTCTGCCCCCTCTACCAGTTCATCTACCATTCCTTAACAGTAAGTCCCTAGGTACTGTCAAGTCCCAATTTATTTTTATCCATGGCTTATGTTTCAGCGATGGATACAAGGTCCATCTCAGTGTCTGCCATCATTGCCTGGAGCATGCTGATATAAAATCAGCATCCTGGCACTGAGGCAGACTCCTTTCCAACTCCCCCATATGCTTGTTGTTATTTGTCCAATTTTTACTCATTTTCTTCCCTGGCCTTTTTAGTTTTGTGTTGTTTGCCTCGCCCTTTTTGTGCATACTTGCTGTTAGTCTATCCCCTGCCCCATTTTGGGCCTCAATCAAGTTTTTGCCCATTGTTTTGCAACAGTCCCCACCCAGGTGTGGGGGAGAACTAGCTAGAATCACCTTCTTTTCACCTGTTTGTTTCCCCTAGTACTAGTCTCCCCCTAAGTCAGATTAAACATCTGATATAGATGTCAAACTTCTGTCCCTGTACACTGGTCCCTTCCTTTGTCAGGTGAAATCCGTCTCCCTTAAAAAGCCTCTTATCCCAAAAGTTCCCCAATCATCTATAAAATGGTACTGCTTCCCCTGACATCATTCCTTTTTTTAAACTTTATATTTATCCATTTTGCATGTAAATTTTGTACAGAATACATTTTGTCTTGGAAACAGTGAATATATAATCACAGTGGAAGTTCTACATTCCATACTATTCAGAATATCAGTATCTCCAAGCTAATTCTTTAAATGGGGGATCTATAATATAACAATACAGCATTCCTAATACTAAACGTCCAGAATTCTGTGTAACTGTAGCCCATGAGCAGGTGACTAGAACTTCTAAAATTATCCTAAAATGCTATAATTATTGCTTTGCTCACAGAGCATGGGGTCCACCATTGTACCTGCAGAAAATAACTAACTAATAGGGGTAAGAATACCAAACCTCTAATATAACTTCAGACACAGACAAAACTTCAGCTCACATCCTTAATAACATCTTGAACTATATTAAGGCACAGGGAGAACACAGCTATATTCTCCCAACTCTTAATGCTTAATGTGTTGTCTTAAGACATTTGTAAGGTCAATTATATATGCCAACAAGAAAGGCTCTAGTGATTGACATCATCCAAATCATTGATTCTTATAATTAAAGTTTAAATAACAGCAACACACTGAACCCTTAAAACCAAACAATAAGATCTCAGCAAGCCAATAGCTTCATGCAGCTATTTATTATCTCCAGTTAGGTGAGAAAATTTAAGACAGGTGAGAAAACCAATTCACAGAGTGGTACTTTTCAAGTTTCATTGAGGGATTCGTCATCTGAGTGCTGGGTTTCGATTGTCTGAATGCTGTACT
Source organism: Neoceratodus forsteri (assembly GCA_016271365.2). Classification (NCBI taxonomy): domain Eukaryota; kingdom Metazoa; phylum Chordata; order Ceratodontiformes; family Ceratodontidae; genus Neoceratodus; species Neoceratodus forsteri. Next base: position 533,346,643 of record CM057449.1, on the reverse strand, counting down.
TCCAAGCGAGTGACCCACTTCCCAGCATCAGTCGGATCAGTAAATACAAATACTTTGCCCTGGTAGACAATATGGAGCTTAGCTGAAAAAAGGACCGCATGTGGAATTTCCAGATCTCAAAGTTTCTGTTGGACTCCATCAAATGTTTTATGTCGTTGTCGGGTGGAGTAAGACAAATTAGGAAAAAGATGCACCATATGGCCTTGAATACTGAAAAGATCCCTGCCATTTTGCTAGGCTGAGAATACAGTCCCTAGTGCCCATACTATCAGCCACCACCATGAGCACACGAGGAGCCACTTCGGCCTGTCTCCCTCGAGGACGAATTCTGTAGGCCTTGATAAAACACCATTCCAACAAGTCTCCGTGTCCAGTAAACTGCTCCTTTATCCAGTCCTTAAAGAAGAGTAAGGGATGATCTCCTGCTATCCCCACCAATAAGCCGATCAATTGAATGTTCACACTCCTTATTTGATTTTCCAAGAGTTCCAAACGGTTGTTGATGTGTTGTGCTTCTTTCGAACGACCTGCACTAATAACGTTACATTTGTTAGCATGCTGCTGCAAGTCACCAACCGTATTGTGAAGTTGCTCCACTGATGTCTCCACCAAAGTTATCCAACCCGTTAGGCCATTTAGTTTTGTGTTCATGGCTGTGATGGAGGAGTAAGTTTGTGGCCTAGCGACTGCATCATTTCTTCTCCCCTCAGTGCTGGTCGATGGCTGCTGCCCTGTCACCCTCATGGCCGGACCACCAGATGCTGCTTGGCCATGATCTTTCTTTTTAGGGTTATCCATCTTGTTCTTGGTTCACTCCACTACCCTTAGAGACTTTTCTTTCTACTCAGTGTTAGGTTTAATAGTATTATTTGTCCGTTTAAAGTTTTATGAATGTAGAGCTGCGTTTTCTGCGTCCGTCAGGCTCAGGCTCCATAGCGCCCCAACCCCCTGACATCATTCCTTATGCCACCCATTAAACTCTTCTATCTCCTGTTTCCTCATTACATCCCCCCGCCCATAGAAACATAGACTTTGACAGCAGATAAATACCGCTTCGCCCACCTTGTCTGCCCATTTCTCTACTTATTGGATAAGCTGCAGATCCTAGTTAACCACCAGCCTACTTCTTCCTACCCACCAACAGAATTGCCTTATGTTTGTCCCATGCATTCTTGAATTCCCCTACTGTTTTTGACCCCATGACCTCCTCAGGAAGGCCGTTCTATGCGCCCACCACCCTCTCTGTGAAAAAATACTTTCTCACATTGCCCCGAGCCGTCCCCCCTCTATCTTCAGATTGTGTCCCCTTGTTCTTGCACATCTCTTTATCTGAAAGACGCTACCCTCTTGGACTTTGTTGAGTCTCTTGAGGTACTTGACAGCTTCTATTATGTCCCCCTTCCTCCTTTCCTCAACGGTATACATATTAAGACCCTTTAGTCTCTCTTTGTATGGCTTCTGTTGCAGGCCCTGCACCATTTTAGTTGCCCTCCTCTGGACTGCCTCCATCCAGTCTATGTCCTTGCGGAGATGGGGTCTCCAGAACTGCACGCAGTACTCCAGATGGGGTCTCACCAACTGTCTATACAGAGGGATAACAACTTCCTGTTTTCTACTGGTGATGCCTCTCCCTATACATCCCAATATCCCCCCAGCCCTCCTTACTGCCTTCTCACATTGCTTGCTTACCTTTAGGTCATCTGATATGACTACCCTAGGTCCCTTTCCATTTGTGATGTTGTTAATACCTCCCCCCCATTGTGTACTCGTTCCCTGGGTTTTTGTTTCCCAGGTGCATTACTTTGCACTTCTTTGCACTGAATCTAAGCTGCCATGCTTTTGGCCATTCTTCCAACCTTGCCAAGTCCCTTATCCTTTCCACCACCCCCTTGTGTTTCAACACTGTTGTAGATCTTTGTGTTGTCTGCAAAGTGGCATACTTTTCCTTCCAGTCCCTCTGCAATGTCACTTATAAAGACATTAAAAAGGACTGGACCCAGTACTGAACCCTGCAGTATCCCGCTAGTAACCCCCTTTCTTCGGAGTGAACTCTGTTTACAGTTACCCTCTGTGTCCTGTTGTCCAGCCAATTTTTACCCAGGCTACCACCCTGGGACCCACTCCCAGGCTGGTTAATTTGTTTATTAATCTTTTGTGTGGGACTGTGTCAAATGCCTTGCTAAAGTCTAGGTAGGCCATGTCCACAGCCCCTCACTGGTCTACTACTTTGGTCACCCAGTCAAAGAGATCCATTAGATTCGTCTGACATGTGAAGCCATGCTGCCTTGGGTCCTGTGCCCCACTGGCCTCTCGGTACTCAACAATTCTTTCTTTCAGAAGTGATTCCATCATTTTCCCTACCACTGAGGTTAAGCTAATAGGTCTGTAGTTTCCTGCCTCTGCTTTGCTCCCACTTTTGTGAAGGGGAATCACATCTGCCTTCTTCCAGCCCTTAAGTGCCACACCATCCTCCCATGATTTGTTAAAAAGGGTAGTCAGTGGTGTCACTAGTTCTCCCCTTAGTTCTTTTAGAATTCTGGGGTGAGTCCTGTCAGGCCCCATTGCTTTATCCACCTTCAGTTTTAGGAGTTCTTTCAGAACCCTTTCTTCTGTGAATGGGCTGGTATCAACTCCTGTATCCAGAATGTTTCTATTGTTAGGTTTAGGTACCTTCCCCCCCTCTTCCTTTGTGAATACTGAGCAGTAGTATTCGTTCAGTATCCCTTCCACACTGGGAGGACCTCAGAGAAGGCCAGGGAGGCTGAATGTGCTGCCAATCTGTCCCTCAGTTTCTAGAAATTTTGCTTAACCACATCCACCAACTAGTCTTAAGGTTAAACCACACTATACAGTGATCACTGGTATCTAGGGTACTGTCCACTGTAATGTCTGCAGAGTTGTCCCTGTCTGTAAGCACCAGGTATTGCAGTACCCCATCACTAGTGGGTTCCTGACTAGCTGCCTGAGAAAAAAAACCTGTAGGTAGTCAGGGATGGCGCTGCTCCTTGCCAAAGCTGCAGTTGGAAGGCTTCAAGCCACACCTAGCAGACTGAAGTCCCTAACTAGCAGCATCTCCCCCTTACTTGCCATCCTGATGATGGCTTCCCCAAGTGCCTTATCCAAATCTTTTCCCTGTGCTGGAGGTCTGTATACTAATCTGAATGGATAGTTGCCCCAGTACCTATCTCCGGGATGACCCACAGCACCCCCAGCCCTTATTTTTTTTTTCTTCTTTAAATAATGTAGGTACCTGGAAATGGCTACACTGCAACCAGTGGCATACATTTATATAACTCCTAGGTGGCACTACCCCCGAGGGATACTACCCCTGATGAAGACTTGTTAAGAGTCGAAGCGCTGGACGTCTAGTTGATGGTTGATTTACTGCTGTATGTTCTTTTATATCTGTAAAATGGTATGCTGATAGTAAAAAGAAATATTTTTCACATGCACATACTTGGTGCTGCTTCGTCTTTGTTTGTTGATATATGTATGGCTGGTCACCTAGCTGCAGCATAGCACCAAACCTGATAGAGCAGTGTCACTTGAATTTGCCTTTGAGGATACTACCCCTGCCTGCGTGACTGACAGCAGGGTGAGGGGCCTGAGTTCTAGGAACGGGTGCCTCCACCTGTAGGACAGGGTCAATGATAGCGTAGCTGCCATGGATATAGCCCTCTGGGACACTGTTACCCCCCTCTTTTTTCTCTAGTGGCCTAAATGGTTCACTGAATATACAATTGCAATTAACACCTGACAACAGATTTAACCCCACACTTGTGGCACTTACCACCAGGGATAGATCAGCTGGCTCGGCCCTGGAGACCCCCTGTAAAACAAGATTTACAACAACCACCAACAGTATTTCAATGCTGGCTGTACAGAGGTACATCACAAACAGTTTAAGTGCAAAAAGATTCAGATCTGATTTATTTGGGGGCATCAACAAGGAAGGGGCATAATCTGGTGCTTGATTCTATTATTGATTAAATCAGGTTTAAGCATGCATGCCTCTAAGAGTCCCTCTATCATAGTTACACACACCCTGGGTGCCCAGTTGGAGTTACAGGCTAGCCTTAAGCATTGTATATGGTTAAGGTACCAGGGCACTAACCCTCCCCCCCCACCCCATTTTGCTGCATCAAAGCATGCACATTTTTCAAATTAACTCTAATATTCTTACTTTTCATACTTTTTGGAGAGGCTCTTGGTTCTCATCATCCAGCTGAACCATGATTAAGCCTGACCACTTCGGCAAAGTGACCACCTCCATTGGTCAGGTAAAAAGCATCACATTTTAACTAGCCTGAAGCATTGCCCAGGGTAGGCCAGCATTGCAGCTGTTTTTAGGGCCCTTAGGAAAAAGAAAACACAACATGCACTTTAACCCAATATTTGTATTCTGGAGCCGGAGGGCTTCAGTTCATGACAATCAACCAAAACAATTAAATCAAATGACACACTTTGATTAGGAGGTAGTTGCAGGGAGCTACCCTGTGATTTACTCATGATACTTAGACCAGGTGCAGGAGGGATGAAGTGGAGACCTCATGATGGAGTGCTGGTTTGCCAAGAGAAGCAGGGCCCACACGATTCACCATGGTGTTGTTCCTGTTCGTTGATGTTGAGCAGAAAGACAAATCCCCAGGCAGGTCTCTCGTCGGGTGGTTCTCTGCAGAGTGAGTGGCAATCAGGGCCATGGTGTTGAGGCCAAGACAGGTTGAAGGAAATGGATTCAGTCTGGTCAAAGTTACTGGATACTGCTTCCAGCAAGCGTGACACATGCAAGCAGTGGGGGACCAAATCATGACCCACTATTCTATTCGCATTCAGCACACTTATAGTAAAGGCAAGGAAGTACCACAGTTCAGATGACAGTCCGGTTGCAATATATAGGGTTTTCTGTGCAAACTGTACACTCTGCAGTTGTGATGAAGTCCTGACAGGCCAATTGCTCAAAAGCAAGTCTTCAGTCCCTCTTCAGGCAAAATTAGTCACAATTAGGTGGAAAAACACAAGTTTGGATAGAGTCCGATTCCGGTTCTCAGTTCTCTTCACTTAGGAAGATGGAAGCAGGCAGGCCAGTTGCAGCCTTCCCACCAATTTCCCCTGCACACTATACAGGAGCAGCTGCTTGAATCTCTCAAGCTCCTCTCATTCTCAACTCCTACTTCACACTGACTCACTGCTGCAGGCAGCTCAGGACTTTCCCAGTGATCCAAAAGGTTCGATTCATTGATCCACCTGTCTGTCACAGCAAGGGCTCACCCTCCAGGTCCATTTAGGTGCCAAAGGGAGAAAACTACAATTCCTACAGAAATTTACTCCCACAAGACCCCTGGGGGCAAGCTCCATTTTAGGGCCCTGAAAGGTACTGAATGGTGCATACTGGCAGTCCAGAACCAAGATGGTGGTGATTAACAGAAAATTCCATGCTGCAAAGAAGGCAGGTTAGACAAACTATGATATCATTATTAAGAAAGCAGATAATCAGCAAACAATTACAGTTCTTAACAGAGCTCTCTCTGCGCAATTAGCGATGGCAGAATGGAGCAATTATCGGGCAACCCAGGCAGGACTCAAGCTTAGGAACACTCAGCCCCTACCCAGATTGATTATACACTACAAGATAGGCAGCTCTTAAAGAGACAGGCACAGAGGCTAATAAGGTACTCGCATGCAATTACTTTTAAATGGTTAGAACACAGAACACCACCGGGCAGTGGGCATTTAGGTACACCCAAGGAAGACTTTTGGGAACCCCCATTTATAGGGGTTACATTTATCTTTATTTTATCTACTGTATATGAGAATGTCGGTGTACAACCTTATTCTAAAAATAAGCATGTTTTTTGTATGTCTTGATTTCAGTTAAGATACTGTGCCTTCAGCTGCAGTAAGTAAATATGCTCAATACAGGTATTTCACAAGAAATGCAAAAAAACTGGTAGAACACAAAGTACTTGTTCTCTCAACTCTGCCTAGCAGAGGAAATTACATCAATCATGCACGGTAAATCAAAAAGCCATAAAACAATCATCCTAATGATTTATTACCACAATCTCTCATCAGTACCGGTGCTCTGCTGTAGGCAGAGCAGGTGCAGGTAACATTCCTGAAGTTTATTGTGTGACAAGGAAACCCACTGTAAGTAGCATAACAAGCATTGAGTGGCTAGACTGTGTACAACTGAAGAACAAAAATAGTCTACAATTGCCACTCGCATCTGTAGGTAAATATTTGCTTGGGTACACCATGACTGATAGAGTGAGCAGTCCTGACAAATCAGAGGGCAGGATTTTCAGAACTCTTAGATCACTGCAAGCCCTGGTGCACTGACAATACAGCGCATGGGGCTTGCGGCAATCGAATGGGATTTTCTATCCTGTGTGGCAATTGCCACAAGTTAGACCAACCTTTTCTGGTCTAACTTGTGGCATCCTTTGGTGCCTTTTTTTGGAGTTTGCACCAGATAGTTAGCACGATCTGTCATAATTTGTGGAAACTGTTGCAACTGTACCTGAGACTGTAAAATCGGGTGCAGTTGCAGCAAATAGTTTGGCACACCACAAGAACCTAAGTGCCTTAATGCAGGGATGAATGCAAACCCTGTGCCACACTTTGAAAATCCTACCCAGAGTGTTCTTTTCCTCTGCTCAAGAAACACTCTTATTTTTTTTAAGTTATAGTAGGTGCCTGTTTTCATGGCACCTGCACGGGCAGGTGCCATGGAAACAGGTATATGCTGAGAAAAATGTAATTTGTTTTTTCATTATTATTGAGTGTGCTTCCTAATAAATATAGTAAGGCTATAATGAGTTATATTAAAGCATTATGTAAGAGTGAGGCCACAACTTAGGTGCCGCAGGGTTCAGTCCTGGGTCCAATCCTTTTCAGTATGTTCCTCAGCAACATAGAAGGAATTCAGGGCAAAATGTCTCTCTTTGCAGATGACACTAACCTCTGTGATACGGAAGATAAGGAGGAGGGGGTAAGAGAGTTGCAGAGATCTGCAGTGGTTGGAGAGGTAGTCCAAGGTTTGGCAGTTGAAGTTCAAAACCTGAAAGTGCAAGATGATACACACTGGGAACAGAATCCTAGGACGGAATATTGGATGGAAGGGGCTAAGCCAAGGTGAAGGACCTAGGAATCTTCATAACTGACTCCCTTAAAGGGAAACTAAAGTCCAAATTTATAAACAAATATGATATGTAGACTGTTTTGATTTGTAGGTGTAGTCCTAACATGTCCTTCCCTTTGTTTGCTGTAAGTTCTTTTTTTTTATTTTTTTTTTTTGTTATTTGCCTGGCTCTTCTTTTTCCAGCACTGTCTCTTGTCCCATGTGACAGTGATGAATCCAGGAAATTGATTCAGAGAGTAATAACTGCTGCATCAGTGGTGTGTTGTTAAGCTGTTATTCTGGCTTCAACTAAATCACTCTTTTTAATCCAAATTTTCTGTTTTCTAAGTATGTGTCTAGTTCTAGCCAGCAAACTGAATGTTTTCTTTGTAAAGCTTTTCATTTCATCAAACTACACACAACTGTAAGAAAGCACATAAATCACCCCAGGTCACCAATACTATAATTCGTGAAGACTCTAGCTGTTTCCTTACAGAAAAAAACCCTCTCAACTGACCCTCAGGTGTTTGACATCTGTAAATACAGCCCTCATTAGAACTCACTGGACAAGGACAGTTACTTAAAATCACAGCTCTACCACTCTAAACTTGAAAGAAACTGCTCTTATTGAATTAAAAGTCCTGGACACATCACTGTCACATGGGACAGGAGTCATTATAGGAAAAAGAAAAGCCATAAACAATGCAAACATGGAGATCCCCAGGGGCTCTAAAACTAGGAAGCAAATTAGAAAAAAAAAAAAGAAAAACCTCCTTGAAGTAAACAAAAGGAAGGACACACTAGTGCTGCACTTACAAATCAAGACACTCTGTATGACAGTTTTTTTTGGTAAATGTTAGATTTAGTTCCCCTTTAAACAATCTAGCCAATGTAGTCAGGCCTACGACAAGGCAACCAGGATGCTGGGGTTATTGATAGAGGATTTGATAGCAGGAGAAAGGAGGCATTGTTACCTCTCAATAGGTCACTGGTACAGTAAGACCACTGCTGGGGTATGGTGCCCACTTCTGGATCTCTCACTTGAGAAAAAACAAGGACAGACTGATGACACTACAGCCTAGAGTAATAAAAATGATTAATAGCCTGCAGAATAGATCGCACAAGGATCAGCTTCAGGCACATGTACTCACTGGAGGCCAGAAGGTAGAGGGCAATAAGACAGAGACCTTCAGGTTCCTGAATGGCACGAACAAGGTAAGCATCAAGTTCCTGAATGGAGAACACTGGGACATGAGTGGAAGCTGGTGAGAGGGAAATTCAGGGGAAACAAATGAGGAAGTTCTTTTTTTATGGAGAGAGTGGTTGAGCCATGGAACAGCCTGCCAGCTGGGGTGGTGGGCACCAAAACCATTAACTGCTTCAGACACAGTTGGGACAGAGTTAAGTGCTCAATAGTCAGCCAGGAGGTAGCGGCAAGATGGGAAACATAGGGACGGGTAGCATGGGCATAAACCTTTACAGGCACTAGGTCCCACTAGTAGGATAGGGTATCACAGGCAGACTAGATGGACCAATAATACTTTTTTCTACCATCAGCTTCTATGTTTCTATATTGAATAATAGCTGTGTTTCAATACTAAGCCTGGCAGAATGGTGACTCAAGGCCTTTGACCCCCAGAGGTTTCCTCCAAGGGGTGGGGGGTCCTCTCCATACTGTAGGTCATAACATAGTAGTAATAATAATATAAATTCCACTTTTCTTTGTAAATGTTGTTTAACCCACATTCTGACAGATGTCCCCTTTCAGCTAGCACCCCCAGCCCCACGGCACCACTTCACTGTTCCCAGGACTTACCTTTCCCTGTTGCCCCATGACATAGTGAGGCCACTGGAGTGGGCCCATACCTGGGTTATGACAAAATGCATTGTCAGGGAACAGCATCCTTAGCAAGTGCTGAGAATGCAGGGTGTATAAATCATCCTGTAACCATGCTGGCTTTTTCTACCATTTTACTCCATCCTGTGGAGTTAGCAGCATAAACACGGATGTCCCAGCACACAACAGGAGTAGCAAGTCAGAAGACTCCCCTTCCACTTGCTGAGAATGATGGCACTAGGTTCTCTACTGTAAGAGGTGCTTGTGCAGTGGCACATACAACCACCCTCCCCCGAAGAGGGTCAGTCTCCACTGGGACACTCAAGCCCTCTCCCCCGGCCATCCCACCAGTGCAATGGGCTTATTCCAGAATTTGGGTCACCAGTGCCATTAACAGTAGATCTACCACAGCGCTGATAGTCCTGCACATAAATTCCACCATGACATTTGTCTGGATGATGGCTGTGTCTGTATCATAATCTTTTCTGTCCATTAAGCTTTGGCCAGGCTTCCCTCTTTCCCTATGGAAATTCATATGTTCAGACCATTCGATCAGTACCTTAGGCTCTGACATTTTTGGGCGTCTTCCTTAAGGTACCTTTAGCCTAAGGAACTTTCATTTCAGTGGCACCACTACAAGTGCAACATCCCTCAAGAAAGTTCCTGTTCTTTCACTATGCCTCCAAAGAGGGTGCAAGTACCTGTAATGGGGACAGAGAGCATTATATCTCACATGTACAGTACATTAAGAAGCACTCAAACTATCTACAGTTCAGTTCAAGCTCCAGCTTCCAGCAGTACTAGTACCATCAACAGTACTTAACGTGCCACAAGTGAGGCATGTCAAAAGTCCTACATAACACTGAACCACAAGGTCAGTTTAAGCACATTACAAAAAGGGTTAGATTCTCCTTTACTGGAAAAACAACAGTATCTTCCAAAGCCAAAGTTTTTCACCATATGTCAAATATAATAAAAGTAGCAATGCTTATTTTTAATTATATTTATCATCTTACTTTGACAATCTTACATTCCAATTCTATATTAAAAATAAATATTATATATTACTAGAGAGGAGTGTGAAACAAAGTACAGAAACTCAGTAACAAATAGTCATAACAAATATGTTTATTTTGAAAATTACTTTTCCCCTGTTATACAATATAAAACAATTAAAGTTTTTAAAAGCAATGCATACCAGAAAATAAGAATTTGTATAAATACATACAGCTGATCTGATTGCAGCTACACATAGATGTCTGTCTTAGTTGCCAGGGGAGGATTTCTTCATATCTGTTAAGTCTAATGCAAATGATGGTCAATGATTGGGAAAATTATGGAATCACTTCTGAAGGAAAGAATTGTTGAGTACCTTGAGGCCAGAGGGGCGCAGGACCCAAGGCAGCATGGATTCACAGCGGGAAGGTCATGTCAGACGAATCTAATAGATTTCTTTGCCTGGGTACCAAAGTAGTAGATCAGGGAGGGGCTATAGACATGGCCTACCTAGACTTTAACAAGGCATTTGACACAGTCCCACACAAAAGATTAATATATAAATTGGCTAGTTGGAGTGGGTCCTAAGGTGGTAGCCTGAGTAAAAAACTGGCTGGAGAACAGGACACAGAGGGTAATAGTAAACAGAGTCCACTCTGAAGAAAGTGGGGTTACTAGTGGGGTACCACAGGGTTCAGTACTAGGACCGGTCCTCTTTATTGTCTTTATAGGTGACATTGCAGAGGGACTGGAAGGAAAAGTATGTCTCTTTACAGACGACACAAAGATCTGCAACAGAGTTGATACACAAGGTGGGGTGGAAAGGATGAGAAGGGACTTGGCAAGGTTGGAGGAATGGTCAAATGTAAGGCAGCTTAGATTCAATGCAAAGTAATGCACCTGGGAAACAAAAACCCAGGGGAAGAGTACACAATGGGGGGTGAGATATTAACAACAACAAAAATGGAAAGGGACCTGGGGGTAGTCCTATCAGATGACCTAAAGGTGAGCAAGCAATGTGAGAGGGCAGTAAGTAGGGCTGGTGGGATACTGAGATGCATAGGGAAAGGCATCACCAGTACAAAACAGGAAGTTGTTATCCCTGTGTACAGACAGCTGGCGAGACCCCATCCGGAGTACTGTGTGCAGTTCTGGAGACCCAATCTCCACAAAGACATAGGCAGGATGGAGGCAGTCCAGAGGAGGGCAACTAAAATGGTGCAGGGTCTGCACCAGAAGACATATCAAGAGAGACTTAAGGAGCTTAATATGTATAGCCTCGAGGAGAGGAGGGAGAGGGAGGACATGAGTGAGACTTTCAAATACCTCAAAGGAATCAACAAAGTCCAAGAGGGCAGCATCTTTCAGAAAAAGAGGTGTGCAAGAACAAGGGGGTACAATCTGAGGCTAGAGGGGGGACAGCTCAGATGTAATGTGAGGAAGTATTTTTTCATGGAGAGGGTTGTGGATGCATGGAACAGCCTTCTTGAGGAGGTTGTGGAGTCAAAAACAGTGATGGAATTCAAGAATGCATGGGACAGACATAAGGCAATTCTGGGGGGTGGAGGTTGGAAGAAGTAGGCTGTTGGTTAGCTAGGATCTGCAACTTATCCATTAGGTAGGGAAATAGGCAGACTGGGTGGGCTAAGCGGTCCTTATCTGCCGTCAAATTCTATATTTCTATGTTTCAGTTGTTAGTATTCACAAACAGGATTTGTGCACATTGACACCTGAAATGCAATACCATGGACTTTTGCTGCACAGCACTATGCCATTGACAGAGGCTGTGGGTACAGTCACTACCACCTAAGTAATTCCACTTCCTTCCCAACCAGTACCTATTGACCCACTTCTGGGCGAATGCATCCATATTCATCATGAGCCTCTCTTGGCCATCCTGCTGGTCCAGTGCCCCCTCTCCAAGATGCAGCCAAAATACTGTTCCTGGCATGCACTGGAAATCCCTCCCTTGTCCTGTTCCCATGAGAGCTGATTCTAATGCTCAGGCCCATCCCCTTTGGGCTACATGGCTCCTGGTCACACTTTGGCAACATACTTACCACCTGCCTGTAGCAATTCTTCAGGTAGGTTGGTCATTAAAGTTGTGGCTACAGAAAACAAACTCTAGCAAGAGCCACTACAGCTACAGCTGAGGTCGGGGCAGCTGAGGTCCAGCTGAACATGGGCTATGCCACCATGTTCAAGATGGCAGCACAGAGTTTTCTGTGCGTGTGCAATGACTCATGCATGTGCAGTAAAAGCCAGTGGCATGGCAGCACAGTACACCATATCCAAGATGGTCACCGGAGTGCTCTGCACACGTACAAGTCATCACGCATGCACAGAAAACAGTGCATCACCATCTTAAACATGGCAGACATTGCCATGCTCCACTGATAAAGATGGACAAAACAGTGCAGTGAACACGCAGTGATTGCAGTTCACCTTCACTATTTTAAAAGCCTGCGCGGTATCTGGTGGGCTCCCTTTACTCAAAAGAGATGGCTAGACGTCTGCAGGGCTATGCCCGCTGCAGCCGTAAAAAGGTTTCCCATGCTCTGAGACTTTGCATGGAGACCTCTGAAACCTCCCCTGTAAATTCTGAAAGTGATTTGTAAATGGCACAGGAGCAGTCTGTGACCCCTTTGAACATAGCTCAGGCAGTCAAACGAATGGAATCAGCACAAAACATACAGAAAAATGACTTTTACACATGTCCCTTGTGATGGAGACTAGGACCAGTATCTTTTCTTAAACTGTAACCCTTTCAGTGCAGGAGCAGAGTATGTTCTGCATGTTACTGTGTAACTGAATGCTATGTACAGGAGACCAGCAATGAAGGGGTAAAACAACGTCAGCAGAATGTATAGCATTTTAAGAACATTGAATAAAATCACCATACATGAACAACTCTAGTGCACAACATGTACTGTATCAACACATGGAAAAGTAACAAAAAAAAATTTGAACATTGACATTCACTGCAATGGCTTACGGGACTCACCGTGCCTGCCAAATAAAATTTTTTTCCTAAAATGTAAATCATTTTAAGAAAGCCAGGTAACTGATTTAGTTTTTGTGGAGGTTGAGAAGCCCATCAATAAGGGTATAGGAGACAAATGGACCCAAATGGGACCTGGAAAGGGCTTGGAATGCAAATCATGGAATGTGGTGGCTAAATACCATACAGGCCATTATCAGTGCTAAATGCCAAGTGCAGTCCACCAGTGGAATATACATGGTTGAAGTTATACCTAGTAGGACTACTTCAATTGAATTTACTTAAAATAATGGTTAAAGTCACCTAGGGGATTGGCAGCTTGGTAGCACAGTGGTAGCACTTCCACTCACTATTAGAGATGGGCGAAGTGACCCCAATTCGCTCCGTGAAGTGAATCACAAAGTCAAAGTGAATTCGTGGAGTGCCCCGCAACGCAAAGCAGAGTACTTCGCGATATGATGGGTAACCAGAAGTCCATTGAAAACAATGACTTTGCGTTACTCTGCCTTCCCAAACCACTATTCCACCAATTCTTAAGGTGAAGTACATTGAAAACAATGTACTTCACCTCACTTCCCCTTATTTTTAAGCTCCAAAGGCGAATTTTGCAGTAATTGATGGGATTTCAGGTCACATGGGCTCTAGATTGTTCTGCACAGCCTCAGTTCGGGGTAGTGTGTGTAGGAAGTTGTAGGAGACAGTCTGCTCTGAGAGCTCTCTGTGATTCAAACCTTCTGAAAGCTATTAAAAAAGCCTTTTTGAGTAATTTTCTCTGCTGGCACTTTAGTTCATCGATTGCAGGAAACCCTCCTGTGCTCATATCATCGAGCGTTTATTGTTTGTATATGGATTTTGAATGTTAATATACAACATTCAATCTGTGTACTGAGAGACAGTGGAAATGTGCTTTGGGGGAGGGGCGTATCTGTGGTGTAGGTAGATTAACTTGGAGAAAAAGACAGTTCTTTCGATTTTGGTGATATTTTTCTTGTATAACTGTGTTAATGTTAACACAGTAATATTTTCAACAACTCTTGCCATTTTTTTGCTGATTGTTGTGGTGCAGCAGTGCAAAATTTTAGGTTGTTTAAAATACGTGGTTATATTACTGACATTTTCAATTTGCTACGCATTACTTAGTGTGTGTATGAATATATGAGTGACGCTTGTCATCAAATCAGACAACTTTTATTGTGCCACATAGTAATTTCAGCAATGTGAACCTGCTATCCACTACAGCTGTGTGATTTTTGTACTTCTTGTGGTATCTTTACTGGTACTAGTACTAGTGACTGTTACTGCAGCAGTGCAGTGCACTGCCCCCCAGCTCGGCCCCTAACTGTCAAAGGTATTCTTTCCAGATTTGAATTTCTGATGGTGAGCACTGGTTAGGAGTTGTGCCTTTGCATCTGTATCTCTTCAGTGTGTAGCACAATCTTAATCTGTCTGTGCATTTGCATCTCTTTTGGGCCCAATCTCCATCTGTAACTTAAGTCACAGTTGTTTCTTTGGCTTCCTTTCAGAGTACTGGACTGGTGTGGTGCATAATTCTGCATGAACATTGTACTCACTAATATGCGTTTTTAAGTCAGGACCATCATCACAAGTCACTCATGATACAAATGACATTCCTCATCATCACGGTCACAAATGCAGTCACAAATCATGATTCACGATCACGTCACAAATCACAAGTTTTCACAACATTAATTTTTTTACTAGTTACTTGGATGTATTGTAAGCCTGTTTTGTAGTATCTCACCAGGCTTCACCATCCCACCATTGTACTCATTAATAAGAGTTTTTAAACTGGGGAGTTTTGTGATACAGGCTCAGCTGATCAGGGAAGTACAGCCATAGGCATTTGCGTTCCTTCCTGTACAGCATGTGAGTTACAGTACTGTAAGTAGAGGTGGGCGAAGTGGCCCCAATTTGCTCCGTGAAGTGATTCACGGAGTAACGCAGAACCTGCAGAGTACTCCACAATGTGAAGTGGAGTACTTCGCTTCATAATGAGGAACGCGAAGTCCATAGAAACCAATGACTTTGCATTATTCCACCTTCCCCACCAATTTTAAAGTGAAGTACATTGAAATCAATGTAATTCACCTCACATCGCCTTGTAATTGAGCTCCAAATGAAATTCTGCAGTGATTCATGGGACTGCAGGTCACATGGGCTCTAGATTTTTCTGCACAGCCTCCATTCTGGCCTGGGTAGTGTGAGTGTGCGTAGTGGTAGCTGGAGACAGTTTGCTCTCAGAGCTCTGCGATTCAGAACCTCTAAAAGATGTTTAAAATGCTTAGAGTCAATTTTTTTTTTTTTGCTCAAAATTTAGTACATCGATTGTAGGAAACCCTTCTGTGCTCATATCATTGAGTGTTTATTGTTGTGGGTGGATTCTGAATGTTAATTTAGAACAGTCAGTCTGTGTACTGTGAAGTGTGCTTTGGGGAGGGGCGTATTTGTGGTGTAGGTACATTAACCAGGAGAAAAAGGCAATCTTTCTGTTTTGATTATATTTTTCTTGTATAACTGTTAATGTACACACAGTAATAGTTTCAGTAATTCTTGACATTTTTTTGCTGATTGTTGTGGTGCAGCAGTGTATAATTTGTCTGTTTAAAACATTTGGTTATATTACTAAAGGTTTTCAGTTTGCTACACATTACTTGTACTGTGTGTGTGAATGTGTGTGCGATGCGTGCCATTAAATCAGACACCTTTTATTGTTCCACTGAGTAATTGCAGCAGTGTGAACCTGCCATCCACCGCACCTGCATCAGTTGTTTATACTGCTTTGTGGTATCTTTACTGGTAGTGGATTGTTACTGCCGTGCACTAATCCCCCAACTGGCAAAATGTATTCCTTTCCAGATTTGGATTTGCGACTTGTGAGCACTTGTTGGGTGTTGTTGTGACTTTTCGTATGCATCCCTTGAGTGCACAGCGCAATCTTAATCTGTTTGTGCATTTGCAGTGCACCATTAATTCTGGGAGACTGCATTTCTTGTTACGCTCTCATTTCACTCCGACAGCACTGGGAAATTTTCTGGACACAAGACAGTAGCATTTTGTCAGCACTGGAGAATTTTCTGGACACAATACAGTAGCATTTTAGGGATGCACATTAATTCTGGTGACTCTGTGTGTGACCACTGTGTGCATGACTGAGTGTGCCATTAATTCTGGGAGACGTTGCCTTCTTGTTACGCTCTCATTTCACTTCATCAGCACTGAGGAGTTTTCTGGACACAAGGCAGCACTTTGGGGATGCACATTAATTCTGGTGACTGTGTGGGTGGGGTGCTGCCAATATTGTTGTCACCCCACCTTACTTCGCGTTAAGGCGGAATAACAACGTGAAGTAATAATAGCAAGGCGAAGTGAGCCTTTCCTATGGGGCACTCTGTGTAGTGAAGTACCAACGTAAAGTGGCCACTTCGTGTTCACTACATCGTTGGATTTCAAATTCGCTGCATCTCTACTCACTATGCCGGTGACCTGGATTTGCAAATGGACTCAGGCACTCTTGGAATAAGACAAACAGATGGAATTTCCCCCAACTGACAAAATGACACCAGCACTCTCGCATGTCCCGCCCTACTCACCATGGCACCCATCCACCACATACTGGTCCATCACAAGTAATGGCGGTAAACCCTGGGAACTGTAGATGGAAGAGCTGTGGGGTGCAGATAGATGGGGGCAGGCTGGCAGCACAAATAGATAAACATACTGTAGGACTGAGATAAATCACCTAGGGGAAAGGGACTCAAAGAAAAATCAAATTGAAAACCTTTCTAAATTCTCTGCAATGGCTTTTGGGTCCCTTGTTATCAAGCAATTTATTTATTGATTTATTGATTTGAAAATTGGTAACCAGGAAAGGAACACTGAGCCAAGGCTTGTTTCTAGGTGCAACCTGGTGGAGAGGGAATGGTAAATTTAGTAATAAAAGGCATACAAAATATTAATGATTGGTACAAAGTAAAGTACAAACAGAGTACAATTTAACATGTGGACAAGTTGATAGTGGCTTCAACATGGGAGGATCAGGGCAGGAGATGAAAGGAGCAGGTGGGGCCGAATCAAGCAACATATTTTCTACAAATGTCATCCATTATTATAAAGAAGAAAAATTAGCATTTATATAATGCTTTTCATGCATATTGTATCCCAAAGCACTATACAAGAAATGAGAGACTG
This sequence comes from Neoceratodus forsteri, assembly GCA_016271365.2. Lineage (NCBI taxonomy): Eukaryota > Metazoa > Chordata > Ceratodontiformes > Ceratodontidae > Neoceratodus > Neoceratodus forsteri. Next base: position 533,329,480 of record CM057449.1, on the reverse strand, counting down.
GTAGTGAAGTGAATGTAAATGTGTAGTGGCAGCCATTTCACACATCAGCACCCACATATAGCTTTGAACAATTGCATGAACCAGTTTTATGGGAAAGGGAATGTTGGCCAGGACACCCAGGAAAATCCCCTACTATTTTAAAAAAGTTCCCTAGGTTCTTTAACTGTCAACTGGACACCCACCAGGACAATACCAGAGTGAACTTGATTTAATGTCTAATCCAAAAGATAGTACACCCCAGCAGCACAGCATCCCCTCATACTGCACTCGGGTGCCAGCGTTTATGGTATGAGCTCAGTCCAGTATGGGATTAAACCCATGATCTTCTGGCACAGAGACAAATATATTGGCAACTGAGCCATGCTGACACCACCTGAATGGCAAGCTAATAGCCTTCAAAACCATGTACTGTAGGAGTTGGTGGGATCCACATTTAGAGACCGAGTTTGAAAGATATGGGGAGGCTTAAATGGGACTAGGACAGGGCCCAGAATAAGAATTATGAGCTGCATAAATGGGGCCTCAACAGCGCCAGAATTCACGTAGAACCCATCAATGTAATACATTCCTAAAAAACTACTGAATGGTTCTAAATCCAGTGGAAGTCACTCTAACATGTATGGAATCACGCAGGGACTTGGGTCCCTAAATCCAAGAAATGAAATCAAAGTTGAAAACCTTCAATATTCACCTCAGTGGCTTCTGGGACCTGCATTTCTAACTCAATGATACATTTTCCCAAGTGTAATACACTGTTAGAAAGGAAGATTGATTAACTTTATAACATATTGGGGTACAGGGGTGCCTCATTAGGGGTCTGTGAGATATAGAGCCCAAAGAGGATTTTGATGGGGCTCAGAATGGAAATAATGGTGTTGCAGTGGGGAGAACCTTAATGGTGCTAAATGCCAAGTTCTATACACCAATGCTATGTATGCATAAAAAGCTATAAAAAGAGCTATTTTCAATGGAAGACAGTTTAAGAAAAAGAAGAAGTACTTACGGGACAGGGTGCCCAATCTTGATTTCTCAAATTTGTCCTCAATTATTACATAATTTTCTTGTCAATGTTATGGACTCCTGAAGTGCTTAAAGCGAATTTCCGATGTGGTTGCTATAAGGTATTGGGCTTCATAGCCCAATACCTTATAGCAGCATGAGTTCACCAGCACAAAAAGTTTGATTTTAATCGTGGTAGTTTTACCAGGGGAAGGGATCATAACTGGTGCAAAACCCTCAGCCAGCTGATCCCTTCCAGCTTCCTGGTACCCCTGCTCTGCCCCAACTCCGCCCCTGCACTCTCTGAAATTGTAACATGTGGCATGGGAGAGCGTGGGGGCAAGTCCCATACAAGTCTATGAGGGCTGTTTTTAAAGCTGTTTTTTAGTCATTTTAAAGAGCCTCAGAGGAAAATTAAGGCAGTCGCTTAACTAGTAGGGTACCAATTAAGCGACTGCTTTTTTTTTTTCTTCTAAGACTCTTCAAAATGACTAAAAAGTGGCTTTAAAAACAGCCCCATTGTCTTGTATGGGGCTCGCCCCCGCGCTCTCCCTGTCCACATGTCACAATTTCAGAGAGAATGGGGCAGAGTTGGGGTGGAGCGGGGGTACCAGGAAGCTTGAAGGGATCAGCTGGCCGAGGGTTCAGCACCAGTTTCGATCCCTTCCCCTGGTAAAACAACTACGATTAAAATTAAAATGTTGTGCCGGTGAGCTCCCAATGATATAAGGTATTGGGCTATGAAGCCCAATACCTTTGTAAATCCCCTACAAATGGGGATTCCTGAAAAGTTTTCCTTGAGCTTGCCTAAATGCTCACTGACAGGCTGCGGTCCTGCGTGTTAGCCATTAAATGTTATTGCCAAAGAGTGCCTGTGTAGCTTCTATGTACTGTCGCTTTAAGAGCTGCCTAGTTTGCAGTTATGGTTAATCTGGAAGGGGGGGGCTGAGTGTTGTCATGCCCGAGTCCCGCCTGGACTGCTCAATAATCGCTCCGTTTCTGCCATCGCTAATTGCCTTAGAGGGAGCCCTGTTAAAAGATGTAACTGTTTGCTGACCATTTGTTAGGGCAGTGAAGATATTGTAGTTTGTTCTAACCTGTTTTCTTTGCAGTGAGGACTGTTCTGATTATCTCCACCATCTTGGCCCTGAACTGCCAAGTTGGGCCAATCAGTACTTTGCGACTATAAAATGGAGCCTGCTCACAAGGGCTGTGTGGAGTAAAATCTTTGGGAATTGTAGTTTTGGACTGGTGGCACCTTTCTGCAACTGAAGGGGGAGTTCTTGCTTTGACTGACAGCCGAATCAGCCAACCGAACCTTTGGATCTGAAGGAAATCCCCAAGCTGCCTGCTGTTTAAGGCAGATCTAAGTTGGAAGCTGAAGGAGCCAGACCTCGAGACAGTCGAGCGGCCGTTGGAGTAGTTTCGCGCGGGAGAACTGTGGTAAGGCCTGAATTGTGACCTGAATGCCTGCCTACTCCCCTGAGAAGGAGAAGGGAATTGTTTTCGAACTAAATCCGAAGTGGTGAGAACGAAGTTAGCCACTGACATGTGACCAGGCTCAACCTGTAGAAGACCAAAGATTTTGCTGAATGCAATCGGCCTGTCAGGGATTCCAGCTGCCTCTGAGCTCCCGGTTTGAGCAGAGACTTTGCGATCATGACCGGAGAGCAATTTGCCTGGTATTGTAGAATTCTTTGTATATAAATGTGCTGTTTGATGATAGTGGGTCATGCTTTGGTTCCCCACGGTGCGAACTGTGTCCTGTTTGCTGGAAGCTGTGTCCAGCCCAAATGGACTGAATCCGCAGTTACCTCCTTGCGGTCGGGCCTTGTCACGAGGTCCCTGCCAGACTACCCAACTGCACAGAGAGAAGTCTTCGACGAGAGACCTGCCTGGGGATCAGCCCTCTTCTCCATGTTCGAACAGGAATGACACCTTGGCAAATCGTGTTGGCCCTGCTTCTCCTGGCTCTTCCGATCAACCACCTGCAATCTCGATTTCCGTCCAGCCTGTGTCCAGTTCTGGGTATCGTGAGTAATCATCAGGGTAGCTCCCTGCAACAACAGCTTAATCTAAGCGTGTCACCTGATAGTCTTGTTGTTCTTTTTCTTCCACGAACTGAGCCCTCCGGCTCCGGAATAGAAATAGGGTGTATGTGCATGTTGTTTTATTCCATTACAGGGCCCCAACCAGCTGCGACACAGGCCTACCCTGAGCAACGGTCCTGGCTAGCCCAACTCTTCTTCACCTGGGTACCCAGAGGGTGTGACTGCTTAGGGACTCTGAATGCATGCACAACTGCCTGATTTATAAAGCATTTAAGCCAATTAACCTGATTACACCCCTCCCCTGTTCAAGTCGCCTGAATAAATCAGATTTACTTTTTCCTGCATTTAACTTGACTGTGGTTCCAGTTTATGCTAAGAATACTGTACTGTTGTCCATTGCTGTGTGCAACCCCTAGATGGTGCTATCCCAAGGGCTACTACCCCTGCATGCTTGGCTAGTAGCAGGTTAAGGGGCCTGAGTTCTGAAGCGGGTGCCTCCACCCAGAAGTCAGGGTTGGTAGTGGTCAAGCTAACCTGGGCACAGCCCTCCGGAACACTGTAACCCCCCCTTTCCCCTCTAGTGGCCTGAACACTGTACAATAATCACTTTCACAATACCCCTGGTACACCACACAAGTACCCACACTGTTTGCACTTACCACCAGGGCTGGTTCCTCTGGCTCGGCCCTGGGGACCCCCTGTAAAACAAGGTTATGCACAGCAAATAGCAACAGTACAGTACTTTGAGCACAAACTGGAACCACAGTCAGATTACATGCAGAAAAAGTTAGATCTGATTTATTTAGGGGGACTTGAACAAGGGAGGGGAAAATCAGGTTAATTGGCTCAAAGGTTATATCAATCAGGCAGTTATGCATGCACTTTGAGTCCCCCCACACAGTCACACATCTGGGTACCCAGATGGAAAAGAGATGGGCTAGCCAGGACTGTTGCCTGGGGTTGGCTGGAGTTGCAACTGGTTGGGGTCCTGTGATGGAAAACACAACATGCACAGTACACAATATTTGTAATGCGGAGCCAGAGGGCTCAGTTTGTAAAGGAAATGAAACTACAAGACAATCAGATGACACACTCAGATTAAGCTGTTGCTGCAAGGAGCTACCCTGGTATTTACTCACGATACCCAAGACTGGACACAGGCTGGATGAAAATTGAGACTGCAGGTGGTTGATCTGGAATGCCAGGAGAAGCAGGGCCCATACGAGTCGAAGAGGTGTTGTTCCTGTTCAAGCATGGAGCAGGGGGCTGATCCCCAGGCAGGTCTCTCGTCGATGGCTTCTCTGTGCAGTGGGTAGTCTGGCTGGGCCAGTCTGGCAAGGCCCAGACCACATGGAGACAAATTCGATGCAGTCCGCTTTGGGCTGGATACAACTTCCAGCAAGCAGAACACAGTTCCACAGTGGGGAACTAACTCATGACCCACTAGCAGCTCATAGCACATTTACATGTGCAGGAATTCTACTGTACCAGACAAAGCGCTTCCCGGTCACAATCGCAAAGTCTCTGCACACACCAGGAGCTTAGGGGTAGCTGGAATTCCTGACAGGCCGATCGTATTCAGCAAAATCTTTGGTCTTCTTCAGGTTGAGCCTGGCCCACTTCAGTAGTTCACTTTAGTCACACTAACTTGGATTTAGTCCAAAATAATTCTCTACTCTCCCTCTCAGGAGCAGCAAGCAGACATGCAAGCCAAAAACTCAGCCTTTTCACAGTTCTCCCATGCGAATCCACTCAAAATTGCTGCTCAAAATCTCTTTGAGCTCTTTCTTCCTCCGCTTTCAACTTAGATCTCCCCTAAACAGCAGGCAGCTGGAGAATTCCATCCGATCTAAAAGGTTTGGTTGGCTGATTTGGCTGTCAGTCAAAGCAAGAGCTCCCCCTTCAGTTGCAAAAAAGGCGCAAAAAGCTCAAAACTACAGTTCCTATAGATTTTGATTTCAGACAGCTCCTGTAGTCCGACTACATTTTAGGTCCCACCAGAACTGATTGGTCCAATTTCCAGTCCAGGACCAAGATAGTGGAGACAAACAAAACAGTCCTTGCTGCAAAGAAAGCATGTTAGACAAACAGTATTATCATTATCACTCTAAATGTTTTTCAGCAAATAGTTACATATTTCAACAGAGCTCCCTCTCAGATTGCTTACGCTGCAATCGGGCAGCTCTTAAAGGGACAGTACACAGAGGCTATAGAGGCTCTGGTAATCACATTTAAATTGCTAAAACGCAGGACACCAGCCTGGCAGTGAGCATTTAGGAAAGCTCAAGGAAGACTTTTTGGTAACCCCCATTGGTAGGGGGGATACACCCTTCCCTGCCTGGGAAAACGTGGCGTTCGCGTCAAGTCTGTACCATCATAACATTGAAAATGCAACATATACAAGACATTTATACCATTAGTATGCTATACAAGTACTATCTGATTCATCAATTGGCATAACTTGTCACTTTACTAAACATTTCAATGTACTCCACTATATCATTTCCATTCTGACAATACATTATGCATATTTCACACAGGTAAATTGAACATTACTATACAGAATCATGTAATAACTTCTTGTACTCTAAACAATGCAAGAGGGGGCCCTTCCCTATCAGCTAACTTCGGGCTGGATGGGGCAGGAGCACCATGGTGAGAGGGCAGAACAAGTAACCTGGAATGGGCCATCAAACTCAATTTGGGCAGTGAGCTCTGAGAGACATAAACACCTTTGTGGACTACATTGAGAGGCAAATCCACTGGCCTCCTGGGGGAATCGTAACTGAAGCGCACCACTGGCTTGACAGCTCAGCCAGTCTTTCTAGGGTGAACAACTACAGCCTCTGTACTTTCAGCAATGGTCTTGGCGCTTTCATCACTTGTGAGGGGTGCCTCTGCATGAAGGGAAATATCCAAGCTGGGAGCACTGTCAGCCCCTTGCTCTGTAGTCTCTGTTTCTACAACACTTGGCTCATTTCGAAGACACCCTGGCACTGAAAGGGGGTTGCCAGCACTCTCATAGTGTTCCTCAAGTTCTAGCATGTCACCAGAAAGACTCATACCATCAGCCTCCCCTTCAGGCAAATCATACAGTTCCACAATACACAAAGACTCAGCATCCTCAGATGTGATACTTTGCACTTCACCTTCAGGGAGCATTGGCTCCAAGGAGGATGCCGGAGCGTTAGGCAGTCCAGAAGGCTCAGATTCATCCCCATAATTCAACATAGGATTTCCACGAAAAAACTGACTCAGTTCACATGAGGGGTAATAGGCATTATCACACTCACCGTCATCCGAGTTAGACTGGCAGTCACTATCATTCTGGGCCTGCTGCGGGGAAAGTCTTAAATCTTCAACCACAGGGGCAGGCTAACTCTGTTTCTTTCTTGCAGCAGCATGAGTCACTGGTCCAGGGAATCAATCTCGGGTTCAGCTCAATTATAACTTGACCAATAGGTAGCAAGTGGTTATGGTGCATGGTCTTGACAGCTTTGGAAATATTCTCTGAGCGCACTTTGTACACTGGCAAATCATCCAACTTTCCAACTGTGACATAGGGAAGATGGTGCTATCGATCAGCAATTTTGTGTTTACTATGCAATCCTAAATTTCACAACAACACACGATCTCCAGACCTAAGCTCGTGAGCCTTTACTTTTCTATCATGTCTCTCTTTGTTGGCTAGATTTCTTTTGGCAGCCATTGTCTGGGCCAGTTGATAGGTATGGTTCAATTGAGCTTTCAGTTTTTGTACATATTGCAGGTAATCTTCGGCTCGGACCCCATTGGGAGAAACCCCAAAACAGACATCAACAGGCAGCTGGGCCTCTCTCCCAAACATGAGGCGGTAGGGAGAGAACCCGGTAGCATCATTCTTCATGCAATTGTATACATGTACCAAGATGCTAATCTGCTGGCTCCATTTATGCTTATCTTTTGGGTGGAGGGTGCCTAGCATGTCTTGCAGGGTGCAGTTAAAGCATTCTGGCTGAGGATCCCCCTGCAGGTGATAAGGGGTGGTTCTTGACTTTTGCACCCCCCCATAGAGAGAGCATTTCTTTGATTAGCCGACTATCAAAGTCCCAGCCCTGATCAGAGTGAATTTGCTGGGGCGGCACCATAGTGGACGAAGAAATTTTCCACTAGCACCTTGGCCATGGTAAATGCTTTTTGATCTTTGGTTTGAAAAGCTTCTGCAGACCGTGTGAAATGGTCCATACCCACTAACACATTGCCAATGTTTCGCTGATCAGGCTCTAAACTCAAGAAGTCTATGCAGACTAGTTCCATTGGGGTGCTGGTAGTAATGTTGACAAGGGGGGCAGCCCTCTGAGGCAGGGCTTTCCTCTGCAGGCAGCGACTACAAGTCCTTACATGGTGCTCAACATCGGCCCCCATCTTGGGCCAGTAAAATCGAGATTGTACTAGGTCAAGGGTCTGGTTGATACCGAGGTGGCCCGTATGATTGTGGAGGGACCTCAATACCAAATCTTTGAAGGCTGTGGGCAGGACCAATTGCTGCTTGTCTATTTGGCCACCCCGATCTACTGTCTCTCTATACAACAACTGATTAAGCAGCTTCAACCTGGGGCCTTCTTTAAACAATAAAGCAGTTCGCAGATCAGAGGAACGCAACTTGGACACATCTTTTCCTGCACAAAGGGCGTCAAGGGCTGGCTGAATCTTAGGATCTCGGGATTGAGCCCATTGAATGCTGTCATTGTCAAACTGAGGTAGTGCACTTACATCTAGAGCAGAAAAATGGCAATACACAGCTGGTATGCAGGTGTCAGGGGGCCCAAGCAATCTACTAAGCAGTGCGCTGTGTCCGTAGGCATCTGTTCATTTCTGTCAAACTTTTGGCACAATGGTCGGATGTCAGGTTCAGACAGCATGACCCAGTCGCTCTTGGAAATGGGCCTCTGGGATAGAGCATCAGCATCAATATGATTCAGGCCCGGTCGGTATTCGACAGCATAATCATATGTTGACAATGCCGAAAGCCACCAGTGCCCCATGGCATCTAACTTAGCTGAAGTCTGTACATAGGTCAATGGGTTATTGTCAGTCCTCACCAATATTTTCGCCCCATAGAGGTAATCATGAAACTGGTCGACCATGGCCCATTTTAATGCAAGGAACTCCAACTTGTGCACAGGGTAGTTTCATTCTGACGGGGTCAACCTCCTACTGGCGAATGCCACTGGTCTCAAACCATCCTCACAGTCTTGATACAGTACAGCTCCTAGACCCTGCAGACTGGCGTCAGTATGCAGCACATAGGGTTTGGTGGGATCAGCATAAACGAGGATGGGGGCATGGGTGAGCTGGTATATGACTTTGTCGAAAGCTGCTTCACAGTCAGGCGTCCAACGGGACCCAAAAAGTTCACCTGGGTGGAAATATGCTTTGTCTGGTTCTTTGACAGACCCTTTTTTGTATTTTCAATTGGTAGGAGGTTAACCCTAGGTAAGATTCAAGAGTGGCCGAATCACTTTAAAATAGTCCATTATGAACCAGCGGTAGTAGCCACAGAATCCCAGGAAACGTTGTAGTTCTTTCAGATTGTGGGGCTGGGGCCAAGTAGTCAAGGCTTTAACTTTACTAGGATCAGTCTCTATCCCCTCTGTAGACACTATGTGCCCCACATACTTCACAGAGGTCTGGAAAAACTGGTGCTTGTCGATGGACAGCTTGAGGCCGAAATCTTCCAGTCGGTCTAGTACTTTGAACAGTCGACTCTCATGTTCCTCTAGGGAGCTCCCAAACACAGTGACATCATCCAAGTACACCAGACATTCCAGCAAATCCATGTCTCCCACAGCTCGTTCCATCAGTTGCTGGAAGGTGGCTGGGGCACCCAATATCCCCTGTGGTATTCTCAGAAATTCGTAGAACCCCAAAGGACAGATGAAGGCTGTCTTCTCATGGTCCTCCGGAGCCATTGGAATCTGGTAATATCCACTGCGAAGATCCAACACCAAGAACCATTTGCTCCCATTCAAACAGTACAGAGCATCTTGTATACAGGGCATGGTGTATTGATCAGGGATGGTCCGCCGATTCAGAGTTCAATAATCAACACACATTCTCACAGATCCATTCTTCTTATTCATAACCACAATGGGAGAAGCATATGGGCTCCTGGATTATGGTATCACACCAGACACGAGCATTTCCTGCAAGTGTCTTCTCACATCGTCTATGTCTGCTGGGGCTAGGCATCGAGACCTCTCTCGAAATGGCAGTTCATCATGCAGGCGTCTGTGATGCTCTGCACCCTGGACACATCCCACATCCCATTTCTTTAATGAAAACACCTGATCTCTCTGGGCAAGTTTCTGGCTAATTCTAGTCTTCCATTCAGCTGTCAACGGGGAGTTACCAAAATCAAACAAGTCAGGAGTCACTCTATCTGTCTTTCCAGGGTGCTTGTTGCTGGCCAACACTGCAGTGTCTGCGCAGTGTACCATAGCTAGGGTGCATCCTCTGTTCACCAGGATCTCCTGATCTGACACATTATGAATCTGGACCATCACTTGTCATGCATAGGCATGAGCACGAGCTGGCAAGATGCTGGGCTTAACCAATAATCCTTCCAACAAATTTCCATCGCCTGGCACATCCAACATCATTATTTTGTTCTTGACATCTTTGCAGAGGCGGACCTCCCCTTGAATGGTACAGTGGGCGTTAGGGGCCAGTATCATTGAATCGGGATCCTTCTTCCACACGACCCCACCATTCTGGTTCACTCCCTTGGGGTTATGTTGCAAATCATAGGCCCTCTTGATCAGAGCAGGAATTCTTAGGGCTCTCCCAGTCCATCGCCCTTGTTTCTCATGACGGAGCTGTGCCAGTCTCCCAAACATATGGGCGTTGTTCCCAATTAACAGGGGAACCCCATCATACAGTCCAGTAGGGGGACACACTAAGGCCAGTGTCTCGACTTGCTCCTCTACACCAGTTACAGCTGCAGGAAATGACAACCAGAGGCCGACATATCTTAGGTAGGGATAAGAATTGTCTCTCATCCCCCACACATGTAGGCCTTCCAGGGATTGTAAGGGCACAGCAGATAAGTGTTGGTGTAACCCCCCTGCAAATGGGGGTTCCCAAAAAGTCTTCCAGGAGCTTGCTTGAATGCTCCAAGTCTGGATGGTGTTCTGCGTCTAAGCCGTTTATCTGTGAGTGCTTTTAGAGCCTCTGGTACTGTCTCTTTAAGAGCTGTCTGCCTGCAGACATAATTAATTTGGATGGGGGTCTGTGTGTTTCCCTGCTTGAGTCCCACTCGAGCTGCTGCCAAATCGCTCCATTTCTGCAGTCACTAAGTGGGCAGAGTGAGCACTTTTCAAAGATGTAACTGTTTGCCAGACATTATTTAGAGTAATAACGAAAATACAGTTTGTCTAACCTGCTTTTCTTTGCAGTCAGAACTGTGTTTGCCTAGTCCCCCACTCTACTTTTGAACTGCTGAACTGGACCAATCAGTGTGGGGGGACCTTTGAAATGGAGCCTGCTGCTGGCAAATCAGAACTTGACTCTCATTGGAGCCAGCCACCTATGTACTGTATGGCCAATGCTTCTGGGAATTGTAGTTTGACTTCAGTGTTTTTCCACCAACAGGGGAGTTTATCAGAGTGACAGCCAAACCAGCCAACTGAACTGGAAGGAACTCAAAGGAAATGCCCGGCTCTGTTTACTGGAAAGATCAACAGTTTGGGCAGTGAAGAGACAGGGAACTGTGTGCTTCTTCGTGTGTAGTTTTAGCTGGGAATCATGTGTGGGCGTCTAAGTTTCGGTCTGCAGCTTGTGCAAGCGCCTGTTCAGACTGAATCCGACCTGTGAAGAGAATCAAGGAGATCTGAAGAGTAGACACCAGGCTTAGCCTGTAGAAGACTGGAGAAATTGCTGAATCGCGCTCGGTCTGTCAGGAACTGAAGCTGCTGTGTGTTCTCCCAGGTATCTTGCAGTTATTGTGGTCGGGATAGAGAAGCAGCCTGCCTGGTATAGTACTTTCCTTTTACATATAAATGTGTATAGTGCTTGTGGTGAATCACGTTTCAAATCCCCTGTACAGTGAATTGAGTGCATGAAGCTGGAAGTAAACCCCAGCATAATCCAGACTACATCTATTTGCTCTAAACTGCAGTGGGGTCCAGTCACAAGGACCTTTTTCACATGTTCTGCTCCTCCTAGCAATCCGGACAATCTGCTTTCCATCCAGTTCCCAGCACTGAGTCTGTGAGTACAAAGCAGGGTGCTCCTGCCATCTGTTTATCAAATTGCAAGTGTGTCATCTATTTGTTGCTGTTTCATTTCTTCACTAACTGAGCCATCCGCCCGGATTACAATTGAGTATTGTGCAGGTGTTTTTCCATCACAGGGCCCCATCCAGCTGCACCGATCCTGGCTAGCACCCCCCCCCCATCCTGGGTACCCAGTGAAAGTGACAATTTTGGACTCTGTACATGCGCACAGTACTGTGATTATTAAGGCGTCTAAACTAATTAACCTGATTTTTCCCTGTCCTTGTTATATGCCCCTAAATAAATCAGATCTGTTTGTTTCAGCAAAGTTACACTGTCTGAGGTATTCACTTATGTTAGAGTGTTGCACTGTGGCTTTTGCATTGTATCATCTTGTTTTACAGGGGGTCCCCAGAGTCAAGCTGATCAAACCAGTCCTGGGGTAAGTGTATACTGTAAAGGTACTTCTGATATATTGTGTGGGCCACTAGTGGGAAGAAGGGGGGGTTGCAGTGACCCAGAGGGCTGTGACCAAGTCATACCAGACTGTCTTAACCCCAACCTCTGGGTGTAGGCACCTGCCATTGGATCTAGGCCCCTTAACCTGTTAGCAGTTATGCAGGCAGGGGTAGTAGCCCTTGGGATAGCGCCACCTGGTGGTTACATCTTGGAGGCTCACCACTGGAATTGTGTGTCCTCTAGGGGCCACATTTATGAATTACTGTTAAAAATAAATGGGTACCCCAACAGAAGCGGCTGTACACCAGTTGGTGAAGTGGTGTACTGGGCAGGAGATCGACCCCCAAAATGCTCTACTTGTCTTGGATATCCTGCTGGGTTCCAGTTCGGACACTGTAGAGGGAATATTTTCCGAAGTCGAATGTTTACGAAACCCTGTGGTGGTGGGGCAGCTGGCTGATCTGTTCGCCCAAACTTTCATGGCTTTAATAGAGTGTAAGGACCCTATAGACAGTTCTAAAGTGCCACAAACCATTACCCCAGAAGAAGCCCTCACTGCCTGGAAAGTAATAACTAAAGACAGTAAAGACCCCGGGGAGAACGAGCCCCCCCCCCACTATCTGAAACTTTTGAGGAGAAATTTGCTAAATTGTTGCTGGAGGAAGGGAAAACTGTGGAGGATTTAAAGAAACTATTATTGCCACCTGAGAACGTTCCTCCACCAACACCCTCTCCCCCTCCAGCACCCATTATTGCCCCTCCTTCTGTGCCAGTGCAAGCCCCTATGTCTGTACCTGCCAATAGTCACGACTCTTACCACAGTTTAAAATTTTCTCCGGCACTCCCCCACCCCAGAAGGGGAGGATGACTGGGAGACCTGGATAGACTATGTTGCCCCTCAAGTGCTAGAATGGCAATGCTCAGAAGCAGAAAAGTGAAAGAGGGCAAGTGAGAGCCTCCGAGGTCCTGCCCTGGCTACCATCTGTGGCAAACGGACCAGTAACCCTGAAGCTGCTGCACAAGACTATCTTGATTCCTTGGAGAATGTGTATGGGAGCCCAGATTCCGATGAGGACCTGTGGTGGAGAGTAAGAAATGCACAACAGTGTCAAGGGGAGCTTTTGTCTGTGTATGTATCTTGGCTGGAAAAATTGTTGCAAGAATGCCTCAGAAAGGGTAGTTTGCGGCGATTGAATTGGACTGAACCAGGCTGAACAGGATCCTTAAGTCTGCCCCTTCTCAGAACTGTTGCTGCTTCAGTTACGCCCATGGCCAATTGACTGGAATCCCCCCTCCTATGATGAGCTAATGAGAGAAATTTGAGTAGTTGAGAAAAGCGACCCCGTAGAGACTTCTGTTTAATAGCTGCTGTTACGACCGAATGACTGAGGGTGACCCATCATGAAGTTCAGGAGCAAGGGTTGGCAGTTAAAGAGTGTTCTGAGGAAGAAAAGGATGTGCCACCATGGGGTGAACTGCTGAGGGAGATTAGGAAAGCAACAGACAGTCTCATCATGAAGGCCGCTCCCACGGGGACAGCCACTGACACTTGCCCGACTGCTTCTGCTAGGGGGGTGGGGGTACCCACCCAGGCATCTCATGTTGACAACAGTTTGGAACTTGATGCCTTGGCCATGGAAGTGAGGGAACTGAAGAGATGTTTCCAAATATCCACCCCACTGCCAGCTGAGGTGGCACCAAGGTTTTCTATTGACAGTACCAATGCCGAGCCCCCAGTGTGATGCTGCGTCACCCCAAACTCAGCTGACATATTTTGCCATAATTGTGGGAAGGATGGGCACAGAAGAGGAATGCTGGTCCCAGAAAGACTTGGAGAGAGGGTGAGCCAAGCACAAGGAGAGTTTTGAGCATAAAACAGTTGTTAAGAGGTGCACAAAATGACCACAGTAAAGGTCCCAAAAATGTTAACCCACGTCCCTTTGTGGCAAGGTCATTTGCCCAGGGCCCCGCTACCGCCTCTCCAGACTGGTCCAGGATAGTGGGTCCCTCCATGGAGACCACTGTAAAAGTGAATGGAGTGTCTACAAGAGCTGTAGTAGACAGTGGCTCCCAAGTGATAATTATGTTCCAAGACTGGTATTAGAAGCATTTGTCTGATGTACCCTTACAACCGTTGGAGGGGCTGTAGATGTCTGGGGTTAAGTGAGAAGGCCTACCCTACCGGGATATATCCAATTTGGCTCTTTTCCCACCTCCATGGCTGGGGTGGAAGAGCAAGCAGAGCCCTGGCCTTAGTGTGTCCCCTCACTGGACTGTATGATGGGTTCTCACTAATTGGGACTAATTCACATTGTTTGATCGCTGGCACAGTTGTGTTATGAAAAACAGGGTCAAGGACTAGTAGAGTTTTAAGAATTCGGCCTTGATCAAGGAGGCCTATGAGGCACAGAGAGATGCTGACAAAGTGGAACCAGAGGAACCCGGTTGGAGTTGTTCTGAAAAAGGATCCTGAGTCTCTGATCCTGGCGCCAAATGCCCAGTACCTTACAGGGAGAGGTCCGTGATCAGAAAGATGTCAAGAATAAAATATTAATGTTGTATGCACCAGGCAATGGAAAATTGCCGAGGGACTGCTGGTCAAGACTAGTATTTTGCCTGCTAGAGCCCATGCTCATGCCAGAAGGGTAAATGATTCAAGTTCACAAATGTGTCTGACAGAGAGATCTGAGTAAATAGAGGTTGCACCCTGGCTAATGTGTATTGTGCAGACACTGCAGTGCTACCCAGTAGCAAGAGTTCAGGGAAGAATGACATAGTAACACCTGACTTGTTTGATTTCGGTGACTCCCCATTGCCAGCTGAATGGAAAGTGAGGATCAGTGAGAAGCTTGCCCAGAGAGACCAGGTCTTTTCTTTAAAGGAATGGGACGTAGGATGCATGCAAGGAGCTGAGCACCATATCCAGCTGCATGATGAAAGGCCATTTCGTGAGAGGTCTCGATGCCTGGTACCTGCTGATTTAGATGATGTGAGATGGCATCTGCAAGAGATGCTAGCTGCTGGTGTAATACAAGAATCCAGAAGCCCCTATGCTTCCTCCATTGTGGTAGTGAGAAAAAAGAATGGGACAGTAAGGATGTGCGTGGATTATTGCACTTTAAACTGGCGGACTATCCCTGATCAGTACACAATGCCCCGTATTCAGGATGCTTTGGACTGCCTAAACAGGATCAAGTGGTTCTCTGTGCTGGATCTCCACAGTGGGTACTACCAGATCCCGATGGCTCCAGAGGACCATGAGAAGAAAGCCTTTATCTGTCTGCTTGGCTTCTATGAATTCATGAGGATGCCTCAAGGGATTTCAGGTGCCCCAGCCACTTTTCAATGATTGATAGAGCGCGCAGTGGGGGACATGAACTTACTAGAGTGCCTGGTATACCTAGATGATGTTACTGTGTTTGGCAGCTCACTGGAGGAACATGAGAGCAAATTATTCAAGGTGTTGGACCAGCTGGAAGACTTTGGCCTTAAACTGTCCATTGATAAATTCTTTCAAACATCAATAAAGTATGTGGGACACATAGTATCCACCGAGGGAATAGACACCGACCCAAGTAAAGTCGAGGCCTTGACCACCTGGCCACAGCCCAAACATTTAAAAGAACTGCAAAGATTCCTGGGATTCTGTGGTTATTATCGGCGTTTCATCAAGGACTATTCAAGAGTGATCCGCCTTTACTTAATCACGTCAAGGTATCCCCCAACCCACAAAAATACAAAAAGTCAGTGTCCTCGAGACTGAAAAGAGTGTATTTTCGTCCAGTGAAGTATTTGGGCCCACTGGACTCTGATTGTGAGACTGCTTTCATGAGATCATATATCAACTTACCCATGCTCCAGTCTTGGCCTATGCTGATCCAACAAAACCTTATGTCCTGCACACTGATGCTAGCTTGCAAGGGTTGGGGGCTGTGTTGTACCAAAAGCATGAGAATGGCCTGAGACCAGTGGCCTTTGCCAGTAGAAGCCTGACCCCATCCGAAAAGAAATATCCTGTACATAAGTTAGAGTTCCTAGCTTTGAAGTGGGCTATTGTTGACCAATTCCACAAGTACTTGTATGGGGCTAAGATACTAGTAAAAACTGACAATAATACTTTGACCTATGTGCAGACTTCAGCTAAGTTGGATGCCACTGGCCATAGGTGGCTTTCTGCATTGTCTACATATGACTATGCTGTTAAATACAGAGCAGGCCTGAACCACATAGATGGTGATGCTCTCTCCCAGAGGCCTGTTCCCCAGAATGACTGGGTCAGACTGTCGGAACCTGTTATTCAAGCACTCTGCCAGAAGTTTGACAGGGAGGAACAAATATCCACGTGACGCAGTGGATGTGATGGTGGATTGGTTGGGACCTGAGAATTGCATACCTGCTGCTTATTGCCACTTTTCTGCAATAGACATTGGTGCACTGCCTCAACTGGACAATGACAGTATTCGGCGGGCTCAATCCCGCGATTCCATGATCAAATCAGCTTTAGTAGCCCTCTATGCAGGGAAAGATGTGTCCAAATTACATTCCACTGATTTGAGAACTGCATTGTTATACAAAGAAGGTCCCAAGTTGAAACTGATCAATAGACTGTTATACAGAGAAATAGTAGACAGAGGGGGACAAGTAGACAAACAGCAACTAGTGCTGCCCACTGCCTTTCGAGACTCAGTACTGAGGTCCTTACACAACCACATGGGGCACCTTGGTATAGACAGAACACTTGACTGGTGAGATCCAGATTCTATTAATACCCAAGATGGGGCTGATGTGAGCAATACATTCGAACCTTGTAGTCGCCATTACAGAGGAAAGTTTTGCCCCAGAGGGCTGCTCCTTGTTAACATCACCACCAGTGCACCCATGGAGCTGGTCTGTATTGATTTTCTGAGTTTGAGTCAGATCAAAAGAAATATTATAATGTGCTGGTGGTCATGGACCATTTTAGAGATATGCCCAAGCTTTCCCACCATGGACCAGACGGCATCCACTGTGGCAAAAGTACTTGTAGAAAATTTTTGTTCACTGATGGAGCTCCACAAAGAATCCATTCTGATCAAGGGAGAGACTTGAGAGTCATCTGATCAAAGAGATGCTTTCTTGTGGGAGTGTGAAAGTCCAGAACCACCCTTAACACCCCGGGGGACCCACAGCCTGAACGTTTCAACCGCACATTGCTAGATATGCTAGGCACCCTCCACCCAAAGGACAAGCCTAGATGAAGCCAACAAATTAGCACCCTGGTACATGCCAACAACTGCACTAAAAGTGATGCCACTGGCTCCCCCCCTACCGCCTAATGTTTGGAAGAGAAGCTTGATTGCCGGTAGATGTGTGTTTTGGGGTCTCTCTGATGGGGTTCAAGCTGACAACTATTTACAGTATGTGCAAAAGTTAAAGGCCCAGCTAAATCATGCTTAACAACTGGTTCAAACCATGGCTCCTAAAAGAAATTGACCAACAAAGAAAGGTATGATAAAAGGTGAAAGCACAAGGAACTCCAGGAGGAGATCGGTGATTGTAAGAAATCTGGGACTGCATAGCAAACATAAGATTGCTGGACCGGTGGCACCATCTCCTCACATTGTAGTGGGCAAACCAGATGATCTGCCTGTGTAAAGTAAGGTCTGAGAATAATTCAAAAGATGTTAAACAATGCATAGAATCATTTTACTGCCCATTGACAAATCTTGATTGAGTCTGAGCCCCAGAAAATGCCCCTCTGGATCAGTGACTAGAGCTGCTGCTAGAAAAAATCAAGAAAGTCTGCACTCCACAGAAACTGAGTCTAAGTATTCTCTCCACAAGTCCTAGTTGAGTATGACTGTCAGTCCATATCAGAGGAAAGTGAGTGTGACTTTGAATACTACCCTTCTACGAACTGAGTCAGTTGTTTCGGGCAACCCCTAGTCAATATCTGGAGATGAAGCTGGGCCTTCTGACTGTCTAGCCTCCGTTTTGTCCCTGGAGCCAATGCTCCCAGAAAGTGAAGTGCAAAGCATCAAGTCGGATGATATGGAATCATTGTGTATGGTTGAATTGTGTGAGCTTTCAGAGGAGGAAAATGATGGACTGAAACAGTCTGATGATATACCAGAACAAGAAGAGTGTGTTGAGTGCCCTGACAATTCACTGTCAGTGTCAGAAAGCTCTCTATGTGAGCCAAGTGTTGAGGACTCAGAGATTGTAACTCCTGGAGCTGAAAGTGCCCCAAGTTCTATCCTCTCTACCCCAATGGAGACTCACCTGACAAGTAAGGACAATGCTAAAAATGAGGCTCAGAGTGCAGAGACTGTAACAGTTCCCCCTAGAAAGACTGATTGAGCTGTAAAGCCTGTGGTGCACCTCAGTTATGATTCCCCTGGGAGGCCTGTGGACTTGCCTGTCAATGTTGTCCATAAAGAAGTGTATGTGTCCCCGAGCTCATTGCCCAAACTGACCATTAGTGCTAACTCCAAGTTACTTGTGTTGCCCTCTAGGTATGGTGCCCTTGCTCCATCCAGCCCCAAGGTAGCTGATAGGGAAGGGCCCCCTCTCTTCAGGTTTCGTGTACAAGAGATAATAACCTGAGTTATGGTGTTTCTGGTAAAGTGATATATTGACTGATGATTACATGTATGAGCCTAATGTGATCCTGATGCAAATGTATATGGTTGCTATTGAAACTTATGGGGGTACTTGCTTGACGCTGATGCCAAACTTTTTCCAGGCCGGTAAGGCTGTAACCCCCCCTGCAAATGGGGGTTCCCAAAAGTCTTCCAGGAGCTTGCTTGAATGCTCCAAGCCTGGATGGTGTTCGACGTCTAAGCCGTTTATCTGTGAGTGCTTTTAAAGCCTCTGGTACTGTCTCTTTAAGAGCTGTCTGCCTGCAGACATAATTAATTTGGATGGGGGTCTGTGTGTTTCCCTGCTTGAGTCCCACTTGAGCTGCTGCCAAATCGCTCCGTTTCTAAAGTCACTAAGTGGGCAGAGTAAGCACTTTTCAAAGATGTAACTGTTTGCCAGACATCATTTAGAATAATAACAAAAATACAGTTTGTCTAACCTGCTTTTCTTTGCATTCAGAACTGTGTTTGCCTAGTCCCCCATTCTAGTTTTGAACTGCTGAACTGGACCAATCAGTGTGGGAGAACCTTTGAAATGGAGCCTGCTGCTGGCAAATCAGAACTTGGACTCTCATTGTGGAGCCAGCCACCTATGTACTGTATGGCCAATGCTTCTGGGAATTGTAGTTTGGACTTCAGCGCCTTTTTTCCACCAACAGGGGGAGTTTACTGTGAGTGACAGCCAAACCAGCCAACTGAACTGGAAGGAACTCAAAGGAAATGCCCGACTCTGTCTACTGGAAAGATCAGATCAGTTTGGGCAGTGAAGAGACAGGGAAATGTGTGCTTCTTCGGTGTGTAGTTTTAGCGTGGGAATCACGTGTAAGGCCCTAAGTTTTGGTCTGCAGCTTGTGCAAGCGCCTGTTCGGACTGAATCCAACCTGTGAAGAGAATCAAGGAGATCTGAAGAGTAGACACCAGGCTTACCCTGTAGAAGACTGGAGAAATTGCTGAATCGTGCTCGGTCTGTCAGGAACTGAAGCTGATGTGTGTTCTCCCAGGTATCATGCAGTAATTGAGGTCGTGATCAAGAAGCAGCCTGCCTGGTATAGTACTTTCCTTTTACATATAAATGTGGGTAGTGCTTGTGGGGGAAATCACGTTTCAAATCCCCTATACAGTGAATTGAGTGCATGAGGCTGGAAGTAAACCCCAGCATAATCCAGACTACATCTATGTGCTCTAAACTGCAGTGGGGTCCAGTCACAAGGACCTTTTCCACATGTTCTGCTCCTCCTGGCAATCCAGGACAATCTGCTTTCCATCCAGTTCCCAGCATTGAGTCTGTGAGTACAAAGCAGGGTAGCTCCCTGCCATCTGTTTATCAAATTGCAAGTGTGTCATCTATTTGTTGCTGTTTCATTTCTTCACGAACTGAGCCATCCAGCTCGGATTACAATTGGGTATTGTGCAAGTGTTTTCCATCACAGGGCCCCATCCAGCTGCACCGATCCTGGCTAGCCCCCCCCTATCCTGGGTACCCAGTGAAAGTGACAATTTGGGACTCTGAACATGCGCACAGTACTGTGATTATTAAGGCGTCTAAACTAATTAACCTGATTTTCCCCTGTCCTTGTTATATGCCCCTAAATAAATCAGATCTCTTTTTGTTTCAGCAAAGTTACACTGTCTGAGATATTCACTTATGTTAAAGTGTTGCACTGTGGCTTTTGCATTGTATCATCTTGTTTTACAGGGGGTCCCCAGAGTCAAGCTGATCAAACCAGTCCTGGGGGTAAGTGTATACTGTGAAGGTACTTCTGATATATTGTGTGGGCCACTAGTGAGAAGAAGGGGGGGTTGCAGTGACCCAGAGGGCTGTGACCAAGTCATACCAGACTGTCTTAACCCTGACCTCTGGGTGGAGGCACCTGTCATTGGACCTAGGCCCCTTAACCTGTTAGCAGTTATGCAGGCAGGGGTAGTAGCCCTTGGGATAGCGGCACCTGGGGGTTACATTTGTCATACCAGTCCTTAAATACAATGGTCACTTGTGACTCACTGTCCAGCATAGTCCGAGTAAGAATACCATTCACAGCCTTGGTAGTCTCCATTGAAGGGCCCACTATTTTGGACCAGTCTGGAGGGACAGCAGCAGGGGCCTGGATGGATGGTTTAGCCACAAAGGGGTTTGAGTTTGGATGTCCGAAGCCTTCACTGTAGTTATTTTGTGCACCCCTTAACCACTGATTCATTTTCCGAAGCTTTCTTTGAAGCCGGTTCACCACTTTCTCTAAGTCTTTCTAAGACTGGCATTCCCTCTTCATATGGCCATCCTTTCCAAGTTGTGACAAATGATAGACTCCTGGGTCATCCTTGGAGAGAACATTGCATGAGGAACCAAAGTAGTAGCAAGGGATCGGGATCCAATATCTGCTTGCAGCTGTAAGAGGGGTGCAACGTGTCTCAATAGTTCCTTTAGGGTGGCAGTCAATTCTTTGATTTCAGCCTGGGAGCTACCCTCAGTAGAGGATGCCTGAGGGTGCATCCCCACCCCATGGCAGTCACGTCCAGAGAGGAACCATAATCTTGTCCCATGGGAGGAACCCTTGCAGAGGCGCCCGCCTTCAGCTCTCAGACTTCCTTTAATAGCTCGACTTTCAAAAACTGGGCCCAGGGCGGGAAGTCCTTTGCATTCTCAGAGTACTCGTTAGGTGCTGACTTTTGCCCCTGAACCCCACTTGGATGATCACTCTCTGTCACTTGCGCAGTAGCAGCAAATATTGGTGAAATTCCCCCCTTGGGTCACCTTTGCTCAACTCCCCCGAATTTCTTTCATTAGCTCGTCATAAGAGGGGGGCGATTCCAGTCGGTTGGCAAGGTGCAACTGAAGCAGTAACAATTCTGAAAACAGAGCAGACTTAAGGATCTGGTCCAGCCTAGTTCGATCTAATCCATTTGACGGCAAACTACCCTTTCTGAGGCACTCTTGTAGCAGCTTTTCAAGCCGAGGTACATACACAGACAATGGCTCCCCTGAGTACTGCTGGGCGTTTCTTACTCTCCACCACAGGTCCTCATCTGAATCTGGGCTCCTATGCACATTCTCCAATGCATTAAGATAGTCCTGTGCAGTTGCTTCAGGGTTATTGGCCCTCTTGACACGGATGGTAGCCAGGGCAGGACCTTGGAGGCTCTCACTCAACCTCTTTCTTTTCTCTGCTTCTGAGCATTGCCATTCAAGTACTAGAGGGGCAACATAGTCTATCCAGGTCTCCCAGTCATCCTCCCCCTGGGGGGTGGGGAGGGTGCCCAGGAAGATTCTCAACCTTCGGTAGGAGTCGTGACTAATGGCAGGTACAGATATGGGGGCCAGCATTGGCACTGGCACAGAAGGTGGGGCAGTAACAGGTGCTGGCGTGGGAGGGGGTGTTGGGGAAGGAACACCCCCAGGTGGCAGGAATAGTTTCTTAAAGTCCTCTATGGTTTTCCCTTCCTCCAGCAATAGCTTAGCAGATTTCTGCTCAAAAGTCTCAGATAATAGGGGGAGCTCATCCTCCCCAGGGTCTTTACTATCTCTAGTTATCACTCTCCAGGTGGCTGGGGCCCCTTCTGGGGCAATAGTCCATGGCAATTTGGAACTGTTCACTGGGTCACTACACTCTACTAATGCCATGAAAGTTTGGGCAGTCAAATCAGCCTGTCGCCCCACCACCACAGCGTTTGTTAAACATTCAGCTTTGGAAAGTACTCCTTCTACAGTGTCTTTACCAATGTTCAGGAAAATATCCAATACAAGCAGGGCATTGTGAGGGTCAATCTCCTGCCCTGTACACCACCCCACCACCCACCAACTGGTGCACAGCCACTTCTGCTGGGTAGCCATTTATGTTTGACAATAATTCATAATTTCGGCCACTAGAAGACAAAAAATCCCAGCGGTGCCTCCAAGATGTATCCCCTAGATGGCTCTATCTGAAGGGCTACTACCCCTGCCTGCTTGGCTAGTAGCAGGTTAAGGGGCCTGAGTTCTGAAATGGGTGCCTCCACCCAGAGGTTAGGTTTGGTAGTGGTCAAGCTAACCTGGGCACAGCCCTCTGGGACACTGTAACCCCCCCTTTCCCCTCTAGTGGCCTGAACACTGTACAATAATCACTTTGACAATACCCCTGGTTCACCACACAAGTACACACACTGTTTTCACTTACCACCGGGGCTGATTCCTCTGGCTTGACCATGGGGACCCACTGTAAAACAAGGTCATGCACAGCAACTAGAAACAGTACAGTACTTTGAGCACAAACTGGAACCACAGTCAGATTACATGCTGAGAAAGTTAGATCTGATTTATTTAGGGGACTTGAAAGAGGGAGGGGCAAAATCAGGTTAATTAGCTTAAAGATTGTATCAATCAAGCAGTTGTGCATGCACTTTGAGTCCCCCCACACATTCACACATCTGGGTACCCAGGTGGAGAAGAGATGGGCTAGCCAGGACTGTTGCCTGGGGTTGGCTGGAGTTGCAGCTGGTTGGGGCCCTGTGATGAAAAACACAACATGCACAGTACACAATATTTGTAATCCAGAGCCAGAGGGCTCAGTTCATAAAGGAAATGAAACAACAAGACAATCAGATGACACACTCAGATTAAGCTGTTGTTGCAGGGAGCTACCCTGGTATTTACTCACGATACCCAAGACTGGACACAGGCTGGACGAAAATCGAGACTGCAGGTGGTTGATCTGGAATGCCAGGAGAAGCAGGGCCTACACGAGTTGCAAAGGCGTTGTTCCTGTTCAAGCGTGGAGCAGGGGGCTGATCCCCAGGCAGGTCTCTCGTCAATGGCTTCTCTGTGCAGTGGGTAATCTGGATAGGGGCAGTCTGGCAAGGCCCAGACCGCATGGAGACAAATTCGGATACAGTCCGTTTTGGGCTGGATACAGCTTCCAGGAAGCAGAACACAGTTCACACAGTGGGGAACTAACTCATGACCCACTAGCAGTCCATAGCACATTTACATGTAAGGAAATTCTTCTGTACCAGGCAAAGCACTTCCCGGTCACAATCGTAAAGTCTCTGCACACACCGGGAGCTTAGGGGTAGCTGGAACGCCTGACAGGCCAATTGCATTCAGCAAAATCTTCGGTCTTCTTCAGGTTGAGCCTGGCCCACTTCAGTAGCTTACTTTAGTCACACTAACTTGGATTTAGTATAAAATAATTCTCTTCTCTCCCTCTCAGGAGCAGCAGGCAGACATGCAAGCCAAAAACAGCCTTTTCACAGTTCTCCCATGCGAATCCACTCAGGATTGCTGCTCAAAATCTTTTTGAGCTCTTTCTTTCTTCCTCCGCTTTCAACTTAGATCTCCCCTAAACAGCAGGCAGCTGGGGAATTCCCTCCGATCCATAAGGTTTGGTTGACTGATTTGGCTGTCAGTCAAAGCAAGAGCTCCCCTTCAGTTGCAATAAAGGCGCAAAAAGCTCAAAACTACAATTCCTACAGATTTTGATTTCAGACAGCACCTGTAGTCCAGCTACATTTTAGGTCCCACCAGAACTGATTGGTCCAATTTCCAGTCCAGGACCAAGATAGTGGAGACAAACAAAACAGTCCTTGCTGCAAAGAAAGCATACTAGACAAACTACATTATCATTATCACTCTAAACGATTTTCAGCAAATTGTTACATCTTTCAACAGAGCTCCTTTTCAGATTACTTTTGCTGCAATCAGGCAGCTCTTAAAGAGACAGTACACAGATGCTATACAGGCTCTGGTAATCACATTTAAACTGCTAAAACGCAGGACACCAGCATAGCAGTGAGCAATTAGGCAAGCTCAAGGAAGACTTTTTGGGAACCCCCATTTGTAGGGGGGGTTACATGTGCATAACCTTGTTTTACAGGGGGTCCCCAGGGTCGAGCCTCAGGAGCCAGCCCTGGTAGTAAGTGCTAACAGTAGGGATACTGGTAAGGTGAATCAGGGGAATTGTGAAAGTGATCACTGTGTATTGTTCTGGCCACTAGTGGGGAACGAGGGGGGTTACAGTGTCCCGGAGGGCTGTGCCCAGGCTAGTTTGATACTCTACCAACCCTGACCTCTGGGAGGAGGCACCCATTTCAGAACTCAGGCCCCTTAACCTGCCACTAGCCAAGCAGGCAGGGGTAGTAGCCCTTGAGATAGCGCCACCTAGGGGTTACATCTTGGAGGCACCACTGGGATTAGTGTCCTCTAGTGGCCAAAGGAGGGAATTATTCCAGTATGTTAAGAATCGGGGAGAAAATGGAGGAGCTTGTCATGCCTAAGCTCAAACTCGCCTCCCCATAAGTTGTTAGTGCACCGAATGAAGGGGTGGAGTGAGGCTGAGGGGTTAGACCCCCACCAGACCCTCCTGTTATTGGATGTCCCACTAGGGACCACAAATGCTGTTATTGTAGAAGCTGAGGGACATTTCAAAGGTTTGGGCAAAGTCGAAGTGAAGGGGAGGGATTCAGACCTGTTCGAGCAGACCATGGTGGTTTTACTCTTCTGCAGTTTTCCCATAAATCCAGAGAAAGTACTCCCTGTTATTCTGCCAGAAGGGGCCCAGAAGGGGTGGAGGGTCATTCACCTGCATAGTGATCCGGCTACCCCAGGTGGGTCCCCCAGTGTAGAGGAGTTTAAGGACAAGTTGCTTAAGTTATTAGCATCTGAAGGGCGAACCGCTCAAGAGCTAGTAAAGGTGCTAGACCTTTCTGAGGAACACACACCATTGCAGTCCCTGGCCACATCTCCTGCTTCCCCTAAGAGTTCCCCTGTGGTCCCCTTCCCATAATAATTCCATCTGTGCAATTGGAGTCATACCATAAACTCAGACTTTTCTCAGGCGCTGTCCCAGTACCTATGGGGGGGGGAGGATGACCTTGAAACATGGATGGACTATGCTACCCCCTTGGTGCAGGAGTGGCAGTGCTCTGAGGGGGAAAAAAGAAAGAGACTCCCAACACCTGCATGCTGCTCTCGAATCTGGCAGCCTTGCAAGAGCAGTGTTCATTGACCTCTCCAAGGCCTTTGACACTGTCTGTCATCCCCTTCTTCTCGACTCTCTCCACCAACTTGGCTTCTCTGGTGGTCCCATTTCCTGGTTCTCCAGCTACCTCTCTGCTAGATCCCAGTGTGTCAAGATCAGCAGCTCCCTCTCCAGCACTCCTCCCGTTCGCTCCGGGGTCCCTCAGGGCTCCATCCTGGGTCCAATACCTTTTAGTCTCTACCTCAACACCCTCCCCAGCTTTTGTACCGGTAAAATTCTCCTCTACGCCGATGATGCAGTCCTCGTTGCCTCACACTCCAATCCCATCTCCCTTCAATTATCCCTCCAGCAAGCTTACAACCAAGCCGAAAGGTGGTTCTGCGACCGCAGACTGGTCATTAACCTAAAGAAAACCAAATCAATGCTCTTCTCCCACCACCAAAATAAAGCTAAAAATACCCACCTCTTGATTATCCCCAGCACTGTGCACCCTCTAGAACAAGTGACCACATACAAGTACCTAGGCATCACGTTCGATACTGCCCTCTCCTTCCACACCCACATTAATGCCCTGTCAGCCACCATTAACTCTCGGATTGGCCTGCTATACCGCCACAGGGACTGCTTGCCTCAGGTTGCCCTCAGACTGGCCATCACCTCCTCCATCTTGTCCCTCGTGGACTATGGCTTGCCCATCTACGCTGCAGCTAACAACACTGCCCTCTCCAAAATCAAACTCTCCATCAATAAGGCCTGTAGGCTCCTGACCAGTGCCCCCAGCCGAACTCACACCTGCGTTCTCTATACTACCACCAATCTTCTCAACTTTGAGGAGCGACTGCTCTACCAGACCTGCCTTCTCACTAAGAAATCACTGCTAGGACTCCCTCCCCCCCGGGGGTCTCCACCTCCCTACAGCAGCCATCTTCGTCCGTCACCACCCATAGCTCTGTTAAGGCCACTTTCAAGGTGCCCAGAACCAAGACCTCTCTTGTCCAGAGATCCTTCCTCTACCGAGCCCCCACCTGGTTCAACTCCCTCCCTAGCTGCATCTCCAACTTGCCAAAAATTGGCTCCTTCAAAACAGCCCTTCGGAACCATATCTTTAATACCCGCTGTTGCAGGTGCAACTAACCCCCTGTTGTAACCTGTGGTTCCTGCCCACCTTGTCCCCTGGCTTGACAGTGTCCACTGGACAGCCTCTCCCTCCCCCAGACCTACCCCTTCCCTACTAGGTCCAAACAGGGATGTAACCCGCTGTCTTCTCTGAGGACCTACTATATCCATGAGTGTAACTCACAATTTTGTAACATTATGTAACCTAAGTAACATACAAACTACTACATTATGTAACCTAAGTGTATCTAGGTTAAATGTTCCTTTTACTGCACCTGTAATGTTATCTTCTGTTTTAATCTGCACTATAATAACTGTCTTGATGTCTGCCCCCCCGAGACAAGGTGCCTTTGTAAATGAGTCTCTGACTCAAAGGTTGTAAACCCGATTTGTAATGAATAAATGAATAAATGAAAGCTTGAGGGGCCCTGCACTGGAGGCCATCCACTTCTTACGAGCCACTAGCCTAGAGGCTACTGCAGCTGAATACCTCTCTGCCTTGGAAGGAGTGTTTGGAAGTACTGAGTCGGGGGACGATTTGCTGTGGTAATTCAAGTCTGCTTAGCAATGGAAGAACGAGAAGCTGTCTGTGTTTGTTACTAGGATTGAGAGGGCTCTGCAGAGGGCACACAGGAAAGCAGGGGTGCTGGCTCAGGAGCTGAATCGGGTCAGATTGGACCATATTCTCAAGTCAGCCAGGTACTCCAGTGTGATGATGTTAAAACTTAAGTTGCAAGACAGGAAGGCTAATCCTCCCGAGGACTGTCACCTTATGAAAGAGATTCATGAGGCAGAGAATGATGAAGAGGGCTGGGAGCCCTATGCTGGTGTCGTTGGTACCTTCCAGACCACTGAGAGAAGTGACGTAGATGAGGCGCAACAGCTGAGAGAGCTAATTAAAGAGTTGACAGAGGCAGCCAGAGAACCTGACCTTTATCAGGCACCCCATGAGACAAAAAGTGGGGTGGTGGTGCATATTGTTTCTTCAGAAACCCGGACTGAGGGTAACCTATTGGAAGTAGTACGAGATTTGAGAACCCTGGTGGGGATCTACTACGAGCCGCACAAACCCCCAAATGTGGTGGAGATTCAGAAGATTAGGAACGCAAGTCACAAGTCCAGGAAGGGCCTTGAGGTGCCCCTGAGTTACCCCAGCAGAGAGAGGACCCCCCACCACTCAAAGACTCTAGAGAACCTAATTTTTGCTACCGCTGTGGGGGGGACGGGCACACCCAGTTCACCTGTGGCTCGCCGGAGAATTTGAGGAAGGTTACTGCTAGGTTGCTAGCCTGGCTCCGGTGGAACAATAACCAGCCGCCAGGTGGGGCTGTTCACAAAAGTTACTCTACAAAAGCCACTGCCAAATCGACCTCTAAGTCTATGCCACCTGAATGGTCCGAGGTCGCGGGTCATTCAGTGGAAACCACAGTAAAGGTAAACGGGGTGTCCACATGGGCCATGCTAGACAGTGGATCTCAAGTGACTATAATGTTTCAAGATTGGTATCAGAAGCACCTGCCTGATGTGCTCCTACAACCCTTGGAAGGTCTGCATGTCTGGAGATTGAGTGAGAAGTCGTATCCATACTCAGGGTACATTCAGATCTGGCTGTCTTTTCCTACCTTGGTGGCTGGGGTGGCGGAGCCAGTGGAGACCCTGACTTTAGTGTGTCCCCCCATTGGACTGTATGATGGGGTTCCCTTGCTAATTGGGACCAATGCTCATATGTTTGGGAGACTGGCACAGCTCTGATATGAGAAACAGGGGCACCGGACTAGGAGGGCTCTAAGAATTCCCACCCTGATTAAGAGGGCCTATGATTTGCAACAGAATCCCGAGGAAGTGGACCAGGATGAACCGGTACGGGTCATGTGGAAGAAGGATCCCGATTCAATGGTGTTGGCCCCTAATTCCCAGTGTACCCTTCAAGGGGAGGTCTGCCTGAGGAAAGATGTCAAGAACAGAATACTGCTGTTGGATGCACCCGGCAGTGGAAAATTGCCAGAAGGATTATTGGTCATGCCCAGCATCTTGCCAGCTCGTGCTCATGGCTATGCATAGCGAGTGATGGTCCAGATTCACAACGTGTCAGATCAGAAGATCTGGGTCAGCAGAGGCTGCACCCTAGCTACAGTACACTGTGCAGACACTGCAGTGTTGCCAAGCAACAAGCACCATGGCATGACAGATAGAGTGACCCTAGACGTGTTTGATTTTGGTGACTTCCTGTTGCCAGCTGAATGGAAGACTAGAATTAGCCAGAAACTTGCCCAGAGAGAGCAAGTGTTTTCACTGAAGGAATGGGACGTAGGATGTGTCCAGGGTGTGGAGCATCACATATGCCTGCACGATGAACAGCCCTTTCAGGAAAGGTCTCGACGCCTAGCTCCAGCAGACATAGATGATGTGAGAAGACACCTGCAGGAAATGCTTGTAGCTGGTGTGATACAAGAATCCAGAAGCCCATATGCTTCACCCATTGTGGTAGTGCGTAAGAAAAATGGGGCTGTGAGAATGTGCGTTGATTATAGAACCATGAACCGGCGGACCATTCCCGATCAATACACCATGCCCCATATACAAGATGCTCTGGATTGTCTAAATGGGAGCAAATGGTTCTCTGTGTTGGATCTTCACAGTGGATACTACCAGATTCCAATGGCCCTGGAGGACCGTGAGAAGACAGCTTTCATTTGTCCCTTGGGGTTCTATGAATTTCTAAGAATGCCACAGGGGATATCGGGTGCCCCGGCCACCTTTCATTAACTGATGGAATGTGCGGTGGGAGATATGAATTTGCTGGAATGCCTGGTGTACTTGGACAATGTCATTGTGTTTGGGAGCACCTTAGAGGAGCATGAGAACTGACTGTTTAAAGTCCTAGACCGACTGGAAGATTTCGGCCTTAAGTTGTCCATCGACAAATGCTAGTTTTTTCAGCCCTCTGTGAAGTATGTGGGGTACATAGTATCCACAGAGGGGATAGAGACTAATCCCAGTAAAGTTAAGGCTTTGACCACTTGGCCCCAGCCCCACAATCTGAAAGAACTGCAACGCTTCCTGGGGTTCTGTGGCTACTACTGCAGGTTCATAAGAGACTATTCCAAGGTGATTTGGCCACTCTTGAATCTCACCCAGGGTTACCCCCCCCCGACCAATCGTAAATACAAGAAAGAGGCCACCCCAGGACCAGAAAGAGTATATTTCCATCCAGGTGAACTTTTTGGGTGCCGCTGGATGCCTGACTGTGAAGCAGCCTTCCACGAAATCATATACCAGCTCACCCATGCCCCCATCCTTGCCTATGCTGATCCCACCAAACCCTATGTGCTGCACACTGACACTAGTCTACAGGGTTTGGGAGCTGTGTTGTATCAAAACCATGAAGATGGGTTAAGACCAGTGGCTTTCGCTAGTAGGAGTCTGACCCTGTCCGAGCGAAACTACCCTGTGCATAAGTTGGAGTTCCTGGCACTAAAGTGGGCTATCATTGACCAATTCCATGAATATCTCTAGGGGCAAAGATATTAGTGAAGACTGACAATAACCCGTTGACCTATGTGTAGACTTCAGCGAAGCTAGATGCCACGGGGCATCAGTGGCTTTCTGCGTTATCTACCTATGATTATTCTGTCGAATACAGGTCGGGCCTGAATCATATTGATGCTGATGCCATATCCCAAAGGCCCCCTTCCAAGAGTGACTGGGTCAGGTTGTCTGAACCTGACATTTGAGCGTTGTGCCAAAGGTTTGACAGAGATGAACTGATGTCTGCGGACACAGTGGACTGCTTAGTAGATTGCTTGGGCCCTTCCGATACCTGCATACCAGCTGCGTACTGTCATTTTTCTGCTCTAGATATTAGTGCACTACCTCAATTCGACAATGACAGCATTCAGTGGGCTCAATCCCAAGATTCTATGATTCAGCCAGCCCTTGATGCCCTCCGTGCAGGGAAAGATGTGTCCAAATTGCGTTCCTCTGACTTGCGAACTGCTTTACTGTTTAAAGAAGGCCACAGGTTGAAGCTGCTTAATCAGTTGTTGTATAGAGAGACTGTAGATCAGGGTGACCAATTAGACAAGCAACAACTGGTTCTGCCCACAGCCTTCAAAGATTTGGTGCTGAGGTCCCTTCACAATCATATGGGCCGCCTCGGTATCGACCGAACCCTTGACCTAGTACGATCTTGATTCTACTGGCCCAAGATGGGGGCCAATGTTGAGCACCATGTAAGGACTTGTAGTCGCTGCCTGCAGAGAAAAGCCCTGCCTCAGAGGGCTGCCCCTTTTGTCAACATTACTACCAGCACCCCAATGGAACTAGTCTGCATAGACTTCTTGAGTTTAGAGCCTGATCAGTGAAATATTGGGAATGTGTTAGTGGTTACGAATAGTTTCACATGGTATGCACAAGCTTTTCCCACCAAAGATCAAAAGGCATACTCTGTGGCCAAGGTGCTAGTGGAAAATTTCTTCGTCCACTATGGTGACCCCCAGCGAATTCATTCTGACCAAGGCAGAGATTTTGAGAGTCGGTTAATCAAAGAAATGTTCTCCCTATGGCGGGTGTGAAAATCAAGAACCACCCCTTATCACCTGCAGGGGGACCCTCAACCAGAACGCTTTAACCACACCCTGCTAGACATGCTAGGCACCCTCCAGCCAAAAGACAAGCAAAAATGGAGCCAGCACATTAGCACCTTGGTACGTGCTACAATTGCATGAGAAATTATGCTACTGGGTTCTCTCCCTACTGCCTCATGTTCGGAAGAGAGGCCCGGCTGCCAGTTGATGTCTGTTTTGGGGTCTCTCCAGATGGGGTCTGAGATGAAAACTACTTGCAATATGTACAAAAACTGAAAGTTCAGTTGAACCATACCTATCAACTGGCCCAGACAATGGTCACCAAGAGAAATCTAGTTAACAAAGAGAGGCATGATAAAAAAGTAAAGGCTCAAGAGCTTCGACCTGGAGACCATATGTTGTTATGCAATTTGGGACTGCATGGTAAACATAAAATTGCTGACCGATAGCACCATCTTCCTCATGTAGTAGGAGAGAGGTTGGATGACTTACCAGTGTACAAAGTGTGCCCTGAAAACCACTCCAAAGCCATCAAGACCATGCACCGTAACCACTTGCTACCTATCGGTCAAGTCATGATTGAGGCTGAATCCCCAGAGACTGCGCCCCCCTGGACCGGTGACTCATGCTGCTGCCAGAAAGAGACAGAGTCAGCCTACCCCAGTGGTCACAGATTTAAGATTTTCTCCGCAGCAAGCCCAGAATAATAATGACTTTCAGTCCTCTTCTGACGAAAGTGAATACGACTATGCCTATTACCCCTCTTATGAACTGAGTCAGCTGTTTCGAGGTAACCCTCTGATAAATTGTGGGGATGAAGCTGGGTCTTGTGGACTGCCTAACCCCCTGGCTTCATCCTTGGAGCCAATGCTCCCTGAAAGTGAAGTGCAAAGTATCACGTCTGAAGATGTTGAGTCTCTGTCTATGGTGGAACTGTATGATTTGCCTGAGGAGGGGGCTGGTGATATGAGTTATTCCAGTGACATGCTAGAACTTGAGGAACACTAAGAGAGTGATAATTCTCCTTCAGTGTCGGAGTGTCTTCACAATGAGCGAAGTGTTATAGAAACAGCCTACAGAGCAAGGAGCTGACAGTACTCCAAGACTGGACATTTCTGCCGAGGCAGAGGCACCCCTCCCAAGTGTTGAAAGTCCCAGAACCAGTGCTGAGAGTACAGAGACTGTGATTTTTTCCCCCAGAAGGACTGGGAGAGCTGTCAAGCCTGTAGTATGCTTTAGTTATGATTCCCCTAGCATGTCAGTGGATTTGCCTCTCAATGTGGTCCACAAAGGGGTATATGTTTCTCAGAGCTCACTGCCCAAACTGAGCCTAAGTAATAATTCCAGGTTAATTGTCCTGCCTTCTAGGTATGGTGCCCCTGCCCCATCTAGCCGCAGGTTAGCCAATAGGGAAGGGCCCCCTCTTACCTTGTTTAACGTCCAAGAAGTTATTACATGAATCCGTATAGTAATGTGTAAATTACCTGGGTGAAATATGCATGATGTAATTCAGAATGGATATAGTATTGTGAAATGTAGAGAATATGTATAGTAAAAGTTAAGTATGTTGACTGATGCACCAGATGTTACTTGCATAACATGCTAATGTTATAGACGTATAGTATAGTTTGCATTTGCAATTATTGTGATGGTACCGACTTGATGAAGACACCAAGTTCTTTACAGGCAGGGAAGGGTGTAACCCCCCCTACAAATGGGGGTTCCTGAAGAGTCTTCCTTGAGCTTGCCTAAATGCTCACCGACAGGCTGGGGTCCTGCATGTTAGCTGTTAAATGTTATTGCCAAAGAGTGCCTGTGTAGCTTCTATGTACTGTCGCTTTAAGAGCTGCCTAGTTTGCAGTTATAGTTAATCTGGAAGGGGGTGCTGAGTATTGTCATGCTCGGGTCCCGCCCGGACTACCCAATAATCGCTCCGTTTCTGCCATTGCTAAATGCGCAGAGGGAGCCCTGTTAAAAGATGTAACTGTTTGCTGACCATTTGTTAGGGCAGTGAAGATATTGTAGTTTGTTCTAACCTGTTTTCTTTGCAATGAGGACTGTTTTGATTATCTCCACCATCTTGGCCCTGAACTGCTGGGTTGGGCCAATCAGTACTTTGGGACTATAAAATGGAGCCTGCTCACAGGGGCTGTGTGGAGTAAAATCTGTGGGAATTGTAGTTTTGGACTGTTGGCGCCTTTCAGCAACTGAGGGGGGAGCTCTTGCTTTGACTGACAGCCGAATCAGCCAACCGAACCTTTGGCTCTGAAGGAAATCCCCAAGCTGCCTGCTGTTTAAGGCAGATCTAAGTTGGAAGCTGAAGGAGCCAGACCTCGAGACAGTCGAGCGGTCGTCGGCGTAGTTTCACGCGGGAGAACTGTGGTAAGGCCTGCATTGTGGCCTGCATGCCTGCCTACTCCCCTGAGAAGGAGAAGGGAATTGTTTTCGGACTAAATCTGAAGTGGTGAGAACAAAGTTAGCCACTAAAGTGTGACCAGGCTCCACTTGTAGAAGACCAAAGACTTTGCTGAATGCGATCAACCTGTTAGGGATTCCAGCTGCCTCTGAGCTCCCGGTTTGAACAGAGACTTTGCAATCGTGACCGGAGAGCAGTTTGCCTGGTATTGTAGAATCCTTTGCATATAAATGTGCTGTTTGATGATAGTGGGTCGTGCTTTGGTTCCCCACTGTGCGAACTGTGTCCTGCTTGCTGAAAGCTGTGTCCAGCCCAAACGGACTGAATCCACGGTTACCTCCTTGCGGTCGGGTCTTGTCATGGGGGCCCTGCCAGACTACCCAACTGCACAGAGAGAAGTCATCGATGAGAGACCTGTCTGAGGATGAGCCCCCTGCTCCATGCTCGAACAGGAACAATGCCTCGGTGAATCGTGTTGGCCCTGCTTCTCCTGGCTCTTCCAATCAACCACCTGCAGTCTCGATTTCCGTCCAGCCAGTGTCCAGTTCTGCATCTCGTGAGTAGCCATGAGGGTAGCTCCCTCCAACGACAGCTTAATCTAAGTGTATCACCTGATTGCCTTGTTGTTCTTTTTCTTCCACGAACTGAGCCCTCCTGCTCTGGAATACAAATAGGGGGTATTGTGCATGTTGTTTTATTCCATCACAGGGCCCCAACCAGCTGCGATGCCGGCCTACCCCAGGCAATGGTCCTGCTAGCACAACTCTTCTTCACCTGGGTACCCAAAGGGTGTGACTGCTTAGGGACTCTGAATGCATACATAACTGCCTGATTTATAGAGCATTTAAGCCAATTAACCTGATTACGCCCCTCCCCTGTTCAACTCCCCTGAATAAATCAGATTTACTTTTTCCTGCATTTAACCTGACTGTGGTTCCAGTTTATGCTAAGAGTACTGTGCTGTTGTCCATTGCTGTGCATAACTTTGTTTTACAGGGGGTCCCCAGGGTCGCGCTTCAGGAACCATCCCTGGTGGTAAGTGCTAACAGTGGGGATACTGGTAAGATGAATCAGGGGTATTGTTAAAAGTGATCACTGTGTATTGTTCTGGCCACTAATGGGGAATGAGGGGGGTTACAGTGTCCCGGAGGGCTGTGCCCAGGCTAGTTTGACCACTACCAACCCTAACCTCCTGGTGGAGGCACTCATTTCAGAACTCAGGCCCCTTAACCTGCCACTAGCCGAGCAGGCAGGGGTAGTAGCCCTTGGGATAGCGCCACCTAGGGGTTACACCTTATATCGGAAACTTTCTTTAAATTGCATATTTTGGGGGTAATGAGTGCACCACCACTAACTGAAAGTACAGTCTCTGGTGTTTAACATTCTATAGGATGTGTGTGGTATATGCTGAAATATGGAGAGTGAAGGTGTAACAATACAAATTTTAACATTGCTTTTAGATTGGCACATTTTATTGACTAATACATTCTTGAATTTTTTTTTTAAATGTGAATGTGGACTGCAGGATCCCAAGTAGCAGCCAGTGCAAGACACTAGCAGCTAGCAGAAGTCTTTCAGGATGCATTCCTAGTACCGAGAGTAGAGGAGCCTTCTAGGAAGGAAGCCGATATGGACTTAGTACTTAGTACTTTGCAATAGGGATGGTGTGGGGGAGGTGATGGTGCAGGACCCACTGGGAACCAGTGACCATCGGACAGTTTGGTTCAGCATCAAACCCGGGCAGAAAGAACTGTCCCAGACTAAAGTTCAAGACTTATTGAGGGTTAATTTTGGAAGAATGAGGGAGCTGCTGCAGGGGGAACTCGAGGGAGTAGCAGAGGGGGTGGAAGTTAAATGGGAACTGGAAAAAATGGTGTAACAGAGGTCACAGATCTCTGTGCATAGGCCCAACCACAGGAGGGATTGGGGGTCCATTCCCCCTTAACATTTTAGGCCCTGCAAAATGGCCAATGATATTGGCATGCACGTGAAAGGCTTGGTAGATCTGTGTTCTCCCAGACTCTTTAGTCGTAGCTGTATAAGAGTAATCGGGAAGAAGAGGGGTAAAATAACATTATGGTTCATGAAAGAACTAGGGGAGGCCATGACAATTAAGAAAATGGTATTTTTAAAAAATACAGAACTAGCCAAGGAGAAGGGGACAATGTGGAGTTACACAGCAGGATGAAAGAGGGTAACAGCATTGTGAAGAGGGCTAGGGCTGACATGGAAGTGAGAACTGCAGAAGCTATGGAAAGGGGAGATAAGTCATCTTTTGTTACTTAAGGTAGAAGAGGAAGATGAGGGAAGCAATAGTCAAGCTGAATTAAGAAGAAGAGTGGGAAGAGGAAAATAAAAATAAGACGGATGTCCAGAACTGATATTTCTGCTCAGTGTTCACAGTGGAGGATAAGGAGCCAATGCCTGACTGTGCCATCAGGGAAGAGGGGTACTGGAAGGGGTCAGTGAAGATCCCATTACAGTTAAAAGGGTATTGGAAAATCCGGCCTGGTGTCATGGAGGTCTGAGGCACTGGGCACCTCACCTCCTGCCACGTCGATGACCTGGGTACGGGAATAGACCAGGGTCATTCAGAGGCCAGCTGGAGAAAAGAGGATCAAGTGTCCATAGATGGTGCTTCTCTTTTGGGGAGGGAGAACAATGTGAGCCCCTGCTTGACTGCCACCTAGCGGAGGCTGGGGGGCCCAGCAGGTGGCCACCTCTCTAATGACCAAGCACAGGTGTTCGAGTACATGCAGCATTTTACGTCATACACCTATGACATTACATGCACACCAGCCTTGGGGACAGGCAAAAACAAGGGAAAAGTAGGGCTGTGCACTAAGGAAGTCCCACCCTGTTCCTCAACCCGCGCCATTGCCCTAGGCACTACCAACTGGATCCAGACTCTGGGGGTGGGGAGGACGGCTCTCCCCCCAGTCCCACCATGGGGGGGGTGAGTCGTGGGGAACAGACAGGTAAGACCACGGGGAGATGGTAGGTTGGTCAAGGGAAGGAGGTAGGGTTGCAGAGCCAGCCAGCACCCCTGCCAAATAAAACAGATCTAAGGCTGGTCGAGTGACAGGTGTTGTTTTCATGCCCTGATTAAGGCATTTGATCTGGTAATTCATGACATTTTTCTATGTAAACTAAGGGGATTGGGCCTCTATCAGTTCTTTTGTTCATGGTTTGGAAATAAGCTGTATGGGTATACTCAGATTTTAACCCCTATGTGGCGCTATCCCAAGGGCTACTACCCCTGCCTGCTTGGCTAGTAGCAGGTTAAGGGGCCTGAGTTCTGAAATGGGTGCCTCCACCTGGAGGTCAGGGTTGGTAGTGGTCAAGCTAACCTGGGCACAGCCCTCCGGGACACTGTAACCCCCCTCTTTCCTTACTAGTGGCCAGAACAATACACAATAATCATTTTCACAATACCCCTGATACACCACACAAGTACCCACACTGTTTGCACTTACCACCAGGGCTTTCCTCTGGCCCAGCCCTGGGGACCCCCTATAAAACAAGGTTATAAACAGCAAATAACAGCAGTACAGTACTCTTGCACAAACTGGAACCACAGTCAGGGTAAATGCAAAAAAGTTAGATCTGATTTATTTAAGGGACTTGAACAAGGGAGGGGCATAATCAGGTTAATTTGCTTAAAGGCTATATCAGTCAAACAGTTATGCATGCACTTCAGGGTCCATAAACAGTCACACACTCTGTGTACCCAGATGGAGAATGGTGGGCTAGCCAGGAATGTAGCAGCTGGTTGGGGCCCTGTGATGGAAGAAAACAACATGCACAAAACACACTATTTGTAATCCGGAGCCGGAGGCCTCAGTTCGTGAAAAGAAAACAAGACAATCAGATGACACACTTTTAGATTAGGCTGTTGTTGCAGGGAGATACCCTGATGATTACTCACGATACCCAAGACTGGACAAAGGCTGGATGAAAATCGAGACAGCAGGTGGTTAATCTGGAGTGCCAGGAGAAGCAGGGCCCACACAATTTGCCGAGGCATCGTTCCCGTTCAAACATGGAGCAGGGGCCTGATCCTCAGGCAGGTCTCTTGTGGCTTTCTCTGTGCAGTGGGGTAGTCTGGCAACTAAGGGGATTGGGCTTCTATCAGTTCTTTTGTTCATGGTTTGGAAATAAGCTGTATGGGTATAGCTGTATGGGTACAGCGTGGCATGGCCCAGGCCAAATGGAGATGAATGCGGATTCAGTCCGATTAGACTGGATAAAGCTTCCAGCAAGCAGAACACAGTTCACACAGTGGGGAACCAAATCACGACCCACTTTCAATACACAGCACATTTACATGTAAGGAAATTCTACTGTACCAGGCAAACCGTTCTCCGGTCACGATCACAAAGTCTCTGCATAAACCGGGGATTCAAAAGCAGCTGGAAATCCTAACAGGCCGATCGCATTCAGCAAAATCTTTGGTCTTCTTCAGGTATGAGCCTGGTAAAAAATCAGTGGCTTACTTCATTCTCACAAACTTGGATTTAGTCCGCAATAATTATCTTCTCTCCCTCTCAGGGGCAGTAGGCAGACATGCAGGCCACAACTCAGGCCTTTCCACAGTTCTCTCATGCAAAACGACTCAGACGGTTGCTTGACTGACTCAAGCATGTTGCTTATTCAACTCCCAACTTAGATCTGAATCAACTGCCAGCAAGCCTGGGAAATTCCCCAAGATCCAAAAGGTTCGGTTGGCTGATCCTCATGTCAGTCACAACAAAGGCTCCCGCTTCAGGTGCAAAAAGGCGCAAAAAGCCCAAAACTACAATTCCTACAGATTTTGACTCCAGACAGCTCCTGTAGTCCGACTCCATTTTAGGTCCCACCAGTACTGATTGGTCCAATTCACAGTCCAGGACCAAGATAGTGGAGATAAACAAAACAGTCCTTGCTGCAAAGAAGGCAGGTTAGAGAAACTACATTATCATTATCACTCTAAATGATTTCAGCAAATAGCTACATCTTTCAACAGAGCTCCCTCTCAGATTACTTATGACTGCAATCCAGGCAGCTCTTAAAGAGACAGTGTGCAGAGAGGCTATACAGGCACTCTCTGGCAATCACATTTAAACTGCTAAAACGCAGGGCACCAGCCTGGCAGTGAGCATTTAGGCAAGCTCAAGGAAGACTTTTCAGGCACCCCCATTTGTAGGGGGGGGGCTTACAGATGGTTAAATGGGTGGGGTAGACTATACTCCATGAGGGAGATTACTGATGGTGTCCTCCAGGGCTCAAATCTGTGCCCAAGCTATTTTCTTTATTAACGAATTACCTGAAAACTGGCAATGCAGTGCTTTACAGGTGTCATTCTAACTTGTTTTCGATAGTTTGGTCCTAAGGTTGACTTCTACTTGCTTGAGAACTAGTTTCTATCTAACAAGCTTAAATTCCAGAAAGATCAAATCTGTGTTATTTTGAACCAGAAAATTAGGTCCTAACAGGAAGGACAGGAGTTTTAAAATGGTGCTGCATTAAACATGCTAACTATTGTAGCCATGTTACCTAGGGGTGAGGGAAGAAAAAAATGATGTCCAGAAATTATATAAAATAAGGGACTGGGTGGTGTGGTTACCTGAATTTAATACACACCTTGATTGTGTGATGTAAATAAACCCTCGAGTATCGTTCTTGGGGTTTATGTAGTATGTGTGATGGATTCTCATAACACTGCAATACTGACTCTGATATTCTCTCTATATAATTTGTAGTTACCTCAGTAGAGGTGAGGGCAACACAGATGTGTTTCAGATTTTCTATGACAAAAGCCTTATATCTGTTATGCCTGTAATTTAGTGGGGTGGGGGGACTGTGTTCAGCTTTACAGATTCTATAGCTCCTAATTTTAAATGCAATTCTTCTCTGACATTCACTGTCAGCTGTCAATGGGAAACTGTCAGTACATCTTCTTCATCTAGCTTTTTCTCTCTCTCCTCCTCCCTCATCTGCCCTGCCCTTGGGCCTGTAACTGTGCTCAGTAGAGGCTCTTCCTGCCCATCTCCCACTCATCCCATCATAAAAACGTAGAACCTAATGGTAGATAAGGACTGCTTCACCCAGTCTGCTCATTTTTCCCTGCTATACAGACACTGCAGACCCTACCTGATCTCCAGCTCCCTCCCCTCCCCTCCCACTTTCAACTAAGATTCCCTTATGCCTATCCCATGAATTCTTGAAACCCACACTGTTTTGCCCTCACCACCTCCGCTGGAAGACTGTTCCAGGCATCCACCACTCTTTCAGTGAAGAAGTACTTTCTCACATGTCTCTTGAATTTACCCCTTCCAGCTTCACTACTTGTACCCTTGTTCTCATGCATCTTTTCCTCTGAAAAATACTCCCCACCTGTACCACATTTACTGCAGTGAGGTATTTATAGATCTCTGTCATGTCCCCCTCCCTCCATCCTCTCTTCTAGGAAGACCGTACTAAGGTCCTTCAGTCTCCGCTCATAGGGCTTCTGATGTAGCCTCTGCACCATTTTGTTGCTCTCATCTGGACAGCTTCCACTGTTTCTATGTCCTTCCTGAGATGTGATCTCCAGAACTGGATGTGGCACTCCAGGTGGGGTCACCAGTAATCTATACAGTGGCAACACCACCTCCCCTCCTTCTGCTGGTGATACCACTCATATGTAGCCCAGCATCCCAGAGGCCCTACAAACTGCCTTGTCGCACTGTCTCGCCACCTTGAGATCATCAGATATGATTAGTCCCAGGTCCCTTTTATGTTTGGTAATCACCAGTACCTCTTCTCCCATTTTGTACTCTGTCTCTGGGTTCTTGTGCCCAAATTGCATGATTTTTGCATTGAAACCCAGCTGCCATGCCCTTGACCATGCCTTGAGTTTTCTCAGGTCTGCACATTCTTTCCACCCCCTCTGGAGTGTCCACCCTATTGCTGATTTTGGTGTCATCTACAAATAGGCATACCTTCCCTTCCAGCTCATCTGGAATGTCACTTATACGAACATACGAATTTACCAGCAAATAAAGACCTTATGGTCCATCAAGTCTGCTCGAGTGTGCAGCTGCCCCTCCCTCGCCTCCCCTGACTCTCCCTCTTACCCTATCCCATCCCTTTTTGAAGCAGTCCACTGTTCTACAGGATACCACTTCCACAGGCAATGCATTCCACCCAGACACCACTCCCTCTGTAAAAAGGTGTCTTCTCATTTCCCTCCTGAACCTTCCCCCCCGATCTGAGATCATGACCACAAGTGTCCCTACCCTTCTTAACTTGAATAGTCCCTCCGTGCCTGTCTTGTTTATTCCCTTCATGTACTTGAAGGTTTCAATCATATCCTCCCTGTCTCTCCTCCAGTGAGTACATGTTCGACTCCCTCAGCCTGCTCACGTAGCTTATGTTCCCTAGTCCCTGGATCATCTTTGTTGCCCCGCGCTGCTCCTCCTCCAGTAACTTAATGTCCCTTTTCAGGTATGGGCCAGTACTGGATGCAGTACTCCAGGTGTGGCCTAACCAGTGACCTATACAACAGCAGGATCACCTCCTCTCTCCTTGAAGACATACCCCTGGCAATACAACCCAGCATTTTGTTGGCCTTTGCAGCTGCCTTCCTGTATTGTGCTGAGTTGTTCTTTGAGCCTGTTATAATCACTCCCAAATCCTTCTCCTCTGTCATGGCTAGCTGAACTCCCCCCAGCTGGTAGCTCCTTCTTGGGTTTTTTGCCCTGAAATATAGCACCTTGCACTTTTTGGCATTGAACCCCAACTGCCAGGTGTCCGACCAGGTCTCCAATTTTGACAGATCATCCTGCAACCCATGTCACCCTCCTAGGTCATCCACCACTGCTCCCATCTTGGTGTCATCTGCAAACAAACTGATCTTGCTCTTGATGCCCATTGAGATGTCTGATATGAACAACCCAAACAACACCGGTCCCAGCACTGAGCCCTGCAGTACTCCACTTGTCACTGCCCTCGGAGATGAGAGCTCTCCTCTCACCACCACCTTCTGCTGCCTTCCCTGTAACCAGTTTACTACCCACCCCACCATTTTCACCCCTGCATATGTTCCTGCCAGCTTACTGCCCAGCCTTCCATGCGGCACCGAGTCGAATGCCTTACTGA
The DNA here is from genome assembly GCA_016271365.2 of Neoceratodus forsteri. Classification (NCBI taxonomy): domain Eukaryota; kingdom Metazoa; phylum Chordata; order Ceratodontiformes; family Ceratodontidae; genus Neoceratodus; species Neoceratodus forsteri. The sequence goes on along the minus strand of CM057449.1, from coordinate 533,287,910 downwards.
AGTCCAGAAACAGGACATCTGCATGGCCCTTGTCCAACTGTCTAGTTACCCAGTCATAGTAATCCACCAGGTTGGTCTGACAGGATCTGCCCATGACAAACCCATGGTGCCTAACGTCCTGCAGCCCTCTGGTCTCCAGAAGGGACACCAGCCTCTCCTACAGGATTGTCTCCATCAGTTTTTCCATGATGAATGTGAGGCTTACCGGCCTGTAGGTTCCCGGTTCATCTTTGGGACCGCACTTATGAAGGGGTACCATGTGAGCCATCCTCCAGTTCTGAGGTACACTTTCTGAGACCAGGGAGGCATTGAACAGGTCTGCCAAGGGCCCTGCCAGAACTTCTGCCAGCTCTCTCAGTACCCTGGGGTGACTGCTATCCAGCCCTGGTGCCTTGTCCGCCCTCAGTGCCCTCAAGACCTCCAGTACCCTGCCCTCTGTGATTCTACCATCTGTCACCCCCCCCGAGCCTGACCTCTCACCCCCCGTAGCACCCCTCCTTTCTCCATAGTAAACATTGAGCAGAAATATTCATCAAGTGCTTCTGCCTGCTCTGCCCCTGTTTCCACCTACCTCCCCATCCCTCTTAATCCTTACTATTTTGTCCCTACAACTCCTTTTTCTCCCTGATGTACCTGAAGAATTCCTTCTCCTCCTTCTTGATGCCTTGCGCCAGCCTGAGTTCCTTAGATGCCTTGGCTGCCCTTACTGCCTTCGTCACCTCTTTCAATTTCTTCAGGTTATCCGCTCTGTCCTCCCATCTCACCTCCTAAAGGTGGCTCTTTTATTTCTTACTTTCTCCATGACTCCCTTGCTCAACCAGCTGGGTTTCTTGGTCCTAGCTCTCTTACTCTGGAATCTGATGCAGGTGTTGGTTGCCTCCTCAATTCCCAGTTTTATGACCTCCCACCTCTGGTTAGTGTCCATATTAGTTTGGATTATGGCTAGATACCCTTTAACTAATCCCCCCCATCCTCCCAAAGTTGGCCTTCCTGAAGTCCAACACTCTTGTACCTGTTTCTACTCCCTCCTTACCCATTTTCAATGTGAACCACACTGAGTAGTGGTTGCTTCCTGCCAGCGGTTCTTCAACCTGCAGCTCCCTCACAAACTCCCCATTTGCCAGCATGAGGTCTAGGGTGTTCCATAACCTGGTTGGCTCACTGACCATTTGCATTAGGAAGTTATCCTGGAATGCATCCAGAAGTATCTGTTCCCCTCTATTCGTGGTGGCTGGGATACTCCAATCCACTCCCGGCAGGTTGAAGTCCCCCACAATCACGGTGCTACCCTTTTCACAGGCCCTTCTGATCTGTCCTGCTAGTTCCCTGTCTAACTCCTCTGCCTGAGATGGGGATCTGTACACTACTCCCATCCTGAGAGTCCTATTCTTGGAATCCTGGATTTGCATCCCTAACAACTCTGTACTACCCTCCTCCCCCCCTTCACAAACACACTTCAGTTCTTCTCTCACATACAGTGCCACCCCCTCCCCTTCCCATTTAGCCTATCTCTGCACAATATCTTATACCCTAGTACCGCCAGGTCCCAGTCCTGGTAATGAGTAGCCCATGTTTCGGTGATGGCTGCCATGTCCACCTCCCCTTCTGCCATGAGAGCCTGTAGCTCTGCTTTTTTGTTCTCTAGGCTCCTAACATTCAAGGTGACCACCCTCCACCCTTTCTCCTTCCCCCTCTCCCCTCCTGCTCTCCCTTCCTAGCATCCCCTCTAGTACTCCCTTTTTTCCATTTCTTCTAGCACAGGGGGTTAGCTCATTCTGCTTCCCTTCCTGTGGATTCTGCATGCCTCCTGCCCACTTGCCACCCCCTGCTCCTAGTTTAAATTCCCTTCTTTTGCTATGTAATCCCCCATCTTCTGCTTCAATACCTTTTTGCTCTCCTCACTTAGGTGAAGTCTATCCTTATCATAGAGATAACTGTCTTCCCAAGTGCCTCCCCACTCACCCACTAGCCCATAACCTTTGGATTGGCACCAGGTTCTTAGCCATTAGTTAAATTCCTCTATCCTCAGTTTCCTTGCAGTGTCCACCCTGGGCACTGGAAGTACTTCCGAGAAAGCTACTGATCATCCTGCCTCCTCACATATTGGTCATAGCTCCTCAAACCTCCCCTGAACTACCTCTATCATCTCTCTCGCTAGGTCATTTGTCCCCGCAAGCAGAACTAGAAGTAGTTTCACCCTACCCCTCTTAGCAAACTTTAGAACAGACTGACTCACCCTTTCCGCTGACATTCTTGGCATGGCCTCCACCCATATGTGACTGTGCCTCTCTCCCTTGCTTCCCCATCTGACTCCTCTTAGTAATGAGTCTCCCAGCACTAGGATTCCTCCATCTTTTCCATGAGCCACATTTCCTGGTCTCCATTCTTCCCAACCCCTTCCTCCGGACTCCCCTCATCCTCCAGCACAGTTGTTCCCTCTTCTGCCCCTGTTGAATCATCCTCAGTTGTTCTCCTTCCCTTTCTGTGTTCCTCTGGACTATTTTTAGTTCCTCCTCCAATCACTCCCTCTATCACATCACCCAATCCTGCCAGTACTGCAAATCTATTTTTCGATGTTCCCTCACTACCACATACTTCCTCCTTCCTATTACCAGCCCCCCTTGCTACTGCTTCTATGTCCATTATCTCCTCCCTTCCCCCATCCTCCATTCTTCCCCTTCTCTGCTCTCTTTTGACCCTTGACCTGTGTCCTTCGTCTCGGTTCTCTACCTGCCACCCTTTTCCTGTTCCTTCCCCCTATTGGTTCTATTTGTCCTTCCTCCTCAGTTCCCCATCTACTTACGCCACCTTTTGGGTTGTTATCCACTGCAGCCCTCCATTCCCTCCTTAGCTCCTCCTGTAGACCTCTGATCTCATTTTTAAGCTGCATTATTTGCCTGCACACCAAACAACCCCCCACCTACCTAAATTCTAAGAAAGGTTACGCTCAGCAGTTGTTATGCCTACATCATCCATTCTTATTCACCCACCAGCGTCCTCCCACACTCAGAAGGAAGCCCATCACACCCCAATGCATCCTCCCTTCATCCATTTCTAGTTTTTTCATGTTTCTCCAGTACTTATGAAGACATTAAAGAGGACCAGTCCCAATACTGAGCACTGAGGCTCCTCCCCCCTTGCTGGTCACCCTCCGTTCTCCAGAGTGAAATCTGTGCAGTGTCCATCCATCTGTCCAGCTGATCCACGGTGTGAAGCCTGATCTTCAGGTGTTCCTGAATGTCATAACAATGGCAGTAGGATTTTGGCCCCCAGTTTCTTCATCACATGCCTCCTTGCAGTGCTTGGTAATGACTATATGCCTTCCCCATGTGCACACAGATAATGTGCTGTGAAGGCTCAAGCTCCCTGGCTCTCCACAGAAGTTGCTATGATGCCAGAACCCAGTACCATTCCTCCTTAGATCAGAGTGCTGCTGCACAGGCATGCCTCTCCTGGGTCACCTGGTCAGCTCCCAAGTTCACTCTCAGACTTGGGTTACTGGCATGGCAGTCTGACACTCTACCACTGGGCAATCGGGTGTGCACTGTTATTGGCCCATGGAAAAGGTTTGGTAAAATTAGACAGCTGACCTCTTTCTTGGAATTTTTCAAACATGTAATGACCCAGTTTCTGTGACCCTTAAACTTTTTCTGTAAAGTGTACATTTATGGTGCTCCATTACTTCGGATATTTGCCAGGACAAAGGGAAGATGAAGATAAGGAATTGGAGAGTAAATCAGGAGAGGACAGCAAAAGTGTATCTAGTGCTTGTGTGGACCTGAACGTGCCAGGCATAGACTGGATAACCCAGGGGCTAAGATCAGCTGGAGTCAGGCACTGCTAGACATGATGCAGGACTGCTTACTGGTGAAGCTGGTCAAGGATCCCATACATCACCTGGACACCATTCTTGACTTGGTATTTATCAGCTCAGATGTGGTGGGCGAGTGGCAGCCAGGGAACCATTGGAGTCCAGAAACCATAGTTCCGTAAGGTTTGAACTGGCAATGGGACCACTGGTCTCCCATCCGGGGCAGTGGTCCTGGACCTCAAACAGGCAGTCTTTAGTCAGATGGGGGAAACGGTTAGAGAAAACTTGGTGAGTACAGGGCAGCTTGAGGGAGTAGAGGAAAGTGGGGAAAGACCAAATGGGCAATTCTGGAGGAACCGACTCTTGTGCAAGAAAGTTCACAAAAAGAAAAAAACTCAGAAGCCAATTGGGTTCTCAAATGAAGTACTGTAAGGGAGGTTGTGAGGTTGGAAAAAGGGCCATTATAAGGTACAAGGATGGTGGTCAGGAAGTCAAAGGTAGATATGGAACTGCAAATTTCCAAGAGTGTGAAAGGAGAAGAAAAATTATTCTTCAGGTGTGTTTGGGGAAAACAGAAAGCTAGGGGGCATTGTCAGGCTAGCTGAGAGGGGGAGAAAGTAGTAGAAGGTGACACTCAGAAAGCCAATATCATAAACAATTACTTCTGTTCAGTATTCACCAGTGAGGATAATTGGCCTCTTTTGAAGAGTGGGATCAAGGCAGCCACAGGGGGGATGCAGGGAATGGGAAGGTTAGAGATCATGGTTGAATGAATGAGAAAAGGGTTGGAGGCCCTTAGCGTGGATAAAGCGCCAGGACCAGATGGCCTGCACCTAAGAGTACTCAGAGAACTGGCTTCAGAACTAGCTGAACTCGTGAGCCAGCTGTTTAATGACTCACTAAAGTCTAGGGTAGTGCCGGGAGACTATAGTCCTACTCCACAAGGGAATGTGGAGGACACAGGCAACTACCATACAGTCAGTCTTACCTCCACTATAAGTAAACTAATGGAGACTATAGTCAAGGAAAGTCTGGTAATGAAAATGAGCTGAAGGACAACAAGCAGCATGGGTATGTGCAAGGGAGGTGGTGCCAAACCAACCTGATGCTGTTTTTCAACTGGATTGCTAGAGCGGTAGATAAAAAGCAGACTGTAGATTTACTCTGCTATGACTTCAGCTAAGACTTTGGTTTGATTACACACAGGAGACTGCTTAAAAAGCTTGAGAATTTAGGATTAGAGAACAATTTGGACCTGGTCCTGCACCTGGATCTGGATCAGGTCCTGTCTAACAGTGCACATGTCCAAGAAGTTATTGTGGAGGCACCACCTACTGGAAGTGACCACAACACTGTGTGGCTCCATCTGGATATAGGCAGGGAGAGGACTGCTACAAAAACAAGGGTCCTAGACTTCAGGAGGTCAGACTAAAGTAGGATGGGAGAGATTCTTGGAGAGCACCTTGCTGGGATCAGGCAAGAGATGGAGGTGTACCAGAAATGAGCCATAATAAAAGAGCGGCCGTTGGCAGCCACTAACATGTGTGCCAAACTAAAGAGCAAAATGTCTAATCCAAAAAGCCCAGCTGGTATGATGGGAGTAGCCTAGGTGGTAAAGGATAAGAGGTCAGCTTTCAGGAAGTACAAGCATACCCAGAAAGAGGAGGACAGAGAGGAGATCTGTACCATGGCAAGGGAGCTGGGCAGAGCAGTATGACTGGCCAAAGCCAAGACAGAGCTGCAATTGGCAGAGGGGGTAAAAACAGGGGAGAACATTTTCTTACAGTACATCAGGATGAAAAGGGATAAGAAGGATGGGATAGACAGGTTCAGAAATTAGGGGTTTGAACGGAAGCAAGTGAGGAGAAAGCAAAAGTACTTAACACGTACTTCTGGTTCAGTCTTCACTAAGAAGAAAGATGGTTCATTACCTCAAGGGAGGAATGGGGGGCAGCAGGATGGGTGGTGGCACAGATGGGGAGATTGAGGTAGACAGGGTGAGTAAGGGCTTGAAGCCTCTGAAGGTAGACGAATCCCATAGACCAGATTGCATTCATCCAGAGGTGTTGGCAGATTTGCTGGCAGGTCCCTTGGCAGATCTATTTAACAACTTACTGGTGCTGGGAAAAGTACCCCTGGACTGGAGGACAGCACAGGTAGTACCACTACAGAAAAGCAGGCCAAGGGATGACTTCAATAATGGGGAAACTCATGGAAGCCATACTGAAAGAAAGAATGGAAAGCTTTCTGGAAGAAAATGGGCTTCAGGATGAGGCAGCATGGGTTTGTGAAGGGGAAGTCCTGCCAGATTAACCTGATTGATCTCTTTGATTGGGTAACCAGCACAGTAGACAGGGGCCAAGTTGCAGACATCCTGTATCTGGATTTCAATAAAGCCTTTGACCCTGTTCCCCCCAGGGGATTAACTAGAAAGCTGAAGGACCTGGAAGTAGGGGAAAAAACTAGTTATGTGGGTTAGTAACTGGCTGCAGGACAGAAGTCAGAGGGTGGCAGTCAGGGGTGGGCGTTCCCAGAGGCTAGGCCAGTCATTAGTGGTGTCCCATAGTGCTCAGTGCTCAGCCCAGTGTTATTTAACTTCTTCATCAGTGATATTATAAACATGATCAAGCGTAAAATATAGAAACATAGATTTTGTCAGCAGAAAAGGATCGATTGGCCCATCTAGTCTGCCCCAATTTTCCCTGCCTATTTTGACACCTCTGACCCTTCTTGGTCACCAGTGTCCCCTCTCTTCCCTTTTCACTAACTAGTTTTCCCGTGCTTGTCCCATGCATGCATTATGCTTTCTACAGTCTTAGCCCCCACAACTTCTGTTAATAGGCTGTTACAGTCATCCACAACTCTCTCTGTGAAGAAATATTTCTTCACATCCCTTTTAAACTCCTCCCCCCCCAGATTCATTGCATGCCCCTGTGTCCTGCTGCCTTCCTTTCTCTGAAAGAGACTGTCCACCTGCACCTTGTTCACCCCGGGAGGTACTCCTACATCTCAATCATGTTCCTGGCTTGCTTTCCTCTCTTCCAGGTACAGTTTGAGATCCTGCAGCCTTTCCTCATACAGTTTCTCATGCAGTTCCCATACCATTTTGGTGGTCCGCCTCTGTACCACTTCCACCCTGCCTATGTCCTTTTGGAGGCGCAGCCTCCAGAATGTACACATTAGTCTAGGTGGGGTGTCACTAGTGAGCGACACAGTGGCAACACCACCTCTCTCCTCCTGCTAGACATCCCCCTTCCTATGCATCCCAGCATCGCACTAGCTTTTCCAGCTGCCTTGTCACACTGACCAGATACCTTGAGGTCATCAGATATGATGACCCTGAGATCACTTTCTTGCTTGGTGGCTGCACCTCCCCCCATCCTAGGCACAGTTCCTGAGTTTCTCTACCCCAGGTGCATGACCTTGCACTTTTTGGCATTCAAACCTAGCTGCCACACTATAAACCACTCCTCCAACCTCCCCAGATCCCTATGCATTTTCTCCACCCCCTCTGTGTCCACTCTGTTGCAGATTTTTGTATCATTCACAAAGAGACACACCATCCCTTCCAGCTCTTCCACAAAGTCACTTATGAAGACATTGAAAAGGACCGGTCCCAGCACTGATCCCTGCAGCACCAGGCTAATCACTCGTCTGTCCCCTGAGTGCCTGCCATTTATCACCTCCCTCTGCCTCCTATCCTTCAGCCAGTTTGATACGCAGTTTACCACTTTCTCCCCTACCCCCAGGCTGCTTAGTTTCTTCACTAGTCTCCTGTGTGGCACAGTGTCAAAGGCCTTACTGAAGTCCTGGACACATCAACTGCCCTTCCCTGATCCACCTCCCTAGTCACCCAGTCAAAGAAATCTGTGAGATTCATTTGATATGTAATCTACAAATGTATGAAGTTTCCCAAGGTTCCTTTTGTTTCGTATTGAAGGGGAGATAGATATGGGAGAATCAACAAGCTTTTATGAGAGGATCTATCTCAACCCTTGCAAGATAATATGATTTGAACATAACAAAAAACATAAGTTTCATGATTATTTATTGCTCAAAACTGCGAATCTTTATATATCTTTATGACAACATTCATTAAAACAACATTCATAATGTATTTTTTCACAACATTCCTTATAATAACATTCCTAATATTTTTTATCACTCCAAATTGAATTGTTAAATTGTAACATTTCAGAACTCAAAGTTCCTTCATCAGACTTGGAGTTTAATCTGTAAACAGAAATGTGAAAAACAAAAAATATGTATATTAAAATAATTGTCATCTTATATATTTTTTACATAAATATTGTAAGTGTATCATATTATCATTAAATCAAAAGTTAATACATTTTTTAATAGGTGGACCAAACCTCTAAACTGATTTATAATCTCCTGAAGGCGTGGGTTAGAATGTTCGCGGCTAGCTCCTTTAAGATGGGGGGGGGTTGGCCCTTTGTATATATTTGAAAGTAACCAAAGGTGTCCTATAAAAAATAAATGTTTGAGTAAATATAAAAAATTGACAATAATGTTAATAGTATCAGTGCTCAAAATAGGCTGCTTACTTATTTTGACTGGGCGGTCCGGTCATTAAATGAAAACTCCTATGAAATAATGGAGTTTCCCCCTTCCATAGTACTTAACTGAGTACACATAAGTCATTGCTTAGTATGGTACAGACAGAAGCTAAATATTAATTCAATAGAATGGCCAAATAAAAGGACATATGTCCAAAAGCAAAAAATTAACAAAATTTTAATAAACTATGTTCACAAGACATAAAGGATCTAACTTCATGTTTCTTTTTAGATCAAGCACAGGAGTGCAAACCAGTAATAATTGAATTAATCATTTACTTATTAAAAAAAGGAAGAAAAACTGCCTGATGTCTAGCATGTCATCATTGAGCATAAATTCAATATATTGGTAGTATATATGCTCACACGAGGGAGTCAAACCTTTACTTATGGGTTTATCATTGTAAATAATGAGAATAGATTTTCTAGGGAAATAATAAATTAAACTTATGTTTTTTGTTATGTTCAAATCATATTATCTTGCAAGGGTTGAGATAGATTCTCTCATAAAAGTTTGTTGATTCATTTGATATGACCTACCCCTGTGAAGCCATGCTGCCAGTGGTTCTGCAGCCCTTTTGTCTCCAGGAACTCCATCACCCTCTCCTTCCTTAGAGTCTGCATCAATCTCCCCACAACTGAAGTGAAACTGACCGGCCTGTAGTTTCTAGCCCCTTCCTTGTAGCCCTTGTACAGAACAGGACAACATCAGCCCTTCTCCAGTCTTCTGGTACTAATCTTGTCTCTAAAGATGTACTAAATAGTGCTGCCAGAGGGACAGCTAACACATCACTCTGCTCCTTTAGGATCCTTGGGTGAATCCTGTCCTGCCCCACTGCCTTATTCACTTTAAGGGCTTCCAACCCCTTTTGTACTCTCTCTCTTCTGTAACGGGACTAATGACCACTTCTCCCACCACCTAGAAAATTTCTACTACATGCTTTTTTGTCCCCCCCCCTTACTGTGAAGATTGAGAAGAAGTCATCATTTAAAATTTCAGCCTTTTGATCCTCCTCTGTAAAGTTTCGCCCTCCCCCTGCCCTTATGATTTTCACTATCCCACCCCTCATCCTCCTCTTTGCACTCACATACCTCAAAAAGGACTAGTCCTCCTTCACCTCTCTGACTGTTTTCTCTTCTGCTTGTATTTTTTGCAGCTCTCACCCTCTTTCCTGCCTCCCTTTTCTTTGCCAGGTATACCTTCTGGTCCTCTTATTTCTGTGCCCCCACCTCGTATTTTCTAAAGGCTGCTTTTTCCCCCTTGACTGCCTTTACCACTTCCTTGGAGAACCATAGCAGCCTCTTTCTCTTCCTTCCCTTACTAACCTCCTTTAAGTAGCATGCCATCGCCTTAGCTATGCCCTTCTTAATCCTGCTCCATAGGGTCTCCACACACCCCCAGGCCGTCCCCTCCTTCGAGGAAATCTCTGAGACACTGGATATTTTGCTAAAATCTGCTCTACTGAAGTCTAGGACCCTCATCATTGTGTGGTTTCTCTCCTCTCCTCTCCAATCCGTATGCCAACCCACACTATACGGTGACCACTAGTACCCAGGGGACTGCCCACTGTGATGTCTGAAATGCTGTTTCTGTTTGCAAATATCTGGTCCAGCACTGCCCCACCTCTAGTGGGTTCTGTAACCAGTTGCCTCAGAAATGCCGTCTGTAGGGAGTCAAAGATGGCACTGCTTCTTGTTGTAGCTGTGGTCAGAATGCCACAGTCTATATGTGGCATGTTAAAATCCACCCCCCTCCAAACGTACGAGGTGACTCTTTTATATACACAAGAGACCCTCCAAATGGACTCATCAATTTATAAATGGACATCAGCTTACTGGACATGGTACAGAGAAGGGCAACCAAAATAATGCAGGGACGGCAAGGCAAAACATATAAGGAGACAGTCAGAGATCTCAACATGTACTTCCTGAAGGACAGAAGGGAGACAAATGACATGATTGAAAACTTCAAGTACCTTAAGGGTTTCAACAGGATGAGCTCTGAGGTACTCTTCAGCCTGGGTGGGAACTGACCCACTAGAGGGCACTACCTCAAGCTGATGGGTTGAAAATTTAGGAGAGAAAATGGTTTCAACAGGGTAAGCTCTGAGGGTCTCTTCAGCCTTAGTAGGAGCAAGGCCACTAGAGGACACTGCCTCAGGCTGGTGGTTAGAAAACTCAGGAGAGAAGTGAGGTCACACTTTTGTATGGAGAGGGTGGTGTCTAAATGGAATGAGTTGCTGGAGCAAGTAGTCTCCCTGAAGACAGTGGACAGCTTCAAGAAAGTTTGGGACAGAGCAAAAGGGAAAGTTGCAAGTAGGGAAGGAAACGTGGCAGTGAGGGAGGACATCAAGGGAGAGGGAGGAGTAGATAACAGGGAGGGGTTGGAGCCCTCAGTAGACACAAAGGGGTCTGCAAACTTGAGCAGACATAATAGACGACAAGACCTTTTCTGCTGGCTCAGTCGTATCTTTGTATGATTTATTCAGGTGGGTGAGGAACTCGCTAGGCAAGAGGCAACAGAGTGTGCTGGTAAATGGGGCCAAATCTGAGGACGGGGGGTCACAAGCAGGGTGCCACAGGGATCAGACCTGGGATCTCTCTTACTTAATATGTTCATTAGTGACATGGGGAGAGTATGCAGGGCATGATTTGTCTATCTCCAGATGACTCAGAGCTATGCAGCAGGGTAGACAGCAAAGAAGGGGTGAGGGTACTTCAGAAAGACCTAGAGAAGCTGGAAAAGTGGTCAAAGATCTAGCAGTTGAGATTCAATGCCAAGAAGTGCAAGGTGATGCACTTAGGGAAAAAGAACCCATGCATGGAGTGTTGGATGGGAGTTGACAGGCTGCCACTATAACACAGGAGAGAGATCTGGGTGTCATCATCAATGACATCCCTCAAGCAAACCAACCAGTGAAATAAGGCATATAGTAAGGATCAAGGATGTTGGGGTGTATCAGGAGGGGTTTTGGTAGCTGGAAAAGTGATGGATACTACCCCTATACATCTCTCTCTCTGGTGAGGCCTCACTGTGGTAGTACTGGACCCCACCCCCCCCGATGGGTTTGAGCAGAGAGTATCTTTTCTTTCAGCTCTCTATCTTTTCTGTTAGTCTGTTGCACAACAGCACTTTTTCTGCCTTTTTGCCCCATAGGATGATCATCTACAGTGTCTTTACTTATTTAAACCTCCTTTTTCTCTTTCTTCCTTTCTCTATCTCTCTCTCTCTTTCTCTCTCTATGTGGGTGCCCTTGCTGCCATACACTGGTTATGCCAGATTTCCCCTGTAAAAAATGCTGCTGTTTAGCTCTTTATGAGCTGCTTTTCTGTAGAACATCGCTTGTTTGCAATCCTGCATGATTGTGCGCAGGATTGCAGTGCCGAGCAGCTAATGTGCGCAAGATTGCAATGTCGAGCCACTGCCGTACACTAAAAACAAAACCCTGCACTGTGAACTGGAGCAATAACTGGTTGATTTGTATGCTCCGTGTTCTGTGACAACCTTAGTTGTTTTTCCCTGTAGGTGCATTCCTTAGAAAAGGTGCCCTTAGCAAAGCAGAGCTGCTGTTGTTCAATAAGCTCTACCCTGCAAGTGGTTTAAATGCAGCCCTGTGCCTAGTTCCCGGAGTTTCTGCTGAGTGCTGTTATTTGTTCTTTTTTCCCTTTTCCCCTGAACTGCTGAGTAGTGCAAGGAATAAATAAATAAAAATAATAACTTCTAGGGGTTTTAGCCTTTTTCATTAGCTCCTGTTAGTGTTCTGCAGGCAGAGTTCCCCTCTTGGTGCTAAAAAGCGCCCACAGAATCGCAAAGCTGAACTTTATGTTTATCAATAAAAGCGAGCAGGGATACGGAGGGATTTACATGACACTGCTGCAGAAAGCAGGTAAATTCTCCTCTGTGACCACTTTTAAGAGCACAAGCTAGCTCTGAAATAGCTCTAACTCTGCAAGCAAGAAAAAGGAGACTTAAATACAGAAATAAAGGAGTGGGCTAGGAGAAAGTCGACGTTAAGCATATAGTCACACTAAATTATCAAAGCTGCTGCAGCTGTATGCTTGAACAGTAATTTTGACCAAGTTGTAATTAAAACACATTGTTGCAATGTATATTTCCCTCAGCCTGGTAGTTTTCCCTTAGGGTTCAAATGGCTGTTTTTACCAAATAAGTTTAGAAATAGCTAAACAGTTTAACAGTGTTGAAATAAATATCTATTGTAATATTTAACCCTGTACCTTTGCAATTCTGCAAGATTGTGAGCAGTTTATTTAGTGTGGTAGTTTTGTTCTCTTCCTGCACAAGGAATATCCCATGTTCTGTGGCCCCTGCTATATGATTAAACCAGTTTCACCCTCTAGTGAGGCTGCTGAGGAGGTACAGAGGGGGAGAAGCATAACCAGACAACTCACCTCACTTCCAATGCTTAATGATCCCGATAATGAGGGACGAGCAGGGATGATTCTAGGCACGCCGTAAAGGGGGGTCTACATATTTTTAGTGGAGTAAACAGAATAAAGCACACTCAGTTTGTACAAATGAAGATGGAAAGGGGTTTTTTTAACCCTCCCCTCCCCCCAATCTGCAACTGAAAGGGTACTGTATGTGCATTGGTAAACAAAGGGCATTGTGGGGAATGGTCTTTGAAAATGTGGTTACCAGTGGAACACCATGCCTGTTTTGCCTGCACTAGGTGGATGGGGTCATTCCCTCTAAGAATAGCCCTGTGGGCTGCCAACTTGCTACAGTGCATGACTTTGGAAAAAGTGCTCTATAACACCTAGGGTAAGCAGGCAGAGTTTGAGGCAATATGGGTCCCCTGCAACAAGCAGTAGAGAGTGGGGTTTTCCCTCTATAGCACTATGGAAGCCAGTATGTATTCCCCAATGCAAATAAATGTACCCAATTAATATATACTGTATATGATGTTTATAAAACTGTAAGAATTGCATGACAGTCCAATCACAAACATTGTATGGAAATTTTATCCTTGCAATGAAGTGGAGTGTACCACCTTAAATTTTAATAAAGATAATTTGCACACAAAAAACACACACACATAACATAATGATTTAAAGTTAAAAGTAACTCTAGATGCATCATGTCTGCCGCCCTGCTTTCTAAGTAGGCATGAATAAGTATGTTGTGTAACATGAACAGTACTAACTGAAAGGGGTTCCATATCCACTGTACTACCCAGGGTATGCAGTGATTCCTTGGTAAATAGAAATTTGTCCAGGCATACGTTGAAGGCCTGTACAGTACTGTCTTCATGCTTGTTGTCTACACTGACAGGCTGCTCCATAGATTCATCACCCTCTGGTTGAAGAAGTGCTTCATTACATTACCCCTGATTATACTACCTCTGAACTTCAGGGGTTGTCCCCCAGTCCTGTTGAAGGGCACCAGATCAGACATCTCTGTTTGTCTTGTCAATACTTTTCTGAGATCATCTCCCTTCTAAGCCTCCTGTTTTCCAGTGTAAGCATGCTAATGGCCACTAGACTTTTCTTGTAGTATTTGTCTTCCATACCCCCTGATTGTTTTGTGCATTCATGGTTCAGGACAGGGGCCATTCTAGAACACTGCAGAAGCCCATGCCTGTGAGATTACATGGTTTTTAACTGATGTGCTGCATAAGGTCCGAACATAAAGCCGTAATTACTCAAGGCTATTGCACCTCCCTCCCAAAGCCATATTCACCTGTTGGCTGAGCACTGACCATGCCCCTGTCTCTACATGCTTCTCACTTAGTTTGCAACAGTAAGAAATTCAGATTCACCACTGTAACACCTCAAAGTCCATCTCCACCTCCGTCCTACAGCTCACTGACTCCATTCTATCTGGCATGGATCAGGGCCAGATCACCTCCGCTGTCTTTGTCGACATGGCCAAAGCCTTTGACACTGTTGCCCATCCCCTCCTTCTGGACAGTATTATGGCATTAAGCATTCTAGCTCTTCAGTCAGGTGGTTCCACTCCTACCTCGAAAGCAGGTCACAAGCTGTCCAGTTAGGAGATCCCCCCCCCCCACTTCCTGTCTGCTCAGGTATGTCCCAATGGTCTATCCTTGGCCCATTACTCTTCTGCGTTTTCCTGAATGAGCTGCCATTTAACTGCTCCTCTGTGCCCATCCATGTGTATACAGATATATGGTACTTTTTGCCTTTGACTCCTCTGCCCTTGACCTCAAGGCCCAGTCCTGTTCTTTGGCTGATTGTAGCATCTGCTATATTATGTAATAAAGTCTATGCCCTGTGTGGCACCAAGCGGAGGAGTGCTGGATTTTTGTAGTTTTTTCTTATAGTTTCTACTTTGTGCACCCTCCTACAGCAGTGGAGCTGCTTTTGTTGTTTTGCCAGCTCCAACTGGACTTTACTAACATCCAGTGCTGGTTTCTGACTAATCAGCTATTCTTCAATGCCAAGAAAATGGTCTCTGTGCTCTTTAGCACTAGGTAAAGGCTTGCTAGTCTCACCCCCCTCCCATCCTTCCATACCCTTGATGGTGCTGTCATTGAGGATGTCCCCTTATTTAACTACCTCCGGATCTGGCTGGACCATCACCTCAATTTTTCAATGCATGTGGATGCCATCCACCAGAAGTTTCACCTCAAACTTGGTGCGCTTTATAGGAATACAGTGTAGTTCAGTTTGGGCATGGGCAAGGATGACATCCCCACTAAGACCAGAACATTGGATTTTAGGAAGGTACATTTTAAAAAGATGAAAGAAGTGCTAAGGGAAAATCTGGAGAGCATGGAGGAGTGCAAGGAGTGGACTGATTATGGATCATGATTAGGGGGGTCATTCAAAAGGCCACAAGCAGCTGTATCAAAATGAGAAGGAAGAAATTGAAAGCCAGACCACCAAGCTGGTTTAATGGGGAGGTGGCCAGATTGGTGAGAGAAAAGAAGGCAGCCTATAGAAAATTCAAAAGAACAGCAAAGGAAAAGGATGAGGAAGAATACTGGAGGCTTGCTAAAGTGGCAAGAAGGGAGGTGCAGCAGGCAAAGGCACAGAAAGAGCTCCAAATAGATGAAGGAATAAAGAATGGAGAGAAGGCCTTCTTTCGCTACATAAGCGAAAGGAGAGACAAGAGGGATGGTATTGTTAGGCTGAGGAAGGGGATGTCTGGGTTGATGAAGATGGACACAAAGCAGAGGTATTAAACAAACACTTCTGCTCCATCTTTACAAAGGAAAAGGAGGGACCAGTGCCACGAGCAGGGAGAAGGAGGGAGGGAACTGGGGGGGTGCCGTTGGGGTAATCAGGATTGAAAGAGTGAGGGAGGGGCTAATGGCCCTGAGGGTGGAAGGGGGGCCACTGGCTGTTTTCTTCAATAGATCTCTGGAATCGGGAGTGGTGCCGCTGGAGTAGAGTATGGCACATGTGGTGCCACTCCACAACAGTGGACCCAAGGATGACCCAGGTCACTATAGGCCAGTCAGCCTGACCTTAATAGTATTTTAAACTCACGGAGACCATACTAAAGGAAAGGCTGGTGAGGTACATAGAGGAGAATGGTCTACAGGAAGAAAGACAGCATGGGTTTGTGGCAGGCAGATCATGTCACGCGAACCTGATCGAGTTTTTCGATTGGGTCACAAGGGCAGTGAACAAAGGCCAGGCAGTGGACATCATATACCTGGACTTTAGCAAGGCCTTTGATTCTGTACCACAAAAAAGGTTGAAAATGAAACTGAGGGATCTAGGGGTGGGGAAGAATATGGTAAGATGGGTTGAAAACTGGTTAGGTGGTAGAACACAGAGAGTAGTGGTTGGGGGTGACTTCTTCAGCACCAATGAGATCACCAGCAGGGTCCCGTAGGGATCAGTGCTGGGGCCAGTGTTGTGCAATGTCTTCATAAATTACATCAGGGAAGGCATTAAAGGGAAAATTTGCCTGTTTGCAGATTACACCAAACTCTGTGGGAGAGTGGACACCAAGGAGGGGATACAGAACCTGAGGGAGGACCTTGCCAGACTAGAGAGATGGTCAGGAATCTGACAACTTAGTTTCAGTGCCAAAAAGTGCAAAGTGATGCACATAAGGGCCAAGAACCCTAGGACAGAGTATTACAGAGGAGGGGTTCAGGTAACTGCTTCCAAAGAGGAAACAGATCTAGGCGTAGTGACTACTAGTGACCTGAAATACACCTCTCAGTGTAAAAAGGCAGTGGTGAAGGCTAACAGGCTGCTGGGGTGTATTGCAAAGGGATTCAGTAGTAGGCAGAGGCAAGTTATTTTACCATTGTACAGGTCATTGGTGAGACCACATTTAGAGTATGGGGTGAGATAATGGCATCCTTACGTTAAGAAGGACATGAGCATGCTGGAGGGGGTCCAGAGGAGAGCAACCAAGATGATCAAGGGGTTACGGGATAGGTCTTATGAGGAGAAGCTGGAAGCCCTGGGGATGTACTCCCTGGTAGAGAGGAGACAGAGAGGTGATATGATAGAGACCTTCAAGTACATGAAGGGAATTAACAGAGTGAAAAGGGTGGGTCTCTTTAAAATGAGTGACAACAGCACCACTAGGGGGCACAGCCTAAAACTGATGGGAGATTCAGAAGAGATGTAAGGAAGCATTTCTATACAGAAAGGTTTGTGTCTGCCTGGAATAAACTACCAGAGGAGATGAAACATAGACTTTGATGGCAGATAAGGACCACTTGGCCCACCCAGTCTGCCCATTTCCCTTCCTATTGGATAAGCTGCAGATTCTAGTTAACCAACAGCCTACTTCTGCAACCCCCTCACCACAATTGCCCTATGTCTGTCCCATACATGTTTGAATTCCCCCACTGTTTTAGACCCAACAACCTCCCCAGGAAGGCAGTTCCGTGCATCCACCACTCTCTCCGTGAAAAAAAATGCCCTCACATTACCCCTGAGCCGTCCCCCCCCCCCCATCTTTAAATTGTGCCCCCTTGTTCTTACACATCTCTTTTTCTGAAAGATGCTACCTTCCTGGACTTTGTTGAGTCCCCTGAGGTACTTGAAAGTTTCTATCATGTCCCCCCGTCCCTCCTTTCATCAAGGGTATACATATTAAGCTCTCTCAGTCTCTCTTCATATGGTTTCTGATGCAGACCCTACACCATTTTAGTTGCCCTCCTCTGGACTGCTTCTATCCTGTCTATGTCCTTGCACAGATGGAGTCTCCAAAACTGCACACAGTATTCCAGATGGGGTCTCACCAACTGTCTGTACAGAGGGATAACTACTTCCCTTTTTCTACTTGTGATGCCCCTTTCTATGTATCCCAGTATCCCCCTGGCTCTTCTTACTGACTTCTCACATTGCTTACCCACCCTTAGGTCATACTAACATACTATTTGCCAGCAGATTAGGCCTTATGGTCTATCAAGTCTGCTCGAACCTAGATCCTTAGTTGGGTGCAGGACCCTCCACCCTTGTGCTCCAGAAACCCTATCATCCATCCCCACCCCAGGATAGGCCATCATCTGATACATCACTTTCTGTGTCTGTCCCACCCTCTCTTAAGCTCTCCACTGTGGATCTCTGAACCAGCTCACCAGGCAGAGCATTCCAAGGTCCACCACCCTCTCAGTGAAAAACCTCCTCCTCTTTTCCCCCCTCACCCTTCCACCTTCCAACTTCAAACCATGCCCTCTGGTGATGCCTCCCTGCTTTAGTCTAAAGATCCCCTCCATGTTTACCCTATTTATTCCCTTGAGGTACTTGAAGACCTCAATCATGTCCCCCCTGTCTCTCCTCTCCTCCAATGAAAACAGGCAGAGCTCCTCAAGTCTGTCCTCGTAAGTCAAATCCCCTAGCCCTCGTATCATCTTTGTTGCCCTCCTCTGTACCCTCTCCAGGAGCTGTATGTCCCTCTTCAAGTGTGGTCTCCAGTACTGTACACAGTACTCAAGGTGTGGTCTAACCAGTCCATTGTACAGTGGCAGAATCACTTCCTTGCTCCTAGAGGTGATCCCCCTTGCGATGCATCCCAACATCCTGTTTGCCTTGCTAGCTGCTCTCCTGCACTGCTCAGTGTTATTCATACATGTATCCACCATGACCCCTAGGTCTTTTTCCCCTGTTGAGGCTTCCAGCACCTCCCCTCCCAGGGTGTACCTGTGTTTAGGGTTTCCCCGACCAAGATGCAACACCTTGCACTTGGTGATATTGGGGGTAGTCATATGCTATGACTACCCCCAAGTCCCTTTCCATTTTTGTTGTTGTTAGTACCTCCCCTGCTATTGTGTACTCTTCTCCTGGGTTTTTGTTTCCCAGGTGCATTACTTTGCAGTTCTTTGCATTGACT
This sequence comes from Neoceratodus forsteri, assembly GCA_016271365.2. Classification (NCBI taxonomy): domain Eukaryota; kingdom Metazoa; phylum Chordata; order Ceratodontiformes; family Ceratodontidae; genus Neoceratodus; species Neoceratodus forsteri. The sequence goes on along the minus strand of CM057449.1, from coordinate 533,269,228 downwards.
CTAAGTTGCCATATGTCTGACCATTCCTCCAACCTTGCCAAGTCCCTTATCGTCCTTTCTACACCCCTTGTTTATCAACTCTGTTACAGATCTTAGTGTCATCTGCAAAGAGGCATATCTTTCCCTCCAGACCCTCTGCAATGTCACATATAAAGATGTTAAAGAGGACTGGACCCAGTACTGAGCCCGGAGGTACTCCACTAGTAACCCCCCTTTCTTCAGAATGTGCTCCATTCACTATTACCTTCTGTGTCCTGTTGTGCAGCCAGTTTGCTACCCAGGCTACCACCCTGGAATGCAATCCCAGGCTGGCTAACTTGATTATTAGTCTTTTGTGCAGGACTGTGTCAAATGCCTTGCTAAAGTCTAGGTAGGCCATATCCACAGCCCCTTCCTGGTCTATTACTTTGGTCACCCAGTCAAAGAAATCTATTAGATTCATCTGACATGAGCTTCCTGCTGGAAATCCATGCTGCTTTGGGCCCTGTGCTCCCGCTGGCCTCTAGGTATTCAACAATTCTTTCTTTCAGAAGTGATTCCATCATTTTCCCTACCACTGAGGTCAAACTTACAGGTCTATAGTTTCTTGCTTCTGCCTTGCTCCCACTTTTGTGAAGGGGAATCACATCTGCCCTCTTCCAGTCCTCAGGTACCACCCCATCCTCCAATGATTTGTTAAAAAGTGTGGTCAGTGGTGTCACTAGGTCCTCCCTTAGTTCTTTTAGGATTCTGGGATGAATCCCGTCAGGCCCCATTGCTTTGTCCACCTTGAGTTTTAGGAGTTCTTTCAGGACTATTTCTTTTGTAAATGGACTGGCGTCAACCCCCCTACCCAAAGTGCTTCTATTGTCTGATTTAGGTAACTCCTCCTTATCTTCTTTTGTGAATACTGAGCAAAAGTATTCATTCAGGTATCTCTGCCTTTTCACTGTCTCCCTCTGCCCACCTACCATCTCCTTTATTAACCTTCACTATTCCTCCCTTAACCTTTCTATGCTCCCTAATGTACCTATAAAAGGTTTTATCCTGCTTCTTAACTGAGTTGGCTATTTTTTCCTCGGTTTGGGCCTTTGCTATTCTGACTGCCTTCTCCACTTCTTTCTGCTTTAATTGATACAGTTCCCTGTCATGCTCCTTCTGTGATTCCTTATACTTTTTGAATGCAGCCTTTTTCTCCTTAACCTTCCCTGCCACCTCTTTTGAGAACATAGTGTTTTTGTTTTGTTTTCTTTATTTGTTTCACACAAAGGCTTGTTGCCTCTATGATGGCAGTTTTGATTTTTCTCCATTGTTCTTCCACCCCTCCTTTTTGGCCATTTGCTAGTGCATTCCTCAGGTATTCACCTATTTTGTCAAAGTCAGCCCTTCTAATGTCCAGTATCCTTGTTTTTGTATGGCTTGTCTCCATGGTTGTGCTTATTGTAAGCACACTGTACAGTGTCACTTGTTCCCAGATGTCTGCTGACTTCTAAATTTGTGATCCTCTCTCCATTTGAGAGTACCAGGTCTAGTATTGCTCCCTCCCGAGTGGGTTCCAACACTAGCTGTCTAAGGCCTGCCCCCTGTAAGGCATCGAGAATGACCCTGCTCTTGGATGTGGCTGCAGTACATGTCATCCAGTTAACATCTGGCATATTCAGGTCTCCCACCAACAGTATCTCCCCTTTTTCAGCCATTTTGAGAATGTCCTCTATCATTTTCTTGTTCATTTCCTCCCTTTGAGATGGGGTCTGTATACAACCCCTATGCGGATTGTGATGCCATTCCCTGTCTCCAAGGTGACCTAGAGTGCCTCTTGTCCTCCCCTTTTACTTTTTAGTTCTGTAGCTTTGATTCCTTCCCTTATGTATAGAGCTACTCCACCTCCTCTTTTACCCTCCCTGTCTCTTCTGTAGACTGTGTACCCCGGTATGTTGACATCCCAGTCATGGTTCTCCATGTACCATGTTTCCATGACTGCCACAATATCCAGTTGTTCATCTTCCATCAGGGCTACTAGCTCAGGAAGCTTGTTTCCCAGACCATGGGCATTGGTACTCATTGCCCTCCATTTAATGTTGGCTTTATCCTTTTTTCCCCCCAATCCCTGCTCTTATTGCCCTTGTCTATTTTTCCATTTACCCCTGTCCTGCCCTCTGTTGAGCTCTGTACCTCAGTGTTTACCTTACTACCTGCCATGTTTTGTGGGCGGAGGCTTGAAATTTCCTGCCTCCTATCAGCACCTCCCCCCTTGGCTAGTTTAAAAGCTTGCCAAGGAAGCATTTAAACCTGTCACTTAGGAGCTTGGTTCCCTTTGTGGATAGATGCAGCCAATCATGCCAGTATAGACCTTCATCTCTCCAGGTGTACCCCCAGTCCCCAATGAAGCCAAAGCCCTGTGCTCTGCACCAGTTTTGCAACCATTCATTAAACTGCATTGTGTGCAGTACCCTAGCCTCACCCCTGACATGGACTGGCAGTACCTCTGAGAAGGTAACCATGCTTGCTACCTGTCTACGGCCCCTCCCCAACTCCACAAATCATCCTCCACTGCACTGATTTCATGCCTAGCTAGGTCGTTTGTCCCAAGGTGGACAATGATATCTAGTTCCCTCTCCTGTGATGCTGCTTCTGCAATCCTAAGGATTCACTTCTCGTCCCTCTAAGCCATGGCACCAGGCAGGCACCTTACTTCCCTCTCCTCTCCCTTCCCCAGTTCTACCCCCTAACAATTGAGTCCCCTTTCAGAAGCTGTTTCCTTCACCTGTGGTGTCCCTTGCCACCCTTTTGTGGGTCTCCCTTGTGGATGTCCTCAGCATTCTTCTTGGTTTCCACTGAGGGTGCCATCATAGAGGAACCTTGCTCTGCCAGACTGGCGTATGATTTGTGTAGAGGTACAACTAGGGGGCTTCGCCTCTGTTCCACCACCTGTACCCTCCCAGAACCCACTGTGGTCCAACTGCTCTTCATACTTGGCAACGTCTGAGGCAGTGGTTGTGGCAGTGGTGCTCTTTGGGTGGGGGGGCCTCCTTAGCCCTTGCCAGTTCAGCCTGGAGGTGGGCAGTCTCCTTCCTCAGAGCTGACAGTTGCCTGCAAATAGGACAGCAACACAGTTTCCAGAATGTCTCCCAGAAAACTACTGACCCACAGACAGTGCATTGCACCACTCCCCACATGTCCCTCTCCCTTATAATATACAATATGTAATATATATATATATATTTTTTTTTTTTTTTGTGGTGTGTACTTACCCTTTATGCACTGTGATGTGTTATTAAGAATATGACCATTCTGTCCCAAGACCTGTTGAGGAAGTAATGTCAGAACTTTGGCTATAAAGGGAATGCCACGCTCGGGGGGGTGGGGTGAGTAGTCCACAACCACAGGTGACTGTTAGAAACAAGCAAATACACCACTGCTTCACCACCCTGGTGAGTACTGCCCTTTATTGTAATTCAACTAACCTCCAGTAACTTATTTAAAAATAGTTTAACTATCACAAAATCCTACGCAACAGTAAATTATTTAAAAATAGTTTCTGTCCCAAAATCCTAGTAGTCAATCCAGTTACCCCAAGGAACAACCAAAACGCAGTATTCAAGCCCTTGTAAAAGTTACTTCCAAGATAAGCAGAGTTTGCAAGCTCCTTATTCAACTCCTCAGCCACCTGTAATTTATTTAAAAATAGTTTAACTATGAGAAAATCCTAGTAGACAATCTAGCTACCTCCAAGGGTCTACCCAAATGCAGCATTTAAATCCTTCTGAAGTTACTCACAAGATAAACAGAGTTTGCAAGCCCCTTCTTAGTTAAACACTAAATAAATATGTAAATAAAAAGCAATTACCAAGGGTAGTTAGTTTCACCTTCCACAGAATTGAGCAAAAGTGCACGTTGTTGCATATACCAAGTGCAATATAGAATTTCCCACACAGCTCACAGCTGAATAAAGAAGTAGTCTCCTTCCAGGTCAAGAAGATGTGCTTTGTGTCCACTGATGGTATCAGCAAGGATGGTGGGAGCATTCAAGAGAGCCTGGGACAAGCACAAAGGGAACCTTTGGAACCAAGGAAGGGAAGAAGGGGGGGAAGGAGGGACAGTTGGTTGGGGCAGGGTCATTGGTGTAAATTGTAAGGCCAGACCCAGCATCATTTACCGAGCAGACATGATAAACTGGGTGTTTTTTTTTCTGCTGGCTCTTTTCATATGTTTGTATGAATATATGGAGTATCTTGCTTCCTGTCTGCAGAGAGATGGTCTTGAAGATGCTACTCCCCATCTTCAATTATGGTGACAATGTCTACAGTTCTGCTACCAAGTCCACCCTGGCCAGACTGGATCCCCTCCTCCATGACTTCACTACTCACTCCAGAACCCCTGGTACTGTGCCCTTGACTGTTGCCTGCGATCTTACATTCTCAGCTCCCCCTTTGCCCTGCACCCATATTAATGCTGCTCCTTCATTCACCTTCCTCTAATTACATTCATTGTTGCTGGCCCACCAGTGCAGTGATAAAGCTACCACTCATGATGCCAGCGACTTGGGTTCGGAAACAAGCCCTGGTCATCGGCGGGCTAGCCAGGGAGGTAATCTAAGCATCCCAGAGGGTGCTCTCCACCTCAGTGTGGGAGGGAGGGCAGTCAGTCTTTGCTGTGCTACTGCCACCTTTTGACTACAGGTAGCAGTGCAAGTTGAGTCATGACCTGGGGACAGATTCTAACAGGTTCTGCATGCACATGCACATGCATGTGTGCATGCATGCTGAGAGCCCTTCTTGGCACCCATATGGGGAGAAAACTGGAAAAAGGGAGCACTAGACACAGCAGGAGGACATCCACCCTTCACTGCATGCTCCACACCGCCAACCGTGGTGCTGTACCTCGAGTGCCTACCCAGTCTCCATTGGGAGGTAGAGGGGCCCTCTTGACAACCCCACCCCTGAGAGGTAAGCCAGGGGTATAAGAGGGAGAGGTATGTACCAGAGAAAATGGGTGATGGGGCAGGACAAGTGGAGTAGGACTGAAGGGGTTCAGCTGGCAATGGACAGAAAGCACATGAAATAAATAAATAAATGCATTGGTTGCTCCCACCATTCACACTATATTGCCTATTGCACACTGCTAACTGTTCTCCCTCGTCACTTGCACACGGTATTTCACCTTGGCACAACTGTTGTTAATTGTCTGTGCGTCTTACTGTACATCTTATTTTTAGTAATAGTACTTTTGTACCTATTATTTTTACTTTCTACTTAGAGTCTCCTTCTCCCCCTCCCCAGGATGCATCTGCGAACAAGCTGTTACCAGCTTAGCATGTCCTTCCTAGCAAAATATTTAAAATAAATAAACAAATGAGGCAGCCTACAAATTTGAGATGGTGCAGCTAAGGGCGACAAAAATTATACTGGGGATGGAAAGCAAAACCTACGAGGACAGGCTGAGTGATCTGAGTTTGTACACTCTGGAGGAGAGGAGGGATGGGGGATATGACTGAAACGCTCAAGTACTTGAAGGGGATTAACAATTCTAGCACTGATGGGTTACTTAAGCTGAGGAAGGGAAGGGAAGGGACACGAGAGGGCATGGGTTAAGATTGGAGGGGGCAGATTTAAGAGAGAGAGATGAGGAGACATTACTTCACAGAGAGGTTGATATCGAAATGGAATGCCCTACCAGAGGGGGTGATTTCATTTAAGACGGTGGGTAGATTTAAAAGGCCATGGGACAGGGCACAGGGATAGTCTGGGTAAGTAGTGCTGAGAACTTCCTGGAGGTGGGGGGGGGGAGAAGGGTGGGCAGCTGCAATCTAGGGGTGCTAGCTGCACACTCAAGCAGACTTAATAAACCATGAGGCCTGTTTCTGCTGGCAGATTTGTATGTTTGTATGTAAATTTCTGTATACATTGTGTGTGATTACTTGTTACTATCAGGCTTATTTTGTAATGTACATGATCTGGCCAATCACTGAAACCCACTAGGCTAAACAGATAATCGTTCATAAAATCAGTGACGTAGACTAATAAAAGTCTAATATAACAAAAAATGGGAAATTACTTAGCATTGATGTGTTTTTTTTTTCCTCAGTTTGGACTACCTGCCTGCACCTGGCCTTTCTGCCTTTCAGCACTGCTATTTTTGTTACTCACAACGAACAACAAGGCTATTTATAAACTGCCACTTTCCGAAGTCACCAACCCAGAAGCCAACCGCAGGTATTACCTACAAATGAACAAAGCAAAGGAAAACAACAACATTAATGTATAACCGTTGAAAGCAAGGACACATCATTCAACGTTTCTAAAGCAGAGAGATGCTACTGCTGAAGTGATGACCTACACTTTGAACTTTATCCAGCAAAATGGGCAGGCTGCCTGAATCGGATCACATGTGCAATTGATTGCCCTACTTGCCAGGCCTCTAGCACTGAACCTTCTAATATTCAGCAACCTCTTTTTCCTCCATGTGCAAATGGGAATTCATAACAAACCTCTGGTGTGAAGGCTGTGCACCTCTCCGACTGGATTTCTTACATGATGCTATCACCCATTTTGTGTGTCACATAGGAACACTACCGAGAATAACATATGGGGACTAACCATACCCCTTCTAGAAAGAAAACTTTAGTTTTATTCTAAATATGCAAGTTCTTGCTTCCTAGATATAGATACTGATGCAAGAGTTTTATTTTTTATTTTATGTTAGAAAATCAATGTAATACATTCTCAGCATTTTATACAATTGATTCTGAAATAAACTGTAGTTGCAAGGTAAGGTTCCATTGCAGATCAAATGGATTCCATGTCCTTATCTGCTCATACTTTTCTATGTTTTTAATCCTTACAACAAACAGTAAAACAAAACAGTGTGATATGTATTTCATTGTCAGATTTTAGATTGGTAAAAATGATTCCTGTCACCAACCAGTAAAATAAATATGTCTCAACTTAATCCTGTTATTGGCACATTTTGTATTTCCCTTTTTGACTGAACATTTTTGGCCCAAGAGCTGCCTGTCAGTGCTGCCACCCCCAGCCCATTACCCACTCCCTCAACCAGTCTGTAGGGATCTGCAACAAGCAGGACCCAAGGGAGCTGGCGACCATAATTTAGATTGCTTGAGGCACTTTTTTTTTTTTGCTTTTTTTTCTCCCTGCCTCCAAATATCTCCCACTTCCCCTGACATCAGGCTATGACTCCAACAACCCTGGGTGAAGTAGCTTGCTATGGACTGATGCCATGCATCATGAAGGAGCAGGCTCTCTGGCTCACTGCATGGGTCCGCTGCTACACTGGAGCGTGGATGTTTCCCTCCCAGGGGTGGCTCGCACTGCGCTCTGCAGCACTCCCTAGCCCTGACCGCACTGATCCTGGCTCCCTAAGGCCACACCCAAACTGGGGTTGCCAGCACAAGAGCACAATGCATGTCCACTGAGCTATCGCGTGGATAATATTTTTAATTTCTAATGCATTTTGTGAGGCAAATTAACCCTGTCATTAAGAACAGGGACTCTGAAAGAACCTGTTGCCTGCTATGTTTATACTCAATGCTACATAATCCTTATTTCTGGTATAGTAAATGTGTGTAAGACCCATTATAATATGGGTTGGAAATGTTCCCACTACCCACTTGGCTACTGGCTAAATAAGTTCTAAGACTCATACAGGTATGTTACTCTCCACAAAGTCACGGGCTGAAATAGGTTTAGGCAGCGGGACTTGGAATTTGGGCAAACTGCATACAGAAACCAAGAGTCACTTCATTAACCCTTGACTGCCATTAGAAATACGAATTCCACCTTACTCACTGCAAACCTTCAATTTGTGCCTAAAAAGTAAACCTTCCTTAAATTTAAAAATGCAGTCTTGATCCCCTCATTACACACCTAAACATATTTAAACAAGGTTGGTCTTATGATGACAATGTGTACAGTATGTGGACAAGTGGAACACCCTGCCAGAGGAAGTGGTGGGGGCTGAAACAATCACGGGATTTGAGAATGCATGGGATAGACATAAAGGAATTCTGGAGGTCAGGGGTAAGGGGCAACAGACTTCTTGGAAAACATAAACTGAACTTACAAGCTCAAATGGGCAGACTGGGTGGTCCATAGGCCCTTATCTGCCGACACTGTCTATGTATTTATGTATCTATGTATTTTATAGTGGAACAAAAAAAACAAGGTGCTGCATCAGTGTATGGTCTGCAAACAAAACAAAATTATAATAATACGTGCACGCTGAAAATAGAAAATAGAATCAACGTTTCGACCATACTGTAGGTCTTCTTCAGAAATTATCTAGAAAAGAAAAAAAGCAAAGTTAGTGGAGAGGTAAAGCCAGGGAAATAAAGGATATATATGTGAGGAAAGAAAATTGGGTGAGGCTCTAGGAAAAAAGTGATAATATGCAAGGTAAGAAAATAATCTGGAAAACAAAAAGGTGATGAGAGGTATAAAAAGGCATAGCTGGAGTGAATGAGCTGAGGAGTCTTCAAGTGGGGACTAATTAATAGGGCCTGGTAAGAAGTCTGAAAGCCGATAAAAATTTGGAGGAAGAAGACAGAGACAGAGACATCTGTAGAAAATGAAAATAGATTTGCACACATTTCTGGAATGCCCATGTAAGCATGCCCCCCACACACACACACAAACATACACATACACTGGAAGGAAGTGTGTGCAGGCATGCCCACACATGCAAGCGTACCATGCACATATGCAAGCAAAGATATGATGGGGATCAGAGTAAAAAAGACAGACTATAGTGGTCAACCGTAGGGTGGCTGAAAGATTTTAGTGGAAAATATGTCTGTCATTTAAACCAGAGGGCAGCTGGGAGCCTAGATGGATAATTTGCTTGGTGTCTGTGTTTTTAGGGCTGCAGTGGGTGGAGCCCTGCAGACCTTTTGTTTTCAAAAAAGGACTGCACATTCCTTGCATTCTTTGCAACCGAACAACATGTTGGAGTTCCACCACAGTCGCCTCCATGTCTGTGGAGCACTGCGGTCACACTACACTATTTTTTACTTGGAAAAAAATTGCACCATCCTGATCGGGACACTGGGGAAATTGGGCATCCCCAGTCTCACTCTTATAGTTCGGGGGGCGGGTGCTGAGAGGGAGGGTCAGGTTGGGGAATATCTTTAATTTAATAAAAACAAAAATGACAGTCATGGAAGAACACAGCTCACTCCTCTGTGTCCAAGATGGCCCCTGCAATCTACTGCACATGCAATGGCACTAGCGCATGTGCTATGTATTGTGTCAGCCATCTTGGACATAGCAGAGTGTGCCACACTCCGCCGTGAATGCCATTGTTTTTCTTTTAAATTAGAAATATCCTCAGCCAACCCTCCCTCTCAGCACCCCCCACCCCAGAAACATAATAATTACACTGGGTGCCTAACTCCCCAGTGCTGCGACACGTAATCTGTGCCCTTTAAATGTATATTTCTTTATCCCCCGACCCTTCATCTCTGCACCCCCAAGAAGCATAACAGTGACACTGGGGTGCCAATCTCCAGTGTTGCAATAAGAATTTTAATCCCCCACCGGATCCTCCCTTGGCACTGGTGGAGCCCAATCCTCCAGTGCAGAAATCTTCTGTCTTTTTTTTGTTTGTTCTGTACCTGTAAAAAGAAAAACATCCATTGATGTCTTTTGTGGCCAACACTCCTCCCACCTGACCCTCCCACTCAGCATCCCCCAAGCCCTTATTTTCCGACTGGAGGTCCAACTCCATAATCCTCTCTGGACTGCAGACACATCTTCACTCTTCAAAGCCAGACCGCAAACTAAAGAAACAGGTATGCGATTCAATGTATTTCAGTGGCATTTTGAACTTAGTGGAATAACTTGGGCATTTTGGCATATTTTTGGCACAAATTTTCAACATGCCTTCTTTGGGACCCTACTTCATGAACAATTGAACTATCATTAGGCAGATCTGTCCCAAAAGGTAATTTTGCAGTCCCTGTGCAAAATCACCTGTTGGGCAAGAGCTGAACATTTTCTCTGCCATTGTTCATGAGGAGGGGACATAAGAAGGCTACGTTGAAAATTTGGTGTAAAAATATTTAAAAACAACAATGAGCCTATGTTGAATTTTATGAACACAGGATTGCAACTTTGGTAATTTTTAAGATTTTTACCCCAGATTTACAACATAGACATAACTTTACAGCACCTCATGAATGTGACAGCTTTCATTTTTCAACTCCTGTCCAAAATGTGTTTTTGCATCCCGAACGTTGTTGCAGTCCCTGCGTGAAATCACTTTCTGGGCAGGAGTTGAAGATTTATTTAGTTTTTGATTTGCTCTGCCACTGTTCATGAGGTGGGGTCATAAGAAGGCTGTGTTGAAAACTTGGGGTAAAAATATTGAAAAAACAACAAAGTTATGAGCCTACATTGAATTTTGCAAACACAGGCTATTAACTTTGGTAATTTTCAATTTTTTACCCCAAATTTACAACATAACCATATCTTTACAGTACCACATGAATGTGATAGCTGTCATTTTTCAAGTCCTGGTCAAAATGTTTTCTTTTTACATCCTGGAAGGTAATTTTGCAGTCCCTGTGCGAAATCAACTTTTGGGCTGGAGTTGAAAATTTTCTCTGCCATTGTGCATGAGGTGGGGTCATAAAATGGCTATGTTCTCAATTTGGTGTAAAAGTATTTAAAAACCAAAAAGTTATCAGGCTATGTTGAATTTTGCAAATGCAGGCTCGTAAGTTTGGCAATATTCAATATTTTTACCCAAAATTTTCAACATAGCCATTTCTTTACAGCACCTCATGAATGTGACAGCTGTAATTTTTCAGCTCCTGCCCAGAACGTGTATTTGCGTCCTGAAAGTTGATTTCATAGTACCTGCATGAAATCACCTTTCAGGCAGGATTTGAACATTTGCGCTGCTCTTCCTCATGAGGCAGGGTCATAAAAAGGCTATGTTGAAAATTTGGGGTGGGATATTCAAAGGGGTTGCTCATGGTGCAACAGTGTTGCACCATGCGCACCTGACTGCACCCGGTGTACTATTCAAAAGGGGAATATGCTCCGTGCAAATCCCAATGCGCTGGGGTGCACCAGTAATATATGCGGCGCAAGTGCAGGGGGTGTGCCCATGCATATTCCGCACATCCCGATATTCAACCTGAGATGTGCGGTGCATATGCTGATAGAACCCCTACTTGCGCCGCACACTGGTGCTCAAAGTTGAGCCTAAAAGAAATAGGAGCAAGGGCTGGCCACCCACAGGTGAGCTGCCTTATTGCAGGGCACAACACAGCAGCCGCCAGCTGTGGGTGGCCACCCAAGCTCCGGAGCCAGGGTCTGTCAGCATCACGCACCCCCCACGCCGATCATGGGCATAAGTATAAATGTAAACACGTCCAATACCCCTGGTGGTCCAGTGGACCGCTCCCAGCCCAGTTGCGGGCATAAGTATAAATGTGCATATGTCCAGTATCCCTGGGGGTCCAGTGGACCACTTCCAGCCCGATCGCAGGCATAGGTATAATAAATAACATTATAAATTATCCCTGGTGGTCCAGCGGTACCCCTCCCCACCCACCCACTGAGCCCACCATCCTGTCCCCGGTCAGCGGCGGTGGCAGCTCCTACCCACAAGCTGCCTGGTTGCCGCCCGACTGACGAGTGTACAACACAGCTGTACACCCATAGTCCACAGTGTGGGCCAATGGGTAGTGCGAACTGTACGCTACACAGTCAGATATGTGAATTAGTCCATTCACGTGCCGGGACTGTAAATGCAAATACGATCTGCATCCAGTGGCTGCAGCTGGCGGACCAATGAAGCGTCACAACTGTACTGTATGCTGTCAGTCAGCCAGGCGGCAGGCGGCTGGCGGGTGGGGTGCTACCACCCCCACTGACCGAGCGAAATGGCGGGGGCTCAGTGGCGAGTGAGGAGTACGCTGAACCACCAGGGATAATTATAATGTTATTTATTATACCTATGCCCCTAATCGAGCTGGAAGCAGTCCACTGACCACCAGGGATATTGGACGTGTGTACATCTATACTTATGCCCGCGATCAGGATGGAAGCGGTCCACTGGACCACCAGGGATATCGGACGTGTTTACATTTATACTTATGCCCACAATCGGGCATTGGGGCACTTTGCCGCGATGTGCAGGGGGCGTCAGTCCCCGACGGCTGCAGCCTGGCCGGGCGCCAGGCGCATGTCGCCGGGGATCAGCGCACCTGCATGCAAATGGGGCCATAATGACATGCTAATGTCCCCAGTTGCACCTTGCATGCATTATGGCCCCATTTGCATATCCACCACTGAATATCACAGTTCCTGCACCTAGCACAACTGCACTTGCGCTGGCGCATCCCCCTGCACTTTTCTTGCCACTGCACAATGCGCAATGCGGGAGGCCACGTTGCCATATTCAATGGTGTTGAGCCATGGCACAGCACCGTTGAATATCGCCCAGCGCTCTCCCTGGTGCATTCCAGTTGCGCTGCACCCAGGCTTGCGCCCCTGCCTGGCGCACTCTGAATATCCCACCCTTGGTGTACAAATATTATGAAACAACAAATTTAGGAGTCTACATTACATTTTGCTAATGAATGCTTGTAACTTTGGTAATTTTCAATATTTTTACACCAGATTCCTCACCTGCAGCCGTATCGGCTCTGGCCAGAATTTATTTTCTTTGATCAGCATCCCAGAAAATCTGCTAAAGCACACAGACAGAAAGATCTTTGACACTATGGTCCCTAGAAGTAAAATGAGATACAAAGAGTTTATCAGTGTCTCCATTCCTGACTGCCCTGTAACATTCCCTGAATCAGTCAGCTAGGTGTCTGCCAGTTTCCCCTGTGTAGATTGTTGCACACATTCTGCAAAGAATACAATACAGTAAAACCCCATTTATCTGAATGCACTGGGCGACAGAAAAAATGTTTGGATAAACAGGGTTTCGGATAATCGGGAGACCATTGACAATGCATTTAATAACCACAGACTGCTTACTGTTTTAAAAAGTACCATACTTTATTGTAGTACTTTAATAGCAGTCAAAGTCTAAAATGCTTAAAAACGTCAAAGTGCAAAATGCAGTTAAAAGCAGGCATAAGTTAGAATAAGTTAGAGTCGTTTAAGAAAGTCCTTGATACTGGTCTTTTTCTTCTTACTGTTCTGCAGTTGTACCACTTTGTTTTTCAGTTGTCAAGCAGTAGGATTTGCAGGGGGTCTGTGTCAGCAACATTCTCTCTCCACTGAATACATTTTTTAAAGCACTCCATGGCTTCAGAGTTCATGCAGGTGGATCCACCTCCTCTGGTTCCTGCTCATCGGGTTCATTACTGATGTCATTGTTGTTAGTGTTAGCAAGCACATTTGAAATAATTTTATCCTCAGACACTATTTCCTGTCCTGTCTCCTCCTCTTCCTGTTTCTCCCTTTTAGAGATATCCATGGCAGTTCCTTCTTCCAAAGCACTGAGGGCGTTCTCGGCTTCTGTGAACTGATCTACAACTGTCTTCTTGGGGGGGTTCTATAAGAAGCCCTGATTTCACCAAGCACTTTATTACAGTCGCCTTCCTAATTTCTCTTCAGCTTTCAGCCAACATGTAGATTGCTTCTTTTATTGATAGTTTTTTAACCATGTCACAAAGTACAATCTTGTTGTTTTCTTCTGACATCACACTTGAAAGCTGTTTACTTCTGTATAGCCTTTTCAATGTTGCCAGGATTCCCTGGTCCATAGGCTGTATTTTGGCTGTCGTGTTGGCTGGCAGAAATTCAACTCAGATGCTGCCATCATCTGTTGTAAGGTGGTTGTTACTTGGATGGGCTCCAGAATTATCATGGGTTGGCAGTCCCTTGGATCTCAGATGTGCTTTTACTGAAGGCACAAAACAAGAAAAAAAAACATTCTCTAAAAATCTCTGCATTCATCCATGCATTTCTCTGGGCACAGTACACAGCCAGCAAGTTTCATAAAGTTCACATGCTTAAAATATAGAGTGTTTTGGAATTTGCCAGTGACAAGGAGTGGTTGCATAGGGTTAGCAGTTGCATTGCCACAGGCTAGGACAGTCAGCCTTTCCTTATGTTTTTTAAAGCCGGGAGCATTTTTCTCGGCACCAGAGGCTAGTGTTTTTTCATGGAGCAGCTTCCAATGGCTGCCTGTTTCATCAGCATTGTAGATCTGCTCATCAGACAATTCCTCCCTCAGCATCATGTCCTTCAGTTTTTCCGTGAAGGGCTGGAAAGATTTCATGCTGGCAGAAAGAATCTCACCAGCAATTGCCAGCTTTTGAATGCCATTCCTGTATTTAAATCTATCCAACCAACCCTCGCTTTTGGAAAATGGTGTTTGCAGTCCCAACTGTCTGTGAAAGTGTCTGGCCTTGTTACAGAGGCAAACACTTTGTCAAGGTTCTCATCCCAACCTGAGTGCATGGTCTTACATGTTTCAACATGTAAGCCATTATCCTAAGAAGAGACACAATCACAGATCCTGTCTTTAGCTTTCCAAATGTCACAGACAGTTGCATTGCCAACTCCAAAATGCCTTTCAACGTCGACCACTTTATCGCCACCTTCTAGTGGTTCCAGGACTCGCAGTTTAGCATTGATGTCCAAAACAGAGTGCTTATGCTTGGCCATTACGGAACACAATCAGCTCGGCTTCACTCAGTAAATGCAGCTGATGGCAGCTCAGAATACGTGGCAGTAAGGTAATAAGAATTTAATTACCCATCTTAATCACCTTAAATACCCACTAATAGCCTGCTAATTTCTGTACCCCTCACACCAGGTGTTTCTCATTGAGGCAAATTGTTTCTGTTAGCAGCTGATTGCTGCATCTGAATGTCAGTGTCAGGGCTCAGCAGGTAGCACACTCTCCTCTCAGGCTGGGAGATCAGAAGGCTGTGGGTTCTATCCCCACACCAGGCACTTGGGTTAATATCCCAATACTGACACTGTAGTGCAATATAAGGAGGTGCTGCACTCCTGAGGTGCCATCTCTCACAAATGCACTCAGCAGGTCAAGCCCTCTGATCCCACAGTGCCAACCTCAGAGTGCAATAATGTGAACAGGTAAAAGACAGAGTAACCCTTCTGTCTGCTTTTGGGTCCAAATCACATTTAGTCTCAAGTTCTGGGGGGATTCAAACTGTGAAACTTATGCTAGCGTACCCAATGTACAGGCTCAGATAAGTACCCTCTTCGGAGATTGCAGTACAATCTTTCCCCAGGGGCACCCAGCCAGGCTTCCAAAATGAACCCTTTTAACTCTATAAGAGACCTTAGGTATATTCTTACCTTTTTACTCAAGCTCAGTGACACCATCAAGCTGTTGAACAGTTTTGTCAGACTTAACCTTCTATGCATCACATGCAAAAAGAACTGGCAGACACCCAGGCAGCCTTTTGAAAAAAATATACTTTACTAAAAGATGATGTAAAAATGAAAAATGTAAACACAGAACAATATATCAAAGAGCTCACAGTTACATAAAAGAACAAGGGAAAAGTACAAAACATAAACTCCTACCACAGTACATTTAGACCTTTTCTATCTAATGTATTACCTCTCTAAGTGCCTTTAAAGTGAAATCAGAGAGCCGTGTCTCTCTCTCTCAGAGTCCAAAAATAATATATCTCATACAGTTCAGACACAAGTATTAGTTTAACTCTGTCTCGCCATACCCCTCCTGTGAGTTATCTAGCTCCTCCCTTTAGAATATAAAAAAATATAAACATGATGTCCTATCAGGAGGTATAGTAAATAAGGTGACATCAGCAAAAACTCATTTCCCAAATTATGAGTCTTTGATCCCCCAGTTCCTTTGAGGTTTACAACCCTGCAGTCCATCACCTAGGTGCGATATAGCCAATAGGAATCAGCTAAATGATGTCCTGTCCTGTAATAAAATGTATATTTTAGTTTCCCAACTTCAAAGCATGAGGTCATAAAAAGGCCATAAAATACAATTTCTCAAGGAAGTTAATTACATTACAGAGATCTCCTGGTCAGTTTACCTAACTTGTAGCTTCACTGAAACCTGCGGGGGGGGGCACCCATGGAAGCCCAGACTGTCTTATGTGAGATGATCACATACTATATTTTTTATTACAAATATCATAGAATAATCATAACCTGCTGGCCAAGTGTCACACCGTCTTTCAGATGAGATGTTAAAATAAGGTCCCATCTGCCTGTTCTGGTGGTAGTTCAAGTGGATGTCAAAGATCCAATGGCACTTCTCGAAAAGAGTAGGGGAATGTCCCCAGTGCCCTGGCCAAATTCCGCCCCATTCACTAAATATACCACTAACAGCTTAATCTGGTTCAAGGTCAGGTGGCATTCATCTGTATTCCCCTTCCCCAGGTCATGCCTAAAAATAGGCAGAATTTGCCTAGTGGACTTACGCGGTCAACAAAAACTAAATACAATGGAGAGATCACATGATGCAGGCAACCTGGTGGCAGCAGGGTTACAGAACACCTAACCCCAACCTCACATCATTGGCTTTTACATCTAGATTTCTACTGGAATCTCATCAATAATACAAACTACGAAGAGAGGGCATCTCCAGCATCAGATATCACCGCAACTTTCATCGCTATTGGGAGAATTTCTTCCGTGATGGTTGCAGATATGAAGATGGCCCAGCTTAAACATACGCCTCCTCCCTCACCTGAAAAGCTGCCTAAAAAAGCCAGGCCTCAAGGGGGAGCCCTAACTCCAAAAGCCTAGTGTCTATGCAACCAGTTCCACTTACTGAAGATCGGTTTCTACAGGAACTGTTGACTTTCAGAGAAACATTGCTTGAAATTTCTACAGAGATTAAGTCTATTAGACATGATATGGCAGATTTAAATAAAAGAGTGGGAGACATAGAAGCCAGATCCTCCTCATTGAAATGCTGGAGAGATAAAGTAGACCCAGAAGTAACCCAGCTTCTGCAGCAAATACACAAACTGCAGTTAAAAAACTGAGGATTTAGAAGGTAGGAGTAGGAGGAATAATATTCTGATAATGGGTCTCCCTGAGACCGAGGAAAACACCAACGTCATAGCCTTTGTTCAGAAGCTTTTGCTGAAAATAGTGGGCCTTCTCCACTCAGGAGCAATTACTAAATCGAAAGAGCTCACTGATCATTACAGCCTCGTCCCCAGTCTGGATCTCCCCCAAGACCCCTAATTTTAAAATTCCTGAGCTATTTGGAGCGACAACATGTGCTAAATAAAGTAAAAGAACTCCAAACAATATTGTGGGAAGGCGCCAAGCTCCGTATGACACAGGATCTACCATATGAAATGCGCCAAACGCGAGCAGCCTTCCATGCCATTGTTACCAAAATCATTGCTGCAAGCATTTCTTTTAAAATACTATATCCTGCCAAACTACAGGTCTCAGTATCTGGATCCTGGATATCCTATGACTCACCCTCATAAGCGATGGCTGATCTAAAGATCAAGCTTGTAGAACTGTTCAAGAATGACTGAAGTCTCTGACTGCAATTAGTTCTGTATGAGAATGTACTCTCTATGCACAAGATTTAATGAGAGATGAGGATTCACCTACCCACCTCCAAACTGGGATTAATTTGTGGATGGGCCTGATCTCACCTGTTGCAGTGATAGATTTTCAACACAGAGGGCAGCCTGCTGCACAATTTCATTCTCTGGGGAAGGAACTGATTAATCCGGGTGAGGGTAGGGGGGATTGTTTTTCTCCTGGGACTGAAATTGGTCCGGCTACCCTTAGCTTGCCCTCTAATTTTCTAACCCCATCAACATCAACAGGACAGGACTCCAACACTGAAGTACTGTACCAATTTTAATTTCTTTGTTGTTTTCTAGCAATTGGTTGTAGCTGGTCAAGAGGTTTATCTTCCTTAGTTGTTTTCCGAAGTTTCTGAAATTGCAGGGGGGATCTTATCTCCTCATCTCATTGTAACCCCTAGGTGGCGCTATCCCAAGGGCTACTACCCCTGCCTGCTTGGCTAGTAGCAGGTTAAGAGGCCTGAGCTCTGAAACAGGCGCCTCCACCCGGAGGTCCAGGTTGGTAGTGGTCAAGTTAACTTGGGCACAGCCCTCCAGGACACTGTAACCCCCCTCTTTCCCCTCTAGTGGTCTGAACACTGTACAATAATCACTTTCACAATACCCCTGGTACATTACACAAGTACACACACTGTTTGCACTTACCACCAGGGCTGATTCCTCTGGCTTGACCCTGGGGACTCCCTGTAAAACAAGGTTAAGCACAGCAAATAGCAACAGTACAGTACTTTGACCACAAACTGGAACCACAGTCAGATTACATGCAGAAAAAGTTAGATCTGATTTATTCAGGGGACTTGAACATGGGAGGGGCAAAATAAGGTTAATTAGCTTAAAGGCTATATCAATCAAGCAGTTATGCATGCGCTTTGAGTCCCCCCACACAGTCCACCTCTGGGTACCCAGGTAGAGAAGAGATGGGCTAGCCAGGACAGTTGCCTGGGGTTAGAGCTGGTTGGGGCCCTGTGATGGAAAACACAACAAGCACAGTACACAATATTTGTAATCCAGAGCCAGAGGGCTCAGTTCATAAAGGAAACGAAACAACAAGACAATCAGATGACACACTCAGATTAAGCTGTTGTTGTAGGGAGCTATCCTGGTATTTACTCACAATACCCAAGACTGGACACAGGCTGGACGAAAATCGAGACTGCAGGTGGTTGATCTGGAATGCCAGAAAAGCAGGCCCACACAAGTCGCAGAGGCATCGTTCCTGTTCAAGCGTGGAGCAGGGGCTGATCCCCAGGCAGGTTCTCGTCGATGGCTTTCTAGTAGTGGGTAGTCTGGCTGGGGCCAGTATGGCAAACCCAGACCGCATGGAGACAAGTTTGAAG
This sequence comes from Neoceratodus forsteri, assembly GCA_016271365.2. Lineage (NCBI taxonomy): Eukaryota > Metazoa > Chordata > Ceratodontiformes > Ceratodontidae > Neoceratodus > Neoceratodus forsteri. The sequence continues at coordinate 533,250,349 of CM057449.1, read as the reverse complement.
CAGTCCGCTTTGGGCTGGATACAACTTCCAGCAAGCAGAACACAGTTTACACAGTGGGGAACTAACTCACAACCCACTAGCAGCTCATAGCACATTTACATGTGCAGGAATTCTACTGTACCAGGCAAAGCGCTCCCCGGGCACAATCTCAAAGTCTCTGCACACACTGGGAGCTTAGGGGTAGCTGGACCTTCTTACAGGCCGATCGCATTCAGCAAAAATATTTGGTCTTCTTCAGGTTGAGCCTGGCCCACTTCAGTAGCTTACTTTAGTCACACAAACTTGGATTTAGTCCAAAATAATTCTCTTCTCTCCCTCTCAGGAGCAACAGGCAGACATGGAAGCCAAACTCTCAGCCTTTTCGTAGTTCTCCCATACGAATCCACTCAGGATTGCTCTCAGAATCACTTCAGCTCCTTCTTGCTCAGCTTCCAGCTTAGTTCTAACAGAAAACTGCAAGCAGCCCAGGACTTCCCCAAGATCCAAAAGCTTTGGTTGGCTGATTTGGTTGTCAGTCAAAGCAAGAGCTCCCCCTTCAGTTACAAAAAAGGTGCAAAAACTCAAACCACAGTTCCTAAGATTTTGAATTCAGACAGCTCCTGTAGTCCGGCTACATTTTAGGTCCCACCCGAACTGATTGGTCCAATTTGCAGTCCAGGACCAAAATAGTGGAGACAAACAAAACAGTCCATGCTACAAAGAAAGCAGGTTAGACAAACTACATTATCATTATCATTCTAAATGGTTTTCAGCAAATAGTTACATCTTTCAACAGAGCTCCATCTCAGATTACTTATCCTGCAATCAAGCAGATCTTAAAGAGACAGTGCACAGAGGCTATGCAGGCTCTGGCAATCACATTTAAACTGCTAAATTGCAGGACACCAGCCTGGCAGTGAGCATTTATGCAAGCTCAAGGGAGACTTTTTGGGAACCCCCATTTGTAGGGGGGGGTTACCCCATGTAACCTTATAATGTGGGAGATGAAGTCTGAATCAAGGTTTATTGATTCGCTAGGCCTTCGGATACTCCCAAGAGGGACGAAATCTTGTGTATTAGATGGAAACTTATATTTGGGTTAAGAGGAGCAGGTTCTAATTTGCCTAGGAGCATTATGAACCTCCAGAATGATTACTTTGTTCATATGTTAGTGCCTAAACATATCAAAATAATATGGTGTTAACAAGATTTATAATCCGGATGATGATGTGGGGGTAGAGGGATGGGGTGTCCTGACTTGAGCAAGCTCAGGACTAACTGCATAACGAACTAGCTTATGAGGGGTCTAGTTCCTACACATTCCCTACAAAGGGACATTGGTGGTCCTGATATCTTTGGCTGCAGTTTTTTTGTTTAGTACAGTACCGCCAGACCATACCAATCTTCTGTCTCCTATTTTTCTGGGATTTGTGGCTAGGAGCTGTATGGGATAGTTTCCCTCACTGGGACCTGTTTGTCGTGGTTGAACTTCAACTGCTTCTCTTTTCAAGGAGGCAAATGTATATAGTTTCTGGGGTTATGAAGGGAGGGGCAGTGGGTCTACTGCTTTATACTTATTATGGTTTCCTCTTCTTGAATTAATCCTGTACTTCGAAAATATCATCATTTTGGAGAGTGGAAACTATAACTCCCGGGCAATTGAGGGGTGGGGGATGGGGCAAACTTATCGATTCGCTTGCTGTACTTTGGAATGGTTTCCCCTTCACTTAAATCATCCCTGTTATTACCAATTTGCAAGCTTAATATTGTTGAAGGGCTCAGAGAAGGGGGGATGGCAGGGATTGGAGTGTGCCTTATGATTATTTCTGGTTTCATAATGATCTGTCCTCTAGAAAAATTATGTGGCTTATTATTTGGTATGGCTATTAACACATGTAAAATAGTGACCTGGAATGTCAGAGGAGTCAGAGAACCTACAAAGAGATATCAAGTATTAAAACATTGTGCCCTACTTAATGCAGACATAATCCTGCTACAGGAAACGCATCTGTTGACTTGAGAGGCTATTTGGTTATGCAGACTGGTGATTTCTCAAGTCTACACCAATGGGGTTTCCTCATCAAGTAAATGAGTAGTCATTTTAATCAAAAATATGATCCCATTCCAGGCTGACTCCACAGTAACTGATCCCCATGGCAGATATATTCTCGTTAAAGGTACCCTCTTTTTTCCAATTATTTTACCAGGTAAGGCACACTAAGCTGAAAGCTTGTTTGCAGGTGCAACCTGGGAGCACGAGGAAGTTAAGTGACTTGCTCAGGGTCACACAGTATGCAAGTGGGGGCTGTGGGATTCAAACCCAGGTCTCCAGATTTGCAGCTCAGAGCCTTAAACCACTGCGCCATACTGCCTCCTCTTGGGCACCACAGTAGTTTTAGGCTCTGTATATGGGCCACCAGGTGGCGATCCATCATTTTTTATGGAACTTGCCAGCAAAATTGCACCATTTCTTCCCATCTCCTTAATTCTAGGAGGCGATTGGAATGTCCCCCCCACACACGATATAGATAGGACCCATTGACTCTTAAGACCCCCCTACTCCATCACAAAGAGCCCTACAGGACTTGAAGGATGCACTAGGACTTTGTGATCCTTGACGTTTGCTTAACCCATCACATTAAATGTTCTCCTTTTACTCTAATGTGCACCAATTCTGGTCCGATTTGATTATATCTTAATCAGTATCCCTTTGTAAACCGGTTTACATCAAACAGGCATTGAGCCTACAGTAATCTCTGATCATTCACTGGTATGGGTGGTCCTATCTCCTTCCCCAACAGTCCCAAAGATAGATCATGGAGGCTGAATACTCAACTTTTAAAAGACAAAACTATCATTTCTAAAATTCTAACTTCCATTCAAACCTTCATAGATACTATTATAGGTACGATTCAAAGAGATGATTTATTATGGTGTACTCTCAAATGCTATATTCATAGGGCATTCATTAAATTAGCTACCAGAAGAAAGACAATGAGAGAAAAAGAAACCTTATACTTATTAACTCAAATAAGAGTGGGCAAGCTTTCTCTCTCATCCTCAACAAACCCCGACTCCACAACCGAGCTCTTAGATCTCAGGAACAAAGATGCAGACCTCTTAAGAGAAAAAGCAGAGTATGCACTCTTAAAAAGTAAATCCACTTCCATAGATCAGGGAGAAAAAGCAGGCAAACTTCTAGCTCTTAGACTCCACAAATTGGAAAGCTCAAGACTTATACCTTCCCTTCAGGCTCCGGATGGGACAATTAAAACCAATCCCAGAGACATTGCTCTAATATTTGAGAACTTTTATCATTCCCTCTATGGGGAAAGATCCACGCCCACTCCTACCCAAAAGAAAGACTCTTATCTGGATTCCTTAACTCTCCCCTCCTTACCCAAACACCTCCGACTTTCCTTGATCTTTCCTATCACCCTTGAATAAGTGATAGAAACAATTAAAGACTTAACCCTTGATAAAGCTCTAGGCCAAGACAGCTTCCCCACTCATTTTTACAAATCCTTTGCAAAGGAGCTAGCTCCGCATCTGTTCAAACTATACCAATATATGTTCTCAGCTAAACCTTTGGATCCTACTTTATTAGAAGCAACCATATCTCTTCTATTAAAACCCAACAAGTCCCACCTGCTCCCAGAGAGTTATCGTCCAATCTCCCTCTTAAATTGTGATATCAAGATCTTAACTAAAATCCTAGCTTTACATATTTGAAAAGTATGGTCTCATCTTCTAAGTCCAGAACAGGTGGGATTTGTCCCTGGTAGATCCTCTATGGATCACCTTCAAAAGCTTTCCCATATTTTCAATGCAGCAAGATTATTTCAAATCCTGATGACCCTAGTCTCATTGGATGCCAAGAAGACCTTTGACAGAGTGGACTGGGACTTCCTCTGGCTGACTTTAAGTAAGATGGGCTTCCTTCCCCTCTTCATCCAGTGGATTCAGGCCATATATTCCTCCCCTTCAGCAAAGATCCATTGCAATGAGGTATTCTCTTCTCGATTTCCCCTTTACTCAGGTACAAGGCGGGGTTGCCCCCTCTCACCTTTCCTATTTAATCTTTATTTAGAACCCTTGATTCATCATATCAAACAGTCTTCCCAAATACAAGGAATGCCAATACTCAATCACAACCTCATCCTCTCTGCATATGCGGATGATATCCTCCTCCATTTAGAGAATCCCGCTACATCTCTGAGACAAGTAGCAGAGGTAATAGCCCAGTTTAGCTCACTATCCAATTATAAACTTAATCTGAACAAATCAGAAATTTTTCCCCCAAATCATTTCACTCACAAAGCTGACTTCAATGGTTTTGACCTAAAATGGACTCCTCATTCACTTAAGTATCTGGGCATTCACCTAACCACGGATCCTCTTCAGACCAAGAAACTCAATCTCGATGATCTAGTGACAGTCCTTTAACTTGATCTTCAAAGATGGGAATCTCTTCCATTATCTCTTTGGGGACGCATAAACATAATTAAAATGAATGTCCTGCCTAGACTTTATGATCCATTACATATGCTGAACATGTGGCTCCCAATATCTTTTTTTCCAGAAGGTACACTCTCTCATCTCTGGCTTTATATGGCTACATAAACAACCCAGAAAATCCTTTATTAAACTGAGTCTCCCCAAAGCATCAGAGGGTCTCCGCCTCCCTAATTTTCTTCTTTATTATTGGCCAAGCCACTTCTCTAGGATCGGGAAATGGCTTACGGATCCCATAGATGAAACCTCTCCTATCTGGCTGCAAATAGAAATCCAGATCTTACAACAACACCACTTGCTTTCCCCTGCCATTTACTATATTCCCCTGAAGAAGTTGCTGGATCCAATCGGCCACTCAGTAATTGGGACCTCCCTGAAAGTTGTTTCTCAATTTTGCTCCTCTTACAAATTTTCACCTCATCAAGACTTCGCACAACCTCGCATCTTCAACCCCAACATTAAGGTAGGTGGCACTCTCCTCACACACACTTGGTTACCTCCTCTACAAAATGCTAAAGTAACAGATCTCTACTCCTCCTCGTCTCTTCTCTCCTTTTCCGAAATATAACATAAATTTGGCCTAAATGCTTCTCATAATTTTAAGATCTTCCAGTTGAGACACCTAATAGCACAAGTATTTGGTACTGCTTCCCTAGAATCTAAGCTTCAACCTATATTGGAAGGCTTCCATGATCTATTTTCCAAGCCACACTGCTTGTCCCTCTTATACAACTATATCCTCTCCATTGGACATACTGATCCTGTGCCCAATTCCAAAATCTGGTCCTCTCTCCATCCAGGAACAGTCATTGAATGGTCAAAAGTCTGGCAAGATTTATATACATACATCTCCCAAGATAAACTGTGACTTACCCAATACCATATACTACATAACCTATATTACACACCAGTAAAATTAGCCAAAATTGGCCACCTGCCCAACTCTAATTGCACCAGATGCGGTAAAGGTGAAGGAAATTTAGTACATATATTCTGGGACTGTGCTAAAATGTCCCCCTTGTGGCTGTCGATTTAATCCAAACTGGACCCAATACTTGGTCTAGGAGACCTCTTCACTGTGGAGATCTGTATCCTAGGGATTTACACCACTATCTGGATTAAAGAACTGAAATATCACATGGCACTAATTTCCATGGTGGTAAAGAAACCAAGTGCTTAAACACTGGTTGGACCAATTACTTATCTCCTATAATGAATGGCTAAATGACCTCTCAGCCTACTTCAGGATAGAGCGCTTCATTGCTGGCTCCCATAATAATCTGGCATCATTTGATAAAAAATGGGGCAAATTGTATGCCTTATATCTGCACTGAGGTTATTAACATTTAATTTTTCCAGGTCCGTCTCAAGATGTTTCTATGCACCATATATTTCTTTCAAGTATTGTACTATATGTATTGGCACACTCCAGGAGGGGGTTTGGGAGGGAGGGAAAATGGGAGGGGGAGGGGTTTCCTTTCTCCTTTTCATCAGCTTTCCATAATATACGCTAAGTGGATGGTTACATCTATGTATCATACCTGTTATGAATACTACTATGTTTAAAATTTAAAACCAATAAAGAAGTTGAATTGAAAAAAAAAAATAAATACAATGGAAACGCTTCATGGCTACATTTTTTCAATATATGAAAATGGGACATCTCTCAGTTTCTGACAACTAAGAGTTTTGGATCAGAGTGGTTCGGATAAGTGGGGTTTTACTGTATACCACATTACAGGACATGCACAAGAATTCCTTGGTGATGCAAAAAATGCCTGTGTGACCTTAAATTTCCGTGACACTAGAAATGAATTTACAGGTATAACAGTGGGTTTTGTTACAAGCTTTGGTGCTTTGTAGGGAGGAATTGTTAGGTGTCTGTAGTCTGCTTCGTACCAGGAGATTCAGCAATTTGGGTGGTCTGCGGTAGTAGGCAATTGGTGGCTCTGTAAAGGAAGCTTCCACACTAGAGTCAGTTTTCAGAATAGAGAAGTTCCTCATGATGGTCCAATGAAGTGAAGGGATATTAGAATGGAAGGGAAGCACCAGCGGAATGCATTGTTGTTGCGTGAGAGTATCTCTCCTGAGATGGTCAAGGTTATGGGGCATGTTACTGACCCATGAGAGTGTTCTGTCCATTGTGCTTTCTGTGTACCCGTTAATAAAAAAATGTGCATTATTTGAGCCTGCTCAGCAAAATCATCATCTTCTCTGCATAACCTGCAAAGTCTAAGAAACTGCGTATGTATGTCTGATGTGTTTTAATCACTCCTCGAATAATTTGGTGTACTCTGAATGGCAGCACTTGCCATACTTTGAGTGACTGTATATTAATTACTAAGCTTTGGATTGTACTATGTAAATGTATATGCACTTATCATGCTTATCTTCTGTAGCCTAAGAAATCTTCTGTAACCTAAGAAATGATTACTATGTATGTCTTCAATGTATAACTTGTCTGTTTTGCTGTATGTACCTTATCCCTCTACCCTCTTCCCCAGGACACAATGTGAGACAGGCAACTTGTTGTTCAGTGTGCCCTTTCTGATTAAACATTTCAATAAATAAATAAAAAAAAGTATGTGGCAAACCATTCTTAACATGTTTGGGATGGATGGAAGGACGGAATGGGTCCTATATTTGCTAATCCATTTATTGGTTGGGATGAGGAACAATTATTTCTCTCCATCACAGAAATTGTGCCTGACCTGTACAAATGCTATCTAGATGATTGTGAGGAGGACACCTCCTGCTCCAGGGAAACCCTCCAAATCTTCTTGGACAAGTTTACCACAACCCATCCTTCACTTTAGTACACTGTCAAAGTATCCTCCTCCACTCTGCCTTTTCTAGATATCAGACTGTCAGTGCAGAACACTGGTCTGAAGACATTGGTTTATTACAGACCCACTGACTCACACAGCTTTCTCCTCCACAGCTCTTTCCATCCCAAACACATTAAAAATGGTTTGGCATAGTCACAGTTTCTTAGACTTAACAGTTTATGAAGTGAAGATGATGATTTTGCTGAGCAGACTCATATAATGCAGTTTTTTTTTATTAATGGGATACACAGAAAGCACAGTGGACAAAGCACTCTCCTGTGTCAGTAATACACCTCATAAACTTGACCCTCTCAACAGGGATATTCTTACTCAACAACGATACATTCCACTGGTGCTTCCCTTCTATTCTGAGATCTTTTTTCCACAGGACCATCGCTAGGAATTTCCCTGTTCTGCAAACTAACCCTAATGTCACAGCTTCCTTTACAGAGCCACCAACTGCCTCCTACCACAGACCACCCAACCTGTGGAATCTCCTGATATGAAGCAGCCTACACACTTCTAACAATTCCTCCGTAACAGGTACCAGTAAAGCTTGCAACTGAACTTGCTGTTATACCTGCACATTTATTTCTAGTGTCACTTAAATTCAAGGTCCCACAGTTGTTTTTCACATCACCAAGGAATTCTTACAAGGAGGCAGTATAGCACAGTGGATTAAGGCTCTGAGCTGCAGATCTGTAGACCTGGGTTTGAATCCCACAGCCGCCTAGGTGCATACTGTGTGATCCTGTGCAAGTCACTTAACTTCCTTATAGTGTATGGTGGAGCGCTGTTCCGCATGGAAATCCATGCCTGGAACAGCGTTGTAGCTGCACTGCAACGTGCATCTATCTTGTTGCTGTGCTGCACCCAGTACGCCACCGTGCAGCACAAGATCGAACACATTTGCACATGCCAATTGAGCGCCCACGGTGATGAGGAAGTAAACATGCTGCTACAGCTGCCGAAGTAAGACTTATTTTTTCTGGGAGACTTGTTTGGGGGATCACGGAGTGCTGCTTATGGTTGCCCATACACTATAAAAGATTGTGTATGAGCAACCATACACAAACAAGGCTGTTGTAAGATCTCGAGGTCTCCGTGGTAACAGACCTCTCGAGGTCTCTGGTTACCATGGAAACCTCTCGATCGTACAACTGCCTTGTTGTGTATGATTGTTCATACACAATGCTCTATGTGTTCCCAGGTCACATCTGGAAACAAGCTTCGGCTTAGTGTGCTACTCCTGGTTAAACAATGTTCCCTTTCCCTTTCCCTTATGCACTTCCAGTATTGTGATATACTGTATTCTTTGCAAGAAGTGTGCAGCTAGCTACATTGGAGAAACAGGCAGATGCCTGGCTGACCAATTCAGGGAACATTACAAGGCAGTCAGGAATGGAGACACTGCTAAACGTATTGTATCTCATTTCACTTCCAGGGATCATAATTTCAATGATCTTTCTGTTTGTGTCCTTCAGCAGGGTTTCCAGGATGCTGACCAAAAAAAAACATGGAAGCCAAGCTACCATCTGCCTACGTTCCCAGCAGCCATATAGTTTACTTATTTTTCTACTAAAATCTTTCATCCACCTTATGGTTTATCACTGTAGCCTATCCTTCTTACCCCCACTACTGTCATATCTTTGCTTGCATGTGTGCATGGTATGTTAGCATGTGTCGGCATGCCTGCACACACTTCCAGCCAGTGTGTGTGTGTGTGTGTGTGTGTGTGTGTGTGTGTGTGTGTGTGTGTGTTGGGGGAGGTAGGCATGCTCACATGGGCATTCCAGCAATGTGTGCATATTGATTTTCATGTTTTACAGGTGTCTGTCTCCTTCCTCGACATTTGTCACCTTTCAGCCTTCTTAATAGGCCTTTTCAAATAGTCCCAACTTGAGGATTCCTCAGCTCATTCACTCCTACTGTACCTTTTCATACCCTTCATCACCTTTTTGTTTTCCAGATTCTTTTCTTTCCTTTTCTATTATCACTTTTTCTCCTAGATCCTTCCCCTTATTTTCTTTATTTCCCCTCACCTCTCCACTAACCCTCCTAGCCCGCCCCCCAGCGATCAACACCCTGGCTGGCTCGCCCCTGGAGCTAGTCCCTGCTTTCAAGTACCTAGGAGAATGGTTAGACAGCCACCTCAACTACTCCTCACATGTCGAGGCCATCTGCACTAAACTCCGGCCCAAACTTGCCATCCTCTGTCGACACTGGGCCAGCTTACCCATCCCATCCATTGTGAGCTCGTACGCAAAACTATCTTGCCCATTATAGACTATGCCGACATAATCTACAGTACCGCCCCAACCTCCTCTCTCTCCAGACTAGACACCCTTCTCAACTCTTTCTGCCACTTCGCCACTGCCTTCCCACCACTTACTCACCACTGCACACTCTCCGCTACTCTCTCCATTGCTCCACTCTCCCACAGCAGAACCATCCACAGCGCTTCTTCATAGCAAAATATTGGCTTGACTCACTACCCCTCTACCTCACCTCCTGCCTTTCCCCTGCCTCCTCCCTAAATTACCCTCTTCGCCACAGGGACCCACGCACCTTCCTCCTGTCCTGTCCTTACACTCTTACCAGCCAAGCTGCCTTCTCGTACTGTCTCCCTCTTCTGTGGAACAACTTTCCCTCCAACCTTCGCCTGTCCCCTTCTCATTCTGCCTTGTGTGATCGCAAATTCTCTCACTGTAAGTATTACCTGAGCAACCACTCCCGTCGTCACGAGGCAAAAACCACACCACTGGGTTTTGTCTTAACGTCGCTTTATTTGATCAAACCTTACACATGCATGCGGAGATTCTGCAAGGAGAAAGCTCCCTGATTAAAGTTTACAGCAGCTTTTTATAAGCTAGATTTTGCACTTCTTATCTTGAAAAAATACCAACATTTCAGTATAAGCCAATCATAAGACAGCATAACAAGTTTTCAGCAATGTAACAGAAAAACAAGTTGATACCAATGTATGAGGTACTTTTCCACTGCTTATTCCATTTCTTTCCCAATACCTCTTGATACATATGCCTGGGTCAATCTGACCTGAGAGAAACAATGAGTTTCACTCACACCATAGCAACGTACAGCTTGCCTTCAATGCCTCAATGTGCTGTTATCTTATATTTTGCCCAAGCATGTTGTTATCTTATATTTTGTCCGAGCCTGTTATTCAGGCTGGTACAACCAGTTCTGCTCAGTTTTATCTTGCTTTCTGTTTTTACAAATGTACCTCAAGTAACCTCAGTATCATTCTATAACCCTGTAAAAAACATGAACTCAGAAATTTCTGCTACATTCATTATGACTTTGTTACAGCATGGCTTTCAAAGCAAGCATAGCTTCAAGGCATATAATAGCAAATATAGCTTTAGGATATATAAAATTCCCCTCACACTATCCCCCCTTTTGATACTTTGTATCAACTTGTTAACTATTATACTTTAGTCACATCTGGTACATCACAGAACGGGAACACCCCAGCTAATTTGCTAGGGTCTTGGTCCTTGGGATGTAGTAAGGGGTGCAGCTGGGTGATGGCATGTGGCGACAAGGTGCTACACAGTTGTCGCAAGAGAAATTTGAGCAACACAGTCAGGAGCCATAATGCCAGTATCACCACCATGATTACTGCCACCCAGTGGAGGAAGGTAGTGCCCCAGTCACCAAATATGCTTGAGAACCATGACCAGGGGTCCCAGCCCTGTGATACAGGTGCATGCTCACTTAGAACACGTTGCTGTAGCATTCGTATTCCCTCAATTACTTGCTCAAGTTCTTGGGAATTATCTGGTATATAGGTGCTGCATTCTTCCCCTATAATGGCACACACCCCCCTTGCGAAGCTAATACATAATCAAGTGCGGCTCTATTCTGCAAAGCTACGATTCTAAGGGCTTTAATTTCAGCTGTCAGCAAGTCAGTTGATTTCAAGGTATCATTAATTAACATTTCTAACTCATAGCTTAACTGGTCAATGTAATGCATGTTTTGAACAACACCCCACCATGGGAAGATTCCCGCCCCAAATTTTTCTCCCACTGGGACACGTTTATTCGCGTCCGCACCTCCCTTTTTAATTTGATTTATAAGCTTACGCTGATGTATAGCAGATGCATTGTACATATATACATGGGCGCAGAGGTGGAGTGTGGCTAGAGAGCAGCAACCTGTCCACCCCATAGGTAGAAAAGATAGGCCCTATCGCATACCAGTATAGACCCGACAGACTGCCCACGGCAGTAAATCAGGATGTGCATGTGGGCATCTGTGAGAGTTGGTTATGTAGTGGATTCGGACTTGGTGGTGCTGTTGTAGTGCCTACAATATTGGCACGTGGACCATCCCAGTGGCGCTAAACTCATGGTTAATTGTTTATTACACAGGCAGAGCCTGGCTGATATATTCTGCTGTCTAACGTCGAGATACAATGGGGTGGACACATTTGTATTATTCGGTGGGCTGTACCATGCAGTAAAATCATGCCCCCAAAACACAGTTAGGTTCTTTATTTTGTTTGTAGCATAATCTGGGGCATCAGTGATGTTTCTTCCCCTGATGGCACTGAGAATCTTGTTGGCCTCAGTGCTATTTACAGGCTTGGGTTTTAGGTGGAGCCCTACGGCTGCAGAGAAAGGAGAGCTAGTGCATACATAGCAATCAGAGACATTAGCATTATTAGCATGTAAGTTCATTAAAGTCCACCAAGTGTTCAGACAGTGCAATGGCTCTGTGCTGCGAAGCGAGCAGTTGCCTCCCATCCAGAGCCCCATAGCAAAATAGCAGTGATAGTCGAATCAAAACAGAATGATAACAATTTTCATGGTTGCTCAGTTCACTGTGCAATGGTATTGACTGTAGAGGCTGTCACCAAACGACAATGAGATGCGTGAATCCACGTTTCTCTCTGCAATCTTTATGGCAGTGGCGGTAGTCAGGGCACTTGAAATGGTCCTCGCCACCGGGCGCACCACTTTTTCTTGGAAGTCCTGATAACCACGAAGTCTCCTGGCTGTATCCTATGAGGGGTCCCTCCAAGGGAACTGGAAGTACAGCCTTTACCCTAGGATAGAGATCTTAAAACAGCATTAAGAGATAAACAATAGGCAATCATTTCATTATCTAAACCATGCAATGTTATTGGTTTTGTGGGAAGGGACATTTGTCATTCTGAGGCGCCTTCCATCAAAATTTCATGAGGTGATAAACCCATGGGGCCAGCTCTCCCCTCATACTCATTAGGGCTATTGGTAGTGCTTTTACCCAACTAAGGCCAGTATCTGCCATAATTTTGGTCAATTTTAGCTTTAATGTCTGATTTGCCCTTTCTACTGCCCTCCGATTGTGGGTGGTAGCATGCAGTGCGTTAATAAATCCACTTGCAGTGCCTCACACAAGGTTCTGATGACTTCATTTGCAAAATGCGAGCCATTATCACTGGAGAGCCAGGTGGGAATCCCCCACCTTGGTATGATTTCTCTAATCAGGGCCTTTGCTACTGTACAGGCCGTGGTTTTCCGTACTGGGAAGGCTTCTACCCACTTTGAAAACATATCCACAATTACTAAGCAATATTTATACCCTTCACATGGGTTCAGCTCAATAAAATCCATCATTAAATGTTCAAAAGGTCCTGTAGGATAAGGATGGGCAGAGGGGGTTACTTGGAGTCCTCTGCCAACATTATTTTGCATACATATTATACACTTTTTACAAAAATCCTCAGCATATACGGTAAAGCCAACAACATACCAATGTTTATTTACAAGATCGACTACTCCACTTTTTGAAACATGATCGGCCCCATGGGCCAATGTTGCGCCAAGGAAATACTAGCCGAGGGCAGGCAGAGCCTGCCATCGGGTTAGTCCACACCTTAGTGCTAAGCGTCAAATTTACAGTTTGTTTGCCAGTTACGTTTCTCTTTTACTGGCTGACTGTTGTAAAGTTGCAACATCCTTACTGAGAATAAATCAAGTTGGTTAGTTATAGTCAAAGACATTTGAAATTTGAACACTCCCAGAAAGAGCTGCTTCCTAGCAGCCAGCCAGCCTCGCATTTCCTGCAGAAACAAAATCTTGTTAGTAGTATGTGCCTGACATTTTACAATTGCTAACTTTTCTGGCTTCTGGATTGCTAACAAAAGATTTTTACCAAATTCGCATGCTAATAGGTTTCAGCTGCTGTTAAAAACCTCTGTGTTTCCATAGGGTGCCAAAATCATGAGCTACCCCAAATGCATATCAACCATCTGTGTAAACAATGTTAACTGTTTTACCTCGGTATTATACAAGCTCGTCAAGATTATAAGTTCAGCAGCTTGGGCTGATGTTCTGGGGTAACTTTGCTCCTTCCACGACATAGTTTTGAGTACACACTGCATAACCTACCAAGGGGATCCTTTTTCGTCTCTTTGTGCTGAGCCATCAACAAATAATTCTAAGTCTCGCTTTGTATGCACGTCGCCAGTGATATCCGGTCAAGGCTTACAGTCTAAGTCAATTACTTGCTCAATAGTCATGCTCCTCCCTCCTCCGGGTGGGGAGCAACGTCATGGGTTTAAAATGGTGCACCTTTTCAAAGTTATATTAGACATGGTTAGTAACACATTTTGATACTGAAGCAATCGTGCAGGCGTTAAATGAGCTGTGCGAGCTTGTAGCAGAATAGAATGTACAGAATGAGGCATGCACTGTCAAAGCACAGAATCCTACCAGATCCACGCATGCCAACACCGCTTCAGTAGCCGCTGCCACCGACTGCAAGCAAGACACCATCCCACATACCACTGAGTCCAAACGCTCGAGTAATATGCTATGGGCTCTGCCCCTCCATGTTCTGTGTCAAGACAGCTGACATGTAACCTCCTTACCATTTACAAACAAATTGAAACCCTTCTCATAATTTGGTAGTCCCAAACAGGGACTTGTGATCAATACATTTTTAAGTTTTGCAAAACTGGTCTCTAGACCAGGTGTCCACCTGATCTCCTCATTCATCTGCATTTTCGCCATATTGGCTTCATGGAGGGGTTGTGCCAACATAGCATAATCCATGATCCAAACTCTCCAACAGCCCACCATACCCAAAAAGACATCATTTGCTGCTTTGTAACTGGGCACGGCCATGCTGCTATGTTTTAATTCTCTCAGGGGTCTAACTTTCTACCACTGCCAGACAACACATGACCCAAATATTTCACTTGCTTTACACAATTGCAATTTTTCTCGAGACACTTTATGCCCATTCTCAGCCAAGAAAAGTAATAAAGCCTTTGTATCCTGTTCATTTGCTTCCTTACTGGGGCTAGCAAGCAATAAATCATCCACATACTGTATTAGTACTGCCCAAAGGGACAAAAGCGGATAGATTCTCTCATTTGAGCTGAGAATACTGCTGGAGACTCAGCATAGCCTTGGGGCATGCGAGTCCAGGTCCACTTCTTCCTTTGTAGGTGAATGCAAACCATTCCTGGCTACTGGTTCTACAGGGATACTATAAAATGCATTTGCTAAATCAATGACTGTGAAATAACAGCTGTTATGTGGAATAGATGACAATACTGTAATCGGGTTTGGCACTACACGAATCGACATGTACTGCTTCATTTACCGCTCCTCATGTCCTGCACAAAGCGGTAACTTCCATTTGGCTTTCTCACTGGTAAAATTGGTGTATTTACTGTTGCATATGGGCAGGGGACGTTACTCCCCTTTCCACTAATGCTGCATGCACTGGGCTATTCCTCCTCCACCTCTTTACCCAGCGGATATTGATGCCTATTCGGTCTGTAAGAGGACTTTGGCTTGACCATAAGGGGTTGTGCATTCTTCAGTAATCCCACATCATACTTTGATTCTGCCCATAGCTTTGCTGGTAACTCATTTATCCAACTTACACTCTCCTGCATGCCTATTTCTTCACAAACCTTTCACACATTCACTTCTCTTTCATCCACTCGTACCTGAACCTTTCTGTTGATTATGTATTTTTCACAATTTCCAGCCTTCGATATTAGCTTGCTTCCTACACATTCCCAATCATGCAACTGTACCATTTCTGCTACCCATGGCCCCAAGTCCTTCCACTCAAGGGGGGGTTCTCTGCCCAAAGAAATGTGAGGGTATGACCTGGCACTTGAATACTTTTAATTGTTCCATTTAGCCTGACTGAGGCTGCACAATGATTCTTTGCCACATATAACTCTGACACCCAGATGGTCTGCTCTACGGGCTGTTTTCCCCACTCTTTGCACTCATAATCCATGTCCCGACCCCCTACTGCATAGTGTGTAGTGCAATGTAAATCTGTTTGTAACTGCAACCTACCATGTGTTATTTCTTCTGCCCACCCTTGTAACCAACACATTTCCCTTGGTTCTGTCAATTCCCAGCTATACAGCCAATCTCCTGTTCTTTTGGCTATACATGGGTACAAGCCTATTCCTGGTGCTTCTATATTGACCCCCTCTGAGGTACAAGTAATTTGTGCATTTACCTTTGACAGGAGATCCCTTCCCAATAAATTCACAGGACAGGTCGTGCTACTGAGGAAAATATGTTGTAATTCCATTTTTCCACACCGAACCGGTAATGAGATTGTCAATTGCTCTCTTTGTGGTACTCCTGATGCCCCTATTGTTGTCACCATTCGACTGGATAAGGGTGCATTTAACTTGCTTCTTTGAATTACTGACATCGAGGCACCTGTGTCTATCAAGAAGGTCAACTTGGTGTTCATGATTATTAAGTCTATTACTGGACTACCTTCTGGCGTTGTTGAAGCACATAGCATTTGTGAAAAGGGGGAAGGGGAGTGTTCCTTTAACCTTCAGCTGTCATTGGCAAAGCCAACATTATTAGTCCAGAACTGAGGATCCCAAGATTTCCACCCCATCCTTGCTGCTGGTTGGCTGCCACTGTTGTGGAGCAGGAGGGTGGTGGCAGAGCAAGAGGGCATTGGAATCTTGATTACGCTGCCACTGGTTTGCCTTTACACAATTTCTTGCTATGTGTCCCTGTTCTCCACAAGCAAAGCAGATGATACCACCTCCCGGTCCAGGTCTTTGTCCTGCCGATCCTTCCGATGGTTGCCCTTTTCCCCCTCCTCCCTGTGGATAACCTCCATTATTTCATCCTCTCTGTCTTCTTCTGTTGCCATTTCCACCTCCCAGTCAGGGCTGCTTATTGTCTCTTTCAAAATACATTAGCTGAGCCTTTTCCAGCTTTTCTTTCTTCTCCTTTTGTATCTCCTTCTGCTGTCTCTCAGCATGTTCAGTATACGGCACTAGGTCGGCCATTTTCATTGTCTCCCATCCAGTGCACACTGTGGTAACTCCCAATCTAATTGGCTCACTCAGTCCAGCGCAAAAAGCCATACCCAACTGATGCTGGTATGCGGGATTATCCGGTCCAATACCGGAAAATTGCCTAAAAACCCCCTGCAATATTTCCTTGTAATCCCATACTGATTCCTCATCTTTCTGTCTCGTATCCCAGATGCGAGGCCAGTCTGTCACATCCCTGTATTTTTCCTGTAGTTTTATGCACACAGCATTAAATTGTGGCATAATTTCGGCCCTTGGCTTCTCTGGGTCCCAGACCTCTTTTACTTCCTCCCACATGCCCTTTAGTGTTCGTCTAAAACATTCTCCAACCTCAGTTGTAGATAGTTCATACATTTTGATTAAGTTTGTTAACTCCTTGATATATTCTTCTATGTTATTCTGAGGCTTTGGTATATCTTTCAGGGCCTCTCTCAACTCCTCAGGGTTCCATGGGCAGTCCACTTCAATGTATTTAGGGACTGCAGGCTGTCATTAGCAGCCAGTCTCCTGCCTCGGGGTGTGGGTTGGGATAACTATCAAAGGCAACTGCTGTTTAGTTTCTTTCTTCCCCTGCCTGTTTTGGGCCCTTAGTCCTTGCATCAGTTTGCCTAAACACCCAAGCCTTCCCATCTCCCTTGCCCTGTACCTTCCCCACCAGTGACATAGATTCCACTGCTTCAACCAGGTCCTCTTCCGTCCCCTCTATTTCTATCTCCTCATCCGAGTCAGTGTCCAACTGAACAGGTGTGGGGGACCATTGGGGGGTTCTGACCGCAACCTCCCACATCGGAGTCACAGGAGGTTGAACAAGCTGTTTCTGAATTGGTGGGACCTGAGTTGGTAGGGCAGCCTGTTGTACAACCTGCGCTGGTTGTACTGCTTGGGCTGGTTGGGCCACCTGTACTTGCTGAGCAGGAGGGCAGCCTGCACAGCTGGAAGCCTGTTGTACAGGCTGCACTACTCCCTGTATTGGTGGCCCTTCTGGCACCATCCCCGCCTGTGGTTCCCAGGAACAGTTGGTGGAAGGGCCGATATGGTGGGGGTATCGTGATGGTGAAACACCTTCCTACGGCATTCAGTTTCTTCCTCCTCTTGCTTTACCATTAATCCCTTTACTTGATTTTCATGTCACCTTTCTGCCTCTCTTTCCCATATTCTAAACCTTGACCAGTCTACCTTGCACCCTTTTTGTTTGCTCTTTCCTTTTCTTCCAGTGCTATCCTTGCTTCCTTTAGTACATCTATACTAAAAGTACCTATAAGGGGAAATATTCCCTGGTCAACTTATGCCATTGTCCTATCTCAGAGACCGAATCCTGGCCAAACTTATCAACCATACATTTTGCTGGTCCAGATAATACTAACTCTGGACCTAGGTTATTTTTGTTCCTTGTTTCCCATTTTATCTAGGCCTGTTCTTTATAGTGCACACTCGCCCAATGTATACTATGTACTTACAGTGATGATGAGTGTCGCCGGCCCCTAGGCGTCACGTCCTGATGGGGTTCCACAAAAATGTCCTTCTTTTTGTCCAAGGGAAACAACCCGATCACGAGGTGACACGGACTGAAGAACTCATCCTGCCGACTACGCCAAAACTGTGATCGCAAATTCTCTCACTGTAAGTATTACCTGAGCAACCGCTCCCGTCATCACGGGGCCAAAACCACACCACTGGGTTTTGTCTTAACGTTGCTTTATTTGATCAAACCTTACACATGCATGCGGGAGATTCTGCAAAGGAGAAAGCTCCCTGATTAAAGTTTACAGCAGCTTTTTATAAGCTAGATTTTGCACTTCTTATCTTGAAAAAATACCAACATTTCAGTATAAGCCAATCATAAGACAGCATAACAAGTTTTCAGCAGTGTAACAGAAAAACAAGTTGATACCAATGTATGAGGTACTTTTCCACTGCTTATTCCATTTCTTTCCCAATACCTCTTGATACATATGCCTGGGTCAATCTGACCTGAGAGAAACAATGAGTTTCACTCACACCATAGCAACGTACAGCTTGCCTTCAATGCCTCAACGTGCTGTTATCTTATATTTTGCCCAAGCATGTTGTTATCTTATATTTTGTCCGAGCCTGTTATTCAGGCTGGTACAACCAGTTCTGCTCAGTTGTATCTTGCTTTCTGTTTTTACAAATGTACCTCAAGTAACCTCAGTATCATTCTATAACCCTGTAAAAAACATGAACTCAGAAATTTCTGCTACATTCATTATGACTTTGTTACAGCATGGCTTTCAAAGCAAGCATAGCTTCAAGGCATATAATAGCAAATATAGCTTTAGGATGTATAAAAATTCCCTCACACTTGATACAACTCATCAAGCTCCTCCCCACCCCAGACTGCCCTAAAAGCTCCAATGGTCACGGCACACAGCAGAAACCCCTCACATTCTCTACCAACATACCCTAGTCTGGGACTGCACTCCAGCCTCATTTATTTACTATGCACACTAACTCATATTTTATTGTAAAGTATTAAATTCTTAGTATAAATGTCTGTATATACTGCATGTTCTCCCCACCTGTTGTACTCTCTGCTTTCACTGTACACTCTGTACCCGAGTCGCACCTGGAAATGAGCCTCGGCTCAGTGTGCTTTCCCGGTCATCAAATTTTAAATAAATAAATAAACTTTGCTTTTTCCTCTTTTAGATAATTCCTGAAGAACACCTATGGTTGCAACGTTGATTCTAACCTTATTTTCTATTTTCACAGTGCATTTAATATTACCATTTTATTTTGCTATATTTTATGGTGGTGGGAACAATGTTTTTACCATTATAATGACTATTACAGGCAGATCACTGTAATATTCATTGATTCATTGTGACTGCAATGTAGGTCCCATTTGTATATTTCAGAAACTCCTCAGAAATCAGTTTTGCCATGTGTGCGTACTTAGGTAATTGTAAGATGAGATGTGCTGGCAGCTTATTAAATGCATTTTGCTAAGCTCAGAATTCTTGTGCAAAAAATTCCTCCTCCAGGACTTATTTTAACATTAATTTACTAGCATGGAGAATAGCGCAACTTGTCACAAGCTCGTGCAGTTACCTGATACCTGTCCATACTGCACTTGCTAATGTGCAGAATCATACTGAAGTTACTGCTCTTCACTCGATACCTATTCATTTAGAAAAACAGAGGGCTGCAGTATCCAATGTTGTCAACCCCTCACCTTTCACCAGTGTTGACTATATCACAGTGAGGGGAAGTTTGAGCTATAACTATTCTATAGATTTTCAGATGACAGTGCTGTCAGCTGCTCACCTTCTACCAGCACCAGTTTCATTACAGTAATGGCACACTTGTAGTGTTACCTGCCCTCTCTGTACATGGAGTTTTTCAGACTACAGTGCTGTCAATCCCTCACCTTTTGCCAGCAGTAATCTCATCATAGGGTCAGATCCTCAAAGACATGCCAGACACATGTGACTTGCCCGTATCTGGGGTGCATTTCTCAGCAACTGTAGAAGCCTGTGTGCCTCCCAGCATCAACAAACTATGTCTCCTGTGGTCTGCTGATGTGGAACTGCACTTTGAGCAGGGGGCAGCAGGGCTGAGTGAAGCTGGTCAAGTCCATGTGCATCCAATTAGATGCCCGTTACATTCTGCCAGTGGATCCACACCTACAGCGTACAGGGACTGATTTGATATTGCAGTCCTCCAAGACTACTGTATCCTTGTTGGCAAAATTGATAGTCAAAGATTTTAACTGGCCAGTGCCAGTATAGCCTCACTCATCCCTCCCTAGTGGGTCACAGGGGGCATGGGGTCATAATGTCACAAGACAGTATGCCGCATGGCAAAATTGCGATGCCAATACAGCGCGATTTCTGCCATGCAGCATAAATCTTTTTTTTGGGGGCTCTGCCCCCGCAACCCATGTTATGGGGGTCTGTGCCCCTGGAACTCCTCCCAGTAAAGATTCTCAACTCTGGGGGGGGGTTACTCGGGGAGCGCACAAACTGTTAAAAATTAAAAAAGTTTCTGGGACCAAGAATCAAACTCGGTCCCAGATGCAATGCCTGGGTTCCTCACTGCAGTGGCTCAGTACATTGAGCCATGGCAGATATTCAGCAAAGCCCCATCCCAGCAAAGGTCTTATCCTGTGCCTGGGATGTTTCAAGTGGTGCAATACCACATACAGCAGTATTCATGGTATTGCACCACTCGCTATAAGCTACAGCGCTATTGGGGTTTAGCCATAATGTCGTACGCTATTAAGCATGCAACATTATGACACAGTAGGTCACAAGGGCTGGGTGTGGGCGGGTTGCCTGGCAAATGGGCTCCTTGGGTGGTCCAGTGGCCGGATGGGGGGGTGTAAGTGGTACTACAGCCCATGGGATGCACCCCCCCGCTGGCCATCTACGTTGCGGACATACCTTTGAGAATGAAACCTATCACTGCACTTGTGCTCTTGGCTGCCCCCCTTCAGGCTCCCCATATAGTCATTTGCATGGCTCAGAATCCGATGTAGGGGGGCATATACATATTCATGGATGGCATGGAGTTCCCCAGTGGTACACATCCTGCAGGAAAGAGGGCACTCCATGGCTTTCCTAGCCCTCTGCATGTGGGGACAGGCTGGGAACCTTCTGAGGATCAGGCTCAAAGAGTGGGGAAGCCATCAGTGGACCTGTTCATTTTTAGTACCTGGCATATCCATGCATGACTGTGCCTATATCTGCCACTCAAGCCTACTCCGGATGATGTCAGCCACTGCACATTGACTACAGATGTATCCCCCTGCCCTCCATATGCAGGATGGTGCACACTGCACAGTACAAGCAGGGCACAAGGCTAGCCTGTCCACCCTGCTCCTGAGCCTCCCCCCCCAGCCTCCATCCTGTACCTGGCCTGTGGATGAACTGACAGCTTCTCTCTGCAGTGCTGCCAGTCCCTTTCTTTTCTCCAGCACTAAATGTCTCACAGTATTGGGAAGCCTGCACTGTTTATGATCCACACTGAAGCCGGTCCTACAGGCTTTTGGTCTCCAGTCTAGGCAGTCCCTCTTCTTTCACCCCTGCTAAATGGGCTTGTTTTTGGTCTGCTCAATTTCCCTGCTTACTGTAACACCGCAGACCCTACTTGATCTCTGGCTCCCCCCCTTTCCTTACTACTAAGGTTCCCTTTTGCCTATCCCATTGCATTCATTTTTTTTTTTTTTTTTTTTTACAATTGTCTTTATGCTCCACATGGTCAGGGCATCTCTCAGAGGTGCTGTCTCAGCCAGACTCCTCTACTCCCCTGCCTGAAGCTGTCTTCCCCTCCATCACCCCGCCAATCAGACTTTCCAGCCCTCCATATCACCCCCCCCCGGAGGAGGGTATGCCTCTCCTACTAGGCAGACTTTCTGAGAGTTGGAGGGTCCATCTGGTGGGGGACCCGGCCAGCCTTCAGTGAGAAAGCCCAGCGATGGGGATGTGGGTGTCAGCCACTGGAGCCCTCGTCACCTCCCTAGACTGAGCGGGGGTTTTCTTGTGTAGGTTGCCCCTCGGAGCTCGAACGTGCAATGACGTCCAAGGCACTACGTACTGACGTCTGCCGCAGTTTCACCCCTGTGTCTGCAGTGCCACCTGTTTCTTGCGCTGCCCCCGACTACCGTCAGGGGCTGCCCAGGAGTGGCACATTCCAGGATCCCTCCCTGGAAAGAGAGAGCAGTCCTCTGGATGCTCAATCCCTTCCCTCCCTGCTGACCCCCGGCGGCCTGAGCTCATTCCCGAACTCAGGTCGCCAGCGTGACACGAGGTGTGGTGTCCAGCACTTCAACCCTCAGCACCACCAGGTCAGCCCCATTGCCTTTTTGAATCACACTACATTTATTGCCCCTACCACCTCCACTGGGAGACTGTTTCAGGCATCCACCACTCCTTCTGTGAAGAAGTACTTCCTTACATCTCCATGAGCCTACCCCCTCCGACCTCATAGCATGACCTCTTGTTCTTGAGCATCTTTTTCTCTGAAAAATGCTTCCCTCTTGAACTTTATTTATTTTAAAGTCTCTATCATATCTCCCCTTTCCCTTCTTTCCTCCAGGGTGTACATACTGAGGTCCTTTAGTCTCTCTACCTGTGGACAAATGATGTGGCAAGGGATGTGGCAGGGAGTGGAACAGTGCAGGAGGAGTTTAGAGAGTTGGGGAGGGTCTTAGGCAGGTAGCATGCTCTGTGACCTTTTTGGAGGTTCTGCTTGTCTATAGCAAAGGGGAGGCTAGACACATCTGTACCAGGGAATTCAACGCTAAAGTCTAAAGTCCACCTGGAGGGAGGGATGAAGGCCTGTACAGGGGTGAAAGCCTGCATCCATCCTGAGGGGGCCCCCGAGGTCCTTAGTGAATGGTTTAAATGCTTTGTTGGCAAGCATTTAAACTAGATGAGGGGGGAGGTGGAAGGAGGCAGGGAAACAAAAACTGTCCTCCCTCACAGGCTCAAGAGGCAAGTTAGGGGAAAATTGAGGGAGAGACAACCAGAAAGGGAACAAATAACAATGAATGCCAGGAGAGTGAAGGACAAGAATAATGCTAAAATATATAGAAGACACATGAGGATTGGTAGGCAAAAGGGAAAAAGGGTAGAGGATGGCATCTTAACTTGGAGGGCCTTGTATGTAAATGCCTGAAGTCTGTGCAACAAGATGGCAGACCTAGAGGCTACAATGGCAGTAATAGACCTGGACATAGTCACCATCACAGAGACATGCTAACATTGTAAAACAGGACTGGGAAGTGGCCATACTAGGTTATACTCTGTTCAGAAAGGACAGGGTAGGAAGAAAAGGGGGAAGAGTGGCCCTTTATGTAAGAGATGGCATAAAGGCTACGGAAATACATGAGGAGCAGGGAGGAGGGGAGATACTGTGGATCACTCTGGAAAGAAGGAAAGGGGCAGCTATTCGAATAGGAGTGATTTACAGACCTCCAACACAAGGGGAAGAAGTGGATAAGGAAATGATGGAAGCAATCATAAGGATGGCTCGTAAAGAGGAAGTATTGCTGGTAGGTGACTTCAGCCTACCAGATGTGGATTGGAGGGAGCCTCCCCACCGCAACTACAGCCTAGAGTAAGAACATCCTAGATACCCTACAGGGGACACTTCTCAGGCAACTAGTAATGGAATCCACGCAAGTGGGGGCATTACTGGACCTTGTACTGTCAAACAGGGACAGTGTGACTGCCGTTACAGTGGGGGACCACCTGGGACCAGTGATCACCGTACAGTGTGGTTTGATATAAGATCTGGGTCAGAATCAAATCACACAAGGATGTGGGTGTTGGACTTCAGGAGGGCTGATTTTAAGAAAATGGAAGAATGCCTCAGAAATGCCCTGCAAGGACAGGAAAACTGGAGGAAGTTGAGGAACAGTGGGCAAAAATAAAAGAGGGCATTGAACAAGCAAACCTCTGCATCAGGCAGGTTAGCAAGGGCAAGAGAAAAAGGAGACCACTATGGTTCTCTAAGGAGATAGCGGAAAAAATGAAGGCAAAAAGAAAGGCATTTAGAAGGTACAAAGAAATGCAGAAGGAGAGTGATAAGACTTGCCAAGAGAAACAAAGGGAAGCAGGGAAGGCAGTTTGGAGTGCTAAAGCGCAGACAGAGGAAATGATTCCCAAATCAATGTCAAAGGCAGATAAAACATTTTTTAGATACATAAGTAAAAAAAGGAAGATAAAGGGAGGGATAGTAAAGCTGAAAGAGTAAGGAGGGGGTTGTGTGGAAGAGGATAACCGAAAGGCGAAAATTTTGAACAAATATTTTTGCTCAGTATTCAAGAAGGAGGAGAATGGAAGCAGGCCAAAGAGTGAGGACAAGGATATGAGGGGGCAAGATGTGGACACAAGTCCTTTTACAGAAGAAATAGTGCTTAGGGAACTATCAATGCTAAAGGTAAGCAAGGCAATGGGTTCAGACTGGGTACACCTGAGGATACTGAGGGCACTGAAAGAAGTGCTGGCTGTACCTCTGATGACACTTTTCAATCTACCATTGGAAACAGGGGAGGTGTTGGGGGACTGGAGGAGGGCAGATGTAGTCCGATTACACAGAAGTGGGACTAGGGAGGAGGCAGGTGTAACCCCCCCTTCCTGCCCCATCTAGGGGCATACTTTTTCTATCGCAGATGGTCCAGGGAATTACAAGCTTGTCAATATTGCAGGAAAGGATCGGTGAATATCTTGTTGCCCGTAATCTACAGGATCCGAGGCAACACGGTTTCATAAGGGGAAGGTCTTGCCAAACAAACCTGATGAAGTTCTTTGGGTGACAAAGGCGGTGGATCATGGAATGGTGGTGGACATGGCCTACCTGGATTTTAGCAAGGCCTTCAACACCGTTCCACAGAGGAGACTGCTAAGCACGCTGAGGAGCCTAGGAGTAGGGCCTAAAGTAGTAAAATGGGTAGAGAGTTGGCTGAGCTATAGGAGTCAGATGGTGGTGGTAAATGGCACCCACTTTGGCATATGCAAAGTGACTAGTGGGATGCCACAGAGGTAGGTGCTGGGCCCAGTCCTCCTCAATGTCTTTATAAGTGACATTACAGAAGGACTGGAAGGGAAAGTATGCCTGTTCCCAGATGACATAAAACTTTGTAACAGAGTAGACACATGGAGGGGGTAGACAGAATGAGGGACAATTTAAAAAAATTGGAAGAATGGTCAAGGGTTTGGCAGCTGGGTTCTAATATTAAAAAAGTGCAAAATCATGCACATGGAGCACAGGAACTTGGGGGCAACATACCAGCTGAGAGGAGAGGTATTAACAGCCAGAATGCAGGAAAGGGACCTGGAGGTGTTAATTTCTGATGACCTAAAGGTAGCTAAGCAGTGTGGCAAGGCAGTGAGAAGAGTTAGTGGAATGCTCGGATGCAAAGGAAGAGGTATCACCAACAGAAGGAAGGAGGTAATACCACCCCTGTATGGATCACTGGTGAGACCCCACCTTGAGTACTGTGTTCAGTTCTGAAGGCTCCATCTCTGGAAAGTCACAGATAGGATGGAGGTGGTACAAAGGAGGGCAACCAAAATGGTGGCGGGCCTTCTTCAGAAGCCCTACAAAGAGAGGCTCAAGCATTTCAATATGTACTCCCAGGAAGACAGAAGGGAATGAGGGAATTGATAGAAACATTCAAATACCTCACAGGAATAAAAAAGGTACAGGAAGGGAGCATTTTCCAAAGGAAAAGGTGGCCAAGGACAAGGGGACACAATGTGAAACTGGAAGGGGGGGCTCGTAGGGAACATAAGTAAGCACTTCTTTATGGAGAGGGTGGTGGACACTTGGAGCAGCCTACCAGAGAAAGTGGTGGGAGCTAAAACGGTCACAGGATATTTTTACCCCTTCTTCTCCTTCAGGGACTCTGCCGGTGTGTGTTTTTCTGACATCCCCCGTGCCAGCCCCCCGGATATGAGACCACCTTCCCCCTTATGCCCCCATGACTTACCCTTCATAGTAGGGGGTTGGGAATGCCTTAACCCACCAGATCAGATCCAACTTAGGGGAGGTGTCTTCCCAGGACAGCGCTCCGGGGGACAATCATCATGCTTTCATGAGGCAGAGATCCCTGTTTTTCTGTTTTCTCCACCTCGGGGATGGAGCACGTAATGACGCCAGCAGCGGCGTTCCTCCAGGTGTCTGCTCCATCTCTGCCCATATCTGCAGCATTGGCCTGCTGCCCCCCAGCCTCCGCTAGGGGCCAGGCATTCGCTGACTGCTGGTACCCCCCCCTTCCCGGAGAAAAAGAGCAGTCCTTTGGATGCTCAGTCCTTCTCCACCCCTGCCAACCCCCGGCGGCCCACATTCATTCCCAAACATGGGCTGCTGGTGTGGCGTGAGGTGTGGCATCCAGCGCCTCAACCCTCAGTACCACTGGACCAGCTACAATGGTCACAGGATTTAACAATGCATGGGATAGACACAAGAGAATCTTAGATGCAAGAGGGGAATAGGAACTGGAGTACAAGTAGTGTCTCTGGTGGCAGTATAGATAAGGAATTTTGGGCAGACTAGGTGGGCCAAGTGATCCTTATCTGCTGACAACTTCTATGTTTCTTCTCATAGGACTTTTGATGCAGATCCTGCACCATTTTAGGTTCCCTCCTGTGGACCACCTCTACTCTATGTCCTTCTGAAGATGTAGTCTCCAGAACCGAACATAGTACTCTAGGTGCAGTCTCACTAATGATCGATACAGCAGAATCACCACTTCCCTTTTCTTGCTGCTGATACCCCTCCCTATGCACCCTAGCATCCCACTGGCTCACCCCACTGCCTTGTCACCTGCTTGGCCACTTTTAGGTCATCAGATATGATTACCCCAGGTCACTTTCCTGTTTGGTGGTCGCCAGTACTGCTCCCTCCATTGTGTACTCTGTCCCTGGGTTTCTGCACCCCAAGTGCATGATCTTGCACTTCTTCCCATTGAAACTTAGTTTCCACATTCTTGACCACTCCTCAAGCTTTCCTAGATCCCTTTTCATTTTTTCAACCCTCCCTGGAGTGTCTACCCTATTTCAGATCTTAGTGTCATCTGCAAAATGGCATACCTTCCCTTCTAGCCCCTATGCGATGTCACTAATAAAGTACTGATCCTTGAGGCACACCGCTGGCCACCCTTCCTTCCTTCCTTGAAGTGAACTCCATTTACCACCACCCTCTGTCTCCTATCCCCCAACCAATTTCTTACCCAGTTTAACACCTTTGGACACACTCCTGGGCTGCCCAGCTTACTCACAGTCTATTATGTGGAACAGTATCAAAGACATTTCTGAAGTCTAGGTAGGCCATATCCACCACTCCACCCTGACCTAATACCCTGGTCACCCAGTCAAAGAAATCTATCAGGTTTGTTTGTCATGACCTCCCCCCTGTGAATCCCTGTTGCCTCAGGCCTTGTAAGTCACTGGATTCAAGGTATTTCACTGTCCTTTCCTCCAGTAGTGATTCCATTAGTTTCCCCACCACTGAAGTCAGGCTGACTGGCCTGTAATTGCCAGCCTGCTTCCTGCTCCCACTTTTGTGAAGCAGGACTACATCTGCCTTCCTCTAGTCCTCTGGGACAACCCCTATCTCCAGTTAGTGGTTGAATAGGACTGTCACAGGTGCAGCCTGCTCCTCTCTGAGCTCCCTCAATATCCTTGGGTATATCCCATCAGGCCCCATTGCCTTGTCCACTTTCAGATTTGTAAGTGCCCTCAGGACTCTCTCCTCTGTAAATGGACCAGTGTCCTCCTCCCTTCCTACGATGCCCCTGACATTTATATGGGGCCCCTTTCCTTCCCTTTCCTCCGTGAAGACTGAACAAAAGTATTCATTCAGAATGTCTGCTTTTTCCTTGACCCCTTCCCCACACTACCCCCCTTTTAGTCTTACAATCCCTGTCCTGGTCTTTCTCCTTTCACTTACATACCTGAAAAAGTCTTGTCCACTTTCTTTACTGTTTGAGCTATTTTCTCCTCCGTTTGTGCCTTTGTTCTCCTGACTGCTTTCCAAGCCTCTCTCCTTCTCCTGACAACACCTCCCTATCGTCCTCCCTCTGTGTCTCCTTATACCTCCTGAACACTAACTTTTTTGCCCTTACCTTCCTAGCCACCTCCTTTGAAAACTATAACCATCTCTTTTTCCTCTTGGTTTTACTTACTTGTCTGACGCAGAGGTCTGTTACCCTCACTATCCCCACTTTTGGTTTTGCCCACTGCTCCTCCACTTCACCCATCCTCTCCTCCTGCCAGGGCATCCCTGAGGCATTTCCCCATCTTTGTAAAGTCACCCTACTGAAGCCCAGGACCCTTGCCATTGTGTGGTTCGCTTCTGCCACACTTCTTATATTGAACCACACTGTTTGGTGATCACTGGTCCCCAGCTGGCCACCCACTGTGGCATCTGCAACATTGTCCCCGTTAGTGAGTACAAGGTCCAATATTGCTCCCTCATGAGTGGGCTCCTTTACTAGTTGCCTCAGGAATGCCCCTGCAGGGAGTCCAGAAGGTTCCTTCTCCTAGCTAAACTTGCAGCTGGGATGCTCCAATCTACATCCAGCACACTAAAGTCCCTCACCAGCAGCACCTCCCCCTTATTTGCCACCTTTTAGATGGCTTCCACCAGATCCTTATCCATCTCCTCCCCCTGTGTTGGAGGTCAGTAGATCACACCAGTGGAAATAGTGGCACCTTTCCCCATCTCTAGGGTGACCCACAATACCGCCATTCTTCCCTCTGTTCCCTGTACTTCTGTGGTTTTTATGCTATTCCTCACGTAAAGAGCCACTCCTCCCCCTTTCTCACCCACCCTCTCCTTTCTAAACAAAGTATAGCCTGGTATAACAATGTCCCAGTCATGTTTCTCATTGCACCATGACTCAGTAATGGCAACAATGTCCAGGTCAGCCTCTGCCTTAATGGTACTAGGTCCAGGATTTTATTTCCCAGACTTCGAGCATTTGTGCACGTGTCCTTCCAAATTTTGCTACTACCCTGCTTGTCAGACCCCCTTTTCCCTTTTGCCGTCCCTCCTTTTCCCCTCTTCCCCCATTCCCATCTCTCCTCATTTCTGCCTGTTTGTTTTTCTTATCAGGTACCCGTGTGGATTTGTCTCCCTTCAGGTACTCCCTATTGACTACTTCAGCTTGTGGGGGGGACAGTTTATGTCTCCCTTTTTCCTACCACCACCACCCCCCCCCGGCTAGTTTAAATGCTTGCCAATGAAACATTTAAACCACTCACTGAGGACCAGGATTCCCCTCTCAGATGGATGGATGCAAGCCATCCCCCTATACAGGCCTCCATCCCTCTAGGTGGGACCCCAGTCTCCACAATGTAGCCGAATCCATCACTTCTGCACCACTCCTTCAACCACTGGTTGAAGCTCCTGGTATGGAGTACCCTCCCTCCCCTCCCCCCGTTGTAGACAGGCTTTACCTCAGAAAAGGTCACTGAGCATGCTACCTGCCTAAGACTCACCCCAATTCCCTGGACTCCTCCTGCACTATCCTGACCTTGTCCCTAGCCAGGTCATTAGTCACTAGATGAACAATATAACATCCAGCTGTCACTCCCGTCCTGCTGCCCTAGCGATCCCCAGGATCCACTTTCCATCCCTCTTAGCTGTGGTGCCAGGTAGGCACTGAACCTCCCTTCTTGCCCTCAAAGCTATCCCCCTTACAACAGAGTTCCCCACCAGGAGTTGCTTCCTCCTCCTCTGGGAGTCCTCTGCCACCCTCCCTGGGGATTCCACCATGGAGATCTCCCACATCTTCCATGGTCACTACTACAGTTGCCTCCATGGGACAGTCCCATTCCATCAAGGTGGTGTAGGAATTGTGTAGTGGTACCGCAGTGGGGTTGTGCCTCTGACCCACCACCCTCACCCTTCCAGAGCCCACCATAGTCCAGCTGCTCCTCCTCCTTGGCACCCTCTGAGGAAGTGGTGGTGGACTTGGTGGTCCCTGGGTGGGTGAGGAGGCCCCCCAAATCCTAGCCAACTCAGCCTGGAGATGAACAACCTCCCCCCTTAGTCCAGACAGGTGCACGCAGATAGGGCAGCACCGCAGACTCCAGAAAGTCTCCCTGAAAACTGTTACCACATGGCCACTGCACTGCACCATTCCCAGCATAGTTACTATCTTGTTTACCGTACTTGCTACCCTACAACTACTTGACCCCTTTCCCCTTCTAGAGTGCATCCAGCTAGTAGTACCCTGCATATTAGTGTATATTGTGTATATTAGTGACTAGTGTCTATCTCCCTTCCTCCAAAACTTCTGTTACTTTTTTTGTGGCCCCAACCCTTCTCCTTCCTCTGTGAACATAGACCAAAGCATTTCTTCAGAATGTCTGCCTTTTCCTGTTCCCCCTCCGCACAATTCCCCTTCCCTTTTTAACCTTACAATCCCACCCTGGTCTTCCTCTTTTTGTTTACATGCCTAAAATATGTTTTGTAACCTTTCTTCACCTCCTGGGATTTTCTCTCTTCAGTTTGCACCTTTGTACTCCTTTCTGCTTTCTCTGCTTCTCTCTATTTCTCTTGATATACCTCCCTATCCTCCTCCCTCTGCACCTCCTTATAGCTCCTGAATGCTACCCTTTACCTTTACAGTCACTCCTTTCGAGGACCATAGAGGTCTCTTGTTCATCTTGCATTTGCTTACTTGTTTGATGCAGAGGTTTATTGCCTTTATTATGCTCCCTTTTAGCTTTTCCCACTGTTCCTTCACCCCACCCGGGCCATTCCCCCCTCGCCAAGTCATCCCTGAGACATTCATCCATCTTTATAAAATCTTCCCTACTGAAGTCCAGGATCCTCGCCCTTGTGTGATTCAGTTCCTCAGCCATCCAGACATTGAACCACAAGATATGGTTATCACTGGTGCCAGGTGGCCTCACACCTTGATGTCTGCAACACTGTCCTTGTTAGTGAGTACCAGATCCAGTATTGCCCCATCATGAGTGGGTTCACTAAATAGTTGCCTGAGGAATGTCTCCTACAGAGAGTCCAAGATATTTCTGTTTCTAGCTGAAGCCACAGTTGCCAGGCTCCAATCAACATCCGGCAGGTTGAAGTTCCCCATCAACCAGCATCTCCTCCTTTTCTGCCATCTTGGCAATGACTTCCACCAGTACCTTATCTAATTCCTTTCCCTGTGCTGGAGGTCTGTAGATCACTCCTGTGTGAATAGTGACTCCAGTTCCCGTCTCCAGGGTGACCCATAATGCCTCTGCTTCCCCATCTATTCCCAGTATTTTTGTTGGTTTTATGCTTTCCCTCACATAAAGCACCACACTCCCTCCTTACCTTCCCACCCTGTCCTTCCTGAACAGAGTGTAGCCTGTTATGGCCATATCCTAGTCATGGCTTTCAGTGCACCACGATTCAGTAATGGCCACAATATCAAGGTCAGCTAGCCTCTGCCATGATGGCCTCTAGGTCTGGAATCTTATTTCCTAGACTTCTAGTATTCGCACACATGGCGTTCCAGATTTTGTTTCCACTCTGCTCGTTACCCCCACTTTTTTCCTTTTTGCCCTCCCTCCTTCCCCTGCTCATTTTAATGCTCTCTTTCCCATGCCCCTTCATTTCATCCACCCTGCTTCCTTTATTAATTTACACCCTGGGGATTCCTCTCTCCTCAGGTTCTCCCTACTCTCTACTTCAACTTGTGGGCGGGGGGCAGTTTCTGCCTCCCTGATTCCTCTCACACCTCTTTGCTAGTTTATATATTCATCCATGTAACATTTAAACCATCTACTGAGGACTACAGTTCTCCTCCCAGATGGATACAGGCTATCACCCCTATATAGGCCCCTATCCTCCCAGGTTGGTCCCCAGTCCTCAATGTAGCTGAACCACCTCCACTCTGCACCATTCTCTCAGCTATGAGCTGAAGCTCCTGGTGTGGAGATCCTTCTTCTCCCTCCCATTGTAGATGGGAAGTATCACAGCGAAAGCCACTGAGTGCACCACCTAAGACTCCCCCCCAGCTCCCTAAACTTCCTCTGCACTGTCCAAACCCCATCCCTAGCCAGGTCATTAGTCCCCAGGTGGACAATGACATCCAGCTCTCCCTTGCATACCACTGCCCTAGAAATCCTCAGGATCTCCTTCCCATCCTTCTGAGCCATGGTGCCACATAGGCACCTAACCTGCCTCTCCCTCCCTTTTCCGATTCCCAAATCTATCCCCATCACATTTGAGTCCCCTACCAGAAGTTGCTTTCTGTTCCTCTGGGCTCTACCACCCTCATTGGGGTCTCAACCATGAAGGGCCCCCACATACTCTCTGGTCAGTACTGCAGGTGTCTCCTCCTGGCAGTCCTGTCCTGCCAGAGTATCACAGGAATTACATAGTGGTACTGGTTGAGGAATGTGCCTCTGTCCCTCCACCCCCACCCTTCCACAAACCACCATAGTCCAACCATTCCTCTTCTCTGGCTCCCTCTGAGGTAATGTGGAAGACTTGGGGGCCCCTGTGGGGGGAAGGTTGGGGGAGAGGTCCTTTGGCACTTACTTGCCACAAAATTCTAGATCCATCATAAATTATTCTCACTTGTACTCCAAATCAGGGATGTGGGGAGACCTTTACATGTTTAACAAAGTCGTTTATGAAGTTCCAGGCAGGTCAGTATCAGGAGTCTCTCTCAGGGTTCAGCTGCTCTGAATTAACTAAGTTTTTTCTGTGTCATTTTGTGAAGAACCTACACAGCACTTTTGGAAAAAAAAAGATTCACAGCACACAAGGTAATACCTTGACTACACATATGAAGAACAAAGTCCTGTTACTCTCAGTTCCAAAAAATATAAAGTTGTGTTCCTGTTGGTGGATCATTATGCTGAGAGTGGATCATTGTGTTGGGAGATACACAACAGGTCATATATTTAACGTTTTAGCACCACGCAAAATGACTTTAAGCCACAAAAACTTAAGGTTTATGCATTGAGTATAGACTTGGAGCTGTGCTTATCATATTTGAAGTTTCAGTTCGTGCAGCACTAATTTGGTTGTGCAGTGGCACAAATTTAGAGATTGGGCACGTGAAAATAAGTGTGGGGGACCTTGTACTGTGCACTAAGGGATATTCAAGCATTGTGATGGAAGTAAGAGCAGTTTTGTGCTATGCATATTACCACGAATGAAAGGCATGCTTTAACTTAGAGCACAGTTTGTGGACGCTTTCAAACAACCCAAACATGACTGCTGAGGCTCAGAATGCATGGAAAAGCACAGATGTAAGCTGTTATAGGATAGTTCTTACAGCAAGCAGGACTTTTATGTGACTGGGGGGGGCAGAAAAAATATTTTGCATGTTTTAATGTGCACAAGTCATGGAAATATGGTAGCATAAACTCCAGTCATACAACATGTACTAACAATCATAAATAACTCACAGGCATGAACTGCGCTCCAACCACAGCACAAAAGTTCCTGTGATACAGTGTTGCTTAGTATTGTGTTATACTACAGCTCTAATGGCCATGTGTTAACACTGGACTCTGGCCCAACCTCTCCACTGTCTAAGGAGCAAAGTGCAGTTAACAAGACTGAACAAACCACATAATGAACTGATAACCACCCCTTAGTGACGTGAATGAGGAATGTGTTCATTTGCATGATGACATTCAAATATACAGTACCACATTTGTGCAACAGTGCTAACATGTTTGGGAATACGCTGATACTTTGCACCTTGA
Organism: Neoceratodus forsteri; assembly: GCA_016271365.2. Classification (NCBI taxonomy): domain Eukaryota; kingdom Metazoa; phylum Chordata; order Ceratodontiformes; family Ceratodontidae; genus Neoceratodus; species Neoceratodus forsteri. The sequence continues at coordinate 533,216,492 of CM057449.1, read as the reverse complement.
CTGCCTGTTCTCTGTCCAGTATCATACCCTTTACTGGCCAGCAAGCTTTTGTGCATTTTGACTGTGCAAACCTGTTAGTGTGTTGTTGTGTGTCACACTCTGGGGCAAAAACAAAGAGCTACTGAATCCCAGAAATAGGAAATCTTACCAACATGAGCGTAGGATATCCCCCGGCTACCTCTACCTGTCTAAATCTCTAAAATACAAAAATAATATAATATATATTTATACAATAGGTGTGGACATAAATCCTATATGATAAATCTGGGCTACTATGTGTATAAATTAAGCAATAATACCCGACAGGGTGTAATAATAGATGCTGGGATAACGTCATGCCTCAGATGGCTGGGCACAAGGCCGCAGGCTGAGTGCATCCAACAACTGAGGCATGACATTATCCCAAACGACACACACCCTGGAGGGCATTATTGCTATTATACAATGGCTCATTGTTATACAGAATAAAAAAACATTTGAAAGATGTTTTTGTGTGGAAAAATATTTTTGGTTTTTAAAGAGCAAATGAAACAATCAATCAAAGGCTCAGGCTGCTCAAGCTCATCTGCAGGTTCACAGTAAGGCTGTGACTAGACCTGTGATGTTGTACTGATTAACATCACGGGTCCAGCCCAAGACTGACCAATCAGAGTCCAGGATTTTTTCTTGCCATTGTATAATGTGAATTATAAAATGGGTCAATATAATGGTTCAAACTGATTGGCTGAAAGGACCTTTCACCCGTGTCCTTATCAGCCGATATCTATGCCAACCAGCACTTTTCTTCCCTGGCTGACCTCACAACATGAAAATATCAGTAACCTGTGATAGCTTCGAACTGCTTTCACAAGCGAGCAAACACTGCACAGGGCATGTACTGCCCTGGCGACCTCAACCCAGAACCATGTACAAGTGAACCCAACTAAAACATTAAAAGCAAAGTCTGACCTGTAGTACTCGAAATTCAAAAAAACCCAAAAGAGCCGCTCGCAATCCCCACTTCAAGATAAGCCGTTCGCAGTTCACTGAGCTTCGTCGCGTGCTCAAAAAAAATTCATTTTAAATTAAAATTGACACTCCCGCCTCCAGAAGTCTTCTCGCCACAAGTATTGGAAATATTCATTTAACTGCACACACTTGGGCACAACTCTGACTGCCATCTCTTTCAGAAAAACGCAATGCGAATAAAACCGCTCTGTATGGAAGCCGCTAACGGACATACTCGCTCCCGATCCAACTGGAGACAAGTAAATACTGTAAGCACAGAAAAAGCAGTGTGTAATTTTACAGCCTGGCAAAAACAAAATTCAAGAGAAACTCCAGGCAGGCAAAATACAATGAAATCTATATGTGTCAGTGAGTGGCGGGGAAGCGTGGTACTAAAATGGAAAATCATGATAGGCGCACACACACTCGCTCTCACTACCAGTTGTGCTGGCCACTCTGGCTACTGACAGCTACTAGACAAAACGAGAACATGGAAAACAAATAAAACAAAACTAGAAACAAAACATAAAAAAAAAATGAAGTGTGGCCGGGGCAAAAAATACAAAGAGTGTGTGTCTGTGTGTGTGTGTGTGATTTTACATATCTTCTGCACTTCAAATGCTGGGACTATTTTTTTTCCACTTGTCTTAACCTAATTTTTTAACAGTTATCAGACTTCTTTCATTTATTAACTAAATTTTCACTGTAAAGTTTTTATGGGGGACCCATTTTATAAGCTCAATAAGACACTCCGGTGTAGGTTATCTCCTGATAAACAGCGGGTGCATAAAGGCACTCAGGCGCGCGAAGTGCCTGCGTGCCTCAACAACGCATCTGGCGTGTTTTATTAGGAGATAACCCACACCTCGTCGTGTCTTATTGCTTGCATCTCACATTCATACACATAATAGACCCATTATCACAGATTTATACACATAGTAGATATGTCACAATCACTCCAGAACTCATTTAGAATGTTCGGCCTCAGTACCAGTACAGTGGATTCCACTTAAATGCACTTCGGATAAATACACATTTCGCGTTAATGCATAGTTTTTTTATTTCCCGTGTTTTTCTCTATACATGTAATGTTAATTACTTCGCTTTAATGCACTTCAGATAAACACACATTTTGGTTAAAAACACATAATCTCATAGCATTTTTACATCTCCACTGATGTTATAACACTGGATAAGTACACATTGTTTTTTTAATGACAGTGTACACAGATAATGACATGCTTAAGGTTAATTGTTAGTGGGTGTTAAGCAGTATTTTTTAATTTAACTATGTATTGCTGATGATGCTGTATTTAAACACCTCTCCCTGCTAATGCAGTATATTGTTGATAACCGCAGCAGCATGTACAAAAAAAAATTACACTAACACTCGGTCAGAAAATCTCCATTCTGCAGCATCTGTGGAAGAGGAGCCCGCCCCACTCTGTTACCAAACATGAATCGGGCGGACTTACCGGGACATAGATGAAGCCTTGCCAACAACCGATATGTGTTTAGACAGCGAGATCAGCGAATTTATCGGGTGACCGAACAATGAGGAGGAGTGTAATGCTGCTGCATAGGCAGAGATAGAAAGCAAAGCAAGTGCTGAGTCCGAATTATAACACAGTAATACAGTATTACTGTTTAATAATTTTTTTAAAAATGAAATTACTACCATTTTAACTTAATGTGCAGTATGCAGTGTAAAGCTAGCATGAACAAACATTATATGAGTTTAAATAAATTGATATACGCTAAGCGTGTTCTGTGGTCCTCATTATGGTTAAAAATTGTGGTGACATGGTAATTTCGGGTAGATGCACAATCCGCTTAAATGCACATTTTCTCTGTGTAAAATGGGTGTGCATTTAAGTGGATTCCACTATATTCAAATGCAAATAACTTTTTAAACAAAAAAAGATAGCATAGTCCTGTGAGCATGAAAGTTGTTCAGCACAAATTTATCTACAAAATGAGTGGTATTTCATTTATAGATACCTTATAGATTTATTTATAATTAGCAAAAAACAGCAGAAATTTTAATTTTGTTGTTCACCTTTTGACAAACAAATGCAAATAACTTTAAAATGAAAAATAATAGCAGAGTACTGAGAACATAGAAGTTGTTCAGCACAAACATATGTTGTTCAGCACAAACATATCTACAAAATGAATAGTGTTTCATTCATAGATACCTTTTAGTTTTTTTTTATAATTGGCAAAAAACAGTAGAAAATTCAATGTTTATCCACTTTTTCGACAAACAAATGCAAATAACTTTAAAATGAAAAAAGTAGCATGGTACTATGAGCATGCCATTTGTTCAGCATAACGTTTTCTACAAAATGAGTGGTGTTTCATTTAATAGCAACCACTACACTAGTAAGGCATACACTACGAAAGTTAACAAAAAGTCCCAGAAATTATCATTTAAAAAAAAGATAAACAGTCAAAAGCGAATGTTCCTGCACTGACATAAAGCATCCCTATTGCATAAATGAAATATACAATGGTGAGCTGTCAGGATAAATGATTTATCTACACTTGTGCTGTTTGATCTTGGACACCTCACTCGTGGTTTTCACCACTTGTGAGGTTACCCGAGGTCAGACAGCACTTGTGCAGATAAATCATTTATCTGACAGCTCACCATATATATCATATATATATATATATATATATATATATATATATATATTCATTGCAAAAACTTTTAATGCATCAGTTAGGTTGGCGACAAAAGTAGGAAATGAGGCATTAGGGGTTAACACTAACACCCACCACTACAGACCATCAGCAGACAGGGGTGTGCCTTGGGGTCATTAGTCTCAACTCCTCACCCCATTCCATGTGCAATAAAGCTTACATGATACAGTATAGGAGAATGGGGTGAGTTAGGCCCAACAACCCCAAGGCACACCCTGTCACCCTGGTCTGTGTGGTGGACGGGTGGGGTGGGGTGGTAGGGTGGGTGGTGTTAGGATGTCAACCCTAATGCCTCTTTTCCCTACTTTTGTCGCATCAACCCTAACTGATGCATTAACAAAGCTTTTTGCAATCATTTCCCTACTTTTGTCACTTCAACCCTAACTGATGCATTAACAAAGTTTTTTTGCAATGAATTTCCTTACTTTTTGAGAAAGTGTAATGTAATTGGCAACTGGCATGTGTTGGTGGGAGCGCCGGCCCTTCGGGCCCCACGCTTCCTTCGAGCTGCCCATTTTTTTATGTGCCATCCTACATAATTTTCACCTCAAATGTTCAACATAACCTTCTTATCACCTCACCGCATGTACTCAATACAGAAAATGTTCACATCCCTGTCATAATGTAATTCTGCGCAACTGTAATGCATTTTGAGCCACAGGTGCGGAAATTTTTTTTACCAGGATTTTAACAATTGCAGCTGTACTGTTCGAGAGGTGGTGTGAACAAATGGTAATGTTGAAAATCTGGAGTGAAAACATGCAAAACTTGGGGAACTTATGAGCGTGCATAGAAACTGTGCAACACACACTAGTCAATCAATCAATCAATCAATCAAAATCTTTATTTATCTAGGTGAACATCGTTGAGCAAAGCTCATTTACAAGATGGACCTGGTTAAGGCCGGTCAAAATAGAGTTACATACAACAGTGACAATATATCATTAAGGCAACAGATAAATGCAGAACTCGTTTACAGGATGGACCTGGTTAATACCAGGACACAATAGATTTATATACAACAGTGATAGTACATCATATGATACAAATAATACAAGGTAGGTGCTCAATGCAGTGGCAGCATAAAACAGAAGGGAATAGTGAGGGTGGAGAGCTAGGAGGGCAAGGTGGGTAAGGGAGAGCATAAGGGAGGGAGGTAGAGGGCCTAAGCCAGAATACAGGTAGTTAGCATGCAATTGCAACCTAATTGAGCAGAGAGAAATTAACGGGTTTGCTCACAACATGAGATGGATCCATAGAGCCAGCAGTACTCTAGTCTGCACTGAAGGCAGCTGAGAGTTGGGAGCCTAGGACTCAGGACAGGTTATGGAGCGAGGGAAACAGTCACAGTGTTCCCTCACAGTCCGGGTGAATAAGGTCTTGAAGGAATCTAAGCTGATGGTTACACTCAATTTCAGAGATTTTTGCAATTTATTCCATAAGGTGGACAGTACAAAGTTAAATGCTGCTCTACCAAAGCGGGAAGAGACCTTGGGAACACAAAGTGTGAAAACTGAGGTACTTCTTAAGGCATAAGTTCCTGGCGTGCTTAGCGGTAGACAGTCAAAGATATATTGGGGAAGCTTTTAGGGGTCCAAAACGCCGCATTTCTTTTTCTTCTAAACATAAAGGAGGACCACCCTACGGCAGCATACAGCAAGCAGTGGTGGGTAAAAAGAGGAAGGCCTGTTATAAATCTGATAGCTCTGTGATAAAGCGTGTCCGGTTTACAAAGGGAAGCTGACTGTATAAGAAGTCTGAATAGTCAACCAGTGACAGGAATGTTGATTGGACCAGGCGCTTTTTAGCATCTGTAGTCAAGAACCGGTTAATCCTAAAGAAGAGGTCCAGCCTCTGCCTTAGTTTCTTAAGCAAGTCCTCAATATGCTCCGAAAATGAAAGATTTTGGTCCAGCCACACTCCCAGGTATTTGAATTTAGAGACCAAACTCAGGTTTTCTCCGAGGACTGTAGTGATGTGAGAGTAGCAGCTCCAGTACTAACCAGGTTCACCACTTACGACTGTAGGGCGAGAAAAGCATCACTTTTTTTTTTTTGGCATTTAACAGGAGTTTTTTGAAGAGAAGCTGATTCTGAAGATGGTTGAATTCCTCCTAGAGGTCTGCACAGGCGGCTTCAGGAGTCGGGCGACTAAGGTACAGAACCGTGTCATCTGCGAACAGGTGTATATTTTTATTTATTTTATTTATTTAGTTTTTATTGACCGGGTAAGTGCACTAGACAAATCCTGCCTATTTTCAGGCATGACCCGGGGGAAGGGGATACAGATGAATGCCAACTGACCTTGAACCAGATTAAGCTGTTGGTGGTATTTTCAATGAATGAGGGAAATTTGGCCAGGACACCGGGGAAATTCCCCTACTCTTGCTGCACATCGCACAGTCGTGCTGCAAGAGAGTCGAATGGAGGTCTGTGTGCCTCTGACTATGGACGGTGCGGGTCATCCTGAGGAGAGCTCCGGTTTGGAGCAAGGTTGTCGGGTTGTCTCGATGGAGACTTTGAATTTGGAATCGGAGAACGTTATGCTTGATGAACATATTACTGTATTGGACTCTGGTTCAGGGTCGATTGATCCTGATGAAGAAATACTTAAATGGGATTTAGAGGTTTGGAAGCAACAGTTACTGGATTTAATTTCAGCTGCCGAACGTGATTTTTTAGCCAGGAAGCTAACTTTAGATGAACGGAAAAGAAAACGATCAGGGCAAAGCCCTTTACCTGGGAGTAGCAAACGTTTTCCTCTGGAAGTGGCTGCTGATTCTCTGGATTCAAATTTGCATTCCTCGGCGGACCCCGCTTTGGTTGATGACGTCATCATTTCGATGCCAGGTTCGGATGCAGACTGGACCCCAGGGCTGGCTCTGCAGAATGCCGGTTGGATACAAGTCGGAGACCGTTGGGTTTCTGGCCCGGCTGTTCCATTGCCAGGTTCTCCGCCTTTGGTGCCTATTCCTGTTTCGACGGTGATTCCGGAATTGATGGTGAAACAACAAGAGACTCAATTGACTACTGTGGAGTCTCCAGCTTTGGTGGGTAATACGGACAGGCCTAATTTAGTTGACCAGCAGCCCTTACATGCTTCAATGGCTGCTGCTTCTTCTGATGTCATCCCTGCTGAGGACGGTAAGGTGCCAATTTCTCCTTTGCAAGGTAAGGGTGTGGATGCTGGGCCTCAAGCTGCAACTAAGGATCAACCTAAAACTTTTGCTGGACTGTTTAGCAAGCCTGCTGAAGCGGCAAAGAGGCGGTTTCTGGTACGGTTGAAATATATTGGGACTGTTCCTGTAATCCCCGACAGGATATGGGTGGGGAAAACATTGATTAAGGACTCTTTGGGCTTTGCACCATCAGAGGTGTATGCTTTTATTCATACACTGGGTGAACGGATGTATGATCTCAGTTTTTGCTCTATGCATTTATTGGACAAATTTTGGAAACTGTATTATTCTGTTAAGGATGTCGGGGTATGGCAAGATTTTATAGCCATCCCTGTAACAAAACCGACCTTTAAAACAGTTACTATTTTGTTTCGGAATGAGGGGGTCTGTATAAATGACATTTCTTTCTGGTTAGAGAAAAAATGTACCATTATGGAGAAACCTAAACCTGTTATTGATGGAAATGGATTTTGGAATGGGGGATGGATATTTCGGGTACAGTTGAATCAATCTGAGGTTGGGATTTCCCATTTGCCCAGCTCCTTTTTTTGAGTAGAGACCGGGGGGGTCCTGTTTTATGCTGGTCAACCCAAGAGTTGTTATAAATGTGGGGCCCTCACTCATCTCAATATAGATTGTGATCAGATTCGGTGTTTTCACTGTGGGATGCTTGGTCATACTGCCCCTCAGTGTACTGCCCGCCCTTTTTGTAATTTGTGTGGGGAAGAAGAACATTCCTTCCATGAGTGCCCTTGGGCAGCACACAACTTAGAAGGGGAATCAGACCAAGATTATTGTCTGAACAAGGCGAAACAGCATTTTTCTGTACCTTTACAGCCTAATAAAAGATTGATTTCTGGTAGAGGTAGAGGTCAGGGAATTGTGTCACGTACTGTTCCACGGGGTGGTGGTCCAGTTCTCCCCTTTTCCCGTTCAGATTTGGGAGATGTGGAAATTCCTCTTTCCCTTTCCCTTTCCCATATGTCTCCAGGCCCATCATGCTCCAAGACAGTGGACCTTGTCAAGCCACCAATTATTCCACAAGGTTCCCCTGTCCGAACTTTGTCTCTGGCTACTTTTCAGGGGCAACAACATCTAACCCACTTAGGTTTATCTTCCCAGGATCCCTCTGAACACACTGCACTTACTGGTGGGGTTCCACCTGGCTCAGTTCCTGGACCTGAATCAGATATTTCGGCTACGGAATGAGCATTTTTATTTCCTCTGAAATCTCACAATCGGTCTCAAACTGAGGAAAGGACTCCTCTTTCTCCTTTGCCCCTGTCAAATAGATTTTCAGCCTTTTCATGGAGTGAACAGGTGGATTCGGATCTCCCGATGACAGGTATTGATCCTGACCCGTTTCCGCCCCTTGCTCCCAGTACTGCCCCGCCTAAGAAACATCAATCTAAAACTCAGATGAAACGAGTCACTCATTCTAGTGGTAAATTGGTATAAATTCCTCTCTGATGGGTTAGGGTTGCGTATTGCTAGTTTAAATGTAAATAGTGTGTTATCAGGAAGGAAACGTCTTGTTACTTTTGGTATTCTATCTCAGTTACCTTATGAAGTTTTTTTTCTCCAGGATACAAGAATTCATTCATCACTAGAAATTGATCAGATTACAAGAGATTGGAAGGGTGGGCTGTTCTTTAGGTCAGCAGGATTGGACTCTTGTAGTGGAGTGGGGGTTTTGTTTTAAAACTCATGTTTCATGTTTTCGTTTAATGGATATTGACCCTGGTCGGGCTTTTTTGTTAGACATTGTTATTAATTCAATATCTTGCAGACTGATTAATATCTATGGTCCTCAAGTTAAAGCCCAGAGGATCTCTTTACTGAAGAAAATCCAACCCTTTTTATATACAAATAGGCTGGTTTTCTTTGCTGGGGACTTTAATATTAATGTCCTGAAGGAAGGGCGTCTCAACAAAGTGTATTGTGATAGGGCTTTCCTGAGGGACTTAATATCCCATACTGGGTTGAAACAGGTATCTGTCAGGTCTTCAAAGTCATTGAAACCTACTTATTATAGGGGAAAGGTTAGCTTCATGCATTGATATGATTTTTCTTACTAAATCTCTGTCATGTGGGAATTTGGTTTCCATCCCCATTGAATCCTCTGACCATGTCTTGCTTGGAGTTTGTATGGATTCTCCCTCAAGTAGGATCGCTGGCCCGGGATACTGGAAATTGAACTCCACTCTTTTACAGAATCCTCTGGTTCTGTCCTCCTTGACCGAGATTCTTAATGATAAATTGACTACGAAGGTTTTTTATGACAATTTGGGTTTATGGTGGGAAGACTTGAAGATTTGTCTCCATGATTTTTTCCTGGCAGTAGGTAAAGATCAACAACTGTCTAAATATTCTCAGTATCTTCGATTGAGGCACCATTTAGGGATTTTACTTACAAAACATCATTTGGGAAGGGAGGATGTAGCTTTCGATATTCAAAAAATTCATGTTCAGATGGAGTTATTCCAATATAATAGGATGTTGTCTTTACAACATGAACAGAAATTTGGTACCCATGGGAACTTGGACCAAGGTAACCCCTTTCAAAATTGCTACAAACGTACAGAGAAGAAAGTGTTCCAAAATTTAATTTCGGCACAAGGAATTTTGGTTTCTGATAATAAGGGTATTATGTCTACCATAGAAGAACATATTAACCTTGTATTTGGGACTCCGGTTCCTGATGTAGGTTTTAGTACTCAAATTTTGAATTCGGCAGCTTTACCGCACCTAGATTCTTTATCACAGGAAGAATTACTCTTACCATTTACTTCTTTAGAGATGGATTCAGTTATTCTTTCTCTGAAGGGGGATACAGCTCCTGGATCGGATGGTTTGACTGCCGAACTTTATAAGATCCTATGGCGTCTCATCCCGACTGATTTTTTAGAAGTGTTTAATTTTATGTGGTCAGATTTTTATTTGCCTTCTTCTATGTATCAGGGCTTAATGATTTTTTTGTATAAATCAGGTGATCGGGCGGAACTTACAAATTGGCGTCCTATTACCTTGCTTAATGTTGATTTTAACATTTTTGCTAAATTACTTGGTAATAGGATTATGTCTAGGATGGCTCGATTAATTTTTCCTACACAGTTTTGCTCGGTGCCTGGGCGGCGTATTACTGAAGCCTTGCTGTTACTTAGAGAAATCTTGGACAGTAGGACTTCATTGACAGCATTGGTTGGAAAGGGGTACATTGTTAGTTTGGATCCAGCTAAGGCTTTCGATGGGGTTTCTCATGCTTTTTTGTGGAATTGTTTGGCGTCCTACAGTTTTACGGATTTATTTATACAATGGATAAAGTTATGTTATGCATTAGCTTGTGTTACACCTTATGAGAATGGATGGATGGGGAAAACAATTTTGATACGTAAAGGAGTACGGCAGGGTTGTCCCCTAAGTCCTATTCTTTATGTTTTTACACTAGACCCCTTATTACACATTCTTCAGAATTCTCCAAATATTTATCCTTCAGGTATGGGTATATCTTTTCTGATTAAGGTGCTTGCATATGCAGATGACATATGTTTATTAGTTAATGATGTCCATTCTGTACGTTTGGCTTGTGCTTTACTTCAGGAATTAGGTAAAATTTCTGGTGCTCGGTTGAATATGTCCAAATCGTGCTGTTTGAATGTTGCAGGATTTATTGACCAAAAGGATCGTCTTGGTGATATCCCCATCTCATGGGTGCCCTGTCGCATTCTTGGTATTTATTTTGGGGGAGACGATATGGCATATACTAATTGGTCACGAGTCTTGAATATGGGGCATTCCAAGGCTAATTCATGGAACCGGTGGAAACTATCTAAGAAACGAAGTATTTTTCTGCTAAAGTCCTTTTTAATCCCTGAATTTTTGTTTGTAAGTTCGATTTTCTTTTTACCGGCATGTCTGTTTACTTCATTGATGGGTTGCTTTTTTTCTTGTGTTTGGGGTAGTAGATTGAATCCTATTAAAAGAGAGGTTTTATATGGCCCTATTAAATCTGGGGGTTTAAATATGATTCACTCAGTGGTGTTTTTTTTACAATTTTCCTTTATGTAAACATTGTCCCTTTAGTTACGGGTTCAAAATGTTTGTGGTGTAGGTGGGGTAGGGACACCTTACATGGTGTGTTCTTGGAATGGTCAAACAATGCTTTTTTGCATAAAAACAAGAGATCTCCTCGTCTCCCTTGTAGATGGGATGGTGTTATTGATGCCATTAAAAAATGGGGTGTACGGCTTGATGACGTTGTTAGTAAGTCTAGAAAAGCAATTTATGGCCAAATTATTTTGAGTTATTTTACTATACCTACTTTTACGAATTTTTCTTCCTTGGAACAAAAACAAATTTCTGATTATATTTCAGATGCCAGACTTCTGGTTCAATTATGGGACACTGTTTGGTTGGGGTTGCATGGTAGGATAAATGTTAAAGGGAATCAGAAACACAAGGCTTTATTGGAACGGTACTGTCCCCGTGTTTCCTGCCTTATGAAAATAGAAACTGTGGATCATTTATATTTACATTGTCCATACATTGTAGATTTTTGGGACATTGTTAAGGATCGATGGAAAGGGATTGGTTCTATTCCACCGACAGCAGGGTTGTTATTTTTTGGGATAACTCCATCTTTACCGAGTGGGGTACATTATGGTACTTACCGTATTCTTTTTGCTCATATTTTATACTGGATTTGGATTGGTTGTTGCAGGTTCATTCTGCAACAACAGGTTATTACTCCATGGGAACTTTTTCATATCATTAATACTGAGTTAGGTAAATGGAAATTGGTGGAAAAATTGAATTTCCCCTTTCATCAGTGGTCTGACCTTTGGAGACATCTTGCCTTTGTAGGCCATTAGTTGAGATTTACTTATTTCCAGGGGTGAAATTATAGAGGTTTTGTTCATTACTTTGGTGGTTTGTTTTCCCTTGTTTCTAGGATTATCACATGTATTTTTTTCCCTTTCTTCTCTTCTTTGTAATGATTATTGTATGAATTAATACATATTTGTTTTTTATTTCCTTTCCTTTTATGGTTATGTATGATGTATTATCAATTTGTATATATTTGTTGAGATTTTGTTTTGATTTCAATAAAAAAATTCCCTACTCTTTTCGATAAGTGCCATGGGATCTTTAACATCCATCTGAACTACCAACAATCCAGGCAGATGGGACCTCGGCTTAACGTCTCATCTGAAAGACGGCACCTCAGAAGTTCAGCACCCCTCTCATGCTGCACTACAGTGTCAGTACTGGGATATTAACCCAAGTGCCAGATGTGGGAACTGAACCCACAGCCCTCTATCTCCCTGCCTCAGAGGCAAGTGTGCTACCTACTGAGCCACTGACACTCCATTTGCCTTAGATATGCTATCATCAGTATTATTAATATAGATAGCAAATAGTAGGGGGCCAAGTATTGAGCCCTGTGGCACTCCCCTCTGGGGAGGTTTTAGTAGGGAGAGCTCACCCTCAGCCTTAATCTGTTGGAACCATCCTAAGAGGTAATAAGCAAACCAATGCAGTGATACTGTGTCCAGACCTATGCTCCTCAATGATGAGAGAAGCAGGCTGTGATCCACAGTGTCAAAAGCCTTGCTTAGGTCTAAGATTACAGCACAGGTTAATTTTTTTACTATCCAGATCACGGTACCAATCATTGGTCACCTTAGAAAGTGCCGAAATAGTACTATGTCTTGTTCTGAGACCAGATTGCAAGGGATTTAAGAGGTTTTTCGATTCTAGATAATTCCTGAGCTGGGTACTCACTATTTTTTCTTTAAGTTTTGATAGAACTGGCAAGAGAGATATTGGTCTGTAATTGTTCAGATCACAAGGGTATCCTGACTTGAATAAAGGAATGACATGCACAATTTTCCATATTGAGGGAATGAGCCCTTGTGACAAAGATAGATTAAAAAGGTGAGTGACTGGCACAGCTAGAACATGATATGCAATCTTAATGAAGTAGGGATCTAGTGAATCAGCACCAACACTTTTCTTCGAGTCCAGCTAAAGTAGGAGGTCTTCAACCTCTTTCAGAAATACAGGTTGGAAGGAGAAATCAGGAGTGGGGACATCAGAGTCATCATATTGCACTCCTAATTGAGAGTGTGCCAAGTATGCAGAAGAGTTATCAAATGCAAGACAAGCCGTAGCAAAATGATTGTTATAGGAGTCAAGGATCCCCTTTTTCTCACATATGGTAGTATTCCCTGAGATGATTTTTGTAGATAGGGAGTTGTCAGTTGTGTGCCCCGACATTTCCTTAATAGTACTCCAGAATTTAGAGGGGGATTTTGCAGTGGAGTCCAGCTCATTACGGTAGAAGGCAGCCTTCACTTCTCTGATCATTTCTGTACATAAGTTCCATGCCTTCCTTGAACTGGCACCAGTCTGTGTCCAACGTGGTTCTGAGAGCCTTTTTCCAGAGTTTGTCTCTTGCTAGCAATGCAGCCTTTAGTTCAGCCGAAAACCAACAACACACTTTGCTCCTTACACAAATTGTTACCACTGGGGAATGTCTGTTTAGTGCCCTGACCAGAATTTCATGAAGTATATTATATGCTAAATTTACCGTGTTGGCTAAGAAGAAGTCTTTTCAGAGAAAAGAGTGTTTCAGGTCATTGATGTATGCAAACTGGTCGAAGTTCTTCCGTGACCTTTTTGTGTTAAATTTAGCTGATGGTACTGTGTTATGAATTGATCTAATACCAGTAATGAAACAATGGTCGCTGACATCAGAGAAAAAAGTGCCAGAATGAGATAATAGGTGGGGCTTATTAACTACTATGACATCTAAAAGGGTACTATTATTTGGATTCTTTTTGTTCGGGCGTGTAGGCTCACTAATTATTTGTGTCATCCCATGAGAGTCACAGAAGGTATTCAGTGGAGTTAAAATCTTAGATAGCCAGTCAAGGTTGAAGTCCCCTAAAATAATTGTTTCGAGGTTACCTTTCTCTAGTAAAGATCCAAGATAACTTAGGAGCTGCAGCCCAGCTGAAGGTGGTCTATAACAACCTATTACGTGGAGCATAGGGGAATTGGCTAGCTCAATCTTAATGGTCAAACATTCAAATTCGTTTTTGACAGTAGCTGAGTCAAGGCAGGATACGGTATATTTATCCTTGACATAGATTGCCACACCTCCTCCTCTAGTCAATCTATCTGCTCTGAAGAGAGTATAAGAAGGGATGTTGATCTCACTATCAAGGGTAGCTGGCCTAAGCCACGATTCAGAAACAGCCAATACGTCTGGCGAGATATTGCTAATCCATGCTAGGATCATGGTAAACTTTTTCATGAGACTGCAGACATTAACATGCCGGAAGCTCATTCCTTTCAAATTTGCAGTATCAGAGGGAGATGACAGGGCTGCAGGAGGACCAGAATTCAGCTCAATGTTACTGGAGCATAGTAGAAGAAGTACGAGTATCCTGGAAAGGGCAACAATAGTTAGTCTGAGTATTTTAGCCATGGTTCACCTGTGCAGTTTGCCAATAACTGAATGCCAGACGTTTTCCTTAGGGGTGTACTTATAACACAGTCATTTGTTAAAAGATTTTCACCAAATTTTCAACATGGACTTTTTGGGACCTCCCCTCATGAACAGTGGCACTGTGATTTTGTTAATCCATCCCAAAAGTTGATTTTGCACAGCAACCGCGCCATTCTGCATCATAAGTGAGAAAACACATTTCAGGCAGGATGTGAAAAATGAAAGCTGTACTGTTTATAAGGAGATGTGAAAAAATGGCAATGCTGAAAATCTGCAGTGAAAATACAAAAAACTGGCAAAGTTACAACTGTGTGTAGAAACTCCATGACACACGCTCATAGCATAGTCATTTTGGGAAATATTTTCACCAGATTTGCAACATGGGGTTCTTGGTACCCCACCTCATGAACAGTGGCAGTGTTATTTCATTAATCGGTCCTGAAAGGTGATTCCATGCAGCAACCGCAAAATCACCTTCTCTGACCGAGTAACAAAATGACAGTGCCAGTGTTCATGAGGTGGGGTCCCAAGAAGCCCATGTTGAAAATATGGGACCAAAATTCCCACAAATGGCTGAGATATCAACCTAAGTTGACCCCCCCCCCCACTGATTGCCATTATACAACGATTACCTTTGATTCTTCAGTTTGAGGTTTGGCTTTGAAGAGTGCAGACATGTCCCGGTCCAGAGAAGATCACTGCTCCTGACCTCCGGAGGTAAGTATGGGGTAAGGGGGGGTAAGGGGAGGTGGGTGCTCAGTGGGAGGGTGGGGATGAGGGAAGGAGGACTGGGGAGATGACGAGGGACCGTTTTCTTTTTTTCAGGTTTAAAAGAAAATGTAAGACTTTGTGGGATGGTTTTCTTTATTTACAGGTATTTAGGCAACATTCATTAATTGGGCACATTGGGGTGGTCTCCCAGTGTGCCATATTAGTGTGGGGGATGGGGACACATGCCAGCACAGGGATTGGGCACCCTGTATCGGCAATTGAACAGTACCACTTTGGGGGTGGGGGGCATTATCTGGCACTGGTAATGGGCATCCTGGTCTCAGAAGTACTTAATTTTTATAAAAAAAAAATATATTTGGCACACTTAGGTGGGCTCCCAGTGTGCCATATTAGTATTTTGGGGAGCAGAATGCTGACATGGGGACTGGGTACCCCGATGTCAGCATTTAATTTCAACAAGTGATCTACCAATGTGGATCTATGTTACTGAGGCCATCCCCATTCGTTAGGTGGGATGAGGAACAGATCCATGTGACCATCTGGTCTTCCTCTCACAAATGGGGATTTTGACACCTCACGAATGAGGATTTTGACAGCTGGTGAAAGATAATTTAAAAAACAATCCCCTTTCACGAGCTGTCAAAATCCCCTTTCGCCAGGCGATCCCCTTTCATGAGGTGTCAAAATCCCTGTTTATGAGTCAATCCTTGTTCATGAGAAAGGGCCATCTGGTCCTGAAATCACGATCAAAGATTTTGACAGCTCGCGAATGAGGATCGGCTCATAAAAAGAGATTTGGACAGCTCACAAATGGGGATTTTGACAGCTCATGAAAGGGGATTAAAAAAAACAATCCCCTTAAGTGAGCTGTTAAAATCCCCATTCGCAAGCCAATCCTTGTTCGCGAGGTAGGGCCATCTGGTCCTGAAATTGTGATCAAGGATTTTGTCATCTCATGAACAAAGATCATTAGCGAGTGACAATTAAAGATTTTTAAAATTGAAAACAAAACAAAATTGAAGCCATGGGTTTATATAGGGTTTCTCCCTGAACACAACCCATACTAGTAACACCACACAACACACCCATGGGAGGAGTTATAACACTTTATTTCTGGGGAAAACTGAAAACAAGATGGCAGCTCGTGAAAGGGTTTTTTTCCCTCATGAATGGGGATTTTATAAATCCCCATCCGTGAGGTAACAAAATCCTTGATCGTGAGCCCAATCCCTATTTGGCAAAATGTACATATAAACCTGACACTGAACTGAGCATGCTCAGAGCCCAAAAATTCAAAATTGAATAACTTTGGAAAGGATTAATATTTTTTCACCAAATTAATGCTGGTTTGTTCTGTGGGACACCATCTTTCTATCCTGAAAAAGTCAAAATTCCAAACAGTGTGGCCGTAGTGCAGTGGGCAAAAATCACCAAAAAATTGGAAACAAAAAAGTGAAAAATGCATTTTTTGGTGCTTCGCTGCATGAAAACCACACATCTGATCAAAGCAAAACCTGACCTATCAAGAGATATATCATTCAACACCATGCACTCCGAATTTCATGCAAATCTGTTGAATAGTTGCAAAGTTATTAACTTGCAAAATTTGGGGTTTAACATTAAACTGCTTACTCGAACTCTAACTATAGGATGCGACCACCCATATAACATATATATTATATATATATATATATATATATATATATATATATATATATATATATATATATTATATATATATATATATATTCTCTGATTCTCTATCTATTCTGTGGGAAGCTACTGAATTGTGGGTAATTGGAGGACTGCCTAAGCCTGGAGGCAGGTTCGGTGGCACACTAAGAGTGTTTGGGGCTTTTTTATACTTTTAAGGTACACTGTATCACTCATTAGCATTTGTCAGTGGACTGAAGCCTTATAAAGGCTGTTTTACTTTTAATGGAACACTTCTGTAAAATGCTGAAACAGGAAGTCCTGTGGACCGCAACTTCTGGTTTTCAGCTCTGTTTTTTTATGTTGGCGCGCTTGCGCAGCCAACATCTTGTGGCAGTGGGGATTTGGAGGTATGGCCGCTGTTGGGTGAATGCAGGGCACGCATCAGTAGGTGCGTCCCTCATTCCCCAATCAGCCTGCATGCCAGCACCACACCATGCATGCTAATGTGGAAAGCACATCTAAGGAAAGGTCCGCTACAATCTGAGCAAAGCTCGTCAGACGCAGTGGACCCTTCCTACCTGCTCGCCACATTAGCTGCATGGTGGGTGGGCGGGCGGCTGCCCAACGGCTGACTTCGGGGGTGCCCAATCCCCCTGCTGGCTCACTGTGGCTGCACAAATTTGCCGACGGGGGAGCCCACTTCCCGTCGGCATAAAGCAGCACCTCCCATTTCTTATATGCCGAGGAGTGCCCAACCTCCCCTCGGCTCTTGCCTTCCCCACTTTCATTGTGTGCAGACGGGGATCCCACCCCTGTCAGACAGAAGAAGCCCCCGCATTTCTTATATGCTGAGGGGGTGCCCAATCCCCTCGGCTCTTGGCCTCCCTCCTCCCCACTTTCATTGTGTGCACGACGGAGTGCCCAATCTCTGTCGGCATAACTCCCCCCATTGTGTGACGGCAAGGGTGCCCAATCCCCTGTCATCTGCAGCAACCCCCCCCAAAGCAGTTAGGTGGCACACTGGGAGCCCATCCCAGCGTGCCAAGTCCCCTGAAAAAAAAAACTGTCCTGCGATGTTAGTTTTTTTTTTCTTCCCTGTAACATAAAAACGGTCCCTCGTAGTCTCCTGCCCCACACCCACACCCACCCACTGGGCACCCTGCCTCCCCACACACCCCCACCCCATACTTACCTCCGGAGTCTAGTGCGATGATCTTCGGTGGACCAGGAACACGTCTGCACTCTTCAAAGCCAACCGAAAACTGAGGAAATGCCGGTAAGCTGTATAATGGAATGAATAGGGTTTTTTCAACTTTACTGCATATCTCGGGCATTTTTTGAAATTTTGGCACCAAATTTTCAACATGGGATTTTTGGGACCCCTCCTCATGAATTCTATCACTGTCATGGCATTAATTGTCCTCGAAATGTGATTTTGCAGTCACTGCATGGAATAACCTTTTGGGATCCATTAATGAAATGACAGTGCCAGTGTTCATGAGGTGGTCTCTCAAAAAGCCTATGTTCCAAATTTGGTGGAAAAAATCCAACAAATGCCTGTTTTACGAGCATGCATTGCGCAGTTGCTACGCAGGCTCATAACTTCACAAATTTGCAATATTTTCACACCAGATTTTCAACATTGTCATTTTTGTACACCTCCTTGTGAACAGTACAGCTGTCATTTTCCACATCCTGCCCAAAATGTGTTTCCGCACTTCTGGAGCACAATAGCATGGTCGCTGTGGGAAATCAGTGTTTGGGCCACATTATGAAAATGACAGTGACACAGTTCATGAGCAGAGGTC
This sequence comes from Neoceratodus forsteri, assembly GCA_016271365.2. NCBI lineage: Eukaryota > Metazoa > Chordata > Ceratodontiformes > Ceratodontidae > Neoceratodus > Neoceratodus forsteri. The sequence goes on along the minus strand of CM057449.1, from coordinate 533,197,906 downwards.
CTAAAATGCCTATGTTGAAAATTTGGTGAAGATAATCCATAAAATGACTATGTTACGAGCGTGCGTTGGCAGATTGCATGCACACTCGTGCTGTCGTGCATCTGTGATATTTTCACTCTGGATTTTCACCATTGGCATTTTTCCACACCTCTTGATGAACAGTACAGCTGTCATTTCACATATCCTGCCCAAAATGTGTTTTCTCACTTCCGGCACAGAATAGCATGGTCGCTGTGTGAAATCACTTCTTGGGACAGTTTGAGGAAATAACAGTGACACTGTATATGAGCAGAGGTGCTAAAATGCCTATGTTGAAAATTTGGTGCCGAATGCCCATAAAATGACTGTGTTCCAAGCACGCATTGCATATTTCCCACGCACCCCTTGTAACTTCACAAATTTGCTATATTCACTGCCACATTTTCAACACTGCCATTTTTTACACCTCCTTATGAACTGTACAGCTGTCATTTTTCACATCCTGCCCAAAATGTTTTCCTGCACTGCACTACCAAAGCTAATGCCAGCACGACAACATTCGGCATTGACAAATGCTTGTTTATTTTTGAAATTACTCTTTATTCTACCCCCCTCGCTGGAGCCCCACTCTGTTGGAAGTCGCACACACACACAACCCCGCTTCGCTGCCTTACCTGTAACTTGGTGGACCCCCATAGAGCTGTGGCTCTACCCCCAGGCGGGTATGAGGTGGGGCCCGTACACCCCGAGAATTCAACTTTTTCGTCGGGTCCCTCCGGTGGTCAGGCAGAGAGGAGCCATTAGGGTCTGCTTAGGTGCTCCTTCTTCTCGGTGCTCCAGCTTGTTTTTCTCCTGTTCTAGAGGAGTGACACGCACCCTGATGTCATGGCGTCACCGCCGACATCACCACTCCCCAACCCTCTCTGTATGCATCAACGCTTGCTGTGCCTCTGGCCTCTGCCAGAGGCCAGAGGCCAGTCAAGCACCGAGCTTGGATCCCCAGCACTGAGCTTGGATCCCCCCTTCCTCCCGGGAGAGGAGAGCTGTCCTCCAGATGCTCAATCCTCTCCCCTCCCTCCCTGCCAATCCCCAATGGCCTGGGCTCATTCCCGAACCCATGTCACCAGCATGGCACGAGGTGTGGCATCCAGTGCCTCAACCCTTAGTGCCACTGGGCCGGTTCTTTTTCAGTTCTGTTTAACTGCAGCATAAGCGAGCATCAGTTTGCAAGAACAGGAGGAGCTGCTGAACCCCAGAAACTGGGAATCTTACCACCTGAGCTTATGATACTGCCCCTTAACTACACTATACCTAGCTCTCTAGAAAAGCAAATGTAGGCCCCCTCTGGGAGCTTACACCTAGTCAGTCTCGGTGTTTTGCTTGCCTGGTCTCCGGGGCCACCTGCTGGATGTAGGGGTTGAGAGGACAGGGGCTATATAAGGGAGGTTTTGGTGCCTTTTAGGGGACAGCAGGCTGGGTGAGGAAGGAGTCAGAAGTCTTGACCAGTTTTGGGCTGGAGGACTGAGATTCAGGGCCAGAGTGGGGTGATTGTCACCCCAGCCCACCGCCCTTGAAGACTAACACATGGAGTTATCGGGACCGTAATGGTGCTTCTGTAGCACAGCCTGATTTGGGGACTGCCACATCATGTTTATGGGAGCCACGGCCTGGGGAGAATTGGAGCCTGCAACCTGACCCCTGGCACCAGAGCAAGATGGCGTGGGGGGGGTTCCCACAAGTTAGGCTTGGTGGTTGCCATAGGATCCTGGTGCATGGGTCGGTGGTGGCAGCCCAGCTCACTGGTGATGTAGTGGTGGCAGCCTGTGTCCTGTCACCACTGGATTGGTTCTGTGTCTGCTTTGTGTGACAGTTTGAAGGCCCATAAGAGTCCCAGCGCCATGGGTTTGAGATCGCCTGGAAGAAAGTCGGCTGTGGGTTGCCTACTGTAGCGTGGTATTAACTGGATGTAAAAGAGGGAGGCATTCAAAGAGAGAGAGATGTTCCCTGAGTGATTGTTATGTAAAGTTAGTTCTGGAGGGAGTTTTGGGAGCTACCTGTTATAGGACTGTTTGGTCGAGGAACAAACTTGCCGCCATCATCTGATAAGAGCCTGATTCGGCTCCCTGGAGTGCCTGCATCAGGTCTCTGGATCAGTATGCTGTATGTTGGTCTTGGCCAAGCATATTTATGGACTGCCCACCATATTGTGCTGCCCCTACTCTCAATAGAGTAGCTATTAAATTTTGTCCAGTTAAATCAGTTCTGGACCTTTTAGTCAGTTGTGAACAATGGATTTAATTACTGCTGTGCCTTGTGAGTGTACTAACCAAGTTTTAAACCCCCACAGCTGCAGTGCGCCTCAAGGACTGTCTGCACCACTGGAACATCCATTGCTGACCCAGATAATGAGCAAGTTCTGGACTGTGTGTTTGCCTGCACAGGGCCCCCCAACCCCAGCAACGTTAGACGTACCCCTAGACCTCGGGGGGAAGGGCTTACAATGAGGGCTCTCGCCTGGGATTTTTTTTTCTTTACTTTTTATTTATAAATTTTATGCAGTAATATAGCACAAAAACATTCTGTGCAATGCAATACATCACAAAATAAGCAACAGTAGAAAGATATACAGATATGTGATCCATTACAACCTTTGGTACAAGATATGTGGTAATTCCAGCTCTCAAAAGCTTTTTAGCACAACATTATCCTATTTGGCTGTATGCTATCAATGCTAGTTGTGAAAATTCTATTTAGTACCTCAGCACATTTAAAAAATAGGACCAGGGCTATAATGCCCTTTAGTTGACATATACTCCTTTGTTTATAAAACTCCTGTATTATGTCCCAGTACGCTCCCTCAGCATCCACATTAAAGAAAGAAAGAAAAGGCATATTTTTAGTAAATCATTTCCCCCAGACCTTTCATATATTCATATTATTTTCTCAATTTCTGCCCGAACCTTCCTTAGATTACTGGAAAAAAGACCAAAAACAAGGGATTTTCTCAACAATTAAGTATATATCCGAATGTTCCAGAGTAAACATCCATTGACTCAATATTTCTATGTCCCTTATCACCTAAAATCAGCCAGTCTATTATCATTATCCAACACCCCTCTAGAAAGTAAGGGAACCGATTGCATAGCTTTTCTTATTAAATCAAAAAGAAAGTTACTCTGGCAAGAAAACAAAGGCTCGCTCGTTTTATCCAAATTCAAGTGTCCTCCACCTCCGAGCGGACAAGGAATCACCTTCTTGAGCCGCTTTTTCGACCTCCAACTTCTCAGCCAGTTTCTTAGCTTCTTTAGGCTCTGTATATATGCATAATTTCCTTCCCACCATGACATGGAGTTGAGTCGGCATCAGCATGTTGTTGGGAACATCAAGGGCTCGTAGGCACCTCCTGACCACATCATATCCCTTAATTCTCCTCATGTGGGTTGAATAAGGCAGGTCGGGGAAAAATAACACCTTTGCACCTTCCGATTCCAAACTGTGGTGCACCCGTACTGTCTGAAGAATTTGGTCCCGCACCACCATGGAAGTGGTGATGAGCATTACCGTTCTTGCCCCTTCGGTAGATGCCGGTCTCTGGACATTATCTCTGTAGGCACACACAATCTGGTCCTGCAAATCCATCCCCAGAGTCTCCTACAACCAATTACTTAAATAAAGGGGCAAATCTTCTCCCTCTGCACCTTTTGGTAGTCCTATTATCCGGACATTAGCTGCCCGTGTTAAATTCTCCAAATGCACCAATCTAGAGTGCAACAGAGACTGCTCTTTCACAAAAATGGCTGCTGTGGCCTGGGTCCAGGATGAGGATCTTTTGGCCTCTTGCGCTTTTTCCACCAAATTGTCCAACTTTTGTTCCACCTGCACCAGGCGAGTGTTGTAGCCATCCATTTTTTCATCGATGCGCTGAACAGTTTTAGTTAAGTAATGCAGATTGTAGAGATTCCAGCATTGCCGGGCTAGGCTTCTCAACCATTGCCTCCGCAGTGGGGAGATTTACAGGCGAGGGTGGCAGTCTGGAAGCCTCACCATGTGGAGCGAAGAAATTAGATTTTTGCTCAATGTTCTTCCTCCCCGTCTCCACAATTTTAATATCCCCTGAAACAGCTGGACACCAGAGATCTAGTGGAGCTATTCAAAAGGTCAGTTCAGGCAAAAAGATTAAGAAATAGACTATAAATTAGACATTGAAATGGAAGCTCCCTGGAGGAGCGTGCTATCAGACAGATAGCTAGCCACGCCCCCTCCCCAGGATTCGTAGCAGGTCATAATGTTGCACGCTTAATAGCGTACGACATTATAGCTAACCCGGTGCAGCGCTGCACTAGTGAGTAAATGGTGCAATAGCATGTATACTGCTGTACGTGGTATTGCACCATTCCCATTTTCCCAGGCAGAGGATAAGACCTCTGTTGGGAGTGGATTCTGCTGACCAGCTGCTGTGGCTCAATGGACTGAGCCACAGCAGCAGGGAACCCAGGCAGTGCTTCTAGGACCGGGTTTGATTCCCAGTCCCAGAAATTTTATTTTTTCACTTTGTCCACTCCTCGACCAGACCTTCCAGATTTGAGAATCTATATTGGGGGTTCGGGTGTAGTCCCCTATAATGGGGGGGTGTGGGGTGGAGCCCCCACAGAAAGAAAGATATGCCACATGGCAAGAATCTCGCTGTATCGGCAGCGCGATTGTGCCATGCGGCATAGTGTTGTGCGTGGTAATGACTCCGTGCCCCCAGGATTTGATTTTGGGGTGCAGGAGCTTACCTGGACTGAGATTCAGGATGATGCAGTGATGAGAGACTGTTTTGGCTTTTTGGAGCGGGATTCTGTATTTCATGAGCCCACCATCTTTTTTTTTAATTTTATGTTCATTGTTTATGAAAAAGAACATAGACAATATGCATTTTCAAGGTGCAAAGGCATAGAAAGCATTATACAGAAAGGGTGTACTTAGGAGCTAGGAACTTCTTCCCTTTGTTACATCATTGGGGAGTATCTCTAAAATACAAAATAACAATGTCTGTAAAAGTTTCAGAAAAAGGGTATGTCCAATAAGTACCTGAGTGAAACACTCCTGCATAGGTGATAATGACCACTCACAAGTCCATGTAGAAAGTGAATAAATCCCAATAATCAAATTCAACGGCTTTCACAGAAGTGTCCACTGACAACAGCTCAGTTGTGGAAATAATAAAAGGAAATGGAACAGTCATGCATGGCAAATGCCTGTCCCTCTGTAGTTAATACTGTAATATGCCGAAGTTAGAGGTGTCCCCAGTTATCCCAGTAGTCTCCAGTTTACTCCCCAGCTGCTCAGCAAAGTGCCCAGTGCACTAAATGTATGTAAAAAAAAAATTGGGATTTTAATGCAGCTCCAACAACAATGGCATGGATGGAATGATGTGCTGAGCTGCTCATGCACAGCATTCCACCCCAACCATTCTAGAACCAGAAGCTGTGGTTTTAAAATTTCAGTTGGTTTTTAGGGTAGTTCCTGCCAGCTGTGGAGAAGAGAGGATGCAGACAGTTAAGGGGAACCAGGAAAGGCTTACTTGGAGTGTTGAAGCCATTCCCCGAGGGCTGTGCTGTGTGCCTGCTCTAGCTTCAGTTGGTGAAGTCATCCAGAGACTGCTGTTTGGTCCGTGGTGCCATTGGGGCACCGAAAGTAAAGAGAAAGTGTCCGGTGTGGCTGTTGGGCTGAGAGCCCCGTCCGTTTATTTATTTTTGCCCCTATTTTAATTTGAAAAGTTTCTCAGTCCTACCTTGGCATCTTTACCAGTGCCACATCACCGTCCTGCTTGTCAGCCTTCCAGAGGCCCCCAGAATGCCCGTCACATTGCCTGTTCACCCTCCCACTGCCAGTATACCTCCCACCTCCTGATCCCAGTCCAGCAGCCAGTGGAGTAGTGAATCGGCAGCAGTACACAAGTCATGCTGTCCGCCTGAAGGGAAATAAAGACTGTTTTTATGTTAATTTATTTCTTTAGTGCTAGGTGCCCTGGAGGAACGGCTGAGCACCACACAGGGAGATTGTGTGCAAGGACCCTAAATTAATTATTCAAGAGGGGCAGGGTGCACTGACACCCTTGGAAGGAGCCAACAGATAAGGCCAAGGGAAAGGCCTTTGAATATTGATAAGGGGGCTGGAACAAGGCACAGCAGAAAAGGAAAAGTGACAGGAGGATCCCTGAGCCAAAGGAAATTAAAGGGGCCCTGTCCAAGTAGGCCCATAGGATTTAAAGAGCCGCAGCAGCAGACCCAGATCTTAAAGGGGCCCATTAGAAGTCAGCCAGCCTGAAGTTTTAAAGGGACCAGGCTACAAGGTGCCCAGTGTAAAGGGATAAGTGACAGCAGGCTCAGCGAGCCATATGGATTTAAAGGGGCCCAGCCACTGTCAGGCTGTTCGGGGAATTAAAGGGGCAAGTCCGGCCCAGTGCAAAAAGGGATGAGCCAGGCCCAGTAACGTAAAGGGCACCAAGCCCTGTAGTAATTAGGGCACCAGTCCCTCTAGTAATTAGGGCACCAGACCCAATAGTAATTGGGGCACCAGGCCCTGTAGTAATTAGGGCACCAGGCCCACAGATGGTAATTAGGGCATGAGGCCCAGCAAAGTGAAGGGCACCAGGCCCAATAGTAATTAGGGCACCATGCCCACTGCTCTCACAGATCTAAATAGGGCACGTTAGGCCCATGTCTACTAATCAAATTTAGGCCCACCTTCCTTAAAGGGGCCTGTTCAATGGGAAAGTCACTGAGATTTAAAGGGGCCTGGTTACGCAATAGCCTTCCAGAGAGTCTATTCTTCACTGTAGTGTTTCCACAGTAACAGGAGAACCCGATTTAGCTAAAGGACCCCGTTATAGTTAGGTCTACCAGAGCTAGGGTTGAATCAGTACACTAAATTGCTTGTATATTTGCTGTGGTCTGGACATTGAGACTGTATATTTATTGACCTCTACAGTAGGAAATGAGGCTTTGTTTGCATTTGCCTGTATTACTATTCAGCCTATGAACATTATTGAGTGTCAGAACTGCCTTACATTGCTTTGTGCCAGCATTTCAGTGCTGGACAACCACCTGAATTAGTCTTCAACTGTCTGCAGAGTCACTTCACCCAGGTGCAATCCTGTCAGTCTTCTCCTATCCTTCAAGAATCATCCTGCAGTGCATCCAGAAGCAGACAACAGCCAATCCACAAAGAGCAGTACCACAGTCTTCTCAAAGTTGCATCGTTCTGTTTATTTTCTTCTTACAGTTTCCCAGTACGGGTTGGCCCAGTGCAGAAGTCTGCAATCCGTTTCTTGTTTTCACGTCTGCAGTGGAGTACCATTCAACTTGTCAATGTCAGTTTCTCGAGTGACATTCGGTTTGTGTTTTTGGTGTGTCCTGGCTCGTCCGGCCGTGGACTCCAAGTTTGGATGCAGTTCAATGTTCGATTTATTGTTTTGGTTAGTGCCTTGGCTCGTCTGGCCTTGGGACTCAGAAGACTGACGCACTTCGATGCCCAGAGAAAGTGGTTGCTGGAGTCCAAGAGTGGTCCAGAGGTCCAGTTAAGTGTGGTTGTCAGCCAGTGTGTGTCTTTAGGCCACAGGAAGTCCTTCCCTGGAGTCCAAGAGTGGTCCAGAGGTTCCAGTTCTCCCGATCTAGTGTGTTCATCAGTCCAGATTGCATCTTCAGTCCAGAAGCAGACTCTTGGTCCTTCTTGTTCTTCTTCTTCATCTCTTCACTTGGCAATCCAGAAGCGGACTGTGGCCAGGTGGGTTGCATTGCTTCTTCCTTCCAGGCAGTCCAGAAGCGGACTGCAGCCAGAATTTGTTCCCTTCCTGGTGGCCCTCAGTGGGTTCTTAGCCGAAAAACTCTTGCACTTATAATCCGGCAACCATAGAGAGGTGGGGTGTGGCCGAGAACCTATGGTCTGTTAAACCCTCTCTGTATGCCTTAGCTTCGACAACAATTTCCAGAACCCCCACTGGCAAGTAAGTGGAGTCATTCCACCGTTCTTTCAACGACAGAGAAAACCTGCGTGCTCGAACTGCAAAACTTTTACTGTGAAAAAACAAAGTTCTGAGGCCTGCACCTGGGAGCTGTGTTTGGCGAAAGCAAGTAAAATGAAGAGAGTTAAATGCCAGCACAAGCTACTAACAGCCACGTCCACAAACTGTAGGACTATTGATTTTACCACAGGCAGAGGAAAAAAGGAATCAAAAGGCCTTCTTTAAAGTGCTACTACAAGGGCTCCATTTTATTCAAATGCACAACGCTTTCATATACAGCTGCCCCCTCTTACAGCAAACAAGTTCCTGACGCGTTTCACACCCCCTAGCGCTTAGTCATAGGAATAACATACAAACCATACAGTGCCAATAAATACTGTGTGTTTTTAAAGTGACAGTGCACAATTGCGTACATCTTATATTACCACATTTAAAAACTTCTATTAAAAACATTTCAAATTCTTATCACCTGTAATGCAAATAGAATTACAAACAGATATTTCTTATAGTTATTACTATAAACTATTGCTAAAAAATAGTTTAGAACTTTACTGTTTAACCATTTTAGTTTTAGTTTTACAACTATTATTTTGTACACCAGTGTCCTCCTCCAATTTTTACTGTACAGACTTTTCTTGTAGCATTCGAGTGGTTATATTCTAAAAACTTTGTTTAGAAAGAGGTGCACCTCAGGGTGGAAGTAGATATCTGAGGATAGGAAAGATGCTCTTACAGAGCAGCTGTTACAGTTGATTGACCCAGTCTGACATCTTACAATATAGAGTTTCCCTCCTATTGGGAAATATAGATAGGATGCTCTTACAGCGTAGCTGTTACAGCCAATTATTTCATTGTTCCTCTTACATGGAGTAGTAATTTATGTATGTGATGATTATCCCTCTCTCTTGTCCCCACCCTATGGTCAGTTGCTAATAAACTAGTTCCTTCTCCACTCGTGCCTCCTGCCTCTCCATTTTGGTGAAGAATTACATCACGTAGCCAAATAGGAAAAGAACTGCCTTACCACCTGAGTGGATGGATGTGAAGAGTCTGACATTCTTCTTGGCACACCTCACTTGGTCTGAACAACAACAGTGGTCACCACAACTATCTCTCTCTAGAACTACTCTAAGTCTTCCTCCTAGTAATAGCAAGTCCCCGACTCACTTCATCTGGAGTCACGGACAGGATACATGACTTCCATCTACTCAGTTCTTTACCAAGCCACTACTTTTTCAGCTCACTTCATCACAACATATATACAGGGTAACCTTTGAATAACAACAGTACAGTGTGAGATATATATTAGTACAGCATATACTTAACACAAAAACATAGTGCCATTTAAACAGCCCAAGCCATTCAGCAATAAACACAAGCCATACTATAACAGTAATTATGAAAGAGATACTAAGAATCGCCACTCCTGATTGGTCGGGAGCTGCTTTCAGTTGGGCTGATATCCAAGCACAATGGCCTGGCTGAAAGTACACCCAGGCCAACAGACTGACCACTCACCTTTCGAGAGGTCTGCTTCAACTGACCCGCCACACAGAGAGTGGATTGCACCTTCGCTTTTTTCCTTTTGCATGGGGGGAAGAACGGAAACAAATCTAAATCTTGTCATTCCTTACAGGCTCCTGTCTCCCCAGTGTCACAAATCCTGTTGCTCCACTCACCAAACACATTTTTTTTTAAGTTGAACTTTCATGAATTTCGTTAAGCGCAGCACCTACACCGCTCATCTTGATGGGCTCCAAGTCTTGCGTATGCTGCACCAACATAAACCGCCGATTACTATTATTTTTTTTTTTAAACAAACAGTATACCTCCCAAACTGCACAGTGCTGCCTCCTAAAACACCAACAAGAGTCAAATGTGGCCAGCTCAATGTTGATGCCACACACTAATAGCTACCACCAAGATCCCACCAACAGTGCAGACGAAAGCAAACTCCTCTGGCATGACTCAGTAGATGCTGAACCCATATACACAACATTAGTATCACCTGCTGGCAATGAGAAAAACACAAAATTAAACTTGGACTACTTTTTTCTTCTGAACTATTTTTTTTTTAATTTGTTACAAGTTTTTTCTTTGAAATGTATTAAAAAACATTTTTTAATATTGTATACTCTTTACTAATAGGGACCCATTTCATAATCACAATAAGGCACTCTGGGGGGGGGTCATGGTGGGATAACAGCCCTTCTCAGGTGGTGGAATCACTCGACTTCGCCTTGTGCTTTAACCCACCCGAGGCGGGCCATTATCCCACCATAGCGCCCTCTTGTCAAGCCTCATTGATTAAGTATTAATGCAAAACAGGACTAATACCACAGAGGGAAAACATCACGTGGAAAAACAGCTTAAAATGGAATTTTGAACTAGTGAAGGTGAGGCAGACAGAACAATTAACAATAAATGTCAATCTCCTTCACCGGCAGTGTCTTCTTCAGTGCCCCTACTGGTGAAGTCAGTCTTAATTTTGAGTAGACTCTTCCCTGCTTCGGCCAGATCAGTAAATAGATTAGTCTTACTGGCATATACAATCCAGAGTTTAGCAGGGAATAAAAGAGCATGTGAAATTCCCAGTTGCTTCAGTTCGACTCGCACTGCATCAAAGGATTTTCTCCATTGCCGTGTCGCAAAGGAGAGGTTGGGAAAATAGAAAATGTGAATACCATCCAAGAGCTGGATTTGGCCATTTTCTTTAGCTGCCCACAAGATCCAATCCTTCACCAGGGGGTCCCACTGTAATAATAAGGATGACCTGAGGCATTCCCTCTTGTGCAGGGTGGTGATATGGGGTAATTCAGTAAGCCCTGATAAGGGCACCCGCTGCCTGAAATCCAAACATAGTGACCAGAGTAGAAAGAACAAAGGCCATCAAATCAGTGCCCTCTCGCTCCCCTGGTACTCCTAACAGATGGACATTGGACTGATGGGTCCCATTCAAGGGGGCACAATTTGAAGATAGAGGGGGGACGACTCAGAGGTAATGTGAGGAAGTATTTTTTCACAGAGAGGGTTGTGAATGCATTGAACAGCCTCCCTGAGGAGGTCGTGGAGTCAAGAACAGTGGGGGAATTCAAGAATGCATGGGACAGACATAAGGCAGTCCTAGTGGGGGTAGGAGGAAGTAAGCTGTTGGTTAACTAGGATCTGCAGCTTATCTGTTAGGTAGGAAAATGGGCAGACTGGGTGGGCCAAGCGGTCCTTATCTGCCGTCAGATTCTATGTTTCTATGTTTCTATTCTCCAAATGCTCCAGGTGATAGTGCAAAAATGTGTTTTCCTGTATGAGACCCGCCATCGCAGTTACAGCTTTTTCAGCTAGTGACTGTACCTGCTTTGAGTCAGAGGCCATGACTAGATCCAACTTAGTTTCCACTGTGGTAAACCACACAGTGAAACTATCCACTTTTTTGTCCATCTCTTTAAGGAAGGCTTCAAGGTCCTTAGCTGCCTTCAACACTGTGCCAGTCAAAGGTTCTACTTCAGCGCCATGCTGCTGGCCTTGTTGCTGCATAATTTTAGGACAGCCCATGTCTCCAGGACAAAACTGATGGGAACCAGAAGAAATATAGTATTCCCAAGCAGTCAGGCTGATAAAAAGCAATATTCCATAGCGTTTCCACCAAAGTAAGAAAAATATAGTTTATAAATTGAATTGAGCTGCAGTGGAGTGGAGATCCTGCAGAAGACATCCGATTTGGTTGGCTACTAGCCATGCCCCCCCCCCGGCCCGTGAGCCCTCCATCTTGAACTGTGGATCTTCGCACCATTTAGGAAGAGGAGCCATGTGTCTGGACATGGACTTTGAAGCCTGCATAATTTAGGCATGCAAATTAGCTGGAGCCCTGCTGTGATTGAGTGGAAAGTGTGAGAGTCGAGGAAAGAGGTCAGCGCCCACATGGAGTGGGTGCCATTTTGCTATGGGTGCAAGGACAGAGAAGCTATCTGCAGTGCAAGCATTTGAAAAAAGAGAAAGGGAGATTTCTAATTTTTTGAACATAGAACTGTTGGAGAGAGCCATGGCAGAGGCCCCTGAACCCGTTGGAAAAGAGGTGACACTACCATCAGCATTGTTGTCCTGGTTGTGGAGTATGGTAGAAAAGAGCAGCTCACAGGACCATTGCACCATTTGTTGCACCTCAGGAGCAGATATGAGAAGCCTGCCTGTACACCTTCAGTGTTCCTGAGGTGCAGCCCCACCATATCACCCACCACTTCAACTGCATGTGCCATCCTTACAATGGTTACCCCCACCTCTACTAGCCTGGACACTTGGGAGGAAATGGACAAGGCTGTGACTTAGGTGGCACTGGAGGAGAAAGGTACTAGATGTCTGCCAAGTCCTTCTCCTCCCTCAGATCTTGCCCCTCCCCGTGGCAGAGCGAGAGGCTGCAGTCGGGTATCTTCGCCCGTGGACAAGGCCCCCGTGAAAGGCCCCACAGCAGCAGGTTTCCCTTCACAGACAGTGAAGGCTCGCTCTGCCCCTAAAAAAAGTGAGAGGCGTGATGTGGAGATTGAGGAGGTCATCTCGGATGGAGGCTCCAACGATGAGACAGAGACATTGGCCATTCCGGGGGCCACACCAGAGGATCCAGGTGTCACTTCAACCTCTTTTGTTTATGAGGACACAGTTTGGGAGTGGAATATCCCTTGACCCTACCAGTTCCCCTCATTCAGGTATCTGTATACCATCCCCCTGTTGGCTATGGTCTGTAAAAACTGGCATAAAGACTTGGACAACCTAATACCCTCAGGCCCCAGGGTGCTGAAATACACTTCGGGGAGTTGGCTGCAGGATGGGACAGCCCTTAGGACCAGCATCTGTAGCATCCTCGATTGATCCCATGCAGAGCAGTGGGTCCACCGTAGGATCCATAAAGAGTACCCTGGTGAAGAATTTCCATATTTGTGTGAAAGAGTATGGGACATCATTGAGGAGAGGTGAGAGGATTCTGTTTACCAGGGAGCCCTGGACAAGGTGAGTACCCGCTGGAAGATCAGCCCATCAGACCAATCCATGAACCAGCAAAAACGTCATCAGGCAGGCCAAGTCAATGTATGCTCTCACGATGTGGACTGGTACCCAGCGGTTCAGTTAATTTATTTTTTTGTGGAAGTCAAATACTTCCATGAGTGAAAATCTGGAAGTCATTCCAATTTTTTGGAAGTCAAAATACTTCTCAGATCCCACAGTTTGAAAGACAGTATTCTAAGAAGGATCAATTTATGGATGCTAATACAAATATTAGCTATAAAATGCAATTTATTTTAGACAAATCCATAATTCCTTAACTTTTGTGCCTTCAGTTTTGGAAGTCATCCAATTTTGCTTTTACATTTGGAAGTCAGTGACTTCCTCCCCCTTTAATTTGGAATTTTTTGCCTTATTTTTTTGGCGTCAAATACTCCCAAAATGGAGTTAACTGAAGCCCTGCTGGTACCACACTATGTAAAGCATTTGCAATGATACAGGATGTGGAAGATCTTCATACCAAGTATTACATCATAAGCCAAGATTCGTCTGGGGAGGAGATCACTAAACCGGATCTGAAGTACTATTTCCTCAAGACCACACCCAGAAGGCACAACCTGGCAGAGCAGCTGCACCCCTCTTAACTTGCAGGACTGTAATGCAGCTACCACCCCCCCACTTCAGTTTCATTGGTCGACTTCACCGAGTTGGACTGTTTCCCTGGGTGAGATCAGCTCTTTGGGAACAAAAAATCTTGTTTCTAATGTTTACAAATGTTTAAAGGCAGAATAGTTAAAACAGTTTGCCTTGCCTGCAAGCGTTGTTCAGCTTTGATGAAAGGATGCATCTCATTTTTAGACTTTCACAGACTATCAATGGGACTAAAACTGTTGTTTCAGTGGCAGTATCCTGGTACTGCATATTCTAGTATGAGTGGTGTGAGGGTGTGTGCATGAGTGTACATATGTGTGTGTGGTAGTAAGTTAGACAATTGTGTTGAACAAAAGGGGGGTATACATGTTTCCCGCTGGTACTGGTTCCCTAATGTGTTTGTGTTGCCATGTTATTTGATTCCGTGTGCCCCTTGTTTGGGTGTCCCTTGTTCATGAAAGATTTTAAAGTTTGTGCTAATAACTGTGTGGTTGGTCTCCATTTGGCCTCCTCAATGGTGGCAGCAGGATATGACAACTTGAGAAGTCAGTATGCTGGAGGGACACCACTACCCTAGTACCAGGCAATCCACCCTTGGGAACTGGTGGATGGGTCACCTGGGCCCTCAGAGAGTTAGCTTGGGTACAGTTGTATAGTAGTGTCCTTGGGTTATTTTTTGAGGTTCCCACCGTTACGGCCGTATTACAGCTCTGCCATGGGACAGCTGGGTGGAGAGAGTGCACATGTCTCCTGCCAGTGAGTTTTATGGTAACTGCCTAAGCGTCTACCAGGTGGTGAACATTTTGTTTGGGGGGGGGGAGTGTAAGACCCATCTTGGAATTTACATCTAGTTTGTCCCAGAGTTTTGCTTGCCTAATCTCCATAGCCTCCTGCTGGTTAGAGGGGTTGGGAGGCCAGGGGCTATAAAAGGGAGTTTTTGGCACCTTTTAGGAGAGAGCAGGCAGGGTTAAGAAGAAGTCAGAAGTCTCAACCAGATTTGGCCAGAGAGCTGAGGTTCAGGGCCGGAGTGGGACAATTGCCACCCCAGACACCACCCTCAAAGTCAAGCACCTGGAGTCATCAGGGCCGGAGTGGTGCTTCTATAGCATGGCTTGATTTGAGAACCACCCTACCACATTTATGGGAGACAGGGCCCAGGGACAATTGAAGCCTGCAAAGTGACCCCTAGCACCAGAGCAGGACGGTATGGAGGGATCCCCACAAGTTAGGCTTGGCGGTTGTCACAGGGTCCTGGTATTCGGGTTGGTGGTGGCAGCTGGGCTTATTGAGAATTCAGTGGTGGCAGCATGTATCCTGTCACCATTGGATTGGTCCTGTGTCCACTTTGTCCATCAGTTTGAAGTCCCCTAAGAGTCCCATTGCTGTGGATTCAAGACCGCCTGGAGGAAAGTTGGCTGTGGGGTGTTCACTGCTGTGTGGTGTTAACTGGAGGTAAAAGAGGGAGACATTCAGTTGAAGAGAGATGTTCCCTGAGTGATTGTTGTGTAAGCTTAGTGCTGGAGGGAGTTTTGGGTGCTGCCTGCTATAGACCTGTTTGGTCGAGGAATAAACTTGCCACCATCATTGAAACATAGAAACATAGACTTTGACGGCAGATAAGGATTGCTTGGCCCACCTAGTCTGCCCATTTCCCTACCTAGAGGATAAGCTGCAGATCATATTTAACCAACAGCCTATTTCTTCCTACCCCCCACAAAAAATTGCCTTATGTCTGTCCCATGCATTCTTGAATTCTCCCACAGTTTTAGACCCCACAACCTCCTCAGAAAGGTTGTTCCATGCCTCCACCACCCTCTCTGTGAAAATTACTTCCTCACATTGCCCCTGAGATGTCCACCCCTCTATCTTCAAACTGTGTCCCCTTGTTCTTGCACATCTCTTTTTTCTGAAAGATGCTACCCTCTTGGACTTTGTTGATTCCACTGAGGTACTTAAACGTTTCTATCATGTTCCCCCTCTCCCTCCTTTCCTCAAGGGTATACATATTAAGCTCCTTTAGTCTCTCCTCATATGGCTTCTCTTGCGGACCCTGCACCATTTTAGTTGCCCTCCTCTGAACTGCCTCCATCCTGTCTATGTCCTTGTGGAGATGAGGTCTCCATAACTGGACGCAGTACTCCAAATGGGGTCTCACCAACTGTCTCTACAGGGGGATAACAACTTCATGTTTTCTGCTGGTGATGCCTCTCCCTATACATCCCAGTATCCCGCCAGCCCTCCCTACTGCTTTCTCACATTGCTTGCCAACCTTAAGGTCATCTGATATGATTACCCCCAGGTCCCTTTCCATTTCTGTTGTTGTTACTACCCCGTGTAATCTTCCTGGGTTTTTGTTTTCCAGGTGCATTATTTTGCACTTCTTTGCATTAAATCCAAGCTGCCATCCTTCTGACCATTCCTCCAACCTTGCCAAGTCCCTTCTCATCCTTTCCACGCCTCTTTGTGTATCAACCCTGTTGTAGACCTTTGTGTCATCTGCAAAGAGGCATACTTTTCCTTCCAGTCCCTCTACAATATCACTTATAAAGACATTAAAAATGACTGGACCCAGTACTGAACCCTGCGGTACCCCACTAGTAACCCCTCTTTCTTCAGAGTGGACTCCATTTACAATTACCTTCTATGTCCTGTTATCCAGCCAATGTTTTACCCAGGCTACCACCCTGGGACCCACTCCTATGCTGGTTAATTTGACTATTAATCTTTTGTGTGGGACTGTGTCAAATGCCTTGCTAAAGTTTAGGTAGGCCATGTCCACAGCCCCTCCCTGGTCTACTACTTTGGTCACCCAGTCAAAAAAATCAATTAGATTCATCTGACATGACCTTTCTGCTGTGAACCCATGCTGCCTTGGGTCCTGTGCCCCACTGGCTTCTAGGTACTCAACAGTTCTTTCCTTCAGAAGTGATTCCATCACTTTCCTTACCACAGAGGTCAAACTGACAGGTCTGTAGTTTCCTGCCTCTGTCTTGGTCCCACTCTTGTGAAAGGGAATCACATCTGCCTTCCTCCAGTCCTCAGATACCACACCATCCTCCCATGATTTGTTAAAAAGGGTAGTCAGTGGTGTCACTAGTTCTCTGCTTAATTCTTTTAGAATTCTGGGGTGAATTCCATTTGGCCCCATTGTTTTGTCCACCTTCAGTTTTAGGAGTTCTTTCAGAACCCTTTCTTCTGTGAAAGGACTGGCATCGACCCCCTATCCAGAGTGCTTCTGTTAATTGGATTAGGCACCTCCGACACCTCCTCTTTTGTGAATACTGAACAGAAGTATTCATTCAGTATCCCTGCTTTTTCACTGTCCCTTTCTGCCCACCCACCGTCCATTCTACTCAGCCTCACTATCCCTCCCTTTGTCTTTCTACTCTCCATGATATACCTATAAAAGGTTTTATCCCCCTTCTCAACTGAGTTGGCTATCTTTTCCTCAGTTTGGGCCTTTGCTATTCTGACTACCCTCCCTGCTTCCTTCTGCCTTAACTGCTACAGTTCTCTGTCCTGCTCCTTCTGTGTTTCCTTATACTTCCTAAATGCTATCTTTTTTTCCCCTAACCTTCACCGCCACCTCTTTTGAGAACCATAATGGCTTTTTCTTTCATTTTGATTTGTTTATTTGCTTCACACAAAGGCTTGTTGCCTCTGTGATGGCAGTTTTGATATTTCCCCATTGTTGCTCCACCCCTTCTTCTAGCCTGTTTTCTAGAGTGTTTCTAAGGCACTCTCCCATCTTGCCAAATTCAGCCCTCCTGAAGTCCAGAACCCTCACTTTTGTATGGCTTGACTCTGTAGCTGAGTTTATCGTGAACCACACTGTTTGGTGGTCACTTGTTCCCAAATGGCTATCCACTTCTAGATCTGAGATCCTCTCACTCTCCCCATTTGAGAGTATGAGGTCTAAGATTGCTCCCTCACGAGTAGGTTCCAAAACTAGCTGTTTGAGGCATGCCACCTGAAGGGCATCGAGAATGGCCCTGCTTTTGGTTGTGGCTGCAGCAAAGGTGCTCCAGTTAACATCTGGCATATTAAGGTCCCCCATCAACAGTATCTCCCCTTTCTCTGCCATCCTAAGGACGCCTTCTATCACATCCTTGTCCATTCCCTCCCCCTGACATGGGGGTCTGTATACAACCCCTGTGCAGATTGTGGTGCCATTTTCAGTCTCTAAGGTGACCCACAGCACCTCCTGTCCTCTCTGTTTACTCTTTTATTCAGTTGCTTGTATCCCTTCCCTTACGTAGAGAGCTACTCTGCCCCCTCTTCTCCCCTCCCTGTCTCTCCTGTAGGTTGTGTACCCTGGTATGTTAACATCCCAGTCATGATTCTCTGTGTACCATGTTTCTGTGACTGCTACGATATCCAGGCATCCCTCTTCCATCAAGGCCACCAGTTCAGGGAGCTTGTTGCCCAGTCTATGGGCGTTGGTACTCATTAGCCTTCATTTCTTGATGGCCTTACCCCTTTTTACCCCATCCCTGTCCTTATTGCATTTGTCACTCTCTCCATTTACCCCTGCGCTTCTCCCTATCGACATCTCTATGTTGGTGCCTACCTCACTTAGTACCCTGATTTTTTGGTGGGGGGAGGGCTTGGATTTCCCTGCTCCAATCCAGTGTCTCCTCTCTTGGCTAGTTTAAATGCTTGCCAATGGAGCATTTAAACCTATCACCTAGGATCCTGGTTCCCCCTCCTGGACAGATGCAGACCATCACACCACTATAGCCCTGCATCCCTCCAGGTGGACCCCCAGTCCCCAATGAAGCCAAATCTCTGAGCTCTGCACCAGTTTTTCAGCCACTGATTGAACCCCATGGTGTGGAACACCCTAGCCTAACCTGTGCCATAGACAGGCTGCACCTCAGAGAAGGTTACTGTGCATGCTATTTGTCTAAGGCCCCTTCCCATCTCCACAAACGGTTCTTGTCCTGCTCTGATCCCTTTCTTAGCCAGGTCATTTGTCCCTAGGTGGACAATGACATCCAGCTCCCTCCCCTGTGCAGCTGCTCCTGCGATCCTGAGGAATCGCTCCCTGTCCCTCCAAGCCATGGCGCCAGGCAGGCACCTTTCCTCCCTCTCCCCTTCCTCCCCCAGTTCTACCTTCCTAACAATGGAGTCCCCCACCAGGAGTTGTTTCCTTCCCCTGTGGGGTCCCATGCCACCCTCCTGTGGGTCTCCTTTGTAGAGGTTCCCAGCACCTTCCTTGGTCTCCACTGTGGGTGCCTCCATACAGGAACCACACTTTTCCAGAACGGCATAGAAATTGTGGAGATGTACAACTTGAGGGATGCACCTCTGTTCCACCACCCTCAGCCTCCCTGGGTCCACTGTGGTCCAACCATTCCTCTTTCTTGGCAACCTCTGAGGCAACGGCAGTGACCCTGGTGGTCCCTGGGTGGGAGAGGAGGTCCCATAAATCCAGGCCAACTCAGCCTGGAGATGAGCAACCTCCTCCCTCAGCCCAGAGAGGAGCCTGCAGATGGGACAACACCACATCCTCTAGAACATCTCCCGGAAGACTGCTGCTCCACAGCCACTGCACTGCACCACTCCCATCATGTCTTATTTCTGGCCCCCTAACTGTTGTTTGGAATACTTACTCTTTCCTCTGTTTGTTTATTTCTTTTTTTTCTCTCCCTACTTACTTACTGCCTCTGTGCCCTTTTAACTCCTGATCTTCCTGTTCCTGTTCTGAGACAAGAAGTTCCTATATTTCTCAGTAGTCTCCTTACTTCCTCAGAGTCAGACCTCCAGCAGCTACGGGGAGACGGAGAGCTACGAGAGCTATCATCTGATAAGAGTCTGATTCAGCTCCCTGGAGTGCCTGCATCAGATCTCTGGATCAGTATGCTGTATGTTGGTCTCAGCCATGCATTTTTATGGACTGCCCTCCATATTGTGTTGCCTTTACTCGCCATGGTGTGTTTATTTTTGTGTGTAGATAAGGGAAGCTGAAACAATAGCCCTAGTCATTAATTCTGAATAAATATAGGATCAGTATGAGGTGTCAGTTGAGTAGAGCCCAGACTGCAGATGGGGGGGCTTCCCTCACTTCCTAGGTGGTAGGTATACTTTTCCTGAATTTTGGCATAGCTGCTAATAAAATGCTTATCCTGTAACTGTTTCACTGAGATGTCAATACGGTACCTACTTAGAACAAATCCATGATAAGGGTTTGGCATAGAAATCACACAAATTTACATTGGCACCCCAGTAAGGGTCATTATTCACAGACCACAGGAAACAGCATTGGGGCAGGCAAGGATGGTGATCTAACTAATCCCTTACTGTACATTAGCAGAATGAGGCGTGGGGGCCCCACCACTGACTGAAGGCACATAGGGCACCCAGCTGTCACTTCTAAAGTGCAGCCTGACCATAATTTGGCAGATAGGGTGCGGAGACCTAGCTGCTGACTGAAGACACATAGTATGCCGTGGTTCCACCTTTTTTCTTTAGGTGCACTTTTGTTTATTTGTGATCCCAATGGAGGATTACATCTCAATGTCTGTGACCAGCCACAGAACATGGGTCACACAACAGTTTATAGATCTAGACCAGGAAAAAGCAGGTTACTCACCTGTAACAGTAGTTCTAGGAGTGGTATATCATGTACATCCAGTGGTCCTTTCCATTTAAGGCTTGCTGGAATTTCTTCAAGCTGGCTCCCCCCATCCACCCAGTTGGTAACTAACTCAGCACTGCCCCGTGACATCATATCTTACCCACTGGAAGTAAGACCAATGTGCTTCTTGCCAGGGGAGGTCAGGTGGTTCAGTGTGGATGTACATCAAATACCACTCCTAGAACTACTGTTACAGGAGAGAACCGTGTTTTTCTAGGGACGTGGATATGATGTACTATCCACACTTCTGACAGACTCCGAGCAATTCTCCGGGAGGAGGGGCAAGGCATACACACACCCTATTTAGGGAAGAGAGAGTGGAGAACTGAGGCCCCAAAACCAGCATCTTGGCATGACTCAAGGTCAATGTGGTAGTGGGAAATGAAGATGTGTGCTGACTTCCAGGTAGTAGCCCTGTAGATTTCCTGGATAGGGACATCCCTGGAACCAACCACTGAGGCAGCGATATGACAGATGGAATGAGCCCTTAGCCCTACAGGAGGCTCCCTACCTGCCAACCTGTAGCAGAGGTCAATGCAGGATATAGTCCACCTGCCAATCACCTGCTTAGTGCCAGTCTGCCAGGTGTGGTTTCAGCGTAGTTGACAAATAGCTGGTGGACCTCTCCCTGAACTCTAGCCATGCACTCCTTACAGTAGGTGAGTGCTCACTGCAAGTCCAAAGTATGGAGCCTGTGCTCAGCCTCTGAGGTGTGGTTGTTGAAGTACACTGGGAAATTGATCACCTGGTTAAGGTGAAACTCAGACACAACCTTTGGGAGGAACTTCGGGAGGGGGTGAAGGACAACCTTGTCCTTGTGAAAGAGCAGGTAAGGAGACTCTACCAAGAATGGCTGGAGCTCACTGATCCTTCAGGCTGACATGATAGCCACCAGGAAGGTGGTCTTCAATGACAGATGAGAGATATCACACCTGTGCATTGGTTCGAATGGCTTGCCCATGGGCTTTGCCAACACCAGCGACAAGTTCCAAGGTGGTGGTGGTTCATGCATCGGAGGGGAAATGTGGTAAAGACCTTTGAAAAAGCACAAGACCACCTTCTTCACCACCAATGGCATGCCAGCCCCTGCCCAGTATGCTGAGATGGCTACCTGGTGCATCTTAAGGGTCATCGATCGAAGGCCTGACTGAGAAAGGGACCAAAGGTAGAAAAGAATGCTAGCCACTGGACAAGATAAAGGGTCCAGACCCTTGCCATGGCACCAAATGGAGAACCTCTTCCATTTGAAGGCATAGCATTTTCAGGTTGATTCCTTCCAAAAAGTCTCGACCATGATGAGGACATCTTTGGAGAGACGCAAAGCCTGGAACTCTAGCCGCTCAGGACCAAGCTGTCATGTGCAAGAATTGAAGGTCCAGATGGAATACCTTCTCCTGATTGCAAGAGAGCAGGTCTGGATGGAGAGTAAGATGTGACAGAAGCCTGCTGCTGAGGCTGAGGAGATCAGGGTACCAGAACAGGAGGGCCAATCCAGAACCACCGGGATCATCCATGCCTCATCCCTCCTGGTTTTTATCAGCACTTTATGGATCAGAGGAAATGGAAGGAAGGCATAGAGGAGGCCTGGGGTCCAGGGCCTTGAAAAGGCTCCTGCAGTGTTTACTGCTGAGGGGGGTGGGCACAATACAGCCTCAGGTTTGCATTCTCTCTGGAGGCAATAGATCCACCAGTGGGGTACCACATTCGGAGAACAGGCTGTGTACCACTTCCAGATGTAGAGACCACTTGTGAGACACCTTGTCCACATGGCTAAGAGCATCTACCAGCTGGCTGGAGACAC
Source organism: Neoceratodus forsteri (assembly GCA_016271365.2). Taxonomy (NCBI): domain Eukaryota; kingdom Metazoa; phylum Chordata; order Ceratodontiformes; family Ceratodontidae; genus Neoceratodus; species Neoceratodus forsteri. Next base: position 533,175,838 of record CM057449.1, on the reverse strand, counting down.
TGGCCACACGGATGGCTAGGAGATTGGTGTCTAGGCTGAACATGAGGGTCTAGATGCAGAGAGCTTCCCTGCACAGAGGAAGGGAGTGCATCCTACCCTGCTTGTTGAGGTAGCACATGGTCGTGGTGTTGTCCATCTGGACCTGAATGACCAGACCCTGAAGGTGTAGAGCAAAGGCTGTCAGCACCAGCCAAACTGCCTGAAGCTCCAGCAGATTGATATGGCATCAAGACTCTTCAGCGATCCAGAGTCCGTGGACTCTGTGCTCCCCCAAGTGGGCACCCCAGCCCATCTGGGAGGCATCAGTCAAGATAGTGACCTTCGGCTCCAGGCAGACAAATGGGATCCCTTCCTGCAGATGTTCTGGGACTAACCACCACTGGAGGGTATCCCACATCAGCTGGTTCACAGTGACCGGCTGGTCAAAGTGGCTCTGGCACTGAGATCATTGGCAGGCAGCCTCTCATTTGAGAGAGCACATTCTCCACCGAGCCCAACTGACCTTGCTGGTGCATGCTGCCATGTATCCCAGGAGCTGCATGAAGTCCCCAGCAGGGTGCAACTGCCCAACCTGAAATTATCAGACAAAGGAGGAGAGAGCCTCCGCCCAGTCTGCTGGAAGCTGAGCCCTGGCCCTGCAAGACTCAAGCTCCACTTCGATAACGTGTATCACCTGTGAAGGTATGAGTTCTGACTTGGCCTCATTCACCAGGAGGCCAAGGGATAAGCAGGTCTGGAGGGAAAGATCCCTGGACCACTCCACCTCATCCCTGGAGGGACCCGCTATAAGCCAGTCATCCAGGTAGGGGTACACCCGGAACCCTCGGTACCTCAGGTAGGCTGCCACCACTGCAATGCACTTGGTGAAGACCCTGGAAGCTGAGGAGAGGCCGAAAAGGACATAGCCTGGAACTCGTAGAAAATACCCTCTGCATGGAACTGCAGGAAATGATGGTGGGACAGGTAGATGGTAACGTGGAAGAACACGTCCTGAAGATCCAGAGAGCAGAACCACATGTTCTGCTCCAGGGATGGAATGATCTGAGACAGAGTGACCATCCTGAAGGTTTGTGGTCCTCCAGAGTACTGGGATGCAAGGTGCAACACAGGCCACATGCCTATGGATTGTGTTTGTGACCTACAGTAGGTAGTAGATGCATGAGGTATGCAGGTCTGTCGGGGACATCTTCTGCCCGCACTCACATTTTTTAAAGCCAGACGCTGACTTCCAGTCACCCATGACAAGCACACCACTCAACCTGGCATCGCTGAAAGGAGGGACACAGATATCCAAAATGAGGGACATTAAGGGACACTGATCCACATAATGAGGGACACATATTCAAACATGGAGACACAAGTTCAGAACACAGTGAAAAGCATTATGTTGACCTGTATAAAATACATTGCTGAGTTAGAATCTGTGAATATTATACATGTATGCATTTAGGTCTGAATTTACAGCACAGTCACTGTGTGAACAATATGTGTTCCTCAAGGGACTGATGAGGGACACAGCAATTTTGAGGGGTAAAATGAGGGAAGTCCCTCATAATCAGGGACAGTTGAGAGGTATGAAGAAGAAGAATCAGCATTTATATAGCACTTTTCATACACAGTGTATCCCAAAGTGCCTTACAAGCAATGCTAGACTGGTAGTGAAGTGACTGAATGTGTAGTGGCGGCCATATCGTACATCAACACCCACACACAGCCTGGACAATTGCATGACCAGTTTATAGGAAGAGGAATGTTGGCCAGGACACCGGGAATGTTTCCTACTCTTTGCAAAGAGTGCCATGAGTTCTTTTACTTCCACTTGAACACCCACCAGGACAACACCAGGCTGGGTAGAAGGGACCCCGGTTTAACGTCTCATCCGAAGGATGGCACACCCCAGCAATACAGCGCCCCCCGAATACTGCACTTGGATGCCAGCATTTTAGGTGCAAGTCCAATCCTGGTGTGAGACGAGAACCCATGACCTTCTGGTCCAGAGGGGGATGTGCTACCAACTGAGCCACGCTGACAAGTATTCGAAGATCACCTGAAGACAAAAGTCAATTCACAAAGATTTGCAAAATTTTGAAGCAAGGTGCCTACTCAACGCAGAAAGTGGTTAGGAGGGAACTTTCTTCTACCAGCAGAAAAGAAGATCTGACATCACGGGGCAGTGCCAAGGTAGTTACCACCCAGGTGGGTGGGAGGAGCCAGCTTGAAGACATTCCGGCAAGCCTTAAAGGGGAACACTGCCAGAAGTATGGATAGTACATCATACCCAGGTGCCTAGAAAGAACAGTTATTGTATGCAAGGTTTGTATATAGCATGGAAAGCATTACACACTAAAATAAAAGACACTCTAACTAAAATGAAACAAACCTTGTCAGACAAAGACCAGAATACGAATTTAATAGTGTTACACAAAGCATTAGCTTGCAGCATAGATGACAAGCAAAACAGAGGATTTTTTAATTTTATTTATTTATGGCTAGGATTCATTACCTTTGAACCAGACGTTCTTTTACAAAGGTGCCATGTCAAAAACAATCAGTGCAGGGAAATATAGTACAGGATAACAAATAATGAACATAGGTGATAATAAGAGCAAATAACAGGATCAATGAAAGTACAAATATATGCAATTATTTACATATACAGTTATTTACAGTCAAACTCATTTGTGGTTGAGCAGCAGTACAAGAAGGATAACAGGGAGTAAAGCACATTTAGGTTATAGCAACCATTTCTGATTCAGCAGGGAAGGAAGGCAGAAGGTGATGGGGAGGACATTAAGGAGTGCAGGTAAGAAGTCATAGGAAGAGGTCAAAGGTTGAGATCAGCAAGGGATGGGAGGGGGCTGGGGAGAAGCCAAGAGGTTAAAGGAAGGGGTGGATAGGAGGAGAGGTAGGGGATGAAGGAAAAGCAGAGTCAGAAAAGGGGGTTAGGTAGTCAGGGGATGACTTTGTCCTTAAAGGTATAGGTATGAGTGGAACTGAAAGATTAAAGGAGGGGGGATTGGGATCCCAGTATAGGGTAGAGGGAGGGGATGAAAGAAAGCAGAGATTAAAATGAAGGGATGAGGCAGTCAGGGGAATGACTTTGTCCAGATAGGTGTAGCTATTGAGGGGGATGGAGGCCTGAATAGGCAAGGCAGGATTTCACTAGGACATAAGAGTGAGCACAGGGCAGGGGCCATAGGGTTAAGGGCAGTCACACCTAGTTTTTAAGCAGAGATGCTCGCGTTATGTATTTTTTAAGGTGTCTAGGGTAGGGTCATTGTTTATTATTCATACAATGACTTTATTTGACATTTCAAATTTTAAATGACAAAGGTTAGGCATCTAGGAAGGAAAACATCAGCATACCAAATAACATCTAACATTTCTGTTCTGTTGGTTGCAGGCCTCCTTTCTTCTATGCTATCCTTCCGATTTTTTTTTTAATTCTTGGATTGATCAACCAAAGTATACAAACCTCTTAATGCTCTGCCTTTTTTCTCTACACACACACACACACACACACACTCTTACTTAAGTTGCATAGGCTGCCAAAAATACAACCTTCAAGTACTGGGAATGTTTTAAACAAAGTTATCTCTGCTAGAGAGATACGTAAGACAGAAATGAATTCAGAAACTGTATTTATAAATGTTTAGCTCTATTATTTATACAATGCTTTATCTTCAGACCAACAATCGGTGCCAGCAGAAATTTTAAGAAAGGAAATGGGTCAACTTTCTTTGACAACTTTGGCAATTGAACGTCGAATTATCTTTATTTTACAGTTGTTTCTTCTCCCTGCACATAGATTACCAAAACTCTGTTCGGATGAACAAATAAAATACCACTTTTTAAATTTTACATCAAGGGTAATAAAGACTATAAAAGAAAATATTTTACAATGGGGAATGACAAGTATCTTGTATGAAATTTATAGCATCCCCTTTGTTAAAATAGTAGAACAAATTAAAATCAGAGTCAGAAGCCACTTTATGGCTTTGGATCAAGAAAAGATTAACAAATTAAGACATTATTTGTGGTTTAAAATATTAAAAACATCACAGGGTTTGGAACTTTATTTGACAATTCTAACTGACCCACAGGAGAGGAGAATATTTACTAGATTTAGATTAGAGTTATATTTAGCGAACTATATATTATATGATCAGAAACGTGAGGGGGGTTTCTACATCAGAATTTAATTGTAAAATGGGATGCAGGGGAAATGGAAGTATAGGGAAAGGGTGGAAGGTAGTCCTGCTAAATGCCAGGAGCTTGGGCAATAAAATGCCTGAGCTCCAGGCAATGCTAACTGAGGGAGCGGTGGATGTGGCAGCGGTCACTGAGACCTGGGCCAGCGCAGGACACGACTGGGACCTGAACCTGGAGGGTTACACTATGTTCAGGAAGGACAGGGGGGAAGGAAGGGGAGGAGGGGTAGCAATGATAGTCAAAAACTGCATTGGCATGAGGGAGTAGAGGAGGCAGAGGGAACCATGGAGGTGATTTGGGTCACCTTGATAACAAGGGGGGGCAAGAGAGTACAAATAGGAGTGGTCTACAGACCCCCTGTGCTGGTGGAGGAGCTGGAGGAGAGTCTGGTGGCAGTTGTTGTGAGACATTGCAGATTGGGCAGGGGAAGGGTGGTGGTGTTGGGGGACTTAAACATGCCAGGAACAGACTGGGAGACTATGACATCCTCGGTGGCCAGGGAACAGAGGTTGTTGGATGTCTTTCAGGACGCGTTCCTAACTCAGCAGGTGGGGGAACCGACCAGGGAGGAGCAGATACTGGATGTGGTCCTGGCAGACAGTGACCAGATTGGGGGTCTGGAGGTAAGGGACCCGATGGCGGGGAGCGATCATGCCACATTCTGGTTCTGCCTGAACCTAGGAGGGGTAGAAGGCCACAGTACATTGAGTAACTGACTTCAGGGGGCGGATTTTAAGGAAATGGGAAGGATCCTTAAGGAGTATTTGGATGTGATTGGGTCAGACATGGATGCTGACAGTAGGTGGGAAATCATCAGGAGAAGGGTGCAGAATGCTACCAGCACCTGTGCAAGAGTAAGACGAAAATGTGGTAGGGCCCGAAAACCCTGCTGGTGGACCAGGGAGGTCCAGGAGGTGGTGCGGAGAAAGAAGGCAGCCTATAGGCAATTCAAGTGCTCAAGGAGTGAAAGGGATTGAGGGGAGTATGTGCTGATGGCTAGAAGGGCCACTAGGGTGGTGAGGGCAGCTAAGGAAAGGAAGGAGCAGAACCTGGCCAGGAAAATTAGGCGAGGGAAGAAGGGAATCTTTAGATACATTGGGGAAAAATGAAGGATGAAGGGGCAGATTAGCAGGATTAAAACAGGGGAGAGATGGGCACAATACCCGGGGGAGCAGGCTGAGGTACTAAATGAGTTCTTCACCTCAGTTTTCACCAAGGAAAATGGGGATGCTGCATCATACATGGGAGGAGACAGTGATACTGAAGGGGGGGGGGCCCTTACCGATCGGCAGGTCTGGGGAGAGGGGGAGGCATCATTGGCAGGAGGGGGGGAAGGCTAAGCAGGGAGAAGAGGTAGCGGAAGTGGAAATGACAGCAGAGAGACTGAGGGAAGCCCTCAAGTCCCTTAAGACAGAGAAAGCACAGGGGCTAGATAAATCACATCCCAGAGTGCTGAAGGAGCTTGCAGATGCCCTGGCAAAACCCCTGGCAGAGCTTTTCACCATCTCTCTGAGGACAGGGTGGGTGCCCCAGGACTGGAAGGTGGCGCATATAGTGCCAATCCACAAGGGGGGATCAAGGGAGGTGGCAGGGAACTACAGGCCTGTCAGCCTGACATCGGTGGTGGGCAAGGTGATGGAGGGCATTGTCAAGGAGAGGCTAAGAAGGGACCTGGAAAAGTCAGGGTGCCTGGACGATAGGCCGCATGGATTCATCCCGGGGAAATTGTGTCAGACAAACCTTATGGAGTTCTATGACTGGGTGACAAGTGCCTTGGACCTGGGTAGACCAGTGGACGTCCTCTTTCTAGACTTCAGCAAGGCATTTGACTCTGTTCCTCACGAGGGCCTGTTGGATAAGCTGGGAGAAATGGGGGTGGGGAACCAGATGATCAAATGGATAGGCAATTGGCTCCAGGACTGGACCCAGAGGGTCGTAGTTGGCAGGATAGTCTCATCCCCAAGGAGGGTCATTATTGGGATCCCACAGGGATCAGTCCTTGGGCCCCTCCTATTCAACGCCTATGTCTCTGACATAAGGACAGGTATCAGGAGTGAGATGAGTCTCTTTTGGATGACTCAAAACTGGGGCGGTGGTGGATGGGAGGAGGAAGGGTGGCCCACAGGGGACCTGGAGGCTCTGGAAAGATGGTCTAGAAAGTGGAAGCTGAGGTTCAATGCAGGAAATGCAAGGTACTGCACCTGGGGTCTGAAACCCGGCCAAGTGTACACCCTGGGAGGGAAATGCTACAAGTCTCGATGGCTGAGAGGGACCTGGGGTGGTGGTGGTGGATGTCAAGATGAACAACTCGGAGACTTGTAGGAGGGCAGCAGCAAAGGCCAACAGGATGCTGGGATGCATCACTAGGGGATCACCTCCAGAAGGAGGGAAGTGATATTCCTCTGTATAACTGCTTGGTGAGGCCGCACCTCAAGTACTGCATGCAGTTTTGGAGGCCACACTTAAAGAGGGACATTAAACTCCTGGAGAGGGTCCAGAGGAGGGCAACCAAAATGATTTGGGGCTTGGGGGACAGGACCTATGGGGAGAGGCTTGAAGAGCTAAATATGTACACATTTGAAGAGAGATGGGACCGGAGAGACATGATAGAGGTCTTCAGGTACATGAAGGGGGTAAATAGGGGAAGAGCAGTCAGGGTGCTTCAAAGGAAGGAGGAGGGGCAACTAGAGGGCATGGGTGAAAGCTGGAGGGGGGAAGATTCAGGGGAGAAAGGAGGAGGTGCTACTTCACTGAGAGGGTGGTGGAGCCATGGAATACGCTGCCCAGGGGGCAGGTGGAGGCAGACACAGTGGAGGGGTTCAAGAGGGGGGTGGGACAGGTACAGGGGAAGGGTTCTGGAAGCAAAATCCAGTGCAGCGAGAATATCCGGAACTGGGAAGGGAGAAGCCAGAGAAGGCTAGGGGGGCAGCAAGGTCAGCTCCCAAGGTGGGGGCTGACCAAATGAGCAGACGAGAAAGACCATTAGGCCTATTCTGCTAGCATTTTAGTATGTTAGTATGTCAGTATATAGTATTGCATTGTCCTAGATATGAGAAAGCTAGGAGAAAATGGTTGGCTCCATTACTGGCTACCCTTGGTCTCCCCTCTGAACATCTTATTGTATTTTTGTTTAATACAAAAAATAGAAACATATTATGGGTGCTTATAAATTTTCTAAAAGGAGTTTATTTATAAGAAGGAAAGGCTGAAATACAGTAAATTTAGCTTATGTCTTACTGGATGTCAAATTTAGAAAACTTGTATGTGATAGATATCTATAGTTTTAAATGAAATGCTTTGTGCAATAATTATGTATAAAATGGTTTTTAAATATGTGTTGTTATTAAGACTTTTGTAAAGACTTTAAGTCGAACAATAAAATTTACCTACCTTATTTTCAGACAATCCAGCAAGCAAAGCTATCATGATAAACTGGACACAAAAATATGGCAGGACTGTATGGTGCTTGTTTGTGCAAGTGAGAAAGTGTGCATGGAGAGTTTAAGAAAGTATAATTCAGATAAAATGTTTTGTTTAACTGTATATATACATATGGGACTGGAATCTGGCTGGTATTTTTTTTTATGACAGTACAAAGAAGTGTTTTCAGATAGGGATAGATTTATGGCAAATGTATGGTGTGGTATGAACTAATGGAATTAAACTCCTACCCTATACACAAGACGTGATTCAGGATACTGACATTGTCACGTGCTAGCCATCTGCCAACCATTATTTGCAATATATATTTCTGTTACACTGTATATTGTTTTATGGGATTTCTGTATATGCCCATGCCAGTGTTAATTCAAGGCATAGGGAAAGACTAGATTTTTTTTAAAGGGGTGACCTTTTGACTCGAAGGCCATCTGTTTACCAGGAAGGGGAGATCTTAGTTCTCAGCTTCTGTTAGCAGAGATATGCCATATGCCATTTATCTGCCTTAAACATGCACTACAGAGGCAGACTGTTTTGATCTCAGAAAACTATTCTAAGTATATCACATTTTACGAGGGAACAGGATGTTCTAGCAGTGCTATGTGAAATTGTAACATGACTGTTAATTAACTCAGGATGGAATATTGGTACATCAAAGTTTTAAATATAGTAGGAGGATATGAAATTAGCCTGCCAGCTGGGACTCTGAAAACATTAAATTTTAAATGTGGCACTAGTCATGTTACTGGCTAATTATGCAGGATGAGAGTTTCCTCACAGACAGCTTCATGAACAAGCTATGTGACATCACAGGACAAGTGGACATATTTTTTTTCTCTCCTATTGTTAAGTCTTGCTGAAAGTACACTGGAACTCATTTCTGTTTTGGACTCCTAAGAATCAACCAGGCACAACTGCAGACTGAACAAATGTCATGCTTGTAAGGTAGAACTTTAGTTAACCAGTTTCAAGGCATTTTTCTGTATACTTGTCCATTTCATTTTCTTACTGTAACCTAAATAATACATGTTCTATTTTTTCTTGTAACTGCATTTAGTTAATTATTTTAGTAAAGACTTTAGTTTTTCTAAAGAATTCTGCCTGTGTGAGGTTCCTTGTATTGTATGTGTAACTGTAGAAGTTTTAGTACAAATCTGTGACAACTGTCGATGTTTCGAAGGGTCACCAAATAGCAAATTGAAAATGGTCAGTGGTAACATCCGACAGGATTAGGGAGAGTATCAAAGTCTCATACGGGTCTGCAGGGATTGTGAACTGGGCTATTGCATGTTCTGTTGGGTGAAGACCAAATCAGGTATTGCGCTGCTCCCTGAAGAGGGCGTAATGCACGGGCCTTCCTCCTGCGTGTAATAGCCATGAAAAGGGTTCATATTTGGCCACAAGACTCGAGACTGGTATTGTGCCAGAATTCAAAGTATAGAGGGATACTCCGGGACCTCGTGGCAAGTGTTCAGTTGTAAATCCAGCGAGCAATCTGGGCATACACGAGGAAGGTATCCCTGTTTTCTCACCCTCCTTGTCATGGATTGCACTTAGCGGTGGGCAATGTGAGCTCAGTGATCTGTCCCTCACAAGTAGGTTCATGACAGATCTGCTGCGCAGAGTTGGGATCCGATAGATTTGGTTGCATTGTGAGTTGATAGATTGGTGGCCACAGGCAAAACAGTTGGGCTCACTTCCAAGTCCAGTATATCAGATTGTTAAACTGAAAATAGTCCACACACAATCAAAGCAGAGATTTTACAAATGTATATAATTTGGTTACAGTATCAAGTTCCCTACCTATTTTGTTTTTTTTCTCTGGTGCAAACTAATGTAGTAATAGGGAAGAAGATGGCTTCCGACTATAACGCATACACTGCAGACTACCTATGGCAGTTGTGTCAGGACAGAGGGGTCCAGTATGAGGGTCTGACCAAAAAGAACCTCATGGAGGCTCTTGTGCAGCCAATGAGCTAGCGGCTGCCCAGGACCTCGAGTCACAGTCAGTGACTGAAGGGGACCAGACCTTGCGCATGGGGGTGCCAAGGAACATCGCAGTGTCCAGTCCCAGAGAGGAGGACAGCAAGACCAGAGAGAACCCAGAGCCACAGCAGCAGGGGAATGTCACCACAATGCTGGAGCCAGAAGGGATCAGGCTGCTGACAGAGTTGAGGAAAGTGGAACTGGAATTTGAGCAGAGGAAGTTCCAGATGGAGTTGCAGGAAAAGCAGTGGCAGTGAGAGGCCGAGGAAAGAGAAAAACAGCTTCAGAGAGAGGCCGAGAGAGAGGAAAGAGAGCACCAGAGGGAATTTGAACTGCAAAAGCTAAAACCCCAACGACCAGCGCCAGAGGAGATAAGTGGCAGGGGTGAACCTGGACCTCCAGGACTGGGGTATAAGTTAAATTCAAAATTAATAGTTGAATTTAAAGAGGGGGAGGATATGGATGCTTTTTTGAATTTGTGTGAAAAGGTCTGTATTCATGCTAAAATACCCAGGGAATCCTGGAGCTTCTGGCTAGCCCCACTACTTACTGGTAAAGCTTGTGATGCATTGGGTCAAGTGGACATTCAGAACAGTAATGATTATGAGAAACTAAAAGCTGCATTGCTTAAAAAGTATGAGTTTACTCTGGAAGCATACAGGGTTGAGTTTCGTAAGCTCCTCAGAAGCCCAGACATGATCTATGAGGAACTCGCCACAAAGCAACGTCAGTTTTTAAAATGTTAGTGGGAGGGAGTGGAAGTAAACTCTGTAGAGAAAATTGAGGAGGTTGTACTTTTGGGAGCAATTCTTTCAGGCATGCCTAGCAGAGCTAAAAACCTGGTTGGAGGAGCGAGACCTGAAAACAGCACAGCAGACTGCTGAGCTCTTGGACCGCTATGCCAGGAGCAGACCTCTTCTGAAAGGGAGTGGGGTGGGCATGGCAGTGCAGAAGGGGGAAAAACATACCTCCAGGGCAGCTAAAACTCTCACTGCCTCCACAGAAAGGGGGAAGCCCCAGGTTACAAAAAAAAAAGGTTTCTCAGACAAAAGAAATAATGAGTGTTGGTTCTGCAAACAGCCAGGGCATCTTGCAAGACAGTGTCCTAAAAAGGCACAGAGCAGACAAAGTGGTGCTCAAACAGAGTTGGGTGCACTGCGTATTCCTGAAAGCCTGCCAACAAATATGAGGGAGCACATACACCTGATTACTGTAAATGGGGTGCACACCCTTGGGTTAAGGGACATGGGGGCATCTCTTACTTTAGTAAAAGGGGATTTGGTTGAGCCTGAACAGCTGATATCTCATCAGTTTGTAACAGTAAGGGGATTCACTGGGGAGGAGAGAACTTTGCCACTTGCTAGCATTCTCTTAGATATGGTGCAAATAGTGGCAGTGGCAGACAATCTAGCTCTTGATGGGATAATAGGGAACAATCTCCAGAAGGGAGTGGTATGTGTGGTTACCAGCAGTCATACAGCAAAGGCCAATTGTAGTTCCCTGGACCCCATAGAAACCCCTGTGGAAAACAATGGGAAGCTGGTTCCCCAGCCTGTGTCTCCTGACATGGAGAATAGTGAAAAGGGGGGGTAGGACTTCCCCACATAGCAGTTCACAAAACCGCTAATGAAGGTTACTTAAAGGAGGAGGGGTAACCAATAGTCAAATGGTTAGGGATAGCAGTGACCCTGAATGCCCTGACGCTAGAGCTGTGGACCCTTGTTTTAAAACTGATGAGGACATGTCCCATACCTTGGGAAAATGTACAGCTTTTGCAGCTGCTCAGAAGACTGACCCTAGTTTAGAGAGGCTGAGGGTTTGTGCAGAATCTGATGGGACACAGGGAGGTGAAGTGAGACACGGTATTTTGGGACAATGGACTGTTGTATACACAGATGTAAGGACAGAGGGAGGGGTGATGGGCAGGCAGCTTGTCATTCCCCAGGGGTATTGTGAGTGGTTGCTCAAGATTGCTCATGATATTCCCATGTCTGGACATCTGGGAATCATGCACACCATGCAGCGATTGGCCCAGAATTTCTATTGGCCCAACTTCACCCAGCAGGTGAAGGAATATTGCAGGTCTTGTTACCGGTACCAACAAATAGGGAAGGCTGGCAGTAAAACCCAAGCTGCCCTAATTCCATTGGCCATTGTGGAGGATCCATTCTAGAGGGTAGGAAAGGATATTGTGGGACCTTTGAGTACCCCCAGCCCCCCTGAGAAGCGGTTTATCCTGACGGTGGTGGATTATGCCACCAGTTGCTCAGAGGCAGTCGCCCTTACCTCACTTAGGACAGACAAAGTGGCTGATGCCTTGCTAGGGATTTTCTCTCATGTTGGGTTTCCGCAGGAGGTTATCACCAATCGAGGGGTTCCTTCATGTCAGATCTGATGAAGTGTTTGTGGGAGAGGTGTGGAGTAGTATAGAGACACATGACACCTTATCACCCACAAGCCAATTGGCTTGTGGGAAGGTTTAGTGGTACCCTAAAATCGATGCTCCAAGCGTTTGCTGAACAGCACGAGAGGGACTAGGAGAAATACCTTCCCCATCTGTTGTTCACATACAGGTAGGTGCCCCAAGAGTCGGCAGGGTTTTCCCCCTTCGAACTCTTATATGGATGCAGGAAGTGTGGGTCCCTAGACTTGGTCCGGGAAGACTGGGAAGGCAAGCACACCACCCAGGGAACTCCCATAGTGGAATATGTCCTAAAGTTTATGGAAAAGCTGAAGGAGCTTATGGCAGCAGTCCGGAGCAACGTCTCAGCCACCCAGCAGAAGCAAACGGTTTGGTATGACCGCAAAGCCAGAGCTCACTCATACAGTGTAGGTCAGGAAGTCATGGTCCTAATCCCAGTCCAGAAGGATAAGCTGCAGGCCGAGTGGGTGGGACCATATAAAGTAGTCAGACAAGCGAATGACATAAACTACATTGTAGAACTGCCTGACAGGAGACATATCAATAGAATGTACCATGTCAACATGATGAAGCCATACGGAAATAGGGCTGACATGGTATTTGCAGTGTGTAGTCCTGGGAAGGGGACGGACTAAGAAGATTCCCTACTGGACTTGCTGGCAGAAAGCAAGCAGGAGTCCTCTGTGGAGGCAATCAAATTCTTACCCCAGCTGACCCTGGAACAGTCCCAGGAAGTGAGGGAGGTTTTTGAGGACTTTGCCCCTTTGTTTATGGCCAAGCCTGGATGTACCCCCTTAGCGATACACAACATAGACACAGGATTGCAAGCACCCATCCAACAGACAGCCTACTGTGTATCAGAGGCCATCCTAAAGGACATTAGGAGGGAAGTGGAGGAAATGCTGGATTTAGGGGTAATCCAAAAATACCACAGTCCCTGGGCCTCACCCATAGTCCCTGTTCCCAAGCCGGATGGCCCTGCTCGCTTCTGTGTAGACTATCAGGGACTCAATGCAGTCACAAAGTCTGATGTCCACCCAGGGCCATGGATGGATGAACTACTGGACAAGTTGGGAGGGGTGACATACCTCACTACCATTGACCTGACAAAAGGGTATTGGCAGGTGGAGTTAACTGACAGAGCTAGGAAGAGGTCAGCCTTCATCATACCAATAGGGTTATTCAAGTTCAGGGTAATGCTTTTTGGAATGAAGAATGCCCCTGCTACCTTCCAAAGATTGGTGAACCAGGTGTTACATGGTACTGAAGAGTACGCCATGGCGTTCCTGGATGATATTGCCATCTTAAGTGCCAGCTGGAAGGAACACCTGTGCCACCTGAGGGAAGTGTTGGGCAGAATACAGAGGGCAGGGCTCACTGTCAAGGCTGAAAAGTGCCAGGTGGCTGTGGCAGAGCTGGCATACCTAGGACATGTAGTAGGGTGTGGACAGCTTCACCCGAATCAAGCCAAGGTTGAGGTGATAGAGGTGTGGCCCAGGCTGTAAAACCAGAAGCAGGTTTGGAGTTTCCTAGGGACCACTGGGTACCATTGTAAGTCTGTACAAAATTACTGTACTCTGGCAGCTCCCCTATTGGGCCTGCTAAAGAAAAGAATGCCTAAAAAGGTAAAATGGGAACCAGCCTGTGAACAAGCCTTTATACAGCTAAAGGAGGCACTGTGCAGTGCTCCTGTGTTGGCAAGTCCAGACTACAGTAAGCCATTTGTAGTCCAGACAGATGCCTCAGATGTGGGGATTGGAGCAGTCCTCAGTCAGACCGCTAACCAATGGAAAGATCACCCAATAGTGTACCTTAGTAAAAAGTTGCTTCCTCAGGAGCAGGCCTACTCCACAGTTGAGAAGGAGTGCCTTGCGCTGGTATGGGCCCTGAAGAAGTTAGAGCCATACCTCTATGGGAGGCACTTTGAGGTACAGACGGATCATAACCCCCGGTGTGGATGATGCACATGGGGAAGATGAATGGTCATCTTTTGAAATGGAGCATTGCCTTACAGGGGCACGATATGACCATTACCCACAGGGCAGGGTTGGCAAATGCCAATGCAGATGGGCTATCTCGACTGTTAGAGTAATGAACTGAATTTGTGAAACTCATACCATGCTAGGGATGGATTCCCACAAATTCAGTCTAGGATGGAGGAGTGTTGTGTGCTAGCCATCTGCCAACCATTATTTGCAATATATATTTCTGTTATATATTGTTTTATGGGATTTCTGTGCATGCCCATGCCAGTGTTACTTCAAGGCATAAGGAAAGACCAGATTTTTTTTTAAAGGGGTGACCTTTTGACTCGAAGGCCACCTATTTACCAGGAATGGGAGATCTTCATTCTCAGGTTCTGTTAACAGAGATGCTTCAAAAGCCATTTACCTGCCATAAACACTACAGAGGCAGATTGTTTTGATCTCAGGAAACTATTCCAAGTATAGTGAGGATATCCTAGCAGTGCTTTGTGAAATTCTAACATTACTGTTAATTAACTCTGGATGGAATATTGGTACATCAAAGTTTTAAATATAGCAGGAGGCTGTGAAATTAGCCTGCCAGCTGGGACTCTGAAAACATCAATGCATTACTGGAGGAAGTGGTAGCCTGTAAAACAGTGGGCTGCTTCAAAAGGGGATGCGACAGGGGAAGGGGAAGGGTCACTGGAAGGAGGGGGGGAAGCTGCAGTATAAGGGTTGCTAGCTGCACAATCGAGCAGACTGAATAGACCAAAAGGCCTTCATCTGCTGGCAGTTTCGTATGTTTGTACCAAAGTTTAAATGTGACACTAATCATGTTACTGGTTAATTATGCAGGATGAGAGTTTCCTCACAGCCAGTATCATGAACAAGCTGTGTGACATCACAGGACAAGTGGACATATTTTTTTTCTCTCCTATTGTTAAGCCTTGCTGAAAGGACACTGGAACTCACTTCTGTTTAGGACTCCTAAGAATCAACCAGGCACAACTGCAGACTGAACAAACCTCATGCTTGTAAGGTAGAACTTTAGTTAACCAGTTTCAAGGCGTTTTCCTGTATACTTGTCCATTTCATTTTCTGACTGTAACCTAATTAATATATGTTTTCTTTTTCTTGTAACTGCATTTAGTTAATTATTTTAGTAAAGACTTTTGTTTTTCTAAAGAATTCTGCCTGCGTGAGGTTCCTTATATTGTATGTGTGACTGTAGAAGGTTTAGCACAAATCTGTGACAACTATTGATGTTTAGAAGTGTCACCAAATAGCAAACAAATTGAAAACAGTCAGTGGGGACATCTGGCAGGATTAGGGAGAATACGAGAGTCTCATACGAGCAGGGATTGTGAACTGGGCTATTGCATTTCCTGTAGGGTGAAGACCAAATCAGGTGTTGCGCTGTTCCCCAAACAGGGCGTAATGCATGGGCCTTCCTCCTGTGTGTAATAGCCATGAAAAGGGTTCATATTTGGCCACAAGACTCGAGACTGGTATTGTGCCCTAACCCAAAGTATAGAGGGATACTCTGGAACCTCGTGGCAAGTGTTCAGTTATAAATCC
Source organism: Neoceratodus forsteri (assembly GCA_016271365.2). NCBI lineage: Eukaryota > Metazoa > Chordata > Ceratodontiformes > Ceratodontidae > Neoceratodus > Neoceratodus forsteri. The sequence goes on along the minus strand of CM057449.1, from coordinate 533,160,235 downwards.
AGTGAGCACTCTGGGCATACACAAGGAAGGTATCCTTGTTTTCTCCTCTCTCTGTCATGGATTGCACTTGGGGTGAGCACTGTGAGCTCAGTGATCTGACCCTCACGAGTGGGTTCATGACAGAGATTATCTCTTAAAGAGGCACAGAATCATGACAGCTACCACCACCTTCACTAGTTTGAACCTAGTGGGGGGGCAACAAATCTAACTGTGAGAAGAAATAAGAAGGTTCTCGTTCTGTTGTTAATGTTTGCTCATTTAAAGTTATTTGTACCTTTTCCGTTGTTTGGCATATCAATGCTATTTCATTTGCAGGGGTCCCAACTTATGGCATACCTCTGTTGTGTTAACTATAGGTTTTTCTTCTTGTGCTTGTTGAGCCCAACAGGCTCAGACATTGTTTTTCTTTCTCACCCTCTCAGGGGAGCACAACAGCTCTCTTTAGCAACAGCAATGCTCAAGCTGATCTTCTTGCAAAACAAGGAGCTGGAGGGAGACATGGACTTTCTCCACTCCCCCACCCCCACAACCTGTGGCAAGTCTCAAAACGAACCAAGCAGATTTACCTGAGCAGTTTTCAGAAGCAAGGCAAGTAACAAATTGCCTTATGGTACCAGCTGATTCCTGTATGCTCACTGTTTAAAAAGCATAAAATGAATTGCAGTTGTCATCCAGAGACTTAATTTCTGCTGTATGCAGGTCCAGGGACACAAATGGTCTGAGTAATCCTACAGCACCTCAGACAGGAATTTATTTCTACAGTACCTGATGTGTCTATGTGAGGCCATCAGGGGAAGACAAAATCATTTCAAGAATGCAGATAGTTGGGTGGTGGCCAAATATACAAAAAAAAAGACATATACAGATAATGTAAAAACTAAATCGTGTGTGTTCAAAAGCCCCTCAGTGTACAATATCTAAGTAGCCACTGACAAGTGATTTTTTGTAAATCAGTTGACACTGTTTAACAATCAGAACTAACTTACCAATGAAAGATGGGCCTGAAGCCCTCCTCCTTGTTTGCTTTGTCTTTCAGAAATTAAGCGATATGTGGCTGGCAGCCACAGGGCTTTGGGTGACAGTGCACCAGCAAGCGGTAACAGCATATGAGGAGATTCTGTTCTGCTACCTGTCACCTACATTCCACTCACCACGGTACGCTTGATATGATGGCAGCAAGTGGCAGACAATTTGGAGCAAACTACCAAGTGCACATACATCTGTATGGAAACAATGCATCTTTGCTGATTCAGTGCACCAATCTGATATAGGGATCTATCAACTGACTGTTAAACAAGCATGCAATGCAGAACCATGCCCTCAGGTGGTGACATATCATATTGAGGGTTCTTAGACTGACACTATTGGCTGCTAACTTTATGCCATCCTCTGCACCAGAGACTCTTGCAAAGTCTGAATTGTGCCCTGAAGTGGGACCAGGCCCACTTAATGGTTTGATTTCTACTACTATCCTGGGGACTTTATTGGATAATGTACATTTTATACATAAACATGTTGTTTTTAATTTGTGAATTTGCTTTTACTTTGGGACATGATGCAATATGGGTCTTATGTGTGAACAAATGTATCATTATTATTTTATTCTTTATTACTTCTAGATGTGCTTGCTACTCATCAGACAGAAGCTCAAGATCTCTTAGAAGGCCAAGAATCCACCTGGTGGGATGACACCTTCTGTTCCAGATGACTGCACAGCCAGGGTGGAATGACAGGGTCTATCTCAGGGTTACTTAAGTCTGCCATGTTGGTCTGGAATCGAGCAGACCTGGAAACTATCAGGAGACATGTCAGTTATTTTTAACAGCAATTTCTAATTCTGTTTTAAACCATGCATTACAGGGAATCGAGGGCCTGAGGAAGAAAATACACTGTTTATGATATGCATGATATAGCAAGACTATTTAATGAAACATAAGTTTAGATTAATGAGTTAATAGTAGATAATAATATAAAGGCCTGACCCAAACACATAGGTAGAGAAGTAATATGCATGATCATTTGTAATTTGTTCAGAGATGTGGAGACAGGGTGCTTCCCTGACCTCATCTCACATAACTACTTGACCAAGTTATATTGTATGCCCTGTGTTACCAAGACACAGGACATCTATTCAGGATGCTTGAAAGCTTGTCAAAAGTTTTCATTTGTGACAGCTAGAAACTTGGGATATGTTACCTTGCACCCTAATCAGGGCAAATGTTACACCAGTGGATCCTGTTCTATTCAGGATACCTCATACATATCATTTACTGTTTCCCTACCGGTGTTTGACCCAGCTGAAGCTGTTTCAGACAAACTGGCCATGATCCATTCAACAGGCTACCTAGAGACAGATTTTTGTAAAGAGAGGGTTAACACACCTTCCCTAGTAATATACAACCTCACTACAGCAATCTGGCAGGTACCACATGCACCACATGGCCTAGTGATGGGATATAGGTATGTATGTTCCTGTAAGGTGTTTTTACGTGGTTCCACCTGTCTATGGGCTTGATGGGGATTTCAAGCAGAATGCCAGTGTTATTATTACACTACATGTTAACTGCCCAGTACAGCTCACAAAATGATGCCTCCCTATGGCAAAGGTAATCTACAACATGGCTGGTCAATATTGCATAGATACTTATCACGAATCATTCACTTATGGGAAACTAACATGTTCAATAAGTGCCCCAAACTTCTGCTTCACTCCCACTGCTCGCACTGTCATTGGTCAAACAGTTATATCATCGGTATAACTTCATGATGAACAGTATGTTCTCAGTGAACTTGGTCATCAAAATGATGTCATACATTACTTTCCAATATTTGATGTGCATATTGTTCCACTTACCCTACATTTACAGTGTATATTGAACCACAAAGATGAACATGGAATAAGAATCATGAATAGCATGAATCAAGCAGCCCTTGTGGCCCTTAGCAACTGTGATTGTAACCTACTGCACTAACCACTTTTTCTATTTTCCCCTAAACCACTGAAACGCTGTCTAGCTCCTCTTGCCCATTACTTCCCCTTTCCCCCTACTCCCCCCATACACACCCTCTCCCCCATCCTGTCCCGACAAGGCCTTGGCTGCTCTATTTTTGTACTAACTACTCTCCCTTCTATTCTCCTAATTTACCCTACCCTGTGCCTCTTGCCTCCCCCAAGTCTACTACACTACCTTTTAAACCTTCTCCACCCTCTTCCCCCTTCTGCACCACCATCCTTAATGCTCTTTGTAAGCTATAATTAAACATGAACTATTGAATGTTGCACTGTGAACTATTGTAAATATTTGTGACCTGCATGTTACTGTATGTATTTTACTATATTTTGTAACTTGCTGTCCATTGCAACTTAAAGTCTGTTGTACTTTCATGACATGGAACCTTTGTAAACAAGCTTGTAGTTTAGAGGTGTTTCCCAAGATGTTAATAAATAAATAAATAAAAGCACAACAATTGTATACTATATTAAATGATGGTGATTTTGCTTTGTTAATTTCAGATTCATGAACTGAGATTACTTTCATACTACTAATCATGTTACAAATTATGTTAGTACTTACTATATAATGTTGTCTCAGGTGTCTCCTGAAATGACATTGTAGTGAACTTACAGCCTTGAAATATGGTCATGTGTTGCAGGCTATATAACATAACAAATTTTTATTTTGTTGTGCTACCATTTTGCAAGGATATCATGTGGAGGACTCTTAGCAAATGCTTGTGATCTGTCATATATACACACTGTCATACATGCATTCCCTGTATCTATATTACTAAAGGCAGAAATGTATTTTGTTGCTGTAGGTTAGGTTTTAGTGAAATCCATTGTTAGAATTATTAGTTTACTAGTCCTAAGTGCCTTTAGAATTGCTGAGTGACCATTTATGTAATTAAGTAAGTAAGCATTTATTTATAATGCGTCCAATCCTTGAGGCTCTGAGCACCTTAAAAGGTGAAAACAGGACATAAAACAACAAAACATGTTACAATAAAACTAACAGGGTCAATAATAATCAGCTATTTAAAATCAATAAATAACAATCAGTATAATAACTAAGAAGTGTTCTATTAAAAAGATGTGTCTCTTGATCCCTTTTAAAGGCCTCCACCAAGGAGGCCTCCCTCAGATGTCTAGGAAGCGAATTCCAGAGAGCCGGGACGGCCACCTAAAATGCTCAATCTCCTGAGGTTTTCAGCCTGGCCCTCAGAACTGCCAGCAGACCCTCAGTGGAGGAGCAGAGCGAGTGCACTGAGATGGCAGGGGTCAGGAGGTCACTCAGGTATTTTATTTATTTGTTTTTTGGTAACTGGGTGGGTGTGCTAGACATAGAAATGCCTATTTTCAGGCACGACCTGGGAGGTTACAATATGGCAGTACAAGACAAAATTGAGGGATACAATACAAAAATCAAGTGGTGGAAAACAATACCAGACAGTACAAGTTTAAGGAAAGGATATAGCAAGGATAAGCACTATTACACTTAGGAACATACTTAGGTAGCCTGGGCTCGATCTGTATAGGACCTTATAGGTGAGCAAGCCCACCTTGATGAGGATCCTCCATCTGACAGGCAGCCAGTGCAGGTCACGCAGGACCATGGTCACAGGTCGAGATCTGGAAAGACCTGTCAGCAATCTGGCCACTGCATTCTGCACCAGCTGCAGCTGATGGAGGTTCCCTCCACTGACCCCGAAGTACAGAGTATTGCAGTAATCTAGCCTTGATGTGACAAAGACACCTACCAGCACTGGCAGGTCACCAGGAGGAACCAGAGGTTTAAACAGGGTGATATTCCGTAAGTGGGAAAAACCACACTGAATGACGTCCGACACCTGAATATCTAGTGTCAGACCATCATCAAGAATAATGCCCAGGGGCCGGCCCATCGGCACAGCCGTAGGTTTACCGCTCGTGGCACCAGCGACCCGGGTTCAGGAACGGACTTGGGTAACTGGAGGGCTGGCCGGGGGGAGAAGGATAGAGCACCCATCGGCTGCTCTCCTTCTCTGGGGAAGGGAGGATGCCCTGTCCTGCTACTCTACCGCCACCTGAGTGACCACGGGTGTCGGTGCAGCTGGGACAGCCAGTGGGAGGGGAGGACGTAGACCGGGAGCTGGGAGGAGATTGCACGTCACTACATGCCTCACCCATTGGCTCTCCTTGTGTGTCTACATCCTCGGGGGAGGGCATCAGAAAAAACAGGAAATACCCCACGGGACTCCCAGTAGACGGAGCTCCTGGCCACGATCCCCAATGCCCCTACCGGTGCCAGTACCAGCATCCCCTGATGAAATTCAGACATGTCAGAGTGTAACGGCCCCACCCCGTACCTGCCTGGGGGGTATAACCAAGGCTCCGTGGGGGCAGATGGACTGTACTGATCGACGGTTAGAAGGAGTGGAGACGAACAAGGCCAATGGAGACTCCTGAAGAATGGGAGTTCGGCAGAGAGAAGGCGACATACAGAGAAAATAAAAAAAAAAAGAATGCCCAGATTTCTCACCCTGGAAAGAGCTACCAATGGAGTGGGACCATGGAACAACCCAGTACCCAGACCTATGGCAGCCATATCACGCCGGTGACCAGGCTTGACTACCAGTACCTCTGTCTTATTGGGATTCAGTCACTGCCAGGTAGAGGACATCCAGTCTTAGATCTTGGCCAGGCATTTATTTAGCACTTCCATGGTGTTCTTTGTCCTGGGGGCAAATGACATATGCAGTTGGGTATCATCTGTGTAGCAATGAAAACCCAGACTGTAACATCCAATAATCTCACCCAGGGGTAGCATGTATACCGCAAAAAACATCGGCAACAAGATCAAACCTTGAGGAACCCCACAGGGCAGGAGTTTCAGGCAGGAGGAGAAATTTCCCATCACCACCCATTGCATCCTACCCATGAGACAGGACTCAAAACAGTTGATGACAGTAAAAGTGAGTCCACAATACTCTCTAAGGTGATCATGAAGCACAATGTGGTCCACGGTGTCTAATGCTAAGGAGAGAGCTAGGAGAACAAGAATTGGCCATTCTCCTCTATCCCTCATCCTGAGGAGGTCATTTTGCACTCTGACCAATGCCATTTCAGTGCTATGCCTTGCCCTAAGTCCAGACTGGAGTGGCTCATAGATGTCAAAGGCCGTAAGGTGGGTCTCGAGCTGCAGAGCCACCACTCTCTCGACAACCTTTCCCAAGAATGGGAGGTTGGAGATTGGCTGATAATTCACCAAGACGTCCGGGTCGAGAGATGGTTTCTTCAGAAGCGGCTTCAGCAACGCCTTCTTCAAAGCATCAGGACCCCCCCCCAAGAGCAAACACTGGACTATCTAGATGAACACTGGATTAACGGACTCGGCACATCCCACTAGGACACGGGTCAGGCCCAGGTCTGTCCAGTTCACAAAAGGTGAGCAGCAGCTTTAAGATTACCTCAATGGCCTCTGAAACCCCCACTAGCTGGAGTTCACCCCAAACAATAGGAGTGCCTCTGCCAACATAAAGCCAACCACTGCGAGGTTGATCTTGCTACACTGGGGAGATCCTGGACCAGATAGAGGACACCCTGTCAGAGAAATAATTAGCAAACTCCTCGCACAAAGTGACCAAAAATATTCTTTTCAGCTGCAGACAGGCAGGATGAAGTAACCTGTCCACAGTCTGAAAGAGCTAAGCTGGTCAGTTTTTCCCTGCAGCAATCTCCCCGGACAGGAACTCTGCCTTCTTAGGGTTGATTGCCCTTCGGTATTAACCATAGTGAATCCTCAAAGCCAATCTATCCTCTCTGGATCCGGTCTTCCACCAGCAACACTCCAACTTCCAACCCATAGTCTTCATCACCTTGAGAGCCCCACCGAACTACAGGGGTCTCAACCGAGAAGACCTGTGTTGTATACAGATTGGAGCAATGGCATCGAGTGCATTGGAGACAGCACTATTATAGGCCATCATCGCCTCACTAATGCCAACCGCACAAGCAGTACTCACACCAGAAAAATCCACTGCCACCAATAGTTCCTCTGGGGTCAATCCCTTCAATGGGCGGTAGTGGACCATCTCAATAGGGGAGGGACAGCCGGCCCGGTGACGCTGAGGGTTGAGGCTCTGGATGCCACACCTCATGCCACACTGGCGACCCGGGTTCGGGAACAAGCCCAGGCTATCGGGGGTTGGCGGGGGGGAGAGAGGATTGAGCATCCGATGGACTGCTTTCCTTTCTTGGGGGAGGGATCCAGAGATAGCCCGGTGCAACAGCAGCCCCCAGTTGAGACCGGCGGCACTGCTATGCATTGGGCTTGTGCACTACAGGGCAACATTGGGCAGCTGCCTCTCTAACGTGGTGGGAGCACCTACGTCGGGCTGGGCGGCATTGCACATCCCATGTTGGGGGGGCGTAACTAGAACATGGAAAATCGCAGTGCCGAGGATCAGGCGATGGCACCTATCCACCATGCCCAACACCGGGTTCTCCACTGGTGGCCTTCGATTTCCAAGATCCACTCCTCAGCTGGTGACAGAGTCTAACTTGAAAGTGTGCCCAGATAGGAGGGGGCGACCCACCCTGGATAGGATTAGCCGGGGGTGCTGCCATCAGAGAGGAGGGAGAGAGGAGGCTTGGCTTGGGGGTCCTCAGGTGGGTAGGACAAGGCTAGGATGCCTGAGAGAGGACCTCGGGGCCGCGACCAGAGGGAAAAAGAATTGACAAAAAAAAAAAATAGGGGAGGGACAATCAGGGCTGGGCCCCAAACAAGATCTCTACCATGCAGTGATCCGACCAAATGACTGGATCAATCCTGAGGTCAGTGACCTTAAGCCCCAGTGAGAATATCAATTCCAAGGCATGGCTGTGGTGGTGGGTCACACAAATTTACAAATCAAATTATATATAATTGTAGTCTGATATCACACATGCACAAACTGGACACTCTCTTCCATCAAGCGCTGCGGTTCATAACAAATGTACCCCATAGGATACACTGCTGTGACCTCTACCAGAAGGTAGGCTGGACATCTTTAGCCATGAGGGGGATGCTACGCACCGGCACATGGACATTGAAACTACTTTGGAACAAACTGCCTCAATACATTTGCTCGCTCTTTGATAGGTTGCAGAGCAAGTACTCACTGAGGATGTCTGAGCTTATCCTACTGGATGTACCTAGAGTACATACCAATCATGGCAAAGATGCCATCAGTTTTATGATCCCCTCAGTCTGGCATAAAATATAATCCACCCTTAGGCTAACTAAGCTTGTCCTCATGAAACACTTTAAGAACTTGGCTAGTAAAGCATTTAACACTGTGTGTCAGTGCCCCAGGAGCTGATCACTCTATTCCCTCCCTGCCTTACCCCCACCTTCACTACCCCCATTTCTCAAGGTTTCAACCCCCCCAATCCCCTGTTCCTAGTCAACTAACCACCTAACTCCCTTAACTGGTGCCTCACACTATTTCTCCTGCATTAGCACTTATAACTCCAACACCAACCCAAGTGTTCTTTCAATTTCCCATCCCTTTAACATACCATCCCATGTGTGTGTGTGTATATATATATATCACAAAAGATCTATTGCCGTGTATGTGCTGTCTGCCTTTACCCGATGATACTGTACTATTGTACTGCTACCAGCAACCACTGTTGTCACAACTATGTAAATCTGTAACCCTTTGATGCCCTTCAATATCTGTACTGTATATGTCTATTCTGTTACTCATCGTTGTATGTACCAGGACCTCCTTGTGAATGAGTCCACTCAATGGAGTTTTCATGCAATAAACTTGAACTTGAACTAAAGGTTCTGATGAGGCTCTGATGACCAACATGTACATGCTGCTATGATTAGTTTTAGCGAGATTTGAATTTTAGTGACCATTCTGAATGTGGAAAAATAGTGGCAGGGGACAAAAATGTATTGTTCTTTACTACTGTAAGAAAACCCAAGGTTGATATGAGGCAGCCGCACAAGGCAGGCAGAAGCTGGTGATGTTCTATACTAAAAATGTGTTCATTTCTGAGTGTAGATAAGGGAAGCTGAAACAATATCCACAGTCATGAATACTGTATAAATATAGGATCATTTTGGGGTGTCAGTTTAGTACAACCCAGACTGCAGATAGAGGGGTTGCCCTTACTCCCAGGGCAGTATGTACTGTATACTTCTGTAATTCAGCATAGCTGTTAATAAAATGCTCATGCTGTAACTGTGTCGCTGAGATGCCATTATCCGCTAAGAACAAATCCATGATAAGGGTCTGACATAGAAATCACACAGTTTTACAAATCAAGGTTCTGATGAGGCTCTGATGACCAATAGAACATTCAATGGCCTGTCCAATGCATCAAGAACATCAGAAACCTTTGTAGTATCCACCCCCTTCTATACAGTCTGCAGTACAGTGGACTGCTTAATGTGCCACAGTGATGTTGTGCATAGTGCCCCACAACACCAATGATTAGCTGACAAATGGTACAGTAAAACAACAATGTGTGTACTACAGACTCTGAAACAAGTGGCCACTGCATACTAACCACAGACTTAGGACAGCCCTTCCTGCTGTCCCTGTCCATCCACCCAGATCTGCTGCTGTCCTTTTGCTCCTCCTTCATTCCTGTGTCCATGCCCTCCTACAACCTCCTGCTAGTCAGCTGACCTTCTCCCTGTCTCAGGCCAGTGCCCTTCTGGGACCTCCTGCTTACCCTCCTGGTCCCTGCACCTGTAGAATGGGATACAGTGTGTATGTCAACATCTTGCACAGTGGTACACGTACAAAAGCAGAACACTCAGGTACACAGCAAATCAAGGGGATAGTGGTTATGGGCTCAAGTGGTGATGATGTGGCACAAGACATCCATGCAAGGACGGTATGAGTTGTGCTTTGGTGTACCCAGCAAGTGGCATGGACCACAAAGAATGTCCATGGGACACATACAGTATGCCCAGTATGTTCAACAGTTTGAGGACAGTACTGTGACAGGGCCAGTCATCATCACAAGGCACCCATCAGGGGAGACTGGGGACAGCACAACAGTTCAAAGCATCAGGTGCATGTGTGCTATACACCCTAATTGCGTGGCACCTGCAGTGGCACAAACAACATTCACTGCAGCACACAGTGGCTGTTTCATGGAGCATGTACAGATACATAGGCAGAGCAGTCTGGTGCATGGCATGGCCCTGCTGGGCACATGCTACACCATCATGTGCCTCTAAGTGCTCTGCAGGGCACTGTCAATGGGAACAGCGTGCTGTGTCATTGACAGTCATACTGCACTGTGGACTACTTGTACACCATGGAACCCTCTCACCCATACAAGTCACTTAAGCAATAAACCACAACAGGGTGTTGGCGGTGCTGGGTTTACCCACACCTGGCGTGGTTCGGTCACGAGGACACAGGCCGAGTGACCAAACCATCCAGGTATGGGTAAATCCCAGCATCACCCACACACTGGAGTGGTTTATTGTGAGTGTACAATGTCCCCCTTCATTTTTTGTCCAAAGAAACTGAAGAGAAAAATAATTTTTTTTCATTTTTTATAACTTTTATTTAATTTGTTCTTACACTAGAAAAGATAGTCCACTGTATTTGGCTTAAAAAAAAGTGTAACCTGGGGAGCCATTTGATCTGTGCTGGCTTATAAGATCAAGCATGCTGCAGCAAGTGTAAAAGACGTAATGTGCTGTTACCTTGCTTTGAGGTTTATTTATACTGTTTTGGTCACAGTCTGGAGTTCTTGATTGTTGCAGCAGGAAACAGCAGGGGAGCAGCAGCCGTCTGTCATAGTTGCAGTGAAGCACAAAGAAAATGGAGCAAAATGTGAAAGTGCCACCTTCCGTGTGCCAGCATGCCCTCAGGTTCGGGTTTCCGGCACTTTTGAAACGTGGTGACATGACTCATAATTTTTTTTTTTTTATTGGGACATTTGCAATGAAGAAGGATCAGTTGTTTAGAGATGTCCACTGACACGGGTCGATCATGCAGGGAGCAGCTGTGAGTAGCCACGAGGGGGAAGAATTCAAAACTGCGGTCTGAGTTTGGTCATGATTCTGTTTGGGAGGTACAGCAGATTTTTTTGAATAGTGGTTATCGTAGTCGATGTGTGAAGTATCAACCGGTGCTGTGTTTGAAGAAAAAGGGCACTGTACTTCAATTCTGTGTGAAGTGAGTTGCTAATGGGCCGCTTGCACTTCCGGGTTCTAGTATGTGTATGCAGTTGCAAAAATGTAGGGAAGTGACTCGGGGCATTTTTTTCTTGGTGCCCACACATTTATGTATAATTTATTATTCCAACAGCTGTGAGTAGCCAGGAGGAGGAGAACACATAACCGCGGTCTGACTCTGGCTAGCATTCAATCGTGGTTTAGCGGGCAAGTAACATGGCAGCTCTAATGTTGTGATTTTTGGGGTCAGAATGATTTTTTTGAAGATGCGGCTGACTGGCACCTTTTTCGTTGGTAATGCTAGAATTTACAACGCTTGAAAGGTGCCAGTTAGCCAGTCAGAGTGCTGGAATATAAGACCCCATTGTATAATACAGTACAACCCACAACACCTCTGCTGTTAAGCTGGATGGCAGTGTGACTGTCATCTCAAAACATGGTGGACTGTAGTCACTGGCAAGTCTACACACCCATGACAGGCAAAACACACACATGAAGGCCAAGCATGCACTGCTGCCATCATTATTGTGCCTGTATCAGTTGTGCACCATGATGAAAACACATACGACATACAACAGCCCCTATGACATGCACATGCTCACTGATATACCCAACAAGACATAAGTGCAGTACAACTACCTTCCCTCCTGGCTTCTCTGTTGGCCTGCATCTCTTGCTGCTGTGCTAGGCACCCTCCTCTCTCCTACAGAGGTCATCCCACAAGTGGCAGCATTTCATACCAGTGCTGGTGACCCCTGTCTACCCTGTGGCCCACTGACTCCCATAACCTCTGTCCATGGGAGGCTGGGGTCACCATTACCGGGGGGGGGGGATAATCAGAGGGGACTCCTGTGGGGGTCAACAAAGGCACCAGCTGTAGCAGCTCCTCCTTAGTGAACCTGTGGCCAAGCTGCCTGCCACTATGTGTACTTGCTGCCCCAAACATGTCTGTTGTCCTGTACTGCTGCCCTGCACAGCTGGTGTGTGTGTAAAACAATAATAGACCTTGCAGTGTGTCTGCACAGTGGTATAGCATGACCAATGTCATGACATTGTCAGTGTCAGTGGCTCAGCAGGTAGCACACTCACCTCTGAGGCCGGGAGATCAGAAGGTTGTGGGTTCTATCTCCACACCAGGCACATGGGTTGAATCCCAATACTGACACTGTAGTGCAGCATGAGAGGGGTGCTGCACTCCTGAGGTGCCGTCTTTCAGATGAGACGTTAAACCGAGGTCCCATCTGCCTGTTCTGGTGGTAGTTCAGGTGGATGTTAAAGATACCGTGGCACTTGTCGAAAACAGTAGGGGAATTTCTCCGGTCCTCTGGCCAAAATTTTCCCTCATTCACTAAAAAAAAAAAAAAAAAAATACCACCAACAGCTTAATCTGGTTCAAGGTCAGTTGGCATTCATCTGTATCCCCCTGCCCCGGGTCGTGCCTGAAAATGGGCAGAATTTGTCTAGTGCACTTACCTGGTCAACAAAAAAAAATAAATAAATAAAAGACAGCTGTGCAAAAACATGTTTGCACTTCTATACAGTATGTGAGCCTATTCATTGCTGCTAGAGTGCGTCTAAACACGGCTAACACAAGTGACTGTTTCAAGCCCTGTGTGCAGTCCATAGTAGAACGTGTGTGCAACACACAACATTGCACATCATAGTACCTAGTGCTGCACATGTATTGCACACTACCAGTGTCATCACACTGTGCATGCTTCACTGTAGTGACCTCACATGCACTGCATGGCGTTAGCACGTATAGCCACTGGAACTGTTTAGCCTTTACTCAACATGCTCAGTACCACGTGTCATACTGAACTACAGCATGCAAATGCACTACCTGCACAGTCCGTTCTAAAATGCTGCATCAGCATTTCATGAATGCTCATTAACTGCTCAATTTAGATATTACCCTGGCATGCATATAAGGGCACTCACAACACCACCAGCTATAGTTTGTTTTGAGTTGTAGTTCTGAAAGGACACTTGTAGGACCGTCTTTTCAAGGTGCGTATGGGCTATTATTTTCCTTATGGCTGAGAGCCAGGATTACTGAATACAAGTACATTGATGGGGGTGTAGTTAACCAGGCCCAAACCCCACAATGGCCAGTTTACATTCTGGGAAAGCATGCTCCTTTCCTAGAATTAGCTAAAGTCATATGCATTTGCCTTTCTCGATTCTGTTAACTGTATAATTTTATGGTCAAACATGTATTGTCAATGTGTGCTTTTACTGTATATTCTTTTTAATGTTTTGTATTAGTCTTGTAAAGCTCTATGGTCAAATCATGAGCTTTGACTGATTGCTTGAACAACACCAGCATCCTCTGGACACTGATGGTACTACATTGGATTTAGATAGGAGACACACAAGCGTACTTTCACTAAATGCAGCACTGTAACATTACACAGACTGCAGCACAGTCTGCAGCATGTGCAAAGTGTGGTTTTGTTGCATACTGTTGTTCCTCACCCTAGGTGCGTTGAGTAACAGAATGGCATATAGGAGGCAATGTCCTAAATACACACCCAAAGAACTGGCCATGCTGACATGAGAATATGCTACCTGTGAAGATGTTCTAAGGAGGAATAAGGTAACTGCAGCTGTACAGGACAGGGGTTGGCATAATCTCAGAGAGGTGGTGAGCAACAAGGGATGTATATCCAGTACTGTTGCTAAAAACAAGAAGCGGGAGAGTGGCCTGTAGGTCTGCACAAAGGAGTGACTGGAAGATCTATGCACAGCCAGCAGGGTACCATTGGGGCCCACAGGAACGAGAAGATGCCCACCTACTACTGAATCCCTCACACCAGTTGAGGAGCTGATGGCCTCAACTATGCACTATGAGGCCACTGAGAGTGCACCAGGTGTGTCAGAGATAGGCACTGGCACACTGCAGGCATGTGAGTGTACACATACTGTCTGATGTTGAGCACTGAGTTAAACTGTATTGTGTACTGCACATTGTTGTTGGCCTGTTTGTGTCTACCTGTCATTTGTCGGGGCCAGTGGTGAGGGAGTGCTATGGCAATGGTTGCATGTAACACAGGCATATAACACAGACATTTTTGCCATCATTGTGCACACTGGTGCAACACTAGAGGCATACTGTATGACAATTTAATTGAGTGTGGTACTTAACCTGCATCTGTATCCATCTGTGTGCAGGTGATAATACCTCCAGCAAGGTTGATATGCATGGGACATCAGAGGCTGCCATGCAAGACTTTAGCAAGGCATTTGACACAGTCCCGCACAAAAGATTAATAAACAAATTAGCCAGCCTGGGAGTGGGTCCCAGGGTGGTAGCCTGGGTAAAACACTGGTTGGACAACATAACACAGTGGGTAATAGTAAATGGAGCCCACAGTGAATAAAGGAGGTTTACTAGTGGGGTACCGCAGGGTTCAGTACTGGGGCCGGTCCTTTTTAATGTCTTTATAAGTGACATTGCAGAGGGACTGGAAGGGAAAGTATGTCTCTTTGCAGATGACACAAAAATCTGCAGCAGGGTTGATACACAAGGTGGAGTGAAAAGGATGAAAAGGGACTTGGCAAGGTTGAAGGAATGGTCAAATGTATGGCAGCTTAGATTTAATGCAAAGAAGTGCAAAGTAATGCACCTGGGAAACAAAAACCCAGGGGAAGAGTACACAATGGGGGGTGAGATACTGACAACAACCAAAATGGAAAGGGACCTGGGGGTAGTCATATCAGATGACCTAAAGGTGGGCCAGCAATGAGAGAAGGCAGTAAGGAGGGCTGGGGGGATACTGGGATGCATAGGGAGAGGCATCACCTGCAGAAAACAGGAAGTTGTTGGCCCTTTGTACAGACAGTTGGTAAGACCACATCTAGAGTACTGTGTACAGTTCTGAAGACCCCATCTCTGCAAAGACATAGACAGGGTGGAGGCTGTCCAGAGGAGGGCAACCAAAATGATGCAGGGTCTGCATCAGAAGACATATGAAGAAAGACTAAAGGAACTAAAGATGTATAGCCTTGAGGAAAGTAAGGAGAGGGGGGACATGATAGAAACTTCCAAATACCTCAAGGGAATCAACAAAGTCCAAGAGGGTAGCATCTTTCAGAAAAAGAGATGTGCAAAAATAAGGGGACACAATTTAAAGACAGAGGGGGGACAGCTCAGAGGTAATGTGAGGAAGTATTTTTTCACAGAGAGGGTTGTGGATACATGGAACAGCCTTCCTGAGGAGGTCGTAGAGTCAAAAACAGTGGGGAATTCAAGAATTCATGGGACAGACATAAGACAATTCTAGTGGGGGGGTAGGAGGAAGTAGGCTGTTGGTTAACTAGGATCTGCAGCTTATCCGTTAGGTAGAGAAATGGGCAGACTAGGTGGGCCAAGCGGTCCTTATCTGCCGACAAATTCTATGTTTCTATGAGCACACCAGGGTGCGCCACCTGCAGAGGGTGCAGCAGAAGAACCACATAAGGAGACAATAGTCCTATTCATGGACGTCAGTGATGTAGAACTGCAAAAGTGTGTGCTGGCCGTAGAGAAAGAGGATAGTGACGGATCCTCATCACTGGCAATGTCCCTGTACATTCACCTGGGCCATGTGAACAAGCAGCATTAGTCACTGCTGACGAACAACAGGCAATGCGATGTCCCATCATGGACAATGGGTCATGGATGCTGCATGGCCAGTGTCCACACAGCATCCAACAACACTCCCTGATCAACTTGCCATGGATTCAGGAGCCTGACCAGCCGTGATTTCCTTTATACCAGGGGTTCTGATATCACTTCCTCAAACGGGCAAAGGATATGCACCTGTAATAGCAGAAGCAGACATCCAGGAATGGAACAGCAGCGAGTGAAGAGGTGACTGCTATCTCAGTGGAAGGGAAGTAACTGCAAATCTAGGAGCTTTCATTGTTACTTCTTTGCATTGTTATTGCATTGTGGAAAGGAGGAGTAGGAGTTTGAAGAAGGTTGTGCAATAGCTACTTAAAGTCTCTTTTGAGTGTGAATAGGAAGGTTAGAATATAAAAGCAGTTGCTCAATCTATCTAAATGTGTACAACAAAGGGGTACGGGAAATTAAGAAAAGAATGTTTTGCACTGATAGAGGAGGGAGAGGGGAGACTTGGGGGAGTGTTTGGTATCCTGCATCTGGAAGGGTGGGGGGTCGCTGGTGGGCAATGACCGCAATGGGTAGGGTGGTAGGCTGCATCAACTGCGGTGCACCAATCTTTCTAAAAATTGCCTGGAGTGTGGGAGGATGTTTAGTGTGCAACCACATAGAGAAACTTAGAAAGGAGATTGAGGGTCTGCAGGAGGAACTAAGACAGGCAAGGCAGACTGGGGGTGGGTTTAGCCCGATACTGGAGGGAGGAAGAATGGGAGATGAGGGAGGGCGATTTAAGCCAACAGTGGTGAGGAGAGGGTCAGAAGTAGGGAAGCAAGGACAAGGGAGCCCAGGCCAGGAAGAATGACTGCCAGGGAAACCAGGTCAGTAGACAAAAGACAAATGGAAGGAGGAGATAGGGACTTGGGAGGGGAGGCGAAGAAGTGGCAAAAGTCATGGAGTGGAAAGGAGAGAACAGGTTACTATGAAGAGAGAGGGAGCGGGCATTTGTGAAGGGTCTTCAGAAAACAGTTTTGCACTGCTAGAGAGGAAGACGGTGGAGGAGGGAAATGATGAAATTAGAGGAGTAATTGATAAATGCCTGGACCAAACCGGAGCGGGGGGAAGTTCTGTTGGGAGAATTGCAACAGGGGCAAAAGGGGGACATAATGTCCAGGAGAAAGAAGAGGAGCCGGAAAGGAGAGAGGGAGATGAATGAAAGCAAGCAGGGAGTAAGAGTGGTGGAATTTTAGTGCTGGGGGACTCAATATTAAGAGGAGTCAGGTGGGGTAGCAAGGAGGAGAGGCATAGTTGCATTTGGGTGGAGGCCATGCCAGGAATGACAGCGGAAAGGGTGGGACAGTCTGTTCTGAAATATGCTAGAAGGGGTAGGGACAAGCCTCATTTAATTATACATCTTGGGACGAACGACCTGGCTGACAAGACAGTAGATATAGTCCAGAGGAGGTTTGATTAACTAGGACAATTATGTGAGGGGGCAGGATGATCAGTAACGTTTTTGGAGATACTTCCAGTGCCCAAGGCAAGCACAACAAGAAAGCTGAGAATAGAGGAATTTAACGGATGGCTAAGAACCTGGTGTTGTGCTAAAGGGTATGGACTGTTGGGGGGTTGGGAGGGACCTGGGAGGACAGTAGTCTCTATGACAAGGACAGACTACACTTGAGTGAGGAGGGGAAGAAAGTGTTGAAACAGAGGATGGAGGAGTACATAGAGGAAGTAGGAATTTAAACTAGGAGGGGGGTGCAATTGGGCAAGAGACATGCAGAGACCACAGGTTGGGAAACCACATGAGCTACTCCCACAACAGTGACAAAGGACAAATGGCAAGTATTATTGGTGATACTAGTAAAGGAGGGCAGGATGGAGGGGAAGGGTGAAGGTGGTTTCCTTGATGCTAGGAGCCTTGGGAGGAAAACTGCAGAGTTACAGGTGCTCATGGCAGAGGGAGAGGTGGACACTGCAGCCATCACAGAAACATGGGCCACCCAATACAATGACTGGGACCTGTCTGTACCAGGGTACAGGTTATTTCGTAGGGACTGGGTGATTGGGAAAGGAGCAGGTGTGGCATTATATATGTGAAGGAAGGACTGAAGTGTGTAAGGGAGGAAGGGGAGGAGGGTAATACGGAGTCACTTTGGATGCAAATCCAGGATTCCAAAAATAGGATTCTTAGAATGGGAGTGGTGTACAGACCACCATCTCAGACGGAGGAGTTAGACAGGGCATTAGCGGGACAGATCAGGAGGGCCTGCGAGAAGGGTAGTGTGGTGATTGTGGGGGACTTCAACATGCCAGGAGTGGACTGGAGTACCCCAACAATCAGGAACAGAAGGGAGCAGGTACTGCTGGATGCCTTCCAGGACAGCTTCCTGCTGCAAATGGTCAGTGAACCAACCAGGTTAGGAATTACCCTTGACCTTGTGTTGGCAAATGGGGACTTTGTGAGAGAACTTACAGTGGAGAAACCACTGTCAGGGAGCGACCACCACTCCGTATGGCTCACATTGGATATGGGCAAGGAAGGAGTGGAATCTGGTACAAGAGTGCTGGACTTCAGGAGGGCCAACTTTGGGAGGATGGGGGAAGTGGTAAAAGGGTACCTGGCCAGAATTCAATCTAGTATGGACACTAACCAGAGGTGGGAGCTCATAAAGCTGGAGATAGTGGAGGCAACCAAAACCTGCTGCAAGGCCCAGAACAAGAAGACTAGGGCTAAGAAACCAAGCTAGTTGAGCAAGGAGGTCATGGAAAAGGTAAGGAGGAAAAGAGCTGCCTTTAGGAAGTACAAGAAAACAGGGAGAGGGGAGGACAGGGAGGAGTACTTGATTGAATCAAAGGAGGTGACAAGGGCAGTAAGGGGAGCCAAGGCATCTACGGAACTCAGGCTGGCACAAGGCATTAAGAAGGGGGAGAAATACTTCTTTAGGTACATCAGGGAGAAAAGGAGCTATAAGGACCACATAGTAAGGATTAGGAAGGAGGGGTTGGGTGGAAGCAGGGTGCGATAAGGCAGAAGCACTAAATGAGTACTTCTGCTCAGTATTTACTAAAGAGAAGAGGGAGATGACACCCAAGGGGGGAGAAATGGCAGAAATGGGGGAGGGGGACAGATGGGGAAATCATGGAGGGCAGAGTTCGGGAGGGTTTAAAGGCACTGAGGGTGGATAAGGCGCCAGGCCCAGATGTCATCCACCCCAGGATACTGAAGGAACTGGCAGAGGTCCTTGCAGGACCTTTGGTAGACCTATTTAATGCCTCACTACATTCAGGGTGTGTACCTCAGGACTGAAGAATGGCTCATGTGGTGCCCCTCCACAAGAGTGGCCCCAAGGGTGAACCAGGAAACTACAGACCAGTGAGCCTCACATCCATTGTGGGTAAGCTAATGGAGACTATCCTGAAGAAGAGGCTGGTGGACCTCCTAGAGGCCCAAGGACTACAGGACAGCAGACAGCATGGCTTCATACAAGGAAGATCCTGCCAAACCAACCTGGTGGAGTTCTATGGCTGGGTAACTAGGCAACTGGACAGGGGCCATGCAGTGGATGTCCTGTATCTGGACTTCGGTAAGGCATTCGACTTGGTACCGCATGGAAGACTGGGAAGTAAGTTAGTAGGCACAGGGGCAGGTGCAAAGCTGGTGAGATGGGTAGGGAACTGGCTTCAAGGAAGGCAACAGAGGGTGGTGGTGGGTGGGGAGTTCTCACACCCAAGGGTAGTGACGAGCGGTGCTCCACAGGGCTCAGTGTTGGGGCCAGTGTTGTTTGGGATATTCATTGCAGACATATCATTGGACATCAAGAGCGAGATCAGTCTGTTTGCTGATGATACCAAGGCAGAAGCGGTGGTGGATGACCTAGGGGGATGGCAGGGGTTGCAGGATGATCTGGCAAAGCTTGAAACCTGGTCAGACACCTGGCAACTGGGGTTTAATGCCAAAAAGTGCAAGGTGCTGCATTTTGGGATGAAGAACCCAAGGAGGAGTTACCAGCTGGGGAAAGTGCAGCTAGCCCAGACAGAGGAGGAGAAGGATCTGGGGTGCTCATTACAGGGTCAATGAACAACTCGGCACAATGTAGGAAGGCAGCTGCAAAGACCAACAAAATGCTGGGTTGTATTGCAAGGGGTATATCCTCAAGGAGGGAGGAGGTGATTCTGCCACTGTACAGGTCATTAGTTAGACCGCACCTTGAGTACTGCATGCAGTACTGGCGCCCGTATCTGAAGAGGAACATTAAGTTACTGGAGGGGGTGCAGCACAGGCACAAAGATGATCAAAGGGCTGGGGGACCTATCATACGAGAGGAGGCTGAGGGAGTTGAACATGTACTCACTGGAGGAGAGGAGGGACAGGGGACATGATTGAAACCTTTAAGTACATGAAAGGAATAAACAAGACAGGTACAGAGGGGCTGTTCAAAGTGAGAGGGGAGGGACACCAGGGGCCATGATATGAGACTGGAGGGAGGAAGGTTCAGGAAGGAGATGAGGAGACACTTTTTTACAGAGAGGGTGGTGGCTGGGTGGAATGCATTACCTGCAGAAGTGGTATCCAGTAGAACAGTGGACTGCTTCAAAAGGGGATGTGACAGGACAAGGGGGAGGGTCAATGAAAGGGAAGGGTGGAAGGGAGGGGCAGCTGAAGAATAAGGGGTGCTAGCTGCACATTCGAGCAGACTTGATAGATCTCTAGGCCTTTATCTGTTGGCAAATTTTGTATGTTCGTATTAATGTCCACAGCAGCATGCAGGTGTGGTCCCACCATAGTAGACAAGGACATCTTGTGGTGGACATATGCCAAACATAGGTAACTCCAGAATACCCTGTATGCCCAGGACACCAGGCCATGGGTGGTACTAGGAATCCCTTGCTACAAAACCTCATGGTCAGGGTAGGAGTCAGCCACGCCACCCACAGACACCATATGGCAGTGTGCATCCAGGATCACCCCCACAGTGGGAGTGCACATGGGGCTATCCTCTCTGTGCACACACCTGCTGGTGCTGTGTTCTCCCCATGTAAACATGTCCAGGTATGGGGTGATTGAGGACAATCCCACAGCAAGTGCACAACACCATGACTATGCAGAACATCATTGTCCCCCCCCCCCCACACACACACGCACACACACAAACAAACATGCACAGGGAGACTATGAAGTTTTCTGACCACAACACATAGGGTGACTGTTGGTTTTTATTTGTTCTGTGCCCGCAAATAGGGTGTCTATGTAAACCTCCAATATGGTGCTTGTGCTAATGGGATTACCTTTTTGTTCTCTCCTCCTACACATAGGTTGACTATGCAGTGTTTTTATTTTTATTTCTGTGCACCTTATGTAGGGTGACTGTATAGTAGTTTGTTTATTCATGTGTTTTTTTATTTGTTTGTCTGTTTAACCCAGATCTTTTCCTTTTTCCTTACACCCCCAGTGCTTGTCTCCCTGAGAAGCCCCAAGACACAACCTGCCCCCCCCCCCCCCCTCGCTTCTCCCCTGCACTCACCTACCTCCATCATGCTCTGGATAGCTTCCATGGGGGGGTCGGGATAAGAGGGAAACATCCCTGACAGCATTCGTCAACAGGTGGTGGATAGTGGAGGCAGGGGACCCATATATACTTGGATCCATTGTCTACCTTAAGTGGGGCCATGTTCACTGTTTTCTTCCTCTCCTTAGATGCTGGCCTTGGTGATGCCAAGTGCATGAATGCACACAGAGTGCATGGCTGTGCAGCGTTAGCCAACATCATCCCATCCCAAAGGTACACCTACCTGTGGTCACCCAGGTGACACTGGAGCATCTTCATTGTTACAAGGTCTCTCTCCCTGCAGAGTGAAAGTATCCTCTGGGATGCTCAATCCCTCTAGCTCCCCCCTCCCCCAGTGACAAAGATCTGCTCCTGATCCCCAGTTGCTGGCACTGCAAGTAGTTGCCCTACCATTGTGCCAATGGATCAGCTTGCAGTGTTTTATTTCTTTGTGTCTGTCCCCCACCTCCACCCCCACCCCACATGGGATGACTATGCTGGGCAAGTTAATTTGTGTTTCTTCACCCCCCAAATAGTGGCTGTGCTGGTGCTGTAGGATTTGTTGTATCTTTCCCTGCATTGGGTGCATTTGATGTGTTTCATTTATAATTCTTTGTAACTCTTTTCCTGCCCCTACCACATTTTTTCCTCTCCTCCTCATCCCTACTGTCTCACTAGTTCAACCTGTCCTTACCAAATGCTCACCTCCACTTTACTTCACCTATCACCTTGGTGCTCTCCTAGCTCCAATCTTTCAAACACATCTCCTGGACTGAGCCTGTTTATCTCCGGTCCCTGCACCTCTTCTTTCCCCTCCCAATACCTGCTACTATCTTGAAGAACTAGGACCTGAAACATGTGGCAATGACTGGTCCCAAGGCAGCTGTTTTTTTACCTCTCAATCTCGTAATTTGCAACTGCATGTAATCAACTTCTTAGCTAATGTTGTGACATAGGAGGGATGGGAAGGGTGGGGCAGCTGCCTGCTGAGGGGCTAGCTGCACAATCAAGAGACTCGATAGACCATATGGCCTGTTCTGCTGGCAATTCATATGTTCGTACGTTTGTATGTTCATGACCAGCTAGTATTCCTCTGTTAGATAACTGTATTTCTGTCAATGTGAATTGTAGCATTGTCTGTTGAGTGGAACCTTTGTAAAAGAGCTCACAGCTCAAAGGAAATTTCAAGTGATTGATAAATAAATAAATATCCCCCACATAGGGTGACTATGCTGTCTTTTATTTATAGCCCCCCCAACCCCTGTATAGGGTGACTCAGCTCTGTGTTATGTTCTGTCCTGTAGTTGATGTCCTGTCATTCTATAATATTACAAAACCTGATACTTTTTCTGTTGTTAATACATTTATATTTATACATTCATTTTTCCTGTGTCATTACTACTCGCCCCTCCTTGTATATAGTTTGCCTCAATCAGTCTCCCTAATCACCTAGGATCTGATAGCCAGTCAGTAGTCTCCTGGGTGGAACACTTCATGTAACCTCTAGTCTGGCATGTCTGTATCTGCCACAGTGTGCCCATCATGGGACTATACTGGTATTCCATAGGATAGTGCAATGTCATGTAGAACACAGCATGCAAGGAATATCTTGCACACAGTTCCTTAGTGAGACTGTATAGTAGGGTACTTTCAGACCTATCCAGGCATCAGAATCACATTTCTATCATGCTAAAGATACACTCAGTTACACTTCAGGTCATACAGTGTGCCTCTTTGTAGCATTAATCTGCAGCAGATGCATGCCACAAGACTGGAGTCATGAGCCATGGACACAGGGTGTAGGCACTCTCCACTGCAGATTACAAACTGTTTACATTAAGTTCACTATGGTAGACAATGATAGTAATGCAGCCCTATGTTGTGTGTGTCCTTACCATGGGGGAACCTACTGGGGATCTCGCCATCCTATGAATTCTGGCAGAGGATTGAGTTGTGCCAGATGTAGGCACTGTGGGCTGTTCCTGGGTACGGTGCTAGGACATTGGCAGAGGCATAGCTAGAATTTGGGAATGGGGGGTTTCCATCAAAGAAATCCCATTATTTAGTCCAAGTGTACAACACTGTTTTTATAAAAATATAATGGAAGTAAGATTCAAAGTGGGTTTCTCTGCACCAAGGACCCCCAGCTATGCCTATGTTTGAATATGCAGCCGGTGGCATTGCACACCACTTGCAAGTTCATGGAGTGGTACTCCTTTTGGTTTGTGAAGGCACTAATCCCCACCCCTACCAGTAGTGCTTGTCTGGTCATGTTGGTGCACTCTTAGTAAAGACAACATGTGCACTACATGATTGAAGCTCTGGGCAGATGCTGTACTCTTGGCCTGGATACTGCAGAAGGTTATGAGTTCACCAGAATATCGCAGCAACCCGTCTGGGAACTGCAAAGAAGGCAGAGCATGACAGATTGGCTTATGCCTATTGTGGCTGCAACTGGTACCTGGAATATGCCTTTGGACAACAGACACATGGCTTTTATGTCCTTTCCCCTGGGGTTCAGGAGTGTGGCTCTTCTTTCCCCCTCTACTTCAGAGATATTACTTGAAATACTAGGTTCCTGTAGAATACTTTTTTCTTAACATATTCTGACACTTAAGAATGGAAATTGCTGCTTCAGGGATTATAGGAAATTTGGGCAGACTGGATGGACGTCTGGTCTTTTTCTGCCATCATGGTCTATGTTTCTATGTTTCTATAACATGGTGACATCACCATTGCTGTGTCGGAAGGCATATGTCACCTTAAAACTTATGTTAAAGAGTAAACATTCCTACTGACTTGGAAGTTTCTGTACCTCCTTGACTGATTGGATTGACTTGTACTATATGTGCAAATGTTTGTTAATAAACATATTTACAAAAATACAGACACAGGACTGCAGAAACCTGTAGCTTTACATTCATGGCTCCTGAGTGTAGGTGTCTCAAGGTCATCATGCAGCTGTTCACATAGATATGGCAGCATTGCCCTGTTGAGCCTCTACCAACCCACATTCTGATCATTACTCAGGTCCCTGAATGTATGCTAGGCTAAGTACAGGCATGTGCAGCATATATCCTAAGGTAGTGCTACCAGAGTGGGCTGGCATTGCCCTCTGCCTCTGCGTGCACCTGCTGCAAGCTGCACATGGCTATCATATGTGCCATTGTTGGTCAACTTTTCTTGTCCTCACTGCTGCTTCTGAGTGTACTGGCTAAAGTGTGTTTGCCCTTTTAAGGCATACCTGTTAGGATCCTTATTTAGAGCGGCACACCTTGCAGTTTGTGGCTTGTTGGTTGTCTAAATATGGTACTGCACATTGTATTCAGGTGACCATCATTATTCTGAAGGTTGCATGTATTATTTTAAAGTTGATGTGCTATCAATTTTGCATGGTGTTCTCACTGGCTTTCAATATGGTACTCCTGTTTTCATGCATTATTGTAGGCTTGCGTATTACTATTCCAGTCTGTGTTTCACATTCCTTATGAATATTATCGTTTATGTCCACTAGACTTTTTATTGATTGAATCTTAAATATTATTTTTGTAAAGAACTTATCGTGTCCTGTTTGTCCTGAAGAAATGATTAGTTGTGAAATGTTAACTTAAAAGACAGGACTTTGAGCTTTGAGATTAGCTGCAATATGTAAACAGGTTACCTTAAACTCTTTACTGTTGATATAACCAGCTTGGTAAACGAGTCCTTGTGTTTGTAAGTATCCTTGCAATCCATTACAGTAGACATCTTCCGCTCCCCCTATTTAGTTTTTCATAGGTTCAATGGCCACACTGTTGCTATTGATCAAAATAGTCTTTAAACGTTGCAAGAGAGTGTGTGTGTGTGTGTGTATGTGTGTGATCATTTCATCATGCAAGAAGAATACATTATCATCTTTATTTTAACATTTCATACAAATGATATTCTAAAATGCTTTCCAGTACATTTGTAGCAGAAACCCTGTCATAAAATGATGGCGTACAAACACATTTATTTATTTGTTCATTTATTTATTTATTTATTTAATTTTGGTAACCAAGTAGGCCCACTGAGACCCTTATAGTCCCCTTTTCATGGGTGATCCGGAATTAATTACAATTAACAAAATAAATTTACAGAATAGGATGGACAGACAAAGCACAATTCACTTTATAAACATACAACAGTAATAAACATCAGGTGATCCAAACAAAACATTTGTGGGTTACATTGGGGTAAGTAAACCATTAAAAGACAATTGGGACAGGAGAGGAGAGGGACATTACACATTACAATGTGTGTATTCACAGCAAATTCAACAATTACGTCTTGCAGTTACACCAATAAGTCAAGGTGGTTTCATAAGGAATGAGGCACAGCAGAAATTCATAAGCTATTTGGCAACAGAGCCAGAGCAGCCGTGTGTCCACCTATCAGCCAAAGTAGATTTTCTTTTTTGTGATATCAACGGTTACAAGTGCAATGATTCAACTCCAACAGGTGAGCCTTGGGTCCCTTCTTAAATCCCGCAACTGAGTTGCATTCTTGTCAATTATCTGCGAGTGTGTTCCAGAGGGACAGGATGAAGGTAGCGAACGACCAAAGACATTGGGAAGACCTTACTCTAGGGACATGGAGGAGCTGACGGTTGGAGGATCTAAGTATCCTACTGTTCTATTTAGCAGTTACCATGTCAGCCAGACTTGACTGATGACATTGCAATATAGGAATATATTTAATCATTAACCCCCTCCCATTTAACCACTGGCTCCATAGAGGTTTTTTGGAAAGATTATGTTTCGGGAAATAAAATCTTTTTGACTTCTCCTGTTTTAGTTCTTTCAGCAGATTTATTTTAAAACTCATCAGTAATCCTTACTGTGGCACTGCTGGCCTCACCCATCAAATGGATATCAGTAAAACTGGTGAAATCTGAGGGGAACACAAGGAGGGAGAGTGGGGCTGGTTGCTGGAATCTGCTATGTACCAATACAGGAAGTCTGAATAGCAAAAAGCCAGAGCTTAAAGCACTGGTGGCAGAGAGTAATCTCTATACCAGGGTTTGCATTGTTTAGGAAGGACAGGGTGAAAGGCATGGGAGGGGGTAACACTTTATGTAAGGGAAGGCATTCAAGCTACAAAGATAAACAATTTGGGTGGCTTGTAAGGTTCAAGGATTCTGTGTGTACATGCAGCCACAGGAAAGGGGACACAAGTCAGGCTGGAAGTAGTTTACAGGCCACCAAGATAGGACCAGGGGCATTCTAGGAATCAGACGGAATTCTGAAGAGGGCATCTGAGGCAATAATGGGTGATTTCAACATGCCAGATGTGGACTGCACAGTGCCAGTCATGGCAAGTGCAAGAAACCAACTCCTGGAGGAAGCATGCCAGGAAACATTCCTTCCACCACTGGTCCAGGATGCTATAAAAGAGGGAGCACTATTGGACCTGGTGCCCATGACCAGTGAGCAGGTCCAAAACACAGTAGTCCAGAAACCGCAAGGGTAAATGACCACAAAATGGTGTGACTGAAGGCCCAATTGGAAGCCAGCAAGGGAAACAGAATAGTAAAGTGTAGGATTTCAGAAAACCAGACTTTGAAAGGATGCAAAGACTACTAGGGGATAACATAAGGGGATAGCAAGGATAGAAGGGTGGAGGGAAACTGGGTCACATTCAAGGTAGGCATATTAAAGGCTGTGGCATGCTGTATTGGGAGGGAATGGGAAAGCAACTAAACCACTTTGGTTCATATCAGATGTAATGGAAGCAGTGAGGGCAAAGAGGAGAGCATTCTTGAAATACAAGGAGGACTTAAAGGGTGGAGGATAGGAAGCATTATCTAAGATCAATCATGGAGGCCAGTAGGAAACTTAGGAATGCCAAGGCTGCAACTGAGGTCAGAATAGCACAATGAGTGAAAATGAAGGACAAGGCATTCTTCGGTTATATCCTGGAAAAACAGAAAATCATGGAGGGTATTCTGAGGTTGAAAAAAAGAGGAAGATGGGAGAAAGAGGATGGAGTCAAAGCAGAGTTACTAAACTACTATTGTTTCATATCTACTAGGGAGAGGAGAGACCTTTACCAGAATATGGAGTGGGGTTAAAGATGGGAGGAAGGGGGCTCTGATAGTTAGGGAAGAGTCATGGAAGAAAGAGTGCTGAAGGAGCTAAAAGAGTTAAGGGTAGACAAATTGATGGGGCTGTATAGGCTACAGCTTAGAATACTCAAGGAAGCAGCTACAGTAATAGCAGCTCCACGTGCAGGTATTTTCAACTGCTCACTATACACGTGGGTGGTTCGCAAGGACTAGAAGATATCCACTGTGGTCCCTGAGCATAAAAGCATAAGTAGAGATGAGTCTAGCACTATAGACCAGTCAACCGGACATTTATAGTGGGCAAGTTACTTGAGGTCATACTGAGGAAAAGACTGGTAGACTTTCTGAAAATAGATGAGTTATAGGATGATAGGCAGCATGGGTTCACCAAGCAGTGAACATCCATGGGTTCTGGATAGGAAGGAATGTGGGGAATCTCAAGCACACAAAAAAGGCGGAGGTGACTTGGGGAGAAGGGAGCAAAAATTAAGTATGATGAGCCAAGGGGAAGCAAAAGGAGGATGGCATCCACAGGGAGTAACTGAGGGAGGCAAGAGGGAAAGGGGCAAATGCATATCATGTGAAGAGAATGCAGTAGAGGAATACAGGGTCAGTCTAAGAACTAGTAAAGGGAAGGACATTGTGGTAGAAGGGAAAGTTGCAGAGCAAGTCATAGGGTAAGTAGGAACAGTGTAGATGGTGAAGGGGTAGGGAAAACAGAGAAAGGAGTTCAGAACAGGCAGGGGCAGCATCCTGGGGGAAATAAGAGAGTGGTGGGGCAGCTCAACCATACAGTGATGCTGTTGGAGGTGGGAGGGATAAGGGAGAGCCATACCTCACTAGCACATGAGGATAGGGCCAAGGAGGTGAAGAGAGAGATCCATACTTTATTGCTACAGGATGGTAGGGACAAGGAGAGGGAAATTAAATCTAGGGAGGAGGTAGCAGGATGGGGAAAGTCCAAAATGTACAAGCAAATACTAGGGACAGGGGCACAAAACAGGAGGAGGAGCAGCAGAGTCTTTGTAATAGGGGATTCCATATGAGGAACAGATTGGCTGCAGGATAGAATGGGTACAAACAGTAGTAGAGTTGTGTGCCTCCAAGGTATGATGGCTGAAAAGGTCATCCCATTGTTACACTGACATAGGGTGGGGTGGGGGTGGTAAACCCCACATAGTCAGTAGTCTTCCTCCTGGGTACAAATGACCTGGCAGTTTGCAAGCCTGAGGCAGTCCTGGATGAGTTCAGCGAGCCTGGACAATATCTAATGGAGAAGGAAAAAATCAGCATTTTCAGAAGTGCTGCCAGTGTCCAGAGCCAGTTCAGCTAGGAAGCTGAGAATATCTGATTCAAACAACTGGCTCAGAGAATAGTGTAAGGAGGAGGGCATCTGGTACATAGGGGACTATGGAAGAGACCAAGATGATAAATTTCTATATTCACTAGACAGGCTACACCTTAGAAGGTGGGAGGCAAGATGATTAGGGACAAGGTAGGGAAGTACATAACACTAAACCTAAATTTAAATTGAGCAGGAGGGGGACCACTATGGGGAACAGAACCTTACATTTTTCCAAGGAGGGGCCTGGTAGGCAGACCTCAACCTTCAAGTTTATATTAGGTTGGAGCAGCTCAGGGGTGTAAGGGCAAGGACGAGGAGGTATGCAAGAGCAGTACAAAATGAGGACGTGGATATGGATGGGGTGCCAAGTGGAGGGCAAGAAAATGATGAATTGGGAGAATGGGCAAAGGGAAATTCAGTGAGTCAGCATAAGAGAAGGGATAGTAACAAGAAGGAGACAGTAAGGGGAAAGAGTCATCTTGGAGAAAAGTATCTATCACTGCCAGGGGCCTGTGGAATAAAATGGATGACCTCCAAGCCATGGTGATAGATGGTCACGTGGATCTGGTGACAGTCACCAAGACCTGGGCATCCTCAAACCGTGATTGGGATCTCTCTATTCTTGAGTTCACCCTCTACAGAAAGGACAGTCTGAGGGATGGATTTTTACATTAAGGAAGGGAGCATGACCACAAAAGAAGATATGATGATATGGGCACTGAGTCAGGCTGGATACAAATTCAAAGAGTGACAGGGAGAAGAATAAGGGTGGGGTGGTGTACAGGCCATCACATCAGAGTGAAGTCATAAAGCGGTGTTATAGATGCATAGGTCAAGAAGCATAGGCAAAACAGGAGAAGTTGTAGCATTCACAAACAGCCTTGTATTATTATCAATAACAAAATAAAAAATAAAACTGTGTAGGATAGCTCTTTATACAGGCAGTTCAAACAAATAGAGGTCCTTCCTCTGAGAATCTCTTTAAAATCTCCATCTCTCTCTCTCCCCCCCCCCAAACAAAACATTGCTCTCCATTTTATAATATGTTTTCCCTGGCAATTAAATTCTGCATCCTGTTCTTGTACATTACACCACCTTTGTTCCACAAAATGTACTAAGACTTTGTTAATTTATTTCCTGTGAGCAGCCTGAAGAGTACGTTAGTCTTCTTAACAGGTGCAACCAATTAAGACAGCCTGTCCCAGGGCTTATTTCATGCTGATAATGCTGCAAACAAGCTTGTGAAGGTCAAAAATGCACCTCAAGGTTAACCCCATATCTTCCAGTTAAACATACAGTAGCCGTCTGTAATCATTTCAACAGTATACAGTAACTATATACATTTGCAAACCAAGAGATCTCAGTTTCACATAAAGATTCACAAATATTTTTAACCACAGAGAAGCAAGGAAAGAAAGAAAGAAAGAAAGAAAGAAAGAAAGAAAGAAAGAAAGAAAGAAAGAAAGAAAGAAAGAAAGAAAGAAAGAAATAGAAACAGGAAGTAAAGGAAGGGAGAAATTGTGGGAGCATTGGAGTGGCCAATTCCTAGGTGCCACAAGGAAAATTTGACTGCGTAATCAAACAAGCAAAAGATAGACAAGTAACAGAAAATGAGAGGACAGAATAGATCTTTGATTTTAACTCTCTCTGCATAACAAATGGGACAGGTTCTTACCCCAACCCTGTCACATACCCCACTCTGTAAGAGGGAACCTTTTTTTCTTTAAAAATACAAGTTTCCAAAACCTTCTCTTATTTCTCTTTTAACATTCATATAACATTTTAATTTCTTTACATATGCAGTATCCCTTTTTCATGACACCTTTTACAGAAAGCATTTTCAGTTAAGCACATGTGTTTTTTCAGCCTTCTGAATTCTCAGTTCCTGAACCATATCTTGCCAGAAAATCAGCACTGACACTCTCTTTTCTGGATTTATTTTTATTATTTTATTTTATTTAAAGTTGCTAACCAGGAGAGGCACACTGAGCCAATGCTTGTTTCCAGGTGCAGCCTGGGAGATGGGGAGAAGGGAAGAATACAAAACAGTTTAGGAGGCAATTGTTCATAAGTAGATTACACAAGAATTGATTACAGTTTTGTTTCAGTTTACAAAATCAATTAGGATTCAACAAAAGTGTTTTAAAATGCAATACAGAGTAGAGTAGAGCAACATATGTCAAGCAATTTAGCTAAGGAGAAGAAACAGTAAATAATTGGAAGTATGTAGCGGTGAGAGCTGTAGTTGAAGGATCTAGCTGGTACAGGTTCCAGTGACAGAAGAGTGTTCGGTGAAGGCTCTTTTGAGGGCAGTTGAAAAGGAGGAGAGATGAATGGTGTGAGGGAGGGAATTTCAGAGAGAGGGGAACCTGAAATTGAAAGCAGCAGAGCCGGCTCCAGACACTGGGCATGGAAGGGAGAAGGTGCAGCAATCCCTGGACCAGAGGGTATAGGACAGCTCAGCCACAGGGAAGAGGAGAGCTAGAAGGGGAGAGAGAACCAAACCAGAATTTGGAGATGAAGAGAGAAGAGTGCAGCTTACAACAACAGTGATGTAAGGAGAGAGAGGAATACACAGTGCAGTGCTGGGTGCGGGGAGGAGTGTTTAGAGCAAAGTGACAGAAGACCTTTTATAATGAGTCAAGCCTAGCCAGAGCGGAGGCTGGGACTGTACCATAGATGAAGTCTGCATAGTCGAAGGAAGGGAGAATCATTTTGGTGAGAAGAGTGAGGCGAACGTGCTTGGGAAGGGAGTCTTTGTACTGATATAATGCCCCTAGCCTGGGGCGGAGATTAGAGTGGATGTGCTCTATATGTTTGGAGTAGTCCAGTTGACAGTCAAGCTAGACTGCCAAGTATTTGCAGCAGGGGGCTTCTTTGAGTTGGGCACCATCCATGGTTGAGAATTTGGGCAGGGAGGATAGGTTCTTTAATTTGTGAGGGGAACCAAAAGTCATAAAAACCTTTTTTTTTTACATTTATTTTGAGGTAATTAGCCTGAAACCATTTTAGGACTGATTAAAAATCAGCTTGGAATAGAGCTTCAATATTGGGAGTGGAAGGACCTTAGATATAAAGAATGGTATTATCAGTGTACATTTGTATGTTTGAAGCTGTGCAGGCTGACAGTAGATCATTTAGAAATATTGAAAAGAGTATCGACCCCAGGACTGATCCTTGGGGGACTTCGGCATGTATATGGAGGGGGGGGAGAGGGTGCCACCTACTTGAATTTGCTGAGAGTGACAGGAGAGGTAGGATTTGAACCAGTTTATTATTGGGATGGAGAGTCCAGCAGAGCTAAGTCTGTTTACTAAGAGGGGGCAGGAGACTGAGACAAAGGCCTTGACAAGGTCGATGAATTTGGCAATAGTTAGGTGGCCTTTGTCCATACCTGAAAGGATAGAGTTGGTGACACGACAGAGAGAGGTGACAGTTGAGTTGTGCATCACTTTGAATTTAAATGGCTGTAGTGCCAGGTAACACCTTGTGATTCTGGGATTCTTATCCTTCTTTTGATTAAGCTGACAGAGAGAACTATGATCTGTTATAAGTACAAAGTCAGCAACTAACAGATAAAACTTAAGGGACTCCATTGCCCATTTTGCAGCAAGACATTCTTTTTCAATACTGGTGTACTTTTTCTCTCTGTTGTGCAATTTCCTACTGATATACAGAATGGGATTTTCCTTCCCATCTACATTCTGACTCAGGACTGCACCTAGGCCTACCCCTGATGCATCTGTCTGTAATGGAAATAGTTTCTCAGAGTCTGGACTTCTTCTTAAAACAGTGGCTAAACATAATGCAGCCTTGATGGCTGAAAAGCTTCATTATACTCTGGGGACCATTTTACATTATTTGGGTATCGTTTTTTCATGAGCTCAGTGAAGGGAGTGGCTAACTGGGCAAAACTGGAAACAAATCTCTGGTAGTAACCAGCCAGACTTAAAAATGACCTAACATGTTTCTTTGTTTTAGGGACTGGACTGTTAGTTATAGTGTCTACCTTTGAAATCTCTGGTTTAATTCTTCATTTCCCAAAATATAACCCAAACATCTGGATTCCTGCATGCCTAATGCACACTTGATAGGATTAATGGTCAGACCTGCATTTTTTGATAAACTGGATAACTGCTCATAGGTGTTGCAGATGGCTTTTCCAGTCTGAACTGTACACCACATCATCCAGGTAAGCAATATAATAATCAGTGTGAGGGACTAGAACTACATCCATGTACCGCTGGAATTTAGTGGGTGCGCCATGTAAATCAAATGGTATGGTGGTGAACTGATAGAATCCAAATGCTGTTTTGTCTCTGGATTCTTCAGCTAGGGCTATTTGCCAGAACCCCTTGGTAAAACTGTGAGCACTAATGTACTTGGCACTTCCCAGTATGTCCACCAAATCATCTATTCTTGGTATAAGGATAGCTGTCAAATAGGGACACTTGATTAAGTTTCCTAAAATCAAAGCAGATTCTTACACCCCATTCTTTTTTTATTTACAGTCACCATTGGTGATTACCAATCACTTCTTGATTCTTTAATGATACCCAACTGCTTCAGTTTTTGTATTTCCTTAACCATGTCTGCTCTTAACCGGTTTAGTAATCTGTATGTGTTTTGTCTGATAGGGTGAATATTCTCTGTCACTAGTACATGCTCAACCCCTTTTGCTCTGCCTGGCAGTGTGGCAAAAGTACTTCTAAATGTCTTTACCAAGTTAAGAATTTCTGTGGTTTGTTCTGTGGGTAAGGAAACATTCATCTTTACAGCATCAGAAGTTACAGTTTTATGTCAATATATTCATTATCATTTTCTGGTAAGACTAACAAAGCAACCTTTGGTATATTTTTCAGCCCATTTCTTCAGGAGGTTAGTATGATATATCTTGGTAGGAGTTTTCCTATCAAGGATCTTAATCTCTTAGTTAACTGTACCATACGTATAACCACTTTATAAGTCCCTTGCTACTTCATTAACAGTTTGTTTTCTATAGTGGGTAACAGTAAGAAGATGTTTTCACCTGGCTCAAAAACTATTTCTTTCACCCCACTGTCATAATACACTTTCTGCTGTTTTTGGTCTTTCTTCGAATTACTGTGGGCTATTTCAACATATTTTGCCAGTTTCTTTCTCAGTGCACAAAATAAGATTTAATAGGTTCTTTCTGAGCGGGGTTATTTTCCCACAATTCTTTTATTACATCTAGTAGCCCTCTAGATTGTGTACCATTCAACTTTTCAAAGGGTGAAAAACCTGCTGATGCTTGTGGCACTTCTCTATAAGCAAAAAGCAGGTAAGGTAAGTAGTGGTCCCAGTCTTTCCCGTCACCTTTCATAAACCTTTTTAACATGCATTTTAAGGTTTGATTAAAATACTCAACATGACTGTTTGAGGGTGATAAGGGGAGGTTCTTACAACAGTGATACCTAGTAGTCAGTACAGCTCCTTCAGTAATATAGCACCAACATTTCTACCCTGATCAGTAATAATCTCTTTAGGTATGCCCACCATGCTGAACATTTTGGCAACCTCTACTGCCACTTTTGGGGCTGTGACAGTACACATTGGAATTGCCTCTGGGTATCCAGTAGCAGTCACGTACTACCAAAATGAATCAATTACCTATTTTACTTTTGTCTAAGGGGCCAACCATGTCCATTGCAATTCTCTTAAAAGGCACATCTAGCAAGGGTATGGGCACTAGGGGCACCTTGTCTTTTTTTTAGTAACTGGAGCTACTTTCTGACATTTGGCACAAGAACTTCAAAAGGTAGCAACATCCTCATGAATCTCAGGCCAGTAAAATCTGTACAACAGTCTGGTATGGGTGCGGTCCCTCCCCAAGTGACCAGCCATAGGACTATCATGTGCTATCTGTAACAACTCAGTTCTATAGTTCTTTGGTATGACCAACTGTTTTGTCTGTTTCTGAATCTTGGGTCATGCTGTTTTTATTTCACTCCCAGCTGCTTAAAATAACCCTGGAGAGAAACATCATTAGTTTGCTCGGAAACAAAATTACAATCAGTTATTAGGGGAGGAGCAGTCAGGGTGCTCTAAAGGAAGGGGGGGCAACTAGACAGCATGGGTGGAAGCTGGAGGGGAGATTCAGGGGAGAAAGGAGGAGTGCTACTTCACTGAGAGGTGGTGGAGCCATGGAATGTGCTGCCCAGGGGCTGATGGAGGCAGAAACAGTGGAGGGGTTCAAGGGGGTGGGACAAGTATAGGGGAAGGGTTCTGGAAGCAAAAACCAGTGCAGCGAGAATATCCGGGACTGGGAAGACGGAAGCCAGAGAGGGAGAGGGGTGCAGCAATGTCAGCTCCCAGGGTGGGGGCTGACCAAACAAGCAGACACGAAAGACCATTAGGCCTATTCTGCTGGCATTTTAGTATGTTAGTATGTTAGTTTCAGCATTTTCATATATCAACCCCTTACACCCATCAGTCTTTTGCTGCCACTGTTTTTTCTGGCATCTTCTTTCTTTTCTGGATTTCCAAATCTTGGAGCTGGGCTCAGAAAAGTCAAAGACATCAAAAGGGAAACAGTCCCCAACATGTGGGATTTTCTTTGCTTATGCTTTTGTCATCACAGCTGCTGACACAGTAGGATTTACTCCCTCTGTGATTAACTTCACACATCCTGGAAAGTAATTTCCAGTAATCACAGGTACATGTTAGGTACAACCCCTTTTTTAATTTGGTGTGATGCCCCATTAATGCTCAGTTACCTGGGTGGTGATATGCAGAAGTATCAAGTGTCACCCTGGAGGCATATGATCCCAGTACCTGGTCCTTTTGCAGTCTTTTCTCAAAACTTCAGCATGCACCAGGGTCTGTCAAATCCCAAATCTATAAATCCCTTTGCAGTCTTATTCCTCACTTTGACATCTGTTAAATACTTGCCCCAAGTTACTAAGGCCAAATTTGCTCCAGTGTTACCTTCCTTATTTTTATGGTAGTTTCTTGCAATATGACCTGGCTTATTACAGTTACAGCAAATAAAGTATTTGAATGCAGATTTATTACCCCCATCAGAGTTCTTATCTGACCCGGAGTTAAATCAGGAAAAAGAGTGTTCTAATCTTCCTTGGCTGTTACTTCACTACTGCAGTGTCAATCTGGTCATCTGATAGTCCTCAGCCAAAGAAAAAGACTTTTTTCCACTTTCTGGTCAACATTCTTTCACCCAAAGAGGCATGTCTGTGGAGAGGATGTTGATGAATTGTTCCATTACAAATATGTTGATGATCTGTTGGACTGTTTTGCCCTCTGGTTGGAACCATTTAATGAGGAATTCTTTGAGTTGGGTGAAGGCTTCTCGAGGAATGTCTACTGAGCTGTACTTCAGGGAGCAGAATCCCTGCCTGTAAGTCTCTCCAGGGATGTCATATCTTTTAAGGATTTCTCTTTTTACTTTGTCATAGTTTTCTGACTGTGCAGTGTCCATATTGCTGTAGGTAAGTTAGGCTTTATCTGTCAGATAAGGTACCAGCCTGATTGCCCATTGCTGTTTTGGCCATTGGCAGGCTCTGGATACTATACTAGCTATCCTATACTAGGTATGTAAGACAGAAGAAGGCTAATTGCCCATATAGACTGTCTCCCGCAGTTAGTGGGGCCACTTTGTTGAGACCTTGCCTAATAGGAATTTTGTCCAATCTATTTTTGAAGATATCAAAGGAGTCAACATTTACCACCTCCTTAGGAAAGGCTGTTCCACAACATAACCACCCTTTGTGTGAAAATAATTCTCCTTATTGTCTTTTTAGGGAGTGCCAATTTAAGCTGTCAGCTATGACTGCTTCAGTTGATGTTCCTTACATTAATTTCTAAGCCTAGCATGGACATTAGCTCTCTGTCCCATTACTTTAAGCAACTCAAGCATATCTCCTCGCATGTGCCTTGTTTCCAAGGAGTAAAGCCCTAATTTATGCAACCTGGTCTCATATGGCTTACCTTTTCATCATCATCATCATCATTCTTTATTTATAAAAAAAGGCACCTTCCTAAAACCAAGGCGCCTGCACAACAACAATTAAAACACATCAATAAATAAATAATACAAAAAATTTAAATTATAAATACAGCAGCGGCATTAATACAGCCCAGAGATCACCTTGGTTGCCCTGTGCTGTAATTTTTCTGTATTTTCTATGTCCTTTCTTAAGTGTGGGCTCCACAGTAGTGTTGAATAACCTAGATGTGGCCTTATGTAAGTTTTGTACAAAGTTAATACACAGCATCTGTTGCTATTCACAAAGACCCTTCTAATACAGCCAAGGATTTTATTTGTTTTATTTAAGACCTCATTGCAATGTGGGCTAAAGTTAAGGTCATTTGTTATTATTATCCCCAAAGCTCTTTCTTTCTTGACCCTTCTTAATAATGTGCCATTTGGTTTGTATTCTTTAATTGTATCATTTGCTCCCAGGTGCATGACTACACACTTGTCTACATTGAAGGTCATGCTGTTTATGTGTGCCAAATCCTCCATTAATTGTAAGTCCTTCATAAGGTCGTCCACTTGTTCCCTAGTACCTAGTTATAGGAGGCAGTATAGCGCAGTGGGTTAAGGCTCTGAGCTGCAGATCTGGAGATCTGGGTTTGAATCCCACAGCCAGGTGTATACTGTGTGATCCTGAACAAGTCACTTAACATCCTTGTGCTCCCAGGTCGCATCTAGAAACAAGCTTCAGCTTAATGTGCTACTCCTGGTTAAACAATGTTCCCTTTCCTTACCTACTGCAGCTCCCAGCTTAGTATTGTCTGCAAATTTTATTACCCAGTTTATAATTTGGGTGTTCATATCGGCTAGGAACACTAAAAAGAGGGCTGGCAAGAGGCAGGAGCCCTGAGGAGCACCACTAGTCACCTCTACCAGCTTGGACAGGGTTTCTCTCACCCTAAACCTCTGAAATTGATCTGACAACCAAGAAGAAATCCAATTGAACAATTTTTCTCTATGCCAGTGTTACCTAGTTTCTTACTAAGTGTATCATGGGGTACCTTGTCAAACGTGTGCTGAATGAACATCAAAACTTTTACGGTGAAATCCCTCACAGCGA
Source organism: Neoceratodus forsteri (assembly GCA_016271365.2). Taxonomy (NCBI): domain Eukaryota; kingdom Metazoa; phylum Chordata; order Ceratodontiformes; family Ceratodontidae; genus Neoceratodus; species Neoceratodus forsteri. The sequence continues at coordinate 533,122,399 of CM057449.1, read as the reverse complement.
CATTATCAACAGGTTTTTGAAATTGTCACTGTGAGGGACCTGAGGGTGAAATTTCACCCTTTTGCCATGTGTCACCCCCCCCCCCGGCCCTTCAAATCAACTCCGACTCGGAGTTGATAATCTTTAGAAGGGGGGCTCGGAGGGGGGCGCTAATGAACAGCTAAGTGAATGGTCGCATGGCTCCAGAGCTCCACACCTAAAAGCAATAAAAGTGCTTTAAAAGAGTAAGATTTTGAGTATCTACCCAGCTCCTTATAGCAGAAGTCAGCAGAATGGATGAATTCCTTACTTTGAGCAAACCAGGTCAGCAAACGGGCAAAAACGTTAAGAAAAATGCAGTGCAAGACAGAGGTACAGTGGGAGAACCAGGCTCTATATCACTCTTGGTGGCCAAAATTGCCGTGTTGAGCCGAGTGGTATCTGAGGAGGTACTAGCAGACCTCAAGCCTCGCTGGGACAGTTTTGAACAATCAATTAAAAGCATTTCTTAAGATATAAAGCAACATGCCAGGGAACTCCATGAGGTCAAACAACAAGTCTCAAATTTGGAGGATGCAAATAAAGAGGTCCCGGACAAAATACAGGAGCTTGAGTGAGAGATAGAAGAGCTGAAGGAAGCTCTAGACTACCAAGAAAATTATAGCCGCCGGAATAATTTGCGGATTAGGGGACTGCCAGAGGGTGTAGAACATGGGAAGCTAAATTAGTTCTGTGCGGAAATACTGCCAAAGCTCCTAGGATTGGATATGAAAAAAGAGAAACTGAAAGTGGAAAGGGTGCATAAGGCCCTTGCCCCATGCCCACCTAATGATCAGCCACTGAGGCAAGTGATTTTTCATTTACACCACTATCAAGACAGGCAGGCCTTGCTCACAGCTTAATAAAAGGGAGTTAAGCTTTGAAGGGCACAAACTGTCCCTCCATCAGGATATGTCCTTGCGAATCCAAAGAAAACATCAGCAGATTAATGGACAGAAAGATGGATTAAGAAAACAGGGCCTGGAGTTTTTTATGGTGTATCCTGCCACAGTGAAAGTAAAAGTGGAGAGAGTTACTTTTTCCTTTTGGGAGGCGGAGAAGTGGCAGGTCTTCATGGACGAGTGGGATCGTAAACATCAGAAGACCTGAAGGAGGCGGTTGATGAGAAGCCAGCAGATCCCTGCTTGGTGGCTGTCTCACAGCAGCCCGGCTGGGCTGTGATGTGGAGGAGGGGAAGGGAAGGAAAACGTCAGTTTGAGGATGTAAGTGCAGAACTCTTTTATTTCTTTACACACCAATGGCCTAATTTTTGATCTACATGGAGGACGGATGAAGCTGTATTTGGCAGGAGGGAGGTGCCTAGTGCATGAGGCTAGCAGTTGTTGCCTATTATGGTAACTACAATGGGTGGGATGGTCGTCTATTCCTTTACTCTAGGACTAGAGACAGAACTGTGTTCAGTGGCCATGAAGTGCATGTCTGGGAAATTTCAGCAGCTAGGAGGAATTAGTCTGGCTCTGGTAGACAATGTGCTACGAACATGGGATTGGAGCCCTGAACTGCAACCGTTATCATGACGACCTGGAGATTTGGTGGGCTTAACTGAGACTGTGGCTAAGATTAAGCAGAGAACACTCCTCCCAGATAAGTAGCCACAGTTTAAAGCAACCTGAAGGGTAGAAACATTATAACTTTAGGATGCCTAGCTTGGTGGCTGGGATGGGGGGGAGCACACTAAAGGTTGCTGCAAAGGGTATAACTGGTCAGACTCATGCATGGAGAGGTCCGCATATTAGAATGAGGTTACAACTGTCGGGTTACAACTGTCATCAGGAAATTTAAGGTGTGCTGGCATAAAAAGAGAACTATCTTCCATAAAGCATGCTAATCTAAGCCAAAAGGGGTGCAGGGTGGGAGGGGTTCGTAGCAGGGGGAATAGAGTTTGATACATCATTGGTAAGTCATGCTGTTAGAAAGCAAGGCTTGCTAAAGCAACATGGAAACATATTTTTTTGAAACTGGTGAGATAAAGATTTTTGGTGGGGGGGATTTAATGGTTATACTGTTCAACTAATTTACGGTTTTAGCATGTTCATTGGTCTGTACTGTACAACTTCAATTATGTACTACAAGAATTCTCCTGGTCTTAATGGGGTATTGAAATGGTGGGATGGCTAGTGTATCGACGGCTTACCCACCTGTGACAAAAGTTATATCCTGGAATGTGAAGGGATTGACTTCACCTGCAAAAAGAGCAAAGGTTTTGGTGGCATTGAAAAGAAAGGGCGCATCTGTAGCTCTTTGCAGGAAACTATCCGTCCATGGAGAACACAAGAAATTGGTGGGGGACTGAGCTAGGTTGGCCACGCAGCAGCATATAATGCGCATAAGAGGGGAGTAGCAATTTTAGTAAATAAAAGCTTTCTGCTGGTAATAAAATGGGTTGTAAGGGATCCTTCTGAGGGTAGATATATTTTTGTGGTGAGGGAAGTATATGGTAAGCTAATCACTTTCTGTAATGTGTATTTATTTTTATTTTATTTATACTGAGAGAATCGGAATTACAATCCTTTGAGTCATAGACTCTTTTGCAAAGGCTCCACGTCAGTACAGGAAAGCACAAACATTACATTTAATAACAGTAATACATAGGTCACTCAGCACAGTGTATTTACATTACATATTAGTTACCGTTTCAAAGGCCTGGGAAGACCCTGAGTCACAGTTGTGAGGCAAGTCTGGTTACAGAAATTCAGAGGGACATAAACAGAACCCTGAGTCGGAGTGAAATTACAGCCGGATAGTGGGAACTAAGGATGTAGTCATAGGAAAAGCTATGTCTTTATCCATGACTATGCTATTTTTGGTGAACTCACAATGGGGGAGTATTAGCTACAGCTGCAGGTATCAGAGTCAAGGAGAAGGTTCATGATACCAGCTTTAAATTGTCCAAGACTAGGGGCCTGGGAAATGGAGGGTGGTAGGTCGCTGAGCCAGAGGAGAGCATGATAACGGTGCACCGGCAGTGCTAGATAGGGATTTTTACCAGAACCCCCTGGACTTGCTTGTGAAGGAACAATTCCCGAATCTGGTCCTGGGTGGCTACTTTAATTACGTGGCAGACCCCAAGCTAGACTATTTGGGGACAAGAGAAAGGGCAATAAAGGCAATACAGCAATGGCAGTGGGGGCTAGCTGACCTGGGCCTAATTGATTGGTGGAGAACAGCCAACCCGGGAGCAAAAGAATATACCTTTCTCTACAACCCACATGGGTTGGGGTCTTGACTTGACTATATTTATATTCAAAGTGTCCTTTATAGGTATATAACCAAAATAGGGCATAGCCAAATATTTTTGTCAGATCATGCCATGGCTGAGATGGAGCTAGATCTTGCCCAAACAGAATCTCGGAGGGGTGGTTAGCAATTTCCCAGCTACCTGCTGGCCAGGGAGGAATTCAGAGATTTCCTGAAGGAGCAATGGAAAAGATATGAGGAAACCAGTAAGGGCACTGTGGAATCAGAAGGAACTTACTGGGAGGCTGGCAAAGCTTATATGAGGGGGGTGATTATTGGGTACACACCTAAAATGAAATGGGGAAAAAAGACAGAAACAAAGAGCACTGGAGCATAGAATAGGGGAATTAGAAAGAGAAATTATTAGAGGGGGTGGGGAGGAAAAAGCAAGATAACTTAAATTAGCTAGGGAACTTCTGAATTTGAACATAGAGTCAGAAGCACAAACTAAAATCCTGTTTGCTAAACAGAAAGTATATGAATGGGGAAATAGGCTGGGTCCCTTCCTAGTACGCCTTATGAAGGGGGAAGGGTAACTAAGCACATTCCTCAGATTAAAGATGGAAAAGGAGACACCCTAAGGGTAGAGGAAGCTATTAGACATAGATTTAAGGAGTTCTATGAAAACCTTTACCAGGAAGAGTGCCAAGGTACAGAAAATATAAGAGAAGATTTTTTTCAGGGATTACAGCTACCAGAATTGGATGAGGAAAGAAGGGGAAAGTTGAGGGCAAAAATAACGACGGAGGAGATCACAAGGACAATTGCTCAGCTGAAAAATAGTAAGGCAGCTGGCCCAGATGGATTGGGGGGAGTATTATAAACTCCTAAGAGAGGAATTAGCTGGCCCCATATGTAATGTGTTAGAGGAAGCGAAAGGTCCCAGGGGACTCCCAGGTACTTGCTGTCAGGCCCTTACTACAATTATACCCAAATCTGAAAGGATACTGAGGAATGTGGATCTTACAGGCCAATTTCCCTGTTAAATTTGATCGCAAAATAATGACGAAAGTGTTGGCCAGGAGACTTGAGGAGATGTTGTCCCTATTGATGCAGGTAGACCAAACAGAATTCATACAAGTCAGGCAGTCATACCATAACATATGTAGATTGCTTACTGTCATCTGGTGGGGGACTTGGTGGCCAGGGCAAGCATGTGTCCTATCTATGGATGCCGAAAAGCCTTCGATAGTATCGAATGGCCATATCTAATGAATGTGCTTGGGAGGTTTGGGCTGGGGGAGGATTTTATAAAACTGGTGGGAGCCTTTTATAAGACCCATTCAGCTCAAGTGCTAGTAAATGGGATCCCATCTCTGGAGTTTAGATTAAAACAAGGAACAAGACAGGGTTGGCCACTTTCTCCTCTGTTGTTTGCTTTGGCCATTGAGCCCCTAGCAATTTAAATAAGGGAGAATCCCAATATAGAAGGGATAAGAGGGAAAAATGGGGGGAGACATGTTATAACACTTTATGCAGATGACATCTTATTATTCTTAACCAAACCAGAGAGGTCAATACCTGAGTTGCTGACAGTGGTGGAACACTTCGCTGCCTTTTCTGGATATAAATTAAACCTTAGCAAGTCAGAGATAATGTTTTTGGGAGGGGGAAGTTATGGAAAGAATAATGAGGCCTGAGGATTGAAATTAGTGCGTAGGGCTTTCACATACCTGGGAACAGAGATAGGAAGAGACCTGGGTGCCCTGTATGATATGAATTATAAACCTCTGTTTAGGAATATACTAGGGGACCTTAGTAGATGGAAAGCGTTGCCAATGTCCTGGATGGGTAGGATAAATTTGTTGAAAATGAATGTACTTCCCCGAATTTTATGTTATGCAAATGCTACCATTTAGCCCCACTCCCAAGGACATTAAAACATTAGAAAGAGGTTTATCTACATTTGTATGGCAGGGCAAAAAAAAACACAGACCAGTCTCAGCAGGTTGAAAGCTCCCACGGCCCAAGGTGGGCTTATTTCCCTGATATACAGGGGTATTATCTTGCAACTCAATATAGATACATTCAGAACTGGGTAAATAGAAATAAGGTAGCGAGTTGGCTGGAGCTGGAAGAGGATGGGCACCAGGTAGGATATTGGGATACCTGGGTCAAGATGGGAGGTAGGCCTATATATAGACTAAAAGTATCCAATCCTCTGATGGCTGCGAGCCTCGGTGCATGGGATAGTAAATGGAAGAGACAGGGGGCAAACTCTGTGAGTTCACTTTTAGTACCTGTGGCAGAGAACCCTGATTTTCTTCCAGACCTGGAGAATGAAGACTTCAAATTGTGACAGAGTAGGGGGGTTAGATGTGTGATGGATCTGACTGTGAAAAAGGAGATACTAACTTTTCAGGAGTTGCAGGTAGGCCTATGACTGCTGACCACACATTTGTATAAATACTTGCAGGTGAGCGATTACTATAAAAAACTTGTGGATACTAGGGGAGATGGTACCCAGATTGGGGACATCGAAAGGGAAATCCTGGGAGCAGCTAGAAATGAAAGGGGAATAGTTGGGCAAGCTGTACACTTAGATAGGAAGTACTTTCAGGAACCTGCATAAGTGGTTAAGAAATGGTGGGAAAGAGATACAGTAGTAGCCACAGACATTGCCAGCTATTTCCAGATATTTCACGAAATTTCTAAAGAGTTTTTCTCTGCTGCCCCTACTGTGGTAATGCAGAAAGCAGGAGATTTCTCTAGAAATATCACAGAAATTTCGGGAAATAGCTGGCAATGTCTGTGGCTACTACTGTATGAGAGAAGAAATCAGTGACTCTAACTGGCGAGTGTTACTGGAATCACATATAGAGCTGCTGGTGTGCAATAAATGTAAGGAGGCGAAGTATAAGTTTGTACCAAGGCTGTACTATCCCCTGTAGATGGTGCACAGGTTCTTTCCCGGGGTATCACTACTATGCAGTAAATGTAAAAATACTCAAGGAACATACTTGCACTACTACCGGGGATGCCCAGTGATTGAGCATTATTGGAAGGGTGTAGTGCAGGAAATATCTTCAATGAGGTGGCAGCCTATCGTATGGTCCAAAAAATCACTGCTTTTTGGAATTGAGATGGAGGAGCAGGGTGAATGGGTACTATATCCCAGATGGATCAGAATGCTCCTAGTGGTGGCACGGCAGGGCATACAGAACATATGGATCACAAATTCAGGGGCCACGGTGGAACAATGGAAAAGTCTCACTATGTGAGTACTAGCAGTAGATAGGCTTACATATACATTAAAGGGGCAGGAAGAGAGATTTGAAAGAGCATGGATGGGATATTTAAACACACTGGGAGGGGAGGAAAGAGAGGTCCTAGAAGATGGAGGCTTACTCTAATTAAAGGTGGGAAGCAGTTGTCACTGAAGTAATAAATGAGTAAAGGAGAAGGTTAACCTGTTAGGTAGGAAAATGGGCAGACTAGGTGGGCCAAGCGGTCCTTATCTGCAGTCAAATTCTATGTTTCTATGTTTCTAACCTATAGTGCTGTAAGGGAAGTCAATGAAATACAGACACAGACCATGTATGCTTTTAATTAAAGTTGCAGTATTAAATTGTTGTTTTTTTTTTTTTCTTTTTAAGGTTAATGGTGCTCTTGTTTGTTTCAGCACTGGAAATTATTATAAATGGACAGCATATATAGAACAAACAGGAGGCTGGTACGATCTATGGACACATAACTAGTCTGGTATTAAGCAGAATTTCAATGTGTACATAGCCTGTATTTGATTCAATTGTATGGTTTCTTTTTACCAGTGGCAAATGATATTTCATATGTGAAGCCATGATGCTGTGATATGTAAACTGTCTTCTGATAAAGATATTAAACAACAAAAAAGAAGTGGGCTTGAGAGCTGGCCGAAAATACTTCAATGTCAGATAGACAAAATTTCGCCTACATAGAAATATAGACTTTGACAGCAGATAAGGACCGCTAGGCCCATTTAGTCTGCCCATTTCCCTACCTACAGGATAGGCCGCAGATCCTAGTTAACCAACAGCCTATTTCTTCCTACCCCCACAAGAATTGCCTATGTCTGTCCCATGCATTCTTGAATTCTCCCACAGTTTTAGACCCCACAACCTCCTCAGGAAGGCTGTTCCATGCATCCACTACCCTCTCTGTGAAATAATACTTCCTCACATTGTACCTGAACCGCCCTCCTTCTATCTTTAAATTGTGTCCCCTTGTTCTTGCAAGTCTCTTTTTCTGAAAGATGCTACCCTCTTGGACTTTGTTGATTCCACTGAGGTACTTAAAAGTTTCTATCATGTCCCCCCTCTCCCTTCTTTCCTCAAGGGTATACATATTAAGCTCCTTTAGTCTCTCCTCATACGGCTTCTCTTGCAGACCCTGCACCATTTTAGTTGCCCTCCTTTGGACTGCCTCTATCCTGTCTATGTCTTTGTGGAGATTGGGTCTCCAGAACTGGACACAGTACTCCAGATGGGGCCTCATCAGCTGTCTGTACAGAGGGATAACAACTTCCTGCTTTCTGATGATGATGCCTCTCCCTATACATCCCAGTATACCCCCAGCCCTCCCTACTGCCTTCTCACATTGCTTGCTAACCTTAAGGTCATCTGATATGATTACCTCCAGGTCCCTTTCCTTTTTTGTTGTTGTTACTACCTCCCCACCCATTGTGTATTCTTCCCCAGGGTTCTTGTTTCCCAGGTGCATTATTTTGCACTTCTTTGCATTGAATCCTAGCTGCCATACTTCTGACCATTCCTCCAACCTTGCCAAGTCCCTTCTCATCCTTTCCACGCCTCCTTGTGTATCAACCCTGTTGCAGATCTTGTGTCATCTGCCAAAAAGCATACTTTCCTTCCAGTCCCTCTGCAATGTCACTGATGAAGACATTAAAAGGACTGGACCCAATGCTGAACCCTGCGGTGCCCACTAGTAACCCCCTTTCTTCAAGTGGACTCCATTTACAATTACCTTCTGTGTCCTGTTGTCCAGCCAATGTTTACCAGGCTACCACCCTGGGACCCACTCCCAGGCTGGTTAATTTGACTATTAATCTTTTGTGTGGGACTGTGTCAAATGCCTTGCTAAAGTCTAGGTAGGCCATGTCCACAGCCCCTCCCTGGTCTACTACTTTGGTCACCCAGTCAAAGAAATCTATTAGATTAGTCTGACATGACCTTCCCACTGTGAACCCATGCTGCCTTGGGTCCTGTGCTCCACTGGCCTCTAGGTACTCAACTATTCTTTCCTTCAGAAGTGACTCCATCACTTTCCCTACCACAGAGGTCAGACTGACAGGTCTGTAGTTTCCTGCCTCTGTCTTGGTCCCACTTTTGTCAAGGGGAATCACATCCGCCTTCCTCCAGTCCTTGGGTACCACACCATCCTCCCATGATTTATTAAAAAGAGTAGCCAGTGGTTTCACTAGTTCCTCCCTTAATTCTTTTAGAATTCTGGGGTGAATTCCATCAGGACCCATTGCTTTGTCTACCTTCAGTTTTAGGAGTTCTTGCAGAACCCTTTCTTCTGTGAAAGGACTGGGATCGACCCCCCTATCAAGCTTTGTCCACCTTCAGTTTTAGGAGTTCTTGCAGAACCCTTTCTTCTGTGAAAGGACTGGGATCGACCCCCTATCAACATTGGGGATCTCATTATGCCAAACTTCGACAATGATGGTGTTGATTCAGCATAAGTAAATCCTTGTCAAAGGCCTTCTGGAGATCTAAGTAAATCGTATCCACTGGCATGTTTTGGTCCATGTCTTGGCTTACTTTCTCATAAAAAACTAGGGTGTTTGTTAAACATGATCTGTTTTTCCTGATGCCATGCTGTGTGGTATCAACTTAATTGTTATTGTTAATATCCTCAAGTTTATCTTTTATAACTGACTCCATTACCTTGCCCAGTGTTAAAGTCAAACTTACGGGCCTATAGTTTGACCTTATACATACCTTTATCACCCTTTTTGAAGAATGGGACAACAATTGCTGTTCTCCAGTCCTCAGGCACCTTGCCTGTCTCAAGAGATTTATTAAAAAGAGATGTCAATGGATCCACTAGCCAAGTGTTGATTTCCTTTAATAACCTAGGGTGCAGGCCATCTGGTCCAGCTGATTTTATAATGTTTAATCTGTTTAATTTTGTTATTATTTCCATTTCTGTTATACTATAGTTAGTAGCCCCTAAGCCGTTCTCATTCTCAAAACTTTTACAATGCTCTGTCTTGGCACCAAGTAATATGGATGTTTTGGAACAAATTGAGCAAAAATATTAATTAAAACTTTCAGCAAGTGAGGAGGGGTCAGCGATTTCCTTAGTTCCTTCCCTTATCGGTCCCACTGTTCTGGCCACAAATTTATTATTAACATACATGTAGAAGGTTTTCCCATTGTCCTTTGTATGGGCTAGCTTGAATTCAAGTTGGTTTCTTTCTCTTTTAATCATTCTTTCGCTCAGTCTCAACTCTTTTTTATATCTGTCTATATTAATTTTGCTATTTTCTCTCTTCATAGCCCTGCATGCTGTTCTTTTCCTACTTAAACGTCTTCTTATTTTATGAGTGTACCACAGTGGAACCTTACCCTTCTTGTTATAAGGGGGCTTATTCGGAACATGGTTATTTTCTAATTCTAATATTTTGTTTTTGATTAAGGTTCATAGTTGTTCAACATTAAGGTTTTTGTCTGTCTAATCACATTCTTCTAACTCCTTTTTAATCTTTATAAAATTAGCCCTGTGATAGTTTTTCATACCCGTTTTGGCCATAATTTTTTTAGTTTGAATTTACATGTTAAGCAAGACCATAATGCGATCACTATTGCTTAGTGGCTCTGGTATTTCAACACTACATATAGTATCCATCCTGTCAGTTATAACTAAATCTGGACTGTTGCTTCCTTTTGTTGGATTGTAGACCATTTGGCTTAGTCCATTGTGTGTTATCATGTCAATAAAACAATGTTCCTGGGCATTTTTTGCTGTATTATCATTACATATTATTCTAGGCAAGTTAAAGTCTCCTAATAGCAATATTTCCCTATGCTGTGCTATGTTTGTAATATTACTCAGTATATCTAGGTGTTCTTCCATAATGGTGTCAGGTGGTCAGTAGAAAATCCCCAAGGTGAGTTTTTTGTTATTTTTTCTTATGATCTCAATCTACACTATATCTTTGTTTGTCTCATACTGTGAATTTATTGTTAGGGTGTTACAAGCAGTATTGTCTCAAACATACAAGGCTATAACCTCACTGCTTCTATAATTTTTATCTTTAAAAAATAACCTATACCCAGAAATATTTCTGTTCCAGCAGGTTTGCTCTGACCATCAGGTTGGAGCAATTGTGGCAACATCAATTTGCTTTTCCTTGCGCAATATTTCTAATTGTCATTTTAATCACATTTAAACTTCTTCCATTTACTAGTAATATTTTTAGGCCGTACTTGTTGTTTGGAGTGTTTTTTATTATAATATCCTTCTGAATTATTTTTCTCCCCCTTCTCCCACCAATATTAATTTTTTTTAAGTCACTGCTTTTCAGGTATACTTCAGTGTCATCTGAAGGACATACTGTAGCTTTGTAAGTTTAATGTCTAGTAAGTTGTTTGTGTTTTGTTGAACAGCTGGACCTGTCCCAGATCCTCCAGCTTTGATCGTTTGCAATGCATCCAGCCATTGCTGTACCTGTCACTGAATCTCTTCTCTTTTTCTCTAGCTGTTGCATCTCTTTTTTTCTCTCTGTTTCTCAGTCTATCTTTTGTTGTATGGACCATCATTTGAAGAAGGCAGACATGTTTTCAGGTTCTGTTCCTGTGTGTTCTTCTCTTTCCTTCTCTTGTTCTGGTTGTACAGTCTCAGTTTGGACTTTTGTTTCTGCTACTAGTTTGGCTACCATTCTGGTAATCACTCCTGGGCTTGATGTCACAGGATCCAGACCTTTCATCTATGCTTCCCTGATACCAGGTTTAGTATCCACTCACAAAACTCCTGGATTAGCGTATGCGTGGTGTAAATCCCACTGCTGACATCAACTGTGGTAGAGGCATAGGTCATGAAGTATTGGTAAAAGAGGAGAAGTTATACAATTTAAAAATAGTATCATTTTGTTACTATCAATAAAATAAAAAATAAAATTGTGCACTTGACACAGGCAGTTCAAGCAAACAGAAGTCCTTCCTCTGAGAGTCTCTCTAAAATCTCCATCTCTCGCTCTCTCTCTCTTTAAATAAAACAGTGCTCTCCTTTTTATAAGATGCTTTCACTTAGCAAATACATTCTGCATCCTGTTCTTGTAAATGATTCCACCTGTGTTCCACAAAATCTATTAAGACTTTGTCAGATTCTTTCCTGTGAGAAGCCTAACGGGTACATTAGTCTTCTTATCAGGTGCAGCCAGTTAAGACATCCTGTCCCAGGGCTGATGTTCCTGCTGATAATTCTGCAAACAAGCTTGTGGAAGTCAAAATGCACCTCAAGGTTATCCACCTGAGTTGCAGATAAACCCAAATAGATGCCTGTAATCATTACAGCAGTATAACTATATACATTTGCAAACCAAGATATTTCAGTTTCCCATAAAGATTCACAAATATTTGTCAACCACAGAGAAGTAAGGGAAGAAAAAAAAATAGAAACAGCAAGTGAAGGAAAGGAGACATAAGGGGAAATTGTGGGACTATCGCAGTGGCCAATTTCTAGGAGCCACAAGGAAAATTTGATTGTGTAGTCAGACAGGCAAGAAGCAGACAAGTGACAGAATAGGAGAGGACAGAACAGATCATTGTTTTTAACTCTCTCTGCAAAACAAATGGGACAGGGTCTTATCCCAACCCTGTCATGAGCAGGAGTTGATGGGTGACATCAAAAAGGATTCAGGACAGGAGGAGGTGGTGATAGTGAATGACTTGAACCTATGAGATGTAGCAGCAGTAGTAGTAGCTTTATTTATTTTTGACACCCTCTCCCAGAGGCTCTGAGCACCATTACAAAAAGAGAACAGGTAGGTGACATAAAATAAACAATGATATATATATATATATATATATATATATATATATATATACACACATATACATACATAAAGATAGATAGATATACACATAAATTAACCTATTTTATAGTAACTCAAAAATAAATGAATAAATACCTACAGCTAAATACTGCACTAGGTTAACAGCATCACCTGGAGTTAATCATTTCCCAAATGCATGATTAAACAGCTAGGTCTGAGGAGTGGGTCAGCATGTGTTGCCCAGAAAGTCTGGTCTGCAGCTGTGACCGCAGGATCTGGCATTCTCGCAGCCTTGGCCTCACAGCAAGTTTTTAAGCAACAGTTTTGTGTGCAAGTTATATGCCTTCTGTATTTATTCCTGCCTGGGAGAACATAGTTTGAACCAGCAGAGTGAAATGAACTTACTACACGCTAATGATGTATTACTGGATATAGTATTAAAAAAACTTTTTACAGATGAAATAAAACTGAATGCTGGTATTGCACAATCTATATGCTTTCCTTTTTATTTACAATATTAATTCAATAAGAGTGCTGACATTTCTGGGGTTTGCAGACATGCAACCTATATGTCTTGTTCATTATGCCCATCATATAGTGTACCCTTCTATTGTGTTTTGAGTTGCTGCAGTGTGCTTTTGTTTTGTTTGGCTGCCATTTCAGTGTGCCCCATGGTATGGCTAATTTACCATGTAACACAGAGTTTCTCTCCTTTTCTAATGAAACAAGAGACCAAATTGCTTATGCCATCGAGCAGATCAAGGAGATGTTCAGTAATACAACAGTAAACAAAGCAACTGATTATACTAAAACAACGGAAAATCTTAAAAAGAAAGAAATCTGTTTCTAGCTTCATGCCATTTCTATCTCACAGTATTGGAAACAGAAATGGATTCTGTGTGGTCTGAGAATGCAGATTCACTCCTATTTGGCACAGATGATGCAGAATTTATGGGTGACTGGGACAGAGTATTGAACAAATGCAGCCATGATAGGATATTCTTTTTTTTTTGTACACTTTATTTAAACTTAATTCAGCAGTACAGAGGATTAACATGTATCAACTCATAATAGGTATATATATCAAATAAGTATACAGATAGGTCATGCCTTCCAAATTATAACACATCCAATCTATTGTTTACAGGGTTCTTCCCAGGGTGATATGTGGCATTTATAGATTTCTGAACTACAGCTCTGACATTAATCCAGTCACTATAGAGGATTTTATACAAGCATTAACATAGACAAGCAGTCATTTATCTATTTCTGTCCCCCTTTGTTTATAAAAGCTCTTCAGAAAGCCAGAAACCAGGTTTGCAATAAAGCCATCTCCACTGGGGACCACACATCCAAAAATGTACTCAGTTGCCCTCTAACTGTGTACTGAATTATTTCATATTTCATACAATCTAAGAGGGCATTGGTCCATTCTGATAAGGTTGGAATGGAGTGAAGCCTCCAGTGTGAAGCTAATACCTTCAGGCCCATCACATTCCCTAATCTCCATAAGGTCAAATTGGATTTTGTATAATTTCTCTTCCCATCTGGTACTCCCTGGGGCAAACTGAGTAGGATTTCCACTGGGTCTAACCTAAAAGGGGTATCAACTAGTCTAGAAAGTGTCTCCTGCACTCCCATCCAGAAATTTTGAATTCGGTTACACTGCCAAATCATAAGGTAAAATGTACCATTATAAATCTGGCATTTAGGACATAGAGGGGAGTCATTCTAGTTAATTATGTGGGCCAGCCAGGGAGTATGATAAGTTCTATGAAGCACATTGAATTGAATGGCTTTGGCCCTGTTATTAACTGAACATTTTAGGCTATTACTTAAAATAGTTATTCATTCCCCTCCAGTCAATCCATCTGGTAGGATGTCAGTTTCCCACTTATCCTTTGTATTCCATGTAGTCAAGTAGGGCCACTATCAACAATTTATATGTTCTTCTTAGAGGTTTAAATGAGGACTGTCCTGATTGCCCCCAGAACATCTCCTCCAATGGGGAGCGCGACACCACTTGCCAACCCATTCTTCCATTCAGCCTCTCAAATGCCTCTTTGATTTTAACATACTGGGGTAAATGAGATTCACTGAGGATTTTTTTTCTCACCAAATACTCAAAACAGCACAATCTTCCTTCCTGTAAGACATGTTGGATCTGGGAGACCCCCCACCAGCCCACCATCTCAGAACAGGAATATCCCAAAGGGACACTACCCCTCCTTGTCGTAAAAGCCGCCTGAGAGAACCTTCAGGGACAGACCATCACTCACCCCAATCATATCATGAGTGAGCTTCCAAGCTTTCACCATATTCCCCATAAATGAGTTGACAGGAATGTTCAAAGTATTCACCTTGCCACACAGAGCCAAGTTGTAGTGGTACATAGAAGACCCTCCCAAACCCTCCATCCTCACCCAAGCCGGTTGTGCCTCCAGATTCTTTAAAATATCCTGTATATGGGCCATCTGAGCTGCCACCCAGTAGTGTTTCACACTTGGGAGGCCCAAACTACCTCTCCTCTGGGGCATCCACAGAAGAGTTTTTTTAATCCTAGGTCTCTTGTTATTCCAAAGAAGTTGGGTGATAGCACCTTCAATACTTTTAAAATATTTACAGGAACTTTCAAGAGAATTCCCTGAAATAAATATAAAAATTGGGGCAATACTGACATTTTTATCAGATTTACCCTCCCAGCAGGGTCAGCGGCAAGGCCCTCCAGGATAAACAGTTATCTTTTATTTTAGATATCAAACCTGTCATGTTAATTTTAATCAGAGAGGAGAGTTTAGATGGAATTTGGATGCTCAAATATTTTAGGGATTTAGCCGGTTGAACCAATGTCTGGGCAATCAAAATTGGATCCCTATCCTCACCCACGGGTATCCATTCACACTTCCTCTAATTAATCTTATGCCCTGAAAGAGGCCCATATTTCTCAAAGAGCTGGGATAATTCCACCTTTGCCTCCCCTGGGGTGTCTAAGAAAAGAAGGACATCATCAGCGAATAATGAAATCGCATGCTCCTGTCCCTTCCAATAAAGTCCCTTGATTCGAGCATTAGATCTAATGCTTTGTGCCAATGTTTCAATTGTGAGAACATATATTAAGGGAGAAAGTGGACACCCCTGTCTGGTTCCTCTTGCTAAAGCAAAAGGGGACGCGATAGTATTATTAGTAAGTATTTGAGCTCTCAGGGATCTATACAGCAATCCCAACCACTTCAACAATAAAGGACCCAGGCCAAATTTCTGCAAAACTGCCATCATAAAGGGCCATTCAACATGATCAAAGGCCTTTTCTGCATCTAGTGATAGTAGGCCCCCCATCCCTCCCCTTGGCCACTGGTGTATTGTATTCAAAACCTGCCTAATGTTGTGTTTGGCCTGCCTCCCCTTCACAAATCCCCCTTGATCAGGGTGTACAAGTTTAGAAAGAATATTTTCCAGCCTATTTGCCAACAGTTTCGCTAAGATTTTATAATCGGCATTGAGCAAAGAACTTGGGCAATAAGAAGAACACCACAGTGGGTTCTTCCCCTCTTTAGGCAAGATAGTAATGGTGGCGAGTTCCTGTGAAGGGGGAAGAGCTCCTTCCTCCAGGGTCTCCTGCGCCATGTCCTTCATTAAGTGTCCCAACGCCTCCCAGAGCAGTTTATATATCTCATGCAGAATATCATGCGTGACTGAACTTCTCTGCTGGGACTATATTGCCCTGCTTCCCTCCCCTCCACCCAAAGCTAGTTCTATTTTTATAGGCACAGGATTTGACTGACAACAGGAACTTCCTGTTTAGGGGCAGGAAGTGAGTGATCACAGAACCACCAAGGACCCACCATCCTAGAAGGGCAAGAGTAGCTCTCTGGCCCCCTCTAGCTGCTGGAGGTCTGCCTCTAAGCAAGTAAGTTCTACTGAGAAATATAGGATATTCTTGTCTCAGAACAGGACAATCAGGAGCTTAAAGGGCACACAGGCAGAAAGTAAGGAGAGAGAGAGAAAAAAAACAGAGGAAAGAGTAAGGATTGCAAACAGTTAAGGGGCCAGAAATAAGACATGATTGTAGTGGTGCAGTGCAGTGGCTGTGGAGCAGCAGTCTTCCGGGAGATGTTCTGGAGGATGCGGTGTTGTCCCATCTGCAGGCACCTCTCTGGGCTGAGGGAGGAGGTTGCTCATCTCCAGGCTGAGTTGGCCAGGATTTGTGGACCTCCTCTTCCATCCAGGGACCACCAGTGCCACTGCCGTTGCCTCAGAGGTTGCCAAGAAAGAGGAGCGGTTGGACCACAGTGGGCTCAGGGAGGGTGAAGGTGGTGGAACAGAGGCGCATCCCTCCAGTTGTACCTCTCCACAAGTCCTATGCCATTCTGGCAAAGTGTGGTTCCTCTATGGAGGCACCCACAGTGGAGACCAAGGAGGATGATGGGAGCCTCCACAAAGGAGACCCACAGGAGGGTGGTAGGGGAACCTGCAGGGGAAGGAAACAACTCCTGGTGGGGGACTCCATTGTTAGGAAGGTAGAACTGGGGGAGGAAGGGGAGAGGGAGGTAAGGTGACTGCCTGGCGCCATGGCTTGGAGGGACAGGGAGCGAATCCTCAGGATTGCGGAGCAGCTGCACAGGGGAGGGAGCTGGATGTCATTGTCCACCTAGGGACAAATGACCTGGCTAAGAAAGGGATTAGAGAAGTGCAGGAAGAGTTTGTGGAATTGGGGAGGGGCCTTAGTCAAGTAGCACGTACGGTAACCTTCTCAGAGGTGCTATCCATCTATGGCATAGGAGAGGCTAGGGTGTTCCGCACCATGGGATTCAATCAGTGGTTGAAAAAATAGTGTGGAGCTCAGGAATTTGGCTTCATTGGGGACTGGGGGTCCACCTGGAGTGATGCAAGTCTATTCTGGCATGATGGGCTGCATCTGTCCGGGAGGGGAACCAGGATCCTAAGTGATAGGTTTAAATGTTTCATTGGCAAGCTTTTAAACTAGCCAAGGGGGGAGGCACTGGAAAGGAGCAGGAAAATCCTAGCCCCCCCCAAATAATCACGGTAGTAAGTGCGGCAAACACCAACATAGAGGTGTCGATAGGGAGAAGGGCAGGGGTAAATGAAGAAAGTGACAAAGGCAAGAAGGAGAGGGATGGGGCAAAAGGCAGTAAGGCCATCAGGAAATGGAGGGTAATGAGTACCAATGCCCGTAGTCTGGGCAACAAGCTCCCTGAACTGATGGCCTTAATGGAAGAGGGATGCCTGGATATCGTAGCAGTCACAGAAACATGGTACACAGAGAACCATGACTGGGATAACATACCAGGGTACATAACCTACAGGAGAGACAGGCAGGGGCGAAGAGGGGGAGGAGTAGCTCTCTATGTAGGGAAGGATAAAAGCAACTGAAAAAGAGTAAACAGGGAGGAGAGGAGGCACTGTGGGTCACCTTGGAGACTGGAAAGGGCACCACAATCCGCACAGGGTTGTGTACAGACCCCGTGTCAGGGAAGGAATGGACAAGGATATGATAGAAGGCATTCTTAGAATGGCAGAGAAAGGGAGATACTGTTGATGGAGACCTGAATATGCCAGATGTTAACTGGAGCACATTTTCTGCAGCCACATCCAAGAGCAGGGCCATTCTTGATGCCCTACAGGTGGCAGGCATTAGACAGCTAGTTTCGAACCCTCTCATGAGGGAGCAATCTTAGACCTCGAACTCTCAAGCAGGGGCAGTGAGAGGATCTCAGATCTAGAGTGGGTTGCCATCTGGGGACAAGTGACCATCAAACAGTGTGGTTCCGTTAAACTCAGCTACAGAGTCAAGCCATACAAAAGTGAGGGTACTGGACTTTAGGAGGGCTGACTTTGGCAAGATGGGAGAGTGCCTCAGAAAAGCACTAGCAAACAGGCTAGAAGGAGGTGTGGAGCAACAATGGGAATTATCAAAACTGCCATCACAGAGGCAACAAGCCTTTGTGTGAAGCAAATAAACAAATCAAAATGAAAGAAAAAGCCACTATGGTTCTCAAAAGAGGTGGCTGTGAAAGTCAGGAAGAAAAGATAGCATTCCAGAAGTATAAGGAAACACAGAAGGAGCAGGACAGAGAGCTGTACCAGTTAAGGCAGAAGGAAGCAGGGAGGAAGTCAGAATAGCAAAGGCCCAAACTGAGGAAAAGATAGCCAACTCAGTTAAGAAAGGGATAAAACCTTTATAGGGACATCAGCGGCGGAAAGACAAAGGAGGGATAGTGAGGCTGAATAGAATGAACGGTGGTGGGCAGAGGGGACAGTGAAAAAGCAGGAATACTGAACGAATATTTCTGCTCAGTATTCACAAAGAGGAGGGGAAGTGCCTAATCCAATTAACAGAAGCACTGTTGATAGGGGGTCGATCCCAGTCCTTTCACAGAAGAAAGGGTTCTGCAAGAACTCCTAAAACTGAAGGTGGACAAAGCAATGGGTCCTGATGGAATTCACCCCAGAATTCTAAAAGAATTAAGGGAGGAACTAGTGAAACCACTGACTACTCTTTTTAATAAATCATGGGAGGATGGTGTGGTACCCGAGGACTGGAGGAAGGTGGATGTGATTCCCCTTGACAAAAGTGGGGCCAAGACAGAGGCAGGAAACTACAGACCTGTCAGTCTGACTTCTGTGGTAGGGAAAGTGATGGAGTCACTTCTGAAGGAAAGAATAGTTGAGTACCTAGAGGCCAGTGGAGCACAGGACCCAAGGCAGCATGGGTTCACAGCGGGAAGATCATGTCAGATGAATCTAATAGATTTCTTTGACTGGGTGACCAAAGTAGTAGACCAGGGAGGGGCTGTGGACATGGCCTACCTAGACTTTAGCAAGGCATTTGACACAGTCCCACACAAAAGATTAATAGTCAAATTAACCAGCCTGGGAGTGGGACCCAGGGTGGTAGCCTGGGTAAAACATTGGCTGGACAACAGGACACAGAAGGTAATTGTAAATGGAGTCCACTCTGAAGAAAGGGGGGTTACTAGTGGGGTACCCAGGGTTCAGTATTGGGTCCAGTCCTTTTTAATGTCTTCATCAGTGACATTGCAGAGGGACTGGAAGGAAAAGTATGCCTTTTGCAGATGACACAAGATCTGCAACAGGGTTGATACAAGGGAGGTGTGGAAAGGATGAAAGGGACTTGGCAAGGTTGGAGGAATGGTCAGAGTATGGCAGCTAGGATTCAATGCAAAGAGTGCAAAATAATGCACCTGGGAAACAAGAACCCTGGGAAGAATACACAATGGGTGGGAGGTAGTAACAACAACAAAAAGGAAAGGGACCTGGGGGTAATCATATCAGATGACCTTAAGGTTAGCAAGCAATGTGAGAAGGCAGTAGGGAGGGCTGGGGGTATACTGGGATGTATAGGAGAGGCATCATCAGCAGAAAACAGGAAGTTGTTATCCCTCTGTACAGACAGTTGGTGAGACCCCATCTGGAGTACTGTGTCCAGTTCTGGAGACCCCATCTCCCAAGGACATAGACAGGATAGAGGCCAGTCCAGAAGAGCAACTAAAATGGTGCAGGGTCTGCAAAAGAAGCCGTATGAGGAGAGACTAAAGGAGCTTAATATGTATACCCTTGAGGAAAGAAGGGAGAGGGGGGGACATGATAGAAACTTTTAAGTACCTCAGTGGAATCAACAATGTCCAAGAGGGTAGCATCTTTCAGAAAAAGAGACTTGCAAGAACAAGTGGACACAAGGACACAATTTAAAGATAGAAGGAGGGCGGTTCAGGGGCAATGTGAGGAAGTATTATTTCACAGAGAGGGTAGTGGATGCATGGAACAGCCTTCCTGAGGAGGTTGTGGGGTCTAAAACTGTGGGAGAATTCAAGAATGCATGGGACAGACATAAGGCAATTCTTGGGGGGGGGTAGGAAGAAATAGGCTGTTGGTTAGCTAGGATCTGCGGCCTATCCTGTAGGTAGGGAAATGGGCAGACTAGATGGGCCTAGCGGTCCTTATCTGCTGTCAAAGTCTATGTTTCTATGTTTCTATGTTTCATCAGGCCCTGGTGCCTTCCCCCTCTTAGTTTTCCATACCACCTCCTTTAGTTCCTCCAAAGTTATAGGGGATTCTAGTTTACCAACATCCAGTTCCCCACTACAGGGAGGGTGACTTATTTTAAAAACTCCTGCAGATCAGCTCCCTGTGGAAGCTCAGTGGTGTATAGGTGGGAGTAATAAGCTTTAAAAGCATCATTTATTTTCCATTGGTCATAAGAAACCTCCCCTCCCTCTACTTCCACCCCAATGACAGTCCTTCCTGCTGTTTGTCGCTTAACCAAACTCGCTAACCACTTCCCAGCCTTGTCCTCTTCAAAGTATGAATATGATTTGGTAAAGTTAAGAACTGTCTCTATGTGCTGGGTGGATATTTGATTCAATTCACATTTCAGGGCTTTTAGTTCTAAAAGTTTAGGCTGATCATGTGAGGCCATTAATTCTTTCTCTAATTTTTGAATCTGGGCTTCCAATTCCTGTTCCCTTCTAAGAGATGTTTTCTTTTTATATGAGGAATATGAAATGGTCTTGCCCCAAATACTCACCTTAAGTGCTTCCCAAATCGTCCTAGTGTCTGTGTCCCCAGGTTTATTCACCTGAAGGAAATCAGATATATGCTGTTATAGATGGTGGAGGAATTTTGGGTCCCCCAAGAGGTTGGGGTCCATACGCCAGATGGGGTCCCTCCCGGGTTTCTCTTTCCCTTCCAAAGTCACCTGTAAAGGGGCATGATCTGAGATGAGTAACGGTCCATACTCAGCTTCCACCATGTCTCCCAGCCTAGATTTTGTTAAGAATACATAGTCCAGCCTAGTATAAAGTTTGTGGGCATGAGAGTAAAATGAGTATTCTCTAGAGGAGGGATGACAGAATCTCCACGCCTCCCGTAACAATCTCCCCTCCATCATTTGGTAAAGAGTTTTAACACTCTTAGGGCCTGGGCCTTTCTTCACTCCAGAGTAATCTAGGTGTGGATCCCAGTAAGTATTCATATCACCCCATAATTACATCATCCAGAAATGGTGCCAACGTAGTTCCTATGTGGGTGAAAAAATCCGGAGAGTCTATATTTGGACCATAGATAGAAATTAGAGTAGTTGGAGTACCTCCCAAATCCACCACCACCACGACATATCTCCCCTGAGGATCAGTCACAGAGGAAAGGATTTTATGCAGGAAACTGGGCCTAATCCAATCTGCTACACCTCGAGCTTTAGAGGTGAAGGTAGAGGCAATTAATGTGCCCCCCCAGGAGTGACGCAAACCATCCAGTTATTCTTTGGTAGAATGCAACTCCTGCAAGAATACAATATCTCCTTTCATTTTATTTTTTATCTGGGTTAAAACCTATTTCCTTTTTATCACTGTTCATAGCCCATTAACATTCCATGTAATTAGTACAATCTTAGCCATAGTAATCCAGATTCCAAGTTAATATGGCATGGCCACTGCCTTTCCGTATTAACATTACATCTTTCCTTCCACTGCTGAAAAAACCTTTTAACATTTTCATAAAAACATTGAACTAAACTGCTTACCCCTTCCCCCCAATATAACACAACCAGTTTTGTATAGTTACATTTCCAACAAAATGCCCTGTTCCCCTTCCCTCCCATCAAACCTACTAAACAGGATTAATACCACAAAACTCCCCTCATAGCCAAAAAAGAAACCCAAACCGAATTAAACTGCCCTCTACTTTTCGTGGATTGAGCATCCATCCCTTGCAAACCTTAATTACCTAAAGAACTTCTAAAGTCAAAACCTGGTGAACCCTCTACTGTATAAAAAAAAATAGCTGGGGAGAGCATAGGTCTGAGAAGCTACTTCACCACCCCAGGCCTGGGCTGCTACACAGAAGGAGGAAAAAAAAAAAAAAAGGAAAATTAGTTATAAACTGAGGAGGATCTTTGAGATTTCCCAACCCCTACTGTATCTGAAATAGGAGCAGGTCATCTCAAAACTATGGATGATACAGAGTTGTTCCAAGTGCTCGTACTGTGGTTAGGATTTAAAACTGATCCTCTCCTCAAAGCCTTTTCATCAGGGAGTAAAGAAGCAGGACTGAACCCAGCCAGTTAACCCCCCACCCAGCCTTTCATTAAAACTCCAATTCCCTCAAATTGTACAATTGAGACTTGCATTGAACTTAAATATGTACTTTGATCAAGATTAGAATCTAATAAATTAAACATCATCCGCATGTTACATGTAGTTAAAACGTTAAAGAAAACCCAAAAGCAAACAGAGCCATCTGAAATTATGACTGAGTCCCTGTTTTAAGAATATAGGATCATTTACAGCCCCATCTTCTCTAACCTCCAAATCAATGTCCTCATTGGATATACCAAGAGGGAGAGGAAAGGGGAACCCCCGAATCCAGCCATTATAGGCCCCAGACGAAGTTATGGACCAGAGAATCACTACCCCACCCCAACCGCCTCCCGTGTGCGAAAAACAGTACCTTCAGGCAGAGGCCTATCGCAGATTTCAGGCAGCCTTTTGCTTCTCCAATTCCCTGGCGTACTCCATGGCTGCCACAGGGTCAGTAAAAGCTTTCAAGTTACCTCCCAAGGGACAAACAATCAGCCAAGCTGGATAAAGAAGTGAAAAGGGGCAGTTTATGGAGTGACACACACGGCGAACCTCCGCAAATGCTTGCCGTTGTTGCTGAAGAAGTCAGGAGTAGTCAGGGTAGAGACTAATTCTTCTCTGCTGCACAAGGATGATGCCTACCTTCCTTGCCACCTCCAGGACCTGCACCCTGTCCTGATAATGCAGGAATTTAACGATTATGTGTCTTGGCTTCTGGTCTGGGGACGGTTTTGGCCCCAGAGCTCTATGGGCCCTCTGAATCTCCAGGGAAGTGTCCTGAGGTAATTGTAAGGTGCTTTTGAACCAACTTTGTAAAAATTGGATGCAGTTTTTCCCCTCCGTGCCCCCTGGAAGGCTGACGTTGTGAATATTACATCAGCGCTCTTGATTCTCATGATCATCAATTGAGTGTTTCAGATATTCTATTTCCTTGAGAGCTTTAGCTAGGTCAGTCACTTGGGTAGAGGTCCTGTCATCACTAATGTGCTGTTCCATTTCCCCTAGGTGCCGTTCGTGGGATTCAACCTGCTCCGAGGTGGCATTTACAGCCTGTTGTAGGTGCTGGATTTGTGCCATTACATTGTCAAAACCAGCCTCCATTCTGGTACCTAAATCATATTTTAGGTCTTTTATCAGTCTTTCTAGCTGCTGGTAGCCTCAGCCATTGCCTGGTGGGAAGGCAATTCAGAGTACTCTCTCCCGGAGGCACCTTCTTTTGGCAGGAGATTCCTATCCAGCTGGAATGCCCGTGAGCCCCCCGGAGAGTGATTAGGCTTATGTGGGGCTTTAGCTGATGAGTCACGCTGAGCTGTTTTAAATGCTATTTTGGACTGTTTTTTCCCCATTTTTGAGAGGACGACATCAGCTCTGCGTAGTATATCTGCTAGATTAGTAGATTTGGGAAACTGAGTTAAAATTAAAGGGGATTGCAAGGGATGGTTGCAGAGCTTCAACTTCAAGCTGCCATCACACTCTGCTGCTAGCCCCCCCCGATGATAGGATATTCTTGGTGATTAAAAAATCCAAAAAAAATGTGAAAAAAACAGCTCAGAAAATAAAGGAATTGGAAACTAAACTAAATGCAGCTTACACTGCTGAGCAGCTTGTGGCCATGAAAGAAAAAATGGAGAGCCAAATAAAAATAAATTTAAAAATTATTTTAAATGTATAAGCAGGGCAAATATGATCATGATGCTACAGATTATAAAGATGGCACTGTTTATTCATGGCATGAGCCATGCAGACATTCCAGTACAGGAATACAGATAGAGCTGATTTCAATGTTGATGGAGGCAACATCTCACCTGGTCTAGAAAGTGAACTCAGGGAGCAGTAAGACACAGAACATCCTGGGAGACATGGACATGTTTTTTTAGACCAGACTGGGGAAGGTGGCAGTCACCAAATGAGAGAATTAGGACATGGAAATTGAAAAGGGGAGCAAGAGGAGGAGGAGGAGGAGGGAACAGAAGACACAGCGTGAAAAGGAACTATGGCCAGAGCAGACATCCATGTGGCCAAGTGAGATGATCCCTGAGGCTACAAAATTTGAACTGTAGATAATAAACCTCACCAGAAAGAATTTAGTAGTGCACACATCTCTGTACTCCAAAAGAGGTTTAAGTTTCATTCCCACTAATATGCTCAACTACTTCAATATAAAAGTAGACCTGTTCAAATTCTACATCAGCTACAACTGAAAGATTTTTTTTAACAACTCTGTCTGCAGTGAATGCTACTAACACTGTTTAGTCTAGAAATACACAGCATGTAGAAATTCCAAATGACGTTAACTCTGATGGCAGTGTAAATGACACAGTAATTTAAGAGTATTCCAGTTTATCAGCTAATTCATCTTTCTGTCTTGTCTCATGCAACCACACTTTACAGACATACTGCTGACTAGTTGAGAATGATATTGAAAAAAATAATCAAAAATTTCAAAAAAAGAAATACAAAACATTACTTATGCTTAAAGAGCAGCATTTAGTGAAATTTGAGCGATATTGGATATAGCTGTCTGTTCTCCAAATAAAGGTGGTGCAGTGGTGAATGATCTGGGCTAGGGAGGAATACAATAAGGAAACAGACAATTGAATGACAGCTCATTTTATCTTCACCTAAAACAGGGATTCAATAAATGAAATTAAAGAAAAAGCTAAACAGATGATTAGTACAGCACCCCTGAATGAATGAGTAACTAATAAAGAAGTTGCCTTTTTAACTGTGGAAAATAATAATAAAAAAATAATAATAATCAAAAACTTCCCTGTATTTGCTCCCTAAACTGCATACGAGGAGACACCCAGTCCCAGGTTGCCTGATTGTTTCTACAATAGGAGCTGGTTGCCCGATTGTTTCTACAATAGGAGCTGTAACACAGAAACTTCCAAAATACTTTGACAAATTCATAAAAAAAGCTTTTTTTTTTTTCAAAAACAAATTCCTACTCGAAAGATACGAACCACATTGTCCAGATACAGCATGGGGTAACTGTACATGAGAGTGGTGTGTATTGATATCGACAGCCTTTACACAAACATACTCCACGAGGGAAGGTTCAACTCACTGTGAAAAACATTCAGAGAATACCCAGAAAATACTGTACCTCTAAATAATATTATACTTGATGCTGTCAGATTTGTTTTAGAATATAAATATTTAAGCACTTCACTTAAATAAAAGGAACTTCTATGGGCATAACCTTTGCCCCCAGCCTGGCTAGCTTGTATGTTGTAGACTGGGGAATGGGCATCATTTTTTATACAGAGTGGAATTAATGTATTAGGCATGTTAAAATGTGGACACGCTACCTGGATGATATCTTTGTTGTGTGGAGAGGTCCAGCAGAAAGTATTGTCAGATTTGTAGACTCTATTAACTCTGCAAGTCAACCTCTAAAGTTTACAACTGAAGCAAGTAAAAATGGAGTGAACTTCTTGAGACCTCATAATTTTCTAGGATGGGACTGTATTAAAAACAAATATTTATGGAAAGCCGACCCCAAGATACACTGTACTTAGGGTTGTCACCCTAACTTTCTGATTATAAATATATCCAAAGGACAGTTTCTCTGGCTGAAACATACTTGCACCAGTGAAACAGACTTCAAAAGTGAAAGTAAAGAAATGGCAAAAAGATTTGCTAACAGGCAATGCAGGAGTGACTACTTTACATTGGCGTATCAATATGCTAAAAACAGTGACCATAATAGTGTGCTCTGGGGCAAATCAGCATGCAAAGGGGCTTGTCCCTGGAGGGACTGCTGGCGGTGGCTGATTTATCTAGCGTAGTCACTGCATGTGCACTTAGCATAGGCGAGGTGGCTGCCGCTCATAACAGGGTGGT
The DNA here is from genome assembly GCA_016271365.2 of Neoceratodus forsteri. Lineage (NCBI taxonomy): Eukaryota > Metazoa > Chordata > Ceratodontiformes > Ceratodontidae > Neoceratodus > Neoceratodus forsteri. The sequence continues at coordinate 533,096,158 of CM057449.1, read as the reverse complement.
TTCTGGGGCGCTTGATGCCATTACACCAGTGCATGTATGACCCAGATCCTCTCACTTGAGATCTCCCAGGTTTTGTGGGGATCTCAAGGTGATGAAGATCAAGGGCAAGAAGTTGGAGCATTGCTGACAGAGGACCCAATCAGATGGGTACAAACTAGCCACACCTACTTGTTATGTGAGGCTTTTGCTTGGTTCTCCTTTGATAGGTGACCTCTATCCATCAGGGGATCCCATCAGTGGACCCTGTTGTAGTCTGTAGTGGTCAACCTGGGAAGAATCGAGATGCTCTGTTTGTCTGGGAGGAGTTTAAACTGATGGAGGTGGCTGAGGTGATTGAGGTTATCTCCAGGCTGAAACACACATATTGCGAACTGGACCCGACACCAACACATTTCTTGATGAGATGTGTTGGTTCTGTTGGCCTAGTGTTTGAGTGTTTGCTGGAATAGTCAGGTGTTCGTTGATGGAGGGGGTAGTTCCACATGTTTTGAAAGAGGCTCTGGTGAGGCCCCTTCTGAAGAAACCATCTCTCAATCCTGACATTCTGGCAAATTACTGTCCTATCTCCAACCTTCCCTTTTTGGACAAGGTTATCGAGAAAATTGTGGCGCAGCAACTCAAGGAGCATCTCATGACCTTTGACATCTATGAGCCAGTCCGGTCAGGTTTCACGGCTAAGCATAGTACTGAAAAGGCATTAGTTAGGGTGAATAATGTTCTCCTCAGGGCGAGAGACAGAGGAGAATGGTCACTTCTTGTTCTCCTGGATTTCTCCTTAGTCTTTGACACTGTAGATCACATGGTGCTGCTCAATCACCTCAGAGAGTACTGTAGACTAGCTGGCACTGTTACTGGTTTGAGTCTTTTCTCTCATGCAGGAAGCAACGGGTGGTTATGGGGAATTTCTCCTCCACTCCGATGCCCCTGCCTTGTGGGGGTCGATCTTATCGCCCATGTTATTTGCAGGGTATATGCTGCCCCTGGGTGAGCTCATTAGGTGCTACAGTGTGGGTTTTCACTGCTATGCAGATGATACCCAATTGTATATGTTCTTTGCCCCCCTGGAACATCAGATGCCATGGAAGTGCTCAACAACTGCTTGGCAGAGATCAATGACTGGATGTCCTCCAGCTGGTTGTGATTGAACCTGGACAAGACAGATGTACTAGTGACTAAGCCAGGTCGTGGGAGTGTCACCAACACTGGGATGCTGGGTCTTCATCTGGGTCCAGCACCATTGTTAGCCTCCACTAGGGTGCGTGATCTTGGCATTATCCTTGATGACAGACTGACACTTGAAGCTCAGGTGACAGCTATCATCCAAAGTGGTTTTCACCACTTGAGGAATATCACCAGGATCAAACCCCTGGTTCCATCTGATGACCTGCCCACAATGGTACATGCTTTTGTGACCTCCAGGCTTAATTACTGTAACACTCTTTACTTTGGGGTCTCTGGAGGTACCCTCCACCAACTGCAACTAGTTCTGAATGCTGCTGCCAGGCTACTGACTGGCTTCCCAAGGTCTAGTCATGTGACCCCAGTGCTCCGTTCTTTGCACTGGTTGCCTGTCAGGTGGAGGGTTATCTTCAAGGTGAATCTTCTCACCTATACGGCCCTACACGGGCTAGACCCTGGCTACCTGGTTGAACTCCTAACACCCTACATTACAGCCCACTCCCTCCGCTCCTCGACCAGAGGCCTCCTTGATGTTTCCAGGACCAGGCTGAGACTATCTGGTGGCAGAGCTTTCAGTGTCACTGGTCTGATCCTGTGGAATGCTCTTTCTCCACCTCTTAGGGAGGCCCCACTGGCTGAGGCTGTCAAAAGTGGTCTCAAGGCTCATCTTTTCACCCTGGCCTTTCCAAGTGAAGTAGTCTGAGAAGTAGACTGACCAGTGCCATTTTAGTATGCTGTTGATCTAATTTTATGGTGTTTATGTATTTATTGTGTTATGTTATTCTATCTGTCTCATCTACTTGTTTTACTTTTGTTTTAATGAGAAGCACCCAGCACCTCCGGGATTGGGCGCTGTACAAATATACTTTGCCTTGCCTTGCCAAATACGGACCAGTCTAGAGGCTACCTACTTTTATTACTCAATTTAATTTGGTAGCACTCAAGACTGGGGAAGTTATGTAACACTGGCTAATACTGAGCTCTGACCTTAGACTGAATGTGTTATCATGCAATACATTACAGGCTACCTAGTGGTGAGGAAGCAACCTAAGAGTTGCTTTAGTGCAGTCAATATTGCTGAAACAAATACAGGAAAGCTGGCTACCTCACTCCCCTCTTGGTAACTATAGATGTGGCCATTGTAAACACTGTTCTAATACCAATAATACTTCTACCTTTGTTCACCCCCATATTGGGAAGAGGTACAAAATAAATCAATTTGTAAACTGTAGTTCCACAGAGGTGATATACATCCTCACCTGCCCATGTGGCGACCTGCATGTCGGTCAGACTAAGTGTGAACTAAAAGTACATTCTGGGGAACATAATACTGCAATCAGAACAAATAACACCCAGTACACAATGGCTAGACACTTTATGGAGTCCAGACATGGCTCTACCACTTGTATGAAATTCATCAGACTTGAAAAGATCAAACTTGGCGTACATGAAGGTGACCTTGTGTGCAGGCTTCTCCAACAGGAGGCATTTTGGATACCAACTTTAAACACACTTATGCTGAATGGACTTAAAAATGAAATGCCCTTCCATACTTTTTTGTGACTTCTGACTTTGATTGTATGCACCCCTGAAATTGAGCTCTTTTCTCTATATTCATTGCATTCCATTAACTATATATTTTTCCATCTACAGTTTTGGTTTTCTCACTCTGCTTTTTACAGCTTTGTGATACATAAGATGGTTGCTGCTTTCTCTATGGTTTTGGTATTTTTAGTATTTATCTTATTTATTCCTAATATATATATACATATATATATTATGCCTTTTGTTTTTTTCATGCCTTTTATATGTCTTGCACAGGGTATAGTAGGTACCTCTTACAACACCTTTTGTATCTTTGGCACGCCACTCAATCTCTGGCACTTTGTTACTGTACTCCACTGTTACATGTTGTGTTACTGTGCCTTTAAATGTATGGTCCTATTTAAACAGTGATTTTTGTTGAGCCCTCCACCTCTGAAGAAGACATCAGATGATAAGTTGAAACACTAGGGTGTGGCCTCAGCGTGTGTTGTCCTGCAAGTTTCATCAGTAACTGTGATAGCAGGATCTGGCATTCTCACAGCCTTGGCTACACAGCAAAAGTTTTTAAGTGAAAGTTTCTTGTGTGAGTTATATGCCTTCATTATTTGCTCCTGCCTGGGAGACCATAGTTTGAGCTTGCAAAGCGGAATGAACTTATTACATACTGATGATGTGTTGCTGGATGTGGTAGGAAAAAAGCTTTTTACAGATTAAATAAAACTGAATGTTGCTATTGCACAATCTATATGCTTTCCTTTGTATTTATGATATTAAGTCAGAAGGGTGCTGCCCTTTCTGGGGTTCACTGCCATGCAATCTATATGTCTTGTTCAGGCCTTCAGACCCCTTTCAAATGCCTCCACCAATGCAGATAGGATAACCCCTCAAGCCAGAAGCAGCAGAAACCAAATGCTTCTGAATGCAGTCCATGATGACTTCTTAACCCAGGGTATGACAGGGCTAATTAGGGATTGGGCCATCCTTGACTAAGTACTGATGAACTGCGACCATGTCTGGGGCAGCAGCCTTCAACCATGTCAGGAGCAGCAGTGTGACAAAGCCCCTTGGTAGCACTGATCACCAGTCAGTATGATTTCAATTCGATATGGGGAAAGAACTCCTGAGCACAAAGGCATGTTCTTTGGACTTCAATAGGGGCAACTTCACCAGAATGGGGGTGCATCTGTGAGAGCACCTAGCCAAGCTCAGAGTGACCAGGGGGATGGTGGCCCATAATTTGTGATGGGGTCCAGGAAGTCACAAACACCTGCCTGAAGTAGATGGATAAAAAGAATAAGCACAGGAATCACATAAGTTGTCAGCACCGTGAGGGAGAAAAGGGCTTCCTTCAAGACATATTTGAGGACCCAGTAGGAGAACCCAGTAGGAGAAGGACAGTGTAGACTACTTGGAAAAGCTAAAAACAGCTAGCAGACAGTTAAGAAAGTCCAAAGTGGGGATGGAATTCAGGATTATAGAGGGGTTCAAGAAAGGTAACTAGACCAGTTGTCGGTATATCTGAGGAAACAAAATGATGAAGGAAGGTATCATCAAGTTGAAAAAATGGCCAGAGTGGGCGGGGGACAACAGAGGAAAAGCAGAAGCACTGAATGAATACTTCTGCTCAATATTCACTAAGAAAAGGGAATGACCTGTTCCACGGGGAAAGACAGAAAAGGGGAGGGGGAAGATAGGATCGGAGAGGAGGAGATCACAGAGTTTAGGGCATTCAAGGGTCTCAATGCACTCAAGATAAGTAAATTCCTGGGCCAGATCATATGCACGCTAGTGTGCTGAGAGAACTGGGGTCTGTACTAGCAGCCCCTCTGGCAGACCTGTTTAACACCTCTCTTGATGCAGGTGTTGTGCTATGAGTGGGGGAAGACTGTTGATGTAGTACCCTAGCACAAGAGTGGGGCAAATGAGAAGCTTGGGACTATAGAACAGTCAGCTTGACACCGATAAATGGCAAGCAGATAGAAACCATTCTCAGGGCAAGGATGGTTGAGTTCCTTGTGGTGAATGAGCTCCTGGACTACAGGGTAGTACTGCTTAATGGCAGAGAGGTCAGGCCAAAAGAACATGCTCAAGCTCTTTGACTAGGTTATAAAGGCGGGGGACAGGGACCAATAGGAGGTGGACAGGGACCAAAAAGAGGTGGACAGGGGCCAAAAGGCAGTGGACATATTGTACGGGGATTTCAGCAAGGCCTCTGACTCGATCTCTCATATGAGACTGACAAGTTGAAAGACCTGGGAGCAGGAGAAAAGATGACTAGATGGGTGGCAATCTGGCTAGGGAAAGAACCAAAAGCATGGTGGTCAGGCAAGAGTACTCAGGGATGAGGGAAGTCACCCATGGTGTTCCACAGGGGTCGGTGCTTGTCTGGTGCTGTTCAGTATATATTCATCAATGACACTGGGGATTGCATTAAGGGAAAAATCTGCCTCTTTGCAGATGGCACCAAGCTCTGGGTAAAGTGTACAAGAAAACTGAAATGTAATTATAACAAAGTAGAGATAAAGCTTTTGCAGTAATGTAAGGGTGCCTGTTATGTAGCACTGGTGTTCAGGGTGCTACACAGAGAGAGAGAGTGTAGTGCAATCTGATGGATGCCATTAGCTATCAAATTGTGCTGAGGAGATATTGAGGTATAGAGGTATCAAATGTACATAAAAACAGAAAACGAATTAAAACAAAATAAAAATACAGCTTCTGCAGTAATTGAAAGCACTTGTTATGTGACCCCAGTGTGCTGGGTGCTGCTTAGGCTAAGGGTAGCACAACTGTACAGATGCAATCAGCTATCAAATTGTGCTTGGACTGAGGATAGTGCAATCTATAGGATGAGATCAGCTCAAATAACTTTACAAAAGAGAGAAATACAGTGTATTCATTATTGTAATTTTTTTTTTACCAGGATAGACACACTAAGTTGAAAGCTTGTTTACAGGTGTGACCTGGGAGCACAAGGAAGTTAAGTGACTTACTCAGGGTCACACAGTATGTAAATGGGGGGCTGTGGGAGTCAAACCCAACTCTCCAGGTTTGCAGCTCAGAGCCTTAAACAACTGCACTATACTACCTCATTTTATCTTGGTCTGTTAGGACTGTGGTATCTGTCAGGCTTTGAGTAGAGAGTAGCAAGGAAGCAGCGTGACCCAAACATACTAAAAGACGGTACAAGTAACACCATAAGGTATGATGAAAAAATTACTCACCATAGTAATATTGTTTCTTCCAAGGTATTCTTCAGTATGATTGACATTATCATTGACAGAGCAAAGGCCAATGGCACATTTATAAGATAGAAAAAGAAATGGCCAGGCTGGATGGGCCTTGTGGTTCTTATCTACTGTCAACTTCTATACCACTTCATTTGGCCACCCACTCTCTCCCCCCCAGTCTCCCCTTCCCTCACCTTGACTCCTCCTCGGACTCTCACACTAGGTGTCACACCTCTTTATCTCCTTTGCTACATATAAACACTGTCCTTTTCCCTAGTTGAATGCTCTTGATGCTGTACTTTCACCATTGGTACTATGAATGACATTGTAACCTTATTGTATACTAGCTACCTACTATTCAAGTATTGTATATAAACTGTTTGCTATTGTTGTCATTGTCACTGTTTGATGTGGAACCTTTGTAAAAGAGCTCTGAGCTCAAAGGTATGATCTGAATCCCTAAATAAATAAATAAATGTTTCTATGTTTGACAAGTGCAGTATGCCAGCTGGGCCCAGCTGCTCTGGAAGAGGAGTTTATGCTACTGACTATTGGAATCAGCTAATCAGAGAGCAGAAAGAAGGAGTGCTGCCTGAGCTAGAGTGGAAGAACAGTCTGATTCATTTCGAAGCTAAGGGGCAATAGACCCCAAAACTGTTTATCAGAAACATCAAAAACATGAACAAGAACAATATAAAACAACCATAAAAACACCCATAACTACAAAAGTTGTAATTATAAAGCTCAACAGTGAAATTTGGCCCAAAGTATGGACTGCAGAACTATTCAGTCAGGTTATGTAGGGGAGGATGGGTGGGAGGTCAAGCACACTGAAGAATACCATGACAGAAACAATATTACTATGGTGAGTAATTTTTTCTTCTCACCCCAGGAATTCTTCAGTATGCTTGACAAGTACAGACTACAAAGCAGTACAGCTTGGAGGCAGGTACAGAACCTACTTTGGGAGGAGGTTCTGCAGAACTGCTGTGCCAAATTTGGAATCTGACCTGGACTGTACATCCAGACAGCTGTGTTTTGTGAAAGTGTGTACAGTCCTTCATGTAGCTGCTTTGCAGATATCCAGCAAGGGTACGTCCAAGGCAGCTGCCACTGAGGCTGCTGTGCCCCTAGTCAAGTGGGCCCTGAGACCTTGAGGAGGCTGGTTGCCACCCTTACAGTAACAGAACTAAATGCAAGAGACTATCCAACAAGAAATAGTTCTTTCAGAGGTAGGCCTGCCTTTCTCTATCTCACCATAGGTATGGAAAAGCTGAGTATGCGAAGTCCTTAGCTGCTTGGTGTGCTCCAGATAGTTGGTCATACAAACATACAAAGAAGCCAGCAGAAGAAGGTCATTTGGTCTAACAAGTCTGCTCATATTGCAGGGTCCACAACTTGAGCTAATGTCCCTGCCCTCCCTCCCATCTCCTCCCATCCTCCCTACCCATAATACTTACCTTCCTCTTATGCCTATCCCAGTGTCAGTGGCTCAGCAGGAAGCACACTCGCCTCTAAAGCTGGGAGATCAGAAGGTTGTGGGTTCTATCCCCACAACAGGCACTTGGGTTAATATTCCAATACTGACAATATAGTGCGGGGGGTGCTGCACTCCTGAGGTGCCGTCTTTCAGATGAAATGTTAAACTGAGATCCCATCTGGTGGTGGTTCAGGTGGATGTTAAAGATCCCATGGCACTTCTCAAAAAAGAGTAGGGGAAATTTTTATTAAGATCCAAAAACAATCATAGAAATAATATATCAAAGCTGAATGAAATAAACAAACAATGTGCAAAAGGAATAATCACAAAAAAACTAAAACATTTCCTATGCATTTAAAAGAACACTGAAAAAAAAATCACTACTCCCCCAGAAACTAAAATCATATCCACCCAAAAATCGAAAACCAAAATATACTGTATAATCCTAATATAATATACTGCTTATACACAGTTGGTACATATCACTTCCTTTTGTTCATTAAGAAATAAAACTCCCAGAAAGTTGATACCATACTATTTATCTAGAAAAATCATCCCATCCAGTGTATGCCTTCACAAAAATAATCACATGCATCTTCACTCAGAGTCCTTTTCTCATTGAGATATACTTTGTCTAAGTCTGCTTGAAGGTTAAAAAAATATCATGCAGATGTACCTCCTCGTTTCGTAATACCTTCTAACACCAAGCCTGCCAGAGTGTCCATTTAATACAAGCTAGAATAACATGTACTGTACCCTTCTTCCATTCCCTCCAATTAGGCAATATTTGGCCTTGTACCAAAATTTCATAAGTCACAGTAGAAAAGATAGCTTCCTTCCACATAGATGCTAATAGAGACCAAAAACCAGTAAAGGAGACACAGTCAAAATATATATGCTTTATAGTTTCAATCGTGTCCTGGCAACCCCTTTCAGTACATATCCTTTCCTCTAGACTTTTATGTTTCTGGTTTCCTTTAACATTAAGCTTGCCATGCCCACAGAGCCAAACAATATCCTGCATTTTCAAAGGTATTCTATTTTCTGTCATACTATCAAGCAATTGTGCACAATCAAGTCTGGGTGCAAGCAGAAAAATAGGCTCTTCAAAGTAACATTTTTCCACTAATGTTTCATAAAATTGTTTTTTTGTCATATTCAAAAACCATGTTAACTCTATTTTCCACATACGGACATAACGCAATGTGGTCTATACATAAAATGGTAAAAGTTTGACTGTAACATGCCATTTGCCTCTTCTCCAAGCTGTCAAAAAACCTGCACCCCAATACTGCATCCTACTAGTACCTGCATCTGCACGTCCCACTAGTAATGGCCTTATATTTGAGTAAAAAAAAATTAGCAAAAAAATACTCCAGGGGTTGTAACATATTAAGCCACCCCTTGTTTCCATGTTCTGTATGTGTGTGCTCTCTTTACTGGGTTGAGTCTGCTTCCCCATAGTAATAAGAAAAAAACTCCTAAGATTTGCATATGTATGTCAAAAGGTAACAGGTATATGTGAGATGTATATAAACAAATTGGAGCCATATATGCCCTGATAAGATGTACTAGTTTCTTTCTGGTCATTTTCCATGATTTCCATGTTTGTACTTTCTGTAAGGTTGTATTATATGCCAATTCCCAATTATGCCTTTCCACTTCTTTTGTCCCAAATTTAATTCCCAAATTTCTTAAAGGCTCTTCTGCCACAGGGATTGTAGACTCAGGGTCCACATGTGTAGCACCAATGGTCAGCACAGTGCTTTTTGAATAATTCATGCATATTCCTGTATCTACTGAAACTTTTTCCATCAGATGTAAAGCTTTCTGTCCATCCTGCAAAGCCACTACTGTCAGAACACAATCATCTGCGTATGCCATGATGTTTCTACAGACCACTCCAATTTTACTCCATATTGGTGTAATTTCAGCTGTATAAGCTATCAAACACAGTATCAGATCTATTCCAAAGATATATAAAAGTGGACTTAATGGGCACCCCTGTCACATCCCCTATCTGACATATATTAGTATACCTAAGTGCCTATTAATCAGGGGTGTTGTCTTCTACATCCTTATACAGAAGCTGTATGAAATTTATTATCTGCTCTGGTATGCCATATAACTCCAAAACTTTCCAAACATGTTCTTGTTTGATAGCGTTGAGCGCCTTCTCCTGATCAATGGACAATAGGTATCCTTCTGTGTCTAAGGCCATCCCTTGTTCAATTATCTCCCTGACATAAATCAAAATTTTGGTAGATATTCCTACCTGGGATTGCACATGTTTGAGTGTCCAAAATAAGTTTTTGTGCAACCTTTGCTAGGCGAGCTGTCAACATTTTTGTTAATATTTTATAATCTGTAGTGAGCAAACTTAAAGGCCTCAAATGTTGTATGTCTTGTGGATCTCCCTTTTTATATAAAAAATCATAATGCATTCCTTCATACTCCTAAACAATCTATATTCCTGCTGTATTGCCTCATATACTGTTGCCAGCACAGGTGCCAGCTGTTCTATAAAAGCTTTATAAAAATCATTTGGTATACCATCTATTCCAGGAGTTGTATTAGTTGATAGTTTTCCAATAGCTAATTTAATTTCTTCACTGTTTATTGGTAGAAGCAAATCTGTTTCCTCTGCTTGAGTAAGAGACAGGATATCCAAATGATTATACACATTACCCTCCAAGGCAGTGTTATCCTTATTTTGGAATGTGTGAACTATATGTTGTTGTACAATGTGTTGAATAGTACCATTATCAGTCGCTATTATTCCCTTTTCATCTTTCAAGGCAGAGATGGTGGTTCTCTTTATATCTCATAATTCCTTAACGTAGGGATTTGTTATCTCTTTTTCCCCTTTTGTCATGAGTTTTTGATTTACTGCCATGGTGTGCTCCTGCTCCTTCAGGTATGCACACATATGTTCTTTTATGGCATGCAATGTTACCAACATATCTTTCCGTGTTTGCAACATTTGGGTGACAAATTTCAATATTATACTCTTAGTTCCAGGTATTTAATATATTTCTTTTTGGCTGTTTTATTTGTCATAGAAATCATAAGTTCCTTAATATCCCTTTTTGTATCCTCCCACCAGTCTATCGGACTGTCATACAGAAATTTAATCACAGAGCTAGCTGTAAGTAGCGCCTGTATTTCTGTAATGTATGAGGTATCCTGTAGGGTAGAAGTGTTCAGCTTCCAATACCCTCTCCCTTTTGTGAGCTTATGATGTGACCCCATGTCCATCTTAATAGCCAAATGATCTGATGTTTGTAATGGGAGAATGTGTACTGCCTTACTATTAATCCTATCAGTAATAAACCAAAAGTCAATCCTAGTGGACAACTTTCCCTTATAGAAGGTGTGTTGGGTCCACCCCCAAAAGTTCATAAATGTCCTGCAAGCAATTTCTTTTAAGGATATCCGTTAAGGTGTTAGTGTAACAAAATACCTTGTCTGTTCTATGTCCCCAATCCCTATGACTAAGGTCACAGTTAAAATCCCCTCCCCATAAAATCATCTTCGAGGTTTTTAAGTAGGGTTCTATTTTCCTAAACAGCCTTGCCCTACCTGCCTTAGACTGAGGGGCATATATACTTACTAACTGGTATACAACCTCATTTATGCATACATCAATCAGCATAGCTCACCTAGGCTGAATGTTTAATACTTTAAGGACTTTAGATTCTACTTTTGTAAACAAAGAACCTACACCTGAACAGGTGTCTTCCCCTATAGACCACAAAGAGGGTCCCCTTTCTCCAATCCCGTTGGCTTGTGTAATTTCATGGGTGCTATGTAACCTGGTGTCTTGCACAAAGTAAATCTGCCCACCTCCCACTTTTAAACTGTCGAAAGTAATTAATGCTTTTCCTGTGATTTTAAACTATTGACATTTGATGTAATACACGTAATTGTAGCATGCAGTTAAGTAAGGTTTATTCCTCATTTTCTCTTTTTCCTCTTTTTCAGCTTCAGTTTTTCTCCTCCTATAATCTCTCCAGAATTATCCAGTTAAGATGATGCCAAAGAGGAGACATCAGAGTCCCTTCAAAAGGTTTCCTCCTCTGTATCCATCCAGACCTCATATGTTTTTGCATGTGTAAGGGTTCTTTTTCCTGCAAGTCACTCTGCCCCACAGAAGGTTTGTGGCCAGCTTTTGATCTCATAACCATTTGAAAGGAGAGATCCACAGTGGTTTCTGGGGGTGGCATATCATCCTCCATTCTGTCTTCTGCTGGAGAGATGGCAGATGGTTCCATAAGCTTAGACGTTTGTCCTGTACTGAGCTCTGCCTCAGGCCTCACTTGCTGTTCTGACTACAAAATGGGGTGTTCTGGAGCTTTCTGTGGGTGTTCTGGCATGTCCATACTCTGTTTAGTATTTTGTACAATGGTAACCTCTGGTACATCCTTGGGGTGAGTTAGGTACTCCATGTCTTCCTTTTTTCTCCTAGTTTCTCTTTGTGGCTGTGGGTCAGCATTCTCTGTTTGTAATGTTAAATCCTGAAGTCTCGCTTTTTCCTTTTGTGCAGTTGCCACATATATGTCTTGCTCTACCAGCAAGGTTTGGTGTATACTATTGTGCAATGCCCACGCACAATTCTTGAAAGTGTGTCCATTTTCATCACACAGATTGCACTTAGGGTGCTGGCAACAATGTGCTCCTATGTGGCCTAGTTCTCCACAGAGCCCACATCATTGTTTTTCACATATGTTGCTGAGATACCCCAAATCCCCACATTTATAACATGCCCTCAGTTGTCCTGGGTAAAAGATCACCCCTCTGTCTCTGCCCAAAAAGAGGACAGTTGGGGAGGTGCTTCGTGATCCCATTGTCTTGCTTCAGGATAATTTTATACTTCCATCCCCCTGTCCAGATATGTTCCTCATCCAGTATGGGTTCAGGGTATCCCATAATTGTGCAATGCTGTTTCAACCAGTATATAATGTCAGCTACATTTACCCCTTCAATCCGGAAGAGGACTGTGATTTTCTTAAAGCTAGGTTTTGTCAGAGGTTTTGCTAAAAAAAAGGCCTCCAGAAGGGTGTATTTTTCAAAGCCTGATATTGCTTCCAGAACCTTTCCAATCCGTCTGGGTGCTTAAAACTGATGTCATACATGGTATCTCCAGGCATATGAATCAAAGCATAGATTTCGTATGCATAGTATTTCATACTTGTCTTCAATAATGCTCTTCCCACAAAAATCCTGTCTGGAATGCCATTCATGTCACACCTATATCTAAGATGGACTGCATTCCGTCATGCTGCTGGCTCAGTTCTGGTATGCCTATCATCTGGAAATAATCAATCCTGAACATTTGTGTTCCATGCATTATGGGGAGTCTGGTCTTCTCGTCTCAAATGCTCATTTGTGCTGTTCTGTTCAGTGTTGGGTTCAATATTTATTGTGGGGGGCCAGGTATGTCATTCTCAGTGACATGGATGTCATCATTTCTGGGGGGAAGGAAGGCCAGGTGAAACCTGCTCCTGCAACTCCTGTACATCTGGAGTCTGTGTTTCTCCTTTCAACTTTTTCATAGCCATAAATAAGTCAGGATTCCCTTTGTCTGATAAATCATGTAAGCCTATGAGAGTCACTTGTCCTGGCATGATGTTGTCTGTAGGAATCATACTCCTACTTCCAGCTTCCCCCAAGTTCATCATGGGGGCCTGTATACCTCCAAAGATAACTTGTGGGTTAGCATCCCACCCTGAATCATCCAAATTTTTCACCCATCCTGCACCCTGAAGCACCTCTGTAACACATACTGGTGTGCTTAAAGTATGGTCAGTAGAAGCATGGGGAGTGTTAGTAATTCCCATACCTTCCTGTGGATTAGGCCCTTCTTTCTGTACCCCTCACCCACTTTTCCCTTTAGTCACAGCATCTTTTAGTATATTCTTTTTAACTGTGCCCCCCGTTGAAACACCAATCGTAAAGGTTAGGTTTTTTTTCTGTAATAAGGTTGTATCTGCCAATTCTGACTTTTCCTCCAGACCTACATCCCCTTCACAAGACCTTTCTACATTGTCTGGCATCACATTCTGGTGACTAACCTGGTGCTCCCATCTGAATCCTCTACTAAGCAAATAATTGGTACCTGTATCCTCGGAGAGCCGATGTCAGGTTGCTGAATCATTTCATCATTCTCCTCAATGCCGTTCTTATCTTTGTCTGAAAAAAAGCTCTGGTTTCTCGTTGATCACTTTTTCCTCATGGACTGGCCTGCCTGGTTTCCTTCTTTGCTCCCATTCCTTCAAAGTCTGTTCCAAATAGTTCCTACATTCCAAAAAATGTTGTTCATCTAACTGCAAGCGCTCACATATCATGTCCTCCGAATCCTCCAGCTGGATATTCCCCGACAGATTCCGGGTATTATCTACATCTGCTGCATGGTGAGTGCTGTCAATATCCATCCCAGCTTCAGTTACAAGAACAAAAGTTTCCTCACCAATGATCGATTCCTCCTCCAGAATTTCGGTCTCTAATGGCAAGTAGGCCGCGGGGAGGAGACCGGCTCCTCGGCCTTGTCAACATTTATTTATTCATTTATTTATTTGTTTATTTATCTATTTCGATTGGGATTAATACCTTTGACTCAAAGACTCATTTTCAAAGGTTCCAAGTCAGGGACAAAACAGAGCAATACAAATACAACACAATAAGTACAAATTAAGATAACAGCGAAAAAAGAAAAACATGGTAGGCATCATGAACATCATTAAAATGGCACATGAGATACAAGACTTGCTAGTTTCAGGTACATCTTAAAAGTAGAGTAAATTACATTATATCAAGTTGTTGCAGGGTAGGGATACACTGGGAATAGTGAGACATGTCAACAATAGGTCCATGTTAAGCTTTGGGGATGATGGGGGGAAAAGGTAAGCAGCCAGATTGGCATTGTCAAAGTAGGTAGAGGTGGTGTGGGACAGGAGTAAAGGGGAAAGGTGGTGTAGGAGGGTTGTAAGTCAAAGGAGGGGGGGAAAGGGGAGAGGAAGAGGTGAGGAGGCAGGGGATAAGGCAGGAGGAATATGTCGATGTATTTTGTTGCACAGTTACAGGTGGTTACATTCTTAAGGTGAGACCGTAGCCCCCTTTTGAACAGACTCAGCTTTGTGTTTCCTGTCAGCGTTTTGGGCAGCTCATTAAACCATTTGGGGCCCTTAAAAGTAACAGATTTCTGGGCCAGTGATGTGCGCTTGAAAGGGACTTGTGGTCCTCCTTTTGTCGCATTTCTTGTTTGTTTAGTGTGTACAGCCTTCTAGAACAGACTGCTCATGGATTCCAGCATCCTTCCTCCACTGTGATTCAGGGAGACTGGCCATCACAGCACTAGTCACAGCGCCCTCTAGCATCAAGTAGGGGAATTTCCCCAGTGCCCTGGCCAAATTTCCCCCCATTCACTAAAAATACCACCAACAGCTTAATCTGGTTCAAGGTCATTTAGCATTCATCTGTATCCCCCTCCCCCGGGTCATGACTAAAAATAGGCAGAATTTGTCTAGTGCACTTACCTGTTCACCAAAAACTAACATCCCAGCTTCTCTTAAAGCTACCCACTGTCTTCAATGAGATGACCTCTTCCAGCAGTGCATTCCAAGTGTCCACCACCCTCTCTGTGAAGAAGTGCTTCCTGACCTCCCTCCTAAACCTCCCACCCTCCAGCTTAAGACTGTGCACCCTCATGTTATAATTGCCACTCAGTGTCCTTTTCACATCCAGACTATGGAGCTTTCACTCACCAGAAGTGGATTTGTCTGTGAAGAAGACAGGAGGTATTATGGACTAGTTCAGATGGAATTCTGATACCACCTTAGGAAGGAATTTCCTATTTGTCCTCAAAACTACCTTATCCTTGTGGGAGATAGTGCAGTTAGGTTCAGTGCAGAGGGCCTGCAGTTCTGAAATTCTTCTGGCTGAGGTGATTGCTCCAAAAAGACAGTTTTGTAAGTGATGTACTTTAGCTCAGCTGAGGCCATAGGCTCCAAGGGGTTCCACGAGCTTGGCTATGCAGAGGTTCAAGTCCCATAGAAGGGCAGATTCCTTCAGAGGGGGTTGAAAGTGTGTCAGGCCTTTGAAAAATGTTTTTAAAGATGGGATGGGAAATTAAAGACTCTTCTTTCCCAGCCAAAATATAGGCAGACATAACTGCCAAATAAATTTTCGAGGATGAGGCACATAGGCCGGAGGCCTGTAAGTGTACCAAAAAGTCAAGAACTGAAGAAAGGGAAGCTTTCAATGGGTGAGTATGCCTGTCCTTGCACCACAAGGAAACTCTTTTCCATTTTGAGGCATACAGTAGGTCTTTTTAGTGCTAGGCTTCTTAGCCAGGCGAAGACTCCTTAGGACCTGCTCCGAGTACTGAAAGTCTGGGTACTCTAGCTCTTCAAGTACCAGGCTTTGAGGTAAAGAGACTCAATGTTGGTATATGTTACCCCCTAAGAGGTAGAGTCAGGAGACTGTGGCGTGACGGTAGTCAAATTGGCTGCCTGGCTGCTAGGGTCAGGAGTCAAGAATACTAGGGTTGTCTTGCCCAGTCTGGTGTCACTACAGTCATGGTGGCAGACTGGGTTCTGAGCTTCTGAAGGACTCTGAGGATCAGTGGGAAAGGAGGGAAGGCGTACAGAAATGTCCTTGTCCAATCCAGATTTAGGGCATCTACTGGTACTGTGTCCAGGGCCGGAGGCCTGCAACAGTACAGGGACAGTTGGTGATTCAGACTGGAGGCAAAAAGACCTCTGGAGTGCTCCACCTTCTGAAAACCGTGACCAATACTTGTCTGTTCAGGATCTAGTCATGGTGGGCTTGACTGAAGCGACTCAGAGCATCTGACAGAACATTGTCCTTGCCTAGAAAAATAAACTTTGATGGCAGATAAGGATTGCTTGGCCCACCCAGTCTGCCCATTTCCCTACCTATTGGATAAGCTGCAGATCCTAGTTAACCAACCGCCTACTTCCTCCTACCCCCACTGTAATTGCCTTATGTCTGTCCCATCTGTTCTAGAATTCCCCCACTTTTTTGTACCCCATGACCTCCTCAGGAATGCTGTTCCATGCATCCACCACCCTCTCCATGAAAAAATACTTGCTCACATTGCCCCCCGAGTCGTCCCCCCTCTATCTTCAAATTGTGACCCATTATTCTTGCACATCTCTTTTTCTGAAAGATGCTATCCTCTTGGACTTTGTTGATTCACTTGAGGTACATGAAAGTTTCTATCATGTCCCCCCTCTCCCTCCTTTAAAGCTTTGAGGGTATGCATATTAAGGTCCTTTAGTCTCTCATCATATGGCTTCTGGTACAGACCCTAAACCATTTTAGTTGCCCTCCTTTGAACTGCCTCTATCCTGTCTATGTCCTTGTGGAGATGGTGTCTCCAGAACTGCACGCAGTACTCCAGGTGAGGTCTCACCAACTGTCTACACAGAGGGATAACAACTTCCTGTTTTCTACTGGTGATGCCTCTCCCTGTGCATCCCAGTATCCCGCAGCCCTCCTTACTGCCTTCTCACATTGCTTGTCTACCTTTAGATCATCTGATATGCCTACCCCCAGATCCTTTTCTATTTTTGTTGTCATTAATACCCCCCTCCCCAATTGTGTACTCTTCCTCTGGGTTTTTGTTTCCCAGTTGCATTACTTTGCACTTCTTTGTATTGAATCTAAGCTGTAATGCTTATGACCATTCCTCCAAACTTGCCAAGTCCCATCTCATCCTTTCCACCCCCCTTTGTGTATCAAACCTCTTGCAGATCTTTCTGTCATCTGCAAAGAGGCATACTTCTCCTTCCAATCCCTCCATAATATCACCTATAAAGACATTAAAGAGGACCGGTCCTGGTACTAAACTCTGCCGTACCCTGCTAGTAACCCACCTTTCTTCGGAGTGTCCTGTTGTCCAACCAGTGTTTTATCCAGGTTATCACCCTGGGACACACCCCCAGCTTGGCAAACTTGTTTATTAATCTTTTGTGTGGGACTGTGTCAAATGCCTTGCTAAAGTCTAGGTAGGCCACGTCCACAGTCCCTCACTGGTCTACTACTTTGGTCACCCAGTCAAAGAAATCTATTAGGTTTGTCTGACATGACCTTTCCACTGTGAATCCATGCTGCCTTGGGTCCTGTGCCCTGCTGGCCTCTAGGTACTCAACAATTCTTTCTTTCAGAATTTATTCCATCATTTTCCCTACAACTGATATCAAACTAACAGGTCTGTAGTTTCCTACCTCTGCCTTGCTCCCACTTTTGTGAAGGGGAATCACATCCACCCTCCTCCGGTCCTCAGGTACCACACCATCCTCCCATGATTAGTTAAAAAGGGTAGTTAGTGGTGCCACTAATTCTCCTCTTAGTTCTTTTAGAATTCTGGGGTGAATCCCATCAGGCCCCATTGCTTTGTCTGCATTCAGATTTAAGAGTTCTTTCAGGATCCTTTCTTCTGTGAATGGACTGGTATTGACCCCCATTCAGTGTGCTTCTATTATTTGGTTTAGGTGCCTCCCCATCCTCTTCTTTTGTGAATACTGAGTAGAAATATTCATTATCTCTGCTTTGTCACTGTCACCCTCTACCCACCCTTCCCTTTATTAAGCCTCACTATCCCTCCCCTGGTCTTTCTTCACTCCCCAGTATACCTATAAAAGGATTTATCCCCCACCTTAATGGTAAGCCGACGGGAGGTCGACACCACTACCGCGAAGACCAGCACAGTGACAGATCTCACCTGAAAGCAGTGAGTCACAGTGCTGGTCCCTGCAGACACCGGAGGTGCGGTTCCTGGTGTTATGCCCCCTTCCGGATCCAACTTGGACTTGGACTTGAATATCTAGAGACTGGACATCCCCGCCAGTACAATGCTGACATTCTGCATTGTGTCTGTCATTGTTGGGGATGTCGGCGTGAGCGCTGTCACAGTGCTATAGTAAAACCCTTCTTAACTGAGTTGGCTATCTTTTCCTCGGTTTGGGCCTTTCCTATTCTGACTGCCTTCCCCATTTCCTTCTGCTTTAACTGGTACAGTTCTCTGTCCTGCTCTTTCTGTGTTTCCTTATACTTCCTGAATACTATCTTTTTCTCCCTAACCTTCCTGCCACCTCTTTTGAGAACCATAGTGTTTTTTTTCCTTAGTTTTATCTTGTTTATTTGCTTTACACAAAAGCTTGTTGTCTCTGTGATGGCAGTTTTGATTTTTCCCCATTGTGTCTCCTCCCCACCTTCTTGCCTATTTGCTAGTGCTGTTCTGAGGGTATACCATTAAAAGGGCAACCGAGCGACTCAGATTTGAGCAACTAATTCTCAGCACCTGTAAGGTCAGCGACCCTGAAAGGGTAGCGACCGGGAAAGACAGGGCGAAGGAAAGAGCGACAGGATACCAGAAGGTATTCAGAAGGTATGTGAGGGGTGGCAAGGTGGGAAGCCGCCAAGCTGGCTGTGTGGTGCCGTGGTTAGGGTGGCTGGCTCTGGAGGGGAGGGGGCTGGGGAGGAGCACAATATTTTGTGCTTCATTTCGCTTGTTTTTTTTTTTCTTCCTGGTTCTCCCCCTCCCCGACATGCACCCCCAGAGTTTGTTATTCTTAATAGGGGTGTGTGGGGGTAACCCCCCTGCGAAGGGGATGTGGGGGGCAAAGCCCTCTCATAAATAGTAGAGGGGAGTTTCCTCACTGGAAATGTATAGTATATCACCATTTTTATTTTTGGTGATGCATTTCACCTTAACGGCAATCGCTCTTTGGGGATTGCCATTATCACAAGAACCTTTTCAGTGGCACTCTCCCATTTTGCCAAAGTCAAACCTCCTAAAGTCCAATACCCTCGCCTTTGTGTGACTTGACTCTACGGCTGTGTTTATCATGAACCACACTGTTTGGTGGCTGCTTGTTCCCAGATGGCAACCAACTTCTAAATCCAAGATCCTCTCTCTGTCTTTGTTTGAGAGTACCAGGTCTAAGATTGCTCCCCCCGAATGGGTTCCAAAACTAGCTGTCTGAGGCATGCCCCCTGTTGGTCATTGATAATTACCCTGCTCTTGGATGTGGCTGCAGCAAAGGTGCTCCAGTTAACATCTGGCATATTCAGGTCCCCCATCAACAATATATCCCCCTTTCTGCCATTCTAAGGATGCCTTCTATCATTTCCTTGTCCATTTCCTCCCCCTGAGGTGGGGTCTGTATATAACCCCCGTGCGGATTGTGGTGCCATTTCCTGTCTCCAGGGTGACCCACAGTGCCTCTTCCCCTCCCTGTTTACCCTTTAGTTCTGTTGCTTTGATTCCTTCCCTTCTGTAGAGAACTCCTCCTCCTCCTCCTCTTACCCTCCTTGTCCCTCCTGTAGATTGTGTACCCTGGTATGTTGATATCCCAGTCATGGTTGGCTGTGTACCATGTTTCTGTGACTGCCACGATAGCCAGGTGCCCCCCTTCCATCAAAGCCACTAGTTCAGGGAGCTTGTTACCCAGACTACGTGCATTGATACTCATCACCCTCCTTTTTTTGATAGCCTTACCCCTTTTAGCCCCATCCCTGTCCTTATTGTAATTGCCTTTTTCATCATTGACCCCTGTCCAACTCCCGATCCACTTCTCTACCTTAGTGTTTACCTCACTAACTACCTTGTTTTGTATGTATTGGGGGGTGGGATTTCCATGCTTCTTGTCAGTGCCTCTCCCTTTGGTTAGTTTAAATTCTTGCTAATGAAGCATTTAAACCTGCCACCTAGGATCCTGGTTCCCCTCTTGGACAAATGCAAACCATCTCATCAGTATAGGCTTGCATCCCTTCAGGTGGACCACCAGTCCCCAATGAAGACAAAATCCTGAGCTCGGCACCAGTTTTCAACCATTCTTTGAATCCCATGGTGCAGAGTACCCTAGCTTCACCCATGCCATAGACAGGCAGCACATCCGAGAAGGTTACCCTGCGTGCTACTTAGCTAAGGCCATTCCCCAACTCTACAAACTCCTCCTGCACTGCTCTCATCCCATTTCCAGCCAGGTCATTTGTCCCTAGGTGGACAATGACATTCACCTCCCTCTCCTCTGCCACTGCTTCCATGATCCAGAGGATTCACATCCTGTCTGTCCCAGCCATGGTGCCGGGCAGGCACCTTACCTCCCCTCTCCCCTCCTCTCCAGTTCTACCCTCCTAATGATTGAGTCCACCACCAGGAATCATTTCCTTCCCCTGTGGGGTTTTGAACCACCCTTCTCTGGGTCTCCTTTGTGGAGGTGTCATCGAGGCACAGGTCAGGAAGCATAGGAAAACCAGGAGTAGTCATAAAATTCACCAAAATTATTTATTTACTCTAGCAGTAACATAAAAAAATAAACTTGTTCAGTATAACTATTTACAAAGGCAAAATAAAATAAAGAACATCCAGAGTTTTCCTTCAATCTCTGTGTCCCTTTTCTCCTCTTTCAAGCAGTTGCAGCTGATCTCTCTTATAAGTCCTTCCAACCCCCATTCTTAACAAGCATCCTGTTCTTGTACAGTATGTTTCAGGCAGGTGCAAGGCAGGAACACAGTGTGCCTGAGCTGATGCCCCCTTTTCCACAGCTCTTGCAAAAGGCTTAAAGATTTGTACTCAGGTAACCTCTTGAGTGCCCAATAGCTTTCTGCAATCATCTCAAACCACAATTATATACATTTCAGCAGTAACACTATATAATTTCTAAACAAAGGCATCCCAATATTAGCTACATTTCCACATAATGATCTTCATATATTTTCATATCAGCAGATATGCAAGGGAGGAAAAGACAGCAAGGGAGACTGAGAGACAGTGAGGGGCAAAGAACTGCGAGACTGTCGGGGTGATCAAATCCTAGGTCTCACAGGAAAATCTGGTTGTGCAACCAGACAAACAAATAGACAGGAAAGGACAGATCCTTGCATTTAAACACTTTCTCCATAACAACTGTGACAGGGTCCTATTCCACCCTGTCACATACACCCCCTCCTTAAGAGGGAACATGTTTTATCAGACAGGTTTCCAAAACGTTATTAATTCTCTACTAACATTTGCTGCTATCAGAAATTAAGCACATGTGCATTATCCATTTTTTCTATACCAGTACAGCAAACAGTAAAGTTCAAACCCATACATTTGTTTTTCAACCTTCAGAACCCTCAATTCCTCATCCATATCTTGACAGAAAATCAGCATAGCTATTCTCTTTACCAGATTTGTGTATCACCGTGAATTTAAATGACTGCAGTGCCAGGTACCACCTTGTGATTCTATAATTTTTATCTTACATTTGGTCAAGCCAACAGAAAGGATTGTGATCTGTTATAAGTACAAAGTCTGTTCCTAGCAAATAAAACGTAAGGGACTCCATGGCCCACGTTGCTGCTAAACATTCCTTTTCAATGGTGGAGTATCTTTTCTCTCTGTCATGCAACTTCCTACTTATGTACAGAATAGGATGTTCTGTCCCATCTATACTTTGACTCAGTACTGCACCTAGGCCTACCTCTGATGCATCTGTTTGTAACACAAATGGTTCCTCAAAGCATGGGCTTCTTAAAACAGGAGTTGAACATAATGCAGTCTTGATGGCTTGAAAAGCTTCATCACACTCTGGGGTCCATTTCACATTATTTGGGAACTGTTTCTTTTTGAGTTCAGAGAGGGGGTAGCTAACTCAGCAAAGTTGGGAACAAATCTCTGATAATTAAGAAACAACTAGTCCAAGCCACGTTTCTGTCCTTAATTGACTACGCAGACTTCATATACAGTAGCTGTGTGGCTTCCTATCTTGGAAAATTGGATACGCTCTACCACAGAGCTATACGCTTCATCACTGACCTCCCCTTCTCTACCCATCATTGCGCACTATATGCCGCCACGGGCTGGACCTCACTTCACTATAGGCGCAACTTTAATGCAACACTCTGGACATTTAGAGCCCTCAGTGGCAAACTCCCTCAATACATCATCAACTGTCTGTCTCCAACTGTGCCCAGGAATTATTCCCTTAGAAGCTGCTCACAACTCCTGCTAAATATACCCAGGGCACTCACACGAGTCAGGAGAGCTGTCTTTGGATTTGCACTCCCATCAATATGGAATAAAACCCAAAAAATACTTAAGCTGAAAACCCCAGTAAGTACCCTTTTGTTCAAAAGGCTTTACCGTGATGGCATTATGGAAATTTACAACTGCTTTACTAGACACTAACTAACCTCCCTCTATCCCTCAAACTGCAGCCCACAAATGGCAGCCCCCCAGCTGAAATGTGTGCCTCTGCCTCTAGTATGTCCACCAACAGATCCACAGGATTTATTGCAGAACTCACATATCTTATTCTTTGATGCTCTGAACAGCTGCAGCCTGATTCTAGCACATGCTACCACACATGGGGATAATTATCATCTTTCGACCCAAAAAATATTCGGTTCATCGTCCATCCAACACCTCCCTCTGCCCCAACCTCCAGGACCCTCCCAGTTATGCCCCTGCTACTATATTCTTCCTCTTGCACTTAGTACAACAGCAGCTTTTCTCCTCCATATGTCGCCGTGTTTTGGGGCAAAAATCACTTAGTCGCCTTTTGTACAGTCCTCCGCCCTCCCAATCCCTCACTCTGCTCTAACAATTGGGTCCTCTTCACTTGCGCCCCTATTCCCCACCTCTCCCTACATTATGCGCTTGATATCTTCTATCTGGTATGCCTACCCTCTCCCTAACATTTCCCACTACAAAATGCACAGTTTTTGGGCTTGGATCCAGCACAAGTTCATTATCCATGACTCCTTGTAGTTCTATGTTCAATGTATATTACCTGTAAATGTGCATTTTTACTATAATAGCAGCTATTTTTATTGTTTGTACTATTGTAACTTGTCTTTCTGTATTATTACTGTAGGACCGCAGGTCCACCTTGTAAATGAGCTTGCTCAATGGTGCCCGCCTAGATAAATAAAGATATTGATTGCTTGAATAACCAGCCAGCCCTAAAAATGACCTGACATGTTTCTTTGTTTTAGGAACAGGGCTGTTAGCTACAGCTTCTATTTTAGAAACCTCTGGCTTAACTGCTCCATTTCCCAACACATAGCCCAAATATCTGGTTTCCTACATGCCTAATGCACATTTGGTAGGATTAATAGTCACATCTGCATTTTTGATAGCTTGGACACCTGCTTGTAGGTGTTCCAGGTGGCTTTTCCAGTCTGGACTGTACACCACAACATCATCCAGGTATGCAGCACAATAACCAGTGTGATGGGATAAAATTACATCCATGTACCGCTGAAATGTAGCTGGCACACCATGTAAACCAAATGGAATGGTAGTGAACTGCTAAAATCCAACAGGAGTGGCAAATGCAGTTTTGTCTATCGATTCTTTAGCTAAAGGTATTTGCCAGTAACCCTTGGTGAGATCAAGGGTACTGATATACTTTGCACTCCCCAGTCTGTCCACCAAATCATCTATTCTGGGCATAGGATAACTGTCAAATTCTGACACTTGATTAAGTTTCCTAAAATCAAGGCAGATTCTAACACCCCTTTCCTTTTTGCTTACAATTACCATTGGAGATGACCAAGCACTCCTCGACTCCTCTATGATACCCAATTCTTTCATTTTTTTTGTATTTCCTTAACCACATCTGCTCTTAACCGCTCTGGTAACCTGTATGTCTTTTGCCTAATAGGACGAGCATTCCTTGTCCTTATAACATGCTCAACCCCTTTTGCTTGGCCTGGTACTGTGATAAAAGTACTGTTAAATCTCTTTAGCACATTATGAATATCTGCAGTTTGTTCTGAGGTTAAGGAAACATTCACCTTTACAGCATCAGCATTTACAGTTTGTTCCAGTCTGTCATAAGCTACATCAATATCTTCCTTATCGGTTTCTGGTAGAAAAAGCAAAGCAGCTTTTGGAATTTTTTCAACCCATTTCTTGAGGAAGTTAGCATGGAATATCTTAGTAGGATTTTTCCTGTCAGTGGTCTCAATCTCATAGTTAACAGTGCCAGTACATCTAAGCACTCTATAAGGCCCTTGCCACTTCATCAACAGTTCAATTTCTGTTGTGGGTAACAGTAGCAAAACCTTTTCACCTGGCTCGAAAACTTTTACTTTTACCCCATTGTCATAATATACCTTCTGCTGGTTTTGGGCCTCTTCCTGGTTACTATGGGCCATTTCAACATATTGTGCCGGCTTCTTTCTTAGGGCACATATATAAGATTTTATATATTGTTTCTGAGTGGGGTTATCTTCCCACATATTTTTTTATCACATCCAGTGGCCCTCTTGGCTGCCTACCATACAGCATTTCAAATGGTGAAAACCCTGTTGATGCCTGTGGCAGATCTCTGTAAGTAAAAAGTAGGTAAGGCAATTATAGGTCCCAGTCTTTCCCTTCCCCTTTTACAAACCTTTTTAACATGCATTTTAGGGTTTGGTTAAAACACTCAACAAGATCGTCTGTCTGAGGGTGATAAGGGGAGGTTCTTATGGCAGTGATACCTAGTAGTCTGTACAGCTCCTTAAGTAATGCAGCACCAAAATTACTACCCTGATGAACAATAATTTCTTTAGGTATGCCCATTCTGCTGAAAAGTTTGGCAAGCTCTGCTGCCACTTTTGAAGTTGTAACAGTACACATTGGAACTGTTTCTGGATATCGAGTAGCATAGTCGCATACTACCAGAATAAATGTAGTACCCTTTTTACTTTTGTCTAAATGACCAACCACATCCATTGCAATTCTCTCAAAAGGCACATCTATCAAGGGTAGGGGCACCAGCGGCACCTTGTCTTTTCTAGTGACTGGGGCTACTTCCTGACACTCGGCACAGGAATTACAATAGGTAGCAACATCTTCATGAATTCCAGGCCAGTAAAATCTGTACAGCAATCTAGCAAGGGTGCGATCCCTCCCTGAGAGAACCAGCCATAGGACTATCATATGCTATCTGTAGCAACTTGTCAGTGTCAGTGGCTCAGTAGGTAGCACACTCGCCTCTGAGGCCGGGAGATCAGTGGGCTGTGGGTTCAGTTCCCACATCTGGCACTTGGGTTAATATCCCAGTACTGACACTGTAGTGCGGCATGAGAGGGGTGCTGTACTTCTGAGGTGCCGTCTTTCGGATGAGGTGTTAAACTGAGGTCCCATCTGCCTGGATTGGTGGTAGTTCAGGTGGATGTTAAAGATCCCATGACACTTATCAAAAAGAGCTGGGGAATTTCCCTGGTGTCCTGGCCAAATTTCCCTCATTCACTAAAAATACCACCAACAGCTTAATCTGGTTCAAGGTCAGTTGGCATTCATCTGTATCCCCCTCCCCCGGGTCATGCCTGAAAATAGGCAGAATTTGTCTAGTGCACTTACCCGGTCAACAAAAAATAAATAAACTCTGTTCTATACTTTTGCGGTGCAACCAATTGTTCTGTCTGTTCCTGTGTCTGAGGTGTAACCCAAACTCTGTACAGTAACCCACTACATTTTTTAAACATTGGTCCACCCTGTTTTGGTTTCACCCCAAGCTGCTTAAAATAACCCTGGAGAGAAACATTGTTAGCTTGTTCTGACAGAAAATCACAATAAGTTATCAGTTTAGTTTCAGCATTTTGATATTTTAACCCTTTATGTCCATCAGTCATTTGTTGCCACAGTTTCTTCAGGCATCTTCTTTTTTTCCTGTATTTCTGGACCTTGGAGCTCTGCTCAAACAAGTCTGAATCAAAATCACTGAAAGGAAAAGTGTCACCACCATCAGAGATTTTCTTTGCCTGAGCTCTTATCATCACAGTTGCTGAAACATCAGGATTTACTCCCTCCTTGATTACTCAATAAATCCTGGAAAGTAATTCCAATAATCACAGGTACAGGTAACTTAGGTACTACCCCCACTTTCATTTGGTGTGATACATCCTTAATGACCAGAGTCACTTGGGGGTGGGATAGTATCGACTGTCCCCGTGGATTCAGGTGACACCAGTACCTGGTCCTTTTGCACAGTGTTTTCCCCTGCACTTCAACATGCACTAGGGTTTGTCTGCTTCCCAAATCAATGAGTCCCTTTACACTCTTATCCCCCACCTTCACATCTGTTAAGTACTTGCCCAATTTGTCAAGGACAAATCTGCTCCAGTGCCACTCTCCTTACTATGGCAGTTTCTTGCAATATGACCTGGCTTATTACAGTTATAGCAGATAACGTCTTTGGGCACAGATTTGTTACCCCCACCAGAGTGTTTATCAAACTGAGAGTTTAAATGGGAAAAAAAGTGTTTTACCAGTGCTTGGCTGTTATCTCACTGCTGTGGCATCTGTCTGGCCATTTGGTAGTCTTCGGCCAAAGAAACAGCCTTTTTTCCACTCTCTGGTCGGTGTTTCTTTACCCAAAGCTGCACATCTGTAGGCAGGATGCTGATGATTTGCTCCATGGCAGATGTGTCAATGATCTGTGGGACTGTTTTGCTCTCTAGTTGGAGCCATTTTATCAGGAGTTCTCTGAGTTGGGTGAAGGCTTCTTGAGGATTGTCGACCAAGTTGTACCTCAGAGATCAAAATCTCTGCCTGTAGGTCTCTCCGGAGATGTCATACCTTTTCAGAATTTTGCTTTTCATCAGGTCATAGTTTTCTGACTGTGCAGTGTCCATATTGCTGTAGGCAAGTTGGGCTTTCCCTGTCGGGTAGGGTACCAGTCTGATTGTCCATTGCTGCTTTGACCATTGGCAGGCTGTGGCAACTCTTTCAAAAATTGTGAGATGTGACACTTGGACAGCTGGTTCTGATTACTCTATGCTTTTTGTAAAATAAAAATGTGTTATTGAGTGTCTCTCTTGAGACATGCTGTGTTCCTGGGATAACAGCCCCCCCCCCAGGTTTCAACTACAAGCTGTTAACCTAAATGCCAGGAGATAATTACAGGCTAGAAGAGACACAAATTAAGGATCTCCTGTTTATCTGACTTAATTGTAGCTGTCAGCTGCTAGGATGGAAATCATAAACTTTTATGATGTTTAGAGGAAGAATACAGGTTATGTTACTTAGGTGCTAAGTCATAAATGTTCCTTTGATGTCTGTAAAGCAGAAAACTGCTCATGGATGAAAGAAGATACTGGAAAATCACAGACTTAATTCGGAAGTCATATGGGGAAAATAGTTTTTGCTGATGTCACCTATTTAAAAATACCTCCTGAGTGAAGACATCCTGGTTGTATAATTTTTAATAAATAGAGGAGGAGCTGGGTGACATCATGGAGAAGGCAGGTTCAAGACAGTGTTTTAAGTATGCTGTAACTGACCTTTAGAGTGATATACATGTTTGGACTCTGAAGAAGAAACATCTATCAGCACTATTAGAAGATATACATTGGATAGACCAGTCTAAGTGTATGGTTGGTAGGAATTTGCACCTTTAAACCTTGTTCTTTTAAGTGATTGTATGGTTTTGCGATATATTGTTCTATATTTACAGTTTACATATTTTTTTCTATTTTAAAATAAACCTATATTTTAAGAGACTACTTGGTGTGCCTTCGAAATTCTTTATTTGATAAGTGAAGCATATATGGATAAAGTTGACACTGTGCAAAAGCTTACTGGTTTACCAAACTGTGAAAAGGTAAGAGTTAGGAAGCATAGGAAAACCAGGAGCAGTTGTAGAACTCACCAAAAATGTTTATTTATACTAGCAGTAACATAAAAAAAAACTTGTTCAGTATAACTATTTACAAAGGCAAAATAAATTAAAGAACATCCATCAGAGTTTTCCTTCAATCTCTGTGCCCCTTTTCTCCTCTTTCAAGCAGTTGCAGCTCATCCCTCTTAAAATTCCTTCCAAACCCCATTCTTAACAAGCATCCTGTTTTTGTATGCTTCAGGCAGGTGCAAGGCAGGAACACAGTGTGCCTGAGCTGAGTCCCCCTTTTCCACAGCTCTCAGGCTTAAAAATTTGCACTCAGGTAACCTCTTGAGTCCCCAATAGCTTTTTTCAATCATCTCAAAGCACAATTATATACATTTCAACAGTAACACTATATACAAAATCACACATGCCCACACAGTGCAAAGCATTATGGGCTGCATATACAAATCATCACAGAATATTATGCTGGTTCAACTTTAAGCAGAAATGCATGGTGCCAAAAGGCCTCTCACACAGTTTGCAAAGGGTGCCAACAGAAGACATAGACACATGCTTCATCCTACCAGGACTCATCAGTATGCCTCGCCTGTTTAACACCCCAGTGGAATGAATCAGCTACCCTAAGATGGCCTATCTGGGTTATATTGTGGTGAACCCAATTAAAACAAAAAACAATTTAAAAGACATAGAACATCTGTGCGCAAGCACTGAGGCAATGGTTACCCCAAAGGGCATTTGGCTGAGAAGCCAAGTTTCAAAGAAATACAAAATCACACATGCCCCCACAATGCAAAGCATCATGGGTTGCATATGCAAATCACCACAGAATATTATGCTGGTTCAACTTTAAGCAGAAATGCATGGTGCCGAAAGGCCTCTCACACAGTTTGCAAAGGGTGTCAACAGAAGACATAGACACATGTTTCATCCTACCACGACTCATCAGTATGCCTCATCTGTTTGACACCCCAGTGGAATGAACCAGCTACCCTAAGATGGTCTATCTGGGTTATAAACAAAGGGATCCCAATATTAGTTACATTTCCACATAATGATCTGCATATATTTTTATATCAGCAGATATGCAAGTGAGGAAAAGAAAGCAAGGGAGACTGAGGAGCAGTGCGAGGCAAAGAATTGTGAGACTGTCAGGCCAATCAAATCCTAGGTTTCACGAGAAAATTTGTTCATGCAACCAGACAGACAAATAGACAGGACAGGAAAGGACAGGTCCTTGCATTTAAACACTTTCTCCATAACAACTGGGACAGGGTCCTATTCCACCCTGTCACAGGAGGTTCCCAACATCCTCCTTGGTCTCTACTGAGGGAGCCTCCATAGAGGAACCACGCTCTGCCAGAATGGTGTATGAATTGTGGAGAGGTACAACTGGAGGGATGCACCTCTAATTCACCACCCTCACCCTCCCTGAGCCCACCATTGTCCAACCGCTCCTCTTTCTTGGCAACCTCTGAGGCAGCAGAAGTGGCCCTGGTGGTCCCTGTGTGGGGGAGGTGAATGGCTGATAGCTGAATTGTCAGAGAATAGGGCAGAGACCAAAGTTTCATGGCGTCTGTGCAGAACTTTGTGGACCAGGTACCCTCTTGCCTGTTGATGTAGAACATACTGTAGCTGTTGTATCGTCTGTTCTAATCTGAGCAGACTGTCCTTTTAGGAGAGGAGCAAAGGCATTTTTTGCCAGATAAATGGATCTGAGTTTGGGAAGGTTTATATGGTAAGTTGACTCCTTGGAGGACCATGTTCTGTTTATGGACTGGTCAGCCAAGTGTGCTCCCCAGCCTAAGAGGGAGGCATCCATAGTAAGTACTCTGGATGGCTCCCTTTGCTGAAAGGGAACTCCTTCCCTGAGATTCTGTAAGTCCTTCCACCAGTCTAGGGCTTGGAGCAAAATACTTGTGACAGGGATAAGTTTTAACATACAATCCTTTTTCTGAGACCAGTGAGCCCTTAGGTGATACTGAATGTCCTTCTTTTGAAATCTGTCACCTAGTACCACAGCTGTGGTAGAAGCCATGTGGCCTAGAAGCCTCAGGAAATGTCTGGCTGGTCTTGGCTGACCCAGGACAAAAGAGATTTCCAGGTTCTGCAGGTTGTGTGCCCTGTTGAAGGGGAGCAGGGCCCTTTTCTTTCATGTGTCCAGTTTTGCCCCAATGAATTCCAGTAGCTGAAATGGTTGGAAGTGGGATTTCTGAGAACTGATTAGGAACCCTAGGGATTCCAGGGTAGACTGAGTTAATCTGAGAGATTCTCTGACTTCCTTTTGAGACTTGCCCACTATTAACCAATCATCCAGGTAATGGAAGACAGACGCCTGTTGTCTCCTGAGATGGGCTGTCACTACTGCCAGGGACTTTGTGAAAACCCTGGTGCTGAAGAAAGGCTGAAGGACATTGCTGCAAACTGGTAGTGGCCTGAAGGCAATCTGAACCTGAGAAATATCCTGTGAGACTGCCTGAATGGAATGTCGAAAAAAGAGACCTTCAAGTCTAGGATGGCTAGCCAATCTCCCTTTTACAGAAATGGAATTACCACAGCCAGGGTGACCATTTTGAATTTGGGATTGACAAGGTGTCTGTTTAGGTACCTGAGGTCTAAAATGGGTCACCAATCCCCAGTTTTTTTCTGAGTTAGAAACATAGATATTGATGGCAGATAAGTACCGCTTGGTCCACCCAGTCTGCCCATTTCCCTACCTGTTGGATAAGCTGCAGATCCTAGTTAATCAACAGCTTACTTACTCCTACCCTCACCAGAACTGCCTTATGTTTGTCCCATGGATTCTTGAATTCCCACACTGTTTCTGACCCCATGACCTCCTCAGGAAGGTCATTCCATGCATCCACCACCCTCTCCATGAAAAAGTACTTCCTCATGTTGCCCCTGAGCTGTTCTCCCCTCTATCTTCAAATTGTGTTCCCTTGTTCTTGCACATCTCTTTCTCTGAAATATGCTACCGTCTTGGACTTTGTTGATTCCCTTGAGGTACTTAAAAGTTTCTATCATGTCCCTCCTCTCCTTCCTTTCCTCAAGGGAATACATATTAAGCTCCTTTAGTCTCTCTTCATATAGCTTATGGTGCAGGCCCTACACCATTTTAGTTGCCTTCCTCTGGACTGCTTTCATCCTG
Source organism: Neoceratodus forsteri (assembly GCA_016271365.2). NCBI lineage: Eukaryota > Metazoa > Chordata > Ceratodontiformes > Ceratodontidae > Neoceratodus > Neoceratodus forsteri. Next base: position 533,064,943 of record CM057449.1, on the reverse strand, counting down.
TCTATGTCTTTGCAGAGATGGGGTCTCCAGAACTGCTCGCAGTAGTCCAGATGGGGTGTCACCAACTGTCTGTACAGAGGGATAACAACTTCCTGTTTTCTACTGGTGATGCCTCTCCCTATTCATCCCATTATCACCTCAGCCCTCTTTACTGCCTTCTCATATTGCTTGCCTACCTTTAGTCATCTGATATGACTACCCCCAGGTCCCTTTCCATTTTTGTTGTTAGTAACCCCCACTGTGTACTCTTCCTCTGGGTTTTTGTTTTCCAGGTGCATTACTTTGCACTTCTTTGCACTGAATCTAAGCTGCCATACTTTTGACTATTACTCCAACCTTGACAAGTCCCTTCTCATCCTTTCCACCCCCCTTGTGTATCAACCCTGTTGTAGATCTTTGTGTCGTCTACAAAGAGGCATACTTTTCCCTCCAGTCCCTCTGCAATGTCACTTATAAGGACATTAAAGAGAACCGGTCCCAGTACTGAACTCTGTGGTACCCCACTAGTAACCCCCATTTCTTCAGAGTGGACTCTGTTTACTATTACTCTCTGTGTCCTGTTGTCCAGCCAATTTTTTACCCAGGCTACAACCCTGGGACCCCCTCCCAGGCTGTCTAACTTGTTTATTAATCTTTTTTGTGGTACTGTGTGAAATGCCTTGCTAAAATTTAGGTAGGCCATGTCCGCAGCCCCTCCCTAGTCTACTACTTTGATCATCTAGTCAAAGAAATTTGTTAGATGCTTCTGACATGATCTTCCTGCTGTGACTCCATGCTGCCTTGGGTCGTGTGCCCCACTGGCCTCTGGGTACTCAACAATTCTTTCTTTCAGAAGTGATTCCATCATTTTCCCTACAACTGAGGTCAAACTAACAGTTCTCTAGTTTCCTTCCTCTGCCTTGCTCCCACTTTTGTGTAGAGGAATCACATCTGCCCTCCTCCAGTCCTCAGGTACCACACCATCCTCCCATGATTTGTTTAAAAGGGTAGTCAGTGGTGTTACTAGTTCTCCCCTTAGTTCTTTTAGAATTCTGGAGTGAATCCTGTCAGGCCCTATTGCTTTGTCCACTTTCAGTTTTAGGAGTTCTTTCAGGACCCTTTCTTCTGTGAATGGACTGGTATCGACCCCCCTATCCAGAGTGCTTCTATTGATTGGATTAGGTACCCCCCCTCTTCTTTTGTAACTACTGAGCAGAAGTATTTATTCATTATCCCTGCTTTTTCACTGTCACCCTCTGCCCCTCCCTTTATTAAGCCTCACTATCCCTCCTTTAGTCTTTCTTTGCTCCGTAATGTACCTATAAAAGGTTTTATCCCCCTTCCTGAGTTGGCTATCTTTTCCTCAGTTTAGGTCATTCCTATTCTGACTGCCTTCCCAGCTTCCTTCTGCTTCATCTGGTACAGTTCTCTGTCCTGCACCTTCTGTGTTTCCTTATACTTCCTGAATGCTATCTTTTTTACCCTTACCTTCCCCACCACCTCCTTTGAGAACTATAGTGGCTTTTTCCTTCGTTTTTTAACTTTAGAATATTTTATTGTTCAAGTAATGCAGCATCATTACACACTGGTTACAGCTAGGCTTAATAGTCTGGATTAGTACAGACTTCAGTTATTAGTTATAAAGTAAAAATGATATTGAAAAAAATAGAACACCAGAAAGTTATCTTAAAAAGATATCAGTGAACTAACTGGCCTCTAGATGTCTCTGCAAAAGTCTCCAGGAAGTCCATGAATGTCCCTAGTGTTCAAGCGATCCTAGAAACTGATATCCGGACCTTCTGCTGGTAGGTTTTTGGGACAGAACCTTGTGTGCAAACAATGTGCAGATCAAGATAAAAATAACATTAAGAAATACTTATAAGTACAAGTCTTGATATTCAATTAAGAAGAAATAACAAGTAGCAGTAAACACAATGAAACCTTAGTGCATGATCCCCTGCCCCTGTAAGTGTTAAACCATTGAATATCAATCACATTATGGAGGGGTATTATAAGGTAATGACTGTGTCTGGTGCTAAGAATGCCATATCTTTAAGAATTTTTCAAATTACAGCTTAACGCAGCTGGTTATTCCTTCCATTCTTTCCAATTCCCCCACCCTGGATCTCCAGTTTTCTATGGTTAGTGAGAAGGGGGACAGCCATCTAGTTGTGATGCATTTGAGGGCTGCCATTCCTAATGTCTGGCCGAGGTGCCTAGTATTACTTGGGCATAGTAACAGGGTGGTAAAACCTAGTATTAATTCGGTGAAAGTGAAAGGTAAAATGAGACCTGTAAGACTTTGAACTGCCATGTGTACTGCCTGCCAGAATTGTGAAAGTTCAGGGCATGCCCAAAATATGTAATGGTGTGTCCCCCTCACACCACAATCTCACCAACAGGAATCTGTGTGAGTAGGATTGAAATGCTTAGTTATGACTGGTGTTAAGAAAAATATAATTAGGATCTTCCAATTAAATGCCCTCCAAGAAGGACATACTGTGACCTGCCACCCTATGTTGATCCTCTGTGCCTATTGTCTTGGGTCTATCTGGACACTGGCCTCTTGCTCCCACCTTCACTGTATCTCCTCCAATGGGGTGGCCTCTGAATGTGTTATATAGTGAGTATAACTCCGAAATGAGATGGAACTTACTCTTTAAAGTAATATGGTAATACAGAAAAGACTCTAGGTCTGTGCGTTCCCTTCTGATTTGAGAGTGGATTCCTGTTGATATAATAAAGAGACAGGCCTGTAGATACCTATAGTGGTCCTCTTTTCTCAAATTATATTTAGCTTGCAAACTTGCAAAAGGGAGACAACTCAAGTCATCTGTGCATTGCCAGAAGGTTGTTCGTTTATGTCCAGCCCAGAATATATATCCAGAGTCTAGTCAGGTGGGGGGAAGGACCATTCATAGCGAATTAGAGACAAGGGGTCCCTAGAGTTCGGGGTATGGGTTAATTTTCAAAGGCATAACAGAATATGACTAGAGTGTTTTATCCATGGATTAACTGTGTAGGTCCATATTTGGGGTGGTATGATGCTAGCTGGTAGGGTCCAAAAAGGCCAGCCTAACAAGGAAGCCTCCTCTATTCAGTACCAGCCTGAGTTAGCTCCCTTTTGGCCTATGTACAGAGATGAGTCACCTGTGTAGCTAGGTAATAAAGGTAAAGGTTAGCGAGCACAAGGCCACCAATCTTCTGTGGGGCTTGTAGAATACTTTTAGACAGCAGGTGGTATGAACTAGACCAGACAAATCTTTGGATATCTTTATTAAAGTTGTTCCAATAAAATTTAGGGATAGAAATCAGCAACATCTGAAACAGGAACAAAAGACGTGGAAGCACATTCATCTTAATAGTCTGAGTTCTCTCATATAAAGTAAGAGGTAGCAAGCTCCACCTAGTAAAATCTGCCTGTAACTCCTGATATAGCTTAAGATAGTTATTATTAAATAGGAATGAGACATCAGCTGAGATCTGAATTCCTAAATAACAAAAAAGTGTTTTTGTTAGCACATATAAATGGAAAAGTACATTTAAAATTCTGCATGAGGGAACCGCTTAGAACCATCACTTCTGATTTGTGAAAGCTGATCCTATAACCTGCCAGTCAGCTGAATTCTTGTAAGGCCAGCTGTAGGTGGTGGAGGGACGAGAAAGAGTCTGCAAAAAAGAAAGAGAATCATGTGCATACAGGGCCAGTTTCTGCTCAGCTCCTCCTGCCATAACCCCCTTAATATTATTGTTGGATCGGATCAATATTGCCAGGGGTTCCGAGGAAAGAGCAAAAAGTAAGGGGGATAGGGGGAAGCCCTGTCTGGTACCCTGACTCAAAGAAAATCTTTCTGATAAAAACCCATTAACTTTAACTCTGGCTTCTGGTGCGTGGTATAATGAAGTTATAGCTGCAATATAGTTCTGCCCCAGCCCGAATTTCTCCAAAGCAGCAATCATAAAAGGCCAGTAGACTCTGTCAAAGGCCTTTCTGGCATCCATACTGATTGCCAGTTGTAAAGATCTCTGATTATGTTGAGCGGTGATAATGTTTAAAAAAACGACATATGTTATCTTGGAGAAACGGCCTGAGATGAATTGTGTCTGATCTGTTTTCCTTTGTTTTTGATTTGTTTATTTGCTTCACACAAAGGCTTAGGAAGTATCTGGAGTAGAGACCCTTTCCCCATTGGGAAGGGGGACCTCTCTCCACTGCTTTTGCAGACAGGAGAGACTTTACTTCTAGCTTCAACTGTGGCTTTTCTGTAGGAGTGAGAGATTTTAGTGATTTCTGACCCTGTGGAAAAGGGAACTTTTTGAACTGCAGGGTAAGGCCTTGACTCACTACCTCGAGTACCCACTTGCCTGTGGTAATGAGGTGCCAATGGGGGAGGTAGTGTGACAGCCTTCCTCCCACCAGGAGAGGGGATGTGACCTGTCTTTTGTAGTCAGGAGATTTGTTTGATCATATAAGCTTCAGTTTTGTCCCCAGATAATGAATTTTGTCACAGGGGAAGTCCATAGCTTTATTCTGGGTATCCTGTGAGAGATTAGTTGCCCTTAGCCAGGCATGGCGTCTTAGGGAGATTGCCTGAGCCATGCTCTGGAGGCAGTGTCATTAGTATCCACTACCATGTGAAACTGGTACTTTGTAGCTTCCAGGGCCATTTTTACAGTTTATTGTGAGGTCCTGAGCTATTCTGTCTGGGACCTGCAGGCTAATAGCTAGCACCAAGTTCCAGTGAGCTTTTTAAATCCAGGCTGCATGGGCCATGTAAGTAGATAGGTGAAGCAGCAGTGAGGCTGTTGTGTAAGATTTCCCCCCATAATGTCAAGCATTTATATTCTTTTTCAGGATGCTGTGAAGAAAGGGGTGTGTGACAGGGTTAGTCCCTGCCACTCCATATACAGTATATACCTATTCTTTATCTTTTCTTTGGTTGCAACCACTATCATTCCCTCTTCTACGGCTATCCCTGTAATTTTCCGAATGGAGGCAGGCCACCTCCTTACACAAACCCCCTCCCCCCAAAACCTTTCCCCTTCTTGTTTATTTTCTTCTATCTTTCTAGATTGCTACATTGGAATAAAATAATGGAACTGATAAAAGACTTGCAGGTAAACAAGAATGTCTGTTAAGATATTGTTTTTGTAACTAGTATTGTTTAAAAATAGAGCAAGGTTTGTGTGAGGTAAATAGGTACCTCCGAACAAAGGATAACAAATTAGAGGTCTTCTGAAATAAAGAGAGAGGCATTTTGCAGTAGAGTTAGCCAGTATATAAATGGCACCTATATGTCACAGACTGGGTTACCTGTTCTCAAGTAATTTTGTTCATATTCCATTTCATTGAAGCAATTCATTCAAGTAACCCAGACCCCCCCCCTTGTCTAAGCAGCAAGCAACACCCTGAACAAACAGAAGTATCTCTTGTTGTTAGTATGAAATATTTGTTCCTTGTTGATAGCGCTAGCGCTATTGCCGCATGAGTGTTCGCACGATCGAGAGGGCTGTGCGATTGTGCGCATGTTCGTGTAGCGCGTAAGCGCTTATTTGTTTTAATGTAAAGGACTTGAGCCACATTTAGGCTCCCCTAGGGAATGTGTCCCCAAGAAAATCGCAATGTCATTCTATTTAAATAGAGTGCTACAGATCTCTACAGCTTGCTATGCTGCTGGGGAGAAAGAAAGCCGACGGCTTAACTGCAAACCGTCGGTTGTTCCCTGCCAGTAGTGTTGAGCTGATAAAAGTGTTCAAAAGCTGGAAAACCTGAAGTCCTATTAGCAAACCTCTATTAAGAGGGTTTTTTTTGGTGCCCTGCATTCTGAGTCTAACATAATTAAGGCCGGCTGTAGCCAAGAACAGTTAGGCAGGTCCAAAAAAATTTGTTGCTGTTTGTATCTGCCACAACTGCAAGAAAAGAAGAATCACCTTAAATAAAAAGGGTCTGTCTAACTGGGAGTTGGTGTTCTACACTAAGCTAGATAATATCAATGTTCTGCATTTGGATTGTACCACAGGTTTAAAAATTATGGTCTAAAGGAATAACAATATCAGTCCCTTAATACAAATACCTTGGGTGAGTAGCTTTAAATGAAGCATAGCTCTTCTCAAATCCCAGAGGTCTGTTTCTGGGGAGTGTCTGCTGCATTCTGGCTTGGACTATGGTGAATCAGCAGCCCCTTGTGGGCTATTTTTATAATTAAGGACCTGTTACTCAAACACAGGGGAATGTGCTAGGAGATAGAAAAACCTTTGCACAATACATTATTTCAAGTTAAACATGCTAATAGGTCACTTAGTATGAATATAGCACTCTAAGATGTGTATAATATTGTTTTAAAAGCTATTAAAAGAATTATCTTCTTGTTGATGATGCTGTGTCACCTGTTCAGGTGGGAGGGAATAAAAGCTCTACCTGAACAGGCCTAGAGAGATAGTGGGTCAGTTGTTGCTGGTCTGTGGTGAAAGTAGGTTCCTGTTGAGGACATAGAGACTTTTTCTTTTCATTCCTGTTATTGCAGTTGTTTTTTTTTTTTTTTTGCTTTATTTGTAAAAACTGTTAATTGAAAGGGGTGCAAAAAAAAGCAGTTCATGAATTTAATAAACATCTCACTGGACAACGTGGGTTGCACCTTATTCCTGAGTTGTGTCCATCTGTAGAAACCCACACCGTAACAAGGTGCTTTGGCCTTATCACAAGCAGCAGCCTGAACCACCTCTTCATGATCAGGGTGAGTATACAGGAACTCTGCATTACATCTTTCAAGTTGATACTTTTTCTCAATTTTCTTGTCCACTGCCAAGCTGGACGTGGGGTTTTCAAGTACTTTAAAAGTTGTCCTACAAAGTCATTTATGTATGGGCAACAGCAACTTCTTGGAGGGCGGGAAACCCGTCATATTTAAAAAGTCTTCCTCCACCTCCTGGTCAGTAGTTTCTTGTACGGCGAGATCAAGGCTGCCCCCATACATTGAATGAAGAAAAAATGAGAGGAAAAATCCTCCTGCCTATTAGTCAGACCTTCAAACTCTGAGTCAGGAAGAGCCTCTGGATCTAAGGGTTCATCACCCAATCCATCATCATCATCCTCCTCATAATAAAAACCCTGGGTATGACCAGAGTTTGATGTCAGAGGGGTAGTAGGGTCAGGAGGGGTGTTAAAAATATTGCCCAAAGCCTGCACCATTTGATATAAATGCCAAGCTTTAGCCAGCTCTTCATCAGATGGCATTTGCTTTTCAGTGAGAGGGACAGTGATATGTTTTTCCTTTTGTTTCTTTTTAACAGTCACCTCATCTGTGACCTGTTCATTATATCTCTTTTTGCTTGGTTAGAATTATTATTTTATTTTTTGTCTATTTTGTTCTGTAGAAAGTCTTCATCAGAAGTTCCCTTAGTTTTATGAGAGGCAGATCCCTCTTTGGAATTTTTATTAGAGGGGGAAGCAGACTGAGTAGCCACAATCTCCAACCTTTTGGCTCTATTGTATATTTAACTGTTTTACCAGGAGGACTTGAGCTAAATTCACAGTTATTGGTCAGAAAGCAAACAGTTACATTTAAAACAGCTTTCTGAAGTTCCAGTGACGTCACTGAATGCATGAGAGGCTGAAGAAAGAGAGCTGTCTTACCCCATCCCAATTTTGCCTATTAATTGATTAAAATTTAACTTGGGAAAGATCTACATGCCAAAAACAGGTGAGGGAATGGATTGTGTCACCAGAGCCAACTACAAATGCCAAAAACAAATGCTCCAGAGTGGTGAAATATCCTCAAAGGATCCAGACTATAGCAGCGGCACCTCCCCTGCTAGCTCAAAGGGGCAAAAAGAGGACACCAACCAGGAAAATGATAGAATAAATCAACATCAATTTTAAACAACACTGCAAGAAATAAGGGCATCTAGGAGAGAGAAAACATGGAAGAATTTAGAAAGATAAATGCCAGGCTGATCCAAGTGGAGAATCGGCAGTCAGAATCGGAGCATCGGGTAGCTACGACTGATGACTCGGTGGGCTGCATGAGAGCAGCGCCTTCAGCACTGGTGCAGGTCACCAACTCACTGCAGGAGAAGGGCACAGATCTGGACACATACACTAGGAGGGACAATCTGCGGCAGTCGGACTACCAGAGGGATCAGAAACTGGAGAAATGGCAAGCTACCTGGCCACACTTCTAAGGGAAACCCTAGACCTCCCACCATCCATGGATCTAAAAATAGAATGAGCTCACAGGGCTTCATTCCCAAAGCCCACAGACCTGAAGGCAAGGCTGAGACAGATCATCATGAAGTTCAATAACTATAAAGTTAAGGAAGCGGTTCTATGGCTGGCCTGGGGAAAAAAAGAAGTAATGTACCAAGGTAAGCACCTCTTTTTTGACCAAGAATACCGAAGCAAAATTCAGAGGCTTCAGTATGTCCCCTTGATATAAGCCCTGAAGCAGTAAATATAAAATTTCAGACACCATACCTGGCCAGAATACGTGTGTTTTGGCAGGACAGCACAAGACTGTACAATTCACTGATGAAGGCTACAAAGCCCTTCAGGCCAGAAATATTGTTATACCAGGACAACCCAGCCAGTCCAAGGAGCCTACAAATCAGAGATTGCCTTGTGGTGACTGGGCCATGGCACTAAACATGCAGAAAGGGCATGGGGCAGCAGCAAAAACCATGGGGGACATCAAAAAGTTACTGAAAGCAATGTTATGTCGTTATGCCCCTTTGGAGAATGCACCCTCCAATACATAAAAAACTCAGAAGAATAAGAACTCATCCCCCCCCAGAAATGAATCCGAACTTGAGAGTGTTTGCTGGGGCAAGATACTGACTGAAATTAATCGCCAGTGAGAGCGGGAGAAAAAAAAGAATGATCTCAACAGGGCAATGTCCTAAGCAGAAAAATCCCATCCTAAATAATACGGTTTGACTCTTTTTGCGATCCCACCACCACCACCAATAGGATGGAAGAGAAGACCGGAATAACTACCATTCCAGGAGGACAACTGATGCGCCAAGTTGCTTCAGATAGAATAACGATGGAGAGCTGACAAACTGATATTTCATAGACTACCACAAAAACAGAGGTAAGTCAGCTCTCGCACTCATTGAGGAGTCTGTTGACTTCAGCGGTTGTTGGTAAAGAGCAGCTGGCAACTAGAAGAGCACAAGGATTTATCGTGAGGTGCGTACCTCGACACAGAGAAATGGTGGGGCATGAAGCCTCACTGAACATTAACTTTAGAGTGAGAACGCCCTCTTCCCAGTCAAGACTGCAGTCAAAAAGTATAAGACAGATCTCTTGGCAAGGGAAATTTGACTACTACAGAGTAATATCTTGAGGGTACAGCATTTGGTGGTGGTGGGAGGGAGGGGAGGGGGGCTCCTAAAGATACAGGGGAGAGGCACCCACTAATTCTGGGACCTGGTAAACTCCCAGCCTGATGGGGTACCAATGACAGGTCGAACCAGCCAAGAGAGGCCCAGACAAGGCACTTCAATTTAGTGAAGCCTCCCTCTCCAGTGTTGGGGGTGATCAGCGTGAGAGTGATACGTAAGAGGTCATTAAATATATGAAAAATAAAAATATTGAACCGGCGATCTTGGGGAGGGGGTGGGGGAGGAGGAATGGGGAAATACATGGTGAAGTAAGGGTATTTAATCTGGATTACAGCCAGATAGCTAGAAGAGTGACAGCCCTACGATGAAGAGTAAAAGAGAAGCATACTCAAAAGCTGGGGGTGGTGGGGAGGAATCAAGATCTACAATAAAAAGGCAAAACAAGCCTTCTAAAGGAGATAGTAGACCTATCAGATACCTCGAGGTACACAGAACCTTTTAAAAGGGATATGTGTGTGTGATTGGTTTGTTATATAGAAATATATATATTATACAATGTGTATGCTTATATTGTCAGTGCAGTGTGCTAGAGAGGATATGACAGTGATATGCACCTTGCACTCTTGAGGAAATGATGTCAGAACCCCAGGTATAAAGGAACTATTTCCAGGGGTGGGTGGGGTGAGGAGTGGGAAGGGGTTGGGCCTAAACTGTGCCCTCACAAAACAATCAGCTAAAATCTGAGGTCTTTATTAAAGTTTTTAAGGGTTCATTCAGTATACCTGGTTAGGTGCCCGTAGGCAAAGATATCTGGCCCCCCAAAGACAGAAATATCTAAGCCTGTGCATTGGGTACACTAGCAAGAGGTTCATAGTTTGAATCCCTCCAAGACTTGAGACCAAAGGTTGATCCGAACTCCCAAAACAGACAAGAAGGTTACCTTGTTCTGTTAAACTGTTCACAAGACTGTGCTCAGAGGTTGGCACTTTGGGAGTAGAGGGCCTGACCTGTTGAGTGGGTTTGTGACAGATTGGTTGGCAGTGGTGGTATCATTTTGGTATCACAAGCTTTTATTGTTCTGTGTCAGCTGAGACTGTAAGCTCTCTTGCAAATAAAGAAAAAGACAGAGTTTTATTGTAAAAAGGAAACCGAACTATATCCCTTGGCTTACAGTCAAGTTCCTACCCGTTTTATTTATTTTTTCTAAAAGTGCCAGTCAGAGTAGCAGTAGTAAGGAAAGATGACTTCCAACTAAGCAGGCACACTGTAGATTACTTAAGGCAGTTGCGCTGCAACAGAGGAGCCCCGTTTGAGGTGAAAGCAACCAAGCAGAGCCTCATAGATGCCCTGATGGTAGCAGATACCCAGAACAGTGAGTCACCAGCCATGACTGGAAAGGACCAAACCTCAAGTGTGGAATGGCTAGCAGCCAGTGAAGGGTCCAGAGCTGATGAGGAGGACAGCAGGGCCACTGTCAATGAAGGGCCACCACAGCATGGAAAGGTCACCAGTATCCTGAATCCAGAGGTACTCAGGCTGCAAACTGAGTTGCGCAGGATGGAACTGGAGGCAAAGTGAGAACAGAGGGAGGCAGACCTTGAAGAGCGTGAGCACCAGCGAGCTGCAGAGGAGAAGAGAGAATGCGAATGCAGAGAGGCAGAGCGAGGACAGAGAGATGCAGACTATGAGGAGCGTGAGCACCAGCAAGCTGCCTAGGAGAAGAGAGAGGAGCATCAGAGGCAACACGAACTGGAGAAGCTACGACTCCAACCAGCAGCACCAGAGCAGGTAAGTGGCTTGGGTCTAACTGGGACTGCAGGACTGGGTTACAAATTGAATTCCAAATTAATAGCTGAGTTTAAAGAGGAGGAGGACATGGATGCCTTTTTAAATTCTTTTGAAAAAATTTATATTCAGGCTAAAATTCCTAGAGAGTCCTGGAACTTCCAGCTATCCTCGCTACTTACCGGGAAAGCTCGGGATGCATTGGGTCAAATGGACAATGAGAACAGTAATAATTACAGCAAACTGAAAGCTGCACTGTGAAAAAAGTTTGAATTAACTGCTAAATCATACAGAACTAAATTCCATAAGCTCAGGAGAAGCCCTGATATGAGCTATGAGGAGCTAGCCATGAAACAACATCAGTTTTTAAAACATTGGCAGGAAGGAATTGAGGCAAACTCTGTTGATAAAATTGAAAATGTGATTTTATTAGAACAGTTTTATTGGGCATGCCCAGCAGAGCTAAAAACCTGGCTAGAAGACCAAGACCCTAAAACAGTGCAAGAGGCTGCTAAACTCTCTGACCAGTATGCCAAGAGCAGACCTGCTCTGAGAGTAAATGGGGCGGGTGTGGCAGTGCAGAAAGGGAAAGGTGTGCCTTCAGGGTAGCTAAAACCCTCACTGCCTTCACCAAAACCAGTTAGCCCCAGGTTTCAGAGAAAAGATTTCTCTGAGAGAAGAAGTGAATGTTGGTCATGTAAAGAAACTGGGCATATTGCCAGCCAGTGTCCCAAAAAAGCAAGCAATAATATACAACCGGGTGCTAGAAAAGAAGTGGGTTGTTTATGCATCCCTGAAAGCATGTCAGTGAACATGAGGGAACACATGCACCGAGTCATGGTAAATGGTGTGCAGATGCAAGGGTTAAGGGACACAGGGGCACCCCTGATGTTAGTAAAGGGGGACCTGGTACAGCCTGCTCAGCTTATGCCCAATAAATACATCACTGTACAAGGGTTTACTGGTGAAGCGAAAACATTGCCACTGGCTACTGTTCTCCTAGACTGGGGTGAAACAGGGGGAACTGTGCAACAGGTGGCTGTAACCAAAACATTAGCAGTGGATGTTATCTTGGGTAACAATCTCCAACAGGGGATGGTATGTGCAGTTACCCATAGCCAAGCTGTAAGGGAAAATTGTAGTTCCCTGAACCCCACAGAAACCATTGTGGAAACCATTGAGAGGCTAGTTCCCCAGCCTGTGTCTCCTGATATGGAAATTGATAAAAAGGGGGTAGAAATTTCCCCGTTAGCAAGTAACCACACAGCTACGGAAGGTTACTCCGAAGAGGGAGGGGTGACCTATTGTCCTAGGATTGGCACTGACAGTGATCCTGAGTGCCCTGATGCTAGTGCTAGGGACTCTAGTTTAGCAACTGAAGGGGACCTGTCCCATACCTTGGGACTGTGTGAGGGGTTTGCAACTTCTCAGAGGAGTGATCCTAGTTTAGAGAAGCTGAGGGCTTGAGCAGACTCTGATGGAGCACAGGGAGGTGATGGACGACATAAGATTTATTGGGAAAATGGACTTATGTATACTCAGGCAGTACAGACAGAGGGAGGGATGCTAGGCAGGCAGCTTGTCATTTCCAAGGGGTATTGTGAACAGTTGCTCAAAACTGCACATGATATTCCCTTGTCTGGTCATCTGGGAATCTTGTGCACTATGCAGCAGTTGGCCCAGAATTTCTACTATCATAACTTCACCCAGCAGGTGAAGGAGTATTGTAGGTCTTGTCACCGATGTCAAGAAATAGGGAAGGCGGGCAAGAAAACCCAAGCAGCCCTGATCCCCTTGCCCATAGTGGAGGAGCAATTCCAGGGGGTGGGAATGGATATTGTGGGGCCTTTAAATACCCCCAGCTCCTCAGGGAAGAGATTCATCCTGACTGTGGTGGATTATGCCACCCGGTACCCTGAGGCAGTCACCCTATCCTCACTGAGGACGGACAAAGTGGCAGATGACTCACTTGGGATTTTCTCCCGTGTTGGGTTTCTGCAGGAGGTAATCACCGATCGAGGGGGTTCCTTCAAGTTGGACCTGATGAAATGTTTATGGGAGAATTGTGGGGTGGTGCAGAGATGCACAACACCATATCACCCACAAGCCAATGGACTTGTGGAAAGATTCAATGGTACCCTCAAGTCAATGCTTCAGGCGTTTGATGAACAGCATGGGAGGATTTGGGAGAAATACCTTCCCCACCTATTGTTTGCATACAGGGAGGCGCCCCAAGAGTCAACAGGATTTTCCCCCTTTGAACTCTTATATGGCACCAGGTATGTGGGCCCCTAGACGTGATCCAGGAGGACTGGGAAGGAAAGCACGCCACCCAGGGAACTCCCATTGTGGATTACGTCCTTAGGTTTAGGGAAAGGCTGAAGGAGCTTATGGGGACAGCCCAGAGCAACCTAGCAGCTGCCCAACAGAAACAAAAAGTGTGGTATGACCGCAGAGCCAGAGCTCGCTCATACATGGTGGGTCAGTAAGTCATGGTCCTTATTCCGGTCCGGAAAGACACGCAGCAGGCTGAGTGGGCAGCACCGTACAAAGTGGTTAGGAAGGTAAATGATGTGAACTACATTGTGGAGTTACCTGACAGAAGACAGACAGAAAGGATGTACCATGCCAACATGATGAAGCCATATGCAAATAGGGCTGGCATGGTGTTTGCAGTGAGTAGTCATGGGGAGGGGACGGATGAAGGAGACTCCCTTCTGGACTTGCTGGAGGAAAGCAAGCAGGTGTCCTCTGTGGAGGCAGTAAAATTGTCTCCCCAACTGGCCCTGGACCAGATCCAGAAAGTAAGGGAGGTTTTAGCAGACTTTGCCCCCTTGTTTAGCACCAAGCCTGGACTAACCCCCTTAGTGACACACAATGTTGAGACAGGGACACAGACGCCCATATGGCAGACAGCATATCAGGCGTCAGAGGCTGTCCAAAAGGACATTAGGAGGGAAGTGGAGGAGATGCTGGATTAAGGGGTAATCCAGAGATACCACAGCCCCTGGTCCTCACTCGTAGCCCTTGTGCCCAAGCCAGATGGCTCAACTCATTTCTGTGTGGACTATCATGGACTAAATGCAGTCACAAAGTCAGACACCCACCTGATGCCCTGGACGGAAAAACTCCGGGACAAGCTGGGGGCCACCTACCTTACAACTATTGACCTGACAAAGGGGTATTAGCAGGTGAGAGTTGACAGACATAGCTAGGAGAGGTCAGCCTTCATCACTCCAATAGGCTTATTTGAGTTTAAAGTAATGCCTTTTGGAATGAAGAACGCTCCGGCCACTTTCCAAATGTTGGTGAACCAGGTGTTAAATGGTGCTGAGGAGTACAGCGTGGCATGCCTGGATGACATTGCCATCTTTAGTACCAGCTGGGAGGAACACCTATCCCACCTTAGGGAAGTGCTGGACAGGATACAGAGGGCCGGGCTCACTGTCAAAGCTGAGAAGTGCCAGGTGGCCATGGGAGAAGTGGCATACCTCGGGCATGTGGTGGGCCAGGGACAGCTCCATCCTAACCAAATAAAGATAGAGGTGATCCAGGCATGGCTCAGATCAGAAACCCAGAAGCAGGTGAGGAGCTTTCTAAGGACAGCAGGGTACTACAGGAAATTTGTATCCAGTTACAGTGTACTGGCTGCTCCCCTGTCTGACCTGACAAAGAAAAGGATGCCAAAGAAAATTACCTGGGGCCCAGCCTGTGAGGAAGCCTTTACCAGACTAAAGGAGGCACTGTGCAGTGCTCCTGTTTTGACAAGTCCTGACTATAGCAAAACCTTTATAGTTCAGATGGACACCTCAGATGTGGGTATTGGGGCAGTTCTGAGCCAGACATCCAGCCAAGGGACAGATCACCTAGTAGTGTACCTAAGTAGCAAGCTACTTCCCAGGGAGCAAGCGTACTCCACGGTGGAAAAGGAGTGTCTTGCCATAGTGTGGGCCCTAAAGAAATAGAGCCATAGCTTGTATGGGCAGCATTTTGTGGTGCAGACTGACCACAACCCCTCGGTTTGGCTGACGCAGATGGGAAAAAACTATGGCAGACTGCTAAGATGGAGTCTTGCTTTACAAGGGTATGATCTAAAAATCGTACATAGGGCTGGAGCCAAAAAAACATAACTCAGATGGGCTGTCTAGGATCTATGAGGAGTGAACTGATTTGGGAAGCTCATACCATGTAGGGGATAGAACCCCCAAATTCAGTCTAGGTGGGGAGGAATTGTGACGGGGACAACCAGTTCTGAGTGCAGTATCATTTTTTTAAATATAAAATATGTTTCTGACTGTCTCTGCTGAGAAATCTGATACTCTTGAAATGATCTCACTCCCCCCCCAGGTTTCAGCTGAAAGATGAAAGCCATGAGAACATGATGAAACAGCACGTGCGATCATACACACACACAGATTTTTGATACCAGGTGTTACGTGGAAGTCCTGAAGCTAATTACAGGGTGGAAAAAGCTTGAGTTGAGCATATCCATTTTATGACATTTCCAGAGGAAGAAAAGCAGGTTGTGATGTATTAGATATATTTTTTTATATATACTGACAGAAGAGGAGCTAGGTGACTTCATACAAAAAGGGGTTGGCAAATACAGTTTGCTTTAAGGAATATTTTGTTTTCCTTCTGGACACTTTTATCTAGACTCTGACAAGGATACATCTGTGAGCACTTTAAGTAGGTATTTAGAGAGAGAGAGAGAGAGAGAGACCAATCTAAATATTCTAGTAGGAATTGAACTGTTTAAACCTGTTTTGTTTAAGTGATTTGTATGTCTTGGGATATAATAGTTCTGCATTGCATGTTTTACATATTTTTATCTATTGTAGTAAAACTCTTTTTAGAGCATACTTGGTCTGTCTTTGAATTTCTTCCATTTGTAAGAAAAGTATATATGGTTATAGCAGACAATAGACATAAGCTTGAATGGTGATACCAAACTGGAAAGAGAATCATTTTAAATCTGAGGTCATTATTAAAGTTTTCAAGGGTTCATCCTGTATACCTGGTTAGGTGCCCATAGGCAAAGATATCTGGCGCCCCGAAGACAGAAATATCTGAGCCTGTGCATTGGGTATGCTAGCAAGCGGTTCACAGTTTGAATTCCTCGAAGATTTGAGACCAAAGGTTGATCCGAACTCACAAAACAGACAAGAGGGTTACCTTGTTTTGTTAAACTGTTCACAAGATTGCGCTCAGAAGTTGGCACTTTAGGAATAGAGGATCTGACCTGCTGAGTGGGTTTGTGACAATGACAATATAAGAAGACATGAAACGGTGGGTGCTTTTGCCCCTTCCTCTCCACTCTAGAGTAAAAGCAATCAAAACGAACATACTCACAAGATTATTATATCTATTTCAGTGTGCACCAGTTTATCTAAGTAAAACTTGATTTGACAAAACACAAAGAATGTTATATAAATTTGTATGGGCCAATGCTAGACCTAGAGTTAAAAGTGGAGTATTACTAGCCGGAAAAGAGTGGGGAGGATGGGCATTCCCAGACCTTGAGGCATACTGGACATCTGCACTAGTGAAGAACGCCTTATTGTGGCTATACAATAAACACTGAGCCCACTGGAAAGTCATATAATTAGAGATCTTGGGCAGTACTCCAGTACAGGCCCTGTTGTTTGGTGTTGGGGGGGAGGAAAGGGGAACCGCACGTATAGGGCCATGGCAATGTCTTGGGGGGCTTGGGAGAGATTTATCAACACCCCACACATCAACCAAGAGGCATGGAAATTTAGATGGCTAGGATGGGACCCAGACTTCCAGCTAGCCCTCATGGATCCGGGGTATAAAAAACAATCCACTGCAGGTTTGCAATACCCATGCAAGTGATTGGGGGGGATGGTTTCCAACTTTGGTAAGTGTTGCACTCAGTTTGGTTGGAAGTCAACGGATAGATTTAGATATTTCCAAATAAGGGACTACATCTTGGCAAAACTCAAACACCAGAGGGAGGGGGAGGAAGGGAGAAGAAGGAGGCTGAGTCCTCAATGCATCTGCTTACAGACTTCCAACAAAAGGGAGCCTTAGCCAAGATTTATCAGTCTGTCATACACAGACATGCAGGACATACAAAATACATAAGGGAGAAATGGCAACTAGAGTCTCAGTCTCAGATCCCTGCACCTCATTGGGAGAAGATCTGGAACAGAACATTTAAGACCCCATCCTCTCCACAATGGCGAGAATTCAGTTGGAAAACCTGAATCAGATATTTCATAACACCACTTACGCAGGCAAAATGGGATAAAAACATTACACCAATCTGTTGGAGACTTTGTTGGGAGCCCAGGCCAAAAATACATGTGTTCTGGGACTGCCAGGGACTACAGGGATTCTGGACGCACATCACACATAAACTCCAAGGGATTTTATCTATAATTGAGCCCTTGGGCTTCTAGCACCTGGTACTGGGCCATCCACCTAGTAGTTTGAGAAATAAAGAAATCCTATATTTATGGGACATATTTATAGTGGCAGTGGCCAAAGCCATCACCAGAAAGTGGCTATGGGCTACCCCCTCCTACTATTCAGGATTGAGAGGGAATTGTAGACCAGACTTCAGAGATGGAAAGGGTGACCTTTGCAGTCCAGGACAAGACAAAGGTCTTTCTTTTAAGATGGGCCAGGTGGTGGGGGTTGTGGCTAGCTGTCAAGCATGGAGGACGCTTGCTAAATTGGCTCCCTGGGTGGTGGCTTTAACAGTACTTTCTACAGCTGTTGGAGTTCAATTCTGGGCTATTCCTGAGGCAATATTTCCATTGTCTGGGTGGATGGCTACTAATAAATCTAAAAATCACTAAGCAAAATTTCAGTTTGGGTCCAGGACATCGAATAACAGAGGCGAGATCTCCTCTCATGAAACTGGGCCCTTCTCCGCCGAGCGCCAGCTCAGACGGCATGCAGACTGAATTCAGTGCAATGGATATTACCATAATGCTAGTAGGAGTACCTGACACCCTGGCACAAATGCAGAGGGACATGAAGGCCGAATTTCATAATCTTACCTCGCAGTTTACTCACCTGCAGTTCGTGGTCACCACTTTAACTGATATGACGGCCACGGATACTTCGCAAATCTGTGAACCAGAATGTAGGGTTAGTGACATGGAAGATACCTATGCAGGGGCCTCGACTGAAAGAAATGGATTGCTGTCCACAATTGCTGATCTCTGAGAGCGCTTCGATGATCAGGAAAACTGCTCTCGGCGATCTAATATTCACATCATAGGGCTGCCTGAAGGCCTAGAAGGCTGTAATCCTAATGTGGGGATCCATCTCTGGCTGATACAGAAGCTTGGCCTACCGGAGGAAGCCGCAAGGTATGAAATTGAGTGGGCACACCAGGTGGGATCCCCCCAAACCTGGAGATCGTCCTCGCCACTGTCTTTACTAAATATCTACGATTCAAAGACAAGGAGACAGTATTGCAGAAGGCCAGGGAGGCAGGTCCCTTAAAGGCGGACAACGTGACAGTGTATGTGTACTAAGACTATAGTCAGGACCTCCAGATGAGGAGGCAAAAGTTTAACCCAGTGAAAAGTAAGCTGTACAGGCTGGGCTGGAAATTCTCCTTGGCGTATCCGGCCCATTTGAGGGTGGATAGACAGAGTACTAGATTTTTCTCCTGCCATAAGCTTGCTGAGAGATGGCTTGAGGAAGAGGATACTAGAGGAGAATGAGCAAGGCCCAACGATGAGTAAGTTAAGTTGAGCAAGTAACTACCTTTATCTGCTGCTGTTTATGGTTTGCATAGCGTTTTGGCATGTATGGTTGGCCCTCTTTGTGTTCCTGTCCCTGGGGCTCTTATTTCTGCCTGGAGCATGCTGGCAGACCTTGTTGGACTTATGTGGCCTGTTATTCTGGGCCTGGAGTAAAGAGTGTGTAGTTTTCTTATCTGTTCCCCTGACCAGGTCTGGGGATTCAGCTACCAGGGGGGTCTCCTTTATTTTGATAACTCTGCTATATTTGGTTGTTGGATCACTGGCCATTTAGGCTAGTGATCAGGTTATGCGAGACTATGGAATGTGACCCCCTTTGTAGCTTTATGTTATCCCTTTACCTTGGATACATCCAGCCCGACCATGCCTGGGGGCACAGGTAACAGAGGGGCAGGGAACACTAAGGCCTGGAAGGCTATCCTGGTATATGACTAGAGGTGGAGACTCATATAAATAGGATAGGGAGAGCTCTGCGTAGGACCTTGGGTACACTGTACTAACAGTGACAGATCAACCATACTGTTATCACCATTGCTGTTACATTTGATAGGTGCTCATTAGGGCTGAGCCCTGTTTGTGGACTCACCCAGAGTTGCAATATTGCCTTCCTATGTTTATTTTTTTTAGGAGTACAGCTGTTCTGATGTTCTGTAACATAGCCTACGTGTCGCCACCCTTTTACTCAGCACCATGGCTAGAAGTAAGGGCAGGATTTGTTATCGTTGCCTAATGTTTGTAATGGGAATGCTGGCAGGATTTGTTTCCACAAGGGGGGAGTCTTCGGTCCCATTTGGATTGAAGTTAGGGACTGCTGTGGGCATTTTGGGGAGGGAGAAGGCAGTCCTTTATTGGAGGAGGGTCGGGAGTAACCCGAGACCAAAACGTGGTGCACTTTTTGCTTGTGAGAGGAGGGGAGGTGACGCATCGGAGGCACCATAATATGCTGACACTGGTGCATGCTGATTTGAAGCCTTATTTAAGGGTACCATTATTGGTTCACATATTATGGCGTAACCAGGGGGGAGAACATGGGAGGTTTCAGGGGTGGATCTTGGGGGGGGGGGGTTGGAGATTTGGGGGGAAAAAGTGTGCAGGCTTACTTGTTACAGACCAGAATGTTACACTATCATAGGCTGATGTTTAATAATGGGGGATGATGTTAATTGTATCTCCTGGAACATTAATGGTCCAAGTCTATAGTGAAACGTAAGAGGGTTATGGCGGAAACCTGCAGACATAAAGGGGCTTTGGTTTTACTACAAAAGAACCACTTCTCAATCTCAGTCACAAAAAACTGCTGATTTTATGGGCGGTGTATGGGTGTCTTTAATTTTTTCATCTAAAGTGTGTGGTGCCTCCAAATGGCTCCCTAGGGGCTCCCCTCTGCAGACTGTGGATAAAATGGTGGACCCTTGTGGCTGCTATGCCCTGGCAAAGGTAGTGGTTCCAGGCAAGGGGAATTTGCTAGTGGGCTCCATATATGTACCAAACACTGAAAATCCAGGATTTTTTCAGAAGCTAGCCTTAGACATGTCCAGGTGGGAGGGTCCTTGGATACTGGTCGGAGACTACAATTGTGTCCTTGACATGGTTTTGGGCTGATCAATCCTTCCCCCACCCAAAAATCCCACAAAGCAAAAGCACTAGAGGTATTTCAGGGAGACTTTGGCCTAGTCGATGCCTGGCGTCATCTATACCTCTCGGGGCGTGAATATAGTTTTTACTCCCATGCCCATAATTCTTATGCCCGCATTGATAGGTTGTTAATATCTAGTGCCCTGATTACTTCAGTGGGGGAAGTAGGGTGTTTACTCATCCTAATCTCTGACCATGCTCTCCACTTTGTTAAAAGATGTGGATCGGGAACCACTACAGGAGCTAGGGTCTGGAAGCTGGATCCAACACTTTTGCGGAACCAGGAGTATCTGTCATTCATGGGGGCAACTATACAGGAATTTTTGAAATTCAACCTTAGGGCGGAATACATCACACTCTACATGATGGGAGGCATTAAAGGCCTATATAAGAGGGCAGACTATTGCCTTTGTGACACAAACAAAGCGGACGGCCACCAGACAGTTAGAACGTCTCAGGAGTAAAATCGCAGCATATGAGAGGGCGCATATGCTTAACCCCACAGCAACCCTCTATAATATGATGCAGAAGCTGAAATGGAGATTTAATTCCCTCTCTAGTGTCCAACTGGAGTGAACTATTCTGTTAACAATATTTTGAAGGGGATAGGGCAGGTAAGTATTCGGCTTAGCAGCTTAAGAGGAGAGACTCTGCCAAGGTCATTTCACAAATTCAGGATGCCCAGGGCATTTTGGTAAGAGATGCTAAAGCTATAGGGGATGTGTTTGGCACATATTATAAATTGCTTTATACCTCAGAGTGCACTCCTCAGTGTGAGGAATATGACCAGTTCTTTTCAGGAGCTCCACTTAATAGGATTAAAGAGGAGGAAGCCAAGTAGCTGGACTTCCCCCTAACTAAACGAGAAATAAAATCAGCTTTGAGAGCTCTGAAGAGTGGGAAGGCCCCAGGGACTGATGGATTGCTGATTGACTTTTATAAAATATTTGAGGGGTATATCCTGGAACCCATGTTTGATGCCCTCAAAGAGGGCTTGCAGGGGGGGAGAGCTGCCTCCCTCCACACGGTCCGCCACCACAACTGTGCAACCTAAACCAGGGAAAGACCCAGTTTTGTGCTCCTCGTATAGACCAATTTCGCTACTCACTGCAGATTATAAGATCCTGGCAAAAGCCCTGGCAACCAGACTGGAGCTGATCCTTCCTTCAATAGTGCACCTGGACCAGTCTGGATTTGTAAAAGGCCGCTTGGACAAACATAACATCAGGCGTACCCTCAATGTTATATTCAGATGGGCTTACACCAAGAACATACATGGAGCGGTGGTGGTAGCACTCAACGCAGAAAAGGCTTTTGACCATGTGGAGTGGGGGTACTTATTTTCTACATTGAGTAGATTGGGGTGTGCCCTGTTTTTTGGATCATGGGTTCTGGCACTATATCAGGGCCCATCAGCACAGGTTAATGCGGGGTCATCATGTCCAGTCCATTTCGGCTTGGTCAAGATACAAGACAGGGATGCCTGTTACCACCGTTATTGTAAGTGCTATCGCGCCAGCCCTTGGGGGCAGCATTGAGAGCACACACTGGGATTTGGGGATGGGCCGGGAACATAAAATTGTTATGTACGCGGATGACCAGTTGTTATACCTGAAAAATCACGATGATGACCTGCCAGCTGTGCATAAATTAATGTGCTCATTCGGTGCTATTTCAGGTCATAAGGTTAACTAGTCTAAAAGCAAGTTTATGCCAGTGGGAGCTTTGAATTGAGCACAGCTGATTGCACAATTGGGAGGGCTTCAACTAATTCACACATTAAAATACCTAGGGTTGTGAATTTCTGCTTTAGCAGGGGACTCTTTTGGTGGATGAGCTGTGATGGTTCGTAGCCCTATAGTTTAGGGTGATGCCAGATAAATCTGGAAAGAGAGGCTGGAGGCGTACTCTAGAACCAAGATACAAGTTTTATTAGCAATAGTTGGAGCACACAGAAAAAGACTTAGCATTCACTATCACTATCACACAAGAGAAAGAATGAATAAGATTACTGGGACCACAAACTGGCCCCATTAATGTCATACAAAAGTCCAGGTGATTCAAGTCCTAAGGATGTAGCAATCCGATGCACCAAGCTTGGGTTTCTAGTATTCTGGTCAGCCGACCGCTGGGTGTGAACCCAAGGAAGCGCTTCCTATACAGACCATAAAATGGGGTGTCCCCAGTGAACCAGAAACAGAGTAAAGCACAGTAGGCCTCCTGGCCCTGGGAAGAAGGTGACTCCTGGTGTCACTGAGGCAACGTCAAAAGGGAAGTGCCTGATCGAGCATAGGTGTTGACACCTGGCTGTAGGTGAAGAGAACCCTTATCTGGAGTTGTCAGCTGCGGTGACCTCGGGCAGGAGGGCAGGTGATATCTAGTCAAGGAAAGGGTGCTGGGTGCGATGATCCACTGGACATCTAGGTAGGTCCCCGGAACCCTTACCAGCTCACCACTGCAGCTTCAGAATCTGGCAATCTTCAGCGTGACCTCTTGATGCACCACTGGAACAGGAGCCACCTATGGACAGTACAATCAAGAGCATGGTGACCCTTGGTGTAGCCGCTTGTGTGGGCCACCAGTACTTACACCACCTCAGGGGATGAGGCACAGAACCTGGCAATCCTCGGTGAGGCCTTGGTATAGGCCACTGATACTATTGCTACCTTGGGACAATGTCTATGCAGGAGATTGGGCAACGTGACTCTGAGTTCGGTGGATGACTGAAGTCCCTCAAGCTAGAGCCGAGGCGTCTCCTAACCTGACTCACTTTGGTGGGCTCTAGCTATCAGCTGACTACCACTTACGACCGGCAACTCAAACCTGGGGTGTTGTGGTGAAGACTTGGGGTTGGTGGAGGTCAGTGGAGATGGGTGCAGGTGATGCTGGGCTTCCCAGGGACCCTTCCTGGTTTGAAGAAGCAGCACCAGATGAATCCTAGATGAGGTGTATACAGAAGCCCCTTGAGTTCAACAAGGATTTCTGTACCCTGGGGAATGTACAACCACAAAGGAGTGATAAGGCCTCTTCTGCTGGAGACGGCTGGCTAAAAGGTTCACTGGGTATGTTTCCTGGTAAAATTAGACTGACTCGCTGCACTGGGGGACCCGACTAGATGGCAAATTTCTGCAGAAAACCTACTGAGGCTGCTACTGGAGATCTCCTAGGGGAGAGTTACACTGAAGGGACCCAGGGATTCGCTTCAACCTCCTAACGGGGAAGCCAACATCCATTGCTTTACCATCCTTCACCCTCCCTAGTCAAACTCTTACTCCTGTCTCCAGCCTGTGCAGAGCCTTCTCTAGGCTGGGGTGGTCCTGGCTACCTGTCAGGGGATTGGCTCCTTTGTCCAGAGATCAGCCTTCGGAGGCTGGGTCAGTGGCTTTAAAAAAAAGTCTCTAAATTTGAATCTATCATGGCCACAGGGATTGGCTGAGAGGGCTCAGCCTAGCTTACTTCTCCCCTGCTGGGACAGGAATATGGCCCAACTGGTTTGGCCTTGGCTGACTAGGTGTTGGTCTTGAGCAGGGGGAAGGGAGGACGAAGGGAAAAAAATGGCTTTCTTTTTAAAGTCTGAATTTAAACCACTAGGACTGTCTGCTGGAGAGGGGCCTGTTCTGTGCTTCAGAGGGTCTCCCAAGCTTTGCAAGGGTTTCCCAATAAGCTACTAGGGTCCCCATAACTGTCTGATTCCTCATGTCCCTGAGGATCCCCTATTTTCTGTGATGCCCCCAATTCCACTATTTTCTGCAGTGCCCCCAATTTCCCTGGAGCACTACAGATTTGGGCCCACCTAACAATACATGTCTTCATGTATTTTCCAAATTTTTACCTTCTTAATCTCAAACTCTTTAACAATTCCATCCGTAAGCAATGATACTGTATATTCCAAGCTCTTATTATGGTAACTTAAGACATTCTTAACAGCCTACAGATTATAAACTTTAAATCCTTAATTCTACATTTTGTAACAGTCTAAACATTCTGGTATTGGTTTTGTCAGTGTAGGAGAAAACATTTTTTTGACTCCTTGCATCTTTAAGGCTCTGATTTACATCTTACAACATTTCAATAAACCATGTTTACAACTAGGCAATGGCATTGGCTCTTTTCTTTTTATTTTTCTACTCCTATGGGAACACTGTTTGTATGGTTTCAGTCACATACCTCTGAGGTGGTACCCCAAAGTTTGACCTCTGGGATCTACATGGGGGGGCTCTAAAGCATTGGCTACTGGAGGGTGTGGCACCATTGGATACAGCCATGGGGTTAGTAGCTAAGTGGGGAATGACCCTGGGGGGTGTTCCCGTGGTTGGGAGAAGCTCCTGCCTCTCCTTGTTTATCCGTCCATCCCACTCAACATTAACCATGCAGGACTCCAAATGATTTTGGTGTACCACCTTCTGAGTCTGTGTTCCATCCAATGCCTGGACTTGGTAGATTTGATATCCTGAGCATGGGATTTCTGAGATGACATATGGGTCGGGCTCCCACTCAGAAGATGACCTTCCACCTCTCCTTGACTTCACCATCACTTGTTCTCCTATGAGTAAAGGCTTTTCCCAATTGCAGGCATCATCTGACCCCCTCCATCTTCTTGGGTTGCACACACCTTTAGAATGGCCAGTGACTTGGGCTCTGCTCGAGGAGAGATCCTGTTCTCCTTCTGGTGATGTGTTTCAACTGCCTTGGCTGTCACCTGAATGGAGGGTGATGCCTGCATGTTCAGCCAACTGATACCAGTCCTTGTGGCCCAGATTGGATCTGGTTCTCTCCCTTGTTCCTTCTTGGGTGCCGGGTGGAATTCAGGTACCTCTGGACAAAAACGCTGACTGGTTCGCTCGTCACTTACCTCTGGGCAATTGGTTCCTGGGGGTCTTTTCAGTTCCTGGAGACAGACAGCATTCAGCTGGATGCTCTCCTCCCCCTGTGAGGGTGTCTGCAACTCCACTAAGCAACTGCATAGCCTCTCCTGTTCCAACAGAATCAACCTGGACCTTTAGTTTGCTAACTGTGCTTCGTGTTCCCATTGTTGCTCTCCTTTGGCCTGTGTCTCTATGAGCAGCTTATAATTCAGGTCTCTAGCCATAATCTGGTATTCCCGGATACTCCTCACATCCATGCTCCTGACTCTTCATGACAGCGTGCTTGCTCAGATTGTTCCTTGATCTTCTGAGCTTGCTGCTGTAGACTTTTTCTGAAGTTGTGACATTCTTTTTGCAGTTCGGCTTTCTGCTTCGGGTACTCTGCCACTAGCTGTGTAAACTCCTGATACTGGGCCTCCCTTTGGCCATTCTGGTCTAGAACCTGGTGGCTCACATCACAGACCAATGCTCTTGGTATCTGTGCATGATGCTCAGTTCTGGCATCCCAAACTGTTGGTGGGCTTCCTGATGGTGTTCTGACAGCTTGGCTGCATTGATTAATTTTCTCCATTTCCCTCTTGGTCTCCTCATATAGCTGGCATTGAGCTCTTTTGATCTCACTGCTCCCAGCCTCATTCCTCTGACACTGCTGTGGAATGGGCCCAATGGTTCCTTCACTTTGGCACGTGGGTCTGCTTTGCCCCTCCCATCGATCCGGGCATCTTCGACCTCGGTTCCTTTTCCTCTTGAATCTGTGTGGACGCTGCACACCCTGAATCTGGGCATCTTGCTTCATCTCTGCCCTGAATGATGCCAGTTTCTTTTGCAAATCCAGTATTGTACATGCCAACCATGTCAGCTGCTCTTGCACTGCTGGCGGGAATGCTCCTCCTCTTGAGCACGAGTCATATTTCAGAAAATCCAGTGGATAGTTTTCTTTCTGGCTGGAGTCCCTTCCTGCTCTCCATCTGGTGAAGGCACTGCAAGAGGAGCAGGGTTCAGACATTGGACTCCCAGTGGCCATGGCTCTGGTGACACCAGCCATCTGCTGAAAGGGACCATCTCATCTTTGAGTCATCCAGAGCTTAAGATCTCTATGGCTTCCTTTTTGAAGTCCACAAATTTTGCATCTGGATTTTGACGGTGCAACATCCGCAGCTTCTGACGTAGAGGCTCTCCCCAGGCCCCCTCGACGAACCACTCTATCAGTACTTGGTCTGGGTCATGGTCCTCACTCGGGTATTGTTTTTGCAGGGCCCAATGTGCCTCTTGCAAGCTCAAGGCAAAGTCCCGCAGTGTCTCCTGGGGGCCCTGTGTGCAGAAGAACTTAATTTTAAGGTCTGAGACACTCTGCTTGTTGAAGATGCCACTTAGCCGGGTCAGGATCCATTCAGCAGTGTTCTTTTCTCCATCTGACCAGCTTTCAACCTTCCACTTGGCAGCTCCTCCCAGCTGCCCAATCAGGATTTCCACTCTCTGTTGCTCTGGCACTTGGTAGAGATGGAACATAGCCTGCAGCTTCACCCAGAAGTCGATGAGGCTGCAGCTGTTTGAACTGGGGTCCCCCATGTACCTTGGTAGCCATGGTGCCCCAAAGTAATAAGGCATCATTACTGGGGGTGGTTGAACTGAAGCTGAGGATGATGCTGTGGCTCCATCAGTATCTGAAGGTATTTGGGTTGGAGTTGCTCTGGCATTGGCCTCCTTGTTGACTCTTATCCTGTCGACTACACCAAGTTTGTGGTGGATGAGCTGTGGTGGTTCATACCCCTGTAGTTTAGGGTAATGCCAGATAAATCTGGAAGGAGAGGCTGGAGGCATACTCTACAGCCGAGATGCAAATGTTATTAGCAATAGTTGGAGCACACAGAAAAAGACTTCGCATTCACTATCACTATCACACAAGAGAAAGAATGAATAAGATTACCAGGACCACAAACTAGACCGATTAATGTCATACAAAAGTCCAGGTGATTCAAGTCCTAAGGATGTAGCAATCCGATGCACCAAGCTTGGGTTTCTAGTATTTTGGTCGGCTGACCGCTGGGTGTAAACTCAAGGAAGCGCTTCCTATACAGGCCATAAAATTGGGCATCCCCCAGTGAATCAGAAACAGAGTAAAGCACAGTAGGTCTCCTGACCCTGGGAAGAAGGCGACTCCTGGTGTCACTGAGGCAACGTCGAAAGGGAAGAGCCTGGTTGAGGATAGGTGTTGACATCTGACTCTAGGTGAAGAGAACCCTTATCTGGAGTTGTCAGCTACGGTGACCTCAGGCAGGAGGGCAGGTGATATCCAGTCAAGAAAAGGGTGCTGGGCGCTATGATCCACTGGACAACCTCTGGGTAGGTCCCCAGAACACTTACCACCTCACCACTCCAGTTTCAGAATCTGGTAATCTTCGGTGTGACCCCTTGATGCACCACTGGAACACGAGACACCTACGGACAGTACAATCAAGAGTGTGGCGACCCTCATGTGACCTCTTGCGTGGGACACTGGTACTTACGCCACATCGAGGGATGAGGCACAGAGCCTGGTAATCTTCAGTGAGGCCTTGGTATAGGCCACCGGTACTATTGCTACCTTGGGACAACATCTATGCAGGAGAATGGGCAACGTAACTCAGAGTTCGGCAGATGACTGAAGTCCCTCAAGGTAGAGCCGAGGCAGCCCCTAACTTGAATCACTTTGGTGGGCCCTAGCTACCCGCTGGCTACCACTTACGACTGGCAACTTGAACCTGGGTTGGCGAAGACTTGCAGTTGGTGGAGGTCAGTAGAGATGGGTGCAGGTGATGCTGAGCTTCCCGGGGACCCTCCCTGGGTCGAAGAAGAAGCACCAGATGAATCCTAGATGAGGTGTGTGTAGGAGCCCCTGAAGGTCAACAAGGATTTCTGTACCCTGGGGAAGGCACAACCACAAGGGAGTGATAAGGCCTCTTCTGCTGGACACTCCTGAATAAAAGGTTCACTGGGTCTGTTTTCCGGCCAAACAGACTGACTTGCCACACTGGGGGACATGACTAAATGGCAAATTTCTGCACAAAACCAACTGAGACTGCAACTGGAGATCTTCAGGAGGAGAGTTACACTGAAGGGACCCAGGGATTCGCTTCAACCTCCTAACAGGGAAGAGGACAGCCATTACCTTACCATCCTTCACCCTCCCTGGTCAAACTCTTTCTCCTGTCTCCAGACTGTGCAGAGCCTCCTTTAGGCTGGGGTGATCCTGGCTACCTGCCAGGGGATTGGCTCCTTTGTCGAAAGGTCAGCCTCCTGAGGCTGAGTCAGTGACTTTAAAAAACAAATCTCCAAATTTGAATCCACCCTAGGCACAGGGATTGGCTGAGAGGGCTTAGCCTGACTTACTTCTCCCTTGCTGGGACAGGAATGTGGCCCAACTGGTTTGGCCTTGGCTGACTAGGTGTTGGTCTTGAGCAGGGGAAGGGAGGACAAAGGAAGGAAAAAAATGGTTTTCTTTTAAAAGTCTGAATTTAAACTGCTAGAACTGTCTGCTGGAGAGGGACCTGTTCTGTGCTTCAGAGGGTCCCCCAAGCTTTGCAAGGGTTTCCCAATAAGCTACTAGGTTCCCCATAATTGTCTGACCCCTCAAGTCCCTGAGGATCCCCTATTTTCTGTGATGCCCCCAATTCTACTATTTTATGTGGTGCCCCCAATTCCCCTTGGGCATTACACTTATGTAAGCTGAATTTAAAGCCCCTCCTGACTGAGATTGCAGAGGACTGCTCAAAGTGGACAGCCCTGCCTACATTGCTGCTAGGTAGAGTGGGGGTTATTAAAATGTCGATACTACCTAGATTGTTATACATGTATCAAACCCTCCCCATTAAGGTTCTTAAGATTCATTTTAAATATCTGGATTCCATTCTTCATACGTTTCTGTCCTTTATGCCCCAAATGCCAGGTTGATGAAGTTGATTTCCTCCATTTAGCCCTCACATGCCCCAAGATGGCTCCTTTCTGGAACTAAATTCACTACATAATGTCTCAGGTATTGGGATATTCCCCATCAAAATCTCCTTTGGAACTGCTGTTAGGGGCAGACCCCCATCATGCAAACAAGAAACTTTCCAACCCCCTGTGGTCCATTGCTTTAATAAATGCCAGCAGAACTATTGCACAGGTGTGGATGTCTGCTAATGCTCCCATGGTTACTAGATGGGTGCAGAATGTGAAATCATTAATGGTGCTTGAGCGGGCCCAGATGGGTGCTGTGGGTAAGACACCTCGCTTCTCTGTGATCTGGGAACCCTGGCTATGTGTTGTGGAGACTGGAATAATTCCTGACTAGGAAGAACTCGTCCTTGCACTCCCTTCCTACATGTTTACATTCCAGAGTAACTCCCAGAATGCAACATCATAGCATGTTATATATCCTAGATTTATCTTGGAGCAATGTAGAAAGTGCACACTGCCTTGTCTGATCGTCTAAATGTTAACATTAATGTAGACATATAATCCTCTGCTGCTAAAAATGCTATATATCTGAATTTATAATGTATGTAATACCTACTTGCTGTATTCATACTAAAATGTATCAGTCTGGATGCAATGTAAGCTGTAACACACTCATAATAAAAATATTTTTCAAAAAAAAGATGGAACAAGTGGGAGATGGTGAAGGACATAGACAGAAGGGGAAACTGGTATGGGGATGGCAGAACAACTCCAGGCCACATAGAAACTAATCAGGAGTACAGATTGCGTATTCCTAGTGCAGGCACAAGTGAAGGGTCGGAAAGGGAAGAAATAACAAAAAGTGGCAGAAGTTACAAAAGGCAACACAAAAATTCCCCCACAAAAGGGAGTACATGCAAATTCTCTGGTCCAAAAGTTCACAGTTCAGTTCAAAAGTTATTATTTAATACACCAACCCACTGTTCAAAGGGTTGGCAACAGGTGGAATATAGGAAACTACATGGGTTACTGTTATGTAATTTGCTGCATAAAATATAGGAAACATTGACACAAGAATAACAGAAGTCCATATTAACCTAGAAAAGACACATTTTATTAGATGGATCAAATAAATTACACAATAGATTGTACAAGGAATGTGAAGGAAATTGGTAGTAGACTAGGCAAACAAGGGAAGAGGGGAAAGGAAAAGAGAAATAAACATAAGGCAAATCAGTTGAAAGCATAACACCTGAAGCTCTATAGGAGATACAATAAAACAAGTCAAAGTGCCAGTTTACTCTACAGAAGCCAACCAGCAACCCACACTAAACCAAAAGGCCTAGAGCCTGGTAAGTTAATTTCAGACATCCCTAGAGTTCATTAATAATATATCTTGTCTTGCATACATCTGTTACTTGGCTGGGGTTGTCTTGTCAAACCAGACGAGCCCGATGAATGGGAGATGATTCCAGGATCCCCTTATGGGCCAGGAAAACTTGTAAAGGAAGGACATACTGGACTGCATTCGGGTGGGATCGACTTATGCTCTAACTTGCCCAGGAATCCCAGGTGAGACAAGAATGTAAGAAGACAAAAGGAGATTTCAGGTAAGATCTTGTCACACGAGTGAAGAAGGGTAAGTCCACAACAACATACACTATTACACACTGAATAAATGATATAACATCAAAGTGTATAAACTTCAAGGGCCAACGGACAGTTTACAAACAATGGATTTTCATGTTACAGATAATGGTGTAAAGAATGTGTTTATTTTTTAATAACAACTGGTATTCATAAATAGCAATGCTTACCTTGTAAAGAACATCTACCTAATATCAATAATTGTAACGTACAACTGAAATATCAATAATTGTAATGTACAACTGAAATTTTTAAGTAACCCCTCCTTGGGCACTTTCCTTGTTTGCCCCCCAGTCCTTTGCTCTCCCGTTTCCTCCTGCTGCTGCCTGGTGTCCCATTCCTCCCTTGGCACAGCCAGACTCTTCTGTGTGCTCCTCAAACTCCCCCAATGCAGTTAAATATTTATTTAGCCCAGTTCAGGCTAAATCTCTGAATTGTGATCTCCCATGTTGGTAAGTGCACCTCAGTAGGGGATCGTGTTGGAGTTTGCGGCACCTTTGATCTGCCAACCACTAAGTATGCAGTCAGCCAAAAAGGAGGTTTCCTGTCCCAGCGCCTCCCCTCAGCTCAATGAGGGCCGATGACCAGAAAGCTGTGGCAAAGAAACCTCTTGGGGGGCTAAATGAAAAGTCTGAGCTAGGGCAAAAGCCGGTGCTCATTAATATTCATGAGCCTAAAAATAAATATTTATAAGATATTGCTGCCACCTAGGGGTCTATGTTATGGTGACAGTGACTCAAGAACTATAGAGGCTATAAATGTGAATGAGGGCTCGTTTGAAAGAGCACTGTCAGGGCTACATGTGCGTGGGGGTTCAAAATAAATAAAGTATTGCTCCTGGCTGCACCAGACTTTTAAATGTGTGGAACTGCAATGTGGGGACAGCATATTTTTCAGCAGCCGCCATTTTGGGAGTGTAACAGACAATCACGAGCCAGGATTTCAGTCAGAGACTCATGGGACAAGATCAGTGACTTGTGAGAGAGAAACAAAGGATTATCTCTGGAGCCAAAGATCCAAAAAATTAAAAGGTTTAAACTGTAATTGTTAGCTTGCTCAGCCAACCAGATTTCTGGAACTCTGCCCTTTGCTTTGAGAGGAATGGTTTAGAGGAGTCAGTTGGGCTTCAGCTCGAGACATTGAAGAGAAGGGAGCCTGTGTGGCCTTGTACTGCCTTTTCACAGGGAAGGCCCTGTGAAGAAACCTCTGGCTCAAAAGGGGATCGGGCATTGGAACTGCCTGCCAGCAGTCCAGAAAGAAGTGTTACCAGCACTACTTGTGATTTGGACTGAAGATTTTGATCCAGTAAGCGGTCGGCCCAGCTTATATGTGAGACTTCCTTGGATTGAAAAGTTTGCGCAGTAGGGCTGTTAATTTGCAACCAGACTAAATCCGAACTGTTGTCAGAAGTAGGCATTGATTTAAATGTGCTGAATGTGCTTCGTGGGTCGAGATTTGGTTCCCCAAGAGAGAACTTGTTATGCTAACTGGAGACTTCACCAGCAGAAGATATGAACTTTGTCCAAACTGTTCACCCTACCTGGGCCTTGTCATCTCAGCCTAGGTCATTACTTCTGCACCAGAGACCATTCGGTAAAAGATCAGCTTGGGGATTCGGCCTTCTGCACAACAACATTGATGGTTGCGTACCATCTGAGGAAAGCCGTCGGCCCTACCCCCGTCCAACAATCATCACCACGAAGTCTACATATTACCTGAATTGCACCAATTCCTGGTAGCGTGAGTACAATCAAAGTAGCTCCCTGCAACAAGTGTTTTAAAATCATCTGTGGTATCATCTGATTTGCTTAGTTTCTGGGTTTTGCAAAGGACTGAGTCCTCCAGCTCGGGATTAGAAATAATTGAGTTGTTTGCATGGTTAATTGCCTTTCTTTCCTAACTGGCCTGGTGGCGCTGAGGGTTGAGGTGCTGGACGCAACACCTCACGCCATGCCCGCGACCCGAGTTCGGGAATGAGCCCGGGTCATCGAGGGTCGGCAGGGGAGGACTAAGATTGAACATCCGTAGACAGCTCTCTTAGTCCTGGGGTGGGTTCAGGGCTCTCCCGTGGCACTGGCATCCCCTGGCGGAGCCTGAGGACACTGCAGTGCATGGCGCAAGAAGCATAGGGATTGGGGCAGCAGCAGATGTCCTCCAGGTGCGTACAGGAGCGTGCACATGCCGGGCGGAACATCAATGCATGTCTGTGCCTCAGGGGAGAAAACACAAGAAGGAAAATCCCTCTACCCTCGGGTGAGGCGATGGCGATCTCTGGCAAGTCGACCCACCACACGTCCAATACTGGCTGACTCTCCGGTTCTCCTTGGGGTCTGGATGCCTCTCCATGGGGCAGGAAGAGTCCCAGACCCCGCATAGCCAATGTAGTTCCCGGAGTGGCCAGTTCAGGTGGGCGGTTGAGTGTGGAGGCTGCTGGCGAGACTCTGAGAGATGCCCCGAGGGTAGGGTGCAGAAATAGAACTTACAAAAAAAAATTGCCTTTCTTTCCACCAAGGGCCCCAACATCAGCTGTAATGCTGACCACCCCCGGGCAACGCTTCAGGCCTGCTTGTATTCCACTCTGGGTACCTAGTAGTTGCTAGACAAATAAACTAGGGGAACTCGGGGACTGAAGTAAATAAAAAGTAATCTAGCTTGTTTTTAAATATAGTAATGTAATCGTTTACTTAAATTTTAGTCCCTCCCTTGTTCACATCCCCCTTAATAAACCAGATTTACTGCTTGATGTTAAGCTGGCTATTGAGCATATTATTACGTGGTCTAAAGTCATTGAATGTACTACAAGATATATGGAAAGTTCATGCTTGTATTGTTGAAACTGTATTTTACAGGGGGTTACAGGGCACAAGACAGAGATCCAGACCCTGTTGGCAAGTGGGCTGTCCGTGAGCATATCATTAAAGGTCAAACTGTTTGGTATTTCAATTGTTGAACACTGCAACTGTTCAAGGTTTTGTCAAAGTTCACCAGGCAGGATTATGGGTGGTATTAGCTTTCCAGAGGGCTGTACCAACTGTGATAGTTACCCATGTAATTTCTCTGGGTGGAGACACCATACATATAGCACTACTACAGGTAGGGCCCCCCCCATACTAGGTAGTTATGAACCCAGGCCCCTCAACCTGTTATTAGGGATACAGGCTGGGGTAGTAGCCCTTGGTAGAATGGCACAAAAGTTACATTTATACAAATAAAAAGTTTAAAAAAAAAAGACAGCATTCTGAAGTAATATGACTCGATTTCCTTTTGGGTCTGTCTGACATGCCAATAAGTCAGGAGACCTCAGAAAAATTATACCCAAGTAGGAAAAAATAAACAAAAGCTGTCAGTTCCCAAGTGCTATGGAACCGCGGAAAACGGTTCCGCAAGGGGCTAAAAATAAAGAGTTCAATATAAAATTGCGGTTACCAAAAGAAAAAGGGAACTGCAAAGTAGACTAATAGCAATGAACATTAATTTTCAAATTTTACCTCTGAAAGGAGTCGGAACCGTGTGTGGAACCCTGAGGAGACAAAATTGTGATTCCTGGGAACTGGAGGAACCGTAAATTGAAAACCCGGTAACAGTAAAAAATAGTGAATAAAAATCACTAAGGCAAGACAAAGAAATAAAATACCAACTTAAGGTTAAAAAATGAACTTCTTCAAGCGAAGTGTGAAGAGAGAACTCCGGGGCAGTGTTGTCCATGGAGAAATTAATCTGACTATTCTCCCACTCTAGCTCAGGCATCACTCCCTCTTTCTGCTCTCTGGGTGGCTGAAACCAATAGTCATTAGCATAAACTCCTCCTCTGGGGCAGCTGGACCCAGCTGGCATACTGCACTTGTCAAGCATAGTGAAGAATTCATGTTTTGTTTCTCCTGTGTTTGGGTCCCGGATTTGGGTGCTTTTAGGTCAGGGTAGTACAAGCTGGTGGACACAAACAACTAATACAGTTAGCACAATGTGATAGCTGTGCACTGAATTTTTGATATATTTCTGCAGTTAAATACAATGTATATACTTAACTAGGTTTAAAACAAAATATTTGTAATATTTTTTGTGATTTGCAGTCCCACTGTGAGAGCATCATTTTTCATTATGAGGTTATTACCTAGTTACATATATTTTGCATATTAATCAAATGAACATTTTTTATGTATTATTTAAATTGTTCTTTAGTGTAGGTGTAACCCCCCTTCAAGTGGGGGTTCCCGAAAGTCTTCCTTGGGTGTGCCTAAATGCTCAGTGCCAGGCTGGTATCCTGTGTCTTAGCATTTTAAAAGTGTTTATGAGAGTGCCTTAATGCCTCCGTGCTCTGTCTCTTTAAGAGCTGCCTATAACGTGATGCTTGTTTAATCTGGGAGGGGGCTGAGTGTTTTTATGCTCGAGTCCCACCCGGACTGTCAGATAATTGCTCTGTTCTACCATCGCTATTTGTGCAGAGGAAACTCTGTTAGAAGCTGTACTTATGTGCTGATTATCTATTAGCATGGTAATGATATTGTAGTTTGTCTAACCTGCCTTCTTCGCAGGTTTATCACTATCATCTTGGTCCTGGACTGCCAGAATGGGCCAATCAGTACCTTTGGAGACCCTAAAATGGAGTCTGTCCCCAAGGGTCTTGTGGGAGTGAATTTCTGAGGAATTGTAGTTTTGAGACTTTGGCGCCTAAATGTACCTGGAGAGGGAGCCCTTGCTTTGACAGATTGACAGATTAACCAACCAGAACCTTTTGAACCGAAGGGAAATTCCCAAGCTGCCTGCTGCAGTCATTCTGGAGTTAGAGTTTGAAGAGTAAACGGCTTGAGTGATTCAAGCAGCAGCCCCTGCGTAGTTCACACGGGAGATTGGTGGAAAGGTTGAGTTTGGCCTGTCTGCCTGCAGTCCCTCGAGAGGGAATCCTTTGAAAGGCTTAGCAATTGGACTGTATCCGAATTGGAGTGTGACAAAGCCACTGAAAAGCGACCAGATTTGAACCTGAAGAAGATTAAAGATTTGCTGTATGCGATCAGCCTTTCAGGACATCCATTTACCTCAGAATTCCCGGTTTTGCTCAGAGACACTGATACTGCGGCCGGACTGCCTTCCACATTGTGGTATGGTGATTGCTTTACTATACATGTGTTGTGTGCTGTGTGCTGTTAGTGGATCCAATTTGGTTCCCCACTGTGTAAATGTGCCACACTTGCTGGAAGCTGCATCCAGCGCTACCAGACTCAAAATCTGAACTGTTCCACCCAGCCTGGGCATTGCCACCTGGCCCAGCCAGCTACTTCAGGCACAGAAACCATCATCGATGAGAGACTTGCCCAGGGATTAGCCCCCTGCTCGACCATCTCGAACAGGAATGACACCTTGGTGATTCATGTGGGCCCTGCTTCTCCTGCCAAACCAGTCATCAATCTGCAGTCTCCATTTTGTCTAGCTTGTGTCTCTTATTGGGTAGCGTGAGTAACAATCAGGGTAGCTCCCTGCAACAACAGCTAAATCTCAAGTGTTTCCATCTGATTGCATTGTTGTTTTTCCTTTCACGAACTGAACTTTCAGGCTCTGGATTACAAATTGCGTGTGGTTATGCATGCCTTTTCTTTTTATCACAGGGCCCCAACCAGCTGCGACGCCGGCCTACCCCGGGCAATGTTCCAGGCTAGCCCACCTTACTTCCAACTGGGTACCCAGAGCATGTGACTGTGCAGGGACTAAAAGTGCATGCATAATTGCCTGACAAGATCAGTTTTAGAATCAATCAACCTGATTACGCCCTTCCCTTGTTCAATTCCCCTAAATAAATCAGATCTAACTCTTTTTGCATTTAATCTGACTGTGATTCCAGTTTATACCAAAAGCACTGTACTGTTGTTATTTATTATGCCTAACCTTGTTATACAGGGGGTCTCCAGGGTCGAACTGGTGGAACCAGCCCTAGTGGTAAGTGCAAACAGTGTGGGAAATTGTATGCTGAATAGGGGCTACTGTGAAAGTGTTTGTTGCATATTGTCTAGGCCACTAGAAGGGAAAAAGGGGGGGTACAGTGTCCCAGAGGGCTTTACCCAGGTTAGCATTGTTACTAACTACCCTGTCCTCTGGGTGAAGGCACCCGTTTCAGTACCCAAGCAACTTAACCTGCAACTAGCCACGCAGGCAGGGGTAGGAGCCCTTGGGATAGTGCCACTTAGGGGTTACGTCTTGGAGGCACCAATGCTTGGATTTGTGCCTTCTAATGGTCAGAAGTGGGTACTACAACCCCACACTCAAAAATTGTGGTAAAATGGAGGAGCTCACTATGCCTAGGTTTAAACTTGCTCCCCACAAGTTGCTAGTGCACCGTATGATGGGGTGGAGCGAGGCAGAGGGGGTGGACTCCTGGCAAGCTCAGTTATTAATGGATGTCAGCTCAGGGACTGAAAATGCCACTACTGTAGAAGTGTTTGAACAAATAAAGTGTTTGGGGAAGGCTGAAGTAAGGGGAAGGGATTCCGACCTGTTTGATCAAACTATGGTGACCCCACTCTCCTACAGCCTGCCCATTGAACCAGAGAAGGTACCCCTCTGATTTTGCCTGAAGGGTCTCGAAAGGGGTGGAGGGTCATTCACTTACATAGCAACCTGGCTGCTCCTGGAGGGTTCCCCTATGTAGAGGGGTTTGCAGATAAGCTGTCTAAACTGTTAGCCTTAGAGGGGCGCTCTGCTACAATGCTAGCACAAATGTTAAAGCTTTCTGAGATCATTCCCGTGCAGTCCCCCATAGCCTCTCCTGCCACCCCTACAGTTGCTTCCCCCATAGTGATACCTACTGTACATTTGGACTCATACTGCAGACTTAGGCCCTTTTCGGGCACAGGCACGGTGCCTGTGGGGGAGGACGATCTGGAAACGTGGATGGACTATGCCACCCCATTGGCCCAGGAGCGGCAGTGTGCTGAGGGGGAAAAAAAGAAGAGGCTCATGGAAAGCTTGAGGGGCCCTGCACTGGCGGCCATTCGCTTCCTGCGATCCACCAGCCTGGAGGCCATGGCCGCTGAATACCTCTCTGCCCTGGAGGGGGCATTTGGTAGCACCGAGTTGGAAGATGACCTGATGTGGAAGTTTAAATCCGTAAAACAGTGGAAAAATTAAAAATTGTCAGTATTTATCACTCAAATTGAACGAACATTGCAGCGGACCCACCGGAAAGGAGGAGTGCACACCAGTGAATTAAACAGGGTCAGGCTAGATTACATCATAAAGTCAGCAAGGTACTCTAGCGTGATGTTGTTGAAACTTAAACTGCAGGACAGAAGGGACAATCACCCCAATACTGTGACCTAATGAAAGAGATCCATGAGACTGAGAATGACGAAGAGGGATGGGAGCCCTATGCTGGGCCTGCCCACGTCTCCCAGGCCCCTGAGAGAGGTGAGGAGGCCGAACTGCAACAGATGAGAGAACTGATCAAGGAGTTAACTGAGTTGAGAGTCAGTCAGCAAGCTGTCAAGGCAGCCAAAAATGCTCATTCCTGTTCAGCCCCCCCTACCTGAGACAAAGTAGGAAGTCCTGTCGGGAGGGGTGGGGTACACATTGTTCTTCTGAAACCTGGCCTGAAGACAACCTGCTGGAAGAAGTACAAGAACTGAGAGCTTTGGTGGGAGACCTGCTCCAAGCTACCCAAAACACTGACCCTCGGGGGAGCTCAGAGAGTCAAGAGAGCAAACCCCCTACCAGAGAGAGAGAGACTCTGAGACTTCCCAACTATGCTCAAGCAGGGGAACAGCTCCTCTTCCCCTAGAGACTCTAAAGAACCTATTTTCTGTTACCACTGCAGAGAGGATGGGCACACCCGATTCACCTGCCGTTCGCCTGAGAATCTGAGAAAAGTTACCACTAGACTGCTGGCATTGATTCAATGGAGCAACGTAAGGCCGCAAGGTGGAGCTGTCCGGAAAAGGGTTTCATCCAAGGCAGCTGTAAAGCAGACGTCCAAGCCCAAGTCACCTGAGTGGTCCAAGGTTGTTGGTCCTTCACTGGAAACTACAGTGACAGTTAACAGTGTGTCTATCCGGGCCGTGCTTGACAGTGGATCTGAAGTGACCATAGTATTTCAAGACTGGTACCAGAAGTATCTGCCTGAAGTGCCCCTAAAACCCTTGGAAGGTCTGCACATGTGGGGGTTGAGTGAGAAGTCCTATCTGTACTCGGGGTATATCCAGATCTGGCTGCCATTCTCTACCGCCGTGGCTGGGGTAGATGAACAAGTTGAGACACTCGCTCTATTGTATCCCCCCACTGGACTGAATGATGGAGTTTCCCTGTTAATTGGAACAAATGCCCACATGTTTGGGAGACTAGCACAACTCTGTCATAAGAAACAAGGGCAATGGACTGGATAGGCCCTAAAAGTTCCAGCATTAATCAAAATGGCTTATGACTTGCAACAGAAACCCAATGAAGCGGACCAAGATGAGCCAGTGGGGATAGTTTGTAAAAAGTATCCTGACTCTTTGGTGTTGGCCCCCAATGCCCAGTGTACAATCCATGGAGAAGTCCGCCTAAGGGGAGATGTAAAGAACAAAATATTGATGATAGATGACCCTGGTGAAGGGAAGCTGCCAGAGGGGTTGATGGTTAAGCCCAGTATACTACCTGCATGTGCTCATGCCTATGCTCGCCGAGTGATGGAGCAAGTGAATAACATGTCAAACAGGGAAGTTTGTGTGAACCAGGGATGTATGCTGGCTACAGTACACTGTGCAGACATTGCAGTATTACCCAGTAACAAGTACTCTGGTGAAAGGGAAAGAGTGACCCTAGACTTATTTGACTTTGGTGATTCCCCCTTGTCTGCTGAATGGAATACCCGAATTAGCAGGAAACTTGCGCAGAGAGACCAAGTGTTCTTACTAAAAGAGTGGAACGTGGGGTGTGTCCATGGTGCCGAGCATGATATACGCCTGCATGCTGACTGACCATTTTAAGAGAGGTCTCGACGCCTTGCCCCAGCGGACATAGACAATGTGAGAAGGCATCTACAGGAAATGCTCGCTGCTGGCATTAAAAAAAATCAAGAAGCCCATATGCATCCCCCATTGTAGTGGTGCATAAAAAGAATGGATCAGTGAGGAAGTGTGAGGATTATTGGACTCTCAACCAATGGACTATCCCAGATCAATACACCATGCCATGCATACAGGATGTCCTGGATTGCCTGAACGGAGGTCAGTGGTTCTCAGTATTGGATCTCCGCAGAGGATATTATCAGATTCCGATGGCCCCGGAGGACCATGAGAAAACAGCCTTCATCTGACCTTTGGGGTTCTACAAATTCCTGAGGATGCCACAGGGGATTTCAGGTGCCCCTGCCACCTTCCAGAGATTGATGAAATGTGCGGTGGGAGACATGAACTTGCTGGAATGTTTAGGGTACTTGGATGATGTCATTGTTTTCGGATGCACTCTGGAGGAACGAGACCAGACTGTTCAAAGTCCTTGATCGTTTGGAAGAATTTGGCCTCAAGTTATCCATAGACAAGTGCCAGTTTTTCCAAACATCTGTGAAATATGTGGGACACATAGTGTCTGCGGAAGGGATATAGACAGATCCCAGTAAAGTTGAATCTTTGACTACTTGGCCCCAGCCCAATAACCTAAAAGAGCTACAGCGTTTCCTGGAGTTCTGTGGCTACTACTGCAGGTTCATCAAAGACTATTCAAAGGTGATTTGACTGCTCCTTAACCTTACCCAAGGCTACCCTCCTACCAACCGCAAACACAAAATGAGGGCTATCAAAGACCAAGAGAAAGTGTATTTTCGAACAGGTGAGCCTTTTGGGACTCAGTGGACACCCGAATGTGAAGCAGCATTCTTTGAAGTCATATACCAGCTCACGGACGCCCCAGTTCTTGCCTATGCTGATCCTACCAAGCCCTATGTTCTGCATAAGGATGCTAGTTTGCAGAGCCTTGGGGCTGTGCTATAGCAAGACTATGAAGATGGCTTGAGACCTGTAGCTTTCGCCAGTAGGAGCTTGACCCCATCAGAGTGGAACTATCCAGTCCACATGTTAGAATTCCTTGCCCTAAAATGGGTCATAGTTGACCAGTTTCATGAGTAGCTCTATGGGGCAAAGATATTAGTGAAGACTGAGAATAACCCATTGACCTATGTGCAGACTACAGCTAAACTGGACGCCACTGAGCACAGCTGGCTGTCTGCCTTATCGACTTATGATTATGCTGTTGAATACAGACCAGGACTAAACCACATTGATGCTGATGCCCTGTCACGAAGGCCAGCTTCTAAGAACAATTTGGTCAAATTATCTGAACCTGACATCAAAGCATTATGCCAGAAGTTTGGTAAAGATGAACAAATGTCTACAGACACAGTGGACTGCCTAGTAGATTGCTTGGGCCCTCCTGATACCTGCATACCGGCTGCCTATTGCCATTTCTCTGCTCTAGATATTAGTGCATCACCTCACTTCGATAATGACAGTATTCAGTGGGCTCAATCCCAAGATCCCATGATTCAACCAGCACTTGACACCCTGTGTGCGGGAAAAGATGTGTCCAAGTTGTGTTCCCCTGATTTGCAAACTGCTCTGTTGTTCAAGAAGGCCCCAGGTTAAAGTTGTATGATCAGCTGTCATACAGAGAGACGGTGGATCATTGTGGTCAAGTAGACAAGCAACACTTTGTTGTTTATCTATTAGCATAGTAATGGTATTGCAGTTTGTCTAACCTGACTTCTTTGCAGCATGGACAGTTCTGTTTATCACCACCATCTTGGTCTGGACTGCCAGAATGGGCCAATCAGTACCTTTGGGGACCCTAAAATGGAGTCTGTCCCCAGGGGTCTTGTGGGAGTGAATTTCTGTAGGAACTGTAGTTTTGAGACTTTGGCGCCTAAATGCACCTGGAGGGGGAACCCTTGCTTTGACAGACTGATGGATCAACAAACCAGAATTTTGGACCGAAGGGAAATTCCCAAGCTGCCTGCTGCAGTCAGTCAGTATGGAGTTAGAGTTTGAAGAGTAAACAGCTTGAGTGATTCGAGCAGCAGCCCCTTCGTAGTTTGCATGGGAGACTAGTGGAAAGGCTGAGTTTGGCCTGTCTGCCTGCAGTCCCTTGAGAGGGAATGCTTTGAAAGGCTTAGCAATCGGACTGTATCTGAAATGGAGTGTGACAAAGCCACTGAAGAGTGACCAGATTTGAACCTAAAGAAGACCGAAGATTTGCTGTCCGCGATCGGCCTGTCAGGACATCCATTTACCACAGAATTCACGGTTTTGCTCAGAGACACTTGTAACCCCTAGGTGGCGCTATCCCAAGGGCTACTACCCCTGCCTGCTGGGCTAGTAGCAGGTTAAGGGGCCTGAGTTCTGAAACGGGTGCCTCCACCCGGAGGTCAGGGTTGGTAGTGGTCAAGCTAACCTGGACACAGCCCTCCGGGACACTGTAAACCCCCCCCCTTTCCCCTCTAGTGGCCTGAATACTGTACAATAATCACTTTCACAATACCCCTAGTACACCACACAAGTACCCACACTGTTTGCACTTACCATCAAGGCTGGTTCCTCTGGCTCGACCCTGGGGACCCTCTGTAAAACAAGGTTAAGCACAGCAAATAGTAACAGTACAGTACTTTAAGCACAAACTGGAACCACAGTCAGATTACATGCAGAAAAAGTTAGATCTGATTTATTCAGGGGACTTGAACAAGGGAAGGGCAAAATCAGGTTAATTAGCTTAAAGGTTATATCAATCAAGCAGGTATGCATGCGCTTTGAGTCCCCTCACACAGTCCACCTCTGGGTACCCAGGTAGAGAAGAAATGGGCTAGCCAGGACAGTTGCCCGGGGTTGAAGCTGGTTGGGGCCCTGTGATGGAAAACACAACATGCACAGTACACAATATTTGTAATCCGGAGCCAGAGGGATCAGCTTGTAAAGGAAATGCAACAACAAGACAATCAGATGACACACTCAGATTAAGCTGTCGTTGTAGGGAGCTACCCTGGTATTTACTCATGATACCCAAGACTGGACATATGCTGGACAAAAATCGAGACTGCAGGTGGTTGATCTGAAATGCCAGGAGAAGCAGGGCCCACACAAGTCGCAGAGGCGTCATTCCTGTTCAGGCATGGAGCAGGGGGCTGATCCCCAGGCAGGTCTTTCATCGATGGCTTCTCTGTGCAGTGGGTAGTCTGGCTGGGGCCAGTCTGGCAAAGCCCAGACCACATGGAGGCAAGTTCAGAAGCAGTCTGTTTTGGGCTGGATACAGCTTCCAGCAAGCAGAACACAGTTCACACAGTGGGGAACTAACTAGCTCACAGCTCACAGCCCACCAGCCTTCCAGAACTCCCTTCAGGAGCAGGGATCACAGTGGGTGCCGAGAAGAGGTAATTAAAGTACCTCTACAGCTGCACCCTTGTAAGGGGGGTTTGCCCGTCGATGCGCTGTGCGTGTTGACTGCCCCACCCACCTAGGGTTGTCACTACTTATGTAGGTGCTGGGTTATGACATCACTTCCTGTCTTTGTTTTACTAAGTCCCCACTTTTCCATTTGCAGGTTATACCTGCCAGCCACCAGAGGGACCCACACTATTCCACTTCTCCTCTCTTCAGCTTACAGCTACCCTGCCCACACCTCCTCCCACACTGAGCCCTAAAGCTAGCCCACTCTCGGACCTCTTGCCATCACCATCAAGCCCACACACAGTGACCACTAGGAGTCACTATTTCGCACCCCATTTCAGGCCCAAACCTAGCCCGCTTCTGGCCCCCAGAAC
Source organism: Neoceratodus forsteri (assembly GCA_016271365.2). NCBI lineage: Eukaryota > Metazoa > Chordata > Ceratodontiformes > Ceratodontidae > Neoceratodus > Neoceratodus forsteri. The sequence continues at coordinate 533,021,258 of CM057449.1, read as the reverse complement.
ATGGAGCATGGCTCTCACCCAGGTCCCTTTTCCAACTGCCCTGAGTGAGTCCTGAACCTGGTACCCTGTCCAACAGAGTCCGTGTCACTTCCACTGATCCAAAGTGGCATACATGCTTGCTGGAGGGCAACAAAACTATTTCTACCTACCTCCCCTGCTGCTACCGCTAGTGATATGCTAGCCCACCTCTTACTAAAATGCCTCCCTCTCATCCTTACCCTGATACCACTGTCCCACCTACCTGACACCTGCTCCAGGCTCACTGGCACTAGCTCCCTCACTTGTTCCGGAGTTAGTACAATCCCACCATACACTCACCATCTGCCCTAGCCTATGACACCCTCCCCCTAGTCACCACCCAGCTGCTTCCCCAGGCTCCCACTGGAGGTTTACCATTCTCGCTTTTCCAGCCTGGATAACCCTGCCCACCCCATGTGCCCAGAAGCTCCCCTCCTCTCCTCCACACACCTATCGAAAGCTCACCCTCCACTGGCCCCTGGCCAGGGCGGTGGTCATTCTACTACTCCTGACAGGCAATATACATCCCAACCCAGTCCCAGCCCACACTAGCCCACCAGCAGGGTCACCTGGGCTCTACATAGTATCTATGAATACATGCAGCCTTCTGAAAAAATTTGATTCCCTCCAATGCTGGGTCACGTTGCATAGACCAGATGTCATAACAGCTGGTGGAAACCTGGCTATCAAAATCCACTCCAGACTCCTTTGTCTCCCTCCCAGGTTACTCCCTTTACTGGGAGGATCATGTAGGCATGCGGGGAGGGCTGTGCAATCTATACCAGGGACTCTCTCACTGGACAAGCACTCCCTGCCCCAGCTCTCGTGATCCGGGGCGCAGGCCCTAACCCTCAAACTGCCCCCGGACCCCTCCAGGGGCCCCCACTATCTCACCACTGCCTACTTTCCCCAAAAAAACAAACCCTGGCACTGGTTTCATTAACAGATTATCTTACAACCCTACATCACACAGCTGACTAAATCCTTGTGGGTGACCTGAACGTTAACTGGCTCAGCACATCCTCCGCCACCACCGGTGATTCTTTTGCAGCCATAGACATGACTCAACTAATTTCCCAACCCACCAGAGTAAACACAAAGAAAGGTACCAGCACCCTTCTAGGTGTGGTCATCACCAACCGCCCTAAACAAATCCATGATACCCAGGTCCTTCCTGACTCACTTAGTGACCACTCCCCTATCCTTTTCCGTTGGGCGACCTCCACACCCAAACCCATGGCCCATTCCACTGTACGTCAGCACCTCAGACCAGGTGGGCTAAAAGGCCTTAAGCAACTTCTTGCCCAAATTAACTGGTCTCCCATACACTACGCCCCTGATATAGATACTGCCCTAACCTTCTTTTCCCAAACCTTCAACAAAGCCTGTGACATTTTTGCACCCCTAACGGAAGTCCGAACCAAAGTACGTAATGCACCCTGGGTTACCCCTACCCTGCTTCAACTGCTCAAGCACAGGGATAACCTATGGCACCTGGCCTCAGAAACAGGCCGGTTGGCGGACAGGCAGGCGTACAATGCTGCAAGAAACAAATGCACCTGGGCCATCAGAAAAGCAAAGGCCGATCACTATCAGGCCGCGCTCACCTCCTCCTGGGGGAGTGCAAGAACATTCTGGGACAACATCAAACAACTAAATGGGACCGTGCGCCCCCTCCCCCTCCAAGATCATCACTGACCCAGCCCGCATAGCCAACTTCCTCAACTCATCCTTCACGGACCTTAGTTCGGTACTTCCTAGCAATTTCTTTGACCCTCCCTACCTGCCCCAGTCATCCAACATCCTAGTTTCCACTTACGCAGGGTAACTGCCCAGGAAGTCAGACCACACCTGATTAAAGCACTAAAGAGCAATAGTACTGGCAGCGACTCCCTGGACCCCAGTATCCTCCGCCGGGTTCTGGATCAGGTCCTTGCTCCACTCACTAGCCTTCTCAATAAATCCCTCTGCCTGGGGCAGTTCCCTTCGGCCTGGAAAACTGCCAAAGTTACGCCCGTACACAAAGGAGGTGACAGGTCCACAGCTGGGAATTACCGGCCCATCTCCATTCTCCCACCCCTCTCCAAAGCCCTAGAAAAACTGGTGGCTACTCAAATTACGGATTACCTGACCAAACACAACATCCTCTGCCCAGAACAGCACGGTTTCCATGCAGGTCACAGTACCAGCACTGCCCTCTTAAAGTTTTCAAATTTTCTACACTCCTCCCTGGATTCTGGCTCACTAGCCGGGGCAGTGTTCATTAACCTCTCAAAGGCATTCGACACTGTCTCCCACCCCCTCCTGCTGGATGCCCTCAGCCACACCAGCTTCACCACTGGGCCGGTCTCCTGGTGCTCCAGCTACCTGTCTGCCTGCTCTCAGCGTGTTAAAATCAATGGGACTCTTTCCAATACATAGAAACATAGAATTTGATGGCAGACAAGGACTGCTTGGCCCACCCAGTCTGCCCATTTCCCTACCTAATGGATAAGCTGCAGATCCTAGTTAACCAGCAGCCTACTTCTTCCTACCCCCACCTCCTAGAATTGCCTTATGACTGTCCCATGCATGCTTGAATTCCACCACTGTTTTTGACTCCACAACCTCCTCCGAAGGCCATTCCATGCATCCACAACCCTCTCTGTGAAAAATACTTTAAATTACCTCTGAGCCGCCCTCTATCTTCAGATTGTGCCTCGTTTTGCACACTTTTTTTTGAAAGATGCTACCCTCTTGGACTTTGTTGATTCCTTGAGATACTTAAAGTTTCTATCATGTCCCCTCCCTCCTTTCCTCGAGGCTATACATATTAAGCTCCTTAAGTCTCTCTTCATATGTCTTCCGGTGCAGACCCTGCACCATTTTAGTTGCCCTCCTCCGGACAGCTTCCATCCTGTCTATGTCTTTGTGGAGATTGGGTCTCCAGAACTGCACGCAGTAGTCCAGATGAGGTCTCACCAGCTGTCTGTACAGAGGGATAACAACTTCCTGTTTTCTACTGGTGATGCCTCTCCCTATGCATTCCAGTATCCCCCCAGCCCTCCTTGCTGCCCTCTCACATTGCTTGCCCACCTTTGGGTCATCTGATATGACTACCCCCAGGTCCTTTCCATTTTTGTTGTTGTTAGTATCTCACCCCCCATTGTGTACTCTTCCCCTGGGTTTTTGTTTCCCAGGTGCATTACTTGCACTTCTTAGCATTGAATCTAAGCTGCCATACATTTGACCATTCCTCTAACTTTGCCAAGTCTCTTCTCATCCTTTCCACCCCACCTTGTGAATCAACTCTGTTGCAGATCTTTGTGTCATCTGCAAAGAGACATACTTTCCTTCAGTCCCTCTGCAATGTCGCTTTTAAAGACATTGAGAGGACTAGTCCTAATACTGAACCCTCACGATACCCCACTAGTAACCCCCTTTCTTCAGAGTGACTCCATTTACTATTACCTCTGTGTCCTATTCTCTAGCCAATTCTTTACTCAGGCTGTCATCTTGGGACCCACTCCCAGGCTGGCTAACTTGTATATTAATCTTTTGTGGGACTGTGTCAAATGCCTTGCTAAAGTCTAGGTAGGCCATGTTCATAGCCCCCCTGATCTACTACTTTGGTCACCCAGTCAAAGAAATCTATCAGATTCGTCTGGCATGACCTTCCTGCTGTGAATCCATGCTGCCTTGGGTCCTGTGCCCCTCAGGCCTCTAGATACTCAACAGTTCTTTCCTTCAGAAGTGATTCCATCATTTTCCCTATCACTGAGGTTAAACTAACAGGTCTGTAGTTTCCTGCTTCTGCCTTGCTCCCACTTTTGTGAAGGAGAATCACATCTGCCCTTCTTCAGTCCTCGGGTACCACCCCATCCTCCCATGATTTGTTAAAGAGGGTAGTCAGTGGTGTCACTAGTTCTACCCTTAGTTCTTTTAGAATTCTGGGATGAATCCCATCAGGCCCCATTGCTTTGTCCACCTTTAGTTTTAAGAGTTCTTTCAGAACCCTTTCTTCTGTAAATGGGCTGGTATCAACTTCTGAAACTAGAGTGTTTCTCCTGTTTGTTTTAGGTACCTCCCCCTCTTCATTTGTACATATGAGCAAAAATATTTGTTTAGTATCTCTGCCTTTTCACAGTCACCCTCTGTCCACCCTCCCTCCCCTTTATTAAGCCTCACTATCCCTCCCTTGGTCTTCCTTCGCTCCCTGATGTACCTAAAAGGTTTTATGCCCCTTCTTAACTGAGTTAGCTATCTTTTCCTCAGTTTGGGCCTTTGCTGTTCTGACTGCCTTCCCAGCTTCCTTTTGCTTTAACTGTCCTATCTGCTCAGGTGTTCCCCAGGGCTCCATCCTAGGACCCCTACTCTTCTCACTCTACCTCAACACCCTGCCCAATGCATGCACTGGTAAAATTCTGCTGTATGCAGATGATGCCATCATCTTTGCCACCCACCGAAACCCAATCTTCCTACAGGATGCCTTGCAACTATCCTTTAATGATACCAAAACCTGGTTTAAAGAGCATAGACTTGTAATCAATCTCAAAAAAACAAAAACTATACTCTTTGCACACCCCCAAAACAAAGCCAGCAACTTCCCGCTCCACATCCTCCCTAGTTCTCCAAGCTTCCTCTCGAACAAGTCCGCTCGTACAAGTACCTTGGGGTCTCCTTTGACTCTGCCCTCACATACCACGACCACATTGATGCTCTTGCCTCAGCTACCAGTGTTCGGCTAGGTATCCTATACTGCTACAAAAACTGCCTCCCCTCCGATGCCCTCCGACTAGCGGTCACATCCTCAATAATATCTCTTGTGGACTATGGCCTGCCAGTTTATGGTGTTGCAGACTCGACCGCCCTCAATAAAATCCACCTCACCATGAATAAGGCCTGTAGGCTAATTACGGGAGCCCCTAGGCTAACACATACCTGCCAGCTATATGGCATGGCAATGCTGCTTAACCTGGATGAACGACTCAGATACCAAACCTGCCTCATAATGAAAAAAACTCTCTTTGGACTATCCCTGCCTGGGCTGACAGCCTCCATCCACCTAGCACAACCCTTAGTTCAAACTCGAACCTCCTGCAAGGCCACTCTACTAGTCCCTAGGTCCAGGACCACACATGGACAAAGGTCCTTCTGTTACAGAGCTCCCTCCTGGTATAACACACTCCCTACCTCCATCTCTGATACCCTCATGATCTCCTGCTTAAAACTTCACTTGAGTCAGCTATTTAACATGAGTGCACCATGATGATCTAGCCCACTTGCACTGACAAAGCTCACTGAGTGGCTCCTCACCCAAACCAATCACCAACCATGTCCCACAGCCCTCTGAACTCTTACCTTCTGCAGTCTCTGCACACTACTGCATGTATGCTTATACCAATGTATGTTTAATATGTTACTCTGTATTCAGGAGGCAGTATAGCGCAGTGGTCTAAGGCTCTGAGCTGCAAATCTGGCGACATCCAGCAGACTAGACCTGGGTTTGAATCCCACAGATTCCACTTGCATACTGTGTGACCCTGAGCAAGTCACTTAACCTCCTTGTGCTCCCAGGTCACTCCTGTAAAAAAGCTTTCAGCTTAGTGTGCTATACCTGGTTAAACAACGAAATTAAAAAAAAAAAAAATCTAAATATCTGTAAAAGCTTGTGAATGCCAAACCTGTAACCTAACTGATGTAACAAAGAAATAACAGCATGTGACTGCCAAAGCTGTAAAGGTAATGATGTAACAAAATGTTGTAATGTATTTGTCCTCTTTGTGACGAGGTACCTTTGGAAATGATCCTCTGGCTCAAAGGTTGTAAACTGATGTACAAATAAATAAATAACTAAACTCACAACCCACTAGCAGCTCATAGCACATTTACACGTACGGAAATTCTACTGTACCAGGCAAAGCGCTCCCCGGGCACAATCGCAAAGTCTCTGCACACACCGGGAGCTTAGGGGTAGCTGGAACTCCTGACAGGCCGATCGCATTCAGCAAAAATTTTCGATCTTCTTCAGGTTGAGCCTGGCCCACTTCAGTAGCTTACTTTAGTCACACAAACTTGGATTTAGTCCAAAATAATTCTCTTCTCTCCCTCTCAGGAGCAGCACACCGGCATGTAGGCCAAAACCTTAGCCTTTTCAGAGTTCTCCCATGCAAATCCACTCAGGATTGCTGCTCAGAAACACTTCAGCTCCTTCTTGCTCAGCTTTCAGCTTAGTTCTAACTGAAAACTGCAAGCAGCCCGGGACTTCCCCAAGATCTAAAAGATTTGGTTGGCTGATTTGGCTGTCAGTCAAAGCAAGAGCGCCCCCTTCAGTTGCAAAAAAGGCGCAAAAAAGCTCCAAACTAAAGTTCCTACAGATTATGAATTCAGACAGCTCCTGTAGTCCGGCTACATTTTAGGTCCCACCAGTACTGTTTGGTCCAATTTGCAGTCCAGGACCAAGATAGTGGAGACAAACAAAAAGTCCTTGCTACAAAGAAAGCAGGTTAGACAAACTACATTATCATTATCACTCTAAATGATTTTCAGTAAATAGTTACATCTTTCAACAGAGCTCCCTCTCAGATTACTTAAACAGCAATTAGGCAGCTCTTAAACAGGCAGTACACAGAGGCTATACAAGCTCTGGTAATCACATTTAAACTGCTAAAGCGCAGGACACCAGCCTGGCAGTGAGCATTTAGGCAAGCTCAAGGAAGACTTTTTGGGAACCTCCATTTGTAGGGGGGTTACACACTGATATTGCATCCGGACTGCCTTACGCATTGTGGTATGGTGATTGCTTTACTATAAATGTGCTGTGTGCTGTTAGTGGGTCACAATTTGGTTCTCCACTGTGTAAATGTGCCATGCTTGCTGGAAGCTGCATCCAGCACTACTATACTCAAAATCCAAACTGTTCCACCCAGCCTGGGCCTTGCCACCTGGCCCAGCCAGCTACTTCGGGCACAGAAACCATCATCGATGAGAGACTCAACCAGGGATCAGCCCCGTGCTCAACCATCTCGAACAGGCACGACACCTCGGTGATTCCTGTGGGCCCTGCTTCTCCAGGCAAACCAGTCATCAATCTGCAGTCTCCATTTCATCTAGCCTGTGTCTCGTATTGGGTAGCATGAGTAACAATCAGGGTAGCTCCCTGCAACAACAGCTAAATCTCAAGTGTTTCCATCTGATTGCATTGTTGTTTTTCCTTTCATGAACTGAGCCTTTAGGCTCTGGATTACAAATTGTGTGTGGTTGTGCATGCCTTTTCTTTTTATCACAGGGCCCCAACCAGATGCGACACCGGCCTACCCCGGGCAACGTTGCAGGTTAGCCCACCTTACTTCCAACTGGGTACCCAGAGTGTGTGAATGTGCAGGGACTAAAAGTGCATGCATAATTGCCTGACAAGATCAGTTTTAGAATCAGTCAACCTGATTACACCCCTTCCTTGTTCAATTCCCCTGAATAAATCAGTTCTAACTCTTTTTGCATTTAATCTGACTGTGGTTCCAGTTTGTACCAAAAGCAATGTACTGTTGTTATTTACTGTGCCTAACCTTGTTTCACAGGGGGTCTCTAGGGTTGAACTGGTGGAACCAGCCCTGGTGGTAAGTGCAAACAGTGTGGGGAATTGTATGCTGAATAGGGGCTACTGTGAAAGTGTTTATTGCATATTGTCTAGGCAACTAGAAGGGAAACAGGGGGTTACAGTGTCCTAGAGGGCTGTACCCTGGTTAGCCTTGTTACTAACAACCCTGTCCTCCCGGTGAAGGCACCCATTTCAGTACCCAGGCCCCTTAACCTGCAACTAGCCACGCAGGCAGGGGTAGTAGCCCTTGTGATAGCACCACCTAGGGGTTACATATCTACTACTTATTGATGCATTTTGCAGTTCAAAATCCATCTCCAAAACATTTGCCAGTGTCTTTTAAATCATTGTACTAATCCGTTATATTATGCTACCGGATAGGATACTTTGAGGGAGTAGCATAATTTGACATTTTATGATCATGTTGTCAGATTATGTTACAGAGTAGGATAGTCTGGGCAGCAGCACGAATTATTTCAATGATATGCTTCTCTGTGTTCCATTGTGCCTCTTACCGCATTTGTTAGTGGTGTCCTACATGATGGTGATACTCATACCAGTTTCATCGTTTTTCCAAGAAAACAATGTCGAACTTCTTGCCTACTAGCCACAACTAGTTTGTCCCTTAACTCTCTCTCCGTAGACAGAGATGTTTGGGGCGAGGGATTGGCGGAAGCGCTAGTGACGTAATTCAGGCTGTCTTGTGAGTTCTGTTTTCTTTCAGCTGACAACAACAAACCGGATACAGCTGTACTGGTAGTCAGAACTGGGGCGTCTTCTGCCGCTGGCTGTTACAGCCTGCAGGCAAGAGGAAGGATGGCTGAGGCTGTCAGGCCAAAAAAAGCGAAGGCAAAGCCGACTGGGAAAGTCCAGGTAAAGAGAAAATGACCTCGTTGAGTCAACGTTGGTCGTAAAGTGTGGGGTTTTACACCGTTGTGTGGGTATACTCAGCACCCTTTACTTGGTCCATTAGCGAATGCACGTCCCGACTCCCGTATTAGAGCTCGGGAGGGGGCAGCAGTTGCTTGGGCTGTAAATGATATGTTTGCGAGTCATGTCCTGTAAAGCGAAAGTTAGTGACAGGCAAAATGAAAATGGTGGTTGAAACTGCTGGGCACTAATGTGCCACTCTGTGATGACCAACGAGTGAGTACTGCATAAGATCTACAGTATTGCACGGGTGGATCGTGTCACTAGGGGGGGAAATGACCCCTATTTTAGCGTCTGTGCGGAATCTGGAGACATTCTAGGCCTTATGTTCACCACAGCATCCTTGCATTTTGCTCAAGACTGCCCTTGATCTGGAGCAGAGGACCCCAACATGCACCCTTCTTTCAAATCGATTTTGCGATCCATAGTCTGCCTAATGAACAAGGTGTTGTGTCAAGATGGGACGGTCTTACGCATTTGGGTGAGACCCTTGAAAATCTTTCCCCGAAAACTTAGCAGTTTCTCTTGTTATTGATGTGGGCAGATTTTAATTGCAAATCATGACATTATTCTTAACATAGAAACATAGACTTTGACGGCAGATAAGGACCACTTGGCCCACCCAGTCTGCCTATTTTACTACCTACTGGATATAGGGTTACCGCCTTTTAAGAAGCCCAAAGTGGGACATTTCTTACTGAAACTGGATTTTTCGCAGGACAGTATGTCATCTCGACCAATGCAACAGACATATTTAAATAATCAGATTTAAGACTACGTGTTGTAGTTTTTCAGTTGTTTCTTGTGTTTTTTTTTTTTTATTATTTTAAGGTATTTTAGTTAAGGTATTGTAGTTTTTTGCAACATTTAAAGGAAAATCAGAAAATATTTTTTCTACTATAATGTCAGGACATTTAGTATTTTTCATGCTTTTCTGCAGGACACAGCTGCCCAAATCAGGACTGTCCTGCGAAAATAGGGACAGGTCGGGTGGTAACCCTAACTGGATAAGCTGCAGATTCTAGTTAACCAACAGCCTACTTCCTGCCACCTCCCACTACAGTTGCCTTATGTCTGTCCCATGCATGTTTGAATTCCCCCACTGTTGTAGACCCAACAACCTCACCAGGAAGGCGATTCCATGCATCCACCACTCTCTCCATGAAAAAATTTTCCTCACATTACCCCTGAGCCGTCCCCCCTCTCTCTTTAAATTGTGCCCCCTTGTTCTTACACATCTCTTTTTCTGAAAGATTTCTACCCTCCTGGACTTTGTTGATTCCCTTGAGGTACTTGAACGTTTCTATCATATCCCCCCTGTCCCTCCTTTCGTCAAGGGTATACATATTAAGCTCTCTCAGTCTCTCTTCATATGGTTTGTGATGGAGACCCTGCACCATTTAAGTTGCCCTCCTCTGGACTGCTTCCATCCTGTCTATGTCCTTACGTAGATGAGGTCTCCATAACTGCACACAGTACTCCAGATGGGGTCTCACCAACTGTCTGTACAGAGGGATAACCACTTCCCTTTTTCTACTTGTGATGCCCCTTCCTGTGCATCCCAGTATCCCCTTGGCTCTCCTTACTGACTTCTCACATTGCTTACCAACCTTTAGATCATCTGATATGACTACCCCCAGGTCCCTTTCCATTGTTGTTAGTACCTCCCCTGCTATTGTGTACTCTTCTCCTGGGTTTTTGTTTCCCAGGTGCATTACTTTGCACTTCTTTGCATTGAATGTAAGTTGCCATATGTCTGTCCATTTCTCCAACCTTGCCAAGTCCCTTCTCATCCTTTCTACCCCACCTTGTTTATCAACTTTGTTACAGATCTTTGTGTCATCTGCAAAGAGGCATACCTTTCCCTCCAGACCCTCTGCAGTGTTACCTATAAAGATGTTAAAGAGGACTGGACCCAGTACTGAGCCCTGAGGTACTCCACTAGTGACCCCCCTTTCTTCAGAATGTGTTCTATTCACTGTTACCTTCTGTGTCCTGTTGTGCAGTCAGTTTGCTACCCAGGCTACCACCCTGGGACCCACTCCCAGGCTGGCTAACTTGATTATTAATCTTTTGTGCGGGAATGTGTCAAATGCCTTGCTAAAGTCTAGGTAGGCCATAACCACAGCCCCTCCCTGGTCTATTACTTTGGTCACCAGTCAAAGAAATCTATTAGATTCATCTGACATGACCTTCCTGCTGTAAATCTATGCTGCTTTGAGTCATGTGCCCCACTGGCCTCTAGGTACTCAACAGTTCTTTCTTTCAGAAGTCATTCCATCATTTTCCCTACCACTGAGGTCAAACATACAGGTCTGTAGTTTCCTACTCCCACTTTTGTGATGGGGAATCACATCTGCCCTCCTCCAGTCCTCAGGTACCACCCCATCTTCCCATGATTTGTTAAAAAGTGTGGTCAGTGGTGTCACTAGGTCCTCCCTTAGTTCTTTTAGGATTCTGGGGTGAATCCCATCAGGCCCCATTTTTTTTTTTTTTTTGTCCATCTTGAGTTTTAGGAGTTTGTTCAGGACTCTTTTTTCTGTAAATGGACTGGTGTCAACCCCCCCTACCCAGAGTGCTTCTATTGTCTGGTTTAGGTAACTCCTCCTCTTCTTCTTTTGTGAATACTGAGCAAAAGTATTCATTCAGTATCTCTGCCTTTTCACTGTCTCCCTCTGACCACCTCCCATCTCCCTTATTAATCTTCACTATTCCTCCCTTAACTTTTCTGTGCTCCCTAATGTACCTATAAAAGGTTTTATCCCCCTTCTTAACTGAATTGGCTATTTTTTCCTCGGTTTGGGCTTTTGCTATTCTGACTGCCTTCCCCACTCCTTTCTGCTTTAATTGATGCAGTTCCCTGTCGTGCTTCTTCTGTGATTCCTTATACTTTTTGAATGCAGCCTTTTTCTCCTTAGCCTTCCCTGCCACCTCTTTTGAGAACCATGGTGGTTTTTTACTCCGCTTTGTTTTCTTTATCTGTTTCACACAAAGGCTTGTTGCCTCTATGATGGCAGTTTTGATTTTTCTCCATTGTTCTTCCACCTCTCCTTTTTTAACCATTTGCTAGTGTATTCCCCAGGTATTCACCCATTTTGCCAAAGTCAGCCCTTCTAAAGTCCAGTATGCTTGTTTTTGTATGGCTCGTCTCCGTGGTTGTGCTTATTGTAAAGCACACTGTGCAGTGGTCGATTGTTCCCAGATGTCTACTGACTTCTAAATTTGTGATCCTCTCTCCATTTGAGAGTACCAGGTCTAGTATTGCTCCCTCCCGAGTGGGTTCCAATACTAGCTGTCTAAGGCCTGCCCCCTGCAGGGCATTGAGAATGACCCTGGTCTTGGATGTGGCTGCAGTACATGTCATCCAGTTAACATCTGGCATATTCAGGCCCCCCATCAACAGTATCTCCCCTTTTTCAGCCATTTTGAGAATGTCCTGTATCATTTTCTTGTCCATTTCCTCCCCATGAGATGGGGGTCTGTATACAACCCCTGTGCGGATTATGATGCCATTCCCTGTCTCCAAGGTGACCCAGAGTGCCTCTTGTCCTCCCCCTTTACTTTTCAGTTCTGTAGCTTTGATCCCTTCCCTTATGTATAGAGCTACTCCACCTCCTGTTTTCCCCTCCCTGTCCCTTCTGTAGACTGTGTACCCTAGTATGTTGACATCCCAGTCATGGTTCTCTGTGTACCATGTTTCCGTGACTGCCACAATATCCAATTGTTCATCTTCCATCTAGGTCACTAGCTCAGGAAGCTTGTTTCCCAGACTATGGGCATTGGTACTCATTGCACTCCATTTAATGTTGGCTTTATCCTTTCCCCTCATGCCTGCTCTTTTTGCCCTTGTCTATTTTTCCATTTACCCCTGTCCTGCCCTCTGTTGAGCACTGTACCTCAGTGTTTACCTTACTACCTGTCATGTTTTGTGGTGGGAGGCTTGAAATGTCCTGCCTCTTATTAGCATCTCCCCCCATGGCTAGTTTAAAAGCTTGCCAAGGAAGCATTTAAACCTGTCACTTAGGATCTTGGTTCCTTAGTGGACAGATGCAGACCATCATGCCAGTATAGACCTTCATCTCTCCAGGTCTACCCCAGTCCCAATGAAGCCAAACCCTGTGCTCTGCACCAGTTTTGCAACCATTCATTGAACTGCATGGTGTGTAGTATCCTAGCCTCACCCCTGCCATGGACTGGCAGCACCACTGAGAAGGTAACCGTGCTTGCTACCTGTCTGAGACCCCTTCCCAACTCCACAGTTTCATCCTGCACTGCACTGATCCCATGCCTAGCTAGGTCATTTGTCCCAAGGTGGACAATGATATCTAGTTCCCTCTCCTGTGAGGCTGCTTCTGCAATCCTGAGGATTCGCTTCTTGTCCCTCCAAGCCATGGCACCAGGCAGGCACCTTCCCTCCCTCTCCTCTCCCTTCCCCAGGTCTACCCCTCTAACAATTGAGTCCCCTATCAGAAGCTGTTTCCTTCCCCTGTGGTGTCCCTTGCCATCCTTTTTGTGGGTCTCCCTTGTGGATATCCTCAGCATTCTTCTTGGTCTCCACTGAGGGTGCCATCATAGAGGAACCTTGATCTGCCAGACTGGCGTATGGTTTGTGTAGAGGTACAACTAGGGGGCTTCGCCTCTGTTCCACCACCCGCACCCTCCCAGAACCCACTGTGGTCCAACTGCTCTTCATACTTGGCAGTCTCTGAGGCAGTGGTTGTGGAACTGGTGCTCTTTGGGTGGGGGAGACCTCCTTAGTCCTTGCCAGGTCATCCTGGAGGTGGGCAGCCTCCTTCCTCAGAGCTGACAGTTGCCTGCAAATAGGACAGCAACGCAGTTTCCAGAATGTCTCCTGGAAAACTGCTGCGCCACAGCCAGTGCATTGCACCACTCCCCACATGTCTCTCTTCCTTATAATATACAATGAGTAATATATCATTTTGTTTGTTTGTGTGTACTTATCCTTTATGCACTGTGCTTGGTATTTAAGAATATGACAGTTCTGCCACAAGACCTGTTGAGGAAGTGATGTCAGAACATTGGCTATAAATGAAACGTCACGCCTGGGAGGGGTGGGGTGTGGGAAATGGTGGGTGGGTAGTCCACAACCACTGGTGACTGTTGGTGTGTCACAAGGATGTAGGCCAAGTGATGAAAACCATACCAGAAGTGGGTAAATCCAACAAAAAAACACACCCTGGAAAGAATTATTTTTAGTATATAATGAACTGTTACAAACAATTAAAAAATGTTATTCACATTTTTATATAGTTTTTTTAGCAGTTTTTAAAAGAAAACTCCTTCCCCTTCCCCATCAGAAAATGGCCTCCCTTTTGCAGTTACTCATTTTTATTAAGTTTCGAAGTATAACATATAGAATAAAGTATGGTGTGGTGTGTGTAATGAGAATTTTATACATCTCTGAGGTGTTAGATGCCACATAAAGCCTGAGAGCAAAGCTTGAGGGGTGTATCACAGCATCCAACACTGAGGATAGGTGTAAAATTTGAGTTTACACACCACCCCATATTTTATTTTATATAATTGCTGGGTTTCCCTTTTTCGCCACAACAGTTATATAAAATATTAGCTGTTATGGTGTGGCTATGTTCCAGTTCTGTTTTCCGCCACTCCAAATGCTCTCTAATGTTTGTTTTTCTTCCTTGAGCTGAAAAATTATGTCATGTGGTGCGGCTGACTGGGTCGTTATCCGTGAGTTATGCTGGGCTTTTTCACAGATAAAAGACTCAGTCAGCAATCAGATTAGTAATTTTCAAAGTGCCATTGTATAAATAAGGGATTTGAGCAACAAATCACAACAGGGTGTGGGTTATGCTGGGATTTATCCATGCTTGGCGTGGTGCAGCCTTGTGACCATATCCACACCAGAAGTGGGTAAATCCCAGCATAACCCACACCCTTGAGTGATTTATTGCGATTATATAATGGATAGAAAGTTAGGTTTAAGCAATTATTTAATTACAAGGTCGTATTTATTTTTTAAGACTTATTGATTTTTGTTTTAATGGTCTTCCTCCTTATGTCATATAGTTCTCAGTTGGTTGGTATAATAGATAAATAGGTCTCCACATTGTACTGGCTTGGGGTGCCTACTAGCTGCCACACTAACAGTCCAAGTGTTTGGGGAGTGAGCCACTGCAGGGGACCAGACTGTGCAGCTCGGTCGAGAGCTGATTTTTTTTCCATTTTTCCAATCTTGTAGTCATTGACCTGTTTTGTGTGACAGACCCAGCATGGTGTAAGCGGTGAGGGTCTGCCGTCATTCAGCATGTGGTTCCATGGAGACCCTGGGATTTGCAGTCCCAAGAAAGTAACGGTTGGAAGGAATTGGTGAATTAGTGACCAGGAAATGGAGTATTCGTCATGGGGGGTACTGTCTGGGTGTTTTTCACTGAAAAGCAGACTTTCTGAAATGCAGCTGCCAGGTAACGATCTTATGGGGGACTTGGGACAGCGTGGATATTTAGAAAAGAGGTGAAGTGAGTGTGAGCAGTAACAGAGGCCTGATAGTGGGAAAGAAAAAGTTTGTAAAAACTTTACCCCTGGATTTTGGTGGTGGTGGTGGTGGTGGGATTTCACACAAGTACAACTGCTTAAGCCACTGTACTTTTTGGTTGGCAGGGTTGCGGTTCTCCATTGCGGTTTTGGAGAATCTAACATGGTAGCTTTACTGTTTTGGTTTTTACAGGGTTGCTTTGATTTAATGGGTTGCGGCTGACTGGGTCGTTATCCGTGAGTTATGCTGGTCTTTTTCACAGATAAAAGACCCAGTCAGGCAATCAGATTTGTCATTTAAAAAGTGCCATTGTATAATGTGAAATAATCGTCTAGTAGGTGTTGGTAATACAGCAAGTCTAGTCATAGGATGGTACTGCTATATAGTCTGGATCTACATCATAAGTGTAGTGTCATGTAATAGGTATCCTAAGTTTTTAGATACTTATGGAGGCTATACAAACTTATGTTAATGTTTCCATTATGGAATTAATATAACCTGTCAAAAACTATTTACATTTTAAACACAGGTGTCTATCTTAGGCCGTATTGAAGGTATTTTAGTTAGTGAATGACTACATAGTTCTGTGCTGCAAGATAAGCCCCAGGTAGTGTAGGAGGAAAGGGGGATTTGTTCTGGTCTGGAGTAGGCAGTCCTGCTGGATTATCCAGTCCCTCTCCAGGGAAGGGGGGGATTATGTTGGGGAAGTATGTTGGATGTTGTGGTATGACTAAGATAGTCATTGAAAGGAGACCAAAAATTGTTGTATTATGTTCTGGAGTTGGTAGCCAAAAGGGACCTGCAATCATACTGGGCTAGTTGGGACAAGTAGGCTGGGAACTCCGTTATAGTGGTAGTTTTGTAGTGCGCCACCTTTGTGTTCATAATCATTTGTCTTACACACTGGCAAGGACTACAATGTTTGTATTCTGATTTGGATAAGTGGGTTATGTCTTGTCTGGACCCCAACAGCAGGAGAACAAGTGAGTGTGGGTTAGATAGTTGCAGGATTTTTTGTAGAGTTTGGACATTTTGCCAGTAATACTAAAGTCTCGAGCAAATGCATAGGATGTGGGAGAGATCTCCATTGGCTTTGTCACATCTCCAGCAATGGTTACTGGGGAGTAGATGAGCCGAGTGTAACACAGCCAGAGTGCAGTAGCAACTGTGCAGGATCTTACTTTTGAATATACCGGCTATGGGGATTTCTTATAGGAGTTTGAGTGTTTTTCTAGCAGGAGTGCCATTCATAATCAGTTGTACTGTGCCCAAGGGCCATTTCTGAGTTACTGAGTCTCCAGGCTGGTTTTGTTTGGTCTGGGATGCTGTCTCAAATTAGAGAGTGGATGGTTCCTTCTGTGCTGGTTGATTCAGACAGCCAGAGAGTAAGGGGGTGTTTGTGTACTGTGTCTCTCTCTGTTTGAAGTATTTTCGAGTGTTGACTAAGGGCACTGAATATTGCCAAAATTCCAGGCGATGTAAGCCAAATGTAGTTTGGAAGCTTTGAAAGGAGTTCTTGGTTGTCATATGCGGTATGAGGAGATCAACCGGGGTATGGATGCCTGTGGCTTCCCATCTTTCCCAGTGTAATGGCAGGCTTCCTGTTTTTGTGCATGATGTGTGAGGTCTGTTTAAAGCTGTTTCCCCAACTGAGCCCAGTGATGACATGAGGTGGTGATGTGTGTGAGGTTTTTCAGGTATTTTTGTGAGCCGTATAGACATGTAGGAGGTGGAGGGTTCCCTGTAATATGGGATTCTATACCAGCCCACAGTGGAGGAGTTCTTTTTGGGTCTGGAAACCATCAGATCACCTGTGCAGCCCTTTATGCCCAATAATAACCCTTAAACCAAGGGAGGCCCCAGCCTCCCTTTTGCCAGTGTGATCATAGAATCATACAAGATTGTCAGCAGAAAAGGACTCCATTGGCTCATCTTGTCTGCCCTTGTTCCCTCCCTATAGGTAACCCTGACACTACCACCCTACACACCACTTACGTGTCTCCCCCCAGTAGATTCTCGAGCCCTTTTTCCCGTCAGGGCATCTATCCCTCCCTATCTTGTTTAAATCCATGTAGTTACCCCATGCACTCTTTCATCCCCTCACTGTTAATGCCTCAACCACCCTCTCCAATAGTCCATTCCAGGGGCCCACCACCCTCTTATTGAAGTAATGCCCTCTCTTATTACCTCTGAATTGACCATCTTCCAGTTTCAAGCTGTGCCTCCTAGTTAGTTCCTGAATTGTTTTTCATCTTGAATATACTCTCTTCCCTCACCTTGTTAATTCCCTTCAGTTATTTAAAAGTTTCAATTATATCCCCCCCTCTCCTGGTTTCCAGTGGATATAGTTCAAGCTCCTCCATCCTCTTCTCATGTCCTCTGATGCTTACCATGCACCACTTTGGTCGCCTTCCTTTGGACTCTCTCCACCCTATTAATATCCCTCTGCAGGCAAGGTCTCCAGAACTGTATCCTATATTCTGTGTGGGGATGGACCATTGACTTGTATAGGGACATTATCACCTCCTTTCTCCTGCTTGTGATATCCCTCCCTATGCATGTCAGCATACTGCTTGCCTTTCCAATCACTTTGTGGGGTGGTCACCAGGAGGACCTTACAGTAAGAGTCATCTGGAGCCTACAGGAGACTTAAGAGCACGTAAACCTCATTGAGCTTACAACAGTATTGTTGTCAATGCAGTCTTTTTCCTCCCAGCTGCAGAGTCGGTCTGTTCAAATTCAAACAGTCCCTTCCCCAGCAGTGTACTACATAACAAGCAGGGAGGAACAAGATCCTGAAAGTTGTGCACAGAAGCTTTGAGGGTCTGGGATCTGGCTTATTCCCTGGATATGAAAATCTTTGCAGTACATCAGCCAGGCAAGGACAATGTGCTGGTAGATTCGCCAAGCAGAAACAGCCAGGGAAACCATGATTGCACCTTGAAGCAGCAAGTGCTGGCCTCAGTCTTCAGAAGGTGGGGTACTTCATAAACAGACCTGTTCACCTCCTGGGAAAATAGTCAGCTCCCAAAGTTCTTTTGCAGGCCACCAGCATGGGGCACAGTCCCAGAGGATGCCCTTGCTCTGGATTGGACAGGAACGTTGTTGTATGCCTGCCCACCATTCCCAATCATACAGAGAGTGCTCATGAATCTCAGGAGAGTGAGAGCCAGCAACAATGCTTCTAATAGATGTAGACTGGGCCATGCAGGCTTGGCACTAAATGATCCTGATTTTTGTCTAGCAAGATCCCAACCTGTCACTGAGATACTACCAACTGACCCTGTCTCAAGGCAGAATAACATTCCCGGACCTCAGATCACTCTCTCTGTGGGCATGGTTTTTGACGTGCTAGAATTTTGTAGTTTGAATCTGTCAGAGGAGATGCTGAGGGTGCCGAAGGTTTCCAGGAAATCAGCAACTAGCAAAGCATACTCCTCTGAGTGGAAGAGATGTTCATACTGGTGTGTCCACAGAAAGATAATCCCAGTGCAGGCAGGTCTGACTACAGTTCTGGACTATCTGGTACACTTACAGTACTTAAGTCTGAGACCTCCAGCCCTGACGGTACACATGGCAGCTGTCAGCCTACATGTCAGCAGGCAAAGACAAGTTGTTGGTCTCACACCAGTTTTCAGAAGGTTCTTTAAGGGCCTTAACCACCTGTATCCTCTTGTGATGGACACAGTCCCTCCATGAGACTTAAATATCAGTGTTGCCCAGCTGATAGAGGCTAGTTTTGAGCTTATGTCTACAGATGAGTTAAAATAATTCATATGAAAAAACGTTTTCTTGATGACCATAACGTCTGTCAGGAGGGTAAGCGAACTGCAGTCCCTCTGTACCGATCCAAACAAGGTAATGTTCCACATGGATAGGGTGGTCCTTAGAACTGACAGAAAGTTACTACCTAAGGCAGTGTCAGAATTCCATCTGAACCAGCCATTTGCCCTTCCTGTGTGCTATCCTGAACATTCCAGTACAGCTGAATAGAAATTGCACTGTCAGGATGTAAAAAGAGCACTAGGTCACTACATGGACCAGTCAAGAGATGTCAGGTCCCATGGTACATAGCTTTTTATTACCTGTGGAAAGGTAGGCAAATGCAGACCAGCAGCTAGGAAAACTGTCTCTTGTTGGATAGTTGCTTGCGTACAGTTCTTTTATGAACATTGGTGAAGTACCTCCCAGAGGCCAAGGGGCACATTCCATAAGGGGTACTTCTGCCTCTGCTGCAAGGGGCATCCCCCTTCCAGATATTTGATTGCAGCTACCTGGAAACAGTGCACATATTCACAAAGCAGTGCTGCATGACATATAGTCCAGGAGGGATGCTAGTTCTGGAACTGCTCTCTTGCAGAACCTTTGTTCCTAAATAGGTTCTGGACCCATTCTCCCAGCGTACTGCTAGTGAGTCTGTTTTCTTTTTATCTCCTTCCCAGCCTGCCACCCCCAACCCTTCAGGACAGACAGCCATCCCACTGCCCGTAACCCTACCTGAACGGACCCCCGAGCCCCATGGATTACCCCCCCCGGCGGGGATGAGGCGGGGGTGCAGATGCCCCGTAACTTGCATATCGTTGGTGTGAGGTCTGTTGGGTGGGCACAGGCAGATCGTGGGCATGGCTTGGTCTCCCCATCTTCCTGGTAGTGGCAGGCTTTATTTTTTTATGTTTTCCTCCCTCCCCATACAGAGTGTGACTTCTCCCGACGTCATGGCGCTAGGCGCCGACATCCATGCCGTACTGTGGCCACATCCCTTCCCCTGGTGGAGCCTGCAGTACCCCAAGCCTCCTCTCGGAGTCATGCAAGTGTCGGGCATCGGCCAAATCCCTCCCTGGCAAAGGCGAGCTGTTGTAGGACGCTCCAGTCTGTCTCCCCCAGCCGACCCATCGGCGACCCTAGTCCACTCCCAAACCCGGGTCTCCGGCGTGGTGTGAGGTGTGACGTCCAGCGCCTCCACCCTCAGCGCCACCGGGCCGGCTGAGTCTGCTTTTTTGTAAAGCATCGGGATTCCTGATGTTTGAAGAAAAAAAAATATATTCACCGTAGTAAGGTTGTTTCTTCTCAGGGATCCATCCGTGCAAACCCAGACCCTGCCTTTTATTTCCTGAACCTGTAAATAGGTTAACATAAGAATGAGTTCTTATCTTAAGGTTTCTTGAACATTCCTTATTGCAGTTCCTTGGCAATTGTTTGAATTTTGATTAGTTTAAATTTTATATGTTGTCTGCTGCAAATGTGTTTGTTTTTTCAAAATTTTGAAGCAAAACATTTTAGTAGCCATTTATCTAGTTTTAGTGGTGACAGCCCCCCTCACTACAGAAACAGATCTGACTTTAGAACATTAGGGGGAGCATGGCCACAGTGCAGTACGTAAACTTTTATTCTACATTCTAAAATTAGCATAACATTTTATCTTTGGGGCATCACGCTGTGGCTGGGTGATGCTTTTTTGTAAATCTCATTGATGGATAACCAAGAAGAAACAACGTGAGTATTTTTTCCTTCTTGTACATGATTTGAGAGACAAGATTATTTTTAGAGATGTATGTAATATAACGTTCCACTGGCAAAATGCTCACAGAATTACTATTCCGATTCTGTGGAATTTTGAAGAATGTGTGCAAAAATTCAGTGGAATTTTGCCAAATTTTAAATTTCAGTTTTTTTTTTTTGGTCTGGTTTTCAAAGTACATATCCAAATGATACCGAATCTGGCATATATACAGGCTCCAATGACTTTCATAAGTGTGCCAAATTTCAGAGTCCAAGACTGAAAGGGAGCTGAATTATGGTTGGTCAAACATTTAATCAAAATTTAATTTTTAGTTTTTTCCATCTAATTTTAATATTTCTTTTCCAAATTTCTCCTAGGTTTCAGGATTTAGTGAAACTTTTTTAACATGGGTGTGTGTACCAAATTAAAGTCTCACATTTTAAAGGGAACTGTGCTATAGGTGACCATTTTGCTGAAATTTAGATTTCAGTTATTTTAGTATAATTGCAGGTATACTGGTTGTTACTACATTTCTATATGTACCTAGTTTCAGGTTTCTAGCTCCAAAGGTGCTGAGTTATATGCCGATAAAAATTGTCACACAATTTCCCACAAAAAATAAAATGACAGACATCGGGCACCTATCATTTTGAGACAATGTGACCTAATGCCATGATATTTGGCACAATATTAGATAGAGCACCTATTAACAAGTAATCATGCCAAATGTCAGATATCTAACTCAGTTAACAGCTGAGTTGTAACCACATTAATAAATTTCAAAAAATTCTACGGAATTCTGACAGTATTCAAGAGAAGTTAACAGAATTTTGTGGAATTCTGTTAAAACTGCAAATCTGAGAATGTTCTCATTCTGCACAGCTCTAATTATTGTATCTTTCTTGGTAAAACCAAATGCTGTTTTAAACAGTTGATAAATTTAGTTTTGTGTGATCATTATCTTGAGCTTTCCTCCCTTGAATACCCCCCCTCCGCCATTCATTGGCCGATCTTTATTTTGATTCTCTATTCCGGCTTGGGGGACTGGGTGAGGGGCTGCCTTTACATCTCACTGGTATTTTTCTGGTAGACCAGTAAGAAGTGGTCATGCTCTGTTCCTGCTCTGGGGACGTGGTGAGTTGCCCATGGGTCATGCTTCCACTCTCTTTTACCAGGGCTTGGGAGCAGAAGTTCATCTGCTAGCTGCACAGGCATCCAGTTGTAATTGAAATAATTTCTCAAATTTCATTTGATGTTGCCTGCATTTTTCTTTTTTTGTTTTAGGAAAAAAAGAAGAAAGCTAGAGAAGAATCCAAGACAAAAGATCAGAAATCTTTCCCGCATGAAGATTTACAATCTGTGGTGTTCAAGGGACATGAAGAGTCTTCTGCATCGTCCATCAAAAATAAACTGGAACCCAAAAAAACCTTTTCAACATGTGACCAACAGGCACTAGATCTTGAGCAGTTTACAGAGATTCCACTGAGTGATGAGGCCATTGCTAAAGATGTAAATGAAGCTTCTGCTGTGCAGTCAGCCTCTTCATTACTGGTAAAGGATTTGCATAAAGATGCTGATGTAGATCAGTCAGCCTTTTCAACATGTGACCAGCAAGCACCAGATCTTGAGCAAGACCTTGAACAATTTATAGAGATTCCACTGAGTGATGAGGCTGCTGCTAGACATGTAAATGAAACATCTGCTGTGCCATCTGCCTCTTCACGTTTAGTAAAGGATTTGTGTAAAGATGCTGATACAGAGCAGCCAGACTCTGAACAGCCACAAGAGAGCCCTCGTGAAGGCTCAGAGGCTCCTCACATTGAGGAGGACACAATAAAAAGCCAACGCACGGATATTAATGAAGAAGATGGGACTAAAAGCGAGAATCCTTACAGCTCTGTAGATGCAGCTAGTGCTGAACCCCGTAAAAGTCCTGTCAGTTCAACTGCATGTACAGTCTCTGTCCTCATGGAACCTACAACTCCTTCCACTCGCCAGTTATCAGATATCTTTGAGGATAAAGAACTAGAAGACAAAATTAATATTAAAAATCCTGCCATTCTTTCATTGGGAGAACAGGCCATTACTAATCCCCAGCTTCATAGTGAAAGCAAAGAACTCTTTGTTCAGCCAGTTTTTACAAAACTGTACCAGGATTTACCAGGAATGGCCTTAGAGGAAAAAGATTCTACTGGAACTATGACTGCGCTGATAAACACTGAGCGACTTTATCCAGAAATTCCATCTGACCCAGAACATGTTCCATTCACTAAAGAACAGCTGAAAATGTTTGAGCCAGGTTCATGGTTAGAAAATGTTGAGTCATACACTGAGGAATTTGAAAATATTGCATACCAAGACGGGCATGAATTCCAGGAGCTTCTCATGAATTATTGGCGCTGTAGGAAGCAGTTACTTTTGGCTGAAGTGCAATTGCAGAGTATGATTGCGGACTGTAAAAGCATTAAAAAGAGATTGTGGACCTTTACAGATGGGCAGGTAACCCTTAATGTAAGTATACATTTTATCTGTCTCTAGCTTGCAGAAATTGCTTTGAAACTGGACATTTGGTTTTGGGGAGACTACTTGCTAATGATATTTGAAGAACCAGGGCAGTAAATTGAAAGTGGCACAACTTCAGGCGCAAAAGTGTATTAATGCATGCAAAAGTGTGTGCGAGCCCACCAGAGCTATATTGAATGAAGCGCAGTGATAGTGTTCCAAGCACTGTCAGGTGTCCTTTATCCCCCCTTTGAGTCTGGCACAAACTCATGTAGAAGCACAGATTGCAACTGTAATTGCACTCACAAAGCAACTCACAGGGATCGTCACACTGAGCACGATGAGTAGTTTGCGAGGTACAAACCCATTAGTGCTGCAGCACAGAACTGCAGTGTTGGTACTTAAAATGCAGTTTAACCTAGTCAACATGCAAGGCCCTAGCACCTCCTTACCATATCATTATTTGCCATTTACATGTTATTAATACACATTACTCCTTGCAGTGGATGGAGGCTGTGGGCTACATAGGATGCATATTAATCCAGAGCCATATATGGGCAGGGTGAGGTGTGAGGATGCAGCACATCTTTGGTCAAAATGATTTGCTGTGTTTAGGGAGGCCAGTGTGACACGTGTAATGTGCTCCTTCAGGGTTACATGGTCCGCATTATTTGTGCACTGGTAAAGTATGCTTGTGCCAAGCAGTAACATGCACTATGCAGACTGCTAATTAGTACATTTGTTATGCTTTCAATATTACATTGTGCCATGTACAATATGCACAACTCCACTTTTCATTTGCATGCACTTCAGCCCTTTGTGTTGCTGGGCAAGATGCTTTGTGCCATGTAAACTGTAGCTCCATAGTGAATGATTTCTGTATATGAATTTTCCAGCATTTTTAGCTAGTCAAAAATGATTGAGGGTGGTTTCCCATTCTCATTGTGTGTGTGTGTGTGTGTGTGTGTGTGTTTCCTGTTAATTCATAACTGCACTGTGCAATTATTAATATGTCTGTTCCCCTGGGTAGTCTGAGTGGAGCAATTCAAGATACCTTTGTTTTCCTAAGAACTGTTCTTTTGCAAATTCGGAATGAATACCCAGCAGTGGCCCCTATGCACAAAGGAGTTGGTAGTATGCACCTGAGGTGCATACCCCACCTGTGCAGCTACGCACCTGTGGGAGATCTGTGGGTGGCCACATTCACGAACAGTGGCCACCACACGATTCCCGTATGCGGCCCCACCCCCTGGCATGCAGGCCAGCAGGAGCAGTCAGGTGCGGAGCTGCGGATCTGGGCGGGGAGCCAGTCAGCTGCCCAACCCAGCTCCCACAGTGGATCACTTGTGCCTGTGGACGCTTGGACTATGGCCGGCGCGTACAGTGCCACATGAGGTGCATGGTTCTGGTGCCCGGTCATCCACCCACTGGTCCCTAGTGTGTCCCATATGCTGGGGCTTCCTTGGTGGAGGTACCCATGACCCCGTCTCACCATCACAGCCCGTGGCTGTGGCTCACGGGGGGGGGGTCCGCATAACTGGTTCCCACCTTTACAGCTGCCCCAACATGGCAGAAGCACCGACTCCTGCGTGTGGAGGGGTTGTGGAATAACCGATGGACTAGACACCAAACATCAAGTTCAACACACAATCTCTGTGCAAGATTTATTCAAAATTCAGGTGATAACCTTAAGCAATGAAAAAACCCTTTCTTCAGTATATCGGTTTGCAGCAACAGACTATGTATGTCCTTTCTTGCACTCAGCCAGCACTTACTGACACTGATCTCTGATCTAACTTAGCAGTTGAGGATCAGCCTCCACCCCTATGCGGGCCTTGTTTGCTTGGGTAGTGGGGGCTCAAATAAAAAAAACACAAAAGCTAAAAACAAAGAACCTCAGTGCAGAAGCACTGAAACAAGGGTTAGTCCAAAGGGCATTGACAATAAGCCAAGTTTCAAAGAAACACAACATCACACATACTTCCCTAATGCAAAGCATCATGGGATATACGTAACTCACGATGGCATTTCAGACTTGTTCATCTTACAACAATTTACATGCATTTTAAATAGCACAACTAACTTAATTTCTATAGTAGTCACCTAGTACTGTTTACCATTATCAAAAACACCTAGTGCCATGATATTTTCAACATTTACAGGTTTCATAAACATGAGGTATATACATCAAGGTATTTTATGACATAGAGCTATTACATACTAAATCCAACAACGATAAACACAATCTGTTTTACATATGTTTGGAGGTCACCACAATAACCTCCCTATATGAAGACCTGAGAGGGAAAAGGAAAATTAAAGAGGACACCATAGTATAGTCAAGAAAGGGAAGGGTATGCCCACAGGTGGCCAACCTTACGGACTAGAAATTGTAAAGGATAGATTAGGCTAAGAAATAGAAGAGCTGTTGCAACAGATTTAAGAAAAGGTCGGTCCTCAGGAGTGGCAGGAGCGCCCTGTCACACTGTGCCCTGCATGCCGCACGGTCGTACATTCTGTAGAGTGCTGGCACGCCCCCTGCACCTCCCCCAGTCTGTTCCCACTTCGCTGGGGATCCAGTGCGAAAGAGAGGGGCGTACCTCCAATGGTGCATGCGACACAGGGGGCGCAGTGGGCTTGGGCGGGTGTGAGTGGGCTACGCGCCTGGGTTACGTGGCGAGTACCTACTCCGCATTTTCGTGCATAGGGCCCAGTATGATTATTCTACTAGGTGAAAGTTCCCATTAATGCCACATTAATAATAACATAATTATGTAAAATAGATCCTCTTTTTTTGCATAAATTGCATGTCTTGTCTTATTGGTTATGTTTTATAAATAGTTCAAATACCACACTGCCTGTAATGTATCTTCAGGAAAAGATAAAATGGGAAAACTAAAATCCTCTGTCAGTTTGATTAATCACCTTACAAAAAATATGAGAATGCAATTTCATTATATCACATTTGGATAGATTTAACTGATTGCTCCCTCATACAGATATCATAAAAATAAAATATACTCAGTTGCACAAAAGTCAGATATGGATACATTAAGTAAGCTGAGGTGTGCTTCATGGTTTAGAGAAAATACAATATTACACTCCTGTGATAGATTACTTAATGCTGCCAATGCACCCTGAGGATAGACAAGCAATTATGACAATTATATTTTAACTTTTATCTATGATTTATATGGAAAAAACAGAAAGAAGAC